>CM057450.1:796770526-806770526 GCA_016271365.2 Neoceratodus forsteri
TACTCACATAACTGGCAAAGTGCATTTTTCAGCGTTTTGGTGTGCAAAAACCATAAGTCTGACTGAAATGAAATTTGGCCAATCAAGAGATCTACCATGCCCGCCGTGCATACCAGATGTCGTGCAAATCCGTTAACTGGATCCAAATTTATTAATGTGCAAAATTTCGAGTTTAACATAGAAGTGCCTTCATAACCCTAAATATAGGGTCGCGACTGCGCCCCTATAATAAAAAAAAAAATATATATATATATATATATATATATATATATGTAAATAAAACAAAAATCCGTAACAACACAGCTGCATAGCCTTTATTTTTATAATTACTGGTGCAGGTATTTTTTTTTCTTCTACTCTTCAGTGATGCCACAGTAAATGGAGGACTGCTGTCACACACACACACACACACACACACACACACACACACACAGTTTTTTTTTTTTTTAAGAAAAAGTGTTGAACTGCGCTTAAGTTGTGATGTTGTAAGTCATCCACAGTTCCAGTGGTGATCAGAGTGCGTTGGACTTGCAGTTTCCTGAACCCAGGACACAGCAGGATTGACCAGATAAATTTTATGAATAATAAAGGCAGGGTTAACTAGATACATACATACTACAAAAAAAAAAAAAAAAATTTGAAAGATTTATCAAAGGGAAATGATCGGTTGATCTAGCAGCTCATTGCTAAGTGACAAACAGTCGCCATGTTTGCGGAACTGTTCGGCCCGCCCACACGCACAGTAGGAGCCAATGAGGTAGTGAGTCAGATGTGATTGACGGGAGAGTTAAAAGTAAATGCCATAATAACTGTACATTGTGTTGGAGGAGAAAGGCAAGATCAAAAGGAGGAGGAAACCACTTTGGTTCTCAAAATCAGTAGCAGAAAAGATCAGAGCCAAAAGGTTGGCCTTCAGGAAATATAAGGGAAAGCAGCAGGATGACGATAGGGAGGCATAACAAACTTCCCTAAAGGAAGCAGGGAAGGCAGTAAGGCAGGCAAAGGCCCAAACCGAGGAAACACTAGCACGAACAGTAAAAGAAGGGGACAAGACGTTCTGTAGATACATTAGTGAAAGGAGAAAGTCCAGAGGGGTATTGCTAAGGTCAAAGGGGATAAAAGGGAGTGTGTGGAGGAAGGCCAAGAAAAAGCATTTATCCTAAATAGATACTTCTCAGTATTTACTGAGAAGAAGGTAGGGCAGGGCCCACAGCTCAGCACCATGGACATAGGGGAGAGGGAGGTGTGCACAAGTCCCTTCACAAAAGAAAAGGTCCTACAAGAGCTCGATAAGCTCAGGGTGGACAAGGCAATGGGACCTGATGGCATACATCCCAGGTTACTAAAGGAGCTAAGACTGGAACTAGCAGAGCCATTAGCAGAACTGTTTAGTGAGTCTTTGAGCACAGGAGAGGTCCCAGAAGACTGGAGAAGGGTTCTGTGATCCACTCCACAAGAGTGGCAGCAGGGAGGAGGCAGAGAACTACAGACCAGTTAATCTTGCCTGCCACTCCTTAAGGAAAGGATAGTGCAACACCTGGAATCCATAGAAGCTCAGGATCCAAGACAGCATGGGCTTACAGCAGGAAGGTCCTATGATACTCATCTCATAGATTTTTTTGACTGGGTGACCAGAGTGGTGGACCAAAGGGGTGCAGTTGATGTCACCTACCTTGACTTCAGCAAAGCTTTCGATATTGTTCCACATAGAAGATCGATTAATAAGCTGGGTAGGCTCGGGGTGGGTCAGAAGTTGGTCAACTGGGTGGCAAACTGGTTAACTGGCAGAAAACAGAGTGGTGATAAACGGTATACAGTCAGAAGAGATGCAAGTCACAAGTGGGGTACCTCAGGGATCAGTCCTGGGGCCAGTCCTCTTCAATATCTTCATCAGTGACATTGCAGGTGGACTGGAGAGTAAGGTTTGCCTGTTTGCAGATGGCACTAAAATCTGCAACAGAGTAGATGATCCAGATGGGGTGGGCAGAATGAGAAGAGATCTGGATAAACCGGCAAAATGGTTGAAAGAGTGGCAACTGGGGTTTAACGCAAAGAAGTGCAAGATCATGCACATAAGGAAGAGAAACTCTGAAGCTGCCTGTAGGTTGGGAGGGGAGTTGCTGGCAAGCACAAGTGAAGAAAGAGACTTGGGCATCATCACAGATTACCTGAAATCATCCAAGCAGACCACTAAAGCGGTAGGTAATGCTAGGGGGATGTTAGGGTGCATTAGTAGGGGTATCACAAGTTATAAGAGGGCGGTAATAATCCCTCTCTATAAGACACTGGTTAGGCCCCATCTGGTGTACTGCGTGCAGTACTGGAGGCCACACATACACAAGGACATGAACAAAATGGAGGCAGTCCAGAGAAGGGCAACCAAAATGGTGCAGGGACTGCATCAGAAAACATATGAGGACAGATTAACAGAGCTCAGTATGTATACTGTAGAGCAAAGGAGGGAGAGAGGTGATGTGATCGAAACATTCAGACATCTTAAGGGCATTAACTTGGTGAAAGAGTCTAACATGTTTTAATATAAGAAACATAGCAGGACAAGAGGAAACTGCATGAGATTAGAGGGAGACCGATTAAGGTGTAATGTGAAGAAGTTCTTTTTCACAGAAAGGGTGTTGGATGCATGGAATGGCCTACCTCAGGAAGTGGTGGATATGAATACAGTGCAGGGCTTCAAACAGGCATGGGATAGACATAAGGGAGCAATACATATGAGTATGACTAGATAGGCTATTGACAGAGTAAAGGCATATGGCACATTCATAAGGTAGAAAAAATGGGCAGACTGGACGGATCTTGTGGTCTTTACCTGCAATCAACTTCTCTGTTTCTGTGTTTCTATTAAAGGGGGTTACCAGTAATTTATAGCCGCATCTCGTTCAATATATTCCACAAATTTAGGGTATTAATACCGATGCCTCAGTCCAGACTACAGTCTGTATGGGGACTGTTCCTTTGGAGTTGTAGCCTCAAGTCTTTGGAACCTCCTGCCATGTCTAGAAGTTCACCTTGTCTGCAGTGTAATCCCCAAGCAAGTTCTGATGTCGCCTGTGTCCTTTAAGGTATAGGGAGTAGTTCCATTACATGTGAGTTCATTTTATGCGCAAGAAAAGTACTTGTTGGTCCTATGGCTGTTCAAGTACAGACAAGAAACCTGGGTGCAGACTTATTAATGGGAAACATCCACCTGTAATCTAGCTTATCTTTTTTTTTTTTTTTAATTGTCTATTTTGTAATTTAGATTTTATCTGACTGACCCTGCCATCCATCCCACTCGCATTTTGACCGAAGCTCCCCTAACGTCGTACCCATAACCTCCTGTGGCTGTACTGAGAATTACTTAACCATGGAGCAGCCACCAGAGCGTGCATTGTGGTTCTGTATAGCTGGAGCAATTAATAGCTCCAGTTTGCAATTTACATATCCTGCTGTTATACTGAGACCAGGTATAGACTGGCTAGGGGTCTTCACATTTGCACCCTAGAGAATAGGAGGGTGGGTGAGAGATTGCTTTCACATTTGCTGCTAACGCCGCTTCACAATCTGTTCTTCTCAGAGTTTGGATAAGGACTTTCAAGGGTGGTCTGAGACATGCCCTCAAGAACATTATGAAAATGAACACAATTACACATACTGACACCTAATTTTGATAGCGACATAACTTTTTGTTTATTAGTAAAGGCCTTGATAACCATTGACGCCGTAACACAGTAACCTAAGGTCGGAAGGGACTCCAGGTGCATCAAGTCTGCTCCCCCGCTTCATAAAGGGTGACCAACAAGTATGCATTGCAAACATGTACTAACTTTAGTGATTTGGCACTCACCCTCCTACCCATGGTAAGCAAGAATTTGTCCTGTGCAGACATGTAACATGGTTGCTTTCATAGCTGTGAATCCTGTTGTTACTCTTAACTTAATCTTTAGCATGAAAAAGTCAGTCTAGAAGTAGCAAAATAAAAAAGTCAGTATCTTCAAATGAGTGACTTTCCTCTACGTAAAGGATGAACGAGCCTATAGATGCTTATCAGTACCAGCCCCTTGGTCCAGAGGAAGACCGTTTGACAAATGTGATTGGTGGGAGAGGAATGCCTGCCGTTGTGGTATCCTCAAGCAGTGTCGACCTGATGACCAGATAGTATGTGAAACTGCAGCAGGGCAAACTCTTTAAAGGGAATGTGTACAGTTCCCTATATGATTATTTTAACAGTTACCTTAGTTGAGTAGAAATTGGTTGGACAGGATACCTTTAGCAAATGGCTTTAGTATAACAAAGAAAAATACCAAGGAAATAAAGATTATATACAGTAGATATCCATTTAATGGACAAGAAGGGTGTTGTGATGATGTTATTGCCTTACCAGTCTTGACAGTGTTCACTGGAGCAAGCGAGAACAGTTGGGCTGTGCTGGCAGGAATCCTGTTACATTGCTAAGAAAACCCTGGATTTTATGTTTGGTACAGTTTTACAAGAGAATCTAGGCCCACATTTTCAAAGATGCATGACACAAAGTAGAGATGCACCACCCATCTCAAATAATGCGTCAAAGCGCAGGGATAATGTGTGCAGCACAAAGAAAGGGGGCATTCCCATGAATATGCCACGTATCCCTATATTCAGCCAAAACATGTAGCGCATCTGCCGTACATCTCGGAAAAGCAGTGCCCAAAATTAGGCATGGAAAAGGCATGTCTAAATCAGCCAGCAACCCACAGGCAGGCCACAGAACTGCAGGCAGGCCATCCGGAGATGACTCTTGGAGGTAGAAACATAGACTTTGGCGGCAGATAAGGACCACTTGGCCCACCTAGTCTACCCATTTCCCTACCTATTGGTTAAAGCTGCAGATCATGGTTAACCAACAGCCTACTTCTTCTTCCTACCCCCCACACAAAAAATACCTTATGTCTGTCCCATGCATTCTTGAATTCCCTCACTGTTTTTGACCTCCCCAACCTCTGCAGGAAGGCTGTTCCATGTGTTCACCACCCTCTCTGTGAAAAAATACTTCCTCACATTGCCCCTGAGCTGTCCCCCCTCTATCTTCAAATTGTGTCCCCTTGTTCTTGCACATCTCTTTTTCTGAAAGATGCTACCCTCTTGGACTTTGTTGATTCCTTTGAGGTACTTAAAAGTTTCTATCATGTCCTCCCTCTCCCTTCTTTCCTCAAGGGTATACATATTAAGCTCATTTAGTCTCTTTGTATGGCTTCTGTTGCAGACCCTTTACCATTTTAGTTGCCCTCCTCTAGACTGCCTCCATCCTGTCTGTGTCTTTGTGGAGATGGGGGTCTCCAAAACTGTACACAGTACTCTAGATGGAGTCTCACCAACTGTCTGTACAGAGGGATAACAACGTCCTGTTTTCTACTGGTGGTTCCTCTCCCAATACATCCCAGTATCCCCCTTGCCATCCCTACTTCCCTCTCACATTGCTTGCTTACCTTTAGGTCATCTGATATAACTACCCCCAGGTCCCTTTCCATTTTTGTTATTGTTACTACCTCCCCCCGTGTACTCTTCCCTTGGGATTTTGTTTCCCAGGTGCATTACTTTGTGCTTCTTTGCATTGAATCTAAGCTTCCATACTTTTGAGCATTCCTCCAACCTTGCCAAGTCCCTTCTCAACCTTTCCACCCCCCCCTTGTGTATCAACCCTGTTGCAGATCTTTGTGTCGTCTGCAGAGAGGCATATTTTTCCTTCCAGTTTCTCTGCAGTGTCACTTATGAAGGCATTAAAAGGACTGGACCCAATACTGAACCCAGTGGTACCCCACTAGTAACCCTCCTTTGTTCGGTGCACCAGAACATGCTTCAGGCACCCACACACAGCTGTCATACCAGGATGGACGTACCCAGAACCACATGTGCCGTGTCACCACCAGCATCTTCCAGGGAGCAGTCCCCCACACCACACCCTGGATGTAGACACCCAGCGGCCACCTGCCTGTGCTGTCGGGTGCCCCCGCTGGACACACCAGTGGAGCATACAGCCACAATGCAGCAAATGTACCGGGGGGCCATGGTCTGCACCCATGCAGCCTGTAGGGTGACACTTGGTAGCATGCACCCAGGGTGCCGTCCTGGGCAGCAGTGCCCAGGTAGCCTAGTGGACAGGTGGCAGCCTGGCACAGCCAAGGGACTGATCTGTGGCACACACCCATGGTGGTACACCATAGGTGCACACAAGTGGGACCCAGCCACTCTTGCACCTGGTCACCCTCTGCACACTGCCATTCCTTGCAGTCATCACCATGTTCCTCACATACAGGGGATGTGGGGCACTGGCAGTGACTGTGTGCTGCATATGGAGCTGGTGTATCATATGCATGTGTATACTGATCAGACTGTCACCTTGTGCCATCCCCTGTTGCATGTCCCAGTGTGCCTCTGTGACTACTGTCAAGGTGGGCCCCCTGTACCCCAGTCCGACCCTGGACATGGCTGTGGGTAATAACACTGTACCCAGGCCAATGCAGTCCACCCACCCACACACAAACAGTCCATCAGACCTGCCTGATAGGCTGCAGTACCTTCTGTTCACCTTTGTGGAGTGGTGGGGCAGCCCTGCAAAGCTGGAACTCAGCATGCCCAGGGTATGCAAGTGGCCTGAATATATTTCAGTAATGAGTTATGCATGTGGGAGATGGGCTTGGAATGTGCAGTGAGGTCATGTGCATATTCCGGCTTAATAGTGCGACTTTGCACACTGTGCAAGTGGCTTTGCATCGTGTATTCACCATGCTTCGCGTAGGGCTCAGGTCACTTGCCGCACCATGCATCTCCCACTGCGTGGTTGCACATCTTTGGGATATTCAGCCGGACATGTGTGAGTGCATCTCATGGCGTATCTTCTGAATATCCCATTCTTTTGGGCCAGCACATCTCAGATGCGCGGTGCAGGCACTTGCTGGGGACTTTTGAATATGGGGGCCCTAGTGTTTTTCTTCGTGATTTGACATGATCTCTTTCTGTCTTACCAGTTTTGTTTAACCTGCTTCACTATACACTGTTAGAGCTGGTTAGTAATTAATCATCACAGCGCCCTTCATGTCCACAAAATTGATGCCACCAGATCACAGTTTTAAAAGTATTTTTTTTTTCTATTTTACTGAAAATATTTACTAAATGTGACACTGCAGTTTACATACTGGATCTTTATAGTAACCTTTACAGTAATCCATATAGGGAACAGTACATATTCCCTTTCATTGTGGAGTGGGAAAGTGCTTAACTTTTTCCTAATCATGGTAGCACCTGTCTATCTTCAGCATCCTCACCTGTCTCAGCGCCGACTCTGTTATTGACTGTGATGGTTTCCTTGATTGAAGGCTTTACAGAAATCCTAAACTTTAAGCAGGTACATTTAATTTTTGTAAATCTGTTAACGTGCGTATGAAGCTTTGATAAGAAGTTTGATGCAGTTACAAGAAGAACAGACTTCTTGAAGAAGTCCTCTCAAGAGATAAAAGAACTGACCGCTGAATAACTTTTCAACCCTGTGTGTATCACTTCTGACTGACGTAACTTGTTCTAGTCAGCCCCAGCAGCTCTCTCACCTCCCTTCTCCAGGTACTGGACCCTGCCCGCCTGCTTCCCTATGACTTGCCCCCTATGATGGGTGCTGGGGGAGCATCACCTCCCTGACAGGGTTGGAGTCCAATGTGGGGGTTGCTGCCTGGTTGGTGGAGCAGGAATTGGAGGTTTTGGGCTTCATCCTACACAGTTGGGGAGGTTTCGGGTTTTCTCTGATTTTACCCCCGAGATACCAGCATGCAGGGATGGCAGTGTGCACGCACACAGTGGTGCACAGTTTCACTGTCTGTATCTGGTGGCAGACCGTCCCCAAAGTTTGCCTCTGCTGCGCTACCACCTGGCCTTCACCAGGTGGCAGTCAAGCAACCGAGGGTGAGATCCCCTTCCCTGAAGGAGGAGAGCTGTTATGTGGGGCACTCTTTGCGCCTTCCTCTGGCTGGTCCCTAGAAACCAGAGTCCATTCCCGAACCCAGGTCATTGATGTAGCAAACAGAAATGCTTCCAATACAGTACCAGGACGAATAAGCTGAATTTTTTTAAAGTAAAAAATGCTTCATATTTTGGTGTCCTCAGCAAACAGCAATATCCTGCCCCCATGTACCTTCCCCTGTGTCACATACAAACACATTGAAAAGCACTGGGCCCAGGATCGACCCCTGAGGCATACTGCTCACCCCCTGCCTCACTCCTGACCTAGCCCTATTTATGACCACTCTTTGAGCCCTGTCTCTCTCAACCAGTTGCCCACCTTTCTAATCAATTTGTCACTGGTCCCTTTCTTCTCCCTCAGCTTCTTCACCAACTGGTTATGGGACATCAAGTGAGATTCGTGGCTAACGTCCACATACAACACATCCAGGGCCCTTCCTTTGTGAAGTTCCTGTGAAACCCCATTGAAAAATTCAATCTGTCTGACGACATCTGCCCCTCACAAAATCATTCTGCCTTGGTTTTTGGAGCACTTTGTTTGTTTATGTATGTATGTATGTGAGTTTTGTAACCAGGTAGGCTCACTGAGACTTGAATTTCCTTTTTCAGGAGTGACCCAGAGTTAATTACATACAGGAATATTGCATAATACAAGAATACAGGAAGTTGATGCACAGCGAGGATACAGACATGAGATAACCATCAAATGCTGCACAGGGTACAAATAAAATTTCAAGAGGCACCATACAGTGCAAATATTGGATATACAAAGACTGGATAAGTTACGAATATACGAAATTGCCAGCAGAAATGGGCCTCATGGTCTATCGAGTCTGCTTGAATGTGCAGCTAGCCCCTCATCTCGCAGCTGCTCCTCTCCCCTTCCCAGTATCCCTTCCCCTTATCCTGTCCCAACCTCTCTTGAAACTGCCCACTGCCTTACAGGACACTATCTCATCTGTTAAGGTGTTCCATTTGTCCACCCCTCTTTCTGTGAAAAAATGTCTCCATATCTCCCTCTTGAATCTTTCCCCCACCAATCTCAGTCCATGCCCTCTTGTGTCCCTCCCCCTTCTCATCTGAAAAATTCCTTTTGTGTTAGTTTTGTTTATCCCCTTCAGATACTTAAAGGTCTCAGTCATTTCCCCCCCATCCTTCCTCTTCTCCAGTGAATACGAATTAAGCTCTCCCAGCCTGTCCTTGGAGGGCTTGCTGTCCAATCCTTGGATTATCTTTGTGGCTCTTCGCTGTACCCCCTCCCACAATCTAATGTCCTTCTTCAGGAATGGGCACCAGTACTACATGCAGTACTCCAGGTGGGGCCTAACCAATGACCTATGTAGGGGTAGGATAACCTCCCTCCTTCTGGAGGAGCTCCCTCTTGCACTACACCCCAGCATTTTGTTGGCTTTTGCTGCCACCTTCCTGCACTGAGCAGAGTTGTTCATGCTGCCCATAATAATCACTCCTAGGTCCTTCTCCTCTGTGGAACTCCCCAACTGTACCCCATTCAAGTGATAATCCCTCCCCTGGTTCCTGGCTCTGAAGTGCAGAACCTTGCACTTTTTGACGCTGAACCCCAACTGCCATGTTTCCGCCAACTCCTGCAGCTTAGTAAGGTCTTCCTGCAACCTCTTTCACCCCTCCGTGCCATCAACCACAGCTCCCATCTTTGTATTGTCTGCGAACAGACTGATCTTGCTCCGGATCCTGTGTGATATCTCTGCAGTAAAAATCCCAAACAGCACCGGTCCCAGTACTGATCCCTGTGGTTCTCTGCTCGACACCTCTCTGTGACGAGATGTCCCCCACCATCACCCTTTGCTGCCTTCCCTTTAGGCAGTTTGTGATGCATTACATCATTTTTGGTCTTGCCCCCACATATTCCAGTCCCCGGCCCCCAACCTCCCATGCGACACTGAATCAAAGGCCTTGCTGAAGTCCAAATACAGTACATCCACTGCATGGCCCTTATCCAGTTCCTGTGTCACCCAGTCATAGTACTCTACAAGGTTTGTCTGGCAGGATCTACCCGCTATAAATCCATGCTGTTGACCATCTTGGAGACCGTTTTCCTCCAAGAAGCTCACTAGCCTATCTTTTAGTATGGTCTCCATAAGCTGTCTACCACGATCGATGTGAGGCTCACTGGCCTATAGTTTCCTGGTTCATCCTCTGGGCCACTTTTGTAGATGGGCACCACATGGGCCATTCTCCAGTCCTGTGGTACACATCCTGTGTCCAGGGAGGTATTGAACAGGTCGGCCAGTGGCTCCGCCAGGACCTCTGCCAACTTCCTTGGTACCCTAGGGTGAATGCCATCAGGTCCAGGTTCCTTGTTCACCCTTAATACCCTCAACCCATCTAGTACCCTGCTGTGTGTAATCCCTGCATCTGTTGTTCTGTCGTCCCCTCCCCCCTACCCACTCCTCCGTCACCTGGGGTATCTGCCCCCCTTCTCCTGCGTGAATACAGAGCAGAAGTATTCGTTCAGTGCCTCTGCCTGTTCCACCCCTTTTCACCACCCACCCACCCGTCCTTCGTAATCCTCACCAGCTGATCCTTGCTCTTTCTTCTTTCTCTGATGTAGCTGAAGAAGTCTTTTTCTCCACTTTTGATTCCCTGTTTCAGTCTCTGCTCCTTGGATGTCTTGGCTGCCCTGACCAGTTTGGTAACCTCCTTGGACTTCCCCATGTACGTTTCCTTATCTTCACCCTTCCCTGATTTCCTGTAGTTTCAAAACGCTGCCCTCTTGGTCCTCACCCCTTCCATAACCTTCTGTGTCCGCCAACTGGGTTTCTTTGCCCTTCCCTTTTTGCTTTTCCTCCTAGTGCAAGACTCTTTTGCCTCCACTAGCCCTTCCTTTATGATGTCCCATTTCTGGTCTGCATCCATGTGTGTGCGCATTCCTGCTATGTGACTGCTCAAAATGTCCCCCATCATCTTCAAGTTCGCCCCAAACTCAATCACCCTTGTACCCTTGCCTCCTGTTTCCCTTCCATGTTGAGCATGAACTACACCAGATAGTGGTCACTCCCAGCCAGTGGTTCCTCCACTTCCAGATTCCTTACAGCTTCCCTGTTATCCAGTACAGGGTCCAGAGTCTTTTTAAACAGTCAGCCCCTGGACCAGCTGTGTCAGAAAACTGTCTTGAAATGCTTCCAGCAGGACTCACTCCCATGCACTCGTGGATTGGGTGTCCCACTCCACCCGTGGTAGATGGAAGTCCCCCACTACTACTGTGCTCCTCGTCTTGCAGTCCTTCCTAATTTGTTCAGCTAATTCCCTGTCCAGGTCAGTCCCCTGAGCCGGTGGTCTGTACAACACACCCATCCTCAGTGTCCTATTCTTTGCATCTTGGAACTGCATCCATAGTGCTTCTGCCCTCCCCTCCTCCCTTACGCACTTTATCCCCTCCCTTACATAGGTTGTCATTCCCCCCGCCCCCATTCCCCTTAGCCTTATCTTTTCTGAATAACCTGAACCCAGGGATCATCATTTCCCAATCCTGGTACTGGGTGGCTTATGTTTCTGTGATGGCCACAATGTCCACTGCCTTCACCACCAAGAGAGCCTATAACTCCGCTGTTCTGTTCCTTCGGCTTCTTGCATTTAGTGAGACCACACTCCAGTCTGTTTTCTCCTTCCCTACCCCTATTCCGCCCCCCCCCAATCCCTCCCTGTGCTGCTTTCCCACTGCCTTTACCCATAACTAGGGAGGTGAGCTCACTAGGCTCCCCTTTCTGGACCCTTTTCCTATCAGCGGTCCCCTCGCCGCCTCCTCCTCCTAGTTTAAATCCACCTTTGTTGATATATACCTCTCTATTCCCTGTTTTAGTACTCCCTTCCCCTCCCTGCTCTAATGTAACCTGTCCCCTATGTATAGATCACTATTGTCCCATGTCCTGCCCCAGTCTGACACTAATCCTTACTCCCTAGTACAGCACCAATCCCTCAGCCACTCGTTGAACTCCTCTGTCCTTTTTTTTTTTCTCTTCACTGTACTCGCATGGTACCGGGAGTACCTCAGAGAACGCCACTGACCCCCCCACCTCCTCACACTGCCTACCCAACTCCTCGAACCTCCCCTTTACCATCGCTACCATTTCCCCGCCAAGTCCTTTGTACCCACGTGCATCACTATGTGAAATTTCTCCTTCCCCTTCCGTGCGCACTTGAGAAGTGCCTGCCCCACCCTGCCTGTGGTCAACACTGGAATGGCCTTGACCCAGATACGACTGTGCCTTTCTCCACTTCTGCCCCATCTGACCCCTTTCAGTACAGAATCCCCCAGTGCTATTAACCCCATCTTCTCGTCCCGTACCCCCCTCCTTCTGTTTTCGCTGTCCAGATTTCCAGAGTCCACACTGCCCTGCTTCTTATTACCTCTGTCTGCATCATTTGTGAGTCTGTGACTCTTCATCTTCCTCCCTGTTTCCACCTCTCCCCTGCTCTTCCACTCCCCCCTTCTTCCTTTCCCAGCCTGACTCCTGGGCCTTCATTACCCTTCTCCTCCCCTCACCCCCATGATCTCCACTACCACCTCTGATGCCAGCACTGCAAATCTATTACTTGCTACCCTGCTGTGGTGCCCATCCCCTCCTTCCCCCTGCCCTGAGCCTTTCCTCCACTTACTGCCCCTCTGCTCTCCCTCACCCCCACACCCTCCCTACATCCTCACAGGATTTAGCCCTGCTGTTCCTTCTCTGCTTCTCCAGCAGCTCCTCCAGGGTCCCTTCTGCCCCATCCCCCCACCTCTCCAGCTCCTCCAGAGCCCCTGTACCTCCTCTTCCAGTCTCCTCAGCCTGTAACAAATTGGACAGCCTCCCAGTTTCCATAGTATATCCATCCAAACAGCCGCCCCACAACCATTGCACCCCACTATCCTCCCTGTGCCTGCCCCCTCACTCCATGGTGCCCCCACCATTCCATCCACTATTCTGATGTCGCCCGCCACCCTTATTTGTGCCCCTCGATCCCCAGTGCGATCCCCCCATAATGCCCCATTTTCCTTCCCTCCATTATTCACACTTAAATGTAACCTCAATTCCTTATCACTCAGTCTGTACAGCAATAGCTGGATACCATATGTTACCCTACTAGCTTGCTTCAGAGTACTTCTTTACCCCATTCTCCGTAGCTTGCTAGCTCAGAAGCTATAGACAGCACATTTATACATGACCTTGCCAGTTTGAACTTTAGACTTTCGGCTTTAAAATATACAGTTACCCTTCCTTAACCCTAGCTTGTCCATTTGACTTTCAGACGTGCAATTTCAAAACATTTAAACTTTAATATCCAACCAGTAAAAGCTTGAGTGTCTGAACCTTTCACCACCTGACTATTAGCTTTAAGAGTTAGTTCATATGGGCAGTTTGCAGCTCCTCAAGCTCCTCCCTCATAGCCTCCAAGCCCAACCCCCAGTGGCTTTCCAGTATTTAAGAAACGCTGGTGGAGGGGGTGTGTGGGAGGACTTTTCCAGCCAGCAACAGTCCTCCAGTTAAAGAAAGATTTGAACTACTCCCAAACCAACAGCAAACTAACAAAAAAATCAGAGTTAAACTCGCCCTCCTACCTCTCCCCACAACAAGTAGAATGAGCCGACAAAATGGCTCTGTGAACACTTAAATATGGATTCAGACTGAATTCCAAACAAACTTGATTGGCTGATCTGTCTCTGGGCAAATAAACCCCTCCCCCAGCCAGCCAACAACAGTCCTCCAAAAAATCAGTTACAGAGTTAGAGATTTATGCTACTCCCAAACCAACAGCAAACTAACAAAAAATCAGTTAGAGAGTTAAACTCATCCTCCTACCTCTCCCCACAATGAGCAGAATGACTGAAACAAGGTTTCAGCCACGTACACAATCAGTCATTATAATCATGGATATCTGGGTAAAGTGCATACCAAGTAAAAAGGAAGGGGTCACCAGGCAACAGTAAATATCAGAGAGGGCAGGGTGGGAAGTCATATTAGTGGCTGCACAGACTCTGAGTAAACCTTAGCAAGTGGGCATTTAGGGTTAGGGTTAATGTAAACGAGGCAAAGGATGAACAGTTTTGAGCCTCTTGTGGGAGTTTGTTCCAGAGGGATGGGACTGAGACAAAAGAGGACCTCGTACCCTGGCCTGTCCTGACCTGTGGAAAGCGAGCACAGAAAAAATCAAGGAGCGGAGGAGGTATTGATATTGATATTTAAGGTTTAGGAGCCCCCTTGGACTAAATGGGGTAGTGTTATGCTGAGTGAGTTTCAAAGAGAGGCAGAGGAGTGGATAGGCAAGCCATACCTCAAGGGAGGATCAGTTCAGGGCAGATGAAACTGCACAGTGGTGATCCCCAGGGTGGGCATCCACTGCAAAGCACGCAACTCTGTTGTACAGCACCCTCAACCTATCCAGCTCTGTTTCCCACAGGGAATGGAATAACAGAGCACCATATGTCTGCACCAGCAGCAGTGTGCTAGTGGCAATGACTGACTGTGCCTCTTTGGAAAGGTAGGTGTTAAGCCTGTAGAGAAGACCAACCTTTTGGTTAATAGCTTTAGAAACGGCAGTCACATGAGGTCACTGGATTAGTTCTTGGTGAATGTGAACCGTTGTGTATTTTATCCAGTTAACCATGTCTGTATGAATGCCATTGAGGGTGGATAGCTTGAGCAGTGTCTATCATTACTTAGGTGTTTTGGTGCAAAACAATAGCACTTTTTATTTATTTTTTTGGCATTTAGGACAAGTTCCTTGTTTACCAGCCAGGTTTCAAGGAGTTTGAGGTCCCTGTCCAGGGTAAGGTTGGTCTGGTTTAAGTCTGAGAAGCTACTGTAGAAGACTGCATCAGACGCATAAAGCTGAATTATGGCTCTGCTGCAATTCACAGGCAGGTCATTAATGAACAGCAAGATGAGTATAGGAACTAGAATAGAATCTTTGGGCACACCAACTGTAATTAAGACCAGATAATCCACCTTGCCACTTGACGAGCTGTTTCCTGTTGCATAGATAGTGGCTAAGCCAGCTGCAATCAAGATTGTGCAAACCAGTCTGTCTGAATGTAGATGGAAGGAGGTCATAGTTTATCAGGTCATACGCCTTGGTAAGTAAGGTTGACGAATACAGTTCCCGAAGATGTCCCTTGCTGCATTGCCCCCAGGATGTTGGTGGTCAGGCAGACCAGCGCAGTGTCTGTGCTGTTTTTGAAAACCATGGTGGGCATCAGATAGGATGTGTTGGAATTCTAGGTATTCCTAAAGTTGGTTATAAAGTAGCCTCTCCTGTTCTTTGTCATGGAACATAAGAGAGAAATGGCTTCTGGTTCTCAGCTTGGTCCTTGAACCCCCCCCCCCAAACCTTTTTGTGGATAGGTACAACTGCGGCAATTTTCCATTTGTCATGGATCATGCCCAGAATTGTGGACTTACTAAATAAGGTTGTGGGAGTCTTGGCTATACATGGAACAGCAATTTTTATCAATTTATGCTCAAGTTTGTCGTAGAATGGGAAACCATCACTTCTAATTTGTTTCAACATGTGCCTCTAGAAAGTCCAACAGCCACTCTTTCACTATGAACTTTAGTATCTTTCACAGTATGGATGTCAGGCGTACTGGCTTGTTGCTCCTTGGGTCCCTCCTCTCATTGTTCTTGTGCAGAGGTTAGATATGCTACTCTTCACTCCCCAGGGACCTCCAACATATCAATAAATAGTTACATAGGTCTGCCATTGACTCTGACAGTGCTTGAGCCATCTCCTTTAGCACCTGGGACTGTAGTCTCTCCAGACCAGGTGACTTGTCCACCTTTAACCTTAACAGCCCCTTGAGTACTTCCTTCCCCAAATGGTTTTCTTGATCAATTACAGCTCCTCTCTGATCTGTATGGTGCAGTAAGGGAGCGGGCCACCGTTTTCCACTGTAAAGACAGAGCAAAAGTATTTGTTGAGGATTTTTTCTGTTTGTCCTCTTCTACCTAGGATTCTCTTTTTTAGTCTTTCTGTAACTTGTTTACCCTTTCTTCTCCTTCTCCTATAACTGAAAATGCTTTTATCATTTGTTTTCACTACTCCTGTATCCTGAGAGCTTCTTAGGGGATCTCTCTTTCATCAGATCACATCTATGGAACTATGAGCTGTCAGGCTCTAGGACCAGACGGAAACTTTCTTGTAGCAGTTCAGTAGAACTAAGGAGGCGTGGGGCCATCCATGCATATATCATGATGGTGACATCAGACATCTCTGTGGGCAGCCCCTAGTGAACTGCTACAAGAAAGTTTCTTGTAGCAGTTCACTAGGGCCCACCCCACAGCGATGTCTGGCGTCACCATCATGATGTATATCGCGTGATCGGCCCCATGCCTCCTTAGTCCCCCGCTGACCAGTGCTTGTCTGTTCACAGGATCACATGCAAGCTTTAATGTAGTCTTTACTTTATTTGCCTTTTTTCAGCAGTTTTCTGCCTCCTCCGTTGCTTGTCCTAGTGCCCTCCTCGGAGGGGCCTTGCTGTAAATACTATTAGTCCTCAGCTGGAGCCCATGGCTGTGGCCTGGCAGTCGATTGTGGCGAGGTCTGGTTGGGCCTACCATTTTGCTCCTTGCTTGGTGGCGCAGAACCTTTTTAACCCCGACTGGCTCACTGGAAGAACCTCGGGATTTTTGGGGAACAAAACAGACCTACGGCTCACTGAGGTGTGGGCCCGCCCGAGCCTTCTACAGGCCTGTCTGCCATGATATAGGTCTCCGGATCTTTGCTCCCCGCTGTGGATGGTCTGGCTCCCTGGACAAACAGTGAGAATACTTCATGGAGACTGGGGCTCCACCCAACCCCCGTGACCTGCAAGATTTTCTCCATCCAGCTTATGCTTTCCCTGTTCCAACTGTGCAGCTGTGGTTGGTCATCCATAGACGGTGACGTTTGTACCTCTCTCGTCGACAGCTGCCCCCTGTCGCCCAGTGCACTGGGTTTGGCCTGGAGCTCACTACCCTAGCTCTGCTAGGGCTGGCTTCTGCCAGCTGACAGTGGTGCCTGCTGCCTCTCCCGTTACCATTGGCTCTGGCTGGCCGTTGCTACAGCCGACCCTCTGCTGGCTGACTGTGGCGCCTCAGGCCTTTCCCATCGCTGCCTTCCCTACCCCAAGTATAGCTGGTAGTGACACCTGGCTCAGTCCCCAGCTGGGCAGTCCCATTTGAAGGACCTTGTCAACTGGGTCGGTATTCTTCTCCTCTATTGCTGCTGTGGAGTAAAGGCTGGTGTCTGTATCCTGTCTTTGTACTGGTCATGCCATTGGCAGAGACTTGCTTTTATCTCTCCAGGCTGGCTGGCTGACTGGGCGAGCGAACTTGTATGGCAGGCACATGCATATGATCACTTCCCCACTCTGATCCCCTCCCAGTTTTTTTTGGAGTTTTTAAGATGACTTTCGTTCCCCCACCGTGCCACACCACTGGAAGTCTACCATAGTGCTGTGGGTATTTGGTTGTGGTGCCTTCACTCAGACCTTCTCTCCTTAGGTGTCCAGGTGATCCCCTTTTGATTAACAAAGGTGGACCCTGTCCCTTTAGCTCCCTAACCACATTGCCAGCCAGGTTTCCTCCTCCTGCTGCTGCATGGAGAGTGCAGCTTATCGTCTTAGTCAGCATTCCAGCCCAGACACCTGTTTACATAGCTGGTCTGGGGCCCACTGACTCACTAGAATGATTCCAGCAGGCCTTTTAGCTAGAGGGTGCCTTTCTTGTCTGCCTGGCTGAATCTGGGAAGTGCTGCAGTGCTGTTGTCTTCCTTGGGCGTTCTCTTCGGGGCTCTTGTCAATGGAATAGGGGTTGACTCTCCCGGCTGCTGGCTCTGCCTTCTTGCTGCCCCCCATCTGACCTGCTGTCAATGTAATGGTGCTTCCTGGAGGGGGGAACCCAGTTTGGCATCAGGCCTACACTTTCCAATCATAGACATTGCTGGTGGCACTGTCTCTGGCCCACTGTTTAGGGGCGGTACCGTCCAGTAGCCATGGATCTTCCCCTAAGAGGCCCTAGTCGTTACTTGCCACCATGGACCCTTGGGTTGGGGGCAAAGGAGCAGTCGCCCCCCCCCCCAATGGCCTACCAGATGTCTGGATAAGTGTGGTTCTCCCTCCTGGGGAATCTGTACTGTTCGTACCTCTAGCCGGGGTTGGTGGCTGGCTAGTCCTCCAGACCCCCTGCCCGATCATTGCCCTGGACTGCACCCTGGGTAACCCCCTCTTAGGGGGGGTTTAGGAGGTCCATAGTGAGTTCTGGCAGCCTGTAAGCCCCCCCCTTGTGTCCAGTCATGGGATGGTCGGAGAGCACCTCTCTTTTAGCTCCTGCACCCCAGAGGTGCTGGTCATGTGCTTTACAGTCAACCCTCTGGTGGGTGAAACTGGACGTCTTCCCCCTCCGACTCGACAGGTTGCTCAATGCTAAGTTCAAGGAGCGACTGTCTCCAAGCCTGATGTGTGCCAGGCAGTTGTTCAGTGCCATAGAGCTCTCTGCCTATCTATCCAAACCTGCCTTAACCCCTGGTTAGCGCCTGCAGTACATAGGGGCCCTACTGGATGGCCTAAGTCCTAGCCTCCTTGCCCCAGGAAAGGGCAGAGCGCCTCATAGCTCAGGGCCCGATGGTCTCTCACAGCAGTTCTGTCCACAGCCCAATCATCCCTGAGTCTGTTAGGCCTGATGGCAGATGCTGTTGTTACGATGCCCCTGATGCGGCTGCGCGTGGGGATCCTCCGGGCAGTCTGAGGGTCCTGTGGAATCTGTGCTAGAACAGCTGCTTCTAGTAACTTCCGCTGTTGGCAAGGTGCTCCAGTGGTGGAGAAAACCAAACAACTTGACAAAAAAAAAAAAAAGTGGTCTTCCCTCCTTATTCCCTTCCTGTTGATTCTTACCACAGTTACTTTGGGGCTGGGCTAGTGGACACCCCTTGGGGTCCTTGTCGGTCACAAAGACCATGAACCAATGTGGTGACTTCCCTCCACATAAATGTTCTAGGCACAAGTGCTGTTCTGTATATTCTACGGGCTTTCCAGAAGCATCCATCTGTAGGCCCTCTGCTTGTGCAGACAGACACCCTCCGTGGGGTGTATTGCATAAAGTGGCAAGAGGGACCTCATTCTTACTCCCCTGTTCCAGAAGGCGTTGAGAGTCTGGTACTGGGCTCTAGACCACTGTCTAGAACTGTCAGCTGTCCATGTCCCAGGCATCCAAATCGACCTGGCGTACAGGTTCGCAGGTCACTGTCCAGACTGCATGGATGGGACCTGCTGATCTCAGTAGCAGAAGACCTGCTTGACAGGTGGGTCTCCAGGAGGTGGCCTTTTTAGTGTCCTCATTCATTGCAGCCCTGCCTTGTTGTTGCCCACTCACTCCAGGGCATGGAGTTTTCTGGCGAGTTACGTTGTCCCTCTCTTGGAACAGGAGGTCTCTCTACGCCTTTCCTCTGATCAAGAGGGTGCTGATCAAGCTCCAAATGAAGGGGACCACCCTAATTCTTGTGGTGCTCTTCTGACCTCGTCCGATATACATGGCCTCAGATAAGTTTTAGGCCAAGAAGTAAAAACTTCCTGTTTTTCCAGTGTGGTGGTATTTTGGTATGCCAGGTAGTATTTTATGACACGATCGCTGTTCTGGTGGATATTAGAGTTTCCTAACTTTTTGGCCTTCACTACTAGCAAAAACTGCACTTTCCTCTCTCACCCGACACTTCAGGTGGCTCTCAACACTTTGGTTTCAGTAGGCAATACTAGTAGCAATGCAAGAACAAGGGCAACACAGACCCTGAAAAGGCTGCACCAGGGGCTGTCTGAGGAAACATTACAATTCATCGAACTAAAAAAAAAAGATGGCAAAGTAACTCCACTCAAGGCTCTAAGCAAGTGCATTGACATTGCCCAGTTCCAGACAGTAAACAGTTGTTCCTAGTGTGTAGTACTTGCAATTATACAATGGTAAGAACATTTCCTGGACTCTGATTGGTCAGTGTGTGCCTGAGACAGTGATGTTATTACACAATAACATCACTGTGTTGATTTTTTGGATGATTGTTTGGAGCTACTTATTTATTTATGTTTTTTCAAAAACAAAGATACACTGCCTCACTAAAAATCTACTAAAAACATTTTTATTTTAATTTTTTGTTTTCTATAACATCGAGCCATTGTATAATTGCAATAAGGCACTCCAAGGTGTGTGTTATCGTGTAATAACGTCACTCCTGGGGTGGTGGAAGCACTCGGCTTCACCTCATGCTTCAACCCAGCCCAGGAGTGACGTTATTACACGATAACACACACCCTGTCGTGCCTTATTGCTTAATTAAACAGATCTTTAACAAAAGTTAGTGCACAAATGTTAAGCAAATTTAAAGCAGCAGGCTGTCCCAGCATGATGATAACTCACGAGCATGAGCAGTATAGCCTGTTTAAGTGTCTCCCCCCACCCCTTCCATTTAGGCAGACTGCAGCCTCCTTCATTATTAAGCTCTGGGAAAGAAACATCACCAGCACACCACAGCAAGCCCCAATTCAGCAGGCATCTAGCAATTGGGAACAAGGGAAACAGACACTGGAAAGGCAATTTATCTAACTGTTAAAAAAAAAAAATAAATTGGCAAACATGACTGACACTCCAGGCTCTTTCTAGAAACATAGACTTTGACGGCAGATAAGGACCGCTTGGCCCATCTAGTCTGCCCATTTCCCTACCTACAGGCTAGGCCGCAGATCCTAGTTAACCAGCAGCCTATTTCTTCCTACCCCCCACAAGAGTTCCCATTCACATTGCCCAGTTAATGTTCCGAAGTTCATACACCTGCTGCCTACGAACACATGTTCAGCTGTTAAGCTTTACTTAAGCAACACTGTTTGAATGGGGTTTCAGTGTACTAGTTTAAATTGCAGTGAACTTTTTTTCATACAAAGCTTCTCTCGCAAAACAGTTTTGGCAGTTATCAGCACAGTCAGCAAACATGTATACACAGTGACTTTTTTTTTTATACAAAGCTCCTCTTCACACATAGTTTTGGCGGCTAACAGCACAGTCAGCAAGCATACATAGTGAACTTTTTTTTAATCAAATGCTCCCTTACATAAAGAATTTCGGTAGTTGTCATCAGCACACTAGTCTGTGTCAGCAACCGTGTAGTACACACTAGTGAACGTTTTTTGAATAGAAATGCTCTCAAAGAATTTCAGCAAGTTTCCTCTGCACAGACAGTCAGCAAGCATGTAATGAAACCAGGATGTTATATTCAGCCACCTGACCGTGCCAACAAATACCCACAGAGCATGTAGATTTTTTTGTTTGTTTTTTGTTTGTTTGTTTTGCACATACCTTTGTGTTGAAGATTCAGAACTACTGGTACCATGGCAAAGGCTTTTTGCAGCATCCCCAGCTAAAACAAATGTGAAAGTGTGCAAACACAGAGGACAGAAGCCCATGGATGAGAGAAGCCACGGCCACGCTTTATTTGAGCTTTTTGCTTAGGTGCCCGCCGGGTGCACAAATAGGGCAGTGTACTGTTACCAGCCTGACCCCAAAATCCACCACCCGCATTTGGTGGGCGCCAATTGCAACCCTGTGTTGCTGTGTGAATGATGCCCTTGCATACAGCATGTCATTTCTGGGTTTTGGCTCAAATTTACTTTTTTGTAGAAAACGGGATGAATTTACTCATGAGCTGACTCTGGAGAAAAACACCTGGTCGTAATGAAATGTCTCCAGATTCTGGACAGGGCATATAGAAAACAAAATCGGGTGTAAAATATGCCGATACGCCCCTTAACTGGACCACTGCCAATATGATTTCCATCACTGCAACACTTGGCAGTGGAACCTCCAGTACCCCTGCCCCTGTGCGAGGACTTGCTGCCACAGTAATGAGGCACTCTGGTCCATCCGAACCTCCAGTCACTCTTTCTGCATGCATGGCTCGTGAGGACATAGCCATTGTGAGATTTTGTGTGTCCCCAAAGTGGCTAATGTTCTGGTGGCTGGTGGCTGTCAGGAAGCCCTCCATCAGGGCTACCTACTCCATGACATGGAAGTGTTTTGCTTTATAGGCCACTTCACCTGGATCCCTTCACTTGTCTAGTGAATCAGATTCTAGAGCATCCCTTGAGCTTGTCGGATGCAGGACTCCAGTACTCTTCCGTTAAGGTGCACCTATTTGCTAGATCAGCCCTCCATATGCCCCTGATGGCCATACTGTGGCCTGGCTGGGTGTGGCCTGTGGGTTTTGGTGAGGTATTTTGTATCTGAAGTCTCCCAATCTTGGCATGGAAATTGAACTTTGTTCTAGAGAAGCTTCGGTTTTTGAGCCAGCCATGCCTTGCAGCTACGCTTGCTTTCTTTCTTTTTTTTTTTTTTAATTTAGTACATTTTATTGAATTATTAATAACAGGAAGGAGCCGGCCCGTTGGTGCTGAGGGTTGAGGCGGTGGATGCCACACCTCGCTTCACGCTGGCGACCCAGGTTCGGGAACGGACTCTGGTCGCCAGGGGTCAGCAGGGAAGGAGAGGGATTGAGCATCCATAGATTGCTCTCCCTCTCTGGGGGAGGGGGGTTTCCAGTTGTCGGCACTCCAGTGACCTCTGGTGGAGGCCGGAGGGTGGTGTGCTGGCACTGTAAGACAGGGGTGAGCTTGGGGCATGATGCCAGAAAGGAGCGCGTGCGCGCCCCCTTCCATTGGCATCATTGTACACCCCAGTCCACGTCGAGAAAAGGGAATAGTGTGGTGCTCGGTCGCGGCGGCTTGATGGCCTTCTGAGGAGCTGGCTGGCCTTGGGGGCACCACCGCCCAGATACTGGATCCTGTGTTGGTGGGGAGTAAGGAGGGGACTCCTTGCCACCCCACCGCGGGGGGTAGATGGTGGTGAGGGCTTCATTGGGGCCGGGACAGAGCTGGATGGTGGCCAGAGATGGGCGGATGCCGGGATGTGAAGAGGCAGACCGAGAAGCAACAAGGTAAAAAGTACTAACAAAACAAAAAAATAAATAAAAAATTAAGAACAGGAAGAACAAACAACAATCACAGACAATTTCTAACAAGAACAAGAACCAAAGGAAACAGTCGCATCCCACCCTCACCCGGAGTGTTGCCCATAAATTGAAAAAGAAGGTGCATCAAAATCTAAGGGGCTAATCCAGTACAAAAGAAAAAGCGATTCAAACAAGCACCAGCATAGAAAATTCCACATTTAATTACATGGTAGATATCCATGCATATAACACCCCCCCTCCCATTTTTCCAAGAACATACGAGATCGATGACGAATATTAGCAATCTGTAACTCCATGTTTAAGGCGCTGAGGAGTTCGGCATGCCATTATGACCAAGACGGGATTGCATCCAATGACCAATGCTGTAAAAGCACTTTCTTTGTTGCCTCATAGTTCATTACAATATATGGGATTGAGACCATGGAAATTTCCAACCAAACACATTTCTGGTGTGAAAGCATCCATTAAGTCAAAATACGGATCTAAACTAAGTTTAATATTGTTTTGAAATGGGGAAACCCTTTCACGGTCCCTTAACGTGCAATAAAGTTCCTTCTGCCCAGTGACACCTGAAGCAGGGGAGAATTCTGATGACCCAGTTGATGCAATTTCGGAGGTGTAGAGATTGTCAAATATTAAATTGCTGCAACCAGTGCCGATCTTGTTTAATACATTTATATATAAATCCATATGTTTCTATAAGAGTCCATATGTTATACAAATGTATGTATGCATATGTTAATGAGCTGTAACCAGTACTACTTGTCACTTGTTACCTATTTTGTGTGTGCTCATGCACCCTGGCCGTGCCTAAAAAAGGCCTCACTTGCCAGCGCACTTACCCGGTTACCAAAGCTAAATAAACAAAAAACAAAACAAAAAAAAACTAAGTAAATTACGCCATTTCTGGTGCCATTCAGAAGGAGACCAATCTAAATGTAATGTATTTTGCCAATAATAACATATACCCAAGAGTCTTCGCGGGTCCTTGGTGTGTAAAAAGGTATATAAAGAAGAGATAGCGTGGCAGGTTTATGCGGCTTGAAACAAGGGCATGTAGTCCAAGGATTCCTTAGTGGACCATGGAAAGGGACCAAATTGTGCAGTCAGGTCATGAGACATTTGCAAGTATTTGAACAAACTGGAGTGAGGCACATTAAATTGGAAAAAAGGTTATAGGGAGTGGACTGTGGGCTAGAGTAAAATTGGAATTCAAAAACAAGGGTTGGAACTGGTGCGGTGGCGCTGAGGGTAGAGGCACTGGATGCCATTCCACGCTGGCGACCCATGTTTGGTAGTGAACGTGTGTTCCTGGGGGGGGGGTGATGGATTGAGTGTCCGAGGGACTGCTGTCCTCACCCAGGAGGGAAGGTTGCTGCTTCTCAACGAAACAACTGCCTCCAAGTGGAGGCCTGAGGAGCAGTACAGGGTGGGAGAGTGACACGAAGTGTGGGCACTGTGGGCGGCAGCATGCGCGGCCTTCCCGGCAGCAAAGGGGGAGGGAGAAAACATGAAAACGAGCTGGCAGGCTCCATGATGGCCCAGATATGCCCTGTATCCAGTCTCCCTGGATTCTGGATTGTTCTCCCGGGAGGGGTGACGCTCCTCACTCCGGCCTGCCACAGGGTGTAATCCATGGGGGAACTACCGGGGCAGGACTGGGGCTGGGTTGCCGCGATTGGAGGACGAGCATTCCTAGGGAGGGCTGGAGCTGCTTGCCAGCTCTGCAGAAGGCGGAGAAAATACAGTAATTTAAAAAAAGAAAAGGGGTTGGTTAAGACTGTGGGTGGGTGAAAGGTGGAGGCAGACTATGCTTTTTGTCATGAACCGTGCCATGTTTTAGTCCCTATTACTTCTGCTCGAAGAATTTCTGAGCTGCAGGCCCTTATGTGTTAGCCTCCTTCTCTGATTTTCACAAGACCCAGGTGTTCTTGTGGACTACCCATAGTTTTTATGCTTATGGTGGATCCATTACTACTTCCCGACATACCGTTCGAAATTATTGTGCCGACACCGATTTCAAACACACATTTCCCGTAACGTCCATACTCCGACATACCATTTCCGACTATGCCTACATTGCTCAGGATTTGAAGCATTACAGAACTGGAGCTTGCATTTGGAGTTTACCAATGATTAGTTCGTATAAGGCCCTGTTCTCCACCCACACTTATCTGGAATTAGCATTTTAAAATTAAATTCTCTGGTAAAATCAAAGTCTCAGTGTAAAACCAGTCTTCCTTTCAAGACTGCGTGGCTGTCCGAATTATACAGTCTGCCATAAGCCGTTACAAATCTCACGGCCCTCGCTGTCTCTGCTGTGTGCAAAGACCCCCATCACCAAACTGTCTGCATTTTAACATTCGTGCCTTGCATCAGCAGAGTCTTTTAAATATATACAATTGAGTCCATGCAGGAACTGATTTGTAGGCATGCCTTTGCTTGCTCATTTTTGGCAAATATGCTATTCGCTTCACTCCTACGCATAGGTGTGTGTGTGCAGATCACCCATATATTTTGTAAAATATAAAATGTGTTGGTGACTTGACAAACGGGAAAAAGTACTGTCGATTAAAATCTCAGTTGGGAATACGATTGTGGGAATTTTATTTTTGGGAATATGCGAGTCGGGAATGCGTACCTATTCCCCTATGGTGATGTCTGAACTCAGTTTAAATCTTGCCATCCACCTGCCTGTTTATTTCCTGGAGCATGCTAATTCAGGGGAAGCATTGCTCCATACTTTAGATGTACATAGAATACTTGGATATCACACAAACCATATGAAGGCCTGCAGAAAGTCCTTCCAGTTGTTGTTCCCTTCACCACTGGGAGAGAGATGGTGTTTCAGTTTCTACACAGTGTTTGTCCACATGATTGGCCAACTGTCCTACTTTTTGCTATAGGAAGTATGGTTAGGAACTTCCAGGTGTTCATGACCATTCAACCAGTGGCATGGCTATTTCTGTTTCCTGTTTCAAAGATGTGTTGGCTGCAGCCATCCGTGCAGCTGCCACTTAGTGTCCATACCTTCACAAGGTACGACAGTCTGGACATTGCCTCTCGATGAAGGGCAGGCTTTGGCCTAGCTGTGCTTCAAGGCCGTCTTTCTTATGCCTCTGGCCCCCTGCCACTTGGACTATCTCGTTGGAAGTACTGCTTGAGACTCATTCCATAGATGTGATCTGATGAGAGATATCTCTGAAGAAGATAAAACAGTTACATAAGAACTTACCATAACAGTAGATCTTCAGGGGGGTCTCTTTCATTGTGTCATGTCTACCACCCTCCGTCCCCCTTGGACTTGGAGCTTCTTGCTCTTGCCTCCTGTTTCAGGCTGGCCTTCCTGTGGCTACAGTCTCTTCTCACAATGGCGTTCTCAACCTCTTTGTTTCCCTGGAGGTGGACTTTGCCTGGTCCCTTCCTCTGGGGTCCTAGAGCCTTTCTTAGCTGTGATGGCTTTCACCAGTTTTTTTTTCTCAGGGATCACCTGTGGGCTGTCCCTTGCCGCATCTGGTGTTTGGCGTCATTTGCTCTTTCCTGGTTTACTAGGGCGTGGCCCTCTGTTCCAGCTTCTTCCTGCGTCTGAGGGCTATACTGGAGTTTCCGGCTTGCCCTGTGAGCTTTTCAGCCTTCCACTGCTTTATTGGTCAGGACCATTCTTTCTGTCCTGGTTCCCTACAGGGAGATCGTTTTAGTGTACTCTCCTGCAGGAAACTGAGGAGGGATGGGGCTGCCCACACATATATCATGATGGTGACATCAGATGTTACTATGGGCGGCCCCTACTGAACTGCTACAAGAAAGTTTCTGTGTGGTCCTAGAGCCTGACATTTTTATAGTTCTACAGGTATGAACTGATGAAACATAGAATTTGTTGGCAGATGAGGAACTCTTGGCCCACCTAGTCTGCCCTATTTCCCCCTACTTACTGTGCCACTGCAGACCCTGTTCGATCTCTGGTCTTTTCTTCCCCCTGCCTTATTAATAAGGTTCCCTTATGCCTATCCTATGCATGTTTGAATCCTGTTACCATTTCAGCTCCCACCATCTCTGTTGGGGAGGCTGTTCCAGGCATCCACCACCCTTTCCGTGATAAAGTATTTCCTCACATCCCCTCCGAGTCTCCCCTTTCCAGCTTCATGTCATGACCCCGTGTCCTAGAACATCTTTTTCTATGTAAAATGCTACCCTTTTGCACTTTATTAATACCTTTGAGGTATTTGAACGTTTATCATGTTGCCACTTTCCCTCCTTTCCTCTAGAGTACATATTTAATTCCTTGAGTCTTTCCTCATAGAGCTCTTGATGCAGGACTTGCACTATTTTGGTTGCCTTCCTCTGTACTGCCTCCACCCGACCGATGGCCTTCTGGAGATAGGGCCTCCAGTACTGGACACAGTACTCAAAACACACACACGTGGCAGTAAAGTAGCAGGATCCATCTCCCTCCCACCACAGAAGAGGAGAGAGTAGTTGAAAGCTCGATTCTTCTCTTTATAGCCAACTTCTGACAACTTGAGTTCACTTCTGAACTCGAATTGCCGGTGTCTTGAGCAGTAGCTCAACTGCTGTGCTGACAGGCTGATGAGAGACTATTCTTTTTGCCTCCCAATTTGTTTCTGCTGCTGCAGTGTGCTTCTCCCCATTTGTTTCTGCTGCTGCACTGTGCTTCTCCCCATTTGTTTCTGCTGCTGCACTGTACTTCTCCCCATTTGTTCCTGCTGCTACATCGTGCTTCTCCCCATTTGTTCCTGCTGCTGCACCATGCTTCTCACCATTTGTTCCTGCTGCTACATCGTGCTTCTCCCCATTTGTTCCTGCTGCTGCACCATGCTTCTCACCATTTGTTCCTGCTGCTACATCGTGCTTCTCCCCATTTGTTCCTGCTGTTGCATCATGCGTCTCCCCATTTGTTTCTGCTGCTGCACTGTACTTCTCCCCATTTGTTCCTGCTGCTACATCGTGCTTCTCCCCATTTGTTCCTGCTGCTGCACCATGCTTCTCACCATTTTGTTCCTGCTGCTACATCGTGGCTTCTCCCATTTGTTCCTGCTGCTGCACCATGCTTCTCACCATTTGTTCCTGCTGCTACATCGTGCTTCTCCCCATTTGTTCCTGCTGTTGCATCATGCGTCTCCCCATTTGTTTCTGCTGCTGCACTGTGCTTCTCCCCATTGGTTTCTGCTGTTGCACTGTGCTTCTCCCCATTTGTTCCTGCTGCTGCATCGTGCGTCTCCCCATTTGTTTCTGCTGCTGCACTGTGCTTCTCCCCATTGGTTTCTGCTGTTGCACTGTGCTTCTCCCCATTTGTTCCTGCTGCTGCATCGTGTGTCTCCCCATTTGTTTCTGCTGCTGCACTGTACTTCTCCCCATTGGTTTCTGCTGCTGCACTGTGTTTCTCCACATTGGTTTCTGCTGCTGCATCGTGCTTCTCCCCATTGGTTTCTGCTGCTGCATCGTGTGTCTCCCCATTTGTTCCTGCTGCTGCGTCATACTTCTCCCCCTTGGTTTCTGCTGCTGCATCGTGCTTCTCCCCATTTGTTCCTGCTGTTGCATCGTGTGTCTCCCCATTTGTTTCTGCTGCTGCATCGTGCGTCTCCCCATTTGTTTCTGCTGCTGCATCGTGCGTCTCCCCATTTGTTGCTGCTGCTGCATCGTGCGTCTCCCCATTTGTTGCTGCTGCTGCATCGTGCTTCTCCCCATTTGTTGCTGCTGCTGCGTCGTGCGTCTCCCCATTTGTTTCTGCTGCTGCATCGTGTGTCTCCCCATTTGTTTCTGCTGCTGCACTGTGCTTCTCCCCATTTGTTTCTGCTGCTGCACTGTACTTCTCCCCATTTGTTTCTGCTGCTGCGTCGTGCGTCTCCCCATTTGTTTCTGCTGCTGCGTCGTGCGTCTCCCCATTTGTTTCTGCTGCTGCATCGTGTGTCTCCCATTTGTTTCCTGCTGCTGCACTGTGCTTCTCCCATTTGTTTCTGCTGCTGCACTGTTTTTAGAGATTTGTAAAACTACTTGAAGGACCCTGCACCCACCCGCATATGGCTAGGCTACCTGCTACACCTGAAGTATGAATACATTGGCTATATGGACAAACTCCTCTTCAACTTTGCACTTTTAGATGCTGAAATTAAACTTTGCAGCTAATAGTGAGCAGGGCTAATGACTGGAACAATCCATTGGCCCCACTGACTTTCCATTGGCCCAACTTGTGTACTTATAAAATGTTCTAGTCTCCATTAAAAGTTAGCAGGGTTATCTAAAGGGAGATTTACTAGCCCGATTACAGAATGTAGAAGCAAGTGGCTAGTGGACCAGTGCCAGGTTCTACCCTTGACCATTGTTCACCAAATTTGGTTGGCTTACAGGTCCAGTAGCCACTCCAGTCCAGTTGCCATCTCCTCTGCTTCTGCCGAAAGTGTCCAGTTTCGATTAGTTGAGCAGCTGCCAGCATACGCAGATGCAACCCCCCCCCCCCCCAAGACAGTTGGTCTCACAGCCAGAAGTTCCAAGTCTGAGAGACTGGGCATGCAGTGTGGCATCCCAGGCCTGTGGTGGCAGTTGTTTTCTGATGGCCAAACACTGAGGCCCAGTGCACCTCTTATTGCATCCAGTGGTGACCCATCACCCAAATTTACTGTCCTTGTCCCCTGTGCCACAGCCCCCATTTAGCAGCAGTGCCTTGCACAAAGTCAGTCATAATGTCAACGGCCAAAGGACAAACTAAAAAACAAAAATATTTATTTTGTACAGTGCCTCATCTTCAGTCGGTCGTGGACCCAGGCAGCTGTCTGTCTCACTCTCTGACAACGGACAGTAACTCCCCTGAACAGTGTTGCTTTGCCATGCCAACTGCCCTGCTCAGACAAAGCCAAGAAATTACTTTTTTTTTTTTGAAATTCCATACTACACAGAAACTTGTCTTTACCCCACAGATAGCACAGGCACCAGGAATGCGGTGCCTGGCAGACTCTCATCCTTGAAACAATTACAAATCTGCCACTGCAATAGAACCTACTTGTCCATCCTCCGGTGCAGCAGAATCACACACTTTCAGAGATGTTAGCAGAAAAAATATAATCCTGGCCACCCTGCACTTGCGGCCAACACAGTACAAACACCACTCGCTTCAAGGAAAAACTAAACAAAAAAAACAGGTGTTCTGGTATGGGTGGGCTGAGAGCATCTAAAAAACAACAAAAAAAATGTGTAGTGCAGTCTCGGCATCATGTACTGCAATGCAAAAGGAACTATGCTCCTTGAACATTACAGGAGTATAATGGCACAAAATGTTGGCAGTATAGCCTAGAGGTCAGGGTAACGAACCGTGAATGAGCTTGGTACATCCAGCAGACCTGAGTTTGATTTCCACAACCTCCACTTGCATGCTGTACGACTCTGAGCAAGTCGGTTCATCACCCCAGTGCTCCTAGGTCACCCCTGAAAACAGGTCCTTGTGCCTAGTAGGCCTTACCCGGTGACCAGAATATTAATAAAAAAATTGATTTTAAAAATGTGCTCCTAATGTAAGCAAATGAGTTCTGAGCATGGAGCACACCCTTAAAGATACCAGATGTCTGTACTCATTTTGCTTGATTTATCCCTCGCTTTTGGCATAGTTAGATAATTTTCTTTTCGTAGTGTGGCTTTGACGTGTTTGGTTTGCAGGCTGTGTTACATCATAGAGTGCTTCATTTATAAATTGGTGTGAGTTTCTTGGGGCGGGGAGGTATCTTGAGTTGTTTATTGTGATGGTAGTTGTGCTGTAAGGTTCAGTGTGGGGTCATTTTATTGAATAATTCGACCCTTGGGTAATTATCAGTAGCATCTGTATGCATTTTCTGTTCCAGTATATCTCTCATTAAGTTCTCTGATGAAATCGTGTGTACAGTCTTGCTATACCTTCAGTCAGTTTCATGATTGATAACTTATTATCTAAACTAAAGATGGCAAAAACAGAAATCTTGTTTGTAGGTTAAGAGCAAGAACTTTCTGGTACACGTAACTTAGAAAATAATGTTGGCAATAATACAGTTATCTCCTTGGATTTGGAAAAAGTTTGCAGAGAACCTTCGACTCCCAGTTAACTTTGTCAACTAATATATTTTAGTTACCTTTGCCAAGCGTTCTTGATTTCAGTTATTTAATATTGTACACATTTTCACATTTGTAACTCAGGAGCAGTTAAGACTAGTGCATGCAGTAGTCGGTTCCCGTTTGGACTGCTGTAATTAGTTGTTAGCTAGTTTGCCAGTGTCTGCATTGCATTGTCTACTCTCAGTTCAGAGCTGGGTGGCAAGAGTCGTTTTTCAACTTCCATATAACTGTGCATGTGACGCCTTTTTAAGGCTGCATGGGCAGAGCCCTGCAGACGTTTTGCATGTTGAAAAGGGCTGACATCACGTTTTCCGTCCGTGGAACTGTTTTTCCTCCGCCTGACCTTCCCCCAAGAAGCAGTCCACCCATGTTGTCCCTATGGACTGAAGCACTGCACTATATCACAGTGGGCGTGTTTTCTTTTTTTTTTGGTTATGGGCGTTGTTTTTTTTTTTTTTTGTACATTTCTGCAAGCTATTAACAGTAACATGCCACCAGATTTATCTGTCCCACAGCAGGTCAGCGGTTGGTCTCTCATCGTCCAAGACCTGCGGTAGGAAGTCCGACTCCAGATACATCTCCGGGACTGTCAGCCTGGTACAGCCCCAGTCGCACAGCAACTTCTTCAGCTGGGACACTGACTCAGTTAAGTGAACTGTACTAGACCCTACGCGTGGGGGCTTTTCTGTTGTCAGGGTCATACAAGACTCGAATACCCGCACATGACACTTCTGGCTCCCCCTCACATTGCTCTCCTCGTGGTCCCTCACAGTGCCACGGCGCTCGGAGGCCCCCATTTCAGCCCTTCGTATTTGTACCGGCGGGAGCTGCACAGGTTACTTTGCGGGGAGGTGCTGTACTCTGTTTTATGGATAAATCCGCTCTTACAATTCAGTTCCGGGTACAGTGATTTTAAATAAATGCTCGCATCTCCCTACTCTCTTCTTTTCCCGTCTTAGTCCTCAAAGTCAGAAAAGGGCGAGCCTGCTGGGTGCGCTAGCGCCGGGGAGAGTTTGAACAAATTATAGGTAGTGCAGTAAAAAAAAAAAAGACAAAGGATTTCTGCAGGATTTTGCATTTGAGGGTCCAGATCGATCTGTCTGTCTGTCTGTCTCTCTCTGATTTTGGGGGGAATCAGTTTTGCTATGGTCTGGGCTTCAGAAAAGAGTCAAACCAAGAACCGTGACTGTACCTCACTGATATCCTATGGGCAAACATCAATGACCCGTCAGAGACGTGTCTTCCCATCACACCTCTCAACCCCCTGCCTCATAAATCAGGGACAAGGCTTAAAAAAATCAGGGACAGAGGTTTGAAATCAGGGACACATCTTAAAAAGTGATGATATCCACTCAGGAAGCTGGTAGAATAACTGGTTTAGTGTAAAAAGCATTTTCTAAGGAAGAACACGTCTGTAACATTGTTTGACATTATTTTCTGCTGACAACCCCCACTGTTTGGTCATGGAAGCACAATGTTTAGGAGGGACAGAGTAATATTTTGAGGTAAAATCAGGGACGTCCCTGAAAATTGGGGTCAGTTGAGAGGTATGCTTCCCATTACAGTGTCACAAAGCATATTTTGCTAGTGTCGCAGTTTATGAAACTTATTTACTATAACAACTGTAAACATCTGTGTGTGTGTGTGTGTGTGTGTGTGTGTGTGGCACAAGTACAATTAAAGTGATATAATATAAAGTCCAGCAACTAACTGCCTACAGTGTCCTATGTAAAATCACATTTAACAAAGTAAATATACAAAAAAGTCAAAATGTTTTAAGCATTTCTCATATAGTTTCCCTGAATACTGCATTTGCGTTTCATTTCTTATCCAGTCTATCAGTCACATTGAACTACAGTATCACTCATTGAAGCTCTTAACCAGTATGGTACTCTCCTGGTAGCTATTTTCCCATCTCTCTCCTTCCTCCCCTAGCTAAGTTACAGAAACACCTTGTATTATTGCATTTTCTACCTTCCTTGACTCCTCCTTCTTCACTTCCTTTCAGTCTGATTTTAGAAAATCCTACTCCACCTTCGCTTCCCCTCTTATGGCTGATTGTCTCCATCCTTACTGGTGGACCAGGGTCTGTTCCGCCATTTTTTAGGCTGCGGGCGGAGCCTGCAGATGTTTTGAATGTAGAAAGGGCTGACGTCATGTTTCCGTCCGCGGAACTCGTTTTTCTCCGCCTGCCCTCCCCAAGAAGCAATCCGCCCATGTTGTCCCTATGGACTGCAGCACACTGCACTATATCACAGTGGGCATTTTTTTTAATGGACTTTTTTTTTTGTACATTTCTTCATCCCTGCCATTTCTGTCCCTCCCTTAACAGCAAGGGTGTAGCTACTGAAATCGTCAATAGCATACTGGCGTGCAGCACACTAAGCCCAGCGTGGAAGCATAGCTCAACCCAGTTTAAAATAAAAAAAAAATCAGTCTGCCCATTTTCTTCACAAACCTCATTATGCAGCCCTGGTGGATCTGACAAGAATTTGTTTGTGATGCACTGTCTCTCTCATGCCCTTGCAGAAGAACACTCTCTGTTCTCTGATGTTGCTGGTTTCATGCTGCTGATTGTTACCTTGTGATTGTTACCGTGTGGTGCCATCTAGTGGTGGTTGGGGCAGACCACGGTTTTTGTGCAGCTGACTGTAATTCAAGTGCATTAGCAAGCACATAGTGTAGTGTCTGCAGAGTCTCTACCAGTTCTCAAAAGGAAGTTAAAAACATTTTTATTCTGATTATGCATTGGTCTATTCCATGACTGTTCTATACATTTTATGACTAAACTGTAAAACACTTTGCAGCTTGTGAAAAGTGTAACAATTGTACCTATTAATAAATAAGACAATGTATAGTGGATAACTAGTAACAGTGGCGATGCAAGTTCCTTGCACAAATTCTACTTTCTTTTTTTTTAGTTAATTATTGTGTTTTCCCACCCCACAGAGCTTGCAGGTGGCTACGGCCCCCTCTCAGGGGGCTCGTCCTCTGAGCCTGGTACCCCCGGTCCAGCCCTTAACTCAGTGATTCTCCCATGGATTCCCCCCTGTGGCAGGGCTGGAGGGAGGAGTGCTGGTCCCTCCCCCAGCACAATCCAGAAGCTGGGTGAGTTGGACTGGAGAAGTGGCAAGGCTGGAGGGAGGAGTACCCCCCCCCCTCGGAGCACAATCCAGAAGCTGGGTGAGTCAGACCGGAGAAGTGGAAAGGCTGGAGGGAGGAGTACCCGCCCCTCGGAGCACAATCCAGAAGCTGGGTGAGTCAGACCAGAGAAGTGGCAAGGCTGGAGGGAGGAGTACCCCCCCTCGGAGCACAATCCAGAAGCTGGGTGAGTCAGACCAGAGAAGTGGCAAGGCTGGAGGGAGGAGTACCCCCCCACTCGGAGCACAATCCAGAAGCTGGGTGAGTTGGACCGGAGAAGTGGCAAGGCCATCATGGAGCCTGGCAGCTCTGTTTTCCAGTTTTCTTTCCCACCCATGCATGGAGGCACGTGCATGCCGTGGTTGCGCAGCACCCTCCCTAGTCATGCCGTCCACCCACCTGCAGTACCCTCAGGCCTCCACCTGGGGGCAGTTGTACTGCGGGGGCGACAAGGTTCCTCCCCGGGAGAGGACAGCTGCTGAGTGGCTGCTCAGTCCTGCTCCCTCCCACAACAGCATGACATAACTAGGAGTGTTATTGAAAGAACATGCCTGCTATGCCAGTAGCTACCTTCCAAAATCTGCACCCTTGAAAGTGCTGTTACATGCCCCTCCAAGAAGTTAAGGGACAACTAAACCCCTTATTTTGCCCTTGAACAACTTAAAAGAATGGCTTCATAGCAAGATAAAGGAAAGGCTACTGTTTGTTCATATTATTTGTAAAACGTAAATGGCCCTCTCCTTCCAAAACTCCCACCTGATCTGCTCTACAGAATGGGTGGCAGATGTGAAACGTTGTGAGCTTGTAGAAGTGGGAGCTAGACTACTCTCTACACTGAGAGATAATAAGCTTGTACCAGTTTACTCATTCTGCAGTGCATATGTTAACAAACTGATCAAAATCCTGCCTTAACATTTGTTTAATTTTTTTCCAATACACATACTAATCTATGGTTTTGATCAGGTTTTAACATAATCAGTGCCAAATTTCAACACAGTTTCACAGGCTCTCGTAGCCAAAGAGCAGTACAAGAAAGCATTGTTGTAAAGTACCTAGTGATCTAGTGGCTGTGTCATTCTCTGGTTTCCTGCAGATAAATGTACTGGATATGCTGTTGTGAAAGCTGGTCTGTAAAAATCCCTGTTTCAGATAAATCCAGGAAGGTACTACAGTGCTGAGTGACCCCCCACTGTCCAGTTGCCCACCCGTCACAGCAATGGATCTTGTTGTGCAAGTGCTCGGTTAAAGTCTTTAAAATTCCCTCAGTTTCAAATAAATTGTAATCCAGCAAAGGTACTACAGTGCTGAGTGACGCCCTCCACCCTGTCCCAGCTGCACGTCATCCTGATCACTGCCTGACCTGTACAGTCAAGCCCAGTCCAAAATCCATCTTTTCCAGTTTAGATCCTGAAAGCAGCTGAAAGTAAAAATAAAATGTCCCTCCTTAGTCTGTGCAGCTAGAGTTGAGGAGATTGAAGAAATTAAGTCAGTGATAAGGATAGTTTAGCACTTCTCAGTAGGATTGGTATTCTCACTGAGATTGAGAACTATCGCTCCATCTCCCTCCTTTGCTCCCTTGCGAAGATATAAGAAAGGCTGGTTTATAATCAACTCCACGAACTGCCCTGCTATTTGGTCCTAGATACCTGGGTAATGAAAGGCAAATGCTGCTCCTAATATCCACTCTCTGTGGTATACAAATAGAAGTGGCAAACTCAGTGAAGTACCTTGGGGTTCATCTAGACCAAGGTCTAACTTTGAGTCCTCATGTGGGTACAGTTACAAAGTGTATTCACTAAAAGGTTGGTTTACTCAACAGGCTTAATGCCTACCTCACCAAGGAGGCACAACTAGCCATTGCCACCAATATGCTGTTGCCTGTGCTAATGTATGGTGCTCTTCTGCTTCACTCCCTATGAGAAATAGAGCTGGGTGGACTGAAGGTACTGTATAATAGTTGTGTGATTTGCGGTTGGTGACCACCACTGCACAGTTCTCTGTCCCGAACTGGCCCTCAAGGTGAGACTAGCCTTTCCACTACTGTGCCTCACCTTTAAACTCGCCCAGCATACTACCCAGTTTTAAAGAGGAACAGCACCGTCCCAATCTGCACTTCGTCTGCCAAAAAACATTTTTTGCTTCCTGTTTTCTGTAGTGTAGACAGCTTTCTATCACATTAAATTTGCTTACTTGCAACATTTTCTGTAACAGCAAATTCAAACAACATGAAGTCTTGCTATATTCAGACATAATGCAGTTAGCCCCAGCACTTGAACTGCCCCGGAGAGGAAAGAGTTAACTCCATGCAGAAGCATGGAACGTTGAGCTCGAGCTTGGTTTTCAAACCCCCAACTGTGGTACTTACCAGTGCAACCGTCAGATTCTTTACTCCGTCTAACAGTGAAGTCGCTCCGAAGATTCCTCTGCTCGGTTCGGTAAACGTAAAGCGTTCGGTTTAAAACTTATTCTTTATTGTCTTTTCAGACTTCCAGCCTCAGTCTACGGTACAGGTAGTGTGGCAGATAGGTAGTGACTGTATTTTATTTTAAATCACTTGTGGAAATTGTTGGTTTCTTTGGTTTCTTCCCAGTCGGTCCGGTTAGGAACTGATTTTGTGTTTCCTTCTAATTTTAAATTTATTATTGTAGAGTGGTGTTCCGGTACCGATCAGTTTCAAAAGAACCGGGCTTTTTCTCGGTTCTTTTCCAAACCCGTGACACGGTTGTTACTGTTAGGTTGGTATTACCTGGCTTGAACGCTTCTATAGGGTAATTTTGGTAGGTTGGCCATGTCTGAGATACTAAAAAAGAAAACCGGTCCCACTGGGTTTCAGCACTGTACTGAGTGTGGGGAGGCCTTTGCCAAGGCCAACCCCCACCTCATCTGTGTTTATTGTCTGGGGTTTGACTACCTCCAGTCAGACTGCCAAATTTGCAAAAACTTTCCTAAAACCACTCTAGAAAAAAGACTGAGTAAGTTGAAGGAAAGGGAGGCCGAGAAGTCCGTAGACCCGGATGGTCAGCCTGGTTCGGTTATGGCCGAACCTGGGGAGGTGCCTACTGACCTAGGCGATACCTCTTTGGGCATAAGGAAAGCCGACTCTGAGGGGTCGGTTCCGTCAAAAACGAAACAAAAGTCCGCCGGTTCGGATCCAGTACCACTTACTCCAACCGCGGACGAGATAGCCAAAGTGATTAGTATTGTCCAATCGATTCATCTGGTTCAGTCCGAACCAGTGCCACCGGTTAGGCGGTCGGTTTGGTCAGAACAGGCTCCTTTGGATTACGATCCGGATGCTTTCTGTGAGGAGTGGGAGGGAGATGAAGATTGTTCCGACGATGATGACGATGACTATGATGGTGGGGGTCTGGATGTGCCCATTGAACCGAGCATCTCCCCAGACAGACCCTCTGATGTCTCCCCTCCCAGGCTTTCTGAGTCCCCTTCTCAGTTCTTGTTTTACAAGTAGGTGGCTGAAACCCTCCAGCACCCTTTGGTTGAAGCTGCTGAGGAGGAAGAAGTGCCTGATTTTTGTGGAGATGATGGACATCCCAGAGTCCAAAAGGTTGTCCTATTCCCCTTCACAAGTCTTTGGGGAAACAGACAAAAAAGATTCTACAGACTCCTAACTCTTTACCTCCTGTAGATAAAAGAATGGACAGGAGATGCATGTTATCAGGCTCAGCTGCGGAGTTCCTTTATTCACATAGCAGCCATGTTGGGGTAGTGCAGGCTGCAGCCTGTGACAGGGCAAACATTCCTTTGGCTTCACACCCCCCAGACAAGGACTCCAGGAAAGTAGATGCCATGACCAAGAAACTATACTTGGCATCCTCTTTGGGACTCAGGCAGGCAAATTATGTGGCCTACACAGCCAGGTACCAGACGTCCTGATGGGATACGGTTCTGGAACTGGCTAAAAATGCCTCCCCCCAGCTAGCCAAAGAGCTGGAGGAGGTGGCTGTGGATGGAATTGAGGCATCCAAAGTACAATTTCACGCTGCTGTCGACTCCAGCAATGTGGCACCCAGAGTCATGGCTACATCTGTCTCTCTCAGAAGGCATGCTTGGCTCAGATGTACTAGCCTGTCACAGGACACCCATTATAAGGCTATGAATTTTCCTGTAGTTGGCAACTCTCTGTTTGGGGAGCAGACAGAGGCTTACATGAAGAAAATGAATGCATATAGAACCACTTACAGGAGTGCACAGGCCAAGGAAAGGCAAGCCACTCCTCAAGCAGCAGTCCAGGGGTAGGGGTAGGCCTTTTCACAGGCCTTTTTACCAAGCCCAGGCCTCCTTGTCTTACCCACAAAGGTTTTTTCTCCCGATGGAGGGGTAGAAGGGGGATGAGCAGAGCTGCTTCTTCCTCCCAATCTAAGGCTCCTGCCAAGCAGACACTCCGAGGTGTCAACCCGGGTTGAGACTCCAATCCCAGTAGGAGGCAGGCTGGCATACCACTTTCAGGCCTGAAAGTCTGTTACCTCAGACAAGTGGGTCTTGGAAGTAGTAAGCCAGGGACTAGCCCTGAGCTTCAAAAGTTACCCAAAAAGGAGGGCCAAGACTTTTCCACCTGCATCAGTTTCAGAAACCCTTGCCCTAGAGGCAGAGGTTTCCTCTCTTCTGGCTCTCAGAGCCGTAGAGAAGGTCCCTACTCAACACAGGGGAAAAGGCCTGTACTTCAGGTACTTCCTCACCCCAAAGAAAACAGGGGAGTGGCGACCCATCCTGGATCTAAGGTATCTGAACAAACACATTTTAAAACCCAAGTTCAAAATGGTAACTGTGGGAATAATCCTTCCCTCATTAAGGCCAGGAGATTGGCTAGCATCACTGGACCTCAAGGATGCCTACTTCCATATCCCTGTAAGGTGCTCCCACAGAAAATACCTCGGGTTCGAGTTGCCTTCAGGCCATTATCAGTTCAAGGCCATGCCTTTTGACCTAACATCTGCTCCAAGGGTGTTCACAGAGTGCCTTGCAGTAGTGGTGGCTTGCCTCAGAAGACAGGGTATCGCCATTTCTCCATATCTGGACGACTGGCTCCTAGTAGGGCAGTCTTCAGATCAGGTCAGGTCAGCTCTGCAAACCACTCAGGACTTGCTCAGTTCCTTGGGGTTTCTTCTCAGTCTGCCAAAATCTGTCCTCGAACCAGTACAGCTTCTCACCTTCATGGGGTGGAATTGGATACTACCCAAGCAAAAGCTTTCCTTCCTCTGGCAAGGGTGAAGGCCTTAGTAAACCTTGCTTCCTCCTTTCGGCCTCAGGTTTCTCTCCCAGCGAGACAGTTCCTCCAACTCCTGGGCCACTTGGCAGCCTCCACTGCAGTGGTTCAGGGAGCCAGATTTCAGATGTGGGACATTCAGTTCCATCTAAGGTCCTTTTGGTCACAGAGAACAGATTCTCTCACCAAACTGATTCCAGTGACCCGAATTCTGGTCCAGGCTGTCCAGTGGTGGCTGGACCAGGACAACCTTAGACAAGGGGTTCCATTTCTCCCTCAGCTTCCATCAGTAGTACTGACTACGGATGCTTCGCTCCTAGGCTGGGGAGCCCACCTGGGAGCCCTAACAGCTCAGGGGATCTGGTCCCCGCAGGAGTCTCTTCTTCATATCAGCCTCCTGCAACTCAGTGCAGTTTTTCTAGCCCTTCAGACCTTTTCGGATTCAGTCAAAGGCAAGGTGGTCCAAGTCAGGACGGACAACACTACAACAATGTGGTACATCAACAAGCAGGGAGGCACTCAGTCCACGGCCTTGTGCACAGAGGCCATGAAGATTTAGTCTCTGGCCTATTCCCTTCAGACTTCCCTGGTAGCAGTTCATCTTCCAGGGAAGGACAATGTTCTGGCAGATGCCCTGAGCAGGATTTCACAGGGGCATCACGAATGGTCCTTGAATCCTCACATTCTGAGGATCATTTTCTCCAAGTGGGGCATTCCAGAAATAGATCTACTTGCAGCACCAGACAATCATCAACTTCCTCTGTTTTGCTGCAGACCTCCAGTCCTGGGGACAGTTCCCCAGGATGCCCTCATTCCGAACTGGAAGGGCAGGTTTCTCTGTGCCTCCCCTCCTTTCCCTCTCCTGTTCAGAGTTCTGATCAAGATAAGAACTCAAACCTGCACAGTAATACTGGTGGCTCCAGATTGGGCCAGACAACCCTAGTATCCTCTACTGCTGTCCTTGACTGTCTCACGTCCCCTGTCTCTTCCCAGGAGATACAATCTTCTCTCCTCCTCCCAGGGGCAGATCTGGTACCCCAATCTCCAGTCTCTCAGCCTCGAGGCCTGGCTCTTGAAGAGTTAGAATATGCAGCTCTACATCTCTCTCAGGGAGTTCTGGATATTCTGAAGGTCTCCAGGAAACCTTCCACTAGAAAAACTTAACGATTCCAAATGGAAAAGGTTCAGTATTTGGTAATCTCAGAAAGGTATTGTGCCTGATTCTGCAGGCATTTCCACAACCTTAGATTATCTAGTTCATCTGAATAGTCTAGGCCTTAGGCCTGCCACTCTGAAGGTTCATCTAGCAGCTGTCTCTGCATTCCTTTCAGCAGGGAAGGGCTCTTCCCTGGCATCTCATCCTGTTTTCAGGAAGTTTTTCAAAGGCCTGGTTCACATTAACCCTCCCTTTAGGAAGCCTACTCCGCCTTGGGATCTTAATGTCTGCATTGCTCAGCTTATGCAGCTACCCTTTGAGCCTATGGCTTTGACTGAATTGAAGTACTTGACCTGGAAAACTGTGTTCCTGGTAGCTATTACTTCTGCCAGGTGGATTAACGAATTACAGGCCCTATCAGTTGAACCTGACTTCATATCCTTCCATAGGGATAAAGTGGTCCTAAGAACTAATGGGAGGTTCTTGTCTAAAGTGGTATCAGGTTTTCACCTAAACCAGTCTGTCTTTTCCTGTATTTTTCACTGACCATTCTTCCCAAGGGGAAAGAAGATTACACATTTTGGATGTTAAAAGGGCACTTAACTACTATATAGAGCATTTTAAGGCACACAGAAATGACCGTCTTCAGTTGTTCCTCACTTATGGTGAAGTGGGGAAAGGTAAGCCTGCCACTAAGAGAACTATTGCCAGGTGGATTGTTTCCTGTATACAATTTTGCTATGACAAATTGGGTAGAACACCCCCTTCAGGCCTGAGGGCTCACTCGACTCTGGGTACAGCTGCTACTCTAGCTGTGGCCAGGGATATACCCTTGTTAGAGATCTTTAAAGCAACCACCTGGAAAACAGTACATACATTCACCAAGCATTACTCTCTGGACATCCATTCTAGGAGTGATGCTAGGTTTGGCACAGCAGTACTGCAGAGCTTGTTCCCAAAATAGGTTCTGCATTCCATCCTCCATAGGGAACTGCTGGTAGTCTGCGTTATGTCTGAATACAGTAAGACTTCATGTTGTTTGAAGAAAAAATTACTCACCATAGTAATGTTGTTTCTTCTAATGGAGTCTTGCTGTATTCAGACCTCCCCACTGCCTCCCCTCTAGGAACCTGTTTTTGGGAAGTGGGTTTGCAGGCACAGTGTTGCACCTCAGGGGTGTACCTTATACCCTTCCTCTTGGTGGGGTAACTGTTATGTTCTTCCTTCTTGTGTTGCATAGTTTGAATTGTCACTACCTTATTTCTTCTTGGGTTCTCGACTTGAGTCTTTTTTTGGACCCCAAAAAGTGTATTTTGCCTTTTGGCTATGTGTTCAAACAATTTCCACATTTTAGTGTCAAGTTAATTAGTTGCTCGTAAGAATCTGACGGTTGCTCTGGTTAAGTACCACAGACAGAGGTTTGAAAACCGAGCTTGAGCTCCACATTCCATGCTTCTGCATGGAGTTAACTCTTTCCTTTCTGGGGCAGTTCAAGTGCTGGGGCTAACTACATAGAAACATAGAAGTTGACGGCAGATAAGGACCGCAAGGCCCATCCAGTCTGCCCATTTCTTTTTCTACCTTATAAATGTGCCACCGGCCTTTGCTATGTCAGTGACCTATCTATTCATAGTCATTTGTATTGCTCCCTTATGCCTATCCCATGCCTGTTTGAAGCCCTGCACTGTATTCATAGCCACTACTTCTTGTGGTAAGCCATTCCATGCATCTACCACCCTTTCTGTGAAAAAGAATTTCCTCACATTCCCCTAATCGGCCTCCCTCTAATCTCATGCTGTGTCCTCTTGTCCTGCTATTTTTCTTATATTTAAACATGTTAGACTCTTTCACCTTGTTTATGCCCTTAAGGTGTTTAAATGTCTCGATCATATCACCCTCTCCTCCTTTGCTCAAGGGTATACATATTGAGCTCCGTTAATCTGTCCTCATATGTCTTCTGATGCAGTCCCTGCACCATTTTGGTTGCCCTTCTGGACTGCCTCAATTTGGTTAATGTCCTTGTGAAGGTGTGGCCTCCAATACTGCGCAGTACTCCAGATGGGCCTAACCAATGTCTTGTACAGAGGATTATTACCTCCTCCTTACGACTTGTGATACCCCTACTAATACACCCTAACACCCCTAGCCTTACCTACTGCTTTAGAGGTCTGCTTGGATGATTTCAGGTCATCAGTGATGATGATGCCCAAGTCTCTTTCTTCTTTGTGACTGCTAGCAACTCCTCCCAGCCTATAAGTGGCCTAGGGTTTCTCTTCCTATGTGCATGATTTTGCACTTCTTTGCATTAAATCCCAGTTGCCACTCTTCTGACCATTCTGCTAGTTTATCCAGATCTCTTCTCATTCTCCCCACCCCATCTGGATCATCTACTCTGTTGCAGATCTTGGTGTCATCTGCAAACAGACAAGCCTTACCTCTAGTCCATCTGCTAGGTCACTAATGAAGATGTTGAATAGGACTGGCCCCAGGACTGATCCCTGAGGTACCCACTTGTGACTTGCATCTCTTCTGACTGTATACCATTTACCACCACTCTCTGTTTTCTGCCAGTCAACCAGTTTGCCACCCAGTTGACCAACTTCTGACCCACCCCGAGCCTGCCTAGCTTATTTATCAATCTTCTATGTGGAACAGTGTCAAAAGCTTTGCTGAAGTCAAGGTAGGCGACATCAACTGCTCCCCTGGTCCACCACTCTGGTTACCCAGTCAAAGAAATCTATGAGATTAGTTTGACAGGACCTTCCTTTGTAAACCCATGCTGTCTTGGATCCTGTGCCCTATGGATTCCAGGTGTTGCACTATCCTTTCCTTAAGGAGTGCTTCCATAATCTTGCCCACTACTGAGGTAAGACTGACCGGTCTGTAGTCTCGCCTCCTCCCTGCTACCACTCTTGTGGGAGTGGGATCACATGAGCCCTTCTCCAGTCTTTGGGACCTCTCCTGTGCTCAGAGACTCACTAAACAATTCTGCTAATGGCTCTGCTAGTTCCTCCTTTAGCTCCTTAAGTACCCTGGGATGTATGCCATCAGGTCCCATTGCCTTATCCACCCTGAGCTTAGCAAGCTCTTGTAGGACCCTTTCTTTTGTGAAGGGAGTAGTGCTCACCTCCCTCCCCTGTGTCCATGATGCTGAGCTTGGGCCCTGCCCTACCTTCTCTTCAGTGAATACTGAGCAAAAGTATCTATTTAGGATAGATGCCTTTCAGGGTCCTCCTCCTCACATGCTCCCTTTCTCCATTAAGCTTAGCAATACCCCCTCTGGACTTTCTCCTTTCACTAATGTATCTATAGAAAGTCTTGTCACCTTCTTTTACTGTTTGTGCTAGTGTTTCCTCAGTTTGGGACTTTGCCTGCCTTACTGCCTTACCTGCTTCCCTTAGGGCAGTTTGGTATGCCCCCCTATCTTCATCCCGCTGTGTTCCTTATATTTTCTGAAGGCCAGCCTTTGGCTCTGACCTTTTCTGCTACTGTATTTGAGAACCAAAGTGGTTTCCTTCTTCTTTGCACTTCCTTTTCTGTCTAACACAATGGGATGTTGCTTCAAGTATTGTATCCTTAATGCTTGCCCACTTTGCCTGTACCTCCTCACCTGTGTTTCTTTTTGCCAGGGCTAGCTTAACTCTGTTGGCCATCTTATCAAAGTCAGCTCCTCTGAAGTCCCATATTTTTGCCTTGGAATGGGATGATTTAGATGTAGTAGCCAAATTGAACCATACCATGTGATGGTCACTGGCCCTCAGGTGACCTTCTACCTGGAGATCTGTGATCCCTTCTTGTTAGTCAGTACTAGATCTAGGATAGCCCTGTCTCTTGTGGGTTGCTGTACCAGTTGTTTGAGGCCCTCCCCTGCAGGAATCCACTATGAGTCTAGTTCTGGCAGATGTTCCTGCTGGTATTGACCAATCTGTATCTGGCATGTTGAAGTCTCCATTATCAGAACCTCCCTTTAGCTGTCATGTTTTGTATATCTTCTAACAGTAATGTGTCTATGTCCTCCCTCTGGTCTGGGGGCCTGTAGACAACCCCAGTTCTTATGGCTGTCCCATTTCCTGTTTCCAGGGTGACCCACAGTTCTTCTGGCTCCTTATGTGTATTCTGAATTTCTGTAGCTTTGATATTTTCATTGACATACAGGGCCACTCCTCCCCCCCTTTTTGCACCTCGGTCTCTTCTGAACAATACATAGCCAGGTACTGAAGTCTCCCAAGTGTGGTTACTGGTAAACCACGTCTCACTAATTGCTACTACGTCCAGTTTAGCCTCTGACATTATTGCCTGCAGGTCTGGGATCTTATTTCCCAGGCTGTGAGCATTTGTGTACATGATTTTCCATTGGCCAGATTTTGGTGTGTTAGTTGTTGGGTGAGGTTTGGCATTACCCCTGTGCATCGTATGGGGAGACAAACCTTTTTCTTACCTGGTGATGCAAATGAACGGCAAACACACTGAATTCCAGTTTGACCACCTAGCTGAGGGAGGTGTTCTTCCCATTCAACGTATGGGTGCTGCACCCCTCTCCCCATTTGCTAGTTTAAATATTCTGCAAAGACGTCAAACTTCTGCCTCAATGCACTGACTCCTCTTTAGTCAGATGCAGTCCATCAAATTTAAAGAACTTTCGCTCCCAGAACTGTTGCCAGTTCCCTACAAATCTGTGTCCTTTTTCCTGGCACCAGTCCTTGAGCCACGTGTTTAGCTCCCCTATCTCCCCTTCTCTGACCTTCCGTCCATCTGCTCCCTTCTCCCAGACTGGCAGGATCTCAGAAAGGAGATGCCGCGAAATAGATGATAGTTGTCACCCAGCCTAGTCAGGTGTTCCTTGGTCTCCACAACTGACCGGCTGGCGAGATCATTAGTCCTATGTGTACTAGGACATCAATGTTTTCTCCTGCTTTGTGAACAATTTTAGCAATGCGGTCAGTGTCTCTCCATGCTGATGTACCTGGGAGACATCTGACCATCACCCTGCTGGAGATGGGTATCAACTCCCGAATCATGAGTCTCCTATGATCAGAAGTTTTTAGATTTCCTTTGTGCTTGTTTAGTTTTGGTTCCTGATTTGGGTGAGTATTGTTGTGCTAGCTCCTGTGCTGCAGTGTCCTGCTCTGCAGTGTCTTCTGCCTCTTTATTTGATTTCAGAGATAGAGGCAGATACCTGTTTGTAGTGTTTATATGGTTTTTGGGTAATGTGTTGGAGAGCAGAGGTGATGGGGCACCTGATTTGCTCCTCTAACCACCTGCCAACCTCCTGGACCAACTACCCTCTGCGTGTTGAGGTTTTTCTGTTGGATGCTGGGGAAATGGCGGTGGTTCTTATAATGTATTTCTTCTTCAATATGAAATTTGAGGCGTGCAATCTCTGCCCATGCTGCCCGGAGCTGAGACCTAAGATCTCGAAGGCCCAGCATGTAGGACAGTGTCTAAATCCTGTAAGAATGTCCTTCTGAAAATTGTTCCACAGTACCTGCAGTTAATGAAATCCATTCCAAATAAGTTGCTGGGTTTGTAACCTAGTCAGAGTAATTAGAAGAAAAAAAAATGCAAGTAATGGTTTAATTGTGCTTTGTTTAACTTGTTATAACAAGTTAAATTACTAGTGCCCTGTAAATGAGATCACCTTGTGGAGCCCCACTGATCCGCCCCTTCCTGCTCTGCCACAGGAAATGTCACAACTGTGGTACCCTATAAAAGGAGTGAAGGTGGTGGCTGGCCCTTCCCTGCCTAAAAGGGAAGAACCACAGACGAAAGAACAAGGAGGTAAGAGCAGAAACAATCAGTCAACAACAAATGCAGTAACCCTGAAAGCTTATCCTAATGTTAGATAAAACTGTAAAACCTGTAAAGCACCACCTGTAATAATTTCAGAGAAGATATACCCTGTAAGAAACACTTTGCTCCAGAGAAAAATAAAGCAGTAACAGAAGGTATACCTTGCAAAAGACAATTTGAATCAGAAGATTACAGCAGTAATCTGTTAGCACACACCTGTAGGCACACCTTGTAATAATGCAGAAGAAGGTATACCAGCAACAACAATTTGAATCAGAGAAAAAATAAAGCAATGAAATGTTAGCAACAAACAGTAGCAATCCCTGTGAGTAAAAAATAAAAACACCACCACACAGTAAATCTGCTTAGCCAAACTAAGTCTTAATCCTTCTCCCTTGCTCTGGTAAGTTTCTCTACTCTGCCTTTCAAGCAGTCTTAGAAGGAAAGAGCTCAGGTGAAGCTAGGTGCCTTGGCCAGCAAACCAAGTCTTCTACCTCAACTACATTGTGTCTGAATACAGCAAGACTCCATTAGAAGAAACAACATTACTGTGGTGAGCAGTTTTTTCTTCCAGAATCCCCTGCAGCTGATATCAGTGCAGGGCTGCAGCAGAGGGAGAGTTAACAACCTGCAGTGCACGTTAGAGCTTGTATAAGTTCCGATTTAGACGTTTTCTAGTTCTGTTCTTCTCCTGGGCCTAAGTACAGTCCTCTATGACTGTACTTAGCCCCAGGAGGACAGTGGCACCAGCAAATAAAAGATCAGAGCTTACATAAACTGTGTCATGCACTGCAGGCTACTGAATTTCCCTCTGCTGCAGCCTCGCTCTGATGTCTGCTGCAGAGGATTCTGGGATTTGTAGTTACAGGTATCGTTAGGCTGAAAGTAAGCAGAATCAATCTGATGCAATCTAGTACAGTAAACAGTGGCCAAGTGTCAGTAGGACTCTAGCTCCTTATTTCAGGGGGCAAGCTCTAGCCAGTTCCCTTGCATTTAGACATAATTTTCGTCTCCTGCAGGTTATGACAAACTGCATAAGAAAGCAATAACGCACAACAAGGTGTACATTTCTAGAGAATTAATGCACACCCTGGGTGAACTGGCAGGCACAAGGCCAGCCATTGATTGACTTTCTACGTACCTGGGATGTGCATTCATTCTCAAGAAACCCATGCCCTGGAGTGGGTTATTGTGCTAATCAAATGGGGAATTTTTTTATAATGGAAAAAGGTTTTATTTTTCTTTAGTTAGTTGGTTGCTAGGTTGAATAGGTGAGTTTGGCAACATGGCTGTATGCCTTTGAATGAACCCAGGAACTGCATTTATATTGCCAGAACCTCTGACCTGTTGTGGTTTTTGTGTTTTTAAAAAGTGGAAAATGTTATTTTAATGGAAAAGGGTTTTATTTTCATTTAGCTAGGTTGTTGTTAGGTAGATTAGGGCAGGTTACGTAATTGCAGTTTCTAGGTAAATAATCAACTGTCAGGTACTAAGTTTTGACCAACAAAGTTCAATTTGGTCATTTTTTTTGTTTACAGAACTGAAGTTCTTTCTCTGGTAGGATTAAGTGATTTAAACCATATAGCTGAGCACTCTGCACGATTGTTGTGTTCCCATGCTCTTCCTCAGATTCCGGATAATGCATTCAGAAGTTTAATGGAAGTGGGGTCCAAACAGTGCTCCAGATATGGCGCATACATTATGCATTACTAAAGAGAATTTACGCTGCTTTTATGTGGTGCTTTGCATGCCAAATACCATGGTTATTGCAAACCTGGAGGCTGTTTTTAGTCCGCTGGGCCTCCTTGCTTTGTGGTCCCTCCCTAAACCACACCTCATGTTCGGTGTTCCAGGCTCCACTCTGTTTTTTCTGTGCTTCTTCTTTGCTCCTTTTCCCCTCAGCTGCATTGTTTGATTGGACTACCACTGAGTTGACTTACTGCCTTGCTTTGGAGAATAACATGCTACCTCCCTCCCACTGTAACGCACATGTGTGTCTGATATTGGGAGAAAGCGGGCACGTGTGACACACTGTGAATGAATTAATATAGATGGTCAGGTGGGCCAGCAAGCAATGAAGTCAGTGGCCCCACAAAAGCAAACGAGGTGACGCAGCGTGCATTAGTATGCAGGACAGACACTTGGAATGAGTCAGATGGAGGCAGCAGAGAAAGTAAGTTGGCAGGAGGTATAGTAAAGTAATGTAGAGGCCTAGTTCCAGCATGAGGAAAAAGCGCGAGCAGACAGCACATCAGGGCAGCCAGTGAGGATATTTCAAGTGCCTCAAATGGCTGACTGTAAAAAGTAAATGCATCTAAAATTAATACAGGGAGTCTGAGATCACAGTATTCATTTTTTGTCTTTGGTGTTATAAATTGATATTTTTCTCACCACTCTGTGTAGTTGATGCCTGACTGCTGGGATGGGCAGTGGGTTAGGGGGGTGGGTGTGGTTGGGTGTGTGTGTGTGTGTGTGTGTGTGTGTGTGTGTGTGTGTGTGTGTATTCCACCTTTGCTACTCACAAACAGCAGGCAGGCAAACAGTGCTGATCCAGCTTCATACTACATGGCGTCTTACTGCTGTGCCACAGAGCGGTCTGATGTTCTGTAGTAGGAGCCAGATCACCACTGACTGCCTGTGCTGTTGACTTACTGTTAGCCACCCAACAGCACTGGTAGTCAGACTATTAGTTCCAGACTTCCCTTCTGCTGATAAAATCTGCCACTCAGTAATGCTAGTAGGAGACTGTCAACAGTGTATCTTGGTCATGTCCAGGACAGCGAAGTCACACTGCAGTCTGATGCCCTTTCATCAGTATGGTTAATATAAGGAGGCAACATGATTGTGCCACTAAACGGGCATCAGACTGCAGTGTGGATTTGCTGGCCTTCTTGAGATAGACTGAGACATTCTACAACCAGCAGTACTGACTTGCAGTTTCTCTGGTAATGAAGTTATCTTGCATACAGAAGCTAACAGCAAGAAAGTTTTGAACTTTAATAGCCTGGCTGCCTGTGCTGTTGAATGGCTAATAGCTAATCTGCAGCATAGACAACCTCTGCTGATCCTCCCAGTAACCTCCTAGGTGCTGTACCATACAACAAATTACGTCAATCGAGTGCAGTTAGTCGGTACTTTGTAATGATGTATGTTGGGCTTGTGGTGTTAAAACATAGCAATATGTTTCCATAATCTGAGCCAAGAGTCCTAAAGACTAGACAAGTTAAAAATGTAAAAGTGCAGTTGTGAAGTGCTCACCTGTGCTCTTAATTAAGCGAACCCAGTATGTTGCAAAAACAAGATAATAAATTAAAGCAAATATTTTGTAGCTTTTTAATTTGTACTCCTTACTCGCTGTATTTTATTATTTGTACTCATTCAAATTTGGTTTTACTCGCCTTTCTTCAAAAGTGAGGAGTACAGTACTCGCTTTGAACATTTTTTTTTATCTGGAGCACTGGTCCAAATGGCAGACTCCTGGTTTGGGAGATCAGGTCACTGGGCTATGCTATTGAGTTTCTACATTATCCCCCCGCCGGGATTGTCACTAGATTTCCCAGTGTCCAACATCTCCTGAAAATAAGAGTAAGTGAACCAGACCTTCCCCACAAAACTCAGACTGCAGCAATAATACCTGTACCCCTTAAGAAAGTGTCTTGGTTCTCTGTCGATCCAGTTTTATAGCTTTGTACTAATTTGTGAGCCAAAACAACTTTTAGATGGGGGCTTCTGTGCTATATAATTAGGGATGTTGGCCCATTTGGATTTCCTGGCCACACATCCTGCTGGATGCTTATCCATCTTTTTCCATTCTATCATGAACATCAAACACCAGGCTCCTAACTTGGCCTCGCCTTGGCTCCACGGATTTTTGGTAAAAGTACTGATGCTGTTTGTAGCCCCCAGATCTTACTTTGAGAGGAAGCTCTTGCAGCAGGTAATAACAAGTAGGACTGGCGCCACCTGGCGGCAGATCATGGCAAACTCTTTTCCTGCAGTACCTAGGGGGACCGTCCGCCTCACGCTGGCTCCGCCCCTAACATCCTTTCCAGTATATAGGAAGCAGCAGTCCCTTCGTGCTCCAGTTCTTTTCTGCCAGTGTATGCGTAGTTGCTCTCGGCAAAGCTTCACCAGTACCGACCACTGCCTTTCCTTATTTGTTTTGTAATCTTAAGTTTTCCTGTGTCTCCACTCCATTGACGGGGCACACCAACAAGTGCTCCTGCAGGCATCGGTTCCCCTCTAAAGACGGTCATTCCGCCTGTCTTTACTGCCTAGGCCCAGACCATGACACCGGGGCCTGCTCTCTCTGCCAGGCCTTCAATAGCAGAACACGCATCAGGCGCCAAAAATCCCTCCAGGCCTTTCTCGCACAAGAAAAGTTGGCTGCCATGCAGAGAGGCTCTTCCTTCAGAGGGGATTCATCGACTCCTGCTAGAAAGAAGCACTATGAAGACAAGCACAGAGAGAAGCGCAAGGAACGGGAGAGATCCCACTTGAGGTCCCAGTCCTCTGGTTTGCATGTGCCCTCGAAAGACAGCTCCTTGGGCCATGAGTCCCGCTTAACGACTCTCAAGTCCTCCACTGGATCGGCTGCTCCAGCCAAGGCCTCCTCGGCTTCTCTCCAACCAATCAAGATCTGCCCTCCCCCGGGCTACGCGGGGACCATGGCGGACTCGGGTAAGCCTTCCTCCTGCTCAGCCTCTGTCTCCAATGCCGACTCACGGGAAGGAAAAAGGCCTCCGGGCACTCGTCTGGCAGGCCTCCTCTTTGCCTCCGAAATCTAAGTCATCCGACCGCCATCAACCCCCGGTGTCTGATAGGTGTCCGTCGGACAAGTCCTCAAAATCTTCCGACTGCCCTCAGCCTTTGGCTCCCAAGGGGCGTCCGTCGGTCAAGTCCCAGAAGCCGCCCATGGACCACCAGCCTGCCGCCGGTCCTCTGGCTTCCACTCCACCGACGCCGGCTAAGTCTATCCCAACGCCAGCGCCTCTGGTTACAGCCGATGCCAGGTCCGATGTCTCCCCTTAATCTCGAGACCAGTCGCCAGCCAGGCAGCCCTCGGAACCTGATGATGGTCTACAGGCGGTTCCACCACCATCCCCAGTACAGCCGATGCCGGACCGGCTTAATGGCCCGTGCCGACGACACTGTGGAGGCAAAGACACCTGATCCAGTGGCTAGTTCTCCAAGGCTCAATATGGCTCAGGTAAGAGACCTATTTACCTGTTGGTGGGACACTATCAGACTGGACTTGGCCCTCAAACCAGGTCCACGTCCCACCCCCCAACCTGATTCGGTTCCCGAACCACCATCTGATATTATTGAGGTTCCGAAGCCACAGGGGGTGGATACTGAAAAGTCTCGTTCGCCACGCAGTCCCTGTAAGCACACGGACAAGTGTTGGCGCTTAAGGTCTCGCTCCCCTATGCTGGATAGACAGAGACATAAAAGGAGACATTACTCCCCTACTCCTTCTTCTTCTTCTTCTTCTTCTTCTGACTCCTACGTTGACTCGGACTCTACTCCACCCATGTCCAAGGTTGAGTTTATGCCTGGGAACACTGAGGACCGACCAAAGTCTTCGCTGGATGACCCCAGCTTCATGGAGGTCATGCGTCATATTCAGGAAAAATATGGGGTGGGATACTGAGGTCTTTGACCCGGAGTCCTTGAGGTTGGCTAAGTACTTGCCCCAAAAAGACCCCAAGCCCATGGTCATCTCACCTTTGGTGGATCCCTTCCAGGACATTACACATACTACCTGGAGGCGACCACACTTCTCCTTGGCGGCCCCCAAGAATGCACATTGTCTGTACTGGGCTCCTAAGGACCATCCCTGCCTTGCCGAATACCCAGCCACAGACTCAGTGGTGATTTCTGGAGCTCACGACTGTTTGCAGAGGCCAAAACACCTGAGCACCCAGCCGCCTGACAGGGAGTCGAAGCAGCTGGATTCGTTGGGCAGAAAGATGTACACGTCTGCCACTTGCAGCATCAGGAGTCTTAACTTCCTGACCCATATGGTCCAGTTCCAAAATGCCCTCTGGGACCAAGGACTGGACATTATACAAGGCATGCCCGACTGCCCGCAAAAGGCAGAGCTTGCAAAATTGCTCCAGATGGGCTTGGACGTTGGTACGCACATTTTACGATCTGCGTACAACTCTGCGGAAGCATCTGCAAGGACGGCTGCCACGGGCACATGTCTCCGGCGTCACTCCTGGCCCTGTGTTTTGGGGTGCATGCCAGATGTTCAGCCCAAAATTCTGGATGCCCCTTTTAAATGCTCAGTTCTCTTCGGTGAAGAGTCAGAGAAGATTATTTCAAAACTACAGGACTCCGTCAAGGCTGTCCGTGCCGTGCAGTCCATGTACCACCAGAAACAGGGACAATTTGGCAGGTCCTGGTTTTGTAGCCGAGGGGGACATCAGCCGTAGCAACCCCGCTTTCAAAATCGGCCTCAGCAAGGAGGCTTTGGTCAAAGAGGTGGTGCCAGGGGTTCCGCTGCCTCCACCTCTGGACAGGCTAAACCAGCCCCAGCCGCTTTCCCCCTCCCCCCAAACGCATGACTACTCATGTGATCCTCCTCTCCTCGACGTCCCATCAGGAGAGCAGATGGAAGGCCGCTTTTCTCTATACGCGGATGCTTGGAGTGAAGTGATCTCTGACTAGTGGATCATCAAACTAGTGGAATATGGGCATTCCATCGAGTTCGAAGAGCTTCCCCCTGACAGACCACCCCTGTGGGGACATAGACTCCAGATACAGCAGGAGATTCGGGCCCTGCGGGCCAAAAGAGCCAAGCCTGTGGCTCCAGATACGGCAGGAGATTCGGGCCCTGCTGGCCAAAAGAGCCAAGCCTGTACCTCCAGCAGAGAGACTTGGGATTTTATTCTCACTTCTTCCTGGTTCCGAAGAAGTCTGAGTATTTACAACCAATCTTAGACCTCAGCGACCTCAATCTGTGGGTGTCCTACAAAAGGTTGCGGATGATCTCCCTTCCTATGGTTTCCGAAGGAGATTGGTTAGCGTCCATGGATATGCAAGATGCGTATCTGCATGTGCGTATAGCCAAGGGACACAGAAGGTTTCGATTAGAGGGAGAACACTTTCAGTTTCGGGTTCTTCCCTTTGGTCTCTGCTCGGCCCCAAGAGTCTTCACGAAATGCATGGCGGTGGTCGCTGCAGCGCTACGGAGGATGGGGCACTTTGTGTTCCCCTGTCTGGATGATTGACTCCTGCTGGCTTCCTCCAAGGGCCGCCTTTAAGTCACCATTCGGGACACCATCGTTCTGTGTCAGCATCTGGACGCCAAGATAAATCCCTCAAATCTTTTCTGACTCCCACTCAGAATCTGCAGTTTATAGGGGCCTTATTGAACACAGTCCAAGGGAAGGTGTTCTTATCCATAGACCAAGTGGAGTGCATTCGGGCTCTAGCCGGTGTTATCTCTTCTGCCTCTCTGGTTCCAGCCAGGCTACTGCTCAGATTGCTAGGACACAAGGCAGCAGCCATATCTCTGTTCCCTTCACATGGTTGTGGATGAGAACAATTCAGTGAACCCTCCGGGTCCAGTGGGATCAGAACCAGGACGACCTTGATGCATGGGTAAGGATCATGGAGCCAGTCTGCCGGGAACTTCGCTGGTGGATATCATCCTCGAAGCTTCTAGAGGGAGCTCTGTTTCAGCCTGGAAACCCCTCACAGGCAATGTCTACGGACGCTTCGAACTCAGGATGGGGCGCGCATTTGGGGGATCACAGGACTCAAGGTCTCTGGTCTCCATCAGAGGAGAATCTGCACATAAACTTCCTCAAATTGAGAGCAGTTCTACATGTGCTGCAGGCGCTGAACTCAGTAATTCTCCTGGGTCACCTTCTTGTCCAGACAGACAGCACTTCAGTGGTCTTCTACATCAACAAACAAGGAGGTACCCACTCTTATCCTCTCTGTCGAGAGGCCATGAGAGTTTGGGATTGGGCCACCGCTCATCAGGTGGTCATTTCTGCCGTTCGTGTTCCGGGGATCCAGAACGATTAGCGGATGCTCTCAGCGGGTCGAGGTCTCAGGCCCACGAATGGTCCCTTCTTCTGGCCATGGCCGACGATCTGTTTGCCAGGTGGGAGACCCCAGATCTGGACCTTTTTCCATCTCCATCCAACGCAAAACTGCCCAGTTTCTGCTTGCTAGATCCACGGCCTGGTGTTTTTTGACTAGATGCGTTATCCCTCTCTTGGGAAGGGAGATTCCTTTATGCTTTTCCTCCCTTCTTGCTGCTGCAGAGGGTTCTCCTCAAAACGCAATCAGAAGGGGCTACTATGATCCTGATAGCACCGCTGTAGCCTTGGCAGATATGGTTCCCCTTGCTACAGTGTCTCTCAGCGGAACCTCCTGTGCCATTACCTGTCTCAACACATCTTCTCTCTCAGGACAATGGATCCCTGGTTCATCTAAACCTGTGTTCCCTCCACCTGCATGCCTGGCTCCTCAGGACCTAGCTAAACTTAGATTCAGAGTCTCTGATAAGGTGGCGCAAGTCCTGGTGGAGGTGAGAGAACCCTCCAGAGAGCTACTTACACTATGAAATGGAAATGTTTCCGTCTTTGGGCCACAGGGAGACATTTGGATTCATTGGTCTGTCCAATAAATACTAACCTGGAATATCTGCTTTCCTTATTGGAGTCGGGGTTAAGTTACGCCTCCATTAAGGTACACCTGGCTGTTCTTTCTGCCTACCATGCCCCTGTCCAAAGCAGATCAGTGGCTCAATTGGAGGTGTCAAAAGCCTTTCTCAGAGGTATTCTGCCCATCAGAACCCCTCTTCGGGACTCTGTTCCTCCTTGGGACCTCCTTTATGTGTTGGAGAAGCTGACGCTCACTCCCTTTGAACCAGCCACGGATTGTGAGCTGCGTTTTCTTTCTTGGAAAACGCTGTTTTTAGTTGCAGTTACTTCTGCTCGAAGGATTTCTGAGCTTCAGGCACTCGTGTAAGGAGCTCTACTTGATTTTTCACAAGGATAGGGTAGACCTGTGCACCAGTCCAATGTTTTTACCCAAAGTAGTGTCTGAGCTTACTTTGAACCAGGCAGTTCAGCTCCCTGTGTACTACCCGAACTATTCTAATAAAGGGAAGGCTCTTTTCCATACACTGGATGTTCATAGAGCTTTTTTTTTTCTTCAAACTTTATTTATTCTCCAGTTCACCGAGGCATCTCTCAGAGGTGCCCACATGGCTCTAGCTCTACTAATCCCCACCGTGACAGACCACCCCGGTTCATCCTCCCCTTGAGGGACTTCCCAGAGCAGGGCCTGCCCTCCTTTGGTGGTGTTTTTCTGGAATTAGTGGGTCCATCCCTCTCGGGAAGTCTGCTGTGGATCCCTGGTGTGGTCTGCCCAGTACTGGGGATGAGAGGGAGGTCCCTGAGGCCCTTGTTACCTCCTCGGCAAGCCGGGGTGTTTCTTTGTTACGCTTCAGACGTGGGATGTGCAGTGCTGCCCAGCCAGCGACGTGGATGCTCCCACCCACGTCCGGAAGGTAGCCGCCCGACATCTTCCCGCTGCATGCTAGCCCTAAGCATTGCAGTGCAGTGTCTCCACCGGGGGCTGCTGCAGTGCCGGGCTGTTTCTGTATCCCTCCCTGAGAAAGGAGAGCAGTCCTCTGGACACTCGATCCTCTCTCTCCCCTGCTGACCCCTGGTGGCTGGGCTCCTTCCAGAACCTGGGTCGCCAGTGTAGCGCGAGGTGTGGCGTCCATGTTCATAGAGCTTTACGATGTTACTTGTCCAGAATCAAGGAGGTCAGGAAATCCGACCAGTTGTTTCTGTCCTTTGCTGCCAGGTCTTTAGGCTGCGTGGTCATGAAGCAGATGCTCTTGCGTTGGCTGGTGCATTGTCTCACCTTTTGCTACCAAAAACATGGCAAGACCTTTTCGGGTCTGATCAAGGCGCTACTCTGCTAGAGCAGTGGCAACATCATTCTCAGCTCTCAAGAGGGTATCGACAGCAGACATTTGTGCTGCTGCCACATGGCACACCGTTTATACCTTTGTCAAGCACTACTGTCTGGATATAGCTTCCAGGCGCACAACTGGTTTTGGCCTTGTGGTTTTGCAGGGCTTGATCTCCTGAGGAATTTCCCCTGATGTTGTTCCTTGCCTTTTCCCTTTCCTCCTCCCAAGTAGTTGTCTTTAGTTTTATACTGCATGGAAATCAGTCCTACGTGTTATTACCTGCTGCAAGAGCTTCCTCTCGAAGTAAGATAGTACAGTTATGTAAGAACTTGCCATAACAGTAGATCTTCGAGAGAAGCTCTTGCAGCAGGTATATTTTTCCCTCCCTCCATCCCCAGAGGATCAGGTGTCTTCTGCGTAGGCCATGCCTACTCCTCTGTGTGGCGAGGGAAGTATGGACAGGTTTGTTCTTACCTTCACCATTGCATCCTCATGCAAGATCTGACTTTCCGGCACCTCAGAACTGGAGCATGAGGGGACCGCTGCCTCCTATATACTAGAAGGGATGTCGGGGGCGGAGCTGAAGTGAGGTGGGCAGTCCCCTAGGTACTGCTGGAAAAGCGTTTGCTGTGATCTGCCACTAGGTGGCACCAGTCCTATATGTTATTACCTGCTGCAAGAGCTTTCCCTCGAAGATCTACTGTTATGGTAAGTTCTTACATAACTGTACTTTATGTCCCCCTTCCCCCACCAGTACCGTGGGACACAGGAGAGCCCACCCCCTATGTCCCGAAATATTGGTTAAATATGTAACTGTAAAAAAAGGAAATGGTCTCCCAACATCTTTTTTTTTTTTTTAAAGTCTAAAAAAAAAAAAAAACTATCCTCATCGTCTCCCTTTCCGGCCCCATCCGACCCTCCCAATGAACACTCACCCCAGCTCAATACCTACCACCTGAGATGGTCGTCTGCCATCTTCTATGGACTGGGACACATCTGCACTCTTCAAAGCCGAACTGTGCACTAAGAATCAAGGCAAGTGTCTTGTTATAGCTGTCAATGGCGTTTTGAACTTATGTTGATATGTTAGCCATTTTTATTTATTTTTGCACCAAATTGTCAACATGGGCTTTTTGGGACCCACCTCATAAACACAGTCACTGTTATTTCGTTAATTGAACCTGTAAGGTGATTTAGTGGTCGCTGCGCGAAATCACCTTTCATGACCGAATAACAAATGTCTGTGCCCGTGTTCTTGAGGTGGGGTCCCAAAAAGCCCATGTTGAAAATTTGGAGGAAAAATAGAAAAAAAAAAAAAAGTTTGACCTACATGCAGTCGTTGAAATTTTTCTACGCATGCTTGTAACTTTGGTAATTTTTAAATATTTTCACCCCAAATTTTCCGCATAGCCATTTTTTCGCACCACCTCATGAGCAGTACAGCTGTCATTTCTCACATCCTGCCCGAAACATGTTTCCACACCTGTGGTGTGGAATGGCGTTTAGCCACGGATTGACATTTTCACCTATGTGGTTTATGAGGTGGGGATGATAAGACTGCGTTAAAAAGTTGGAGTCAAAATGTGAGAAAATTACAGTTATGACCATTCATTGCAATTTTGCCACACACGCTCTTAACTACGGACATTCTTCATATTTTGACCCCAGATTTACAGCATAGCTTTCCTATTACTCCACCCCATGTATGTCACAGCTGTTTTTTAAACCTTGCCCACATTATGTTTTTGCACCTGCGCAGAATGGTGTTGCAGTTACGCGTAATTACATTTTGGCTTGCATTTCACAATTTCTTTGTACCGGAGTACATGAGGTGGGCTAATGAAATGGGTATGCATACAATTTGGTCACTGTTGTTCTACACATTTACATACTTATGCACATCTACGGCGCTCCTACAATAAAATTATCAGTTAGGGTTGTTACTAAAGTGACAAAAGTAGGGAAATGTGGCCTTACGGTTTCCAACCCTAACGTCCCACCCCCACCCCAACCTGGAGACATCGACAGGCGTCAGGGTTTTGCCTTGGGGTCACTGGCCTTAACGCTCACCCCATTCTACTATACTGTGCCCATCCCAGCTTATTTAGTAATGGAATGGGGTGAGTGTTGGGGCCGATGACCCCAAGGCACATCCACGATGCCTGTCTGTGTCTGCAGAATGGGGTTGGGGGTTGGTGAGCTTTGGGGCCAGTGACCCCAAGACAGACCCCTGACGCCTGTCAGTGTCTGCAGGTTGGGGGTGGTGGTGGGGCTTTAGGGTTGGAAACCCTAACACCACATTTCCCTACTTCTGTCACTTTAGTAACAACCCTAACTGATGCATTAATGATGTTTTTTGCAACTAATATGTAGATATATAGCTATATTTATACTCTGTTTGTCCCACTTCGGCTGCCCAGCAACCCCCCATCTGACTGCCCCCCCCCCCCACTTTGTCGCCTGGCTTCTCTGGGGCTTACCTAGCTCCTTTTTCATCCTTGTTAGAGGGTCTCCCCAGAGTTGCCTGATTGCCGGTGCAGAGCTTGTAGGAGGTCAGGCTTCATCCTGTGGCTGGGTGTTTTTCCATTTTTTTCTCCCTGGGCCCACAGCAAGCGGGGAGCGCGCCAATTCGCTCCCGACAATTCGCACCCTGAAAATCGGCTCCCGACAATATGCTACTGACAACTCACTCCCTTGTGCATTTCGCTCCTCGTCTTTTCGCTCCCACAACCAATTAGTAGCCCAAAACTCCTTGTTTTCCTAAGCACCAACACTAAACAGCTCGAACCTTACAAGCAAGATCTACAACAAATATCCCAAAACTCCTTGTTTCCTAAGCACCAAACAATGTCAGGAACATGAACAATTTTAGAGTAAGCTGTTTTACACTTATAGAGGCTAGTAAGCTGAGACGTTGTCCTCGATTCTTGAAAGAATCCTGAAGGAAGGCATTCCAGGGATGTGCTGTTTTAAATGGCCATTTGTGCACACATAAGCCCGCAACAGACCTTGGAGAGCACAAAAAAAGCAATCCAACAGCCCAGCAATTTCCTCGTTTTCCTAAGCACCAAACAGTGTCAGGAACAGCATAAACGGTACTGTGCAATACGGCTTTTGTTTAACTTCAAAACGTGAACTGAATGACTGCTCCTCGCCTTTTTTTTAAGTGTGTCCTGATACCAAAATGCTTGCCTCCGTAAATCAAATAGGTTATAAAAGTTGTTCTGTTTTACTGGGAGTTTCTTTATCAGCAACTGGGCTGTTTAAATTTCCTTCTGAAGCAGTCCGCAATGCTCTGTGTTCTCCCTATAATTGCTGTACACTACCTTAAAAATAACATAATTTATATTGTAACAAGGACTGAGACGGAGGCAAAGAACGTTTGGTGCAATCACAAATTAGCTATGCTATTAGGCATGTGAATTTTTCACTGAGCGTTGGGGAGTGAAAAGACGCGGAGCAGGAATTACAGGAGCCAGTTGACTTGTATACGAGTTGTCGGGAGCGAGTTGTCGTGGCTCATATTGATGGGAACGAATTGACATTGACCCCAGCAAGCTCAGTGGCACATTGTTTGTGGGAGGCAGCCCCCGATATTTCAAAGGGCAGGACACCTTTCCTTGACGTTCCACTGTGCTTCCACCTAGGGTCACTAGGTAGCAGTCTCAGAGCGAGATGTCCTGTCCCTTTCCTCCATATGGAGGGGAGCTGTCTTCAGGAAACCGAGTCCTCCCAACCTGACTGGCCCCCAAGTGACCCATGTTTATTTCCAAACCCAGGTCACCAGCATGGCAGGAGGTGAGATGCCCAGTGCCTCAGTCCTCCATGCCACCAGGCCGGCCCTATATTGGCGTCTGTATAATTGTGGGCGGCCCCATTGCTCCTGAGTTCTTTCTCCCACTGTCAGCAGTTCGTTGGACCTGCAGAGAAACAACACAGTCATTTCTTCGACTTTATTTTTTACTATTTTACTTTACCAACGTCCTTTTGTGCCACTATGAAAAGAAACTTTAGGTTTTGTACCTGCCGCTACAAGAACGATACGCACGTGGTTTATGTTTTCTGTTTGGGCCTATGTCACAATATTATGGGCTGCAAGATCTGCCAGGTATTCAAACAGGCCACAAGGAGATGCTGAAAGAAGGCTCTAGAAACCATAGTTGCTATCAAGGCCATGGAAGCTGCCACCAAGGCTGTGGGCTCCAAGCTGGCTGCTCCCTCTTGACCGACTGCCTCTGGGAAGGGAATTCCCCCTAGCATTTGGTAATGCTGTTTCCACCATGATTGTTGAGGACTAAGGACAAAGACAAGGAAAAGTCATTGTCCAAGTCCGCCTCTTCCAGCCATCGCCACAAGCATAAGATAAAGCACCTGTTTCGCCGGTGAGGTCACGGTCTCCATTAAAGAAGGGTAAGTCCTCATCATCTGCGTCGGCAGCAACGGCTACAGCCCCCCCTCGATCTTTGATGAGACACTAAGGTTGTGGTCGGGCTCTGGCGTTGCTGTAACTGCGATGGACAGTATGCAGCCCCGTTCGTCGGGTTCTACATTATGACATTGGTAGTCCCAGGCCTTTTTACAGGGTGGCGTTGACTCCGAGGTTGTGCTGGCATCATTTTCTGAATGATTTACATGCCTTGCCATTGCTCCCACTGAAGATAGTGGCTGTCCCATCAGCTCGTTCTGCCCCTTTGGCACCCTTGTTGTTGACGGGATCCAGCAGCATATTTTTCATTCCTCCTTCGCAGCTGCTGCCTCCATTGTCATTCCTGATGACGACAAATCGAAATATAATTGTGCTCTCCTTAATATGGAGGGGGGATTTGGAGGATGAAGAAGAGATAATGATCTGCATGAGGGCTTTGCCTTCCAGCTTCACCTTCTCCTTGTGCAGTGAGGGCTCTGCGGTGTGTATACTTCTTGGTCTCCTCCTGAAGACCTCTATTTCCAGCTTTACCCAGACAAATCCAAAATGTCATGGGGTTTGATGCTGAGGAGGAGGCGGCAGCCAGTAAGAGAAAAAAATGAATGGAATTTTTGATGTGCACACTGCACCCTCTGTTGTAGTTCTCTTGTGTACCTACCCAGGAATGCTACCGTTGCTGCATGGCATAGGCCTGATACCTTGCCTGCAGTGTCTAGGAAGGGTGATAAACAGTACCCTGCTCCATCTGTTAAGCCTTGTTATGCTTCCCAGCCTAAAACTGATTCTCTGGTTATCATGGCTGCTCATGAATGCTCTAGGGCCCCTATGGATCCAGAAGCAAATGATTTGATACCTTTTAGTGGACCAACTTAGATGTAACAACAAGAACAAAGTGCTTTAGCTTTCGGACCTACCAGTCCTTCGTCAGAAGCCTAATTGCGGTTGTTTAGAAAATACAATACTTTTAACAGCTAGATCATGCAGAAAAAAAAAGAAAAAAATCCCTATTGGTTTAAAATACTCATTTGAAAAATACAGAAAATGATGTCAGAAAGTTTAACAGCACCATAATACTTTCAGCCAGGAGTGTCCCAGGGTTAAAGGTGCTTGGTGGAACACACATACAAAGAATCCTACTGCATATAAATTTAATTGACATAAGATAACACTGCTGGAGCAGATGACTCCTAAATCAAGCTATGGGTGTCACAGTGTGTATAAGGATGTGATTACTGAAAAGCAGCCTCCACCCAGATTAAAGACATACTAAGATTGTTTTAGGACTCCCAAGAATTTTCAATGCATGCATTATAGACAAGGAATTACCAGTGGAGTTGTCTTAAAAACATCAGTGCACACTCTGATGTGTAAAACTTAGCTGGACCTGTCACCCTGTTGTACTCTCCAGCTAGATATCATGCCCCATAAATTTCAAAAAACCTCTAGTGCAGTGACAGGACTTTATAAATGATAATTTAAATATAAGTTGACAGTATTAGTGTCAAACAAAAAACTCTAGTCGTGGACCTCCAAGGAATTAAGTCCGTGTAGCCCGATACGAACTGATGTCAATATACACTGAGGATGTATCAGAAGTGTCTAAGGAATCTGATAAAGAGATAAAAATATAATTTCTCTCCTACTCCTCTTCACACAAACAATGAACCTTACCCCACCCCACATCCCCTTAATGTGTGTGGGGGGGTGGGGAGATAACTAGCTATCAGGAGATGCTCTCTCACACACACACACACACACACACTGTGCTGTTAAACTTCTCTGACATCATTTTCTGTATTTTTCAAATGAGTATTTTAAACCAATGGGGATTTTTTTCTTTTTTTTTCTGCATGATCTAGCTGTTAAAAGTATTATTTTTTCTAAACAACTGCAATGTTCCAAGGATTCTGGATGCAACTACAATGAAATAAACCTGCCACCCTCCCCAGGATAAGGTAACTAGAAGTAAATATAAAGTATGTGAGTAAGACCAGAGGTCTAACATACCTACATTTCCACAAATCACTACAACAGTAGCCTTATGTACAAAGATCTGTCCAGGACCCCCATGCAAATGAGATCTCACACCCCAATATGTACAGAGTTAAAAAAAAAAAATATATATGTCAGTCTATGATAACACTTCTGTATATACAGTAACAGGGTAGGTAATCTGAATATGGTGTAATGGAATCCACCTCACTCCCAGGCAGAGATAAAAAGTAAGGAGGAATTAATATTCATTATGTGTGTGAAGTAAGAGTAGTAACACACTGTAACTCCATGTATCTAAATAGAGGCCTACCTCAATGTGACAGCAAGCCCCACACCTGTTATATCGCGTACCTCACAACACATACACACACACACCACCCACATCCCATACAAGCTGAAGTCCTATAATATGCCAGTCTGAAGAAGAAGAGGTCTGTGGATGTCAGTTTCTGTAATGTCCCATGAAACCCAGATCAAGATTCATCCCATCTGCTACCATATTGAGATGTAAAATAAGTTTAATCTCAAAAGCTCGTCTCTGTTGTGTGTTTTTGAGATTTCCTTTTAAGACCATTACTGACATATCTGAGATTGAGTGGTCAGGCTGGGAGAAGTGGTGCCCTACTGGTTTTTCAGTCTTCTTTCCTCTAACAGTATGTCTGTGCGAGTTCATCCTAGTGCGGAGCTGTTGGCTTGTCTCTCCAACATAACCCCTATGAGCAGTTTGCCTCCTGACAAAGAATCCAATATTCTGGATGTTATATGGTCAAATGAACTTATGCGTCTGCATCCCTAGGCTAAAGAATTTCTGCTATCAGGCATACACGATTAAGTATCAGAATAGCCTATGGAAATGCGCTATGTCTGCCGTTCAGACTCTGCCTGATGGTCCTGCCAAGGCTGCCTTACTTAAAGCTGACTCATCTGGCGTGGATACTGGAAGACATTTGTTATGCTGTGCATATGATGCTTCTGTCAGGATTACTGCCACCAGCATATAGCTTGGGAGATTTTCCTGGCTTGGGGTAGCTGGATTTCCTACTGATTTGCAATAGGCTGTGTGGAATTCCCCTTTTAGAGGCTTCAGGTTGTTTGGGACTGATGTTGTCAAAAATGCTGTGTGTTAGGTTCAATTGTCCCAAATGACTTTAAGGTCACTCAACTCTCTGACCCCTCAACCCGCCTAGGAGTGGGGTAGGGGCTCATTTCATCAGCCCTGTGCACAAAACCACGGAGGTGGTCCCCTCATTCCTGTTGCCCGTGCAGAAGCACCCAAAGATATCTGTCTAGGCTGCAGCCCTGACACACCTGCTACCTCCTGACTCCTCTCCTTCTCCCCACCCACTGTTACCTCTGGGGGTGGTGCTAGTGAACAGGATCTTCCTTCAACTGTCACACTGAAAGTAGATCATGACAGATGAGTGGGTGGCAAGAATTGATGTAGCCAGACTCTTGGGGTGGGGAGAGGGGTGTAGACAGGGACAGGATTGGTGGAGGAATGAGACTCTGTCCTGTCATTGGGCAGCTTTTGCTGGGGCACCATCATGCCTGCCCCCGTACTTGGCGCTAGGCCTGGTACTGCCCCCTGTAGGGCTGTTGCTGCTGAGGAGGCAGCTGAAAAGGACCAGCACTGGGAAGCCTGCTTCTTAGGCTTCTTTCTTGGGCTTCTGGGACAGTGCCACAAAATCCAGGGTGGCCTGGACTTCTCAATACAGGTTAGATGTCCTTCTACTACTGGGCCAAATAGGTTGGTGCCTAAGAAAGGAACATTGACCAACTTGTGCTGGGTATTTGCCGTGAAAGTGGACAGATGCAGCCAGACCCTGCAACGCACTGAGATGGTTGTTGCCGTGGTGCGGGCACATGAATTGCCCATGTCCAAAACTGTCTGGAGCTGGTGTTTAGCCTGTGATTGACCCTGGCCTTTGATGACCATCACCAATGACTGTTGCTCAGCTGGAAGGTGAGGGAAGATGGACTCAAACATGTTCATCAGGAAGTGACCAAAATTGGCCATCATCATGACATAGCTAGCCTGTCTGAGACCTAAGGTTGCCACACCGTGGTCAGTCGTATGGGATTCCATGTCTGACAGCTTGTCCACGTTCCCCTGGTTTTGCGGTTTTCGGAAAACTATTGTTAACCAGCCCCTCCATGGAGGGTTGGTCTGAGAACCCTGAAAGAGACCCTGTCGGGACTGCATACTTGCGGACCATACAGCAGGATGCTGGATGCTTCCAAAGCTCCAGGGCTGGTCCCAAAATGGCCTCAGCAATGGGAAAGGCAACTCCTGGGGATTCCCTGTCTCTAGAATGTCAGTAAAAGGATACTTATCCCTTTTCTAAACTGGTTCATATGGGACTGACATGGACTCCAAAATACATTGGAGAAGCACCCGGAAAGACATCTGGCCTTGCCTGGTGGAGAACTCGTCAACCGATCCCCGATTTAAGGAGGAAGTGTCCCAAAGGAGGCCATGGACTTGTGGTCTGAGTTATCCAATGACTTCTCGAAAATGGTCCTTGACCATTTCTTGCCATGCACAACCTGGGCATCTTTCCCCCAGGGTGATCTGCACCAATAACTGGCCTGGCAAGCCAATGTCCGAATGGGCATCCTTGGACAGAGCGCCCACCTGAAGAAGTGGAGAAGCAGTTGCGGGAGCACCTGCATGGTGTGGACTGGCAGGAGCACCACTGGTGGCTGCCAGGTGACTGGAGGTCCAGGGGGTAGTGGAATCGAGAGAGGGAGAGAGAGACACATGACGCCTCAACCAGTACTTTGACTGTGAACCTGAAGGTGAGGGGAAGCTTATGGCTGGTTGTGGTATACCACATGCCTGCCCACATTAAGTAGCCCTGTCATAGAAGGCTCGACCACAGATGAAGGTAGCTCCTGATGACCGGACGGGACACTGACTGATCACTCCCTCCTGAGTGTGTACTTGGAGCACCTGGTTCTGCAAGATCGGTTCCTCAACCTCATCTGACAACTGGCTGACAGGTTCAAGGAAAATCTCAGTGGTCCACTCGACCGGAGTACTGAAGCGGCCTTGACCTGCCCCTTGACTGTAGGAGATGCGACTGCTGTCAAGCAGTTGGGCAAGTAGAGAGACTGGGAGGACCTGTAACTCTCCTGGTCCCACGATTGGTGCTGGTGGGCCTTGTGTTTGGAACCAGGGTGGGCAGAGCTCTCCCCCAGGGTCTGGAGGGCCAAACACATGTCCTGGGAGCCTCAGGTGAATGACCCTCTGAAGTTTGCCCCAGTCAGGAACAGCGCCGAGACCAAGGAGGTGCCCGTTGTGGCAGCCTCCCTTCCACCTCAAGGTCTGCAAGCTGCTGAGCAGACCCGGCTACAGCTGAGGCCTTTTTGCGGCCCTTAGGAAGGTCCTTCAGGTTCCATTCCGAAGGCTGACCCAGTGAGAGCCGGAGCTTACTGTCCTTGATGGACCTGGGGAAGCATACTGAGACAAAGGCCACACCCAGTCACGTTGTGCTGCCTTCCCAGGCAGTACACATGTGTCATGTGGGTTGGTGACTGGCATCTTCTGTCAGCACCTAAAATAATTTTAACCCTGGCTTCCATTGCTCCATCAGTGATCTACCACGGGAGTAGAAAGAACCAAGGAAAGAGATCTGAACGACAAGAAAAATATTGAAAACGAAGTTCACTTATGGCACACTAAAACCTAAGTGAGAGCTGCGAAGGAGATAACCTGTTCTTCCAACTCGCCAAACCCCTGGTAGGTCTGTTCAACAGCACACTGGGGATGGGGATGGTTCCAAGGGATTGTAGGGTGTCGAAAGTGTTTCCTCTGCATGGGGTGGAACAACAAAGAAAAAGCAGGGAACTACAGACCTGTCAGTCTTGCCTCTCTTGTAGAAAAGCTGATGGAGTCACTGGTCAAAGAAGATCTCATGGACTACTTGGAGAGAAGTGGGTTCTAGGATATTAAACAGCATGGATTCATGGCAGGGAGGTCTTGACAGCAGAAGGTTGTGGTCAGTGGGGTCAAATCAGAAGAGAGGGTGGTCATGAGCGGGGTACCACAGGGAGCTGTCCTGGGTCCAGTCCTCATCAGTGTGCTAATCAGCGACACTGTTGAGGGAATCCAGTGCCGGTTGTGTCTCTTTGCTTATAGCACTAAGTTCTGTAGGAGGATGGATAGCGACAAGGGAATTGAAAAAATGCATAGGGACTTAAAAATCCTAGAGAGGTGGTCTAAGGTTTGCCAGTTGAAATTCAGTGTCATGAAGTGCAAGGTAATGCACCTAGGGAACAAGAATCCCAGGACAGAGTATGGGATGGTTGGGGTGAGACTTAGCACTATGGTCAAGGAATGGGATTTTGGCGTTACCATCAGTGACTCCTTCAAATAATCAAGTCAGTACAACAAGGCATATAACAAAAAGATTAGGATGCTGGGTAGTATCAGTTGGGGTATTGACTACTGATAGCAGAAGGGAAGAGGTAATACTTCCCTAAACGGATCCTTAGTGAGGTCAAACCTGGAGTACTGTGCCTCACTTCAGGAAAGATAGGAATAGACTGGAGATGGTGCAGCACAGGGTGACTAAAATGATTTGGAGCCAACAGGGCAGGTCCTGTGAGGAGCGCCTCAAGGCACCGAACATGTACTCGTTTGAGACCAGGGGACAGCAGAATTGAGAAGGGAGAGGGGAGCTATGATAGAGACCTTCAAGTTTCTAAAAGGAATTAATAGAGTAAACTGCAGGGAAATATTTAGCTTGAATATTATCTCACAGTCATGTGGACATAAGTGGAAACTAACAAGGGAGAGGTTTGGGGGGACATGAGGAAATATTATTTTACAAAAAGGGTGGTTGAACAATGGAACAGTCTGCCAGCTGAAGTGGTAGGTGTAAAAACTCTTCGTGGTTTCAAGCACGGTTGAGACGGAATGGAGGCTATAGTGGTTGCTCGGGGTGGCAAAAACTGGGAGGAGAATGGGGAAGGTTAGGAGGGCTAGAATCGGAGAGAGACGACAGATCCCAAGGCTAAATGAAAATCAGGCAGATTGGATGGATTATGGTTCTTTTCGTGCTGTCATTGTCTACGTTTCTATGTCACACTGAATCTGCTCATTCCATTGCTGGAGCAGAACATGTCGTTTTGCTCCCTAGATCTCCAAGATGCATTCTTTTACATCCCAGCCTGTCCCACGACCAGTGCTTGCGGTTCTGAGCAGAAGGGGTCCTGTACCTGTTACAGGTCATGCCCTTTGTCCTCTCCTCGGTGCCCAGGGTCTTCACAAGTGCAGGCGGTGGTGGCAGCATGCCTATGGCACCTAGATGTCGGGGTGTTTCCATACCCGGATGACAGGCTGCTAGCCTGTTGGTCCAGAGAAGCCATGGAGAGGTCCAGAGATCTGGCTCTCCAGACCTGCTGATATATGGGCCTGATGGCCAACCCAAACAAGTCCGAATTGATATTGGAGCAGGTGATCACATTCATTGGGGAAGAACTAGACTCCCTGCGGGCCAGGGCCCACCTCCCTGCAGACCAGGCACTGGATATTACCTCCTTTGCCTGATCATTTTAGGCTGGGCTCTCGTGCCCTTCTTGGTATTTCCTAAGGCTGCTGGGGCACATGGCATCCTGCTCCAGCGTGATCTTGTTTGGCATGCTTGCAGATACACCACCTGCAGTGGGAGTTGCGCTGTCAGTGGTCCCAGCGTCTAGGCCACTTGGACCAGCTGGTCACAGTGACCCGGCTGACGTTGGATACCATCCAGTGGTGGCTGATATCTGATCACCTGGAGGAAGGAATCCCGTTAGTTTGCCCAGAACTGACCATCATGCTTACGACAGACACATCTCTGGTGGGTTGGGAAGCACACCTGGGATACCAGAGAGCCCACAGGTTCTGGTCACCCCCGGGAGTCGCATCACTACATAAATATGCTGGAGCTCCGTGCAGTGCAACTTGCACTGAGGGAATTCGCTCCTGTAGTCAGGCGTCAGGTCGTGTAGGTCTAGACTGACAACACCACGAGCATGTTCTACCTGAATAGGCAGGGCAGAACTCGCTCCCTTCCCTTGTTTCAGAAGGTTCTCCACATCTGGACTCTTGTGCGCAGCCTGGATGCAGATCATAGTCAGCTGGCAGACACTCTCAGCTAAGTAGAAGAGACATCGCATAAGTAGTCCATGAATCAGGAGGTGGTAAACCACCTGTTCTCCCTGTAGAGCACTCCTCTGGTGGACGTGTTTGCCTCCTGGGAGAACACCAAACTGAGACTCTCTTGTGCCTACCCCCCACAGTCTGTGACACTGGGGGATGCCTTTACAATGCCCTGGACCCCAGGCCTTGCGCACGCCTTCCCCTTGTTCAACAAGTTAGTGATCAAAGCCCAGAAGGACAAGACGTGGATAATCTGATAGCTGCAGCCTGGCCTCAGCAGTTCTGGTACCCGAATCTCCTCAGCCTCCACAGCAAACCTCCATGAACGTCTACCTCTCCACTTGGATCTGCTGACCAGACAACAGCGGAAGCTCCTGCACCCGAACCTGCAGTTCCTGCAACTCATGGCCTGGTTCCTTAGTGGTTAGAGTTCCAGGCCTTGAGTCTTTTGGATGAAGTGCTTCACGTTGTGGAGGCCTCTAGGAATGAGTTGATTTACCAGTGTTGTGAGTTTAAATGGAAGAGGTTCTCTACTTGGTGCCAGAGTAAGGAGCTTGATCCCTTTGCCTTCCCTGTGGTGAGCATCTTGGACTACCTCTGGTCCCTCTCTCAGCTGAGACTATGAGCAACAACCATTAAGATGCATGTGGCAGCCATCTCTGCTTACTGGGTGCAGACTGGTAAGCTGACGGTGGCCCAGGAGAAGGTGGTTGGGTGCTTTCTTAAGGGCTCAGACCACCTGTCTCCTGTGATGCAGAACGGCCTCCACTGTGTGACCTACTACTGTGCTCATGGCAGGCCATTTAAGCCTGTGCACAAGTGTTAGATGTCACCCCTGTCGTGGAAGACTGCGTTCCTGGTGGTCATCATGGCAGCCAGAAGAATGTGGGAGCTGCAGGCACTATCAGTGAAGTATCCCTACCCGATCTTCCTCAGGGACAAAGTCATCCTTCACCCCAACCCGAAGTTCCTCCAAAAGGTAGTTTTCTCCTTAACGACGTGATTAACCTATCGGCATACTTTAGTAACCAGTCTTCAGAGGCTGACCACAGGCTCCATACCCTGACCTGTGGAGGACGCTCTCTTGCTATGTAGCGTGCATAGCTGGAGTTCAGGGAGCGACTTGCCAGCTGTTTGTCACATACGCTGATGCTATGCCTGGCAGATTGGCAGGTGGATCGTATCCTGCATTGACCTCTGCTGTAGGTTGGCTCATAGAGAGCCACTTGTAGGGCCTAGAGCTCATTCCACCAGACATACTGCTGCCTCAGTGGCTACTTCCAGGTCCATCCCATTCCAGGAAATCTGCAGAGCTGCTACACGGTAGTCAGCATGCACCTTCTTACCGCTTCAAACTTGAGTCATACCAGTATGTTGGTGTTGGGACCTCTGTTCTCCAGTCTCTGTTCACTAAATGGGGTTGTGCGCCTTGCCCCCTCCTCACAGAGAACTCTGTTCTTCAGTCTCTGTTCACTAAATAGGGGTGTGCGCCTTGCCCCCTCCTCCCAGAGATCTGCTAGGAGTCTGCCAGAGTGTGGATAGTAAAGTATATCTACACCCCCTAGAAAAATGGGATATTCACCTGTAACTGTAGTTCTAGGAGTTGTATACAGGTCCCATCCACACAACCCACCTGGCCTCCCCTGGCAAATGGCATATGGATATCTGCATCCAATATGCAAGATCTGACGACATGGGGTGGGGTTGGGGATATACCGCCTGGTAGTGGGAGGAGCTTAGCTTAAAGATGTCCAGCAAATCAGACTGCTCTAGTGTAACTGCCAGAGTGTGGATGTGAACTGTATACCACTCCTGGAACTATGGTTACAGGTGAGTAGCTTATTTTATGATCATGAAAATTCCACTCCTATCCTTATGTGCCCACTTGCTCTGCCGCAAATAAAACACAATCCCTGGCTTTACTGAGACCTTCTGTTGAATGTGTTTGTGTTGGGAGAAGTAAGCTTTAATTCACAAGAGTCTTGCAGAAGTTTGAGTTCTTGCATTCCATGATAACATTTCATCTATTGAATGTCTCGGTAGATAGAAGCTTGACGGCTGGGGAGGGACTACTTTTTAACAGCTACTTCCAAAAGAAGAAAATACTTGTCTTTTAAAGCTGCTTTTTTCCCCCAGTGTATGCATTTTGTAAGTGCAATAAGACACTTTAAGGTGTGCATTATGATGATGTAACTGCACTTCCACGGGCTGGACACACTCCACCTGCGACACTGTGCCTCACTACCCCTACGGGTGTGTGGTTAGATCAGTATAATGCATGCCCGGTCGTGTCTTAGTGCATACATGGTGCTGTCTAGTGTACTGCCTACTTTGTACTTTGATGGAGTTCCTGGAATTCTATAGTATACTGCCTGAAATCAATATTAACTTTTAAAAGTAGTTAATTATTAAAGGAATAATGCCTAACAGGGTGGGTGTTATGCTGGGATAACATCCCACCTTGGGTGGTGGGTGGCCTCGGGCATCCACCACCCGAGAAGGATGTTATCCCAGCATAACACCCACCCTGGAGGGCATTATTCCTATTAGCAGTGGCTCGTTGTTTTATACAGAAAAAAAAATAATTTTAAAGAATTTTATTTAGTGTTTTTAAATATTTTTAAGAAAAGATGCAAACAATGTATGCTGATGCTCAAGCATATTAGCAGCAGGGATGTTATGCCAGGATAACACCCCTGCTGTGATGGTCAACTGACCATTCAGGAGCCAGGATTCTTTCTTGCCATTGTATAATATGACATAACCACAAGACACTGATTTTGCAGCAGGTGACTGGCTGTTCAGTTGTAATGTCACAGTCAGTGAGGTCACAGGGCTGATTAGATGTGAAGAGGACTAAAACTAGATATGTCATCCTCCAGGCAGAGTACTGTTCCACGCATCATCACATCTAGTACCGTCAAGGGAAAATATTCTAATTAGTAAAAGGTGAAAGAAAAATATTCCTTCAGATATAAGAAGTATTATGAACTGGGTGCCGAGAATCAAAGAAGCTGATTGGCCGAGAGGTCTTTGAAGCCGTGATGATATCGGGCTACATCATCACGGCTTCAGAAAACCTCCAGTCACCAGCCTCCTCACTTACCGCGCAGTGTGCCTCATCTTGCACAGTCAGAGTCAGACCTCCAATTCGCCACCATTAAAAATCAACTGTGCCCATAACGGAATGCAGCACCACACAAGCTGCTAGAAGGAGCGACGGTCGAGCTGCCCACAACATCCTCCACATCCTGCCTTCGCATTCCCCACACAAACGTTAGCCAACAGCCAGCACTCGCAGACCACTCGTCCTATCTAACTACAAGACAGAATGGCGTGAGACGCGCCTTCAGCGAGTATTTAAAAACACAAAAAAAAAACAGTAAAGGATCCCAAACTGGCCCCCAACTTCTTTTTTAAACACTACTAATGTCCAGCCAAGCAGTAGTTTCAGATTTCGGGTGACTTACTAGAGGTGTTCTTCCCATTTACAAATAATGTTTGCCAAGCCAGCTGCACACATAACGCTTATAAAACAAAACAAACAAACAAAAAAAAACGCACACATCTTCACTGACCCAGCAGCACCACGTCAAAGGCAAGAAGAACAGAGTTCACTTCCTGGTGCTAAGAGAGACACATAGTACACCCCTCCTCCATAAACTCGACTTACAACAGTGCCACCTGCAGTCCAGAGCTCTCCAGGGACTATTTTATTAAAAAGTACTCCTCCAACACCTCAGAAAAGACATTTTCAGAAGGATGTAAACATTTTTTTTTTATTTTTTTTTACTGCTAAAACTTGTATTCCAGTTCATAATAGCAATAAGGCACTCCAGGGTGTGGTATATCATGGGATATTGTCACTTCTCGGACTGTTGGACGCACTCGGCCTGCGGTCTCGTGCCCAACCACCCGAGGCATGATGATATCCCATGGTATACCACACCCTGCCGTGCCTTATTGCTTAATTATACAATGGCAAGAAAATTTTCTGGACTCTGATTGGTCTGTGTGTGCCTGAGACAGTGATGATATAGTATTACACAATAACATCACTGTGTTGATTTTATGGAGCAGCACCTTTTTTTTTTTTCAGAAATGAAGATATACTGCCTCACTAAAAATCTACTAAAACATTTTTATTTTCTATAACATCGAGCCATTGTATAGTTGCAATAAGGCACTCCAAGGTGTGTGTTATCGTGTAATAACGTCACTCCTGGGGTGGTGGAAGCACTCTGCTTCACCTTGTGCTTCAGCCCATCCCAGGAGTGATGTTATTACACGATAACACACACCCCGTCATGCCTTATTGCTTAAGTAAGTGATGTTATCTCCAGGTGAAGTACTGCTCTTCACATCATGCCTAATATTATCGGGTAGAAAACCTAATGAGCAAATGGAAAAGAAAAAAACACTGTACAGTGTATCAGAAATAAACTATAGCTGCTGGCTACTTTTAAGAAGTAATAACATTTTCTGTCTGCTACTGTTGGTGCTCTAAATACTTGCAGAAACAGCATCTGTAGTGCAGTAGTGCCTATTGATTTATTTCCTTGTCTGTATTTTACCATACTTTCTTCACTGTTTACTGCTGACACTTTTTCTTCAGCCTTAATTCTCTTTACATTTTCCTCAAGCATATCCTGTCTGGCAGACTTCTTTTTTTTGATCAAGCTTTTTGCTCACCTACTGCCACCTTTCATTTATCTGGGCACTGGCCTGGTGCTCAACCCCCCCCCCCGCCTCTGTCAAGCTGGTGGGGGTCCACATGATACAGGGCCGAGAGTACTGGTGGCTTTCATACTCTGCACAGGGAGACATAGATTTTCTCCTGGTTTTCTCCCTCCCTTGACACCAGGTGACATGCGTGTGGTATTATATACACATGCAGCAGTGCCTCAGTGGGGAAGACAGGCTCCCACAGCCCACCATAGGGGTCGCTGTTGCAGCAGAACCTGGATGCCTTCCTCCCCTGGCTTGGAGTGCTGCCATGTGGCATTGTAATTCTAGCCCCCCCCAGCCACCTCACTTAACTCCTGAGTCTGCTTCCAAACCCAAGTTGCTGGGACAGAAGCGCTTATCGCTTCCACTGGGCCATGGGGTGGTCCCTGCAGACTTATTAATGTTTCTCCTCCAGTTTCTTTAATTTACTTCCATCCCACATTTCTAACTCGCTTTGCATAAGGAGGTTGTCCAGGTTGCAGCATGAAATTTGCAGTTAGCACCAGCAGAACACTGAGAAGGTTCTCCAAAATGTATATTTCTAGGAGCGTGGATATGTTGTTCATCCACACTCTTTGGCATGTCTCTTTCCCTTTAAATCTTGCCAGAAGTCTTCAAGCTGGCTCCTCCCACCCACCCGGCTGGTATAACTCGACTCCGCCCCATGACGCCAGATCTTCTTTCCGCTGGAAGATTCAGGTTCCCTCCTGCTAACTCTAGCAATCGTAGGCCCTGGATTCTCAACGTCTGTTTTTACCGTGTTTATCTCTTAAACTCGTTCGAGTTGTCGATTCCAATAATAGCATATCGGATATGGAGGACAAGTCACTCCCCGGATTTCACCGGTGTTCATGCGGCCAGAAAATGTCACGCACCGATCCCCACCTTACCTGTGTGTACTGCCTAGGTGTCGGTCATGACACCACCAGTTGCACCTTTTGCTTAGCCTTCCATCCTAACGTTTTGGATGACCGCATGGCGTGCCTTAAGCTGGGGAGACTGGAGAAAAGGAACCCGCCGGTGAAATTGAAGGCCGAGGTGGGCGGTTTCTGCGGCCACGGGATCCGCCGAACAGCTAGAGCAGATGAAAGCTTTCGAGGAAGAAGCTGCTCAGGCTTCGGCCAGCCGAAGTTTTTTCGTTCTTTTTAACCTCGGCTCCACCTTCTCAGGTTCCTTTAGGGAGTTGTGCCAGTCTCTCCCCACCAGGGGTGAGGCGCCCTCGGGCTCGCACTCCTCCCGTCCTCTCGCAAGAGGGACAAGGATCCGAAGTCTTCCTCTAGAAGACACTCCTGGGACCAAGAGAGGTCAGAGTCCCAGGAAATGGCGGTCTCGACCTCGGTCGAGATCACTTCCTAGGCTGCCAGCTTCACAGATCTTCCGTCTCGCCAGGTGGACACCGAGGCATTGTCTGAACCGGCCGAGATTTTTCTCGAGCCGATCGAGGCACCTTCGCCGACTCTGGTCGATGATTCTCTAGAGAGGACCCTAATCCTCTCTTTCCCCGATCACGAGACGCCTCCTGTGGGTGTCTTGATTGAGAATCGAACTGAACTTTTATCCCGAGTCTGGTTTCCCTGATCGGCTTCACCGACCCGTTGGTCTCGATCGAGGACTTTGTCTTCTTCGACGGAAAATCGAAGAAAGGCCACTGGCATTCAAAAAAGAAGCGCCGCCGCAGATTCTCATCCTCCTTGGATGAGGAAAGGCTTCGACGGAAACTCCGTCGATGCTATGAGGAGCTCACGTGGTAACAGCTGATTCTGGCCAGGCAGAAGCCGGCTACGCCGTCCACCCCGTCCGTTACTTGGCCTGCACCTCAAGGGCCTACACTGACCCCTCTGGAACCAAAGGCTTCAGTTCCTCCACCTGGGGGGCTGGTCCGTATTCCGGCTAGGCCCATACTGGTCTCACCACCTATTAGGGTGGAGCCACCACCTAAGCAGCCCCCCAGTGGGGCTCCCTCGAAAGAGGACCATCCAGACACCAGGCTTCCCCGACGTCTGTCCGTCACGGTCACTCCAGATCGCCCTCGGGGGATCGAAGGGGACATGGGAGGGAGACCGCTGTACCCCGACTCTTCGGATTCGGATACCTCTGGTTTGCACTGCCATCCTGCTGATGAGGAGCCACTCTTGGCGGCCTTGGAGGAAGGTCCCTCCTCCTTTCAGGGCATTCTCTGCCTTATCTCCGATTCTACCGGGATGCCCTTGGAGTCCATCCAGAAAAAGGCGGAGTACCCCCTTATGGATATCCTTAAGAGGGGGGATACCCCGACAGAGGCCTTTCCAATAGCGGAAGCCATTACTGGTCCGGCCCTTGAACTTTGGCAGCGTCCAGCTCCCTGCCCAACACCATCTGCCCGTATGGCCCGTAAGTATGCGGTGCCTATGGGATCCCTGCCGGGATTCACGGAACATCCCTCGGCTGAGAGCCTGGTGACCGCTTCCGTCTTTAGATGTACTGGCAGCTCGGCCGACACCGACCGACCTCCGGATAAGGAGTCCAAGAATATGGACCACTCTGCCCATAAGGTCTATGCGGCCTCTTCCTTGGGCCTTCATCAGGCCGGTTTGGCTGTGATCATGGCACACTTCTCCCATGCCCTCCTTGGGTCACTGGATGAAGTACTTCCCCACCTCCCCGCGGACATGCAGACTACGGTCAAGCAAGTCCGTGATCAGGGCCGTGCCGTCGCCAAACAGCAGCTCCAGATGGCCCTAGACATCGGGGATTCTTGTGCCCGCTCTTTAGCAGCCGCAGTGGCCTCCCGCCGCAGGGCTTGGCTGAGGTTATCCTCCTTTCCAGCGGATACCCAGCACAAGTTAGCTGATGTGCCTTTCCTTGGTACAGACTTGTTCGGTCCAGGAGTGGCAGGCCACCTTCAGTGTATTGAGCAGTCCAGTGCCACCTTGGATGCCACTTCTGCTAGGGGTTCCTCGGGCAAGAACCAGCAGAAGAGGAAGCCCTTTCGGCAGTCCTCTCCTGCGGTCAGGCAGCCCTCCTATCAAGGAGGTCAGCAGCAACAACAGCAGCAGCAGGCTCAAGCATGGCGCCCCAGGCCCAAGCAGGGCCCTCAACAGCCCCGTAAAGGAAGCCGAGGTGCTGGTCCAGGAGCTTCCTCCTCCTCCTCTAAGCCTGCTCAGTGACGGGTTGGCAGTTGCCACCCCTGCACCCGTCACGCCTGCCCTGGGTCCTCCCATTGGGGGTCGGCTCCGCCACTTTCTTTCCGCCTGATCCGATATCACTTCGGACAGGTGGGTTCTAGAAGTGGTACTGCAGGGACTGCCTGTGGAATTCCAGCAGTACCCGCCCAGCTGAGCCTGCGCCCCTCGGGAGGAAAGGATCTCGGCTCGCATGCAGTCGGCTCTTCGAGACGACAAAGCTCAGCTCCTCCACAAGGAGGCGGTAGCTCCAGTGCCGGATCTGCATGTACACCCATGCTTCGTATCCAGGTACTTCCTGGTGCCCAAGCGGACGGGGGGTTGGCACCCCATCCTAGATCTCCATGACCTGAATCAGTATCTCAGGTCTTGCACCTTCCGGATGGTAACTCTGAACCAGATCATACCATCCCTGGAGTGAAACGTGATTTTGTTCACTGGATCTACAGGACGCATTTTTTTCATGTCCCAATCCGTCCGTCCCACCAGTGGTTCCTCTGCTTCAGGGTCGAAGGGACCCTGTCACGAGTTCGAGCCATGCCGTTCGGCCTGTAATTGGCCCCTCGGGTTTTCACCAAGTGCATTGCAGTGGTGGCAGCCCATCTTGGGCATCGAGGAGTTCGAATTTACCCTTGTCTCGATGACTGGCTTCTGGCGAGTTCCTCCCTTCAGGAGGTGGAGAGATCCAGGGACCTGGCTCTCAGAACCTGCTCTCAGCGTTGATCAGCCAAGTCAGAACTCATGCCATCCCAGGTGATGGGCTTCATCGGGGCAGAGCTCGACTCTCGTCAAGCCAGAGCTTGGCTCCCGGCGGACAGGGTGGAGGTTCTTTCCTCCTTTTCCCAATTATTTCTGGTTGGGCTCTTGTGCCCTGCCCGGGACTTTCTGCGCCTTCTGAGTTACATGGCGAGTGCACCTCAGTGGTCCGTTGGGCCAGGTGGCATATGTGCCCCCTTCAATGGGAGCTGGCCGCCCAGTGGATTCAGCGCCATGGTCATTTCGACCAGCTGATCACTGTAACCCAGAAGATGTGGGACGCTCTCCAGTGGTGGACCACCCCAGAACGGTTGCAGGAGGGGGATCGCGTTTGTCAGCCCCGAGCCGATGGTTGTTCTCACGACTGATGCCTCTCTCATGGGCTGGGGAGCCCACATGGGGGACAACAGGGCCGACGGGTTCTGGACCCCCGAGGAGTCCCTATGCTACATCAACCTGTTGGAGCTCAGAGCAGTCAGACTGGCACTGTCAGCGTTCGCTCCTCAGCTCTGGGGCCAAGTGGTTCAAGTCTAGATGGACAATACCACAACCATGTACTACCTCAACAAACAGGGCGGCACGCACTCCCGTCTGCTGTGCAAGGAGGCGCTCCGCATCTGGACCCTCGTCAGCTGGTTGGAGGCGGATCTCCTAGCCATCCATGTGGTAGGAGTCTCGAACCAACTGGCGGATGCTCTCAGCCACGTAGGCCAGACATCCCACGAGTGGTCACTCCATCCAGAGGTAGCTTACAGTCTTTTCTCCCATTGGGGCAAACCATTGGTGGACCTGTTTGCCTCCAGGGAGAATGCCAAGCTGAGTCTGTATCATGCCTGCCCCCCTCAGCAGGGCTCGCTGCAGGGGGATGCCTTTTCAAGGCCGTGGACCCCAGACCTCCTCTACGCCTTACCTCCATTTCCCTTGATCCACAAGGTGTTACTAAAGGTGATGAGGGACAAGGCGAAGGTGATTCTGGTAGCCCCAGATTGGCCACGCCACTTCTGGTACCCAGATCTCCTCGGCCTCAGCTGTAGGCCCCCGGAGCGGTTTTGTACACGCCTGGACCTGATATCATTAAACCAGGGGAAGATCTTCCATCCGGACCTTCAATCCCTGCACCTCACAGCCTGTTACTTGAGCGGCTAGAGTTCCAGGCTCTGGGTCTTTCTGAGGATGTCTACACTTTGGTGGAGGCATCTCGTAAAGAATCGACCAGGAAATGTTATGCCTTCAGATGGAAAAGGTTTTCCATTTTGTGTCAGGGTAAGAGTCTGGACCCCTTATCCTGCTCTGTGGCTAACATTTTTGACTACCTTTGGTCTCTCTCCAAAGGGGGTCTACGGTCATCGACCCTTAGGGTGCACCTGTCAGCCATTTCTGCTTACGGGCGCGGGCGAGTCAGCTGCTGGTTGCACAGGTGACAGTGCGGCTTCTTCAAAGGCCTGGATCACATATCCCCTCTGGTGCGTGAACCTCCACCTCCGTGGGATCTCCTGCTGGTTTTGGCAAAGCTCATGGGCAAGCCATTCAAACCCATGCACAAGTGAGCTCTCACACTTGTCGTGGAAGACGGCCTTCCTGGTGGCTATCACCTCAGCCAGAAGGACAGGAGAACTCCAGGCGCTTTCGGTGGACTACCCTTACCTGGTATTTCACAGGGACAAAGTTGTCTTGCGCCCCCATCCGAAATTCCTTCCGAAGGTGGTGTCAGAGTTTCACCTTAACCAGGTGTTGACTCTGCTGGTATACTACCCTAATTACACCTCAGACGGCGAGTGCAGGCTCCATACTCTGGACCTCAGACGTGCTCTCTCCTACTACAAGGAAATGATGGCGGAAATTTGGGGAGAGGTTCGCCAGCTCTTTGTCACCTGACCTACGCTGAAGCCACTTCTGGCAGACCTGCAGCCAAACGGACCATTGTAAGGTGGATTACATCATGCATTGGTCTGTGTTATGAGTTGGTGGGAAAGGAGCCTCCCAGAGGGATAAGAGCTCATTCTACCTGCCATACTGCTGCTTCGGTGGCTGCTTCCAGGGATATCCCTATCCAGGAAATCTGTCAGGCTGCTACCTGGAAGTCAGCACACACCTTTATTACCCACTACCACATCGAACTTGAGTCACGCTGGGATGCTGGTTTTGGGGCCTCTATTCTCCAATCTCTGTTTCCTAAGTAGGGGTGCCTGCCTCCTCCTCCCGGAGAACTGCTAGAGTTCTGCTAAAGTGTGGATGAACAACATATCCACGCCCTAGAAGAACAGGTTACTCACCTGTAACAGTAGTTCTAGGAGTGGTATATGTTGTTCATCCACACGCACCCACACCTCCCGGCTTTAAGGCGCGCAACCTTGCTTCCAGCGGGCTAAGATCTGGCGTCGTGGGGCGGACCCGAGAGTTATACCACCCGGGTGGGTGGGAGGAGCCAGCTTGAAGACTTCCGGCAAGATTTAAAGGGAAAGGGACATGCCAAAGAGTGTGGATGAACAACATATACCACTCCTAGAACTATTGTTACAGGTGAGTAACCTGTTCTTCAGAGCCTTCCATTGACACTGGATCTTTCCTGTTTGACTTCATCTGTTCCTGTTGCTTTCCTGCCCCGAAGTCATAATTCTTGCAATTGCTGTCCTTACAGTGTCCATTGTGCATTTTGCATATACGTTTTCTTGTTTCCTACCGATTGTTTGCTTCTACTCTTATTGCCTTGATCTACTTCTGTGTATCTGTGTACTCCTAGGACCACCTTGTAAATGAGTCCTCTCAGTGGTGTTTTCTCCTGGTAAAATAAAGAATTGAATTGAATACTTCTCTGCTTATGATGTCACAATCTGTTATCAAGGCAATGATTTTCATGTTATAAGCAGAGGATTATGTCTTCAAGCCTGTTTTAAAGAAACTTGATTTTACACCATTAGAAGCACTTCGGTTTTTCTTGTGGTGTCTGTACAATATTCTGAAATGTTTGACTTTTTTTTTTATTTATTTTTTTTTTTAGCTGTTTAAATTAATAATCTTATTTTTTTGCCTTTGTATGTTCCCTGACCCGCTCTCCTCAGCAGTTCCTGCTGTTTCTTTTTTCAGGCTGCTGGAACATTTTATGACATCAGTAACACCATTCCAGGTCATTCAGATGCATAGCATGGAATGGTTCAACTGCTGTCTTGGAATGTCTTAGAAATATGAAAAGAGAAAGCAGTAGCTGCTTAAGAGAGTGGAACTCTTTGCAGACCTGGGGCACCCAAAAGCTAGATTACTTAAAATTGGTCGGAGCATATCGGAATATAAAACTAGCACAAAAAGGAAAATGGAATGGCACTTAACTATGTAAAAAAAAAAAAAAAAAAAATTTCCTATCACTTTTAAAGAGAACCTTGCCTGATATTTTTCAAAAGTGAAAACAAGAGGAAGCTCCCTTACCTCCGTGGGAGCTCTTCTGGGGTAGTAGCAGATTGCTTGGTAAAATCAGAGTCGAGCTTCAGTTAACAAGAGCGTTGTTAGTTGAACCCTGGCTTTGAATTTACCAAACAGTAATCGCGTCGAAACATGTTTGCAAATCAGCTGCATAACCTTAAATGGGCGTGCCCCGCACTAATAAGCTGCACATATGTCACACAGCGTTGGAGTGCAGGGGTGTGACAAGCAGCTGGGAACAGGAAATGGGGCACGTGGCTAGCACCTTGGGGCAGTTTATGATCCCTTCCCTTGCTTCAGGGATATGAACAAAAAAACCTGCTACTACCACCACAGAGGAGCTCCCATACAGATAAGGAGCTTGCTCCTTGCACCACTGAGACAGGTGCTCTTTAATGCAAGTGGCCTGTAGTATAAAAAAAAAAGGAATGGAATGTCCTGAGATTCAGTATTGTTAGCACGTTACAAAGTTTGTCTCCTGCTAATGCTAACTGTAAGGCGTTTTTTTTTGTTGCTGCAGGGCACCACTTTAAAACAGTATTATGGTAGTCACTGTATTTTTTCAAGCTATAATGCATTTCTGGCAGAAATATCAATCTATTCCAAGTTCCTGCTCCCTTGCCAGGACCACCATGAAACAACTCAACAGCTTGTGCGATGCCATTGTGGTTTCCATCGGAATCGTGGTAGCAAGCCATCCTAATATATCTACAGTAAGGTTCTAGGATGTACATTCAAAAGGTAACCTTACCAGAAGAGATTTTTAAAAAAGTGTGAGTGGTGGCCATCACAAGTTATTAATTATTAAATTAATTCTAATGTTATTTTAAAACTGTGTGAAGGGATTAAAAAATATACTCTAGAAAAGATTGGAATCAGAGGCCCCCTCACCACACACAAATTAATTGTACTGTTTATTATACGACTTTCATATATATTTTAAAATCCAACATTTCGGGGTCAAATTGCCTCTTCATCAGGGAATCTAGAATCTAATAGATAATCCATTTTCAATGAAATTAAAATACAAATGATAAATTATATTCAGAAAGAATGTTCTATAAAATCAACCCATTTCTGGAGCCCATACTTACATTTTCCAATGGATAATTAGCACATTCTGCTCAAATGCCTCTTTCAAGCTTAGTTCCCAAGCTGATGAAGCAGAAAACATATAAAAAGAACTATTCCGTTTTTTTGAGCCCACACTACCCACATTAAGGGCTAAACAACTGTTCAATTGATATAATTCTCAGTGGAATAAAAAATACTAATCACCTCAGACTTCAAGCACTTTCTGTGTTCCAAAAGATATTGTAGTCTGTCTGTGAAACTTAGGAAACCTTATCATATTCATAATCATTTTTATGTCAGTCAGTTGAATTAGTGTATTTCTTTTACAGTGTGCTTATGCCAAATTCAGACATGCTTCCAAAGAGAGCTGATCCCATTTTAGCTGTAATATATATTTGGCGGATATTGCCCCAGTGCGGACTAGGGAAGTTTCCCGTTGTGTGAAAAATGTTGTCTCTGTAAGTGCTCACTTTTAACATGCACAGACTTCAAGCTTCAGAATTAAACTGCATACTTCTCAGTTCATATTTTTGCTGCTAGTGTGTTTAGTTATATTTTTGTCTCGGGGAGCCTAGATTAGGGAAGCAGCCATAGTGAGTAATTATATTGTGAAACTCCGACACTTTTTGCTTTCAGCATTTACACTCACCATGTGGCTGCTTCCCCTTTTCCTGGCTCCAGGCATCCTCTCACTGCTAGAGCAGAGGACACTGTTGCAGGCCTACTGAAATAGTAGTGGTGCCCTGCCAGAATCAGGCGTGGATGCGCGCACTGATGACGTCACGCGCATGCATGAGCACGGAGGTGCTCTTGGCCACGCAGACCAGCTCGAATGCAGCTCCTGTAGGGGTGTCTGATAATTGACACCAAGCTGTCTGGTTTACCTAGGGATCTAGCACCATCCTAATACATCCACAGTATGGTTCTAGGATGTACATTCAAAAGGTGACCTCAATGGAAGAAATTGTTAGAAATTGTGAGTGGCAACTAAAATAATTCATTATAAAGGCTGTTTTAAAACTTCATTTCTGGATTAAAAATATAATGATAATGAATCTAAGGATGTCAGAAATACATTTTTTACCCCCAAAAAAACATTATGATGAAATAGCTTTCTTAACTTGGCTTCAACTTCAACCTCTACATTTTGTTCCTTGACCCTTGGGTGCGATGATCTAGTTTTCTTGCTGGTTTCTAGGTGATGTTCTTCTTTCCTTCTAACTGTCTGCACTCAGTCTGCCTTTGATTGCCTTTCATTAGTCCTGGCTTTTTGTTACCTAATTATTGAAGCACGTCTCCCTATAGCCCCCTGTACTGTACACACCCTCTGCTGTTGCTCTTTATTGTCCCCTCCCCATTGCTGGGACAAATATAGTAACATGCCAGCCACACTGTCCATGTGCAAACACATTTCCTCAATGAGGCATCTTCCTCTGGGATTTTCTGCTTCATGTGCCCTTTAGAAACAATAGACAAGATGTGCAGTTTAAGATTTGTTGTTCCAAATGGAGTCGTGTTCAAAAATTTGGTATGCTGCCTAGGGTTAAATACATGTTTACTGCATTTTCACATATGTTGGTCAGAACATTTCTTTAAACCTGTTACTGGAAGTGGAATTTCTCTGTTCCCTTGCATGAACTGTGTAAAGTACTAGAGTTTAAAAGCACTAGTGTAGAAATATATGTCAACAGATGTTATTTCTACTTTGTATGTGCCTTCTGTTTGAATATGCTGCCTCAGGGTATGTTGTTTATTACTAAAAACAGATGTCTTGTTAGTGATGTCATTGTTCATCTGGATTGTGTTTTTCAGTGAAAATTGACAAAGAAAAACAGCTGGTGGTGATGGAGGAGGAATATGAAGTAAGTACTGCACCATCTCTTCCATGACTTGTATTGCCTTTGCATTTCCTTCATCTTCCGTTTCTAAGCCCACCACCTCAAAGCCAACACACTGCATGGTAAAGTGAACAAGGCTGCAAAATTCTTAAGGACCCCAAGATAGATACAAAGCAGGTGCTGTGCTAAGCAGCTAACCCCTGCAGAGGTTGCAGCTAGATTGGAACTTGCAACAACTGAAATATTAGTACTTTTACTTATATTAAGCCCCTTTACCATGCGATTCCTTCATTGCTTTTTATCAACTTCTGCCACTGGACTGTAGTCAGTGGCAGCCAGTGACTTTGTCTGGTGGGCCATGAAGTGTACTGTTACAGTACATATGGTAGTATACAATAGTTGCTTTCCAGTTCCATCTGTATGCACTAATTTTTCTTTGGGGGGGGGGGTGAGTATTGTCCGTTTGTATTAGGTAACCAAAATCTGGAGATGGTCAGAGATGCTCTTTTCTGTCTCCAGTATGAAAAACTGAAAGTTATTCTAGTTAAGGGGGAGTCTGGTAGCCCAGCTGTTTAGTCAGAAGCCACCTGCTGTAACGGGGGGCATTGATAAGATATAATTAGCTCTCTCGTTGAAGAGCTGTTCTCCCTTCTAATAGCACACAAGCATACTCATTTGCCGCCCCCAACCCTCTTGCCTTAGTCTACATTTCTGCAGTGATGCGTGTTTCTGAATGGGTCCCTGCAACTCTTGATTTGAGGCAAAGATTTATGTAGTGCGCTTTGTGAAACCACTAAATGTCAATGCAGAACTGGCTGACTGTGGGCAGGGTTGGCTCATAAAGGGAGATTTGTTTGTTGTAGACATGCATGGTGAATATTAAAAAAGTCCACTAAGGAGAACAAAAGGGGGCTTGTCACAAACTGTTGTCAAGGCTATTGAACACATTTCACCAGAAACTGTAGTCAGCAGATTTTTTTTCTGACCTTTTGTAAAACGTGTTCACTTTTATGGTACAGTGGGAACCAAGGAACTGTTCAAAGTGAGGGATCACTGACTTGGCACCATTTTCTAATAACTTGGCACCAATTTTTTAAAATAAATGACTCCTTTTATGCTAGAGCCTAGGCTTTGGGAACAGTCTCTGACTAGTCTCTCTCTCTCCTTGGGATATTGGAGAGCAGAATCATTGTAAAAGGGATGCATTTGTGCACTGTGGTGGGGGTGTCAGAACCTAGCAAGTGGAGGCATTGGGATCTAGGGGTCAGAGCAGCATTTGACATGCCTGCATTCTAGGAAAATGACAAATTAAAACTTAAGAAAAAAACTGCAGTACAAGCAAGTGATTAATGTGTGATCTAGTGCCTAAACTACAGGGTCAAATCCCAGCAGAGTCTGTCACTGTGTGACCCTGAGCAGGTTACTTCACCGCTCAGTGCTGCAGTTCACCCTGCTGTAAAAATGAGTAAGAGTAGGACCCCACTGAAAAAAAGGTATTGCATCTCAGATGGGCTAAAGTATTATCAAACTGCAGCTGATTAATATGTGAGATAAGCGATCTGTATTGCAGGAGGTGCTCACCTGTGCCTCAGACAGCCAAAAGAAAGTGTTGACACCAGTCTGAATACAGCCATACTGACAGTAATGGGTCTGTAAAAGATAAGTATGGAGGGTTTATACTGAGAGGAAATGGTGTAAAATACAGTCTTGGTTCTCTGTGGCTAGCAGTACCTACATGAGCTGATTGCGCACTTTGGTCCTCTGTTAGTGATCAAGCAAATTGCCACTCAGTATGTTCCTGCCATCCAGGAAATGGAATGCAAGGATGTAAGCAAAGTGGTATTGGGCATCTCTCCATAGCTGTGGTACTTTGATCAGTGGTAGTGCAAGAACTGTAAAATAAACAATATAGAATTTACATTTATGTGAGATGCTTAAAATTCCATCCCCATCACACAAGGATTTGCATACCCATAATGCATTGCTTTGCACTGGGTTTTATGTCTTAGAATACATGCATATGTACTGGAGAGTGTGACGTAGACAGCCAGCTCTAAGTGCTGTATCATTTTTTTTTAATATAAAATGTATGACTGACTGTCTCTGCTAAGAAAAATCTGATGCTCTTAGAATGACCTTACTCATCCCCTCCCCCAGATTTCAGCTGAAAGTTGCAAGCCATAAGAAAAATGCTGACGGCATGTGAGTTCACACACACTCAGTTTTTAGAGACAATGTGTTACATGGAAGACTTTAATCAAGTCTTGGGAGCACTTTTAAGCAAGTATTTAGAGACTAAGTACTGTAGTAGGAATTGCACTGTTTAAAACATTGTTCTTTTAATAGATTTGTATGTTTTGTGATATAACTGTTCTGTATTTTGTGTTTTACATATTTTTAAATATTTTAGTAAAATTCTTTTTAGAACTTACTTGGTCTGTTTTTGACTTCTTTTTAGTTGTTAGAAAAGTATTTATGGTTATAGCAGACAGCAGGCATAAGTTTGAATGGTGGTACCAAACTGGAAAGAGAAGTGTTTTAAATCTGAGGCCTTTATTAAAGTTTTAAAGGGTTCATCTCTGTATACCTGGTTAGGTGCCCGTAGGCAAAGATATCTGGCCCCCCAAAGACAGATATATCTGAGCCTGTGCATTGGGTATGCTAACAAGAGGCTAACAGTTTGAATCCCTCCAGAACTTGAGATCAAAGGTTGATCCGAACTCCCAAAAACAGACAAGAGAGTTACCTTGTCTGTTACACTGTTCACAAGACTGCACTCAGAGGTTGGCACTTTGGGAGTAGAGGGCCTGACCTGCTGAGTGGGCTTGTGACAGAGAGAGTTACAAAAACCAACAAACTGGAAACTGTCTTGTATTATCTATGCATTCTACATACTGCCCTTATTGCAAACTGCCTTTGCTGGTCATGCATGTAATTCCAGCTGCAGTTGCTTTGTTATAGATACTGTAGGTATGGAGGGCTTATACCAAGAGGTATATTATCATATACTGTCTTGTTGTTTCTGTTGACCTGGCTTGCATCACCGAGACCTGGCTGGATGAAAGTGCGGGCCCTATTTTAGAATCTGCGGTTCCGGATGGGTTCTCGGTGGTTCACCACCCGAGAGTGGACCGTAGGGGTGGAGGGGTTGCAGTCTGTTTTAGACAAGAAATGGACCTCAGGGAAGGGCCAGTTGGATGTATCAACTCCTTTGAGTGTACAGTTGGTGCAGACTACAGGACCCTTCTCATCTACCATCCACCAGGTGATGGGAGGGAGTTCCTGAAGGAGGTTGCGGACTTCATCGCCGAGATGGTATTGGAGTCTCCTAGATGGTTAATTCTGGGGGACTTCAATGCCTGAGTTGATGATGAACTCTCCAGTTGATGGATTCATTGGACCTGACAAGGGTTATTACCTCTGCAACCCATGAGGGGGGCATACATTGGACTTGGTGTTCCATCTGGGGATGGAGATCTCTGATATGGAGGTGGAGCCAGTCGGGTGGTCTGACTGTCATGCCTTGAATTTCAGTTTTGCAGTCCCCTGTAATAGGCCTGCCCCTACAGGGTTGGTGCAGTGCTGTCCTTTGAGAGGAGTTACCTCAGAAGGCCTAATGATGGAGCTGGACTTTTCGAGATTTCCAGTGGATAGCACTGACCCAGGGCCCCTGGTGTTGGCCTATAATAGGGCGGTTGCGAGGGCCTTGGATGTCATTGCTCCAACTCGTGTTCACCCCCTTACCCTTTGCCCGGGGGCCCCCTGGTTTAATGGGGAGACCCATGAGCTGAAGAGACGGGGGAAGACTGGAAAGACACTGGTGGAAAACTTGCCTGGAGGTGGATAAGCTTAGATTGTTGGATCCATTATAAGATCTACCAATCATCAGTTTCCCATAAGAAGGCAGAGTTCATGTCCAGGGAAACTGCTGCAGTGAGGAATAGGCCAGCCCAGCTCTTTCGGACTGTGGACAGACTATGCAATCCAGCCTGTCTCCATGCTGGTCGAGCATTGTCACAAGTTCAGGGTGAGGAGTTTGCGTAATTTTTCGCTGATAAGGTATTCACCATCAGGGACGAGATCAGCCAGTGCCTTCCCATTGGATCTTGCACTGATCAGTCGGGTGGTACTAATGGCCAGTTGACTTGGTTCACCTTTAGCCAACTGGCAGTCATGGATATAGTAAGGATTGTCCAGATTTTGCGGCCAACCTACTGTAGTTTGGATCCGGGCCCTACTCGCCTACTAGTGGGGTGTGTACAGGTCATCGGACCAGTCCTTGCCGGGATAGTGGCGGTTTCATTGGAGAGAGAGATCTTTCCAGATCCCTTAAAGAAGGCAGTAGTACACCCCATTCTGAAAAAAAACCTCCCTTGTCTCCGACTGCCCAGCGAACTACAGACCAGTCTCGAACTTACCCTTTGTAGAGAAAGTTATTGAGAAGTTGGTCGCTTTGCAGCTGGAGGATCATTTGACCAACCACAATATCTATGACCCTCTCCAGTCTGGCTTCAGGAAATGGCACAGCACTGAGACAGCCCTGGTGTGGGTACTAAATGATCTCCTGATGGCGAGAGATCGGAGAGCCCGTTCCATCTTGGTTCTCCTTGATCTCTCAGCAGCATTTGACACCATGGATCATGGAGTGATGCTCGAGCGCCTGTGTTTTTTTTCTGTGGACTAAGGGGGACAGTCCTCAGCTGGTTTCGATCTTTCCTCAAGGGCAGATCACAGAGTGTGGTGTCGGGGATTTATTCCTTGGCCCCTCACTAGCTGCCCTGCGGGGTTCCACAGTATTCAGTGTTGTCCCCCATGTTATTCGTGGTGTATATGCTTCCATTGGGGGACATTGTAAGATGGTATGGGTCGAGTTTTCATTGCTATGGTGATGATTCTCAGCTCTACATGTCTTTTGTGCCTGAACAGGAGTCTGATTCAATCATGGTGTTTGATAACTGCCTCCTGGAGATACAGAACTGGATGAGTACTAGTTGGCTTAGGTTGAACTCGAGTAAAACAGAGGTATTGGTGGTGGACCCTGGTTTTAGGATGACAGGGGCATAGGCGGAGAAATCTTCAGGCTTATACCTTGGGGGAGACCCCGCTTATGGCCTCAGGCCAAGTGCATAACCTGGGCATGGTGTTTGAGGGCCTGACCATGAGGACGCAGGTGTCAGCTGTAGTCAAGTCCTCCTTTTTCCATGCAAGGAATATAGCCCGGGTGAAGCACCTGGTCCCGCCTGAAGATCTTCCTACCTTGGTCCACGCCTTTGTCACCAGTCGTTTTGATTACTGCAATGCCCTCTATCTAAAGCTACCGGGGATGGATATCTGCCGCTTGCAGCTAGTGTAGAACGCAACAGCCAGGTTGTTAACCGGAATGCCCAGATCCAGTCATATAACACCTGTGCTGTGTGAACTGCACTGGCTGCCCGTACAGTGGCGGATCACCTTCAGGGTCGCATTGCTGACCTATAAGGCCCTATATGAGTTGGGACCTCACTGCTTGAAAGAGCTCTTGTCTTCTTACTGCCCTTCCCGCTCACTCCGATCCTCTGACGAGGGATTGCTAGCGATTTTCAGGGTATCCCTGAAAACATCTGGAGGAAGCTCTCTTGCCTTTATGGCACCTACCCTGTGAATTCTCTACCTCGTCAGATACGAGATAGCCTGACTGTGGAAGGATTTATAAAATCCTTAAAAACTTACTTGTTTAACCAGGCATTTACGGAGACTTACTGAATGTTTTTTATTGTCTGTGCTGTCAATTTTATTGATTTTAAATATATTATAATTGTATGAAGTCTTGTAAAGGCACCCTGAGCTCAGGAAGGGTGCCTTATATCAATAAACTTTTACTTACTTACTTGGTTATCTGTTGCTGGCAGGTGTTTCACAAGTTGAGTGCTCTCTGTTGTCCCACATTGCCAGTGACACTTAGCATGGCCCCCACAACCTAAAAGATGTTGTGGAGAGTTTTGAGGAGATTGAAGACATTAGGACAAAGTAAGGAGGATTGCTAAGCACTTCTCAGTAGCACTGGTGCTTCAAATTAAATGCACATAGTATGCGACCTGTAGAATGGCATAGAATTTTCATTTATATAGTGCGTTTCATATACCATATCCCAAACTGAAATACAGGTGATTTATTTACACAGGATAGCTCAGCAGAGATCGACAGTACCATTGGTAGTTTGATCTTTTTTCTGGCTCCAGGTGCTTTTCTTTTGTAGTCATTTTGAGGCTGGGTCGTTTCTATTCCTTCCTTCTTTCCTTAGCCAAGGATTTGTACTCTTTACTAAGTTTTCTTGCAGATTCTGCTTTAGACTAGTCTTTAGGGGAGGCAGTTTCTGCAGTCATTATTGCAAAGATGTTCTCAACCTGTTTATTGTAGGGAGCACTGTTAGGCAGAGATGCTGGAGCAGATAAAGCCTGCTTTTTATGTCTACTTTTCTGTGGCTTAGGAGATAAAACTTTGCCCAGATCACAGTTCACTAAATTGGGATGTGGGGCTAAATACTTGCACTTTATACCTATCTGTCTTGGGCAAATGGCACACTTTTGTTACTTTTTGAAACCTCTGAGCCCAGTTTTCTTTTAAGGCTATTGTTTTAGTTTTGACTCAGACATGAGGCCAGAAATTGGCACCAAAATAAACACTGACAATAGTCGTCATATGTCGAGCAGTATTTCTCTTTATTCAACCACAATCTTTGTAAGTTGAAATTGTATTATTTGCTGCTTTGTACTTCACCGTTTTTTTTATTTGTAAACTGTATATTGTACTCTGCTGGGTCGTGCTTGAAAATAGGCAGGGTTTGCCTAATGTACCTACCTGGTCAACAAAAGCTAATAAATAAATGGCCTAAAGTGCTGTAAAAATAGGCAGAAACACTTTCTCTGCAGATTTTGGCACAATGGAACCATTAAAACGGAACCCACTAGGCTGTTGCATCTAAAGCACAATAAGTTAAAGTTTAGGCCACGATTCCCAGAAATGTTCGGAAACTGTCAAAATACTATTTGTACTAAAATACAGTATGGAACCGAGAGCAGCAGTAAATAAACTAGGGACTGCTCTCCTTATCTTGGGGAAGGGGGGGTTGAGTGTCCAGCACATTGCAGACCTCTGATGGAGGCTGGAGGTAATGCCACGGCTGGTTACCACGGCTGGTGCTACACACTGGGCGGGGTGGATGCTGGTCGACATTGCACATCCCTTCTCTGGGGATCCTTGTAGCAAAGGAAAAAAGAAAACACCAGCCCCATCGTGACACTGGCTTTGCCAGCGCCCCTGCTGCCTACTGTGCCCCCGCTGGGGAGTCCCGCCTCCCATCGCCTCTGACCTGGGGATAAGCTAGGTCTCTCCTACCCAGTGTCTATTGGGATGCCTGCCCGGCAGCCCTGCCCAGGGGGGTAAGCCTGGGCACGGGGGATGGTGGATGGAGCTGAGCTGAGCTCCCGGAGGGACCAGGCGGCAAACGTATGTTGTCTAAACCAAACTTTCATCCACTGCTGAGGGGTTAAGGAAATAGCTCAGTCTCCCAACGGGATTGTAAGGGGTGCATACTATTGGTGGGGGCATTCAAAGGTGCTTGGTAGCACTGTGAAATAAAATGTTCTTGTGTTATTTCAGTTTGTATATGTATTAAAAATGGGAAGACTGGCAATTAAGTGTGTGTCTACCTGAAGGCCAGTAACCTGCTATAGATAATGACAAAGTTGGAGAAATCTGTAAAAGTCGTGCCTAGTTAAATGAAAGTCAGGTCTGCAGTTCGTAGGATTCAAAGGTCCCTTCAGAGTAATACTGATAGGCGTGTGCCAAGCCTAAGCAGATCCATGAGCAAAATTTATAATTCCACTGAGCTGTGAGAAATTGGGGATCCAACGCCGGAACACTCACCCATCTGACTCCTAATGAATTCGTAGGGAGCGCTAAAAAAAAGCCTTCCATTTGTGAATAATTGTTGCTGTGAAGAACGATAGCTACCTGTGGGGGTCAATGTGAGTAGGTTGGAACATGTTTACAGCGTCTGATGACACAGAGGCAAGGGTCTTTTCAGTCTACACCCACTGGGGGTAACTGAGGAGGGTTTAAGCCAGTGACAGCTGTGTTGAATAAGAGTTGCAGTGGTGTATAAGGTAAAGTTGGGTAGGGCCATTACCCTTTTAGTTTTGGGTAACTGTAAATCTTACTTCAAGGGTGTCTCTTGCAGCAGGCCGTCACCTTCACTGGGCCATCAGGCGCTAGGAACACACAGAAACCTTTCTAGCTAGCAGTCTACCAGAGGGGGCTGCCCACCTCTGACGTCAGCGGCCGACAGCCTAACCTATATAAGGTAGGTGGCCCCTATGCCATCCTCGGTTCTTTCCCGCCGTTGACCAGTGCATGTCGGACCATGGACTCTGCTGCAGCTACAGTTGATCGCCATTTTTCCACGTTTACCACACTTTATTTTCTCATCAATTTAGTTAAATGTCAACATTTTTCAGTGTTTCTTCTTCATGATTGTCTTCACAACCTTCTTTTTTTTTTTCCTCCTCCTCCAAGTCACGATGTTCAGGCTTGCGGGGTCTGCCAGAAGTTTAACCCACCCATCAGAGGACCCTGGAAAACCATCTCCTCCAGCAGAAGGTCGCCCAGATGGAATGGGAGCTGCAGACCTGGAGCTTCTCTGCATCCCCGGCCCAGTCCTCTGGCTCCTCTTCGTCCAAGTCCAAGGAATAATCTTCGGGGAAGCACAGACTCCAGGACAAGGACCGGGACTGACCCTGATCTTCCTCCTGCTCGCGGTCTCCACGAGGCTCCTAAACCGACTGTCAGGGTCTTCCTACCTCGGGGTTGGGGGGTTGACTTCCTTGGCCCCACACACCTTTACCCCTTCAGGGCTGCCATTGGCCCAACACTCACCCAGGTTTCTGTGGCCGGCGGCTGCTCCTCGGGGCAGGGTCTCTGTTATCCTGCTCCCCAGCCCCTGCTTTTTCAGCCCTTGTTTTCCATGGGCTCTACAGCAGGTGGCTGGGCTGGAGCTCCTGCGGCTGGTGCAGGCGCTGCTGGCACCAGTTCTCAACCTGCCGCCCCGTGACCCGCGCCCCCAACGTTGGTCTTTAACCTCGGGACCTCTGTTGGTTCTGCCCCTCCTTCGCAGGAGCAGACGCTGCTGAGCACCGGTGACTGTCAAAGCCTGGTTTCCCCCTAGCCATCACTAGTGGGACCCTCCTCTCCAGTGCTGGCCTCTAATAATCTGGCGCCTGTGGATCCCCACCCCAGCATCGTCTAGACCGATGCCTGCTGGGCCAGCACCTATTCTCCTGCAGCCTGTGGACCTTTTGCTGGTTTGGCCCCCAGCACCAGAAGGGTCTTCACCGTCTCTCCCTCTGCCTACACCTGGGGGTCCTATGCCTAGCCTGCCGCTGCCACTACCTGGGGGATCAGCACCTGTACCGCCACCTACCCCTGTGGGACTGCAATCAGGGTATCCGACCCTGAGGGGGGTGGTCCGACACTGGCCTATCCTTGCCCAGCTCCAGGGGGAACAGATGCCGGCTTACCCTTATCTTGCACCTGTAGGACCTCAACCACTCTACAGCTATCCTATACCGGGGGTCTGGCACTGGCACCTGTGGATTACCACAGCCTGATATATGGGCCTTCATGCAATTGCAGGTCCCTACCCCTGGTGCGTCGCCCCAGCCACACCCTCAGGGCTCTGCCTCTCCTGCCTTGACCCTCCTGGGCCTCCTCCTACCCCCTGGAGCCCTACCAATGCAAGTACTCTGCTTGCCTGGTAGACTACCAGTCAGGTGACAGTGGGGATGAGGATTCTGCCACTGATGACTGACTGTGTCAGTTCGGAGTCTTCCTCCTTTGAGGGGGTCTTCTCGAGAGATGAAGGGAAGCCCAGTAATGTCCCCAGATTGCCTACTGATGATCCCTCTTTTTTTGGATATCATGAGGCATATCCAAGCAACAATGTGGTGGGAGACTGAGGAACAGGACCCGGAGCGTCGCTACCTGGTGGTCTACCTTAGTCAGCGCGATGCTCCTTCTTTGGTAGTCCCCCAAGTCATTGAGCCGTACGGCGACATTACTAAGACCACGTGGCTCCATCCCCATACTGTCCCTGCAGTCTCTAAGAAGGCTCACAGGCACTACCATGCTCCAGCTGGCAAATCCTTTTTTCGTGAGCATCCCAAAGCCAACTCTGTAGTTATTAATGCAGCTCAGGACAGAACCAAGTGGCCGAAGCACCTCCGTGCCCTCTCTTCCGGCAAAGAATCGAGGCAGCTGAGCCAGGTGGGCAACCGTGCCTTTTCCTTGGCCACCCTCGCGATCTGGGCCCTTTAACTACTTGGCCCACATGGTGTAATACCAAAACCTGTTGTGGGACCAGGCTAGAGAGGGGGTCACAGCAATTCCAGATGATCCCTCCAAACAGCAGTCTCTTCAGGCCCTGAAGACTGGGTCAGATGTCTGCACCTACGTCCTCCGGGGGGCTTATGATGCTGTGGATGCTTTACACCGGGCGGCTGCCATGGGTATTAGCATGAGGTGCCATGCCTGGCTTAGAGTCTCGGGCTTTGCCCCTGATGTCCAATCCAGCATTATGTATGCCTCCTTTTGGGGTCCCAAGCTGTTTGGTGGTGAAGTTCAGGACATTATTTCTGAGCTCCAAACCTCTGGGAGGGCCTGAAGTCTGTCCACTCCATGTACCGTACCCAGATGAAGTTGGGTCACGGCCCCTTTTCATCGCTCCTCCCAAGGCCCTAGGCAAACACAAGGCAGGTGCTGCCCTCCCTGCGCCCGCCTCAGCTTCTCCCCAGGCCACCAGCCGCTTGTCTGCAGCTCAGCCAGGGGCTGCCTCCACCTCCTGAATCCTTGCCAGACCTCTCCCCGGCATGGCTTCAGAAGGTAGTGGTCAGGGGTTGCTTCTCCCCTCACAGGTGGAGGGACGTCACTATAGACAACTGGGTGCTATAGCTAATAGAGCACAGCCACAGTCGAGTTTCTGGAGTGGCCCCCAGAAAAATCTGCCAAGCCTGTCCGCATATCCTCCAGGCCACGTTCCCCTTATACGGGCTGAAATTCAAGCCCTACTGCAAAGGAAGGCCGTAGAGCCCGTTCCCAAATCTCGGCAGGAGCAGGGGTACCATTCCCACTTCTTCCTAGTTCCCAAGAAGACAGGGGATCTTCGTCCCATCCTGGACCAGAGTAGCCTCAACTTGTACAGAGTAGAGATGTTTCTGGATGGTTACCCTTCAGGGTCTACTGCCCCTGCTTCACCAGGGGAACTGGCTCTGCTCTTTGAATATGCAATTGCTTACCTACACATCAAAGTTTTTTCGTCTCACAGGCACTTCCTTCGCTTTCAGTTTATGGGAGAGCACTACCAGTTTCGGGCTCTGCACTTGGCCTGTCCTCAGCCCCCAGGTTTTTACCATGTGCCTTGTGGTGGTGGCTACAGCTTTGAGGTGACAATGCTTTTACGTCTTTCCTTACCTGGACGACTGGCTATTGTTAGCCCTGTCCCGGGACCGTCTGCTGCAAACTCTTGCGAGTACCTGCAGCCTGTTCCAGTCCTTGGATGTTACCATCTATCTGCCCAGGTCCTTTCTTACCACCTGCCACCACCTCCTTTCCAAAGAGGCAGTCCTGGACACTGTTCAGGGCAAAGGGCAAAGCCTTTTTACCCTCCGACAGAGCGGAGCACCTGCTTGCTCAGGCTCCCCTTCTCTTCTCCAGCTGCCATGTTCAGGTGAGGGAGTTCTTAAGGCTTCTGGGCCTCATGGCTGCAGCCATTGTGATTGGTTCCCTTAGCCAGGCTTCACATAAGGATCCCTCAGTGGACACTGCGAGTCCAGTGGGACCATCGCATGGATACCCTGGATCAACCTGTGCTAGTGTTGGGTCCAGTCAAGAAGGTGGTTTTGTGGCTGGAACCCTGCAATCTGTTTTGAGGAGTGCCGTTTTCTGCATCTCCCCCTTGGTAGATTCTTATGACTGACGCCTCCGGCCTTGGCTGGGGTGCCTACATGGGACCCCACTAAACCCAAGGGATTTGGTTAGAGATCGAGTATGATCTCCACATCAGTGTCCTGACTCTGCTCTCCCCAGGTCCGCTATTGGTTCAGATGAACAGTATTGTGTGGTTTATTACATAAACAAGCGGGGGTGGCTCATTCCTATCCACTGTGCCGGGAAGCGATGAGGTTCTGGTATTGGGCCATCGAGCACGGTCTGGAACTCTCGGCTGTCCATGTTCCCGGTGACCAAAACGTCCTGGCAGACAACCTAAGCCACTCATGGTCCAGAGCACACGAGTGGGAACTTCTGACCTCAGTGGTAGAAGATCTCTTCGTCAGATGGGTCGGCCTGATCTGGACCTTTTTGTGTCCCCACACAACGCAAAACTGCTGCTTTTCTGCTCGCTAGATCCAGGGCGTGGAGTTTTCTGGTGAGACGCATTGTCCCTCTCCTGGACATGGAGGTTTCTGTATGTCTTCCCTCCCTTCCCGCTCTTACACCGAGTTCTGACCAAACTCCAGATAAATGGGGCTACAATGACCCTCATCGCCCCTTTCTAGCCTTGTTAGATCTGGTTCCCCTTGCTGCAACAACTGGTGGTCGTCCTTTGCTGTCGCTACCCCTGTGCACAGGCTTGCTGTCCCAGGTACGGGGCACCCTGGTCCATCCGGACCTCAGATCTCTCCATCTTCATTCATGGCTGCTGAGGACATAGCCAGACATAGCCATTGCCAGGTTTGGGATCTTCACCAGTGTGGCTGATGTTTTGGTGGTAGCCAGGAAACCCTCCACCAGGGCCACCTACTCCATGAAATGGAAGCGCTTTGCTCTTTGGGCTGCCTCGCATCAGTTGGATCCCTTCACCTGTCTAGTGGATCAGGTTCTGGAGTGTCTTCTGTCCCTCTCAGACTCTGGTATACAGTACTCCTTTATTAAGGTACATCTTTCTGCCGTCTCTGCATATCATGTACCTGTGGATGGGTGCCCAGTGGCCCAACTTGATATGTCTTGCACATTCTTGTGGGGCATTTTGCACTTAAAACCCCCAATCAGGGACCCTGTCCAGCCTTGGGACCTTAATTTTGTGTTGGAAAAACTTACGCTGCCTCCCTTTGTACCAACCGTGTTTTGCAAGCTACGCTTTCTGTCAGCAAAAGCATTATTTTTAGTTGACATTACTTCTGCTCAAAGGATTTCCAAGTTTCAGGCCTCATGTGTAAGGAGCCTTATTTCGTTTTCCACAAAGATTGGGTGTCTTTGCGTACAAATCCTAAGTTTCTTCCTAAGGTGATGTCGGAGTTTACTTTGAATCAATCCATCCTCCTGCCTGTTTTATTGTCTGGAACATTCCAATCAAAAGGAGGCATTGCTCCATACTTTGGATGTGCATAGAATCCTAAGGGTACTGTACACACCAGACTAAGGACTCTCAGAAGTCCACTCAGTAGTTTGTTTCGTTCGCCCCTGGGAAAGAGGGTGCATCGGTGTCCAAACAGTGTTTTTCTAAATGGTTAGCAAATTGCATTGTCAGTTGTTACCAGAAATACGGTAAGGAACGTCCTGGAGGAGTTGAGGGCCATTCCACAAGAGATATGGCCACATCAGTGGCTTGCTATCGTAATGTGTCGTCCACTGCTGACATCTTTACCAAGCATTACAGTCTGGATATTGCCTCTCGATGTCAGCACAACTTTGGGCTACCTGTCCTCCAAGGCCTCCTTTCTTGGGCGGTTATTTTTTTTAGCCTGCTGCCTGGACTGACTGACTGTTATACCTGAACTGGTTTGGACTCAGTGCTACCGGTGATGGCCTGCTGCAAGAGATACTCTTGAAGTAAGATAGTACAGTTACGTAAGAACTTATTCTAACAGTAGATCTTCAAGGGGATCTCTTGCAGCAGGCCCTGCTTTCCTTCCTCCTTCCCCCTTTTTACTCTTCCTGTGTCCGTCTCTCCCCTTCCATCTGGGTGAGCCTTCTGCTTTTACTCTGCTACAGGGATACCTCTGCGTCCTCCTCGGTTCCCCCTTCTGGTATCCTGCTTGTGATCTCCGGCGGGAGAACTGAGGAGGGCATGGGGGCTGCCCACCTTATATAGGTTAGGCTGATGTCGGAGGTGGGCAGCCCCCTCTGGTAGACTGCTATCTAGAAAGGTTTCCTTGTGGTCCTAGCACCTATAGAAGCATAGAAACTTAGACTTTGACGGCAGATAAGGACCACTTGGCCCACCCAGTCTGCCCATTTCCCTACCTACTGGATAAGCTGCAGATTCTAGTTAACCAATAGCCTACTTCCTGCCACCCCCCACTACAATTGCCTTGTGTCTGTCCCATGCATGTTTGAATTCCCCCACTGTTTTAGCCCCAACAACCTCCCCAGGAAGGCAGTTCCACGCATCCCACCACTCTCCCTGTGAAAAAAAATTCCTCACATTACCCCTGAGCCGTCCCCCTTCTGTCTTTAAATTGTGTCCCCTTGTTCTTACACATCTCTTTTTTTGAAAGATGCTACCCTCCTGGACTTTGTTTATTCCCTTGAGGTACTTGAACGTTTCTATCATGTCCCCCCTGTCCCTCCTTTCATCAAGGGTATACATATTAAGCTCTCTAAGTCTCTCTCACATGGTTTCTGATGCAGACCCTGCACCATTTTAGTTGCCCTCCTCTGGACAGCTTCCATCCTGTCTATGTCCTTGCGTAGATGAGGGTGTCCAAAACTGCAAGCACTCCAGATGGGGTCTCACCAACTGTCTGTACAGAGGGATAACCACTTCCCTTTTCTACTTGTGATGCCCCTTCCTATGCATCCCAGTATCCCCTGGCTCTCCTTACTGACTTCTCACATTGCTTACCAACCTTTAGATCATCTGATATGACTACCCCAAGTCCCATTCCATTTTGTTGTTGTTAGTACCTCCCCTGCTGTTGTGTACTGTTCTCCTGGGTTTTTGTTTCCCAGGTGCATTACTTTGCATTGAATCTTAAGTTGCCATATGTCTGACCATTCCTCCAACCTTGCTAAGTTCCTTCTCATCCTTTCTACCCCCCCCCTTGTGTATCAATTCTGTTACAGATCTTTGTATCATCTGCAAAGAGGCATACCTTTCCCTCCAAACCCTCTGCAGTGTCACGTATAAAGATGTTAAAAAGGACTGGACCCAGTACTGAGCCCTGAGGTACTCCACTAGTGACCCCCCTTTCTTCGGAATGTGTTCCACTCACTATTACCTTCTGTGTCCTGTTGTGCAGCCAGTTTGCAACCCTGGGACCCACTCCCAGGCTGGCTAACTTGATTATTAATCTTTTGTGTGGGACTGTGTCAAATGCCTTGCTAAAGTCTAGGTAGGCCATATCCACAGCCCCTCCCTGGTCTATTGCTTTGGTCACCCAGTCAAAATAAATCTATTAGATTTGTCTGACATGACCTTCCTGCTGTAAATCCATGCCGCTCTGGGTCCTGTGCCCTGCTGGCCTCTAGGTACTCAACAATTCTTTCTTTCAGAAATGATTCCATCATTTTCCCTACCACTGAGGTCAAACTTACAGGTCTGTAGTTTCCTGCTTCTGCCTTGCTCCCACTTTTGTGAAGGGGAATCACATCTGCCCTCCTCCAGTCCTCTGGTACCTGATGGCTAAGTCCTACTGGTGATGGCCTGCTGCAAGAGATCCTCTCGAAGAGCTACTGTTCCAGTAATTTCTTACGTGACTGTAATTTTTTGTACACCACCCATGGTTTTTCTTCATGCCACAGAAAGCTCTATCAGCTTGTCCCACTTCTGGAACTCCATTTTCATTGGTAGAATAGGGATATTCTGAAAGAGATAAAGAAAGTGGGGCAGAATATTCATTTGCATAATTTGTACCCTGCTAAGACGTGATTCCAAGCAGTAAGGTCAGCAGTTTTTCATCCTACCAGAGGATGAAACTTTTGTGCAAATAGTTTTCCTGTTGAGAAAACATTCTAAGTTCTGGGGCATCATGCACCTTGTAAAGGTGATGCATACGTTTCACTTGGCAGCTTTAGTTCCTGTTAGAAACGAGGGTTAAAGATCAGCACTTTGCCACATTTTAATTATGACATAGCTATGGAAAGAGTGATGCGTTAGTGCTAAACAGTCTGATGTCTTTGGTGATATTCATAATATCCTTAATTCGTCATGCAATAGATTAGAATTTCATTTCTTTCAAGGGACAGTTGGTTGATTGAAAGCTGGGATTTTCTTCTGGACTCTGTAATGTCTTGGGTCTTGCCCAAGTCTCTTCAGATTGGTCTATAGTGAATGAGCTGAGTAAGGTGTGGCACAGCAGTTTTACATCCATTTTATTTGGATTATGGATGTAACCAACAGATCAGCCCTTTTCTGGGTGGATTACAGTGGCACTGGGTGGGATTCATGCCTTGTGTGTACTCAGAAATGTGCAGCCTAGGAACCATAGCCTGACAAAATAGGAGTCAAACAAGTTTTTTAATGTGTCTTTTCTCCTTCTTTTTCTAGGATCTTTCCCCTGAAGATCTGAAAAATGAACTCCCCGAAAGGCAGCCTCGATATCCTTTTGAAATAGTTCATACTTTTTTAAATTGCCATTTCGGATTTGTATGCTGCAGAGCAGAGAACTGCACAGTGATGGCCACAGGATTGGCGCTCTGACTCCACTAACACCAGTTGGCTGAGGCTGAGAGCGAATCCCCGCATCAGCATGGGAGGTATAAACAGAGATCTCAATGGGGCTAGACCGAAGGGTACTTTTTGTTGCTACTTTGTCATAGTTCCAACATAGTTATCTGTGGTAAACTGGTACCCCTCTCAGTCAGTGAAAAAGGATGGTCATATCCACTGACTCGGAGGATGGGCATGTGCGCCTCCAATTTGTATCAAAGTAATGCTTTTTGATTTGAGAAAGGCTGTAAAAGTGTCATTTAGTGTTTCCTTTAGACTAATTTTCAGTTGCTTGTCCCCATTCTCTTGGAACGACAGTCCCGAGTAAAAGACAATGTTGTTTAGTGGTTAGAGCCTGGCTTGGGAACCTAGAAATCAGATTTCAGTCCCTACCAGAGCCAACTACTAACTGTGTGACCTTGAGCAAGTTGCTGAACCTCCCAGTTCACTAGTCCACTCTGCTGTTTGAAATGAGTAAAACAGGATCCCACTGGAATGATAGTGTTGCATTTTAACTGGGCTATACTCTGTGAATTAATTGTAAAATTAACATTAAATGAACTTTAGTTTAAACTACCTGGTTTATCTGGACACCCCTTCTCCAACCCCTGTAGCACCCCACTAACTCTTCACATTATATCTGGTTGATCCTGCGCCCCCAGTAAAAGGCACCCATGATGGCAGGCTGAACCTCCAACCCACAAAATGAAACTACCACATCCTCTTCCTCAACCCTGTAGCATCCTACAGCACCTTCCCCCACCCAAGACACACACACACACACACACACACACACACACACACACACACACACAGCGGCTAGCAAAACCTTTAAACTTATTTTTTTAATCCGGCTGCAATGCCTGTTCACAGATATGTGTATATATAGGATCCATTCCTAGGAATAGAATATCTTCATCGAGGATATCTCCTCCATTAGGCCACACCTTTGGAACTGTAAGCCGTCCACATCAGGACCACTTGGAAACTTTTTGCTAGCTGGGGGCTGCCCACAGTGACATGCAGCATCGATGTGTACATAACATGTATTGATGGCCACCAGGCTGGGCATGCTGCAAGTAGCTCTCTGCAGTTGAATTTGAATGTTTGTTGAATTTGTTTATTTTGTTAGTTTTATTTCTCTTGTTTTATATTCGATAAGTCCCGCTACTACTACTGTTTGCTATCGCTCAGATATAATACGAGGTTTAAACCTCTTGTTTAACATCACATAGCATATGTCCTGATCTTACTTCGACGTAGAGCTCTTGCAGCAGGCTATCACAATTAGGACTATGTCACAGGCACTAGGACCACACGGAAAAACTTCTGCCAGCAATACCAGTTGATGACCGCCTCCGACACCGGCCCTGCCCCGACATCGGCCAGGGTACAAGAGGGGGCGGACCCTGCTCCACCTCAGTTCTTTCCCGCCGAGTACCACGCACGTGAATAGCTGCTGTCTGCGATTCACCAGCGAGAAAAGATCTTCAATCAAGCCATTTTTCGACGGTTATTCTGTTTTTCTTTGCTACTGCGACCTTTGCTGCAGTTACACATAGAGTGGCTCATTTTTTTGACATTTTGTTGTCCTTCCCTTGGTACCGCGTTGGCGCCAGCGTCAGTACTGCGTTGGTCCTGCTGGGTTCGATGTCTTCCCAGGCGTCCCTTTCCCCAGATCACCTAAACAAGTGCGAGTGTGGCGGGCAAATTCCTGCCAAAGACGGTCATCGGTGGTGTGTTTTCTGCTTGGGCCCAGACCACGACACCGCTAACTGCGCTGACTGCCAAGCGTTTACAAGCCGGACTCTCATCCGACGCCTGAAGGCCTATCTGTTAGAGAAGAAAATGGACCTGCACTCGGCCGAGGGGAAGAAGAAGGAGAAAAAGCGCCATAGTAAGGAGCGCGGTCGGTCCCGGCACGGTCCCGGCGCGACCTTCCTAGAAGACCGTCCTTTGGGCTCGGTGAGTCGCCGTGCTCGCGCCCCAGGCTAAGGCCGGCCCATCGAGGGATCAGCCGCCAAGCCTAAGGTGACTCCGACTAAAGTCATCGCACAGTCCGTGGCGGTTTCTGCTTCGGCCCTTCCATCCTCGGCACCGGCGCCGCCTGCTAAAGGTGCACCTCCAGAGCGTAAGGACTTTCCGGCGCCCCCTGTCATCACCCCATCGTCGGCTGTGACACCGACGCCGGTCGAAGGGGCCAAGGACCCGGGGTCGGTCATTGTCCTGCCAACGTCCCCGTCACCCAAGTCCTCCTCCCCCCTGGGCCACCAGGAGAGCTCGCCGTCGCGACCTGCCATGCCTGAAGCTTCTTTCCCGCAGCGGGCAACAGAGGTATTCTCCCCGGACGAGCTGAAACAACTTTTTTCGTTTTGGTGGGGGCAGGTTCACAAACGTACCACCCGCTCGCCGCCCAGACACCAGTACCCGATCCTGCGGTGAACCATACAGCTAGAGGGCGTAGACCTCTCCGTTGAGGTCCCGGGCGCCGCTTCGCCCGTCTAGGCTTGTTCCCATTCGATTCGAGGACCACGGACGCCGCCCATAGGTTCCAACTGACTGACGCCGGACCCAGTCTCGCTCGAGCCCTTCCGCTCCGGCGCGGACGGTTCCCCGACGCAACGTCATTGCTCCGTCGTCGGCCCAGGGACCGGAGTCGGTCTTCGGACCGTCGTCGGTCCCCTGCATACCGACGTCAGCGCAGGCATGGATATGAGGCAGAACCAGACTACTCTAAGTCGGATAGCCGGTCCTCCTTTTCCTCGTCATCGTCTTCTTCTTCCCTCAGCCTCAAGCGCTCCCCTGAAGGGAAGGACATGCCTCGCTCGCCTCCGGACGATCCCACATTCCTGGACATCATGAGGCATATCCAGGCTTCCAGTGAGTGGGACACGGAAGACCTGGACCCGGAACGCCAGAGATTGGCCAAATACCTGAGGCAGAAGGAGCCAAAGTCTTTGGTCATTCCTCCTCTGGTGGAATACCTTTCAGGACCTGACTAGATCCACCTGGCTGCGCCCAGCCTCCATCCCGGCGGTTCCCAAGAAATCGGACAGGCTTTACAAGGCTCCAAGGGCTGAACCCTTTTTGGCTGAACACCCTCAGGCAGACTCCACTGTGATCACGGCTGCTCATGACAAGTCTCAACAGCCGCGACACCTCAGCTCTCAGCCTCCCGACTTGGAGTCCCGTTACCTGGATCAGGTGGGCAAAAAAGTTTACTCTGCCTCCACCTGCTCCATTAGATCCCTAAACTTCCTCACGCATATGGTGCAGTTCCAGAATGCGTTGTGGGAACGGGGTCTTGAGCTGGCACAGGCCATGCCAGACTCCGATAAAAAGACGGAACTCCTGGCCCTCTTGCAGTTGGGCTCGGACATAGGCACCCTTGTTCTGAGGGCCTCGTACGATACTGCAGATACGGCTGCCAGAGCAACTGCCTCTGGGGTTTGTCTCCGGCGCCATGCCTGGTTACGGCTTTCGGGCTTCCACCAGGATCTGCAGTCCGGTATCCGGGATCTGCCGTTTCAGGGTACCGTCTTATTTGGGCAGGAGACGGAGAAATTTGATTTCCCGTCTCCAGGAATTGGGCAAGTCTATCTGGTCGGTCTGCCAGATGTACCGTGGCGACCAGCGACGCCCCCATCGCCGTCGGCTTTTTCGAAAGTCCTCAGGCAATCAGACTTCAAGCCCGTGGTTCCCAGCAGGGGCAGAGAGGTCTTCTGCCTGAGGTCCGGAAACCAGCAGTCTGGTGAACCGTCCTCCCAGGCCTCTTTCCGTACTCCTCAGTTCCACCCAATGACTCCTTCCGCCCCCAGACGCCCAGGGGAGCCGGTCGGGGGCCGCTTCTCCCTTCATCTCGAAGGGTGGAGCTCTATTACCACAGATCAATGGGTCTTGGACGTCATTCGGAGAGGACACACGTTGGAGTTCAGAGTTCCCTCCACATACTCCACCAAAGCTCTCCCATTATCCTCCTTCTCACATTCCACTCTTGGAAGGAGAAATTCAGGCCCTCCTGCAGAAGAGAGCAATAGAAAGAGTTCCCATGGAGCAGTGGGGTCAGGGGTTTTACTCCCACTTTTTTCTGATCCCAAAAAAGACGGGGGACCTTCGTCCCATTCTGGATCTCCGTCCTTTAAATCTCTTTATAGAGTACAAAAAGTTCAGGATGGTGACTCTTCAGGGTCTCCTCCCTCTGCTGCACCAAGGGGATTGGCTCTGTTCTCTCGACATGCAGGATGCGTACATGCATATCGGGGTCTTTCCTCCCCACAGGAAGTTTCTGAGGTTCCACTTCCTAGGAGAGCATTATCAATTCTGGGTGCTCCCGTTCGGCCTCTCTTCTGCTCCGCGAGTCTTTACCAAATGCCTAGCAGTGGTGGCTGCGGCTCTCAGGCGATCAGGCCATTACGTTTTCCCTTACCGCGACGACTGGCTTCTGACAGCCCCATCACGGGACGGCCTCCTACGCTCTCTCGGAGATGCCTATACTCTATTCCGAGAGCTGGGGATCACCGTGAACTTAAAGAAGTCATCCCCGGAGCCCAACCAAAACCTCGCCTTCATTGGAGCGACTCTGGACTCCGTCCAGGGCAGGGCTTTTCTCCCTCAGGACAGGAGTACTCTCATGTGAAGTTTGGCAGAATGGATTTTCATAGCACCTCGAGTTCCGGCTTGGAACTTCCTCAGTCTACTGGGGCACATGGCAGCGGCCATCCCAGTAATATCCTTGGCCCGCCTCCACATGAGAATCCCACAATGGATGCTCAAGGTGCAGTGGGATCAATACTCCGACGATCTGGATGCCTTAGTCATGATCTCGGAGCCAGTCAGGAGAACGTTGCTTTGGTGGATGGACCCCAGCAATCTGGAAAAGGGGGTCAGTCTGTCCGAGCCTCCAGGTCAGACTCTGACGACGGATGCCTCAGACCTGGGTTGGGGGCTCACCTCAGTGGTCACCGCATCTAAGGGGTTTGGTCAACGAGGAACAGTCCTCCATATCAATGTCCTGAAATGAGAGCGTCCTCTACACTTTTAGGCGCTTCAAGAGGACCTGGTTCCTGTCTCTTCTAATTCAGATGGACAACATGGCGGTCGTCTTTTATATCAACAAGCAAGGAGGCACTCATTCCTATCCTCTTTGCCGGAGGCAATGAGAGTCTAGTACTGGGCGCTGGGAACGGGCTTTGCCTGTCGGGTGCATGTTCCAGGAGTCCTAAACAGTCTGGCCGGCGATCTCAGCAGGTCGTGGGCCAGGGCGCACAGTGAGTGCTTCAGTCCGTGGCGGATCAGCTCTTCAGAAGGTGGGGCCTTCCAGCTAGATCTCTTTGTGTCACTACACAACGCCAAGCTGCCACGCTTGTTTCGCAAGAGCACGCCTCCCGGCGCACAGACGCTATCCCTTTGTTGGACCGGAGGTTTCTTTTATGCCTTTCCGCCCTTCCCTCTCATCCAGAGGGTTCTGCTCAAGTTGCAGGCACAGGGGGCACGCATGATCCTTGTGGCCCCCAATTGGCCTCGACAGATTTGGTTCCCACTTCTGCAGCGGTTGTCCCAGGAACTGTAGAAGCGTGGGAAATAACAGATGTCCAGACCAAAGGTTTAAGATGCAAAAAAAAACGCAAAGGTATGCGTTTGTCAATTTATTTCCAAAAACAAAACAAAACAAAAATAATTCTTAACTTAAAGTTCATAGAAAGGAAAACAATCGGTGTTGGTCTTCACACCCAAAAACAGGAAATACTTCTTTCCACAGACTCCTGAATTGCCTTTTCCTTTCCTTTTGTCTGTACAGCACTTTGTGTGGAAACACACACACAACCTTCTTGCTCTGTGGTCAGTCGAATACTGACTCTCCTCTCTCTATCCATCTACACAGGTCTCCTAGTGGAGGGTTATATACTTCTCAGAAGGGGTGGTCTTGAACTGAGCCCCTCCCCTATTGTGACATCACATTACCTGAATACTATAAAAGCAGCCATTTTGTAGGCTGCCATCCCTATAGCAGGACCTCAGCAGGAGAAGCAAGACATTCAGGTACACATTCATTTTGTTTTAATACAGAAAGAAAAGAAACACTTGTTAAAGATTGAATTAAAATCTGCAGCCTTGGCAAGGAAAAACAGATGAGGGGCGCGCTCCCTATCTGTCTTCCTTGCAAGGCTTCAGGATTCTATTTACTTTTAAATGTAAATGCCAGAAAGTAAACATGCATTTATTTAAGACAACAATTCTAGTAAATCTTTTTACACAGTAGTCTCCTCTAACATATTTTCTTTATATGTGCTGCATAATGCTTGTTTTTATGAAATTCCTCACAGCTAGAATTTCAGCTGACTGCTTTTCAGCTTATCAAGATTTGGATGCCAGATTGTTTTAAAGATAATCAGGGACAGTAAAGAAAGGTTTAAAGATTGCCAGGTTGGCCACCCTGACAAGAAAATTAGGATAGATAATGAATATAGAAGCAGACAGGATAGAGTGAAAATTGAAAAGTATGGGGGGCGCATCTTGTAAATTCTTGATATTTCTCTTCATAACAGGACCCTGTTACAGGAACCTCAATCCGCTGCCCATATACTCGCAACTGCTGTCCCAGGACCAGTGTTCTCTGGTCCACCCGGATCTCAGATCCCTGCACCTTCATGCTTGGCTCCTCCAGACGTAGCTAGGAACCGATATGGGGTTTCCCCGGAAGTGGCGGAGGTCTTAGCGTCAGCAAGAAAGCCCTCTACTCGCTCCACTTACGTGATGAAATGGAAGCGTTTCTGTCTTTGGGCCTTGCCACAACATTTAGACCCTGTCACCTGCTCTGTGAACTCCGCGCTGCAGTATCTCCTCTCCTTGTATGGGAAAGGCCTGAGCTATTCCTCTATCAAGGTGCACATGTGGGCGATTTCGGCCTATCATGCTCTTGTGTGAGAGAGAGCGTTGGCTCAGTTATATGTGGCCCGCACTTTCCTTAGGGGGATTCTTCACATGAGACCTCCCATCAGGGACCCTGTCCCACCCTGGGACCTCCTTTTTGTGTTGGAGAAACTCACCCTTCCCCCTTTTGAACCCGCAGCGATGTGCAAGCTGCGATACTTATCTTGAAAAGTTTGTTTTTTAGTTGCTGTTACTTCCGCTCGAAGAGTTTCTGAGCTGCAGGCTCTGATGTGTAAAGAGCCCTGTTTGGTTTTTCATAGGGAAAGGGTTTCCCTCCGAACTAATCCTAAGTTTCTTCCGAAAGTGGTCTCGGAGTTGACCCTCAACCAGTCAGTTGATCTTCCTGTTTATTTTCCTTCTCCCTCCAATAGTGGGGAGGTTCTCCTCCACATTGGATGTCCACAGGTCCCTGAGGTTACTTCAGTAGAACGGTTCAACACCGTAAATCGGAGCAACTCTTTGTGGCTTTTAGCGCCATACACCGCTAGAGTCAACCCGTGTCCAAGCAGACTATCTCCAAATGGATAGTTCATTGCGCTTCGCTCTGTTACGAGCATCACAACAAACCCCTACGAGTCCGGTTCGATCCTCCACCAGGGGTGTATCAGCTTATTTTGCCACGATGCGGAATGTCGCCATTCAAGACATCTGTGCGGCTGCGACCTGGAACTCTGTGCATACCTTCATCAAGCATTATAGCTTGCATATCGTCTCCAGACGCCGTGCTGGCTTCGGCCTAGCGGTTTTGCAAGGACTCTTGTCCTGACGGTCTCTGGAGTCAGCATATTCCTCCTCCTGGGGGCGACTGTCTCTTCGCTAGGGAACTGCTTGGGACTCAGTCCTAATTATGATAGCCTGCTGCAGGAGCTCTATCTCGAAGTAAGGTAGTACAGTTACGTAAGAACTTACCATAACAGTAGATCTTCGAGAGCTCTTGCAGCAGCCGCTGTTTTCCCTCCCACCTTCTCCCTCGGAGTGTGCAGATTTCTTCTCTTCTCAAGGATAGGCTTCATCTCCTTCTCTTGTCAGGCCATCTGCTAGGTACTGGCGGGAGAATTGAGGTGGAGCTGGGTCCGCCCCCTCTTGTACCCTGACCGACGGCGGGGCCAGCGTCGGGGGCGGTCCCCAGCTGGTATTGCTGGCAGAAGTTTTTCCATGTGGTCCTAGTGCCTGCGGCATAGTCCTAATTGTGATAGCCTGCTGCAAGAGCTCCTCTCGAAGATCTACTGTTACGGTAAGTTCTTACATAACTGTACTTTACTACCACTGTTCTGCTATTGCTACCGCTCGGATACAATATGAGGTTGAAACCTTTTGTCTAACATCGTATAGCATATGTCAGTGTGGATTGGAACTGATTGGATTTGAACTCACTGCCTTTTGCCACCTTTGCTGCTTGTTTATATGACTGTGAACTTGAAGAGGGAGCGAGATTTGTTGGGTTACGTTGGGAAGAAGCTATGTCAAGGTGTGGGGTTTGTGAAGTGGAGTGGAGCGTGTCCATTGGAGGATCTCTTTATATTTGAAACCGGCCAAGGGTGCGATTCTCTGGCTGTTTGTGAGCTCTATCCTAAATATTGGAGCAGGGCCTGAGTCGTGGGCTTTGAATTGGATTTTGATGTGGTCAGCTGTGGGGTTGTGAGGGTACCTGACATCGTCCGGTGGCTAATAGCCAGATTTGCTGCTATATGGAAGGACCGGACTTTTGTTCAGCTAAGCAGCGGGCTGACGAGCCCATGGTTCTCCTAGTTTCTCGGGGGTTGGCCATTGGGTGCCATCGCCTGGGAATTGCATTGGGGCTGTAAATATTTCTGGCAGCAGCCTCCGTGGATGGTGTTTTGCAGGCCCCTGATTACCACTAATTGCTGACCTGGAATCTGGCCGTTTTCGACTGAATTGGGCTCTCCATTTGGATTATTTGGATTATTTCTTATCCTGAACTGGACAGCAAGAGTGTTTTGTCAATTTCCTGGTGGTGAGAGGACCTGGGTGTCCACATCTCATTCTTTTTGAAAAAGGACTTTTAAAATTGTTTTATTTAATTTAATATAATCTATTATTTATTCAAACTGCAAGTACTATATATTACATTGATGTTTTGAAGGAGGCAGTGAGAGGGCCTTGTTCTGCATAATAGCAAGGTGGATGGTGAGAGCTCCTCCTTTGCACTGCAAACACTTTCTGATTTTTCTGGCAAATTTGTTTTTGTATTGAATCATTATAATTATATGGACAACAAATGACTGAAGATATTTATTTGATTGGTTTGGGTTTAGTGAACTATTGTTAAGTTATTAATGTGTTGATTTGATATTTTATGTAGATTGGCTACTGGGTAGTCACTGCCCGGGAATTGATGTGGGGCTGTGTTTGTAGATTGTGAATAATGTGTTGGGAAGGCTTAAGGATGCTTAGGCAGTATTCCCCTACTAGGTTCAGGGAATTGTGTCCATTTAATTGCCCCGCTTTACCAGCAGAAGTGTATATACGCTGTCAGTCTGTTGGAATTGCTAGGAGGAATGGGAAGAGGGGCAGACCTGGGCCTGGTGGTAGAATACAGGAAGGGGGGGGTGTATTGGGGTGGTGGGAACCAGATGACACCCTGGGGCGAAAATGGTGCCGAGATAGGGGAAATCCATGTCTTGTTCCCATACCCAAGGGCCAGGAGTTGAGGTCTTCTCCAGCATCTCATCCAACCCGGGCGGTGTTATGTAATGCTAGGTCTATCAAAAATGAGACGACTATTATAGCTGATCTTGTTGAAACGGTAGACCTGGCATGCATCACTGAGACCAGGCTGGATGATAATGCGGGCCCAGTATTGACTTCTGCAGTTCCAGCTGGGTTCTCGGTGATTCACCACCCGAAGTTGGATCGTAGGGGTCGGGGTGTAGCCATCTTTTCTAAGACCGAACTGGGCCTTGTGGATGTTCCAGTGGGGACTACTAGGTCCTTTGAGTGTGTTATGGGTGAGGGTGTAGGTTGCAGGATACTCCTCATCTACCGTCCACCAGGTGATGGGGTGTATTCCTGCAGGAGATTGCGGACTTGGTTTTTGACATGGTGCTGGTATTTCCCAGATGGATAATTCTGGGGAATTTCAGTGGCTGGGTCGACGACAAACTCTCGCAATTTGGTCAAAATCCCCTCCAGTTAATGACAACGTTGGGCCTAACACAGGTTGTTACCTCCTCTACCCATATAGGAGGCCACTCATTGGATCTTCTGTTCCTCCTGGGGATGGAGATCACTGATTTGGGGTGGAACCAGTCAGTTGGTCTGACCATCACACCATAGGGTTCAGTTTTGGGGCTCCCCCAAATGGACCTACCCCTTTGGAGATGGTTCTGTACTGCCCATTGAGGGGAGTTACCCCAGGTGGTCTGTCGTCGGTGCTGGACCTATTGGGATTGCTGGATGAAAGCACAAGTCCTGGGGATCTAGTACTTGCCTATAATAAGGCGGTGGGAGATGCCCTGGACTTGATTGCTCCTGTTCATGTTCCACCACTCACTCTTCGCCCAAGGTCCCCTTGGTTTGATGGGTCCTTGAATGAGTTGAGGCGAAGTGGTCAAAGGCTGGAGAGAGCATGATGGAAGTCCGGCCTGGATGCTGACAGTCTTAGATTGATGGAGCATTATGATGGCTATCGATCAGAAATCACCGTAAGAAGGCAGAGTTCCTGTCTAGGGAGATTTCTGCTGCGCAGAACCGACCGGCTCAACTCTTTTGTACTGTGGACATATTGTGCAATCCAATCTGTCTGCAGTCTGGAAGAGTTTTTTCACAAGTTAAGTGTGATGAGCTAGCTCGGTTTTTTGCGGATAAGGTTGCCAGCATCAGGTCCGGAGGTCGATGGAAGTGGTGAGCACCCGGTTTGTCTGGATGGATTTTGACTGACTGGAATTCATGGACATTGTGAAGATTGTCCAGATTTTGTGTCCAATCTGTTGTAGTTTGGATCCGGGCCCTTCCCCCCTTTTGATGGGATGTGTAGATGTTATCTGCCCTATCCTAGCTGAAATTGTATGGAGATCCTTGGAGAGGGGAACCTTTTCAGATCCCTTAAAGGAGGCGGTTATAGACCACTCCTGAAAAAACCCTCCTTGGATCCTGTCGATCCAGCTAACTACCGACATGTCTCTAACCTCCCCTTTGTGGGGAAGGTTATTGAGAAGGTGGTTGCTTTGCAACTTGACAATCACCTGGAAACTCACTGTGTCTATGAAGCTCTCCAGTCTGGATTTTGGAAGAGGAATAGCATGGAGACTTCCCATGTCCGGGTACTAAATGATCTTCTGATGGCGAGAGATCGAAAAGCTCGTGCCATCTTGGTTCTTCTCGATCTCTCTGCGGCTTTTGACACTGTGGACCATGGGGTCCTTTTGGAGACTTTGCGGGTACTTTGTGGCCTGTCAGGTACAGTCCTCAAATGGTTTCGATCTTTCCTAACAGGCAGGTCCCAGAGGGTGGTCACTGGAATTTATTCCTCTGATGCCCTCCCCTGTCCTGTGGGGTACCGCAGGGCTCCATCTTAGCTCCCATGTTGTTCGCAGTGTATATGCTGCCCTTAGGAGATATCATTAGGTGATACAGCTTGAGTTTTCACTGCTATGCAGATGATACTCAGCTGTATATGTCCTTTGTGCCTGGACAGGTTGATGTGGTTTCCGTGCTAAATAGTTGCATTTCTGAGATCAAAGACTGGATGAGTTTGAGTTGGCTGAGATTAAATCCGGATAAGACTGAGGTGCTGGTTGTGGAACCGGCCGCCTGGGTGGGTGGGGGTTGGTGCTGGGCACGTGTTGGGCCTTTGGCTTGATGGTGTCCAGCTTATTACCTCAGATTGGGTGCGTAACCTGGGTGTTGTTTTTGATGATGGCTTGATCTTGAAGTGTCAGATGTCAGCTGTGGTCAAATCCTCATTCTGCCATCTGAGGAACATTGCCCAGGTGAAACTCCTGATTCCCCCGGGTGAAACTCCTGATTCCCCCAGGTGACCTTCCAGCATTGGTCCATGCCTTCATTACTACCTGTCTAGACTACTGCAATGCTCTCTACCTAGGGTGTATTGGGTTGATATCCGCTGCTTGCATCTGGTGCAGAATGCTGCAGCCAGATTATTGACTGGTACTTCCAGGTCCAGTCATATTACTCCTGTTCTGTGCGAACTGCACTGGCTGCTGGTTCAGTGGTGGATCACTTATAAGGTAGGCTTGCTTACCTTTTAAGCCCTACACGAACAGGGACCCGCCTACCTAAAAGATCTCCTTACTCCCTACTCCCCCAATCGCCCTCTCCGATCCGCCAACGAGGGATTGCTAGAGATTCCCAGGGTTTGCCTTAAAACATCTGGCACGCGTGCTTTCTCATTTGCAGCACCGACCCTGAGGATCATACTACTACTAAGGATCATACTACTGAGGAGGGATAGGAGCCAGAGAACCTTACGGTCCATAAATGCTCCTTAAACTAATGATAGCTAAGAGAGGTACCTGAGTTAATCAGTTTATCCTATCTAAATTTAAATGTAGCCTTACAGTTGCTGGTAATCACCTCAATCGGTAAGGCATTCCAGTGCTTAATACTTAAGGAAAAAAAAAAATATTTCCTTGGCTTCAGGTTAAAGGTTCTATATTGAAGCTGAAGTGGGTGGCTTCTAAGACTGAGGTAAATATCTTTAAAGATCATCCCTAATTTAGTCAGTAAGTACGGATCTTGCATGATATCAAACATAAGAAGGAGATCACCTCTCAATCTGCGCGTATTAAAAAGCATAAGTCTCAAGGACGCAAGCCTAGTATCATATGACACATTTTGTAATCCACTTACTAATTTAGTAAAGCGCCTTTGCATTTTTTCTAATTGTAAGATATATTTCTTGAAAGGACACCATAATGGGGAAGAGAAATCTAGGTGTGGTTGAACATAGGCCCTGTATAAGGGCATTAACACATTTCTGTCTCCAGATTTTATATTCCTCCTAATAGACTAAATAATCCTATTGGCCTTAAGTATTGCAGAATTAATTTGTAAAACCGGTAGAAAATCGTTAGAGATCAAAACCCCCAAATCTTTCTCCATTCTGGTACTAATCAGCACTCTGTTGTTTAACATATATTTATGGGAGGGGTTATTAGGGCCAAAATGCATAATTTTTCATTTTTCATGATTTAATTACATCCCCTAAAATATTGACCTGTTTCGTGATGTTATCCAGATCAGATTGGATTGATGCAGTCTGCTCAGAATTCGAACACATCCCACCGATTTTAATATCTGCGTACTTGATGGTATTTGAAAAACAATTGTTAGTTATATCAGCTATGAAGGACTGAAAGAGACAAGGGCCCAAAACAGAGCCCTGTGGTACCCCGCTGGTGACCGACCCCAGACTAGAGAGCTGGCCATTAATCAAAACTCACTGTTTACTATCAGATAACCAGTTTGATACCCATCTAACCATACTAAAATCGATGTCTGCAACAAGAAGTTTTTGTATTAATGCCCAATGAGGAAGTAAATCAAATTCTTTACTAAAATCAGTGTAGACTATATCATATGGTAGTCTGCTATTGAGCTTTAAACTAGCCTGTTCATAAAAACACAGTAAATTTGTTAGGCAACTACGGCCCTTTGTAAACCCATGTTGTTCTAAATCTGGATCAGGCATAGAAAGTGTAAACCTGTCTTTTATTAAACTTTCCATTATTTTACACATGGGAGAGGTAAGGCTTATGGGTCTGTAATTCTCCCAACAGTTCTTAAGGCCTTTTTTATAGATTGGAATCACATATGCAGTTTCCCAGGATTCAGGAACTAAATTTAAGTTAAAACACTGTTCATATAATAGTTTTAGGGGGAATGATAAACTATCAGCCATCAGATACAAAAAAAATGACCTGATATGTCATCTCGGGATACACTAAATTTGCCTTCTTGGGTTTTTAGTTTTTCATAGATTTCAGTTCTGTAAAGGAAATATTGTTACCTGTGGAATCAATAATTGTGCCAGCTGCCTGAGTGTTTGAAAATACAGTATTTTACAGTAATTTGCATTGAATACATTTGCCATTTCAAGTGGGTCATGAATAAGAGTGTCGTTTACTTGAATCGAACCAACTTGACAAGTAGGCTTCCTAAGGGAGTTTATGTAGGTGAAAAAGGATTTACTATTACCCTTGTTTGCGCCTGCAGCTAAATTATACTCCCAATTCTTTTTTGCTTTCCTAATATTATTTTTACACTTCTTTTGAATATTCTGATATTGACACCAATTTGTTGCAGTGTGGGATTTTAAATATATAGCATACCGCTTGTTTTGTTTTTATTTTATTAATAAGACTTTTGATTACCTTATTCATCCATTTAGGCTGATGTTGGTAAGTGGAGTTTTTAAACTTAGTTGGTATGTACAAATCGCTTAACTCAATAATTTTATTTTGTAATGTGGTAAAGTAGTCTTTAGAACCATGGTTATTTAAAATTGCCTACCAATCCACACTATCTAAGCTTGATTTAATTTTTACAACATCAGCCTTTTCGTATACATATAATTTAGATCTCTGCTTCAAGAAAGTTACTTTGTGTTCTGACTCAAACCTAATAGAGTAATGATCACTATTCCCAATTGGTGAAAAATGTATTAATTTATTTAATTCCAAGTTTGTACTATGAAAAACAAGATCCAAGATGTTTTGACCACGAGTTGGGAGTTCTACCCTTTGTATAAGGTTACATTGTTGACAAATATTTATCAGTTTTCTCCCTGTACATGAGCTGGCTGAAGGTCCCTTCAATTTATTTCACCTAAATTGAAATCACCTGCTAAAATAATGTCCCCTAAGTGCATACTGTTTCTATTTCTGTGAATAGTATATCAGATAGTTCAGTAGATGCATTAGGTGGATGATAACATACTCCTAAAATAAGATGTTTATTATTTAGTAGCAAATTAACCCATAGTGATTCAGATAAACTATCGTGATTTGACATGATTTGATATATCCACAGACTGGAAGGAATCCCTAAGGAAAATTGCAACACCTCCTCCCTTGTTGTGTTGTCTGTTTTCTTTATACTGCTTATACCCAGGTATAGAAAAGTCCCAGGTTGCTTTATCGTTGCCCCAGGTTTCAGTAATTAAAATTGCGTCAATATTTCCTGCTGCTAATAAAGCTCTGAGTTCGTCTACTGTATTTTATTTTTGAGACTTCTGGTATTGAAATATAAATATTGTATTTGTTTAAACTGGTTCTTGTCATGTGTTTGCCAATGACCGCTGAGAGGGAGTAGCTAAGCTCCCCTCAAATCAAGAAGTTTAAATGCTCAGAGATGTATTTTAGTATAAGTTCTGCCAGTACACTTTCCTGAAAGATCTAAGCAACATTCGTTGGCAGGATTTCTACCTAGCCCCCACCTTTAACAAGGCATTTAACATCTTCCACAGCCACTTACTGGAGCTAATAGACAAACACGCCCCACTAAGACTGATCAAATCAAAAAATAAAACTCCTGGCTGGTTCTTTCCCATCCTGAAGAAAACACTTAAGGATAGGGACTACTGGTGGAAAAAAAAGCAAGGAAATCCCACCTGGAGGCTGATTGGTTAGCATTCCGTACCACTAGGAATGCTTGTACCAAGCTAATTGGGTCAGAAAAAGCTAGGTACTTCCAAAAAGAACTAGAGGACAATAAAAACAACTCTGCCAAATTTTGGAACATCCTCAAAGAAGTCGAAGGTCAGTCCACTGCAACACCCCTTCCAAACAAAATTGTGTCTGATGGTACCACTTATACGGACAAAGCTGATATACTAGAGAAGCTTAATGATCACTTTGCCATTGCAGGGCTTGCCTTTGACACCTCACCTATCAGCAAACTTAGCCCGGCAAGAGACTACACTATTGGCTTCACTGATAATCACAACCATAACCAACCGCATCCCACCCCCTTCAGCTTCCTCACAATTACGTTCAAGCAAGTGGAGGACCTCCTCCTTTCTCTGGTTACAAAAAAAGAGTGCGGGTGCAGATAATATTGAACCTTACTTCCTAAAACTTGGCCATACCTATCTGACCGCCCCCATTACACACTTATTCAACACCTCTCTGATTCAAAGTGAGCTACCTGTCTTGTGGAAAACTGCCCACATACTACCATTATTCAAGACTGGGGATCCGAGTGATCTGAACAATTACCGGCCTATTTCTGTACTATCCATCCTCTCTAAATTACTTGAAAAAATTGTCAACATCCAACTTAAGAGAACATTTAGATTCACAAAAGTTGCTAAACCCAGCTCAGTCCGGCTTCAGAGCCAAACACAGTACAATATCTGCTCTTGCCAAAGTAACTACAGACTAGCAAATGGCCTTGGACTCTAAGAAGCATGTATTTGCCCTCTTCCTTGATCTAAGTAAGGCCTTCGATACTGTGGATCATACCATCATGCTTACTGCACTGAGTAATATCGGACTTGATAGTTCTGCCATTAAATGGTTCACCAGCTACCTAACCAATAGGTTACAAAAAGTCAAAGCCATAGAAGATCTGTTCCCACAAAAATCCTTGTTACGAGGAGTCCCACAAGGCTCCATCCTGGGCCCTATCCTCTTTGTAATATACATCAATAATCTGGACTCGCAGCTGGGCACAGCAAATGTGCACTTATTCGCAGATGATACTGTACTCTACCACAAATTCATCCTTGGATCTGGCCCATGAGTACTTACAGAAAGACTTTGTCACCCTCCAATACAACCTTCTCACTCATATGCTCCTCCTCAACGCCAAAATGACTAAAGCAATGATTCTGTCACCAAAGTCTACTTTGGATGTCCACATATCACACAGATCTGAACACTCTTAGATGAACCCCTTGAAGTAGTCGATACCTTTAAATACCTAGGGTTCTGGCTGGATAACAAGCTCAACTTTCTGTGCCACTTAAATGAAACCTTGAAGAAACTAAGACAGCGATTAGGTTTATTCTATCGCATTAAACACCTACTCACGTTAGAAGCCAGAATGAGACTAGTACAAACTACATTCCTACCTATACTGGACTATGCTGACTTCCTTTACAGTCATTGCCTGTCAACGATGCTAGACAAACTGGACACCCTTTACCACCGGGCTTTAAGATTTATCTTAAATCTACCCCGTAATACACATCACTGTCGTCTATACCAGGTTTCGGGATGGACCTCACTCTCCACTAGAAGAAAAAGGTGTGCTCTCCTCTGATTTTTTTAGAGCATTATCTGATAACCTCCCTGCATACATCTTGAACATCTTCAAATGGGCTAAAGATTCCTATGGCCTGAGACGCTTCTCCTTAATCTGCTTCCAGATTCCTAGAGTGAAAACTACCCTTGGCTCAGCAGCAATCAACTTCTCACTTCAGTCACTTTGGAGCGCTATGCAAGACTCATTAAAATTATCCTCACTTCCAAGCATTTTCACATTCAAAGCTCTATTAATGGATTATCTAAAGGAATCATGCAACTGTTTCAGATGCCGATGACCTCTAAGTCTTGGGTGCCACTCTCAAATCCTATGCCTAAGTATCTCATCCACCCCACATTCCTAACAGAAACCTAGGACCTACAAGCCTAGTTCCTTAATCCAAGATGACCCTGCCTATTCTCTACCTTTTACCTATTCTGGCCTCCCTTTTGGCTGCCTACTCTTTCACCCCAATTTCTACCCTATTCCTTAATACCTCCTTATTTTTCATCATTTAGGTATGAGCTCTTACTCAGCGGAGACTATATGGGATTGTTGTCTCTTCTCATTTCAGTAAAGCTTATCATTATGTACCTTTGCATGTTAATTATGTTGACCGGTATGTATAGGCCCATATTGACTGGCACCTTCACAATGTTTTTCCTTTTTTTTTTTGCACCGTTGTCCACCGTAATTGCAATCTTATGAAGTGTACTGTATTGTATTTATGCCCAGGACCACCTTGAAAATGAACTTGCTCAATGGTGTTTATGCCTGGTTAAATAAAGTGATTGATTGATATGTTCTCCCAAAATCTGATTTCCCATATGGCTCAAATGTAGGCCGTCCCTGGAGAAAAGCTCAGGCCTACCAACAAATTCTTCCCAGTGGGTAATACATACTTGGGCTTGTTTAAGGCATCTCATATGGAGCCAGTTATTAAAGTTATGTATTTTATTAAATACGTCAGAGGCTCTTGGGACTGGCAAGATTTCGGAAAAAACTATTTCACATCCCATTTCCACTAACGTATTAGAGAGAGCCACAATATCTTGTTTAATTTCCATTAACCTGGAACTCAGGAAGTCGTTTGTACCAACATGTATAATAACTAATGGATTGGGACCACTGTTTGCCAAGATATTTTTTATCATACTAGATGTATTGGCAATCCTGGCACCTCGAAAGCTGGAACATGTGCGATTTGCTTTATCAGATTCACATATGACCCTATCTAAATGCTTAATGATTGAGTCACCCAGAACAAAAACCTGCCTTTGATTATCTCAAGCACTCTGAGAAGTCTCCATATGAATTGTCTGGGAGGTCAAGGGGCACCCACAATTTATCAAACTCAAAGGTGGGGAGGTATTTAAAGGTATTAATGGGATATTTGAGGGAAGAGGGCAGGTACTTAAAGGATCAAGAGGACTACAGGACGCCATATTGGTGACAACAGAATCGGGTAGGTTTAAGGGAATTGCATCTGATTGATTAGTGTCCTCTGCAGTCATTTACTGAATTCAAAAGATCAAAACTGTTACTGGTTGGTAGGGAAAAATGTGTGGCCTTACCGACCCTTCTTATAGGGTCTTTTACCATGTACTTCATACATAGATACATAGATACATAGACAGTGTCGGCAGATAAGGGCCTATGGCCCACCCAATCTGCCCATTTGAGCTTGTAAGTTCAGTTTATGTTTTCCAAGAAGTCTGTTGCCCCTTACCCCTGACCTCCAGAATTCCTTTATGTCTATCACATGAATTCTTAAATCCCGTGATTGTTTCAGCCCCCACCACTTCCTCTGGCAGCACTTGTCCACCACCCGTTCTGTGAAGAAATTCTTCCTCACGTTTCCTCTGAATCGTCCTCCCTCCAACTTCATCCCATGCCCTCTAGTCCTGGAACATCTTTTTCGCTTACAAATAGTGTATTCCTGCACCCTGTTCCTCCCTGTAAGATACTTGTATGTCTCTATCATATACCCTTTCTCTCTCCTCTCCTCCAGGGAGTACATGTTCAGTTCCGTCAGCCTGTCCTCGTAGGACTTGTGATGCAATCCATGCGCCATCTTTGTTGCCCTCCTCTGAACCTTCTCTACCCTGTCTATGTCCTTACGTAGGTAAGGTCTCCAGAACTGTACAGTGTACTCCAGGTGGGGCCTCACTAGTGTCTTGTATAGTGGAATTATGACCTCCCTTTTCCTGCTGGTGAATACATACCATTGTGTGTTTGATATGTCAGTACTATCCTGATCCCTGGGACGTTTCCTAGAACAACCGCCAAGTATATTAGGAGTTTGAATAACAGCTGAATCATTAGTTTTTGGGGAATCCACCACAGGTAAAGGCACGCCAATTATGTCAGAACTTTTCATAACAACAACAGAAGAAGTTTGGCTAAAAGCCTGGAATCTTGCCTGCATCTGGTGCTGACTAGCTTCTAATTCAGATAACCTAGTGTTAAACATCGCAACAGCTAGTTTTAGGGATTCATTTTCTAAACATTTAGCGCAGGTTTCCTGTATTGTAGTCACACTAGACCCACTAATGCTGAACATTTTGCAATTTATACATTGAATGCAGCCAGTAAGCGGCAAATGCTTGCTGATATCCTGTGTGTTATTACTATCTATTGCAGACATCTCTTCAGTAGGTTATAGCGATTGGAAGGCAGGTACTGTTATACAATGCAGCTGCGGTGTCCTGGTGTGAGACCTACCTCTTACCCTCAAGCTGCTCACCTTCTTTTATGCATGAGCGTGCGTCTTCATGGCGGCACTTCCCGCGCCGCTGGGCGATGTTAATATATGCCTATATGTGCCCGGAGTGCTCCCAGGAGTCGTGGGAGGCTTCGTGAGCAAAATAGCTCTAAAAGTATTAAAGTTAAAAAAACGCCACAGAAGGTGGCTTTAACTAAGCGTACAACGGCACCAGAAATGTTTATATAAATAAAATATCCCCTGTAGCACGAGTTGTAGCTCCCTGCTCGCTCCCAGGGAACTACCCACTCCTCTTCCTGGTAATTCAGAGGAATGACCAGGGCTCCAAACAAATTCGCTACAGCGAGTGGCCTCACAGGAATAACTTTTACTGATGGTATTTCAAGGTATAGAGCAGGTATACACTGCAGCACCCTGCAATTAGATGCTTGCAGCAATATATAAAGGAATTCACTACCTCGTTGGTTAAGAGAATGTCTGACCATTGCAAGTTTTAAATCAATGTTGAAAACTTGTTTGTTTTCATTAGCCTTCCCTGATTAATTGAATTGGACTATGCTGATTTTAATATTTTTGCATTCTGTTTTAATGTATTTATAAATCTGTGAAGCGCCTTGGTTTTGAAAGGTTCTATAAAAACAAAGACTGATTTGATTTGAACATGGGTGGCCCCAACACTCCTCAGTTCTTTCTTACACTGTCAATCATCCTTGATGGACCCACTCAGAAACAACATTGAAATGGCCATTGCTGTTTGTTGTTTTCTATTCTTTAAGTATTTTTTGTCGTCATCTGTGTGCCACCAAAGGGCAAAGAGTTGGGCTGGTGGCGTTGAGGGTTGAGGTGCTGGACACTGCACCTCACGCCATGCTGGTGACCTGGGTACGGGAGCGAACTCAGGCCGCCAGCAGTCGGCTGGGGAGGGAAGGGATTAAGCGTCCGGAGGACTGCTCTCCCTTCCCTGGGAGGGATTTGAGGACAGTGCCGCTCCTGTGTGGGTCCTTGTGGTGGCCAGGAGCAGTACCAGAACATGTGGCACTAGCAGATGCTGGAGGCGGAGTGACTGCGGGTGTCGGCACATCGGCGCCATGGACGCCATTGCACGGCTGCGTTCCATGGGGAGAAACCGTATGGAAAAAAACTCCGGAGGACTGGGGAGGTTGATGAGGGCCCAGGGGGTCTAAGCTCCGCGATCCTCAATATTGGACCCTTCCTCAGTGGTCCCAGGTGCCACCCACAGGATGGACTCTCTTAATATGCAGATAGAGCCGCTGGTAGGTGAGGCAGACCCTTCCTCGGGGAGTGATCTGGGGGGCTGGGAAATCCTGTGGGAGAGACTTAAGAGGAGGGTCTCAGTGGGGAGTAGAGGGCAGACCGAGAGGGCACCTCTGAGAGGTGCCTCGGGCCAAAGGAGACAAAAGTTTATACCAAAAAAAAAAGGACAAACAGTGTTTTTTTCTAATATTGTTCCTGTGGCTACAGAATCTACAAGGACAACACACACAATTTGCATGTGTTGTCTGAGCCTATCTCACAACGTGAGGGCTTGTGAGATTTGCCAGAGTTTCAAGCAGGCTACAAGGTGATGCTGGGGGAAGGCCTTAGAGACCTTCCTTGCCCAGAGAGTGTTGAAAGCCATGGAAAAAGCTGCAGATTCTGTTCCTGCTTCTCCTTACCCATCGACTGAGAAAAGATAGTTGAAATCAAAAGACAAAGAAAAAAAAAAGGTCGTCATCACAGGTGTCCTTTTCCTCCAGCCATGAGCATAAGCACAAAAATAAGACTGCTTCACTGGCGAGGTCCAGGTTGCCGCTGAAACAGGGTACGTCCTCATCAGCACCTGCTCTGGCAGCATCAACTACAGCTTCCCCGACCGTCACCAAGAAACCGAGGTCGGGGCTCGGCTCAGGCGCTGCCATACCTACTCTGGAGAGTATGTTTCCACCATCGTCTGGCTCTGGCCCTTTGATGCAGGGGGCCCTGAACCCTTTTCAGGGTACTGCCAACTCCCAGGCTGTGCTGGCATAGTTTTCAGCAATGATAACATTGTCTTCTACTGTCAACACTACCAGTGGTAGTTTTGATGTCGACAAGACCACCTATACCAGGGCCTTCATTGATGGATTCTAGAGGCAGGCCAACAATTCCACCTTCTCAGTCATTGCCAGTGTTGCCGGATCCTGTAGCTCCTGTCATTGTTTGTGTTGATGATGAGGTGGAATATAGTCTTGACCTCATGGACATTGAGGAGGATTTAGTGGAGGATTATGGGGGTGAGGGGCAGTTTGAAGATGGGAACCTGCCTTCCATCTCCACCCTTTCATCCTGCAGTGAGGACTCTGTGGTTTACACATCCAGGTCTCCCCCTGAGGATCCATCTGTTCAGGTTGTTTCAGCAAATGCAGTCTACCTTGGGCTTTGTTGTGAAGTAGGAAAAATCCACTGAAAGGAATCCTATGAAATTTTTGGAGGTCCCTTGCACACCTTCCATTATAATTCCTCTTGTATATCCTGCTTTAGAGGATTCTACCTTTGCTGCTTGGCATAGGTTCAGTACCCTGCTTGCAGTTCCAAGGAAGGCTGATAAACAACACCCTGATACGTCTGCTAAATCTTATTATGCTGCACATCCTAAAACTGACTCTGTAGTCTTTATATCTGCTCATGATCCCTCTAAAGCACCTAGGAGGCTGGATGTAATAGGCAAGTGCACTTGTGCCTCAGCGTCCTTAGGCCTGAGGATTGCTAATTACGAGGCCCATATGATAAAATATCAAAATAGCTTCCGGAAGGCTGCACGTACTGCAGCTCAGGCGTTACCTGATGGTCCTTCCAAGACTGACTTGTTTAAAGCCTTGTCAGCTAGTTCTGAAGTTGGCAAACATCTGCTGTGTTCAGCATATGATGTGTCAGATGCCTCTCCAGGGCTGCAGCCTCTGGTATTTGCATTAGACATTATGCCTGGCTTAGAGTAGGTGGTTTTGCTACCGATGTGCCGTAGGCTGTTTTGAATGCTCCTTTTAGGGACTGTTTGGACGTGATTTTAAAGATGCACTTCGTGGCCTTCAGTCCTCTAAAAAGACACTAAGGTCTGTGAAATCCCTTTACCCTGTGCCAACCAAGGGCCATGGTAGGGAATCTTTTTGAAGTCTTTTGCCAGAGGTAACCGTACTTACCGTCAGCAAGGCCATGGCAGAGGTGTTGGTACCTTTCCAGGTCCTCTTCCCCTGGTGCCTGTGCAAAGGCACCCAAAGGAATTGGTTTCGGTGGCCCTGATGCCCAGGTTCTGTCTCTCTCCTCCTCTCTCTCTCTCTCTCTCTCTCTCTCTTCTGTCTGTCACCTCCCCCCTTTAGCTGTTACCTCCAGGTATGGGAGAGGGGATCTCCCTGCATTTACACAGCAGAAGGAGATTACTGTGGATGAGTGGGTACTGGAAATAATAGAAAAGGGACATGCCGTAGAGTTGATAGAAACCCCTTCAGATCATACTCTGTCCCATTCCTCTGATCCTCCAGGCCACTTGTCCCTTCTGAAAGAGGAAATCCAGACCCTGTTTCAAAAACATACTCTAGAACCAGTTCCCCCGCAAAACAGGAACACAGTGTTTTATTCCAGATACCTCCTAGTTCCAGAATGGTCAGGAGATCTACATCCTGTACTGGACCGGAGATGCCTCACTCTACATTGAATACAAAAAGTTTCAGATGGTGTCTCTGCAAGTCCTGATTCCCCTTTTGCAAACAGGGGACCGACTTTGTTCACTGGACATGAGGGATGCATACCTAGACATTAAGATCAGAAAGCACCACAGACAATACCTCTGCTTCATACGAACATACGAATGTGCCAGCAGAAACAGACTACCCGGTCTATCTAAGTCTGCTTGAGTGTGCAGCCAACACCCCTAGTTTGCAGCTTCCCAACTCCCTCTCCCCCTCGTCATCCCACTGCCACCCTCACTCTCCCCTGTTTCCTGTCTCATGCCCTTTTGAAGCTGTTCACTGATTTACATGATACCACCCATTCTGGTAGGGCGTTCCATTTTGCTACCACCCTCTCTGTAAAATAGTGACTCCTCATTTCCTTCCTAAATCTTCCCCCTCTATCCTTAGCCTGTGCTCCCTGGTGACCCTCCTCCTCCTCATTAACTTAAAGACCCCATCTGCCCCATCCTTATTGATTCCCCTCAGATACTTGAATGTCCCTGTCATGTCCCTCAATCCCTTCTGTCCTCCAGGGTGTACATATTCAGGTCTCCCAGCCTGCTGTCATAGTCTCGCCCCTCCATTCCACATATCATCTCTGCACCCCTTCCAGTAGCCTAATATTATGCTTTAGGTATGGCCTCCAAAACTGCACACAATACTCTAAGTGCGGCCTTACCAGTGACCTGTAGAGAGGCAAGATCACCTCTCTTTGCCTGGATGAAAACCCCCTCGCTATGCACCCCGGCATTTTGTTTGTTTTTGCAGCTGCTCTCCTGCACTGGGCAGTGTTGTTCATGGTTCCTATTATCACCCCTAGGTCATTCTCCTCCTCAGTGATCCCCAGCTTAACTCCCTCCAGCCAGTATTCTCCCTGGGGTTCTTCACCCCAAAGTGCATAACCTTACACTTCTTTGCATTGAACCCCAGCTGCCACCTCTCTGACCACTCCTCTAGCTTGCATAGGTCCCCCTGCAGCTGCTTTCATCCCTCCTTCATGCCGGAGGGCAGGCACTATCAGTTCAGAGTGTTGCCCTTTTGTTTATCCTTGGCACCGCAGGACTTTACCAGATGCTTAGTAGTGGTTGTGTCAGCTCTTCACAGAGAAGGAGTTCATGACTTCCCGTATCTGGCTGATTGATTCCAGGGATACTCTTCTTTATTGTTCGAGGCCTTGGGGATAGCTGTGAATGTACCAGAGTCGGCACTGACACTGTGCTAACACCTTAAATACATTGGAGCAGTACTGGACACAGACAAAGGGTGTGCCTTTCTGTCACAGGACAGGGCAGACACCCTTATTGCTCAGACAGTCTTGGTTCACAGGAGCCACTACGTCTCTGCCAGGACAGTGTTATGCTTCCTGGGTCTGATGGCTGCTGCCATAGTAACAGTAACATTTGCTCTGCTTCATATGCGAATCCCACAATAGACACTCAGGGTACATTGGGATCAACTGATGGACGAGTTGAAACAAATGGTTCTTGTCATGTCCCCTCTTCGTTGAGTACTACTGTGGAGGATTGACTGCAGCAACTTACTCAAGGGTGGTTCATTCCTTGTACCAGCTCCTGTACAGATCCTCACCATGGATGCCTCAGGATGTGGTTGGGGTGATCATCATGGCTCCTTCCAGATACAAGGGTCCTGGAACAGAGTGGAGGTTGGCCTACACATAAATGTCTTGGTAGTAAGAGCTGCTCTGTACGGCCTCCAGACATTTCAGAATCATCTTTGCCCCATTCATCTGTTGATCTAGAGAGAGAGAGCAATGTCACTGTCATACACTACATAAACAAGGGGGCACTGACTCCTACCCCTGTACAGGGAAGCAGTGAGAGTGTGATACTGGGCAGTGTCTCATGGCCTTCAGCTGTAGTCCGTGTTTCTCCCAGGTACTCAAAATGAATTGGCAGACAGGCTAAGGAGGTCTCTGTCCATGGTTTATCAAATTGAACTGCTGACCTCTGTGGTAACTGATCTCTTCGCAAGATGGGGTTATCCAGAGTTGGCCATTCTTATGTCCCCACGTAGCACAAAAGTACTGCATTTTTTTCTCTCTCCAGGGCCTGGAGTTTTCTGGTGAGATGCATTGTCCCTCTCTTGGAAAGGGAAATTCCTGTATGCATCACCTCCTTTCCTCTCATACTGTGGCTCTAGCCCTTCGACGCAGGCTTTGGCTTCCTGCTGAAGCTGAGAGGACAGTGTCACTGTCATCTTCATTGCTTCTCAATGGCCTCGCCAGATATGGGTTCTAGTCCTGCAACATCTAGCAGTGGAGAATCCTGATCTTACTTCGAGGAAGGCTCTTGCAGCAGGCCACACTAGCAGGACTTAGCCGCCAGGTACTAGGAGAACACGGAACACTTCTAGCTAGCAGTCTTATCACGGGGGACCACCACCCACCACCGACGTCAATCAGCTGACGTCAGCCTAGCCTATATAGGTGGGAGGTCCCCCATACCTACCTGAGTTCTTTTCCCACTGTTGACCTGCGCATATCAGACCTTAGCGGATGCCGCAGCTACAGTCGACCACCATTTTTCGTGCTTATCGCATTTTTTTATTTTTTATTTCTTTTGAGTTAAACATTGACTTTGTGGTGTTCCTTTCGATGAGTTTGTCTTCTCCACCAGCCTCTACTTCCAGCCGCTCCTTGAAGTGTACCTGTGGCAAACAGCTCCCTTAAAAGGACGGCCACTCTGTGTCTCATCTGCTTCACCCCAGCCATGACATTGAAGCTTTCCGGTTTTGCCAGAAGTTCAATCAGACCACTCAGATACATCGTTTAAAAACTCGGGAGAGCCACCTTTTGATGCAAAAGTTGGTCGCGATGCAGGAGGAGCCGCAAGAATGAGCTCTTCGGCCTCGCCAGCACAGTCCTCTGGGGCCTCTTCCTCTTCTCACAAGAAGAAGTCCAGGAAGCATAAGCACTGGGGAAAATGCCCAGTCAGCTTCCTGTTCACGGTCGCCCCATAAACCATTGACAATGATGGGGTCATCCTCCCGTGGGTGGAAGAGGTTGGTTCCTCCAGCCCCGCCAGCCCTCTCTTCATCCGGGCTCCCGGTGGCTCCACTGCCTGCCCTTATTTCCATTTTGGGTGGCGGCTCTTTGGGGCAGGGGACTTCGTCTCCTGCTCCCCAGCCCCTGATGCTCAGACCCATATCTTCTATAGGCTCTCAGCCAGGTGGTTTGGCCAGTGTTCGTTTCTCAGGCGTCAGCTCTACGACCATGGCCCCCCCCCCCCCAACGGTACTGCCTTCATTGGTTCCCACCACTGGGACCAACTTCAGTCCTGCCAGGCAACACCTGCACGAGGCTACCACCATTTCTTCCTCACTGGCGTTTCCTCTGCCTTTGACTTGGGGGACTCCATCCCCTTCGGTGCCAGCTTCTTTAGCTGGGCTGGCATTGGGTGATCCATCGCCTGTGCACTCCAGTCAGTTACCTGCTGGGCCACTGTCAGTGCTGCTGCAGCCCAACCTCTGGGTCTGGCCAAATCGTTGCCCCTGCCACAACCTGTGCTTCGGCAGTCACCGGACCCTAACCCGGTGCCGGGTGGGCCTACGCCAGGGTACACATTTCTGGCTCCTCAGCCCTCATGCCCTTCCCCGGCGCCCTCCTTTCCATTCCTGCTGGTGTATAATATTGCACCCCATGTGGATTACAATGCCCTCTTTTCTGCATTGTGGTCCTTCATGCAAAAGCAGACCCCAACCCCGCAAGGGCCTCCTCCGGTGTCCCTCCTCTGTCCTACCCAGGACCCTCCGCTCCAGAATCCTGTTCGGGCTGGTCCAAGCGAACCCCGCACGTCAGGATCCTCAGGGACTCGACCTGATGGTTCAGGTTCCAGGAGAGATGATCACCGCCCCCCCCCCCATGTCAGTCCTGAGTAGTGACACTACTGAGGATGACTCCGCTTCCTTGGGGTCTTTGTCCTCTCTTGGTGAGTCTTTGGAAGAGGATGACCAAGCCGAGGAGGTCCCAAAGTCCCCACTCCCTCCGACGACCCATCCTTTATGGATGTTATGCGCCACATCCAGTCCATCATGGGCTGGAAGATGCAGGGCTCTGAGAGATGCCATCTGGCCATCTGTCTACAGCAGCAGAATGCCCTTCCTGTGATGGTACCCCCTTTGTTGACTCCTATGAGGATGTCACTAAGACGGCCTAGAATCATCTCTTCACACCCTCCTCTGCCTAAAACGGCAGACCAAGATTTATCATGCCCAGCTGGCAAACCTTTCTGGGGAGCCATCTAAGGCAGATTCGGTGGCTGTTCATTTGGCTCATGACCCTACTAAGAAGCCCAAGCACCTTAGTACCCTTCCTCGGGACCGGGAGTCCAGGCAGCTGGATCACCTTGGCAAATGTGTTTTTGCCTGTACAACTCTGGCTACTGGGCCATAAGTTATCTGGCCCACATGGTCCAATACCAGACTGTTCTTTGGGACCAAGCCAAAGACCTGGTACAGACTTTACCAGAGGACCCCACCAAGACGCAAGGCAAGGCAATTTTCTTTTGAGATGCCCATCCAGGAAGCTTTGGACGCAGAACATGTTAAAAAATAAATGCTACATTATAAAATGAAAAAACATAATATCTCAGATATAACACAATACAAAGAACAAAATTTATAGTAACAGTAACTTAGGCAATAAGAGCCAATGCCTAAAAAGCCTGGGCTAATCTAAACATAGGTTCTAAGACAGCAAGGACTATAATACGCAATCTGGGAAGGCCTGATTATACAAGAAGGCCTTGAGGTGGGCCTTACAGTAAATACCTCCACAGAAGGGGCCTCCCTAACAGCTGGAGTAAGCGAATTCCACAGGATGGAAGTGGCGACACTAAATGTTCTGTCACCTGCTGTTTTTAACCTCGTTCTGGGAATCGCAAGAAGGCCTCTAAAGGAGGAGCAGAAGGGGCGGGTCGAGACAGCAGGAATAAGAAGGTCCTTCAGATAACCAGGGCCCAGGCTGTGTAGGGCCTTAAAGGTGAGTAAACCCACCTTAAAGAGGACCCTCCACCTAACTGGCAGCCAGTGCATTTGACGCAGGACTGGAGTGATATGATAGTACTTAGACTGTCCTCTTAGCAACCTTGCCTCTGCATTCTGCACCAGCTGCTGTCGGCGCAGGGTACCCCTAGAGACCATGAGATAGAGTGCATTACAGTAGTCCAACCTGGACATCACGAAGGCATGTACCAAGGTGGGGAGGTCCTGCGTCGGAACTAGTGGCTTTATTCTGGTGATATTCCTCAGATGGTAAAAGCTGGAATGGACAGTGGAAGACACCTGAAACTCAAGTGTCAGTCCACTGTCCAGAATAATGCCCAGCTCCAGCACCCTAGAGAAGGCCTTCAATGGTACAGAGTCAAGAAAAAGCCCCGTCTCCGCACCAGAGGCCAACCTATCACGCCCTCTGTTCGACTCCACCACCAGTACCTCAGTCTTATCGGTGTTCAGTTGCAACCAGCTGGAGGCCATCCAGTCATTGATTTCAGCGAGGCAGCTATTAAGCACTTCCACTGTGCGAGATGTTCCAGGGGCAAAGGAAAAATACAGCTGGGTATCATCGGCATAGCAATGAAAATCCAGACTGTACTTCCTAATGAGCTCTCCCAGGGGCAGCATATACAAGGCAAACAACATTGGCGACAAGACCGAGCCCTGGGGAACCCTGTATAACAGGTGGTCAGGGGAGGAGGAGAAATTCCCCATCACCACCCTCTGCCTCCTGTTAGATAGAAAGGACTCAGACCAGCAGATGACCGTGCCGGCAAGTCTCCTCAGAATTCCCTTAGGTGGTCAAGTAATACCTGATGGTCGACCGTGTCAAAAGCTGAAGAGAGATCAAGGAGAACAAGAATTGTCCCCTCCCCTCGATGTCTAGTTCTAAGGAGGTCATTGTGCATCCTAACCAGGGCAGTTTTTGTGCTATGTCTCAAACGAAACCCAGACTGGAGTGGCTCATATAAATCATGGGCAACAAGATGCTTCTCAAGCTGAAGTGCCACCATTTTCTCCACAATCTTACCCAAAAATGGAAGATTGGAGATAGAACGGTAATTTGCCTTGATCTCAGGGTCCAGTGATGTTTTTTTTCAGAAAGGGTCTCACCAATGCCTCCTTCAAGACATCAGGAAAGATCCCGTCTGACAAGGAACACCAGAAAATCAAGGCAAATACCGGGCTGATGGAGTTAACACATCTCATTAAGAAACGAGTTGGCACCGGGTCCAGTTCACAAAAGGTGTGCTTAAGCTTGGAAGCAATCTCGGTGACCTCAGCCACCTCCACCAGTCTCAACTTGCTCCAACCAGGCGGAGAGCTCTCCGGATGCCCATGGCGACCACTGTGTGCCAAACTTTGAGCCACTGGCAGAACCCCCTGCCTGATGGCAGACACCCTGTCCGAGAAGAACCGAGCAAACTCTTTGCACAGTGCATTAGAAAAAGCTACCTTCGGCTGTAGACATGAAGGATGGAGAAGCCTGTCCACAGTCCGAAAGAGCATAGTTGGTCAGTTCCTCCCGGCAGCAATCTTCCTGGACAGAAATTCTGCCTTCTTATGGTTGATTGTTCCCTGGTATGCACCGTAGTGCACATGCAGGGCCAGTTTGTTCACCTCCAGGCCAGACGTCTGCAGCAGCGCTCTAATCTCCGACCCAAGGTCGTCGTCTTCCCCTTCAGCTCACCATCATACTAAGGGGACCTCAAGTGAGAAGACCTGGGTCGTACACTCACTGGTGCAAGGGAGTCGAGTGCACCAGCAAGTGCCTTATTATAGGCATCCACTGCTGCGCACACACCTTCAACGCATGCACTATCCACATTAGATAGGTCAGCCACCACCAGAAAAACCCTCAGGGGTCAACCCCTGCAAAGGGTGATAGCTGACCATCTCTGCAGGGGGAGGGCTACCGATGGGGGGGGGGCAACAAGAACTTCACAGTATAATGATCAGACCAAATGACCCGATCAGTCCTGAGACAGTTAATGTCAAGCCCCAGTGAGAACACCAGATCCAACATGTGGCCACTCAGATGAGTTACGGAGGAAACTCCCTGCGCAAAGCCCAAGGAAGACATCGTCTGGAGGAAGTTGGAACCAAGCCGAGAAGATTTATCATTTCCCCAGAAGTTGAAGTCCCCCAGCACTAAACAACTGGGGGCATCCAACGTCTCTCCGACCACGAAATTGGCCACCTCCTGCAGAAAGTCTCCCACTGTCCCAGAAGGGCGGTAAATCAAAAGAATCAAGCAACTTGCGCCCGGACCCCCATGGATGGCCACACATTCAAATGAATGTGGTGTTCTCACTGGGTGTAGGATGAGGCCTAGTTCGGATCTAAAACAGATGGCTACCCCCGCGTTCCACTCTGGGGCAGTGCACACAGTATATCAGAGGGGACGGGGCCTCCTAAAACCGGCCAGCATCGCTCACCAATCCAGGTTCAGTAATGCAAGCCAGATCGACTGAAGAAACCAAGTCTGCTGTAATTGCAGTCTTGTTTCTGACCGATCTGGCATTGCAAAGCACTGCCCTCAGGGGATTGGTGGATAGTGCAGCCCCTCTGGCTACCTGCCCACTCGGTCTGGTGGGAACCCTAGTGACGGGATCTAAACACGTCTGGCCTCTCTCAAGAACCTGTCTAATCCCAGAGCGCCTTCTACACCCCACTACCTTGATCCTACCACCAACCGCAGTGCATGGGGCACCCCAACCCAGACGAGTCACACGGCTCCTCCTTATTCCAACCTCCTTATAGCGCCTAGCCATACTAGCAGATATTGGGAGGCTGACAAAAGGCCGTAGATTGTGCAGCTGGGGGGCCCCGTACACTCTCCTAGCCCGCCCCAGGCCCTCATACCTTCCCAGACACATCCCTGCCAATTACATAAACCCTAGCCCAAAACACAACCCACAGACACACTCTACACGACACACTCCTCTCATACACCCACACATACACTAGTAACTTATAACCCAACCTACCCCCACCCCAAACTAACCCACCCAACAACTATATTTTAAAATGCCTAAATACTATCAACCTTCCCCTACAGAAAAGATCTCAACACAATACAAATATGCTGAAAACAAAATACTCTTTCCAAAAAGGAAACTACGTGGCTAGAGTTAACTAACAAATAGTCCAAGTCCAAATAAATGAGCCCTAAATCTCACAATGAGAGGGAAAACTGTGCTCAAAACTGGCTGTTTCCAACAAGGGCTAAGGAGTTAAAATTCCAGAGTCACAAATTAATCAGAGCACAGGGTCGGCCAACTTATGAAGTCTGGCTCAGACATTGACAGTCATGTCCTCTGAGCGGCTTATGATGCCGTTGACTCCTCTGGGCATGGGGCTGCTGCTGGTGTTTGTCTCCGGCACCATTCTTGGCTCTGGGTATTCGGCTTTGCCTTGGATGTGCAGGTCAGCATTTTGGATGCCCCCTTCTGGGTTTTGGTCCTTTTTTGGGATGTCTAAAACATAATTTCTACCCTGCAGGAGTCGGGTTGGGCCCTCAAGTTGGTCCATTCACTTTATCACACCCAACTGAGGGCAGGCCAATGTCCATCCTTTTTCAGGTCCTCTCACAAGAAGTCTTGGAACCAACTTGCCAAAGGTCAGCACAACTGTAAGGTCCCAGTGCTCCCTGCTTTTTGCTACCACCACCAGAGCTTCCAGGGCCCCTGTGGCCCCCCACCTGCACCCCCTCCCACCTCCTGACTACTTAGCCAACCCCCCTGACCTAGGATCTAGGGGAGGCGGTTGGGGGTTGGTTCTCCCTTTGCCTAGAAGGGTGGCAGGGGGTGACCACAGACAACTGGGAGCTCCAGATTATAGAACACGGTCACACTGGAGTTCCTAGAGTGGCCACCAGAAAACCCTCCTTGTTAACTCCACATACACACCTGCACACCTGTCTCTGGTTTGGGAGGAAATTCAGGCTCATCTTCAAAAAAGAGCCAAAGACCCCATCCCTCAGGCACAATGGGGAAGATGGTTTTACTTCCACTTCTTCCTCGTCCCCAGAAAGACTGTGGATCTTCAGTCCATCTTGGACCTGAGCCATCTGAATTTGTACATAGAGTACAATTGCTTCAGGATGGTCATCCTCCAGGGGCTGTTACTGCTTTTGCATCACGGGGACTGGCTCTGCTACTTGGACATGCATGATGCTTACCTACTTATCCATGTCTTTCCTGCTTACCATCACTTCCTCCACTTCCATTTTCAGGAAGCCCATTTTCAATTCCGGGCCTTCCGTTTTGGCCTTTCCTCGGGGGGGCCCCCCCCCCCGGGTATTTACCAAATGCCTGGCAGTGGTGGCAGCCACATTGAGGAGGCAGGGATTCTACGTGTTCCCCTACCTGGGCACCATCCAGGAGCCGATTATTTCAAACCCTGGAATCCACCTTCCAGCTCTTCCAGGCCTTGGGGAGCACTATAAATCTACCAAAGTCCTGCTTCTCTCCTTGCCAGTGCCTCCAGTACATAGGTGTGATTCTGAACACCAGTCAGGGCAAGGCCTTTTTGCCTGAGGACAGAGTGGAGCGGCTGATGGAGCAGGCCTGTCTTGTTTCCTCCAGCTGACAGGTCTTTGCCAGGGTTTTACTGCACCTTCTGGGCCACATGGTGGTGGCAGTTGCCACTGCTCCCTGGCCCGTTTGCATTTGTGAGTTCCTCAGTGGACCTTGAGGGTCCAGTGGGACCAGCACATGGATGACCTGGTCCAATTGATCCTGGTTTCTGACCCAGTCTGCATGGTCCTGTCGTGGTGGCTAGATCTGGCCATTCTCCTTCGTCTCTTTTCAGCTCCTGACCCTCCCCAATGACACTCATTTGGCCTGGGATGAGGTGCCCATCTGGCCGACTGCCAGACCCAGGGCACCTGGACGGATGTGGAGCAGGGTCTTAATATCGACATCTTGGAGATACGGGCAGTTCTTTATGCGCTGCAGGCCTTTCAGACTCTTCTCCTCCTCAGTTCACTGCTGGTGCAGAAGGGCAACTTGTGTTTGGTGTAGTACATCAACAAGCCGGGGCCCATTCGTATTCCTTGTGTTGGGAGGCAATAAGAGTCTGGTATTGGGCCATTGAGCACATGCTGTAGCTCTCGGCTATCCATGTTCCTGGCATGCAAAACATCTTTGCCGACAGTCTCAGTCACTCCAGGTCGCAGGCTCACAAGTGGGAGCTTCTAACCTCGGTGGTCAGAGATCTCTTCGACCGGTGGGGCCGTCCAGAGTTAGATCTCTTTGCGTCCCCGCTCAACGTAAAACTGCCGCTTCTTTGCTTGCTCGATCCTGGGCCTGAAGTTTTCTGGCGAGACGCATTGTGCCTCTCCTGGAAGGAGAGGTTTAATTTTTTTTTTTTTTTAACTTAGTTTTTATTAAGATTTTCCAGATACATTAAAAGTCAATAAACATAGGGCTCAGAGGCCCCTTTACAATGTAACTCGGATATATAATTAATCTTACAGAATCTGACAGCACCCCTTCTAGTCTAAAATAATACCATATGTCCATCTACTATTAAGGGGTTGCATATCATGACATATTGCTTGAATCTAAGATGCTACATAAAAATAACAAGGTACAATACTGTAACATCACCAGCACCACTATAGGACCTAAGAATTATTCATAGGCCAAACAAGACTCACATCATGATAATAAAATAGATATCATGGTGTATTTCAGAGTGTGTAGGCTGGGCTAGGGACACACTATTTGAACTGATATGATGGAATTTAAATCCATTATATGAGATGCAGAATCTAACTGGAGGAAGGGGAGGTTTCTATACGCCTTTCCTCCCTTCTCGCTTCTGCAGAGGGTTCTGCTCAAGCTCCAGTTAGAAAGGGCAGAGATGATCCTCATAGCCTCCTTCTGACCATGCCAGATTTGGTTCCCTTTGCTGCAACAGCTGGCAGTGGAATCTCCAGTGCCCTTGCATCGGCTTGCTTGCCCAGGATGGGGGCATCCTGATCCACCTGGACTTGAAGTCCCTGCATCTCCATGCGTAGCTCCTGTGGACCTAGCTATTGCCTGCTTTGGGGTATCCTCCAGGGTCGCAGATGTTCTGTGGCTGCCAGGAAACCCTCCACTAGAGCCCACTTACGCAATTAAATGGAAGTGCTTTTTCATTTGGGTGCGCTGCTCGCCATTTGGATCCTTTCACTTGCCTGGTGAATCCAGTGTTGGAGTATCTTCTTTCCCTTTTGGATTCAGGCTTGGGGTTCTTCTCTCTAAAGGGGCATCTTTCTGCCATCTCTGCATACCATGCACCTATTGAAGGCAAAACTGTTTTCCAGCTTGAGGTGTCCCGCACATTCCTGCGGGGCATTCTACATTTAAAACCTCCCATTCAGGACCCGGTCCCTCCATGGGACCTCAACTTTATGTTGGAGAAACTCACTTTACCTCCCTTTAAACTGGCCGTGAGTTATGAGCTGCACTTTCTGTCGTGGAACGTGCTCTTTTTAGTTGCTGTTACTTCTGCCCGAAGGATTTCAGAGCTATGGGCTCTGATGTGTAAAAGGCCTTATTTAATTTTTCACAAAGACAGGGTGTCTTTGCGTATTAATCCTAACTGTTTGCTTAAGGTGGTGTCGGAGTTTACTTTGAACTAATCCATCCATCTTCCAGTTTATTTTCCTGAGTATTCCAATCAGGGGGAGGCATTGCTCCATACTTTGGATGTACATAGGATGATGTAGTACTACACGAACCGCACAAAGCCTTTCAGAAAATCTGAACAGTTGTTTGTTTTGTTCACCGTCGAGAGAGGACTCTTCTGTTTCCAAACAGTGTTTGTGTGGTTAGCGAATTACATTGTTTGTTGGTACCGCATGTACGACAGACCTCTTCCGGGAGTGGTCAAGGGCCATTCCACTAAGGGTATGGCTGCCTCCACGGCTTGCTTTAGGAATGTATATACGGCAGGCATCTGTGCATCTGCTACCTGGAGTTCCGTCCATACTTTTACCAAGCATTATAGTTTGGACATTGCCTCTAGGCGCAGGGCCAGTTTCAGCCTAGCAGTTGTTCAGAACCTTCTCTCCTGAGCTCTTGACTGCTGGTTTGTCCTCCTCCCGGTGGTGTTATCCTGGTGATACCCGGTACTGCTTGGGACTCCGTCCTACCAGTGTGACCTGCTGCAAGAGCCTTCTTCGAAGTAAGATAGTATAGTTATGTAAGAACTTACCATAGTAGTAGAATTTCAAGAGAAGCTCTTGCAGCAGGCCCTACTCCCCCACCGCTGCTCTTTTCCTCTCACACTGCTTCTGCCTTCTTTTGACTCTTGGAAAAACCTCCTTCGTTCTCCTTTAGCTGCCTGTACGGGGTCTCTGGCGGAGAACAGAGGTAGGTATGGGGGACCGCCCACCTATGGAGGCTAGGCTGATGTCAGCTGACTGAAGTTGGCGGTGGGCAGTCCCCTGTGATAGACTGCTAGCTAGAAGTTTTCCATCTGGTCCTAGAGCTTAGTGGGCTTAGCCCTACAGTGTGGCCTGCTGTAAGGGCTTCTCTTGAAGATCTACTGTCACGGTAAGTTCTTACATGGCTGTACTTTCCTCCGCCCCTGTGTTGTGGTTTGTTGGACAGGGGATTTCGGATTCATCCAGACCTGAAGTCCCTTCATCTGCCTGCATGGCTCCTAAAGACATCGCTATTGCTCACTTTAGGTTTTCAACCTAAGGTTGCTGATGTGCTGCTTGTGGCTAGAAAGCCTTCTACCAGACATGCTTATTCCTTGAAATATAAGCGTTTTATTTTGTGGTTTGCTTCTCCGATTATGGACCATTTTACGTGTCCTGTGAATTCTATTCTGGAATATTTGCTTTCCTTATCTGATTGAGGCTTGCAATATTCCTCTATTAAGGTGTGTTTGACTGGCATATCCGCATTCCATGCCCCTATTGATGGTTGTACGGTTGCACAACTAGAAGTGTCCTGTACTTTTCCGAGAGGTATTCTTCTTATGAAACTTCCTGTCTGTAATCCCGTTCCCCCCCTTGGGACTTGAATTTCATACGTGGAAAAATTGACTGTGGCTCCTTTTGATCAGGCCGTGAGTTGTGGTCTACATTTCATTTTGTTGGAACATTATTTTTAGTTGCCATGATTTCTGCTCAAAGAATTTCTGAGCGCGGACTTTAGTGAATGAGCCTCATTATTAATTTTAACAAAGACAGTCTCTCTCTTTGCATACCAGTCCTACGTTTCTACTGGCGGTGGTATCAGAATGTACACTGACCCAAAAGATCTACCTTCCTGTTTGTTACCCTGAGCATGCCAATAAGGATGAGGCACTGCTCCATACTCTGGATGTACACAGAGCACTGAGATCTGTGTTACTTGCACTCGGAGCTGCAGAAGGGCTTCTCAACTTTTTGTTTCTTTCACCCCTAGGAAAGAGGGTGCAACTATATCCAACCAGTGCCTGTCCAAATAGGTGGCTAACTGTATCATTTTTTGTTAATAGAAGTATGCTAAGGAATTTCCTAGTGCTGTTTGTGGTCACTTCACAAGGGGTATGGCAATTTCTGTTGCTTGCTACCAGAGTGTCCCTGCTGCGGACATATATGTGCTGCTGCCACATGGAGCACTGTCCACACTTTCGCTAAGCACTACAGTCTGGATATTGTCTCTTGTATGTGGGCTGGCTTTGGGCTTGCTGTACTGCAGTGCCTTCTGTCGTGATCACAGATTAGACTGTATCATCCTCCCTGGCTGCTTTGTACTACTTGGGAATCATTCCAAAGGTATGGCCTAATGGAGGAGCTATCTTCTGAAGATAGAACAGTTGGGTAATAACTTACCATAACAGCAGATCTTTGAGAGAATCTCCTCCATTAGGCTGTAGCATACCCTCTCTCCTTCCATTTTTTCTTCTGAGGAATAAGTCAGATGCTGTGCCTAAGGCTTTATGCCATGCATTATATTTCCAGTCCCTCTCCTTGTTTGCCTGATATTGGTTTGGTCTTCTGGTTCCTCACAGTAAGAGGCCTTCCGAGATTTATATTCGTCGGGGAGCTGAGGAGTGTTGGTGCTACTCACGTTACATACGTGCTGACTCTGTCATTGTGGGTGGCCCTAGGTAGCAAAAGGTTTCTGAGTGGTCCTGACACTAATGGCTTACAGTTCCAAAGGTGTGGCCTAATGGAGGAGATTCTCTCGAAGATCTACTGTTATGGTAAATTATTATGTAACACTTCTATCCCGTACTGGCTGACATGTGTTGTCTGAATCTATATTTTTTGCCTGACTAGCTCCCAGGCATCCTTGGAGCTGTAACGCATTGTTAGAGGCTCTAACTACACTTTCTTTTCATAGAAAAATATGCATTAAAAGCACCCACAGAAAGTGAAGCTAGAGCCTGTAACAATATTAGTAAAGGCAGCTGTATTTAAAGGGCAAGCATGAAGGTTACAAGTAATAGAAATGGAAATAATGGATCACACAGAGCATGATTGGGGGCAGGATTTGGGAGAGGTTGGGGTGGAGTAAAGAAGTCAGTGGGAGAATGAAAATGTATGGGTGAGAGTAACACACCAAATAAAAGGAAAGTTTAGAACAGTAACGATTGTGCTATATCTCGGATGAGGTATGACTTCATGTTAAAGCAGCTAGAAAAAAAATGACTTAAAGTGCCTCAAGTGAAGTAAAGGAATTAATCCTAAAGTAGTTACTGAAAACAAGAAAAATCTTGTGTATCTGATGAAACTGCTATAGGACTGATGCAACTAAAGCAAAAAGCAGTGGGAAAGATAGGAAGGTGTGTGTGTGTGTGTCTGTGTGTGTGTTGCAGGTATTAGTATGCAGAGTCTTGGAAGGACCAAGCTACACAGCCTCAAGTGAGGCCAAAACATTGTGGAGGTCTGGTCAGTTAACAGAGCACTGATGGACAAACCTGTGAGTTTAAAAAAGGGGGAAAGGAAAGGAGGGAGGATGTGGAGGGACTGTGGGAAAAGAGAAAGAGGATGATGAAATTGTACTAAGCCAGGTAGAAATCGTGCAGGCTAGCATACAAAAATATATAAATGCAAACGTTATAGAAAATGTTTAACAGAAAAATTCAAGTTCATGCATGTCCGCTCCATAGTAAGAGTCAGCCGAAACACACCATTGGGAATATATTTCGCAGGATTTTGTAACTGACCCCAGTGGTTTGAGTTTTATGGGAATTGAACACATTGTACCACACCCTAGGGGTGGAAATAGTAAAAGAACTCTTTTGCAACAAGAGTCTAAATGGAGTTATAGTCTGAGGAGTATGACGGGGGCTGAGTGATAACACTGACATAATGCTGTTCTTCTAGGTGTTTCTTCTTCCCAGGTTCAAGAAGAGATGAATTTAGAGTTTCCATTCTACCGCATTGTGACTTCCTTCAGCGTTCTCTGTCTAAAACCATTTCTAGTATTAGCTCTCATATTAGATATGACGCAGCGAATTTTAGATTAATTCCGACATATGTGATGATTATGTGTATGAGATGATTTTAATTTTTCTAGTCATTTTATTTTCCTGGAGTGGTTTCTAATAAATGGTCTGAACATGGTAACAAGTCTTTAACATGCTCACCTTGGAGTACAGGAAGCTGAGGGCCATGATCTCAGTCTTCTGTATATACTCAAGTGGTATTTACAAGACTGAACATACAGAGATGCTTGATCTGGTGTCTGCAGGAGGCTGGGATAACACCCTGAAGCTGATGGGTGATAAATTATGGGGGAAAGTTCAGAGGCAAGTCTCCCAAAGACTAGTACACCTTTGGAACAGCCTGCAAGGGGCACGGGATATGAAGGCAGTACAGGCCTCCACCATTTCTTTCTAAGCACCTAGGTTCATAATACTGTCGTGATTGGTTAAAATCAAGTCATAGGAAAGTATTTATTAGGAACTACTACCCTGCTTTTACTAAGCAGCGGCAGTAGTTTTCTGATGGGCAGTAGTTCAAAACTGTTGCCTGCAGTTGATGCACACAGATTCTCTCCAGCAGTGTGGTGCTGGTTCCTGATCCAAAAATCCAAGCAGGGAGAACAACAAATGCAGCTGAAAGTAAATGCTGCAGACCCGAGGGACAAAGTTTGTTTTAACAAAAATCATTCATTTGCAGCTGGACTGCCTTTTTCAGCGAATATTGGCAGCATAACGGTGTGTGTGGTCATGGTGTGTGCACGGGATGAGTGGGGCAGTTTAGTGAAACAATAAAACGGATATTGACTGGAATTCTTTTCAGATATAGCGGAGGGGAACTGACCCCTCATGTTGAACCATTTTTTCCTCTTTAATTTTTACTTTTTCCATCCTGCTGCTGCTTTCCATGTGCCCTGGATGGCCACCCCAACTGTGTCCCTCACTGTTCAACCCCAACCCCCTTACTTACCTCCTGGGTACTGCTGGGTCTGTGCAAGCCCCCTGCCCCCCAGATGAGCACTTGAGCTTAGTGAGTGATGCACTCTGACCCTGTGCAGCCCACTGTATCTGGCGTCATGCTGCAGACCAGGGAATGTTATTCCCCCTTTTTTTTCTGTCCTCTGCGGACATCTGTGTGCTAGGGCATCCACCCTCCTTTTCATTTCCTCCTGCACTTCCACCTGTGGTCATCCACATTGAAGCACTGTGGCAGAGACGGACTTCCACCCTCTCTGGTGAAGGAGAGCATCCTTTGGAACACTCTGTTTTCATTGAGGATTCTCTTCCATTGGGTCTCACCTGTGGAACTGTAAGCCGTTGGCGTTGGGACAAGTTGGAAACTTTCACTTGTGGGGACCACTCATTATAACATACAGCATTGCTGCCTATAAAATGTGGGCAGCCTCATCACTTCTCAGTTGTTTCCCCTACCATCAACCGCTCTTTGGACCTACAGAGAAACGCCATTGACTTTTTCAACTTTATTGTTTTTCTAAACGTATTTATTTTTTGTTGTAATTTTATGCTGCCATTGAAAGAACCTTTGTTTAGGTTTTGTGCCTGCAGCTACAGGAATGATGCTCACATGATTTCTGTTTTCTGTTTGGAGTTGTCCCACAGTGTGATGGCTTGTGCTGTCTGCCAGGGATTAAACAAGCCACACGGAGATGCCACAGAAGGCTGTTGAAGTCTTTATCACAAGAATGCCATGAAAACTGCCACTAAGGCCACAAGCTCCAAGCTGGCTTTTCACTTGATAACCTCCGCCAGGAAGTCTCTCTAGCAGTCGGCAAAACACTTGCTGACGTGGTTGTTGAAGTCTAAGAATGACAAGTTGTCAAAAATCTGCCTGTTCCAACTATCACCACAAGCATAAGAATAAGTCTTCTGCTCCCTGGTGTGGTCCCCACGCTGTTTTTGAGGGTAAGTTCACATCATCCGTCGTTCTGGTGGTGACTAGCACTGCAGCCCCACCATCATCAGTGAGACAGCAAGGACGGGGTCTGGCTTAGGTGCTCCCATATCTACCACAGATGGTTTGTAACCTCTGTCTTCAGGTACTGTCCCCTCAACCATGGTAGTCCTGACCCCTTTGCAGGGTGTTGTCAACTCCCAGATTTTGCTGGCGATGGTTTCCGATCTGTTTTATCATTTGTTGCCATCGCTCTCAGCAACGATAACAGGTATTCCAGGGTTTACCCTGTTGGCGCCATCATTGTCAGTGGGTTCACAAAGCACACCTATTTCTCCTTATCAGCCACTGCTGTTGCCAGCATTGCTTGTGCCTCCTGTCGTCATCCCAGACGACGATGAGGAGGAGGAGTATAATCTTGAGCTCCTTAATATGGTGGAGGATTTGGAGGGTGAAGAAGGGGAGCATGTTCCCTTGAGAGTAGATTGGGTTCCAGTTCCACCATCTTCTCATATAATGATGACACAGTGGTTTACACTCCACGGTCTTCATCTAAGGATACCTGTTTTCAGGCATTATTGAAGCAGATTCAGAGTGCAGTGGGCTTTGCTGCTGATGAAGAGGACTCCACCAGACAAAATATGCTGGAGGTTTTGGAGGTTTGTACTACTCCATTCTTGTTCCTCCTGTGTATTCTGCCGTGGCGGATGCTACTCTGGCTGCTTGGCACAGATCTAATACTCTGCCTGAAGTGCCCAGAAAGGCTGACAAGCAGTACCCTGCACTGTCTGTTCTGCCTTATTATGCCTCACATCCTGAAACTGACTCTGTTCATTATGGCTGCTATTAAGTCTAGGGCCCCTATGCATATGAACTCTTTACCTCCTGATAAGGACTCTAGGAGGCTGGACGTTATGGGCAGCAGAACTTATGGCTGTGTGTCATTGGGCCTTAGAATTGCCAGTGATTAAGCTAACATGATTAAAATCCTGAACAGCTTGTGAAAGTCTGAGGCATCTGCTGCATTCTCCTTATGATGCCTCCAATGCTTCAGGCTGTGCTACGGCCACTTATGTTTGTATTTAGAGATATTACTGGCTGCATGTGGCTGGGTTTGCCATGGATATCCTGCAGTCTGTCTTTAATGACCCATTTAGAGGAACCCGACTTTTTTACAGTGACATTGAAGGTGCTCTATACAAGCTTCAGTCCTCCAGGATGACTTTAAGGTCACATATGTTCCTGACCCCTCAGCCCTCCAGAGGAGTATTGTAGAGGGTCTTTTCATAGGTCTGCTGTCCGGGGTGGTTGGGCCTTCCATCAGCAGCCAGAGCTCAAGGTGTGGGGTCCCTTCCAGGCCCCTGTCTCCTGGTGCCCATGCTAAGGAACTCAAAGGTATTGGTCCCAGTGGCCCCGCTGCCCCCGATATCTTCTGACTCTGTACCTTCTTGCCCTGTGCTGCTACCTCTGGCCGTGCAACTTGTGGGAAGGTTCTCCCTTCATGTACAAAAATGGAAGGAAATTACCATAGTCAAGTGGGTTATGGTAATAGTGGAAAAGGGCCTACTGTGGAACTGCTGCCTGCCTCTCCAGTGCATCCACTGCCTCCTTGTCATTATCCTTTGGGACATTTGCCCTTCTACTATCAGAGTTTCAGACGCTGATAGAAAAGTCTGCTGTCAAACCTGTTTACCCTCAAGAAAGAAACAAGGAGTTCTACTGCAGACACTTTCTAGTGCCCAAGTGATCAGGGGATCTGCGTCCTGTACTGGACCTTGGAGAGCCGAATCTGTTCATGCTTTCTAGCAATGTGGAACTCAACTCTGGTGTCCCCCCACCTTCTGTTTCTTGAGGCCTTAGTGCTTTCCACTTAATGTTAGGAGTCTTTTCCATAAATTGGATCTCCTCACTGTATGGTCTCTTGACACTCTCCAGCCCTCCTCTGTATCACAGAATCCTGACTCTCATCCAGGATTCCTGATTCTAGCTTGGCCATTCCAGACTGCCACCTCTTTAGGCTGGACAGGGTTAAATGTGATGTTAGGGTTGCCCTTTATGTCTGCTTGAGCCTCTCCTGCACCATCATTCTCAGAGAGACTGCACCCTTCTCCCATGAGTTTCTTCTAGACAAACTTTCCTTTCCCTCCTCTTTATGCATTTTTATTGGTGTTTTCTGTGCCACTCCAAGAATTTCCCCCTCCTATTCTGTGGACTCACTCTCTACCCTCACCTCATACACCACTGCTGAAGCGCTCATCCTCCTGGGTGACTTTAACATTAATTAGCTTTCCCTGGCCTTCAGTCCAATCACTCACCGGACTGAGTCATTTAACCTTTCATAACTCATCACTGAGCCTACCCGACTCGATCCCTGATCATCAAACCATACCTTCCTGGACTGGTTCTATCCTCACACTCCCACTGCATTGTTGCATCAGGTATATTGCCAGATGCCTTTAGTGACCACTGCATGACATTCTGTGTCAGGAAAATCCATCTCCCTCCCTCTTACCTCAAGTACATGTGTTCCAGGTTCCTCTGTCCACTGAGCAAAGAAGTCCTGCTGAGCGACTTGGCTGCAACTGGCTGGCCCCTCATGCTCTCCGCTCCAGACATTGATATGGCCCTCTCCCACTAGGTATTTTCTTTTGTCTGGGACAATCGCCCCATTTGGAAATCCAGGGTTAAATCGTCTCGCCACCCCTGGATGACCTATGACCTCGTTTATTTGTGCAAGACCCACGATCAAGCTAGGGACGTGGATATGATGATCTATCCACACTGTCTGGCAGTTACCTTTCCCTTTAAGGATCACCGGGAATGTCTTCAAGCTGGCTCCTCCCACCCATGTGGTAACTCCCATGACTCTGCCCCATAACGCCAGATCTTCCTTTCTGCTGGAAGGTTCAGGTTCCCTCCTTACCGCTCCCACGTTGAGTAGGCCCTGGCACTCAAATCTTCGGATTTACTTCCAAAACTTACTTTAAAAGTCATTTGAGTTTCGTCTTCACCTCGATCTTTGACCGTGATGGAGGATAAGACCATAACCGGGTTTCGCCTGTGCCCTTGTGGGCAGAAGGTGTCCCGTATGGACTCTCACTCCTCGTGCGTCTACTGTCTGGGCCACAATCACGATCTGCAGGCCTGCGACTTTGGTCAGTCGTTCCACCCTAATGTTCTCGATGACCGTGCTGCCCGCCTGAAGTTGGGCTGACTGGAGAAGCGATACCCACCTATCAAATCAAAGGATGCCTGTTGGGTGGTTTCCATGGCTGTGGGGTCCGCCGAGCAGTTAGAACAACTCAAGGCCTTTGAGGAGGAGGCGGCCCAGGCTACTGCTCAGTCCTCTTCTGCCTCAGCCTTTGTTCCGCTCCATTTGGGCTCCACCTGTTCGGCCTTTTTCAACGAGCTGTGCCAGTCCCTCTCAACTAAAGAAGAGGAACCCACCGAGTCGCACAGTTCCCGCTCACACAAGGAGTCCAAGAAGGACAAAGAAAAGACTCATCGTGAATGCTTCTGGGATCGGGAATGTTTCCCCCTCTCAGGAAACTCCAGTTTCGACTACAGTTGAAGCTGGTTTCATGGTAACCTCGTCTGCCCAGTTGGCTGACGACGACTGCTAATGATGCGGCTGAGATTTTTCTCGACCCTGTCGACTGGTTGTCCTCTGAAGAGGCTGACAACTCTCTTTTCAGGGCTCTGGTCCTGCCGTTGACCACTGACTGGTTGGCCCAGCTTGCTAAGCCGGAACTGCTGGTCATCAACCAAGACCAGGAGAAGCAGCAGATCTCCCCGGCTCCTTCCGAGGCCCCCCATCTGCACTGCCGAGGTCGAGGACTCCGTCATCTTCGACTTCAGGGTCGAGCAGGTCCTGCTGACATCAGCGGTCTCGCTCTTTACACCATGGTAAGTGGCACCGCAGCTACTGGCCTTTGTCCTCCTCGGGTGAGGAGAGGCTTCAGCGCAAATTGTATCGATGCTACGAAGACCTCATGTGGCAACAGTTCTGTCAGGGCCAAAGCCGACACCGGCTACCACCCCGGCCATTACCTGGCTGTCACCTAAAAGGCATATGCCAACTCCCCTGCTGGGGCCGGTTGACACCATTCCTCCCTCAGTGGAGCTGGTTCAGACCCCGTCAGCTAGGCCGAAGCAGGCTTCTCTGCTGATCGTGATGGAGCCGCCACCTAAACAGCCGACGTCCGGGTTTCTGACCAAAGAGTCTCGGCCAGCCAGGGGGCTTCCCTATTGACTGTTTGTCACCCCTGAGCCTGACCATCCATAGCGGGTCGAGGGTGACCCAGATGGCCACCTGCTTTTATGCGGACTCCTTGGAGTGTGAGGATTTCTCTTTACACTCCCATCCACTGGACATGGAGTCAGTCGGGAACTTTCCATGGACGAAGGCCCTACTTTGTTCATGAGCATTGTTCACCTCTGAATCTATGGGGTTGAAGCTGGAGCCCATCCAAAAGCGGACTCAATATCCCCTCACAGAAATTCTTGACAAAGGGGATTCTCCAACGGAGGCCTTGCCAGTGGCCAAGACCATTGTTGGCCCTGCCCTGGAGCTGTGGCAGTGCCCTGCTCCCTCGGCCCGGATGGCCTGCAAGTATGCAGTGCCCACCGGTACCCTTTCTGGGTTCACTGAGCATCCCTCAGCTGAGAGTTTGGTGGCTGAGTCCATGTTTCAGTGCTCGGACAATACCAGGGATGTCGATAGACCGCCAGACAATGAGTCCCAAGAAATTGGACTATTCATCCTAATGCTAAGTTTCCATCAAGGGAGCTTGGACATCTTGATGACACATTTCTCTCACACTCTATTAGGCTCCGTGGATGAGGTGATCTCTCACCATCCTGTAGACATTCAGAACTCTGTCAACCAGGTCTGAGACCAGGGTAGGGCAGTGGCAAAACAGCAACTCCAGATGGCTGTGGATGTTGGTGATTTTTCTGCCCGCTCAGTGGCGGCCGCGGTTGCCATGCGCCGTAGGGCTTGGCTGCAGATCGCGACCTTCATGGCAGATACCCAGCACAAGCTGGTGGATGTCCCCTTTTGGGGCACTGACCTATTGGGGCCTGGTGTAGAGGGTCACCTCCAGCGCATTGGAAAGTCAGATGCCACCCTGGACTCTGTGACATCTGTCCAGAAGGACAACAAGGGCTCTAAGAAGCAGAAGCGCAAGCACTTTTGGTCCTCCCCTCCTGTGACCAAACCAACCCAGTATCAGTCCGGCCAGCAGGCTCAGTCCTGGCAACCTTGGGCCATGTCCATGGCCTTGGTGGTCCGAAAGCCTGGAGGGAAGGGACCCAGTGGTTCCTCAGCCAGATCCTTCTCCTCCTCCAAGCCTGCTTAGTGACGGGATTGGGGTTGCCACCCTCATACCCATTACGCCTCCCCTGGGTCCTCCTGTGGGGGGCTGGCTCAGCTACTTCCTTTCCGCCTGATCCACGGTTACCATAGACAGGTGGGTTCTGAAAGTGGTCGGTCAGGGTCTACCTCTGTATTTCAAGCAGTACCCTCCAAACCGAGCCCGCGCCCCTCGGGAGAACTTGGTATCTGCAGACACTCGGTCAGCAGAGCCCAGCTGCTCTGCAAGATCGTGGTCAGAGTTGTGGATCCTCTGGAACACCCAGGGTTTGTCTCCAGGTACTTCCTAGTGCCAAAGTGGATGTGGGGCTGGTGTCCCATTCTAGATCTGCACGACCTGAACAAATTCCTCAGGTCCTGCACCTTCAGGATGGTAACTCTTTCCCAGATCATACCATCTCTGGAGCAAAACATGTGGTTTTGCTCTCTGGATCTTCAGGATGTGTTCTTTCATGTCCCGATCCGTCTGTCCCATCGAAGGTTCCTCTGCTTCCAAGCAGAGGGAGTCCTTTACGAGTTTCAAGCCATGTCTTTCGGCCTGTCCTCAGCCCCCAGTATCTACACCAAATGCATAGCACTGGTGGCAGCTTACCTGAGGTGCCCGAGTGTACCCCTACCTGGACGACTGGCTGATAGTAGGTCCCTCCAGGCTGGAGGTGGAGCGATCCAGGGACCTGGTGCTCCAGACCTGCATCGACCTTGGCCTCATGGTCAATGAGACCAAGTTGGAACTCATGCCATCGCAGGTGATCAGTTTCATCGGGGCAGAGCTCGACTCGTGCTGGGCCAGAGCTCGGCTCCTGGTGGACAGGGCGGAGGTCCTCTCCTCCTTTGCCCAGTCATTTCTGGTTGTGCACTTGTGCCCTGCCTGGGACTTCTTGCGCCTTCTGGGTTACATGGCGGCCTGCACCAGCATAGTCCGATGGGCCCATTGGTATATGTGTTACCTCCAGTGGGAGCTGGCCAGCCAGTGGTCTCAGTGCAAAGGTCACTTTGACCAGCTGGTCACTGTGACCCAGAGGATGTGGGACACCCTCCAGTGGTGGCTTGTCCCAGAACATCTGTAGGAAGGGATCCCGTTTGTCTGCCCTGAGCCGATGGTTATCCTGACGACCGATGTCTCCCTCACGGGCTGGGGTTCCCATCTGGGGGAACACAGAGTCCCTGAGCTGTGGACCCTCAGGATTCCCGATGCCACATCAACCTGCTGGAGCTCCGAGCGGTTCTGCTAGCCCTGACCTTATTCGCTCCGTTTGTCCAGAGTCAAGTGGGCCAGGTCCAGACAGAAAATACCACGACCATGTATTATCTCAACAAGCAGGGCGGGACTCACTCCTTGCCTCTGTGCAAGGAAGCTCTCTGCATCTGGATCCTCATGCACAGCCTGGAGTCAGATCTCCTGGCCATCCATGTGGCAGGAGCTTCAAATCAGGTGGCGGATGTCCTCAGCTGGATGGGCGAGGCATCTCACGAGTGGTCCCTCCACGCAGAGGTAGTTCACAGTCTGTTCTTCCAGTAGGCACCCCTCAGGTGGACCTGTTCACCTCCAGGGAGAATGCAAAACTGAGGCTGTTTTCTGCCCACCCCCATCAGCAGGGCTCACTACAGGGGGATGCCATCTTGAGGCCATGGACCTCAGGCCACTTTTTTTTGCCTTCCCTCCACTTCCCTTGATCCACAAAGTGCTCCTCAACGTCAGGAGGGGACAAGGCACAGTTGATCCTGGTGGCTCTGGACTGGCTCCGCCAGTTTTGGTACCCCAGCCTCCTCAGCAACAGGAGCCCTAGGTGTCTTCTAGCATGCCCAGAGCTGCTTTCCATCAGTCAGAGGAAGGTACTCCACCTGGACCTTCAATCCCTGCACCTGACAGCCTAGTTCCTGAGCGGCTAGAGTTCTAGACTTTTGGTCTCTCCAAAGATGTACTCACTGTGGTGGAGGCATCTCGAAAGGAATTGACCAGAAAATGCTATGCCTTAATATTTTGTGTCAGGGTAAGGGGTTGGACCCCTCAACCTGTGGCCAGCATTTTGGACTACCTGTTGTCTCTGTCTCTCCCCCGCAGTGGGGGACTCCCCGTCGTTGACCCTTAAGGTGCACCTGGCAGCCATCTCTTCTTACTGGGCACGGGCTGGTCAGCAGTTTGTGACACAGGAGAAGGTGGTCTGGCACTTCTTCAAGGGCTTTAACCACATTTCCCCTTTGGTGCGTGAACCACCACCACCGTGGGACTTGTTGCTGGTTTGGGCAAAGCTCATGGGTAAGCCATTAGAACCATTGCACAGGTGTGACATGTCTCACCTGTCGTGGAAGACCGCCTTCCTGGTGGTTATCACGTCATCCAGAAAGATCGGCGAGTTCCAGGTGCTCTCAGTGGAGTCTCCTTTCCTGGTCTTCCACAGGGACAAGGTTGTCCTGTGCCCCAACCCGAAGTTCCTCCCGAAGGTTATGTTGGAGTTTCACCTGAACCAAGTGATGAGATTACTGGTGTACTTCACCAGTTACACCTCGGAGGCCAAACACAGGCTCCATACCCTGGACGTGAGGTAAGCACTCGCATATTATAAAGAGCGCATGTCTAGAGTTCAGGGAGAAGTTCCCCAGCTGTTTGTCACCTACGCTGAAGTCACACCTGGCAGACCTGCAGCCAAGCAGAAGATTGGCAGGTGGATCACATCCTGCATTGATCTCTGCTATAGGTTGGTGGGTAGTGAGCCTCCCGGAGGGCTAAGGACTTATTCCACCCGCCATACCACTGCGTCTGTGGCTGCTTTTAGGGACATCCCTTTCCAGGAAATATACAGGGCTACTACCTGGAAGTCAGCATACACCTTCATTTTCCATTACCACATTGACCTCGAGTCATGTCAGGATGCTGGTTTTGGGGCCTCAGTTCTCCAGTATCTGTTCCTGAAGTAGGGGGTATGCGCCTTGCCTCCTTCCTCCCGGAGACCTGCTAGGGGTCTGCCAGACAGTGTGGATAGGACATCATATCCACATCCCTAGAACACCAGATTACTTGCCTGTAACAGTAGTTCTAGGAGTGGTATATGATATTCATCCACACGGACCCACCCGACCTCCCCAGATTCAGCACACAAACTCTGTTACCAGCATGCAAGATTTGGTGCCATGGGGTGGAGCCATGGGAGTTACCTACCGAGTGGGTGGGAGGAGCCAGCTAGAAGACGTTTCTGGCGATCCTTAAAGTGACAGTACAATGTAAAAATAATCTGCGCTTTTTCGACTGTTCATTCCCTGTGCTCTGCTGAGCATGTACCTGGTACTCTTTACCGCCAGCATTGTACTATCACCCTGTAATTTGTTCAGTTATCCTGTGTTTTTGTTTACTTTTCTGCCGCTTGCTGCATTGACAGCAGTAATACTAGGTAGCAGCCGCCATATTTTCTGTGGCTCTGCAACGGTTGTAACGGATCGCTTCCTGGTTAGGTAGTACTGCTGCTTTAAAGGGAGAGGCAACTGCCAGACAGTGTGGATGGACATCATATACCACTCCTAGAACTACTTTTACAGGTGACTAACCTGTTTTTTTGGTGACAAAACAGAGGCACACATGAAAAAAAGAGGATGAGTATAAAACCGCCTACAAAAAGAACACTGATAAAGAAATGGCCTCCATTTCCCACAGGTCTTATGGTAGGGGAAGCATGGCTAGGGGATACTTTCCTAGTGCCTAGACCCCCAATGAGTACCAAACCCAAACAGGTTACTACAGGGGCATAGACTGGAGGAACTCCAAGTGTGCTGAGACAGCAACAGCCCCCAGCTTCAACCAAAACAAAACCCTTGAAAGTTTTGCCTAGGTCGCGCAAACATTGGGGTGGGGGGTGGGCGCTGGGCTGGCCTGGCCCACTACTTCCAGGAATGGGTAAACATTACCAGAGACAAGTGGGTCCAGGAGGTGGTGGTCCGGGGGTTGTCCCTGCTGTTAAAGAAATTCCCAAAACTGCAGAAACATAAAAATGTCCTGGCCCATTCTCGCTCAGAAAGGCTTCTTCTGGAACAGGAAGTAAGCACATTGCTACAATCAAAAGCAGTGGAAAAGGTCCCAGCCTCACAGTGGGGCGAGGACTTGATACATCCTGACCCACAGGAAAAAAGGAGTGGCAACACATTTTAGACTTACAATATCTGAACAAGCATTTGAAAATAGGAAGGTTCACGTTGGTCACACTGGGCATAGTGATACCATCCTTTCATTCTGGGGATTGACTAGGGTCACTGGATCTGAAAGACATCTGTTTTCACATTACAGTTGGATCTACCTCGGAAAGTACCTCCGATTTTGGCTAGGAAGTTGCCAGTACTAGTTTGTTGCCCGTTGCTTTGGCCTCATGTAAACACCAAGGGTCTTCACAAAGTGCTTAGCTCTGGTGGCAGCATACTCGAGATTTGAGAAGGTATGGTGTGGTGGTTTTTCCTTGCCTGGATGACTGGCTAATCTCAGGAGAAAAACAGAACAAGAGACAAGGTACTCATGTAGAAGGTGAAGAGCACCCTGGAAAACCTGGTGGGGTTCCTGATAAATCTGCAGAAGTCACAAACATAACCTGTTCATGTACTGGACTTCATAGGTGCAGAACTGGATACAGTGGATGGAAAAGCCTCCTTCCCTATGGAGAGAGTAGCAGATTTGATTGCTACAGAAACATTACTTCACAGTGGGCCAGCCAAAGCCTGTAATAGATTTTCTACAGCTACTGGGCCACATGGCTGCATCCACAGCAGTGATACCATGGGCCAGGTGTCGGATGGGGGACATTCAGTACCACTGAAGAGACCTCTAGTTTCAAAGATGGGACTCTATCTCCGAACTAGTGCCAGTCACAAAAACAGTGGTATGACCATTAGAGTGGTTGAAGGACAAAAGCAACCTCAGAGAGGGCATTCTTTTCCTCCAGCAGTCCCCATCAGGTATCCTAACAGCAGAAGCGTCACCCCTAGAGTAGGGTGCCCACCTGTAGGAACTCTCAATACGTGGTATCTGGAGTCTGTAGAAGACCCAGGAATACATCCGTGTCCTGAAACTCGGGGCAGTATTTCTGGCAATGCTGTACTTTTTCTCCCAGCTGCAAGGTCAGTATGTTCAGAAGAAACACCACCACAACAATATTTATTTATTTAAAACTTTGTTAACCGGTTAAAAAAGCACTGGGCCACATGGCCCTTTTACAGGCTTGACCCGGATACAGAATGAAATGACATCACATATTACATCAAATATACTACATAAACGAGCAGGGAGGTACAAGATCTTAAAGACTGTGCACAGAGGCAATGAGGATCTAGGGCCTGCCTTTCTTCCTAGATGCGAAGATGTCTGCAGTACACATGCCAGGCAAACACTGTGTTCTGGCATACTCCATAAGCTGAATCAGCCAGGGAAACCACGAATGGACCCTGAACCAGCAGGTCCTGGCCACAGTTTTCAAAAATGGGGCACTCCAGAAATAGATCCGTTTGCCTCCTGGGAAAACAAGCAGCTCCAAAAGTTTTGTTGCAGGCCACCAGTCAAGGGCACAGTCCCAGAGGATGCCCTAACCTTGAAGTGGATAGGGAGGTTTCTGTATACCTTCCCGCCATTCCAGCTCATACAGAGTACTTCTGAAGCTCAGGTGAGGACCAGCAACAGTGATCCGACTAGCCCCAGACTGGGTCTGGCTGGCCTGGTACTAAATTCTCTTGGCCCTATCCAGCAAGAATCCTGTTAGCCTGCCACTGAGTTACAATGTACTGACACTATCGGGCAGGATAACATTTCCAAGACATTACTCCTGTGGGCAAAGTTCTTGAAGAGGTAGAGTATTCAGGATCCATACGATTGCCTGACTATCAACTGCCCGACTCTCTATTGCCCGAGTCCGACTGCCCGTATCTCTTATCTGCCCGCAGTTTGTCTCGCCGATCAATGTTTCCCCTACTTACATTACGGATAGCACTATGCTCAGACTGACAGCACAATGCTCGCTCTCGCCCCAGTAACCATGGAAACACTCGGTTCGGGACAGCACTACAATTGCTTTTAAAATACTTACTTTAGAAGGACGGGTTAAAACAAAGTAGTAGACTTACATTACAGACAGCACAGGCAGTGGCTTGCAATACTTTTTTTTAGAAACTGCTCACCACAGTCACCATGGAAATGCTCAGCTCTGGCAGCAGTATTTAAGTGGCACTTTTACATTACATGGAATTGCTCGGTTTGGGACAGCACAACAATCGCTTTACAGACAGCACAGCTTGCTCTCGTCCCAGTAACCATGGAAATGCTCGGTTCGGGACAGCACTACAATTGCTTTTAAAATACTTTTTTTTAGAAGGACAGGGGTTAAAACAAAGTTTAAGCAGCACTTTTACATTATAGCAGAGCGTTACCATGGTAACTGGGGCAATTTCCATGTTCCTGAGTTCCAATACTGTGTCTAACCCTTGCTGTTTACTTGAGCTGAGTGTTTCCATGTAAGTCTAAGTCTAGAGCTGAGCATTGTACCTGACCCTCTGTTTCTGCTGAGCAGCTGTGATGTTTGCAAAACAAGCACTGATGCCCATATGTTTTGCTTTTGATGCAGGAGACGAGCATTTCCATGGTGAGCATACTTACTGTAGTTGTAAGTGGTGCTTAAAAAATTACTGGTCAGACTTGCTTGTTTTTTTTTGCCTGTGTGCTGTGGTCGGGAAACTGATTGCGTGGTAAGATGAACGTCGGGAGACTGTATTAGTCGGGAAATTGAATACGGGCTACTGAATGTAGGTATAGTGGGAGTCTGGAGATCGTACCAGACCCGAGTATTCTTGGTTGAATCTATCAGTGGAGGTCCTGAGAGTTCAAGTTCAAGTTTATTGCAGGAAAACTCCATTGAGCAAGCTCATTCACAAGGAGGTCCTGTGACATAAACACTTAAAGTACAAACACAGATAGGTAATAACAGTATATACATGAAATGCACATTACATGATACAGGCTGGATATACATACAAGGGTACCACATAGGGTGACCGCAGGTGGTAAACATTGATATGAGACAGGGAAGCGACTTACAGGTTGCATACTGATAAATGAAACATGATGACTGGTGTGTGCAATACATATACAGTATTTTGGCAGCTAGAACAAACAGTCTACAACTGATATGGGGGAGGAGTGATTTGATAGAAGTAGCAGTGGGCGTAAGCAAAGATAAAGCCAGGAGTAGAAGGGGAAGGAAAGCAGTTAATATGACAAATCAATTATACCTTACCAGTGGATAAATATGGCACACATGGGGAAGGAGGAGACTTAATGACAGTTACAGGTGTCTTTTATTTTGGCTGAACTTAGCGATTTGTAGAAGTTTATTGAAACTGTGCTAGTTAGTTTCAGCACTGGTTTGTAATTGGTTCCAAATGGAGGGAAGGGCATATGCAATAGCATCGTTACTCAAAGGAAGCCCCGTCCTTGGTATGTCAAGCATAATAAAGTCAGATTTTCTTAACGAGTATGCACTATGTGAGATACTAATAAGGGAAGAGAGATAGCTTGGCAATTTCTGCAGGAGCAGTTTGAGTCCATAGCCCAGCATGGAGCAGGCGTCTAGTAGTAAGGGATGTCCAACCAACAGCTGCATATAAGTCACAGTGGTGTGAACGGTAAGGGGAGTTGGTAATGAACCGTAACGCACGGTGATAAAGGATGTGAGAGGTCCTGAGAGTGTTTAAAGTTTCCAGGAAACCAGCAGCAAGGAAAGCATACTTCTCTAAGTGGAAGAAATTCTTAGACTAGTGTGCCCTCAGAAGGATCATCCTGTGCAAGCAAGATTGCCTACAGTCCTGGATTGTGTAGTACTCTTGCAGTTCTTAGGCCTAGGCCATCAACACTAGAGGTACGTGTAGCAGCATTGTTGGCCTACACATCAGTAGGCAAGGGTAAGTCACCAGCCTCTCAACCTATTTTTTTTTTTTTTTTTTGTTTAATGCAAGTGTTTATCCTCCTCCATCCAGGGAGGGGCTGCCTCAACCTGATCCCCAGCCCCTCCAGGCTGGCTTTCCACCTCCCCTGGTGTGTGTTTGGTCGTGGTTTCTCCCTACAAGTTCCCCTCTCATGGCAGGGCCAAGGGAGGAAGACCCCCCCAATACATGAGATCTGAGGTGGATCAGGTTGCTCACGGGGTGGTGGCGCAAGCACGGAGACGGCTGGGCCGTGCTTGATGAAGCCTTCTGATGTTCATTTTCCTTTTGGTTTTCTCTTGTCCCATTCCTCCTGTGGAGTGTAGGACTCTCACATGGAGGCATGCCCATCCCACATATCCCTGCAAGTCCCCTCCCATGCTTTGTCTTCCTGACCTGCTCTACCCCTTGGCCTCCACCTGGGGGCAGCCGAGACCGGGACGACAGGCTACCCCTTCCCTGGGAGAGGAGAGCAGTCCTTCAGATGCTCAATCATCTCCTTCCCCAGCTGACCACCGATGACTTGAGTCCGTTCTTGAACCCGGGTCGCCGGCATGGCAGGAGGTAAGGCGCTTTGTAGCACCTCCACCCTCCACACCAGTGGGCTGGCCCCTCTCAACCTATTTTTATAAGGTTCTTTGAAGGCCTTAGTCACCTGAACCCACCTATGAGAGATCCAGCCCCTCCATGGGACCTGAACATCTGCCTTGCCCAGCTGATGGAAGCCCCCTTTGAGCCTATGGCTACTGCTGATTTTAAATATATTACATGGAAAACCATTTTCCCGATTGCCATGACATCTGCTAGGAGTTTAAATGAGCTGCAAGCCCTCTGCACAGAACCAAACTACATCATATTCCACATGGACAAGGTAATCCTTAGAGCCAGTAAGAAGTTCCTACCTAAGAGAGTATTGGAATTCCACCTGAACAAGTGAATTGCCCTTCCTGTGTTCTGTCTTGAGCATTCCAGTCAAGGTGAGCAGAAATTGCATAACCTAGATCTGAAGCCAGTACTTGACATCTACCTGGACTAGACCGAAGATGTCCGGTCCCAGGGCACTCAACTTTTTGTTACCTGTGGTGAGGTGTGCAAAGGTAAACCAGCTACCAAGAGAACTATTTCTCGCTCGATAGTCTTGCATACAGTGTTGTTATGAAAAAGCTGGGAAGATACCTCCCAGAGGCCTTTGGGTATATTCCACAAGGGGTACCTATCCCACTATTACACATTTGCAAGGAAGTTATCTGGAAAACAGTGCACATCTTCACAAAGTACTGTTTGAACATACAGTCCAGAAGGAATGCCAGCTTTGGAACTGCTGTCTTGAGAACCTTTTTCCTAAGTAGGTTCTGGACACAGCCTCCCAAGGTAACTGCTGAAGAGTCTGCTTGTGTAAACCATCAATGAGGGATTCCGGGGGTTAGAAGTAAAAACTTATCGCTGTAGTAATGCTGTTGCTTCTTGGCACCCCGCACTATGATTCACACTCCTATAATCCTGCCTGCCCTTCCAGAACCTGGAAATAGGTTCACACAAGAATCCGTTATTTTCATTAAAGTTGCTTGAACATTACTATTGCAGTTCCATGACAATTGTAAAATGTGGCCAGTTAAATATTTTAACTAATTTTAAGTATTTTCTACATGGTGTATATCTTAAATTTGTTGTTGGGTATTTGTTCAAAAATTTTATTTCAAAATTTTTGAAATTTTTGGTAGCTACTTAGCTAGTTTTGGTAGTCACAGCTCCTTTTGCTATAGAAACAAATCTGACATTAGGGACCAGAGTGGAGCATAACCATAGTCCAGAGTTTGAGTGTCTGTTCTAAATGTTATCATTTGCATAAGGTTCTATCTCCCGGGCATCACTCTCTGCCAGGAAGATGATGCTTGTGTAAATCATAGTGAGGGATCCTGGGAAGAAACAGCATTAATGTACTTAATGTAATTAACATAACAGTAATGTTTTCTTTGGCACCATTTCACTTGGTGTCCAAATTGTGTTTTCTAAACATTTGTGAACACTTCAGATGTCATTTGTTCATGATCTGTGTTACGTTTCAGCCACCTCTTCTAGAAAGAGAGCATTCTTTTTCTCTTAGAGAATTGTTAATCCCTAGAATATGCTACCAACATCGGTTATTATCAGTAAGAATAAAAGTACATTCAAGAACAAATTAGATGACTTTCTATTAACAAATAAAAACTTGCCTACTATATGTAACTAAGGCGCTAATATGGGCATAATACCTTTTGTTCCTTTTATTTCCTTAGTATGTGGCTGGAACTGTTGTAAATGTAGTGGCTTTTTGAAAACTGGTGACATATACATGCAAACTGCAGCATTAAAAAGTGTTGCAGATTATGCCAAAAAAATCTGAGGCTTGCAGGGCATTTACTGGACTTTACGAATTGACACAATATCCTGTCTCCACCTTATCGTCTATCCCCAAGTGCCATTTTTGAAATGGCAGATATCTGTAGAATCCACTCCCCACCCTAACAACCAATTTTCAGCCAAGATCTTTCCTTAACTACAGTCTACATTTCTAGTTTACAGTTACAAATATTGCCATGCTGATGGCAGAGTTTCGTATCCTCTCTGCTTCATCTTTTCCAGCCCTCTTGGTAAGTACCACTGCTCACTGCTTGTTCCAGAAGCTTGGTTTGTCAGGACTAGATGATTTTCCAGACAAAATATACTGATAAAGATCTGATCATCTTTGGTGGGGAAATTACGACAACATGATGCTAAATGTCACTTTTGTCCATGAGAGCCTTGATTTATTAAAGTTGCCCCTCCCCAAAACAATGTGAAGGATTGTGGGAGTCAATCACCAAAGCTTTAGGGAACCCCCTTATAATAAATACCCAGAACTTCCCTGGAATTCAGCCACTGGGCTGTGAAAGTCATGCAAACAGAGGTGTCATTCTTGAAAATAAAGGAACTCACCTCCAGCCTGGTCAGTGGAGATATAAGTGCAGCACCTCCCCTCCCATTCACTACTTCGCCTACTGCCTCTCCTTCTTTTCAACTTTTATAATGTGCATCACTTAAAAAACAGAAACATTTGCAACCAGTTTGAAACAGCTGCATCTGTAGCCTTTCCCCAAGCATGTCCCAGTGTTTCAGTGTAGGCAGCGATATCTCCTGGAGTAGAGGTGCTGCACTTCGATCTTACAACAAGGCTGAAACAGCATGTTCACTTTTTTCCTGCATTTTGCCCTGATGTAATTTTAGCACTCCTGTATCTCAAACTCTGAGTTCCAGGTCTCAGTTTCGAGAGGTGTCAGTTTGTCATTGTAAAGGTGATGTCTGAGCCAGGGCCAAGACTTTTTCAAAACACCTGTTGCTTGTTCTTTAGCATTTGAGGTGATGTCAAGTCTCCTAATGGTATGACTTAAAGTGATTTTTCCAGTTTTCTCTTTGCAAAAGCTGACATTTGGCATCAGCAGGACTCCTAACATTCACCCAGAAAGTTATATGTCTTGACACTTCATACTTAATTACTTCATAAATTTGAAAGTAAATGCTTCTCTTTGACCCAGAGACTTAATCTGTCCCTTCTGCATTTCCTGGCTTGAAGTTGGTGACATCATAACGTGTTGCCATGGAAATTATTCTGATGTCACAAGCAGAGGATTATGATTACCGGGCAGGAAATGCAGCAGGAACAGATAATATCAAAGGAGCAAAGAGCCTGATCTTATTTGAGGACATCTCCTTCCATAGAGCTGCACATTTTACTGTAAGCAATTTACGTCAGAACCACTCAAACTTTTGTCTAACTGGGGTCACCCACGATGACGTATGTCGGTGGTGCCTGTATGACATTGGCGGTCTCATACCTCCCAGATTTCTCTCTTCTTCCAGCACTCTCGTCTGACAGAAAAAATGCCTTCATCAATTTCAATCACTGAAGTTTTTCTACTTTGTTATGCCCCTATTTACAGTAATGCTTTATGCTGTCACTGGTGCTGTTGAAGAAGTCGCTGCTTTTTTGCCTCTGTTGATGCGTAGCAAATGTATTCCAACGCTTATGGATTGGTGTTCACTCCATGGGCCTTAAGCATGATGTGAAGTCCTGATCTGTTTGCCAACATTTATATTTCTAGCAGGCCATGAAGAGATGTGTCAAAACTCACTGGAAAACTTTCTACCCAAGATGGAGAACATCAAAAGTGCATGTTCTGCATTTACAGTAGGGTCCCCTCAACATTCTATGGATCAGCTCAATAGGGAGTCCCATAATGCTCCTTGCCATTAAGTGATGCCCTTGTGTCCTAGGGAGCAGTGTCCTTCATTGAAGGATAAGTCTTCGATGGAATGTCACTGCCATGCCTCTCCCTCCAGGTCCAACTCTCCACTGAAACACCATGGGAGTAAGTCAGAAGCACTTACTCAGGCTCAGGTTTTTTTTTTTATTTTGAATAAAATGTTTATTGGCAAGTCGGCTTCTGTTACCAGCCTGACCATTGTTTAGGGCACCAGGGTCAGGTGTGGGCTTACACTCATGTCCTTCTGCCAAGTCATAACATACCAGTCAGTGGTCGTGATGGGGCCCCATGATAGGTCCAGAACACCTCATCATCTTATGAGCACTAAGCCCCCTGAAAAGGAAGCCATTATATTGGATACCATGGGCAGAAGAACTTGAGCCTCTGCAACATTAAACCTATGTATTGCCAACAGTCAGGCATATGAATAGGGTGTGGAAGTCTTAATTTATTTATTTTTGTAATATTTTCTATTCCTTATGCTCCCACTGTCTGCTCGGCCAGCCCTTATCACCAGCACCTCCCCAGCCTTGTCACCTGCTGTCCCTGGTACTTGCTACCTGCCACTGCAGTGCCCCACGGTCTTCCCCCTATGAGGGAGCCCCTCGAATTTCCCAGGCCAGAGAGGAGTTTAGCTAGAATTTAGCTAGAATGTCATGGCAGGTAGCCCACTGGGCAGTGCAGGTCCTGTTGAGGAATGCTGCTTTGTGCTGCTGCAGTTGAGTAGGATTTTCCTCTGTTTTTTCTTCCCTTCCCCGGTCTCCTCCTCCTGGGGATGGAGTGAGTGTCAGTAAACATGCAGAGCTTGCTCACATTCCAGTTAGAAAGCACCCTCCCACCCATAACACCATCTGCTTCACCGCACTAGGTGGCAGTAGTGTAGCGCTTCCCAGAGTAGGAGAACGTCGTCTGGGATGCTGAATCCACTGCCCCCAGCTGGCGCCCAATGACTCTGGCTTGCTTCTGAACCTGAATTCTTTCCAAGATTTACTAACCCTTGTGGAACTAGATCAGAGAGTAGATTCTCTTTTAAATTACCCTTATTTAAGCCGGCCTGGTGGTGCTGAAGGTTGAGGTGCTGGATGCCACACCTTGCGCCATGCCGGCGACCTTGGTTCAGGAACGGACTTGGATCATTCGTAGATAGACTGGGGGAGGTAAGGATTGAGCATCCAGAGGACTGTTCCTCTTCTGCGGGGAGGGGGGCTTGTGCTGCTTGCGTCAGCACAACAAGAGGGATTCGGCCTGCGCCCAGGGTGCTTGGCTGCCTCTGCAGAAGTGGAGACAGCTGCTGCACCCATTGCATGGGTCCGGGAGAAAACCAGAGGAAAAATACCAGGACCCGGCAGGACCCATGATTTCCCAGATGGGCCGGACGTACCCTTGGGGGGGGGGGGTCGTAGCCCCTGCCAGGTCCACGGAGGTAGTGGCAAAAATAATGTCATGATTACCAAAAAAAAATTACTCTTATTTAAAAAAGCATTTGGGCAGAGGTCACTACTGTATAGAGCACCTGTTTTTTTTTTTTTTGTTTGTTTTTATATAACAGAGTTCCCTCTGAAATCATCAATTGCAGATCTGTTCGGTATTTCAAAATTTGTCTTAAACAATGGTTAACTAATAAAACTGAATGTACTTGTCAATTATAATTACTACAATTGATGTTATTTGTATATCTATAAAGTATACGTATGTTTGTTTAATTTATTGTTTTTTAATTGTTTTTGTTGTTTTATGTGTTGTGACTTGCCGTCTGTGAAAACGGGCAGTTTATGCTCATCAGACTCATAAAAATGAAGGTTGCTGATGTCGTGAGCTGCTGCGCCGACAGGCTGTCCTCAGCCTTTGGAAATCTTATGTTTACCATTGTGGACAGCATACATACTGGTACCTCCAAGAAGGAAGCGCAACAGTGTGTTGACCGTGACTTGGAGGCTGGAAAGCATTTACTGTGTTAGACTTATAACACCTCCAGTGTTTTTGCTTGTGCTGCTGCCTTTGTCGATACTCCTCGTTGTGTGTGCTTAGATTTACCACTGATATACAACTATCAGTGCTAAACTCTTCCTTTTTTTGCTGTAATCTACTTGGCTGTGACTTGGAAATGACCCTCTGGGAGTTGCATCCAAGATAATTCTCAGCTCTCTTAAGGCCCTTGGTCAAGAGCTATCTCATGGCAGTGGTGGTAGCTCATTTTGTAGGGGCTCCCGCTCCTGTGCTATGGGCAGATTGGCAGCCCCGTAGCCATTCGGAGGCAGCAGTTGTTGGGTGCCTATTTCAAGGCCACAAAAGGTAAGGAACATAATGGTTTTCCCACCACACCTTCCCCCTCCTTCTCAGTTCCTTAACTTCCCTGCTGCCCTGCTGCTGGGGGGCTCATTTTGGGGGACAGAAGCTCCCTCTTCCTTCCCTAGTGGAAGCAGAACATGTAAGATAGGTGTATCCTGGATATTATTCAGGAAGGCCATATAGTGGCATAAGTAGTATGACCTCCTGTGCATCGTTTGCTTTAACCCTCCAGTATACATGTTGGCCCTGCATTAAGAAGTGCACACTCTGTTAGCAAAAAGTGTGATCTAGCATGTGCTCTTTTCTAAACTGAATGATTACATTTATGTTCAGTATTTTTGTATTACCAAAAATGATGGGCGATCTATGTCCTGTCTTAGACCTCTAAGATCTGAATGACTATACGGAGTACAGAGTATGAAAAGTTATGCATGGTTTCTCTTCAGCCCCTCTTCTCTGTCCTGTGAGAGAGGACCAGGTTGTGCATCTTGAATGTGCAGGAAGGTTGCTTCCATATCAAGATCATTAGCTACCACTACCCGCAGTGTCTGGGCTTGCTTCTGGCAGGGCAACACTACTAGTTTCATATCTTGTTCTTTAGCTTGCCCTCCGCACCACTGGTCTTTACCAAAGACTTTGCTTTGGTAGCCGTAGCCCTTTGCTGAGGGAACCTGCATGTATTCCCATGCCTGGACAATTGCTTGTTCAAGTTCTTCTCTAGGGATCTGGTTGTACACGCCAATTGTTTGACCTATTGGAATTGTTGTCAGTGAATCCAAGTCAGTTCTGATCTTATACCAAGAACTGCAGTTTATAGATGCAGTCATGGATGCCCTGCAGGCTATGGCATTTCTTCCAGAGAACCATACCTTTGCCCTGAACACTCAGGTTCACATAGTTGTCTCCAGCGATTTGATAACTGTCAGGTCCATGCTTAGACTGCTGGTTCTTATGGCTGCTGCCATCATGACCATCCTGCTGGCCCATTTTCAGATGTGGATTACCCAGTGGGGTAGTGTGTGTCCAGTGGATCAAGGCTGTCCAGTCCCTGGATCACTTGGTCCGTGTATTGTCACCATTATGGAGCAGTCTCTACTGGTAGCAGTACCACTCTCCTCTGTTACAGAGGACTCTGGTTTTCCCATCCTTCCATCAGTTAGGCCTTATCATGGTTGCCTCTGGGATGGTGTGGGGTTCCCACCTCTGTTGCTTAAGATCCCGACCTGTTTGATCTCTGACCAAGTGCTGTTACCACATCAGCATTCTAGAGATGAGGCTTGTTTGTGGCCTTTACATTCAGGGCTGTCCCTTTCTGGTCTAGACAGACAACCACTGTCCCTACAGACATGGTTGTACCGGTGGCACATGAGGAAGGCGACCGAATATGGGCGACTGTCATAATGGCGACCCATATAATGGCGCTTTCCTCGTGGGCGACCGTAGGGGGATGGCGACTGCCTACATGGTGACAGGGTAGGTGACGGGAAGGGAGAGTGGACGACAGGATGTGGGATGGGGGACGGGGATGTGACCCGCGGGGAACCTGCTTTCACTGAGCCAGCGGTGTGGTGTGGGTAGGGTGTATGGCTCCGACAGAGCAGGTTAAGGGCTCGGGACAGGTTCGGGACTGGCAGCAGGTGTATAAATTTTGTGATTCCCACAGCTGCGGGACTTAGCATTTTTTTTGGAGCCGGGATGTACCCCCCTCCCAGACATGCACCCCTGGGAGTTGAGAATCTTTATTTAGAGGGGTGCAGGGGCGGCTCCGCCCGCATGCACAATTCCTGGTAGCCTTAATGTGCAATCCATCAAATTGTTTTCGCGATATTGACGGTCGGGACAATAGCTATCGCCTTTGTGCGGTCGCTATTATCACACAGAACCATTGTACCCACTCTTACCCCCTCTGAAAAGAAACAGTGTAGGTTTGACAGTGGGCTGTGGCACACAACATTGACATAGTGGTCAGTTTTCTGCACAAGACTCTGAACGTTGAGGTGGATGCTCTCAGCAGGTTGATTGCTATATCCCAGGAGTAGGAACTACAGGACGACATTGTCACCATGCTCTTCTCTTGATTGGGTTGACTTGATCTGGACCTTTTTGCCTCTCCTTGCAGTGCAGAAATGTCACATTTTTACTTACTCGTTCCAGGACCTGGAGATTTCTGTTGAGATGTGTTGTCCCTCTCCTGGCAGGAGAGGTTCCATAATGCATTCCCTCCAGTCCCCCTAATCCATAGGGTGTTAATGAAGCTCCGGACAGAACTGGCCACTCTAGTGCTGGTGGCTCCATTTTGGCCAAGTGTTTGGTTCCCACTTCTGTGCCACACTGTAGTTGAATCTCTTGTCCCCTCCTTTACAGGAGGGGCTCCTTTCTTGGCACCATAGTAGCCTGTTGCAGCCAGACCTTCTGGCATTAGTCCTTTATGTCAGGCTCCTAAAGATGTAGAAATGTCCCAGTTTGCAGTTTTCACCGCTATCTTGGACATTCTCGTGGTGGTTAGGAAGCAGTCTTCTCAGCTTTCTTATTCCTTAAAACGGAAATGTTTTGGTATTTGGTATGCCTCTTGCTTCCTGGACCCATTTTTTGTATAGTCTATTGGGTTTTCGACTATCTCCTGCCCCTATCATACTCTGGCCTCCAGTAATTTGTGATGAAGGTACATCATGCATCTTGCCTTTCATGCCCTCGTAGAGAGCAAGATTGGCACAGTTGGAGGTGTCCTGCAGATTCTGAAAGATCTCCTGCATCTCTGTCCACCAGTCTGTTGCCCAGTTCTGGTCCAAGACCTTGATGTGGTTCATTATTTGGGCTCCTTTGGAGCACACTGCCACCTATGACCTTCTTTTACTTTCATTATTTGGGCTCCTTTGGATCACACTCACCAATGATCTCCTTTTACTCTCATTGACAACACTTTATTTGGTGGCTGTCACCTTATCTTGGAAGGTTTCCAAACTGCAGACATTTATTATAGATCTAGCCGGGTCCCATTGCTCAGTACTCCTCAATTAGTGTATCTTTACTTCTGCCCTCCCTCCCCCTTCCACCTCATAGAACCTAAGTTTCCTTGTTCAAAGGTATATGTAGATTCTGCTAGTACATACCTCATCTCTGAAGGAATGTGGCCCTTATTGCTTATAGGCCTTATAGCCAATGTTATGCCTTTTTCACTAGCTCCCTGCATAGGGACTCATCCTTCATTTGGGAATGCCCCACCATGTGATGATGTCCTCTTTTCTGATTCTTTCATGTCCTCATCGTTGGCCTACCCTTTTCTGCTGCCATGGCACACTGGGACTTCATCACAGATGTTTAATATGTCCATTGGACTTAGCAAATACCAACAGCTACACCGTTTCCCCCCTACGGCACTAGGCCAGGGTACTTCTACATGCAACCTGGGGAGCACTTGGCATCCGCTTAAACTAGGATATGCCTTGCCCACCTCATCAGAACAAACGGGTGCGGGCACGATCCATCAATCTTGTGTTGAGAGCCCTTAAAATGATACTATTCATGCTTCTGCTCTGCTCTGGCAGTGTCGAACTGAACCCAGCTCCCTTCCCCCGCCTATCTCTGCTCTTTGCGACCTTATCAACCTAAAAGGTTTAAGTATCCTCCATATTAATATGTGCAGCCTCCTAAGTAAGCTAGATGCCATTCAGGCTTGGATTACACAGACAAAACCTGACATCCTGATGGTTTCTGAGACCTGGCTCAAGCCCACTACCCTGGACTCTGAGGTCAACTTACCTAAATACAATATGTTTTCTGCAGACAGACGGACTAAAGGTAGGGGGGGAGGGGGGTTGCCAACTACATACTGGAAAAATATAAAGTTTCTATTACCGACACCTCATCATTGCCAAAAGAGTTTGAAAGCCTCACGATCAAAGTCCATCTCTCAACCACCTTGGTCTTGCACATCATAGGCTGCAGCAGGCCTCCCTCTGCAGGACTTCCAACTGTTAAGTCACCTTTCCAACTCTCTTAGTGTGCTGCAGCCAGAAGTCGTAATCCTGGGTGACTGTAACCTGAATTGGCTTTTGGATGCCTCCAAACCCTTAAAAACTCTGTGACTCATTTGGACTTACTCAGATTGTCTCAGAAGTGACCCATCCAAATAAAAAGAACCCAAATAAAAGCTCCCTACTAGAAACATAGAATTTGACGGCAGATAAGGACTGCTTGGCCCATCCAGTCTGCCCATTTCCCTACCTACTGGATAAGCTGCAGATCCTAGTTAACCAGCAGCCTACTTCTTCTTACCCCAACCCCCCAGAATTGCCTTATGACTGTCCCATGCACATGCTTAGATTCCACCACTGATTCTGACTCCACAACCTTCCTCCGAAGGCCGCTCCATACATCCACAACCCTCTGTGAAAAAAATACTTAAATTACCTCTGAGCGCTCTCTATCTTCAAATTGTGCCCTTGTTCTTGCACACCTTTTTTGAAAGATGCTACCCTCTTGGACTTTGTTGATTCCCTTGAGGTACTTGAAAGTTTCTATCATGTCCCCCCTCTCCCTCCTTTCCTCGAGGCTATACATATTAAGCTCCTTAAGTCTCTCTTCATATGTCTTCCGGTGCAGACCCTGCACCATTTTAGTTGCCCTCCTCTGGACAGCTTCCATCCTGTCTGTCTTTGCGGAGATTGGGTCTCCAGAACTGCACACAGTACTCCAGATGGGGTCTCACCAGCTGTCTGTACAGAGGGATAATAAATTCCTGTTTTCTACTGGTGATGCCTCTCCCCATGCATCCCAGTATCCCCCCAGCCCTTCTTGCTGCCCCTCTCACATTGCTTGCCACCTTTAGGTCATCTGATATGACTACCCCGAGGGTCCCTTTCCATTTTTGTTGTTGTTAGTATCTCACCCCCCATCGTGTACTCTTCCCCTTGGTTTTGTTTCCCAGGTGCATTACCTTGCTTCTGCATTGTTAATCTGAAGCTGCCATACATTTGACCATTCCTCTAACCTTGCCAAGTCCTTCTCATCCTTTCCACCCCACCCTGTGCATCAACTCTGTTGCAGATCTTTGTGTCATCTGCAAGAGACATACTTTCCTTCCAGTCCCTATGCAATGTCGCTTATAAAGACATTGAGAGGACAGGTCCTAATACTGAACCCTGCGGTACCCCACTAGTAACCCTCCTTTCTTCTGAGTGGACTCCATTTACTGTTACTCTCTGTGTCCTATTCTCCAGCCACTTCTTTACCCAGGCTGTCATCTTGGGACCCACTCCCAGGCTGGCTAACTTGTATATTAATCTTTTGTGTGGGACTGTGTCAAATGCCTTGCTAAAGTCTAGGTAGGCCATGTCCACAGCCCCTCCCTGATCTACTACTTTGGTCACCCAGTCAAAGAAATCTATCACGTTTGTCTGGCATACCTTCCCACTGTGAATCCATGCTGCCTAGGGTCCTGTGCCCCTGTGGCCTCTAGATACTCGACAGTTCTTTCCTTCAGAAAAGATTCCATCATTTTCCCTATCACTGAGGTTAAACTAACAAGTCTGTAGTTTCCTGCTTCTGCCTTGCACCCACTTTTGTGAAGGGGAATCACATCTGCCCTCCTCCAGTCCTCGGGTACCATCCCATCCTCCCATGATTTGTTAAAAAAGGTAGTCAGTTTTGTCACTAGTTCTACCCTTAGTTCTTTTAGAATTCTGGGATGAATCCCATCAGGCCTCATTGCTTTGTCCACCTTCAGTTTTAAGAGTTCTTTCAGAACCCTTTCTTCTGTAAATGGGCTGGTATCAACTTCTGTATCCAGATTGTTTCTACTGTTTGTTTCAGGTACCTCCCCCTCTTCGTTTGTAAATACTGAGCAAAAATAATTGTTTAGTATCTCTGCCTTTTCACAGTCTCCCTCTACCCACCCTCTCTCCCCTTTATTAAGCCTCACTATCCCTCCCTTGGTCTTCCTTCGCTCCCTGATGTACCTATAAAAGGTTTTATCCCCCTTCTTAACTGAGTTGGCTGTCTTTTCCTCGGTTTGGGCCTTTGCTGTTCTGACTGCCTTCCCAGCCTCCTTTGCTTTAACTGATACAGTTCTCTGTCCTGCTCCTTCTGCGATTCCTTGTACTTCCTGAATGCTTTCTTTTTCTTGAACCTTCATGCCACTTCCTTTGAGAACCATAGTGGTTTCTTACATCGCTTTGTTTTGTTTATTTGCTTCACACAAAGGCTCGCTACCTTTGTGATGGCAGTTTTATTATTCCCCATTGTTTTCCACCCTCCTTCCTGCCCATTTGCTAGTGCATTCCTTAGGCACTCACCCATTTTGTCAGTCAGCCCTCCTAAAGTCCAGTACTTTTGCCTTTGTATGGCTTGACTCTATTGCTGTGTTTATTGTGAACCATACTGTTCGATGGTCGCTAGTTCCCAGATGGCTACCCACTTCTACATCTGTGATCCTCTCTCCATCTCCATTTGAGAGAACCAGGTCTAAGATTGCTCCCTCTCGAGTGGGCTCCAATACTAGTTGTCTAAGGCATGCCCCCTGTAGGGCATCTAGAATAACCCCACTCTTTGAAGTGGCTGCTGCAACTGCACTTCAGTTAACATCTGGCATATTCAGATCACCCATCAGCAATATCTCCCCTTTTTCTGCCATTCTAAGTATACTTTCTATCATTTCCTTGTCCATTTCCTCCCCCTGAGAAGGGGGTCTGTATATAACCCCTGTGCGGATTGGTGCCATTGTGTCTCCAAATTTACCCACAGTGCTTCTTCTCCTCCCTGTTTACCCTTTTGTTCTGTTGCTTTTATTCCTTCCTTATGTAAAAGCTTCTCCTCCTCTTCTTTTACCCTCCCTGTCCCTCCTGTAGATAGTGTATCCTGGTATGTTTTGCGTCCCAGTCATGGTTTTTGTGTGTGCCATGTTTCTGCTGACTGCCACGATATCCAGATGTTCCTCCTCCATCAAGGCCACTAATTCAGGAAGCTTGTTACCCAGACTCACGGCATTTGGCACTCATTGCTCTCCATTTTTTGATGGCTTTACCTTCTGTTGCAGCATCCCCCACTGACCTTTCTACCTCGTTTTTTCTCATTTAGTACCCTGGTTTGTAGGAGAGGCTGGGATTTTCCTGCTGCTTATTAGTGCCTCCCTTTGACTAGTTTAAAAGCTTGCCAATGAAGCATTTAAACTGATTGCTCAAAAGACTTGTTCCTTCCTGGACAGATGCAGACCATCCTGCCAGTATAGGCTGGTGTCCCTCCAGGTGGAACCCCAGTCCCCAATGAAGCCAAACCCCTGTGCTCCACACCATTTTTTCAACCTTCATTAAACTGCATGGTGCTAATTACCCTCACCTTCCCCATGCCATTGACAGGCAGCACCTCTGAGAAGGATACTGTGTGTGCCATTTGTCTTAGACCCCTCCCCAACTCTACAATGTCCTCCTGTACTGCTCTAATCTCATGATGAGCCAAGTCATTTGTCCCTAGGTGGACAATTACGTCCAGCTCAGACTCCCTTGCAGCTGTTTTCGTGATCCTGAGGATGCACTTCCTGTCCCTCCAAGCCATGGCACCAGGCAGGCACCTTACTTCAGTTTTCCCAGCTCCCTCCAGTTCTATCCCCCTAATAATTGAGTCCCCCACCAGGAGCTGCTTCCTTTCCTGTGGTGTCCTCTGCCTCCTTCCTGTGGGCCTTCCTTGTGACAGTTGTCATCAGTCTTCTCATGGGTGCATCCATAGAGGAGCTATGCTCCCAGAATGGTGTATGGATTGTGGGTGGAATAATTGACTGGGTGTGCCTCTGTTCCACCATCCTCACCCTCCCTGAACCCACTGTGGTCCAATTGCTGTGCTTTCTTCGCAACCTCTGAGGTAGTGGTGGTGGCGCTGGTGCTCCCTGGATGGGGCAGGTTCCCTTCCTACTGTCCAGTGTGGCCTGGGGGAAGGCTTCCTTACTAGTGTCCAGTGCGGCCTGAAGACGGGCAACTTCCTCCCTCAGGGCAAAGAGTTGTCTGCAAATAGGACAGCATCTCAGCCTCCAGAAAGACTCCTGGAAGACTGCTGCCCCACAGCCATTACATTACACTACTCCCCACATGTTTATCTACTTTTTTTGTGTGTGTGTGTGTGTGTGTGTGTGTGCGTGTGTGATTGGTTTGTTATATAGAAATATATATATTATACAATGTATGCTTATATTGGCAGTGCAGTGTGCTAGAGAGGATATGACAGTGATGCACCTTGCACTCTTGAGGAAATGTCAGAACCTCAGGTATAAAGGAACTATTTCCAGGGTGGGTGGGGTGAGGGGTGGGAAGGGGTTGGGCCTAAACTGTGCCCTCACAAAACAAGCTAAAAGCTGTCACCCACTGCTGCGATGAGTGCCTTCCTGTCAGCAAGATGCCCTACACAACAATTTGACAGAGAAAATACCCTGCTAATCAAACAGAGAAAAATCCAGACATCCAACTCAGACACAGGTAAACCTCTCCAGCCCCAGAACAGCCTGGTGGTTTGTTAGCCACAAAGGAAAATCAAATATGCAGTTATTTCAGCCCTTCTGAGGATGCTGACAAGATAAGCAGTTTTAAAAAAACCCTTCCTGAATTAAAAACTAAAACAAACACAAAGCAATACCATTTTAAAAGTGAGGAAAACTTCTCTCAGATGTAAGCAAGAGAGAGAGAGAGATTAGTTACAGATATTTAGTCCAAAATAGTATATCCCACGCAGCTTCTCAGTTGTTTCCAAGCACTCCTGTACACAACTTGGAAGAAGATGGACTTCTGCCTCAAACAGGATCACACCACTAGTTTATATTAATTGAACAATGCTGAAATGGTTTAGCTAGACAAATGTGTGTGATGCAGAGCTCTGACTTATGAAGACAGTTACCCCCACCTCAGGCTATGTTTGGCATCCAGTTACAAACTGCAGCTTTTGCTATTTTGAATCACACAACCCCACCAAAAGTTGCAAAATATATTGATGCAGATTCTCACAGAATTCTAGTAATCAGTCCAGTTAGCCACAAAGGAAAATCAAATATGCAGAAGATGAGCAGTTTAACCCCCCCCCTTCCTGAATTAAAAACTAAAACAAACACAAAGCAATACCACTTTAAAAGTGAGGAAAACCTCTCTCAGATGTAAACCCACCAAAAGTTGCAAAATATATTGATGCAGATTCTCACAGAATTCTAGTAATCAGTCCAGTTAGCCACAAAGGAAAATCAAATATGCAGAAGATAAGCAGTTTAAAAAAAACCCTTCCTGAATTAAAAACTAACACAAACACAAAGCAATACCACTTTAAAAGTGAGGAAAACTTCTCTCAGATGTAGGCGAGAGAGAGAGAGATTAGTTACAGATATTTAGTCCAAAATAGTATATCCCACGCAGCTTATCAGTTGTTTCCAAGCACTCCTGTACACAACTTGGAAGAAGATGGACTTCTGCCTCAAACAGGATCACACCACTAGTTTATAGTAGTTGAACAATGCTGAAATGGTCTAGCTAGACAAATGGCTGTGATGCAGAGCTCTGACTTGTGAAGACAATTACCCCCACCTCAGGCTATGTTTGGCATCCAATTACAAACTGCAGCTTTTGCTATTTTGAATCACACAACCAGACCAAAAGTTGCAAAATATATTGATGCAGATTCTCACAGAATTCTAGTAATCAGTCCAGTTAGCCACAAAGGAAAATCAAATATGCAGAAGATAAGCAGTTTTAAAACCCCCCTAGACATTATTCTAGTAAACAAGCTGCACCTCTTCTCTCATTCTGGAGTTTTCTTCACTGATCTCAGTGACCACTGCTTTACTGCTTGCATAAGAGCTACACCCAAGCCTATTTCTAATTCCAGGTTCACAATCAGGAGATGTTTACATAACTTAGTGCCACAAGCCTTCCTTAAGGACTTACAAAACTCCTTGCTATGGCAGGACTTCTACCTAGCCAAGATAGTAGAGACAGCATACGAGACCTTCCATACTATTGTCCGTGGAGCTATTGACAGGCAGCCCCCTTGATCAAAGCATGTACCAAGAAAAAGTCTCTCCCTTGGTTCACACGTCAACTGAAGTCAGCTTTGCTCAACAGGGACAAGCTCTGGAAGAAAGCGCGTAAATCAAAGCTTCAGTCGGATTGGGCTGATTTTAGGTCACCCAGAAACCTCTGCACAAAGCTTGTCAGAAACACTAAGGCTAACTACTTCCAGTCAACTCTGGACTCCTCCACCAAGGACCCTGCCAAATTCTGGCAAACCTTTAGAGATGTTCAAGGACATGCTTCATCAGGTTCTCTCCCTACAAAGATCTTATACGAAGGATCCCTCATTACCGAGAAGGCAGAAATCCTTGACTGCTTTAGTAATCATTTTATTACCGTAGGTATGGCCTTTGACATTTCACCTGCGAATAACCTACGTACCCAGTTCTTATCACAAGGACCAGCAAGCCCTCCCCCTGTCCACAGCACTCCTGTCACGGGTTTCTCCTTCCAACCAGTAACTTACAAGGAAGTGGATGACCTGCTCCTTCAGCTGGATGCCAAAAAAAGCACAGGAGTGGACCTCATTGGCCCTTTTTTCCTAAAGCTCGGTCACCCAAGTGCTGGCAGCTCCATTAACGCACCTCTTTAATATGTCCCTCAGCTTGGGTAAACTCCCTTCTGTCTGGAAGACTGCCCAAGTTTTACCACTCTTCAAATCAGGAGACCCCAGAGACCCAAAATAACTACAGGCCAATCTCCTTACTCCCCCCATCAAAACTGCTGGAGAAATTAGTGAATTGGCAACTTAGAAACTACATTGATGCCTCAGATCTACTAAACCCTGTGCAATCAGGCTTTAGGCCATGCCATAGCATAATCACAGCTCTGGCTAAAGTCACAAATGACTGGCAGAGAGCCCTTGACTTAAAGAATCGCGTGTGTGCGGTCTTCCTTGACTTAAGCAAGGCCTTCGATACCGTCGACCATGCACTGCTGTTAGTTACTCTCCGCAACACTGGTCTGGATGCACCTTCCCTAAAATGGTTCTCATGCTACCTGGCAGAGTGGGTGCAGCAAGTAAAAGCAGTAGGTGATCTCTCTCGACTCTAAAACAGATTAGCAGAGGCATACCTCAAGGCTGTATCTTGGGGCCCTTACTTTTCTCACTTTATAGCAACAACATCAACCATGGAATCAAACTTTCCAGTGTACATCTCTTTGCAGGTGGACACGGTCCTTTACACTGCCAGGCCTACTACCGAAAGTGCCTGTTCGGACTTGCAAGCAGATTTCCTTATGCTGTAACTAAACCTCCTGAGTCAAAAGCTTCTATTGAATGCCAAAAAGACCAAGGCTATGCTGTTGTCCCCAACGACCAAGTCCATAAACTCCCTTAAGCATGACAATATTCCCACTATCACCACCCTGCTTGGCGAGTCACTTGACTATGTGACCAAGTTCAAGTACCTAGGTATGTGGATTGACAACAGACTTTCTTTTGCTGATCATATAGACGAGCTCTCAAAAAAACTTAGGCAGAGGCTTGGACTTTAAGAATCAAGCATCTGCTTACCCAAGAGGCCAGAAAAAGCTTAGTACAAACCACATTCCTAGCTGTTTTGGACTATGCAGACTTCCTGTATGGCCAAGTCCCAAAAACCGCCCTATCTAAGCTTGACACCCTTTATCATAGGGCCTTACATTTCATCTCTGGTGCAGCATATAATACCCATCACTGTGTACTCTATTCCACGGTAGGATGGACCTCATGTTCAGAAGGCAAAGGAACGCTATACTGTGGACCTATAGATCTTTATCCAAGATGCTACCCTCCTACATTTCTGACTATCTGCCCTCCTACAACTTACGAAACTATGCCTTGAGAAACTATTCGAACATCTCTGTAGCTGTGCCTAAAATCTTTTCCTGTTTCGGCAGAGCCTCCTTCAGCTATGTGCTGCCCCAGCTGTGGAACAACATCCAGAAATCCATAAAATTGGTGAATCCTTTTGGTTTTGTGGAATTCAAGTCACTCTATTCGAGATACTTCTCTGAGCCTTGTCAGTGCCCTCCCTGTTGCTAAACTGAAGCCATACATTGCTACTCTACAGTCTACCCTCTACACTTTCTATCCTCTCGTTAGAATTACCCTAAGCCATGTTTCTGGATTCATCGTTGCTTTCTACTTGCTGCTGAGCCCCCCGCTTGCACTGTCACTAGCATCAACTCTGCTCTACTAGAGCTATCAGTGTCTAAAATTACTGGTTTGGCACATTGGTTCTGACTTGCTTCCACCTCTCTGCTGTACTGTTCGCTGGGATGAGGCTTCACCTTACGAGTGGACCTCATTGATTATCCTTGTACCTTATTATTATTGCTATGTATTGTATCACTATGCCCATTTGTGCAATGTGTTCTGTTGTGCTACTGTATTATTTATTGTGTACCTACGAGACCCTCCTTGAAAATGAGCTTGCTCAATGGAGTTTCACCTGGCTACATAAAGATTGATTGATTGATACTCCATACCTTATTTTTCACCAGGATGGAGTCCTAACTTCATAATCCTCATCTGTTATTTCCCATAGTAGTGTCTGCTATTACCCTGAATCAAACTATTCACCTTACTGTGTGTTTTATTGTTCTAAGGGCGTGGCTACAGTTAATTATCCACACTTTGTCAGTTCCACTGGAATGGTCTGATTCATTGGACATATTCAATCTAAGCTCCTCCCACCACCTGGGTGGTATATTCTCCAGCTCCACCCTGTGATGTCTGAGCTTTCTTTCTCTTGGAAGGGACAGGTCTCTTTCTTCACAGCTCTTGCAGCATTTGAGGATTTCATTGCAAGTTAGCACTTTGGCGAAAAGTTCAATTTTCTTCAACTTCGATTTGCAGTTTATTCCACTCGTTCCAGCTCTGCCTTAAATGAGAGATATTGACATGGAAGAGGGGAAGCTGTCATGTAGTTTTTAGTTCTGTGTGACTTGTTGACAGAAAATATCGAAAAGTGACCAGCACTTCTGCCTGTACTGCCTGGGAGAGCAGCACAAAGGGGAGGGCTGTGGCCTTTGTCAGATAATGCTTCCAGCATAAGTGGAAGATCACAAGGCCCTACTCCTCTGTCAGCCCTCGGAACAGGATCCCAAGGATTGACCTAATAGTCACAAAAAGGCCTTGTGGGTGCTGTACAGGTGCCCTCCTGTACAGTGGATCGGGTGGCTCGAGGAGGTGCTCTGCTGCTGCACTAACTGAACATTTATTTTTTCACTACTGGTTATTTTTCTTTTAGGCAACATGGTGTCAATCTACATACAGGGACGGTCGGAGCAGTGAGAGGTTAACCAGAGACACAGGAGCTGTGGGAGGGACCAGTGGTAACTCAGAGGAAACAATTTCTTTGCATTTGTACTGTATTCTTTATTGCAGGGAAAGCTGACTTACCCTGCCTGAAGTACCTGATTGTTCATTACTTTTTGAACTATGGTTGGGGCACAGACGAGGTACAGACATATTGTACTTGGCTGATTGTTTCTTGGGAGGGAGATGGAGTAGATCCCTCTTCCCCCACCCCTCAGCCCACCCACTCCAGGGCTCATCCTCCTTTTATAGGGCATGGGCCCATTGGAAGAAGGAGCAGGGACCTAATAAAAAAAAAAAAAAACTTACTAGAGGGGGTAGCTAAGACTAGTACAGGGAAAGTTCAGATCGGCATGGGAGTGGTGCAGTGCAGTGGCTGTGGAGTGGCAGTCTTCAGGGAGATGTTCTGGAGGCTGCGATGCTGCCCTATCTGCAGGCACCTCTCTGGGTTGTGGGAGGAAGTCACCTGTCTCCAAGACGAGTTGGCCAGGTTACAGGAGGCATTCATCCCCACCCAGGGGCTACCAGGACCACAACCTAAACCTCATAGGGTGCCCAGGAGGAGGAGGAGTGGTTAGATCATGGTGGGCTCGGGGGAGGGAGTAGGGCTGAGGCACGTCCCACAACTGGTCTAGCTGAGTAACTCCTACGCTGTTTTGGAGCAGTCGGATAGCCCCACAGATGCACCCGCAGCTGAGACCAGAGAGGATGAGCGGGATGTCCATGATGGAGCCCAAGGGAAATGTGGTAGAGAACCCCAGAGGAGGAGGAAACTTCTACTGAAGGGGGAGTCAGTTGTCCAGGGAGTTACTTTAGGGGAACCTAGCATGAAGAACAGGGAGGTCAAGTGCATCCCAGGAAGCACGGCATGGGGGGGGGATGGGAAGCAGATCAATAGGATCGCAAGGGCAGTAGCAAGGAGGGAGGAACTGGATGTCATCGTCCACCTGAGGACAAATGACATGGTGGAAGAGAGAGGTGGGAGACTGGCAGAATCCAGGAGGATTTCAGGATGCTGGGGAGAAGCCTGAAGCAGGTAGCACACTCCATTTCCTTCTCAGAGGTTCTACCTGTCCCCAGCAGGGGTAAGGCTAGAACACTCCGCATCCAGTCATTCAAATTCGTGGTTGAAAGAATGGTGTTTAAGGGAGGGGTTTGGCTTCATGGGAGACTGGGGCCCCACGTGGATGGATACAAGTGTGTATAAGGAGGACGGCCTGCATCCATCCGGAAGGGACCATGATCCAGAGTGAAAGGTTTAAATGCTTCAGCAGCGAGCATTTAAACTGGCCGGGGCAGGAGGGACAGGAAGCTTAGTAACCACCACACAAGAGCAAAAGCAGGAATATAAATGGGCAGTGAGTATAACTAAAGTAGCTGGGGGGGGGGGGGCAAAGTGCAGGAATCTGGACCTCACAAGAAAGGCAACTGGGATCGAGGAAGAAACCAACAGAGTAGGAACAGGGGCAAGGGGGTAATCTAAGATGAACAACATGGAAGGCCATGGTAACTAATGCCAGAAGCCTAGGAAATAAAATCCAGGACCTGGAGGCCTTGATAGTAGAGACAGACGTGGACTTGGTAGCAATAACTGAAACCTGGTACACTGTAGATCATGGGTGGGAAATAAATGTACCAGGTTATACTCTGTTCAGGAGGGATAGAGGGAGCAAAATGGAGGGAGGAGGTTGCCCTGTATGTCAGAGAGGGTATAAATGCAACACAGATACAGGGTAGGCAGGGGGAGGCAGAGGCACTGTGGAGCACCCTTGAACCTGGAAATGGCACAGCAGTATGCATAAGGGTGATATACAGGCCTCCAGGACAGGGGGGAGGAAGTGGACAGGGAGCTAGTAGCCAAAATACATAAGATGGCAATGAAAGGTGAAATTCTGCTGATGGGGGATTTCAATTTGCCAGACGTGGATTGGACCATCCAGGCAGCTGCTTCAGACAGAAGCATAGGCATCCTAGATTCCCTACAGGAGGCAGGACTTTGGCAGCTTGTGCTGACAAGGCGATTCTGGATCTAGTGATGACCAACAGGGAGAGAATCGCAGATGTCCGGGTAGAAGGGCATCTGGGAACCAGCGATCACCACATAGTGTGGTTCAGCATGGGGACAGGACTCAGTCAAGTTACACTAGGGCAAAGATTTTGGATTTCAGAAAGGCAGACTTCGCTAAAATGGGGAGAGGTATCAAAACAACCCTGGAGAAAAGGGGGGCACGGTGGGGTTGGGGGGGAGAGCAGTGGGAGTGCCTAAAAGGAGCCATAGCAAAAGTGACATACCAGTGCATCAGATTGGTATCCAAAGGCAAGAGAAGGAGAAAGCCACTATGGTTCTCGAAAGAGGTGGCATAAAAAGTAAGAGCTAAAAGGGCAGGGTTCAGGAAATGTAAGACGATGCAAATGGAGGACAGGGAGGTGTACCTAGAGTGTCTAAGGGAAGCGGGGAGGGCTGTAAGGAGAGCAGAAGCACAGACTGAGGAAATCCAGCAGTAGGGAGGAGACTGGGAACTATTAGCCGGTCCGCCTTACCTCAGTAGTGGGGAAGATCAAGGAGGCACTGCTTAAAGAAAGGATAGTGGGACATCTTGACGCCATCGGTGCCCAGGACCTTAGACAGCATGGATTCACTGCGGGCAAGTCGTGTCAGACTAATCTGATAGATTTCTTTGACTGGGTGACAAAGGAAGTAAATTTGGGGGGGGGGGGGGCCCTGGACGTCGCCTACCTTGATTTCAGCAAAGCCTCTGACACTGTCCTACATGAGAGGCTGATAAACAAGATGGGTAGTCTAGGCCTGAGAGACAAGGTGATAAACTAGGTTAGAAACTGGCTAACTGACAGAGGCCAGAGGGTGGTGGTAACTAGGATACTATCTTGGGAGAAGGGGATGGCAAGTGGGGTACCGCAGGGATCAGTCCTTGGTCTAGTCCTGTATAGTGTCTTCATTAGTGACATTGCAAAGGGGTGGGAAGGGAAGGTCTGCCTGTTTGCAGATGACACCAAGATCTGTATCAGGATGGATACTCCAGAAGGGGTGGAGAAAATGAAAAGGGACCTGGGGAAGCTTGAGAAGTGGTCAGAGGAGTGGCAACTGGGGTTTAATTTAAAGAAGTACAAAATTATGCACCTGGGACATAGAAACACTGGGGAGACCTGCAGGATTGGTGGGGGGATGCTGACATTCACCAAGGAAGAAAGGGACCTGGAGGTTATTATTTCTGATGACCTGAAAATGTCAAAGCAGTGTACAAAGGCAGCAGGGAGGGCCAGTGGCATGCTAGGGTGCATAGGAAGGGGTATCACCAGCAGGAGGTAGTGACGCAGTTATATAAATCCCTGGTCAGGCCCCATTTGGAGTACTGTGTGCAGTTCTGGAGGCCGCACCTTCGAACGGACATTACAGGCTGGAGACGGTCCAGAGAAGGGTAACTAAGATGGTAAAGGGCTTGCACCACACGAGGAGAGATTGAGGGACCTCAATATGTACTCACTGAAGGAGAGGAGGAAGAGAGGGGACATAATAGAAACATTCTAGGAGCGTGGATTTGTTGTTCATCCACACTCTCTGGCATGTCCCTTCTCCTTTAAATCTGTCCGGAAGTCTTCAAGCTGGCTCCTCCCACCCACCTGGGTGGTAAATACCTCGGCTCCACCCCATGATGCCAGATCTTCCTTTCCGCTGGAAGATTCGGGTTCCCTCATGCTGCTTTAGCAGTTTATAGGCCCTGGCTTCGCAACGTCGGTTTTTACCGCAAATTACTCTAAAACTCGTTAGTTAGCTTCTCCGATTACAGCGCATCGGACATGGGGGACAAATTGTCCCCAGGATTTTGCTGGTGTACTTGCGGCCAGAAGATGTCGCGCACCGATCCCCACCTCTCGTGTGTCTATTGCCTAGGTGTTGGACATGACACCACGTCTTGTACCTTTTGTCTAGCCTTCCATCACAACGTTTGAAGACTGCATACTCTAAAATTGGGGAGACTGAGAAAATGAACCTTACCGCTGAAATCTAAAGAGGCGAGGTGGGCGTTTCGGCCGCGGGATCCGCCGAGCAGTTGGAGCAGATGTAGGCATTTGAGGAGGAAGCGGCTCAAGCTTCAGCTAGTCAAAGCTTTTTTGTTCCACTCAACTTTGGTTCTACTTTTACGGGCTCCTTTAGGGAGTTGTGCCAGTCTCTCCCCACCAGGGGTGAGGCGCCCACGGACTCGCACTTCTCCTGCCCTCGGAAGAGGGACAAGGACCCTAAGTCTTCGTCTAAACGGAGACGCTTCTGGGACCGAGAGATGTCCAAGTCCCAGAAACATGTGGTCTCGACTTCAGTCGAGATCGCTTCCTCGGCCGCCTGCTTTACAGACCTTCCGTCTGGCCAAGGCACCGAGACCGAGGAAACGGCTGAACCGGCCGAAATTATGCTCGACCCGATCGAGCCTTTATGACCGACTCCGGTCGACGATCCTTTAGAAAGGTCTCCAGTTCTTTTCTTTCCCGATGAGGAGACACTGCCCTCGGGTGTCCCGATCGAGGAAACTGTACTAGAACTTCGGTTTTCACTGACTCCGGTGACTCCTGATCGACCGAACCGACCCAGTCAGTCTCGATCGAGGAGTAGGACCCCTTTGGTCGAACGGCCGAAAAAGGGCCACTAACACTCCAAGAAGAGGTGCTGCCACCGATCCCCATCCTCCTCGGACAAGGAGAGGCTTCGACGGAAACTCCGTCGACGCTATGAAGATCTTATGTGGCAACAGCTGATTTTTACCGGGCAGAAGCCGGCCGCACCAGCCATCACTTGGCTCCCGCCTTCCTTGCTGACGCCGACCCTCCAGAACCGAAGGCCTCAGTTCCATCACCATGGCCGGGTCCATATCCTGCTCGGCTTATTATGGTCTCTCCACCAATTTTGGTGGAACCACCGCCTAAGCAGCCTCAGGAAGGGGCTCCCTCGAAAGAGGACCAACAAGACACCGGGCTTCCTGGACGTCTGTCGATCACGGTCGTCACCGATTGCCCTCGGCATATTGAGAGAGACCTAGGCGGGAGACCATTGTACCCCGACTCTTCGGACTCAGACTACATTGGTTTACACACTCATCCTGGGGATGATGTCATCAGTGGCGGGGTTGGAGGAAGGTCCTTCCTTCTTTCAGGGCATCCTCCGCCTGATCTCCAAATCCACCGGAATGCCTCTGAAGCCCATCCAGAAAAAGGCGGAGTACCCCCTTATGGATATCCTTAAGAGGGGGGATACCCCGACGGAGGCCTTTCCAATGGCCGAAGCCATTGTTGGCCTGGCCCTTGTTCTTTGGCAGCGTGCTGTTTCCTACACAGCTCCATCTGCCTGCATGGCCCGCAAGTATACGGTGCCCATGGAGTCCCTGGCGGGTTCACAGAACATCCTTTGGCTGAAAGCCCAGTGACTGCTTTTGTGTTCAGATGTACTGGTAGCTCATCTGACACTGACCGACCCCCGGACAAGGAGTCTAAGAATATGGACCATTCTGCTCATAAGGTTTATGCGGCCTCGTCCTTAGGCCTTCGTCAGGCCAGCTTGGCTGTTATTATGGCACAGTTCTCTCATGTCCTCCTTGGGTCATTAGATGAAGTCCTCCCTCATCTCCCAGCGGACGTGCAGACTACTGTCAAGCAGGTCCGTGATCAGGGCCGTGCTGTTGCAAAACAGCAGCTCCAGATGGCCCTGGACATTGGAGATTCCTGTGCCCACTCATTAGCAGCCGCAGTGGCCACTCGCCGCAGGGCTTGGCTGAGGCTGTCCTTCCCGGTGGATACCCAGCACAAGTTAGCTGATGTGCCCTTCCTAGGCACCGACCTCTTCGGTCCAGGAGTGGCTGGTCACCTCCAGTGCATAGAGCAGTCCAGTGCCACCTTGGATGCTACCTCTACGAAGGGTTCTTCGGGCAGGAACCAACAGAAGTGCAAGAAGAAGCCTTTTCTGCACTCTTCCCCTGTGGTTAGGCAGCCCTCCTATCAAGGAGGTCAGCAGTAACAGCAGGCTCAAGCTTGGTGCCCCAGGCCCAAGCAGGGTCCTCAGCAGCCCCGTAAAGGAGGCCGAGGTGCTGGTCCAGGTGCCGCCTCCTCTTCTAAGCCTGCTCAGTGACAATTTGGGGGTTGCCACCCCTACACCCGTCACGCCAGCTCTGGGTCCTTCCGTGGGGGGGCTGGCTCCACCACTTTCTTTACACCTGGTCCGATATCACCTTGGACAGGTGGGTTCTAGAAGTGATCAGCCAGGGACTGCCTCTGGAATTCGAGCAGTACCCTCCCAGCCGAGCCCATGCTCATTGGGAGGAAAGGATCTCAGCTTGCACTCAGTTGGCTCTTCGAGACGACATTGCTCAGCTCCTCCGCAAGGAGGCGGTAGCTCCAGTGCTGTATACTCCTACAGACCCAGGCTTTGTATACAGGTACTTCCTGGTGCCCAAGTGGACAGGGGGTTGTCGCCCCATCCTAGATCTCCACGACCTGAATCAGTATCTTTGGGTCTTGCACCTTCCGGATGGTAACTCTGAACCAGATCATACCATCCCTGGAGCGAAACATGTGGTTCTGTTCACTGGATCTGCAGGACGTGTTCTTCCACGTCCCAATCCGTCCGTCCCATCAGCGGTTCCTTCGCCTCAGGGTCGAGGGGACCCTGTACAAGTTCTGAGCCATCCCATTTGGCCTGTCATCGGCCCCGAGGGTCTTCACCAAGTATATCTCAGTGGTGGCAGCCCATCTCCGGAGTCGAGGAGTTCGAATTTACCCTTATCTCGATGACTGGCTCTTGGCAAGTTCGTCCCTCCAGGAGGTGGAGAGATCCAGGGATCTGGCTCTTCGAACCTGCTCCCAACTAGGCCTCCTGATCAACGAGGCCAAGTCGGAGCTCATACTCTCTTAGGTGATTGGCTTCATTGGGGAAGATCTCGACTCTCGTCAAGCCAGAGCTCGGCTTCCTGCAGACAGGGCCGAGGTTCTTTCCTCCTTTGCCCAATAATTTCTGGCTGGGCACTTGCGCCCTGCCTGGGACTTCCTGCGCCTTCTAGGTTACATGGTGGCATGCACCTCAGTGGTCCATTGGGCCAGATGGCACATGCGAACCCTCCAGTGGAAGCTGGCCACTCAATGGACTCAGCGCTACGGTCATTTCAACCAGCTGATCACTGTGACCCAGAAGATGTGGGACGCTCTCCAATGGTGGACTGCCCCAGACCGGTTGCAGGAAGGGATCCCGTTTGTCCGCCCCGAGCCGACGGTCATCCTTACGACTGATGTCTCTCATGGACTAGGGAGCCCACATGGGGGACAGCAGAGCCCACGGGTTCTGGACCCCCCGAGGAGTCCCGATGCCAAATCAACCTGTTGGAGCTCAGAGCAGTCAGATTGGCACTGTCAGCTTTCACTCCTCAGCTCCGGGGTCAAGTGGTTCAAGTCCAGACGGACAATACCCTGACCTTGTACTACCTCAACAAACAGAGCGGCACGCACTCCCGTCTGCTTTGCAAGGAGGCGCTCTGCATCTGGACCCTCGTCAGCCGGTTGGAGGCGGATCTCCTAGCCATTCATGTGGAAGGAGTCTCGAACCAGCTGGCGGACGCTCTCAGCCGTATAGGCCAGACATCCCACGAGTGGTCTCTCCATCCAGAGGTAGCTCACAGCCTGTTCTCCCATTGGGGAAACCCGTGGGTGGACCTGTTTGCCTCAAGGGAAAACACCAAGCTGAGGTTGTTTCATGTCTGCCCACCCCCCCCTCAGCAGGGCTCGCTGCAGGGGGATGCCTTCTCGAGGCCATGGACCCCAGACCTCCTCTACGCCTTCCCTCCATTTCCCTTGATCCACAGGGTGTTACTGAAGGTGAGGAGGGACAAGGTGAAGGTGATTCTGGTAGCCCCAGACTGGCCGCGCCAGTTCTGGTACCCAGATCTCCTCAGCCTCAGCTGCAGGCCCCCGGAGCGGCTCTGTACACGCCCGAACCTGATATCTCTGAATCGGGACGGTATTCCATCCAGATCTTCAATCCTTGCACCTCACAGCGTTGTACCTGAGCGGCTAGAGTTCCAGGCTCTGGGTCTTTCCGAGGATGTCTACACTGTGGTGAAGGCATCTTGTAAGGAATCGACCAGGAAATGTTATGCCTTCAAATGGAAAAGGTTTTCCATTTGGTGTCAGGGTAAGAGTCTGGACCCCTTTTCCTGCTCTGTGTCTAACATTCTCTCTACCTTTGGTCTCTCTCTAAAGGGGGTCTATGGTCATTGACCCTTAGGGTGCACCTGGCAGCCATTTCTGCTTACCAGGCGCGGGCCGGTCAGCCGACATTGGCGCAGGAGACAGTGGTCGGGCGCTTCCTCAAAGGTCTGGATCACATATCCCCTCCGGTGTGTGAACCTCCACCTCAGTGGGATCTCTTGCTGGTTTTGGCAAAGTTCATGGGCGAGCCATTCGAACCCATGCACAAGTGTGAGCTTTCACACTTGCCATGGAAGACAGCCTTCCTGGTGGCTACCATGTCAGCCAGAAGGACAGGAGAGCTCCAGGCACTTTCAGTGGACTCCCCCTATCTCGTCTTCCACGGGGACAAAGTTTTGTCCTGCGCCCCCACCCGAAATTCCTTCTGAAGGTGGTGTCAGAGTTTCATCTTAACCAGGTGTTAACTCTGCCGGTGTACTACCCTAATTGCACCTTGGACGCCGAGTACAGACTCCATACCTTGGACCTGAGACGTGCTCTCTCCTATTATAAGAGAGAATGGCGGAAATTCGGGGAGAGGTTTGCCAGCTGTTTGTCACCTACGCTGAAGCTGCTTCTGGCAGACCTGCAGCGAAGTGGACCATTGCTAGATGGATTACTTCACGCATAGGTCTGTGCTATGAGTTGGTGGGCAAGGAGCCTCCCAGAGGGATAAGAGTTCATTCTACCCGCCATACTGCTGCATCGGTGGCTGCTTCCAGGGATATCCCTATCCAGGAAATCTGTCTGGCTGCTACCTGGAAGTCAGCAAACACCTTCATTACCCACTACCACATCGAACTTGAGTCACGCCGGGATGCTGGTTTTGGGGCCTCTGTTTTCCAATCTCTCTTTCCTAAGTAGGGGGTGTGTACCTTGCTTCCCTCCTCCTGGAGAACTGTTTGGAGTATGCCAGAAAGTGTGGATGAACAACATATCCACGCTTTTAGAAGAACAGGTTACTCACCTGTAACAGTAGTTCCAGGAGTGGTATATGTTGTTCATCCACACGCACCCACCTGACCCCCCCGGCTTTAGATGCGCAACCTTGCTTCCAGCGGCTAAGATCTGGCATCATGGGGCGGAGCCGAGTATTTACCACCCGGTGGGTGGGTGGAGGAGCCAGCTTGAAGACTTCCAGCAAGATTTAAAGGGAAGGGACATGCCAGAGAGTGTGGATGAACAACATATACCACTCCTAGAACTACTGTTACAGGCGTAGTAACCTGTTCTTCAGGTACCTCAAGGGCATAAACAAGGTGCAGGAAGAAGACATCTTCCAATACAGGAGAAGCACAAGAACAAGGGGGCATGACAAGAAATTGGAAGGTGGAAGGTTGAGGAAATGTGAGGAAGTTTTTCTTTACAGAGAGGGTGGAGGATGCATGGAATGGTCTGCCACAGGAGGTGATGGGAGCAAGCACTCTGGTGGAATTTAAGCATGCTTGGGACAGGCACAGGGGAACCGTAGAGGTAAAGCAGAGGGAGGGTAAGAAGCCGTAATTAAGTTACAGGGCTTATGAGCAGACTGGATGGGCCTAGTGGTCCTTATCTGCCGATAATTTCTCTTTCTGTGTTTCTGTGTGTCCATTGCTCAGCTTGCCGCTCTTGAGGAAGAGGCGCCTGCTGCCACAGCGAGTACCTCATCGGTCTGTATACTGCTTTCAGCTGGGGCCAGTGTTCGAGGGTCCTTCATGGAAGATTTCCATGAAATGTTTTGGGCCCTCCAGACCTTTGAGGAAGAGGTCTTCTCACTGGGGTAAGAAGCACAAGTGCCACCGGTGTAGGTTGTGGGATCGGGAGAGATAACAATCCTCCCATTCTCTAAATTCTCCTGACCGCTCAACCTTGGTAGAGTGCTCAACTGTGTTTGAGCTGCCTTTGGGCAAGAGCTTGGTACCACCATCGAGCTTGTTGACCTCAACACTAGATCTTTCTTGAGTCTGTCAAACAGCTGTCTGAGGAGCTCGGTGATGAGTTGATCTCCCAGACCGTGTTGCTCCCTGTCCTCACCCAGAAGGATGTGGCCCAGTTGGTGTTCCCAACTGGATCACCTCAGGACCAGCCTCTGCTGGTGGTCATGCCTCTGAAGCTGATGCCTTTGAACAGGGCTTGACATGTGATCTATCATGACCCTCTGGACGCTTCTTGATGGTGGCCTTCATGTTGATGGTTGAGATCGAGCACCGCTCGACTGGGAGGCACCGCCTTGGATAGTACAAGGAGCTCTTTTGACAGCAGTGGACCACTGGGGGGGCAGGGTAGGGCTCTACCCTCTGGCCCTCAGTCAACTGGAGGTCACCGGTCATGCCTTTGCTGATGTAACCATGGCAGATGTCCCCAGCATCTGCATCTCCACCTGAAGGTGTAGCCGCCACCACTACAGCCCTTGGTGGGAGCTCTAACAAAGGACTGCTGTGCTACTGCCGGATTGCCAGACTGGCTGTTGATAGATATCACCCAGCCCGTGGACACCCGGGTGGTTTACGTCTGCAAATGGTCAGGGGCCATTTTTGAAGAGTCCTCTGATGACTCCAGGGGTTGTCCATGCTGTCATTGAGGACCCACACTTTTGACTGTGGCTCGGTCTATGATGTGTCTACTGGTGCTCACCCCTTGTTGATGGCAGCTTCAAAGAACCCAAGGAAACACTCTAGTAAGAGTAAGCATATTCTTTTTGTCTCCTCCCCGTCAAGAGGCCTACCTTCTTCCTCCCCTTCTCGGGAACAAGGCCTCCTTAAAACTAAGATGGCAGCCCTTTCAGAGGCTGTAACCAAGTTGACTTCTATTCTGTCGACAACCTCTGGTAATTTGCCTTCCCGCCCATAAACGGTTGCCCTGTCGATGGCCTCCACGGGTGTGCTTTAGTTGTGGCTTCCACCCCCATCAGTGGGTTCTACTCACTGTCCATTGATGATGCCTCAGGGTTCGTCAAAGGGCTCTTCTACTAAAACTAGTCAAGACATTATGAGCCCCGCTATGGCTGTGCTGTTAACGATTCTAGGAACCTTTGTGCACTCCTCATAGATGGCTCGATTGGTGCCTCAGAAGTCTCCATTCCCTTCTCTTGTGCCATTCCAGTCAGTCCATATGGTTCTGGCTACATCCTCTTCTCCACAGCTTGCCATGGTGGATGTTCAGGCGTTGGTACACACTATTCTTGACCTTATGAAGTCTACCCCTCGTTCCCATGAGGATTCTTCTTATGTGCCTGTTTCTACCTCTTCTAGACATTCCTCAGTCTCTAGAACGGCGAGTCCCTCCCTGGCTTCTCCGGGTCCCCTACATAAGGACGTAGAAATGGAGGACCCTTTTCTACAAGAATGGGAGGAAGGGGATCAGGATGATGATATGGAAAAGGACCCGGTGTTCCCCTTATCTGTCGCTCCGGCTTCTTCCACACCGGAGGAACCCGCTCCATCACTTCCTTGTTTCCATCCTGACGACCCCAGTTTTTCTGATATTATGACTCATCTTCAGAAAATCTTTGGCTTCCAAGAAATGGAGCAAAATGCCTCCCATAGGAAATTAGCCAATTATTTGGGTCTCCTGGAGTGTCTTTCCTTGTCATTCCTCCTTTTACTGGTCGCATTTGAAGATGTGATCTGGTCTGGTCTGCTTGGCAACAGCCTTTTTCTATCCCATTGGCTCTCCCCCCCAAAACAGGCTAACTCAGTTGTCATTAATTAGGCTCATGATAGGGTTTCTAGACCAAAACACTTCAGTGCGCAGCCTCCGGATAAGGAATCATGGAAACTAGATGTGGTGGGAAAGAGGGTGTATTCTTCTTCTACTATGACTCTCAGAATTCTGAATTATGAGTCATCTACTGAAATACCAAGAATAAATCTTGAATACCACACAATCCTCCATTCAATCTCTTCCGGAGGTTGCTCCCAAGGAGGACCTTACAGCCAAATAATCTACTGCTTCAGCAGTCTGTGGTCACTTGCTGAGAGCTACATATGATGCTGTCGATTCCACAGCTCAAGCCTCATTGGCTCGTGTTTGTCTTCGAAGACATTCATGGCTAACAGTCTCCAGATTTGCCCCGGAAATACAACAATCCATCATTAATGCACCCTTTAAATGTGATAAGCTTTTCGGACCTCAAACCCAGGATATACTGACCTCGCTACAGAATTCAGGTCGTACCTTGCAGTCTGTCCATACTTTGTACCACACTCCTGACAAACCTCATTATAGAGGGAAGTTTCACAGACCTGCGAACAAAGGACAGGGTGCTCCAAGAGGACAACCCAATAATAAAAGAAAGGCCCAGACTCTTTGCCTGGTCCCCGTGCCAACCCTAAGGTGACCCGTTATGTCCCTGCTGTCTCCCAGCAGGGACAGCCCACTGCCTGAGGGCCCCCCTTGCCCATGGGGTGATGCCCATCCCACGGATGTTGGGGGCAGGTTTTCCTTGCACCTCCAAGGATGGCAGAGATAACCTTGGATGTATGGGTCTTTCAACTGATTCACTCAGGTTACACCTTGGATTTAAAGAGGCTCCCGCTCCATCTGTCCCATGGGCCTCTCATTACCCCCCAGACCAAGAATCTGTTCTAGTAGAAGACATTCAAGCTTTTCTGCTCAAAAATGCCAAAGAGCCTGTTCCCCTCCCTCAAATGGGTTGGGGCTTCTACTCTCATTTTTTTCTGGTCCCAAAGTGGAAGGGGGATTTATGTCCCATTCTGAATCTCTGATTCCTCAGTCTCTATATAGAGTACAAAATGTTCCGGATGGTGACACTTCCAACTCTACTGCCCCTTCTACACAAAGGGGATTGACTCTGTTCTCTGAACATGAAAGAGGCCTGTCTTTACATCCTGATGCATCCCGCTCACAGACAGTTTCTCCATTTCTGTTTTCTGGGTCATCACTATCAGTTCAGAGCCCTCCCTCTCGGTCTGTCCTTGGCTCCCCCCCCCCGGGTCTTCACAAAGTGCCTTGCAGTAGTGGCAGCAGCTCTCCGCACGGAAGGCCTTTGTCTTTTCCTACCTGGATGATTGGCTTCTGAAAGCTCCTTCAGCCCTCAATTGATGGCCACTTTGTTCAGCACACGTCAGATGTTCTCCTCTGTGGGAATGACAATCAACATACCAATATCCAAAATGGATCACACTCAATTTCTCCAGTATATAGGGGTGGTCCTGAGTGCCTCCGAAGGGATAGCTTTTCTTCCCAGAGATCAAGCAGACAAATTGATCACACTGGCATCTCAACTAGAGGCTGGTCAATATGTCTCGGCTCGTGACTACCTCCAACTCCTGGGTCGTATAGCAGCTGCCATTTCCACCATACCTCATGCGCATCTACACATGAGGGTCCTTCAGTGGACTTTGAGAGTGAAGTGGGACCAGAGAGACAATGATTTCGAAGCTCCAGTCCTTATGTCCTCTCCGGACGTCTGGGAATGCCACTGGTTGATGTCCCTGAACAATCTGCTGTGTGGCATCCCTTTCCAGTCCCCGATCCCTTGCCTCATTATGACGGCAGATGCCTCCTTGCTCGGGTGGGGTGTCCCATCAGTTCGCACCCAGGGGACCTGGACCATGGGAGAAGCATGTCTCCATATCAGTATCATAGAAATTAGAGCGGTCCAGTGTGCCCTACAGGTTTTCGAGACTCTCCTTCCGCAGGGCTGTCTCCAGATCCAATCGGACAGCTCAACGGTGGTTCACTATCTGAACAAACAAGGGGGAACCCATTCTTATCCCCTTTGCAGGGACTCCATGAGGGTATGGTACTGGGCAATCCAAAAAGGTATCCACTTTATTTGTGGTACATGTCCCCGGAGTCAACAATACTCTAGCGGATGCTCTAAGCAGATCCACTTCTCAAAATTCATGAATGGGAACTCCTCCAGGAAGTTCTAGAAGATGTCTTCCTGCACTAGGGCTGCCCAGAGTTGGATCGGTTCACCTCTGTGCTAAATGTCAATCTGCCTCGCTATTGCTCACTTGTAACAGGTCCTGGAACTTTATGGCTAGATGCATTATCTCATTCCTGGACAGGAAAATTTCTTTACACCTTCCCTCTCGTTCAGAGAGTTCTAGGTAAGGCAGGGCAAATTTTATTTATAGAACGCCTATTCCCAGAGGCTCTGGGCACCAAACAATAAAACAGATTAAAAGGCAAAAACAAGAAATAAATGATGGATAAAACTCAGAACAGAGTAAATTCAGAATCACAGCTTTATAATACATATCAGTAACTCAGCAACTCATTGGTTGGGCTGGAGCAGTTTTGTCCAAAAAGGCCAGGCGGAAGAGGTGGGCCTTTAGCCTCAGTTTGAACACCCTGATCGAGGGGGCCTCCTGGACTGCAGGTAGTAGTGAGTTCCACAGGGGTGGCCGGGCGACACTAAAAGCACGATCGCCCGATGTCTTGAGCCAAACCCTGGGAACATCCAGGAAGCCCCTTGAGGAGGAGCAGAGGGAGCAGACAGAGGTTGCAGGTGTCAGGAACTCGGACAGGTAGCTAGGACCCAGTCAGTATAGGGCCTTAAAGATGAGCAAGCCCACCTTGAAAAGAACCCTCCATCTGACAGCCAGCCAGTGCAGAGCACACAGGACGAGGGACACATGATGACCTGGAGAGGCCCGTCAGTAACTGGGCCACCGTGTTCTGCACCAGCTGCAGTCTGCGGAGGGTTCCTCCTGCGACCCCGAAGTATAGAGAGTTACAGGAGTTGAGCCTAGAGGTAACAAAGGCATGTGCTAGAGTCAGCAGATCGGGCAGAACGAGGGGCTTAATCCTGGCAATGTTCCACAAGTGGTAAAAAAACACTTTCGTCTAAAGACGATACCTGATCTTGGAAGGTCAGTCTGCTGTCCAGGATCACACCAAGATCACGCACCCTCAGGGAGGCCACCAACAGAGCAGACCCCAAGAAAAGATCTGCTAGCTCCTGGTGACAACCCATCATGCCCGCGACCCAGCTCGATCACCAGTACCTCTGCCTTATCCGGGGTTAGTCGCAGCCAGCTGGAAGACATCCAGTCATTGATTTTAGCAAGACAGGTGTTAAGCACGTCTACAGCATCGGATGTTCCGGGTGCAAATGACATACAGCTGGGTATCATCTGCATAGCAGTGAAACTCCACGCTGTACTGCCGAATGATCTCACCCAGGGGCAGCATGTACACTGCAAATAACATCAGCGACAAGATTGAACCCTGTGGCACTCCACATGACAGGGGCATTGGGGAAGAGGAGAAATTCCCCATCACCCTGCTATACCCTGTCAGATAGCTAGAACTCAAACCATTTGATGACAACCCCAGCGAGTCCACAATACTTACAGAGCCGATCGAGAAGCACAAAGTGATTCACAGTGTCAAAAGCTGAGGAGAGATCGAGGAGAACAAGAATAGACTTGTCTTCTCTGTCTCTAGCCCTGAGCTTATCATTATGTACTCTGTTTCCATGCTGTGTCTGACCCGAAATCCTGACTGAAGTGGCTCATAGATGTCAAAGGACATGAGGCGATCCTCAGGCTATTGTGCCCCAAGTTTCTCAACAACCTTGCTCAAAAATGGCAGGTTAGAGATAGGATGGTAATTCACCATGACGTTTGGGTCAAGGGATTGTTTCTTTAGGAGAGGTCTCACCAGCGCTTCTTTCAAAGCCACTGGGAACCCCTGCCATCAAACACCTGGCAATCCTGGCGAACACTGGGCCAACAGTCTCTGTGCATCCCATTAAGAAACGTGTCAGGGATGGGTCCAGTTCACAGTAGGTGTGCTTCAGCTCTAAGATCACCTCAGTGACCTCTGTCACCTCCACTGGCTTAAACTCCCCCCAGATTAAAGGAGTGCCTCTGTTCCTCCCAGTCTGACTACTGTGAGGCATCGATGACCTCCTTGACGGAGTCCCTGTTCAGATAGGCAACACTCCGTAAGAGAGAAACTGAGCAAACTCTTAACATAAAGTGGATGAAAAATTATTTCTTGGCTGTAGACAGGCAGGATGAAGTAGCCTATCCACAGTCTGAAAAAGCTGAGAAGGTCTGTTTCTCCCTGCTGCAATTTCCCTGGACAGGAATCCTGCCTTCTTACAGGAAATTGCCTCCTGGTACTCACCGTAGTGAGTTCGCAGGACCAGTTTGTCAGCCTCCAACCGGGTCTTCCGCCAGCAACGCTCCAACTTATGACCCTTGATCTTCATCGCCTTGAGATCCCCATCAAACCAAGGGGATCTCAAGTGAGAGGATCTGGGTCGTATACGAACTGGAGTGATGACATCCAGTGCCTCTGATACCACCCTATTACAGGTGGCAACCGCCTCACTGGCATCAATCGCACAACCTTCATCCACTCTAGATAGGTCAGCTAACATCAATTGTCCCTCTGGGCACAAATGCCTTAAAGGCCGGTAGCTGACCATTTCCGCAGTTGAGGGACTTCGGGGGCCCAAACGTGAACCTTACGGTGCAGTGATCAGACAACAAGACTTGATCAGTCTTGAGGCTATCAACCTCAAGACCCAGCTGGAACACCAGGTTGAGCATGTGACCATGTTGGTGGGTTGCAGAAGCAACAACTTGTGCCAGGCCCAGTGATGACATCAACTAGAGGAGATCTTAACTGAAATGTGAGGATTCGTCCTCGATCCAGGTATTAAAGTTCCCAGGATTAAACAGCTGGGGGACTCTCAACACCTGGTCGATGACTAGGTCCACTACCTCCTGCAGGAATTCTTCCCCCAACCCAGGAGGTCGGGATATGAGGAGAATTCTGCAACCTGCACTTGGACCCCCACGCATGGCAACATACTCAAAAGATCTGGCATTACCAGCCAGATGCACCGTGAAGCCCAGGCTAGATCTAAAAACGATAGTCACTCCCCCACCCCTGCGATCCTTCTTCGGGCAAACTCCTCAAGGACAAGGCTACCATGATCATCATCCTGCCTCTGTGGCAGAGACGAGTCTGATTTCCATTGTTACTACAATTGACAGTCCAGGACCCTCTGCCTCATCCCATCTGCCCTGCTCTGCTATCCCAGGCCTAGAGTCCTCTACTGCACCCAGACCTTCACTCCCTGCATCTGTGTACCTGACTCCTGAGGACGTAGTCCTCTCCAGCTTCCAGGTCTCCCCACAGGTTGTGGAAGTCCCCCAGGCAGCCCGTAAACAGTCTGCCTGATCTTCCTATTCCATGAAGTGGAAAAGGTTTTCTTTATGGGCTCAAAGTCACAATTTGGATCTGTATGCTTGCCCTCCGCAGCACATTCTGGAATATTTGCTCTCCCTGTCTAATGGTGGTCTCAAGTATTCCTCCGTAAAAGTCCATTTAGCTGCCATTTCGGCTTTCAGTTTGCCTGTGGATGACAAACCTTTAACTCAACTGCAAGTTATGAAGACCTTTTTGAAAGGCATCCTTCAACTCACCCTGTCCCTTCTTGGGACATGAATTGTGTTCCTGAAAAACTGATGCTAGATCCTTTTGAACCCGCAGCCTCCTGTGAGCTGCGTTCTCTCCTGGAAAACTTTTTTTTTTTTTTTGGTGGCTATTGCACCAGGTTAACGTATAACGGAGTTGCATGCACTGATGTGCAAGGGACCCTACCTGAATTTCCACAAGGATAGGGTCTATTTACATACCAATCCTAAATTTCCTCCAAAAGTGGTATCTGAATTTACTTTGAATCAAACCATACACTTGCGTGTGTATTATGCGGAGCCTAATAATCCAGGAGAATCTTTGCTCTACACTTCAGATGTACATAGAACCTTATATTATCATCTTCACCCCTGGGAAAGAGGGCATTCCTGTTTCCAAGCAGTGCTTGTCCATTTGGTTGGCCAGCTGCATTACTTTTTGTTATAAATAATACGATAAGCCACTCCCTGGGGTGATAAAACCTCACTCCACGAGGGGCATGGCTGCCTCAGCGGCATGCTTTAGAGGCACTTCAGCAGTTGACATTTGTGAAGACTCCACCTGGTCTGCTGTACATACATTTGCTTAGCATTACAGTCTGGACATTGCTTCCAAAAAGGGAACAAATTTTGGATGGGTCATTCTCCAAGATCTGTTGTCCTAAGGTTATTTTCACTGCCTCCTCCCCTATGCATCCCAACTGCTGGGAACTCATTCTTATGTGTTATGACCTAATGCAAGATATTTCCTTGATGAAGATAGTACAGTTGCATAAGAACTTACTGTAACAGTAGATCTTTGACAGAATCTCTTCCAGCAGGTCATGCTGCCCTTCCCTCCATCCCCCTTGCTTCCTTCTTCAGCAGGGTGACATGTTCCTGTTCTTTCCAAAAGATATCAGGCTGCTCCCTTTTTAGATAGATCATATTCTCATTTCGGTCACTGAGGTGGAAAAAACAGAGGAGCTTCTGGGACCACCCACTTTTATAACGTGCCAGGACACAACACGTGGCGCCATCGGGGGCAGTCCCAGGTCGACTGCTGAGAAATCATCTAGAGGAAATGATTGCTGCAGCTGGACATTTCTATATGTTATGACCTGCTGCAAGAGATTCTCTTGAAGATCTACTGTTACATAAGTTCTTGCGCAACTGTACTTTGCTGCTGTACCATCGACTGCCACCAGGCCTCCATCTGGTGGCAATTGATGGTGGAACAACAAACCCTCCCCTCCCTGGTGAAGAGCAGTTCTCTGGACACTTTATCTTCTCTGCTGGCTGCCAGCAACTTGAGTCCACTGCCGAACCCGGATTGCCAGCGTGATGGGCTGCTGCACTATTGCCAAGCCGCTGGGCTGGCTAGAAACATAGAATTTAACAGTAGAAGATGGCCCAGTGGCCCACTCTACCTACTTATCCTAAGTTGTCCCTAGTGGCAGTCCTTCTGCTTTACGCTGTGCCCCCTTATTCCTATACTATGGCCTTGTGCCTATCCCACCCTTATTTGAATCCCCCACTTTTTGGGCTGATACAACTTCAGCCAGCAGTCTATTCCACTTGTTCACCACCCTTTCTGTAAAAAAGGGCTTTCAGACATCTTCTTGAATCTTCTCCTGGCCAGTTTATGTGAACTGCCTTGTGTGCTTGTGTTTGCGCTCAAGACAAATGGTTCCTTGCATGACACCCTGTTTATCCCATGCAGGTATTTGTATGCCTCTCATGTACTGCCTCTTTCTTCTTGTGTCCAGGTATAAATGTTGAGGTCCCTCAGTCTCTGCTCTTATTTCTTCTCCCCTGTATTATGTTGGTCGCCCTTCTCTGTATGAACTCCACCTTCTCACATTTCATAAGTAAGGGCTCCAGTGCCTACGCACGCACTGGATGTGGATACACAAGGGATCTGTGCAGTGGAAGGATCACCTCACTGTTTTACTGCTGATTCCCCTTCCTATGCAACCCACACTGCCTTATTGCACTGTGCCATAGATTTTGGACCATCTGATATTTTCGCTTCCATATCCTTTTCTTCTGCTGTGCTTTCTGTCACTTACTCCAAATCAGGTATTGGGTTTTCAGGTTTTGTTCCCGCTGAGCATTACCTTTCATTAAAATTCAGATGCCAAATCTTGTACCATTGTTTTTCCAGCCTTCCCAGATCTTTCCTTAGTGTCCCGATCCTGTCCTCGTTGTCCAATCTCCCATAGATCTTAGTATTATCTGCAAGGAGTCAGACATTGCCCCAAACAGCCACCCTTGTATCACAGATGAATTAAAGTGGATGCATCTCAGGACCGAGCTGTACAGTACCCTGCTTGTTACCTCTTTAATGTGAGAGAACTCCCCATTCACCACCACTCTGTTTGTTCTCCCCCCTCAGTCTGCTTTCTAGCCATGTGCCGTCTTTTCCTACACCCTGAGGTCCTTCAGTTTCTTGACCAGTCTTCTGTGCAGGACTGAAGTCAAAGGCCTTATTGAAGTCCAGGTACAGTATGTCAACTGCCTGTCCTTTGTCAGCCACCCTAGTCATGCAGTCGAACTCGATCAGGTTCATCTGTCTTGATCTCCCTCTTGTGAACCCATGCTGCTTTTCATCCTGCAAACCTTTTACCTCTAGAAAGTCTACCAGTCTTTCTCTCAGTATGGCCCCCAGTAACTTTCCTACTACAGATATCAGGCTGACTGATCTGTAGTTACCTGGCTTAGCCTTTTTGCCACTTTTGTGCAGGGAACCACATACCCAGTCCTCCAGTCTCTGGGTACCACCCCTGTGTTTAAACGAACAGTTGAAAATTTTGGCCAGAGGTGCCTCTAACACCTCCACTGTTTCCTTAAGCATCCATGGGTGAATCCTATCCATCCCCATTGATTTATCAACTCCAGTGCCCTCAGCCCTTACAGCACCCTTTCTTCATTGATGTGGTGGTTAATGTTAGTCTCCCCTTTTTGTCCACAATCGGGTAGTGACCCTTCCTCCTCTTTGGTGAATACCTTTCCTCTATCCCCTACCTCTCATTCCTCTCTTTTTCTCAGACTTACTGTACCCCCTTTAACTCTGTGTTTCTCCTGAATGTATTGGAAGAATGCTTTGCTCCCCAGCTTCACCCCCCCCCCCGTTCTCAGCTCTGCACTGTCTTTTGCTTTTTTTGACCATCTTGCTGGTCTCATTAATTGCCTGCAGGTATGATTCCCTGTCCTTATTTTGGCTTCCCTTGTATTTCCTAAATGCTCTTTTCCCTTTCACTGCTTGTTCATCTGTGGCATGAACCACAGTGGCCCGCTCACCCTCCTCCCCTTGTTTACTCTCACAGTACAGCAGGCCACAGCTTCCGTGATGTCTGTCTTGAATGCTTCCCATTTCCTGCTCTCTTGGTCCTTCCTATTCACGTCATGCTATTCTCCAATGATTCCCTCATCCTACTAAAATCCATTTTCCTAAAGTCCCACACCTTTGCTTGGCTTCTCCCCTTGTTGGCTTTCAGTTAGACCTCCATCCACACTGTCTTGTGGTCACAAGACCCAAGCGGTACCTGGATCTTGCATTGTGTACCTGCTCATTGTTTGCTTACCTGTGTCCAGCAAGGCACTCTCCTTTGTAGGGGCCTGAACTAATTGTTTAAAGATAGCATCCTGGCACACATCCAGCAGGAGCTAGTTCCTTGCATGTGCTGCAACTGGGACCTTCAAGTCCACATCTGAATTATTGAGGTCCCCTACCAGCAGTACCTCCTCGGACCCTGCTACCCTCCTAATAACCTTCTTTGTTCCCAGTCCACCTCTCTTTTTCCCTAACAATGGTTACCTGTATCTACAGTGTTTCAAACAACATGAAGTCTTGCTATATTATGACATATGCAGTATAACCCCAGGTTAGAACTGCTCCGGAGGTGAAAGAGTTAACTTTCCATGCAGGGCATGGAACCTTGAGCACGAGCTCGGTTGAACACTCTGCCTGTTGTAGCTCAAACTTAAACTGTCAGATTCTTTACTCCGCCTCACTGAACAGTCGCTCCGGAGATTTCTTATGCTGCTCGGTTCAGTTTGTCGGTTAAAAAGTGTAATTCTCGGTTTATTTTACCGAAATTGACTGCAATCGGTCAGTTCAAGCTGTGTCTGTGGTATTGTAAGTAATAGATAGGCTTATTTTATTTTCTTCTGTGTGGAACTTGTAAACGTCTTTTTCGGTTCGGTTTGAACAGATCAGATGGGTTTTAAATGAACTTTCTAGCCCTTTAGAGTGCGGTTCCTGGTTCTTATCGGTTCTAAAAAAAAAACGGATTTTATTACGTTTTTTTCCACGACCCGTGACACAGTTGGGAACCGATAAGAGAGTCTTGTTACGGATTGCCACTAACGGGCAAGTTTTGGTTAGGCTGGCACTATGTCTGAGAAACCCAAAGAAAAACTGGACCCACTGGGTTTCAGCACTGTGGCCTCTGTGGGAAGCCTTTGCTAAAGGCTGACCCACGCCACTATGTATATTGTCTGGGTTTGACCACCTCAATGCAGACTGCCAGATTTGTAAGAATTTTCCTGCTGCCACCGTGGAAAGGAGTTGGTAGGCTCAGGGAAGGGAGGCCAAAAGTCCGCTGACCCGGATGGCCAGCCCGGTTCGGTTCCAACCGAACCTGAGGGAGTGCCCTCTGACCAGGGCGATACTTCCTCGGGCAAACGAAGAGCCAACTCTGAGGAGCCGGTTCCAACTAAAAGGGCTAGAAAGTCAGCTAGTGTGGAGCCAAAGTTTTTCTCCAACCGCTGAGGAAATAGCTAAAGCTATTCAAATTGTCCAGTCTCTTTCCCCGGTTCCGTCCGAACCGACACCATCAGGGAAGCGCTTGGTTCGGACGGTTCCACCGGTTCAAGATTATGATTTTGAGGATTTTTATGAACTGGAGGAAGGGGAAGAGGGGTATGAGAAGAGTGAATGTGATTTTGAAAGTCTGGATGTGCCCATTGAACCGGACATCTCTCCAGACAGACCTTCAGGGGTCCCGCCCCCAGGCTATCTGAGTCCCCTTCTCATTTTATGTTCCATAAGAAAGTTGTTGAAACCTCCAACCCCCTGTTGAGAAGCTGTTGATGACCAAGAAGAGCATGATTATGTCGAAATGAGGGATATTCCAGAGTCTAGAGACTGTCTATTCCCTTGCACAAATCCTTTAGGAAACAGACAGTAAAATTCTAAAACTCCTCACTCTATCCTTCCTGTTGATAAAAGGATGGACAAAGGTATACATTATCAGGCTCTGATACGAGTTCCTCTCTCAGCAATGCAGCCATGTGGGGTAGTGCAGGCTGCAGCCTGTGACAAGGCTAATATTCCTCTAGCCTCTCACCCTCCTGAAAAGGATTCCAGGAGGATGGATGCCATGGCAAAGAAACAGTAAATGGCAGCATCTTTAGGACTCAGGCAGGCGAATTATATGGCTTATGCAGCTAGGTATCAGAAATCCAGATGGGATACTGTGCTGGCACTAGCAAAACAGGCCCCTGACCAGCTTGCCAGGGAGCTGGAGCAGGTGGCTGCGGATGGTATTGAGACATCCAAGGTGCAATTTCATGCTGCAGTAGACTCTAATGATGTTTCATCAAGAGTCATGGCTACATCTGTGTCTCTTCGCAGAATGGCCTGGCTCAGATGTACTGCCCTGTCACAGGATACCCAGTCTAAGGCTATGGATTTTCCTGTTGTGGGCAATTCTCTGTTTGGGAGCAGACAGAGAATTATATGAAGAAAATGGATGAGTATAGGACCACCTATAGGAGTGCACAGGCCAAAGAAAGGCAAGCCACTCCTCAAAGGCAGCATGTCAGGGGCAGGGGCAGGCCTTTTCATAGGCCTTTTACCAAGCCCAGGCCTCCTCTTCTGCTTATGCCCAGAGGGGATTCTTTAGAGGAAGAGGCAGAAGGGGTCTAGTAAGCCTGCTTCTACCCCTCAACCCAAAGCCCTGCAAAACAGGCTCCTGATGGGGTGGCCAGGGCTGATTCTCCACTACCGGTGGGGGTAGGCTGGCTTACTTTGTCCAGGACTGGAAGTCTGTAACATCAGACAAGTGGGTCCTGGAAGTAGTAAACCAGGGACTGGTTCTCAGCTTCAAAAATTTCCGAAGATGAGAACCAGGTCCTTCCACCTGCAAATCCATCAGAGGCACTTGCCCTAGAAACAGAAGTTTCTTCCTCCTGGCTCTCAGAGCTGTGGAAGGGTTCCACCCTACACCAGGGCAAGGGTTGTACTCCAGGTACTTCCTTACCCCAAAAAGACAGGAGAATGGCGGCCCATCCTGGATCTCAGGTATCTAAACAAGCACCTTTAAAACCAAAGTTCAAAATGGTGACTCTGGGAATTATTTTACCCTCTCTAAGGCCAGGGGACTGGTTAGCCTCCCTGGACCTCAAGGATCCTACTTCCATGTTCTCATCAGAAGCTCCCATTGAAAGTACCTCAGATTCGAACTGCCCTCATGCCATTACCAGTTCAGAGCAATGCCCTTCGGCCTCACCTTGGCCCCGAGGGTGTTCACAAAATGCCTGGCAGTAGTAGTTGCCCACTTAAGAAGGCAAAAGATTGCCATCTTTCCTTATCTGGACGACTGGCTCATTGTAGGCCAGTCTCCAGACCAGGTCAAACTACACCTACAAGTAACTCAGCAACTTCTTGCATCTTTAGGTTTCCTTCTCCATCTTCCAAAGTCAGTTCTGGAGCCTGTCCAGCTTCTTACCTTTATAGGTGCAGAACTGAACACAAAAGAAGTCAGAGCCTTCCTCCCTCTGGAAAGAGCAAGGACTTTGGTCTCTCTGGCCTCTTCTTTCACCCTGCAGGTCTCTCGACCAGCAAGGCATTTTCTACAGCTCCTGGGGCACATGGCTGCTTCTACAGCAGTAGTGCAGGGCAAGGTTTCAAATGAGGGACATTCAGTTCCATTTGAGAGCCTTTTGGTCTCAAAGGACAGATCCTCTAACCAAATTGATCCCAGTGACTCGAACCCTGATCCAGGCCCTCCAGTGGTGGCAGGACCAGAGCAATTTGAGACAGGGGGTTCCCTTCATTCCCCAGTCTCATTCCTTGACCCTTACTACAGATGCATCCCTCTTGGGGTGGGGAGCTCACATGAGCGACCTTACTACCCAGGGGTTGTGGTCCCCTCAGGAATCTCTGCTCCACATCACTTTGTTGGAACTCAGAGCAGTTTTTCTAGCACTCCAGGTTTTTTCCACATCTGTTCAGAACAAGGTTGTTAAGGTCAGAACAGATAATACCACTACAATGTGGTACATCAACAAGCAAGGGGGCACTCGGTCTATGGCCTTGTGCACCGAAGCAATGAAGTTGTGGTCTCTGGCTTATTCTCTGAACGCCTTCCTTACGGCAGTTCACCTCCCAGGCAAGGACAGTGTCTTAGCGGATGCTCTCAGCAGGATTTCCCAGGGCCATCACGAATGGGCACTGGATCCCCTAGTACTGGAGGTAGTATTTGCCAGATGGGGCACCCCTCAGATAGATCTCTTTGCAGCCCCAGACAATCACCAACTTCCCCTTTTTTGCTGCAGGCCCCCAGTCTTGGGCTCAGTCCCTCTGGATGCCTTCCTACTCAGTTGGGAACGGAAGTTTCTCTATGCTTTCCCCCCTCCTTCCCTCTTCTTTTCAAGGTGCTAGTAAAAATCAGGTCTCAACCCTGCAGGATGATCCTGATTGCTCCAGATTGGGCCAGGCAGCCCTGGTACCCACTCCTCATATCCTTAGCAGTCCATCTTCCCCTGTGTCTTCCCAGGAATCACAACCTGTTAACCTGTGGCCAGAGGAGAGTTTGGTATCCGAACCTCAGATTTCTCAATCTCAAGGCATGGCTCTTGAAGAGTTAGAGTTTGCTGACCTACACCTTTCCCAAGGCGTATTGGAAATCTTGAAGGCCTCTGGGAAGCCTTCCACCAGGGCTACTTATAATTCAAAATGGAAAAGATTTTCCATATGGTGTGCTGGTAAGCATATTTCCCCAGAATCGGCTGACGTGCCGACGATTCTGGATTGTTTAGTGCATTTGAATTCCTTGGGGCTAAGACCAGCTACCCTAAAAGTGCACTTGGTAGCTGTGTCTGTCTTTTTATCAGCAGGTAAGCCCTCTTCTTTTTCAGGTCACCCTGTGTTCTCCAAGTTTTTTAAAGGGTTGCTTCACACCAACCCTCCGTTCAGGGACCCTGCCCCTGCTTGGGATCTTAATATTTGCATTGCCCAGCTTATGCACCCCCTTTTTGAGCCATTGTCTTCAGCAGAGCTTAAGTACTTGACTTGGAAAACTGTGTTTCTGGTAGCCATCACCTCTGCCAGGCGCATAAGTGAATTACAAGCATTGTCAGTGGAACCTGATTTTATCTCCTTTCACAGAGATAAGGTGGTCCTCAGGACTAACAGAAAGTTTTTGCCTAAGGTGGTTTCAGACTTCCACCTTAATCAATCCATGTCTCTTCCTGTGTACTTCACTGACCATTCCTCCTCTGGCGAGAGGAGATTACACAGTTTAGATGTCAAAAGAGCCCTTAGTTACTATATAGAATGTACCAAGGGTCATAGGTTTGAATCCCTCCAATTGTTCCTCACTTATGGTGAGGTTGGTAAAAGCAAACCTGCCACTAAAAGATCCATTGCCCGGTGGATTGTCTCTTGTATTCAATTTTGCTATGAAAAACTGGGTAAGATTCGTCCCTCAGGCCTGAGGGCTCACTCTACCAGAGGTACAGCTGCGTCCCTAGCTGCTGCCAGGGACATCCCTATCCTAGAGATATGTCAAGCAGCTACCTGGAAAACAGTTCACACTTTTACTAAGCATTGCTCCTGGACATCCAGGCTAGGAGTGATGCTCGATTTATTCGCTATGTGCTTCAGAGCCTATTTCCTAAGTAGGTTCTGTCCCTCCTCCATGGAGGTACTGCTATGTAATCTGCATATGTCATAATATAGCAAGACTTCATGTTGTTTGAAAAAAAAATTACTCACCTCAGTAATGTTGTTTCTTCTAATGGAGTCTTGCTATATTATGACCTCCCCCCCCAGCCTGCCCCTCTTAGAACCTCTGTTTTTGGGATGTGGGTGGGCAGTGCAATGTTGGCACTTCTTTGATGCCCACTTTATTTCACCCTTCTAGGGTGCTTAGGTGTTATGTTTTATTTTGCTTTCTTGAATCCCCTGACTTGAGTTTTTATTTTGGGATCAAGAACAAAAATGTGTTTTTGTAGTTAGTAGCCAGTGGGCTAGTGTAGGTTTTCGGCTTCCACACAGAACCTTAGTGAGTTTTTGCTCGTAAAGATCTGACAGTTTAAGTTTGAGCTACAACAGACAGAGTGTTCAACCGAGCTCGCGCTCAAGGTTCCATGCCCTGCATGGAAAGTTAACTCTTTCACCTCCGGAGCAGTTCTAACCTGGGGTTATACTGCATATGTCATAATATAGCAAGACTCCATTAGAAGAAAAAACATTATTAAGATGAGTAATTTTTTCTTCTAACCCATAAGAATCTCCCGGGTTATGCCTCAGTACCTTCCTTTGTGAAGAGTGCTGCCACTCCCACCCTTGCCCTACACCCTGTCTTTCCTGAATATTGTGAATCCTGGAATAGTCCTGTCCCATTCATGGTTTTGTGATGCCCACTTACTCATGTTTCTTTGACAGCCACCAAGTCCAGTTTCCGTTCTGTCACTGTCACCTGCAGCTCTGTGATCTTGGTCCCAGGGCGACTTGTATTAGTGGTAGAACGTACGAGAAGGTTATAGTTTATGCTTTCTCTTTTGCCACATGTCCTAGAACATAGAAGCTTGCCTTTATGTCCTCTGTGCTCCTCCTGCTCAGATGATTTGTGCTTACGAGTACTATTTGATCTAGCTTCCCACCCTCCTGTCCCTCAACTTCCACCATCCCGGACTTGACTCTGTCCGCTGTTGCCCTTGGGAAGCAGTGCACCACCTTTTGTCCATCTGTTCTAAGACCCACTTCCCTCTCTGAGGCCCTCACTATGAAATTTCCTTGTACAATCATCTTCCCCTTTTCCCCATTGGGCCCTCCTCAGCAAGTCCGCCTTCTACAGTGCCTGCTCTTTGGCCATTCTGGACCCATTCCCCCTTGAGCGGGTCACCTGAGGCTCCTTGGTCTGCAGCAATTTATATGTGTTGCTAGTGTACAGTCCTGGTTTTGTAATCTTTGCCCTCCCTCCATCACTGTCTAGCCCCAGCTATGCTTTGAATTGTCTTTTGTGGTACCTGCAGCAGCATCCTATGTGGTCCATCGGCTGCAGCTCTCAAGCAGTATAGTTCAGTCTTTTCTGCCTCCAACTCCGCTCTTATGGGCTGAAACCTCCTGTAATTCAGGCATTATTTCCTCTTGCTTCCATTTCACTCATCAGTTGTTCAGAGTCCCCATGAACCTGCGGACTACACTGGTGCAGACCAGGATGCAGCTCAGCATCTGAAGTTACCACATCAGCAAAGGGATTAAATGCCATTGAAACTGCCTTGTTTACTGCAGTAACTCCACTGCAGTGTGCTGCATTATTGCGTTCAGCACCACTGTACTTATGGATGCTTCTTTGTAGTACTCACACTCTGAGATGCCACAGGTAGGGACACTTGCAGGTGTGGGGCTAAAAGGGAAGGGCTTGTGAACTGTTTTTCCATTAAACCTATGCAGCTTAGGCCATTACTCTCTGTGTTTTTTTTTTATTTATTTACTTATTTGAATTTTGATGACCAGGTAGGCCCACTGAGACAAGACGGTCTCGTTTTCAGGGGTGACCTGAAATTAGTTACAAACAGTAGGTGAATAAAATACACAGCAATTTACAGAACGCATATCAATATACATGGTAGGCACTGTGGTATTAGTTACATACGTTGGGTGATTAAGTTGCACAATATTTACAGAGAGTATAAAGAAGCAAGTAATGATACATATATGGTACACCAAGGAGCAATAGGTAATTGATTGCAGCTTGATTAAGTTGCACTGTATTTACAGAGGTAGACGGATAAAGCAGCAAATAAGAAAATGTATAAGGTACCCAAAGGAGCAGTAGGTTATCGAATACAGTTGCAAGGAGCCACCACCCAGGAGAAGCTTTGAGCCTCTTTTGAACTGTATAAGGGTGGAGGGTGGGGGTGCAGGTAAGGCTTTTCTGTATTTCTTTCAGAAGCAGCAGGAAGTCAACTTTGGATGTAGGCCCCCTTCGCTCATGCCCCTTGTTTGGAGGGAAAACACTGCACACCAATTCTTGGGTTTAAAAGGCCACAGCACAACTTTACTCGAAATTCACTAATTTCATCACAATACATTTATCATAATACATTTTTAACTTTCAGGTTTTACATATACATATAAATACACACACATTGCTTGCACGTTTAACATCACAAATATTTACACATGTGGGAACCACAATACCAGTACACCCAGTTTATACAACCAGTAAATGCTATACTATCGCCCGTTTCAGGCCCCTAAAGGGGGCCTCGGATCCCATCCCGGACACCATACACCCGGCCCCCCTCCATGTCCAAGGGGGTGTCTTGGTCCCCTGGAGGGCCCCTTCCACCTCAGCCGCATGCGCAGAGGCAGACAAGCTTCCTCCAAATCCCTTACCCTGCCCGCCCCTGACAGGGTGGGTACTCCCCCCACCTGTTTCTGCCTCTCCGACCTTCAGCTGCACAGCTGAAGGCCAGCAGGGAATGGTGGTACCGCACTCTCCAGGCCTCACTGAGGCGCCCCCAAACCCATAGGCACCCCACTATCACCGTCACCTAATTCATTGTGCGTGACAGTTCACTAGCTCTTCTTGTAGTATACTTCAACCCTATGGCCATGGCCTGAAAAACCTAGAAAAAGAGGCGGGTGGGAGGAACAAACTTTGCAGCAGGTAGGCTGGCGAGTCTGGTGGCAAGAGGACAGGGCCAAGCCGAGTGGGGCCTTTTACCTGCTAGCACACCCCATCCCACCTCTGGTCCAATCCTCCCTGCTCATGCACCCTCCTTTCCGACTGCTGGTCAGCACTCTGCACCCTGGGGTTATCCAAATGAGGGCAGCGTGGTCGGGAGGAGGCCCCGCGCCAAACCTCCCTCTCCGCTTATATGGGGGAGGTTCCTTTTGGACACGGAGGCCACCTCCCCCCCGCTCATGCCCCCTTGTTTGGAAGGACTTGGGTTTAAAAGGCCTCAGCACAACTTTACTCGAAATTCACTAATTTCATCACAATACATTTATCATAATACATTTTTAACTGTCAGGTTTTACATATACATATAAATACACACACATTGCTTGCACATTTAACATCACAAATATTTACATGTGTAGGAAACCACAATACCCCAATACCAGTACGCCCAGTTTATACAACCAATAAATACTATACTATCGCCTGTTTTGTGCCCCTATAGGGGGCCTTGGATCCTGGCCCAGACTCCATACACCTCCCATGTCCAAGGGGGTGTCTTGGCCTCCTGGAGGGCCCTTCCACCTCAGCCACATGCACAGAGGCGGACAAGCTTCCTCCAAATCCCTTATCCTGCCTACCCCTGACAGGGTGGGGACCCCCCCCACCTGTTCCTGTCTCTCCGACCTTCAGCCGCACTGCTTAAGGCCAGCAGGGGACGGGGGGTACTGTATTCTCCAGGCCTCACTGAGGTGCCTCCAAACTCGCCACAGGGGGGACACGGCTAAACCTTGCCTATGTCACCCCCCCACCACCACCAGCTCGTATTATGAATTACCACTGTGTTACCCTTTATAAATTGTGGAGTCCAACATGGTCTGAATGGTTTCATTAAACAGATCCACCCCCACGTCAGATAGATGTACCCCATCTGTGTGGTGTAACCCAGGGCAGGAAGTTTCAATTTCCTCATGAGCAATGGTTAGGCCACCTGTCCAACAGGCAAACTTACCTACCTCATTATTGAGCTTTACCCTGGCCCGGTCAATAGCCATGGGCACATGGGTATGGCACCAGGGCAGGTGCAGGAGTATCGCCGACCATACCGGCCTGCACCGGGGCAGCACTGTCCTTAGAGTTGCCCAATCACGCTTTATCCACATGATCAGTTCCAGTGTGGCCTGAGACCCATGTTATTTTCCCCCAGTGTGCACCACTAAGGTGTCAGGCACGCCAAACTTCTTTTTGTTGAGTTGGATGCAGTTGTTCCCATTTCATGCCCCACATCCCAATCCATCGGATAGTGGCATCCTCTTTTGGTATCCTCAGATTCATCCCATATATTCTCTCCTCCACCCCCTTCCGGGCCCAAAATACATAAGAAGATCACACTATCCACACCTGCTTTCGCCATCTTTGTCCTACAGGCAGAATAGGAGGGAATAAAACATATGTTAGTATTTTGTCTGTAGTGGTCTGATATTGCCGTTGTATCTTCTGGACCGCCATCGTCTGATTTCCTTAATCTGGTCCTCGCCCAGGCCCAAGTTGGCTGCTGTGTTGGCTGCACCTGTTCTGAAAGAGGGGGTGCCAAACTTACCTGGATCCTGCCCACAAGTTTCCAGGCATGTTTTAAAAACCCGGCTGAACTGGTATCTTGACAGAGGTACCCCGTCTGAGTGAATCAATAGCTGACTCTCCCCCGGGGGGCCGTACTGTTAGGAATTCAGTCACTGCCCACACTAGGCAATACTGGCATACCCCGCCACCCGCAGGGTGACCTGTGCCCCCCTGCCTCTTTGGTCCGTCTTCGACCTGCAGAGCCAGATAATTAGTCTTCCATCTAGCAGCGCTACATCCTGTCTCTTGAGGCCACCGTGCCGGTCAGCCTTGTTGGCCGCCGTCAACTCGCTTAACCGAAAAGCCCCTAAAAAAAGCCAGACAGAAGGCAGCCCAGAAAAGTAGGCACTCATGTTTATCCCTTGTGAGGCTATCCAGGCTGTGCACCGATGCCCTTAACCCTTGCAGGTAAATGGGCTGTCTAGCATCGCCAACCGGAGGGGTCTGTCTCGCTCAACCCTCCATGAACTTTGTTACGGCAAACTGCTGCGTTATGTTCCCACGCCCCAGCAGCTTGCCAAAAAATGCAATCCCCACCAGCACTGACCCTGCTGACCCTCTTGACACCCATTTTTCCTTTAGGTCTCATAGGAAACCCAGCAGGGTCCCTGCCACCCCAGCCCAGAGGTCCGCTATTCCCCGATCCCCACAGTAATACAAAAATTGTGACATTCTCCGGCTATACGTGCCCCAAGTCCCGGGGCAACTGATGTGGATATTACCTGCCAAATCCCACCCAGTTGTCCCCCAACCAGGCAGAGAGAGCCAGGGGGTCTTCCTTGGCCTCTGGAGCCAGCATCCTGAACCTGTGCCACTGGAAACGAGAGAGTGCATCAGCAATTTTGTTATCCACTCCTGGCACATGTTTTGCCCTGAATGTAATAGTTAATCTCAAACATTGCAGGACAAACTTCCTCAGCAAAGAGCATACCTTTTCACAGTTCGCGGACTGCTGGTTGATCACTTGTACCACCCCCATGTTGTCAGACCAAAAGACCACCAACTTATTTTCCAGCCTCTTGCCCCAGGCCTCAGTAGCGACCATGATGGGAAAGAACTCCAAGAAGGTCAGGTTTTTAGAAAGCCCGTGTCGTGCCATGACTGAGGCCATGCAGTGGCGCACCATTCGCCTTGGCAGTATATCCTGAACCCAAGCCCCAAAGGACCCGTAAAAATGTTAGCTCCTGGTTGCTGACGGCAGTGTCTTACACAAGACAACCCATTAAAGAAGTCAGAAATTCCACAGGTCTCCAAGTCTGCTTTCATGCCTTTGCTCACCCAGATGAAGTGGTGTGGCATAGGACTCAAACACGGCCCTGGCCAAGCGCCTGGAAAAGGGGCGCCCCATGGGGATGACCTTACAGGCGAAGCTCGGGTGCCCGTGCAGCTCCTGTAGCTTCCGCAAGGTGATCTTCTTCGCCCTCCTGACCTCAGTGGCTAAACCCAACAACTTCTGCACTTTCTACATTGGCAGCCTGGAGACTCCAGCTATGGAATCCAGCTCAATCCCCAGGAATGTGAGTCTGGTGCATGGTCCTTCTGTTTTTTTTCTTTAGCTAGGGGCACCCCGAACTCCCGGACTGTGCCCCTAAAATGCGATAAAGCCCTACCACAGGTGTCTGTCTCTTAGCCTGATGAAGAGGAAGTCATCCAAATAGTGTATAATGGACTCCACCCCCACGGAGGAACACGCTACCCAATTCAAGAAGGTGCTGAACTTCTCAAAGATGGAACATGAGACTAAACAGCCCATCGGCATGCACTTGTCCATGTAATATTGCTCCTTTACCTTCATGCCCAAAAGGCAGAAGTCGACTGGGTGCACTGGGATCAGGCAAAAAGCCGATTCAATATCTGCCTTTGCCATAAGGTCCCCCGGACCGCAGTCTTGCACCCGCTGTACCACTACGTCAAATGATGTGTATGCTACGGAGGTTAGCTTTGGGTCTATCTGATCATTGACTGAATCTCCCCAAGGGAAAGAGAGGTGGTGAATAAGGTGGAACTCCCCTGGGTTCTTCTTTGGTACCAGACCCAGAGGAGAGACTTGCAAATTGTCCAGGGGGTGTATGGGAAATGGCCCTGCTATCCTCCCCAGTCCCACCTCCTTCCGTATCTTTTCACCCAGTATATCTGGTTTTTCCATGGTTGATTTTAGATTGTTCGCTTCTCGTGTGACCCGTGAGCCCTGGTATGGTATCTTGAAACCTTTACAAAAACCCTCCCACAATTCCCATGCCACTTTTCTGTTTGGGTTGCGTCATAGCCAGAGGAGCAGAGCCCCCACCCTAATTGGAGAAGGGACCTTTACCAGCTCCATTTGAGGTGGAGCTGCTGCCATCACTTTTTCTGTTGTATTTTGTCCCTGGATGTGCAGCCCCACAGCTTTGGCAAACGTGCTTGTATTTGCAGTTGCTCTGAAAGGGACATGCTCCCTTGTTATACTGCCAGCAGCAACCTTCATTTCTTGTCACTCCCCCCCTTTATACACTCCCTCCAGAGGGGGACCCAAGGACCAGCGGTCCGCTGTCAGTCCAAGGCCCGAGAAAGGGCTGCCTAGGGCACATCTGCTCCAGGTATAAAAAGGTCTGCATTCTGCCCCATTTTACCGTGGGGTCCAAAGTCATCCTCTTCCTGAATTTCTCATCATACCTCGCCAAGCGTTGCCCCCAAAGGAATAATAGGACTTTAATGTGTGGTCGTGGTATTTATCAATTCCATTACCTCCCCAGACTCCTTCTCTAACACTACCATGGCCAGAATGTTGAATGATGCTGTCCACATCAATTTATCTTACCTTGCTCTCTTTTTTTGTCTTTTTTCTCCTTCTTCCCATCACCATCTTTCTCTCCTTCTTTAATCTCCTCTTCTCCGTATAACAAAGAAAAGATATCGATGTACTCTTTCTTCGAGACTGTCTCCTTCTGGGACAGTGGCATGTGGGTCACCAACGACCCCAGGTCACATGAAGTGGTCCCAGACCTCGGCTCTTGTGCCTCTGCCATCAGCAGCTTCACTGTGGCTGCTAGGTCATCGCCAGGTTTGCTAGCCGCAGGGGCTGCTGCTGCTGCTGCTATGAGCACCGCATCCCCCCCGTATGCTGCGCCACCACTGGGCTGCTACTCTTTCCCTGCGCTGCTACTTCCTGGCTGGTCCCCAGCTGCTGTCTTGGCGATGGGACTGCGGGTCCAGCCGAGCCTTCGCCTACCCATACCTCTGCCCCATGGGGAACCCTGAGTGGCTTCTTGGTACCAAGGTTGGCTGCTGCTCCCAGCATGTATGTGAACATGCCCTGGAGAACTGCCATGTTCGCTGATACCCTATCAACCCAGTCAGCTAGCTCCCTACCCCATGCAGGGGTGTCTCTGTGGGTTTCGACCCCTTGCCCTTTCTCTGCCCTTTGCCCTATCTCGACGCTCCCCCCCTGGATACTCCATTCCCTGCCAGTCCGCTCAGGCTTGCTACTGATTGATGACCAACAATTTCTTCCTCCCTCCCCAAAAGACCAATCCCCCAAAGAATAAATAGAGTACTCACCCAAAGGATTGCTGGACTCCAGATCTGCTGCAAACTGCTTGGATCCCTGGTTCACCTCCGCTGCATTCCACTTCTGAGATACAACTGTGGGGACGGTCTTCTGGGGACCAGCCACGGGGGCGGGCAGGCAGGCTGGGGGGGGGGACCAGCTGGAGGCAAAGGGGCCGGGGAGCTGCAGGCCAAGTGTTGCCCTGAAATAGCACTGACCTGGAAGGCGGGGGCGGCAACCTGAAAATCAGGGAGGAGGCAGGGTTGGGCAGCGTGACACTGAGAGGCAAGCCCGAGCAACCGAGGGCCGGGTAGGCAGGCCACTTGCCCGAAGCGTAAGCATGCTGCGATCCCACTGAGGTGAAAAAGGAAGGAGGCAGCTGGCTCTGCTTGCCCTTAACCTGGCCGACCCTACCTCCAGGCCTCTGGATGTTGCTCGCACCCCTGGCTGTGCCACCCGGTAAAGGCCTGCTAGGCCATCCAAAATTCTGTCCAGGCTGGCCCCCACAAAGCACCTGCTCAAGCCACGCTGCACCCCATTAGCCTCTGCCAAAGCCTAGGCCAGCTGGAGGATTTCCTCACAAATTTCCTTGTGAGACCGCCATGCTAGGAGGCCCATGACAAACAAAAGGACTGCTGCCACTTGGTGGGCTGGGAAATGGTTGTGCAAAAATGGAGCCCCGAGCTCTGCAGCGATGATGGAAGGGCGAAACCAAAATTCAAAAGACCTGCCGAAACAAGGAGAGTCCAGGAAGGCAGGCGAATGCAGGAAGGCCGACGAAACGCAGGCGAGGGTGCTCGGGAAAGGCTGCGGTCTGTTGCTGGCATGCAGTTGCTTCAGAACAAACTTTGCAACAGGCAGGTCGACGAGACTGGAGGCATTGAAGATAGGGCCAAGCGAGCAGGGCCTTTATTCTCCACTAACGCCCGCCTCCTGCCCTCTTGTCCAGTCCCCCACGCTGCGCAGCCCTCTCTTCCCAGCCCTGTGCCAGCACTCTGCCCTGGGAGGCATCCAGATCGGGGCAGCGTGGTCAGGAGGAGGCCCTGCACACTCTCCCTCCTCCCCTTATATGGGGAGGCCCCTTTTAATTAGGTTCCAAAAGACAGTGTGGAAGAAACTGCTGAGAGCCATCTTATAGCTCATGACCCCCGTCATGCAATGCATCATGGGGTTAGGTGATGTAAAGGTGCTTTGTTTGCAACTTAATTCTTTTCAGATTTTCCCAGGGTTGGTTGCTTGTACTACAGTGCATGTGCTCTGACAGTACTGGTGCAGATTAAATTTAAAAGGTATGTGCCTTCTTTAATGGGGAGACTGTAAACGTGTGATAAATGCCTTCAAAAAAGTTTGGTTTTCTTTGAGTAGTTTTAACTGCTTCTGATCTGACTGCCAATTTGGACCCTATTGCATTCACTCATGTAATTTAGAAATGTGTTGTTCTCAGTATTTTGTGCGGCTAAGATAAACCTGTTTTGCAAGACATTTGGTTGTTTTAGGTGCATTTTGTGTACTCTGTGATCACTTACTTGCTCAGTTCACTTTACTGTTTGGTGCCTAAGCATGCAATGTCTACGTGACAGAGCTGCCAGAACCTGCAAGCTTCTGTGTGCTTCTCTGGTAATTCACTTAGTTGACATTTCTAAGTACAGTAAGGTATATTACCAACTTAGTATTACTCAGATGTTCATAACAAGTTTCTGAAGGAGGTTTCATGTTGGAATTTAACTGCTCTTTGAGCTGATAATTAAACTTGTACCTGACTTCAAACAGCAGCTGTACATCAATCTCATGGTTTACCACAGTGGCTTTTCACAGCTCTATTCAAGGCAGAGACAAGGAATTTGAAAGCGGTTAGTACAGTTGCACTAGTTTTAATTTGTCTTTGATTACTTGTTGGGATTTTAGTTCAGTGCTTCATCAAGCAGCATCTGTGTGGGTTATTCTGGCACATTGTTTTAAACTGTATTTTTAATAAATCATGGGAGGATGGTGTGGTACCCAAGGACTGGAGGAAGGCGGTTGTGATTCCCCTTCACAAAAGTGGGACCAAGACAGAGGCAGGAAACTACAGACCTGTCAGTCTGACCTCTGTGGTAGGGAAAGTGATGGAGTCACTTCTGAAGGAAAGAATAGTTGAGTACCTAGAGGTCAGTGGAGCACAGGATCCAAGGCAGCATGGGTTCACAGTGGGAAGGTCATGTCAGGCGAGATCTAATAGATTTCTTTGACTGGGTGACCAAAGTAGTAGACCAGGGAGGGGCTGTGGACATGGCCTACCTAGACTTTAGCAAGGCATTTGACAGTCCCATACAAAGATTATTAGTCAAATTAACCAGCCTGGGAGTGGGTCCCAGGGTGGTAGCCTGGTAAAACATTGGCTGGACAACAGGACACAGAAGGTAATTGTAAGTGGAGTCCACTCTGAAGAAAGGGGTTACTAGTGGGGTACCGCAGGGGTTCAGTATTGGGTCCAGTCCTTTTAATGTCTTCATCAGTGGCATTGCAGAGGGACTGGAAGGAAAAGTATGCCTTTTGCAGATGACACAAAGATCTGCAACAGGGTTGATACACAAGGAGGCGTGGAAAGGATGAAAGGGACTTGGCAAGGTTAGAGGAATGGTCTGGCGTATGGCAGCTAGGATTCAATGCAAAAGTGCAAAATAATGCACCTGGGAAACAAGAACCCAGGGAAGAATACACAATGGGTGGGGAGGTAGTAACAACAACAAAACAGGAAAGGGACCTGGGGGTAATCATATCAGATGACCTTAAGGTTAGCAAGCAATGTGAGAAGGCAGTAGGGAGGCCAGGGGTATACTGGGATGTATAGGGAGAGGCATCAGCAGCAGAAAACAGGAAGTTGTTATCCCTCTGTACAGACAGTTGGTGAGACCCCATCTGGAATACTGTGTCCAGTTCTGGAGACCCCATCTCCGCAAGGACATAGACAGGATAGAGGCAGTCCAGAGGAGGGCAACTAAAATGGTGCAGGGTCTGCAAGAGAAGCGTATGAGGAGAGACTAAAGGAGCTTAATATGTATACCCTTGAGGAAAGAAGGGAGAGGGGGACATGATAGAAACTTTCAAGTACCTCAAGGGAATCAACAAAGTCCAAGAGGGTAGCATCTTTCAGAAAAGAGACTTGCAAGAACAAGGGACACAATTTAAAGATAGAAGGAGGCGGTTCAGGGGCAATGTGAGGAAGTATTATTTCACAGAGAGGGTAGTGGATGCATGGAACAGCCTTCCTGAGGAAGTTGTGGAGTCTAAAACTGTGGGAGAATTCAAGAATGCATGAGACAGATATAAGGCAATTCTTGTGGGGGGCAGGAAGATATAGGCTGTTGGTTAAATAGGATCTGCGGCCTATTCTGTCGGTAGGGAAATGGGCAGACTAGATGGGCCTAGCGGTCCTTATCTGCCGTCAAAGTCTATGTTTCTATGTATGCTTCACACTAGTAAATTTAGGCACATACATTCTTGTTCATTTATGAGGCACTGCTTAATAATGTGTTTTAATATACCGATTTGTGTGCACGTGTTAATAATAATAAATTTTATTTCACATAAGCCCCTTTCGGGCCATCAAGGTGCTTTACAAAAGATAAAAACCAATTACAATTATATAAAACCGTAACAGCATAATAAATAACTAACGGACTAGAATAAACAGGGGATCAGATTATGTGGATCCTTCATAGGCACAGATACATAAAAAGGTTTTCAAAGCCTATTTGAACCCCTCCATGGTAGTGCACTCCCGAAGCTGACTAGGTAGAGAATTCCAGAGGGTAGGGGCCACGTGCATAAATGCACGGGACCCAGAAGATTTCAAAGACACCCTCGGAATCTCTAGCAACCCCATGTCAGCCGAACGCAGCTGTCGCACCGGATGGTAAGGCACAAGAAGCTCTTTCAAGTAGTCGGGGCCCAGTCCATGCAGGGCTTTATAAATCAGTAAACTAACTTTAAATGTGATCCGCCACCTAATCGGCAGCCAGTGCAGCACGGGAGTAATATAGGATGTTCGAGAAGCCCCAGTTAACAATCGTGCTGCTACATTCTGCACGATCTGCAAGTGGCGGATTTCAACCCCAGAAAGCCCTAAGTACAGAGAATTGCAATAATCAAGGCATGGAGTCACGAAGGCATGAACTAATGTTGGCAAGTCCCCAGACGAAACCAGGTGCTTAATCCTGGAGATATTCCTAAGATGAGAAAAGGAAGACTTGTCGACGACTGACACCTGAGATTGTAATGTCAGCCTCGTCAAGCACTACCCCCAGGCTTCGCACCCGTTCAGAGGAAAGGAGCTGAGAGCCCCAAAGAGAGAGTCCGGAGGGCTAATCAGCTCTAAACCCCTCTATCCGGCGACCCGGGTCCACTACTATCACCTCCGTCTTTGCAGCGTTCAAATTTAACCAGCTCAAGTTCATCCAGTCTTGGATTTCAGCGAGGCAGGTATTAAGTACCGTGGTAGCTCTAGCCTGATCGGGGGCAAAAGACAGGTAGAGCTGGGTATCATCAGCATAGCAGTGAAACTTCAGCCCATACTGTCTTACAATGTCTCCGAGGGGCAGCATATACACTGCAAACAACATGGGGGACAGCACTGAACCCTGAGGAACCCCACATGGCAGGGAGAAAGGGTCCGAGGAAAAAAAATTAATGACGCCACTCTCTGACTCCTGCCAGTGAGGAAAGATGTAAACCACCTCAGGACCGTACCTGACAGTCCACAGATGGACCTCAGACGTCCAAGCAGTACCCCATGGTCTGCAGTGTCAGAGGCTGAAGAGAGATCAAGGAGCACCAAGATAGAACGGTTCCTCCGATCCTTCGCCATCAGGAGATCATTGAGCACCCGAAACAGTGCCGTCTCGGTACTATGCTTCTTACGAAAACTGGACTGGAGAGGTTCGTAGATGTTATGGATGGTCAAGTGGTCGTCCAGCTGTATTGCCACTACTTTCTCAATTGCCTTCCCTATAAAGGGAAGGTTTGATATCGGTCTGTAGTTAGCCGGAGAGTCTGGGTCCAAAGAAACGTTCTTCAGGAGGGGAATTACCACCACCTCCTTCAGGGAGCTTGGAAACTCACTGAATTCCAAGGAACACCGGTCTATCTGAGCTAGGACCGGGCCGATCATATCCCAACAACACAATCATATCCCAACAACCCATAATCAAGGAAGTTGGGCCCGGATCCAAACTACAGCACGTGGGGCACATACCCTGGACAATCCGCATGACATCCACAAGCTCGGGCAAGGTAAAGGTACTCCAGGAAGCCTGAGGTGAAGTGACCAAGCACCAATCATCAGCAACCCCCATAGAATGAGTTGAACGAGCCTCCGACCTGATGTCAGCCACCTTATCCGCAAAGAACTGAGCAAGCTCAACACACTCCACTTGCAAAAAATGTCTTCAGAGCTGTAGACAGGTTGGGTTGCACAACCTGTGGACAGTTCGGAAGAGCTGAGCTGGTCGGTTCTGAGCGGCAGCAATCTCCCCGGACAGTAATTCTGCTTTCTTACGGGAGATTGTTGATTGGGAAATCTTATAATGTTCAACCAATCTAAGGTGGTCGGCAACTAGGGCGGACTTCTGCCAGCGCCGTTATAACCTATGTCCTACTTGCTGCAGCTCCCTCAACGGCCCATCAAACCAAGGGGCCCAAGGGCGAAGGGGGAGAGGACGCACATGGACAGGAGCAATCAAGTCCAAGGCTGAGGAGATGGCCTTATTATAGGCCACTACCGAAGTCTCAGGACTCGAGCTGGCCACAGGAAACTCCGAGAGGTCAGTCAACCGCTGCTAGGCCTTCGGGACTCACTTCCTGTAAAGGGCAGTAACTGACCATCTCCACAGGGGCAAGCCTCCGAAGGGGGGCACAAAAGTTGAAACTCACGATGTAGTGATCAGACCAACCGACTGGTTCCATCTCCAAGTCGGAGACCTCAATCCCCAGGAGGAAAACCAGATCAAGGGAGTGACCGTGTTTATGTGTGGCAGAGGTAACAACCTGTGTAAGGCCCAGAGATGTCATTAGCTGGAGGAAGTGTTCTCCAAACTGGTAGAGATCGTCGTTGACCCAGGCATTGAAGTCTCCGAGTATCATCAACCTGGGAGACTCCAATGCCATGTCGGCGACAAAGTCTGCTACTTCCTGCAGGAATCGCGTCTCATCCCTGGGTGGATGGTAGATGAGAGCTAACCTGCAGCCTACGCCAGCCACCACGGTACACTCAAATGATTCAGCTTCCTCAACTGGTACATTCGTGAGGCACAACTCAGTCTTAAAACAGACTGCTCCACTCCTCCCCACGCGATCCAATCTCGAGCAGTGTATCACGGAGTACCCGGCTGGAATTGCAGCATCCAAACAGGGGCCAGCATTTTCATCCAGCCAGGTCTTGGTGATGCATGCTAGATAGGTTGTTTCAATAAGATCTGCAATAATTGCAGTCTTATTTTTAATAGATCTGGCATTGCATAACACCGATCGAGTTGGATGGGCTCCAGGGGCCGCCTCGGCTATTTGCCTGCCACATAAGACAGTGCCCTTGGGTATGGGGACTAGATAAGGTACACCCTGTTCCAGACACTATTTCTCCCCAGGGCATCTTCTAGGCCTGACCACACCGATGTGAGAGGTGCGTTCACTCGTCCTCCAGTGTCCACGCCCCTCCGCCCTACCCCCCTTCTTATGAACAATACCCAACGCACGAAAGCTTTGGTAAGTTGACAACAGCGGGGTGAGAAGAAAATGGAGGCGGAGGAGTGGAGGACGAGAGCACATGACCTGGGAGGGGGAGGACCTACACATTTCCCAACAGGAATTAATATCAATGTAAACGATATTCAAGCAAAACTAAAAGACCCCCAGAGAACAATCAAATTAAACAACAATCCCCACCCACTAAACTATACATAAAATACTACCCTACTCCCACTATTTGGATGATTTCAATCCCAGAAACTATAACATTACAATCCCCTCTCACAGGATGTAAAAACACAAACACAGGTATAAATTCATCCCCCCCCAGCCCTCTCACAGCCAATGAAAAGAGGAGTTCCAGGCACTCTCACTGCCCAGAATAAAATAAATCAATCAAATACAAAATAAAATGGGCATAAACATAACATTTGGTAAAGAAAATAAATAAGACAAAATAAAATGTGGACACCCTGGTCCTCTTACCACCGAGAGACCACAAAACAGGTGATGTAAAAAAGAAAATGGTCCAGGAGAGAAGTCATCCAAGTGTAGGTTAGACCACTGAGTAAATCCAGTTCGATATAAATCCAGCCGATAAAATAAAATAATCCAGCACGTATAGTAAATCCAATCAGTAACTCAGGCCAGGAAAGGTCCAACAGAGAATAATCCAACAAATAATGGACTGTAATCTTTTTAGGCCTACCAAGCTTTGCAACCTGGAGGACCCCCAACCAGAAATTTACCACTGCACCACCACAACACCTGGAACAAAGCCAAACCATAGCCAGTCCCAGGAGTCTAGGGGCTCCCCAGGATCATCAGCCAGCTCCCTGACTACTGATCCCCCAAGCCCCTGTGAGGCAGCAGACTCTGGTCGAGATCCCCTGCAGAGTTGAGATACTTTCAAAAAACACTAGCTTCAGGCCTCCCAAAACACAGTCCAGGACCCAACGCACTATTCCTGAACTCAAAACCAACTGGCACTTAGAAAAATCCCTTAAAGAAAAAGAAACCCAATACTATAAATTAAATAAACCCAATCATAATTCATAGCTTCATCTGGAAATTCTACAATTAAGAATTAAAATTAACGAGTTGATATCCAGGAAAGCTGAACTTGCCCTTTTTAGGATTAAACACGGTTATTGGGAACAAGGGGATAAATGTGGAAAGTTGCTCTCTTACCAGCTAAAACTCAACAGATGCAGAGACATATAGCAGGTCTAAAAGATCCATCAGGTCAGACACACACAGACAACCTCAATCAATAGTATTATACAATCCTTTTACCATCAACTATACTGCAACCTAATACTACAAATCCCAACCTAATACAACATTTTCTGGAAAAATTGAATCTACCCCACCTATCCCTCAGGACAAAGCTGTGTGATAAACCAATCACTTTACAGAAATCCAAACTGCTTTATCATTAAAAATGGTAAAGCACCTGGCAGTGATGGGTTCCTATTGATTTTTATAAACCCTATCTGACACTCTTTGTCCTGTATTAGTCAATGTATTCCAAGAAGCAACCTTAATAAAAACTCCCATGCACAATGACCGAAGCCATCATAACAGTCTTACCAAAAAGAACAAAGACCCTTTACTTCCTTCAAACTATAGACCGATCTCACTTCTTAATACTGATGGAAAAATCTTTCAAATTATTAACTCTCCGCTTAGAATCTTTAATGACTAAACTCATCCATACTTCTCAATCAGGATTTATCAAAAATAGAAACAGTTCGATCATCTTCACTCATTACTCAATTTAATTCACAAAGCAAAAACTCTTAAAACCCTGCAGCTTCAATGCTTGACTTTGAGAAAGCATTTGACTCTCTCAATTGGGAATATCTATATCAGGTGCAATCTCATTTAGCTTTACAAATAATTTTGTGCTTGGATTCAATTATTGTATACCTCCCTTCAGCTCGAGTTCTCACAAACTCTATTTTGTCCCCTCCTTTTACTTTAGCAAGAGGCACCAGACAAGGATGCCCCCTATCGCCTTCATTGTTTATACTTGCCATGGAACCTCTTTCTGCATCTCTACGTCAATCCGGTACAATTAAAGGCATTACTATTGGTAACTCTCACTATACTTCACTCTCATATGCAGATGATCTCCTTATTTTACTTGAAAACCTCGAAAGTTCTGGGCAACCTTTAGTTAAACTACTGAATGACTTCACCTCCCACTCAGGACTAGCTCTAAACCTTAACAAATCTGAAACACTACCACTGAATACCCTTTGTAGTCCCCTCATGAACAACTCATTAGGCTTTCGTTGGGCCCCCCAAGGTATATCTTATCTTGGCATTCGGATCACCCCGACATTGAATAAATTATGGGATGCTAATCTTTCCTCTGTTAACCAGTATCCAAACAACACTTGATAGATGGAAGCTACTTAAACTTTCTTTTAATGGTAAAATTTCCGCCATTAAAATGTCAATAACTCTAAAATATTATACCTATTTTCCAATATCCCTTTGATACTTCCCTCTAGTTTTCTTACCAAAATAGACAAAATTATCGGCAGCTTCATTTGGGAAGGCAAAATACCTAGATTTAGTCGTAATAAACTTAGATCCCATTGGTCAAAAGGTGGCTTTGGCCTTCCTTGGTTCCAAGCCTACTTATGGGCTTTCCATCATCTCAAACAATTAAATGGTTTAACAAACCCAACATCCAGTCTCCTTTATGGGTCAATATGGAAACATCCTTATGTCCTGGTAGTGCAACTTCTTTCCTTTTAACACCTTACCTCTTCTTTAAAGTCTCACCTACCATAGCTGCTTCTATATTCTATTGGAAAATCATTCACAAGCATATTAAATCTAACCTCAAACCCTTAGCTTACACCCCATCTGGGGTAACCACCATATATCTCTTGATAATCACCCCATTTTTTTGCTCGTACCTGGAAAAATAAGGGTATTCTCTTTTGCAGGATATACTTGAACCCAAGTCATTAAAGTTAAAATCTTACACACCTACCTCAGAGGCATATGGAATCTTCCCATCAGGATTTTGGAAATATCTACAGCTTCAGTACACATGCAACTCTTACCTCACACCCTTCTCTATCAATTCTCTGTGTGATAAGCACATCTCTAAATGGATAAAACAACATCCAATTTAAATAGCACTGTTTACAAAGATATTTGTGATATCCTTCCTGACTACTCTGTCAATGCTAAAACAGATGGAGTACTTTGCTACAATATAATATCACCAATGCACAATGGTCCAGATGTTGGCTCTCCTGTCACAAATCTTTTAATGATAAGCACAGTTCCTCATTCGAACCAAGATCCTTCATTTGTGGTAGAACTCCTGTTGTATTACAAAAATGGGTTTATTGAACAATAACAGTTGCTGGCGCTGCAGTTCCCCAATGGGGATTTATTGCATATCTTATGGCACTGTCCCTCTTACAAAGATTTGGTACTGTACTCACAGATTTGCAATGGAAGTGGTAGGTCAGCCTTTTACACTAGACCTAAACATTGCATTCTTGGTATTTTTAATCACGTTCTTATAAAATTTCATATTCATGAGCAGATGGTTAAATATACTCTTCCTTCAAGTTAAGCGCACAATCCTTATGCATTGGAGATCCAACATAATCCCTACCTTCCGGTATCATTAACCAACTATTGCAATATGCCTCTCTGGACCGTAGACATATATCTTGTCTGACCGACTCATGTTGTATAACAATTGTTGGCAGGCCTTTTTTAATTTTTTGGAATCAACTAAATCTTCCAACACCTATGTATGGACTTAATATATATGGATTTTCCCCTTTTATTGATACATCAATGTAGTCTCGCCTTTTCCCCCTTTTTTTATAGTTTCCCTCTCTCTCTTCTTAACTTTCTTATATATCTTTTCTTTCCTATACTCTGTTCTCAGTCGTTCTTTATTACTCCACAATCCTTTTACGAATGTACTTTTTTCCCTTTTGCAGCATCTTATATAATTATGTAACATTTTAATATAAACCATATCTAATCATACTATCCGCTTTAAGTTCACTACAAATGTCAAGTATATGCTAATTACATGACCTGTATTTTTTACTATATTTTAAACCAAAAGTTCCTTATATTATTGTAGCAATGTTCTTATTATATGCTGCCTCAATTTCTTTAAAAAAAAAAAAAAAAATCCTCACATTGTACTGTACTGTAAGAGGTTTGTCTGTATATCTTACGAAAAATTAATAAAAAAAGTTTAACTGTAAAAAAAAAATAAAGTCAAAAAAAAAAAACTGGCACTTTCACAAATTAAAACGGACTTCCACACGCAGTCAGCTCTGCTCTCACAGCTCCAGCAGTTCCTCCAACTCCTCCTACTCTGACAGACACTTCGGTAGGGCAGCAGACCATATTAAAATCCCCATCAAACGCTCTGAACTTAAGTAGGGAAAACCAGTCACACAGCCAAAACTTCACCCAGTCTAAAATCTACTGCACGCAATACTGAGGCATCGGTAAAAACCTGAGATCAATCCTGCATTTTCATAGAATAGTGCTGGCATCCAGTAGCATCGCCGCAAACAGCAGAACAAAACAAGATGACCAGGGCAAGCGAAACGAAGCAAACGGTCGTCTTACCCCTGGCTTTACCGCGCCGAGGCGACTTTCAGCACAAATAAAATAAAAAAAAAAAATTAATAAATAAAAAATAAAAGGAAAATGTAAAACATAAGAAAAAACATAAAATCGAAAGCCAAATAAAATAAATAAAATGTAGCTTACAGCTTGCAGCTCACAGCGTGCCCAGCCTGGCGGCCATCTTTGAAATGGTCCATTTGGGAATATTACTGTTGTTGAGGTAACGTTTGTGACAATATTGAAGCGCTTCCTCTTGTGCTTGTTTTATTTTACGGTGTAGTTCAGGCATGATCCAAGGATTATGTTCCTCAGCTTTGCTCTTTTCATACTGCGTGCGTGTGTCTGCTCATGGGAGGGTGCAAGATGTTCCTGTGGTGCATAGATACCATCTGTGTGTAGACATGTGTCTGTCTACTCATGGGGGGTGCAAGCTGTTTCTGGGTGTGGTGTGTAGATGGGGTTGTTGCCTCATCAAGTGGTGTGTGTTGTGCACCAGCACTGGAGGAAGAACACAGATAGTGAAGTACAAGCACCCAGCTATGGGAAAATCTGAAAGGAACTAAGTTGCAAACAAAGCACTTTTACATCACCTCATCCCATGATACATTATATGACTCCAGTCATAACCTGTAAGATGGCTCTTAGCATTTTTTTTTTTTTTTTCACACTAACTTTTGGAAACTAACTAAAGTTGACATTCTGCTGCATTTGAAAAGTACAGAGTAAAACATTGAGGGATTAATGGCTCAGTCTACAGGGATTTAAAGGAAAACTACACGCAAAAATGATAAAAAAAAACAAAAAAAAAACAGATTGTGCATTATGTTTTTGTTTTTCTGATGGTTCCGGGCATTCTGTTCCATGTGTCTAACAGTTTTTTTTTAACTTTTTCCTTGCCAGTTTATGCCCCTGGGGTAGCCATTCATGTTTCTTTTATTGCCTTTGATCTAATGGAATTTTCCCAGAAATACCCCTGGGAATTATGTGAATTAGAACCAAGACCTTCAAAGGTTTAGTGGCTTTATTACCACCCAGTGATAGCACTTTACAAAGAAAATTGCCACACATCTAGAATAATATATTGCTGTTTAGAAAAATCCGACCTGCTGGGGCGGGAGGGCAAACACCATACCTGTAGTTAACTTTCACAAGCAGTTGCAGTTAGGTGGTGTGACTAGATTACAATTAGGATCCTGGGCTCTTAGTTCTAATGCAATGTCTAGTTCACATGGTTCTCAGAGGTTTCTAGGAAAATTCCAGCAGATCAAAGGCAATAAAGAAGCCTGAATGACTACCACCAGGGGCTATAAAACTTGCGGAGAAAGGTAACCAAAAAAACTAACAAACCTTGCTACAAACACAGGTAACAGAATGCTAGGGATCATCAGAGAAACAAAAACCGAATCACATGTGTTTTTATACATTTTTGATTTTTAAAGGAAGATTGGCTCATAAGTTCCTCTCTGTAAATATCTTGTCTCCTCTAAGCCTGCTGAAGCTCCTCCCCCAGTCAAGAGACCTGTTTCCCAGGTTGAAATTAACCACTAAACCCCTTAAAAGATTGCAGTGTTCTCCCAGTTAGTTTCCCTGCTCAGGCTACTGAGGTAAACAGAAATTGAAAGAACAGACCAGAAACACTGACCCCAAAACACTTTTGCCTACTCACTTACACTGCCCATTTAAGTAGTAAAAAGAATAAATTACCGGTTCTGGTTTAGGCTAGCTGCTCTTTTCTCTCCTCCCTCTCAGCCCTCCTGTCTCCCAATGAAGATGTCAAATGCCTTTCAGTTTCAGATGACAAATGCTTAATATTCTCATGTTTTTTTCCCCTAAATGTATGGCTCTCTATTTTCCAGCATTGAAAGCTTAACTGCTTGAGAATCTTTCAGTATGTGTGGCTCTGTGGAGGGAAGGAGGTGTCCTTCAAGAAGATAGTTTAGTTACTAACAAGTAACGGTAGATCTTTGGATTTTCAGTTGGACTACCACTGAAGCACAGACCAGGAAATGTGCATGCTCAGTGGTATTGAGTTTGGGTGCGTCACCGGGGTGCTTCAGCCCCAACACTCTAAGCCAAACCAGAAGGCACAGCACTAAATTCAAACCCCAGGAAATCTTACTGTATTCTGACAAATACAGTATGGTCTCACCATAGGACTGTCCCAGAGCCAAAATGGTTAATAGAACCTATGCTAATAGTGGCATGTTAGGCTCGAGCTCGGTTTTCAAATCACTGTCCCTGGTTGCACTTCCTGTAACCGTCAGAGTCTTCACTCCGCTTGCCCCAGTAAGACGTCTCCTTCACTTTCGCTGAAGAAATTTATTTTCTCGTTTTTTTTCTAAAGTCCATTGTTTATTTTCGGTTTCTGAAGCACTGTCCTTGTGTAACCCCTAGGTGGCGCTATCCCAAGGGCTACTACCTCTGCCTGCTTGGCTAGCAGCACGTTAAGGGGCCTGAGTTCTGAAACTGGTGCCTCCACCCGGTGGTCAGGGTTGGTAGTGGTCAAGCTAACCTGGACACAGCCTTCCGAGACATTGTAACCCCCCCCCTTTCCTAACTAGTGACCGGAACAATACACAATAATCACTTTCACAATACCCCTGAGACACCACACAAGTACCCACACTGTTTGCACTTACCACCAGGGCTTTCGTCTGGCCCGGCCCTGGGGATCCCCGTAAAACAAGGTTATACACAGCAAATAACAGCAGTACAGTACTCTTGCACAAACTGGAACCACAGGTAGGGTAAATGTTAAAAGAGTTGGATCTGATTTATTTAAGTGGCTTGAACAAGGGAGGGGCGTAATCAAATTAATTTGCTTAAAGGCTGTTTCAATCAAACAGTTATGCATGCACTTCAGGGTCCATAAGCAGTCACACACTCTGGGTACCCAGATGGAGAATGGTGGGCTAGCCAGGAACGTTGCAGCTGGTTGGGGCCCTGTGATGGAAGAAAACATGCACAACACACACTATTTGTAATCCGGAGATGGAGGGCTCAGTTTGTGAAAAGAAAAACAAGACAATCAGATGACACACTTTTAGATTAGGCTGTTGTTGCAGGGAGCTACCCTGATGATTACTCACGATACCCAAGCCTGGACACAGGCTGGACGAAAATTGAGACTGCAGGTGGTTGATCTGGAGTGCCAGGAGAAGCGGGGCCCACACGATTCGCCGAGGTGCCGTTCCTGTTCAAGCGTGGAGCAGGGGGCTGATCCCCAGGCAGGTCTCTCTTCGATGGCCTTCTCTGTGCAGCGGGTAGTCTGGCAGGGCCAGTGTGGCAAGGCCCAGGCCAAATGGAGACAGATTCAGATACAGTCTGTTTTGGACTGGATACAGCTTCCAACAAGCAGAACACAGTTCACGCATTGGGGAACCAAATCACGACCCACTAACAACTCACAGCACATTTATATGTAAGGAAATTCTACTGTACCAGGCAAACCACTCTCTGGTCACAATCGCAAAGTCTCTGCACAAACTGGGGATTCAAAAGCAGCTGGAAATCCTGACAGGCTGATCGCATTCAGCAAAATCTTCGGTGGTCTTCAAGTTGATCCTGGTCACAACTCAGTGGCTTACTTCGTTCTCACAAACTCTGATTCGATCCGAACTGATTCTCTTCTCCTGCTCAGGGGCTGCAGGTAGGCATGCAGGCCAAAACTCAGGCCTTTCCATAGAGACTGTATTGAGCTCTTGCTTTTTCAGCTCCCAACTTAGATCTGCCTCTAACAGCAAGCAGCTTGGGTATTTCCCCAAGATCCAAAAGGTTCGGTTGGCTGATCCTCCAGTCATTCACAACAAAGGCTTCTCCTTCAGGTGCAAAAAGCCCAAAACTACAATTCCTACAGATTTTGACTCCAGACAGCTCCTATAGTCCGGCTCCATTTTAAGTCCCACCAGAACTGATTGGTCCAATTCGGCAGTCCAGGACCAAGATAGTGAAGATAAACAAAACAGTCCTTGCTGCAAAGAAGGCAGGTTAGACAAACTATATTATCATTATCACTCTAAATGATTTTCAGCAGATAGTTACATCTTTCAGCAGAGCTCCCTCTCAGATTACTTATGACTGCAATCCAGGCAGCTCTTAAAGAGACAGTACACAGAGGCTATACAGGCACTCTCTGGCAATCACTTTTAACTGCTAAAACGCAGGACACCAGCCTGGCAGTGAGCCGTTAAGCAAGCTCATGGAAGACATTTCGGGAACACCCATTTGTAGGGGGGTTACACTTGGTTCACAGGTAGAATTAGTTTAGATTTACTGAATATTTGGTGAGTTTCTTCGGTTCCTACTCTGCTTCTCCAACCGGGAAGGAACCAATATTGTTTTTTTTTTTTTTTTTTTTTTTACAGTTTAATTTAACTCTATTGCCATCCGGTAAGGTGGTTTATTAAAAAAAAAAAAAAAGTTTTTTTAATAGGCTACCTCTCAGTCTTTTGGTCTATCTTATATTCGCTAGACAGACTAAGAAATGAACGGGCCCCACAGGTTTCCAACATTATACAGAGGTGGGAACCATTCACTAAGACAGATCCTCATTTAATTTGTGTTTTTTTTTTTTTTTTTTGGGGGTTTGACCACTTCCAAGAGGACTGATATATTTGCAAAAACTTCCCTCAGTCGACGCTTGATAGGTAGCTTAAGCGACTGCAGGAGAAGATGTCCGATAAAGCTGCTGAACTGGCTAAGGACAAGCCGGCCACAGGTGAAGTTGAACCGAAGAACCGGCACTCTGACCAGGGTGACAGTTCTTCTGCCAGAAAGCGCCCCGCAGATCCTGCCGCTAATTCAACAACCAGGGGGAAAAGAAAAAAGAAAGAAAAGCATGTAATGGTCGAACCACAGCCGAAAGGGGTAGCAGTTTCCGACTGCTGAGGAGATTGCAGACGCTATCCGGATAATTCAGGCTTTGCAACCGACCACTCCGGTTCCGGTTGGGAAGGCCCCTTCAGCTCCTCCTACACTGGTTCCCGGTTCATTGGAAATTGAACAGGAACGATTAGCTGATGATGATGAGGATTATGGGGAGGTTATTGAACCAGAGGTTCCCCGGATCTTCACCATTCTGACTCCCCTGATAAAGGACATGAGGATTTTACCTCTCATTATGCCTTTATTAAACAGGTGGCTCAGTCTCTTAATCTTCCTACACAGGAGTCTACTGATGAGGAGGAAGAACAAGTCTGTAGACAGATGATGGATGTACCTGTCTCAAAGAGGCTGCTGGTACCTAACCATAAATCTCTTAAGAGGCAGGTTCATAAGATCCTGCAGACTTCTACCTCTGTGCCACCAGTAGATAAAAAAGTGGACAAAAAATATTGGTTTGCCAAGGCTGGGGCAGACTTCCTGTTCGGACACCCTAGCCATGAGGGAGTGGTACAGGCTGCTGCCTGTGACAAGACTTGCATTCCCCTGGCTTCCCACCCTCCTGGTAAAGATTCAAGAAGGATGGACACCATTGCAAAGAAGACATATTTGAGATCCTCTCTCCTTATCAGAGAGGCCTCTTATATGGCATATCATAGCCAGATAAAAGAGGATCTGGTGGGACACGGTTATGGAAATTACTAAATCCGTGCCAGCCCATATGGTGGCTGATTTACAAGAAGCTGCAAAGAGGGGCATCGAAGCTTCTGAGGCACAGTTCAGACTGGCTGTAGATAATAATGACACTGCAGCCAGCCAGATGACTTTCTCTATTTCCCTCAGAAGATTTGCTTGGCTTAGGACTATCAACCTGACCAAAGACGCACAGTCCAAGGCTTTGGACTTCCCTTGTGAGCCTTCCTCTCTGATTGGTCAGCAGAAGGAGGCCTACAGGAAAAAAATGGATGATTACAAAGCAGCCTACAAAAGTGCTACAGCCAAGGAGAGGGCCCCCACCCCTCAGAAAAACCAAGCAAGGTGAGCTAGAGGTAGTGGTCAGTATAGGCCTTATTTCCAGCCACAGGTCTACCCTCAGTATCAATAGCAGAGAGGCTATTTCAGAGGCAGGGGCAGAAGAGGTGGAACCCGAACTAGCCCCAGTCACCAACCAGCATCCCAGCCTAAACAGACACCCTGAGATATCTGTCCGGGTCGTCTTCCCAGTCCAGATAGGGGGCAGATTGGCTCACTACCTCAAAGAATGGAAAACCATCACTACAGACCATCTTCCCCATCAGAAACAAAGTTGTTGGAGGAGGAAGTACTGAATCTGCTATCCTTGGGAGCAATAGAACCAGTTCCTCTGGCACAGAGAGGAAAGGGTCTCTATTCAAGGTACTTCCTTACACTGAAAAAAACAGGGGAGTGGCGACCCATATTAGATCTCAGACATTTAAACAGGCATCTGTTGAAGCCAAAGTTCAAAATGGTAACCCTGAGCACTATCCTCCCAACCCTATGACAAGGGGATTGGTTGGCTTCATTGGATTTAAAGGAAGCTTACTTCCATCTACCCATAAGACAGTCCCACAGAAAATTCCTGAGATTCAGACTGCCATCAGGTCACTACCAGTTCAAGGCAATGCCTTTTGGACTTGCTTCTGCTCCAAGGGTGTTCACAAAATGTTTGGCTGTGGTTGTGGCACACCTCAGAAGGCAAGGGGTAGTAGTGTTTCCTTATCTGGATGACTGGCTAGTCGTAGGGCAGTCTCCACATCAGGTGAAGCAGTTCCTGGCACTGACAAAGGAGCTTCTCCAGTCTTTGGGGTTCCTGGTCAGTCTGAAAAAGTCAGTACTACAACCAGTGCAGCTTCTGGAATTAATAGGAGCCAAGCTGGATTCAGTGAAGGGAAAGGCTTTTCTTCCATAGTCAAGAGCAAATACCTTGGTTCAACTGGCAGGCACTTTTTTTTAACCTTATGTTTATGCACCCTATCTGTCTCCTTCTTCCACTCTCTCGGACATCCTCCATCTGGAGGCTCCTTTCCTGTCATGATCTGCCCCTAAAGTAGCCTGGTTCCACACACACACACCAGCAAACCCCCCCCCCCCGGTATACCCCCTGGGTAGGGGTGAGGAGGGACCCCCAATGCTTACCTCGCCAAACCAGCATACTTTTCTGTACGTAGAACTGGCACAGCGGAGTTTGTCTGACAAGCCTGGAGATCTCCACAGAAAGGTTTTGTCGCCCAAGAGGGACCGAGGTGTTTTTCCTTCCCCGACGTCGGCGTGCAATGAGCTAGGGGGCACGCTGAGACATACCTCCTGCTCCGCCCCTCTGCCGACATCCACCCAATGCCCTTACTGCTTCTCCACCATACCGCCCCTTCCACCCGGGCTCCCATAGGTGGCGGCATTGCAGCGGAAGCCTACAGCTAACCCCCCCCCCCAGGAGAAGGAGAGCAACCGTCGGGCACTCTATCCTTCTCCTCCCCGGCAACCCATGCTCGTTTCCAAACACGGGTCACCGGTGTGGTACGAAACTGGCAGGCACTTTTGAAGCCTCAAGCCTGCCAGACACTTTCTACAGCTGCTGGGCCATATTGCAGCTTCAACAGCCACAGTGTCAGGAGTGAGATTTCAAAAGAGGGATGTCCAGTATCACCTCAGATTGTACTGGCATCAGAAATCTGATTCATCGTCAAAACTGGTTCCAGTCACACAAACCCTCCTGCAAACACTGCAGTAGTTGTTGGATATAGACAGCCTCAGACAGGGAATTCCTTTCCTTCAGGAGCTTCCTTCACTGGTGTTAATCGCAGATGCTTCCCTACTAGGGTAGGGAGCACACTGTTCACGGTATATGGCTCAGACAGGAATCACTGCTTCACATCAACCTGCTAAAGCTCAGGGCAGTCTTCCTAGCACTTCAGGCATTCACCAATCTGTTACAAGGACAGGTGGTGCAGGACAGACAACACGACCACAGTGTACTACGTAAACAAACAAGGGGCACAAGGTCTGCACCCCTGTGCACAGAAGCCATGAGAATATGAGGTCTCGCCTCTTCTCTGGGGTTGTCTTGTCAGCAGTGCACCTTCCAGGGAAAGACAGTGTGTTAGCAAATGGACTGAGCAGGATAAATCGGAACCATCATGATTGGGCCCTGAACAGCCAGGTGCTACAAGTGGTATTCAAGCAGTGGGGCACTCCAGAGATAGACCTCTTCGCAGCCCCAGACAATCACCAGCTTCCCAAATTTTGTTGCAGACCTCCAGTCTTGGGCTCAGTCCCATTGGTTGCACTCATTCTGGACTGGACAGGGAAGTTTCTGTATGCCTTCCCCCCCCATTTCCTTTGCTACTGAGGGTTCTATAGGAGCTCAGATCCCAGCCTGCCACAGTGATCCTCATTGCTCCAGATTGGGCCAGGCAGCCATGGTACCCCCTCGCCCTGGCATTGTCAGTGTCCAGACCAATCAGCCTCCCTAGGAGGCACAACTTGTTGACTTCTTCCCCGGGCAGAATTCTTTACCCAGGCCTTCAGTCCCTCAAGCTCAGTGCGTGGTTCTTGAGGACCTAGAATATGCTGATTTGCACCTTTCAGAAGGGGTTATTGAGGTCCTTAGGGTTTCTAGAAAGACCCCCACCAGGAAGATTTACACGTCCAAGTGGAAAAGATTTTCCATTTGGTGTCAAAAGAGAGGTCTGGATCACACTCGGGTGGGTTTGCCAGTAGTCCTCCATTCCCTCGGCCTTCGACCTTCTACACTCAAGGTGCATTTGGCTGCTGTATCAGCCTATCTGTCGCCAGGTAAGGCATAATCACTGGCTTCAAATTCAGTATTTAGAAAATTCTTTAAGGGTTTGCTCCATTTGCACCCCCCACATAGGGCCCCCACCCCAGCGTGGGACCTCAACATATGTACTGCACAGCTCATGCAGCCACCTTTTGAGCCTATGTCGTCAGCTGACTTCAACTATGTAACCTGGAAGGCTGTCTTCCTAGTTGTAGTTACCTCAGCCAGAAGGATCAGTGAGCTTCAGGTCTTGTCCATAGAGACTGATTATATTGCGTTTCACAGGGACAAGCCGGTCCTTAGGCCCCGGAGAGTAAGGAGTTAAGTTCCTTCCGAAAGCAGTGTCTGATTTTCATGTCAACCAGTCCATTACACTACCAGTCTTTTTCACTGACCATTCTTCTTCAGGTGAACGTAGGCTGCATACCTTGGATGTTAAAAGAGCTATCAGCTATTACCTGGAACATTCAAAAGGCCACAGAGGGGATAGGACCCAGCTTTTTTTGACTTTTGGGGAAGTGGGGAAAGGTAAACCTGCCACAAAGAGGTCCATAGCATGATGGATTGTGGCATGTATCCAGTTTTGCTATAGCAAGGTGAACAAACAACCCCCTCAGGGTCTTAGAGCCCACTCTACGAGAGGAACAGCTGCATCATAGCAGCCTCTAGGGATATCTCTTTGTTGGAAATCTGTAAAGCAGCTACCTGGAAGTCAGTTCACACATTCACTAAGCATTACTGCCTCGATACTCAGGCTGGAAGTGATGCCAGGTTTGGCACAGGAGTTCTGCAGAGCTTGTTTCCTAAGTAGGTCCTCTGCCCACTTCCAAATGCACTGCTTGGGTAGTCTATTTGTCAGAATACAGTAAGATTTCCTGGGGTTTGAAGAAAACATTACTTACCATAATAATCTTGCTTATTCTAAGGAAATCTTACTATATTCTGAGCTCCCACCCTCCTCCCCTGCTAGGACCTACAAGGCACTGCATACTGTCTGTACAACTAAAGTTGGAAACCTGTGGGTACCTAGTAGTTTATTGGGCATCTGTGACTTGAGTCTTAGTGATGCCCTCTGTTATTTAAGGGATGTTTTTTCCCTCAACAGGGGTTCTACTAGTTGTTAGATTAGCTTTGTTAGATAGTGCCTTTTTAGCTTCTGCATGCTTCGTAAGAATCTGATAGTTGCAGGAAGTGCAACCAGGGACAGTGATTTGAAAACTGAGCTCAAGCCTAACATTCCACTATTAGCATAGGTTCTATTAACAATTTCGGCTATGGGCAGTCCTATGGTGAGACCATACTGCATTTGTCAGAATACAGTAAGATTCCTTTAGAAGAAACAAGATTACTATGGTAAGTAAAGTTTTCTTGTTATCCATCCCAGGAAGAACTTGGCTCACCAACATTTGCTGTTTGCCAGAAATTTTTATTTGCAAAAGTGCTTAGGTCCATTCAAACCAAGGGACTGTGTATCAGTACCTCCGTGCCCAGCAATGCACCGCTCTTCGCTCGCTAGAGCTTCGTGACCAGCTGATTGTTGCTCTAGTGAACATTTCACATATGTGCCCTTCAGTGAGGTATTTTTGTCCACACCTGTTTTGTCGCCCTGATAGGGGTTTTGGTCTCCCATTTCTATTGGAATTGTACAACTCTGAGTGTGTCTCCAGTGGGAAACTAAGGAGGTGCAGAGCTGTCCACATAGGCATCGCTGACTGTCGTGGTGGGCAGTCCCCACCTAGGCATATGTTTCCATGTGGTTCTGACACTGATGTCTTACAGTTCAGTATGTGGCTCTATTAAGGAGACTGTCTTGAAGATTTGCTGTTACTACTAAGCAACTACCAGTAAACATTTTCATGCAAATATAATACAAATTGGAATGTCCAGAAATTCAAATAATGAATATATGTTGTATGACTGAGTTCTGCTGAAGCCAACTGTGAATTTTTTTTGTTGGAAATTGGAATATTTTTTTAAAGTAGTGTGATGTGACTTAAATGTAAAGAAAGGCCTTAACCCAAGTCTGACGTTCACTTAATTGGGGAAGAGAGGAGTGGGGCTACCCTGTCCTGTCGTACAATGCCTGCCATGGTGTCAGAGAAGTCTTTGGGGGATTGACTTGACTACACTATGCCATGTACATTTGGACGCTTTTGTTTTGTAATTTGGGTAATGCATTCTAATTGTATTGCTGTTTTAATTGACCCCCCCTTTGAGGGGGAGCGGGCATTGCAACAGATATCAGTGTTGCTCTTTGTCTGGTAGTGGGTGCTTGACTGGCAAAGAGTCTTTTCCAGAATCAAGATTCTTACTTGCATAACATACTAGAACCTCAAATGCAGTGGCAGACACTGCTGACCCAGCTAGGAGCATGTACCAATGCCATGCTTGTGTATTTCTCTGGCTGTCAGGCTATGGAATCTTGCAGTATCCAGTAAAGTGAGCTTTGGCAGCAGTCTGCAATGTGGGATCATCACTGCTTCCCAACATTTGCCTTTCTCCTCGCTTCCTGTTCCAGCACTACTGCTGAAAGGATGTGGCCTCAGATGCAGGCTATGCAGTAGTTTACAAACCCTTGGCATCGGAATTTCTTTTCATAAGAAAATGTAATCTCTTGTCTTTACTTTGCAGGCTGTAAACCTGAGCAACAGATGATGTACGCTGGGAGTAAGAACAGACTGGTTCAGATCGCAGAGCTCACCAAGGTACAATGTCCATCTAGCCAAAGAAAAACTACTAGGCTCTGGGGCTACTGTCCGCTTATTTCTTTTATGCACGTACTCGTTGGGCTCTGTTTTTAAAACTTAGAGAGGCAACTTGTCCTAGTGGTTGGTGTGTGGAACTGTATGATAGTAAACTTGCAGACTTTGGTTTGAATTCCACCACTGCTACCACCACTTACTGTGTAACCTCAATAAAGCCATTAACTTTCTTGTGCTTAATCGTGCTATAATTTTTCTCTGTTAAGTTTGGATCTCCCTGTGTGCCTAACTTTCAGCAACATTATTTGAAACAACATGGGTACAGTTTACTCTCCCCACTCTGGCAGTTTTCCTGAATACAGCTGAGTCATCGGAAGTCTTCAAGCTAAGCTGCTCCCACCACCTGGGTGTTATATCCTCCAGCTCTGTCCCGTGACGTCAGATTTTTCTTTCCACTGGAAGGGACTGATCACAACCTTTGCCGCTCTTGCAGTGTAGAAGGATTTTGAGTTTTCAAGTGCTTTAATTAAGCAAATCTTTGACTTTTCCAGTCCACAATCAACATTAAAGTTCTTCCTCCATCTTCCAACTCCAGTTTGCAATTGATGATGGAAGGCAAGAAACTGGGGTTCAAGTTCTGCTTTCAGTGTTGGCAGAAGATCCCCACAAACCCGCACGACACTTGCGTCCACCTGCCGTAAGTGCCGGGCAAGGCTGGCCTTAGGTCAGCCAGAAGAGTGTAAAATGATCTTGGTGGCTGCTCAGCTTGCGGTCATGGAAAAGCACAGAAAGCAATGTCATTGTGGGACTGTGAAAGATCACGTTCTTCCCTCTTCTTCGACTCCCCAACTGCTCAGCCTTGGTCAAACTTCCTTCAGTTGAGGGATGGTCGAGGGCTCCCCCCTTGGACTGGTCTACCTCCGCTCCGGTTGAGATTTTTGTCAAACTGGTCAACCAGTAGTCAGAGGAGACTGACAAGGGCTCAGTCGGTACCCCTGTCTGAGTTACCTTGGGAGCTGCCTCCACCAGTGGACGTGCCTCCAAATCCTATCAGGGTGCCGGCCCAGTGGCACTGGAGGTTGAGTCGCTGGTGACTACACTTCGTGCCACACTGGCGACCTGGGTTCGGGAACGAGCCCGGGCCATTGGGGGTCAGCAGGGGGAGAGAGGATTGAGTGTCCAGAGGACTGCTCTCCTCTCTCAGGGGGAGGGCACACGCTGTCCCACTCGCTGATTGCCCTCTGGTGGTGACCGGAGGGCACTACGGGTCAGGAGACGTGCTCCGACATGGTTACGTCAGTGGGGAATGTGGCAGGGAGAAAAGCAGGATGAAAAAGAGCCTGGCAGCGCTTTATGATGGCCTGCAGCGCTGTGCCGCGGACCGACCCCGGGATTATGGATTGGGTCTCTGGGGAGGGGGTGCCACCTCCCTGGCCCTGCCATAGGGGGCAGTCTGCAGGGGAAATACCGGGGGGGGGGTGGCTGATTGTGGCACAGCAGGACCCAAGAGAGAGTTCCTCCTTTGGGAGGACCGAAGCTCCTGCCAGGGCTAAGGAGGAAAAAATGTATATGAGAAAAAAAAAATCCTATCAGGGTTACCTTGCCAAAGCAGGTGATTCAAACAACATGAAGTTTTGCTGTATTCTGACTTAATGCAGTTAGCCCCAGCACTTGAACTGCCCCGGATAGTAAGGAGTTAAACTCTATGCAGGAGCATAGAACGTTGAGCTCGAGCTCTGTTTTCAAACCTCTCTCTGTGGTACTTCCCAGTGTAACCGTCAGATTCTTTACTCCGCCTAACAGTGAAGTTGCTCCGGAGATTCCTCTCCTCGGTTCGGTTAAACGTAAAATGTTCGGTTTTAAACCATCCTATTTATTTTTCCGGATTTTCAGCCTCTGTCTACAGTACAGGTAGCGATGTAGATAGGTAGTGACTGTGTTTATTTTTCAAGTGTGTGGAAATTACTCTTTTCCTCTATTTCTTTCCGGTCGGTCTGGTTAAGAACCGACCTTGTATTATTTCTATTTTCTGAGAATAAAATTTTCTGCGATTAGAGTGGTGTTCTGGTATTGATCGGTTTCAAAAGAACCGGGCCTGTTCTAGTTCTTTTTCAAAACGTATGACATGGTTTGTAACCAATTGAATATTTTATTACCTGGCTTGAAAGCTTCTATAGGGTAATTTGGTAGGTTGACCATGTCTGACAAACCCAAAAAGAAAACCAGTCCCACTGGGTTTCAGCACTGTACTGAGTGTGGGGAGACCTTTGCCAAGGCCGACCCCCACCTCATCTGTGTTTATTGTCTAGGGTTTGACCACCTCAAGTCAGACTGCCAAATTTGTAAAAACTTTCCTAAATCCACTCTAGATAAGAGACGGAGTAGACTGAAGGAAAGGGAGGCCGAGAAGTCCATAGATCCGGATGGCCAGCCCGGTTCGGTTGCGGCCGAACCTGAGGAGGTGCCTACTGACCTAGGCGATACCTCCTCGGGCAAAAGGAGAACCAACCCTGAGGGGCCAGTTCCGTCAAAATGAAAACGTAAGTCCACCGGTTTGGATCCTGTACCGCATTCTCCAACCGCGGACGAAATAGCCAAAGCGATTAGTATTGTTCAGTCACTTAGACTGGTTCCGTCCGAACCGGTACCGCCGGTTAGGCGGTCAGTTCGGTCAGATCCATCTCTTTCAGATTATGATCCAGATACTTATGAGGAGTAGGAGGAAGACGAAGATTATCCAGATGATGATGACGACCAGGGGTATCTGGATGTGCCCATCGAACCGGACATCTCCCCAGACAGGCCCTCGGGTGTCTCTCCTCCCAGGCTCTCTGAGTCCCCTTCACACTTTTTGTTTTACAAAAAGGTGCCCGAAACCCTTCAGCATCCCTTGGTTGAAGCTGCAGAGGAGGAAGAAGAGCATGATTTTGTGGAAATGATGGCCATCCCAGAGTCCAAAAGGCTGTCTGTACCTCTTCATAAGTCCTTGGGGAAACAGACACACAAAATTTTGCAAACTCCTAATTCAGTACCTCCTGTAGACAAGAGAATGGACAGGAGGTATATGTTATCAGGCACAGCTACGGAGTTCCTTTATAGTCATAGCAGCCATGTTGGGGTAGTGCAGGCTGCAGCCTGTTACAGGGCTAACATTCCTTGGCTTCACACCCCCTCCCCCGGATAAGGACTTCAGGAAAGTGGATGCCATGGCCGAAAAACAGTATTTGGCATCCTCTTTGGGACTCAGGCAGGCTAATTATATGGCCTACAGAGCCAGGTGCCAGAAATCCAGATGGGATACGGTTCTGGAACTGGCTAAACAGGCCTCCCCCCGGCTAGCCAGAGAGCTGGAGGAGGTGGCTGCTGATGGAATTGAGGCATCGAAAATGCAATTTCATGCTGCTGTGGACTCCAGTGATGTGGCATCTAGAGTCATGGCTACATCTGTGTCTCTCAGGAGAAATGCTTGGCTCAGATGTACTAGCCTTTCACAGGATACCCAGACTAAGGCTATGGATTTTCCTGTAGTGGGGTAACTCTCTGTTTGGGGAGCAAACAGAGGCTTACATGAAGAAAATAGATGAATACAGGACCATGTACAGGAGTGTACAGGCCAAGGAAAGGCAAGCCACTCCACAAAAGCAGCAGTCTGGGGGCAGGGGCAGGCCTTTTTACCAAGCCCAGGCCTCCTCCCCCTTCCCACAGAGGGGCCTTTTCTGAGGGAGGGGCAGGAGTGGGATGAGCAGGGCTGCTTCCTCCTCCTCCTCCCAGTCTAAGGCTCCTGCCAAGCTGACACCCTGATGTGTCAGCCCGGGTCGACTCCCCAATTCCAGTAGGAGGCAGGCTGGCTTACTACTTCCAGACCTGGAAGTCTGTGACCTCAGACAAGTGGGTCCTGGAAGTAGTAAGCCAGGGATTGGCCCTCAGCTTCAAAAAGTTTCCAAGAAAGAGGGCCAAGTCTTTTCCAACAGCATCAAGCTCAGAAACCCTTGCCCTAGAGGCAGAGGTTTCCTCTCTTCTAGCTCTCAGAGCTATAGAGGAGGTTCCTGTTCAGCACAAGGGAAAAGGGCTGTACTCCAGGTGCTTCCTTACTCCAAAGAAAACAGGGGGAGTGGCAACCCATCCTAGACCTAAGGTATTTGAACAAGCACATTTCAAAACCCAAATTCAAAATGGTAACTCTGGGAATAATCCTTCCCTCTGTAAGGCCAGGAGATTGGTTAGCATCTCTGGACCTCAAGGATGCCTATTTGCACATCCCTATCAGGTGCTCCCGCAGAAAATACCTCAGGTTCGTGTTGCCTTCAGGCCACTACCAATTCAGAGCCATGCCGTTCGGCCTAACATCAGCTCCAAGGGTGTTCACAAAGTGCCTTGCAGTAGTGGTGGCTTACCTCAGAAGACAGGGTATTACCATCTTCAGCAGACAGCATGGCTTCATACGTGGCAGATCCTGCCAAACCAACCTGGTGGAGTTCTATGACTGGGTAACTAGGCAACTGGACAGGGGCCATGCAGTGGATGTCCTGTATCTGTACTTCAGTAAGGCATTCGACTCTGTGCCGCACGGAAGGCTGGGAAAGAAGTTAGTAGGCACGGGGTGGGTGCAAAGCTGGTGAGATGGGTTGGAAACTGGCTTCAGGGAAGGCAATAGAGGATGGTGGTGGTTGGGGAGCTCACACCCAAGGGCAGTGACGAGCGTGTTCCACAGGGCTCAGTATTGGGACCAGTGTTGTTTGGGATATTCATTGCAGACATATCATGGGACATCAAGAGCAAGATCAGTCTGTTTACTGATGATACCAAGGTAGGCGCGGTGGTGGATGACCTAGGGGATGGCAGGGGTTGCAGGATGATCTGGCAAAGCTTGAAACCTGGTCAGACACCTGGCAACTGGGGTTTAATGCCAAAAAGTGCAAGGTGCTGCATTTTGGATGAAGAACCCAAGGAGGAGTTACCAGCTAGGGGGAGTGCAGCTAGCCCAGACAGAGGAGGAGAAGGATCTGGGGGTGCTCATTACAGGGTCAATGAACAACTCAGCACAATGTAGGAAGGCAGCTGCAAAGGCCAACAAAATGCTGGGTTGTATTGCAAAGGGTATATCTTCAAGGAGGGAGGAGGTGATTCTGCCACTGTATAGGTCATTAGTTAGACTGCACCTGGAGTACTGCGTGCAGTACTGGCGCCCGTATCTGAAGAGAGACATTAAGTTACTGGAGGGGGTGCAGGGCAGGGCGACAAAGATGATCAAGGGGCTGGGGGACTTATCATACGAGAGGAGGTTGAGGGAGTTGAACATGTACTCACTGGAGGAGAGGAGGGACGGGTGACATGATTGAAACCTTTAAATACAAGAAAGGAATAAACAAGACAGGTACAGAGGGGCTGTTCAAAGTAAGGGAAGGGAGGGGAGGGCCACCAGGGGCCATGATATGAGACTGGAAGGAGGAAGATTCAGGAGGGAGATGAGGAGACACTTTTTTACAGAGAGGGTGGTGGCTGGGTGGAATGCGTTACCTGCAGAAGTGGTATCCATTAGAACAGTGGACTGCTTCAAAAGGGGATGGGACAGGACAAGGGGGAGGGTTAATGAAGGGGAAGGGAGGGGCAGCTGCAGAATAAGGGGTGCTAGCTGCACATTCGAGCAGACTTGATAGACCTGTAGGCCTTTATCTGCTGGCAAATTTCGTATGTTCCCATATCTGGACAACTGGCTCATTGTGAGTCAGTCATCTCTACAGGTCGAGTCAGTTATGCAAACTACCCAGGACCTACTCAGCTCGCTGGGTTTTCTTCTCAGTCTTCCAAAGTCTGTCCTCGAACCGGTTCAACTTCTCACCTTCATAGGAATAGATTTGGACACTGTACAAGCAAAAGCTCCCTTCCCCTGGCAAGGGTGAAGGCCCTAGTGCATCTTGCTTCATCTTTTCGACCTCAGGTCTGTCGCCTAGCAAGACACTTCCTCCAGCTTCTGGGCTACATGGCAGCTTCCACCACAGTGGTGCAGGGAGCAAGATTCCAGATGAGGGACATTCAGTTTCACCTAAGGTCCTTCTGGTCTCAGAAGAGAGATTCTCTTACCAAACTGATTCCAGTGATTCAGACTCTGGTCCAAGCTCTCCAGTGGTGGCTGGATCAGGACAACCTCAGACAAGAAGTACCATTTCTTCTGCAAATTTCTTCAGTAGTTCTGACTATGGATGCTTCTCTCTCCTAGGTTGGGGAGCCCACCTGGGGGCCCTGACAGCCCAAGGGGTCTGGTCTCCACAGGAGTCTCTCCTTCACATCAGCCTTCTGGAACTCAGGGCAGTGTTTCTGGCCCTTCAGTACTTCTCAGACTCGGTCAAGGGTAAGGTGGTCCAAGTCAGAACAGACAACACGACCACAATGTGGTATATCAACAAACAAGGAGGCACTCGGTCCTCGGCCTTGTGCACGGAAGCCATGAAACTGTGGTCTCTGGCCTATTCTCTTCAGACTTCCCTAGTAGCAGTTCACCTTCCAGGGAAGGACAATGTACTGGCAGATGCTCTGAGCAGAATATCCCATGGACATCACAGATGGTCCCTGAATCCCCTCCTACTGCAGATCATCTTCTCCAGATGGGGCACTTCAGAAATGGATCTTTTTGCAGCCCCGGACAATCACCAACTCCCTCTGTTCTGTTGCAGACCTCCACTCCTGGGGACTGTGCCCCAAGATGCCTTGATTTTGGATTGGAAGGGCAGGTTCCTCTATGCCTTCCCTCCATTCCCTCTGCTGTGCAGGGTCCTGATCATGATCAGAACTCAGCCTTGCACAGTGATCCTAGTGACTCCAGACTGGGCCAGGCAGCCTTGGTATCCTCTGCTCCTGTCCCTGACAGTGTCTCGTCCTCTGTCCCTTCCCAAGAGACACAATCTTCTGTCCTCTTCCCAGGGGAAGATCTGGTATCCCGATCTCCAGTCTCTCAATCTCAAGGCCTGGCTCTTGAGGAGCTAGAATATGCAGACCTGCATGTTTCTCAGGCAGTCATGGATATCCTGAAGATTTCCAGGAAATCATCTACTAGAAAGACTTATGATTCCAAATGGAAGAGGTTTACCATTTGGTGTTTTCAGAAAGGCATTAACCCTGATTCTGCAGGCATCTCCACCAGCTTTGATTATCTGGTTCACCTCAATGGCCTAGGCCTTAGGCCTGCAACTCTAAAGGTTCACCTAGCAGCAGTTTCTGCTTTCCTTTCAGCAGGGAAGGGCTCTTCCCTGGTCTCTCATCAAGAGTTTAAAAAGTTCTTCAAGGGTCTGGTTCATACAAACCCTCCATTTAAAGAACCGACTCCTGCTTGGGATCTTAATGTCTGCATTGCACAGCTCATGCAGCCCCCCTTTTAAACCCATGGCATTGGCGGAGCTGAAATACTTGACCTGGAATACTGTGTCCTGGTAGCCAGTACTTCGGCCAGGAGGATTAGTGAATTACAGGCCTTGTCAGTGGAACCTGACTTCATATTCTTCCATAGGGATAAAGTGGTCCTAAGAACCAATAGAAGGTTCTTACCCAAAGTGGTATCAGATTTTCATCTGAACCAGTCTGTCTCTTCCTGTGTTCTTCACTGACCACTCCTCTTCAGGTGAAAGACGGCTACACAGCTTGGATGTTAAAAGAGCTCTTAACTATTACATAGAGCACACTAAGGCTCACAGGAATGAATGTCTTCAGTTGTTTCTCACCTATGGCGAGGCGGGGAAGGGTAAGCCTGCCACGAAAAGAACTATTGCCAGGTGGCTTATTTCTTGTATACAATTCTGCTATGACAAATTGGTGAAAACACCTCCCTCAGGCCTGAGGGCTCACTCGACTAGGGGTACAGCTGCTACTCTGGCTGCGGCCAGAGATATACCCTTGTTAGAGATCTGCAAAGCAGCCACCTGGAAAACAGTACATACATTCACCAAGCATTACTACCTGGACATCCAGGCTAGGCGTGATGCTAGGTTTGGCACAGCAGTACTGCATTCCCTCCTCCATAGGGAACTGCTTGGTAGTCTGCATTAAGTCAGAATACAGCAAGACTTCATGTTGTTTGAAGAAAAAATTACTCACCATAGTAATGTTGTTTCTTCTAATGGAGTCTTGCTGTATTCTGACCTCCCCCTCCGCCTCCCCTCTCAGAACCTAGTTTTTGGGAAGTGGGCTAGCAGGTACAGTGTTGCACCTCAGGGGTGTACCTTGTACCCCCCCATCTTGGGTGGGTTATTGTTAGTTCTGTTTGTGTTATGAATCTATTTAGTGTTGTCACTACCTTTTTTCTTCTTGGGTCCCGACTTGAGTCTTCTGGGCCCAAATTGTTGCCTTTTGGCTTATACTAAAACAATTTCCACACACCTGTGTATTATATTTTAGACTCAGCTAGTTAGTTGCTTGTAAGACTCTGACGGTTACACTGGGAAGTACCACAGACAGATGTTTGAAAACCAAGCTCAAGCTCAACGTTCTATGCTCTGCATAGAGTTTAACTCCTTACTCTCCGGGGCAGTTCAAGTGCTGGGGCTAACTGCATTAAGTCAGAATACAGCAAGACTCCATTAGAAGAAACAACATTACTATGGTGAGTAATTTTTTCTTTTACACCGTCCCTCTGGAAGACTATCATTGATGTCAGTCGTCAGGTCACTGGTTGAGGCACTGCTCTTGATCTCACTCAACCAAGAGGCATCAACACAGGATGTCGATGCTATGAGGAGCTCATTTAGCAGCAATGGAACATTGCAGGAAGGGGTAGGGCCGTGTCCCCTGGACCAAACTGTTCCCTCGCTGATTCAGCCGACTCAGTGTGCCCCACTGTCTGCTTCACGTCACTTTAATTGAAGTCACGTCCACCTCAGCTGCTGTTCAGGGCACTGACCCAAAGAGACTTGTCCCACTGCTGGCTTGCCAGGTCAGGTGTCTATGCACCCAGAATGATACCAAGATGGTCCATGGTAGTAAATGGTCGAGGACCGTCTTTGAAGCATCTTCCAACTCGGAAGCAGAGCCATCGATGGCCTTGACCAGGACTTGCACCTTCAACCAGGAAGAGCAGACTATGACTCGGCACGGCATCATAACCGCCCACAGAAACACCGCGTGGCACTTATTGCCACAGCCATAAGAGCATGCGTTGCAGTATCATCGGGCAAAACACCAACGAACACAAGCAGCGCACGCCCTTACAATCTATGGGCCTCTTTGTTTTTTTAAGGGGGGCTTTGCCCCCCACACCCCCCAGTGTGGGGGACTTCACACCCCCTGGAATTTTAATAAACTCTAGGGGAGGGTGTGGACATTGGGGAAGGGGAAAACACTGTTGGGAGGAGTTTTTTTTTTTTTTTTTTTTAAAAGGCCGCAAAAGTTGTAGCACGGAAGACTGGGGAGGGGACTTAACCACAGTCCCAGGTCTCCCATTCCGCTGTGTGCTGGTGCCCTAGCCGCTCCACCAAGGAAGCGGCTCGACGAAGCCCCCAGCATATGGCACTTGATGCCATGTAACAGCGTAGAACGACCGGGGTAGCACCCTTTCACTAGCGCTGTTCTACCCCTGTCGCTGAACGTACAAGTTCTCAGTAGACAGTGTGGTATTCATCACACTGTCTTTCATGTGCTATATTGACCCGGTAGGCTACAGCTCACAGGCTGTTGTCCTTTTGAGTCCTAGTCTGACCCGATGTCTGAGTCTTTGAAAGTAACCTTAGAACCAGTCCAGAAACAGGCTAAATACCCGTTTACTGATATTCTGGATGGGAATACTCCCAGGGGATTGGCTTTCCCTTGGCTGAAGCCATCGTGGGACCGGCACTGGATCTTTGGCAGCACCCAGTATTCTTCTTGGCATTCTCATCCTGTATGGTCAGCAGATATGCAGTCTCAATAGGGTACCCTTTCAGGGTTCTCTGACCATCCTCTGCTGAGAATGTGAGTGCAGATTTTGCCTTCCATAAATCATGAGTCCAAGGGGATGTGGACAGATCTCTATTCAAGGAGTCCAAGAAGATTGACCATACAGCTAAAAAGGTGTGCACTGCCTCATTCCGGTATCTTGTTTGGTCAGTTATTTGGTCAACATCGTGAATTTTGGCTATTCTCTTTTTGGGGTGTTAAGGGAGCTCCTACCCCTACTGCCAGATGAAAAACAGCTTTGTTAAGTGCATCAGAAACCAGGGTCAGTCGCTGTCTAGGCATCATGTTCACACAGCTTTGGACATAGGTGACTTCTGTGCCTGTGCCATGGCTACTGCTGTTGAAATGCATCCTAGGGCCTCACTGAGGCTATCCACCTTTACAGCAGACAGCATAAGTTGGCTGATGCCCCCTTTTGGGCACCAACCTCTTTGGCTATGGTAATAGGTCATCTCATGTATATTGTGAAGTCCAGTGCCACCCTAGATTCTGTGGCTTCATCCACAAAGGTCCAAAAGGCACAAAAGCATAAATAGAAGGCATGTCAGTTTGGGTCCTTTCAGCCACAACCTCAGTGGTCACCTTAGTGAAGGAAATTCCAGCTTCAGCTTCTGAAGCCCAAGTTTGGTGGCCAGGTGCAGAAGGATGGGGTGTCTCCAGACCCCATGTGGCCAGAGGCCCCTCCAAGGCTGCAAGTGGGTCCTGGAAGTGGTGGGCAGATGGTTGCCTCTGGATTGTGAGCTCTCCTGCCATACCTACCACCCTCTTTACTGCTGCTTTTTGTGCAGAGGGACCACATTGGTCCTCCTGCAGTCATCTGGAATTTTCCCCATCACCACTGAGGTGCTAAAAAGCACTGCCAGAGGGGTAGCCAGCACCATGCTCAATTCCTTTTGGATCCTTGGATGAATCCTGTTCTGCCCCATCACCTTAGTCTCTTATTAAGGCTTCCAGTCTCTTCCAAATCCTCTCCACTGAGCATGGACTTGTGTCCACTCCCCACCTCCCCGGTGTCTGCTGCAGCATGGAGGTCCATCCTCCCACCCTCTATTGTGAAGACCGTGCAGAAATAATCTTTAGTATTTCTGCTTTCTCTTGATCTGCACAGTCCACTCCTCCTCTCCTGATTCTCACTATCACTCCCCTTTTCTCCCTGTTTACCCCCACATATGTGAAGAAGGTCTTTTCTCCTTTTTTGACCTCCTTCGCTATCCTTTTCTCTGTTGATAGTAATCCCTGAGGCATCCTGCTGGTCACCCTTCCTTCTGTGGAGTGAATTTTCACAGAATGAAGGACATTTTCCGGAATGAAATGGAGGAGAAGGAGAGGATGTTGGGGTGGAGGACCTATGGAACGAGATCAAGGGGGGATACTAAAGGCCACAGAGAGCTGTATAAGGAAGGTGAGGAAGGGCAAGAGAAGTAAGAGGCTGCTTTGGTTCAACAGGGAAGTGAGGGGGTCAATAGGAGAGGAAAAAAAAAGGGTGTTCAGAGAATATAAGAGGAAGGAAGGGGACAGGGAAACCTTACAGGGAGAAGCTGAGGGGGCTTGGCAGAGAATTAGAAAGGTGAAAGCAGAAACGGAGGAGAAAATTGCACGGCAGGCCAAACAGGGTGATAAAACATTTTTTTTGTTGTATATAGAGGAGAAGAGGAAAGCAAGGCAGGGGATAGTAAGGGTAAAGGGAGAGGGGGAGTAATAGTGGAGGGGAACTTCAAGAAGGCTGAGGTGCTAAATAAGTACTTCTGCTCAGTCTTCAAAATAGAAGGAGATGGTAGGGGACCAGTGTTGGAGGAGAAGGGAAGAGAAGACATGGGGTGGATCCTAGCCCAATCAGTGAGGACAGGGTCAGGGAGGAATTGGGTAAGTTGAGGGTAGATAAGGCTATGGGTCTGATGCCCTGCATCCCAAGGTACTCTGGGAGCTAAGGGAGGAGCTGGCGGCACCACTAGCGAGGTTGTTCAACTTGTCCCTAGATGCAGGGCAGGTGCCAGAGGACTGGAAGCGGGCAGACATGGTGCCACTTCATAAAAGTGGCAGCATGGAGGAGGAGGCGGGCAGTTATCGCCCGGGCAGCCTCACATTGGTGGGGGGTAAGGTGATGGAGGTGATGTTGAAAGAGAAGGTAGTTAGCTACCTGGAGGATAGTGGGCTGCAGGATATTTGTCAACATGGCTTCACACGGGGGAGGTCAAGTCAGATGAACCTGATTGAGTTCTTCAGTTGGGTGACGAGGGTGGTTGATCGAGGGGGGGGCAGTGGACATGGCCTATCTGAACTTCGGGAAAGCCTTCAACACTGTGCCCCACAGAAGATTGGTTAATAAACGGGAGAGTCTAGGGGTGGGACAGAAAATAACAAGGTGGGTGGAGAAATGGCTGATGGGTAGAAGCCAGAGGGTGGTGGTAAATGGGGTGCATTCCAGGGAGGTAGGGGTGACGAGTGGGGTACCTCAGGGGTCGGTGCTGGGCCCATCCTGTTTAACATCTACATCAGCGACATAATGGATGGGCTGCATGGGAAGGTCTGCCTTTTTGCAGACGATACGAAGATCTGCAATAGGGTGGACACCCCAGAGGGAGTGGAGACTACAAGGGAAGATACAAGGATGCTGGAAGGGTGGTCAGAAACATGGCAGCTAAAATTCAGTGCTAAGAAATGCACAGTGATGCACATGGGGCACAATAACCCACAGGCAGTATACACACTGGGGAAGGGGAGAATGAATGCAGCTAAGGAGGAGAAGCATCTTGGAATCATAATCACAGATGACCTTAAAGTTGGGGCCCAATGCAGCAAGGTGGTTGGCAAAGTGCATAGAATGCTGGCGTGCATAGGGAGAGGGATAACTAGCAGACAGTGGGTGGTGCTGATGCCACTCTACAAGTCCATGGTGATGCCCCACCTGGAGTAAGGAGTCCAGTTCTGGAGACCTCACCTATGCAAGAACATAAATGGCATGGAGAGAGTACAGAGAAGGGCCACTAAGATGGTGCATGGGCTAAGTGGAAAGCCATACGAAGAGAGGTTGAGGGTGTTGGATTTGTACCCAATGGAGATCCGCTGGGGGCATGATTGGAACATTTAAAGATCAAATGCACATATTTCATAAAAAGCTTGAATTCACTTGACTTCACGTCCCTGAGTCATGATTACTGTTTCCTGAAAATATCACACTGTTTGGTTTTATGATTTTCTTTAAATCGGCATCTGTTAATGTGCTCTGCAGTAACTGAAAACAGTGACGATTTTTCTGTCCCTATCAATGAGCAATGACATCATTTTTGTCTAGCCTGCTGCTTCAGCAGTTAAATCCCTGATTGATTGAAGAAGCTGTTGCAGTTCCCAGTCAGAGCAGTCTGTAGAGCTAATTGTTTTCACTCAGTTTGTTACTAACCCATCTGGTTTGTGTTTAGATAGATTAGTTTAAAATCTATCATTTTGTTCTCATAAAAAGTTGATCATTTGGGGTTCAGTGCTGAACTGAAGTTGTATGAATGAATGTCTGTGAGAAATTACTTTGTATCACAGGTGTGAGTTCTTTGTCATCAAAACTCTGCATTCTATTCTGGCTATATAACAGAGTTGTTTAATGGATCTAAAATAAATCTAAATGTTGTTTTTGAACATGTACTGTATGAACTCATAAAATTTAGTTTCTGTGTGAAAATTCAAGCTTTTTATGAAGTATGTGCATTTGATCATTAAGTACGTGAAGGGGGTTAATAAAGGGGGTGCTTTTTCACAGGGAAGGTAAGTGCTACAACTAGAGGGCATGGACTGAGGGTGGAGGTGGTAGGTATAAGGGGAATGTGAGGGGACATTACTTCACAGAGAGGGTGATGGAGCCCAGAAACAGTCTGCCGAAAGAGGTGGTAAGGCCGGAACAGTGGAGGGATTCAAAAGGCCATGGGACACACACACAGGGTTGGCTAGGGAGCAAGGGGGGGGAATGAGCAGACTCGATGGACCAGGATGGTCCTTTCTGCCAACAGAAATCTATGAATCTGTGAATTTCGTTTACTGACGCCCTCTGTCACCTATCTCCTAAGCAATTTCTTACCCAATTTACCACTTTTAGACCCCCCAAAGCTGCCCATCTTCCTTACTGGTCTCCTGTGTGGAAGGATTTGAAAGCCTTACTGAAATCTCAATAGGCCACGTTCACCCCTCTACTCTGATTTAATTCCCTGGTCCCCCAGTCAAAAGAAATCGTATCAGATTTGTCTGACATGACCTCCCTCCCACTCCGTGAATCCATGCTGTCTCAGGTCTTGTAACAGTTGGATTCAAGATATTCCACAATCCTTTCCTTAAGCAGTGATTCCATTAAAGAGGGAGTCCAGTCAAAAGTACTACACTGGAGAATTAGAATCAGTCTGCTCCCAATAAATCTCACATCAGCAGTTAGGTTTCTGTGTTACTTCGTTTTAAAGTTATGAGTTATTTGGTAACCCTGATTTCACTCCCTGTTCAAAAAAGCCAGTTTCAGTGAAAAGCCACTGATAATATCATAAGCAGAACTCACAGACTAGTCCTCCCTATCAGCAACCTTATAGAACCTGTTTCTTCAAAGTTATCAAAACTGTAGCTGTAGTATTTATTTAAAAAAACAAAAACTGACACAAGGTTGCCTGCAGTGCTTGTGTTTCCAAAATGTTCAGATGCATGGTACTGTACTTTAGAATGCATCAGGAGGTGGTTTTGGAATGCAGCGCTGAACCAAGGTATAGACTGTCAAAGTTGTACACAATTTTAGAATGTTGGCGGGGGACATATAATATCTGCATGTGGCAGGGACGTGCCATCTTGCAGTGTGGTGGGACACTTAGTCTCAGAATGCGACAGGGACCCGCATCAAAGAATTTGGTGGGGACTGACAATTCTGGAATATAAGTAAGGATGTACACTGTCAGAATATGGCAGGACACACCATTTTATTTTGAAACTGCTTGTCCTTGCCACATTCCGGAATTGTATGCTTCCATCATATTTTAAAACTGTGCATCACATCCCTACCACAATCCAACATTGTGCGTCCCAGCCATATTCCAAATTAGCACATCCTCACCACATTCCAAAATTGCACATCCACACCACGTTCAAAAGTTGTGTTTTAATGCCACATTCTGAAACTGTCACCATCACATTCCAAAATTGTCATTGCCACATTCTGAAACTTAGCATCACTGCTGCATTCCAAAACTCTGCGTCACCACTGTATTCCGAAACTGTGCATCACTGCCACATTACAAAATTGTGCGTCACTGTCACATTTTGAAGTCGCGTATCACCACCACATTCCAAAGTCATGCGTCACTGCCATATTCTGAAGTCGTGCATCATTGCTGCATTCCGGAGTTGTGCATCACTGCCACATTCCGAAGTTGTGCATCACCGCCGCGTTCTGAAGTGCGTCACCATCATGTTCTGAAGTTGTGCGTCACAGCCACATTCTGAAGTTGTGCACATCACCAAGATTCAAGTTGTGTGTCACCACCAATTCCAAAGCTGTGCATCACCGCCACATTCTGAAGTATTCTGAAGTTGTGCATCACCGCCATATTCCAAAGTCACAGGTCTCTTCTACATTCTAAAATTGTGTATAAACTTCCATGCTCCAGTACTGCCTGTCATTGTCACATTCTTAAAACATGCATTCCCACCATATTCCGAAACTGCACATCCCCACCACATTCTGAAGATAGGTGTCACTGCCACATTCAAAAATTGCATGCTCAGGTTACATTCTAAAATTATGCATCCCTGCCTCATTCTGAAGATCCATGTGGCTACCAGATACTGAAACTGCGTCACGGCCGCTCTCTGAGATTTCATGTCCACGCCACATTCTGAAATTGAATGTTGCCACCACAATCTGAAATCAAGCATACCAACTACGTTTTGAAATTTTGCATTACTACACCACATGCTAAATTAATCCATCCAAGACACATTACGAAATTACATATCCCTACCACCTTCCACAACTATGCATCTCCTGCATTTCAAAATTGTATATCTCTGCCACATTCTAAAACTATATGACACCACCACAGTATGAATTTTAGCATCCCTGCCACTTTCCAAAATTGTGCCCCACCTACTTTCTGAGATTGTCATTGCTTCATTCCACAGTTGCAGTCTGATGACATTTCAGACTATTGCAGAGTATTGTAGAAGCAGCTAGCTTCGATTCCTTTAAACTTAGACTTGATTCCTGGCTACTTGCTCAATAATTTGTTTAATATCCCACTGTTGTGGGAGGACTATCTTGATGGGTCTTGTGCCTTCTTTTGTTCTGTTTTCATCCAGTAAATCTCATCCCTGCACTATTATAAAAAACTTCACATATTTTTGTCATTCTAAAGCCATATTTGCAGCTGTGTTCCAATCCCTGGGTCACATTCTTAAGTACTGTACCTTGCATCTGCACGTTATGGAAATGCATCCCCTGACACACCCATTGTCAGTTTTCCTTTTTATGTTTGCTTGCACGCATGTGCAAGAAACATAGTGCCATCATCCGAGTTTTCGGAGGTGTGTCACCCCCTCTTCCAATTCAGTCAGTGTGTTGGCAGGCGTGGCCCCAGTCCACCAATGCATGTTGGAACTGTCTATGACGTACAGTTGAAAGGGGGAGCTACGCTTCAGTGAGCAACGATCAGATATCGCCTGCTCATGCGCAGCTCCACACACACACATACACAAGCACTCCATACTTACCTCCGGATCTCGGCGCGATGATCTTGTGACCGGAACACATCTGCACTTCAAAGCCGATCGCATACTGAGGAAATGCCGTAAGCTGTATAATGGGATAGATAGGTTTTTCAACTTTGCTGCATATCTCAGGTATTTTTGAATTTTGCACCAAATTTTCAACATGGATTTTTGGGACCCTTCTCATGAATGCTGTCACTGTCATGGCGTTATTCGGGTCCAAAGGGTGATTTCGCAGTCACCGCGCCAAATCACCTTCGACTGATTAACCAAATGACACTGCCAGTGTTCATAAGGTAGGCCTACAGCCTATTTTGAAAATTTGGTGGAAAATCCAAAATGACTGTTTTACGCGCATGCTACGTTCCTATGCACGTCAGAAGTTTATGACCTTTCAATATTTTTCACTCAGATTTTCAACATTGCCATTTACCACACCTTCTTATGAGTAGTACAGCTGTCATTTTTCACATGTCGCCCAAAACATGTTTCCGTCCATGTAGCGCACAGTGGCGCAGTCGGTGTGCGAAATCAATGTACGGGACAAATTAAGAAAATCACAGTGACACTGATCATGAGCAGAGGTCTTAAATTGGCTTTGTTGAAAATCTGGTGAAAAAATTCCTAAAAATGACTAGCATGCGTTGCGCAGTTCCTACGCATGCTCGTAAGTCTAATGATTTCAATATTTTCACCCAGATTTTCAACATTACCATTTTACCACACCTTCTTATGAGTAGTACAGCTGTCATTTTTCACATCTCACCTAAAACGTGTTTCCGGCTTTACGTATTAGCGTGGCGCAGTCAGTGTGCTAAATCAATGTACGGGACAATTAAGAAAATCCACAGTGACACTGTTCATGAGCAGATGTCTTAAATGGCTATGTTGAAAATTTGTGAAAATTCTAAAATGACTGTTTTGATGAAGGCGCATGCTATGTAGTTCCTACGCACGCTCATAAGTTTGCGACTTTCAATATTACCCAGATTAACATTGCCATTTTACTACACCTCCATGAGCAGTACAGCTGTCATTTTCACATCTTGACTAAAATTACGTTTCACCATGAAGCATAAATGGCGCAGTCGACAATGTAAATCAATGTATGGGACACATTAAGAAAATCACAGTGACACTGTTCATGAGTCAGATGTCTTAAAATGTATGTTGTGAAATTTGTGTGAAAAATTCTAACAATGACTGTTTTACTAGCTATGCTGCGACAGTTCTTTACGGCGTCGTAAGTTTATGTAATTTAATATTTTGATTGCAGATTTTCAACATTGCCATTTTATTACACTTCCTTCTGAACAGTACAGCTGCCATTTTTCATATGTTGCCCAGAATGCATATGGCACACAACTGGTGCTCGCTTTATGTGCTAAAGCAAATGTTTGGGACAGATTACTAAAATCTCTCGCCGTTGTTCTGTTCATGAGCAGAGGTTCAAATGTGTTGAAAATTTGGTGAAAAAGTCCATAAATGACTGTGTTACGAGTGAGCATTATGACTTTCCACGCACTGTCAAAATTCACATGACTTTGTAATATTTTCAGTCCAGATTTTCACCAGTGGTATTTTTCCACACTTCCTTATGAACAGTACAGCTGTCATTTTTCACAACATGGTCAAGGTGTTTTCACACTTCAGCGCAGAGATGCGTGGTCGCTGTGGGAAATCATTGTTCGGGACAGATAAAGAAAATCACAGTGACACTGTTCATGGTCGGAGGCACCAAAATGCCTGAGTTGACAATCTGCTTTAAAAATTCCCCAACCTAATTATATTACGGGTGTGCGTTGCAGTTTCTATGTACGCTCATGACTTCACCAGTTTTTTTTTTTTATATTTTTACTGCAGATTTGCATCATTGTCATTTTTTACACCTCCCCATGAACAGTACAGCTGTCATTTTTTACATCCTGTTCGGAATGTTTTTGCACCTGTGGTGCTAAATGCCGTAGTCGCTGTGCATAAGCAGCTTTCGGCTAACAAACTGATATTGCCACTGTTCATGAGATGGGGTCACAAAAAAACTATGTTGAATATTTGGAGTGAAAATACCAACGAATGCCTGAGGTATTAGGGTTTCCAACCATAACGCCCAACCCTGTAGAGAATGACAGGCATCAGGGGTGTGACTTGGGATTCTTGCCTGTAATGCTCATACCATTCCACACCCTGCAGCCAGTGAGAGGCATCGAGGTATGCCTTGGACTCTTCAGCCCCAAAGTTCACCCCATTCTCCTATATCGCATCCATCTCACCGTATTTCCTAATGGAATGGGGTGCGCATAAGGGCCAAAGACCCCAAGGAACACCGTGACACTTGTCAGTGTCTGCAGGGTGGGGTGTGGTGAAATGGCGTAGCCGTTATGCCTGACGACCCAAAGGCACACCCCAATGCCTGATACTCTCTGCAGGGTGGTGGTGGGGTTGGCTTCAGTTCAATACTTCACTGCCATTCCTATTATGCAGCTCTGTAACTTCTACACTACCACTGCCAATGCCAGCAAGCAAACATTCGGCATTGACAGATGCTTAAGATGTGAAATACAATCACAGTTTTATGTAATGTGAGAGAAATAAGTCTTGTAAGGTAGTTTGCAAGAAAGACTAGGCTGTGAGTTCTGGTTATGACATCAGTAAGTAGCTCTTCTGAAACTGGCTTTTTTTGAACAGGCAGTAAATTTAGGGTTACAAAATAACTTGCAACTTTTAAGCAAAGTAACTCAGAAAGCTCATTTTTGGCATGAGGCTGACTGGGGATATGCTGATCCAAATTCTGAATTTACTGATGCTAGAAATTTTGGCCAGACTCCATCTTTAACTTTCCCACCACTAATGTCAGACTGACGGGTATATAGTTACCAGCCTCATCCCTGCTACCACTTTTGTGAAGTGCAACTACGTCTGCCGCCCTCCAGTCCTCTGGAACCACTCCTGTTTCCAGTGAGTTGTTAAATAGGACTATCATAGGGGCAGCCAGTACCTCCCTGAACTCCCTCAGTATGCTTGGATGCACTCTGTTTGGTCTAACCGTTTGTCCACTTTTAGATTTTCCTTTCCCTTCAGGACTCTCTCCTCTGAAAAAGACTGGTGTTCCCTTCCCTCCTTTCAAAGTTTGTTTCTTTTATGTGGCCCCTCCTCTTCTCCTTCCTCTGTGAGCACTGAACAAAAGTATTTGTACAGGATGCCTGCCTTTTCCAGGTCCTCCCTGTACAGTCCCACCCTTCCCTTTTTAAGCATACAATCCCACCCCTGGTCTAACTCTTTTCACTTACGTACCTAGAAAATGTCTTATCCCCTTTTGTTACTGCCTTGGTAGCCTCTCCTCAGTTTGTGCCTTCACACTCCTTACCGCTTTCCCTGCTTTCCTCTGTTTCCCGTGACGCACTTCCCTGTCCTCCTTCCTCTGCCTCTCCCTATACCTTCTGAATACTACCCTTTTTAGCCTTTACTTTTTCAGCCACTTCTTTCGAGAACCATAGTGGTTTCTTTTTCCACTTGTTTGTACTAGTGGTATGCAGGTCACATCCGCACAACTCACCTGGCCTCCGCTGGCAGGTGGCACCCAGATCCTTGCTTCCAGCATGCAAAGATCTACTGTCACAGGGTGAAACTGGAGGATATACCACACGGATGGTGGGAAGAGCTTTGATTGAAGACGTCTGATGACTTGCCTGTCTTCAGGGAGACTGCCAGAGTGTGGATGCGAACTGTGTATCACTAGAAGAACTATGGTTACAGTTGAGTAACCTATATTTTAGAACTGTATGATGTTGGTCATGTCCCTCTCAAACACAGAGTTCCATAGCTGAACATGTATGCTTTGTAACAGCAATGGATATAAACTACATTACACGTTTCTAGTTGTGTGTAAATCAGAAACATCCACTAGGATAACTGGAAAGCCTGTAGAAATGGAACAAGAGAACTGGAACCAGTATATAGAACACAGCTTATGCAGGGGAAAATAAGATACGGATTCAGCACTGTTGTCCTTTAAATGTGGCATCTAGAGTAATTATGGATTCTTCTATACATGATCATATCACTCCCATTATTTAGAGATTTTCTGTCTGCCAGTTCATTTTCAAACTGATTTTAAAATGTTAATTTTAAAATGCAAATGTCTACGTGCTTGTGAACTTAATTATATTTCTTATTTGTTGGTCTACCAAGACTCTTGAGAACATCTAATACTAAGTTGCTGGCTCTTCCAAAACACCACCTAAAAAAGGGAGCGGTGCTTTCTCTGTCAGTACCCCACCTATGGAAGATCCTTTCTTCTGCCCTTAGACATAATGATTCCATTGATAGTTTTAAATGATTTGATTTCCTGATCGAATGTATTTAGGGATTATTTGTTTCACTGTATTTTACTGGATGTTTTTTATACTGCGAGTGCTCAGAACTTCCGAATGAGCACTATATAAAAGTGGATTGGATTAGAAAGAACAGTCTGATGAATTTAAACAAATGTTATACTTACTGTGCTTTTTTCCTAAATAAATATTTGCAGTTGATCTTTAAATCGTAGTCTGTGTGTAAGAGTAACTCCCGCATAATTGTCCACTTTTCCTCATGAGATGGGACATCGCTTTTTTTTTTTTTTACTTATCTTAGTTCCCTCTCTACCACATTTGGGTGTGCTATCTTAAATTTTACCTTAAGTCATACGATTTTTGGCAGCGTGTGCTCTTATATACTGCATGCTAGGTTTTTTGTTATAAAGTGGATAAGAAGTTCTTCACTTTATTAGCTAGAAGCCTCGTATTCCCAGATAGGGGTATTTCTGTTGCTACTGCACAGCAACATTAATACCAGAGTTAAATGTATTGGGTGTGGGGGCTGCATGCAAAGACTTGGCTGTTATAATTCTGAAGTAACCCCCTATAGCTCATGCAGCACTGCAGTTTTACTTGCAGTAGAATGGAGGGAGAGAGAACATTGACTCATCTGTCCTAAAGTGCTTAGAATTGAATTCCCACACCAAGTCTTACTTCTCAGTTGTTGCACACGAGAGTGTAAAGGGGTGGTCATATGCCTGTCAGGTGCATTGGCCATGAGGGATAAGAACTGGATAGTGACGAAGATCGACAGGGTTGGGGGTGCCACTTCTCCTTGTACACTTGGGTACACACAACTGGCAAACCAAAATCTGGAGGAAGTTCAATCAAATTTCCAACGACTAGAAGGGGAGCTAAAGGGGAAGGTAGTCTTGGTGGCCTTTTCAGAGGTGCTACCAGTGTGGGACAGGGAAGGGAGAGGAGAGAAGAGGGATGCAGGAGGAAACTGAGGAATTCAATGCCTGGTTGAACTAGTAGTGTCAGGAATAGGGGTACAAAACACAACATGCAGTGCACTCTTGGAGAAAAAATTCAGATGGTAAAATTACCAAAAGTTTGCTTAGACAAAGGTACTTGTTGCTAAAAATATACTATTTTATTTTAGGCAGGTTGCAGGAACAAGAGGCTGTACCGTCTGCTGAGTAGATGCCCCTGTGCTTTGGTTAATGGACCTTCATTGGCTCCTAGGTGGAGTGACATCCCTTTTAAACACTAGGACCTGCTGATGTCCTAGAACAACTGGGACTGACGTCTCACATTCTGCTTGAGTTTAAACAAAGTGGCCCAGATATTCAAACTGCGCTAGGCTGTGGCGCAAGCTGGGGCGCAGCTCAACTTGGCCGTGCCGGGGTGTGGACTGGGCGATATTCAAAGGAGCTGTGCCATGGCTCAGCAGCTTTGAATATCGCACCCTGGCCACCCCCAGTGTGCATGGCGCAGTGGCACTGCGCCAGCGCAAGTGGCCAGAGAGTGGAGCATGGAGATGCGCTTTAAGAAGTTCCATTGCGCCATGCACAGCAACTGCGATATTCAAACTGCAAATGGGGCCATAATATATGCAAGGCTAAATGGGGCCATTTGCATGTCAATATGGCTCCATTTGCATGCAGGTGTGCTGATCCCCAACGACTTTGCGCCTGGTGCCCTGACAGCAGCGCCAGGGACCGACACTCCCTGCAGCCGGCAATGTGCTCCACAGCCCGATCGCGGGCATCTGTATAAAAAAAGATATAAGTCCAATATCCCTGGTGGTCCAGTGGACCGCTATCTTCCCGATCGTGGGCATCTGTAAAAATAAAAGAATTCGTCCAATATCCCTGGTGGTCCAGTGGACCGCTGTGTGCCCGATCGCGGGCAGTTGTAAAGAATAGAGACATATATCCCCCAACTCTCTGGTGGTCCAGTGGACCGCTGTGTGCCCGATCGCGGGCATTTGTAATACAGAATACTATCCCCAAACTCCCTGGTGGTCCAGTGGACCACTGTGTGCCCAATAGCAGGCATTTGTACTACAAAATACTATCCCCAAACTCCCTGGAGGTCCAGTGGACCGCCAGGTGCCGATCACGGGCATTTGTAATACAGAATACTATCCCCAAACTCCCTGGTGGTCCAGTGGACCGCTATGTGCCCGATCGCGGGCAATTGTAATAAAATATAAAAATGCGTCCAATATCCCTGGTGGTCTAGTGGTACCCCCACTGCCCCGCGCCTCCCTCCTCCCTCCCCAGTCAGCCAGCTGGTGGCAGCACCCCACCCGCCAGCCGACTGACACCGTCACAGCGTGAGCCAATGGGTGTGCAGCCCATACCGTACTACACATTCCAGATATGTGAATGACTTATTTTACACAGTTTTGGAATCTCTTTTTTTAATAAGAGAATCTTTTACCTTTTGTTTATGTTGAGAGTTAATCTTTCCACTTCTCTCTTCCGTCGCTACCAAAAGAAAATTGCCTCTTCAAACAACCATGTTTTTTGTGTCTGCTGTCTTGGGCCTGACCACAACGTCTTGGACTGTGAGCTGTGCCACATATTTAATCGAACCAACCTCAGACGACAAAAATAGGCTGTCAAATTCCTGATGGAGCAACAGGTAGCCAGTTCTGGGCAGGAGTCCTCAAAGGTCCCTCCTTCTCAATTGCTGGTGGGTTTTTCAAGCTCCCAGGCCACAAAGGCCCAAAAGAAGCCCTCTGGGAGAAGTCACAAGAAAGACAGATACCAGGATAGCTCCCCCGGCAGCATTTCTGCTTCTCAACGGCCTCTTCTTCCTCCAAGGGCACTCCTGTTGGCCGCTGCTGCACCGATTCCTGTAGCTGTCCAGGTCTCTGTTGCAGCTGGTCGTCAACCCTCTGGTCGTTGTCTCCCAGGTCGTCAACTCCTAGTTCGTCTGACAGCCCTTCTGTCATGGTCTGATGCTTCTCCAGGCCCATGGCCATTGGGCATCTCGGGCTCCCAGGCCCCGATGGACGGGTTGTCCTGCCCTGTGCCATCGATCCTTCCTCCGTCGACGCAGCTGTCTATTGTCGTCGACCTGAATGATTATCTTTCTAAATTGACTACAGTTTTGGTCCACCAGCTAGGCATTTACAGGCCTAGTTCCCTCATGCCGTTGACGGCCCTGTTGTGTTGATGCCACTTGGGTCTCCTCGGGGTTGTCTATCCCTCATTCATCGGACCTTGAGTCTGACCAGGTCAACATTGAGGAGGAGTAACACCCTGACCTCATCCTGCTTGAGGAAGAGGAGGAACTTCTTTCCTCTGATAGGTCCAGCCTCTTTGGTGAGTAAGGACTCTGTCAAGCATACTTCCAGGTCTCCGACTGTGGACCCACTTTCTTTAATGTTAAGATGCAGCTGCCCTCAGCCATGAGTTTCCATGTTGAAGAAGAGGATGCCACCAGATGAGAGTTGGTGAACTTTCTGGAAATCACAGAATCTCCTCCTCCTAAGGTCATACCTCCTATCCTCCCCGCACTGAGGAATGCCACTACTGCTGCCTGGCACAGACCTGACATGGTCCCTGCCATGCCCTGCAGGGCAGACAAGTTGTATCATGCCCCCAGGGCCTACCTCACTATGCTGCCCAACCCAAGACCGATTCAGCGGTCATCAAGGGAGCTCATGATAGGTCTAAGGTGCCCAAACACCTCAGTTCCTTCCCCCCTGTCAGAGAATCCTGGCTGATTGACCTTTGGGGTAAGAGGATGTACGCCTCCTCCACCTTGGGGCTAAGGATTGCTAATTACCTCTCACATATGGTCAAATACTAGAATACCATCTGGAAGAAGGGCAGGGTGGTTGCCCAGGACCTCCCTGACCGTTCCCAGAAAATAGCAGTTACGTAAGAACTCACTGTAACAGTAGATCTTCGAGAGAGGTTCCTGCAGGGTCTTCACTATAGGACTGAGCCCTTCAAGGCCAGGACCGCATGGCAACCTAGTTAGCAGGAGGGCCGCGGGGACCCCCGAGGTCCTGCTCCGCCTCCAGTTTTTTTTCCCACCGGAGCCCTAAAGAAAGAGTGCAGAAAAGAGGAGTAATAAACTGCTGTTACCCTGAGCCCTGGAAGAGACAGAGTCTTGGGCATGGAACAAGGTAAAAACTCAGGAGCTGGGGGAAATGTGGGTGGGAAACTAGAGCTACTGCAAGAACCTCTTTCAAAGATCTACTGTTAAGGTAAGTTTTTACGTATCTGCTATATCTTACTTCGAGAGGGTTCCTACAGTAGGTCTTCACATACAGGACTGAATACCAAGCAGTCTAACATAAGAAAAGGAGTCGAAGATAAGGTTCCGGGAGGAGGAAGATGTCTGCCAACTAAGGATCTGTTCAAGACAGAAGGCCTTGCAGAACTGCAAGGCCGAAACCAACTCGACGCCTAGAGGCAATGTCCAGACTGTAATGCTTAGTGAAGGTGTGGACGGAAGACCAAGTGGCTGCTGCACAGATGTCCGCAGTGGACACATTCCTGAAAAAGGCGGTAGAAGTGGCCACACTCCTGGTGAAGTGGCCTTTGACCCCCCCGGGAAGGGTTTTTTCATACTTCTGGTAAGTATAATGAATACAGTTAGCCAGCCACCTAGACAGAGTCTGTTTCGTGATTGCCTTGCCCTGACACTGGGAGGCAAAGGTGACAAAAAGCTGGTTTGATTTTTGAACCTCTTTAGTCCAAGAAGTATAGTACCTCAGGATCCTGTGCACATCAAGGGTGTGCAGGAGGTATTCTCCTTGTTGGAGTGCTCTGGGAAAAACACAGACAATTCAACACTCTGGTTTAGAGTAATTTCTGAAACCACTTTTGGAAGGAACGAAGGATTAGTATGCAGGGCCACCCAGTCCCTATGGAAAATTAAATAAGGCTCTCTGCAAACTAAAGCCTGAAGCTCTGAAACTCTTCGAGCTGAAGTAATAGCAACTAAAAAGAGCATTTTCCATGCTAAAAAAAACACATATCACAGCTTGCTGCCGGTTCAAAAGGGGGCAAAATAAGCTTTTCCAACATAAAATTGAGATCCCAGGGAGGAACAGGACTCCGGACTGGAGGTTTTATATGAAGGATCCCATTCATAAAAGTTTTAGAAATCTCCAGCTAAGCTAGGGTCTTGCCCTCCATGGAAGGTGGTAGGCCGACACTGCAGAGAGATGGACCTTCAGTGAGGAGTAGCTGAGGCCCAACTCTGAAAGATGCAAGAGGTGCTCTAACACGTTGGAGGCCAAGCAAGAAAAAGGGTCTAAGTCTTTCGCGGAGGCCCAGATAAAAAATCTCTTCCATTTCATGGCGTAGGTGGACCTAGTGGAAAGCTTTCTAGCTTCCACTAAGATCTGAGCTACCCCCACAGAGACTCCATAGCGAGAAATCGCTATGTCCGCAGGTGCCACGCATAAAGATGGAGAGACTTTAGGGTTCGGATGTACCAGGATGCCCTGCTCTTGGGACAGAAGATTGTGAGAGAGAGGCAGAGGTACTGGGGGTTCCATAGCCAGTTGTTGTAACAGCGGGAACCATATCTGCTGCGGCCACAGAGGGGCAATGAGGATCATGTGAGCTCCCTCTGCTTGGAGCTTCAGCAGAACCTTCTGCAGTAGTGGAAATGGAGGGGAAAATGTATAGAAACTTCTCTATCTAGCATAGAAACAGTGCGTCTCACCAAAAAGCACCATGCCCAGGAACGAGTGAGCAAAAATTGGGCAGTTTTGCGTTGGATGGGGAGGCGAACAGATCTAGGTCTGGTCGACCTCAATGAAGAAGCAGATCCTCTACTACGTCCTGCTGTAGTTTCCACTCGTGAGCCCTGGTAACTGATCAGCTGAGACTGTCTGCCAGAATATTGTGAACACCCAGCATGTGGACTGCTGTCAACGATAGGCCATGCTGAATTGCCCAGTACCACACCCGCATCGCCTCCCCACACAGGGTTACGATCGGGTGCCTCCCTGTTTGTTTAGCTACCAGACAGTGGCTATGTTGTCTGGATGAGGAGTGTTCCCAGAGACAGAAGTGACTGGAATGCCTGGAGAGCATAGAGCACCACTCTCATCTCCAGAATATTGATATGCAGGTTTCTCCTCCGTGGGAGACCAGGACCTTGGGTTCTGTTGTCCCCCAGATGCGCTCCGCATCCTGAGTTCGAGGCATCCAAAGTGAGGATTTAAGAGGGAGATGGAGGGTGAAATGAGGCCCCACCAATAGATTGGTGGGGTCCTTCCACCAGAGGAGATCTCTTTGAAGGCTGCTGGAAACAAGGAATCTCTGGTCCATGTCATCCAGGCGATGATCCCATTGGACTTGGAGAGATCACTGGGTGACCCTCATGTGTAGTCTGGCCAAAGGAACTGTGAGTATGGCCGTCGTCATCAGACCCAACAGTCGAAGGACCGACTGAGCTGTGGTTCACTGAGAAAAAGCCACAAGTGTGGATTGTGAGATTAAAGTCTCCACTTGGTCGACTTGAAGAAAGGCCTTGCTCTGGACTGTGTCCAGCACCACTCCCAATAAATTGAAGGTGCTGGGATTGTACTAGCTGGGATTTGGGGAGACTGATAGAAATTCCCAGACTGGAAAAGAGGCCCAGAGTGAAGGAGAGAGATTCCTTCAGGCTGTCCGGTGAGGGGGCTGAAAAGAGCCAGTCATCCAGGTATGGGAACACATAGATGCCCCTGCAGCATAGAAATGCTGCAACCACCGCTAAGCACTTGGAGAAAACCCGAGGTGCTGATGAGAAGCCAAATGGGAGGGATCTTGAACTGTAAATGAGCCTCCAGAAAGGAGAATCTGAGGAAGTGGCGGTGGGCCGGTAGAATGGGGTATGGAGGTAAGCATCCTGCCTATCCAGGGAGCACAGCCAAGTGTTTGGTAGGAGCAGGGGTAACAGTCCCTGGAGCATCAGCATGCAAAATCTCTTGTACTCCATGAAGAGATGGAGCATGCTGCAATCTAAGATGGGTCATAGATCCCCTGTCTTCTTTGGAACCAGGAAGAAGTGGGAGTAGAATCTCTTTCCTGTCTGTTCTGGAGAAACAGGCTCTATAGCTGCCTTTTGTAGCAGAGCCTGTATTTCCTGCCTGACCAGTTGAAGTTGGCCTGACGGGTAAAAGGACCTTTCCAGAGGGTTGGAAGGAGGTCTTTCCAGGAACTCTATGGGTGACCTCTTTCTGTGAATTGAAGAACCCACGCATCTGCGGTGATGGCCTTCCACCTGTCCAGATGGAGGCCGAACCTTCCCCCTACCAGTTCCTCCAAGGGAGTCAGAAGGAGCAGAAGGAGGGGAAGAGAGTCAGGACACAGAGGGGAGTGGTGCCTTTCCTCCCGAGGTGGCTTTAGAAAACTTGGCCCGAGGAGTCTGGGTGCCAGAACTTGGGGCACGTCTTTTATTTTGTTGTTTGCCCTGGTTCTTGTTCCACTTCCTCTGGCGTCAAAAAGACTGCTGCCGTTGTTTCTGACCAGAATGGTACATGGAGCGGACGTCCCAAAGGGACTTGCCGCTCTCCTGCAGATCAGTTATAATGTCTTTGGCATCGTTGCCAGACAGAACTGGACTCCTGAAAGGAGCGTCCAGAAGAGATGACTGAATGTCTTTTGCCAACCCCGCCAGACAAAGCCAGGCTAAGCATCTGAGACAAATCCCAGTGGCTGCTCCCTGAGCCACAGAATTGACAGAATCATATGTGGCGCAGAGGGCATGGTGACAGGATGACTTGTTCATCCTGACTTTTTCCAGGAGTTTATTCCTGAGCTGTTCATCAGGAATCTCCTGAAGGTCTTTCTCCAGCTCTGCTAAGGAGGACTTCTGAAAGGCCACCATGAGTGCGGCATAGTTCAGGGACCTGATGGCACAGGGGGACAAGGTGTAGATTTTTCTACCGTACTGGTCCAGCTGTTTGGAGTCCTTATCCGGCAGAGAGGTACTAAGGTGTTTAGGATGGGCCAATCTGTCATGGGCAGCTGTAATGACCATGGAGTCGGCCTTGGGTTGAGCGGTCAAATGAGAGACCCCTTCCAAGGGAAAATAAGTTTGATCTGCTTTTACGTGACACAGCCAGATCCTCATGTGGTCTCATCCAGGGAGGAATGGGAAGGGGATCCACACTGACCAGGTCCAGGTGCTCTGCAAGTCTCTTCCATTTGGGGTCCAGCTCTTTAGAGGTCCATCCACAAGATTTTTGTATTGTTCTGAGTAGCTCCCTAAAGGAGGGATCCTCAGGGGGAGACTTTGGGGACTCCTTAGGTTGAGGCTCGGACGGGCCTATATCTGAGTCCTCATCCGACCCCGAAGATTCCAGCCTGCTGGGCAAATCAAGAATTTGGTCCCGGCATCTGAGACCCTTTGGGAGCAGAGCACCCATGTCCCTGTCAGAAACCTGGCTAGAGGGTACAGGACTAGGAAGGGGCACCCTAGCAGGAGAGGTGGCCCCGACCATGACCTGAGGCTGCTTAGAATCGACCAGCTCAGCTTTTTCGAACTGTGGACAGACTGTGCAGCCCAGCCTGTCTATATGTTCGGAAGGCTTTTTCGCTATTAGAGTGCGATGAGCTTGCTCGATTCTTTGCAAATAAGGTGGCTGACATCAGAGCAGTACTTCAGCCAACACACCCTAAAGGGGTTGTTTTTGATCAGTACGAGATCACCGTACCTCAGCTTTCCTGGAGTACCTTCAGTCGACCGGAGTTCATGGATGTCATGAGGATCATTCAGAGGTGCGCCTTATGTGCTGTAGCTTGGACCCTGGACCAACTTATCTAATTTTGGGTTGTAGCGATGTCATCAGTCTGGTCCTTGTGCGGATAGTCTGGTGCTCCTTGGACTTTGATGAGTTTCCTAGCTCCCTGAAAGAGGCGGTGGTGACACCACTCTTGAAGAAAGCTACCTTGGATCCTGACTGCCACACAAACTACAGACCTATCTCTAACCTTTCCTTTATAGGGAAGGTGGTTGAGAAAGTAGTGGCAGCCCAACTGGAGGACCCTTTGACCATCTATGACATCTATGAACCACTCCAGTCTGGTTTTCGTAAGCGACATAGTACCGAGACAGCGCTGGTTCAGGTGCTCAATGATCTCCTGATGGCAAGAGATCGGAAAAACCGTACTATCTTGGTTCTTGTGGATCTCTCTTCAGCTTTTGACACCATGGACCACATGGTGTTGATAGGGCACATGAGGCATATCTGTGGACTGTTGGGGGCGATCCTCAGATGGTTTACTTCTTTTCTCATGGGTAGAACAGAGTTTTGTCTGGGGTTCATTCTTCAGGCCCAATTTCTCTGTCTTTTGGGGTGCCTCAGGGTTCAGTGATATCACCTATGTTATTCGCGGTGTATATACTACCCCTTGGAGACATTGTAAGAAGGTATGGGCTGAGGTTTCACTGCTGTGCAGATGATACCCAGCTCTACCTTTCTTTTGCACCTGACCAGGATGGAGCTCTCTTGGTCTTTAATAACTGTCTGAAAGAAATCCAGGACTGGATGGATTCCAGTTGGCTGAAGTTGAACTCTGAAAAGACTGAGGTATTGGTTGTGGACCCGGGTCGTTGGATAGAGGGGTCGGGTGTTGCTGCGCCCTCTGGAATTTTTCTTGACGGCATCTCGCTCCCAACTTCTGAACAGGTGCGTAACCTGGGCGTAGTTTTTGATAATGGACTGACCCTACATGCTCAGGTGTTGGCTGTCGTCAAAACATCCTTTTACCATCTTAGGAACATCGCCAGGATTAGGCACCTGGTTCCGTCAGACGACCTTTCTACCTTGGTCCACGTCTTTGTGTCCTCACGCTTGGATTACTGCAACTCCCTGTATCTAGAGCTTTCTGGAGTTGAAATCCATTGCTTGCAGCTGGTACAGAACGCAGCAGCCTGGCTTTTAACAGGATCTGCTCGATCCTATCATATTACGCCGGTGCTGCGCGAACTGCAGTGGTTGCCGGTACAGTGGCAGATCACCTTTAAAGTTGGTTTACTGACTTTCGAAGCCCTACATGGACTGGGCCCAGACTAGCTGAAAGAGCTCCTGGTCCTCTACTGCCCTGGTCGATCACTCTGCTTGGCTGATGAGGGGTTGTTAGAGATTCCAAGGGGGAATTTGAAATCATCTGGTGCCAGAGCTTTTGCTTATGCAGCCCCGACCCTTTGGAATTCTCTACCCCGTCAGTTATGGGAGTGCGCGACTGTGGAGGGGTTTAAGCAGGGCTTAAAAACCTTTCTGTGGCAACAAGCTTTTTTAACTAATTGAAAATTTATTACTGATGCATTGTTATGTGATTTTAATTGAATTGAACTGATGTCTGATGTCTTTGTAATTGTGTTTTTTCTGTTCTATATTGTTAGGCGCCTTGGCAATGGATAAGGCACCTTAAAAATAAATTTATTATTATTAAAAGAAGCTGAGTTTTCGCGTCCTTCCACCACACATGGATGGATTCGTGATTGGGCTGCGGTAATGGAGGAGGCGAGGTGGGGTTGGTAACCGGGTACCCCGTGAAGTGGGGTAGAAGGTGTCTGGTACCAATAAGGATATTGGTAGGCAGTCTGACACTGATTCTGGTGTAGGGTATCCTGGCATTGGATATCCCGGCGTCGGGTAGCCTGGCGTTGGGTATCCTGGTGACGGGTAGCGCAGCGTGAGATAACCTGGCGTCGTGGGGATATAACCCAGTGACGGACCTCCTGGCAGCGGGTATTGGGGGATATGGGGATTACCCGGAAGATCACCTGCTAGGCCCACAGAAGGAGCAGAGGGGCCCGCTGGAGGAGGCGCCGAGGGCCTGCTGGGAAGCGGGACTGGTGACGGGTTAGGCAGAAGGCCTGAAGGTCCCATGGGAGGAGGGTCCATGCCTTGCCCATGAAGATCTGGCAAGGGATCCGCAGTAAGGAGGGCATCCGGCGGCGGAACAGAACCTGGCGAAGGGGGGAGGTCAGGCAGGTTCCCCAGTGACAGGTCAAATAAAGTATCTGACTGGAGAGAAAGATTGGGTACTGGTGGCGAATCCCTGGGGGTAAGAACCCGTGAGGATGAAGGTGCACCTGCGAGCACACTTGTCCCGGCATCGAGGGCCACAAGGAAGCTCAACGGGAGAGTAGAGGTATCCACGTGGTCGTCAGAGGAGCCGTTGACTGGCTTACTGGATGCAGCCGGGCTGACCAGAGTAGAAGAACCCAGGTCAGGCTGATCGGCCTGGGCTGGGTGCCCGGTGGTGGAACCGGAGGGTGACTTATCGGCGGTGCTCGGAGCAGGAGACCTAACAGAAACCTCCAAAGAGGCAACTCCTGACTGCCTGCTCACTTTGGGGGGGAGGGGAGAAGGCATCTGGGCCGCTGGAGCGGACGAAGGCCCTACAGGTGGGGTACTCACTGAGGCGGAGGGCCTACCTTGGTCGGTGTCGGCTGTCTGGCTGGTCTTCCCCTGAGAAGAACGGCTCCGCTCCTGGCATCTCCTTGTCCTTTTTCTTCTCTGGGGCCGGCAATGACTATCTTTCTCTCAGCTCCTGAAGCTCCTTTTCCATGGAAGCCAGCCTCTGAGTTGGCAGATGGGCTTCGGGAGTCCTCTTGCAATTGCTGCTTGTGGCCTGGTTAAAGCCCTGACAGATGGTACACTAAGCCAAGTTGTGCCTAGGACCCAGGCAGAAGACGCACCGAGAGTGATCGTCCCCATGTGGGATCTGCGGGCCACACTAGGAGCACTTCTTTTTTGGGCCGACTAGATGACATACACTGTAATGGGCGATGGATAGAACTATCCTAGAACTTTAAAGAAATCGCTGAAAATGTGCTTAAAACGGCAGGCGACAATGCTGTTCTACCGCGTTTGTCGAATGAACTGAGTGACAGCAGGAAAGAACTGGTGGGCGGGTGGGAGGCCGCCCCTTTTATAGTCACGCTGACGTCACATCACCTGACGACGGGGCGGTTCCCGCTGACTGTTGCTAGCTACAAGTTTGCCGTGTGGTCCTGATGCCAGGGGGTGCAGTCCTACATGTGAAGACCTACTGCAGGAACCCTCTCAAAGTAAGATCAGGAGGTGCAGAGGATATCAGCAAGCATCTCCTCAGGGCCTTGTACAATATCTCAGATACTGGTGCCAGGGCTGCTGCCACAGGCATTTGCCTTCGTAGGCAGTCCTGGCTGAGGGTCGTAGGCATTACAGCAGATGTCCAGCAAAAGGTGCCTAATGCCCCTTTCAATGGCTCCAAGCTTTTTGGACCAGATGTTCAGGACATCATCAGTGATCTACAGGCATCTGGCAGAGCATTAAGTCTGTCCACTCGCTCTGTCATAGGCAGCCTAGGAGCAGACTGCACCCACCCTTTCGCAAATGGTCTCACAAGTCCGGAGCAGCCTCCTGTCCTCCAGGTAAGAGAAAGGCCTCCTCCGCCTTTCCTGCTCCCTCCTCCTCTGACACTGCAGCAAAGTGTCCTAGGGGTGATGGATCATCCCCAGCGGCTGGATCTGCCTCCACTTGACTCCTTGTTAGACCCCCCTTCCAGTCCCCGACCAAGAGGTGGTGGTCAGAGGTCAGTTCTCCTTCCACCTCAGTCAATGGAGAACCATCACTTCTCACCCCAGGAATACTCCAATATTACTAACTCTTCTGCAGTGTGCCCTTAAGGTAGATCTGCCCGGAGATGGAACGTTATGCAAATGATGGAATCATTGGCATGAGCCACTTTTCAAATGCTGCCACCTGTCAGCTGCCTACATTCTAACCCTTCGGATTTCTCTCTCCACCTGTCAGGACCAGACGCTTGGAGACTTGCTTCTACTCATCTCGTCAGAGAAGATTAATACAACCACTTATACTTAAGTTTTCTTTGTTTATTTTCATTTGCTGCCATTTATCTTCATTAATTTTATTAACCGTTAGTTTAGTTTAATGTTTTTTAAGTTTTACTCAGTTTCTCATGGTTCAGGATAACCACTGAGGAACTGAGATTTCTTTAGCTACTTTTCGGGGAATTTTCCCTTTATTATCGCTACTTTTGTTAGTTAAATTTTAGTTTTTATATGTTTATTGTAACCGATAACCTCGGTTACCGAACCGATACTCTCGGTTCCCTTTTCTCAGTTCCTGGTTCCAATCAGTTTCTGAACCGACCGCAACTGACAAAACAGCTGTTAAATTCAAATTTAAATACTTTTTTCTGTTGGTTCTTTTTGCGGTTGTGTTTTTCAACCACTGTGTCAGAAAAACCTAAGAAAAGAACCAGGGAACCCAGTTTTAAGAACTGTACAGAATGTGGTGAGGTGTTTGCTAAGGCAGACAAACACTCTATCTGTGTTTTCTGTCTTGGTTTTGATCACCTCAAAACAGACTGTGAAATTTGTCAAACTTTCTGTGAGAATACGCATGAAAAATGTCTGGAAAAATTGAACAAAAGATTTAAGGGTCCTTCTGGCTCTGACCAGCCGAAATTCTCAGGGTCTGTGGGTGATCTTACTTAAATCTCCCACAGATCTTAAGAGATCTTACTTCGAGAGGAAGCTCTTGCAGCAGGTAACACATATAGGACTGACACCACCTGGCGGCAGATCTCAGCAGTTCTTTTCTCTAGCAATACCGACGTGGGACCACCCACCCGGTGTCAGCTCCACCCCCAACGTCACCCTGTTTAAAGGTAGTAGGAGATCCCCACGTGCGCCAGTTCTTTCCTGCCGCGGCAACACGTTAGATCAGCTCTCGGCTCTTAATCGGTTCCTCAGCTAAGAACAGTGATTTCTTCATTTTTCTCCATGAAAGTGCGACATATGTCCTCTACTTCGACCGGGCACCGTAATATGTGCTCTTGCAGGAAGCAGATCCCTGCCAAGGATGGACATTCGGCCTGCCCCTTTTTTGCCTGGGCCCAGACCATGGCATCAGTGCCTGTAACCACTGCCAGGCCTTCAATAGCCGAACCAGGATCTGCAGGCAAAAGTCTCTTCAGGCCTTTTTGGTGGAAAAACGTTTGGCCCAGATGCAGCAGGAGACGTCGTCCGGGCGGGAAACTCGTTCCCCATCTCTACCCAGGAAACATCGGAAGGAGAAGCACCATCACCGGGACCGCTCACCCTCCAGGCCCAGGTCATCCAGCTCCCAGTCTGCAGGTCGCTGTGGCTGCTCCGGACATGAGGCCCGGCTTACCTCCCTCAAGCCTCCTGCCTCAGCCTCTCTCTCTCCAGGGGTCTGCTTTATAGCCTATCAAGATCTGAGCCCCGGACTCCGGTGCTGCAGTGGGTCTTAGGCCCTCGGACTTCGGTTCTACTGCTAAAAAGTCTTTGGACCCTGGCTCTTGAGCCCACAAGAGGCTCTCCGACGCCGGCTCCGCAGCTGCTAAAGCAAGTCGTCCTCCCAATCGGCCTTGGTCGATCCCCGGGAGGCCAAACAGACTTCGGGGCACTTTGCTGCCAGGGCTTTTTCCCTGCCGTCCAAGACCAAGCCCGACTGGCGTCAGTCTGCAGACTTGGACAGACGCCACTCGGATAAGCCTCATAAGTCATCAGACAGGCCGTCTAAGGCCTCTTTTCATTCTGACCGTCCCCACCCATCTCTGGCCAAGGACGCCTGTTGGACAACACCTCTACCCCGATGACGGACAAGCCCTCGGCTCCTCCTCCGGCGCCGGCCAAGACCACCATACCTCAGCTGTCGTCTGTCACTCCGACATCACCTGTCGGCACCCCTGAAGTCTCTCCTCGGGACCGTTCGCTGGTCCACCCAATGCCAGAACCCGACAAAAGTGCTACGGAGGCATTACCGACATCACCCGTTCCATAGACGCCGGACCCGACTGACGCCGGTGTGGGACCCGGCTCTCTGACGTCACCTCCTAAGCCTGAGTCCCCCAAGTTGGGTATGTCTCAAGTGAAGGAGCTCTTTACTTATTGGTGGGAAACCATCAAACAAGACCTGGTCTCCCCTCCTACTCCTCAGCTCCCTCCAATCCCTGAGCCAGATGCCCAGGTTACACCTGTCCCATGTGGGAACGAAGGGGATAAGACTCCTGCTAGCCCCAGGAAACATAAAGACAAGCGCAAGAGGACTAGAACTCCCTTTTCTGCTCTCCTTCACCCAGGAGGCCTAGACACAAAAAAAGGAGACAACTTTCTTCTTCCTCCTCCTCTTCCTCCGATGCCTATGGGGAATCAGAACCTTCCCTTCCTGATTCCGACATCTGGCTTGCTTCATGGCGACACAGTGGAACAGCCTAAATCTCTGCCCGATGACCCCAGCTTTATGGAGGTCATGCGACATATACAGGAGAATATGGGATGGGATACAGAGGCCCTGGACCCCGAATGCTTGCGTCTGGCAAAGTACCTATGCCAGAAGGACCCCTAGCCGGTGGTTATCCCCCCATTAGTGGATACCTTCCAAGACGTCACTTTGGCAACTTGGAGGCACCCACACGCTTCCTCTGTGGTGCTTAAAAAGGCCAATCACTTGTATCGGGCCCCCAAGGACCACAGCTGATTCAGTGGTTATTTCGGCTGCGCGTGATCATTCACAGAGGCCGAAGCACCTAAGTACCCAGCCGCCTGACAGGGAGTCTAAGCAACTGGATTCCTTAGGTCACAGGGTGTACTCGTCTGCCACTTGCAGCATACGGAGCCTCAATTTTTGACTCGTATGGTCCAATTCCAAAATGCTCTTTGGGACCAAGGACTGGACATCCTGCAAGGCGTGCCCGACTGCCCCGAAAAGGTAGAGCTTGCAAAGCTTTTACAAACTGGCTCGTATGTGGGTACCCATGTCCCTTGAGGGGCCTATGACTCTGCGTTCACCTCGGCAAGGGCGGCTACACTGGAATTTGCCTTCGGCGGCATTCCTTGCTCCAGGTCTCAGGTTTCGACCCAGAGGTTCAAACGACTCTTCTGGACGCCCCTTTCAGAGGCTCTGTGCTCTTCGGGGAAGACGCAGAGAAAGTTATTGTCAAACTGCTGGACTCCAGAAAGGCCATCCATTCCGTGCAGTCCATGTACCGCCCAAAACAGGAGCGTTTTTGCAAGCCCCATTTTCGTGGCAGAGGGGGACATCAGCCTCAGCAGCCCTGTGCTCAGTCTCACGCATAGAGGGGAGACTTTGGTCGACGAGGGGGGTCCAGAGGTGCTGCCTCTACCCCCTCTAGACAGGCTAGACCTTCTGCTGCTGCCCTCCCTCCCCCTCCTGCAACCTGACTATTCAGGTGACCCTTCTCTCCCAGACCTGTCATCAGGAGAGCCTGTGGGAGGTCATTTTTCTCTTTACGCCCAAGCCTGGAGAGAAGTGACCTCCGATCAGTGGGTTCTTAACCTTGTGGAGTTCAGGCACTCCATCGAGTTTGAGTCCTTACTGCCTCCGTCTCATTATCCGAGAGACCACAGGGCCCCTATCAGACAGGAGATCCAGTCTCTCCTAGACAAGGACACCATAGAGCGCGTTCCGGAGGCATAGGTAGTCTCTGGTGTCTACTCCCACATCTTCCTGGTTCCCAAGAAGTCGGGGGACCTAAGGCCTATCCTGGATCTCAGCGACCTCAACCGGTGCGTCTCCTATCAGAGATTTCGCATGGGGCCACTCCCAAATCTCCTCCCCTTCTTAATGGTCGGGGACTGGCCTGCATCATTGTATGTGCTGGACACTTATCTTCACATTCTCATATGCCAGAACCATCGGAGATTCCCGAGGTTCAGATTCGAAGGTCGGTCCTACCAGTTCAGAGTCCTTCTTTTCGGTCTTTCCTCTGCGCCCAGGTCTTTACAAAGTGTCTTGCCGTTGTTGCAGCTGCTCTGCACAGAGACGGACACTTCCTGTTCCCCCATCTGGACAATTGGCTTCTTCTGGCCCCTTCCAGGCCGTGTCTCTGGGAGACCATACTGGACACTCTCTCTCCCTCTGTCATCTGGGTATCACCCTGAACCCAGAAGAATCTCAGCTCCTTCCTTCTCAGCATCTCCAATTCATAGGAGCTCTTTTGGATACTTTCCTAGGGAAGGCCTTCCTACCTTCCGACAGAGCGGAGCACCTCGGTGCACTGGCAATCCAGATCTGGTCAGCATCTGTCGTACCTGCCAGATCCATTCTCAGGATTCTGTGCCACATGGCGGCCATCATAGTTTCGGTCCCCTTCGCCATGTTGCGCATGCGCACTATTCAGTGGATGCTTCGCGTCCAGTGGGATCAAACCAGGGACGACTTGGATTTGCCTATCAAGATCTCTGAGCCAATCCGTCGGAAACTCTGTTGGTGGGGGTCCACTCAGAATCTCTGCCAAGGTCTCCCTGTCCAGCCAGACACTTCTGCCCAGACTCTCACTACAGATGCGTCCGGGATGGGGGGGCTCATCTGGGGATCCACAGGACTCAAGGGCTGTGGTCCCCTTTAGTGGAGAACCTGCATATCAATGTGCTCAAGCTCAGAGCCGTCCTGTATGCTTTACAGGCCCTTGCTCCATTCCTTCTGCCCGGTCACCTTTGTGTTCAAAGTCCAATGGACAACACCTCGGTGATGTTCTACGTCAACAAGCAAGGGGGCACGCACTCTTGACCCCTCTGTCAGGAAGCTGAGAGTGTGGGACTGGGCCATGGAGCATCAAATCAGTCTTCCGGCAATTCACATTCTAGGTTCCCTGAACGTGGTTACAGAAGCTCTCAGCCGGGCCAAACTGCTCTCTCACGAGTAGTCCCTGCTACAGTCCATGGCAGATGCTCTGTTCGCCAGATGGGGGATGCCAGAGTTGGATCTCTTTCCCTCTCAATACAATGCAAAATTGCCCAATTTCTGCTTGCTCGGTCCTGAGCCTGGAGCTTTTTGGCAAGACGCATTGTCTCTATCCTGGAACGGGAGGTTCCTTTTTGCATTACCTCCCTTCCCCCTCTTGCAGTGGTTCCTCCTCAAAGCCCAGTCAGAGAAGGTGATCATGATCCTGATAGCCCCTCTGTGGCCTAGACAGATTTGGTTTCCACTGCTCAAGCGTCTGACGTTGGTGCTTCCGTGGCCCCTTCCACTTTCGGGTCAGATACTCTCTCAGCAACAGTGAACTCTGGTCCATCCCAATTTACGCTCCCTTCACCTGCATGCTTGGCTCCTTCGGACCTAGCTAAGCTTAGATTCGGAGTATCTAACGAAATAGCCCAACTCTTCGTTGAGGTGTGGAAGCCCACTATCAGGGCCACTTACGCCATGAAATGGAAGGGCTTTTGTCTTTGAGCCACAGTCAGGAGATTGGACCCTCTGGTTTGTCCAGCCACCTCTATCCTTCAATACCTGCTGTCCGTGTCTGAGTCAGGTCTCAGCTACTCCTCCATTAAAGTAGACCTGGCCGCTGTTTCCGCCTATCATTACTGCATCCAGGACAGGACGGTGGCTCAATTGGAGGTAGTTAAAACCTTTCTTAAGGGGATCCCGCATCTCTGTCCGCATGTCCGGGACCCTGTTCCTCCCTGGGACTTGTTGTTTGTTCTGGAAAGACTTGCGCTTCCCCCTTTGAACCGGCCATGAGTTGTGAGCTTCGCTACCTATCCTGGAAGACGTTGCTCTTGGTAGCAGTCACCTCTGCTAGAAGCATTTCGGAGCTTCATGCCTTGATGTGTAGCGAGTCTTATCTTATTTTTCATAAGGATAGGGTGGATCTACACACCAATCCAAAATTCTTTCCCAAGGTTGTTTCGGAGCTTACTCTGAATCAGGCGGTTCAACTTCTGGTTTATTACCCGGAACATTCCAACACTGGGTGAGGTGCTGTTACACACCCTAAATGTCCATTGCACTTTGTGCTGTTACTTGTCCAGAACCAAGGAGGTCAGGAAATCGGATCGGCTTTTTGTGTCCTTTGCGGACAAGTCCTTGGGGCGCCCTGTCACCAAACAAACGCTTTACCGTTGGTTGGTTCACTGCATTTCCTTTTGTTATGAAAAGGGTGGGAAACCCCTTCTAGATGCGATCAGGGCGCACTCCACCAGGGCGGTTGCTACTTCTTTTGCAGCGCTCAAGAGTATTGGCGGCTGACATTTGTGCTGCCGCCACTTGGCACTCTGTTCACACTTTCATTAGGCACTACAGCCTGGATTTTATTTCCAGGCGACGAGCAGGTTTTGGTCTGGCAGTTCTCCAGGGCCTTATTTCTTGAGAGGTCTCTCTCCCCATGTGTGTCTGCCTCTCCTTTCCTTCTCCCAATAGTTGTCTTAAGTTTTATACCATTTGTGAGTATGTCTGTATGTTGACTTCCCCTTCCCAAGGGTTGTCTTAAGCTTCATACCACTTGGGTGCGTTTCTGTATGTTTACCCCAACCCCTTCCCGAGGATTGTCTTTAGTTTTATACTGCTTGGGAATCAGTCCAACATGTGTTGCCTGCTGCAAGAGCTTCCTCTCGAAGTAAGATAATACAGTTACGTAAGAACTTACCATAACAGTAGATCTTCGAGAGAAGCTGTTGCAGCAGGTGTGATTTTTCCCTCCCTCCTTCCCCCAGGAGTAAGCCACTCTGCTCTGAGCCAAAGTTTAGCCTTCTGTTGCGGGCCTTGTTTTGCCCGGAGTTCTTTGTGGAGTAGTTTTTTCATCCACAGCTGTTTGGTTTTGGCCTGATATTGGCATACAAGAACTGGAGCACATGGGGACCGCCTACTACCTTTATGCAGGGTGATGTCGGGGGCGGAGCCGATGCTGGATGGGTGGTCCCACGTCAGTACTGCTGGAGAAAAGAATTGCCTAGATTTGCCGCCAGGTGGCGTCAGTCCTACATGTGTTGCCTGCTACAAGAGCATCTCTCGAAGATCTACTGTTAAGGTAAGTTCTTACGTAACTGTACTTTCCAGCTTCTACTACACCTGATACGGGTAAGAAGAGAACTAATGAACCAGCTAGCTCTCAGGTTCCAGCAAAGAAGCAGAAAAAAAAAACAAGCACACTGAACCCCCTGCTGATAAGGGGACTTCTGGAGTGCCAGCAGCTGTGCCTTCCCCTCTGGAGATTGCACAGGCTATAAAAATCATGCAAACGTTACAGGGTCTGCTGCCTATGGTTCCCCAGTCCAGACTACTGTACCCCCCAATCCACCCTGTCTTCCTGAGCAGCATGGAGAAGAGGAAGAAGGAGGTGAGCCTATAGAGCCTGAGATCTCCCCTGAACAGGAGTTTGGCTTTCCTCCCAGAACTACAGAAGATTATTCTCCTCATTTTCACTTTGTCAGGAAAATTGCTGATGCCTTGGGCATCCCTACCTCTGAAGTTGTAGAGGATGAGGAGGAGGCTGAGTATCTAGAGATGATGGGGTTAACTCCTACTAACAAGCTGTTACTCCCTATAAACACATTTTTTAAAAGAGATGCTTTAAAACTCCTCCAGGCTCCTGGGTCTGACCCTCCTTTAGACAAAAGGTTGGATAAAAAGTGCCAGCTTGACAGGACAGGGGCTACATTTTTGTTTTCACACCCTGACCACCAGGGGGTGGTGCAAGCTGCAGCTTTTGACCAGGCAAAAGTCCTTCTGGCTTCCCACCCTCCAGAGAAGGACCGCAAGATAGTGTGGCCAAGAAAGGTTACTTGTCAGCCTCTCTGGCCATCAGGCAGACTATCAAGCCTGTGCAGCCCAGTACCAGAAGACTCTCTGGCAGTCTGTGCTGGCTTCGGCTGAGAAAGCACCTTCTTCTCTCTCTGCAGACCAGCTGAAATGGCTAGGTTTGACTTGGAGGCTGCCAAATACCAATTTCAAATGGCAGCAGATAGTAATGCGACTGCTGCTAGGTGCATGGCTAATACCATTGCACAAATAAGGTTTGCCTGGTTAGGAGCCACAAACCTTACACAGGATACCCAGAATAAAGCTCTGGATTTTCCTATGGAGGGCACCTCCTTGTTTGGCAGCCATACAGAGGCCTATATGAAGAAGGTGGATGAATATAAAGCCACCTTCCAGAGTAACTCTGCAAAAGAGAAACCCTCCACCTCTTCTAGACCTTTTAATAGGGGAGGCAGGGGCAGGCAATTTCATACCAGGCCTTTTTATCAGACCATGGTAGTCCCTCAGGCACCCCAGTATCCGCAGCAAGGGTACTTTAGGGGTAGGGGCAGGAAAGGTGCCAGGCGTGGTACCCAGCCTTGGGCCCAATCCAAGCAGGAATCCTGACTTTCTAGATCAGGCCGCCTCTCTTCCAGTAGGGGGCAGGCTGACCCATTATTTCCACCATTGGGAAAACATTACCACAGACAAGTGGGTTCTGGAAATAGTGGGTTAGGGACTGTCCTTAAGTTTCATGTCCTTCCCCTCCTAAAAACCCAGAGTTTTCAAACCAGTTTCTCTCATAGAGAGAAAACTGTTGGAAAAAGAGGTCAAGCACTTACTGTCACTGAAGGCAGTGGAACTAGTGCCTCTACAACAAAGGGGAAAAGGACTATATTCAAGATATTCCCTTACACCAAAGAAAAACTGACAGTTGCGGCCTATCTTGTACCTGAGGGTCCTCAGCAGGTTCCTGACAAAACCAAAATTCAGAATGGTAACAGTATCTCTGATTCTGCCAGCATTCCAGAAAGGACATTGGCTGGCATCATGGACCTAAAAGATGCCTATTTCCACATCCCCATAAGGGAGTCTCACAGAAAGTTCCTCAGGTTCAGACTCCCCTCAGGTCATTATCAATTCTCAGCTCTACGTTTCGGTCCCACTTCAGCCCCAAGGGTGTTCACAAAGTGTCTGGCTGTGGTAGTGGCACACTTGCGAAGGCAAGGTATTTCGGTATTCCCTTATCTAGACGACTGCCTGGTGATGGAAAAGTCACCACAGCAGTTAACAGAGCATCTTCGACTCACTCAGCAACTTCTGGAATCTCGGGGGTTTATTTCAAACCTAGAGAAATCAGTTATTTTTCCTTCAAAAATTCTGCAGTTTATAGGAGCAGAATTGAATGCCAGAGTGGGCAGAGCCTTTCTACCCAGGGACAGGGTAAAAAGCATTTTGCAGCTGGCAGGTTCTTTCAGTCTAAATGTTCCAAGACCTGCAAGGCAATTCCTTCAACTTCTGGGGCACATGGCAGCTGCCACAGTCACAGTCCTGGGCTCCAGGTTTCAGATGAGGGACATCCAATTTCACTTAAGAGCTCATTGGTGCCAAAGAAAGGATTCTCTCTCAAAACTTGTCCCTGTAACAAAAACTTTCATCCAGGCCCTCCAATGGTGGAAGAAGGAAGCCAACCTCAGAGAAGGGGTCCCCTTCCAAAGAGAGCATCCATCAGTGGTTCTCACAACAGATGCATCCCTATTAGGATGGGGGCTCATCTGGCAGAGCACACTACCCAGGGCACTTGGTCAAGTGCAGAGACTCTTCTGCATATCAGTCTGTTAGAGCTCAGGGCAGTGTTTCTGGCAATGTAAGCTTTCGCACCACTGGTACAGGGAAATGTAGTGCAATTCAGAACAGACATCACTACCACCATGTACTACATAAACAAGCAAGAGGGAACAAGGTCAAGCCTTCTTTGCACAGAAGCAATGTGAATCTGGACCTTGGCATACTCTCTGGGATCCTCTCTGCAAGTTATTCACCTGCCAGGCAAGGACAATGTCCTGGCAGATGCTCTAAGCCGAATCAGTCAGGCCCATCATGAATGGTCACTGACCAAACAGGTGGTGCAGACTGTATTTAGTAGGTGGGGTATTCCAGAGATGGATCTTTTTGCCTCACATCAGAGTCGCCACCTACGACAGTACTGTTGCAGGCCTCCAGCAGTGGGATCAGTCCCTCTGGATGCTCTCACTCTGGATTGGCCAGAGAAATTCCTGTATGCATTTCCTCCATTTCCCCTGGTGTACAGGGTACTGCTGAAAATCAGGCTTCAACCAGCCACAATGATTTTGATAGCCCCAAACTGGGCCAGACAGCCATGGTATCCCCTACTGTTATCCATGTCAGCGGACAAACCAATACACCTTCCCAGGAGGCACAGTCTTCTGACCTCCAATCAGGGGAGGCTCCTATACCCGAACCTCAAGTCTCTCAGGCTCAAAGCGTGACTCGTGAGGACTTAGAATATGCAGGTTTGCACCCCTCTGAAAGGGTCATGGATGTTTTGAGGGGGTATAGGAAACCCTTTACTAAGAAAACCTATGCTGCAAAGTGGAAAAGGTTTTCTATCTGGTGTTCCAGCAGAAATATAGTGCCAGCACAGGCAGGAGTGCCACTTGTGTTGGATTGTTTAGTATTTCTGCATTCTTTTGGCTTGCAGCCTTCTACATTAAAGATTCATTTGGTTTCAGTCTCTGCCTATACCTCAGCAGGTAAGGCTGTCTCTCTGGCATTGAACCCCATTTTTAAAAGGTTCTTCAGAGGCCTACCCCATATATACCCACCGGTTAGGGAACCGGTTCCAGCCTGGGATCTTAACATTTGTATTGCTCAACTCATGGCCCCTCCTTTTGAGCCCATGTTTTCAGCACCTCTGAAGTATGTTACATGGAAAACAGTGTTTTTGGTGGCCATCACTTCAGCCAGATGGATCAGTGAACTGCAGGCTTTATGCACTGAAAAGGACTACATTTCCTTTCACAGAGACAAAGTAGTTTTCCAGACAATAGGAAATTCCTCCCCAAGGTGGTTTCAGATTTTCACTTGAACCAGTCTATCATTCTGCCAGTGTTTTTCACTAAGCATTCTTCTTCTGGTGAACATAGGCTACATAGCCTGGATGTCGAGAGCTTTAAGCTACTACATGACAGCTGCTAAGCCCCATAGACAGGACAGGACACAGCTCTTCCTCACTTATGGGGATGTGGGAAAGGGAGATCCTGCATCTAAAAGGTCCATTTCTCGCTGGATTGTTCAGTGTATCTAGTTTTGTTACTCAAAGGTGGGTAAAGAGGTTCTACCATGGCTCAGGGCCCACTCCACAAGAGGGACAGCTGCCACTCTGGCAGCTGCCAGGGATGTTCCGTTGGTGGATATCTGTAAAGCGGCTACCTGGCGAACAGTGCAAACATTTGTCAAGCATTACAGCTTGGATATACTGGCTAGGGCTGATGCCAGGTTTGGTACAGCTGTCCTGCAGAGCGTGTTCCCAAAATAGGTTCTTCCTGCCTCCAAAGGTACTGCTTCGTAGTCTGCAGAAGAGTTAGGAATATTGGAGTATTCCTGGGGTGAGAAGAAAAAGTTACCACAGTAACCTTGTATCCTACTTCGAGAGGGCTCTTGCAGTAGGTAATTACATATAGGACTGACGCCGGCAGGACCCCCCGGAAAAATTTCTAGCTAGCAGTCCCTGGCGAGGGACCGCCCCACATCAGGTGACTGGCGTCAGGAGACGTCGGTATAAAGGGGCAGTCCCGGACGCCCGCCTTCCAGTTCTTTCCCGCCGTTAGCTCGTGCAGCGCGTCGCGGAAAAGTCCATGCTTCGTCAGCCCTTGCTCGTCCTTTTTACCAAAATTTTTTTTTAGACTAACGCCAGTGTATGTCGCCCCTACACCCTCCGAGCACAAGAATAGTGTTGCAGGCGGCCCAACTACCGCACAAGGACGGTCACTCCTGTGCCTGTTCTGCCTAGGGCCCCATCATCCGGTCAGAAGTGCCAGCATTGCCTCAACTTTAACGTGCTACCCAAAAAGGCGACGCAATCCCTGAAACCCATATTCTAAAGAAGAAAATGAGCTCTATGGAGAGGGAGCTTAAAAACTGAGGCAGGCATCCATTTCCAAGGCCATCGTGAAGAAGAAGGACAAGGAGAGGCACCGGGACAAAGTCTCCACTGCGTCTCCCCTCAGGAGTAGCGGGACGCAAAGTAACATCCCCTCCGGGGGATCACTTCTCGACGGCTGCCTCGGAGGTTTCTGAGGTGGCGGCGGCCCGCCCGTCTGGCTCACGCTTGGGCCTTGTGGGCGCCTCTGAGCAGTTGGAGGCCTCCGCCCCTGGTTAGGCCGCAGGCTCGTGGCCTACCATCATGGGCGACTCCGGTAAGCTGGGCGTCAGCTCCTCTGACGTCCGCCCGGAGAGGGCTGGTAAGACGTCTGACCCTCCGGGGCGACGCGCGGCTTCTTCCCCACCGGACCAGGCCGACCCCTCCTCTTGACCTGTCTCCAGTGGTGGCTCTCATAAGTCGGACGTCGGCTCCTCCGGCGCCTGCCGAGAGCTCGCCTCTATGCCTCACGTCGGCTCGTCCGACTTCTGGCCGGCGAAGGAACAGAAGACTGACCCCCCCAACGTCCATCGTTCCCGGTTCACCGCAGCCTTCGCTGTCACCTGGGGAACCAGAGTCCCCCAACCTGAACCCAGGGACTTTTCCCCTCCGTCCCCGGGTGAAGCTGGGGATTTTTTGCCTCCGTCAGTCCTTCCTCCATCTGGAGCGCCAGACCTGACGTCGGCTCTCCCGACGTCGGCCCCTCCGACGTCGGCCCTGACGTCGGCCTTACCGACTCAGGGAGATCTTTTGCTCCCATTTGGCCCTCCACCCTCGGGGCTCTCCACTACGGACCCGCTCATGAGGTTCCCGGCTGGGCCGTCTGCTCAGGCAGCCCCCCCAGCTCCCGGGTATCCTCCATCTTATTTGACGCTGGTGTACCCGGGAACGCCGTATCCGGCGCCACAGTACCCGACGCCGGACTTCCTGATGCCGCAGTACTCGACACCTCAATACCCAACGCCGGGTTACCCGCAGCCGGGTTTTGGATACGCTCCATATGGGTATAACCCATATTCTTATCCCCCGCCTCCTCCTCCTCCACCGGCCTCGCGGCCGCCGGTGGACCTGCAGGAGACTTTGGCCTCCTGGTGGGCTGAGGCCAAGGCTCAGCTCACCAAAGAGGTCGAGAGCCACCTTCCGGCGACAGTGGCGTCCCAGGTTCCCGTACGGCCCAGGCGGCACACTCCCTCACCTCCTCCGGACTCCAGGATTCTTCTGTCTGGATCCAGAGAGGGGCAGGACACGCGTCCCCAGGGACTCCCCAAGGGGCCTGTTCCTCCCCCGGGTCGGGAAAGGGAGTCTTACTCTTCTTCATCCTCCTCTTCACTCTCGGACTCTTCCAACGGGTGCTCCGAGAGAGGCGATGAGCCTCACTCTCCGTCGAAGCCCCGGCCAAGGACTCCTCCGGAGGATCCTTCTTTTACGGAGTTGCTTATAAAAATCCAGGAGGTTCATCAGTGGCGCTTCTTGGAACCAGATCCTCAGCATCTGAAACTCACTGAACATCTGGATCTGCCCGTGACAGCTCCTACATTAGTGCCACCCTGGACAGAGCCTAACGCCGACCTTGTTACCACGATATGGAAACAGCCGTCGGCCTTAGCTCTGCTTCCTAGGAAGTCGAACCGGCTATATCAGGCTGCAGTGGGTGTTGATTTTCTGGATTCTCACCCTCGTGCCAACTCGGTCGTGATTAGCGCCGCTCATGGCCAGTCGGCGAACCAAAAACATCTTAGCTCGTCACCTCCTGATAAGGAATCTCGCCTTCTGGACCAGTACAGGAGAAAGATTTACGCTTCCTCCACACTGAGGATTAGGGCCCTGAACTATGTCAGCCACATGGGGAACTACCAGAAGGCCATCCTTACTCAGGTGGAAGCCAAGCTGGACTCCTTGCCTGACTAAGTCAAACAGGAGTTGGCTGATCTCGTCCGCTCTGCTCGTTTGGCCAGTCGACACCTGCTACGTGCGACATACGACACAGTGGACGCTGCTGGGTGGAGCTTGGCTTTCGCCGTAGGCCTATGGCATCATGCTTGGCTCCGCATGTCAGGTCTTGTCCCGGAGGTGCAATCTGCTATCCAGGAAGCACCTTTCTGGTGGTCGGTGCTTTCCGGGGGTGATGTCAAGGACATCATTACCGATTTGCAAGAGAAGGGGGTGGCTCTGAAATCGGTTGATTCCATGTACCGTACCCATCAGCAGCAGCGCCGTCCCTTTCGCAGACGGAATCAGCCAAAGGCGAAACCCCAGGGAAGGCGGGCCACAAAACGTCGGGCCCCCACGGCTGCGAAGCCCCCCCCCAAAAAGCAGCGAGGTCTAGCTGCGGCGCTGCCCCACACCACCTGATCTCCTTCCTCTCCCATTGCCTCCGGACCCCCCGGAGGAACTGGTAAGAGGAGGTTTTCCCTTCACCTTCGGGGATTGGAGGGGATTACTACGGATTCTTGGGTGCTCCAGCTCATAGCAGAAGGACACTCCATAGAGTTTCTTCAGAAACCACCCCGCCACCCCCCTCTGAAGTCGTCTTATTCACGGGAACATCTTCCTTTGGTCCAGGAGGAAATCTCGGCTCTTCTGCTGAAGCAAGCGATAGAGTCCGTCCCCCTTCATCTTCAGGGGACGGGTTACTATTCCCATTTCTTCCTGGTCCCAAAGAAGATGGGAGATCTCAGACCGATTTTAGATCTCAGTTCCCTGAATTTTTATGTAGAGTACAAAAGGTTCAGGATGCTCTCTTTGCAGAGCCTTCTGCCCCTCCTCCGGCTGGGTCAATGGCTTTGTGCCCTGGATATGCAGGATGCTTATCTGCACATTCCCATTCGCCCATCTCATCGCAAATACCTTCGTTTTGCATTCAAGGGGGACCACTACCAGTTCAAGGCGCTCCCGTTTGGTCTATCCTTGGCCCCCCCGAGTATTAACCAAATGCCTGGCAGTGGTGGTGGCCCACCTGCGTACCAAGGGAGTACAGGTTTTCCCTTACCTGGACGACTGGCTCCTGGTGGCCTCATCCAGGGAGGAACTCCTACGATTCCTTTCCCTTACCCAGCAGGTTTTTGCCTGCCTGAGTATTACCATCAACCATTCCAGGTCTCATCTGGACCCATCCCAGAGGCTACAGTTTATTGGGGCGATCCTCGATATGACCATGGGCAAGGCCTTCCTGCCTCCAGACAGGGCGGCCTCCCTTCAGACCCAGATAAGTCTGTTATCCGACCGCAGGATGGTCTCGGTGAGGTTGGTCCTTCGCCTTCTCGGGCTCATGGCGGCTGCTATCCCGACGGTCCCTCGCGCTCGACTCCACATGAGGATCTCTCAGTGGACTCTACGCTCTCAGTGGGATCAACTAGTGGACGACCTCGATCACTCAGTTCTGATCTCCTCGCCGATGATGCGAGACTTACAATGGTGGATGGTTCGAGAGAACCTGTTTCGGGGGGTTCCTTTCTTTCATCCCCCCAAGACTCTAACCACAGATGCCTCAGGCGAAGGTTGGGGAGCCCATCTAGGCCCCCATCGGACACAGGGCTTCTGGTCCAGGCTAGAACAAGCTCTCCACATCAGTGTGCTCAAGCTTCAGGCAGTGTTGTATGCTCTCCAAGCCCTTCACCAATACATCCTTCCTGGCCACCTTGCCGTCCAGACAGACAACATGTGCGTAGTGTGTTACATCAACAAGCAGGGAGAGACTCTGTCCTACCTTCTATGCAGGGAGGCAGTGAGGGTTTGGGATTGGGCAACACAACACGACCTTCACCTCACCGCGATTCACGTTCCAGGAGTCGACAACACCCTGGCAGACAAGCTAAGTCACTCTTCTGCTCTGACTCACGAGTGGGAACTGGACCAAGGGGTCCTAGACAATATCTTCCAACTTTGGGGAACACCACAGGTCGACCTGTTTGCACCCCCCCAAACGCAAAACTTCCCACCTTCTGCTCGCTTTCTGGAGCGACGCCCTGTCTCTAGACTGGAAGGACAGATTCGTCTATGCCTTTCCCCCAATTCCTCTTATCCCACGAGTCTTGCAGAAACTAGCTTCAGAAGGAGCGAGAATGATTCTGATCACTTCTTTCTGGCCCAGGCAAATCTGGTTCTCTCTTCTACAATAATATTCAGAGGATCCTCCTCTTCCTCTTCCTCTATCTCGAGGTTTGTTGACCCAGGATCAGGGGACCCTGGTCCGTCCAGGCCTCAGATCCCTTCAACTGCTTGCATGGCTCCTGCAGACCTAGCCCAGTCCCGTTTTGGAGTGTCTCCCAAAGTGCAGAGATTTTAGTGGAGGCCAGAAAACCCTCCACCAGATCCACTTATGCCATGTAGTGGAAAAGATTCACTATTTGGGCCGCTTCCAAGAACGTGGAACCTTTCTCCTGTTCAGTGGGGCTTCTGCTGGAGTATCTACGTCATCTGTTTGACCTGGGTCTCAGCCATTCCTCTTTGAATGTACACATGGCGGTCATTTTGGCCTGTCATGTTCCCTTCGCAAACAAGACTTTTGCTCAACTGGAGGTCACCAAGACCTTTCTCAGAGGGGTTCTCCATCTGAGGCCCCCCATCCTTACTCCTGCCTCCCCTTGGGACTTGACTTTTGTTCTCGAGAAACTTACCCTTCCTCCCTTCGAACCTGCAGCTTCTGCAGATTTGAAGTTTCTTTCGTAGAAGACGCTCTTCTTGGTGGCCATTACTTCGGCTCGAAGAATCTCCGAGCTCCAGGCCCTGATGTGTAAAATCCCCTACTTGATTTTTCACAAGGAACGAGTTGCTCTTCGCACAAATCCTAAGTTTCTACCTAAAATAGTAACAGAGTCTACCTTAAATCAGTCCATCGAGCTACCTGCCTTTTTTACGCAGTACTCTAACCAAGGGGAATATTTACTCCATACTATGGATGTTCACCGGATTCTGAGATACTACACCAACAGGACGAAGGATCTCAAAAAGACTGATCAGTTGTTCGTCTCTTTTGCTCCCAAGAGGGAAGGCAATGCGGTTTCCAAGCAATGCCTGTCTAAGTGGTTGGCTCATTGCATCACTTTCTGTTATGACAAATAAACCACAAGACCCTCCCGGGTCAAGTCACAGGCCACTCCACAAGAGGAGTAGCTGCCTCTGCAGCTTGTTTCAAGAATGTGTTTGCGGCAGACATATGCGCCGCCACCACCTGGACTTCTGTCCATACCTTTACGAAACACTACAGTTTGGTTATTGCCTCTCGCCGTAGAACAGGCTTCGGGCTAGCTGTTTTGCAAAGCCTCCTGTCTTGAGGCTTGCATGGCTAGAACTACTTCTTGGAGTAGTTTTCCTCCTCCCGGTGCCTTTCTTTGTTCCAGACTGCTTGGGATTCAGTCCTATATGTAATTACTTACTGCAAGAGCCCTCTCGAAGTAAGATAGTACAGTTATATAAGAACTTACCGTAACAGTAGATCTTCGAGAGAGGCTCTTGCAGTAGATAATACCTTCCCGCCCTCCATCCCCCTAGGCTTTTTCAGCTTCTTTTCCATTTAGGAAATATCCATCCTCTCGTCCAGCCTCTTCCGGCCTGTGGCGGGAAAGAACCTGGAAGGTGGGCGTCCGGGACCGCCCCTTTATACCGACATCTCCTGGCGCCGGTCACGCTGGGGCGGTCCCTCGCCAGGGACTGCTAGCTAGAAATTTTTCCGTGGGGTCCTGCTGCCTGCTGGCGTCAGTCCTATATGTAATTACCTACTGCAAGAGCCTCTCTCGAAGATCTACTGTTACGGTAAGTTCTTATGTAACTGTACTTTCTCCCAGGGGATACTCCAACATTCATAACTCTCCCACCCTGCCTCCCCTATAGAACCAGTGGCCTCTGCATTCCATACTGTACCCTGGTATGTATGCCACATTCTGCTTATGTTAGAACTTTGTTCTTTGGTTTCTTCTCCTTTTCAGGTGATTCTGACATAGGGGATTGTGTGTTCAAAATATACAATTATATTAATATATTTGTTCCTCCAGTTGGAGGTTGGGTGTGGAATTTTCGGTTTAATTCTTTATGATATTGAAACATTGGACTCTGTCCTTCCAGTCGGCCATGAAATCTGAAGGGTTAGAATGTAGGCAGTTGATAGGTGGCAACATTTGAAAAGTGGCTCATGCCAATGATTCCATCATTTGCATAACGTTCTATCTCCGGGCAGATCTGCCTTAAGGGCACACTGCAGAAGAGTTATGAATATTAGAGTATCCCCTGGGAGAAACAAGGTTACTATGGTAACTAACTTTTTCTTTAGATGCCTGGATTCTTCAGATTATTGAGAGGGGTCACTCACTGGAACTTGTAGAGATGCCTCCAGAGATTCCCCCAGTACCCTCCACCTGTATCAAGGCCCACCTGTCCATCCACTGGGAGGAGGTGCAGTACCTCCTGCAGAAAAAGGCTATCGAGCTAGTGCCCAGGTGTCAGAAGAACAGGGGATTTTATTCCAGATTCATCTTAGTCCCCAAAAGAACCGGAGATCTGAGGCCCATTCTAGATCTCAAGGACCTCAGTTTGTATGTCCAGTACAAAAAATTCCACATGGTCACCCTGCCAGGCCTCCTGCCCCTACTCAAGCGAGGTGACTGGCTGTGCTCCCTGGACATGCAGGATGCTTACCTGCATATCTCAGTGTTTCCACCGCGCAGGAGATTCCTCTAGTTTCTTTTTCAGGGTGAACACTACCAATTCAAAGTATTGCCCTTTGGCTTATCCTCTGCACCGCTGGTCTTTACAAAGTGCTTAGCTGCAGCTCTCAGAAGGATGGGACAGTATATTTTTTCCTACCTGGACGACTGGCTCCTAAAGGCCCCATCCAAAGAGCAGCTCCTTTGGACTCTGGAAAGAGCCCTTCAGCTGTTTTTCTCCCTGGACATCACTGTCAACCTGCCAAAGTCTGTCCTGAGCCCATCCCAGAGGCCGCAATATATAGGGGTGGTTCTGGACTCTGTGCAGGGCAAGGCCTTCCTGCCTCAAAACAAGGTATTGTGCCTCATTGCCCAGGCTCAGGAGGTTGCCCAGAACTGTTATACCCCTGCAAGTGTATACCTGAGGATATTGGGTTTTATACCCATGGCCATTCCCATGGTTCCCTTGGCCAGACTGCACATGCGAGTTCTCCAGTGGACACTCAGTCCAACGGGACCAACACGTAGACAAATTAGATCATTTGGTGTTGGTCTCCTCCCCAGTCCGCCAGGTGCTGTAGTGGTGGATGGACCCACAGAACCTCTCAAAGGGAGTCCCATTCCAGATTTCCTCGCTCAAGCAGATCCTCACCATGGATGCCTCCACTTTGGGGTGGGGGGGACGCATCTGTGTCCCTTCCAGACTTTGGGGGGTTCTTAGTCCTAGATCAAAACCTCCCTGCATATCAACGTCCTGGAGATACGGGTGGTCCTGTAAACCATTCAGGCCTTTGAGAACCACTCCTCCCAGGTCAGCTGTTGATCCAACTCCTCTCAGGTCGGCTGTTGATCCAGTCGGACAATCTCAGTGTTGTATATTATATCAGCAAGCAAGGGGGAACGCATTTGTATCCCCTGTGTAGGGAGGCCATGAAAGTATGGTACTGGGCAATGGACCACAATCTAGTCTGATTGGCAGTCCATGCCCCTGGTGTGCTAAACACCCTGGCCGACTGCCTCAGCAGGACACAGTCCAGCATGCATGAGTGGGAACTTCTCTCCTCCATTGTAGAAGATCTGTTTGCCAGATGAGGTCATCAAAAGTTGGACCTTTTTGCATCCTCACTGAACGCAAAACTGCCAAGATTTTGCTCACTGGAGCCAGGGCCTAGAATTTTCTAGCGAGACGCGTTGTGCCTCTCCTGGAGTGGAAGATTCCTTTACGCATTTCCTCTGATTCAGAGGGTAATATTAAACTGCAGCTAGAGGGGGCCAGCATGATCTTAATATCACCATTCTGGCCATGGCAGATATGGTTTCCATTATTGCAGCAGTTAGCGGTGGAACCTCTGGTCCCTCTGCCCCTCTGCAGGGATCTGCTGATGCAGGCGCAGGGGACCCTGGTCCATTCCAATCTCAAGTCCCTTTGTAAGCACGCCTGACTCCTGAGGACATAGCCATCGCCCAGCCTGGGGTGTCCCGGAGGGTAGTGTGTGTCCTCATGGCAGCTTTGAAGCCCTCTACTAGAGTCACATATGCCATGAAGTGGAAGAGGTTTGTCATCTGGGCTGCCAAGCATCATCTGGACCCTTTCACTTATCTGGTGAGCCAGATTCTGGACTACTTGATGTCTCTGTTGGATTCATGTCTCCAGTAGTCCTCCCTCAAGGTACACCTTTAGGCTGTCTCTGCCTTTCATGAGCCCAGGGGTAGCCACACTGTGACTCAGTTTTCTGAGGGGCATCCTGTATCTGAAACCTCCAATCTGTTCCCCTTGTCCCAGCTTGGAATTTAAATTTTGTTTTGAAGATGACACTCTCTGTTTGAGACAGTCGTGACTTGCAAGTTATGCTTTCTCTCTCAGAAAGTATTATTTTTAGTTGCTGTTATCTCTGCTTAGAGGATTTCTGAGCTTCAGGCTCTCTGGTGTGAGGAACCTTATTTGATTTTTCAAAGAGAGGGTGTTTTTGCACATGAATCCTACGTTTCTCCCTAAGTTGGTGTCTGAGTTTACCCTGAACCAATCTATTCACCTACCAATTTGTTTTCCTGAGCTCGCCAGTTCAGGGAAAGCACTGCTCCATACGTTAGACGTGCGCAGAATTTTGAAGTATTATCTGCTCCGAACTAAGGAATGCAAGAAGTCAAAGCAGCTTTTTGTTTCTTTCGTCCCATTCTAGTTTCTAAACAGTGTTTGTCCAAATGGTTGGCACATTGTATTGTGTTCTGCTTCAACAAGCATGGCAAAGAGTTGCCGGGGTAGTGAATGCCCATTCCACAAGGGGCATCGTTATTTCTGTGGCCTTTTTCAAAGGGGTCACATTTGTGCTGCTGCCACCTGGGGTATCATCCATACTTTCACCAAGCACTACAGTCTGGACATGGCTTCTAGAGCCCGTGCAGGTTTTGGCAGGGCCTCTTGTCCTAAACTTTGGCTGTCCTTCCTCCCAGAATGTTCTGTTGCATCTGTAACTGCTTGGGACTCGTTCCATATGTGTAACCTGATGACAGAGTTACCCCCGATGAAGATAGAACAGTTATGTAAGAACTTACCATAACAGTAGATCTTCGAGGGCATCTCAGTCATTAGGTCTTCCTTCCCTCCCACTATCCCCCCTCTTTTGGGGTTCTCTTCTCAGAACTGGCTTACTGGTATATCTAGCCTCTTATTTTGGCCTGGACACCGCTCTCTTTCTCTTTTCCCTCCATCCCCCGTTGTATAGGTTTGCTCCCCAGTCTCTGGGGGAAAGAACTGAGGATGGAGCGGGGCCACTTATGCCGTTATAGTGTTGGTGATGTCGGCAAACGACATTGGCATGGTCGGCCCCAGTGGTACTGCTGATAATCTTCCGTGTGGCTCCTACTTCATCGATGTTGAAGTTCTATATGTGTGACCTGATGACTGAGATCCAATCAAAGACATATTGTTCTGGTAAGTTCTTGCCTAACTGTTCTTTCATAGTGCACACCACAAAATGATTAGCAAGATGCAGTTAGCAAGGATTCAGTAGGAAGGAGAGAATGTGAGTTGGTTTGTTTGGAATTCTGGATAGGGTTGGTACTGGATAGGTAAACGGGTTAATGTGAAGCACTATAACCTAGAATTAAAAAAAAAGACATTTTGTTGTGGTTTTAACAATTCATACATATGAGGGCAAGTGATACTAGGCCCGGCATAAAATTAGCATTTTATTAGAAAGATTAAAAGGCAATGATATCTTTCAGCCTGTTCAGTTTAAAGATGAACAGTCAGCAACAAGAGCCTTACACCGAAGTGGGGGACTGGTCCCAGTGTGCACTTTCTGTGCAAAAATATTTATTTTTTTTAATTAACATTTTTGGCCCCTAATTCACTGGGCAGGTTCTCCGGGCTAAGGAACCATCTGTGGTTTAGTGCTGTATGGTAGATTGTATCAGGCTATTTTTGCCGAGTTCCAAGCTGGCATTCACTGTAACCAGAAATCCCAGAATCCCCTGCAGCTGAAAAAGAGGAGGGCTGCAGAAGTGGGAGATTCAACAGCCTGCAGTGCATGTTAGGGCTTTTATAAGCTCAAATCAGATATTTGCTGTTCCCTCAAAGCTAAGTACTTTCCTTTGTGACTGTACTTTATCCTCAGGAGGACAGCTGGACCAGCAAACAAAAGATCAGAGCTTATAAAATCTCTAACATGCACTGCCTGTTGATTCACCACTGCCACAACCCTTCTCTGATGTCAGCTGCAGGGGATTCTGGGATTTCTGGTTACAAGAAATATCAACTTGGAACTAAAAATCAGCCTGATGCAATGTACTGTATTGTAAACAATAAGCTAAAAGAAATTGCACACAAAATGCAAATTGGACTCTGCCCCACACTTGGGTGTGAGGCTTTCAATATTGACTGTTCCCCTTTAAGAGATTAAAGCTCGTAAATCCATCTGCTCTCTTTTTGCAGCAGAAGCTGCAGTCTGTCTCCACCCCTTCTTGGTGGCTTAACTCACTCGGTGCCTATGAATGAGAGGTCAGAGACATTGTCACAGGCTTCATTCTGTTGGTTATGTATCTTAACAACCCCAGGTCCCTGGACAGATGAAATCACCCTTCCCCTCCATTAGATAAGTATTCACCTCTGCCTATACAACCAATCTTGAGAAAGCAGCATTGGTCAATTAAGTTCCACAGAGAGCAACACCATCGGAGGACTTATTCCCCCTCCCAGGTTCTGGGGTTGGGGGGAGGGGCTGGGCAAGGGATGAAATGAGAATGTATAATAACCCTTAAGTAAGCCTGACCCCTGAAGCCTTACGAACCGCAATCAGTAGCTCCATCGTCTGTCATAAACTGTGGCCTAATCATCTACAGCTCAGTGACCGATACCTCCCTCCGTAGGATTGCAGTGGCACTTAACAAAGTGTCCAGGCTGCTCACCAGTTCACCCCGCCTCATGCATGCCTGCAACCTCTGTGCACAATCCAGTTGGCTACAATTGAGCAACAGAATTCGCTATCAAACTTGCCTGCTAGCCAAAAAAATACTCCTAGAACTCGTGCTGCTGGAGTAGCTAACCTTCTTTGCCCATTCTCTGGCTTGCAGCATACCAAAAACTCTGTTCACCAGCTCCTTACAGTTCCAAGATGCAGAACCTCTCAAGGTCAGAGGTCCTATGTACACTGGGCACCCCTGTCATTAATAACCAAAGTGCTGAACTCACTACTACGCCGAAACTGGGCACTTTCAAAAGGCTGCTGTGTCAACACCTGCTATCAAAAAGTAGCTGTGATTGCACTTGATAAATGTCATCTGGACCCTTGGTCCCTGTACTGCCCTACTTTGTAGCGCTACTCCCGCCACATACCTACTAATACCCTACTGTTCTTCTGTGCTTCCCATCCTCTCCTACCCCTATCCTCCTACCCATTTGTCCGGAATTCTTATTCTTCCTCTCCTTTCCTCTCCACAAGAACAGCTGCAAGGGATTCCGAGCTGGACGTAATTGTCCACCTAGGGACAAATGACTTGGCTTATCATGAGATTAGAGCAGTGCAGGAGGACATTGCAGAGTTGGGGAGGGACCTAAGACAAGTAGCACACACAGTATCCTTCTCAGAGGTGCTGCCTGTCAAAGCATGGGGGAGGCGAGGGTAATTGGCACTATGCAGTTTAATGAATGGTTGAAAAAATGGTGCGGAGCACAGGGGTTTGGCTTCATTGGGGACTGGGGTTCCACCTGGAGGGACACCAGCCTATACTGGCAGGATGGTCTGCATCTGTCCAGGAAGGGAACAAGTCTTTTGAGCAGTCGGTTTAAATGCTTCATTGGCAAGCTTTTAAACTAGTCAAAGGGGGAGGCACTGACAAGCAGCAGGAAAATCCCAGCCTCTCCCTACAAAACAGGGTACTAAATGAGAAAAAGACTGAGATAGAATGGTCAGTGGGGGATGCTGCAACAGAAGGTAAAGCCATCAAAAAATGGAGAGCAATGAGTACTAATGCCCGTAGTCTGGGTAACCAGCTTCCTGAATTAGTGGCCTTGATGGAGGAGGAACATCTGGATATTGTGGCAGTCACAGAAACATGGTACACACAAAACCATGACTGGGACATAAACATACCAGGATACACTGTCTACAGGAGGGACAGGGAGGTAAAAGGAGGAGAGTAGTTCTTTACATAAGGGAAGGAATAAAAGCAACAGAACAAAGGGTAAACAGGGAGGAGAAGAAGCACTGTGGGTAAATTTGGAGACAGGCAATGGCACCACAATCGCACAGAGGTTATATACAGACCCCTTCTCAGGGGAGAAATGGACAGGAAATGATAGAAAGTATACTTAGAATGGCAGAAAAAGGGAGATATTGCTGATGGGTGATCTGAATATGCCAGATGTTAACTGGAGTGCAGTTGCAGCTGTCACTTGAAGAGTGCAGTTATTCTAGATGCCCTACAGGGGCATGCCTTAGACAACTAGTACTGGAGCCCACTCGAGAGGAGCAATATTAGACTTGATTCTCTCAAATGGAGATGGAGAGGATCACAGATGTAAGTGGGTAGCCATCTGGGAACTAGCGACCATAGAACAGTATGGTTCACAATAAACACAGCAATAGAGTCAAGCCATACAAAGACAAAAGTACTGGACTATAGGAGGGCTGACTTTGCCAAAATGGGTGAGTGCCTAAGGAATGCACTAGCAAATGGGGAGGAAGGAGGGGTGGAAGAACAATGGGGAATAATAAAAACTGCCATCAGAGGTAACAAGCCTTTGTGAGAAGCAAATAAACAAAACAAGACGATGTAAGAAACCACTATGGTTCTCAAAGGAAGTGGCAGTGAAGGTTCAAGAGAAAAAGAAAGCATTCAGGAAGTACAAGGAATCGCAGAAGGAGCAGGACAGAGAACTGTATCAGTTAAAGCAAAGGAGGCTGGGAAGGCAGTCAGAACAGCAAAGGCCCAAACCAAGGAAAGATAGCCAACTCAGTTAAGAAGGATAAAACCTTTTATAGGTACATCAGGAGCAAAGGAAGACCAAGGGAGGGATAGTGAGGCTTAATAAAGGGGAGGGAGGGTGGGCAGAGGGAGACTGTGAAAAGGCAGAGATACTAAACAAATATTTTTGCTCAGTATTTACAAATGAAGAGGGGGAGGTACATAAAACAAACAGTAGTAACACTCTGGATACAGAAGTTGATACCAGCCCATTTACAGAAGAAAGGGTTCTGAAAGAACTCTTAAAACTGAAGGTGGACAAAGCAATGGGGCCTGATGGGATTCATCCCAGAATTCTAAAAGAGCTAAGGGTAGAACTAGTGACACCACTGACTACCCTTTTTAACAAATCATGGGAGGATGGGGTGGTACCCGAGGACTGGAGGAGGGCAGATGTGATTCCCCTTCACAAAAGTGGGAGCAAGGCAGAAGCAGGAAACTACAGACCTGTTAGTTTAACCTCAGTGATAGGAAAATGATGGAATCACTTCTGAAGGAAAGAATTGTCGAGTATCTAGAGGCCAGAGGGCACAGGACCCTAGGCAGCATGGATTCTAGCGAGGAAGGTCATGCCAGACAAATCTGATAGATTTCTTTGACTGGGTGACCAAAGTAGTAGATCAGGGAGGGGCTGTGGACATGGCCTACCTAGACTTTAGCAAGGCATTTGACACAGTCCCACACAAAAGATTAATATACAAGTTAGCCAGCCTGGGAGTGGGTCCCAAGATGACAGTCTGGGTAAAGAATTGGCTGGAGAATAGGACACAGAGAGTAATAGTAAATGGAGTCCACTCAGAAGAAAGGAGGGTTACTAGTGGGGTACCGCAGGGTTCAGTATTAGGACCGGTCCTCTTCATTGTCTTTATAAGCGACATTGCAGAAGGACTGGAAGGAAAAGTATGTCTCTTTGCAGATGACACTAAGCTCTGCAACAGAGTTGATGCACAGGGTGGGGTGGAAAGGATGAGAAGGGACTTGGCAATCTTAGAGGAATAGTCAAATGTATGACAGCTTAGATTCAATGCTAAGAAGTGCAAGGTAATGCACCTGGGAAACAAAAACCCAGGGGAAGAGTACACAATGGGGGGTGAGATACTAACAACAACAAAAATGGAAAGGGACCTGGGGGTAGTCATATCAGATGACCTAAAGGTGGGCAAGCAATGTGAGAGGGCAGCAAGGAGGGCTGGGGGTTACTGGGATGCATAGGGAGAGGCATCACCAGTAGAAAACAGGAAGTTATTATCCCTCTGTACAGACAGCTGATGAGACCCCATCTGGAGTACTGTGTGCAGTTCTGGAGACCCAATCTCCGCAAAGACATAGACAGGATGGAAGCTGTCCAGAGGAGGGCAACTAAAATGGTACAGGGTCTGCACCAGAAGTCATATGAAGAGAGACTTGAGGAGCTTAATATGTATAGCCAGGGCCCCGAGTTTTCCCAGCGATTCCGGATACAGCAAACATTGGAAATATCCATGGAATTTGCCATCACCAGCAGGATCGCGGCCGCCCGCCGGAACAAGCGTCCGCTTCATTTGCCGAGGGGGTGCTCAATCCCCGTCGGCTTCCTATCCCCACCAAATGCTTGTATGCCACGCTGGGGCCCACCCCAGGCGTGCGCGTCCTTGCCGGCGAGGGTGCCCAATCCCCGTCGGCTACTATCCCCAAATGTGTGCAAAGCGTCCTTTGCGGCCGGGGTGCCCAATCCCCGTCGGCTTCCTATCCCAAATGCTTACATGCCACGCTGAGGCCCACCCCAGCGTGGCAAAAACATCCTTGCCGGCCGGGGTGCCCAATCCCCGTCGGCTTCCACCCCCTCAAATGCTTGTATGCCCCTGGGAGCCCACCCAGGCGTGGCCGCGTCCTTTGCCGACGGTGCCCAATCCCCGTCGGCTTCACCTCCCCAAATGTATACACAGCGTCCTTTGCCGACAGGGTGCCCAATCCCGTCGGCTTCACTGTCCCAAATGCTTACATGCCACGCTGAGCCCCCCAGCGTGCTTAAAGCCACCCTTTCCGGCCGGGGTGCCCAATCCCCATCGGCTTCAACAATCCTCCTTGTGTAGTTAAAAATAAAAATAAAAACCTGCAATAAAAAAAAACCTTCCATCGTTGCTTCTTTGCCCTCTCCACCAACCCGCACCACTCTCTGCGTACCCACCTTCCCACACCCCCTCACCCCATACTTCCTCCGGACTCCGTAGCGGCCGATCTTGGTGGACCGGGAACACGTCTGCACTCTTCAAAGCCGACCGCGAACTGAGGAAATGCCGGTAAGCTGTATAATGGGCTAGATAGGAGGTTCAACTTTAATGCATATCTCAGGCATTTTGGGAATTTTTGCCAAATTTTCAACATGGGTTTTGGGACCTTCTCATGAATGATGTCACTGTCATGGCGTTATTCGGGCTCAAGGGTGATTTCGGCGAGTGACTGTGAAATCACCCTTTGGGACCTGAATACCCATCATGACATCATTCATCGAGATAGGGGTAAGACATTAATTTCAAATCAAAAATGACTGTTTAACCAGCGCGTGTGCTGTGCAGTTCTATGCAGGCTCATAAGTTCGCGAAATTTCAATATTTTCACTCCAGAGTTTCAACATTGCCATTTCACCACACTGTCTTATGAGTAGTACAGCTGTCATTTTTCACATCTCACCCAAAATGTGTTTCCACCCTTGTAGCGCAGAATGGCGCAGTCGGTGTGCGAAATCAATGTACGGGACAATTTAAGAAAATCACAGTGACACTGTTCATGAGCAGAGGTCTTGAAATGGCTACGTTGAAAATTTGGTAAAAAATTCCTAAAATGACTGTTTCCGAAGCGTCGTTCGCAGTTCCATGCGCTCACCTTAGGTTCGCAATTTTCAATATTTCCCTCCAGATTTTCAACATTGCCATTTTCCACACCTTCTTATGAGTAGTACAGCTGTCATTTTCACATCTCACCCAAAATGTGTCATGACATGTAGCGCATAACAGCGCGGCCGGGTGTGTGAAATCAATGTTCCGGACAGATTAATAAAATCACAGTGATACTGGTCATGAGCAGAGGTCTTAAACTGGCTATGTTGAAAATTTGGTGACAAACACCCATAAAATGACTGTGTTACGAGCGTGCATTGTGTCGATATGTAAAAAAACAAGGAGAAAAAATTAAGGGTAAAAATGTGCCGCAGAATTGCCGCAGAAATTGGTGTTGAGTGCTGCAGAAGTTCTGCGGCAAATGAGAACCCTGCCGCAGAACTTTGCTCCGATGTGCCGCAGAAAAATCGGGGCCCTGTGTATAGCCTCGAGGAAAGGAGGGAGAGGGGGGACATGATAGAAACTTTCAAGTACCTCAAGGGAATCAACAAAGTCCAAGAGGGTAGCATCTTTCAAAAAAAGTGTGCAAGAACAAGAGGCACAATTTGAAGATGGGGGGCGGCTCAGAGGTAATTTAAGGAAGTATTTTTCACAAGAGGGTTGTGGATGCATGGAGCAGGCCTTCTGGAGGAGGTTGTGGAGTCAAAATCAGTGGTGGAATTCAAGCATGCATGGGACAGTCATAAGGCAATTCTGGGGGGTGGGGGTAAGAAGTAGTAGGTTGCTGGTTAACTAGGATCTGCAGCTTATCCAGTAGGTAGGGAAATGGGCAGACTGGGTGGGCCAAGCGGTCCTTATCTGCCGTCAAATTCTATGTTTCTATGTTTGAACTCCATCTCTTTCCCCTTTCCCCTCCCTACCTTGCTATCTCTCCACACTCTGTCCTCTACCATCCTTGCTCCTAACTTCAGACCTATGTTTTGACTTAGCCACTTAAGGCAGCACTAGTCTCTCCCTACGACATGGCTTTTGTGAGTGTATCTATGTATATTGTTGTTCCAGGAATACAGCCTTATACCGTATAACTATTATATGATTAATGTTTCACGGAAAGCCTTAAATTGTTACTGTACAACTGCGTTAGCTAGTTACTATTGTAATGTTCCCCAATGTATGGTTTCCCACCCTTTCTGACGTGGAACCTTTGTAAATGAGCGGTTCTTTGCTCAAAGGTATTGCAATCCTAGATCAAATAAATAAAAAAAATTAAAAATAAATAAGCATGGTGCAGTGGCCACATTATTTGCTTGACTCCACCAGTATTTTTCCCAGGATGTCCATATACCCTTTTTCATCTGCTACATGGGGGCTCCAGTGCCAGTCCTGTAGGCAAGACTTGGTTGCTTGCCACTATTCTCGCCAAAGCCATTACAGTAATCTGCCTTACAAAAAGCAGTTGTAGCAGGTATCCTGGCTTTATTTCCCCTAGAGTCTGAACTCACTACCTTTACAGTGTGTTCAGACACCTTTAGAGCGAGGGTTGAGCTTGTGGAGTGAACCAGAGTCCCAGTGTCATAGTGCAGTGCTCCATTACTGACACTATGGGACTGGACAGTTTTGAAGAAACCTTAATGTTTTGTACGCTGCCTGTGGAGCTCCACTTTGAGCAGGTTTGGATGCTCTCCCCTGATAGTAAGTACCTCGCCAGCTGCCAAAACAGGAGGGGCCAGGTTTGAGTCTCACTATAGCCACTAGCTCACTGCGTAACTATATGCAGGTCCCCCCTTGTGCTTCTGTTCTCCCCCCTGTTATTTAGTAGGGTGAAAGCAGGACCCCACTGAAAACGAGATTCCGCATTTCAGTGAGGCTAATTCTTGGGTAAACAAAACAGAAATGCTGTGTTTTAGTTCCCCCGCCTCACTCTGTTCTTATCTTCACTGTTGTGCAGGTGTTTGAAATCAGGAATACAGAAGACTTGACTGAGGAGTGGTTGAAAGAGAAACTCGCCTTCTTCCGCTGATGGGTCACATCCTCCATGGGATCCATGCTCAAGCTCGGGTGGTGTGACAAGAATCATGAACTAAAGAACCCTTCATTCCTTTTCTCTCTCAACATTTCATGACGCACAGTGTTCCTCTGCTCCCATCCCCTACACAAATATATATTTTCTGTTTTGTAGCCCTGTGGCTCTTTTTTAATTGCTCCTGTGTCCCCAGCCCTTCCTTTGTCCCTCTGGGCTCCTAATATCAAGTAATGAAACTGTACTGTCACGTAATGAAACTAAGTTTATTTTTAGCTTCAGAGGATCCATAGAAACTAGCTAGACATTTCATCGGTGACTTTTTCGTTATTTTCTAGCTGTTAACCTCACTTTCTGTGCAAACACAGACTGCTGGGTTTTCTCTCTGCCGTCTGTCTGTCGACAAAGATAAGACTGCTCATGTATCCAGGGCCTGTGCTCTTGAGCGACTGCCTGCCTTACTTGGAGATCTCTGGTACCAGTGATGTGAACCTGTGTATAATTGAAATCAGCTGCCCATTTGAGGGGAGAAGGGTATTCCATTGTTGTCTTATTCCCTGGTGCCTCGGTTTCAAATGAGAGGGAACTTGGTTCATTGAGGGGAGCATTCTTAAGAGAAGCTCAGATGCATTAAAGATGGTTGCTAACAAAGCTATCAGTCTGTTTACCCAAACTCCTGCAAAAGAGGGAAATTTCTTGTGTGCCCTTGGTGAACATTTACAAAAGCTGGTAGCCCTCCGAATTGAGGACAGTAGCTTGAATTTTGCTTTGCCAGCTTGCTTGGAATCGAACAGGAAATTCCAGTAAAGTGATTGCAGGGGTTTTGGGGGCAGCAGGCACAGAGATAGGACTGCACATAGAGTGGGTGCCACTGGTTGTGGAGGTGAGGGGGGAAATAGCAGAAGCAAATCAGAAACCAACTTTTTGGGAATGACAGTGCTGCTAAACTGTGACTGGTATTGGGAGCTCAAAGTGACGATACTGCCAGTAGGTGTCACCAAACAGTGATAAAAGGAAGCTACTCTCGAGAAAAGGGTGCCAGCGGTAAAGGTGAGGAAAGGAACTGAATAAAGGTTTGAATAAAGGCTTGTTTTTTAATCTAACTTGACTATATTGGTGATGTCATTTGACCCCCGTGTACATGAGATGATTCTGGAATTAAAATTCTGAACTTTCTTACATACTGAGCAATGTCTTTTCCTTTCATGATTCTGCAGCACTGTTTGTGCTTGGAGGTGACAATGAGGAGCAGGAGATCTGTATTTATTTGCATGCCTGCCTGCATGCATACATTTGCAGGCACTTTGTGAGTTCATAGTGTATTTGATGGGCTCTGTGCGGACTACAGTAGTTAAAACGGATTAAGGTGCTTAACCCGTTGTTAAACTACTTAAACACAGTTCATGTCTGCACTGTCCACAGTTCAATACCGTGTTTGAAAACCATGTTCCAGCCCAGCTCTGTTTTCAAACCATTACCTAGCAACATCATACAATGCACTATTGGATGATTCCTTGAACAAGAGTAAACATGCCAGCTGGTTAACTTGGCAAATTGTCACTTGTGTGTACGCACTTCTGCTGTGTTTAAACATGGTTCCAATGCAGTTTGGATGGTCACAGATAAAACTAAAATGGTTTTAAAACTGATTTTAAAAACAATTGGGCAGTTTGTAGAAGGCCTTAGAGTTGATGTAGTAGTTGTGTATGTGCCTGCTTATGCTTCTTGTCAGTTAGATCTTACTTCGAGAGGGCTCTTGCAGTAGGTAATCACCTTGAGGACTGCACCCCCTGGCATCAGGACCACGCGGAAGCTTTAGCTAGCAGTGTCTGATGGGGACTGCCCACTCAGCATCACATGACGGATGTTAGCGTGACACTATATAGTAGGTGGTGCCCACGCCCACTTTCCAGTTCTTTTCCGCTGTCGACCTGATCACGTCTGACCTCGTGGAGATCACACGCTGCAGTTCGACTGCTTTCACTGATGAGTATCCATTTTTCTTTCTTTCAAAATGTTTTTTTACTTAGTCTTTGTGCATGTCGTCACCGTCTTCCATCAAGTCCCATAAAAATAAGTGCGCCTCGTGCAGCACGCAGCTCCCCCCCAAAGACTCTCATACTCTCTGCTTCTTCTACCTAGACCTGGACCATGAGGATTGTGAGGCCTGTTCCAGCTTCAACCAGGCCACATGGAAGCGTCACCAGCAGGCCCTCGAGGCCCATTTACTCAAGAGACAGATGGCCACGATGGAAAAGGAGCTCCAAAAACTCTGCAGCGCTTCTTCCTTCCTGACGGAGTCCAGGCACAAAAAGGAGGAGAAAGAGAGACATCGGGGCCAGGATAGGTCCCCTTCTCACCTGCGACCTCCTTCAGGTCCCGTGGGTGAGCAGTAGCCCTCTTCCTCTGGGAAATCTACTGCTGCGGTCAAGCCTGCCCCACCCCAGGGACAGTCCTCTGACCTCACACTGCCACGGGTCACAGTGACTGTGGGCGCCTTGGCATCATCCAAGGCCTCCACCACTCTTAGGCCCCTTTCCACCAAGCGAGTCTAAGCTGCCTGGCAGGGTTAAGTCGCTCGTCGGGCTCTCCAATGAGCACCCAGCCCAGGCTGTCATTGGGCTCTGGAGACTCCAGAGCCCGCCCAGCTTCAGTCGATAAGTTGAGCTTCTGTTCCTCCGACATCCGCCAGACTAGTCCAGTTGATAAGTCAGGTGTCGGTCTACCCGACGTCCGCCAACCGATCTCACATTGTGTGCTGGCGAGCGCCCCCAATGCCTCCTTTTTGCCGGATCTGCCACAGCTATCTCTGGTTGGGTTTCTCCACCGATCCAACCCCAGTTCACTTGTGGGGGAGCTTCTGCTGCCTTCCCCAGACAAGGGAGGAAACCAGTGTTGGGGATCAGGGCCCTCCTCCGTTGGGTCTCCTGGCAGGGGCCCCTACTCTGTCTCCACGTTTACCGCCCTCACGGCCGACGTTCGACCCAGTTCTTCGGGGTCGGTGGAGGAATCCCCTCAAGGTCCTCCTTCAGGCCCTTCGGTTCCACTGTCCGGCCTCATCGGGGTACCATCCTACTCCTCCAACGCACTGGCCACCCGTCAGGCTTCCATACTGGCTATAGAGCCCCTTATCCTCTTCCCGATACCTGACACTACCTTATCCATCGCCGGGTATCCCAACACCCTGGTTCCCTGCGGCGTACCCACCGGCTATTTTTTTTTTTTTTTTTTTATTGTTTAACCAAGAGTGTCACACTAAGCTGAAAGCTTTTTTACAGGTGTGAACTGGGAGCACAGGGAAGTTAAGTGACTTGCTCGGGGTCACACAGTATGCAAGTGGGGGCTGTGGGATTCAAACCCAGGTCTCCAGGTTTGCAGCTCAGAGCCTTAAACCACTGCGCTATACTGCCTATACTGCTTAGCCTCCTCCACCTCAGTCAGACTTCCGGGCCATCTTGCAGTCTTGGTGGTTCTTCATTTCCGAGTTGGATAGCCACATCCCCCTCGGGAGGTGCCCTGAGGCCTGTCGGATCTGCCTCCTAGGCCTTCTCCAACACCGGCCCCATGCCACCAGTCGTCAGGCCCTCAGGAGGTACCTGCGTCAGGGCGGATGCAAGGTGAAGCTCCCCTGACATCAGAGAACTCTCCGACCTGACGCCTGGTCCTCCGATTTGGATCTGCACTCAAGAGTCCGATGACTCTTCTACTTATGTTTCGGGGTGAGACTCCTTCCCCAGAAGAACCGCACCCTAAGGAGTCTCCGAAGTCTCCACTGGGAGGATCCCTCTTTCACAGACCTTCTTATGAAGATTGTGGAGGTCTATGACTGGAAGTCATATGCTCAAGACCCCAAGCGCCAGAGGCTGGTCATGCATCTAGACAGCCAGGAGACGACTCCTGTCCTCACATCTCCCTGGCTTGAGCCACATGAACTTACATCCACTATTAGGATGATGCCATCCTCGATACAGGTGGTAGCCAAGAAGGCTGACCACATGTATTGGACTCCTGAGGTGAAGGGCCATCTCAGTGTCCATCCCAAGACAGACTCAGTGATAATTTCTGCGGCCCACAACAGGTCATCCAAGCCGAAGCATATGAGCACCTCCCCTCCTGACGAGGAGGCAAGGCAGCTCGACCAGTTCAGGAGGAAGTTTTACTCCTCCTCTACACTGGCCATTCACGCTTTGAATTATGTAGCCCACATGCTGGTCTACCAGAAATCTCTGTTTAGCCAGCTGGAGCCAGAAATCGAAGCACTTCCAGACTCTGAGTCCAGGTCCATCCTGGCGGATGCTATCCAGTCTGCCAAGGTTGCTTGTAGGTATTCCTTATGGGCCACCTACGACGCCGTGGGCTCCTCAGCTAGAGGAGTTGCCACAGGAGTTAGCCTTAGGAGATTTTCCTGGCTTAGGGTCTCCGGCTGCACAAGTTGTCCAGGTGGCTATCCACGATGCTCCCTTTAGGGGCTCAGTCTTCTTTGGCGGTGATGCTCAAGACATCATCACTAACCTACAGGATAAGGGCAAAGCCCTTAGGTCAATACGGACTATGTACTGTCTTAAGCTTCTGGCCAGAAAGTCCTTTTGGCACCAAGCAAAGTGACAGCTGAAGCAACAGCAGACAGCCAGTCGTCAGCCTTAACATCTGGCCCAGTCAACTTCAGGTGCAGCTCTCCCCAACCCCCCATCTCTTGCCTGACTCGCGGTCTGCCTTCCCTCTTCTCAGTCTTTCGGAAGAGTCTGTGGGCAGAAGGTTTGCCAGTCATCTGCCAGGGTAATAACTTCCAACTTGTGGGTCCTTCAATTAGTTGGACAGGTCCACACACTGTAATTTTGAGAAAAACCTCCAGACAGGCCCCCTGTAGTGTCCCACTATCCAAATTTGCGTAGTCCTCTCTTAAAAGAGGAGATCCAGGCTCTCTTGCTGAAGAGGACAAGAGAGTCAGTTCTGTATGACCAGGTAGGGAAGGGGTATTACTCCCACTTCTTCCTGGTCCCCAAGAAAACTGGAGATCTGTGTCCCCTTTTGGACCTCAGTGCCCTGAACCTGTATATAGAGTACAAGCGATTCCAGATGCTGACTCTCCCAGACCTCCTGCCCCTCCTGTGCAGGGGACAGTGGCTCTGTGCTCTGGATATGCAGGATGCCTACCTGCATATCCCGAGTTCCGGTTCGCCTTACAGGGGGAGCATTACCAGTTCAAGGCCCTCCCCTTTGGTCTGTCATCTGCTCCTCGGGTGTTTACCAAGTGTCTGGCGGTAGTGGCGGTGGCTCTGAGATGTCAGGGCCACTGTGTGTTCCCTTACCTCGACGACTGGCTACTGTTGGCCCGGCCCCATCAAGGGAACAGCTGGAACTCTTCCCCCTCCACTTCCCTGGACCGCTTTGCACAAGTGGGGATTACTATAAATCTCCTGAAGTCCCAACTTGTTCCTTCCCAATGCGTTCAGTTTATTGGAGCAGTGTTGGATATGGTCCAGGGTTTATGGCTTTCTTCCCTCTGGACAGGGCAGAAACATTACAGGGACAGGCTTGTATGGTAGCCTCCAGCAGGTAGGTTCCAGCCTTGTCGATCCTTCGACTTCTTGGCCTCATGGTGGCAGCCATCCCCACTGTTCCTCTTGTCAGGCTCCACATGCGTGTCTCACAGTGGACACTTGGGGCGCAGTGGGATCAGAGGCTGGATGACCTGGACCATGCGGTCATGGTCTCTAGTTCGATGCAGCGGGATCTCCTATAGTGGCAGGATTTAGCCCACCTCACCAAGGGGTTCCTTTCCAGTCCCCTCCTCCCTCTCATACCCTGACCACAGATGCATCAGGGATGGGTTAGGGCACTCATCTGGGAAGCCACAGGACGCAGGGTCTCTGGTCTCCGGCAGAGTCTCATCTGCACATCAGCATTTTGGAGATGAGCAGTGCTATATGCACTTCAAGCTTTTCAGCACCTGCTTTGCCAGGTCACCCTGTTAGTCCATTCAGATAATGTGTGTTGTGTTGTATCTCAACAAGCAAGGAGGCACTTGCTCATATCCCCTTGCAGGAAAGTGATGCGGGTGTGGAATTGGGCAGTTCTGCATTGAATTCGCTTCACTGCAGTTCATGTTCCAGGTGTGCAAAACGTCCTGGTGGACAGTCTCAGCCACACCAGAGTCAGAGCCCATGCGTGGGAGCTCAAGCAGGACGTGGTTGAACACATTTGTTATCTGTGGGGTCGTCCAGACCTACATCTGTTCACCTCCGCATACAACGCAAAACTTCCCAAGTTTTGCTCGCTCGCTCCCGGGCCTGGTGTTTTCTGGCGAGACGCGCTATCTCTTTGCTGGACAGGGAGGTTTTTATACGCCTTCCCTCCCTTTCTAGTTCTGCAGAGGGTGCTGCTCAAGCTTCAGGTGGAAAGGGTGCACATGGTTCTGATAGCCCCAGTTTGGCCTCGCCAAGTTTGGTTTCTGCCTCTTCCACAGTTGGCAGTGGAACCTCCGGTTCCCCTGCCCCTCTGTCATGATCTCCTTACTCAGGAGGGTGGCACGCTGATTCTTCCCGGTCTGAAGTTCCTTCACCTTCATGCATGGCACCTCAAGACGTAGCTGCTTCTCTTTTCAGAATCTCCTCCAGAGTGGTGCTGGTTCTAGTAGAGGCCAGAAAGCCTGTTATGAGAACTATGTATGCCTTGAAGTGGAAGTGCTTCTCCATATGGGCCACCTTGAAGGTTTGGGATCCTTTTTCTTGCCCGGTACCACAAATTTTGGAGCATCTCCTGCACCTGTCTGACTTGGGCCGGAGCTGTTCTTCTGTAAAGTTCCACCTGTCTGGCTGTCTCTGCTTACCACACCTTGGTGGAAGGCAAAACTGTGGCTCAATTGGAGGTTTATAAAACCTTTCTGAAAGGGATCCTCCACTTGAAAACCCCAGTGCACAATCCTGCGCTGCCATGGGATCTTAATTTTATTTTAGGAGAAGTTGATCCTACCTCCCTTCGAACCGACTGGTTCTTGTGATATGCGGCATCTGTCTTGGAAAGCGCTATTTTTGGTTGCTGTCACTTCGACTCGGTGGATTTCCAAGCTTCAGGCCCTGATGCGTAAGGAGCCTTATTTAATTTTTCATAAGGACAGAGTGGCTTTGCATACAAGCCCTCAGTTTCTGCCGAAGGTGATATCTGAATTTACATTAAACCAGTCAATTCAACTGCCAGTGTATTACCCTGAACATTCTAATGGGGGGGAACTTCTGCATACCTTAGATGTTCACAGAATTTTGTATTATTACACTAATAAAACTAAGTCTGTCCAAAAGTCGAACCAGCTTTTATTTCTTTCGTGCCAAAGAGAGAAGGCGCAGCAGTTTCCAGACAATGTCTAAGAGGTTGGCAGACTATATTATTATTATTTATTACCAGAAATATGGGAAATCTCTCCCGAGGGAGGGGTTAAGGGGCATTTCACTAGAAGTATGGCTGCCTCTACTGCTTGTTTCAGGAATGTGTCAGCCACTGATATTTGCGCGGCTGCTACTTGGAGTTCTGTCCACACTTTTACCAAACATTACAGTTTGGACATTGCCTCTAGGCGAAGGGCAGGTTTTGGCCTAGCTGTGCTTCAGGGTCTCCTGTCCTGAGCTTTCTGCCTTTTTCTGCAGTCTTTCCTGCCTCCCGTGTTGCAGTTTCTTCTAATTAACACTGCTTGGGACTCAATACTTAAGGTGTTTACCTACTGCAAGAGCCCTCTCGAAATAAGATAGTACAGTTATGTAAGAACTTACCGTAACAGTAGATCTTCGAGAGAGGCTCTTGCAGTAGGTAACCTTTTTCCCATCCCTCCCTTCCTCCCCCGAATTTATTGGCTGCTCCTTTTCCATCAGCTTGTTTCAGGCTCCAGGAACTTCCTTTATCCTTTCTCCTGTCACACCTCCTTGGACATCTCCGGCAGGAGAACTGAAAGGCAGGCGTGGGGACTGCCCACTATATAGTGTCATGCTGACGTCAGGTGGGTGGTCCCCTGTGAGACACTGCTACTGTAGCTAAAGGATTTCCATGTGGTTCTGATGCCAGTGAGCTTGATCCTCAAGGTGATTCACATTACCCTTGAAACCTCTCTCGAAGATCTGCTGTTACGGTGTGTTCTTACGTAATCTACTTTTTGTATGTACAAGTGTGTGTGTGATGTACTGAGCTGATGACAGCTCCTTTACAGATGCATCCTGGGGGAAAGGGGAAGTGGAGTACAGTTCAACTTCACAACAGTATTTAATAAATAATATCAAAATAGCAAGTAGCATTCGGTTAGACAAGTCAAACAGCAACATTAAATAAACATACATTAGCAATGACCAGTGGACAGACGCATTGCCCATGTGCAAAATCCCGGATGAGATGGGGCCTATAATGGAGATTGGGTTGAGGATGATTGGTCATGGCACAGGGGTGAGTAGAGAAGTCAGGAAGCAGGGATCTGAGGGAGAAGAGGGTGGAGGCAGAGTAGATGGAAAAAGGAAGGGACGACCAGAGCTTAGGGAACTGGAAGGAGAAAGTAGCTATATACCTGTATATTGCAGATATATGTTACACAAGCACGGAAGCACCTACATATTAGGGTTGAGTAAGCACTTTAATGTTAATCCATGATTTTTTAACCTTAATACCGCAACCCTTTTGACATATTTTCTTGAAATATGGCTTGCACAGGGACTGTGCCATGATCTCTTAATCCTGTCAAATTCATTTTGAATGGATTGGTTTGTTTCAGTGGTGATCTGAGTTTGGGAACAAGATCAGGTCACGGGGGCCTGCTGGGGGGAAGGGAAGACTAAGAATTCCAGTGGACGCTCTCTTCCTTTGGGGAAGGAGGTAGATGCAGGTGCTATTACACTGCCAGCTGGATGACCATAAAGGGTAGTGAAGCTGCACACAATGGGGAAGGGGAATGTTGTCCATTCTCCACTTGAAGCATGCTCCACATGTGCAAGCTTGGAACTGATAGCATGCTGACGTTCAAGGGGGCAGGGACCAAGAAACAGGAAAAACAGAGCCTGCCTCCTGCAGGATGATCCTGGGTGTGCTTGGGCCCTGGCCACTGGACACAGCACTCCAGGAACTCCTGCCTCCATGATCACGAGGAGCAGAAGGTTGGAACTGGCATGGCTGTACCCAGTCATGGAGGAGGGGGGTGACCCTGTGTAGTTAAAAGCTACTCCAGGTAAGTGTCAGGAATGCTTGGGTTTGTGTCTGTCCATTCTGGGGGAAGGGGTCTGAGACATGCTGAGCATAAACTGTACATAAAGCAGAAGAAGAAAAAAGAGAAATAATCTCAGTCACAGGCAACTTAGGAAACAAAGCCAACCAAGCAAAGTATTTATATCTTACTTCGAGAGGGCTCTTGCAGTAGGTAATAATTTGTAGGACTGTGCCCCTTGGTATCAGGACTGCACGGAAACTTTAGCTAGCAGTGTCTAGCAAGGGGGCTGCCCCCTCGATGTCAGCTGACCGACGTCAGCGTGACCCTATAAAGGGGGCGGTCCCCATGACTGCCTTCCAGTTCTTTCCCGCCTTTGACCTGTGCACGTCGGACCTAGCGGAGATCGTCGCAGCAGTTTGACCGCTTTCTTCGGGTGAGTATCCATTTTTTCTTATTTTCCAGTGTATTTCTTCATTTCTTTTATGTCTTCGACTTCTTCTGTTAAATCGCATAAAAACAAGTGCAATTCTTGTGGCATCCAACTCCCACACAAAGATTTCCACTCTCTCTGTCTCTTCTGCCTGTGACCAGATTACGACGTTGAGGATTGTGAGGCCTGCTCCCACTTTAATCCAGCCAAATGGAAACAGTGCCAGCTGTCCCTGGAAGCCCATAGTCTGAAGAATAAGCTGGCAAACATGGAGAAGGAGCTGCTGAAAATCAGAAGCGCCTCTTAATCTCCATCAGAATCCCACAAGAAGAAGAAGAAGAAACAGTACAAGGAGAAGCATCGGGACCAGGATTGGTCCCCGTCTCACTTGAGGACATCTTTGGGCCCCTCCTGGGCGAGCAGCAGCCCTCTTCCTCCAGGAAGTCGGCCGCGTCAACAAAGTCTGCCCCTCCTTCTTTGGAACAAACATTGGTCCCCCGTCACCATCGATCACGGTGGCTACGGGCACCTCAGCTGAGTCCGAGGCTTCAGCTGCCCTTAGGCCTTTATCCACCATGGGTTCTAAGGTGTTGGGCGGGGCCGATAAGCCGCCTGCTGATTAGTCCGGCAAGCAACCAGCCAAGATCGGTAAGACGGATGTGGGCATCGACGTCCGCTTGACCACGATTGATAAGTCGATCGCTGGCTTGTCCGATGGTCGCCCGGCCGGGTGTCGGCTCTTTCCTGGCCGAGGAGCGTAGGTCTCTTGGGGAGGCGACCCAGGTTTCCCCACCCTCACCCCCTTCTCCAGAATCATGGAACCCAGGTGACGGAGACCTGACATCAGGTGCTCCACTGGTAGTGCCCCTGGACCTGACGACGATCCTGCCGCCGGTTTTTCCGATGCCAGGTGAGGAGCCAGTCCAAGTTCCTCAGGATCGCCCATCCAGCCCTAGGATTCCTCAGTCAGGGCCTACGTTGGGCACTCATCCGTCAGGGCTTACGTTGGGGTTTCCCCTGTCGAGCCCTCTGTCGGGTCCTCCGCTGTCTGAGTCTCTCTCAGGTGTTTTTACCCCAGTGGGGCCTCCGTCAGGCCTTAACTCGGGCTTTTTGCCATCAAGGCCACCAGCAGATTTCCCCCCAGCGGGGCCATCGTCTGGGCTGCCAACCAGGCATCCTTCAGGGCTTCCGAGGTTCCAGACGCCGGACCCCTTTTTGGATGGTTACTAACACCTCCCAGGGTACCCACCGTCTGGGTATCCGACTCCTCACCTCCCGACGCCAGGCTGTACCCTGTACTATCTTTCACCAGGGTACCTGCCGTTCGTTTTTTCACTCTTCTGGGTGTAATAACCCCGGATGCATCACGGGGTGTCGATCCTTTCATCCACCTCCTCCTCAGGTGCAGCCCCAGGTGGACTTCAGGGAAATCCTTAAGTCCTGGTGGGCCGAGACTAAAGGACAGTCTCGGAATTGGAGAGCCGACGGCCCAGGGAGATTCCTTGGCCGGACCTGGCTCCTCTTCCTACCCTTTCCTGTGCTCAGTGATCCTCCATGTCGGGGCTGTTGAAGGGCCAGACATTAGCCCTGATGCCAGTAGAGGTCCTGGATGATAGACAGGACCCTCCTATACCACCTGAAGGACTGTCTTGATTTCTCAGATGATTCAGGATTGGATTCTGTTCGCTCTTCTGCAGCATCTGACTTTGAGACCCCTCCTCCCGAAGAGCTGATTCCCAAGGAGTCGCCCAAGTCTCCTCCAGAGGACCCTTCTTTCCTGGATCTCCTAAAACAAATGGCAGAATCCCAGGGTTGGCAGTCCAATGCCCAGGATCCAAAAAGGCAAAGACTGGCAGAGCACTTGGATTTTCCAGAAGCCTCCCCAGTCCTTACTCCAACCTGGTTGGAGCCCCACGAGGATTTGTCCTCCACCATCTGGCAGATGCCATCTTTCATCCCGGCAGTGGCAAAGAAGGCAGATTGCACCTACTGGACTCCAGAGGGTAAAGACCACCTGAGTACCCATCCTAAGGTGGATTCAGTGGTAATTACTGCGGCTCATGACAGGTCCAGTAAACCCAAACATATGAGTATCTTCCCTCTGGACAAGGAATCTCAGCAGTTAGATCAGTTTGGGAGGAAGTTCTAGCCCTCCTCCACTTTGTCTATAAGTGCCCTTAATTATGTGGCACATATGTTGGTTTTCTAAAAGTCCATTTTCTGGCAAATGGAACAGGTTATGGAGTCTCTTCTGGAATCTAAGACTCTCTTGGCGGACGCTGTCCAGTCAGCCAAAGTGGTAGGACATCACTTCCTCCGAGCTACTTATGATGCTGTAGATTCTTCAGCCAGAGGCACAGCGACAGCTGTCGGCCTTAGAAGGTTTGCTTGGCTGATTATATCAGGTCTAGCTCCCGATGTACAGGCAGCCATCCAGGATGCCCCCTTCTGGGGCTCTGTCCTATTTAGGGGGACGATGCCCAAGATATTATTATGAGCCTCCAGGACAAGGGTACGGCACCTGGATCGGTACACACTATGTCCTGACCCAAATCCCAGCCCAGGTGCCCCTTACGCAGACAGACAAAACACCAGGCCAAGCCCTAGCAAGGGCCCATACGCCAGTTTAAGCACAGCGCACCCAACACAGCAGCAGCCCCTGCAGCCAAAAACCAGAGTGCCTCAGGGGCAACCATGCCCAACCCTCCCTCTTGACTCATGGCCCTCCCTCCCTCCACCTCTGCCGTTGGTGGAGCCAGTGGGCACCATATTCACCAGACACGTAGAAGGCTGGGCCAGAATTACAGCAGACTCATGGGTCCTCCAACTGATAAGGTGAGGACACACCCTCGAATTTCGGGGAAAAAAAACCCAAGTCACCCTCCAGGGGTTTCCTGGTACCCAAAGGTGCACATTCCCCTTCTGAGGGACGAAGTGTCAGCTATTCTTCAAAAAGAGGCCATAGAACCCGTTCCCTAAAATCAGGGTGACAGGGTTCTAGTCACACTTCTTTCTGGTCCCAAAGAAGAAGGGAGATCTTCACCCTATCTTGGACCTCAGCACTCTGAACATGTACATAAAGTACAAGAGATTCAGAATGCTGACCCTTCAAGGCCTGCTGCCTCTCTTGTCCAAGGGACAGTGGCTGTGCGCCTTGGAGATATGCAGGATGCTTATCTTCATATCCCAGTCTTTCAGGCCCACTGCTGCTTCCTCAGGTTTATGTTCCAAGGGGAGCATTTTCAGTTCAAAGCGCCCCCCCCTTGGTCTTTCCTCAGCCCCCGGGGTCTTTACCAAGTGCCTTGTGGTGGTGGTGGCGGTAGCCCTCCAATGGCAGGGCCATTGTGTCTTTCCCTACCTCGATGACTGGCTTCTGTCAGCTCTGTTGAGGGAGCTGTTGGAGCAATCCCTGACGATCACCCTGACTCTGTTCAACCAGCTGGGGATGTCGGTCAACCTCCCAGAGTCCCAGCTTTCGCCTGCCCAGTGCCTACTATTTATTGGGGTGGTGCTGGACACAAGCCAGGGCATGGCCTTCCTTCCTGTGGATTGGGCAGAGGCCTTACAGAAACAGGCTCAGCTGGTAACCTCCAACAGAAAGGTTACAGCCAGGTCAGTTGTCCGTCTCCTTGCCCTTATGGCAGCAGCTATCTCTATGGTCCTGTTGGCCAGACTCCACATGCGAATCTCGCAGTGGACCCTCAGAGTCCAGTGGGATCAGAGATCGAATGACCTCAACCATCCGGTCCTGGTCTCCAACTCGATGCAGAGAGATCTGCTTTGGTGGTAGGATCCTGCCAGCTTCATGAAGGGGAGTTCCCTTACATTCCCTCCTCCTTCCCAGACCCTTACGATGGATGCGTCGGGGTCAGGGTGGGGTGCCCACCTAGGGAACCACAAGACACAGGGTTTGTGGACCCCAGAGGAGTTACCCTTGCATATAAACATGCTCAAGATGCGAGCAGTTCTCTACGCACTCCAAGATTTTCAGCATCTCCTTTGTGCAGGCAACCTACTAATCCAGTCGGACAACATGTGCGTAGTTTGATACATCAACAAGCAGGGGGGCACTTGCTCATACCCTCTTTGCAGGGAGGCAGTGAGGGTCTGGAATTGGGCAGTCACGCACTGAGTGCATCTGTCTCTGCGGTCCACGTCTTGGACGTACAAAACATCCTGGCAGACTGTGTCAGCCACACCAGGGTCAGAGCTCACGAATGGGAACTCAAGCAGAAAGTGGTTGCTCAGATTGTTGACCAGTGGGGTCAGCCAGAACTCGATCTGTTCGCCTCCCCATCCAACACAAAACTACCCAGGTTTTGCTCGCTCGTTCCCGCACCTGGTGTTTTTTGGTGAGATACGCTGTCGCTCTGCTGGACAGGGACGTTTCTGTACCCCTTCCCTCCCTTTCCAGTTCTGCAGAAGGTTCTTCTCAAGCTGCAAGTGGAAGGGGCTCGCGTGATTCTTATCACCCCTATTTGGCTGCGTCAAATCTGGTTTCCACTACTGCAACAGCTTGTAACAGAGCCTCTGTTACCCTTGTCTCTATGTCACAACCTTCTCACTTGGGAGGAGGGCACGCTAGGTTATCCAGGGCTGAAGTCTCTTCAACTTCACGCGTGGCACCTCAAGACATAATCGCTTCCCAATTTGGAGTTCTCTCCAGAGTGGTGAAAGTCCTAGTGGAGGCCAGGAAGCCGTCCACAAGGAATACCTATGCTATGAAATGGAAGCGTTTCTCTATTTGGGCCACTTCTAAAGGTTGGGACCTTTTTGAGTGCCCCCACCTCAGATCATGGAGTACCTCCTCTCTCTTTTCGACCCGGGCATGAGTTATTCTTCACTCGAGGTCCACTTGTCTGCTATTTCTGCCTACCGCTCCTTGGTATAGGGCAAAAGTGTGGCACAACTTGACGTGTCCAAAACCTTCCTTAAGGGGATCCTTCAATTGAGACCCTGGTGCACAGTCCCGCGCCACTGTGGGACCTTAATTTTATGTTGGAGAAACTGACTTTGCCTTCTTTTGAACCAGCTGGTTCTTGTGATATGCGCTATCTGTCTTGGAAAGTGCTCTCTTTGGTTGCAGTTACTTCAGCATGGAGGATTTCTGAGCTCCAGGCCCTGATGTGTAAGGAGCCTTATTTGATTTTCCACAGACGCTGGGTGGCTCTGTGTACTAATCCTAAGTTTATTCTGAAGGTTGTTTCAGAAACCACCTTGACTCAATCTATTGAGCTTCCAGTTTATTTCCCAGAATATTTCAATCTGGGGGAAGCACTTCTGTATTCCTTAGATGTTCACAAAATCTTGTGTCATTATATAAACCACACCAAATCTTTCTGGAAAATTGGACCAGCTTTTTGTTTCTTTTGCACCTAATAGAGAGGGTGCAGTGGTTTCCAGACAACGCCTTTCCAAATGGCTAGCCAACTGCATTGTGTTTTGTTACCAGAAACATGGTAAGACCCTCCTGGGGAGGTCAAAGGGCCTCTACTGCATACTTCAGGAACGTGTCAGCAGCTGATATTTGTGCAGCTTCCACTTGGAGTAATGTCCAGACCTTTACCAAACATTACCAGTCTGGACATTGCCTCTAGGTGCAGAGCAGGCTTTGGACTAGCAGTCCTTCAGGGCCTCCTGTCTTGATTTTATTGGTGTTTATGCCGAGCTGTTCCTGCCTCCCGTACCTTTCTCCAAGTACCTTGATTCTTACTGCTTGGGGCTCAGTCCTACAAGGTATTACCTACTGCAAGAGCCCTCTCGAAGTAAGATAGTATAGTTACATAAGAACTTACCGAGAGAGGCTCTTGCAGTAGGTAACCTTTCCCTCCCTCCTTCCCCTGTACTTCTGTTGCTCCATTTCCATGAGCCTGTTTTGGCTCCAGGAGCCTCTTTTCCTTTCTCCTGTCGCTACTCCTTGAGGGTCTCCAGCGGGGTGAACTGGAAGCCGGGCATGGGGACCGCCCCCTTTATAGGGGCACACTGACATTCAGCTGACGGGGGTTGGTCCCCCGTCAGACACTGCTAGCTGAAGTTTCCGTGCAGTCCTGACGCCAGGGGGTGCAGTTCTACAAGTTATGACCTACTAGTTATGACCTACTGCAAGAGCCTCTCTCGAAGATCTACTGTTACTGTAAGTTCTTACATAACTGTACTTTATTGAGATCTTGGAATAACACTTTTGAGCTGGAAGCTCATTTACAAAGGTCCCACGTTAACAAAAATAACACATTACAAACATTTCATGATTGGAGCTAACACAGCATATACATTTCAAAATTGGAACAGTACAAAAAAGTATAAGTGCAGTGAAACAGGATACAGTTGATACAGGGGAATATAAGGTTTCATACAAAGTGAACAGAGCTACAAAACATGACATATTAAGCAGAATAATATTTCTTTGTCAGAGTTTAAAGAGGAAGGGGGTAGGAGGTAAGGGTTGAAGTAAGTTCCTCATGGAGGAATAGGAGTTGTGGATAAGGTGGGGATTAGTTAGGGCTCACTGGGGTGGGGGAGGAGGTGGGAAGGCAAAGGATGAAGAGGGCAGGAGGTGGGTGATCAAAAAAGAAACAGGCTAGCAGTCACAGCTGCTCAGATTGGTGAGGTGTTGGTGGAGTTTTCGCTTAAATGGCCCCAGCTTGGGCTCATTGGTTATATACGGAAGGAGGGAGTTCATTAAGTCATAGTGGGGCACGGTATCCGAAAGACCTTTGCATTTGAGAGGTACGAGAGAAGGGGACATGCAGTGATTGGCAGTGCTTCTTGTGCAGTGGGGGTTGGGTAAATCACATCCATCCTGGGGCTAGATTCATAAAACTTTACCCCGGCACAAACACGGTTTTGCACAAACAAAGCAGGTTTTGCACCAAGGTGGTATTCACAGAAGCCCAGTTTGTGCCAGGGCAAAGTGTGGAGGGGGCTGCAATGCAAATTGGGGGGGGGGGACCTGCGTATCGGTGCAATCCGATACACAAAGCATTTGCTCTGTACAAGGGCCTCTTGTGGGGTTCCCTTATGTGGAGCAAATACTGCTGAGATCTTGCTTTAATCCTGTGCAACCTTAGTGGTTGGTGGAAGTACTGCAAACCACCCACCCCCCTGCCGATCACTGGCCTTAGTGTAAAAATGTAAGTGGCTAATGTGGATCCCTCCCTCCCTCCCCCATGATCATGAAGCCTGATTGTAAGAATTTAAGTATTCCTTAATGGTCCCCAGCCCTGCTGATGGCTGGCCTGAGTGTAAGAATTTAAGTATTACCTGGTGGCTAGTGGACCTCCCCCCGCCCGATTAAGCATTGTCTGGTGGCTAGTGGTCTCCCCGGCCAATGGTCGGCCCATTTGCAAATATAAGCTTCCCTGGTATCCAGTAGTCCCTCCCACCTGATTACCCGCCTGTTATGCACAAACTTACTCCCTGGTGTGCAGTGGTCCTCCCCAACCCGATCACCTGTCTGATGTCCAGACACTGTTTTCTTGGTGTCTATTGTGTCCCCTCCATCCCAATTCCCTGTACATAATAGTTAATGCATTCCTTGGTGTCCAGCTGACCCCCCCTCCCTAACCCTGGTCCCCTGGGTAGTGCCCCACCACCTCACTCCCCCACATCTCGACCCCAAGCCGCCAACTGGCAGAGCCCTTTGCTGTCCACCATGGTTGGCTGCTGACTGAGCTGTCAAGGAGCGCATACTGTTACAGTACATGCTCATTGATTTGACAGTGCTGTAATCGGAAGGGGGAGGGACCACTGGACACTAGGGAAACCTATATCTGCAATTGGGATGGTGATTGCGGGGGACCACTACCCACCAGTGATACGTCTTTTATTAAGCTTGGGTCGGCGATCGGCAGGGGGGTACCACCAGGATACAGTTGATGAGACTTCCACCAACCAAAGGTCGGTGTCATTTGGGGGGTGTTTCTTCATCTCATCACAGAGTCCTCGGGTGTCCAATTAGAACTTGTCCAGAAGAGGGTCATCTACCCTCTCATGGACATCTTGGACCAGAAAATATCCCTGGGGGTTGCCTTTCCAGTGGCTGAGGCCATCCTGGGGCTGACTCTGCCCAGAACCCTCAGCCAGTATGGTCCACAAGTGTGCAGTTCCTACCTACTTCTTGGGCTTCTGTACCACCCTTCTGCTGAAGGGCTGGTCACAGACTCTGTGTTCTGCAAGTTGGGTCACCAGGAGAATATAAAAAGCCCCCGGAAAGATTGACCTCACCACTGAAAAGGGTGCGCTTCAGCTACCCTCTGTCTCAGACAGGCTAGCTGTGCCATCATTATAGCCACTCTATGATGAGTATGTTTGACATCATCCTCCCCCACCTCCACCTGGAGCAGCAGGTGGCGGTTGAACTCATCAGTGACCACAGTCAATCAGCTGACTAAGCACCAGCTCCAGACAGCCTTGGACCTGGGCGACTCGTGCGCCCATGCGGTGTCAGTGACTGTTTCCATGCATCACAGGGCCTGGCTGCATTTGTCAACCTCCACAGTAGACACCCAACAGAGGTTAGTAGATGTTCCCTTCTTGGTCACCAAGCTTTTTGGCATGGGGGTGGAAGGACATCTTGCACAGCTAGAGAAGTCCATTGCCACCCTGGACTTGGTGACTTCACCCCAGAGGGACCCCCAAGAAAAGGCAGAAGAAAATGACCTTTTGGTACTGGCCTTTCAGTCACCACCTCCCTGGCAGCAGCCCCAGCAGGGACAGTTCCAGACCTGATGCTCTAAGAAGTCAGGGGGGCCAAGGTGCAAAAAAAGGGGCCGGGGCAGTGGTGCCCCTCCAACTGCAGCCACATCTGCACCTGCAAAGACTTCACAGCAACAGGTTGTGGGGCATTATCTGTCCTGTCCCCAACCACTCTTCCCGTCAGAAGCAGGCTACATCTCCTCTTGCCAAGTTAGTCCACAACAGACAAGTGGGTGTTGGGCAGAAGACTCTTGATTTCGAGGCTCTACTGCTTTACTGCCTCTATGCGCCTTGAGAGTCCGGGGTGTCTCAGGACATGCTGTCCACCTCAGGGCGGACATTGCTCATCTCCTTGCAAAAGGAACCATAACTCGTATTCTGAACACCCTGGTCAGTCAGGGTTATGTTTCCAGGTACTTCCTGGTCCTCAAAAGGACGGGGGGCTGGTGTCCCATACTGGATCTTCATGGTCTCAGCCAGTACATTTGGAAGTACAAGATCTTCCTGGACTAAAAGTCTTTACCATTCATTCACATCAATGGGGACTACGCCAGAGGTGCTAGGACCCAGCAGGAGCCAAAAATCTTCAAGAGGGCTGGTGCCGAGGTAGGAATGCGCATGCACTGTGAGGCTGGATCCTACCTATATGGGCTGTCTTGGCGTCGACCCTCCAACTGCCTCAGTTCCTTTTCTCCTGCTGCCGAGTGCGCTTCAGTGACGTCACTTGCCCAAGAGTCAAACTTCTTGTCTGTACGACAGCAGCTTTTAGTCATTCAGTTTGTTAATTTAAATGCTTTTCTTTTGTATTTTTTAAAAATAAAAACGAAGAAGATTCTCTCAGCCCTGCCCATCGACAGAGTAAGCCTTGAACAGTCTCAGTGACTGTAGGGATTCTTCTTCAGAAGGCTGCTCCGGCAGCAGGACTGTGTCCGGTCCACCTCCCTCTCCCGAGGGGTGGTCCAACCACGAGTAGTCCAGTGTCCAGGAGAGAGGACCGTCCTCCCGTAGACTCAAAGAAATGGGCCTGTTCTCGATCCAGGTTATGACCCTGGTGCCGCTTGACCTCGAGCTCTTCCTCTTCCCATCGAAAGTGAAAGATATGGTACCCCTCAAGGTCACCCTCTGGTACGTCTGTCGAAGTCTCCGGTAGTCAAGAGCCCTCTGGTTTTCCGGTGGCATCTGCTCTCGACAGCCTGGACTCTCATCTATGGGGCCCTTCTCTGTCCCTTGGGTGGGTTCGGGTGAACCGTTTCATCTTTGGGTTGGTCTTTGATGGGTTCAGCATTGGCTCGTTGCCCTTGCCGGTGGTTCTGGTGCTGAGGCCTTTGGGCTTTGGCACCACTGGGCCACGGCCGGGGGTTTTTGGTCCGGGTTCTGCGTTTGGTACCTTCTCGGTGCCAGCGTGGCTGGCAACCCAATGTGCCTACCCCCCCTCACTCTTCCCTGCAGGTGCCGGCACAGGTACCACTTCTCCTCCTCCCTCCAGGGATGGCCGTTCTCTGGGCTACTCTGGTTTGGTGCCACCTGTGGTGCTGTCTACGTTGGTGCCACCTGTGGTGCTGTCTGCATTGGTGCCATCTATGTCTGTGCCGCCTGCAGTGCAGTCTGTCAGTGCTGCCTGCGGTGCCGTCGATGTCTGTACTGCGTACAGCACTGACTTGAGTGCCATGTGTGGTGCTGTCCATTTCGGTGCTGTTTTCGGCACTGTCGACTTCAGTGCCGCATGCGGCACCATCGACTTCGGTGTTGCGTGCAGTACCATCAACTTGGTGCTGCGTGCGGCATCAGGCCTTTCGAAGGCGGGTTCATTCATGGACCCAGGTGCCCTTCGGTCTATCCTTGCCCAGTTTGGCCTTGCTGGGTATTTCCTGTTTCTTGGGGCGGATGTGGAGCATGATGAGTCTGATCTGGACTTTGTCATTCTGACAATGGTAAGATGGCTTGTTGGACGTGAACTCCTCATCTCAACTGAACCCTGTTCCAAGCCCTGTCTTTGTCTCTTCTTAGGGCATGGGTTCTGACCTGGCTCTACACTTCGATGTAGTTCATGGGGGGCTTTTGCATCTCGAGTTCCCCAGGTTCAGGAACATTGTGCCCTCTGCCCACCCTCCTTGGCGTCTTGTCACATGCTGTGTGGGAAAGGCAAGCTTTGATTCCTTCTGTGCCCCTCCCAGGGAGGGACATTTTTAGTTACTACGGTTGTCAGACTGCCTCCAGGGCAGCTACTGCTGGGATCTATGTCAGGCGACTCTCCAGGCTTGGAACATTAGGATCTTTAATGATTCTTCCTGTCGGGCACTCGGATAACTGTCTTCAGCACAACCAGACCAGCTCCTTCAGCCCCTTGGGGGTGCTGGAACCGTTGTTAGTTTTGCAAAAAGCAGTCAACATCAACTGCGAAGAAAATGCAGCCCGAGGCAAAGAGCCTGAGGGCACCAAGTGCCACTTCTGAGAATTAGTCCATGTTCCATTTCAGCTGCCTGAGGTGGATCTTTGCCCTGTGGTGAGAGATTGTCTGACTCTCTTTCAGCCTGGTGCAGTCTGCAACAGACAAGTGGGCCCTCCGGATTTTCTGAAAGGGGTACTGCTTCAACCTTCAGAGACTTCCCCGACTGTCCCCCCAATGGCAGCACAGTCTCACCCTTCACAGACAGACCTTCTCACTTCAGAGGTTCAGGGCCTTCTTCGTAGTCATCTGTTCCCTAAAAGAACAAAAGACATGCTCCCTTTCTCGACCTCAGAAACAAAATAGGTCTTTGTTCAGGGCAGGATGGTCTCCATAGAGGCTTTCCTACCATCTCCCCAGTGGCTCTTCTGGTTCACATCCCTGGAAGTTCAGGAAGCTTCTGTGAAGGTACCGCTGACCCTGCAAAGTTATAGCTTCAAGTCTCTTGGCTTCCCTTCATAGGGTCACCCCCCACCCCCGGCCGCCTCCTCCTGGGGGTCAGGGGACCAACTTGTCCAGATGACTCTTTTCCTCATGGAAAGTAACTTTGTTTGAATCTAATCCATGTAGCAGATGCTGGGCCTCGGGGCCTTTGCTGCTTTCATAGCTGCTTCTGGAGGTTCTACATGAGGACCACACAGTGGATGTTCAGCACGTGGTGGTCTCCGACCACACATTCATAGTCTTCCATATATAGGTGGCAGAACTCCTGACACACAGGAAGACAGACTTCTACAAGGTCTACCCTTGCCGCACTGACACCTCAGATCATCATCACCACAGATGTAGCTCTGATCGGTGGGGGAGCTAACTGTCAAGACCTCCACCTTCAGAGTGTGTGGAGCCAGGAGGAGTCTCATCTTCACATAACTCACAAGTGCTGAAGGCTGTCCTCTACCATAAGGTGTTCTCCTTCAGATAGATACTAAGGCCATGATGCTTTACATCAACAAGCAGGGTAGAGCGCGCTCCTACCCTCTGTGCAGGAAGACCATAAAGAAGTGGGAGTGATGTCTCGAGCACGATATCCTGTTTCAGGCAGTCTACCTGCCAGGAATTCAGAATGACCTGTCTGATCACATCAGCAGGCTGGAGGCGGGTTCCCACGAATAATCGCTCACCCCAGCGGCATGCAACCGTTTTTGGCGAGTGGGACAGTCCAGTCGTGGACCTCTTGCATCCCCTCTCAGTGCAAAACTGCCCTTTTCTGCTCTAGGCATCCAGAACCTCACGTTTTCTGTCATGATGCATTCAGACTGTGGTGGACAAGATGCTTTCTCTATGCATTTCCTCCCCTTCCATTAGTTCCAAGTATACTGCTAAAGCTGAAGGCACGGGGGGGGGGAGGGCAGGATAATCCTCTTCACCCCACATTGGCTTTGTCAGATATGCTTTCCATGAATTAACAGGTTGTCAGAGAAGTCCCCCTCCCACCCCCGAGGAAGCTTCTCTTGGGACGGCCTCCTGACACAGGCACCCCTGGTGCATTCCAACCCGTGCTCCTTTCATCTACATGCCTGGCTACCTGAGGAGACAGAAGTGGGTAGGTCTGTGGTCTCTCACAGGATCTTGGAAATCATCTTGGCGTAAACCTTCCACTGGGAAACTTGCACAACTAGGTGGAGGCGATTTTCCTTTGGTGTGCAAAAAAGTCCATGCTAGACGCATTTTGTTGCCCACCAAATAAGGTGTTGAAGTACCTCTTAAACCTGTCAAATGCAGGACTGCAATACTCGACATTGAGGATTTACCTCTGAGTGATTTCCGCCTACCTTGAGGCAGTGCAGAACATGTTGCTGGATCAGTTACCATTAGTCAAGAGATTCTTCAAGGGTATCCTACACACTGGTGGCCATGTGGAATATCAGCCTTGTGCTGGATATGCTCACCCTTAAACCTTTGAGCCGCTAACCACCTTTGACCTGAAGTTTCTGACTTGGAAGACTGCCTTCTTAGTGGCCGTTACTTCTGTTTACAGAGTTTCTGAACTTCATGCCTTGGTCACAGAACCTCCATATACTGTCTTTCACAATGACAAGGTGGTACTTTGTACTCACCCTAAATTCCTGCCAAGGATAGTTTGGGATTTCTCTTTAACCAACCCCTGGTTCTTCCCACTTATTTTGCCAATGTCCAGAATGAGGGCGAACGTATCCTTCACTGTCTGGATGCCAGGAGGGGTTCTACAATTCTACATCGACCGAACTATGGAGTTTCGCAAATCCAAGCATCTTTTCATATTTTCAGCATGGCTCCACTGTGTCAGTCTGTTGCCATTGAATGCATTTCTGCATGGTTGGTGGCATGTCTTAGTCCCTGCTACTCAATGGCGCAGATCAAGTTGGAAGGCCGGATTTACGCCCACTCTGCCAGAGCGGTTGCGGCATCCCTAGCTAAAATTCATAACATACCCATTACAGATATTTGCAAAGCGTCTACTTGGAGCTCGGGGCACACCCTTGTGAAGCACTATGCTCTGTATGTCCATGCCAGACAGCACACTTCGGCAGGACAATCCTTTATGGACTTGTGTCCTGAGTGAGCTCTGTCTCCTGCTGCCCTGCTCGGGGGATTGTGTTTTTTAGCTTGGTACTGTGCCATTAGTGTGAATGAATGATGAAGACTTTTAGTCCAGGAAGATATGGAAATTTCATACCTACCGTAATTCTTGATCTTCTTGGACAAAGTCTTCACCGTTTATTCACACACCCACCCACCACCCCCCGAACTCACTCATCTTGCTTCTAGTCTTCACTCCCTCATTTGCTTGGGCTGTGAAGACGTGGTTGAGTAGACCCTTCTTACACGGGTCATCCGGGCTGTCTTATGCCTGGATTAGATCAGGTGTTTCTTAGGTTAGTTTACGCTGCACCTCGGTTGAAAAGGAACTGGAGCGCTTGGAGGGTTGATGCCGAGATAGCCTATACAGGCGCAAGCCAGCCTCTTGGTGCTGTGCATGCACGGTCCTACCTCAGCGCCGGCCCTCCTAAAGATTTTTGGCTCCCCCTGGGTCCTAGCGCCTCCAGTGTAGTCTCTTCATCCAAGAAGATCAAGAATTGCAGTAGGTACGTAATTTCCATTTCCAGATGGTCACTCTGAACCAGATTATACCATCCCTGGAGCAGGACATGTGGTTCTGCTTCCTGGACCTCCAGGATGTGTTCTTCCACATCTCCATCCAAAGGTCCCACCACCAGTACCTGTGGTTCTGAGTGTAGGGGGTCCTGTACCAATTTCAGGTCATGCCATTCAGCCTCTTCTCAGCTTTGAGAGTCTTCTCCAAGTCTATGGCAGTGGCAGCAGCCCATCTACAGTGCCCCAGCATCAGAGTTTTGCACCTAACTGGATAACTGTTTGCTTGCCAATCTCTCCAGAGAGGTAGCCCATCAAAACAGCAACTCCTGAACGGCAAGGAGTCAAAACAGCACTGGATTATAGCAAGTGCTAGTATCAGCGAACTCACTGTATCCCCTTCCCCGAGGTCTGACCCTTCCAAGAGTTGGTATATTTAGTAAAGGGGGGCATGGGAGGCACAGTCCCCCCCCTGCAAAGGGTGATGCAGGGGGCAAAGCCCCCCGCAGAGAGTTCGCATGCATTATAATCCGGCACTGTTTTGACTCCTCGCCGTTCATGAGTCGCTGTTTTGATGTGGAACCCTTAAGAGAGGCTGTGGTAAGAGCCATAGCCCTGGCTCTCCAGATCTGCAGGGACTTGGGCCTCTTGGTAAACCCAGAAAAGTCTGAGCTGGTACCAGATCAGGCAATTAAGTTCATTGTGGGCAGAACTAGACTTCCTGTGGACCAAGGCCTGCCTCCTGGCAGACCTGGTGCAGGATTTTACCTCCTTTGCCTGATCATTTCAGGTTGGGCACTCATGCCATACCCAAATTTCCTGCAGCTTCTGGAGTACATGATATCGTGCACCAGTGTGGTCTGTTGGGCCTACTGGCAGACATGCTCCCCTCCAGTGAGAGCTGGGCCATCAGTGGTCCCATCGCCTTGATCATCTGGATCAGTTGATCCTAGTTACTCAGCCATTGTAGGATGCCATCCAGTGGTGGCTGGTTCCGGAACATCTGGAGGAAGGAATCCAATTTCTCTGCCCAGAGCCAACCGTCATGCTGATGACAGATGCATCTCTGGTTGGAGGAGGAGCGCACCTAGGGAACCACACAGGCCACAGCTTTTGCCCCCCCCCCACCGCCTCCGGAGTACCAGCACCACATCAACCTGCTAGAGCTCCATGCAGTGAAGCTGGCCCTCATGTCATTTGTTCCGCTGATCAGGGGTCAGGTCATTCAGGTCCAGACGGACAACACCACGACCATGTTTTACCTGAACAGACGGGGCTGCACATGCTCCCTTCACTTGCTTTGGGAGATACTCCACACCCGGACCCTCATGACCAGCCTGGGCACTGATCTCCTGGTGATTGACATTACAGGAGTGAACAGTCAGCTGGTAGATTCTCTTAGCCAAGTGGGAGCGACGCCACACGAGTGGTCTCTGAATCAGGAGGAGGTGAACCACCTGCTCTTCCAGTGAAGCTCACCCTCGGTGGATTTGTTTGCCTCCTGGGAGAATGCCAAACTTGGGTTGTTTTGTGTCTGCCCCCCCCAAAATCCAGCACGCTGATGGGGGATGTCTTTGTGAGGCCCTGGACTCCGGGCCTCATGTATGCTTTTCCTCCCTTCCACTTGATCCACAGGGTACTGGTCAAGGTCAAGAAGGACTAGGCACAGATGATCCTGATAGTGCCAGACTACCCAAGAAAGTTCTGGTTACCTGGATCGCCTCAGCAGCAGGCCTCCATGGTGGTTGCCTCTTCACCGAGACCTGCTGATCAGACTTCAGGGGATGGTCCCGGCACCTGAATATTCAGTCCCTGCACCTCATAGCCTTGTTCCTGAGCAGCTAGAGTGCCAGATCTTGAGCCTTTCCCAGGATGTTCACACTGTGGAGGCCTCCAGGAAGGAGTTGACTTGTAGATGCAATGCCTTCAAATGGAATACGGTTTTGATTTGGCACCAGGGCAAGGAGCTTGATTTCCTTGCCTGCCCTGTGGCTAGCATCTTGGACTATCTCTGGTCTCTTTTCCATCTGTGACTGTGAGCGATGACCCTTGGGTGCACCTGGCAGCCATTTCAGCTTACTGGGCATGGGCCGGCATGCTGACAGTTGCCCAGGAAAAGGTGGTCAGGTGGTTTTTCAAGGGCTTGACCACTTGTCCCATCCAGTGCGTGATCCACTTCCATTGTGGGACTTACCGCTGGTCTTGGCTGTGCTCATGGGCAAGCCATTTGAGCCACTGCACAGGTGTGAATTGTCACACGTGTCATGGAAGGCAGCCTTCCTGGTAGCCATCACGTCCTCTGGAAGGATTGGGGAGCTCCAGGTGCTTTGGTGGACTCTCCCTATCTGGTCTTCCATAGGGGCAAGGTCGTCCTTTGCCCCAACTCGAAGTTCCTCCCAAAGGTGGTATTGGAGTTTCACCTGAATCAGATGATGAGCTTACCAGTATATTTCACCAGCCCCCCTTCGGAGGCCTGCTGCAGGCTCCATACCCCGGACCTATGGAGAACGCTCTCCGACTTTGTGGTGCGAATGTCTGGGTTTCTGAGTCAGGCTTACCAGCTGTTTACCACCTATGCTGAAGCTGCACCTGGCAAGATCAGCAGTGAAGCAGACCATTGCAAGGTGGATTACATCTTGCTTCAACCTCTGCTCTGGGTTGACTAGTCAGGAGCCTCCCGTTGGGATCAGGGCTCATTCCACCAGACATACTGCTGCCTCAGTGACTGCTTCCAGGGATATTCCCATATGGGAAATCTGTAGGACTTCTACCTGGAAGTTAGCACACACCTTTATTTCCCACTACTGCATCGACCTTGAGTCATGCTGGCATGTGTGTTTTGGGACCTCAGTTCTCCAGTCTCTGTTCGCCAAGTAGGAGTGTGCACTTTGCTGCTTCCTCCCAGAAAACTGCTAGGAGTCTTCCAGAGTGTGGAAAGTGTTCCATATCTATACAAACATACGAAATTGCTGGCAGAAAAAGGCCTACAGATCTATCAAGTCTGCCCGATTGTGCAGCTCTTAGTTTCATATTACTACAGCTGCCCCAGCCCCACCCAAACCCCTCCCTTCCTCCCTTTCTTGGTTTTTCCCTACACCACTAGAAAAAAAGGTAACTCACCTGTAACCATAGTTCTAGGAGTGGTATATGACACACATCCACACAAACTACCCAGCCTCCCCAGGCGAGTGGCACATGATCCTGCTTCAGCGTGCACGATCTGACGTCAGTGGGTGGAGTCGGGGGATATATCTGCCTAGGTGGTGGTAAGAGCTTTTTTATTTATTTATTAAAAGATCAGAATTACAATCCTTTGAGTCAGGGACTCATTTGCAAAGGCTCCTTGTCAGGAAGCACATATAGAAGAACAAGGACAATACATGTATTACATTAGCATGCAGAGGGTAACACAACCCGGAGTCAACCAATGTACAAAATTGTGAGCAAATTAAATTCTAGCAGACACATTAGTCATTCAACAAGATTTCATACCGTAGAACAGTTACCATTAGTAACAGGTACAGCATCTGAAAAACTTAAGACAGGATAAAGGGGAAGGGAAGAGAGGTCGGGGGGGTGGTGCTGAATGAGATTGGGATAGTATTTAGGGCTGAGAGAGGGCACGTAGGCTAGGGGACAGGTCAGGGGTAGTCACGAGCTGGCAGAGAGGAGAAACTCTCTAAGTTTGAGTTTAAATGGGCCTAGGCTCTTCTTGGCAGAGATTTCAATGGATAGTTCATTAAGCCAAAGTGGCGCCCTGTGCCAGAAGGCACGTTGCCCCAGGGATGTTTTGCAGAAAGGGACAGACAGTGGGGGCCTTGGAGGAACTTCTAGTGTCCCTTGGGGTGGGTGCTTGTTGTATGAGGTTACTGAGTTGGGGGGCAAGTCCATTGGCAATCTTCCTGGTGAGCAGGCAAGTATGGTAATTCAGCCAGTTCCCAAAGTTCAGCCAATTGGTGAGCCGATAAAGATTGCAGGTGTGAGTCATCCTATCAGACCCTGTAACAAGGTGGCAGGCTCTGTTGAGGGTGACTTTTATCCTGCAGAGGGCAGTGTTGTCAGCTGCCCTGTAGAAGATGATTCCGTAATCCAATATGGACAAAACAGAGGAGGTAACCACTAGGTGGAGGGGCGCAGGAGGCAAGCAATGCTTGTGCCTATATAGTTGACCGATTTCTATCATTGGCTGCAGAGCTAACGAGGTGGATATGCTCATGGAAGGTGAGGGCAGTGTCCAAGGTGACACCCAGATACTTGAGAGGTCACTTGTTCTCGGGGGAGCTGCTGTTTAAAATTCACAGAGGGGTATCTGTATTTGTTTTGGCGATGTGAGAAAACCATGGCCTTGGTTTTTTTGTAATTTAGTACAAGTTTATTAGCATGGAACCAGGCTTTTGTTTCCACAAAGAGACTCTGGAGGGCGCATTGGGGGGGGGGGGTCATGATGACTGCTAAAAATTACAGTGTCTTCCATGTTAAGGAGTAAATGACTAGAGCATGCTTTGGGGAGGGAGTTTAGAAAGAGGCTAAAGAGAAGCGGCCCCAGGATGGATCCCTGGGGTACACCCGAGCAAACCAGCAAGCTGTCAGATAGAATGTTGTCCGTTTTGACCCACTGCGATCTCCCACTAAGGTAGCTTCTGAACCAGGAGATGGGTTCAGTGGCCAGACCTAACGTGGCGAGGGTCTACAAGGAGAGAATGATTAACTGTATCTAGCGCCTTAGTCAGGTCTATGTAAACAGACCCGACTAAGTGTCCATTATCTAGGGCTTTGTGTATGAAGGTGGTATATTCCAATAGCGCAGTTGTGGTACTGTGCCCCTTTCTGAAGCCATGCTGTTCTTTACAGGGGAGGTTGTAGTTTGTCAGGCAGTCTGTGAGCTGGTCAGAAACTATTTTTTCCAGGGCCTGGGGGGGGGGGGGGAATAGATATTGAGCGGTAATTATTCGAAGTGGTGTGGTCTCCTCCTTTGAAGACAGGCGTGATAACACCCACCTTCCAGTGGGAGGGGAACTGGCCAAGACAGAGGGAGAGGTTAAGAATTTTTGTTAAGGAAATGAGTACATCATCCAGAGCCAGGTGGAGGAGTTTGAGGTCTAGGGAGTCCCCACTGTGCCGAGACTTACCCAGGACTCTAGTTAAATAGGGTTTTACCTTGTGAGAGGAGACTGTCCTAAAACAGAAAAGCGGAATATTGGCAGCGGGGGTGGGGGCGAAGGGGTGGGGTCAAAGTAATTAGAGGGGAGGACACTGCTAAGGTCAGAGGAGGAGGAGTTTAGTGTGTTCGACATGGTTCCGGGGTCCAGGATGGTGGTACCATTAATTTTTTTTTAAATTCAGGTTTATTGATTATTTAGGCAGAAATACATCTTATTTAGTGCTGGACACATTGATAAAGTCAATTCATTTTACAATTATATTGATACATTCTGTTATATGTCCATGGAAATAAAGACGTGTTAATTCAGCGCCTCGCCTCCCCTCTCCTCTCATAGTTATCTATCATTGTACCTCTGTTTACTATACTTTGCTGACCACTCTGATGGGCTTCATACCAAACCACCCACAAGGCCCACCGTATTCTGAAGTTTGGCGTTCGGTTGTTAATCTTATGGGTGAGTTCCTCCATGTCCTGTATTTCCAGGACTATAGAAATCCAGTGTTGTCGTGTAGGTGACTCTGGGGATAACCGCTTTCTGGTAATGGCCTTATGGGCAGCCGAAATCAATATGCTCCACAGGTATGTCCTATCTCTCCCCTTTATCTCTCCAGGCGGTAGTCCTAACACCATTTGTTTAGGGCCCAGTGGTTCTGTTAGGGTGAAAATAGTTTTCAGGCTCTGTGTAATTTCCTCCCAGAACCCAGCCAATTTGAGACACTGGCAGAATATATGAGTGGTGTGCCTGCACTCCCTCACATCCTCTCCAACATGCAACCGGGCAGTTTTTGTCCCATTTACTTTTGATCACAGGGGTTATAAAATATCTAATCTTGACCTTCCACTGGAATTCTCTCCACATGGGGGAGTATGTTGTCCTGATTCCCTGAGCCCAGATTATTTCCCATTCCTTGTCTTGTATCTGTTCTCTGAACTCTGTTTCCAACTTTCCTTTAGTGGATTTAGTGAGTTCTTCATCCCTGTCTCGAATGGCTTTATATATAGCCGAAATGTGTCCCTTTTTCCTTTGCATACTCATTATTCCTATTATTATTTGGCCTCGTTTCCCCAGGTCCCTATATTCCTCAATCTCTTTTTTTAGTTCCTGAATGTGCGACCTAACCTGCATATATCTGAAATGATCTTCCTGTCTCAGATGAATCTTATCCTTAATTGCTCTAAAATGTTTAATATTTGGACCATCTAGGAATTGTTGTAGCATGGTTAAGCCCAATCTACCCCTCCTTCTGAAGGTTAGGTCTTGTTTAGCAGGAATGAAGGAACTATCCCACACCAGCCATCTTATCGGCCAGAGTTCCCCGGAGAGTCTGTGTTTGGCCCGTAGTCTCCTTAGTGCCTGTAATGTATTCCTCACTGTAAGTGGCAGTGTGTTTTGATCTTCTTGTCTTCCTTCGGGACTTGACGCCCTAGCTCCAAGAGGTGCTCCCCCTGAACTCAGTATCTTTAGTGTCTTCCAGTGAGCCTTATATTTGTCCGCTGACCATAATAGGGCTCATCTTAATTGAGCAGCAAGATAATAATCCTCTAAATTCGGGGAATTTCTCCCTTGTGTTTTATCATCTGACATGATCTTGTGGTTGACTCTGGATCTCTTTTTATTCCATATATATTTTGAGATGATTCTTTGCCAGGTTTGAAATTGGTTATGATGTATCCTTAAGGGCAAACACTGGAAGAGGTGGAGGCATCTTGGGAGAACATTCATTGTTACAGACTGGATCGTAGAATACAAGGGGAGGTTTAGAAGTTCCAATTTTTTGATATCCATCTTAATTTACCAGTGGCTCAAAATTGAGCATGAAAAGTGATGAAAGATTCCTGAGAATCTCCATCCCCAGATATCTGATCTTCTGGTTGTTCCATTTCAATGAAATTATTTGTTCAACCTTATGGGATGGGGTGTAGAAGAACTTGAGGACCTCAGTTTTATGTTTGTTGAGGGTATACCCTGAGTATTGACCAAATGTATCTATGATCTCCCATAGTCTAGGTATAGATTTGTCTGAATTGGACATGTATAAAAGGACAACGTCAGCATACAAGAAAATTTTGTGCCCCCCCCCCCAGTTCAAATTCCGCTAATGTCAGGATCTTCTCTAATGGCTCGTGCTAGGGGTTCAATATACAATGCAAAGAGCAGGGGTGACAAAGGGCATCCCTGTCTTGTGCCTCTACCTAAATCGAATCTTGGTGAGACTCCCCATTTACCCTTACATATGCCTGAGGTGAGGCATACAGAGCCTTGATAGCTCCCAAAAAGGCCGGAGGAAAGCCCATTCTGCCCATGGATGCAAAAAGAAAATTCCTAGTAACCTTGTTGAATGCCTTTTTGGCATCCATACTCATGATACATGTAGGGATATGCTGCTTATTTATAGTATCGATAAGATTTATTGTACGTCTGACCCTCTCTGGGGCTTGCCTCCCTTCTATGAATCCTGTTTGGTCCTGGTGAATTAGGTTCGGTAAAATAGGGTTTAGTCTGGCTGCTATTATAGCTGTGAAAATTTTGTAATCTAAGTTTAGGAGGGAGATGGGTCTATGAGACCCACACTCTTGTGGGTTCTTGCCCTCTTTGGGTATTACTGAAATCGTTGTGTAGTTCCATGATGGGGGTACTGTGTCCCCTTCTGTCCAAATCTGGTTATATATATTATGCAGTAGGGGGACCGTTTCAGGTGCAAAGGCTTTGTAGAATTTGCTGCCAAACCCACTCGGGCCTGGGAATTTACTTACTTTTAAGTTTTGTATTGCTAAACCAATCTCTGCCTGGGTAATAAGCAATGTTTGTATTTATGTTTCAGTAAGCTCAAGTAGTTTTAGGTTGTTCAAGAATTTCTTTGCCTCCCCAGTGTGAGATTCCAGTGGTGGTTGGTATAGTTTTCTGTAATAAGCTACAAATGAGTTTGGCTATCTTTTCCCATTTATGCGATGTTTGTCCAGTCTCTGGGTGTCTCAGGCCTGTGACATGGGCTCTGGCTCTCTGCTGTCTTAAACGGAAGGCCAGCCGTTTAGTCACCCGGGGTCCTCCCTCATAAAAGGATTGTTTTAAGTAATGTATGTTTTTCTCAATATCAAGCTTGTTTAAATTTTGAATTTTCCTTCTAATTTCCTTTATCTCGCCTTCCCACTTCATACAAAATATCTGTTTTTGAAGCCCCTCTAATGTTCGTAGGTGCTGTCTCAGACCATCAAGGTTTTTCTGTCTGTCCCACTTTTTGTGTGTTGCAAAAGAGATCAATTTATCTCTAATAATTACCTTGACCGTGTCCCACAGCATCTGCGGGGTAGTAACCGGATGGCTATTTGCACTGTTTGTTCTATCACTTGTTTAGCTGCCTCCCTTACCTCCTTCTCTTTAAAAGGCTTGTATTCAGCCTCCATTGTGTTGGTATTCTAGGGAGTTGTAAATCTAGGGTTGCTAGGAGAGGTTGGTGATCTGACAGGGTTGCTGTTCCAACCCAAACAGTCAAACACTGACAAGTCTTTAGCATATGCAAAGAACATGTCAATCCGGGTGTAATTGTATATCTGGGTGAGTAATAGGTGTAGTCCTTTGCCCTTTGGTATTTTGTTCTCCATACGTCGACCATCCCTGCCTCCTTCATTAGTATATTCAGCTGTTTAGCTGTCCTGCTATTTGGAACTTGAATACCTGAGGTGGAATCCATAAGTCGGTTCAGTACTACGATTCCAGTCCCTCCGCTATAACTGTCCCTTCGCTTTTCAGCTATTATCTTTAGTAACTCTGAGTAAAAGTTAATTGATGACCCCAGGAGCATAGATATTGATCATGGTGACTTGGACATTTTGTATCTTCCCCACCTCTAGGACATATCTAGCCCCCTTATCCACCATCACCTCCTCCTCCTCAAAGGGGAGAGAAGCTGCCAACACTATCGCCACTCCCGTCTTCCTCCCACTTGGTAGGGGTGCATGATAGAGGCCAGGGAACCTGTTATTTTTCAATTTAAGTGCCTCCTTAGTGGTCAAGTGTGTCTCTTGTATGAAATTAATTTCACATTTCTGATCCCACAAAAATTTGTGAAGTTGTTTCCTTTTAATGGGGTGACTAATCCCATTAATGTTATACGATATTATTTTAGTCTTAATTTGTGCCATCCTTATTTTGTTTATGCAGTTTCCTTTTCTCTTTCGGGAGTCTTGACCCCCTTTGAAATTTTCCTTTCTTGTATCCCAGTTTGTCTACTCCATTTCCTCCACTATGACCCCCCCCCGTGACTTCTCAGTGTCCAATCCATTTATGTGCCTTTCAATAGAAAAAGAATAAACCTTTTTGTCTCCATTTTGGAGAAAAAACAGTAGAATTTCAATAATACAATTCAAACATTCCCCACTAGGTGGGGCTACAAACACACAGAAACCCTGCCTGTCCTTAAACCAACCGGAGTTTAGCAATTCATTAAACTGTTGTGTAACATTTTTAACTAGTGTTCTAGGTGGGTATCTCATCGAGCTCCTTCAAATCCCTGGATGGGCTCCTCACACTCTATTGTCGGTCCCAACAAACCTCATTGAACAAGACCACGTGTGTGGTAAATTCATCCATACAGAAGGATTTACCAGTTTTACCTTCATGTCTGTGAGGACATATGAATGTCCTAGGTTATCCCAACTACCCTTCATTGGGTTGGTATGTGCCACCTTTGAGGCACATGGCTCCCAGTGATGGTATGAGCCTAACCTTATCAGAGGTTTATTTTGGGGTTTAAGTCCCTGCCTCTGAGGCAGAATCACCGTCAGCAGTAACATATATAACATAATTTCTTTTACAACTGCTCTTCCCCCTCCCTCCCTCCACCCAGTTCAGTTAACTGGGTGTGAGATTCCCATTCAGGGTCACCCTCTCACATTCCCCACCTCAGTTGCTTTATTGGGCATCCACCCCCATTTTTGCATTGCATCTGTACCATTCCCCCTTGTGTTACAATTCCTTTGTATACTCTGTCGAGGTTTACTTTGTTTATTCACTCTGCGTCTAGGAAATTGTAATTTGCCACCACTTTAAAATGTTGTTCCTTGTTTCTTACCATTGGTGAAATCCCCTTCTCTGAATCTGTTCTGTGCGATGTTAGATTTTTGTGTTACCTTGCAAAGTACTATCCTTCCCCCGCCAGAGTTCGCAGGTATTTGTTCAGTAGATCAGGGTCCTCATTTTGCAGTGTTCAGTTTGTCCCTCCGGTAATCCCAAGCATCCAATTTGGCCTTTGTGATGCTCTGTTTTTCCTTCCAGTCTCTCCCCCCGATCTGGGATTACATGAAACCTCTGCATATAAAAGTACCTCTGTCGCTAGCTCAGGGATTCCAATTTTTAATCGCTGACAATTTTGTCAGTTTGATGTGTAGGGAAACATGTGCCACCGGTTCTTCAGGTTCCACGGTCTGGTGTCTTCTTTACCCAGTCCTCTCGAGTCCCTTGCTCCATCCTATCTTGAGCCACGATGCCCGCCAGCTGCACTGAGGATGTGTACGGTTTCAGCAGGGAGCAAACTTCCACTCTCAGGGTGGTGTGGTGCGACGGTCTATCCTGTTTAGGATTCTTTGTACCTTTCTGGGTGACTGACCATGCCGAACGCAGGAGCTCTTTTTCTAGTCTCTCCTTCGACAGTGAGGGCACAATTATTCCTTGTGTCTCCAGGAAACCAGACGCCGCTACCAAATCTTCGAAGACCTTCACTCTTTGAGGTGTCTCTACCTTTAATCTGGCTGGGAACAGCATCTGTGCCTTCAGATTTTTTGCCCTGAACTGTTTCAGGATTGGCCACATGGCTCGTCTACTTTCTTGAACCCCTGAGGTATAATCGTTATCCACTGTGATTCACTGGTCACCATATGTAATCGAACGTGCTCTGCAAGCTCTGCGGATTATCTCTTCTTTGGAGGCATAGGATGTAAGCTTTGCCACGAATGACCTCGGGTGGGCATTTGGATTTGTTGGGAGCTGCACCAGGGACCTGTGTGCCCAGTCCATATTCAGGTCAAAATTCTCGGGCAGTTGAAGAGACTCTTTCAGCACTTTTTGGAGAAAGGTAATTGTATCTGCCTCTCCTTTTTCTGCCCCTTCTGGAATACTGTAAATCCGTATATTTTGGCACCGGCTGCGCCCTTCTATGTCATCCAGCTTGGCCGTCCGCTCTCTCTCCCTGGCCATCAGGTACAATAACAAACGGTCGTGCCGATCAGTTTGTTCCATTGTATTAACCAGACCCACTTCTAGCTGTTCGGTTTTGTGTTCAATTTTATTTATATCCACTCATAACTCCGATAACCTGGCATCTATTTTGGTTATGTTTTGGCCGTCTGTAGTATGGAGGCTATTAATTGTGAGCAGGTCTCATCCGAGCCATCTGAGAGGGCCATTCTGGTTTCTTCCTCCGTTGTCCCGGACGGCAGGATGGATTTCTCTTGTTGTAGCATCGATTGTAATTTCTGCACTGGGCTCTGATTGATCTTGACCATCCCTGCTTTAGAGCTGGTGGTTTTAGCCGGTGATTGTGTTTCTTTTTCTGGGTGGATGCTGTTTGATTTCTTCTGGGCTGAGGAGCAAGAAGGATCAAGCTGCCATTCCGGTACTGACATCACCGGAAGTGGTAGTACCATTAATAATGAGTTGGGGGGGGTAGGGAAACACCACTTTACCATTGAGTGCTTTAATGTTATTTCAAAACTTTCATCCAGATCCCCAGGAGGAGGTGAGGGTAACATGAAAATGACCTGCTTTTTCCTTACGAATCTCCCAAGTACATTTATTTCTGGCTGCTCTGTACCATTGCCTGTCGGCAGGGAGGCCAGATTCACAATCTTAGCTTCTGAACGTTCCTCCAATCATCACCCTTCCTGTGGAACTGCCAGTGTGGATGTGTGCATATACCACTCCTACAACTACAGTTACAGGTGAGTGACCTTTTATTTTCACTTAGATCACTTATTTCACTTAGTATGTTTTTTCCACTCAAGATCTTTAACTAGAGAGGCTTTCAGTGGTGTCACGTTAGAGATGCTGCCTGGTTTTAGAGCTCTGACATCTACCACAGTCCTTGCAAACAGAACAAACTTATAAAAGAATGTATTTTTGTTTCTCATATTTACCTGGAGATTTTACAAATATGGGGTGCTGAAATGGAAAATCAGAGGGTTTCACTGATCCGGATAGTGATAGATTGCTGGAGGATGACTGTGCCAGCAAAGCCTCCGTGACTTCTTTTCTAACAGGCCGGTCTTTGGACTCACAACAGTCCTAAAAAAGTGAGTTAGACTAATTACTTCACAAACTTCAGGCCTATTGTGCTGAAAATACTAAATTGATAGCAGTGCTGCAGGAAGGTCAACCCTAATTAGAAATGACTGTAGCGGAACATAATGCAGCTCTCACACACTAGGGCTATGTGAAACTACTTGTATCCTGCTTCTGTTAACCAAAATAGCATTCTGCCTGTAGGACAAGTTAGGGGACCTTGAAAGATACTATCGAAGATGGAACTCACGATTTTATGGGGTCCCGGGGGACACAGAAGCATCCCATATGATCTCATTTTTTGAAAAGATGCTGGGCATTATGCTTGATTTGCCTACAGACTTCACCTTTAACAATGAGCAAACGCAGTGTGCCCTGAGCCCAAAGCTGCGGGATGCAAATGCCGGGCCTGCTTAATCTTAGCTCGGTTCCTCAGCTTTCAGGTTAAGGAGCTGGTTCTAGGGATATAGATATGGTGCACTATCTACACTTTGGCAGTCTTCCTTCCCCTTTAAATTCAGCCAGAACATCTTCAAGCTGAGCTCCTCCCACACATCCAGGTGGTATCCTCAACATTGCCCTGAGATGTCAGATCTTACTTTCCGTTAGAAGAGTCAGGTTCTCTCCTTCGCAGCTCTCTGGGCGCTCTGTTTCCCTCATTGTCTTCAGACATTTTCTTCACGCACACACAAAAAAACTTATTTTCAGGTGGTGTGTTTTTGCTATGGATTGTTTCTCTTCGATCCAGCTCTCCTTTAGATGGAGCACAGTGAATCCCAAGCCAGCCCGGGGTTCAAATGGTGCACAACATGCAACCAAGAAATGTCACTGGCCGACCCTCACACCTCAGGCGTATTTTGTTTGGGGGTAGAGCATGACCCACAGGGTTGCGTGTTGTGCAAGACTCTACTCCCGTCCTCTGTTGAGGACAGGTAATAATAATAATAATAGTCTTTATTTTTAATGCGCCTTTCAAAAATCAAGGCGCAGAACAGATTATAAAATCACATCAAGATGAAACATTACAATACAAACCAGTAAAATACATCACATCAAACAGCATGATGAAATAATAAGAGTATGCCCCTCTTCTCCTTGGCCAGCCAGACAAGCAGAATCCTCTGGTTCAGTCCAAGGACACCCACAAGGCTGTTTCATTGACAATGGGCTCAGCCTTTCAGCTGGCCGCCCTTGAGTCAGCAGCTCAGGCTGTGGTAGTCTCTTCCTCTGCTCCAGCCTTTCTCCTGGTGGGCACCTTTGTGGGCACTTCCTTTACGGGGTCCTTTAGGAACATGCATCAGTCCCTCCAAACTCTCAGAGATTGCCCTTCTCGAGGGGGTCGCTCCTCTAAGGCACAGCTTAAGAAGTCCTGACAAAGGTCACGGGACTGAGAGTGGGCTCATTCTTTCAACACTCTGGACTCCTTTGACCGCTTGAAAGTCATTGAACAATCGGCTTTGGTCCGTCCCTCTAGGGCTGAAGGATGGGTCGCTTGCTCCTCGGTGTGTCTGTCAGGCTTGCTGGCCGAGTCGTGGGCCGACCAGCAGGCTGAGATTTTTCTCAACCCGGTCAACCCATTGTCAGACAAGTTGGAGGACGACACTTTGTCCCAGACACTAGTCCTCTCAGTCCACTCCCAGGAGGGACAGAAGAAGACATCTGACCCTGCTGTTTCCTCACAAGAGATTCCCCCCTTCGAAGGTTTCGCAGCAGGATCTGATCCATGTGGTCTACACAGCCCTTCCTCCCACCTCTCCTTGACGACAGCATTCCCGTTGCCGGTCATAGTCTAAGTCGAGGTCTCGGACTGGTCCCAGTCTTGGGATTCGGTCCAGTCCCATTTTCGACCTACCTTAAAGCGCCCAGACACTCCTCTTCCTCCTCATCATCGGAGGAAGAGACGCTGTGCCACAGGTTGCGGTGGAGGCACGAGGAGCACATGCGGCAGCAGTGAGTCCATAGGCAGTGCCAGTCTTTCCAGCAGGCCCTGGCGCTTCCATGGTCTACCTCAAGTTAGGCCGGTTCTGGACCAGCCTCATCCAGTTGAGCCTTTTCGGTCTTCTCCACCTATTTTAGTGGAGCCTCCACCCAAGTAGCCTTCAACAGAAGGCTCTGTCAAAAGCTGCTCGGTTGACCTTCGGCCTCCCTGGTCGACCTTTGGTTCAGATTTCCCACTCTGATGAATCCAGAGTGGTTCATGGGGACTGGGGGCTGAGGGCGGTGTTCTAGGAGTTGTTAGATACAGACAGCTCCTTCATGCATTCTTCTAGGACCCCAGGCTTTGATTGGGAGTCCTCCAAGGACCTTGTCTTCGACCAGGGCCCTGTTTCCTTCAGGGACTTGCTCCGGCTTATCTCCCAGTCAATGGGGATCCCGCTGTAGCCAGTCCAGAAGCTGGCCAAGTACTCCCTGATGGAGATACTTGACAGGGGTGGCTCCCCAGGGGTGGCTTATTTGGTGATGGAAGCCATCCTGGGTCCTGCCTTGGAGTTGTGGCAGCATCCAGATTTATACCCTGCGCCTTCTCACCATATGATCTGCAAGTATGTGGTCCCAACCGGGTCCCTCCCGGGTTTTTCTGAGCACCCCTCGGCCGAGGAATTGTTGGCGGATTTTATTTTCTGTTGGATGGGCAATGTCAGGGATGTCGATAAGCCCCCATGACAACGAATCGAAGAAGCTGGATCACACCGCCAAAAGGGTGTATGCTGCATCCTTCTTGGGCCTCAAGCAGGTGAGCTTCACCATTATGATGACCAACTTCGGCCACATGCTTATGGGGATCCTGCACCATGTTATTCCACACCTGTCTGCAGTAAAAGTGGTCCATGACCAAGGCCATGCTGTTGCTAAGCATCAGCTCCAGACAGCCTTAGACATAGGCTACTCCACCCAGTCTGTGGCGGCGGTGGTGGCCATGTGCCACAGAGCCTGGCTTCGAATCTCCACCATCATGGCAGATACCCAGCACAAGCTGTCAGACGTCCCTTTCTTGGGTAATGACCTTTTTGGGCCAGGTGTTGAGGGCCACCTTACGGGGATTGAGAAGTTCAGTGCCACCCTGGACTCCATCACGTCCTCGTAGAAGGACCCGAAGGCCCAGTGAATGAACAAGAAGCACATTTTGTTATGGCCCTTTCCGTCCTGGCAGCCTAAGCAACAGCAGCCCCTGTTGGGGAAGTCCCAGCTCTGGCCGGCCAAGTCCAAGTCGGCCAACCCAGGACCCCAAGATATCCGGAGGTTGGAGTACCAGTGCTCCCATGGGTGGCCAGTGCTCAGTCCTCCTCCAAGGCTGCTCAATGACGGGTTGGGGGGCCTCTGCCTTCCACCCACCACGTCCCTGCCTCCGCTTCCCATGGGGGTTCGACTTCGTCATTTCTAGCATGCCCGGTCCACTATTACTATAGGCAAATGGGTGCTTGACATGGTGGATTGAGGTCTGCCTCTCGACTTCAAAGCTCTCACGCCTATGCGCCACTGGAGTCTGTTGCTTCCCAGGACATGTTGTCCACCCGCAGAGAGAACATTGCCCAGCTCTTTGAGAAAGGCGTTGTGGCCTGTGGTCAGATGCCATAGCTGGCCAAGGTTTTGTGTCCAGGTACTTACTGGTCCCCAGATGGATGGGGGATTGGCACCACATACTGGATATTAACAACCGGAACCAGTTCTTGAGGCACAAGTTCAAGATGGTCACTCTGAACCAGATAATCCCATTCTAGAGCAGGGCATGTGGTTCTGCTCGCTGGACCTCCAGGATACCTTCTTTCACATCCCAGTCCATCCGTCCCACTGCTGATATCTTTGGTTCTGCGTGGAAGGGGTGTTATATGAGTTCCGTGTCATGCCTTTCGACCTCTCCTCAGCCCCCCAGAGTCTTCACCAAGTGCATCACAGTAATTGGCAGCATTCCTGAGGTGCCGTGGAGTTCAGGTCTATCCATACCTAGATGACTGGCTGATTGCTGGTCCATCCCAGAAGGCAGTGGAGTGGTCCAGGGATCTGGTCCTACAGACTTGTTTGGCCTTGGGTCTACTTATCAACCTGACCAAATCAGAACTCAGCCCCTGGCAGACAATCCACTTCATCAGGGCAGAGCACGACTCCCTCCGGGCCAAGGCCCAACTCCCAGCGGACTGGACAGCAGACCTTACCTCCTTTGCCTAATCATTTCAGGTTGGTCACTCGTGCTCTGCCTGGGACTTCCTACAGCTGCTGGGTACATGGTGGCCTGCACCAATGGCGTCCAGTGGGCCCAGTGGTGGATGCACCTCATTTTGGGAGCTGGCCATCTAGTGGTCTGAGTGCCTCAGTCACCTGAACTAGTCGGTTGCAGTGACACAACTGATGTGGGATGCCATCCAGTGGTGGCTGGTCATGGAACACTTGCAGGAGGGAGTCCCATTTGTCTGCCCAGAGCTGACAGTCTTTCTGATGAAGACACATCTCTGGTAGATTGGGGAGCCCACTTAGGGGAGCTCAGAGCACACACGGGCTCTGGACCCTCAAGGAGTCCTGCTACCACATCAGTCTACTGGAGTACCATGCAGTACATCTAGCTCTGATAGCATTCGCTCTGTTGGTTTGTAGTCCGGTCATACAGGTCCTGAAGGACAATACCACAACCATGTATTACCTCAACAGGCAGGACAGAACGCATTCCCTCCGGCTGCGTCTGGAAGCCCTCTGCACTTTGACCCTTGTGCGCAGTCTGGGCACCGATCTCTAGGCGATCCACGTGGCTCTAGCCTCCAACCAGTTGGCAGATGCCCTCAACTGCACAAGTGGGCTTTCTTCAGGAGGTGATGAACCAGCTGTTCACCCAGTGAGTCACTTCCCTAGTCGACCTGTTCACCTCCTGGGAGAACATGAAGCTGAGGCTATTCTGTGCCTGCCCCCACAATGCAGAACACTGAGGCTGTGGACCCCAGGCCTCTTTAACACCTTCTCTCTGTTCCCCTGATCCCATTGGGTACTGGTCAGGGTATGGAGGAACATGCTGCAGGTGATAATGGTATCCCCAGACTGTTCATGCCAGTTCTGGTACCCAGATTTCCTCAGCAGTAGCAGGCCTCTGTGGCGCTTGCCTGTGTGCCGCGACCTGCTCTCCTATCACAAGGAGAAGGTCTTACATCTGGACCTTTAGTCCCGGCACCTGACAGCCTGGTTCCTAAGCAGCTAGGGTTCCAGGCTTTGTGTCTCTACGAGCAGGTTCTTCCAGTTCTGGAAGCTTCCCAAAAGTGGTTGATCCACCAGTGTTATGCCTTCAAATGGAAACACTTTTCCATTTTGGTGCCAGGACTGGGAGCTAGACCACCTGTCCTGCCCCGTGGCAAGCATTCTGGACTATCTGTGGCCCTTTTTGTTGGGCTGAAGATTGATGACCCTCAAGGTGCACCTGGCCGCTGTTTCTGCATACTGGGCGTGGGCTAGTTTGCTGATGGTGCAGGAAAAGGTGGTCAGGTGCATCTTTAAGGGTCTCGACCATCTGTCCCCACCGGTACATGAACCACTACCTTGTGGGACGTGTTGCTGGTCTTTTGCAGTGCTCATGGACAAGCCATTCGAACCAATGCACAGGTATAACATCTCTCACCTGTTGTAGAAGACTGCCTTCTTGGTGGATATCACCTATGCCAGAAGAATCAGTGAGCTCCTGGTGCCTTCAGTGGAATTTCCTTACTTGGTAGTCCACAGGAACAAGGCTGTCCTCTGCCCCAACCCAGAGTTCCTTCCAAAGGTTGTTTCAGAGTTCCACCTTAACCAGGTGATCAATCTCCCGGTGTATTTCACCAGTCCAACCTCAGAGGCGAGCACAGCCTTCGTACGTTGGACCGGAGGTGAGTGCTTGCTTATTATGCAGAGCACATGGCTGGAGTTCGGGGAGAGGTTTGCCAGCTTTTTGTCGCCTACACTGAAGCTGCACCTGGCAGACTGGCAGCTAAACATATGATTGGCAGGTGGATTGTTTCCTGCATCAACCTCTGTTATAGGTTGGCTGGTAGGGAGCCTCCCATAGGGCTTAGGGCTCATTACACCAGACATACCACTGCTTCCAGGGACGTCCCTATCCAGGAGATCTGCAGGGCTGCTACCCGGAAGTCAGCACACACCTTTATTTCCCATACCAAATCACCTTGATTAATTCTGAGATGCTGGTTTTGGGGCCTTAGTCCTTAAATCCCTTTTTCCTAAGTAGGGGTGTGTGCCTTTCCTTCTCCTAGAGAACTATTAAGAGTCTGCCAGTGTGTGTGAATAGTGCACCATGTCCACATCCCTAGAAATGAGGGTACTCATCTGTAAACGTAATTCAATGAGTTGTATATGACACACATCCACACAACCCACCCGACCTCCCCTGGCAAGTGGCACATGGATCCTTGCTTCCAGTGTGCAAGATATGATGTCATAGGGTGGTGCTGAGGAGGATGCCACCCAGGTGGATGGAGCATAGCGTGAAGACGTTCCCGCTCGATTTAAAGGGGAAGGAAGACTGCCAACATGTGGATGTGCACCATATATTACTACTAGAACTACAGTTACAGGTGAGTAATCCTCATTTCTATCCCAGGTGTTGAGTTTGAGGTCCACAGAATATATGTGGATCATGAGTATGCCCCCTCTGTACTTGCTCACAGAAAGGAATACCAAAGATTCTTTAAGCCATGGCATGATTGGAGCCTGAAGTTCAAGACACTCTTTCCAGCAGAACTGGTGGGCTCTTCCCTGATAATGCAGAACTCTACCACACTCCTGAGGATGAGGAAGTGGTTCTCACTGACAAAGGCATCCATCTGGCACCCCTGCAACAAGTTTCATTGTCCCCTGACAACTCCGAGGAGATCATCTTGAAGAAAAGACAAGCATTTGTCAATGCCGAATGTTTGCTTGCTGATATTAGCAATTGAAGTGCAGGAGTTAGATGCAGAATAGGAATGGCAGTGAAGTACTGAAGTGATGCCAACCCAACCCCCACCCTGCAGAGATGGACAGGCATTGGGGTGTGCCTTTGGGTTGTCACCCCATAACGCTCATGCCATTTCACCTTACCCTACCCTGCAGACACCAAGTGTTGAAGTGTGCCTTGGGGTGTTCGGCTTTACAGTCACCCAATTCCATAAGGAAATACGCTGAAATGGGTGCAGTATAGGAGAATGGGGTGAACTTTGGGGCCAAAGAGTCCAAGGTACACCTTGATGCCTGTCACTGGCTGCAGGGTGGGGGTGGAATGGCGTGAACATTACGGTCGACAATCCCAAGTCACACCCCTGACACCTGTCAGTCCCTACAGGGCACAGCATTATGGTTGGAAACCCTAACGTGCTGGCCATTTCTTGGTATTTTCACTTCAATTTTTCGACATTGGCTTTTTGTCACCCCAATGCATGAACATTGACACTATCAGTTCGTTATCCGAAAGGTGTTTTTGCACAGCGAAAGTGCCATTTGGCGCCACAGGTGCAAAAACACATTTTGAACAGGGTGTAAAAAATGACAGCTGTACTGTTCATGAGGAGGTGTAAAAAATGGTAATGTTGAAAATCTGGAGTGAAAATATAAAAAAATTGGTGAAGTTACGAGCATGCGTAGAAACCGCGCAACACACACCCGTAATGCAATTATTTTGGGAATTTTTTACACCAGATTTACAACATAGACATTTTGGGACCTCTGCTCATGAACAGTGGCACTATGATTTTCTTAATCTGTCGCGAACGTTGATTTTGCACAGTGACAGCTGAACTGTTCATAAGAAGGTGTGCAAAAATGGCAATGTTGAAAATCTGGAGTGAAAATATTAAAAATTCTTGAAGTTACAAGTGTGTGGAAACTGCACGACGTACACTGGTAACATAGTCATTTTGTGATTTTTGTCACCAAATTTTCAACATAGGCATTTTGAGACCTTTGCTCATGAACAGTGTCACTGTGAGTTTCTTAATCTGTCCCGAACATTGATTTTCCACAGCGACTGTGCCATTGTGCACTGGATGTGCGAAAACACATTTCGGGCAAGATGTGAAAATGACAGCTATAGTGTTCATAAGGAGGTGTAAAAAAGGCAATGTTGAAAATCTGGAATGAAAATATAAAAAATTCTAGAAGTTACTAGCGTGCATGGAAACTGCGCAATGCACACTTGTAACACAGTCATTTTATAGACTTTTTTCACCAGATTTGCAACAGAGGCATTTGCATTTTGGGAGCCCACCTCATGAACATTGATACGGTTGTTTCGTTAATCGGCCCTGAAAGGTGATTCAGCACAGTGACCACGAAATCACCTTTCAGGACTGAATAATGACATGACAGTGACTGAATTCATGAGGTGGGATCCCAAGAACCCCATGTCGAAAATGTGGTGCCAAAAGTCACAAAAATGGCCGAGATATCCGCCTAAGTTGAAACCCCACCATTGATGCTATTGTACAGCTTACTGGCATTTCTTCACTCCACGGTCAGCTTTGAAGAGTGCAGACGTGTTCCTGCTCCACTGAAGATCATCGCGCTGGGCTCCGGAGGTAAGTATGGAGTGGGGGGGGAGGGGGCCACCGCGGAACAATGAGGGACCGTTTTCTTTTTACGTAAAAAAAAAAAAAAAAAAAAACATCGCAGGAAGGTTTAATTACAGATATTTGGCACGCTAAGGGTGGTTCCAGCATGCCACCTGGGTGTTTTTTTTGGGACTGGAGCCGATGGGGATTGGACACCCCATCGGCAAAAAGAAAACTTAGACCAGCAAGAGGGTGAGCCGAGGAATGAGGGAGCGGGAAGGACAGCAGCAGAGGGAGGGAGCGGGAGGGATTTCTTTTGTAGCTGGAGGGTGAGTCGGGGAATGAGGGAGCATGGAGGACAGCAAAAGAGGGATTTCTTTGCAGCCAGAGGGTGAGCCGGGGAATGAGGGAGTGGGGAGGACAGCAGCAGAGGGAGGAAGCGGGAAGGATTTCATTGGCAGGAGGGTCACACACCTTCAAAAAGTCATACAGTCGCAATATGTTTCTTGCGCAAGCAAACATAAAATGGATGAGCAGAAACTCCTCAACCCTTTATCTACAGTTCAGGACATTAAAAACATCCTGTAGTTGTTAGCTGCAAGATGAACTTTAATCCAGAACCTCCTGCTGCTGATCGACAACTGGAGTGCTACAGCTAAACTGTTAAGTAGGATTGGGATAGAGGAACTATGGAACCATGCTAAAGTGGTCTCAAAAACCCTTACGCTTTTCTTCCATTACTCTGCTTTCATATAACCTCCCTCCTAGTCTTGTTTCCTCTTCTGACTAGCGTGTCTTCATTCCTGTCTCCATCGCTATATATCACAGATTAAGATACGAGAACACCTATTTTAATGAAGAACTGTGAGAATGGTAAACCTCCCTGCAGCACACTGCTCTAATTGTGCCACCCTCTCCTTTGCCACTCTCTCTCGAGCAGTCTTTGAGGGTCTCTGAGCATAAGTCATATGAAAAGACTACATTGTCAGGTTCCAATTACTCAGTACATCCGGCTACTGTATTTATTGCCAAGCTGTGAAAAGTTGCTCATTGAGTATTTTCTGACTGCACTTTGAGGTTCTGAGTCACATCATGGAAACTGCATTATTGGGAACTGGAGGCAGTGGCATATCCCTAATCATAGCACCATTATTTGGTATATTTGGGTCTTACAGCTGGAGTGGTGACTCCATGATTCTGCTTCTAGGCAGTTGGCTGCAAAAACCATTTCTGTGCCGTTGTTTAATCCACCCTCCCCCTAAAATTATAAAAGATCTTCTACAAGGGTATCTGCTCCAGTAGGCCACACCTTTGGAACTATAAGCTGTCAATGTCAGGACCACTCGGAAACTCATTGCTAGCCGGGGGCCACCCACAATGATGTACAGTGTCTATGCACATATAATGTGGCTGACCCCATCACTCCTCAGTTCGTTGTGCTCCTGTCAATCATCCTCGGACCCGTTGAAGGAAATGCCATCAACTTCGCTGTTGACATTTATTATTTTTCTTGCCATTCTGCCATCATCTCCATATGCTTCCAAATATGAAAGAGCCTTTATTTTGATATTGTAAGTGCAGACATAAAATTTATGACGAGAACACACACATAGTTTGTGCTGCTTGGGCCTTTCTGACAACCTGAGGACCTGTGAGATTTGCCAAAGCTTCAGCCAGATATGAGGCAATGCCATCAGAAAGTTCTAGAAAATTTCCTTGTGTTAAAGGCATTGACAGCCATGGAGAAGGAAAAGGGTTCAAAATCTGCTTCTCTTTCACAATCCGTTGAGAAGTGTCCATCAAAGTCTTAGGATAAGGACAAAGAATGGTCATCGTCACAGACACAAAGAATCGGACAAGTCTGCTTTGCTGATGAGGTCCCAGTCACCATTAAGAAAAGGTATGTCTTCATCAGTACCTGCTCTGGTGGCATTGACTACAGTCCCCGCCAACCATCATTGAGACAACAAGGTCAGGGCTTGGCTTAGGAACTGCTGTGCCTACTATGGACAGTGTGATGCCATTGCTGGGCCAGGGCCCACCAATGCAGGTAGTCGCAGCTCCTTTGCAGGGCGCTGTCAACTTCAAGATTGTGCTTGCATCATTTTCTGAAATGATTTTATGTATTCTGCTGGGGTTGCCAGTGCAGGCACTTAATTCTGCCAACAGGGCCTTCTTGTACGCGGTTCCTGCTGACTAGTTGCAGTAGTAGCGCACCACAGATTCCTGCCTTTCAGGCATTGTCAGGCCATTCTGCAGCTCCCATCATTGATCGTGCTGGTGACAATGAAATGGAATATAGTTCTGACCTTGTGGAAATAGAGGAGGATTTAGAGGAAGAATATGAGGGAGAACAATCTCTGGAGGGTCCCCCCCTCACTCTAGTTGTACCCTCTTGCCCTGTAGTAAGGACTCTGTGGTTTACACTCCTAGATCTCCTCCTGAGGAGCCATCTTTCCAAGCCATGAAGCAGCGAATGCAGTCTGCCATGGGCTTTGCGTTGGAAGAGGAATATTTCACTAAAAGGAATCTCATGAAATTTTTGGAGGTGCCCTGCCCCCCTGAATTATCATTCCACCTATATATCCTACATTAGAAGATGCTACTTTTGCTGCATGGTACAGACCAAACTCACTGTCTGCAGTCCCTAGAAAGGCTGATAAGTAGTATCCTGCACTATCTGCTAAGCCTTATTATGCTAACCAACCAGAAACTGTGTGGTCATTATGGCTGCTCATGATACATCCAGAGCTCCTAGACAAATGAATTCTTTGCCTCCTGATAAGGAATCTAGAAGGCTGAATGTGATGGGCAAATGTACTTAGTCGTGGCCAAAAATATTGGCGCCCTTGCAGTTTTTTCTAATAATGCACCATTCCTTCCAGAAAATTGTTGAAATTAAAAAATATGTTGGTATCCACATATGTATTTATTTGGTTTGCATCGGAATAAAACACAAAAAGCAGAAAAATTTACTAAGTCTTAGCTTATTCCACACAGAAATCCTTAAATGGACCGGACAAAATTATTGGCACCTTTTAGAAGTAGTTAGAAATAATCAGATTTCAAGCAGGTGATTCTCCTTCACTTTGGAATTGAACTCACCTGTGGTGAGTTGCAGGTGCCTGCAATATAAAAATCACTCATTCAACCAGTTTGAATAGAGAAAAGGACTCATTCTCCTGTTTTGTGTCACTGTGTGTACTGCAATGAGCATGGAGAAAAGAAAGACAGCCAGAGAATTGTCTGAGGAGGTCAGACAGAAGATTGTAGCCAAGCATGGACAATCTCAAGGCTACAAATCAATCTCCAGAGACCTTGATGTTCCTGTTTCCACCGTATGTAATGTTATCAGGATGTTTAAGGCCCATGGCACTGTAGCCAACCTCCCTGGACGTGGCCGCAAGAGAAAACTTGATCGAAGATTGCAGTGCAGGATTGTTCGAATGGTGGAGAAAGCACCTCGATCAACTGCCAAACAGATTCAAGCTGACCTTCAGACACAAGGTACGACAGTTTCAACTCGCACCATCCGTCGCCAACTCAATGAAAGGGGGTTATATGGTAGGAGGCCCAGGAGAACCCCACTGCTGAGAGAGAGGACATAAGAAAGCCCGACTGGGGTTTGCCAAAACACACCTGAACAAGCCAAAATCCTCTGGGCTTAATGTCCTGGACAGATGAGACCAAATTGGAGCTTTGGTAAAGCACATCATCTCTATGTTTACAGAAAACAAATGAAGCCTTCAAAGAAAAGAACACCTTCCTACAGTCAAACATGGAGGCGGTTCAGTGATGTTTTGGGGTTGCTGTGCTGCCTCTGGCACTGGGTGCCTTGAATGTATGCATGGCATCATGAAATCTGGAGATTACCAGGCCATTTTGGAGCACAATGTTGAACCCAGTGTCAGAAAGCTGGGTCTCCGTCGAAGGTCATGGGTCTTCCAGCTGGACAATGACCCCAAACACACTTCAAAAAGCACCCAGGAATGGTTCAAGACAAGACGCTGGATTGTTCTGAAGTGGCCAGCAATGAGTCCAGATCTAAATCCCATTGAAAACCTGTAGAGAGATCTGAAAACAGCAGTTGGGAAAAGGCACCTTTCAAATCTGGGAGAACTGGAGCAGTTTGCTCAAGAAGAGTGGCCAAACTGCCAGTAGAGAGGTGCAGAGCTCATCCATGGCTATAGGAAGTGGTTGATTGCAGTTATTTTGACCAAAGGCTGTGCTACCAAATATTAAGTCTAGGGTGTCAATAATTTTGTCAATGCCATTTCTTTTTATTTTCTGATTTAAAAGGATATATTAAATTCTGAATCAAAAACAAAAGTTCTGTAATATTAACAGAGAAATAAAGAATTGTGGAGACCAAATGCTGTACTGTTGTTAATGTCAACTATGTTTAGAGGAAATTGTGAGTTATTTGAAAAAGTGCAAGGGCGCCAATATTTTTGGCCATGACTATATGCCTCTGCATCACTGGGCCTTAGGATTGCAAACCACCAGGCCCATGTGAACAGATATCAGAACAGCTTGTGGAAATCTGCTTGTACCGCTGCTCAGGCTTTGTCTGATGGCTCTGCCAAGACTGACCTGCTTTAAACATTGTCTGCTAGTGCTGAAGTTGGCAAACATTTGCTACGCTCAGATTGTGAAGTCTCTGATGCTTCTGCCAGAGCTGCAGCTTCTGTCATCTGCATGAGGATATATTCTTGGCTTAGAGTTGCTGGCTTTGCCTGTGATGTGCAGCAAGCTGTTTTGAATGGTCCCTTTAAAGGATCAAAACTGTTTGGCTATGATATTGAAGAGACCCTACATGGCTTTCAGACTTCATGAATGACTCTAAGGTCTGTGAAGTCCCTGTATCCCACTCTTGCTAGAGATCATTATCAGGACTCCTTTCTATGCCTGCTGTCCAAGATAGTTGTGCCTGCCATCAACAAGGCTGCGGTAGAGTAGGTGGCCCTCTTCTGTTCCTTCTGCCCGGTGCCAATGCAAAAGCACCCAAAGGAGTCTTTTTCAGTGTCCCTGCTCCCAGTTCCACCTGAGCCTCGTTCATCTGTCCCTCAACTCAGCTGTTACCTCCAGGGGTGAGTGTGTGGGGAGGGGGCAGAATCTTCTTGCATCTGAAATAATAGTGGGCGATCACTACAAACGAGTGGATTCTGATGATAATTGCAAGGGGGAATGCTCTGGAGCTGTTACAAATCCCTCCAAATCATCCTCTGCCTCTTTCCTTTTGTTCTCTGGGCCATTTGTCTCATCTGAAGGAAGAAATTTAGTCTTTATTATAAAAATGTGCCATAGAACCAGTTCCTCCTCAGGAAAGAAAGAAACAAAGGGTTCTTTCCAGATACTTCCTAGTCCCAAAGTGGACAAGGGATCTGTGTCCTGTGTTGTTGGATATCTGGGACCTCAGCCCGTATATTTGTTTTAAAAAAGTTTCGAATAGTATCCCTGCAAGCTCTGATTCCCCTTTTGCAAAAGAGGAACTGGCTTTGTTCTGTGGACATGGACGCATATCTTCATGTTAAGATCAAGAAATCACATAGACAATACCTGCAGTTTAGGCTAGAGGGTGAACACTGTGAGTTCAAAGTATTGCCCGTTGACTTGTCATCTGCGCCACGGCTCTTTACCAAATGCTTGGCAGTATTTCCAAAAGTCCTTTGCAGGGCATGCCTGTATTTTTTCACCTATCTGGATGACTGGCTTCTGAAGGCCAGCTCCAGGGTGGCTCTGCTACACTCCCTGTCTTGGGCACATCAGTTTTTCAATGACTTGTGGGTTACAGTGAATGTGCCAAAGTCTGTGTTGACTCCATGTCAAAGACTGCAATACATAGTGGCGGTCTTGAACAGAGAGAAGAAATGTGCTATCCTGCCACAGGATGGACACTGGCTGCTCAGGCAAGCTTGGTATGCAGGAGCCACTATGTCTTTGCAAGAACTATGCTATGTCTCCTGAGCCTCATGGCTGCTGCCATAGTGACTGTGCCACTGGAATATCTTCATAGATGGATCTTTCAGTGGACACTCGGGGGCCCAGTGGAATCAGTTGGCAGACGAATGAGATCAAATAGTTCTCGCCACATCTGCTTCTTGCAGAGAGTTGTGGTAAATAGATTGTGACAACCCCCTGAAGGGCGTTCTATTCCTTGTACCAGCTCCGGTACAGATCCTCACCACAGATGCCTTGGTCTCTGGCTGGGGTGCTCAATTCAGCTCTTACCAGATACATTATGACCTCTTTTCAAGATGGGGTCATCCAGAGCTGGACTTTTTTGCATCCCTATACAATGCAAAGGTGCTGAGTTTCTGCTCACTCCAGGGCCTGGAGTTTTTGAGTGAGATGTGTTGTCCCTCTCCCAGAAAGGGAACTTACTATACACATTTCCCCATTTCCACTAATATAGAGGGTTCTGCTGAATCTGCAGGTGTCAAGGTCCGCTGTTATGATCATTGCTCTGTTTTGGCATCAACAAATATGGTTTCAAGTCCTTCAGCATCTGACAATGGAGTCTCTTGTCCCTTTACCTCTGTGCTGTCGTAGGGCAAGGGATCTGTGATCCATCTGAACCTGAAGTCCCTACATTTGCACGTATGGCTTCTGAAGACATAGCCATTGCACATGCTGGAGTATCCCCCTAAGGTGGCTGATGTTCTGATTATGGCTGTGAAGCCTTCTTCCAGACATACTAATTCCCTTAAATGGAAGCATTTCACTTTGTGGTCTGCTTCCTGGAATATGGACCCTTTTATATGTCCTGTGAATGCTGTATTGGAATGCTTGCTTTCCTTGCCTGATTCTGGCCTGCAGTATTCCTCACTTAAGATGCCTTTGTCTGCTATATCAGCTTTCCATGCCCCTATTGATGGTCGTACAGTTGCCCAAATACAGCTGTCTTGTACATTTGTGAGAGGGTATTCTTCATATGAAACTCCCTATCTGTAATCCAGTCCCACCTTGGGAATTGAATTTTGTTCATGGGAAATTGATGTTGGCTCCTTTTAAGCCTGCCATGAGATGTAGTTTACATTTCCTGTCATGTTTAGTTGCGATGATCCCTGCTCGAAAGATTTCCAAGCTTCACGCTATAATATGTGAGCCTGTTTTTTTTATTTTTCAGTCTCTTTGCATATGAATCCTAAGTTTCTACCGAAGGTGGTACTGGAATTTACACGAATCAAGTGATACACCATCCTGTATATTATCCTGAGCATGCCAACCAGGGTGAGGTGCTGCTTCATACTTTGGTTGCACTGTACATAGAATACTAAGATACTATATTGTTCGCACAAGGGACTGCAGAAAGTCATCTTAGCTTTTTGTTTCATTAGCCCGTGTCTGAGCAATGCCTGTCCAAATGGCTGGCACATTGTCTTTCATTCTGTTAAACAATGTACAGTAAGGAACGTCCTGGTGATGTTCGTGGTCACTACACAAGGGGTATGGACACTTCTGTTGCTTATTTCAAAAATGTCCCTGCTGCTGACATATGTGCTGCAAACACAAGATCACTGTTCGTACTTTCACTAAACATTACAGTCTGGACATTGTCTCTCATAGACATGCTGGATTTGGGCTTGCTGTACTGCAAGGCTTTCTGTCCTGATTACATCAGACTGCACTATCCTCCCAGTTTACTTTGTACTACTTGGGAATTGTTCCAAAGGCATGGCCTAATGGAGGAAATATCCTATAGAACAGTTACATAAGAACTTACTGTAACAGTAGATCTTCGAGAGAATCTCCTCTATTAGGCCATGCTGTACCCTCCTTCCCCTTTAGCTTTCTGTGAGTGTCATATCAGATGGTGTGCCTGAAAACTTACTTCATGCTTCCTGTTTCCAGGCCTATGTTTCTCCTTGTATGCCTGGTGCTGGTCTTATCTCCTGGTTTCTCATGACTGGAGGTCCTCTGAGGTTAATCTTCAGCAGGGAACTGAAGAGGGATGGGGTCACCCATATTAATAAGTATAGACACTGTATATCATTGTAGGTGACCCCTGGCTAGGAAAAAGTTTCTGAATGGTCCTGATGCAGACTGCTTATAGTTCCAAATGTATGGCCTAATGGAGGAGATGGATCTGCTGTTGTGGTAAGTTCTTACGTAACGTCTTTCCTACTTCTGACCATCTTAATTGTGCCATATGATAAGCTGTTGTGACCTTTATCACACCTTTTATCTCTCTCTCCTCTGTAATAACCCTCAATATGTTGATGTCTCATTTCTCCTTCAATAAGCACCTTTCCCGACGTCATCCCTCCAACTATATTTTTCCTCCACCCACCACTACTCTGGCTTAGTGGAAATGCTTTGTGTGGTGTCGCCACCCCACACCCCTGAGACCTACTCTTGACTGATCTCAAAAAAAAATTTTTCCTTCCAGTTTTTGGATATTCATGAACAGCAACACCCTGCTAGATATACTGTTGCTTGGGGATTTTGGATCTTCTTCAAGGATATCTCTTTCATCAAGACACACCTATGGAACTTATAGCCACTATACTTTTATTTTTTTTGCAAGCAGTCCACTAGGAGAGCCGCCCATGATGACATCCTATGTTGGCTCTTCCCATATAAACATGGGCGGCCCCTTCCCTCCTCAGTTCTTTTCCCACCATCAACCATGCTCATCGGACCCTATATAGAAACACTGCCATTTTAGTAAACCACTTTCTAACATTTCTTCCCTTAGTTAGCCATCACTCTTTATAAAGTGATTTTCAACATTGTGTATGCCGACTAAAGAGCCATTGAAACTATTTTGATACTGCCAGTGTGGTGAGGAAATATATTTGGGCAATTCGGATGACTGCGTGTGCTGCCTTGGCTCAGCCCATAATGTGAAGGTCTGCCAGATTTGCAGAAACTTCAACACAGCTACCCAGCGATGCCAAAAGAATGCCTTAGAGATGCACCTTTTGAAGCAGCATGTAGCCAGAAAGGAGAAAGAGCTCCAGGAGAAGCGCTCCACCACGTCACTGGCCCACTCCTCAGGCTCTCACTCCTCAGAGTCTCAGGAGAAGACTTTTGGGCAGCATAAACATAAGCACTGGGAGAGGGAGCACAGCAAGCAAAAGACCTCCCCGGTTCAATCACGGTTGCCTCTTCACTCCAATGCAACCACCTCAGCACCGACTGCCCAGGTGGTGACTCTGCCAGCTGCACAGACCGTTGATCCTCCCAGGTCAGGGCAGGCTACAAGAGTCACCAGACCTAGCATGGCTGGTGTGTTGCCATTGATGTCCAGGACTGCATCTCCTCTGTTAACACATTCCCATCGAACACACTGGCGCCAACATGCAGGCAGTACTTTTGTCCCTCATGGACATACTTCAATGCTGGCTACCTCCTCCTGCAGCAGGAGATAAGTCAACAGGGCCTTCACAGAAAATCCCAGTGTCAATGCCTGCCAAGCTGACGCATCAGCTCCCATCTTGGGCACCAATAGCTTCACCTGTTCCCTCCTTGCATCCCATCGAGCACGTCAATGAGGTCCAGGAGTACAATCCTGATCTCATCCTACAGGATGAAGAGGAGGAGGAGGATTATGTGGAAAGCTCCTATGAGAGGTCTAGTTCCGCTGTATCCACAGGAAGTGAGTGCTCTATCTTATGCACTCCAAGGTCCCCCGCGACGCCCCATCACCATGATGCAGCAGCTACAGACTGCCATGGGATTGGATTTGAAGGAACAGGATATAACTTAGAAGTACCTGATCCCCCAATCATCATTCTTCCCCTTCTACCAGCCTTGGAGGAAACCACCCATGCTGCCCGTCATACTTAGGAAGGCAGACAAGATGTCTCAGGCAAGCGCTTTTTTGCAGGCCACTGTAAGGTTGATTCAGTGGTCATAGATGCTGCTGTAGGAACAAAACCTAATCATTGAAATATGTTAATTATTATTTTAATTACTATTTTATATTCTTTATAATTGCTTAATTATAAGGGATACTATTAAACTTCTGGTTGGATTAATATTTAAATTAATTCTAAATGCAAGAAGAAGGACACTGCTTGAATCTGAAACACTAGAAAGGAGATACAACATCCCAGCCATTAAGAAAAAAAATATCTCTACTGTTTAACTTTCAAGTATCCTCCATCTGGCTGAGGAAGGGACACTGTAGGCATTCCATATATGGAACATTCCATATGAAGAGTAAGTTTCACTTCTTAGGGAGCACTGGAAAAAAAAAGAGACGTTAATATGGAAACTTGGCAGGTGATGACTGGATATGTTTTTCTGTATCAATGTGTGCCAGATACAGCCTATACTATGTTCCTCAAAGAAAAAATGCCTTAAGTTTTATACTAAGGAAAAATCTTTTGTCTATAACTTAAAAACGCAATATGCTGCTGGTTTGACATTTTCACAACTTATCAAGACACTGTAGTTAATTATTTATCCAAGTTTGGTAGATGCAGCTATTGGAAAAAAGAAAATATTTATATAAACATTTTAGGGCAATTTCCTTTAAAGTAAATTCTTCAAGTCTAAGGTCAAATGAAAGCTAACATTGTGACAAGTTCAAAAATATAACTCCTGTTATATTGAGTATGCCACTTGTTACTGTGAAAAGATCCATTGTCTGAAAGTTTGTAGTCAAGTTTTTCTGACAGTGATATATGGACTCTCTTCAGGGAACAAAGAAAGCCATGTGCTTGGATAGAAAATTAATGATCTCACTTCGAGGGGGAGCTCTTGCAGCAGGTAATGCCATTAGGACTAAGGCTGCCAGGCATTAGTACCCCATGGAAAGATTTTCTAGCTAGCAGTTTGTGGTGGGAGACCACTCACGATGTTGGCGCTGCCCCGTCAGACGTGGTATAAAGGGGCGGTCCCCCGGTGCCACCTCAGTTCTTTTCCCGCCGTTGACCCGCGAACATCAGATCCATGGATGCCATAGTTGCAGTCGACTGCCTTTTTCTTGCGCATCACACATTTTTTTTCTATAAAATAACTTTTCCTCAACAGTTTTTTCATCAGTGTAATGTCTTCATTGACACAGCAGCGAAAATCAGTGTGTGCATGCGGGAAGGAGATCCTGGTGAAGGATGTCCACTCTGCCTGCCTGATCTGCCTAGGCCCAGACCACTGGCCGGACGATTGCCCACACTGCCTAAAGTTCAACAGTAAAACCAGGACTCACCGCACCAACACCATGAAGACCTATCTACTTGAGCAGCAAGTAGCCGCCATGCAGAAGGCCCCTTTGAGACATAGTTCATCCTCTTCAGCCAGGAAGTCTCCCCCCAAGGAGAAAAGATCGGGAGGTAAACACCATCACCGGGACAAGGAGATGGCCAGATCGGAGTCCCGCCCAAAGTCCCCTCACCGGGCGTCTACTACTTCCACCTCCAGTGGGAGGTCAAAATATGTCCCCCCAGGTACCAAAGCAGCTTCTGGGGACACCCACAAGAAGTCAACCACATCTACATATACAAAAGGTAGGCAGTCTTCTTCCCAGGGACAGCCATCCACTCAAGTCGCCTTGGCCCACCAATCCCACAAACATGGGTCGACCCATGAGGGACAGGCATTGGCTTCGGGCAGATCCTCCATGTACAGTGCCCACAGGCATTCTGGGTCATCTGAGAAGCATAAGAAGCCGGATGAACCCACAAAATGCCAGGAGGTCGTCGGGCACCGGATGCCTCCCTCACCTGAGCAATGAGTGTCGTCTGCCTCCCAGACCGGACACTCCGACTCTGCATCAGAAAAGGAGCAAGCACCACCAGCTAAAGAAAGGCTGTCTGCCACCATGGACCAGCCATCAGCCCTGAAGCATCGGCCGTCTGCCCCAGCGACTGATTCCCCGGACACGGGGGTACCGGATGCCCAACAGCCTCCTTCAAAAGAACTGGACGCCAAACCACCAGACACTGTGGATCTGATGCCCAACATACCCATTGAGAAAGTGCCCGAGGATTGGACACCACTACCTCCGGATCAGAAGCGTGGACCCTCCGGCACGTCGAACCACTAGTGGAGGTGGGAGCACTCTTTAATGCATGGTGGAATACCATCAAAGAGGATCTTCTTCCCAGACCTAGGGATCCATCCCCAGTATGTCCTCCTTCTAGAGACCTCACTCTTGAGTGGCCTTTACCACCAAAGCAGCGCCCGCTGCCAGAAAAAGAAGACAGGCGGATGCCTGGGTCGGGCAGCCGTAAAAGACATCCGTCGTCCGTCCCATCCTCCAGCGGATGCCTGCCGTTGTATTCAGGGGACGATGCAGGGGATTCATCTTTGAACTGTTCCTCAGAGGATGAGCTACCCATTCTGTCCAAATCTGAGGGACTTGCCAAGGTCACCCCCCGGATGACCTGTGCTTTCTGGACATTATGCGCCACATCCAAGTGCTATACCAATGGGATATAGAGGAACTGGACCCAGAAAGGTGCAGACTGGCCAAATTTTTGGGGCCACAGACCCTAAGCCACTGGTCATCCCTCCCTTTGGTGGAACCTTTTCAAGATGTGACCAGGTCCACATGGAGGCATCCAGCCACTATGACCACAGTACTTCGCAAGGCCGATAGACTTTACAAAACACCAAAAGGGGAGCCTTTTCTGGGTGAACACCCAAAGGCAGACTCTATGGTCCTGACAGCTGCCCATGGCAGAGCACGGCAACCACACCACATGAGTGCCCAGCCACCGGACCCTGAATCCAAAAAGTTAGACCAGATGGGACGCAAGGTGTACTCCTCGGCAACTTGCACCATTAGGTCGTTGAACTTCCTGGCCCACATGGTTGCAGACCAGAAGTCCTTGTGGGCAAAGGCAATGGACCTCACCCTAAGTGGTCAGTGGCTTTTGCATCACTCCCTTCCTGCCCAAGGTTCCCCAGTGCTTGTCCCAGGCATGTTTAAACCCCTCCACTGTGCTTGCCCCTACCACCTCTTGTGGCAGACTATTCCAAGTGTTCACCACCCTCTCTGTATAGAAAAACTTCCTCACATTATCTCTTAATCCCCCCCCCCAATTTCATATCATGCAGCCTCCTTCTGGTATCTTTTCTACATTGGAAAAGATCTCCCACCTGCACCTTGTTTATGCCCTTGAGGTACTTAAAAGTTTCTATCATGTTGTCCCTTTCTCTCCTCTCCTCCAGTGAGTACATGTTGAGGTCTCTTAGTCTCTCCTCATATGTTTTGTGGTGCAAACCATGCACCATCTTTGTCATCCTTCTCTGGTCAGCCTCCACCTTGTTTATGTCCTTATGCATGTGTGGTCTCCAGGACTGCATGCAGTACTCCAGGTGAGGCCTTACCAATGTTTTATACAATGGCATCCCCACTTCCTGCCTCCTACTAGTAATACCTCTGCCTATGCACCACAGCATGCCACTGGCCCTCTCTGCAGCCTTTGCACCCTGCTTTGATATCTTAAGGTCATCAGATATGATAACCCCTAGGTCCCCCTCCTCTTTGGTGATGGTCAGCACCTCCCCCCTATCCTGTAGGTATCCCCAGGGTCCCCCCTATCCAGGTGTATTATCTTGCACTTTTTCGCATTAAACCTCAGTTGCCACACCTCCGACCATCTTTCAAGCTTCTCCAAGTCCTCTTCATTTTCTGCACCACTTCTGGAGTATCCACCGTGTTGCAGATCTTGGTGTCATCTGCAAATAGGCAGACCTTTCCTTCCAGCCCCTCTGCAATGTTACTAATGAAGACATTGAACAGGACTGGTCCTAGTACTGATCCCTGTGGTACCCCACTGGTCAGCCCTGTCTCCCCAGATTGGATCCCATTTACCACCACCCTCTGCCTTCTGCCCATCAGTCAGTTTCTAACCCACTGTATAACCTTCTGCCACTTGCCCAGACTACTCATCTTGTTAACCAGCCTTCTGTGTGGGACAGTATTGAAGGTTTTGCTGAAATCCAGGTAGGCAACATCTATGGCCCCTCCCTGATTCACTTCCCCAGTCACCCAATCAAAAAAATCTATCAGATTCGTTTGACAAGACCTTCCTGATGTAAGTCTGTGCTGTCTCAGATTCTGGGCACCAATGGATTCCAGGTGTGCTGCTATCCTTTCTTTCAGCAGTGTCTCCATGATCTTCTTCACCACTGAGGTGAGGCTGACTGGCCTGTAGTTCCCCGCTTGCACACCCTACTGCCACTTTTGTGCAGTGGGACTACATGCACCCTCCTCCAGTCCTCTGGAACCACGCCTGTGTTGAGTGACTCTGTGAACAGGGTGGCCAGAGGTGCTGCTAGTTCTTATGACTCCATGGATACAGCAGCAAGAGCAGCAGCCACCGGCATTTACATGCGGAGGCATGCTTTGCTCAGGGTTTCTGGCTTCCAACAGGATCTTCAGGATGCTATCCTGGATGCTCCTTTTCAAGGACCAGTCCTGTTAGGTCAGGACACTGAGAAACTGATTACTGGACTTCAAGATTCTGGCAAAGCAGTATCTGAAGTCCACAGGATATATAGGTCAGAGCCACAATCCACGTGTCGCCACCCCTTTTGGAAAAATCAGGGACAGCAAGGAAGACGCCAGAGAAAAGGCCACCCTGTCGCTTCAGGCACCCAGGGCCCCAAAAATCCCAAGACGCCCAGACCTCCCCTGCCTACACCCTCCAAAACAGCATGACTCCCTACCGACCCCCCCACCACAGCCAGTTTTGGGGGGGGTGGTAGAAGGGAAATTCTCCCTCTACCTATCCGGATGGTCCAGTATAACATCAGACCAATGGGTCCTCCAGATAGTAGAAAGGGCATATTCCATAGAGTTCACCCAACTTCCATCGGACAACCCACCAGTCCCCTCCCACTGCTCCCCCTCCCATGTACTCCTTCTGAGGGCAGGGATATAGGTCTTACTGGACAAAAGAACCATACAGGAGGTTCCTTTTGCTCAACTGGGCAAGGGATTCTATTCCCATTTCTTCGTTGTCCCATTCTGGATCTGAGTCATCTGAACACCTTTATCAAATACAAACAGTTCAGAATGGTGATGCTGGTGAGCCTATTACCAATGCTCCACCAAGGAGACTGGCTTTGCTCTCAGGACACACAAGATGCCTACGTGCACATCAAGATCCTGCCATCCCACAGGAAGTTCCTACGCTTCATCTTCCAAGGAGGACACTACCACTCCGGGGCGCTGCCACCTAGCCTATCCTCAGTGCCAAGGGTTTTTACCAAGTGCCTACTAGCAGTAGCAGTGGCCCTCAGGAGAGGGGGTCACTTTGTATACCCCTACCTGGATGATTGGCTTCTTACTGCTCCAACAGAAGGCCAATTGAACAGAACCTTGGAGGAGACATTCAGCCTATTCCAGACTCTGGGCATTACCCTAAACCTACCCAAGTCACAACCATGGCCAGCTCAGAGGCTGCAATACATAGGAGCAGTCCTGGACACAGTCCAAGGGAAAGTCTTTCTGCCCACAAACAGGGCATTAAGGCTAAGAGAAGTCGCTTGCAGGGTACAGGACTCGGACTTGGTTCCAGCAAGAGTGGTTCTACAACTGCTAGGTCACATGGCTGCAGCCAATGTCATGGTTCCACTCTCACGCCTGAACATGAGGATCCTGCAGTGACACCTCAGGGTTCAGTGGGATCAAGGTACAGACGAGTTAAAGGAGCCCATTCGGATCTCCAATGCAGTCCGACAATCCATGACCTGGTGGCTCATCCCGGCCCATTTAAATATAGGGGTTCCCTTCCAGCGATCCAGTCCACAGCAGACTCTGACTACCGATGCATCGGGACTGGGATGGGGAGCACATCTTGCTTCTCATCAGACAAGGTGTTCCTGGAACTCAACGGAACAAGCTCTTCACATAAACATTTTGGAGATGAGAGCCGTTCTGTACGCCCTTCAAGCCTTCAAAGGGGTGCTCCTTCCCAGACTTCTGCTAGTCCAGTCGGATAATATCCCAGTAGTCTTCCATCTCAACAAACAAGGGGTACACATTCGTATCCCTATGCAGAGAGGCACTGAGAGTTTGGTCTTGGGCAGTGGATCACAAACTGGACATTACGGCAGTCCATGTTCCAGGCATTCACAACATCCTCACAGACAGCCTAAGTCGCTCTCGGTCTCAGAACCATGAGTGGGAACTATGGCAAGAAGTCATAAACAACCTCTTCGAATGGGTGGGGTCAGCCAGAACTGGACCTCTTTGCATCCCCACACAATGCCAAACTTCCCAATTTATGCTCGCTGGATCCAGGGCCTGGTGTTTTCTGGCAAGATGCATTGTCCTTCTCTTGGACAGGGAGGTTTCTGTATGCTTTTCCTCCCTTCCCTCTTCTTCAGAGGGTCCTGCTCAAGCTGCAGGCAGAAGAAGCCAGAATGATACTGGTAGCACCATTCTGACATCGACAGATTTAGTTCCTGCTGTTGCAACAGCTGGCATTGTAACTACCAGTTCCATTGCCCCTCTCCACTCACTTACTCTCCCAAGAGCAAGGGACGTTGGTCCATCCAGCTGTCCGGTCCCTGCATCTGCATGCTTGGCTCGTGCGGACTTAGCTAGGAAAAGATTTGGAGTATCCCTCAGAGTGGCAAAGGTGCTTGTGGCAGCGAGAAAAGCATCTACCAGGGCAACATACACCATGAAATGGAAGCACTTCGGCTTGTGGGTGATTTCCCCATTCTCTGAATCCCCTGGGTTGTCTTGTGGAATCTGTGCTGGAGTATCTTCTCCACCTGTCGGACTTGGGTCTCAGTTACTCGTCCATTAAGGTGCATCTCTGTGCGCTGTCAGCTTACCATGCACCAATAAATGGGAAGACTCTAGCACAGCTGGACACCTGCAAGACCTTTTTAAGAGGTATCTTGCATATTAAACCCCCAGGAGAGACCCAGTGCCTTCCTGGGATCTCCTGTTTGTTTTAGAAAAGCTCACCTTGCCACCCTTTGAGCCAGCCACAAGTTGTGAGCTCTGCCTTCTCTATTGGAAGGCATTATTTTTAGTTGCCATTACCTCAGTTCAGAGGATTTCTGAGCTGCAGGCTCTGATGTGTAAAGGGCCTTATCTTATTTTTCACAGGGACAGGGTAGCCCTGCACACAAACCCTAAGTTCCTACCAAAGGTAGTGTCTGAGTTCATGCTGAACCAGGATATTCAACTACTAGTTTACTACCCAGAGTACTCCAACAAAGGGGAGGCTTTGTTACATACTCTGGATGTACTGTACATAGAATTTTGCATTACTACCTGGCTAGGACCAGTTCCACCAGAAAGACAGACCAGTTGTTTGTCTCTTTTGCCCACAGGAAACTTGGGGCACCAGTCACAAAACGAACCCTAAGTGGCTAGTGCACTGCATCACTTTCTGTTACCAGCACCACAACAAACCCCTACCAGAACCAGTTAGGGGTTACTCCACCAGAGGGATAGCGACATCCTTCGCTTCCTTTTGAAATGTTTCATCAGCGGACCTCTGTGCAGCTGCTACTTGGAGTTCAGTGCACACTTTCATGAGGCACTATAGTCTGGACATTGCTTCCAGGAGGAGAGCAGGTTTCGGCCTAGCAGTCCTTCAGGGACTTCTCTCCTAATTTCTCACAGCTTTTTTGTCCTCCACCCTTCTGATCTGGGTCTCTTTTTGGGCATTGCTTGGGACTCAGTCCTAATGGTATTACCTGCTGCAAGAGCTCCCCCTCGAAGTGAGATAGTACAGTTACGTAGAACTTACCGTAACAGTAGATCTTCGAGGAGGTTCTTACAGCAGGTGGCTTTCCCACCCACTTGCCCCCAGGGACAAATATTATATCTTCTCTTTGGGGAGGGGAGACCCTTCTTGGTTCTCCATCTGTTTTTTTCAGCCAGGTCTCTGGCGGGAGAACTGAGGTGGTGCTGGGGGACCGACCCCTTTATACCACGTCTGACGTCGGGGTGGAGCCAATGTCAGGGGCAGTTCCCCACCATAGACTGCTAGCTAGAAAAATTTTCCGTGGGGTCCTAATGCCTGGCATCCTTAGTCCTAATGGTATTACCTGCTGCAAGAGCTTCTCTCGAAGATCTACTATTATGGTAAGTTCTTTTGTAACTGTACTTTTTAAAGACTTTACTAAAGGATTTATAAACAAATCTTAAATTATTCTGTAGCCTGGAATATGTAAAAATTAACTATCACTTTGTTTTGAGAGATTTTGTTAAAATTATAAAGTCATAACCTTTATTAGCCTAATTTAGGAAATACTAATCCTAGAAACATGTTAAGACTCCATTTAATGACAGAAATCTAAAAATGTTGGTTTAAAAGTTATATCACTTTGCATTAAGAAGTTATAACAGAAAAATAATTTCAAGGATAAAAATAAATGTGGAGACAGTGGGATGTCCTTGGGGTGGTATTAAATGACAGCTATTCATCACCTAAAAGGACCAATCAGAGGTTGGTGATGATGTCACCCAACTTGAAAACTTGTATGTCATTTCTGCTGGTCTAGCCCAGAACTGCTTGATTCTTTGGTGTGTGTGAGGAACTATTTTGGCTGTCTTAGCAATTTTGGTGGTTTTAGAACTTTTACTAGGCCAAAGACCTGAAGCCACATCTGCTTGGGACCAGCATTTGGGTTAAGCCATTGTATCCACCAGGGGGTGCCGAGGACAAGCTTGAAAGTCTGCACAACATTGCAACAAAGTCCAGCTGCTGAAACTACCTGTTGTAGGAAGGACTTTTTCCAATATTGGATGAAGAAAGGCCTATGTTTTACATACTGAGTATTAACTGAAGTAATGTTTTGGAAGTTCTGCTAAAAGCCTGGACAAGAGACAGACTTTGAAATTCACCAGCTGAGGCAAGCCTGCAGTGCTGTTGGATAATAGTGAGTCTGGAGTTGCAGGTTCAAGAGCAGGAAGGAACCGAAACAGGAAGAAGTCATAGAACCCAGTAATCTAAACAACTTTGCTGCCCACAGGGAAATCCTTTCCTACAAACTGTTGTCCTGCTGAACTGCTAAAACCTTGTCTGATTTTCCTGCCAAAATCTTGATACGTGACTTTTTGATGATTCATGACATCAAGCAAGAAGGATCCAGCTGCACTGCTTCATTGATGTCAGAAGATTCTACAGTCCCAGGTTCGAGGGGGAAAAGACAGAAAGCTACAGCCAAGCCACGCCACTGAAGGACTTTTATCATCCAAAGTCAGAAGTTCTCACCAGGATCTTGAAAGTTGAAAGAAAAGAAGACCAAGCCTACAGATAACCAGAAATGTAAGTATTATTTTAATTATCTCAGTTGTAATACTTTAATTTGGCTGTTTGGGGTGTTACTGTAACATAGTGAACTCTTAACTACAAATCTTGGGTACATAGGTTAAGAAATTTAAACAAAAAAGGAATTACATTTTACTTGCTATGAAGTTTTGAAATAAGTTTTATACAGAAATATAATCTGACACTAATGTAATGAGTTGCAAGTTCCCATACTAAAAAGGTCATTTATTTATTTTTTATTTTATTTTATTTTAGTCTGCAAGGTTTGCCAGAAGCCTAGTATATAGCCAGTACCATTTATTATGCTGAATATTGCTTATTCATTTGCATTGTTTATTTGCTGAAATTTGTTTTGGTTTATTTATTTGTAGTTCATTTGATTCTCCAAAATCATTGTTGTTGTTGTTTACATTATTTTTATTATGCTTTATATTTATGCTAATTAGGAATGTTTAGAATTTATATATATGTAAATAAAATATATTTATTTTTCATATTTCTTAGTGTGGCAGAAATGTTTTCATCATTATCCTGAACATGAAGAACAGTAATAATATTATATCTGAATTTCAGAGTTATTTTTGGGAATTTGTGAAAATATTTTGGGGAAAGGCCCAAGGTGAATCCAAGTGCTGCATTATAAACAAAAATGATATTATAACCTATTGTTCCAACACTGCCCATGACAGATATAAGGCACCAAAGCACCTTAGTTCTCTCCCTCCTGATAAGGAGTCCAGGAGGTTAGATGTCATGGGCAAAAGAACCTTTGCATCTGCCTCTTTGAGCCTGAGGATTGCAAACGACCAGGCCCATATGGTTCAATACCAAAATACCCTCTGGAGGAAGGCCAAAGCAGCTGGCCAAGCCCTTCCAGATGGTACAGCTAAGCAGGAGCTGCTGAAGGCTCTAAGAGCAGGGGCAGATATAGGTAAACACCTCCTGTGTTCCACATATGATAACTTGGATGCTTCTGCTAGGGCATGAGCCTCTGGAATGTGCCTCGGGAGGTATTCTTGGCCCAGGGTGGCGGGCTTTGCAAATGATGTTCAACAATCCATTCTGAATACCACATTTAGAGGATATAAATTGGTGCAGACATGTAAGATATCCCCTCTAATTTACAGGCCTCAGGCAGAACCCTGAAATCGGTGTATTCCTTCTATCATACTCAGCCAAGGAGTAGACAGAGGGTGACTTAGTCCAGTCAGTAACAGACACTGTTCCACTGCCACACAACAGGATAAGGGTAGGGGAGCAGGAGCCCTGCTTGCCCTCGGAGCCATACTAGGTGCCCACTCAAAAGCCCCTAGAGCTGGCAGTGTGGCAGAAGCCGCAGTAACCAGCTTTCTCTAACTCCTCCTTCAACCCCTAGCCATCAAACCTCAAAGGGTGGTTGTTGGGGTCATCTCTCCCTCCATCTGGACCAGTGGAGGATGGTGACATTAGATGCTTGGGTCTTGCAGCTAATGGCACAAGGTCATGCTCTGGAACTTTGGAATTATCTCCAGACCATCCACTAGTGCCCTCATATTACCATCCAGAGCATATTTTATTGCTTCTGGAGGAAATTTGAACACTGCTTCAGAAAAAGGCAATAGAACCTATTCCCTGGGATCAAAGGAGTACAGGGTCCTAGTCTCAGTACTCCTAGTTCCAAAGTAGACAGGAGATCTGATGCCCATTCTAGACCTCAGAGACTTGAATTTTTTCATCAAATACAAAAAATTCAGAATGGTCACTCTGCAAGGTCTACTCCCACTACTGCAAGTTAGGGACATGATTTGTTCCCTGGACATTCAGGATGCTTACCCGCATATCAGGATTTTACCCCCTCACAGGAAATATCTAAGGTTTCTGTTTCGGGGGAACACTACCAGTTCAGGGTATTGCCCTTTGACTAATCGGTGCCACAGGTTTTTACCAAATGTTTAGTAGTGATGGCCACAGCCCTCTGCAGGGAAGGCCTATATGTCTTCCCTTACCTGGACGACTTGTTTCTCAAAGTTCACTCCAAGGAGCAACTTTTTCACACTCTAGCACATACCAGGCACATGTTCAATGCTCTAGGGTTTACTCTCAGTGTAACCAAGTCGGGCTTGACCCCTTACCAGTCTCTACAGTACATAGAGGCAGTCCTGGACACAGCCCAAGGCGTAACCTTCCTGACCCAGGAAAGAGTTGAATGTCTTGATTGCACAGGCCCAAATGGTCTATGACAACAGGTATGTCACAGCCAGATATTACTGAGGCTCTTGGGCCTGATGGCAGCAGCCATTTTCACAGTGCCACTAGCCAGATTGCATATGAGAATCCCACAATGGACATTAAGAGTCCAGTGGGACCAACACACAGATGATCCAGCAGAAGGTTCTAGTAACCTCTCCTGTCTGCAAGGTGCTTCAGTGGTGGATGGATCCCAATCATTTGCTGAAGGAGGATTCCTTTCCTGATCTCCACCCCACATCAGATTCTGAATACAGATGCCTCAGGATGGATTGGGGGGCACATCTGGAACCCCATCAGACACAGGTTACATGAACCAAAGTGGAGAGCACCCTCGACATAAAATGTCCTAGAAATCAGAGATGTTCTGTATTGCCTACTGGCCTTCCAGACCCATCTATCCCCGGGACCTCTGTTAATGCAGATGGATAACATTAGTGTGATGCATTAACATCAACAAACAAGGGAGAACTCATTCATACCCCCTGTGCAGGGAGGCCATGAGAGTTTGGTATTGGGCTCTAGAACACGGTCTATCAGCAGTACATGTTCCAGAGGCCCAAAACACCTTAGCAGACAGGCTAAGCAGGTCCCAGTCCAGAATGCATGAGTGGGAGCTGCTGATCTCTTGTTGTAGAAGACCTGTTTAACAGGTGGGATCATCCAGAGTTGGACCTTTTTGCACCCTACACAACACAAAACTGCCACTTTTCTGCTTGCTTGTTCCAGGGCCTGGAGTTTTCTGGTGAGACATGTTGTCCCTCTCTTGGAAGGGAAGGCTTCTGTACACCTTTCCTCCCTTCCCTCTAATTCAGAGAATGCTAATCAAGCTCCAAATAGAGGGGGCAACTCTGATACTCATTACCCCCCTGAAGCCTCATCAAATTTGGTTCCCCTTTACTCCAGCAATTGGCAGTGGAACCACCAGTACCTCTGCCATTATGCAGGGGCCTACTGTCACAGGGACAGGGAGCCCTGGTCCATCCAGTCCTCAAGCCACTCCACCTTCATGCATGGCTCCTGAAGACATAGCCTTTGCCTGGTTTGGAGTGTCACAAAAGGTGACTAATGTCTTGGTGACTGCCGGAAAACCTTCCAGCAGGGTCACTTATTCCATGAAGTGGAGCAGATTGCTCTGTGGGCTGCTTCTCACCAGTTGGATCCTTTTACCTGACTGGTAAACTGGGTTCTGGAGTATTTGCTGTCCTTGTCAGATGCAGGCTTGCAATACTCTTCTATCAAAGTGCACTTGGCTGCTATTTCAGCTTTCCATGTGCCTATTGATGGTCATACGGTTGCTCAGCTGGAGGTGGCCCATATGTTTTGGAAAGGCATTATACACTTGAAGCCTCCTATCTGCAATCCAGTCCTGGCTTGTGACCTGAATTTTGTGTTAGAAAAGCTTACTTTCACTCCTTTTGAGCCAGCCGCAACTTGTGGTCTATGCTTCCTTTCTTGGAAAGTGTTATTTGTTGTTGCTATTACTTCGCTCAAAGAATTTCAGAGCTTCAGGCTCTAATGTGTGAGCCTCCTTATTTGATTTTTCATGAAGACAGGGTGTCTTTGTGTACTAATCCTACGTTTTTAGCAAAGATTGGTGTCTGAATTTACTTTGAATCAAACCATCCTCCTGCTAGTTTATTTTCCTGAACATGACAGTCCAGGGAAAGCATTGCTCCATACTTTAGATGTACAGTACATAGAATACTCGGGTACTATATACACCATACAAAGGACTGTAGGAAGTCCTTACTGCTTTATTTTTTCATTCACCCCTGGGAAGTAGTGCTCAACAGTGTCTGTCCAAATGGTTGGCTAACTGTATTACTTTCTGTTACAGGAAACACGGTAAGGAATGTCCTGTGGTTGTTCATGGCCATTCAATTAGAGGCATGGCCACTTCTGTTGGTTGTTTCAAAAATGTGTCTGCTACAGAGATTTATGCAGCTGCCACCTGGAGTACTGTCCACACCTTCACTAAACACTACAGTTTGGACACTGCATCCAGGAAAAGGGACAGTTTTGGCATAGCTGTGCTTCAAGGCCTCCTTTCTTAGGCCTGTGGGCTCCAGCCATGCAGACTGTTTTACTGTCATTACTGCTTGGTACTCATTTCATAGGTGTGGCTTGATGAAAGAGATATTCTTGAAGAAGATAGAAGAGTTACATACTTACCATAATAGTAGATCTTGGAGAGAATCTCTTTTAGTAGGCCATGTTGTCCCTTCTCCGTCCCCCTGAGGATTTAGGGCTGTGTGATTACTGTCTTTTTCTCCAAGAAAGTTTATCTGCTGTTTCCTGCCTCACCTGGTTGGCAGAGCCACGAGTTCTCTCCTGGTTCCCTGGAGGGAGATTCTCCAAGCATGATCTCTGGCAGGGAACTGAGGACGGAAGGGGCCACCCACATTTATAGGGGTGGAGCCGATGTAGGACATTGTCTTGGGGGGGTTCCTAGTAAACTGCTTGCAAAACATATCCTTGCTCCTAGTGCCTGGTGGTTATAACTTCCATAAGCGTGGCCTGAAGAGATTCTCTTGAAGATCTACTTTTACGGTAAGCATGTAACTGTTCTTTCTCCTGCCGATATGCAGTTATCTATTTGTGGCACAAAAGATTATTGAGACTTTTCACTCAGCAGGGATTAAAGGACTATTACTCCATTATTTCCAATGCTCTCTCATGTTTTTTTTTGTCACGAATGATCTAGTGCTTTCAGCTTGCTCTGCTCACCTCTCAGTTGCACGAGATACAAAAAGAGCAAGAATTCCCCCCAAAGCAATTAATTTAATACCTGACAACTACCCCATGGGGTTTAGGCACTGGAGACTGATATGGGATAGGATATGCCTCTGCATATTCTTTTGCCACTTGAAACAGTCTGATAGTCACAGCTCATCTCTCTATGTTTACCTTTCTCAGAAATCCTTCTTCATGACTGCTCCCCATTTCTTCTTTACCTTTACCCAACCCCTCCCAAATCGGGTGTTCACCCGATGAAGGCAGTGCTCCTTCTGGAGGCACTTTTTCTTTCTTCCATCATGGAACGCTCCTGAAAAACATAAACAGTGATGGCAGAAAAAACAAAGGTCCATCTAGTCTGGCCAGAGTTCTCTATCTGCTGCAGGACCTATTGTTCATATGGGGTTTTATGCACCTGCCTGTTCCCCTCCCTACTCCTAGTGACCTGAACAACCACTATTCTCTTCACTCTGTCCCAGCCAGACTTGAAACCATTTACAGTCATGGTGCCCACCACCTCTGCTAGCAGACTGTTTCCCAACTCCACCACCCTTCCACAAAATGGAAACTTCCTCATCCCTCTGCAACCCCCATGGTTTCCACTCACGATCTCCGGTTATTGACTGTTCTGCTAAATATTTCCCTGTTCACCTTGTTTATTCCCTTCAGGAACGTAATTGTCTGTATCATATCCCTCCTCTCACCTGGTCTCCAGCAAGTTCATGTTCAGTGCCTTGAGATGATCTTCAAAAGATCTGCCCTGTTTGGCCCTGAATCATATTGGCCACCCTGCATTGCACTGTCTGTAGCTTGTCCATCCTTTCTTAGGTGAGGACTCCAGAACTGAGCACAGTATTCCACATGCATCTTTACCAGTGACCTATATAGAAGTAGTGCTTCCTTTTTCCTACTGTCGGTACACATTCTGATACACCCCAGCATCCTAATAGCCTTACTTTAGGCCTTGTTACACTGCCTTGATTGTTTGAGAGAGTCACTAATGACTCCCAGGTCCCTGTCCTCTGCTGTAGTGCTCTGTTTAATCCCACTCATCCAGTACTTGATCCTGTTTTCCCCCTAGATGCATAACCTTGCATTTTCTGACATTGAATTTCAGCTGCCAAACCTTATACCTCCTCTATAGTCTTTGTAGATCCATTTTCATCTCCCTGATCCCTTTGTCACTATCTACCCTGCTGCAGAGCTTTGTGTCATCTGCAAAGAGACACAGCTTGCCTCAGATGCCCTCTCCATTGTTGTTGATGAATATATTGAAGAGGACAGGACCCAGGACAGATCCCTGTGGCACTTCACTCGTGACCTCCCTCTCTTCTGCTCTGACCCGTTTACCACCACCCTCCGCTGCAACCAGTTTTCTATCCATCTAACTATGCCTGTAGTCATACTCAGTTCCTTCGGCTTCTTCAGTAGTTTTCTGTGAGGCAATGGTCGAAAGCTAAGCTGAAATCAGAGTAAATCCACAGTGTGGCCTTTTTCTACTACTGTTGTTACCCAGTCAATAAAAATTGTCAGGTTGGTCTGAGAAGACCTCCTTGCTTACAGACCCATGCTTTTTACTGCCCTGTAGATCATTGCTCTCTAGGTAGTCCATAAGGTCCTCTTTGATCAATGACTCCATCAGTTTCTCCACTACAGAGATAAGGTTGCCTAGCCTGTAATTGCCTGGTTGTTCCTTGTCCCCCCTACCCCCCCAATGTAGCGGGACTATGTCCACTTCTCTCCAGTCTTTCAGATCTACCACTGTCTGAATTGAGCTGTTGTATGACACTACAAAGGGTTCAGTCAGTTCCTTAAGCACATTTGGATGCATGCCATCAAGCCTGGGGGATTTATCTTCTTTTAGAGCTTCAAAATCTTCTTTTAGAACTTCAAGTCCATTCTGGACCCTTTCTGTGGTAAATACTGGCTGCCACTTTTCAGGAATTCCCCTGAGAGCTGCTTTGATGCCACTTTCAGGTAGGGCCCACTATCTTCCCTTGTGAAGACAGAGCAGAAAGAATCATTTAGGAAGGCAATGCTCATGGCGTGGTGAATGGGAGGACAGGAGAGAGGAGGAGAGACTGAACTGTGTGGGTGAGGGAGGGAGGACAGCAGCTGAGAGTGGCACCAGTGTTCAGGGCTGAGACATGTGGCTATAGTCGTCTAATAGCATGAAAGTGCTGTGCCTTTTATTCACAGGGAATGGAGAGAGCTGGTAAGTGCGGCTGACGAGCTGCAAAGGGCTTTCTAGAGTTTTAAAGTGCATTGCTTAATTACTGTTTGTTGCATTGGCCACAGTGCTCAAGGCGGGAGTACGGGGATAGGAAAGAGGGACTGAACTGAGTGGGTGGGGGAGGGAAGTCAGCAGCTGAGAATGGCACCATTGTCTGTGGCCGTGACATGTGGCTACAGCCGACCAACAGCGTCACTGTAGTCTGGTGTATAATTCCCAGAAGTCCTAGTGACCTCTTGCATGAGTGCCATGAAGCAGGAGTGTGACATCTATCTTTGTGTCCTCTGGGGGCATTGGGAGGGCATCCACAGTAAGGACTGCAGGCCACACTGACCAGAAGAGGACTGGGAAAGCCAGAAGGACACCGTGTTTAGGGTAGGGGTGTTGGAGGGGTGCAGCTGGTCCCTAGCTAAGGTTAGTGTGTGAACATATAAGGGTTAAGGAGTTTGCTAGGAAGGGCTGGTCATAGGCAACCAGCAGGTAAAGGGATTGTTAGAGAGTGCACTAGGTCCGCAGATAGGATAAGTGTACTCATGAAGTACAGACAAGGGAATGCAGCAGGTCCCTATCCTAGGGCAAGCCTATTTTTTAGGGGTGTAGATATGGTTAACTTATGCACATGCTGGCAGTTCCACTGGAGTGCTGTAATTGGCCAGAATGTCTTTAAGCTAAGCTCTTACCACCATCCTGGCAGTATATCACCTGACTCCACCCTGTGATGTCAGATCTTTCTTTCCGCTGGAAGAACAAGTCACCTCCTTTGTACTACCGCTTAGGATTTTCTGCACCATAGGCGAACCTCTTCTTTTCAACAAGTTTTTAAATTCTTGCTTCATGTTTCATGGTCCTTTTGACTCCATCTCCAGACTGATGATGGAACACGAGAAACCAGGATTCAAATTCTGTGTGAAGTGCTGGTATAAGATGTCAGTCACTGATCCTCATGACATGTTCATGTACTGCCTGGATGGGCAACATGACACAGTACAATGCACTCTTTGCAACTCTGTGCTTCCTGAGTACCTCAAGGACTGGAAGCTTTGGCTGTCGCTGGGTTGGCCTTCAGAGAGGGATCCAATGGACCATCCTAAGGGCTGCTAGAAGGCTTCAGCTGCAGTTGAGTCAGCGAAACAACTTGCGGCCCTTGAGGCAGAAGCAATGGCTTCTGTGATGGGCACCTCCTCGGTCTTGGCACTGTTCCCTGCGGTCAGAGTCAGAGGGTCTTTCACAGGCCAGTTCCTCGATATGTGTCTGTCCCTCAAGATCTTGGGGAGATGCCTGCCCTCTGTGGTTCAAAATCCCAGTGCCACTGGCTGTGGCACAAGGAGTGATTGAAGGCCTCCTGGTCCCTTGACTTGCCTGATTATTCAATGGCTGTAAAGCACCCCTTGTCGCACGGCCAGGTTGGGCAAGTCGAGGGCTGTTTAGCTCCACCATTGAACCAGTCAGTTTCGACTCTGCTCAAGCAGGCTGTAAGAATCTTTTTTGCGCTTATTGACTGGTTGTCAGATGAGCCAAGGAGTCGATCTCACAGGCCTCTGTGCTCCTCATCCTCACTCAGGAGATCATGGACTAGTCGGTGGCCCTGGCAGCTCCTCCGTGGGACCAGCCTCTGCCCAGGGTCAGGTCTTTGACACCTGTGTTGCTCAATGTCAGTAGGCATATATTTTACAGCCAACCACAGAAAGTCCCACCTTTCTGTCTGTTGACAGTCGAGGTCATAGTTGAGGTGCTCATGCTCTCAATCCCGCTTGATCAGGAGGTGTCACTCTCAGCATTCCTTGACCTTCTGATCATTGGGTGAGGAGAGGCACAGACGCAAGATGCACCAGTACTATGAGGAATGCCTCTGGCAGCAATGGGCCATCATGGGGCAGGGGCAGGCTCTACCCCAAGGATCATTAGTCCCCTGGCAGACACCAGTGGTTACCCTGCCTGTCCATCTTCTGCGTGTGCTCCTCACACCAGCTTCTCCGCCAATTAGGGTGGAGTCATCATCACAACAGCTGCCAGTTGGCACTTCAACCAAGGAGGCTGGCTACTCAGTCACTGGCTTGCCAGGCCGGTTATCTGTGAGGATCATCATGGGTGAGGATTCCTGAGAAGTCCATGGTGAGCAATGGCCAAGGGTCATTTTCAGGTAGTCATTGGACAACTTAGATCTAGAGTCCATGGCCTCCTTAGGAATTTGGCCTTTTGATCATAGGGTTGTCGAGGAGCCTTCCACCGAGCCTAGCCCAGTGTCCTTTGGTGGGCTGTTCTGACTTGTCTTGGAGTCCATGTCAGTCTCACTTGAGTCAGTCCAGAAGAGGGCTAAGTACCCTTTCATGGACACTTTGGACCAGGATAAATCCCCAAGGGTTGCCTTCCCCTATGGCTGAGGCCATTTTGGGATGGGCACCTGGAGCTTTGGCAGCATCCAACATCCTGTCTAGCACCCTCATCCTGTAAGCTTCACAAGTACACAGTCCCCACGGGCTCTCTTTCAGGGTTTTGGACCATCCTTCCGCAGAAGGTCTGGTCAAGGATTTGGTGTTCTGTAAATCTGGACACCAGGGGGACATGGGCAGGCCTCCAGAAAAGGAGTCTTGTAAGATTGACCATGCCATAAAAAAAGTTTATGTTGCAGCCATTTTAGGTCTCTGACAGGCTATGTCATTATGATGGCTAAACGATGGTCACTCCCTGATGGGAATCTTTGATTCTGTTCTACCCCACCTCCATCCTGAAAAATGGATGGCAGTGGAGCTCATCAGAGACCAGGGTCAATCACTGGCTAAACACCAGCTCCAGACAGTCTTGAACATGGGTGATTCTTGCACCCATGCAATGGTAGTGGCTGTCTGCATGTGTTGCAGGGCCTGGCTTCATTTGTCCTGGGCACCAACGTCTTCAGCCGTCTGATGGAAGGAAATCTCACCCTGATTGAGAAGTTCAGTGCCACCTTAGACTTTGTGACTTCATCCTCGAAGGATCAGAAGAAAAAGGGACGGGGTGGTGGTGGTGGTGGGGGTTCTGCATGATCTCAGCCATTGCATGTGGAAATACAAATCTGCATGGACACTCTGAGACATATTATACCACCCTTGGAGCAAAACATCTGTTTTTGCTCCCTGGACTTCCAGGATATATTCTTCCACATTCCCGTCTGTGGGTCCCACCACAGGAACCTCCATTTCTAAGCAGAAGGGATCTTGTACCGGTTCCAGGTCATGCCATTCAGACTCTCCTGTGCACCTAAGTTCTTCACCAAATGCATGACACTGGTAGCCACCCACTTGCAGTGCCTAGGGGTTAGAATGTACCCCTATCTGGAAGACTAACTGATAGCTGATCCATCCAGAGAGGCCATGGAGAGATCCAAAGATCTGCTCTCCCGACCTGCCAAGACTTGGGCCTGTTGGTCAACCCAGTCAAGTCCAAATTTGTACTGAAGTAGGTGATCATGTTCATCGGGGCAGAACTTGACTCCCTGCAGGTCAGGGCCCACCTCCAGGCAGACCATGCACAGGATCTTGCCTCCTTTGCCCAATCATTTCAGGTTGGGTTCTTGCACCCAGGCTGAGATTTTCCTGTGGCTACCAGGGTACATGGCATCCTGCACCAGTATGATCCATTGACCCCCTGAAGGATGTGCCACTTTCAGTGGGAGCTGGGCTGGCAGTAGTCCCTGTGTCTAGGCCACTTAGACAAGCCAGTCACAGTGCCCAGTGAATGTGGGACACCATTCAGTGGTGTCTTGTCCTGGAACACCTGGAGGATGGAATCCTGTTTATCCACCCAGAGCTGACTGTCACTCTAATGATGGATGCATCTCTGATAGGGTGGGGAGCACACCTAGGAGATCAAAAGACCCATGGGTGCTAGTCCCCAAGGGAGTCCCATCACCACATAAACTGCCTGGAGCTCCATGCAGTGTGCTTGGCTCTGATGGAGTTTGCTGCACTAGTCATGGGTCAGGTAATTCAGGTTCAGACAGACAACACTACAGTCATGTTTTACCTGAACAGACAGGGCAGCACACCCCCCCCACCCTTGTGTCGGGAGACACTGTGCACCTGGCCCCTCCTGCATAGCCTGGGCTCTGATCTCATAGCAATCCATGTTGCAGGAGAGAACAATCAGCTGGCAGACTCTTTCAGTTGGGTTGGAGAAATGTTGCATGAATAGTCTCTGAATCAGGAGGTGGTGAACCACCTCTTCTTCCTGTGGGGCTCACCCTCAGTGGACCTGTTTGCCTCCTGGAAAATGCCAAGCTGAGGCTGTTTTGTGTTTTCCCCCTACAGTCCGGGACACTGCTGGGGGATACCTTCATGAGGCTCTAGACCACAGGCCTTGTGTATGCCTTTTTACCCTTCTCCCTAATCCACAAGGTTCTGGTCAAGGTCAGGAAGGACAAGGTGTGGATGATCCTGATAGCTGCAGAATAGCCTTGGCAGTTCTGGTACCCAGATCTACTCAGCCCCAGCATCAGGTCTCTGTGGTGGCTGTCTCTCCACCCAGACTGCTGACCAGACTTAAGGGGATGCTTCTGTACCCAGACCTTCATTCCCTGCACCTCACAGCCTAGTTCCTGAATGGCTAGAGTTCCAGGCCTTGGATCTCTCCAAGGATGTCCTTCACATTTTGGAGGCTTCCAGGAAGAAGTCGACTCATAGATGGTATGCCTTTAAATGGAAGAGATTCTTCCTTTGGTGTCAAGACAAGGGCAGGACTTCCTTACTTGTCCAGTGGTTGGCATCTTGGATGACCTCTGGTCCCCTTCCCAACTGGGACTGCAAGTAATGACCCTTAAGATGCACCTGGCAACCATTTCTGCTTACCAGGCTTGGGCTGGTAAGCCAATGGTGGCCCAGGAGAAGGTGGTCAGGTGCTTTTTCAAGAGCCTGGACCACTTGTCCCCTCCAGTGTGTGTACCACCTCCACTGTGGGACTTACTGCTGGTCTTGACTGTGCTCATGAGCAAGCCTTTTGAGCCGAAGCACAGGTGTGTGATGTCACACCTGTCACGGAAGACAGCCTTCCTGCTGGCCATTATGTTATCTAGAAGGACTGGGGAGCTCCAGGCACTCTCGGTGGACTCTCCCTGTCTGGCCTTGCACAGGTACAAAGTCATCCTTTGCCCCAGTCCAAAGTTCCTCCTGAAAGTGGTATTGGAGTTTCACCTTAACCAAGTAATAAGCTAACTGGTATACTTTACCAAGCCTTATTCAGAGGCTGACTGCAGCCTCCATACCCTGGGTATGTGGAGGGCATGCTCCTATTATGTAGAGCACACAGCTGGAGTTCAGGGACAGGCTCACCAGCTGTTTCTCACCTACACTGAAGCCTCATCTGACAGACTGGCAGCAAAGCAGATGATTTCAAGGTGGAGCACATCTTGTATTGACCTATGGTATAGATTGGCTGGTCGGGAGCCCTCTGTAGGGATTAGGGCTCATTCCATGAGACATACTGCTGCCTCGGGACTGCTTCCAGGGATGTCCCCATACAGGAGATCTGTAGGGCTGCTACCTGGAAGTCTGCACACACCTTCATTTTGCGTTACTGCATCAATCTTGAGTCACGCCGGGATGCTGATTTTGGGACCTCGGTTCTCCAGTCTGTGTTCACTAAGTAGGGGTTTGTGCCTTGCCCCCTCCTGCCAGAGAACTGCTGGGAGTCTGCCAGAATGTGGATAAGTGAGCTATATCCATACCCTAGAAGAATAAGTTACTCACCTGTAACCATAGTTCTAGGAGTGGCATATGGTTCACATTCACATTCACACAATTCTCCAGGCCTCCCCTGGAGAGTTGTGTCTGATCCTGCTTCTGGCGTGTCAGGTCTGATATCACAGGGCGAAGTCAGGGGATATACTGCTTAGATGGTGGGGGGAGCTTAGTTTAAAGACATTCCAGCCAATTACAGCATTCCATTGGAACTGCCAGAGTGTGGACGTGAACCATATACCACTCCTAAGACTGTGGTTACAGGTGAGTAACCTATTCTTTGATTTGCAGACTAGAAAACTAGGTAGGGTTAAGGGTATAAAGAGTAATGTGGATAGACAAATGGGGAATTGCAGCATTACAGATATCCCCATCTTAGGAAGGCTGAGTAATTATAGTAAGAACTAGTCACACAAAGGAGTTAGCACAAAGATCGTGGTGCTGCAAATGCCAAAAAAATACATTCAACTGTGAAGGCCTTTGAGAAAGGATATAAGGGGCATCTGAAATGTGCCAGGTGAGTCCTCCATTTGTATTCATGTAATACATATTTTTTATGACCAGTGCCCTTGTTAAGTTTGGTTTGTGTGTGCGCTGCCTTCCCAGTTGTATGTAATTATAGTAAGACTGTAGCTAGGGTAAGAGCAAAAGAGGGTAGCAGATAGTAGAGCAGCTTTACAGTCACCCCATCTACTTTCCACTACAAGGAGGCCTGGTTAAAAAAGGTCAAGGATTGTGTGTACTAGGAGTGCAGCTTTAACAGCCACCCTTGTTTAGTTAAAGAAGTACACTCTGAAATGGGAGAGAGCCAGAGAACAGGATGCATGGGATGGGGGGGATAATAGAAATCATGCAGTGGCAGTAAGATGGGGGAAGAGAGTGGTGATTTGCAGAGATTGCGAGGAAGTGGTGTTCCTGGGGACACTGGGGTGTTTGGGGAATGCCCAGTGTGTAGTAGCCTGAATTTCCTAAGGGCAGAAGTAAGACAAATGAGATGGGAGCTGAAGAGGCTAGCATGGAAAGCAGGAAGTTGAGGACGGGGACTTGCATCTAATGCAGGTGGTCCAGGGCAGGGGTGAGGTTGGTGAGAGGAGCCCAGGAAAGAGAGTTTGACAAGGGAGGCAGGGAGGGAGCAACCAGTTTCCATGGGTGCCCCAACTAGAGAGGGAGAGAGGGAGAGAGAGAACCCAGGGTGGGGGGATGGCAAGTGGTGGGTGGAAGGGAAAGGATGGTGGGGGGCAGGTTTGGAATGGGAATGTCACGAACCCTCTCCTGAGGGTCAGGTCCACTGAGCTCACTGTGCCCACCCCTAAGTGCAATCTGTGACAGGGAGGTGGAAACAGGGGATACCCTCTTTGTGTTCTTCTGTAGTGCTCTCTGTGTTCACAACTGTCACTCGCCACAAAGTCCCAGGCTCCCCTCTTTACTCTGGATCAGGGTACAATATTAGTCTCAAGTCTTGTAGCCAAATATGAACCCTTCTTGGTTGTTGCACAAAGGGGGAAGATCTAGGCATTACAATCTCTTTGGGGTAGCATTGTAACCCTGATTCTGCCTTCTCCCACAAGACATGCAATAACCTGGTTCAAATCACCAAAGAGTCAGCCTTCGGACTTTGGTATTCTCCCTATCTTTATCCAGACTTTCCCTTTTTAGACTCTTTGTTTGATTTGTTAGCTTATGATGGCCCCCCTTAGCAATAATAGTTTAGTCACAGATTATTACTGAAATATCACACAAGCAATATAGAAATCTCACTCAAGCAGGTTTCTTAAACAAGGCAAATGTCTTTACTAAATAATTAAATTAGCATACATTACAACAAAAAGGTTTGATCAATTTATTTGGTCACAGAATAACACAAATAAAAAGTGGACATGTACATCCCCAAAAAAAAAAAAACCTTAAAACTGTTAGCAAAGTTCTACCTTAAGTTTGTAGTGGATTTAAGATCAGGAAAAGTAAATGAAAGTTTCAGTTTCCTTTGATAGCAGTCTTGCTTCTTGTGTGCTAGGAGAAGAGTGTCCCTTGAAGATGCTCAGCAAAGTGAGAGAGAATGACTCTGGTTCAATTCCTTATATAGCCAGAGATATTAATCTTTATTTTTCAACAGTTCTTAAACATACATAATCCTGACTTTCACCTACCTAAAACTGGAATAAAACAAATATCCTATTTAGCATATGCAGACAGTGTCGCTTTACTTTTTCTCAGTCATCTGGGTATGAACAAAAGCTTGGAAACATTTCATTCTGAGTGTCAAAAAGCTATTTTACAGGTCAGTTATGATGAAACCAAAGTAACTGTTTTTTTGGGGGAATAAGAAAACACACAAATATTATATGAATAAACACAAACTAGAAGTAGTGAAAGTTTTGCTATCTAGGCATTACAATTCATCAAAATGGAAACTGGGGAGCACATTTGAGGGATGCAAAATCAAAAGTGGAAAGCTTTGTCCCAATACTGACCTCCTTTTCATATAAATATAGAGGCAAATCAATCAAAGGAAACTTAATGGTAACCTCTGCTAAAATCCAAAGTCAACTGCTTTACTGGGGGGGGGGATTGTGAGGCTCAAAGGGGTGGAGGGAGAGTGTAAAGAGGGGGATCTAGACAAAGCAGAAATACTGAATAAATACTTCTATTCAGTATTCACTAAGGAGGGAGAGGGTCAAGGACCACAGTTGGGGAGCAGAGGCAATTGGGGGGGATGGACACCAGTCCGTTCACAGTGGAGAGAGTTCTGGAGGAACTCAGAAAGCCGAAGGTGGATAAAGTCAAGGCGCCAGATGACATACACCCAGTGATATTAAGGGAGCTGTGGAGGGAACTAGCAGCACCTCTGACCACCCTGTTCATAGAGTCACTCAACACAGGAGTGGTTCCAGAGGACTGGAGGAGGGTGCATGTAGTCCCATTGCACAAAAGTGGTAGTAGGGTGGAAGCGGGGAACTACATGCCAGTCAGCCTCACCTCAGTGGTGGGGAAGATCATGGAGACACTGCTGAAAGAAAGGATAGTGGCACATCTGGAATCCTGGAGCCCAGGATCTGAGGCAGCATGGATTCACATCATGAAGGTCTTGTCAAATGAAACTGATAGATTTTTTTTTACTGGATGACTAGAGAAGTGAATCAGGAGGGGCTGTAGACATCGCTTACCTGGATTTCAGCAAAGCCTTCGATACTGTCCCACACAGAAGGCTTTTTAACAGGATGAGTAGTCTGGGCATGGGGCATAAGGTGATACAGTGGATTAGAAACTGGCTGACAGACAGAAGGCAGAGGGTGGTCATAAATGAGATCCAATCTGGGGAGAGAGGGGTGACCAGCGGAGTGCCACATGGATCAGTACTGGGACTAGTCCTGTTCAATGCCTTCATTAGTGACATTGCAGAGGGGCTGGAAGGAAAGGTCTGCCTATTTGCAGATGACACACAAGATCTGCAACATGGTGGATACTCCAGAAGGGCTACAGATAATGATGAGGGACCTGGAGAAGCTTGAAAGATGGTCGGACATTTGGCAATGGAGGTTCAGTGCAAAAAAGTGCAAGACAATGCACCTGGTAAGGGGAACCCTGGGGAGAACTACAGGATGAGGGGAGGTGCTGACCATCACCAAAGAAGAGAGGGACCTAGGGATTATAATATCTGATCACCTGAAGGTATCAAAGCAGTGTGTAAAGGCTGTAGGGAGGGCCAGTGGCAAGCTGGGGTGCACAGGCAGAGGTATTACTAGTAGGAGGCAGGAAGTTGTGATGCCATTGTATAAAACACTAGTAAGGCCTCACCTGGAGTTCTTTGCGCAGTACTGGAGGCCACACATGCATAAGGGCATAAACATGGTGGAGGCTGTCCAGAGAAGGGTGACAAAGATGGTGCATAGTTTGCACCACAAAAAATATGAGGAGCGACTAAGAAACCTCAATATATATATATATGTACTCACTGGAGGAGAGGAGAGGAGAGATAGGGGTGACATGATAGAAACTTTTAAGTACCTCAAAGGCATAAATAAGGTGCAGTTGGGAGATCTTTTCCAATGTAGAAAAGATACCAGAATAATGGGGTACAATATGAAACTGAAGGAGGTGGGCGATTAAGAGGTAACATGAGGACATTTTTCTACACAGAGAGGGTGGTGACAGCTTGGAATAGTCTCCCACAAGAGGTGGTAGGGGCAAGAACAGAGGAGGGGCTTAAACATGCCTGGGACAAGCACAGGGAAACCGTGAGAGGGAAGGGAGTGATGAAAAGCCACTGACCACTTAGCGTGAGTGGATACATACATGTATAGGGTCTATGGACAGACTGGATGGGTCTAGCAGTCCTTATCTGCTGACAATTTCTATATTTCTATTTTCAATGTTTGTGAGTTAAAAAAAAGAAAATGATGGTTATCATGATCTGTATTTTTGCAACATGATCAATATTTTTTTCAGCACAATCAGTGTGTTTTTTTTTCCACATGATTGATATTTTTTCCCACACAAGTAAATCATGAACATAAGCAGTTGTGATAATTTTTCTTTTACCATTCACATTTGTGGGTTAACTCAAAAATCCTTATAACTCTGAAACCATATAATAGTTTCTCAATGAACCTTCAAAAGGCACACTCTTGGCACAGGCCCCTTCAACCCTGAAAATTTCCTGAAAAAATTCCGCACTGTCTAGGCTGTAGGTGAAAGCAAACAATATGCAATGGTATAGGGGTTTTGTCTGTTTTTTGGTGGCTCATATCTCAAAAACCAAACAAGACCCCATCAAAAAACTTTTCACATCTTGAGACTCTGACAGCCTGATTGTGCATGCCAAATGTTGTGCCATTTTGCCAAATGACACCAAAGTTACTAAGGTGCAAAATTGAAGTTTAACATTAAACTGCCTACTCAACCCTTACTATAGGGGTGCTACTGCACCCCTGTATATACATTGGCCAAGTACAGAACTTTCCTTGTGTAGTACTGCACTCACTTTTAAACTAAGCTTTTCTCAGTAAATGGTTTACATATCAGAATGTACTTACACTCAGTGCTTTGCCCAACTAGCATGGCTCTTGACTCTATAAAAAATATACTGTAAGGGGGTGATGTGCCACTTGTTCAGCTGGTTCTGATTACTCTATGATTTTTGTAATATAAAAATGTGTTATTGAGTGTCACTCATGAGACATGCTGAGACAGCCTGTGGGATGCCCCCCCCAACCAGGTTTCAACTACAAGCTGTTAACTTAAAGGCCAGGAGATAATTATAGGCTAGAAGAGATATAAATTAAGGATCTCCTGTTTATCTGGCTTAAATGGAGCTGCCAGCTGCTAGCATGAAAATCATAAACTTTTATGAAATTTAGAGGAAGAACCAGGTTATGTTACTTAGGTGCCAAGTCATAAATGCTCCTTTGATGTCTGTGAAGGGCAAAAAGACACACTAGATCAAAGGGTTATGGAGACGTGAGTTTTTGCTGATATCACCTATTTAATTTACCTTCTGAATGATAAGACATCCTGTTTTGTATAATTTTTATATTCTGACAGGGAAGAGCTAGGTGACCTCATGGAAAGAGGTTGGCAAAGCCAGTTTTAAACAGTATTCTGTTTTCCACTTAGTTACACACTCATGTTTGGACTCTGAAGAAGAAACATCTACTTCAGATAGACAAGTCTAATTGTCTAGTGGTAGGAATTAATTTGCACTTTTTAAACCTTGTTCTTTTTAAGTGATTGTATGTTTTTGTGATATATTGTTCTGTATTTACATTTTACATATTTTTATCTATTTTAAAGTAAACCTCTATTTTAAGAGACAGTTACTTGGTGTGCCTTTGAAATTCTTTCTTTGACAAGTGAAGCATATATGGTTAAAGCTGACGTTGTGCATACGCTTACTGGTTTACCAAATTGGGAAATGGTAAGAGTTTATTCTGAGGTCTTTCATAGAGTTTCTAAGGGTTCATTTTGTACACCTGGTTAGGTGCCATTAGGCAAAAAATATCTGGCCCCCCCTCCCAGAAGAGCATAATTATCTGAGCCTGTATATTAGGTACACTAGCAAGAGGTTCACAGTTTGAATCCCTCCAGAACTTGAGACCAAAGGTTGATTCGAACCCACAAAACAGACAGGAGGGTTACCCTGTTTCTTTTCTTTTTCACAATACTGCACTCGGAGGCTGGCACTGTGAGAGCAGAGGGCCTGACCTGCTGAGTGGGGTTGTGACAGGGTACACATAATCCTAGATTAGGTTCTATTTGCCTCCTTTGAAATCATTCAGTATTGTACATTGCTTTAAAGTGCCATTCCATTTTAATTGTATTGTACTCTCTGCTGCTCCAGGCATTTTACTGTATTTGAGCAGCATGACTACATTGCTGCCATCATTTTTATGGGATGCAAGGTTGCTAGGATACATAGCAAAGGTACCAAAAGCTCACACTTCCTCAGAGTTATGAAATGCACCGATAGAGATTCAGCGCTAGTGTTCACTGTGACTAAAATTACCTGCTCTCTATTTTATAAATTATATATTTATTTTATTTATTTCAGATTCAGATTACATAACCCTTGAGCTAGGGAGCTCATTTACGAAGGTTCCACTTCAAAGATAAAGGTGCAAAGATACTAGCATGTTACATAGATACATAGACAGTGTCGGCAGATAAGGGCCTATGGCCCACCCAGTCTGCCCATTTGAGCTTGTAAGTTCAGTTTGTTTTCCTAGAAACAAGTATACAAGTATGTTAAACAAGTATAGGAGTTAATTAGTGAATTAAAACATCTTGAGCACTGTGTACAGTTCTGGAGGCCGCACCTAAGGAGAGATATCCAACTCCTGGAGAGGGTTCAGAGGAGACCAACCAGAATGATCCGGGCCTGGGGGATATGACATATGAAGAACGACTAGGGAAGCTCAACCTGTTCTTGCTGGAGGAGAGGAGGGACCAGAGGGACATGATTGAGGTCTTCAAGTACCTCAGGGGCATAAATAAGGTAAATAACCTCTGTGCACAAACACTGAGGCAAGGGTTACCCCAAAGGGCATTTGGCTGGGAAGCCAAGTTTCAAGAAAATACAAAATCACACATGCCCCCACAATGCAAAGCATCATGGGCTGCATATGCAAATCACCACAGAATGTTATGCTGGCCCAACTTTAAGCAGAATTGCATGGTGCCGAAAGGCCTCTCACACAGTTTGCAAAGGGTGCTAACAGAAGACATAGACACGTGTTTCATCCTACCAGGACTCATCAGTATGCCTCGTCTGTTTGACACCCCAGTGGAATGGACCAGCTACCCTAAAGGCAGTGTGCCTTGGATATATTATGGTGAACCCATTAAAATAAAAATCTATTTAAAAGACAAAGAACCTCTGTGCTCAAACACTGAGGCAAGGGTTACCCCAAAGGGCATTTGGCTGGGAAGCCAAGTTTCAAGAAAATACAAAATCACACATGCCCCCACAATGCAAAGCATCATGGGCTGCATATTCAAATCACCACAGAATGTTATGCTGGTCCAACTTTAAGCAGAATTGCATGGTGCCGAAAGGCCTCTCACACAGTTTGCAAAGGGTGCTAACAGAAGACATAGACACGTGTTTCATCCTACCAGGACTCATCAGTATGCCTCATCTGTTTGATACCCCAGTGGAATGGACCAGCTACCCTAAAGGCAGTGTGCCTTGGATATATTGTGGTGAACCCATTAAAATAAAAAACTGTTTAAAAGACAAAGAACCTCTGCGCGCAAACACTGAGGCAAGGGTTACCCCAAAGGGCATTTGGCTGGAAGCCAAGTTTCAAGAAAATACAAAATCACACATGCCCCAGCATGAGTTCACCCAATATATCCAAGGCACACTGCCTTTAGGGTAGCTGGTCCATTCCACTGGGGTGTCAAACAGACGAGGCATACTGATGAGCCCTGGTAGGATGAAACACGTGTCTATGTCTTCTGTTAGCACCCTTTGCAAACTGTGTGAGAGGCCTTTCGGCACCATGCAATTCTGCTTAAAGTTGGACCAGCATAACATTCTGTGGTGATTTGCATATGCAGCCCATGATGCTTTGCATTGTGGGGGCATGTGTGATTTTGTATTTTCTTAAATAAGGTAAGCTGAGATAGGATATTTTGACTGAAGGAGGATGGAATCACCAGAGGACGCAGTTGGAAGACTGAGGGTTGTAGGATTGGGGGGAAAGGAGGTGGCGGTACTTCACCGAGCGAGTGGTGAAACTGTGGAATGTGCTGCCCGGGGAGCTGGTACAGGCAGCTACGGTGGAGGGATTCAAGAGAGGGTGGGACAGGTATAGGCAAGGGGTGAAGCAGAGGCTGGCTTGCCTGGGGGGAGCAGGACTAGGGGATGGAGTAACAATGGAAGGAGACAGATAGAGGGCTATGGTACCCAATTAGGGTGCTGAAGCAGGAGCAGACTTGATAGACCAATAGGCCTACTCTGCTGGCGTCTAGTATGTTAGTATATTAATTAAAGTTGTACAGACAATAGTGGGTAATACAAAAGGACAAAGAGGTGCAGGAAAAATAGGGCATCAAGATAAGCAGCCAGCATGGCTTTTTTCATGATCTGTTTAACTTAAATAGGTTGGAAGAGTAAATTAGATGAGGCATAGGTGGATGGAGGGAGGAGGTGCAGCCTACTTGAGATGGGGGAAGTTAGGAATAGCAGTCACAATCACCAGGTTGAAATAGGTGGTTCCGGAGTGCCACTTTGAAAGGGACAGTTTTGCTGAGCTCGAGAAGGGTGTCTGGGAGTTCATTAAACGACTTAGGGCCCCTGTAAGTTAGGGACCTTTGTTCTAGGGTGGTATGTTTAAAGGGGACCTGGAGGGCATTTCTAGTCCTGCTTCTGGTACAGTTAGTAGTTGTGGTCAGGTGGAAAAGCTTCTTCAGTGAGGCAGGGGAGAGGTTTAATTTGGCTCTTTTTTTGCCAGCAGACACATTTGATACCTGATCCAGCTGTGCAGAGGGAGCCAACCGGTTTAAGAGTATAGTGTACATTTATGTGTTAAATTGCCCATTTTGAGGCAAGCCTGCAGGCCTTATTGAGTAGCGTCTTAATCCTTTTTAGGGCTGTGTCTGCTGCAGCGCTGCAAATAACCCCCGTTCTCTCCTTGTTGTCACCTATATTCTACAAAGCACTGCCTTTGTATTCCAGTATCATTTTATAACTCCTGCTTGTAGCTGCATACCATTTATTCTTCTAGCACAAAATTAAAAGTACTGACTGATTCTTTATGATCCAAAGTGGCCAGCCCTTTCTGGTCCACATAAATGTATTCAGTTTTATTCAAAACACTCCCTATATGGATATGGTGAAAGGCAACACACTTAGAAGCAGCACTAGAAGGCAATATAATGTAGTGGTGAAAGGTACTGAACTGTAAACCTGGAGACCTGAGTTTGGATCCCTTAACCCCACTTGCATACTGTGTGACCCTGAGCAAGTCACTTAACTTCCTTGTGCCCCTAGGTCACATCTGGAAACAAGCTTTGGCTTAGTGTGCCTTTCCTGGTTAAACAATTTTCCCTTGCCCTGTACCATATTTTTAACTATCTTGTTTGTCACATATGGCAGGACTCCACACTCCACACCATCCTCCATGACCCTGCTCTATTTACATTTTATTCCATATAATTTTTCAATTTCATATGATAATTGCCCCATTACCATAGCATGCCAGCTAAGTGCACCTGTAGTCAAGACAATCTACCCAACAGAACACCTGCACTGGACTGCTATATATCATTCCCTTGTCCATTCCCAGTACTTCAACTCCTAACAATGATACGCTCATGACCTAGGGACCTATACACAAGTATCTCTCATAATGTAGGTCCAGAGGCATTTAGAAAACTATTAATGGAAAAAAGATAGGCGGAGGTCCCACCCAATCATCTATTAAAACTGTCTGAATTGATTTTAGCAAAATATCATTTAAAATTTGAGAAACATTACTTTTGGCAAACTCACGGTACAACAATGGGGTACTTGATGGCACCGAGTTATGCCAGTACTTTTATTAATCAATTTGAATTATCAGTACATGTATGACCAGCAAAAGAATAACTATCTGAAACACATTTATAGATGACATACTATGTGTGTGTGTGTGTGTGTGTGTGTGTGTGTGTGTGTGTGTGTGTGTGACCTCAGGATGACCTAGAACATTTTTTTTCACTGTATCAATGAATGAATGTGTCACATACATTAAGTTTGTGATGATGCATAGTAGTACCAATACGAACTTTTTGGACAGCAACATCTTTAAAGATAAGGGACATTTGCTTACCAAGAAATATAAGGAAACAGACAAAAATATACTCCTACATGCTAGGAGCTACCATAAGCGACAAGCAATAAGCAAAACACTATATGGACAGATGATACAGCTAAAACGTAACTACAGTAAGGAAGAAGACTGCACTGAATGAATGAGGGATTTGGAACAAGGTTCAGAGATGGGATGCAAATTCACTGTCCTTAAGGAGACAAAAAGGAAAAGTGACAAAAAGACAAGGCAAGAATTGTTAAGTGCATCACAGGAGGACAAACAGACAAGCTGACTTTTTCAACCTCGTACTGTGATGAATTCAATGAGATAAAAAATGGTAATTATGAAACATTGGAATGTTCTCTGATCCACAGCTGCAGCTTCAAAAGCATTCAGGGATAAACCATTAATAATCCCTGGAAAAGTAAGAAATATAAGGAATAGAGTAACAAACTCTTTACACAAATGTCCACAAACCAGAAAATAATTTTATTCCCAATAGTAGTGTGCTAACTACCAGAACTGTAACAATACGTGCAGTACCAAAATCATACATAATCCATACAGAGATGAAGAAATAAAGATGAAAAAATTCATAACTAGTAAGACTGAAGAAATAGTATATATTGTCAAATGCCCATGTGGCTTGAATTTCCTAAGGTGGTTAACTGGGTAAGAAATTGATTAGGGGATGAACAGCAGAGGGTGGTGGTAAACTGAGTTAACTCTAAGGAAAGGAGGGTGGCCAGTGGGGTGCTGCAGAGATCAGTCCCCTTTAATGTCTTCATAAGTGACATTGCAGAGGAGCTGGAAGGGAAGGTCATCCTCTTTGTGGATGACACCAGCATCTGCAATAGGCTGAACACTCTAGGGTGTGTGTGGAAAGAATAAGCAGTGACCTGAGAAAACTTGAGAAGCGTTCAAGGGTATGGCAGCTGGGTTTCAATGTGAAAACGTGCAAAATAATGCAATTGGGGGCACAGAAACCTGGAGGCAGAGTACAAAATGGGTGGGGCAGTACTGACTAGAGTACCACTGAACAGTAAAGAGACCTTGAGGTAATCATATCAGATGACCTAAAGGTGGCCAGTCAATGTGACAAGGCAGTTTGAGGGCTAGTGGAATGCCTGGGTGCATAGGGAGGGGTAGTACCAGTAGAAGTGAGGTGGTGTTGCCTCTATATAGATTGCTGTTATGACCCCACCTAGAGTACTGTGTTCTGTTCTGGAGACCACATCTCCAGAAGGACAGAGACAGAGTGGCAGTAGGAGGCAGTATAGCACGGTGGTTTAAGGCTCTGAACTGCAAATCTGGTGACATCCGGCAGACCAGATCTGGGTTTGAATCCCACAGCTTCCACTTATATACTGTGTGACCCTGAGCAAGTCACTTAACTTTCCTGTGCTCCCAGGTCACACCTTAAAAAAAAGCTTTCAGCTTAGTGTGCTACTCCTGGTTAAACAACTAAAAAAAAAAAAAAAAGAAGGCAGTCCAGAGGTTCAGAGGAGGGCAACTAAAATGGTGCAGGGTCTGCATCAGAAGCCCTACAATGAGAGGCTTACGGACCTGAATATGTAAACTGTGAAAGGGGGGAGGTATGATACAGACCTTTAAATACCTAAAGAAGGTACATAAACTACAGGAGGCAAGTATTTTTCAAAAACAAAAAAAGGTGCTCATGAACAAAGGGACATGATATGAAGCTGGAGGGAGATAGAGTCGGGAAAGAAGTGAAGAAGTACTTCTTCACAGAAAGAGTGATAGAGGGCCAGCCACTGGCGTAGTGGTTGGATTTCTGCTTGCGACACTGAAAGACCCGGGTTTGAGAATAGATTCAGGAGTCAGAGGGCTGGCCGAGGGGTTGAAGGACTGAGCATCCCAGGGACTACTATCCCTCCACTAGATGGAGTGGGGAATGTGTATCTGGCTCTGGGAGAGGCCTGGGGGACAGCAGTGGCCAAAGCCTGAGTTACTATGGGGGGCATGTCGGATGTCAGCGCAGCATGTGTCATCTCGTCATTGTATGTCATGCTCTCCTAGGGTCTAAACCAACAAAACAGTGGCCACATACATGACGCCCCACTTCCCCAGCCCTGATCGCCCACCACAACTCTGCCAAAGCTGACTTATCCCATCTACCACTACATCCATCTCACTTCCATGCCCACCCTGGGGGGCAAGCCAGGGAGGCAATGTTGGTAGGTGCCCTGCTGGCATTGTCCTCCTGTCATCATTTGGGTTCACACCGGTGAGGTGGCACTGCCCTGGGGGCAATCCCGGTAGTATTACCAGGAGGAGGTAAGTCCCTTTGGATGGGATAGGGGTCCGGGGGTGAGCGTTGGCTGAGCTACTGGGCGGCACGTGGAAGAAAAGCATATTAAATAAAAAAAATTAAAAAATGGCAGATTCCTGGAGCAGTCTTCCAGTGGAGGTGGTGGGAGTGAAAACAGTAAGGGGTTTAAAATGCATGGGATAAGCATAAGGGAATCTTAGGGGAAAGGAAGAGGAGAAGGAATAATGGATCAGAGGTCAAGAAGGATCTGCGGTGATTCTGTAGGCAGGGAAACATGGACAGACTAGGTGAGCTTCATCTGCTGGCAAATTCTATGTTTCTATGTTACATAGAACAGATAGTAAGGGTGCTATGTTTGAGAATTATTATTTTTTTTTAAATATTTTATTTTGTTGGTAACTGGGTAAGGCCTACTAGGCACAAGTGCCTGTTTTCAGGGGCGACCTGGGAGCACTGGGGTGGTTCAGTGACTTGCTCAGAATCACACAGTATGCAAGTGGAGGTTGTGGGAATCAAATCCAGGTCTGTTGGATATGCCAAGCTCATTCACATCTTGTTACTCTAACCTCTAGGCTATACTGCCACAATGAACACAAGAGTAACATCCATAGGGGAGATGAATATTCACCACTAGCCAGACACTTCAGAGAAGCTGGACACACTTTCAGACTTAAGGTTTGTGGATATTGAAAGAACTGAGAAACAAGAAAGGGGGAAAATGTGGATAGGATTCTTCTCAAAAGGGAGACTTATTGGATAGAAAGATTTGGGACACTAGTTCCCAAATATGGTCTTAATGAAGTAATAGACTAGATCAAATCTTTTAACAATATTGGTCTTGGGTTCTGCCATAATTTCTTCTATGGTGTAGGATGTCAGGAGCATATCATTGTTAGGAGCTGAAGTACTGGGAATGGATAAGGGAATGATATATGGAGATCTGGTGTGGGTGTTCTTTTGGGTAGGGTGCCATAACTACAGGTGCTGTTAGCTGGCATATTATGGTGATGGGGCACTGTCATATGAAATTGAAAAATTAAATGGAATAAAACGTAAGTAAGCAGGATCAGGGGGGATGGTGTGGGGCCCTTCAGCACAGAACAGTTGGTGTCATATGTGACAAAATAATCAAAATAGGATACAGCTTCTAGTGCTGCTTCTAAGTGTATTGCCTTTCACCACATGCATATAGGGAGTGTCTTGAATAAAATTTAATAAGCATTTATGTGGACCAGGAGAGTCAGATCGCTGTGGACTACAGCTATGAAGAAAGGTAGGGTTTAAGCAAGAGTCAACCTTAAATTTTTTTGCACTAACCAGCAGGACAAGTTGATTCAAAATTCCACTAGCCAGAAGATGGTCGCACTAGTCCACAATTATAATGGTGATTGTTGATCACTTACAAAGGAAAACAAAAATCAAGCCAATAAATACTCTTGATTATTGCACATTTATTCTGCTCCTACAATGCTTCCTGCCCCTGCAAAAAAAGAATGAAAGAAAAGACTGGCATGCAGTTATACACAGTGTGCCCCCATTGTTTTGTACCAAGGCTCCTTCTCTTCCTCTGCCCCCTAACTGAGTTGGAGGATCCCACAGCAGCAACTGTTCAGTCAAGCTGCCCAAGCTTTGCTCACGCAGTAACCAACATCATCGTGTAGCTCGCAATGCTTTCACCCCATTCACAGGGCAAGGGACACAGTAAGGTAGAGAAAGACACTCTCAGCCCGAACCCTGTTACCAGCTGGAGACCTGCACTTCTAGAGGTTTTCGTACAGTGTCTAGTGAGTCTGGGGCAGATCTAGGAGTTCTTTGGGGATGGGGCCAAGCAAACCAAGGGGGCTTGGGAAATAGAATATTTTGCAACATTTTTATTTATATATACCAAGCACAAAAGTATTGATTTTAACACACTCTAACTCAACAGTTTGGATTTACTTCCCAAAAATTTCATAGTTTAGAAATAACTTTTTTCTAAAATGGGGTTGAAAACAGCAAAAATAATATAAACCATATATCAGCAGTCAAGAGCAGGTGACCAGCACCTTAGGAAAGAGATCAGCAGGGCTACAGGGATAGGAATGTGATCCTTATTGGTGCTTTAGACATGCCTGGTGTGGACTAAGCCGTGCTGGGTGGCAATGAACAAATGTAATAAGGCATTGTTAGATGCTTTCCAGGATTGTTTTTTAACACAGCACCTTAGGGATCACACCAGACAGGAAGCTATTCTGGATTTACTGTTCCCAAATCAGGGCATATTGAGATAACAAGGCCCCTCTATGGACCAGCAATAATACGGTATGGATTTCCTTGCCCATTGTGTCAAGACATACTAAATCCAGGACTCAAGTTTTGAACATCTGCAAAGCAGACTTTGGGAAAATGACTGAGCTACTAAGGCTGCAACTTTCTATTTATTTGCAATTTCTAACCTGGAAAGGCACACTGAGAAGTGATAGCTTGCTTCCAGTGCATCCTGGGGGATGAGTTACAAATACCTGTTTTATTGATGGAGGAAATGTGGGACATGACGGGGGACTCCCCTACTCTTCATCGCAAAGTGCCATGGGATCTTTTACTTTCACCTGGGCAGTGACCAGAGATGGGCAGAAAGGACCTCACTTTTACATCTCATCCAAAGGATGCTACCTCAGCAGTGCAGTACCCCCTCATACTGCACTACAGTTCAAGCTATGAGTATTACCTCAGGTACCCGATGTGGGGCTAGAACCCAGGACCTTTTGATCTTTCAGCCTCAGAGCCAAGCATGCTACCCACTGAGCCACTGACACTGCTTGTCAACACAACACACAACTTGAAGGTGTGAGCAGGGTGGACAAAGCTGAGGCAAAGTGGGAGGCAATCAAAGGAGCAGAGCTGGAGGTCTTACAGAGCTGCATGAAAATGGCAGGCAAGGCTAGGAAACACAAGAGGCCTAGCTGGTTCACCATAGAGGTTAGGGAAGCTGTAATTAGGAAGAGGACAGCCTAGTCTTCAAGAAGAATTAAATAGAGTAAAGTAGGTCAGTCTACCAGGGCAGCCTAAAGTGAAGTAGGAGCCTCAGTAGAATGAACCAAAACCAAGACAGATCAAAATTGCTTAGGTAGTTAAACTAAAACCTTCTTCGGGTACATCATGGAGAGTAGGAATATGAAAGAGGGCATTGAGAGACTGAGGAAGGATGATGAGTGGGTGATTGACAATGCAGACTAGGTGGATCTCCTGAATGAATACTTCACCTTAGCATTCACAGTGGAAAATGGACCCTCTCTCCAAGTGCTCAGTCCATCCAGCAGGAGTAGCAGAGGAAAGGGGGTGGAACTTAAACTTTATCCTGATCACTGAAGATTAGGTGCTCACAGGTCTCATGAGACTGAAAAGAACAAGGTGCCAGGCCCTGACAGGCTGTATTGCACAGTACACAGAAGTAGGGGTGGCACTGGAGAGTCTACTAGCTGATCTGTTTAACTGATCCTTGGCAACAGGAATAGATTTAGGGGACTGGAGGGAGGCACACATGTCTACTGCACAAGGGACGGGATAAAGGGGATCCAGGTAACAATAGGCTAGTCAGTCTGACCTCTATATGGGGGGGGGCATGGAACTGCTTGAAACTATCATAAAAGAGTGACTGGTAGAATGCCTTGAAGGAAAAGGGCTGCAGGAGGGAAGGCAGCAAGATTTCAGAAGGGGGTGGTCATGGCAAACAAACTTCATTAACTTTTTCAATACAGTGATTGGACTCTGTGCTGCATGGAAGGCTGATGGAAAAAGCTGAAAACCTGGGAGTGGGGATAGCTCAGCCAAATGGATCTGGATAGGTGATAGGACACAGAAGGTTGTGGTGAATGGGAGTCATTTGTGGGTCAGCAAAATGACTAGTGGGGTGCCTATGAGGTTGATCTTCAGATCAGTACTGTTCCACTTATTCATCTGTGACGTAGGAGTTGCAATTTTATTGTAAGATTAGCTTGTTTGCCGATTATACAAAGGTATGCAGTAGGGTAGATGCAGAGGAGGGAACTGAAGGGGGATCTAGCACAACTAGAGAAATGGTCTGGGATCTGGCAGCTCAAATGCAATGCGAAGAAATGCAAAGTCATGCATATTGGGAATAAGAATCTCAAACCACAATACTGGATAGAGGGTGTCTTTGCTAAACAGACTATAGAGGATAGGAACATGAGGATCATCATTAGTGACAGTTTAAAGTCATCAGCTCAAGGCAGAAGGCCTATCAGATGTACTGTATTGCTAGGGTCATCACCAGCAGGACGTGATCCTGCCCCTGTATAGGACCCTGGTGAGGTCACACCTAGAGTACTGTGCACAGATTTGGACCTCCTATCTCAGAAAGGACTATGATCACTTGGAAACAGTGGAGGGGTCAATAAAATGTTATGGGGTATGCAAGTATAAGATTTATTACACACAAAGGACAGTATACATTTGGAATAATCTGCCTTCTGAAGTGCTAAATAGCAGGAATTTCTCTGAGTGAAAGAATAGATTGGACAGATTTCTTGGCAGAGAAGGGTTTAGAGGATTATTATAACTAAATAAGGGACAGCTCATACGGGTGTCATGCCTTCTACTGTCTCTAAAGTTCAATGTGAATCAAAGTGAATCAGTGTCACCACTCTAGGAGTAGTATATTGCTTCACACGTGTTCCCCTTGATTTTTTTCTCCTTTGTTCAATGCATATATTATTGCCAATCTGATTATCGTGTCCGTGTAGCATAGTGCAACATGAATTATGTGTGCCGCACAGTTTACAGTATAGACATTGCACATATTAATAATTGTACACTGTATCCATTTGAATCACATGACCTGTCAAACATACAAACGTAGAAAATGATGGCAGATAATGACCACTGGGCCCATCTAATCTGCCCATTTTTAATTATGATCACTTTTGCTGCAGACCCTGCTTGGTCTACAGTGCTGTCCCTTCCACCCCCTTCCTTCCTCTTAGGATTCTCCTGTGCCTATTGCAGGCATTTTTGAAACCTACCACTGCTTTTGCATCCTCCACCTCTGATGGAATGCTGTTCCAGGAATCCACCACCCTTTCTGTGAAGACCTACTGGCTCACTTCTCTCCTGAATCTACCCCTTCCAGCATCATATCATGACCCCTTGTTCTAGAGCACCTTTTTTCTGAAATCTATCTCCCTCCTGTACCTTATTAACCTCTGTGAAATATTTAAAGGTCTGTAACATATATCCACTCTCCCTACTCCCCTCTAGGGAGTACATATTGAACTCTTTTAGTCTCTCCTCATAGGGCATCTGATGCAGACCTTGCACCATTTTATCAGCTGTCCTCCGGACCACCTCCACTTTGCCTATCTCTTTCCAGAAATGTGGTCTCCAGAGCTGGACATAGTTCTCCAGGTGAAGTGCTATCCATTGACCTATACAGGGGAACACCGCTTCTCTCTTTTTGCTGGTGATATCCCTACCTATGCACCCCAGCATCACACTAACCCTCCTGACTGCCTTGTCGCATTGCCTGGCCACCCTTAAGTCATCCAGTATCATTATTCCCCCCAGATCTCTTTCTTGCTTGGTCACTGTCAGTATCACTCCCCCATTCTGTACTATGCCCTCAGGTTTCTGTGGACCAAATGTATTCCTTTGCACTTTTTGTGGTACTAAAAAACTAGTGGCTTGATTATCCAGTCAAAGAAATCTGTCAGATTTGTTTGGCATGACCTTTCCCATGTCTGTTGAACAAGTCTGTCAGAGGTGCAGCTAGTACCTCCGTGAGATCCCTCAGCACCCTTAGATGCACCCCCTCTGCCCCATAGCTTTATCCACCTTCAGATTACTGAATTATTTCTGGACTCTGTCCTTAGAAAAGGATCCACTGTCCATTTATCTCCCCTCTAAGCCCTTTGTGCATTTCTGTGTTCCCTTTCCTTCACCTTGTACTCTGAACACTAGGCAGAAGTATTTGTTTAGGATGTCTGCCATTTCTTGGTCCCCCTCTTTATAGTCCCTCCCCCCTTTAACTGTACAATCCCTCCCTTTGTCTTACTTTTCCCAGTAATATACTCCCAAAATATCTTGTCCCCTTTCGATACTGCCTGAGCTATTCTTTCCTCAAAACTGAAAATTGGTAGTGCTCCGAAACCTATAAAAGGTACTTTAAGGACAGTGTGCTCCATAGCAGGGAATAATGAACCTATGTAAAGTTTACAGCTGTAAGCAGTAATGTCTATGTGCACTCCTATCAAACACTGGGTACATCACGTTCATGTTCATGCTTAACCAGCTCTATTTATTTTATAATCTTTTTTTATAAATGTTTTCCTTTTCGAAAACTTTTTGAAATGTTTTAAATTGAACTATAGTACTTATGGCATGTAGCCTGATGAGACAAAGTTTTTTGATCCATTTTTTGGGCATCGTGGCTTGCAGTGAAAAATGAAACCTTCTTGGCTCAATTGCCTAAATCCATATCTCTTTTGTCATTTCTTTCACCCACTGTATTGCCAACTGACTATGTAAGCATTTGAATAATTTTCCTTGCTCCTCAGGTGGCCATTAGGTACGCACTTGATTTTGCTGCTCACTGCATGTTGTACCACTGTCCTGTCCACACCTTGCTTCAGGTATGGAAGTGTAGTAACGTGCTGACATTTCGGAGTGTCATATAATCCATCCTCAAAGCTCTGAGGCTGGAGTGTATGACACTGAAATGTCAGCACGTTACTATACTTCCATACCTGGAGCAAGGTGTGGTCAGGATGGCTGTTCAACAAGAGTGAGCAGCAAAGTCAAGTGCGTACCTAATGGCCACCTGAGGAGCGAGGAAAATTTTTCAAATGCTTACATAGTCAGTTTGCAATGCAATGGATGAAAGAAATGGCAAAAGAGATATGGATTTAGGCAACTGAGCCAAGAAGGTTTCATTTTTCACCGCAAGCCATGGAATCAAAAAACGAACCAAAAAATGTTGTCTCATCAGGCTACATGCCATAAGTACTGTTGTTCAGTTTAAAATGTTTCAAAAAGTTTTGAAGGGGGTGTGGCTTAGCCAGCAAACAAGATGGCAACATAAACTTTTTGAGCTGCTGACCCAGAGCCAAGAACACTATTTCTACCTGATTCATGGAAAAGCTAATTACTCCTATTGCAATCGGAAGCTATTTGACGTGATTGTTTACTCACAACTGGTTTTTGGAGACTTTCAGTTTTGGGATTTGGCTGTACTCTACTTTGTGGCTCAGAACACTCTTGCACCTGTGGTTGTATGGCACACAACTCCAAGGGGGGCAGGGAGCCCTCAGCATGGGACATGTTCACATCAATACTGAGCTGCATAGAGGCTCTAATGGTGGCATCTAACAACATGGCTGCCACACTGCAACAACTGTATCCAGGACAAATTGTACAGAGCAAAAAATTGATTCTCATGAAGAAACGCTGCAGGGTCATTGCACAACCATGCGAGAGCAGGTGGCCCAAATTAAAGCCCTACAGGACAAAATGGATGATATGGAAAACAGGAGCTGCTACAACAACTTGCGGCTCCTGGGCTTCCTGGAAGGACGCAAGGAAGGCAGTACAGTAACCTTCCTACAACAAGCCCGCTCAGAGCTCCTGCAGCTCCTGCGCAGCACCAGAATAATTATTGAGTGTGCACACCGCTCGCTACAGCCAAAGCCAGCCAATGGAAAAAGGCCAAGGCCCATCCTAGCCCGGATTCTCAATTTTGCAGAACAGGAGGTAATCCAGGCTAGGGCCAGAGAACTGGGTGCTCTGGACTGGTGAGGCCACCGCATAATGATTTTTCAAGATTACTCCAGGGAACTAGCTGCCAGATGGAAGGCCTACACTAATGCGCGAAGGAGGCTCCATGAACTGCAGGTACCTTTTACCCTATGGTACCCTGCAGTCCTTTAAGCCACTTGCAATGGATCCCCTTACCAGTTCTCCACACCCAAGGCCACTATGGATTTTATTACTACAACTTGGCCTCTTCACAACAACAAGGGCAGCAGCCCACTTCAGGGCCCTCCTGCTATGACACACAGTGGCTATTTGGACCATAGATCACCTTTGGTATGGGACCAGCATGCTTCATCAGAAGGGGCTATCAGGGACCCAGCAGAGAACTGGAGCCTCAACCTAACAAAGACCGCAAGAGACCACCATCTGCCTCCCACACCAGAAGAGAGCATCTGCAGGACAGAGGAGGTGCTGAGGATCTGGCTGAACTGACCGCTTAGCAAGAAGGGACCCAGAACCTGGAATACACGAGTCCCTACTTTTCACAGAATTGTTTTTCCTCAATTGCCCAGCAATCCCTGAAATGGAGTGAAGATCCCTTCATGGAAATGGACTTTTCCACCCCTGAATCCCTTGAACAGGTGTCCGAAGAAGTACAGCTATCATAGGCGGCTTCCTCAGATGTTGCATTGCTGCTTGGGGAACCTGAAGTCTTGGCCGTGGACTTGGGCATTCTCCCAGGACAGTTGCAACTGGTGGCATAAGATAAGGGACAGAATAAATCTTGCAGCGTGCTCCCTGTATGATCTTCGGTTTACTGATTACAGATAAGTGCCTACCAGGTTTTGTGTCATTAAGGGGAGTAAACTGATGGGGTGGTATAATGGGGTAAGGGGAAAAGAAGAAGCCCTGTCGATGATTGCATCAGCTGTGGTATGGGGCCTCTCCTCCCTCCCTGTAAATCAAGGGGACAACAAGAAGGACAGGGTTGCAGTTTTACCTTGCCACCCCCAGACACTCCTCCTTCTAGGGGTATTTGTAATATGCACAGATTAATGGCTTAAAATGCTGGGCTGCCTGTTTTAAGATGATGGGGAGGTTGGGGTGGGAAGGTGGGGTAATAGAAATGTGGGTTTAAGATAATACAGCATTATGAACTGTTCTTGGGTATACTGACCTTTGAACCCCCCCCACCCTTCCGTTTCCTCCCCACCTGCCACTTAGCCCTTGACACTTCCTCCCCATCCTATAATGGAGATGCCGTCTGAATGACTAAAGAGAGACCCTCCTTCTCCTCCCACAAGGGATGATAAGTCCTGAGACAGGTAGCCCCTCCCGGTCTCCCCCTTGATCCTCACTGGGACCCCTTAAATCCTGCGATCTGCATCTCTCTTGTCCGTCTGGCAGAGGCATAATGGAGGACTGTTATAGGGTACTTCCTGGTTCTAAGATTTCACCAAAAACTAGGGGCTGCCTACAGATACTGGCAATACCTCACCCCTGAGGCCCACCATGCCATCATCCAGGGAAACCTGCTACCTATCCTGGACTACTGCTCTCTTATCTAATCCAGGACCTCCACATCCACCATGGCAAAACTATCAGTAGCATACAACAGTGCCTGCCACTTCTCCCTGCTGGCCCCTTTCTCCACACACCACTGTACGCTCTACACTATACTGGGGTGGCTCCCACTACAAGCCCGCTTTGACCTTGCACTGTACAGTTTTATTGATTCTGTCATCTGTATTGGCCAAAATTCCCCTCTTGCTCCCCTTCTCACCATACAAACCTCACACCACTGCCTACACTCCTCCAGTATCCCCTCCCTGAAAATCCCCAGGGTAACCATGACCATGGGCACTAGAGCCCTGTCTGTAGCAGCCCCCACACTATGGAACAAGCTGCCCACTGAACTGCGCACCATAAGCACTCACCACCAGTTCAAGACTCACCTCAAAGACTGGCTCCTGTTGGCATCCACTTGCCACTGCTTTAAGGACTAGCCCCCCCCCATAGGTTCCAGGGGTGGGGACAAAAGAGTTCTCTTATTTACTGAAACTGTACCACCATGAGCCTCACTTTGCTATGTTATTTGTTGTCCCTCAACTACTGCCACCATATATTGCCAAATGTAACAACTGTAACCTTTCACTATGTATTACCTGCTCTTGTTGTGTGCTTGTTATTCTGATGTTCTACTCTGCTAACCTATGAGACTCTTATTTCTTCTGTCAGCTCCACCCACAGTTATTGTTTGCTAGTGTTGCATGTTGTTAGACTGGTACAGGTAACGGCAAGATGGCCTTTATACCTACCAGTTGTTTAACCCCCCTTTAGGGACAGCTGGGCTGTTGAATCAGCTAGCTAAGCCCAGCTTTTGGCCCCAACAAGTGTCTTCTTTTTCTTTTGGTTTATAAGGTTGTATACATTTATTGTTGAATTATTCTTGGATAAGTAAGTATTGTTCTGGTTACCTAGCTGGCCAGGGATCTGAGCTGTCCTCCCTGAACATACTCTCCTAAGACAGATAGCCAGTGACAGCAGGGAAGGTCAGCTTTTCCACACCAGTTTACCCTATAGGATTGCTGCCTAGTTTTGAGTGCGATTAGAACTAGAATTCACCTAGCACTGCCTCCCCAGTATCTCACATGAGACCCTAGTGACAGTCATTCGGGACTATATGGGAGTGAACTGCTCTAAGCTTACCCTGACAGAAATATGGCAGATATCGTTTTTCATACCTGGGAATGTTCGGGGGTTGAATTCCCCTATAAAGAGGAAAAAAGTTATCTCCCACCTGAAATATATGAAATCCAGGGTGGCTTTCCTCCAGGAGACCACATTGACCAAGAGCGACCACGCTCTCATGTTAAAGGATTGAATGGGTCAGGAGGTGCATGCAAGGACTCCCACAAAAAAGTACGGTGTGATTATCCTCCTTCATAAATCATTACAATGGACCCTGATTTACTCTGCTGCTGACCCTGATGGTAGATGGGTGGTGGCCACTTATGGTACCCCCTCAGGTCCCCTAAGGCTATGCAATGTGTACGCCCCTAATGTAGATGACCCCCAGTTCTTTCATGCCCTGGCTGGGACCCTCAGAGATTTGCTGCCTGCCAACTGCCCCCTACTCATTGGTGGGGATTTCAACCTTACACGAGTTCCCTCCTTGGAGAGGAATGAAATGGGGAAAGAATCATATGTCAGGAGATGTAGAGCACTGCAACAACTTATCTCAGATCAAGGACTCACTGACATTTGGAGACTCTTCCACCCCAGGGTCAGAGACTATACCTTTCATTCTGAACCCAACTCCTCACATAGCAGGTTAAATTTTTGGCTAATGTCTCCAACCCTCCTACATAATGCTATTGATGCCACTATCCTCCCCAGGGTTGTTTCCGAACACGCCCTTTTCCAGCTGATAGTACAATGGGGCCCTATTACCTCCCCACAACTGAAGACTTGATCCCATCCTCATACATGATCCAGACTTCATCCTCTGGGCTAAAACTGAAGCCTCGCTATTTATTGCGCACAACCCCATATCATATACCTCAGCAGGTAACATTTGGGAGTCCTTCAAGGTCACCATGAGGTGCAGTATTATGGGATTTGCTGCAGCCAAACATAGGGAACTGGAGCAACGCCTGGTAGACCTAGAACAACAGTTAGCATTAGCAGAGGCTGAATTCAAGGCTATGCCCTCTCCCTCTCTTAGCTCCCCCACGGGCAGAAAAATTATTGGACTGCGTTTTGAGATCAACCGGCTTCTAAATAGGAAAGCTGAGGTGGCCATTCTTCGGCTTAGCCACACCTTCTGGGAAGGAGGGGACAAGGGGGATAAGGTCCTGACCCACCACCTTAGGCGACAGCAGGTCAGCCAGCATATTCCAGGCCTGAAAGACAGTCATGGGCTATTGGTTACTACCCCACAGGCAGTTAGTGGGATTATGTCCTCATTCTATGAGGGGTGCTACTCCACCACCCATTCAAGGCTGGTGCCTGGCACACAGCCCTTTTTGGACAGCCTACACCTCCCCAAACTCACCATGCAACAGTCTCAGGAGTTAGAGGCCCCAATCACCCAGGAAGAGGTAGGTACTGCCATTCAGGGCCTTCGTCTAGGGAAATCCCTCAGGAGTGATGGTTATACTGCGTACTTTTATCAGGCACTAGCCCCAGTGATCACTTCCCTTCTTACAGAGGTTTTCCAAGAAGTGGAACTTAAGGGGGCCCTTCTTCCCTCTCTTAGAGAGGTGACTATTGTAGTAATTCCAAAAAAGCATAAGGACCCTACCAATCCTGGTAGTTACCGGCCGATATCACTTATAAATCTGGACAGCAAGGTCTATGCCAATGTTCTTGCCTCCAGGCTGAGTCCCCTGTTATCTCACCTCATTCATCCCTCCCAGGTGGGCTTTGTCCCGGGCGGACACAGTTCAGACCATCTCAGAGCATTAATGAAACTTATGCACACAGCTCGGCACTTGTGCACCCCAGCTGCGGTCATAGACATTGACTTCGAGAAGGCCTTCAACTCCATCGAATGGGACTACCTCTATTTAGTCCTAGCCCACCTGGGAGTAAGAGAGTGGTTTCAGTCCAGAGTGCAGGCCAGCTACAGTATTTATTTAGTTTTTGTTGACCGGGTAAGTGCACTAGACAAATTCCACCTATTTTCAGGCACGACCCGGGGGAGGGGGATACAGATGCATGCCAACTGACCTTGAACCAGATTAAGCTGTTGGTGATATTTTTAGTGAATAGAATACCCAAAGGCCTGGGTCACTACCAACTCAATGGTTTCCTCTCAATTCCCACTTGAGCAGGGGAATCAACAGGGTTGCCCCCTTTCACATAGAAACATAGAATTTGATGGCAGATAATAGTCTGCCCGTTTCTCTACCTGATGGATAAGCTGCAGATTCTAGTTAATCAACAGCTTACTTCTCCTACCCTCCACTAGAATTGCCTTATGCCTGTCCCATGCATTCTTGAATTCTCCCACTGTTCCTGACTTCACAACCTCCTCAGGAAGGCTGTTCCATGAATCTACAAACCTTTCTGTGAAAAAAATACGTTCTAACATTACCTCTGAACCATCCCCCCTCTATTTTCAAATTGTGACCTCTTGTTCTTGCACATCTCTTCTTGTGAAAGATACTACCCTCTTGTACTTTGTTAATTCCCTTGAGATACTTGAATGTTTCTTTCATGTCCCCCCCTCCCTCCTTTCCTCAAGGGTATACATATTAAGCTGCTTTAGTCTCTCCTCGTATGTCTTTTGGTGCAGACCCTACACCATTTTGGTTGCCCTCCTCTGAACAGCCTCCACTTTGTCTATGTCTTTGCAGAAATAGGGTCTCCAGAATTGCATGCAGTACTCCAGATGGTGTCTCATTAACTGTCTGTACAGAGGGATAACATCTTCCTGTTTTCTACTGTTGATGCCTCTCCCTATGCATCCCATTCACCTCTTCTGTTTGTCCTTGCAGTGGAACCTCTGGCTGCAGCAATTAGGCAGCACCCAGATATCCGAGGGATCTGAGTTGTGGATACTGAATACCCTACCCTTATGTACGCTGATGACCTGCTTCTCCCTCTGGCTGATGCCCAGCACTCCATACCCCCCCTGCTGACTCTCCTGAATTCCTTTACCAGCTACTCTGGACTTATGCTTAATCAGGCCAAAATCAAAATGTTTCCTCTTAATAACTGTACACAGCACATAACAGCAACCTCTGGACTCCTCTGGGCCCCTAATGGGATTGCCTATCTGGGCATTAAACTCACCCCTAAACTTGAGAACCTCTGGCAGGCGAATATATATCCCCTGCAAAATGCCACAAAGACTGAGTTTGACAGATGGAAACTGCTCAAGTTCACCCTTGCTGGGAAGATTGCTACTATAAAAATAGTGACTTCCCCCAAGTTCTTCTACCTGCTGGCCCATATACCTATCTCCCTCCCCAAACAGTGGTCCCAGCCCATAGACAAGCTGATTGGTGACTTTCTGTGGGAAGGAACCAAGCCCCGATTTAGCCACTCCAAACTTAGGGCCCACTGGGCGCAGGGGGATGGAATATCCCATGGATGGAGGGGTACAAATGGGCATTTCAACTAGCCCAGACTGCCCACTGGTTCCACCCTGTACAATCTCTCCCTCCTCAATGGGTTTATATCGAACAGGATGTGACAGGGACATTACATCCCCCCTCCCTCCTGTTCAGCCTGGAGGAGAACAGACCTCCCCTGATACATTATCTGATAAGGCCCAACCCTCTCCCATGGTAGAGGTGTCTAGGAAAACCTGGTACTCAGTACATACCAGACTGGCCATGGACCCACTCCCTCTTTCTTGTGTCCCGCTCTGGCAGAGCCCTCATATTGCCATTGGTGATGAGAGAGTGGTGTGGAAACACTGGTTTGACAGGGGCATTCATGATGTGGGAGACTTGTGGGACCCCAACCTTAATATGGTTCACACTGTTCAGAAGCTCCAGGAGAGGTGGGATTGAACCAGAAAGACTTCTGGAGGTATCTGCAGATCCGGGCAGCACTTAAACCCCTCATGGACTGTCCCAGGCCAATACAGCAACCCCTCAAACCTGAAGACATGGCTACAACACCCTAAAGGCCTAGCAGGTAGAATCTATGCAAAACTTAGGGACACTCTTCCTTCCCAATCAGGAGACTGTAAGAAAAGATGGGAAAAAATGCTCCAGTACAACATCTCTACTATCCAATGGGGACAGGCCTTGAAAGATACTCACAAATGGTACTGGGATGCTTGTTCCCAGCTAATACAGAATAAAATATCACATTCCTGATACAAAACCCCCATGGTACTCTGTAAGGCCAAACTCCGGGACTCTGATCAATGTTGGAGATGACAGGCTGGGGGAGGTGACCCGGTTCATATACTATGGTCCTGTCCCAAGTAACAGAACTTGTAGAAAGGGATGTCTTCTACAGCATTTAAGGTACTCTACAAACAGATCCCTCAGACTCTTCAGTTTTTCCTCCTGGGATTCAGTCAAACCTCCCACTGTTGACCCCTCAAGAACACAGATGGTTAGCCTTGCTGGCCTTGCAAACCAAGAGAGCCATTCTATGCAAATGGCATACCAAAATGACTCTCACGATTGAGGAGGTACTGGCCTCCTTCTCAGCTCTGGCCAAATAGATAAAATCTCCCACCTCCAAACTTACCAGATGGCTAAATTCCAGTTGTGCTGGGCCCCCCACTTGAGATATGTCAACCCCCCCCCCGATGGGATTGGCTGAATCCACACCCTACTGGCTGGACACAGCATGTCTCCAACTATGATGAAGGGCCTGACTGGCTAGGTAGGGTGTTATGACCTGGTCCCCTAGGGCATTGGGAAGCTGGCTAGGGCACTAGGATTCAGGCTAGATTTCTGGAATTCTTGTTTATACCACCATTCCTTCCACTACAAAACTTAATAGGTTGTTTCCCACTGTTTTGCAGTACTTTTTCCCTGGTTATAAGGTTTGCTCCTGTAGAATTTACAATAGACTTCGAGTACAGATTCTTTGTGTATGTCTGTTCTGTTTTAGAAAGTGTGTCCAATGGACCAAGCAGAGTTAATTCACACATATCCGGATCACCTGTGATGCCTTGAGAGCCGTGAATCATATTCAGAATGTTAAGTGTGTCTGTCCCGTATTACAGATGGTCCATGAAGTTTCCTGAAGGGTGAGTAACCTTTGTACAGAATCCTTTACTTGGTGTAGTGTCCTCTTTAGGAAATGCCCCCATAGTTCATCCTTCCCCCTCCCCCTTAGAGGGAGGGGGAGGGGGAATTTATTCATTAAGCTTACACAAGGGTACCTGACCATATCTGAAGCCTTTGTATGCCTGTTGTGTTTTGACTGCACCCTGTAACGATGTGCAGATTGTTGCCTTGTATAACCTTTTCCTTACTTCCCCCCTGATTCTACCTCCCCTTTCCCCTCCCGTATGGCTTTCCATCCCCACTTACGGAAGCTGTTACCATCCTAGTATTGCATGTATTACCTGTTGAAAATAAAAAAAATTACACCAGAAAAGTTTTGGAAAATGAAAACATTTATAAAAAAAGATTTTAAAATACATAGAGCTGGTTAAGCATGAATATGAAAGTTGTGTACCCAGTGTTTTATAGGAGTGCACATAGACATTACTGCTCACAGTGGTAAACTTTACATAGGTTCACTATTCTTTCCACACTTTGTACTCCTCACTGCTTTCCCTGCTCTGTTTTCCCTGATATGCTTCCAAAGCCTCCTCCCTCTGGGTCTCGTTATAGCTTCTGAAATTTAATCTTTCAGCCTTTACCTTTTCTGCCACCTCTTTCAAGTACCATAGCGGTCTCATCTTCCTTTTGCTTTTGCTTACTTGCTTGACACTGAGGTTTGTTGCCTTCACTATACCCTCTTTTATTCTGACTCACTTTTCCTCCACCCCCCAAGTCATCTCCCTTGCCAGGTCATTCCTGAGGCATTCAGCAATCTTTGTTAGGAGGCAGTATAGTGCAGTGGTTTGGGGCTCTGAGCTGCAAACCTAGAGACCTGGGTTTGAATCCTACTGCCCCCACTTTCTTACTGTGTGACTCTGAGCAAGTCACTTAACCTCCTCGTCCTTCCAGGCTGCACCTGGAAACAAGCTTTGGCTTAGTGTGCCTTCCTGGTAAAACAATTTCCCCTTCCCCCTTTTGTACTCTCAGTCCTTTTGAAGACCAGGACCCTCAGCCTTGTGTGGTTGGAGACTGCCCCTGTTCTTAAGTTGAACTATACTGTACGATAATCACTGGTCCCTGATGGCTTCCAACCATGATATCTGTAGTACTGTTCCTGTTAGTAAGAACCAGGTCCAGTATTGCCAAATTATGAGCGGGTTCACTGACTACTTGCCTGAAGAACACCCCTTGCAGGGAGTCTAGGATATCCCTGCTCCTAACTGACGCTGTAGCTGAAAGGCTCAAAACTACATCCAGCAGATTGAAGTCCTCCATCAGCAACACTACTCCTTTTCAGCCATTTTGCCAGTTGCTTCTTACATTTCTTTATCTGAGTCCTCCTTTGTATCAGAGGCCTGAAGATCACTCATGTCCAAACAGTGGCTCTGTTTTTCTACTACAAAGTGACCCATGTCACATCGACCCCCTTGAATTCCCTGTTCCTGCATCACTTTTTTGTTTTCCTTCACATAAAGCACCACACACCCTCCTTTCTTCCCTACCCTGTCTCTTCTGAACATTGTGTTGCCTGGTATGACCATGTCCCAGACATGGTTGTCAGTACATCATTATTCAGAAATGACCACAATATTCAGGTCTGCCTCCACCATGATGGCCTCTGGCTCTGGGATCTCATTTCTCAGACTCTAGCATTGGCACACATCGCCTTCCATATTTTGTTAGCTCTTTTCTTGTTGCTGTCTCCTTTTTCCAATTGATTTCCCCTTCCTCACATTTCTCCTTTGACTGCTGCCCTCCTTTCTCCTTTGCTAACCCATTACTTCCTTGAATAACTTGCATCCTGGTGGGAATCTCTCCCCTAGAGATCTCCCTACTCTCTATCTCAGCCTGTGGTGGGCCACTTTCTACCTCCCCTATTTCATCTGCCACCCCCTCAACTGCTTTAAATATCCATTGAAGTAACATTTAAACCATCCACTGAGGACTATAGTTCACTCCTGGATGGAATCAGGCCATCAGCTTGGTATGGGCTCTTATCCTTCCAGGTTGGTCCCCAGTCCCCAGTGTAGCCATACCTCTCACTCTGCACCATTTCTTCTACCATTATGCAAAAGCCTTGGTGCAAAGCTCCCTCTCTTTCTCCATATAGTACAAGACGCACTTGCTGCTCACATTTAAACACATGGGAAACACAGGATCAACCCCATAAATGATCTAAATTTACCAAAAACTATGTTTACACATGGGCCTGACTATGGCAGTTCAGTTTTATGTTTAAGCCCATGATATGCACTTATCAAGTTAATGCATTTGCAGCTGTAGTGGCTCTGAACAGAGTTTGTTTAGTGGCTGCCGTGTGTAACTTGCACTCTTCCTGCATCTTACAGAGTGGCCAACTTTTTCCAGATGAGGGCCTTGTATCCGCTCTTAACCTTTTGGAGCCTCATGCATTGCCCTTTGGCCCAAGTCAGGCATCATATTGCCAGTAGCCAGATATCAGTGTTATTTCTTCCTTTGTTTTTTTTTCTAATCAATGCCACTGCTCCCACCTTTCTGCACAAACTCCAAGATGCCTCAGAGCAGGAGTTGTGAAATAAGTTCCTACCACTTTTTACTGGTACTCATACCTCTCAAGAGTCCCTCATTGTGAGGGACATCCCTCATTTTGCCCCTTAAAATTGCTCTGTTCCTCATCCATCCCTCATGGAAAAGGTGCTGCCCACACAGAGAATGTGCTGTAAATTCAAACTTTAAAGCAGAAATTCTTCATATGTTAAAATATTAAATCCAAAATAAACTTTGTACAAGTAAACACTATGGTTTTCACAGTATTATGTGCTTGTATCTCCATGTTTGAGGATGTGTCCCTCATTCTGAGGGTCTGTGTCCCTCATTGTCCCTCATTTTGAGTGTCCAAAAATGTCCATGTCCCTCATTTCATTGACAAAAGTTTAAGAGGTATGCTGGTACTGAGACTTACATAGAAGACAAGTACCACATTCAGTCAGATTGCCAAGCATGAATCTATCTGCAAATGGAGAAGATAAATCTAGAAACACTTAGCATATGTCAGAGAGCTCTGCAAATGAGAGGCACATGGCTCTCTGAGCAAGTCTTTTCAGTGCATTATCTTTCTTTCTTGGAGACAGAACTAGCTGGCTGACCTTTTTAAGATTCTTCAGAAGAAGAAACACTGACAAGTTGGTTTCCTTGCCTTTGTTCATCTCTGCTTAATGGAGCCCATATTTTTTTTTTCGAATATAGCTGTCCGGGTCTAATTGTTTTCAGATAAGAGCTGAAAAGTGCAGAAAGCTTAGCCTTAGTGTAAGTGCAGTCATGGTATTTGTTTCCCTCCCACTGGCAATGGGAACACTCATACCCCGAGGACCTGTTGCTGTGGGAGCACTCATCATAATAGCCAGTTCCCCAGCAGGTGAGTCTACAGATGCCATGTTGGTAGAAAGATCACATATCTATACTGCAGCACTGAAATGCTGTTGGTTAGCCCGAGTTTTGGATGGGGGAACTACGGTTCATTGTTAAAGCATGCCCTGTATTTGTTTTCTCTTTACTGACATCCATTCTCTGTGGCTAGGCACTGTATTGCTTGTGATCTGGGGGCCCTGCAAATCCTGAGACCTTTCTGCCATGGTGGTTTTACAGGAGTATCACCTTTTGATACTGCCAGGGCTAGAAATTAATTTTAAAAAGTGGTGTTTGACATGAAATACCATCACCCAAGATTAGGTATCCCGTCATGAAAACTGGTATACAAACCCATTTTTTGTATAGCATGTGTTTTCATTATTGCAGTATGAGAAATGTCATTAGTAAGCAATAACCCATGACAGGGTGTGCTGTTATTGGGGATGAAAGCATACATGGGTGCTACAGTATGTGGACATTCTACTGTTATAAATGTGTTTAACAGTTTTATTCAAAAGAATACCTAAAGCTACAAGTTTTGAGTGTCCCAGTGTTTTCTTCTTATTTATCCCTCTCAACATCAGTTTTTATCCAGTTATTATCCCTGGCCATACACACACACACACACACACACATAATTTATAACAATGAATTTAATTTATGCTGAGCCCAAGATCACATAAACTGCTCATCTTTATTTTATTGAGGTGGTCCAGGCACAGCATCTTTCATGAGTTTTTAGTTGCAGCCATCCCTGAGTTAATTTAATCAAATAACTTCTGCAAGTTCTTTTCTTTTTAAATACACAGACCTGAACTTTAAACAAAGGAGCAGCAGAACCCCCACCACAAGAGGCTCAGTTTGGCAGCTACAGATTACCTTCATTAACTAACCATCACTGCACAGTGATTAGAAGGAAAAAGGGTTGCAGTTCAGTCTGCAGGGTTTCTTTTCAGTCCTCAACAGCCGGCACTGTTCTTTCTTTCATGCTTTAAATATTTGAGCAGTAAAGTTTTTCTCAGTCAGAGTGTCTCAAGTGCGTTTGAATATTTTACAGTCTTTTTTTTCTAACAGCAACCATCATTTTTTTGCATTTTTTGAAGCAACCCTACTTATTTCAGTAAAATCAGGACTTACTTAATCCCTTCACTGCCAAAAACATTTTGCTAGAAATAGATAAGTATCGTCGAATAGAGTTTCAACAGTTCTCAGCTTCTTCCTACGTGAAGGGGGCCTGCTTCATTCCTTATCCTGCAGTGCCATCTTGTAGCCATTGTTTCAATCCCATTTAAAAGAAACGTACATTGAGTATAAGTGTATATGTGTGTCTACTTATCTGATGTATTTCTGTTCCACAGAGTTTCTGGTATTTTATTATATTCATTTTATATGATGTCCCATGAATACACAGTAACTGGTATTGTGTTTGAAAGTGCCAAAATGAGTCAAAAAGGACATACTGTGCACATCCAGAGCACTAAAGGAGTTAAGCAGGTATTCTGCCAGATAATAAATGGACTGGTCTCACCCGATTAATGATTGTCACAAATGGCTCTTACCAGATGCTGTGTTAGTTCGGTCAGCGTACAGAGTTCAGAGATCAGTTGGTGTCTCGTGCTGTTTATTCACCTTGTTTTTGGTCCAATTTCAGCCTTAGCACCAGAACACACTAAAGGAATCAAGGCAAAGTAGTATAAAACAGCAGCAGTTGGTTGAATCAGCAGGAATGGAAATAAGGAACCATTATCTGCACCCCCACCACTTCCGGCACCTTCTGACTCCCCTCCACTTCCTCAGACTTCACTGCCTGTGGAAGTTCTCATGAGGGGCCCCATCTTCCTCTTTCTTCCAAAGTGGAGGGAGATAACCACAGATGCTTGGGTACTGGGGGTGGTTCAGCACTGACATGCCCTAGATCTCCTTACTGTTCCTCCAGTTACCCCCCTGCCCCATTGCCAAATCAATAGGTGAGTACCAATGCCCGTAGTTTGTGTGACAAGCTCCCTGAACTAGTGGCCTTGATGGAAGAGGGTTGCCTGGATATTGTGGCAGTCACAGAAACATGGTACACAGAGAACCATGACTGGGATGTCAACATACCAGGATACACAATCTACAAGAGGGACAGAGAGGTTAAAAGAGGAGGAGGAGTAGCTCTCTATGTAAAGGAAGGGATCAAAGCAACAGAACAAAAGAGTAAACAGGAGCAGATGAGGCACTTTGGGTCACCCTGGAGACAGGAAATGGCACCACAATCCGCATGGGGGTTGTATACAGACCCTCATCTCAGGGGGAGGGAATGGACAAGGAAATGATAGAAAGCTTTCTTAGAATGGCAGAAAAAGGGGAGATATTGTTGATGGGGGACCTGAATATGCCAGAAGTTAACTGGAGCACCTTTGCTGCAGGCACATCCAAGAGCAGGGTCATCCTTGATGCCCTACAGGGGGCATGCCTCAGACAGCTAGTATTGGAACCCACTTGGGAGGGAGCAATCTTAGACCTGGTACTCTCAAATGGGGATGGAGAAAGAATCTCAGATTTAGAAGTGGGTAGCCATCTGGGAATAAGCGACCACCAAACAGTGTGGTTCACGATAAACAGAGCCATACAATCAAGCCATACAAAAGCAAGAGTACTGGACTTTAGGAGGGCTGACTTTGGGAAAATGAGAGAGTGCCTCAGAAAAGCACTAGCAAACAGGCAAGAAGGAGGGTGGAGGAACAATGGGAGTGATCAAAACAGCCATCACAGAGGCAACAAGCCTTTGTAAAGCAAATCAATAAAACAGAACGAAGGAAAAAACATTATGGTTCTCAAAAGAGGTGGCAGGGAAGGTTAAGGAAAAGGACAGCATTCAGGAAATAGAAACACAGAAGGAGCAGGACAGAGAACTTTATCAGTTAAAGCAGAAAGAGGCTGGGAAGGCAGTCAGAATAGCAAAGGCCCAAACCGAGAAAGGATAGCCAATTCTGTTAAGAAGGGATAAGACCTTTATAGGTACATTAGGGAGCGAAGAAAGACCAAAGGAGGGATACTGAAGCTTAATAAAGGGAGGGAATGTGGGTGAGGGTGACAGTGAAAAAGCAGGGATACTGAGCGAATATTTCTGCTCAGTATTCACAAAGGAAGAGGAGGGGAGTTACCTAAACCAAACAAGAGAAACACTCTGAAGACGGGGTTGATACCAGTCCATTTACAGAAGAAAGGGTTCTGAAAGAACTAATAAAATTGAAGGTGGACAAAGCAATGGGGCCTGATGGATTCACCAAGAATTCTAAAAACTAAGGGTAGAACTAGTGACACCGCTGACTACTCTCTTTAACAAATCATGGGAGGATGGGGTGGTACCTGAGGACTGGAGGAGGGCAGATGTGATTCCTCTCACAAAAGTGGGAGCAGGACAGAGGCAGGAAACTACAGACCAGTTAGTTTGACCTCAGTGGTAGGGAAAATGATGGAATCACTTCTGAAGGAAAGAATTGTTGAGTACCTAGAGGCCAGTGGGGCACGGACCCAAGGCAGCATGGATTCACGATGGGAAGGTCATGTCAGACAGATAATAGATTTCTTTGACTGGGTGACCAAAGTAGTAGACCAGGAGGGGCTGTGGACATGGCCTACCTTGACTTTTAGCAAGGCATCTGACACAGTCCCACAAAAGATTAATACAAATGTACCTAGCCTTGCAGTGGTCCCAGAGGTGGTAGCCTGGATAAAACATTGGCTGGACAACAGGGACATAGAAGGTAGTTGTAAATGGAGTCCAACTTGGAAGAAAGAGGGAGGCTAATAGTGGGCAAGGCAGGGTTCAGTACTGGGACTGGTCCTTTTTAATGTCTTCATAAGTGATATTGCAGAGGAACTGGAAGGAAAAGTATGCCTCTTTGCAGATGACACAAAGATCTGTAACAGGGTTGATACACAAGATGTAGTGGAAAGGATGAGAAGGGACTTGGCAAGGTTGGAGGAATGGTCAAATGTATGACAGCTCAGATTCAATGCAAAGTGCAATGTAATGCACATGGGAAACAAAACCCAGGGAAGCATACAATGGGGGTGAGATACTGACAACAGTAAAATAGAAAGGGACCTGGGGTAATTATATCAGATGACCTAAAGGTGGGCAAGCAATGGAGAATGCAGTAAGGAAGGCTGGGAGGATACTGGGATGCATAGGAAGAGGCATCAATAGTAGAAAACAGGAAGTTGTTATCCCTCTGTACAGACAGTTGGTGAGACCCCATCTGAGTACTGTGTGCAGTTCTGGAGACCCCATCTCCATGAAGACATAGACAGAGTGGAGGCTGTCCAGAGGAGGGCAACTAAAAATGGTGTAGGGTCTAACCAGAAGACATACTAAGAAAGACTAAAGGAGCTTAATATGTATACCCTTGAGGAAAGACGGGAGAGAGGGGACATGATAGAAACTTTCAAGTACCTCAAGGGAATTAACAAAGTCCAAGAGGGTAGCATCTTCCAGAAAAAGAAATGTGCAAGAACGAAGGGGGCACAATTTGAAGATAGAGTAGGGATGGCTCAGAGGTAATGTGAGGAAGTATGTTTTCACTGAGAGGGGTTTGTGGATACATAGAACAACCTCCCTGAGGAGGTCTTGGAGTCAAGAACAGTGGGGGACTTCAAGAATGCATGGGACAGGCATAAGGCAGTCCTAGTGGGGGGTAGGAGGAAGTAAGCTGTTGGTTAACTAGGATCTGCAGCTTATCTGTTAGGTAGGAAAATGGGCAGACTAGGTGGGCCAAGTGGTCCTTATCTGCCGTCAAATTCTATGTTTCTATGTTTCTAATACTGTCCGGGACAGCTTGCCCTTTTGTTGGAGGAGATTCAATCCCTCCTCTGCAAGTGGGCCATGGAATTAGTTCCAGTTTTGGAAATAAATCAAGGCTATTACTCCTGGTACTTTCTGACTCTAATATGGACCTGGGATTTAAGGCCAGTACTAGACCTTCAGGGACTGAATCTTTTCATAGAATACAAATACTTCAGAATAGTCTCCCTGCAGTCCCTCCTGCTGCTACTGTTACAAAGGGGGACTGGATGGTTGCACTAGAGATGAAGGATGCATACCTTCACGTAAAAATCTGCAAGTTGCACAGAAAATATCTGCATTTCATGCTTCGGGGCTTACACTATCAATTTTGTGGGTTTTTCCCCTCTAATTTGTGTTCTGCACCGCATGTCGTTACCAAAGTATTTGCCTTGGTGGCAGCGGCTCTCCATTGGAAGGGTCTGTATATCCTCCCTTACATATAAGATTGGCTGTCAAAAGTTCCATCTCAGGAAGCCATTGTATACACATTGTTTTGGACCTGCCAATTATTCAGTCAACTGGGAATATTTGCAATGAGTTGAAGTTGGTCCTTACCCCCTGCCAGAGGCTTCAGTACATAGGGACCATTCTGGACCGGTTCTCAGTCAGGTGTTCCTGCCCTCAGACTGTGCCATGTCACTGGTGGCACAGCACAGCTGGTTACTGCCAGTGATTATGAGTGGGCCCGATGTCTGCTGAGACTAATCGGGCTGATGGCAGTTGTCATCCTGTTTGGCTGGCCCACCTCCATATGAGGAGCCCTCTGTGGTTCCTCAGAGTGCAATGGGCTTAGCACTCAGATGAGCTGGAGCATCTAATACAGGTCACTTCTCCTCTCCATCATGCCTTGCTCTGGTGGCTGGACTGCTCCAACCTAGAGAAGGTGTCTCCATTCCTAAGACCATTCCACCTGCTAATGATGACCACGGGAGCCTCAGGTTCAGGCTGGGGTGCTCATTTGGGCCCCTTCAGAACCGAGGAACAATAGAGCCCTCTGAATACATTGCTTCACAGCAACACTCTGGAGATGATGGCTGTTCTGCATGGCCTATAGGCCTTTGCTATCCTTATTCCAGAGGATTAGCTGTTGATTCACACAGACACAGCAATCAACAAGGCAGGGTTCATTCATGCACTCTCTGTAGAGAATGATGAGAGTTTGGCACTGGGCAGTGGAACACAACAAATTCCTGTTTGCAGTGTTTCTCCTCTGTATCCTGAATGCATTGGCAGATCTCCTCAGTTGATTCCGTGTGCTCTACCATGAACAGGATCTCTCAGACACGGTCATGGATGATCTCTTTGAAAAATGAGGTCATCCAGACATAGACCTGTTTGTGTCTCCATTCTGCTTGCTTGCTCCAAGGCTTGGAGTTTTTTTGGCAAGATGCATTGTCCCTCTCTTGGAAACTTTCTGTAGGTTTCCCTCATTCCCTCTAATACAGATGGTTCTGGTCAAGCTGTGTTGATACTTGGATCATACAAATGACTGTAGAAAATCCTCTTTGCTGTTTATTGCTTTTGCCGCCTGAATGTTGGACTCAGCAATTACTAAACAGAGCCTGTCTAAATGGCTGGCCAATTTTATGTTTTATTACCAGAAGCATGGTATGGAGCTTTGTGGTCCTGTTCGTGCTTGTTCCACCCCTGGTGTGGCTACCTCAGTGGCCTGTTTTCAAAATGTGTTTGTTGCATCGCTGACCTGTGCTGCATGCATGAAAATGCTTTTCCATATTTTAATAAGCACATAGGCTGTAACTCTGTGGCTAGCTATCTGTTTGCTAGCATGCTCACTGACAAAAGTACTGTAGACCCAGGACAGAAGATGTTTGCTTCAGCCCATTCTACATCACTGATGAGCCATGGTGGTACCTAAAAATCTATCGTAATAGGTCATCAGTTTGTTGCACTAAGCTGCAAGTTATGGCTGCATCTTGCAGTGCTGGTTCAAAGCAGTGGACTGAGCAGTGGATTGAGACTACGTAAGATATCTGCTCCTGACCTTTTCTTGGCAACCCCATTAGTGATTCCAAAATGTACTGCTGTACCATCAGCACAAATTCCTGCCATGAATGAGGAAATATTCCTTTACTTCTGCATTTTCTTTAATACTTTTCATAACTGCCTGAAAAGTATCTGCTGTAGGCCGCCTATGTCTACAATGGTAAGAAATTTTGTTACAGGTTCACCATTCTTCACATATCGTATATAAACAAGCTCTTCCTCTATTATAGCAGAGGCGGTATTGCCATCGCCATAGCACTGAAAAATATTTGGGCTACCTGAGATCTTCTATAAGTTGTGCATCAATATCCTTACTGATATATTTAATAAAACTAGCAAAGTTCATGTCACTGGTGTTCCTCTACCCAATTTTTTCATGTTTCCCTGTCTGTGACAATAGTTCCATGTCTTGAATGAAAGACATGGAGGGTTGTCCTGCTTTTGCAACTTAAAAAATGTTAGGAACCTATGGGTCATAATTTCTGTTGTCTCCTTGTCCATTAATAGCAACCATCTGACAACTGGGTTCTTGTTAGGCTCCCACTGAGCAACAATACAATTGCTTGCCTCATGATGGGTTTGACTAGTTTCATGTGTTTTTTCTATACCAAGCATCATACTTTTGCATCTGATAATAAATGGACTATTGTTTCTTTTGGGAAATATATACTGTTTTGCAATACTTGCAGTGTACCTCTCTTCTGTCTAGATTTATTGCAAGTCATTCCCTATCTTTTTCCATGACTCTTGAAAATGTCATGTTTGGCTGGCCCAGGGGCACAGTGGTAGACCTACTGCCCACCATGGCAGTGACCTGAGTCGGGAGTGATCTCAGGTTGCTGAGGGCTGGCTAGGGGGGTGCAAGAGGATGAAGCATCCAATGGACTGCTCTCCTCTCCTAGAAAGGGAGGTTTGCTATTTCTACCAAATGACTGCTACCAGGTGAAGGCCTGGTGGCACAGCAGGTCTGCGAGCAACAACAAAGGTTAGATACTGCTAGACTCTGCAATGTGTGCACCCCAGCAATGGAGCTGGGAGGAAAAAAAAACAGGTGGAAAAATTTGGCAAGGCAGGCATCTACTGTGCCCCAGATGCTTCACCATCAGAGTGACCTATCAGTCACTAGATTTAAACAGGATGGCCCTCCCTCTCCTGACCCTTCCATGGGGGGCAACCTGTGGGGGTTACGGCTGGCCAGATAAGCCTGGGGATGGTGTTAGATGGTGGGGGCCAGTGTGGAAGGGCATATGGGAGCCCTAGCCTGCACTGGACAGTAAATAGATTATGGGGAAAAAAAAAAGAAAATATGTTTGATTTTTTTTTCGTAGTCTTTTTCCTGGTCTGACATTTTTCCTTGGCTTAAGTGGCCAAGCATTATTTTCTTGTGAGACAGAGGGCCTCCACAGGTGGAGGCGCCTCTGCAGAAGACATGAAACTTCTGTCACAGCTGCTTTCAGGTTTAGCAGAAGATGCTGGGGTTGGCACAGGTTCTGTACTTTGTTTTGATGAATCCAAATCTAAGAAGAGACATGATACTGTTTGATCTGTGAAACAAGTTGTCAATAGCAAGCCACAGCTGTACCTCACCCTTCTGTGACTCATGGGGTCGAGAGGGTCTGCCAAAGCCAGGATCCCCTGCAGCATGTCACCACAGCCTTTAGCAGTTTCCTGGAGCCTGGATCTTGTACCTAAGCAGCACCTCCAGCCTATATGTGGGCACCAACTAGTGTTCAGAATTGACTGAAGACGTGCTTCCGCTCCCTCCCAACTGCCAGTCATGAACCATCCCTACAATTCTATGGGCAGAGAGCCCTCTTCAAAGTTCAGTCCTCCTAAGCAGTCCTCTGTGCTATGGTCCAGAGTGCTATGGGACGCAGCACATACGGCAACTAGGAAGTCTGCCAAGTAATCAGACAGAGGCTGTCGGTGGCTGGTCATACTGCCTGTTTAATTTTGGGCCCTATTGACATTGTAAGTACTCTCAGCTCTGCTTCATAATTTGTACTGCCCATGACTGGAATGTATCATGCTGTTTCGCTTACTCTCTGTTGCAGATGCCTAATCTGCTGCCTGCTTTTGTGGATTATTGCTATCTGCTCAGAGTATTTACATATTGTTCCCTTAATGATTTAACTATATGGACTAGCTTACTGCTGCATCTCAGATTTTACATAGCTGTTATTTCAGCTGTTTTTGTGGTGTTCCTGGTCCATACTATATGGGCGGTCCTGTTATTGTTCATTTTTATCCAAAATTCAATTATTCCTTGCATATTATTTGCTGAATTGCCTCTGACTCCCCTGTCCTTTGAGTTGGTAGCAGCTGGTGCATTGCATACTGTGTTGCCTATTGCTTGTTACAGTCTTACTGTTTTCGCTATCATGCTGCTGTTACTGTCTGTTTTTCTAGCTTCTCCCTCTCTGCTTCCAGTTCCTCTCACTGCTATCATACTCTAAGTACTCCCATGTCCAGTGATTCCATCTCCTCTTACTACCTTATACATGCTGGTTTACTCGATGACTGCCTCTGCTCTTCCATCTTTTTTCACCACCCCCTTCCTATTAATCTTTTCCCCCAGCCTAAGACACGCATGGAAGATGACTGCTTGGTGGTTTACTAGTGCGTCCAAGAGATTACTAGTCCCTGCTGCTATTACTGGGAGGTGATATTAAGTGGCATCCATTCCCATTTCAGACCCATTTGCTGCTCAACCTACCTACGCTTCAGCCTAAAGGTCTCCACCTTTAACACATAGCTATTCGCAACTCACAAACCAAGAATAACCTTATTAGGGTCTGGGTATCTCAAACCGCCCTTGATGTTTTAGTGCTTTCTGAAACCTGGTTATCTGCTAAAGTGCTTTCATCTGACATTGCCCTTCCAGGCTTCACCATCTTTCATCAGGATAGAGGAAAAAGAGGTGAGGGTTGCCCTGTATATAGCCTCAGCTCTTACTTTTACCCTCACCTCCCAGGTAGTTGTTCCTAGGTCACACAAGCTAATCTGTGCAACATTTCATTTCCACATTCCATTCCCCTTTTCATTACTGGCATTTATTGCTTCCTGGGAAAAATGATGAAGCTGTTATGGATATCCAAGTCACCTCTCACATATCGATATTCTGAGATATGAACATATCTTACTTGATCATCTAAATCTAAACTGACTTAGTCCTAAATTCTCTTCTCTCCACTCCAAATTCCAGGCCTTAAATCTCCACCAATTAATAGCCTGCCCTACCTGTTTTAATAGTTATTCTTCCAACCACTCTCCACTGGAGTGGATCCTATCCACCCACCCTCACAGCACTGTGGTGGCAGACACCTTTCCTGATCTATCCAGTGGCCACTCCATTACGTTTTGTGTCCTCAAAGCCACTCTGAAGAAGTTCCCTCCTAGGATTGTCACTCACCACTCTTACTATAATTTGTCCTTACCTCTTTTTCCCTCAGATCTTATGGCCAATGATTGGAACTTAGTGTACAATTCCATTGATCCTCACCAGGCTCTAGCTCATTTCTGCACAACATTCTTAGCTACAGTATCTGTGACTCGCATGCTCCAATCAGTTCAGTCAGAGTGAGGGGTATACCTCTCCACTGCATTGTACTTGCAAAATTCAGATGTGGTTTGGTCTACCCCTAAGGCATCTGGCACTCTTGTGGACTGTCAACATTACAACAGATTTAAAAACCTGTACACAGTTACCATACACAAAGCCAAAGCCTCCTATTTCCATTCTAAATTTATTAATGAATCATTCAATCCCTCCAAGTTTTGGGATGTAGTCTGCTTCTCTCCATGAGTAGCGGCTTTAAAATCACCTGCTTAAATTGTGCCTCTGGTGTAGTCACTGATCAATCCACTATAGTCAATGCCTTAAATTTGCCATTTCATGACAGTTCATTGGCCATTGTCCCTTTCAACCTGCTTTTGAGAAATCTGCATTTCACAGCATTATCCCCTCTTCTTTTCTTTGAGAGCTCTCCCACATCAAACAAAGTTCCCATGCTGACCCTGATGTTCTTCCTCTTTGCCTCCTGAAATTAGGAGCCTTTGGCATTGCTGCCCCTTTGGCCCATATCTTTAATTGTTCCCTGGCCACAGCTATTTTTCATCACTCTGGAAGCATGCCACTGTTATCCCACTACACAAAGGCAGCTCACCGAATCTCTGGGTAACCACTCTCCCAAATCCCTACTCCCTGTTCTCTCTAAGCTACTGTATTTGACAGACCAGTTGCCAATCACTTTTCTGACTATGTCTCTCATGTGGCCTCTTTCTGCTACTGCCAATCTGGTTTTCGTGCCTCACGTTCCAGAACTGCCTCCCTACTCAGGCTTACTGACTTCATTTTTTCTAACAGGGATTTGGGTTTTCAGACTGGTATTATTTGCTTTGAGTTGGCCAAAGCATTTAGCCCCATGGACCACTCTCTATTACTAAATAAACTTGCTGTCTCTGCCCTCACCTGCTTCCCCCCTCCTGGCTCACTTCCTATCTCTCGAATTGTTCTCAGTCTGTCTTTACTGGCTCAGCTTCATCCTATCCCAAGCATGTCTGTATGGGGGTACCACAAGGCTCTGTTCTTAGGCCTCTTCTATCACATTCTTATCAGCAGTCTTCCACTTACTGTAAAAACCTGCAACATCCGTGTGTACATTGACAATATCATCCTATATGCCTCTGGACACTGTCCAGCTGACATAGCTGCTGCCCTCCAAACCAACTGTACCTCTGTCTCCAGCTGGTTCAGTGAAAATTGCCTGGCCCGAAGTCAATCCCAAACAGTTTGCATGTTCTTTGGCACAAAAAAGTCTCTTGCTACTGCTTCTGATCTGACTATAAGCACCTCTGATGGTATCGCGCTAACCTCTGTATCCCAGTACAAGTACCTTGGGATCTTGCACAAGTCTCTTGACTTTTCTCTACATATTCTAGCCACTGGTGTCATAATCACACAGAAAGCTTGGTGCCCTCTACAGAACTGGTGATTGCATTTCATTGGGATTACGCAAATAGCTGGTTGAAAGGCTAATCCTGCCAGTCATTGACTTCAGTGACGTAGTCTACAGTGCTGCCCCAAAATGCCACTTATAAAAACTTGATATGCTTTACAATGCCCTCTGCTGATTTATCCTGTGAGCTCTTGCTCACATGGTCTCACCCATAATTGCATACTCTTTGATTGCTAGGGTTGACCCTCACTGCTGGATAAACGTGTGCAACACCTAGTTTTATTTGAGCTCAAGTATCGGCTTAACAAGCTCCCAAACTATTTGTACTCCCTCCATTCCCCCACTCCCTACCTGTGCACTGTCTCCGCTCCCATGCTGGCAATAGGTTTATCATTCCACATTGGATGTTGACTACCAGACAACTTGCCTTCAGTTTCTGTCTCCCCCAAGTCTGGAAAAACCTTAACTTAAGCAATAGTTTCATTCTAGTCTTGCTGCTGCCAAACAGTTACTCAAAACAATTTATTGTATCCTGCTGTGATTGTACCTGATTCTGTTATTGGGACAACACTGTTTACAAGCTATTCTTCCATCTGCTATATTTAAGAGATAATTGTTGATACAGTAGATACATACATACATATATACATATATATATATATATATATATATATATATATATATTTGTAATAGATAACCCACTTTTAGGTGTGTGGTCATGCTCTGATATTCTGCGCGCTTGGTGTGTCAACCACCCAAGGCGTGCGTATATCAGAGCATGACAGCATACTGTAGAGTGGGTTATCTATCTTATAAAATGGCAAAATTGTTTTAGAGGGGGGTAAAAGTGCAGGTGTGTGGTCGCGCTGTGATATACGCACGGTCATGTGATGTGTTTTATACAATCATAACACTGGATTTGTATTTGGATCTCATTTTATAAATAAATAAATATATATAAATATATATATATTATAGTGGCACGGTAGTGCCACTATAGTTAAGGTTGTGTAGCCATTTTTCTGTTAAACCTCAAAGTCTGCACTTTAATAACTTTGCAACTGTTTTTCCAATTTGCCTGAAATTTAGAAAGGAGGAAGATGTTTGGTAGGTCTCTAGATGTGAAAATTTTTGTGTCAATCGGATATACAGTTACAGAATCGTACAGCGCCGCAAAACGTGAAAAATCCCCAGCATTCCATTTTCTTTAGATGTCCACTTTGTACTGAAAAATGCATCTGAGTTGGTTCAAATTGGGTAGGCTACATGGGTTCTGGATTGCAGATGTGCCTTTTGAAGATTTCATGTAACAATCTTGTTCTGTTCAAAAGTTATTGCATTTTTAGTGTCCCATTATATCCTATAGGAAAATGTATACGTGCAGTTTGAAAATTGTTGCAATAGTATTTTTTAGCGTTGAGCATGCTAAAAATAGTGTCATGCTGCTGCCATCTTGTTTTCAGTTAGCGAGAGAGAAAAAATAATATAACTCAAAAAATACTGCACTTTTCGACACACCAATCATTGGGTTTACCTATTCGAGGCATGAGGAACAGAAATCTGGTATTAGTTTTTCCACCAGCTGGTCTGGAAATGTAGTTTTCAGATTTGTTCCACCATTTTGCCATTTTTTGATCGTGACATAGTCTGAAAGTGCTGCGGCAATATGCACGACCATAAAAAATACAAGCGCGGCACTATATTGTACGTTCGTGGTTGTATTCCCAATATAAAGATAGGAGTGTCGCGATCATTTCTTAAATGACCATTGTAACACTGCACAGCCACATTTTCTGAAATGCTGTTTTCTTTGTCACTTGATTGTGGCAAGCTGGATTGTGATATTGGCCTGAAATGTTCAGGGTGGCAAGCCCAAATGCCACAGATGTGCCTTTCAGTGGTTTGCTTTGAAAATGTTCACCACGTCTCTTGTTATAGTATTCCAAAGTTACACATTTTCTCATGGGATAACATTGTGGGAGTCGTTTTCTTTGTCACTTCGATATGGTTATGTGCATTGTGGTATTAACCTGAAATTTTTAGGGTGTAAAGCCCTACCCCTACAGGTGTGCCTTCTGGTAGTTTGGTATGGAACCATTGAACATGGCCATAGTTACAGCATTGTGAAGTTTGAAAATTTCCCCATAGGATAACATTGTGGTGCTGGTTTTTCTTTGTTGCCTCGTTGCCGCAGCATGGATTGTGGTATTACCCTGAATGTTTCAGGGTGAAAAGCCATAGTCTCACAGGTGTGCCTTTTGGTGGTTTGCTGTGAAATCATTCAGCAGGGCATACCACATTCCAAAGTTCCAAATTTTCCCCATAAGATAACACTGCGGCACCCACAGTGCCTTTTAGGGATCGTATCTCGAAACGTTTTTTGTCAGAAAATTTCTTAGACCCCCTACTGGATGCCTAAGTACAGAACTAGGTTAGAAAGCCTTGAAACTCCTGAAATTTGAATTTTTTTCTAGCATGTACGGTTCCTGAGATATTTACGAATTATTGTTCTAATTGGTGATTTTCACGTGAGTGGGCCACTACTGTGCCCTCGGATTTACCACTCACATTGCGTTTCGGTGTATGTATCTCAGAAATTATGTAGATATGGGTTCATTCATTGTATGGTCTTGAGAACTGCACACTGTCATGATTGCAACGACAGTTGAATTTTTTTTCTGCCTGCTATGGTTCCCGAGATATGGGCAAATTACTATTGCAATGCCTCCTTGCCTTATAGGGCTTCTGTATGGCTCCATGCTTATATAGAAGTGGGAGTGCAGGGCCTGGAAGGCCCATGCACCCACTCTACACATACCGTATGCACAAATAGGTGGCTTGGTTTGGGCCTCGTGCTCCCACCAAGTCACATTTCTATTACTACTTATATTACACTTTTAAAAAAAGAAAGGAAATTCTTTGCAAAAACTTCATTAATTCATCAGTTAAGGTTGTTTCCACACACTGACAAAAGTGTGGAAATTCAATGCTAGGGTTACTACCCCATCACCCCACCCCCACCAATAGGCATCGGAGTGTGCGTTGGGGTCATTGTGCCTAACTCTCACCCCATTCTCCTATACTGCACCACCTCAGTTTCTTTACACATGGAATGGGGTAAGAGTTAGGCTGACAACCCCAACACACACTGCGATGCCTGTTAGTGGGGGCGGGGTGGTAGGAGTGGTAACCGTCACGTTGAATTTCCACACTTTGTCGGTGTGGAAACAAGCCTAACTGATGCATCTTTGAACTCACCTGCAGTCCAGACTATTTGGAAGTTTGGTCTGGAATTTTCAGGGTAGAAAGGGGCTGGCCCACAGATGTGCCTTTTTCCTTGTTTAGTGAAAAAAGTATTAATCCATTCCCAAGTTATTCAATTTTAAAATTTTGAAAATTTGGTTCTGAGCATGCTCAGTAAACACTTCAGGATAGCTGTATGAAATGAAGAAGGAATCATTTTTCATATTGGAATAATCCCTTTTCATTTGCTGCCATCTTGTTCCTGTTTTTTTCTAAAAGGAAAAATTCAAAAGCCACAAAAATGACATCCTGGAGAGAGACCAACACATCTATCTGGCTGATCAGGACTCCGTTAAGTGTAATCTGCACTTCAGTGTTGGAGAAATGCCCTTGAAATGTTATTTTCTTCAATATTATAAATCTTTTTTCATGATGCGTGGTTATGAAAAAAGAAATTTTTTTCATATCACAAGTCATGAAAAAAGATTATTTTTCATGAAGGGAAAGTTCTTTTTCCTTTGCTTCATCTTATTTCCATTGCTGCATACTGTAAGTTGTTGACACATGCAGTATAACACTTAGTTCAGTTAAGAATTATGTGGTGCTTGGTGCAAAACTTACCTCAAGAGGGCTGAAAGAACACTCACTATGGTTCTTAGTACTGGTCAGTTCCAGGAAAACTTCTAGTGTAATACTGGGAGAAGTGTGGACCCTCCCATCAGTCATGGATTAATAACATTAATGCCATATGTAATTAAGTAACCATTTTCTTGTTATTTTATGTATACTTACTATACTTTTACTGCTGTAAGTGTTAAACACAAAGAAGTGATTCAGTTTGGCTAAAATGCAGTTTTCAGATATGCTTGCTGTCACTTGTCAAGGGTGGTCATGCTCTGCGCTGTCACGCTCACACTTGAGGCACCTCGGTCCTGTAGCACTCAACAGCTCAGATTCGGGGTTCACTGTGACAACCATTGAGTGTTCAGTTGTGTCTGTTTTTCTTTTGGTACCTCTTGACAAAGAACAACATAGCTGTGAAAAACAATAAAAATAAAAAAATAAAAGAGAGATCTACATTCTGCTGAGACAACCAACACAGAACCGTACAAATGGCAATACCTCTGAGGTAAATCAACTCTTTAAAACCTTTGTATTGCCAAGGCTGTTTCTGCATGACTGCATGAACACTTTGAATACCGTAGAATTGCCAACTATATTTCTGCATGGACCAGTGATAAGTATCACATACTGTATGCAGTGTTTATTCTTATGAAATGTTCTCATTTGTGAGGCTGTGTTTAAAAAAGAAACCTGCATTTTGAGTTTACTTAAATTTTGTGTATTTTCCTTACTAGAAGTACACTGGGCGAAAACAAGCTGTAAAATCTCAAATTACCAGTATGGAGTGCTATAGCAACTGGGTAACCGATTGTTAGCATCTAATGTCAGTGCTGATGTTTCCTTTTCCAAAAATCACTTTCTACTGCTGTAAAGTGTTAGACACAAAGAAGAGATTCAGTGCCGCTACAATGCAGTTTTCAGATACGCTTGCTGTCACTTATCATGGTTAGTCAGGCTCCATGCTGCCGCACTCACACTTGAGACCGCTCGACCCAGTGCCCTCGACAGCTAGGTTTAGGGTTCACTGCGACAACCATTGAGTGCTGAATTGTGTCTCTATTTCTTTTTTGGCTCCTTTGACAAAGAGAAACGTAACTGCAAAAAAAAAAAAAAAAAAGAGATCTACATTCAGCTGAGGCAACCAACACAGAACCACACCAAAGGCAATACCACTGAGATTAATCAACTTTCTTTAATACCTTTGAATTGCCAGGGCTGTTTCTGCACAACTGTATGAACATTTCAAATACCGTACACTTACAAATAGACCAGTGATAAACGTTACATATGCAGTGTTTATTCTTGTAAACAGTTCTTGTTTGTGAGGCTGTGTTTAAAATATAAACCCGCATTTTGAATTTACTTAAGTTTCTTGTCTTTTCCTGTTGTCAGACACCCATATACCTAAGTAATATGGTCTAAAATGACTTGAAATTTAAATTTATAGAATGGGGTGTTGTGTTTTCAAGTCCTGCTGATGCCAGCTTGGACTTTTTGCCTGTGTTAGAAGCCCTTAATAATATCAGCCAAAATCCTTCCTATGGTAGCAGCAGTTCACTCATTCAAGAACTGTAGCTTACCTGTGGACTTACAGAACTACACTGGTGTTTTGACATAATGCTTTACATTCAGCATTTTGATCAATTCTAACTTCACCACTGAAATCTTCACCAGGATTTCCCTTATCTTAATTCAAAGGGAAACCATGACAATGAAACATAGGCATCTTATCTGAGAGGGAACATCTCCAACATATGTGTTTTGAAATGTGTTATACAATCTCAGTGATTAATTTAAAAAATAAAGATTAACATTCATGCGCCAGTTTAAAATGATGTCACATAGGTTTTATATTCATGTGTAGCAATTACTGTAAAGAAAGCTTATGCTAAGCTTCTTTAACTGAGGTTTAGTGGCAAGCTGACACATAAATTGTAAAAAATTAAAACACTAATTTATGCAGCAGCCAGTTATAGTTTAAGTAATTAGAGAAATGTGGATCAGGTTGCTCAAATATCTTAATTATTATCCTAAACATTGGGTCTTCCAAAAATTACCAGTCCAATACAAAAATAAGCTGGATGAACTCCCTCAATGTTCATTCTGTTATTTCGTCTTTATTTTGTTATTTCATACATCAATTAAGGGGTGACAGTTTTGTGGCATCGCAGCTTCGTCAGGCCCAACTGTGTCATTCTAGTAAAAACGTATACGAACATATGAAAATTGCCAGCAGAAAAAGGCCTTAGTGGTCTATCAAGTCTGCTTAATTGTGCAGCTCAGTCTATTTTACTGGAGCTGCCCCACTCTTATCTTGCCTCCCAGAGTGATCCTCCCCCCCTTCCCCATCCCCTTCCTTCCTCCTGTTGCCACTTTCATTTTTACCCTGTCTCATCCCCCTTTAAAACTTCTCTCTGCTTTCAAAGATACCACCTCTGTCCTCAGGCAGTTCATTCTACTTTGACACCACCCTTTCTGTGAAAAGGTGGCTCCTCATTTCTTCTTTAAATCTATGCCAACAAGTTTCAGACTGTGGCCCCTAGGTGTCCCTTCCCTTTTTAAAGTGAAAATGCCCTCCACTCCAACCTTGTTTATACCCTTTAGATAATTCAAAGTTTCTATCATATCCTCCCTTTCCCTTCTGTCTTCCAAGGAATACATATTGAGGTCCCTTAACCTCTCATCATATGGTTTGTCTTCTATGCCCTGGATCTTAGTTACCCTTTGCTGTACCCCCTGAAATAGCTTGATGTTCTTCTTCAAATAAGGATACCAGAATTGCACACAGCACTCGAAGTGTGGTCCAACCAGTGATCTGTACAATGGCAGGATGACTTCCTCCCTTCTGGATGTGAATCCTCTGGAGATGCATCCCAGCATTTTATTTGCTTTTGGTGCCGCTTTACAACACTGCACTGAGTATTTCATGTCACCCCTGACTATCTCTTCTAGATCCTTTTCCTCCTTTGAGCTAGACACCTGAACCCCCCCCCCCCCCAACCAGTAGCTGGCTCCTGAGTTCCTGGCTGCCAGGTACATGACCTTGAATTTTCTTGGCATTAAATCCCATCTGCCAGATTCCGGACCATTTCTCAGATCTGGCCAGGTCCTCTCTGAGTTTCTATCTCCTGTATGTCCACCTTCCCACAGATTTTAGTATTAGCTTTAAAAAGACAGACCTTACTTTTCACCCCAGTTCATCATGCTGAATGCTCGTATTCAAGTCTTTGATATCAAGTTTTCGATATTTTATATAGGAAATCATAATCGGTATCCAATATTTGTTTATTTTATACACACCTCCACAGTGCTCCCCTTCACTTCATCAAGCTATGCTTACTGTTGTACACACCATTTGTCAAAATCTCCACTTTTAATCCATTCCAAAAAATTCAGGAAATAACATGTACTGTACCCCATTCCTTCCTTCCTTCATTTCATTAAATGCCTATCAAATAGTATTTTTATTTACAAGTTCACTTTTAATCCATAAATATATTTTACATTTTTTCTCCCCAAGTCCTGTGATTGTATGCAATACACACTTCCTTGAACATACAGAAATCCCTTCAGAATCACAATATCTTTATATGCTCTGTATTTTATGTACTTTAAATATCTCTGATTTCTTCATTATTTATACTCACCTATATGCAGTTGTGTTGCCATGTTCTGTTTTACCCTTTTATTCTTACATCAATTCTTTTTCATTTTGTCCTTCCTGGCTATGAAAAAAAAAATCATTTTTGCTTTCAAGTTATCATACTTTAAAGTAAGTTTTCTCCATAAACTCCTTGTTGACAGCACATGCACAGTTAAACACTACATCGCTGTGGGGGGATCCAGATGTCATGGATGATGTCACACTGCCTCCATTCACCAGTGTTGCTGAAGCTGCCTAAAGGTGTAAGGCAGCAAGTTAGACTCCCTGTGGCTCAGAAAGAAAAGATCATCTGCAGAGCTGACTGAGCCAGGAATCCAACAATCAGTAGTTCACCCCCCACCCATGGATGAAATTTCCTCTCTTAATTGCCATCTCAAATATGTTTTAATCATAATTTTTATCTTTTCTGAGCAACATTTCTGACTTTTATTATTTTCAAACTTTATAGGGGTTCCTTTTATAATTTTGATTGATGCTCATCTATACTGCCCCCTGGTGGTCTCAGGTTTTGGCAAGAGGTAGCAACGGATTCAACCCTATTAGCAATTATACTGTATTCTATCTATTAAATCCATATTTCCTCATACTTAATATATTCCATTCTCTAGATAATTGCACATCACTAACTTTCTCACCAAATTAATCAGAACTGTTCAAAGTCTACACTCTCCCAAATCACTCTTGATGAGATCCAATAATCCCATGAAAAAGAAATTTATATTTCATATCAATGAATGAGTATTCATTGTAAGTTGATGGCAGGCCATGTCAGGACCTTACCAATAAAGATTCCAGTCACAATCCTCATTCAACCTGACTCAAGGGTTTAGACAATTCAGTGCGAAAATCAAAAAGACTTTCCTGTTCCATAGAGCTGTATCCCAATCCATTTCTCCTCTAGTAGGTTTGTCCACATGTTCCAAACCCCCAGAACGGAGTGAGGATACTGAACGTCCCACTTCATTAAAATGTTTAGTCACAGAAGAGTCTGTGTCATGTAAACGGATGCTGCTTTTATGTTTGCTGATGTGAGTCCTTAAAGAGGACAGGAAATCATTTCTAGTTGTCAACTGTTTATAAAGTTCTTATTCTCAGAAATGATATGCATTCCCTAAGTTAGCCATATTTCACTGTACCTGAATAAAAAGAGATATAAAAAACTGTATTTTACATTGTTTTGTTTTTATGGACAGCATTCTGTTACAGTTCTCTTCGTGGAACCAGTAATTTGGAGTTTTAGCTATGTCATGGTTTGTGCACAGAAGCCTGAGCGTAGTTCTGATAGGCCAACAACTCATAATAAGCATTCTGTACACAAACCATGACATAGTAAAAACTCCAAATTATTGGTTCCATGATGAGAACTGTAACAGAATACTGCCCATAAAAACAAAACAATATAAAATACCGTTTTCACGTAACTTTTTATTCACATATAGTTAGATATGGATAATTTAGAGAATGCATATCATTTCTGAGAAAAAGAACTTTATAAACGACTGCCAGTTAGAAATGATTTCCTGTCCCCTTTAATTCTCTGATAGTCTTCCTCATGTACAATCTATTGAAGGGGCAGTGCAGCACATAAACCACATGGCAGTCTTGCAAGTTATATATTGTTTTATCCTGTGCTTTTTGTTAGTATAAGGATCTTCAAAAACATTTTTCTTGTTGGTATTTCCACATTGGTAAAAATGTCCACAGGGGAAACACCTCTGTGCTAGAGGTCCCAAAAGTAATGGCCTTGTTTCTGGTTGGGGGTATAGTGTTGTGTTTGTTCCAATTTGTCTTTGATTGTTTGATTCCATTTGGAAGTGAACAATGGTGTGTTCCTAAATTGTGCAGCCCCCATATTCCCTGTCTGTATTATGTGGCAATTCTCAGTAATTACTTTTTTTTATATTCCAACATAAATGGCTATAAGCGGTAGAGAAAAATATTCTGTCTCCTATTTCTTTCTTTGGTTGTTATTTTAAATATATTTCCCTTTGTTGTTGTGTAACCTATGATCTTCCATGGAGTGATCTCTTGCAGTAGGTAATATTTTTGGGTATCTAGCAGAGGTCACAGTGTTGCCGGCAGCTCTTCTAGTAATTTTTCACCAGGGACCGCCTACGCATGACATCAGCTTCTTGTTTCCTGTATAAATGTGGGTGGTCCCTGGTATCCTCAGTTCATTTTCCCGCGATCTTCGGCTCGAGCAGCAGCTAGTTCAACTTCTGTGTAGCAGTTATCGTCGAGAAATTTGGAACTAAGATGAATGTCTACAGATTCTTCAACAAAGCAAGCATTATTTCATTCCTGCCATTGCGGTAGGAAGATATACTGCTTTGACAGCCACACACTTTGTGGAAGATGTCTGGGACCCACACACAACACCAATTTCTACACTTTATGTCAGGAATTTAATCAGGCAACTCGTTGATGATGGTTGCTTGAAATTAAATGACTTTTGATGTAGCAGAAAATGTCTCTCTTAGAGAACTAGGGGACTCATACCAAGGGATCCCCCCTACTGGTTCCCATTCTAGGCAGAAAAAGGAGAAGAAGAAGCCCTCCTCACACTCCTTGCCTCATCACCTGTCGACAGCCACCATTTCAGGTGTCTCTCCGTTGACGGGGCATCCTCTAAACACTTCTTCATTGACAGGGACTCATGCCATCTTGTCGGTGGTGCTTTCTAGAGCTTTAAATGTAGTTCAAATTGTAACTGCTCCATCAATGGAGGATTATACCCTCTCATCGATGATGCTTTCCAGCATTTTACATGCAGCTAAATATACAGCTGCTCCATCAATGGGGGCTCCTCTCCTATCAGTGGCATCTGACAATTTAAGTGAAAATAACTCTTTTTTTCCCCTTGCAGGCCAATTGACAAGACCTCGCATTCCTCAGGGGAAGCCTATGGCTTATGCTTTATTGACTGCTCCTTTGCCTTCACAGGCGCCTTCCTATAGAGATTAGGCGAACAGAGATCGGGACCCTGGTCTTTACCACTCGGGGACAAGACCTGCTCATGCTACTCATCCCATTCCTCTATCACCCCCCTTGTTTCCCAACTTGCCCCCATTCTCACCCCATTCCTTCCCAGGAAATGGACCTCACCAACGTAATCCAACAGGTCTTGCATGCCATCCGACATTCTCAGACTTCTGAAGAGCTGGTAGATCCTACCCGAACTCCTCTCCCTCCTCCGCCTAAAAGATTTCATAGTGACAGGGATACTGTGCCACCTTGGTCTCCTCCTCCATTCATAGAGGAATATTTGTCAGATGACCAAGACCTGCTGCCTGATTTCACTGGTGTTCTTGAGGATGAAGAGTTTCAAGATTTGGATTTTCCTAATCCTGAATCCCCCTGTTCAGAAATCTCTTCTCTGGATGAGGATCTGCCTATACCTGCAGGAGCCTCTTTCCCAGATGACCCGACCTTTAGTGAGATGATGTCTCAAATCCAAAAGGTCATGGGATTCTCCACTACTGAACATGACAAACAAAGTAAGGATATGGCAGAATACCTTGAATTACCTGAGGAGCCTGTTTTAGTGGTTCTCCCACTGAAACCAACCTACCAGAACACCATACTGGCTGCTTGGCATCAGCCTTCCACTATTACAGCTGTTCCCCGCAAAGCGGATCATCTATATTGGGCTCCTCTGGACCACCCCTTTCTAGTATTCCAGAGGCAGATTCTGTAGTCATTACTGCCGCTCATGACCGTACAAAAAACCCAAGCACATGAGCTCCTTATGCCCTGATAAGAAATCCTGAAAAATTGACTATTTGGGGGAAAAAGGTCTTTTCCTCAGGTGCTATGAATATCAGAATCTTGAACTATATGGGTCATATGATTAAATATCAGCATACCCTTGGGTCCTCTGGCTTTTAGCTTATCAATGAACTCCCTCCCTTACAGGACAGGGATAAATTATTGGCTACAGTTACAACTAGTAATTCTATCTCCCGTCACCTTCTCAGGTTGGGATATGATGCCGTAGATACCTCAGCCTGACTTTCAGCCACTGGTATCACTCTGCATCACCATGCCTGGCTTCATGTTTCAGGCTTTGCACCTGATATACAACATATAGTAGCTAATGCCCCCTTCAATGGGTCCAAGCTGTTCGGGCCAGGTACTCAAACTTTACTAGATGACTTGGAAGGCATCAGGCAGAACCCTCCGTATGGTCCATGGCATGTATCATACTCCAGCTACAACCTACCATACTCAACACTCCTCATATTCCAAAAGAGGTGGAAGATACAGAGGTAATAATAAAGGCAGCTTCAGAGGTAATGCTCAATCCACCAGAGGCAACATTTCTAATGCCTGGGGTGCTCGCTCCTGCCCTTCAGGTGTAGCTGTGCAGCTCACCTCCCAGTGACCCACTAGGGTTCCCCCCGCCTCCTTGATTACGCTTCAGAGGCTGTGGGGGTCATTTTGCCCTCCATCTGGAGGCCTGGCAAATGGTCACTTCCTACAATTGGGTACTTCAGATTATACAGAAGTGTCATACTCTGGAGTTTCTCTCCACCCCATGCCCTTGCCCTCCATGGAAGATTCATTATCCTCCAGATCACATACCCATCTTACAGGAGGAACTGATGGCCCTTTTGACCAAACAGGCCGTTGTACTGGTGCCCCTTCTGGAATATCAAATGGGATTTTACTCCCACTTCTTTCTGGTGCCCAGATGAACAGGAGACCTCAGACCAATACTGGATCTCAGACAACTGTATCTTTACATTCAGTACAAACATTTTTGCATGATCACCCCACCTGCCATCATGCCGATCCTGAAACAGGGCAATTGGCTTTGCGCCCTACACATGACAGATGCCTACCTTCATATTCCCATTCACCCTGCCCACTGCAAATTTTTTGCACTTCCACCTACTGGGTCAAAATTACCAGTTTTGAACACTCCCTTTCAGCCTCTCATCAGCCCCCAGAGTGTTTACCAAGTGCCTAGCAGTGGTAGCAGCAGCTTTATGAAGACTAGGGCACTTCATCTTTCCATATCTAGATGATTGGCTAATAAAAGCAGGCTCCAAAGTAGCTCTGCTTGCCTCCCTAGATGCTACCTTGAAACTGTTTGCAGATCTGGGAATCCATGTCAATTGGCCAAAGTCCAGTCTAAATCCAACACAGTCTCTCCAATGCATTGGAGCTATTCTAGCTACAGTTACAGCCAGGGCTTACCTCCTGCCTGCCTGGCAGGACACGCTTATAGCTCTGGCATTACACATGCAGACTCAGAAAATAGCCACAGTCAGACAAATGCTGCGCCTTCTGGGTCACCTGTCCTCTGCCACCCCTATGGTAGCATTCGCCTATCTCCACATGAGACCTGTCCAATGGACCCTCCAAAATCAATGGTCCCAAAAAACAGGACAGTTTGAAGACAAAATCAGGGTTACTCCATCTTTGAAGTCTACCCTGACATGGTGGACACTCAGAATCAATCTGAATTAAGGAATGCCTTTCCATTCCCCCCCATGCAAATGCTGACCACAGATGCTTCCCTATAGGGATGGAGAGCGCACTTTGGTCCTTATCAGACCCAAGGCCAATGGCCCACTTCTCCCCATCTGTCTCATGTCAGTCTCTTAGAGATGAAAGCGGTCCATCTAGCCCTCCAGGCATTCTGGCCCTACCTCGAGCCAAGATCGTTACTGATCCAATCAGACAACACTGCAGTAGTGTTCTACCTCAACAAGCAAGGGGGTACAAAGTCTTGCACCCTATGCAGTGAGACCCTTGCAGTTTGGCAAGAAGTCATATGGCAACAACTGACACTAACAGCTGTCTACCTACCTGGACATTGCAACCTGTTAGCCAACTGGCTGAGTCGCCAGTCCACAAGTCATGAATGGACACTTCACGAGCAGGTGCTCCAAGAAATCTTCAACTTATGGGGCACTCCACAGATGGATCTGTTTGCCTCCCCAGAGAATTAATATCTTCCCAGGTATTTTTCTATTATCCTGAACAGAAAGGGATGGTCTATAGATGCCCCGTCCCAACCCTGGACAGGTCTCTTCTTATATGCTTTCTCCCCTGTCCCTCTCCTGCAATGGACTCTACTGAAACTACGGTTAGAACCGGCCACAATGATCCTCATAGCCCCAGTGTGGCCTCACCAGACGTGGTTTCCCTTACTCTTACAACTGCCAGTATGGGACCCTGTCCCGTTGCTGATCAGACCAGACCTCTTGACTCAGTGTCTCAGGTCTCTCCTACACCCCAACCTGAAGGCTCTACATCTTCACACTTGGGTCCTGAGGACGCTTTCATAACTCGATTACAAGTGTCCACTCCTGTTGCCAATATTCTCTTGGCCTCCTATAAGCCAGCAACAAGAGCAACATACAATTCCAAATGGAAACGCTTTTCCATATGGTCAGCCTCTCGATCTTTGGACCCTTACTCTTGTCCACTGACAAAGGTTCTGGACTACCTGGCCTCACTATCTGAGTCCGGTTTAAGTTATTCTTCCATCAAAGTCCACTTGGCTGCCATCTTGGCTTTCCATGAGCCTCTGGATGGCTGGTTACTGTACCAACATCATCTTGCTAAGATGTTTTTGAAAGGAATGTTACATATTAAACTCCTATTAGAAGACCCACTCCTCTGTGGGATCTCAATTTTATGATAGAAAAATTTACCCTTGAGCCTTTTGAGCCAGCAGCAACTTGTGAACTTTATTTTCTTTCAAGGAAAGCCCTATTTATGGTGGCTGTCACTTCTGCTTGACATATTTCTGAGCTTCATGTCCTCATGTGTAAGGAAACTTACTTGATTTTCCACAAAGACAGGGTGGTCCTTCATACCAACCCTTCCTTCCTTCCTAAAGTAGTCTCCGAACATACTTTAAATGAGTCCTTGGAGCTTCTGGTCTACTATCCTGACTACTTCAATCAGGGTGAACATCTATTACATATTTTACATGTCCATCGTATATTACGCTAGTATACTAATCGGACAAAATCCATTAGAAAGACGCCTCAACTGTTCGTCTCTTTTGCACCGGGGTCGCAATGGCCTCCTGGTTGCTAAACATACTCTTTCATCCTGGTTGGCACATTGTATTTCATTTTGTTACAAAATATACAGCAAGCCTTTACCGGGACCTGTCCAAGCCCACTCTACTAGAGCTATGGCCACCACTGCGTGCTTTAAAGGAGCCTCCATTTCAGATATCTGCAATGCAGCTACCTGGTCCACGATCCATACTTTCACAAGCCACTACAATCTGAATATTGCCTCATGACATAGGACAGCCTTTGGCCGTGCAGTCCTACAAGGCCTTCTATCATAACTGTCCTCCCTTCTGGGCATTACTATTTGGGATTCATCCCCAAAGTATTACCTACTGCAAGAGACCAGTCCATGGAAGATAGTACAGTTACGTAAAAGCTTACTGTAACAGCAGATCTTTGAGGAGTGTCTCTTGCAGTAGGTTTGTTCCCACCCTCCATTCCCCTTTTTCTCTAAGAGAACAAGTTCTGGTCCAATGACTAGGGTTGGGACTCCTTTGGTACCTCGGCTTCCCCTTGGTCCTCACTTTGTGAGCTGAATCTGGTGGGGGAACTGAGGATACCAGGGATCACCCACACTTATATAGGAAACAAGAAGCTGATGCCATGTGTGGGCAGTCCCTGGTGAAAAACTGCAAGAAGAGCTGCCGTGCGCCACATCGACCTCTGCTGGATGCCCAAAAGTATTACCTACTGCAAGAGACACTTCTCAAAGATCTACTGTTACGGTAAGTTTTTATGTAACTGTACTTTTCTGCTTCATTTACTATAGAATAACTATATCCTCTACTCAAAAATCTGGAATTCATGTCCTCTGTCACCCTTTGGTATTCCACTTCTTCACTACAGTTCCTCTTGGCCCTAATAAACTGTGACTTTAGTATACTTCTCTTCAGTTTTGAATAATGATAACCTTTGTAATGTAGTATTGTGCTTCTGTCAGTTTCTTTCCTGTGTAATATTGTTTCCAGTACATTTGGTTCCTTATAGATCCTTAAATCTAAAAAGGAAATGCTTTGTCTGCTGACATAGTAAATGTTAAATTTGGATTCCTACTATTCAAATACTCATAAAATCTGTTCATGTTCTTTCCCAAATTAAAAAGATTTTGTTGTTGATAAAGCATCTTCAGTTTACTGTGTTGTCAAAAACTGGATTACCATACGGTCTAACACATGTACCAGTTCCATGTTCCACATGTAAAGGTTGGCATAAGAAGAGGCCATGGTACTTCCCATTGCCGTTCCCCTGGTCTGAAGCAAAAAAATTCCCTTCAAATTTGAAATAATTTTTAGAAAATACTACTGCTGCCATACGATACTGAAATTCACTTGGTGGGTGTAAGCCTGCTCTTCCTCTTAGTGCTTTTAGTAGTGCATCTAGATCTTCATCAAGCAGAATGCTCATATACCGTACTAGTCTTTGATATCAAATGTGACGAGCCATGTGTTCTCCCAATTCATTTCCTTAATAATATCTATCATGTGTCCAGAATCCCTGACATAAGTCTCCATCTTGCTTACCTCCATGTGTATATGGAAATTAATTGTATTCTGAAAGGGGTTCTAATATGGAATCCACCACTGACACTACTGGTCTTCCCGATGGTTTTAAAGGGCCCTTATGAATCTTGGGAAGTACATAAAATAGAGGTACTCTCAGTGACACTTTCTGTAACATGTCTTTTTCTTTCTCTGCACACCAACCCATCTCCACCCCTTGCTTAAGGAGATCTTCAATATCTTGTCTGATTTCTTCTGTTGGGTCCCTATCTAGTTTTAAATATTTATCCCTGTCATTCAAATTGTCTTAAACATTCCCTCTTGTATTCCATATAATCCCAGAGGACTATGCCCCCACCCTTGTCAATGAGTTTAATGACTATTGTTTTGTCTTTTTTCAATTGCTTCAATGTCTCCTTTTCAATTTTGTTAGATTATTCTATCTTGGTGTTCTGGTTTCCTTGTCTACTATTTCCTTTATCTGTTTCTCTGCTATCTTAATATACATTTCCACCATGTCTTTTGCTCTAGGAGGGTTAAAACTAGATTTTATTCCTAGAGCTTGTTATAGTTTTTGTTTTTTATTCATTAATTCCTGAGATTTGTCACTGAATCAATCTGATAGTATTAATTTCCTATAAAACTTTTGAAAATCAATGGCTACGTGAAAGGGATCAATATTTCTGGGTGACGAGAAGGAAAGGCCTTTCTTTAATACTTGTTCTTCCCTATCATTCAATTCCCTGGCACTAAGATTAAAAACTACTGTCTGCCCCTTGACCATCCCCTGTACCGGCCTCCTCTTCCTCTGCCTCCTGCTCCACCTCCTCCAACTCCTCCTCTCCGATTTGTATAACCGCCGCTGTACCAGGCCCTTGATATCCCCCACTCCTCAGACCGTATCTTGTTTGATATCTGTTGTCCCCCAAATCTGTGGATACCTTGGATTCCTGTGGTTTTGAAACACTGGTCTCTTCTTGTAAAAAAGTATACTGACCTTCCTGTTGTTATCTTTGATATCGTGTTAGGGCTATACGTTATCTTTGATATTGTGTTAGGACTATACTATCTCCACTGTCTGAACCGTATTATATTCCTCTTGTGATGTGTAGTAGTTTTATCCTGTTGTTCTTTGCAGTTATTAAAAACCAAGTGTGCACTTTTTTTCTTTGTAATCTATGAAATCCCTTTTAAATTTTTTCAGCTTTTGTTGTTTTATAAAATCCTCATATTCTGCTAATTCTTCTTTTATTTTTTTCCAGTGTGTTTGTTTTGAGTTATAGTTAAAGTGACATTTATTGTAGGCTTTAAAAACAAGGGTTTTAAAATGAAGTTTAATAGAGGTTTTACCTTTTTCTTGAAGTCACTTCTCTACAGGCTGGTTATATTTAAAGGAGATTTTCTGATTTATCGTATTCAAGCACTCATTATCAGAGTTGCTTTTAAATTAAAAAAACAGTTTAAAAACAATCTGAACAGTGAACTAGGTTCATTAAAGACATTCTACTCTCTAGAAGATTGTTAAATATATATAGATATTTGAAGACTTCTTTACTGATGTGGAGGAAAAACACTTAAGTTTAGAGATTAACTTAGAGGTTCTGGAAAGTCAAGAGTTCAAATTCAAGAGTGGGAGGCTAGCACTGCAACTGATTTACCCTGAATATGTCACATTTCTCCCAGCTTTCATGCTAGCAAGATTTACATTAATACGATTTGTAGGACTGTTGCTTTCTACTAATATGATTTGTAAGATATTTCCATTCCATAGTCATACTGTGACATTACAATACTATCAAAACTGTGTTTTTTTAACCTGGAAACTGTTAAGCCCAATTTTTCACTGGTCTTTCAATTTACTGTAAACCTAACAAGAGGATATTCAACAACTTAATAAAATTTGCTCTAAAACTGACCAAAGTGCACATTGGGCCTGATGCACGGATGGGTGGGTTATACGTGCCGGAGGTGTGTAACCCACCCATGTAGCTCCACACCTGTGGACAGGTGTGAACCTGCTGTTATTCACTAATGGCCACCACCTGTCCATGGCCCCACCTCCCAGTGCACAGATCTGTGCAAAATGGCTGGGGGAGGTGATGCTGACCCAACCAGGCATCCAATCGGATGCCTGCCCTGGGTCCACGGTGGATCACTCGCACAGCTGGGCATGGGTCTGGGTGCATGAATTGCACCTCCAGACATCCAGACCCAAGCAGCACAGCCCCTTCAGGTGCTGTGCCACTGACAATGTCCAAGGTGCATGGGGGACATCCAGGCAATGTTCACCAGCCCAGGTCACCCTGGACCCCATGAAGCAAGGCACCCCTCAACACATACACCTCATACTAGTGTGCAAACTGCCCATGTAGGTGACCCCAAACCCTGTACCCTTGACCCAACACATGTATCATGATGCCTTCCCACAACACCCTACCCATACCTGCAGGTGGGGTACCGGGTGCCCAGCAGCCAGCGGCACAGCCCTCTGCATACCTCCATGGCTGCTGGCCATCTGACCTCCACAGATGCACATCGGCTGCATGCCACTGTCTAGATCCAATGGCCAGTGGCCATGGTGGTGTGCAGAGGACTGTGCTGCTAGCCATTGGGCAACCGGTACCCCACCTACAGGTATGGATAGGGTGATGTCTGTGCCATTGGGGGTATATGTGGCCATGCCCCACTGTTGGCTTTGCTGGCACTACTGGGAACTGGGCTGCATGGGCACAGGAGTTAAGTCATGGGGGGAAGCAGTGGCAGGGATTGCTCCATAGAGAGCGGGGGTGTTTGCCAGAGGGTTCAGGTTCAGGCCGGTCACAGCTGGGGTGGGAACTTCTATCCTGGCCTCTTCTCCAGTCCAGTGTGCATGGGGGCTGGGTGCATAGGGGCACTTATGGCAGGGCTGTCCATGGTGTACCTGCCTGCCCCTACATGCCCTGGTGTGCAGCCCTACTCACCATGATGACTGGCGCATATGGCCAGCAATCCCTCTCACCCACCCCCAGCATGTTGCTCTTTGCACAGCTGGGGGATTGGGCACATATGTGCTGCATGCCCCCTTAGCACATCCAACATGGGGGGGGCGCATAGAGTGCAGAGTGATTGTGCACCCCAGATACGCACGCATAGCCACTCCATCCCATTGGTGCACAGAGCCCATTATTTGTATTTGAACATTTACATTTTAATTTTAAAAAGAGCCCTTTTTTGGCATACTGCCTCTCATTAAAAAATACACAGTTTTACAAAGGTTGCACCAAAACAGGCAAGGTGTGCTCTATTTGCACTTATATATGTCGCAATTTTTAAACTGCACATTGTTTTACCATTAAAATGAACTCTACATTAGAAATGTATACAAAATTGTGTAAAGATTCAGCTTCCCATGAAAAACTGCAAAAAAAAAAAATTGTTGAAACATTACCCTGTTCTGTAATTTAAATGAAATATTATTGGAGCAGAAGTTACACTGAACAGAAATATGTTTTAAAACATTTTATTTTAAGTCTTGGGTCTTCCACTGGCTGCAGTCCTCAAGTTCATCTGCATCAGCCACCCAGCCGCCAAAACCCTGTATCGGCCATATAATCCCTATGACTTACTCCTCATAGCAGGGCTTTTGGAGGGTGACACCCCTGTCAGGAGACACAACCAATCATTAGATCAGTGGGGTCAGGGGCCCCCACACTGAGTGCCAGAAACATCCTGCTATAGCCTGGAGAGGTTTTCCTTCTTTATTTCTCACATTCCACTCCCATGATGTTGGGGGAAGGGGCTCCAGGGCTCACACACTACTGTATACTTGCTCCATGGTTCCAACCAGCATCCTCTCTCTCACATGCTGTTCCAGTTGCACACACCTGTGGTCACCTAGATGAGGGGCATAGCAGCCATCACGCCCCAAGGAGTCTCCTACTGGCCCTGGCCCTGTGATACTCCAGACATGTTCCCATATCCAGGTCTTTGCTGCATTGATGGGCCATACTGAACAAAATTCTTACTAAGCTTTACAAACCCCTTCATCTTGTTGAAAGACAATCTCTAGTGCCTCCCTACCTACCTACCTACCTACCTACCTTCCTTCCTTCCTTCCTTCCTTCCTTCCTTCCTTCCTTCCTTCCTTCCCTCCCCTGTGTCTATCCACATTTGTTGGCCCACAATATATGTAATACAATGGGATTTTCAGTGGAGGGGTACTATACCTACAGTTGTGGGACAGTAAAGCACTTGCCAATCTGTTATAGCCATGGGCACGGAAACTATATCTTTGAGATGCAACCCAGGACCCCAAATGAGCAATGGGAGCTTAACTACTTATTCACCACATTTTAAAAAACAACATATTTTGCATAGAAGTAATTGGGATTTATGGCTTCCACACAGATCATGTTTATAATATTATGTCTAATTTTTGTACTGAAAATTATGAATACAAGAGATTCTATTTAGAGATCTAGGAAGGCACTTTAAACACCCTTTTTATGAAGACTGATTTTTTTACATGCCACTTTTAGTACCCCACAACAAGGGATTTTAATAAGCATTTAGATAACATTTTGTAACTCCTGCATTTTGAAAGGAGATTCACAATGTTTGACAAATTGTAGAATTAAAAAAAAAAATCACTTTTCAACTTGCCATTAAAATACAATAAACATGCACAATGATCCATGACAGCCACACCTTAGTTTGGCATTTCAGCTGTTTCTCCAAACTGTTTTCCTCTAGAAGCCTTGTGTTGTGTTTTTTAATGCCTTTGCAAAAGATCATTCTACAGTAAGATAGATATTGTGTTTGCTTGATGTCTGTTATTTGTAACAGATTTCTCCCATGGGAAATTACATCATAATCAAGACCATATTGTTCCTTTAAATGGCCAGAAACGAGGGCTTCAGGCCTTCCTTAACTTCTTATTAGTTTTTTGGATCCTGTACATGATGCCATGTCATGACACGCAACAGAAAGTGAAAACAGCAAGCTGTGCCAAGAACCACCTTGGTCAAATACAAAGGAACCTTGCTACAGTAAAGCCCAAATTGACAGGCAATGAAGTCCAATTGGGCAGACAGAAAACTAACACTCTACCTGGAGTTTCCTTATATCAGGAGAACCTCATTAGAGTCATTTATAATATATAGTTAGCCCTTGCTGTGCATGGATTTCCTTCCTAACTAAATATAGGATAGCGGATGGGCAGCTACGCACAACCAGTGTGTTTTGCCACTGAGGGCTTCCAATTCCCTGTGACCTCAAGAGTGAAACTTGAGAGGTCCGCAGGAATCAGTTCCCTGAGGTGGCACTACACTCTGGTTGCATAGTTTTGCCCATCCGCTATTCTATGTCATGTTTGGTACCCATTCTTTAATAAAATAAATCTATTTTTCACTCCTAAAATAAAAATTCAAATTGATAATTTCCACTGTGTTTGCTGGTAGTTAGGGTGGTTGCTAGGGTGGCGATGTGAGGTTACTAGGGAGCAGACGTCCATCGTTTGGCAGCGCAACCTTTGATTGGTTGCCAATTGGGTATGGACGGAATTTAAAAAAAAAATATGGCACCCGAACTCCTTGCTTAGCAGAAGTGGTAACCGCAAGGAGACTCAATTTGTAAGTAAAATTTATCTGGTTGATCCTGCATTTTATTTTAACGCTAAATAGCTAATTGATCCTGCAGTTCTAAAGTGTTATTGATCTGTGCAGGATTGGGTGATCATGCTGCTGCCACTGCCATGACTCATATCTGGTTGAGCCTGCCATTTCTGTGGCAGTCGGTGTTGTGTGAAGTCCATAGTGCAGCAGAACAAAAAGTCGTTCTGCTGAAGTACGGATGTCGCTACTGCAGCAGAACAACATTTTACAGCAAACTGAATTCGGCGCATAACTATGTTCTACCATACACTATAAAGCCATTGTACTACAGCTGAAAGGTTACAGAATGTGGTTGTACCCTTCTGTTGTACAGTAGCTTTATTAGTTAGAATGAAAACTCATGCCTGCAGGAGGGGTGGGGTGTTAAGTGTTGGAAATGGTCCCTCAATGTCTTTTGTTTTTACAACTGGTCCCTTGGTGATCTGACCCCCCCACCCTGACCGCCCACTCAGCTCCCACGCACCCCTCCCACACACACCCTACACATGCTCACTCACCTGAACAGGTCCCAGTGTGAAGATCCAGTCTGTGATTGAAGACACGTCTTGCTGTTGGAAACGTCGACTGCGGTATGAGAAAGTAAGGTAAAAGTGGTTTGATGTATTTTAATGAGGTTTTAAACTTTGTGGCATAACTTTGTCATTTTTGCATATTTTTAACTCAAATTTTCAACATGGCCTTTTTTGGGACCCCACCTCATGAACAATGTCAGTGGAATTATGCAAATCCAGCCTGAAAGGTTTTTTCACAGTCACTTGGTGAAATCAACTTTTGGGTGGGATTTGAACATTTTCACCACGCTCGTTCATGAGGTAGGGTCATAAGTAGGCTATGCTGAAAGTTTGTTTTGAAAATATGTAAAAATAGCAGAGTTATGAGCATCAGTTTTCCTATTCTTGCTCGTAACTTCTGCAATTTAAAATATTTTCACCCAAAATTTTCAGTATAGCAATTTTTTTATACCGCCTCATGAACCTGACAGCTGCCATTTTTCAAATCCTGCCCAAACTGTGTTTTCACACCTGTGGCATGAAATGACATTCCAAAAGCATGGAATAAAGTTTCAGTGGAGATTTGAAAATCTTCAATACTGGGTTCATGAGGTTGGGAAATAAGAAATCTTTACTGACAATTTGGTTGCTGTTCTGCTACAAATGCAAGCACAGGGCCTGGAGGGCCATGAGCTTCCACAGCAACATACCTGTATGCACCTATGGCAGGATGGGAATGCAGGGCCTGGAAGGCCCTGAGCTTTCACAGGCAAATGAAGATATGATTTTACTGTCTCAGAAAGTAAGGAAATTCTTTGCAAAAAACTCTATTAATGCATCTGTCAGGGTTGCTATTAAAGCAACCAATGTATAGAAATGTGATGTTAGGGTTTTTATCCCTAACTCCACAGTTCCCCTAAGTAGCCAAAGGAGGCAAGGCAAGGCAGCACAAGCAACCACAGACATCCATCATCAGGTACGACAAACAACATACAGCTCTTTCCATATGACACAAGAGACATCCTTCATCATGGTCCAGCACATCTGTAGCCATAGATACATGCTACAGATGCCAGTACCCAGCAAGAGAAAAAGGGGTCAGAATAACAAACTCTTATTAAACCATCTCACCCGCCTGGTGCTGTTCCTTCTCCTGCTCTCAGGAAATGTGCACCTGAACTCAGGCCCACCACCACGCAGTGTAAGCCAGTCCCACAACACAGAGGGACTTATTCTTGCCTCCATAAATATCTGCAGTTTACTCCCAAAGATGGACAGCTTGAAAGTATGGGTCACTCGGCATAACCCAGATGTACTCTCTATAGTAGAGTCTTGGCTCTCCCCCAAGGTACCAGACTGTGCTATCACACTGCCTGGATGCACCCTGTTCAGACGGGATTGACTCTCAAAAAGAGGTGGGGGCTGTGTCTTATACTTTAGGGATCCCCTTTAAGTTTACATACTTCCCACACCTACCAGTGCTGACAACATCCAAATTCTGACCTTAAAACTTCTGCAGGGACCCCATAACAGAACACTGATGGTTCTCTCTGTCTACATCCGACCTAAACTAACTATGGCTGGCACCAGTGACCTGATGGACCTCATGGGCACCCTGAGCCTAAACATAGAAATCATGATGCTGGGAGATTTCAGTATCAAGTGGCTCTCCTCCTCTGCTGTCTCAGTCAAAGACACCTTATCTGTGGTCCACTTCTCTCAAATGGTCAAGACAGCAACCAGAGTTAACTACAAAATTGCGACCAGCACCTCCTGGACTGGGTTCTCACCAATTGACCTGTCCACATCGCCAATGCTGCTGTTCTCCCTGATACACTGAATGACCACTCCCCTGTCACCTGTTATTGGTCCTACAACTACTGTAAGCCGCCTCCCAGAATGATTATGTACCGTGTTCTTCTAAAAGGTCACTTTGCACTGCTAAAAGCAGAGTTTCAGGGTATTGACTGGACTGACCTCAATGAGGCCAAAGATGTGGACACGACCCGTGACCACTTCATAAAGACATTCAACACCATCTGTGACAAGCATGCCCTGTTAAAGACAAGGAAAATAAAAGGGCATCGCAATCCCTCGATCACCCCGGACCTATTGAATCAGCTCAATGCCAGAGATCTCCTCTAGCAGATCGCGAGAGCACACGGTACAACCACTAACATCCAAAGGTACAAACAAGCCCCAAAAAAAGTGCACAAAAACTATCTGACATGCCAAAAGTGCATTCTACAAGGAAGCCCTCTTCAGCTCCTGGAACAACAGCAAGTCATTCTAGGATAATTTCAATGACATAAGTGGCATAGAACCCAAAAATGCCCCATCAGTGCTCATGGTTGACGGTACACTATCCTTGGACCAACAGCGAATTGCCAGTGCACTTAATGATGCATTCACGGACCTCCGCAATGCACTATCAGCAGTCTACTTTAATCCCTTAATCCCGGCTGACCCTAATACAGTCCAGCAACCACCCTCCAATAGACCGCTCTTCCGCTTCAAGGTACTCTCTGAATCTGAAGCAAGAAAGTACCTTATGTGAGCTCTGGGAAAATCAGGATATTCCCTGGACCTTAAGTTCATCAACATGGCACTGGAAGAAGTCCTCAGCCCTCTCACTAAGATTATCAACCTCTCCCTCTGCCACTCCAAGTTCCCTCTGCAATGGAAATCAGCACCAGTAACCCCTGTACACAAAGGAGGTGATCGGACTCTACACAACAGCTACAGACCTATCTTCATATCCCCCCCAAAGCTCTAGAGTGGATTGTAGCAGATCAGTTTATCGAGTATCTGAACCAGTACCAACTCCTCTGTCCTGAACAACATGGCTTTTGACAAGGTCACAGTACCATCACAGCATTATTCGAATTCACAGGTTACATTCACCACTCCCTAGACCAAGGCCTTCTGGTAGGAGTAACATTTATTGACCTATCAAAAGCTTTTGATACAGTGCACCATGAGCTCCTTCTGAATCAGTTTTCTGCTATTGGGCTGTCTCCAAAATCCATTTCATGGTTCAACAGCTACCTTCACAACCGATAGCAAACGGTCAGGCTAGGAGACACTACCTCTGTTAGCAGACCTTTCTGCTCCGGGGTCCCACAAGGGTCAGTTCTGGGACCCCTACTATTTAGTCTTTTCCTAAACCAACTGCTGGAGTCCTGTCCAACCCAGATGCTCCTTTACCAGACTATGTGGTTATCTTCACCAGAAACCCCCATCTGGAACAAATAACAGCAGAACTCCAAAGGGGATTCTCATCCACAGAGAAGTGGTTTAAGGAGCATAGACTAACCATGAACTGTAAAAAAACTAAGACAATGTTGTACTCCAGCACCCAGCGTAAGTTCAAAGCATTACCCCTTGCAATCAGAAATGAAAGCAGTGACACCCTGGAGCACGTCCAGTTTTTCAGCTACCTGGGTATCACAATAGATTCCACTTTGTCTTATGTCCAACACATTGATAACACTGCAAAGGCTATCAATACAAGAATAGGGATTCTCATCACAAGCACTGCTTAACCTATGAGACATTAAATCTGGCCATCAACAGCTCAATAGTCTCCCTTGTCGATTATGGACTGGCTATCTATGGATCAGCAACTGACACCACCCTACAATGCATTTCCATCACACTTAATAAGGTGTGTCACCTTCTCACAGGTGCTGCAAAACTCATGCACACCTGTGACCTCTACTCACAGGCTAGGTGGCTCCAACTAAAGGAAAGAATAAGATGCCAGTCTTGCCTCCTTGTCAAGAAATGCTCTCTCAGTAAACTACCAGCAGGAGTCCAGAAACTCCTAACCATGCACTCAAACTGCTATTTCACAAGGAACCCCACCACCCAGATCTACAAAATTCCTAGACTCCACACTGCCTTGGCACAATGCACATTCTGTTACCGTGCTCCTCACTGGACCAATGTCTTAACACCTGGCATTTCTGGTGCTGCAACTATTGGTGTTTTCAAATACAATCTACAACAGCACCTTATCTCAACCAACAGCTGTGGCTGCCTCCACTAACACTCCTCCCATGCCTCAAGGGTACCATGACCTGAGTGAAGACATCCATACTACCCAGGTGCTCGATGGCACTCAACTGCACCTCATGTCTCAAAGCCCACCTGGGGCATACAGCAATTTAGCATTGCCACACACCCTGCTGTGTGACATTGCTCACCTAAAATTTATAATGTGATCTTATGGGAATTATACGTTGCACTTCCCAGGTGGTTGAAGGCACTCGGCTGTGCCTCATGTCTCACAACCCACCTGGGGCATGCAGAAATTTAGTATTTCTGCACACGCTGCCGTGTGTTATTGCTTACTTACAATTTATAATCTGATCCTATGGGAATTTTATATAACACTTCCCAGGTGATCGAAGGCAGTCTGCTGCACCTCATGCCTCACAACCCACCTGAGGCATGTAGCAATTTAGTACTGCTACACACCCTGCTGTGTGGAAGTGCTCAGTTAAAATTTACAATATCATCCTATGGGAATCATATTGCGCATTTCCCAGGTGGTTGAAGGCACAAGGCTGCACCTTGTGCCTCACAACCCACATAGGACATGCAGCAATTTAGCATTGCTGCATACCCTGCTGTGTGTTATTGCTTACATATACCATACCTCCCAGGTGGTTGAAGGCACTCAGCTGTGCCTCATGCCTTACAACTCACCTGGGGCATGAGGCAATTTAGCCTTACCGCACACCCTGTCATGTGTTATGCCTTGCTTACAATTTACAATGTGATCTGCACTTCCAGGTGGTGTGCAAATGTGCACCTGTATCCATGGCTACAGAAGCTCTGGACCATGATGATGGCTGGCTCTTCTGTCATTTGGAAAGAGTTCTATGTTGTTTGTCTTACCTGATGATGGATGTCTGTGGTTGCTTGTATTGCCTTGCCCCCTTTGGCTGCTTGGGGGGGATGCGAAGATGGGGTTGAAAACCCTAACATCGCATTTCCATACTATTGTCACTTTAATAGCAACCCTAACTGATGCATTAACAGAGATTTTTTGCAAAGAATATTGTACCTATTTGTATGTATTGATATTGTATCTATTTGTATGTATTGATGTATTGATCACTTTTCATTTCTGCCTGTTCCGCATCCCACTCTCCCAGGTAACATCTGTAAATTAGATTGTTTTATATTTCTGTATGTCTGCCTGGTGAAACATTTTAAGTAAGTAAGTAAATAAATAAATTAAATGGAGTTGTGTGAGTCTTTATTTTGTCAAATCACACCCATGCATAAGACGAAATTAGGACACACTTATTGTCTTCAGTACCAGGCAGGTTCCAGACAAACCCTTTTAATTATTTTTTCAGACAGTGAAGGCTGCTAAACAATCACCAGACAAGGCTATTTTTTCACTAAGACTGGGAGCTCTGTACCAATTACTGCATTTAGCAGTCGATGAATATAAACACCAAATGCTTGGTTGTTAATGACTAGGCTATTGTAGCCAGTAAACTACTACAGATACTGTACAGCACAGTTAGAAAGGATGTCAGGCACCTGCGAGACTGGAGGCAAAGCTACTTTATACTTGATACTTCCAGAGAGAAAAGCAGGTCATAATCATCATTTAAAGTGCTGTTCCTTTATTCGTTGTGCACACAGTACAGATGTAAGGTGGCCAACAATAACTGTTTCCATTTCTAAAAACACAGCAGCAGCAGCAGCAGCAGCAGCAGAGGTAAAACAGCATCAAACCTCAGAACACAGAGGTCTCTGCCTGCTACTCATGGATGCCAACTGTCCTCCATGTCACGCCTGCTAGGTTTCATGCATGTGTGCTTTTTCACGATGAAGAAAGGAACATCACTTCAAATGAAGGTAATGCCTTGTTTTTCTCTTTGAATAAATCAAGTATAAAGAGACTTTGTCTGAAGTCTCACAGGTGCCTGCCATCCCTTCTAACTGCACATATTTCCTCTGGCATTGTACTGCTCTCCCACAGTGCAGCTCCAACAAACTTTTTAGACTGTTGCATATGCAATGGCAGTATGACAAATCTGCAAAGATAAATTGTTCAAAAGGTTAGCCTGACTGCACTAGTAGTCAAGATGTGAAAGTCCAATGAAATCGAAATGTCAATTTAAACTAGTAGGCTGTAGTAGCCAATTACTGCATTTAGCAGTTGATAAACTTAAATACCAGACACTTGGTCATTACTGACTAGGCTGTTGTAGCCAATTACTGCATTTAGTATTTTATTTTAGCTAAAGGCTTCGCATACAGCCCCAATAATCAAGTTATTTCCACTTAACTTTTTATTTATTAAACCTTGTATTCTGGCCGTGCAAGATTACACCCACTACACACCCAAACAATTCTCCGATCATCTAACCAACCTGGACTGGAGCCCGATCAAGAGACTCCCTACCCTGGATGAGGCCATGGCCTTCTTCCAGAGGATGTTTAATATGGCAGCTAACCTCCTTGCCCTGATGAAAAAACTTTGCGCTAAGGGCAGCTGCTACAAATGGATTACCCCACCTCTAAAGGCCCTTGTGAAGCACTGCAACAAGGCTTGGCTAAGGTTCAAACACTCCTCCCTAAAGGGCGATCTTGTGACATGCAAACCCCTCAGGAATCAATGCACAGTAGCCATAAAAAAAGCAAAAAAGAGTACATCACACACCCACAGAACAGCAACCTAGGGAACCCCAGACTTTTCTGGGCTCACATCAATGAACTGGTAAAGGGGAAGGGCAAGCCCAAACCAGGCCCCATCAGGGTCAATGGGCAATTAACTCAAGATGACCTTTTAATTGCCACCTCCTTAAACAACCACTTCACTAATCTAGACTCATACAAGACTGGCTTACCCACCCTCATCACTGACCCAAACACATGGTTTCCTCCTAACTTCAATTGCCCATCCTTTCATCTAAGACTGGTCAAACCGAAGGAGGTACTATCCCAACTTAAAACCCTAAAAATCTGTGGCTCGGGGGACCCGGCGGGATTCACCCTAAGTTGCTAAAGGACAGGTCCCTAGCCCTAGCCAGATCCCTATCCTGGCTCATCAACCACTCTGTGATAGAGGGCACCATCCCCACATAGTGGAAACAGGCCCACATGGTCCTGATCCACAAGGGTGGCCGACGAGAGTCTATTGGCAACTATAGACCAATCTCTCTACTCTGTATCCTGTCAAAAATCCAGGAAAAACTGATCTATGGGCAACTCCATGACTATCTGGAGGTTCAGAAAATCCTGGCACCCTCCCAACACGGCTTCAGAACTGGGCATGGGACAGATACGACACTGAACAAACTTGCAACAGACATACTCCGTGACATGGACAAAGGCACCCCTACTGGTGTGGTTTTTGTTGACCTCTCCAAGGCCTTCGATCTGGTCCACCACAATCTCCTACTCACTATGCTGTGCAACATTGGCCTTGACTGCCATGCTCTAAAGTGGTCTGAAAGCTACTTGACCAACCGCATGCAGAGGGTAAAGTGGAAGGATGCCATTTCTGGGCCACTCACACTAAAAAAGGGGGTACCTCAAGGGTCGATACTCAGCCCCCTCCTCTTCTCCCTGTTCACTAATGAACTTCAGGACCACTGTGGAGGGAGCTCCATCATCCAGTATGCGGGTGACACTGTCATCTACTGGTCCGCCGCCAATCTGGGTGACCTTAGCCATGAACTCCAAGATGACCTCCGGGTATTGGAGCACTGGTTCACTGAGAATAGAATGGTCCTCAACATGGTCAAAACTAAGGCAATGCTGTTTGGTCCCCGATGCCTTGGACAGAACACACCACCTACAACTCACCACTGTGTCTAGCAACAGCCTAGAAGTAGTGATCTCTCTGAAATACCTTGGTCTAACCCTGGACCAGGGCCTCACCCTAAAGAACCACATGGACTCAGTCACCAAAACTGTATACGGGAAACTAGGCATTCTATAATGTCTGAAAGACCTGCTCATACCTGAAGCTAGAATCTCATTCGCCACCAGCATCCTGCTCCCAACAATCACATACGCTGCCCTAGTTGTGCAAGGGTTGGGAAAGTTGGAGATGCACAAATTACAGGGGGTCTACAATAAGGTGGCTCACTTTGTATCCCAGGCCAACCCTAGGGAACACCACTGTGACTGCCTATCTCTCCTAAACTGGCCCTCACTGGACGTTCACCTCCAGTACCCCCTGCTCTGCCTAGCGTACAAGTTAGTCAGCCCCACACCCCCCTGCCTCTCTGGCCTTGTCGCTCTTAAGGCCAGTCACAGACACCTCTGTACATTGGTCCGAACCCTCATAGATGTCCCCAGAACTAGAACCAAAGTGAGCGGTAGGTCATTTACCCTCACCGCGCCCACTCTTTGGAACCAGCTCCCGACTGGAGTGCAGGAAGCCCCTACCATCAAAAGACTTAAGGCCCACCTTGCGGTCGCTAGTTCCTGCCGCTGCACCAATTCCTGACGTGACCGATGAGATAAATGACTAACCCTGCTCCTATCCTCCAACACTGTCCCAACAATATGTCTATCTGCTAATTAATCGCTTAAGGTTATTACTGCTGTACAACTTACTCATCACATTTTGTACTGCTATTCATCAGTTCTGATTTTCCTAATTGCATTGTTGTGACTTCTGTAACCTGCACTAAAGCTGTCTTTGCTTCTTGTTTCTTTTTTGTTATTCCCGGGTTGCTGCTAAAAAAGGGATCTCCGGGGCTCAGTGGGCTAACCCGGTCACCAAAATTTAATAAATAAATAAATGAAAGTCAAGTATAAGAAACAGTACAGAGTAAGATCAACAATAATCAGTTCAGAATATTATGTATTCACCTTTTGTCTACTCTTTTGTTCTTTTTACTAAATTGCATTGACTGCATTGCAACCATTTTCTCAGAGATCTCCTGGCTGTGCTGGTACTGGGTACTTTTCACACCAAACAGCAGTCAGTGCTATTTTTTTTTTACCCTGAATTATCCATGTATTCTCCTTCTGTCCATTTTAATAAATTGCACAGATTGTTTTGTCGGAGATCTCCCTGACTGGTCAGGAAGACTGTTTCTCCCCCACCACTGCAGCCACAAGATTTTTTGCCCCAAGGCTGACTCAAAGTTTTACACTTTCACAAAAATTAATTCCTAAAGCCTGCCAGATTGTATATTGGATGCCCCAATACAGAGGAACACTGACCTTCAGTGGAGATTGTAACTTAGATTAGAAATGCAGAGCATGCCCATGGAGATCCTATCTCTCAGAAAGATAAACTGCAAGCGTGCCACTACTCAGCTTGGCAAAGAGAAATCACATTTAGCCAGTTGTGGCTTAGCCTCTAGTCACATGGCATCTCTGCTCTTCATGAAGGACCCAAGGCTGCTCAAAGTGCCTATTTGCAGACTGCACAACCAGTCAAGAAATGACAGTTCTTCAATGGTTCTTCAGCATCCTGCCTCCATCCCAGATGACTGAAGAGTCAGGTAGGCCTATTGCGATCTCTGTTGCCACTGCTGCCACGTGGCCACATCATGAACTGTGTTGGGCAAATTCATTTCCAGATGGAAATGCTGACAAGTAAAACACATTGCCTGTAGCCATTCAGCAGTTACTCAGAACTACAGAAAGGCTACAATATACTGTATTTCGAAGAGTATATGGAATTTTCTGTTCTTGTCTCCATTTAATTTGATGTTTACAAATTCTGACCTCCCTCCATATAGGTCATCTGCGGTGAGGCTTCTTCCCCCCTTCTTTTATATAATTTTTTAATCATACATTTCCTTTTATGTACTGTATGTCTTTTTGTCTTTTTGCCTTTTCTCTTCTAGGTGTCCTAGATGCACCTCTGAATTAAATGTCTAATGCTGGAGCTTTGTTGCCATCTATGATTCTTTCTATTTTTGCTATTTAAGCATTATTTACATTGAACATATTTATTAATATGCTTATTTATTATGCTCCTTTCTGACTAGGTATCTGACAAGATTATTACGTTTTTATGTATTTTCATGCATGTTCTTTGTTTAGGTTACATAAGCAGTATGAATTTTGTCGCACTTGAATCACTGATTTTGAAGCTGTTGCTTTAATTACAGCCTTTAAATATGTTGGCTGTTGTATTAGTCACCCTTCCCCTTGATGAAGAGCCCACACGGAGCTTAAAGTGCTGTTTTTTTTTTCTTGTTTTGTGTCCTTTTGCACCTTATCAAGTAAATCCATTGAGCATTATCTTGCTCGTTGTGTATTTATTTTTGTGCACCCTTTTTCCTTAACAGTAAAAAAATGTAACTGCTTAGATGGTGCATCCAGAGAACTGGCAAAAAAAGATCCCAGACATTTTTTCTATAAAGTGCTATACCTGGGGCAACAACCTACCACGTATGGTAAATTGTATCCTTTGGAATACCTAACCTGCACCATTTTATAACATCATAATTGCTTGAATTGCCCTCAAACCGGGCTTATAAAAATTCGATCCAAATAATTAAAATCCAAATCTAGTAAAGACTTTCTTCAGTACTGGGTCCTTAAGGAAGTCCAGATATGGTTCATACTTATGAATTTCATTTGAGTTAATGTACCAAGGGCTAAACTCTTAAGTAACTACTGTGTTCTCCAGATCCCTCTGCCATTCCCTATAATTCAACTTTTCAAACACTAGCTTCCTATAGAAGGGGTGTATGCTAACCCCTTTTTCTAATAAACTCTGGCCAGAGCCAATAGGGCTGCAGGAGAGGGAATCTGGGTTAAAAATACATTGAAAATTATTTTTTGTTTATATTTTTACACCAAATTTTCATCACAGCCTTGTTATGACCCTACCTCATAAAGAAGGGCAGAGAAAATGTTCAACTCCTGGCCTAAAGATGATGTTGTGCAGGTACTGAAAAATCTAATTTTGTGCTGCAAACACATATGTTGGGCAGAAGTTGAAAAATGACAGCTATCACATTCATGAGTTGCTGTACTGAAATGGCTATGTTGAAAATTTGAAGTAAAAATATTGAATATTACCAAAGTTATGAGCCTGCATTTGTAAAGTTCAGCATAGCCTCATAACTCAACAGGTGAACATATTAGAATCATAGAATACAAGAATGTGCACAGTATAATACCATCCCATACTAAATTTATTCAAGGCCAGGGAATGCATTGCTAGTCTTTTTTTGGCATTGAAAAAGTTTCACTTGGTCCACGGGGAGGAAATCTGAATATAGCTTTACTTAATCAAGCCAGAAATATCATGATAGCAGGGCAGAAAGGAGGTTAGGGTGCAATTGGATGGAAGTGAGGATAAGGTCAAGAAACTTTATTGTGGTACTGTACTCTATAAAGACCCTGCCAAAAGAATACAACACATACGTCAAGCAGAGAAACATCAGCTTGGCATAGATGCTGAATTCTTTGGTGCAGTCTTATATTGCAGCAAGTTAAATTGTGTCAGTATTCATTTTTGAGTGGGGGATTGTGAGAAATGTTAGATGGTTGTCAATTCCAACCCACCTTTTTTCCTTCCTTGATGAGAAAACTGCTGCTTTAAGAAAATGGGCTCTGTACATCATTATGATCCATCACATTTTCAGTAACCCCAACTTTTTACACCCTGTGGGTCACTGTCCTACATAGGAAAACAGATCTTCTCACTCCTCTCTGAGTGCAGACCAAGCCCCCTTTTTGTGTTGACAATTTTTTCCTCATCTGCCACTTACTTAGTGGCAGTGAATTTATGTAGCATTTTTTAAATTCTGCATATCTATGCAGTCACATAAAATGCCTACTGGCATCCGTTGTAAGCTTCTCTCTGTCAGTTTCTTTATATTTCCTCGAGTGTTTACATTTACTGCAGCAGTAAAGAGAATGTGTTCAGTACTAAAAATAAAAACAAATTTGCTAGTGGGCTTTCTGTTTAGATATCACTGTTAAGGAGAAGCTGCATTTTCAAAACAGTAATACCTGGAATGATCTAACAGATAATATCCACATTTATTAGAGCTGTGGGCAGAGCCTACAGCCTTTTCAGGATCTATTGTAGCTCTAAAAATGGTCTGTCATGGAATCTTCCATTGGACTTTTGGAGGTATTCTTCTGAAAGTCCAATGGAACTTGAAACACTCCACCACAATCTGGTGCTACGGAATAACAACTGCAGTATTTTGGCTGTTACTTCTGCATTCCAGGGCAAGAACTACACATGCATGACTCACATGCATGCCTAGTTCCACTGGTGCCACCATGTTGTGAATGTTAAAAAAAATGCCATTCAATTATGTAGCTCCCAACTAATGTGGCACATTGGGAGCCTACTTCAGTGTGCCCAGCTGTATTTATATATATTTCCCCTTCTGACATTGGGGTGCCCAATCCCTGTGTTAGCATTATGTGCTCCCCCAACTCATGGTACACTGGGAGCCCACCTCAGTGTGTCCAAATATCTGTTTTTCCTTTCCCCCTTCCAACATCAGGGTGGCCAATCCCTGTGTCAGCATCATGTACCCACCAACCCAGCTCATGTGGCACACTGGGAGCCCACCCTAGTGTACCCAAATTTTTGTTTCCTTTTAATTTCCTGTAAATAAAGAAAACCTTCCCCAGACACATTTTTCCCCTATAAAAAGAAATGGCCCCTCATCGCGCTTCAGTCCCCCTCCCCCATCCCCACCCTCCCACTGAGCACCCACCTCCCACAACCTCCTTACCCATACTTACCTTCAGAGGTCAGCGCTGTCATTGTTTCTGGACCAGAACACATCTGCACTCATCAAAGCCAAACCGCAAACTGAAGAATCAAAAGTAAGCATGCTATAATGGCATTAAATAGGGTTTTCAACTTAAGTTGATAAATCATCCATTTTTTTGGCCCCAAATTTTCAACATGGGGTTCTTGGGACACGACTTCATGAACAGTGTCACTATCATTTTATTACTCTATCCTGAAAGGTGATTTTGCGGTCGCTGCATGGAATCACCTTTTAGACCAATTAACAAAATGACAGTGCCACTGATCATGAGGTGGGGTGTAAAAAGCCCATGTTACAAATTTGGTGAAAAAATTCCAAAACATGACTACATTACCAGTGTGTGTTTCTACACATGCTCCTAGCTTCGCCAATTTTTAATATTTTCACTCCAGATTTTCAACATTGCCATTTTTGCACACCTTCTTTTTAACAGTACAACTGTCATTTTTCACATCCTGCCCAAAACATGTTTTCATACCTGTGGACCAGAATGGCATGGTCACTCTGTGAAATCACTTTTCAGGACAAGTGAACAAAATGACACTGGTACTCTTTATGAGGAGGGATCCCAAAAAGGCCATGTTGAAAATTTTATGCAACACCTCCAAAAAATGGTCAAGTTACACCCGAGTGGTCAATAATTTCTATGCACATGTGTAACTTTGGTAACCTGGCAGCTCGTCATAGCCCTATTGGCTCTGGCCATAGCTTGTGTTTACTAATAGTTGTTACCATCTTCTCCTGTAGAACAGCAGGCTGAGATGGGACATGATCTCAGTCTTCCCATTCTCTGGAGTATTGACAGGATTGAACATATGGATATGTTCTCCAGCAGGACACAGGGACATGCTCTGAAGGTCACAGATGGCAAATTTAGAGGTACCATTAGGAAACATATTTTGTCCCAGAAGATGATGGCCTTCTAAAATGACCTGCCAATAGAGACTGTAAACATGATGACAGTAGAGCAGTCCCCAGTGTTGCCCATCCCTTAGCTTTTCCAAACACTGAAACCATCAGTGTGAGAACCCTGCACTGTCCCTGCCCCACACTGTACCTGCCCATGTGGATAAACAGAGGGCTTCAACCTCTAGTGCTTTCAGTCTGACACCTTTCATTAGCACTATATCTATCACAGTGCAGAAACCCTGGACTGTCTGTTCTACACTGCATCTGCCCCTGTGGATTTATAGAAGGCTTCAGTCTCCAGTAGTGTCAGTCCCTTACTGTTCACCAGTCACGCACTGTACCTGTCACAGTAGAAAAACAAAAGGCTTTAGTCCCCAGTTATGGCAGTCTCTCACCAGTCACCATGACTAAATGCAGACAGTGTGGAAACCAAGCACTGTCCCTGCCCTCACAGTGTAGCTGTCTCTGTGGACTACCAGAGGGCTTAAGCTGAACTGTCTGTAATTTGACACTGTAGTCTGCTTAATGAAACCCTAACTGCTTCAGAACTTCAATAAGGGAAATTCCAGTATACAAGAGATAATGAGTTAACCCCTAGGCAGCTGAAAGAACTAGAATGAACCTTATTTGATTGAGCTGGACAGATGCTGAGTCTACAGCCCTGCAAGGGTTAAATTGAGGGGCTACAAGCAGCAGCTTCAAAAGGTTTTTTTTTGTTTATATCCTAAGAAGTTGGGAAGCACAGTAGCATCCCCTCCTCAGATGCCTTTAAGACAGAGCAGCAAATAACAAAAATCAGAGGGGCAGCACACTATTTTGCAATTGTGGTTAGATACTTCCAAAAGTCCAAAAAGGAAGTTCCATGGTAAGCTCATTTTTAGAGTTATGGCAAGAGGGCTACAGGCTCCACCTACCTGCAGCCCTAATAATTCAAATAAGAAGAAAAACAGTGTATCAAGAAGAATGGCATCTAGATGTTTCAACCATCCAGAACCTAGACCCAAGCATTTAAGTTTCTTCATTTTTTTATTATCTAAAACAGGTAATCTATTGGCATTCATTTCTTTGATCTTAAACCAGTAAGAAAATATTCCACATTTACAGGTTGAGGTCCAGCTATTTCTCCTCAGTTCAGCTCTAACAGCTAAAGCAGGGGATAGAAGGGGAGAAGAATAAGATCTGACATAAAAATGTGTCAGGTTCAAAAGATCTCCATATTTCTGCAGCATATGGGATCTTCAAGGAAAGTTTTGCATTCACAGTTTTTACTGCAGCAGGTACAGAATATCCACAATATATTTAGTAGAATCTACACAAATCCACAAATACAATATTTTATTTCATCAACAGCATTTTAAAATGTTTACTCCAAGGCCATTTAGAGGCAAAGGTCAAGCCTAGATAAACATACGCATTAACCTGCGCAAGTGAGTTCCCATCAAAGTTCTATTTATAGAATTTCCTGGATTTCTGACCAGACTGTGGTATTTTAGTTTTTGAAAGATTAATCACTAATTTATTTTCCTTACAGAAGACATTAAGATGGTCCAATAGCTTTTAAAGACCACCTTTTATAAGAGACAGCAAAACAGTATAGTCTGCGAAAGCAAACACAGAGATAAATAGATCACCAGAAAGTGTGCTAAAAATACCATCCTTACAGAAAACATAAAAGTGGTCAAATAGCTTTTAAAGACTACCTTTTGTAAGAGACAGCAGAACAATATAGTCTCATAAGCAAAACCAGAGGTAAATAGATCACCAGAAAGTGTGCTAAAAATCCTTCATGGACATTAAGAAACTATTAATATAAAGGTTGAATAATAGTAGGGCCAACAGACAACCCTGCATAATCTCCCTATTAGAAGCAAATGCCTGAGTAGTATCTCCCTACAATGAAAATCTGACTTTTGTCCAGGTACTATTGTATAGTAAAGGATATGATATGTAAAATCCCATGGTTCATATTCATATTCCTTGGGTTTGTCCACAGATTTGATCTAGACATTGAATCAAATGCCGAGTACAAATCAATAAAGGTGCATACAATCTTTGTTCATGGATTTTAATATATCTACAGTATGTGTAAGGTGATTTAAAACAAATCAATATCCCAGAGTTCAATGTCCAGCTCAAAAACGTACTTGGAAACTTGACATGATATTATTTGTATCCACCCAGATTTGAAGTCTATTAAGAATTATCTTGGAGAAAGTTTTAGTCAGTATGTCAATAAGGTTTATAGGCCTATAAAATGCACATTTAACATATTACTTTTTTTGAAAATTGGAATACTGTACTGATATTCTCTCTCCATGAGTTGGGAATAAAAGCAATATTTAAACATGCATTGAAAACATTTTGAGGGTATGTGCCTATCAATCTATATTAGAGATAAGTAAGTCAGCTGGTATTTTGTCATTACCCAGTGCTTTGCCAGTTGAAGAGACTGTATGGCAGCATGCACTTTATTTATCGAAAATCCCTTTTGTTATGAAGAGAAATCTAAATATCCATGAACTTGTGTTACAGAGACTTCATGAATGCCAAAGAAAACATTTTATAATCGTGCAACCAAGAGTCTGATTAAATATATGCCTGAAGCCCTTTACTGGTTGCATTTACCCCCTTTGATACTAAATTCTAAAATGTTATGTAATCATTCTCCAAAGCTTGAAACAGTCTCTCCCAGTTTTGTTCATGATAAATTTTCCTCTGTTCTTCCAGAAAAGTTTATGTGATTTCCTTGCTCTGTTTAAATTCAGTAAGTTTGTTCTTCAAGGGTTACATCTTGCTTATCTAATATATTTGTTTACAGTTTTCTTCCTGCCTCTGCATTTATTATTATATCAAGAATGGCTCTCTTTTGTTACTTTAACATCTTATAAGGGATTGCCTCTGAAAGGAGCTGCAACAACACATTATACTTGTAAGTTGGTGAGTCTTGCTGAATAAACAAGTGTTGAAAAGATAAATTAATGTAGTTCTGCATTAGACTAGCTGAATTTTGCTCTAGACACCTGTTCAGTTTTTTCTTTTGCTTACAGTTCTTTTTTTTTTTTTAATGTATTTTTTACTGAATTTTTGTAGGTACATGCAATGCGTCATCACATTACCATTCCTTTATACAGTTCAGGTTTTTAAACAAATCTACTGGTGTTTATATCTTTATTATAGTAACATTCTTTCTTGGTATATTTTCAAGTACCATCATGTTTTCTGTTGATTTCTTATCCCAATTATATGTTTTGGGTTTTCAGATCTCCATTCACCCCCCCCACCTCCTTCTCGTGTCCCCACATCTTTTCTTTAGTTATGGTATTATGTCCTTTCTTTTATTCATTATATACATCAGCCATACCATCCATCTATTAAGTTCATATATAGAATACACAATATCTTCCCATATAGTGATCCGAGGTGCAGGCTGTTGTAGCCACATCTTTGTGACAGCTTTTTTTTGCTGCAGCTATTAGTATACTGGCCAGATAAATCTTGCTCTTTTGCTTTAATTGGGGAGGGAAGTGAAGTAGTAGGGTCTTTTCAGGGGTCAGTGGGCCCAGCTCCTGGATCAACTCCTTAAGTGTTTCCTCCACTGCCGTCCAGTAGTCAGTCAGTACTGGACATTCCCATAGAATGTGGGTATGTGTGGCAAGCATAGTCCCACATTACCTCCAGCAGTCTGCTTTGTGGGTGATTGAATATTTAGCCATAATTTGTGGAGTATGGAAAAATCTGCTGGTAATCTTCCAGCTGAGTTCTCACCAGATATGTGAGTATGTCACTTTGTGTTGGCGATCCCATATCCTGGACCACTGATCTTCAGTAATTTCCACCTGTATCTCAGATTCTCACCTAGTTTAAACTCCCATCATTAGTTTTGTCTGTTTGTTGCTTAGTGCTTGGTAACATCTTTAAATAAAATGTGATAGGTCTGGAGACCCCCTCTGTTATATTAGAAAATGTATTATTTATGGGATCTGCTCCAGTCCACCTCTAACCCCATGCTTTGTTCATGGTAGTGTCTCATCTGGAGCTATCCAAAATAGTCAGTTCTAGTCAAAGGGAATTCTGCTTTTAATTATTCAAAGGAGGCAAATATTCCCCTATTGTAAAACTGGAATGCATGTATTAATCCCATCCTCATCCATACCCCAAACCTATGATCTAGTCTGGCTGGCATAAATGATGGGGACAGAGCTGGGACTCCCATTCATCCTGCTCCCTTTTTGTGCTCTGGCATTGTTAAGTATGCCCTCCAGGTTTGTATTATGTTTTGAGTGTAGTAGGAACTTTTTCTTATTGCATCCATTCTAGTAGATTGAAATATCGTTTTGATATCTGGGGGTTCGCTGTTAGGTTCCTTTCTATCATCAACTATTGTGGAGTTCCAGTCTGTGGTAGGGTCCACTGGTTAGTATAATGGCGTATAATGATAGATAGGTTTGGTAGAGCCAGCCCTCCCTTTGCTTTAGGCAGCATTCATTTTTTGTATGCCACTCCTGGCCTAGCACCACGCCATAGGAACCTCGCTATCATCCTGTCCCATTTCTTTAAGTCTTTCTTTGGTGGGTATATTGGAACATTCTGAAAAAGGTACAAAAATCTTGGAAGAATGTTCATCTGTATCATTTGTATTCTCTGGATTAATGGAATAGGTAGGTGGTCCATGTACTGAGGTCCATGGCTATTTGTGTGGTAAGAAGGGTTAGGTTTTTGGTATAGAGCTGCATTTTATCATTAGTTAAATGAATCCCCAGGTATCTGATCTGTGTGTTAGTCCACTTAAATGGGATTTTTTTTCCCCAAGGGGTCCCGAAGGTTCAAATCCCACCCCCAGCGGGTCTGTTTTTTTGGTATTTATTTTGTATCCTGATACCTTCTCTATTACCTGTAGGCTCTCAAATAGGGCAGGGAGGGACTGTTCAGGGTTAGTTAAATATACCAGCAGATCTTCAGCATAGTATGCTGTCTTATGCATATGTCCATCTATTTCATAACCTTTAATTCAGGGGTTGTTTCTAAGGAACTGGACCAGTGGCTCCGCATATATGGCAAATAAATAGGGTGAGAGGGGGCCATACCTGTCAGGTCCCTCTCTTCAGTGAGAATTGTCTGAGTGGGATCTGTTGGCTTTCACCACTGCCTGGAGTTCAGATATAGTCCTTGAATGCTTTTTATGAAGATGTCAGGGAAGCCGGCTCTATGTCATAATGGCAATCGTGGAAAGGCGATCGCCATTAGGGTGAGTGTACATCACTGAAAATCTATTTTGGCAATGTGACACTTGTGGCACATAGCAAAACAGTGCTGTAGACTTTTTTTTATACAGGGGGCTGCACCCCCCCCCCGCATCCCCCTACTAAAGGATTCTCAACTCCAGGGGGGTGCATGTCAGGGGAGTGCAAAAGCAGACAAAAAATTAACTGCCAGGTGCAACAAAATAACGCATGCCTGGAATTGAACTCGACACCCTTGCAATACTAGCCTGCCACCAACCCACCATGCCACAGTGCCAGCTTGGCAGTCCACTGCCACAGTATGCCTCACAAACCCTCCCTCCCCTTCCACCCGCTGTACAGCGTGCTCACTCCCCCTCGCGTGCGTGTACATATAGCAACATCCTATCGCTATATTCATTGCCCCCTATCTGGTCACCCTCCCTGTCCAGTAGCCCTGTGAATATGGCGCCGTTATTGAGTCACCCTTTTTGAAAGCACTCAATGGCAGTCACCCCTATCACAGGCAACCAGGAAGCCAAATTTAGTTAAAGTGGTGTACAGAAAGGGCCATGCCACCCTGTCAAAAGTCTTCTCTGCATTGAGGCTTAATATCAAAAGGGGGATAAAGTTCTTACTGGCATGCTCTGTGAGAGATAGGGTGCATTTTATATTATCTGTAGCATTTCTTTCTTTGATGAATCCTGATTGGTCTGGGTGTACAATTTCGGGTAGGATTTTTTTCCAGGCAGTGTACCAGGATACTAGTAAAGATCTTATAGTCCCAGTTTAAGACTGAAATTGGGTGATATGATATGAGTCACACAGGTATGATGGTTTGTAGGGTTTCAGAATAGCAGAGATTGAAGCCTGTTGCCACGTTATGGGGCATACCCCTTGCTCATTGCCACTCTAGAATGCCTTTAATAAAGTATTGTGGGTTAGAGCTAAATTTTCTTTATAGAATTCCGCCCCATATCCATCTGGTCCTGAACTCTTTCTGTTTTACAGCCTCTTAATCACCGCCATCAGTTCACCCCCATTAGTTCTTTGTGGGCTTCTATTAATTTGGGTAGCTCCAATCCTCCCATAAACCTCCAGATCAATTCATCTGTGGGTCAGTCCTCTTCTTGATATAAATCTGTGTAATATGTTTTCAAAATCCGTAGAATTTCTGTGGTGGAGCTCTGCAGTTTGCCAGTTTGTTTATCATTTAATTTTAGTATAGTGGACTGTGCTTTTTGTTTTCTAAGTCTGTATGCCAGGTTCTTAGCTGCTCTTCCTCCCCCTCATAGTATTTTTGCCTAAGCCAGAAGAGGGCTTGTTCTGTTTTATAATTTAAAATGTTCTGTATTTTGTCCTGCGTGGTTTGAAGCTGAGGGAGCATTGAGTGGTCTCCCTGCATGTGGGCAAACTGCAGGAAGCTCAATTTGTCCTGCAACTCCTGCAGCTGACTCTCTCTGCTTTTTCTTTTTGGTAACTTAAGCTAAAATGTCCCCCCCTCAGCACCACTTTGACGGTGTCCCCTATTTCATTTGTTCTTGATTATCCTGGGGATTTTTCCTTTAAGGAAAACTGTCTTGCTTGGGGCTCACCTGCAAAGGTTATCCTCTGATTTAGCCTTTGTAAGAAAAGCAGCTTTTCCTCACACCACGAAGTACTTTAATTATCAAAAGCCCACTACCGGAGTATGGCGGACACTGGGTCGGCTCCATTAACTGAAAGATGTGGCGCCACACCTTTATAGTTAATGGAGCCGACCCAGCATCCACCATACTTCCAGGTAGCAGACGTTTGATAATTAAATTAAAGTACTTTGCAGTGTGAGGAAAAAGCCGCTTTTCTTACAAAAGCTAAACCAGAGGATAACCTTTGCAGGTCGGGAGCCCTGCAAAGGACAGTTATCCTTTAACATGTCCCTGAATTCCTCATCCCTCATTAGGTAAGCATTAAATCTCATTGAGAGTTTTGCCTCTCCTCCTGCAAAGGCAGTGTCATTTCTATCAGGGCATGGACAGACAAGTGGATACTGTGTATCCCTGTTGTATTTAACCAGTCTGTGTTCCCCTGATATCATAAGGTAGTCCAACCATGTGTAGTATCTGTGTGGGTTGGAGTAAAATGTGAACTGATGTGTTCCTGGGTGCTGGTGGTGCCATGTGTCTACCATCCCTAGATCTTTAAGCAGACGTCTAAGGTGTTTTTGTCCTGAGGTTCTCTGTGCTGGGTGCAAACTTGATGAATCTATGGAGGGATTGAGCAGGCAGTTTAAGTCCCCTCCCAGTATTATCACCCCTGTTTCCTGGTCATTATATGGTCCATTAAGTATTGCATTGAGGAGGCATGACTGCCCGGGGGTATGTACAAGTTGCAGATAGTGACATCCTGGTGGTTCAATATCCCTGTTACCACTATCAACTGGCCCTCCCTATCTACCCATCTGGATTCCTCTTGTAATGCAGAGTGCCTTGGGATTAATATAACCACCCCTCTGTTTGCCCCTTTGATAGTCTGATGAAAATATTGTCTCAGATCTAAATTTTGTGAGCTTTTGGTGTTCTACCTCATTCAGGTGGGTTTCCTGAAGAAGCAGTACATCTGGTTTTAATTGTTTAAGTCCCCTCAGGGTTCTGTATCTTTTTTTTTGGACCTGTTAACCCATTCAAGTTGTGAGATATTGTTTTAAAATTAGACATCATCTTGGGTAGCTTTCGCATATTCTGGTCTACTTCCTCTTAGCCTCCCCGGGGCAGCGCATCCATTGTCTATGTCTCTGTCGTTTCTTGTTTCCTGACCGGACTTTGTACCTTATCATTTAAACAACCTAGTAGTTTGCTTTTTTTGACTGTATCTTGTGTACCTTGACTCACATCACAACATACAACAATTATTACAATTTTAACAATTATAAACCATATTTGAAAAGTAAATTCTTCCTTAGTGGAACTACATCCAGGGCTTAACTTCTGGGGCCAACTGGGCCAACTAGTATACAGCTCCTCGTCTGGGTTAGAACTTTGTTGACTTCCCTCTTGAGGGGCAAATCCAGTGTTGCCCCTGTGTGTCGGGGTGTTACCCAATACCTCTGGAGATAGTTGACCATGTTTAGTGGTCGGGCTCCTGGAGAGAACTTGTCCTCTCCTAAATTAGGTAAAGGGTAGTGGTTTATTTGAGGGTTCAAATGAATGAACTCTGAGTAAAAAAGAAAATGAAATAAAAATGGTGCATAACCCCTTTTCCATACATCTTGGTGACTTTGGTGTTTAGAGACACTGTCTCACTCTGCCCATATTTTCTTCTCTTAAAGGGTGCTTTTTCTGTGGTTCCTTGCTACCCCACCCCAGGGAGGGCTCATTCTTCTTTTAGTATATCGGGCCTTAGAACAGCATGACAAATGTTAGGGCTGTGCTGTTCATTTACTGGAATATTCAAATAGCAATTGCGTCTTGTTTCTGCAGTTTCACTTGCCCATTAATAGTTTGATTCATTTGTCAGTTCTGTGCTTGCTCCCCTGCCGGGCTTTTTATTCATCTCCCTTTTTCATTTTCCTTTATCCCCCCCCCGCTCCCAGGGGGGTTCCCCCCGCACTCCTCAAGGTGCTAATTATACTACTCCGACCCCCCCTACTCCACACCTGCTAAGGCACATTATTAATTAACAGTTCCCTGAGGGCTCAGGCTATTGGTCCCACATTGTCCTATTCCATCCTGGATTTTAGCAGCTGTCCTTATTTGTATGCTGGTTCCTCAACTGCACAACTCAATAAGGGTTCCACGGGGGAAGGGGATACAGTTCTCAGTTCAGCTAGTTCTGCCCCCCCTCCATTCATTTAGGCCAGCTTCTGAAGATGATTGGTGCATCACCTGTGTACTTTTTTTAACATAGGATGGTGCACCTCCCAAGTCCCGCGGCCATCAAGGTCTGCATTCTTGGTGTTTTCTTGTGAGCATTGGGCATTTCTCTATAATACATGTCCATAAATATAATTTCAAACATCTGCCTGAGTAGTTGAGTTAAGGCCTAGTCTGGGCCCGGCACTGAAGGCGGGGAGCAACGGGTTTGGACAGACAATATATCATCAGAAAAGCGCCCACCCTCCTCCCTTGTAGTTTCCATCAAGGTTGTCTCTGCAAGCCCCTTCCCTAACTAGGAGCTTAAAGAGCCCACTGATACTTCCCCCCTCAGGAAGGAGAACACTCAATCCCAGTAGCAGCCCCCATAGCTCTCCACATCAGCCCGCCTCTCCCCTGACACCTACCTCTCTCAACTCTCGTTGTTCCTGGCCCTGGTCACTTTTCAGCATTGGTTCATCGTCTTAGGCATTCCATTATCTGGGCCAGGGTATCCTCTGTGTGGTGCCATACTGCTGGATCCATTGGAGTCAAGCCTTCCCCTTGTGTCTTCTGCTGGCCTTGGGTCAGAACTGGTTTACTCGGGCATGGAATTCCCTGGGCTGTCAGTGCCTTGATCACTTCCCCCTCCATTTCAAAAGTTTTTTGCCCATCAGAGAATTGCACAGTCAGGTGGGTGGGGTATGGTGTGTGGAATTTCAGTTTGTTTTGTCTGAGCACTGAAAATAAGGGGATGTACTCCCTCCTTTTCTGCATTGTAAGTGGTGCATAATCGTTGTCAAAATAAATAATGTCCATCCCATATTGTATTTTCTTTTGGGACCATGCTTGTCTCAGGATCCTGTCTTTAGTGGAGTATTTTAAAAATATATTATTGCTGATCTCGGGCTAGCCCCTATGCCTCATGGCTTTGGCCCCAGGGCGTGGTGCACCCATTCTGTTTCCAGTTTGTAATCATCTTCGATATTGAGAACCATGTGTAGGAAGCTGTCCCAAAATTCATGTGTGTCTCTGCCCTCTGAGTCCTCTGGTAGCCCATAGTCTAATGTTGTTTCTGTGCTGCCTGTTCTCAGCATCTTCCTGTCAGCTGCTGATTTCATACTGCATGGAGGTCAGGTCCAAAATCACAACCTGCAGTTGTGGGTTAATTTGTATCTGCTGTGCCGCTTGTCCTTCTTGGTCTTCTACTTTAGTGGTGATGTTTTCCACCTTATACTGAGGTTCATACTGAGGAAGACTTGGAGCCAGTAGGCAGTTGCCCATTTATGCTCCTTGTATTCTGTACATCTAATATTATTGTGGCATTTTCCCATTCAGTAAGTACTGATCCAGTCTAAATTTAAATATAGCTTTAATTTTACTAATAATAACATTTTCAGGTAACACATTCCAGGGATTAACAACTCTTACTGTATAGAAGTATTTACTCTTATTTGTCTGAAATCTTTGACTTTGTAATTGCAATGGTGACCTCTAGTGTTACATCCATCTTATTTAAATATTATCCCCAAGTCATGCATCAACCTAAAGTCCTGCATAGTTTTATAAATAAAGAGAAGATCTGCTCTTAATCTTCTACTTTCTATAGATATTATGTTCAGTTTTTCCAGTCTCTCTTGATAGCCAAAGCCTGCCATTCCTGAAAAACATTTGGTGAATTTCCTCTGTACCTGTTCTAGTTTCTGTCTTTCTTGTTTTTTTGATGGAAACCAAATCTTATATGCATATTCCAATTGTGGATGCACATATGCTCGAAACAAGGGCTTCATTATATTACTTTTCCTACTGGTTATTTTTCATTTAATAGACCAGATGATATTGTTACATTTTTTATTTGCTTCTTCAGTTTGCTCATTTGTGTTATCAGATACTGTACATAATTATCTAAGTCTTTCTTGGATGAACAACAATGTAAGATATGTCCACATAATGTGTAGTTTACCCTACTATTATGACTCTCCAGGTACATAACCTTACATGTATCCATATTGAAGGATATACCCCATCTATTAACACTATCTAAGTCCTATTGAATATACTTTGCCTCCTCCTGAGTGCTACAAGGCCCTCTTATCTTTGTATCATCTGCATATTTTGTAGCCCAACCATTTAGTTTATTAGTTAGATCAAAAATGAATATCTGAAATAATGCAGGCCCCAACACGGAACCCTGTGGGACCCCACTCGACACTGTACCTGTATCCGATTATTGTCCATTTATTTGGACCATCTGTTCTCTGTTAGCCGGTCACTCTTCTATCCAGTTTATCAAATAAAGATGTGCCTTCAATACTTTAAGTTTGTCTATAATGGCCCCGTGTGGGGTTAAATCAAAGGCTGTACTGAAATCCAAAAAGATCATGTCGCAAGGAACCCCATTATCCAATGATTTGCTCACACTTTCATAGAAGCAACAACAAATTTGTAGTACAGCTCCTGCCCTTTTTAAATCCGTGTTGTTCCAAATCTATTAGATCAAGCAAAGTGAATAGTGTATCCCTGACTAATCCCTCCATTATTTTACACACTAGACAAGTCAGACTAATAAGTCTGTAGTTCTTAACATTCACTGTATCCCCTTTTTTATAAATGGGCACAACATGAGCCATTTTCCAATCACTAGGTATCTCTCCAGTCCTTACAGATTGCGCGAGTACGATTTTTAATGGCAGTGTGATGTAATCAATCAATATTTGCAACATATTGGCTGAAATTCTGTCAGGGCCTGGAGATGTATTAGGTTTTAATTTCTGAATACGCTGTCTTATTTCAGATAATTCAAACTGTATGGAGTCCACAGTAGAGAATACAGCCACCTGATCACTGTACAATTTACTACCATAAATTTGACAAAAATAATTATTGAAAGCAATAGCCATTTTCATATCTGAAATGACAGTCCTTTCCTCCATGATAAGGGGTCCCATAGGGTTCTGGGTTTTCTTTAGGGATCATCTGTAGGATAGCCATCAATCCTTTAAACATTGTGAACTCCGCCCGGAACTCCTATAGTTCAGTGAGTATCAGGTCCAGTTTATGGTCTCTGTTTTTTTTGGGCATTCCTTGTCTGGTTGATGATGGGGTACCACCTCTGCCATGTGTCTCTGAGGTGGCCGAGTCCGATTGTTGAAGTTGCGAGTCCTCTCCCTCCATGGCGAGGACTGAGAATGTATTTTTTTCACCCTTTGTTCTGGGCTTCTTGTTGCCTCCTTTCCTCGTCTTAGTTCAATTCATTTTAATATTTAATCAGTGTTTTGAGGCTTTATGTTTTGAGTCGGGGCAGGAGCTCTCCCCTTAGTCCATCATACTCTTGCTTACAGTTCTAAAATCTTGATACCTAAGATCAGTGAACTGATTGCTTTGATTCATTATTATTGGATACACCTTCTTGAGTATTAATAGGGAAGGGTTACTTTCAGGTTTATGAATAAATTCCATATCTGTATAATGAACAATTTGTAAACTAGGAATATAATGTATGCCGCTTATAGCGGACTGAAATGAGTAAAGGCGCTTCTTCTGCTACAAGCATTGTCCATCTAATTGTTAATAAAAAAAAAAACTAACAATCCTGCAAATAAAAGAACTGGTTAGGATAGTACTATACTGTAGCAGCACAGCATTGCAAAGTGATAAGTGATTAAAGTTTTTTTGTGAGTAAGTTTAGATTGCTGTGCAGGTATCCTGTAGATAAAATATAACTTTTATTAAATCAGTTAAAAGACTTTACTTTAGTTTGACTTGCATGCCATGTTAATCCCCATCCTCAGACTCGAGCTGCCAGAAGAACTGTGTGACTTTGGTCTACGACACCTTTTCAATGCATCTCCTCCAGTGCTTGTTCATCCATGCCATAATCTCCCAGTCTGGCATCAGGTCCTCCCACTGCTCCATTGCTCATCTAAGCATGAGCAGAGCATTCTGAATGTTGGAAACGGTGACCACAATCTCGGACTCTCCACACAAAGTCCTAGCTATCATCCTCGTCTATGGATGCATCCTCAGGCATGAGTCCATGAAGGGCACTGGCGATGTTGTCCTCCTGTGGTTGTGGATCTTCTTCACCCATACAGCAGATCTCATTGAATTCTTCTAGGGATCAAACCGGGAGGTGGTGCAGTTTCTTCCGGGTTGTCAACTTCTGGGTTAAGCTCATCAAGCAGCAGAAAACCTGCCTTGCGAAAGCAATTAGAAATTGTCTCAGCAGTGACAGAATGCCAAGACTCAGACATCAGTCTGACTACATCCAGTAGGTTGATTTTTTTTACACACTCTGCTGCTGTTAGATCGTGTGTGGCATCTAGTAGAGTGAGCATCCTAACCCTCATGTTCCGCACATAGTGGCACTTAAAACTGTAAATGATGCCCTGGTCCAAGGACTGCACAATGCTGGTGGTGTTTGGGGGCACGAAAATTAATTTAATGTTGTGCAGCCCAGGGACTTCAGGGTGGCCACTAAAATTGTACAGGCAGAGTGCAATTTTACATCTCCTCAGCCGCCGATCCCATGCACGTAGCCATTTGGAGAAAATATCTCCTGTCATCCAGGTAGTTCTGTTTGCCCTGTAGATGACAGGAAGATGGGACACCTCTCAAAAACATCTTGGCTGCACAGACTTCCCAATGACAAGCAGTTCACATTTTTCAGACCCTATCATATTGCAGGTGAGTAGGACAGACACCCTCTCCTTTGCTTTTTTTTAGACCCATTGGTGTTTTTGCCTTTAAGGAGAGGGTGCCATATCCTACATACCTGAAAAATAAATCCCTCTCATCAGTGTTGAAAATATAATTCAAGGAATAGACACAGAGGAACCCAGGCAACACGTCCCTAATCCAGCCATCCGCACTATCAGAATTGGCATTCTACTTCTCCCCATGTATTTTTTTTAAAGCAGATGTTGTGCCGATGCTTCCAACGGGTAAGCCAGCCATCGGTAGCTTTGAAATCTGGCTTACCCATTGAGACTGCCAGCTGCTGGGCCTTCTGGAGGAGCAAAGGTCCACTGATTTGTGCTTCACGACTGCGAGCATTTGAAAACCAACAGAGGAGAGCCTCCTCGACATCAACGTCTTTACCTTTGTGCTTTCTCTTCCGATCTGGATTGTTATTTGAGTGCCAGTCAGTCTTGAGATGATCTTTTGCTTTTATAAGATCACACAGAGTAGATTTTGGCATTCCAAAGTGAATTGACAAGTTACGGAGGCTGAGCTTTGGAAGTGTGTCGATTTACTCTAAAATTTGAATTTTCCTTGCCAAAGTCAACCCACTTCTTTTAATTCTGGCCATTATCGAGCAGCAAATGCAGCAAATACAGCAACTAGGGATACCCGCACAATGAGGCTGCTAATGAGAGTGTGGAGTTTTATGGTCACGCTAATTGAACGCATTTAACATCTTGAAGAGTGGAACCAGAAAGTGTTAAGTGGGTAGTAGACAGGGACTATAATGGGCAGTATAGGTGGAGGCCGAATTACGGGTTAACGCTACAGTTTAATATGTAGATTATAGGAAAGGGCTTTTGGCAAATGCATTTTGGGCAAATTAACCGGCAGTCTGAATTAACCAAGGACGTACTAAGTGGCACATACTGTAATCCCAAAGTCTATCACCACTGTCACATTATGTAAGTAATATGTACAGTCCCCATACCTGTCTGAATCAAACCATCCGTTCATTACCATTAGGCCATGTTCCTCCAGCCAAGGGATCAGCAAATTACTGTTTTTGTTTAAAGCTGTAAATTTACTGTTTCTAGTCAAAATGTCTAATAGGAGATCTGGAACGAACATCCCAGGATCTGATGAATTATTAAATAAATCTGTACATGCATTAAAATAGACACAGTTTAAAGAAGTACTACAGTAAACATTTACCAAAACAAATGTAGTGCAGAGTGTTTTGATTTGCATATGTAGTCTTAGTGTATCCTTTCCTTTGTTTCTTGGGAATCTCAATGTTAGAATTTTTATTGCTGTTCTTTTTCCTACATTGACTCTTGTCCCATGTAATAGTGATGTGTCCAGGACCATTGATTCAGCAGAGTGAATTTTACAACAGTAGAGCTGTGATTTTAAGTAAATTTCCTTGTCTGCCGAAGGCTACATTTACAGTTTAGCAAACACCTGAGGGATAATTGAGTGGGCTGTTCTGTAAGGAAACAGCTAGCATCTTCACTAATTATAGCACTGATAACCTGAAGTGATTTGTGAGCTTTTTATGGCTGCAGGTAGTTTGATGAAATGAAAAGCTGTAAAAAGAAAACATTTACCCCTGCTAGCTAGACCTAGACACATACCTAGAAAACAAAAAGATTGGATTACAATGTTATTTATTTGAGGCCAGAACATTAGGCACCTAATAGCAGATTGATGTTGAAGCAGCTTTCACTCACTGAATCACTAATTCTGGATGCATTACTGTCGCATGAGACAGAATGCGTTGTAGGAAAAAGAAGAGGATTAAAATGTGAACATGGAGATCCTCAGGGGCCTTAAAACTAGTAGGCAAATTTAGAAAAAAAAAACTCTTCATAGAAAACAAAGGGCAGGACTTGGATATATTTTTGCACATTTTTATTGAACTACTGCATTAGTAGCATTTACTCTCTTGCAACAACACATGTTCTGTAAGTTTAGCTACTAGATGTTGGGCCAAATTTTTTGAGAATAGTATGATAATTTTGCTGGAGAAACAGACATTTACTATACAATATGGAACCTGATCAATTACAACATCAGCAACAAGTATATTCTGTTTAATATGCATTGTAGAAATAACTCCAGTTCTAGTTGAAATTTTAATGAGTCAACAATCCCCAAATGATCTTACCTAAAGTTAATCTTTTCTAGCAGATAACTGAAATATGTGAAAGTCATCTACAAAAAGGCTCTGATAGTCTGTCAGACCAAGTTTCTTGAAAGCAGATGATGAGATTATTCTCAAAGAATGGAATTCGATCTTTATCTGGGACATTGGAAATTAAAGGGACAGTAAACATTGTAGGGATTACTCAAACTGTGAAAGCCCATGAAAAGTTATTCTGAATGAGGTATTTGGCTTTCCTGTAGGTGTCAAAGGTTCTGAGATATGAATAGTTAAATCAACTGTAAATCAAAACATGGCAGCAGCCATTTCATGCAGTTTTACAACAGAATGTGATGTCACTGAGGGGCAAGCTGTAATAAACATCATAAAGCTTGCCCCTCAGTGACATCACTACCAGTTTGTAAGACTACATGAAATGGCTGTTTCTATTATTTGATTTATGCATTGCTTAGCTATTCATATCTCAAGACTCCTGTCCCATACAGGTAAACCCAATACCTCATTTGAAAGATTTTTTCATGGGCGTTCACAATTTGAGTGACCCCCGCAATGTTTAGTGTCCCTTTAAATCTGCTATATTCCATGGAATGAGAAAACCTTCCAATATTAAAGAATCTCTTTTGTTAGGAATCTAACAAATACTGTTAGGTCATTGATTGTTTACCTGATGTAATACATTAGATCTATCTGTAGTAGAAAAAAGTGGATTAATCTCCACTAATGGGTCACACACACATGCTATTACCATTGTCATAGCTGAGAGGGGTACCACTGAAGTACAAGTCATTTCCTTAATGGGGGGGGGGTCATACCAACAAGCATTGTAATCATATGCAAATTTATTCCTAAGAAAAATTAAGCTTTTCTATCTCTTTCATAGCAGCCATTGGAAGCCATTTATTTTTACTTAGCAAGTCAACTTGACCTCTTATGTGAACTCATTCTGGATTCTTTTAGCTGCTACTAACCCCTTCTTCCCCAAATGTATTTTCAAAACATTTTTCAATAGTGAGATTATTTGCCTTAATAAAGAATGATCTGTTTCATATTTTGCCTTTTTTATTCCAAAAACTGACAATGTACCAAACTCTTCTGGTTCCTCCTCTGCTTCTATCTGTTAATCTTCCATTTTTACCAGGCAGTTGTCCATTATATCTCTATTATTATTGTGAGGAATGGAAGGGTTCGTAATATTGGTCATTATAGTTGGAGAGTGAATAGTAAAATATTACATCCATATTGTACAAAATAGATTCTTTTTGCTGCAGGTTGGTTAAGCAACCATCAGTAGCTAAGTAAAGACCAAACACTTGTCCTCACCCTCTGTGACTCAGTAACAATACAAGAAGTACGAGTCCAAAAGTGGTACCTCGACTTTCCTAAGAAGATATTTTAACATTTCAAGCAAAGACTGTTGAGTCTTATTTTTCTGTCATACCACATTCTTAAATTTGATCACAGCCTTTGATATATAAGGAATGTTTGTATTTATAGTTAGAGTCTGTTTTAGGTGACACCAGATACTGGTCCTGGGCAAGTCCTGGGGAAGGTGGGTGGGGGGCAGTCTGGGGCAGAACTAGGAGGATAAATGAAGAAATAAAAATAAATTTATAAAAACTGAAATCATATCTCCTCGTTAGACTTCTTTTCTTCCAGGGAAACATGCCCAGCCAGTCTAGAAATTCCCCACAGCTTAACTTCTCTATCCACTTGATCATTTAAGGTTCTCTCTGCTGCATTAGACTGGCATCAACTCCTTATAGTAAACCCATGGTTGAAGGTGGGCCTGGGCACAGTTCTTCTAAATGCTGAGTCTTCTTTAACAGCTGGAATCTGTCCAGATACCATATAATCTGATCCTTGATAATCATCTCCAGTATTTTTCCTAAATTGAGATTAGGCATGCTGGCCTTTTACCTGGGTCACTTCTACCTACCTCTTTAATGCATTCAGTGCAAGGCGGCCATTTTGAATAAGGTTAAGCATAGAATGTTTTGAATCATATATATATATATATATACACATACATACATATACACTCTAGTAAGGAATGATTTAAACAAGGGAGTCACAGTTGCCCTTCTCTAGTCACAAGCCACCTCATCTGTTTCCACTGACTTTAAGGAAGCTCATTGCCAGTGTACCACCTATTACATTCTTTAGATTCTTCAGTACCCTCAGATACATACTATCCAGTGCTTGTAATTTATTTATCTTCAACTTGCCTAACAGTACAGAAACTAAGCTAGCAGTGACATCTATTTTGTTGAAGCATCCTATGGTAATCCCTCGATCCTTTGTCAATCTCTAGCATTTCACAGTCAGATGTGACAAATCTTCCAGCACCTCTGTAGTAAATTTTGAAGTGCAATATTAATTTAGCCTTTTTGCTGCTATGGCATAATCTGATATTATCCCTTCCCCAAATTCTGTGTTTAGCAGTTTTACTCTGCCCTCAGCTATCCTTTTTCCTCTGATGTAGCTAATGATTATTTCTTATTATTGGCATTGGTATCTGTTGCCATGCCACTTCCTGAATTCATTTTTGTCAACCTGCTGTTTTCCATTTTTTTCAGAGTTGGTTTATAATCTGCCCTTTTTCCATGGTGTAGTACTCCCTTTTATATTTTTATTGACTCTGTTTATTCTCCTGGGGCAGTGAATAGGGGATATACTCCCACCTCAGTCTTGCTTGGATCCCTGCAAGGATCCCATGCTTCATGCTGCTTGTTGTCCAAAGGGTTTTCCACATGGTTTCCCTGTGGCCTCCCATTGGATGGTGACATGTATGCAATGACCTCAGCGTATGGTTGAGCATGTTCCTGTCCCTGACATTCAGATGTCTGCTATCTTTACCCATGCAGCTTTCAGTGCTGATCCCAGGTGCATCTGACCCTCTGGGTAGTGCCAGAGGTTGGAAGTTGAAGGGTGCTAGATCCCCTCCCTCCCCAGAGGAGGTGAGCAGTCCTCCAGATGCTCAATCTGTTCCTCCCCAGCTGGCCCTCTGACAACCCTGGTCCACTCTTGAACCCTGGTCATTGGTGCCACAGATGGGAGCACTACCACTGCATCAGCAGGCCAGCCATAGCACTCCTTTTGTGCATTATATTCCTTTGTTTTATCTTGCCAGTTCTGTGATATTCTCATCCATCCATCCATCCTGTCAGCTTGCTTGCATGTTTTTATCACTATCAATCAATCAATCAATCAAATCTTTATTTATTCAGGCGATCATCATTGAGCAAGGCTCATTTACAAGATGGACCTGATAAGGTCAAGGTTCGAGTTGGTGCACAGCAATTACATCACATACTTATGAGACAGTTATACATACAGAAACATGAAAATGTTATTTATAACACAATAATATACAGAGAATTCACATATTAAAGCTTGGCAAGAGAAAGCTAAACTAACATCTACAATATGTACAATACATATATATCACAATGAGGGCCATGACAGTCACTCACATAATGAGTACAAGGATGGTGAAGGGAATATTGGGTGCCATATACTGGCGGTGTCTGTACAATACAATTTGTGGGTACACAGTGATCCAGTGCTGGTTTTCATTATCCCTTGATGGAGCTGCACATCACCTTCACCCCTTCCCGTCTTCTGTCTTATACAGGTTCTCAACCAATCTCCTCAGTTTATCAGTCTGCCTTCTTGAAGTACAGCACTGCTGTTTTTGTTTTAACTTCTACCCCAGCCATTATTATTTTGAATTTTAACATATTATGGTTACTGGACCACAGATGCTGAGCCACTACAGATAACACCTGATTGTCACAATTGCTCAGTACTAAATCCAGTATATTTATCCCTTTAGTACCCTTGTGGCCACAGAGAGTGTTTACTTTCTCCCTCCTTCCCTCCCTCATGGATATTGCTGACACCAAAGCACATCAATAAGGACAGTAACTGAGGGTACAGCAAGGTACTGTACAGCAAAACCACTTTTAAATTTATAGTCAGTACTGTAGTGCTTAGCGTACATTAAAATTAAGCAACTTCTCTTAAAGGGGACAGATGCTTAAATGGGACAAAAGGGTTTCCATGAAGGAGGTGTCCCATTTAAGTGGCTTCTACTGTATTATGATGCAAAGCAGTCCCCATTACATTTAATGATTCCCTTTGGCAGGATCACTATAGGAATTTATGTCTGGTAAATTCAATTCTCCCATAAGGTGTACACATAGTTTCCAAGGGAAGAAATGCTTTGGCCCTCGGGCGAAGGGTTACTCACCAAACATCAAGGACTCCCAGCAAGACTCTGCAGTTGATTCCCTCAAAGGGAACAACATGTTTTTCTTTTATTCCCACACCAACTGGAGGTGAATTTAAAATAAGGGTGGACATTTTAAAATTAATCAGAAAACAAAAACACAGACATCACTTTGTCCAAACTAATTTAAATCAAATAGATTCAATGATGAGGTATACAGTAACATCAGAAGAAGATACCTTGAGCTCCCCAGGACAACATGGAGAATGAGAGGCAGTAACAGACGGACACTGTGGGAAGGAAGAGAGCTTAAACACATTGATGGAAATAACAGATGAAGACCCAGTACATGAAGAGCTTTCATGGATAGGCAATGCTATAATTGACCAAAGTGACGTACAGTATGTGAATGTTTTTGTGGAGACAGGAAACTCTTTTGGCTTCAAACACAGAGCTGAATATCTTATGAGAAAAAAGTAAGTTTAAACCAAAATTTTTGTTTTGCCTCAAGTCTTGAGCCAGGCTGTAACAACGTTTGAGAAACTGCTATTAAATGAGACTGATAAAATGTTTCAGAATACTGCACTTAACCTTTGTAACAATCTAACAAATGCTGAGAGCACTTCACTTAAAGAACTAGAACAACTAAGGCTCTGGACACACTGGGGAACTTAAAACGGTTTAAGTGTCTTAAAACATTTTAAATCCCCCTAGCACTGTTTGAAGACAGACTACAAGCCCCTTAAAATGTTTTAACAAAAGCATTTTTGAACCCTGCTGCATACCTAGTCTTAAAACCATTTTTAAAAATGTTTAGTAGCTAGCGTGGTTTTACTCACAGGTCTGGCCAGGAGTAAAACCTTTTTAAGATGTAATGGTTTAACTAAAACAGTTCTAGCTGCAGTGTGTCCAGGTAAGCACCGTTCTGTGTGTTGGACTTAACACAAAATAGTTACAAGGAGAACAGGTTTAACACTAGCAGTGTGGCCACACTAAACTGTTATCAAAAATGGTTACTGAGTAGTGTGGCTGCACTGAAATGGTTTAGCTAAACTGGTTTTAAAAATGGTTTCCAAAAACAGTTCTGTAGTGTGTCCATGGCCCTAAATGATGTAGTATTTAAGAACTCAGACAAAGGGGGCAATATTGTTTTAACTCTTGCAGGGCCACTGACTGACATATCAGTCCAGAATTCCAATACGTTCTAATTCTGCAAGCAGCGTAAGGGTTAATGTATGAGTCAGATCATTGCAGAAAAGTAACAAAGCTACTAAGAGTTGAAGAAAATTATACAAGACTATTAAAAGACCATACTATCTGTTTTCAGGGTAGAACTACACAAATTCATTGATTTGTCTTTAAGATCTGGTTGGGTCACAGAAAGAGAAACCATCTTTTCTGAATGAGACCTACCCCATTGCACCTGCATTTTATACACTCCTAAAAACATATAAAAATATCAGCCCCCTTCCCCCGGTTGGCCAATCGTTTTGGGAGTAGCATCACTAACACAAAACTTGGCAACTTTTATTGATAGTTTCTTCAACCCAAAGTACACAACCTTAAATCCCATATAAGAGACAGCACAGATTTAATGGAGCAACTTGAAAACTTTGTATGGGATGTTAACTTAACTTCAATCTGCAATTTACCCATGAATCAAATAGTAACACCATCGAATTTCTTGATCTCCAACTTATTGGCACAGCAGGAAAAACAATGCAAACTGCTGAGTGTGGGAAAGAGACAACAGCTACTTCAGTATTACAGGCAAGAAGTGCTCACCCCAATTGCCTCATTTCGTCCATCCCCTATGGGGAAATGTTATGTCTCAGATGTGACTGTACTGAGACTGAAACCTTCGTAACGAAAACAAAAGAAACGACCACTAGATTTCTACAATGTAGTTATAGTGAAAGTATTCTTCAAAAGACACTAAATAGGGTTTTGAATTTGAACAGAAAGGAACTGTTAATCCCTCAAAAAACAAAGAAACAGAGAGTGCCACAACAGATGATAACAGACCATCTATGGTGACATTTGTCACTGAATTTAACCCACTAGCAGGATGATTGGGAGGTTTGGTACACAAACTCTGGCCAATACTACTTACTGATCCTTTCTTAAAGACCAATATTGCACCCAAACCAAGAGCTACATTCAATAAGGGCAAAACTATTAGTGATATGCTAGGGAACAGACACTTTGTGGCTACTGAAAAAGGAAGGGAAGGTTTAAATTAACTTACCAAAAAGCCCTCAGACTTTTTTAAATGTGGGAGATGCAGTACCTGTAAACATGTAAATCCTGCTTGCAATACATTACTGAAATTAAACATGTAGACATCACTTTACTACTTGTATAACACATTTTATATTATATGTTTGTTTGTGCTTTTGCAGTGTACCTTACATAGGAAGAACTATTAGAACGGTTGTAAGAGCACATAAGGGCAATATGTAATGGCCACCAAACTAATACTCTAGGAGCGCACTTTCCTGTGAAACATAATTCCAAGCCAGTTTGCCCAAAATACGTGGCCTGTGAACACATCCCAAGACACTCAAGTGGTAGGGACAGACAACGTACCCTCCTCCAGAAAGAGACAAAATGGATTGTCACTCTCTACAGTGCCTCTCTTTCTGGTCTTAATGAAGAAGTCGATTTCACACCCTCTCTGTAATAGAGACTTTGCTGTTGCTTTGTACTGTTCCTGTATCACCAATATTGCATTGAAAGGTTAGCTTGTATCATTGCCTGTTGTAACCTTCGTTTCTCTCAGTCTCTTTCAGGTATTGCTGGAATAAGAGCTCCAGAATAGACGTGCATGTTTCAATTTATTCTGGCCCTTATCTTTCTGAAGCTTCTGAGCCTGCATTTTTGACCTATATCCTCAGTGCATCCCATTTAGGATCCAGATTGAACAGGATAGATACAATAGAGAACCATTCACTCTAACTTATTTCTAATATTCTACTCCTATCTTCTGCTTCTCCTCACCTACACTATCACTCTCTTCTGCTCTCCAACCCCCTGGGCTTCATATGCACCCACTAATGTTTAACGGTACTATCTGGCCTCTATTTTGCTATTTCTCTGTTCTTCTTTTTCAAACATTCATCTTAGTACTTTGGATTTCATGGAAAATGCTTCACTAATGCAATGAGGTAACAATAAACAATAAAGGAATTAAACTTGGGTTTAGAATTGGCTAACCTCTGATCTCAGGAATGTGGAATGTGAATTCCATACTTTTTCTCGGAAGTCTTTTTGATACATTTTGATAAGATTTTTGAATGATTTCATTAAGTAATTTTGATTTTGAAAAAGTAACAATTTTTGTAGAAGAAATAATATTTCTTGGTGAGAATTTAGTAAGTTCTTTTAAAAATAATTTATATGTACTTTTGGAATCATAAAATTATAAGTTGTGTTCCTCTGTTAAGTTAACCTAGCACCAGTTACTTAGAATGTATTGTTATGTCTTCCTTTTAAATAATCCTGTAGTGTTGGAATTTATCTATGTACAAAATCATGTGCATATCACTTTAAATACATTAGTTTAATGGTGTATGTTCCTGATGCTGTCTAGACCTGTCCCCTGATTCACGTTATTCCTCAAACCCCATGTCTCTGTCTGGTGGAGTACCCCAAGGTTTGGTCCTTTTGCCCATGTTATTCGTAGTGTACATACTGCCCTTGAGCGAGATCATTAGATGGTTTATACTTGGGTTTCATTGCTATGCTGTTGCTGACCCAACTCTACCTGTCTTTTGCACCTGCTAGTACTGATGTGATCAATGTGCTGAATGATTGCTTGTCCAAGATCTGGAGCTGGATGATGCCAAATTGGCTGAACCTTAACCCGGGGAAGACTGAAGTGCTGGTGGTAGAACTGGGTTGGGGGGAGTGGAGGCTGCTGGAGGTGGTTTCTGGGCTGTGTCTTGGCCCTTTCATACTTGAGACAGTCGCCAATGTGAAAAATCTGAGTATTAACCTTGACGAGCTGAAACTGGAGGCTCAGGTGTTGGCAGTTGTCTGAAATGGTTTTTACCATGTACAGAATATTGGCCAGATAAAATCCCTTGTCCCACCCAATGATCTGGCCACAATGGTACATGCATTTGTGACTATGAGACTCAATTACTGCAATACACTCTACCTTGGGGTCAGAGGGGGTGTGCTGTGGCACCTGCAGCTACTGCAGAATGCTATGGCATGGCTATTGAGGGGTCTCTAGATCATGTCATGTTATGCCAGTGCTGCATGAACTGCATTGGCTGCCAGTGCGCAGGTGCATTTCCTTTAAAATAGGTTTATTAACCTATAAGGCCCAACATGGGCTGGGTCCTGGTTACCTGCGAGAGCTCCTACATCCCTACGACCTGAGATGCTCTCTCCGTTCAAGAGAGGAGGGCCTCCTGGAGGTCCCCAGAGCTAGGTTTAAATCTTTGGGGGACCAATCCTTTGCAGTAGTATCACCAGTCCTTTGGAATTTTCCACCTGGGCACCTCATTACACATATTTAAATGAGAGCTAAAAACATTTTTATTCCACCAAGCATTCGGGGATTGAGTTGTTTGGATCAGCTTGTTCATTAGTTTTAGGGAATCTATCAATTACTGTGAATGTTGTTTGAGACTGTGTTTGATGTGTTATTATTTATGATTGATTCCATGTAATGGTGGGCACCACAAACAAATAAAATCTACTACTATTACTATTACTACTGATAAAAACTCACATAGGTTTGAAGTGCTGGGACTTTGAGTCCTAGTCAGACTGTTCTTCACATGGTGCCTACTTTATAAATAAGTAAATAATATGAGCTGATTCCTTGGATGACTGATTTTTGAGTTTCATGAGTGCAGAGGTTCTTTGGTTTTCGTTTGTAGCATGCTGGTTGCTTTGCTCTGCACCACCTCCATTTCCAGAGAGCAACATTTCTTTGGCTTTAAGGTATATACATACCCTTCCAAAGGAAGGAATGCCTTAACCCTCAGGTGAATGGTTACTTGTCAAAGATCAGCAACTCCCAGCAAGACTCTACAGTTGATTGCCTCATTGATGTATGAGAAGAACCAACTCAAGCAGAAGGGCCCTGGTTACTTTTTCTTTCATGGTCTCTAACATCTGCAGCAGCATCAGAAGTAATAGTATTGATTCCCCAAGCCCTTTAAAGGTCACATGTCTGGGAAGGGTGACCATTAGGGGAAAGCAGGGGTAGATCTGGAGGTCAGGACTCTTAATTTCTCTAGCAAAGCCAAGAAGTGTCTAATGGGAGGGACCCATTTCCTCTCTACCGCGGTCTCTGTTCAGCAGCTCCCCACTGGGGTCATCTCCAACACTTCCTGCCACAGTAGTCCATAATATCATTAAACTTGTGGTTTTTGGAAGTAATTGTTGAGGGTCTCTTCCAGGAATCTGAAATGATATCTCCATGTCAAGTCTTGTTGCTGAGAACACATCCTCGCAGTCATTCCAGATGGTATTGCAAGAAGAGGTCTAGACACTCCTACATCTGTATTTGATGGGGTATGTATCAGATAGTCCAGCTGAACAAGGATTTGTGTCCCACTTCTTTCTGGCACCCAAACAGATGGCTGGATGGTACTCCATCCTGGACCTGTGTATCCTCAAGTGCCACATTAGAAAGCTCAAATTCCATATGGTTATGTTGAATTAGATTATCTCATCTCTGGAACAAGTGACATTGCTTGCTCCCAAGACTTCAGTTTTGCCTTCTCACAAGTGGTTCCTCTGCCCTTTCTGCAGTGCTGGCATTCTTTCTTCACAGGAGAGGGAAGGTCTTCCAGTATGGTTCTGTTTGGGAGGTGGAACAATCAAGGTACCTGCAGTTTGTACAGCATGTCGTAACAGATGCAGATCCTCCTCAGCCTGGGGAAGATGGAACTAGCTACCAAGCAAGTGACTTTGTTTATCATTATAGATCATGATAGTATTTCTGATCAATCTGAGGGCTTCTTTCCCCTGCATGTGAGATAGTCTTAATTTGCAGAATGTGTCATGTGCATATATCCTGGAAACAGTATAGTTCATAGGAAGGTTTTTAAAATAATTATAATTATTGATTGTCCTAGATCAGTAATGTATACAGCCATTGAGCCCACCCTTACAGTTGTAAGAGTGGTCTCACATACTTAGGGTATAAGAAAGGTTCTTCTACCCTAAAAATGCACGTGAGACTGCTCTTACAACTGTAGCAGTGGTCTGTGTGGCAGTATTAACATACAGCATAGCACAAAATGAACTCTCTGAAGGCGAACTTAGAAGTGAAAAAGAAACTGGTGCCCATGGGCATTTCTTTCATTCTCTCTTTTAAATTGTATTTCACATATATGCACAACACACTGTTCTGAATAAAATGTAATCCAAATGTGTGCAGCTCTTGGTTGTGTGTTGATACAGATGTATATTCTATGGGAATCCCAGGTTTCCAGTTGTCCTGGTATCTCAGACAAGAGCAGTAGTAAAGTACTAAGAGCAGGTTAGGGCTCAAATCCCAGCTAGGGTACTTGATTCTCACTTCTAAACTGTATTTCAAATATGGTATATGCACACTGCACCCTTCTATATAACACATCATTCAGATTTGTGTAGCTCTAGGTTGTGCATTAAGAAAGAAAAGTATTTATGGGATTTCCAAGTTTACAGTTGTCCTCGTAGCTCAACTAGTAACAGCAGCAGAACAGTATTCTGACTAGGCTTTGGTTCAGATCTTAACTAGCACACTTATTTTTCCCACTTCTTAATTGTATTTAAAATATATAGACATTGCACACTTTTTGATAAAATGTAATATAAATTTATGTAGCTTCATGTTGTGTATTGTGAAAGAGAAGTGTCTATTGGAGTCCCAGGTTCCCAGTTGTCCTGTAGTTCAACTGGTAAGAGCAGCAGGATGGCACTTTGAGCAGGTCTGTGTTCAAATGCCAGTTAGGCTACTTCTTTTTTTCTCACGGCTAAGTTGTACTTTAAGAATATGCACTCACACCCTTCTAAATACAATGTTACCTTCTGCTTGCCACAAATGGCTTGCCGAATGACAACACAGTACTTATTATCCTTTGTCTGATCTTTACAGGCTAGCACCCAAGGCTGGTCAGAGATTTCTTCATCTTGAGCTGGAGTATTTCCTGTCACTGCTAACATGTTTGATGAGTCATGTCCTGGACTACTTGTGCTTTCTAACTCAATCAGGTCTTTGAGCAATTTCCCTTAAGGTGCACCTGATGGCAGTTTTGGCTCACCATGCTAAAGCTGGTGGTAAGACCCTGGCTGAGCAAATGGTGATGTAAAAGTTTTCAAAGGGATTGGACCACCTGTTTCCCCCCCATTGCATGAACCTCCGCTCCCATGGGATTTGAATTTGGTGTTATCTGGGCTCATGGAGAAATCATTTGAGCTTATGGAAACAGGTCACATCTCCCATTTGTCATGGAAGACAGTGCGCCTGGTCATTATCACCTAAGCCAAACGTGAGTGAGCTCCAGATGTTACCTGTGGAATAGCCATACTTGGTCTTCTATAGGGACAAGGAAAAGGCTGTCCTCCACTTCCATGAGATGGTCCTACCCAATGTGGCAAAGAGTTTCACCTGAACCAATCCATGGTGTTGCCTGCGTTCTTTCTGAGGTCACACAACTTGGATACAGAATGTGCACTTGCATACACTTCTTTTTTGCAGGACAGTGTTGTTCTACAAGGAGCGCAAAAATTGGAATTCTGTGGTGGCACATACCAGTTTGCAACATTCATTGTAGCCACTGAGGGCAGACCGTTAGCCAAGCAAAGCAATTGCTAGGTGGATCACATCCTGCATTGCCCTCTGTTATAAGTTAAGGAACAATTTGCTAGTTTGAGAGCTCACCCTAACAGCAGTAATGTTGTCTCTGTTGCTGGTGGGAGAGTTCTCACTGCAGAGATCTGGGCCAATGCTGATTATTTCATGTACAATGATAGCAACAATCTGTTGAGACACCCAAATGCTGCTTCTGTGTGTAAGCCCCCCCCACCCCAATTTTGGAGCTTAACTGTTTGAGCTCTTGGGCTCAGGAATCTGCACCCAGCTGCCACACTTTAGGATTATTCAGCCTCGGTCCCTATGGAACTGCAGCTGTGGGACCAGGAAGGCATCAGGAGTTTGAGGTGGGACTGGAGTCTAGCTCTCTGCCCACATATTTGCAGCTCCTCATGCTCTTAAAGCTCCTGCATTATTGGCCCCAGGAGTTTGTTGTGGGCAAGTAGTGGAGGGTGCCACTGAGTACATGGCAGCTCCCTGACCCCAGGACAGGTAAAGGTGTTGTGAGAGGAAAAGCTACCATCAGAGCTAGAGCTTTAGCAGTAGTTCATGCATGTGTGGCAGCATTAAATGGAGCAGGAGCTCCATTCCAAAAATTGGGCAGCTAAGCCACAGCAGTACTGCGTCCCAGATTGCAGGGCGAGCAGCAGAGCCAGGAATGGACATCAGGTGCACCTGTGAGTGCTGGAAAATGTGCCTCCCAAAATAAGAACAGGCATCAGGTCAGGAGCAGAGGAACAGTTGGCACTGGAATTCGATGACCTCTTTGTACATGTGTGGTAGCACCATAATAGAACCAGAGCCCAGATGAGAAACTGGGTGATGCTCCCACCACTTCAGCAGTAGCATCAGCTTCAGGGCAGGCAACGGGGCTGGCACATGTTAAAATAAAGCCTGAGGGGGGCTCAAAAAGGTGGGAGGATACCGCACAGCAAACAAAGCAGCACACAACAAATGTAAACAAACATGACTGACCTCATTCAGCAAGTAGCCCTCTGATCCACAAGGACTGCTGGGAGGAGGCAAAAGGTTCTACAGTGTTTCTGAGTGCAAATGTTTCCAATAAGGAGCTCAGGTTTTGCAGGACCTGGCCATGCAGACCTGATGTGTGGTATCTGTAAGCCAATCAGATGTCGAGTTTTATACACTATAAGAGACACTGCTGAAGAGACATCTGGGCTTAGTTCAGACCAGTTTGACAGCCAGGAGGCTGTGTCTGAAATAAAGAGAGTGCCAGAGTTATTGCAGCTATCAAGACTCCATAGGCCTAGTAGTCTGAAAGGTTCACCTGTGAAATGAACTTTGTAGTTTATTCAAAATAGACTGTATGCCTTCCAAGAAGCACAGGAAAAAAGTGCTTTTTGGGAAAAGGCAATTACTGTTTCAGAGCTGTTTCCAGTCATGGATTTTCAAATGCAGGAGGCCCAGAGACTGCAGGGCCACCACGTGAGACCAGAAATGGTTCTTGCCAGAGCCTTGAGGAGCAGAGGTAGGGGTGCCAAATGCCCTACTTCTGTTTGCAGTCACTGTGGTGAGCCAGGGCTACCCAGTCCTTACAGTCAGTGGGCTGGTATCTGACCTTCATGGAGTGGAGCCTTGTCATGCAGGGGGATTGGTCTGAGTCACTACAGCAGAGCTGCATCCTCCCCAAAGAGCAACCAGAGTGACAAAGGCCAGGGTGATGAAGCCAATGATTGATCAAAGAGAAGGAGCCCAGCAGAGATGTACAGCTGAACCAGATCAGCTCAGTCCTGATCCAGACCAGTGAAGGGAGGTGGGCCAGGTAAGTGACAGAGTCTGAGATGCAGACCAGAGAAAGGCACCACATTCTTCAATGCTGTCACAGCAGAGCTGTTCAGAGGGAGACCAGTCCTAGAAATCTTCAAAACTACTGTATGAATAACTGAGGGATTCAGCCCTGCAACACCATAGACAGATAGCTAGGGACTTAGCTTAAAGTCCTGGGCAGGACTGAACCAGTGTAATTGATAGGCTCAGGCAGAAGACCTGTGGAGACCACTGATCCCATTGCTTTGGGATTACAAATAGGGGCCTCTTTCATTGCTTCAGTTGTTTGACTTTTGTTTGTGCAATGATTATTTCTGCATGTGTCATTGGGACCGAACAAAGTAAGCCATTTACCTTACTAGTGCAGTACCCAGCACATTTGTATGATGAGGACCTCTCCCATAAGGTCTTTGGGGGAAGAGGGGGATGTTGGGTGCACTTACCACAGAGAAAGTGGACTGATGGGGGGCTAGACTTGTGGGTGAGCTTATATAGTGCATACAGTTATAATTTATTGCTAATCCATTGCCTCCAATTATTCCTTCAAAATCCCTTGTTCTTTCCTTCTCCTCCCTGCTGGGGTATCTGCCCTTCTTTGGAGTGCCACAGTTATTGTTTTTGGGGTGCTACTTTTGTGTGGGAGAGAGAGCTGTAGTATTTCCTGAGGGGTAATATTCTGGAGCATAGCCTTCAGGTATCCCATATTGCTACCCCAGGTGTTGACACTGTATCATTATCCATCTATACCCAGTCATCCTGCATCTGCGAGAACCCAGGCCTTCCCCCTTGGAGAGGCAATAGTAAAGGAGAAGTCAGTCCCTCAAGGGCCCCAAGCTTACATGTAAGTGCTGGGAGTCTTCCATAGTGTAAACAGTGAACTAAATCCAGGTAGTTACAAGAAGTTACTTACTTTTAACTATCATCCTACTGCTGGCATTCAGTTCAAATCCATAAGGCCCACCTGACTTCACCTTGCTAGACATAATAATAATAATTATCTTTATTTATTATGTGCCTTTCAAATGTCAAGGTGCATTACAAAACTTAAAACAACAGATACAACAGCAATAATAAATACTCAATAAAATCCAGGAATTAACCTTATTAGTCACAGTATACCCTGCTCCATAAATTGGTCTTCAGTGCCTGTTTAAACACCTCCATGGTCACGCACTCCTGAAGCTGACGAGGTAGAGAATTCCAAAGGGCTGGGTCCGCGTATATAAATGCACGGGCCCCTGAAGATTTTAAAACTACCCTTGGAATCTCTAGCAACCCCTCATCTGCTGAATGGAGCAATTGCTTGAAGCAGTAAGGAGACAGAAGCTCTTTCAGGTAGTCTGGGCCAAGTCCATGTAGGGCTTTATAAGTCAGTAATCCGACTCTGAAGTTGATCTGCCACTGAACTGGCAGCCAGTGCAGTTCGCGCAGCACCGGTGTAATATGAGAAGTCCAAGGAGTCCCCGTCAACAACCGGGCTGCAGTGTTCTGCACCAGCTGCAGTGGCAGATATCAACCCCCAGAAGCCCAGAGTAAAGGGAGTTACAATAATCAAGGCGTGAGGTCACAAAGGCGTGGATCAGTGTGGGAAGATCACAGGACAGAACAAAGTGCTTGATCCTTGCAATGTTCCTCAGATGGTAAAAGGATAACTTAACGACAGTTGACACCTGAGATCAGTGTCAGCCCATCATCAAGTATCACCCCTAGGTCCCGCACCTGTTCAGAGGCCAGGAGCTGGGAACCCCCCAGGAAAAGCTCCTTGGGTTGACCAGCCCCGGCCCCCCCCATCCGGCAACCTGGATCCACAACCATCACCTCAGTCTTCCCTGGGTTCAACCTCAGCCAGCTGGAATTCATCCATTCCTGGATTTCAGCAAGGCAGTTATTAAATACCGAGAGTGCTCCATCCTGGTCAGGTGGAAAAGACAGGTAGAGCTGGTTATCATCAGCATAGCAGTGAAACCTCAGCCCATACCATCTTACAATGTCTCCGAGGGGCAGCATATACACCACGGACAACATGGGGGACAGCACAGAGCCCTGGGGGACCCCACATGAAAGGGAGAGAGGGTCGGAGGAATAAATCCCCGACACCACCCTCTGAGTTCTACCAGTGAGGAAAGACCTAAACCATCTGAGGAGTGAACCAGTCAGGCCACAGATGAACCTCAGGCGCTTGAGCAGTACTCCATGGTCCATGGTGTCAAAAGCTGATGAGAGATCAAGAAGCACCAAGATGGACTGTTTTTTTCTGATCTCTTGCCATCAGGAGATCACTGAACACCCAAACCAGTGCAGTCTTGGTACTGTGCCTCTTTCGAAAACTGGAGAGTTTCGTAGATGCTATGGATGGTCAAATGGTTCTCCAGCTATACAGCCACTACTTTCTCAATTACCTTCCCCACAAAAGGGGAGGTTAGAGATAGGTCTGTAGTTTGCCAGACAGTCTGGGTCCAGAGAACATTTCTTCAAGATGGGTGTCACCACCGCCTCCTTCAGGGAGCTAGGAAACTCACCCAACTCAAGGGAGCACCAGACTATCTGTGCCAAGACCGGGCCGATAATATCACAACAACCTATAATCAGGGAATTTGGGCCAGGATCTAAACTACAGCACATAAGGTGCATATCATGGACAATCCGCATAACATCCACGATCTCTAGCCGGTGAAAGGTACTCCAGGAGGGACAGTGGCCAAGCACCGATCATCAGCAACTCCCATAGAGTGTGTCGATCAGATCTCCGCCCTGATGTTGGCCACCTTATCAGCAAAAAACTGAACAAGCTCCTCACACTCCAACTGTGAAAAGGCTCTTCGAACCTACAGGCAAGCTGGGTTGTACAGCCTGCCTACTGTCAGAAAAAGCTGAGCTGGTCGGTTATGAGTGGCAGCAATCGCCCCGGACAGGAACTCTGCCTTCTTATGGGAGACTGCTGACTAGTAGAGTCTATAATGCTCTAGCAGACTAAGATGGTCAACCTCCAGGGCGGATTTCCACCAGCAATGCTCTAACCTTCGTCCTAGTCACTGCAGCTCCCTCAAGGTCCCGTCAAACCATGGAGACCGAGGGCGGAGGGAAAGAGGATGAACACGGACAGGAGCAACAGAGTCCAGTGCTGTGGTAATGGCCATGTTATAGGCCATAACCAAAGTCTCTGGGTCCTTGCTCGCCATAGGAAATTCCGATAGATCAAGCACCGCTGCAAGGCCATTAGGGCTCAAATCCTGTAAAGGACAGTACCTGACCATCTCCACAGGGGCAGACCTATGAAAGGGTGGTGCAGAAATTGAATCTCACAGTGTAATGATCAGACCATCCGATGGGTTCCACCACCACATCAGAGGCTTCGATCTCCAGGAGGAAAACCAAGTCAAGAGAGTAGCCGTGTTTATGAGTAGCAGAGGTAACAATTTGTGTAAGGCCCAGTGATATCATCAACTGGAGGAAGTGTTGTCCAAATTGCTAGAGTTCGTCATCGAGCCAGGCATTGAAGTCGCCCAGGACCATCAGCCTAGGTGACTCAAATGCCAGATCGATCACAAAGTCCACTACTTCCTGAAGGGATAGATTCTCATCCCCGGGTGGATGGTAGATGAGTGCTATCCTACAACCTACACCTGCTACTATGGCACACTGAAAAGACCCAGCATCCTCAACTGGTACACTAGTGAGGCCCAATTCGGTCTCGAAACAGACCGCAACCCCTCCCCCGCGGTCCAATCTTGGGCGGTGTATCACCGAATACCTGGCTGGAATCGCAGCCTCAAGTATGGGACCTGCATTTTCATCCAGCCAGGTTTTGGTGATGCACGCCAGATCTGTTGTCCCAACAAGATCTGCAATAATTGCAGTCTTGTTCTTAACAGATCTGGCATTGCATAACACCGCTTGAGTTGGATGGGACTCCTGGGCCGCCCTAACCACCTGCCCACCAATAATGATGGAGCCCTTGGGTATGGAGACTAGACAAGGAGGACCATGTTCCAGACTCCATTTTGCCTCAGGGCGTCTTTTGGGCTTAATGACCCTGATGTGAGTGCCCCGCTCATCCAACCTCTGCTGTTCACACCCCCCACCGCACCCCCACTGTTACGGGCAATGCCCAGTGCTCTACAGTGCTGATAGATAGAAAATAATAAAGGTGGGGAGGAAAAAGGGTGGAGGGCATGGAGAGCAGAGGCTGAATAGCGCACGACCTGGGGGGTAGATCTATAACACATATCACAGGCCCAAAGACACAGAGCAAGGGAAAAATCCCAACAGATAAAATTAAAAATGTAAATAATATACACAACTTCCACAACTCTCTCACAGAAAAAAAAGAACTAAACATAAAACAATCAAATGAATCAAATTATACCTCCTTTTTCTGAAACTCCCCACTCGCTCTCAGCAAGTGGGGAGATTCAGATAAAATGAACAAATCAATCTAAACATGCTCTTCTAGTTAACTGTCCAGTTCTGAAGGGCTTGTGATGGAGACTTCAAGATGTACGTGGGTTGTAGAAGGAGTCAGATTCCTTTTGGAAGCACTGAGCATGCTGAAGGATACTGCCATAGTGTGGATGTGAACAGCATACCAGGAGTATAACTATAGAAACAAGTTAGTAGCCTCCTCCTTTTCCTTATTACTCAAGTCCTCCAACCCCCAATCCCTAATCATCTTAGTTGCTTTTGTATTCCCTTTATGTCCTCCTTTTATTTCAGTGACCAGAAAGAATTAATGTTTCCCCTGACCAACAGTGACCTTTAGATTGGTAAAATAACTTATGATCTATTTTTCATTCTCCTTTGATGAAACTTAGCAGGTGACTTGCCCTGCTTGCTGCATATCACACTAAATAGAAAGTTTCAATTTTGCTAGGTTGCCTTCTCCTACACAGATCCTATCACCCTTGCAATTGTCATTCATTTTATACGTTTGTATCTGTGTGTGAAACTAATGAAAATAAGATGACAGTGGATATTTTGTTTTACTGTAATCTGTCAATTATGCATATTAAAGACCCTCTCAGTTATCATTAAAAAAAGTCAATATAGCAAGTATAAAAAAGGTCAATGAAAGATATTTAAATATTTTGCAAATAACCACTGTGTAATGACAGATAACTTTATGGCAAGTTTAATGCTGTTACGACTTGTATTTATACCTTCTGCATATGTGGAGAGGGCAAACCTCCTTCTACTGGTGCCAATAGTCCCTAATTCCAAGAACCCTCCCACCCTATCAATGCCACTTTTCACAGCTGTCAACTGTCTTGCATGGCACACTGGGGCCTGACTACATAGTAAGGTGCTAGAAGAGTCCACATGGGTGATGGTGGTTGGGCAAGTCAAGGCCCTAAGTGATACATGGGGCAAGGTCTTGGCTTTATCCTCCACTCTGAGGCCCATTTTCCATCTTGTTTCCTCCCAAGCTGTCTCCCTCCCTGAATATGTGCGCTAATGGTTGCCCGGAGAGATGCACATGAGCAACCACACAGTGAGACCTCCCCTGGGCCACCTTGGGTAGATGTGTGATTGGACAGCAAAGCCACCATCCACAGATGAGGTTAGGGTCCACTGGGACACTTCTGTTTTCTCCTGCTGACCCAGAGCTACAGTCTGGGCTTGGGGCGCCATAGGGGTTCAGCAGCATGGCATGCAGCTCCCCAGCTGCTGCACTGCTGGTACAGCCAGATGCTTTTCCTTTTGACTGCATTCTACATGAAATAAAAACTAAGTAACATAGGAAATGAAGAATTACCAGAAACACATGTTCTGGCTGGCTCAGTCCTATATTTTTAAGCAATAAGGCATGACCAGGAGTTGTGTTATTGGTCTATTAATCACCCTCTGGGGGTGTAATGTGGCACGACGCATAGCAGAGTGCCCAATGCCCCTAGAGGGTGATTAACTGACCATTAACATAACCCTGGGGAGTGCATTTTAGCTATAATAAAAAATATTTTAAAATAGTGTTAAACCTTGTTCAGCATATGATTAGGTTATACATGTATGTTAATAAAAGATTAACATAAGGCTGTTAAGCTCAATTTCTCAGATCCTTTCTATAATATCTGTTAAGTTTACCTGTTTCTAGTGATTTATTAGTTTCTGTAAGCATTTAAGATCATGTTTGCTTTTGTTTTGAATTGTATTTACTTTGCTGGAAATGTATTACATTTTGTATTCAAAGTAATAAATCATCATTTAGAGGCTATAAATTGGGCTAATTATAGTTAAGGTTCATTGGTGGTTTCTATAGGAACCCCTAATTTATTAATCTATGAACATGTATATCTCAGCCAAGTTTAAAGAGCTATGGATGCCCAAGGGAAAACTTTGAAAACATAATACGGTGACAGAATTGATCTTAATGAGCAGAATTTCAGAATTTGTCTGACCCCGACTCCTTATTAGCATGAATGTGTACATGAATATATGATATTTGTTCCTCAGATGTTAGTTCTTTGCATAAGCTCATAATTTTCTGATGTGTCAGTATTTATCCTGGAAACGCTTGTCCTCAGGTGGCTTAGGTACCATTGGAAGCTGGGTGTCCAAGATGAAGAGGTGGGAGGGGGTGATGTGTAGAACCATTATTGAAAAGACTGACCCTTCCCTCCATAAACAGAAAGACAGATTATAGCCTAACTGATTATTTACATACTGTATCTGATGGTAACTGAAGTCATGGCTGGCTGAATGCATCCTGTAAAAGTTTACTTCATCAAATTATTCACAAGAAATACCTTTTTAGATGACATCACACTTCTATGATACTTAACAAAATGGACTTATATCACTTGTGCGTGTGCTGACAATGCAACCTGCACATATAAAATGTTTCACATATTCTACGTTTATGCCCTAAAACTAAGCAACGGTGGGCAAGTAAGTATGGCATGGCTGGCTATAGCTAAAGCACAATTCCCAGACTCCCCTTAGTTCTGGATTTTGAGAGAAACCTTCTTTTTAAATGCCACTTCATGTAAAAATGTAATGCTTTTATTAACCATGGCTTCTGAAGATAAGCAGCAAGTTTTATTAGAGACAGCGCTGTAGGCCAGTGTTTCTGAAGTGATGCTACTGTGGCCTCATGCAGCTATCAGCACAGCTATGTGAAGCCACAACACCTTTTAAAACCCCAATATAAAATATTAGAGAAACTGTGATTTCTAAACTTTATAAAACATGGGAGATACATTTTAAGGAAGTAGGCATCGTAAACTTGATGTAATGTACACAGAAAAAATAATCCTTGCAGGGTGGTTCTCAGTATTAAAGGCAGAAGAAATGTTGAAAGTATTTCTCCATTTTATGGTACACCCCATCAGTGTTTCTTCTAGAACAGTATATATACTCTACAATGTATATAGATTCCATACATAGTCTGACTCTCTCTACCTATTGAAGGTTAGTTGGAATTTTTTTTTCAGCTGAATGTGATACAGTATGTCATATACTGGAATACCAATATTGTGTATTGTTGCTGTATTGCTGTGTGGTTGTATTACTACTGAAACCTAATACAAAATTTATAACATGGAGACTATACCAGAGAGAAGAGACTATGCTCTGATGGTCCAACCACAGGTGGAAAGCCACAGAAGACACTTTTGTCAGGCAGAGGGGCTGGGAAGTTACCAGTGTAATGCCTGACTGAAGGGCACTAGCCTGGAGGATAAATGGCTTCACTAAAAAAGGATCTCATTAAATGTCTTGTCCCGGATATTCCCCCTAGGAAAAGAAAAGCAATTTGGATTTACATATCCCCTTTCACACAAACATATCCCTTCCCAAAGCACTTTACAATCCAGGAAAAGGAGGGGAGAGAATGTTGCTGCCGTTTAGGTGGACAGGTAGATTCAAACAGTGGAGCCACAGAAGCAGATTACAGAGGTTAAACACATGGCAGTAAAGTGACTTGCTCAGGGTCACATAGTAAGAAAGTGACAATGTTGGGATTCAGATCAGGATCTCCAGGTCCATGCTTGTGCACCCTAACCACTAAGCTACACTGAGTTTCTATAGCCTATAAAATTAGGTGGTGGCAGTGGTTGGGGTTGTTCTACCATTGTGTATACTGTTTGATGTCCACGCTCTGGCAGTCTTGCTTGAGACAGCTGAGTCACCAGATGTCTTCAAACTGAACTCCTCCTGATACCCATTTGGTGATAATCTTGGGTCCTGCCCCTCGATATCAGATCTTTTTCTAAAAGGATAGCTGAAGGGGGTAGCTAAAGGGGATAAGGCTTCTTTCAGACAAATAAGTAAGAAGAGGAGATCAAGGGAAGGGATAGTGAGGATTAGAAGGGCAGCAGAGGGAGACTGCGCAGAAAAGGATCAAGAAAAAGTTATCATCCTTAATAGGTACTTCTGCTCAGTCTTTGCAGTGCAGCAGGGACCACCAGGGAGTAGCAGGAACCGGGGGGGGGGGGAGTGATTTAGACACAAGTCAATTTTCTCAGGAAAGAGTCTCGAAGGGACTTACAGGTATAAAGGTGGACAAGTCTATGGGACTGGATGGGATACACCTGAGGGTACTAAAGGAACTCAGAGAGAGTACAAGCAGAAGGTACAGCTCTAAGCCAGTGCCTCATAGTGATACAGTCTTCAAAAACTAGAGAAGGATGGCTCACCACATGTTGCCGACAGTATCTGTTGCAGCTTTCTTCATGCACTGGCCCTGCATGAAGAAAAAAAGATCACATCTGACCTTGTTTGCATGGTGGGTAGGGGTGGGCATTAGGGTTGACAACCCCAATGAAGGCCCCACCACTGAATGAAATGAAGGAAACAGAATACTGGAATTACTTCTAGCCCAGCTTCACCAACCAACTAAAACGTGAAAGACAACAGCGTCATAGTATACCACTGCACTGTGTGAAGGTACAGTGCGATGGTGCAACTAGAAGTATTATAATTACAGGCTTAGATACAGTACTAATAATAAAGATTTCTTACCTGGGTACTGTGGATTGTGGGATGCTTGAGGGAACATCTGGTCATACTTGTAAAATAAGAATAGCAATGGGGTCCCAAAGGATCTACAGGTCTTAAGTGACTAACTGGGACAAACAAGGTAATCTAAACATACTAACATACTAAAAGCCAGCAGAATAGGCCTGACAGTGTGTCATGTCTGCTCAGTAGCCAGCCCCCATTGGGCACTTGTCTCCCACCCCCAGCCCCAGAGAGGGTAATCTCGGCTCAGCTTACCCATGCACCTGTCCCACTCCCTCTTGAAGCCTTCCACTGTGCCCTCCTCCACCAGACTCCTGGGCAGTGCATTCCATGGCCCCATCACACTCTCAGTGAAGTAATGTCTTCTTCGTTCTCCCCTGTAATTTTCCCCCTCCAGCTTTCACTCATGTCGCTTGGTTGTACCCCCTTTCTTTAGTCTGAACATCTCTTTGGCTCCGCCTGTTTATCCCTTTCACATATTTGAAGACCCCTATCATGTCCCCCTGTCTCTCCTCTCCTCTCCTCCAGCGTGTACAGCCCAAGTTCTTCCAGTCTTTCCTCATAGGTCCTCCCTCTCTCTCATGCCCTGAATCATCCTTGTTGCCCCACTCTGGACCCTCTCCAGCAGCGCTATGTCCTTCTTGAGGTGAGGTCTCCAGAACTGCACGCAGTACTTGAGATGCAGCCTGAGCAAGGCATTATACAGAGGGAGGATCACCTCCCTCCTCCTGAATGTAATTCCCCAGGCTATGCAGCCCAGAATCCTGTTTGCTTTTGCCACAGTTCTTCTGCAGTTTTCAGTGTTATTCATTTTGGTGTCTACCACCACCTCCAGATCCCTTTCACTCATTATGGTTTGCAGTGAGACCCCCACCCCCCGGGTGTATACATGACCTGGGTTTCTGACCCCCAGATGCAGCACCCTACACTTCCCTGGATTAAACTTCAGTCCCCCCCCTCCTTGACCACCCCTCCAGGGTATCCAGGTCCCTCTGCACTGTCTCTCTCACTTCATCCCCGTCTGCCAGTGCTCTCAGTTTTGAGTCATCCACAAAGATGCTCATCCTACTCCTAACCCCCCCTCCCCATATCAGAGACTTAGGCATTGAACAGGAGTGGCCCCAGTACCGAACCTTGGGGAACCCCACTGAAGACGTTCCTAGGGGAGGAGACTATCCCACCAACCACTGCCCTCTGTGTTCACCCCATTAGCCAATTTTCTACCCATCTAAGCAACTGTCCTCCCACCCCCATGCCCCCCAGCTTTGTTAACAACCCGATGTGGGGTACCATATCAAACGCCTTACTGAAATCCAGGTATAGGATGTCCACTGGTCTTTGTCGGTCCAGAATGCCCATCACCCAGTCATAAAAATCTATGAGGTTGGTCTGACATGATCTCCCGGGGACAAAACCATACTGTTTGTCATCCAGGTGCTCCAACCTTTCCAGTTGCCTCCTGAGCTTCTCCTTGATGATGCCCTCCATTAGTTTGTCTACTACAGACATTAGGCTGACAGGCCTGTAATTTCCCATCTCCTCCCTAGACTCCCCTTAATGGATAGGCACCCCATGAGCCACTCTCCAGTCTTGAGGCATCCATCATGTCTGCAGAGAGGCGTTGAGGAGTGCAGCTAGTGCAGCTGCTAGTTCGTCCGCCAGTTCCTTCATAACCCTCGGATGCAGCCCATCAGGTCCCGGTGCCTTATCAGTTTTTAGCATCAGAAGGGCCTCCCTCACCCTAACCTCTATTATTTCTCCTTCCCAATCCACCCCCTCATTTAAGCACCCATCTCCTTCTACTGTAGGCTTGGCCCAGCCTATACCCCAGCCTCTTCCAGTCCTCTAGACTCCATCTGACCTCTCGGCTCAGCTGTCTCCCCTACCCTCCCATCAGGCTGAATGGATGCCCTGTCTCCCTCCATAATATTGACGCAAAGTACTCATTTAGCACCTCTGCCTGATCCCCCGCCTCCTGAGCCCATCCCTCCCCAGTCCTAATCCTAGAGATCTGTGCTCTCCCTTTTCTCTTCTCTTTTCCCCTATGTATCTGTAGAATCCCTTCCCCACCTCCGCATATCCCTAACCAGGTTTTGCTCCATCCTCACCTTGGCTCCCCTCACCACTCTGGTGACCCTCCTAGCTGTCAACTCGTACTCTCCTCTCTCCCTATCCCCGCTGGAGCACTTGAAATGTGCATAGGCAGCCTTTTTATCCTTTACTGCCTCTTGCACCTCCCTGGTCCACCAGCACGGCTTGTTGGCTCTACCATTCTTATGCCTTACCTTTGTACATGAGCTGGTAGCTTCCTGCACATAAAACAATACTCTAAACATAAAACAGTACTTATCTGATACATGCGGTCAGTGTCCTCCAGTGCCAGTGCTCACATCCATTGGACCTGTAAACATAAAGTGGAAAATGGGTTATTATAAGCAATGAAATTACTGATCAGATGTGTAGGATAGAAATGGCTACTAGTTTTATTTTGGAGGTTTAAAGTGGGTTACTTGGTAGGGTAGATACTGGCACCATGGCAGTGACCTGGGTTTGTGAACAGACTTAGGTTGCTCATGGAGGCCAGCATGATGGGATGGGGACAGGATTCAGTGTCCCTGGGCTCACTGTCCCATTTGGGTGGGGGGGGCAAGTTGCTCCACTCATTGACCACCACCAGGGTAGGATGGAGCCACCACCTTTCAAACACCCTTCAACACTGATAGGGCATTAGACTGGCAAAGTGACTAACAGTCAGGGGGATGGATGTCCATCCCCCTCCTATCCTGGTCATGTGAGAATTTATGGGTGGGATACCAAAGGTACACGGTAAGTTCCTAAGATGGGGGTGATGGGGCTGAGTGACTCACAGCTGTAGGGGGCTTATTATTGGTGTGGGGTCTGCAGTGGCCCTACCTTCATCCTGCCAGTTACACTTTCCCCAATTTTTTGGGCACCCTACTTGTTCAGACACAGTGCATGGGCCCATCAGGCCTCGACTCACATATCAACCCCTTGTGAGGGAAGGCTCCCAGGCCTGCTACAAGATGATGTATGTGCACCAGATCTTTCTATCCCCAGGCTGAGGCCAGTGCCGAATGCTTCAGAGCCTTTCTCCCAGCCTCAGCCCATTCAGCCAGCTTACTGAGCTCACCACCTAACTCAGGTCACTGGTATTGGAAGGCAATGTGGTCTCCACTGGGCCAATGGCCTTCCTTGCAAACAACGTTACTTTATACATTTTTCTGTGACATTTAGACCCCAAAATTTCAACATAGTCTTTTTATGACCCTCTCTGAACATGACAGGTGTTATTTATAAAGTACTGGGTGAAAGGTAATTTCATACCACAAGTGCAAATTGCCATTTGGTCCAGGATTTGAAAACCAACAGTTGCCGGGCTCATGAGGTTGTGTGAAAAATGTCTATGTTGAACATTGGTGTCAAAGCATTGAAAATTACCAGCATTTTGAGCGAGCATTGAAAATGTCAATGTGATAACTTAATACTGTGACCCCAAATTTTCAACATAACCTTCTTATGACCCCACATCATGAACTCGGTAGGTAAATGTTTTCAAATCTTGCCTGAAAGATGATTTTGTGCGTGACCACAAAATCATCTTTTGGGTGGGATTTGAAAAATTCCACCACTCATGTTCATGAGGCGGAGTCCCAAAAAAGCCATCTTGAAAATCTTGGATCAAAATATTTAAAAATGGCCAAGTTATGAGTAAAAGATCAAAATGCATTGAAATACATTGTACAGCATTTACTTTACAGTATCATATTGTAGCTGCTGGATCCAGCAGTAAGATGTGTTTTTGCTTGGAGAGAGGAGCTATGGCATAGGATACTTTTAGGTGAGTGTGTGTGTGCGGGTGTGGGGTGGTGGGTGCTGATTGGAAGGTTGGGGTGGGGTGGGTGGTGGTTTGGAGGGCAGATCACTGATGGGCCATTTTCTTATTTACAGGATGCAGGGGAAAAAACACAGACAACAAGAGCCTATTTTCTTTATTTCAGTTTAACATGGGAAAAAATGAAAAAGATGTCCAGTAACTCGACTCTGGGGATTGGGCACCCCAGTGTCTACTTCATACTTGGGGACATGAGGGTGGGTACCTAGTGTCCCAGATTTCTGGGTTGGGGTTTTCAGTACACTGATGCTGGGGATTAGGCACCCTGCTGTTGGAGACTGATGTGGTGGAGGGTGGGGTGGGGGTGGAAAACAAAATGGAGTTGGGGAGATAAACTGGCATGAGGGGTGGGCATCCATATGTCGGTATATTAAAATATTTAATATATTTAGCTGGCACTGCAGATAAGTTACTCTGGTATTCAGGTTAAAGAAAGCAGGCCAATGTGGCTTGCTAATGACAGAGATTGGGGAGGTTAAAAGCAAAACTGACACACAGCATGTTTAGCAGGGTCAGGGCTATGCAGTGACATACTGCTGTGTCCCTGCTGAATGAAAACAGCACAGTGGCATGTGCAGACAGGAAAGTTGTCCTGCCACTTGATAAATGAAATCATTTTTGTAATATAACCACATGACTTCATAAGGTTATAAAAATGTGGGTATCCTTAGCACACTGATTTTTTTTTAACTGCACATGCTCAGAAACAGAACTGTTTTTCTTAAATATTTTAAAAACTACTTAAGTTTGGGAGATAAAAACAGCAACAATGAACACCTTGGATCTAACTCTGTCAAACCTGCAAGTTTAAAGTTATATATCCTCCAAGTTTTTTTTAGTTATAGGTAAGCAGAAAAAAAAAGATATTAATTAATATCATTTTTGGGTTGTTTTCCCCTCTGTAACTTTGCCCAGATGAACTGACTGCCATAAATTTTTCAGGATCCAGAGATCCTGGAATCATCTCTGAGCATTCCAAATTGAAAGTAAATTAGTTGCATGGGGGCAATATTATCAAGGTGCAAAAATTGGGGTTTAACATTAAAGTGCTTACTCAACCTAAATACACAGGAGCTGCTGCATCTGTATAATATGTAAAAAACTGCATTAATGCAGAGATTAAGGTTCCCAAAAAGTCAAAGATCACAAAGTAGGGAAATGAAAACATTAGGGCTTGGAGCCTCAAGAGTCTTAACTATTCAGCAGTGCGGTGTTCCTTGGGGTCGTCAACCTTTATGCCCTCCCCTAACCTCCTGCCTATGCACAAGGTACAGGTCCAAGCCCATGCCTCATAGTAATATACTGTGGGGAAGTAGAGAAGTATGGCTTGCTGCATGTGACCAACAGAATCAGTCATAACTTTCCTCACATATGTGTAAAGGAAATTATCATGTATAACTGCATTTGTTTAGCAGATGGGGTGGGAATTAAGGCTGGTAACCCCAAGGAATACCACATCACTGATTCTTTAAGACTCCTGAGACTCCAAACCCTATTGTTTTTATTTTCTCACTTAGTGCACTTTGACTTTTTGGGAACCCTAATCACTGCATTAATGCAGGTTTTTTTTTACAATGAATCTCTCTCTTGGTAGCACAGGGCCTTCTGGGCCCTGCCTGTCTGTGCAGACACACAGGGGCATCTTGGCCTTGCACCAAGAGAAGAATCCATCTGGCTGCAGAAGCACTGGGTACTCTGGGCCCTGCACTTCTGTGCGACTACAAATGCAGATGTACAGGACCATCTGGGTTCTGTGCCAAGGGAAGAGTCTCTTTGGCTGTGGAAGTGCAGGGCCCTCCAAGCCCTGGAGTTCCATGCAGCTATGGATGCAAAGAGTTTGTAGGGTTGTATGGGGAACTGTGGAAGCACAGGTCCCTTGGGTGGCTACAAAGTCAGATATGCAGGTCCAAGAGTCCTGCTGGCTGTGGAAGCATAGGGCTTTGAGGGTCCTGTGATTCCATGTAGCAATGGGTGCAGAGGTGGAGGGCCCTCTGGGCCCTATGCCAAGAGAAAACTTTTCTGCACTTCATGGTTACTTGTCCATACGGCCAACACTGCACTATTCCTCCCTAGGCTGGGGGTGATGCCATAAGGTAGTGTCATCTCTCCAACATTGGCCCATCCAGCTGGCTCACTGAGATTGCCCCCAAACTCAGCTCACCAGCATCAGATCACAAGAATGCATGGGATAGACATAAAGGAATTCTGGAGGTCAGGGGTGAGGGGCAACAGACTTCTAGGAAAACAAAGTGAACTTACAAGCTCAAATGGGCAGACTGGGTGGGCTGTAGGCCCTTATTTACTGACACTGTCTATGTATCTATGTAGCTGAGCCAAAGGCTAGCCTTGTATATAACATTACATTTTTTTCTAAATTTTGACCCCATGTCATATACTTAGTCACTAGAATATGTCAAATCCCTCCAAAATGTGGTTTCATAGAGCAACTGCAAAATCACCTTTTGACGTGTATTTGAAAATTCTTATCATCCTTGTTCATGAGTTAGGGTCATGTAAGCATATTTAAAATTTGGGGCTAAAATATTGTAAAATAGCTAAGTTATGAGTAAATGCATGTGACAGACAAAATGGAATTCTTGGGTTACACATGTAAGTGTGACCCAAGAATCCCATTTTTTGATGCGCATGACAAATTCTTGAGTTGTACTTAAATTTGTGACCCAAGGCCCTTAAATTGTGTGACTCAATTTGTGGCTCATGGCACAAAAATTGACCATCTTGGAAAGCTGACAGTCAAAGAACTTAACAGAATCCAAAAAGAAAGGTATTTCTGGCCCATTTTTGTAAAGCAAACACCAAAGTTAAGCTTGACTGGCCCCCTTTAGTAAGTTTCATGTGTTTGTTTTTTTAAATAACCTGCTTTTATGTATTTTCAGGTTTTTTTGCCTATAAAAAAACAAGATGGTGGACATCACAACATACATTTTTTTTTCAAAACCAAAAAACACAGTCGCGACCTTAAAAGACTCATGAAAGATGAATTTTGGGTCATATCAGAGGGTTATCTCAACACCCCTAATGAGCATGCTCGGGAGCCACATTTCAAAACCTTGTAACTATGGAACCGATTGATACTTTTTCACAAAAACCTTTGAAATGCACACCCCTGGCACAAGTCCCTTTAGCCCTAAAAGTTTTGAAACAAAATGCTATATCATCTTGGCTGTAGATGAGAGCAAAATTAACAGACAAAAACTGGGCTTTTTATGTATTTTTGACATTTCTGGATGTCGGAATCTGGTTAAGTGCCTGTCACAAAACTTCCCACATCTCAAGAATATGCCACTCCAATCACATATGTTAAATTTCGTGCAATTTCATTGAATGCTGTCATAGTTATTAAGGTGCAAAGATTGGCATTTAATATTGAACATTATGCTCAACCCTAATATACATGCACAACCTCACATGTGTAATAGTCCTAACCATTTTTGCTCCACAATTCCAGATGCATCCTTAGGGGTGGAGGGCAGAGGAGAATACATAATTACAGAGAAAAATTACAGAGAATAATAAGCATGTACATAACTATTAGGACAAGAACATGACACAGTGATAAGCAGTAATGTATATAGCTACAGGGTAACAAGGACAACCCAGCAACTGCTAAGGTAAGGCATACAATTACAGTGGTAGGTAGTTGTGTGATGCACAAAACATTTACAGGTACAATACTGCACATATATTACTAACACAAGGAGATCCTAGGCCAGTATGTAAAACAAATCTTAGTCACAAGCACAGGCAGAGGTGACGTGCTTTGAGGAGAAAGCTGAGGTGCTGAGTGGGGGCATGCCAAATGCCTGTGGGGAGGGAGTTTCACAATTTAGGCATGTGATACTTAAAGGCTGCCTGACCTGCCATGGTGGACATGTGCGGGACAACCAAGAAGCGGGAGTCAAAGTTTCTGAGTAAGTATGCTGGAGGGGGAGCGGCTGTTATGATGAGCAAAGAATGGCAAAAGAGTGTGATTTTACAGACTTTGTAAATTTCTGGATCTCGGAATCTGGATTAGTGTCAGTCATGAAATTTCCCAAGTCCTAAGAACTTGGCACCCTGACCATGCATACAAAATTTCATACAAGTTTTCGAACAGCACAAAGTTATTAAGGTGCAAAAATCAGGTTTTAACATTAAAATGCTGACCCAACCCATGCTCAGAAGCCAAAATTTTAAAACCTTCTACAGTATTGCAAGAACTAATAAATATTTCTTCACAAAATCTTGAAGAGGCACCTCCTTGGGCCAAGCCACTTATTATCACTTATCTCAAAATGTTGGCACAAAATTCCAAACTGCTTTTTGCTCTAAATGCAAGCAAAAAAAAATGGCCAAGAAAAGCATGTTTTTCCTTATTTTTAAACTCCCTGGGTCTTGGAATATGGACAAGCGATGGTCACAAAACTTACCAGATCATAAGAACCTGGCACCCTGGCCGTGCATGCAAAATTAATGCAATTTCCCTAAACAGTGCCAAAGTTATTAAGGCTCAAACTCACTACAGTGAACATTTTTCTTTCATGAAAGTAAAGCACATTTTGGACAGAAATCCTAAGAGATAAAACAGTCGATGATACATAGTTTTACATAAAAGACACTATTGAATCTATCTGGTATACCCATATTAGAAAGGTTAAAAAATATAATAATAAAGGTCTAAAACCCAAATGGCTAAACAGGAAATCAAACTAATAAACAAGAAGAACAAAACATATGCTAAGTATCTGTCAGCAAAATCAGACTCACTATGGAATAAATTTAAAAAAATCCAGAAAACAGTAAAAAAAAAAAAATCAAAACAGCAAAATCTTTAAAGGAACTGGAACTGGCCAACTGTGCTAGCAAAAAGAATACAAAATTATTCTACAGATACATCAACTCTTTATCAAAATCAGCCTCAATACTTTCTAATGTTGTAGTAAACAACAAAGATATTTCAGACCCAAGTGAAATGGCAGAACACTTTAATAAACATTTATGTTCTGTATTTATTAATAAAAACCTGATCCAGACAGTAGTGATTGCTAAAGGCACTAACAAGTCCAATATCACAGAAGAATACATTAGGGATAAAATCTGAAAACTAAAAACTAACAGACCTCCCAATCCAGATGGAATTTCCACTAAAATGCTCCAAATCATGAATAATATTATTTCCCTTCCACTTAAACTTCTATTTGAAAAGTCCTTGAATTGTGGTATTGTGCCATCTGACTGGAAATGAGCAGGTGTGGTCCTGACATATAAATAAGTTCTAGCCAGAGTCAATAGGGCTGTGAAGAGCTACCAAATGACCAAAGTTACACATGTGCGTAGGAAGTATTTAATGCCTGGGTGTATCTTGGCCATTTTCTGGAGGTGTTGCACCAAATTTTCAATATGGCCTTTTTGGGAACCCTCCTCATGAAGAGTGCCAGTGTCATTTTGTTCACTTGTCCTGAATGGTGATTTTGCAGAGCAAACACTCTATTCTTTGCCACAGGTGAGAAAACACATTTTGGGCAGGTTGTGGAAAATGACAGCTGTACTGTTGTGAAGGACGTATGCAAAAATGGCAATGTTGAAAATGTGGAGTGAAAATATAAAAATTGGTGAAGTTAGGAGCATGTGTAGGAACTGCACAACGTATGCTCATAACGCAGTCATTTTTTAGAACTTTTTCACCAAATTTGCAACATGGCCTTTTTGGGACCCCTACTCATGAAGAGTGCCAGTGTCATTTTGTTCACTTGTCCCAAAAGGAGATTTCTCAGAGCAAATGCTCTATTCTGCTCCAAAGGTGTGAAAACACATTTTGGGCAGGTTGTAGAAAATGACAGCTGTGCTGTTTTGAAGGAGGTGTGCAAAAATGACAATGTTGAAAATATGGAGTGAAAATATTAGAAATTGGTGAAGTTAGGAGCATGTGTAGGAACTGCGCAATGTATGCTCATAACGCAGTCATTTTTTTAGAACTTTTTCACCAAATTTGCAACATGGGCTTTTTGGAACCCCACCTCATGAACAGTGGCACTGTCTTTTCATGAGTCAGTCCTGAAAGGAGATTCTGTGCAACGACTGTGAAATCACCTTTCGGGACCGAGTAACAAAATGACAGTGACAGTTTTCATGAGGTGGGGTCCCAAGAACCACATGTTGAAAATTTGGGGCAAAAATTCAAAACAGTGGCTGATTTATCAAGATAAGTTGAAAACCCATTGAATGGCATTTTAGCATGCTTACCTTTGAGTCTTCAGTTCGTGGTTTGGCTTTGAAGAGTGCAGACGTGTACTGGTCCAGAGAAGATGATAGCGTCGACCTCCGGAGGTAAGTATGGGGTAAGGGGTGTGTGGGGAGGTGGGTGCTCAGTGGGAGGGTGGGGATGGGGAGGGGACTGGGCAACGAGAGGGACCGCTTCCTTTACAGGAAAAAAAGACTGAGTGACAACAAGGACCATTTTCATTTTACAGGAAAAAAAAGAACATTTGGGCACACTGGGTGGGCTCCCAGTGTGCCACATAACTGGGGGGAGGGTTCACATGATGCTGACATGGGGATTGGGCACCCCAATGTCGGTGGGGAAGGAAAAAAACTATTAGGCACACTGGGGTGGGCTCCCAGTGTGCTGCATGAGTGGGGGGGTCACATAATGCCAACACAGAGATTGGGCACCCCAATGTCAGTGGGTAAAAGGAACTATCTTTGGGCATACTGAGGTGTGCTCCCAGTGTGCCACATGAGTTGGGGGGCTGGCGAGGCAACTGCGCATGCGCAGTTGTGGTGAATGGTGTGTCATTTACAACATGATGGCATCAGCAGAACTGCACATGCGCGCGAGTCATGCACGCGCAGTTCATGCCACAGAATGCAGAAGTAACAACCGAAATAGTGCGGCTATTATTCCATAGCGGACGATCATGGTTGGAGGGTTTTAAGCTCTGTTGGACTTTCAAAGGATACTTCCAAAAGTCCAATGGAAGATTCCACAGTCGGCCCTTTTTAGAGCTACTGAGCAATTGCAATAGGACTGTAGGCTCCACCCACAGCCCTAAAAAGGGTCCAGGCAAAATATTTCAAACTTCAGGCCTATTATCCTTACATCTACCATAGGTAAAGTACTGGAGTTTATAATTAAAGATCAACTCCACGCATTACCAAACCTCCACTAGAACTGTCCCTCTCGGGCCCCAGTCCCCTCGCCTTTTGCCCACCTCCATTCGCCCCCACACACACCACCACCCCCTTGCTTCTCTCACCCTTGTGCCCTCCTTGCTGACAACTAGCACTCTCAAAATCTAGTGCTCATCACTAGGGATTAGCACCTCAAACTGCACTATGACAATAGTACTGTTCCTTTGGATTACAGTCTGGCTGCTAATTGTTTCTTCTTTTTATCTCCTAAACAGGAGTACTCCCATATTGTCAGCAATCACTGTTGTATTGTAACTATTGTTTAGCTGAAATGTATTTTGTATTACGCCTCTGTGTAATCTCTTGTTGAACTCCACTTTGTGTGGAACCACTGTGTAATCTATGTAACCTCATTTGACGCGGAACCTCTGTAAATGAGCCACTAGCTCAAAGGTATTTCCTAGACAGTAATAAAATAAAAATAAATAAAAAATAAAACTGCTAGATCATCTAAAAAGTATAGATAAGCTGGTCAAAGGACAACTCCGTTTCACAGCAGGTAGACCCTGTACAACCAATCTCCTGTGTTTTTATGAATACATTAGCCACCATCTTGACAACAAGGGGTATGCAGATATTACTCTGCTCCACTTTAGTAAGGCTTTTGACACTGTACCTCACTGGGCAATTATACATAAAATGAAAAATATGAAAGTGGATCCTTCACTAATATGCTGGGTAGATATATAACTGGTTGTCAGATTGCTTGCAGAGAGTCTCAATATGTGGGTATCTCTCGGGGGGGGGGGTGACCAGTGGGGTTCCACAGGGTTCTGTATTGGGACCTATTTTGTTTCAGATTTCCATATCTGATTTGAGTAACAACGTCTCAAACCTGACTACAAAATATACTGATGACAAAAAACTAGGTGGTCCCAGTGATACTATTAGTGCAATTCGTAAAATCCAAGATGATCTTGATAAAATTTCAACTTGTGCCTTTGTGTTGTACATGGGTTTTAACATCTCTTAATGCAGTGTAATACACCTAGGTATGCAGACTATCTCTCAGACTTACATACGCTGTTGCACTATCCTGAAAAGTGTTCAGAGTGAAAGAGATCTTGGTGTCTTAATTAATAACTCCACTCACTTCAAGTGACCAGTGCCAAGCAGTGGTGTCTAAAGCTAGCACGGCCGTGGATGAGATCAGGAGAAACTTCAGTAGTAGAAAGGCCAAGGTTCTTATGCCTTTGTATCAGGCATATATACATCCAATATTGGAATATAGGAGCCAAGTCTGATGTCCATTCAGAGCTTCTAATATACTAAAACTATACCAGGTACAGAGGACAGCCACAAAACTTGTGAAAGGATTATACCACTACAGACTACAAGCTTTAAACCTGTACACTCTTGAGCATAGAAGACTATGGGGTGATCTCTTATTATTGCAAAGCGTAGTACAGCACAGCAAAGGATTCTTATCTATTTGCACAATTAAACTGGCTCTGAAGAATAGAGAGATTAACACCAGAGGTCATTCAGTACAGATGAAGCCTACCAGATTTACAACAAACAATAGAAAGCATTTATTTTCTATTAGAGTGGTTAACCCATGGAGCAGTCTTCCATCCAACATAACTGAAGGTGATACTAAAGAAAATTTTAAATAATGACTGGATATGTTTTTAAGAAAGGTGGTACTCTGGCATACTATTAAGTTAAGATAGGAGCAACCATGGACACAAAGCCTTTGTCGCTCCTTTCAGCTTTGAGAACTTTTTCTCTTAAAAATAAAATGACCTGTGAAAGTAACATTCTTCTTCATATATTTTTGACATTTCTGGATCTCGGCATCTAGCTAAGTGCCCATTCACTAAATTTCCCATGTCTCAAGAACTTGCCACCCAGACTCTACATGCACTACTGTGCATCTATAATATTTCTCATCATTTTTATCTCCACAGGTGAGCAAAAAAATAAAAATAAAAATAAATTTTACAAGCTTTTTAAATTTCTGGATCCCAGAATTCTGATGAGCGACCATCATGAAACTTCCCACCTTGACTGTGTGTACAACATTTAATGTGATTTTATCAGACAATACCAAAGTTATTAAGGTGCAAAAATAGGGGTTTAACATTAAAATGCCTGCTCAACTCATACTCAGAAGCTACATTTTTTTAAACTTTTAACTCAAGAACTGATAAATATTTCTTCACATACTGTTTAAGAGGCACCTCCATGATCCAAGCCACCTTTACCCTGAAAATGTCAGAACAAAGTTCCAAATTGTTTTTGCTGTGAATGCGAGCAAAAACAAAAAAGATTGCTCCTTGAGTATTAAAATATGGACAAGCAATGGTCTCGAAACTTGCCAGGTCATAAGAACCTGGCACCCTGGCTGTACATACAACATTTTTTGCAATTTCATCAAACAGCACCGAAGGTTTTAAGGCTCAAACTCATTGCAGCAACAATTTTTTTTTGCAAAAGTGAAACACATTTTCTCATGAAAGTAAAACAGATCACGAAAGTAACATTCTTCTTCATGTATTTTTTATGTTTCTGGATCTCAGCATCTGGTTAAGCACTCCTCCCAAAACTTCCCATGTCTCATGAAATTGCCACCCAGACCACACCTGCGTTACTGTGCATGTGCAATATTCCTAACCATTTTTACTCCACAGGTGAGCAAAAAAAAAAAAAAAAAAAACTGTAAAAACATGCAATTTTACAAGCTTTTTAAATTTTTGGATCTCAGAATTCAGATGAACGGCCATCACAAAATGTTCCAAGTCTTAAGAACTTGGCACCCTGACTGCGCATGCAAAATTTCAAGCAATTTTGTCAAATGGTGTCAAAACTATTAAGGCGCAAAAATCAAGGTTTAACATTAAAGTGCCTACTCAACCCTTGCTCAGAAGCCACATTTATTAAAACATTGTAAGTCAGGAACTAATTAATATTATTTTCTTAAAATCTTCAGAAGGCATCTCCTTGGGATGTGTCACCTCAACCCTGAAAATATTGGAACACAACTCCAAATTTGTTTTTGATCTAGATGTGAGCAAGCAAATAGCCAAGACTTGTATGTTTTTAATCTTTTAACACTTCCTGACTCCCAGAATCCAAACAAGCAGCAATCACAAAACTTACCAAATCCTAAGAACACAGCACCCTGACAGTGCATGCAAACTTTTGTGCAATTTTGTTACACAGCATCAAAGTTATCAAGGTGCAAAAATTTGGGGTTTAACTTTAAAGTGCTGACTCAACCCATGTTCAGAAGCCAAATTTTTCAAACCTTCTACCTGGAGAACTGATAAATATTTGCTCACAAACTCATTGAGAGGCACCTCCTTGTGCTGAGCCACTTTTACCCAGAAAATATAGGAACACAATTCCAAACTGTTTTTGCTCTAGATGTGAGCAAAACAAAAATGGCCCAAAAATAAATTTTTTCCTTATTTTTGCACTCCCCGGGTCTTGAAATATGAACAAGCAATGGTCACAAAACTTGCCAATCATAAGAGCCTGACACCATGGCTGTGCATGCAAAATTTAATGCAATTGCATCAAAAGGCACCTAACTTATTAAGGCTCAAACTCACTACAGTAAAATTTTTTTCCTGCAAAAGTAAAGCATATTTTCTTGTGAAAGTAAAATTCTTTTTTCATATCAGATGGTTCTCTTAAAAACCCTATTGCACATGCTCAGTAGCCACATTTCAAAATCTTGCAACTCTGGAACTGATTAATATTTTTTCACAAAACCTTCAAAAGGCACACCCTTGACACATGCCCTTTCAGCCTTGGAAGCTTTGGAATAAAATTCCATACCATCTTGGCTGTAGGTGACAGCAAAAAAGGCCAAAATCAGTGCTTGTTGTGTATTTTTGATGTTTTTGGATCGCATAATCTGGTTAAGCATCCATCACAAAACTTCCCACATCTCAAGAACTTGCTACCCAGACCATGCATGCCAACTTTGCGCAGTTTTGTCAGATGTCATTATAGTTATTTATTGAAAGAGATTTACCAGGAAATAAATACTGGGCCATTAAGCTCATTTCTAGATGTGTTCTGGGGGAATGGGCGTGGGAACAAATACATAGTATAAGCAAAGAGCAGTTATTAAGGGCCAAAGATTGGAGTTTGACATTGAACACTCTGCTCAACCTGATAAACATGCACCACTGTGCATGTATAATATTTCTAACCATTTTGCTCCAAAGGTGAACAAATAAACTGCAAAACAAAGTGAAATTTTACTGACTTGTTAAATTTCTGGATCTCAGAATTCAGTTGAGTGGCCATCACAAAATATCCTAGGTCTTAAGAATTTGGAACCCTGAGTGCATATGCAAAATTTCTTGCAACTGCGTCAAATGGTTTCAAAGTTATTAAGGTGCAAAAATCAGGGTTCAACATTAAATGCCCACTCAATACTTTCTCAGAAGTTACATTTTTAAAATCTTATAACTTGGGAACTGATTAATATTTTTTTCATGAACTCTTCAAAAGACATCTCCTTGGGATGAGCCACCTCAACCCTGAAAATATTGGAGCACAACTCCAAAGTGTTTTCTGTCTAGATGTGAGCAAACAAATAGCCAGAAAGTATATTTTATAATGTTTTTACACCCCCTGGATCTCAGAATCTGGAAAAGTGATGGTCACGAAATGTGTCAGATCTTTAGAGCATGGCACCCTGATCACACATGCACTTATGCAATTTTGTTAAATAGTGCCAAAGTTATTAAGGTGCAAAAGTCTGGGTTGAACTTTAAACGTGACTCAACCTATGATCAGAAGCCGCAGTTTTAAAACGTTATAACTTGAGAACTGATAAACATTTATTTATGAAATCTTTGAAAGGCAACTTCTTGGACCAAGCCACTTTCAGCCTGAAACTATCAGAACACAATTCCAAACCATTTTTGCTCTAGATGCAAGAAAAAAAAAAGGGCCAAGAAAGAGCTTTTTTGTCCTTATTTGTACACTCCATTAGTCTTGGAATCTGCACAAGTGATGGCCATGAAACCTACCATTTTATAAGAACCTGGAATCCTGACAATGCATGCAAAATTCCTTGCAATTTTGTCAAACTGTCACAAAGTTACTAAGGCTCAAAGTCACAACTGTAACATTTTTTCTTGTGAAAGTAAAACAGCTTGAGAAAATAAAATCCTTCTTTCACATCAGAGGGTTATCTCAAAAACTCTGCTGAGCATATTCAGAAGCCAAATGTTAAAACCTTATAACTCTGAAACTGATTAATATTTTTTCACAAAACCTTCAAAAGGCACACCCTTCTCACACAACCCTTCAGGCCTGAATGTTTCGGAACAAAATTCCATACTGTCTTGGCTGTAGGTGAGACCACAAAAAGGCCCAAAACTCTGCCTTTTATGTAGTTTGATGGTGTTGGATCTTGCATTCTGGATAAGCACCCATCACAAAACTTCCCACATCTTGGGAACATGCCACACAGACCATGCATGCCAAATTTCACACAATTGCATTTAATGCTACCATAGTTATTAAGGTACAAAGATTGGGGTTCAACATTGAATAGTGTTCAACCCTAATATACATGCAGTATTACATATATATTACATACATTAATTGCAAAAAAACTACATTAACGCAGATGTTAGGGTTGAAGAACAAAAAGTGCATGAAGTAGGGAAATGAAAAACATGGTTTTGGGTCTCCGGAGTATTGGCAAAAAAGTGATGTGGTCTTCCTTGGGGTTCTCAACTCTAATGCCTCCCTCCCCCAGCCAATAGCCTCCTGTACAAAGCACAAGGTACAGCTCCAAGCCAGTGTCTCACAGTGATACTCTCTTTGGAGGCAAAGAAGCCAGCAAAATCAACTATAGAGGGCCCTGCGTGAAGAAAATAGATGTCTGTACCTTGTTTACTCTGGGGAGGAGGTGGACATTAGGATTGACAACCACAAGCAAGACCCTGCCACTGATTTGCAAATACTCTGGAGACCCAAAACACTCATGTTTTTGTGCGCTTTACATTCTTCAACCCTAATGACTGCATTAACGCAATTTTTGCAATTCATTTCCCTTCGTTTTCAGATAGTGGTATCATATCTTCATTTGTGCATGCCCCTTTGGTATCTGTGCAAAATGAAATAAACAGACTATGGGAGATGTTTCTGAACCAGTGCAGGCCTCAACACACATATCAACAACCTGTGAGGGAAGACTCCCAGGTCCACCGCAAGTTTCATGTTTGTGACAGAACAGTGCTCCGTCCCTCCCTCCCTAGGCTGGGGCTGGTGCTGCACACTGCACCATCTTCCCCCCAGCCTTTGCCCATTAAGCTGGCTGGCTGAGATCACTTCTGAACTCAGGTCACTGGTATGGAAAGGCAATGTGCTCCACACTGGGCCAATGGATGCTCCTGCAAACAATGTAACTTAATTTTTTATTTGACATTTTGGCCCCAAAATTTTAACACTTTTTTTTATACTTTCTATTTATACTCCTCCTCTGCTGCCTTGGGAGTCACCAATTGCGTCTGCCCCACCTCACTTTACCTGGACCCTCGGTAGTCCCTCCATGTAGCCTCGGATTGCCCCCTGGGTGGGGTCAGAGATGGGGACCTACACCCTCGAACCACGTCCATTCATCAGGGCACCAGACTGGCCAGGCAAATAGGCTTGTGGGGTCTGCACTAGGATGCTCCATCTTCCAGGAGCCTAGGGGGCATTTTTCCAGTGTTCTGTGCATGGCGTGCATCCCCGATGTCAAGGCGTACCAGCCGACATCCACCATGCATCTTTCCCCTCCGATGGAGGGCAGGGAACATGCGGCACCTCAGGCCTCCAGCAGAGGGCAGTCAGGTTCCAAGCCAAGGACCCCCTCCCTCCCATGAGTGGAGAGCTGTCCTCCAGATGCTCAATCCTCTCCCTCCCCTGCTGATCTCCAGTGGCCCGTGCTCGCTCCCAAACCTGGGTCGCTGGCATAACGTGAGGTGTGGCATCCAGCACTTCAACCCTCAGTGCCACCAGGCCAACTTTAACAGTCCTTTTATGGCTCATAGTTCTGAACACGGCAGGTGTCATTTAATAACATACTGGAGAAAACATAATTTCATGCCAGAAGTACAAAATCACATGTTGATCAGGATTTGAAAAACAACAGCTGTCATGCTCATGAGGGGTGTAAAAAAATGGATATGTTGAAAACCTGGTGTTTAAATATTGAAAATTACCAGGTTATGAGCATGCATAGAAAAATTACAACATACCTTCATAATTTTATTTTTTAATATTTTGACCACAAATTTTCAGCATGATATTCTTATGGCTCCACCTCATGAACCCAGTGGGTGAAAATTTTCAAATCCTTATCAAAACATCATTTCATGCCACAGGTGCAAAAGCACGTTTTGGCAAAGATTTGAAAAATGACAGCTGTACCCTTCAAGAGGTGGTATGAAAAATGGCTATATTGAAAGTTTTGGGTCAAAATATTGAAAATGACCAGAGCCAACCCGGTAGCACTAAGTGTTGAGGCGCTGGACACCACTCCTCATACTACACCAGCGACCAGAGTTCGGGAATGGACTTGGGTCACCAGGGGTCAGATTGGGGGGAAGGAGGATTGAGCATCCCCATGGATGCTCTCCTCCTCCTGCGGAGGGTTACCAAGGTGATCACAACACCCACTGCACATATGCCTGTGGAAGCATGGACAATAGGGGCACATGACTCTCCAGAGTGGGGGAGGTGAGGATGCTGTTGGACGCTTGACAGCGGTGTGCTTCAGCATGCCATTTGTCTGGATGTACGTCCTCTGCACTGGCATCCTCAGGGGATCGGGAGACAAATGGGGGAAAAATGCATACAACCCTGGCCTCACAAGCAATATGAAACTGGAGGGGAGCCTTGGTAAAGACCTAGTGGATGGAGTAGGAGGGGGTACGAGGCCCCCACTGAAGCCAAGGAGCTGGGCAAGTATAAAAAAAAATAAATATTGAAAATGACCAATGTTATAAGCAAGAGTAGAAACATTTATATGTACGCTCATAACTTGGTCATTTTTGCTCAGTTTGTGCCCAGATTTTCAACATGGCATTTTTGAGAGCTTTCCTCATGAGCAAAAGTGGTGATATTATTCAAATCAGACATGAAAGGTGATTTTCGCATCGTGACTGTGAAATCATCTTTCAGGTTTGAGTTACATAATTTCACCACAACTAGTCTATGAGGTGGGGTCCCAAAAAGGCCATGTTGAAAATTTGGGCAAAACTATATAAACATGACTGAGTTATGAAGAAAAGTTCAAAATGCATTGAAATACATTATGCAGCACTTACCTGTTTTCCCCTCAGTTCCCATGAGGTCATGAAGAATACAGTTCAAAATAACACACAGCCTTACAAACTGAAGTGGTAGGGAACAGACAGAATATGTAAAAAGAAAAAGTAAAACATGATTAATTATATTCACTGCTCAACCTATCTAGTTCATTGTAAACGCTTATGTGCTCATAATTGTTGATGTAGTTAAATTACAGTTCGGCAAAGAAATAAAATTAGTAGCTGTCCCAGTGGTGTACAGGACTGAGGCACTGGACGCCTTACCTCTTGTCACACCAGCAACCCTGGTTCAGGAACGAGCCTGGGGTGCTGGGGGTTGGCCAGGGAGGGAAATGACTGAATCTTCGCTGGTCCGCTCTCCTTTGCCAGGGAGGGAGGACTGCCTCTCCTGCTGAATGACTGCCACCAGGTGGAGATGTGGTGGTAATGCGGGTCTGAGGATGGTAGGGAAAGGAGAGAACTGCGGGATTCCGCAGGCGTGCCCACACCTCCACTTATGCACATCTGGCTTGCATGCCCCAGTGCAGGGATGGGGACAGAAAATGAAAACTGGAAGCAGAAGCAGGCCTCATGACACTTCTATCATGCTTCTATCCTGAGGTGTCCTCAGGTCCCGGGCCAATCTGGATTGTTGCACTTGGGGGGGGGGAGGAGGACCTTCCCTCCTATACATATATATAAAAAAGTGGTTGGAATGTGCAAATCAATCACACGATGAAAATCTCATCACTTTATAACGCCACTAGTTTGTGAAGAGGGGATACAATCTGGATGGAGGAACTAGAGTCTCATGGATGCAAGCTTTTGATTAATGTCCAAATGCTTGTAATGCTCAAAAAACACACATATGCAGTAGTTTGTGTTTGTTATGATACCGTCCTTCTTATACATTTTTCACTACCATCAATAATATCACTTTTCAGAGATATTGCCTTTGGCTATAGTTTGTTAGTTATAGTTGAGCAAAAAAAAAGGCCTTAATTGATGTAATGTTTAGGTTTTTGCTCCTCTGTAACTTTGCTCCCAGTAAACTAATTGCCACAAAACTTTTAGGATCCAGAGATCCTGGCACTATGTCTGCACATTCCAAATTTCATGTAAAGCAGTTGAACAGGGTCAAAGTTATTAAGGTGCAAAGACTGGGACTTAAGCTTACTCAACTCATATAGAGGCACTACCAAGCCTGTATAATTCTTTGCAAAAAACTGTGTTAATGCACTAATTAGGGTTCAAGTTAATGCCACCTTCCCCCTCCCCCACAGCAGCAGCAAAAGAAAATAAAATTAGGGTTTTGGCTCTCCGGAGTTTTGGTGAATCAGTCGTCTGGTCTTCCTTGGGGTTGTCAACCCTAATGCTCATTCCTCCCTCCAGCCTGTAGCCTCATGTCTGAAGCACAAGGTACAGTTCCCATCCAGTTCTTCATAGTGATACACTCTTCAAAGGTAGAGAAGTATGTCTTGCTACATGTTACCAACACAATTTGTTCTAGCTTTCTTCATGCAGGACCCTGTGTAAAGAAAAGAGATAACGTCTGACGTTGTTTGTTCAGTTAGCAGGGTGGGCATTTTGGGTAACAACCCTAAGGAAGACTCCACCACTGATTTGGCAAGACTCTGTAGAGCCAAAATCCTAATTTTTTTTTCCTTTTGCTGCTTGGGGGGTGGGGGTGGAGAGTTATGGTTGGAAGCCCTGATTCACATTTTCCTACTTTTGTGGCATTAACTTGAGCCCTAAGTGGTGCATTAACACATTTTTTTGCAGAGAATTTCCTTTCTTAGTGGAATCATGTCCTCATTCGGGGCCTGCATGAACACATGCAGATGTGCAGGTCCCTCTGGACCCTGGGTGAAGGGAAGGCTCCATCCACCTACAGAAGTGCAGGGCTGTTGCGGGACCTGAACTTCCATGCAGTGACAGATGACAAGAATTTATGGGACTGTCTAGTGGCCTGCAGAAGTGCAGGGCCCTCTGGGTCCTGCACTTCCATATGGCTGCAACAACAGACACATAGGTCAAAAAGTCCATCTCTCAGCCAGTGCACAGGGCCCACTGCCACCCACGGATGCAGAGGTGCAGGACCCTGTGCCATGAGAATAGTTGTCTTCACTACATGGTACCTAGGTGTGTGCAGGCAACCCTGCACCTTTCATTCATTGGCTGGGTGGGTGTCACGTAACAGCACCACCCCCCCATCCATGCCCCATCCAGCGGGGTCACTGACCTCGTTCCCAAACTCAGCTTACTGGCACAGGATCAGAAAGCACTGCATGCTGGGATCAAGACTGGCACTACACACAAATGTTCTTAATAATTTTAATTTTTTTAAATTTTGACCCCAAATGTTCAAGTTAGTCATTTTATGACTTCCTTTATAAACATGACATGTGGCATTTATAGTGTATTAGCTGAAATGTCATTTCACAACAAAAGTGCAAAAACACATTTCATCCAAAATTTAAAAAAGACACCTGTCATGTTTACGAGGTGGTATGAACAAATGACTATGTTGAAAGTTTGGAGTCAAAATATTGCAAATTAACGAAGTTAAAAGTGAACATTGAAATATTGAAATATTTCAATGTTCATGCTTAACGTGGTCAATTTACCATATTTGTAGACCAGCTTTTCAACATAGCCTGCTTATGACCCCACCTCATGAGCCCAGTAGATGAAAACTGTAAAATCCCTGCTGAAACATCATTGTGCGCCACAGGTGCAAAAACACATTTTGGCCAGGATATGAAAAGTGACAGCTGGTACGTTCATGAGGAGGTGTGAAAAATGCCTGTGTTGAAAATTTGGGGTGAAATTATTGAAAATTATGAAAGTTATGAGTGAATATAGAAAAATGTTAATGTACACTCATAACGTTATCATTTTTTAAATATTTTGCCCCCAGATTCTCAACATAGCTTGTTATGGCCCCACCTCATGAAACCAATAGGTGAAAATGTTCAAATCCTGCCCAAAAGGTGATTTGGCAAAGTGACTGCAAATCAGTTTTCAGGCTGGATTTGAATAATTCAACTGCCCTTGGTCAAGAGGTGGGTTCCAAAAAGGCCACGCTGAACATTTGGCATAAAAATATAAAAAAATGACAAAGTTATGAATAAAAGTTCAAACTCCATTTAAATACATTAGACTGGACTTACCTTATTTTCTTATATTGCAGTTGCCAGTTCCAGCAGCAAGACATGTCTTTGATCAGAGAGTGGATCTTCATCTTGGGACATATTTAGGTGAGTGAGGGTGTATGGGGGTGTGTGGGGTGGTGGGTGTTGAGTGGGAGATTGGGGTTCGGTGTGTTAGGTGTGTGTGTATTGGGGTCAGATCAGTGAGGGATTGTTTTCCTTTATAGTGGTTTAAATAAAAGAAAAACCAATGAGGAACCATTTTCTTTGTTTTATGGAACTTTGTGACACTGGGGATTGGGCATCCTACTGTCCAGCTACTGTTCAATGGCACTGGGGGTGGGCACCCCAGTGCCACCATATATATAATAAGAAGGTGGGCAGGTGACCTGGAGGGAAGGGGATGAAGAGAAGTGGTACCAGGTGGGCACCAGGGTCCATTTTTTAGCATTAAATTAAACATGGGAAAGGAGGGGTGGGCGACCTGGTGGGAAGGGGTGAGAAAGAAGCTATACCAGGGATGGGTACCTTGGTACACTACTAATTTACATAGATATATTCATAGCTAGAGATAGCTAGCTAGCTAGCTACTGTAGCTAGATAGATATAGTTGGTAGATAGCTGAAAGATAGCTAGACAGACAGACAGAGATAGACAGGCAAAAATAAAGAGAGAGAGAGAGAGAGGTAGCCAGAGAGAGCGGGGATTGCTGGCTCACTGCTCCAACTGAAGCTGGCAGCATGATTCTATAGCTGCAGCTTCACACTTCAAGAAAGTTCTGCTGTTCTCATACTGAGAACGCGGATGAATGACTCCTCCTGCTAAGATGGGCACCTAGAATTTTCAGGTGCTTTGGAACACCATTTCCAGGGCAATTTTCAAAAAACAAACCCCAGAATCTAGCTAAATGGGTCCCATTTACCTACTGTAGGTTCAGGTGTTTGTTTTTTGAAAATATATAGAGGATAATTGCTGTGCAAATGCATGTTATGAGGATTTTCAGACACCCAAGGTGTGTGATAATCCATAAACTCCAACAGTGATGTTTGAGGGGTTTATGAGACTATCACACACTGAGGGTGGGTGAAAAAATCCTCATAACACACACCTTGTACAGGCATTATTTTTTATAATTACTGGTACAAGGGAGTCAATGCCAAAGGTGCTGGGGCGATTCACACACACACACACACACACACACACACACACACACACACACACACATACATTTTTATGTTTGCTTGTGCCATGCGCAAGAAACTTCTTGGGACAATATGACATTTTAGAGGTGTGTCTGAGTTTTTGCCCAATGTAGTTGATGCTTTTATGGGGCTCATCCCTCAGGCACCAATGAATGACCATCTATGACAGCAGTTTGACAGAAGCGGTCTTCACTTGAAAGAAAAGTGCCACTCCAATCAGGGATAGTTTCGAGTTGACACTTTATGGGGCTTGTCCCTCAGGCACCAAATGAATTGGCGAACTGTCTATGACAGCGGTTTGAGAGAGAGAGGGCCGCACTTGAAAGAAATCTGCCGCTGCAATGAGGGAAAGTTTCCTCACTGCAGCGGGACCTTCCCCCTCCCTCACAACCAGGCACACAGACATATCTTCTTTCTCTGTTGGCAGCAGCTGACAAGACTCTGGCCATGCGCATTACAGTACAAAGTAATGTGCACGGCTGGAGTTACGGTTCTTGTCGGCTCCTGCTGCTGAGCACCTTGTTTGTTCGGTGTGCCTTTCCTGGTGAACCATTTCAATAATTAAATAAATAAATGAACCTCGGTCTGGCTTTCTGAATTGGTGGCTCCTGCTGTCTGCTACACACTCCCTGAAAAGCCAATATCGGTGTGCCCAATCCCCATGTCAGCATTTATCCCCCCTCCCCCCATTAATATGACACACTGGGAGTGCACCCCAGTGTGACAAAATAATCTTTTATTTATGTTTCCAACACTGGGTTGCCCATTTCTGGTGTCAGATGACCCCACCACCTGCCCAAGTATTCCAAGTGCCCCATGTCAGCATGCCCTCCCCACCCACTATTGTGGCACATTTGGATCCCACCCCAGTGTGCCTAAATATTTTTAGTAACCTGTAAAATAATGAAAACCATCCCCAAAGCCTTTTTTTTCTCCCGTAAAAGAAAACAGTCCCTCATTGTCTCCCCATTCCCGCTCTCCCATCCCCACCCTCCCTCTGTGGACCTACCTCTCCACCCCCCCTTACCTCATACTTACTTCTGGAGGCCAGGAGCAGCGATCTTCTATGGACCGGGACATGTCTGCACTCTTCAAAACTGACTGGCAAACTGAAGAAATGCTGGTAAGTCAATGGGGGGGTCAACTTAGGTAGCTATATCAGTAATTTTTAGGAATTTTGACACAAAATTTTCAACATGGGGTTCTTGGGACCTCATCTCATGAACACTGTCACTGTCATTTGGTTACTCGGTCCCGAAAGCTGATTTTGCGGTTGTTGCATGTAATCACCTTTTGGGACCAGTTAATGAAATGACAGTGCCACTGTTCATGAGGTGGGGTCCCAAAAAACCCATGTTGCAAATTTGGTGAAAGAATTCCCCAAAATGACTGCGTTACAAGCGTGCGCTGCACAGTTTCTATGCACGCTTGTAACTTCACCAATTTTTAATATTTTCACTCCAGATATTCAACATTGCCATCTTTTCACACCTCCTTATGAACAGTACAGCTGTCATTTTTCACATCCTGTCCAAAATGAGTTTTCGCACTTGTGGCGCAGAATGGAGCAGTCACTGTGGGAAATCAACTTTTGGGACAGATTAACAAAATCACAGTGACACTGTTCATGAGGAGAGGTCCCAAAATGCTCGTGTTGAACATTTGGTGAAAGTATTCAAAAAAATGGCATGCATTCCGCAGTTTCTAGGCACGCTCGTAACTTTACCAATTTTTCATATTTTCCCTCCAGATTTTTAACGTTGCCATTTTTTCACACCACCTCAAGAACAGTTCAGCTGTCATTTTTTACATCCTGCCCAAAATGTGTTTTTGCAGCTGTGGCATGAATGGCGCAGTCGGTGTGCAAAATCACCTTTCCATATTGAATAACAAATGATATTGCCACTGTTCATAAGGTAGGGTCCCAAAAAGCCCATGTTGCAAATTTGGAGTGAAAATACCAACAAATTCCTGGGGCGTTAGGGTTTCCAACCATAATGCCCCACTCTGTAGAGACTGACAGGCATCGGCGGTGTGACTTGGGGTCATCGGCTGTAATGGTCATGCCATTCCACCCCCCACCTCCACCCTGCATCCAGTGACAGGTATTGAGGTATGCCTTGGGTCTTCGGCCCTAACGTTCACCCCATTCTCCTCTACTGCACCCATCTCAGCTTATTTCCTTATGGAATGGGGTGAGCATAAGGGCTGAAGACCCCAAGGCACGCTGAAACACCTGTCGGTTTCCGCAGGTTGGAGTGAGGTGGAATGGAGTGAGCATTATGGTCGATGACCCAAAGGCACACCCCCAAATGCCTGTCAGTCTCTGTAGGGTGGGGGTGGGGTTGGCGTTAGTTTAATACTTCACTGCCATTTCTATTATGCATCTCTTTAACTTCTGCACTACCAATGCCAATACCAGCAAGCAAACATTCGCCATTGACAAATGCTTGTTTTTTTTTAGTTGCACTGTAGAATCGGCATGGGAACTGCAATCAGCAGACAGTTAACCACGCTCCATTCCTAATCAGTCCTGCTGTCTACCAAAACTGTGACTGAAGCCTATCAACAGCAGGATCAACCAGATATATTTTTTGTATTGTAAATGCATGATCATCCAGAAAAATACTAGAAAAAACTGATGTTACCTGAAAGGAGAGTGAGAGGCAACAATCACTGCAGTTCCTCCTAAATGAAAAATGGAGCCGTTGTATTTATTTAGATGTTTGACCTGCCCAAGCAGAGTTTACGAGCCAGTGAGGTGGTGCTTTAGAGATGAGTGACACAAAATGCCGTAATAACTGGTTCTACCAGTTTTTACGGCATCTGAAACATTGGTCAGTTCTGTGCATTAAAGGGGGTCACCAGTAATTAGTAATTATATCTATCAGTCTGTCTATCTATAGCTATCTATATATATATCTATCTCTATCTATCTAGCTATCTATATCTATCTATCTCTATCTAGCTAGCTATATATCTATATCTATATCTATATCTATATGTTCATGGCAAAAACTTTGTTTATGCATCAGTTAGGGAGAGTACTATAGTGACAAAAGGAGGGCAATGAGGCATTAGGATTGCCAACCCTAAAGCCCCACCCTGACCCCCACCCTGCAGAGACTGACAGGCATCGGTGGTGTGCTTTGGGTTCATCAGCCATAACGCTCATGCCATTCCACACTCATCCCCAACCTGCAGACACTGACAGGACATGGGGTGTACCTTGGGATCTTCGGACCTAATGCTCACCCCATTCTACTATACTGTACCCATCTCAGCTTATGTTCTTATGGAAGATAGGGTTGCCCGGCCACTTCTCTGTTAGACCCAAAACTTTGCACTTTAATACTTTGCAACCATATGATTGATGTACCCAAAAGTTTTCATGTGCCATTTGGTACCATAGATCTTTGGATCTGGCAAGTTTCATTCTGGTTGGTGCTGCAGTCGTGGAGCTGTGGAGTGCCCAGAAATGTGAAATTTACCATTTAGATGCAAATTCTTTGCTCATCCATAAGTCCGGAATGGTTTGGGGGTCTGGTCTGAAATTGTAAGGGTATATGTATATGGGGTTTGGGTCACTGATGTGCCGTTTGAAGGTTTTGTGAAAAAATAATAATCCTTTCAAAAGTTATTAAAGTTTGAAGTTTCCTATTATAGCCTATGGGAAAAAATATATGTGCTGTGTGAAAGCAGGTTTACTGCCGTGACAGCACTTTTTGATGTCTCAAATGGTATCAGTTGTGTTGTGCTGCTGCCATCTTGTTTTCAGCTAGTGACGGAGAAAAAACACTGTAATTCAAAAAATACTGCCCCTTTTTAAACACCAACAGTTGTGTTTACCTAATCGTTGTCTGAGGAAGAAGATCCTAGTGTTAGATTTGAAAAATAATGCTTTTGAATATGTTTATTTAATTTGGCCATTGATAGTGTCACAATTTGCGACACTATTTTTGTGAAATTACTACAACTTGCAGCAGTTTTCATGCAACTAATGACATTGTTGCATTAAAACTGCCACAAATTGCAGCACTGTTTCACAAAAACTGCAGCAATTTTCGGCACTATTTTAATTAAAAAGCGTCGGCCCCTGTAAATATACAAAAACGTTTCTGGTCACTTTTTGGCCCACATATGTACATAATCATGTTCCTCAGCCCCCGTTTAGGTAAACATCTGTTGGTGTATACCTAATAAAAGGAGGTTTTCTCCTTTTACTGCCTCCAAGGGGCTGAGGCATGTTTTAATTAAACATAAAGTTTCTACCAACATTGGGGTGCCAAATCCCCATGTCAACATAGCAGTCCCCCCCGTCTGTGTGGGAAACTGGGTGGCCCACTCCCAGTGTCCCTGTTATGTCCTCATCCCTCCATACTGTGTGACACTGGGGAGCCCCTCCCCAGTGTCCTGAAATAAATATATATGTGTGTGTATATATATATATATATATATATATATATATATATATATACACACATACATATACATACATATACATACACACATATACATATTCGTTGCAAAAAAAAAAACCTTCGTTAATGCACTAGTTAGGGTTCCAGTAACAAAAGTTGGGAAAAGTGCTGTTAGGGTTCCCAACCCTAACACCCCTCCCCCACTCTGCAGGCAGGAACAAGTGTGGGGTGTACAATGTGGTTGTCCACCCTTATGCTCACCCCATTCTCATATACTGTACCCATCTCAGCTTCCTTACACATGGAATGGGGTGAGCGTTAGGGATGACAACCACATGGCACACCTCAGACCTGTTCCTGCCTGCAGGGTGGTGGTGGGGCATTAGGGTTAGGGTGGGGGTGGGATGTTAGGGTTGGAAACCCTAACGGCACATTTCCCAACTTTTGTCACTGGAACCCTAACCAGCGCATTAATAAAGTTTTGCAAACTATATATATATATATATATATATATTCTTTACAAAAATTCATTAATTAAGCATCAGTTGGGGTTGTTTCCACAGTTACAAAAGTGTGGAAATTCAGCGTTAGGGTTACCATCACCACCCCCACCCCACCCCCCCACGCCTCTACATCACACACCACAGACGTAGGTGCTGACAGGGGTGCCAGCCCCAACTCTCTCCCCAGTCCATGTGTAAGCAAGCTGACATGCTACAGTATAGGAGAATGGGGTGAGAGTTAGAACTGACTACTCCTATGGCACACCATGACGTCTGTTGGTGTGTGGAGGATGGGGGCGTGGGGGTGGGGTGGTAACCCTAATGTTGAATTTCCACACTTTTGTCACTGTGGAAACAAACCTAACTGATGCATTAACAAAATATTTTGCAAAGAATTTCCTTTCTTTTGGAAAAAATGTAATATAAATAATAAATGGTATGTGTTGTTTTCGTGCCTCGCCCTCCCAGCAAGCTGCCCATTTGTGCATAATGATATGTGTCTGTGTGAGTGCAGGCCCTCCGGGCTCTGTGCTCCCACTTACACATAGCTACAGAGCCATACAACAGTCCTGTAGGGCAAGGAACCCTTGTAACACAAATTTACCAATGTCTCGGTAACCATAGCAGCTAGAAAAAAAAATCAAGCGTCATTGTAATCATAGCAGTGAGACATCCATGCAAGATAAATTGACCAAATCCATATCTTACATAGTTTCTGAGATAGGGGCACCAAAAAGCACTGTGAGTGCTGACTCTGAGGGCGTAACAGTGGCCTACGGACATAAAAATAAGCAACTGGAATATTAATTTCCAAATATCTCAGTAACCATACAAGGTAGAAAAAAATTCAAAATTCATGGCATTAATAGTTTTCCAACCTACTTTTATGGACTAACAATTTTTGCAATGAAAAATCTATATCTTGAACTGTTTTCAAGATATGGGCATGGAAAGGCATCACGGGTGCTGGAATGTTATCCAATGGGAAACTTCTCAAATTCAGAATGTTGTAACAATGGGCCTGTTCAAAATTTTCATACCAGACCACCAAAAGACAAATCTGTGGGACCAGGGCTTACCACCCTGCAAATTTCATGCCAAAAGCACAATCCACCTTGGCACAATGAAGTGACAAAAAAACACCACATTACAAAATGTGTTCATGCAATGTTATTGTGATTACTTTAATAGTTTCACGGCACTCCTATCTCTAGAATGGAAATGTTATCGTGCACATAAAAATGTTGTTGTGGTTATTTTTTTTTATCGCAATTGTTTTCGTGGCAACAAAAAATGTTGCTGCAATCAGAAAATGGCAAAATGGTGGAAAAAGTTTGAAAAACATATTTGCAGACCAGCTGGTGAAAAACTAATGCCAGGATCATGTTCCTCAGGGCCCAATTAGGTAAACACAACTGTTGGTGTTTACCAAACAGCATTACTTTTTGAGTTACAATGTTTTTTCTCTCTCGCTAACGGAAAACAAGATGGTGACAGCATGAAAACAATTTCAGGGAGCTCGACAACAAAAAATGCGATTGCGAAAATTTTCGCAGTGCACATATAAATTTTCCCATAGGCTAAAATAGGACATGAAGAAATGGAATAACTTTTGAATGGAGCAATATCTTTTCACCAAATCTTCAAAAGGCATCAGTTCAACCCAGGCCACATGTAGACAAACAATTTGAAGCCACTCAAACACATTCTTTAGTCCATTATGCACAAAAAAGCATGATTTTACACATTTTGAGCACCCTATGGTTCTGCAACCGTATATCTGACTGGAAAAAAACTTTCCAGATCCAAAGAGCTGTGGTAGGCAGTTGTGAATTCCAAATTTCAGATAACTTGGGCAAACAGTTGCAAAGTTATTAAAATGCAAACTTTGAGGTTTGACATAGAAGTGACTGCAACCCTAACTATATCTATATATATATATCTATATATATATATCTATATATATATCTATATATCTATATATCTATATATATATATATATATATATATATATCTATATCTATATCTATATCTATTTCTATATCTATATCTATCTATATATGTATATATATATATATATATATATTTATATCTATCTATCTATCTATATATATATATATATATATATATATATAATAATTTTCTGCTACAAATGTTTTTCCCGACATTGGGGTGCCCAATCCCGATGCTGGCACTAAACCCCCAACAGTGTGGGGATACTGAGAGCCCACTCCCAGTGTCCCTAGTTATGCTCACCCCCATGCGGTGGATGGGAGCCCGCCCAGTGTTCGAAATACTCCTGTACCTGTGAAAAGAAAACAGTCCCCACAACTTTTCTTCCTAAAAAAAGAAAAAAGACCCCTTGTTGTCTCCCCATCCCGACCCTCCCACTGAGCAACCCCCTCCGCCCTATACTTTACCACCCAAGATCATCGATTGTCATCTTCTGTGGACTGGGACACATCTGCCCTCTTCAGAGCTGAACCACGAACTGAAGAGTCAAAGTAAGTATAGGATTGATCTTCTGATTGTACCCCATTCTCAAAAGATCTGGAAACCCATGTAAAATAAAAAAGATCAACATCTGTCATTCCTAATTGATGGCACCATGCTTCACCCTGGTGACCCTGCTTTAGCATTAAAAATCCCATGGCATGCCTGACCAGCACTGCACAATGTGCTTTTGATTGCATTTGGGATCCTCTGCTTCTCCTGTCAGTACAGGAAGTGCACAGGAATCAGCGGATGTTTGCTATCAAATGCTGACCGCTAACTAAGGTACAAAATGCAAAAAAGCAGAAAAAAAAAAAATTCATTTCACGTTTTATGTCAGCTGTATAAATGTTAAAACTTCTACACAAACTTGGAGGTGTTGCGATTGGCATTTTGCTGGACCAGAGAATGTTGATTATGTCAGTGATATTTATTTTGCCTTTTCTTTATCTGCTTATGGTTTAGCGTATATGACTGCAGACACAGTACAGTGTTCCGTGCTACAGCGTATCATACTGTTTATAACTCAGATATTAGAACTGACAACTACTGTTCCCTGATATTGTAGGTTGCTGCTACATTCTGGTTATTCAGCCTAGCTGAGAGAACACTCTGTACTCTGTTATGTGCTCCGTTCAGCTCTCTTTTTAAGAATTGAACCTATTTTCAAGTGCACTGTCACCGAGAGCCCCCTTTCGAATTTTGTAGTAACTCCACAAATTATAGAGCAAGTCCTGCCTTTCCTTTTGTGCAGCACAGTACAGTGTGTGGCTCCCTAGTGCACCCTATTATAACTAGAGGTGTGGTATTTGTACTGCCAGCTGTTGCTCCCCATATTCTAAGTCATTTACAAACACTGGTTCTTTAGCAAAGCCAGGTGAACACTTTTTTTTCATCTAACAGTTATTGTTTTTGAATTAGTAGTCTTAGGTTAGTCAGTTCGCATGTCAAGTGATCTGAAGTGCACATGTGTGCTGTTTTTTATGTCATGGCAGGGAGAGCTACTCTGCAGTTTGAAATGATCTACGTGTCCTCGTCATCCATTTTATTTCCTGGCCTGTCTGTTTGGAGTGTTCCATCTTATGGCATTGACTGCACACTAATGTATAGGTTTGTACCCTGCATTTTATCTGTCAAGAGTGTATGAGTTCATATTTATTCCACCCGTGAGACTCAGTGAGAGGAGCGTCAGTGGACACTTTACCAATGAGTAATGAATGGCCTCCTTCTTATCATCTTTACAATCATAACTTCTGCTGAGCTGCACATGGCAAAAGGATAACCAATTATAGGCGAAGAGACAGTAGTGTGCTCAGAAATCAGCATGGCAAGGATAAAATCCCAATACTGCCACTTATTGATGTACTCTACATAGAAACATAGAAACATAGACTCTGACGGCAGATAAAGACCGCTAGGCCCATCTAGTCTGCTGATTTCTCTACCTACAGGATAGGCCGCAGATCTTAGTTAACCAACAACCTATTTCTTCCTACCCCCTGCAAGAATTGCCTTATGTCTGTCCCATGCATTCTTGAATTCTCCCACAGTTTTAGACCCCACAACCTCCTCAGGAAGGCTGTTCCATGCATCCACTACCCTCTCTGTGAAATAATACTTCCTCACATTGCCCTGAACCGCCCTCCTTCTATCTTTAAATTGTGTCCCCTTGTTCTTGCAAGTCTCTTTTCTGAAAAATGCTACCCTCTTGGACTTTGTTGATTCCACTGAGGTACTTAAAAGTTTCTATCATGTCCCCCTCTCCTTCTTTCCTCAAGGGTATACACTATTAAGCTCTTTTAGTCTCTCCTCATACGGCTTCTCTTGCAGACCCTACCATTTTAGTTACCCTCCTCTGGACTGCCTCTATCCTGTCTATGTCCTTGTGGAGATGGGGTCTCAGAACTGGACACAGTACTCCAGATGGGGTCTCACCAACTGTCTGTACAGAGGGATAACAACCTGTTTTCTGCTGCTGATGCCTCTCCCTATACATCCCAGTATACCCCAGCCCTCTCTACTGCCTTCTCACTTGCTTGCTAACCTTTAAGGTCATCTGATATGATTACCCCAGGTCCCTTTCCTTTTTGTTGTTGTTACTACCTCCCACCCATTGTGTATTCTTCCCTGGGTTCTTGTTTCCAGGTGCATTATTTGCACTTCTTGCATTGAATCCTAGCTGCCATACTTCGACCATTCCTCCAACCTTGCCAAGTCCTTTTCATCCTTTCCACGCCTCCTTGTGTATCAACCCTGTTGCAGATTTTTGTGTCATCTGCAAAAAGGCATACTTTTCCTTCCAGTCCCTCTGCAATGTCACTGATGAAGACATTAAAAAGGACTGGACCCAATACTGAACCCTGCGGTACCCCACTAGTAACCCCCTTTCTTCAGAATGGACCCCATTTACAATTACCTTCTGTGTCCTGTTGTCCAGCCAGTGTTTTACCCAGGCTACCACCCTGGGACCCACTCCCAGGCTGGTTAATTTGACTATTAATCTTTTGTGTGGGACTGTGTCAAATGCCTTGCTAAAGTCTAGGTAGGCCATGTCACAGCCCTCCCTGGTCTACTACTTTGGTCACCCAGTCAAAGAAATCTATTAGATCTGGCCTGACATGACCTTCCCACTGTGAACCCATGCTGCCCTTGGGTCCTGTGCTCCACTGGCCTCTAGGGTACTGACTATTCTTTCCTTCACAAGTGACTCCATCACTTTCCCTACCACAGAGGTCAGACTGACAGGTCTGTAGTTTCCTGCCTCTGTCTTGGACCCACTTTGTGAAGGGAATCACATCCGCCTTCCTCCAGTCCTCGGTGCCATACCATCCTCCATGATTTATTAAAAGAGTAGCCAGTGGTTTCACTAGTTCCTCCCTTAATTCTTTTTTAGAATTTGGGGTGAATTCCATCAGGACCCATTGCTTTGTCCACCTTCAGTTTTAGGAGTTCTTGCAGAACCCTTTCTTCTGTGAAACGACTGGGATCGACCCCCCTATCAAGAGTGCTTCTGTTAATTGGATTAGGCACTTCCCCCTCCTCTTTTGTGAATACTGAGCAGAAATATTCGTTCAGTATTCCTGCTTTTTCACTGTCCCCCTCTGCCCACCCACTGTTCATTCTATTCAGCCTCACTATCCCTCCCTTTGTCTTTCTACGCTTGCTGATGTACCTATAAAAGGTTTTATCCCCCTTCTTAACTGAGTTGGCTATCTTTTCCTCAGTTTGGGCCTTTGCTATTCTGACTTCCCTCCCTGCTTCCTTCTGCCTTAACTGGTACAGCTCTCTGTCCTGCTCCTTCTGTGTTTCCTTATACTTCCGGAATGCTATCTTTTTCTTCCTGACTCTCACAGCCACCTCTTTTGAGAACCATAGTGGCTTTTTCTTTCATTTTGATTTGTTCATTTGCTTCACACAAAGGCTTGTTGCCTCTGTGATGGCAGTTTTGATAATTCCCCATTGTTGCTCCACACCTCCTTCTAGCCTGTTTGCTAGTGCTTTTCTGAGACACTCTCCCATCTTGCCAAAGTCAGCCCTCCTAAAGTCCAGTACCCTCACTTTTGTATGGCTTGACTCTGTAGCTGAGTTTAGTGAACCACACTGTTTGATGGTCACTTGTCCCCAGATGGCAACCACTTCTGGATCTGAGATCCTCTCACTGCCCCCATTTGAAGTACGAGGTCTAAGATTGCTCCCTCATGAGTGGGTTCTGAAACTAGCTGTCTAATGCCTGCCACCTGTAGGGCATCAAGAATGGCCCTGCTCTTGGATGTGGCTGCAGCAAATGTGCTCCAGTTAACATCTGGCATATAAGGTCTCCATCAACAGTATCTCCCTTTCTCTGCCATTCTAAGAATGCCTTCTATCATATCCTTGTCCATTCCTTCCCCTGACATGGGGTCTGTACACAACCCTGTGTGGATTGTGGTGCCCTTTCCAGTCTCCAAGGTGACCCACAGTGCCTCCTCTCCTCCCTGTTTACTCTTTTGTTGAGTTGCTTTTATCCTTCCTTTACACAGAGAGCTACTCCTCCCCCTCTTCTCCCCTGCCTGTCTCTCCTGTAGGTTATGTACCCTGGTATGTTAACATTCCAGTCATGGTTCTCTGTGTACCATGTTTCTGTGACTGCTACGATATCCAGGCATCCTCTTCCATTAAGGCCATCAGCTCAGGGAGCTTGTTGCCCAGACTATGGGCATTGGTACTCATTACCCTCCATTTCTGATGGCCTTACTCCCTTTGCTCCATCCTGTCCTTCTTGCCTTTGTCACTTTCTCCATTCACCCCTGCCCTTCTCCTATCGACACCTCTATGTTGGTGTTTGCCACACTTACTACCATGATTATTTGGGGGGAGGCTAGGATTTTCCTGCTCCTTTCCAGTGCCTCCCCCCTTGGCTAGTTTAAAAGCTTGCCAATGAAGCATTTAAACCTGTCACCTAGGATTCTGGTTCCCCTCCCGGACAGATGCAGCCCATCATGCCAGCATAGGCTTGCATCACTCCAGGTGGACCCCCAGTCCCCAATGAAGCCAAATCCCTGAGCTTCACACCAGATTTTCAACCACTGATTGAATCCCATGGTGCAGAACACCCTAGCCTCTCCTACGCCATAGATGGGTAGCACCTCCAAGAATGTTACCGTGCGTGCTACTTGACTAAGGCCCCTCCCCAATTCCACAAACTCTTCCTGCACTTCTCTAATCCCTTTCTTAGCCAGATCATTTGTCCCTAGGTGGACAATGACATCCAGCTCCCTCCCCTGTGCAGCTGCTCCGGCAATCCTGAGGATTCGCTTCCTGTCCCTGCAAGCCATGGCGCCAGGCAGACCCCACCTCCTCTTCCTTCCTCCCCAGTTCTACCTTCCTAACAATGAGTCCCCACCAGGAGTTGTTTCCTTCCCTGCAGGGTCCCCTGCCACCCTCCTGTGGGTCTCCTTTGTGGAGGTTCCCAACATCCTCCTTGGTCTCCACTGTGGGTGCCTCCATAGAGGAACCACACTTTGCCAGAATGGCATAGGAATTGTGGAGAGGTACAGTGGAGGGCTGCGCCTCTGTTCCACCACCCTCACCCTCCCTGAGCCCACTGTGGTCCAACCGCTCCTCTTTCTTGGCAACCTCTGAGGCAACGGCAGTGGCACTGGTGGTCCCTGGATGGAAGAGGAGGTCCCACAAATCCTGGCCAACTCAGCCTGGAGATGAGCAACCTCCTCCCTCAGCCCAGAGAGGTGCCTACAGATGGGACAACACCACATCCTCCAGAACACCTCCCGGAAGACTGCTGCTCCACAGCCACTGCACTGCACCGCTCCAATCATGTCTTATTTCTGGCCCCTTAACTGTTTGCAATCCTTACTCTTTCCTCTGTTTTTTCTCTCTCCTTACTTTCTGCCTGTGTGCCTTTAAGCTCCTGATTGTCCTGTTCTGAGACAAGAATATCCTATATTTCGCAGTAGACCACTTACTTGCTCAGAGGCAGACCTCCAGCAGCTAGAGGGGCCTGGAGAGCTACTCTTGCCCTTCTAGGATGGTGGGTCCTTGGTGGTTCTGTGATCACTCACTTCCTGCCCTAAACAGGAAGTTCCTGTTGTCAGTCAAATTCTGTGCCTATAAAAATAGAACTAGCTTTGGGTGGGGGGTGGAAGGAGGAAGTAGGGCAATATAGTCCCAGCAGAGAAGTTCAGTCACACAGCAGTCCTTTCTCCTGGTGTCTTCTACCAAGCTATTAGCAGAAACTTTCTAAGGCAGTCTTTAAATGTAGCTTCCTTCTAGCTAAGCCACTCCCCCTACTTACCAGATCTTTCTACAAGTAATTTAAACCTCACAGCAGTTTAGTCCTTTCAGTCACCTGAGATTTACACCTAGATAACTCTTCAGATACCCATTCAGTTTAGTTAACCCAAACACACACTTTTTTTTTTTGTATGTTAGTTTTTTTACCCTAAATTAAAGGTCAAATACAAAAGTTCTTCTACTTTAGTCCCAGCAGAGAAGTTCAGTCACACAGCAGTCCTTTCTCCTGGTGTCTTCTGCCAAGCTACCACACTCCAAATCTCCAATCAAGCATGAACCCACTCAAAATGAGTTGAAGTCATCCTCACATCCAGTGGTATGGGTAAAATGACATTTAGTGAATTACTGAAGCCAGTTGCTGTGGCGGGGTTTGAACCTGCAGTTCCCCGCTACTTAGTTCTCTTCGCTAGTTAGTGTGACTGCATATGCCTCTTTGGCTGCTTTTCAGTACTGAGTGGCATCAGGGACATATATGTGCATAGTGTGTTGTGAGACATGCAGTTGATTGCATGCTCTATTGTACAACTGGGGTTGCTGAAGTGCTGCTCCACTGCCGTCAGTCTTTGCCCCGGCTTTTTCAAGTGGGAATTCTCAGAATGTATGAGACCCACTCGTTGAAGTTTGAGATTCTTTGGGTCACAGTGAAAAGAATACACCGTGCAAAATGAGCTCTATCTCCCTGACATCCCTTATATTTCACTGCCTGTCCAAGTTTGACATGCACGTTCTTACAGGATTGACAGCACCTTGCAAAATATATCTCTCTCTGTCATGTACTGCTTTATTGATTTTTCTATTAAACATATTCCCACCATCCCTCCTTGGCATGCTACCATCTCTCTTGCCAGAATACTAAAATGGGGGCTTGAACTTTTTGTGTCGGTGTCAGTCTCTGTGGGGTACAGTGATGCTCCTATTGGGGTGCAGGGGGGTGTAGTGATCTTGCAGATTGGGTGGATTGTGAGAGCAAGGGAGATGAGGATTAATTACAATGTGACTGCACTTATGAATAGATGGGAATGCAGGAAGTGCAGGGCCCTGGGAGATGAAGGTTAATTACAATGTCTCTACACTTACGGACAGATGGAGGACAGTGCAGTGCTCCCACATATACATGCCAAGGGCCCTGCGCTTCCACATGAAAATCAGGGACAGTTACTATATGCATGGGTGGGAGCACAGGGTTGTGCTCCCTCAACACACTATGAAACGATGGGAAGGCAGGCCCCAAGGGGCCCTGCACTCCCACATCCAAATAAGGGTAAGATTACACTTTCTCAAAAAGTAAGGAAATTCATTGCAAAAAACTTAGTTAATGCATTGGTTAGGGTTCATATTAAAGTGACAAAAGTATGGAAATGTGGTGTTATGGTCTCCAACCCTAACACCCCACCCTCCAACCAACCATACCACCACTATCAACCCCCACCCTCCACACACCAACAGGCGTCGGAGTGTGTCTTGGAGTCATCTACCCTAACGTTCACCTCATTCCCTTATGCTGTACCATCTCTACTTCCTTACACATGGAATGGAGTGAGCTTTAGGATAGATGACCCCAAGACACACTCTGATGCCTGTTGTGTGTGGAGTGGGGGCAGGTGTGTATGGTTGGTTGAGGGTGGGTGTTAGGTTAGAACCCTAACACCATATTGCCAAACTTTGGTCCAAACATTTTTGGTGCCATGCCAACTGACATCTTGTTTTTTTCCAGGCAGTAACAAACATTGGGGCTTATGCATGAATGTGAGGAGTGGCTACACACCACATATCTGTGGCATATAGCCACTCCTCTCCCACTGTGCCCCCATGTGGGATGCACAATAGGGGGCACGCAGCTGGTACACACTCGATTTTCTGACAACGCGGACAGCAACACACCGGGGGCACAAAGATGCATAGTGCAGCATGCGGGGGGGCAGTAGGTGTGAGTAAGATAGACTGGGGAGATCCTGCCACAACTGCAATATGCGGCTGTGCTGCCAGCTGTCCCATGGCTGTGGCACCGACCAGCGGGTACAGGATATGGGGGGTGGTGTTGACAGTGCTGCAATGGGTGGGGAGGTACACTGGACCACAGAACAGGGGCTGGGGTGCCTGGTACAGGAGTCATGGGCCAGATGGGATTAGTGGGCCACTGTTGCCACCCATCCTGTGGTGGCCTGCAGTACCACTAATTGTCTGTAGCCATTGGACAGGGCAGGGTGCTCCCATACTGTCCAAGCACCTGGGGCAGGTGGCCTGCTGTGTGCCGGATGGGTGTGCCACAATACCAGGCCATGCAGTACTGGTTGGGGGGAGCGACTCTATGGGGATGGGGCTTGCACATGTGCAGGGGGTTACCGTGGACGTGAAGCAGGTGCCCTGATGAGTGGGGGGCTGCCATGGTCCATGCAGAGGACAAGACTCTGCAGTGTTCAGGGCAGTGGGTGGGCATTGGGGACTGGGATGGTGCCTTACCATGTTGGGGGTAGGGATATAGCTGTTTTCCAGGAAGTGGCAGGAGGCACTGGAGCAGATGTCTGTCCGGTGGAGTTTTCCACCAACAGTGACCATTGCCGTGCATGCTGCAGGTGCCTGCATGTGATGCACAACCCAGGAACCACGCCTTCATCCACAGAGGATCCACTCCGGGACCCAGGACAGGCATCTGATTGGATGCCTGGCTGGGTCTCTGACTCTGCCCCGGCCATCCCGCATGGACCTGCATGCGGGGGCAGCCTGTGAACGGAGGGCAGCCATTAGTGAATATGGCTGAGTGCGCATTCTGCAGGTGTGAGTGCCTACAGCAGGCGGGATGTGCGCCTCTGTACGCCAGTCCCACCTGTTTGTGCATTGGCCCAATGAAAATACACAAAAGGTTGGATTTCAAAAACAAACATCAGGGAGATCACGTGATGGTCTGGGCTTGCTAGCTGCTGCTTCCCTTGGCTCCCGCTTCCCCGGCTGATAATCTAACGTCATCTAGTGCTTTGTAGCTGATAATTCGGGGTATCCTCTACATCATTATATTCCTGGTCACCTAATGGAGCTTGTTGGCTGTTTCTTCGGTAGCATCTATTGTTTTAACACGCACAGATGGAGGCCGAGATAAGCAGTGCTGCGAACCTACGCCCCGGTCTCGCCTGACAAACAGGCAAAGAAGGTAAAACCTCTCCAGCAACTATCGGCTAAACAACTGACTACATTGGCAGCATCAACCCCGTTTTCAGAAGAATGTTTTTTGCCACAGTTGCAACCTTTTAAGGAGACGCTTCTGGATATCGCTGCTGATCTAAAAAATATTCGTACTGAAATGGCTGAACTCAGAACTTGCACGGCAGACACGGAGGCTCGCACCTACTCTCTAGAGGCCTGAAGGGACAGAACAGATCCAGAAATCACTAAGCTAAGGCAGCAAATCTCTAAACTACAACTCAAAACTGAGGATCTAGAGGGGCGCAGCAGGAGGAACAATATTTTGATCTTTGCTTACCAGAAGGAGCAGAAGGTCCCTCTGCAATTTTATTTACCTAGAAACTTTTTATGAAGATTGTGGGCCCTTCCCCACACAATCCTACCCACTTAATAGAAAGGGCACACAGGTCTCTATGTCCAAAACCAGAGGAGAATGCCTCCCCTCGCCCGATGATCATTCATTTTCTCAACTATCTTGAAAAACTGTACATTTTGGCCAAAGTCAGAGATCTGCAATCTATACAATGGGAGGGCAAGCGCCTAAGAATTACTCAGGATTTGCCATTAGAAACCCGAAGGAAAAGAGCCTCCTTTCACTCCATAGTCGGCAAATTGATAGCTGCCAGTATTAAGTTTTGCATGGCATACCCAGCACGTTTGCAGGTTTTGGTGGATGGAGCATGGCTATCATACGACTCGGCCGAACAGGCCCAAGCCGATCTCTGCAAGAAGTTGCCTGCATTATTTCAATCTTAGGATGGCTTTCTCGCTTTCTTGCTATCAAGGATACATAGATACATAGACAGTGTCGGCAGATAAGGGCCTATGGCCACCCAGTCTGCCCATTTGAGCTTATAAGTTCAGTTTGTTTTCCTAGAAGTCTGTTGCCCTTACCCCAGACCTCCAGAATTCCTTTATGTCTACCCATGCATTCTTAAATCCCGTGATTGTTTCAGCCCCACCACTTCCTCTGGCAGGGTGTTCCACTTGTCCACCACCCGTTCTGTGAGAAATTCTTTCTCATGTTTCCTCTGAATCGTCCTCCTCCAACTCATCCCATGCCCTCTAGTCCTGGAACATCTTTTTTGCTTAAAAATAGTGTTTTCCTGCACTCTGTTCCTCCCTATCAGATACTTGTATGTCTCTATCATATCCCCTCTCTCCCTCCTCTCCTCCAGGGGGTACATGTTCAGTTCCTTCAACCTGTCTTCATAGGACTTGTGATGCAATCCATGCACCATCTTTGTTGCCCTCCTCTGAACCTTCTCTACCCTGTCTATGTCCTTATGTAGGTATGGTCTCCAGAACTGTACACTGTACTCCAGGTGGGAGCCTCACTAGTGTCTTGTATGTGAGATTATGACCTCCCTTTTCCTGCTGGTGATGCCCTGCCTATACATCCCAGCATCCTATTTGCTTTACCTGCTGCCTTGTCACACTGTTTCCCTACCTTGAGGTCATCAGAGATGACAACCCCAAGATCCCTTTCCTGCTTGGTGCATGCTATATCCTCACCCCCCAACTGATATATTGTACCAGGGTTTTTGTGCCCCATATGCATTATCTTGCACTTCTTTGCATTGAATTTCAACTGCCAAACCCCTGACCATTCTTCAAGTTTCTGCAGGTTGCTTCTCATTCTGTCTACACCCTCTGGTGTGTCTACTCTGTTACAGAGCTTTGTGTCATCAGCGAACAGCGAAATCTATTTGCTCTGACTGTACCTTTTGTTATTTGGCTGGCCTACCAATGAGGAACTTGTTCTGAGAGACGTCTTTGGGAGGGGAGTTCATCTCCGGTGTGGTGAGGATGACGGCGACCGAGGAGAGAGGCGGAGGATGGCCTGTGGACCCGGAGGACTCTGCACGGCAGCAGGGCACCATTTTCCCTTGGATCCCCTTTTCCTGGTGCCATTTGTTTCCAGTGGGGACTCTTTCTGACCGGACAGTTTGGCCCGTTTCCAATATGATTCCCCAGGGGAACGCCTGCATATTCGAGAAGCTGCCTGATATGTTTTTTGACCTTTTGCTGATGATTCTGTCATTATGATATGCATATAATTCTGGAAAGACTCATGTTACCTATTCTCCTGTTCACTACCCAAACTATTCTCACGGGCTGTCTCATTTTCCATCTCTATTTCTTGTTTTCTGGTATTGAGGGAGACAATTATGTTATGATTAATATATTGGTGTTTGTCTCCTCTTGAGCTCTCTCTCTATAGGACTTTAGTCCTTTTATCTTCCCTTATTGTTCAGGTCTCTCTCTCATTAACTCACCACTCCTCTTGATACACCTATCTCTGGAACTTTTTCTCTGCACTCTCGATAATCTTGTCTACCATACGCTCATATCATTTACTTATTAATTTTGTCGGAGAATGTGGAGCTGAATTTACTTCACTTCTGGTTTTCACAGGAATAAGAAGTATTATATGGAGCTTGTATGTAGCTTACATATTGTTGGGGTATTCCAGTTCGACTCGTAGATTAAACCCAATACACCCTTTTTTCTTTCAGAGGGCGGGGGTGGGAGGAGGATTTTGGCTGGAAAGTAACCCACCACACGTCCTGAAGTATGGGGGGGTAGTACCCTAATTACTCTCGCTTTTTGCTTTATTTGGTTTGGTATTCTGGGGATCCCTTTTGGCATGTTAGGCTGGTTTGCATTAATACTTAATTTGGGGTCAGAAGGGTACCCAGTGCGGGCATTTATTACATTTATTATCCTCTATCAGGTTAGTAGTATTGGGGGTAGTTATAATGGGGTACTTGTGGGCTCTCTACCATTGAACAAAAAGGTAGCTTCCTTAATGGTGTCAAAGCTAGGTGGAGGGATATTTGTAAATAGTTATTTGGGGGGTATGGGGGGGTTGGTAACTATGGTGTTCCATTGTTCTCTATTGTTGGTGATGGGGTTTCCCCGTATCTTGTAGTTATCATCATGGTCAATAGTATGCTATGGGTTTCCTCTTGGGTTTTGTGGGAATACCTATTGAATAAAATGTATGTAAGATTGGTGGGGTAGGGTTTAGCGGTGCACTCTCATAGTACATTGTTTTGGTTATGTATTGTTCGGTATAATATCCAATGGCTACAGGTTTGAAAAAATTTATATGTTGGAATGTAAGAGGGGTTCGTGATCTCAACAAGAGAATTCAGATTTTAAAACACTTATCATTGCTGAAGGCCCATATCTCTTTCATTCAGGAAACTCATCTGCTCCCTGGGGACTTGGGATTGGACAAGTTTTTGCTGCTGGTAACTCATATGTCAGTGGTGGCACTGCTATCTTAATTCACAAGGCGATAGCCTTTCAACCCAAAATAACAATTGCTGATCCACAGGGGAGATATGTTTTAGTCCAAGGATTATTGGACTGTACTGAATTTGTCCTGGGAGTGTGTATGGGCCTGTTGGGGGAAATCCTATATTTTTTCAGAAATTATCGACAGAACTACAGAAGTTCTCGATGTTCCCCTTAATCCTGGGAGGGGACTGGAACCAGCCACCTACATAGGATTTGGATAAATCTAATTCCTTGTCTAAGCCCCTTACTCAAACCCAAAGGGCTCTTGCCGAATTTCTTGATACTAAGAGATTGTGCGATCCCTGGCGTCTCTTAAACCCTGAGACCCGCACTTTCTCATTTCACTCTATGGTGCATTCCACTTGGTCTCGGCTGGATTATATCTTACTTAGTCATTCTCTCATACACGGTCTTAATGATTCTGCCCTAGAACCGATTGTTATATCGGACCATGCTGTAACATGGGTCACAGTTATGTTAAATCAAAACCTCTAAAGGGACTCAATATGGCGGTTAAATACGCAGCTTCTAAAGGAGGATTACGTCATTACCAGGATCTCAGACATGATCCAACTTTTCATTGCAAATAAACAGGGTTCGGTCGCTAGGGATGGACCATGAATGGTGTGCCCTAAAATGTTTTTTGCGAGGCGAGTTTATTATGCTCTCCTTCACTCGTAAACGAAAGAGATAGGCGGCTGCTATTTCCCTTCTGGGTCAGAGTCGCACACTTGAGCATTCTCTTACCTCTTCCTCTTCTCCTGATGTGCTAAAATCTTTGTTGAATTTAAGGAATCAGTATTCTTGTCTGGTACAGGAAAAAGCAGAGTTTCTTATTTTAAGAACTAAGGCAAAATACATAGAGCAGGGGGAGAAGGCAAGTCATCTTCTGGCACTGTGTCTGAGGAAACTAGAGGCATCCAGATTTATTCCTTCGATCAATGATCTGGATGGAACCATTAAAACACACCTAAGAGACATAACTGCCGTTTTTAGGCAGTTTTATCTTTCCCTTTATAGCCAGCGTCTTGTATCCCCGTCTCAGGCTGAATTATTTGAGTATTTATCTGCCTTACCATTACCTACTCTCTCTCCCTCACAATAAGCTTCTTTATCAGCTCCTATATCTCTTCTGGAAATCTTGTCTGCTATCCATAAGCTTGCCTCGGATAGGGCCCCTGGTCCAGATGGTTTCCCTTCGAACTTTTACAAAGTTTTCGCTAAAGATCTTGGTCCCTACTTATTACATTTATATCAATATATGCTCTCAGGACAGGCTTTGGATCCATCCCTATTAGAAGCCTCTATTATCCTTCTTCTCAAACCAGATAAACCACCCCAATCTCCCGCAAGTTATCGTCCCATCTCTTTTTTAAACTGTGACATTAAAATCTTGGCTAAGATACTTGCTAGCAGAATTGAAAAGGTTTAGACTCTGCTTCTTAGCCCAGAGCAAATTGGGTTCATGTCAGGTAGAACATCTGTGACCATCTTTGTAAATTAGTGTACCTGGTTCAGGTGGCTAAGACCTCCCCCCTCTCCAATGGCTCTCATATCCCTCGATGCTGAAAAAGCATTTGATAGAGTGGATTGGAACTTCCTGTGGGCTACGTTGCAGACAATGGGCTTTTCTAATACCTTTATCAAATGGATTCAGACTTTATATTCCTCTCCTCAGGCAAAAATAAACTGTAATAGAGTCTTGTCCGAGGCTTTCCCTCTTTTTTCGGGCACAAGACAGGGCTGCCCGCTCTCCCCCTTTCTCTTTACTATATATCTCGAACCCTGATTAGGAGATTAAACTCCTCCCCCTTAATCACTGGTATTCCAATAGGTGATAGGACTCCTGCCCTTTCGGTTTATGCGGATGACATATTGCTTCACCTTTCAGATCCGGTCTCCTCTTTAACAGAAGCATTGCATATTATTGACACTTTTGGGAAATTTTCAAATTATAAACTCAGTATTACTAAAACTGAAATCTTTCCCCTTAATTCTTTAACATATAGCTCGGCTTTCAGTGATTTTGGCATGAAATGGACTCCCAAGTCCATTAAATACTTGGGCATTTATATTACCTCGGATTTACCATTACTCCACAAACTTAATTTAGAAGATCTATGGTCCAACATTCAACAAGACTTATCAAGATGGAAGAAGCTCCCTCTCTTGCTTTGGGGTAGAATTAATACCGTCAAGATGAACGTCCTACCTAGACTGTTTTATCCATTAAATCTGTTGGATGTCTGGTTACCCTTGTCCTTCTTCCAACGCATCCACTCTGATGTTAGTTCCTTTATTTGGCAGGACAAGGCGATTAGAAGATCCTACAGCAAGCTTTCTTTACCCAAGGAGATGGGGGGCTTACGTCTCCCTAACTTCTTGTTCTACTACTGGGCCTGTCACCGCTATAAGTGTGGGAAATGGCTTTCATTAACTGATCTCTGTGCTTACCATGACTATGTTCCTATTTGGCTACTTATAGAGGCTGACATTCTCACTACCCATAATGTAGCCCCCTCGTCGCTCTTTTATACGCCTTTTAAAAAATTGGCAAAATCCCTGCAGCCCTTCCCGATCGGTACCTCGCTAAGAGTTCTCTCTCAAATGTTCAGATTCTACAAGGTACGTTCGAGTTCGGATCCTTCTCAGCCCCTATATGCCAATTTGAATCTCAAAATAGGAAGAGCCTCCATAACTAGGCGTTGGCTATCTCTTCCCGCTGAGCTTACAGTGGCAGATTTCTACTCAAATGGTGTTATACTATCTACAGAAAAGATTCTCATTAAGCTGGGCCTTACGTCACAGGCTGTCTTTCAAATTTTACAGCTTAAACACCTACTAATTAAGGTAATGGGGAAAGAGTGTAACCCCTCTCGTATTGAAGCTTTTCTAAAACAAATAAAGACTTTGGCTTGTAAATCCCATGGCATTTCCATGGTATACAAGCTGATTCTCACTTTCTCTCAGTCTCATTCTATTGCCGGTTCTCGGGTCTGGCAGGTTTCTTTCCCTGATGAAGCTATTAACTGGCATACAATATGGACAGGCCTATACACATATCTCACCCAGGACCGATACAGACTTACACAATACTGTATCCTAAATAACATGTATTATACTCTGGTAAAACTGGCCCGAATGAAGAAGCTTACCTTCAGCATGTGTTCTAGGTGCAATAAAGAGGAAGGCTCGCTCTTTCATATATTGTGGTCCTGTGAAAGGATATCCCTGTTGTGGAACCAAATTGAATCCTCTCTGGACCCTTTGTTGGGTCTACAGGGCCTTTTCTCCCCTGTCATATGTATCTTGGGAGATTATTCCGGAATTCCGGTGAAAGAGAGACGGTTTCACATGGCTTTCATCTCTATGGCAGTCAAAAAACTAGTGCTTTGACACTGGATGGATCAAGTTACCATTTCCTATGCTGAATGGTTGCATGAAATATCATTTGCACTCCGCCTTGAACATTTAATTGTGAGTGTGTGCCATTGCCTCTCATCTTTTAATAAAAATTGGGGGAAGTTATATGCTCTGTATTTATCTTGATATGATCTCTCCTGTTGTTTTCGCGAACCTCTTCTCCCTCTCTTAACTATATCTCAGTGACTGCTCTTGCTGTTCCTTTGTTAACTTTAGGACAATAAGGATAGGGGAGTGCACTGCGGGGGGGCAGGGTGAGGGGGGACTTTCGAGGAAGGGGGGAGATATTTTATGGCTTTCTTGGCAGTGTACATGGATAGTACTGCATTCAATCCTCAAATGTTGTTGCACTGCGATATGCTTAATAAAATATGTTGAATGAAAAAAAAAAACAAACAAACATCAAAACCTAGCTAAATGGGAACCTTTTAGCTAGATTCTGATACTTGCTTTTTAACAAGCTGCTTGCGAATATGTTTCTGGGCACCCAAAATCATGGGTGCCCAGCTTAGCAAGAGGTGCACTTTCCCGCTTTCTCTGTATGAGAACAGTGGGATTTTTTTGACTTCTGCAGCTGGAACTTGTGCTGCTGGCTGCAGATTCTACTGTGAGCTGACCTTTTCCCTGGTGTCTAGTGGCACCCCCCCACCCACCTATCACTGCCCCTGATGTCTACTGGCACCCCCGCACCATTCGATCACTGTCCCATGTGTCTAGTGGCACCCTCAACCCTCCAGTTGCTGTCTCTGCTTCCCCCTCACAGCCTGTTGTTTATTTTATAGAGCCAACATTGGGGGCCCAATTCCTGTGTTGGCAATACAAGAGTCCCTCCAGTAGGGTGGGACACTGGGAAGCCAACCCCCAGTGTCCCGAAATATTTATTTTAAAGGGACACCATAATTTTTTTTAAAGTTTGCAAACTATATGTAATTTGTCCTGTTGCAAGATCTATGACTAGAAAATGCAGAAATGCTTAAGTTATATAAAGTGCCATTTATTTATATTTTTGTTGAAAACTAAATTTTGAAGACCCTGCCTGCCGATGGTTCAGCATGTCCAGAATGTGATATGGCACTGGGCTGCGGGTAGACTCATTCATGAATGAGTTTGCACATTTGTTTTAATGCACATTAGAAAAACACATTATATGATACTAGTACCTTTTCTGAGTTTGATAAAGTGAATCTCTGTTCAAAGTGAGCGCTCTTAATCTGTTTCATTTGATGTTTGAAATTTGAACCCGTGGCTTGGGGTATTTGCTGTAGTGCCAACACTACTGCAAATGCCTATCATTATGGACACCTGTGAGAATTAGCCAATGAGCCTTTAGGTCTGGTCGTTTCTGTTTCAACAATTAAAAAAAATAAAATAAATGCCATTTTTATGTTACTTATGGGGCATTTCTGCATTTTCGTGTCACAGATCTGGCAAACAGGACAATTGATTACATATACTTTGTAAACTTTAAAAAAAGGTGACAGTGTCCCATTAAGTTTTATCACCTGTAAAAAAAGAAAACAGTCCCCCGTCTTTTTTAACCTGAAAAAAGAAAACAGTCCCTCATCACCCCATTGCCCTCCCCATCCCGCCGTCCACTGAGCACCCCACCACCCCACAACCCCTCTTACCCTATACTTGCCATCGGAGGTCGAATGCTGTTATCTTCTGTGGACTGGGACACATCTGCACTCTGCAAAGCCAAACCGCAAACTGAGAATCAAGGTAAGTGTCATACGATGTATTTCAATGGTGTTTTGAACTTAGGTTGATAACTTTGCTATTTATGGAATTTTTTTTGCTCCAAATTTTCAACATGGTCTTTTTGGGATCCTGCCTCATGAACACTGCAACAGTCGTTTCATTAATCGGGCCAGGAAGGTGATTTCATGGTCACTGAGTGAAATCACCTTTCAGGACTGAATAACAAAATTTCACCACCAGTGTTCATGAGGCAGGGTACCAAAAAGGCCGTGTTGAAAATTTGGTGAAAACATTCCTATAAATGGCCGAGTTAGGTGCACTTGTTGAAATTTTCCTATGCACATGCATAACTTTGGTAATTTTCAATATCTTGACTCCAAATTTTCAGCATAGTCAACTTTCCCCACCACCTAATGAACAGTGCAGCTGTCATTTTTCACTTCCTGTTCAAAATATGTTTTCGCACCTGTGGCGTGGAATGTTGTTTAGGCACAGATTTGAAACTTTTCAGCTATGAAGTTAATGGGGTGAGGTCATAAGAAGACTATGTTGAAGAGTTATGACCATTCATTACAATTTTGCTACGCCTGCTCGTAACTTTGGAAAGTTTAAATGTTTTAACCCTGTATTTTCAACACAGCCTTTTTATTACCCCACCTAATGCATGTCACAGATGTTATTTTTCAAATCCTGCCCAAAATGTGTTTTCACACCTGTGGTGCAGAATGGCGTTGCAGTTGTATAGAATTACATTTTGGCAGGGATTCAAAAATTTTTTGTACTGGGTACATGAGGTGGGATAATAAGAGCAATGCTGAGAATTTTGGGTCAAAATATGTCAACATTCCAAAGTTTTGACCATTCATTGCAATTTTGCTATGCACACCTGTAACTTTGGGAATTTGCAATATCTTCACCCCAGATTTTCAACATAGTGATCTTATTATCCCACCTCATGTATGTCATAGCTGTTATTTTTCAAATCCTGGCCAAAATGTGTTTTTGCACCTTTAGTGCGGAATGGCATTGTAGTGGCACAGAATTGCGTTTTGGCAGGGATTTGAAAATTTTCTGTATTGGGTACATGAGGTGGGCTAATAAGATGGCTATGCTGATGATTTCATCACTGTTGTCCTATAAATGGAAGTGCAGGTCCCTCTGGGCCCTGCAGTCCCACAGGCAAATACGGATACGATTATACTATCTCAAAAAGTAAGGAAATAAATTGCAAAAAACTGTGTTAATGCTCTAGTTAGGGATAAAGCCACAAAAGTAGGGAAATGTGTCATTAGGGTTTTCAAAGCTAACACCTCACATCCACCCTGCATACACCTACAGGCGTCGGGGGGGTGCCTTGGGGTCATTGGCCCTAATGTTCACCCCATTCTCCTATACTGTATCCATTTTAGCTTAGTTACTTATGGGATGGGGTGAGCATTAGGGCAGATGACACCAAAGCACCCCCCGATGCCTGTTGGTGTGTGCAGTGGGGTTGTGGGGTGTTAGCTTTGAAAAACCTAATGCCACAGTTCACTACTTTTGTGGCTTTATCCTTAACCAGAGCATTAATGCAGTTATATATATTCAGCTGACTTCCATAAATTACAGACTTGGCTTCTGACAAATAAGTTTGTTCTAAACCTAAAGAAAATACAGACAATGCTCTTTGGCTCCAAGGCAAAGCTTAAATTATGTCCTGCCTCTCTTCCTTGGGTTCCCATCCTACTCAGGTGGTGTTAAGCAATGCCAGGTCTATTAAGAACAAGACCGCTGTAATAGCAGATCTTGTTGGGTCATCTGACCTGGCTTGCATCACCGAGACCTGGCTGGATGAGAATGCTGGTCCAGTTTTGGCATCAGCAATTCTGGCTGGGTACTCGGTGATACACCGCCTGAGGATGGATAGTAGGGGTGGGGGTGTTGCCATCTGTTTTAGATCCAGTCTGGGCCTAATGGAAGTACCAGTGGGAACTACCAACTCCTTTGAATTTATCATGGGCGAGGGTGTGGGGTGCAGGATACTTTTGATCTACCGTCCACCAGGAGATGAGAATGTTTTCCTGTGGGAAGTTGCGGACTTCATTGTTGACCTGACATTGGGATTCCCCCAGATGGTTGGTTCTGGGGGATTTCAAAGCCTGGATTGACGATAAACTCACAGTTTGGTCGGGACTTCCTCCAGCTTATGATTTTGCTGGGCTTCACACAGGTTATTTCCTCGACGACCCATATTGGTGGTCATTCATTGGACTTGGTGTTTCTCTTGGGGATGAGATATCTGATTTGGTGGTGGAACCAGTCGGGGGGTCTGACCATCACACCATTGGGTTCAGTTTTGAGGCCACCCCCAGTAGGCCAGCCCCTATGGAGATGGTCTGGTACTGCCCTTTGAGGGGTGTTTCACCAGATGGCCTGATGGTGGTACTGGACCTATCGGGCTTACCGAGTGAATGCACAGATTCAGGGGACCTGGTACTTGCCTATAATAAGGCAGTGGTAGAGGCCCTGGATTCCATTGCTGCTGTTCGTGTTCATCCCCTCACTCTTCGCCCCAGGTCTTCTTGGTTTAATGAGACTTTGAAGGGGGTTGGGGAGAGTGGGACAAAGGCTAGAAAGGTGCTGGCGGAAGTCCGGCCTGGAGTGTGACAGACTTAGTTTGATGGACCATTACGTGGTCTATCAATCAGCAATTACCTGTAAGAAGGCAGTATTCCTGTCCAGGAAGATTGCTGCTACACAGAATTGCCCAGCTCAGCTTTTCCAGACTGTGGACAGATTGTGCAATCCAATCTATCTTCAGCCTGGAAGTGCTTTTTCTCAAGAACAGTGCGAGGAGTTTTCTCGATTCTTTTCAGATAAGGTTGCTGCAATCAGGTCCGGTATCCGCTTGACCCTCCCTAATGGGAGTTGTGATGGTCGGCAGGAGATGTCGGACACCCAGTTTGTGTGGTGTGACTTTAGCCTCCCCATGATCAGTGACATTGTGATGATCATCCAGTCACTGCTTCCGACCAACTGTAGTTTGAACCCGGGCACAGCATGTCTCCTAGTGGGCTATGTGGATAAAATCGGTCCGGTCCTTGCTGAGGTAGTCTGGATGTCCTTGGAGAGGGGGATCTTCCCAGATCCTCTTAAGGAGGCTGTGGTTTGACCCCTTCTTAAAAAATCCTCCTTGGACCCAGACTGTCTGGCTAACTACAAGCTTGTCTCTAACCTGCCCTTTGTGGGTAAGGTTATTGAGAAGGTGGTTGCGTCGCAGCTGGATGATCATTTGACCAGCCACAATGTCTATGATTCTCTCCAGTCCAGATTTAGGAAGAGAAATAGTACAGAGACAGCTCTTGTCCGGGTACTTAATGACCTCCTAATAGCGAGAGATCGAAGGACCCGTTCCATCTTGGTCCTTCTTGATCTCTCTGTGGCATTTGACACTGTAGACCATGGTGTGCTATTGGAGCACCTGTGGTTCATCTGTGGACTGTCTGGTATGGTCCTCAGATGGTTTCAATCTTTCCTAGAGGGTAGGACTCAGAGGGTGGTGTCTGGGATTTTCTCCTCGGCATCACTCCCCCTATCCTGTGGGGTGCCGGAGGGTTCCATTTTGGCACCCATATTGTTTGTGGTGTATATGTTGCCATTGGAGTGATTATTAGGCAGTATGGCTTGAGTTTTCACTGCTATGCAGATGATACTCAGCTATACATGTCCTTTGTGCCCGGCCAGGATGCTGCTGTTTCATTTTTTAACAACTGTCTCACCGAAATCCAGGATTAGATGAATGGGAGTTGGCTGCGGTTAAACCCAGAAAAAACTGAGGTGTTGGTTGTGGACCCAGGTCATCTGGAGGCAGGTTTGTTGGTGGGATTACCTTCAGGTTTATGGCTTGGGGGTGTGCAGCAAACTACCTCAGACAGGGTGTGGAACCTGGGTGTTATGTTTGATAACTGTTTGACACTTAAATCGCAGGTGTCGGCAGTTGTCAAAACCTCTTTTTGCCATCTGAGGAATATCGCCCGGGTGCAGCACCTGGTTCCTTCCAATGATCTTCCATCTCTGGTCCATGCCTTCATTACCTCCTGCCTTGACTATTGCAACTCCCTTTACCTTGGGTTACTGGGGGTTGATATCTGCCGCCTGCAGCTCTTGCAGAATACGGCAGTCAAGATATTGACTGGTTCATCTAGGACCAGTCATATAACACCAGTGCTTCATGAACTGCACTGGCTGCCAGTACAGTGGTGGATTACCTTCAAGGTCAGTTTGCTGACCTATAAGGCCCTACACGACCAGGGACCTGGTTACCTGAAAGATCTCCTTCATCCCTACTGTCCCTCCCACTATCTCCGATCCACTGATGAGGGATTGCTAGAGATTCCCAGGGTTCGTTTAAAGACATCTGGGGCCAGGTCTTTTAATTCTGTGGCCCCAACCCTGTGGAATTCTCTGCCTCATCAGGTGTGAGATTGCCCAACTATCCAAAGTTTTAAAACAGCATTGAAGACATTTCTTTTTAGTCTGGCATATGCTGATTTTTAATGTTGCAGCCATGGGTTTTAACTTGTTTATTATGGTTTTAATAAATTGTTTTGATTTATTTTAATGAACTGTGTACAAGTGCCTTGGTTTTTGAAAGGTGCTTTTTATAAATAAAGCTGATTGATTGATTGAGTGTTCAAAGTGTTGATGGGTCCCTGGTGGGCTCTACATGCTCCTTCAAATATCTGAGTCACCCTTGACTCCCAATTAGACCTCTCCCAGCATATTCTTAATGTGTGTAAGGCAACAAATATCAAATTGGGTCTAGCCTACAAGCTCAGGGAGGGGGGCCCTTACTGTAGCTGCGTGTCTTGCCCTGGCTAAAGATATACTACTTCCTACACTCAGCAATGGGCTCATTACCTTTCCCTTTGCCACAAAATCTAGCCTAGCCAAGTGAGATGTGGCCTATAATAACATGTCACTTTGCTCTCGCTGTCCTTCGGCTCACCCATCACTGTGAACTATATGATAAACTTCACAGGCTGTCTCCATTTAACTACTGCTCCTTTGTCCTTGGCTGTTTATTTGACAAGATAGTCTGAACTGCCATTCCACCTGTCCTGTCTAAACTCCTGATACCTGTCCAACCCTCACACTTACTTAGGTCTACTGACTCGCAGTCTCTCCTTTGTCCTTAAATTCACATCCTGTCTGCTGGCGGGGCCTTTGCTGCTTGTGTGCCCCCAGGTTCTGGAACTCCTTGCCAGCGCCCACTAGGCATGCTGACACCCACTTTAAGCGATCCTTATGGATGCACCTAAAACTCTGCGTCAGTCTACAACTGTTCCTAAATTAAGGGGCTTGGTGTACTATATTCCTGTATTAATTTTTGGCCTCTGTCCAGAACTAAGAGTGGTGCATAAAAATGTTTTGTTAGCACCCTGGTACCCTAGCACTTACCGCCTATTAATTTCAAGTGTACCTTGTGTGCACTAATGATTATGTATATTTCACCTACTGTCAAAAGCTTTCTTATGGTACCATAGCCTTAACCATGTTAGCATTCCTTCAAGTTACTGTCTGTATATTCTTTCTTTGTTACATTTTTCTGTAAATGTTTCCTTTGTAACCTCCTGGGTCATACCTGAAAATAGGCATTTTTTGTCTAGTGTGCTTACATGGTCAACAAAAGCTAAATAAATATAGATAAACACTTATTATGGGAGTGATGAACAGCAATGCTGAACAAAAAGTTTATTTTAGCCCACTCAGCTGTGGTGAAAATGACATGTTATTTTCATTACAACTTTATTTTTTTTTGCTGTAGCGTCATCAGAAATTGGCATTCAGTGTTCATTGGTATTAACAGACAATCTAGGAATTAGCTTTTTATTCATGCTGGAATGTTGCCAACAGTGCTGACCTAGAACATCGTGGCTCCAGTTTGCTCTGCCACTCATTGCTATGCAGTAGTGTTATTAACATTCCAGAGTGACTGAAAAGCTTGTTCTTGGATTCCTTGGGAATACGCCCTATATATTGTATACCATACCAGTGATGCATAAAATGGGAAAATGAATTATGTTATTTTGGGACAAACATAAAATAGAATTATTTAAGAAAAAATAGACACAGAGAACAATGGACTAGATGGGGGCTTGATTTTCAAAGCCCTGTTTTTGATGCAAGGTCCCTGCATCACAGGGAATTGACGCAAGAGGCACCTTAAGTCAAAAGTTGCTGCATTGAAACATAGAAACATAGAAACATAGAATTTGACGGCAGATAAGGACCGCTTGGCCCACCCAGTCTGCCCATTTTCCTACCTACTGGATAAGCTGCAGATCCTAGTTAACCAGCAGCCTACTTCTTCTAACCCCCACACCCTAGAATTGCCTTATGACTGTCCCATGCATGCTTGAATTCCACCACCGATTTTGACTCCACAACCTCCTCAGAGGCCGTTCCATGCATCCACAACCTCTCTGTGAAAAATACTTCCTTAAATTACCTCTGAGCTGCCCCCCCATCTTCAAATTGTGCCCTCTTGTTCTTGCACACCTCTTTTTTTGAAAGATGCTACCCTCTTGGACTTTGTTGATTCCCTTGAGGTACTTGAAATCCTGCAATCCTGATTTTGGAATGCAGGCTGTGTTGCAAATGAGAGGCCGTGTTGCAAACCAGCCCTGCTCCACCCTTGGGCCAAAAGTGGTGGTGTGCCAAGGTAAAAGGGGGCTTGCGGTATGGTGGGGCTGCAGCATCCCCTTATTTGGGATTTTGAAAGCCTGGCCAGGGCTGCAAGTCAGAGCTGTGGTTAGACAAGCCATGAGTTGGTCTAACAGCCCATGCGCTGCAGGTTGGGAGTGTGCCGAGTGGGGGGAGGAAGCCTTGGCTCATGGGACAGTGAAGAAGGACCTGGGTGTGTGTGCCATAGTGGGCAGTGTAGGCACAGCAGGTGTGGTAGGGTACACTGGTAGCACCAGGCTGCTGTGCCCCAGACAGTTCCACAGACTTGAAGACAGGGTACTCCGTGATATGCATACACTGACACTCTCCCGGACCTCTTGGTGTCGTTAGCCCTTGCAGCTGTCCCAGAGCATGCAAAGGCTCTGACATGCTGAGATACTCCATGGCTACAGGGTACTAGGTGTAGTTGTGGGATGAGGATGTACTCCAGGCAGTGCAACATGCCCCTGCTGCACAGCCCATTGTGTGGTGGCATACTGCAGCAATAGGTGTCAGAGTAGCAATGGCAGGGTGCTTAGGCACCCCAATAGGCAGGTGCTAGAAAGGGGTCTGGCAGACAGCAGGACAATGGACCTGCACCACATATACCACAGTGGGGAAGGTCCGTCCTTGCCACTGTACCCTGCTGTGCAGGAACATTGTTCATGACATGTTGGGTGGGTGGGGCCATACTGTACATCACTCAAGTATGTGACAGTGACAGTCCCAGACAGTGTAGTTGGGCATCTGCATGGATCTGCCTATACCATGCCAACATGGCAGGGTGTATTGGCAGGGACAAACCTTCCCCACTCCAGTATATATGGTGCCAATCCATTGTCCTGTCATCTGCCAGACCCTTTTCTGGCATCTGCCTGTCGGCGTGCCTGAACACCCTGCTGTAGCTACTCTGGCAGCTATCATTGCAGTATGCCACCACATGGAGGGCTGCAGCAGGGGCATGTCAAACTGCCTGAGGTACATCACTGTCCCACAGCTGCACCTAGTACCCTGTAGCTATAAAGTATCTTTGCATGTTAGGGCCTTTGCATACTCCAGGACAACTGCCAGGGCTAGTGGCCCAAGGGGGTATGGGACAGGGTCAGTTCATGCATACCACAGAGTACCCTGTCCACAGTTCTGAGGAACTGTCTGGTGCACAGTAGCCTGGTGCCACCAGTGTACCCTGCCACACCCACCATACTCACACTGCCCACTATGGCCTTCCAAAAGGTCCCTCTTCACTGTACCATGAGCTTGCAGGCTTCCCCCTCAACATTGCATGTCTGGGCTGTGTTGCATTGGGCGGAGGGGGGTTGACGGGACCTTCAGTCAAATCCCCTAGTGCACCACCTATTTGGTGCAACACTCTGCCTGTAGCAACTCTGGGTACTTTGGCGCAGGGACCCCTGTCATACTAAAATCCGGCACAGGGTCCCTGGCATACCTGGAGTTTGCTGCAGGTGGGTATCAGCACAGCGTCTACTGATCTAGTGACTCTTTGAAAATCTAACCCAGAGAGTTTACAATAGAAAGTTTTATATTGGTTATGGTAGTTTTAAGGTAAAACAAAGTAAGCAGAAAACATTAACAATGGTGTAGTATATATCAAATACATAATGGATTACAGTGGTGAACATTTGGTAAATAAATAATGTTATGTAAGGAATAAGACATGATGAGGTGTGGTTTATGGCCTGATAAGAGCATGCCCCAGGTGTGTAATGAGGCATGAGGCACTTGCGCCAAGTGCCTTTAGCACATGGGAAGTGCTCTTATCATGCTATAAACCATACCATGGAGTGTCTTATTCCACTTATAAAATGGGTCCCTCAGTAAAAAAGTTAAGTAAAAAACACAGATAAAAAGAGTAAAAAAATATGATATTATAGAAGAAAAACCAAAAAAGTATTCTGTGTTCAGTAGTTACCTGATTTTGTGTGTGTTTTTTTTTTAAATATGCCTAAAAACAAATCACTTTTAAAAACTGAGAGTTATATGGACAGGAAATGTCATGGCAGAGCTGACTGATGGCCAAGTAGGTGGGCTGAGCTCGTCCAGTACCACAGTTTGAGGATCACACGTGGTAAGGGCAAAACTGGTCCGTTATTCTAGGAAATTAAATTTTAAAATGTAAAGTGTTGTTTCTTGTATGGTGATGATCTGTATGTATTGCCTGCAGTACAGTAATGGGGACCTTGGACACAGTGTGACTTCTGTTGTGGTAGCAGAGCTCTCCCACTGCAGGTTTTGCGGTTCATCCAATGCCAGTTATGGAGCTGCAGTGGGAGAGCTGTGGCAGGCATTGATTTCAAGTGTGCAGTGTTTTGGTTGACATAAATAGTACCAGTTGCCAGTATATGTCCTGATAAGGACAATGCAAATGGTACCTCTCAGCCAATTAAAACGCAGGACATTTTTTACCTAGTTTTATAATTTGGGATAGATATTTATTTTCACTTAGAATCCATGGTATTTCACTTAGGACGTGTTATTTCTAATTAGAATCTGGATACAGAATGCAGAGAACAATGAGTCAGCTAGAGGGTTTACAATGGAAAGAAAGGCAGTTTTAAGCCCAGCCCTGTGGTGCTGTCAGTGCTCCACTACCCAGGAGACCCAGGGTCACTTCCTGGTCCTGACACCCTCACCTGGGACAGTGGTGTCTGTAATGTGATGTGGAGGCATTGTGCACCAACCCCCTAGGGGAAGGTGCTGAGCATCCTGCTCTGTGAGTACCACATGCAGGTGGGAAACAGGGACTGCCTTAATGCTGCAGACAACCACGCAGCAGAAGCATTTCCCTGGCTACAGGTTAGTGCTGTGGGTGCTCATTGGCTCTATGCCAGGAAAGTGAAAGGGCCTAACAAAAAAAAAATCCTCGGAGCAAAGCAAAATGATAACTGGCACCTCCAAGCTCCCCTCTTCATTATCATCACTCTGGCCTCCATATGGGTGTCTCCCACTGCCTTTGCAGGAAGAGAGGGGGATGTGCCTGGCTGGGGCATGGTCTCAGCACAGAGGGTAAGCCTTTGCTCGGGGGTATGGAGGTCAGTGCTGGACATGTGGGGGACAGAGTTAGGCCTGACCGGGAGGGATGGGAACACTGCACCAAGGGATGGGGGTAAAATCTAAACTAAAAAAAAATGCGATTATAAGCTGAAACAAGGTAAAGCACTAATAAATACCTTTGAAAAAGTGTGTTGTATAACAAATACATAATGGCTTGCAATGGCATAACACATACTGTATATCTCCACACAATAATGATAAGACTGTCATACTAACTGGTGGCTTTGCCAATGTGTTATTCCACTGCACCCACTATGTATTCCATATTTATACAAAATAATATGAATGATTTGCCCAGTTTATTGTATACTATGGTATATACTGAGAATATTTTATGAGGTTGTGTGAAATATGATTATTTCTCAGTGTAGAATGTTGCTATCATTGTGTCCTTGAAACGAGTGGCTGAGGGAAGTGAAAATGTGAGTGCAATGGAGCAATTACATCAATAGTCTCTGCTGAATAGCAATCATTTAAGTCACCTTGTAGACTATCCGATTTCTACCATGGAATTCAATCAACATAGCTACTGTAAAATAACATGATTTTTCTATGTAATTTTGTGAGGAGCTACTTTGACAGGTAAAATAAGATGTTTAATTCTGCAAATGTATTTTCCCTTAGATGGTACACATATATTTATTTTCATTTAGAACACAATGGTATTTCATTTAGAACATGTTATTTCCACTTAGTGTCTGGAAATTGAACACAGACAACCTTGTACCAGATAACTAGTTAAAAAACAAAGGACAGTTTTAAGCTAAAATGAGGTAAAACACTAAGAAAAGCATTACAAATAGTGTAGTATGTATCAAAACACAGTGGGTTGAAGTACAGTAACAGACGTGTGTTTGCACATCAGTGGTAAGGCCTTCATAACTTGCTTGTAGTTTAGCCACTCTTGAGTTATGGGTCTTACAGTACCACTCACTAGTGAAGATAAATGTACTGGTTCACTGCAATCTGTTATGAATTGCATCTATCTATCTATCTATCTATCTACCTATCTATCTATCTATCGGACGAGAGAGGAGTGTATGTGTTTGTGACAGTATGCCTAAGGTTTTACATAGGCAGAAAAGAGGATGTTTGTAAAAAAATCATTAATGCTTGTTGAAGCGTGTCAGGCAGTTGTTCTTTTCCTGCAAGGTATCAGTAGACTTTTCAAAAGATTAATCTGGCTGTGCTAGTCATGGAGCCTTTTGGCCAGTAGGGGTCTCTCACTCTCCATCACATAGTACTTGCATCAGTCTGCCTTTTCATTTCATTTACATCAGCATACTATAAAAAATGAAACTAGACTTCTACCTACTTCAAAGGGTTTACATTTTCATCAGTCTGGCATTTCAAGCACTTTCTGTTTTTCAGAAACAGTTTGCCTGTCTTGACTTCACTGGAAAGAAATAACAGTTTTTGGCACTTCACTATAAAAACACTGAGCACCTACAATGTCCACTAATGTGGCAGTGTGCAGTCTAAAAGCTGCTTGCTAGGATTATGAAATAAGACAATCAAGGGTTAAGGCAAAGATTCAAATTCACTAGCCACTGGCTACTGATGTTAAGATTACTATTATAGTGAGACAGAGAATTTTACTGGCCAACTGTTTCATTATATAATTTTGGTCGCTTCTAAAGGTTGACTAATAATACTTTTCTATTATAAACAGGGATAAAAAATATTCTGTGTAAACAAGAGGATTTTAAATTATGAGGGGCTGCTCAGGACATCTGAGGCTTGATTAATCTTAAATGGTAGCCAGTCTGTCCTTCAGCAGCTGAAGCATTGTGCCTGAACCTGTTGACTTTGAATACATTGCACAGGAAGGGGGGGGGGGAGTCAGAGGGAGCTGCCTGGGAGCAGAGTGCACGCAGATAGCTCTAATTCGAGGGCCAAAGGGTAATGTTGGTGTAGGGAATAGGCTGTAAGCAGGTGAGGTCAAGTTGTGGTGTCATTGTCCAACATCAGTGAGATGGAGAAGTCTGACTGAGCTAGTGGTGAGATCTCCAGATCTCACATAATTTTTTTTATTATTCTTTGATAACTGGTTACGGCCCACTAGGCACAAGTGCTTGTTTTCAGGGGCAACCTAGGACCACTGGGTGGTTAAGTGACTTGCTCAGAGTCACACAGTATGCAAGTGGAGGCTGTGGAAATCAAACCTGGATCCGCTGGATGTGCCAAGCTCATTCACAGCTCATTACTCTAACCTCTATGCTATATTGCTAGCCCATAATTGGGAGTGGGTCTCTGGGTTCAATTGGACAAGAACACTCAGGGGCTCAGTTCTAGAGCTGGTAGAACCTCAAAAGGTTCTGAGGTTCCAAAAGGTTCTGAGAAGCAACAATGGGTTTGGATAATGATCAGAACCTTATTTGAACCTTTTAGAACCTTTATGTATTAGGGTAACTGTATGTTTAACAAAATTGCTTTAAACAGCTTTTAATCCACATATCTGCAGAAAAAGGTAATTAAATCAATGTTTAGTAGTAATAAACAGCATGACTACTAAAATGAGATGAGAAAGAGTGAATGATGGGAATGGTGCGATTATAAGGTTAAAAGGGAAGGGGTGGGACTGTGCAGAGGGGGATGAGGAAAAGGCGGACATCCTAAACAAATACTTTTATAGTTTATGGTGGAACGCTATTCTAACTGAAAATTCAACCACACTGAAATACTGGTTCAGCCACACATGCAAGAATGAATGGAATGCTGTACTAACCATATGTGCAGAATAGCATTCCATTCATTCAGAGTGAAAAGCTCAAGCCCTATCTGAAAGCCAGCATAAAAAAAATATCGTGCATCAATAGCACTGTAATCAGTTTCAAACAGGAAAGCTGGGCGTGGTGTTTTTTTTTTTTAAAACACTCATAGAAACACAGAAACATAGAAGTTGACGACAGATAAGGACCTCAAGGCCCATCCAGTCTGCCCATTTCTTTTTCTACCTTATAAATGTGCCATTGGCCTTTGCTCTGTTAGTGGCCTATCTATTCATACTCATCTATATTGCTCCCTTATGCCTATCCCATGCCTGTTTGAAGCCCTGCACTGTATTCATAGCCACCACTTCCTGAGGTAGACCGTTCCACTCACTCACTGATCAGGAGCAGTTTATTCTCTTTGATGAGAACCAGCATTAAAGAGAAGTTTCTGCCTCCAGTTAATGGGTAAACTCACTAAGCGAGACATCTGCCCGCCATGTTTTTTTTCTTGCAACACCCACCCACACTAGAGTGGCAACCAATGGGAGTGTGTGCTGCTAATGTAGGGATACCCAGTCCCTAGCAACCACACAACTCAGCAAGAACATGCTGTAGCTCCTGAAATATGAAATGGGAGACTGAAATTTATTTTTCAATGAAAAAATATAGTTAGAAATCCTAAAATAGGATACCAGGGCACCATACACTATACAAAATACAGGATGGGCAACCCGATGCAGAACCAGTGTGTTCTGCCACCTCAGCATTTGATTATCATGGATCTCTTGAGCTTTGATCTTGAGGTTACAGGGAATCAAACCCCTCTGTGGCAGAACACATTGTTTTTGCATGGTTGCCCATCCAGTATTCTCTATGTTCAGTGTTCACAGAGGAGGAAGAATGGGAGATGACCTCAAAAAAGTAACAGGAGCTGTGGAGGGAGGGAGGTGGACACTAGTCCATTTTTGGAGGAGAGAGCCCTGAAGGGACTTGCTAATCTGAAAGTGGACAAAGGAATGGGGCCAGATAGAGTGCATCCAAGGGTATTGAGGGAGCACAAGGAGGTACTGGCTGCACCTCTAACAATCCTGTTTAACAGCTCATTGGAAATAGGGGTGGTTCCAGAGAACTGGAGGAGGGCAGATGTAGTCCCACTTCACAAAAGTGGTAGCAAGGAAGACTTTGGAAACTATACACCATTCAGCCAGACATCAGTGGAGGGGAATTTAATGGAATGAGTGCTGAAGGAAAGGACTGTCAAATACCTTGAATCCAGCGGGCTGCAATACCTGAGGCAGCATGGATTCATGGTGTGTGTGAGTGGGGGGGTCATGTCAAGTTAATCTAATAGAGTTCTTTGTCTGAGTGAACCAGGAACTACATAAGGGTGGAGTGATGGACATAGTCTTCCTGGATATCAGTAAAGCTTTCGACACTGTTCCACATAGGAGATTAGTAAGCAAGCTGGATAGCTTAGGAGTGGGTCCAAAAGTGGAAAACTGGGTAAGAAATTGATTAAGGGATATGCGGCAGAGGATGGTGGTAAATGAAGTTCATTCCAAGGAGGGAATGGTGGCCAGTGGGGTGCCTCGGGGATCAGTGCTGGGACCGGTCAACTCTAACGTCTCTATATGTGACATTACAGAGGAGCTGGTAGGGAAGATCTGCCTCTTTGTGGATGGCATCAAAATCTTCAATAGTGTGAACACTCTTGGGGGGCATGGAAAGGATGAAACATGACCTGAGAAAACGTGAGGAGTGGTGAAGGGTTTGGCAGCTGGGATTCAGTGCAAAAAGTGCAAAATAATGCATTTGGGCCACTGAAACCCAGAGTATAAAATGGGCGGGGTGGTACTGATAACCACCAAGCAAGAAAGGGACCTGGGGGCTAATCACATTTGATGACTTCAAGATGGCCAGGTAGTGTGACAAAGCAGTTGGGAGGGCTAGTGAGACACTGGGATGCATAGGGAGGGGTATCACCTGTAGGAAGAGGGAGGTGGTGTTGCCTCTGTATAGATCACCGGCAAAATATTTATTTATTTAAAATCTGGTGGCTGGAAAGGCACACTGAGCCGACACTAGTTCCCAGGTGTGACCCAGGGGCAGGGGAGTAATGACATGAAGAGCAAAAATAATGTCAGAAGTGCATAAACTAAACAAGGTACAAAATATAATGCAGAGCAGAACCAGGAAGCAGTAGGGGGTAACAACCCCTTTAACCAAGCCCATTATAGAGTTTCAGGGAGAAACTGGAAGACCATGGTACCTTTACATGATGGCCAAGGTTTAACATGCTGTAGAGCTAGAGAATAACATCTAGAATATTAGGGAACAGAGTGTGACCCACAGACACAAGTGGCACAGGTAGGGGGAAGGAGGTGGAAGAGGGGGCAGGAGATAAGGGAGGAAGTGGGGCAGAAAAGGTCAGGAGTGGGAGGGGCAGGTACAGGGGGAGACAGGAGAAAGTTTTAGCTGATGTCTGTGTTCAGTTCTGGAGACCAGATCTACAGTATGAAAGGACATAGACAGAGGGAAGGTGGCTCAAAGGAGGGCAACTAAAATGGTGCAGGGTCTGCTTCAGAAGCCCTACTAGGAGAGACATGAGGGACTAAATATGTGCAACCTGGAAGGGGGGGGGGAGATATGTTAGAGACCGTTAAATACCTCAGGTGGAAAATAAGGAGCAGGAGGGAAGCATTTTCAGAAAAAAAAAGGTGCTCAGTAACAAGGGGGGGCATGATATGAAGCTGTAAGAGGGTAGATTCAGGAGAGATGTGAGAAGATACCTCTTCACAGAAAGATTGGTGGAGTCCTGGAACAGCTTTCCAGTAGAAATGTGAGCAATGACAGTGGGGGGTTCAATAATTCATGGGATAGGCATAAGGGCATCTAAGAATGCAGTATTAAGTAGGCTCTATGGTGATACCATAGACAGGAAAAAAATGGGCAGACTAGGTGGGCCAAGTGATCCTTATCTACTGGCAAATTCTATGTTTCTGTGTTGACGAGACTGTGGATGTGCCTACTGTATGTGCCAGTGCTCTGATATGTACAAGTCACAGTCTGCAAGTGGTGGGTGGCTTTGGGATTATAATTCACACACAGGTCTACTATATATTATCCTGGTTCACACTGGTGCTTATCCACTATTTTATAAGGGCTGGTACAACCCACTGCCAATGCTGCAGTTCCACAAATTTAAATCTGGGGTCAGCAAGTTGGCCTAACCCTCTCGGAGTCCTTTCAAAGAAAGCAGACAAACATTTTTTATTTCTATTAATCAGCCACAAAAAGAAACAATACTGGCACCAATCCATCTCCTTTCTTGTCCCTATTTTCCCCTCTCTCTTCCTCCAACCTCTGTTTCTGAGAGAGGTGTTTGTTTTTCCCTAAAACCATTCATACTGCTCCTTTCTCCGACTCACTCAAATCACTCCTCTGTGAATTCACTACTCATTCCTGCAGCTGTCTCTGAACCTGTGCTGTATTTTGCTGTCCTACAACCCCCTACTTCCCTTGCTCTAATTGACCCCCCCCCCCCAGTTTTCCCCTCCCTATCGAATGAAGTGCCAACAGGGCTTCGTTCACTCTTCAACTTGCTGCCATCTCCACATCAATACCATGCCTAGCTCATGTTGTTGCTACTTAATTGTTTAACTTATATTTTTGGTTTGTGTAACTGACTCTTGTAACTTATTGCTGTACTCTCCTCATAGAAACATAGAATTTGACGGCAGACAAGGACCGCTTGGCCCACCTAGTCTGCCCATTTTCCTACCTAACAGATAAGCTGCAAAACCTAGTTAACCAACAGCTTACTTCCACCTACCCCCCCACTGGGACTACCTTATGCCTGTCCCATGCATTCTTGAAGTCCCCCACTGTTCTTGACTCCACAACCTCCTCAGGGAGGCTGTTCCATGCATCCACAACCCTCTCAGTGAAAAAATACTTCCTCACATTACCTCTGAGCCATCCCCCCTCTATCTTTAAATTGTACCCCATTGTTCTTGCACATCTCTTTTTCTGGAAGATGCGACCCTCTTGGACTTTGTTAATTCCCTTGAGGTACTTGAAAGTTTCTATCATGTCCCCTCTCTCCCTCCTTTCCTCTAGGATATCCATATTAAGCTCCTTTAGTCTTTCTTCGTATGTCTTCTGGTGCAGACCCTGCACCATTTTGGTTGCCCTCCTCTGGACAGCTTCCACTCTGTCTATGTCTTTGCGGAGATGGGGTCTCCAGAACTGCACACAGTACTCCAGATGGGGTCTCACCAACTGTCTGTACAGAGGATAACAACTTCCTGTTTTCTACTATTGATGCCTCTTCCTATGCATCCCAGTATCCCTCCTGCCTTCCTTACTGCCTTCTCACATTGCTTGCCCACCTTTAGGTCATCTGATATAATTACCCCCAGGTCCCTTTCTATTTTTACTGTTGTCAGTATCTCTCTCACCCCCCATTGTGTACACTTCCCCTGGGTTTTTGTTTCCCATGTGCATTACCTTGCACTTCTTTGCATTGAATCTGAGCTGCCATACATTTGACCATTCCTCCAACCTTGCCAAGTCCCTTCTCATCCTTTCCACTCCATCTTGTGAATCAACCCTGTTGCAGATCTTTGTGTCATCTGCAAAGAGACATACTTTTCCTTCCAGTTCCTCTGCAATGTCACTTATAAAGACATTAAAAAGGACCAGTCCCAGTACTGAACCCTGCGGTACCCCACTAGTAACCCTCCTTTCTTCACTGTGTATTCCATTTAGTACTACCCTTTGCGTCCTGTTGTCTAGCCAATTTTTTATCCAGGCTACCATCTTGGGACTCACTCCAAGGCTGGCTATCTTGTGAATTAATCTTTTGTGTGGGACTGTATCAAATGCCTTGCTAAAATCTAGGTAGGCCATGTCCACAGCCCCTCCCTGGTCTACTACTTTGGTCACCCAAAGAAATCTATTAGATTCATCTGACACAACCTTCCCATTGTGAATCCATGCTGCCTTGGGTCCTGTGCCCCACTGGCCTCTAGGTACTCAACAGTTCTTTCCTTCAGAAATGATTCCATCATTTTCCCTACCACTGAGTCCAAACTAACTGGTCTGTAGTTTCCTGCCTCTGTCCTGCTCCCACTTTTGTGAAGAGGAACCACATCTGCCCTCCTCCAGTCCTCGGGTACCACCCCATCCTCCCATCATTTCCTCTCTTCCCCAGGACACATCTGGAAACTAGCCATTTCAGCTCAGTAGGTCTTTCCTGGTAAATCTTTTGACATAAATAATAAAAACTTATGTCTTACAGTCATACCTCTCAACTGTCACACATTATGAGTTACGTCACTCATTTTATCTCTCAGAAACCCTTTGTCCATCATGGGGAAGATGATATTCCACATTCCCCACTGAGACTTTAAAGCAGAAATTCATAATAATCTATTATGCTCAGTTATACAAAAACATTATGAACATTAGTGCACTGATAGCTATAATGTTCTGAGCTTCCAGTGCCATGTTAGACAATATGTCACACATTTTGCTCATTTGTCACACATTGTGTCACACATTTTGGTGAAGAAAGGTTGAGAGGTATGCTTATAGTACTACTCAGGACTGGAAGGACTGGTCAACTCAGTTGTCACCCAAAACATAAATGTCTGCCCTAGCTGCAGCTGATGCTGTTTAGTTTAACAGCCAATCCCTTATTATTTCACACTAATTGGCTAGATTACTGAGGCTGTAAACAGCATACACTTATAAATTAGCAGCAGACCACCTACTCTCTGCCTGTCACACTCACTCTCCCTTCCCCCAACTTTCATTTTTAAGGCTCAAAGAATGGAAGAAAAAACACGTTTTCAGTTTCTTTAGTTTCCAGCTTCAAATCCCCAAAATATTTATTTTTCCACAGCAGAGTGTGAGAGATGAGAATGACTCCCTAAACTGCCAGCCTACTGTGCACTCCTCCCTTCCCCCACCCTCCCTTATGGCTCACAGGAAAAAAAGTTATTTTAATTTGATTTGTTTTCTACATTTCAGTACAGAGCAACTCATTTTTTATATAACCAAACACAAGAAAGAAACAGAAGTTAGTACAGCTCTGAGTGCAAGGTTTCTGAATAAAGCTGCTTCTCTGTCTGCCTGCGACTGACACTGAAAGCAGAGGAAGTTGTAGACAGAGGACCACATGAGCTCTCCAGTGGTAAAGCAATTGTGTGCCCCTTTCAAAACTATATGAGAAGCCTAAGGGACTGGGAGCTGCTTTATAGAGTCACTCTGCCTCAGCTTCTGTCCTTCCCACACCACTTGTGCCAGGCTCGCTGTATGCACAGCAGCACGTCCTTTAAATGATCCCAGCAGAGAAAGGCGGTTATACACTGGTAGCAGTAAGAAATCATCCAAAGTGGAAAAACAAAATTTCTGAAGCGGCTCAACAATATATTATGTTGCTAGTCTGGGGGGGGGGGGGTTTGGATTTTTCTCGAACCGGTTTACCCATCCCTACTCAGTTCCCCCCTCCCCTTACAAAACTGCATAGTATGAGTCCTTGCTCCTTTGAGATCTTTCTCCATTGAATTCTACAGACAGTGCTACCTCCTGGGAATGAGAGTTTTGCCATCTACACATCAAGAAATGAGAGTTCCCCTTCCTAAACATTTCCAATAAACACTAGTTACTCCAAAAGGAGGAAGGGAAACTAGGAAGAGGTTTACAAGCAGTCTTCACTGCTAAGCCCGATGTCATTGTATACCATCAGTGGGACTTTTAATGCCTACAGTACATGACTTGCTGCTGCCGGATTATATTACTATTGAGTAATCTGAACTGACCGTGATGTTGTCGACCATCCAGAAATGATGTCAGTATCTTTATAAACCCTGTAGTTATGCTGATACAATAATAACACATTAATGTTGACATTAACATAAAAGTGTGGGCACTGCGATTTATACCATCAACTCTGAGCACATCACAGCATGTGTCATTACAGAATTTATAATGATAGGAACACTTAGACTGTCAAGACAAACTGCAAAGTTTCATGGATCTCATTAAAATTCTATTTGACTCTGAACTGCAGCACATTTATCTTAGCCTTAGCCTCAACACTAGAAGACTTATTAACTACCCCTGATAAAGGCTTCAGACTTTGAACCACCTACAGAATAATGCCTGCCTCTTTCCTCATTTTAGGGCTATTTACTTTGCTCATTTATGTAAGAGTTTTCTATCCCAACTCTGACTTTGCAGTTCTGAAATATGAGCACTGAAAAGGTGCAAATGAAACTCTCTGTAGTAGGTACCAGAAAGGGCAAGTACTATTCCACCCTATGTTTTATTTGGAATGTAGCTCTGAGGTGCAGGATCCTCAAAATGGGGTTCTGTGTATACTAGGTATTCACAAGAAGCCATATGACTATGCCCAACTGAAATCTTTGCACGTGCAGTGCCTTGATAAAACCCTTGAGGGACATAAACATCCTTTTATTAAGAGACCTTTTTACAAAAAAGGTAAAGTTGCAGAGATCCAAGAGCAGAATGGCTTGTTTTTCATTCACCCTCCATTTTTTCCTAACACTGGATTCTCAGGTTATTCACTGTTACCATTATGGCTGCAAAAGTTCCAAGTGGCTGGTAGCAGAAGCCCAGGAAGTAAAACGAGGCTGGACATTCAGAAGCCTCAATTCCAGCCAAACTAGAATCCTGCTATGCAGACCTGGAGTATGCAGAATGTCCACCAGTGTTGCCATACTGTTTGGCATAGCACGTTTTTTTCAGGTGAGAATGGAGAAAAATAGCCCTGAAAGGGCATTTTTTTCCCATTTAATTTTTGCTCCCACCTTTTTCCTTTCTAAGGCCTTGTTTGGGAAGACTCCATAGCACTATTCATAAGAGCAGGGGATTTTCAGCATCCTGGCACAAGTTCCCTCCCCAACAGAATAAAGGGAATGACTGATGGCTGTGCTTGTGTGTGCATGAGTGCGTGTGTGTGTGTGTGTGTGTGTGTGTGTGTGGTGACTTGATAAACAGAAAGGCTGCCATTGCATGTTTATGATAGGACTGAGTCAACCCTAAAACATGATGATTTTCCAGTACCAGGCAAACTGAGTCTTGCCTTAAATGGCTCATTTCACCTCATATTTTCTCTAGGGTGCTTTTTGGTACAGCATCCCCTGGGCATCCTGAGGGAGATGCTGTGCTGAAGAGCTGGGGAAAAAAATCTTGGAGCTGGTGATTGAGGAAATGCCACCACAGATTACTTGATTTGCATGGAATTTCCTCTAAAAAACACAATGTGGTTGTTTTCTTTCTTTCTGGAAACACTTTATTTCTTTAGTTTTTGTTGACCTGAAAAGAAGGGCTAGACAATACTGTCAGTTTCAGCCTCATCCTGGGGGTTGGGGGAGGGTAGGATACAGATGCAAACCAAAAACACTTTTTTAGAAGCAGTAGCCTCATGGTATTTCTCTCTCTTCACTGTCGCATGTAGCCTGACTTCTTACTCATACCACCAAGTCTGCGTATTCAGAAGGCAAGATGTTTCCATTAGGCAAGCAAATCCAAAATGGGGCTAAAGGGTAAACAGGGAGGAGAGGAGGCACTGTGGGTCACTCTGGAGACAGGAAATGGCACCACAATCCACATGGATGTTGTATACAGACCCCCGTCTCAGGGGAACTAAATGGACAAGGAAATGATAGAAGGCATCCTTAGGATGGCAGAAAAAGAGGAGATATTGTTGATGGGGGACTGAATATGCCAGATGTTAACTGAAGCATCTTTGCTGCAGCCACATCCAAGAGCAGGGTCATTCTCGATGCCCTACAGGAGGCATGCCTCAGACAGCTAGTGTTGGAACCCACTCGGGAGGGAGCAATCTTAGATCTAGTACTCTCAAACGGAAATGGAGAGGATCTCAAATTTAGAAGTTGGTAGCCATCTGGGAACAAGTGACCAAACAGTGTGGTTTACAATAAATACAGCCGTAGAGTCAAGCCATATAAATGTGAGGGTGCTGGACTTTAGGAGTGCTGACTTTGTCAAAATGGGAGAGTGTCTCAGAAAAGCACTAGCAAGTGCGCAAGAAGGAAAGGCTATCACAAGGCCTAGTCCAGTCACATTCACAACCCTCCCCCTTTCAGTCAGCAATTATTATTGACAGCTCTTCCATAAATCTTCCCCTTAGTTTTTCCCTCCCTCGCAGACCCTTTTTTGTATCTCAGCCCCCTTTCATACCTTTTTACAGCTTAGCTTCACCTGACTAAGACCTCCACACCAATTCCTGGCACTTACTTCTACCCCAACCACTCCTCCATACCTCCTACTACTAGTAGCCTTAGCCCCTCTCTGAATCTCCCACCAGCACCTCCATGTCATTCATCAGAGGCTGCTTATCATCATTTTTGCAGTCATAAATCATTACATCTGTCTGTCTGCGTTAGTTTGCCCTGGAGCCTGTAACCACCTGTTACCATGTAGTGCGCGTGCTTGCTTTGGCTCCTCTATTGGATCTTGGACATTCTGGTTTCTTCTAGGGTACTTCTATTGTATCCTACCTTGTCCTGTTAGGTTGAATCATCCTTATCCTTCATTTGTATATATGTTTATATTACTGTATCTGTTTAAATATAAGTGTTCTGTATATGTCTGCTATTGTACCTTCAATTTGATCCTTGACCTATCAGGTCCATCTTGTAAATGAGCTTTGCTCAATGATGTCCACCTGAATAAATAAAGATTTGATTGATTGATTGATTGAAAGGTAGAGGAACAATGGGGAAACATCAAAACTGCCATCACAGTGGCAACAAGCCTTAGTGTGAAACAAATAAATCAAAATGAAGGAAAAAACCTCTACAGTTCTCAAAAGAGGTGGCGGGGAAGGTTAGGGAGAAAAAGATAGCATTCAGGAAGTAAAAGGAAACACAGAAGGAGCAGGACAGAGAACTATACCAGTTAAAGCAGAAGGAAGCGGGGAAGGCAGTCAGAATAGCAAAGGCCAAAACTGAGGAAAAGACAGACAACTTGGTTAAGAAGGGGGAGAAAATCTTTTATAAGTACATTAGGGAGCGAAGAAAGACCAAAGGAGGGATAGTGAGGCTTAATAAAGGGGAGGGTGGGCAGAGGGTGACATTGAAAAAACAGGGATACTGAACGAATACTTCTGCTCAGTATTCACAAAAGAAGAGGAGGGGGAGGCACCTTATCCAATCAATAGAAGCACTCTGGATAGGGGGGGTCGATACCAGTCCATTCACAGAAGAAAGGGTTCTGCAAGAACTCCTTAAACTGAAGGTGGATAAAGCAATGAGACCTGATGGGATTCACCCCAGAATTCTAAAAGAATTAAGGGGCGAACTAGTGACATCATTGACTACCCTTTTTAACAAATCATGGGAGGATGGTGTGGTACCTAAGGTCTGGAGAAGGGCAGATGTGATTCCCCTTCACAAACGTGGGAGCAAAGCAGAGGCAGGTAACTACAGACCTGTTAGTTTGACCACAGTGGTAGGGAAAATTATGGAATCACATCTGAAAGAAAGAACTATTGAGTACTTAGAGGCCAGCAGGGCACAGGACCCAAGGCAGCATGGATTTACAGTGGGAAGGTCATGCCAGACAAATCTAATAGATTTTTTTGACTGGGTGACCAAAGTAGTAAACCAGGGAGGGCCTGTTAACATGGCCTACCTAGACTTTAGCAAGGCAATTGACACAGTCCCACACAAAAGATTAATAAACAAATTAGCCAGCCTGGGGGTGGGTCCCAGGGTGGTAGCCTGGGTAAAAAATTGGCTGGACAACAGGCACAGAGGGTAATAGTAAATGGTGTCCACTCCAAAGAAAGGGGGGTTACTAGAGGGGTACCACAGTGTTCAGTACTGAGTCCAGTCCTTTTTAATGTCTTTATAAGTGACATTGCGGAGGGACAGGAAGGAAAAGTATGTCTCTTTGCAAACGACCCAAAGATCTGCAACAGGTTTGATACACAAGAGCGGGGGGTGGAAAAGATGAGAAGGGACTTGGCAAGGTTGGAAGAATGGTTAAAAGTATGGCAGCTTAGTGTCAGTGCAAAGAAGTGAAAAGTAATGCACCTGGAAAAATAAAAACCCAGGGGAAGAGTACACGATGGGGGGTACTAACAACAACAAAAATGGAAACGGACCTGGGGGCAGTCATATCAGATGACATAAATGTAAGCAAGCAATGTGAGAAGGCAGTAGGAAAGGCTGGGGAGATTCTGGGATGTATAGGAAGAGGCATCACTAGTAGAAAACAGGAAGTTATTACCCCTCTATACAGACAGTTGGTGAGACCCCATCTGGAGTACTACGTGCAGTTCTGGAAACCCCATCTCCACAAGGACATAGACAGGATGGAGGCAGTCTGGAGGAGGGCAACTAAAATGGTGCAGGGTCTGCACCAGAAGATATTCAAAGAGAGACTAAAGGAGCTTAATATGTATAGCCTCGAGGAAAGGAGGGAAAGGGGGGACATGATAGAAACTTTCAAGTACCTCAAGGGAATAAACAAAGTTCAGGAGGGTAGCATCTTTCAGAAAAAGCGATGTGCATGAACAAGGGGGCACAATTTGAAGATAGAGGGGGGATGGCTCAAGAGCAATGTGAGTAAGTATTTTTTCATGGAGAGGGTGGTGGACACATGGAATGGCCCTCCTGCAGAGGCCATGGAGTCAAAAACAGTGGGAGAATTCAAGAATGCATGGGACAGACATAAGGCAGTTCTGGTGGGGGGGGTAGGAGGAAGTAGGCTGTTGGTTAACTAGGATCTGAAGCTTATCCAATAGGTAGGGAAATGGGCAGACTGGGTGGACCAAGCGGTCCTTATCTGCCATCAAAGCCTATGTTTCTATGTGAAGTACTCAGACTTCTCAGTCATGTCGCAGTGCAAGAAGAAGGACATGCTAAAACTGGGAGAAGAATTATAAATGATGTGACACTTTATCCACCAGACACATGACTCAGTCTGGCCGATACTGCTGGGACATATTCTTTAGGCCTATGTACAGTGGACCCTGAGTCACTGACATTAGTTCTGGTCTTTGCAGATTTCAAAATGTCTGTGCCTCCACTCAGAAACCCATTGACTTACCAGGACAGCAGTCACATTGATACCCCCAGGAGAACACTACACTGATCCTTGGCAGACCTTCCTCACTGTACCCACACTGTCAATTAACGAACAGCAGTAACAGCACAAGAAGCATTAAAATAGCAAGATACAGTAAATACAGTCAAATGGGGTAGAATTTACAAGGGAAAGGCAGGAACAGGAAAACTGGAAACTGGCTATTTTTGACAAATAGTAGAAAATTGCACAAACTGATCAATTCTCCAAAGTGTGTACAGTTGTCCATTTTTGGGCACTTAAAAGAGCCTATATAGTAGTTGTGAGATGTTAAACGTCCCTTCTACCCATCTCTGGTGCTGTCCTGGTGGGCTTCAAGGTGGAAGTAAAAGAACCCAAAGGCACTTTTTGCAAGAGTAGGGTTTTTTTCCATGTGTCCTGGCCAACATTCTTCTTCCTATAAAAGCGGTTCATGCAATTGTTCAAATGTTGAAGGCCATGTGTGGGTGTTGATGTGCGAAATGATTGCCACTACACGTTTACAGTCACTTCACCACCAGTCTCTCATTGCTTGTAAAGCCCTTTGGGCTACGTGTGTACGAAAAAGGGCAATATAAATGTTGATTCTGTTTCTTGTAATATTTTATATTGAACGAAATAATGTTATTTTATCTTGTGTGTTATTATATTGTAATTTATAAATTTTGTATAAAGCAATCTTAGGACTCCATTGCAGATTAGCACTGTTCAATTGTTTTATCCTAAATAACATGAAAAGAAACTGGGTTCTGGGAAAAGGAAGCAAAGATTAAGGCAAATGATATGTCAGTTGCAGTGCAATACGTCAATAACAAGATGCACTCAGGGAACCCTCTCAGATCCCACAAACCTACTGACAAATCAGTACCACACACAGTCACTGAGTGAAGTGGATGCACTGGTATTTAATACAGTACCCTTAAACCCAGGGAGCTCACTCAAGACCTTTAGTGGGTGGTACCATGCACTGTAGCTTTACTAATCATGCAGTGCAGGCCCGATGCAGGCTGATGCTTTAAAGCAATCACAGTAGTGGACAATGCTAGAAAATACAAGGCTGTAACTCAAACTATAATTAATGAGTTTCCCTTTTTCCCATAGGGAAACTGTGGCATAATTTGCTGTAATAGAGTGTTTAATATGGCAAACACGCACACAGTTTCCCTCACTCTGCGCAGGTGCCTGCTGCAGTTCATCCCTTCCCAACCGCTTGATGCTTGCCGTCTCCTGGAAAGTGAACCACCAGTGGAACTTGGCGGTAAGGTATTTTGGAAAAACAAAATTGTCATTTTCCACATTTACGGGCATCACAAAACATTTAAAAACATTTGAAAATCTCAGACACCGGAAACAAAAGGACCAGACAAAAGTGGAACTGGAGCATGGCCACCTTGGAACCTTTGCTATTTTATATAATTGCTGTAGCAAAAAAGGGAAACCCAGCAATTATGTAAAATAAAATATGAGGTAGTGTGTAAAACTTGAAGTTTACACCCTCCCTCAGTGTTAGATGCTTTAACAAACTCCTCGATCTTCGTTCTTGAGGTTTATGTAGCATCTAACACCTCGGGGGTGTGAAAACTTCTTGTTACACACACACCACTCAATACTTTATTCTATTTGTAATCCACAATAAAGGGTTCACTGTGCAGACGTTCTACCTGAGTTATGTCATTCCAACATAGTGCTTGTACAGCTCAGGGCTTCCACGGAACCTACAGAAGCCTTAATCTGACTATCATAATATAAACTGTTGCAGAACTTGAGCTCTGATAGTTTACTCTGTGGTCGGGAGATCCAGATACCACAGGCGAGACAGGCCAGGAATACTGCTCTTCTCATGAGCAGTTGCTGCAGCCCTCAGGGGAGAAATGGACAAGCTGAATGCAAAAAGCAGGATCTCAGTCTGCGTCCACACAGCAGTTTTTGCATGTGGCAGACTTGTGCGGAGGCAGCTACATCACCACCTCTCAGTCATGGTGAATCTTCTGCCCTACATGGAGTCTTCAACCTTCACTGTTTTGGAATAGACTTTTCTTCCTCCTCACTCCTCTTCTGCTACTCTTGTGCAGGGCTCCATCTATGGTGGAAATTACTAAAGTAAAAACCTGTACTTGCAAAGTCCAAAAGCCCCACACTTCTCAGAAGGTGAATTTTAAGTTCTTTAATGCAATGTAAGATGAAATGAGGGTGAATAGACAATCCATACACCACTTGACTGCCTTGGTGCTTTGAGTACAAACTCTTTGTCAGGGGGAATGGTTATGGGAGGCAAGTGTCACATTTAAATACAACCATTCATGAATAAACATGAGTCTAGTGAATTACAAAGATTAAAGTGAAAAAACAAAGTTAACCACAGTAAACATGACAAAAAGAAACCCGATCACGCATTAGATTATCACAAGTAAATACAACAGCCACAATCTAATGGGCTCTACTAAGACAATATGAAAATTTAAATACTTATTAAAAAACAATTGCCCCTATGCACTGTTGGGGTGGAGGCATGCGGAATCAGTGTGTACCCTGCCCGCGTAGCTGCACACCCATGGACAGTTGCGCACCAGCCAGTATTCACTACTGGCTGCCACCTGTCCATGGCCCCACCCCCCAGCATGCAGGACTCCACAGGGAGGCCAGGGATGTAGATCTGGCTGGGCATCAAATTGGATGCCTGGACTGGGACACAGAGTGAATCCCTTACACGATGGGGTGTGCATTAGCAGTGTACCCTGTGGAAGACCAACAGCCGGTGACAGTGTCAGTGAGAAGAGGGCAAAGCCACTGCCTCTACTTTGATGTGGCCCCAGAATGGGTTGCAGTGACATGGTAGGGGGTCTGTTGGTGTGGTGATGCCGGGGGAGGCACTATATTCCACCACATGCCAGGGGGAAACCGATGGTATTGGTTGGCCGATGGTGCCAGGCGGGGGGGCCTCATCCATAGGGTGGTGCCCCCCTGCATTGTGTGGGTATGTTGGAGGGGTGTCTGGCAGCCATGGGGAGGTCCGGCCACAGTGGTTCTGGTGGCAGTGGGCTATCCACTCCATCCGGGTGGTGTCCAGTTGTGTGCACTGGTTGCATAGGGGGCTCATGGCAAGGTTCTCCCTGTTATACCCTGCACCTTCCTCAGCACCCCCATGGCCAGCACTACATACCTTGTACATGGTGCGTAGTGCTGGCACACCCCTAACTCCGGCCTCTGCCACGAAAGGGTCCGCAGCCGTGGGGATCAGGTGCATTGTGTCTGCATGCCCCCCCCTTTGTGCATCCTGCTCAAGGGGTGCAGTGGTTGCAGATTGACTATGTGCTGCAGATATGCGGTGTGTAGCCACTCCATCCATTGGTGCATACTGCCCAATATGCATTACTGGATAAGAGAGCAAAACCAGCTCTAAACAGACAGAAACAGGAGAGGCTGCTGTGATCTGTGAACAGCTGAGATCTACAATTACCAATATCCAAAAGGGGGCAAAGACGCAGATAGAGAATGCCTAGACAAGAGACAGAGAGAGAAAAAATATATTATATACAAATGTAATATCTTTGTCCCATTTTGGAGACAGGTAATTGCAGCTGTTGGCAGATTGCAGCAGCCTCTCCTGTATCTATTTAGAATTGTTTTTGCTCTCTTATCCAGTCATGCATATTGTTTTGTATTAAGTATTTACATTTTCATATTGTCTTAGTAGAGCCCATTAGGTTGCAGCTCTCAGATTTACTTGTAATAATCTAATGCATGATTGGATTCCTTTTGTCATGTTTACTGTGGTTAACTTTGTTTTTTCACTTTAATATTTGTAATTTACTAGACTCATGATTATTCATTTATGAATGGCTACATTTAGATAAGAGGTGCATCAGTGGTCCCCCTCTGTCTTGTATAGAGGAATTCAGACATGTAGGCATCACCCTTGACCCTGGCTTAGACTTTCACCTCCACATTACAAACCACTGCAAAGCTGTCAACTCTCATAGTAGGCTAGTCTACCACCTGAAAAAACTGCTCACCCCCATGGTGCAAAGTCTATTGCTCAGGGTGTACCCTCTCCTGCCTACAATATGGGTCCCTACTCATCACCAATACCCCCTCATCTTCCTTGTGTAAGTAGGACTTCATGTACAACAACATACGCTGCTTTGCCCTCTCTTCTCCACACCTTACTCACCATGGCTTGGCCATCATCCTGATCAATGTTTGTATTCATATGTGTTTTATGTACAGTGCCTTGGCTTTGAAAGGCACTTTATAAATAAAGTTATTATTATTAATTATTATATTATTATTGTGCAATCTACAACTTCTTATGGTGGCTGTCCCCCTCCACTTCACGATCCTTCACCCTTGGCTGCTTCATTTACAAGCAACGCCAGTCCCCCACCCCTGCCATTCACATACTGCCACTTACCAGAGCCTGCAACACCCACTCCCTCAGGTCCCAGGATTCTACCCTGCTTGCCATACCAAAATGAACAACCAGGATGGGTGAGCAGGCTTTCTCCTCATTTGCACCCAGGTACTGGAATTGTCTCCCACAAACCATCCGTTGCTCCACCTCCACCTTCTCTTTCAAATTAGCCTTTAAAACACATCTCATCCATTCCATGACCTGCAGCTGCTTCCAACCCCCATGACCTTCCTACCCCATTGACCACATTCACTCAACTGCTGTATCTTATCCTATCCCCAACCGCAAGTTTATTTCCTCCCTTCCCAACCTTGCTACCTAACTACTGTAAGGTTCCAACCTAACTGTTGCTTGTTAATTAGCACTGTTTCTTGATCCTAGGTTTTGCTATTGTTTGCTGTTCAGTGTTTCTCATGCATATATTCTTGACAGCTTGAATTTAGACCTTGCATTCTGAATATGTTAGCCTTCTATGATTGTATTCCTACCTGCCATAATTGTTGTATGTTGCTTGTCCATACATGCTGTATTGTACTAAAACTATTGTTGTTCTCTTGTCTAATGTAATCTCCCAGGTCATACCTGAAAATAAGCACTTGGTTGTCTAGTGTACCTACACGGTTACCAAAAAACAGATACATAAATTAAATAAATGCGACACTTGCCTCCTATAACCGCTCCTCCCGATAAAGAGTTTGCTTTGAAGTGCAGGGGTAGTCAAGTGGTATGCGGATGGTCTGTTCACCTTCACTTTACCTCACGTTGCATTAAAGCTCTTAAAATTTATCTTCTCTGAAATGTGGTGTTTTTGTACTTTACAAGTGCAGGTTTTTGCTTTAGTGATTTTCAGCTGGGCTGGCTCTCCATTTCCTGTGCTTGCCCAGCACTGAAGGTTCGCTGTCTTTTTTCTTGGATTTGCTACAGATTTGTTGTCTGACTGCTGAAATTCACTGTCATTCTTTGGCATTTTGGGAGTCCTATGGACTATTTTCCACATTTTGACCAGAGCTTTCAACTTTTCCCTGGGCCAGATACCTGTTTCCCTTTACTCTATTGTAGAGTTAAAGTTATGCAGGAACAGGACAGAGCCAGAACTTGGGGAAGGAGGAGAGCTGCAGGGGGGAGACAGCAGAGAGTTTAAACCACAAGTGGCAAACAACTAAGCAGCTATTAGCAGGAGCTGAAATGCACCAATCTCCTTCACATGATGTTAAATCTTGTTTTGCAAAATTTGAGGAATTATTGTTAAAGGACATACTGTAAATGTGACATACAATATAATAACATTGCAGGAATACCTTGAAAAGAGACACACGTCCAGTGGGCTTAGGGTAAGTGTAAAACCATTCAGTGGCCTTGAGAAATTTGGACTTCATGAAGAATGGATAGAAACAGAAAGGAGCTGCTCCAAAAAAAAAATATTATTAAATCGGAAATAAACAAACAAAAAAACTTGAAAATCTCAGAGGAACTCAAGGGGGCCAGGGCACTTGCTATATCATTCAGAGATAGAAGTAACTGTAAGGACTGTGATACAGCATTACAGAAAAAATTAATAAGTTTTGAAAAATATGTTATATCTTGTAAACAGAATAAATTAAACAGAGATGCTGAAGATTATGACAAGGCTGATATTTTAAGCTGGGGTGGTGCAATGCTAGATCTAAGAGCAGAGGCAGATCCAGAGTATGCTTCCAATCTCAGAAAAATCAAAAGCAAAGACAGAGCCAAAGTCCAAGGGGTAGATCGCAAGAAGGTGAAAACACTGAAATAAGTGATTCTGAAGTGAATGAGGACTCTAGTAATTTTTGTTAGACAAAAAAAAAAATCAAAGCTCCAACAAGAAAAAGAAGGGCAAGGAAGGACAAGAGGGGAGGCACAAAAAGTTCAAGAAAGACCACAGAGGTCTGTAAAGAAAACACTGAATTACATGTGTTAAATATTTAAAATTACATCCTTAGCATTGCCCAGGTTTCAGTTCTTCAAAAAGGACTTTCATTTATTACGGCCCCCAGAGTAAGTCACTTTCAAGTTTTCTTGGAGTTGAAGACAGTCTTTAGAAAAATACATCTGAAATTGTTTTTTTCTTCTAAAAATTCAGCTACTACTTCTAGCAATTTGTGTGGCACAGGTATCACAGAAGGTCAGTTTCCACCCTTCCTGGAGAGTTAGATAGTTTAATGGCAACTATGGCAGACGTGGGTGACGTGCAACTTGGGACCCAATGGTCAAGTGATGTTTATTGATCAGCATTTTCCATTATAATATTCTGAAAAAGGTCCATGCAATATAACAATGAAATGAATTAAAATGCACACATTAATAATATAAGCATTTGATATAGAAACATAGAAACATAGACTTTGACGACAGGTAAGGACTGCTTGGCCCACCTAGGAGGTCAGGGGTAAGGGGCAACAGAGTTCTAGGAAAACATAAACTGAAGTTACAAACTCAAATGGGCAGACTAGGTGGGCTATAGGCCCTTCTCTGCCAACACTTTCTATGTATCTATGTAGTCTACCCATTTCCCTACCTACAGGATAAGCTGCAGATCCTAGTTAACCAACAGCCTATTTCTTCCTACACCCCACAAAAATTGCCTTATGTCTGTCCCATGCATTCTTGAATTCTCCCACAGTTTGAGACCCCACAACCTCCTCAGGAAGGCTGTTCCATGCATCCACCACCCTCTCTGTGAAAAAATACTTCCTCACATTGCCCCTGAACCGCCCTCCCCTCTTCTATCTTCAAATTGTGTCCCCTTGTTCTTGCACATCTCTTTTTCTGAAAGATGCTACCCTCTTGGACTTTGTTGATTCCACTGAGGTACTTAAAAGTTTCTATCATGTCCCCCCCTCCCTCCTTTCCTCAAGGGGATGCATATTAAGCTCCTGTAGTCTCTCCTCGTATGGCTTCTCTTGCAGACCCTGTACCTTTTTAGTTGCCCTCCTCTGGACTGCCTCTATCCTGTCTATGTCCTTGCGGAGATGGGGTCACCACAGTTGGACTCAGTACTCCAGATGGGGTCTCACCACTGTCTGTACAGAGGGATAACAACTTCTTGTTTTCTGCTGGTGATGCCTCTCCCTATACATCCCAGTATCCCCCCAGCCCTCCCTACTGCCTTCTCACATTGCTTGCTAACCTTAAGGTCATCTGATATGATTACCCCCAGGTCCCTTTCCATTTCCGTTGTTGTTACTACCTCCCCCCCATTGTGTAATCTTCCTCTGGTATTTTGTTTCCCAGGTGTATTATTTTGCACTTCTTTGCATTGAATCCAAGCTGCCATACTTCTGACCATTCCTCCAACCTTGCCAATTCCCTTCTCATCCTTTCCACACCTCCTTGTGTATCGGCCCTGTTGCAGATCTTTGTGTCATCTGCAAAGAGGCATACTTTTCCTTCCAGTCCCTCTGCAATGTCACTTATAAAGACATTAAAAAGGACCAGACCCAGTACTGAACCCTGCAGTACCCCACTAGTAACTCCTCTTTCTTTAGAGTGGACTCCATTTACAATTACCTTCTGTGTCCTGTTGTCCAGCCAATGTTTTACCCAGACTACTACCGTGGGACCCACTCTCAGGCTAGTTAATTTGACTATTAATCTTTTGTGTGGGACTGTGTCAAATGCCTTGCTAAAGTCTAGGTAGGCCACGTCCACAGCATCTCCCTGGTCTACTACTTTGGTCACCCAATCAAAAAAATCAGTTAGATTCATTTGACATGACCTTCCCGCTGTGAACCCATGCTGCCTTGGGTCCAGTACCCACTGGCCTCTAGGTACTCAACAATTCTTTCCTTCAGAAGTAATTCCATAACTTTCCCTACCACAGAGGTCAAACTGACAGGTCTATAGTTTCCTGCCTCTGTCTTGGTCCCACTTTTGTGAAGGGAAATCACCATCCACCTTCCTCCAGTCCTCAGGTACCACACCATCCTCCCATGATTTGTTAAAAAGGGTAGTCAGTGGTTTCACTAGTTCTCTCCTTAATTCTTTTAGAATTCTGTGGTGAACTCCGTTAGGCCCCCATTGCTTTGTCCACCTTCAGGTTTAGAAGTTCTTTTAGAACTCTTTCTTCTGTGAAAGAACTGGGATTGACCCCCCTATCCAGAGTGCTTCTGTTAATTGGATTAGGCACTTCCCATCCTCCTCCTCTTTTGTGAATACTGAGCAGAAATATTCATTCAGTATCCCTGCTTTTTCACTGTCCCTCTCTGCCCACCCACCATCCATTCTATTCAGCCTCACTATCCCTCCCTTTGTCTTTCTACACTCCCTGATGTACCTATAAAAGGTTTCATCCCCCTTCTTAACCGAGTTGGCTATCTTTTCCTCAGTTTGTGCCTTTGCTATTCTGACTTCCCTTCCTGCTTCCTTCTGCCTTAACTGGTGCAGCTCTCTGTTCTGCTTCTTCTGTGTTTCCTTATACCTCCTGAATGCTATCTTTTTTCTCCCTGACCTTCCCCGCCACCTCTTTTGGGAACCATAGTGACTTTTTCTTTTATTTTGATTTGTTTATTTGCTTCACACAAAGGCTTGTTGCCTCTGTGATGGCAGTTTTGATGTTTCCCCATTGTTGCTTCACCCCTACTTCTAGTCTGTTTGCTAGTGCCTTTCTAAAGCACTCTCCCATCTTGCCAAAGTCAGCCCTCCTGAAGTCCAGTACCCTCACTTTTGTATGGCTTGACTCTGTAGCTGAGTTTATCGTGAACAACACTGTTTGGCGGTCATTTGTTCCCAGATGGCAACCCACTTCTAGATCTGAGATCCTCTCACTGTGCCCATTTGAGAGTATGAGGTCTAAGATTGCTCCCTCATGAGTGGGTTCCAAAACTAGCTGTCTGAGGCATGCCACCTGTAAGGCATCAAGAATGGCCCTGCTCTTGGATGTGACTGCAGCAAATGTACTCCAGTTAACATCTGGTATATTCAGGTCTCCCATCAATAGTATCTCCCCTTTCTCTGCCATCCTAAGAATGCCTTCTATCATATCCTTGTCCATTCCCTCCCCCTGACATGGGGGTCTGTATACAACCCCTGTGCGGATTATGGTGCCATTTCCAGTCTCTAAGGTGACCCACAATGCCTCCTCTCCTCCCTGTTTACTCTTTTGTTCAGTTGCTTTTATCCCTTCCTTTACATAGAGAGCTACTCCTCCTCCTCCTCTTCTACCCTCCTTGTCTCTCTTGTAGGTTGTGTACCCTGGTATGTTAACACCCCAGTCATGGTTCTCTGTGTACCATGTTTCTGTGACTGCTACGATATCCAGGCATCCCTCTTTCCATCAAGACCACCAGTTCAGGGAGCTTGTTGCCCAGACTACGGGCATTGGTACTCAATACCCTCCATTTCCTGATGGCCTTACCCCTTTTTGCCCCATCCCTGTCCTTATTGCCTTTGTCACTTTCTCCATTTACCCCTGCCCTTCTCCCTATCAAGATCTCTATCTTGGTGTTTGCCTCACTTACTACCCTGATTATTTTGGGAGGGCTAGGATTTTCCTGCTCCTTTTTTCAGTGTCCCCCCCCCTTGGCTAGTTTAAATGCTTGCCAATGAAGCATTTAAACCTATCATCTAGGATCCTGGTTCCCCTCCTGGACAGATGCAGACTATCATGCCAATATAGACCTGCATCACTCCAGGTGGATCCCGAGTCCCCAGTGAAGCCAAATCCTTGAGCTTTGCACCAGTTTATCAACCACTAATTGAATCCCATGGTGTGGAGCACCCTAGCCTCACCTACGCCATAGACAGACAGCACCTCCGAGAAGGTTACCGTGCATGCTACTTGTCTAAGGCCCCTCCCCAACTCCACAAACTCTTCCTGCACTGCTCTGATCCCTTTCTTAGCAAGGTCATTTGTCCCTAGGTGGACAAGGACATCCAGCTCCCTGCCCTGTGCAGCTGCTCTGGCGATCCTAAGGATTCACTCCCTGTCCCTCCAAGCCATGGCGCCAGGCAGGCAGCTTATGGCACACTAATCCAAGCCTATAAATCAAAACTGCCAGAAAGTTGATGATAATAAATTGCTTTGGAAGTAAAATCAAGCAGATTCACTCAGTAAACATACATGGAGACAAGCAAGGATAAGAAATATTGTCCTCTATTCAGATAAATGCACTATTAATGGCAAGAAACCACTAAATCATAAACATTAACATGAACTTGGCTCAATAAATTATCCCAGTCACTGCACTCTCAAAAATGTAAGAGTTCAGATGTACTTTAAAATCAAAAGCTGGATCAGCAAAGCCAAGAGTAGGGAGTGAAATGTCCCCAAAATGCCTTAATAAGGTCCTTTATGAGAGAACTGGAATCATGCGCAAAGAAGTTTAAAAGATTATCTGTATTACAGGCAGTCTTTTGTACAAAGATAAGTTTTTTCCAAATTAATGCCTTAATGCAGATCTGCAAGAAGGAAACAGCATTAACCTTTGCTAAGGAATCCTGCTTTTAAACTTTTAAGACTAAACGGTTTAAATAATCTCCATGGTGCTCAAAACCAGTTTAGCAGATAAGCATTCAAATGAGTTTGTATCTTTGACAATTGCCCACATTAATACAAAACCAAGAGAGTATACATATACAGAATACAAAGACTATACTTAAGTATAACAAACATAAAATTTGAATAGTAAATGGATTATAAAATAAATCAGGTCCAATGCTACAGGTCATTTGTGAACAAACTATTGCCAACCAAATTCCATTTGGCATGATGGCGGCACCAAAACAGGAGTCCCACTTTAACGCACTAAAGTTCTTTTCTTGTGCATTCTATATACATTTAACATGTACTGAGTGCCAGAATTCCACTCCACTGTAGAGCCAACCCTGCAGTGGCTCCAATCATGTTATAGAGTCTCACTTGGGATTTTTTTTATATTTACTAGATCACTTAGAAAACTATAACTTGAAAAACAAATGGTTAAGTGTAATAGAGGCTCCATTTAAACGCTGGAGTCTGACGTATCAGCTCTTCACAGGAATAGGATTTGTATAAACTTAACAGCAGGAAATTATTGCATTAGAAAAACCATCTTTGTTTTGAGGAGGTAGATATGAGGGGAGTTCAAACTCCATAAGAGGAGACAATACAGCAGTGCCAGGGCAATACCCCAGTTATTATTCAGTAGTCAGTCTGGGTGTTAAAACAGCAGTTGATACTAAATGTAAATCAAATCAAATACTTCATAAAAAATGTTCCCCTCAACCGAAGAAAAAATAAATTTATACAGGAGGAAATATAAAAAGCTGCACCTTAGCATATGGGAGTTCATATTCTCCAGCAGCTGAGTTCAATTCATGGCTCAGGATCAATTTTAGTTTCACACCCTCCCATGCTTTAGATGATTAATACCTCGCTCTTCATGGAGTTCAGATCAAAGAAAGAAAGGGCTGCCAATCTCCTACCTACTCCACTTCATAACCCTGGAGTTCAGAATTTTACCAACAAATGCTGGCCACTTTACAGAGTCTCAACGATGTTTGTTGCCGGCAGAGCTAATCGTTCCTTTATTTATGCCACTTCTTGTGATGATCAAATGAATATCAGCTGGTCCAAAGAATTCATTTGCACTTAGGTGGTATTTCCTAGGGAGAGAATAAGAAAGACAAATGCTTCTCTGAGCATAATAACTTCCAGTAAAGCAAACTCTACAAATCCTCCCATAGGCAAGGATGTCATAGCTTATTTAACATAGAAAAACAGCCATTCAGCACCTCTCTGCACCAGTAGTGCTCCGAAATCCCCATTGTTAATGGAATCTCTATATATCCTCTAAGGTCCCACCTCTTGTATTCATTTTCTTCCTTCATGTTACAATTTGGACATTAGATCATTTCATGAGCCACACAGCCTACGATTATTAATTCCATAAACTCATCACTGTATGCAATTGTCCGAGGCTTTCCATCAAGCTCCCACAAATAACAGCAGATCCAAGTATTTCAGTTGCATTGTAACGTAGAAAGGAACAGAAGAGGAGAAAATCCTCTGAGTATAATAACTTTGGTAGCATATTTGAGCAAATTCTCTCTTCCCCCCAGGCAAGGGTATCACATTTTATGTAGGCTAAAATCAGCTTTTCGGCACCCTCGGTGCTCCAACATTCTCAGCATTCCTTACTCTGGCTATTTTTCTGTGTTTCCATAGTTTTCTTTCCAGTCCAGCTAGCATCCTGATTGGACTCCGAAAGCCAAAGGTAGACCAATATTCTCCTTGACTGTGCAGTGAAAATTTACAACTTTAAAATACATAAAGCTCTTATCCAAGGGTTCTTAGCTTGCTTTTATAATACCAAGAAGTACCATTTCTACTGTTAAGACTTTTAAGAGCTATGAAAACTCCTTTAATATGCTTTCAGAATGCCGGATCTACTGGCTACAAACTCCATTTGATGTACCATTTTGGCATAACAAAAAGGAGAAAACTGTCCTGCATCTACAATTAAATTTAAAAACCAACACAGGTTTCATTCACCATCAAATAACATAAAAGAAAAAATAAAACAAATTTCAGCGGTGAATAAGCTGTGAATGCCATTTCATATACAGAGCTGCGGGGAGTGGAGCAACATTGTAGCCATCTTGCTTCTCTACCCCTCCCTGGACCCAATGGATTACATTATCAATTCGGACTCTTTGAATGAAGACAAATTGGAAGCTTTATTAGAGGAAGGTAGAAATTATACGGAATCAGTTTGAACACAATCTGCTGAGGACTTCCGTAGATTTTGTTCTGTGCCAAGTAGCATAAAAAAAACAAAAAAACAACAGAGAGATATGCTTTTTAAAGACAAGTCCACTTTTTGCCCTACAACCACCAATGCTGCTGTCATTTCCTTTGAATGGTTATGAAACAGGTTCAGGAACTTTTATCACAAGTTCCCCCCCCCCCCAAGTACTCTAATGTGTCCCAAAAAAAAAACGAGGATTTGCTATAATGAATTAGCAACCAATAAGAACTCTGGGCCCCATTCACAAAAGGTATGGATGGGCTACATGCCATGTAACCCAGGTGCATAGCCCGCCTGCACCCAGATGCGCACACTGTGTTCCATCAGTGCGATGCCCGAAGCAGGGCCGCCCCCACCTATGCACCCGATCCCTAGCCGATCACCGGCCACGCACACAGCTCCACACCAGAGCGGGCAGGGGGGCAGGGGCTGTGGCAGCACTCTGCATGTGCAAGAAACCATGGCGTGCTGCGTGTGGTGTCTGGCGGCTACACATCTGGCAGGCAGCCATCAACCCAGGTGGCAGGTTATGCGCCCCCGGTGATGGAGCCACCAGCTGCGGCAGTCACAGCGGGGGGCATTGGAACCCCAAATATGGATGCCCCTGCCATCGGGGCACACTAGGTGGGCTGGGGGTGGTCAGCCAATGACTTCAGCCCCAACATCTTGCCCAGCACTCTGTGCGTCAGGACAAACATTGCATCCTGCAGGCACAAGGGTTCCATTCCAGGACCCGGTCTGGGCAGCTGATTGGCTGCGCATCCAGGTCTTCAGCCCCACACCAAATCGCCCCCCACAAACCTGCACATTGAGGGTGTACGGCCATGTAATGGAGGCTGGCAGGGACTGCTGTTCTTGAACGCGGTCCCTGCGCAGATTTCTGGTGGGTGCGGAGCTGCTTGGGGGGATATGTGTGATTGGTGTGTACCCCCACCAGCTTTCATGAATAGGGGCCATTGTCATTAAGCCAGCAGACAAAGGGTGTAATGTAGTAGTAATAGACAGACAGCTGTATGTTGACATATCCGTGTCCTTACTGAATGATACAGACAATTATAGAGAATTAAGTGCCAATCCAACCTTAACTTTTAATAAGCAGCTGTATCAGATTCTCATGAGTGTCTTAGCTAATGGCAGTATTAGTGAAAATAAGTTTAAATTTATCTGGCATGAACATCCAGTTATTCCAGGTTTCTATATTTGGCCAAAAATTCATAAAGATATCAGCAAACCCCCTTGCAGACCCATTGTGTCAGGCTATGCATCTATCAGTGAGAATCTGGGTCACTTTGTTGATTTTTTCTACAAAAATGTGTCATAGAGTTGCCATCATATTTGAAAGATACCACTAACACTTTGAAGAAGTTTGAAAATCAAATGTGGAGTGATGATCTTGTTTGGTTGGTTATAGATATCGAATCTCTGCATACTGTATGTTTATTAGACATGATCAAGGTATTCAGGCTTGCAGATTTTTTCTAGAAAATCATAGTGAGACCATAGATATGCCAGTGGATTTTATATTACAAGCTTTAGAGTTTATTTTACGTTGCAATGCTTTTGAATTAAAAAACAAACACTATTATCTACAAATATGTGGTACAGCTATGGGAGCCAGCATGGCCCTTAGTTCCACTAACCTTTTCTTAGAATGGCTGAAAATGCTGCAAATATACAATGAAAAGGGGCCGGCCTGGTGGTGCTGAGGGTTGAGGCACTGGACGCCACACCTCGTGCCATGCCCCGGGCAACTCATGATTGTTAACGAGCATAGGTTTACCGTGGGTTGGCAGGGAGAGAGAAGGATTGAGCATCTAATGGACTGCTCTCCATCTCTGGGGAAGGGGGAGTGCAGCAGCTGGTGTACGCCTGACCCATAGCGGAGGCTGGGGCTCAACAGCACAGCGCCACATGAAAGTGAGGTGGGGTATGTGGTAGATGCCTGATGGGCATGCCGTGCTCCCACATGGGGAGAAAAAGTGAAAATTGTGACTCTCGGTCATGCAGCTTGATGGCCATCCACTGGTGCATGCCATTCGTCGGGCTCACCATCTGTTCTGGATCCGTGCTGGGTGGAGTATTAGGGGGTCCCTTGCCTCCCCACCATGGGGGGGTAAGCCATGGGGGAAGTATAAGGTTGTGGTCGGGGAACAGTGCAGGCGGACGGTGGCTGGAGGATGAGTGGAGGAGAGAGTCAACCGGCGGCCACAGCCGGAAAAAAAAAATACAGTGAAAGAGTTAGCCCATTTCACAGAAACATCGAGCATCGGTAGAAATATATTGCTGACTGTATCTGTGTGTGGGTAGGAGACATCAGTCTGATTCCAGAATCTGTGAATTGGCTTCATGAAAATGATTAAAATCTTAGAGATTGTGTGAGGTGACACTTTGGGCTTCATAGCCCACTATCCTGGGGCAGCGATAGCCCCTCTGTGTAAAAATAAAAATGTTGTACTCACTGAATAACATTTGGGAAGGGATCGTAATGTTTCCAAACCATGAGCTAGTCGATCCCTTCCCACTTCCTAGACTGCCTGCTCTGCCCCCGCGCTCCCCCGTTTTGTGACGTGGTACCAGGGAGAGCATGGGGACATGCCTCATACAAGTCCATGAGGCTTATTTCCAGAATGTGTTTTTTTTAACTTTACCTTTTGATAAAAATGAAAGACACCGCTCAACTAACAGGGTCCAGAAAATGCCATCTGAGCTATTCTCAAAGGCAGTCTGTGTCAACCACAGGCAGTCTGTACCAAACAGGGCTTGTGCCTCCTGTGTGCCAAAGAATGGGCTACTACAACCTGGTGCTAGGGGTCATGTGGCAGACGCAAGCTGCTACACCCCCAGAATTGGATTCTCAAAACCAACCCAGAGGACATTTTTCTAAGCACCCTTAGACCAGCCAGGGCCAGTATTTACATTTTCATATTGTCTTAATAGAGCACATTAGGTTGCAGCTCTCAGACTTACTTCTAATAATCTAATGCATGATTGAGTTCCTTTTTGTCATGTTTACTGTGGTTAACTTTGTTTTTTCACTTTAATATTTGTAATTCACTAGAGTCATGTTTATTCATGATTGTTTGTATTAAAATGTGACACTTGCCTCTCGTAACCTTACCTCCTGATGAGGAGGAGTTTGTACTCGAAGCACCAGGCAGTCAAGTAGTGTGCGGATTGTCTGTTCACCTTCACATCACCTTATGTTGCATTAAAACACTTAAAATGTAACTTCTGTAAAGTGTGGTGCTTTTGGACTTCATGAGTGAAGGTTTTTGCTTTAGTGATTTTCAGCTGGGCTGGCTGTCCGTTTCCTGCACCTGCCCTGCACCAAGGGTTTGCGGTCTTCTTACTTGGATTTGATGTCCATCTATGGTGACCACAGTATTTGGCTGGAAGGCAAGTCATAAGGTGCAGATTGCAAAAAGCACGTTACCTGGGGCATGGTTTATCTACAGATTGGAGCAGATGCATGCCTGAAAATGTTCCTTTCTTAAGACTTAAAAACTACTTTGTCACAGCATAATATAACATTTACCGAGTGTAGTACTGGGGCACAAGTTTCTCATTGATCTTGCGTATCTTAGCATGGAGATGATGAGGAAGACAGTGAAAGGCAAACTTTCGAAACAACAGCAGCAGGGAGGCAAAAATGGAGTGGGGCCTTCAGATGGAGGGGACCCAAACCCACACTGGAAAAGGGTCTGCAGGCTGTATGAGACCTAGAGTGCACAGAGGACATGGACTAGAAAATGGACTTATAGTATACCACAGTGACGGTGGTTGAGACCAGGTTGGAAGCTGAAGTGATGATGACCAATGCAAAGTCAGCTGTGGACTCGGTGAGCAAGAGCTCGGCTGCAGTGGCAAGCAATGTTCAAGAAAATAAACTAATTCATATTTTTGCTAGAGTACCTTGCAAATGGCATGGAAAGCAACAATTTGTGGCGATTTGGGATTCTGGAGAATCAGGAGGGATCGGAATCTATTACCTGTGCTACACATTTCTTACAGGACATTTTGGACATACAAATGTCTGGATAGTTTATAAAGTCCTGGGTCATGCTTTACAAAACTGTATTAACCCCAGTCTCTTCATGCTGTGATGATCATTACTACTGACCCATATATATGTGGTCTAATATTAAATGTCGCTAAAAACAATGGATAATTGACATTTATCATATGGGAGATGTATCTTTTGTTTTCCCAATCTCAGCTGCTCTACCAGGCAAGTCAATGCAGCTTCGATGCCATCTGAGAGGGGTTACATGAGATAGGTATCACTCGCTTTAGCTCCCTGCAAAGTTGTGCATATCTTATACCAGAAAGAGTTCTCTTTTTCTGACCCAAAATGGCAAGCCACCAACTGGACAAAATAAAAGTGGACTTTACTACTAGGGCACAGTCAGTGTGACTGAAGGGACATTATTTGTATAAGAACTTTTCCATAGTGCTATATAATGTTCTGTTGTGCTACTTTTACTCAGCCAAGTTAATTGAATTACTGCCTAATGATCCTGAGCAGGATAGGAGGTCGCCATGGAAGGTACCGCTTTCCTTTTTATATACATGTACCACTACTTATGTCCCTACAGCGACATCCCCAATCGTGATGCCTCTCACAGCAATGGACACACAGTGACATCCCTGACACTGACGCAACCCAATGATGAACGGCAACACCACGACAGCGACCGACATTGTTGATCAGATCAAAACCTCCCCATGCAGGGGGGCTGTGCCCTCTGTACCCCCCTACTTTATATATCTAACTCCATGTTGCACAAAGTTAGATACATATCCCCTGTCACCGCAAAGTCCATTGGCATGATGCACCCATCCCCGGCACATCTGTCACTGTGGGGGAGTTGCTGTGGAAGAGTTGCTGTGGGGCCGTCGCTGTGCTGATGGTCTACGTACTTATGGATATTGGGTGGGTGAGTGAGGAAAGTGTTTGTACGTTTAACACTGTATATCAATTCAGCTGCTAACTCCTTCGGGTCCTGTCACCACCATTAGTTAACAAAGGTGACAAGATGGCTGCCACATTGTGGGGAGGGGATAGCCTGGGCTATCTGCCTATATTACTCACTTTCTCAATATGCAGTTATTGGAGAGGGGACCTGGTGGGATGGTGGGTCTGGTCTCTGTGTGACAACCTAATCAACACTTATGTCATTCATGTCTGATAAATTCCTCAAAAATGCAGTTTTTTGGGGTTTCAACTAGAACTCAGTAGTGCTGTAAGGCAGTTGCTTGCCTTAATTAGAAAATCACTGTTTTGACTATTCCTTCATTTCAGGAGATTTATGGGGTGGTGTCTGATAGAAGACCAGATCAAAACCAAGGCCTGCTTTCAAACACACAGATACAAGAGGTGGCATTCCTCTCTTCTGCATGACACATCTCACTCACAAGGCTTCCAACACAGAGTTGCCATATCAGTAGTATCTTGTCTGTACTAATGGTACTAATGCCTGTCTAAGTGGAATTTGTGTACTGTTCTATAATTAAACTAATAAGATGTCACTGAAAAAAATTCTGGGGCAGGCCAAGCACTCATAGTCATTAACTCAACTACCTATTGGATCAGTCACAAAAGGCATGGAGCTGTATTATAACAACTTTCTTGATTTGCTATTGCACTTAAACCAGCCTGAATGCCAATGAGTCCATTAATCCCTCAATTTAGCTCAGTACTGACTCTCTTGGTGCTTTCTCAGCTGGTTGGCCATCACTGTGCCCTACGAGATCTGTCTGAGGCTCTGGTGGTCAAACAAGTCTATCACAAGGGCTTTGTCTACATCTTCACAGTGTCTCCTGAATTCAGGTCCATCTGTTGAAAAATAGTGTCTGCATCCCTGCATTCTGCTCCTGGGTCAAAACACACACATTTCTGGTCCAATCAAGCAAACAGTTAATGTTGTCAACCTGCTGAAGGACAAATGAGTTAAGAACCCCTATTCACTGTTGTTCACACATTAGCAGCATGCATTCAAAAGTTATAAGCACTTGAAGGAAAACATAGTAAGCTCCACAAACATAAGGGTGGTTGCACTCATCCTCTGCTGAAAGTTTTGGCATCCTCGTCAAAAGGACAGTCAAAAAATATTCACAAATCTTCCTGAATACTAAGACAGGTTAGAATAGTACAATCTAGAAACCTGCCTCCTGACTGTTCAGCAACAAGTTGGTATAACAGTATTAGTGAACAATACCAGGCGATGTAGGTGTTATGCAAATACATTTCTTAACCCCAGACTGAAGGCAACATAATGGGAGATGTTGGAATGAACTGGTCCCAATCTTAACACTTTTATGCACCACATACTTAGCAGTATGCATGGAGGCACCTGGAGTGTGACAGGGTGAAGGTCAACTTTTTTTTTTACAATTATAGTTATTACAATTGAAGCTCATTGTCATGTGCTTCCTGGGATCACAGTGGCTTGCTCAGGGTCACACAGTATGTAAGGGGAATTTGTGGAAATCAAACCCAGGTCTGCCAGATGTACAAAGCTCATTCACAGCTTGCTTCTCTACCATCTGGGCTATACTGTAGTTGGTTTCACTTCTATTCCAGATCATCTTGGTATAGCCAGCTCTTCATACAATTATGGTACCAGTACTCTCCCCCCTCCACTTAGCTGCTTTAAAGACGGCAATTTATTCAAATAACTCCAGTATTTTTACTTGTCTTAGATTGTTAGAGGGGTTCTTGGTCTCATCATTCAGCTGAATTATGATCAGACCTGACCACCACAACAAGGTGGCCACCTCATCAATTAGGAAAAAGCATCACATTTTACCTTGCCATGCTAAGCTGAGGTTCCCTTGCTTTTTCTCTGTCTCATGGGGAAACCACTCTCTGGCTCATTGCTTGTATAATGTGCTCTGGCCAATAAGAAGCTCATAGGTGATCACCGGGGAGCTCAGCAATTAGGAGAAGGTCACAATTCTCCTGCATGCAATTCAATATTAAGGGGTTGGCAAACTCAACCCATCACATATACAATACATCTTTATAAAATTTATAGGGGTGCACCTGGTGTGTAACCAAACAAAAGCATACAATTATGGTACCAGTGTTCCCCCACCCCACAACTCAGCTGCTTTAACGCCTGCAATTCAGTCAAATAACTCCAGTGTTTTTACTTGTTTTAGATTATGTTGTGGTGGTCAGGCTTGATTGTAATTCAGCTGAATGATGAGACCAAGAACCACTCTAACAATCCAAAGCAATTCAACTACTAGAGTTATGCGTGTGTGTGTGTGTGTGTGTGTGGTGTGTGGGTGGGGTGGTGGGGGTGGGGTTGGGAGAAAGCACTGGTACTATAACTGCATGCTGTATGTCAAACACCAGGTGCACTATAAAGATGTATTGTAATGTGATGGGTTGAGCTTACCAAAGCCTTACTATTGAACAGCCAGTTCCTCCTTTAAATATGTTCATCTGGGCTCAACTTCAGCTTCTGTGTACAATTCATATACTGTACACAAGGAGGACAACAGACTCTGCATCTTCAGGCACAAAGCATGCTGCATTTAAATTTAAAGTATTGTAGCAATGGAACTGTATTTTGAATGTCTGTCACTGCAGGAATAGCCTCAAGCATTCTAGTAGTACAGTCTGTGTCAGATGAAGGTAAAGCATTGCATGATACCTGATTGTACAGTACACAAATTCATCTTAATCTAATTTTTCCACATTGTCTCCATTATCTACAGCTGGTTTATTTGTTCATTTCTGAGTGGTGGACATCTTACTAATGGTGTTGATACAGGTGGTTCACTATCTGGTATTGATTGCCAATTAGTAGCAAGTAGTTCCGATACAGTCTTTCCCATTCTCTTGCTTGATCAATACACTGAAAGATCACACAATTACTCCATGAAGACATAAGGATTAGCCTTCCATTTGTCTTTAGTCTTTTACATCCCAGGCAGACTCAAGTTCCTCAAAAGCAAATGATCTCCAACATGTGAAACTGGTCCTTGGACACATTTATCATATCTGGCTCATGGTGCATGGCTGTCCCTTACTGTCTCTGTGGCTAATAAATAAGCCTCCTGTAGTTGTTGTCACAACCTCTGGGTGTAGCGCAGATACATTTCAGGCAATGTTCCATCAGCAGATATGCTAGTGCATAAGTTAATTGATACTGTAGTCTATATTCTCTGGTAAAAAGGGGAACTATCTTGCACCGGGAGTGCTTTACCTGTTGACCAAAAAGCTAAGTTTCTGAGACCACTTGGATTTCTGGGCTGGCTCAAGAGTACCCAACATGTTCAAGAAAGTTCAGTTAGAATGTTCAGGTTGTGGATCACCTTGAAAGTGGTAAGGGGTGGTCCACAGTTTTTCAGTGCCATAGGAGGATAACATTTCTCCCACAAGATGGCTTTTGAAGTCATGGCCCTGATCAGATCAGATTTGTTTGAGTATAATGTATAACATACGTCTCAGTAGGAATCTTTGCTAACTACTGTTGTTGCTATTTCATCATTTGTTGCATATACCTGCATATACCATCTGAAGTGATCTGTTACTACAAGGATGTTGGCCACATTCTTACTATCTGCTTCCAGTGGCACAAACGCCATACACACTAGTTCCAGACGGCCACTGGTGGAGATGTTCACTAAAGATCTGCATAGTTAAGCAGGGTCTTTATCTGTACATAGCTTGCACAGTTCTTGCAGAGTAGATGGCACCTTTCGCTACCTGATAAACTTACAGACAGCCCACCTCACCAGGAGGCACTCCTACATTCCAACAGAGTTGGTACAAAACACGCTGCTGCCACATGAGTAATTTCTGAAAAGTGTCTTGCTCTCCCTCTGTTTAAAGATTTTTGTCTACAGCTAAAGGTACTCACTGCTTTCAGTACTACCAAACTTGTGCCTCCAGGTGTAAGGTCCTACTCATTTCAGTGGGTGGACAAGGACGTTTATAGTATCCTGGGACCTCTTGTACATAGTTTAGACCTTTAGGGGTTAATGAACAGTGCTCCTTAGTAGGAGGAGCTGAAATATTTAACAAGAGGGGCACCAGATATTTGAGGGTTGGTTCCTGGGAGCCCTGTGAGAGGACGTTCCTTAAAAACCCAAACTTACTCCTGTACTGGATTTACCCATTGCAGGAAGCCCTGAGAATCCAACTGTATGTGGATCTAGAGATCAGAAATGTGCAGTGGCTGCAAGAAGGGCTGTGTCCATGCAGATCTGTAGAGGAGGAATTCCTTAAATAAGTGATATGGACTACCGTGTTGTAGGCCTTATGACTATGGGGCTAGGAGTCATTTCTCATGCGGGATCTGAACTGATGCATAGGACCTGCAATCAAAGGTTTCTGGTTGCCTTACACCTTAATGGCTGTCCTGTTAGAGTTGTGTTTGCTTCTATTGTGTAACTCTTCTCAAATTTGATTAAAGATGAATTGTATGCACCCTTTTGAGAGTGCCCTTCTTCATTTATGGGGACTGTTCAAAACTATCTGCATCACCTAAGTTGCTTCACAGGAGGAGGTCAGGTTTTTGTTTTCAAAAGGGTAGACCTTCATGACTTGAAGACCTGCATGTAAGAATATATAGAGCCAAAATCCCTTGGGGCTCCAGAACAGACATGTTAAGTCAGGGAACATTCGAGACTCGATAAAAATAGAAATGGTAGGAGAAGTTTCCCCTTCCTATGAGCTTCTTAACATCCCTGGATGGGGTGGGGGGGCGCACATACACAAGGAAGGCAAGTATTTAACGGCTGTTGCATTTGGGTGGATGACTTTCAGTGTCCAGATTGCATCCACTGGGCCTTCTCACAGATATGTATGCTTCTCAGCATCAGAACAGGAGGTACAGTAACTTGCATGATCTGGGTGACTTGTTCTGTCTAGAGGGTGAAATTATCCTTACTGGCAAGGGTAGGTCAGATTCCAGACAAATCTATAATCTCTTGCATGGACTGCTTTCAATACACAAGTTCCCAGCTCTCTCAAGCAAGGAGTCACTGCAGTAATACTGGCTTCAATGGGAATGTCATTGACTCCATCAGGAAGCCACCATGCCTTTAAAATCACCCAGAGTTTTCCCCTCTTGGGACAATGCATCTTGACTCTTTTTTCAGAAATTATGCGAGTTGGGTGTGGATGGGTTGGCCTGAGTAAGGCTCCCCCTGCAAAAGAGATACCTCCTGTCTCCATCTTCTCTCCAGTGACAGAGGTTGGCAATGTATTAATATCTACCGCTTTATCTTTTTCAGATAAAGCATGAATGCACTGCAAACTGGATTGTAAATCATCCCTTTTCATTTCACATTCCCCAAGCAATATACTGCAGTGCCTCCAAAACCTTTTTTAAAGCAAAAGCAATTGTAGCCCTCTCTTACGGTACTTTCATGGGCCTTTCTAGAGTTCATTGGTACAGCTCATATAAAACTCACTGCTCTTCCTTTGATCAGTGCATTTGCAGCTCAAATTCCAGCTCATTTCCAGTCAAATGTAAAATTACTTACACAGCGCAATGTGCTCCTTTAAATGTTTTGCTTTTTGGCTGCAATCCACAACTACAGAGTACCCTACAGCATATGACAGTTCGTGTCTCATCTGTTCAGCTGCAAACCAGTGATCTGAGTGCTATTAGGGGATATTGTCAACCCTTTTTGCATCATACTATTTCAAAGTGAAAACCCACATTTTATGATTGCTTATCTTCTACATTGGTGTTGCAGGTGGTTTAATCAGCCTCCTTTTTTAGTAGAACTGAAATGTACGGTAATTGTGTTATTATATCCAACCATGTTTTGTTTAAAATCCTTGATTTGCTTGTATTCCTTACTTTCTGAACATTAGGAAGACCCCCATGCTGTGCAGTAATAGTCTGCTCTGCTCCTGCTGTATCTTGAGTGGTTAGACTGCATTGGGGGTGTTCCCAAGTCCTGGAAGGATGCAGTGGGAGTTGGTTAAGGAATGTAAACAAAGACGTTTTGGTGCTGTAACACCAGTATGGTAGGCAGTCTGTTTTTCATATTTTAAAAAAAAAAGGACTCAGACTCAAACTATTGTACCAGCCACATCAGCACATTCTAAAGAATTTGAGCATTCATCATTTTTTACGTTCACTTGTGCGCATGCGCAAGGAACGTCTTGGGAGAATGGGATACTTTGGAGGTGTGCCCTTCCCCTGCAATCCCCTGCTCCATTGAGCAGGTGTGGCAGTCCTGCATCAATCGGACGTGGTGCTGTGTATGACAGCGGTGGTCTTCTCTTCAAAGAAAACCACCGCTGTCACACAGCACCGCGCCACGCCGCCTCTGGGGCCTTGCTGCCACGCCAGAGCTCACCCCAGCGGCCAACATCCCGCTACCTGCCTATGGGGTGCCCAATCCCATCAGCTCAAGACCCCCAGCCATTCCCTTCTGCCACGCTGGGAGCCCACCCCAGCGTGGCAAACGTCCCGCCCCATGTTGTCTGCCGACGGGGTGCCTCAATCCCCAGTCAGCCCACGGCCCCCCAGCTCATCTTCACACGCTTGGGGAGCCCACCCCAGCGTGGCAAACGCACCCATGTTGTCTTTTTTTTTTAAAACCTGTAAATTGAAAACGGTTCCACGGTAAGCTTTCCCAGGCCCCTCCCACAACCCGCACTCCACCCACTGCGCACCCCACCTCCTCACACCACCCTCACCCTACACTTACCTCCGGAGCTCGGTGCGATGATCTTCGGTGGACTGGGAACACGTCTGCACTCTTCAAAGCTGACCGCGAACTGAGGAAATGCCGGCAAGCTGTATCATGGACTAGATAGGGGGTTTTCAACTTTATTGCATATCTCAGGCATTTTTTGGAATTTTTGCACCAAATTTTCAACATGGGGCTTTTGGGACCCCTTCTCATGAATGATGTCACTGTCATGGTGTTATTCGGGCCCGAAGGGTGATTTCATAGTCACTGCGCAGTCACTGCACAAAATCACCCTTTGGGCCCAAATAATGCCATGACAGTGACATCATTCATGAGAAGGGGTCCCAAAAACCCCATGTTGAAAATTTGGCGCAAAAATTCCAAAAAATGACTGTTTTACGAGCATGCGTTGCGCGGTTCCTACGCAGGCTCGTAAGTTCGCAAATTTTCAATATTTTCACTCCAGATTTTCAACATTGCCACTTTACCACACTTCCTTATGAGAAGTAAAGCTGTCATTTTTCACATCCTGCCCAAAACGTGTTTCCACCCATGTAGCGCACAATGGTGCAGTCGGTGTGTGAAATCAATGTATGGGACACATTAAGAAAATCACCATGACACTATTCATTAGCAGAGGTCTTAAAATGGCTATGTTGAAAATTTGGTGAAAAAATTCCTAAAAATGACTGTATTACAAGCGTCGTTGCGCGGTTCCTACACATGCTTTCAAATACGTTGTCGAATTTTCAATATTTTCACTCCAGATTTTCAACATTGCCATTTTACCACACCTCCTCATGAGCAGTACAGCTGTCATTTTTCACATCCTGCCCAAAACATGTTTCCGCCCATGTAGCGCACAATGGCGCAGTCGGTGTGCGAACTCAATATATGGGACACATTAAGAAAATCACAGTGACACTGTTCATGAGCAGAGGTCTTAAAATGGTTGTGTTGAAATGTGGTGAAAAATTCCTAAAATGACTGTTTTACAAGTGTGCGCTATGAGTTCCCATGCACGCCAGAATGTTCGCAAAATTTTCAATATTTTCACCCAGATTTTCAACATTGCCATTTTACCACACCTCCTTATGAGCAGTACAGCTGTCATTTTTCACATCCTGCCCAAAACGTGTTTCCGCCATGTAGCACACAATGGTGCAGTCGGTGTGCAAAATCAATGTATGGGACACATTGAGAAAATCACGTGACACTGTTCATGAGCAGAGGTCTTAAAATGGCTATGTTGAAAATTTGGAAAGAATTCCTAAAATGACTGTTTTATAAGCGTGCGCTATGCTAGTTCCCACAAGACGCCGTAAGTTCACAAGGACCAATACTTGCACTCCAATGACTTCCAATACCTAAACAGCACATAGAAGCAAGCAACATTCGGCATTGACAAATGCTTGTACTTCTTTGTCCCTAATTTTTTTAAGCCATGTCCAAGTGCCAAATACCACTGCAAATACCTGCAAGCAAACGTTCAGCATTGACAAATGCTTGTTTTTAATGGGAACAGTTTTGAGGCCTAAAGGGGTTGACAGTGTCTTTTAAGGGAAGCCACAGAAACAAAAAGGGGTAAGATCATAGGGAGCAATGGTGTTCACAGTAACTTATTGCAAGTTCATTCATAAAAGCAAAGAAGAAGCACAAGAGACAGTCCAGCTGGGCCAAAGGTTCTGTGACAGCACGTGGACTTTTTTTTTATAATTAAGTAAACAAAGGAAAAAACCTAACCTAGGTAAAGGTAAAAAGAAAGAAGAGAAAGTGGGGCCGAACAGGAGATTCCTCATACAAATGTATGGCAGTATATCCTAGAGGTTAATGAGCTGTGAATGAGCTTGGTACACCCAGCAGACGTGGGTTTGATTCCCACAACCTCCACTTGTACACTGTGTGACCATGAGCAAGTCACTTAACCTCCCCAGTGATCCTGGGTCACCCTTGGAACTAGGCATTGTGCTTAATAGAATTACCCAGTTACCAAAAATAAAAAAAAGTGATAATTACAGCACCATCAGCAAGCAAAGAAAACCAAAAAACATGCAATACAATGTTCACCATACATTTACAAAATATTTAAAACTACCAAAAATAAGGGCCTAAAAAAAACCAATACACAAAGTGCAGAGTTAAAAAGACTGTATTGGACAGAAGGAATCTGTGGTGGCTGTTCCTAAAGAAAGGGTAGTAATGGTAATAGTAATAGTAAGGGAAGACAAGCCAATTTATTTGTTATTTGTTTGGTAGTAACAGTAATAGGCACGGCACAAGGCAATTTATTTGTTATTTGTTATTAATATATGGATATGCGATTTAATAGCATACAAAAATATCCCGATAATGGCATTGCACAGAAAGTGGTAATAGTACAGTTACTCACCAATAATAGCATCATTCCAAAGTGATAATACTATCGTTCCCTCATGAACGATAGTATTATCACCAAAAGACATCAGCGCATGCGCTAGTATGTCCTACCCACGTCTTCTGAGGTGTGCCTTTTGATTGGCCGCTTTTCCTTAGTGAGCGGTCAGAAGAAATCTCAAAACATGGCGACCATCCCTCACTTAGTGAGACACTAGGGAGTCCGTATTTTGCCGTTTTTTTTAGACTGTGCCTCAAATGGATTTATCTATGTAAGTCTGTGTTCCCTGTTTCCCAACAGCAGGAAAAGGTAGGAATGACTACTAATAATGTTATGCTGTGCTTGTGCTTAACAGAAGGTGGAGGGGAGGAGTTGAGTGACAGAACGAGCGAGACAGGGAATGACAGCTTGAGACAGTGCTGCAGTTCGTCATCACCCAGACAGTCTTTAACTGAGCTGGTGAACTGCCCATCTCAGAAGACCACAAATACACTCGGATCCATATATTAAAAAAAACAATGTATGTTTCAGTGGGTATTACCAGTCAGCAATAGCATCTTGCGGTTCTGGACATGTAGGAACCTCTTGAGCTTCGCTCTCGAGGTTCATGCATGTCCAGAACCTCTCAATGGTATTACTGACCAGTAATACCTACTGAACTATACATTATTCTATTTTAATAGGAAAAGTAAGGATAAGTAAGATAATATTTGCTAGTAATAGTAATAGTGAGGATAACAAGGCAAGGCAGTTTATTTATCTGTTTGTTAGTTAGCAACCCATTATGGACTGTACAATGTTCTAATCTTTCACATGTTATTTTCTCTTTATGTATTATTTTCTACTGTTAGCTATACCTGTTATTATGTGATGTTTTGCACTGATGTAATGTATTTGTCTAACTATCTGTTGTACTCTCCCGGGTCATGCCTGAAAATAGTCATTCTATGGCTAGTGCACTTACCTGGTTAACAAAAACTAAATAAATAAAATAAATAGTACTTGTAACAGTAAAGCAAGGCAATGCAATTCATGTATTTGTTAATTAATTAGTAATGGTAATAGGCATGGCAATTAATTTGTTAGGTAGTGGTAGTAATAGTAAGGCAAGGCAATTTGTTAGTTATTACATAGAAACATAGAATTTGATGGCAGATAAGGAGCGCTTGGCCCACCCAGTCTGCCCATTTCCCTACCTGATGGATAAGCTGCAGATCCTAGTTAACCAACAGCCTACTTCTTCCTACCCCCACCCCCTAGAATTGCCTTATGACTGTCCCATGCATGCTTGAATTCCACCACTGTTTTTGACCCCACAACCTCCTCTGGAAGGCTGTTCCATGCATCCACAACCCTCTCTGTGAAAAAATACTTCCTTACATTACCCCCCTTCTATCCTCAAATTGTGCCCCCTTGTTCTTGCAAGTCTCTTTTTCTGAATGATGCTACCCTCTTGGACTTTGTTGATTCCCTTGAGGTACTTAAAAGTTTCTATCATGTCCCCCCTCTCACTCCTTTCCTCGAGGCTATACATATTAAGCTCCTTAAGTCTGTCTTCATATGTCTTCCGGTGCAGACCCTGCACCATTTTAGTTGCCCTCCTCTGGACAGCCTCCATCCTGTCTATGTCTTTGCGGAGATTGGGTCTCCAGAACTGCACGCAGTAATCCAGATGGGTCTCATCAGTTGTCTGTACAGAGGGATAACAACTTCTTGTTTTCTACTGGTGATACCTCTCCCTATGCATCCCAGTATCCCCCCAGCCCTCCTTACTGCCCTGTCACATTGCTTACCCACCTTTAGGTCATCTGATATGACTACCCCAAGGTCCCTTTCCATTTTTGTTGTTAGTATTTCACCCCCCATTGTGTACTCTTCCCCTGGGTTTTTGTTTCCTAGGTGCATTACTTAGCACTTCTTAGCATTGAATATAAGCTGCCATACATTTGACCGTTCCTCTAACCTTGCCAAGCCCTTTCTCATCCTTTCCACCCCACCTTGTGCATCAAGTCTATTGCAGATCTTTGTGTCATCTGCAAAAAGACATACTTTTTCTTCCAGTCCTCTGCATTGTCGCTTATAAAGACATTGAAGAAGACCAGTCTTAATAATGAATGCTGCGGTACCCCACTAGTAACTCCTCTTTCTTCAGAGTGGACTCTGTTTACTATTACCTTCTGTGTCCTATTCTCCAGCCAATTCTTTACCCAGGCTCTCATCTTGGGACCCACTCCCAGGCTGGCTAACTTGTATATTAGTCTTTTGTATGGGACTGTGTCAAATGCCTTGCTAAAGTCTAGGTAGGCCATGTCCACAGCCCCTCCCTGGTCTACTACTTTGGTCACCCAGTCAAAGAAATCTATTAGATTGATCTGACATGACCTTCCTGCTGTGAATCCATGCTGCCTTGGGTCCTGTCCTCTCTGGCATCTAGGTACTCGACAATTCTTTCCTTCAGAAGTGATTCCATTATTTTCCCCATCACTGAGGTTAAACTAATAGGTCTGTAGTTTCCTGCTTCTGCCCTGCTCCCACTTTTGTGAAGTGGAATCACATCTGCCCTCCTCCAGTCCACAGGTACCAACATAGAAACATAGAAATATAGACTTTGACGGCAGATAAGGACCACTTGGCCCATCTAATCTGCCCATTTCCCTACCTACAGGATAGGCCGCAGATCCTAGTTAACCAACAGCCTATTTCTTCCTACCCCACAAGAATTGCCTTATGTATGTCCCATGCATTTTTGAATTCTCCCACAGTTTTAGACCCCACAACCTCCTCAGGAAGGCTGTTCTATGCATCCACTACCCTCTCTGTGAAATAATACTTCCTCACATTGCCCCTAACCCCCCCCATCTTTAAATTGTGTCCCCTTGTTCTTGCACGTCTCTTTTTCTTAAAGATGCTATCCTCTTGGACTTTGTTGATTCCACTGAGATACTTTAAAGTTTCTATCATGTCCCCCCTCTCCCTTCTTTCCTCAAGGGTATACATATTAAGCTCCTTTAGACTCTCCTCGTACAGCTTCTCTTGCAGACCCTGCACCATTTTAGTTGCCTTCCTCTGGACTGCCTCTAGCCTGTCTATGTCCTTGCGGAGATGGGGTCTCCAGAACTGGACGCAGTACTCCAGATGGGGTCTCACCAATTGTCTGTACAGAGGAATAACAACTTCCTGTTTTCTGCTGCTGATGCCTTTCCCTATGCATCCCAGTATACCCCTAGCCCTCCCTACTGCCTTCTCACATTGCTTGCTAACCTTAAAGTAATCTGATATGATTACCCCCAGGTCCCTTTCCTTTTTTGTTGTTGTTACTACCTCCACCCCATTGTGTATTCTTCCCCTGGGTTCTTGTTTCCCAGGTGCATTATTTTGCACCTCTTTGCATTGAATCCAAGCTGCCATACTTCTGACCATTCCTCCAACCTTGCCAAGTCCCTTCTCATCCTTTCCACATCTTCTTGTGTATCAACCCTGTTGCAGATCTTTGTGTCATCTGCAAAGAGGCATACTTTTCCTTCCAGTCCCTCTGCAATGTCACTTATGAAGACATTAAAAAGGACTGGACCCAGTACTGAACCCTGCGGTACCCCACTAGTAACCCTCTTTCTTCAGAGTGGACTCCATTTACAATTACCTTCTGTGTCCTGTTGTCCAGCCAATGTTTTACCCAGGCTACCACCCTGGGACCCACTCCCAGGCTGGTTAATTTGACTATTAATCTTTTGTGTGGGACTGTGTCAAATGCCTTGCTAAAGTCTAGGTAGGCCATGTCCACAGCCCTCCCTGGTCTACTACTTTGGTCACCCAGTCTAAGAAATCTATTAGATTCATCTGACATGACCTTCCCGCTATGAACCCATTCTGTCTTGGGTCCTGTGCCCCACTGGCCTCTAGGTACTCAACAATTCTTTCCTTCAGAAGTGACTCCATCACTTTCCCTACCACAGAGGTCAAACTGACAGGTCTATAGTTTCCTGCCTCTGTTTTGGTTCCACTTTTATGAAGGGGAATCACATCCACCTTCCTCCAGTCCTCGGGTACCACACCATCCTCCCATGATTTATTAAAAAGAGTAGCCAGTGGTTTCACTAGTTCCCCCTTTAATTCTTTTAGAATTCTGGGGTGAATTCCATCAGGCCCCATTGCTTTTTCCATTTTCAGTTTTAGGAGTTCTTGCAGAACCCTTTCTTCTGTGAAAGGACTGGGATTGACCCCCCTATCAAGAGTGCTTCTGTTAATTGGATTAGGCACTTCCCCCTCCTCTTTTATGAATACTGAGCAGAAATATTTGTTCGGTGTCCCTGCTTTTTCACTGTCCCCCTCTGCCCACCCACCGTTCATTCTATTCAGCCTCACTATCCCTCCCTTTGTCTTTCTACGCTCGCTGATGTACCCATCCTCCCATGATTTGCTAAAGAGGGTAGTCAGTGGTGTCACTAGTTCTACCCTTAGTTCTTTTAGAATTCTGGGATGAATCTCATCAGGCCCCATTGCTTTGTCCGCCTTCAGTTTTAAGAGTTCTTTCAGAACCCTTTCTTCTATAAATGGGCTGGTGTCAACTTCTGTATCTAGAGTGTTTCTGTTGTTTGGTTTAGATACCTCCCACTCTTCTTTTGTAAATACTGAGCAAAAATATTTGTTTAGTATCTCTGTCTTTTCACAGTCACCCTCTGCCCACCCCCCCCTTTATTAAGCCTCACTATCCCTCCCTTGGTCTTTCTTCGCTCCCTGATGTACCTATAAAAGGTTTTATCCCCCTTCTTAACTGAGTTGGCTATCTTTTCCTCAGTTTGGGCCTTTGCTGTTCTGACTGCCTTCCCAGCTTCCTTTTGCTTTAACTGATTCAATTATCTGTCCTGCTCCTTCTGTGATTCCTTGTACTTCCTGAATGCTTTCTTTTTCTCTTGATCCTTCACTGCCATCTCTTTTGAGAACCATAGTGGTTCCTTACATCATTTTGTTTTGTTTATTTGCTTCACACAAAGACTTTTTGCCTCTATGATGGCAGTTTTGATTATTCCCCATTGTACTTCCACCCCCTCCTTCCTGCCGATTTTCTAGTGCATTCATTAGACACGCACCCATTTTGGCAAAGTCGGCCCTCCTAAAGTCCAGTTCTTTTGCCTTTGCATGGCTTGACTCTACTGCTGTGTTTATTGTGAACCATACTGTTCGATGGTCGCTAGTTCCAAGATGGCTACCCAATTCTACATCTGTGATTTTCTCTTCATCTCCATTTGAGAGAACCGGGTCTAAGATTGCTCCCTCGCGAGTGGGTTCCAATACTAGTTGTCTAAGGCATGCCCCCGTAGGGCATCTAGAATAACCCCACTCTTAGAACTGGCTGCTGCAACTGCACTCCAGTTAACATCTGGCATATTCAGATCCCCCATCAGCAATATCTCCCCTTTTTCTGCCATTCTAAGTATACTTTCTATCATTTGCTTGTCCATTTCTTCCCCCTGAGAAGGGGGTCTGTATACAACCTCTGTGCGGATTGTGGTGCCATTGCCTGTCTCCAAATTGACCCACAGTGCTTCTTCTCCTCCCTGGTTACCCTTTTGTTCTGTTGCTTTGATTCCTTCCCTTATGTAGAAAGCTACTCCTCCCCCTCTTTTACCTTCCCTGCCCCTCCTGTAGATAATGTATCCTGGTATGTTTACGTCCCAGTCATGGTTCTGTGTGTACCATGTTTCAGTGACTGCCACGATATCCAGATGTTCCTCCTCCATCAAGGTCACTAATTCAGGAAGCTTGTTACCCAGACTACTATTAACAGTAATAGTAAAGATGGCAAGGGAAGGTAATTTATATGTTATTTATTAGCAATAGTAAGGTAAGGCAAGACTATTTGTTATTTGTTAGTAATAGTAATAGTAAGGCAAGGCAATTTATTAGTTATTATGGTAATAGTAAGGATGGCAAGGCAATTTGTTATCCGTTAATAATACTAATGTAAGGCAAGGCAATTTATTATTTATTAGTAATAGTAAGGCAAGGCAAGATGATTTATGTGTTATTTGTGTAAGTAATAGAAATAGGAAGGCAACACAAAGCAATGTATTTATTATTTGTTAGTAATAGTAACAGTAAGGCAATGTATTTGTTATTTGTTAGTAATAGTAACAGGAAGGCAAGGCAAGGCAATGTATTTATTATTTGTTAGTAATAGTAACAGTAACAGTAAGGCAATGTATTTATTATTTGTTAGTAATAGTAACAGTACAGGAAGGCAATGTATTTATTATTTGTTAGTAATAGTAACAGTAACAGCAAGGCAATTTATTTATTATTTGTTAGTAATAGTAACAGTAAGGCATTTTATTTATTTGTTAGTAATAGTAAAAGTAACAGCAAGGCAATTTATTTGTTAGTAATAGTAAGGCAAGGCAAGATGATTTATGTGTTATTTGTGTAAGTAATATAAATAGGAAGGCAACACAAAGCAATGTATTTATTATTTGTTAGTAATAGTAACAGTAAGGCAATTTATTTATTTATTAGTAATAGTAACAGTAAGGCAATTTATTTTATTTATTAGTAATAGCAACAGTAAGGCAATTTATTTATTATTTGTTAGTAATAGTTATAGTAATAGTAAGGTAAGTCAAGGCAATTTATTTGTTTGTTAGTTATTAATAGTAATAGTAAGTAAGGCAAGGCAATTTATTATTCGTTAACAACAGTAAGGTAAGGCAAGACAATTTATGCGTTACTTGTTTGTTAGTAATAGTAATAGTAAGGCAAGGCAAAACATTTTATTTGTTGTTTGTATGTTAGTAATGGTAAAAGGAAGGCCAGGCAATTTATTTGTTGTTAGTAATAGTAAGGTAAGACAAGGCAATTTATTTGTTGTTTGTTTGTTAGTAATGGTAACTGTAAGGAAAGGCAATTTATTTGTTGTTTGTTTGTTAGTAATGGTAACTGTAAGGAAAGGTAATTTATTTGTTGTTTGTTTGTTATTAATGGTAACTGTAAGGAAAGGCAATTTATTTGCTGTTTGTTTGTTAGTAATGGTAACTGTAAGGAAAGGCAATTTATTTGTTATGGAAACAATAAGACACAACAAGGTGTGGGTAGTAGTGTGATCACTGCATGCCCAGGGCCAAAGTGAAGCATGAGGCTGCAGGCCACTTTCTAAATACTTTGATAAATAAGAAATCCAGCACTCCAGGACAAAATAAATTCAGGGAGAGTAATTTATTTAATGAAAATAAAAAAATACTTACATAGGTAAGCAGTAATAAGAACTACACTATATTTGTGCTTTTAGAGCTCCGCACCCAGCTCCAGCCTTGGCACTTCAGGCAATGCTACCCTTTCATCAGGAGGTGTGACCACACATACAGAACAAGTGTTTTATACAATAAGTCAACTGGTGTTCACAATAAAATAATTAAAACATACACATTAGTGATCAGTTAGTTATTTCCCTTAGATGAAGCATGTTTTAAAGTGGAAGATAGGCCTGCAGCAGATCAACTCTACTTAGCATACAAGCCTTCTAATTAATTTAATTGGAATTCCAATATATAACAGCCTGAAACACTGCTGGTCTGCTGTGGGTACAGCTAACTGCCTAAATACAAGTGCAAACCTTAATGTGAACTTGTGACACTTTAAATTAAACTATGGCACCATAGTTTAGTCTATGTTAAGACAAAGAGCTGCTTTGATTAATTAATTAATTAATTGCATTTACTTACAATATTTCATTTTTTGCACCTCTTTGTAGTACATATATATTTTCATACATCAATATATACAAGCATGCCTGAGTAAGAGAATTCTGTAGAAAGCGTCCCTGATTTTTGTAAGAAATAATATTGGAAAAAAAAAAAGATTTATGTTGGGGTCCTGGATTGCCCCCCCCAACTAACACATTAACAGGCTGGTGTAGGAGGGGGCAACCATGGACCACCTAGCTGTATCCTTTACCTGTTGGACGTAACACCCCTTGAGCATAAAAAAAAAATTGGGATTGAGAATAAGTTCCAAAGATAACAAAATAAATTCAACATGGTGTGTAAAACTTGATTTTTCTAACATGCATTTAATTGCTTCCAGACCCAAATGGTGCTCTATACTGGTATATAAAGCTGTGACATCAACTGTAATCCACCAATATGATTCACTCTAGACCCTTCCCCTCACTTCTTGTAGCACATGTGTAGTATCCCTAAGGTGGGATCTAACCTTGCTACCTCTTGTTTTAAATAACTATCTATATAAAGGGTGTGGGGTTCTGTTAAGGAGCCACATCCTAAAATAATAGGATGTCCCAGGGGTGTTATACTGTCCTTGTGTATTTTGGGGACATGATAAAAAACAGGTATGATGGGGTACTGGCAATTCAAAAAATCAAAATCTGCTTCATTAATCCACTCTTTATTTAATGCAAAGGAAAGTAGTTCTATCAACTGCTCCTTAAATTCTTTCATAGGGGTTTTCTACAATAATTTGTATGCTGCGACATCTGCTAGTTGCCCAAGGGCTTCCCTTTCGTAATATTCTTTTTCCATTACCACTATGTTACCCCCTTGTCTGAGGGTTTAATGATTGCATTGTGCATGTGCCTAAGTTCCCTTATAGCTTTACGTTAATTCTGGGTAAGATTGTCCCATTTGAAATAGTTTTCAACCTTATTCATACAATCCTGTGTGTCCTTACACTACTGCCCAGTAACCCTGAGTTTAAACTCCTACTTCCTACTACTATTTGCCAGCCCTCAAACTTGAGCCTTCCATAGCCACAACCTGTTGATGAGCCTTCTATCTACTGTTCTTAACTCAGCACTCTGTTTTAAGTCCCTCTCCTGCCATTGACCCTTCACAAATATGATTGTGTCAAAGCACCTGTCTTCCCCCCCCCAGCTTATTCTGTATACGGTCCTCCCTCACATTGCTCTCTAGTATGTTTCTACTAGGTCAGTCCTGAACAGAAAATTAACCCCCCCACCCTTGACTTGAATTAATAACAAAGCCTCCTCTTGGCTGCATCAACATACAGGGTGTGGAACCCTATTTTGAGTCTCTCTCCTCCTGAATTTATATGAAATAATGACCATGCCTCCCCTGGCTGCTTTACCTCCTGCTAAATTAGTTCCTTAAACCCACAGCACTCACCATGTACCTTGGACTGTACTAACTGCAATATGTACCTCTATATGAGATAGCTTACAATTGTAAATAGACCAATTGCTGTTATTTCTTGTATTTTTTGTCTCTGTACTTGTGCACCCATACTCTGTAACTACCTTTCTGTGTTGTCCTCCTGTCAAGATATGGAACCTTTGAAAAAGAGCATTTTGCTCAAAGGTTATGTCCAAATGACAAAATAAGATTTCAGGAAGTACTTCTTCAGGGAAAGGATGGTGAATGCCTGGAACAGCCTTCCAGAGGCTGTGGGGGCAAAAGCAGTGGTGGGATTCAAAAAAGTCTAGGATAAGCACAAGGGAGTCAAAAGAGATAGGTAAGGGTGTGGCAGAGAAAGAGCTGTAGACCTGGCAGGGTCTACAGTGTAAGCAATGCAACACAAAATGGCAAACTGATTGGGCTATGTGGCTATTATCTGCCATTAGCTTCTATGTTTCTATATAACCACACACGCAGGTCCTCAGGTACAATTTTAAGAAATTGTTCTCTTACAAACAATTCTTTTATTTGCTCTACAGTTCTAGCTTTAGCTCCATCCACTCAGCATTCTAGATAGGTACACATTTGCACATTCATTCCTACATAGCTGTCTCCTGGGCCCTTTCTTAATTCCCCAAATGTTCACCTATAAGCTTCAGAAGTTAACTCAAAACATTTCAGTAACACCCCTTACCTTTACCATAGTCCATACAGCCCTGATCATCCATTCTAGCAAATGCATGCAAAGCACAGCAAGCAAGCAATGGTTTAAGGTGGGTTATCCATATAGCCCTGTCCAATTAAAACTGCACATGTGCCCTCTCAAATAATTTTAAAAACAAATCAAAGTCAGTCTTCCAGTATTGAGGAAATATTTTAGAATTATCTATCTATCTATCTATCTATCTATTCATTCTTTTGGAAAGAAAACTTTTGAGCGCAGTTGCTCTTTTACAAAGGTTCCACAGCAGGGACAAGGTCAATGTACACAGAGAAATTACAAATAAATATACATGTAAGCAGCTCCAGTGGAACACTGTTAAATATCGGTACAGACAGGTAGTTACAATTCCATGATACAGCATATAATCAACTAATCAGGGCAGTAATGTACAATGGAAAGCAAATGCATTGTACATCACATTAGCTTATTTGGAGAAGAAGTGGTATAAATTAAGCAATAATGCATGACAAAGTGTTGGCTGTGCTGGGATAACCTCATGCCCGGGGTGGTTGGGCATGAAGCCGCAGGCTGAGTGCATCCAATACCCCATAAGTGAGGTTATCCCAGCACAATCCACACCCTGGAGTGCATTATTGCTATTATACAATGGGTCATTTGTGAAACAGAAATAAAAAGATTAGAAAAATACTGTTTTATTAGTATTTTTAGCATTTTGTCTATGTGTAGGTGTACATATAAAGAAAAAAGTCTGTTGTTACTGCTGTTAGAAAGTAGGTGGCAGTGTCGTTATAGTCATGTTTCTCTGTGTCATCATTTCAACTCCCTGTACTGGCTGTTTGCAGTTCCTCTTTTGTGCCTCCCACTACCTGGTGATCCTCACCTCCACCCGTTGATAATTTTTTTTGTAGGCTGTGCCACTCTATGAGGGAGTTTGCAGTGGGCTGCTGATTTATGATTTGCAATCTTTCTGTATTGCAATGTTGCATTGACTGCCAGTTGCCGAATGCCTTACAGGTGAGTAACATTGTCTGCTGGGCTATGGAGTGGGGAATGCAGGAAGAACAACTGGTTTTGAAAAAAAATTAAGTTTCTTTAACTCCTGGAGTGTTGGCAGACACATTAAATTAATCTTTTGAGGCAGTTTTTTTTTCCTGATGAGGCGAGCAGTGTTAGTGAACTGTAGGACCAGCAGTTCTGGGGTGTGTGGTTCACAAAGCTACTAGCTTAGGAGAAAACATGAGCATTGTCTGCTGGTTATGGAGTGAGGAATGCAGGGAGAACAACAGCTATTGTAAAAATGTAACAGTTTACTTAAGTCCCAGTGTGTTGATAAACAAAATAAATGATTTCTTTGTAGCAGCTTTTTTCTCACAAAGCAAGCACCGTCAGTGAACCACAGGACTAGCAGTTACAGTCAGTGCGGTTCTGTGAAGCAACTTGCTTAGGAGAAGAAAATGGGCATTGAAATTACATTTCATTTGTGTGGAAAAGTGTTGTATTTTTTGTCAGAATCAGTAATTCATGGAAATGCTGTTTTGGGTGGGTCATGGGTCTGAAGTCTGCTGCAGAGTCAGCCCGAAACAGCAGTAACTTCTGCAGGGGAGGCATGATTCTGAAGTCTGTCATGTGGTCAACTGTGCCTGGACTTCATACAGTGAGGTTATACTCAGATAATCTCACTGTCCCAGGCACAGACTGACCAATCAGAGTCTAGGAAATTTTCTTGCCATTGTATGATATACTATAATATTGGTTTCAATAGCCAAATATGTCAATAGTAACAGTTACATTTGGATTCAAGCAAGCAAACCTTTTTCAGTTCCCTCTTAAAGAGGCAAATATTGGGGAGACCTAACAGGGATTCAGGAAATTCATTCAGCCATTGTGGTGCTTTGACTCCAAATGGTCGCATGACCTGGTTTGTCTTTCTGAAGGGTGTTAGCAGGGCATTCCTAGACATGTTTCGAGTGGAGTATTGGTTGGTAGCTGGGCAGAGGAGGTTTTGTTTAGCAGGTGGGGCAAGGCCCAGCAGGGTTTTTTTCCATGCAGACAGGTCTGGTACCTTATTCTGTCCCGTAGGGAAAGTCAGTTGGTGAGGGAACATAGGGAGCAGCTATGGGTGAGCCTGTGCACACCAAGTGCAAAGCGACAAGCCTCATTTAGTACCATCTTGATTCTGTTAAGAACAGAGTTGGTAGTCACACCAAAGACTGGGAGGCCATAATCTAAAAATGGAAGGACTGTGTTGGATACCACAAGGCAACTTGCTTCTTCAGTGAGGTTCTAACATTTCCTGTACAGCTCACCTAGTTTTTTATTGGTAAGGCTGACTATGTTCTCCATATGGGGAGCAAAGGAAAGGGTATCGTCCAGGGTGACTCCTAGGTATTTAAAATGATCAACCTGGTCCAATATAGACCCATTAGCATTGTGTTTGGCAAAGGGAGGAATCTTTCTTTTCACCTGTGGACCAGAGAACAGCATAGTCTTGGTTTTCTTGTAGTTGAGAATTAGTTTATTTAGTTTGAACCATTCCTCAAGTGATTCAAAGCTATTCTGTAGATCACTCGAAAGTATCTCCTTGCTTGTACTACTCTTATAAATGATGGCATTATCTGCATAGAAAAGCACCTTTGAGGTGGGGCATGCTACAGGAAGATTATTTATAAACAGGCCAAAGAGGAGTGGGCCCAGTATCGAGCCTTGTGGCAACCCTGCCAAGATGCTTTTAATGTCTGATAATGCTGCATTAATCTTTACTCATATGTGGTCAGAAAAGTAACTTCAGAACCAGAGTACTGTGTCTGGTGAAAGGCCTAAGGTATCCAGTGAACACAGTGACTGCGACTGAGTGCTTTCAAAAAGGTTGACTCAATCACGACGCCTGTGTTCAGGGCTACCTGGCAGGGTAATGACTGGATATCAGGGTGGGTGAGGTAGGGTGATGGGAAGCATAAGCACGTATACGTATGTGCACACGTGTGGGGAGAGAGGGAGGGAAGGGGAGGTATGTGGGAAGGGGTGTGGTGGGCAGCTGCAGAGCTGGTCCACTAGCATGGTGGGGAGGGTGGTAGGTTGGGGTGTGCAAGGTACAGGGTTCGGGGCTGGCGTGGCACATTTTTTGTTGTGCCGGCAGGTGGCTTATTTCAAGATTTTCACCCCCCCCAACATGGAACACCCTAGAACTGAAAATCCTTAAGTAGGGGGGTGCGGGGGGCACAGCTCCTCCATAAAAATAGAATCTGTCGCCACCTTTTAGTTCACAGCGACTGTACATTGCTATAATTAATTTTTGATGATGTACACCTGCCCAAACGGCAATTGATATTCCACGATCACTATTATCACATAGAACTGAGGCCTAATGTGTGGAGCTTATCAAGCAATAATGAATGGTTTGCCAGATCAAAACCTTTTATTAAATCAATGTAGATGGCACCCACTAGTTGGCCACCATCAAGGGCCCCATGCAGGAAGTTGGCGTACTCTATAAGCGGGGGTACTAGTGCTGTGGAGCTTCCTGAAACCATATTGCTGTTTATACTTGCTTAGGTAGGTGACAAGTTGGTCTGATATGATTCTTTCAAGGGCCTTGGACAGTGGTATGAGGATTGAAATAGGCTTGTAGTTGGCAATGTTAGAGCGGTCACCACCTTTATATACTGGAGTGACTAGTGCGGTTTTCCAGATTCCTGGGAACTGGGAGTATTGCAGGGAGAAGTTAAATAATTTAGTCAGGGGAAGAGCAAGTTCCTCTAAGGACAAGTCCACCAATTTCATATCAATTGTATCACCTCCACCCTAGTTTTACGCAGGACTCATTTTACATATTTGATAGTGTCAGCTAAGGTGATGGGTTTTAAACAGAATTTGGGGTTATGAGGGTCCTCTTCAAAGGTTATGGAAAGTCAGACAGAGCGAGTTGGGGTCCAGCTACTCAGTTTATGTGCTCAGGGCTGTAGGGTGGGACCCCTTGCTCAGGGCTGTAGGGTGGGACCCCTCCCGGTAATGATGGTCCCTGCAGTATTCCCAGCCACTTGAGTATGTGTGTGTGTGTGTGTTTACATCACCAGGTCAAATTGCCTTGTTCTTGACTAGCACTTGCTCACATTTGGTTATTACTTTATTGCATCCTGCCTGCTCAGGATGCCATTGTGGGAAAATTCATACTCTCCCATCTGGCCTTATTTTTCCTTAAGCGTTCCCAGGATCTGCTGCTGGGACATCTGACCTGGAATCCATTTTATATGCACTATGTAAAGAATTTATATGAGAAAGAAAGACCCTACAAGAGAATAAGTAGAAAAAAAACCTAATTACACTAACAAAACAAAAAGAGTTTAAATTAACCTAGTCATGTTCCCGTCACATACATATAATCAGTTTCTTCAGGAAGATCAGCAACTCTGTTAATCATAGAATGTTAAAAGAGCATACTGCCACCATAACCATCAGGGTCAGCTGGCAACATTCAGATGCTTCAGTGTCCAGACACGAACAGGTTTCCAGTCAAGAAGACAAGCAGTATTAATCATCTGCACTGAAGACCGTCTCATAAAGGCTAATAAGAATACCCTACTGGAAGCCAAGTGGCTTGAACCATGAACTTGAATGAGTACTTAGACTTTTACAAACTTTTTTAATAAACCTTTTCAAACAACCTGCCCAACTCTTTGGGCCTGCTGTGACCATGCACTAGCTTAAAATACACAATTCAATAAGTTATAGTACTAGTAATGCAAGGAAATGTATTTATTTGTTTGTTCGTGAGTAATAGCAATAGTAAGAGAAGACAATTTATTTATTAGATGCCCATCCCAGGGCCTCTGGAACTATACAGAAGCACACATAATTAAAATAAATGGCATAGCACAACTATACAGCAGTAGACTAGTGGGTTCAATCACAGATCTTAAATAAAAAATGTGAAATACACAGTTTAATTGTTTTAATAGCAATAGCAGTAGAAAGATAGAATTTGATGGAAGATAAGGATCACTTGGCCCACCCAGTCTGCCTATTTTTCCCTGCCTATCCTGTCACTGCTGACCCTACTTGATCTCCACCCCCCTTGCTTCCCAACTAAGAGTCCCTTGCGCCTATCCTATGCATGCTTGAAACCCACCACAGTTTTTGCCCCATCACCTCTGCAGGAAAAGTCTTCCAGGCATTCACCACTCTTTCAATGAAGAAGTGCTTCCTCACATCTCTCCTAAATTTTCCCCATTCCAGCTTCACAGCATGTTCCCCTTGTTCTTGTGCATCCTTTCTTCTGAAAAATACTCCTCTCCTGTACCTTACATAACACCATGATGCATTTATCAGTCTTTATCATGTTCCACCCTCTTTCAGGGTGCACATCTTCAGGTCCTTTAGTCTCCACTCATAGGGTTTCTGATACAGCTCCTTTACCATTTTAGTTGCCCTCCTCTGAACAGCCTCCACCCTGTCTATGTCCTTCCTGAGATGTGGTTTCAGGAACTGGACACAGTATTCCAGGTGGGGTCTTACCAGCAATTTATATAGCAACACCACCTCCCTGGTACCTGATTGGCAGAGCTGGTATTTATTCTATAGAAAAACACAAAGAAGTTGTAGGTATATGCAGTGAGATTAAAAGACTGACCATTGATATTTAGAAAATTTGTAATGTTCATGATAATTCCCCATGCACTATTATTATCAATACCTATAATAATAATGAACAAGAGGATAATAAACAGGGTATGGTGACTGAGAAAAGTCCTGTTATTTACAGTACTACTGAAAATGAAAATGTAGTTAGCGATAGAAGTGAACCAGATAGTCTAAGTCATTACTAATCCCCACGTGAGACAGAAACAGTTTTGAAGCAGACCAGGTATGCTCTTGGAGGAAGAGCTCTGTGTACCTTGAAGCAGTGGGGTAGGTTGCTTTTTTTGTCTGCTATCATTTTTCCTCTTGCACTGGTAAGCTATAAGCCACAAAATTATTTTATTTGTTGACCAGTAACTTTATTCATTATTTATTTATTTATTGAAATCTAAGATTACAACCTTTGAGCTGTAAGCTCATTTACAAAGGTTCCATGTTAGAAATGAGAAAACAGAACAAATACAACAACACAATATACAATAAACAGTAAGGTCACAGGCACACAGAGGTGTAGGTCCACAATCAATACATATCCATAAACATGGTTACAATAAGGAATTGCAATTAGCAACAGTTGACAGGTTTTACAGTTACTGAGCTAAGCTTGAGTTGTTAGTAGGTTCCAAAGAGCAGATAGAGTGGGTGGTGGGGGAGTAGACCAGGGTGGGGTGAGAGATGGGGATAGGAATGGGAAGAGTTGAGGGGTAGCGGTACTCTATAGGTCAGGGTAATCTTGTTGTCAGTGGAGGAAGACAAGGAGTGTAGGAGACTAGGCAGAGGTGAGAATGTGAAGTAGGGTGTGGCTGCGACCTCAGGGAAAGAGAGGGTGGGGCAGGGGTGAGGGGGGTAGGGAGAGTAGGAAAATGAGTGGTTTAAGTAGCTATTTGGGCCATGAGAAGTGCTAGGTTGGGGTGATCAGTAACAGTATACAGGCGAGGGTGCTCAGAGGTAGCAGGAGCAATTCATTTGGCTGGACAAGTGGGGTTTTAGTGCAGATTTGAAAGGACCAATTTTATTGATGGAGACTAGCTCAGGTGGGAGTGAGCTAAGCCAGAGTGTGGCATGATATTCAAAGGATCACTGCCCTTGTGAAGTGCGTCGGAAGGGAACCTTGATGGACAGTTTGTTAGATACCCTTGTGGTCCTAGCGGTTTCAGTATGTTGTATGAGAGAACTGGTTGCAGGGGTCAGTAGGCCCACGGTTGCTTTTTTGGCTAGTAGACAGACCTGGTAGCAGGCCCTATCATTTAAATTTAGCCATCCCATTTGCTGATATAGATTACAGGTAGAGTGAGATGCGGGGTGCCCAGGGCAAGTCTGCAGGCTTTTTTAAGAGTAATGGCAAGTCGCTTGAGGGTGCTGTCAGGTGCAGCACCATAGATGGCAAGACCATAGTCAATGGTTGAGAAGACCGAGCTGGTGATGGCGAGCTGGAGGGCGTTATCAGTGAGGCAGCTGTAGTACTTGTATAGTAGACCTATCTTCCTGTTGGCTGATGCTGCAATATGGTCCACGTGGGAGGCAAAGGAGAGGGAGCTGTCTAATGTGAGCCCCAGGTGCTTGAAACTATGAATCATTTCAATTCATTAGTCTGAGAGACCTTTTTCAGGAATGATCCAATGCCTACTGTAAATAGACAAAGAATAAGAGTGGTACATGGTTATAAACAAACTGGGGAAATACATTTGCAAAAATAACACCATGTACAGATAAAAGTACAAACTAGGATGGTGTCAAACAAGTAATACTGTACAATACCGTGAGTTAACACAATAAACTTTCATAAATCAGCACAGAAGAAATAGAAATAATGGTACTATTATAGTACAGTGGGAACAAATGCTGCTAACATAGCACATTTAAACTGTCACGGTAGTAGCTAGCTTCTTAGGTTGCATATACCATAGAAACATATAATTAGGGATGCGCAGATATTGAAATTTTCCCAGATATTGGATCCAGATACTCTGTGTCCACGATCCGATTGGATCCGGTTTTGCATTGGGTTGTATAGTGGTATGTTCTGATGTAGGCTGTGCTTCAGGCTGTGGTGCTGTAGAATGTAACAGCACCAGGTTGATTACAGCCTTTGTTTAGAGTGATTCCAGCCCCAATCAAAGAAAATCTCAGCAGCTATGTCCCCCCGATAATACATTGCTGCAAGGCTGTGCTGCCATGGAATGTAGCTGCCGCTGGTGAGTAACAGCCTAAGTGAGCTAGAATTTACAGCCCTGACTCTGCTAGGATAGAAGTTATAGCCCCGATTAGGATGCCTCTGCTGAAATAAAAGTTACAAAAGTATTGCCTTCTGCTATATGTCTTCTGACACTACAGACGGAAGAGATGCCGCGATCTGGCTGGGTCACTGCGTGGTGACTATTTATAGGCAAAGGCAGTTGTTTAAATTTGGCACTGAAAAGGAAGCCGCCGATTGATTAGATGCCCATGACACTGAACAGCTAATGTCCCCTGCTGATTAAAATACTGTAGCTTTTGGTCACCTAACTACAAAGCTAACTGCAGGCAGGGACCACTTGGCCCATCCAATCTGCCCATTTTTTCTCTGTCTATACTGACACCACAGACCCTACTTGATTTCCGCCCTCCTTGCTTCCTACTAAGATTCCCCATATGCCTATCCCATTCATTCTTGAATCACACTACTGTTTTTGCCCACCACATCCACTGGAAGACTGTTCCAGGCATCCACCACTCTTTCAGTGAAGACGTACTTCCTAATATCTCTCTTGAATTTAACCCCTTCTAGCTTCATTGCATGTTCTTGTGCACCTTTTACTTTGAAAAATACTCCCCTCCTTTACCTTACTTATCCTGTAAGGTATTCATAAGTCTCTATTATGTCCCCTCCCCTTCCTAATCTCTTCCAGGGTGTACATATTGAGGACCTTCAGTCTCTCTCTCTCTCTCTCTCTCTCTCTCTCTCTCTGCTGTTATTATAGGGCTTCTGATGTAGACCCTGCACCATTGTAGTTGCTCTTCTCTGGACAGCCTCCACTCTATGTCCTTCCTGAAATGTGGTCTCCAGAACTGGACACTTCACTCCAGGTGGGATCTTATAGTGATCTTTATAGTGGCAACACCACCTCCTTCATTCTACCGGTGATACCCCACCTTATGCACACAATATCCCACTGGCCCTACCGACTGCCTTGTCACACTGCTTCACAACCTTAATATCAATAGATATGCTTATTCTCAGGTCCCTTTCCTGTTTGGTAACTATCAATACCTCTTCTCCCATTTTGCACTTTTTTACATTGAAACACAGCTGCCGTGCTCTTGGCCACTGCTTGAGTTTTCTCAGGTCTCTGCACATTCTTTACACACACCCTGAAGTATGCACCCTATTGCAGAGTTTGGTGTCATCTGCGAAGAGGGCATACTTTCCCTTCTAGCTCATCTGCAATTTCACTTATAAAGATATTAAAAGACACTGATCCACGTACTGATCCCTGAGGCACCCTGATGGTCACCCTCCCTTTCCTGCAGTGAACTCTGTTTACAACTACCCTATGTTGCCTATCCCTTAACCTATATCTTACACAGTTTACCACCTTAGAACCCACCACTATGCTACCTAATTTCCTTGTGAGTCTCCTATGTGGAATGATGTCAAAAACCTTACTGAAATCTAGGTAAACCACATCGGCCACTCTACCCTGATTCATTTCCCTGGTCACCCAATCAAAGAAATCTGTCAGATTTGTCTGACATGACCACCCCCCATGAATTTATGCTGTCTCAGGTCTTGTAACCTGTTGGATTCAAGATATTCCACAATCCTTTAGTTTAGTATTGACTCCATTAACTGATTGTGTGTAGTGCCTCCTCACTTGTCTCTCTGCATTTATCAGTTTGAATACACCTGGGTTTGACTAGTGTGGCCAGGCTTATGTTTATTTTCAAAATGTTCTTATGCCTGGCACAAAAATTAAGGCTTCATCTGTGGTGTAGAACTCATTCCATCTTGACCTAAACAATTTGTTTCACGTAATATATCTGTACTGTATAAAAAGGCTGTCAGCAGAGGTAGGAAAGTTAGCAATCTACGCACATTAAGAATGACAAGGCACTTACTCTGATTCTGATCCCATCCAATCCAAACCCGAGGACAACATTAAAGGTAGCTGGTGATGGAAAGGAGGGTGAGGCAGAGAAGACCAGTAGGAGTTATTAAGACAGCGGCCCACCATCTCACAAAACTGGTGAAAAGAACCAGAAAGTGGAGCATTATTGACCAGCTCACAGAGTAGTACCTTGTCTTTCTCTAGTCCCATTGAAGGTGTTTTAGGCTCGCCAGTTCTGGTTCAGTTGTCAAAAGGCAGCTTTTGCTCCCTTCAGCTTTACATACCCCAGTCAGCCACAAACAGTTAAGCGTAAAGGAATAATTTGAAATGTCAACTAAATATGACCAAAACCATCCAGTGGCACAAAAGTTAAACAAGGCAATTGCAGAAATGATAGCAGCAGATTTGCATCGCTTCTTATGTGTAGAAGCTGTTGGTTTTCAGCATCTGATGCTCACTGAAGTGCCCTGCTACCAGGTGCCATCTCAATTTGTTTTTCCAGAAAGCAATACCAAATAAGTACTATGAACTGTGTCAACAGGTTAATCATGTTTTAATAAAGGCCTCTGTCCCAAAACTAAATATAACAGCTACTATGTGGGCAAGCAGTCAAACTGTTGACTTCATGACAAAGGCTGCCCAATGGGTGTTTTTGTTCACTCCTTGTCCTCAGTCTCCAGTCTCACCACCAGCAGCATGTACAGTAACAGCCTTTCTTACAGCAGGCTACCCTGTGTATAACTATATTTGAGAAAGATCACCGGGGCTGAAGTATATTACTGTACGTGAACTAAACAGATGATTTCAGGAATGGTTGTAGTGTATGGCTTGTCAGCTGGCCTGTGGCTTCTGACAATGGTAATTACATTCTAAAGGCAGTGCAGCTTAGTGCAGTCACACATATCCTATGATTTGCTCAAACTCTGAACTTGGTGGCTAATGATTTCCTTAAGGGAGACCAAAGTATACAGAATATGCTTGCTGTGGCCCACAAAAGCTGTGACCATATTATCCCCTTTGCAAAAGCTTGCAAGCTCTTGTGAGCCTTGCAAAAGGAGAGCAATCTCCCACCCTATTGGCACAAACAACAGTCATTACTCAGTTCATCACAGATTTCTTGAGTACTGTTAAGTAGTACACCAGTACAGAACTGCACACCAGACAGGGAAGGGGGATGTGGCACTAAATGCTTCATAGTGGTTACTTAAGACAATCATCTGCCAGATACTACAGCCATTGGAAGAAACTAAAAGTGATGTCAGCTCAGGTAGTGCCACTCTCAATCAAATGCTTCCCCTGATATGTGCACCAAGGAAGACATTGGATATACAGAAACGGAGTTTTGAACAAGAACTTGAAGAGAGGTGGAGTTCTTCTGCTGTTGACCTAGTAATCTAGTTATTTCTAACTATGGAAATGAATCCTAGAATGAGGGAGATGAAAAAGCCAGAACATTGTAGTATAGCCACAAAGTGTGCCCCATCCATTTAAAAATAACCTGCCACCTTTCCTTCCACATAGTACTGACCTTAACTAATACTGAGACATTCTAATTGTGAAAGTTGAAGCTAAAGTAGAGAGTTGGAATAATTAGGATGAGGGAATTTCTCTTTCCTCTCACCTAAGCACATCAAGAAACATAAGTTCCCCAAGCACCACAGCAACAAATACAAGTCATGCACGTCAATCTGATAAAACTCAACAAGATCATCCTCTTTTGTCTGATGATGTTGAACAAGAAATGAACATTCTGTAAGGCCTAAATCACATTACAAAGAGATCGACTCCATGCCAGGACAGTATTGTGCCATCTCAATCTGCCTCAACTGTAGTAGAATCAAGGGTTTTATAGACAAGGGACCCTAAGACTTTTGCCAACTACCGGTCTACATCCATCCTGCCTGCACTAAATAAGGTCCTTGAAAAATTGGCACGCACTCAAATTACGGACTATTTACATGGTATAATCTTCTCTCTGCTGCTCAGCATGACTTTATTGGGGCCATAGGACCACCACTGCCCTGCTCACTCTTACTAGTACTATTCCTACTGTGTTGGCGATGGGTGAACTAACAGGTGCTATATTCATTTATCTTATGAAAGCATTCAGTCTTATATGGGACCTCCCTCTCTGATCCTGCCCCTACTACTGTAGAAGTCCCACAAGGATCAATCTTAGTCCTACTCCTCTTTTCATTGCACATCAATGACATCCATCATAGTCTGTCTTATTGTACACTCATTTTCTGTCTTGATAACCTGGTCTTCTTTCAGACCTCAGATGGTATTGGGAATATTAAAAAAAACATCTGTCTTCAGGCCTCTAAATGGTTCAGAATTGGCTTGCTCACAATAAACCTGTCAGGGATATTGGTTTACCATGATTTCTAAAGGGTAAATTCCATTTTGTAGATGGGAAAAACTGGTATTGTTATTGGTGTCTGCAATGCCAAAATCAGTTTTTGCCAGTGTTCTATCCTTTTAGCTTTTTGGTGTATGTATAAATATTCAGAATAAAAGAAGGCCAAGTATACATCAAATTAAATAAAGCAACATGAAAATAGTACAGGAAGGAATTTATAGAAAAATACAATTTCTGAAGATTCACTGATCTGGTAAAAAATGGCAAATTCCATGAAATGCTTTGTTTTACTGGTGTATAGAAAGACCAACATCTAGAATTTTTACTGGATTTTCCACTAAAAACCCAAATTCAGTATCCTTGACCATTGTGCAATACCTTGACAACCCAAGGAATTATGTTTTGGCTCTGTGCTAAGAATAGAATTTTGTTCATACTCCCTTTTGGTCTCTTGTAGTAGTGACACTGCCCAAATCTCGGTATGAGCCTTCAGGTATCTTATGGAGACATACGAACTTACGAAAATGCCAGCAGAAATAGGACTCACGGTCTGTCAAGTCTGCTCAATTGTGCAGCTAGCCCTTATCTCGCAGCTGCCCTTTGACCCTTCCTTTGATTTCTCTTTACGTATTGTTAACACTTGTAAATTAACACTAAGCTTGGGTCCTCATATAGGATTAGCATAATCTAATGCCTAAGGCTCGGCTTGCCATTGCCCACGGTATTCTTCTAGTGAAACTTATGTATGGGGTACCTGTGTACGCAGCCAAGGCCTTACTTAGGAAATGGGATGTCACGTATAATGTTCTGTGTTGGCTTGCTTTGGCCACTGAACACCAGCAGCATCCTGCCCTTTATACTTTAGGCTTGTGACGCTCACCCCTCGATCACTGCATGACCTATCCGTTGGCGGTGTCATCCAGGCTGTCATCCGGAATCAGCTGCCAATATCACTTGTATCCTTGTTGCTGCCTCCTCACAATATTTATGGATATGCCGATTTGGGACTCTTGTCTACTCCAAAAATAAAAACTAACCTGGGTAATATTACCTTTATGAGTTTTTATTTATTTATTTATCTTTTGTTGACCGGGTAAGTGCACTAGACAAATCCTGCCTATTTTCAGGCACGACCCGGGGGAGGGGGATACAGATGAATGCCAACTGACCTTGAACCAGATTAAGCTGTTTTGACCCCAGGCTTTGGAATTCCTTCTCATATGTTATCTGTTTTTCCACAAGAGCCTCAGGCTTTTATAATGGCTATTGTAAGTACTTTCTTGATGCTTGCTATGATACCTGCTTTAACTGTACACAGCTGCAGCTGTTGAAATGGTCAGATATTTTCAGACATTTCGCAATCTTTCTAAAGAGATTCTCTCTTTGGTGGCCCTAAAGCAGTACTGCAGGCAGGAATTTCTCTAGAGACAGCACAGAAATTTCAGGAAATATCTGACCCTGGCAATGGCTGCAACTGTAACTTGTAACTGCTGTTGCCAACAAAGTTTTGGATATAGTCTCTGTAAACCCAAATTTATACAACCCCTGTACTGTTATCTGCATTCTGTACTTGAGACATTCGTATCCCTTGTTTTGATGCTCCTCATTATATTATGTTCTGTGATATATCCTTTGTAATCTATGTAACCCTTGTAATATTATCCTGATTGTACTCTCCCAGGTCATGCCAGAAAATAGGCAGTTCTTTGCCTAGTGCACTTACCTGGTAATAAAATTAAATAAATAAATAGAATAGAGGGCCTCTAGCCAGTGGCAGTTCCAGCCACTAGTGGGGCACAACAGCTGGCAACAAAGGCACTAATATATTGTTGCTGTGGAGGAAGCTCTGCACCACATGGGGCACCAATTGGGTACAACCCCACCCCTTTTTTTAACCAGGGCACGTGCACTGGTGTGCCCTTATATAGATCTGCCACTGTGTCCAGCTTCTCTTCAAAGCTTTTACCCTCCACAACCCTGATGATTTGTGTGGCAATGCATTGCATCCTCCTGAGTGCCTCACTGCCCTTTTTGTTTTGAATCCAAAACTGCACACAGTACTCCAGGAGGGGCCTGGTGAGGGCTTTGTAAAGTGGCAGGATTACGTCCCCTGCTCTGTTGGTTGCTCTCCTCCCCTTTTGATGCACCCAAGCAGTTTTCCAGCCCTCTTGACAGCAGCTAAGTGCTGCATATCATGCTTTAGCCTTATGTCTATTAGTTCCACTGCACACTTATGTTTCCATCCTTTGTTTCTGCTCTTGTCACCTGAACAGCCCCCTTCTGATGGCAACCCCCATCCTCCCGGGCATTACCCCAACTACTTACTGACCACCAATCGGTGAGTGAGTGCCATAGGCAGTGGAACAGAGCCTGCGGGGCTGATGGTCATTATCCTGGTACTTGGCTCTAATTTTCTCTTCATCCGTGAGGTTGGCAATGCATGCAATGGCGTGGGAGCATGGCATGATAATGTTTTTCATGCTCTGTACCGTTTTCCAGTCCTCCGAGACATAACTGCTATTACTGCACCACTCAGCTTCCCCTGGGTGTCAGGCACGCAGCGGCCCATGCTGTACCCCCTCCCCAAAGGAGGAGAACTCTCAGTGGATGCTCAATCCTCCCTTCTCCCAGCTGGCTCTCGAGTGACCCTGGTCTGTTGCCGAACCTGGATCACTGGTGTGGTGGGTGGTGTTCCAACCAGTATCTCAGCCCATCACACCACTGGGCTGGTGTTATTGCACACATATTTAAGGAATCTGACAGTGACAGGCAGCAGAACACAAAAGACATGACTAATAGTTTATTCACCCAATTGACATCCTTCTCCCTCCATGTAAAAGGCATTTTAAACATTTTAATCAAAAATATAAATTTTGGCAGAAAGTACTGTAACTATAGGCTGCATTTCTTGGTGCTTCATGAATCCCCTTCTGCTTCATCTGAAAGATTCCTCCTGACAAAACAGAAGTGATCCATGAAGCACCTGGAAGCTCACCTTTACCTCCAGTCCTGGGTCAGTTCTTGGTACCAGAATACACTACAGAGTTTTTGCATCTTAAAGGAAAGTATGAACATTGATGTCGTTCTCCCCACAAAGTGCAGATGCTGTTGCGTTTGCTGTAAGCTAAATAACTAGGCCGTATTGTGCAGCATATCAGAGGTACAGTACTGGCTATGTTGGCTGCACTAAAGAGTCAGCCTTTCCAGATGAACAGTAACTGAAAAACCTTAAATCTCTTCATTACCTAAGGTCTGATATTATTGGATGGTTTTGGGTGGGGACAACTTTGATTGCCCACTGGGTTGTTTACTAGGGTTTGCCCTGACTGATCCCTGTTTATTTAGAAGGCAGCTGTAATTGTTTCATGATTTGACTTGTGCAGCTTAGCACTGCATTCTTTTAAACTGGTTAACTTTTGACTCTTCAGTCATGGGAACCTGTCGAAAGTTTTATGGAGACTCCTGTCAATGGAGCATTTGACTTACAAGTGTAGGAGGGCTCATTACATGAAATGTGGGCTAATCTATGTCTAAGCAGGAAGGCCTGCTTGGCAATGGAGCCTCACTTGAGATTTTTTTTATACATATTACACTGTTCCAGTGGTAGAGTTCTTCAACTGGCATGATCAGAGCTGGTTGCCTGTGTGTGAGTACCTACCTCCGGCACTGAAGCATGTCTTTTGCTTGGAGTTCAGTTACCATTTGGCTTGTTAGCAGCAGCGAGACCAATTAGCACAGAGGAGGTATTTGAAACAGCAAGGCCTCTCAGTGGATAAGTAAGGACAGAAGTATACTACTCAGCAGTGGAAGGTGACAACCATCATGGACATGCATGCAGAGGCAGAAACAATGCCAGGAGTAGCAGAAAGTAAGCACAAAATAAATAAATAAATAATGGCTCCACCTTCTCGCCGAGTACTCCTGCCTCCCTGTCAACCCTCCTTGTTGCACTGTATCTCATCGACACCATACCTGCACCCACACAGATTGTATCAAGCCCCTCCACCCTAACAGACTTCAGCATATCTATATCCTAACTTGTTCGAATCTACCCTCACACATTCAGGGCCTTCTCACTCCTAAAACTTGGCATCCATTGTTGTATTACATAATAAAAGCCCGTTAGCACTCTCCTCTTACAGCTAAGTGTTTTAAACAGCTAAAATTAATCATTCTATTCATTTGGTTGCATCTGCTTCTGCTCATCACTGGTGACATAGAATCCAACTCAGGACCAGCCCTGCCCACTACTCCTCTTTACTCTCCTCCATGGCAAGGAGTGAAGGGGCTAAAAATAGCTCACTTAAACATCAAAAGCCTACTCCTCAATCCGACTGAACTAACAGCATGACCTCCCACTATCAGCCGGATATTCTGTGCATTTTGGAAACTTGGCTCAAGCCTTCTGTACCTGATAATCTATGTAATAGCAGGCTACAGCTTCATCAGGTGTGATAGCCCCCCCCCCCCACCAAGAGGGGAGTTGGTACGATGATATACTTCATCTCACCTAAATGTCTCTACCCCAAATTCTCACAGCCACCTCCTTCGAAATGTGTCATGGTGTATTAACTTTAGGTAACTCCAATAAACTGCACATTCTCTCTGTGTATACCTGTCCCAAGCCATGAGCCATAACAGGCTTCTCTCACTTATAGACACAGTTGGGCCAGTCATGAGTAACAATGACTTTGGGATCCTTGGTGATTTCAATACCAACTGGTCTGGCCAAGCCAAAACATCAGCTGAGCTCACACTAAATAAGCTACTACTTACCCAAATCATCTCCCAACCCACCAGAGTATCTAATAATGCGACTACTGCTAACCCCTATTGACTGGATCCTTGTCTCTGATGCTGACAAAATAATCTGTTCTAGAAACATAGAAACATAGAAACATAGAATTTGACGGCAGCTAAGGACTGCTTGGCCCACCCAGTCTGCCCATTTCCCTACCTGATGGATAAGCTGCAGATCCTAGTTAACCAGCAGCCTACTTCTTCCTACTCCCACCCCCTAGAATTGCCTTATGACTGTCCCATGCATGCTTGAATTCCACCACTGTTTTTGACTCCACAACCTCCTCTGGAAGGCTGTTCCATACATCCACAACCCTCTCTGTGAAAAAATACTTCCTTAAATTACCTCTGAGCCGCCTCTTCTATCTTCAAATTGTGCCCTTGTTCTTGCACACCTCTTTTTTGAAAGATGCTACCTCTGACTTTGTTGATTCCCTTGAGGTACTTGAAAGTTCCTATCATGTCCCCCTCTCCTCCTTTCCTCGAGGCTATACATATTAAGCTCCTTAAGTCTCTCTTCATATGTCTTCCGGTGCAGACCCTGCACCATTTTAGTTGCCTTCCTCTGGACAGCTTCCATCCTGTCTATGTCTTTGTGGAGATTGGGTCTCCAGAACTGCACGCAGTACTCCAGATGTGGTCTCATCAGCTGTCTGTACAGAGGGATAATAACTTCCTGTTTTCTACTGGTGATGCCTCTCCCTATGCATCCCAGTATTCCCCAAGCCCTCCTTGCTGCCCTCTCACATTGCTTGCCCACCTTTAGGTCATCTGATATGACTACCCCCAGGTCCCTTTCCATTTTTGTTGTTGTTAGTATCTCACCTCCCATTGTGTACTCTTCCCCTGGGTTTTTGTTTCCCAGGTGCATTACCTTGCACTTCTTAGCATTGAATCTAAGCTGCCATACATTTGACCATTCCTCTAACCTTGCCAAGTCACTTCTCATCCTTTCCACGCCTCCTTGTGTATAAACCCGGTTGCAGATCTTTGTGTCATCTGCAAAGAGACATACTTTTCCTTCCAGTCCCTCTGCAATGTCGCTTATAAAGACATTGAAGAGGACCAGTCTAATACTGAACCTACGTACCCCTACTAACCCCCTTTTTCAGAGTGGACTCCACTTACTATTACTCTCTGTGTCCTATTCTCCAGCCAATTCTTTACCCAGGCTGTCATCTTGGGACCCACTCCCAGGCTGGCTAACTTGTATATTAATCTTTGTGTGGGACTGTGTCAAATGCCTTGCTAAAGTCTAGGTAGGCCATGTCCACAGCCCTCCCTGATCAACTACTTTGGTCACCCAGTCAAAGAAATCTATCAGATTTGTCTGGCATGACCTTCCGCTGTGAATCCATGCTGCCTTGGGTCCTGTGCCCTCTGGCCTCTAGATACTCAACAATTCTTTCCTTCAGAAGTGATTCCATCATTTTCCCTACCACTGAGGTTAAACTAACAGGTCTGTAGTTTCCTGCTTCTGCCTTGCTCCCACTTTTGTGAAGGGAATCACATCTGCCCTCCTCCAGTCCTCAGGTACCACCCATCCTCCCATGATTTGTTAAAGGGGTAGTCAGTGGTGTCACTAGTTCTACCCTTAGTTCTTTTAGAATTCTGGGATGAATCCCATCAGGCCCCATTGCTTTGTCCACCTTCAGTTTTAAGAGCTCTTTCAGAACCCTTTCTTCTGTAAATGGCTGGTATCAACTTCTGTATCCAGAGTGTTTCTACTGTTTGTTTTAGGTACCTCCTCTTCCTTTGTAAATACTGAGCAAAAATATTTGTTTAGTATCTCTGCCTTTCACAGTCACCCTCTGCCCACCCTCCTCCCTTTATTAAGCCTCACTATCCTCCTTGGTCTTCCTTCGCTTCCTGATGTACCTATAAAGGTTTTATCCCCTTCTTAACTGATTTGGCTATCTTTTCCTCGGTTTGGGCTTTGCTGTTCTGACTGCCTTTCCAGCTTCCTTTGCTTTAACTGATACAGTTCTCTGTCCTGTTCCTTCTGTGATTCCTTGTACTTCCTGAATGCTTTCTTTTCTCTTGAACCTTCACTGCCACCTCCTTTGAGAACCATAGTGGTTTCTTACCTCGTTTCATTTTGTTTATTTGCTTTACACAAAGGCTTGTTACCTCCGTGATGGCAGTTTTATTATTCCCCATTGTTCTTCCACCCCTTCTTCCTGCCCATTTGCTAGTGCATTCCTTAGGCACTAACCCATTTTGGCAAAGTCAGTCCTCCTAAAATCCAGTACCTTTGTCTTTGTATGGCTTGACTCTATTGCTGTGTTTATTGTGAACCATTCTGTTCGATGGTCGCTAGTTCCCAGATGGCTACCCACTTCTACATCTGTGATCCTCTCTTCATCTCCATTTGAGAGAACCAGATCTAAGACTGCTCCCTCTCGAGTGGGCTCCAATACTAGTTGTCTAAGGCATGCCCCCTGTAGGGCATCTAGAATAACCCCACTCTTAGAAGTGGCTGCTGCAACTGCACTCCAGTTAACATCTGGCATATTCAGATCCCCATCAGCAATATCTCCCCTTTTTCTGCCATTCTAAGTATACTTTCTATCATTTCCTTGTCCATTTCCTCCCCCTGAGAGGGGGGTCTGTATACAACCCCTGTGCGGATTGTGGTGCCATTGCTTGCCTCCAAATTGACCCACAGTGCTTCTCCTCCTCCCTGTTTACCCTTTTGTTCTGTTGATTTGATTTCTTCTCTTATGTAGAGAGCTACTCCTCCTCCCCTTTTACCCTCCCTGCCCCTCCTGTCGATAGTGTATCCTGGTATGTTTACGTCCCAGTCATGGTTCTGTGTGTACCATGTTTCTGTAACTGCCACGATATCCAGATCTTCCTCCTCCATCAAGGCCACTAATTCAGGAAGCTTGTTGCCCAGACTACGGGCATTGGTACCATTGCTCTCCATTTTTGATGGCTTTACCTTCTGTGCGCATCCCCCACTGACCTTTCTACCTTGGTCTTTTTCTCATTTAGTACCCTGTTTTGTAGGGGGAGGCTGGGATTTTCCTGCTGCTTATCAGTGCCTCCCCCCTTGACTAGTTTAAAAGCTTGCCAATGAAGCATTTAAACCGATTGCCCAAAAGACTTGTTCCCTTCCTGGACAGATGCAGACCATCCTGCCAGTATAGGCTGGTGTCCCTCCAGGTGGAACCCCAGTCCCCAATGAAGCCAAACCCCTGTGCTCCACACCATTTTTTCAACCATTTGTTAAACTGCACGGTGCAGTACCGCCTCACCCATGCCACTGACAGGCAGTACCTCTGAGAAGGATACTGTGTGTGCTACTTGTCTTAAGCCCCTCCCCAACTACAAAGTCCTTCTGCACTGCTCTAATCTCATGATGAGCTAAGTCATTTGTCCCTAGGTGGACAATGACGTCCAGCTCGAACCCCGTGCAACTGTTCTCGTGATCCTAAGGATCGCTTCCTGTCCTCCAAACCATGGCACCAGGCAGGCACCTTATTTCAGTTTTCCTGCTCCCCCAGTTCTATCCCCTAATAATTGAGTCCCCCACCAGGAGCTGCTTTCTTTCCCTGTGGTGCCCTCTGCCTCCTTCCTGAGGGCTTCCCTTGTGACAGTTGTCTGCACCCTCCTTAGTCTCCTCTGCGGGTGCATCCATAGGGGAACTATGCTCCCCCAGAATGGAGTATGGATTGTGGAGTGGAACAACTGGCTGGGTGTGCCTCTGTTCCACCACCCTTACCCTCCCTGAGCCCACTGTGGTCCAACTGCTGTGCTTTCTTTGCAACCTCTGAGGTAGTGGTGGTGGCTCTGGTGCTCCCTGGGTGGGGGAGGTTCCCTTGCCACTGTCCAGTGCGGCCTGAAGACGGGCAACTTCCTCCCTCAGGGCAGATAGTTGTCTGCAAACAGGGCAGCATCTCAGCCTCAGAGAGACTCCCGGAAGACTGCTGCCTCCACAGCCATTACATTGTACTACTCCCCACATAACTGTCTACCTTGTTTAGGTTTTTTTTTGTGTGTGTGATTGGTGCGTTATATAGAAATATGTATTTATATAATGTGTATGCTTATATTGTCAGTGCAGTGTGCTAGACAGGATATGACAGTGATATGTACCTTGCCCTCTTAAGGAAATGATGTCAGAACCCCAGGTATAAATGAACTATTTCCAGGGGTGAGGGGTTGGGCCTAAACTGTGCCCTCACGAAACAATCAGCTAAATGCTCTGACCTACCGATGCTATGAGTGCCTTCCTGTCAGCAAGATGCCATATACGACAATTTGTAATACTGCTTCAAACCAATTTGACAGAGAAAATACCCTGCTAATCAAACAGAGAAAAATCCAAACATCCAAGTCAGACACAGGTAAACCTCCCAGCCCCAAAAGAGCCTGGTGACTTGTGCTTGAAACAGTCAGCCCCACAACACGTCAGCTGTGCAGAAGGGCAGACACAGAAAACAGTATTCAGCCTATGTGGGTTTAAACTCTTCCTGCACTGAAAACCTTAACACTTGTAACAAAAGTAAAGCAAAGTCCACCTCCCTCTGTTGATTGAAAGACTGCCTTTTCTGATAATTCTAAGTTCTTTATTTCACCCTTCAGTTAGAAGTATCCTCCACCTGAAGAATATTAACTTTCCTAAGGAATCTGCTTCAAACCAAGGACAATTGTAAATTATAAGGTTATCACCTCCCTCTGTTGTGAGCACTACTCGCTTTCTTGCAAATCTTAAGTCCAGTGTTGCAGCTTGCAGCCAGAGGTAGCTTCACCTGAAGACTATGAGGTTATCTGATGAGCCTGCTAAAATGAGTACTTTTATCAAGGTCTGTAAGATTCTTCCAGAGCTATTGGCTGTTAAGTAGCTGTGATGTAAGCACTTCCTGACACAGTCTGGCTTGGCCTCATAAGGCACACTGAGGTAAACAAAGGAAAAACCAGTTTCCACCCCTAGGCACTGTCTGGGTCCAATACACAGCCTGTAACCTGCTCTCAATTCAGGGCTTATGACAAATTCTTAGCCCAGTGAATACTCACAGTATTACAAATATTGCAATGCAAACAGTCAATCACTAACTCAATCAAGTCAGAAGGGCAGAAACACAGAAAACAGTAAAATCTTAACAATTGTAACAAGTAAAGCAAACTCCACCTCCCTCTGTTGATTGAAAGACTGCCTTTTCTGATAATTCTAAGTTCCTTATTTCACCCTTCAGTTAGAAGTATCCTCCACCTGAAGAATATTAACTTTCCTAAGGAATCTGCTTCAAACCAAAGACAATTGTAAATTATAAGGTTCACCTCCCCCTGATGTACTCCATGACTCCTTAAGTGACCACTCGCCAGTGTTCTGTGTTTGGCTCACCAAAGTACTCAGCACACCACCCCGGATTATTCATACTTGCAATTTCTTTCACCTGCACCCTTGTAGCGGGGTTGGGATAGACAGGATAACAAACCAAGCAGACCAATAATTCAGTGCAAAAAAGCACCGGCAAGGCACTTAATTTATTTTTCTCAGAAAAAGTTGAAATCAGGTTTCACAGAAATCAGGAAATAAGATTAGTTAATTCACTTTCAAGATATCAACAACATAATAAACAGATGCAGTATGCTCAGGAAGGGCCACCAGGCTATCTCCTCACCTGTTTCACACAAATATGCATGCTCCAGAGGTCCACCACCTCTGACAATCAACTCCAACCAACTCCCTATCTGTCTACAGCTTCATGAGGTAGGCTTTTTATAGCTGCCTACCGAAGTCATGTGACCACAGCATCATCAACTTATAAAACTTTTGTTTAGGCTCTCATATTAAATTATACAATGCCAGAGGGCCTTCCAAACATGATAATTAACTAACAAAACCTTCATATAACAAAAAGTCCTGTAAGAAAAGAATATAAGAGTAAGAGGAAGTGGAAAACTTTCCACTGAGCTGTGATTGACAGCATCATTAGTATAAAAAGAGGACACTAGGGGCCGCTGTCACCATATAGTGCTCCTCATTTGGCATACCATTCTTGGAGCAGGCAGACCTACAGGCCGAAAGGCCAGATATTTAGTAAGTTTCTTTTTTCTTTTATTTCAATGGCTATTCGTACCTTATTGCTTTTAAACCTCTCCAGCCTTGCCTGAAAGTCATGAGGACTGTCTGTTTTAAAAGAAACCACAGGCAGTCACCTAGATTTCCTCCAGACAGATTTTTGTCAACACTCCTTCACTTGTGTACACTCATGCAGCAGGGTGGTACTTAGAGAAACTGTGTGGGGGATTTTACAGAGACTTGGAGTGTCTTTTCATACATGTTAGCTTTATTTATCTTTTTTTTTTATTTGTGCTTTTTCATTCTTAAGACTTGTAGCCCACTCTTATACTGAAGGCTGCCACCATTTTACACTTTGTGGTTTCACAGGGATATTCCTGTCCCTTTAAATATTTAGCTCCTCCAGGTTTGCAACAAAGTAGCAGTCTTTCTAAAAAGAAATTTAACTTGCTGCTCTGCTGTGGAGAACTGCAAACACTGGGAAGCCCCTTTTATATTTATGTATTTCAGAAAAGACCTGGAGTTCTTTATCAACCCCTCCTTTCGTATGGAATGCTTGTATGTATATAGCATAAGCAACTCAACTTGTGTTAATTCTTATTTAATTCTTATTTATTTTATAACTAACATCTAGTACAAAATGTTACATGGCAAGCACTGCTACCTTCTACTTTCAAGACAGAAAGCACTTTATTATTTAAAGGCACAAACGCACTTCAGTTTAAATCCAGTGAACATTCGCAAATGCCTCTCATGTACTGTATTTAAACTTCAAAGTACTTTATTTAAACCATACACACCTTATTTTTCTTATAGGCACTTATTACGCTTTATAGGCATTTTATATACTCTGTTTAAGCAACCAGCACCTTAATTACCTCGGACAGCTGGCATACTGGACTTACATACCTGGTGCTTCATTTTGGGGTGGGGTGGGTTAAAGGAACCTCATCTTTATACCAGGGTACCCATCCTTGACAGGGGTCAACCTGCCACAACCCTACACAATTTAAGGCCAAACTGGCCAACCAAGACTGGACAGCCCTTTGGTCCACCTCCAACATCAACACAGCTGTCTTTCACTTTAACAAAATCTTCCTAAGGCTCCAGAACAAACATGCTCCTCTCACCTTCAGGAGAGTTTGGGGCCTAAAGACCAAATGACTCACACATCCCCTCCTGTCACTTACGAAAGAAAGAGATAACTGTTGAGCCTCCTTCAAAGCTTCCAACTACCACACTGCCTCAGTGCAATTTGTAGCAAAATAGATAACTCAAGTTGGACTGTAGGGGACATGGCAGTCTGTATGCAGGCCACCATATCCCATGATCCAATGCTCCCACTTTGGTGCTGGTTGAGGATTCCAATTGGAAACCCATGGTCCTGCTTAGGCTGATCCTGCCCCATGCATGGACCTACATGGGCAAGCATTGGGCCAGCCGGGCATCATGCATCCAGGCCCTATGTATTCCATGGGGGCTGGCTACCTACCACATAGTTGCGTGGCACAATACACATCTGGTGTGTACCAGGCCCATTAGAACACAGGTCTTTAAAGCCCTAAATGCATATAATAATGTGCATTTTTATGTTGATTGCATGCAGCGCAAACAACATATTGCAGCAGCTTTCTCAGTAGCAGGCTGTGGAGGCATGGCACTGTTGTGGCCAATGCCCCCACAGCCTGCAAAGGCTTGTCCCACTTCCCTCAATGCTGTTGCAGGCTGCTGGTGACAGTAGTTTGGAATGTTCGTACCAACTACTGACAATTTTGCCACTGCAATCAGGGGCTGCCTCGTCATTGCAGCGTCAGCCATCCGCTGCAATGAGGGAGCGACCCGTCATTGCAGGGCGGGATGTAAAAACCCTGATACTGTTTGTGAACATGGCGGTGGGTTGCCGCTGTGTTCACAAACAATATAACCCCCCCCACCGTGTTTATGTGCTGAAGGGGGCCCCAAACCCCGTCGGCCTCGGTGCCCCATTGTTTCTGGTGCTGACAGGAAAGCCCACTCCACGTCGGCATTCTCTAACCCCCCACTTAGTTCCTGCCGACGGGTGCCCAAACACCGCCGGCATAATTAATCCCTTGTGTGCCAATGGGGTGCCTAATCTCCGTCGGCTACTGCTGCCCCCAAAAGAAATGATTGGTGGCATGCTGGGAGCCCAACCCAGCATGCCACATGTCCCTGTAAAGGAAAAACGTCCGTGAAGTCTTTTTTTTACCTGCAAAAAGGCAGGTCCCTCGTAGTGTCCCTGGCCCCACCTGCAACCCGCACCCACCCACTGCACACCTTGCCTCCCTACACCCCCCTCACCCCATTCTTACCTCCATAGCTTGGTGCGATGATCTTTTGTGGACCGGAAACACGTCTGCACTCTTCAAAGCTGACCACGAACTGAGGAAATGCCGGTAAGCTGTATAACGTAATAAATAGGGTTTTTTCAACTTTAGTGCACATCTCGGGCATTTTTGGGACTTTTTTCACAAGTTTTCAACATGGGGTTTTTGGGACCCCTCCTCATGAACTGCCATGGCGTTAATCAGCCCGAAAGGTGATTTCGCAGTCACTGCACGGAATCACCTTTCGGGCCGATTAACAAAATGACAGTGCCAGTGTTCATGAAGTGGGCTCTCAAAAAGCCCGTGTTGCAAATTTGGTGGAAAAAATCCAAAAAATGACAGTTTTATGAGCGTGCACTGTGCAGTTGCTACGCACGCTTGTAACTTCATGAATTTGCAATATTTTCACACCAGATTTTCAACATTGGCATCTTTTCACACCTCCTCATGAACAGTACAGCTGTCATTGTTCACATCCTGGCGGAAATGTATTTTCGCACTTCCGGCACAGAATAGCGCAGTCGCTGTGGGATATCAGTGTTTCGGACAGATTAAGAAAATGACAGTGAACTGTTCATAAGTAGAGGTCCTGAAATGGCTGTGTTGAAAATCTGGTAATGATACTCCATAAAATGACTGTGTTACGAGCGTGTGTTGCGCAGTTTGCATGCACGCTCATAACTTCGCAAATTTATAATATTTTCACTCCTGATTTTCAACATTGCCATTTCCCCACACCTACTTATGAAGAGTGCAGCAGTCATTTTTCCCATCCTGGCTGAAATTTGTTTTCGCACTTCCAGCGCAGAATACAGCAGTTGCTGTGGGAAATCACTGTCCGGGACAGATTAAGAAAATGACAGTGATACTGTTCATGAGCAGAGGTCCTAAAATGCCTGCATTGCACACTTTCCACACACCCTTGTAACTTTGCACATTTGTAATATTGTCATGCCAGATTTTCAAAAGTGGCATTTTTTCACACCTCCTTATGAGCAGTACAGCTGTCATTTTTCACATCCTGACTGAAATGCGGTTTCACAGTTTCGGCGCTCAATAACGTGATTGCTGTGGGAAATCAGTGTTCGGGACAGATTAAGAAAATGACAGTGGCACTGTTCATGAGCAGAGGTGCTAAAAGCCCTATGTTGGCAATTTGGTGTGGAAACTCCATAACATGACTGTGTTACAAGCGTGTGTTGAACTGTTTCCATGCACCCTTGTAACTTTGCACATTTGTAATATTTTCACACCACATTTTCAACAGTGGCACTTTTTCACACCTCCTTATGAACAGTACAGCTGTCATTTTTCACATCTTGGCTAAAATATGATTTTGCTCTCCTGCCGGAGAATAGCAAGGTCGCTGTAGGAAATCAGTGTTTGGGACAGATTAAGATCGAACGAGAGAGAGGAGGGAGTGACAAGGCTCAGCTGAGCTCTGTCAGGACTGTTGTGGATTTGTCTGTGGGCAAAAAAAGGCCCCAGCACAAGAACCCAGTAAAAAAGGGCAGCCTGCAGCTCTGGGAGAAACAGAACGAGAGAGCGAGTGAGGAAGGTGGAGTGTGCGAACTCACCGGCGCGCTATCAGGACTGCTGTGGATTTCTTTGTGGGCAGAAAAAGGCATCAAAGCAGGCAGGGGCCCAGTAGAAAAGGCCAGCCTGCAGCGGTGGGAGAAACAGTGCAGATGAGTGAGCTCAGCGGAGCTCTATCAGGACTGCTGTGGATTTCTCTGTGGGTAGAAAAGGCACCAATGCAGGCGGAGCCCGCTGAAAAGGGCGCTTGCAAGTGCCAGGACAAACAGAATGAGCGTGTGACAGAGGGAGACTGAGCGACCTCAACAGAGCTCTGCTGGGACAGCTGCGGATTTCTTTGTGGACAGACAAAGGTGCCAACGCAACCAGGAGCCCCATACACAAGCGCAGCCTGCAGCACCAAGAGAAACAGAATGAGTGAGTGACAGAGCGGTAGTGAGCGAGCTCAACAGAGCTGTATTGTGACTGCTGCGGATTTCTTTGTGGGCATAAATTGTGGCAACGCAGGTAGGAGCCCAATACAAAAGGCCAGCTTGCACAACTGGCAGAAATGGAATGAGTGAGTGAGAGAGGGGGAGTGAATGAGCTCAGTGGAGCTGCGTCAGGACTGCTTCAGATTTCTTTCTGGCCAGACCAAGCCGCCAATGCAGGCAGCAGTCCAGTACAAAAGGGCAGCCTGCCGTGGCAGGAGACACAGAATGAGTGAGTGAGGGAGGGAGGGAGAGTGAGTAAACTCAACGGAGCTCTGTTGGGACTGCTGCAGATTTGTTTGTGGGCAGAAAAAGACAGCAATGCACGCAGGGGACCAGTACAAAAGGGCAGCCTGCAGTGGTGGGAAATCCAGAATGAGCGAGTGAGAGAGGGGGAGTGAGCGAGCTCAGTGGAGCCCTATTATAACTGCTGCAAATTTCTTTGTGGGCAGATGAAGGTGGCAATGCAGGCAGGAGCCCAATAGAAAAGGGCAGCCTGCAATGCCGGCAGAAACGGAATGAGCGAGTGAGAGAGAGGGAGTCAGCAGGCTCAACAGACATGTGTTGGGACTGCTGCAGATTTCTTTGTGATCAGAAAAAGCCACCAACAAAGGCAGGGCCCAGTACAAAATGGCAGCCTGCAGCGGCAGGAGACACAGAACGAGTGAGTGAGGGAGGGAGGGAGGGAGGAGTGAGTAAGCTCAACAGAGCTCTGTTGGGACTGCTGCAGATTTGGTTGTGGGCAGAAAAAGACAGCAATGCATGCAGGGGACCAGTACAAAAGGGCATCCTGCAGTGGCGGGAAAGCCAGAATGAGCGAGTGAGAGAGGGGGAGTGAGCGAGCTCAATGGAGCTCTATTGTAACTTCTGCAAATTTCTTTGTGAGCAGATGAAGGTGGCAATGCAGGTAGGAGCCCAATAGAAAAGGGCAGCCTGCAGTGCCGGCCAAACCAGAATGAGCGAGTGAGAGAGGGGGAGTGAGACACCTCAACGGAGCTCTGTCGGGACAGCTATGGATTTCTTAGTGGGCAGAACAAGGTGCCAATGCAGGCAGGATCCCAGTACAAAACAGCAGCCTGCAGCACGGGGAGACACAGACTGAACGAGTGACAGAGGGGCAGTGAGCGAGCTCAACGCACCACCTCAATCAACATTCGGCATTGGCAAATACTTGTTTTTGTTTGTGTTCTCTTTCTTTGCAGATGACGTTGCTCCTGGGCTTCGAGATTTGCAAAGCTCAAGAGAGCACGTCACTGAGTGAAAAGAAGGTTACCAGCTCCTGCTTGCAGTAAAGCTAGCACTCCGATTGATTTTTTAAATTTTACCACATGTCGTCTGTTTTTTTTAACCTATTGTCACACCTTTTACAGAGCACTATGCACTTTATTGTAATTGAATTTAAGTAGATGCTTATGTTAGTAGAATGACTTAGCTGTGATATAATGTTGGTTGTCCAACCACAGGAGCCACTCAGACTTAAAAGGCAGCTCTGTTTTGTAATCACTATTGACAAAGCAAGTACCTGAAATGATGAGTGATTTGTCATCTGCTACCTGCCTTGCTGCTACTGTTTTTTTTGCACCTCTTACTTGCACAGAATAAATGACTTGATCAACTGAGTACAGATATTCTAGCATTGTTCCTGTCAAACTAGTGCCATAATACTTCAGTGGGGTGAGTGCTATGATTGTTACCCTTTTGGATTGCCTGTAACGGACACAAGCACCACCACTGTGGGTGCGGGCTTCCCCTTCCTGGCTATTTGCTGATAATGCTCACTGAGCAGTTTTTAAAATATGTGCATGCTGATTGAACTGAAACAAAGTTTTTCAGAACATAAGAGCTGCATCTCACGTAAAGACAAAAACTCCTCAGTGGCTATGCTGTTTTGTCAGGCAGGTCACAATGCAGCATCGCTATGTTTCGGGGGTTTGGAAGTAGTACATGAAGATCCCAGAGGGGGTAACAGGGATCTAAACCTCAGAAAAAGAGAAAAAGGGAAATATGGTGGATCCACTAGTTGGATACAGTGTACAAAAAGAAGGGAATGAACGATGGTGTAGATTGGTGTATTTTCCGCTGAACCTCTTGTTCTAAGTATTTATGGACAGCCCATTGCTGCCTATGGACCTAATAGAAAATCATTAATATTTGGACATTTAACACTGTAATTTATGGACCTGTCTTTGTATTTTTGTGTTCATTTTGTACCTGTATGGGTGCTAGTTTAGGGCATACCACCAACACAGGCCATCTGCAGGAAACCCAGAGGTTCACAGTGAGGTGCATCACTGGCTCCTCACTCACACCTCTCATCCAGTATCATTACCAGGTTTATTGGTATCATTTATATAGTGCAGTATTAGGTCCCCATAAGCAAACTGCCTATCACAAGTGTAGGTAATCGGAATATACTGAACACAGATTAAGTGCCGTATTTTACACTTCAAGTAAGCGCTCCACAAGTGCACTGTCTAACACATGACTAGGTGATAGGAATGCAGTGAACACAATTTAAGTGCTGTATTTTACCCTCTGAGCATGTGCTGGAGTACAATGATAGAAACAGATTGCAAACAGCTGAAGTGCTGTATCTTACTCACTGGGCTTGTGCCACAAGCTTGCAGAGGCAAAAAGTGAAGAAAAGGGGTTATATTCTCAAAGACAGTGACAATCTTGCAGCTCTGGGAAAAACTTGACTCAAGTGAGTTGCCACTTGTGGAACTGCAGTTTCTCCCTCAGCTACAGTATTCTCAAACGTGGAGGTGGATTACGATTGGCTCCATAATTTATGGCAGTTAAGGAAAAATGTTATGGCTGGTGGGACCAGGTGTAACACCTCCCACAGCTGTGGTGGACTGAGAATACCAATCTCTGCAGCTGTGGAGAGTTGGGTCCGCAATTGGAGTTGCAGTGTGGGACATCATCCCAAATTGTTTTGAGAGTCTGGCCCAGGATTTAAAGTACTGTGCATGTGCGTAAATTTGGTGCTGAAAATTGGTTTCCATAGAAACTGAACAGCATAAAGAGAGCTCTGTGGAAGACGCATGGCACTCCATTAGATGGTGAGGAAGTGGCTGCAGCATCAGAGTGTCCTAAAACAGACTGTCAGGTAAAGCATATTATTTGGAACAGCTTAGATACTGTCCATGAGGGAAAGCTTAGAACTGTAATTTAAGGAGTTTAGAATAAAACGCAATCTTTTTTTACAGGGTTGAACCAGCAGTTTGCATAGTTAAAAGGCAATGGGGCTGTGGTGAGAAAGTCAATGGCACCATTTTAGGTAAAACTCACAAATATTGTTATAAGCACTTTAGAAACATGAATGTTTTTGTTGAATGACGTGGTAATATTACATGCCAAAATATGAATCTGGAGACAGTATGAAGCAGGTATATTATTATCATGACATTGAAATACAAATTCCATGTAGCTGAAAGTGAGGGCTGTAAACTAAAAAGCAAGTACTTTGAAGACATACAGTTCCCATATAATGATAGGCTTATACTGAGGGTCGTTAGATATTTGATGCAATCAGGAGATGAATTATGCTCATGGAAAGGAACAAAATAGCACTGCATATAAAAGAATCCTTTGTAGAACCGTATAAAGTTTTGACAGTGCTCATTACATATACAAGGTAGATAATGCTGCAGAAATGACACAGTAGCTTTCTGCCTTACGGAGACGGACCTGTAATTGAAATATCTATATCCATCTAGGATTTGTGCTTGTATGAAGTCTGAAAGCAACAAACCTAAGACATGGTATAATCTGGTTTGCTTTATAATTTCTGAAATGGCTATTTCTTCCTGTTTTAAAAATTGAATTTTAATCTTAATCAGAGCACTTCATATTCAGCAGAGTGCACTACAATTGTCCAGTTCTGAAGTCTTCACCTCTGGAAAGATATGGTGCCGCTGGAGATGGTGCAGTGCAGGATGACAGAGATGATTCAGGGCCAGCAGGGCAGGTGCTATGAGGCTCGCCTCAAGCCATTGAACGTGTAATCACTGGAGACATGAAGAGGAAGGGGAGATATGATAGAGACCTGAAAGGAATAATTTAGCATGAGTAAATGTTTGAGGTCAAGAGGGCATGAGTGGAAACTGAAAGAAGGAGGTTCAGGAGGGACATGGGAAAGTCTTATTTTACAGAAATGGTGGTGGAATCATGAAACAGTCTACATGCCGAGGTGGTGGATGCTTAAACCATTAATGGTACTGCTTGCGCCACCGGCGACCTGGGTTCAGGAATGGACATGGGTCGTTGAAGGGTCGGCCAGGGGAGAAGGATTGAGCATCCCATGGACTGCTCTCCTTCTCTGGAGGGAGGGTGCAGTGTGTGACCGGTGCTTGATGGACCCCTAGCAGAGACTGGGGGCACCACAGCAACCGGCACCAACAAGATTCTCAGGGGCGGGACGGATGCTGGCATCATTGCATGTTCCAACCCCCGCTTACAGGGGCAAAAACCTAACTGCCAGCCATCCTAGATGAAGCCAGCCCTCAGCTTCAATCAGCCTTCAGGATGGCCTTGTTGACCTATCCCATCATCCGTGGCACCTTATGGGGGCGGTGCCATGGCCCCACCCTTGTGGGTAACCCAGGGGGTATCAAGGGGGTGCGTCCAATATGAAGGTGGAAGCGAGGGTCCATGACCTGGCTGAGGTACTGGATGGCTGGCAGCTGCAAAAAAAGTATAATAAATAAAAAAAATAAAGCCATGAATGGTTTCATGTATGGTTGGTGGAAAGGAGTGAATGGAAGAACTCCACACAATAAAGTCCAATTCTATTCAGTCAAAATACTCAAGCAATCTGTGGGTGAAATTTCATGGCACCCCCATTTCATTAGGCCCAGCTGTCTTATTATTCTGTCAAACAATAAAACATCATACACTCCTAAGAACCAATTTTATGCCGGTTCTCTAGCGCAGCGGTAGAACTACTGCCCACGACGCCAAAGACCCAGGTTGAGAAATGATCCTGGGTCATTGGAGGGCTGGCTGGAGGAAGGGAAGGAATGAGTATCCTATGGACCATTCTCCTTCTCCAGGGAGGGAAGGTTGCCATTTCCACCAACTGGGTGACCACAGGTGGATGGAGCAGTGGAGAATGCCACATTGGGAGGGTGTGTGCTGACTTCACCAGGGGACTGTGGGTACCGGGAATGGAAAAACAAAAAAGCTTGGCCCTGGTTCTGGCTTATGGTGGGTACTCTGATACACTCTGGGGCAAGCCCTGCCGACACTGTCAGCTGCCTGATGACATGCACACATGGGGGTGTAGCCAGCCACCCTCTTCCCCTGCCTGGAAGCTAAACTGAGGCTCCATGGGGTGAGCTGTGGTGGGACAGGCAGGAAAACTGCATATGGCTCAGTGACTTCTCAGCCCAGAGGACTGGTCCAGTGATTCAGGGGAAAAAACTGTAAATTTTATATATATATAGTATACCATCACCGCATCGAAACTCCGATGGTGAAGACCACCACAGCGGCAGGATTTGGCCAAAATCTGCCTGTCGCTGTGATGGTCCCACACTGCCAGGGGATTGCCTCACAGGGTGTTTGGCCCCCCCTCCCGGGTCCACCTCTGACTCTGAGTCCGGGGAACTCTAGAACCCTAGAGACCCTGGAACCCTAGAGACCAGGGGGTTCGGGGGCACAGCCTCTAATGGAAACAGGAGGCATCCCCGACACTGCATTGCCGACATTTGGCAATGCGGCTGTCACTGTCGGGGATGTCTCCATAGCCGCTGTCGCTGTGGCATGGTAAAACCATATATATATATATATATATATATATATATATATATATATACACCAATTTTAAAACTTTTGTTTAAACACACACCCTAAATGCTTCCAACAAACCCAAACTTAGCACTAATTTGTGCCTTCTGGCTTGTGTAATAATTGTCTGTCACCATGTGTTGCAATAATGAAAACTTACTATCTCTGACAAACCATGAATAAGTTGAAATTAAGTTCTTGTCTTAGTGAATACTGTAGCTCACATGAAATAGTAACCTATATGCTGTTCATTCTCAGTTTGTAAGTTATCTATTTTTACCCTATTTTATATTACCAAATTGTTATATTGTAGCACAAATCTGAAAATCTTAGTTTTGTCACTGCAAATGTTTTCAGTGTACAAAAATTAACACACTCTAGAATCGTTCTTATTGGCAGAACTACATATGGGTGGTAAGCATCCAGCTTACTGTATCGTACCCTTTTCATTCAGAGAATTAAGTCTCTGGGTCTATCTAGTAGTGCTTTTTTTTCTTTACAGTAAAGGAGACAGCTGGATGGCAATACAATCTCCCTGACACCAATGAGTCAGTTAAAATACAACAATACCTCACTATATCACAATTCTACATCCAAAAAGGGGCCAGATATTAAAAACTTTGCACTGAGCACAAACCGTTTGCGCTGGGTTTGTGCAGGTCCACTATATTCAAAAGGTCAAATAGCGAGGGCAAACTGCATTAGTGCTGGGCAAAAGTATGATGTATGCAAGGGGCAAAAGGAGGGTGTGTGTGTGTGTACATGAATACAGGCGTAATGCTATATTCAGGTCATTAATGCTGCGCAATGTGTTTTTGCGTGACTTAGTGTGACACTTTGCATGGTGCAAATTTACACCCAGAAAACGATAGTCTTAAGTCTGGGCAAACCAGCATTGCGTGACTTTGTGGCTTTGCACAGCTTTTGTGTGGCTTTGTGCAACATAGAACCATGGTTTATGGAGCTCTGTAATTCATAAGTGTGAACTGTGGAGTTCGCGGGGGTCTGCCAGTGGTGGTTTATTGACCCTACCCAGTAAATAGTTAACATAGAAAGAAACCAGACACGGAAGAAACATGCTGCACATGGATGGCACCTCCAATGTTGCCATCATCTGCCACCGGTCCCTGCCATGCCAGGCATTAAGTGGTGACCTGGCACCCAGTGGACACCATGGCAGTGTGTCCATACAGCACACACCTGCAGACCACTCTTTGATGGACACCAGCAGAATCCAGCACACACATGCAGAACTGGGGGCAAGGAGGATGTTGAGTGGAGGGTGTACAGGTGGCCAATCAGCACCACATAATGGGTGCTGCCACAAGGCTGGGATAATTCATGCAGTGCAAACAGTCCAGTGTAGGGAAAACCCCAACACCAGTGTGCCTGTCTGGTGGCATGTGCCCCCCCCAGCCACATACCGCACATCTGTACAGACACCACAGCACACTCAGCTAGCCATGTGTATGTCACTGTGAGTATCCCATGCCAGTGGTGCAGCATCTGTGGGTTGCACAACAGCATAACAGTAATGTCCACTGCCAGTACACACCTGCAAGATGGGCCTGTCACTGTGTAAAGTGCAGCAGTCATTGATGTCCTACACACCATAGGCATTGCAGTGTCCCTCACACAACTGTCCCCCTTGTTACTGTAGTGTCTGCTGTGCACTGTAGCAGGAACTACAGTTTGACAACTGCATGCAGCACCACCACCTGTGCCTGTGCTCTGTAGTCCCCGCGGCACAATATTCTATGCAATTCTGTACAAATGTAGCCTACAGCTACCACCACGCACTTCCAGACTGACCTACAGGTGGAGCTGTTGGCAGATCCAGTCAGCCCCTGCACTTCCAGACTGACCCATAGTGGAACTGTGGGACCCTGCAAAAGCGTCGGGCAAACTGCATATAACTCAGGACATAATGAGATGCTAATCTGGATGTTTGCCCAAAGACTGCTTAAGCAGGCTCATTTGCATGTCACTTCTGAATAAAGCAAATATTTGCCCTACACAAACATGATAGAGCCGGGCAAATGGCTTAGCTCCATGCAAAACCTGCGCAAATGTGTTTGCGCTATGCAAATGTTTCGGAAACATGGTACATTTCTGCAGAATTTCACATGCACTGTTGCTTGCAGCTTTAATGAATTAACTCCTTTGCTAGCACACATTGGCCACATAGTACACCTCTACCTTCCTTCACATCACTGTGCACTGGGCTGCTGTTGTGGTTTGCACTTCCTGGTTGCTATATATAGAACTGTCTTATTTTCCAGGCTATTTTTGCACTGCACTCCCAGCCCAGTTTGTCCGGCTTCCATAGCATGCTATATTCAACAGGTTTAGTACTGGGGCTATCCCTTTTGAATGTAGCAGGCTATTGGTTCTGGGCTACTTTAGCATGCCTGACAGTGCTAATTTAACTCTGGGACAACGTTTTGAATATCTGGCCCAAGGTGTTTAGGATGAAATATAAAGGACATTCCCCTAATGTGTTTTCAAACAGACCACTTTAGGAGTGAAGACTCCGACTTACTTTTTAACACTAAGAAAGGATTCTTGCAAGGGATGGTGCTGTTTTAGGCAAAGTGGGCAAAGAAAACACAAAACAAAGGGACAGTTCATTTTCTAAGCTCTAATTAGGTTATAAAAATAAGATAAAAATGTATTTTGGAACAAATCATGGCTTATTTAAGGATTCTACAAGGGGCATTTACTTTCATCATTTTCAGGAAAAAAACACTACTAGATACACTTGGAAACTTAATTTGCTACGATATAACAGTTTGGTTATGCAATGTAAAATAGTGTTAAAATAGATAAGATAACTGAGGCTGATCAGTATCTAAGTTACTATTTTACATGTGTTATTCACTAAGAAAGGAACTTAACTTCAACTCTTTCATTGTCTGTCAGGGACAGTATGTTGGTATTATTGCAACGAATGGTGGCAGATAATTATTACACAAGGATGAAGGCACAATTAGTGCTGAGTTTCAATTGTTGGGAGCACCCAGGGTGTCTGTTTAAACAACATTGTTTTAAAATTGGTTCTTATGGAGTATATGTTGTTTTGCTGTTTGACAGAATAACAACACAGCTTGGCCTAATGAAATGGTGGTATTATGAAACATAACATAGAAACATAGAAGTTGACGGCAGATAAGAACCGCAAGGCACATCCAGTCTGCCCATTTTGTCTACCTTATGAATGTGCCATAAGCCTGTACTCTGTCAATGGCCTATCTATTCATACTCATCTTTATTTCTCCTTTATGCCTATCCCATGCCTGTTTGAAGCCCTGCACTGTTTTCATATTCACCACTTCCTGAGGTAGGCCGTTCCATTCATCCACCACGCTTTCTAAGAAAAAGAACTTCCTCACATTCCCCCTTAATCGGCCTCCCTCTAATCTCATGCTGTGTCCTTGTGTCCTGCTATTTTTCTTATATTGAAACATGTTATTCTCTTTCACCTTGTTAATGCCCTTAAGATGGTTGAATGTTTCAATTGTATCACCTCTCTCCCTCCTTTGCTCTAGGGTATACATATTGAGCTCCGTTACTCTGTCCTCATCTGTTTTCTGTTGCAGTCCCTGCACCATTTTGGTTGCCCTTCTCTGGACTGCTTCCATTCTGTTAATGTCCTTGTGCAGGTGTTGCCTCCAGTACTGCACGCAGTACTCCAGATGGGGTCCTAACCAGTGTCTTGTAAAGAGGGATTATTACCTTCCTCTTCCGACTTGTGATACCCCTACTAAAACACCCCAGCATCCCCCTAGCCCTACCTACTGCTTTAGTGATCTGCTTGGATGATTTCAGGTTATATATGATGATGATGCCCAAGTCTCTTTCTTCCCTTGTGACTGCCAGCAACTCCCCTCCCAGCCTATAGGTGGTTCAGGGTTTCTCTTCCCTATGTGCATGATCATGCACTTCTTTGCGTTAAACCCCAGTTGCCACTCTTCTGACCATTTTACCAGTTTATACAGATCTCTTGTCATTCTGCCTACACCATCTGGATCATCTACTCTATTGTAGATCTTGGTGTCATCTGCAAACAGACAAACCTTACCCTCCAATCCATCTGCAATGTCACTGATGAAGATATTGAAGAGGACTGGCCTCAGGACTGATCCCTGTGGTACCCTACTTGTGACTTGCATCTCTTCTGACTGTATACTGTTTATCACCACTCTCTGTTTTCTGCCAGCCAACCAGTTTGCCACCCAGTTGACCAACTTCTGACCCACCCCGAGTCTACCCAGCTTATTAATCAATCTTCCAAGTGGAACAGTATCAAAAACTTTGCTGAAGTCAAGGTAGGTGACATCAACTGCTCCCCCTTGGTCCACCACTCTGGTTACCCAGTCAAAGAAATTTACTAGATTAGTTTGACAGGACCTTCCTGTTGTATACCTATGCTATCATGGATCCTGTGCTCCTATGGATTCCACGTGTTGCACTATCCTTTCCTTAAGGAGTGCCCCATAATCTTGCCCACTACTGAGGTAATACTGATTGGTCTGTAGTTCCCTGCCTCCTCCCTGCTACCACTCTTGTGGAGTGGGATCACATGAGCCCTTCTCCAGTTTTCTGGGACCTCTCCTGTGCTGAGAAACTCACTAAACAGTTCTGATAATGGCTCTGCTAGTTCCACCCTTAGCTCCTTTAGTGCCCTGGGATATATGCCAGCAGGTCCCATTGCCTTGTCCACACTGAGCTTAGCGAGCTCTTGTAGGACTCTTTCTTTTGTGAAGGGACTAGTGCACACCTCCATGCCTCCTGCATCCATGGTGCTGAGCTGTGGGTCCTGCCCTACCTTCTCCTCAGTAAATACTGAGCAGAAGTATCTATTTAGGATAGATGCTTTTCCTTGGTCCTCCTCCTTACACTCCCTCTTATCCACTTTGATCTTAGCAACACCCCTCCCTGGACTTTCTTCTGTCACTAATGTATCTATAGAAAGTCTTGTCACCTTCTTTTGCTGTTCGTGCTCATGTTTCCTCAGTTTGGGCCTTTGCCTGCCTTACTTCCTTCCCTGCTTCCCTTAGGGAAGTTTAGTATGCCTCCCTATCTTCATCCCGCTGCATTCCCTTATATTTCCTGAAGGCCAGCTTTTTGGCTCTGACCTTTTCTGCTACTGTTTTTGAGAACCAAAGTGGTTTCCTTCTTCTTTTGCTCTTGCTTTTCTCTCTAACACGATGGGAAATTGCTTTAAGTATTGCATCCTTAATGCTTGTCCACTTTGCCTGTACCCCCTCACCTATATTTCTTCTTGCCAGGACTAGCTTAACTCTGTTTGCCATCTTATCAAAGTCAGCTCCTCTGAAGTCCCATATTTTTGCCTTGGAATGGGATGATTTAGTTCTAGTGGCCAAATTGAATCATATCATGTGATGGTCACTGGCCCCCAGGTGGCCTTCTATCTGGAGATCTGTGATCCTTTCCCCATTAGTCAGTACTAGATCTAGGGAAGCCCTGTCTCTTGTGGGTTGTTCTACCAGTTGTTTGAAGCCCTCAAACCTGCAGGGAATCCACTATGTGTCTAGTTCTGGCAGATGTTCCTACTGGTATTGACCAATCTGTATCCGGCATGTTGAAGTCTCCTATTATCAGAACATCCCCTTTAGCTGCCATGCTTTGTATATCTTCTAACAGTAATGTGTCTATGTCCTTCCCCTGGTCTGGAGGCCTGTAGACAACCCCAGTTCATATGGCTGTCCCATTTCCTATTTCCAGGGTGACTCACAGTTCCTCTGGCTCCTTACGTGTATTCTGAATTTCTGTAGCTTTGATATTGTCATTGACATAAAGGGTCATTCCACCCACCCCCCCTTTTTTGCACCTTGGTCTTTTCTGAACAGTACATAGCTGGGTAATAAAGTCTCCCAAGTGTGGTTACTGATGAACCATGTCTCGCTAGTGACTACTATGTCCAGTTTAGCCTCTGTCATTGTTGCCTGCAGGTCTGGGATCTTGTTTCCCAGACTGTGAGCATTTGTGTACATGATTTTCCATTGGTCAGATTCGGTGTGTTCGTTGTTGGGCATGGTCCAGTGTTTCCCCTGTGCATCATATGGGGAGCCAGACCTTTTTCCTTACCTGGTGACGCAAATGAACTACAAACATGCTGAACTTCTGTTTGATCACTAGCTGAGGGAGGAGGGGTGTTCTTCCCATTCGACATATCGGGTGCTGCATCCCCTCCCCATTTGCTAGTTTAAATATTCTGCAAAGATGTCAAGCTTCTGCTCCTTAGTCAGATGCAGTTCATCGAATTTAAAGAACTTTCTCTCCCAAAACTGTTGCCAGTTATCTACAAATTTGTGTCCTTTTTCCTGGCACCAGCCCTTGAGCCACATGTTTAGCTCTCCTATCTCCCCTTCTCTGACCTTCTGTGCATCTGCCCCCTCTCCCAGAAAGCCAGGATCTCAGAGAAGGAGATGCTGGATGAAATGGATGACAGTTTGTCTCCCAGCCTGGTCAGGTGTTCCTTGGTCTCCACAACTGACCGGCTGGCAAGATCGTTAGTCCCTATGTGTACCAGGATGTCAATGTTTTCTCCTGCCTCCTGAATGATTTTAGTAATGCGGTCAGTGTCTCTCCACGCTGATATACTTGGGAGACATCTGACATTACCCTCAGCTGGAGGTAGGTATCAACTCCCGGAATCATGGAGTCTCCCATGATTAGAAGTATTTTGGATTTACTTTTCGCTTTTTTTGTTTTGGTTCCTGTTTTGGGCGAGTTTTGTTGTGCTAGCTCCTGTGCTGCAGTGTCCTATGCTCCTTTGTTTGATTTTGGAGATAGAGGCAGATACCTGTTTGTAGTTTTTATATGGTTTGTGGAGCTGATACATTGCCCTCAGATTGCTTGGTGTGTTGAATGAATAATGAATAAAGAAAGAAAATTGGACTTTATTGTGTGGATTTCACCTGTTCATTTCTTAGCACTGTCCAATATTGTTCTTTGGATGACCCAAACCTGAAGAGGTATTTTTTGCTCTTTAGTAAAACAAGAAGAGCAGCCTGCAACCCCCCGAACAACACAGAAACATAGAAGTTGATGGCAAATAAGGACCGCAAGGCCCATCCAGTCTGCCCATTTCTTTTTTTACCTTAAGAATGTGCCATTGGCCTTTGCTCTGTCAATGGCCTATCTATTCATCCTCATCTATATTGCTCCCTTATGCCTATCCCATGCCGTTTGAAGCCCTGCACTGTTTTCATATCCACCCCTTCCTGAGGTAGGCTGTTCCAAGCATCCACCACCCTTTCTGTGAAAAAGAACTTCCTCACATTACCCCTCAATCGGCCTCCCTCTACTCTCATGCTACGTCCTCTTGTCCTACTATTTTTCTTATACAGAAACATGTTAGACTCTTTCACCTTGTTAATGCCCTTAAGGTGTTTGAATGTTTCAATCATATCACCTCTCTCCCTCTTTTGCTCTAGGATATACATATTGAGCTCTGTTAATCTGTCCTCATCTGTTTTCTGATGCAGTCCGTGCACCATTTTGGTTGCCCTTCTCTGGACTGCCTCAATTTGGTTAATGTCCTTTTGAAGGTGTGGCCTCCAGTACTGCACACAGTACTTCAGATGGGGCCTAACCAGTGTCTTGTAAAGAGGGATTATTACCTCCCTCTTCCAACTTGTGATACCCCCACTAATATACCCCAACATCCCCCTAGCCTTACCTACTACCAAGGATACAAGCAGTGCTGGAACACAGTGGAGGTTATAATGGTTGCTCAGGATAACAGAAACTGGGAGTGGAATGGACAGACCATCTTTCTTTTTCTGCCATCATTGTCTGTGTTTGTATAGCAGTCTCCTTATAGCTGATTCTTAGAATTCACATGGATTTAAAGACTTCTAGTACAGTATATAGAGTTTGAGGAATGTCCTGCTAATAATAATGTTGAAATGTAAAATATAAACTGGCCAGGTGGCGCAGAGGGTTGAAGCGCTGGTGCCTTACCTTGAGCCAGACCGGTGACCGGGTTCGGGAATGGACTCGGGATGCTAGGGATGGCATGGGAAAGAGAGGATTGAGCATCCATAGGACTGCTGTCCTCTCCTGCAGTGGGTACAGGGTGACGTCGCTCTGCAGTGGCCCCCAGTGGAGACCGGAGGCACTGCAAGATGCAATGTAGGGACTGCCAAGAAAAGTGGAAATACCCGATTCATGTTCAGCCGGATGATGGCTGCCTGGCTGTCTGAGGCCATCAATGTCCCATGAGCCATCCATTCCAGCAGCACCCTGGTGCCAAGCATTAGCGCTGGTCTGTCCCACTGGTTGGTGCCTTTCCCCTCGGAAGAGGGGAACCCACCCCGCAAAGAGTCACATCGGGGTTACCCTGGGGATGGCTGCCATCTGGAACAGTGACCCAGGGAGTGAGATGGGTCAGATTCAGCCTTGGCTCACACTTGAAGGAGTGGCTGAGATAGTGCACATAGGAGGGGTAAGATAAAGCAAAAAAAAAAAAAGAAATGGTAAAATATAATGGGCTCGATTTTAAAAGAGCTGCTAGATCGGCACATGTGCTGATTCATGACTGTGACAAACTCCATGTTCATCAGGGACTGTGTTCCCAGTTTCAGTACAATAGGGATCCCTGCGCCAAAGTCCCCAGAGTTGCCACAGTTGGAGTGTTGTGGTAAACATTTGGCACACTAGAGGGGTTTGACAGAGGGTCCCATGAAGCCCCTCTGCCGGGCACAATGCTGGCCCAGGCCTGCGATGTTGTGGAGTGGGGAAGCTTGTTTGGTACACTGCAGATGGACTGGTGGGGGTGCCAGTAGTGGGCAGCATGGGCACAGCAGGGTATGGGAGGGTGCACTGGGGCAGTCATGCCCTGGACTGTGCAACAGAGCCATGGACTAGATAATGGGAAGCATGCTGGCATGGACTATGTGCTGGACCCTTGATGCTACAAGCCCTGCCAGCTGTGCCGCATCATGCAACCTCCCCGATAGGAGGTGACAGTCCATGGTGGCAGAGGATGAGGTACTGTAGTTGGAGAAGGGATGTACCCTGGGCAGTGCCATCTGCCTGAGTGCTGCCATACTTCTGTAGCAGGTGCCATAACAGTTACGGCAGGTGGGTAGGGCACCCCAATAGGCAGGTGCCATAATAAGGTCTTGCAGACAGCATGTAATGGACCTGGGAACACATGTAATGGAACATGGAAGCTTCTTCCCTGACACAGTACCCTAACATGGTGGGTCAGTATAGGCAGAGCCATGCAGACGGTCTAGTACACAGCCAGGGACTGGCTCTGCAAATATTTGGGTATTGCACGGTATGCCTCCACCCACCCGACATATTGGAAAACTGTTCCACCCTTTAGGCTTCCCATAGCGAGGGTTTCTGCTCTGGGTAGGACACACTCTACTCTGAGACCTTCACTATGCACCCCCTTTATCCAGGTACCCATTCCTCAGAGATGCAGTCACAAACAATCAGTTAAATCAATCTTTAGAAAAATAATTTCTTTATCGCTAAACACTGGTTGTCCAAATACAGCAGTAATATTCAGCTAGTTACACTCTTTTTAACATAGTCAAACAGCAGTACACCTACAGTATTATAAAAAAAGCTTGCACACTTGAGTAGCTAAATGCTTCTATCTTCTCTACCACTTACAAGGTCTTCTTGCCTTACTGTCCACACTATTCTTTGTTACCTTAAATCTCTCTCTACAGACAGTCTCTCTCCTTTGGAGCCACTCACACAGATACCCCAGCAAAAAGAGACTGAGAAGAAGTGGGCTAATACAATTATACTCTCTCTCTCTCTCACCCTCTCACTCAGGTGCCTTGGTCAAGTGAGGCTGTATGTCACTGACACAAGTGATGTCACTTCCCTGTATCCAGATTCCTCTAACTAGCTGAAACCATGTCAAACCTGGAATTTTGGATGATGTTTGTCTTGCAATAGTATATGGTCTCTGCATCTCAGGGAACCAGCTTCCTCTTGAAGATTATTTAGCATTCAAAAGAATGTGGCTAGATGCAGTTGAGACATAGAGTTTCTGAATGTTTGTTCAGTGACACCCCATCCCTCTTTCAAGAAGCCTCCACAATGAAATGTCCAAACATCACTTTAGAAACCCTGCTGGGCTGCTGAAAAGCTGCCAAATAGGATAGTTTCTGTCACAGCAAAAAAAAGTCACTCCATTGAAGGTATACTGTAAAGTGGCTCACAGGAACCGCTAGAAAAAGTGCTCTATGGCAAGGCTAGACAACAGTGCTCACAAAGGCTCAATCAGATTTGCTCAAGGCTTCTGAAGAAGCCTTGACTGAAACATGTCCAGTCTTTGTTATCCATGAGTGTTTTTATCTAGCCATGCCATAGAGTACATATTTACCATAAGACTGGTGCAGGCATTTTCTGTTCAAGTAGTCTTTGTCACAGTTGAGCAATGTTTCCTGCCCCAAATACCTCTACAGAAAGTAACTAGCAGATGGCAAAAATAATTCAGACTGCCAGTGAAAAAGCTGCTTAATCGTCATACCCTCACTTGGAGTACTGTGTGTTATTTTGGAGCCCACACTTGAGGAAAGACAGAATAGGTTGGATGTGATGCAGAGGCAATCCACCAAAATAATACCGAGGCAACAGGGTGGGTCCTGTGAGCTGCACTTCAAGGATCTAAATATGTACTCACTGGAGGACAGGAGAAGGAGAAGGAGAGGTGACATGATTAAAATGTTCAAGAACCTCCACAAAATAAACAAGGTAGACAACAGCAAGCTGTTCACAAGAATGGTAACATGGATAACTGCCTTGAAACAGGTTGGGATGGAGGTTACTTTTTTACAAAAGAGTACTGATGGACTGGAATAAACTTCACAAGGAGGTACCGGGGTCTGAAACAGTGGGAGGGTTCAAAAGGTGATGGGACAGAAACATGTTGGTAGTGCATAAGGGGGCAGACTGGGGGCGGGGGTGAGGAGGACAGACAAGAACATAGCCTCAAAATTAAACAAGATCAGACTTGATGGGCTGCCAGGCCTTCATCTGCCATTATTTTCTGTGTTTCTGTGTAACAAACACAAGGGTTTCAGCAAAGTTTACAGCACACTGATGTCCTTGATCAAATGGCTTCTGATCAGTACAGTAGAAGCCACTTAATGGGGACACCCTGGTGGTGGGCTTTTCATGACGATTAAGTGGCTGTCCCCTTTGTCAGAAGCCCATTGCTCTGCCTTATCAGATGCAGTACAGCTCTTCCGGTTAACCCGGCCCCTGGTTCCACTGATCACTCAGTGCACCTCACTCCATTATCTCCTCTCCTACAAACAGTATTCCATCAACTTAGTTGCTAGCTAATTTAGCAGATTTGTGTTAATGCAATACAACTAACCCCCGTAGTTCCACCAATCACTCAGCTCACCTCGCTCCATTATCCCCTCTCCTACAACCAGTACAGTACTGTACTTCTGCCGTCTCTGTAAAAAAATTACTGACTTCTCTCTGTCCTGCAAAATGGTTGTGCTCCACAGCCACGTCACACTAAACTGTATTTTGGGTAGTTGGTAGCAGCCTAGTGCATGTGGGGGTTGGTCCGGTCACAAGCAGAGACAAGGGAATGCGTGCACTCTGTATGGTCACAAAGCAGAGACAAAGGAATTCTGGCTTAGAGATGTCCAGTTACGCAGCATTTATTTTATTTTAACAATTTTGGCTCTGGCTAACTGTGGGGGTGGGGAGGGCTTGCTGTAAAGATGTCAGCTCCTTTGCCTTTGTGGGTCAGTCCAATCACAAGTGGAGACAAAGGAATACTGACACTGAGCTGCAGAAGAGGTCACAAAGCAGAGACAAAGGAATGCTGGCGCTGAGCTGCAGAAGTGGTTGGGCTCCGGTACACTCTGTGGTTTTGGCTGTCTTTGGAGATGTCTAGTTGTCCAGCATTTATTCTATTTTAACACTGTCAGCTCCTCTCTTTTCATTGCAGCCCACTAATCCCTTTTTAGCACCTGTGTCAGGAAGCAGGCAGAAGGTGATAAGCATGTGCTAAAAGGGATTAATGGCAACAGCAGCAGCTCAACTTATAGGATTAGTGGTGATTAATGAGACAGAATTGTCCCAATAAAATGGCTCCCCATCCTCATTAACGAGCAGTACTGTCCATAAGATTACATGAACATGACCATTCAATCGGTTCCCAGCCGGACATCCCAATAAAGCAGACAACCCCATTATCAGAGTCCCCGATTAAGCGGCTTCTACCATATAATTGTCGATTGAGGACATCTTACTGGTTTTATTTTTATTGACTTGACCAAGGCCTTAGATTTGCATTCATTGAAATCGGGTTAACCATAAAGTGCTGTCAATTTAATTAAAAGAACTTGGTATTGCAGACGTTACGATATTGTGATTCAAAGACTATCCTGAAAATAAACTTAAACAAGCAAGAATTGGTGTTTCTCAACCTGAGCTAGTCAGTGCAGTCATTGGTGTCCCACAGAATTCTGTCTGGGGGCCTTTGTTGTTTTTGATTTTTGTCAATGAGATGCCAATTGCCAATAAAGGCAGTGATAATATAATGTGTACAGATGACACTGTTATTTACAACTCCAGCAATTTTAATGGTTCAATTAAAAACCCAATTACAAAATAGTTTTACCTCCTACAACATTGACTACTACCACATAAAGTAGTTATCTGATCAGTAATGCACTGGAGATATCCAGGCATCTTTTATGATCAGTATTGGCACTGTACAGAATATCTCTACTGCTTAAGTACTGGCTCATTGCAGCTTGGACCGAGTGTCACTAGTTTTTATAACAATAATGGGGTAGTAGTTAGGGTTTACAAGGTAATAACTGGATTGGAGTTAATAAACACCAAGGCTGTAGGCCGAGTTGTTTATTAACGCCCCAGTCTGGTTATTACCCAGTAAAATCCTGGCCACTATACCATTATAGCTGCTATCATAGGTGTGAACGGGGGTGTGTGCTACACTTGCCCTGGACCTCCCTGTTAAAAATCATCCTCCAACTGAATTATAATATAATTATATATGCCCCCAGCCCCCTAGCTTTGTGGGGATTCTGACCCCCCTTGTTCACTGACTCTGTACACTCCTCTGGCTATTATACTGAAAAAAGAAACAGAAAAAATATATAAAATAGAGTGCCAAAATTACTTTCTCGCTTGCATGACAGTGTATCTGTGAGAAAGCTAAAACTGTTCTGCAGTTCTCATATACTTGTAGTGCTAATCTTAGCCAATCAGAACACAGGGATTAGCATACAGTCCTATTATTGAGTCTACTTTCTAGTTATCACAAAGTAAAGGGACAGTACCTATGTATTCTGATTGGATGAGAGGGCTTTTCATGTATTTATTGACCTGGAAAGGAGGACTAGACAATACTGCCTATTTCCAGCCTCATCCCGTGTGTGTACGTGTGCGTGTGCGCTTGCATGCATGTGCATGCGGGGGGAGGGGAGAACAGATGTAAATTAATTGAAGTTAAAACAACATCAAGCTGTTGACGGCATTTTTAATGAATGTGGGAAATTTGGCCAGAGCACTGGGAGAATTCCCCTACAGGTAGCCTTGGATTTTTTAGGAATCTTCTTGTAAGGACTCCAGCTTATCTTGTGGAACTTTTTCTAAAAATGAAACAGTGGGAAATACAGATGGGTGATGTTACCTGTATGACCTTGGAGCAGGTTTATAATCACATTCTGGAGAGGCACTTCAGCGTAGAGCCAGTTTTCAGTTGTTCCCCCAGGATACAAATACAGTGGATTTTGGAACAGCTTGTAGAAACCAGGATACCACAAAAAATGTTGGATACCCTGTGGCTATGTTGCCGCAGTAAATTAAATATGAGGAATAATCACCATAATAAGAGCATCCAGTAATGCTTTTGTTTGAGACCTGAATGTGGGTTGTCATTTGAGACAATGTATCATTTATTTTTGGATTGTACCTATGAAAAAAAGATGGCTTTATTAACCTTAAAGTGGAGGGAGGCATTTTAGTCTTCTGTGCCATGTGATGTTCTGGTTTATGATGATTTTCAGGGAGGTGAGGCAAATATCACACACGGACCCTACGCAATATATTTGCGTTTCTGAAGTGGCCTGTTTGGCAGGTGAAGTGCCAGTATGTTTTGCAATAAAAACATATTGTTACAAGGTCTAGTGGAAACAAGCATTTGTCAATGTCGAATGTTTGCTTGCTGGCATTGGCATTGGTAGTGTAGGAGTTAGAGAGCTGCATAATAGGAATGGCAGTGAAGTATTGAACTGAAGCCAACCCCACCACCACCCTGCAGAGACTGACAGGCATTGGGGTGTGCCTTTGGGTCATCAGGCATAATGGTCACACCATTTTACCACACCCTACCCTGCAGACACTGACAAGTGTCACGGTGTGCCTTGGGGTCTTTGGCCCTTATGCTCACCCCACTCCATCAGGAAATACAGTGAGATGGGTCCTGTATAGGAGAGTGGGGTGAACTTTGGGGCCGAAGAGTCCAAGGCACACCTCGATGCCTCTCACTGGCTGCAGGGTGTGGAATGGTGTGAGCATTACAGGCGAGAATCCCAAGTCACACCCCTGATGCCTCTCAATTTCCACAGGCTGGGGCGTTATGGTCGGAAACCCTAACGCCTCAAGCATTCGTTGGCATTTTCACTCCAAATTTTCAACATGTTTTTTTTGTGACCCCCCACCTTATGAACAGTGGCAATATCAGTTTGTTAGTCGAAAGCTGATTTCGTATAGCGACTATGCCATTTGGCACCACAGGTGTGAAAACATATTTCAAACAAGATGTGAAAAATGACAACTGTACTGTTCATAGGGAGGTGTAAAAATGGCAATGTTGAAATTCTGCAGTGAAAATATTAAAAAAACTGGTGAAGTCATGAGCGTGCATAGAAAATGTGCAACGCACACCCATAATGCAATTAGTTTGGGGATTGTTTACAGCAGATTGTCAACACAGGGATTTTGTAACCTCCGCTCATGAACAGTGTCACAGTGATTTTCTTAATCTGTCCCGAAAAGTGATTTCCCACAGCGACCACGCATTTCTGCGCTGGAAGTGCGAAAACACATTTCGGCCATGGTGTGAAAAATGACAGCTGTACTGTTCATAAGGAAGTGTGGAAAAATGCCAGTGGTGAAGATGTGGACTGAAAATATTAGAAATCCATGAAGTTACGAGGGTGCGTGGAAACTGCATAATGGTCGCTCGTAACACAGTCATTTTATGGACGTATTTCGCCAAATTTTTAACATAGCCATTTTCACACCTCTGCTCATGAACTGTGTCACTGTGATTTTCTTAATCTTCCCCGAACATTGATTTCGCACACCGACTGCGCCATTGTACACTACATATGCGGAAACACATTTTGGGTCAGATGTGAGAAATGACAGCTGTACTGCTCATAAGGAGGTATGCTAAAAGGGCAATGTTGAAAATCTGGAGTGAACATATTGAAAATTTGCGGACTTGCGAGCTTGCGTTGGAACAGCGCAATGCATTGTCATAAAACAGTCATTTTTGGGAATTTTTTCACCAAATTTTCAACATATGGTTTTTTGGGGCCTACCTCATGAACTGTGACACTGTCATTTCATAAATCAGTCCCGAAAGGTGGTTCTGTGCAGTAATTGTGAAATCACCTTTCAGGGCCGATTAATGCCATGACAGTGACAGAATTCATGAGGTAGGGTCCCAAAAACCCCATATTGAAAATTTGGTGAAAAAATTTCCCAAAATGCCCGAGATATGCACTGAAGTTGAAAAAACCCTATTTATTACATTATACAGCTTACCGACATTTCCTCAGTTTGCGGTCGGCTTTGAAGAGTGCAGACGTGTTCCCAGTCCACTGAAGATCATCGCAACAAGCTCTGAGGTGAGGAGGGGTGTGCGGAGGCAGGGTGTGCAGAGGATGGGTGTGGGTGGGGGGAGATTGGGTCAGGATAGTCAGCGAGGGAAGGTTTTTTCTTTCAGGTTTCTTTTTTGTTTTTAACTTAGACGATGCAGGACTTGTGCCACGCTGGGGTGGGCTCCCAGCATGGCAGCTGGAAGGCTGTTTGGGGGGGGGCCGTGGAGCCAATGGGGGATTGAGCACCCCTGTTGGCCATACAATCTGTTGCCATGCTGGGTGGCTCCAGCATGGCACCCTGTTCTCTTGAGGGGGCAGTGGAGCTGACGGGGATCAGGCACCCATGTCAGCCATACGATCTGTTGCCACACTGGGGTGGGCCACCAGCATGGCATCTGGAACTCTGTTGGGGGGGAGCGCAGCACAGCCGATGGGGGATTGGGCACCCCCCATCGGCTATACAGTGCGTGCGTAGGGGGGAAACACGAGCATGCAATATGCGTGAGTGTGTGTGTGTGTGTGTGTGTGTGTGTGTGTGTGGTGGGCGTGCATGAGCACGCGATATCTTATCACTGCTCACTGATGCATTGCTCTCCCTTTCAACTGTACGGCCACTGCATTTTCGACTGCTGTTATTGACAGCTGCAGCATTCATTGGAGAACTGCGGCCCGTGCTGCAAACACACTGACTGAATTGGAAGGCGGGTGCCACACCTCCGAAAACTCAGATGATGGCACTATGTTTCTTGCAATTGCATGCAAGCAAACATGAAAAGTGGAACAGAAATTTTTGGTGCTGTATGACAAAGAAAGGACTATCTTCCAGGTCCAATTTTGGTGATTATTGGAAGCTCACAGCCCTGGAATCTCCTGAGTTAATTAAATCATTTTTTCTTTTTTCTTTTATGAAGTTGTATACTTTCTTCACTTTATAATTGTTTCTTTTCTGCCATAGTTAGTAGCTGAGTAGTGCATATGTATCAGTTTTCATGGATATCATGGAGGAACAAACTGTGCTTGTGTGAAAGATGGTGGCAGTGCTGTGCTAGCCTCTTCATGCTCCCTGTGGGAGCAACCTACCCCCTCCATGGTGTTTTGGCGTGTGTTAACTGCTAGGAGAGCTAATATGATCCTGCTGGATCCCTGAACTGGTATTTTGCAGGCGATCTTAAATTTGTTCAGCAGTTCTGAACAAGATAGGGTTTTAGATAAGATTTTAGGGCTGCAGGTAGGTGGAGCCTGCAGCCTACTCGTCAAGCTCTAAAATGAGCTACAGGTTTCAGACCAAAGAACACTTCCTTTGGAGTTTTCAAATGATCCTTCCACTACTTTGCAGCACTTCAACTTTACCCTTGCAGTGCTGCAGACTAAGCTATCTGTGCAGAGCTCAGTCAAATCGATTAATTCTAATTATTTTGGCAGCCTTGTAGTTCTTGTAGTGAGAGTGCTCCAGTTTTTGGTTTGCATTACCAATAACAACACCTAACTGCAGAGCTGTATTAAATTACATGCTTGGCCATCTCTCCCAGTGTGTGTGTGTGTGTGTGTGTGTGTGTGTGTGTGTGTGTGTATGTGTGTGTAGCAATGATTTACAGTACTTTTGAAACATAATAGAAGATGACTTCAGAGAAGCTAATTAACACCAGTATGATTTTAGATGAGAAGCCCCTGAAGGGCAAAGTTTATCAAGAATTATCAACAAGTAGAGAGCTCCTCTCACATAAATGCTAAACTGTCTCATTAAGTTTCAGAAAAGCATTCTACTGATAGAAACACTTTTGGGATTCTGTTCTCCCTAATACATGTAAAATGAGCTTACAACTTTTATTGTAAGTGTCCTAAATATTTAAAGAGCACAGTCAATGAAAGACAAAATGCTGAAATGAGGCCTAATTGCAAGTTGTAATTAAAATAAAATTATATATATATATGTGTGTGTGTGTGTCTCTGTGTGTGTGTGTAATATATATACACACACACATACTACATATACAGTATACACATACACATATATACACATACATCTATCTATATATTATAAATGTATACATATATACACATATATATATATATATATATATATATACATACATATACATACACATATACATATATGTAAGTAATAAACCACGACAGGGTGTACATTAAAGGATTTTAATGCATGCCCAGAGCGTGCTAAGGCACAAGGCCAAAGGCCAAGTGTCCTTATACCCCTGGGAAGTATATTAAAATCTTTAATGTACACCCTGGAGTGGCTTATCACACTTATAAAATGGGCCACTATCATAAAATAATTAGTTTGACTTGCTCTGATAGGGATTAAAACTTATTTATTATGTTCAAAAGAGTGTATAATGCATTACCTCTACAACATCTAAAATCTGAAAAAGTAGTCCCTATTAATGAATAAAATATCATATCTCAGCAGTAGGTTAACTAATACAGTACTTGCAGTAAAAGTATTTATTAGTAGAGTTTGTTGAAATTAAATATTTTCTCTGTAACATGTAAATTATCATATACACTAACAGTGTCAGTGGCTTAATAGGTAGTACACTTGCCTCTGAGGCCGGGAGATCAGAGGGCTGTGGGTTTAGTTCCCACATGTGGCACTTGGGTTAATATCCCAGTACTGACACTGTAGTGCAGCATGAGAGGGGTGCTGCATTTCTGAGGTGCCGTCTTTCAGATGAGACGTTAAACCGAGGTCCCATCTGCCTGGATTGGTGGTAGTTCAGGTGGATGTTAAAGATCCCATGGCACTTATCGAAAAGAGTAGGGACATTTTTTATTGATAAAACATAAAATAAAATACACCCACACAACATCATAGCACACTATATCATAACAACAGAAATGAAAAACAAAAGTATGTATTACATCATACATGAGTACAAAATTACTCAAAACAACTTGCCACCACCTTAAATCAGAACAAAACCCAAAAAAGAAAACTGACTGAGTATTAAGCATCATACTTCTAACAAAATCAATTGTATATTACCCCCCCAAGTTCATTCAAAAAGAATTCTTATCCCAAAAAAAAAAAAAATCCAGGAGTAGAGTCTCCAAGAAACCGTTATGTACTGTACCTCCTAATTCAGTTATTGGTGCATCTCTGTCTGTCACCCATGGTAAACCTTTCCATAGCTCTAAGAGTATAACTTTAGAATACTTCCTCTTTTCTGCTTTGTCCAACTTATCAAGATCCAAAACAATTTTGTTGTATAATTCAACATGACTGCTCTCTTTCTGTTGTAACGTAAATCCACATCTAGTGGTCCAAATATTCCATTTTAGAATAACCATTGTCACTTGTAATGTATCCCAATTCCACTTATCCCATTCTTTAGTAAAGACACCATACATTAAGTTTTTATATGTCAATGTTTTAAATATAGGTTCATTCCAAGACTGCGCTAGAAAATCCCAAAAACCTAAAATAAAACAGAAAAACAATAAGTGCTGTATAGTCTCCTCCTTCTGTATACATTGAAGTCTGCTACAATACCGCTCATCTCATTTTTTACGGTTCTGATTTGTCTTGATATTAATTCTCTCATGACAGGCAATCCAATGAAAATCCCATATCTGTTCTGGAATTCTAGGGTTATTCAAAAATTGTTTCAAGATCTCCAGATGCTCCTCTGGACATTTTGAAAATATCACCTCCTCAAAACAGACATTAGACAATAAAGAACAATAAAATGTCTTTCTTGACAGGTTAGTCACCTATTGAACAGTGATCTGCAATTGTTTTAACCTTAAGAAGGTGCATCTAAGATATTCTGGTAGTATAACCATTTTTTTCAGAACTTTTAAGGCATTTGAATGCCATAAGGCCATAAAATGAGAAACCTTTCTAGCCAACAGAGGTGCCCAGCCTATAGTTTGCTGCATTAAAATAGTTTTTATATTTGCATACAAAAAAAAAACTATTAAAGAATAAAATAGGGTTTATCATATTCAAACCCCCCTGTTTAAGGGGTAGATATACAATATTCCTCTTCACTGGGTTTAATCTACTCCCCCAACAAGCCTGAAAAAATATACTAAGGAGTTCAGTCTCTGTATACTGTGGGGTGGAAATAGATAACTTAAAAATAAAAAACTGAAATTAAAAATGTTTTTATAGGATAAACCTTTTTTTTACTCAGTTCACCTCTATTCCATAAACCCACCTTCTGCCTCCCTACTGCTAATTGTTTACTCCAATTTAAATCATCCAGATCACCTTTCCCAAACCATATACCTAATATGTTAATAGGTTCTGGCTTTATAACAATCCCCTCAATACTCTCTATCTGCTGTGAAGCATAATTTAGATTTTGGCCTACACATTTATCTGTATTTAATGATGCCCCTGATAATTGCCCAAACTCTTTGCATAAGTCTAAAACCATACTTAATGAAGACTGAGTCCGGACATGGAGGGTCATGTCATCTGCATGTGACATGACTTTAAAGGAGGTTTTCCTGTCCTATTTGGATTGGCACTACCAGATGATGTTCATTAATTTTCCTCAGCAAAGGATCTATAAAGAAGCTATACAATATAGGACTGAGCAGGCATCCTTGTCTAACTCCTCTTTGTAGATGTAACAGAGGGCCCTTCCATCCTTGCATCATAGGGGTTACTGTGGCTGTACTGTAAATTGTTTGCAACCATTCTATAAATACCCCAGGGACCTGATAATGTCTTAAAACTTCCCATAGGAAAGTATGAGTCACCCTATCGAAAGGCGTCTCTTGATCCAAAGATACTAAATACCTATTCAACTCTGTAGTTTGTCTTGCTTCTACAATCGCCCTCAAAAATAACAAATGATCATGAATCTTTCTTCCTGGAAGAGCATAAGATTGAGCATTAGAAACAACCTGTTGTACCACCAAGGCCAATCTACTTGTCAATATTTTTGTAAGCAATTTAAAATCAGAATTTAATAAACAAATAGGCCTCCAGTTCTTTAATAATCTCCTGTCCCCTTTTTTATACAGTATATAAATGTTAATATTCCCATATTCATGTGGAGTGGCACCGCCTTATTAGTTAATATGTAATTAAAAACAGATGTTAGCTCCTCTATCAATTCTGGGCCTATGAATTTTAGTGATTCATTAGGGAGTCCATCAGGTCCAGGAGCCTTTCCTCCTGCTAACATGGATAATACAGCTTTCACTTCTTCCACAGTTATAGGCCTAATTATGTGTAATTTTGTATTGAAGTCAACAGCTGGAATTTGTAAGTCTGAAAAATAGGCCGTTAGACACACTTTATCAATTTTGAGCAGACTGTACATTTGTGCCGTATATTGACTTACAATTTCCAGCATACCTTCTTTAGATGAATAGGCAACTCCATCATCTCCCAGTAGGGCAGACATCCTTTTTGCCTGTACCTGTGAAGCATAACATGCAAAGGGACACACCTCATTGAATTTCCCTTTTACATCAAATTGTTGCTGATGATATAAAATCCTGTTGTTTTGTTCATGATAGTCCCGCATATGTTGTTTCACCGTGTTTATTTGTTGTATGAGATTTTGACCAGTATCTTGCATCATAGAGAGCAACTGTTGCAGAATTTTCCTCTGTTGTAGATAAAGTACTGTAATTTTGGTGTATTTTTACTCATATTTTTACATAACTTCTGCAAATCTCTTTTGGTATCTTCCCACCATAAGGTAGAATCATCAAAAAGGAAGAACACTGATTTTCTTGCTGATAAAAATGAACAAGAGTTTGTAGTGTCTTTTCATTGGATAATAGGAAGTGTTCAGCTTCCAAAACCTAGCCCTCACTGTACCCCTGCCTGTAGGCCTATTTTAATGCCCACTATACTATGATCTGAAAACTCCACCGGATATGTATTAGCTGAAAGTATAGATTAATAAGAGGACACGAAAACATAATCAATCCTAGAGACTAAAGGCCCTTTTTGAAAAATAGGAGTGGCTACTTTAGTATATGCAAAGGACGAATCCTTTAGATTTGCTTTTTGTACTATTTGAGCTAAAAGATTTAAATCACAGTACGTTTTAAGAGTAGTAGCTTGTAATGGACAGTTAAAGTCACCTGAAAAAAATTACATGATGGGCAGTAAACAAAAAAGGTTGTATTAAATGAAGGATTTCACAACGTTCTGCTTTTGTTTGGGGCATGTACAGATTTATTAACCGAAATAGAGTAGCCTGTACAGTATTAACACATCCAAGATCAAAACTCTGCCTGGTGCTAAATCATATAGTTTTAAAAGATGATCTTCAGGCAATTTAAACAAAATTCCTAGACCCGAACAGGTGTCCTGACCTATGGACCAATATGAAGGCCCAGCATAACCTTCTTTTGCGTAGGCAATGTTTCTTTCAAGGAATGAAGATGAACATCCTGGAGAAAGAAAATACCAAAAGATAAGTGTGTCAGAAAGGAAAAAAAAAACCTTTCTTTTGCTAGCCCTCTTCATACTATTCACATTAATAGTACAACAGGAAAAGGGAATAAACATGGATACCTATGTTATTTATATTTCCGACTCCTTGCAGACTGTTTTTTCAGCTTAGCCTTTCTTTTCTAAGGCCCTTCCCCCTTTCTTGTTTTTCAGTGTCAGTGGTGACGTCTGGCACAGAAGATGCTACAGAGGAGTCATCAGAATCATCTTCCGTAAATTTAGTTTGTAGCACATCAAACTTATTCAGTAACGGTACTTCAGTTAGCTGTGATTTTAATACAGAAGCCCTGGTACTAGATTTTGTGGCACTTACTTTAGAACTGATTTCAGAACCAGTCAGGGGAGGAAGGGGGAGCATAAGATCTCCACTAGGATGAGCCCCAAAGGTGGAGGGACAGGTTTCAGAAACAGACATAGCATCGATGTCTTGGATTGTGGTTTTTCCCTGAATCTGTTCTTCTAAAGAGGTTTCTTTTGACTTTTCCAAGTTATCACAAGTCAATAAAGCTTCAGCGGGAGGGGGGATGGGTTTGGACTGAGAGGTACGGGGGGGGGTCTGCCATAGAGACCCCTTGCTGAGGTTGCAATCTAGCAGAAACCAATTTCTTTTTTTCATCAAAGTGATTAACAAGCACTGCTCCTCCCCATCAGCCTGGTCAGATATGTTATGTGCAGCCCATTGACAATTTTGAAAGGTATGGCCTATCTCTTCACAGAGATTACACTTGCATTCATTTGTACACTGAGAACTTACATGACCCGGGTCCCCACAGATATTACACCTAATCTGATCACATGTGCTACTTAAGTGAGCCACTGAGCCACATTTGTAGCGCATTTTCGGCTGTCCCACGTAAAAAACACTACCCCTATCCCATTCCCCAAAAAAGAGTTAGGTAAATGAATAACACCAGTAGCAGTAGTTTTTAGTAAAACTTTAACCTTCCAACCCCCAGTCCATATGTTCTCTGAGTCCAATATAGCCACCAGTTCTTCGAGTACTGTACATTTCTGTTTCAGCCAATAAGTAAGGTTGTTGACAATAACCCCCTTGTTGCGAAATAACATAGTAATAGTCTTCTGTGCTGGTTTTGTCAGTGGTATTGCAACAAATGGTGCCCAAAGGATAGATTTCTTTAGTGTACTGTACTTAATCCAAAACCTCTCCAAGCCATTGAGAGACTTAAAACTAACATCAAACGTAGTTTCTCCAGAAACATGGATCAGTGCATAAATTTCATTGGAAAAGAACTTCATAGAGTCCTTCAAGAGAGTTTTGGCTACAAATAGTCGATCAGGAGGCTCAGACATATCTCAGTATAGGATAGATGTACCACATTATGCCTTTTAGCTGGAAAGATAGGAAATTTAAATAAAGAGAAAATGATCTCAGAACATCTTTATTCACACTATTTAGAGGCAAATGTGGTAAAACAGTAGATAAATTGGAAGTCCCCTACTCTGAGTGCTATGTTCTAAAGATTCAGTATTTTGAGGTAGCTTTAAAACCAGATTGTATCTTAGTTCGAGCTCAGGAGGTACCTCCAGATCCATAATTGGTACAATAACAAGTGCAGAATTTGCAGTTGACTCTGGCATATGAATAGGCGATGAACCTGAAACCCACTGACCTGTATGTTTATTCTGCTCCCACCCTGCATTTTTCAAGGCAGTATCCACTGACCACTCTATCTGTGGAGTAACTTCACCTTCTGCACCATGTCTTAGGCCAGGTGTCTGTTCACCCAAAATTGCCATTCCTGATGCAATTGCTGTAAGCCCTGTTCCCTGCATTCTTGGCATTCTGCTTGCTCTATGACCACTGCCCAGATCCCGAGGAATCCTTTGATGCACCTGCATCATGTTTGCTCAGCTGTGCTCCCTTGACAGTGTCTTTCTGTCAGCTTTAATGTCACGGAGCTTCTTTTGTAGTTGCATTTTTTAAACAAATACTATTTTTCCTCAGCAGCAAGCTGTGCCATAATATCTGCAGTTTCAATAGAAAAGTATGTTTGCTCACCCGAGTATCCAGTGGAAGTTCACTGCTGTTACTGCCATCAGAAAAACTATCTTTGGTAACTCAGGTAATAAAGTCATTTGTGCAGGGTCAGGGTCAGTTGGAATGTGGTCCACAGCAACACCCACTGCCTTATCAGCAGAGTCAATATTCACGGAAGGAGTTACGCCAATATCAATACAGCAGTTTGTTTGTCAAGAATCAGCTCTTCCTCCTCCACGCAGTAGTCTGCTGACCATCTTGCCCCGCAAACAAAGGGGTCCCCTCTGCTCACAGGAAGCAAGGCCCCCTACAGGAAGAGTAGGGAATTTCCCAGTCCTGGCCAAATTCCCTCATTCACTAAAAATACCACCAACAGCTTAATCTGATTCAGGGTCAGTTGGCATTCATCTGTATCCCTCCCCGGTCATGCCTGAAAATAGGCAGGATTTGTCTATTGCACCTCCGGTCAAAAACTAAATAAATAAAAATAAATATAAATGCACTTTGACATCTGTAAATTTGTAAAACATAAGTAGTGTTTAAAACTTAATTTTCATTACACTGTAGTTATATACTTTCATTGAAGGAAACCTCTTCATTTTTGTTTTTTACTTATGCGTTGTGGTCTAGTACATAAAAGGAAAACTGCTATAGGATTGAGGTGAAAGGTTAGTAAGGAAAAAAAACTTTAAACCTGCCAAGTTGCCTTTTTTTGGTTGGGGGGGGTATATTTTCTCCTGAAAACACCTATATATGATTAAAATGTATGTGCTTTTATAAACATCAGCAATGTAGTTAAGCAGTTTGGATCTGCCTCTTCCTATGTAACTGTGTTTTCTCACCTTTCTCTTTGTTTATAAAGTATTACTACATTGCCTACTTCCTTCATCCTGTTTTATTTCTGTTTCTCCCCACATTCAAGACACAGAGGCCCAGATATTCAAAGAGTTGCGCCATCGCAATAGAGATTCGCCTGTGCAAGTCCGAAAATGCGCCATTCTGTGATATTCAGCAGGAGGCAGTTCGCTTCAAATCACGCTGAGCAACAGCGCAATGATAATGAATGTATGCACAACTGAAGGGGGAGGAACCATGCATAAATGGCGCAGTGCGATATTCAACAACGTCGCCATGCACAATAGAGGGAGCCAGTGGAAGTTTGCCATAGCGGAAATGAGCCAAAATAAAGAGGAGCAAGGGAGAGGTGCAAGAACGCTACAGGGAAGGCACATGAGGCTGAACTCTAGCAAGAGAAACTGGGAAGCATGGACACACAGGGCAGGCCAGGGAAAGGGCATCTGGAACCCACAGGCTCAGGGAAAGATGTGGGGAGCCACAGTGCAGAAGGGGGAAGTACTTGCCACATAGCAGTGAGGCCAGCACAGTCAGGTGTTCCCGGTGCAGGGGAAGTATCAACCAGGACAGTGGGGGGAATACAGAAACAGCTGCCGGGGGTGAACACAAAGCCAGGGACATGGCCAGTGCCACAATCCAGATGGAGGCAGTAATGAGGGGGCTGAGAAGGTGGGCAGCAGGGGGGCATGGCCTTGGAAGGGCCTGTCGGCGGTATGCCCCCAACAGGCAATACCGAGCCCACACCAGCTTCGAGCTGTACAGTGATACTGAGATCGTGGGCCAGTACCACCTGAATGGGGCAATTCTGAGGTGGCTCTGTGAGCTGTGCAGTGATGTGATGCAGGCACCCACATGACGGAGCCATGCTCTGTCAGTGGAGACAAAAGTGACAGCTTGCATGTGCTTGCTCACCACGGGTACCTTAAAGACCAACTGGGGACACCACAGGCATACCCCAGTTGACCACGTCATGCCACCTCACCCAATTCCTCAGCGCACTGCTGCCACATGCTGTGGAGTACATCCATTTCCCCAGCACACCGGTGGAGCGCACAGCAAACATACAGGAGTTCCACAGGGTAGCATGTATGCCTGGCATGCTAGGGGCAATAGACTGCACCCATGTGGCCATCCGCACACCATCTGGCCCAGAGGGGGCCACATATATAAATCACAAGGGCTATGCCAGCATCAACTGCCAGGTGGTGTGCGATGCCAGGGGGCGCATAATCAATGTCTGTGCCATGCACCCTGGGGGAGCACATGATGCCTTCATCTGGCACCAGTCGGCACTGTGCCACAGATTCGAGAGTGGGGATATCCCCACTGGCCACCTAGTGGGTGAGTATGCAAACCACATGGACAATCATAGGGCCTGGGGGCATGGTCAGAGGTGACATGGGTAGTGGCCTACATGGCCCGGGACAGGCGATGCTGATCACCAAACTAACCTCCACCCTCTACACACAGGTGACAGTGGATCCCACTCTGTCCCTGGTTGCTTACACCCCTACCGGTAGTCCCGACCCCATTGCAGCAATGCTACAATGAGGCACAAGCCACCACCGAATGTCATCGAGCAGGTGTTTGGGATGCTGAAGGCATGTTTCCATTGCCTGGACACCTCTGGCGGTGCCCTACAGTACAGCCCCTCAAAGGTCTGTGGGCTATTCCTGGCCTGTTGCATCCTGCACAACATGGCCAGTGAATGTGGGATAGCCATACAGGTCAAAGAGGGGGACAGCGATGGGGATGATGAGGATGCCGGTGACAATGGTGATGGGCATGCCCCCCTTGGGCGACGGGAACCCCGACTGCTCCGGCTGGCACAGCTGCACCGGGACACCATCATGGAGGAGCACTTCAGCCAACCCAGGTAAGTCATGGGGCCATGTGCAACCACCAGTGGCTAAGGCACAACCCACAAACATGCATGGACACACACCAGGGTGCATGCCACTGGCGGGCATGGAACCACACACCACCAGGGATGGGTGAGGTCTAACATGCCATCGAACACACACAACGCACCAGACATGCACAAGGGTAGGAGGCACACCGACCCAGAACACCACTAACCACACACATGTCCACAGACCACCACACCCACTGCCCTTCATTGTGCGTGTGTCAGATGCTGAGCACCATTGCACATTGGTGTACAGCACAATGCAGGCATCATCATGCACACACAACTGTGGACAGCAGCCAGGAGGGTGTGTAGATGGACTGTGTGTCCACGTGCAGGGCTGGGTACCCGCCTGTGCATTGCCCCCTGAATGACACAATGCACACAGGGCAGCACCAGATAGTAGCTGCGTTGGGAGACAGGTCACTCACGTGCCACAGTGCCCCGGCCACCACGGATGCATGGGAGGCCCCACCAAGACCCACCAGCACTGACAGGCTGACCACTGGCCTCATGAGGTGGCACCGATGGTCCCCAAGGGGTTCCACTGCGTGAACGCGACCGTGCTCACGCAGCGGTCTGCAGCACACCAAACATGCCTGCACCAGGCGTGCTCGGGATGTTCACAGCTGAACCCGGTGATGACAAGGATGGTGTCGCATGGCCCGGGGTGCACGGGGTGGACAGTGCACTGCATGGTGTTGCGCTGGCCAAGGGCAGATAACTGTGTGCTCCATTGTGGCCATGACAGCAGTGAATGCCTGTGTCTGCCTGTCAATGGCAGCGGTCACATCCTCCCACAACTGGTCCACCCCTGCCAGGATCAGAGCAGTGTCTCTGCTGCGATGCTCCTCTGCCCGCTCCAGAGCCGCATGCAGTGCATTCACCGACGTTGCAAGCCACATCTGCTGGTTGACTGATGCTTGCAGTATGCGGGTGTGCTCATCCAAGAGGTCATCTGCCTCCTCGGCATCCTGTCCCTCAGGGTGTGCGTGGCCCTGATGCTCAGCACCCCTTGAGGGTGGGCGCTGCACACCAGGACCAGGTCTGGGCATGTCCACAGGTGGTGCACTGATGCTGCCCCCGACACTGTACCCCCAAGCCCATTGGCCGACTGCTAATGCTGCCCTTCCGGCTGCCACTCCCCAGGGCTCACTGGTGCCACCGCGGTGGCCGCAACAGTCCCACTGTCCTGTACACACACCAGGCTGCCCCACTGGTGCTGACAGGCACAGGCTGGGACTGTGATGACACGCAGGCCTCCACGGCGGCACCGCCCACAGCCATAGCCATGATGTTACCTGCTGTGTGGCCATCCCGTGGCACACACGTGTCACTGCCCATGGCGTTAGTGACATCATCATGGGTGATGGACCCGGCACCAGCCTGAGTCACAGCATGCCGGCATCCGTGGACGCTGGCATGCTGGGACATGGGCAGGACCTCCTCCGCACCTGTTCCAACAACATCAGTCTGGACAGCCAGGCAGGCCCACTGTTGCACTGAGCCATGTATACCTGTGGAGGTGGATGGGCCCTCCTCCATCTCCATCTGACTGGCCTCAGTGGACAGGCCCGCCACCACTGACCCATGCAGATGCTCAGGATCTGTAAGGGAAAACAAAGTCGCGTTACTGCATGTGACCTACCCTGCCCCCCCAATAGACAGACCATGACCTACCATGCAGTGACGGGCTACCACCCGTCTGGAAGCCACCACCCAGAACACCCTCAATAGCACAACGCTGCATGCTGCCAGCAACCCTCTCCTCCTGTGGGGTCAGGCGTAGCACCTCCGGCTGTCCCCCGCATGTCGCAGCTCATGCTGCCCTGATGGCAGCCACCTTCTCCTTTATCCTCCTCCTGTCTGTGCCCATCTTCTTCTTGCACTCCTGCACGGAGCACTGGTGGCTGCCATGCAGGTTCACTGCCGCACCACTTCCTCCCATGCAGCAGCATGGGCCTGTGGTGTTTCCTGCCGTCTGCTGAGAAGCGGCTCCTGGTCCAGGTAGGCCTCAAACAGGGCATCTGTCTCAGCCTTGGTGAAATTAGGCCTCCTCCTCCTTCTCCCACCACTCTGTTCCTCCTCTCCCACAACTCAATCGGTCATGATTTAGCCTGTGAGAATGAAAGTTGTTACCTGTGACTGTGCAGTCCCATGCATGTCCCAAAATCCACAGTCCACACTCCCTAACAGCATGCAACTCACCAATAGACTTCAGTAACAGACTATGGCCAGTGCAGCCCAATGTCACACTTTTATAGCACAACCCATGCAAATGAGGCAAAGAGCAACTTTAAGTGGATGCAAATTGCAGTGCTGCACCACTGAATGGCTGATTAGCTGATTTGCATATGACGGCTGAATATCGTGCTGTTGCGCTTTGCGCAATTGTGTTGAACGTGCTGAGCCAAGGGTGCAGTTCTGTGACATGCGTAGTACACACCTCACTGCGCATGCCCGGGTTGCTGACGCAGGCGCCTGCTGCGCTGCTGACGTGCTGTGCACGGGAAGCAATGCACGGCACGGCCACCATTGTGCCAGTGGCGCTACAGCGATGTTCACCTATATGGCGCTGTGGCACTTGGGCATTGTAGGCGCACTGGGGCAACAGCACAGTAGACCGCTACTGGAGGTAGCACACAGGCACCCAATCGTGCTACACGCATTGGGTTCTAGTGGTACTGTGCCTGTCCATGCGCCAGAGACCATTGACCCTGTGCCCGACCTTTGCCCCTAGGCACCATGGGTCAGGCATTGGTGCACCACTATCGCGCTGTTCGGTGACAGCCTGATAGGGAATGGCAGCACTGTAGTGCGCAGCATCTGCATGTGGTGGAACCGCACTGCAGAGCGCCATTTTGAACCTACTGAGCAAGAGAGGTGGTGCGGAGTAGAGCTGTCCAGTGGAGCCAAGTTGAAATGGCAAACCTGGTTGCCATTGTTGAGCCACTTTTTGGCCCACTGTTTGGGGAGGCACCCCTGGACAGGTCTAGGAGCCAGGTGTGGTAGGAGGTGGCCGAAGCCTTGGAGGAGGCCACAGGAATGGGGAGGACAGCAGAGCAGTGCTGCCACAGGTATGGGGACCTGAGGTGGAGGGACACGGACCTGCTTGCCCACCTGCGGGCACATGCCAGGAAGGGCACAGTGCCATGGCCAGGTAGGTGTAACGTCCACACACTTTTATCTTCCATATTGGTATCATGGTTGCATGTGTCCGGAATATGGGGGGGAACCATATAGTGTTGGCTGTGGTGGTGTTAACAGGTGTGGGGTGGTGGGTGGGTCTGGCTGGGTGGGATTGCACACATGGGGGCAGGGGACTTTGCTACAGGATTGTATTGATGTCCTCTCTCCATGTTTGCACCTTCAGGCCAGAAGAGATGGCTGGTGAGGAGCAGAGGCACCAGCAGGAGGACCGGACCAATAGGAGGCGAAGGTCCACAGTGCCAGAGGGACCCGCCTGATGATGGTGAGTGCCTTATCTCCATGATTACTATTGCAAGCTGTGTAACAGGGTGGGCAGCGGGGCATGGCCACCATCCATTGACACCACTGCCATGCACGCAACTTGTTACAGTCAGCACTGTCCAGTGGCACTGCACGTCTGGGAGTGCGTCAATGGTGGTCCATGCGTGCACCAGGTACATGGCTGTCCCACTGCCTTCGCACCACATAGCCATGTCACTAAACAGCCACGGTGGTGCTGTGCAGGACTTGGCCAGTGGGTGTGTGCAGCGGTCCGCATGGCTGTATGCACCTGGGTGGGCAGGTCTTGTGGACGTGATCACTGTGGGTGGTCATACACCATCACAGAGACATGTCCCATGGCCGTATGCCATGCACAGTGGGTGGGCCGTATGGGGCTGTGCATTCACACCTATTGACTGTGCTCCCTTGTCCTAGGTGTCCACTACTGCAGGCAATCAGGGAGGCACTGCAGGAAATACTCACTGTGGCCAGGGCATCACTGGACATCCTGCGAAGGATTGAGTGGCTGGGGGTCTGGCGGAGACACAGAAGGCAGAGCAGCTGGAGTGGGGAGCGGGGCTCCCATTGACCATCTATATGCCCCTGATTTCCCCTACTCCCCTGGACCTACCCTCACACCCCTCCTTTCCTGTCCCATTTGTTCACCCCTGCCCCTTACCCACCCCCACCTTGTTTGTGGCCCTCCCCCCACACATTTGTACATAGTTGTCAATAGTTTTGTTTGATGTTTTTGATTACAATTCTTTTGATATGAATACTGTGGTGGTCTCTGATTTGCAGCGGCTATAGGTGCTCAGCTGCAGTGGTGTGCATGGCGTCAGGGGTGGTGCAGTCATGGGTATGTGTGTGTGTCCGTGGGGAAGTGACTATGGTGTGGGAGTAGCTATCAGTCAGTGTCTGTGGTGTGTGTGTGGTTCTCTATGCACTGGATGACTGTGTGCAGTGGTCCATGGTGCATTCTCTGTGTCCATGGTGCACCTGTCAGCCCATCCATGGCCTGTGCAGCTGACACCCTTGCATGTTTGTGACCTGCACGGTCTGCTGGCATGTCAGTGGTGGCTGTCCATGCAGGGCAGCCACTGTACCTGCCACAATGCTGGGTTGCCTCCTGTCACTGGTGTGGTGCATGTGTGCCTCGGGTGACACTGTGGCCTCCGCTGTTGTTGTCCCACCTCCATGCTGTGGCTTGTGTGTGTTGCAGGGGATGTGCATCACTGACTGTGACTTGTGCTCCGGGCAAATGATGGTGGCGTACAGGTCCACAGTGCCTGCACAGGGTGGCTGGCACTCCTGTGCCATGGAGAACTGCTGGCCGTGTGTACATGGTTTCCATGGGCCCATGCTGGGGGCTTGGTTGCCCCCCTACTGCGTCCCTGTGTTGTTGTGCCCTTGGGTATGAGTGGGTGTTTGTCCATGCACTGTGTTGCATCCGGTGTGGTGCATGCTTCCATGCACCACTGTGGGTGTCTGCGCTGGCTGTTGTGGCCAGTGCTGGGTTGGCGTGTGTCCCTGTAAGGGTGTGCAAGGTGCTGTGCCACTTGTGGTGGGGTCTGGGGCATTCCTGTCACGTGTGGGGTACCTCGTGTGCCGACACATGGTCGGTCTCTCAGCTGTACCTCGGGGGGGCTGTGCATGGTGGCACTGTGTATGCCATCGTCGCATCACTGTGTGCTGCCACCCACTGATGGGTGCTCATGGTGGGGCTGCCTTGCATGGTTCTGTGGTGCACAGGGTTGCATTGTCACAGTGGGGGTGGTGGCATGCATGGGGTATCCTGCAGTGGTGGACACTGCTCCTGGGCAGGGTGTCTGGGGGTCACGGTGCAGGGTGTGCTCTGCATTGGGGAGATGGTGTGGCACGGGGTGGTCGCCCTCCTTGTGTGCCAGTCACAGCTTGCCAGGGGGTGTGATGGGACACCATGGCCCAGCTGTGGGTTGGTTGCTTGTCTCCATGGGCCAGTGGTTATTCCAGCCCTCCCCAGTTGTGCAGTGCATGGGGTGTGGGAGGCGATGTCTGTTCTGCTGTGTTCCTCTGTGGCATGGGTGGTGGGCCCCTGCATCCCTGGTTGTGCAGTTGCATTGCTGCCCTGCTGCTGGGGGGCATCCCTGGTTGCACTATGGTGCCTCTGGACTGCTCAGCTGAACATCTCTTGTTGTGCTATGGTGCATCAGATATGCTCAGCTTCCCCTCCCTAGTTGCGCTATGGCGCAGGTGGTGCGATATTCAGTTGTTGGCTGTAGGCGCATCTTGGCCGGCTCAGTTTTTGAATATCACGTCTCTTGCATATGGGTGCAATGGACTTGCGCTTGCTCCTGCTATTGCGCACTTTTTGGGTGAAGTTTGAATATCTGGGCCAGAATGTTTATCATGGAATGTTTACCATGGACTACAGGGATTCAAAATTCTGCTCACTTCCACTGGTAGAATGTTACTCTCCTAACATACTGTACACACAGATAACAAAGGCATGTTTTAGAGCCAGAGACTCAATTATCTCACTGTCAGGGCAAGCAGAAGAGATTTCCCTGATGAGCAGGTAAAGATAGAAGGGGTATTTTTCACTGTCAGTAAAGAAACAGTTGTGATGAAAACTATAAACAATACTTAATGTTTCTAATTTGTTCATTCGTGTAAGGAGAGTATAATGATCAGGTAAACAACATTTAATTAATTTGTCAAAGAACCTCAGCATGCAAGCACTGAGGCAATGGTTACCCCAAAGGGCATTGGCTGGGAAGCCAAGTTTCAAAGAAATACAAAATCACACATGCCCCCATAATACAAAGCATCATGGGTTGCATATGCAAATCACCACAGAATATTATGCTGATTCAACTTTAAGCAAAAATGCATGGTGCCAAAAGGCCTTAAGGTATTTTAATTTTTTTGGCCCAGTTGAAGGTTATTACAGTGTAAAGGTAGCAGCCATGTGTGTGATGGAAGATCAGTTCTGGTTGCAGGGGGACTGAAAGAAGATAGTTCTGGTTGTGGGAGGACTGATTTGCTCATTGTGTGATGTGGTTTAGGAACAGGATGACTGTGAGTATGTAGAGATTTAATGTACAGTCAGCTGCTCTTTCTTGGCCAATGAGATTTCTATAATTTTTCTTGCCATTATATATATATATAGATATATATATATATACACACACACACACACATAATCACATATGGCATACAGAGGGTTTAAAGTGAAGTTTACTCAAAGTGAGCAAATGTTTCACACAAAATATAATACAGAATTTAGCTGAGACATTTTCTCAACTATACTCTCAACCAGTTAATGCACTACATAAACTTTAAAGCCTTCAGTGTTGTAACAGCATTTAATACATGATAATATCAATTGTAAGTGCAACCCCCTGTTATCTGGGGTTACTAGAATCCCAGTAAGACCTAGTGGTAGGCAGGAAGGCAGCTTGTGAAACTCCAGTTAAATAGATTTCACGCTGTCTCACTCTGTTCTCAGTCTCAGCTGAGACTGAGGGATGACATCATTTAGAACTGTCGCAGCTGCATAAGCCACACTGGAATGTTGCAGTTGGAAGTTAGAGTAGAACGTTGGGGAATTTGAAGTTAGTTCAGTAGAGTTCTGTTGCAGTCTGTAGTAGAGGTGCTCTGCTGTAAGCAGGCCCTCAGAGTCCTAAGCTCCATCAAAGAGCTATTTTTATGGTATAGGTGTGTGTTCTCACCTGAAGAGGAACACAAGAAGAACACATTGAAGTGGTATAGACCGCTTTCAGTGGTTCAGGGACCCATCCCTACGGGGATGGGGGGGAAGGAATCAGCTTGCTTCCAGGGACAACCCCCATGGTCCGGCTAGGGAGAAAAGAAGCTGCCTGATTTAAGTTCATGCTGAGGCACCAGAAGTTCTGGACGAGATTTCCTTTGAGGAGAAAATGCCTGTGGGGTACCTGCAACCAAGGGGTGAGTTTGCTCTGCTAAAGGCCATGTGTTTTCACCTGAAACAAAATGAAACTAAAGTGACTGTTACTGTGGGGTCAGGAAAAGACAGCCAAGTACAGTTTGGAAGATGTGGGGATTGGACTGCTTAACTCTGTTGGGGGTCTAGAGTAATGGACACAGCCACTTATTTAAGTATGTTCAAGTTCATCTCAAATGGGATGTAAAGACAGTAGATTGAATGTGAATACATTTAAAAAGAATCTACACAGCAAAGTGTTTTAAAGGATGAGGTGTTACAGTCCAGAAATGGCGGGTATGAATTATGGGAACAACAGGTGGGAGACCCCATCAGTAGTAACCAAATTCACCTAAGTGGGTTACTTTGGGACACCTGTTGCTTTCTCTCAGGTACTTGGCGGTGCCTCAGAAAGAATGCCAGACGTGGGATTGATGAGGAAGATTCCTTATGGAGCAGAAGTGCTCATAGGTGGTTTAGGGAGCCACCAGTAAATGTTTCCATGCTATATGGAAAGTGTCCAAGTGGCTAGCAAGGGAGCCAAGCCAGGAAAAACCCAGAGCAGAGTACAAGTGCGGGCTGTGTGCCCAGTGTGTTTCAGAGCCTGAGGGCTAAAGTGAATGAGGATGTGTTCTGATCTCCATAAATCTGCATTACCAGGAGTGTAGCCCCATGGGGGTCCATCTATGCTTTGTTTATTCTGTTGGATGTGAATAAAAGCCACACTTTAGAATCCCACTTCTGGTATTGGACATTACAGTTATTGCTTCCTTTGTCTGGAGTTACTTGGGTGCCCTGTTGCAGAGTAGCAAATCTAGCCAATGTGCCGAGTGACATATTCCTCCCTGAACCCAGCTCACCAGGTAGTGCTGTCAAGATGGAAATGGCATACCTGGGTGGGGGTTACATAAGTATAAGTACCAAATAAAAAAACAAAACAAAAAACTACTTGTCAAGCACCCCCAAGAAAATGAGACCATAAGCCTGATATGTACAGATTTCAATAGTGTCAATGTATAACAAACATGTACAGAACCAGTCTAAGGAATTTCAATAAAGATTCATAGGAAAAAAATCCCACAGCCCCCCCTTTCCCTGGGAAAGGTAACTAGTAGGAATGAGATATATTTTATTTTTTTGATTTATTTAATTCTTGGATTACAATTACCTATGAGTCAGAAAACTCTTTTGCATAGGTTCCACTTCATACAATGACAAATAACAATACAGGCAAACAAATTACTAAAAACATCATCATATGGATAAATACAATTTTTGTAGACAGATTAGTGTATCATAGTCATACAGAGCAAAGGCTACTTGAGTAAACTGAGTAACAGAAACATATATTGCACATAGTAGTTAAAAAAAGATAATGTTGCCCCAAACAGGAACGGCAAACAGCTGGAGGCAGACAGAAGTGACTTTGATGGTGTGAGCTAGTCTGCCTAAAAATAAGACTTCATCCACAAGGTGTGGAGGGGGTAGAAGCTATCATAAATAGGGTTGTGGGAGAGTTAGAGGGTATATGGGGACTGGGGGGGGCAGTCACAGAGGCTGTGGAAGATGAGGTGGAGTCTCAAGAGTTGTTTAAAGAGGCCCAACGTGGGTGAATCAACTGTGCCTGCTGGAAGACCGTTCAGCCAACTGGGATGTGCATGAGTCCTAATACATCATCATTCACACCAGTCTTTGCAATATTTACCCAAAGGAATTGAAGAGTTGATTTATATTAACCTTTTCAGGACCTATGTAATTAATGGCACCGGAACTCTGATAGTTTTATACTTGTAGAAGGGTAAATAAATGCTAGGCAGCTATTGTTTTAGGCATTTTTTGAGGTTGCAAGGGGCATCCTAGGGAATTACAAAGAATCATAGCTGTGTCAACTGCAGTGCTCAAAGATTGAACAAAGCATTTCCCTGTAAGGCAGCCTCCTTTTCCCTGTATTTTCCATGTAAAACTGTTGAAATCTCTCATGCTTTGCTCTCATTGTTCTTGTATCTCCAGAATCTCTTGATGGTGTTATAGCATTGTTGCAATACACTGGCACAGCCGGATAGCCTGGCTGAGATGCAGTATGTCATATTCAGCGGGGTCATACTTTTATCCATTTTGGCAATGTACTGACACAGGATAGCATTAATGAGATGCAGGCTCTCATTTTCAGAGGGGTCCTAATTTTACTCATTTCTACAATGTACTGATACAGGTTAGTCTGGCCAAGATGCAGTATTTCATTTTCAGTGGGTCTTACTTTTACCCATGTTTGAGTTCCACAGAGGATACAGCATCTAACTGCAGAGCAGGTCCAAATTACATCCTTGGCCATCTCTCCCAATGTGTGTATGTGTGTAGCAATGATTTACAGTATTTCCTCTGAAGGGTTGATTTATGTTAACCCTTCCAGGGACCTATCTAATTAGTGGCATTGGAACTCTTATGGTTCTATATTTGTAGGAAGGGTAAATGCTAGGCAGCTATTATTTTAGGAGGTTTCAGAGGTTGCAAAGGGTATCATAGGGGATTACAAAGAAATCATAGGGGTGTCAACTGCAGTGTTCCCAACAAAGCATTTCCCTGTAGGCAACCTCACTTTCCCTGTATTTTCCATGTTAAACTGGGACAAAACTCCTGTACATTTTCCTGTATGCTCAAATCAATACATGCATGCAACTAACTTCATTATTGTTAAGGCTGTGTTGTGTGCCCTTTAGCCCTGTTACAACCTACTGACATAAGATGGCCTGGCTGAGATGCAGTATGTCATATTCAGTGAGCTCATACTTTTATCCATTCTGGCGTAGTACTGACACAGGTCAGGTTTGTTGAGATGCAGTATCTCATTTTCAGGGGGTCCTAATTTTACCCATTTTTACAATGTACTGATACAGCTTAGCCTGGCTGAGATGCAGTATCTCATTTTCAGTGGAGTCTTACTTTTACCCATGTTTACATCTGCGTGCAGTGTACTGACACAAACAGATTGCTGAGATATTAATGATCACTGTATTGCAACAGGGTGGTGCTGACTTATACTATGCATCGTAAGTATCGCCCACATGTAGTCATGTCAGTGCTGCCATGATACGGCTGACTCAGAGCAACTGCACATGCTAGTATCAATCATGCGCAGTTCTGTAATCGCAGCAGTATCAGTTTAAGAGCATGGCATATTCTTTTCAACACTCTTGCCACAGCTGTATTGGTTCAATACTGGCAAAGGCTAATAGATGGGTAACATTGGGGACCACTCAACTGCCTTCATGTCCACCGGCTCTATTGGCAGGTCATTTTAGAAGGCCACCACCTTCTGGAACAAAATATGCTTCCTAAGATTTCCCTAAACCTGCCATCTGTTACCATCAGAGCATGTCCCTGTGTCCTGCTGGAGAACATATCCATATGCAGTCCTGTCAATATCCCTGAGATTGGGAAGACTGAGCTCATGTCCCATCTCAGTCTGCTATTCCACAGGGACAAAGCAAAGGATGAGGGAGCACCCACATATGTAGAAAGCACCAGGACCACAAAATATTATTCAAAGTCCTTTATTTAACTAAAGTGCATAGTGCACACACATAGTGAGCATAAAAAAGTGGTGGCTGAGCCTTTCTGCAACTATCATTTCTCCTGGACTCCTGCCAGGTGTCATTAGAGTGATTCATTCTGATGATGCCTGGCAGGAGTCGGGAGAAACATTACTTTCAGAGTGGCTCAGTCATCACTTTTTTATGCTCACTATGTGTGGGTGCACTATGCACTTTACTTAAATGAAGAACTCAATATTTCTGTGATCCTAGTGCTTTCGGCATATGTGGGTACTCCTCATCCTTTTGCTTATTTCAGTTTTTTCATTGCTGAGCACCATATTACTTGTTCTGCCACTCCAGGTCCAGTTTTGCTTTGTTCCACATGGAGAGGACAGTAATAACTACTAGTAAACATAAAAATGTGGATATTTTCTGTTAGATCCTTCCAGGTATTCCTGTTTTGAAAATGCAGCTTCCCCTTAACAAAGGTATTCAAACAGAAAGCCCACCAGCAAATTTCTTCTTCTTTTTAAGTACTGAACACATTCTCTTTACTGCTGCAGTAAATGTAAACACTGCAGGAAATATGAAGAAACTGATAGTGGGAAGCTTACAAAGGGTGTCAGTTGGCATTTTACTGTATGGGGCTGCATAAATATGCAGAACTAAAAAATGCTACATAAATTCAGTGCCACTAAGTAAGTGGCAGATGGTGGTGGTGGGGGGATTTGTCAGTACAAAAAGGGGGCTTGGTTTGCACTCAGAGAGGAGTGAGAAGGTCAGTTTTCCTATGTGGGACAGTGACCCACAGGGTGTAAAAAGTTGAGGTTATTGAAAATATGATGGATCATAATGACCTACATAGCCCATTTTCTTAACGCAGTGATTTTGTCATCAAAGAAGAAAAAAGGTGGGTTGAAACTGACAACTATCTAACATTTTTCACAATTCCCACTCAAAAAAGAATACCAACACCAACTTGATGTACTATAAGTCTGCACCAAAGAATTTAGCATCTATGCCAAGCACCATGCTGCACTCTTTCTGCAGGGTCTTTACAGAGTACAGTACCACAATACATTTTCTTTAACTTATCTTCACTTTCATCTGAATGCACCTGACCCACTTTCTGCCCTGATATCATGATATTTAGGGCTTGATTAAATCAAGCTGTTTCAAAGTTCCTCCCCATGGACCAAAGTAAACTTTTCAATGCCAAAAAGACTAGCAATGTATTCCATGGCTTTGAATGAATGTAATATGGGTGGTATTATACTTGCACATTCTTGTATTCTATGATTCCAGTATGTTCACCTATTAATTTATGAGGCTATACTAAATTTTTTAATTTTATTTTTAGTCTTTGGTAACCGGGTGAGGCCCACTAGGCACAAGTGCCTGTTTTCAGGGGCGACCTTTTTGCAAATGTGGGCTCATAACTTTTGTAATATTCAGTATTTTTACCACAACATTTCAACGTAGCCATTTCAAAACAGCGACTCATGAATGTGACAGCTGTCATTTTTAACTCCTGCCCAATATGTGTGTTTGCAGCCCAATATTTGATTTTGCAGTCTCTGCACAACATCACCTTTACACCAGGAGTTAAACATTTTCTCTGCTCTTCTTTATGAGGCAGGTTCATCACAAGACTGTGTTGAAAATTTGGTGTACAAATATTTAAAAAAAATAATTTTCAATATTTTAAATGCAGATTCCTCCCCTGCAGCCCTATTGGCTCTGGCCAGAGTTTGTTAGTTATAGGCAGGACTGGGCAGTGAATTTAGCACAGGAGTCAGCTTATCTGTTTTTTAGGCCAGGCTCCCTTGGATCACTACCTAGTTGTTGGAGCGGTTGAAGGAGGGAGCAGCCGGTTGCTGGTGTCCCATCTCTTTTCACCTCCACTGGAGATCTATGCCCTTGTGGCAGCCATGGACTTGAAGCTGTCTGCATTCATTTTAGGAGGTGCTCTCTGCTTCAGAGGGCTGTCCTAAAGCCTCCTCCCAAGCTCAATGGACCTTTTCCCACCTGGAGTGTCCCCTAGTGCACGGTCGGTACCTCAGACTGTGCTGGATCAGGGGCGCCTCTTTCACCATCAAATGAGAAGGCCTCTTAGACAGTGGAGCTTGGTTGTTGACATGGATTCCTTCCTGGGAACATGCAGGCTCAGAGGGCATTGCTGCATAGACTTCCCAGGGCAAAGGGCAACTTCAGATAAGTGAGAGGTCATGGAGGTGCCCGGGTGCAAGCTTTTGTCTGCCGTCCATTTTGTTTGTCAGCTTACAACCGGCCATGGAGCAGCCTTTTCATCTTCAGCTATCCCCAAATTATCATTAATGGGGGTGGCCGGACTGTTGATGACCTGTGCTGGACTGAATATACGTCCGTGGGCAATACTCATCCATCCTCTGGTTATTCCCCCCCAGGATTATGATTAAGGGATGGGGCAGATGGTTGGTGTCTGTTGGTGGGACTCAAAAGTACTGGTAACTCTTTCCCAGGCCCTTTGGAGTCTGTGAGAGAGGCTCTGTGGGGAACCTGGGAGTGCTTCTTGTTTACTGCTCCTATTAAGTTTTTATTCCTCACCTAAATAACAGTTGCCCTGAGACCAAGGTCACTGAGAGGACCCCCAGTCTTGTAATCTTTGGGCTGTGAGGCTGAATCCATAACTATAATGATTATTTACACCCTATAAATATTTTGCGCCCTGTCTAGTAGGACCATATTTATAGATTCAAGGGTCTGTGCTCTATCAAACTGCTAGGCTATATCTGTGTTTCTTTTGTTGCCTTGGTGAGGGTGAGTTGAGGGGCTCTGTTTGTTTTTTGGGGGTATTTAGGTGTTTTTTTATGCAGATTGTCAGAAGGGTGTGTGTATTGGTGCTGAGTGTGTGAGAGTGTGTGTGTGTGTGTTTGAGTTTGGATTAGCTGGCATTTATGCTGTCTGGGGCCTTTGAGCTAGCTAGTATGTGTCTGGGGCAGGCCCGAATAGTGTAAGAGGCATCCCAGCTGTTTGGCCTGTGGCACTTCACTGACCTCCTTGTTTCTGACACCAAAGCATGCCGCTGTTGGGAGGTCATGATTAGGAGGAGCGACGTTGGTCAGGTATGGCGGGGCACTTTAGAGGGGAGCAGGATTGAGGCTGCCGAGTGCAGAAGGCATCCTGGGTTTTGACAGGTCCTTGAGATAAGCCAGACATCTGTGGTTCCCATCCCCAGGGCTCCCACCAGACAGAGTGGGCAGGCAGCAAGAGGGGCTGCATGACCCACCAATCCCCTGAGGGCAGTGCTTTGCAATGCCAGATCGATCAGAAACAGGACTGCAATTATTGCGGACTTGGTTTCTTTGGCTGATCTGCCTTGCATTATGGAGACCTGGTTAGGTGACAATGCCGGCCTGGTATCAGAGGCCACTCTCCCTCTCGGGTACTCGGTAGTGCACTGCCCCAGAGTGGAACGCAGGGGCAGGGGAGTGCCCATTTGTTTTAGATCTGAGCTGGGCATCACCGTACACCAAGCAAGAACACCGGGTTCCTTTGAATGTGTAGCAGTCCATGGGGGTCCGGGCACAGGCTGCAAGATTCTCCTGATTTACTGCCCCTCTGGGGTGGTGGGAGGATTCCTGCAGGAGGTAGCCAACTTCATTGTTGGTGAAACATTGGAATCCCACAAATGTTTAGTTCTGGGGGATTTCAGTGTTCGGGTTGACAACAGATTTTCAAGGCTAGGTTACAACCTCCTCCAGTTGATGTCATCACTGGGCCTGATGCAAGAAGTTTCTTCCATGAACCACCAGGGTGGCCACATGCTGGACTTGGTCTTCTTGCTTGGGCTTGAGATAAACAATCTCAGAGACTCAGTCAGGTCCTTGGTCTGATTATTGTACTGTGAAGTTCCAGTTCAGGGTCCCCCAAGAGCCATCCCCTGCAGAGTTAGTTAGGTATCAGCCCTTTGAGGGTTTTGACCCTGGAGGGATTTCTAGTGGTGGCTGATCTGTCTAGTGTGGGTATTGCATGTGTAGTTGGTATGATTGAGGCAGTTACCTCCTATAATAAGGTGATGTAATTCCACAACTCCCTTGGGTCTGTGTATGACCCAAATCTTCTCGAGGTCTCTGTGGTTTGATGTCGAGCTCAAGGTAATGAAGATGAGGGGTTGGAGGTTAGAGCACTGCTAGCATAAGACCGTGCTGGATGTGGACAGACTGGCCCTGCGCATTCACTATTGGTACCAGGGATCAATCAATCCTTAAGAAAGCAGAGATCCTATCCAGGGAGATTTCTGCTGGGAAGAATCGACCAGCTATGGTGTTTCAGACTGTGGACAGCCTGTTACATCCAACCTGTCTCCAGTCAAAAACAGCTTTTTCAGATGTTTTATGTGATGAGTTTGCTTGATTCACTATCTTTCACAGAATTCCACCAGTGGGCCACATTGCGGCCAACAGTGGTCATCTTGGGCATCCAGAGAGTGCTCTGCCTGTTTGGAGAGAGTTTAAACCAGTGGAGGTGGCTGAGGTCATTGGGGTTGTTTCCAAACTGAAGCACACATATTGTGAACTGGACCCAGTGCAAACGTGTTTCTTGATGAGATGCATCAACTTTGTTGGCCCAGTGTTCACCTTGATTGTTGGGTGCTCTTTTGCAGAAGGGGTTTACCCAGATGCCTTGAAGGAGGTGCTGGTGAGACCCCTTCTGAAGAAATCAACTTTAGACCCTGACGTCAAGGAGAATTACCATCCCATCTCCAACCTCCCATTTTTAGGGAAGGTCGCTGAGAAGGTTGTGGTGCAACAGCTTGAAGAGCACCTCATGACCTTTGAGCTATATGAGCCCCTCCAGTCTGGGTTTTGGGTGAGGCATAGCATGGAAACTGCACTAGTTTGGGTGCACAATGATCTCCTCAGGGCAAGAGATCGAGGAGAGGGGACAATTCTCATTCTTCTTGATCTCTCCTCAGCTTTTGACATGGTAGCCCACTGTGTGTTGCTTGACTACCTGAGGAATTTTGTGGACTCACTGGCACTGTCATCTGCTGGTTTGAGTCCTATCTCACAAACAGGAAGCAATGGGTAGTGATAGGGAATTTCTCTTCCTCCCCAGCGTCCTGTCTTGTGGAGTCCCTCAGGGCTTAGTCTTGTCACCAATGTTGTTTGCCATGTATATGCTACCTCTGGGTGAGATCATTAGGAAGTACAGTTTGGGTTTTCACTGCTATGCTGATGATACCCAGATGTACCTTTCCTTTGCCCATGGAACAACTGGCGCAGTGAAAATGCTAAATAATTGCCTTGCTGAGATCATCAACTGGATGGCCTCCAGCTGGTTGCAACTTAACCTTGATAAGATGGAGGTACTGGTGGTGGAGTCGAACAGAGGGCATGATAGGGTGGCCTCTGGTGCGGTGACAGGTTCATTCCTGGGTTCTGTGTCATGGAAGGCCTCCTCTAGGGTTCGCGATCTTGGCGTTATCCTTGACAGTGGTTTGATATTTGAAGTGGCAACCCATAATAATCGTGACTACTTTTTAGCGACTACAGAATCGTGAGTGACATATGGCGACTACTAGAACTGCAACTTACACATCATAGCGCATTGACAACAATAGCACCTGTAGCTGCCTCAAGTGAAACAAAATAGTGAATCAGATAAAATCGTGAGTCATAGGAAAGGGCATGTAATGTTAGAATAGTGACTATATGAATTTGGAAAAATAAACGATCACCAGATGGTGATCAATCCATTAAATTCTGTGTTCTTCGTGACAACTTTATTAGTTGAAACAGTAGTGGAGTGGGTGAATCAGCGTCCTTGAATTAGACCTGGAACTAGAAATTGTACACTAGCCCACGTAGGTAGTCGTACATGCTTCTCTGACCATATTCAGCGAGTAGAGATAAAATTTGTTTATTCGCATCCTTGTATTTATTTTTTGTTCTACTTACTCCTGTGCCAGACACAATCTGCACTATCCTAAACTCAGTCATGCGCTGCTCCTCCTGTAGACATTGAATCAGTCACCATATGTTAGGATGACATGCTCCGAGGTGGCTGTTGAATCCACTGTGCCACCCTTCCACTGCATTATTAGTGCATGCAAGACCCCTTGTGGTGGCATCATGGCAATTCCCTTGCTCTGGTGGGAATGTGGGCCTTCTCCTCCCCGAGCAACCCCTCGGTGTTCCAATCCATGTAGACTCAAAATAGTGCATTAGAGGTTGTAACACTTCAGTGTTTCGATTGAAAAAGTCCCAGTCTCTCATTTCTTCAAAAGTAGCCACAACATCAGTTACTGGGACAAACGCCAAAGATAATAACATGCGTAAGTGCAGCGCAAAATCTGGATCAGCAATATACTTTTTATGCACTACAGCAGTGATTGTCAACCGTTTTTGGTCTGGGGACCCCCTGGTAACCTACTGGCCTTGTCTAGGACCCCCTACCCAAAAACACGCATTAGGTACATTTCATTGTGAAAAACGACATCAAGTGAATTTTATAAAAATGGTTAGTTTTTAGTAATGTATTTGCAAGTAAACAAAAACAAATAATATCAGTCAGGTATAAAGTACTACATTTTCAGTTTTGAAGTGCTAATGTGACACTTGGGCTTGATGCAATGAGTAAAGTCTCTCAATCCTTGGTGCAATTTTTGAAAGACATATTCTCAGGTCATTTTCTGCCTGTAGTCTTGAACGATACTTAGTTTTAAGGGCAGTCAGGGTGGAGAATCCACTTTGGCACAAGTATGTCGTTGCAAATGGAAGAACAACTTTTATTGCCTTATTTGGAGATCTGGAATTCATTCTTGCTACCAATCCAGAAGGTGGTGAGACAAGGTACTGATTCAAATCTGTTTCTGTGTATGCAGTCTGTGGTCATTTCTATCAGCTGGTCTTCTTCCTTAGTTGTCAAGCTGGATGAAGCACTATTTGAGATGGAAGAAAATGGAAATTGAATCCCTTATTGTCTAGCAGCCAGCTCTCAGACTCTGAAAAGTACTCTTCAAATTGCTGTTTCAGTGCTGCCAAGTGTGAACAAATACTGCCCGATATTTTTGAAATAATGCTATGATCCGAGTTGTCAATCAGGTCTTGTAAGGATGGGAACATGGATACATTTCCCTGTTTTACTCTTTCTCTCCATTTTTTGGCTCTCTCGATGAATGTCTCCACTTTGCTGTACAGTTGTGTAATATTAACATTTCTGCCTTGCATTGACATATTAAGCCTGCTCAAATCACTAAACAAATCAGCAAGGTATGCAAGTTTGGCTACCCACTCCATATCTGTGAACTTAACAGCAAGATCTATCTGTGCGTTCTGTGATAAGAATTCATAAATTTCAACATGTAATTCAAAATCCTGCTTAGAACTGCACCTAGTGCAAACCGTCTGACTTCTGAATGATATAGCAGGGCTCTGTATTCAGCACCCATATCAGCACAGAGCGCAGCAAAAAGCCTAGTGTTCAGTGCCCTGTTTTTGATTAAATTTACAAGTTTTACAACTGAGAGAAGAATTAAATAGAAGTCTGTGCTCATTCTTTTTGATGCTAGAGACTCCCTGTGTAGCACACAATGTGTCTAAATAACTTGTGGTACAACTCTTTTTACCATACCAAGTAGGCCGCTCTTTAAACCTGTCATTGCCATAGCTCCATCTGTACACAAGCCCAGACATTTGTTCCAAGAAATAGCATTTTCCTTGACAAAGTCATCAAGCACTTTAAATATTTCTGCACCAGTTGTTTGCTGTGGCAGTATTTTACAAAACAGCATTAGAGCTAATATTTTAAGCTTTTTTATAAACGTCCATTGTCTTAGCAAATCTTTGCAACAGTTTTGAAAATACACAATAGGTTTGTCTTTGACTGCATTATGTTTTGTTTCCAAATGTCTGACCATTTTAGAAGGTTTTATTGTAGCCCGTTGAAAGCCAAATGAGCAAACTACACACATTGTGGAGCTCCTTTCCATCTAGTCCTACATCTGGTCCTACAGCTGTAGCTGTTATGAACCCATATTTCAACTAGTGATCCTCACATTTCCTGTACTTTTAGGCGTACATATTCTGATGGTGAAGATGGTTCAGGCTGCACATGATCAAGTTTTCTTTTCTTGGCAAATCTGTCCATCAATATTTATTACCAGTTCTGTTCTGCAATTAAAAAATAGACTTAATAGTAGCTGAAAATAGCAAAAAAAATACAAACTTAAATGTGCTTTGGTGGCAGTGAGGAGGAATAGCAGGTGCAGTGCTGAGGGGCCACCTGGACAGAGGGGCCCAGCACGCAGGGCGGGAGGGATTTACCAGAGTTCCTCTTAATTGGTTGGAATGGTCCATGTTTTGTTTTTTTAATATATGCAGTTCTGTCACTTTAAGAGGTGAGCACTCATCAGTGGGGCAGTCTTAAACAGAAGCTGTAGTTGAGGCGTGACAGGCGTCAGCACGTCAGTCCATGGCAGAGAGTGGGATGGACCAACCGGTGATGAAAGGCATGCACTGTCTGAGAGTGTGTCTATTCGCACCAGCCAAAGCCCGCCGGGCTGCCATTGTAATTCAACGAATCTTGGTCGGTCTTGGAGTGCCAGACAGACACAGACAGTGGAGAAGTCTTCCGTGAAACAACGCATTCCGATCCTTCGAGCAGTTGTCCGTGAGTCAGTCAAACTAAGTATTGCGAGGTCAGTGATGGTCCACCTTGGAGTGGTGGCAGTGTCTGATTCTTATTTGAGCCTTCTGAGGTAGGACTTTAATAAGCGGTGTGGCCATGCCAATGGCCTAAGTGTAATTTTCAAGTTACACCTCTAAAATTTTCGTCAGCAAGAGACCTAGCTTAAATGTGTCTGTGAAAGTTTTTAATCAGATAATGGATCATTGTTTGGTGCACTTAAGACTAGTTTGACTGTTGTTGGTTCTGACTTAGCTGGGCCTGGATAAGAAGGTGATAGACTGGGGTGTAATTTATAATAAATGCTGAAAAATGAAGAAATGTGTTGAATTTGTAGTGGTAACTGTGATTTGTGTTTGCTGGTAGAAACTGTTACTTTGTGATTGTTGTTGAGAAGCAGAAGAGTAGCATGACTGCAAAATTTCTTAAAAGCCTGTTTTTTATTGGCATTTCTAAGAACCAAAACATACAGTTAGGAACAGAAAATAATCAACAGCACCCCAGGCAAAGACAAGGACTGTTGACAATTCCCTGTGTGACTCCTCTGTGACTTTTTTCTCTTTGTGTCCAGCATCTACAGTGTCTCTCCTCCTCAGTAAGACTCAGCAGATGTAGAGCAGCAGAATCAAACCTCTTGACCTTATCCACCTCTTCCTCCATGTTTGCCACTGCTGCAGCCTGAACCCTGAAGTAGCCTACAAAAAAAATCGTGTAGAGGGGGCACGCTGGGAGGGGTGCAGTCAGAGGCGGGGTGCTTCCAGGAATGCAGTGGGAGGTTGGGGGCCCAAAATTACAACATGCACTGGGGCCCATCTTTCTCTTCCTCCGCCACTGTTTGGTGGGGTTGTATACTTCTTGCTTGCTGCTTGGGAGGGAATAACTGGGACATACAAAGTGTAAGTATAAATTTAATTGTTCTTTGGTGTTTTGTTAGGTTAATATACTTCATGCTAGCTAGCTGCTTGTGGGATGGGGGCAAATAATTATCAGTACACAGCTCTGTAAATCTTAATAAAGCTCCCATAAACCTTTGATTTAACATAGACTACGGTTGAATAGAAAAAGAGTGTACATACCAGGCAAATATTCTTATATCGTGAGTCCGTGTAATCCATGATTCATGAGGAATAGACTGGCTATATCTTGACTTTAAAGTGCTAGAAAGAGAAACAAGATGAGAGATGACCGAGTGCAGCAAGTGAAAACAAAAGCGCTAAGTGTACAACATTGCAGGCAGCTTTACTTGGTCACTTACTCGGAGATGAAGAAGTGCACAGCAAGCACAGAATGCTGACAATTGTATGCAGCTGCTGATAATTGCCTTATTTAAATATCAGCTAGGTACTAAATTACCATGAAATGAAATGAGCTGCAAATTGTAAGATAATTGTCCGCTAGAGTTGTGACATGAAAGCGGATTGAAGGCTTAACTATTCAGCGAGGTTAACAAATATATTTATTCATCGTGGGGGGTGGTAACACTGCACCTCACCACTCCGTCATAATCAGACATCAGATCTCAATTGCTGAAAAGGATTCTGATCCACAACACTGTTTCCTTAAGCATACATTTGTCCAAAGTAATCAGAAGCATTCATTCATTCATTCACCCGCAAACTGCAGCTTGCTTAAAAGCTTTTGTTAGTACCAAAAGGAAAACACTGTTTTCCTTCAAGGCGTCATTTCGAAAATAATTAGAATCATTCTTTCACACGCAAACATTATTACATGCTCCTTCAGGGTCTGAATATGGCTAAAACACAGTAAAAAATAACTAATTTGCCCAAAGTAATCTGAAGCATTCCAAGACACTGCAAACCGCAGTTCGCACCACTCTGTCCCATCTCACATTGTTACGAGCGCAAGGAACATATGCACACCGCTGACAGTCAAAAATAATCAGTAAAAAATAGCTAATTTGCCCAAAGTAATCTGAAGCATTCCTTCACACCGCAGCTCGCACCTCGCCGTCATATCTCACATTATTACGAGCGCAAGGGACATACTGTATGCACACCGCTGACCTTGAATGCTGAACATTTGATTCTGGCTGGGGATCCTTAAAAACTGTTTAGTGCAGGTTTTTTAAAAGGCAAAGCTTTGCTTGTGCTTACTTGTGCTTCACCAGTTATGTGCCTGAACTGTAGCGAATAAAAGCATGATTAACTGTTCATGTTTGCTGAATGTGGCTGAAAGTTCCACGGACCCCCTTGCACATGCTCATGGAACCCTTTTGGGCTGCGGAGCCCCAGTTGAAAAACACTGCACTACAGGATACTTTGGTACTCTTCACCAAACTGCCTGCGCATAGTGAAAAAAACAGCCCCTTACTTCTGTGTTGGGGAAGAAAGCACTGAACGCTCTCCATGCGGACGTTTCAAAGTCCATAATAGCAGTACTAGAATTCGGCGTGTCACACAATTCAAAAGCTTGGTGTAAACTCTTGAATAAGAGACTGTTTTTGAGACACATCAGCATATAAAGCGCTGTCACAACATGGCCAGACTGAATGCAATGCACAGTATATAGTTGGTCAAACAAGGATGGACAGGACTTGAAAATCCCATCCAGCATCCAGTCAGAGCAGTCCTACAGCATTTTAATGCTGGATGCTGTTACAAACATTAGAAATCAATATTTTCTTTCCACTGTCATACAATAGGAATTGGGCCCCAGCAGTGTTTAAAGTAAATTCCGGTGGTATATCTAGCTCCTCCACTGAGGAAGGGTGGCAGGACAACCTCTTTCAATTTAGTAATCCATTGTACCGTTCTCTTAATTAGTGGCACTTTGGGCAAACAACCTGCTAATACATCAGGAGCTGATGTTGTGCACTGAACTACAACTTGTGTCGTTGTTTCAACACTTGTTCGTGCCCTGACCCTGACTTCTGCCATTATCTGCACACCCCTATGTCTCCAGTGTCAGGGACATGCGTATGCTCCTTTAACACTGCAGACACAGTATTCCCAATCGTATGCAGTCTTGCAAGACAACTATACTTATGTGACTCCACACACCTCCAATAGACTTTGTCACCCTTCTCTTTATCTTTGTGGTAGACATAACCAGCAAAAACAGCGAGAGGCCTACCTTTTTGGCTACTGATGAGCTCAAACTCCATTCCAGTATCGAGAGTTACACAAAATTGGATAGGGGCTTATATACACCATTGCTCTGCAAGGTACTGCTTTGCGATTGGACATGCAATGGGAATTATGGGAAAAAAGTAAATATTGGCATGTTAGGACTGCAAAGCGAGCAGAGAAAGCAAAATGGTGAGTTAACCTTTTCACCTGTCATTGATTATAATTCTGTTGTGGTTGCTATCGGTGTTGCTGATCGCTATTATTACACACTCTGACAATGTTAACTGGCAAACTGCTGTCGTTAAACTGCACTCGCTATAATTGTAACGCTGTAATGTATTTCTCGATTTTATTGTTGCGATTTTAACATGGAACCTTTGAAGCTCAGGTGTCATCCGTTGTCCGATCAGCTTTTTTCATCTGAGGAATATCACCAGGATCAAATCCCTAGTTCCACCCACGGACCTCCCCACCTTAGTGCATGCCTTTGTGACATCCAGTCTTGATTACTGTATTGCGCTGTACCTCTGGGTCTCTGGAGGCACCCTCTGCTGGTTGCAGCTGGTGCAGAATGCGGCTGCTAGGTTGCTGAAGGGACAGTCGAAATACTGTCATGTCACCCTGGTGCTGTGTGAACTGCGCTGGCTGCCGGTCAGGTGGTGGGCTTGCTCACCTTTAAGGCCCTACATGGACTGGGCTCTGACTACCTGTCGGACCTTCTTACACTTGCTGCCTTGGTCCCCTCACTCCAATCCTCCTCTAGTGGCCTTCTTGTGATTCCTAGGATGAGGTTAAAACACTGCAGGCAACAGAGCGTTCAGTGTCATTGGCACCATCCTGTGGAATTGGCTTCCACCAGCTGTTCAGGAGGCTCCTTCAGTTGAGGTTTTTAAGACCTGCCTCAAGATTTTCCTGTTCAGTCAGGCTTTTCCGGACACACTTTTTTTAAGATAAGTGGCCCATGAATGCCCCAGTATCTGTTTTAGCCCAGGCCCATATTTGGGGAGTCTGTTTTTATATTATTGCTGGAATTTATTCATTGTTATATGTTTTCAACTGTGTGTATTTACTTAATGTGTTTGTTATGTTTTAATCATCCGCCACAGAGCCCCGGGGTTGGGCACCTTAAAAATAAAATTTGCCTTGCCTTGCATTGTTTGTTTAATTTTGTAAATTAAAATTCTTCTACTCTTTTGAGAAATGTCATGGGATCTTTAATATCCACAAAAGGCTTCGGTGGCGTCCACGGCAGCAGTAACAGCCTGAGTCGAGCTCCCCTCCTGAGAGGATTGCAAAAAACCTCCTAATTGCTATATTACTATCTAAAAACAGAAAATGCCTCCAGGAGGTGTAACACAAGATAAAGGAGACAAGGACATCAAAGCAGCAACAAGAAAGCGGATTGCAGTGGATTGCCAGAGAATTGTAGCCCGTAGTATGAGCGCCTCCCTTACAAGTCAATATGGTTTCGGATATGATACAGAAGGAAAGACCGAAACTTTATCTAGATCTCACTTTGAACAATTATTAAAAGAAATCCAGGACTCCTGTAATGAAAATAAAAGGGAGTTTCAGAATGTAAACGGCAAACTTAGTAAAATGGAGCAGCACATAGAGGGGGTAGAACAAAGGATTGTACAAGCAGAAAATAATGGCGACATCCTAACTCAGGCAGTGGGCTCTCTTTTTCAACACACACCGGCTTTACAAGCAAAATGCACAGATCTAGAGGCCAGGTCCAGGAGAGATAACCTTTGTTTATACAATTTGGTAGAAGGCGCAGAGATATAACCAATGTCTTTATTCATAGAAGATCTCCTAAAAGATGCATTGGGGTTACCACAGGATTACCAGTTGAGAGTGGAGCGAATGCATAGATCTCTGATACCCAAACCTACAGACCCCACTGCTAGGCCTCGTTCCATTATAATAAAATTCTCGAGTTACCGTGTTAAAGAGGATATCTTAAAACGTGCTTGGCAAAAAAAAAAGAGCTAAAATTCTTAGAATCCCGACTGACTTTAGACCAAGATTTTCTGCCCGAAATTCAACAGGCCAGACAACGCTGGGTCCCTTATTTTAAAATATGCAGGGAGCTCCAGCTTGGTTTTCAAACCCCCTACCCTGCGAAGTTCCGTGTGTACTGGGCAGAGGGTCCAAAACTCTATAACACCACTGAAGAGTTAGACAAGGTACTGATTGAAAAAGGTATTCAGATGCCCCACCTTGATCAGGAATGTCCCAAGTGGAAGCTGATGGAACAGATGGACTGGCACTTGGTTACAGGGAAGAAGAAGGTTGAAACACTGCTGGAGTCGGCATGGGCACTTCTGGAGAAGATGGCCAGGGGAAAGATGCAGAACAGAATGAATATGGACTTAAATCGATTGACACCAGTTTCCCTGGGCTGAAAAGGTACTGATGGGCCATGTTCACTTGGTTTCTAGCCCTGAGTGAAAAGCGAGGGTCGGTCGGATCACTTAGAAAGAATGGGGGAGGGAGAAATGAGGGGAGTAGTCAGCCCAAGCAAGAAAGCAGAAGTTGTTCGCATGATCATAATAAAAGACTAGAGACTGAACTGATTTAAAACTGCATAGTTTTGAATGTTCATATGGGCTTTGCAATTGCGTTGGCTTTCAGACCTCCTTTAGCTACGCACCTTTGCCGATTGGTAAACAGCAGCTCAGTGGTTCTTAGGCTCTTCAGGGCTTTCAGGGGAGACCCACATAATTGAAGAGTCTGCACTCTGAGCTTCTAGAAAGAGGCAGCACTATATAATAAATGGTTCTTTGTATTCTCCATAAGATCAAATGAGCAGATTTAAAATGCAGTTCGGGTTGGGGGAGTTCTCAGTATACTGGAAGTTGAGCTGAGAAGTATAAGATTGCCATGACGTTCAAATCAGATGTAAGTAGGGGCCTTGACATTCTTACAAGACCCCTAGGAAGGGCCCCATTCAATCGGGGTATTTTGGTTCCTCCTCATCTCCATTCCCCACTGGATGGTTCAGGAAAAGAGAAAAGAAATCTGAAGTTTCAGATTTCCTACCTTGGAAGTTCATGCTTGTTTTAATGAGGTTATCTTTAGTGCCCTGTTGGCATTTATTTATTTAATTACTAAGGGTCTGACATCGGGGGAAAAATGATTTAAGTTAGCTACAGTTTGTTTGGGAAGGGGGTGAAAGAGGTTGGGATGAAGGAATTAGTTTTGAAGGCTGAATTAAAGTTCTACAATGGATAGGGATAGAAAATGTTGCTCCTATAATGTTCATGGGTTGTCCAGCCCAGTTAAACAGGGCCAAAATACTGAGTTATATGAGAAAGATGGCAGTGGATTTTATATTTCTACAAGAGACACATTTTTCTCCACGGGAACATAGTAAGCTGGGCTCCATGGGTTTTGGGAGCAGTACCACAGCCTCATACAAGAAAGAGCACAGGAGGAGGGTGGCAATTCTGATTCCTAAGCACACCCCTTTTATAAAAACAGGTGAGCTTGCAGATAAGGAGGGAAGATATGTCCTGATGCGGGGAAATTTCCAGGGCAGGCCACTGACCCTGGCCTCGGTGAATTTCCCCCCAGGCTCAAACTCAGCAATATAGCTGAACTTCCTGACCACCTTACAGGAATGGGCACAGGGAAGTGATTTGGGAGGGACCTAAACCTTACCTTTAATCCTACTCTGGATTCTACTTCTCAAATACAAAAAAGGACCAAGGTATAGCTAAAAAGTGAAAAGATGTTGAATGAGCTGGGCTATGTTGATATTTGGCACCATCTTGAGGGTAAAAAAGGAATACACATTTTACTCAAAAGTACATTAAGTGTATACCAGATTAGACTACTTTATGGTTCCCAGTGAATTGGTTGGTCAGATCCAAAAGGTTTCCATGGGGGAGTATTTGCTCTCTGATCATGCTCCGATTTTTCTCACATTCCAGTTTGGAGAGTTGAGAAGGACCACCTTTTGGAGACTGAATTTATCACTGCCCAAGGATAAGGAGGTGGGGGAGTCAGTCACTCGAACACTGGAATAAACACTGAAGGAAAATGATCTGCCAGGGACCTTGCCTGCGGTTTTATGCGGTACCATAAAGGCAGTCATCGGGGGAATTTTATCAAATGGTCTAGTAGAAGAAAAAAGGAAAGAAGCCAAAAAAATGAATTATTCATTCAGATAGCACAATGTGAAGCTCAGCAGAAAATTAAAATAGACAGGGAAAGGACTAAGATATTAAAACAGCTCAAAGCTAAATTAATGAATATTCTTGATTATGTGGTGGAACAAAAACTACTTTTTTTTAAGGCAGAAATATTATGAGGTGGACCTAGGTCCTTCAGATTGTTGGCAGGCAGATTGAGAGTTCAGAGGGTAAGGCAACAATACAGGCAGTACAGCACCCATTAATAATACAATAGTAAAAGAAACAAATGGTATAGCAGATTCCTTTAGGGACTACTATACTACACTATACAAACAAGGTACTCAACCATCTAGCACCCATATTAGGGAATTTTTGGAGAGTCTTGACATCCCCTTGGTTTCCCTGGAGCAGGTTGACCAGCTGAACCGGTCAATTGAGGACGTAGAGGTGGCAGCTGTCATTAAGAATTTAAAATCTTTCAAATGCCCAGGGACAGACGGTCTACCAGGGGAATTTTATAAGCAGTTTAGGGGTAAATTAACCCCTATGCTAAGTAAAATTTTTTGTTATATACAGGGTGAAGAAGGTGAGATACTCTCCTCCTGGTCCCAAGCAATAATATCGGTGATCCCCAAACCAGGCAAAGACCCCTTATCATGCTCTTCATACTGCCCCATCTCAATTTTAAATATTGATTACAAAATCTTGACCTCGATTTTGACTAAGAGACTTGAATTATTGGTACCCCAGATAATTGGCCTTGACCAGACAGGTTTTATTCCGGGTCGCCAGGCCCAGGATAATCTTAGAAAGACCTCTCTTTTAATTGACCATATAATTCGTCACAAAAAGACTACCCTTTTGGTCAGCATTGATGCAGAAAAAGCATTCAATAAGGTGTCATGGAGGTTCTTGGACGAGGCCTTAGCCTGTTTTGAACTGGTGAGTGCTTTCCAAACCCTGATATCTAAAATCTATAAATCCCCAAGTGCCTATATTAGAGTGAATGGCCATCACACACAGAGGCTTCATTTGGAGAGAGGGACTAGGCAGGGTTGCTCTCTGTCCCCACTCCTTTTTGCTCTCTACATTGAGCCTTTGGCTCAGAGCATAAGAAGGGACGAGGGGATTAGGGGAGTAGAAATGTTGGGTCGTCAGCATAGAATTTCTCTATATGCTGATGACGTGCTTCTTTATTTGGAAAATCCAGATTATTCACTGAAAGGGTGATGGACAGACTGACACAGTTCTCTGAATTGGCAGGTTATTCACTGAACACCTCAAAACTGAGGTTTTAAAATTTAGATATGACCCTCCTCAGAAATTAGAAAAACTTATCCTATGAGATGAGAACTAACACAAATGAAGTACTTAGGGATTAATATAAGCAACTCTCCTTCACAACTAAATAAGTTGAATTTTGCACCTATGGTGTAACAACTAAGAGAGACTTTAATAGATGGAATGTAATGCCACTCTCATTACATAGTCAAGTACTAGCGGGTAAAGATGAACGTCTTACCAAGATTCTTATATTTGTTTCAAGGTACCCCTTGTATAGTAACAAGGAAGGACTTGGGCGCATGGCAGAGAATGCTTATGAATTTTATTTGGACAAATAGAAAACCAAGAGTGAGACAGCAACCTTGTTTTTACCTAAGGAATCGGGAGGACTTGGGATCCCATGGCTTGAAGGTTATTGGGAGGCCACACAGTTGAGAATAGCTTTACTTTGGGGGCAATCGACATATAGGGCTACCTGGAAGGAGACAGAGTTGGGAACACACCCGTCCCCACCCCTACCTGCAATACTGTTTCAGTCAATAGACCTTTCGAGAACATGGGGTGAGATGTATTCCACCACCCGAACTACATTGGAGGGTTGGAAAAGGGGCACTTTGAAAGAGAGGAGGCATGGAGGATACTGGAGATATGGATAGTGGGCAGTTGACCTCACCTTTGGTCCGGCTGCAGTTTGATCCTTGTTTCTTGGAGAGGGCTGAGAAAGGACTGCAGGCACATGGCAGTTGTTAGAAGGAGGGGTTGTTGTATCGTTTGAGGGGGCACTAAGGATCCTTCAACCTTTCTCCTGCAGATAGAATGTGTTATTTACAAATTAGTAGCTTTATGAATAAAAACTCAGGCCAGACATCGTACAGGTTTTGGGGATTAGGGAACAGACTTTCAGACATATATGGAAGGTTGAGTACACTTCAAGTTATCTCCCAGCTGTATAAGAGGGTGTTAAACAAATTAAAGCAAACATGAATTATATTAAACTAGCCTGGGAGCAAGAATTGAATATATCCATCTCAGATGGGACTTGGGTAAAAGGCTGGGGTAGCATCTAGAAGGTTTCCTCCTCATCTTCCTGGAAGGAGTTTCTGTGGAAAATGAGGATTAGATACTTTAGGGTACCAGTGGTGGTCTCCAAAAAACATTTGGGAATGACCTCTGAATGTTGGAGGAAATGCAGAGCGGATAATGCTACTCATGTACATATTTTTTGGTCATGCCCTATCATTTCTCAATTTTGGCTAACAATAGCTACTTCTTTGAAGCAGATTTTTCAGACCCAGGACCAATAGGGGCCAGAGTGTCTGATATTAGGAGAATTGCCTGGAGAGATTAGGGGAAGGGAAGTTACTTATTTGTGGCAGATTTTAATAGTGGCAGCCTTAAAATCAATAACTAGGCATTGGTTACAACCTCATCCTCCAATAAAGGAGGATTGGATAGAAGCAGTGAAAATCCAACAGTTAGAGGAACTGACATTCAGGATACAGCAGAGAACCACTGCCTATCTGAATTGCTGGACCCGATGGGCCGATTTGGTTGGGGTAAGATAATTGTTAGTGTTCCATAAGGAAAATTCAGCCCCCAATTGACTGATGGACCCTCCAGATTCCCAAACTTCATGAGAGTTGGGAGTGCCCGCCCTCATGGTTAGGCAAAACTGAAAGCCTGACCTAAGGAGGTACCTGGTGTACCCCATAATACAAATGAAAGTGAAAGAAATAACGTTGGCGGTTTACTGACTTTATTCCTAAACCTAAATAAAGTTAAAACCTAATAAGTAAGTTAGTACAATTGAATGGGAAATGTAATAGGACGGTGAGACCCTGTTCTGTTCGGATTTTATAAGTAGTTATGATTAATTCATGGCTTATTGATCTTGTTTTAAATTTGAGTGTATACATCTACTGAAAACACCCTATGGATGTATTTGAAAAGTTCTGGATGTAGAAAACTATGGAATATTCTGTTAGGTAGATAACAGCATAAGGATATATGAATGCAAATCAGATGTATTGTATCTAAATGGAAATGGAAACAATAAAAGAAGTATAAAAAAAAAAATAATAATATCCACCAAAAGAACAACCAGCTAAGGCAGGATCTTGGTTTAATATCTCATCTAAAGGATCGCAAACCCCAACAGTACAGCATCCCCCTAATACTGCACTCAGGTGCCAGCATTTATGCTAAGAGCCCAGTCCTGGTGAGGGACTAGAACCCACAACCTTCTAACCTAGAGGCCAATGTGTTATCAACTGAGCCACATTGGCACCTGTCTTTTTCTGTATAATTTTTGATGAACATGAACATCTACTGTGATGTGGCCATTGGAGGTAGAGTACTGTCTGCAGTGTAGGCAGTGTCTGTTTGTCTAGGAGGTGGAGCCCATATTAAGTGTGGACATCTTTTAGGTCGGGGTAGTCATGCACACAAGTACATTGCATGTGCCTCTCTGTTTTGGGCATATAATATAGATTGCCTTCTATGGTACTTGCAATTCTATCACCTTATTTAAAGGTATCTACTAGAAATGTATGCCTTGAGACATTTTAAGGGACATAACATCACATTTTTCAGCAAAAACATGTTCAACTTACTCTGGATTTCTGTTTGGTGAATTCCTAGGGCTTGATTCACAAAGGTGTGTGTAAGCTGCACCAAAGGCAGCTTGTACCAACTAACAGTGTGACAGGGACACGGCACACTACTCACTATTGGGTAGGGTTCTGGCGCAAGGTCTATTGGCTTACAGTAACCCTGGCCCTGTGCCTAACAGATGGTGCATCTGGAAGGAGTACCATCAGCTGTGGGGAGGCCATGTAGCAAAAGCACCATGGACAGGAGTCCCTAGTTGCTAGTGCTCCCCCAGCCCCGATCCCAGTTTATGATATACAATAAACATCCCTGGTGGTCTACCAACCCCTCCACCCTGATCCCCATTTATTACATAATACCAACATACCTGGTGGTGGCCCCCACACCCCAACAGGCAGTGCCCCACCACTCCGCTCCCCCAGTCCTATTCCAAAGCTGGTGCTCGGAACAGCCCTCCATTCACCACCAAGGCCGGGCACCGACTGAGCTGTCAATGAGTGTACTGTGCACAGTATGCACGCTGTGTACTGTATACAGTAGCTCTTTGTCAGCTCAGTTGGTGTCTGGCTGTGGTGGTGAGCAGAGGGCTGTGCTGGGCACTGGCTCTGGGATGGGGGGAGTGTGGTTGTGGACCACTGCCTGCCGAGGTGGGGGGGGTTCCACTACACCACCAGGGATGTTGGTATTATATAATAAACAGGGAATGAGGTCAGGGTCTGCTAGAAGACCAGGGATGTTTTTATTTCATAAATGGGGATCAGGGCTGAGGGTCTGCTAGACCACCAGGTACATGATTGTTTTTATATTACTAGGGGATTGGGGTGGGTGGATGCGGCGCATTGCCACAAATGTAAAACCCTCCCAGAGGACACACATACTGTATAGTACCCTTCACCAGCCCTGGCTGGTCTAAGTGTCGTCGAAACTTTGCCCTCTGGGAGGGTTTTGTGAATACCAAATTGGGGGACATGGCAGCCTGCATCTGCTGCAAACCCCCTAGTGTCATGTCGCAGCCCATATTGTGCTGCAAGGCTGGCACATGCCCCCTTTTGTGCAGGCAGCCTGCGTTTGATGCACGCTGCCTTTGTGAATTGCTCCCAGTGCATCTTTTAGTGCAAGCCGCACCTTGTGCCATTCTTTGTGGTGCAAGCCCCTTGTGCCATTCAGGGGAGCTTTCTGAATTAGGCCCCTTGTTTTTTTTTGTTTTTGTATACCAAGATTTTCTGCACCTTGGACTAGAAATATGTTTTTTCTTCTGCTCCTTCTCCTACTCCACTCTGCCTTCATCCTGAGATCCTCACTCTCATGCTGAAGTCATACTTCAATCATTTTACACAATCGTAAAATGATGAATTGTGCCCATGGCCAGTTTTCAGCGGGGGTGGGGTGAGTTGGTGAGGGAAATGTAATGAGTTTTACCATGTCACCCACTTTGGAATCAACCCTTAAATTTCTACATTTTCGTTTAGGGCTCTCCGACTCCTAAAACTATCATTGATTCATGTACCTGCATTCCCAGTTATTTGAAAGTCCTACTTTAGGCCTTTATTACGCTGACTGCATTGCAAGACAATTTTAAAGTGTCCTATCGCTAAGGCTCAGAGCACTTTACAAACACAAAATAGAAACCTAGAAACATAGAATCTGATGGCAGATAAGGACCGCATGGCCCACCTAGTCTGCCCATTTCCCTACCTAACGGATAAGCTGCAGATCCTAGTTAACCAACAGCCTACTTCCTCCTACCCCCACTAGAATTGCCTTATGTCTGTCCCATGCATTCTTAAATTTCCCCACTGTTTTTGACTCTACGACCTCCTCAGGAAGGCTGTTCCATTCATGTACAACCCTCTCTGTGAAGAAATACTTCCTCACATTTCCTCTGAGCTGTTTCTGAAAGATGCTACCCTCTTGGACTTTGTTAATTCCCTTGAGATATTTGAAAGTTTCTATCATGTCCCCCCTCTCCCTCCTTTCTTTGAGGCTATACATCTTAAGCTCCTTTAGTCTTTCTTCATATGTCCTCTAGTGTAGACCCTGCACCATTTTGGTTGCCCTCCTCTGAACAGCCTCCACCCTGTCTATGTCTTTGTGGAGATGGGGTCTTCAGAACTGTACACAGTACTCCAGATGTGGTCTTACCAACTGTCTGTACAGAGGGCCAACAATTTCCTGTTTTCTACTGGTGATGCCTCTCCCTATATATCCCAGTATCCCCCCAGCCCTCCTTACTGCCTTCTCACATTGCTGGCCCACCTTTAGGTCATCTGATATGACTACCCCCAGGTCCCTTCAATTTTGTTGTCAGCAACTCATCCCCCATTGTGTACTCTTCCTCTGGGTTTTGTTTCCCAGGTGCATCACTTTGCACTTTTTGCATTGAATGTAAGCTGCCACATTTGACCCATTCCTCCAAGCTTGCCAAGCCCCTTTTCATCCTTTCCACCCCACCTTGCATATCAACCCTATTGCACATCTTTGTGTCATCTGCAAAGAGACATACTTTTCCTTCCAGTCCCTCTGCAATATCACTTATAAAGACATTAAAAAAGGACCAGCCCCAGTACTGAACCGTGTGGTACCCCACTAGTAACCCCCTTTCTTCACTGTGGACTCCATTTACTGTTACCCTCTGTGTCCTGTTGTCCAGCCAGTGTTTTACCCAGGCTACAACCCTAGGACCCACTACCAGGCTGGCTAATCTGTTTATTAATCTTTTGTGTGGGACTGTGTCAAATGCCTTGCTAAAATCTAGGTAGGCCATGTCCACAGCCCCTCCCTGGTCTACTACTTTGGTCACGCAGTCAAAGAAATCAATTAGATTTGTGTGACATGACCTTCCTGCTGTGAATCCATGCTACCTTGGGTCCTGTGCCCCACTGGTCTCTAGGTACTCAACAATTATTTATTTCAGAAGTGATTCCATCATTTTCCCTATCACTAAGGTCAAATTGACAGGTCTGTGGTTTTCTGCCTCTGTCTTGCTTCCACTTTTGTGAAGGGGAACCACATCCGCCCTCCTCCAGTCCTCAGGTACCACACCACCATCATCCCATGATTTATTAAAAAGGGTAGTCAGTGGTGTTACTAGTTCTTCCCTTAGTTCTTTTAGAATTCTGGGGTGAATCCCATCAGGCCCCATTGCTTTATCCACCTTCAGTTTTAAGAGTTCTTTCAGAACCCTTTCTTCTGTGAAAGGACTATTACCAACCCCCCTATCTAGAGTGCATCTATTAACTGGATTATGTATTTCCCCTGTTCTTCCATTGTGAATACTGAACAGAAGTATTCATTCAGTATCCCTGCTTTTTCACTGTCACTATCTACCCAACCACCTTCCTCTTATTCAACTTCAGTATCCCTGCCTTAGTCTTTCTTTGCTCCCTAATGAACCTCTAAAAGGTTTTATCCCCCTTTTTAACCGAATTGGCTATCTTTTCCTCGGTTTGGGCCTTTGCTATTCTGACTGCCTTCCCCACTTCCTTCTGCTTTAACTGGTATAGTTCTCTGTCCTGCTCCTTCTGTGTTTCCTTATATTTACTAAATGCTATCTTTTTCTCCTTAACCTTCCCCGCCACTTCTTTTGAGAAACATAGTGTTTTTTTCTTTCATTTTGATTTGTTTATTTGCTTCACACAAAGGCTTGTTGCTTCTGTGATGTCAGTTTTGATGTTTCCCCATTGTTACTCCACCCTACCTTCTTGCCTGTTTGCTAGTGCTTTTCTGAAGCACTCTCCCATTAATGACAAATCAGCCTCCTGAAGTCCAGTACCTTCACTTTTGTATGGCTTGACTCTACAGCTAAGTTTATCATGAACCACACTGTTTGGTGGTCGCTTGTTCCCAGATGGCTATCCATTTCTTTTTTTTTTTTGCAAATAACTTTATTTTATTTTGGTTTTCCAAGCAGCTAGTACAAAACCATACAAACAAAACAAACAAATGGCTACCCATTTCAAGATTGGAGATCCTCTCTCAGTCCCCATTTGAGAGTATCAGCTAACATACTAAAATGCCAGCAGAATAGGCCCAATGGTCTTTCACATCTGCTCGTTTGGTCAGCCCCCACCCTGGGAGCTGACCTTGCTGCCTCCTTTGCCTTCTCTGGCTTCTCCCTTCCCAGTTCCGGATATTCTCGCTGCATTGGATTTTGCTTCCAGAACCCTTCCCCTGTACCTGTCCACCCTCTTGAACCCCTCCACCATCTCTGCCTCCACCAGCCCCCTAGGCAGCACATTCCATGGCTCCACCACCCTCTCAGTGAAGTAGCACCTCCTCCTTTCTCCCTGAATCTTCCCCTCCAGCTTCCACCCATGCTCTCTATTGGCCCCTCCTCCTTCCTTGAAGACCTGACTGGTTCCTCCTGTATTTACCCCCTTCATGTACCTGAAGACCTCTATCATGTCCCCCCGGTCCCTTCCCTCTTCCAATGTGTACATATTTAGCTTTTTGAGCCTCTCCTCATAGGTCCTGTCCCCCAAGCCCCAAATCATTTTGGTTGTCCTCCTCTGGACCCTCTCCAGAAGTTTAATGTCCCTCTTTAAGTGAGGCCTCCAAAACTGCACACAGTACTTGAGGTGTGGCCTCACCAAGCAGTTATACAGAAGGAGTATCACTTCCCTCCTTCTGGAGGTGATCCCCCTAACGATGCATTCCAGCATCCTGTTGGCCTTGGCTGCTGCCCTTCTACAAGTCTCCGAGTTGTTCATCTTGACATCCACCACCATCCCCAGGTCCCTCTCAGCCATCGAGACTTGTAGCCTCCCCGGTGTACCTTGGCCCGGGTTCTGGTCCCAAGGTGCAGTACCTTGCATTTCCCTGCATTGAACCTCAGCTTCCACTTTCTAGACCATCTTTCCAGAGCCTCCAGGTCCCCCTGTAGGACCACCCTCCCCTCCTCCCCATCCACCACCGCCCCCAGTTTTGAGTCATCTGCAAAGAGACTCATCTCACTCCTGATACCTGTCCTTATGTCAGAGACGTAGGCGTTGAACAGGTGGGGCCCAAGGACTGATCCCTGTGGGACCCCACTAATGACCCTCCTTGGGGATGAGACTATCCCACCAACTACGTCCCTCTGGGTCGGTCCGGAGCCAGGTTGCCTATCCATCTGATCATCTGGTTCCCCACCCCCATTTCTCCCAGCTTATCCAACAGGCCCACGTGAGGAACAGAGTCAAATGCTGGTGCAACTCTAAGATTGCTCCTCTGAGGGGTTCAAAACTAGCTGTCTGAGGCATGCCCCTGTAGGGCATCGAGAATGGCCCTGTTCTTGGATGTGGCTCAGCAAAGGTGCTCCAGTTAACATCTGGCATATTCAGGTCCCCTATCAGCAATATCTCACCTTTCTCTTCCATCCTAAGGATGCCTTCTATCATTTCCTTGTCCATTTTCTCCTCCTGAGATGGGGGTCTGTGTACAACTCCTGTGCAGATTGTGGTGCCATTTCCAGTCTCCAGAGTGACCCACAGTGCCTCCTCTCCTCCCTGTTTACCCTTTAGTTCTGTTGCCTTGATTCCTTCCTTTACATAGAGAGCTACTCCTCCTCCTCTTCTTCCCTCCCTGTCCCTCCTGTAGATTGTGTACTCTGGTATGTTGACATCCCAGTCATGGTTCTCTGTGTACAATGTTTCTGTGACTGCCATGATATCAGACATCCCTCTTCCATCAAGGCCACCATTTTGGGGAGCTTTTTACCTAGACTACGGACATTGGTACTCATTACCTCCATTTATTTATGGCTTTACACAAACACAACAATAGCAGGCATATATAACCAAGATAATTCCTGTACTACAAGTGTAAGGCTTCCTAACTGAGCATTATTGGACTGTCATAATAAAAAAATAAAGAAAAAGAAAGAAATATAAAAACTGGCTCCTGGATGAACAATCATCAGTGAACTACTATAAAATGCTACTCAAAAAGGTAAGATTTCAACCCGGTTTTAAATGCCTCCACCATGGTGGAACTTTGGAATCATCTGGGCAGTGAGTTCTAGATAATAGGGGCCATCACTGCAAATGTTGTGTCTTCAAACTGTTTCAGATGGGATCTGGAGATGGCCAATACATTAGCCTTGGTGTAGTGGACAGGGTGACCTGGAGCATATAAGCCAAGAGATCTTTATGGTAGCTGAGACCTAGACATGTAAAGCTTTGTATATTAAGAAAGCAATCTTGAAAGTTGAATGCCACCGAACTGGCAACCAGTGTAAGGAGGAAAGGGAACATTGTTTAACCAGAGTAGCACACTAAGCCAAAGCTTGTTTCAGATGCAATCTGGGAGCACAAGGAAGTTAAGTGACTTGCTCAGGATCACACAGTATGCACCTGTGAGATTCAAACCCAGGTCTCCAGATCTGCAGCTCAGAGTCTTAACCCACTGCACTATACTGCTCCCTTTGTAGCACAGATATGATATCTTGGAGATTTAAGGTGTGTTCACACCGTCTATCCCATTCTCATTTGCCTTGCGGTGCAGGCTGTTCCATCCACCCTGCAGTGATGCTGCTGTCATTCACACATCAGCCCTCTACATCAGTGTGACTGCTCTTCCGGCATTTCAGGCAGATTTCCTGAGGAGGGGTGAGGGGCAGCTGAAAGTATGCTGTTAACCTGCTGCTATAATTTTTATTAAATATAATAGATCCACATACCTTCATCATTGGGAGTAGCAATCAGGGCCACTTCACTCTTATACACTATACATGCTACAAAATGGTGAAAATGTCTGCTGACATGTTGGAAAAATAGAGACTTGCTGACAATACAACCTGTCCATCCCTAACTCTACCTGTATCCCAGTCCCAGAGTTTACGTTGATCTATTATATTTATTTAAAAATTATAGCAGCAGGGGAACTGGCGGACTAGGTGGCTCCAGCTGATTGGAGGTTTAGGGTGGGGTGCGGCAGGGCACTGTCTGGTGGCAAACAGCCTGTTCACACGCTTGCAAAAATGCCTGCGGTGGTACAGATCCCACGAAACAGGTATCCGGTTTGCAACAGCAGTGATGTACAATGCTCCACTACTCGTTTGCATGACCTAATGTGCTCTGGTGCAACTCATCTGCACTGCTCACAACAGTGCAGATCAGGTCGTGTGAATGGAGCATTAAACTCCAGTTATCAACCTAGCTGCAGTGTTCTGCCCCAGCTGCAGGTGATGCAGCAGCTTCTTAGATAGCCCTAGGTAGCGAGTGCTATAGTGATTGAGTCTAGCTGTGATTAAGGCATGTTTATAATACATACTGTACATGACTGCTGTGCTCACACTTACTACTTGTTTATACTACCTCTGACAAAAGGCAACTGCATCTTGCCTCTAACTTACAATCCAACAGTACCTGCTTCTTGTATACCTCTCTCTGTCTAATATAAGGCAGCTGTGCCTTACTCCAGCATACTGTACAAGAGGAACTCAAGACAGTACTTTAAAACTATGTTGGCAAGATTTAACATTATCGCTAACCCTTTTAAGATATATTTGCCATATTATTGCTGTGTTTAATATGCTGCAACCTATTTCTCCTTACTCCCCTTCTCTCTACTACTAATTCTTCCTGCAGGTCATAGTCAAAAAACACGAGTTCTGTGAGTCTCTGAACTGCATACCTGGTAAAAAAATCAATAAGTCGATAACTAAATAAATATCACATTGGTCAATTTATGACAGTTCAGAAAGGAGATATTTTTCATGCTGATAAAAAAAAAGAACGGTGTTACAGACGACAACTTGTGGTATACCTTTCTATCAAGATGAAGAAACTTATTTACGAGTATGCATGTGTTCTGGTAACACAATTACTTCTGAATGGATTAGTCAAGTACCATAAAGCCTGTCAGCTGATAACTGCTGCTACAGAGACGTGCTCACTAGATTTTGATGTGCTAATAATGTCTGAAATAAGGAAACTGCATTACTTTAAAGGGAATTTACACTGCATTTTTAAACTGTTTATGGGATAAAAATAAGAAGCAATATGGTTGTGCTGGCCTTTTAAATTATCTCTTTACAGTGAGAGTGAGAGAGAGAGAGAGAGACTGAGACTGAGACTGAGACTGTGAAATGTATCATAACGCTCACCATCTTCCTGCTCTAATATCACAGTCAAGGAGAGCTGTCTGACATGGATCACAAACCATAATCTCCTTGTTGGATGACAATCAAAATGTGGGAGAGCTGTGATATATATTTCAAAACACAGCTTCCTCCTGAGTGACATCACAATGTAGAAGAGCTGTAAATAAATTGCAAAGCATAACCCCTTTCTAGTTTGACATCAAAATCGGGGAGCAATGTGATTTGTTTTACAGACATTTCTGCTTGATGACACCACAGTGGGACAATACTGGGACACAAATTACAAAATCCAGTCTCGTCTATCAATTAGAGCTTTATTTAAATTCCATTCTTCTAGGGGTTACTCCCAGCTTCCAGGTGTCTCTAGACAAGATCCAATAAATACTTAGAGAGAGAGAAACTACAGTTTGCTTGGTTATGCATTAAAAGCAACTGGTAATAAAACTGCATTCCAGTGTCACTTCAAGGCTTCTGACGAAGGGGTGACCTTAGTAATTTTATGGAGATCAGCCTATAACAAAAATGCAACATGGGATACTGTAAGAGTTCCAGGTGATAACACATAGGTATTTGGTGGTCAGTAAACATCCTCTTGCTGATCTTAAGCACCAAAAGTGGCATGGGGAAACATAAGGCCAAAGAAATAGGGTGGTCCCAATCAGTTTTGGGACTTATATGTAACCATTCCCCAGATGCCAGGTACTACAGGCCCTCCACATGGGGGAGGAATTGGAGAAGGTTTTAGAGAAAGGGCCCGGGCACTTGGGCAGTAGGCAGAGAGCTGACCTTTCCTTGCTTTACATTCCCAGATGTGAAACATTCAAAGGTACTTCAGGTTTTTCCTATGTGGCACCCAGTTATTGGAACTCCCTGCCCCTTGATGTGCGTTTTGCTCCTAGTCATGCTGTATTTAAAAAGAGGCATCACTCCCTCCTTGTTCAGTATACCCAATGCACTTGTTTCAATCCCCCTTGGATTTGTCCTATTGCTCTGTACTGCTCCATGGTTTCCCTGTTTCCACCTGTTTACCACTTTCTTCTCTCCTTGGTCTTTTCCTCCCTTCATCCCTCTCTCACTTTCCATGTTATCCCCTGCTGACTGTTTCTGTTTACCACTCTCCTCTCTCCTTGGTCTTTTCCTCCCTTCATCCTTCTCTCACTTTCCATGCTATCCCCTGCTGACTGTTTCTGTTTGCCACTTTCTTCTCTCCTTGGTCTTTTCCTCCCTTCCTCCCTCTCTCACTTTCCATGCTGTCCTCTGCTGACTGTTTCTGTTTACCACTTTCTTCTCTCCTTGGTCTTTTCCTCTGTTTGTCCCTCTCACTTTCCATGCTATCCCCTGCTGACTGTTTCACTTACCGCTCTGCCTCCTTACTCCCTCTCATATAGCATCTCCTGAAGCTTGTGACTGTATATCTGAGTCGATACTCAAATTGAAGTCATTGGCACTTACTGCATTTATGTAATGTCTAAAAACCTACTGCTGTTTATTATTGCAAAGTCTAATATGTTATTTAGTTAAATTTGTACTCGTGTCCTTCTACTACAGTATGTTGTATTTTTGACATTGTCCTACCTTTCCATTTATTGTACTGTTTCTCTATTGCTACTGTATGTTGTAACCTCCTGGGCCATGCCTGATAAGTAACTTTGGTGCAGCCCTTCAGATAACTCATATTTGGATGTATTTATGTCAAAATCAGCTAAAACATCCAATAATATACTATCTGGAGTCACTGACATCCAGTAATATTTCTGTAGTTTAATGCTGATGCCTGGTTTTCATGGTGTGAATGTCATTTGTTTTACTCTTTCCCAAAGCTGCCATGGGAGTCAGAGGACTCCCCCCACCTGCTCGCCAAGGTGTATCATTTACATGCGTAATCACAGACAGTACATCATTTGGTGCCAAAGTCTTAGTTGTCATTAGGTGGGTTGAGAGAGGAGGACAGAGAATGGAAAGTGTCAAGAGAGAGTAGCCTGGTGGCTGGTAGCAGTCAAGTCAGTCAGATACTGTCTGTGGCATTGTGACTGGAGTATGTAGGAAAGCTGAGTGAGTGTAGAGTAGGGTAATACACAGCCTGAGCCATCGAGCAGAGTGACTATTAGATAAAAAAAAATGTTTTTTTCCAAGCTGCATGGCGGTACCCAAATCTGATCAAGTCACAATCGAACCGTCCAGACCTCATCTGAACCAGTGTTGTAAGGTGTACTGAGGAGGAGATGTGTGGTGGTGGAGAGGTCCTGGACTAGGATCCAGAGGGAGCATTAAAGCGATCCATCACAGACATGTGTGGGACTGGACCGTTGGACTTGGAGGAGGAGGTGTGTGGAGCCTTGGTGGTCCTGGACTAGGATCCAGAGGGAGCAAAGCCTGCAAAAGGATCTCACACACTCATACACGGTGTGGGACACTGCCTGGAGTCACCGAGATTTAGGGAACCTATGCAGGCCTAGATGTGAGACGTACGGTTATCATTCATTAGTGTAGGTTAGGTAGTAGGCCTTAGGTGCTGACATGCTGTCAGAACATCTTTGCCTGAGAGAGGGAGTGACGAGCAAGTCTCAGACTCTCATCACAGGCAGCAGTCTTGAATTAGGAGGACTGTGTCTGAGACTGGGACTGAGAGTGATGGCGGTGGACTGTTCCGTGGTCATGTGGAAAGGAGTATCGACTGGAGGAAGCCAGCAGTTGGTGGGGGGAGGTGGGCATTAGGCACACAGTCAAGTTGAGATTGGTGCCAGTGGCCTAAAAGAGGAGAGGAGAACGGACCACGGGACCGCAACCCACAAGATCGACTTTCAGTGCAGACAAGTACTATTTACTCTTATTAATGTAATTCCAGTTGCTAGGCTCCAGCTTTGTGAGTGGCACAGAACTGGCAATGGCAAATTGATTTGTAGATAGGCTCACCCTGCCTCATCAGTAGTGCCTGTGCTGTGCCCGGCCCTGTAAAATATGTCTGACCCCTGCTGCCCACTTAACCTACTATTCTAACATGCATCTCCAGTCACATCAATTTCATTTCCCACTGTGTGTGAACCAAGGCTGAAAGCACATTTTGCTGTTTTGGTTTGAGAAAATTTTTTGACTGTCTGTGTGCTAGTCGAGGGGGGCAGTCGGGGCATCATTCAAACCTTGAAATGAAAACCTTTGGTGTGATGCATTGGAATTAAATCACTGTGCTAAATTGGGTTTAATTTGAAGACCCCTTCTGTAAATAAAACAATGGCTGGGTGACACACACTGTACTGCACCACAGGCCCAGGCAGGCCCAAACAGATGCTGAAGTGTACCATGATCTGTGGTGTGTGTCACTGAGTTTATTTAAATGAGAAGAAACCGCATATTTGGATACGTTGCTATTGCTTTTCAGGTCTATAGATGGAACAAGGTACCAAATGCATATTATTGAGTGTAGTAGTCAGTAGCTCCCATTATTCTACGCTCTGTTGTTGGCAGTCTATATTCAGATTCTTTGCTAGGGTAGGCTGATATCAGAAAGGATTACCATTTAAACTAATAATTTCTTTCATGGCACAGGCTTAGTATAGTACATAGTAGTCAGCAGTGGTGTGAGACAACACAAATAAGTACAACAGTCAGGTCAAATCACATGGAATTCATAGGTACCTCAAATCCAATTAAATTTTGTGCTCGTGCTACCCAAACAAATCAGCCTACTGAGTTTACTGTTGTACTCTGCAAGCAGAAGCAGAACCAGAAATGTATGATCATGCTCACAATGTAGTTTCACAGTGAAGCTGGTTTGGCAAAAAGCTTTCCTCATAGCAATAGCTGGCTGCAGATTTAGGGCAGGATGCACAAAGGGATGCATCCCGACATGTGCTGTAGGGCGATTCTGGAAGGAGAGATGCACTAGCACCACAAACTGCCCATAATGATACAGGTATGTGGCGCATCTGGAGGGGCTGTGATGGGGGTGTGCCCATGCATACAGAGTGCAGCCCCATTCACAGCCCAACTTGGAGGTGCATCCCTGGGGCATGTCCGGGGATGCGCCTCTCAAAGATAAATCTGAAAAATGTAGACTTAAGTGGGTGGTCACCCACAGGCAGGCTGCACACCCTGGCAGTCCTACACCCCCAACTTGCCCATAGCACCAGACCCCCAGAACTGCCACCGAACACACCACTGGTGGTATAGTACCCCCCACGCAGCCAGCAGCATGACATCCCCTGTGATGCCATGAGCCAGCTCCCTGGTGGCATAGTGGACCCCCACCCCACCTGTTGCACTACATCCCCGTGAATGCCACCTTGGATGGTTCCCTGGTGATATAGTGGAACCCCCTCATCCCTGCCCTGCAAGATGATGTCAGCCCTGCCAGACTCCCTGGTGGTTTAGTGGTTCCCCCCACTCACACAGGCACCCCCCAGTTCACTCCCACATTCGGAGCAGGCACATTAGAATCAGTCTGGTGGGCAGCGCATCCCTCCTGCATACCACCCACCAACTGTGCTGTCTGTGAATGAGAGCATACTGTATGGCTGAAAGCCCATTGGTTGACATGGTGTCACCTTGCGGGGGCAGGGATGGGTGGGTTCCGCTATAAGAGCAGGGACATTCTGGCAAGTTACAGGGGTCTCTGCTTCGGGTGGGGAATGGGGACTGCTATCCCACCAGGGTATGGTGAGTGGGTGTTTCTGGGGCTGTGCTATGGGCAGCGTAGTGTGGGGTTGCTATGCCACCAGGGCACCACTAGATACCATGTCCAGGGGAATAGCTATGGGTGGGGGGGCCACTCAACCCACCAGATCAGTGTGTTGGGCTGTGGCCGTCCTGACAGCCCTGCAGGGCACCTGGCACATCCACCAGGCAATTCCCTGTTGCGCCTATGGAAATAGGGCCATAATGGCATGCAAATGGCCTCATTGCACCATGCATGCCTAATGGCCTCATTTGCATGCCTGTGGCTGTGAATGGTGACATTGAGCACAGTGCATACTGAGATGCACTGCCCCATTGAGTTCACAACCTGATGTGGGGATGTGCTAGTGTACTGTGGGCTGAGCGCAACTGTGCTGTTCACAGAGGGATGCGCTGGGGGCATTTCCCAGTGCATCATCTGAATACCACTTTATGGCTCGGTGCATCTCCACTGAACCATGGCAGTTGGGATGCCCGAAGCATCTCCTTTGAATTCTGCTCTTAGATCGTTCTAGAAGAGATGGCAAAAGGACTGCCCAAACTAAGCACACAAAGCACCTATGTTGTTTATTTGTTTTAACATTTGTCCCCTTCTTTTTGTTTCCACTTCTACCCACCTGGTGGCAGTGTGTGGGTGGGATGTGCTACATGATAGGATCTGGGATTGGGCAGGGTGTCTGATTGTGTTGGGGATGAGAGGGCCATTGGACAAGCAGGGCTAATGGACAGGGGACACATCACCATCAGTCTGGCTGGGGATGGGGGGGCATTATACTCAGTGGGATCCTGCTTGCCATCTGTTCAGGGCTGCTGTGCCGGGGTCGGGGGTCCACTATGCCACCCGGGCACTGTGCTGTATGGTAGCCGGAGGTGGATGGGGGGGTTCCACTATACCACTTGGGACCTTACCGGGTGATAGGTGGTATAGTGCTATGGGCTAGTTGGAGGGGTGACTACCAGGTTGTGCAAGCTACAGTGCTGCTGTCTGCATCTCGGATGTGTTTGGTGGTGGCACAATCCTTTTGGGAATCCTGCTGTCTTGCCTTTTTCTGTTCATAATCTATATATGATGTATGGGAGGTGCAAGCCCTTATTATTAACTGAAACTAGCAGATTACAGCCTTGTTATGACATCACTCTGTTACCCTTCTTAAAGCGGCAGTGTTTGTTAGTAAGGATACACATTTTTCAGTAATAAGATCTGTCTGGCAAAATATCAAGATACAGTTTTCTTTTCATTTTCTTTCATTCCTGAACTAAGATATGGGGTCTTGAAGTTTATAAAAGATCCCATGCCATACCTACACACCTGACCCACCATGAAATAAATTTAGTATGTGATGATTACTATTGGAAATATTGGAACTTGGAAAAACCATACTAATACAACTACAGCATGGATCTAGCATGTACATTAAACAAGTAACACCAGGGGACAGATTTTCAAAAATGGCAAATGGTGGCCATCTTTAATGCGTGAGTCACTAATTACAAAATCAGCTATTAAAAAGTCTTAACAACATCTGAGAAACAAAAATACACTGAGCTTGACTCTTAGGTTGTCAGAAATACATTTCTGCTGAAAAGCCTATATGATTAATTTTTGCTAACTAAAAGTACTGTTGCTTTAAGAATGGCATTTGGTATAACAAAATGGAATGCTTAAAACAGTGTTCTAATGAAATGGAACGGTCACAACAATCAATGTTCTGTAAAGTAATCAAATTTACCCTTACACAATCTTGGTAGTACATGCACTGTAAAATATAATGTATGGTCTTTGGTTAAGTACCATGCTGAAAACACTTCTTGAGGTTATCATGACATCTGAAAATCTTTATAAAGATGTCATGGCAACCTCTCAAAGTGTTTACTGCATGATTATTAACCAAAGACCATACATTATCCTCTATATTTATGTGTCTATACTATGTATTATTTATTGCTGAGTCCACATGAGGTCTTTGATTAATGTTTAAGCTAGGAAGAGGTGCGTGTGGTAGACTAAAGCTATTGTTCCTTGATATTTTCACTTCCCCTACTTCCCAGTGTTACAGGTATAATGAAGACATCAACAAAAACAGGTTCTATATCTGTTTACTTTTCTATGCATGTTGATGCACTCAACTGTTTTTTTTTTCTAGTTAATAGGACATTTTTATTGAGCAGAGGCTGCTGCAGAAATTCATCCACCTGGTACAGATCATTGAAACCGAGACAAGATTGCAACTTGCAGTGAATCAACCCCATCAGCTCAAGGATCACAGAGTTTGAGAGGCTGAAATCAGAGGTACTTTTAAGAATTATGGTAGGAAGGGACACTGCAATGCCAATATATATACCTTGACTTGTCAGTGAAGGGTGGGGCAGGGGAATTTGGCAAGGCATTTGACTTTTTGTGGTGATGCTGTTGACTGAGAGAGGCACAAACCATACAACAAAGGTTGCAGAAGGGGGACTGGTGGACAATTTCTCTCTGTTATAGAAGGGGTGGTGCTCAGATATATAGTGGAAGTGGAAAAGCATCTCACAGACAGGAGTGAGGTGGTGATGCATAGCTAGGGGGGTTAAAAGTTTTGGGAAATGGAAGAACACAGCAGTCTTCCCAATGGTCATAAACCTGTAGCTGTGAGTGCAAGGATTGACGTCACAAGCAGTGTAGACTGTATCTGGAAGGAGGGATGGGGATAACAGTTATGGTAGGAAGTGGCACTGCTATGCAATGCAATATCTTGTCAGTGAATGGTGGGCATTGGGCAAGGCACCTGACCTTGAGGTTGGTGAGTGTGACAGACAGAGGTAAAATGATGCAGTGGACATTGGTGAGTGCAGGTTGGACAGTCAAGGGCACATGGAAAGCAGCCATGCAAGCTGGTGTCCTGTCTGCTCAGTGTGTAATTTGGGGTGGCACCAGCGCTATTCAATATGTTGCCATACACAGAGATGTGGTGACTGTCGAGTGTTCATCTGGGTGGCAGTGGCAAAGGCATACAATCACAATGGCAGTGTGAAGCACCTTACATTGGTTGCAAATGCAATAGCCCATGTAGAGTAGCCACACACATGTTAGAAACTTTGTGTGATCTAGGCAGACAACAGTCAACAAAGTATGCGACACAGGAAGTGTCCCCATTCCACTAGTGGTGCTATCCAGGATGTGGAAAGAGGGAGTGATCAGTAATCATTGAGCATGTTGCTTGGTATGCTACCAAAGGCAAGTTAGGTAGTTGTGATGGTGACATCCACAAAGGCGTCATCCGTTGGGTGTTCTTCACCACACAGGTCAACAATGTCCACTGCAGTGTTAGCAGAATATGTGTCTGATGCACGCATGTGTCATTGTGGACACTGGACAGTGGTCAGGTAGCCATGCCCCATGGTGACCATGTAACCATGGACTGCAGGCAGCAATGTGTTTCCCTCCTTGGTGGTGCGTGGACACACACACACACACACAGCGCGCGCAGCAGCACACACACACACACACGCATGCACGCACACACACACACATAAGTAGGTCATGATGTTGCAATTGGCCCATCAGGCAGGCTGTACTAGTCTGCAGTACAGGAATCTGAACATTTAGTGTGCATGACCAGCCTGGTAGTGGTACAGCGGTGAAAAATGTTACATAATGTACTGTAGTCATTACACTATTATAGTGCTTAATTAGTACCGTGAACTTCATAAGTTTAAAAAAAACATTAAATAGCTCAGCACACCACTTAAGAACATAAAACTTTTCATGAAGCTGTCCCTCAGGGAAAAAGGCAAATGCAGACTTTTTCAAATTCAAAAGGTTTCAACACCCTTTAATGCTTCTTTTCACCGCCACAGTGATGCAACTGTTAACTCCTGCGCTGCTTATTCAAGCTTCCTTCGAAGACTCTAAGGAAGCTTGAATAAGTGGCGGGGATTGACAGTAGCTATCGTGTGACTATGAAACAGGGCATTAAGGGGTGCTAAGTGAAAAAGTCTGGACTACCACCCAACTTCATGGTATGTAAGTGTGCTGAGCTGTTGATTTTTAGTTTCATGTAGTTGGCAGCCTCTGCTCAGCACCCTCCACAACCATAGAAGTGCAGCACTATCTCTATAAAAAATTCATAAGTTTCCATTTTCCCTGATGCAGGCAGCATAGCATCTAACTGGCCGTCAGTGAGCTGATTGAAGGAGTCACACAGCAGTAGAAGAAACAGGGTACCCTGGGTAGCATGTGGTGATCGTACACATATTCAGACAGGAAGCCATCACCGACAGCATTTCATCATACTTAGTTACAAGGTACTGCCTTACTCTCAGTAGAGAAATTTTAAAATGCTTATTTTTTTTTGTTGTTATTGGGTTTGAGGCCAGGGTACTGGGGGTGGTGGGTGGGGGAAGTACTACTGTGGATACAGCTACCATAAATATAGAGGATAATGCATGAGCATCAGTGGTTAACCATGATGTAATCACCTGAAGCAGATGCGGGACAACCATGTAAACCTCTGTATTGCAGCTCGAGAGGTGTACACTTGTCATGTTAACCATGAGTGGTAATTACTTGTATGGTTGACCACACCAAACTCTGGCATTGTATGTTATGTGTATGGAAAAAATAACCACTGTGGTTCAAAAAAATTAGTGTTTTTCAATGTGTGTTTCATTTCCTGCTCAGCTATGAATGCCTCCTGGTTTGAATGTTGAGCAACGGAACTGATGAAATTTGACATTATGATCAAGTACTGCTGCTGGTCCATAACTGTCTAAATGGAATGTGTGTGTTTGAACTACTGTCTAAGCAGCAGATCACTTTTCCTTTCCAATAAATGTGACATGTTGTGACAAGTGTTGTCTATGTGGCACAATGAGGTAGGGCATTAGGTCCTTCAATTAAACATTGGTGGTTCAACTCCACCTAGGGATATTTTTTGGGGTGGTGGAAAGGATGAAAAGGGACTTGGCAAGGTTGGAGGAATGGTCAGAAGTATGGCAGCTTTGATTCAATGCAAAGAAGTGCAAAATAATGCACCTGGAAAACAAAAAACCAGGAGAAGAGTACACAATGGGGGGAGGAGGTAGTAACAACAACAAAAATGGAAAGGGACCTGGGGTAGTCATATCAGATGACCTAAAGGTTTATTTATTTATTTAGTTAGTTTTGTTGACGGGTAAGTACACTAGACAAATCCTGCCTATTTTCAGGCACGACCGGGGAGGGATACAGATGAATGCCAACTGTCCTTGAACCAGATTAAGCTGTTGGTGGTATTTTTAGTGAATGAGGGAAATTTAGCCAGGACACCGGGGAAATTCCCCTACTCTTTTCGATAAGTGCCATGGGATCTTTAACATCCACCTGAACTACCACCAATCTAGGCAGATGGGACCTCGGTTTAACGTCTCATCGGCAACCAATGTGAGAAGGTGGTAGGGATGGCTGGGGGGATACTGGGATGAATACAGAGAGGCATCACCAGCAGAAAACAGGAAGTTGTTATCCCTCTGTACAGACAGTTGGTGAGACCCCATCTGGAGTACTGCATCCAGTTCTGGAGACCCCAACTCCACAAGGACATAGACAGGATGGAGGCAGTCCAGAGGAGGGCAACTAAAATGGTGCAGGGTCTGCAAGAGAAGCCATATGAGGAGAGACCAAAGGAGCTTAATATGTATACCCTTGAGGAAAGGAGGGAGAGGGGGACATGATTGAAACTTTTAAGTACCTCAAGGGAATCAACAAAGTCAAAGAGGGTAGTATCTTTCAGAAAAAGAGATGTGCAAGTGCAAGGGGACACAATTTGAAGATAGAGGGGGACGGCTTATGGGCAATGTGAGGAAGTATTTTTTCACAGAGATGGTGGTGGACATATGGAACCCCCTTCCCGAGGAGGTTGTGGGGTCTAAAACTGTGGGAGAATTCAAGAATGCATGGGACAGACATAAGGTAATTCTTGTGGTGGGTAGGAAGAAATAGGCTGTTGGTTAACTAGGATCTGCAGCTTATCCAGTAAGTAGGGAAATGGGCAGACTAGGTGGGCCAAGTGGTCATTATCTGCCATCAGTCTATGTTTCTGTTGTAACCTGTAATCCCAACATTAAGACATAGTTAAGCAAGGTATACTGTGTAAGCAATAATACCCTCCCGGGTGGGCGATATTGTGCTATACCAGACCGCCCATGGGCGAAATGAGGACACACGACTTAGTCCCTGGAAGGTCCGGTATAGCACAATATCACCAACCCTGGAGGTATTATTGCACTTAGAAAATGGTTACTGAAAAAAAAAATCTATTAAAAGTTTTTAATAGAAAAAAATAATTTAAGGTATGTTTTGTAATAAAATACTTCCTCCGCCTGTGTATTTTGTAGGTACTTTTGTCCTAGTGGAGATTCTGTTAAAAAAAAAAAACAGTTCCTCCTCAGTAGCTCTGTAATGAAGTCCCTGGCTCATTTAGATATCAACAATGTGGCAGTTTAGTTAGCGAGTCAGTATAAACTGGTTACGCTTGTTAAAAAATTCCTTTGCTTGAAATTGCAGACAAGATCGGTAGTTTCTTCATTCTCTGTACTGTAGATTGTCTATCTGCGGTACAGAAAATGAAATACAACTGTCAGGTTTCCTCTAGATAGGTGGCACAGTGGGTGGCTGTAATAGTCACTGTCCATAAATGCAATGTAACCTCCACACCACTCTACACAGTTGGCAGTCTGGCATCCATTATTTAATTACTGTTGTGTCATACATAGCTGGCATGCACTTACACATAAAAATGGTTCTACCCCATAGCTTGGGGCATGTGTACCAGGCTCATTCTGTAGAGTTTAAGGGGTTTGTGTTTGCAGAACAAGATGTGAATTTACCACCAGGTCCAGAGAATGGGGTCATGCTAGACTTATCTTCTGGAGGGGTACCCAGTAAGTAAATGCATGAACAATAATGCAATGTCCAGACCTGCAGATGGGGTCCTAGAGTGTAACTTTATTAAAACAAGTTATCTTTAGAACAAGGGTGGTTTGGTCACCCAAAGGTTTACAACATAACACTTGGCAAATATATTAACTTCCATTATAAAATGGGAGAAAAAATGGGCACATTTGATTGAGTGCGTTCCTGTGCATTAGATCCATCTAATGCACAGAGTAACTAAGTACAGGGCACTAGTAGGCAATAAGTCCCTGTTGATATAAATGCTCATTTGGAATGTTGACATTTCAAGTAGCAGCCATTTTTTTACCTCAGCTGACTTCTGTCATCTCAGTAGCCATTAACACCAATCTTGCAGTCAACTTTGATGTAAACTTAACCAAACAAATGGAAAACAGCTTCTCAGCAGAACAAGACTCTGAAAACCAGCCACCAATAGCAGAACTGACTGAACTTACAAACACAGTGAGTAAAAGATATGCCAACCTGTCAGCCACAGAAATAGACAGCATACAAGAGGGCATAAATGAGACTAACACTGTAAAAACTACAGCCTGGGCTCTCAAAGTGTTAAATGACTGGATATCTGCCAGAAATATAACTCTAGATTGGAAGGCAACCCCTGTAGAAGAATTAAATAATATTTTTAGACGTTTTTATGCTGAGGTACGCACTTCCATGGGTTCAAAATATGCCCTCAGTAGTTTCTCAGGGATCCACACGGCTTTAAACAGGCACCTAAACTCACTGGCAGTTGGTCGAAATATCAATATTATCAGCGACCCTCAGTTTAAGTCAAGTAACACTGTATTTGTGGCAATAATGAAGCGTTATCTAAAAAATCGAAAAGGCATCCAAACACCATGGTGCCATCACTAAAACAGACCTTGACTTTATAAGAAATTCCTCAGTCCTGCCGCTGAACACCACTCCTGGCCTAGTCCGCAAAGTCTGGCTGGACATCTAGCTCTATATGGCCAGGTGCGGTAGGGAGGGACTGCGACAAATGAAGGTGGACAGCATAGTTATTAAAAAAGATGAGTCCGGACTCGAGTATGCCACGTTGTCATACAACGAGCATACAAAAAACCACTGCAACCCCAATGAAATTAACAAAGAAACATACCGTGGCTGTATGTATGAAATTCCTTGATCTCCTCTGTACCCTGTCTCCAGCCTCCAAAAATATATACAAAAACTGCCTCCCGATGCTCCTTCTTTGTATTGCCACCCAAAACATTTGCCCCAACATTTCCTGAATACAACAACCACCTGGTACTCAAAAGAGCCGATGGGCGTTAATTTCTTATCCACTATGATGGCACAAATTTGTAGAGAAGCTGCACTGCCGAACCGATGCACCAACCATAGTGTACGAGCTACGGCCTTTCAGTTAATGTCCGATGCGGGGCTCGAAAACAGGGAAATTATGTCCGTTACCGGACATAGAAGCGAGGCTAGTCTCCGATCCTACTGGGCCCCATCAACGGATGACCGAAAACGCTGGAGCAGGATACTTGCACCAAGAAGCGAGCAACCGAAAGAAATTCCCACTCCTGTTGCCGGAAATGCAGACATCACAAAGCAGCCTACATTCACAGTGCCACCTGCTGTCCAAGCTTTTGGCAATACACAGGGCGCTTTCAACCTGATGAACTGCACATTCAATGGTACAATAAACTTCATAAACCATGAATCAAGTAAGTAATTGTTAGCATATTACTGCTGTGCTGTTTTCTATGTATTTAAATGATTTCTAAGTGGTGCATTTCTATCTCTCTTACTGTAGCTATCCATCCAGTCCTCCAGCACCTATTCAGCCCTGAGAACTCTCCAAGCAGCTCATCGTAATGAACCCTGATGACATTTCCAGGCATCCATCTGCAAAAGACTGTTAAAACTAGATAACTGTTACCTACTTAAATATCTTATAATTACTTATTTTTTCCTCTCTCACATGCAGATCTTTGAACTACTTTATGCAGTGGAAGGATATTTATTAAATAAAGCTATTCAAATGTAAAAAAATGTATGAGACTATTTTTATAAACATGTAAGTGCAGTTACCCATTTATAAGTGCAATAAGACACTCGGTGTGCATTAGACATTTCTAATGCACGGTCAGAGCTGAAAGGCACTCGACCTCCAGCCTCGTGCCTCACAATGCCCCTGACCGTACATTAGAAATGTCTAATGCACACCCTTGTCTTATTGCTTACTAACCCATACATTTGAATGGGGTTCCGTTTGTTTTGTCACTATGTGACGACAATCCTGTGTGATTGCTTCTGAAGTAGTGTACACATGTTGAAACAACTTTTATACTTGATTTAGATAATCTGCTGGCTGACAACAGCCAACTGTGCATAAACAATACCTCGTGACACGAATTTTGGGAAGGGGACTGTCACGTGACACTGAATATGTCAAGCTCAGGTCAAGCCGGTTCGAAGACCCAAAAGAGAACAACCACCACCACAAAGTCTTTATTAGACTGCTGGTTAATAAAAAATGTCCCACAACTCAGTGCCATGTGACTGACTCTGGAGGGAGTTTATCATCTGTGAATGGACTGACTGCTGACTGTTCTTCCAATTCCAATACTGAAATGGAAAATGACAGCTGCGACCTTGCTGTAACTTCAATTTGTAATTCTGATGACTTTCCTACACTTCAGTTATCAGAAAGTGATGATTGTTCTTCTTCTTATGAGTGTATCCCATAATCTGCAGCTTCTCAGGGTCACACAGAGTCATCAGTGGTTCAGAAATCATGCAGTGACACTAGAAATAAGAACAGTCAGTTATTAGATGCTATGAAATCTGCTGTTCTGCATAATTACAAACATCAGTGGGAAACTGAATTTGATTGGCTGGAGGCGAGAGATGGGAAAATGTTTTGCTCTGTGTGCCATTTAGATTGCCGTTTCACAAACAAATTTGCTACTACAGGTGCTGGTGTGTTAATGTGTATGCAGTATGTCTGACAGTAACGGTTCCGAGTAGCCTGATTGGCTGTCACAAAATGGGCTTTGGCTTCTCCAGTTAACAGTGGTGGTGGTTGTGAATTAAGTGGTAAGGCATGGCATGAGTGACATCATGACCATCTAGAGAGAGTTATGGTGTGATAACGGCCCGCCTCCAGATGGTTTGAAGCATGAGGTGTAGCCAAGTGCTTCCACCACCTGAGAAGGGCCACCCGTTTCCCCACCATAAAGTGCACCCTGAAGTGTCATATTGAGCTAATGGAAATATGTCCTTTTTTGGAAACGGTTATGAATTTTTATGCTGGTTATTTCAGCTGGGCCATTGTGGTATGATAACAGTCCAGCAGGAAGCATCTGTCTGTTAATCAGCATTCAGTAGTTTTCTACACATTTCATAATCTGAGATTGAAATCGGTAGAAAGGATGCTTAATTCTGATTGGCAGACAGATGCCTTTGTATGACTGGCCCATAATCCCACCACAACAGCCCAGCCATCATAACCTCTTTAACAAATTCATTACATTTCCAAAAATTACCAATTTTATTACTGCAATACAGCACTTCGGGTGTGCTTTATAAGCAATAAAACATGACAGGGTGTGCATGGAACAGATTGTACCGCGCGGCCAGGGGCATGATAAGGCATGAGGCCTTGGCTGAGTACCTTTAGCCCCTGACTGCGATAAAATCTGTTCCATTCACCACCTGTCATGTCTTATTGTTACTTATAAAATGGAAGCTAAAACCAGCGGTTTTAGCTTCCCATTTATAAATGAGTTGATGACACTTCTTGAGTGATAGAAGCACTTTGCTACTTCTACCTCATGCTTCAACCCACCAGCGGAGGACAGGACAGTTATCCCACCATAACACTCCCTCTCTCATGTCTTATTGCTTAATTCATAATCATCATAGTTCATCTAGTAAAGGCTTGCTACTTTTATTAATAATTTGTAACAGAAATGACAATTTATGCCTCAAGTATGCTGACTTTGTCACCTATGTTTTGGGACTGCACTGTCCCTCCCCACCCAGATGCTAATAATTTTGATAACTTGTAGCCGAAGATAGCACGGTGGAGCGCAACTGATAGAATCCTGCAGTCTGTACAGAGAGTGTAATACTGAGTCACCACAGCAGTATTTTCTACTTTTAGGATATCACAGAACATACATAGATCTTTTTTGGGGTGATCTCACTCATCAGGTAGGTATGGTGCCAGTACCGCACCAGTAACATCATAAGAACTTTACTGTCTGTGAATGGGAATCCACATGGAATATTCTCTGCAGTACATTGCTCCCTCCTCAGTTCTTTTCCACCATCGAGTTGCAAGTACATTCTCCACTGACGAGCTATGCAGTGTTGGCAGATTTAGCACCTTTTTCAAACTAGGGCCTACTGCCACTTGAAGTAACATACACAGTCATACAACACAGTTGTTTCACTGAGTATTACTGTCTTGATATATTTAAGAACTCATGCAGGTTTTAGCAGGAATGTGCTGCAAGGACTTCTGTCTTAAGTTTATGGAGTCCTGGGCAGATTCAGTTGCCAAGGTCTTCTGTCTTGAGCTTAAGAAGATCCTTGGCTTGGCCATTTGTTCCAAGTCTCCAGTTTTATATTTATGGAGTACCAAGCAGATTCAGTTGCCAAGGTCTTCCCTAGGGTTTGCAAGTTGTGCATTTATCCCTTCTTTACCAGAGTGATGGTGGGGAAGAACTGCGGATGGAGTGTGTGTGAGTGACCACCCACAACTATATCGGGCTGGCCAGGTCTTGCTGACAGTTTCACACGTGGGGTCAAAGTTGTACATTTAATGAAAATATGGTGTGTTTACTGTCATTCTGTGATGGTGAAGAGTTCCTATGGTGCACTTGGAATCCACCTGGTGAGTGAGATCACCTCAAAGATCTACTATTTATGTATGTTCTACGTATCTGTTATTTCCTTGTTTCACTGATGTATGCCATTTCATTGTGTGCATAAAGCAGACAGCAACTTAGCCTTTACTATTTTATTCTCCTCTTCTCCAATTCCATAGTATTTACAAGAAAATAATTTTCCTATTTTAGAAAATTGTCAGAAATCAACTATCAGGAAGCACAGTCAGACCAAGGACCATCGTACAGCACTGGAAGCAGAGATTCTTAGAAGGAGACTGATGCAGTTAGCAACAATGATGAGGCAGAATGTTCAGAAGATAACGATTCTGCTATTAAACTTGTAAAAGACAGTTAATATAATCTGTTTAAAGCAGTGTACTTTGCAGCAAAGACAGATATGGCAAATTGCAGTGTCAACCAGCTTTTAGATTTCATTACTGGACCGGAGGTCAATGCTCAGTACATTGTATAAGTGATTACACTGTTCATGATGTTCAGAAAAACATAGTGAAAGTATTAGATAGCAAAGATATAAAATAAGAATTAAAAAGTCATGTTTGGCTTGCTAGTTGATGAATCCACAGATCTTTCAGTCCACAAAACTGTAATAATGTATATTTGATATGTCAGTGAAGGGGAAATGAAAACAAATCTAATTGGCAACTACGGGGTAAAGGATGGTTCAGCACACCACCTAACTGAGGCTATTGTAAACAGATGTCAGGCCCTGCGATTCGTCATGAGTAAACTTGTGGGTTAGATAGTGATGGGGCACATATAATGATGGCAGGTCCAATGGTGTTGGAACACTTTTGACTTCACTGCATTCACCTTTTATGGTTCATGTCCACTGTTTGGCTCATAGATTGGCTTTGGCCTGTTCACAGTCCGCTACCCAATTTAGATACCTACAAGACTTTCACTGTAATATTAATGGTACATATGCCTATTTCAGTACATCTGCTGTTGTTTTATTTTTACTTATTTAAGTCTAGGATTACATAATACCTTTGAGCCGAGGCTCTTTTACAAAGGTTCCACGTCACAAGCACAGAATAATACAGTTTTTGAAATTACAGAGTTAGACCATCATGAAGCCAAGTGGTTATAACAACTTGGTTACAAGTACAAATTACACAACATATTACAATAACAATAGGAGGTGTATTAAAATATAAGTGGGGGGAAAGAGGGATAAAGGGGTGGTGCAGAGTATAGCAGCCTAGAGGGCTTTGTCAGGTCAGAGTATTTGAGTGTAAAATTGAGCAAGAGAAAAAATAGGCAATAAAGAAGCACTAGGAGTGGGGTCAGCATGGGCAGCGGAGGGTAGGGAGCTGCAGAAATGATGGGTGCTCAGCTAAGGCAATCACAGGTACTAGAAGCTACAAAGGTTTATGGAGCTACTTTGTGAGGGCACCCAGAGTTGGTGAGGCAGAGATGTCACTGGCAAGATTATTGAGCCAGCTGGGGCCCTGTATGAAAAGACCTTTGTCCTGAGTAGTATGACAATGAGGATGTGCAGTAGTTGTGGTTTTGAGCTCCTGGTGTTGCAGTTGTTTACTCTGGCCTTAAGAAGGGAGCAGACTCCTGGGGGGGCATTGCCCATCATTATTTTCTTGGCTGTGATGCAGGTTTGATACTGAAGTCAGTTGTTTAGTTGAAGCCACCCAGTCTGAGAGTAGAGGTCTCAGGTATGGGTGAGACGGTGTGCTCCGGTGAAGAGATGACATGGTTTATTTAGGGAGGAGGCAATTCGTTTGAGTGTGGAGGCAGTGGCAGAGCCATAAACTACGAATCCATAGTCAATAACAGTCACAATGGAGCTTTGAACGGCAATAGACAATGCTTCAGAGGTTAGGTGTTTTCATGATGGAACAGTAAGCCCAGCCTGGTGTTTGCCATCTTAATGACATTATTGATATGGGCGGCATAGGAGAGTTTGGAGTCAAGGTGATGCCAAGATATTAGAAAGTATCAACTTGATCAAGGGTGGCTCCTAGTTTGGTATTAACGGTGAGGTGGTACTGTTTATTTTTGTTTTGTGAGCTGCTGAAAAGCATGGTCTTAGTTTTTTCTGGTTTAGTGACAGCTTGTGTTGCAAGAGCCAGTTTTCAACTTATGTGAAACCCCGTTGGAGGTTTCCTTGCAGTTCTACAGGATCATGATGGGAAGCAAGGATAACTGCATCGTCTGCGTAGAGTATAATTTGTTCTGGACTTGAGTCTGGGAGCGTGTTCAGGAATAGGCTAAAGAGGAGGGGGCCTAGGATTGACCCTTGTGGAACACCAGAGAGGACTGGTCTGGCATCAGATAGTGTTTCAGCTATTTTTACTCTGCTGCTTAGATAGCTATTGAACCAGTCAACTGAATCGCATAACAGCCCAGCCTCCTATAATTGGACAAGCAGGGGATGGTGGCTGATGGTATCAAAGGCCTTAGTTAGATCAATGAACGCAGCCCCAGTTAGTTTACCGTTGTCCAATGAGTGGTGAATGGCTCCAGTGAATTCAAGTAATGCTGTGGAAGTGCTGTGACCCTTTCTAAAGCTGTTTGTTGCTTGCAAAGGATGTTGTGTATGTCCAGGAATTCTGTGATCTGGTGTACACTTTTGTATATAGGGTCACAGTGACCAGTTTCCATTTGTTTGGGAACTGGTTGAGGCTCAGGAGAGGTTGAAGATCTTAAACAGTGGTCTGAGTACTTCTTCAAGGGTGAGGATAGAAGTTTGAGGTCAGTGAGTCACTGCTGGATCTGGACTTGGTGATAGCTTTGGTAACATAGCTGTGGACCTGGTGCATCTTGACCAATTTAAAGTAGAAAGGAAGGTGGCTAGTGGGGCAGAAGAGATTGGGGCATTGAAGTGTCCTCTTTGTTAAAAAAATTGGGGAAGTACAGAACTAAGGTCAGTGAAAGCAGTATTGAGACTATCTGCAATGATTTTTGGGTCAAGAATGGTAACCCGTCTATGCAGAGCATGGATGGGGGAATTTAGACTGCTTCCCGGTGACTTCTTTAATGTTGTTCCAGAAATCTCTTTACATTTCCCAGGGAATTTGTGAGAGCACTCTTGAAGTAGGCAGATTTAATTTGCTGGATGGCTTTGGTGCAATCATTTTGAGGCGTTTATAGTTAGAGGTGTCAGTTTGCCTCCTAGAGTTTCTAGCTAGTTCCCAAAGTTGATCTCTTTCTTTTAGTTGCCTTAGGAGGTCTCCTGTGAGTCATGGGCTAGAGATGGCTTTTACTTTATGCTTTTTGAGTGGTGCAAATTTGTTGCAGGCTCCATTAAAGGTTTTGATAAAGTGGTCCAGGGCGGTGTTTACATCTGTTGCATTGAAAATTGGTGACCAATCCAGTTGAAGAAGGTGGGTTTTGAGATAATTTAGATGGCCACAGGAAAGACTCTGCTGGTTATGGTTCACGGTGGTGGCTTGCTGAATTTATTTGACCAGGTGCAACTGACAGGGGAGTGGTCACTGATTACATCAGGGAAGACAGTGGTGTTGGAAGTCTGGGTAGCGTGACTGGTATGTATCCAATCCAGAAGGGTGCTGGTGCCCGTTTTATAGTTTTTTCTGGTTGGGGACTCAACCATCTGGGTGAGGTTTGCCACTGCTATAGAATCCCTGTGAGCCGCAGCCTCAGCAGCAGGCCAGTTTATATTAAAGTCTCCAATAAGGATAGACTCAGTGTCCGACAGGAGAGACCTGATAAAATCCAGGGCTCGTTCAGGCCAGAGCCTTGTTCTTTTGGAAGAATGTAGATTGTGATAACTGTAAGGGCTTTGTTATGAGCACCAAGGAGGATTTTGATAGGAAGAATCTGTGCAGCACTGGTTTGGGGAGCAGTGCTAACGTGGTGACCCACGATGGTATCCTTTGGGTATACTATGCAATCACCAATCTTTTTATCATTTGGTCAAGCCCAAAACATTGTATCCAGGGAGGGCTATGGCATGGTCCGGGACAGATGGAAGAGCCAGGTTTTAACAATACCTAGGATGTCTGGATAGTGTTGGCTAGCAAAGGCCTGAAGGACATTGATTTTGTGTAGAAGACTACAAATATTGAGTGACATGATAGAGAGGGCACCTGTGTGCTTTTGAGGTTTGGTGCCTTAGTAGGTGTTGGCTCAGGATTAGGGTGCATGTTGCCAGATAGCAGCAGCAGAAGAAACACTAGCTTCATGGTACACAGGTGTAGTTCCCTATTCATGCACATTCACCTTCGTGTCTGGCGAGCACGCTGCTCACTGATGTGAGTCGAGGGGTGATAGCAAACGTTAAGGGTAAGAGCAGTATGAGAGGAGAATGGGGGAAGCCAAAAACCATATTTGGGAGAGGGTGGCTCCATATGGGAAGTCTGATCCCAGTGCAGGAAACTAGGTTCTTGATGTAGGGTACCTAGATGTTTATACAGAGGAGCAAGTAGGTAATTGTTTGAGAGGGAGGGGAAGCAGGTTCTGGGAGGGTGTAGTAGAGGAGGAAGGAGAATAAGGAAGAGGAGTAGGGAGCACAGAGTATGTGTATGGTGCATGATTAGCTATCCAAGAGGATGGCAATAGAGAGATAGAGCATTGACAGGAAAGGTGAAAAGAAAGGGCAGGAGTGGTTAGTGTGTAGGAGAAAGAATGTAGAGGTATACTGCAGAGGTGAACACTGAGTTTGTGGGACTGAGATATCACGGCAGAGAGTGGGCTGGTAGTAGGGAGGATGAAGGAGGGAGGGCCTGTTATAGGCACCAAACAGAAGATAAGCAGAGGGAGGGGCAAGAAAGGGGGTATGGGAAAGGCCTATTTAATTAAGGTTGGAGGTGGGGAAGGGGGGTGGGCATAAAATTTTGGCCTCAACCACTATCAGTCTATGGGCACAGCAGCCCCAGGTCAGAAGGCTTCAGCAGACCAATGTCTGCTCAGGAGAAATCAGAAGGGTTCAATCAGGGTGCACTGCAGTCGGCGGCAGCCAATGGTAGCAGCCCACAGCAGCCCCGGTGTGTCAAAAGGTCTTACCTGGCTTTGCTAGTTGTCAGGACAGCCAGGAGGCATGCAGCAGGTTCACTGGGAGTGCAGAGCCATGGCAGGACCAGCAGAGGGCTCATAGCTTGAGAGTTGTAGGGGAAATCCGGCTTTGCTCATTGTCAGGGCAGGCAGGAGATGTGCAGCAGGTCGGCCAGGAGTGCCGAGCCATGGCCGGACCAGCAGAGGGCTCATAGCCTGAGAGTTGTAGGGAATCTGGTCCTTGCTCATTGTCAGGGCAGCCAGGAGGCATGCAGCAGGTCATCCGGGAGTGCCGAGCCATGGCCGGACCAGCAGAGGGCTCGTAGCCCGAGAGCTGTAGGGGAATCTGGCTTTGCTCATTATCAGGGTGGCCAGCAGGCATGCAGCAAGTCGGCTGGGAGTTCTGAGCTGCAGCTGGACCAGTGGAGGGCTCATAGCCCAAGAGTTGTAGGGAAATCCAGGTTTGCTCATTGTCAGGGCGGCCAGGAGACATGCAGCAGGTCAGCCAGGAATGCCGAGCCATGGCCGGACCAGCGGAAGGCTTGTAGCCCAAGAGTTGTAGGGGAATCTGGCTTTGCTCATTGTCAGGGCAGCCAGGAGGCATGCAGCTGGTCGGATGGGAGTGCCGAGCCATGGCTGGACCAGCTGAAGGCTTGTAGTCTGAGAGTTGTAGGGAAATCCAGCTTTGTTCATTAGGACAGCCAGGAGGCATGCAGCAGGTCATCCAGGAGTGCTGAGCCACGGCCGGACTAGTGGAGGGCTCATAGCCCAACAGTTGTAGGGGAATCCAGCGTTTCTCATTGTCAGGGTGGCCAGGAGATGTGCAGTAGGTCAGCTGGGGGTGCCAAGCCAAGGCCAGACCAGTGGAGGGCTCTTAGTCCGAGAGTTGTAGGGAAATCCAGCTTTGTTCATTATCAGGACAGCCAGGAGGCATGCAGCAGGTCATCCAGGAGTGCCGAGCCACGGCCAGACTAGTGGAGGGCTCATAGCCCAACAGTTGTAGGGGAATCCAGCGTTTCTCATTGTCAGGGTGGCCAGGAGATGTGCAGTAGGTCAGCTGGGGGTGCCAAGCCGAGGCCGGACCAGCGGTGGGCTCTTAGCCCAAGAGTTGTTAGGCAAGCAAAGCTAGAAAGATATGCAAAGGTGACTGGTACAGTAAAAAGAACTGAAAGAAGCAATTAACATATGTTGGCTGTCAGTGCAAAATGCTGTAAATGCACTACATAAATGTTACCCTGCTATTCTCCCTATACTTGAAGAGCACATGAACCATGCCAAAGGCCTTCACACGTTTCTCACTATTTATGTTTTTGCAGCTGTTATATGTATGTTCTGTGATATCCTTAAAGTAATGGGAACTCTTTTTAAATCTTTTCAAAAGCAAGATCTGCTGTATGTGGATGTGAAACCACAAGTGTTCTGTACAATTGGTGAGTTAGAAAACATGAAAACTGAGCCAGGTCCAATCCTGACATCTTTTCAAGAGGCTTGTGAAATTGAGACTAGTGATGGTGGACAAATGACTGCATGTTGGAAAATACAGGAATCTCAGCAAGATGACATTCAGATTGAACTCAAGTGTTCACAGAAGGTGACAACACAATTCTCAAAACTGAGGGAGGAATATCTCAATACTCTTATAAGCAACATGAAGTGTAGGTTGCACCCAGATTCTAAAACGGAAGCACTTCTGGATGCCAGTGCCAGTCTAACTGACCCACAGTCTGTAGTAGACTCTAATACAGTCAGTGTTCAGAAAAGTTTAAAAATTGTTTATGAAAAATTTGGTTCCAACACATAACATGACAGTAATCAAGATGATACTGAGACAAATATTCATGAATGCAAGCCTTTACTAGATGACAATTGTCTCCGCTCAGACTGGGCAAAAGCAAAGGCAATGATGCTTAGATGCTATAAGAACCTTAGTTCTGAAAGCTTTATGAGAAGGGTAATTTCAAAGCACTCTGATACAATGCCAGCATATTCTACATTATGTAATATCACTTTATGCATTCTGCTTACATCTGTAGAATGTGAGCGTGGTTTCAGTGTGCAGAATAGGATAAAGACAAAATTTTGTTGTTCACTAACAGAAGATAGTCTAGAGCTACTAATGAAACTAAACATGGGGCCTGAGTTCTCCGACTTTGAAGTCGATAAATCTCTGCAGTGTTGGAAAAAGAAAAAAAAGGCGCTATATGTCTTTGTGCCAAAATCAAAAAGGAGGAGACTGGAGATGCCAAAGTCCCAGACAGAGACAGTCAGGCTTAATGATTCAGGTAGCAGCAGCAGCAATACTGGTGGCAGCTGTGCCATGCCAGCAGCCACACACCAGACAATGATTATGTCAGTATGTCACCATGTGTCATCAGCAGTACCTGTTGAGCCACTGCAGAATATCATGGTAGCAGTAGTAACAGAAGTGCTCATGATGGGGGGAGGGCTGAAGATAGTGAATTAGGTGGTGAGGATTTCCTGGAAATAATAGAGGGCATGGATGGCAACAATAGTGAATAATTACGTAACTTTCAGAATGGACTCGTTTGATCAGGTTCAGGTGCAATTTTTGGGCCAAATACAACTTACTGTCAGACATACTGCTGCACATTGCACAGGCTGAAGCAATGATCTGAAAACCAGTATTTTAAATAGTAAATTCACTTGAAAGCTGTGAAGCAAGCAAACTGCTTATTTTAGTTTGTGTTACATGCTGCTGTGTACTGTACAGGGAGTACGGACAAGGCAGCGGTAGCTGATGCAGGATGCATTGAAGCCTGGCTGCAGCAAAAAGTGCAGTGGTAATGGGACTGGGAGTTGCTGAACACGATGGAATAAGGTAGGGAATTGGATAATGAAAAGTCAGTTGCTTACTGTTAAAAGAAGACACAAATAATCTATTTTTCACATCACATGATGTGCTGTACCTTGGTTGGTGGCAATTTATGGTGACACTAGCAGACACACTGCATCTTCAATAAGTGCACAACAGGTTCCATTGCCTCACATTGCTTGCAAGTTCTGGATGTGACACAGTCACATTAAAAAAGGCAAGAAAGGGTTATAAAATATATCATGGGGTCATACATGGATAATTGCAGTGCTAAGGCTACTTCTCAGCATTACTCTGTCTCCCCCAAATCTATTCTCCACACGTAACCAAAAAACTAGTTTGCATACTCAGCAAGACAAAATTCTGCCAGGCCATTAACCACTGTGTTTTATATTTAACAAATTTTAGCACTGACTGGCAGACTGAATTTTTTTGCCTTGATAAGCATCAAAAATGTCATCACTGCAGGAGTCACCCAATTTCTGCAAAGTGCCAACCAACCAAGTGCCTACACTTATGGTACCAGCAAGTTCACTTACAAATGTTTTATGCTTCAAAGTATAAGAATTGTGGCTTACCAATTTGAATGTTATCATTTAGCACTTTTACCTGGTTAAATAAGTTCAAGTTAGAATGGTAAGATAGGTTTTAAAAGAGCTGTTCCTTGACTGAGACTGTACTGTTAAATCTCATGGATGATGCACACACAAAGCCCCCGGGCACCGGCAGGCTACAGCAGGCACCCATGTTGGACTTGGATATTTGTCCTTGATGTGTATTACAATACATATACACAACACCAGGCAGGGCCAGCCAAATACATTGGGTAAATAAGTCATGTTGTTTTAGGATAAATATTTAATTTTCACTTTATACAACATCATATATTTCACCAACAACAATTTAATTACAATGGAAAGAAAGGCAGCTTTGAGATAATACAAGGTGAAACACGAAACTAATACAATACTGTAACAAACAGTACAGAACCATTGTAAATGGTGTTGTGCTATAGCAAGGACTACTGTTTAAGTTTATGGAGTCCTTTGCAGATTCAGTTGTCCTTTTGTCAAGATCCTCTGTCTTAAGTTTAAGAAGATCCTTGCAGTTGACTCTATATAGCATGTGGTGGTGTGCGCTATATAGCAGGGACTCCTTCTTAAGTTTATGGAGTCCCTTGCAGACTCAGTTGTCAAGATCTTCTGTCATAAGTTTAAGATGATCCTAGGCTTTATATACCACCACACACAATTTGTACTGATTGTTACTGATGTTTTATCTTGTTTTATCTCAAACCTTCCTTTCTTTCCATTGGAATGTCCATATGTGGCAGGGAAGCCCATTATTCTGAGTTCAATTTCCAGGCTATAAGTGGAGAAAACATTTTGTAATATGTAACATTATAAATTGTAATCTAACTGAAATAAATGATTTTAAATACTGGCACTGTAGTGCAGCATGAGGGGGGTGCTGCACTTATGAGGTGCCATCTTTCAGATGAGACATTAAACTGAGGTCCCATCTGCCTGGACTGGTAGTAGTTCAGATGGATGCTAAAGATCCCATGGCACTTATCGAAAAAGAGTAGGGGAAAATTTTATTGAAGAAAACTGAACAAAACAGAACAATAATGCAGTATAGAAATTACTGTGACATAACCTAATAAAATATATAAACTGTAAAAATAAAAATAAAACAAATCATCCAATTTTATCTTTCATGAAAGGTACATCGTTCCAATGTTTAGCCCATTTGTAGGAAAACATATGCTTCTTTTCATACATGCATTGATTACAAAGTTCCTTTTCCACAATAGTAACTAGCTTCCCTGGATCTTGATAAAATTGTTGCAAGACAAATTTACATCTTGTTTGCCATAGTGTAAATTTAATAAATGAAAGAATCAAACATACCATCTCCTTTGTCAAACCCAGATCTCCCAGACTAAATCCCCCTACCACTTCTGTAAGCATCAATTGTGTCCAATAAGGGTTTTGCCAGGCATGTGCCAATGTCTCCCACAGTTCTCTCATGAAAGGACAATGAATAAGAAAATGAGACATAGTTTCCACCTGGCCAACACAACACATCCTAGGACACATACGTTCTTCAAGCTTTTTGTGCTTGGCATTACCCTTTACAAATAGACATCCATGGGCACTTAACCAGGAGATATCCCAGATCCTTGTGGAATACAAGGGTCTCGTAAGGATTCCAAAATTTCAACATAAAACTGTGGGTCTATAGTATATCCTTAAAACTGCACCATTGGTTGACTAATGTGAAGACATATAGAGGTATAAACTACTTTATTTGTAGTCAAAGTTAAAACAGTTAGCTGTAATTTCCATTGTTTTAATTTCTTAAATGCTGGCCTAAAAAACACACAGTTGTACTTAACCTGAGCCTTAAATCCCCCTGAATCTCCCATATATAATAAAGGGTCCATAACCAATGGCTGGCAGAGAGGTCCAAGAGCTAAGCTGGTTTATCATAATCTACCAAATTAGTATGAAAAAAGATGCTATAAAAAAGCCTACTGGGTTTATAAGATTTAATCCTCCCTTTTCCACATGTAAATATAAAACCTCCCTCTTAATGGGATTCAACCGACTTCCCCACATTATCTGAAAAACTAAAAGTGAAGATTCTAAGGTTCCAGGCAAAGGATAGACCACACTGATAGATAAAAATATTGGAAACAGGAACGTTCTAACTACTGCCACCTTCTTCTTCTTTGTCTGATTCCATGTTTTCCAAATAGCAACTTTAGGGAGGCTAAATCTAGTTTATTTTTCCAGTTCAAAATACAATTGTCACCTCTTCCAAACTATACACCTAAATATTGAAACAAGTCTGTGGATATCTTTATACCTTGCCATGTTTCTTGTGATGTTTCAGTATCACACAGATGATAGATAATACTTTTCCCTTTATTAAGGTGAGCACCTGTTGGTGTAGAATATTTCTCAATGAGGTCTAGTACTCGTTCTCCTGACTTTCGATCTGCAACTATAACACATACACCATCTGCATAAGCTGTAACTCTTGCCTCCACACCACCTCCTATTGGTGCAATACCTCTTATACTACTATCCTGTTATAATAACCATATTAGGGGGTCAAGACAAAACACATAAAGCAATGGACTTAGTGGAAACTCCTGCCTGACTCCCCAGGAAATCTCTATGTAAGTTCCTAAATATCCATTCACCAAAGGAATCGCCCCTGCATTTTCATTTATTAATGTGATCCAGTCCACAAAAAAGGATGGTATTCCATAATGAGACAATATACAGGAAATAAATGTATGTGGTACCCGATCAAAAGCCTTTTCTTGATCTAACAAAATATACTGTAACCCTGTAACTCCCCCTCTTTACCGTGTTCCACAGTTTCTTGAAGTAATAATAAATTATGTTTTATTGATCATTTTGGTATAGTACAGGTTTGAGCTGCTGAAATAAGCACCATAGCTATATTGATTAAATGATTATGCAACATTGTCATTAGAATCTTGTAATCAGTATTTAATAGGCATAATGATCTCCAATTATCAAGGTCGGACCTATCCCCCTGTTTAAGTATTAATATTTGAATGGCAATACAGAAATGCACGTCTACCTTCAAATTACCTAACACCCAATTAAACACAACCATCAAAACACATTTAACTGATTCACAAAAGGAAACATAAAATTCCGATGATAAACCATCAATACCTGGGGCAGTATTCTTTTTAAGCTTCTTGATAACCAACTCAATTTCCATCATTGTAACAGGCTTCATTAAATCTCTGAGAAGGACAAACGGTATACTGGGTACTTCAAATGAAGACAAGAACTCATCAGTAGGAGAAGTCGTATCCATATCTGACAAGTAATGTGTTACTGTGTGCAAGATATGGGCTTCAGTAGTTACTGTAATACCAGCGGCATCAGTGACTGACTCCATGAACCTATACGATGCCCTCTGAGTACAACATTTGAAGGCATCCCCAAACCCATTTTTTCTGGTGAACAAATCCTGTGTTTATGCAACATAGCTGTAGCTCTAGAATATTGTAGTTCTGATATAGCTTTTTTAAGGTTTAATATTTGAGGTATCAAACTAATATGCTGCATGTTAATTACTGAATAAAGTATACTCAATTGCAATCGTAGTTTGATAGTCTTTATACTTATTCTGTCTAGTCATTGTTGAATACTTTTGAAACAGCACTTTTAAATCCTGTTTCATCCACTCCCACCAAGTGCTGATGTTGTCAGCCAGTACTGCCACTGACATTCTAGCATTAAGAAAGTCGGTCACTTTCACTTTTACGTTTGCTTCTTGTAATACTGCAGTATTCAGTTTCCAATATCCCCTTCCATAGGGCAGCCCTGCCATACCCCCCAGCGTGACATGTGGTAGGACATGATCCAAGGTTTCTAAAGGAATAGTTTCTGCCCTATAAATATTAACACCTTTCTTTGAAAAGAGGAACTCTATCCTGGTAGACAGAGCTCTCCTAAAATATGTGTATCCTCCCTCCTTACGTACAGTCCAAAATGTATCCTGCAGACCACTCTGTTTAATAATGTCATTAAGACGGTTCAAATCACAGTACATTTTCCTAGTATTAGCACCTCTATCCCTCCTGTCTACCACACAGTTAAAATCCCTTCCCCAAAGAACTTTCTTTGTTGTAATTAAATAAGGTTTGACATCCTGATATAATAAAATTCTGTCTTTTTTTTGTAAGGGGGCGTAAATATTTATTAATCTCCATCCTTCCCCCTTATATGTAAAATCCAACATTAATGCCCTGCCCAAACATATATCTACCAATTTCGTCACTCTAAACCCGTCCCCTTTAAATAAAATACCTACCCTTCACAAACTACAGGCCAAAGGAAAAAAGAAGGACCCCAACACCATAATTGTTGTGCTGCTCTTACTAATGACAAAGTGTTTAACCTAGTGTCTTGCAGTAGGCAAATATCACTTCCCAAATCTTTTAAAGCTGTAAATGTTAACAGTCTCCGTTTTGAATTATTGATGCTATTAGCATTTATAGTAGCAATACTTAAGCATGATGATGAAGGGATAGGATTATTTAAGGGTTTCCGTAACTACAGAACTTCTCCGAACCTAGCTTATATTCATTTTTCCTGTCTTTAACTTCTCTACACACTTGCCCCCCTTCAGAATCTGAAGATGGTGGGATATGGATGAGGCTTCTGAATCACCTCTGTGTTCTGAATCCAATGTGGTGTTTGCTAACACAGTAAATTTATTTGTCAAAGATATCACGTCCTCCTCAAGAACACAAGCCTTTGCTACTTTAGGGCTAGGCCTAGTTTGTTTCATACCCCTCTTTTTAGCTGTACTCTTCACTGTCTTGGGGGGGGGACATTTCAACTACCAATACTTCTGGCACTGGAATTTGTGCCGTCTCTTGTAACAGTGTTTCAGGCTCTGAATACATGGTTGGTTCAGGGTTGGTGAGGGAGTTTCGTCTGTAACAATAATTGTGTTTTCTGTCCTGGGTGAAGAGAGTGGGGGTGGGGCATTAGTTTTATCAGGAGGAGGTCTATCAGTAAAAGTTCTCCTTTTTGCTATTTCTTTCTTTTGAGCCTCCTGAAGTATTGTGTCCTGATTCCTGTGGTCAGTGCGATTATGAGTGGCCCAGGGACAGGACCTATAGGTATGGCCTGTCTCTTCACATAAGTTGCACCTTAACTCTTCCTTGCAATCTGAACTATAGGCGTCCAAAGGCCAAACAAAGATTGCACTTCAATGAATCACAGGCAGAGCCTAAGTGTGTATAGGCCCCACATTTAAAGCAGGCCCGTGGCTGTCCTGGGTAAAACCAATGACCCTCTCACTGCCTAAAAGCAAACTGTTGGGGAGGTGTACAGGGCCTAGACTGTTATTCCTTAAATGGCTTTCAATTTCCAACCCCATTCCAAATACATTCTTCATCAAATGTGGGCTGTGGAACATCAAGCACATCACATTTCTTTGCAACCAATAAATAACATCATGGATTGATACTGATTCATTCGAAATAAGACCATCATATTTCTGATAGAAGGTTTAGTTAAAGGAATAGCCTTAAAGGTAACCACAGTTCAATAAATTTTAAGAGTCATATTTTGTCCAAAGCAGTCCAGTCCCTGTGGAGAAGAAAAACTGATGTCATATAATGCAGTCCCTGAAACATGGATTAAGGCATGAATTTCTGTGGGAAAAAACCTAACGACCCCTTCGGTAAACTGTGTCCAACATATATGCGATCTGGGGCAGTATCTAGGCCCCCTAGATGCTCTAATCAGACTGCATTGCATCTCTGCAAGGAGGGGGCCTGAAAAAGGGTAATTCTTCCTGAATGATTCCCACGCTGATTTTGAACGTTCTTGAAAAGCAGGCTTTTCACCAGGTTGTTCACTCTCTTACTCCCCAGTATCTCACCAATTAGCAGGTTTTGTAATTTCACCTTCCATCTCTGAGGAGGACAACTCCGTACACTGAGGCAGTTTGTGTTCACTAGGCCACCCTGCTTCACTAACGTCAGACTGTTGAAAGGTTCCATTTGGCTGCTCTATGCAATTTATCACTGTAGGACAGGACTGTTCAACTACAGTCAGGAGAGAATGCCCCAGAATCGGGCTATGCTCCAAGTCTGGGATCCAAATACCATTACCTCCCCATTTCCAGCCAGTGTTAAGCAAAGATCTCTCTAGTGAAGTCTAGGATTTCTTGTGCTTTGGCTCAGTAACAGTTTCCCCTTCTCTTCCTTCCATAGCCCAAGATCACAAACAGAAGCACAGTGGTTTTGCTGCTCAATAGTAAACACAGTACTCATAGTTTCTGCTGGTTCAACACAAACAGGGGCCGATGCATCCGTCAGTAAGGGCCCCATTGCAGCTATCAGTGACTCCTCTGCCGAAATTGACTCAGGCCGATGGAATGTCTTTGATGCTTGCACATCACAGGGCTGAGTAACCGACTCTCCGCTTCAAGTGTACCAGCAGTTTCTTCTGCTAGTACCACCTGCATGACTTGCACAACATCTTTCATAAGCTCAGGGTCTATTGAGTCAGGCTGTAATGTATCAGATACTTGTAATACATCTTTACACATTTCCTTAGTAGCTTAATCAGAACCTCCATACTGCAATGATTTGTTTTGCTAAATATGTGGTCAAGCCATACTTCATTAGATGCAAACAGCCCTGAGGAGCAGTAACTATATCCTGTGCCTGAGCAATTTCAGCATTCTTGAATTCCAGCAAAGCATTCATAATAGATGTGGTCTCCTGAACTGGACCTGTGGGCTGGGAGACCTGCTCACCCACAGGTTCACCAGCAGAATGAAATTCCATCACATCAGCCTCCATAGCAGCAGCCCCGCTTGCAACATCTCCTCCCTCCATCTCCATGGAAGAAGTTTTCTCTCTTAATTCCTTCTTTTTCCTTTCCAGCTCCTCACTTTGATCTTCTTGGTCCATAAAAGTGTCTGAACTCATTTTCTGGCCTCTAGTGGTATACAAGACAGGGAGGAGGCCCTCTCCCCTGCCATCCAACATCAGCACTTCCTCCTCCTCTGCTGTCCGGCTCCAAACTGTGCTCCTCCACTCTGTTCTCAGGAAGTCAAGTCCCTGCTGGAAGAGTAAGGGAATTTTTTATTGAAATCATAACAAAATCATGACAATACACATACAAAATCAGTATTACATCATACATCACCAAAAAGGAAAAGAAAGCAGAAAACATAAACAAATAATAATTCCTTTGATATTTTGAAACATAAAATTAAAGTGTTATAACCCACCTCTTCCCCCTCCCCACTATAAAAGTAGGGAAAAAAATTGTTGACAATTATATCAGAATTATAACAAAACCAGTAATACATCATACTGAATAGAATACAAAACATAACTTAAGTGAAGACTAATACCATCTTATATATCCAAATATATTAATGCCTAATAAACATTCCAAAAGAAACCTAGGAAAAGACCCCCCCATCAATAGAAAAGAAGGATATTAAATAACAAGCCTCCTAAACTAATATTCAACAGAACAGTGTTATAGATATGGGAAGAATTCCCAGAACTATACTTCTTCTAAATAAGAAAAAAAATATTATAAATAAGTCAAAAAACCTTATACTACAAGGATTAATATGAACTTTTGCATTAATATAAAGCATACTGAAATATATTAGTCCATACAAATGCAATGTATACAAGAAATTGTAACCACTCAGAGCAGTAAACTAAAAAAAAAATTACCATCCTTAACCCCCATCCTATCCTGTGCACTGGAAAAGCACATATTATACTGACAAATTGCTAAATGATTAAAAAAATAATTATACACCAAATTTGTGAAAGACTAGAATATCTATTTAGACCATAATTTCCCACTTATGCATTACTCAATGTCACAGAGAAATGTCTATACTCCTAAAAAGGAAAACATATAGGAGAAAACAAACTAATACTCTAATCATCCTGTATCAAGCCAGCATAAATGTTTCCAATATGTTTTGAATTGTGGCTGAGGAACATTAATCTTTTCAGTGTTTCTAATTTTTATTATGGAGACTTGTATTTTCTCAGTTAGTTGTATTGGGGTCAGATATTGTTGCTGTAAAGACCAGGCACATTGGGATTGCCAAAAGTGATATTTAATACATGATAAAATTACATGGATTGTGTCCAAAAAATAATGGCTCCAGAATCGGGGTAAAATTCCCAAAAACAAAATCTCTTGAGTAAGATGTTTCAAAGGCATACCTTTCCATTGTGTAATTGCATAAGACCAAAATTCAACCACATAAGGACAATCAAAAAACAAATGCTGCATAGTCTCAATAGAAGCTCTCAGCAGTACAGTAGGATGAGAAGGGGTGGATCAAAGTGTGGTTATCTCAGCAGTACAGTAGTAGGAGGAGGAGGAGGCGGATCGAAGTGTGGTTATCTCAGCAGTACAGTAGAGTAAGGAGGAGGTGGATTGAAGTGTGGTTATCTCAGCAGTACAGTAGCATGAGGAGGGGTGTATCGAAGTGTGGTTATCTCAGCAGTACAGTAGGATGAGGAGGGTACGAATTGAGGTGTGGTTATCTCAGCAGTACAGTAGGATGAGGAGGAAGTGGATTGGAATGTTGTTACCTCAGCAGCACAGTAGGATGAGGAGAGGGCTGATTGAAGTGTGGTTACCTCAGCAGTACTGTAGGATGAGGAGGAGGTGGATCGAAGTGTGGCTATCTCAGCAGTACAGTACGATGAGGAGGGTACGAATTGAAGTGTGGTTATCTCAGCAGTACAGTAGGATGAGGAGGAGGTGGATTGAAATGTTGTTACCTCAGCAGTACAGTTGGATGAGGAGGGGGTTTATCGAAGTGTGGTTACCTCAGCAGTACAGTAGGATAAGGAGGGGGCTGATCAAAGTGTGGTTAACTCAGCAGCACAGTAGATGAGGAGAAGGCAGATCAAAATGTGGTTATCTCAACAGCACAGAAGGATAAGGAGCAGGCAGATCAAGTGTGTTATTCAGGCACAGTAGGATGAGGAGGAGGCGGTTCAAAGTGTGATTATCTCAGCAGTACTGAAGGCTGAGGAGCAGGCGGATCAAAGTGTGGTTATCTCAGAAGTACAGTAGGATGAGGAGGAGGCGGTTCAAAGTGTGATTATCTCAGCAGTACAGTAGGATGAGGTGGAGGCGGTTCAAAGTGTGGTTATCTCAGCAGTACAGTAGGATGAGGAGGGTGCTGATCGAAGTGTGGTTATCTCAGCAGTACAGTAGGATAAGGAGGGGGCTGATCAAAGTGTGGTTACCTCAGCAGTACAGTAGGATGAGGAGAAGGCAGATCAAAATGTGGTTATCTCAACAGTACAGAAGGATGAGGAGGAGGTGGATCGAAGTGTGGTTATCTCAGCAGTACAGTAGGATGAGGAGGAGGCGGATCGAAGTTTGGTTATCTCAGCAGTACAGAGGCATGAGGAGGGGTGGATCGAAGTGTGGTTATCTCAGCAACACAGTAGGAAGAGGAGGGGTGGATCGAAGTGTGGTTATCTCAGCAGTACAGTAGGATGAGGAGGGGGTTGATCAAAGTGTGGTTATCTCAGCAGTACAGTAGAATGAGGAGGAGGCAGATTGAAGTGTGGTTATCTCAGCAGTACAGTAGGATGAGGAAGGGTGGATTAAAGTGTGGTTATCTAAGCAGCACAGTAGGATTAGGAGGAGGGGGATCGAATTGTGGTTATCTCAGCAGTACAATAGGATGAGGAGGAGGAGATCAAGTGTGGTTATCTCAGCAGTACAGAAGAATGAGGAGGAGGCTGAACAAGTGTGGTTATTCTGCAGCACAGCAGGATGAGGAGGGGCGGATCGAAGTGTGGTTATCTTAGCAGTTCTGTAGGATGAGGAGGGGTCGATCGAAGTGCGGTTATCTCAGCAGTACAGTAGGATGAGGAGGAGGCATATTGAAGTGTGGTTATCTCAGCAGTACAGTAGGATGGGAAGGGGACGGATCGAAGTGTGGTTACCTCAGCAGTACAGTAGGATGAGGTGGAGGCTGATGGAAGTGTGGTTATCTCAGCAACACAGTAGGGTGAGGAGAAGGTGGATCATGTGTTACCTCAACAGTACAGTAGCGATGGAGGGGCTGATCGAAGTGTGGTTACCTCAGTACAGTAGGGATGAGGGGTTGATCAAACTTGGTTATTCTCAGCAATAGAGTAGGATGAGGAGGTGGCGAATCAAAGTGTGGTCATCTCAGCAGTACAGTCAGATGAGGAGGGGGTGGATCAAAGTGTGGTTATCTCAGCAGTACAGTAGGATGAGGAGTGTGGATCGGGGTGGTCATCTCAGCAGTCACAGTAGGATGGAGGAGAGGCTGATCAAGTGTGGTTATCTCAGCAGTACAGCAGGATGAGGAGGGGCGGATCGAAGTGTGGTTATCTTAGCAGTACAGTGGGATGAGGAGGAGGCTGATTGAAGTGTGGTTATCTCAGCAGTATAGCAGGATGAGGAGGGGTGGATTGAAGTGTGGTTATCTCAGCAGTACTGTAGGATGAGGAGGAGGTGGACTGAATGTGGTTATTCTCATGCACATAGGATGATGAGGAGGAGGCTGATTGAAGTGTGGTTATCTTAGCTGCACAGTAGGATGAGGAGGGGCCGATCAAAGTGTGATTATCTCAGCAGTACAGTAGGATGAGGAGGGGGTTGATCGAAGTGTGGTTATCTCAGCAGTACAGTAGGAAGAGGAGGAGGTGGATCGAAGTGTGATTATCTCAGCAGTACAGTAGGATGAGGAGGGCATCAAAGTGTGGTTATCTCAGCTGCACAGTAGGGATGAGGAGGGGATCAAAGCCTTAGTTATCTCAGCAGGTAGCAGGGATGAAGAGGGCTGATCAAGTGTGATTTCTCAGCAGTATAGTAGGGTGAGGAGGAGGTAGATAGAGGTGGTTACCCCAGCAGTACAGTAGGATGAGGAGGTGGCTATTTGAAGTGTGGTTACCTCAGCAGCACAGTAGGATGAGCAGAGGCAGATTGAAGTGTGGTTATCTTGGAAGTACTATAGTATGAGGAGGGTGCTGATTGAAGTGGTTATCTCAGCAGTTAGCAGGAGAGGAGGAGGCAGATTGAAGTGTGGTTATCTCAGCAGCACAGTAGATGAGGAGGGTGCTGATCAAGTGTGGTTATCTCAGCAGCACAGTAGGGATGAGGAGGGGTTGATCAAGTGTGGTTATCTCAGCAGTACAGTAGGATGAGGAGGAGGCAGATTGAAGTGTGGTTATCTCAGCAGTACAGTAGGATGAGGAAGGGTGGAATAAATTGTGGTTATCGAAGCAGTACAGTAGGATTAGGAGGAGGGGGATCGAAGTGTGGTTATCTCAGCAGTACAGTAGGATGAGGAGGAGGCAGATCAAAGTGTGGTTATCTCAGCAGTACAGAAGAATGAGGAGGAGGCTGAACAAAGTGTGGTTATCTCTGCAGTACAGCAGGATGAGGAGGGGTGGATCGAAGTGCGGTTATCTCAGCAGTACAGTAGGATGAGGAGGAGGCATATTGAAGTGTGATTATCTCAGCAGTACAGTTGGATGAGGAGGTGGTGGATCAAAGTGTGGTTATCTCAGCAGTACAGTAGGATGAAGATGGGATGGATCAAAGTGTGGTTACCTCAGCAGTACAGTAGGATGAGGTGGAGGCTGATGGAAGTGTGGTTATCTCAGCAGTGTACAGCAGGGGTGGAGGAGGAGGTGGATCGAAGTTTGTCACTCTCAACAGTACAGTAGGATGCGGAGGGGGCTGATCGAAGTGTGTTTACCTCAGCAGTACAGTAGGATGAGGAGGGGGTTGATCGAACTGTGGTTATCTCAGCAGTAGAGTAGGATGAGGAGGGGGTTGATCACACTGTGGTTATCTCAGCAGTACAGTAGGATGAGGAGGTGGCGAATCAAAGTGTGGTCATCTCAGCAGTACAGTCGGATGAGGAGGGGGTGGATCAAAGTGTGGTTATCTCAGCAGTACAGTAGGATGAGGAGTGTGTGGATCGAAGTGTGGTCATCGCAGCAGTACAGTAGGATGAGGAGGGGAGGCTGATCGAAGTGTGGTTATCTCAGCAGTACAGTAGGATGAGGAGGAGGCAGATCAAAGTGTGATTATCTCAGCAGTACAGAAGGATGAGGAGGAGGCATATTGAAGTGTGGTTATCTCAGCAGTACTGTAGGATGAGGAGGAGGCGGATCGATGTGTGGTTATCTCAGCAGTACTGTAGGATGAGGAGGAGGTGGATCGATGTGTGGTTATCTCAGCAGTAAAATAGGATGAGGAGGAGGAGGCTGATTGAAGTGTGGTTATCTTAGCCGTACAGTAGGATGAGGAGGGGGCTGATCAAAGTGTGATTATCTCAGCAGAACAGTAGGATGTGGAGGGTTGACCGAAGTGGCTTTCAGCAGTACAGTAGGGTGAGGAGGAGGTATTGAAGCGTGGCTGGCCTCAGCAGCACAGTAGGTGATGAGGTGGTGGCTATTTGAAGTGTGGTTACCTCAGCAGTACAGTAGGATGAGCAGGAGGTGGATCGAAGTGTGGTTATCTCTGCAGTACAGTAGGATAAGGAGGAGGCAGATTGAAGTGTGGTTATCTCAGCAGTAGAGTAGGTTGAGGAGGGTGCTGATCGAAGTGTGGTTATCTCAGCAGTACAGTAGGATGAGGAGGGGGTTGATCGAAGTGTGGTTATCTCAGCAGTACAGTAGGATGAGGAGTAGGCATATTGAAGTGTGGTTATCTCAGCAGTACAGTTGGATGAGGAGGTGGTGGATCAAAGTGTGGTTATCTCAGCAGTACAGTAGGATGAAGATGGGACGGATCAAAGTGTGGTTACCTCAGCAGTACAGTAGGATGAGGTGGAGCCTGATGAAGTGTGGTATATTCCAGCAGCCAGTAGGGTGAGGAGGAGTGGATCGCGGTGGCTACCTGAACAGTACAGTGGGATGCGGAGGGGTCTGATCGGGCGGTGTTTTCTCAGCAGTACAGTAGGATGAGGAGGGGTTGATCGAACTGTGGTTATCTCAGCAGCAGAGTAGGATGAGGAGGGGTTGATCACACTGTGGTTATCTCAGCAGTACAGTAGGATGAGGAGGTGGCGAATCAAAGTGGTCATCCAGCAGTACAGTCGGATGAGGAGGGGGTGTATCAAGTGTGGTTATCTCAGCAGTACAGTGAGGATGAGGAGCGTGGATCAAGTGTGGTCATCTCAGCAGTACAGTAGGGATGAGGGAGGCTGATCTGAAGTGTGGTTATCTCAGCAGTACAGTAGGATGAGGAGGAGGCAGATCAAAGTGTGATTATCTCAGCAGTACAGAAGGATGAGGAGGAGGCATATTGAAGTGTGGTTATCTCAGCAGTACTGTAGGATGAGGAGGAGGCGGATCGATGTGTGGTTATCTCAGCAGTACTGTAGGATGAGGAGGAGGTGGATCGATGTGTGGTTATCTCAGCAGTAAAATAGGATGAGGAGGAGGCGGCTGATTGAAGTGTGGTTATCTTAGCCGTACAGTAGGATGAGGAGGGGGCCGATCAAAGTGTGATTATCTCAGCAGTACAGTAGGATGAGGAGGGGGTTGATCGGAAGTGTGTTTCTCAGCAGCACAGCAGGGGTGAGGAGGTGGATTGAAGTGCTTCTGCCTCAGCAGTACAGCAGGATGAGGTGGTGGCTAGTGTGGTACCTCAGCAGTACAGTAGGGATGAGCAGGAGGTGGATCGAAGTGTGGTTATCTCTGTAGTACAGTAGGATAAGGAGGAGGCAGATTGAAGTGTGGTTATCTCAGCAGTACAGTAGGTTGAGGAGGGTGCTGATCGAAGTGTGGTTATCTCAGCAGTACAGTAGGATGAGGAGGGGGTTGATCGAAGTGTGGTTATCTCAGCAGTACAGTAGGATGAGGAGGAGGCGGATCGAAGTTTGGTTATCTCAGCAGTACAGCAGCATGAGGAGGGGCGGATCGAAGTGTGGTTATCTCAGCAGTACAGTAGGATGAGGAGGAGGCGGATCGAAGTTTGGTTATCTCAGCAGTACAGCAGCATGAGGAGGGGCGGATCGAAGTGTGGTTATCTCAGCAGTACAGTAGGATGAGGAGGAGGCGGATTGAAGTTTGGTTATCTCAGCAGTACAGCAGCATGAGGAGGGGTGGATTGAAGTGTGGTTATCTCAGCAGTACAGTAGGATGAAGAGGAGGCAGATTGAAGTGTGGTTATCTCAGCAGTACAGTAGGATGAGGAAGGGTGTATCAAAGTGTGGTTATCTAAGCAGTACAGTAGGATTAGGAGGAGGGGGATCAAAGTGTGGTTATCTCAGCAGTAGAGCAGGATGAGGAGGAGGCAGAGCGAAGTGTGGTTATCTCAGCAGTACAGTAGGATGAGGAAGGAGAATCAAAGTGTAGTTATCTTAGCAGCAGCAGGGAGGAGGATTAGGAGGAGGCAGATCAAAGTGTAAGTTATTCAGCAGTACAGTAGGATGAGGAGGGTGGATCAGAGGTGGTTATTCCGCAGTACAGTAGGGATGAGGAGGAGGAGGTGAATTGAAGTGTGGTTACTTCAGCAGTACAGTAGGATGAGGAGGGGGCTGATTGAAGTGTGGTTACCTCAGCAGTACAGTAGGCTGAGGAGGAGGTGGATCGAAGTGCGGTTATCTCAGCAGTACAGTATGATGAGGAGGGTACGGATTGAAGTGTGGTTATCTCAGCAGTACAGTAGGAAGAGGAGGAGGTGGACTGAAGTGTTGTTACCTCAGTAGTACAGTAGGATGAGGTGGAGGAGGCAGATCGAAGTGTGGTTATCTCAGCAGTACAGTAGGTTGAGAAGGGGGTGGATCAAAGTGTGGTTATCTCAGCAGTACAGTAGTAGGAGGAGGAGGAGGCGGATCGAAGTGTGGTTATCTCAGCAGTACAGTAGAGTAAGGAGGAGGTGGATTGAAGTGTGGTTATCTCAGCAGTACAGTAGCATGAGGAGGGGTGGATCGAAATGTGGTTATCTCAGCAGTACAGGAGGATGAGGAGGGTATGAATTGAAGTGTGGTTATCTCAGCAGTACAGTAGGATGAGGAGGAGGTGGATTGAAATGTTGTTACCTCAGCAGTACAGTAGGATGAGGAGGGGGTTTATCGAAGTGTGGTTACCTCAGCAGTACAGTAGGATAAGGAGGGGGCTGATCAAAGTGTGGTTACCTCAGCAGTACAGCAGGATGAGGAGAAGGCAGATCAAAATGTGGTTATCTCAACAGTAGAGAAGGATAAGGAGCAGGTGGATTGAAGTGTGGTTATCTCAGAAGTACAGTAGGATGAGGAGGAGGCGGTTCAAAGTGTGATTATCTCAGCAGTACAGAAGGCTGAGGAGCAGGCGGATCGAAGTGTGGTTATCTCAGAAGTACAGTAGGATGAGGAGGAGGCGGTTCAAAGTGTGATTATCTCAGCAGTACAGTAGGATGAGGAGGAGGTGGTTCAAAGAGTGGTTACCTCAGCAGTACAGTAGGATGCGGAGGGTGCTGATCGAAGTGTGGTTATCTCAGCAGTACAGTAGAATAAGGAGGGGGCAGATCAAAGTGTGGTTACCTCAGCTGTACAGTAGGATGAGGAGAAGGCAGATCAAAATGTGGTTATCTCAACAGTACAGAAGGATGAGGAGGAGGTGGATCGAAGTGTGGTCATCTCAGCAGTACAGTAGGATGAGGAGGAGGCGGATCGAAGTTTGGTTATCTGAGCAGTACAGCAGCATGAGGAAGGGTGGATCGAAATGTGGTTATCTCAGCAGCACAGTAGGAAGAGGAGGGGTGGATCGAGGTGTGGTTATCTCAGCAGTACAGTAGTAGGAGGAGGAGGAGGCGGATCGAAGTGTGGTTATCTCAGCAGTACAGTAGGATGAGGAGGAGGCAGATTTAGTGTGGTTATCTCAGCAGTACAGTAGGATGAGGATGGGTGGATCAAAGTGTGGTTATCTAAGCAGTACAGTAAGATTAGGAGGAGGGGAATCGAAGTGTGGTTATCTCAGCAGTACAGTAGTATGAAGAGGAGGTGGATCAAACTGTGGTTACCTCAGCAGTATAGTAGGATGAGGAGGGTGCTGATCGAAGTGTGGTTATCTCAGCAGTACAGTAGGATGAGGAGGGGGCAGATCAAAGTGTGGTTTTCTCAGCAGTACAGTAGGGTGAGGAGGAGGTGCATCGAAGTGTGGTTACCTCAACAGTACAGTAGGATGTTGGGGGGGCTGATCGAAGTGTGGTTACCTCAGCAGTACAGTAGGATGAGGAGGGGGTGGATCGAACTGTGGTTATCTCAGCAGTACAGTAGGATGAGGAGGTGGCGAATCAAAGTGTGGTCATCTCAGCAGTACAGTCAGATGAGGAGGGGGTGGATCAAAGTGTGGTTATCTCAGCAGTACAGTAGGATGAGGAGTGTGCGGATCGAAGTGTGGTCATCTCAGCAGTACAGTAGGACGAGGAGGGAGGCTGATCAAAGTGTGGTTATCTCAGCAGTACAGTAGGATGAGGAGGAGGCAAATCGAAATGTGATTATCTCAGCAGTACAGAAGGATGAGGAGGTGGCTGAACGAAGTGTGGTTATCTCAGCAGTACAGCAGGATGAGCAGGAGGTGAATCGAAGTGTGGTTATCTCAGCAGTATAGTAGGATGAGGAGGGGTGGATTGAAGTGTGGTTATCTCAGCAGTACTGTAGGATGAGGAGGAGGCGGATCGATGTGTGGTTATCAAGGCCGTACTGTAGGATGAGGAGGAGGTGGATCGATGTGTGGTTATCTCAGCAGTACAATAGGATGAGGAGGAGGAGGCTGATTGAAATGAGGTTATCTTAGCTGTACAGTAGGATGAGGAGGCGGCCGATCGAAGTGTGGTTATCTCAGCAGTACAGTAGGATGAGGAGGGGGGATCAAAGTTTAGTTATCTCAGCAGTACAGTAGGATGAAGAGGGGCTTGATCGAAGTGTGGTTTTCTCAGCAGTACAGTAGGGTGAGGAGGAGGTGGATTGAAGTGTGGTTACCTCAGCAGTACAGTAGGATGAGGAGGTGGCTATTTGAAGTGTGGTTACCTCAGCAGTACAGTAGGATGAGCAGGAGGTGAATCGAAGTGTGGTTATCTCTGCAGTACAGTAGGATGAGGAGGAGGCGGATCGAAGTGTGGTTATCTCGGAAGTACAGTAGAATGAGGAGGGTGCTGATCGAAGTGTGGTTATCTCAGCAGTACAGTAGGATGAGGAGGGTGCTGATCGAGGTGTGGTTATCTCAGCAGTACAGTAGGATGAGGAGGAGGCGGATCGAAGTTTGGTTATCTCAGCAGTACAGCAGCATGAGGAGGGGCGGATCGAAGTGTGGTTATCTCAGCAGCACAGTAGGAAGAGGAGGGGTGGATCAAAGTGTGGTTATCCCAGCAGTACAGTAGGATGAGGAGGGGGTTGATCAAAGGGTGGTTATCTCAGCAGTACAGTAGGATGAGGAGGAGGCAGATTGAAGTGTGGTTATCTCAGCAGTACAGTAGGATGAGGAAGGGTGGAATAAAGTGTGGTTATCTAAGCAGTACAGTAGGATTAGGAGGAGGGGGATCGAAGTGTGGTTATCTCAGCAGTAAAGTAGGATGAGGAGGAGGCAGATCAAAGTGTGGTTATCTCAGCAGTACAGAAGAATGAGGAGGAGGCAGAACAAAGTGTGGTTATCTCTGCAGTACAGCAGGATGAGGAGGGGTGGATCGAGGTGCGGTTATCTCAGCAGTACAGTAGGATGAGGAGGAGGCATATTGAAATGTGGTTATCTCAGCAGTACAGTTGGATGAGGAGTGGTGGATCAAAGTGTGGTTATCTCAGCAGTACAGTAGGATGAGGATGGACGATCAAAGTGTGGTTACCTCAGCAGTACAGAGGATGAGGTGGAGGCTGATGGAAGGTGGTTATCTCAGCAGTACAGTAGGGTGAGGAGGAGGTGGATCCAAGTGTGGTTACCTCAACAGAACAGTAGGATGCGGAGGGGCTGATCGAAGTGTGTTTACCTCAGCAGTACAGTAGGATGAGGAGGGGGTTGATCGAACTGTGGTTATCTCAGCAGTAGATTAGGATGAGGAGGGGGTTGATCACACTGTGGTTATCTCAGCAGTACAGTAGGATGAGGAGGTGGCGATCAAAGTGTGGTCATCCCAGCAGTACAGTCGGATGAGGAGGGGTGGATCAAAGTGTGGTTATCTCAGCAGTACAGTAGGATGAGGGGGTGCGATCGGGTCGGTGGTCATCTCAGCAGTACAGTAGGATGAGGAGGGGAGGCTGATCGAAGTGTGGTTATTTCAGCAGTACAGTAGAATGAGGAGGAGGCAGATCAAAGTGTGATTATCTCAGCAGTAGAGAAGGATGAGGAGGAGGCATATTGAAGTGTGGTTATCTCAGCAGTACAGTAGTATGAGGAGGAGGCGGATCGAAGTTTGGTTATCTCAGCGGTATAGCAGGATGAGAAGGGGTGGATTGAAGTGTGGTTATCTCAGCAGTACTGTAGGATGAGGAGGAGGCGGATCGATGTGTGGTTATCTCAGCAGTACTGTAGGATGAGGAGGAGGTGGATCGATGTGTGGTTATCTCAGCAGTAAAATCGGATGAGGAGGAGGAGGCTGATTGAAATGAGGTTATCTTAGCCATACAGTAGGATGAGGAGGGGGCCTATCAAAGTGTGATTATCTCAGCAGTACAGTAGGATGAGGAGGGGGTTGATCGAAGTGTGGTTTTCTCAGCAGTACAGTAGGGTGAGGAGGAGGTGGATTGAAGTGTGGTTGCCTCAGCAGTACAGTAGGATGAGGTGGTGGCTATTTGAAGTGTGGTTACCTCAGCAGTACAGTAGGATGAGCAGGAGGTGGATCGAAGTGTGGTTATCTCTGCAGTACAGTAGATAAGGAGGAAACAGATTGAAGTGTGGTTATCTCAGCAGTACAGTAGGTTGAGGAGGGTGCTGATCGAAGTGTGGTTATCTCAGCAGTACAGTAGGATGAGGAGGGGGTTGATCGAAGTGTGGTTATCTCAGCAGTACAGTAGGATGAGGAGGAGGCGGATCAAAGTTTGGTTATCTCAGCAGTACAGCAGCATGAGGAGGGGCGGATCGAAGTGTGGTTATCTCAGCAGTACAGTAGGATGAGGAGGAGGCGGATCAAAGTTTGGTTATCTCAGCAGTACAGCAGCATGAGGAGGGGCGGATCGAAGTGTGGTTATCTCAGCAGTACAGTAGGATGAGGAGGAGGCGGATTGAATTTTGGTTATCTCAGCAGTACAGCAGCATGAGGAGGGGTGGATCGAAGTGTGGTTATCTCAGCAGTACAGTAGGATGAAGAGGAGGCAGATTGAAGTGTGGTTATCTCAGCAGTACAATAGGATGAGGAAGGGTGGATCAAAGTGTGGTTATCTAAGCAGTACAGTAGGATTAGGAGGAGGGGGATCGAAGTGTGGTTATCTCAGCAGTAGAGCAGGATGAAGAGGAGGCAGATCAAAGTGTGGTTATCTCAGCAGTACTGTAGGATGAGGAAGGGTGAATTGAAGGTAGTTATCTTAGCAGTACAGTAGGAGGAGGATGAGGAGGGGTGGATCAAGCGTGGTTATCTCCCAGCAGTACAGTAGGATGAGGAGGAGGAAGGAATTAAGTGTGGTTACCAGGCAGCACAGCAGGATGAGGAGGGCTGATTGAAGTGTGGTTACCTCAGCAGCACAGTAGGCTGAGGAGGAGGTGATCGCGGCGTTATCTCCAGCAGCACAGCATAATGAGGAGGGCAACGGATTGAAGTGTGGCTATCTCAGCAGCACAGTAGGAAGAGGAGGAGGTGGACTGAAGCTGTTACCTCAGCAGCACAGTTGGATGAGGAGGAGGAGGCAGATCGGGGTGGTTATTCCAGCAGCACAGTAGGATGAGAAGGGGGGGGATCAAAGTGAAGTTATCTGCAGCGCACAGTAGTAGGAGGAGGAGGAGGCGGATCGAGTGTGGTTATCCTCAGCAGCTACAGTAGAGTAAGGAGGAGGTGGATTGAAGTGTAGTTATCCCAGCAGTACAGCAGCATGAGGAGGGTGTATCGGCGTGGTTATCTCAGCAGTACAGTAGGGATGAGGAGGGCACGAATTGAGGTGTGGTTATCTCAGCAGTACAGTAGGATGAGGAGGAAGTGGATTGGAAATGTTGTTACCTCAGCAGCACAGTAGGATGAGGAGAGGGCTGATTGAAGCGTGGTTACCTCAGCAGTACTGTAGGATGAGGAGGAGGTGGATCGGCGTGGGTTATCTCGCAGCAGTACAGCAAGGCGAGGAGGGTACGATTGAAGTGTGGTTATCTCAGCAGTACAGTAGGATGAGGAGGAGGTGGATTGAAATGTTGTTACCTCAGCAGTACAGTTGGATGAGGAGGGGGTTTATCGAAGTGTGGTTACCTCAGCAGTACAGTAGGATAAGGAGGGGGCTGATCAAAGTGTGGTAACCTCAGCAGTACAGTAGGATGAGGAGAAGGCAGATCAAAATGTGGTTATCTCAACAGTACAGAAGGATAAGGAGCAGGCAGATCGAAGTGTGGTTATCTCAGAAGTACAGTAGGATGAGGAGGAGGCGGTTCAAAGTGTGATTATCTCAGCAGTACTGAAGGCTGAGGAGCAGGCGGATCGAAGTGTGGTTATCTCAGAAGTACAGTAGGATGAGGAGGAGGCGGTTCAAAGTGTGATTATCTCAGCAGTACAGTAGGATGAGGTGGAGGCGGTTCAAAGTGTGGTTATCTCAGCAGTACAGTAGGATGAGGAGGGTGCTGATCGAGGTGTGGTTATCTCAGCAGTACAGTAGGATAAGGAGGGGCTGATCAAAGTGTGGTTACCTCAGCAGTACAGTAGGATGAGGAGAAGGCAGATCAAAATGTGGTTATCTCAACAGTACAGAAGGATGAGGAGGAGGTGGATCGAAGTGTGGTTATCTCAGCAGTACAGTGGGATGAGGAGGAGGCGGATCGAGTTTGGTTATCTCAGCGGTACAGAGGCATGAGGAGGGGTGGATCAGCAGTGGTTATCTCAGCAACACAGTAGGAAGAGGAGGGTGGATCAAGTGTGGTTATCTCAGCAGCACAGTAGGATGAGGAGGGGTTGATCAAGTGTGGTTATCTCAGCAGTACAGTAGAATGAGGAGGAGGCAGATTGAAGTGGTTATCTCAGCAGTACAGTAGGATGAGGAAGGGTGGATTAAAGTGTGGTTATCTAAGCAGCACAGTAGGATTAGGAGGAGGGGGATCGATGTGTGGTTATCTCAGCAGTACAATAGGATGAGGAGGAGGCAGATCGAAGTGTGGTTATCTCAGCAGTACAGAAGAATGAGGAGGAGGCTGAACAAAGTGTGGTTATCTCTGCAGTACAGCAGGATGAGGAGGGGCGGATCGAAGTGTGGTTATCTTAGCAGTTCTGTAGGATGAGGAGGGGTCGATCGAAGTGCGGTTATCTCAGCAGTACAGTAGGATGAGGAGGAGGCATAATGAAGTGTGGTTATCTCAGCAGTACAGTAGGATGGGAAGGGGACGGATCGAGGTGTGGTTACCTCAGCAGTACAGTAGGATGAGGTGGAGGCTGATGGAAGTGTGGTTATCTCAGCAGTACAGTAGGTGAGGAGAAGGTGGACGAGGTGTGGTTACTCAACAGTACAGTAGGATGAGTGGGGGGCTGATCGAAGTGTGGTTACCTCAGCAGTACAGTAGGATGAGGAGGGGGTTGATCAAACTTTGGTTATCTCAGCAATAGAGTAGGATGAGGAGGTCGCGAATCAAAGTGTGGTCATCTCAGCAGTACAGTCAGATGAGGAGGGGGTGGATCAAAGTGTGGTTATCTCAGCAGTACAGTAGGATGAGGAGTGTGTGGATCGAAGTGTGGTCATCTCAGCAGTACAGTAGGATGTGGAGGGGAGGCTGATCGAAGTGTGGTTATCTCAGCAGTACAGTAGGATGAGGAGGAGGCAGATCGAAGTGTGATTATCTCAGCAGTACAGAAGGATGAGGAGGAGGCTGAATGAAGTGTGGTTATCTCAGCAGTACAGCAGGATGAGGAGGGGCGGATCGAAGTGTGGTTATCTTAGCAGTACAGTGGGATGAGGAGGAGGCTGATTGAAGTGTGGTTATCTCAGCAGTATAGCAGGATGAGGAGGGGTGGATTGAAGTGTGGTTATCTCAGCAGTACTGTAGGATGAGGAGGAGGTGGATCGATGTGTGGTTATCTCACAGTACAATAGGATGATGAGGAGGAGGCTGATTGAAGTGTGGTTATCTTAGCCGTACAGTAGGATGAGGAGGGGGCCGATCAAAATGTGATTATCTCAGCAGTACAGTAGGATGAGGAGGGGGTTGATCGAAGTGTGGTTATCTCAGCAGTACAGTAGGAAGAGGAGGAGGTGGATCGAAGTGTGATTATCTCAGTAGTACAGTAGGATGAGGAGGGTGCATCAAAGTGTGGTTATCTCAGCCGTACAGTAGGATGAGGAGGGGGGATCAAAGTTTAGTTATCTCAGCAGTACAGTAGGATGAAGAGGGGCTTGATCGAAGTGTGATTTTCTCAGCAGTATAGTAGGGTGAGGAGGAGGTAGATAGAAGTGTGGTTACCTCAGCAGTACAGTAGGATGAGGAGGTGGCTATTTGAAGTGTGGTTACCTCAGCAGTACAGTAGGATGAGCAGGAGGCAGATTGAAGTGTGGTTATCTTGGAAGTACTATAGTATGAGGAGGGTGCTGATTGAAGTGTGGTTATCTCAGCAGTACAGTAGGATGAGGAGGAGGCAGATTGAAGTGTGGTTATCTCAGCAGTACAGTAGGATGAGGAGGGTGCTGATCGAAGTGTGGTTATCTCAGCAGTACAGTAGGATGAGGAGGGGGTTGATCGAAGTGTGGTTATCTCAGCAGTACAGTAGGATGAGGAGGAGGCAGATTGAAGTGTGGTTATCTCAGCAGTACAGTAGGATGAGGAAGGGTGGAATAAATTGTGGTTATCGAAGCAGTACAGTAGGATTAGGAGGAGGGGGATCGAAGTGTGGTTATCTCAGCAGTAAAGTAGGATGAGGAGGAGGCAGATCAAAGTGTGGTTATCTCAGCAGTACAGAAGAATGAGGAGGAGGCTGAACAAAGTGTGGTTATCTCTGCAGTACAGCAGGATGAGGAGGGGTGGATCGAAGTGCGGTTATCTCAGCAGTACAGTAGGATGAGGAGGAGGCATATTGAAGTGTGATTATCTCAGCAGTACAGTTGGATGAGGAGGTGGTGGATCAAAGTGTGGTTATCTCAGCAGTACAGTAGGATGAAGATGGGATGGATCAAAGAGTGGTTACCTCAGCAGTACAGTAGGATGAGGTGGAGGCTGATGGAAGTGTGGTTATCTCAGCAGTACAGCAGGGTGAGGAGGAGGTGGATCGAAGTTTGGTTACCTCAACAGTACAGTAGGATGCGGAGGGGGCTGATCGAAGTGTGTTTACCTCAGCAGTACAGTAGGATGAGGAGGGGGTTGATCGAACTGTGGTTATCTCAGCAGTAGAGTAGGATGAGGAGGGGGTTGATCACACTGTGGTTATCTCAGCAGTACAGTAGGATGAGGAGGTGGCGAATCAAAGTGTGGTCATCTCAGCAGTACAGTCGGATGAGGAGGGGGTGGATCAAAGTGTGGTTATCCAGCAGCAGTAGGATGAGTGAGTGAGCGAGCTGGCCATCGCAGCAGTACAGTAGGATGAGGAGGGGAGGCTGATCGGGCGGTGGTTATCTCAGCAGTACAGTAGGATGAGGAGGAGGCAGATCAAAGTGTGATTATCTCAGCAGTACAGAAGGATGAGGAGGAGGCATATTGAAGTGTGGTTATCTCAGCAGTACTGTAGGATGAGGAGGAGGCGGATCGATGTGTGGTTATCTCAGCAGTACTGTAGGATGAGGAGGAGGTGGATCGATGTGTGGTTATCTCAGCAGTAAAATAGGATGAGGAGGAGGAGGCTGATTGAAGTGTGGTTATCTTAGCCGTACAGTAGGATGAGGAGGGGCTGATCAAAGTGTGATTATCTCCAGCAACAGCAGATGGGAGGGTTGCGACCAAGTGGTTTCTCAGCAGCACAGTAGGGTGAGGAGGAGGTATTGAAGCGTGGCTGGCCTCAGCAGCACAGTAGGTGATGAGGTGGTGGCTATTTGAAGGTGTGGTTACCTCAGCAGTACAGTAGGATGAGCAGGAGGTGGATCAAGTGTGGTTATCTCTGCAGTACAGTAGGATAAGGAGGAGGCAGATTGAAGTGTGGTTATCTCAGCAGCAGAGTAGGTTGAGGAGGGTGCTGATCGAAGTGTGGTTATCTCAGCAGTCACAGTAGGATGAGGAGGGTTGATCGGGTGCGGTTATCTCAGCAGTACAGTAGGATGAGGAGCAGCATATTGAAGTGTGGTTATCTCAGCAGTACAGTTGGATGAGGAGGTGGTGGATCAAAGTGTGGTTATCTCAGCAGTACAGTAGGATGAAGATGGATGGATCAAAGTGTGGTTACCTCAGCAGTACAGTAGGATGAGGTGGAGCCTGATGGAAGTGTGGTTATTCCCAGCAGTACAGTAGGGTGAGGAGGAGGTGGATCAGGTGGTTACCTGAACAGTACAGTAGGATGCGGAGGGGTCTGATCGAAGTGTGTTTTCCTCAGCAGTACAGTAGGATGAGGAGGGGGTTGATCGAACTGTGGTTATCTCAGCAGTAGAGTAGGATGAGGAGGGGGTTGATCACACTGTGGTTATCTCAGCAGTACAGTAGGATGAGGAGGTGGCGAATCAAAGTGGTCATCCCAGCAGTACAGTCGGATGAGGAGGGGGTGTATCAAAGTGTGGTTATCTCAGCAGTACAGTAGGATGAGGAGTGTGCGGATCGAAGTGTGGTCATCTCAGCAGTACAGTAGGATGAGGAGGGGAGGCTGTTCGAAGTGTGGTTATCTCAGCAGTACAGTAGGATGAGGAGGAGGCAGATCAAAGTGTGATTATCTCAGCAGTACAGAAGGATGAGGAGGAGGCATATTGAAGTGTGGTTATCTCAGCAGTACTGTAGGATGAGGAGGAGGCGGATCGATGTGTGGTTATCTCAGCAGTACTGTAGGATGAGGAGGAGGTGGATCGATGTGTGGTTATCTCAGCAGTAAAATAGGATGAGGAGGAGGAGGCTGATTGAAGTGTGGTTATCTTAGCCGTACAGTAGGATGAGGAGGGGGCCGATCAAAGTGTGATTATCTCAGCAGTACAGTAGGATGAGGAGGGGGTTGATCGAAGTGTGGCTTCTCAGCAGTACAGTAGGGTGAGGAGGAGGTGGATTGAAGTGTGCTTGCCTCAGCAGTACAGTAGGATGAGGTGGTGGCTATTTGAAGTGTGGTTACCTCAGCAGTACAGTAGGATGAGCAGGAGGTGGATCGAAGTGTGGTTATCTCTGCAGTACAGTAGGATAAGGAGGAGGCAGATTGAAGTGTGGTTATCTCAGCAGTACAGTAGGTTGAGGAGGGTGCTGATCGAAGTGTGGTTATCTCAGCAGTACAGTAGGATGAGGAGGGGGTTGATCGAAGTGTGGTTATCTCAGCAGTACAGTAGGATGAGGAGGAGGCGGATCGAAGTTTGGTTATCTCAGCAGTACAGCAGCATGAGGAGGGGCGGATCGAAGTGTGGTTATCTCAGCAGTACAGTAGGATGAGGAGGAGGCGGATCGAAGTTTGGTTATTCAGCAGCACAGCAGCATGAGGAGGGGCGGATCGGGCGGTGGTTATCCTCAGCAGTACAGTAGGTTGAGGAGGAGGCGGATTGAAGTTTGGTTATCTCAGCAGTACAGCAGCATGAGGAGGGGTGGATTGAAGTGTGGTTATCTCAGCAGTACAGTAGGATGAAGAGGAGGCAGATTGAAGTGTGGTTATCTCAGCAGTACAGTAGGATGAGGAAGGGTGTATCAAAGTGTGGTTATCTAAGCAGTACAGTAGGATTAGGAGGAGGGGGATCAAAGTGTGGTTATCTCAGCAGTAGAGCAGGATGAGGAGGAGGCAGAGCGAAGTGTGGTTATCTCAGCAGTACAGTAGGATGAGGAAGGGAGAATCAAAGTGTAGTTATCTTAGCAGTACAGTAGGAGGAGGATTAGGAGGAGGCAGATCAAAGTGTAGTTATCTCAGCAGTACAGTAGGATGAGGAGGGGGTGGATCAAAGTGTGGTTATCTCCGCAGTACAGTAGGATGAGGAGGAGGAGGTGAATTGAAGTGTGGTTACTTCAGCAGTACAGTAGGATGAGGAGGGGGCTGATTGAAGTGTGGTTACCTCAGCAGTACAGTAGGCTGAGGAGGAGGTGGATCAGGCGCGGTTATCTCAGCAGTACAGTATGATGAGGAGGGTACGGATTGAAGTGTGGTTATCTCAGCAGTACAGTAGGAAGAGGAGGAGGTGGACTGAAGTGTTGTTACCTCAGTAGTACAGTAGGATGAGGTGGAGGAGGCAGATCGGAAGTGTGGTTATCTCCCAGCAGCACAGGTGAGGAGAAGGGGTGGATCAAGTGTGGTTATCTCAGCAGTACAGTAGTAGGAGGAGGAGGAGGCGGATCGAAGTGTGGTTATCTCAGCAGTACAGTAGAGTAAGGAGGAGGTGGATTGAAGTGTGGTTATCTCAGCAGTACAGTAGCATGAGGAGGGGTGGATCAAGGTGGTTATCTCAGCAGTACAGGAGGATGAGGAGGTAGAATTGAAGTGTGGTTATCTCAGCAGTACAGTCAGATGAGGAGGAGGTGGATTGAAATGTTGTTATCTCAGCAGTACAGTAGGATGAGGAGGGGTCGATCGGGTGGTTACCTCAGCAGTACAGTAGGATAAGGAGGGGCTGATCAAGTGTGGTTACCTCAGCAGTACAGCAGGATGAGGAGAAGGCAGATCAAATGTGGTTATCTCAACAGTAGAGAAGGATAAGGAGCAGGTGGATTGAAGTGGTTATCTCTAGAGTACAGTAGGATGAGGAGGAGGCGGTTAAAGTGTGATTATCTCAGCAGTACAGAAGGCTGAGGAGCAGGCGGATCAAGTGTGGTTATTCTCAGAAGTACAGTAGGATGAGGGAGGAGGCGGTCAAAGTGGATTATCTCAGCAGTACAGTAGGATGAGGAGGAGGTGGTTCAAAGTGTGGTTACCTCAGCAGTACAGTAGGATGCGGAGGGTGCTGATCGAAGTGTGGTTATCTCAGCAGTACAGTAGAATAAGGAGGGGGCAGATCAAAGTGTGGTTACCTCAGCTGTACAGTAGGATGAGGAGAAGGCAGATCAAAATGTGGTTATCTCAACAGTACAGAAGGATGAGGAGGAGGTGGATCGAAGTGTGGTCATTCTCAGCAGTACAGTAGGATGAGGAGGAGGCGGATCGAAGTTTGGTTATCTGAGCAGTGCAGCAGCATGAGGAAGGGTGGATCGAAATGTGGTTATCTCAGCAGCACAGTAGGAAGAGGAGGGGTGGATCGAAGTGTGGTTATCTCAGCAGTACAGTAGTAGGAGGAGGAGGAGGCGGATCGAAGTGTGGTTATCTCAGCAGTACAGTAGAGTAAGGAGGAGGTGGATTGAAGTGTGGTTATCTCAGCAGTACAGTAGCATGAGGTGGGGTGATCGGGCGTGATTATCTCAGCAGTACAGTAGGGATGAGGAGGGCAGTATGAAGTGTGGTTATTCAGCAGTACAGCAGGATGAGGAGGAGGTGGATTGTTGTTACCTCAGCAGTACAGTAGGATGAGGAGAGGTTGATTGAGTGTGGTTTCAGCAGTACAGTAGGATGAGGAGGAGGTGGATCGGCGTGGCTATCGCAGCAGTACAGCACGATGAGGAGGGCACATTGGAAGTGTGGTTATCTCAGCAGTACAGTCAGGATGAGGAGGAGGTAGATTGAAATGTTGTTACCTCAGCAGTACAGTAGGATGAGGAGGGGTTTATCGGGCGTGGTTACTCAGCAGTACAGTAGGATAAGGAGGGGCTGATCAGAGTGGTTACCTCAGCAGTACAGTAGGATGAGGAGAAGGCAGATCAAAATGTGGTTATCTCAACAGTACAGAAGGATGAGGAGCAGGCGGATCGAAGTGTGGTTATCTCAGAAGTACAGTAGGATGAGGAGGAGGCGGTTCAAAGTGTGATTATCTCAGCAGTACAGAAGGCTGAGGAGCAGGCGGATCGAAGTGTGGTTATCTCAGAAGTACAGTAGGATGAGGAGGAGGCGGTTCAAAGTGTGGTTATCTCAGCAGTACAGAAGGATGAGGAGGAGGCGGTTCAAAGTGTGGTTATCTCAGCAGTACAGTAGGATGAGGAGGGTGCTGATCGAAGTGTGGTTATCTCAGCAGTACAGTAGGATGAGGAGGGCTGATCAAAGTGTGGTTACCTCAGCAGTACAGTAGGATGAGGAGAAGGCAGATCAAAATGTGGTTATCTCAACAGTACAGAAGGATGAGGAGGAAGCTGATCGAGGTGTGGTTATCTCAGCAGTACAGTAGGATGAGGAGGAGGCGGATCGAAGTTTGGTTACCTCAGCAGTACAGCAGCATGAGGAGGGGTGAATCGAAGTGTGGTTATCTCAGCAGCACAGTAGGAAGAGGAGGGGTTGATCGTAGTGTGGTTATCTCAGCAGTACAGTAGGATGAGGAGGGGGTTGATCAAAGTGTGGTTATCTCAGCAGTACAGTAGAATGAGGAGGAGGCAGATTGAAGTGTGGTTATCTCAGCAGTATAGTAGGATGAGGAAGGGTGGATCAAAGTGAGGTTATCTAAGAAGCACAGTAGGATAAGGAGGAGGGGGATCGAAGTGTGGTTATCTCAGCAGTACAATAGGATGAGGAGGAGGCAGATTGAAGTGTGGTTATCTCAGCAGTACAGAAGAATGAGGAGGAGGCTGAACAAAGTGTGGTTATCTCTGCAGTACAGCAGGATGTGGAGGGGCGTATCGAGGTGTGGTTATCTTAGCAGTACAGTAGGATGAGGAGGAGGCATATTGAAGTGTGGTTATCTCAGCAGTTCTGTAGGAGGAGGGGTGACTGGCGGTTATCTCAGCAGTACAGTAGGATGAGGAGGAGGAGTATTGAAGTGTGGTTATTTCCAGCAGTACAGTAGGATGGGGAGGGACGGATCAAGTGTGGTTACTCAGCAGTACAGTAGGATGAGGTGGAGGCTGATGGAAGTGGTTATCTCAGCAGTACAGTAGGGTGAGGAGAAGGATCAAGTGTGGTTACCCCAACAGTACAGTAGGATACGGAGGGGCTGATCCGGTGGTTACCCCAGCAGGTCAGCAGGATGAGGAGGGGTTGATCTAACTTTGGTTTCTGCAGTAGAGTAGGATGAGGAGGGTGGCTAATCAAAGTGTGGCTGTCTCAGCAGTACAGTCGGGATGAGGAGGGTGGATCAAAGTGTGTTATCTCAGCAGTACAGTAGGATGGGAGGAGTGCGGATCAGCGGTGGTCATCTCAGCAGTACAGTAGGATGGAGGGGAGGCTGATCGACGGGTGGTTATTCCCAGCAGTACAGTAGGATGAGGAGGAGGCAGATCGGTGTGATTATCTCAGCAGTACAGAAGGATGAGGAGGAGGCTGAACGAAGTGTGGTTATCTCAGCAGTACAGCAGGATGAGGAGGGGCAGATCGAAGTGTGCTTATCTTAGCAGTACAGTAGGATGAGGAGGAGGCTGATTGAAGTGTGGTTATCTCAGCAGTATAGCAGGATGAGGAGGGGTGGATTGAAGTGTGGTTATCTCAGCAGTACTGTAGGATGAGGAGGAGGTGGATCGATGTGTGGTTATCTCAGCAGTACAATAGGATGAGGAGGAGGAGGCTGATTGAAGTGTGGTTATCTTAGCCGTACAGTAGGATGAGGAGGGGGCCGATCAAAGTGTGATTATCTCAGCAGTACAGTAGGATGAGGAGGTTGACGGCGTGGTTATCTCAGGCAGCAGCAGGAAGAGGAGGGGGGATCGAAGTGTGGTTACCCCAGCAGTACAGTAGGATGAGGAGGTGGCTATTTGAAGTGTGGTTACCTCAGCAGTACAGTAGGATGAGCAGGAGGTGGATCGAAGTGTGGTTATCTCTGCAGTACTATAGGATGAGGAGAAGGCGGATCGAAGTGTGGTTATCTCGGAAGTACAATAGGATGAGGAGGGTGCTGATTGAAGTGTGGTTATCTCAGCAGTACAGTAGGATGAGGAGGAGGCAGATTGAAGTGTGGTTATCTCAGCAGTACAGTAGGATGAGGAGGGTGCTGATCGAAGTGTGGTTATCTCAGCAGTACAGTAGGATGAGGAGGGGGTTGATCGAAGTGTGGTTATCTCAGCAGTACAGTAGGATGAGGAGGAGGTGGATCGAAGTTTGGTTATCTCAGCAGTACAGCAGCATGAGGAGGGTGATCGGGCGTGGTTATCTCAGCAGAACAGTAGGAAGAGGAGGGTGATCAAGTGGTTATCTCAGCAGTACAGTAGGATGAGGAGGGCTGACTGAAGTGTGGTTATCTCAGCAGTACAGTAGGATGAGGATGGTGGATCAAAGTGGTTATCTAAGCAGTACAGTAAGATTAGAGGAGGGAATCAAGTGTGGTTATCTCAGCAGTACAGTAGGATGAAGAGGAGGTGATCAAACTGTCGGAACTTCAGCAGTATTGTAGGATGAGGAGGGTGCTGATCGGCGTGGGTTATTCTGCAGTACAGTAGGATGAGGAGGGGGAGATCAAAGTGTGATTTTCTCAGCAGTACAGTAGGGTGAGGAGGAGGTGCATCAAGTGTGGTTACCTCAACAGTACAGTAGGATGATGGGGGCTGATCAGTGGTGGTTACCAGCAGTACAGTAGGATGAGGAGGGGTTGATCGAACTGTGGTTATCTCAGCAGTACAGTAGGATGAGGAGGCATGAATCAAAGTGTGGTCATCTCAGCAGTACAGTCAGATGAGGAGGTGGATCAAAGTGTGGTTATCTCAGCAGTACATTAGGATGAGGAGTGCGATCGAAGTGTGGTCATCTCGCAGTACAGTAGACGAGGAGGGAGGTTGATCAAAGTGTGGTTATCTCAGCAGCAGTAGGATGAGGAGGAGGCAGATCGAAATGTGATTATCTCAGCAGTACAGAAGGATGAGGAGGAGGCTGAACGAAGTGTGGTTATCTCAGCAGTACAGCAGGATGAGGAGGGGCGGATCGAAGTGTGGTTATCTTAGCAGTACAGTAGGATGAGGAGGAGGCTGATTGAAGTGTGGTTATCTCAGCAGTATAGTAGGATGTGGAGCGGTGGATTGAAGTGTGGTTATCTCAGCAGTACTGTAGGATGAGGAGGAGGCGGATCGATGTGTGGTTATCAAGGCTGTACTGTAGGATGAGGAGGAGGTGGATCGATGTGTGGTTATCTCAGCAGTACAATAGGATGAGGAGGAGGAGGCTGATTGAAATGAGGTTATCTTAGCTGTACAGTAGGATGAGGAGGGGACCGATCGAAGTGTGGTTATCTCAGCAGTACAGTAGGATGAGGAGGGGGGGATCAAAGTTTAGGCTATCTCAGCAGTACAGCAGGGATGAAGAGGCTTGATCAAGTGTGGTTTTCCAGCAGTACAGTAGGGTGAGGAGGAGGTTGATTGAGTGGTTACCAGCAGTACAGTATAATGAGGAGGTGGCTATTTGAAGTGTGGTTACCTCAGCAGTACAGTAGGATGAGCAGGAGGTGGATCGAAGTGTGTTTATCTCTGCCGTACAGTAGGATGAGGAGGAGGCGGATCGAAGTGTGGTTATCTCAGAAGTACAGTAGGATGAGGAGGGTGCTGATCGAAGTGTGGTTATCTCAGCAGTACAGTAGGATGAGGAGGGTGCTGATCGAAGTGTGGTTATCTCAGCAGTACAGTAGGATGAGGAGGAGGCGGATCGAAGTTTGGTTATCTCAGCAGTACAGCAGCATGAGGAGGGGCGGATCGAAGTGTGGTTTTCTCAGCAGCACAGTAGGAAGAGGAGGGGTGGATCGAGGGTGGTTATCCCAGCAGTACAGTAGGAAGGAGGGAGGCTGATCAGTGTGGTTATCTCAGCAGTACAGTAGGATGAGGAGGAGGCAGATCGAAGTGTGATTATCTCAGCAGTACAGAAGGATGAGGAGGAGGCTGAACGAAGTGTGGTTATCTCAGCAGTTCTGTAGGATGAGGAGGGGTGGATCGAAGGGCGGTTATCTCAGCGGTACAGTAGGATGAGGAGGAGGCATATTGAAGTGTGGTTATGTCAGCAGTACAGTAGGATGGGGAGGGGACGGATCGAAGTGTGGTTACCTCAGCAGTACAGTAGGATGAGGTGGAGGCTGATGGAAGTGTGTTATCTCAGCAGTACAGTAGGGTGAGGAGAAGGTGGAAGTGTGGTTACCTCAACAGTACAGTAGGATGAGGAGGGGCTGATCAAGGTGGTTACCAGCAGTACAGTAGGATGAGGAGGGGGTTGATCGAACTTTGGTTATCTCAGCAGTAGAGTAGGATGAGGAGGTGGCGAATCAAAGTGTGGTCATTCCCAGCAGTACAGTCGGATGAGGAGGGGTGAATCAAATGTGGTTATCTCAGCAGTACAGTAGGATGAGGAGTGTGCGGATCGAAGTGTGGTCATCTCAGCAGTACGGTAGGATGTGGAGGGGAGGCTGATCGAAGTGTGGTTATCTCAGCAGTACAGTAGGATGAGGAGGAGGCAGATCGAAGTGTGATTATCTCAGCAGTACAGAAGGATGAGGAGGAGGCTGAACGAAGTGTGGTTATCTCAGCAGTACAGCAGGATGAGGAGGGGCAGATCAGGTGGTTATCTTAGCAGTACAGTAGGGATGAGGAGGAGGCTGATCAGGGCGGTGTTATCTCAGCAGTATAGCAGGATGAGGAGGGTGGATCGAAGTGGTTATCTCAGCAGTACTGTAGGATGAGGAGGAGGTGGACTGAGTGTGGTTATCTCAGCAGTACAGTAGGATGAGGAGGAGGAGGCTGATTGAAGTGTGGTTATTTTGCATACAGTAGGATGAGGAGGGGCCGATCAAGTGTGATTATCTCAGCAGTACAGTAGGGATGAGGAGGGGCTGATCGGCGTGTGGAATTCTCAGCAGTACAGTAGGAAGAGGAGGAGGATCGAGGTGATTATCAGCAGTACAGTAGGATGAGGAGGGCATCAAAGTGTGGTTATCTCAGCTGTACAGTAAGGATGAGGAGGGGATCAAAGTTTAGTTATCTCAGCAGTACAGTGGATGAAGAGGGCTGATCAGTGTGATTTTCTCAGCAGTATAGTAGGGTGAGGAGGAGGTAGATTGAAGTGTGGTTACCTCAGCAGTACAGTAGGATGAGGAGGTGGCTATTTGAAGTGTGGTTACCTGAGCAGTACAGTAGGATGAGCAGGAGGTGGATCGAAGTGTGGTTATCTCTGCAGTACTATAGGATGAGGAGAAGGCGGATCGAAGTGTGGTTATCTCGGAAGTACAATAGGATGAGGAGGGTGCTGATTGAAGTGTGGTTATCTCAGCAGTACAGTAGGATGAGGAGGAGGCAGATTGAAGTGTGGTTATCTCAGCAGTACAGTAGGATGAGGAGGGTGCTGATCGAGGTGTGGTTATCTCAGCAGTACAGTAGGATGAGGAGGGGGTTGATCGAAGTGTGGTTATCTCAGCAGTACAGTAGGATGAGGAGGAGGTGGATCGAAGTTTGGTTATCTCAGCAGTACAGCAGCATGAGGAGGGTGGATCGGGGTGGTTATCTCAGCAGAACAGGAAGAGGAGGGTGGATCGGTGGTTATCTCAGCAGTACAGTAGGATGAGGAGGGTTGATCAAAGTGTGGTTATCTCAGCAGTACAGTAAGATGAGGAGGAGGCAGATTGAAGTGTGGTTTATCTCAGCAGTACAGTAGGATGAGGATGGTGGATCAAAGTGTGGTTATCTCAGTGACAGTAAGATTAGGAGGAGGAATCAAGTGTGGTTATCTCAGCAGTACAGTAGGATGAAGAGGAGGTGGATCAAACTGTGGTTACCTCAGCAGTATTGTAGGATGAGGAGGGTGCTGAACGAAGTGTGGTTATCTCAGCAGTACAGTAGGATGAGGAGGGGCAGATCAAAGTGTGGTTTTCAGCAGTACAGTAGGGTGAGGAGGAGGTATCAAGTGTGGTTACCAACAGTACAGTAGGATGATGGGGGTTGATCGTGTGGTTACCTCAGCAGTACAGTAGGATGAGGAGGGGTTGATCGAACTGTGGTTATCTCAGCAGTACAGTAGGATGAGGAGGTGGCGAATCAAAGTGTGGTCATCTCAGCAGTACAGTCAGATGAGGAGAGGGTGGATCAAAGTGTGGTTATCTCAGCAGTACATTAGGATGAGGACGTGCGGATCGAAGTGTGGTCATCTCAGCAGTACAGTAGGACGAGGAGGGGAGGCTGATCAAAGTGTGGTTATCTCAGCAGTACAGTAGGATGAGGAGGAGGCAGATCGAAATGTGATTATCTCAGCAGTACAGAAGGATGAGGAGGAGGCTGAACGAAGTGTGGTTATCTCAGCAGTACAGCAGGATGAGGAGGGGCGGATCGAAGTGTGGTTATCTTAGCAGTACAGTAGGATGAGGAGGAGGCTGATTGAAGTGTGGTTATCTCAGCAGTATAGTAGGATGTGGAGCGGTGGATTGAAGTGTGGTTATCTCAGCAGTACTGTAGGATGAGGAGGAGGCGGATCGGCGTGTGGTTATCAAGGCCGTGCATTGTAGGATGAGGAGGAGGTGGATCGATGTGGTTATCTCAGCAGTGCACAATAGATGAGGAGGAGGAGGCTGATTGAAATGGTTATCTTAGCTGTACAGTAGGATGAGGAGGGGACCGATCAAGGTGGTTATCTCAGCAGTACAGTAGGATGAGGAGGGGGGATCAAAGTTTAGTCTATCTCAGCAGTACAGCAGGATGAAGAGGGCTGATCGGCGTGGTTTTCAGCAGTACAGTAGGGTAACAAGCATTTGTCAATGTCGAATGTTTGCTTGCTGGCATTGGCATTGGTAGTGTAGGAGTTAGAGAGCTGCATAATAGGAATGGCAGTGAAGTATTGAACTGAAGCCAACCCCACCACCACCCTGCAGAGACTGACAGGCATTGGGGTGTGCCTTTGGGTCATCAGGCATAATGGTCACACCATTTTACCACTACCCTGCAGACACTGACAAGTGTCACGGTGTGCTGGGGTCTTTGGCCCTTATGCTCACCCACTCCATCAGGAAATACAGTGAGATGGGTCCTGTATGGGAGAGTGGGGTGAACTTTGGGGCCGAAGAGTCCAAGGCACACCTCGATGCCTCTCTCACTGGCTGCAGGGTGTGAATGGTGTGAGCATTACAGGCGAGAATCCCAAGTCACACCCCTGATGCCCTCACCTCCACAGGCTGGGCGTTATGGTCGGAAACCCTAACGCCTCAAGCTATGCATTTTCACTCCAAATTTTCAACATGTTTTTTTGTGACCCCCACCTTATGAACAGTGGCAATATCAGTTTGTTAGTCGAAGCTGATTTCAGAGATAGCGACTATGCCATTTGGCACCACAGGTGTGAAAACATATTTCAAACAAGATGTGAAAATGACAACTGTACTGTTCATAGGAGGTGTAAAATGGCAATGTTGAAATTCTGCAGTGAAAATATTAAAAAACTGGTGAAGTCATGGCGTGCATAGAAAATGTGCAACGCACACCCATAATGCAATTAGTTTGGGGATTGTTTACAGCAGATTGTCAACACAGGATTTTGTAACCTCCGCTCATGAACAGTGTCACAGTGATTTTCTTAATCTGTCCCGAAAAGTGATTTCCCACAGCGACTACGCATTTCTGGGCTGGAAGTGCGAAACACATTTCGGCCATGGTGTGAAAATGACAGCTGTACTGTTCATAAGGAAGTGTGGAAAAATGCCAGTGGTGAAGATGTGGACTGAAAATATTAGAAATCCATGAAATTCCACAGTGCATGGAAACTGCGTAATGGTCGCTCGTAACACAGTCATTTATGGACGTATTGGAAATTTTAACATAGCCATTTTCACACCTCTGCTCATGAACTGTGTCACTGTGATTTTCTTAATCTTCCCGAACATTGATTTCGCACAATCGATCTGCGCCATTGTACCTACATATGCGGAAACACATTTTGGGTCAGATGTGAGAAATGACAGCTGTACTGCTCATAAGGAGGTATGCTAAAGAGGCAATGTTGAAAATCTGGAGTAATTATAATGAAAATTTACGGACTTATGACTTGCGTTGGAACAGCGCAATGCATTGTCATAAAACAGTCATTTTGGGAATTTTTCACCATTTTCAACATATGGTTTTGGGGCCTACCTCATGAACTGTTGACACTGTCATTTCATAAATCAGTCCCGAAAGGTGGTTCTGTGCAGTAATTGTGAAATCACCTTTCAGGGCGATTAATGCCATGACAGTGACAGAATTCATGAGGTATCCTAAAACTCTATATTGAAAATTTGGTGAAAAATTTCAAAATGCCCGAGATATGCACTGAAGTTGAAAAACCCTATTTATTACATTATACAGCTTACCGACATTTCCTCAGTTTGCGGTCGGCTTTGAAGAGTGCAGACGATGTTCCCAGTCCACTGAAGATCATCGCAACAAGCTCTGAGGTGAGGAGGGTGTGTGGAGGCAGGGTGTGCAGAGGATGGGGTGTGGGTGGGGAGATTGGGTCAGGATAGTCAGCGAGGAAGGTTTTTCTTTCAGGTTTTCTTTTGTTTTTAACTTAGGCGATGCAGGACTTGTGCCACGCTGGGGTGGGCTCCCAGCATAGCAGCTGGAAAACTGTTTAGAAGCCGTGGAGCCAATGGGGATTGAGCACCCCTGTTGGCCATACAATCTGTTGCCATGCTGGGTGGGCTCCAGCATGGCACCCTGTAGTCTCTTGAGGGGGCAGTGGAGCTGACGGGGATCAGGCACCCATGTCAGCCATACGATCTGTTGCCACACTGGGGTGGGCCACCAGCATGGCATCTGGAACTCTGTTGGGGGCGCAGCACAGCCGATGGGGATTGGGCACCACTCCTCTGGTCGTGCGTGGGGGAAACACGAGCATGCAATATGCGTGAGTGTGTGTGTGTGTGTGTGTGTGTGTGTGTGTGTGTGTGGGCGTGCATGAGCACGCAATATCTTATCACTGCTCACTGATGCATTGCTCTCCCTTTCAACTGTCAGCCACTGCATTTCGACTACTGTTATTGACAGCTGCAGCATTCATTGGAGAACTGCGGCCGTGCCTGCAAACACACTGACTGAATTGGAAGGCGGGTGCCACACCTCCGAAAACTCAGATGATGGCACTATGTTTCTTGCAATTGCATGCAAGCAAACATGAAAAGTGGAACAGAAATTTTTGGTGCTGTATGACAAAGAAAGGACTATCTTCCAGGTCCAATTTTGGTGATTATTGGAAGCTCACAGCCCTGGAATCTCCTGAGTTAATTAAATCATTTTTTCTTTTTTTCTTTTATGAAGTTGTATACTTTCTTCACTTTATAATTGTTTCTTTTCTGCCATAGTTAGTAGCTGAGTAGTGCATATGTATCAGTTTTCATGGATATCATGGAGGAACAAACTGTGCTTGTGTGAAAGATGGTGGCAGTGCTGTGCTAGCCTCTTCATGCTCCCTGTGGGAGAGCAACCTACCCCTCCATGGTGTTTTGGCGTGTGTTAACTGCTAGGAGAGCTAATATGATCCTGCTGGATCCCTGAACTGGTATTTTGGCAGCGATCTTAAATTTGTTCAGCAGTTCTGAACAAGATAGGGTTTTAGATAAGATTTTTAGGGCTGCAGGTAGGTGGAGCCTGCAGCCCTCTACAAGTCAGCTCTAAAATGAGCTACAGGTTTCAGACCAAAGAACACTTCCTTTGGAGTTTTCAAATGATCCTTCCACTACTTTGCAGCACTTCAACTTTACCCTTGCAGTGCTGCAGACTAAACATCTGTGCAGAGCTCAGTCAAATCGATTAATTCTAATTATTTTGGCAGCCTTGTAGTTCTTGTAGTGAGAGTGCTCCAGTTTTGGTTTGCATTACCAATAACAACACCTAACTGCAGAGCTGTATTAAATTACATGCTTGGCCATCTCCCAGTGTGTGTGTGTGTGTGTGTGTGTGTGTGTGTGTGTGTGTGTGTGTGTGTGTGTAGTAATGATTTACAGTACTTTGAAACATAATAGAAGATGACTTCAGAGAAGCTAATTAACACTAGTATGATTTTAGATGAGAAGCCCCTGAAGGGCAAAGTTTATCAAGAATTATCAACAAGTAGAGAGCTCCTCTCACATAAATGCTAAACTGTCTCATTAAGTTTCAGAAAAGCATTCTACTGATAGAAACACTTTGGGATTCTGTTCTCCCTAATACATGTAAAATGAGCTTACAACTTTTATTGTAAGTGTCCTCAGTATTTAAAGAGCACAGTCAATGAAAGACAAAATGCTGAAATGAGGCCTAATTGCAAGTTGTAATTAAAATAAAATTATATATATATATGTGTGTGTGTCTCTGTGTGTGTGTGTAATATATATACACACACATATACACACATATACAGTATACACATACACATATATACATATACATCTATCTATATATTATAAATGTATACATATATACATATATATATATATATATATATATACATACATATACATACACATATACATATATGTAAGTAATAAACCACGACAGGGTGTACATTAAAGGATTTTAATGCATGCCCAGGGTGCTAAGGCACAAGGCCAAAGGCCAAGTGTCCTTATACCCCTGGGAAGTATATTAAAATCTTTTAATGTACACCCTGGAGTGGCTTATCACACTTATAAAATGGGCCACTATCATAAAATAATTAGTTTGACTTGCTCTGATAGGGATTAAAACTTATTTATTATGTTCAAAAGAGTGTATAATGCATTACCTCTACAACATCTAAAATCTGAAAAAGTAGTCCCTATTAATGAATAAAATATCATATCTCAGCAGTAGGTTAACTAATACAGTACTTTGCAGTAAAAGTATTTATTAGTAGAGTTTGTTGAAATTAAATATTTTCTCTGTAACATGTAAATTATCATATACACTAACAGTGTCAGTGGCTTAATAGGTAGTACACTTGCCTCTGAGGCCGGAGATCAGAGGGCTGTGGGTTTAGTTCCCACATGTGGCACTTGGGTTAATATCCCAGTACTGACACTGTAGTGCAGCATGAGAGGGTGCTGCATTTCTGAGGTGCCGCCTTCAGATGAGACGCTAAACCGAGGTCCCATCTGCCTGATTGGTGGTAGTTCAGGTGGATGTTAAAGATCCCATGGCACTTATCGGAAAGAGTAGGGACATTTTTATTGATAAAACATAAAATAAAATACACCCACACAACATCATAGCACACTATATCATAACAACAGAAATGAAAAACAAAAGTATGTATTACATCATACATGAGTACAAAATTACTCAAAACAACTTGCCACCACCTTAAATCAGAACAAAACCCAAAAAGAAACTGACTGAGTATTAAGCATCATACTTCTAACAAAATCAATTGTATATTACCCCCAAGTTCATTCAAAAGAATTCTTATCCCAAAAAAAAAAAAAAATCCAGGAGTAGAGTCTCCAAGAACCGTTATGTACTGTACCTCCTAATTCAGTTATTGGTGCATCTCTGTCTGTCACCCATGGTAAACCTTTCCATAGCTCTAAGAGTATAACTTTAGAATACTTCCTCTTCTCTGCTTTGTCCAACTTATCAAGATCCAAAACAATTTTGTTGTATAATTCAACATGACTGCTCTTTCTGTTGTAACGTAAATCCACATCTAGTGGTCCAAATATTCCATTTTAGAATAACCATTGTCACTTGTAATGTATCCCAATTCCACTTATCCCATTCTTTAGTAAAGACACCATACATTAAGTTTTTATATGTCAATGTTTTAAATATAGGTTCATTCCAAGACTGCGCTAGAAAATCCCAAAAACCTAAAATAAAAGAGCAGAAAAACAATAAGTGCTGTATAGTCTCCTCCTTCTGTATACATTGAAGTCTGCTACAATACCGCTCATCTCATTTTTACGGTTCTGATTTGTCTTGATATTAATTCTCTCATGACAGGCAATCCAATGAAAATCCCATATCTGTTCTGGAATTCTAGGGTTATTCAAAATTGTTTCAAGATCTCCAGATGCTCCTCTGGACATTTTGAAAATATCACCTCCCAAAACAGACATTAGACAATAAAGAACAATAAAATGTCTTTCTTGACAGGTTAGTCACCTATTGAACAGTGATCTGCAATTGTTTTAACCTTAAGAAGGTGCATCTAAGATATTCTGGTAGTATAACCATTTTTTCAGAACTTTTAAGGCATTTGAATGCCATAAGGCCATAAAATGAGAAACCTTTCTAGCCAACAGAGGTGCCCAGCCTATAGTTTGTTGCATTAAAATAGTTTTTATATTTGCATACAAAAAAACTATTAAAGAATAAAATAGGGTTTATCATATTCAAACCCCCTGTTTAGGGTAGATATACAATATTCCTCTTCACTGGGTTTAATCTACTCCCCAACAAGCCTGAAAAAATATACTAAGGAGTTCAGTCTCTGTATACTGTGGGGTGGAAATAGATAACTTAAAATAAAAACTGAAATTAAAAATGTTTTTATAGGATAAACCTTTTTTTACTCAGTTCACCTCTATTCCATAAACCCACCTTCTGCCTCCCTACTGCTAATTGTTTACTCCAATTTAAATCATCCAGATCACCTTTCCCAAACCATATACCTAATATGTTAATAGGTTCTGGCTTTATAACAATCCCTCAATACTTCTATCTGCTGTGAAGCATAATTTAGATTTTGGCCTACACATTTATCTGTATTTAATGATGCCCTGATAATTGCCCAAACTCTTTGCATAAGTCTAAAACCATACTTAATGAAGACTGAGTCCGGACATGGAGGGTCATGTCATCTGCATGTGACATGACTTTAAAAGGAGGTTTTCCTGTCCTATTTGGATTGGCACTACCAGATGATGTTCATTAATTTTCCTCAGCAAAGGATCTATAAAGAAGCTATACAATATAGGACTGAGCAGGCATCCTTGTCTAACTCCTCTTTGTAGATGTAACAGAGGGCCCTTCCATCCTTGCATCATAGGGGTTACTGTGTGCTGTACTGTAAATTGTTTGCAACCATTCTATAAATACCCCAGGGACCTGATAATGTCTTAAAACTTCCCATAGGAAAGTATGAGTCACCCTATCGAAGCATGCCCTTGATCCAAAGATACTAAATACCTATTCAACTCTGTAGTTTGTCTTGCTTCTACAATCGCCTCAAAAATAACAAATGATCATGAATCTTTCTTCCTGGAAGAGCATAAGATTGAGCATTAGAAACAACCTGTTGTACCACCAAGGCCAATCTACTTGTCAATTTTGTAAGCAATTTAAAATCAGAATTTAATAAACAAATAGGCCTCCAGTTCTTTAATAATCTCCTGTCCCTTTTTATACAGTATATAAATGTTAATATTCCCATATTCATGTGAGTGGCACCGCTTATTAGTTAATATGTAATTAAAACAGATGTTAGCTCCTCTATCAATTCTGGGCCTATGAATTTTAGTGATTCATTAGAGTCCATCAGGTCCAGGAGCCTTTCCTCCTGCTAACATGGATAATACAGCTTTCACTTCTTCCACAGTTATAGGCCTAATTATGTGTAATTTTGTATTGAAGTCAACAGCTGGAATTTGTAAGTCTGAAAAATAGGCCGTTAGACACACTTTATCAATTTTGAGCAGACTGTACATTTGTGCCTGATATTGACTTACAATTTCCAGCATACCTTCTTAGATGAATAGGCAACCCATCATCTCCCAGTAGGGCAGACATCCTTTTGCCTGTACCTGTGAAGCATAACATGCAAGGGACACACCTCATTGAATTTCCTTTTACATCAAATTGTTGCTGATGATATAAAATCCTGTTGTTTTGTTCATGATAGTCCCGATATGTTGTTTCACCGTGTTTATTTGTTGTATGAGATTTTGACCAGTATCTTGCATCATAGAGAGCAACTGTTGCAGAATTTTCCTCTGTTGTAGATAAAGTACTGTAATTTTGGTGTATTTTACTCATATTTTTACATAACTTCTGCAAATCTCTTTTGGTATCTTCCCACCATAAGGTAGAATCATCAAAAGGAAGAACACTGATTTTCTTGCTGATAAAATGAACAAGAGTTTGTAGTGTCTTTTCATTGGATAATAGGGAAGTGTTCAGCTTCCAAAACCTGGCCTCACTGTACCCCTGCCTGTAGGCCTATTTTAATGCCCACTATACTATGATCTGAAAACTCCACGATATGTATTAGCTGAAAGTATAGATTAATAAGAGGACACGAAAACATAATCAATCCTAGAGACTAAAGGCCCTTTTGAAAAATAGGAGTGGCTACTTTAGTATATGCAAAGGACGAATCCTTTAGATTTGCTTTTGTACTATTTGAGCTAAAAGATTTAAATCACAGTACGTTTTAAGAGTAGTAGCTTGTAATGGACAGTTAAAGTCACCTGAAAAAAATTACATGATGGGCAGTAAACAAAAAGGTTGTATTAAATGAAGGATTTCCAACGTTCTGCTTTGTTTGGGGCATGTACAGATTTATTAACCGAATAGAGTAGCCTGTACAGTATTAACACATCCAAGATCAAAACTCTGCCTGGTGCTAAATCATATAGTTTTAAAAGATGATCTTCAGGCAATTTAAACAAAATTCCTAGACCCGAACAGGTGTCCTGACCTATGGACCAATATGAAGGCCCAGCATAACCTTCTTTATGTGAGGCAATGTTTCTTTCAAGGAATGAAGATGAACATCCTGGAGAAAGAAAATACCAAAAGATAAGTGTGTCAGAAAGGAAAAAAAAACCTTTCTTTTGCTAGCCCTCTTCATACTATTCACATTAATAGTACAACAGGAAAAGGAATAAACATGGATACCTATGTTATTTATATTTCCGACTCCTTGCAGACTGTTTTTTCAGCTTTTCTTTTCTAAGGCCCTTCCCCTTTCTTGTTTTTCAGTGTCAGTGGTGACGTCTGGCACAGAAGATGCTACAGAGGAGTCATCAGAATCATCTTCCAAATTTAGTTTGTAGCACATCAAACTTATTCAGTAACGGTACTTCAGTTAGCTGTGATTTTAACAGAAGCCCTGGTACTAGATTTTGTGGCACTTACTTTAGAACTGATTTCAGAACCAGTCAGGGAGGAAGGGGAGCATAAGATCTCCACTAGGATGAGCCCCAAAGGTGGAGGGACAGGTTTCAGAAACAGACATAGCATCGATGTCTTGGATTGTGGTTTTCCTGAATCTGTTCTTCTAAAGAGGTTTCTTTGACTTTTCCAAGTTATCACAAGTCAATAAAGCTTCAGCGGGAGGGGATGGGTTTGGACTGAGAGGTACAGGGGGTCTGCCATAGAGACCCCTTGCTGAGGTTGCAATCTAGCAGAAACCAATTTCTTTTTTCATCAAAGTGATTAACAAGCACTCCCTCCCCATCAGCCTGGTCAGATATGTTATGTGCAGCCCATTGACAATTTTGAAAGGTATGGCCTATCTCTTCACAGAGATTACACTTGCATTCATTTGTACACTGAGAACTTACATGACCCGGTCCCTACAGATATTACACCTAATCTGATCACATGTGCTACTTAAGTGAGCCACTGAGCCACATTTGTAGCGCATTTTCGGCTGTCCCATGAAAAACACTACCCCTATCCCATTCCCCAAAAAGAGTTAGGTAAATGAATAACACCAGTAGCAGTAGTTTTAGTAAAACTTTAACCTTCCAACCCCCAGTCCATATGTTCTCTGAGTCCAATATAGCCACCAGTTCTTCGAGTACTGTACATTTCTGTTTCCATCCGATAAGGTTGTTGACAATAACCCCTTGTTGCGAAATAACATAGTAATAGTCTTCTGTGCTGGTTTTGTCAGTGGTATTGCAACAAATGGTGCCCAAAGGATAGATTTCTTTAGTGTACTGTACTTAATCCAAAACCTCTCCAAGCCATTGAGAGACTTAAAACTAACATCAAACGTAGTTTCTCCAGAAACATGGATCAGTGCATAAATTTCATTGGAAAAGAACTTCATAGAGTCCTTCAAGAGAGTTTTGGCTACAAATAGTCGATCAGGAGGCTCAGACATATCTCCAGTATAGGATAGATGTACCACATTATGCCTTTTAGCTGGAAAGATAGGAAATTTAAATAAAGGAAAATGATCTCAGAACATCTTTATTCACACTATTTAGAGGCAAATGTGGTAAAACAGTAGATAAATTGGGGCCCCCTACTCTGAGTGCTATGTTCTAAAGATTCAGTATTTTGAGGTAGCTTTAAAACCAGATTGTATCTTAGTTCGAGCTCAGGAGGTACCTCCAGATCCATAATTGGTACAATAACAAGTGCAGAATTTGCAGTTGACTCTGGCATATGAATAGGCGATGAACCTGAAACCCACTGACCTGTATGTTTATTCTGCTCCCACCCTGCATTTTTCAAGGCAGTATCCACTGACCACTCTATCTGTGGAGTAATCTCACCTTCTGCACCATGTCTTAGGCCAGGTGTCTGTTCACCCAAAATTGCCATTCCTGATGCAATTGCTGTAAGCCCTGTTCCCTGCATTCTTGGCATTCTGCTTGCTCTATGACCACTGCCCAGATCCCCGAGGAATCCTTTGATGCACCTGCATCATGTTTGCTCAACTGTGCTCCTTGACAGTGTCTTTCTGTCAGCTTTAATGTCCATGGAGCTTCTTTTGTAGTTGCATTTTTAAACAAATACTATTTTTCCTCAGCAGCAAGCTGTGCCATAATATCTGCAGTTTCAATAGAAAAGTATGTTTGCTCACCCGAGTATCCAGTGGAAGTTCACTGCTGTTACTGCCATCAGAAAAACTATCTTTTGTAACTCAGGTAATAAAGTCATTTGTGCAGGGTCAGGGTCAGTTGGAATGTGGTCCACAGCAACACCCACTGCCTTATCAGCAGAGTCAATATTCACGGAAGGAGTTACGCCAATATCCAATACAGCAGTTTGTTTGTCAAGAATCAGCTCTTCCTCCTCCACGCCAGTAGTCTGCTGAGCGCCATCTTGGCCCCGCAAACAAAGGGGTCCCCTCTGCTCACAGGAAGCAAGGCCCCCTACAGGAAGAGTAGGGAATTTCCCAGTCCTGGCCAAATTTCCTCATTCACTAAAAATACCACCAACAGCTTAATCTGATTCAGGGTCAGTTGGCATTCATCTGTATCCCCTCCCCGGTCATGCCTGAAAATAGGCAGGATTTGTCTATTGCACTTACCCGGTCAAAAACTAAATAAATAAAAATAAATATAAATGCACTTTGACATCTGTAAATTTGTAAAACATAAGTAGTGTTTAAAACTTAATTTTCATTACACTGTAGTTATATACTTTCATTGAAGGAAACCTCTTCATTTTTGTTTTTACTTATGTTGTGGTCTAGTACATAAAAGGAAAACTGCTATAGGATTGAGGTGAAAGGTTAGTAAGGAAAAAACTTTAAACCTGCCAAGTTGCCTTTTTTTGGTTGGGGGGTATATTTTCTCCTGAAAACACCTATATATGATTAAAATGTATGTGCTTTTATAAACATCAGCAATGTAGTTAAGCAGTTTGGATCTGCCTCTTCCTATGTAACTGTGTTTTCTCACCTTTTCTCTTTGTTTATAAAGTATTACTACATTGCCTACTTCCTTCATCCTGTTTTATTTCTGTTTCTCCCCACATTCAAGACACAGAGGCCCAGATATTCAAAAGAGTTGCCCATGCGCAATAGGATTGCGCCTGTGCAAGTCCGAAAATGCGCCATTCTGTGATATTCAGCAGGAGGCAGTTCTGCTTCAAATCACGCTGAGCAACAGCGCAATGATAATGAATGTATGCACAACTGAAGGGGAGGAACCATGCATAAATGGCGAAAGCGATATTCAACAACGTGCGCCATGCACAATAGGGGAGCCAGTGGAAGTTGTGCATAGCGGAAATGAGCCAAAATAAAGAGGAGCAAGGAGAGTGCAAGAACGCTACAGGGAAGGCACATGAGGCTGAACTCTAGCAAGAGAAACTGGGAAGCATGGACACACAGGGCAGGCCAGGAAAGGGCATCTGGAACCCACAGGCTCAGGGAAAGATGTGGGAGCCACAGTGCAGAAGGGGAAGTACTTGCCACATAGCAGTGAGGCCAGCACAGTCAGGTGTTCCGTGCAGGGAAGTATCAACCAGGACAGTGGGGGAATACAGAAACAGCTGCCGGGGGTGAACACAAGCCAGGGACATGGCCAGTGCCACAATCCAGATGGAGGCAGTAATGAGGGGCTGAAAGGTGGGCAGGGGGCGTGGCCTCTGGAAGGGCCTGTCGGCGGTATGCCCCCAACAGGCAATACCGAGCCCACACCAGCTTCGAGCTGTACAGTGATACTGAGATCGTGGGCCAGTACCACCTGAATGGGGCAATTCTGAGGTGGCTCTGTGAGCTGTGCAGTGATGTGATGCAGGCACCTACATGACGGAGCCATGCTCTGTCAGTGGAGACAAAAGTGACAGCTTGCATGTGCTTGCTCACCACGGGTACCTTAAAGACCAACTGGGACACCACAGGCATACCCCAGTTGACCACGTCATGCCACCTCACCCAATTCCTCAGCGCACTGCTGCCACATGCTGTGGAGTACATCCATTTCCCCAGCACACCGTGGAGCGCACAGCAAACATACAGGAGTTCCACAGGGTAGCATGTATGCCTGGCATGCTAGGGGCAATAGACTGCACCCATGTGGCCATCCGCACACCATCTGGCCCAGAGGGGCCCATATATAAATCACAAGGGCTATGCCAGCATCAACTGCCAGGTGGTGTGCGATGCCAGGGGCGATAATCAATGTCTGTGCCATGCACCCTGGGGAGCACATGATGCCTTCATCTGGCACCAGTCGGCACTGTGCCACAGATTCGAGTGGGGATATCCCCACTGGCCACCTAGTGGGTGAGTATGCAAACCACATGGACAATCATAGGGCCTGGGGGCATGGTCAGAGGTGACATGGGTAGTGGCCTACATGGCCCGGGACAGGGCGATGCTGATCACCAAACTAACCTCCACCCTCTACACACAGGTGACAGTGGATACCCACTCTGTCCCTGGCTGCTTACACCCCTACCGTAGTCCCGACCCCATTGCAGCAATGCTACAATGAGGCACAAGCCACCACCGTAATGTCATCGAGCAGGTGTTTGGGATGCTGAAGGCATGTTTCCATTGCCTGACACCTCTGGCGGTGCCCCTACAGTACAGCCCTCAAAGGTCTGTGTCTATTCCTGGCCTGTTGCATCCTGCACAACATGGCCAGTGAATGTGGATAGCCATACAGGTCAAAGAGGGGACAGCGATGGGATGATGAGGATGCCGTGACAATGGTGATGGGCATGCCCCCTTGGGCGAGGGAACCCCGACTGCTCCGGCTGGCACAGCTGCACCGGGACACCATCATGGAGGAGCACTTCAGCCAACCCAGGTAAGTCATGGGGCCATGTGCAACCACCAGTGGCTAAGGCACAACCCACAAACATGCATGGACACACACCAGGGTGCATGCCACTGGCCGGCATGGAACCACACACCACCAGGGATGGGTGAGGTCTAACATGCCATGCGAACACACACACGCACCAGACATGCACAAAGGGTAGGAGGCACACCGACCCAGAACACCACCCTAACCACACATGTCCACAGACCACCACACCCACTGCCCTTCATTGTGTGTGTCAGATGCTGAGCACCATTGCACATTGGTGTACAGCACAATGCAGGCATCATCATGCACACAACTGTGGACAGCAGCCAGGAGGGTGTGTAGATGGACTGTGTGTCCACGCAGGGCTGGGTACTCGCCTGTGCATTGCCCCTGAATGACACAATGCACACAGGCAGCACCGATAGTAGCTGCGTTGGGAGACAGGTCCTCACGCGCTACAGTGCCCCGCCACCACGGATGCATGGGAGGCCCCACCAAGACCCACCAGCACTGACAGGCTGACCACTGGCCTCATGAGGTGGCACCGATGGTCCCCAGGGTTCCACTGCGTGAGCAGCGACCGTGCTCCGCAGCGGTGCTGCAACACACCAAACATGCCTGCACCAGGCGTGCTGGGATGTTCACAGCTGAACCCGGTGATGACAAGGATGGTGTCGCATGACGCCGGGCACGGGGTGGACAGTGCACTGTGCATGAAGTTCGCGATGCATGGGCAGATAACTGTGTGCTCATTGTGGCCATGACAGCAGTGAATGCCTGTGTCTGCCTGTCAATGGCAGCGGTCACATCCTCCCCACAACTGGTCCACCCCTGCCAGGATCAGAGCAGTGTCTCTGCTGCGATGCTCCTCTGCCCGCTCCAGAGCCGCATGCAGTGCATTCACCGACGCTGCAAGCCACATCTGCTGGTTGACTGATGCTTGCAGTATGCGGTGTGCTCATCCAAGAGGTCATCTGCCTCTCGGCATCCTGTCCTCAGGGTGTGCGTGGCCCTGATGCTCAGCACTCTTGAGGTGGGCGCTGCACACCAGGACCAGGTCTGGGCATGTCCACAGGTGGTGCACTGATGCTGCCCCGACACTGTACCCCAAGCCCATTGGCCGACTGCTAATGCTGCCCTCGCTGCCACTCCCAGGGCTCACTGGTGCCACCCGGTGGCCGCAACAGTCCCACTGTCCTGTACACACCCAGGCTGCCCCACTGGTGCTGACAGGCACAGGCTGGGACTGTGATGACACGCAGGCTCTCCACGGCGCACCGCCACAGCCATAGCCATGATAAAGCCTGCTGTGTGGCCATCCTGCGAGCACACACGTGTCACTGCCCATGGCGCTAGTGACATCATCATGGGTGATGGACCCGCACCAGCTCGAGTCACAGCATGCCGCATCCGTGGACGCTGGCATGCTGGGACATGGGCAGGACCTCCTCCGCACCTGTTCCAACAACATCAGTCTGGACAGCCAGGCAGGCCCACTGTTGCACTGAGCCATGTATACCTGTGGAGGTGGATGGGCCCTCCATCTCCATCTGACTGGCCTCAGTGGACAGGCTCGCCACCACTGACCCATGCAGATGCTCAGGATCTGTAAGGGAAAACAAAGTCGCTACTGCATGTGACCTACCCTGCCCCCAATAGACAGACCATGACCACCATGCAGTGACGGGCTACCACCCGCCTGGAAGCCACCACCCAGAACACCCTCAATAGCACAACGCTGCATGCTGCCAGCAACCTCTCCTCCTGTGGGGTCAGGCGTAGCCTCCGCTGTCCCCTCAGATGTCAGAGCTCATGCTGCCCTGATGGCAGCCACCTTCTCCTTTATCCTCCTCCTGTCTGTGCCCATCTTCTTCTTGCACTCCTGCACGGAGCACTGGTGGCTGCCATGCAGGTTCACTGCACGCACCACTTCCTCCCATGCAGCAGCATGGGCCTGTGGTGTTTCCTGCCGCCTGCTGAGAAGCTGCCCTGGTCCAGGTAGGCCTCAAACAGGGCATCTGTCTCAGCCTTGGTGAAATTAGGCCTCCTCCTCCTTCCCACCACTCTGTTCCTCCTCTCCCACAACTCAATCGGTCATGATTTAGCCTGTGAGAATGAAAGTTGTTACCTGTGACTGTGCAGTCCCATGCATGTCCCAAAACCACAGTCCACACTCCCTAACAGCATGCAACTCACCAATAGACTTCAGTAACAGACTGGCGGCCAGTGCAGCCCAATGTCACACTTTTATAGCACAACCCATGCAAATGAGGCAAAGAGCAACTTTAAGTGGATGCAAATTGCAGTGCTGCACCACTGAATGGCTGATTAGCTGATTTGTTATGACGCTGAATATCGCGGTTGTTGCGCTTTGGCGTAATTGTGTTGAACGTGTGAGCCAAGGGTGCAGTTCCGCATTACGCGAGTAATACACCTCACCGCGCATGCCCGGTTGCTGACGCAGGGCGCCTGCTGCGCTGCTGGACGTGGTGTGCACGGGAAGCAATGCACGGCACGGCCACCATTGTGCCAGTGGCGCCACAGCGATGTTCACCATATGGCGCCAGTGGCACTTGGGCATTGTAGGCGCACTGGGCAACAGCACAGTAGACCGCTACTGGAGGTAGCACAGAGCACCCAATCGTGCTACACGCGATTGGGTTCTAGTGGTACCTGTGCCTGTCCATGCGCCTAGAGACCATTGACCCGTGCCCGACCTTTGCCCCTAGGCACCATGGGTCAGGCATTGGTGCACCACTATCGCGCTGTTCGGTGACAGCCTGATAGGGAATGGCAGCACTGTAGTGCGCAGCATCTGCATGTGGTGGAACCGCACTGCAGAGCGCCATTTTGAACCTACTGAGCAAGAGGTGGTGCGGAGTAGAGCTGTCCAGTGGAGCTGTTGAAATGGCAAACCTGGTTGCCATTGTTGAGCCACTTTGGCCCACTGTTTGGGAGGCACCCTGGACAGGTCTAGGAGCCAGGTGTGGTAGGAGGTGGCCGCCGCTTGGAGGAGGCCACAGGAATGGGGAGGACAGCAGAGCAGTGCTGCCACAGGTATGGGGACCTGAGGTGGAGGGACACGGACCTGCTTGCCCTCCAGGGCACATGCCAGGAAGGGCACAGTGCCATGGCCAGGTAGGTGTACGTCCACACTTTTATCTTCCATATTGGTATCATGGTTGCATGTGTCCGGAATATGGGGGAACCATATAGTGTTGGCTGTGGTGGTGTTAACAGGGTGTGGGTGGGTGGGTGGGTCTGGCTGGGTGGGATTGCACACATGGGGGGCAGGGGACTTTGCTACAGGATTGTATTGATGTTCTCTCCATGTTTGCACCTTCAGGCCAGAAGAGAGATGGCTGGTGAGGGAGCAGAGGCACCAGCAGGAGGACCGGACCAATAGGAGGGGGAGGTCCACAGTGCCAGAGGGACCCGCCTGATGATGGTGAGTGCCTTATCTCCATGATTACTATTGCAAGCTGTGTAACAGGGTGGGCACGAGGCATGGCCACCATCCATTGACACCACTGCCATGCACGCAACTTGTTACAGTCAGCACTGTCCAGTGGCACTGCACGCCTGGGAGTGCGCCATGAGGTCCATGCGCGCACCAGGTACATGGCTGTCCCACTGCCTCTCGCACCATAGCCATGTCACCAAACAGCCACGGTGGTGCTGTGCAGGACTTGGCCAGTGGGTGTGTGCAGCGGTCCCATGGCTGTATGCACCTGGGTGGGCAGGTCTTGTGGACGTGATCACTGTGGGTGGTCAACACCATCACAGAGACATGTCCCATGGCCGTATGCCATGCACAGTGGGTGGGCCATGGGGCTGTGCATTCACACCTATTGACTGTGCTCCCTTGTCCTAGGTGTCCACTACTGCAGGCAATCAGGAGGCACTGCAGGAAATACTCACTGTGGCCAGGGCATCACTGGACATCCTGTGGCGGATTGAGTGGCTGGGGGTCTGGTGGAGACACAGAAGGCAGAGTAAGTTGGAGTGGGGGAGCGGGGTTCATTGACCATCTATATGCCCCTGATTTCTACTCCCTGGACCTACCTCACACCCTCCTTCTGTCCCATTTGTTCACCCCTGCCCCTTACCCACCCCACCTTGTTTGTGGCCTCCCCACACATTTGTACATAGTTGTCAATAGTTTTGTTTGATGTTTTGATTGCTACCCTTTTGATAAGGAATACTGTGGTGGTCTCTGTTCAGCGGCTATAGGTGCTCAGCTGCAGTGGTGTGCATGGCGCCAGGGTGGTGCAGTCATGGGTATGTGTGTGTGTCCGTGGGGAAGTGACTATGGTGTGGGAGTAGCTATCAGTCAGTGTCTGTGGTGTGTGTTGTTCTCTATGCACTGGATGACTGTGTGCAGTGGTCCATGTGCATTCTCTGTGTCCATGGTGCACCTGTCAGCCCATCCATGGCCTGTGCAGCTGACACCCTGCATGTTTGTGACCTGCACGGTCTGCTGGCATGTCAGTGGTGGCTGTCCATGCAGGGCAGCCACTGTACCTGCCACAATGCTGGGTTGCCTCCTGTCACTGGTGTGGTGCATGTGTGCCTGGTGACACTGTGGCCTCCGCTGTTGTTGTCCCACCTCCATGCTGTGGCTTGTGTGTGTGTTGCAGGGGATGTGCATCACTGACTGTGACTTGTGCTCGGGCAAATGATGGTGGGTGCAGGTCCACAGTGCCTGCACAGGGTGGCTGGCACTCCTGTGCCATGGAGAACTGCTGGCCGTGTGTACATGGTTTCCATAGGCCCATGCTGGGGTTTGTTGCCCCCTACTGCGTCCCTGTGTTGTTGTGCCCTTGGGTATGAGTGGGTGTTTGTCCATGCACTGTGTTGCATCCGGTGTGGTGCTAGGCCTATGCATGCATCAGGGTGTCTGGGCGCTGGCTGTTGTGGCCAGTGCTGGGTTGGCGTGTGTCCCTGTGAGGTGTGCAAGGTGCTGTGCCACTTGTGGTGGGGTCTGGGGCATTCCTGTCACGTGTGGGTACTCGTGCGGCCACATGGTCGGTCTCTCCTGTACTGGGCTGGCATGGGCACTGTATGCCATCGCTGATCATCAGTGCTGCCACCCACTGATGGGTGCTCATGGTGGGGCTGCCTTGCATGGTTCTGTGGTGCACAGGGTTGCATTGTCACAGTGGGGGTGGTGGCATGCATGGGGTATCCTGCAGTGGTGGACACTGCTCCTGGGCAGGGTGTCTGGGGGTCACGGTGCAGGGTGTGCTCTGCATTGGGGAGATGGTGGCACGGGTGGTCGGCCCTCCTCGTGTGCCAGTCACAGCTTGCCAGGGTGTGATGGGACACCATGGCCCAGCTGTGGGTTGGTTGCTTGTCTCCATGGGCCAGTGGTTATTCCAGCCTCCCCAGTTGTGCAGTGCATGGGGTGGGGAGGCGATGTCTGTTCTGCTGTGTGTTCCTCTGTGGCATGGGTGGTGGGCCCCTGCATCCCTGGTTGTGCAGTTGCATTGCTGCCCTGCTGCTGGGGGCATCCCTGGTTGCACTATGGTGCTCTGGACTGCTCAGCTGAACATCTCTTGTTGTGCTATGGTGCATCAGATATGCTCAGCTTCCCCTCCTAGTTGCGCTATGGCGCAGGTGGTGCGATATTCAGTTGTTGGCTGTAGGGGCATCTTGGCGGCTCAGTTTTTGAATATCACGCCTCTTGCATATGGGTGCAATGGATCGGCGCTTGCTCCTGCTATTGGCGCACTTTTGGGTGAAGTTTGAATATCTGGGCCAGAATGTTTATCATGGAATGTTTACCATGGACTACAGGGATTCAAAATTCTGCTCACTTCCACTGGTAGAATGTTACTCTCCTAACATACTGTACACACAGATAACAAAGGCATGTTTTAGAGCCAGAGACTCAATTATCTCACTGTCAGGGCAAGCAGAAGAGATTTCCCTGATGAGCAGGTAAAGATAGAAGGGTATTTTCACTGTCAGTAAAGAAACAGTTGTGATGAAAACTATAAACAATACTTAATGTTTCTAATTTGTTCATTCGTGTAAGGAGAGTATAATGATCAGGTAAACAACATTTAATTAATTTGTCAAAGAACCTCAGCATGCAAGCACTGAGGCAATGGTTACCCTAAAGGGCATTGGCTGGGAAGCCAAGTTTCAAAGAAATACAAAATCACACATGCCCCATAATACAAAGCATCATGGTTGCATATGCAAATCACCACAGAATATTATGCTGATTCAACTTTAGCTAAAATGCATGGTGCCAAAAGGCCTTAAGGTATTTTAATTTTTTGGCCCAGTTGAAGGTTATTACAGTGTAAAGGTAGCAGCCATGTGTGTGATGGAAGATCAGTTCTGGTTGCAGGGGACTGAAAGAAGATAGTTCTGGTTGTGGGAGGACTGATTTGCCATTGTGTGATGTGGTTTAGGAACAGGATGACTGTGAGTATGTAGAGATTTAATGTACAGTCAGCTGCTCTTTCTTGGCCAATGAGATTTCTATAATTTTTCTTGCCATTATATATATATATAGATACATATATATATATATACACACACACACACACACACATAATCACATATGGCATACAGAGGGTTTAAAGTGAAGTTTACTCAAAGTGAGCAAATGTTTCACACAAAATATAATACAGAATTTAGCTTGAGACATTTTCTCAACTATACTCTCAACCAGTTAATGCACTACATAAACTTTAAAGCCTTCAGTGTTGTAACAGCATTTAATACATGATAATATCAATTGTAAGTGCAACCCCTGTTATCTGGGGTTACTAGAATCCCAGTAAGACCTAGTGGTAGGCAGGAAGGCAGCTTGTGAAACTCCAGTTAAATAGATTTCACGCTGTCTCACTCTGTTCTCAGTCTCAGCTGAGACTGAGGGATGACATCATTTAGAACTGTCGCAGCTGCATAAGCCACACTGGAATGTTGCAGTTGGAAGTTAGAGTAGAACGTTGGGGAATTTGAAGTTAGTTCAGTAGAGTTCTGTTGCAGTCTGTAGTAGAGGTGCTCTGCTGTAAGCAGGCCCTCAGAGTCCCTAAGCTCCATCAAAGAGCTATTTTATGGTATAGGTGTGTGTTCTCACCTGAAGAGGAACACAAGAAGAACACATTGAAGTGGTATAGACCGCTTTCAGTGGTTCAGGGACCCATCCCTACGGGATGGGGGAAGAATCAGCTTGCTTCCAGGGACAACCCCATGGTCCGGCTAGGGAGAAAGAAGCTGCCTGATTTAAGTTCATGCTGAGGCACCAGAAGTTCTGGACTAGATTTCCTTTGAGGAGAAAATGCCTGTGGGGTACCTGCAAACCAGGGGTGAGTTTGCTTCTGCTAAAGGCCATGTGTTTTCACCTGAAACAAAATGAAACTAAAGTGACTGTTACTGTGGGGTCAGGAAAAGACAGCCAAGTACAGTTTGGAAGATTGGGATTGGACTGCTTAACTCTGTTGGGGGTCTAGAGTAATGGACACAGCCACTTATTTAAGTATGTTCAAGTTCATCTCAAATGGGATGTAAAGACAGTAGATTGAATGTAATACATTTAAAAAGAATCTACACAGCAAAGTGTTTTAAAGGATGAGGTGTTACAGTCCAGGAAATGGCCGGGTATGAATTATGGGAACAACAGGTGGGAGACCCCCATCAGTAGTAACCAAATTCACCTAAGTGGGTTTACTTTGGGACACCTGTTGCTTTCTCTCAGGTACTTGGCCAGTGCTTAAGAAAGTGCCTGACGTGGGATTGATGAGGAAGATTCCCTATGGAGCAGAAGTGCTCATAGGTGGTTTAGGAGCCACCAGTAAATGTTTCCATGCTATATGGAAAGTGTCCAAGTGGCTAGCAAGGGAGCCAAGCCAGGAAAACCCAGAGCAGAGTACAAGTGGGCTGTGTGCCCAGTGTGTTTCAGAGCCTGAGGGCTAAAGTGAATGAGGATGTGTTCTGATCTCCATAAATCTGCATTACCAGGAGTGTAGCCCCATGGGGTCCATCTATGCTTTGTTTATTCTGTTGGATGTGAATAAAAGCCACACTTTAGAATCCCACTCTGGTATTGGACATTACAGTTATTGCTTCCTTTGTCTGGAGTTACTTGGGTGCCCCTGTTGCAGAGTAGCCAAATCTAGCCAATGTGCCGAGTGACATATTCCTCCTGAACCCAGCTCACCAGGTAGTGCTGTCAAGATGGAAATGGCATACCTGGGTGGGGGTTACATAAGTATAAGTACCAAATAAAAAACAAAACAAAAAAACTACTTGTCAAGCACCCCAAGAAAATGAGACCATAAGCCTGATATGTACAGATTTCAATAGTGTCAATGTATAACAAACATGTACAGAACCAGTCTAAGGAATTTCAATAAAGATTCATAGGAAAAATCCACAGCCCCCTTTCCTGGGAAAGGTAACTAGTAGGAATGAGATATATTTTATTTTTGATTTATTTAATTCTTGGATTACAATTACCTATGAGTCAGAAAACTCTTTTGCATAGGTTCCACTTCATACAATGACAAATAACAATACAGGCAAACAAATTACTAAAACATCATCATATGGATAAATACAATTTTGTAGACAGATTAGTGTATCATAGTCATACAGAGCAAAGGCTACTTGAGTAAACTGAGTAACAGAAACATATATTGCACATAGTAGTTAAAAAGATAATGTTGCCCCAAACAGGAACGCAAACAGCTGGAGGCAGACAGAAGTGACTTTGATGGTGTGAGCTAGTCTGCCTAAAAATAAGACTTCATCCACAAGGTGTGGAGGGGGTGGAAGCATGCTAAATCAGGGCTGGGAGAGTTAGAGGGTATATGGGGACTGGGGGGGCAGTCACAGAGGCTGTGGAAGATGAGGTGGAGTCTCAAGAGTTGTTTAAAGAGGCCCAACGTGGGTGAATCAACTGTGCCTGCTGGAAGACCTGCTCAGCCAACTGGGATGTGCATGAGTCCTAATACATCATCATTCACACCAGTCTTTGCAATATTTACCCAAAGGAATTGAAGAGTTGATTTATATTAACCTTTTCAGGACCTATGTAATTAATGGCACCGAACTCTGATAGTTTTATACTTGTAGAAGGGTAAATAAATGCTAGGCAGCTATTGTTTTAGGCATTTTGAGGTTGCAAGGGCATCCTAGGGAATTACAAAGAATCATAGCTGTGTCAACTGCAGTGCTCAAAGATTGAACAAAGCATTTCCTGTAAGGCAGCCTCCTTTTCCTGTATTTTCCATGTAAAACTGTTGAAATCTCTCATGCTTTGCTCTCATTGTTCTTGTATCTCCAGAATCTCTTGATGGTGTTATAGCATTGTTGCAATACACTGGCACAGCCGGATAGCCTGGCTGAGATGCAGTATGTCATATTCAGCGGGTCATACTTTATCCATTTTGGCAATGTACTGACACAGGATAGCATTAATGAGATGCAGGCTCTCATTTTCAGAGGGTCCTAATTTTACTCATTTCTACAATGTACTGATACAGGTTAGTCTGGCCAAGATGCAGTATTTCATTTTCAGTGGGTCTTACTTTTTACCCATGTTTGAGTTCCACAGAGGATACAGCATCTAACTGCAGAGCAGGTCCAAATTACATCCTTGGCCATCTCTCCCAATGTGTGTATGTGTGTAGCAATGATTTACAGTATTTCCTCTGAAGGGTTGATTTATGTTAACCCTTCCAGGGACCTATCTAATTAGTGGCATTGGAACTCTTATGGTTCTATATTTGTAGGAAGGTAAATGCTAGGCAGCTATTATTTTAGGAGGTTTCAGAGGTTGCAAAGGGTATCATAGGGATTACAAAGAAATCATAGGGTGTCAACTGCAGTGTTCCCAACAAAGCATTTCCCTGTAGGCAACCCTCACTTTCCCTGTATTTTCCATGTTAAACTGGGACAAAACTCCTGTACATTTTCCTGTATGCTCAAATCAATACATGCATGCAACTAACTTCATTATTGTTAAGGCTGTGTGTGTGCCCTTTAGCCCTGTTACAACCTACTGACATAAGATGGCCTGGCTGGAGATGCAGTATGTCATATTCAGTGAGCTCACACTTTTATCCATTCTGGCGTAGTACTGACACAGGTCAGGTTTGTTGAGATGCAGTATCTCATTTTCAGGGTCCTAATTTTACCCATTTTACAATGTACTGATACAGCTTAGCCTGGCTGAGATGCAGTATCTCATTTTCAGTGAGTCTTACTTTTACCCATGTTTACATCTGCGTGCAGTGTACTGACACAAACAGATTTGCTGAGATATTAATGATCACTGTGTGCAACAGGGTGGTGCTGACTTATACTATGCATCGTAAGTATCGCCCACATGTAGTCATGTCAGTGCTGCCATGATACGGCTGACTCAGAACTGCACATGTGCTAGTATCAATCATGCAGTTCTGTAATCGAGCAGTATCAGTTTAAGAGCATGGCATATTCTTTTCAACACTCTTGCCACAGCTGTATTGGTTCAATACTGGCAAAGGCTAATAGATGGGTAACATTGGGACCACTCAACTGCCTTCATGTCCACCGGCTCTATTGGCAGGTCATTTTAGAAGGCCACCACCTTCTGGAACAAAATATGCTTCCTAAGATTTCCCTAAACCTGCCATCTGTTACCATCAGAGCATGTCCCTGTGTCCTGCTGGAGAACATATCCATATGTGCAGTCCTGTCAATATCCCTGAGATTGGGAAGACTGAGCTCATGTCCCATCTCAGTCTGCTATTCCACAGGGACAAAGCCAAAGGATGAGGGAGCACCCACATATGTAGAAAGCACCAGGACCACAAAATATTATTCAAAGTCCTTTATTTAACTAAAGTGCATAGTGCACCCACACATAGTGAGCATAAAAAGTGGTGGCTGAGCCTTTCTGCAACTATCATTTCTCCTGACTCCTGCCAGGTGTCATTAGAGTGATTCATTCTGATGATGCCTGGCAGGAGTCAGGGCTGATACTTTCAGGTGGCTCAGTCATCACTTTTATGCTCACTATGTGGGTGCACTATGCACTTTTACTTAAATGAAGAACTCAATATTTCTGTGATCCTAGTGCTTCAGCATATGTGGGTACTCCTCATCCTTTGCTTATTTCAGTTTTTCATTGCTGAGCACCATATTACTTGTTCTGCCACCCAGGTCCAGTTTTGCTTTGTTCCACATGGAGAGGACAGTAATAACTACTAGTAAACATAAAAATGTGGATATTTTCTGTTAGATCCTTCCAGGTATTCCTGTTTTGAAAATGCAGCTTCCCTTAACAAAGGTATTCAAACAGAAAGCCCACCAGCAAATTTCTTCTTCTTTTAAGTACTGAACACATTCTCTTTACTGCTGCAGTAAATGTAAACACTGCAGGAAATATGAAGAAACTGATAGTGGGAAGCTTACAAAGGGTGTCAGTTGGCATTTTACTGTATGGGGCTGCATAAATGTAAGAACTAAAAATGCTACATAAATTCAGTGCCACTAAGTAAGTGGCAGATGGTAGTGGTGGGGATTTGTCAGTACAAAAGGGGCTTGGTTTGCACTCAGAGAGGAGTGAGAAGGTCAGTTTTCCTATGTGGGACAGTGACCCACAGGGTGTAAAAGTTGAGGTTATTGAAAATATGATGGATCATAATGACCTACATAGCCCATTTTCTTAACGCAGTGATTTTGTCATCAAAGAAGAAAAAGGTGGTTGAAACTGACAACTATCTAACATTTTTCACAATTCCCACTCAAAAAGAATACCAACACCAACTTGATGTACTATAAGTCTGCACCAAAGAATTTAGCATCTATGCTAAGCACCATGCTGCACTCTTTCTGCAGGGTCTTTACAGAGTACAGTACCACAATACATTTTCTTTAACTTATCTTCACTTTCATCTGAATGCACCCTGACCCACTTTCTGCCCTGATATCATGATATTTAGGGCTTGATTAAGTCAAGCTGTTTCCAAAGTTCCTCCCCATGGACCAAAGTAAACTTTTCAATGCCAAAAAGACTAGCAATGTATTCCATGGCTTTGAATGAATGTAATATGGGGTGGTATTATACTTGCACATTCTTGTATTCTATGATTCCAGTATGTTCACCTATTAATTTATGAGGCTATACTAAATTTTAATTTTATTTTTAGTCTTTGGTAACGGTGAGGCCCACTAGGCACAAGTGCCTGTTTTCAGGGCGACCTTTTTTGCAATGTGGGCTCATAACTTTTGTAATATTCAGTATTTTACCACAACATTTCAACGTAGCCATTTCAAAACAGCGACTCATGAATGTGACAGTTGTCATTTTAACTCCTGCCCAATATGTGTGTTTGCAGCCCAATATTTGATTTTGCAGTCTCTGCACAACATCACCTTTACACCAGGAGTTAAACATTTTCTCTGCTCTTCTTTATGAGGCAGGTTCATCACAAGACTGTGTTGAAAATTTGGTGTACAAATATTTAAAAAATAATTTTCAATATTTTAAATGCAGATTCCTCCCCTGCAGCCCTATTGGCTCTGGCCAGAGTTTGTTAGTTATAGGCAGGACTGGGCAGTGAATTTAGCACAGGAGTCAGCTTATCTGTTTTTAGGCCAGGCTCCTTGGATCACTACCTAGTTGTTGGAGCGGTTGAAGGAGGGAGCAGCCGGTTGCTGGTGTCCCATCTCTTTTCACCTCCACTGGAGATCTATGCCCTTGTGGCAGCCATGGACTTGAAGCTGTCTGCATTCATTTTAGGAGGTGTCTCTGCTTCAGAGGGCTGTCCTGCTAAAGCCCTCTCCAAGCTCAATGGACCTTTTTCCCACCTGGAGTGTCCCCTAGGTACGGTCGGTACCCCGACTGTGCTGGATCAGGGCGCCTCTTTCACCATCAAATGAGAAGGCCTCTTAGACAGTGGAGCTTGTTGTTGACATGGATTCCTTCCTGGGAACATGCAGGCTCAGAGGCATTGCTGCATAGACTTCCCAGGGCAAAGGGCAACTTCAGATAAGTGAGAGGTCATGGAGGTGCCGGGTGCAAGCTTTGTCTGCCGTCCATTTTGTTTGTCAGCTTACAACTGGCCATGGAGCAGCCTTTTTCATCTTCTGGCTATCCCCAGAATTATCATTAATGGGGGTGGCCGGACTGTTGTTGACCTGTGCTGGACTGAATATCGTCCTGTGGAACGGCCTCATCCATCCTCTGGTTATTCCCCCAGGATTATGATTAAGGGATGGGGCAGATGGTTGGTGTCTGTTGGTGGGACTCAAAAGTACTGGTAACTCTTTCCCAGGCCCTTTGGAGTCTGTGAGAGAGGCTCTGTGGGGAACCTGGGAGTGCTTCTTGTTTACTGCTCCTATTAAGTTTTATTCCTCACCTAAATAACAGTTGCCCTGAGACCAAGGTCACTGAGAGGGCCCCAGTCTTGTAATCTTTGGGCTGTGAGGCTGAATCCATAACTATAATGATTATTTACACCCTATAAATATTTTGCGCCCTGTCTAGTAGGACCATATTTATAGATTCAAGGTCTGTGCTCTATCAAACTGCTAGGCTATATCTGTGTTTCTTTTGTTGCCTTGGTGAGGGTGAGTTGAGGGGCTCTGTTTGTTTTGGGGGGTATTTAGGTGTGTTTTATGCAGATTGTCAGAAGGGTGTGTGTATGGTGCTGAGTGTGTGAGAGTGTGTGTGTGTGTGTTTGAGTTTGGATTAGCTGGCATTTATGCTGTCTGGGGCCTTTGAGGCTAGCTAGTATGTGTCTGGGGCAGGCCCGAATAGTGTAAGAGGCATCCCAGCTGTTTGGCCTGTAACTTCACTGACCTCCTTGTTTCTGACACCACAGCATGCCGCTGTTGGGAGGTCAGTGATTAGGAGGAGCGACGTTGGTCAGGTATGGCGGGGCACTTTAGAGAGCAGGATTGAGGCTGCCGAGTGCAGAAGGCATCCTGGGTTTGACAGGTCCTTGAGATAAGCCAGACATCTGTGGTTCCCATCCCCAGGGCTCCACCAGACAGAGTGGGCAGGCAGCAAGAGGGGCTGCATGACCCACCAATCCCCTGAGGGGCAGTGCTTTGCAATGCCAGATCGATCAGAAACAGGACTGCAATTATTGCGGACTTGGTTTCTTTGGCTGATCTGCCTTGCATTATGGAGACCTGGTTAGGTGACAATGCCGGCCTGGTATCAGAGGCCACCTCCTCTCGGTACTGGTAGTGCACTGCCCCAGAGTGGAACGCAGGGGCAGGGAGTGCCCATTTGTTTTAGATCTGAGCTGGGCATCACCGCACACCAAGCAAGAACACCGGGTTCCTTTGAATGTGTAGCAGTCCATGGGGGTCCGGCACAGGCTGCAAGATTCTCCTGATTTACTGCCCTCTGGGGTGGTGGGAGATTCCTGCAGGAGGTAGCCAACTTCATTGTTGGTGAAACATTGAATCCCACAAATGTTTAGTTCTGGGGGATTTCAGTGTTCGAGTTGACAACAGATTTTCAAGGCTAGGTTACAACCTCCTCCAGTTGATGTCATCACTGGGCCTGATGCAAGAAGTTTCTTCCATGAACCACCAGGGTGGCCACATGCTGGACTTGGTCTTCTTGCTGGGGCTTGAGATAAACAATCTCAAGACTGATCGGGTCACTTGGTCTGATTATTGTACTGTGAAGTTCCAGTTCAGGGTCCCCAAGAGCCATCCCCTGCAGAGTTAGTTAGGTATCGCCTTTGAGGGTTTGACCCTGGAGGGATTTCTAGTGGTGGCTGATCTGTCTAGTGTGGTATTGCATGTGTAGTTGGTATGATTGAGGCAGTTACCTCCTATAATAAGGTGATGTATGATGCCCACAACTCCCTTGGGTCTGTGTATGACCCAAATCTTCTCATTGAGGTCTCTGTGGTTTGATGTCGAGCTCAAGGTAATGAAGATGAGGGTTGGAGGTTAGAGCACTGCTAGCATAAGACCGTGCTGGATGTGGACAGACTGGCCCTCGCATTCACTATTGTGAGTACCAGGGATCAATCAATCATAAGAAAGCAGAGATCCTATCCAGGAGATTTCTGCTGGGAAGAATCGACCAGCTATGGTGTTTCAGACTGTGGACAGCCTGTTACATCCAACCTGTCTCCAGTCAAAACAGCTTTTCAGATGTTTTATGTGATGAGTTTGCTTGATTCACTATCTTTCACAGAATTCCACCAGTGGGCCACATTGCGGCCAACAGTGGTCATCTTGAGCATCCAGAGTGCTCTGCCTGTTTGGAGAGAGTTTAAACCAGTGGAGGTGGTTGAGGTCATTGGGGTTGTTTCCAAACTGAAGCAACATATTGTGAACTGGACCCAGTGCAAACGTGTTTCTTGATGAGATGCATCAACTTTGTTGGCCCAGTGTTCACCTTGATTGTTGGGTGCTCTTTTGCAGAAGGGTTTACCCAGATGCCTTGAAGGAGGTGCTGGTGGGACCCCTTCTGAAGAAATCAACTTTAGACCCTGACGTCCAAGGAGAATTACCATCCCATCTCCAACCTCCCATTTTTAGGAAGGTCGCTGAGAAGGTTGTGGTGCAACAGCTTGAAGAGCACCTCATGACCTTTGAGCTATATGCACCTCCAGTCTGGGTTTGGGTGAGGCATAGCATGGAAACTGCACTAGTTTGGGTGCACAATGATCTCCTCAGGGCAAGAGATCGAGGAGAGGGACAATTTCATTCTTCTTGATCTCTCCTCAGCTTTTGACATGGTAGCCCACTGTGTGTTGCTTGACTACCTGAGGAATTTTGTGGACTCACTGGCACTGTCATCTGCTGGTTTGAGTCCTATCTCACAAACAGGAAGCAATGGGTAGTGATAGGAATTTCTCTTCCTCCCCAGCGTCCTGTCTTGTGGAGTCCCTCAGGGCTTAGTCTTGTCACCAATGTTGTTTGCCATGTATATGCTACCTCTGGGTGAGATCATTAGGAAGTACAGTTTGGGTTTTCACCTAGGCTGATGATAATTCAGATGTACCTTTCTTCCTTTGCCCATGGAACAACTGGCGCAGTGAAATGCTAAATAATTGCCTTGCTGAGATCATCAACTGGATGGCCCAGCTGGTTGCAACTTAACCTTGATAAGATGGAGGTAATGGTGGTGGAGTCGAACAGAGGGCATGATAGGGTGGCCTCTGGTGCGGTGACAGGTTCATTCCTGGGTTCTGTGTCATGGAAGGCCTCCTCTAGGGTTCGCGATCTTGGCGTTATCCTTGACAGTGGTTTGATATTTGAGTGGCAACCATAATAATACGTGACTTTACTTTTAAGCGACTACAAGTCGTGAGTGACATATGGCGACTACTAGAACTGCAACTTACATCATAGCGCATTGACAACAATAGCACCTGTAGCTGCCGCAAGTGAAACAAAATAGTGAATCAGATAAAATCGTGAGTCATAGGAAAGGGCATGTAATGTTAGAATAGTGACTATATGAATTTGGAAAAAAGCGATCACCAGATGGTGATCAATCCATTAAATTCTGTGTTCTTTGACAACTTTATTAGTTGAAACAGTAGTGGAGTGGGTGAATCAAGCGTCCTTGAATTAGACCTGGAACTAGAAATTGTACACTAGCCCACGTGAGGTAGTCGTACATGCTTCTCTGACCATATTCAGCAGTAGAGATAAAATTTGTTTATTCGCATCCTTGTATTTATTTTTTTGTTCTACTTACTCCTGTGCCAGACACAATCTGCACTATCCTAAACTCAGTCATGCGCTGCTCCTCCTGTAGACATTGAATCAGTCACCATATGTTAGGATGACATGCTCCGAGGTGGTTGTTGAATCCACTGTGCCACCCTTCCACTGCATTATTAGTGCATGCAAGACCCCTTTGTGGTGGCATCATGGCAATTCCCTTGCTCTGGTGGGAATGTGGGCCTTCTCCTCCCGAGCAACCCCTCGGTGTTCCAATCCATGTAGACTCAAAATAGTGCATTAGAGGTTGTAACACTTCAGTGTTTCTATTGAAAAGTCCCAGTCTCTCATTTCTTCAAAAGTAGCCACAACATCAGTTACTGGGACAAACGCCAAAGATAATAACATGCGTAAGTGCAGCGCAAAAATCTGGATCAGCAATATACTTTTTATGCACTACAGCAGTGATTGTCAACCGTTTTGGTCTAGGGACCCCCTGGTAACCTACTGGCCTTGTCTAGGACCCCTACCCAAAACACGATTAGGTACATTTCATTGTGAAAACTACATCAATGAATTTTATAAAATGGTTAGTTTTAGTAATGTATTTGCAAGTAAACAAAACAAATAATATCAGTCAGGTATAAAGTACTACATTTTCAGTTTTGAAGTGCTAATGTGACACTTGGGCTTGATGCAATGAGTAAAGTCTCTCAATCCTTGGTGCAATTTTTGAAAGACATATTCTCAGGTCATTTTCTGCCTGTAGTCTTGAGCGATACTTAGTTTTAAGGGCAGTCAGGGTGGAGAATCCACTTTGGCACAAGTATGTCGTTGCAAATGGAAGAACAACTTTTATTGCCTTATTTGCGAGATCTGGAATTCATTCTTGCTACCAATCCAGAAGGTGGTGAGACAAGGTACTGATTCAAATCTGTTTCTGTGTATGCAGTCTGTGGTCATTTCTATCAGCTGGTCTTCTTCCTTAGTTGTCAAGCTGGATGAAGCAACTATTTGAGATGGAAGAAAATGGAAATTGAATCCCTTATTGTCACAAGCCAGCTCTCAGACTCTGAAAAGTACTCTTCAAATTGCTGTTTCAGTGCTGCCAAGTGTGAACAAATACTGCCCGATATTTTTGAAATAATGCTATGATCCGAGTTGTCAATCAGGTCTTGTAAGGATGGGAACATGGATACATTTCCTGTTTTACTCTTTCTCTCCATTTTTGGCTCTCTCGATGAATGTCTCCACTTTGCTGTACAGTTGTGTAATATTAACATTTCTGCCTTGCATTGACATATTAAGCCTGCTCAAATCACTAAACAAATCAGCAAGGTATGCAAGTTTGGCTACCCACTCCATATCTTGTAAACTTAACAGCAAGATCTATCTGTGCGTTCTGTGATAAGAATTCATAAATTTCAACATGTAATTCAAAATCCTGCTTAGAACTGCACTAGTGCCAACGGTCTGACTTCTGAATGATATAGCAGGGCTCTGTATTCAGCACCCATATCAGCACAGAGCGCAGCAAAAGCCTAGTGTTCAGTGCCCTGTTTTGATTAAATTTACAAGTTTTACAACTGAGAGAAGAATTAAATAGAAGTCTGTGCTCATTCTTTTGATGCTAGAGACTCCTGTGTAGCACACAATGTGTCTAAATAACTTGTGGTACAACTCTTTTACCATACCAAGTAGAGCTCTTTAAACCTGTCATTGCCATAGCTCCATCTGTACACAAGCCCAGACATTTGTTCCAAGAAATAGCATTTTCCTTGACAAAGTCATCAAGCACTTTAAATATTTCTGCACCAGTTGTTTGCTGTGGCAGTATTTTACAAAACAGCATTAGAGCTAATATTTTAAGCTTTTTATAAACGTCCATTGTTTTAGCAAATCTTTTGCAACAGTTTTGAAAATACACAATAGGTTTGTCTTTGACTGCATTATGTTTTGTTTCCAAATGTCTGACCATTTTAGAAGGTTTTATTGCTTCGTAGAAAGCGCAAATGAGCAAACTACACATTGTGGAAGCTCCTTTCCATCTAGTCCTACATCTGGTCCTACAGCTGTAGCTGTTATGAACCCATATTTCAACTAGTGATCCTCACATTTCCTGTACTTTTAGAGCGTACATATTCTGATGGTGAAGATGGTTCAGGCTGCACATGATCAAGTTTTCTTTTCTTGGCAAATCTGTCCATCAATATTTATTACCAGTTCTGTTCTGCAATTAAAAATAGACTTAATAGTAGCTGACAATAGCAAAAAAATACAAACTTAAATGTGCTTTGGTGGCAGTAGGAGGAATAGCAGGTGCAGTGCTGAGAGACCTTGGACTTAGGGCCCAACACGCGGGGAAGCGGGAGGGATTTACCAGAGTTCCTCTTAATTGGTTGGAATGGTCCATGTTTTGTTTTTAATATATGCAGTTCTGTCACTTTAAGAGGTGAGCACTCATCAGTGGGGCAGTCTTAAACAGAAGCTGTAGTTGAGGCGTGACAGGCGTCAGCACGTCAGTCCATGGCAGAGAGTGGGATGGACCAACCGGTGATGAAGGCATGCACTGTCTGAGAGTGTGTCTATTCGACCAGCCAAAGCCCGCGGGCTGCCATTGTAATTCAACGAATCTTGGTCGGTCTTGGAGTGCCAGACAGACACAGACAGTGGAGAAGTCTTCCGTGAAACAACGCATTCCGATCCTTCGAGCAGTTGTCCGTGAGTCAGTCAAACTGGCATTGCAGGTCAGTGACGGTCCACCTTGGAGTGGTGGCAGTGTCTGATTCTTATTTGAGCCTTCTGAGGTAGGACTTTAATAAGCGGTGTGGCCATGCCAATGGCCTAAGTGTGAACAAAGTTACACCTCTAAGAATTTTCGTCAGCAAGAGACCTAGCTTAAATGTGTCTGTGAAAGTTTTTTAATCAGATAATGGATCATTGTTTTGGTGCACTTAAGACTAGTTTGACTGTTGTTGGTTCTGACTTAGCTGGGCCTGGATAAGAAGGTGATAGACTGGGGTGTAATTTATAATAAATGCTGAAAAAATGAAGAAATGTGTTGAATTTGTAGTGGTAACTGTGATTTGTGTTTGCTGGTAGAAACTGTTACTTTGTGATTGTTGTTGAGAAGCAGAAGAGTAGCATGACTGCAAAATTTCTTAAAAGCCTGTTTTTATTGGCATTTCTAAGAACCAAAACATACAGTTAGGAACAGAAAATAATCAACAGCACCCCAGGCAAAGACAAGGACTGTTGACAATTCCTGTGTGACTTCTCTGTGATTTTCTCTTTGTGTCCAGCATCTACAGTGTCTCCTCCTCAGTAAGACTCAGCAGATGTAGAGCAGCAGAATCAAACCTCTTGACCTTATCCACCTCTTCCTCCATGTTTACCCTGCTGCAGCCTGAACCTGAAGTAGCCTACAAAAAAAATCGAGTATGAGGGGGCACGCTGGGCAGGGGTGCAGTCAGAGGGGCTGGTGCTTCCAGGAATGCAGTGGGAGGTTGGGGCCCAAAATTACAACATGCACTGGGGCCCATCTTTCTCTTCCTCCGCCACTGTTTGGTGGGGTTGTATACTTCTTGCTTGCTGCTTGGGGGAGGGAATAACTGGGACATACAAAGTGTAAGTATAAATTTAATTGTTCTTTGGTGTTTTGTTAGGTTAATATACTTCATGCTAGCTAGCTGCTTGTGGGGTGGGGGCAAATAATTATCAGTACACAGCTCTGTAAATCTTAATAAAGCTCCACATAAACCTTTGATTTAACATAGACTACGGTTGAATAGAAAAGAGTGTACATACCAGGCAAATATTCTTATATACGTGAGTCCGTGTAATCCATGATTCATGAGGAATAGACTGGCTATATGCTTGACTTTAAAGTGCTAGAAAGAGAAACAAGATGAGAGATGACCGAGTGCAGCAAGTGAAAACAAAAGCGCTAAGTGTACAACATTGCAGGCAGCTTTACTTGGTCACTTACTCGGAGATGAAGAAGTGCACAGCAAGCACAGAATGCTGACAATTGTATGCAGCTGCTGATAATTGCCTTATTTAAATATCAGCTAGGTACTAAATTACCATGAAATGAAATGAGCTGCAAATTGTAAGATAATTGTCCGCGAGATTGTGACATGAAAGCGGATTGAAGGCTTAACTATTCAGCAGGTTAACAAATATATTTATTCATCGTGGGGGGTAGTAACACTGCACCTCACCACTCCGTCATAATCAGACATCAGATCTCAATTGCTGAAAGGATTCTGATCCACAACACTGTTTCCTTAAGCATACATTTGTCCAAAGTAATCAGAAGCATTCATTCATTCATTCACCCCGCAAACTGCAGCTTGCTTAAAAGCTTTTGTTAGTACCAAAAAGGAAAACACTGTTTCCTTCAAGGACGTCATTTCGAAAATAATTAGAATCATTCTTTCACACCGCAAACATTATTACATGCTCCTTCAGGGTCTGAATATGGCTAAAACACAGTAAAAATAACTAATTTGCCCAAAGTAATCTGAAGCATTCCAAGACACTGCAAACCGCAGATTATACCACTCTGTCCCATCTCACATTGTTACGGCGCGGAACATATGCACACCGCTGACAGTCAAAAATAATCAGTAAAAATAGCTAATTTGCCCAAAGTAATCTGAAGCATTCCTTCACACGCAGCTCGCACCTTCCGCCACATATTCACATTATTACGAAGAAGGGACATACTGTATGCAATACCGCTGACCTTGAATGCTGAACATTTGATTCTGGCTGGGGATCCTTAAAACTGTTTAGTGCAGGTTTTTAAAAGGCAAAGCTTTGCTTGTGCTTACTTGTGCTTCACCAGTTATGTGCCTGAACTGTAACGGGAATAAAAGCATGATTAACTGTTCATGTTTGCTGAATGTGGCTGAAAGTTCCACGGACCCCTTGCACATGCTCATGGAACCCTTTTGGGCTGGAGCCCAGTTGAAAAACACTGCACTACAGGATACTTTGGTACTCTTCACCAAACTGCTCGCGATAGTGAAAAAACAGCCCCTTACTTCTGTGTTGGGAAGAAAGCACTGAACGCTCTCCATGCGGACGTTTCAAAGTCCATAATAGCAGTACTAGAATTCGGCGTGTCACACAATTCAAGAAGCTTGTGTAAACTCTTGAATAAGAGACTGTTTTTGAGAGCACATCAGCATATAAAGCGCTGTCACAACATGGCCAGACTGAATGCAATGCACAGTATATAGTTGGTCAAACAAGGATGGACAGGACTTGAAAATCCCATCCAGCATCCAGTCAGAGCAGTCCTACAGCATTTTAATGCTGGATGCTGTTGCAAACATTAGAAATCAATATTTTCTTTTCCACTGTCATACAATAGGAATTGGGCCCCAGCAGTGTTTAAAGTAAATTCGGTGGTATATCTAGCTCCTCCACTGAGGAAGGGTGGCAGGACAACCTCTTTCAATTTGCGTAATCCATTGTACCGTTCTCTTAATTAGTGGCACTTTGGGCCAAACAACCTGCTAATACATCAGGAGCTGATGTTGTGCACTGAACTACAACTTGTGTCGTTGTTTCAACACTTGTTCGTGCCCTGACCCTGACTTCTGCCATTATCTGCACACTCTATGTCTCCAGTGTCAGGGACATGCGTATGCTCCTTTTAACACTGCAGACACAGTATTCTAATCGTATGCAGTCTTGCAAGACAACTATACTTATGTGACTCCACACACCTCCAATAGACTTTGTCACCCTTCTCTTTATCTTTGTGGTAGACATAACCAGCAAAAACAGAGAGGCCTACCTTTTGGCTACTGATGAGCTCAAACTCCATTCCAGTATCGAGTTACACAAAATTGGATAGGGCTTATATACCATTGCTCTGCAAGGTACTGCTTTGCGATTGGACATGCAATGGGAATTATGGGAAAAAGTAAATATTGGCATGTTAGGACTGCAAGCGAGCAGAGAAAGCAAAATGGTGAGTTAACCTTTCACCTGTCATTGATTATAATTCTGTTGTGGTTGCTATCGGTGTTGCTGATCGCTATTATTACACTCGCGGCAATGTTAACTGGACGAAACTGTACTGTCGTTAAACTGCACTGCTATAATTGTAACGCTGTAATGTATTTCTGATTTTATTGTTGCGATTTTAACATGGAACCTTTGAAGCTCAGGTGTCATCCGTTGTCCGATCAGCTTTTTCATCTGAGGAATATCACCAGGATCAAATCCCTAGTTCCACCCGGACCTCCCACCTTAGTGCATGCCTTTGTGACATCCAGTCTTGATTACTGTATTGCGCTGTACCTCTGGGTCTCTGGAGGCACCTCTGCTGGTTGCAGCTGGTGCAGAATGCGGCTGCTAGGTTGCTGAAGGGACAGTCGAAATACTGTCATGTCACCCTGGTGCTGTGTGAACTCGCTGGCTGCGGTCAGGTGGTGGGCTTGCACTCACCTTTAAGGCCCTACATGGACTGGGCTCTGACTACCTGTCGGACCTTCTTACACTTGCTGCCTTGGTCCCCTCACTCCAATCCTCCTCTAGTGGCCTCTTTGTGATTCCTAGGATGAGGTTAAAACACTGCAGGCAACAGAGCTGTCAGTGTCATTGGCACCATCCTGTGGAATTGGCTTCCACCAGCTGTTCAGGAGGCTCCTTCAGTTGAGGTTTTAAGACCTGCCTCAAGATTTTCCTGTTCAGTCAGGCTTTTCCGACACACTTTTTAAGATAAGTGGCCCATGAATGCCCCAGTATCTGTTTTAGCCCAGGCCCATATTTGGGAGTCTGTTTTATATTATTGCTGGAATTTATTCATTGTTATATGTTTTCAACTGTGTGTATTTACTTAATGTGTTTGTTATGTTTTAATCATCGGCCATAGAGCCCCGGGGTTGGGCACCTTAAAAATAAAATTTGCCTTGCCTTGCATTGTTTGTTTAATTTTGTAAATTAAAATTCTTCTCTTTTGAGAAATGTCATGGGATCTTTAATATCCACCAAAAGGCTTCCGGTGACGCCACGGCAGCAGTAACAGCCTGAGAGTCGAGCTCCCTCCTGAGAGAATTGCAAAACCTCCTAATTGCTATATTACTATCTAAAAACAATAATGCCTCCAGGAGGTGTAACACAAGATAAAGGAGACAAGGGACACCAAAAGCAGCAACAAGAAAGCGGATTGCAGTGGATTGCCAGAGAATTGGCAGGCCCGTAGTATGACGCCTCCTTACAAGTCAATATGGTTTCGGATATGATACAGAAGGAAAGACCGAAACTTTATCTAGATCTCACTTTGAACAATTATTAAAAGAAATCCAGGACTCCTGTAATGAAAATAAAAGGAGTTTCAGAATGTAAGCGGCAAACTTAGTAAAATGGAGCAGCACATAGAGGGTAGAACAAAGGATTGTACAAGCAGAAAATAATGGCGACATCCTAACTCAGGCAGTGGGCTCTCTTTTCAACACACACCGGCTTTACAAGCAAAATGCACAGATCTAGAGGCCAGGTCCAGGAGAGATAACCTTTGTTTATACAATTTGGTAGAAGGCGAGATATAACCAATGTCTTTATTCATAGAAGATCTCCTAAAAGATGCATTGGGGTTACCACAGGATTACCAGTTGAGAGGAGCGAATGCATAGATCTCTGATACCCAAACCTACAGACCCCACTGCTAGGCCTCGTTCCATTATAATAAAATTCTCGAGTTACCGTGTTAAAGAGGATATCTTAAACGCAGCTTGGCAAAAAAAAGAGCTAAAATTCTTAGAATCCCGACTGACTTTAGACCAAGATTTTTCTGCCCGAAATTCAACAGGCCAGACAACGCTGGGTCCCTTATTTTAAAATATGCAGGAGCTCCAGCTTCGTTTTCAAACCCCTACCCTCAGAAGTTCCGGTGTACTGGGCAGAGGGTCCAAAACTCTATAACACTACTGAAGAGTTAGACAAGGTACTGATTGAAAAAGGTATTCAGATGCCCCACCTTGATCAGGAATGTCCCAAGTGGAAGCTGATGGAACAGATGGACTGGCACTTGGTTACAGGAAGAAGAAGGTTGAAACACTGCTGGAGTCGGCATGGGCACTTCTGGAGAAGATGGCCAGGGAAAGATGCAGAACAGAATGAATATGGACTTAAATCGATTGACACCAGTTTCCTGGCTGAAAAGGTACTGATGGGCCATGTTCACTTGGTTTTCTAGCCCTGAGTGAAAAGCGAGGTCGGTCGGATCACTTAGAAAGAATGGGGAGGGAGAAATGAGGGGAGAAGTCAGCCCAAGCAAGAAAGCAGAAGTTGTTCGCATGATCATAATAAAAGACTAGAGACTGAACTGATTTAAAACTGCATAGTTTTGAATGTTCATATGGGCTTTGCAATTGCGCTGGCTTTCAGACCTCCTTTAGCTACGACCTTGTCGAGCTGGTAAACAGCAGCTCAGTGGTTCTTAGGCTCTTCAGGGCTTTCAGGGAGACCCACATAATTGAAGAGTCTGCACTCTGAGCTTCTAGAAAGAGGCAGCACTATATAATAAATGGTTCTTTGTATTCTCCATAAGATCAAATGAGCAGATTTAAAATGCAGTTCGGGTGGGGAGTTCTCAGTATACTGGAAGTTGAGCTGAGAAGTATAAGATTGCCATGACGTTCAAATCAGATGTAGTAGGGGCCTTGACATTCTTACAAGACCCTAAGGAGGGCCCATTCAATCGGGGTATTTTGGTTCCTCCTCATCTCCATTCCCCACTGGATGGTTCAGGAAAGAGAAAAGAAATCTGAAGTTTCAGATTTCCTACCTTGAAGTTCATGCTTGTTTTAATGAGGTTATCTTTAGTGCCCTGTTGGCATTTATTTATTTAATTACTAAGGGTCTGACATCGGGGAAAAATGATTTAAGTTAGCTACAGTTTGTTTGGGAAGGGGGTGAAAGAGGTTGGGATGAAGGAATTAGTTTTGAAGGCTGAATTAAAGTTCTACAATGGATAGGGATAGAAAATGTTGCTCCTATAATGTTCATGGGTTGTCCAGCCCAGTTAAACAGGCCAAAATACTGAGTTATATGAGAAAGATGGCAGTGGATTTTATATTTCTACAAGAGACACATTTTCTCCACGGGAACATAGTAAGCTGGGCTCCATGGGTTTTGGGAGCAGTACCACAGCCTCATACAAGAAAGAGCACAGGAGGAGGGTGGCAATTCTGATTCCTAAGCACACCCTTTTATAAAAACAGGTGAGCTTGCAGATAAGGAGGAAGATATGTCCTGATGCGGAAATTTCCAGGGCAGGCCACTGACCCTGGCCTCGGTGAATTTCCCCCAGGCTCAAACTCAGCAATATAGCTGAACTTCCTGACCACCTTACAGGAATGGGCACAGGGAAGTGATTTGGGAGGGGACCTAAACCTTACCTTTAATCCTACTCTGGATTCTACTTCTCAAATACAAAAAAGGACCAAGGTATAGCTAAAAAGTGAAAAGATGTTGAATGAGCTGGGCTATGTTGATATTTGGCACCATCTTGAGGGTAAAAAAGGAATACACATTTTACTCAAAAGTACATTAAGTGTATACCAGATTAGACTACTTTATGGTTCCCAGTGAATTGGTTGGTCAGATCCAAAAGGTTTCCATGGGGAGTATTTGCTCTCGATCATGCTCGATTTTCTCACATTCCAGTTTGGAGAGTTGAGAAGGACCACCTTTTGGAGACTGAATTTATCACTGCCCAAGGATAAGGAGGTGGGGAGTCAGTCACTGAACACTGGAATAAACACTGAAGGAAAATGATCTGCCTAGGGACCTTGCCTGGGTTTTATGCGGTACCATAAAGGCAGTCATCGGGGAATTTTATCAAATGGTCTAGTAGAAGAAAAAGGAAAGAAGCCAAAAAATGAATTATTCATTCAGATAGCACAATGTGAAGCTCAGCAGAAAATTAAAATAGACAGGAAAGGACTAAGATATTAAAACAGCTCAAAGCTAAATTAATGAATATTCTTGATTATGTGGTGGAACAAAACTACTTTTTTAAGGCAGAAATATTATGAGGTGGACCTAGGTCCTTCAGATTGTTGGCAGGCAGATTGAGAGTTCAGAGGAGTAAGGCAACAATACAGGCAGTACAGCACCCATTAATAATACAATAGTAAAGAAACAAATGGTATAGCAGATTCCTTTAGGGACTACTATACTACACTATACAAACAAGGTACTCAACCATCTAGCACCCATATTAGGAATTTTGGAGAGTCTTGACATCCCTTGGTTTCCCTGGAGCAGGTTGACCAGCTGAACCGGTCAATTGAGGACGTAGAGGTGGCAGCTGTCATTAAGAATTTAAAATCTTTCAAATGCCCAGGGACAGACGGTTCTACCAGGGAATTTTATAAGCAGTTTAGGGGTAAATTAACCCCTATGCTAAGTAAAATTTTTGTTATATACAGGGTGAAGAAGGTGAGATACCTCCTCCTGGTCCCAAGCAATAATATCGTGATCCCCAAACCAGGCAAAGACCCTTATCATGCTCTTCATACTGCCCCATCTCAATTTTAAATATTGATTACAAAATCTTGACCTCGATTTTGACTAAGAGACTTGAATTATTGGTACCCCAGATAATTGGCCTTGACCAGAACAGGTTTTATTCCGGTCGCCAGGCCCAGGATAATCTTAGAAAGACCTCTCTTTATTGACCATATAATTCGTCACAAAAGACTACCCTTTTGGTCAGCATTGATGCAGAAAAAGCATTCAATAAGGTGTCATGGAGGTTCTTGGACGAGGCCTTAGCCTGTTTTGAACTGGTGAGTGCTTTCCAAACCCTGATATCTAAAATCTATAAATCCCCAATGCCTATATTAGAGTGAATGGCCATCACACACAGAGGCTTCATTTGGAGAGAGGACTAGGCAGGTTGCTCTCTGTCCCCACTCCTTTTGTTCTCTACATTGAGCCTTTGGCTCAGAGCATAAGAAGGACGAGGATTAGGAGTAGAAATGTTTGGTCACCAGCATAGAATTTCTCTATATGCTGATGACGTGCTTTTTATTTGGAAAATCCAGATTATTCACTGAAAAGGGTGATGGACAGACTGACACAGTTCTCTGAATTGGCAGGTTATTCACTGAACACCTCAAAACTGAGGTTTTAAAATTTAGATATGACCCTCCTCAGAAATTAGAAAAACTTATCCTATGAGATGGGAACTAACACAAATGAAGTACTTAGGGATTAATATAAGCAACTCTCCTTCACAACTAAATAAGTTGAATTTTGCACCTATGGTGTAACAACTAAAGAGAGACTTTAATAGATGGAATGTAATGCCACTCTCATTACATAGTCAAGTACTAGCGGGTAAAGATGAACGTCTTACCAAGATTCTTATATTTGTTTCAAGGTACCCTTTGTATAGTAACAAGGAAGGACTTGGGCATGGCAGAGAATGCTTATGAATTTTATTTGGACAAATAGAAAACCAAGAGTGAGACAGCAACCTTGTTTTTACCTAAGGAATCGGAGGACTTGGGATCCCATGGCTTGAAGGTTATTGGGAGGCCACACGGTTGAGAATAGCTTTACTTTGGGGCAATCGAGCATATAGGGCTACCTGGAAGGAGACAGAGTTGAGAACACACCGTCCCCACCTACCTGCAATACTGTTTCAGTCAATAGACCTTTCGAGAACATGGGGTGAGATGTATTCCACCACCGAACTACATTGGAGGGTTGGAAAAGGGCACTTTGAAAGAGGAGGCATGGAGGATACTGGAGATATGGATGGTGGGCAGTTGACCTCACCTTTGGTCCGGCTGCAGTTTGATCCTTGTTTCTTGGAGAGGGCTAGGAAAGGACTGCAGGCACATGGCAGTTGTTAGAAGGAGGGGTTGTGTATCGTTTGAGGGGGCACTGAGGATCCTTTAACCTTTCTCCTGCAGATAGAATGTGTTATTTACAAATTAGTAGCTTTATGAATAAAAAACTCAGACGGAGCATCGTACAGGTTTTGGGGGATTAGGAACAGACTTTCAGACATATATGGAAGGTTGAGTACACTTCAGAAGTTATCTCTCAGCTGTATAAGAGGGTGTTAAACAAATTAAAGCAAACATGAATTATATTAAACTAGCCTGGGAGCAAGAATTGAATATATCCATCTCAGATGGGACTTGGGTAAAAGGCTGGGGTAGCATCTAGAAGGTTTCCTCCTCATCTTCCTGGAAGGAGTTTCTGTGGAAAATGAGGATTAGATACTTTAGGGTACCAGTGGTGGTCTCCAAAAACATTTGGGAATGACCTCTGAATGTTGGAGGAAATGCAGAGCGGATAATGCTACTCATGTACATATTTTTGGTCATGCCCTATCATTTCTCAATTTTGGCTAACAATAGCTACTTCTTTGAAGCAGATTTTTCAGACCCAGGACCAATAGGGGCCAGAGTGTCTGATATTAGGAGAATTGCCTGAGAGATTAGGGGAGGAAGTTACTTATTTGTGGCAGATTTTAATAGTGGCAGCCTTAAAATCAATAACTAGGCATTGATTACAACCTCATCCTCCAATAAAGGAGGATTGGATAGAAGCAGTGGTGAAAATCCAACAGTTAGAGGAACTGACATTCAGGATACAGCAGAGAACCACTGCCTATCTGAATTGCTGGACCCGATGGACGATTTGGTTGGGGTAAGATAATTGTTAGTGTTCCATAAGGAAAATTCAGCCCCCAATTGACTGATGGACCCTCCAGATTCCCAAACTTCATGAGGTTGGGAGTGCCCGCCTCAGCGGTTAGGCAAAACTGAAAGCCTGACCTAGGGAGGTACCCTGGTGTACCCTATAATACAATGAAAGTGAAAGAAATAACGTTGGCAGTTTACTGACTTTATTCCCTAAACCTAAATAAAGTTAAAACCTAATAAGTAAGTTAGTACAATTGAATGGGAAATGTAATAGGACGGTGAGACCCTGTTCTGTTCGGATTTTATAAGTAGTTATGATTAATTCATGGCTTATTGATCTTGTTTTTAAATTTGAGTGTATACATCTACTGAAAACACCCTATGGATGTATTTGAAAAGTTCTGGATGTAGAAAACTAATTGGAATATTCTGTTAGGTAGATAACAGCATAAGGATATATGAATGCAAATCAGATGTATTGTATCTAAATGGAAATGGAAACAATAAAAGAAGTATAAAAAAATAATAATATCCACCAAAAGAACAACCAGCTAAGGCAGGATCTTGGTTTAATATCTCATCTAAAGGATCGCAAACCCCAACAGTACAGCATCCCCTAATACTGCACTCAGGTGCCAGCATTTATGCTAAGAGCCCAGTCCTGGTGAGGGACTAGAACCCACAACCTTCTAACCTAGAGGCCAATGTGTTATCAACTGAGCCACATTGGCACCTGTCTTTTCTGTATAATTTTGATGAACATGAACATCTACTGTGATGTGGCCATTGGAGGTAGAGTACTGTCTGCAGTGTAGGCAGTGTCTGTTTGTCTAGGAGGTGGAGCCCATATTAAGTGTGGACATCTTTTAGGTTGGGTAGTCATGCACACAAGTACATTGCATGTGCCTCTCTGTTTTGGGCATATAATATAGATTGCCTTCTATGGTACTTGCAATTCTATCACCTTATTTAAAGGTATCTACTAGAAATGTATGCCTTGAGACATTTTAAGGGACATAACATCACATTTTTCAGCAAAAACATGTTCAACTTACTCTGGATTTCTGTTTGGTGAATTCCTAGGGCTTGATTCACAAGGTGTGTGTAAGCTGCCAAAGGCAGCTTGTACCAACTAACAGTGTGACAGGGACACTGCACACTACTCACTATTGGGTAGGGTTCTGGCGCAAGGTCTATTGGCTTACAGTAACCCTGGCCCTGTGCCTGACAGATGGTGCACTGGAAGGAGTACCATCAGCTGTGGGGAGGCCATGTAGCAAAAGCACATGGACAGGAGTCCTTAGTTGCTAGTGCTTCCCCAGCCCCGATCCCAGTTTATGATATACAATAAACATCCCTGGTGGTCTACCAACCCTCCACCCTGATCCCCATTTATTACATAATACCAACATACCTGGTGGTGGCCCCACACAACAGGCAGTGCCACCACTCCGCTCCCCAGTCCTGTTCCAAAGCTGGTGCTCGGGAACAGCCTCCATTCACCACCAAGGCCGGGCACCCGACTGGGCTGTCACGAGTGTACTGTGCACAGTATGCACGCTGTGTACTGTATACAGTAGCTCTTTGTCAGCTCAGTGGTGTCTGGCTGTGGTGGTGAGCAGAGGGCTGTGCTGGGCACTGGCTCTGGGATGGGGAGTGTGGTTGTGACCACTGCCTGCCGAGGGGGGTTCCACCACACCACCAGGGATGTTGGTATTATATAATAAACAGGAATGAGGTCAGGGTCTGCTAGAAGACCAGGGATGTTTTTATTTCATAAATGGGATCAGGGCTGAGGGTCTGCTAGACCACCAGGTACATGATTGTTTTTATATTACTAGGGGATTGGGGTGGGTGGGTGCGGCGCATTGCCACAAATGTCAAAACCCTCCCAGAGGACACACATACTGTATAAGTATCCTTACACCAGCCCTGGCTGGTCTAAGTGTACGAGAACTTTGCCTCTGGGAGGGTTTTGTGAATACTAAATTGGGGGACATGGCAGCCTGCATCTGCTGCAAACCCCTAGTGTCATGTCGCAGCCCATATTGTGCTGCAAGGCTGGCACATGCCCTTTTTGTGCAGGCAGCCCGCGCTTGATGCACGCTGCCTTGTGAATTGCCCCAGTGCATCTTTAGTGCAAGCCGCACCTTGTGCCATTCTTTTGTGGTGCAAGCCCTTGTGCCATTCAGGGAGCTTTCTGAATTAGGCCCTTGTTTTTTTGTTTTGTATACCAAGATTTTCTGCACCTTGGACTAGAAATATGTTTTTTCTTCTGCTCCTTCTCCTACTCCACTCTGCCTTCATCCTGAGATCCTCACTCTCATGCTGAAGTCATATTTCCAATCATTTTACACAATCGTAAAATGATGAATTTGTGCCCCATGGCCAGTTTTCAGCGGGGTGGGGTGAGTTGGTGAGGGAAATGTAATGAGTTTTACCATGTCACCCACTTTGAATCAACCCTTAAATTTCTACATTTTCGTTTAGGGCTCTCCGACTCCTAAAACTATCATTGATTCATGTACCTGCATTCCCAGTTATTTGAAAGTCCTACTTTAGGCCTTTATTACGCTGACTGCATTGCAAGACAATTTTTAAAGTGTCCTATCGCTAAGGCTCAGAGCACTTTACAAACACAAAATAGAAACCTAGAAACATAGAATCTGATGGCAGATAAGGACCGCATGGCCCACCTAGTCTGCCCATTTCCTACTCTAACGGATAAGCTGCAGATCCTAGTTAACCAACAGCCTACTTCCTCCCACCCCACTAGAATTGCCTTATGTCTGTCCCATGCATTCTTAAATTTCCCACTGTTTTTGACTCTACGACCTCCTCAGGAAGGCTGTTCCATTCATGTACAACCCTCTCTGTGAAGAAATACTTCCTCACATTTCCTCTGAGCTGTTTCTGAAAGATGCTACCCTCTTGGACTTTGTTAATTCCCTTGAGATATTTGAAAGTTTCTATCATGTCCCCTCTCCCTCCTTTCTTTGAGGCTATACATCTTAAGCTCCTTTAGTCTTTCTTCATATGTCCTCTAGTGTAGACCCTGCATCATTTTGGTTGCCCTCCTCTGAACAGCCTCACCCTGTCTATGTCTTTGTGGAGATGGGGTCTTCAGAACTGTGCACAGTACTCAGATGTGGTCTTACCAACTGTCTGTACAGAGGGCCAACAATTTCCTGTTTTCTACTGGTGATGCCTCTCCCTATATATCCCAGTATCCCCCCAGCCCTCCTTACTGCCTTCTCACATTGCTGGCCCACCTTTAGGTCATCTAATATGACTACCCCCAGGTCCCTTCAATTTTGTTGTCAGCAACTCATCCCCCATTGTGTACTCTTCCTCTGGGTTTTGTTTCCAGGTGCATCACTTTGCACTTCTTTGCATTGAATGTAAGCTGCCACATTTGACCCATTCCTCCAAGCTTGCCAAGCCCCTTTTCATCCTTTCCACCCCACCTTGCATATCAACCCTATTGCACATCTTTGTGTCATCTGCAAAGAGACATACTTTTCCTTCCAGTCCCTCTGCAATATCACTTATAAAGACATTAAAAAGACCAGCCCCAGTACTGAACCGTGTGGTACCCCACTAGTAACCCCTTTCTTCACTGTGGACTCCATTTACTGTTACCCTCTGTGTCCTGTTGTCCAGCCAGTGTTTTACCCAGGCTACAACCCTAGGACCCACTACCAGGCTGGCTAATCTGTTTATTAATCTTTTGTGTGGGACTGTGTCAAATGCCTTGCTAAAATCTAGGTAGGCCATGTCCACAGCCCTCCCTGGTCTACTACTTTGGTCACGCAGTCAAAGAAATCAATTAGATTTGTGTGACATGACCTTCCTGCTGTGAATCCATGCTGACCTTGGGTCCTGTGCCCCACTGGTCTCTAGGTACTCAACAATTATTTATTTCAGAAGTGATTCCATCATTTTCCCTATCACTAAGGTCAAATTGACAGGTCTGTGGTTTCTGCCTCTGTCTTGCTTCCACTTTTGTGAAGGAACCACATCCGCCCTCCTCCGGTCCTCAGGTACCACACCACCATCATCCCATGATTTATTAAAAGGGTAGTCAGTGGTGTTACTAGTTCTTCCCTTAGTTCTTTTAGAATTCTGGGGTGAATCCCATCAGGCCCCATTGCTTTATCCACCTTCAGTTTTAAGAGTTCTTTCAGAACCCTTTCTTCTGTGAAAGGACTATTACCAACCCCCTATCTAGAGTGCATCTATTAACTGGATTATGTATTTCCCCTGTTCTTCCATTGTGAATACTGAACAGAAGTATTCATTCAGTATCCCTGCTTTTCACTGTCACTATCTACCCAACCACCTTCCTCTTATTCAGCTTCAGTATCCCTGCCTTAGTCTTTCTTTGCTCCTAATGAACCTCTAAAGGTTTTATCCCCTTTTAACCAGTTGGCTATCTTTTCCTCGGTTTGGGCCTTTGCTATTCTGACTGCCTTCCCACTTCCTTCTGCTTTAACTGGTATAGTTCTCTGTCCTGCTCCTTCTGTGTTTCTTATATTTACTAAATGCTATCTTTTTCTCCTTAACCTTCCCCGCCACTTCTTTTGAGAAACATAGTGTTTTTTCTTTCATTTTGATTTGTTTATTTGCTTCACATAAAGGCTTGTTGCTTCTGTGATGTCAGTTTTGATGTTTCCCCATTGTTACTCCACCTACCTTCTTGCCTGTTTGCTAGTGCTTTCTGAAGCACTCTCCCATTGTGACAAAATCAGCCCTCCTGAAGTCCAGTACCTTCACTTTTGTATGGCTTGACTCTACAGCTAAGTTTATCATGAACCACACTGTTTGGTGGTCGCTTGTTCCCAGATGGCTATCCATTTCTTTTTTTTTTTGCAAATAACTTTATTTTATTTTGGTTTTCCAAGCAGCTAGTACAAACCATACAAACAAAACAAACAAATGGCTACCCATTTCAAGATTGGAGATCTCTCTCAGTCCCCATTTGAGAGTATCAGCTAACATACTAAATGCCAGCAGAATAGGCCCAATGGTCTTTCACATCTGCTGTTTGGTCAGCCCCCACCCTGGGAGCTGACCTTGCTGCCTCCTTTGCCTCTCTGGCTTCTCCTTCCCAGTTCCGGATATTCTCGCTGCATTGGATTTGCTTCCAGAACCCTTCCCTGTACCTGTCCCACCCCTCTTGAACCCCTCCACCATCTCTGCCTCCACCAGCCCCCTAGGCAGCACATTCCATGGCTCCACCACCCTCTCAGTAAAGTAGCACCTCCTCCTTTCTCCCTGAATCTTCCCCTCCAGCTTCCACCCATGCTCTCTATTGGCCCCTCCTCCTTCCTTAGCACCTGACTGTTCCTCCTGTATTTACCCCTTCATGTACCTGAAGACCTCTATCATGTCCCCCGGTCCCTTCCTCTTCCAATGTGTACATATTTAGCTTTTGAGCCTCCTCATAGGTCCTGTCCCCAAGCCCAAATCATTTTGGTTGTCCTCCTCTGGACCCTCTCCAGAAGTTTAATGTCCTCTTTAAGTGAGGCCTCAAAACTGCACACAGTACTTGAGGTGTGGCCTCACCAAGCAGTTATACAGAAGGAGTATCACTTCCTCCTTCTGGAGTGATCCCCTAACGATGCATTCCAGCATCCTGTTGGCCTTGGCTGCTGCCCTTCTACAAGTCTCCGAGTTGTTCATCTTGACATCCACCACCATCCCCAGGTCCCTCTCAGCCATCGAGACTTGTAGCACTCCCCCGGTGTACACTTGGCCCGGGTTCTGGTCCCAAGGTGCAGTACCTTGCATTTCCTGCATTGAACCTCAGCTTCCACTTTCTAGACCATCTTCCAGAGCCTCCAGGTCCCCTGTAGGACCACCCTCCCCTCCTCCCATCCACCACCGCCCCCAGTTTTGAGTCATCTGCAAAGAGACTCATCTCACCCTGATACCTGTCCTTATGTCAGAGACGAGGCGTTGAACAGGTGGGGCCCAGGACTGATCCCTGTGGGACCCCACTAATGACCCTCCTTGGGGATGAGACTATCCCACCAACTACGTCCCTCTGGGTCCGGTCCGGAGCCAAGTTGCCTATCCATCTGATCATCTGGTTCCCCACCCCCATTTCTCCCAGCTTATCCAACAGGCCCACGTGAGGAACAGAGTCAAATGCTGGTGCAACTCTAAGATTGCTCCTCCTGAGGGGTTCCAAAACTAGCTGTCTGAGGCATGCCCCTGTAGGGCATCGAGAATGGCCCTGTTCTTGGATGTGGCTCCAGCAAAGGTGCTCCAGTTAACATCTGGCATATTCAGGTCCCCTATCAGCAATATCTCACCTTTCTCTTCCATCCTAAGGATGCCTTCTATCATTTCCTTGTCCATTTTCTCCTCCTGAGATGGGGTCTGTGTACAACTCCTGTGCAGATTGTGGTGCCATTTCAGTCTCAGAGTGACCCACAGTGCCTCCTCTCCTCCCTGTTTACCCTTTAGTTCTGTTGCCTTGATTCCTTCCTTTACATAGAGAGCTACTCCTCCTCCTCTTCTTCCTCCCTGTCCCTCCTGTAGATTGTGTACTCTGGTATGTTGACATCCAGTCATGGTTCTCTGTGTACAATGTTTCTGTGACTGCCATGATATCCAGACATCCCTCTTCCATCAAGGCCACCATTTTGGGGAGCTTTTTACCTAGACTACGGACATTGGTACTCATTACCTCCATTTATTTATGGCTTTACACAAACACAACAATAGCAGGCATATATAACCAAGATAATTCCTGTACTACAAGTGTAAGGCTTCCTAACTGAGCATTATTGGACTGTCATAATAAAAATAAAGAAAAAGAAAGAAATATAAAACTGGCTCCTGGATGAACAATCATCAGTGAACTACTATAAAATGCTACTCAAAAGGTAAGATTTCAACCCGGTTTTAAATGCCTCCACCATGGTGGAACTTTGGAATCATCTGGGCAGTGAGTTCTAGATAATAGGGGCCATCACTGCAAATGTTGTGTCTTCAAACTGTTTCAGATGGGATCTGGAGATGCCAATACATTAGCCTTGGTGTAGTGGACAGGGTGACCTGGAGCATATAAGCCAAGAGATCTTTATGGTAGCTGAGACCTAGACATGTAAAGCTTTGTATATTAAGAAAGCAATCTTGAAAGTTGAATGCCACCGAACTGGCAACCAGTGTAAGGAGGAAAGGGAACATTGTTTAACCAGAAGTAGCACACTAAGCCAAAGCTTGTTTCAGATGCAATCTGGGAGCACAAGGAAGTTAAGTGACTTGCTCAGGATCACACAGTATGCACCTGTGAGATTCAAACCCAGGTCTCCAGATCTGCAGCTCAGAGTCTTAACCCACTGCACTATACTGCTCCCTTTGTAGCACAGATATGATATGCTTGGAGATTTAAGGTGTGTTCACACCGTCTATCCCATTCTCATTTGCCTTGCAGTGGCTGTTCCATCCACCCTGCAGTGATGCTGCTGTCATTCACACATCAGCCCTCTACATCAGTGTGACTGCTCTTCCGGCATTTCAGGCAGATTTCTGAGGAGGGGTGAGGGGCAGCTGAAGTATGCTGTTAACCTGCTGCTATAATTTTATTAAATATAATAGATCCACTACCTTCATCATTGGGAGTAGCAATCAGGGCACTTCACTCTTATACACTATACATGCTACAAAATGGTGAAAATGTCTGCTGACATGTTGGAAAAATAGAGACTTGCTGACAATACAACCTGTCCATCCCTAACTCTACCTGTATCCCAGTCCCAGAGTTTCGTTGATCTATTATATTTATTTAAAATTATAGCAGCAGGACTTGCAGACTGGTGGCTCCAGCTGATTGGAGGTTTAGGGTGGGGTGCGGCAGGGCACTTTCAATGGAGCAGAGCAGCCTGTTCACACGCTTGCAAAATGCCTGCGGTGGTACTACATCCCACGAAACAGGTATCACGGTTTGCAACAGCAGATGATGTACAATGCTCCACTACTCGTTTGCATGACCTAATGTGCTCTGGTGCAACTCATCTGCACTGCTCACAACAGTGCAGATCAGGTCGTGTGAATGGAGCATTAAACTCAGTTATCAACCTAGCTGCAGTGTTCTGCCCCAGCTGCAGGTGATGCAGCAGCTTCTTAGATAGCCCTAGGTAGCGAGTGCTATAGTGATTGAGTCTAGCTGTGATTAAGGCATGTTTATAATACATACTGTACATGACTGCTGTGCTCACACTTACTACTTGTTTATACTACCTCTGACAAAAAGGCAACTGCATCTTGCCTCTAACACAATCCAACAGTACCTGCTTCTTGTATACCTCTCTCTGTCTAATATAAGGCAGCTGTGCCTTACTCCAGCATACTGTACAAGAGGAACTCAAGACAGTACTTTAAAACTATGTTGGCAAGATTTAACATTATCGCTAACCCTTTAAGATATATTTGCCATATTATTGCTGTGTTTAATATGCTGCAACCTATTTCTCCTTACTCCCCTTCTCTACTACTAATTCTTCCTGCAGGTCATAGTCAAAAACACGAGTTCTGTGAGTCTCTGAACTGCATACCTGGTAAAAATCAATAAGTCGATAACTAAATAAATATCACATTGGTCAATTTATGACAGTTCAGAAAGGAGATATTTTCATGCTGATAAAAAAAAAGCGGTGTTACAGGCGACAACGTGGTATACCTTTCTATCAAGATGAAGAAACTTATTTACAGTATGCATGTGTTCTGGTAACACAATTACTTCTGAATGGATTAGTCAAGTACCATAAAGCCTGTCAGCTGATAACTGCTGCTACAGAGACGTGCTCACTAGATTTTGATGTGCTAATAATGTCTGAAATAAGGAAACTGCATTACTTTAAAGGAATTTACACTGCATTTTTAAACTGTTTATGGGATAAAAATAAGAAGCAATATGGTTGTGCTGGCCTTTTAAATTATCTCTTTACAGTGAGAGTGAGAGAGAGAGAGAGACTGAGACTGAGACTGAGACTGTGAAATGTATCATAACGCTCACCATCTTCCTGCTCTAATATCACAGTCAAGGAGAGCTGTCTGACATGGATCACAAACCATAATCTCCTTGTTGGATGACAATCAAAATGTGGGAGAGCTGTGATATATATTTCAAAACACAGCTTCCTCCGCAGTGACATCACAATGTAGAAGAGCTGTGAAATAAATTGCAAAGCATAACCCCTTTCTAGTTTGACATCAAAATCGGGAGCAATGTGATTTGTTTTACAGACATTTCTGTTGATGACACCACAGTGGGACAATACTGGGACACAAATTACAAAATCCAGTCTAGTCTATCAATTAGAGCTTTATTTAAATTCCATTCTTCTAGGGGTTACTCCCAGCTTCCAGGTGTCTCTAGACAAGATCCAATAAATACTTAGAGAGAGAAACTACAGTTTGCTTGATTTATGCATTAAAAGCAACTGGTAATAAAACTGCATTCAGTGTCACTTCAAGGCTTCTACTGAAGGGTGACCTTAGTAATTTTATGGAGATCAGCCTATAACAAAAATGCAACATGGGATACTGTAAGAGTTCCAGGTGATAACACATAGGTATTTGGTGGTCAGTAAACATCCTCTTGCTGATCTTAAGCACCAAAAGTGGCATGGGAAACATAAGGCCAAAGAAATAGGTGGTCCCAATCAGTTTTGGGACTTATATGTAACCATTCCCCAGATGCCAGGTACTACAGGCCTCCACATGGGGGAGGAATTGGAGAAGGTTTAGAGAAGGGCCGGGCACTTGGGCAGTAGGCAGAGAGCTGACCTTTCCTTGCTTTACATTCCCAGATGTGAAACATTCAAAAGGTACTTCAGGTTTTCCTATGTGGCACCCAGTTATTGGAACTCCCTGCCCCTTGATGTGCTTTGCTCCTAGTCATGCTGTATTTAAAAGAGGCATCACTCCCTCCTTGTTCAGTATACCCAATGCACTTGTTTCAATCCCCTTGGATTTGTCCTATTGCTCTGTACTGCTCCATGGTTTCCCTGTTTCCACCTGTTTACCACTTTCTTCTCTCCTTGGTCTTTTCCTCCCTCATCCCTCTCACTTTCCATGTTATCCCCTGCTGACTGTTTCTGTTTACCTCTCCTCTCTCCTTGGTCTTTTCCTCCTTCATCCTTCTCTCACTTTCCATACTATCCCCTGCTGACTGTTTCTGTTTGCCACTTTCTTCTCTCCTTGGTCTTTTCCTCCTTCCTCCCTCTCTCACTTTCCATGCTGTCCTCTGCTGACTGTTTCTGTTTCCACTTTCTTCTCTCCTTGGTCTTTCCTCTGTTTGTCCCTCTCACTTTCCATGCTATCCCTGCTGACTGTTTCACTTACCGCTCTGCCTCCTTACTCCCTCTCATATAGCATCTCCTGAAGCTTGTGACTGTATATCTGAGTCGATACTCAAATTGAAGTCATTGGCACTTACTGCATTTATGTAATGTCTAAAAACCTACTGCTGTTTATTATTGCAAAGTCTAATATGTTATTTAGTTAAATTTGTACTCGTGTCCTTCTACTACAGTATGTTGTATTTTGACATTGTCCTACCTTTCCATTTATTGTACTGTTTCTCTATTGCTACTGTATGTTGTAACCTCCTGGGCCATGCCTGATAAGTAACTTTGGTGCAGCCCTTCAGATAACTCATATTTGGATGTATTTATGTCCAAAATCAGCTAAAACATCCAATAATATACTATCTGGAGTCACTGACATCCAGTAATATTTCTGTAGTTTAATGCTGATGCCTGGTTTTCATGGTGTGAATGTCATTTGTTTTACTCTTTCCACCAAGCTGCCATGGGAGTCAGAGGACTCCCCCCACCTGCTCGCCAAGGTGTATCATTTACATGCGTAATCACAGACAGTACATCATTTGGTGCCAAAGTCTTAGTTGTCATTAGGTGGGTTAGAGAGGAGGACAGAGAATGGAAAGTGTCAAGAGAGAGTAGGCCTGGTGGCTGGTAGCAGTCAAGTCAGTCAGATACTGTCTGTGGCATTGTGACTGGAGTATGTAGGAAAGCTGAGTGAGTGTAGAGTAGGGTAATACACAGCCTGAGCCATCGAGCAGAGTGACTATTAGATAAAAAAATGTTTTTTCCAAGCTGCATGGCGGTACCCAAATCTGATCAAGTCACAATCGAACCGTCCAGACCTCATCTGAACCAGTGTTGTAAGGTGTACTGAGGAGGAGATGTGTGGTGGTGGAGAGGTCCTGGACTAGGATCCAGAGGGAGCATTAAAGCGATCCATCACAGACATGTGTGGACTGGACCGTTGGACTTGGAGGAGGAGGTGTGTGGAGCCTTGGTGGTCCTGGACTAGGATCCAGAGGAGCAAAGCCTGCAAAAGGATCTCACACACTCATACACGGTGTGGGACACTGCCTGGAGTCACCGAGTTGGAGACCGTGCGGGCCTGTGGTGCGGACGTGCGGTTGTCATTCATTAGTGTAGGTTAGGTAGTAGGCCTTAGGTGCTGACATGCTGTCAGAACATCTTTGCCTGAGAGAGGGTAACGAGCAAGTCTCAGACTCTCATCACAGGCAGCAGTCTTGAATTAGGAGGACTGTGTCTGAGACTGGGACTGAGAGTGATGGCGGTGGACTGTTCCGTGGTCATGTGGAAAGGAGTATCGACTGGAGGAAGCCAGCAGTTGGTGGGGAGGTGGGCATTAGGCACACAGTCAAGTTGAGATTGGTGCCAGTGGCCTAAAAGAGGAGAGGAGAGCGGACCACGGGACCGCAACCCAAAGATCGACTTTCAGTGCAGACAAGTACTATTTACTCTTATTAATGTAATTCCAGTTGCTAGGCTCCAGCTTTGTGAGTGGCACAGAACTGGCAATGGCAAATTGATTTGTAGATAGGCTCACCCTGCCTCATCAGTAGTGCCTGTGCTGTGCCCGGCCCTGTAAAATATGTCTGACTCCCTGCTGCCCACTTAACCTACTATTCCTAACATGCATCTCCAGTCACATCAATTTCATTCCCACTGTGTGTGAACCAAGGCTGAAAGCACATTTTGCTGTTTTGGTTTGAGAAAATTTTTTGACTGTCTGTGTGCTAGTTGGGGCGAGTCAGGGACATCATTCCAAGCTTGAAATGAAAACCTTTGGTGTGATGCATTGGAATTAAATCACTGTGCTAAATTGGGTTTAATTTGAAGACCCCTTCTGTAAATAAAACAATGGCTGGGTGACACACACTGTACTGCACCACAGGCCCAGGCAGGCCCAAACAGATGCTGAAGTGTACCATGATCTGTGTGTAAGTGTGTGTCACTGAGTTTATTTAAATGAGAAGAAACAGCATATTTGGATACGTTGCTATTGCTTTTCAGGTCTATAGATGGAACAAGGTACCAAATGCATATTATTGAGTGTAGTAGTCAGTAGCTCCCATTATTCTACGCTCTGTTGTTGGCAGTCTATATTCAGATTCTTTGCTAGGGTAGGCTGATATCAGAAAGGATTACCATTTAAACTAATAATTTCTTTCATGGCACAGGCTTAGTATAGTACATAGTAGTCAGCAGTGGTGTGAGACAACACAAATAAGTACAACAGTCAGGTCAGATCACATGAGTTCATAGGTACCTCAAATCCAATTAAATTTTGTGCTCGTGCTACCCAAACAAATCAGCCTACTGAGTTTACTGTTGTACTGCTGCAAGCAGAAGCAGAACAGAGAATGTATGATCATGCTCACAATGTAGTTTCACAGTGAAGCTGGTTTGGCAAAAAGCTTTCCTCATAGCAATAGCTGGCTGCAGATTTAGGGCAGGATGCACAAAGGATGCATCCCGACATGTGCTGTAGGGCGATTCTGGAAGGAGAGATGCACTAGCACCACAAACTGCCCATAATGATACAGGTATGTGGCGCATCTGGAGGGGCTGTGATGAGGGTGTGCCCATGCATGCAAGTGCAGCCCATTCACAGCCCAACTTGAGGTGCATCCCTGGGGCATGTCAGGGATCGCCTCTCAAAGATAAATCTGAAAATGTAGACTTAAGTGGGTGGTCACCCACAGGCAGGCTGCACACCCTGGCAGTCCCTACACCCCAACTTGCCCATAGCACCAGACCCCAGAACTGCCACCGAACACACCACTGGTGGTATAGTACCCCCACGCAGCCAGCAGCATGACATCCCTGTGATGCCATGAGCCAGCTCCCTGGTGGCATAGTGGACCCCCACCCCACCTGTTGCACTACATCCCCGTGAATGCCACCTTGGATGGTTCCTGGTGATATAGTGGAACCCCTCATCCCTGCCCTGCAAGATGATGTCAGCCCTGCCAGACTCCTGGTGGTTAGTGGTTCCCCCACTCACACAGGCACCCCAGTTCACTCCACATTCGACAGGCACATTAGAATCAGTCTGGTGGGCAGCGCATCCCCTGCACACCACCACCAACTGTGCTGTCTGTGAATGAGAGCATACTGTATGGCTGAAAGCCCATTGGTTGACATGGTGTCACCTTGCGGGGCAGGGATGGGTGAGTTCGCTATAAAGCAGGGACATTCTGGCAAGTTACAGGGTCTCTGCTTCGGGTGGGAATGGGGACTGCTATCCACCAGGGTATGGTGAGTGGGTGTTTCTGGGGCTGTGCTATGGGCAGCGTAGTGTGGGGTTGCTATGCCACCAGGGCACCACTAGATACCATGTCCAGGGAATAGCTATGGGTGGGGGGCCACTCAACCCACCAGATCAGTGTGTTGGGCTCTGGCCGTCCTGACAGCCCTGCAGGGCACCTGGCACATCCACAGGCAATTCCCTGTTGCGCCTATGGAAATAGGGCCATAATGGCATGCAAATGGCCTCATTGCACCATGCATGCCTAATGGCCTCATTTGCATGCCTGTGGCTGTGAATGGTGACATTGAGCACAGTGCATACTGAGATGCACTGCCCATTGAGTTCACAACCTGATGTGGGGATGTGCTGGTGTACTGTGGGCTGAGCGCAACTGTGCTGTTCACAGAGGGGATGCGCTGGGGGCATTTCCCAGTGCATCATCTGTGAATACCACTTTATGCGCTCGTGCATCTCCACTGAACCATGGCAGTTAGGATGCACGAGAGCATCTCCTTTGTGAATTCTGCTCTTAGATCGTTCTAGAAGGAGATGGCAAAAGGACTGCCCAAACTAAGCACACAAAGCACCTATGTTGTTTATTTGTTTTAACATTTGTCCCCTTCTTTTTGTTTCCACTTCTACCCCACCTGGTGGCAGTGTGTGGGTGGGATGTGCTACATGATAGGATCTGGGATTGGGCAGGGTGTCTGATTGTGTTGGGGATGAGAGGGCCATTGGACAAGCAGGGCTAATGGACAGGGGACACATCACCATCAGTCTGGCTGGGGATGGGGGCATTATACTCAGTGGGATCCTGCTTGCCATCTGTTCAGGGCTGCTGCGGGGTCGGGGGTCCACTATGCCACCAGGGCACTGTGCTGTATGGTAGCGGAGGTGGATGGGGGTTCCACTATACCACTTGGGACCTTACGGGTGATAGGTGGTATAGTGCTATGGGCTAGTTGGAGGGGTGACTACCAGGGGTGTGCAGGCTGCCGTGTTGCTGTCTGCATCTCTCGGATGCACTTAGCAGTGGCGCATCCCTTTTGTGAATCCTGCTGTCTGCCTTTTCTGTTCATAATCTATATATGATGTATGGGAGGTGCAACCCTTATTATTAACTGAAACTAGCAGATTACAGCCTTGTATGACATCACTCTGTTACCCCTTCTTAAAGCGGCAGTGTTTGTTAGTAAGGATACACATTTTTCAGTAATAAGATCTGTCTGGCAAAATATCAAGATACAGTTTTCTTTTCATTTTCTTTCATTCCTGAACTAAGATATGGGGTCTTGAAGTTTATAAAGATCCCATGCCATGCCCTACCACACCTGACCCACCATGAAATAAATTTAGTATGTGATGATTACTATTGGAAATATTGGAACTTGGAAAAACCATACTAATACAACTACAGCATGGATCTAGCATGTACATTAAACAAGTAACACCAGGGGACAGATTTTCAAAAATGGCAAATGGTGGCCATCTTTAATGACGTGAGTCACTAATTACAAAATCAGCTATTAAAAAGTCTTAACAACATCTGAGAAAAAAAATACACTGAGCTTGACTCTTAGGTTGTCAGAAATACATTTCTGCTGAAAAGCCTATATGATTAATTTTTTGCTAACTAAGAAGTACTGTTGCTTTAAGAATGGCATTTGGTATAACAAAATGGAATGCTTAAAACAGTGTTCTAATGAAATGGAACGGTCACAACAATCAATGTTCTGTAAAGTAATCAAATTTACCCTTACACAATCTTGGTAGTACATACACTGTAAAATATAATGTATGGTCTTTGGTTAAAATACCATGCTGAAAACACTTCTTGAGGTTATCATGACATCTGAAAATCTTTATAAAGATGTCATGGCAACCTCTCAAAGTGTTTACTGCATGATTATTAACCAAAGACCATACATTATCCTCTATATTTATGTGTCTATACTATGTATTATTTATTGCTGAGTCCACATGAGGTCTTTGATTAATGTTTAAGCTAGGAAGAGGTGCGGTGTGGTAGACTAAAGCTATTGTTCCTTGATATTTTCACTTCCCCTACTTCCCAGTGTTACAGGTATAATGAAGACATCAACAAAAACAGGTTCTATATCTGTTTACTTTTCTATGCATGTGATGCACTCAACTGTTTTTTTTTCTAGTTAATAGGACATTTTTATTGAGCGAGAGGCACTGCCACAGAAATTCATCCACCTGGTACAGATCATTGAAACCGAGACAAGATTGCAACTTGCAGTGAATCAACCCCATCAGCTCAAGGATCACAGAGTTTGAGAGGCTGAAATCAGAGGTACTTTTAAGAATTATGGTAGGAAGGGACACTGCAATGCCAATATATATACCTTGACTTGTCAGTGAAGGGTGGGGCAGGGAATTTGGCAAGGCATTTGACTTTTTGTGGTGATGCTGTTGACTAGAGAGGCACAAACCATACAACAAAGGTTGCAGAAGGGGACTGGTGGACAATTTCTCTCTGTTATAGAAGGGTGGTGCTCAGATATATAGTGGAAGTGGAAAAGCATCTCACAGACAGGAGTGAGGTGGTGATGCATAGCTGGGGGGTTAAAAGTTTTGGGAAATGGAAGAACACAGCAGTCTTCCCAATGGTCATAAACCTGTAGCTGTGAGTGCAAGGATTGACGTCACAAGCAGTGTAGACTGTATCTGGAAGGAGGGATGGGGATAACAGTTATGGTAGGAAGTGGCACTGCTATGCAATGCAATATCTTGTCAGTGAATGGTGGGCATTGGGCAAGGCACCTGACCTTGAGGTTGGTGAGTGTGACAGACAGAGGTAAAATGATGCAGTGGACATTGTGAGTGCAGGTTGGACAGTCAAGGGCACATGGAAAGCAGCCATGCAAGCTGGTGTCCTGTCTGCTCAGTGTGTAATTTGGGGTGGCACCAGCGCTGTCAATATGTTGCCATACACAGAGATGTGGTGACTGTCAGTGTTCATCTGGGTGGCAGTGGCAAAGGCATACAATCACAATGGCAGTGTGAAGCACCTTGCATTGGTTGCAAATGCAATAGCCCATGTAGAGTAGCCACACACATGTTAGAAACTTTGTGTGATCTAGGCAGACAACAGTCAACAAAGTATGCGACACAGGAAGTGTCCCCATTCCACTAGTGGTGCTATCAGGATGTGGAAAGAGGGTGATCAGTAATCATTGAGCATGTTGCTTGGTATGCTACCAAAGGCAAGTTAGGTAGTTGTGATGGTGACATCCACAAAGGCGTCATCCGTTGGGTGTTCTTCACCACACAGGTCAACAATGTCCACTGCAGTGTTAGCAGAATATGTGTCTGATGCATGTGTCATTGGACACTGGACAGTGGTCAGGTAGCCATGCCCCATGGTGACCATGTAACCATGGACTGCAGGCAGCAATGTGTTTCCCTCCTTGGTGGTGCGTGGACACACACACACACACAGCATGCGCCGCAGCACACACACACACACATGCACGCACACACACACACACATAAGTAGGTCATGATGTTGCAATTGGCCCATCAGGCAGGCTGTACTAGTCTGCAGTACAGGAATCTGAACATTTAGTGTGCATGACCAGCCTGGTAGTGGTACAGCGGTGAAAAATGTTACATAATGTACTGTAGTCATTACACTATTATAGTGCTAATTGGTACGTGAACTTCATAAGTTTAAAAACATTAAATAGCTCAGCACACCACTTAGAACATAAAACTTTTCATGAAGCTGTCCCTCAGGAAAAGGCAAATGCAGACTTTTCAAATTCAAAGGTTTCAACACCCTTTAATGCTTCTTTTCACCGCCACAGTGATGCAACTGTTAACTCCTGCGCTTGCTTATTCAAGCTTCCTTCAGACTCTAAGGAAGCTTGAATAAGTGGCAGGGATTGACATAGTATCGTGAGACTATGGTAGGGCATTAAGGGAGTTAGCTGGTGAAAAATCTGGTGCAGCCAACTGCATGGATGCTAAGTGGCTATTGATGATATTTATGGTTTCATATGAGGTGGCAGCCTCTGCTCCTTTCCCTCCACAACCATAGAGTGCAGCACTATCTCTATAAAAATTCATAAGTTTCCATTTTCCCTGATGCAGGCAGCATAGCATCTAACTGGCCGTCAGTGAGCTGATTGAAGGAGTCACACAGCAGTAGAAGAAACAGGGTACCCTGGGTAGCATGTGGTGATCTGAACATATTCAGACAGGAAGCCATCACCGACAGCATTTCATCATACTTAGTTACAAGGTACTGCCTTACTCTCAGTAGAGAATTTTAAAATGCTTATTTTTTGTTGTTATTGGGTTTGAGGCCAGGGTACTGGGGTGGTGGGTGGGGAAGTACTACTGTGGATACAGCTACCATAAATATAGAGGATAATGCATGAGCATCAGTGGTTAACCATGATGTAATCACCTGAAGCAGATGCGGGACAACCATGTAAACCTCTGTATTGCAGCTCGAGAGGTGTACACTTGTCATGTTAACCATGAGTGGTAATTACTTGTATGGTTGACCACCGTAACTCTGGCATTGTATGTTATGTGTATGGAAAAATAACCACTGTGGTTCAAAAAATTAGTGTTTTTCAATGTGTGTTTCATTTCCTGCTCAGCTATGAATGCCTCCTGGTTTGAATGTTGAGCAACGAACTGATGAAATTTGACATTATGATCAAGTACTGCTGCTGGTCCATAACTGTCTAAATGGAATGTGTGTGTTTGAACTACTGTCTAACAGCAGATCACTTTTCCTTTCAATAAATGTGACATGTTGTGACAAGTGTTGTCTATGGGCACAATGAGGTAGGGCATTAGGTCCTTCAATTAAACATTGGTGGTTCAACTCCACCTAGGGATATTTTTGGGGTGGTGGAAAGGATGAAAAGGGACTTGGCAAGGTTGGAGGAATGGTCAGAAGTATGGCAGCTTTGATTCAATGCAAAGAAGTGCAAAATAATGCACCTGGAAAACAAAAACCAGGAGAAGAGTACACAATGGGGGAGGAGGTAGTAACAACAACAAAAATGGAAAGGGACCTGGGGTAGTCATATCAGATGACCTAAGGTTTTATTTATTTATTTAGTTAGTTTTGTTGACGGGTAAGTACACTAGACAAATCCTGCCTATTTTCAGGCACGACCCGGGGGGGATACAGATGAATGCCAACTGTCCTTGAACCAGATTAAGCTGTTGGTGGTATTTTTAGTGAATGAGGAAATTTAGCCAGGACACGGGAAATTCCTACTCTTTCGATAAGTGCCATGGGATCTTTAACATCCACCTGAACTACCACCAATCTAGGCAGATGGGACCTCGGTTTAACGCCCCATCGGCAACCAATGTGAGAAGGTGGTAGGGATGGCTGGGGATACTGGGATGAATACAGAGGCATCACCAGCAGAAAACAGGAAGTTGTTATCCTCTGTACAGACAGTTGGTGAGACCCCATCTGGAGTACTGCATCCAGTTCTGAGACCCCAACTCCACAAGGACATAGACAGGATGGAGGCAGTCAGGAGGGCAACTAAAATGGTGCAGGGTCTACAAGAGAAGCCATATGAGGAGAGACCAAAGGAGCTTAATATGTATACCCTTGAGGAAAGGAGGAGAGGGGACATGATTGAAACTTTAAGTACCTCAAGGAATCAACAAAGTCAAAGAGGGTAGTATCTTTCAGAAAAGAGATGCAAGTGCAAGGGACACAATTTGAAGATAGAGGGGACGCTTATGGGCAATGTGAGGAAGTATTTTTTCACAGAGATGGTGGTGGATATATGGAACCCCTTCCCGAGGAGGTTGTGGGGTCTAAAACTGGGAGAATTCAAGAATGCATGGGACAGACATAAGGTAATTCTTGTGGTGGGTAGGAAGAAATAGGCTGTTGGTTAACTAGGATCTGCAGCTTATCCAGTAAGTAGGAAATGGGCAGACTAGGTGGGCCAAGTGGTCATTATCTGCCATCAGTCTATGTTTCTGTTGTAACCTGTAATCCCAACATTAAGACATAGTTAAGCAAGGTATACTATGTAAGCAATAATGCCCTCCCGAATTGTTGATATTATGCTATACCAGACCGCCCATGGTGAAATGAGGACTACGACTTAGTCCTGGAAGGTCCGGTATAGCACAATATCACCAACCCTGGAGGTATTATTGCACTTAGAAAATGGTTACTGAAAAAAATCTATTAAAAGTTTTAATAGAAAAAATAATTTAAGGTATGTTTTGTAATAAAATACTTCCTCCGCCTGTGTATTTTGTAGGTACTTTTGTCCTAGTGGAATTCTGTTAAAAAAAAACAGTTCCTCCTCAGTAGCTCTGTAATGAAGTCCCTAGCTCATTTAGATATCAACAATGTGGCAGTTTAGTTAGCGAGTCAGTATAAACTGGTTACGCTTGTAAAAATTCCTTTGCTTGAAATTGCAGACAAGATGGTAGTTTCTTCATTCTCTGTACTGTAGATTGTCTATCTGCGGTACAGAAAATGAAGTACAACTGTGGGTTTCCTCTAGATAGGTGGCACAGTGGGTGGCTGTAATAGTCACTGTCCATAAATGCAATGTAACCTCCACACCACTCTACACAGTTGGCAGTCTGGCATCCATTATTTAATTACTGTTGTGTCATACATAGCTGGCATGCACTTACACATAAAATGGTTCTACCCATAGCTTGGGGCATGTGTACCAGGCTCATTCTGTAGAGTTTAAGGGGTTTGTGTTTGCAGAACAAGATGTGAATTTACCACCAGGTCCAGAGAATGGGGTCATGCTAGACTTATCTTCTGGAGGGTACCCAGTAAGTAAATGCATGAACAATAATGCAATGTCCAGACCTGCAGATGGGGTCCTAGAGTGTAACTTATTAAAACAAGTTATCTTTAGAACAAGGGTGGTTTGGTCACCCAAAGGTTTACAACATAACACTTGGCAAATATATTAACTTCCATTATAAAATGGGAGAAAAAATGGGCACATTTGATTGGTGTTCCTGTGCATTAGATCCATCTAATGCACAGGTAAAACAAGTACAGGGCACTAGTAGGCAATAAGTCCCTGTTGATATAAATGCTCATTTGGAATGTTGACATTTCAAGTAGCAGCCATTTTTACCTCAGCTGACTTCTGTCATCTCAGTAGCCATTAACACCAATCTTGCAGTCAACTTTGATGTAAACTTAACCAAACAAATGGAAAACAGCTTCTCAGCAGAACAAGACTCTGAAAACCAGCCACCAATAGCAGAACTGACTGAACTTACAAACACAGTGAGTAAAAGATATGCCAACCTGTCAGCCACAGAAATAGACAGCATACAAGAGGGCATAAATGGGACTAACACTGTAAAAACTACAGCCTGGCTCTCAAAGTGTTAAATGACTGGATATCTGCCAGAAATATAACTCTAGATTGGAAGGCAACCCTGTAGAAGAATTAAATAATATTTTTAGACGTTTTATGCTGAGGCACGCACTTCCATGGGTTCAAAATATGCCCTCAGTAGTTTCTCAGGGATCCACACGGCTTTAAACAGGCACCTAAACTCACTGGCAGTTGGTGAAATATCAATATTATCAGCGACCTCAGTTTAAGTCAAGTAACACTGTATTTGTGGCAATAATGAAGCGTTATCTAAAAATCGAAAAGGCATCCAAACACCATGGTGCCATCACTAAAACAGACCTTGACTTTATAAGAAATTCCTCAGTCCTGCCGCTGAACACCACTCCTGGCCTAGTCCGCAAAGTCTGGCTGGACATCTAGCTCTATATGGCCAGGTGCGGTAGGGAGGGACTCGACAAATGAAGGTGGACAGCATAGTTATTAAAAAGATGAGTCGGACTCGAGTATGCCACGTTGTCATACAACGAGCATACAAAAACCACTGCAACCCCAATGAAATTAACAAAGAAACATACCGTGGCTGTATGTATGAAATTCCTTGATCTCCTCTGTACCCTGTCTCCAGCCTCCAAAATATATACAAAACTGCCTCGATGCTCCTTCTTTGTATTGCCACCCAAAACATTTGCCCCAACATTTCCTGAATACAACAACCACCTGGTACTCAAAAGAGCCGATGGCGTTAATTTCTTCCACTATGATGGCACAAATTTGTAGAAGCTGCACTGCGAACCGATGCACCAACCATAGTGTATCGAGCTCCGGCCTTTCAGTTAATGTCGATGCGCGGGCTCGAAACAGGAAATTATGTCCGCTACGACATAGAAGCGAGGCTAGTCTCCCGATCCTACTGGGCCCCATCAACGGATGACCAAAACGCTGGAGCAGGATACTTGCACAAGAAGCGGCAACCGAAGAAATTCCACTCCTGTTGCCGGAAATGCAGACATCACAAAGCAGCCTACATTCACAGTGCCACCTGCTGTCCAAGCTTTTGGCAATACACAGGGCGCTTTCAACCTGATGAACTGCACATTCAATGGTACAATAAACTTCATAAACCATGAATCAAGTAAGTAATTGTTAGCATATTACTGCTGTGTGTTTTCTATGTATTTAAATGATTTCTAAGTGGTGCATTTCTATCTCTCTTACTGTAGCTATCCATCCCAGTCCTCCAGCACCTATTCAGCCCACTGAGAACTCTCCAAGCAGCTCATCGTAATGAACCCTGATGACATTTCCAGGCATCCATCTGCAAAAGACTGTTAAAACTAGATAACTGTTACCTACTTAAATATCTTATAATTACTTATTTTTTCCTCTCACATGCAGATCTTTGAACTACTTTATGCAGTGGAAGGATATTTATTAAATAAAGCTATTCAAATGTAAAAAATGTATGAGACTATTTTTATAAACATGTAAGTGCAGTTACCCATTTATAAGTGCAATAAGACACTCGGGTGTGCATTAGACATTTCTAATGCACGGTCAGAGACTGAAAGGCACTCGACCTCCAGCCTCGTGCCTCACAATGCCCCCTGACCGTACATTAGAAATGTCTAATACACACCCTCGTGTCTTATTGCTTACTTAACCCATACATTTGAATGGGGTTCCGTGTTGTTTTGTCACTATGTGACGACAATCCTGTGTGATTGCTTCTGAAGTAGTGTACACATGTTGAAACAACTTTTATACTTGATTTAGATAATCTGCTGGCTGACAACAGCCAACTGTGCATAAACAATACCTCGTGACACGAATTTTGGGAAGGGACTGTCACGTGACACTGAATATGTCAAGCTCAGGTCAAGCCGGTTCGAAGACCCAAAGAACAACCACCACCACAAAGTCTTTATTAGACTGCTGGTTAATAAAAATGTCCCACAACTCAGTGCCATGTGACTGACTCTGGAGGAGTTTATCATCTGTGAATGGACTGACTGCTGACTGTTCTTCAATTCCAATACTGAAATGGAAATGACAGCTGCGACCTTGCTGTAACTTCAATTTGTAATTCTGATGACTTTCCTACACTTCAGTTATCAGAAAGTGATGATTGTTCTTCTTCTTATGAGTGTATCCATAATCTGCAGCTTCTCAGGGTCACATAGAGTCATCAGTGGTTCAGAAATCATGCAGTGACACTAGAAATAAGAACAGTCAGTTATTAGATGCTATGAAATCTGCTGTTCTGCATAATTACAAACATCAGTGGAAACTGAATTTGATTGGCTGGAGGCGAGAGATGGGAAAATGTTTTGCTCTGTGTGCCATTTAGATTGCCGTTTCACAAACAAATTTGCTACTACAGGTGCTGGTGTGTTAATGTGTATGCAGTATGTCTGACAATAATGGTTCCGAGTAGCCTGATTGGCTGTCACAAAATGGGCTTTGGCTTCTCCAGTTAACAGTGGTGGTGGTTGTGAATTAAGTGGTAAGGCATGGCATGAGTGACATCATGACCATCTAGAGAGTTATGGTGTGTGACCCGCCTCCAGATGGTTTGAAGCATGAGGTGTAGCCAAGTGCTTCCACCACCTGAGAAGGAGCCACCGCTTCCCCACCATAAAGTGCACCCTGAAGTGTCATATTGAGCTAATGGAAATATGTCCTTTTTGGAAACAGTTATGAATTTTTATGCTGGTTATTTCAGCTGGGCCATTGTGGTATGATAACAGTCCAGCAGGAAGCATCTGTCTGTTAATCAGCATTCAGTAGTTTTCTACACATTTCATAATCTGAGATTGAAATCGGTAGAAAGGATGCTTAATTCTGATTGGCAGACAGATGCCTTTGTATGACTGGCCCATAATCCCACCACAACAGCCCAGCCATCATAACCTCTTTAACAAATTCATTACATTTCCAAAAATTACCAATTTTATTACTGCAATACAGCACTTCAGGGTGTGCTTTATGAACAATAAGACATGACAGGGTGTGCATGGAACAGATTGTACCGCACGGCCAGGGGCATGATAAGGCATGAGGCCTTGGCTGAGTACCTTTAGCCCCTGAATGCGTATAAAATCTGTTCCATTCACACCCTGTCATGTCTTATTGTTACTTATAAAATGGGAAGCCAAAACCAGCCAGTTTTAGCTTCCCATTTTATAAGGTGGTTGATGACACTTCTGGAGTGATAGAAGCACTTTGCTACTTCTACCTCATGCTTCAACCCACCAGCGGAGGACAGGACAGTTATCCCACCATAACACTCCCTCTCTCATGTCTTATTGCTTAATTCATAATCATCATAGTTCATCTAGTAAAGGCTTGCTACTTTTATTAATAATTTGTAACAGAAATGACAATTTATGCCTCAAGTATGCTGACTTTGTCACCTATGTTTTGGGACTGCACTGTCCCTCCCCACCCAGATGCTAATAATTTTGATAACTTGTAGCAGAGATAACACGGTGGAGCGCAACTGATAGAATCCTGCAGTCTGTACAGAGAGTAATACTGAGTCACCACAGCAGTATTTTCTACTTTTAGGATATCACAGAACATACATAGATCTTTTTGGGGTGATCTCACTCATCAGGTAGGTATGGTGCCAGTACCGCACCAGTAACATCATAAGAACTTTACTGTCTGTGAATGGAATCCACATGGAATATTCTCTGCAGTACATTGCTCCCTCCTCAGTTCTTTTCCACCATCGAGTTGCAAGTACATTCTCCACTGAGAAGCTATGCAGTGTTGGCAGATTTAGCACCTTTTTCAAACTAGGGGCCTACTGCCACTTGAAGTAACATACACAGTCATACAACACAGTTGTTTCAACGAGTATTACTGTCTTGATATATTTAAGAACTCATGCAGGTTTTAGCAGGAATGTGCTGCAAGGACTTCTGTCTTAAGTTTATGGAGTCCTGGCAGATTCAGTTGCCAAGGTCTTCTGTCTTGAGCTTAAGAAGATCCTTGGCTTGGCCATTTGTTCCAAGTCTCCAGTTTTATATTTATGGAGTACCAAGCAGATTCAGTTGCCAAGGTCTTCCCTAGGGTTTGCAAGTTGTGCATTTATCCCTTCTTTACCAGAGTGATGGTGGGGAAGAACTGCGGATGGAGGTGTGTGAGTGACCACCCACAACTATATCGGGCTGGCCAGGTCTTGCTGACAGTTTCCACGTGGAGTCAAAGTTGTACATTTAATGAAAATATGGTGTGTTTACTGTCATTCTGTGATGGTGAAGAGTTCCTATGGTGCACTTGGAATCCACCTGGTGAGTGAGATCACCTCAAAGATCTACTATTTATGTATGTTCTACGTATCTGTTATTTCCTTGTTTCACTGATGTATGCCATTTCATTGTGTGCATAAAGCAGACAGCAGCTTAGCCTTTACTATTTTATTCTCCTCTTCTCCAATTCCATAGTATTTACAAGAAAATAATTTTCCTATTTTAGAAAATTGTCAGAAATCAACTATCAGGAAGCACAGTCAGACCAAGGACCATCGTACAGCACTGGAAGCAGAGATTCTTAGAAGGAGACTGTATGCAGTTAGCAACAATGATGAGGCAGAATGTTCAGAAGATAACGATTCTGCTATTAAACTTGTAAAAGACAGTTAATATAATCTGTTTAAAGCAGTGTACTTTGCAGCAAAGACAGATATGGCAAATTGCAGTGTCAACCAGCTTTTAGATTTCATTCGCTGGACCGGAGGTCAATGCTCAGTACATTGTATAAGTGATTACACTGTTCATGATGTTCAGAAAACATAGTGAAAGTATTAGATAGCAAAGATATAAAATAAGAATTAAAAAGTCATGGTTTGGCTTGCTGTAGTTGATGAATCCACAGATCTTTCAGTCCACAAAACTGTAATAATGTATATTTGATATGTCAGTGAAGGAAATGAAAACAAATCTAATTAGCAACAGGGTAAAGGATGGTTCAGCACACCACCTAACTGAGGCTATTGTAAACAGATGTCAGGCCCTGCGATTCGTCATGAGTAAACTTGTGGGGTTAGATAGTGATGGGGCACATATAATGATGGGCAGGTCCAATGGTGTTGGAACACTTTTGACTTCACTGCATTCACCTTTTATGGTTCATGTCCACTGTTTGGCTCATAGATTGGCTTTGGCCTGTTCACAGTCCGCTACCCAATTTAGATACCTACAAGACTTTCACTGTAATATTAATGGTACATATGCCTATTTCAGTACATCTGCTGTTGTTTTATTTTACTTATTTAAGTCTAGGATTACATAATACCTTTGAGCCGAGGCTCTTTTACAAGGTTCCACGTCACAAGCACAGAATAATACAGTTTTTGAAATTACAGAGTTAGACCATCATGAAGCCAAGTGGTTATAACAACTTGGTTACAAGTACAAATTACAACATATTACAATAACAATAGGAGGTGTATTAAAATATAAGTGGGGAAAGAGGGATAAAGGGTGGTGCAGAGTATAGCAGCCTAGAGGGCTTTGTCAGGTCAGAGTATTTGAGTGTAAAATTGAGCAAGAAAAAAATAGGCAATAAAGAAGCACTAGGAGTGGGGTCAGCATGGGCAGCGGAGGGTAGGGAGCTGCAGAAATGATGGGTGCTCAGCTAAGGCAATCACAGGTACTAGAAGCTACAAAGGGTTTATGGAGCTACTTTGTGAGGGCACCCAGAGTTGGTGAGGCAGAGATGTCACTGGCAAGATTATTGAGCCAGCTGGGGCCCTGTATGAAAAGACCTTTGTCCTGAGTAGTATGACAATGAGGATGTGCAGTAGTTGTGGTTTTGAGCTCCTGGTGTTGCAGTTGTTTACTCTGGCCTTAAGAAGGAGCAGACTCCTGGGGGCATTGCCCATCATTATTTTCTTGGCTGTGATGCAGGTTTGATACTGAAGTCAGTTGTTTAGTTGAAGCCACCCAGTCTGAGAGTAGAGGTCTCAGGTATGGGTGAGACGGTGTCTCCGGTGAAGAGATGACATGGTTTATTTGGGAGGAGGCAATTCGTTTGAGTGTGGAGGCAGTGGCAGAGCCATAAACTACGAATCCATAGTCAATAACAGTCACAATGGAGCTTTGAACGGCAATAGACAATGCTTCAGAGGTTAGGTGTTTTCATGATGGAACAGTAAGCCCAGCCTGGTGTTTGCCATCTTAATGACATTATTGATATGGGCGGCATAGGAGAGTTTGGAGTCAAGGGTGATGCCAAGATATTAGAAAGTATCAACTTGATCAAGGGTGGCTCCTAGTTTGGTATTAACGGTGAGGTGGTACTGTTTATTTTTGTTTTGTGAGCTGCTGAAAAGCATGGTCTTAGTTTTTCTGGTTTAGTGACAGCTTGTGTTGCAAGAGCCAGTTTTCAACTATATGAAACCCCGTTGGAGGTTTCCTTGCAGTTCTACAGGATCATGATGGGAAGCAAGGATAACTGCATCGTCTGCGTGAAGTATAATTTGTTCTGGACTTGAGTCTGGGGCGTGTTCAGGAATAGGCTAAAGAGGAGGTGGCCTAGGATTGACCTTGTGGAACACCAGAGAGGACTGGTCTGGCATCAGATAGTGTTTCAGCTATTTTTACTCTGCTGCTTAGATAGCTATTGAACCAGTCAACTGAATCGCATAACAGCCAGCCTCTATAATTGGACAAGCAGGGATGGTGGCTGATGGTATCAAAGGCCTTAGTTAGATCAATGAGAGCAGCCCCAGTTAGTTTACCGTTGTCCAATGAGTGGTGAATGGCTCCAGTGAATTCAAGTAATGCTGTGGAAGTGCTGTGACCCTTTCTAAAGCTGTGTTGTTGCTTGCAAAGGATGTTGTGTATGTCCAGGAATTCTGTGATCTGGTACACCACTTTTGTATATAGGGTCACAGTGACCAGTTTCCATTTGTTTGGGAACTGGTTGAGGCTCAGGGAGAGGTTGAAGATCTTAAACAGTGGTCTGAGTACTTCTTCAAGGGTGAGGATAGAAGTTTGAGGTCAAGTGAGTCACTGCTGGATCTGGACTTGGTGATAGCTTTGGTAACATAGCTGTGGACCTGTGCATCTTGACCAATTTAAAGTAGAAAGGAAGGTGGCTAGTGGGGCAGAAGAGATTGGGGGCATTGAAGTGTCCTCTTTGTTAAAAAAATTGGGGGAAGTACAGAACTAAGGTCAGTGAAAGCAGTATTGACGTATCTGCAATGATTTTTGGGTCAAGAATGGTAACCCGTCTATGCAGAGCATGGATGGGGGAATTTAGACTGCTTCCGGTGACTTCTTTAATGTTGTTCCAGAAATCTCTTACATTTCCCCAGGAATTTGTGAGAGCACTCTTGAAGTAGGCAGATTTAATTTGCTGGATGGCTTTGGTGCAATCATTTTGAGACGTTTATAGTTAGAGGTGTCAGTTTGCCTCCTAGAGTTTCTAGCTAGTTCCCAAAGTTGATCTCTTTCTTTTAGTTGCCTTAGGAGGTCTCCTGTGAGTCATGGGCTAGAGATGGCTTTTACTTTATGCTTTTTGAGTGGTGCAAATTTGTTGCAGGCTCCATTAAAGGTTTTGATAAAGTGGTCCAGGGCGGTGTTTACATCTGTTGCATTGAAAATTGGTGACCAATCCAGTTGAAGAAGGTGGGTTTTGAGATAATTTAGATGGCCACAGGGAAAGACTCTGCTGGTTATGGTTCACGGTGGTGGCTTGCTGAATTTATTTGACCAGGTGCAACTGACGGGAGTGGTCACTGATTACATCAGGGAAGACAGTGGTGTTGGAAGTCTGGGTAGCGTGACTGGTATGTATCCAATCCAGAAGGGTGCTGGTGCCCGTTTTATAGTTTTTCTGGTTGGGGACTCAACCATCTGGGTGAGGTTGCCACTGCTATAGAATCCCTGTGAGCCGCAGCCTCAGCAGCAGGCCAGTTTATATTAAAGTCTCCAATAAGGATAGACTCAGTGTCCCGACAGAGAGACCTGATAAAATCCAGGGCTCGCTCAGGCCAGAGCCTTGTTCTTTTGGAAGAATGTAGATTGTGATAACTGTAAGGGCTTTGTTATGAGCACCAAGGAGGATTTTGATAGGAAGAATCTGTGCAGCACTGGTTTGGGAGCAGTGCTAACATGGTGACCCACGATGGTATCCTTTAGGTATACTATGCAATCACCACATCTTTTTATCATTTGGTCAAGCCCAAAAACATTGTATCCAGGAGGGCTATGGCATGGTCCGGGACAGATGGAAAGCCAGGTTTTAACAATACCTAGGATGTCTGGATAGTGTTGGCTAGCAAAGGCCTGAAGGACATTGATTTTGTGTAGAAGACTACAAATATTGAGTGACATGATAGAGAGGGCACCTGTGTGCTTTTGAGGTTTGGTGCCTTAGTAGGTGTTGGCTCAGGATTAGGGTGCATGTTGCCAGATAGCAGCAGCAGAAGAAACACTAGCTTCATGGTACACAGGTGTAGTTCCCTATTCATGCACATTCACCTTCGTGTCTGGCGAGCACGCTGCTCACTGATGTGAGTCGAGGGTGATAGCAAACGTTAAGGGTAAGAGCAGTATGAGAGGAGGAAGGGGAAGCAAAAACCATATTTGGGAGGGGTGGCTCCATATGGGAAGTCTGATCCCAGTGCAGGAAACTAGGTTCTTGATGTAGGGTACCTAGATGTTTATACAGAGGAGCAAGTAGGTAATTGTTTGAGAGGGAGGAAGCAGGTTCTGGGAGGGTGTAGTAGGGAGGAAGGAGAATAAGGAAGAGAGTAGGGAGCACAGAGTATGTGTATGGTGCATGATTAGCTATCCAAGAGGATGGCAATGAGAGATAGAGCATTGACAGGAAAGGTGAAAAGAAAGGGCAGGAGTGGTTAGTGTGTAGGAGAAAGAATGTGAGGTATACTGCAGAGGTGAACACTGAGATTCGTGTGGGACTGAGATATCACGGCAGAGAGTGGGCTGTAGTGGGGGAGGATGAAGGAGGGAGGGCCTGTTATAGGCACCAAACAGAAGATAAGCAGAGGGAGGGGCAAGAAAGGGGTATGGGAAAGGCCTATTTAATTAAGGTTGGAGGTGGGGAGGGGTGGGCATAAAATTTGGCCTCAACCACTATCAGTCTATGGGCACAGCAGCCCCAGGTCAGAAGGCTTCAGCAGACCAATGTCTGCTCAGGAGAAATCAGAAGGGTTCAATCAGGGTGCACTGCAGTCGGCGCAGCCAATGGTAGCAAGCAGCCCGGTGTGTCAAAGGTCTTACCTGGCTTTGCTAGTTGTCAGGACAGCCAGGAGGCATGCAGCAGGTTCACTGGGAGTGCAGAGCCATGGCAGGACCAGCAGAGGGCTCATAGCTTGAGAGTTGTAGGGAAATCCGGCTTTGCTCATTGTCAGGGCAGGCAGGAGATGTGCAGCAGGTCGGCCAGGAGTGCCGAGCCATGGCCGGACCAGCAGAGGGCTCATAGCCTGAGAGTTGTAGGGAATCTGGTCCTTGCTCATTGTCAGGGCAGCCAGGAGGCATGCAGCAGGTCATCGGGAGTGCCGAGCCACAGCCAGACCAGTGGAAGGATCATAGCCCGAGGAGTTGTAGGGAATCTGGCTTTCCTTTGTTGTCAGGGCAGTCAGGAGGCATGCAGCAAGTCGGCTGGGAGTTCCGAGCTGCAGGTGGCGACCAGTGGAGGGCTCAGTGCCCCAAGAGTTGTAGGGAAATCCAGGTTTGCTCATTGTCAGGGCGGCCAGGAGACATGCAGCAGGTCAGCCAGGAATGCGAGCCATGGCCGGACCAGCCGGAAGGCTTGTAGCCCAAGAGTTGTAGGGGAATCTGGCTTTGCTCATTGTCAGGGCAGCCAGAGGCATGCAGCTGGTCGGATGGGAGTGCCGAGCCATGGCTGGACCAGCTGAAGGCTTGTAGTCTGAGAGTTGTAGGAAATCCAGCTTTGTTCATTAGGACAGCCAGGAGGCATGCAGCAGGTCATCCAGGAGTGCTGAGCCACGGCCGGACTAGTGGAGGGCCCATAGCCCAACAGTTGTGGGGAATCCAGCGTTTCTCATTGTCAGGGTGGCCAGGATGTGCAGTAGGTCAGCTTGGGGTGCAAGCCAAGGCCAGACCAGTGGAGGGCTCTTAGTCCGAGTTGTAGGAAATCCAGCTTTGTTCATTATCAGGACAGCCAGGAGGCATGCAGCAGGTCATCCAGGAGTGCCGAGCCACGCCAGACTAGTGGAGGCCCATAGCCCAACAGTTGTAGGGGAATCAAGCGTTTCTCATTGTCAGGGTGGCCAGGAGATGTGCAGTAGGTCAGCTGGGGTGCCAAGCCGAGGCGGACCAGCGGTGGGCTCTTAGCCCAAGAGTTGTTAGGCAAGCAAAGCTAGAAGATATGCAAAGGGTGACTGGTACAGTAAAAAGCTGAAAGAAGCAATTAACATATGTTGGCTGTCAGTGCAAAATGCTGTAAATGCACTACATAAATGTTACCCTGCTATTCTCCCTATACTTGAAGAGCACATGAACCATGCCAAAGGCCTTCAACGTTTCTCACTATTTATGTTTTTGCAGCTGTTATATGTATGTTCTGTGATATCCTTAAGTAATGGGAACTCTTTTAAATCTTTTAAAAGCAAGATCTGCTGTATGTGGATGTGAAACCACAAGTGTTCTGTACAATTGGTGAGTTAGAAAACATGAAAACTGAGCCAGGTCCAATCCTGACATCTTTTCAAGAGGCTTGTGAAATTGAGACTAGTGATGGTGGACAAATGACTGCATGTTGGAAAATACAGGAATCTCAGCAAGATGACATTCAGATTGAACTCAAGTGTTCACAGAAGGTGACAACACAATTCTCAAAACTGAGGGAGGAATATCTCAATACTCTTATAAGCAACATGAAGTGTAGGTTGCACCCAGATTCTAAAACGGAAGCACTTCTGGATGCCAGTGCCAGTCTAACTGACCCACAGTCTGTAGTAGACTCTAATACAGTCAGTGTTCAGAAAAGTTTAAAAATTGTTTATGAAAAATTTGGTTCCAACACATAACATGACAGTAATCAAGATGATACTGAGACAAATATTCATGAATGCAAGCCTTTACTAGATGACAATTGTCTCCGCTCAGACTGGGCAAAAGCAAAGGCAATGATGCTTAGATGCTATAAGAACCTTAGTTCTGAAAGCTTTATGAGAAGGGTAATTTCAAAGCACTCTGATACAATGCCAGCATATTCTACATTATGTAATATCACTTTATGCATTCTGCTTACATCTGTAGAATGTGAGCGTGGTTTCAGTGTGCAGAATAGGATAAAGACAAAATTTTGTTGTTCACTAACAGAAGATAGTCTAGAGCTACTAATGAAACTAAACATGGGGCCTGAGTTCTCCGACTTTGAAGTCGATAAATCTCTGCAGTGTTGGAAAAAGAAAAAAAGGCGCTATATGTCTTTGTGCCAAAAATCAAAAAGGAGGAGACTGGAGATGCCAAAGTCCCAGACAGAGACAGTCAGGCTTAATGATTCAGGTAGCAGCAGCAGCAATACTGGTGGCAGCTGTGCCATGCCCAGAAGCAGCCACACACCAGACAATGATTATGTCAGTATGTCACCATGTGTCATCAGCAGTACCTGTTGAGCCACTGCAGAATATCATGGTAGCAGTAGTAACAGAAGTGCTCATGATGGGGAGGGCTGAAGATAGTGAATTAGGTGGTGAGGATTTCCTGGAAATAATAGAGGGCATGGATGGCAACAATAGTGAATAATTACGTAACTTTCAGAATGGACTCGTTTGATCAGGTTCAGGTGCAATTTTGGGCCAAATACAACTTACTGTCAGACATACTGCTGCACATTGCACAGGCTGAAGCAATGATCTGAAAACCAGTATTTTAAAAGTAAATTCACTTGAAAGCTGTGAAGCAAGCAAACTGCTTATTTTAGTTTGTGTTACATGCTGCTGTGTACTGTACAGGAGTACGGACAAGGCAGCGGTAGCTGATGCAGGATGCATTGAAGCCTGGCTGCAGCAAAAGTGCAGTGGTAATGGGACTGGGAGTTGCTGAACACGATGGAATAAGGTAGGAATTGGATAATGAAAAGTCAGTTGCTTACTGTTAAAAGAACACAAATAATCTATTTTCACATCACATGATGTGCTGTACCTTGTTGGTGGCAATTTATGGTGACACTAGCAGACACACTGCATCTTCAATAAGTGCACAACAGGTTCCATTGCCTCACATTGCTTGAAGTTCTGGATGTGACACAGTCACATTAAAAAGGCAAGAAAGGGTTATAAAATATATCATGGGGTCATACATGGATAATTGCAGTGCTAAGGCTACTTCTCAGCATTACTCTGTCTCCCCAAATCTATTCTCCACACGTAACCAAAAACTAGTTTGCATACTCAGCAAGACAAAATTCTGCCAGGCCATTAACCACTGTGTTTTATATTTAACAAATTTTAGCATTGACTGGCAGACTGAATTTTTGCCTTGATAAGCATCAAAATGTCATCACTGCAGGAGTCACCCAATTTCTGCAAAGTGCCAACCAACCAAGTGCCTACACTTATGGTACCAGCAAGTTCACTTACAAATGTTTTATGCTTCAAAGTATAAGAATTGTGGCTTACCAATTTGAATGTTATCATTTAGCACTTTTACCTGGTTAAATAAGTTCAAGTTAGAATGGTAAGATAGGTTTTAAAAGAGCTGTTCCTTGACTGAGACTGTACTGTTAAATCTCATGGATGATGCACACAAAGCCCCGGCAATCGCAGGCTACAGCAGGCACCCATGTTGGACTTGGATATTTGTCCTTGATGTGTATTACAATACATATACACAACACCAGGCAGGGCCAGCCAAATACATTGGGTAAATAAGTCATGTTGTTTTAGGATAAAATTTAATTTTCACTTTATACAACATCATATATTTCACCAACAACAATTTAATTACAATGGAAAGAAAGGCAGCTTTGAGATAATACAAGGTGAAACGAAACTAATACAATACTGTAACAAACAGTACAGAACCATTGTAAATGGTGTTGTGCTATACAAGGACTACTGTTTAAGTTTATGGAGTCCTTGCAGATTCAGTTGTCCTTTGTCAAGATCCTCTGTCTTAAGTTTAAGAAGATCCTTGCAGTTGACTCTATATAGCATGTGGTGGTGTCGCTATATAGCAGGGACTCCTTCTTAAGTTTATGGAGTCCCTTGCAGACTCAGTTGTCAAGATCTTCTGTCATAAGTTTAAGATGATCCTAGGCTTTATATACCACCACACACAATTTGTACTGATTGTTACTGATGTTTTATCTTGTTTTATCTCAAACCTTCCTTTCTTTCCATTGGAATGTCCATATGTGGCAGGGAAGCCCATTATTCTGAGTTCAATTTCCAGGCTATAAGTGGAGAAAACATTTTGTAATATGTAACATTATAAATTGTAATCTAACTGAAATAAATGATTTTAAATACTGGCACTGTAGTGCAGCATGAAGGTGCTGCACTTATGAGGTGCCATCTTTCAGATGAGACATTAAACTGAGGTCCCATCTGCCTGGACTGGTAGTAGTTCAGATGGATGCTAAAGATCCCATGGCACTTATCGAAAAAGAGTAGGGAAAATTTTATTGAAGAAAACTGAACAAAACAGAACAATAATGCAGTATAGAAATTACTGTGACATAACCTAATAAAATATATAAACTGTAAAAATAAAAATAAAACAAATCATCCAATTTTATCTTTCATGAAAGGTACATCGCTCCAATGTTTAGCCCATTTGTAGGAAAACATATGCTTCTTTTCATACATGCATTGATTACAAAGTTCCTTTTCCACAATAGTAACTAGCTTCCCTGGATCTTGATAAAATTGTTGCAAGACAAATTTACATCTTGTTTGCCATAGTGTAAATTTAATAAATGAAAGAATCAAACATACCATCTCCTTTGTCAAACCCAGATCTCCCAGACTAAATCCCCTACCACTTCTGTAAGCATCAATTGTGTCCAATAAGGGTTTTGCCAGGCATGTGCCAATGTCTCCCACAGTTCTCTCATGAAAGGACAATGAATAAGAAAATGAGACATAGTTTCCACCTGGCCAACACAACACATCCCTAGGACACATCCACGTCTTCAAGCTTTTGTGTGGCATTACCCTTTACAAATAGACATCCATGGGCACTAACCAGGAGATATCCCAGATCCTTGTGGAATACAAGGGTCTCGTAGAGATTCAAAATTTCAACATAAAACTGTGGGTCTATAGTATATCCTTAAAACTGCACCATTGGTTGACTAATGTGAAGACATATAGAGGTATAAACTACTTTATTTGTAGTCAAAGTTAAAACAGTTAGCATGTAATTTCCATTGTTTTAATTTCTTAAATGCTGGCCTAAAAACACACAGTTGTACTTAACCTGGACCTTAAATCCCCTGAATCTCCCATATATAATAAAGGGTCCATAACCAATGGCTGGCAGAGAGGGTCCAAGAGCTAAGCTCGGTTTATCATAATCTACCAAATTAGTATGAAAAAGATGCTATAAAAAGCCTACTGGGTTTATAAGATTTAATCCTCCTTTTCACATGTAAATATAAAACCTCCCTCTTAATGGATTCAACTGACTTCCCACATTATCTGAAAACTAAAGTGAAGATTCTAAGGTTCCAGGCAAAGGATAGACCACACTGATAGATAAAAAATATTGGAAACAGGAACGTTCTAACTACTGCCACCTTCTTCTTCTTTGTCTGATTCCATGTTTTCCAAATAGCAACTTTAGGGAGGCTAAATCTAGTTTATTTTTCCAGTTCAAAATACAATTGTCACCTCTTCCAAACTATACACCTAAATATTGAAACAAGTCTGTGGATATCTTTATACCTTGCCATGTTTCTTGTGATGTTTCAGTATCACACAGATGATAGATAATACTTTTCCCTTTATTAAGGTGGAGCACCTGTTGGTGTAGAATATTTCTCAATGAGGTCTAGTACTCGTTCTCCTGACTTCGATCTGCAACTATACACATACACCATCTGCATAAGCTGTAACTCTTGCCTCCACACCACCTCCTATTGGTGCAATACCTCTTATACTACTATCCTGTTATAATAACCATATTAGGGGTCAAGACAAAACACATAAAGCAATGGACTTAGTGGAAACTCCTGCCTGACTCCCGGAAATCTCTATGTTCCTAAATATCCATTCACCAAAGGAATCCCCTGCATTTCATTTATTAATGGATCCAGTCCACAAAAAGGATGGTATTCCATAATGAGACAATATACAGGAAATAAATGTATGTGGTACCCGATCAAAAGCCTTTTCTTGATCTAACAAATATACTGTAACCTGTAACTCCCCTCTTTACCGTGTTCCACAGTTTCTTGAAGTAATAATAAATTATGTTTTATTGATCATTTTGGTATAGTACAGGTTTGAGCTGCTGAAATAAGCACCATAGCTATATTGATTAAATGATTATACAACATTGTCATTAGAATCTTGTAATCAGTATTTAATAGGCATAATGATCTCAATTATCAAGGTCGGACCTATCCCTGTTTAAGTATTAATATTTGAATGGCAATACAGAAATGCAGTCTACCTTCAAATTACCTAACACCCAATTAAACACAACCATCAAAACACATTTAACTGATTCACAAAAGAAACATAAAATTCCGATGATAAACCATCAATACCTGGGCAGTATTCTTTTAAGCTTCTTGATAACCAACTCAATTTCCATCATTGTAACAGGCTTCATTAAATCTCTGAGAAGGACAAGCGGTATACTGGGTACTTCAAATGAAGACAAGAACTCTTACTACTCAGCATAGGAGAAATCGTATCCATATCCGACAAGTAATGTGTTACTGTGTGCAAGATATGGGCTTCAGTAGTTACTGTAATACCAGCGGCATCAGTGACTGACTCCATGAACCTATACGATGCCCTCTGAGTACAACATTTGAAGGCATCCCCAAACCCATTTTTTCTGGTGAACAAATCCTGTGTTTATGCAACATAGCTGTAGCTCTAGAATATTGTAGTTCTGATATAGCTTTTTAAGGTTTAATATTTGAGGTATCAAACTAATATGCTGCATTAGTTACTGAATAAAGTATACTCAATTGCAATCGTAGTTTGATAGTCTTTATACTTATTCTGTCTAGTCATTGTTGAATACTTTTGAAACAGCACTTTTAAATCCTGTTTCATCCACTCCCACCAAGTGCTGATGTTGTCAGCCAGTACTGCCACTGACATTCTAGCATTAAGAAAGTCGGTCACTTTCACTTTTACGTTTGCTTCTTGTAATACTGCAGTATTCAGTTTCCAATATCCCTTCCATAGGGCAGCCCTGCCATACCCCCAAGCGTGACATGTGGTAGGACATGTCCAAGGTTTCAAAGGAATAGTTTCTGCCCTATAAATATTAACACCTTTCTTTGAAAGAGGAACTCTATCCTGGTAGACAGAGCTCTCCTAAAATATGTATCCTCCCTCCTTACGTACAGTCAAAATGTATCCTGCAGACCACTCTGTTTAATAATGTCATTAAGACGGTTCAAATCACAGTACATTTTCCTAGTATTAGCACCTCTATCCCTCCTGTCTACCACACAGTTAAAATCCTTCCCAAAGAACTTTCTTTGTTGTAATTAAATAAGGTTTGACATCCTGATATAATAAAATTCTGTCTTTTTTTGTAAGGGGCGTAAATATTTATTAATCTCCATCCTTCCCCTTATATGTAAAATCCAACATTAATGCCCTGCCCAAACATATATCTACCAATTTCGTCACTCTAAACCCGTCCCCTTTAAATAAAATACCTACCCTTCACAAACTACAGCGCCAAAGGAAAAAAGAAGGACCCCAACACCATAATTGTTGTGCTGCTCTTACTAATGACAAAGTGTTTAACCTAGTGTCTTGCAGTAGGCAAATATCACTTCCCAAATCTTTTAAAGCTGTAAATGTTAACAGTCTCCGTTTTGAATTATTGATGCTATTAGCATTTATAGTAGCAATACTTAAGCATGATGATGAAGGGAGTAGGATTATTTAAGGGGTTTCCGAACACAGAACTTCTCGAACCCTAGCTTATATTCATTTTTTCCTGTCTTTAACTTCTCTACACACTTGCTGCCCCTTCAGAATCTGAAGATGGTGGGATATGGATGAGGCTTCTGAATCACCTCTGTGTTCTGAATCCAATGTGGTGTTTGCTAACACAGTAAATTTATTTGTCAAAGATATCACGTCCTCCTCAAGAACACAAGCCTTTGCTACTTTAAGGCTAGCCTAGTTTGTTTCATACCCTCTTTTTAGCTGTACTCTTCACTGTCTTGGGGGGACATTTCAACTACCAATACTTCTGGCACTGGAATTTGTGCCGTCTCTTGTAACAGTGTTTCAGGCTCTGAATACATGGTTGGTTCAGGGTTGGTGAGGGTTTCGTCTGTAACAATAATTGTGTTTTCTGTCCTGGGTGAAGAGAGTGGGGTGGGGCATTAGTTTTATCAGGAGGAGGTCTATCAGTAAAGAGTTCTCCTTTTGCTATTTCTTTCTTTTGAGCCTCCTGAAGTATTGTGTCCTGATTCCTGTGGTCAGTGCGATTATGAGTGGCCGGGACAGGACCTATAAATATGGCCTGTCTCTTCACATAAGTTGCACCTTAACTCTTCCTTGCAATCTGAACTATAGGCGTCCAAAGGCCAAACAAAGATTGCACTTCAAATGATCACAGGCAGAGCCTAAGTGTGTATAGGCCCCACATTTAAACAGGCCCGTGGCTGTCCTGGGTAAAACCAATGACCCCTCTCACTGCCTAAAAGCAAACTGTTGGGGAGGTGTACAGGGCCTAGACTGTTATTCCTTAAATGGGCTTTCAATTTCCAACCCCATTCCAAATACATTCTTCATCAAATGTGGGCTGTGGAACATCAAGCACATCACATTTCTTTTGCAACCAATAAATAACATCATGGATTGATACTGATTCATTCCAAATAAGACCATCATATTTCTGATAGAAGGTTTAGTTAAAGGAATAGCCTTAAAAGGTAACCACAGTTCAATAAATTTTAAGAGTCATATTTTGTCCAAAACGATCCAGTCCTGTGGAGAAGAAAAACTGATGTCATATAATGCAGTCCCTGAAACATGGATTAAGGCATGAATTTCTGTGGGAAAAACCTAACGACCCCTTGATGAAAGCTGTGTCCAACATATATCGATCTGGGGCAGTATCTAGGCCCCTAGATGCTCTAATCAGACTGCATTGCATCTCTACAAGGAGGGCCTGAAAAGGGTAATTCTTCCTGAATGATTCCCACGCTGATTTTGAACGTTCTTGAAAAGCAGGCTTTCACCAGGTTATTCCTCTCTTACTCCCCAGTATCTCACCAATTAGCAGGTTTTGTAATTTCACCTTCCATCTCTGAGGAGGACAACTCATACACTGGGGCAGTTTGTGTTCACTAGGCCACCTGCTTCACTAACGTCAGACTGTTGAAAGTTCCATTTGGCTGCTCTATGCAATTTATCACTGTAGGACAGGACTGTTCAACTACAGTCAGAGAGAATGCCCCAGAATCGGGCTATGCTCCAAGTCTGGGATCCAAATACCATTACCTCCCATTTCCAGCCAGTGTTAAGCAAAGATCTCTCTAATGAAGTCTGGGATTTCTTGTGCTTTGGCTCAGTAACAGTTCCCCTTCTCTTCCTTCCATAGCCCAAGATCACAAACAGAAGCACAGTGGTTTTGCTGCTCAATAGTAAACACAGTACTCATAGTTTCTGCTGGTTCAACACAAACAGGGGCCGATGCATCCGTCAGTAAGGCCCCATTGCAGCTATCAGTGACTCCTCTGCCGAAATTGACTCAGGCCGATGGAATGTCTTTGATGCTTGCACATCACAGGGCTGAGTAACCCGACTCTCGCTTCAAGTGTACCAGCAGTTTCTTCTGCTAGTACCACCTGCATGACTTGCACAACATCTTTCATAAGCTCAGGGTCTATTGAGTCAGGCTGTAATGTATCAGATACTTGTAATACATCTTTACACATTTCCTTAGTAGCTTAATCAGAACCTCCATACTGCAATGATTTGTTTTGCTTAAATATGTGGTCAAGCCATACTTCATTAGATGCAAACAGCCCCTGAGGAGCAGTAACTATATCCTGTGCCTGAGCAATTTCAGCATTCTTGAATTCCAGCAAAGCATTCATAATAGATGTGGTCTCCTGAACTGGACCTGTGGGCTGGGAGACCTGCTCACCCAAGGTTCACCAGCAGAATGAAATTCCATCACATCAGCCTCCCCCAGCAGCAGCCCGCTTGCAACATCTCCTCCCTCCATCTCCATGGAAGAGTTTTCTCTCTTAATTCCTTCTTTCCTTTCCAGCTCCTCACTTTGATCTTCTTGGTCCATAAAAGTGTCTGAACTCATTTTCTGGCCTCTAGTGGTATACAAGACAGGGAGGAGGCCCTCTCCCCTGCCACATCAACATCAGCACTTCCTCCTCCTCTGCTGTCCGGCTCCAAACTGTGCTCCTCCACTCTGTTCTCAGGAAGTCAAGTCCCTGCTGGAAGAGTAGGGGAATTTTTATTGAAATCATAACAAAATCATGACAATACACATACAAAATCAGTATTACATCATACATCACCAAAAAGGAAAAGAAAGCAGAAAACATAAACAAATAATAATTCCTTTGATATTTTGAAACATAAAATAAGTGTTATAACCCTCTCCCCCTCCCCACTATAAAGTAGGGAAAAAATTGTTGACAATTATATCAGAATTATAACAAAACCAGTAATACATCATACTGAATAGAATACAAAACATAACTTAAGTGAAGACTAATACCATCTTATATATCCAAATATATTAATGCCTAATAAACATTCCAAAAGAAACCTAGAAAAGACCCCCATCAATAGAAAAGAAGGATATTAAATAACAAGCCTCCTAAACTAATATTCAACAGAACAGTGTTATAGATATGGGAAGAAATCCAGAACTATACTTCTTCTAAATAAGAAAAAATATTATAAATAAGTCAAAAACCTTATACTAAGGATTAATATGAACTTTTGCATTAATATAAAGCATACTGAAATATATTAGTCCATACAAATGCAATGTATACAAGAAATTGTAACCACTCAGAGCAGTAAACTAAAAAAAATTCCATCCTAACCCCCATCCTATCCTGTGCACTGAAAAGCATATTATACTGACAAATTGCTAAATGATTAAAAAATAATTATACACCAAATTTGAGAAGACTAGAATATCTATTTAGACCATAATTTCCCACTTATGCATTACTCAATGTCACAGAGAAATGTCTATACTCCTAAAAAGAAAACATATAGGAGAAACAAACTAATACTCTAATCATCCTGTATCAAGCCAGCATAAATGTTTCCAATATGTTTTGAATTGTGGCTGAGGAACATTAATCTTTTCAGTGTTTCTAATTTTATTATGGAACTTATATTTTCTCAGTTAGTTGTATAGGTCGATATTGTTGCTGTAAAACCAGGCACATTAGGATTGCCAAAAGTGATATTTAATACATGATAAATTACATGGATTGTGTCCAAAAATAATGGCTCCAGAATCGGGTAAAATTCCCAAAAACAAAATCTCTTGAGTAAGATGTTTCAAAGGCATACCTTTCCATTGTGTAATTGCATAAGACCAAAATTCAACCACATAAGGACAATCAAAAACAAATGCTGCATAGTCTCAATAGAAGCTGTGAATATATTATGTCTTGGACAACCTCTAACAAAAATACCTTTATATTTTAGGTTCCCTTGACATTTAATTTTTGATGTTCACTAAATACGTCACATCCGCATATGTATAGGTATTCTTTTAGAAGTCAACATATGAGCAATCTGTTCAAGTTAGGGAGTTGTCTTATTAGCAAAACTTGGGGAATTAAGAAAAACCTTTCCAGTAATATTATTATACAGAGTTTTTCTGTGATATGTTTCAGGTGTATCCTTAGGATACTTCATACTTTTATTTTTGAAAACAAGATTTAAAATAATCTGGAAGTCCTCCAAAGATTTCTGTTTTTGTATACTCTTTGAAGGTTCCCAAGAAACAATCCAGGGAGAAATGGCATCTCACACCCAATCCTCCCAAATCTTCCCAACTTTGTTTAATAAAGGAGAAATGTTTATCTTGACAAATAAAGAAAAAAAATACTATTGGGTTCACCATTCTGATCTCTCCTAGTCTAAAGTCGTGATATAGAATACATCTCTTTATTGGGTTCAACCTACTACCCCAAATTGCTGAAAAGAATATACCATAAATAACAGTATCCATTAACATCGGAGGGAAAACCAAACCAAATGTAAACATTTGCTTAATAAAAATGTGTTTACCATATAGACCCTTTTTCTTTTACATTCTCATTTATTCCATATTTGAATCCTAGAATTTGCTTCTTGCAAAAGGTGATCCCAGTTATATCCTGCTGGGTTATCCATAGCCCAATAAATCCTTAAAATGTTACATGCTCCAGCACTTACTGGGATGTCCGAAGTCAGTAAGATGTAACGGATCTGTATTAGGAGGAAAATACTTACTTTTGTTCAGATTCAGTTTTGATCCTGAGCCCCTGCTCATGTGCCATCAGCAAGGCCACAGTAGCATGGCATGATGGGAGATCTGCCAAACAATGCGAGGAGGTCATCAGCATAAGCTATTGTCTTGACTTCTATACAAGAACTGTTTATGGATAGTCATCTAATATCGTCTGTTGCATTGATTCTAGCAAGAAGGGTTCTAATGTCAGAATATAAAGTAGGAGGCTAAGGGCACCTTGTGCGGCCTCCTCTAGTAACTGGCACAGATTTACCCACCTGTTTACTAATGGGGTTGCTAATGCAGCTTTATAACAGGTTTTAGCCAGGCAATAAACTCTATAGGGAACTTCATTTCTGTAAGACATGTCCACATGTAATCATGTGAGACTCTATCAGAAGCTTGCCTTTGGTCCAGACTGAGGATAACACCCATAAGTTCTCCTGAAAGGCCTCTAGAGAATATTTCTCTCAACAAATAAGACCATCTGTAATGGTACGATTTGGCACAGAACAAAATGTGTTGAATGGATCAAAGACTCTAAACAAATAGATAACTGATTGCATAACATTTTGCAAGAATGTTGTAATCCCTGTTTGGAGAGTGTTTGGCCTCAATTTCCAATAGTGTTTCTGTCACCATTTTATAAAGTAAAATGACCAATCCCAAAAGACATACTGGTAGGCAAAGTCCTGGATTGCAAACTATACATGAAAAGGGTTAGCTATTTCATCCATCAAAATGGTAATAATAACTTAGCTAGAAGGAGGTGTGGAGCAACAATGGGGAATTATCAAAACTGCCATCACAGAGGCAACAAGCCTTTGTGTGAAGCAAATTAACAAATCAAAATGAAAGAAAAGCCACTATGGTTCTCAAAGAGGTGGCTGTGAAGTCAGGAAGAAAAGATAGCATTCCGGAAGTATAAGGAAACACAGAAGGAGCAGGACAGAGAGCTGTACCAGTTAAGGCAGAAGGAAGCAGGAGGAAGTCAGACTAGCAAAGGCCCAAACTGAGGAAAAGATAGCCAACTCAGTTAAAAGTGGGATAAAACTTTTTATAGGTACATCAGCAGTGTAGAAAGACAAGAGAGGATAGTGAGGCTGAATAGAATGAACAGTGGGTGGGCAGAGGGGACAGTGAAAAAGCAGGAATACTGAATGAATATTTCTGCTCAGTATTCACAAAAGAGGAGGAAGTGCCTAATCCAATTAACAGAAGCACTCTGGATAGGGGACTGATCCCAGTCCTTTCACAGAAGAAAGGGTTCTGCAAGAACTCCTAAAACTGAAGGTGGACAAAGCAATGGGTCCTGATGGAATTCACCCAGAATTCTAAAAGAATTAAGGAGGAACTAGTGAAACCACTGGTTACTCTTTTAATAAATCATGGGAGGATGGTGTGGTACCCGAGGACTGGAGGAAGGCGGATGTGATTCCCCTTCACAAAGTGGGTTCAAGACAGAGGCAGAAACTACACAGACCTGTCAGTCTGACCTCTGTGGTAGGGAAAGTGATGGAGTCACTACTAGAAGGAAAGAACAGTCGAGTACCTAGAGGCCAGTGGAGCACAGGACCCAAGGCAGCATGGGTTCACAGCAGGAAGGTCATGTCAGATGAATCTAATAGATTTCTTTGACTGGGTGACCAAAGCAGTAGACCAGGGAGGGGCTGTGACATGGCCTACCTAGACTTTAGCAAGGCATTTGACACAGTACCACACAAAAGATTAATAGTCAAATTAACCAGCCTGGGAGTGGGACCCAGGGTGGTAACCTGGAAATAAAACATTGGCTGGACAACAGGACACAGAAAATAATTGTAAATGGAGTCCATTCTGAAAGGGGGTTACTAGTGGGTACACTGAGGTTCAGTTTTGGGTCCAGTCCTTTTAATGTCTTCATCAGTGACATTGCAGAGGGACTGGAAGGAAAAGTATACCTTTTGCAGATGACACAAAATCTGCAACAGGGTTGATACACAAGGAGGCATGGAAAGGATGAAAAGGGACTTGGCAAGGTTGGAGGAATGGTCAGAAGTATGGCAGCTAGGATTCAATGCAAAGAAGTGCAAAATAATCGCCTGGGAAACAAGAACCCAGGAAGAATACACAATGGGTGGGAGGTAGTAACAACAACAAAAAGGAAAGGGACCTGGGGTAATCATATCAGATGACCTTAAGGTTGCAAGCAATGTGAGAAGGCAGTAGGGAGGGCTGGGGTATACTGGGATGTATAGGGAGAGCATCAGCAGCAGAAAACAGGAAGTTGTTATCCTCTGTACAGACAGTTGGTGAGACCCCATCTGGAGTACTGTGTCCAGTTCTGGAGACCCCATCTCCACAAGGACATAGACAGGATAGAGGCAGTCAGGGAGGGCAACAAAAATGGTGCAGGGTCTGCAAGAGAAGCCGTATGAGGAGAGACTAAAGGAGCTTAATATGTATACCCTTGAGGAAAGAAGGAGAGGAAGACATGATAGAAACTTTTAAGTACCTCAGTGGAATCAACAAAGTCCAAGAGGGTAGCATTTTTCAGAAAAAGAGACTTGCAAGAACAAGGGACACAATTTAAAGATAGAAAGGAGAGGCGGTTCAGGGCAATGTGAGAAGTATTATTTCACAGAGAGGTGGTGGATGCATGGAACAGCCTTCCCTGAGAGGTTAACTAGGGTCCTAAAACTGTGGGAGAATTCAGAATGCATGGGACAGACATAAGGCAATTCTTGTAGAGGGTAGGAAGAAATAGGCTGTTGGTTAACTAGGATCTAAGCCCTATCCTGTAGGTAGGAAATGGGCAGACTAGATGGGCCTAGAGGTTCTTATCTGCCGTCAAAGTCTATGTTTCTATGTTATAAAATTCATTTGGGAGCCCATCAAAGCCTGGTGCCTTCCTATTGGTAAACAAGAAATGACATCTCCAACTTCTCTACGCTGAGATTGGTTGTGTCAAAGTTGGTAAAGATAGTCAGGAACTGTTTGAAGAGGACAAAATTTAAATAGTCCTCTATATTAGAACTGAAAATAGTGGGTCTGCAGAAAATAAACTCTCAAAGTGCTTGGCAACTTCTGCCAGTATATCCTCCTTACTATGTATTATTTCTCCTGTATGTAATTTAAGTGACTTCATATCTTTTGTTGTCTTGAAGCATTACACAAATCAAATGGATTTGGTATGCTCTAGTCCCATTAACTCCAAACCTTTGTTCCTGCCGTAATGAGGACATTCGATCATATTGGAGTTTGGTAAGTTTCAATTTTAAACACACAAAATTCTGATTATCATAATCTAAGCCTTTCAATATATGCTCCTGAAAAGAAAATAAACACTATCTGGTAGCAGAACATTCCTGAGATCTATATCTACCATTAACCTCCTATTGACTGAAAATAAGTCAAAATTCTTGTTTTGTGTCCTCCCACCAAGCTTGCCTATCATCATATAAACACAAAACTGCCTTTTGTGCAACAATGGCTTGAAACCCTTCCTAACTTCTGGAATATCTAATAGGATGCATTTAATTTCCAGTACTGTGACCCCTAGACGTTGCCTGAAAATTTGATAAAGTAACATTCAAAAGAACATGATCAGACGGTGCAAATAATAACACTTTGGGATCTCTAGTCTGCAAAGATGAAGATAAGAACTAATAGTCAATACGGGAAGATTTTTTCCTGAAAAAGTATGTGGGATCTTAGTATGAGAAGAAAAAACGTCCAGTAAATCAGACTGTTTAAGCAAAGAGTTTAAACAATTTGTTATCACAATATAGCTTTGTGGTAGAAAATGTATGTCCTGATTCATGCAATTAATATTAAATCACCCCAAACAAAACATTTTTGCTGGTAAAGAGATATGGCCATATTTGTTTTAATAAGGCAATTCTTCCAGTTTTGTTTGTGGGCCATAAATATTAATTAACCGAAAATCAGTAGTAGCTATAGTGACATCCAACAAAAAAGCTCAGCCTGGAAAAATATCTAACATATGGGTAACTTTTATAGTTGGGGTAGTAAAAAAATCCTAGACCTGAACAACGGTCTTCCTCCTGACCAAAAACTTGGCCCCCCAAATCCAGGCCTCAGAGGCGGTAGTAAAATCCTGTAGTGAATACATTCTAGTGTCTTGAAAAAACACTATGTCATATTGCAGAGAGGAAAATAGTTCAAAAATAGCTAACATTCTTACTTCTGAACATATGCTGTTAGTGTTCAAGCTAGTTATATTTAAATCACATAGCTGATAGAGGTTTCTAATGAAGCAGTGATTAAAGTACCAGTTGTAGATAATCTAATGCTTTTTCTGGTACCTACTCTAGGGCAGGAACCACTTTTTATTAACTTTACCAATAGTGCAGACATTGGTTTCTGGATCAGAACAATTTCCATTTGGGAGGAGGCCATAGAGGCTGTATCAGAATCAAAATCTTCCTTATCTGCATCAACCAGTAAAACTGAAAATCTATTTTCAGTGACAGGAACACCAATGTTACTGGTAACTCAGACATGAGTGTAATGCGTGTACCAGGAATGTCTTCATTATTAGAATTAGGAGGAGCCATGGTCATAGGAGGCTGGGGGTGTCATAGACACCCTACCATCTTGTTCACTCCGTGAGTGTTGAGGTGGATCAGGGACACAAGGGTCATATTTACTCCTTGTGAAGAGGAGGAGATATCAGGATCCACACTGCTGGAATGCTTATCTTTGTTTAGTTGCTTTCTCTGGGGTTGTGGGACTGATGGGAATGGAAGTTGAGCTGAAACAGAAGTTGTTTTGTAGCCCTACGTACATAAAAATCTTGGATACCATAATCCACTTCCCCTGTGTTACATGCTGCCCATGAGCACTCAGTAAAATTATGACCACCCTCATCACAAAGGTTACATTTAGGTTGTTAATACAGTGAACATTGGAATGTCCAGTGTCTCCACAAAAAGTACAGCGTTGCACAGTACAAGTAGAACTAAGATGTATGGGGATCCACATTTAAAACATCTCTTCCACTGACCTGGGTAAAAATAAAACCCTTATCTCTGCCAGTATAAAAGCAGTTCGGTAGATGTTCTAAACCATCCACAGTTTGGGTTAATTTTTATTTCCACCTCCCATTCCAAAACCCCTCAGCATCTAAAATAGGGTCAGGGTTCCTTGCAGTTCACAATGTTTTCCAACCAATAAAGAATGTCTGAGATATTAACTCCTTCATTCCTAAATAACACAGTTATAACCCTAAAAGGTTGTTTTGTCAAAGGATCACCTGAAAAGAGCATCCACAAGGGATTTGTTTTGAGTGTCATATGCATAATCCAGAAACATTCCAAAATTTCAGTAGACCTAAAACTGATGTCAAAAGTATGTTCCTGGGAGCATGAATCAGGGCATAGACTTCTGAAGGTATAAAACCTAGTGATTGTTTTAGCAAGATTCACCTCACAAAATACCTGTCTGGGACAATGTCCATACCTCCCAAATACCTCAGTCTAATCACTTTTCAGTGCTTAGCCAGCTCTGTTGGCTTACAAAATAAATCTACATAAGAAGGGCATTGAATATTTTCTGGCCTCTGCGATTGTCAGAGCCCTTTTGAGCCAGAAGCTTCAGGCCCAGTTTCCAAAGTCTTAACCGACTGTTCTAAATCCTCTGTAATCCTCAAAATAGCATTTGAAAGTTCTGTGTGAGAAGACTCAGGGTTTAAATTACCTGTGTAGTGGCACCTTGCTCCATCGGTGAAAGGCCTGTCTTGTAATCCTGTTGTGTTTTGTAAATCTGGCAAAATAATGTCGACTGGAGGGATTGATGGTACTACCAGGGTGAAATAATTTCTGAAATAGGCTCTTTGTCGGTATTGGGTCAGCACTCCAGTCACGGTAGGGCATTGGTGCCATCCGCTTTTCATAGTACACAGTCAGGGGACCATCCTGGATCTCCTGGAATTGTCAAGTACCGTGCATCTCAAAGGGATCCACTGTGCGTCTTCCTGTGGCGTTGCTCCTGTCATAAAAATGTTCGGCAAATGAGAGAAATATTCTCGGACTGCATTTTCTTTTTTGTCAACATCCTGACCTAGTTGTTCTCTTTGCAGTTCTTCCTCCAAGGGAGAAGTTGCTGCTTGAGTAATTCCGTTTATCTTCCAAAGTAGTATTGGAACATAAAGTCAACTCAGTATAAGAATTTAAGATGGGTGTACTGGATAATCTTGTTAGTTCCACTTCAGTTTCCTCTGAGCGTCCTTTGCTGGGGAGTATGTTGCTGGTCATCTCCCAACACCAAACCAGCATCCTCCCTAATCACGTCCAGCTTTCTCAAACACCAGCTCCGAACTGAGCCCCACCATCTTCACAAGCCAGCGGACAATGCCACCTGCCCACAGAATAGGGAATTTTTATTGAAATCAAAAACATTTACACAGGTATTCATATAGACCAAAAAAAGAAAAATAAATTCAACTGTAATATGAAATAAACAGCTCCATTGGACACTTTAAGACATTTCAAACTCAACAGAAGAGTGACACTTATGCTCTCCCAAAGTAACTAAATACTAAAACCTGATAATGTCAAGCAAAATGTAACAGTTCCTAATAAAAAGGCTATCTAAGTACAGTAGAAATAACTCAAGTCAACAAATACTGGACTGTGTAATAATGTATAAGAGATAAAACAATCACCCCCTTTTTTTTTTTTTTCAAAAAATCTGAAAGAAGACCATTGCTTAACCAAATCATTTGTAGTATCACAATGGAAATCAGTAATCAACCACTTCTGAAATTCCTTTACAATAATAAAATACAGCTCCAAAGCGGGATATTCTGTTGTTGCAAAACTAAGCGACATCTACATATCCAGATCCAGTATACAAAAAAAGCACATACAATCCTAAATATGCAAATGTGCTTCTGAGCAAAATAGAATTAGGAATGCCATAAAATAACAGAGTAGGGGCGGGAGGTATAGGTATCCCAATTTTCCATCTGTTTTGACAACATCCCAGAATTGGATGATAAACGGACAGGAAAATATAAATGATCCATTGTTTCTATAACATTAGGACAACTTTCCCTAGGACAATATCTCTCTTGAAGTGATTTATGTTTCTGATTCCCTTTAATATTGATTTTCTGGTGTACACCTAACCAAATTGTATCCCACATAGATTCAGGGATATGCAGGTCAGTAATATACGCAGATATAAACTTTTGTTGGCGCTAGTAAAATGGGAAAAAGGGTCGACCTGAAACTGTGTTATCAATAATTCATCATATAAATGCCGTCTAGAAAAGGTCTGGGCCACTGAATAGCCAATATCCCATTTAATTACCCTATCAAAACCTCCTCCACCTCTTCACAAGCCTAGGACGCCTTTTATTCTTGTGGAAAAATAATCCCTTATCCCATTCTGACAAAATTCCTTTGAGTATCAGGAGAACCCATTTAATCCATTGTTTAGTAAATTTTTTATTATCGGGACTAAATTCATGTAAAAAAGATCGTAAAGTAAAATAATATAGGGTTCAGCATATTTACACCGCCATCTTTGACTCGTTTGTAGAGTACCGACCTTTTGATCGGATTCAATCTGCTCCCCAGAAGCAAGTGAAAAACAGTCTGGATAAAGGCGCTTGCAATTTCTTGGTACCAGAAAAACAGCACTAAGATATATAAATATAGGGGCCAGAAAGGACTTAATCAAGTAAACCCTTTTTTCCCACTTTCCATTTGTTCCATCTACTAACCATGTCATTCCCTACTTATAGCAGTGTAGACCAATTGTACTCAGCCATTGCTTTGCTGCAAAATAAACACCCAAAATTTTGCAAGGGTCTGCAGCCACCTCACAACCACCAACCATCTTAGAATCCTCTTGAAAACCGCTAAGGCCAGACATTTAGTTTTCCCAATATTTAAGGTGGCTCCTGAAATTTTCCCCACTACTTGAATTAAATGAGAGCAGTGAGCAGAGACTGTGGATCCTGAACAATCAAACACATATCATCAGCATATGCAAGTACTTTGTCTGCTGATGAAAAGCCCCGATATGCCCAAAATATTCGGGACCTTTGTAATAATCTCATGACAGGTCAATAAAAAGACATAAAGGTGGGCTCAAGGACACCCTTGACGCACCCCTCAAGTACTGGAATTTTCGGACCCATCCAGCCATTCTCATAGGGGATTACATACGCTAGGCGTAGCAAATTTTCAGCCAGTCCACAAAATCTTGGGATTCCATAAGCAATAGGCAATCCCATAAATAGGAGTGAGACACCCATCGAACGCTTTGGCCTGGTCTAGGCTGACAAGAAAACCTAGATCGCTCCCAGCCTGATGTCTACCATCACCCTCCACTATTTCCCTAAGCAGTAATAAAGCATCCGTGATACTACGTCCTGGAACGGAACAAAATTGAGATGGGTTAATCAGTACATCCATAACTGAAGCCAGTCTATTCCCCAACAGTTTAGCAAATACTTTAAAATCAGTATTCAGCAAAGTGAGGGGCCTTCAATTAGTCAAATTAGTAGAATCACCTGATTTAAACAGAAAAACAACAAGCCCTCATACATTTGATTTGGTAAACAACATTCCTTCTGAAAAAATCTAAAGACTTCTAATATTGCTAATGGAATTATCTCCCATAGAAATGATACAATTCGGCAGGTAACCCATCTGAACAAGGTGAAATCCCGTTTGAAGATTTTTAAACACCCTATCCAATTCTGACTTAGAAAAGAGGCAGTCAAAGCATCGCATAAATCTGGTGAAAGTTGAGGTAGAGCTGCTGCATGAAGTAATTCGCTAGTATATGGTGAGTGTACCACTGGAGAACCAAACATATCTGTTGCGTGCTGTACAATAATATTCATAATGGAAACATTATCGGTGCTAAAGTACCCTGGAGTCATTAGGCCTGATATCAATTTTCTCTCCGTCTATTTTGGCAACTAACATACGGATTAATACTTTCTGCCTTCCATGAGTACCAAAGGATTGTTCCAGTTGAAGAGAACACAGCCTGTCATATTGGAAAGATTTCATTTTCTGTTTTATAAAACTAATTTCTCCACTAAGGTCCAACCTCCCATACTCTGACTCGATAGCAATTCACCCAGTTTATGTCTAAAAGCTAGATAATCCCTATATTTCGTTCTGGCCTGAACCCTCCCTGCAACTGAAGGAATTGGATAACAATATTTTTAAATCTCCCCATGCTCCCATATCCTCATAAAGAAAAATTGTCGAGGCCTTATCTTCCACCAGAGACTTGAGGCCTGACAAAATATTCGGATCTGCTAATAATGAGACATTTAATCTCCAAAACCCCAAACCTGGTCCCCTAACAGGGTAATGCAATACTAATCCCAATCAACATGTGATCAGAAGTTTCTATGGGAATTATAAATCGTTTTGAAATATCTAAGTTGTGCTTCAAAACAAAAATCTATCCTAGAAAAAAGCTTTCCTTTATAAAGGTTGCTTTCACCTCTTCGACATATCGGTTTGAAAGTCTTTCAGACCAGCTTGCAAAACTAAAGATTTCAAAATTTTTTATCACAATATTGTTTTCCTTTTCCCCTGGATTTGGAAGTTTATATTAAAGTCACCCCCAAAAAATCTGTCTACTGGTAAATAAATACGGGTTGGATTTTAGTTAAGAGATCAATCCTTAAAGCTTTGGATTGTGGGCAAATAGGTAATCAATCTACAAGACAATGTATTGATAACCACATCCAACAGTAAAGGCCCTACCAGGTTCAATGTCCACTAGGCGTAAAATCTGTACATCGGTAGAAGCGAAAACAAAAACCTACCCCACAACAGGCTTCCGAGCCTATTGACCACACGAAGTACCCCACCACCAATCCTTGGAAGCTTGAGATGTTTCCGCTAAAGTATGAAATCTAGTGTCCTGTAGCATAAAAACATCAAACTCCAAATCACTTAATATACGAAAGTCGTCCTACGTTTATAGAACGATTTAATGCTGTTAACATTTAAACACGCCACCCTCAGGTTCATGAAATCAAGGAGGTTTGTTTAAATGTTTCCTAATGAACCTGGTTACGCGCTTCTGTACCGACTGATCTAACGGGGTTGCAATATCAATTCAGATAGGCCTGACTAGAAACCTGGGAAGTTCCTCTATGGGATTCTCCTTATCCAGCAGCTCCCCATGAGAAAAGGCTGAAAAGCTGTTAGTAAGGGGTAGTGGAGAAAGAGTTAGCTGTGATTGCCTTTGATCTGAGCCAGCCTCTGTAGAAGAGGTGGGATTAGCAGCCTGAGAACCTCCTACAGTAGAAAACCTGTCTCTCAGCCTCATCAGAGGTAATGACAAATGGACGGATCTTGTGCAGGTGAAACCTCGATTAGTAAAGAAGCGCCAACTACCTCTATAGCAGCTAGTGTAGGATTCTCAATAGTGGAGAAGGTAAAGGTGGAACCACAGTGGGCACCCTCTTGACTAAACTCACCGTCATACCTCCAGAAACCAAATCACTACTACCTCCACGTCCCCTGCGCGAACCGGAGGAAGGAAGACATGCCTACCTCATGCTCCTGGGGTTTTTTGCTCGTGACAAAAGTGTGTCATGTTTGGAGACAGATTCCAAATTATGGGCCGCCCATGGACATCCCTGGAAGCTATGAGCAGTATCCCCACATAAGTTACAGATAGGGGTGCAGTGCACTGGTCTGCAGAGTGCCCCAATAAGCCACAAAGAAAACATTTGATAGCTGTACAATCGTTATTCAAATCGATAAATCGCCACATTTATAACAGCTTTTAGGTTGACCAGCATAAAATAATATCCTCTATCCCTACCCAAAAAAGGAGCTGGGTAAATGTTGAATGCCGTTATCAGTGTGTTTTAATTGGACCCTAAAGTCCACCCCATTCCAGAAACCATTTTCGTCAATTATTGGTTTGGGATGCTCCACAGTAGAACATTGCTTTTCTAACCAGAATTTAATATTTGAAACATCAACACCCTCATTCCTAAATAAAATCGTAACAGTTTTAACAGTAGGTTTAGTCACAGGAATTGCCAAAAATTCAACCAATCAACCAGATGCTTGCGCTCATAATACAGCTTCCAAAATTTGTCAAGTAATGCCATCGAGCAAAAGCTAATGTCATAGTTCCTATCACCTGAGCGTGGATAAAGCATATACATCTACAGGAGTAAACCCCATGCTGTCTTTAATTAGGGTTTTCCCCACCCATACTCTATCCGGAACTATGGTGCATCTCCAACATAAGCGGAGGCAGACTAGGAACCTTCGTTTGCTGCCGTCACAGGTTTATGAAAAAGACCAGCAAGCGATTTTGAAAACCCCTGGTTTTGTACAGGTGGCAGCTCTTTCACTGCAGCGACAGATGCGAGTTCATATCAGAGAACTCAGGCGAAACTTGACCCTCCTCCTCGTCATTGCAGTACCTGAGTTTAGAAAGTACCTACGAGAGTCCTGAGGTAGGAGATGCTGTCGGAAGGGTCAGAGACATGAATATTCGGCAAAGCTGTCATCGCGTCTACGCATCACCAGAAATCCCGCCTCTGTCTCAATCTGCATGTCAGTAGTGTAGCTCGGTGAATGCAGCGACAGCAAATCAGTGCGACCAGTCGCATCCCCCAGAGCAAATCGGAGAACCCGGCAGCGTTCCCACCGGATCAGGAGTCCAACGGTTACCCGAATAGATCCATCCTGCTCTGAGTAGAGCTTCCTCCGGTGACCACTCCGCTTCATCCGCAGCCTGCACAGAGTCATTGAGCAACAATATCGACTTGTTCCCAGCACAGCTGGAGTCCATGCAGGTAGATATACGTTTGCTAGTATTAAGTGAAGGACTGGCGACCGACCTTTTCCTTTTTCCGTTCCTCTTCAAGTCTGGACTTGCTCTGAATATATTCTTGTTCTGCATTAGAAATAAGAGCAAGTAATTGGGATTTTGCGTCTAGTTCTTCTTGTAATCTAAGTTCCTCAGGATGCAAATCCCATCAGCCTCCATCAGCCAGATTGATCCAAACAGGTCTCTGGTATTACTTCAGAAACCAAACTCTGTGCCAAAGGAAAGTTATCATCACGTAGCTCCTTAGAAGCCTCTGTAAGTCCACAAAACTGACCGTCCTCCTCCATGGTCTGGGACAGACTGTGCATCCTGAGTCTTCCACAGTGCAACAGCCCTCTGCCTCCATGAGTGAGAATCTCCGTGTCCTGGCCAGATTTCCCATTCACTAAAAATATCACCAACAGCTTAATCTGGCTCAGTTTCAGTTGCTTACCATCTGTATCCCTCTCCCCTGGTTGCCCCAAAAGGGACCTCTAGGCCCAGTGGGCTTACCTGGTCAACAAAATTTAATAAATACATAATAAGTGAGAAAAAATATTTACGCAAAAATAAGATGATTTATTTAGTCAGTTTATTTGCATTGCCAGTGCCACTGCATTGCAAAGTATTTATGATGCAGCACAGCAGCAGTCGGCAGAATAATAATTTTTCCAAAATGAGTTGTGATGGTAATAACAAATTACTAAAGATTTTACTTTATAACTAAATAAACAATGGGTAGTAATCAATCAATGATTACCACACTGTGAATCATAATGTAGGTGGCAGCAAGCAGCAAGCAACTGAAACAGTCGCTAATGCCAAAAGTGCTACACTGCAGATTCAAATAAGCATCCTCCCAGTAAATCGCATACCAAAAACTAGATTTTTACATTACTTTGTTTTAAAGTCATTAGCCATTTGTAACCTTGACTGCATTACCTGTGCAACAAAAGCAGGTGTCAGCGAAGAGCTGCTGATTATATCATCTAGGGACCTCATAGTCTAGTAATCCCTGTCAGCAAGCTTATAGGACCTGTTTCTCCAAAGTTGTTAAGATCATGTGCAATGGTTTTCACAAGCAAAACAGACACCAGTCAGTAAACATTAGTATAAAAATATATATAAAGCAATGTTTACTGACTCATGCTGCCTGTTCTACTTATGAAAAACATTGCCCATGATCTTACAAGACACCAGGTCCTGTAAGCTGCTGACAGGTCCCCAGATGACATCAGCAGCAGATCTTCACTGAAACAGACTTTTTGAACAGGTAGAGATATCAGGGTTACAAATGACTAATAACTTTAAAATGAAGTGACACAGAAATCTACTTTTGGTATGAGATTACTGAGATATCTTATTCTAATTCTGCAATGTAGCACTTTTGGCTCAGATGGTGTCAGTAGTTCTGTAACATACTAGATAATATGTACACAGTACACAACTGATTACTACTAATCTATGCATAGCGATGCTTTGAATGTACTTGATGGCATGGCATTGTCTACTATACAAGAACTGAGCAATTCATGAAATAAACACATTGTCGGAACATGATTACTGTGTGCTTACATTTTCATTTCCTATCATTAAGAAATGTATTTGTGTGGATGTAGCATGGATTACAGTAAGGTATTCAAATGAGCAATGAGTTGACTTTGAAAACTAGAAGTTGAAGCATTTGACTTCCAAAATTTGGTGACTGGGATTATTTTGACTTCCACAAAATTGACAGCTGGAGTAATTTGACTCAGTAAAACTGAAATAACTTCAAATTTCAACCCATGAGTATTTGACTTCACCCAAAACATTATCTGAAGGCCTGCTTTGGTGTCTAGAGCACTCACCCAATTATCAAAAACTAACTAAATAAATAAATAAGCTCCTTGCTGGCACTACATTTCATATAATATTTCTTAACAGAACAAATTCATTGTCCACACCCAGCTTCAGAGTCAAGGAGAAACATAACTTTATTAAATTTTCTCACTCTCCTGCATGGGCAATCTTCACTCCTGGGAGCACATTCATAGTGTCCCTTTATTAGGGCACACTTTGTACATTTTTCTCTTAACCCATGACTTAACAAAGGACATTTACAGAAAAACAAAACAAGTACAGTAGGTAATGGTTATTTTTGCTGTATAGTTACAGCTACCCACCCTCCATAATTACACAGCGTACATCTGCTCCCTGATCTTGCTTTATGAAATTTAAACCAGGCTCCCAGTGCATCCTACCCTTATTCTCTGTTAACAGCAGAAAACCTTTTGAATATCCTAATCAACGAAATACACCTGACTGGCAGACCTCAGCACATGTGTGTATGTTCCACAGCTACAGTAACTCAACAGCTGCAGTTGGAGGATTTCTCCTTGGCTCTTCTCCACTCTGTCTCAGATTTTTATAGGACATTTCCTCCATCCTCCATGGAACCTGGAGCAGACACACAACAGCCTCAAGCAGCTCCTTGGGGAACTCATTACCTCTTCAGTCTCTTCATTTGCTGGGGTGTGTGGGACCATAAGGACCCCATTGATCTGTCTTCTCATTCTTCACATTCAGGATTACTCTTCTGGGGAGCAGCAACCCTTCCTAGGCAGCAAAACAAAAACAGAAACACTCTTGGCATCAGCAGAACTACTATAAATCTCATAATTCATAATCAATTTCTGAATTTCACATCACTCCATTCTTTGATACCAAGAGCATTTGCATAAAAATAGGATCTTTTCTCCTTGGGACTCGCCTATATCTGATGACTATTCTGAGTTCATGTTCATCAGTTAGGTTACAAAGTCAGATTATCCCTGATGTAACTGGCCATGTACTATGGTACCACAGGTCCCTCAGCTATGTGAGGGGACTGGCAGTTTATCCTATAAGATATGTAACAACAGGGCCTGCTATTCAAGTGCAGCACCAGCACAAGCAGTTTCCCTCAAATAATTCATTACCCACAGAAAGCATCTGAGTCAAACAGCTTTGAGTTTATATAGGGGATGGTATACCACTACTATTCCTTTCCGGGAGCAGAACAAGTACAGCACACAGTTTGTTTCTCCTTAACAGGACCTGGGAACCTTAACAATTCTTCTCCTGGGGAATCAATTTCCCTGGCTGTCTTTTCAGGACTTTACAAAGCAGCTCTGCAACAGTAGTGAACATATGCCCAGGCACATGAGGGGCATGATCTCGGGACAGACCCACAGCTGGCCAAGCTGTCAATTCAGGGGTTCTGTAGGGGCTCTCTCCTTCTAGCCCACCTGCTACCATCTCCATCTTCTTCCCTTTCCTATGACCCAGAGGGAACCATAACACAGATCAGTAAGTTTTTTTTCTGGATGCCTTACTTAATAGATGCAGACAGTAACTGGAACATCTAATTTACTATCACCTCTTTTATTCTTAACTGGGGCACCCAGATGGATGGACCTGATCTCTGGAGGTACCCTTTTTAGACAGCCTACCACTTAAGCTCTGGACATGTTGGAGCTCAGTCTGCAGGAAGAGTGCAGGTCCTGGGTTTCCCAGGTTCTTGCAGCAACACTACACAATCTGCTACTCACTAGCAGACTCTGCCACTCTTCTCACTTCCTTTTAGGGCCTCTCCTTTTTATGTCTGGAGGCAAAACATCTGGCTCATGCCAGGGGCAACAGACCATAAAGAGACCCAACTTTTAATCAGAAGTTACACCAACAAGAGACTATGATGACACAGGAAGGGAATTATGATATCAGATAGGCTGGTAATAGGCATAAGGTGCAGAAGAACTCTGAGGACAAAGTTCCAGGGCTTGATTCTCAATTGCAGTTGGTGGCATTGCAGATTTGAGTGAAAAGATGCTCCCCATTGTGCTGCAATCAAAACTGCTATAGACATAAAACTAACTTAGTCTCTCGGCGGGGGGATTTCTGTGCCAAGTAGCTGCAGTACAAATCACTTAGCCAGATGTTTGTGGGTTTTCTATCAATAACAACATATAAATGTAGATTATGTCAGCAAGAAAGGACCACAAAGCCCATTATGTTTGTCCTAACCCTACCTACCCTATGTGGTAGCATTGGTCTTATGCTGTCCCCTCTAGCCTCTCGCCTTCTGGGTGATTTTCCTTTAATGATACCCATGTGCCTGTCAAAAGCATGCATGGGATTCATCACAGTCTCTGCACTACCACCTCCCTATGTAACCTATTCCATTAATCCACCAACCTCTCCATGAAGGAATATTACCTCACCTCTCACTTGGAATGTCTCCCATTAACTTCTCTGTGTTTCCTCTTGTAACCACATTTGTGCTAAATCTAAAAAGCTCCACACACTCTATCTTGTTTATCATGCAGAGGTATGCTAAAGTTTTAATCATGTCCCCTGGCTCTCCTGTTCTCTAATGAGTACATGTGCAGGCCCTTCAGCATTCCCTCATAGGGTTTCTACCACTGCCTCTGTATCATTTTGGTTGGCATTCTCTGCACGCCTCCACCCTGTCAATGGCTTTTCTAAGGTGGGGCTACAGAACAGCACACAGTACTCAAGGTGGGGTGAACCAATGATCTCTACAGGGCGAGTGTAACCACCCTCCTTCTGCTTACTATACCCCTCCTCATGCAATTCCTCATTCCATTTACTCTCCCACTACCCTTCAACACTGGGACACTGCTTTCAGGTCATCTATAAAGATAACCCTGAAGTTCCTTTCCTCCAAGGAACATGTCATGACCTCCTCTCATCCTTTACTTGGCTCAGAGGGTTATGTGTGATGTGTATGACTTGCACTTTTTATTGAATCCAAGCTGCCAAATTCTGGACCACACTTTTATCCTTTCCAGGTCCCTCCTCATAGCTTCCACTCCCTCCATTGTGTGTGCTTTTGCAGATCATGTCTTCTGCAAATGGACAGACTATTCCTTCTACCCCACCACAATGTCCCTATGACTACAGGGACCAGTACTGACCCCTGGGGTACTCTGCTCATGACCTCACTCTCCTTGAGAATTCCTCATTTAGTACTGCCCTCTGGGTTTTGGTCCTTAAAACAATGTCCCACTCATTAGGTTATTTTGTCCCCACCCTCAAGACCTCTTAACTTCTGTAGTAACCTCCCATGCGGCACTGTCTTGAAAGCCTAACTGAAGTAAAAGTATGCCACATTAACCTCTCGCCTCTGTCCACATCCCTTGTCACCTAGTCAATAAATTCTGTTAGCTTAGTCTGGCACAAATTTTCTCTGGTGAATCCAGTTTGCTTATTGTCCTGTAATTCATTAGACTCCAGGAATTCTACTAATCCTTCTTTCAACAGAAATCCATCAATTTCCCCACCACAGAGGTTAGGCTCACTGGCCAATAATTCCCTGGCTCTAACCTGCTGCCATTCTTGTGTAAGGGACAACATCTACTCTCCAGTCCTTTCAGACCACTCCAGAGAACTGTAGAACAGTTCCATCCAGTGGGGCTGCCAGAACATCACCTAATTCCCTTAGCACTCATGGGTGCACTCTGTTGATGTCAATGGTCTTGTCAGCACTTAGCATTCTTAACGCTTTCAAATCCCTCTCTTCTGAATCATAGAATCATAGAAATCTGGCAGCAGAAAAGGACCATTTTGGCCCATCGAATCTGCCCTTACCCACCTCCTACTGGTCTCCTTTGTCCAGAGACATCCCCTCCCACTCACTGGTCAGCCCCTTGTGCCTGTCCATGCTCTCTTAAATCTTTCCACCATTTTGCCCCCTCACCTCTTCTGACAATCTGGTCCAGGACTCTACCACCCTTTCAGTGAAGTAATGCCCCCTCACATTACCCTAAACCTTCCTCCTTCTAATCTTGAGACTATAACCCTAGTTCCATCACTTACTTTCCTTATAAATAAGCTCCCCACCCTCACCTTATTTATCCCCTTCACGTACTTAAATGTTTCAATCATGTCCCCCACTCCCTTCTAGTCTCCAGTGGGTACAGATCCACCCCTCCACCTCTCCTCATAGGGCTTCCTGTGCATACCATGCACCATCTTTGTTGCCTTTCTCTGAACCATTTCAATCCCGCCTATGTCCTTGCGTGGGTGAGGTCTCCAGAACTGGATCCTTTGCTCCAGGTGAGGCCTCACCATGGATTTATAAAGGTGCATCAGCACCTCCTCTTTCTGCTTGTTATACCTCTCCCTATCGCACCAGCATTCTATATGCTTTGCCCACGCCTCACTGCATTGGTTCCCACCTTCAGGTTATCTGAAATTATAATCCCCAGATCCCTCCTGCTCAGTTGCTTTAATTTCCTCTTCCCCCAGTGTGTAAATGGCTTGTGGGTTATTATGCCTATGAGCATTACTGTACACTTTTGGCATTGAATTTCAGCTGCCAGGTTTCTGACCACCCTCCAGAATCTTTAGGTCCTCCATCATTGCCTCCACCCTCCCTGGGATGTCCACCCTATTGCAGATCTTCGTATCATCTGCAAATGAGGCGTACCTTCCCTGCAGTCTCTCTGCTATATCGCTGATATAGATATTAAAAGGATGGGTCCCAACATCGACTCCTGGGGCACCCCATTGGTCACCCCATCTCCCTGGAATTCACCCCATTTACCACCACCCTCTGGCTTCTGTCCTTCAGCCAGTTCTCCACCCACCTTGTTATTTTTGGTTCCACCCCCAAGCTTTCCAGCTTATTTACCAGCCTTCTGTGAGGGACAGTGTTGATGGCCTTCCTGAAGTCCAGATAGGCCACGTCCACTGCTCCTCCATGATCGACCACCCTCGTCACCCAATCGAAAACTCGATTAGGTTCATCTGGCATTACATCCCTTGTGTGAAGCCATGCTGTCTGTCATCCTGTAGTCTGCTGTCTTCAAGGCAACTGATCACCCTTTCTTTTAATAGCACCTCCATCACCTTACCCACCACTGAGATGAGGCTGACCGGACAATAATTTTCTGCCTCCTCCTTGCTACCACCCTGTGAAGTGGCACCACTTCTGTCCTCTACCAGTCCTTAGGCACCCACTCTGTATCCAGGGACAAGTTACACAGTCTTCCCAGAGGTGCTGCCAGATCTTCCTTAGTTCCTGGAGTACCCTAGGATGTAAGGCGTCCAGACCCATTGCCTTGTCCACCCTCTGCTTCCTAGTACTTCTCTTACCCTGTCCTCACCGAACAGGCTAGGATCTACCCTTTGTCATCCCTTCCACTTTTCCTTAACTCCAACCCCTTCCTCCCTCCTCCATGGAAGACTGAGCAGAAGTACCTCTTTAGCACATCTGCCTTATTCCTGCCTTGCCTTCCTTTTCTGTCCCACATACCTAAAAGTTTTATCTCCTGTGTGGCCTGCCTAGCAGTTCTCTCCTCTGTATCTGCTTTTGCCTTTCTATTATTCTGCCCTACCACCTCAGCCTCTCTCTCTGTAAATCTCCTATCCTCTTTCCTCTGGGCCCTCTAATATGATTGGAATACCATTTGTCTTTCCCCAATTGCCCCTCACTTCCCTGGTGAACCAGGTGGCTCTTTCTTTTCTGTTCTTCCTTACCTTCCTTATACAGAGTTCAGTGACTTTCAAGCCCCAATTGATTCCCATAATTCCTACACACCTCCAATTTCTCCTTCCTCCATTTCTTCTTTGAATATCTCCCTCATTCTGGCAAAGTCTGACTACCTGAAGTCCAGAACCTTCGTGATAATCTGACTTGTTTCCTTCCCATTCTTACCCTGAAATTCACTGTATTGTGGTCATTTGCATAGGCTGCCTCCCACTTCAACTTCTTCACACTTTCCCCATTGGTAAGGACCACATCCGAATGTTACCACCCCTAGTGGGCTCCCTAACCAACTGTTGCAGGAAAGCTCCCTGGAGGACTTGAGGATCTCTCTGCTCCTGGCTGATGTTGCTGATTGGATTTCCCAGTCAACATCAGGAGGTTAAGTTCCCACCAAAGAAGTTCTCCCTTGAGTGCCATCCATTGAACTGCCTGTAACAGCTACCTATCCACTTCCTCCCCTGTGTGGAGGTCTGTAAACCACACCCAGTCTTAGTGATGCACCAGACCGTTTTTCCAGCATGACCCACAGGACCTCTGCCTCCCCTTGTTCCTCCTACCTTCTGTCCCTTAATGTCGTCCTTGATATAATGCTGCCCCATTTCTACCAGCCCTGTCCTTCCTGAAAATTCTGTACCCCAGGATACCTACTGTATTTCCCATGTCTGATGCTTTGACCACCAGGTCTCAGTTATAGCTACAATGTCCAGGCCCTCAACCACCATTATGGCCCTTAAGTCCATCATTTTGTTCCCCACTCCTGGCATTTGTGGATAATCCTTTCCACCATATATCCCCCCTTCTCCTGCCCTCTCTCTTTCACTACCTGCTCCTTTATGTGGGGAGTGCTAAGCTGATCTATTCTCTCTACCTGCAAATCTCTCCCTCTTCCTAGCCTTTACTCCCCTCTTACCAGTTTAAATCCCCACTTAAGACCTTACCTATATAACCTTTGTAGACTCCTGATCAGAGCTCTTGCTCCCTCCTCACTTAGATGTAGCCTGTCCTTCCAATATAAGTCCTTATTCTCCCATGTGTCCCCACTCACTTATACAGGTGAACCCTTCTTTCCCACACCATTCCCTGAGCCAGTCATTGAACTCCCTAATTCTTTGTTGTCTAGCAGTGCTGGCACAGGGGATGACAAGACTTCTGAGAGCATGAGGATCTCACCTCTTCTTGCATCCTCTTGCCAGTGCCCTAAACCTTCTCTGGACCTCCTGCACTTCATTGCTTGACAGATCATTTGTCCCCAGATTAATGATTAGGTGTGGTTCCCCACCACTACCTCTGCACACTCCCTGATTTTTGCATCACCCACTGACCTCCTCTTGAATAACCCCTCCTGATCTAATGTATCCTCTTTATCATGGAGTCCCCGAAGACCATGACCTTCTCAAGTTCCCCAGCTAGTGAATCTGAGTGTGTTCCCAGTGAACCCACCCTCCCTCCCCTGTTCCTATTAGCGCCCCGCTCTGTACTGCCCTTCCCCCATTTCCTCACTTGTCCCTCCTCGGCAAATGATTCTGGCCTTTTTTCTGCTGAGCTCCTCTTCTCCCCCATTCCCTATTTGTACCTCACTAGGCCCTCCTGCCTCCTGCTTCCTATTTCCCTCATAGCTCCTTCTGTGCTACCACTCCCCCATCTCAGCCCTGTGCGCCCTTTCCTACCTCTTTGCTCCTCCTGTGCTCCCCTTTCACCTTCCTCATTTTTGCTCTCCATCATCCCCTGCATCTGTTCTTCTTTCACCTCCCCATTTCCTCCCTCTCTATCCCTTTTCTCTGGCTGCTCCCTGCCTTGCCAGTTCTCCCTAACCTCACCTCTCACCCTCTCTTCTCCTCTTCCCATCCCCAGTCCATGGCCCATACTTGCTGTGCCCTCAAAGCCCTCCTGAGATCCTGGTCCATCATAGCTGATAAAGGTGTGAACCTATTGGACACAGTAATATCCTCTTCAGTGGACGCACTTGCCCCTAGGAGTCCAGGTACTGGCCTTTCCCTGAGCTCCTGTCCCTGGAACCTTCTTCTCCTTCCTCCTCACTTCCTGCCATCCATTGCTTCCCCACAACCTGGCCTGAGCCCCTTTCCTCAATGTCCCCATCTATTCCCTTCTCCTCTCTTTCCTGCAGCCCCAGCTCTCCCAGATGCCATTGTAGTTGTAGTTTCCCCCTTCTCCCCTCTAGCTTGCACATTCTCACCACCTCCCCCTCAGACTGTTTATCTCTGTCACTATTGCCTCAGTCTGATACAATACTGAACATCCCTATCCTTCACAGCGTTTCCATGAACACCGCTGCCCCATATCATTACACCCCACTATTTTACTTGTCTATGGGCCATCTGAAAATTGTGTAGTGTCCATCTTTCTGCCTGCTTCTCTCTTACTAAGTGTATGCTCCTTTTGGTAATGGCACCTCCCGACTATGCATACTGTACAAAGTATTTGTTCAGTAGTTCTTCCTTTTGCTGTCTCACTTCACCAATTCTGAACCACTCCTTAGTCTCATTTCCTTCCTTTATCTTCTTTTCTCACTGACCTATCTAAAGAATGTCTTGTCCTCCTCCCATACCCCCATTTCAGTCCTTTCCTCCATCTGTGTTTTTGCTCTCCTCACTACTCTGCCCACCTCCTTCAGTTTCTGAAGGTAAACCTCTATCTTCATCATTCTGTCTTGCCATATACAGTACTCTCTGAAAACCACTCTCTTTTCCTCACTGCAACCCCACCTCCCTTGAAAACCATAGAGGTCTGTTGCTCCATTTGCTCTTACTACCTGTGCCAGGGTTAGTTAGGCCCTGTCCCATTTGTGTTATGTAGGAGGAATCTGGAAGCAAAGTTCTACTACTCTATGCTTTCTTTCTAAATGACTGCATCAAATCTTAAGCTACCTGCTGTACTACTGACTTGTACTGCATGTATGTTGGTAAGGCATATGTATGAAACTGCATTCCTGATGTATAAACTAGAGACACTGTAGCTGAAATAATTGCAGAGGCAGCTGTGACAAAGTGTGACCTCAGACTGATGTAATCTGTCACAATGCTCTGGCCAGTTACTAGCGGGTCACAATCTTATGCCTAGCAATGAACAACTACAAAGCCTGTCTTACAGAGAAGATGTTTGAAGAGATGGACTTGAACAGAGACAGGACAGGCTGCTTTATGTCCTGGTGTAGAGACTGACTTGAAGAGAGACTAGAGAAGCCATGCTGATTTCATGTCTTGAATTGTCGTCTAATTTTTGAGTAAAGAAGGAGAAGAGATACTGGAATGTTTTCCAATCTGTTTATTTTTCTTTTGATTTAGAATAATAAATCACCACTTGTGGTTTTCTACAATTTCTTCAGACTGCTTATGTTTGCTTATGTAACTTCATTACAGTTAGTGTCAGAGGTACCTGGATTAGCTACATTTGGTGTCATTTGGTGTCGAAGCCACACCATATCCAGAAACCTCTCACACTCCCTCCTGATGCACAGACTAGGCGCCTGCAGTATTCCTTCCTTGATAGCGCCCATTTCTGTTCCATCTCCTTTAGCCTCTCCCATCCCAGCTCATCCCTTTCAGCTCCCTCATGGCCTGGAAGTCCAGCACCCTCATCCTTGTGTGGTCCTTCTCAGTCCTAGCCCTCATGAGGATCCACACTGCCCAATGGTCGCTGTTCCCCAGAGGTTCCCTAATGGTGACCTCCCCAATGCTGTCCCTGTTAGTCAATACATTCAGCACTGCCCGCTATATTAGATTCCCTAACTAGTGGACTCAAACAGGCCACTGGATATGATCTAACGTGGTGTGACTCCTAGTGGACATCAGTGTGGGTATACTCCAATCCATGTCGGGAAAGTTGAAGTCCCCAGCAACACCTCCACCCAGTCGTCTGCCTCCCTATTTTTCCCTAATTCCTTGTCTGACTCCTCTCCCTGTGTTGGTGGCCTGTACACCAGAAATGTAACAACAAAAGCCTCTCAGTTCAACATCAGAAGAAAACAGCAAAAACATCACCATCAACCAGAAACTCTGTAAGAGTTTTAAAATGCTACTTTATTTGAGCAGAAATAGTTCTGTGCAAATACAAAACAAAAGAAATAAATTACAGAAATTTGATGCAGATGAGAAGAGACACTGAGGTGTTCAGTGAGCTCGGACTGGTTTGGTGCATGTGTGCTTCCTCAGGAGGCCAGTCTGTCTGCACATCATTACATTTATATAAAAATATTTAACGTGATGATGCGATAGGGCAAATATGGAACATACCAATTAAAAACAATGACAACAACAGGCACAGCATTTCTATATTAATATTTTAATAGCATTTTGAGAGCTGGACATATATTCTAGCAAATTACTGCATAATAACTTAACATCAACTAGTTTTAAGAATGAATAGCAAATACCCACAATTGCTCCAGAAGCTAATGTATTTCAAAGATTGGAACTCCAAACTGGATACTGGCTGCTAATCAAATCAGGAAAGAACACAAGAAGGACAGTCAATAATGCACTGAACAAAATTACAAAAACAAGAATTAATTCATAAGATATCAGCACTTGATTAACAGGCAAACTATTTAATGTGCAGATATTTTTTTAGGCAAAGAAATTTTTAACCTGGCAGAGAATGATACAGCCTGCCTGAATAGCCACAGGTGGGGTTTGTCTGTGGGCATGACCCCAGATACAACCTGGATGGACAGGGGTGGGGTAATGTCCACCCAATAGGGCAAGGGCAGACAAGTGAGTGAGTGTTCCTAGAGGGGTGGGAGCTGGTACCTGCTAGAAGGAAGAGCTTAGCTGATTAAGTGGGTGCAGTGAAGGCTCGTCCTTCCTTTGCCCCAGCCTTCTGGTAGATACCATTCCAATCTCTCCCTCAAAAGCAGTGGTGTGGAACCAGGGTAGGAAACCTGCTATCCCACTATGGGTGATCACCTTAGGGGTTGGCAAGGAATTTTATGGTTTTCTGTTTTTTACCTTCTACAGTGGGGTTTATTGTACAGTAATAGGCAGGTACACAGGCAGCATTCATCACAGTCATGTAGGCATGGTGGTGGCTGGGTAGCTCAGTAGATTACTGGCATAGTAGTCATGCAGTATTGCACAGGGTGTTAAAGATTATCACACCTTTTCAGGTGGGTCCTGAGGCTGGGGAAAAGTGAGGCCTTGGTGGCTGGTTTCAGGGGGTGCCAGCCATAGGGAAGGATAACTGTCTGACTTCAGTCACCAGTTGGCAGCACCCTCTGATGGGGAGTGTGCTCTCGAGACTGGCCCCTTTAAAGAATATCTCTCATGCCTCAGCAGCCAGTTGGCCTTGTGAGCGTGTAATCATTATAACGACCCCTCCAAATGGGAGGGAGGACCTACACTTACTCAGTGAACCAGATTTGGTAAATTCATTATCTGTGACTACCCTCCAAGCGCACATGCCAGATGGTTTGACATATGTATTCAACATAAATAATCTGTTGACAATTCCAATTCCAGTTGGCTCTTAATAAATACAATGGCCCAGCTATTCAAACTGCACCAGGCTATGGCGCGAAGCCTGGGTGCAGCTCAACTTTGTTCTTTAGGGGAGTGGCCTGGGTGATGTTCAGCGGGCTGCACTATGGCGCGGCAACTGAATATCTCACCCTAGCCACCCCTGTACGTAGCACAGTAACTCGCGCCATTGCAAGTGGCCAGAGTGGAGGCTGAAGATGCGCTGGTGCAAGTGCCATTGCGCTATGCACAGCACCTCGCGATATTTAAAGGGACATGCAAATGGGGCCATAATTTATACAAGGCACACAGGGGCCATTTGCATCTCATCATGGCCCCATTTGCATGCCATTATGTCATGCAGTCGCCAATCCCGAGGACGTGCTCCTGGCACCTGCCAGGCAGCAGCTGTTGGGGAGCGACGCCCCTACAGCCCAATCGTGGCATTCATGTAAAAAAAAACCCTCCTATATCCCTGGTGGTCAGTGGACCTCTATATTGTCAATCCGGGCATCTGTCCTGATAATTCGCCCCAAGTCCATATCCTGGTGGTCCAGTGGACCGCACTGAGCCAGTCGTGGGCATCAGTAATAGAACCCCCAAGTCAATATCTCTGGTGGTCCAGTGGACCAATTGCTGCTCGATCCGAGCATCTGTACCTCATCAAATACTCCTAAGACCCTGGTGGTCTAGTGTACCCCACCCCACCGCCCACTGGGCACCACCGCCCGCCCCCCTCAGTCGGCGGGTGGCACTCCACCCGCCTGCCACCCGCTGCCCGCTGACTGACAGCTCAGTGAGACTGCGCCGATGGTTCTGGCGAGCCAATGGGCATCCAACCATACCGATACTACTCGGTCAGATATGTGAATGAATTCACATATCTGGACTGAGTAGTCATGGTATGACTGCATGCCCATTGGCTCATGCTGTGAATCAATGGGCGTACAGCCCTACTGGAGCTGTCAGTTGGCGAGGCAGGTGTGCTGCCCTCACCGGCTGACAGGGGAGCGGGCAGAGGGCTCAGTGGGTGGGTGGGGTGGGTGCACTAGACCACCAAGGTCTTAGGGGTATTTGATGAGGTACAGATGCCCACAATCGGGCAGCAATCGGTCCACTGGACCACCAGGGATATTGGACTTGGGGGGTTCTATACTGATACCCTGATCGGGCTCAGTGCGGTCCACTGGACCACCAGGGATATTGGACTTGGGGATTTCCATGGATGCCTGTGATGGGCATGGGCGCCACCAGGTGTGGCAGGAACTCGGTGGCCACCCACAGGTGGCAGCTGCTGTTGCACCCGGCAATGAGGAAGCTCACCTGTGGGTGGCCATCACTTGTTCCTTTTTTTTTAGCGTAACTTTGTGCAGGCGCAGGTGGGGTTGCATGCATGACCCTGCACATCCCGGGCTGAATATCGGGCTGTGCAGGTTATGCATGGGCACACCCCCACCTGTGCCTCAGACATATTACTGATGCACTCTGCGCATCAGGATTTGTGCGGCAACACTTTTCCCTTTTAAATATTGCACCAAGCACATCAGTGGGTTGTGCATGGCAACACTGTTGCGCCATGCTAACCCTTTGAATATCTGGGCCAATGACTCCAGAGGTGGAGCAGTTGATGAATCTATGGATTTCATGTCTTGAATGATTCTCTATACTAAAACAGCACATTTTGGATGGAATTACATAGCTTGAAGTGACCACATTTAAAAACCCTTCGGTAGCTTTGGTACTCAAGTTCTTGCCTCCTTTTTATATATTTTAGACTATAGACAAGTTTATCTGACAGGTTTTGTCCATGTGTATATCATATGGAGGGTCAGGTCCACCTCACCTTTCAGCAGTGGTTCTGTGGATAAAAATGTTCTGGTTATTAACTAGAACATCCCTGATCCTCGTAGACTGTACAATATATGTTGTGACAAAATAAAGTATCACTTCTGAACTGTTTTGTCTTTGCTGATATTGCAAAAGATCTTCATCATTAGATGGGGCTTCCTGTCACTTTGCTTGTTTTACACTTTAACCCTTATAACCATATTCTATAAATCTCTTCTCCATTTCAGGACTGCTTTTCAAAACCAGAAAACTGACTACAGTTTCTCGAAGCTTAAAGAACTATGACTTTGTGATGTTGCTGGTGGTGTGGCATGGGAGGCAACTAGTATCATGGAAGATACTGTTCTGATCAGCCTGCTTCCAGTATAAATCCATGCTCTCTGTTCCATTTTGCTCCATTGTAATTTGGAGATCCAAATTTTAAAATAACACATAATCATAAATTACAAATTGGGATTCGCGGCATGTAAATATGTCATAAATTGATCAGTTTGTCCAGACTTCCATGCCACTCCATCAGCACATAATTGCAAAAATGTCTCATATATCAGTTAGATGACAGTACTGATTATTTTCTTGAGAGTACATAAGCCCTTTCTCCAATGTCCCAGATGCAGGTTAGCATAGTGGTGGGCAAATGTGGCCCCAATTATTGTTCCTTGATCTGGTGATAGTGTTGCCCTTGGAAGATAAATGAGTTACACTATAAAACATATTCAGAGAGACATACCCAAAACTCCTTTGGTTTTCTGTCAGGCTAGTACCCATATCAAGTCAAGCATGCAGTGCTAACAGACCCTCATTGTGGCGTATATTGGTATGCAATTACTCTGTGTCCACTGAAACCAAATACCAATGTGTCTGTATCTGCAGGCCACCCAGAACATGTAAGATGTCAGTTGACTCTTATGCACAAAGGAGCGTGTGGACTAGCTCCCTAATATGAGTCCACATATTGTGACAGTGGCCTAGTGAGGACTGAATTCCTGCTACAGTGAGGCACCCAGGAAGTTATCCAATCTCTTTTGGATTATGGGTAACACATGTGTTGTTGACCTGATAGGGTAGTTTACTGTGAAGAATGCAAGTGTGTCTTGTGAAATAATACAATTGCTATATGGGACTGCGTGAAAACATCAATGTCTTTTTACGTTAAGCTTGTGACGCATGCGCAGGATGCGTCTTGGGAGAATGGGACACTTTGGAGGTGTGCCTGTCCTGTGCAATCCCTGCTCCATTGAGCAGGCGTGGCGATCCTGCACCAATCGATGCGGTGCTGTGTATGACAGCGGTGGTCTTCTCTTCAAAAACCACTGCTGTGTGCTGTCAGCGCATCACGCCCCCAAATCTTTGGTGCCCTGCTGAGGCCCCACCCCAGCGTGGCAAACATCCTGCGTTGTCTGCTGGCGGGGATGCCCAATCCCCCATCGGCTCACCTCCCCAAACAGCTTTCCTGCTGCCACGCTGAGGCCCACCCCAGCGTGGCAAGCGTCCTGCGTCGTCTGCGGCGGGGTGCCCAATCCTCCGTCAGCTCCACAGCCCCCACCCATCCTTCTGCCATGCTGAGGCCCACCCCAGTGTAGCAAACGTCCTAAATCATCAATTTGAAAAAACCCTGTAAATTAAGCGGTCCATGATCTCCGCCCCCTCCCACAACCTGCAACCACCCTCGCACCTGCCTCCCCACCCCCTCACCCCATACTTACCTCCAGAGCTCGGCGAGCATCATCGCTGGACTGGGAACATGTCTGCACTTTTCAAAGCCGACCGCGAACTGAGGAAATGCCCGTAAGCTGTATAATGGGTTAGATGGGGTTTTCAACTTTGTTGCATATCTCAGGCATTTTGTTATTTTTGCACCAAATTTTCAACATGGGTTTTTGGGACCTTCTCATGAATTCTGTCACTGTCATGGGCGTTATTTGGGCCCGAAGGTGATTTCGCAGTCACTGTGTGAAATCACCTTTCAGGCCTGATTAAAGAAATGACAGTACCAGCATTCATAAGATGGGCTCTCAAAAAGCCTATTTTGAAAATTGGTAACATCCTAAATGACTGTTTTATAATGGCGTTGTGCAGTTCCTCACAGCGCTCATAAGTTTCGCGAATTTTCAATATTTTCACCAGATTTTCAATATTGCCATTTTACCACACCTCCTCATGAGCAGTACAGCTGTCATTTTCACATCCTGCCCAAAACATGTTTTCACCCATGTGCGCAATGGCGCAGTTGGTGTGTGAACTCAATGTATGGGACACATTAAGAAAATCACAGTGACACTGTTCATGAGCAGAGGTCTTAAAATGGCTATGTTGAAAATTGGTAATAAAATTCCTAAAATTGCCACTGTTTGACGTTCGCTGCGCAGTTCCTAACACGCTCATAAATTTGCAATTTTCAATATTTTCACTCCAGATTTTCAACATTGCCATTTACCACACCTCCTCATGAGCAGTACAGCTGTCATTTTTCACATCCTGCCCAAAATGTGTTTCCGCCCATGTAGCGCACAATGGCGCGTTGGTGCTTGAACTCAATGTATGGGACACATTAAGAAAATCACACTGACACTGTTCATGAGCAGAGGTCTTAAAATGGCTGTGTTGAAAATTTGTGGAAAATTCCTAAAAATGACTGTTTTATTTGAGTCTGTGTTATGCAGTTCTTTATGCCTACCATAAGTTTTGCAATTTTCAATATTTTCACTCCAGATTTTCAACATTGCCATTTTACCACACCTCCTTATGAGCAGTACAGCTGTCATTTTCACATCCTGCCCAAAACATGTTTCCGCCCATGTAGCGCACAATGGCGCAGTTGGTGTGTGTGAACTCAATGTATGGGACACATTAAGAAAATCACAGTAACACTGTTCATGAGCAGAGGTCTTAAAATGGCTATGTTGAAAATTTGGTGAAAAATTCCTAAAATGACTGTTTTCTGGCGTGCATTCGCGGTTCCTCGCGTACTTTCGTAAGTTCATGAATTTTCAATATTTTGCACTCCAATGACTTCAAATACCTAAACAGCACATAGAAGCATGCAAAATTCAGCATTGACAAATGCTTGTACTTCTTGTCACTGATTTTTTAAGCCATGTCCAAGTGCCAAATACCACTGCAAATAGCTGCAGGCGAACGTTCGGCATTGACAAATGCTTATTCAAATCCAGTACAATATCAGATTTGGTGTCTGCATAATTCCGTGTTAGGCAATTGTCTGGTGACTTCCTTAATATAGTTTGCTGCATTCAGTATCACTACCAAGCCCCCACCTTAGTCAGTGGGTTTGATTGAAGTGATTTATTGTTATTCAATTCTTTCAGTTTTAACATTTCTTGGTGATGATGTTGATAAATGGTTTATTTCTTTTCTTCACAAGAATTTTGAAAGATCCTTGGACATGCTTTCTCAAGTACAACAATAGCTGGGGCAGTAGGAGGATTAAATTTAGAAGGTGTTTACATTCTTGGGTACCCCTGGTGCCTGCTGTGTCTGTTGGAACCTGTCTAGGTCAGATTGTGTCCCTTGGCTGTTATTAACACTGTCCTGGATGGACCCAGTTGTAGCCCCTCTACATTTTTGCTTGTTATAAAGTCTTTAATGTTTAGCTGGTGTATAAATTCTTTCAAATCTATGTGCAAGTCGAACTGGCTTGAACTTGCAGACAGAACAAAAATCCCTTGCTGAGGACTGAAATCAGGGTGATTTTAACTTGGTTGATGAGAGACTGATGACATTTATCTCTTATGGCATTTCTCAGATTTCAGCTGATGTTGATTTTTTGGTTTGTTACCTGATGGCACTGGGTGCTTTCCTCCCTCTGCCTGCCCTCCTCATCCTGCACTTGGGGTACTGAACTTCACCAGATGGTCACCTCGTCCTGGGCAGGTGTTGATCCACTAGTTGCACTGTTTCTAAAAATCTTTCTCTGACTCAGTTTCTGATTCACTAGTTGAAGTGTGTAAACTTCTGTTTGAATTTTAAGTATAGTCGTGGGCCCCTCTGCCACAATTCCTATTGTTGTCACGACTCTGTCTCTTTTGCAGGTAAATACCTACTCATTTAGCTGCTTCTGATGGTCTCTCTCAAATGTTTTAAGTTTGAGGGCTTTGATATTTTCACCCTGTTTGCAATAGTGTTCTTTAGAGCAATTTAGCATAGTGAAATCAGGATGTATTTTAAAATTGGCTACAAAGCCACTGAGAGGTTGTTTTAAATGTGGTCACTGTAAGCTATGTAATTCCATACAAAAAGTGCCACTTTTAGTACACAGAACTCATTCAAGACATCTGAATCCATAGTCTAACTACTCCACCACTGGGGTCATTTATTCGCCACTTGACTTTGTAAGGCTTTTTATATTGGTAAAGCAATTTGTATGCTTAAGATCCAAGTAGGGGACCACTTGAGTGAAATATGCAACAAAGAGAAGAATAATGATCTGTACAAACATTTGTCAGTGATCTAAAACCCAGCATAACATAGATTTTCAATTTGCAGTATAGAAAAGGTCTCAGTGGGACCCATGTGGTGACTTAAAGACAAGGATATTGCAAGGGAATCTTTCTGATTTTTCAGTTGGGAGCTATGGGTCACCCAGGGCTGAATGATCATATTGAAGTGGTTCCCTTTCTTAGGAAGTGATCTTCCTGATATCCCTCACCTCCACCCCCATCCTCCTAAAGATTGGTTTTCTGCTTGTATATATTTTTACTACCTGTGATAAAAATTCTCTGCCAGATAAAGACCGCCTCCATCAGTACTAGTTAGCACAAAGAGCAGACAAAATCCTTTGTCTGAAAAATGATTTCTACACGGGAAAAGTTTTGCCTTTCAATCAAGTGCTGATATCTTATGAAATCATTCTTTGTTTTCTAATCTTGTTCCATGCATATTAATTGTCGTCCTTGTGTTCTTTCCTAGATCCAGTTTGCAGCCGATATCAATTTGGAGTTCCAATCCTTGAAATATATTAGCTTTTGGAACATTTATGGGCATTCATTATTAATTCGTATTACTATTTGATGTTAAGTCATTATGTATTAATTAGCTAGAGAAGATGCCCAGCTCTCAAAATAAAATTATGAATATATAAACACTTCTGTTGTTCCTTCCTATAAACAAAGCCTGTTGTCATTATTTTTAATTTGTATGTTCTGTCTTTGCACTATTGCAGCATCACTGTCACTTTAAATATTTTGTATAACATTAATGATGTGCAGACAGACCGGCCTCTCTGAGGAAGAGCATGTACAAAACCAGTTGGGGCTGTCACTGAACTTCTCAGCTTCTCTTCTTGGTCACATCAAGTTTCTGTAAGTTGTTTTTCTATTTTGTATTTGCAAAGGACCATTTGTGCACATAAGGCAGCGCTTTAAAACTGTTACTCAGTTTCTGGCTCCAGGTGGAGTTTTATTGTTTTCTTGGCCAGTACTTCACCCCTACTCTTTTGTTTTCCCTCTCCCTCACTCTAGGTACACCACAACAATTCCACTTCCCTCTCTGTATCTTCTGCACTGATTTAATTTTTTTGTGCTATGATGTTTACTGTATTTTCAGATCACATAGGTACAGACAGAAAGTCAGTGCTAATACAAACAGTATTATAGCAGCCAGGCATAATTATTGTCATTGAGATGCTTGAGATTATAAAAATCCATTACAGAGTTGTGGCTTGTACTTCTTTCTCATAATCACAAACTGCACACATACAGCTAACCTCCATGGAAAGAGTAGAGAAAACTGAGAAACTGAATCATCACTTACAATATAGCGAAGGGGGTGGAGTAAGGAGGACAAAAGCAACTCTGGCCCATGAGCCACCCATGGCTTGGTTTCATGGAACAAAAGTTGTCATGAGCAGCTCTACTGATAGCTTCAAACACACTTTGGATAAACATATGGGTGACTTAAAATATGGGTATTACCACTGAATTAGTGGTGAGTTATATTGGGTGCTTGATCTGCTAGCTCGTATGACACCTATGAACCTATGAACCTGTGTACCTATAAAAGAAGCATCATAGTCCATAAAATATATGGTAATACCCACAATTGCCACATGGTCCTGAACTGTGGTAGCCACCCTGTAAAGTTGAGACTAGGTGTGCCATGATGTAGATGGAACTAATAGTGACCTGCTATTGTGCATTGGTCATGGGAGTCTGAGACAGCTAGAGACAGATGATACATTTTAGCTGCCAGTATGTGGGTCAGAAGTAGACTATGGGGGAGATGTGGACTTCATCTGCAATAATTCATAGAAGAACAAACTGTGGGGTCAGGAGGTGTGTGGTATTGTACATTTCTGAGATCACCCCATTCAATCTGCATTGATTTCTTTGGCTTTATCCCTTCTTTCTGTCTGTTCTGAATATTGAGTAACCTAGATTGGCAATGTACCAGTCATGGAGCCTTGTGGCTCCACCATTAGAACCTCAGGTCAGAAATTTTGTTACCCAGGCTCCGGCATTTGCACACATGGCTCTCAGCCCCTTGCACTCCCAGCTGAGGCCTCTTCTCTGACCTTTTGATCTGTCAGTTTCTAACCCTCTCCTAGGTTGTGTGCTGTCCCCACCATGGTTTTGTTTTGCTTTATTCCCTTTTCCTGTTTCCATCTGTCACCTTTGTACTAACTAGTCCTGATGGAGGCAATCTCTTCCTTCCCTGACTGAGTTGGTTGTTTTTCTTTGGTAGCATCTCTCCTTTATCTAGTTTAAAAGACAGTCTATGAGCTTTTAAAACCTTCCTGCTACAAGACTATTGCCATCCCAGGCGGGGTGAAAATCATTCCATTTGTACAGTCTATCACTTCTCTAGTCCTAGCATCAGTTCCTAATGTAGCTGAAACCCCTTCTCTGTACCACTACCTCAGACAGTTGTTGAAGCTTGTGTTGAGTAGAAGTCTATGTTGTCCTGTGCCTTGAACAGGTAACACCTCAAAAAGGTCCGAAGATACCACTTGCTTGAGGCTGCCCCAATTTCTAAAATATCCTGCATGTCCCATATGGTCTCATTGGCTGGGTAATTTGTCCCAATGTGGACAGAGGCATCTAGCCCCCATCTGCTACTACCCTAGTGGTCCAACAATCCTCCTGTCATCACTTTTATCAGTAGCCTCCCACAAGCACCTAACTATCTTATCACCTTCTCCTATCTTATCACCTCTCCTCCTCCTCCTCTAGCCACTGTTTCCACTGCTAACTACAGAATCCACCTCAACTAATGCTTTCCTGCCTTTGTTGGGGAGCCCCCTGCCTCCTTGGGTGAATCCCTGCCTCCCTTGGGTGTCTCCTTCAGGGTGTTCCATGCCAACTGAGCTATCACTGGCTCAAGTTCCTGTGTTGTGGTGACCTGAGGCTCTTGATCTCCAAGAGGAGCGCATCTATTGGTCAATGGTACTACTAGTGACTTTCCACCTCTGCCTACCCCATCCCCTCTCTGTGGTGTCCACAGTCCATCTCTCTTCCTTGACTCTCAGAGCCCTTGGGGAAGAGGAGGGACCATTACTGGCACAGTGGGGTTCAGCTGCTGCCTCTGTTTCCAGAACTCCAGCTCACGTTTCACGGAGAGGAGTTGCACAGTTATAGCCTCCAGAAATTCACAGACTATGCAGCAGCACTTTCTCCTGAGGGTCTCTTACAAGATGCTGGCCCTGCAGTGGTTACACTGGACAATGCCCATCTTTCCTGCTATAGTGTCATGTTTCTTTCTATTGACTGGAAGCACTTCTTATCACATTACCTAAATAGGGTGCTTGTGCAGTCTGGTGATTTACTGTTCAGCTACACCAATGTCCTCAAAGGCCTATGTTTTCTCCTTATCTCCTGTGCAAACTGACCATCCTACACCACACGGCATTGATGGTACTCCAGAAATAGCAATTTACAGGAAGCAGTGCCTGGTGGCTTATCTCAGAGGTGGTTTACCTTAACCAACTGACAGAGCTTTGTGCAGCCTGAGGTCTCCTCTGAGGATGCTTTTCAGATGCTTATGATGCACTCCTACTCCGTGCTGACACTACAGAGGTACTCACATGATGGGACGCTACTGTGCAGATCTTTTTTGTGCCAGCTGCCTCCTTGCTCTGATGCACGCTTTTAGTTTAACTGATGTCTAAATGCAGGCAACTGCTTCACTTCTGGCTAAGCCCAACCACCAATTACCAGGTATCCCACAGTTAACTGCAGTGTCAGCTTTTCACCTGCCCTCCCAGAAGTAAGATCAGTACTGTTAACAGTACACTGTTAAATACTTGTGCCTTTACAGCAGGTCCCAAATTAATTATCTGACTCTGTACTTCTAATGTAGCATCTACTTACCCTCCTGGTTAAAATGAACTAGTTGCCTTTAAAATGAACTAGTTGCCTTATTTGGCTGCTTCCTTGCTCTGATAGCAAGCAGTAATGTATTGTGACACTCACAGATGTTTGACAATGGCATAGCACCAGTCACATGGTGCTATGCCATAACAGAAAGACACAGGTACTGACACTATGGTAAAAGACATCTCCTAACCTGCCCAACCCTCACTTTCAGGCCAGCTTCAGAGCTGGTGTTATTTGTCATTTGCCTCTTTCTGTACCTCCTTAGCTTGCAGTCAGTGCTCCCCACCTGATTGCCATCATCATAATAATCCTTGGCCTTCAGCGATACCTCCTTCTGAGTCCCATTTTCTTCACTGTGAACCTCCTGTTCTGTGTCCCATGCTGATCTCTCTCTTTTGTGGAAAAACAAAAACACAGCTCAGGAGATGCCAACCCGAACCATGCCACAACTTCACCATGCAGGAAAACAAAAATGAAGCGGCTCAATGATGCCAAGAAAGGAGCCCACACTGGGACACAATAAAGCTTACATTTATTGATTAAACATCTTTAAAAAGCACCAGTATGGCATGAAGCGTTGATGAACTTTGCTGGTGGGGGTGCTACCACTTTTACATGTACTCGGCAAAACATGGTTTATCTGCTTCCTGTATTAATCAATAAATTTAATCTTTTATTATGTCCCAGTGTGGGGCTCCTTTGCTTTGCACCATTGAGCCCACTTTGTTTTGGATCTCCTCTTTGTTAACTCCTACTGACGGTGTCACCGAAGCTTCCACATCCCCTACCACCTGCCTTAAATAGTTCTAAGTCGGGGGATTGGGTGGGTCACAAAACACTGCAACAGTGATGGCCAGAGTCATCATGCTTTGTGCCTAGACCTGCAGACCATTTACAGGTGTTCCCTGCCCCTTTCCTGCACAGTCACAATGTCCTTAGCAACCATGCAGGAAGGGCTTATGTGACCCCATCGTTGCATGGTACAAATCAAGAGGTGGTATCTAATAGGGCTGCTCAAAAACAATTAATGGAACTGGGTTTGTTGGATTCTACTTCATTTTTGGATTTAGGATTTTGGAATTGAAGATTTAAAATCCTTAATCCAAACTAACAAACTAGACCAGAATTAGATTCTGACATCTGATTTTTTCTCATTCTGTTTATGCTCCTTATACACTGTAACCCAGACCCCAGTGCCACTTAACAAGGATGTTCTGGGCTGCCATGTAGCCTGGGTACCCCAGGTGGGGATGGGGGGTGGTGCTGCCAAAACTGTGTACATGTTAGGTCCTCCATGGAGCCTCCTGGTCAAGGATAGGGGCTGGATTTGCCAGGGTTTGCTAGCTGCCAGTGTCAGGGACATTTCTTGGTTTTACACCCCCTTGAGGCAGTGCTGTGGGTGGTGTCATGACATGCACATGGAAGCATGCCTGCATCCAACACCCACAGCCGCCACTTCTTTTGTGTGTTCCTCCAGCTGCACTACCACTTGTGGTCACCATATGGCAGTGCTGCAGTGGAGAGAGCAACTCACCATCCCCAGAGGAGGACAGCATCATATAGTGCCGCTATCCTCCTTATCCCTGGCGGTCCCTGAAAACCTATGATCACTCCCAGGTTGTTGGTGTCAGCAGTGTTAGTGCAACCACTGTTCTAATAAGTGGTCTGCAATCTTAAAGCGATTACATATAAGAAGTCCTTCTTGTTTGCTAGGGGTCTTAGGATTTTAGATTCTGATTGGGAATTGGATCTTTCAGAATTCTTAAATATCCCATCAGAATGGATTTGCAGCAAATCCAAGCCCCACTAGTCTCTAAGTGTCAATGCAACCACTTGAGTGACAATCCCTGTGACTGTGTACAGGGCCTCCTGGAGTTCCATGTGAATGCCCTCAATATTAAAACAAGGTGTGGCTTAGAGAATTCGGGGTGTTATGTATTGGAGTTCTGCTGAGATCAGCAGAGTATTCTTTTTGCTGGTGCTTGGTGAAAGCATCTTTACAGTCAATTAATAAACAAAAATGCTGCTAGCTCAAAAAGTTGGATTGCTTAACTTTGCTGGCCTGCCAGAGCAGTGGTCATGCAACCACTTGTGATGTTGTTTAATTGAGTTCAAAGCGGGCTCGGGAAGCTGGAGGGCTGACTGGGGGAGAGGATTGAGCATCCAAAGGATAGCTTTTCTCTGGGGGAGGGTTTTCAGTGCTCAGTGCACAACTGGCTCCTGGCAGAGTGCTGGCGGAATGCTAACAGGGCCTGCCAAGTTACGATTGGAGGGGCAGTCAGGCGTCGAAGTCTACCTGGATGCTCAGGTTGATATCTTGTCATCATGGAATGCCACGTTTCTCTTAGGGGAACCACTAGACCAAGCAAAAATTCCCTAAGCCTCAGAACCTCATGATTTGGCTACTGACCCCATCCATCGCCACTGTGGGGCTACCTGGGCATTACCATCCCAGAGGATGGCTCTGCCACAAGGGGTAAGCTCATGAGGTTAGAAGTCCCATGGTGGTGTGGTAAATCGGGAGCAGGGCTGGCTGGCTGGAGTGCATACCTCTCAACTGTCCCTGAATTTCAGGGACTTCCTGATTTGGCCTCAAATTTTCCTCTGTCATTGTACAATTTGTATTTTGTGACAGAACAGTGTGGATTAAAATCACAAAATATTGTCAAACATTAAAGTTACAGACTTGTTTTCTTGGAAGCATCTTAACACAAATCCCTTATTCTATCAACTTTCTGAGTGAATAGTACCAATTTTCAAGATGTGTCCCTGATTTTGGGTCTTTGTCCCTGATTTTTAAGCCTTGTCCCTGATTTATGAGGCAAGAGGTTGAGAGATATGCTGGGGTGAAGTATCTGCTGAGGAGAAAAAATATAAATAAATAAAAAGTTGGATTGCTTAATTACATCAGTTGGAAAATAAGCTTAAGTGAGGCAGAATGTAAAAAATTCTTGGGCTGCTTGCTGGGTGATTTTCACCAGGTAAAATTTTAGAGATTTTGCAGTTGTAGTTGAACACAAAAGCGATACAGATCACTGCTGACTGGGACAATTCTACCCCCAACAGCAAGATCAATGCTACCGTATCTGTGAGAGGAATTGTAGATTTAATGGGTTATTGCTTCAGGAGGGAGACCCCTCTAAGTCAGTGAAGACTCTTCTTTCTTTAATTCTTTAAAATTAAAACAGTGCCTCTTCACCTCCATGTGCACCCAAGGACTGATGTAACTGTCTGTGGCTTTGGGGTGCATTGTAATGTGATAGGCACCATATAAAACAAATTCCTTCCTTCCAGTGTGCCCAGTGATTAGAATACAGAGTCACTAACCTAGAGACTCGGTTTGGAATCCCACCACTGCTACTCACCGTGCATTCTTGACAGCAACTCCCTACCATAATAAAAGTTAAAAGCTACTAGATTTACACCAGTTATGTTGTTTTTAGTTTTTGTTATTTCTTTATTTTCCCTTGTACTTCTAACTATTGCAGATAATACAATATTATTTCACTGAGTCTTTTGAAATGTATCTGACTCTCCTATGCTAACTTCACAATTGCTGTTTATGACATCACAATTTGTTGTCATAGTGAGCACTATGATGTCATAAACAAAGCCACTGTGAGGTTAACTAGGAAAGGTAAATGCTTTTATGTATACATTTTGGATAGACTGACAAGATGTCCTGTAAACCTGGGAAAGAAACACAGAAAATAAAAAGTATTCTCTAGTAACTTGTAATAGCTGAAACATCATACTTATGAAAGTACTTGCTAAAGAGCAGAGTTGCTCTTTAACCTTCTCTGTCTCTCTCTCTCTCTCTCTGCTTTCTTAAACCTCCATCAGTCTCACTTTGTGAACTGGGATTGTTTGTAGTTGCCTTGATATCTTTTACAAATTTGCAATGCAATAAGCATATAATAATTAGGCTTCTAATTGCGTTGTAACTGCCTGTGATAGGGTGAGGATGCACTTATCACAGGTTAGGAATGGGAGTGGTTGATGATAAATGGGAACACCATGAAAAGGACCCCCTCAAGTGATACCAATTAGAAAGTTAAAAATATTCTGTTCTATCCTGTATCTGTCCCCTCCACCCCGTGCTTACTGGTCTTCCATTTCACTTTCCTGTAGTCTCCTGTTGTCTTCGTCTTTTCTTCTTTCCTTCTCTGAGGCCCCCAAAAAAGAAATAGACAAGTAGTTTGGGCAGCCCTTGCCCTGGTGGCCACTGAAATGGCCTGGCAGGAGTGGACTATATTATTTAAATATGGGGCCCGATTTAGAAACAAAGTAGAGTGCCATAAGAGACTTGCAGCAGGGAGTTTGATGCAAGTGCTGACTTGCTTCAAACAGTGCCGAAAGTGTAATTTTCAAAGTAATGTGCTACAACCCTTCTGCTGCAAGTCCCATGTGGCAACGCAGATCATTCTGCCAGCTCCTCCTGGCATACCTTGGACAGCTGATTTACAGGCTTGCGCCACGACTTTGATGCAAGCTGCCATAAAAAGAGGTAGTGTCACTACTTACATCCTTGGTTCTAAAATTGGGAGCAAGTTGCAGCAAACCCTTAGCCACAGGTGCAGCAAACATTCACGGGGATGCAGGGCTTGGCTGCAAACCCTGTATCCCTGTTTGATAATCAGACTCATGGTCTCCCTACTGGGAGAATAAAACAAAATATAACACACTGTGCCCTCTCCTACTCCCCACCTGTATTGCTAGTGGCAGGAGTGAGTTGAGCGAGATGCAGATGCAGATGGTGATACATACAATATGCCTCAGAGACTTACTTTTCAATTTTAAAACAAAGGTGTCCCATTGGTCTGCCAGCTTGGTGCACCCAAGTCCAGGTAGCTGGAAGGGCATGATAATGGGAATGGACCTTAACCTTGGGGTCCTAAGCTGTCCATGCTGCCTGACATAAATCAGCAACAGGCAGGTGAAACACTGTGGGGACTGTGCTCCACTTCTTGGGGCCATAATATTAGTCAAAAGGAACTGATGCATGCAATTAAATGTATATAAAAAGGAATCTTTCTCCTCAAACTGCCTATGCCAGAGCAGGGTGTAGGGCAGCTGGAAGAGAAAGCAAAAGGAGTTGGCTGAAGTGAATTGTTATCTGTGCAGTTATCTAATTGTTAGTCTCAGGTGGCTGAAAGGGATTGTTATCTGTGCAATTTAACTGAGTGTAGAAAGATGTGTTAAGTAGGGAGAGTGGCTTTGCTAGAAGGAAGCCAGATTTAAACACTGCCCTAGATCACTTCTGCCAGAGAACACCAGGACAAAGCGAGCTGCTGTTGTGACTGGACTTCTACTGGGACTATATTGCCCTCCTATCCTCCCACCCAAGGTCAGTTCTACTTTCATAGGCACAGGATTTGACTGAAAACAGAAACTTCCTGTTTGGGTAAAGCTACCAACAGTCCCTATGTTCCCAGGACAGTCCCTATTTTAAGCAATGTCCCAGTGTCCCACAAGTTTTGCAAAATGTCACTTTTGTTCTGGTTTTGCATACTTGTCCCAGTTTTGTCCCTTTTTTCTGCTGACTGCTAATGTGTGATCAGTGACAGTTACTTCAACATCACTGTGGTGCTACTCGGGCTGGACAGCAGTTTGCAACTTCAACCCCTCGCGCCTGTGTTGCACCTCAAGCATGTCAGTGGGAGCACAGTAAAGCATGTTCCTTCCTGTTAGATTAGACTGGGTAGTAATGCAAACAAGCATGTGTGGATGTCTGCCTGCCAGCTGCTGAAAGGGACTCCAGACAGAGAAGAGACTGGCAGCAATGAACTAAAGTACCCAAACCTGATAGGCTGTAGTGAACTGTGTGACAACAATCTGGTGTGGTGTGGGAGTCACTGAAGAAAAGTTTGCTCAGCAAATGAGGTGAGTGTAAGCAGGTTGGATGGGACTGTCAGGAGGGCAATACATGCAGCTCGAATGTCTGGTCATAATTAAACGCAGATTTGCTTCTAATGAACTTTCTATACATCATGATTTGGAACTTGCTACAGCAGAATGATAAATTGTTTAAATCTGGATGTTTGCTACTGGTGTTGCTGTGGGTGGCATGGCCAGAGCAAACAGCAAAATGTAATTGTGTGCAGTATTGTCTGCGGTGGTGCCCGTGGGAGTGACACGGTGGGGGTGGGGGTCATGGTCAGGATGGACCATCCCAGTTTTAGGCCTTGGAAAGTTGGTAGCTTTATGTTTGGGAGCAGCGAGTGAGTGATCACAGAGCCACCAAAGACTCACCATCCTAGAAGGGCAAGAGTAGCTCTCCGTCCCCCAAGCTGCTGGAGGTCTGCCTCTGAGCAAGTAAGGAGACTACTGAGAAATGTAGGAACTTCTAGTCTCAGAACAGGAAGATCAGGAGCTTAAAGGGCAGAGAAGCAGTAAGCAAGTAGGGAGAAAAAAAATAAATAAACAGAGGAAAAAGTAAGTATTTCAAACAACAGTGAAGGGGCCAGAAATAAGACATGATGGGAGTGGTGCAGTGCATTGGCTGTGAAGCAGCAGTCTTCGGAGGCGTTCTGGAGGATCGCGGTGTTGTCCCATCTGCAGGCACTTCTCTGGACTGAGGGAGGTTGCTCATCTCCAGGCTGAGTTGGCCAGGATTTGTAGGACCTCCTCTCCCATCCCACGGATCATGAGGGCCACTGCCGTTGCCTCAGAGGTTGCCAAGAAAGAGGCGGTTGGACCACAGTGGGCTCAGGAGGGTGAGGGTGGTGGAACAGAGGCACATCCCTCAGCTGTACCTCTCCACAATTCATATGCCATTCTGGCAAAGTGTGGTTCCTCTATGGAGGCAGCGCAGTGGAGACCAAGGAGGATGCTGGGAACCTCCACAAAGGAGACCCACAGGAGGGTGGCATGGGACCCCACAGGAAGAAACAACTCCTGGTGGGGACTCCATTGTTAGAAAGGTAGAACTGGGGAGGAAGGGAGAAGGAGGTAAGGTGCCTGCCTGGTACTATGGCTTGGAGGGACAGGGAGCGCATCCTCAGGATCGCCAGAGCAGCTGCACAGGGGAGGGAGCTGGATGTCATTGTTCACCTAGGGACAAATGACCTGGCTAAGAAAGGATCAGAACAGTGCAAGAAGAGTTTGTGGAGTTGGAGAGGTCTTAAACAAGTAGCATGCACAGTAACCTTTTTGGAGGTGCTGCCTGTCTATAGCATAGATAAGGCTATGGTGCTCCACATCATGGGATTCAATCAGTGGTTGAAAAACTGGTGCAGAGCTCAGGGATTTGGTTTCATTGGGGACTGGGGGTCCACCTGTAATGTGATGAAGGCCTATACTGGTGTGATGGTCTGCATTTGTCCAGGGGGAACCAGGATCCTAGGTGATAGGTTTAAATGCTTTATTGGCCAGCATTTAAACTAGCCAATGGGGAGGCACTGGAAAGGAGCAGAAACTCTAGCCCCCCAAAAAAAAAAAAATCAGGGTAGTAAGTGAGGTAAACACCAAGAGAGAGATGTCGATTGGGAGGAAGGGCAGGGTAAATGGAGAAAGTAACAAAGGCAATAAGGACAGGATGGGGCAAAAGGGATAAGGCCATCAGGAAATGGAGGTTAATGAGTACCAATGCCTGTAGTCTTGGCAACAAGCTCCCTGAACTGGTGGCCTTGATGGAAGAGGATGCCTGGATATTGTAGCAGTCACAGAAACACGGTACACAGAGAACCAGGACTGGGATGTTAACATACTAGGGTATACAATCTACAGGAGAGACAGGGAGGTGAGAAGAGGGGGAGGAGTAGCTCTCTATGTAAGGGAAGGGATAAAAGCAACTGAACAAATGAGTAAACAGGGAGGAGAGAAAGCACTGTGGGTCACCTTAGAAACTGGAAATGGCACCACAATCTGCACAGGGTTGTATACAGACCCCCATGTCAGGGAGGGAATGGACAAGGATATGATAGAAGGCATTCTTAGAATGGCAGAGAAAGGAGATACTGTTGATGGGAGACCTGAATATGCTAGATGTTAACTGGAGCACATTTTCTGCAGCCACATCCAAGAGCAGGGCCATTCTCGATGCCCTACAGGTGGCATGCCTCAGACAACTAGTGTCAGAACCCACTTGTGAGGGAGCAATCTAGACCTCATTCTCTCAAATGGAGACAGTGAGAGGATCTCAAATCTAGAAGTGGGTAGCCATCTGGGAACAAGTGACCACCAAACAGTGTGGTTCATGATAAACTCAGCTGCAGAGTCAAGCCATGAAAGTGAAGGCACTGGACTTCAGGAGGGCTGAGTTGGCAAGATGGGAGGTGCCTTAGAAAAGCACTAGCAAACAGGCTAGAAGAAGGGTGGAGCAACAATGGGAAACATCAAAACTGCCATCATAGAGGCAACAAGACTTTGTGTGAAGCAAGTAAACAAATCAAAATGAAAGAAAAAGCCACTATGGTTCTCAAAAGAGGTAGCGGGGAAGGTCAGGAGAAAAAGATAGCATTCAGGAAGTATAAGGAAACACAGAAGGAGAAGGGCAGACAGCTGTACCAGTTAAGGCAGAGGGGAAGCAGGGAGGGAAGTCAGAATAGCAAAGGCTCAAACTGAGGAAAAAGATAGCCAACTCGGTTAGAGGTGGATAAAACCTTTATAGGTACATCAGGGAGCATAGAAAGACAAAGGGAGGATTGTGAGGCTGAATAGAATGGGCGGTGGGTGGGCAGAGAGGGACAGTGAAAAAGCAGGGATACTGAAAGAATATTTCTGCTCAGTATTCACAAAAGAGGAGGGGAGGTGCCTAATCCAATTAACAGAAGCTCTCTGGATAGGTGGGTTGATCCCAGTCCTTTCACAGAAGAAAGGGTTCTGAAAAACTCCTAAAACTGAAGGTGGACAAAGCAGTGGGACCTGATGGAATTCACCCAGAATTCTAAAAGAATTAAGGGAAGAACTAGTGAAGCCACTGACTACCCTTTTAACAAATTATGGGAGGATGATGTGGTACCTGAGGACTGGAGGAAGGCTGATGTGATTCCCTTCACAAAAAGTGGGACCAAGACAGAGGCAGGAAACTACAGACCTGTCAGTTTGACCTCTGTGGTAGGGAACGTGATGGAATCACTTCTGAAGGAAAGAATTGTTGAGTATCTAGAGGCCAGTGGAGCACAGGACCCAAGGCAGCATGGGTTCTACAGCGGGAAGGTCATGTCAGATGAATCTAATTAATTTCTTTGACTGGGTGACCAGTAGTAGACCAGGGAGGGGCTGTGGACATGGCCTACCTAGACTTTAGCAAGGCATTTGACACAGTCCCACACAAAAGATTAATAGCCAAATTAACCAGCCTGGGAGTGGGTCCCAGGGTGGTAGCCTAGGTAAAACCTTGGCTGGACAACAGGACACAGAATTTAATTGTAAATGGAGTCCAGAGTGAAGAAAGAGGGGTTACTAGTGGGGTACCGCAGGGTTCAGTACGGCCCAGTCCTTTTTAATGTCTTTATAAGTGACATTGCAGAGGGACTGAAGGAAAAGTATGCCTCTTTGCAGATGACACAAAGATCTGCAACAGGGTTGATCCACAAGGAGGCGTGGAAAGGATGAGAAGGGACTTGGCAAGGTTAGAGGAATGATCAGAAGAATGGCAGCTTGGATTCAGTGCAAGAAGTGCAAAATATTGCACCTGGGAAACAAAAATGCAGGGAAGATTACACAATGGGGGTAGTAACAACAGCAAAAATGGAAAGGAACCTGAGGTAATCCTATCAGATAACCTTAAGGTTAGCAAGCAATGTGAGAAGGCAGTGGGGGGATACTGGGATGATAGGAGAGGCATCACCAACAGAAAACAGGAAGTTGTTATCCTCTGTACAGACAGTTGGTGAGTCCCATCTGAGTACTGTGTGCAGTTCTGGAGACCCCATCTCCACAGAGACATAGACATAGTGGAGGCTGTCCAGAGGAGGCAACCAAAATGGTGCAGGGTCTGCAAGAAAGCCACACGAGGAGAGACTAAAGGGGCTTAATATATATGCCCTTGAGGAAAGGAGGAGAGGGACATGATAGAAACTTTTAAGTACCTCAGTGGAATCAACAAAGTGCAAGAGGGTAGCATCTTTCAGAAAAGAGATATGCAAGAACAAGGGACACAATTTGAAGAAGGGGCGCTGTTCAGGGGCAATGTGAGCAAGTATTTTTATAGAGAGGTGGCGGATGCATGGAGCGTGGGCGCGAGGAACAGCATTCCTGAGGAGGTTGTGGGGTCTAAAACTGTGGAAGAATTCAAGAATGCATGGGACAGACATAAGGCAATTTTTGTGGAGGTAGGAAGAAATAGGCTGTTGGTTAAATAGGATCTGCAGCTTATCTTGTAGGCAGGGAAATGGGCAGACTAGGTGGGCCAAGCGGTCCTTATCTGCCATCAAAGTTTATGTTTCTATGTGCTCCTGGTTGGTATCCTGCCCTCCCCAAGCTACATAAAGGAGTGATTGTGAATGCCATTCGCTTAGCAGGCCAGCCAGAACGCTGATCCTCACAAATGGAAAAGGGACTGCAGCTACTCAAACATGACAGACACTGTCAGCCCAGAACAGAGGAGTGCTGCTGTCCTGAGGCCTGAGTGGTGGTTTGTCTACCTAGTGTTCATATAAAATGCAAAGACAGCAGGAAAGGTGACATAAAAGTGTTTGTTTAAATTTCTTGTATAGCTCACTATGTACGTGCGAACATATGAATGTGCCAGCAGAAACAGACCACCAGTCTGTCTAAGTCTGCTCGAGTGTGCAGCCAACACCCTAGTTTGCAGATGCCCCCCCTCCTTTGTCATCCACTCCCCACCTCCAGTATATAGGGGATACATGATGGGCAGGGTGGAATATGGAAAATATCTACAAGAGTGAACAGTGACCTCGAGATACCTCATGAGTGGTGGAGCGTGGCTGTACCACAGCGATGGTTCCTGGGGTCACTGTTCACAAGTGTAAATGTTTTCCATATTCCACCCCCCTATCATTTGTAAACTTTATACAATAGGGTTGTCCTGTAGTTAGGTTTTCTGTTATAGTTTTGTGAGAGTGAACATCTGTGTTGCTAGTGTTATTTCATGTCTTTGTACTTCTCCACAGGTGTCCCTTGTTTTTCTGAATGAATGTAGTTTATTTTGCTGTGAATGGCTCGTGTTTGTGATATTTCATTGGTTGTCACTCTGAATGGGTGGTGATACTTTATATTATTGGTTGTTTTTCTGCAGCGTTTGAGTAGCGTCAGTTTTGTCTGGTGGTTTCCTGGTTAGGTGCGGGTTTGATTCAGAGTTAGAGTTAGTGTTCTGTGCTCTGAAAAGTATTTATTTTTATACGTTGCAAGTCATTTTGCTAGCTGGAGCTGCAAAACTGTTCAAGAAGCACAGCGCTATTCAGAACATAGCACACTACAACAAGTGATTCTTGTGTGCAAAAATCTTTGTTTATGTTGATGAAATAACAGGGGACTGCACTGGCGTGTTCAGAGTGCTGCATGTGCAAATTTTAACATTAAATAATCAGAAAATGTTTTCTTTTTAGTCTCACCTGACCCTTCTCATGTGTCCATTTGGACTCAAAACTTCTTTGTGGCTCTATTGCCTAATTCCAACCTTTCCTGATAGCTAAAGGTTCATGCTTTGTATGTCCATTCATCGGGTGACTCGGGGACAGGTTTTAAGTAATTGAAAGATGCGTTTATTTTTGAATCACTCAGTTGCCATCTTTGCTACTTCCTGGCCTTTGGCTGTGATGTGGAGGTTTCCATGGTAATTGCTGACATTTCTGACATGTGCACGCTCTTCCCAGAGCTACTGCTAGTGTCCAATAGGACTTGAAAACATCCCATATGGGCAACTTCTAAGGGTGAAAAGGACTGTTCTGAAATAGAGACTGCAAAAAGAAATGGCAAATATGTGCAAGAGATTTCTAAATAGGGGACACGATCCAGGCATATTAATAACAGCAGTGAAAAGAACAGATGCAATAACAAGGAATGAACTGCTGGTGAAACAAAGTGAGACAGAAAGATGAAAATGTTGTCACACACAGTACACAATATAGTAGAGACTCTCATAAAAGTAACAGAAGTGATAAGGAAGCACTGGGGAATGTTAGCTGCTGAACTACATTTAAGTACCATAGCAGATCAGGGACCAAGGATTACCAGACAAAAGGTAAAGACCTCAGAGATACCCTAATGGGAAGTTTTCTCGAGAAAAAAAGATCTATGGCAGTATGGATGCCAGAAGCACCACATGGGAACTTTAGGTTGAGAATTGTACACACTGCAATAACACGAATACTGCAAAAACATTTAATCATCCCAGAACAGGTAGGAAATACAAAATAAATGGATTTATAAATTGTAATACAAAGGTGTGGTCTACATGTTGATGTGCCCATGTGGCCTTATTTATGTAGCTCAAACAAAACGAGAATTGAAACTAAGGGTTGAAGAACACAAAACTGCCAGTAAGAGTAAAAATCCAACATATGCGAGGGCAAGACATTAGGAAGAAAGGGAACATGGATCCCCAGAATCATTAAAATGTATTGGGATCAGGTTAGTCCAGGTACCCTCAAGGGAGGAGACCTAAATACTCTATTGCAACAACGTGAATGTTTTTGGACTGACGAACTGGATGCAGTTATCCCAGAGCCTGAATGAAGACAATGGCTACCATAGCTATCTGGGACAATAAATGACATCATAGCTTCATAAACCTATTTGTATGTTGTCAAGAACATATATTGAAATAAATAAATAAGATCAATTTTAAGCGGTACTATCTGCATACCATAATCTGAGACAAGGTGGTGTAGCAGTATAAATTTGTTATTTGGAGAAACAGGCTTGGTTTTTGTTTTGCAATATTACTAAGGAGTAAAATGTACTATATAGAGAAGAGAATGAATTTGGCATAGAAGAATTTTAGATCAGTAGGATAAAATATATATGAAGTGGTTTGGCTAAATGCACAGAAGGAGCACTATGCTGTGAAAAACAACAAACAAGAAAGTATATTTGAGAGAAAGGTGTGCAGTACAGCCTTATAAAAGGAAAACAGGCACATAGAAGCTTAAGTACACATAAACCATATAGGCATGTAAATAATTAACAACAGGAAATGTTTTGATGAAAACATGGAAAGCAGGCTTAAGACTGCCTGAGTACATGTAGTTCTGCGACTGTTGCAATAATAATAAAGTTAAAAAGATTATGTAACTAAAGGCACATCTTTAATAGAACTTAAAATAATAAATATAAAATAGCCCATGGAAAGGAGGTGACAGCCACCTGAGTACTCAGAAGTCTGTACAAAGCCATGTTAAGCATGCATTTAGTGTACTGCAAAACAGAAAGCTGAGTTCATTTTCAAGTGCACCCTAGAACTAAACGGTGCTAATAAATTAAATATATACTCGCACTGAACACTGAGGACACTAATGATGGAAAATTAGTAAAAGTAAAAAGCTTACTATTGGTGCCATGGAACTTGATCACATATAGGCTGTTTTTAACACTGTTTTATATTTGTACTTTGTAAATATCTCTGCACAAGTTCACAATAGATGGTGCTTACATTTAATAATATACAGGAACCAACGTTGGACAAACAGTGTTGTCAGTATCCATAGTAACCAATAGGGGCAGAAAACAAGCCCTATTGGACACTAGCAGTAGTTCTTAGGAGACGTGCACACGCCAGAAGCGTCAGCAATTACCATGGAAACCTCCGTGTCACAGCCAAAGGCCAGGAAGTAGCAAAGATGGCAACTGGTGATTCAAAAAATAAATGCATCTTTCAGCAGTTCTACGTGATAGGGACGAATTCAGCATGCCGACGCCCTTATCGCAACCCACATTAGCAAAATTCAATTTCGATGATGTGGGATCTCAGTCACAAAAGAAATGCTGTACCAAAGCCTTTTTTTTTTTATGCAGGTGTTGTGCCTCCCCATACATCTCCCCATGAGAACCTTGCCCACCTCATCCACCTAAATTAGGATTCTCAACTCCCAGGGGGTGCATGTTGGGGGGAGAATGTGCATTGTTACAAAAAAAAAAACACTGCCTCAGGCGCGGAGCAACAAAAACTACTGGTGCTCAGTCCCAAACCCTGCATCCTTATCACCCCAAGCCAGCACCTAGCCCACCATGCCACGACACCAGCTCACCTTTGAAACCTGTGGCACTACCCTCACATACCTTGCGACATCCTGTCACCTTTTCATGACCCACCCCATCTGGTCACCAACCCCACACCCCCACCATCGGGCACTAGCCAAAAGTGGGTCACCTTTTCAGCAGGTGCCCACTTGCTTTTGCTCCATATCACAGTATACCCATTCAGCTACTTAAAACATGTCCCTGAGTCACTCGATGAATGGACATACAAAGCATGAACCTTCAGCTATCAGGAAAAGTTGGAGTTAGGCAATAGAGCCACGAAGAAGTTTTGAGTCAAACGGACACATGAGAAGGGTCGGGTGAGATTAAAAGAAAAACCTGCTCTGATCATTTAATGTTAACATTTGCACATGCAGCACTCTTTGAGCACTTTGGTGCAGTTCCTATTTCATGAAGTAAGCAAAGCTTTTACACACAAGAATCACTTGTTGTAGTGTGTTATGTTTTGAATAGCTGTGCTTCCCAAACAGTTTTGCAACTGCAGCTAGCAAAATGATTTACAACGTTTATTGTCTCCCCTAAGAAGAAGCACGCTTTAGTGTGATGGAAAATTAATTAAATAAATAAATAACTAAGTATACCCCAGAGAGCATGAGTACAACGTACAGATTTATTTATTTTTGTACTTGCAGTATAGGTGTGGATGGAATAACTTTATTGTAGTGTACTTTCTGTTCAGATGGGTGCTTGTGTACTTTTTCTAATATTGTCTGGTTGACTTCACCAATTCGTTGCAGGACTTTATTTCGGTTTCAAGTCCTGATCGGAAGAGATAACCAAGGAAGCAAAAGCGAGTTAAAGGTAACTTCTTCATTTGCTCTTTGCTTCATTTGTTTGGTGTCATTGCAGAAAGGTATGCTTGTGTACACTCACGATTTTTCAAGGGTGCCGTGTAATAGTACTGTTAGTCTGAATCAGTGTCAGACTGCAGCACAGAGAACTCGCTTGTCCATCTCCAGAGGTAGCCAAGCAGTTTCTGTTACAGCACAGGTTGTTTGGGAGGTATTGAAGCACAGCATGTGAAGGCACAGGTGACAAACATGATTTTAAGGTCCCTGAAAGAAGTTCTGAAGTAGGATAATTCAGGACTAGTACTGCTGATGTAAGGAATGTGACAATATCAGCTGCTGATGTATGCACTGTGTGTAAATGTCAGATATTATCACAGTGCATATGTCAGGAGAATTTATTCCATTGGGGTGAGAATACATGTTTTATCAAAGCAGATATCAGCTGGTTCCACTATGTCCACGGCGACAAGAGATTTGTCGACCATTGACTGGCGACAGCACAACACTGCCAATTGGTGTTGTGCTATCGCTGGGGAACAAGTGTTTTCTGTGGGGACTTTGTCCTCACCCCCCATATGAGAGCTCTGTCCCCGCACATGTGGGACAATTTCTTTTTATTTTGAAATTCAAGTTTATTGTTTTCACAAATACACACCTGAACATGGAGTCATACAGATACATATACATAAAAAGAGATTAGACAGGTAACCCATGTCAGGCGCCCCTCCCTCCCTACCGACTTGGCTACTGAGACAAGCATCAAAATAAAATCAGGAGAGACAGAGTGTTCCTTATAAAAACAACCAATACCAAGTGGGCTATTAAAATGGTCCATTCCTGTATAGGAAAAGGAACTGGTGGGTGGGTGTAAGGCTTCAGAACTTAATCCTTAGATGTCATCTCCCAGATCCATCAGTGGAGCCCCTTAACTGAAGCATATAAAGTGTATGGAAGCTCTCCCAGAGTCTCTTGTGCCAAGACAATGAAGCACTAAAGACTTCTAATGCCAGTTGGAGTTAGTTTGGGGAGGGAAAACACCCCAGCAGCAGCAGTGTCTGAATACCTGGAGACCATCTACAACGAACTGCTGAAAATGTGCTGTGATGGTCTTCATGGTTTTGCGTCAGCCTGCCCATCGGGTATACCACATCAACTCACCCCATTGTATAACTAAGTGTATAGCACTGCTTAGCTATAAGTAAATACAGACTGTTTTACAAAAGAATTTCCGACTGCAAAACCTGAGGAAATGAAAAGAAAAGATAATTAAAACATAGTGTCTCTCAAACTTACCTGCACCAAGCAAATCCAGCTTGCATAAAAGATGAATGGACCATTACGCACCTAGTTTTATATTATGCAATCCAGAAAGATATGCATATAGGTGGAGCTATAATACAATTAGATGCTCTAATTAGGTACTTAAGATCTTGCTTGTGTAAACCCCCATTGTGGGCTTACTTTAATTGCCTCCGGCCCCTCCTCTCCTGGCATCCATCTCTTTGCCCCAGTGGCTCCAGGAGGGCCTTGGACTCTAATAGGTACCGATTGCATTTTGCAGCTCGCGGTCATAAGCCTGTGACCTCATCACAAGTAACAATGGCACTGAGGTCTGATGGAGTTTCTTGAGCCTTCAGGTATTTTGTTTGTTTATTTATTGTCTTGTCTTGGATACAACCTTTGAGCTAGAAGCTAGTTTACAAAGGTTCCACATCATGGCAAGGGTAGGGTGATGAGATATATACAGAATTTACATTGTGCAAAATTGCAAAACAGTTCAAAATACTGTAGTTTTACAATTGAAGAAACAGTAAGCAAGCAATTTGTACAGGGCAGGCATAGTACTATAGCCTTTGAACAATCTGGATGTAGCAAATGTACTAAAGAGACATGGTTTTGGTAGAGGAGAGTAGAGGACAGGTTACAGCCAGACAGTTGGCATTGTCAAGTGAGGGTAGTGAGGGGTAGAAGAGATAGTAGGAAGTGAGAGTGAGAAGACTGTGAGGGAAGTGGGGGACAGCAGGGGCAAAGTGAGAGGGGAGAGGAGAAAGGTGGGTGAGGAGGAGACAGAGTGCAGGAATGGGGTGGGTGGGGAGTCAGAAGAGGAACAAGTGGAGAGGGATCTAAGAAGGGTGGGGAAGTAGGTCAGGAGAGAAGAACAACAGGGGTTGTGAATTTGAAGTTTGGGCTCCAACAAAACTATATTTTGAGGACAGAGTGTGACAGCCTCGGTGGAAACCAAGGAGCTAGACTGTAGTGGAGCAAACAGACATGGCAGCCTGTCGTTATTGAGCATGCGTGGATGCGAGGTCTAAAATTTAAAGGAGCCTACCCATTACTGTGTTTTAAGCTATGGATATAAATTAAATTGTATCCCGGCTCCAGGGCAGAGACTGGAGCCAGGGATCAACATCCTGAATTTCGGTTGTGAGGGAAATGTTTTCTGCCATTGTAGGGCTAATAAATAAATAATGAGGGCAGCACAATTTAGGACTGAAAAGTAACTACACGGGACTACAGAAACAAGGGGGCTGCTGGGATAAGGTGAAAGGCATGAAAAACCCAGGCAAGCAGCAGCCAATCAGAACAGGACTGCTCTGAAACTATAAATGCATCTGCCTCCCACCAAAAGGAGATATCTGCCAGAAATTTCAGAAAGTCCAGAGTTCAGGAGAGCCTGTAGTTTGGGCTATCCAACCCAAGGCCTGCACTCAGCAATCATTGGCCTGTTTGTTCCCGAGCAAAAGGCTAGGTAGAGCACTCTGCAAGGAAAAGCAAAAGAGAGTAGCTGCAGCAGTGGATTTTGGAAGTTGACTGCTTTAAGGGAAAGTTGGAAATTGTGCTGAAAAGAAAGTGAACATGATTGGGCTGCAGTGTGAGAGCACAGACTAAGTGTGTAGCTGTGAGAAAACCCTGCAACCTTTAGCAAAGACTGAGCTACTGTGTTCCACCCCTCCCGGTGGGGTAAGTTTGGACTGCTGTTTGCTGCAAGCTTGAGAGACTGTGTGTGCGAGGCTAGAGACTGTGTAAAGACAAACCCCTGTGCAATAATATAGAAGCTAAGTGAGAGTGCTGGGCTAGAGACTGAGGCAAAGCCCAGCTGCTATTGGGTCCCAAGAGTGCAACAGAGGGTCTAGTGACCATGTCTGCCTTGTCCCTGGACTGAAGAGGAAGCAAACCAGCAAAGGAACACATCGAGAGGCCTGCCTGGTAAACACCATCTACAAAGGCCTTAGAGGTGATGACTGGAGAGGCCAGACAGGTAAAGACCAGCATTCTTCAACTTCTTCGGCCAGCCCTGCTGCTGCAGTGGTGCACCAGCAACCTGATACCTCCACGGTACAGCAATGTCAGATCACTGAGCCCCCTTTGAAGCACCGCAGAATTTTGCCAGAAGTATAAGGAATCACAGAAGGAGCAGGACAGAGAACTGTATCAGTTAAAGCAGAAGGAAGTGGGAAGGCAGTCAGAATTGTGAGGCCCAAATCAAGGGAAAAAAATAGCCAACTCAGTTAAGAAGGGGATAAAACCTTTTATAGGTACATCAGAGCAAAGGAAGACCAAGGGAGGGATAGTGAGGCTTAATAAAGGGAGGGAAGTGGGCGGAGGATGACAGTGAAAAAGCAGGGATACTGGAATGAATACTTTGCTCAGTATTCACAAAAGAAGAAATAGAAGCACTCTGGACAGGGAGGTCGATACCAGTCCATTCACAGAAGAAAGGGTCCTGAAAGAACCCCTAAAACTCACAGTGGACAAAGCAATGTGGCCTCAGACCTAAAAGAAGTAAGGGAGACCTAGTGACACCACTGACTAACCTTTTTTAACAAATCATGGGAGGATGGTGTGTACCCGAGGACTGGAGGAGGGGGATGATTCCCCTTCACAAAAGTGGGAGCAAGGCAGAGGCAGGAAACTACAGTACAGACCTGTTAGTTTGACCTCAGTGGTAGGGAAAATGATGGATAATTTCTGAAAGAAAGAACTGTTGAGCACCTAGAGGCCAGCAGGGCACAGGACCCAGGGCGCATGGAGTCACAGCGGGAAGGTCATGTCGGCTGAATCTAACAGATTTCTTTGACTGGGTGACCAAAGTAGTAGACCAGGAAGCGGCTGTGGATATGGCCTATCTAGAGTTTAGCAAGGCATTTGGCACAGTCCCACAAATTATTAACAAACAAGTTAGTCAGCCTGGGAGTGGATCCCAGGGTGGTAGCCTAGGTAACAAATTGGCTGGACAACATGGATGCAAAGGGTAATAGTACACTCTGAAGAAAGGGAGGTTACTAGTGGGGTACCGCAGGGTTTAGTACTGGGACCGGTCCTTTTTAATGTCTTTATAGGTGACATTGCAGAGGGCTGGAAGGAAAAGTATGCCTCTTTGCAGACAACACAAGAGATCTGCAACAGGGTTGATGCTCAAGGGGTGGAAAGGCTGAAAAGGGACTTGGCAAGGTTGGAAGAATGTAAAAAGTATGGCAGCCTAGATTCAATGCAAAGAAATGCAAAGTAATGCACCTGGGAAACAAAAACCAGGGAAGAGTACACAGTGGGGGAGGAGGTACTAACAACAACAACAAGCATTTGTGTGATGCGAATGTTTGCTTGCTGGCATTGGCAGTGGTAGTGTAGAAGTTACAGAGCTGCGTGAAAGATGGCAGTGAAGTATTGAACTGAAGCCAACCCCACACCACCCTGCAGAGGTGACAGGCATTGGGGTGTGCGGTTGGGTCATCAGGCATATGATGCGCCATTCACCACACCCCACCCTGCAGACACTGACAAGTGCCACGGTGTTCCTTGTGGTCTTTGGCCCTTATCGCACCCCATTTCATTGGGAAATATGGTGAGATGGAGTGCGATATGGAGAATGGGGTGAACTTTGGGGCCGAAGAGTCCAAGGCATACCTCAATGCACCTCTCAGTGACTGCAGGGTGTGGAATGGTATAAAACATCAGAGGCAAAGATCCCAAGGCACACCTGATTCCTGTCATTCTCTATAGGGTTGGGGCGTCATGGTTGAAAACCCTAATACCTCAGGCATTCGTTGGTATTTTCTCCAAATTTTCAACATGTTTGTTTGTGACCCCACCTCATGAGCAGGGCCGTAATATAATTGGGTTGGGGATTTCTTACAGCAGATTGTCAACTCAGGCATTTTGGTGCCTCCGATCATGAACAGTGTCACTGTGATTTTCTTTATCTGTGCGGGACAATGATTTCCCACAGTGACCCGCGTCTCTGCACTGAAAGTGTGAAACACACCGCCATGTTGTGAAAAATGGCAGCTGTACTGTTCATAAGGAAGTGTGGAAAAATGCCACTGGTGAAAATCTGCACTGAAAATATTACAAAGTCATGAACTAACGGGTGCGTGAAACTGTGCAATGCTCACTCGTAACACAGTCATTTCATGGACTTTTGTCACCAAATTTTCAGCATAGCCATTTTAAGACCTCTGCTCACAGAACAGTGTAACTGTGATTTTTCTTAATCTGTCCTAAACATTTGCTTTAAAAGCACAACAGCACCACTGTCTTTATGTCTTGAAAACACATTTTCAAGGCGACATATGAAAAATTGCAGCTGTACTGTTCATAAGGAAGTTTAATAAAATGGACATGTTGAAAATCTGGAGTGAAAATATTAAATTTGCAAACTTATGAGCATGCATAGTAACTGTGCAACGACGTCGTAAAAGTCATTTTAGGAATTTTTCACCAAATTTTCAACATAGCCATTTTAAGACATCTGTTTATGAACAGTGTCACTGTGATTTTCTTAATTTGTCCCATACATTGATTTCACACACTGACTCGCCAGTAAATGGCTACATGAAGCGGGAAACACATTTTGGTGAGATCGAAAATGACAGCTGTACTTCTCATAAGAAGGTGTGGTACAATGGCAATGTTGAAAATCTGGGTGAAAATATTGAAAATTACAAATAATGGCGTGCATAGGAACTGTACAACGCCGCTCATTAAAACAGTCATTTTTGAATTTTTATCAAATTTTCAATATAGCCATTTTAACACCTCACCTCATGAACAGTGTCACTGTGATTTTCTTAATTTGTCCCATACATTGATCTCGCAATCTAACTGCGCCATTGTGCGCCACATGGGCGGAGACACGCTTTGGGTGAGATGTGAAAAATGGCAGCTGTACTACTCATAAGAAGGTGTGGTAAAATGGCAATGTTGAAAATCTGGGTGAAAATATTGAAAATTCCGACCTTACTAGTGTCGTAGGAACTGCGCAATGCAAGTTCGATAAAACAGTCATTTTAGGACTTTTTCACCAAATTTTCCACATAGCCATTTTAAGATGCCTGCTCATGAACCATGTCACTGTGATTTTCTTAATTTGTCCGGTACATTGATTTCACTGTCATGGCGTTATTCAGGCCTGAAGGGTGATTTTGCAGTCACTGCGGGAAATCACCCTTGAACCTAGTCTATATAACATGACAATGACATCATTCATGAGAAGGGTCCCAAAACCCCATGTTGAAAATTTGTGCCAAAATTCCAAAAATGCCTGAGATATGCAATAAAGTTGAACCCCTCCTATTTATCCCATTATACAGCTTACGGCATTTCCTCAGTTCGAGTACGCCTTTGAAGAGTGCAGGCGTGTTCCCAGTCCACCAAGATGCATCGTCCTTGAGCTCGGAGGTAAGTATGGGGTGAGGGGGTGTGGGAAGCTGGGTGTGCAGTGGGTGGGTGCGGGTTGTGGGAGGGGTCAGGAGGCCGCGCCGAGGACAGTTTTCGTTTTCCAGGTAAAATAAAAAAAAGGCGTGGGACCATTTGCCACGCTGGGGTGGGCTCCCAGCATGGCACAAGGATGTTAGGGGGCCTTCAGCCGGCGGGGGATTAGGCACCCGTCGACTTCTATTGCCTGCCAGCTGGGGTGGGCTCCCAGCGTGGCACTCCGCACGTGGGGGAGACAGTGCAGCCGACGGGATTGGGCACCCCATCGGCTATATGATTAGTTGCCATGCTGGGGTGGGCACCCAGCGTGGCATTTTAAGCTTTGGGGAAGGCAGGAGGACCGCAGCACCGTCGACGGATTGGGCACCCCGCTGGCTATACAGTGCATGTGCGGGGTGTCTGTGGGGGGTGAGCTGCACGGAGCAGCCTTATCTTATTGCTGCTCACTCAAGCGTAGCTCCCTTTCAACTGAGATGCCACTGCATTTGGAGCTTGTCATAGACAGCTCCAAAATGCATTAGCTTACAGGCCACGCCTGCCAGCACACTGACTGAATTGGAGGAGGAGGTGACACACCTCCGAAATCTCCGATGATGGCACTATGTTTCTTGCACATGCTTGCAAGCAAACATAAAATGGAAAGGGACCTGGGGTAGTCATATCAGATGACCTTAAGGTAGGCAATTAATGTGAGAAAGGCAGTAAGGAGGGCTGGGGGATACTGGGATGCATAGGAGGCATCACCAGTAGAAAACAAGAGTTGTTATCCCTCTGTACAGACAGTTGGTGAGACCCCATCTAGGTACTGTGTGCAGTTCTGGAGATTCCATCTTAGCAAGGACATAGACAGGATGGAGGCTGTCCAGAGGAGGCAACTAAAATGGTGCAGGGCATGCAAAAAAGCCATCGAAGAGAGACTAAAAGAGCTTAACATTGTATTCCCTTGAGGAAGGGGAGACATAATAGATACTTTCAAGTACCTCAAGGAATCAAAGCAACCAAAGGTAGCATCTTTCAGAAAGAGATGTGCAAGAACAAGGGGCACAATTTGAAGATGGGGGATGGCTCAGGGGCAATATAAGGAAGTATTTTTTCACAGAGAGGGTAGTGGATGTATGGGACAGCCTTCCTGAGGAGGTTCTTGGGTCAAAAACAGTGGGAATTCAAGAATGCATAGGACAGACATAAAGGCAATTATAGTGGGGATAGGAGGGAGGAAGTAAGCTGTTGGTTAACTAGGATCTGCAACTTATCCAATAGGTAAGGAAATGGGCAGACTAGGTGGGCCAAGCAGTCCTTATCTGCCGATCAGTCTATGTTCTCTGTTTCTATAAAACTATACTGACCTGAAAGTTAAAGTTAAAGATTTGTGAATTTGAAGTTTAGGCCCAACGAAAGATTTGACATCGACTTCTGTGCCACGGTGTAGTAATCACCAGATAGACTAGAGACTGTCTGGCAGTTGCTATTGGGGGGTTCAGGTGCAACTGAAGTAGGAGGTGGGGGATTCAGTGGGGCACTGTATGTTAGCCATTTATTACTGTTGTTGCTTTGCCTCCCTCTTCCTCTTCCCAGAAAATAAAATATTCTTATCGTTCATGTTATTTGCTGTTCTAGAGAATTATTGTGAAGAATGAGGATATGGTCATTGTGTGGAGGGAATTGTTTGGGGTCAGCTAAAGTATTTTCCTGACCTGCTATTTGCTCAAGTATTCCCTAGCACTTCCTCGGGTGGAGGTACCACGCTACCCTACAACTACCCTTTCCAACCCAGGTCAGCCCCTTGGAGGCGTATGCTGTGAGGACCTCAGGGCCCTGCACAGACGAGGGTGAGTCAAAGGGCTGTTACACTTGATTTCAGAATAACTTTACCAAAATGTCAGTCATATGAGTATAAAGTATGTACTTACCTAAATGTATAACTGTTGACACTGAAAGGAAAAAATAATGCTTGAAGAAATAAAAGCCTTATTATTTTAAAGTGATATAATAATCATGTGACAAGTCCATCATGTGACCCTTGGAAGGGAGATAAAGAGTGTTTTTAGTTGGAGAAGTCAACTGGAAGTAAACACATAAACTGAGAGGTGCTGAGAGTTATGCTATGACCAGAGAAGGACTAAAGCTTTTGAAATAACAGATAAAGAGGCCTTGAAACCCTAAAAAGGCCTTATGCTTTTAAAAAGATAACGCTATCTGTTAGAAGCAGTCCTAATGCTCTAAATGTTTGCCTGCCATTTAAAGAAAGTTGTTTGATGAAAGACTGTCACATGGTTAAAACAGCCTCAATCATCCTAAAATAAATTGAACTGTGGCCTGAACGGTTCATATTTACAATAGATGCATAAACATATGCCATGCCAAAGGTGTTTAACCTGACTTTTGTGCCTGTCTGACTCTCTTTCTGACCTACGCCTGCAACACTGCCTTGGTAGTATGTGCAACAGTGACATGCAACTAAATATCCCATCTCTGTTCTAAAGCTGTACTAACTTTATTTCAGTATTGTTTCTTTGTCCTATCCAGGACCTCCTTGTAAATAAGCATTGCTTAATTTAGCTTTCTCCTGTATATAAATAATATACAAATACTTCTTTCCTTTTGTATGTACATATATAATGGCTAAAGTAACTGTTGGTGGCTTGTAAAGCACTTTGGGATACAGTGTGAATGAAAGAGTCATTTATTACCAAATTCCCTTTTACTTCATGTTAAGGGACACCGTCAACTCTTTTTGCCCATCGTATTTTTAGTTGAAAATTCACATTTTATGATTGCTTACCTTCTCTGAAATTAATTGAGGTTGCTGGTTGTTTTATTTGGTTCCTTTCTTAGCAGAACTGAAATGCATGCTAATGGTGAAATTATAACCAGCCTTGTTTTTTTTTTTTCAAATCCTTGCTCTTTTTTCATTGTATAATTCCTGAACATTAAGAACACCCACAAACAGTGAACTATTCTTAATGCAATAGTTTCTTCCTCCTACTGCATCTTGAGAGTCTGGACTGTATTGAGGTGTTCCAGAGGCAGGAAAGATGCAGTGGGAGTTGATCAAGGAATGTAAACAAACACATTTTATTTGGTAATGCCAGTATGGTGTGCAGTCTGTTTTTCAATTTTAAAAAACAACAACAGAAAGAAGGATGGAATCAAACTACCAGGCATATCAGCAATCTCACAGAATGTGACCAATCATAACATGTTTTTTGTTTGTTTCAATTTATTTTTAGTTTTATTAGGGAATCTAGCCATTGTGCAAGTGGTTCCATGTCATAATGCCCTACTGCGAAAAAGCGATCACCATTAGAGGCAGTGTACATTGCCAAAATCTATTTTAGCATTGTAAAGGATTCTCAACTCGGGCGTGTTGGGGAGTCTTTGTTTATGTGGGGCTGTGCCCCATAGCCATCTACTAAAAGATCCTCAACTCTAGGGGTTGTAAAAAAAAAAAAAGAGAAAAATTCTGGACCTGTGCAAAAAAATATGTGCCTAGAATCAAACCCAGCACCCTCCCAACTCTAGTCTGCCACCAACCCACCACACCCACATGGCCAGCTCAGCAGCCCACTGCCATACCACACCTCACAAACCCTCCCTCCTCTTCCGCCAGTCATACGGTGTGCTTGCTCCCCCATGTGCGTGTACATATAGCAACATCATGTCACTATATTCGGTGACCCCTCATCCAGTCACCCTCCCTGTCCAGCAGCCCTGTGAACAGATGCTGTTATTGAATTGCTGTTTTGAAAGCGCTCAATAACAGTCGCCTCATCACAGGATACTGAGGCAAGCTCATTGCAAGGCGTCCCCAAGTAAAGCATTTACAATATGAAAGTTTCAGGTATAAAAGTAGAAATACAATATATATACATTGCCACTTAACAAATGCACTTTACATAATACACTTAGGGCCGGATATTCAAACTGCGTACGAAAAGTGCGCAACAGCAGGAGCAAGCACAAGTCAATTCATGACAGGTGCAACAGACGCGACATTCAAACATGGAGCAAAACAAATTGCGCAAGCAGCCAACGCCTGAATATCGCACAAACCGCGCCATAGCGCAACCAGGAAGGAAGCTGAGCAGAAAGGTTGCGCCATAGCACAACAAGGCTAGCCCAGCTGAGCAGTCCAGAGGTGCCATAGCGCAAGCAAAGCCCCCACCCCAGCAGAGCAATGGAACTGCACAACCAGGGAGGTAGGCTGGGGCCCACCACCAGCCATGCCACACATGGGCACAGGAACACACTGCAGAACCAACAAGACACCTGCACACCCCAAGCACAGCATCATTGGCGGAGGGATGGATGATCCACTGGCCCATGGGGACAAGCCAACAAAGCACAGCAGGGCCATGTCGCCCAGCACACCCACTGGCAGGATGAGACTGCCACACACAGGGGTTGACAACCACAGTGCACATCAGCCCCTGTGCACGCACACCCTGCACCGTGACCCCAAGACACCACCCATGTGCAGTGACTGTCACTGCAGTAAACACCATGCAGCCCCCTGGCACACTGCAACCTCGTGTAGCACAGAACCATACAAGCCAGACCCACCCTGGGCACCCAGCAGTGGCGGCAGCAGATGGCAAGACCGACTGAAAGTCACTCCCACACGGAGACACCTCCCCATGCACACACACACATACCCAGGACCATACCACCCCAGATGGCATGCACACCACTGCAACTGAGCAACCATAGCCAGCTGCAAATCAGAGACCACCACAGTATTCATAACAAAATATATATATATATTGGAAAACAGAAATTACAGCACCAAGATCAAGAACACAACTATATACAGATATGTACAAGACAAGGGGGTAGGGTACAAGGTGGGTAAGGGGTAGGGGTGAACAACTGGGAGAGGGAAGGCAGGGTGGGAGGATGGGTGAAGAGGGAAGTGGAAGCACATTTAGCACCTTGCAGGCTGGTCTGCTGCTGCCTGGTGCTGTCCCTGTCACCTCCGCCGCCGCCTGACCCCATGGCGCTGAATGTCCCGGAGGATGTCATGCATCGCGATGGATACCCTGGTCAGCCGCTGGAGGGCATGGTCCATCCTGCATGGGATGCTGAGGCCTAGAAAGGGAACACAGTCAATGGCTGTGACTGTCCACAACCCTGAACCACCACCCATCCTGCAAGGCATATAGCCCAGTGCCCGCACCTGTGATGGTATGCACCCACCCACAGTGACCATGCACATGACACGCTAACCAGGCAGCACCAGCTATGTGCACCACTGCACACACACCCGCCCATGTCCATCACAGCACAAACAAGGCTGTCAAGGACGTGGCAATATGGTGGGATGCCAGTTCCACAGCCATGTGCCCAGTGCATGCATGGACCACCAGTGACGCACACACAGACGAGCAGTGACACGGACAGTGATGACTGTCACCTGTGTCATGCTGGTTGTGTTGTCCATGGCTGGTGGTCATGTCCACCCCTCCAGCATGCAATAGCATCCATGATGTAATGATACTCACACTCATCAAGCAGCTGTGGCTGCTCTGCTGCTGTGGCCCACCTCCGTCTCCTCCATCCGCCACCTGGGCGCTGCCACAGCCCTCCTTAGCCTGTGCCTGCATCCTCTCTGCCAGGCCTGTGGGTGACAAATGTTGAGAAAAACATCAGTGTGACCCCAAAGCAGACTGCCCCATGCTCCAGTGAGTGTGCCTGCCCACACAGCCAGACCCACGCATCTCACACCTGCACACTGACACAGCCAACCATGGCAGAGCCATCCCCATGCACGCCACCAAAACACAGTCACACCCCTACGAGAATACAGGTGCATAGATGGTACACCCACCTGGCCTAGGCACAGCGCCCCTCGTGGCACGTGACCTGAGGCGTCGCAGCATGTCGGCTCCCTCCTGCGGAGGTCAATAAACCTGTGCCTGCACTGCTCCGCAGACCGGCACTGCCCTGTGACCCTCACCAGGTCAGTGGCCACCTGCAGCCACACCTGGGTGCGGGCCATGGTGAGGGCTTATCCCGTACAGTGCCTCAAGTGGGGCTCAACCAGGGCCACCAGGTTGGCCACCTCCACCTGACTCCATTGGGGAGCTCTCCTCGTGCCATAATTGGGGTCGTACAGCAGGCAATATAGGCGCCCACAGTGCGGCAACCCCACATGGAAATGTTGTGCAATAGACCACCATAGGTTCCAATCGCGCTGTTAAGTATAGCGCCCGTCCAGGTTCTATAGCACTGTCACCAAACAGTGCAATAGAGCCGCTACACATGGCAGCCGAACAGCGCCAGGGAAAAGGTCGGACACCAGGTCAGGGGTCTATGACGCAAGGCCACGCACAGTGCCATCTGATGTCTGCATCCGCGTGACCGATCACCTGCGTGCCAGTGCCACAGTGAACTATTGCACAGTAGTGCCACAGGCCATATGTTGCCCAGTGCTGTAGCGCCACTGGCACAATGGTGGCCATGGCCTGAATTGCCGATCGCGCACAGCACTTCATCAGCACGGCAGACGCCCTGCGTAAGCTACCTGGGCATGCACAGTAAGTGTACCACACAGTCACAGATCTGCGTCATTGGCTCAGCCGGCTCAACTGTATTGCACAAATCGCAATGGCGCGATATTCAGCCGACACATGCAAATCATCTGATCAGCCATTCAAAGGCACAGTGGCACGATTTGCATCTCATTACAGTGCTCCACTCTAATTTACATGCATTGCATTATAAATGTGCGACATTGAGCTGCGCTGGCCAGATTTGGTTACTGCAGGTGAGAGGTGGGTTGCATGCTGTGTGATGTTCTGGACAATGGTCATGGGATAATGCTGTAGACTGCACAGTGACAGGTGTCCACTTCCACCCATACAGATCGCCATGACCGAGCAGAGCCAAGGTGAGGGTGAGGATGGTGGGTGGAGGAGGAGGCCCAACTTCACCATGGCGGAGACAGGGCCCTCTTCCAGGCCTACCTGGAGGAGGAGGAGGCACTACTGAGTGGACGGGCGGGCACCCTCAGGCCCGGGCAGCTGCATGGGAGGGGTAGCTCGGGCAGTGAACCTGCATGGAAGCCACCAGCGCCTCCGCAGGAATGCAAAAGAAGATAGGGACAGACCGCAGGAGGGTGAAGGAGAAGGTGGCAGCCCTCAGGGCGGCACATGCTGGCACTGGCGGGGCCAGCCAGCGGTGGTGGAGTTGACCCGGCTGAGGACCGACTGGCTGCATCAATGCAGCAGAGTGCTATTGAGGGCGTACCAGGAGGTGGATTCCAGACGGTGGAAGCCATCACTGCACGGTATGACGTGGTGGTGTTGGGGGGTTGTTCATGCACTCATGTCTCTCTTTCTGTTACAGATCCTGTTCGTCTTCAGAAGATGGTGGTGGTGGGTCCAGGCAGTGAGGAAGACCTGCTGGACATGGAGGGTCCATCCACCTCTGTCACCAGCCAGCATGCACTGCACCAGCATGCACGCCAGGCTTCCAACTCTGGTGTTGATGAGTCGGGTGTGGGGGTGACAGCCTTGTCTCAGCAGTCTGGCATGCAAGCATGCCAGCACGCGCTGTGACTGTGGCTGTAACGCACTGCACCATTGATGATGCAAGGACTGCAATGGGCAGTGACATGTGTGTCCCATGACGGACACATAGCAGGCAGCACGTGCGCCCCTGGGCCTAGCTGGTTCCAACGTGTGTGCCAGCATGTCGGCACAGTCCCAGGCTGTGCCTGTCAGCACCAGTGGGGCAGCACTGGTGGCTGTGCAGGTGTCTGGCACTGTGCGGCCACAGCAGTGGAACGAGAGTGGTCCCTGGGGCAGCGGTTGGAGGGCAGCAGCAGCAGTCACCCACCAGGTCTGGGGTAGAGTGTCCAGCGGTGGCACATGCCCACCACCCTTTGATATGCCCATTCCTGGTCCTGGTGAACAGCGCCCACCCTCAAGGGATGTTGAGCATCAGGACCTTCCATACCCTGGGGACAGGATGCCGTTGTGGCAGAGTACCCATTTGAAGAGTACACCCGCCTGCTGCGAGAATCAGTACAGCAGCAAAGGCAGGTTGCAACGTCCGTGGAGCACTGTGTGTGGCTGTGGAGCGGCGGCAGGGACTGTACTCTGGACCATGCAGAGATGGTCCATATGCGGATGGATGTGACCGCCGCCATTGACAGGCAGACCCAGGCATTGGTCACTGTCATGGCTGCATTGGGCACAAACAGGTGCTCCTGTACCGCGCACCCCACACAGTACGCTCTCCACTCCCCATTCCTGGCATCATGCGACACCAAGCCTGTCGATGCCAGGTTCTGCTGTGGCATCCCAAGCACCCCTGGTGCAGGTATGTTTGGCATACTACAGACCCCACTGCGGACAAGGTCACGATCGACAGTGGGACCCCTGGTGGTCCATCGGTGCCACCCCATGTGGCCCCTGCTCAGCCTGCCAGTGCTGTTGGGTCACGGTGGGGCCACCCACACATCCGCGGTGGCCGTGGAATGGTGCAACATGACTGACCTGTCTCCCAGTGCAGGCCCTGTCTGGTGCTGCCCTCTGTGCACTGTGCGTCATGGTGGGCAGTGCACTGGTGGGTGCCCTGCACATCACGCCGACATATGGACCACCTGCACACCATCCGACTGTTGTCCACAGGTGCATGTGCATGATGATGCCTGATTGTACTGTACACCAAGGTGCAAGGTGCCCAGCATCTGACACACGACTTGACGGTACAGGTGGTGGGTGTGGTCTGTGGATCTGTGTGTTTGCCATGTCTGTTCCTACTCTGCTGTGCACCTGCCCATGTACGCTTTGTGCCTGGTGTGTGTGTGTGTCCATATGACTGTTCGCCCCTCCTGATGGTGTGTTTGTGTGCCTGGTCCTTCCACTCCCCTTGGCCATGCACCCCTGGTGTGTTACTCTGTGTGCCTGTGGGTTTCGCCAGGACAGTGGTGGTTGCACATGGCTCCTTGACTTACCTGTGTCATGCATAATGCTCCTCCGTGATGGTATCCCGGTGCAGCTGGGCCTGCCGGATCAGTCGGGGTCCTCGGTGTCAAGGGGGCTGCTCATCACCATCAGCACCGGCGCCACTGGCGCCCTATCGCTGTCCCCTCTTCAACCTGTGGGGCTATCCCACAGTCTTTGGCCATGTTGTGCAGGATACAACAGGCCAGGAATATCCCACAGGCCTTTGAGGGCTGTACTGTAGGCACCGCCGGAGGTGTCTAGGCATCGGAGGCGTGCCTTGAGCATCCCAAACACCGCTCAATGATGTTGCGTGTGGTGGCATGTGCCTCATTATAGCGTTGCTGCGATGGGGTCATGGGGCGCCGATGCGGTGTGAGCAGCCAGGGATGGAGTGGTATCCGCTGTCACCTGTGTGTAGATAGTGGAGATCAGTATCATGTTCAGGTCCATATTGCCCATATCGCTGTGTGCCACTACCATGGCACCTGTGGCATTCCACCCTTGCCCCGAGTTTGCATTTCCTACATGCTCACCCACTAGATGGCCTGTGGGATGTCCCCACTCTCGAATCGATGGTACAGTGTGGACTGATGCCATATAAGAGGCATCATGTGCTCCATCAGAGTGTGTGGCACAGACATTGATTATACACCAGTGGCATCACACACCACCTGGCAGTTGACACTGGAAGCCCTTTCTGTTCCTATATGCGGCCCCATCTGGGCCAGGTGGATGTGAATGGCCACATGGGTGCAGTCTATGCCCTAGCATGCCAGGCACAATGCGGCTACCCTGTGGAACTCCTGCATGTTTGCTGTATGCTCTGCCATGGTGCTGGGGAAATGGATGTGCTCCACAGCATGTGGCAGCAGTGCGCTGAGGAACTGGGTGAGGATCGTGACGGCCAACTGTGTGATGCCTGTGGTGTCCCCTGTTGGCCTCTGGAAGGTGCCCGTGGTGAGCAGGCACATGCGGCAGTCACCTTGTCTCCACTGACAGAGCATGACTCCGCCGTGAGGGTGCCTGCATCACATCACTGCACAGCTCACAGAGCCGCCTCAGTATTGCCCTGTTCAGGCGGTACGGCCCATGATCTCTACATCTGTGTACAGCTCAAGCTGATGCAAGACACGGTACTGTCTGTTAGGGGCATACACGCCGACGGGCCCATCCACGCCACGTCCCCTGCACCTTGCATTCTCACCCCCTCATTACAGCTTCCATGTGGAAGTTGCCACTGTCCATCTCCTGACTTGTGACCCCGCTGATGTTGCTCTGTTACCCCGCTGTCCTGACTGCTACTTTCACTGCACTGGCACCCCCACTGGCCTCTGCAGCCTATGGCCCACACTGCTTCCCTTGCCTTCACTGGCCTGTCACTGTCTGTCTGTCTTTCTCTCTCTCTTCCCCACTTGGCATCCCTGTAGCGTTCTTGCGCCTCTTCCTTGAGCCTTTTTATTTTGGCTCATTTCGATGAGCACAACTTCCGGCTATTCCGCTGTTGCATTATAAAGTCTTTGAATATCGCATTAGCTCTTTATGCATGGTCCACCCCTTCGATTGCATGCCTCCATTTGCATTGCGCTGTTGCTCAGCATATTTTCTCGTGGCGCACTGCCTCCTGCTGAATATCGCAGAATGGTGCACTTTGGACTTCAAGTGACAGAACCTTATTGACGCATGGCTTAAACCCTTTGAATATCCGCCCTTAGTGTATAAGCATCAACATGTTATAATGTACTGTAACCTCTGTCATATTCAGATCTTCATGCAATTCCTCTTACTCCCTTATAGTTGACTGCACAGACCATGCCTTCAAGGCCCTAATGTCTGTCCCTTACCCCAAATAACACAGAACTCTACTAGCAAAGGGTTCCATAGCTGGGGAATGAAGAAACTATACGACAAGATGGATCTTTGGGTTCTGGCTTGTGGCATTTCCATCTCTAAAGACCTACATTTCACAGGGTTGCTTTATTAGGTCTGACACTTAAGCAGTCTTTTAAGTAGTGTGGGACTAGTCCATAGACACTTCCAACATCAAAATCATCTTATGTAGTTTACTGTTATTTTGGAGAGACACCCAGCCCAACATTTATACAGCTCACAGTGGTGAGTTGTTTTAGGACCATCCAAGAGAAACTAAGCTAAATGGTTGTGTAGCACATCCAATCTGTCAGTCTTTTGAAAGAAGAATGATCATAGACTACATCTGCATAGTCAAATAGGGTATCAGCTGTGTGTGTGTGTGTGTGTGTGTGTGTGTGTGTGTGTGTGTGTGTGTGTGTCTGTGTGCATGTTTTGGGAAAATAAGATAAAAGTAATATCTCAGCCAGGTCAAGGAGATAGCCCCATGTTCTATACGTCATCATAATGAAAGTGAAAGTTTTCACTTTCCATCGTTCAACTGTCGGTCTTTGCTGTGTCCCTTACGAGCAAGCCCCTCCCCAGCACACAGACACACACATCTCTCAGATCTGGTTGATCCTGCCTGCATCTTTAAACAAATAATTATTTTAAAAACATATCTGGTTGATCCTGCTACTTTCTTTTATCCAATGCCCTGAAATGTAGCGTGACGAGCGCTAGGAAGATTCAAATGTGAGGCACTCTCAGATATTTTTAATTGGGAGCCTTGCTGTAAAACTTAGAAAAATGTGTCCTTTTCTTAATACTGCCTATATTTTGTCAAAGAAGGTGCCGACAGTACTGGGAGAAGAAGCGGCGGAGTCGGCAGCTTCAGAATGCCAGGCGGAAGTGTGGCGTCTGTTGCCATAGCAACACATGGCATTGCTCTAGTCTGTTCTGAAGTTGCCGACTGCCGCATCTTCCCTCAATACTGTCGGCAGTTCTTTTGACAAAATGCAAGTGGTATTAAGAAAAGGACACTTTCTAAATTTTACACACAGGTTCCTAATTAAAAGGGCAATATCAGAGATTTAACGGTCCCCAGTGCATGGTCTGTGCCATTCGAGGAATAAGGTAATTATGTGGTCATGCCACAAAACAGCTGTGATGAAAACAGAAACAGTACGAAAATCACAATATGTATAGTTTAAATAAAATGAATGAAAAAAGAATTTGCTTATCTTATGCTGTGATAACCGGGGAGGCGTTGGGGACAGCGCCCACAGAACAGTGAAATATAATATATATTGAAAGGAATTTGCTCATATTATGGGAGATAACCTGGGGCGTAGGGGTGGAGCTCCCCACAGAACATGTGAAATACATATATAAGTATACCAATATCAAGTATACTCCGTGTTCCTTTTTGTTCATTTGCTTTGCAGAGTGTGAATCTTCCTGATCTCCATCCTGCAAAGTCAGATCTTACCACGACAAGAAACAGAATTTTTTAACAGCAATTGCTGGTGAAACACTGCAAATACAGTTCAACGACAGCTAGGTGTGCAATACAATTTTTACAAGCTTTTGATCAGTTGCGAGTTATGTTTGCAATAAGCAAGGTATGTGTGCAAAAAATCTGTGTGCAATATTTTTGGTGGGGTTTGGGTCTTTTATGCAATAAATATTTTTATTTCTATTTACTTTGATGCAATGTGTTTCTTGTATCTAGGTTTCACTGTATAGATCAGCACCAGGCGTTGTGCCTTTTTCTGGCCACTAGAGGCTCTGCTTCGACATGATGCTCTCTGAGCCCGTATATCTTACAAAACATTTACAGTCTCACTGGGGACCCTTAAATCTCTGAAAACGTCATTAAAAATATCTGAGTGCCTCACATTTGAATCTTCCTAGAGCTCAATCATGCTACATTACTATTGAGGTGGATAAAAGAAAGTCGCGAGGATCATCCAGGTAGTGTATGTTTTTAAATAAATATTTGTTTAAAGATGCAGGCAGGATCAACCAGATATGTATTATTAAATAATTTTAAAGTGGCAAGATCAGAAATTTTTTATGTTTGCTTAGCACTTGTGCAAAAACATGTTGCGGCGGGTTGCTGCAGAAGCAGGTTATGGAGGTGTGCCACTGTTGTGGCCAATGCCACCACTGCATTTTGGGGCTTGTGTTGGGCACCAATAAAGGAGGCGCTGCCTGTGACACTTGTTTCAAAGCGGCCACCACCTTGAAGAAAATAGCTGCACCAGTCTGGGAGTGCCTCGTTATAGCAGCAGCAGCAGCTGTCATTTCGGCTATGCAGTTTGCTGACAGAAGCTGAGACTGCGATGGTGAAGTGGCCCCAATTGATGCAGCACAGTTGTGCCAAGGGGTGCCCAATCCCTTCGGCATCATGCACCCCTCAACAGTCTTGCTTTGCTGATGGGGCCCAATCCCCTTTGGCTTCAGTCCCCACCCCAGTTCAATTTGCCGATGGGGAGCCCACTCCCTGTCATCATAGTGCCCCCAATTTGTTGTGTGTGTTGAGGGGGTGCCCAATCCTCTCGGCTCTTGCCCCGTATGAAAAAAAAACTTCCCGTGATGTTTTTCATATTTTGTTTCTATTTTAAACCTGTAAAACAGAAAATGGTCCCCGCGTTGATCGGTAGCCCCTCCCCAACCAGCACCTACCCTCTGTGCACCCCACCTCCTCCTCACCCCGTACTTACCTCCAGACCCAGTCACGATGATCTTTGGTGGACCAGGAACATGTCTGCACTCTTCAAAGCCGACTGCTAACTGAAGAAATGCGGTAAGCCGTATAATGGAATAAATAGGTTTTCAACTTTGGTGCATATCATGGGCATTTTTGGGAATTTTGGCACCAAATTTTCTGACATGGGTTATTGGGACCCCATCTCATGAATTCAGTCATTGTCAGGCGATATTTGGTCCTGAAAGGTGATTTCATGGCCACTGTGTAAATCACCTTTTGGGACAGATGAATGAAACGACAGTGCCACTGTTCATGGGTGGGCTCTCAAAAGCCTATGTTGCAAATTTGGTGAAAAATCAAAAAATGCCTGTTTTATGACGTGCATTGTGCAGTTTCCACACATGCTTGTAACTTTATGAATCTGTAATATTTTCACTCCAGATTTTCAACATTGCCATTTTCCATACCTCCTTATGAACAGTACAGCTGTCATTTTCACATCCTGGCTGAAATATGTTTTCTCACTTCTGGTGCAGAATAGTGCAGTCACTGTGGAAATCAGTGTTTGGGACAACTAAGATCGAGCGATTGAGAATGGGAGTGGCGAGCTCAGTTGAGCTCTGTCATGATCTTCTGCAGATTTTGTTGTGGGCGAGAAAAGGTGCCAACGCAGGCAGGGTCCAGTACAAAGGGCAGCCTGCAGTGCCGGGAGAAACAGAATGAGCCGAGTGAGAGAGAGGGTGAGCAAGCTCAGCAGAGCTCAGTTGGGACTGCTACTTGGTTCTTTGTGGGCTGAAAAAGGCACCAGCACAGACAGGAGCCCAGTACAAGGGCAACCTGCAGCGCCCGGAGAGAAGCAAGCGGTGGGAGAGGGGAGTGAGCGAGCTCAACAGAGCTCTGCTGGGACTTTAGAGTTGCCCACCCTCCTCCCAGTGTCCTCTGTGATCCTATATTACAGCAGAGTCTCTGGGGTGGAGACAAGGCAATGATTAGATACTTTTAGGATTGCTGTAATAATACAGATTTAGATGTTCTGTTTATTTCTCTGAGCTGAGCAAAACTTGGAGTGCAATAGGATTTCTAACTGAGCTAAGTGAAACTATATGAGAGCAGAGAACAAAAAGTATGGTAGCTGAGGGTGAAAATGGACAAGGAGGCTTTAGAATTGCTACAGTAATACAGTATCTAATAGATGAGATTTGAGACTGAATTAACCTGGTTGGCAAAGGGCAGTGGGGGACTAGTGTGGGGAGGAACAGGAATTTGAGTAAAGAGAGGCCTAACAGTTGCAGTAGGGTACAGAACCTGGGAGTAGAGCCAGTAACATAAGATGGGGGCAAAATGGGGCAGATGCCACATGTCAATAGGCGGGCATCTTTGAAAGGGTGAGTGGGGTGTACAGGGTGTGGGTCCACCATGATCCTGGACTGGGCTTGGAAGATGGGGGGTGTAAGGTCTGTAGATGACTGGCTGGTTTGAGGGAGGAACTGTGGAGGTTAGGGAGGAGTCTAAGTGGCAGGGCAGAACAGTATGGCAGGCATCCTGTCTGGGAGGATAGGGGATGGAGGAAGAACAACTAGGAACTGAAACTGACCCAGTATCAGACACTAGCAGAAAGAAGAAAGGAGGGTGCCGAGGAGGGGGCCTCCTGGCCGGAGGAAGAAGAACACGAGGAGTACCAGGGACAGAGCAGATGGCTGAGAGTAGGGAGGGGACCAGGGGTGGCAGGAGGGAACAAGTAGGAGGGGGAACTGATAGGGAAGAGATGTAGGATTCAAGCCTCTGCTATGGGAGAGAGACAGGAGCAGAAACATACTGAAGGGGAGGACAAGTGGGCATGAGAGGGATGGCAACAGGTAGGGAAGAGATAGCGAGGATGAAAGGGTAGAAGTGGGGCTAGTAAGGAAGGAGGGGTGACTGGAGGAGAGAAGGCTACGGGAAGGTGGAAGGATGAGAGGGCATCACTATCGGGTAGAAGGAATGGGGACTGTAAATCGACCACAGCGGGGATAGGAGAGGGTTGGAAATCAGCAGGAGGAGGAAGGGAGGTCGACATGGGAAGCCCAGTAGGAAGCAGTCAGGCTGGGAAGGGGTTAAAGGAGATGAGAGGAATAAGGCAGAGAAAGGGTTGAGGCAGAAGTAGGGGTACAGGTACAGAAGTCACAGCAGGTGCAGTTGGTGGGGGTAAGGGGCAGGAAGAACAAATACCGGTGTGATGGAAGGGCATTAGAAGGGAAGGGGTAAGGGATGGGGATGCTTGTCCTGAGGATTCTATACTGAAAGGGTGAGATGGGGCAGAGGGGGGGAAGGCACAGCCATATTTGAGTTGAAGCTGTCCCCAGGTTGACTGCAGGAGGGCAGGGTAGGCACTGCTCAAGTGTACAGCAAGGGAGTAAAAACCTCATTTAGTGTTGCATGTGGTACAAATGACTTGGGGGAGACTGTGGAAGTAATGAGGGGAGGTTTGAGTAGTTGGGCGGGCAGGCAGTGTGAGGGGTGGTGGAGTTGGTGGTCTCGGAGGTACTGCGGTACCATGTGCAAGCATGGGGAGGAAGGGTGAGCTTGAGGAGTTTGAGTGGTTGAGGATTGGTGCCACACCAAAATTATGGGTTAGTGACTAACTGGTGTAGGGTCTGGGGAATAGTGACTTGTATGTGGGAACAGGGTACACTTGAGCAGGGAAGGGAATATTAAAGGCAGAATTAGAGGGTATATCTCTACTAAGGTGGATTTAAACTAGTGGGGGGTGGCCAAAGACTGAGGTTGGTAGAATGGTCCAGGCAGGGAGCCTAATGAGCTCACCCACCTAGAATATAGGTAAGGCGAGGCGTAGTAACCCTGGGAGGGGCAGGCAGAGTGGTCTGAGTGTAATACAGAAGGCACCACCACCTGGTAAGAATAAAGAGGAGAAAGGATGTGGACTACCAGTAGGAGGGACATAGGCCAAGGAGGAGAAGAGTGAGAAGAAGGAGGAGGGTATGGGCGGAAGGTGGTCTGACTAAATGGATAGAGAACTGGTTACAGAGGAGGGTGCAGAAGGTGGTGGTGGGGGCTCGGCACCCAGAGCAGTGACAGGCGGGTGCTGCAGGATCAGTGCTGGGCCAGGTGCTATTTGGGCTCTTTATCTCCGATATAGCACACAAACTGGGCAGAGGGGTTAGTCTGTTCGCACATTATATCAAATTGCAGGCGTGGTGGATGAAGACGACGGATGGGAAAACTGCAGTGGACCTAACCAAACTAGAGACATGGTCGGTGGAGTGGCAGCTAGGATTCAATGCAAAGAAGTGTAGGGTGATACACTTCAGGGTTAAGAACCAGAAGAGGGACTATTGGTTGGGGATCACAGAGGAGAAGGACCTAGGGGTGTTGGTAACTGGGAGCATGAACAACTCAGCCCAATGCAGGAGAGCAGCAGCAAAGGCAAACAGGATGCTGGGGTGCATTAGCGGTTTCTCATCAGACTCAGGGATGTCATCCTACCTCTCTACAGATCATTGGTCACACCACACCTAGAGCACTGTGTAAAATACTGGAGGCCATACCTGAGGAGAGATATAAAGTTACTGGAGGGGTGCAAAGGAGGGCAACAAAAATGTTAAGGGGATGGATGGAAGGAAAGGACTATGAAGTTAGGCTGAAGGAGCTGAACATGTACACACACTGGGAGAGGGAGGGACAGGGGATATGATTGAAGCATTCAAATACATGAGGGGTAAATAAACCCTAGCACCAAGGGTGTTTAAACTGAAAGTGGAAGAGATGAGGAGGCACGGACTAAGGTTGGAAGGGGGCGTTTCAAGAGGAATGAGGAGACACTACTTCTCTGAGAGGGTGGTGTCTAGTTGGGATCCGCTGCCAGAGGGGTGGTAACATGGGACAGTCAATAGCTTTAAGAAGGAGTGGGATAAAGCAAGAGAAATAGTCTGGGTGTGTCAGGGGCTGGGACAAGCAGAGGAGGAACTTAGGGGAGCAGGCTGGGGCAGCTGCATCTATAGATGCTAGCTGCATACTCGAGCAGACACATAGACTGATTGGTGTATTCTGCTGAGATTTGTATGTTAATATGTATGTTTTATGTAAAATCACAGTGACACTGTTCATTAGCAGGTCCTAAAATGCCCATGTTGAAAATTTGGTGACAAATGTCCATAAAATGACTGTGTTACAAGTGTAGTTATGCAGTTTCCATGCACCCTCGTAACTTTGCAAATTTATAGTATTTTCACTCCAGATTTTCAACATTGCAATTTTTCAGACCTCCTTATGAACAGTACAGCTGTCATTTTTCACATCCTGCCGAAATATGCGTTTACACATCTGGCACAGAATACGTGTGTTGCTGTGGAAAATCAATGTTCGGGACAGATTAAAGAAAATCATAGTGACAGTGTTCAAGAGGAGAGGTCACAAAATGCCTGTGTTGAAAATTTGGTGAAATAATTCCACAAAATGACTGTGTTATGTGCATCGTTGCACAGTTTCCACGTCTTCGGAGGGTTGAGCATTTTAATATTTTACTACAGATTTTCAATGTTGTCATCTCTTCACACCTCCTATTAATGATACAGCCGTCATTCTTCACATCCTGACCAATCTGTGTTTTCATACATCTGGGGCACAATAGCACGGTTGCTGTAATTTTGGGACACATTGGCGAAATCACAGTGCCACTGTTCATGAGAAGAGGTCCCAAATGCTTTCATGAGGTGGGGCCACAAAATAGCCATGTTGAAAATTTGTACTGCAAATACCCACAAATGCCTGGGGTGTTACGGTTCATAACCATAACATCCCACACTGTACTGAACTGACAGGCATCAGGGTTTGCCTTTGGATTGCCGACAGTAATGCTCATGCCATTCCAGCCCTCCTCACCCTGCAGCCACTGACAGGCATCGAGCTGTGCCTTGGACCCCAGAGTTCACCCATTCTATATTGCACCCATCTTGGCGTATGTCCTTATGGAGTGGGGTGACTGTAAAGCCGAACACTCCAAGGCACACCTCAACACGTGTCAGTGTCTGCAGGATAGGATGAGGTGAAATGGCCTGAAGGTTATGGGCGAGAACAGCGCATACCCCAATGCTGGTCCGTCTCTGCGGGGTGGAGGTGGGGTTAGTGTGAAGTTCAATACTTCACTGCCATTCCTACTCTGCATCTGTCTAACTCCTGCATTTCCAATGCTAATATCAGCAAGCAAACATTCGCATTGACAAATGCTTGTTAATATATGTAATCTGCTGTTTTGGGGAAGGGGGTATGGAGAGTTGTGTTCAGGGGTGGCCATGGCTCAGTCAACCAGAATCCAGACAAGTTTTTTTTTTATAATAATTTTAAAGTGGCAGGGTTAACCACATATACATTTTTAAATAGCATATGGCATCTGTTGTGTTGGTAGAGATACAGCAGATTTGTGTAAAACAACCATCACCTCTATGTAGGCATTGTATTAAGGGAACATTTGGAGCTTTTGTTGAGTGCAGCCCAAAAATACATTGTATAAACAGAACATGAAGAAGAAGAATCAGCAAATATATAGCGCTTTTCATACATCCAAAGCGCTTACAAGCAATGCTAGACTGGTAGTCAATGGACTACAGGACCCAAAGGCAGCATGGTTTCACCAGGGGAGGTCATGTCAAACCAACCTCATTGAATTTTTGACTGGGTGACTAGGGAGGTGGATCAGGGGAAGGCAGTGGACATGGCCTATTGGACTTCAGCAAGGCCTTTGACACTGTACCATAGAAGACCATTACACAAACTGGGGAATATGGGTGTGGGCAGGACAGTAGTGTGGTGGGTAGGTAACTGGCTGGGTGGCAGGACACAGAGGGTGGTGGTAAATGGCTGTCACTCCACAGAGGAAGAGTGACCAGTGGGGTACCACAGGGATCAGTGCTGGGACAGTCCTATTCAACATCTTCATCAGTGACATTGCACAGGACCTAGAAGGCAGAATTTCACTGTTTGCTGATGACACAAAGCTCTGTAACAGAGTAGACACACCAGAGGGTGTAGACAGAATGAGAAGGGACCTGCAGAAACTTGAAGAATGGTCAGGGGTTTGGCAGTTGAAATTCAATGCAAAGAGTGCGAAATAATGCATATGGGGCACAAAAACCTGGCACAATATATCAGTTGAGGATGAGGATATAGCATGCACCAAGCAGGAAAGGATCTTGGGGTTATCATCTCTGATGACCTCAAGGTAAGGAAACAGTGTGACAAGGCAGCAGGTAAAGCAAATAGGATGCTGGGATGTATAGGCAGGGGCATCACCAGCAGGAAAAGGGAGTCATAATTCCGCTATACAAGACACTAGTGAGGCCCCACCTGGAGTACAGTGTACAGTTCTGGAGACCATACCTACGTAAGGACATAGACAGGGTAGAGAAGGTTCAGAGGAGGCAACAAAGATGGTGCATGGATTGCATTACAAGTCCTATGAAGACAGGTTGAAGGAACTGAACATGTACTCTCTGGAGGAGAGGAGGGAGAAGAGGATCGATAGAAACATAAAAGTATCTCACAGGGAGGAACACGGTGCAGGAATACACTATTTTTAAGCAAAAAGATGTTCCAGGACTAGAGGGCATGGGATGAAGTTGGAGGAGGACGATTCAGAGGAAACATGGGAAGAATTTCTTCACAGAGCGGGTGGTGGACAAGTAGAACACCCTGCCAGAGGAAGTGATGGGGGCTGAAATAATCACGGGATTTAGAAATGCATGGGATAGACATAAAAGGAATTCTGAGGTCACAGGGCAACATACTTCTAGAAAAACATAAACTGAACTTACAAGCTCAAATGGGCAGACTGGGTGGCCGTAGCCTTTATCTGCCGACACTGTCTATGTATCTATGTAGTGAAGTGACTGAATGTGTGGTGGAGGCCATATCGCACATCATCACCCACACACAGCCTGGATAATTGCATGAACCAGTTTATGGGAAGGGAATGTTAGCCAGGGCACTGGGAATGTTTCTCTACTCTTTGCCGAAGAGTGCCCTGCGTTCTTTTACTTCCACCTGGACACCCACCAGGATGGGCAGAAGGGACCTTGGTTTAACATCTCATCCAAAGGACGGCACACTAGCAGTACAGCACCCCAATACTGCACTCAGATGCCAGCAATTTTTAGGTGCAAGTCCAGTCCCAGTGTGGGAGGAGAACCCATGACCTTCTGGTCCAGAGGAGGATGTGCTACCAACTGAGCCACGCTGACACCTAATGTGGTTGTGGCTTCATCACTCGTGAGATATCATGATATCATTGGCCTGTCGTGAAGATAAATATGATATCTTCAGTCAGGCGTGTCATATGCCATATATATATATATATATATATATATATATATATATATATTTGCTTCACTTCAGTGGGCAAACAATGTTTACATTTGAAGCTACTATAATCTGGTCCTTATTTTTTAATCAAATAATAGATGTGAGTGTTTCTGGAGCCACCTGACTTCATTTAGAAGCCTAGATATTTGTATTTATTTACCATCTTGATGACTGGCCATCTAACGAAGGTACAAATTAAGTGTTGGAGCATTTATCAACTTGACTGGGGCTGCAAACTACATTAGCTTTATTTTATGTGAGTTTAGCTTTAGTTTGGAATCTCTAAAGCTTATGGTGCAGAAAACCAATCTTGAAGGGTTGTGGACACCCAAGAGGGACACCCCAGAGGCATACATAACTGTGTCATCTGAATAAAGGTGGTAGTTCAGGTTGCCAATGTTTTCTCTAGACCCTTCAAATGCATAGTAAATAACAAAGGACACAATACCGAGCCTTGAGGATCCTCTCAAGATGTCAGATTTTCTAAAGTAAGGCCATTCATGACTGTATGCTGTTTACTTTTTGTGCAGATATGGAATGAACTGGTCAATAAAATACTTCCAGTCCATTCTCTTTCAGTCCATTCATCAGTATTCCATGATCCGCTGTGTTGAAGGCCTTGGAGAGGTCAAAAGGATGGCCCAGTATAGTGTCCGAGTCATGATAGCTTTGCCAACATTGTCCAAGACCTTCAACATGAACAAGACGGTACTATGATTTTCTCTAAAACCCAATTGGCATGGGTCTTGAAGGCTACATTTCTCAATATAATCCTGCAACTGGTTTTGCAACTAAGATCTCTAGCAATTTTGAAATCATCTGCAATAAAAATATTGGCCAGTAGTTAATCATTTGATCTGGACTGCCCCTTAAAATAGGGACCACTTTTAGCCAGTTTCAGCCTTCTGTGAAGTAACCCAGTTTCAAGGACCAACTAAATAAATATATTAACTGTTCTGTAATCTGACATTCCAACATTTTCAGGAGTCTGGTTGAGAAGTCATCCGGTCCCCATTGTCACATTCCTTTCAACTTTAGAAGTAACTTGAGAACCTAGTATACTGCAATTTCAGAAAATTTGAAGTTTCTAGTTTGCAGGCTTGTTTCCTGGCACTTGCTCTACCTGTGGTACTACCTGCTAAGAAATTTCCGAATTTACAAGAAGCTTGTTTAGTTCATGTGCCAGTTCCTCCACATGCATAGGTTCCCCTCCCTGTTTTTACGTTCACTTGCATGCATCGCATGAGGCGTTTTGGAAATCTTTTGGGTGTGCCTCTCCTGTTGAGCAGGTGTGCGGTCCTGCACCAATGGGTGCTGGAGCTGTGTATGACAGCGGTGGTCTTCGCTTCAAGAAAAACACAGCTGTCATATACAACACTAGTAAACCTCACACCCCCAAAGCTTTGTGTTGCCACGCTGTGGCCCACCCCAGCATAGCAGCGTCCTGCATCCTCTGCCGGCCAGGGGTACCCAATCCCCGTCGGCTCCATCCCCAAAGCGCCCCACTAAAGCTTTGGTACTGCATGGAGCCCACCCCAGCATGGCAAATGTCAGTGTTGTCTTTTTTTTTAACCTGAAAAATAAGCGGTCCCTGGCCTTCTCCCAGCTCCACAACCCGCACCACCCATTGCGCACCTGCCTCCCCACCCTCCTCACCCCATACTTACCTCAGAGCTCGGGCTGACGATCTTGAGTGGACGGGAAACGTCTGCACTCTTCAAAGCTGACCACGAACTGAGAAATGCCGGCAAGCTGTATAATGGGCTAGATAGGGGTTTTCAACTTTACTGCATATCTCAGGCATTTTTTGGAATTTTTGCACCAAATTTTCAACATAGGTTTTGGGCTTATCTCCAGCAGATGTCACTGTCATGGTTATTCGGGGCCAGAAGGGGGATTTTGCGTCACTGCACAGTCACTGCGAAATGCCGTCGGGCCCGAATAATGCCATGACAGTGACATCATTCATGAGAAGGTCCCAAAACCCCATGTTGAAAATTTGGTGAAAATTCCTAAAATGACTGTTTTACAGCGCATGCTATGCAGTTCCTATGCAGGCTCTGTAAGTCCGCAATATATTTTCACTCCAGATTTTCAACATTGCAATTTTACCACACCTCCTTATGAGCAGTACAGCTGTCATTTTCACATCCTGCCCAAAATGTGTTTCCGCCCATGTAGCGCACAATGGTGCAGTCAGTGTGTGAAATCAATGTATGGGACACATTAAGAAAATCACCATGACACTGTTCATTAGCAAAGGTCTTAAAATGGCTATGTTGAAAATTTGGTGAAAAATTCCTAAAATGACTGTTTTACTTAGCGCGCTGCGCAGTTCCTACACATGCTCGTAGGTTTGCGAATTTTCAATATTTCACCCAGATTTTCAACATTACCATTTTACCACACCTTCTATGAGTAGTACAGCTGTCATTTTTCATATCCACCCAAAACGTGTTTCGCCCATGTAGCGCATAATGGCACAGTTGGTGCGGAACTCAGTGTATGGGACACATTAAGAAAATCACAGTGTCACTGTTCATGAGCAGAGATCTTAAAATGGCTATGTTGAAATTTGAGAAACAATTCCTAAAAATAACAGTTTCTGACGCGTGTTGTGCAGGTTCCTACGTGACGCTGCAAGTTTGCGAATGTTCAATATTTTCATTCCAGACTTTCAACATTGCCATTTTACCACACCTCCTTATGAGTAGTACAGCTGTCATTTTCACATCCTGCTCAAAATGTGTTTCTGCCCATGTAGTGCACAATGGCGCTGATCGGTGTCTGAAATCAATGTATGGGACACAGTAAGAAAATCACAGTGACACTGTTCATTAGCAGAGGTTTTAAAATGGCAATGTTGAAAATTTGGTGAAAAAATTCTAAAAATGACTGTTTTACGAGCTTATGCTATGCAGTTTCCACGTACACTCATAACTTCCAGAATTTGAAATATTTTCACCCAGATTTTCAACACTGGCATTTTTCACACCTCCTTATGAACAGTACAGCTGTATAATGGCATAAATGTTTTTCCCCCAACTTAGGTGGCTATCTCGGGCATTTTCAAATTTTGGCACCACATTTTCAACAGGGGTTCTTGGGACACCACCTCATGAATTCAGTTACTGTCATGTGAGTTATTCGGTCCCCAAAGGTGATTTCATGGTCACTGCACAAAATCACCATTTGGGATTGATTAACTAAACAACAGTGTCACTGTTAATGAGGTGGGCTTCCAAAATCCTATGTTGCAAATTTGTGAAAATGCTTTCAAATGACTGTGTTACGAGCTTGCTTATGCAGTTTCCACGCACACCATAACTTCCAGAATTTGAAATATTTTCACCCAGATTTTCAACACTGGCATTTTTCACCCTCCTTATGAACAGTACAGCTGACATTTTCACATCCTGGCTGAAATGTGTTTTGCACATCCAGCGCGACAATGGTTGGTCACAGTGAGAAATCAATGCTCAGGACAGATTATGAAAATCACAGTGACACTGTTCATAAGCAGAGGTCCCTAATGCCTATGTTGAAAATTTGGTGACAAAGAAGTCCACAAAATGACTGTGTCATGGCGTTCATTACGCAGTTTCCATGCACTCGTAAGTTCAAGAAATTATTGTATTTTTACTCCAGATGTTCAACATTGCTATCCTTCACACCTCCCTATGAATGCTACAGCTGTCATTTTTCACATCCTGCCCGAACTGTGTTTTGCACATGTGGAGCACAACGTGTGGTCGCTGGGGAAATCAACGCCAGAACAGATTAACAAAATAACAGTGGGACTGTTCATCAGCAGAGGTCTCAAATGCTTTTATGAGGTGGGGGTAACAAAAGGTCATGCTGAAAATTTATTGTGCAAATACCAGCAATCGCACAGGGCATTAGTGTAAAGCACCATACGTGCCAAACACCACTGCAAATACCTGCAAGCTGAACGTTCAGCATTGACAAATGCTTGTTAAGATTAATGTTAGCACTATTATTTTATTTACCACTCAGGCTGCTAATTATGTTCCAGATTTTCTTTGTGTCAAATGCCTCTTCTGTCATCTTTTCATAAAATAGTTTGTCTTAGACTGCCTAACTTCATCAATGTACTTTTCTTTGCACTTCTATATTGCTCCCAATTCCAGCTCAGCCTGCAGTCTTGGACTTTCCTCCATAATTTATCTTTATTTTGTTTTAGCTTGGCTGAAAAGGATAGTATCAATTTGCATTGTCCTTCTTAACTTTAGAGACACTTTGAGGCCTAAGGAGTATGACAGTGTCCCTTTAAGGAGGTGACTGATGGCAGAAAGTGTGTTCTGTCTCTTCACAGGTCTGTTCCAGTGGGAGAGTGCAGGGCAGCCACAGTGTTTTATCAATGTGACTCAGCACTGACCTTGCTTCTGGGAACTGGAGGTAATGCAATCCCTAGCATCATTCAAGCCAGATAAATAAAGCAGTTACTGTGATACCTTTACTAAACCAACAAGAAATTTTATACACAAGCTTTCAGGCCTCACTGTTCCCTTCTTCAAGTGATGGCAATTTTTACAAAAAGCATTTCTTGTACACACTGGGTAGGGATGCCTCCTTGCAACAGTTAACATATACATCAAAGGCGGACATGACAGGCTGGTTATTTGCAGTGTGAGACTCTGTTGTCAAACAATGCATGCCAAGATACAGTAGGGTGAAGAGAAATATGTGTTAAACAAGAAAACAATAGGGGTGCAGCTGAGGAATGTGGGGTAAAATAATGGGCCCTATGTGCTAATGGGTGTGGCGCATAGCCACTCTGCGTGCACTGCACCCCAATGGGATGCACTAACCAGGGCATGCATTCCCAACTCACCTGACCCCTGGCTACATGGACAACAATGCATTGGGGTGGGAGGGGGCATGCCAGCACTATGTGCCATGCACTAAGGTGCATAGTGCAGTGTACCAGGAGGTGGGAGGGCGCCCATTATGCCAGGTGTAACCCTGCCATAAGTGCCCTCCACGCCTGCAATATGCACACTGGCAGCTGTGGTGAAGCCGTCCCAATCCCACACACACCTGGACACCCGCCCGGACCCGGCAGGAAGGTGTGGCCCCCACAGGACTGGAACCCCAGCCCGGCACTGTAGAGCTGCCTCCCCCACACACACATGGCCACCCCATTGCCTACTGTGTGCGGTAGCCCCTAACACAGCTGTGCCCCTCCTCATAGGCATCAGCATATCACCCAGCCCCTAGACATGGGGTCCCCAGTTCGGTGTGAGTATGATTCCCCCACACACAGTTACCTGGTCCATGCATTGCTGACTCCAGCACCCTGCCCCCTCAGTTGTCCAGTGACCACCACCCAGCGGCACTACAGCAACCTCCCACCCCTGTGCTTGCTTGCTGGTGCCATAGTTCTGGGTGGCCAGCGCCACAGCCCTCCTCCTGCCTCCATGGCCAGGCTGCCCAAGTGATGCTGGGTGTGCACCACCTATAAATAGGCAGTGCACTTCCAGCATTACTTGGATGGCTAGTGGCCATGGAGTGTGTGGAGGCTGTGCCACTGACCACCGGACTATGGCACCAGCAAGCAACTCAGGGGTGAGGAGGTTGTTAATGCCAGCGGGGTGGTGGTCACTGGACAACAGACTGCAGACAGGTGCAGGAGGGGGGAGTCTATGCCTGCTGGGAATGGGGGCCATGTGTGTGTGTGGAGGGGGGAAGATAATTTTATGAGTAATTATATGACTATGCACAGTCATACAGAACTGTGGGTGGGGTAGGGGCAACATTGTGTTGGTGTGGCTGGGTGGGATGCGTACCAGTGAATGGGGCAGGAGCATGGGTGTGGGGGTTATGTGCCTACATGTACCTGGGGATGGGGCAGCGATATGTGTGTGTGTGTGTGTGTGTGTGTGTGTGATTCATCATGGGGACGGGGCTGTGCTGCTGGAGGGACAGGCATATGGGACTGGGTCGGGGTTGCCATTAGACTGCGGGTGATCATCATGGCACAGCTGAGGGGCACACTGGGTGACTGGGCCTGGCTGTGCAGGTCTAGGTGTTCATGTGGCTATTCATGCATCAAGGCATGCACCCCGCCACGTAAGGGATCTACTCTGGGGCCCAGGTTGGCATCTGATTGGATGCCTGCCTGTCTGCAACTCGCCCCAGCCACCCTGTGGAGTCCTGTGCACTGGGGCAGAGCCGCAGACAGGTGGTGGCCATTGCTGGAATATGGCCAGTGCGCACCTGTCTGCAGATGCAAACTTCGTGGGCAGGATACACTCCTCTGGCACGTATTTCCCACCGATAGTGCATAGAGCCCATTGTAAATTTGTTTCTTAATATTTTTATCACCAAATTTTCAGCATAGCCTTGTTATGACCCTGCCTCAGAACAAGGGCAGAGAAAATTTTCAGCTCCTGCCGAAAGGTTATTTTGTGCTGGACCATGAAATCACCTTTCGGATGTAAAAAAAATTGCCCAGGATTTGAAAACATGACAGCTGCCAATATCTATGAGGTTCTGAAAGATATGGCTATGTTGTAAATTTGGGTTAAAAATATTTTAAATTACCAAAGCTATGAGGCTGCATTCGAAAATTCAACGTAGGTGTATAACTTTGTTGTTTTTAATATTTTTCACAAATTTTCAACATAGCCTTCTTATGACTCCACCTTATGAGCAAGGGCAGAGAAATTGTTAACTCCTGCCTGAAAAGTGATTTTGTGCGAGACTGCAAATCAGCTTTCAGGATGTTAAAAACAAAACATTTTGGGCAGGATTTGAAAAATGACAGCTGTCACATTCATGAGGTGCTGTAAAGATATGGCTACATTGTAAATTTGGGTAAAATATTGACAATTACAAAATTATGAGGCTGCATTCGCAGCATTCAATGTAAGCTCATATCTTTGTTGATTTGTAATATTTTTACACCAGATTTTCAACATAGTCTTCTATGACCCATCTGTGAAAAGGCAGGAAAATTTTCAACTCCTACTCGAAGAGTTTTGCTCAGGGACCACAAAAATCACCTTTCAGGACAGATTTGCCTAATGACAGTGAGAGTGTTCATGAGATGGGCTCCCAACTAAGGCATGTTGAAAATTTGGACAAAAATATGCAAAAATGGCCAAGTTATGGCTCTAAGTTCAAAACTCCATTGAAATACATTGAATGGCATACCTGTTTCTTCAGTTCGCGGTCGGCTTTGAAGAGTGAAGATGTGTCTGAGGTCCAGCTAGGATTAAGCATTGAGCCAATGGATAAGTAAGGGCTTAGGGTGATTGTGGTGGTGGTTGCTGAGTGGGAGGGTCTGGTGGGGGGTCTGAAACAAGCGCAAAGACATTGATGGAAGTTTTCTTGTTATAGGTTACAATAAAAAAAAAAAATCATGATGCCAGATGACAGTTGCGACGCACTGGGGATTGAGGCACCCTAGTGTCACTATTACGTTTGTGATGTGTGTGTGTGTGTGTGTTGGGAGCTGGGTGCTAAGTGGGAGGGTCGGTGGTAGGAATAAGTAAATAACAAAGAACCACATGCACAGTACTGGGGGCAATAAAGTTCCTGCATTGGGATTGGGTACCCCCAGTGCCACCTGTTATGTTTCTGAGGGGGGGCAGGTTTTGAGAGGGAGGCTCAGTTGGGGGCTATGTATTTCAACTATCACCAACCTCTGAAAGTAAAAATAAACTTAGTCCGAGCTCGAGTGTTCCTTTGCAGAGGGACTTTTTGACACCCTAACATGTTGTTAGTTCACAAAGGAATCTTGGTGTGCTGTTTTGAAAGCAAAGAGGTCTGCAGGGCTTCACCCTGCAGCCCTAAAAAGTGAGCTTCTGAGCTCAAACTTATTTACCTTCTGCAGAATAAAATAGTGAACTAAATCACACCTCGATTTCATGACCTATTACAAATTTTAACTGAGAACTACATTTTTGGTTCTGGGGCATATGCATACCCTGTACATATCTATGCATATAAATCCTCGCCCGTATTCTTCTGAACCGCCTCATTCCCATTGCCAAGAAGTCCTCCCGGAATCTCAGTGTGTTTCAGACCATCCTGTGGGACAACCAACATGATCTTTGTTACCAAGGCAGATCCAAGAAAAGTGTTGAGAACAACATTAGGACCTGTACATGGCTTTCATCGATCTGACAAAGGCCTCGACTCCATCAGTCGTGGAACCTTGTGGAAGGTGCTGGCCAGATTTGGCTGTCCTACTAAATTCATTAAGGTCCTGAGGCTTCTGCATGACCAGATGACTGCTAGTGTTCTCCACAATGGTTCAAAGACAGACCCATTCATCATCCAAACTGGGGTCAAGCAAGGGTGTGTCATTGTTTCAACCTTGTTCTCTATCTTCCTAGCAGTCATCCTAGTCCTCATCAGAGACTGCCTTCCCACTGGAATTGATATTGAATACAGAATGGATGGATGGCTCTTTAATCTAGGACATCTGTGTTCAAAGACCAAAGTTTGCAAGGCATCCGTCATTGACCTTCAGTGCGCTGATGACTGTGCCATCCTTGCACACACCAGGAGCAACCTCCAGTCTGCACTAGATTTGTTTGTGGAAGCTTACCAAAGTCTGGGACTCTCACTCAACATCAAGAAGATCAAGGTGCTCTATCAGCCTTATCAAGGCCTTGTAAATGATCCTCCACAATTCACCATAGAGGGCAGACCCTGGAAACATAGAAACATAGACTTTGGCAGATAAGGACCGCTAGGCCCATCTAGTCTGCCCATGTTCCTACCTACAGGATGGGCCGCAGATCCTAGTTAACCAACATCCTATTTCTTCCTACCCCAAAGAATTGCCTTATGTCTGTCCCATGCATTCTTGAATTCTCCCACAGTTTTAGACCCCATAACCTCTTCAGGAAGGCTGTTCCATGCATCCACTAACCTCTCTGTGAAATAATACTTCCTCACATTACCCCTGAATCGCCCTCCTTCTATCTTTAAATTGTGTCCCCTTGTTCTTGCAAGTCTCTTTTCTGAAAGATGCTACCCTCTTGGACTTTGTTGATTCCACTGAAGTACTTAAAAGTTTCTATCATGTCCCCCCTCTCCTTCTTTCCTCAAGGGTATACATGTTAAGCTCCTTTAGTCTCTCCTCATACGGCTTCTCTTGCAGACCCTGCACCATTTTAGTTGCCCTTCTCTGGACTACCTCTATTCTGTCTATGTCCTTGCAGAGATGGGGTCTCCAGAACTGGACACAGTACTCAGATGGGGTCTCACCAACTGTCTGTGCAGAGGGATAACAACTTCCTGTTTTCTGCTGCTGATGCCTCTCCCTATACATCCCAGTATACCCCCAGCCCTCCTACTGCCTTCTCACATTGCTTGCTAACCTTAAGGTCATCTGATATGATTATCCCCAGGTCCCTTTCCTTTTTGTTGTTGTTACTACCTCCCCACCCATTGTGTATTCTTCCTCTGGGTTCTTGTTTCCCAGGTGCATTATTTTGCACTTCTTTGCATTGAATCCTAGCTGCCATACTCTGACCATTCCTCCAACCTTGCCAAGTCCTTTTCATCCTTTCCACGCATCCTTGTGTATCAACCCTGTTGCAGATCTTTGTGTCATCTGCAAAAGGCATACTTTCCTTCAGTCCCTCTGCAATGTCACTGATGAAGACATTAAAAGGACTGGACCCAATACTGAACCCTGTGGTACCCCTAGTAACCCCCTTTCTTCAGAGTGGACTCCATTTACAATTACCTTCTGTGTCCTGTTGTCCAGCCAATGTTTTACCCAGGCTACCACACTGGGACCCACTCCCAGGCTGGTTAATTTGACTATTAATCTTTGTGTGGGACTGTGTCAAATGCCTTGCTAAAGTCTAGGTAGGCCATGTCACAGCCCCTCCTGGTCTACTACTTTGGTCACCCAGTCAAAGAAATCTATTAGATTCGTTTGACATGACCTTCCTGCTGTGAACCCATGCTGCCTTGGGTCCTGTGCTCCACTGGCCTCTAGGTACTCAACTGTTCTTTCCTTCAGAAGTGACTCCATCACTTTTCCTACCACAGAGGTCAGACTGACAGGCCTGTAGTTTTCTGCCTCTGTCTTGGTCCCACTTTGTGAAGGAATCACATCTGCCTTCCTCCAGTCCTCGGGTACCACATCATCCTCCATGATTTATTAAAAGAGTAGCCAGTGGTTTCACTAGTTCCTCCCTTAATTCTTTTAGAATTCTGGGTGAATTCCATCAGGACCCATTGCTTTGTCCACCTTCAGTTTTAGGAGTTCTTGCAGAACCCTTTCTTCTGTGAAAGGACTGGGATCGACCCCTATCCAGAGTGCTTCTATTAATTGGATGAGGCACTTCCCCTCCTCTTTTGTGAATACTGAGCAGAAATATTCATTCAGTATTCCTGCTTTTCACTGTCCCCTCTGCCCACCACCGTTCATTCTTTTCAGCCTCACTATCCCTCCTTTGTCTTTCTCAGCTCGCTGATGTACCTATAAAGGTTTATCCCCTTCTTAACTGAGTTGGCTATCTTTTCTCAGTTTGGGCCTTTGCTAGTCTGACTTCCTCCTGCTTCCTTCTGCCTTAACTGGTACAGCTCTCTGTCCTGCTTCTTCTGTATTTCCTTATACTTCGGAATGCTATCTTTTCTTCCTGACTTTCACAGCTACCTCTTTTGAGAACCATAGTGGCTTTTTCTTTCATTTTGATTTGTTTATTTGCTTCACACAAAGGCTTGTTGCCTCTGTGATGGCAGTTTTGATAATTCCCCATTGTTGCTCCACACCTCCTTCTAGCCTGTTTGCTAGTGCTTTTCTGAGGCACTCTCCCATCTTGCCAAAGTCAGCCCTACTGAAGTCCAGTACCTCACTTTTTGTGGCTTGACTCTGTAGCTGAGTTTAACGTGAACCACACTGTTTGATAGTCACTTGTCCCCAGATGGCAACCCACTTCTAGATCTGAGATCCTCTCCTGCCCCCGTTTGAAAGTCACGAGGTCTGAATTGCTCCCTCTAGTGGGTTCGAAACTAGTTATGTAATGCCTGCCACCTGTAGGGCATCAAGAATGGCCCTGCTTTTGGATGTGGCTGCAGCAAATGTGCTCCAGTTAACATCTGGCATATTCAGGTCTCCATCAACAGTATCCCCTTTCTCTGCCATTCTAAGAATGCCTTCTATCATATCCTTGTCCATTCCTTCCCCTGACATGGGGTCTGTACACAACCCCTGTGCGGATTGTGAGTGCCCTTTCCAGTCTCCAAGGTGACCCACAGTGCCTCCTCGAGACAGTCAAGCACTTCCCTTACCTCGGTAGCCACCTCTCCTAACAGTGAACATAGGCGATGAGATTCAGCACAGGATCCATTCGCTAGTACCTCGTTTGGGAAACTACTTTGGTGCCTCTTCACTGACCGTGACATAATAAAGGACACCAAGATCCAGGTATCTGGTTGGGTTATCATCCCTTTCCTTCTTTATGGATGTGAAATTTGGGTGACTTACTGACATCATCTAAAGAGCCTGGAGAAGTACCACCAACGATGTCTCTGGAAAATCCTCTGCATCAAGTGGGAAGACTACCACACTAACGTCTATGTTCTTGCTGAGGCCAATGTCACCAGCATTGAGGCAATGATTCTCAGACATCAATCCCACTGGACTAGACACTGTGTACAGATGCCTGACTCCCCAAACAAATTTTATACTCCCAGCTCAGTCATGGCCAGAGATCCCATGGTGGTCAAAGGACGCTACAAAGACACACTGAAGGAATACCTCAAGAAAACAGATATGGACATCATGAGCTGGGAGGAGCTGGTTCCAACCGATCTCAATGGTGCCAGAACCTCCATCAGCGGAGGTCTGCTTTGAAGAAATGCCTTACCCTCAAAGCCGAAAGAGAGGCGTGGGAAGGAAAGGAAAGAAACCCTAGCCAGTGGGCAGTTCTTCCACATGGAAACATCTGCAATTTCTGCAGATGAATCTGTGACTCTAGGACTGGATTACTGAGCCACCTCAGGACCCATCAGTGAACCATAGTAGAGATCACCCTCAGATTGAGGGATTCGCCGCCACCTCCACTGACTACATATCTGTAAAATGTGCCTAAAAGTCAAAGAAGCTTAACTGGGTAAAACTAGTATGGTAATTATGCATTAAGCAAGCAATAAGCCATGACAGAATGTGCATTACAGGATTTTGATGCATGCCCTAAGAGTGTAGAAAACATGAGGATTTTTGTTTGAAGATTCTCCTGCATGTAGCAATTCTGTGACCTGAACAAGAACATGATGTTTGATTAAAGGGTATATTGTCACTGAAGCTGGAGCCAGATTTTGTTATTAAAACACTTGATTTTACAAACCAAGAAAAACAGTATTTAACATGAACAGTACATAAAATTATTTAATTTTTAAAATATGCCATTTATAAGCACCATAAGCTCAATATAGACCTTGGTGTCATGACCCACTGCAAATGTTAATTCAAATTCTGCAGAATTCCACTGGCATACACACACACACACACACACACACACACCTTAAGAGGAGCCAGAACCTCAATTTTATCAGTTGCAGGGTAAGGAGTAGAGTTCTCTGGCAAACTGATAGGGATAGAAGAGAGATTTTTCATGGTTATCTGATTAACACAGAAATGGAAACACTGAATAGTACTTGATTTTCATGGATGTTTTCATGCACAAAGCTTGTTACTGTAGTGTAGGGGGCTTTGTAGGTGTGTACTTTATAAGTCAATGGATGTGCAGACATTCAGTAGGCTTGCCTCTCAAAAGTCAATGCTGAAAATGCTGACAATGGCAGTGTTCAACTGGCTGATGGATGTAAACATCTTGTAGTTCAAAGGATAAAGCCCTACCAATCAAAGTGGTTTTCTGCCATTAGCCAGTCTAGCAGACATCGTCAGGCTTTGAAGATAAGGATAAAGCCTCCGACTGTGTGTGTGTGTGTGTGTGTGTGTGTGTGTGTGTGTGTGTGTCCCAGTTACAGACAGGAAGCACCTATTTGAAAGCACTCAACAGAGTTGGAAAAACACACCAGAATGCAGAATGTAATATAACAGTTTCAGATGCTGTATAATAGGTAATATTCACTGCCTTTTTATTTTGCCAGTTTTATATTAACATGAAAATAAAAGACAGTGAATATTGGGTGAATCACTATATAATAGTACTAGCAGTACTAGTGTTCCACAGTGAAAATAAGATGGTGTGAACATGTTGTGCATAAACAGCAACAATAGTTTTTTTTTTTTTGCTTCATTTGTTTATTTCCTCCGCGGCTGGGGGTGTGCCTATAGCCCCCAATCCGTCTATTTTATTACGCCCTCCAAAGTACCTATGCCGGCCCCCTCCTCCATTCACACATTAGCGCATCAAGCGGTACTTGGTTTTTATTGCTAGTGGTGTTTTGCTGACAGTGAAAAAATACTTATATTTTACCTGCTTATGAGGGAAATCTTTGTTTCTTAACCTTCCACAGATAAAATAGAATTTCTGAGTAAGAATAATACCTGACAGGGTAGGCAGTATTGGGCTATACAGGACAGCTCAGGGTCATAATGACTCCTGATGCTGCAGGCAGTAGGCCTTATTGCCCTGGAAGGTCAGTATAGCCCATACTGTCCACCCTAGAGGTATTATTGCACTTAGAAAATGAGTTATGTGTGACTTTTACGTAATATTAAAAAAATTAAAATGAGTAAGAATCCATCAAACTCCCTTTTCTTGGATGTAGTCCCTCTCTGGTATACTTGCCAGTAGAGGCACTGCTGTGTTTACAGTTTTTTTAATATGACATTTTCTTTTATGGAGTCTTCAACCCCACCCCCACCCCTCCTGCTGACTGATAGCAAGTACAGAGGGCCAAGAAAAGGGCTCTTATTTATCATTTATATTAGTTTTATTTGTTGTCTATGAAGTAGCACTGTTAGAGTACTAACGTAGTGTTGTGAGTGAGCACTGCTTAGTGTGTGTGTTGGGAGAGGAAATATTCTACCAGCTCTAACTGTGCAGAATTTTGAATTCCTGTATTCCTTGATAAAGATTCCATCTGTTGAATGTGGGAAGACTGAGAAAAAAAGAAATGTGGCTCAGTTTTAAAGATCAATAGATCGCTGAGTTATGGCTATCAGGTGTGTAAGGGACCCTACACATATTTTAAACAAGCATTTGTCAATGCCGAATGTTTGCTTGCTGGCATTAGCAGTGGAAGTGCAGGAGTTAGACAGATGCATTATAGAAATGACAGTGATGTAATGAACTGACACCAACTCCACTCCCACCCTACAGAGATGGACAGGCATTGGGGTGTCCTTTTGGTCGTCGCCCATAGCGGTCATGACATTTCACCTCACCCTACCCTGCAGACACTGACAAGTGTCAAGGTGTGTCTTGGGTGTTTGGGCTTTACACTCACCTCATTCCATAGGAACTGCACTGAAATGGGTGCAGTATAGGAGAATGATGTGAACTCTGGGGCCATAGAGTCCAAGGCACATCTCAATGTCTGTCACTGGCTGCAGAGTGGGGGTGGAAATGGCGTGAACATTACTGTTGACAATCCCAAGTCACATCTCTGATGCCTGTCCAGTCCCTACAGGTAGGGCATTATGGTCAGAAACCCTAATGCCCTGGGCATTTCTTGGTATTTTACTCCAAGTTTTCAACATGGACTTTGTGACCCCACTGAATGAACAGTGACACTATCAGTTTGTTAGCCGAAGGTGATTTTGCACAGTGACTGTGCCATTTGGTGCCACAGGTGCGAAAACACATTTCGAACACAATGTGAAAATGACAGCTGTACTGTTCGTGAGGAGGTGTTAAAAAGTAGTGTTGAAAATCTGGAGTGAAAATATAAAAAACTGGTGAAGTCAGGAGCATGCATAGAAACTGTGCAACGCACACCTGTAATGCAATTATTTGGGGATTTTTGCACCAGATTTTCAATATAGGCATTTGGGACCTCTGCTCATGAACAGTGTTACTGTGATTTTCTTAATCTGACCGAACACTGATTTCCCACAGTAACGCGCTATTTGGTGCAGGAAGTGCTAAAACACATTTTGGCCAGGATGTGAAAAATGACAGCTGTACTGTTCATAAGGATGCATGGAAAAATGCCAATGCTGAAAATCTGGAGTGAAAATATTACAAATTTGTGAAGCTACAAGGGTGCATAGAAACTGAGCAATGTACGCTAAAACAGTCATTTGTGGAATTTTTCATCAAATTTGCAATATAGGCTTTTGAGAGCCCACCTCATGAACAGTGACACTGTCATTTTGTTGTCGGTCCTGAAAGGTGATTCCATGCAGTAACAGCGAAATCACCTTTGGAGCGAATAACCAGATGACAGTGATTGAATTCATTAGATGGGGTTCCAAGAACCCCATGTTGAAAATTTGGTGCACTAATTCAAAAATATGCCGAGATATGAACCAAAGTTGAAATAACCCTATTTCTGTCATTATATAGCTTTCTTCAGTTCCGTTCAGCTTTGAAGAGTGCTGACGTGTTCTCTATCCACTGAAAGATTGTCATGCCTGACTCTGGAGGTAAGTATGGGGTGAGGATGTGGGGGGTGCACAGAGGTGGAGTGCGGTTGGGGGAGGGGGCAAGAGAGTCAACGAGGCCGTTTTCTTTTGTTACATTTTTTTTAAAAGAGCGGCGTGGGACTTTTGCCATGCTGGGGTGGGCTCTCAGCGTGGCACCTGGAAGTTTGTTTGGGGGCAGTTAGCTCAATGGGGATTAGGCACCCCTGTTGACCATACAGTGTGCAGGGGAGCACATGATGACGAGGGACTTTTTGCCACGCTGGAGTGGGCTCCTAGTGTGGCACCTTGAAGTTTGTTTTGGGGGCACTGGAGCCGAGGATTTGGCACCCTGTCAGACACAGTGTGCTTTGGGGTGTGTGTATGTGCCGAGGAGTTGGGCACTCTCTTGGCGCACAACAAGTTGGGGGCACATCATGCCGCAGGGAGGTGCAATGGGTACAGTTGAAGACAACGACTGCTAAGGTGGTGGCGTGTAGGCAGTTTGCATGACTGCGATGGCATGGCAGTATGCAAATCGCCTACGTTACCACCGCTGATTGTAGTGGTCCTTCTCTTAACTGTACACTACTGCATCTGAACTGCTGTCATAGACAGCTCGGACATTCATTGGTGCAGTTGCGCCTACAAAAGCGTTCAGGGCATTGGAAGCGGGAGTGCCGCACCTACTAAAACTCGTATGGTGGCACTATGTTTCTTGCACACGCTGCAAGCAAATATAAAAGCAGGGTCCCTGCACCCAAGACCCAAGAATTGCTGCATCCACAGAACATGGGGGCTGGGTACCAGGGGACTGTTGCATTGCCCAGAGAACATTCCTCTTCACCATTGGCAGCCCTCAGCCTGCAGCGCCTGCTTCCCATCTACAAGGTTGAGATTCTGGCACCAATGAGGCAGATGTCAGTGCTGTACTCACCTGGGGCCAGGTCACAATCTGTCCCTGGCAACCCCCACTACCTGGGTGAATCGGCCATCTGCCCTTGTGCATGGCACCCCACTGGGTGACAACTCACCACCCTGACATAGTCACCATTTCCTGATGCCCCTAGGGCATTCCTGTCATCTTCTGCCCCAGGCCCCCTCCGGCAGGGCCCCAATCACCACATTGTCTGGCACTGGGGCATGGCCCTTAGGCTCTTGCAACCGCGGTGGGCTTCTGGAATTGAAAAAGGCGGATGTGCCATCCAACTGTGGTGCAACCACCCTTGTGACTGGTGCATGGGCACTTTGTTGCAAGGTGACATGGGGGGAATTGTGCCTGGCTTCCCAATTTTGACACAGCCAGCATTGAAAATTGGGATAGCCACAACCTTTGATGCCTGGTGCCACGTGTGTCATACCCCTAGGTGCAGGCAGCTTGCAAAGTCTTTCTTTTGGAAAATAAAGCCTGGATGAGCAAAGAAAGCAATAATAATAATAAACAGAGGAAGAGGGGAAACTCAGTTACTTGGGCAGAAGCAGAACAAAACTGCTCAAAGAAATTCCTGATGTTCATAACAGCACATGCATTTGACTCACCCTCACCTCCCCACTGTCCCATGATTCTGCACTCTTAAACACAAAACAGAAAGTCTGTAACAGCAATGTAGACTTCCCTATCAGTGTACTTATATCATTTTATGTAAGAAAGCAAGTGAACAACCCCATCACTCCTATTCTTACCTCAGCTGCTATGCCATCCTTCCCAACTGTGTTCAAACTCTTGTTATGAGCTACCAAAAAATGCTCACAACTGCCATCATTAAAAAAAAAGTCTCTGCCACACACGGCACTTCTACAGGAGGGAGGGGGGACAACAAAGTGGAAACCCAAACTAGCTGTGTTGTTGACAGAAAAAAAACTCCCAAAATGGCAGTCTTTTATTGGTTGTCATAACAGTGGAAGGCCTACTTTACAGTACATAAAAATGTTTTAATATATTTTTTATTTCTTTTCATTTTAAATTAACACCCATGTCTAAATGCAAAAATACACTGTAGCATGTGCGGTATTATCTATACCTGCTCTTCCAGGGGCTGTAAGGCCTTCTGCCCCTGGACGGATGGCATTGACTAATTCTGCCCACCCTGTGGGGTATTATTGCTTGAATATGTTCTCTCACATTTACTTGTTTTTATTGTGCCTCATACATTACCACCGATTCATTTTTATGTTTGCAAATCTTTTTAGCTACATGTACTGTATTCTTATGTGTATGTTGCTTGATGCAGCATGCCAGTGTAGCGATAAATATATGTAGACCATGGAGGCGCAAATACATTTTGCAAATGTATTTGCACTCCACTACTGGACTTAAAATCAGTGGCTGTCCATGGACTCTCAAGAAGCATGTTTTGCTACACTGTGCTTGCTCTCTCCCCAACTGATCACTGCTCCTGACCCCTGGGAATTACCAGTGGATGCTATTCAAAGCCAACCTCCTCCAGCCTACTTCTGCCAATCAGGCCAGTCTCCTGCAGTGTGGGCAGGAGTTTCAAGACCTCTGCCACTAGCTCTCACTGAATTCCCAAGCAGCACCAGCAAGACCTGCCAAAGCCGACCTCCTCACACTTAATTCTGCCAACTGTGCTGCTCTCCTGTGGCATGGGCAAGGGTTTCAAACCTCCACCACTGGACTTAAAATTGATGGTGCTCATTGAACTCTTAAGCACATGGACCACCAGGGGTCAAGAGGGCAAGTCTTTTATTACGTGCTTGTCCCCCCAGCTGATCACAGCTCCTGAACCCCAAGATGCACCAGCAGGACTCTTTCAGCCTAATTTCGCCAATTGACTGGCTCTCCTGCAGTGTGGATGGGAGTTTGAACCTCAGCAAATGACTGTGACTCCTAGCAATCCTCCATGCTATGGTCCACCACTCTAGGGGCTGCAGCATAAAGGCAGAGTCTACCAAGGAGTCAGCCATGGGAGGCTGCTGGGGCCAGCCATGCTATTTATCTGCCTGGAACTCTACCTCTTGTGTGCAAGGCTATTTGTCTAGCTGGAACTCTACTCATTGTGTGCAGCTTTGTAAGTACTCAACGCTGCTTTCCACGGCTAACACACACACTGACACTCAGTCTTTGGGACTTGCTGTACTAGTGTCTGCTGGTAATAGAATGTTTCATGTTTCCCCACCTAATTTCAAGTAGCCCAGTGTTAATGCTTGGATCTACATTACTGAACTCACTTGCCCATCCTTTATAGCTATGCTGTTGTTACAGTGTGCACGTACCTTTCTGGTTAGCTAATTACTGCCCCTGTTTTATGCTGTATTTCTGCTCCTTCCTTCAGTTTCAATCAAGCCAGTTCCTGAGTAATACCTATGTAGGTAGCTCCTGCATTTGGTTTGTGATATTTCTTTCCTGAAGAGAACAGTCATCAGGTGATGGTGGTTTCTGTTTTCATTAGAAATGTAAGCTGCAGATTTTTGATCACAATTTTGTAGAGTAAAATTATTCTAATAATATCTCAAAAGCTAAAAGCACCACGCTCACCCATTAGACCTCGGACACGGAGCTTACTATTAAAATCCAGTTTATTAAGCACCTAGATGCGCTTGGCGGCTTCGGACTAAAGTCCTTTATCAAAAGCTGCATCTTAGAAAACACATATAGCAAATACAGAAATAAAATGACATCATAATTACATTAACCTTCTCATTGGGAACCAATAGAATAGCAACCATCACCATTTAAACACCCAGTGCCCATAAACACATAAATAAAAATCTAGTACTTCTAAAATAGAAATTCATGTAACATCTGATCAATAATCACTTTAAAATATTTATCTATATTCCAAATAGGGTTTCAGTTCAAAATGAGCATTTATTCCAGGTTTTGATAAGCTTTTAATCATAAAATCCACTCATTTTCTTTCCTTAAAATTTCATTATGAAAATTACCACCTCTAGGGCCAAAAGATACCTTTTCAATGCCCATAAACTTAAATTCATGGATTTCTTCTTTATTTCTATTTTCCATAATATGTACTGAAGTCGCATATGTCAAATCCTGTTTATTTATTGACGTATATGTTCAAGTACCCTAACCTTGAATGCTCTTCCGCTTTGCCCACATAAATGTCCCACAATTGCATGTAATAAGTATATCACACCTTGTGTATTACATGTAATAAGGTGTCTGATGTCAAATTCTTGTCACATCGATTAATAACACTGAAGTCTCTCCTTTTTTATAAATTGACAGGCATTACAATTCTTGCATTGGTTACAACCTACAGGTTCTCAAACCAATTGTTGGTGTGTCTCACTGATGTAGTAAAATGACTATGAACCAATGATCCTTTAAAGTAGGGGCATGTCTATAGGTCATAATCGGTGGATTAACTACAATTTCCTGCAAACCTAATTCATACGATAGCACATATGCCAGTGTTTTTTAATTATTTTATTAACTTCATAGCTTTGTACATTGTATGTAGTCACAAAATATAAATTACAGAGTCACAGCTGGCATTAAATGTAAATCTCAGATTTTCATTAGTTCCATGCAGCCAATTAACAAATTCTTGTAACATAACAATATTGCCCTTCCAAATTAATAAACACATAAATCAATGAAGCGTTTCCACAGTATTACATTATAAAAATGGGTTTCTATCCATATTAAATACTATTTCATTCTCCCAATGTCCACATATAAACTTGCTATTGTTGGTGCACACATTGCCCCCATAGCTATTCCTTTAGTTTGTCTATAAACATCCCCATCAAAAGAAAATATTTTCCCAAAACATGTTCCAACAATTTTAAAATCACAGCAATTTCCTCATCACTTTTATCCCCAGAATTATTCAAAAATTGGTCATTGCATCTAACGCCTCATGAGGGACATTGCTGTAAAGGGACTATATCCAATGTGACTAAAAGGCAATCTTCCCAATCACTAATCCATCTAAAACCTCAGAATATCTTTAGTGTCTCGAATATATGATTTTAATTTTTAACATAATTACACAAAGTAGAATCAACAAAACGAGACAGAGGCTCTATAAGGCTACCCAACTCACTCACTATAGGCCCAGGTGGATTTTTCAAACTAATGAAAATCTGAGATTTACATTTAATGCCAGCTGTGACTCTGTAAATTACTTAGATTTGCAGGTTAATTGGGAGGGAAGGGGATATTAGTACTAACCTATTTAGGAAGGCTACCGATGGCAATACATTGTTATTTGCCAAAAGTTGCCATCCGCGAGACATGATAGCCAATATTCTGAAGGGCCAGTTTTGTAGAATTAAACGTAATTGTAGTAAGCTAGAAGATTTTGAGAAAGGAGCTATGGCACTGAAAATCGTTTAGAAAATAAAGGATACTCTAAAACGGTAATAGAAGAGGTATCAATTTGCCACTAATGTGAATAGATGAGATTTATTAGTTGATAAAAGTACAATGAATAATAAAGATAGTAATTTTATTTTGTGACTACATACAGTGTACAAAGCTATGAAGTTAATAAAATAATTAAAAACACTGGCATGTGCTATCGTGTGAATTAGGTTTGCAGGAAATTGTAGTTAATCCACCGATTATGACCTATAGACATGCCCCCACTTTAAAGGATTCATTGGTTCATAGTCATTTTACTACATCAGTGAGACACACCAACAATTGGTTTGGAGAACCTGTAGGTTGTAACCAATGCAAGAATTGTAATGCCTGTCAATTTATAAAAAAGGAGAGACTTCAGTGTTATTAATCGATGTGACAAGAAATTTGACATCAGACACCTTATTACATGTAATACACAAGGTGTGATATACTTGGCTACATGCAATTGTGGGACATTTTATGTGGGCAAAACGGAAAGAGCATTCAACGTTAGGGTACTTGAACATATATGTGCAATAAATAAACAGGATTTGACATATGCGACTTCAGTACATATTATGGAAAATAGAAATAAAGAAGAAATCCATGAATTTAAGTTTATGGGCATTGAAAAGGTATCTTTTTGGCCTAAATTAGGTAATTTTCATAATAAAATTTAAGGAAAGAAAATGAGTGGATTTTGCGATTAAAACTATCAAAACCTGGCATAAATGCTCATTTTGAACTGAAACCCTATTTGGAATATAGATAAATATTTTAAAGTGATTATTGATCAGATGTTACATGAATTTCTATTTTAGAAGTACTACAGTTTTTATTTATGTGTTTGTGGGCACTGGGTGTTTAAATGGTGATGGTTGCTATTTTATTGGTTCACCAATGGAAGGTTAATGTAATTATGATGTCATTTATTTCTGTATTTAAGCTATATGTGTTTTCTAAGATGCAGCTTTGATAAAGGAATATGATCCGAATCGTCAAGTTTATCTGGGTGCTTAATAAACTGGATTTTAATGGAAAAGCTCCTGTCCAAGGTCTAATGGGTGAGCGTGGTGCTTTAGCTTTTGAGATATTATTTGGTTATGGATAAATGCACCGCTTAATTCCGAGTGCATGGTTCATTTGTTGGAGTACTAAAATTATTCTAATCTATGCTGTTGCAACGTAGGGTACTGATTTTAGATTTTATGATAGTTGAATATTCTGCCTTTGCTGTTACGTTTGTAAGGTGTACTTCCTTCCCTGTGTGCTTCCTACAAATGATCCTCTATACCTATCTAACCTTCTGTCTAGTCATGTAGTCACATACATATTTGCAATATGACCTGTGTCTGCTCAGGTGTTACTTTACTAGTATGTTAAAACAAGTATTCCCAATTTGTCCCCCCAACTGGGTGTTGCTGTCTTACCTGTTGTTTAGTCATAGTTGTATTGTGTTGCACTACTTGACCCAGTTCTAGTGCAGCCCTTTTATTAAACCACTTCCAGTGGTACAGGGCATTGTTTGGGACTTGACTGGACTGTATAATGCCTGCTCCATTGCTCTTCTTTCTCTACTGTTTTGCCTGTGCCGGTGTCAACTCCAGCTACACCACAAGTACCAACTTGTGGGGTCAGTTCAATATTGACTTTAATTTCCCAGGGCAAAGAAATGGATGGTCTCCCACCTCTCTCCCTCCCTTCTCCATCCTATGGGAGGAGAGATTTCCATATTTCACTCTGAACCTCCATCATCTAGCACTGTTCTTGAAGTCTTCTGAGTCCTAAAATACGTCGTCTTCCTAGTTAATGCCAGTACATTTGTTGGTCTATTGCCTCCCCAAAGCACTACAGTAAGAGGTTCTGGAGTCTTCCAAGATACAGGCATCTGGTACTTCTACTACTTATGTCTGGCACAGTCCACCCCACCCAGGGCCACTGGACTCTACCAGCAACCTGTTTCTAAAATCTGCCCTGAGTATAGTGCACCTGATTATCCAGAGTATTACAGACAAAAAGATCAACTGAAACTGTGGGTCACAGCATCTAAGTATGACATCGTTGCCCTTTATGAGACTTGGTTATACAACAAAATCTCGGACAGTGAAATAAAATTAATATTCTGTCTTTAGTGCCAGCCCATCGGCACAGCAGTAGTGCTACTGCTTGTGATGCCAGCAACCCAGGTTCAAAGTGAGCTCTGGGTTGTCAGGGGCCAGCCAGGGAAGGAGGATTGAGCATTCCACTGGACGTGCCCTCCTCCAGGGAAGGAGGGTTGCCATCCCTGCTGTTATACTGCCACCTGGGTAACCCCAGGTGGCAGTGCAGATCAGGGGATGCCAGGGAGGGATGGAAGCCAGCTGGATCTGGGAGCGACAACACACCTCTGCATAGGCATGACCCTTTGGGTCTCCTTGTTTACCAATTCCATGGTTGGGCGAAAAAATGAAGAAATAATTACCCCTGCACCCAGGATGACGGAGTGCCTGGCACCATCCCAGATCTCTCCTGCCTGTCCCACAGCACAGGCTTCCCAATAAAAGTTCAGAAATTTGAGAGGGCCCCTCGTTCCCACCTGGGTATAAACCATGGTTCCATGGGTGGAAAGCCAAAGCACTGGATTGCAAGTAATGAGGACAACACCAGACTGGATGCCTTGGCAATTCCAGAAGGAGTTGGAGTGCAGGTGTCAGTGGGATAAAAGGATCAAATAAAATAAAAAAATTCTATGTTTAGAAGAGCTATGAAAACAAAGGGAGGGGTTGTCTTTTCTACATTTTCAAATGTCTTGGGGCTACAGAGTCTTCTTTCCAACTCACCCCAAGCCCTTGCGACCTCTCTCTCTTGATATTTTGTTTGGTCATGACAAGATCCCACAATAAGCAGCATTTACATCCCCTCTTACTGTGCTGAAGGGGCCTGACCACCATCTCTAGCTTTCTACTTTCTCATGTTTCCTAAACTCACTCCCAAATGCTTTCCTAACTACTAAAACCATCTTGTATGCTTATGATACCGTCATTTTCAGTTCAGTCAGAAACTTGGCAACCTTAAACAAAATCATTCAACATGACTCTGACCTCCTCCAAACATGGCTAAATCAGAAAATTAATCCAAGTTTTTTCTGGGATGCATAAGAAATTGACCTGCTCCTCTTTTTTATTCACAGCTCAGATACCTGGTGGTGGAGTTTGTCTCATAGTTTAAATACCTTGGCATCTTTCTGGACAGCGCACTATCCTTTTAACATGACATTGATTATAAGTAAATGGGATTACTGAGATGTTTCTTGGCTAGTCAAGGGTGTCATCTTGAGACATCTTTGCGTTCAATAACTGCAAAGCCAAGCTGATCAATTCTGAAAGCAAAGGCATCTCCATATGATGTTCTTGGTTATCCAACAGACATCTTGCACAGCCCATTACAGTTTTATAGTGCACTCTCTTTTCCAGACATGTGTGGCAGTTCTATGCTTCCATCCAATTTTGTGCTAGCCTAATATACACTCCCCACACACAATGCACACTCGATCACTCTCCACATAGTCACCAAAATATGGCAGAAGTTCTCACTTTTTTTTTTTTAAAGTATTTCATGATTCACTCAATGGGTGGTGTGTGATAGAATAGGTTGGTAACTGTGGTATATGAGCAGGAATGCGGTTATGGTCTCACAGGCCTACTTGTTCCAGCTTTATGTTCAAACCTTTTTGAAGAACTGATTAAATATAGTGTGGCTGGATTTTGTGATCAAAATCTAACAGTAGTTAATGATAACTACAGATAGTACTACTGTGTCTTTACGTTGCGGTGCAGACTAGTGATTAGTGAGCTCTTGGCACCGGTTTCAGTTTGAAAAAAGAAAAGAATGCTGTGGTGTCAGCAACACTGTGTAGTATGCAAAGGCCTCTTGGCTGTATAAGGAGTCTTTATGTGCTACTGCCACTTTAGTACATTCCTATTAAGAGGAAAAATGAAATGCATCATAAAACTTGGTAAAAACAGTGCATCAGAGACCTGGTGCACTACATCGGATTAAAAGGTTCCTTGCTCTACTGCACACAACCTACTGTTCCCTATTATTGACTAGGTTCTCTTGTGTATGCTGCTGCTCCCTCTGGGGCCCACGTTAAGGTGTACACTGTGTAAAACAGTCCTGACTGATCTGCCCTGTAGTACACACTATTGCCAGCTGTATAAAACTGCTACCTGCTTTTCCTCCAACTGCTGCATGCTTTTCCCTGGAGGATTGCTTTGTCCATAGGTCAGTGGTGTTCCTACACAAGGTGGCACCAAGAAAAGTTCCCTCTTGTATTTATAAGCTCTTCTTCTGCTCCACCAAAAAGCTGGGGATCCACTCTTAGTCGAATTCAACATTTTCAACTCCCTTTAGAAATACAAAAAACTGGAACTGTTACTTGCAGCTTGCAAAGGAAAACTAAAGCTGGCACTTTTTAAAGCACTGAGCACTTTAGCTTGTTTAATTTCCAACCGTAAAGTACAAAACCTAGTTAGATGCCCCAGTACAGGTGGTTGTTTGCACTTTATGGTTATAAATAAAAGGATCTAAAATGCTTTAAAAGTGCCTGCTTTAGTGTTCTTTGTGAATGTGCTGTTTGTTCTTTGGTCTGACTATCAAGGAGAGCACTCATTCCCAGCTACACCTCAGACTTTCTCAGGGAGGCGTGACCATCTCGTTGGTTTGTACCCCTTTAGAAACACTGCTGCAGGGCAAAGTTCTAATCTTCATGGCAATCATTCCATATACCCTCCTACCTTCCAAATCACTTCAGAAGTTAGCATCCTTTCCTTCAACACAGACACCCACAATCAGCATCTGATTGATAAAATGCGCTGTAACTGTACCATCATGTTCTAGTGTTAACTTTTTGGTAGCACAATATAATAGTGCTGGGGATTGAGTGCCTACAATACGGTGACCCAATCACCGGTGTATGTCTGCAGGGCTACTGAAGGGTAGGGTGGCTGGATGGGGGTCAATGAATATAGCAATGGGATGTCTGCTATACATATGTGCATGGGGAGCGAGCATGCACAGCGAGGGGCGGGAGGGAATGTGAGGGTGGTGGCGCAGTGGATTGCTGAGCTGACCCTGTGGTGTGGTGGGGGTTGGCAGCATTGGTGGGCAGGGTACTGGGTTCAGGTGTGGGTGCTGGTGCATTTTGTTGTGCCAGCCTGAAGTTTTGTTTGTTTAATGTCCCCCCACGACATGCACCCTGGAGTTGAGAATCCTTGAGTAGGGGGGTGCGGGAGCAAAGCCTCCCCCACATAAAACATTAAAAACGAACTCCTGGGTGCCGTTTTGTTGTGAAATAGGGTGTCAGAGTGCTGAAATAAATTTTGGGCACTCTTGACTTCTTGATAATGGCGATCACCTTTAGACTTTTGCTGTTATCACATAGCTCCCTTTTTTCATTTGTATTACCTGCCTTGTTAATGTTCACTTTGATTTTACAACTGGTGCCTTGTAAAATGGGCTATTCTAGCTCATCTTGAGCTCCACTATAAAAAAACAATAAATGAAATAAAAATGTTATCTTTATCCTTCACTAGCAAAATTAATGAAGTTGGTCATTGAGCATGCTCAGAAATTTCTCACTCACTGTGGACACATGAGCATGCTCAGAAATGTATTACCACAATTGACACTCTGTAAGCAATAATATATGACAAGGTGTGTGGCGATGCTAAATTACCACAAGCCCTAGGTGGGTTGTGAAGTAGAGAACAGAGCAGTGCCTTCAACCATCTGGGAAGTGCAGTCATTTATGGCTTCACTGCACACCCTGGAGTGTGTTATTGCACTTACACAATGGTTTTAAGAGTTAAAAAGCAGGGAAAAAGAAAGTAAAATTTGAGCTGTGCAGTAATTGAAATTAATGCACAATCATGTGACCAGTATTGACCAATCAGATTGCTTGTTTGATTCAAGCCATTTATAAATGACTTTTGATCATTATGGTTCAGCATCCCTAATGCTGTGCCATTGAACAGAGGGCACAGTATACATTTTGAACTTTTTGTTTTGTAGCATTTTACCATTTCTTTCATAAAAAACAAAACTTGAAATCCATAATACATATAGGCTATCCTATAAGGTAGCTAAAAAATGTTTATTAGGTCTAAATTGTTGGCATTTATCATTTTGCAAGTAAAACTTACATTTGATTGCAACCAGAAGAATAACATTACATCAATACACTATAAATATTTGTTATAAAGGCTCTGTTGACACAGAAGACTTGGTTTGCTAGCCAAGGCATCTAGCTTGCCTGAGCTCTTTCCTTCCAAGACTGCTTAAAAGGCAGAGTAGAGAACCTTACCAGAGCAAGGAAAAGGATTAAGACTTCTTTTGGCTAAACAGATTTACTGTGTTGTGTTGTTTTTTTTTTACTCACAGGGATTGCTACTGTTTGTTGCTAACATTTCATTGCTTTATTTTCTCTGTAGCAAAGTGTTTCTTACAAGCGTATATCTTCTCTGAAATTATTACAGGTGGTGCTTTACAGGTTTTACAGTTTTATCTTACATTAGGATAAGCTTTCAGGGTTACTGCATTTGTTGTTGACTGATTATTTCTGCTCTTATCTCCTTGTTCTTTCGTCCGTGGTTGTTCTTTATCAGCAGGGAAGGGCCCAGCCGCCACCCCCATCCCCAACCACCCCACTACACTCCTTTTATAGGGTACCACAGTTGTGACATTTCCTGTGGCAGAGCAGGAAGGGGCAGATCAGTGGGTATCCACAAGGTGAGATCATTTACAGGGGCACTAGTAATTTAACTTGTTATAACAAGCTAAACAAAACAAAGCACAATCAAACCATTACTTGCATTTTTTCCTTCTAATTACTCTGACCAGGTTATAAACCCAGCAACTTATCTGGAATGGATATCATTAACTGCAGGTACTGTGGAACAATTTTCAGAAGGACAGTCTTACAGGATTTAGGACAATGTCCTACATGCGGGGCCATTGGAGATCTTAGGGCTCAGCTCCGGTAGCATGGGCAGAGATTGCACACCTCAAATTTCATATTCAAGAGGAAATACATTATAAGAACCACCCTCCATTTCCCCAGCATCCAACAGAAAACCTCGACCGCAGAGGGTAGTTGGACCAGGAGGTTGGCAGGTGGTTAGGAGGCAAATCAGGTGCCCCATCACTCTCTGCTCTCCAACATATTACCTCCAAAAATCATATAAACACTAAAACAGGTATCTGCCTCTGTCTCTGAAATCAAACAAAGAGGCAGAAGACACTGCAAGAGCAGGACACTGCGTCACAGGAGCTAACACAACAAACTCACCCAATCAGGAACCAAAACAAAACAGTAAAAGGAATCAAAATACTTCTGATCATAGGAGACTCCATGATTCGGGAGTTGACACCCATCTCCAGCCAGGGTAATGGTCAGATGTCTCCCAGGTACATCAGCATGAAGAGACACTGACCGCATTGCTAAAATTGTTCACAAAGCAGGAGAAAACATTGATGTCCTAGTACACATAGGGACTAATGATCTTGCTAGCTGGTCAGTTGTGGAGACCAAGGAACACCTGACCAGGCTGGGTGACAAACTATTATCCATTTCGTCCAGCATCTCCTTCTCTGAGATCCTTCCAGTCTGGGAGGGGGGCAGATGGACGGAAGGTCAGAGAAGGGAGATAGGGAGCTAAACACGTGGCTTAAGGGCTGGTGCCAGGAAAAGGACACAGATTTGTAGGGAACTGGCAACAGTTCTGGGAGTGAAAGTTCTTTAAATTTGATGGACTGCACTGACTAAGGAGGAGTCAGTGCATTGGGGCAGAAGTTTGACGTCTTTGCAGAATATTTAAACTAGCAAATGGGAGAGGGTGCAGTACCCCATCGTTGAATGGGAAGAACACCTCTCCCCTCAGCTAGTGGTCAGACAGGGATTCAGCATGTTTGCAGTTCATTTGCATCACCAGGTAAGAAAAAGGTTTGTCTCCCCATACAATGCACAGTAGTAATGCCAAACCTCACCCAACAATTAACACACGAAATCTGGCCAATGGAAAATCATGTACACAAATGCTCACAGCCTGGAAATAAGATCCCAGACCTGCAGGCAATAATGTCAGAGGCTAAACTGGACATTGTAGCAATTAATGAGACGTGGTTTACCAGTAACCACACTTGGGAGACTTCAGTACCTGGCTATGTATTGTTCAGAAGAGACCGAGGTGCAAAAGAGGGGAGGAGTAGCCCTGTATGTCAATGAAAATATCAAAGCTACAGAAATTCAGAATACACATAAGGAGCCAGAAGAACTGTGGGTCACCCTGGAAACAGGAAATGGGACAGCATAAGAACTGGGGCTGTCTACAGGCCCCAGACTAGGGGAGGACATAGACACATTACTGTTAGAAGATATACAAAACATGACAGCTAAAGGGAGGTTCTGATAATGGGAGACTTCAACATGCGGATACAGATTGGTCAATACCAGCAGGAACATCTGCCAGAACTACACATAGTAGATTCCCTGCAGGGAGGTCCTCAAATAACTGGTACAACAACCCACAAGAGACAGGGCTATCCTAGATCTAGTACTGACTAACAGGAAGGGATCACAGATCTCCAGGTAGAAGGTCACCTGGGGCCAGTGACCATCACATGGTATGGTTCAATTTGGCTACTACATCTAAATCTTCCCATTCCAAGGCAAAAATATGGGACTTCAGAGGAGCTGACTTTGTTAAGATGGCCAACAGAGTTAAGCTAGCTCTGTGTAAGAGGACACTAGGTGGGTTACAGAAGGACTCTGACACAGTCTGTATTCTTCAGCTGAGTTTCAGGCAGTTTTATTTGAAGAGCTCCAGACAAAAATATATCAAGCGAAATTAAAGACGGACTTATTCCGGCAGAAATCAAAGAACAAAATAAAATAGTACAAACACATAGGCATAAATCATGAGTAGTAGTATCCACATTAAACTAGAGCACTAGTTCTGGATGCATACACTTCACCATCTCCAACTGCTATTGACTCTTTACTTGTCACTGCTGGCAATATATGTCTAAATCTGAGCTCTCATTGGATGGATTACCCATCTATCAAATGTACTAAGGGTTTATTTTACAAACAGCTTGTTTATAAATTTTAAACATAAAGAATTCCTTTTGATACCTTTTAGCTCATATAAAAGTTGTGAGCATATTAATATTTTGTTTAAACCTTCTCTTTGTATGTTTGCACAGAAAGTCCCTCCCTTTTTGTATAAGGGTAACAATACTATGGCCGCCGGCTCCTAGAGAAAAGGCATACAAACAGAATTGCAACACCTACCAGGTAATACAGCATATTCTCGTAGTCTACGCACCCACCTACTTACTTGTTTTATCTTTACACCTTTATTTTGGTAGATATTATAAGGCTGACAGCAGAACTCAGAACACAGCACTTTCTTACCAGGAAGTAAAACAGCATTTCAGTGTTGCGTGTTTACATACAGCTTTCTTAGCTGTTTTCAAACGAAACTCGTCATGACAGTAAATTAGCGCTTTAGCGTTATCAAGTCTATACAACAGCTTTTAATCCTAAAAGAAACAAAACAAAACGTCTTTATTTGAAGTTTGCGGCTTTTGCAAGCTGGGCAGATATCAAAGAGATCAGGCAGCCTGTGAAAAGACGCCGCGAAAGCTTAATAACCCAATGCCACTTCCTAACATACAAAACTCCAGGAAAAAGCTGCTCTGGAGGAAAAAGTGTTTTGAAGTCTTGTTTTAAACAAATGAAGGACATTGAAGAGGCTATCAATATATTTGGCCATTTAAAGGCCATACCTATTTAAGCTATAGTTTCTTTGGAATTCCATCTCATAACCTAGCAGACATCAAAGTTAACAGCCAGAAGCAGGGAAGGAAGACAGAAGGATACAATAAAAAAAAAACAACTAAAGAAAACAAAACGCATAGGTGGCCAGTCTATGCACAACAAAACATATACAAAAGGGTTAGACACAAGAAGAGGGGAGGGTTCTGGCTACAACAACATCTGTCAGGTATGAAATGCTATCTCTGGAGACCCTTTGACAGTCTCCTCCCACCTTAAAATAACAGAAGATATTGATTATCGGTGTTTCTGTTAATACCATTAAATGCAGATCTCTTACTAGAAGAGATGGAGCAAAACCCACCCTCTCCTCCGGCTCCACCTCGGGGTCCCTTATAGAAACAAACTTTGTTTGGTGCTTTAAACAAATTAAATTTAAATACACTTAAACACCAGTTAAACTTAGTTTATATTTTACTTCACCCTGAGGTCTGCTGTAGTATGGTCATGTCCATATCTTGACAAGAAATCTGCGTTTTATGTTCACTACCTTTCATATGTTTTATTTTAAAACAGTATGGCTGTAGTGTTAGGTACCATCTCATTATACGGGGATTCCAATCCTTCATAACATTAAGCCAACATAGGGGTTATGATCTGTCCATAATTCAAACTCAGTTCCCCATAGATAAAATCTTAATGACTCTATGGCCCAGCGTACTCCAAACATTCTTTCTCAATGGTGGAATATTTGGTTTCACTTTCATGTAGTTTCCTGCTGATATAAATTATAGGATGTTCTTCCCACCTATGATTTGAGATAATACAGCCCCTATGCCTGAGTTTGAAGCATCTGTTTGTACTATAAATGGTAATGTAAAATCTGGTGTACATAGGACTGGGTATGAGCACAATGTTGCTTTAATTGTTACAAATGCATCTTCACAATCTGACGTCCACATCACCTTTTCAGGCTGACATTTCTTTGTTAGTTCGGTGAGTGGGTTAGCTATCATAGAAAATTTGGAATAAAACGTCTATAATAACTGGCGAGTCCTAAAAGATCTCACATCCTTTTTAGTTATTGGTCTCGGGCTATTGCTACTGACCTCAATTTTAGATTTTATAGGTTTTACAGGCCCCACCTATTTGAAAGCCTAAATATTCGGTTTCTTTCATGGCCAAAAACATTTATTTGGATTAATAGTTAGACCTGCAGAGGTAATGACTTTCAATATAGTTGCTAGGTGGAATAAATGGTCGGTCCAGGTATTGCTGAAAATTACCACATCATTCATATAAGCTGCACTATATACAGAATGTGGTAAAGAAGTTTGTCCATGAGACATTGAAATGTTGCTGGGGCCCCATGTAGCCCAAATGGCATGACAGTGAATTGATAGAGGGCTAGTGGTGTGCTAAAGGCTGTTTTCCTTATCATTGGGATTTAAAGGAATTTGCCAGTATCCTTGATAAGGTCAAGGGTTGAGATGTACTATGCTCTTCCCAGATGGTCAAGGATGTCATCAATGCGTGGCATCGGATAACTATCAAACTTAGATATCTCGTTTAGTTTTCTAAAGTCTAAACAGATCCGGACCCCACCTTCCTTTTTCTTCACGATTACCATAGGAAATTCCATTCACTATCTGAGGTTCGATGATACCCATCTTTTGCATCTTTGTTAGTTCGTTTTCTACTTCAGACCTTAACCTCTCTGGAATTCTATAAGGTCTTAACCTTATGGATTCCCTTTGGCCAGTATTTATTTTATGATCTACATTTACAACTTTGACAGGTATTCCAAAAATAGCTAGTATAAGGCTGTAACATAGTGTATAGTTCAGCCTTTGTTGATTAGACAATTCACCGTTTATGTTAAAGTCACTGATGCCACCCTTTATTTCTAAGCGTTGGTAAACTAAATCTAGTTCACTAATAGGGGTTTCGGATGTATAAAATATACAGGAGATCTTGCCTTTCCACCCATTTTTAACAGATTTGCATGAAATACATTATACTTCTTTTCTTATCTGATAATTCAATTTGGTAAGTCACAGGGCCTGTTCGCCTAACCACGGTATACGGGCCTTGCCATTTCATGTATAGAAACATAGAATTTGACGGCAGATAAGGACCGCTTGGCCCACCCAGTCTGCCCATTTCTCTACCTGATGGATAAGTTGCAGATCCTAGTTAACCAGCAGCCTCATTTCTTCCTACCCCCAACCCCTAGAATTGCCTTATGACTGTCTCATGCATGCTTGAATTCCACCACTGTTTTTGACTCCACAACCTCCTCTGGAAGGCCGTTCCATACATCCACAACCCTCTCTGTGAAAATACTCCTTAAATTACTTCTGAGCCGCCCCTTCTATCTTCAAATTGTGCCCCTTGTTCTTGCACACCTCTTTTTGAAAGATGCTACCCTCTTGGACTTTGTTGATTCCTTGAGGTACTTGAAAGTTTCTATCATGTCCCCTCTCCTCCTTTCCTCGAGGCTATACATATTAAGCTCCTTAAGTCTCTCTTCATATGTCTTCTGGTGCAGACCCTGCACCATTTTAGTGCCCTCCTCGGGACAGCTTCCATCCTGTCTATGTCTTTGTGGAGATTGGGTCTCCAGAACTGCATGCAGTACTCAGATGTGGTCTCACCAGCTGTTTGTACAGAGGGATAATAACTTCTTGTTTTCTACTGGTGATGCCTCTCCTAGCATCCCGGTATTCCCCAGCCCTTCTTGCTGCCCTCTCACATTGCTTGCCCACCTTTAGGTCATCTGATATGACTATCCCCAGGTCCCTTTCCATTTTGTTGTTGTTAGTATCTCACCCCATTGTGTACTCTTCCTCTGGTTTTGTTTCCCAGGTGCATTACCTTGCACTTCTTAGCATTGAATCTAAGCTGCCATACATTTGACCATTCCTCTAACCTTGCCAAGTCCCTTCTTATCCTTTCCACCCACCTTGTGCATCAACTCTGTTGCAGATCTTTGTGTCATCTGCAAAGAGACATACTTTTCTTCCAGTCCTCTGCAATGTCGCTTATAAAGACATTGAAGAGGACCGGTCTAATACTGAACCTCTGGTGCCCACTACTAACCCCACCATTTTCAGAGTGGACTCCATTTACTATTACTCTCTGTGTCCTATTCTCCAGCCAATTCTTTACCCAGGCTGTCATCTTGGGACCCACTCCCAGGCTGGCTAACTTGTATATTAATCTTTGTGTGGGACTGTGTCAAATGCCTTGCTAAAGTCTAGGTAGGCCATGTCCACAGCCCTCCCTGATCAACTACTTTGGTCACCCAGTCAAAAAAATCTATCAGATTTGTCTGGCATGACCTTCCACTGTGAATCCATGCTGCCTTGGGTCCTGTGCCCTCTGGCCTCTAGATACTCAACAATTATTTCCTTCAGAAGTGATTCCATCATTTCCCTACCACTGAGGTTAAACTAACAGGTTTGTAGTTTCCTGCTTCTGCCTTTCTCCCACTTTTGTGAAGGGGAATCATATCTGCCCTCCTCCAGTCCTCAGGTACCACCCCATCCTCCCATGATTTGTTAAAGAGGGTAGTCAGTGGTGTCACTAGTTCTACCCTTAGTTCTTTTAGAATTCTGGGATGAATCCCATCAGGCCCCATTGCTTTGTCCACCTTCAGTTTTAAGAACTCTTTCAGAACCCTTTCTTCTGTAAATGGGCTGGTATCAACTTCTGTATCAGAGTGTTTCTACTGTTTGTTTTAGGTACCTCCCCTCTTCCTTTGTAAATACTGAGCAAAAATATTTGTTTAGTAGCTCTGCCTTTCTACAGTCACCTCTGCCCACCCTCTCCCTTTATTAAGCCTCACTATCCCTCCCTTGGTCTTCCTTCATTCCTGATGTACCTATAAAAGGTTTTATCCCCTTCTTAACTGATTTGGCTATCTTTTCCTCGGTTTGGGCCTTTGCTGTTCTGACTGCCTTTCCAGCTTCCTTTTGCTTTAACTGATACAGTTCTCTGTCCTGTTCCTTCTGTGATTTCTTGTACTTCCTGAATGCTTTCTTTTCTCTTGAACCTTCACTGCCACTTCCTTTGAGAACCATAGTGGTTTCTTACCTCGTTTCATTTGTTTATTTGCTTTACACAAAGGCTTGTTACCTCTGTGATGGCAGTTTTATTATTCTCCATTGTTCTTCTACCCTCCTTCCTGCCCATTTGCTAGTGCATTCCTTAGGCACTCACCCATTTTTGGCAAAGTCAGCCCTCCTAAAATCCAGTACCTTTGTCTTTGTATGGCTTGACTCTATTGCTGTGTTTATTGTGAACCATACTGTTCGATGGTCGCTAGTTCCCAGATGGCTACCCACTTCTACATCTGTGATCTCTCTTCATCTCCATTTGAGAGAACCAGATCTAAGATTGCTCCCTGTCGGTGGGCTCCAATACTAGTTGTCTAAGGCATGCCCCTGTAGGGCATCTAGAATAACCCACTCTTGAAGTGGCTGCTGCAACTGCACTCCAGTTAACATCTGGCATATTCAGATCACCCATCAGCAATATCTCCCTTTATCTGCCATTCTAAGTATACTTTCTATCATTTCCTTGTCCATTTCCTCCCCTGAGAGGGGTCTCTGTATACAACCCTGTGCAGTTGTGGTGCCATTGCTTGCCTCCAAATTGACCCACAGTGCTTCTTCTCCTCCCTGTTTACCCTTTTGTTCTGTTGCTTTGATTTCTTCTCTTATGTAAAGAGCTACTCCTCCTCCCTTTACCCTCCCTGTCCCTCCTATAGATAGTATATCCTGGTATATTTCGTCCCAGTCATGGTTCTGTGTGTACCATGTTTCTGTGACTACGATATCCAGATCTTCCTCCTCCATCAAGGCCACTAATTCAGAGAGCTTGTTACCCAGACTACGGGCATTGGTACTCATTGCTCTCCATTTTTGATAGCTTTACCTTCTGTAGCGGCATCCCCACTGACCTTTCTAACTTGGTCTTTTCTCATTTAGTACCCTGTTTTGTAGGGGAGGCTGGGATTTTCCTGCTGCTTATCAGTCGTATAACTTATTATCTGATGATGGGAGTAATAACAAAACCTTTTCACCTTCTTGGAATTCTTTGATCTTTATACCTTTGTCATAATCAATTTTTGTTTTCCTGTTTACTGTTAACTTGATGAGCAAGTTCTATGTATTTAGTTAGTTTTTTCTAAGCTGACAGATGTAATCACTAGGGTTCTGGTCTTGAGATGTCTGCCCATTTTCCATTTTCTTTTATTAAGTCTAGTGGACCTCGGGGTTACGTCCATATAGTAACTCGAATGGAGAACCCTGTGGAAGCTTGGGGTACCTCCTATATGCAAACATCAGGTAGGGTAGTAGTACATCCCATTCGGCCCTCTTCTTGACAAAATTTCTGTAGCATTTTCTTGAGTTTCTGGTTGAGCGTTCAACCAGACCGTCTGTCTGTGGGTGATATAGAGTGGTATGAATGGCAGTAACACCTAGGGTATGCTACAATCTTTTTAGTAGGAGAGGCAAAGTTACTGCCCTGTCAGTCAAAATTTCTTTAGCCTGTCCTACTAAAAGTTTGCCAAGTTCTTCTGCTATTTTTGAGGCAGTGATATTGCGTAGAGGAATAGCCTCTGGGTACTTGGTAGCGTAATCACACACCACTAATATATATTGATTACCCTTTGAACATTTGGGTAATGGCCCAACTATATCCATCGCTATTTGTTCAAAGTGGTAGTTATCAATGGTAAAGGCAACAGGGTACCTTATCACTTTTGTCTAACCTAGCCACTTTTTGGCATTCTCTAACTTCTGCAGAAGTCTGCCACCTGCTCGTGAATACCAGGCCAAAAAACTATATAGTAGACGACTCAATGTGCGGTCCCTACCTAAATGTCTAGCTAAAGGTATATTATGAGCCAAGTCCAACAGTTGTTGTCTATATTCTTGGGGTACCATTAACTGCTCTACTATTTCCCCACTTTTGGGTTCACACACTTGTGGTACAACACACCATTATGTATTTTATATTTATCTGAACCCTCTTCACCCTCAGATATTTGTGAAAAACAATTCTTTAAACTAGGGTCTTGTTGTTGTGCAGTTTAAAGTCACTAGTTGGTACCAAGGAATCGCTATTCCTATCAGGTTCCTTTTTGTGTACCTGGTTCCATTCTTCTTGTCCCTTCTTTTTGTGCCTTAGACTTCTTGGCCTTTCTTGTCTCCTCAAATAGATCGGTGGAAAAAGGAAGACTTGTTCCAGACTTTCTCTAGTCTGGGACCTGGTTACCAGAGCAACTGCATTGTTAGAGATTAGGGACTGAAAGTCAGGATAATCATGTCCAATCAGCACAGGGACCGGAAGGTTGAGGACAGCCCCTAGGATATTATAAGTATGTCCTTGTATTGTTCAATCTAAGTTATAAAGAGGGTAATGATGAGTGTCCCCATGTATGGAAGTCACACAAGTAGTCTGGGGCTCAGTTCTAATAGATGAATTTAGTAGGTTACTTTGAATAAGGGTCTGTCTGCTCCCTGAATCAAGGAGACCGTATACAATGATTTGTCCAATTTGAACTGGTAATATATAATGTCCACAGTTGGCCAAAGCCAAATGTGTGGCCTCCGATTTTCTTTTGGGACAAAACCGTGCCACGTGTCCCTTACTGCCGCACTCATGACAGATGATGTCTGGATTATACCCCTTTGCACCTTGGGTATGTTTTATCCACCATGGGCTGGTTCTTTGGAGAAGAGGAGTACAGTTTGTCTAGAAACAGTAGGTGGATGGATATGCGGTAATGTTTCCTTTGATCGTGTAGATCTGGCAGCAACAAAATCTTCTGCAAGACGATATCGCTATCTCAGAGGTCTCAGGTTGGTGTTCTTTCACCCACAGTTGAACATCTTGTGGGAGGATCTTGATAAACTGTTCTAAAATAACAGTCTCTAGGATTTGGTCAAGTGTCCTGGTGGTTGGCTGTAGCCACTTGAAGCATAAGTCCTTTAGGCGTATATAGGCGTCCTGAGGGTTATCTGCATTCTGATACTTATAAGTTGAAACCACTGCCGGTGGTCTCGGTGTTTATGTCATAGCATTTTAGAATTGCAGCTTTCACCTGATCGTAATTATTGGCGTGTGCTACCTCTACATGACTGTATGCAAGCTGAGCTTTTCCAGTTAGGTAAGGGCCAGGCGAATCACCCACTGATCCCTGGGCCAGCACAGGCTGTGGCAACCCTTTGAAAAGTCATAATGTAAGCTTCAATGTCGTCAGTATCTGATAGTTTTACTAGTTTAATATCTTTATATCCCCAGCTGGTGGATCTGGCGGCCTGCTAACACCCAGAGCCTGCATTGCCCTCAGGGTATCAGTCCATCTAGCCTCATACTCCTTTTATCTCTTTCTCTTTGCTTTTCCATTTCCATCTGGCGCATGCATAACCACCTTACCAGTTTGTGAGTCTCCAAAGGGGTATCTCCTCTCTGTACCTCCTCCACTCGCTTGCTCTTCCGGATCTCCTTCTACCCTGAAATAGGTTTCCTTCCTTCTTCCTCACAACAGGCTCCATTCCAGGCAATAAGGTAGTTGAAGGCTGCAGACACTGAGCAGTAATAATTCAGGAAAGGTATCAACATCCCTTGCTTCTCCTGCATGCAGAGTCCACTAGAGTCTTGGACAGACTCACCCAGTTGTATTGTAGCAGGTATCCCTTCGGACACCAGTGTAAGAGGGACACTAGGTGGGTTACAGAAGGACTCTGACACAGTCTGTATTCTTCAGCTGAATTTCAGGCAGTTTACTTGAAGAGCTCAGACAAAAATATATCAAGCGAAATTAAAGGCGGACTTATTCTGGCAGAAATCAAAGAACAAAATAAAATAGTACAAACACGTAGGCATAAATCATGAGTAGTAGTATCCATTAAACTAGAGCACTAGTTCTGGATACATACACTTCACCATCTCCAACTGCTATTGACTCTTTACTTGTCACTGCTGGCAATATACGTCTAAATCTGAGCTCTCATTGGATGGATTACCCATCAATCAAATATACTAAGGGTTTTATTTACAAACAGCTTGTTTATAAATTTTAAACATAAAAATTCTTTTGATACCTTTTAAGCTCATATAAAAGTTGTGAGCATATTAATATTTTGTTTAAACCTTCTTTTGTATGTTTGCACAGAAAGTCCTCCCCTTTTGTATAAGGGTAACAATACTATGGCCAGCCGGCTCCTAGAGAAAACATACAAACAGAATTGCAACACCTACCTGGTAATACAATATATTCTCGTAGTCTACGCATCCACCTACTTACTTGTTTATCTTTACACCTTTATTTTGTAGATATTATAAGGCTGACTTGACGCAGAACTCAGAACACAGCACTTTCATACCAGGAAGTAAAACAGCATTTCAGTGTTGCGTGTTTACATACAGCTTTCTTAGCTGTTTTCAAGAAACTTCGTCATGACAGTAAATTAGCGCTTGCGCTATCAGAATCTATACAACAGCTTTAAATCCTAAAAAACAAAACAAAAAACGTCTTTGTTTGAAGTTTGCGGTGTTTTGCGACTGCGACGGTGCGACGTCAGTGCAGCTCGAAAAAGATGTCGCAAAAGCGAATAACCAAACGCCACTTCAACATACAAAACTCCAGGTAAAAGCTGCTCTGGAGGGAAAAAGTGTTTTTGAAGTCTTGTTTTAAACAAATGAAGGACATTGAAGTGGCTATCAATATATTTGGCCATTTAAAGGGGCCATACCTATTTAAGCTATAGTTTCTTTGAATTCCATCTCATAACCTAGCAGACATCAAAGTTAACAGCCAGAAGTAGGGAAGGAAGACAGAAGGATACAATAAAAAAAACAACTAAAGAAAAACAAAAACGCATAGGTGGCCAGTCTATGCACAACAAAACATATACAAAAAGGTTAGACACAAGAAGAAGGGGGTGGGTTCTGGCTACTACAACAACATCTGTCAGGTATGAAATGCTATCTCTGGAGACCCTTTGACACCCTGGCAAAAGAAACACAGGTGAGAGGCACAGGCAAAGTGGGCAAGCATTAAGGATGCAATACTTGAAGCAACATCCCATTGTGTTAGACAGAAAAGGAAAACATAGAAACATAGACTTTGGCAGCAGATAAGGACCCTTGGCCCATCTAGTCTGCCCATTTCCTACCTACAGGATAGGCCGTAGATCCTAGTTAACCAACAACCTATTTCTTCCTACCCCCACAAGAATTGCCTTATGTCTGTCCCATGCATTCTTGAATTCTCCCACAGTTTTAGACCCCACAACCTCCTCTGGAAGGCTGTTCCATGCATCCACTACCCTCTCTGTGAAATAATACTTCCTCACATTGCCCTGAACCACCCTCCTCCTATCTTTAAATTGTGTCCCCTTGTTCTTGCAAGTCTCTTTTCTGAAAGATGCTACCCTCTTGGACTTTGTTGATTCCACTGAGGTACTTAAAGTTTCTATCATGTCCCCTCTCTTCTTTCCTCAAGGGTATATATTAAGCTCCTTTAGTCTCTCCTCATACGGCTTCTCTTGCAGACCCTGCACCATTTAGTTCCCTCCTCTGGACTACCTCTATTCTGTCTATGTCCTTGTGGAGATGGGGTCTCCAGAACTGGACACAGTACTCCAGATGGGGTCTCACCAACTGTCTGTACAGAGGGATAACAACTTCCTGTTTTCTGCTGCTGATGCCTCCCTATACATCCCAGTATACCACGCCTCCCTACTGCCTTCTCACATTGCTTGCTAACCTTAAGGTCATCTGATATGATTGCCCCAGATCCCTTTCCTTTTTGTTGTTGTTACTACCTCCCCACCCATTGTGTATTCTTCCCTGTGTTCTTGTTTCCCAGGTGCATTATTTTGTACTTCTTTGCATTGAATCCTAGCTGCCATACTTCTGACCATTCCTCCAACCTTGCCAAGTCCCTTTCATCCTTTCACGTCTCTTTGTGTATCAACCCTGTTGCAGATCTTTGTGTCATCTGCAAAAGGCATACTTTTCCTTCCAGTCCTCTGTAATGTCACTGATGAAGACATTAAAAGGACTGGACCCAATACTGAACCTCAATTTCCCTCTAGTAACCTCTCTTTCTTCAGAGTGGACTCCATTTACAATTACCTTCTGTGTCTGTTGTGCAGCCAATGTTTTACCCAGGCTACCACCCTGGGACCCACTCCCAGGCTGGTTAATTTGACTATTAATCTTTGTGGGACTGTGTCAAATGCCTTGCTAAAGTCTAGGTAGGCCATGTCCACAGCCCCTCCCTGGTCTACTACTTTGGTCACCCAGTCAAAGAAATCTATTAGATTCGTCTGACATGACCTTCCCACTGTGAATCCATGCTGCCTTGGGTCCTGTGCTCCACTGGCCTCTAGGTACTCAACTGTTCTTTCCTTCAGAAGTGACTCCATCACTTTCCCTACCACAGAGGTCAGACTGACAGGTCTGTAGTTTCCTGCCTCTGTCTTGGTCCCACTTTGTGAAGGGAATCACATCCGCCTTCCTTCAGTCCTCGGGTACCACACCATCCTCCCATGATTTATTAAAGAGTAACCAGTGGTTTCACTAGTTCCTCCTTAATTCTTTTAGAATTCTGGGGTGAATTCCATCAGGACCCATTGCTTTGTCCACCTTCAGTTTTAGGAGTTCTTGCAGAACCCTTTCTTCTGTGAAAGGACTAGGATCGACCCCCTATCAAGAGTGCTTTTGTTAATTGGATTAGGCACTTCCCCTCCTCTTTTGTGAATACTGGCGGAAATATTCGTTCAGTATCCCTGCTTTTCACTGTCCCCTCTGCCCACCACCGTTCATTCTATTCAGCCTCACTATCTCTCCTTTGTCTTTCTCTGACCTGATGTACCTATAAAAGTTTTACCCCTTCTTAACTGAGTTGGCTATCTTTTCCTCAGTTTGGGCCTGTGCTAGTCTGACTTCCCTCCTGCTTCCTTCTGCCTTAACTGGTACAGCCTCTGTCCTGCTCCTTCTGTGTTCCTTATACTTCTGGAATGTTATCTTTTTCTTCCTGACTTTCACAGCCACCTCTTTTGAGAACCATTGTGGCTTTTTCTTTCATTTTGATTTGTTTATTTGCTTCACACAAAGGCTTGTTGCCTCTGTGATGGCAGTTTGATGATTCCCCATTGTTGCTCCACACCACCTTCTAGCCTGTTTGCTAGTGCTTTTCTGAGGACTCTCCCATCTTGCCAAAGTCAGCTCTCCTAAAGTCCAGTACCTCACTTTTGTATGGCTTGACTCTGTAGCTGAGTTTAACATGAACCAACTGTTTGATGGTCACTTGTCCCCAGATGGCAACCCACTTCTAGATCTGAGATCCTCTTACTGCCCCCCGTTTGAGAGTATGAGGTCTAAGATTGCTCCCTCATGAGTGGGTTCCAAAACTAGCTGTCTAATGCCTGCCACCTGTAGGGCATCAAGAATGGCCCTGCTCTTGGATGTGGCTGCAGCAAATGTGCTCCAGTTAACATCTGGCATATTCAGGTCTCCATCAATAGTATCTCCCTTTCTCTGCCATTCTAAGAATGCCTTCTATCATATCCTTGTCCATTCCCTCCCTGACATGGGGGTCTGTACACAGCCCCTGTGCGGATTGTGGTGCCCTTTCCAGTCTCCAAGGTGACCCACAGTGCCTCCTCTCCTCTCTGTTTACTCTTTTGTTCAGTTGCTTTTATCCTTCCTTTACATAGAAGCTACTCCTCCCCTCTTCTCTCCTGCCTGTCTCTCCTGTAGGTTATGTACCCTGGTATGTTAACATCCAGTCATGGTTCTCTGTGTACCATGTTTCTGTGACTCTACGATATCCAGGCATCCCTCTTCCATCAAGTCCACCAGATCAGGAGCTTGTTGCCCAGACTACAGGCATTGGTACTCATTACCCTCCACTTCCTGATGGCCTTACTCCCTTTTGCCCCATCCCTGTCCTTCTTGCCTTTGTCACTTTCTCCATTTACCGCTGCCCTTCTCCCTATCGACACCTCTATGTTGGTGTTTGCTGCACTTACTACCATGATTATTGGGGGCTAGGATTTCCTGCTCCTTTCAGTGCCTCCCCTTGCTAGTTTAAAAGCTTGCCAATGAAGCATTTAAACCTATCACCTAGGATCCTGGTTCCCCTCCGGGACAGATGCAGCCCATCATGCCAGTATAGGCTTGCATCACTCCAGGTGGACCTCAGTCCCCAATGAAGCCAAATCCTGAGCTCACACCAGTTTTTCAACCACTGATTGAATCCCATGTGCGGAACACCTAGCCTCTCCTATGCCATAGATGGGCAGCACCTCCGAGAAGGTTACTGTGCATGCTACTTGACTAAGGCCCTCCCAATTCCACAAGGAAGTGCAAAGAAGAAGGAAACCACTTTGGTTCTCAAATACAGTAGCAGAAAGGTCAGAGCCAAAAGGCTGGCCTTCAGGAAATATAAGGGAACACAGTGGGATGAAGATAGGGAGGCATACCAAACTGCCCTAAGGGAAGCAGGGAAGGCAGTAAGGCAAACAAAGTCCCAAACTGAGGAAACACTAGCCGGACAGTAAAGAAGGTGACAAGAAGACTTTCTATAGATACATTAGTGAAAGGAGAAAGTCCAGAGGGTATTGCTAAGTTTAATGGAGAAAGGGAGCATGTGAGGAGGAGGACAGTGAAAACATCTATCCTAAATAGATACTTTGCTCAGTATTTACTGAAGAGAAGGTAGGACAGGGCCCACAGCTCAGCACCATGGACACAGAGGGAGGGAGGTGAGCATTACCCTTCACAAAGAAGGGTCCTACAAGAGCTTGCTAAGCTCAGGTGGACAAGTCAATGGGACCTGATGGCATACATCCCAGGGTACTTAAGAAGCTAAAGGTGGAACTAGCAGAGCCATTAGCAGAACTGTTTAGTGAGTCTCTGAGCACAGGAGAGGTCCCAGAAGACTGGAGAAGGGCTCATGTGATCCCACTTCACAAGAGTGGTAGCAGGAGGAGGCAGGAACTACAGACCAGTCAGTCTTACCTCAGTAGTTTGCAAGATTATGGAGGCACTTCTTAAGGAAAGTATAGTGCACACCTGGAATCCATAGGGCACAGGATCCAAGACAGCATGGGTTTATAAAGGAAGGTCCTGTCAAACTAATCTCATAGATTTCTTTGACTGGGTAACCAGAGTGGTGGACCAAGGGGAGCAGTTGATGTCGCTACTGACTTCAGCAAAGCTTTTGACACTGTTCCACATAGAAGATTGATAAATAAGCTGGGTAGGCTCAGGGTGGGTCAGAGTTGGTCAACTGGGTGGCAAACTGGTTGATGGGTAGAAAATAGAGAGTGGTGGTAAATGGTATACAGTCAGAAGAGATGCAAGTCACAAGTGGGGTACCTCAGGGATCAGTCCTGGGGCCAGTCCTCTTCAACATCTTCATTAGTGACCTTGCAGATGGACTAGAGGTAAGGCTTGTCTGTTTGCAGATGACACCAAGATCTGCAACAGAGTAGATGATCCAGATGGGTGGGCAGAATGAGAGGTCTGGATAAACTAGCAAAATGGTCAGAAGAGTGGCCACTGGGATTTAATGCAAAGAAGTGCAAGATCATGCACATAGGGAATAGAAACCTGAAGCCACTTATAGGCTGGGAGGAGTTGCTTGCAGTCACAAAGGAAGAAAGAGACTTGGGCATCATCATCACTGATGACCTGAAATCATCCAAGCAGACCTCTAAAGCAGTAGGTAAGGCTAGGGGGTGTTAGGGTGTATTAGTAGGGGTATCACAAGTCGTAAGAGGAGGTAATAATCCTCTTTACAAGACACTGGTTAGGCCCCATCTGGGTACTGCATGCAGTATTGGAGGCCACACCTTCACAAGGACATTAACCAAATTGAGGCAGTCCAGAGAAGGGCAACAAAAATGGTGCAGGGACTGCATCGAAGACAGATGAGGACAGATTAACAGAGCTCAATATGTATACCCTTGAGCAAGGAGGAGAGAAGTGATATGATCGAGGCTTTCAAACACCTTAAGGGCATTAACAAGGTGAAAGAGTCTAACATGTTTAAATATAAGAAAAATAGGACAAGAGGACACAGCATGAGATTAGAGGGGGCTGATTAAGGGGAATGTGAGGAAATTCTTTTCACAGAAAGGGTGGTGGATTCATGGAATGTCTTACCTCAAGAAGTGGTGGCTATGAATACAGTGCAGGCCTTCAAACAGGCATGGGATAGGCATAAGGGGAGCAATACAAATGAGTATGAATAGATAGGCCACTGACAGAGCAAAGGCCGATGGCACATTTATAAGGTAGAAAAGAAATGGGCAGACTGGATGGGCCTTGCGGTCCTTATCTGCTGTCAACTTCTATGTTTCTATGTTACATTCTCAGTAGTTACTCAAGGGGTGGGGTAAAACATGTAACACTAGAATGCCAACGCAATCATATTTTGAGGTACCTCATGAGATATTCCTATGTATACCATTGGAGTGCAAATAAATTTGGCAAACACAAAGTGTTAGTCTAGCTCAGAACATAGCTACTAGTAAAATAACATTTGGAACACATGTTATTTTACCTACCACTGCCATGTCACAAAGTGAAGTCTTTTTTTTTTAGCTTCAGAGGTATACATAGGTTATCCCATGAGATAACCTTAAATTATACAATGGAGCCCTAGAATTGGGGACTATGATTGGCTGACTGGCACCTTACGGCTGTGGCATAACCCACTCAAAAGGTGCCAGTCAGCCACATATGTAATCCCTCTGGAATCAGTCCAAGCTCCTGAAAATCAAACCCGCTAAACAGTGAGGCAGAAGCAGCAGTTTCAGATGGCAGGTTAATCCCCCCAAATTTCGGCAGTTACATAACATAATTGTAGGACCTCAATCCACAAGGCAGAAGAGACAGTTTCAGATGGCAGGTTAATACAGCTCACAAACCCATATTCTTCATAAAGAAATAAGGACTTCTACCCACCTCACAGCTCTGTTTCAATATCGACTACCCACCACCTCCAGAGTCCAGACCACCATAACCTACACCCTGTCGTGGTTTATTACTTAAATATCGATGCTATTTGGTGTGCAATGTTGGTGCTTCACTCAGCCACTTGTGCAAGAGGTACGATAATGCTGACATCCACACAAACTACAAACCTATTTTGAGCTACCTCCTGGGATGGTCCCTATATATACATTTTAATTCTGTCTCTCTCCCCCCATGCCATTTCCACTAACTTCTGTGTCCTTGGCTACACTGTATGACAGTAGAGGTACTTTTATCACCCCTAAATATCATATTTTAGCTTTACAGCTCCTCCTTCTTATGTATGTTAATTGGTAGTAGTAGGTTGTATTATCCATGGAATCAAAGTATGTTTTTGTGGAAACTGCCAGGAGTTTTCCATAACCAATGTATGTAAAAATATCTTTCTGTAAAAGTGTCATCACCTGAAGAGGAACTGTGACATCTGAAAGTTTCTGTCTTATTGGTACAAGCACATTTCTACTACCGATTGTATCAATACCCACAAAACAGACAATTCAGGATACAGGGAACTGTATATGTGCATCTCGAAATGTGATTTATTTTATTTATAATGCAAGAGATGTCCACAAACAGGGTATGTGGGAGAGGACAACCTCTCTGCACCGAATGAACTCACACAGACATGCTATTAAAATGAAGATGACTGAAAAACCAGTGGGATCACTCCGTCTCAGAATTGATGGTACTGGTTTGAAAGGGCATTTCAAAAATACACAATAGAGGCGGACTTTTGAGGTCAAGCTCATTTTACTTCTCAATATGGTGGGAGACAGAGGAACATTGGTTTGGGTTTATGTCACATTACACTGCTTAAACTTTCACTGGCTTCAGGAACAATGCATGGGCATAAATTATGGCATTGCTATATGTTCACACACATAATTGATATATACAGTATATGTATATATATTCCTTCTAACTAGTTATCTATACATTGGTTTTATCCAGGTAGGGGTGGGGGTAAGGGTAAGGCATGCTGGCAGATTTCCTCAGTTTTGTTTCAGATTTCTAGAACTGTTATGTATATACAGAAGATTTTATATATACTGACACACTTTGATACAGGGACATATTAGGATACAGTATCTCACTTATTAGGAGTCTTTGTTAGGTTTGATTTTTAATTGTGCACAAACTCTTGCCATTTGGTACAAAGTAACAGAGGGATCATATTTGAGTAGCATAGGATTTAATATTCATGAATAATACTGACTTGTTGAGCAAAGGACTGAGGACATGCATCTCCTGATAGGGCTAACACTGTATGAAAGTGTAAAACTGCTTGTGAATATTTATTGTTCACACTAGGCAGCTTATCTTTAAACCCACTAATTGCCATACACAAAAGTACATTCTTATTTAGAAGACTTTTAGCATTATAAACTATGATTTCTTAACCTATTCTAACTTGGGGTTTAACATCACAATTTTCAAAGTATGCAGTAACACACAGCCAAAATTTTAATTGAATTAGGTGTGTTCTGGGGTTTCTCTCAGATACAGAGTTATTCATTTTGCAGCTTTGACCTTGAAACACTTTCCTTTTGGATGGGACTCTGCCTGGTTTATGAGTTCTTTCAAGAAGGAGATCTGTTCTGTGACATTTGACCTTGAAATGCCTTTCCTTGATAGTAGTCAGCCTGTGTTCTCTATATGGTTTTAAGCTGACTTTTAAATGTATGCTTTGGCTAATGGGATTTTTTACAACTTTTTGTTTGTCTTTATGTATGATCTGGCCTTTAATAGACGTATTCTTCCAAAATAACTGGCATTAGCTTCTGATGAAGGACTGTGTAGTCCAAAAGCTTGAACACCTGTTTCTTTTGCAACATCTATGTTGGTCCAATAAAAGGTATCAGATCATCTTTTTTCTGGATCTTTTGTTGGTCCAAAGAAAGGTATCAGATCATTTACTTTGTTCACCTACTGTACCAGGAACAATACAGCTACAAACTATTCTCGGCATTTAATCCAGGACATTTAACGGCATTACAGCTCTGCCTGTTCCTACCAAGTTGTTCAAGGAGGTTTTCTGATTGAGGCTGTTGTCTGCAATGAAATTACAGAGACTGTCAGACTCATTTTCCTCTGACCTGATCCAGGAATCAGCAAAGGCACTCCTGTAAAGAGGTGCATTGCCTAAGAGTTTCTAACCTGGCAGGCCCATAGTCAGCTGGAAAATACAGGGTGGTGGCTGATGATGCCAAGTCAAATTTGCACAGTGGATGTGACTGTGGCTTGATTGGACCCTCTTTAATGGAAGGGGTAATCATAAAATGTGAAGGGGTGAGTCCCTGAATGCCATCCCATACCTCTCGAGTAAGTAAAAAATATAATTAACAAATGGTCCCAAGACCGGAAAGGAAGGCAATATCTGTTCTTGTACAGTCTTGTCAGTTTGCTTTATACAGTGATAAAATAATGCATACAACACCAGCTTAGAAGCAAATAATGGTGCAAAGGAACACAGAGCAATAGCCCCACGTATCACCACCCAAAGTGCCTTCCCTGAGTTCTTTGTACCATTTGTTGCCATTATACTGGCTTAAACCTGATTACAGCCACCTCCACTGTCTTGCCTTCCCACTTCTGTAGTATCTCCTCCGTTTCCAGCACTCAGAACAACCCCCACAGCCTCCTTTTTCTGTCTGGAGCTCCACGTCGTTATAGTTTGAGATACCTTATTAATGTTCTGACTCTATCAGAAATGCCCAGCCACCATGTCTGCATTACATTCCCTCTTCCTACACCCTAAATTCCGCTCCCTATCCACTGTGTTATCGTACTCCTCACCTGGACCACTGCGATAGTCATCGCCTCGCATACAAGTGTACTGTAATTCATATTCACTGTGCCGATGTTATCCCTCTTTCCTATGAACTCTTGCATGGTGTTAACTGTACTTGTATTATCTGCATTTTTACTGCATGTAATTTTTACCCTGGGGCTTTCCTCATGTTGTAAAATGTACTACCTTTGTGTAGAATGATTCAACTTTGTGTACATGTGGTAGCCAGGTCCACCTTGCAAATGAGCTTTGCTCAACGGTGACCTCCTGGATAAATAAAGACTTTGAATAATTGATTAAATGTTAATGTACTTCTGAGCTGGTTTTGTGTGCACTGTTTTCCTTTTGCTTACCACTGTGATTTTACAGCAGTGCCTTAAGGAGACTGTGTACTCTCCCCTCGTTTCAGTTTTCACTTTATACAATGATTTGCAGACCCATAATGCCTTGCAGTGGACTTGAGATTCTACTGTATGTGTGTGTGGATGTGGTTTGAGAGATATACAGAACCCAAACAGTCTGGACATTTCTTCGCTCCATGCATCCTTTTACAGATTCTATGCACTGCTCTCCTTTCAAACCGCCTGTTTGTTGGACCACTTTGGAGGTATACTAATTGCCCTCATTGCCTAGTACTTTATTTAATAAACCGCTGGCCCAGATTTTATTGTTGTTTGACTGCTTCTTAAATGTTGGGAGCTGAGTTTTGAAGTCCTCAATTTAACGTGCAACTTTTATAACCACAGTTAGTTCAACAGTGCTGAAAGTTTCATGTACAGTTGCTTTGATTAGTGGCACAATTGGCACTGCTGGCATCACCGCTTTGGACACAAGCTGCTGTAAATCACAGAAACTGTTGTCAAATCTCAAGTGCCTTTGAAAATAAGATTCCCAAGTTTTGGGGCATCTCAGAGGAATCTGACGCAGTGTTTAATAGCCCCATATATCAGCGTCCTACTTCTGAAAATCCTGTCCCATAGCTTTACACAGGTTCTTATGATGCACCACTGTGTTCTGTGAACCCATGCCACTCCACAATACTGCACTGATGGCGGTCAAACATGCAATCATTTGGCTAGAAATAGATACCCATATTTTCAAGTACATAAGATAAAGAAGAATTTGCACACAGATTTTCTCAATCCCGATTCCCAACTACTAATGCTTATTCTTCTTAAAGATAGCTTGTGATAGTGAGTAGAATGCATTGACTTTTTATTCTACAGTACCTGCTTTACATTTTATGTTTGACTTATAGCTACTTCTAAAGCCCAATTATATGTAATGGCATGCCTTTTCATGTTTTTCAGCATGCTGAGTTAAGTATTCATGCATTCTTTGCATTAATAGGTGAATACATTAGGTAGTCACAGTGTCAGCTGCTATAAAATGAAAATGGGAAAGGTAGTCTTTATTCATATGGATTTGATGTATGTCTGTGATGCACAGTAAAGTGGTATAAAGTGGTGCTTGGCAGGATTGAGCCTTCTGTTCTGGTTGGGGAGGGGATCTTGAGCCTTATCCTTGCTGTGGACCTTGCAATAATTTGCTCTGGCTATGCAATCTGTGTTGTGTAGGTAGACCTGTTCTCATGAAGCACCATCATACATCATAGAGCCTTGTCCCACCCCAACCCATCCCCTATACTGCAAAAATTATGGTCAAAGCACTAAAAATTGAAGGGCCTTAAGTATCTGTATGGTGGGCTAAGTCCACCTCAAGTAATATTGTCACCCCTTATGAACCGCCCTTTGCTGTAAGTGCAGCTGCAGTGATACTGCTGTACTCATGTCCACACTGGCACAACAGGCAGTTGTAGAGAATGTCCAGCTCAGCCCCCATGCTGAATTCATACACATAAATGTGTAACCGGGAGACTGAATGTTGTCAGTAACATACAGCACTTGACTTGTAGACTGAAAGATTCCTTGAATTGTTCAGATTTATTAAGGTCTTCATGTGTAAACAATTAGTGCTACCGTTTTGTACTTCTTTCACCCTGAGGAGTATCTGAAAATAGAACCGTAATCCTAGTGTACAATACCTGGTGAACAAAAAGACATAAATAAATAGCTAAATAAATAAATGATCAATAAATAGATTTTTTTCTGCTTTTTTGTGCAGTATTTAGTGTTTGTGCTTGGGTTATCCACTTGCATACTGTGTGACCCTGAGCAAGTCACTTGACTTCCTGTGCTCCCATGTCACACCTGGAAACAAACTCCAGCTTAGTGTACCTTTCCTGGTTAAACAATTTCCCCTCCCTTATTGCAGGAATCACTATAGGTCCCTCTAGACAAGGATGCAGAAGTACTGGCTGTAGAGGGCGCATGATGACTCTAGTCTAGGTCTCTCCTTGCAGGAGTCTTTGTAGGTCATGTTGTACAGCAGGATCACTGGCTGTGAGGAGCTCACAGTGATCCTACTTCCCAAAAACAGGTAAACTGTAATCTGCTCAGAGGTGGTGCAGGAAATGCACTGGCTAGTGTCGGACAAAGGGCACAAATGGTTCCAAAAGAAAATGTTTCCCTGCAGCCAAAATTAATTACAGGCTCCTGGTTCGAGATTGTAGTTACTCTTTTAAAATACCACTGTTGCATCGTAAAATATCCCAGAGACATTGCTATAATTTTCAGAGACAAGCTGCTTCCCATACATTTATTGAATTTCATCCAAATGCTGAGTAAAATCTGATACAACTGTTGTATGGCTGTCTAAAGTAGCTATTCTACCAGTCTGTTAAACAGTGTTTTACATTCAGTGTAGCAACTTGCTATAAAGTGCATGCAAGGAGGGGTCATGTGATGCAGACAACCTAGTGGCAGCAGAGTTACAGAGCTCCTAACCTCAACCTCACATCATTGTCTTTTACAACATGATTTCACCTGGAATCTCATCAATAATCCAAATTATGAAGAGAGGCATCTCCAGCCTTGATACTGCCGCAACTTTCATAACTATTGGGAGAATCTCTTCCGCAATGGATGCAGATATGAAGATGACCCAGTTCAAACATACGCCTCCTCCCTCACCTGAAAAGCTACTCAAAATGCCAGGCCTGAAGGGGAGCTTCCAACTCCAAAAGCCCAACATCTATGCAACCAATGACATTTACAGAGGATCGGTTTCTATAAGAACTGTTGCCGTTCACAGAAACATTGCTTGAAATTTCTACTGAGATCAAGTCCATTAGAAATGATATGGCTGATTTTAAATAAAAGAGTGGGAGATACAGAAGTCAGATCCTCCTCACTGGAATGATGGCGGGATAAAGCTGACCCAGAAGTAACCCAGCTTCTACAGCAAATACACAAACTGCTGTTAAAATCGAAGATTTAGAAGGTAGCAGCAGGAGGAATAATATACTGATAATGGGTCTCCTGAGACAGAAGAGAACCCCAATGTCATAGCATTTTGTCCAGAAGCTATTGCTGAAAATAGTGAGCCCTTCTCCACTCTGGAGCAACTACCAAATCGAGAGCTGCTGGTTGCGACAGCCTTGTCCCCATTCTGGACCTCCCCAAGACCCTAATTTTAAAATTCTGAGCTACGTGGAGTGACAGCATGTTCTAAACAAAGTAAAGAACTCCAAGCAATACTGTGGTAAGACACCAAACTCCATTACACAAGATCTGCCATATGAAGCAGCCAGAAATGAGCAGCCTTAAATTCCATTGTTACCAAAATCATTGCAGTGAGTATTCCTTTTAAAATGCTATATCCTGCCAAACTACAGGTTTCAGTATCTGGATCCTGGGAATCCTATGACTTTCCATCCATGCGATGGCTGACCTAAAGATCAAGCTCCCAGAACTGTTCAAATCCAGTCAACTAACTGCCTGCAATTAAATCTTTATAAGAGTGTATTCTCTATGAACATGGTTTAGTGAGATCTGAAGATTCACTTACCCATCTCTGATCTTTTCCACTATCCAGGACTGGTATTAACTTTAGTGGATGGACTGATCTCACCGTTGCAATTCAGACTTTCAATGCAGAGGGCAGCCCTCTGCATGGCACCACTTTGGGGAAGGAACTGGCTACTCTAGGTGAGGGTGGGGGGATTATTTATCATCTGGGAAAGAAGCTGGTCCGTCTATTAGTTTCCCTCTTGCTTCCTTACCCCATCTACATGGACATGCCAGGACTCCAATGCTTAAGTACTGTACCATTTTAATTCTTTTGTTGATTCCTAGCAATCGGTAACAGCTGGTCACAATTTCTCTTAGTTGCAGTCAGAATTTACTGGAACCAGGGGGCGGGGATGCTATCTCCTCTTCTCCCTAACCTCATATTGTGGGAGATGAAGCCTGAATCAACAGCTATTGATTCGCTAGGCCTCCAGATACTCCCAAGAGATGATATCTCAGTTAATAGGTGGAGATGTATGTTTGGGTTCGGAAGAACAGGTTTTAATTTGATTAAGGTCATTGTGAACCCCAGGATGTTCAATTTGTTCAGAGTATGTTGGTGCCTAAACATATCAAAATATGGTGTTAGTAAAGGTTTATAGCCTGGATGATGATGATGTGGGGGAGGGTGGTGGAGTGCCCTGACTCAAGCAAGCTCAAGGTTAACTGCATAATCGCCAGTATATGGGGTTCAGCTCCTACACATTCCTGCAAATGGATACTGGTGGTTCTGGTACCTTTGGCTGACTTTTTCACTTAGTACAGTACCTCCAGATCATACCATTATTTTGTCCCTACTTTTTGGGTTTTGTGGCTAGGAGCTGTATGGGATAGTCTTCCTCACTTGGATTTGTTTTCAGGAACTTTAACTGTTTTTTTTCCAAGGGAGACAATTGTACATAGTTTCTGGGGTTGTTGGGGAGGGATGGAGGATTATTTCTTTACATTTACTATGGTTTCCTCTTGATGGACTAGTCCTGAACTTCAAAACTATTAATATTTTGGAGAGAGGAGACTATAGTTTCTGGGCAACTGATGTGGGGGGGGCAAGCTTATCAGTTACTTTGTTGTACTTTGGTATGGTCTCCCTTCACTCAGATCATCTCTGTTATTACCAATCTGTAAAATTCATATTGTTGTGGGGCTCAGAGAAGGGATGAGGATTGGAGTGTGCCTTATGATTATTTCTGGTGTCACACTGGTTCTTCCTGTAGAACAATTATGTGGTTTATTATTTGGTATGGCTATTAACGCATGTAAAATAGTGGCCTGGAATGTCAGAGGAGTCAGAAAGCTACAAAGAGATATCAAGTATTTAAAACATTGTGCCCTAATCAATGCAGACATAATCCTGCTACAAGAAATGCATCTATTGACGAGAGAGGCTATTTGGCTACATAGACTGGGATATCCCAAGTCTTCGCAGAGGTTTCCTCATCAAGTAAAAGGGTGGTCATTTTAATCAAAAACACAATACCATTTGAGGCTGACTCCACAGTAACCAATCCCCATGGCAGATACATTCTTGTTAAAGGTACCCTCTTGGGTACTACAGTAGTATTAGGCTCTGTATATGGGCCACCGGTGGCGATCCATCATTTTTATGGAACTTGCCAGCAAGAGTGCACCATTTTTCCCATCTCCTTAATCCTGGGGGTGATTGGAATATCTCCCCACACAGGATAGAGATAGGGACCCATTGACCTTAAGACCCCTACTGCATCACAAAGAGCCCTACAAGACTTGATGGATACACTAGGGCTTTGTGATCCATGGTATTTACTTAACCAATCACATCAAATATTTTCCTTTTACTCTAATGTTCACCAATCCTGGTCCAGATTGGACTATATCTTAATTAGTATCTCTTTGTTAACTGGTTTAAATCAAACAGACATTGAGCCTATAGTAATCTCTGACCATTCACTGGTATGGGTGGCTCTGTCCCTTCCCTACAGTCCTAAAGATACATCATGGCAGCTGAATTCGCAACTTTTAAAATACAAACCTATTATTTCTAGAATTCAAACCTACATCCAAACCTACATGGATACTAATATAGGTATGATTCAAAGAGATTATTTACTATGGTGTACCCTTAAATGCTGTATTCATGGGAATTCATTAAATTAACCACCAGAAGAAAGAAAATGAGAGAAAAGGAAACCTTGTCCTTATTAGCTTAAATAAGAGTGGCCAAGCTTTTCCTATCATCCTCAACAAACCCTGACTCCATAACAGAGCTTTTAAATCTCGGAATAAATATGCAGACCTCTTAAGAGAAAAAGCAGAATATGCAATCTTGAAAACTAAATCTGCTTATATAGATCAGGAGAAAGCTCAAGATTTGTACCTTCCATTCAGGCTCCAGATGGGACTATCAAAACCAACCCCAGAGACATCGCTCTAACCTTTGAGAACTTTTATTGTTCCTCTCTGGGAAAGATCCATGCCCACTCCTACCCCAAAATAGAGTCTTCTCTGGAATCTTTAGCTCTCCCTCCTTACCTGAACACCACCAACTCTTCTTGACTGCTTCTATCACCCTGGAAGAGGTAATAGACAATTACAGGACTTAACCCCAATAAAGCTCCAGGTCGGGATGGCTTCCCACCAATTTTACAAATCTCTTGTAAAGGAGTTGGTTGCATTATTGCTCAAGCTATACCAATATATGCTTAGGCTAAACCTCTGGATCTACTCTACTGGAAGCAACCATATCACTTCTATTAAACCTGACAAGTCCCACCTGTTCCGGAGAGTTATCAACCAATCTCCTCTTAAATTGTGATATAAAGAACCAAACTAAACTACTAGCTTTACGCATCCGAAAGTATGGTCTCAACTCCTAAATCTGGAACAGGTGGGATTTGTCCCAGGTAGATCCTCTGCAGGGCAACTTTGGAAACTCTCCCATATTTTCCAGGCAGCACGATTATCCCAAACCCCTATGGCCCTAATCTCATTGGATGCCAAGAAGAGTTTTGACAGAGTGGACTGGGACTTCCTCTGGCTGACTTTACGTAAGATGGGCTTCCTCCCTTCATTCAGTGAATTCAGGCCATATATTCCTCCCCTCTGCAAGATCCATTGCAATGGAGTATTCTCTTCTTGGTTTCCCTTTACTCAGGCACAAGGCAGGGTTGCCCCTCTCGCCTTTCTTATTTAATCTCTATTTAGAACCCCTGATTTGTCATATCAAACAGTCTTCCCAAATACAGGGATATCAATACTCAGTCACACCCTTACCCTCTCTACATATGCAGATGATATCCTCCTCCATTTAGAGAACCCTGCTAAATCCCTGAGACAGGTATTGGAGACGATATCCCAATATAGCTCTTTATCCATTTATACACTTAACTTGAACAAATCAGAAATCTTTCCACTAAATCATTTCACTCACAAAGCCGACTTTAATGGTTTTGGTATAAGCAGGCCCCATTCACTTAAGTATCTGGTCATATACTAACCACAGACTCACTTCTTACCAAGAAACTGAACCTGGAGGACTTAGTGGCAATCCTTCAACTAGATCTTCAAAGAATGAAATCTCTTTCATTATCTCTTTGGGATGCATAAACATAATTAAAATGAATGTCCTTCCTAGGCTTTATTATCCATTGCATTTGTTGAACATTTGGCTCCCACATCTTCTTTTCAGAAAGTCCATTCTCTCATCTCTGGCTTTATATGGCTACATAAACAACCCATAAAATCCTTTATCAGACTGAGTCTCCCCAAAGCATCAGGGGTCTCCGTCTCCTAATTTTCTTCTTTATTATTGGGTGAACCACATCTCCAGGATTGGGAAATGCTAACTACAAATCCATGAATGAACCCTCTCCCTATTGGCAGCAATTAGAAACCCAGATCTTACAACAACAACAACAACAACACCTGCTTTCCCTGGCATTTATATTTCCCTGAAGAAGTTGCCGGATTCAATCAGCCATTCAGTAATTGGGACCTCCTTAAAAGTCTTTTCTCAATTTTGCTCCTCTTACAAGCTTTGCCATGTCAGGTTTCACACAGCCTCTTATCTTCGACCCCAACATTAAGATAGGTGGCATTCTTTTTCACACACAATTGGTTACCACCATTGCTGAATTCTAGAGTAACAGATCTCTACTCCCCACATCTCTTTTCTCTCCTCCACTAAAATCTGAATCAAATATAGCCTAACGCTACTCATACCTTTAAGATCTTTCAGTTAAGATACTTAATAGCACAAGTATTTGGTACTGCTCCCTAGAATCTAAGCTTCAACCCATATTGGACAGTTACCATGATCTATCTTCCAAGCCACACTGCTTATCCCTCTTATGCAATGTTATCCTCTCCATTGGACACCCTGATCCCATACTCAGCTCCAAAATCTGGTCCTCTCTCCTGCCAGGAACAACCATTGAATGGGCAAAAAGTATGGCAAGATTTATATACATACACCTCTCAGAATAAACTTTGACTCACTCAATACCATATACTACATAACCTGTACTACACGTGGAAATTAGCTAAAGTTGGTCACCTTCCAATTTAGTTGCTCCAGATGCTATAAATATGAAGGAAACTTATTACATATCTTTTGGGACTGTGCTAAAATTGCCCTTTCGGCATTCAATTCAATCTAAGTTGGACCCAATATTTGGCCTAGGGACCTCTTCACTGTGGAGATCTGTATTCTAGGATTTACACTACTATCCAGATTAAGGAACGGAATATCACATAGCACTAATTTCATGATGGTAAAGAAACTAGTGCTTAAACATTGGTTGGACCAATTACCTATCTCCTATAATGAATGGCTAAAGGACCTCTCAACCTATTTCAGGATCAAGCGCTTGATTGCTGGCTCCCATAATAATCTTGCAGCATTTGATAAAAAATGGGGCAAAATGTCATGTATATCTGCACTGACAGTTATTAACCTATAAATTCTCCAGGTTCATCTCAAGATGTTTCTGTACCAAATATCTCGCTTAAGCATTGTACTATAAGTATTGGCGCACTCCAGGAGGGGCTTGAGGGTGAGGGAGGGAAAATGGGATGGGGAGGGTTCCTTTTCTTTTTCTTGGCTTTTCCATAGCATACTCTAATTAGATGTGCTCTCTAACCCAAGTGGTGGGATGGGTGAAACATGCTTGCCAGGAGGGGTCTGGTGGCAGAAGGGCACAGGTGCCATAGATGGTGTTGGAGAGATGGTAGGCATGCGAGGGTGTAAGTACTCTAATTAGCAGTGTCAGTGGCTCAGTAGGTAGCACACTCACCTCTGAGGCTGGGAGATCAGAAGGCTGTGGGTTCAGTTCCCACTTCTGGCGCGGGTTAATATCCTAGTACTGACACTGTAGTGCAGCATGGGGAGGTGCTGCACTTCTGAGGTCCCATCTTTTGGATGAGGCGTTAAACCGAGGTCTCATCTACCTGGATTGGTGGTAGTTCAGGTGGATGCTAAAGATCCCATGGCGGTTATCGAAAGAGTGGGAATTTCCCGGTGTCCTGGCCAAATTTCCCTCATTCACTAAAATACCACCTACAGCTTCATCTGGTTCAAGGTCAGTTGGCATTCATCTGTATCCACCTCCTCCAGTCGTGCCTGAAAATAGGTAGGATTTGTCTAGTGCACTTACCCGGTCAACAAAAAGTAACTAACTAACTAAATAAATAAATAAAATAAAATAAAAGATGTTTTATATCTGGTATGATTACCACTGTGTTTACAATTTAAAACTAATAAAAAGTTGAATTAAAAAAATAAAGTGCATGCACTTATTTGTGCAGTTACTTGTGCAAATGTGGCAATCATTCACAAAGAAAAAACTCTCTTTCATCAAAGGTAATTTTCACCAGTATGTGTGCTGGGCTCCATGAGCTATACCAATGCCAGACCCAGGAAGGGACTCAGTTTTCAAAGAGCCTTTAGATTACTGCAGTTTGCAGTGATCTAGGGTTGAGCAAACTCTGAGTGCATGATGGACCTTGTACTCAATTCTGTAAAGAAAGGGGTCCTTGTGCCCAAAACCTGGGAGCTGCTGCACCTGCAAGCTAACGTGCCTGTGGGAATTGCCACAGGGATCTGACTCTCCCTCCACCTGATGCAACACTAGAGGAGCTGAGATGGTTGGGGGTGGATATGCTTGCCAGGAAGGGTCTGTTGGCAGAAGGGCACGGGGTGCCATAGATGGTGTTGGAGATGGTGGGCATGCAAGGGTGTAATATGGCACCTGGTGGGGTGCCATTTATATAACTATTAAGCTAATGGCATGTTATTGTAAAGGGGTCCAGGGACACACAGTGCTATGACCCCAAGTTGGCACAGCCCTGGCAGCAGCCCCAGCCTCAGGCACTGTTTGTCCCTGCCCCCCACGGTACCATCCAGTAGCTTACTAGTTATATAAAGGCACTTCACCCTCACATGCTCACCATCTCCCCAACATCACTTATGGCACCTCCATTACTCCTTCTGTCTGGACCCCACTTTGGAGTCCCTAATTTGCCACATTGGCACATGGCATAGACCACCTCATGGGTGGTCTAAGTTGAAAACCCTCTGCACCCACAGTGGGGCTTACAGAATACAAAAAAGGGGTTAGTGCAGCCCATGGGTAGTGCAAGCCCCTTAGCGACCTGATGCATGGGGGCTTTTGCCGTAAGGGTGGTGTAAAGGGGCTTTAACTACTACGGCATCCTGATGTCACCACAACTGGCATTTGAGAATCAGGATCACCGCAAACAATGATGCAAGGTGCCACTTGCGTCATCCCCTGCTTGCGCAGGCACCTTGTGTCATAGTTTTGTTTTGAAAATCGGGCCCTGGTGCCTCTGCCTGAGTAACCCATTGCTTCAGTCCTCGCAACCTTCATCTGGACTCATGATTTACCTATCAGATACTAGTCACTTTTGTAGCAGTAATGCAAGATGGTGGCAGCTATGCTGAGCTGACCATCGGTGCTGCGTTATTTCACTTTTTTCAGAGCAGTTTAAAGTATTTTAAATTAGTTTTACATCATTTAGTAGCATTATTTAGTATTGCTTAGTTATTTGGAAGTTCTTTAGGTAGCGTTTGAGTTAGGTGGGGTAGTGATAGTAAGGGACAAAAAAAGTGAGGTAGTGTTAGTGCTACAGCTTAGGTTTGTTATTTTTAGACAGGGAGTCCTGGTGCATGATTTGGTAATAAAACATTTGCTTTTCAATACCTGAGCAGTTCCTGGATGTGGATGTCTGCCTGTGGAGAAGCTAGAATGGGAATGAATCAGTTTCATTTCAGGGAAGTGACTGTTGATTTTACTGATTTTATTGCTGTTGTTATTGTTTCTTTGCAGCTTATTGTTATTTTCAATTGGTACCAGGCTGCTTTCTGGCTTCATTTGGAAGGTACCTCTTTGGGGGATTTTGTTGGTGCAGCTGAGTGTTTCTGTTTTATTTGCTGGTGTAGCTGATTGTCTCTGGTGGTGAGGAGGAGTAATCAGATTAATTTCAGTGCAGAACCTGCTCATTATTGGTTTTAGTTCTTTTATACTGCTTATTCACTTGGGCTGCGGTTCTGCTTATCTTGTTTCTTTTTAAGCCATTAACTTTATAGTGCAGGAACTGTTTTTTGTCTAGCCCTGTAGCTTGGGGAGGGTACTAATTGTCTGGCCTGGGCCTCAGCAGAGCTACTGCTAACTGGAGGTGGGGTTGAGCCTGAGTGGTGTAGCTGGTTACCTTTTGGATTCTCATAAGAGGCTGGAAGGGTAAGAATCTGTTTCATTTCAGGAAGTGACTGTTGATTTTACTGATTCTATTCCTGCTGTTATTATTTCCTTTGCAGTTTATTGTTGATCTCAATTGGTACCAGGTTGCTTTCTGGGTTCATTTGGAAAGGTACCCTTTTGGGGGATTTTGCTGGTGCAGCTGAGTGTTTCCGGGGTTTCTGCTGGTGTAGCTGATTGTCTCTGGCGATCAGCCTGTGACATCTTATGGTACCAGCTGACTGCATACACACACTGTAAGCCATCTTATTTCAGTACACAAACACCCTGACATAAATCTACATTCCTTGATATATTACACCACTAATGAGTATTGACAGTGCAAACAAAATATATATGTATATAGCTGGCCACTGGACAAGGTATAGAAGAAAGAAAAGTAGAGGGCACAGGGCAATAAGGGGCAGTTAGTGCAAGCATAGGAGAAGGAAGATGATGGATGTGGTGCTTGCAGTGGATGTGGGGCAGCAGTGTTCAGGAAGACCTTCTGGACACTGCAATGCTGCCCTATCTGCAGGCACCTCTCTGTGTTGAGGGAGGCGGTAACTGGACACCGAGCAGAGTTGGCGAGGATACAGGACCCCTCATCCAGAGAGATCAAATCAAATCAAACTTTAATGTAAAGGCGCCTTCCAAACTAAGGCGCCTGTACATAATGTATTAAAAATCAATAAATAATTAAAACAATAATAAAAATTAATCCAAGGCAGCAACATTAAAATCACTATATGCATAGCTAAAAATAAATGTTTAATGCTCCTTAAAACTTTGGACTTCCGGGCAATCTCGCACCTGACAAGGTAGAGAATTCCACAGGGTTGGGGCCATAAAACTAAAAGATCTGGCCCCAGATGTCTTTTAAATGAATCCTGGAATCTCCAGCAATCCCTCATCTGTGAATAGGAGAGAGCAGGAGGGACAGTAGGGACAAAGGAGATCTTTCAGGTAACCAGGTCCCTGATCGGTAGGGCCTTATAGATCAGCAAACTGACCTTGAAGGTGATTCATAGTGATATTGGCAGCCAGTGCAGTCCGTGGAGCACAGGCATTATATGACTGGCCCAGGAAGAACCAGTTAATAGCCTGTCTACCGCATTCTGCACTAGCTGCAAGCAGTGAATATCAACCCCCAGTAGCCCAAGGTAAAGGGCGTTGCAGTAGTCAAGGCGGAGGTAACAAAGGCGTGGACAAAGTAGAAAATAGGGAGGAACCAGGTGCTTCACCCGGCGATGTTCCTCAGATGGTAAAGAGGCTTTGACAACTGCCGACACCTGAGATTTAAGTGTCAAACAGTCAATAAACACAATGCCCAGGTTCCGCACCCGTCTGAGGTAGTTAGCTGAACACCCCAAGCCATAAACCTGAAGGTGATCCCGCCAACAAACCTGCCTCCCAGTGACCTGGGTCCACAACCAACACCTTAGTTTTCTCTGGATTCAACTGCAGCCAACTCACATTCATCCAGTCCTGGATTTCGTGAGACAGTTGTTAATGACCGAAATGGCAGCAGCATCTTGACTGGGCACAAAGGACATGTACAGTTGAGTTCATCTGCACTAGTAAGTGAAAACTCAAACTGTACCCGCCTAATAATGGCTCTCAATGGCAGCATGTACACCACAAACAACATGGGCACCAAAATAGAGCCCTGCAGCACCCCACAGGATTGGGGAATGATGCTGAGGAAAAATCCCAGACACCACCCTCTGAGTCCTACCCTAGAGGAAAGATCAAAACCAACTGAGGACTGTACCAGACAGCCCACAGATAAACCGCAAGCGCTCCAATTGCACACCCTGGTCCACGGTTGTCAATGTTGCAGAGAGAGAGAGATCAAGAAGGACCAAGATGGAACGGGTCTTTCGATCTCCCTATTAGGAGGTCATTTAGCACCGGACAAGAGCTGTCTCGTACTATGTCTCTTCCTAAATCCGGACTAGAGAGAAACATAGACATTGTGGCTGGTCAAATGATCATCCAGCTGCGATGCGACCACCTTCTCAATAACCTTACCCACAAAGGGCAGGTTAGAGACAGACCTGTAGTTAGCCAGACAATCCTGGTCCAAGGAGGACTTCTTAAGAAGGGGCTGAACCACAGCCTCCTTCAGAGGATTGGAAAAATCCTCTCTCCAAAGACCTCCAGACTATCTCAGCAAGGGCCGGACTGATTTTATCCACACAGCCCACTAAGAGACGTGTGGGCCTGGGTCCAAACCACAGCTGGTCGGATGCAATGATTGGATGACCATCACAATGTTACTGATTGTGGGAAGGCTGAAGTCAAACCACACAAACTGGGTGTCCAACATCTCCTGCTGACGATAATCACAGCTCTCATTAGGGAGGTTCAAGTGGATATCAGACCTGATTGTGGCAACCTCATCTGATAAGAATTGAGCAAACTTCTCACACCATTCTTGAAAAAGCTCTTCTGGCTGAAGACAGATTGATTGCACAATCTGTCCACAGTCCAGAAAAGCTGAGGTGGTCGATTCTGTGCAGCATCAATCTCTGGACAGGAATTCTGCCTTCTTATGAGAAATTGATGATTGATAGACCACATAATGGTCTATCAAACCAAGTTTGTCACAATCCAGACCTGATTTCCGCCAACACCTCTCTAACCTTCGTCCGACTCTCCTCAGCTCCCTCAGAGTCTCATCAAACCAGGGAGACCTGGGGCAAAGAGTGAGAGGATGAACATGAACAGGAGCAATGGAATCCAGAGCCCTACTACCACCTTATTATTGGCAAGTACCAGGTCCCTGGATCCATGCAATCACTGGTAAACCCGATGGGTCCAGTACCGCCAACAGGCCCTTCTGGGAAACACCTTCAAAGGCGGTACGGACTATCTCCATAGGGCTGACCTACTAGGGATGGCCTCAAACTGAACCAATGGTATGATGGTCAGACCACCTGACTGGTTCCACCAGCAAATCGGATATCACCATCCCCAGTAGGAACACCAAGTCCAATGAGTGACCACCAATATGGGTCGAGGAGGAATAACCTGTGTGAAGCCCAGTGAAATCATTGACTGTCGGAAGTCCTGACCAAATTACGAGTTCATCGACCCAAGCATTGAAATCCCTCAGAACCAACCATCTGGGGATCCCAATATCGGTCGACAATGAAGTCTGCGACTTCCGCGAAACATTCCGCCACCTGGTGGACGGTAGTAGAAAGTATCCTGAACCCCACCCTCGTTCATGATACATTCAAAGGAGTTGGTAGTCCACTGGTACCTCCATTGCTTCCAGTTCCGATCTAAAACAGATAGCAACACCCCCACCCCTACAATACATCCTAGGGTGGTGTATCACCAAATACCTGGCCAGAATTGCTGATGCCAAACTGGGCCAGCATTCTCATTCAGCCAGGTTTTGCTGATGTATGCCAGGTTGGATAATCCAACAAAATCCGCTATAATAGTGGTTTTATTTTAATAGAGCTGGCGCTGCATAACACCACCCGAGTAGGATGAGAATCCGGGATGACCGTGCTACCTGCCAACTACAAGCAGAACCCTTGGGTATGGGAACCAGACAGGAGGACCCTTTTCCTGGACTCATTTCACCCCAGGGCATCTCCTTGTCCCCACTATCCCTATCTGCCCACTCCTTTCCATTCCCTCTCCAGGCCCAACCCTTGTCCTCCTCCTCTTTCTAACAATCCCCAGAGCTCTACACCATCTGTACACCTCTGGCGATAGGGAGGACAAAAAAGGACAAAGGTCCCTGAACCTGAGGGGAATAATACCAACCATCCTTATGCCTTCCAACACATCTTTACCACATTAAGCAAATACCAGCAAGTAAACAACCCCAAAATACAGATTTAACCCATACCCAAACATACAATACTCAAATACTCTAACAAACGTCCACAACAACTAACCAAATACAATACCCTATATAAAAATTTAGCAGCACAATATAAAAGTCTGAGTTAGAAACAATCACAGTCAAATAGGTCTCACAGTTTTGAGTTATTTTGGTCTGAAGAGCTCCCACCTCTTAAGACATGACCAGAAAGGACAGCCAGATTCAGTTCTCACTTTAATCTGACCAACCAACCAGAGCTTAATGGAAAAGAAAACTTTTTGTAAGGCACTCACTGCCAATGTATATCCAATAGATCGTAAGGACAGTCGGTTCCAATTCTCAGTTTTTTCTTTTCTTAAAGCAAGAATCACAATGTCCACCACCACTGTCTCAGAGGTTGCCAAGAAGAAAGGAAGGATAGACTATGGTGGGCTTGGGGAGGGTGAGGGAGGTGGGATGGAGGCACATCCCCAGCTGGTGTCACTTTACAACTCGTATGCCATCCTGGCAGAGTATGGAGACTGCACAGTACCTCTGGAAGTGAACACCATGGGTGTTGAGGAGGTCATCCAGGATGGAACCCTGAGGGCAGATGCAAGGAGAATACACAGGAGGAGGAGGAAGCAAATCCTAGTTGGGGACTCCATTGTCTGGGGATTGAGCTGGGGTCAGGTAGCAATGGTGAGAGGAGGTAAATGTGCCTACCTGGAGGCACAGTTTGGAAGGAAGGCAAGCAGATCCTTTGGATTGCAAGGGCAGTAGCAGCAATGAGGGGAGCTGGACATCATTATTCACTTGGGGACTAATGACCTGGCTGGGGGTAGATGTAGGAAGAGTTCAGGAGCTTGGGAGGAGTCTCTAAAAGTAGCATACTCTGTGACCTTCTCGAGGTGCTATCTGTCCATGACAAGGGGAAGGAGGACATCCGCATCATTGAATTCAACAAATGGCTAAAGAAATGGTGCAGAGAGGTGGAGTATGGTTTCAATAGGGACTGGAACCTCACCTGAGGGATGAAGAACTATATCTCCAGATGGCCTGCATCTATCCAGGGGAGGTGGGGCAAAGGTATCAGTTTAAGTACATCCTTAGTGATCATTTAATGTTGCCAAGGGGAGACATAGACAGTCAAGGGATTATCATAGCCCCCCACAGGACATAACAGAAAGTAGTGAGGACCCAATAACTAGCATAATATATAACCGGAAACTACCTTGGTTACAATGGGGAAATAACAGAAGGTATATCACTATTGCAGTGCAGGCAAAGACCAATAAACAAGGAACATTAAAGGGGTACACAGAGTGGAAGGTCATGTGCACAAATGCCAGCAGTCTGGGAAGCAAAATCCCAGACCCAATAGCACTGACTATAGACACAAACCTGATATTGTGGCTATTATAGATAAGTGGTGTGCAGAAACCATGACTGGGATGCAACCATACCAGGGTATACACTTTTAGAAAGGATATGGAGGGAAGAGGGAGAAGGGTTGCTATGTATGTGAAGGAAGGGATTAAAACTATGGAGGCTCAATGATCTAGGGAAGAAGCAGAGACATTGTGGATCACTATGGAGTCAGGAGACAAAACCGCCATCTGTGCTGGAGTAGTTTACAGGCCTCCCACATAGGGGAGGATATAGATTTAGTATTTTGGAGGTCACCATAATATGGTGGCCAAAGGAAAAGTACTACTAATGGGTGACTTCAATGCCAGATGCAGATTGGAAAACCCAGACTGCAAGTACATCAAGGAGCAGGGACCTCATGTCTGCCATGCATAGGGCAAACCTAAGGCAGCTTGTTGTTCAGCCCACCAGAGAGGTGCTGTACTGGACTTAATGCTGACAAATGGGGACAGACTCATGAATGTTGAGGTGGACAGTCCACTTGGTACCAGTGACCACAGAACTGTGTAATGTAGAGTCAACACATTGTCAGAAGAAAGCCATATAAAGATTAGGTCCTAGATTTCCAGAAGGCCAACTCGTGGAAATGAGGGAACATCTCAAACTGCCCTGGCAGCAGAAGGTATGGGGAGGGGTAGAATAGTGGGTTAGGCTCAAGAGATCCATAGCAGGAGTGACAAGTCAATGTGTCCAGATTGTTTAGCAAAAGCAAAGAAAAGCTGCCACTGTGGTTCTCTAAGTTAGTAGCCATGAAAGTGCGAGAAAAAGTAAGGCATTCAGGAAATACAAAGAGACACAGAAAGAAGAAGACAGAGAGAAATATCTGAAGAAGTAGAGAGAGAAGCTTGGAAAGCTGTCGGAGGGCTAAGGCAAGAATGGAGGAAGGAATAACACAGGCTATTAAGAAGGAGACAAGGCATGCTTGTTATATTAATGAGAGGAGGAAGACCAGAAATGTTATTGTTAGGGCTAAAGAAGGGGAGGGTGGGTGGGTAGAGGACAACTTTGAAAAAGCTGAGATACTGAACAAGTATTTTTGCTCAGTATTTACCAAGGAACAGACAGGGAGGGGCCAAGATGGACACCAGACCATTTATGGTGGCTAGAGTCTTGGGAACTATGGAAAGTAAGACAGACAAGGCAATGGGACCAGATGGGATTCACCCTAGAGTTTGAAAGAACTCAGGAAGTCCTAGCAGGACCACTGACCACCCTTTTCAACCAATCGCTAGAGACAGGGAGGTACCTGAGGACTGGAGGAGGGCAGAGGTGGTCCCCTTGCACAAGAGTGGTAGGGAGGAGACAGGCAGTTACAGACCTGTAAGCCTGACCTCGGTGGTGGGGAAGCTGATGGAGACCCTGCTTAAGGAGATGGAAGTAAGTTCCTGGAGTCAAAGCAGTGCAAAATGCCCAAGGGAGCATGGATTCACTGTGGGAAGGTCCTGTCAGACTAATCATATTGATTTCTTTGATTGGGTAACCAGGGTGGTGGATCAGGGAGGGGCAGTGGATGTGGCCTACCTGGATTTCAGCAAGGCCTTCAATGGGTGCTTTAAAATAATAGCACTTTTATGATGACTAGATACGTTGTTGCTCCCAGCTGTATTTTGTATATTGTTGTTGTGTTAAATTTGTTTTACTGTATTTTTAAAATGTTTTTGTATGATATGTGTGCTTATACTGTGCAGCACCCAGAGTCTTGGAGATGGGTGCTATATAAATAAAATATCTGTCTATCTACCTATCTACCTATCTATCTATCTATCTATCTATCTATCTATCTATCTATCTATCTATCTGTCTAACACCGCTCCACATAGAAGGTTGCTTAACAAATTGAGGAATCTGGGTGTGGGCTCTAAAGTGGTAAAATGAGTTGGAAACTGGCTAAAAGGCAGGACCTGGAGGGTGGCAGTAAATGGCATAAACTCTGAAGAGGGAGGTGCCACAGGGATTGATGCTGGGTCCAGTCCTATTCAATATCTTCATAAACAACATTGCAGAGAGACAGGAGGGCATGTATGCCTGTTCACAGATGATACCAAGATCTGCAACAGAGTCAACACACAGAAGGGCTAGATAAAATGAGAAATGACCTAAAGCTACTTGAGGAATGGTTAAGGGTTTGGCAGTTGGGTTTCAATGCTAAGAAGTGCAAGATAATGCACCTGGGACACAGAAACCCAAGAGAGGAATACAGGATGGGGGAGAGGGCAGGTTCTAGCCATAACAAGTCAGGAGAGATGTGGGGGTTATCATATCCAATGACCTGAAGTCATCCAAACAATACAAACAAGCAGTGAGGGAAAGCAAACAGAATGCTTGGATGCATAGGAAGGGCATAACCAGTAGGAGGTGAAGTGGTGATGCCACTATATAGATCACTGGTGAGGCCTCATCTGGAATACTTTGTCCAATTCTGGAGACCACTTCTCAGGAAGGACATAGACAGAGTGGAAGCAGTCAGAGAAAGCAACAACAATGATACATGGACAGCACCACGAGCCTTATGAGGAAAGACTCAAGGAACTTAACGTCTATTCACTGGAAGAGAGAGAGAGAGAGGGATTTTTCATAGGAGAGGTGGTGGACCCATGGAACAGTCTGCCAGTGGAGGTGGTGGAAGTGGAAACAGTATGGGGATTCCAAAGTGCATGTGATTAGCATAAAGATACCCTTCTGTGTAGCAGAGCAGGGAATGGCAGTCCAGATAAAAAGTAAGGTTGCCAAACCAAGTGATCAAATGGGCAGACTAGGTGGACAGTTGGTCATATCTGCTGTCATATTCTATGTTTCTATGAGTGAGATTCCAAGAACACAGAAGTTTGCTGCCCTGAAATCTGAGCCATGTGTGGGGCATTGGAACAGCTGGAAAGGTTTACTGGAACACTGTTTGGAGCAGCGGTCTCCCAACTATTGGCGTTGGAGGTACTAGTTTGGAGGATCCTTGGAGCAGAGGTCTGTTAAGAGTCTGGCATTGATTACATCCTGGAAACTTGGTGCAAAAGTGCTGGTCGGTTTTGTGGACAGTTGATGAATTCTGACTGCCCTATAGATTGGAGACTGGTGACTGTATTTGTCAGAGAGTGGTTCATTCCACTATGCTTTGCCTGGATTCTGTTGCTGGGTTCTATTGGGGACCAAGCGCGCTGAATGTGGAATGAACAGGAACGGAGTCTCTTGATGGGCTTGTCTGTTTTCAGAGAAATTATCTTAATGAGCCCTAAATAAGTGGGTGAATAATTGGACTAGTGGCTGAGTAACCAGACTAGTGCCTGGAATGGACCATACTAAGGCTTTGGTTAGGAACAGCATCGAACTGGATTTCTGAGTATACTGTCTCTACAGGACTACACCTGCATCTGAGCCTGGACTGACCTGCTCAGGTACTGTCCACCCTGGCAGCAGAGAGCCAAAGAGGGCAAAACTTTGTAATTTTCTGTTTATGACTTTATGTTGGAGGCCATGAAAGAGCCATTTTGGACTGGACTGAAAAATAAGCAATTGCATAAAAGTTGACTTAGAGAATGGGAGTCCCTCATTTTTGATAATAAATGGACATTGGTGAGGTGTAAGAAACCCCATTTTGTATATTTCTTATAACTATCTGGTGAATAACTGGTTGATTGCACAGTGGACTTTTTAGTTTGAACTGCTTAAAGCATTTAAACTGTTGCTTGGGGGTGGTGGATAAGGTGAATAGATATTGTAAGTTTGTAGTGTCGGGTAGTGTGTATGGGGTGTGTGTGTATATGTATATATTGTGTGTGTGTGTGTGTGTATGTAAGTATGTATATGTGTAGATAGATAGATAGATTAGAGGAAAAAAATCCATTTAATGCATCAGTTAGGGTTGTTCCACAGTGATAAAAGTGAAGAAATTCGGTGTTGGGTTTAAACCCCCTTGCACCCCTCAGACCGCCCCAACTGGCATCGGGGTGTGCTTTGGGGTTGTTGGCCCTAACTCTCACCCATCACATGCATGAACAAGCTGAGGCATGGGAAGAATGGGGCGAGGAGTTGGACCCGATGACCCTAACGCGACACCCCGATGCCGCTTGGGGGCGGTCTGAGGGTCCAAGGGGGTTTTCAACCCTAACACTGAATTTCTCACTTTTGTCGCTGTGGAACAACCCTAACTGATGCACTAAACAGAGTTTTTTCCTCTAATTCCCCTTCTTTTTGAGAATGAGGACTATAAATAGTGAATGGAATGCTCCCACTACATGTTTTTGTGCCATAGTAACAACATAAACACAAGCGGTAACAGTTACATGCACATGGTGACACAAACGTAATTGTAAAGCATGCTTAATAGAAATGCAGTCAAAGTGATGCCAAAGCTTAACAGTGATGCAAACGGAGATGCAAGTGCATATGGAAAACATAAGTGGTAATACCGGTCGCGGTACTGCTATTGTAAATGCAAATGATAACTGTAACAGCAACATAACGTGAAAGGAAATGGGAACATAAATGCAAATGCAAGCGAGTCTGAAATGCAAACCATAAAGCATATTAGCGTTGGGAACGACTTGGAAACGCAAATGGTAACAGTAAGAACAACGATGATGCAAAATGAAAGACAAACACAAATATAAACGGAAGGGCAGCTGCCAACAGAAATGGTAATCGGCAGGTGATGCTAAGCGAAGACAAAGACAAACAGTAGTGGAGAACACAAATGGTAACAGTAACACAAACGTAAACAGAAATGCAAATGGTAATTTACACGGTGACATACACGGGAATGGTAAAGCAAATGGGCATGGAAAGAGAAGTGGAAAGCCTACATGTAACGGTAACTGCAGTGCACACTGTATTTTTCCACAGAAGCTCCACATGAAACACAGTGAAAACAAAGAATGTATGCATAATAATGGGCCTCAGAGCAGAAAACAAGCAGTTGTAATACTAAAATGGTAATATCTCAGTAACCGTGTGATGTGAAAATAAATTTCACGATTCATGGTTTCCTGGTTAAGTTTTCACTAATGGGGCTATGCATTGTTGCGATGAAAATTCCTTATCTTGCACGTTTCGAACTCTGAGCCCGGAAGGGTGTGAGGACGCCACCATGTTGGTCTATGGGAAAAAATGTCAATTTCGGAGTAGTGTAACTTTGCATCTGTGCAATATTTTGTCATCAAACCACCAAAAGGAACCTCTGTGAGATGTTTGCTGCCTTCCCTCAAATTTCAGCCCAAATGACCAAACTGTTTTGTGTAGCAGGATGGCAACCAATTCCTGTCATTTTGGCCATAGTCTAGAAAAGTAGTGTTGTGATTTGCAACACCTTTTGCAAAATTTGAAAGTGTGCAAGTGTGATACTACTTTGCGACACTACTTTTCCCAGAAATTTGAAAAACATATTTCTGGAGTGTTTAATCCCAAAATAAAGACATGGCTAGCATCCTCGGGTCTCGAATAGGTAAACACAAAAATAATGATGTCCCTAGATGGTCCCAGTTTTAAATGCCAATCATTTCTGTGATCAGTAACTGAAAAAAAAGGCAGATTTGCAACACACTAGGGCCATTTATGACACTAAAAGTGCATTTGCGAAAGTGTCAAACTTTTGTTAACTAACTTTTCCATTGACTTATAATGGAACTTGTTTTTGAATAACTTTTGAACCATTTAATGTTTTCACAAAATCTTCTTAAGGCACATCAGGGATCCTGGCTGCATGTTCCCAGAAGTTTTGGACGGTCATGCAAACTGTGCGACCTGTAGGTATGAGCAAAAGCACAAAAGGACATAATTACGCCGCAGGATGTCTCTTAATAACTCTGCAGCCATATATCCGACCAGTACAAAGTTGCCAGATCCCAAGATCTATGGTTACGCTATGTCTGCCAAATTTCAGGCAAATCTGCTGAGTGGTGGCAAAGTTATTAAAGTGCAAATTTCACCATTTAACCTTAAAAGGCTACTCAACCCTAACTATGATAACACTACCGTGCTACCATTTATATTTATTTATATATTTATTTATTTATTTTGATTTTGAGTTGAGTTTTGTTCAGAGTAAAGAGTTAGTAATAATTGGATGTGTTGTTTTATGAGCCCCAAAGGTGCAGCTACTCCACATCCCAACTACGCTATCTCTGACCTTTGAGTTACCATCCCTGGCTGTGAAAATTTTCAGTAGGTGCAGGGCATTGGGAATTGCACATAGTCAGAGATCAAAACAGCTGGATGTTCAAAACTAGGGATTGAAGCAGGGGATGTGGAAGTGGCTGCTGAAGGGCGGCGATATGGGTGGTGAGGACCAGTGGCACTCTGGGGTGAAATGGGTGCAGGAGAGGGGTTCTCCCTGTCTTGTACCCATACCCAAGAGCTCCACCATGGGTGGCAGGTGGTCAATGGTCCAGCAGCTCCACTCATCTGACCTGGGCTGTGTTGTGTAATGACAAGTTGATGAGGAACAAGATCGCTATATTGGCGGACCCGGTTTCTTTGGTAGAGCTGGCATGCATCACAGACTTGGCTGAATGAAAATGCTGGCCTTATGTTGGAGGCAGTGATTCTGGCCAGGTACTCTGTGATACACAGCCTGAGAAAGGATGGCGGGAGGGTGGCCATTTGTGTTAAATCCAGCATTAACCTTACAGTGTTTCCGTTGGGTTCTACCAGGTCCTTTGAGTGTGCAGCTGTGAAGGGGATCCTGCTGCAGGATGTAGGTAGGATTTTGCTTGTTTGCTGCCTGCCTGGTGGAAGAGTGAATTCCTGCAGGAGATTGGAGACCTTGTCACTGGCTTGGTGTTGGAGTCCCCCAGGTGGTTGATTCTGCGGGAATTCAACACCTGGGTTGATGACGAGCCTTCATCCTTTGGTCGTGTTCTCCCATGGTATGGAAATACTGGGCCTGTCACGGTGATTACCAAGGCAACCCACTCGTGCGGCACATACCAGACCTGGTTTTCACTGGTGCTTGAGATCGTTGATCTCAGGATTGATCTGGTGATATGTTCGGATCATAGCACTGTGAGGCTTGTGTTTGGGGCACCCCCTGAGAGTCCTTCCTCTGTGGAGATGGTTTGGTACTGCTCTTTGCAAGGGATTGTTCCCAGTGGGAATACAAGCAGTGCTGAGCCATCTCGGTGTGGAAGCTGCATGCACAGTGGGTAGGGTGGGGTGGTGGCTGCTTATGTGAGACTGTCACTGCCACCTTCCAGTGCTATTATGCCTGTCCATGTACGGCCCTAATCTACTCACGGAGACCCCGGGGAGCTCAGGAATTAAAGATTAGGTGCCAGAGGGTAAAGCATCATTGGAGAGATCAATCACCGTACAAGAGGGCCGCTCATCACATCCTTGACATCCCATTCTGTCGTACCTCTCATGCACAGAATTCAATCACTTATGAGGGCCCCAAGTCTTACAACAGTTTGCCCCTGAAATTCTTGCCTGTAGCTCAGTCGGTTTCTTCTGAAGCACCTTCAAAACCACCTCCTAAAATCTACTACCTGTGTGTGCCCAGGACATCCTACTCCAGAATATACTAAGCTATTTGTTATTGTCCCTCTCCATCAAATATAATATTTTTCCTCCTTTCTTATCCCTTTCCTCCTCCCCCCCTTCCATTCCTTCCTCTATATTTTCCACAGCCCCAGCACTTGTCACAAATATTCCCTCCTCTGTATTTTCCTCAAGCTTTTTCCTTTGACTATCTGCCACTGTAGGAAATGTTTTCCTGTTTATAAACCTGCTGTAATTAAGTGTAGTAAGTGTATGTACTGTATTATTCCTCATCTCACTGTCTGATGTTTTAACTTATTCGTTCTGTACCTTTTTGTCCAATTTCTTTGTAAAACTATATGTACAACTGGACATTTGTGAAAATGGGCATTTTGCTCACATACACTCCAGCCTAAAAAATTGACTGATTGATTGATTGATCTGGACTGATGGAGGACTAATTGGCCCTTAGGTCACATTATAGTGACTATCAAGGGCAATCTCCTGGAGGAAGGCAGATTTTTGCCTGGGAGATTGCTGCAGCAAGGGACAGACCAGCTCAACTCTTTCAGTATGGTAGACAAGGCTATTACACCCAGCCTGTCTCCATTCTGGGAAACTTTGTCAACACAAGGTGTGATGAGTTCACTTTGTTCTTTTGCTGACAAAGTGTACTCTATCAGATCAACATTTCCTCAGGGTGGCTCGATTGGCCTGTGGGGTCGGGCGTCTGTGTGTGGGGGGCACCCTCCTGTGTGGACTGAGTTTGATCCATTTGAAGTGCAAGAGGTGAGTGGGATAATCTCAAAGCTGCGACCCAACTATTGTGAGCTAGATCCAGGTCCAACCTGACTTCCAGTTGGATGTACGGACCTGGTTAGTCCTGTGGTTGCTGAGATCATCTGGTGTTCCTTGAGGAATGGGACCTTCCAGTGGCCCTGAAAGAGGCCCTGGTGAGACCCTTTGAAGAAGCCCTCATTAAACCCGCACTGCCTCACAGATTACAGACCAGTCTCAAACCTCCCAATTTTAGGGAAGATTTTAGAAAATGGTGGCTGTGCAGCTTGAGACTTGTCTCACTTCCTCTGCCATTTCTGAGGCATTCCAGTCTGGGTTTAGGCCAGGGCATAGCATGGAGACCGCCCTGGTGAGGGTGTCTAATGAGCTCCTGAGTGAGGGATAGAGGAGAATGATATATTCTTGTTCTCCTCGATCCTTCCACAGTGTTTGACCCTGTGGATCATGGAGTGCTGTTGGACCATCTTCAGAACTGGTGTGGAATGTCCAGCAATGTCATCAGCTGGTTTAAGTCTTACCTCACGGACAGAGTGCAGAGGTCATGATGGGGTTATCCTCATTCAACCCAATGCCTCTGTGTTTTGGAGTTCTTCAGGGTTCAGTCCTCTCACCTCTTTTGTTCATGGTGTATATGCTACCCTGCTAGATGTTATCAGGTGATATGGCTGGGGTTTTCATTGCTATGCTGATATCGAACTATATCTGTCCTGTGTACCTGGAAACCAGATGTCTATTTCTGTGTTTAACACCTGCCTGGCCAAGATTCAGGTTGGATGACTCAAACTGATTATGACTTAATCCAGACAAAACAGAAGTATTTGTGGTGGAGCCAGGCCATTGATGAGGTGGAGGGTGCAGGATAGTGACCTTAGTTTAAAACTGGGTGGCTTATCCTTGATCCTCTCCACTCAGATCAGGGATCTGGACATTGTTTTTGATGATGGCTTGACACTTGAGGCTTAGGTGTCAGCCATCATTCAAAGTAACTTTACCATCGGAGAAACATTGCCCGGATCTGGGCCTGTTATCGTCTGATGACCTGAACACCCTAATACATGCCTTTGTCACATCAAGGCTTGACTACACGCAATGCCTTATACCTGGGGCTTTCTGGAGGCAACCATGGCCATCTACAACTAGTGCAGAAGCAGCGGCAGCCAGGCTGTTAATGGGTGTTCTGAGATCTAAACATTACACAAGGGCCTTCATGGGCTACACTGGCTGCCGGTGAGGTGGAGGATTGCCATCAGGGTCCGATTGCTGACCTACAAAGCCCTACACAGTTGTGGACCTGGCTATCTGAAAGATCTCCTGGTTCCCCACTGTCTGTTTCGCACCCTTTGTTCCTCCGGGTGGCCTCCTGATGGTTTCAGGACAGGGTTGTGGCTATCAGGTGATAGAGTTTTTCAGTGGCCATACATGCCCTGTGGAATTTGTTACCACTCTGTCTTAGAGAACACCCTCAGTGGAAACCTTCAAGAGGAGCTCAAGGCTTACTTATTTGAACAGGCTTACTGTCTTCCATAATTCTAGATGTCACTGTTTAGAGTATAACTACTGATTTTATTGATGGATCATTGGGGTGGGGGTTGGTGATGCTCTGAAAATGTGTTTATGGAATTGTTTTTACGAAGAGTTTTATTTATGTGTGTACTATATTGTATTGTCTCTGTAAAGTGCTCTGAGCTCCTGGAAAGGGCGCTATATAAATAAACTTTGATGATTGATTAGTAGATTGCCATAGCTACACTGCCTTGGCTAGCTGTTAGAGACTTATTTAAAGCAACAGTTTCTTTTGCCAAATCCAAATAAATAAATCAGTCAATCAATAAATGGCAATAAATTACTAAAGGCATTGATTATGTGCAAACCCACTATATTACAGTGTTAAAGTGACTTATACAGAATTTAAAGTGACATTAAATGACTTTAAAACCACACCTATGGAAACTCCAGCCTTACTCAATGCAACTTTTAAGATTATTTAAGCAAACTATTTTAGAAAAACCACAGAATAGACAAAACCCATGTCAAGGCAAATAGCAGCTTTGTAATACTAGATTGTCCTATGCCATATCAAATAATGGCTTTGCATCTCCATACTTGTCCACGTAAAATAGTCTCTTATAACCATAGTTGAAAACCAGATCCAGAGTAGAAATGCTTGATGCTCAAGTACATCATGCCATTGCTTCTAGCCAATACAGCTTTGAGGCTCCTGAACATGTTCTAACTTGGGTTAGTATGTTTGTCTCCTTACTGGTGCTCAATATTAGTAACAATCTCTGCCACAGTAGGCGTGGGTTCAAATCCCACCATTGCATATCTCAGAAAATTAAACAATTTACTACCAGATACAAATAAGGTACACTTTTCTAATACATATGCATTTAGCCTTGTGTATCACATATTGCCCTAACTCACCTTTTAATCAATACTGTTGAATATAACACATCAAATGCAGCTACTTATTACAGATGCACTATATATTTGCATTGAGACAGAATGAATGAGCATACAGATACCTATAAAAATGTATGCAGTCTGATTCATCACTATGTCCCCCGAAGCTTGAGGTAATTCAGTATAAACATCAAACTGGCTTCTTTTGTAAGAGACAATATAAGCAATCCCTCCCTTGAGTTCTGCTCTATATGCTCTAAACCAGTGCTGAATATTTATCTTGCATTGTTATTAACTGAATTGAAATGTCCTTCCAAAGGTGTATCCTTCCTCCTCTGATAATGTTCCTGATTTGCTCCTGCAAATGTCTTTAAATGACTTTATGGTTCTTCCTACACACATTTTTATTGAGCCACACTATGGTATATAATACAAATGTTGTATTACAAGATATGAATTCTTCAGTTCTATATTGTACTCCTGTCACTGTGTATTCAAATGCCTCGCTACTCCTACAGTGTATGCAAACACTGCAGTTTCTACAAGGGAAAAATCTTTGGGGGCAGTTTCTTGTTCTGTCAATATTTGACTTGTGATAGCATACTGTATGTGCATATAGGCTTTTCTGGGTGCTTGTTCCTTGCAGCATGAAGGATTTGATTCCATTCGTTAGCTGATCCCATTACCATCAGGATGGTGCGAGGGCCATCATTTGTGCCCTTGCTCTCCATATGTTGATTCGATATGCCTTTAGGATATGCTGTGGATGGCTAAGACCAAGTGCTTCTGGGAGCCATCGTTCAAGGTAAGTCACTATATCTGCCCCTTCAGTATCCTCTGGGACCTCTAATATCTGCACATTTGGGGCCCAGATAGCATTTCTAACTGTATTAGACATGTCTTGATTAATTGCTGTTCTTTTGCAGAAGTTGCAACTGTCTACTGTGGTGGAGGATCCAGTGAGTCCATCGAATTAATTCTCAATCACCACTAAACTTTCTGTGTCCAAGTCTAATTTTTTCAGTCCTAGTGTTGGACTGAAGTAAGGCTGTGATGGCTCATTGCAGAGTTTCCAATGTGGCTTGCTGATCACTTTCTGGCAGGAGCAGCTGTGGCTGTGTTTCACCATATTTCAAGGGCCGTGAGTTATTCAAGTCAACTTTTGGTGCCTTGGGATGACACATCTTCTCCTAATTTGATCCAGTGAAGTAAATCCAAAACTCCTAATGACTTACTGAAAACTTTGGGAAAAAAAAGAGAAATGTTTTTAAACCCTTGAGAGAATGCCAATCTGTGGAGGACTACAAAAGCATCTAGCTTGCTGAGCTGCTAGGATCAGCCCACATGTTACATCTTTTAGTAAATCACTTCAGGCAATTCAGAAAAAACAATCAAGAAAGGAAAAAAAATACCATTAACCAGTCATAATCCAGTTATAGTAGACCCAATCAGACACAAACCACTAACTTATATACTAGTACAAGTTTTTATGTCCTTGACTCAAAATGTGCCCCAAGTTTCAGTACTTTTTAAAGATCAGCACCCCCATTGATTAAATACTAAGAGGTATGTTGAGTTATTCTGTTCTGCCACGGCAGTCAGTCACCGCAGGGGTGTTGGCTGTTGTGCATATATGAGAAAAGGCAGCCAGTACAAACCGCCTCATCTAGTGGGAAAGTTGTAAACAACACTAAAAGCTAAAGACCTCCAATTGTGGTCCATGGTATCAAAAGTATATAAAGGTCAAAGGAACTCTCTAACCTCACAGCTAAAGGAAGTACCCTTTAGCTAAATGAATAAGTTGCTCCTTTCTTGGCTCAGGTTCCCCAGTCTGATTCTCAGCAAATGCTGGAGGTGCAGCTACACAAAGGAAATCCTTTGGTAGTCCTGAATGTCAAAGACACCATCAATGCAGAAGGAACCAAGGATGGCGAAGTCGGCCAAATGGGATCTAATCAGCCACCGACAAAGTAGAAGTAAACTTTACTTCTTTAGTACCTCTAGTTCACCACCAAAATAAAAGCCCTTAACTGTGCCAGGCTTCCTTGTGGATGGTGGTCCTTTAAAGTACAGAAATCAAAAATAAATATTCATGGAAAGCACACCCCAAAATCATACTCAAGTAAAACAATTTTTTTTACAATCTCCATATTATGGGGAAAAAGGTCACTTTCCTTTCTTGTCGCATAAATAAGAGGCATGCTTCCTGCCTGTACTTGCGTGGCCAGCTGAGAAAGGTGTGAAGAGGGCTGTGCGGGTTGCTGTATACTCCTCCAGCACTGAGATAATGTTAAGGTGAGGTGGAGGTATGCACGGTACCATGGGGGTGGGAAGGAAACCACTGGACACCAGGGAGTTTTTGTACTTCTGGGTTGCGCTGATCAGCAAGAGGTGGGACCACTAGCACCAAGGGTTCTTTTTGTCATTGAGGAGCTGGTGATTAGAAGCAGGGAGGATCACTAGCAACAGAGAATATTATTCTAATGTAGGAGCTGGTAATCAGAGGAGGGACCATTAACACCAGGGAATAATATTCTAACATCAGGGATGGCGATCGGTGGGACCACTGGCCTAGGGAGTAGTATTTTTACTTGGGGCTAGCAATCAGGTGGAGAGGGGACCACTAGCACCAGGGATAGCTACGCTATCAGGGATGGGATATGGTGTCACCCTACCTGCCTCTGCTACCAATGCAAATAAGCCCATAATGGGTATGCAAATGGATCTTAGTGCCTTGCATGCCCAGTGGACTCATTGCATGGGTACCTTCGAAAATTGCAGATAGTGTTCTGGCACTATCAGTTCTTTAGACCAACATTGGGAGCCATGTCGAGGGCAGCACAACCTGCCTTAGCACTGCCCTGACATGGCCCCATATTCAGTGGGTTAGTGCCAGATGGAATACCATCCTGGGCAATTACAAGTGCAACACAAACATTTGCGCTGTGCTTTCTGCCAAACTGAATATTGGCCACACATCTGTACATGATACCTTTATCTTTGTATATTTACCTGGTAAAACGATTTCAAAAAAATAAATACAAGAACACAGAACATTAAATTTAACAGGCACAGTATGTTAACATGTTTATTGAACTGCTACTTTAAGTATTGTTTACTGCTCCAATAAAGTCTTCACGGACTTAACAAATTACTTAGGAGGCAGAACAATGCAGTCATGAAAAGGAGTGAAGCTAAGTGTGCAGAGTTTAGGATTGGTTTAGTATCCAGTTTTGCCTCATCCTAAGGTGGCAACCTAACTGCATGTTGTAGTGGGTGTATGCTGCAAAGTATCACAGGCAACCAACAAAAGAAACCTTGCACACCAGACATAGTAGCAAAGATTTAATTTATTAAGATGCCATTTAAAGTTCAAACAGGAACCGAAGCACAAACTCACCACCAAACGACACGTTCATACTACATGACAGACCGGCCTCCAAGGAAGTGCACATGTCGAAACAAGTAGGGGTAGTTGGTGAGCTCTGCAACATCCTGCTTGGGTATTTTAGATAAGCTGTGAGTTGCACTTTGTTTATTATGAATATTTATAATTGCATATTAAACTATTAAATTTAGTACTGACTCACAGTGCCATTTATTGTTTTTGGTATCAGTTGCTAAACTGAGCAAGTTTAGTAATAGCGGCTTTTTGTTTGCTCTTGAATCCTGACCCTACTTGAAGAACACAGGCAGATATGCAGCCACATTTAATGGACATGGGAGGGACCTTTCAAAGGAAAAATTGTGAACAGCAAGACTGTGTAATGCTTATTGTCTGTATGTACTCCAGATGCCTGTTCCTAATCAGAAGTCCCTGACCCATGTGGTATTGTGGAAGTGAGACTGGACCCCACTGCAGAAAGGGGTGAGAGTAAGCTGCATGGATGCTCAGGGGCAGCATCAGAGGGATGACCAAAGTAGAGCTATATGGTGGTAGGGCAGGAGACAGGACCAAGAGCAGAAATAAGTGTCTCCTCCTTGGGGAGGGAGAGTAGGAAAAAAAATAATAGAGCAAGTCTCTCCCTAAGTTTTGGAGTAAGCAGCTATTTCTGCCAATGGCAAATCCAACAGGAATAGTATTCTTTGACACCCCCTTCCAAGTGGTTAGTTATGCTTCACAGAGTACATATTTCAAATACAGGTCAAGACTTGGAGTCTTCTGACCAAGATGTGAAATTCAGCCTCCCAATGCATGTGCATTCAAGCTAACCACTGTGCAATTCAGTTGGTCAGGTACAGTACCTTCTAACAAAAGAGATTTTAATGCACAGCTTATTCAGTTGATTTCATATTTTATTAAGAATGTCAATCAAACAGAGTTCCATAGATATCCTTTATTTAATTGGCTAATCCAACAGTTGGGGGCTGCAAGCTAAGCTGCCATGCCTCCTCCCTGAGTGTATAAACCGTGCATGCTTGCTTTGTTGCTGCCTGGCAGCTTGTCCTCCACCATCTGTTTGGCTCCATGCTGTTTTTAGTGGTGGCTCGTCAGCCTCTGCTTTGGATGTTTGATCGGCTACTGTACTGCTGTGGGTTTCTGGACCCACCTGTATATATGTGTGTGTGTGTCTCTCTCTCTCTGTTCCTTTGCAGCTTGTTCTGCTGTGCTCTACTCTCCAGTTTTGTCTTGAGGCTCCTACCCTATGTCCACTGACTCCTCTCTGCCTTTTCTGTAGCATTTAGCTGCTATCTTTGGGTACCATTTGCACCCATGCTGTTCTATGGCTGCCACCTACTTCCTCCTACTTGGGCAGGGAGTTGGTTCATTGCATAGCAGTTCTGGCTTCATGCTGCTATGTTTGCTTTCCCTCTTATGGCTTGCTGTCTGGATCTGTGTGTGGGGTGTGGTTTTGTTATACCTGCTACTACTGCATCCCTATCACCTGCTTACCTATCATCCCCCACTCGCCTCCTGCCTAAGGTGTTGAGGGTTGGGTATGCAATTCTTCAGTTGCTGCTCCAGTTCCTGCTCCTGCTTACTGCTCTTCATGTATCTTCTTTGTCCTGGTTGATGGCCTGTTCTGGCTACCTGTTATGGCCATGTTTTGCACTTCTGGATGTTTGATCTCATTCATCCACCGCATAACCTCTTACCTTGCACCTTTGTTCTGCTGATTGGTAATGTTAGCAATGGCCAGCAGCCTGCTTGGATAGTTACATAGGTCTTCTCTGGCTCAAGGCTTAATCTTCATGTCATTATACTTCATGTAGGGCTACACCCTATACAACTAAGCTACCATAATTCATACCTACCATACTTTCACTGTCTCTCACAACTACTGGGCTTATGCCCCACTGACTGCTGGGTATACACCCCAACAACTGTTCAGCTTTCACCTAACACTCTGCACCCCTGAAGGGCTTTGTATGCCTTTGCCCATCAATAGTTTTGTAGGACTTGGGTCATGTCCCGAAGAGCTCTGCTCAAATGTTATGTTCTATAGTATGGGCCCCACACTCAGAGGAAGAAACAGGGCAGTGATGCCTGAAGCAATTGATCTACTTAAACCATTCCTTCATCTTGGGTCCTTAGCCACTCTAACATTCCTTTAGCATTTGGGTCAAGTCTCTCAAACACCTCTAAGGGAACCCTCAAAGTGTAAGCTTCTTTGTCACTGAGCTGTGCCTTGTGGATCCTCCTGAGTCATCATTTGGATTAGCTACCTGCACTAAGGAAGAGGAATCCTCATGAGTGTGAGCTTCCTCTTCACGGGCTGTATCAGTGGCTAATTTGCAATGGTGGAAGTCTCCTATGTGAGATGGATGGAGACTTCTGACATACTTCACTACTAATCCAAAGCATTGGGCTGTGGGTGATAGCATACAATAGGTATAGATACTTCTGAGAGGGTGTGTCTTCCACTTTTCCTTAAATGGGCAAGTTAAATACTGTGTTCTGCTTCACTTTGTCATTCCATTGGCATATGTTTATGTGCCAGTGTCATTTTGGAAAGAAAAAGATCTGGCCATGTTATCTGGAATGTGGACAAATCAAACACAGAATTCATGAGCCATTTCACTCTTTCTTTCCTGATTTCTATCACAAACATGGCTGCTAGCTAGACTCTTACATTAAAACTGTCAACTAGGCGCTAAAAATAAAACTCGCTTAAATTAACAAAAATATGTAAATAGCTGATTGCTTTCTACTCATGATCCCTTCCTTATACAAATAAACAAACTTTAAAAATCAACCACTATTCAGGTTGTCATTTCTGGTATTTATTTGATGACCATGAAAACATTTCCTTCATAGCCTATCCAGCTTGACAGAGCAATCTCTGCTCTAACCCTGCAATAAATAAATGCCATATAGGGCTGTGTGTGTGTGTGTGTGTGTGTGTTTGTTACCTCATTTACATGCAGGGTTGGAATCAATTACAGAGTAATCAGTTACTTTGTAATTTATTCTAATCTTGCATGTAAATGGTGCTTTTGATGCAGTTGGGATCAATCTCAGGATCGATCCAAGTGCGCAAACAACTACATCGATTACACGGATGGCGGTTATCAGAATCCATGTAGATGCAGTCAGAGCTGGAACTAATCCAGCACATGCTCTATAAAAGCTTGTACCCCATTTAAATGCAAGGTAAAATCGATTACATAATAGTCAGTTATGTTGTAACGGAATATTACCCTACATGTAAACCTGTTCTCTTCTGGGTGCATCTATTGCTGTCCTTCATGAAAGCGGAAATGAGCTGGTGATCGATTACCTGGAATTGAAGACAAGGTAATCAATCAACTCATGTAAACCTAGTATGTGTGAGTGTATGCCAGTGGAATTCTGCACATTTTAAATCCATGCATTCTATGTTAATATTCCATGTTTTGAGTGTGAGTGAGCATTCTTTTAGAGGAATACTGCAGGATATTGAATACTTGTGTTCTATGGTAAACAAATAAACCTACTGCATGTGTAGAAAGACAAATGAGTGACAGGCAGAAAGCATCTGTGTAGTAACCATTTAACATTTTCTGAGCATAATTTTAAGTTTTGGTGTTTTTATTCTTTTAGAGATTGAGTTTTTTAAATTGTCCAAACCATTTTCTATGTGTTATAACACCCTTAGGTGTGTATGGTTTAGTGGATACCTGCACTTCCAGGGGTTGTAAGGTCACCTCTTCCTGCACTGTAAGACCTCATCACACCACTGGGCATGCAGGTATCCACTGATTCTCCACACCCTCTTGGGTCTTATTGCTTACTAAGTTTGTAAGTCAGACAATCCTTCAGCACCCAAGCTAGTCCTCATGCACCTCCAATGGGGAAGTCCCTCATGAGTATGGACTTTTGCTGTACAGCTGTGCTCTGCAGCCTCTTCATGAGGTGGGGAGCATAAAAAATAAGGTTGAAGAGATCCTTTCGCATTTAGGCTAGCCTGTGCACCTCTAAAAATAGGAGACCTCAAGAGTGGGAACTTCTTTGTCACAGGGCTGTGCCTTGTGACACCTTGTGAGGGTGGACATCTCTTAATTAAGACAGAAGAAACTGGAAATGTTCCTAAGCATGGAGGGAGGGCGTACTGGGCCTTGGGTTATTAGAGTTTTTCCTCTACAAGGTTTTTCTCTCTTCTATGCCAAGGTAATAATAAATTTAATAATTACTTACTTATTCCTCCATGAGTTGGTGCTGGATAGTGGATCTGCACTCTTTGGTAGTGTCATACTGCATGGTTGAATCTTTGTTTCTACTTATGGGAAGTAAATGCTTTGTACCATTCCCCATGCCAGGCCCAACCTTATACTGCCACTAAGTCCTGGAGATGCTTCAGTATGTCATTGGTTTGGGGTTCATTACCAGTGGAAGGCTGTTTTCACATGGCTCCATGTGTGCAGTGTCCCCACCTAGAGATACTTAATTAAGTAATAACGACAGAGAAGCCAGTCATTTTTTTTATTCTGTTTCCGCCCCCTTCTCTCTGCCATGGCAGCTCTCTTCTGGGAACCCTAGGCTAGGAATCCATAGTCTTGCCTCGGGTAACTCCCCTGAGAAGTCGATGGACCTACCCCATCCTGCCTCAGCCTGCCCTCCGGGTGGGGAGGAAGGGGTCCCAGGTTATCCCCTTCCCGTCCATTAGAGTGTACATCGGTGGTCCATCAGTCTCCTCCTTAGAGAGCCCGGTCTGGGGCAGCTGGGTCCCATCTACACACTGCCTTGATGGGGTTTTCCTTGTTTCTGTCCCTGCCTCCAAGGACACCAGCACGCTAGAAAGCCAAGGAGGTGGAGCCACGTTGAGATGTGCCTCCACTCTGGCTTCTGATGATGTCCTCCCCTCCAAGTCACTCTGCAGGCTTGCTGTACCACCACCTGTGGTCACCCAGGTGGCAGTAAAATGGTGGGACCCACAGCCCACCCTCCTGGAGGAGGAGAGCAGCCCTCGGGTGCTCAATCCTCCTCCACTAGCCCCACCCTCCAGCAGCTCGAGCTCTCCCATCCCCAAGTCGCTGGCATTGAGCAGTAGCACTACTGCTGTGCCTGCAGGCCGGCAAGCCAGTCATTTCTGAGGGATTAACTGGTTGGAAGGATGGGTGTCCTGAGTTATAGGTAAGATCACCTCCAGCTGGTTGTTAATCCAAGGAAATGACCAACCTTGAGGTTGTTTATGTTATTGTAAGTCTCATTGCAATAACAACTTTTGATTTTATGTTTTTTTTTCTTACTTTTAGATTTGAGCAGAGTGGAGTGAGCTGGTGTGCCACACAGCATCAGTTGGCAGCTAGAGTGGTTATTTCTAAGATGTAAATGATCGATCCACTAGCCAATCAAGAGCCTCACTGTAATTAGACTTATAATAGTGGGTAGTTGACAACCTAGTACAATCCTTTGGGAAGCTACACTTACCACCTCCTCTCTAGCATGAATGCCTTCTGCCCCACAGGATAATTGAACCGTTCAGACAATAAAGATATAAAACAGCAGCACACAGTTGAACCATTCCCACCTCTAAGGAACATTGTTTGTTTATTAAGGCCACTCTGCTATCAGTTCACCCCCAAGTAGGCACCTTTGGAGGTGGTGAGCCACTAATTAGTCAAACCCTTTCTGGGTGAGCAGTAAGGAACAGTTACTGTCAGCTGCAATTAACAAGGCCCAACTAGGCTCAGCTCCTTCATCACCAGACATGCACTTACCCAGCCCCAATTATCATAGGCATCCCTGTCCTGTAGGCCACAGTCTTCTCCACATGGTACCAGAATGTTTATTTAAATGTAATGGGAGCTCCTGGTGCTGATCCTGGGTACCCAGTGTTGAAACACAGCAGATCCATTGATTTTGCTGTGAGTTGGCTAGCACTGATGCATTTAACTTGAAAACCACGGTCAATTTTCCCAAACCCCACAGGCTATGCAATTGCTTAAATGGCAGTTACCCACTTTAAAATAGAGTTATTTGCATTCCGGCCTGATGGCCAACTTCTAAATCAAAAGGAGCGCACACAGAAGGTAAAAACAAACTTTTGTATACTTACAGTTCCCAAGGATGACACTGAGAGGCTGCTCCATGCTGTGGGTTCTTCTGCTCAGACCCAAGACCATGCAATTCGATTTGTGGCAAGGTTAGCTGGCTTCCCCAACAGTCGTCACTCTCGGGTGCCAAGAATTGTTGGAGTCTCTACCCTCCGCCAAAGGCTATGCAGTGATCTTAGTTGTAATCTCTTGCACAGCTCAGCATGCATATGACACTCAAACACCAGTTTTCCATGCACAAGAGTCTAGGATGCTGCACTTGTTTCATGATTGCAACACACAACATCTGCATTTCTTCTCTTTTATACAGGGCTCCTACTCAGGGTTCCAGTTGGTCATGTCACTTGCCACTCAACCTCCTTGACACTTAATGGTGCAGATGGTGCCAATACAATGTTCCACCTGTCATAAAGCCTCATGAAATCTACTTCTTTACACAGATGATGCAGTTCTATATGACTCGTATCCTGACCCTCCACACTTCAGACCTCCCTTCAAGGCTCTTTCGGACAGATCGGGCACTGGTTTGCTGATCACAGGCTGGTTCTCAATATCAAAAAATAAGACTATGCTCTTCACCCACCACCAATCTAAAGCAAAGGACTATATCATGACAATCCACTCCAGTGCCTGCCTCCCCTGGAACAGGTCCAGACGAGAAAATATATGGGCATCACTTTCGACACCTCCCTCTCATTTCACGAGCATGTTAAAATCCTCACTTCCACCACTAACGTCCGTGGGGGTCTTCTCTACAGACATGGGGACTGTCTGACACAGAAGCGCTCCACCTTGCTGTCACTTCCTTTGTCTTATCCTTGGAAGACTAGTGCTGCACCATATCCAAATAGCTATCAACAAGGCCTGCTGGCTCCTTTCCGGTGCTGACTGCAGGACGCACACCTGCACTGTCTATGCACACACCAATGTTCTCTCACTCAAGAGAGACTACTATACCAGACCTGTCTCCTCACCAAGGAAAAACCACCTGGGCCTAACCCCATTGGAGTCATGGCCTCCCTCCAAGCATCCTCCCACTCTGCTGGCTCTCAGTGCAGCCTCTAAGACAATATTGAAGATCCCCAGAGTCAGGACCGCCTAGCTCAGTGATCCTTCCCATCTAGAGCCCCATCCTGGTACAATGCCCTCCTCCCGCCATCACAACCATCACCACCTTAGGTGCATTTAAAGGTTCTAAGGCCCATATCTTATCCTCACATACCTGCTAGTGTCACTGCTAACCCTTATGTCTTCCCTGGTAATCACCCAGACTCTCACTGCTAGCCTGACTAGCAGTATATTATTCTCAGACAAAGCCCTTGTGGGCTGCTCTCTGCTAGATAGATTTCCTCTTTGTATTGATGCCCATTTCATTAATTTGGATTGGTCAGTTCTTTATGGCTACCCACTGTTCATTTATTAGCTACCAACTGTATAGGTATGTTCGGTGTTCTTTTGCTAGCCACCAATTATAACCTGACACTAATTTTGACCTACATTGTGTTGTTGCTCTGTTTGCTTCTTGTGGTCCCTACATCTCCAGCTTACCTGTCTTCTGAGTACCCACAAGTCTGCCAATTTGCAGCTCTACCCACTGAACAGCCTGGTCCTACCTTTGCACTAATGTTAAAATATGCCTGTTCACCAACTGTGTCCTTCTCCACTGCTTAGCTACTGCTTGTATAGGCATACCACCATTACCTGTAAGTTCACAACCTCTCTTTACATGCTTGTACCCTCTTGTACTTTATTTTATATTATTGTTGCCATTAATTGATGTGGAGCCTTTGGAAGCAGAGTCCACGACTCAAAGGGTTGTAATTCAATTTTCTCAAATAAAGACCTTGTACCAGTTCTTGGGCTTGGGAAAGTTCTGAAACAGCCATCCCTGAGGTCAAGAAGTCACAAGATGGCAGCCCCATGCAGTTCATGCAGGCTGTTCCAATCACCTCTGTTTTCAGTGATGTCTTTCACTACTGATCCCCTACTTCACACCAGGAGTCCTGGGCATCAGTTTTGATCGGATGAACTCCTGAGTTTAAAACAGGGGTTACATATTCATTGTTTCTTTTGGGCCTTCTTTAAAGTACCTTTGGTCTAAGGAAGTTTGTCCCTGAGGCACCTCTGGGGAACCCCTCCACAGGAGGGTTTCTGTATCTTCACTGCACACCAGAAGAGTGGTAGTCCTTGTAGCAGGGACTGTGAGAGGCTGTTCCAAATTTATGTTGTACAAGGATTCAAACATGTATTCACCATCTGAACTACTTCAGCACAGTCCTATTCAGTACCTATAGTATAGCTCCAACCATTCATCCTACCAATCATTCCAGCTGCACTGCATTCCTACATAAATAACCTGATGGACCAGTGAACCAGTACGCCAAGCCTGAAATTCAGTGTGCAGTGGGTGGTGCCTCAACATCTCCTCACTAAGTGGTACTAAACTGTGCATGCTCAGTCGTACTTGGGATCTTTGTCTTGTTGTTCTACCATCCTCTTCTCTGGTGGCCCCTCTCTTTCATTATGAGGTCGAGGGCCTTCTTGATAATGCATCTTTACTCTGGGGACTTTGTCCCTCTGGAAACTTTAGGGGATTACCCTGCGCATGCCCTGTGCCTTCATGGCACCTCATAGCGGGTATAGAGCATATGCCAAAGCTACATTGTATAAGTATTCAGACATACTGTATATTCACTACCTTAACTACTTCATTACAATCCTCCTCAGTATCTTCATCTACATTCATCCTAAAACTCATTTGAGGTACATTGCCATAGCATTCCTGCTGTACATAAGTCACTCAATGGCCCAGTGAACCCTTGTTTTGACATGACATCTTCTGTTTTCAAACAAGGGTAAAGAGACACAACTAATATGAATGCAGAAGTCAGTTTAAAGGAGAACTGCACAGAAATCTATAAATCATTTTCCCCAGTAGAAGTATTTTTTAAAATACTGGTTTGAATTCTTTTATTGGTCCATCTATGTGGCTTTTAAGTAACCTATGTGGATGTTTCTGATGTCTGCCCTGACGAGAAGTACCATATTAGAACTATACGATGTCATTCTCAGCCACATAGTTCTATAGTAGAGCATGGATGTATTGTGATAACAAATGAAGAGCTTTGCAAGGATATAAACTACATCATACAGTTCTGGAAAAATCTCTATGTGGCGGCACAGAACAAGGTGCTCAAAACCAAATGAAAGAGGCAGCAGTAATTGATACTCCCCAGAGTGAGGGCACTCACACAGGTTAAGGAGGTTCAGATTCACCTTTTTAAATCTTTTTATGTGAAAAAACCCTACAAAAACAGCATAGCTTTCACCCCTGCAGCAACTCAAACTTTTACCTGCTTACTGGAGGCCTACTCAAGAGAAAGTGAGATGTCATTGAGTTGTCACAGCACCTTAAACTGTTGATCATCATCTACTTTGGTGAGTGCTGACCTTTACCATGCAGTTCTAAAATCATCATTACTACCTGTGTGTAGATCAGAACTCCCCACTGAGGTAACTAAAAGCATGAATAAAGGGAATAATTGCTAAATTGGAACCACTATTTAAAAATCAGCTTATATGTGGAAACATTATTTGAAATTTATGAACCGGTGGTACAACATTACATTTTGAGTGGGGTCCTGCTGTTATCCCATTTTAAAGTCAGTGGACTTGACCAGAAGGAATAAAAGAAACTTGTTCATGTTTACGCTGTGAAGCAGTGGCTTCTGTGGAATTTGAACAATTAGAATTCTCTGGATCAGAGTTCTTTGCTCTAATGTATTAGACCAAACTGTTTTCTGAGCAGACATGTTGAGGTACTTGATCTAGAATGTGGTGGAGCAGTCATATTCTTACCTTGCACTTCTCAAGTAGAATGTACAAGCAGTAGTAGCAGTCACAACGAAATATGCAGCTGGTATGTTCCCAGCAGGTGTCACTGTAGGCAATGAGTCTGAAGATTTTACAAATTGGAATAAAAGGGTGGAGAACTCTTAATAAACATTGAAATAAAGGGACATTTAAAATGTATGTTGTCATTTTTTCTAGCATGTGGCCTCTTGCACATACATCTCGGGTTCATAATGAACCCATTATCAGGTCAAGCACTCTCAATTTAATCTTAATTAATACCACAATAATAAAATCCCAGCCTCAGCAAAAGTATGTTGGGGCAGCATGTCAATCTGCCATATTTGGAGCCATTCTGGAATGCCTAACACCTGCCCTGAGATGAGTGTAATAGCTAATAATATCTGACTGATGAAACTGATCTCGGGGCTGGAGTGAGTTGTAATTTGACATGCTTCACAGAGTAGTGTAAGAGCAGTGGCATATACACGGCAGACAGATGGCACAAGCTGGATGCCAGGAAATGCTGTCTGCAATGCACAGACGTGTGCAGGTTTCTAGATAATGCTAAGATGCAGATAATTCCAAAGTAAAAAAAGAAGGCACTGACAGAATACAAGGAACTGCGCCATGCTTGACGGAGCATGCCGCACTAGATATGTAAGCTTTCCGAACTGGCCTGTGAAGAAGAAGAAAAAAGATATTGGATACATTCCTGGTGATTTTTTCTGTTTGCTTAAGTTTGGAATGAATTGCATATAGCTGAAAGGTGAAAGACTGATGGCAACGGGATTAAAGGCCTGTGCACGTTCTACAGACTTGGTGTGGGGTGCTGCAAGTTCAGCAAAGAGGAGGGTATATTCTGGTTAGGTACTGCAACATAAAGGTTTATTCCATTTTGTACATGTAGTAAAAAAAAAACACATTTGAAAGCAGGGACCTAAAGCTTTAAAGATTTAGGAGACTGTGGGAAGGAGGTGGTGTGCTCTACTACACGATGGGGTGTACAATACAATGGGTCCCACTGCAGTACAAGTCACACTTAATGTTAGGTTCACAAGGTATAGACCCCACTCCATCAAGATACTCCAGTGGGTCTCTGCCTTTTGCTGACTCCCCAAAAGCATGCATGAAAACACATCTGGAAGATAAAAATAACCTTCTTCTGCTTGAAGTTAACCACGCATGAATTAAAACTTACTGAACCAGTTACAACCCCATAATTTTCATAATTTGATTTTGATTTTCCTTATCAAATAAAGAATGAAACACAGGAAAATTAAATGTGATGCTCTGATTATGAGTCCCATTAAAAAAATGCATGTCTCTAGGAATAAAGGGTCAGAAGCAAAATGCATCATATTTCACACCTCTAATATAGGAGATGTTGGCAATCTATGCATTTTCTTAATGGTGATCTCCATTTACTCTGCAAGATGCCCTGCTTTAGGAGTGGAGTGTACTGCTGTGTAATTTTGTACTGATTTAAAATTTGCTTTCTCAGCAAATGTATTTTTAATGTAGCCTTGCTTTTGCTCTCTTGCATAGAGTTTCTTGCAGTACATGCTGTTTTCTCTTTTTACACATTCTTTATACACACACACACACACACCCTCTCTCTTTCTCTGTTCTCTTCCTATCTTCATGTATAAGACACAGTCCAACACATAGCCCAGCATGTCTGGCAGATACTGGGTATGTGCTGCTACAGGCGACACTTGCAAACCTACAGTGAGACACAGAAACATTCTGTATGCTTGCTGTAGTATAAAAAAATAAAGCAAAAGCAGAGCTGGCTTCTCCTGTAATGTCCCTTGAAAGCAAAATGATCCGCTTAGACACAGAGATGGATTTCCCAGCTAACTTGTATCTGAATTTCTTATTATAATCAAGGCGTGAAGCCCTCTTGTGCTTTGTAATTGCTGGGAAACCTTGACAGATGAATGTTTCAAACTCATTTGCTGCAGCCTCAACAGTAAATATTACCTGTCTGACAGGGAGCTCATTTGTAAACAAATTACTGTCAATTAGCCACTAAATCTTTGGGAACCTTTCCAATATAATCTACGTCACTTGAATGGAGTTGGTAGGATCAAGTATAAAACCTGGCAATACAGCTTAATTAGAAAAGGCACAGAGTGTCACTTACATTTTTTCTCTTAATGGGTAGTCAAACAAATTTGATGAGGAACAGCAATAGTGTATGTATTTTCTGTTAAATTTCAGACTTTTGTCACCAGGTAACTTCCTTTTCCATGACGTACTCTTGCACGGTACTCATAGCATTGGCTGCCCTTAGCAGCTTGCTGCTCCAGTGTGGTGGCTGGACTAGTTTAGTGATACTGCTATGCTTCTGGGCAAGTATAATAACTGCACTGCCTTCTTAACACAACAAAAGATACAATGAAAGGTTAAATCATTAGTGACTCCCTCAAACAATTAAACCAGTGTAACACGGCCTATAGTAAGGCCAATAGGATGCTGGAGTGTACTGGAAGGGTATTGGCAGCAAGAAAAAGGAGGTGCTATTACCCCAATATATGCCACTGGTGTAGCTGCTCCTGGAATACTGTTCTGAGTTTGGAGTCTTCACCTAAGGAAGGACAGGGACAGGCTGGAGATGGTGCAGCGCATGGTGACCAAAATGATTCAGGGCCAACTTGGCAGATGCTATAAAGACTGTCTCCAGACACTGATCTTGTACTCTCTGGAGACCAGGCAAGAGAAAGGGTTATGGTAGAGACTTTCAAGTTACTGAAGAGGAATAAACAAAGTGAACTGTGGGGAACTGTTTAGCAGGAGTACAGGTCAAGAACCCATGGTCATGGGTGGTAACTTGTAGGGAGAAGGTTTGAGACGTGAGGAAGTACTAGTTTACAGAAAGTGTGGTGAAGTCGTGGCACAGTCTGCTAGCAGAAGTTGCAGGTGCCAAGACTGTAAATAGTTTCAAGCATGGCTGAGACAGAGTAAAGGGTTTAGGGGTTGCTCAGGAGTCAGTGGCAGTAGGGAGAGGAGCAGGGGTGGACCAGAAATGTTAAAACCCATATGGACAATAGGTTCTGGGGCAGACAAGGACAGACTAGATGGACCTTTGGTCTTTTCTGCCATCATTGTCTATGGTTCTATATCTGATCCAGCCTAGAGTGAACTCACCAGAGAAATGCATTTCTGAACATGACAGAGAAAGAAGACTAAGGGCTAATCATATACAGTAGCAGTCAGGGCACAACAGTCTTTTTGTATGCATGGAAGATCCCTGAACTGCCACCCCAAGATCTGTGGTACACAAAGTCTTAACTTAGTTGCTAGTGGGGAGACTTCCCAGGTGTCCAAGCTGCTATGCAGTTGAGGGCCTCCAGATTTTGTGATCGAAGACTTGACTGCAAACACTGGAAGTGCAGCACCTACAGGTGTCTGTACCATTAGGAGCTACTGTCTTAGTTGTTCCCACCACCACTAACCCTGCATCTTATGGCCTGCTAGTGAAATGTGATGTTTATTAATTTTCATGTTTCATAGTTCAGTACAAGTTCATAAGGCCAAGGCCCATACGAACTTCGCCACCGCTTTGCCTTAACGGTGGTCACTTGACTTCATTCTTGTGGCCAGTTATCTCCCACCAAACAGTCCTTTAGTATTTTGTCAGCCTTGTGTCCCATGTCACCTACTTGTGATCCCAGTTCCTCCATATGGTCTCATTACAAAAGGGATCACATGCCAGTCATGATCTCATATTGCCAGTGCTCAAGGTTAAGTTCCTGCTGCATGCTTATAGCAGCACTGTGCAGCTGCTGTCAGCAGTTCTACTGTGGTGCTGCACTTTGCAGTTGCAGCACTGGATCTGAGGATCAGGAAGTGACTGTGCACAGCACAGTGCTTCATTAACATACTGGCCCCTGCCCCTTTCCTTTGCCAGCACAGGGCCCATTGAGATAGTACAGGGAAAGCCTCACAACCACTGTGTGAATACCACAAAGGATATAATGTTGCACTGTCACAAAGTGATCCCATGTGGTATGCCACCACTCACTGTGATACCCAGACAGTGAACCCCCACAGTGAAACCCCCACCATGCCTAAAATTAGCAGCAATGGGGTTTTGCATTGAGACACTTTAGGGCGATGGGAGGTAATATCTAACCCACTGACTGTGTGACGCGGAGTTGGATATATATAGAGGGGTGCAGGGGTGCAGCCCCCCGCATTGTCCATTGGGATGTTGCTGGCTGGTTTGGGGTCACTTTTGTGGTTGGGGTTGTTTCTGGGTTCCGGTGCTGTAGCGGAGATCGCGGTCTTGGTTGTCACGCTGGCATCATGGGTCCGATCCATGTGACCACATTGTGGCATCACATTAGAACTTTGGCATGGGGTCCCTGTTAGATGGTAGAATACTGCTATAGAGTTCTCCATCTATTTTAGCTAGACTATGTATTTGGCTCACTCCTGTTATTGCTTAGCCATAACAAACATACAGTAAGGCAAACAACATGAATTGGCACATTACTGGTACAGGGAAAACAAAATGTGCAGAACCCTGGGGTCAAAACCAATCTGTCTAAAATGTAGGTGACTCTGTTTTAGCAGAACAGAGTCAAACCATGCTGGTTCAGCTTGGATGAGACATCAGGTTACTTTTTTTAAATTTTGCTGTAACTATGCCACTTATGCCCACTTCAGATCCTACAATTGCCTGCAAGAAAACATGAAAGGCTCAGGGCAGGGCAACATGTGCATGCGTGTGTGTGTGTACACACACACACACACACCATGCTAGCTCAACTCCTTTAGGTATCTTGCAACCACACATGTAAATGGGAGGATTATAAGAAGTATTCACTTGGCTGCTCAGGCCCATTTCCAGTTGAGAAACAGAGTAGAAGTCCTGATAGAGATAGCTGGGACTGGATAGCTCACATGGGAGCAGGATAGGGAGGACTTGTGGATGGCACTGGTCAGTGGGGATGGAAGTGGAAACCATTTTATGAAGCCAAGTACATTAAAAAAAGACAGAAGGAAAAAGGGCAGGATTTGCAGAAAGGGCAGACATAGATGCAAAGCATGTTACTCCTGAATCTGCATCTGCCCAGATACTTCCAAGCAACCCTGCTGCAATTGTAAAAATGCATCCATTTATTAATTTTTTTTTTCTGGCGTGTATTTGGTGTTTGTGAAAGGTACTAGATTGACAGCACTGGAATGTAGAAACATAGAAACATATACTTTGATGGCAGATAAGGACCGCTTGGCCCACCCTAGTCTGCCCATTTACCTACCTAGAGGATAAGCTGCAGATCCTATTTAACCAACAGCTATTTCTTCCTACCCCCACAAAACTTGCCTTATGTCTGTCCCATGCATTCTTGAATTCTCCCACAGTTTTAGACCCACAACCTCCTCAGGAAGGCTGTTCCATGCATCCACCCTCTCTCTGTGAAAAAGTACTTCCTCACATTGCCCTGAGCCATCCCACTCTATCTTCAAATTGTGTCCCCTTGTTCTTGCACATCTTTTCTGAAAGATGCTACCCTCTTGGACTTTGTTGATTCCACTGAGGTACTTAAACATTTCTATCATGTCCCCCTCTCCTCCTTTCCTCAAAGGGTATAAATATAGCTCCTTTAGTCTCTCCTCGTATGGCTTCTTTTGCAGACCCTGCACCATTTTGGTTGCCCTCCTCTGAACTGCCTCCATCCTGTCTATGTCCTTGCGGAGATGGGGTCTCCAGAACTGGATCAGTACTCCAGATAGGTCTCACCAACTTCTGTCTGTACAGGGGATAACAACTTCCTGTTTTCTGCTGGTGAAACCTCTCCCTATACATCCCAGTATCCCCCAGCCCTCCCTACTGCCTTCTCACATTGCTTGCCAACGTTAAGGTCATCTGATATGATTAGCCCCAGGTCCCTTTCCATTTTTTGTTGTTACTATCTCCCCCCATTGTGTAATCTTCCCTGGGTTTTGTTTCCCAGGTGCATTACTTGCACTTCTTTGCATTAAATCTAAGCTGCCATGCTTCGGACCATTCCTCTAACCTTGCCAAGTCCCTTCTCATCCTTTCCATGCCTCCTTGTGTATCAACCCTGTTGCAGATCTTTGTGTCATCTGAAAAGAGGCATACTTTTCCTTCAGTCCCTCTGCAATGTCACTTATAAAGACATTAAAAGGACTGGACCCAGTACTGAACCCTGTGGTACCCACTAGTAACCCCTCTTTCTTCAGAGTGGACTCCATTTACAATTACCTTCTGTGTCCTGTTGTTCAGCCAATGTTTTACCAGGCTACCACCCTGGAACCCACTCCCAGGCTGGTTAATTTGACTACTAATCTTTTGTGTGGGACTGTGTCAAATGCCTTGCTAAAATCTAGGTAGGCCATATACACAGCCCCTCCCTGGTCTACTACTTGGTCACCCAGTCAAAGAAATCAATTAGATTCGTCTGACATGACCTTCCCGCTGTAAACCCATGCTGCCTTGGGTCCTGTGCCCCACTGGTCTCTAGGTACTCAACAATTCTTTCCTTCAGAGTGATTCCATCACTTTCCCTACCACAGAGGTCAAACTAACAGGTCTGTAGTTTCCTGCCTCTGTCTTGGTCCCACTTTTGTGATGGGGAATCACATCCACCTTCTTCCAGTCCATGGTACCACACCATCCTCCCATGATTTGTTAAAAAGGGTACTCAGTGGTGTCACTAGTTCTCTGCTTAATTCTTTTAGAATTCTGGGGTGAATTCCATCTGGCCCCATTGCTTTGTCCTCCTTCAGTTTTAGGAGTTCTTTCAGAACCCTTTCTTCTGTGAAAGGACTGGGATCAACCCCCTCTACAGAGTGCTTCTGTTAATTGGATTAGGCACCTTCTCCACTTCCTCTTTTGTGAATACTGAACAGAAGAATTCATTCAGTATCCCTGCTTTTCACTGTCACTCTCTGCCCACCACCATCCATTCTATTCAGCCTCACTATCCCTCCCTTTGTCTTTCTCGCTCCCTGATATTCCTATAAAAGGTTTTATCCCCTTCTTAACCAAGTTAGCTATCTTTTCCTCAGTTTGTGCCTTTGCTATTCTGTCTACCCTCCCTGCTTCCTTCTGCCTTAACTGGTACAGTTCTCTGTCCTGCTCCTTCTGTGTTTCCTTATACTTCCTAAATGCTATACTTTTCTACCTAACCTTCCTGCCACCTCTTTTGAGAACCTTAGTGGCTTTTCTTTCATTTGATTTGTTTATTTGCTTCACACAAAGGCTTGTTGCCTCTGTGATGGCAGTTTTGATATTCCCCATTGTTGCTCTACCCTCCTTCTAGCCTGTTTGCTAGTGCTTTTCTAAGGCACTCTCCCATTTTGCCAAAGTCAGCCCTCCTGAAGTCCAGAACCCTCACTTTTGTATGGCTTGACGTTGTAGCTGAGTTTATCATGAACCACACTGTTTGGTGGTCACTTGTTCCCAAATGGCTGTCCACTTCTAGATTTTGAGATCCTCTCACTGTCCCCATTTGAGAGTATGAGGTCTAAGATTGCTCCCTCACGAGTAGGTTCCAAAACTAGCTGTTTGAGGCATGCAACCTGAAGGGCATCAAGAATGGCCCTGCTTTTGGATGTGGCTGCTGCAAAGATGCTCCAGTTAACATCTGGCATGTTAAGGTCCCCATCAACAGTATCTCCTCTTTCTCTGCCATCCTAAGTATGCCTTCTATCATATTCTTGTCCATTCCCTCCCCTGACATGGGAGTCTATATACAACCCCTATGCGGATTGTGGTGCCATTTCCAGTCTCTAAGGTGACCCACAGTGCCTCCTCTCCTCCCTGTTTACTCTTTTGTTCAATTGCTTTTATCCCTTCCCTTACATAGAAAGCTACTTCCCCCTGCCCTCCTGTCTTTCCTGTGGTTGTACGCTGGTATGTTAACATCCCAGTCATGGTTCTCTGTGTACCATGTAAAGTCCTTTGCTTATCCACATGACAGGTACAGCATCGTGATCACAGTGCAAGCTTCCCTACACTGCCCTGCCAGTGTGTCTCAACCTGCCATGGAGGGACCACCACGTAGGCAAGAGGGTAGTTCAGAATCCATGCCCATTCAGTCCTTGGCCTCTCTTGTAGAGTGCCAACAAGGGTCCAAATTAGTATTAATTGTGTTTGTGGTTTTGTGGTATGGACACCTGCCCAATGGGAAGTGGACTGAGACCACCACAATTCATTTCACAAAGATCACTGAACAGTTCTCAGGTGATACATTTTTCAGCTACTACCATCCTGTGCTGGATATGAACCAGTTACCTTGAGGTGAAAGACTTCTAGAGGCAAGGCAGTGTAAGGCAATTTTATTTCTTGTACACCCTTTCGGTTCAAGGCGCTTCACAAATACAAGATTTCAACGCATACCAAAAAAAAAAAAAAAAGGCAGTAAAACATAATAATTCAGTAAAATGTAAAAACAGTCTGGGAAGGCTTCTGTAAATAGAACATTTTCAAGGAAGTCTTGAAGGCCTCCAGCATGCAATATGATCTAACTTTCAATGTAAGACAGTCCATAGAACAGGAGCTGCCACACTAAATGTTCTGTCCCTGATTGACTCAAGTGTGAGGTGCAGTAGGGACAGAGAGTAGGCCTGCAATGAAGGAGAGAAGGAGCAAGTTGGATAATAAGGAACTGGAAGTCTTTCAAGTAGTCCTGTCCCCAAACCATGTAACGCTTTGAATGAAATCAAGCATATTTTGAAGGTGATCGCCAGGCATAGGCAGCCAGTGCAGTGCATACAGAACCAGTGTGATGTGTTCCCTTTAAGGAGGCCACAATTCAGGACCAGCTACAGGTGTCACAGCAAACCTCCAGATAACCCTAAGTACAAAGCGTTGCAGTAGTCAAGCCTGGAGGTGACAAAGCAATGAACAATCACACAGTAGCTAGATCAGCAGAGGCCAGATGTGATTTAATCCTGGTGATGTTATGGACATGGTAGAAGCCAGCTTGGACCACAGCCACCACTCGTTGATCAATTGACAGCCTACTGGCCAAGATGACTGCAAAATTCCTCATCTACAGTTCTGAATCGGTTAGCTGCCCAATGAAGGAAGAGATGCCATACCATCCGGCATTGCTGAGCCCTGCTTGTCCAGCTCGATAATCATGACCTCCATCTTACCTAAGCTGAGACATAACCATTTGTAGGCTATCTAGTCGTTAATTTCAGTCAAACAGCTTCCCAGCACAGAAGCCATCTGAGACCCATCTGGAGTGTCAGACAGGTATAGCTGAGTGTCATCTGCATTAATAGTGAAACTCAACACCATACATCTAATGATGTCACACAGTGGCAGAATGCACACTGAAACAGCATGTGGCAAGGATCGAGCCTTGAGGAGTGCCACAGGAGAGTGCAGAGTGTCCTGAAATATGATTTCAAATGATTTCAAAGAGCCACATGCTCCATCTTCCCAGTTATGTAGGACTCAAACCTGCACAATACTCTGCCAGATAGCCTAACATAATTCATCAGGTGAGCCAATATCACCCCATGGTCAATGGTATCAAATGCTGATGGGAGAACTAAGAGTACCAAGAGGAACAAAGTCCTTGATCTCTTGCCATGAGGAGATAATTTGTCACTTTGAGCACAGCCTCTATGCTGTGGTGACTCTGGAAACCTGACTGGAGAGCGTCGTTGGTGTTAAAATTATCCAGTTGATCAAAAGTTGCTTCACCACCATCTTCTCAGTAATCTTCTCAAAAGGGAAGATTAGAGACATCTGTAATTCCCCAGAACGTCAGGGTCCAAGGATGTTTTTTTTTTCAAGGGGATGAACCACTGTCCTTTTCAAAGTAGAAGGAAAGCCATCCCTGTGGCATGGAGGGCTGAGGTATTTTATCTCACCTGCGCCACACGGCAACCGGGTTTGGGAACAGACCCAAGTTGCTGTGGGTTTGCCAGGAGAGGAAGACTGAGCATCTGACAGACTGCTCTCCTCTTCCAGGAGGAGAGGGCCATGGTGCCCAGCACATGTCTGACCTCCAGTGGTGGGGGCCATAACTTAGGGGAATGGAGGAATGGCAGCTGGTGATGTCCCATGCATGGAAGCATGCACAGGTATGTATGGACTGTACTGCATACATTTCTCTAGGGAGAAAAACTGGTGGAAAAATGTTTGGGTGCAGTGCAGGATGACAGACTGATCTCCTGCAGGCTATGCACCATCTACAGGGCCCACTCCTGGAATGAGATCCATCTGATGGTGAGCAAAACCACTGCTCCCCCACCATTTGGGGAAGCACTAAGATCAAGTTAAGTCCCTAGGACACTGGGTGAGGGGTTGGGGGCTGGTCAGAGGAAGCCTGCACCTGCTGAAGAGAAAAAACAGATTAACTATAAAGTAGAAGGAAAGACACCATCCTCAACGAACACCTGACAATCAGAAAAATAACTGTGCCCAAGGCCTCCCAACAGCCCAAGAGCAGCCAGGTATGCCCAGGATTCAGCATACAGAACCTGGGGCACAAACCTGCAATCACCCAGAGCACCTTCTCCTCAACAACTGTCAGAAACTTGTCCCAGGTAGGCAGATCAACAATGTCCCTCAAAGGCTGATCACCAGCAGCCCATAATGAGCTGCCTGCGTTCATACCTGATGTAATGAAAGACACCATGGCAGAGAAGAAATTACCAAACTCTTCACATTTTCAGTGGAAAAAAATCTAATGGATTGCAGGCTGGCTGTATTTATTGTCATGTCCACAGTTCAGAAAAGCTGAGCTGGACAATATCTACCTGTGGCAATCCTCCATGACAGAATTCTGTCCTTTTCAGGGTGATTGCCCATTGATATTCACCATAGTAAGTCTTCAGTGCCAATCTGATGTCCACTGACCTGCATCCCCACCATGAATGCTCTAACTTTCATCCCTTAGTCTTCAACTGGCACAAGTTATCACAATACCAGGGAGAATTGCACTGGGATGTTAAGAGATGGACATGGTAAGGGGCTAAAGAATCTAAGGTGACCATAGAGTAATATTACAGTGTGCTGTGGCATTCTCAGATCCCTGCGCACAAGCAAGCATTATGCCTGAGATGTCCAATACCTCCAGTAGTGTTTGAGGCTCTAGATTATGTTTCGGACGGTATTGGATCATCACCACAGCCAGACGTAACCAGACATGCAGCCCCTCAAAATAATGACACCACGTGATGGTCTGACCAAAAGACTGGCTTAGCCTTGACAGAACTTATATAAATTCCCAATGAGAAGATCAGGTCCAGAGTGTGTCTGTGCTGATGTGTACCAAAGGCATTTGTTTGTATTAGTCCCTGTGATGTCATCAGCTGGAGTAGCTGTTGACCATTGGGTGATTTCATTATCAATCCAGGTGTTGAAGTTCCTCAGCATCAAATGTTTGGGGTATTCAACACCTGCTCAATAATGAAAAGCTCCTGCATAAAATTACTCCCACACCCCAGAGGATGGTATATGAAACCTAACAGCCATGCACTCGGAGGACCTGAAAGTTTGCATGAGGTATGCAGTAAATCCCAAAGCAGTTTTAAAACAAATGGCCCCTGCCCCTCATGCAGTCCAACCTTGGGCAATGCATGACTGAATAATCCAGTGGGATGGATGCCTCAGGCAAAGGGCCAGAGTTATCCTCCAACAAGGTCTTGGTGATGCAGACAAGGTCAGCTGAGGAACTGGCAATGAAATAATTCATCACTGCTGTTTTATTCCTTAGTGACCTTGTGTGACATAGCATGGTCTGAAGGGAGCAGCAAAGCTGGCTGGACCAGCTACTTCCAGCTGTTGGCATTAAGCGGTACCCTAGGGAGGAGAACCAGGCATGGCGGTCACTGGTCTGATTCCACCCCTCCTAAGCGCCTCCTGGACCTTAGAAACCCAATCGACCCCCAAAATTACACTCAGGACCTCCTCTGTTTGTATTGCGCTGCCTCCTGAGGATACCCAGATCTGGAAGTGGCTAGAAAACCTCTCCAGGGATGAATAATGGGGCTCCTTCAAAGGGCAGAACTGCCATAGGTGGGCTGTTGAGAAATTTCCTTGCAACACCACTTCCTCCCAGAACAACACTAAACCCAAAATTCCTTGAAAAAGCATACTCTAGAATGCAAACAAATCAAATAGCAAACCCCTAACAAAAATAAACATTTACAGCCCACTCAACACTCTCTCTAGCCCACCATGCATGCAACAGCCACACACTGAACAACAAATATCTAATCAGCTGCATTCCAACTCAATCCAGCTAAAACAAACAAAAATATTTAAAATGAAGCCCAGAGACTGAGTTCCTAGTTCTGAGAAGTCCAGAGCAGCTATATCAGTACAAATGCAAAAACCCCAAAATTATAAAAGAGTTTTGATGTGATGCACTATTCCTGCTGCCACCTGAGTTGATAACTGGACAGTTAATTTTTAATCAGTTTGAATCTGAGCATATAGTCTGACTTTATCAGCAGATTTAGCATGGACACAAGGTCCAAAGTGCAAATATTTAATAATGTTGAGACTGGAGCTCATCCACCCACAGAAACACAGAACAAGGGGCATCAGTCCGTGCTAGACTGTGTGTGTGTGTGTGTGTGTGGGGGAGGATTCACTCCTTTACAGCTCCACACCCCAATGCTGAATCCAAAAGAATAACTGAGGAAAAAAGCACTCTAATCCCCAGAAGCTTAAAAACCATCACCAACCAAAGAGATGTACTTTAGCCTGGAGGATCTCCACCCACAATGATAATGAGGGTTGGTTGAGGCCTTAACAACAGGTCCACAGTCAGTGTCCCAGAGCCATAGCCCATGGCTTGAATAGCAGTTGTAGTAACTCAGTATCAATCCTTTGAGCTATCCACTTCCCTCTAGAATGATGCATCCATTTGTGACAAGTCATGATTTGTGGTAAAAAATTATGCAGATGCAGTTTGCATAATTCTTGGTTGTAATTGTCTCTTTTTGTCACAAAGTTCAGACACTTAAGCAATCTAATAGATGTTCGGATAGTCTGGATACACATGCATTTTGAAAATAGTGGTGACTGCATCTTGGGTGGATTCTTTTAAAATGATGCCCTTACAGTAGCCTTTTGGTGACCTAAGCCAGCCACACTATATGTTGGGGATTGGGCAGGCTTTACATGGACTGTTGGTGGAACAATGACAGTGGGGTTGGTGGAAGGCACACAGGCCAGCCAGAGCCTTTGAAAACCAAAATCAGATAACAAAGTTCAGATGGAAAAAAGGAAAAGAGAAAGTTCAGAGAGAAAGAATGGACTACAAAAACAAGCACTGGCCATGCCAACCATGTTAGCTTGCTGGTATTCATATGTAGTTGTTGGGCATAGATAGCGCAGCAGTTATGTATGCATTCTGAATGCATATGTGACAGTGGAACATAGTGTATACATATTCTTTAACACTATCTCTTATTTTAATTTCTCAGATAAAATGATGTTGAAATATGCTTATAATGTTAGCAATGTTTGTTATTGGGTTTTTAAACCAAATCGCTAAAACAGGAAAAATGCCACCTTTTTTGGGGGTTGTATTTTCTGTTCACATTGAGGCAGTGTCAGCTTTTAGCATTATTTCTGATCCTACTGGACCAGTCGCCTGCAAAGTCTAAATGTTTGCTGTCTGTATTTCTGTATCTAGGCTGACCAATTTGCCTCATTCATTAGTTCATTGTTATTTTTAATCAAAATGTGATTGCAGTTGGCCCAAGCTTCTTACCTCATAGCTTGTCTGATGTTCCACCTGCCCAGTACCTCTATGTGTTCCTGAGGACAAGAGAGCGTGTGTCTGAGCAAGATGGCCCTGAGAAGACATGAACTCATGCATGCGAGTTATGCATAATGTAAGCACTCTGACATAAGCGTTTGGCTTGAAAGTAGGCTTTGTCCTGAACATGGCAATGTTTTATATTGAAAACTAGTATGGGAACACTTAAAACTATTGTTCCAAAACACTGAACTGTGACTCGGAGCATGCGCAGCAGTGTCAAAACTGAGTTGCATACCCTAAATCACAGTACAGCACTGTTCAGCTGCAGTTGAGTAAAGACAGTATTTGAAAATACACCAAGATCAATCAATCAATCAATGCATTTTATTTCTTTAGGGCCTCAGCCCAAAGGTTCTAGGCACTGCACATAAAGCACGTAGAAACACAGAGAATGACAGCATGAAAAGACCATTGGTCTATCCAGTCTAACCACAAAGTCATAACAAACCTGAGAGCTATTGTCCATACATATATAAACAGATAAAACTACATAAAATAAAGTCAGTACAGAATAAAACAAATCTAGGGAGTAAAAGCATTTTTGTCAGGTTCATAAAATGCAAGTAAGAACAAATAATTGTTGGGGCCTTTTAAAGGCCTCCACTGAGAGATATATGATGATGGGAGAAAAGGGAGTTCAACAGCTGAGGGGCCATTACATCAAATTCTCCATCCCCAGATGATTTCACATGGGCTTGTGGAACTTCAGAAAGGTTCTTTCAGTGGAACAGAGGGTGATCAGGTGCATGGGGTGCAGGAGCTCTTTACATAGCCAGGACCCGGATTTTGCAGGTCCTTGAAGACCGGCAAACAAATTATGGAGGTGTACATCATCTAACTGGAAGCCAGCGCAGATCACCCAGTACCAGCATAATACAATGTGATTAAAATTGCTTGAATAAGATATAAGCCTCTCTGTGGCACTGTACACTGGCTGGAAATGGTGCACAACCCAGAATGTCCCAGATATAGAGTGTTGCAGTAGTTTGAGCTGGGACATCACAAAGACAGACACTGTAGTCCACAGGGCATCAAACTGAAGGTAAGACTTCAGTTGGGCTATGTCCCTGAGATGAAAACATGACAGCAAGCAATAGTTGTCATTTGTGCTTACTTGTTGTCCACTAAAAACCTCAGGTTTTATGTCATCTACAGCTCTGAGGAAAGTGCGACTAGGGATGCATGAAATATTCCTCTTCATTACAGTCTTCTGAGATTCTGGTTCTAAAGACACAACTCCACCTAACCCGGAGTGAGGCTTAGCCAGCTGCCAGCCATCCAGTCACTTAGTTCAGACAAACATCGATTAATCACAGTCACAGAGTCACCCAGTTTGGTGCGAAGCAGAGTTACAACTGGATGTCATCTGTATAGCAATGAAAGCACAAATTGTACTTTTTACTATCTCTCTTAAGGGCAATATGTACACCATGAAAAACTTTGGGTACAAGATCAAGCCTTGGGGAGTGTCACAGAGGACAGCAGTCATCTCAGTAAAATTTCCCCAGGGTAACCTGCTGCTCTCTGCCAGCTAGGAAGGACTCAAACCAACAGAACACTGTGAGTCCTCCATTCTTTCTAATGTGAGCAGTTGAAACCTGATGTTTCACAGTGTCAAACACCAAAGAGAGATCGGGGGTGGGGACCATTGATTATTTTATGTCAATCTCTTGCAAAGAGGAGAGCATTCTTCTCCTTTACCAGGGCACTCTGTGCTGTGTCAAGATCTGAACCATTACTGTAATGGCTCAGAAATATAATGTATGCCAGGTGATATTCCAACTGTGAGGCATACACCTTCTCAATTGCCTTTCATAGAAGCACCAAGGTGTGAGACTGTAATTAGCCAAGACCTCTGGGTCCAAAGATGGTTTATTTAAAGAAAGGATGGAAGTACAGTAAGGGCATTTGTAAACTCCAGCAGTCATGGAAAAGACAATAATGTAAATAAGATGACAATTCTGAAGAAAAAACAGCCATAAATGTACTTCTACTGCATGTAGTAACTTCCCTTTTCCTACTGCATCATTGTTATCCTATGAATCCTCATTGCCAGATATCCCATCCTGTTTGTCTGCTGCAGGTGATGCCTGAGATAATCTGGGGGTTAGGGATGGACAGACTTGGATACAATACTTCTACACAGCCACCTTTAGCTGACCAGCTGACAATGTGCCCCACTGGACATGACAAAACCCAACCAATAGCCCAGGTGCTCAACAGGATCTTGTAGAAACTGCATTTGGCTAGCTTCACTCTCATTCCTTACTGCTGCAGTTAGGATATGACCTGGTCCAGGATAGTCAGATGTTCCTCCTCAATGGGCACTATTACCAAGACATTATCAATAATGCAGACTGCATGATTCAGTCTAGCCAGCATCTGGTCCATTGTGTGCGGAAAATTGCTGGTGCCATTGCAACTCCATAGGCCAACAATGATATTGGCAAAGTCCTTTGTGGATATCTATGGTGAGAAAAGCTTTGACTCTGGCTCAAGTTTCTACTGCTGGTATGCAAAGGGCAAGTCCAACTTGCTAAAGACTAGGGTGGGGTGCATAGTGATTTTACTGTTCAACCAAATACCAGCTTACATTATTCCATGAATAAGAAATATGAATAGTGAATGAACACACATAAGACAGTACTGTGGACACATGGATTTTTTAATTTTTTAAATAATTTAAAATTCATTGCTTTATCTTTTATGTATTTTGCTTATCAGAAACAAGTATTGAGAGAACAGTGAGATAGTTACAGTTTTTGTGAAACATTGCAATGTCATAGTGGCATATAAACATGTAAACTGGGCAAAAATTTAGCAGCATACATCTAGCAGCTTAGCAAATATTTAGCAACATATACAGTACACATTGCTCATGGTTAGTAAAACTGTGCATACTTGCAACAAAACAGCAATCAATACTCATGCTAGATCATTGTAAATTATATTTGAAAAAAAGTCTTTCAGCATTCTTAGGTAAAGTCTGCATCTATGTTCAGCATGTACAGTATGTCTTCTGCAGTGCTGGATAGTTTTGTAGATGAGACATTACTTTGTGAGGCTGATAAAAATGACCTTTAGTGGCAGCTTAATTAGGAAGATGCAGAGTTGTGCCTCCATCACATAGGATAGAGCATATCCTTGCTCCCTCAGCATCGCTAAATCATGTGGGTATTGAATCTAGTATTTCAGCTTACATTGTTTTTATACCCTTGCAACATGGGAAGAGACAGAGTTGCGCCGGATTGGTCCAACAGCATCAGGTGACCATTGATTAATTCTCAAGTAATCCACAGTTGCTGGAGAATTAATCAACGGTCACAGTCACACACTTTGTCTTCCCATGTCTGTTTCTCGTTCCTGCTGTGGTACAGCTGCAGTACCATGTAGTGGACACATTTTGTTTTCCTCAATGTACCACAACACTTACACACATCATGGAAGTGTCTTATTTCTGTGACTTAGCAGAGTTATTAGCATATTTTGTTTCCGCTGACTGCATGACTCACTATTTTTCACTCTTCGTTTCTGTGCTCAATTCAGTACATTTGGAAATTGATCAAAAATGGGTGTGCTGTGCTGCTAGCATTGTTTGACTGCCATTTGTTGGCGGCTGGGAATTGCAGGAACAAAGAAGTTGTAAGTCAGACCAAATTAGCACATATTCTGAAATGTTGATCACATCTGCATGTAATCATTAATTCAATGACAGTTCACCATTGCACTCACAATATTAAAAAAAAAAAAAAAAGATCAGCCTGTTTAGCATGTGGTTTCTCCAGTCAGGTTTGACACCCTTTCTCTTGCACATTTAGGAACCTAATATCCTCCTGGATCCTTTGTAATTTTGTACTTTAAAATTACTTTTACACAAATATAATGTTTTTTTCTTGGTTTTATGAAGTTTTTTCAGATTGGTTCAATTCAGTACATTTGGAAACTGATCAAAATGGGTGTAAATAAGTGCTATGCTGCTAGCATTGTTTGACAGCCATCTGTTGGATGACTGGGTACTGCAGGAACAAAGACCAAAGTTTCACTTAAATATATGCATTTTCCATGATGCACAGAAGCCAAATCCCAAACAGTAAACATAGGAGAAAACGGAGATGATTCCACAGTTCACAAAAGTAAGACAGCCAAAATGACAACATACTCCGAAATGTTGATCACATCTGCATGTAATCAGTAATTCCACTGTTGCACTCATAATATACATATATATAAAAAAAATCAGCCTATTACAGCAAATAGTTTCACCAGTCAGGTGCAACCCCTTTCTCTTCCCATGGTAGGAACCTTAATATCCTCCCAGAACCTTTGTAATTTTGCACATTAAAATAACTTTTATGCAAATGTAACATGGGAAGAGAAACATATAAAGAACACTGAACCTGTTCTTTTCTCCATGTTACAAGTGAATTAACCTACTTCAGAGCATGGGTCTACTTGAGAATTGTCCATGGCTGGTTGGTTGGAATCCCTTGGCCCTGCGACCTCGTGATCCAACACCCCCCCGGCCATGGATTAATTCCTAAGTAGACCCATGCTCTGTTGTAGGTTAATCCTTACTTGTCACTCACTTATATGTAGGTACATTTTCAAAGCCCTCACAGATGGTAACACCACAGAAATGGTGGCAGTGTCTGAGCTGATTTCTTTTGTCTGCTGCTCAAACAGTTCCAATACATTAACAATTGACTCAGCAAGGCTCCATTGGCTAGGTGTGAAGATGTGACATTTGACTCCTCAGCACAGTAAACACTTAATGCTCGTTTTTGTTCTATTATATGCTTTAACATATAAAAGTAGAGTTCCATCTAGTAACTATATATTGAACTAATTGTGCATTAGGTAGACCAAATTCTGTTTGTATGCTGTGATGTTTTGATACTACAGATGCTGAGTGTTTGAAATGTCCAACAAGGTACCTTTCATTTGTCATAAGATCAGCAATGAAAGGCTGGTTTAACAATGCATCATGGAGGCACAACTGAAAACAACCTAAGCTACTGTATAAATGCCACAGTCACTAAAAGCTTTCTTAATGTCTACCCAATTACCATGACTTACAACATGGCATCTCTCTTTACTTATTTGCCAGTACTCAAAAGTTTTCAGCATGGCGTTAGATATCACTATTCCTGTATGCTTTCCTGAAAGCCTTCACAGTCTAAAATTGCTGCCTTTCTGTGAAACTCGTTAACCCAGTGTACTGTTAAATGTAAGAATGACTGTGTGGTATTCTCTTGTGTCCACATATCAGCAGTGAATGACAAAGTGAATGTGTTTTGAGCAGTAACATTATTTGCTGGTGTTAACATTCATAAGTTCCCGTACTACAGTTTATGAAATGTACTTACCGCGACGGTAGTTTGTACTGTGGTTCTAGCATTTTCAGAAGTTGAATAAAGTCTGCATCCTCAACCACAGAGAAGGGCTGCGTGTCCCAGGTGATAATCATTTCTGCTAGGGCATAATGGATTTTGGTAGCCTCAGGTGTATCACATGTGCAGAGCCTTCGTTTAGCAGTGCAGCCCTCTAGGGTTGGCCAATATGTCTTGTTGCTGGCATCTGCTCAAGTTTCTCTTTCTCTTGTTTTGTACCTCATTGTTTGGTCTCATTAAGCACCTCCACATATTTGAACTGCATGTGGTTTATCAGGGCAGTAGTCATGTACCCAGATGTCTGGCTTCCATAAGAGATACAGTTTTGCACAGCAAGCACTCTGCCTTAGCACTATTTTCTTCACAAATTTTAAAAACTCCACCACCAGGCTCTTTTTCTCACTCTTCTTGCACCACCATGCCACACAAACCCTGTTCTGGGACAGCATGCTGAGCCCTTCTTGTTCCCTCTCAGCCAATGAATGCGTACGCATTGAAGTCTCCACGTGAAGCAATGGCGTCTGATATATTTATTTATATTTACTTTTAAGCTTGACTTCTACTAATTTATGAAATATACCATTTACAACTTCTTTCCACTAATTCTGATGCTTCCAGAAGCATTGCCTAGGGAGGACTGCATGACAAACAAACTCATGCAAGCTCGCTAATAGGTCATATACTGTTAACAAAAGAACTCTAAACTTAAAAAAGTAACCTATAAGAAGCAACAAACTTATGTGTTTAACATGATTAACATTTGTAATTTCAGTTAAAAAAACACAACATTGCTGGCACCCTAGATGCACACCGCATGACACGGAGGGTTGTTGGGGGCAGGGGTGGAGTGAGGACTGGATATTTGGTATTTGCATTAATCTTGCAGGTGGCATCGATCGAATACAAATAGTGCTGAATGCCCACTCTTCATATCCGAAGTGAATATGAATCGAATATTCATTCTATCACTATTAAAGACCTTTTCACCTGCCAGTGCAGCAAACAAGTCCTCAGCATTGGTAGCCTTGTAACTTTGTAGTCCTCATACATCCTCACTGCTTTGTCTTGCTTTGGAACCCGATGATGGAGGCACCCAATTGCTCCTGTCTACTTGTGACATAATATCATGTTTCTCTAGATGATCCACTTCTTTTTACTGCTTCTTTTAAGGCATAAGGTAATGGTCACGGTTTGTGGAAGATTGGAGTACACCAGTTTTACCCAGATTTTACCTTTAAATCCCGAATGGTGCCGTAGCCATCCTGAAAAATTAAACAATGTACATCTAGTATTTCCTCACTGCATCTTGAGGCGCTTTTGTTATAGTACATACAGAGAAGATCTTTTTCCAGTTCAAGTTGCTCTTCCTGAGCCAGTTTCTTCTCAGTAATGCTGGTCTCTCTCCTTGCCTTAACAGCAGAGGCAGGGTCCATACTCAGTCTCTAGGAAACTGGTACCAGAATCCTCCCTAGAACAGGATTCAGTCCCCAGTGTTAGAAATGAGCTGACTATGCAATGATCACAATGGACAATTCTTGAGGTTCTCCTTGCATATGTGATCTTGCACAAGAGATACTGATGCACAGGTGTCAAGTTGCATGCTAACCAGTTTCCTGCCAATTCAGTCTGGAGGCAAATTACCACTCCATTTGATAATGTTGTATGGACAGTGAACAGCTCCCATGATTCTTTCTCCAGTTCAGTCTCTGGCATGGTCTCTGTACATATTGTGCAGCGCAGTATGTGATCCACGTTTACACTCTCTAAAGATAACCCACTTTTCCACAGTTGTGGCATTTTCTCTGTCAAAATCCTCATATGCCTTCCTGGTGCTTCCCCCCCAGTGGTAACAAAGTTGCTTTGACCTTGTGGAACTGACCTGTGGTGCTGGCTTCCCATAACTTTGTGGTAGCTGATGAGGCGGTGGTGGACCACTTCATGATGTGGAATGTTTCTTGGCTCCTGGCATATGAGACTCTATGAAACCCATTCCTTGGTGGTTCTGAATGTCCTGCTAGCTCCCTGGTGTCCTTCTGGGTAGCTCAAATGCAAGTGTAATACCACAGGCTGGCTTGAAAGTTGTCCTTTTCTGACAATAACCATTTGTGATAGCCTTCTCCTCTCAGACCACAGATGAACTGATCCCATATAGCATTATCCAGAAAGAGGCAAAACTCATAGGCGCTTCAGATACTTCAATGCAATTATTTAGTCATCAAGAGCTCCCCTTCCTCTTGGTTCTAACTATGAAAATGAAAAGAAATTAGCTTGGGTTTGAAATGTCATTAAAGTGTCTCAGTGAGTTGGAGGTACTGCATATCCAACAACTTGACTGGTGCAGTCAGACTCTTGGGAGAGTTCATACACCTCGTGGCCCAGAGCAAAAAAGAACATGTACCTTCTTATTATCATTAACTTGGTTCATCACCAACCAGTGCTCAGAGTTCCAAGTAAGAATCAAAGTTCTCTTTTAATTCATCAAATTCAGGCACTTATCTGATGGATGCCATGTTGCCAGCAAATCACTGACATGGTGCTTGACAGTAGCACATAGCCCTGTGGCTTGTTGAAGTGATGTCTTTGGTGGTGCACTGGTGGTCCAGTGCTCCTCAGCTCTGCTGTCCAGAAGAAAAAAATCCCATGTTCAGGGCCCCTGCACTTACTTGGCTAGAATGCCTTATGTCTGACACTAGATGCAGATGCTGTGCTGCTTCGTAGTGCAGGCCTTCTGCTTAGTGAGCACTATTGCACTGTGGCTAAGCTGGGGTTAGGGACAGATAGCTCTGGATACAGCACTTTCCTACAGGCATCTTTACTCTCTGAGGCTGAACAACTGACAAGGTGCCTACTGAGCATGACAGGAACTACAGTAGGACTGCAATTACACAGGCATGGACTACAGCCAATATGGCTACCCTAGTGCTTCCTTAAGGGAAAGCACATGTATGTACTGTATACTACAATGTCAAATCAAATGCTGGCCAGTGAAAAAGAAGCAAGCAAAGCTTGGTTGATGAAAAGCAATCAAGAAAAGTAATGTTGGCAAATGCACCACATGTAGCAAAAAGAAATGAATACACATATATGATGCAATGTATTACTTTCTCATTATTCTAGTTTTTCATTCCTTTACCAGCTCCTCAGATTATGAGGATAGCAGCAGCAGTGAGCATGTTCTGGCAAAAGAGGCAGAGTACAATGTTGACTCTGATGATAACATCTCAGAGGAGCCTGTTGCAGTGGGAGGGCAGATTTATAAAACAGAAGATGAGGAAAGTTCATTAGAGGCAGAGCCCTTTACATTCTCTGATTCTAGTCACCACCAACATCATTTGTTCTCCTTAATTTGTATTCCTTTTAGGTTTTCCCTTTTGTTCTTTTTCCTTTTTCCATTTTCCATGTTGTTTTCCAGCTAAACTCCAGAGACTAACCCTTGCTTGGCTTGTGATGATTACCCTACCTATGATGGCACTTATTTGTATGCCCAAGCCCAATGTTTAGGTCACCCAGGTTCTACACCTAGTTCTGCCCCTACCGCCCTCTAGTTAGGCCTCTGATGGTCTATACTACAAACAGATATGGCGCACACATGGTTGCAAGATCTGGACACTTCTTCTAGCTCTGGACCTGGTGTTGAGTGCAAAATCTGGCTTTGTCAGGTCTAGCCTACAGCTGAGTTGTTGGAGCATAATTACTCTGGTTTGGCCCTGCGCCATTATTCTTCCTAGCCCCATTTTTAGCTTGAGTAGCTCAGGAATGAATCTATATTTTCCAGGGCCATTATATTGACAGTTCCTTGGCTGAACTATTCAGCTTATCAATTCTAAATTAAGAAGACAGCACTCACCATGGACCTACCAATACAGAAAGTGTGCAATGTCTTCTTTCTTTACTAACTGACTATTTGGAGCAGGGCACCTCCATACCTAGTGCATGTTTTTCTGTGCTATAACTATTATTCAACTGATCATCCCAGTTCTGTTTATCAAATAACATCCATCCTTGTTTTCAAATTTCTCAGTTAATGTTTTCTGAATGGGGTCTAGTATAAAGATGCTGGGATAATCCATGGGACTTTCTGGATATTCTCAGATTTCATGATATTTAAGTAGAGTATGGAACACTGATAATGGGAGTTGCACATGGGTTTGACATGGTGATATTTTCCAGAGTGGCTTTTCCTATCTCAATTTTGTCTTGGTGGCCATTTTGTTTTTATCAAGGTTAAGCCATGCAAAGCTTGGACTTCAAAAGCTCTCAGATAGTTAGGAACTGTCTAGTACTAGTGACCTTGGTAATAGGTAATTTTGTCTGGCTAGTCCTGCATAATCTCCATAATATATAAACATAATGACCAGTATATGTTATTATACTATCCATACAAAAATCTGGGATTAAATTTGTCATTATCTGGAGTATCTGGGCATCTTTTTTTTTTTTGCCATACAGATTTTTGAACCTGACCAGCCACCTGACATACAGGAATATACCTAAATCCGAGGACATACCTTGTGTAGTCTGAAGCCATCATGCTGATGGCAGCTGGCTGTTTTCATCCATTCCTCCCGGAGCTTTGTGGCATGACCAACTGCCATTTTGATACCGTGTGATTGCAGCACACTGTGTGTGGAGCAAGCTCCCTGGTCCTCTTGCAGGTGTCTCTGTGGTGCAGGTACCCACTGGCAGCTCTCCCAGGGTGGAGTGCACTACTGCATGGCAGCTGTTTCAGCCCATCACCTCTCACCAATTCACCACTTCTGCAATGTGTGCAACATGACCAGCAGGCCTACACTGATTCAACAACTGTGTACCCATACCCTGTGACTTTCAGGGTAAGTCTGTGGTATTCAGAGAGTGCTGGTATCAGTGGGGAATGGGGCAGTGGCCCAACTATATGGCTGGGCTTAGCACTGTGTTGGTGAAGGGCAGAGGACTGCTAGCTGGGGATGAGCTTTTGGTATTCGGTATATATTGTATTTCTGCTTACTTTTTTCTTTCCCTAGAGCCTTGTTCCAGACCCTAATAAAATCCTGTATTTCATTTTCAGTTTCCCTCCTCTTTTCATGTTTTAGTGTGAACATATTAGTTGTAATTTGCCAAACTGCTTATTTTCTTTAAATTGCTGATTGCATTATGGGGAGGTTGGAGGGCTGTGCCACTGGGAACCTAATCAGTTTAGTACTGTTTCCCTGTGATAGTACTGGCTTAAAACCTGGCACATAATTTCCATGGGTGGAGGCACCATGTAGCTTAACATCTGAACTGTATCATTTATAACATCTTTGGGTAATGAATCCTCAAAGGAGTTATCGATCCAGACCCTTCAAGCTTATTTGAGCCCAAAATGCAGGGGTAGTGTACTGAAATCTATAGAGACCTGGTATAAATGCAATACAAACCAAGTAAAGGTCTTGGTCACAGAACAAAACTAAATGATGATTTGTCACTGAATATTAAAACACTTGGAGGTATCCTGATATAGCCGTAGTGACTGTCGAGATATTAGGGGTTTACACTGAAAGTACATTCCTATGTAAACCACCATGAAAACTGGTCATTCAGAATGGTAGTTTACTCCCTGATAAAGGTAATTGTGGGAGTATATCTCTGTGACATGCCACAATCCTTATTCATGCATTGTGTCTTCTAGATAGGCTGATGATGCACATGTAACTTCCAAACAAATCTTAGTGCAAGGAAGGAGAGAACATTCATAGTTATTTTTTAAATTCAATGGATTTTTATTTTTAGGGTTTAGTCAAAGATTTTCAGTGAGTAAAGGTGGCAGCCATGATTGTAATGCCAAACAGGAACTTGTGAAGTGGCCCATGAATATCCCTGTACGTTGCCCAGCTTGGAAAATGTTTCAACACTTTTCAGCCTGTGTGATTGTAATCTGTTATAGCAGCAGTGGAAAGAAATTGGGCAATAATCTTCATCCTACATTTTCTCACTATAAAATATTTCAGGCATCCTACAATTTTATTTGATGGTAAAATGTTTTTAGTTCCACCAAACTATGTGTATTTTTTCTCAAGAAAAGACAGTGTCACTTTTGGCTTAGAAATGACATTGTAAACCTGTCGAAGATTAGAGCTGAGATAATAAAAAACTCAGTGTATTGCATAGGAGGTACAGTACCTATAAAAGTAGATTTGTAAGGAATGATAACTTTTTTCTTTGTTATTGCTGAAACTAGCTTTTGGGGAAAACATTTTTGCTGCATTGCTGCTTTAACCATATGGGTATGTGCAGTCATTGGCCAATCATATCACTGATTTTTTCTTACCCATTTTTAATTACTATTATAAAACAATAGATGAAAATAGAGGGCCATCTATGAGGCCATTATGAAGGAATTGCAAAATTGGTATTGTAATAAGGAGATGAATCTGAAAGATGTAGATGGTATCTGGACGGTCATGATAAATAAAATAAAATCACTTGAAGAGTGTTATTTGCTTAGTCCACACACTGCATGACCATCCTAGTGGTGGTAAGGCAGTTCTGGCAAGCACTTGAGAGAGTTTCGAGTTTTTATGCACCATTTCATTGTACTCTACAGTCTTGAATGTACTAGGGCTTACAGAGATTGCTGGGAAGTGTAGTTCCTCATGGTATAGGAACTACAATACTTCCTGTACTAGTGTGGCAGTTAGTTAGCTATAGGAGCCCAAAAGCCAATTTGTGTTTAACATTCCACTTACTTGGGACACAGTTACCTAGTAGGACAAGTAGCAGTAAATATTTTTAAGTATTTACCAGGCTGTGTGAGCGCCTGCTCGAGGAGCAGGTGTCATGCTGACCCCTCTACTTCCAGGTTGTGGGGACTTTAAAGTATTCTCCATGTGAGGGACAGCGTGTACAGAACACACGTGCACCGCATGCAAATATGCATGCTAAGACATGTGCAGCATGTCTGCATTGTCCATGAGGGGCCACAGGAAGCATAAGTACATGAGCTATTGGGAGGTAAGAACCTTACTATACTAGTACAGCATTGACCATGCATACCTATATTTGCAAGTTTTGAGGAGTAGCACCCTTACTGTTTATACAACCCATCTCTGCCTTAAAGTATAATCAGTCAAGCACACTACTTGGAGAACCTGTACAATTTCCTCCCAAACAATACTGACTGGTGTTGCTCTAACCAAGCATAGAATACATTAAAATGGAGGACTGAATTGGATTTCAGGAGGGTGGCTGGGCCAGTAAATGCCACTCTTGTCTCATGTTTTCTTTATTAGAAAGTGAAACTACAGAACAGGGGTACATATGCAAAAATACCAGTATATTACTTTTCTTGAACTAGAATTCGTTTCATAATAAACTTGATTCAATTATGGTAAACCAAGTGAAATTCAAAACATTATTAAAACTATAAATCCCCATCTCTCCAACATGTGGTTCAGCAGCTTCTACTACTCCTGTCAATCATTTGGGACTAACACACAACTTACTGAAGATATTTGACAGACATCAATTCGTAATGGCACTCAGAAAAAATGAATTAGGGACACTGAGCAACCTGAGACCGAGAATGAAGAATGGATCTTAGTCACAGGTAACAGTACCAAAGGGGAAGAGGGCAATGGAATCAGTGTACCTCTAATAAATTGCTTTACTTCCCTTCAGTCTGAGTCTAATACTGAAGCAGTTGATAACACCTCCCATTCCTTTTCACTTTCTGAAACCACAGAGAATCCTGTCACAATCCATCATCTGTGCACACGGTTCAATATGTTACAGAAAAAGACATGAATATTGAAACCCCAGAAGGTGTAGAGCCTGAAGCAATCCAAATTAATATAGCTGCAGAGTCAACAAGGAGTCTTCCTGAAATAATGGAAGATAATTCTGAAAATAAACATACCCCATTACATCAAAAGTATGCATTAGGTGATTCCATAATCAAACATATAGACAGGATTATATGCAATCCTGACAAGGCAAATAGAACCTGCAACAGCTTCAGGGATGCTAGGATATCGGATATTATACCGATGCTTAACAATATTCTAAACAACTGTGGTAAGAAGCCTTTGGTACTGATTCATGCTGGGACAAACAACATAAATGTGTCAGGCATAAATTATATTAAAAAGACCTCACTATCCTAAGTGAAATCCTGGCTGCTAAGGATTATGAGGTCTGCTTCTCAAAATGTTACCTGTACCAAGAGTGACAGAAGCCATGACTTTAAAAATTAAATCTATAAATAATTGACTATGCCTATGGTGTCTTAAAAAGGCTTTGGATGTATTACAGCTTGGAAGGATTTCTCAGACAGACCCATTTATTTCGTGGGATGGATTACATCTCAGTAAGCATGGTAGCAGTCTCTTGGGTAGAAGATTGGAACAGTACATAACATAGCATTTAAACTGATATGGGGAGGGTGTAGCTTCAAATCTTTCATATAGAAATTATTTTCTTCATCTTCACCCAACTACAGGCAAATTAAGGGTTGTAATATCTTAACAACCAATGTTGGAAGCCTAAACAAATTTAAAAATCTGAACTTTTGGTACAGAAGGATGTTCGTATTGCAGCCATTGCAGAGATATGGTGGGATTCCATGTCTGACTAGATGAAGGACATTCCTGAATATAAGCTTTACCAAATTTTTTTCTTTTATATTTACCTCACTTTTTGTCCTCCTGCCACCCGTCACAGCTCTTCCCTGGTCACGCGGTGCCCTGAGGACTCCAGCGCCTGTTGAGGCCCTCGCTCTCCCAGTCACTCCTGGCTTTCCCCAGGAGGTGGGGCATGACACTGCAGCAGGTATTGGTGTCATGTGACCATAACTGGTTGGGAGAGCCCTTAGCCAGATGGCTAATTGAAGCCCAGGGCAGGGCATCATAGGGACGTCCGCGAGGAGGGATTTTTGTCCCTATAGGCTGGGGTGGAAGATTTACCATCTTGCTAGGCAAGACAAACTAGGAGGGAGTGTGCTTATGTATACACAACTCCATTTCATCACATACAGTCCAGTCCCACTACATATGGATACTCCACTGGAAACAATCTGGGTGAAACTTTTATTTTCTGGACGATCTTCCATTATAATTGGTAATTGTTACCAACCACCATCAGTGTATACTCAATATAATAATTCATTAATGGAAGAGATTACAGCAATGTGCCACCTAGGAGGCGTTATCCCATTGGAGATTTTAACCTCCCAGGTATTAATTGGACATCTTACCACGGCAGTAACTCATTAGAAATATCATTTGTTGAAACTTGTATTGAAATTGGGTTGGAACAACAAGTTACTGAATTTACCAGGATAATAGTATATTTGATTTGATCTTAACTAACATAGAAAATGATATTTTAGATGTTAATATTCTAAGCCTATTGGGGCGAGTGACCACAATATCATCATATTTTGGCTAATTACGAGGAGACAGAAAGTGACTTGCAACACTAAGGTCAGAAATTACCACAAAGTTGATTTTGCTGGGATACAACATAATTTAACAAATATTGACTGGGACAGGATGTTCCTAAATAGGTCAGCCAATAGTGCCTGGTTAGCATTTAAGGCAATTATACTGGAAATAGAAAATACTTGTGTCCCTTGTAAGGAAAAATATAACAACAACAGTTGAATGACTAATTGGTTAAACCCAAAAATTAAAAGACAAATTAAAGTTAAACATAAGGCCTACACTAGGTTCAAAAATATAACACTGATATCAATAAAGCTGCTTATTTACAAGCACAAAAGAATTAAAACAAGTTATTAAAAATCCAAGTCCAACATAAAACTTAAGATTGCACATTCTAAGGACAACAAACTTTTATATTCATACATAAATTCAAACTGCAGGAATACCATCAAAACAGTAGGCCCAATTACTGAGAACAACAAAATAATAGAAAGTGATATATTAGTGGCTGACAAATTCAATGAATATTTCTGTTTGGTTTATACCCAAAAACTCAAGATTCACCAGCTTATGAAGTAGACCAACAACCCGAGGCACCTTTTACTCCAAGTAAAGTTGATGATGCTCTTTCCAAAATAAATAGTTAATCTAGTTTAGGACCAGATAATATAGCTACTTTAATGCTTAAGAAAATGGCAATAGAGTTGGCATACCCTCTGTCAGTAATATTTAACTTATCCTTAGAAGAAGGCATTGTACCGAGGATTGAAACAGGCTATTGTTGTCCCAATTTACAAAAAGGTAAATATGAGAACATAGACAACTACAGGTCAATTAGTCTTACTTGACACTGCTGCAAAACTATGGAACATTTGATTAAAGCAAAGTGGAACTTTTCCTAGACACAACTGGACAGGGGACAAACTTCAACATGGTTTCAATAAAGGAAGATCGTGCACTACAAAGTTAATACATTTTACAATTACATCAATAAAAATTTAGATAATGGGATCCCCACTGACATTACCTTACTCAATGTTTCCAAGGCCTTTGATAAGGTAATACATCACAAACGAATCAAATAACTATTGAATCATAGCATCAACAGAATATTAGTCCAGTGAATTAATAATTGACTTGATAACAGAAAACAATGTGTATGTATTAATAATGTAACATCGAGTTATGGTCTTGTGAGTAATGGTGTACCTCAGGGTTCCATTTAGGACCCATATTATTTAATATATATGTTAGTGACCTGTGGAATAACGTTTCTAGTAATATCATTAAATTTGCAGGTGATACTAAATTAGGAGGAGCAGTAGATTCATTTAATAAACATCTTTTCATAGTTAGTGACTTAGGTAAAATAGAAAACTGGGCAGCAGAAAATGGTATGTACTTGAACACTAGCAAATGTGCCGTGTTACACTTTGGGAAAAACCCACATTATTCTCATATTTTAAATCAAACACTTATCAGAAATCTGGTTCAAGAAAGGGACTTGGGTACCGTAATAAATATAGTAATATCTTCTGACCATTGTACAATGGTTTCTAGAACAACCAAAATCTCATCTCAAAGTCAAACATTCCTTTATGTACAAATCTGATCAATTTCTTCAATCGATCTATAAAAGTTACATACCACCAATACTAGACTATGGTTCCCAGGTGTGGTCACCATTTTATAGTAAAGACATTAAGTTAGTAGAAAGAGTTCAAAGAGCAGTTACAAAAACAATACCCCATCTGAAAAATAAATTGTATCAGGAAAGACTGACAATAACAGAATTACATTCATTGGAGGCTAGAAGACAATGGGGTGATTTCTGTTTCTCTTCAAACTACTGCAGTCCCATGATCTAATGAATAGCTGTGAGTTAAAATAGCACTCACGAGATGCAATCTGAAGTCACATAATATGAATGGAAATTCCAAAGGCCAATACCTCCAGAAGAGATAACTTTTACACTATTAGATCAATAAAAGCATGGAATAGATTACCACAACATGTGGTTGATATTATTAACTTTGACAGCTTTAGAAAGGCTTTCGATAATCTATACTATACCAAGCAATTATTGGTTTTAATGGCCCCTCATGTGGCGGACATTCTAGATGAGCTTCAGCCCCTTATATCCTATAATTCAAAGTATTCATAGTATACCGGCTGTTGCAAAATACAATAGGAGGGAGAATACCAGTATGGTTAATGAAAGGACTGGCAGCACAAATAAATAGGAGGTGGAAACAGTTTAAAAGGGAAAAACAACAAATGACTCGGATGGGAACAATATAGGAGAATGGCTAAGATCTGTAAAAGGAGATCAGAGATGCTAAGAAGGAAGGAGCTAGATATTGTACAGACATAAAAATAAAACAAAAGCATTCTGAAGTATGTGAGATTGAAAAGTGGTGGGAAAAGAACACTAGGACCAGTAGTGGAGAATGGAGCAAGTTTGAAGATGAGAGGGATATAACAAGCATCATAAATACATTTTTGGATACATATTTCAGGTGACAAAGTTATCCGAGGTGGACATTACTGATATTGGTCTTACTTGTAGAACAGAAGGAAGAAGTTTTGACCGTGATACAAAACATAAACATGAATAAGTCTGTGTCCTGATGGTTTGCACCCGGAACTGAAGGAATTGGGAATGGTGTTGACTGATCCACAGAGTAAATTATTTAATACATGTTTGGAGGAGAAGTCACTAGACTGAAAAAGCAGTTGTTACACCAGTTTTAACTGCTGTAGCAAGAGCCAATGCAGGTTACAAAATAATAGTGTGGGCAGTGAGAAATGTGTAAACTAACAATTTTGTAATAAACACTGAGTCACCTATCTGCACTTTCTAACTGTTGTGCTACACATACTGACTAATATTTTGGACCTTATTCTAACTAATATTAAAAATATATGGGGACTTCCAAAGTTATTGCACCTCTTGGAGATGGCAACCATGACATGGTGACTTGGAATATTAAATATTATTCTATAACCAACTCGGGTACTACAAGGAATAAAAAATTTCATAAAGCAAATTATGAGGCAATTAAAATATCTTTGAACCTGGAAATGGGAAGCTGAACTAAAGAATCTGAATTCCAAACAGATATGGCAAGCCTTAAGACAAATTGATTACTGCATAAACACCTGGGTTCCAGTATACAGGAAATATAATAATAATAATAATAATAAAAGGGTTCCTCCTTGGCTGAGCAGTACGATTAGAAACTGATTAGAAATAAAAAAGGCATTTAATAAGTATAACAAGAATAAAACCATAGAGAAATGGGAAAAGTTCAAAGCGAAGGCTAAAAATTGTAAAACAGCTATTAGAACAGCAAAAAAATTTAGAATTAAAACTTGCCACCTTAACTAAGGATAATAAAAATATTTTTTAGTTATATTAGGCGCACTAAAAGGAGCAGTACCATCAGTCGGTCCACTACTAAAAGAAAATGTGCCTATGACAAATGCAGCAGACATGGCAAAGGAATTCAATTACTATTTTCTAAATGTATATAAAACAAAAGATTATGCATCTTTGGAAAATTTAACCCCAAATCCCCATATCCAAATATTACATCGGTAGAAGTTAAGCAAGCTATACAAGCCACTAAAGTCAATTCCTCAGCAGGTCCTGATGGTATTCCTTCTAAATTTATTAAGGAATTATCATTTGAGCTACTAGATATCCTTACGAATCTATTTGATGCATCATTACATGAAGGCACAGTCATTTCAGAGTGGAGACTAGCTATAGTAGTGCCTATCCATAAAAGGAGGTAAACACCGCATGGAGAATTACAGACTTATTAGCCTTACTTCATGTCTAGGTAAAATGATGGAAAGGATCCTACAACAGAAAATGATTACTCACCTTCAAACTATGAACATTATGGATATCTCACAATATGGTTTTGTTAAGGGAAGATCATGTCAGCAAAATCTGATACATTTCTTTGAACCGGTTAGTAATGCACTAGACCAGGGACTCCCTGTTGATAGCTTCTTGGATTTTGAGAAGGCTTTCGATTCTGTCCCTCATGGAATTTAATTGAGAATTAATAAGGTATGGTTTTCATGGCAATATAACAAACTGGGGAAACTCCTGGCTGAGCAATAGGCAGCCGAGGATAAGTTTTAAAGGGCATTTGTCAGATCGGGGGTAGTTAGTAGTGAAGTTTCCCAAGGCTCTGTTTTAGGCCCGCTGCTGTTTAATATATTAACTAGTATGCAAGTTAATAATGGCATATGGTTACATAAATATGCTGATGACTGTAAATTAGGTAGTGTTGTTAACAATCCTGAAACAGCTAAAATCTACACTCAAATCTGGATAAGCTTGTTGAATGGTCAGTAAGGAATAAAATATCCTTTAACATAGCCAAGTGCAAGGTGATGCACTAGGTAGGAATAACAGGCAAGTTACTTATAATATAGAAAATAACATCTTAGATAACATTAAAACCAAAAAGAGCTGGGTATTACTATCACTAATGATTTAAAGTTCGACTCATACTAACAACATATCTAGAAAATGTCATGGTATATTATCTTGCATATTAAAACATATTCAGAGTAGGGAACCAAAGTCCTAATCCCTCAACACACAAGTCTGGTTAGGTCTCATATTGGTTATTGCACATCATTTTGCACCCTATTTCTTTGGGATGTAAAACTACTATTGAAAGGTACAAAGAAGATGTACTAAGAAGATCAGAGGCTTGAAAAACACTAACTATAATGATAGACTACAATTTCTTGGCCTATTCTCTTTAGAATATAGATCCTTAAGGGATGATCTGTGTCTAGTTTACAGAGCATTGAATGATCCTGCCTTATGTGAGGCAATTTGTCTTGAAAAACAAGTTATTTCAAACACTAGATCACAAAATTTAAGATTAAAAATTACTACTAACAAAACATCTAAAGGAATAACTACTTCACCCAGTGTGTACCTGCTATTTGGAACACCTTACAAACTGAGGTTGTTAGTAGTAATAGCTTGATAGAATTCAACTACAGAATGCATCAATATATGGGAGTAAAGAAATGTTACTTTTGCCAATAGGCAATGAGTTCTAGGCTTGTCCCTCGAACTTGTACTACACCTATGAACCTATACACATATATACATATATTCCAGTGTAACATAGCAGTGCACTCTCTACATATATTTTTACAGATTAAAAAGAAAGACATTGAGGACTCTTCTCTTCTTTTCAGGCTCCAAGGGACATTGGAGGGTGGGGTTTCCACTAGACAACTCATTTAAAGCAGCGATGACATGCATAAGGCTGAAACTGATCTAGATAGTTGGAATATAGACTAGCAATTTTTGCACTAACCATTGAGCCACCTAACTGCACTTTCTAATTGTTGTGATGCACACAAACTGCTAATACATATACACATATATGCATATATATTTCAGTATAACATTGCAGTGCACTGTCTATACACAGAGCATTACCACAGACACATACACACACCACACTGCCTTATATGGCATTTATTTACATACATCTAACCTAACTTTTACTGTATTTAGGATATGCATTGTGTTTTGCAGTAACTCATTTTACTAATCTGTGGAGGAGGAAGCAGGCTTTTCATTAACTAGGATCTGCAGCTTATCCAATAGGTAGGGACATGGGCAGACTGGGTGGGCCAAGTGGTCCTATCTGCTGTCAAAGTCTATGTTTCTATGTTTCCATGACTGGGTAACTAAGGTAGTGGACCAGGAATGCTTAGGTAGATGTGGCCTATATGGACTTCAGAAAGCCCTTTAACACTGTCCCCATAGAAGGCTGATTAACAAGCTGTGCAGCCTAGGGGTGGATCCTAAATTAGTTATGTGGGTGGAGAACTGGCTAAATGGCAGGAATCAGAGGCTGTGGTAAAGGGAGTACTCTGGAGGAGGAGGATGATCATAGTGCCACAGGGGTCAATGTTGGGGTCCTCTTCAATGTCTTTATTGGGGACATTGCAGAGGGACTGAGAGGAAGGTACACCTGTTTGCAGATGATACAAGGTATGCAATAGGGTGGACATGCCAGGGGTCTTGAAAGAATGGGAGAAGATCTTAGAAGACTGGAGAAATGGTCTGAAGAATGGCAGCTAGGATTCAATGCAAAGAAGTGCAGGATCATGCACAGAGGGCAGAAAACCCAGAGGCAAAGTACGAACTAGGTGGGGAGGTACTAACAGTCACAAAGCAGGAAAGGAACCTGGGAGTTATCATCTTGGGGGTCCAAAGAGAAGTAGGCAGTGTGATAAGATGGCTGGAAAGGCTAGCCAGATGCTTAGATGAATGGGGGATCACGGGTAGAAGAGGAGGTCATCTTGCCCTGTATAAGACACTCATGAGTACACACCTGGAATACTGTGTGCAGTTCTGGAGGCCCCATCTAAGAAAGAACATAGTCAGGGTGGAGGCAGTGCAGTGGAGGGAAAGTAAAATGGAGCAGAGCCTGTGGGATAAGACCTATGAGGAAAGACTAAGTGAGTTAAATATGTACTCTCTGGAGGAAAGGAGGGAGGGGCATGATTAAGACATACAAATATATCACCAGTATAAACAGAGTACAGGAAGGAAACATCTTCCAGAGTAAAAGATGTTCCAAGTCAAGGGGTCACAAAATGAAGTTTGAGAGGAGAAAGCTCAAGAAATGTGAAATTATTTTTCATGGAGAGGGTGGTGGATGCCTGGAATAGCCTGCCAGAGGGGTGGTGGGGTTAAAATGGTCACAGAAGTTAAGAAGGAGTGGGATAGACACAAGGGTATCCTGCAGGCAAGGGGGCTCCAGAGTTCAGTTTGGGCATGGGGATTCACACTAGATAGGGATTAATAGGGCAGACTGGGTGGTGATGTGACTCCACCCTCAGCCCGACCTCCACTGAGCACCCACCACATGCACCACCAGACTCCCACACACCCTCCTCACCTGAAACAGGTCCCAGTATGAAGATCCACCTCCCATTGAAGACACATCTTGCTACTGGAACAGGGGACTACTATATGAGAAATAAGGTAAGTGTGGTTCAATGTATTTCAATGGGTTTCAACTGTACTTACCTTATTTCTCATATCACAGTCGTTGGATCCAGCAGCAAGACATGTCTTTCATGGGACAGTGAATCTTCACATTGGGATCTGTTCAGGTGAGTGAGGGTGTGTAGGGGGTCTGGGGCATATGGGGTGGTGGGTGCTCAGTGGGAGGTTGGGCTGGGGGCACGGGGTTGCATCAGTGATGGACCTTTTTACACATTAAAAAAGACATTGAGGGACTGTGTTCTTCTTTTCAGGCAACAAAGAGACATTGGGGGTGCCACTAGCCACACATTCACACTGACTAATACATATACACATATATGCATATATATTCCAGTATAACATAGCAGTGCACTGACTATACACATTTTACAAATAAAAAAAAAGACATCGAGGACCATTTTCTTCTTTTCAAACTCGAGGGACATGGAAGAATGGGGGTTGCCACTGGATGCCTCATTTAAATCAGCAATGACATGCATAAGGCTGAAATTGATCCAGATAGGGAATGTAGACTAGCAATTTCTGCAGTAACCACTGAGCCACCTAACTGCACTTTCTAATTGTTGTGACACACACACTGTCTAATACATATACACATATGTGCATATGTATTCCTGTATAACATACAGTACAAGTCACATTAAACTGTCTCTCAAACTCACTGGTTTAGCATTTTCAATGAGTTGCATAATGTGTGCACTGTTCACTGAAATTACTTAATAGAAATTTCTTAATGGTTTGTTTCCAGCTGGTATTCAGTTTCAGCTTACTGTATTTTGCAGCTCTCCGGATACTTTTATCAATGTAGTGCATGAGCAGTGCACACATTAAAGGGACATTGTCAGCTTTCAGCAGCTATACTGAACTTGCATGACCAGTGTGCCTGTAATACTATCTATGGCAAAATAAACTATTCATGTGCCCCAGTACAGTAACAGTAAATCTGTTACCTAAATTTAAAAATATATACTTCAGCTCAGACCAAGCTTGTTTCCTTAGTGCCTGGCCAATTTTCTGATGCCAGATGCCTCTTCTTAATGTGAACACGCATTTTGCGTGTATGAATTTCCTGAACAAGTGTAAGTAATAGTTGGGGCTAAAGTACATTCTCTTTGGGCGTGGGGATCTTTGTAAGAATAATGATGAGCATTGCAAGTCTTACTTTTACAACTTTGAAAAATACTACCATGTTCCTGAGCATGAGTGTCACATCCATGGTAACATCATGCACATGTTCAGGATCACGGACTTGTTTTTCAAGGTTCCGTGTCATTATGGCAACTGTACATTGCTGAAATTCAATTTCAACGATGTGCACTCGACAACAAACAAACTGGCGCAAAGGACTCTACATTTTAATGTTGTGTGGGGCTGTGCCCTCACACTCACCCATGGGGGATTTTCCCCATGCACCCCCACTATAAGATTCTCAACTCCAGGGGTGCATTTGGGGTGCAACATTTAAAAAAAAAACCTAGTCAGGCAAGGCACAACAAAACATATCTAGCCCAGACCTGAACCCTGCATCCTAGTCACCCCAGGCCAGCACCCACCCATCACACCACAGGCCAGCTTGGCAGCTTACCATGACACAAACCCTCCCACTTCTCATTTAGCATGCTTGCTCCCCTGCATGTGTGTACATATAGTGACATCCTGTCGCTATTCACAAACCCCACATCTGGTTGCCTTCCCTACTCTCTCGCCCTGTCAACAGGCACCGCAAGGGTCACTGTTTTGGTAGGTGCCCACTTGCAAATAGCACATGTCACAGGATACCATTTTTCAAAGTGGTAAAGTAAGACTTACAATGCTCTTTTTATTCTTAAAAGATTTTGTCTATCCCAAAACAATATCTAACAGAATCTGGCTAGCTGGGCTGGTGCCAGTTTTGACTTATGTCCATGAACATCCACATGTGGTCACACAGGTGACAGTATAGGAACAGACAGTCAGAACCACCCTTTCAACACACACACACACACACACACACAAACACCAGAATAGGTAACATATACAGTAAAGAAAAAATTGTATAAACACACTTGTACTACAACACAAAGATGAAACCATATCCAAACACAGCCCTAATAAACTAATATGAAACACCATCAAATTATGATAACAATGGGTGCACATGGGCAACTCTGCAGAGCCCCCACCCACACACAATAAACAATATGACTGATATAGTTCAGAATTGATGAGAACAAAGATATAAAAAATATAGATATACAATTTGTGGACGCAGTATAGGTCAATGAGTTGCTATACGATATAATGGGGTGCTATCACAGATGATATGAAGGACTGGAATACCTTTGTGTTGCTAAATAAAACAGACAATGACCCTAGATTACATATAAAGAAATGGTTGGGTATTAATAATTAAAATACTAACCAATCCAAGACACATCTCTGATTTGTGTCACCTGAATCAGAACTGTCAGTCACAGTGTCAGAATCAGATGGGCGTGTGCCGTCACACTGATTAACACTGGATACTGTGGTCTCAAATTGGTAAGGCTGGATACAAATTTCAAAGTTTAAATGGATGTCCTCAACATACTTTATATTCCTTTACCTCAAACATGATGAGTAGTGAGCACAGGTACAGTAAAGATTATTGAAATAAAAGGTTAAAAACACACTCCCTGTAAAACAGCTAGCTTAGCTTATCTAAGTTTTTAGGAAGAAGGGCATAACCAACACAGACCAGCAAACTCCTTTTCAGTACTTTAGCAACATAATTTCAACAGCATGGTAAGTTTTAAGATGAAAAAGTGCTTATGAATTGTCCATTTCAAACCTTCACTGTAAATAAAGAAACAAACAAAAACACCTGTAACTTAAATGAACTGCATTTAGGAGTCCTTTAACTTATCTTCAGTGACAGTTGTAACATTAGATGATTTACTATAGAAACATTCCATTCTCTGACATTTGACTTACTCACTGCTATAGTCCAAGGATTGTCTGCTTATCTCCTTTATAGCTGGAAAGGCTGACTGAGTTGACATGTTTATGAGCTGTGAATCTTTCTTGAAAGACAGTTCTACCCAGATTGAAGCTTAGCACACAAAATAGTACTTTGAAACACTGCTCAGCTGATAAAAGTGCACTAATACCACAAAAACTTAAATTTTATCTAGTCCATTAGGAATTGGGAGAGCTCCTTTTCTACTATAATAGCAACATGTCTGCAGGGCTCTGCCCACTATAGACATAAAAGGGAATAAAGTGATAAAACTGATTATAGACCAGTGTGTTTGACATCAGTGGTTGGGAAACTCTTTGAAAAAGTTTGAGCTACAGAATCAAAAGATTTATGGACAAAAACAATATATGGGATGCTAGGCAGCATGGGTTTAGGCAAAGGCAATATCATAGGAGTTCTTTGGTAAAGTCAATGTGACACTTGACCTGGGTAAACCAGTGGATGTTGTATTCCTGGACCTCAGTAAGGCATTTAATAAGATTCCACATGCTGAGCTAATACAAAAATGATGAGTTATGGATTTAACGAAGACTATTAAAGTGGATTGAATCATGGCTTCAGAACAGGGTGCAGACAGTGAAGATAAATGGTTACAAATCATCAGAAATCGGAGTGACTATTGGAGTTCCTCAGGGGTCTGTTTTGGGGCAGTCACTGTTCAACACATCTATCTATCTATCTATCTATCTATCTATCTATCTATCTATCTATCTCAGTTATATATCAGTGACCCAAAACAGACCCCTGGGGAACTATATACAGTAGATATAGACATAGAGATAGATATATAACCATATCTCTTTATCGATTTGCATGTCCTGTGTGTGTATGTGTATATGTATGTGTGTATATATATTTATATATATATGTGTGTGTATATTTATATATTTATATATATGTGTAGATATATAACCCTCTTACTGCCTCAGCCTGTCCGGCTCCCTTTCCCTGCCCATATACAATCTTGAACTGCAGGCATCTCCCTTACACTTACATACACTCATATAATCTAATTTCATGGCTTGCTCCCTCTTCCTCACTTACCGACCTTTCCTTAATGACACCCCCTGCTCTCAATGGTTATTTCTTCCTTTTGTATTACCTGTTTTGTTTTGTGTACCTTGTTTCTGTTCATATGATGTCCACCTGAAAATTTATTGTCCAAGGTCCTCTCTATTCATTGCATAGATAGGCACCTATGAACTTAGAATGGTCTACTCTGTATGTCTCTGATATATTGTATACACTTTAACTCATTGTATGTAAAGCACTTATAATTTGTTATCCTGTTAAGTTTCTGCATGTCTGTACTTTCCCGATTCGTGCCTGAAAATAGTCATTTTATGGCTAGTGCACTTATCCGGTTAACAAAAGCTAAATAAAATAAAATAAAAAAAAAAATATATATATATATATATATATATATATATATATATATATATTATACACACACACACACACACACATGACATGCAAATAGATAAAGAGACATAGGTTAGCTAAATTTGCAAATGATGCTAAAATGGACCAGATTGTGGACACAGAGCATGGTAACAAAAAGCTACAGGATGATCTGAATAATTTATACCCATGGTTGTTAGCAATTAAGTAAGCTTCAACCTTGAAAAGTTGATAGTGGATTGTGATACATTTTGGTTTGAATAATATGCAGGCAAATTATTACATGGGTGGCATAGAACTAAGAACTTCAGAGTATGAGAAATATCTGGGAGTTTTAATAGATAGCAAGTTAAAATTTTCCAAACACTGTGACAAAGCTGTCTCAAAGTGTAATAGAATCTTGGGTTGTATAAGAATCTAACATGTAGGGAGAGGTGGTCATGCCACTGAAAAGGTCATGTTTTATCTACATCTGGAGTACTGTGGAAGTTATGGAATTTATCAAACAATGCAAACATATGCAAGTTGGAAAAGGTACAGAGGAAAAGTACAAAGGTCATAAAGGAGTGAACAGATTACAGTACATTATGAGCAAAGGTTAGATGAACTGGGCCTCTACAAGCTGGAGACAAGGAGACTAAAGGGTGACATGAAATTAGTTTTTAAATTAATTTTAAAATGGATGCAAACAGGCAATATACACCAGGTGAAAAGTCAGTATTTAAAAACCAGCAAACTTGGGTGATCCTAAAAATTTTGGCTGACCATAACTCTTTGCTGAACACCAAAACACAATCCTCACTTATCTCAATTGACCTGGACGGAACATCTGTGCTGAACCTCCTAAAATAGTGCACCTTTTCAATGATTTCTTCTGCAATCTAAATAAATAAAGACCCCCATGCACCCTGAACCTAAATCTACTAAGGAAGTGGAGAACCTGAATCAGCCCAAGTTTCATCTCTAAAGGGTCACATGTTTGGAAGTTGTTAAATTAATTGCCTATCAAAAATAGACAAATCAGTTGGATCAGACGGTTTGCTCCCAAAGTTCCTCAAACTTGCTGCCCTCAGATAGCCCCACCATAGCCAAAATATTCAACCTATCTTTCATGACCCAGTCTGTACCCAACCTCTGGAAAACAGCTATAGTTCTCCCATTACACAAAAAGGAAGAAGACACTACTGGAAAACTACTGCCCTATTTCTATTTTGTCAACTCTAGCCAAACTGCAAGATAAAATAGTGCACACACAATTAATTGAATATCTTGAACAACACAATCTAATCTGCAAGGAACAATACGGCTTCAAAAGGTGTCACAGCACTGACACAGCCCTGGTTGAATTCACAGACATAATCTATCACACAACAGATAAGGGATTATTGATGGGAGCTGTGTTCGTGGATCTGACCAAGGCTTTTGATTTGGTCGACCACAATGTATTAACTAGAAAATTACTCTAACTTGGCTTTGGATCCCAGTGCTCTGGCCTGTTTCAATGATTATCTAAACCATAGAAAACAGAGGGTGAGAATCTGTAATGCTGTCTCAAGTACCGATGTAATTCAGTATAGGGGTCCCTCAAGGCTCCATACTGGGCCTCTTCTGTTTTCAATCTTCATCAACGATTTTACAACAAGTCTGAAAACCTGTACCTACTCTTCTTCTATGCAGACAATGCAGTTCTATACATGCATAGCAAAGACATCAACTAAATCAATCATGTACTGGGAAACAGCTTCACAAACTTACAGCAATGGTTTGTTCTAGAAAAATGGTCCTGAACATACTGACAACCCAATCAATGTTGTTTGGTTCTAACTACTATCTAAAAACACAGCCCCCAAGTTCTGCATCAATGCAAATAATGGGAACTGCCTGGAAAAAGTAATCTGCCTTAAATATCTAGGAGTACACTTAGACTCTACCCCTATCTTCGATACCCACATTCAAAACACTACCAATCTGCATCATCAAAGGCTTGGCTTTCTGTACAGAATCTGCAAGTATCTAATGCCCGAATCCAGACATAGAATAGCACAGGAAAATCTACTCTATACCGGATTATGGCTCCTTGGTCACCAATGCTGTTAACAGAACTATGCTACAGAAGAAGCCCACTCTCTATCACAAGATTGCCAGTTTTGCAACAGGTAGCGATAGCAAGATACATCACTTCCTTTCTCTAAACACTTTAAACTGGCTGTCACCAGAGCTCAAATCCAACCTAACTTTCATAAAATTTAATAAAGAACTATCGTTAAAAAAAAAACATTTATTTAGCTGAACAACTCAAGTTTGTCAACTTGCCCTCTTCTCAATCCACCTTGAAAATAACTTAAAAGTTCCTTTCTTTTGAACAAACACTGGACAACACTCCTTCAGCTACCACACTACTCACCATGGAATACAATCCCTCCCCCATTAGAGAATCACCAACAGTTTCAGGCAGTCTGAAGAATTTTATCTCTCACTCAGTGTCAGTGACTGTTTTGTGTAAATATCCCTTGTTCATACTCCCTATGTATCTGCACTCAGTGTAGTATCTGCACTAATCAGCTGCCTTTCAATGTGCTGCAAGTATGTAATTTTCAATCGATGTGTATGTTTCATTTTCTGAAGTAGCACCCAAACATTTGCACCCGGTCATGACTGAAAAAGGCACTTGGTGCCGGTGCACTTACCCAGTTACCAAAGTGAAACTAAATAAATAAATCCATTACTAACAATGATTTGAGATCAAATCTTAATATTGATTTTATAGACAGTAAAAATAAACAAGATGCCATAAATTACAAATAAGGCATAGGCAATTTAAAACTGAAAGAGGAGAGCATGTTTCTTGCAGAGAGTGGTGAGAATATCAAATGGTTTACCCACAGACGTGGTGGAAAGTGAAAATGTCAATAGTTTTAAGTTAGGTTTAGACAAATATCTCTTAGAAATGGGCATTCGTGGATATTCATATTGATATAAGACAGACAGGCTAGATGGGATATTATGCCTCCTCTTGTCTGATTATTCCTATGTTCCTATGTAGAGCATTCTGCTTGGCTCACAGCATTCTAACAGTTATATTCAATGATGTAAACCATACAAAATATTAATTTTAACTGTTAAAACATTCTGTTGAAATGTTGAAACATTTTAGTTTATTAATAGAATTAAGGCACTCCAGGGGTTGGGTTACTTTTGTTAATCTAACCCAGGTGGCATAAGACATGATCTTATGACCCCTAAGGGTTGATTATCAGATTTAACCCAACCCCTGGCCATGTCTTAATGCTTAATTGGCCTTGTAATACTGAGTTGCAATAACAAACAAACTGACACTAAAACATAAAAAGTAATCATTATTATGTGCCCTTGTACTGGTTTCCTTTTTGTCAGCTTTCTGTTGATTTCTTTGGGCTATCTACATTGCCACAGCAAGTCAAGCCGTAAAAGGGTTAGTCATTGTATCAGACAATCCCGGGGCCACATACAAGCTCAGAAAGAGATTTAAGAAGGTGAAAGGGGTAGAAAAATAACATCAAGGAGTGAATTTAACAGTTTAATACTAGTGACAAAGAGAACTTGCTTGTGTCAAGACTTCAAAAGGAGAGAGAAATAATGAAGAAATATTACTGATTCTGCTATTCTGTTGGGGATGGCTCAAATAAACATATTGTGGATTTATGTAAGCCATTATGTCTGCCAAGAGGAGGATTTTCAGAGAAGTCTGATAAGCTCAACTAGTTTTACACACAGGTAACTGATTTTGAAATTCAAGGAAATTCCAATAAATATACCATATGATGGAATTATTTTTATCTTTGTAGCTCCCAAATAATATTTTAAGTAATCAATTACACAATATTGTTAAACAAAACTTTATAAGAGTTAGGGTGTTACATATCCCAAAAGAAGGAAGGAATTATAGCATGGTGGTTAAGAGCACGAAACTGTAAACCTGGAGGACTGGGCTTGAATCTCACAGCCAACAATTGTGCTCCCAGGTTACACTTGAAAACAAGCCTTGGATTAGTTATGTGTTTTCCTGGTGTAAGCCATTACATTAAGAACCAGTAGCATCAAAATTAGTGAACAGAAAATATTTTTACAAGTAGCCAGTTGTTACTTTTTATTTCTGAAGTACAGTGTTTTGCTTTTCCTTTGGTCAATTAAAAGTTATCTTCCTTAGATTATATGGTGTGATGTGTAGTACTTTACCTGGAGGCTGACATAGCTGCTGTAATTCTATTCTGCCCCAGTTCAGTTATATCATTTAAAGAGGTTTTCACTGGCTTTCAGTGGGTACTGCTCATAAATATTCTCTGTCATATCATCTTTAAATGTAGTCAACTGTTACTTTTATATATGAAGTACTTTTTATTCTCTGTTTGCTAATAAGAAGAATTTAGACCTAATAGCACTAGGTGTGATGTGTGGGAAAGCACTGTACTGGAGGCAGACATATTAAATTATGTATTCCTTCATACCTTAGAAGCATTGTTATCTAACTGATTATGATAACACTGGTGATCGATTGACCAGCTGGTGACTAGCTTTTTGGGTCACTTATAATATGACAGTCACTGAGGTCACAGTGCTGATGAGGAATGCCAGAGATTATAATTCAATATATTAGCCTCTAATATTCATGTATCATAGCTAGTACAGTCAAGTAGAACATTTTCCATTTAGTAAAGGGTTAAGAAAAAGCACTTCAGATATAACAAGCACCGGCAGCTGGCCCACCAGTGCAGTGGTAAGTCTTCCACTTGTGAAGCCAACATCCTGGGTTCAGGAACAGACCTGCGAGTCAGAGAGCCAGCCAGAGGGAAAAGGACTGAGTGCCTCTGGACTGTCTCCTCCTCCAGAAGAGAGGTGGCCGAGCATTTGGTACATGACTGACCCTGGAAGAGACTGGGGTCCCACACTTACTGATGCTTGAATGGTGTGGAGGGCATACCAGATGCCAGCACCTCAGCATCCTACATCATTGCATGCCACGCCCCCATGGGGATCGATGTTTCAAATTCTAGTGGCTACAATGAATGATGCCGTGCCTCAATAGCCTGCTGAGGCTCTCCTTGCTGACCTGGTACCAGCACCATCCATCAGAACTCTGCTCCACACCATGCTCTAGTGGGGCAAGCCAGGGAGCCAATGCTGGTAGGTGACCCCTACTTCTGCCCTTGTACCAGTGTCATGAGGGCCATATCTGTATCGCTTAGCCCGTCATGGGTGGTAAGCCAGGAGGATTGTTGAGGAGGTAAGTCCTGGGGGTGAGGTGGGGACCAGAGAGGAATGGGGGCTATGCAAATGGTGGTATGCTGACCAAAACAAAACAACCAAACATTAGCCAACACCAAATGTTTGCTTGCTTGTATTGTATTGTTGGGAAAAAATAGCATAATCAAAATTAACAAATTAATAACACAATTTTAATACTGAAATTGTTATGATTGGGAAATGAAAGTATTATTGTTTTCTTAGACTGAGACCCTACATTTTCTAGATAGTATTATTATTACCCTTGGATGAACTGGACAGGTATCATTTATTAAATGCCACCCAAAATGTGATTTTGTGAAATGACTGAGCTAAACATATTTTTGAGGGAATTTAAAATTACACCTGACATTTTATAAGATGAGATAAGGTAAAAAATGAGTATGTTGAACATGTGGGTTCTAAAGTAAAAAAAAAAGAATGTTAATGTTTGTTGATAACTTGATATTTGAGATTTTGAACCCAAATTTTCAACATATTGAAATGACTTTGACTTTTGGCAATGTCTTTTTGACACCAACTTATGGATATGATGTGTCATTTATGATATCCTGGACAAAACATAATTTTGGCAGGATGTGAAAACTGATGCCTGTAATGTTGATGTGGTGGTATACAAAACAGTTATGTTGCAAATGTGAGTCCAAAATCTGGAAAAAAACAAAGTGTGAGTAAATGTTGAAAAGTTCAATTTTGCAAAAACCTTTTTTTTTTTTTTTGAGGTCTTGACACCAGATTGTCAACATAATTTTTCATGACACCACCATATGAACATGACAGTGGTCTTGTTTGAAATCCTGGCCTAAATGCCATTTTGTGGTATAAGTGTGAAAAGATATTTTGGGTGGCATTTGAAAAATATCTGTCATATTCATGAGGTGGGGCAACAAATGGGCTACATTGAAAATCTGTGGTCAAAATCTGAAAAAAAACAAGAAAAAAACTAAGTTATGAGTAAACACTGAACAGTTTCAATGTTTCTTTATAAATGATTTTTGACATTTTGACTTCAAGTTTTCAACATAGTCATTTTATGACTCCACCATATGGTCACAACAGGTGGAATTTTCTTAAAATCCAATCAAAAGTTGATTTTGATAAGTAACTCCAAAACATGTTTCTGAGGAGATTCAAAAATCACACCAACTTATTCATGAGGGTGTAAAAATGCTTTGTTGAAAATATGGGGTAAATGTCAAAATGACAAAGTTATGAGTAAAAGTTCAACCACATTAGAAAGCCATTAACCAGACTTACCTTGTTCTTAGTCAGTTTGTGATCAGGCACCATAGGGAGCTTTGCTGGTGTTGAGAAGTTGACCCTTCTTAGGTAAGTGAGGGGTAAGGATGTGTGGGTTGGTAGGTTCTGACAGGGTGGTCGAAGCACGTGGTGGGCTCATAGAGGAGTTCTATTGGGATTAAATCAGGAAATGCTTTATGGCTGTCCCATGAAACTGCATTGGGGCGGGATAGCACTTGTTCTGGCTGTCATTGAATGAGTTTATGCCTTACTACTGCTCCTTGCAGCTGCTTGTTATGCTTTGCTAACTTTCTGTTGGCTGCAATAAGGAGTGTTCAAGAGAATCTGTTGAGAAAGTTGTGCTACTCGCATGAATGTGCAGCTGACCTAGGTGATGCACTGAAGAAGTCATCAGGTCATTTAGCCTAGCACTTCCCCAACTATGCTGACAAGAATAGCTCGAAGAAGAAGTACTTATAAACTTCCTGTCTGTACAACTTTGTAAATGGAAAGCTAATCTTTACTTTTTTCTGAAAAAAATTAATTGCCTATATAAAACTAATGTATTTTATACTGCTAAATTACTGCAATGCAAAGGACAAATAATAGCATAGCTGTGGCAGCATTTGATGCTTGTAGGAACTAAAAGTTATCTCTCCCAACCTCTCCATATAAACAAAAATAGCTGAGTTTCTAATCAGTCCTAGTAGCTTAGCCATGGGTGAGAAAACCAAGGGAGGGGTATTAGATGCTGGAGCAAAGGGGGATCAGAGGAGCAATTTGCAAATCAACCCTTAATCAACATGACTTTCATACATATTGTATCCCTAAGTGTTTTACAAAGCATAGGAGTTCCATACTGGTAATTCAGGAATGTAGAATAGAATAGAATTTCCATTGCTCAGTGTGGCCTAACAGGCAATAAAAATAAATGTGTGCCCTCTCTAACTGCCTTATGGGTCTGGTGAGCAGCCTGGACCATCTGGGAATAAAACAAATCTGTCTTCCTCCCCAACTACATGACAGATCCAATGCTCAACCTGACCATCAGGAATGAAAAATCTGGCCTCCACCCCAACTACTTGATTGGTACAATACCAAATCCAGCCCATCAGGGAATTAAAAAAATGTCCCTTTCTCCCAAGGTTTCTGATGGATCTGGTATGCAACCCAGCCTCACAGGAAATAAAAAAATATGTCCCTCTCGCCAACAACCTGATGAATCCAGTTCCTAATGTGGCTCATCACGGAATAAAACATTTGTCCGCCTCCTCCAAACTGCCTACCAGATCCAGTGCCCAATCTGGATGTATTAAGCCAAACAGAGATAGGGAGAAGCAACAGCAAAGCAGTGAGTGGCAGGTGGAATAGGTAGGGTAGTAAAACACTACTTTTCCCATGCCTATCTGAGGGACTCAAACACTTCACTTTCTATGCTTTAAACCCAAGTACCAGTGATCCCAACTCCAGTGCCCAATTGTCCCTCACTTGCTCGTTCCTTCTCTTGGACCTGAATCTCAGCTCTGCATTCTTTCCAATATATGTACATAGGGATCGACTGCTATGCATGGTCCAACCCAGCCTGCTGCACAACAGACTGGTCCTGTGCCCAACCTGGCCCATCAGGGCATAAAACATAATCTGTTCCCTCCTGCAAGCTTACCTGATGGGTTCAGTGCCCAACCCAGCAGGGAATTTAAAAATCTGAATCCCTCCCCAACTACCCAATGACTAGGTACAAGGGACATCTTAAAAAAATCCTTGACTAATAAAGAGGTCAAGCAAGGGTGCCTACTGGCCCCTGTTCAATATTATATAAATCAGATTCTCTTAAATTTATCAAGATTAGGATTATATTCACCAAATGTGAATACAATTGAAATTCCTGTCCTTGCTTATGTTGATGATTTGGCAATTTTTCGCTAGTCATATCCAGGCTTAAATAAAATAAACTTGTTGTATGAAGAATCTCAGAAATGTTCATTAAAATAAATGCCCAGAAAAGCAGATTTTTGGATCAAACAACAGCAATATTAAATGGAGTTGTTGACATGATTCTGCAAACTGTTACCAAATACACTTATTTAGGCCTGGATTTTCTGTAAATGATTCTCGGGTCTCTCACATTTCAAAATCTAAACTGAAACTAGACACACTCTGCTTGGCTTAAAGAAATGTAATTATCAGTTTGGCAGTAACAACTTCAAAACATTATTACAGGGTTTGTCTTCCAAATTCAATGTGCAGACCTTACTGTACATAAATGAGAAATTTGGGACCCTTATAGGGCTGATGACCTCAAAACAATTGCTCTTCCAGTTGTTAGATCCTCACTGGGTCTCACTAAATCTACTCTGCCTTTGTAAATAAGATTTATGTTGGGTTTTGATAGCTTTACAACATTAGTAGATTCCTTGATACTGAATTATTGGATTAAAGTAACAGGACTGCCAGATGACAGAATTGTTAAGCTTTGCCTTACTGTAAACAAAAAAATGGTCAATCTCTGAAAATAAACTTTCTCCTTTGTTAAGTAATGATTATCTCTGCTAAATAACTGTCAGTTAACCTAGCAGGGAATAATGTTAAGCAAAATGTGATCAGTCTTAAATGCAAACATTATGTTAAGAATAAGATCAGGGAAGTCAGTGTATGTATTTAAAAAGTTGCAGGGACATGATTAATAAATTATATTTTCAAAAACAGATCAGGAAGTCAGACAAGCAAAGGATCTGGTTTTGATTATGAACCTAAAGTTTCTCCCTGGTACTCTAAAAATGATGTCTGGTTTGGATATAGAACACATCTTGATCATATCCTGATCAAAAGAAAATGAATACTTTTGTGAGTTATAAATCTGAAACTTCTAATAGTAACATTTTAGCTGCTAGATTCACTGAAAACCGTTATCCTCTTAGCAAAACTGTACCTGCACGTAGGTAGTATTGAGGAGTTAGAATGCGTATTGTTGCACTGTGGCTGGTACACTAAACCTGGGGCATTATAGCTGCATCCCATCTTGAGGGCTCATTGCCTGTCTTTGAGGATTTTATTTCTTTTTTATTAATGACAGTTAATGATGAATACATTGTTAACCAGTTAACTTTTATTTTCAAAAATAAGATGTGTAAGAAGAAAATATCTACCCTCAGGCCTATGGCCAAGACATTAGGTGATGACGTAGGAACTGCTTATGTAGCCTTATCTTTTTCCCCTTGGTCCTGGTAATATGTATAGTTTTTCCTTTTCAACCTACTCACACCATGTTATAAAGTATATTAGGGTGATTTGTTTTATTGTTTTATATCAGGTAAGGCTCTATTTCCTCTGGATTTGGGCTTTCCAGTGACTTCTCTTTCTGGATTACATGCTGCTATTGCAGCATTTTCTAATGTCTTTCCTCAGACAAGACCCAGTGGTGATAACATGCTTGTTTAGGGTGTTGGACCCTGAAAGGGGAAATAGTAGTTTTCCTCTATGGCTCTCTTTCACTAGGATTTGGAGTTACCAGATATTTTCCTGGTTTACATGATAGATAGCATTTTCTAATATATTTCGCCACTATAAACGTGATATTGCATGGTGTTTTAATGCTACTTGTAGCTATTGTATATGTATTAGTGAAATATTAGCTTTGGGGGATGACTGTCCTAGGATGTACCTGATAAATGCACCTAATTTGCTGAGTAGAGTTGTTTAATAACCATTGTGCATATGCTGTCTACTTTCAATATACGCTCTGTTGTGTCACTCTGTGTATCACCTTGTATTCTATGATTTTTTTTGTCATGGCTATTCAGACAAACAATAAAGATGATGACTACCTTCAACTACCTAATGGTTCCAGTGCCAAACATGATCTTTTAGAAAATAAGAACAATCTGGCTCTCCTCCTCCACACAACTACCTGAGGGTCCAGGGCCAAACCAGTCTGTTGTCTAACTCAGACCATCAGACAAGAAACAAATGGTGATATGGGAGGGCTGTAAATGAGTTTGGTGCTGGGTGGATGAAATGATTCCCTGGTGTTGGGTGGACTTCAGTCACTCTGTACAGTGTAGGGACCATTACAGAAGAATGGTACTGTTGTGTCAGAACCCACTCTGTGGGCACTGTATACAAAAAATTTGTAAAACTGACATTGGATGTGGTCCTCATAACTACAATTCTAACAGTGAGACTTGTGAGACAGAAAGGCCTGCTAAAAAATAAAGATAACATAAAAACTAGATCAGCCATGTTGTTGCCAGTCAAATTTTGTTCTTCTTTTAGGTAAAAAAAAAGGGCAGATTTTTTTTACAAGTTACACTAGGGATTGGGCACCCCAGTGTTGGGGTAATTTGGTGGCACCAGGGGTTAAGCACCCCAATGTCAGATTTAAGAGATGGGTAGAGTGAGTGGATACTGGTTGAGCACTTGATGATGTTTTTTTGTAAAGGTTATTGGGTGGGAGGGATGATACCAGTGAGGGGTTAAGCACCCACCACCAGCATTCTGTACTGGCTAAACTGGACAGGAAGGGGATGCTGGCACCAGGGTTGAGCACCCACCATGTTGCAAGTTTTGTACAGTGGTTGGGTCAGGTGGAAGATTCTGGTAGTGGGACTTGAGTACCAAAGGTCAGTTTGGTTGAAGGGCTGGTGGATGTTGACATGGAAGCCACAGACAGGAAAAAGTATGGTCATTGTGCAACATGTCTGCCATTCCCTGAGAAATTTTACAAGAAAGGCGTCTCAAAGCAAAGGAACGGAGCCAATAAAGTGTATTCACATGTGACAAATCCAAACTCTGGTACCTGTACTGCTTCCAAAAGATATCCAAAACATCGATGAAGAAAGTTAAAAGGTAAACTTTATTCCATTACCTCCAGCAAACACGGTTACAAGTACAGACACCCTCCTCACAGCCAAATATTTTCGGCGAGACTTGCACTTCTCAAGACTTTCCTTGAGAAACAAAGTACTAAACATCAACACATGTGAAAGTAGTAAACAGTAGTACATACTGTATTTGAAACAAAAAGCAGGGAAAGGCGTCACACAGGAATTTAGGAGTTGCATAAAAAAAAAACATTTCCACCTTGCATTTTCCTGTGTTATGACTAGGCAAGAACTTTAAAGGAAATTAGGAAAAAGGCAGAATTAGGGAGGAGATTGTATTCTGAATCTTTGATTGGTGGAGACAGGGCACAATTTTAAAGCCTTCTCCAGCTCAGACAAATACCAATACACACGTGCATCTGTTAGCTTAACAAAGGTGAACGCTTGTGAATGCAAGTCTTATTAGCTCTGCACAAACCTATGTTACCTATGCTTTGCAAGTGAACATAATCAGCTTGACTCTATGAGAGGCAAATTCCATTTCTGTGAAACCATGTACACTGGTGTGTATGACCTGTTCCTTGTTTATTTATGTTGTAAGGACCAAACTGCTTTGTTTTCTTTTTTAATGTTAAGTATTTTGAGAACACATTAAGAACAATAACAATGCCTGCAACACTACAGTTGAACTTAATGAACTGCAAGCGAGCATAGCAAAGGAAAGAAAAACAACAATAACAAGAACAATCACTAATTAGGAATTAAAAAGATCAGTGAAAGTTACCATTCAAAACTGGAAGTAACAAGTTGGTGATATTGACCATACAAGTTGGTAAGCATATAATACAATAGTAACTGCTAAAGCATAAGAAGTACAGTGGAGGAATGTCTAATATAGTAAACATTAACAATGGCGGAAATAAAGGACTGAATTGGATTGTATGAGGTATACGAGGAGGAAGATTAATGAATATGGCTAGCTAAATATGCAAAATATGTGACCCAAATCTCATTGTAGGTGGGTACTTTAGAGAGAGCAATGTGGGATATCTGCTCATGTGATGCAAGCTGACCTACCCCTAGTAGCCATTCATTCATGGTGGGATGTCTGCAGTCCACCATCTGTGAATGATTAGCTGCTTAGCCACCAGGGTGACAGCAATGGCCCATTTAATGTAAGGTCAGACTGAGGTAGGCCAGGGAGGGAGTGGGAGAGGCCTAGCAATATAAAAGGGCCATCAAGGCAGCTATAGCTTGAACAGGTTGGACACCCAGGAAAGGGTGGAGAGAATGCAAAGGGATCTGGGAAACTAGAGGAGTGCCCAAAAGTGCAAAGTAATTAATTTATTTAGTTTTATTTATCAGGGGTGCACTAGACAATAACAGTTGCCTATTTTCAGGTACAACTGAGATATAACAAATGTTCAATGAAAACAGGGTTCAGTACATAATAGACAAAAACAAAGTTCTGGCAACAAATCTTGCACCTGGGGCAGGAAACCCAGGGCTGCTTATTGTGTTGGTGTGGGGGATATTTGCAGTTACCAAGTAAGAAAGGGACCTGGGGTAATTATTGGATGATCTTAAGGTAGCAGGGTAGTGCAATGATGCAGTAGGCAAGGCTAGTGGGATGCTAGGGTGCATAGGGAGGGGATTTCTAACTGGAGATGGGAGGTGGTGTTTCTTTTATATCACTCACTAATGAGACCCCCAAAGTACTGTGTCCAGTTCTGGAGGCCACACCTCTCCAAGGACATTGACAAGGAGGAAGTGATCCAGAGGAGGGCTACCAAAATGGTGCTGGGGGTTGCACAAGAAACCATTCAAGGAGAGGCTGCAGAAATTCAACATGTACCCCCTGGAGGAGAGGAGAACAGGTGAGGACAAGAAATAGACCTATAAGTACCTCATGGGAGTGAATAAGGTGCAGGAGGAGTCTCTTTCAGAAAAGGAGGAACACCAGAACATGAGGGCATGCAATAATGCTTGAGAAGGAAGCTTAAGAGAGATGTGAGGAAATACTTCTTTACAGAAAGAGTGGTGAATGCCTGGAACAGCTTGCCAGAAAAGGTGGTGGGAGTGAGGACAGTGGGGAGCTTCAAGATTGTGTGGGATAGGCATAAGAGTCCTGGGAGAAGTAATAGGCAGGAAAACAGGGCAGACTAGATGGGCCTAGTGGATCTTTTCCAGCAACAATTCAGTGTTTCCATATCAACAGTAATAATAGGAAGAGAAAATAGTGCTGACTACATGGGCTTAATGGACCTTTTCTGCCAACATATTTTGTGTTTCTAGGTAAACATTAGACTCACAGGACACTGCCACTACTGGTAGAGAGAATTAACATTAGATATCCCAGAGGAAGAATGGCAGAATATCTGGGGGATAAGTATAAGTTTATAAAACATGACATGTATAGATTAATGCAGTTTAAAATATTACACAACTTATATCACTATCACTCCCCACACTTAAATTATTTAAGATGGGTACATTGGAGACTCCTAAATGTAGTAGATGTGGACATGAAGAAGGCTCAATCTTGCACATTCGTTGGTACTGTGAGATGGCTAAAACCCTATGGGACAATATAAGACAATCTGGATCATTTGTTGGGGTTCCCGAATACCTTCACCCCAGAAATGTTTATATTGGACCTATACCAGGACAGTATCATAGGTCACCAAAATGTCATATTGCTTTGATTGCTGCAGCTGCCAAACTGGTGATCCTAAGACACTGGATGGATATGGCGATACCTTCTCAAGTGGAATAGCATAAGAAATCCTTAATGCACTAACTGCTGAAAAATGATTGCTAGTATTTACTAGAGATACAAGTCCTATGTCCACAGAATGGAGACATTCCATGCTTTGCTATTATTGATGTGAGGCTACTCACATCATTAGTGAAAATAATATGTACTTTCTGAAATTAACTTGACACCCAGAGGTAGTGGTGATGGGGTCACTCAGTTCTATATTAATGTAATTTTTTTGGTAGTGATGGGGTCACTTGATTATGTATTAATGCAGTTTCTTTTTGTTGTCAACTTCTGCATCTCTCACTCATGTATTTTACCTAGCTTATTTGCTCCATTGTACATAGGAAAAGACGTATTGTTCCGGAAACTGTTGATGGTGTTATTGTGTTTGTGTTGAAAAATCAAATAAAGTATGCTGAATTAAAAAAAAGAATACATTAATTTCATAAGCTGTAAGCATGGCATCATGGGTATGCAAATAATATGGGTTGTGCAACATTTCTGCCATTCCCTGAGGAAAAAGTACTTAGCAGTTGCATATCTGAGAACAAAGTACTAAACAGTGCTACATGTGAAAATAGTAAACAGTAGCGTATATGTGAAATGACAAGCAGAGGAAAGGCTTTAAGCAGAAATCTGGAGTTGTACAAGAAAACCCACTTCTACATGTGTTTTCCAGCCTTGTGATTAAACAAGGAATTTAAAGGAAATGTGTAATGTGGGCAGAATTAGGGAGGAGCTTCAGTATTCTGAAGCTGTGATAGATGCTGGAGAGGGCACCCTCAGAAGCCCTCTCTCAGCAGACTGAGACCAATATAGTCACATGCTTTGCAAGTGAACATAAAAGCATCAGGTAAGTACTTTTCAAATTTGATACTAAAGGAAATATTTACAAGCATTACCAATAAAAGCCAGTGCCAGCCTCTTTTAAATGACATAGGGCTTACCTGCAGCTGGCAGCAGTCCAGAGATATTGAGGCATAAATCTGCCCAGTATTGATATATATTGCCACCTTTGTAGAACCTTGGGATGTCATGAAGGGTGAAACTGTGCTGAAGTAATGTAGTTAGACACAGCTTCATTCGCCATGACACCACAAGGCTCAAAAATGTGGAAATGTAGTTACAACACAAATATAGTTATTGATATCGATAGGCTGCTGATAACTGAAGGTAAGGTCAATACCTCATTAAAAGAGTTTTTCATGGGCTTTCAGACTATGGTGGGCCCTGTTTATAAGTGTTCCTCTTTAATGTAAGACAATGCTTATTTATTTTATTTTAGTTTTTGTTGACAGGGTAAGTGCACTAAACAAATTCTGCTTATTTTCAGGCATGACCCGGGGAGGGAGATACAGATGAATTCCAACTGACATAAGAAGACTAGGTTAGCTGGAAAAGGGACCTAGCTTCACCTGAGCTCTTTTCTTCTAGGTTTGCTTGTAAGGACAGAGCAAGGAACATTATCAGAGCAAAGAAAACTATTTAAGGCTTCTTTTGGCTAGGCAGATTTATTGTGTGTTACTATTCTCTTTTGTACACACAGAGTTTGTTACTTTTTTGCTAACATTTTACTGCTTTATTGTTCTCTGATTCAAATTGATGTTGTAGGATATACTTTCTGCTGCATTATTGCAGGGTGTGACTATAGGTTTGTTGTTTTGCTTACAGATTACTGCTGTAATCATCTCTGATTCAAATTGTTTTCTGCAAGGTATATCTTCTGTTACTACTTTATTTTTCTCTGTAACAAAGTGTTTTTGCAAGGCATATCTTCTGTGAAATTGTTACAGGTGATGCTTACACTTTTGACTTTTTATCTATCATCAGGCTAAGTAAAATTTGTGTTTGCTATTATTTTATTTTTTGCTGAAAGGTTTTGGTTTGGTCTCAAAGGTGTTGTAGTCTCTTTCTCACACTGAAGGAGCTAATTACTTTCCTCTCTACAGCTCTTCCAGGGGATTAGGTGTGTAACTGAGGGGTAGAGCTGACAAATTCTTAGTAACTTCAACAGAAAGAGGAGTTAAAAGGTCAGGTTAGTTGATGTTTTTGATGTGGAAGACTAGGGTTTGCTGGCAAAGGCACTAAGCTTCACCTGAGCCCTTTTCTTCCAGGTTTGTCTTATAAGGACAGAACAATGAACATTATCAGAGCAAGGAAAATGATTAAGGCTTCTTTTAGCTAGGCAGATTTACTATGTGTTCCTTTTTCTTTTGTACTCACAGGGTTTGTTACTGTTTTGCTAACATTCTACTGCTTTATTGTTCTCTGATTCGAATTGCTGTTGCAGGGTATACTTTCTGCTGCATTATTACAGGGTGTGCCTACAGGCTTGTTACTGTTTTGTGCTTACAGATTACTGCTGTAATCTTCTCTGATTCAAATTGTTTTTGCAAGGCCTATCTTTTGTTACCACTTTATTTTCTCTGTTGCAAAGTGTTTTTGCAGGGTATATCTTCTGTGAAATGATTACAGGTGGTGCTTTACAGGTTTTACAGTTTTATCTATCGTTAGGCTAAGCTTTAAGGGCTGCTGCATTTGTTGTTGGTTGACTGTTGCTGCTCTTACCTCCTTGTTTCTTTCATCCATGAATCTTCTTTTCAGCAGGGACTCTGGAATGGATATTATTAACTGCAGGTACTACGGACACTTTTCAAATGGGCAGATATACAGGATTTAGGATGGTGGCCTACATGCTGGACCATTGGAGATCAGGGCTCAGCTCCAGGCAGCATGGATAGAGATTGCATGCCTCAAATCACATATTCAGGTGGAAATATATTATAAGAACCTCCCCATTTCCCCAACATCCAACTGAAGCACCTTGACCACAGAGGGTAGTTGGTCTGGAAGGTTGGCAGGTGGTTAGAGGGGCAAATTAGGTGCCCCATTAGTCAGTGCTCCCCAATGTTTCACCTCCATGAACCACATTAAAACTACAAACAGGTATCTACCTCTATCTCTGAAATCAAACAAAGGGCAGATGGCACTACTGAGCAGGACATTGCAGCACAGCAGCTAGTGCAGCAAAACTCACCCAAAACAGGGACCAAAACAAAAAAAAAAAAGGAAATCCAAAACACTTCTGATCATAGGAGACTCCATGATTCAAGGAATTGATATCTTCCTCCTGCCAGGGTAATGGTCAGATGTCTTCCAGGTACATCAGCATGGAGACACTGACCGCATTGGTACAATCGTGTAGGAAGCAAGAGAAAACACTGATGTCCTGGTACACATAGGGACTAACAATCTTGCCAGCCGGGTCAGCTGTAGAGACCAAGGAACACCTGATCAGGCAGGAGACAAACTGTCATCCATTTTGTTTGCATCTCCTTCTCTGACATCCTGCCAGTCTGGAAGAGGGAGAGATGGACAGAAGGTCAGAGAAGGGAGATAGGGAGCTAAACATGTGGCTCAAGGGCTATAATCATGAAAAAGGACACAAATTTGTAGGTAACTGGCAACAGTTTTGGGGGTGAAAGTACTTTAAATTTGATGGACTACATCTGACTAAGGAGGAGTCAGTGCATTGGGGCAGGAGTTTGATGTCTTTCAGGATATTTAAATTAGCAAATGGGAGAGGTGCAGCATCCGGTACGTCGAACAGGAAGAACACCCCTCAGCTATTGATCAAACAGGAGTTCAGCATGTTTGTAGTTAATTTGCATTACCAGATAAGGAAAAGGTCTGGCTCCCCATACAACATGCAGGAGAAATGCGGACCTCATCCAACAGCTAACACACTGAAATCTGGCCAATGGAAAATCATCACAAATGCCGCAGTCTGGGAAACAAGATCATAGACCTGCAGGCAAAATGACAGAGGCTAAACTTGACATAGTAACAATTAACGAGACATGGTTCACCAGTAACCACACTTAGGAGACTTCAGTACCTGGCTATGTACTGTTCAGAAGAGACTGAGGTGCAAAAAGGAGGGAGGGTGGCACTTTAGGTCAATGAAAATATCAAAGCTGCAGAAATTCAGAATACATAAGGAGCCAGAAGAACTGTGGGTCATCCTGAAATGGGAAATGGGACTGCCATACAAACTGGGTTGTCTACAGGCTTCCAGACCATGGGGAGGACATAGACACATTACTGTTAGAAGATATAAAAACATGACAGCTAAAGAGGAGGTTCTGATAATGGGAGACTTCAATATGCCAGATACATATTGATCAATGTGACACTTGGCCAGCTGGTTATGATTGTTGAATGATATTTGTAATATAAAATATAGTAGGCGATTGTCTCACATAAGACCACCTGTGCTTATGGATGCCCTCACAGGTTTCAATGAAGCTACAGGATATATTAACCTGAAATCAGGAGGTAATTAAAAGACCAGAGACCTGATTAAAGGTCTCCTGTTTTTTGTCTTAATTAGAACTGACCCAGCAGCCAGGATATAGGGTTCATAAAGTGTTATGATTCCTATAGGAAGAACATTGATACCACCATAGTGCTAAAAGTTGTAAAACCCTTAGATATGCCTTGAGAATAGGAACTACACAAGATTAAAGAGAACATTTTAATTAAGGGGTCATATTTAGGAAGTGGAATTTTGCTGATGTCACCTTATTTAATATATCTCCTGATAGGACATCATTTTATATTCATTTTCTATTCTAAAAGGGAGGAGCTAGATGACTCATCATGGGGGTGGGGAGGTGAAGTTGAAATGTATCCTTGTAACTGGGGAATAAGACATATTATTTTGGGACTGAAGAAAGGCAGATCTCTGATCTAACTTTGAAGGCACTTATAGTAGTAATTCATTAGATAGAAAAGGTCTAGTTGTATTGTGTTAGGAGTTTATAATAACTGGTCAGCAATTTATTGTATGGGCTGGACCAGTTGATATTTCCCGTAACAACCGGCTGGTTGTTATGGCATTCAACCATGTCAATCAAAGTGTGCCATCCGTCATTGGCTCTTGTATTCCTTGTGGCATGGCGGCTCCGTCTACGCTACCATGGAGCCACCACAACATGATTCGTCTGTTAAATATCTGGTTGATCCTACCTTTCACAGCTTTTAAAAGCTGTATCTTATTACTCTGCAATGTCTTCAATCTTGTAGAACATAGGTTTTTGTATATCCGGCTGATCCTGCTGTTTGTCCAATTGCGGGTGTGAACATTAGGCTGGAATGGAGGCCTGCATTCAAAGCATGATTGGACCAGACTGTAAGTAAGAAAAATTGCTGACCAGTGTATTATAAAAAATAAAGGATTGGGAAGGGGGTGCTATGAGAATTTAATGCACACCCGAGTTGTGGGATGCTACATAAACCTTCCTTATCCTTTATTCTCTATGTTTTGCACTTGCCCTTGTTCTTTATGTGACTGTGAGCTCTTTGATATATTGTTATGTGTTGACATTTTTCATATTTTTATCATTGTTTAGTAGAATACCTTTTATTCGAAAGACTGCCTGGGTGTCTACCAGTTCTTTTTGTTTGTGACGTATAGAGGGTTAAGTGTGACAATTATTCAACAGCTTCATGGTGTTACTAAACTGGGAAAAGGTAAGAATTTACCTAAGGTCTTTTATAGAGTTTAAGGGTTCATTTGGAAGCCTGGCTTGGTGCCCTGGTGAAAGATTGTACCGCAATCCCCAAAGAAGCAGTGATCTGAGCCTGTACATTGGGTATGCTAGCATAAGGTTCACCGCTTGAATACCCCCAGAACTTGAGACTAAAGGTGTTTCAGACCCAAAAGTAGACAGGAGGGTTACCCTGTCTGTTATCTGTTCACATTACTGCACTCGGAGATTGGCACTGTGGGAGCAGAGGGCCTGACCTGCTGAGTGCGTTTGTATAAAATTTGGTTGACAGCGGTGTGGAAAATTGGTAACACAAGCTTTAACGGTTCCGATGTAATCAGCCAATACTGTACAACTCACTTGCAAAATAAGGCAGTGATTTATTTTAAAACAGGAAACAAAACTATATAATTTTGCCAAGTTCCTACCTGTTTTATTTTTTTCTAAAGTGCAAGTTAGAGTAGCCATAGTTAGGAAGATGATGGCTTCCAACTACAGCGGGTACACTGCAGACTACTTGAGGCAGTTGTGCCAGGACAGAGGAGTCCTGCATGAGGTGACAGCCACCAAACAGAACCCTCATGGATGCCCTGATGGCAGCAGATGCCCAGAGTGTCCAGTCACAGACTGTGACTGTAAAGGACCAAACCTTGTGCTTTAAGGGCCAGCAGCCAGTGCAGTGTCCAGATCTGGTGAGGAGGGCAGCAGGGCCAGTGCTAGTGAAGGGCCACAGCAGCAGGAGAAGGTCACCAGCATTCTGGAGACAGAAACAATCAGGCTGCAGATTGAGTTGTGCAGAATGGAGCTGGAGTTCCAAGAGAGCTGAATGAGAATGGCGAGAAGCAGAGCATGAACAGTGAGAGGCAGGCCATGATGAGTGTGAGCCCCAGAGGTGACATAAACTGGAGAAGCTACGACTCAACCACCAGCATCAGAGCAGGTAAGTGGCTTGGGTTTAACTGGAACTACAGGACTGGATTACAAATGAAATTCCAAATTGATAACTGAATTTAAAGAGGGAGGATATGGATGCCTTTTTAAATTCCTTTGAAAAGTTTGTACAGTATTCAGGCAAAGATTCCTAGAGGGTCTGGAGCTTCCAGCTATCCCGCTACTTACTGGGAAAACTCAGGATGTATTGGGTCAAATGGACAATGAGGACAGTAATGATTACAGCAAACTTAAAGCTGCGCTTTAAAAAGTTTGATTAACTGCAGAAGCATACGAGTTAAATTCAGAAGCTCAGGAGAAGCCCTGGACACGAGCTACGAGGAGCTAGCAAATGAAACAACATCAGTGTTTAAAACATTGCTGGAAGGAACTGAAGCAAACTCTGTAGATAAAGTTGAAAATGCTATATTGTTAGAACAGTTTTGTGGCATGCCCAGCAGAGCTGAAAAGCTGGCTGGAGGACTGAGGTCCTAAAACAGTGCAAGAGGCTGCTGAACTCTCAGACCGCTATGCCAAGAGTAGACCTGCTCTGAGAGCAAATGGGTGGTGTGGCAGTGCAGAAAGGAAAGTTCACCTTCAGGGCAGCTAAAACCCTCACTGCCTCCACTGAAACCAGTTAGCCCCAGGTTTTCAAAGAAAAGATTTCTCTGAGAAAAGAAACAAATGTTGGGTTTGTAAAGAAACTGGGCATATTGCCAGACAGTGTCCCAAAGGGCAAGCAATACGCAGAATGGGGCTAAGAAAGAGAGTGGGTTGTTTGTGTGTGTCCCTGGAAGCATGCCTGTGAACATGAGGAACACATGCACCCAGTCACGGTGAATGGTGTACAGACACAAGGATTAAGGGACACAGGGGCATCCCTGATGCTAGTAAAAGGGGATCTGGTAGAGCATGGTCAGCTTATACCCAATGGATTTGTAACTGTGCAAGGGTTTACTGGTGAGAAGACCACATTGCCACTCGCCAGTTTTCTCCTAGACTGGGGTGGAACAGGGGAACTGTACAACAGGTGGCTGTAGCCAAAACTTTAGCAGGATGTCATTCTTGGCAACAATCTCAAACAGGGGATGATGTGTGCAGTTATCTGTAGCCAGTCAGCAAGGAAAATGTTAGTTCTTGGACCCCACAGAAGCCATTGTGAAACCAATGGGAGGCTAGTTCCCCAGCCTGTGTCTCCTGATATGGAGACTAATGAAAAGGGCTAGAAATTTCCCAGTACCAGTTAACCACACAGCTACAGAGGGTTACTCCAAAGAAGGAGGGGTGACCCATTGTCAGAGGGTTAGGGATGACAGTGATCCTGAGTGCCCTGACACTAGTGCTAGGGACCCTAGTTTGAGACTAAGGGACCTGTCTCATGCCTTGGGAATGTGTAGGAGTTTGCAGCTGCTCAGAAAAGTGGCCCTAGTCTAGAGAAACTGAGGGCTCGGGCAGACTCTGACAGAGCACAGGGAGGTGACGGTAAACATAAAGTTTATTGGGAAAATGGATTGATGTATACTTAGGCTGTGAAGACATAGGAGGGGTGAGGCAGGCAGCTTGTCATTCCCAGGGTACCGTGAGCAGTTGCTCAAGATTGCACACGATATTCCCTTGTCTGGTCATCTGGGAATTGTGCACACTATGCAGAGAGGTTGGCCCAGAATTTCTATTGGCCAATTTCACCCGAACAGGTGAAGGAATATTACAGGTCTTGTCACCAGTGCCAAGAAATAGGAAAGGCAGGTAAGAAAACCCAAGCTGCTCTAATTTCATTGCCCATAGTGGAGGAGCCATTCCAGAGGGGATTGGATATTGTGGGGCCTTTAAATACCCACAGCTCCTCCAGGAAGAGGTTCATTCTGAATGTGGTGGATTATGCCACCCGGTACCCTGAGGTGAGTAGCCCTATCCTCACTGAGGTCAGACAAATTGGCAGATGCCTCACTTGGGATTTTCTCCCATGTTGGGTTTCTGCAGGAGGTTATTACTGATCAAAGGGTTCCTTCATGTTGGATCTGATTAAATGTTTGTGGGAGAAGTGTGGGGTGGTGCACAGGTGGACAACACCTTATCACCCGCAAGTCAATGGGCTCATGGACAGATTTAACTGTACCCCTGAAGTCTTTGCTCCAAGTGTTTGCTGAACAGCATGGGAGGGACTGGGAGAAAACCTTTCTCACCTGTTGTTTTCTTACAGGAAGGTGCCCCAAGAGTCAACAGGATTTTCCCCTTTCGATCTCTTATATGGACGCTTGATACGTGGTCCCTAGACTTGATCCAGGAGGACTGGGAAGGCAAGCACACCACCCAGGGCACTCCCACAGTGGATTACATCCTTAGGTTTAGGAAAGGCTAAAGGAGCTTATGGGACAGCCCAGAGCAACCTGAAAGCTGCCCAACAGAAATAAAAGTGTGGTATGCCTGCAGAGCCAGAGCTCACTTGTACACAGTGGGTCAGGAAGTCATGGTCCTTTTTCCGTCCAGAAAGACAAGCTGCACGCTGAGTAGGCAGTACCATACAAAGTAGTTAGAAAGGTAAATGATGTGAACTATATCATAGAATTACCTGACAGAAGACATACAGAAAGAATATACCATGTCAACATGATGAAGCCATATGCTAATAGGGCTGACATGGTGTTGCAGTATGTAGTCCTGGGAGGTGATGGATAAAGACCCCTTCTGGACCTTCTGGAAGAAAGCAAGTGGAAGTTCTCTGTGGAGCAGTTTAAATTGTAACCCCAGCTGGCTCCAGACAAGATCCAGGAAGTAAAGAGGTTTTAGCAGACTTTGCCCCACTGTTTAGCACCAAGCCTAGACTAACCCCTTTGTGATTCATGATATGGAGACGGGAAACAGATGCCCTTACAGCGGACAGCATATCGGATGTCAGATGCTGTCCAAAGGACATTAGGAAGGAGGTGGAGGAAATGCTGGATTTAGGGGTAATCAGAGATCCACAGCCCTGGGCCTCACCCATAGTCCTTGTGTCTAAGCCAGATGGCTCTACTCATTTCTGTATGGACTATCATAGACTGAATGCAGTCACAGAAGCAAGACACCCACCTAATGCCCCAGACGGACGAACTCCTGGACAAGTTGAGAGAGGCGACATACCTCATGTACTATTGACCTGACAAAGGGTATTGGCAGGTAGAGTTAACTGACAGAGCTAGGGAGAAGTCAGCCTTCATCACTCTGATAGGCTTATTTGAATTTAAAGTAATGCCTTCGGAATGAAGAATGCTCTGGCCACTTTCCAAAGGTTGGTGAACCAGGTGTGATATGGTGCTGAGGAGTATGCCGTGGCATACCTGGATGACATTGCCATCTTTAGTGCCAGCCTGGAGGAACACCTGTCCCACCTTAGAGAAGTGCTGGGCAGGGTACAGAGAGCTGGGCTCACTGTCAAAGCTGAGAAGTGCCAGGTTGCCATGACTGAAGTGGCATACCTTGGGCATGTTGTAGGCGGGACAGCTCCGTTCTAACCAAGTAATCAAGGCATGACCCAGACCAGAAATGCAGAAGCAGGTCAGGAATTTTCTAGGGACAGCAGGGTACTATAGAAATTTGTACCCAATTATGGTGCCCTGGCTGCTTCCCTATCTGACCTGGTAAAGAAAAAAATGTCAAGAAAATTACCTGGAACTAGCCTGTGAAAAAGCCTTTACCAGACTGAAGAAGGTGCTGCAGTACTCCTGTATTGACAAGTCCTGACTATAGCAGACCCTCTACAGTCCATACTGATGCCTCAGATGTGGGTATTGGGGCAGTACTGAGTCAGACATCCAACCAAGGGAAAGATCACCCTGTAGTGTACCTGAGTAAAAGTTACTTCCGGGGAAAGAGCTTACTCTACTGTGGAAAAAGAGTGTCTTGCCATAGTGTGGGCCCTAAAGAAGTTGAGAGCCATACTTATATGGGCAGCATTTTGAGGTACAAACTGACCACAACCCCTGGTTTGGCTGACACAAATGGAGTCTTGCCTTGCAAGGGTATGACATGATGATCTTACATAGGGCTGGAGCGACCAAACAGAACTCAGATGGCTTGTCACACCTATATGAGGAGTGAACTGATTTGGGAAACTCATCCCATGCAGGGGATAGAGCCCCAAATTCAGTCTAGGTGGGAGGTTTGTGACACTTGGCCAGCTGGTTTATGATTGTTGTGTGATATTTGTAATACAAAAATATAGTAGGTGATTGTCTCACATAAGACAGCCTGTGAGTATGGGTGCCCCCAGATTTCAGTGAAGCTACAGATATTAACCTGAAACCAGGAGGTAATTAAAAAGACCAGAGACCTGATAAGAGGTCCCTGTTTTTTTGTCTTAATTAGAACTGAACTAGCTGCCAGGATATAGGGTTTGTAAAGTGTTATGATTCCTATTGGAAGAACATTGATACCACCATGGTGCTAAAAGTTGTAAAACCCTTTCATATGCCTTGGGAATAGGAACTACACAAGATCAAGAGAAAATGTTTAATGAAGGAGTCATATTTAGGAAGTGGAATTTTGCTGATGTCACCTTATTTAATAGACCTCCTGATAGGACATCATGTTTGTATTTATTTTCTATTCTAAAAGGGAGGAGCTAGATAACTCACCAAAGGGGTGGGAGATGAGTTGAGATGTATCCTTGTAACTGGGGAATAAGACATATTATTTTGGGACCAAGAAAGACAGATCTCTGATCTAACTTTGAAGGCACTTATAGTGGTAATACATTAGATAGAAAAGGTCTAATTGTATTGTGGTAGTAGTTGGTTTTGCACTTTGCCCTTGTTCTTTTATGTGATTATGAGCTCTTTGAAATATTGTTCTGTGTTTACATTATTCATATTTTTATCATCTTTTAGTAAATTACCTTTTACTCAAAAGACTGTCTAGGTGTCTCCAGTTCTTTTTCCATGTGACGTACAGAGGGTTAAGTCTGACAATTGTTCAACAGCTTCATGGTGTTACTAAGCTAGGAAAAGGTAAGAATATACCTAAGGTCTTTTAAAGAGTTTTAAGGGTTCATTTTGGAAGCCTGGTTTGGTGCCCTGGAAAGATTGTACGCAATCCCAGAAGAGGAACATATCTGAGCCTGTACATTGGGTATGCTAGCATAGGATTCACAGTTTAAATCTCCCCAGAACTTGAGACTAAAGGTGATTTGGACCCAAAAGCAGACAGGAGGTTACTCTGTCTGTTACCTGTTCACATTACTGTGCCTGGAAGTTGGCACTGTGAGATCAGAGGGCCTGACCTGCTGAGTGCATTTGTGACAGTCAATGCCAGCAGCAACATCCACCAGAACTAGACACATAGTGGATTCCTGCAGGGAGGACCTCAACCAACTGGTACAACAACCCACAAGAGCATGGACTATCCTAGATCTAGTAGTGACTAACAGGGAAAGGATCACAGATCTCCAGGTAGAAGGTTACCTGGGCCAATGACCATCACATGGTATGGTTCAATTTGGCCGCTAGAACCAAATCATCCATTCCAAGGCAAAATATGGGACTTCAGAGTAGCTGACTTTGATAAGATGGCCAACAGAGTTGAGCTAGCCCTGGCAAGAAGTACAGGAGAGGGTACAGGCTGAGTAGGCAAGCATTAAGGATGCAATACTTGAAGCAACATCCCATTGTGTCAGAGAGAAAAGCAAGGGCAAAAGAAGGAGGAAACCACTTTGGTTCTCAAAACAGTAGCAGAAAAAGGTCAGAGCCAAAAGCCTTGAAATATATGGGGATGCAGCAGGACGAAGATAGGAGGCATATCCAACTTCCCAAAGGGCAGCAGGGAAAGGCAGTAAGGCAGGCAAAAGCCCAAACCAAGGAAACACTAGCACAAACAGTAAAAGGGAACAAGACTTTCTATAGACATTAGTGAAAGGAGAAAGTCCAGAGGGGCATTGCTAAGATCAAAGGGGATGAGAGGGAGTGTGTGGAGGAGGCTCAAGGAAAGCATCTATCCTAAATAGATACTTGGCTCAGTATTTACCGAGAAGAAGGAAGGGCAGGGCCCACAGCTTAGCACCATGGACATGGGCGGGGAGGTGCACTAGTCCCTTCACAAAAGAAAGGGTCCTACAAGAGCTTGCTAAGCTCAGGGTGGACAAGGCAATGGGACCAGATGGCATACATCCCAGGGTAATAAAGGAGCTAAGGATGGAACTAGCAGAGCCATTATCAGAATTGTTTAGAGAGTCTCTGAGCACAATGGACATCCCAGAAGACTGAGAAGGGCTCACGTGATCCCGCCTCCCAAGAGTGGTAGCAGGGAGGAGGCAGAGAACTGCAGTCCAGTCAGTCTTACCTCAATAGTGGGCAAAATTGTGGAGGCACTCCTTAAGAAAAGGATAGTGGAACACCTGGAATCCATAGGAGCACAGATCCAAGATGGCATGAGTTTACAGCAGAAAGGTCCTGTCAAACTAGTCTCATAGATTTCTTTAACTGGGTAACCAGGGTGGTGGACTAGAGGGGTGCATGTGATGTCACCTACCTTGACTTTAGCAAAGCTTTTGATACTGTTTCACATAGAAGCTGGGTCGGGTCTGGGTGGTCAGAAGTTGGTCAACTGGGTGGAAAACTGGTTTGCGGGCAGAAAACAGAGAGTGTGGTAAATGGTATCAGTCAGAAGAGATGCAAACCACAAGTGGGGTACCTCAGGATCAGTCCTGGGGTCAGTCCTCTTCAATATCTTCATCAGTGACATTGCAGATGGACTGAAGGGTCAGGTTTGTCTGTTTGCTGATGACACCAAGATCTGCAACAGAGTAAATGATCCAGATGGGGTGGGCAGAATGAGAAGAGATCTGGATAAACTAGCAAATGGTCAGAAAAGTGGCAACTGGGATTTAATGCAAAGAAGTGCAAGATCATGCACATAGGAAAAGAAACCCTGAAGCCACCTATAGGTTAAAGTGGAGTTGCTGGCAATCGTAAGGGAAGAAAGATACTTGGGCATCATCATCACAGATGACCTGAAATCATCCAAGCAGACCACTAAAGCAGTACTTAAGGCTAGAGGGATGCTGGGGTGTATTTGTTGAGGTATCGCAAGTCGTAAGAAGGAGGTAATAATCCCTCTTTACAAGACACTGGTTAGGCCCCATCTGGAGTACTGCATGCAGTACTGAGGCCACACCTACATAAGAACATGAACAAAATGGAGGCAGTCCAGAGAAGGACAACCAAAATGGTGCAGGGACTGCATCAGAAAACATGAGGACAGATTAACAGAGCTCAGTATGTATACCCTAGAGCAAAGAATGGAGAGAGGTGATATGATCTGGCTTGGGAGCGATATATGGCTGCCTGGGGAAGCGGTGGGAGTGAATTCAGTATGGGGGTTTCAAGAGGATGTGGGACGGACACAGAGGACTGCTGAAAGGTGGGGGAGATCAGGGGTAGGCCTAGGGGTGCCAGGCAAATGGGCAGACTAGGTGGGCCTCAAGTCCTTTTCTGCCGACATTTTCCTATGTTCCTATGATCAAAACATTCAAACACCTTAAGGGCATTAACAAGGTGAAAGAGTCTAACATGTTTCAATACAAGAAAAATAGCAGGACTTGAGGACACAGCATGAGATTGAGGGAAGCCGATTAAGGGGTAATGTGAGGAAGTTGTTTTCACAGAAAGGTGGTGGCCGTAATGGAATGGCCTGCCTCAGGAAGTGGTGGATGTGAATACAGTGCAGGGCTTCAAATAGGCATGGCATAGGCATACGGGAGCAATACAGATGAGTATGAATAGACAGGCCATTGACAGAGTACAGGCCCATAAGGTAGGAAAAATGGGCAGACTGGATGGGCCTTGTGGTCCTTATCTGCCATCAACTTCTATGTTACTATGAACTAGATTAAGCTGTTGGTGGTATTTTTGTGAATGGGGGAAATTTCGCCAGGGCACTGGGGAAATTGCCCTACTCTTTTCGAGAAGTGCATTGGGATCTTTAACATCCACCTGAACAGGCAGATGGGACCTCAGTTTAACGTTTCATCCAAAGATGGCTCCTCAGGAGTGTAACACCTCCCTCATGCTGCACTACAGTGTCAGTATTGGGATTTAACCCAAGTGCCTGGTGTGGGATAGAACCCGCAGTCTTCTGATTTTCCGGCCTCAGAGGCGAGTGTACTACCTGCTGAGCCACTGATAATGATGCACTACTGTATGTCTTAACTCATTCATTCCCATAGACGCCATATGGCCACCAGGAGCAAATCAGTTAACCCTTGCTGTGCCACAGACTGATATTTCTGTCCAGAATTCCTATATGTTCTAATTGTGTCAGCAGTCTAGTAACATGAGTGTAACCCTAACTTCAGCACCGTCTTTGAAGCATAGCAACAGTGTTTTTGATGTGTGAGTAAATATAATAGTTTGACAGGCTAGGCCAAAGTTATAGTTATAGCTGTTCCTTGCTTCATGTAATGGTTTAGACCTTGGGAATACCAGAGAATGATAATTTAGCATAGCAACATGGAAACATAGAAGTTGTCGTTAGATAAGGACCTCTTATCCCACTTAGTCTGCCGTAAATTCCTGCTTATTGTGCTGCTGCAGACCCTACTCAATCTCTGGTCTTCCCCAGCACCATTACTATGGTCTCCTTATGTCTATCCCATGCATGCTTGAACCCTGCTACCATCTTGGTACCCACCATGTCTGCTGGGAGTCCATTCCAGGCATCCACAACTCTTTCCATGAATAAGTATTTCCTCACATCCCCTCAAAGTCCCCCTCCAGCTTCATGTCATGACCCCTTGTCCTCGAGCATCTCTTTCTATGTAAAATGCTACCTCTCTGTATCTTATTAATACCTTTGAGGTATTTGAACATTTCTATCATGTTCCCCTTTCCCTCCTTTCCTCTAGAGAGTACATATTTAAATCCTTGAGTCGTACCTGTAAGACTTTTGATGCAGGTCATGCTCCATTGTGGTTGTTGTCTTCTGTACTGCCTCCACCTGATCTGTGTATTTTAGAGATGGGGCCTCCAGTTCTGGACACAATACTCTAGGTTGGACCTCACCATTGATCTACACAGGGTAACACTACCTCCCTCTTTCTGCTGGTGATACCCTCCTATTCACCCAACCATTCTGTTAGCTTTTCCCATTGCCTTATCACACTGCTTTGCTACCTACGGTCATCAGATGTGATGACTCCCAAGTCCCTTTCCTGTTTTGTGGTTGCCAGTACCTCCCCACCCAATTAGTACGTTGCCCTTGGGTTTCTGTTCCACATGTGCATAATTTTGCACTGTTTGGCATTGAAGCCCAGTTGCCAAACCTCTGATCAGTCTTCAAGCTTTTTCAGATCATCTCTACCCCGTGTGTCCACTCTGTTGCAGATTTTGTGTCATCCACAAACAGGCATACTTTTCCTTCCAGCCCTCCTGCAATGTTGCTAATAAAGATATTGAAGAGAACCGGGTCCATTACTGAACCCTGTGGCATCCCGCTGGTTACTGTGCCTTCTTCAGAGTGAACCCATTTACCACCACCCTCTGCCTCCTGTTTCTTAACCAACTTTGTGCCCATTTTACTACTTTTACCCTCCCCAGGGCTGCCCAACTTCTTTACCAGTCTTCAGTGTGGAACAAAGTGAAGGCCTTTCTGAAATCCAGGTCATCCACATCCACTGCCCCACCCTGATCCACTTCCCAGGTCACCCAGTCATAGAACTCGATCAGATTTGTTTGGCAAGATCTCACCCCATGAACCCATGCTGCCTTGGATCCTATAATCCATGGTCACAAGGTACACCCAATCCTTTCCCTCAGTAGTGTTTCCATTATTTTGCCCACCACTGAAGTTAGGCTGACAGGTCTGTAGTTTCCTGCTTCCTCCCTATTCCCTCTTTTGTGAAGGACAACATCCATTCTTCACCAATACCCCAGAACTTCCCCTGTATCTAGTGATAGGTTGAACAGGGCTGTCAGAGGTGCAGTCAGCTCCTCCTTAACTATACATGGCAAACCCTGGGTTGTTCTCCTTTTAATTGGAATCTGCTGCTGTCTAGCACATGAAAAGGCAATTTGTCAGTCCTGCCTCCAGCCTCATTTGTATCTTTCTTTTATATAATTTATTTAGCCAACTAGGAAGGAGAGGAAAGGAATGCAGCTTTATATAACATGTTTTACACATAAAATCCCATCTAGCACATTAGAGTGAAGCAGATTCTCAGATGTACAGTAATGACATTATCTGTAATGCACATGCCTGAGTGCTGTAGATTCTTCAAGAAGCATATGAATTACAGCAGAGATAACAGGATGCAATGTCAGCACTATAGGTTTTGGATTCTCTGCCATAATATAGCATCATGTATCAGCATCTGCAGAGTAACGTGTCTCCTTGCATCTCCTTGTAGTTTATGACTGAGGATTGGTTTCACTACCTAGGTTGTGTCTGTTTTCCATGCCCAAATGTATACAGAAGATGGAGTGCACCTGTGAGACAAACCAGGGGCTATTTTCGTCATCCTGGGCTCAGAATGCAGAGACCGCTCATCACATGTATACACACAGACTATAATGACCCACTATCACGAGCACTGTAGAAGCTATATATATATATATATATATTACTGTACACAAATACTGACCATGCAGTGGGGTCTTGAACTGATAATATACAGGACACTGCATGCTGTGTTGGCATCTTGACTGAGACTCGTTATATATTGTCCTACTTTACAGTCAAAGATAAATAAATTGTGTGCAGTTTCCAAAACTTCTGGTGGAAACAAATAAGCAGCGGTATGACCAGGGGTTACATTAATCATCTGTTAATTACACCCTAGGGTGTAATGTGGCACTAGACACAGCTGAGTACCATATACAGTACCATTAGGGGTGATTAATTGATGGTTATTGTAGCCTCTGTCAGTACCTTATTGCTTTTATAGCAATTCCCACTGTTTGTAAATGTATAGCTAATTTTAGTTTTTTTTCTACTAGAATTCTTGGATTTAAGCTGAAAACAGTCATTTCACTGTTTGGCAGGTTTAGTAGTAGTGGTTCAAGGATGGTTGTTGGCAAGCTGGCCCAGTGGTGTGGAGGTCTGAAACATTGTGCCTTACCTCCTGCCACAGGTGACCCATGTTCAGTGGCAAGTGCGGGTTGCGGGGTCGGCGGGGAGGAAGAGGATCGATCATCTGGAGGACAGCTCTCCTTTCCTAGGGAAGGTGGCTTAGTAGTCCCACTGAATGACTGCCCCAGGTGGAGGCCTGAGGGTAGAATGGGTTGGGGATGCCAATGAAGGGAGGGTGCTGTGGGACTCTACAGCATGCACATACCTCCACATGCAGCGCTGATGTGTTGCACCCCAGCAATGGACGGAAGAGAGAAAATGGTGGAAAAACACCCTAGGTGGCAGGATGACAAGTGACCCCCCGTAGGCTCTGCATTGGTGGCGGGCACAGCCACAGTCCTGTGGCAGAGGATGAAGGTCAAGGCAAGCCAGGTGATGAAGCTGGGAGTGGGGGGTGATCGAAAGGACTGCCAGGGAGAACTGGGAGATGGATAATATAGAAAAAAGGATGGTTGTTGGCAAGTGCATGTTGCAGCCACTAGAGTAGGTGCTTCCCTGCATTGAAATGCCATACTGGTATTATAATTGACTTTGTGCAATTATGGAAGATTGGGCATGTTTCAATGTCCCCCTCAATAGATCAGAGATATTAAAATAAAGTGAGACTTTCACTGTACAGTAAATAGAGATCAGAACAGACTTTTTTAACTCTGATATCGTGTGCATGTTGCAGTTATAATAGGTATGCATGAAACATGGTTGTCATAGCAGCTTCTATCACCAGTATGCTAAATGCAGACTCATGTGTACGGTTTTACTTTAGTGAGGCTATAGTCATCAGTAACACTGAAACTTATGTGGTGGAAGGCATCCAAGCCTACACAGATGTGTGTGAGCAGTATGTTTTATATAGCAGGTACTTTTTAAATTAATTGAATAGCTTCTATGGGTGCAACTGATTTTAAAGTTAAAAATAAACATCTGAAAGGGCCAGCCCAGTGTCGTGGAGGGCTGAGGTGCTGGTCACCTCACCTCCTGCCAAGCAGGTGACCTGTGTTTACAAACTGACATGGGTCACTCAGTGGCCAGACAAGAAGGAAGTATTGACCATCCCTAGGGCAGCTCTCCTCCCTCAGGGAGGGAACAGGACATCTTGCTTGGCGGCTGCCATTTAGTGACCCTAGGTGGGAATACGGCGGGTTGTTAGGGAAAGTATCCTGCCCGTTGGGATACTGGGTGCTGCCTGGAGTGCAGACAGTGCATCATTGCACATGGTGTGGGCCTAGATAGAAAACATGGAGAAAAAACAACCACAGGATGAAGCCTGACTCTTGCAGGCTCTGCAACAGCACGGGCATTTCAAGGAGACCCTATGGCAAGGGTGAGGAAGGAGCAATGTAAGCCCCAGAGAAGCCAGGTGAGGGGCTGGTGTGGACAGTCAGATGGGGATGGCTGGGTAGTCAAAGGTGGAGCAACAGAAGATTAAAAAATGAAAAAAAAAACCAGCTGAATGATGATCGTTGTTTCATGAGTGGGAAGCAGTAAGAAGAGTCTGCTGGAATTTTGATGCTCACATAAACAGAGCATTCCTGGATGGACTAAGTTTGCTAGATCTTGGGGCAAGTGATGTGGCCCTACTGCATTATTTTATTAAGGTTATTGTAACCCTAGGTTAGCCTTTCTGATAATCCAAAACGTGCATTTCAAGGAACATTGCTATAATTCACAGTAGAAGCATAAGGCCCTGACCATCATTTAGTATGAGATGTTTTGATCTGACTTACATCATTACTATTTTCAAGCCTTTTCAGGAAGATATTTATGCACTGTCTCTGAAAGAGGTGACAGAGATTTCACACCCCTTATTAAGGACCTTAGAATCCAGTTTACAGCATGTTTATGAATCTTGAATGGAACCACTAGAAGATCTAGTGATGCATCATTGATTTCACCTGGAATGAGACTCAAAATAAGGTTACTGAGACCTTAGAAATCCTACTATGTGGTGGCTGGGGATAGGGGCAGTCATTGGTGCGGAACAGTCTGAAAGTGGTAGGGCCAGGGATGTAAGGGTAAATTCTCCCTAGTAATAAATCAACATGACTGCAAAACTGATAGGCCCACTTATAAAAGTGGCCATAGTGCTTCCCCACCTGTTCGGGCACCAGTGGGGTATTTCTTTAAAAATATCTAGCAATACTTTCAGAACCCCAGTGAGGCTTATGAAATGATAGCTGAAATGTCTGGGACTATGGGATGAAGAGGGAATGTAAATTTTGGAGAAATACTCTATTTATTTGTAATCAGACCCATTCCACTGGTCATACTGTTTGAGAAAAAAAAAAATCAAAGCAGGATTTAAAGATCAGTGTAGCAATTTCCTACAGTGCTTCAAACAAATGTTCTTGGATTTGTGCATTTATAATAGCAGTTTACTTAGAATGTCTTCCTTTTCAGGACAGCACTTGGCACAACCTCATTTAAAATGTATTAATGCAATTGTTTCATCTGGAGCGTGCTGTGTTTTGGGATGATTTTTTGTGCCTTATTTGACAGTGTGTATGCAGTGAACCTTATATTACATGCAATCAATATATGTATTAGTTAGCACTCGGCCAGAGTGCTCTGGGGAAAAGGAAAAAAAATAGATTGGAATTTCAGCATGTTTTATTTTTGTAAGGATTTCTTGAAACATGGTATACTTATTTTGCAGCAAACACTGACAATAGACAAACTGCTCTCTGCCTTAATTTCCCACACTCAATGGTGCTGGTCTTGTTAGTCCTTGTCTTCAGGAGCAGGCACCACTGGCGTGTCTTCTGTCTATTACTTCTGTAAATCTAGCTCTCTTGTCTTCTGAGGTACTCCTTTGCTAACCTTTTAGCATGTAATGACACAGGGTTAATTACTTCACAGGTCATAAAAGAGATGAACATGCTTTATCTTCACTAGTGACAACTTGATTGCTTTGATATTTGTACATGTTAATTTCAGGATCAGTGAAGAATGACTCTCTCAGATAGAATTCATTATGTAAATATCGGAATCATAAAGGCATGGGGTTGGTATGCCCCAGTGCGCATTAATCCACCTGCAGTGACAGAGGTGGCTCCACTATAGAAAGAATAAAATGTGCCTGAGGAAGCATTTTTACTTAAAGGGACAATGTCATTACAAGCGCGTGTACGCGTACACCTCACACACACACACACACACACACTTTCTCTCTCTTTGTCAAAGACCATTTAGTCCGTCTTGAACCCTTAAACTAAATCACTTGCTCCAAGACTCCTGTCAATATTTGTATAATGTGTATATGTACATATATGTATACAGTAATTTTTTTGTGTGTATACATACACAGCGGACCAACCATGATGCAGTGCAGTAACTTACAGTAACTAACATGTTACAAAATACTGTAGTAATAAAAGGTTCAGTTGCCATTGAATTACAAAATTACAACGTTCCCTGCAGCATACTGCAGCATTTTGTGATACACTGCAGCATTACTGTGTTGCATCCTAGCTGGCACCACTCTGTGTATATGATATCTGTATCTGTACCTGTACCTGTACCTACACCTACACCTACACCTACATATACACCTACACCAACATCTACAAATACATCTACACCTACCTCTACATCTACAAATACACCTACATCTATACCTACATCTACATCTACATCTACAAATACACCTACATCTACATCTACACCTATATCTACATCTACAAATACACCTACATCTTAATCTATATCTACAAATACATCTACAGCTACATCTTCATCTCCATCTACACCTACATATACATCTGCATCTACATCTTCATCTACACTTTATCTACATCTACAGCTACACTACAAATACATCTATATCTACACCTTCACCTAAAAATACATCTACATCTTCATCTTCATCTACACCACACCTACAAATACATCTATATGTACATCTACACCTACATCTTCATCTTATTCATCTTCATCTTCACCTACACCGACACCCATCTACATCTACATTCATTGCAAGAACTGTGCTAATGCACCAGGTAGGGTTCAACACAAAAGCAACAAAACTAGGAAATGTGGTATTAGGGTTTTCAAGACTAACTTGCCACTCCCCCCAAGCAACAAGAGGACAAGCCCATACAAGCAACCACAGACAGCCATTGTTATGTAAGACAAACAGCATCCAACTGTTTCTAGATGACAAATGCAGTAACACTGCTATTTCACTGCCCTTGTTCATGAGGTGGGGGGCCCAAAGAGCCATGTTGAAAATTGGTGTAAAACTATTCAGAAATGACAGTTATGAATAAAGTTCAAACCCAGTGACATACATTAAACTGGACTTACCTTATTTTCTGAAATCCTGGTTGCATTCAGCAGCAAGACACATCTTGGATCAGAGAGTGGATCTACAACATAAGGACATGTTCAGGTGAGTGAGTGTGTGTGTGTATGTGGTGGATTTGGGATAGTGGGTGTTGTGTGGTGGTTAGAGGTGGGGTTGGTGATTGTCTGGGGTGGTCAGATTGCCAATGGACCATTTTCTTTATTCAGCTTACACTGAAAAAATAGACTAATGAGGGACAGTTTTTCTTTATTGTAGGGGACACAAGCTGACACTGGCAATTTGGCACCCCAGTGTCAGGATGATTTTGGTGGCACTAGGTGGGTGCTGCCACATATATTAAAGGATGGGGAGAAGGTCACCTGGAGGGTGGGGGTAAGAGAAGCAGTATGGGTGGGATTCCCAGTCCACTTGGCACTTAAAAGAAATGCTGGGAAGGGGGTGGCCTGAAGAGAGAGGGGAAAGAAGTGGTATGGGGCTAGGCACCCCAGTCCACTTAAGAAATATAAAACAATACATAGATTATATAGATCAAGATGTAGAGATAGACAGATAGAGAGATAGATAGATATACAGACATATAGATAGATAGATAGATACAGATGGAGCAAGAAACAGAGGGAGGCAGATCAGGGATCAGCAGCTCACTGTTCCAATTGAATCCAGCATCATGACTCCAGCTGTAGCTTCTCAATTCAAAAAGTCCACATGGACAGTTCTTGTGAGATCTCATGAAAGTACAATGGTTCTTTCATATGACCTCACAAAAGAACTGACAAAAAAAAACTTAAGTCCTACCCTTTTCTTTCAAAAGTCTACCTTCTGCTTTCATGAGTTCTCACAAAAGAGTTTGACCTATGAAAGAACTATGCAAAAAACTAAGCCCCACCCTCTTCTTTCATGAGCCAACCTATTTCTTTCTTGAGTTCTTTCATGCCTCATGAAAGAAGAAGCTCAACTCACAGAAGAACTAAAAATAACTAATTCCCACCCTCTTCTTTCATGAGACAATCTTTTTTTGTGGGTTATTTTGTGACTCACGAAAGAAGAAGGTTAGCTCACAAAAAACTATAGAAAATATTAGTGCCACCATCTTTCATGAGTTGAGATTTATCTTTTGTGGGACCTATGAAAGAGATATTCAGCTCACAAAAAGAAGTGTGACTCCTCACTAAGCTTCCAGCTAGAATTTTAGGGATGTCCCAAAACCATAGTCTGAGGTCTTTAAAAAAAAAACAATCACAAGAATTCAGCTGAATGGGTTTGGTTTAGCTAGAGTCATGTGTTTGTTTCTCTGCAGAGCATAATTTTATGAGTTTTCACTTTTTTAAATAAAAAAGAAGATGGCTGCCATATGAAAGAAGATTTTGTTTTCATGAAAGAATAATTTTGGATCACAAAGAAGATTTTCAAGATGCTTGTTTTATGGTTTGCCTTATAAAAGATGACATGTATAATTTATAGTACTGTATATTGGCCTAAATGTGATTTCATACCAGAAGTGTGAAAACATGTCCTCAACCAGGATTTAAAAATGGCATGTCACATTTACGGTAGTGTGGTAAAATGGGTATGTTAATAGTTTGGAGTCAAAATATTGAAAATTAGCAAAGTTATGCATGAACATTGAAATACTGCAATGTTCAGTCATAACCTGGGTATTTACTGTATTTGTACACCAGTTTTTCAGCATAGCCTAGCTCATGAACCCAGTAGGTGAACATTTTGAATCCCACCAAACCATCATCTATGCCACCAACATGTCATTCAGTGCCAGAGGTGTGAAAACACATTTTGGCCAGGATATGAAAAATGACAGCTCTCATGTTCATGAAGTGGTGTGAAAAATGGCTATGTTGAAAATTTGCAGTCAAAATATTTAAAATTACCAAAGTTATGAGTGGCATAGAAATATTTCAATGTATGCAGATAAAGTTGCCATTTTACATATTTTGAAATCAAAATTTCAACATAGTCTTCTTACGACCCACCTCATGAGCAAGGATGGTGAAAATTTTCAAATCCTGCCCAAAGCCTAGCCTATCTGGACTTCAGCAAGGCCTTTGACACTGTGCCACATAGAAGACTATTATACAAACTGGGGAATATGGGTGTGGGCAGGACAGTAGTGTAGTGGGTAGGTAACTGGCTGGGTGGCAGGACACAGAGGGTGGTGGTAAATGGCTGTCACTCCACAGAGGGAAGAGTGACCAGTGGGTACCACAGGGATCAGTGCTGGGACGGTCCTATTCAACATCTTCATCAGTGACATTGCACAGGACCTAGAGGCAGAATTTCACTGTTCGCTGATGACACAAAGCTCTGTAACAGAGTAGACACAGAGAGTGTAGACAGAATGAGAAGTGACCTGCAGAAACTTGAAGAATGGTCAGGGGTTTGGCAGTTGAAATTCAATGCAAAAAAGTGCAAGATAATGCATATGGGGCACAAAAACCCTGGCACAATATATCAGTTGGGGGTGAGGATATAGCATACCAAGCAGGAAAGGGATCTTGGGGTTATCGTCTCTGATGACCTCAAGGTAGGAAGCTAGTGTGACAAGGCAGCAGGTTAAGCAAATAGGATGCTGGGATGTATAGGCAGGGGCATCACCAGCAGGAAAAGGAGGTCATAATTCCGCTATACAAGACACTAGTGAGGCCCCACCTGGAGTACAGTGTACAGTTCTGGAGACCATACCTACATAAGGACATAGACAGGGTAGAGAAGGTTCAGAGGAGGGCAACAAAGATGGTGCATGGATTGCATCACAAGTCCTAGAAGACAGGTTGAAGGAACTGAACATGTACTCCCTGGAAGAGAGTAGGAGAGAGGGGATATGATAGAGACATACAAGTATCTCACAGGGAGGAACACGGTGCAGGAAAACACTATTTTAAGCGAAAAAGATGTTCCAGGGCTAGAGGGCATGGGATGAAGTTGGAGGGAGGACGATTCAGAGGAAACATGAGAAAGAATTTCTTCACAGAACGGTGGTGGACAAGTGTAACACCCTGCCAGAGGAAGTGGTGGGGGCTGAAACAATCACAGGATTTAAGAATGCATGGGATAGACATAAAGGAATTCTGGAGGTCAGGGGTATGGGGCAACAGACTTCTAGGAAAACAAACTGAACTTACAAGCTCAAATGGGCAGACTGGGTGGGCCATAGGCCCTTATCTGCCGACACTGTCTATATCTATGTATAAAGGTGATTTTGCCAAGTATTTGCAAAACTCCTTTTAGGTCTGATTGCTAATTCCACTACCATTGGTCATGAGGTGGGGTCCCAAAAAGGCAATGTTGATAATTTGGGGTCAAAATATGTAAAATGACAAAGTTATGCATCACAGTTCAAAAACCCCATTGAAATACATTGAACTGCACCTACAATAGCTTCTCATATTGCAGTCGCGGTTCCAGCAGCAAGATGTGTCTTTGATTGGAGAGTGGATCTTTGCCATGGGACATGCTTGTGTGTGTGTGTGTGTGGGGGTGCTGAGTGGGAGGTTGGTGTGGGAAGAGCAGATCAGTGAGGACGCTATCTTATTTACAGGTTTAACAAGAAAAAAAGTAATTGAGGGACAGTTTTCTTTATTTCAGATTGCATCTGACACTGGAGATTAGGCACCCCAGTGTTGGGACAGTTTTCTGGCAATGAGGCAGGTGACCTGGGGGAAGAGGCAGTCATAAGAAGCAGTACTGTGGTATGTACCCTTGTCCACTTACATTTAATATTAAAAATGAAAAATAAATACTGGAAGTGCAGGTGGGCTACCTAATGAGAAATAAGTGGTATCAAGAGGGCGCTTAGGAATATAATTTGTTAGATAGCTAGCTAACTAGATAATGAACAGATAGATATTCAGACATTGAAACACAGACAGGGAGAACAGGGATCAGCAGCTCACTGCTGTCACTATAGCCCACCGCATGACTACCAGCTGCGGCAACAGAACACAAGAAAGTCCCACTGTTCTTACACAGAGAATGGGGTGAAGGCTCCTCTTACTAAGCTGGGCACCCTAGATCTTTAGGGACACAGAGCAAAAAACAAAATAATAATAAATTAATAATGGACTGTCAATGAAATGATGGACCATTGATACTTACTTTATATAAAGAAAATGGAGAGCTTTATAACATTAAAAGTGCTTTTGACATATTTTCCCTTATAGCCATATTCTGCACTGTTAGTATACAGCTTGCATCCTTACAGCTAATATGCACACTCAGTAGCAGCTGCTGCTGCACAACAAGAAACATGACATGCACTTTCCATCTCTGATGTGCTTAATAGCAAAGGGTTTTTGTTGAAGTGCTTGATTTACCAGCACTCACTTGACCTTCATGATGGGTGAAGTCTGCTACTTCTGTGCAGTGTTTGGTGAAGTATTACTCCACAACATATTTCAAAATTACAGTATGTCAAACATTAAAATTACTGTCTACTAATTCTTTGGAAATGTTGGTTAAAGTAAATCACAATTTGTAGTCAGGATGCTTTGTCTGTAGGGTCAAAATAGTATGCAAACAGCCCTTCAAGCTTCTGGCTGAAAACACTGCATTTCGGTATGATACGTCTGCATTGGACAGAGGGGTGGTGTACAAACTTGGTTAAAAGTGTTTGTGATTTGTACTCTGTATACTTATGGTAATAAGATTTTTTAGAAGCAGATCCCTTAGTTGTCTCGAAGCACAACAAGTATTCTATTCCAGTTTTGTAGAAGTCTGGGTACTCAGGCCCAACAGCTGGCTGTAGGTTCATGAGTAGTTCTTTGAGTACAATGCCATGGAGTCTGTATTTATGTAGATATTCCACTTAAAGCTGGTAGCCTGTTGATCTGCCAAATTGTATTTGTCAAAGGTGGAATAAGGATGAGCTGATGCTAAATTTGCATCTGATGAACTCGCCGTAATCTGGCAATTTAGACACTGGCAAAGCAGGTTGGAAAGAACCAAAGGTCCTGACTGGACTATTAGCAGATCTCTTCAATTGCTCTTTAGAGACAAGAGAATTGCCATGAAATTTGAGGACCATGAATATGGTTCCATATGCAAAAGTAAGGGCCACAATGAGACAGGCAAATAAAACCAGTCAGTCTGATGCCTATAGTAGGGAGACTGTTAGAATATGTTACAAAGGAAAGGATAGTAGGATTCCTGGAGGCCAGTGGGCTGTTGGACTTCAGTCAGCTTGACTGTACCAGTGGAAGGTCATGCCAGATGCACCTGATGGAATTCTTAAATTGCATGACAAAGGCCATTCATAGCTGTCAGACATTAAATGTCCTGTATCTAGATTTCAGGAAAAGCCTCTGGAGCAGTACTGCAAACCAAAGCTTCCTATTTGTCACTGCCCACTGTGCTATGTCCACAGCAAGCAACACCACCACAATTTCCACCCCACCTCTGCTACTACCAGCCCTTGCATGACTTATTTAGAAGCAGACAGTATCACAGCAGCATTCCTTAATACAGGAAATTCCTTACTTAATGGAGAAACACACGGGAAACATTCTGTGGTTCATCCAACCACTGCTGGACATCAGGATATATCCTCATGCTCTGAAAATGGGAATGTTCATGATAGACAATGGGAGAAACATGCTGAATGCCATGAATTATGTGGATTTCTGCCATGCACTGCTTTGCACATGCACTGAATATGGTGGTAAATCATATGCTTGACAGACATGCACAGCCAAAATAATTGACACTGAATGGGACATTACTTAATATTTCAGTCATTCCCCAAACAGTCTAAGCTCCTCTGCTAATACCAGCTGAAACACAATGTTCCACAACATTGCTTAATAAAGATGTGGTGACAAGGCAGAATTCTATCTTTTATATAGTGGTGAGACTTGTGGAACTGAAAGCTGTGTTCTGAGGTATGGAATTTGATGATGAGGCCCTGTGTGCTGCAAAACCTTCTGAGACCTTATGAACAGGCCATGAAAGATATCAGTGCTGAATCATCAACCCTTGGTATGGTCCTCATCTTGCTAAGTTTATTTGAAGGATACCCGTGCTATTATGTGGGATCTTCACAGCAACCCAGCAAAGAAGGCTGGTAGTGGTGGCCATCAAGGCTGTGGTACTTGTGGCAGCATAAGAATGACAGCAATGTTAATGGTGGAGGTGGAAGTGGTGACTCCAGTGGCTCATCTGTTTCATCTCAGTAGCACAAGCAGGATAAAATACTCATTAAGAAGTGGCAGAGATATTTCTGGCACAAATTACGAGCAGATTCAAAAGCATTAGATCAAACATACAATTTGACATTACAACACTACTGGATCCCAGATATAAAGATATGTGCATTCCCTAGATGACTGACTATATCAAACAGAAACAGTTGCATACATTTTGAATGGAGCAGCAAAGATAATCTGAAAAATCATCATCTCCTATTCATACTGCTCCTGTCTCTCAGTAGATTTTGTATGCTTCTAGTGCCAGACAACAGAGTGATGACATAGAACACAACTTAAATAGTGATGATCCAGAGATAACAAAAGACATTTGGGAGCTTTTTGACACTGACTGCTGGCACTGCACAGACATTGTGGAGCAAACATAACATTTGACAGCAGATATGGACTGCTTGGTCCACTAGTCTGCCCATTTTTCCTACCTACAGTATCTCTGTAGACTCTACTTGATCTCTGGCCATTCACCCCTCTCCTTTCTTTCCCTAAGATTCCATAATGCCTATCCCATGCATTCTTGAACCCCACCACTGTTTTCACCCCACCACCTCTGCTGGAAGGCTGTCCAGGAATCCACCACTGTTTCTGTGAAGAAGTACTTATATCTCCCCGAATCTCCCCTCAGCTTCATAGCATATCCCCTTATTCTTGAGCACCTTTTTTCTGAAAAATGCTTCCCTCCTTATTTATTTTATTTATGACTTTGTTGATTGGGTAGGGTGCACTGGTCCAACGGACTGATTTCAAGCACGACTCAGGCCAAAAGGCACAAGCATAATAAATAATTACAAACAGTAATTGATACAAATTAGTAACGGCAATATACTGCCCATATGCCAATAGGCAGCCATAATAGTGTATAAGAGTACAGTCATACATCCCTGGCCAGGACGGCAGTAGCAAAACAAACAAATGGCAGTGAGATAACATGTAACAGGTATGTATAAAAGATGGCAGACAAAGTAACAAGGAGGCAAAATAGCAAGTTAGATGGCAACAATTAAAAGCAGTACAGTAGGGATCCAGGCACTGGTAACAGAGAACCAGATTTAAAATAAATATAGAAACATGTGCAAGTTTTGGCAGCAATAAGTTGAAAGAGGTTATGATGCTTATCATCCCCTCAAATTAAGTCCTGGCTGCCTAAGGGCCAGAGCTAGATCAGGGAAGGAGATTTGTGGATCATGGCAATGGAAGGCTAGGAGGAAGGGCAATAACCTCCATGTACAGGTGCAGATGTCCTTAGTGAGGAGTCCGGTTTAAAGTCTCATTTAAAGGCATGTTTGTCAGTAGATCTAAGAGGGACAGGCAGTCCATTCCATAGGATGAAGGCCACAACCGATAGGACTTTATTATCTATATTTGTGGTGATACGTGGAGCCTCTTGGGGGGACAAGGGAGGAACAGAGGGGCCTCAGCTGGATCGTGGCTTGAAAATGATGGATGGGGAAGCAGGAATGCTCTAAAACAGGTATCAGTGAGGCAGCCGATAGTAAAGTTGAAGTGACCTTTGTAGAGAGTCAGCTTAAGGGTGGTAAAGACTGCAGTGGCAGGTGGAGTAAGGGTGACAGGGCAAATCGGCAGTTGCTATTTTATACAACCTCTACCTTACCCTCCTCTACCTTATTTACCCCTATGAGGTATTTAAAGGTCTCTATCATATCCCACCACTCTCTTCCAGGGTGTACATATTGAGGTCCTTTAGTCTCTTCTTGGGGCTTCTGATGCAGACCCACACCATTTTAGTTGCTCTTGTCTGGACTGCCTACACTCTGTCTATATCCTTCCAGAGATGTGGTCTCCAGAACTGAACACAGTGTTCTAGGTGGGACCTTACTAGTGTGTTGTATAGGGCAACACCACCTCCTCTCTCTTTATGCTGGAGATACCCCTCTCTGTGCACCCCAGCATCCCACTAGCCTTCTAATTACCTTGTTGCACTGTCTGGCCAGCTTTAGGTAATCAGATAATGATTATCCCAAGGTTTTTCCTGTTTGGTGGTCATCAATACCACTCTCCCATTTTGTACTCTGAACCCAGGTTTCTGTGCATTAAGTGCATTATTTTGCACTTTGCATCGAAAACCAACTGTCATATCCTTGAGCACTCCTCCAAGTTTTTCTAGGCTTCTCCTCATTCTTTTCACCCCTGGAGTGCATACCCTATTGCAGATTTTGGTGTCATCCAAAAGAGTCAGACCTTCCCTTCCAGGTCATCTGCAATGTCACTTATAAAACATTAAAGAGGACCGGTTCCAGCACTGATCCCTGAGGCACCCTGCTGGTCAACCTTCTTTACTCAGGGTGAACTCTGTTTACCACCACCTCTGCCATCTATCCCCTAACCAATTTCTTACCCAGTTTTCCACCTTTGAGCCCACTCTAGGCTACCCAGTTTGCTTACTAGTCTCCTATGTGGAACAGTGTCAAAACCTTACTGAAATTTAGGTAGGCCATGTTCACTGCTCCACCTGATCTAATTCCTTGGTCACCCTGTCAAGAAATCAATAGGATTCATTTGACATGACCTCCTCCGTGAATTAATGCTGCCTTGGGTCCTGTAACACATTGTATTCAAGATATTCCACAATCCTTTCCTTTAGCAGTGATTCCATTAGCTTTCTACCACCTATGTCAGGCTGACTGGCCTATAATTGCCAGCCTCCTCTCTGCTACCACTTTTGTGAAGTTGGACGACATCTACCCTCCTTCAGTCCTTTGGAACCACATCTGTTTCCAATGAGCTGTTAAACAGGATTGTCAGAGGTGTAGCCAGTACTCCCTTAGCTCCCTCAATACCCTTGGATGCACCCCATCTGGCCCCATTGCTTTGTCCACTTTCAGATTAGTGAGTCCTTCAGCACTGTCCTCCAAAATGGATCAATGTCCACCTCCCTCCTCAAAGCTCCTGTTACTTTTTTGTAGCCTCTGCCTTCCCATTCCTCTGTGAACTCTGAACAAGAGTATTTTTAGGATGTCTGCATTTTCCTGGTACCCTCTGCACAGTCCTTCCTTCCATTTTCAACCTTACAGTCTTTCCCCTGGTCTTCCTGTTTTCACTTACATATCTAAGAAATGTCTTGTCCTCTGTTACCACCTGGGCTATTCTCTCTCAGATTGTGCCTTCACACCCTTACTGCTCTCCCTGCTACCCTATATTTCCCCTAATACACCTCCCTATCCTCTTCCCTCTGTGTCTCCTTATATCTTCTGAATTCTGAATGTCAGCCTTTAGCCTTTACCTTTTCTGCCTCCTCCTTCCAGAACATAGCTGTTTCATTTTCCTCTTGCTTTTGCTCACTTGCTTGACACAGAGGTTTGTTACCTTTACTATGACCCCTTTGAGCCTTGCTGACCATTCCTCCACCAACCAAGGTCATCCCCTGCCAGGTCATCCCTGGGGTATTCACACATCTTTATAAACTCTGCCCTCCAGGAACCTCACCCTTGAGTGGTTCGATTCTGCAGTCATTCTTATATTGAACCATACTGTATGGTGATCAATGGTTCCCAGGTTGCCTCCTACCTTACATCTGCAACACTGTCCCTTTTAGTGAGTACCAGGTCCAGTATTGCCCCATCACGAGTGGGTTCAGTGACTACTGTAGTTGCCTGAGGAATGCTCCTGTGGGAGTCCAAATGTCCCTGCTTCTAACTGAAGCCACAGCTGTGAGACTCAATCTACATCCAGCAGATTGAAGTTCCACACCAGCAGCACATCCAATGCTTCTACCAGTACCTTCTCCAATTCCTCCCCTGTGCTGGAGGTCTGTAGATTATACCAGTGCTAATAGTGGCTCCATTCCCTGTCTCAGGGTGACCCACAGTACCTCTGACTCCCCATATTCCTTTATCTCCATCAGTTTATGCTTTCCTCTACATAAAGCACCACTCCCCATCCTTTCCTTCCCAACCTGATCTTCCTGAACAGAGTATAGCCTGGTATGGCCATAACCATGTCATGGTTTCAGTGCACAATGGGTTGATAATGGCCACAATATCCAGGTCGGCCTATTCCGTGATGTCCTCTAGGTCCAGAATCTTATTTCCTAGACTTATCACTCTGCTTGTTACCCCTTTTTACCTTTTGCCCTTCCTCCTTCCCCACTATCTTTTTAATGCTCCACTTCCCATCCCCTTTCATTTCTGCCACCTGCTTCCTTTATTACTTTGCAAACTGGGGATTCCGCTTTCCTAAGGTTCTCCCTGCTTTTTACTTCAGCCTATGGAGGCAGTTTCTGCCTGCCTGATTTTTTCTGCCACCTCCTCAGCTATTTATATGTTCATCAAAGTAACATTTAAACCATCCACTAAGGATTGCAGTTCACCTCCCAGATTCCAGGTGGATCCACAGTCCCTAATGTAGCCAAACCCTCCTCTCTGCAGCATTCCTTCAACCATGAGTTGAAGTTCCTGTGATGCAGAGATTCCTCCTCCTCTCCCCTGTTGTAGACAGCAGCAGCACCTCAGCTAAAGCCACTGAGCGCCTGCCTAAGACCCTCCTAAGCTCCCTAAACTCCCTTGCACTATCCCAGCCCTGCACTCTAGCCAGGTCATTAGTCCCCAGGTAGACAATGACATCCAGCTCTGCCTCCTGTCCTGCTGCCCTAGCAACTCTTTAGGATCCACTTCCCATCCCTCCAAGCAGTGGTGCCACACACCTAACCTCCCTCTCCCCCACTTCCTCTTCCCAAATCTACCCTCTTCCACCCTCCTTCAGGGCTCCACTATGGAGGACCTCCACATCCTCCATGACCACTACCATGAGTGCAACCTCTTGGCAGTCCTACCCTACCAGAGTGGCATAGGATTGTGTAGTGGTACTGGTTGAGAATGTGCCTCTGATCCACCACCCACCCTTCTGAGCCCACCATGATCCAACTGTTCCTCTCCCTGGCATCCTCTGGGGCAACAGTGGCCTGCTTGGTGGCCTCTGGGTAGGGAAAGAGGTCTCCTGAATCCTGGTCAGTTCGGCCCAGGGTCTAGTGACCTCCTCCCTCAAACCAGAGAGGTGCATGCAGATGGGGCAGCACCTCAGTCTCCAAAGATCTCTCTGAAAACTGCTGTCTCACAGCCACAGCACTGCACCACTCCTATCATTCCCAAGTTATGTTCTCCTTGTGTTACCTAGAAGTACTTTTGTACCTTACCCCTGAAAGGGTGTTTCAAGTTTTTCCCTTTTATGGTTGCAGTAGGTGGAGCCCTGCAGATGTGTTACAATCACAATAGAAAAGGGAGCTTACAGCAATACCAAATGGACTTGTAAATAGTGGAGGTGAACAGCAATTACTGTGCATCCACCACACTACTTTGTCCACCGGTAAGACATGGCACAGCCTGCTGTGTCCAAGATGGCACGCTGGAGCCCAGTGCACATGGCGAGTCATGTCATGCATAGAGAACTCCAGCAGCCATCTTGGACACAGCAGATAGTGCCATGTTCCAACGTGACCTCAACTGCAGCCATATCGGGTTTCTAGCCAGAGTTTGTTTTTCACAGTATTTGTGCTCCCTGTATGTGTTTAAACTTTGTACTCTTACCATAAATAGGGTGCTGCTCTATTCCCAGTGTTGGCCTACTTTTTACTTTATGAACTTACCAGCAGTGACTGTTACACAGTATTGTATTGAACAGGTACCTTATCTTGAGTCGACCAACAGAGTCCACTATTTTCCTGCTTACTTCTGCTGATGTCTGACAGCATCTAAGGTACCAGTCTTACACTATTCCATTCACATACTAGGACATGAACGTGTGTGGGGACATGTTAGGAGGGCTGCCTTTATCCTAACTGTGCAGCCTCCTTAAGGTGATACCTCATGTTAGACTACTAAGTCCCTGATTGGTCCCCTGGCTGCAAAACACCCTGACACAACCAACCTGCTAGCAGAAATCTGACTCAGTCCCACCTCCAACTATCAACTAGCTGAGGCCCCATGCCAGACAATCACCCCCAAACTACAGGGCTAGACACAGTTCTTATACTATAGACCCTACATGTGGGCTAGTATGGCTGGTCTCAAATTTACCCTTCACTCAATAATAAAGACACCAATTCAAACAAGTTTCATCACAACTTACCCCACCTTCAGTATATCAAAAACATAGGCCTTTTTGTCTCTCCTGTGGCAAATGCAGGCAGACTCTGCTTAAGCAAAGAAAGGGACAAACACCCACCATAGTTCATGATGGAGGATTATCTAGCAGAGCCACTGTCTTGCTAGTGGTGATTCCATCAAATTCGTGCAAGACAGGAAATTAATTTGGCCTGCCCTGACTAAACTGGCTTTGTATTTTCTCCAACATCAGTTGCTTCAGAAAATGTTTAAGCACAACTAGTGATACCGCCTTACCTCATCACTTCAGGCTAGATCCTGAAAATATTGAATTCTTGGCCTATCTCAAACTCAGCTTACCATGGATCAGTTCTCACTATCCATATGATTATTCCATGTCCAACAAGTCACATCTGCTACTATTCTTACATCTATGCTTCCTGTTGGCAAGTATCCCCAGACTCCCACTGATAATACCAGCATCACATTCTGGCTCCCTGCTCCCAGTAGTAGCAGCAGTCCAAGGATTATGACACACAGCACCACCTCAAGTCTTCCTGAAGACAATACAGTTTTACAATGTCATCACCAGCAAGCTTGATATGATCATCAGGTGGGATGTGTGGCCACACTGAATCGTATTAATTAAATAGGACCTGTTATGTCACAACCCCTTCAAGCACAACTACAACAACCCCAACAACAAATGGGTTATCAGTGTTGGCTATACTCAAATGTGCAAGTAGTCTGTTGACTCAACATGTTTGGCAGACAGCAAACAGCAGCTGCCTTAATTTCTACTTCATTTCGATCTATATAAAAATTTAAAATGGTAAAACCAATCAAAAACAACTCCCCCAAAATAAAATACTAACTCTACATCCATGCATGGTGAAACCTTGGGAAGATTAATGTGATGCCCTATATTTATTGGGGGCTCTATAAATTTGAAATGTATGGGGGCCAGTGAAAAGATAGCAACTGATGTCTGCACTGGGACCCCTCCTACATACCTGTAGGTGGAAGGCTTGCAGCCTCAGTTCTTGTATGATTTTATAGTGCCCAGTCCAACATTTACTGCAAGCACAGCAGGCAGGGGACTTGGAGATGAGCTGGCAGCTGTGCAATGGAGGGAGGAGTGGGGCTAATGCACATCATAAGCCTGCACCGCTCACCAGCACTGGCGTGAGTGGACTCTGGAAGAAATCTCTGCCAGAACTGTCCAGCAATCTGTTACACCTTTGTCCAACTTTAATCATTACCAGCTTCAACTCTTCAACCCTCACACCTCTAAGTTTTCCATGAACAGTAGTTTGGAGTAATCTGGTCTCTATAAAACATAATTCAGTCCTACATAGAGCAGCTGTCCGCAACTCATGCCTGATTATCAACCGTGTCCCTTTTCAAAATTAAAACATCTGCAGAGCTTCAGGATGGCTGGTGAGGAGGCCCATAATTACTCTTCGATGAATGCTACTCCTTGTGTGCTACGATCATAAGAGATCTAGGATGACTTCAAACTGAAGCGATATTGCCAGCTTAAAGTCCTGCTTTACTGGAGAGATTTGCAAGTTTCTTCACCTTCTCATGCTGTCTACACAAGCTTACAGTTTGTGATTGTGTCAGCTAATTTCAACTGACATTAATATGGTTTTCCATTTAATAACAGTAAGTGGATTCCCAGACAAAAATCTTTTGGAACTTCTCCTAGGTGAGAGCCAGGGGATCTGAATCCTATCTTGTACAACTTTATCTGTAAAAGAATATAAACTAACTTGCTTTACTGAGTTTACCTACTCACTACAAGTTTGGTTTCGCATCAATCTGCAGCTTGTAATTTGTTTTTAAAGTGCATTTTTGGGCAAAAATTTTAGTTGTGATACTTATTTTTATTTCAAATGCTATTTCTCAGTGTTTTAAATTTGTTTTATCTTTCTGTGTCTTGTCTTTTGCAGAATGGAACCCCAGTCCTGCATGAATTCTAGAGGAGGTCATGTCATTAATTTTGTAGCTACTGGATTATTTTACTGGTTGCAGCATTTAAGTTTTGTTCCTAAATTTATTATTTATTTTATTTCTTACATAACTAGTTAGATTCTGTTGTACTTTGCTGTATTTTTTGTAAACTTGTTCTGCTTGTCTATTTGCACCTTATTTCTGACAGCTGTTACTTCTGGTCATTTAAACTGTGGCTCCTACTCTGCCGTGTCCCAAGCTTTATTCATGTGGTTTCTTTATTATTGCATTATTTCTTCGGTTTCACCTCATTATCTCATATTTCCTTTGCCAAGTCTCAGCAGAGTGGGTTCAAATATGTTTTTCCTTTCCCACCATCTTGGTCTAACATTTTCTCTGTGGGCTATTTTGAGACATCCTATTCTGAGGGGTATCAAATACTGATCCCTCAGCACCACTGCTCAAAACTGTAGATTACTACATTGGACTAAAACAAGTTTTAATTGCCCTTTTTCTTAACATGTTACTGGTTTACTTTCTTATTCATGCTATTCACAGGTGATCTAGAAACAAATCCTGGCCCCTCTTCATGAACCAAATTTTCTTCATTCCAATGTTCAAATCCTCCTCCCAAAACAGACCTTCTGGTGAGTTGGTCCTTTGATTCCCTCCTTTCATTCTTGCTTTAACTGAAACATGGCTAGATTCTACTATTCCTGATTCAGATGCCAACCTCTCAAATTATACAGTTTTTAGATCTGACAGAACAGATGGAAGTGGTGTTGTGTTTATTTGTTCATACTTATATTCACTGTTCACATATTAAATCAGAAACCATGGGCGCCTGATTAATTCTGTTTCTGTTTCCATAAAACTATCTGGGAGGAGATTTTAGTTGGCAGCTGGTACTGCCCCTAAAGTTAAAGCAACCAAATTCTCCTTAGCTATATTCATTAATCTACTACCTTGGTGATTTTCCACATTTAACCTTAATGAGTGACTTTAATGCAAATTGGCCCTCTAGCAAGAGACTTAGGCTGAAGACTTCCTTGCCCCCTCAGATTGAAGCACCTAATTAAAGATCCCATGTGATATGACTCAAACTGCAAGGTTTCTATCGATCAGAGTTTTGTTTCTTCTGAGCTTCAGTTAGCTCCTTTGGTTGTTAGGAAATCTATTTAGCGGTCATGCTATCACTGTTTACAATTAATCTTCCCCTTTCAAATGTATCCCCAATACCATTACGTTTCATTGCTTCAGGAATTTCAGTTTGGAGGCTTTTCATTCTGGTTTGCTCAAGATCAGCTGGGGAGTTGTTTTCTTCTCAAATGCTGCTTAGTTTCTGGCAGAAAGTAAACTTGCTTTCATAGCAAGTAGCAGCTGACTAAAAAGCTACATGTTTTCTTACTGATAAATCACTTCTATCTCACCAGGAGTCAGTGCCTGTAGGGATTAAACAAACATATACTTTACCAGAAGCAGGGGTCTCTAAGTATTCAAAAAAAAAAAGAAGAAAGTCACTGTGTGTTTTTCTGTTTGGGGAAGGGGCTGTATCAAATTAGTTTGCTAAATCAGGACTAGAGGAGAGAAGTTAATTGGGGTGTGGCTTGAGCAGTAGAAAAGCAGGAGTCTCAATTACAGCTTCCTGCTGCTAATTTCTGGCAGAAAGGAATCTTGCTTTCAGAGCAAGTAGCAGCTGACTAAAAAACTACAGCTTTTCTTACTAATTGCCCTTTGTCCCTCCTCCACCCTCCTGCCTCAAGCCAGTTCTACTTTTATAGCCACTGGATTTGACTGACAACAGGAAGTTCCTATTTGGCAGTAGGAATGGAAGGATCACTGAGACACATTAGCTTCATCAACCTTGAAGGAAAAACATAGCTCTTTCTTCCCCAGCTGCTGGAGGTCTGAGTCTGAACAAGGAAGAAGGAGACTTACTGAAGACTACAGAAAGTTCCTTTCCCAGAACAGGAAGGGTGAGAGTTGTAGGGCACATAGGCAGTAGGAAAGTAGGTGGAAAAATACGTGAGGGAGGAGACAGTAAGCATGCAAAGCAACAGGAGAGGGACACAAAATAAGTCATGATGGGAGTGGTGCAGTGCAATGGCTATGGGGTGGCAGTGTTTCAGAAGACATACTGGAGGCTACGATGCTGCCCTATTTGCAGGCACCTCTCTGGTCTGAGATGGGAGGTTGCCCATCTTCAGGCTGACCTGGCTAGGATTCGTGAAACCTCTTCCTCCACCCAAGGACCACCAGGGCCACTGCGCTACCTCAGAGGTTGCCAAGAAAGAGGAGCGGTTGGACCAAGGTGGGCTCAGGGAGGGAGAGGGTGGTGGAACAGAGGTGCATCCCTCCAGCTGTACCTCTCCACAATTTATACCTGTTCTTGTGGAGAGTGGTTCCTCCATGGAAGCACCTGCAGTGGAGACCAAGAAGGATGCTGGGAACCTCCACAAAGGAGACCCAGAGGAGGGTGGCACAAGACCCCACAGGGAAGGAAACAACTCCTGGTGGGGACTCAATTGTTAGGGGTAGAAGTGGGGAGGAAGGGAGAGGGAGGTAAGGTGCCTGCCTGGCACCATGGCTCAGAGGCAGGAAGCAAATCCTCCAGGATCATGAGAGCAGCTGCATGAGGGAGGAGATGGATGTCATTGTCCACCTAAGGACAAATGACCTGGCTGAGAATGGGATCAGAGCAGAGCAAGAGGAATTTGTAGAGGTGGGGAGGGGCCTTAGACAAGTAGTACCTGGTAACCTTCTCAGGCGCTGCCTGTCTATGGCAAGGATGATACTAGGGTACTGCACCATGGGATTCAATGAATGGTTAAAAACTGGTGTGGAGCTCAGGGTTTGGCTTACTGGGGACTGAGAGCCACCTAGAGGGGATGCAGGTCTATACTGGCACAATGGTCTGCATCTGTCCGGGAGGGAACCAGGATCCTAGGTGATAGGTTTAAATGCTTCATTTGGCAAGCATTTAAACTAGCCAAGGGGAGGCACTGAAAGGAGCAGGAAATCCCAGCCTCCCCATAAAACACAGTAATTAGTGAGTTAAACACCAAGGTAGAGAAGTCATTTGGGAGCAGGACGGGTAAATGCATAAAAAGGCAAAAGGCAGTAAGGACAGGATGGGGCTAAAGGGGTAAAGCCATCAAAAAATAGGGAAGCGATGAGTACCAATGCCCATAGTCTGTGTAACAAGCTCCCTGAATTGGTGACCTTGATGGAAGTGGGATGCCTGGATATTGTGGCAGTCACTGAAACATGGTACACAGAGAACCATGACTGGGATGTCGACATACCAGGATACACAATCTACAGGAGGGACAGGGAGGGTAAAGAAGAGGAAGAGTAGCTCTCTATGTAGGTGGCGATTAAAGCAACAGAACTAAAGAGTGAACAGGAAGTAGATGAGTCACTATGGGTCACCCTGGAGACAGGAAATGGCACCACAATCTGCATGGATGTTGTCTACAGACCTCTATCTCAGGGAGGGAATGGACAAGGAAATGATATAAGGCATCCTTAGAATGGCATAAAAGGGAGATATTGTTGATGGGGACGGAATATGCCAGATGTTAACTGGAGCACCTTTGCTTCAGACACATCCAAAGCAGGGTCATTCTTGATGCTCTACAAGGGCATGCCTCAGACAGCTAGTGTTGGAACCCACTCAGGAGGGAGCACTCTTAGACCTGGTACTCTCAAATGGGGACAGAGAAAGGATCTCAGATTTAGAAGTGGGTAGCCATCTAGGAACAAGCGACCACCAAACAATGTGGTTCACATTAAACATAGCCATAGAATCAAGCCATACAAAGCATGAGTATTGGACTTTAGGAGGGCTAACTTTGGGAAAATGAGAAAGTGCCTCAGAAAAGCACTAGCAAAGGGCAAGAAGAAGGGTGGAGGAACAATGGGAATAATCAAAACACATCACAGAGGCAACAAGTCTTTGTGTGAAATGAATCAACAAAACAAAATGAAGGAAAAAAACACTATGGTTCTCAAAAGAGGTGGCAGGGAAGGTAAAGGAAAAGGATAGCATTTAGGAAATATAAGGAAACACAGAAGGAGCAAGACAGAGAACTTTATCAGTTAAAGCAGAAGGAGGCAGGGAAGGCAGTCAGAATAGCAAAGGCCTAAACTAAGGAAAGATAACCAACTCTGTTAAGAAGGGGGCAAAACCTTTTATAGGTACATTAGGGGCGAAGAAAAACACCAAGGGAGGGATACTGAGGCTTAAAATGGGAGGAATGTGGGCAGAGGGTGACAGTGAAAATCAGGGATACTGAATGAATATTTCTGCTCAGTATTCACAATGGAAGAGGAGGAGAGCTACCTAAAACCAAACAAGAGAAACACCCTGGATAGGGGTTGATACTAGTCCATTCACAGAAGAAAGGGCTTTGAAAGAACTCTTGAAACTGAGGGTGGATAAAGCAATGAGACCTGATGGGATTCACTCTAGAATACTAAAAGAACTAAGGGTAGAACTAGTGACACCACTGACTACTCTCTTTAACAGATCATGGGAGGATGGGTTGGTACTTGAGGACTGGAAGAGGGAGGATGTGATTCCACTTCACAAAAGTGGGAGCAGAGCAGAGGCAGGAAACTACAGACCAGTTAGTTTGACCTCAGTGGTAGGGAAAATGATGGAATCATTTCTAAAGGAAAGAGTGTTGAGTACCCTAGAGGCTAGTGGGTCACAGGACCCAAGGCAGCATGGATTCACAGCCGGGAAGGTCATTTCAGATGAATCTAATAGATTTCTTTGACTGGGTGACCAAAGTAGTCATCCAGTGAGGGGCTGTGGATATGGCTTACCTAGATTTTAGCAAGGCATTTGACACAGTCCCACACAAAAGATTAATACAATTTAGCCAGCCTTGAGTGGGTCCCAAGGTGGTAGTCTGCATAAAAAATTGGCTGGACAACAGGATGCAAAGGATAACAGTAAATGGAGTCCACAGTGAAGAAAGGAGGGTAACTAGTGGGGTACCACAGGGTTCAGTACTAGGAACAGTCCTCTTTAATGTTTTTATAAGTGACATTGGAGAGCACCTGGAAGGAAAAGTTTGTCTCTTTGCAGATGACACAAAGATCTGCAACACAGTTGATACACAAGGTGAGGTGGAAAGGATGAAAAGGACTTGGCAAAGTTGGAGTAATGGTCAAATGTATGGCAGCTCAGATTCAGCAAAAAGTGCAAGGTAATGTACCTGGGAAACAAAACCCAGGGAGGAGTACACAATGAGGGGGTGAGATACTAACAACAGCAAAAATCGAAAGGGACCTGGGAATAATTATATCAGATGACCTAAAGGTGGGCAAGCAATGTGAGAAGGCAGTAAGGAGGGCTGGGGGCATACTGGGATGCATAGGAGAGGCATCAACAGTAGAAAACAGGAAGTTGTTATCCCTCTGTACAGACAGTTGGTGAGACCCCATCTGGAGTACTGTGTGAAGTTCTGGAGACCTGATCTCTGCAAAGACATAGACAGAGTGGAGACTGTTCTAAGGAGGGCAGCAAAATGGTGCAGGGTCTGCACCAGAAAATACACAGACAGACTAAAGCAGCTTAATATGTATACCCTTGAGGAGAGGAGGAGAGGGGACATGATAGAAACTTTCAAATACCTCAAGAGAATTAACGAAGTCCAAGAGGGTAGCATCTTTCAGAAAAGAGATGTGCAAGAACAAAGGGCACAATTTGAAGATATGGAGGGACAGCTCAGAGGTAATGTTAGAAAGTATTTTTCATGGAGAGGGTTGTGGATGCATGGAACAGCCTTCCTGAGGTGTTGTGGAGTCAAGAACAATGGGCAAATTCAAGAATGCATGGGACAGACATAAGAGCAATTCTGGGGGGTAGGAGGAAGTAAGCTGTTGGTTAACTAGAATCTGCAGCTTATCCATCAGGTAGGAAATGGGCAGACTAGGTGGGCCAAGTGGTCCTATCTACCATCAAATTCTATGTTTCTAGATGCTGCCTGGTGTTGTTTCTTTCAACAGTTCAATTTGCTCTTCAACCAACATGTCCATTTTCTTGGAAAAAGAGTAAAATCCAGGCATGTTCCTTGGTGAATCCTTTTATTCTTACTCAGTTGAAGTCTTGGGATAAATTATATCAAAGGGCCAAGAAGTTAGATACTCCAGAGGCAGGTTTTTCACAAATTTTTAAATGACTGTGTTTCCATCATCAGAAAATCTAAATCCTCCTTCTTCAAAACAAATTTAGCTAATGTCACAAATAATTAAAAGAAATTTTGGTGTATGGTTCACTCTGTTTGGAAGGTGCCTTCAGTGTCCTCCACCACAAATATATCTTACCTTGTATGGTGGTTCCACTGTGTACTCCAAATCTATGCTATCTTTAAGTCTTTTTTCTGAGGCTCTTGCTTTGTTGTTGAACAAGGCTGTTTTATCATTACTGGATTATCTCATGATCCAGTTGCAGTGTCCTGCTCCCAAGACCTAAATTTTGTTTTAAGTATATTTAAACTGACAAAGTATATAAATTATTATCCATACTGAGAATGACATGCCAAGGAATTGACAATTTAGGTAACTTTCTACTTAAATGTAGCATTGACATTTTGGCTCCTCTTTCAACCTTGTTTGTTTGTTTATTGGCTTAATGAGTGAACACACTAAAACAAGTTCCATTTGCAGGTGCGACTCACAAAAATACAACCTACAGTTTTAATTTGTCTCTTAGCACCCAAACCTTTCCTTTAGCCTGTAAACATCCATTAGTCATCCCTTTACACAAACGTAGGGATGAAACTCTGTGGAATTACTGCCCAATTTCTTTGCTTCCCTCATTTCTAAATTTATAGAAAAAATTGTTCTGTCTCAGCTCACTGAATATCTGGCTAATTATCAGGTTCTTTTTAATTTTCAGTCATGTTTCAGGTCCAAATACTCCACCCAAATGGCATTGATTAATTTTCACAATTCTGCCTCTAGGGCTCTGGATAATGAATGTCTTTTAGGCTCTGTTTTTTACTGCTTTAGCTAAAGCCTTTGACATGATTAATCATTCTATGCTTTTAACTTGTCTATCTTTTTATGGCTTTTCTGTAAATGCTACTGCTTGGTTCTCCCTCACTTACATGGGGAACTCAGTCTGTTTCCTGGAATGACTGTCTTTCTTTCCCTTTCTCCATTTCCACTGGTGTCCCTCAAGGGTCTCTACTTGGTCCTATTTTATTTAGTGTTTTGTAGATCCACTATCTTCCATTGTGGATCATTGTTCAAGTCAGACTTTATGCAGATGACAAAGTCCTCTCCTACGCTCACAAAATCCCATCTTTTCTTTACTCGACTTTGACAAAATTGTGAAATAGTTTTCTGACATTCTATTGCTCTAAATAGTAAAAGACTCAAGCAATGCTGTTTGGGTCCCAACCTGCTCTGTCATTGGTAAATTCTTCTTTTCATTCTGTTTAAATAACCACCCACTCGAGCTTGTAAGTGAATTTAAATATCACGGTCTTACTTTTAACTCCTCCTTGAGCTTTAAAACACCTTTAACAAAACTGTCTCAAAAGTCAACAATGCCTGGGTGGCTTAAAATGCTAGGCACTGTTTGTCAAGCTTGGACCATAAATATGTTATTGAGCAAGCCATTTTTCCTATCCTGGATTATGGTGACACTATATATTGTTATGCCCTGTTTCACATCTTCTCCTGTTAAATGTTGTTTGTTATAAGTTACTTCCATTTATCTTAAAATCAAAATGGGATGAGCACCACTGCACTTTATTGCATCAACTAAACTAGTTGTCATCCTCTTTCAGGTGCATTGTCCATTGGTTGTCCCTTATTTATAAAACTGCAAACAATCAGACCCCTGCTTACTAATCTGAAAAACTAATTGTTTCTGTCTAAAAATAGAGCACCAGATATGTGCCTCAGCATTGTTTTCCTTGCTCAAGTGCCATACACATTTTGGCAAAGAATGTTTTTCACATTCAGCCCCATTTTCTTGGAATAATTTGTCTCCTTTTTACCATAATAAAATTTATTTTATATTTAGATCATCATATACCTAGAAATTAGCATCACATTTACATTATTATTATGATACATACAAATTTCATAAAGCACAGTTCTTTAGAAATGTTACCTAATAATACACAAGTAAACAGACTGTTGATATAAAGGAAAGTGTAGCATATCTTGTAACATCTGTGGTAATAAGAACAACAAAATAACAGGCAGTCTAAAATTTCAACATACTGTACATGCATATTTACTTATCAAATTCTGATTATCACTTTGTTTATCAAGCATCCTAAGTTAGGTCAAATCTAACTGCAGAAAGGGACCCCAAATATCTAGAAATTTATCTAATCTAACAAAACATATGAAATCCTTTCATTGTTGGCAGTATACCCATCATATTAAACCATTTAGTAATGGGGGTGATTTGGGATCTTTCAAGTATTTTAGGATCAACTGTTTTCGCATGCGAAATCTACAGATAGTCAGAGCTTATGCTGATATGTAAAGCTGGAGTCAGTGGAGAAAATACCAAGAATAAAACCAGTGGGAGAAAGGTAAAGTAGTCTGTAAGGATGCTTCACATACTTTGACTACTTCTATCCAAAACAGAGCAATCAATGGACATTCCCAAAGCATATGTGAAAGTGTTGCACTAGTAACTTGACATTTCCAGCAGTCCGCATTGGGGCATAGCCTATTCCCCAAAGTTTAGAGGGTGATAAATAAAACTGATGCAATATTTGAAACTGAATCAGCTTACCTTGAGTATCAGTATTACCCTTGTAGGTATGATCCAAAACAGCACTCCAATGTGGGTCAGAGGTGGGATTGGGAATAATTTGTCTCTTCAGCTTAGAATTTTGCCTACCCTTGGTGTTTTTAAAGCGTAGTTTGAAAGGTTTGCTACTACAGGAACAATCCATGTGTAATTGTTACTTACTGATTTTGTGTATATTAGTTTATGTTGTCTTGTTTCCGTAATGACTTGGGATGTTCTGTAAATGAGACTTGCTTCTCATAGAACTCATCATGTATGTTATGTACCTTTTAAATAAATAAAATGGAGGTAAAACCCAAACTGCAGAGGTACTCGTGGTCAGCAGTTCATACTATGAATTACATTAGCTTAGTACTGGGATGCAGCTGTCATACTTATTGTGGGCTGTGTCACACAACCACAAACACACCAGTCCCAAGCAGTGGCATGCAAAGCGCCATCTGCCACAATTAAGCTATAGTAAAGAATATTCATTGCTGACTTCAAGGCTCCTCCCCACCAATTTGTAATCTGTTTTTTTATTTATTTATTTTGCTTTATTATTATTTCTATCACAGTTGTAATACATGTATTGTAAAAGCATTGTACCGGCAGGCATGTACGGATAACAGTAATTTAACATGTTAACACTAGACCCACGGTACCTATTGAGATACATTAGATTAAGAAAAACCTACAACAATTAACTGTGCAAAAATGAGTAAAATCAGTCCCACCCCAACATCCACTACAGCACCCACACACCATTTATCCTTAGGTTAAACTAAACACCATTAAAAGGGAAACCAAGATGGCTGAGCCTATATGACTGTGGGATAGATCCGGTAATTAGGTCCTGGCCTGCCATGCAGTCATAGCAGCCTCCAACAGACCCCATTTGAGTCAACGCTAGACCTTTTTAGCCATCCTGACTATGTGTGACTCCAACTGTAATGCCAACATTATTTCTTTGTACCATTCTGTAGCTGTAGGTGTAAAGGTATCTTTCCAGTGTCTCAGAATGACATATTTTACTGTGGCGATATTATAGCCATATACAGCTTGCTCTTTTCAGTCATCCCAAGTTGAAAATTATTTAATAAACAAATTTCTGGGTGAAAAAACTCTTCAATCCTATCACCCATGGTAATGAGGTACTGACTGCTTTCCATAAGGGCTGTATCTTAGCACATTCCCATAACATGTGATAGATATCACCCTTCATTGCTCCACATCTGTTACACATGGGGATGATAATTTACCCATTCTGTGGAGCTTCACTGGAGTGTAATACATGTCATGCAGGATAAAGAACTGCTGAAGTTTATACCTATCCTGTCTGACATATTTATGATTATGTGTCCAGATTCGCTTCCACAATTCCTTATCATCTGTCATTCTGAGTTTTGTTTCAGTAGTAGCAAACACCAGTAGGAAGATTGCCATCTAGCCTTTGCAATATATTATAAATTCTAGAGATGGAGTGGGGTTGATCAGCTATTTTAAATAAAGAAGATAGCTCAACCTATTTACTACTTGTAATCCCCTTTTAACTAGGAAAGCCTTTATCGAGTCTGAATTTGCCGATACTTGAAGATATGTCCTATTAGTTTTGGAAATTTGGTGCAGGCAAGCTCGTATGTTAGTATCTTCCCTGAGGGCCAAATCTCCTAGTCTTAGCCCGCTAATGACCTCCAGAACTTAGTAGATATTGGGGCTCTCTGCATCAAAAATGGGCATTTTGTATCAATGGCTGTTCAGGTGAGATCTGCCAATTTACCCTGAGAAGCCTTTAGCCTGTTGGAGAGCTTTTAGTGACCATTCGATAGGTGTGCCTTTTAGTGGCCTGGAGAGAAGTTTAGCATTAAGATATGGGATTGCGGTTAATGACAGAGAATATTTAAGAGCTAAGTCTCTTTCAATAAAGGTCAGAGAGGAATGTACGACTGTGGTGACAATAATGCAGTTGATTTATTCCATTGCACTATTTTGCTTACATGTGAAGCAATATAATATTTGAAGAAAGATGGAAGGGCAAAGGCCTCCTTGTCTTTTCAAACCTGTGATTTTCTGATATGCTCTCCTTACTGCTTTCCCTTTCCATAGGAAGACGTTGATCATCTTCTGGAGATTCTCAAACCAGGATGGCAGGTAACACCCCAGCATATTTAGGGATAAAAATCCTGGGTATCGTTCATTTTACCGTTTGATTCTGGCCCTTAGTGATAGGGCATTTGCTCCCATCTGTTTAAATCCTGCTTAATGATTTTCACATGATTTTGGAGATTCTCCTTGATCATAGAATTTATCCCTCTAGTGATCTTAACACCAGATATGTCAACATTTTTGGTTCCCAGGGCAAACCATGTTCCCGTGCTACATTAGGGTAACATCTTCTGTTCAGCGGGAAAAGCTTTGTTTTGGATACATTGATTCTGTAATTAGAGACCCTAGAGAATTGTTTAATTTCCTGCATAATTATTGGTATGCTCCTCTCAGGTTCCTCCAATTGCAGTAGGTCATCTGCGTAGCAGAGATGAGTATCTCCTATTACCTATTTTGATTCCCTTAATGTGAATGCGAGGCTATAAGTCTACAGATCAGGGTTCAAGGTATAAATTAAACAGGAGCGGAGATAATGGGCAACCCTGTCTTGTACCACATGTCAATGAGAGGGGCTGACAGCATCCCGTTGACCATATCGTGCTGTGGGAGTAGAATATAATACCGGACCCAATTTAGAAACTCTTTAGGTAGCCCAAAGTCATCTAGAACTGCAAAGAGAAAATCCCAGGACACTCGGTCGAATGCCTTTTGGCATCTAAGCAAATGCCACTGGAAACTGCAAATCTTGGGCATGCACAATGAGATGGTGTATCTTACGAAGTGGTCACTGGATAATCTACCATTCATGAATCTACCTGCACATCACTTATCAGGGTACTCATCAGTGGGGCAAGCTGATTAGCTAATATTTTGGAGGATTTTCATGTGGGCATTCAACAATGATATAGGGCGATAACTGTCAGGTAAGACAGGATTGCGTCCTGGTTTAGGGATAAGTGTGATAAGGCTTCCAAAAGTTGAATCTGAAATACCTTCTCTAAACCAGAGATTATATACCTTAGTCATGATGGGACACACACCATCTCGATATACCTTGTAAAAGTTAGTGGACAGACCATCTGGCCCGGGTTATCCCCAGCCAGTTGGGAGATTGCAAGTTTAACCTCAGGCTTTTGAATTGGGAGTCCTAACTGGCTCACCTCAGAGTTTTAGCTCTAACCCCAGTACCGAGCTTAAGAAACCTGAATTTCCTCAAGGGTAGGTCTTTCTGTTACCTCCATGGAATAGACCACTTGAAAATATTCCCTAAAGATATCAGCAATTTCCTCGGATCCCTCACAATGGCCTCCTCTCCCTCTTTTTGTATTGCAACTATAAATTGGCTAGAGTCTAACTGCTTTAGTTTTAATGCTAGTATTTCCCTGCCCTTTCCCTGACTCCAAGTACTTTAGCTTGGTTCTATGAAGTCTAAGTTCACTTTGCATCATCATTGCTGAGTATTGGGCTTGGAATTGGTGTAATTTGACCCAATCTGCCTCAGTGGAATGTCATGTAATATTGTTCTCCAGGTCCCTGATCGCATTTGTAATTTCCATTAAATGCATTTGAACTTCCTAGCCTTAGTGGCGGATATCCGGACACATTCACCCTAAGTGCACACTTTAAGGCTACCCAAACCACATCCATCTTGGGCCGGAGTTTAGATTACTATCTAGGAACTGTATAATAAAATTTCTCAGGTGTTCCAGAGTTCCCCACTGTCTAAAATATAGGGAGGTGGCAGTGGTGATCGGGTCAAAAGTTGTGTTATTTTCTGGACCTCCCATATGCACTGTGCATGTGCATGAGTGGATTTAAAGTAAACTATAGTGTGCTGGCATCAAAACAGGAGTAGTAGTGCAATAAAGGATGTCAATAAAGATAATTTTGGAGGATTTTGTGAAAAACAATCAGTAATGGATAAAAATATAGGGTGGTGGTAAAAAATATAGGGTGGTGGTAAACAATATAGAGCGGTGGTAAAAATATAGGGTGGTGGCCCACAGCTAAAATAATTAATGGGGAACACTGTGTTCCAAAATAAAAGGTGTCTGTAATAAGTTATTATTTAGTCTCCACAGAAAGTCCGTTTTGGTATTTTGCTTTGGTACCCACTGGATAGAAACCGAGGAATGATCGGATATGACCCTGGGATGAATCCTAGCATCTATAATCGAGGAGTACCTCTGTGTTAACTAGAAATAGTCGATTCTTGAACATGACTTATGAGGTGTAGAAAAAATGTATATTGCCGAGTTTCCCCATTAAGCAGCCTCCAAACATCTATAAGGCCTAAACTATTCATTATATCTCTCAGGGCTCTCTGAGCTGGGGAGAGTCCAGTACATCTACTATCCGTTCTATCTAAATATAGATGGGGCGTAATATTCCAATCTCCACCTATTAATAACTTCATTGATGCAAAGTTGTTCAGGACATCCAATAGTTGTATAAAAAACTTTGGTGAATCTATATTAGGGCCGTAAATGGAGCCGATGACCACTTTCTCAGAAGCAAAGGTTCCAGCCAGAAGAATATACCGACCCTCGCATCCCAAATTTCTCTTGTAATTGAAAGAAAATCTTTTTATGAAATAGGATAGCTACGCCACCTTTATTTGAGGAAATACCTGCACCAAAAGCCTGGCCCACCCAGTATTTAGTAAAAACCTAATATTTTCTCTATAAAGATGTGTCTCTTGTAGACAGACTACATCACAGCTAAGCGTCAGTAAATGCTTCAACACTACTTGTCGTTTACATCTATCCTAGGCGCCCTTGATATTCCAGCTAACAAAATTAATATCTCCCACTGTCATTTTCAAGAGTTAAAAGTACTATCCCTTCACTTGCATTCTTTAGCAAGGGCCACATAATAAAGCATCACTTCTATGGTATCCCTGCACGATGGCGTGTGGATGCTGTCCACCCATTCCCTCGGTTCTACCCAGTCCCCCTCCCTTCAAGTCCACTAACACCCCAGTTCTAAATGTAACCACACTAATGCTAATCACGTCTTGTGATGAAAAAACTCCCAGCCCAGATACATGACAGCCCAACCCCGCCCCTCCCCAGTTTGATTAGTAAAATACTAATCACAACAATCTGAACCCTCAAAAGTATAACGTTGTCAATGAAACAGCATACTATGTAATGAAAAACCATCATTAACAAAGCCTGAAAAAAAAAAAAGTATGCCTGAGCATTTATCAGCTAGCAGGTATTGTATCCTCACATTTCCATTGCTTCTAGCATGAGTATTAGTGTTCATTATCTCCCAAAACAAAGACTACCTACTACTATTGTAACTAATCTTAAACAGATAATAACCAAGAAAAGAAAACATCTTGTCTGGGTTAAGCACTAAGTCCAGTATTCCATTTTCCTGCTTGATTTTACATCGCTTGTTAAGGTCCGTTGAGTTGCAACACCTCACTGTAACAGTGCCGACAGCTCAGATATAATTAGTCTCTGTATGGTATTTTCGTTTCTTATGACTTAGGAGTGGTGGATTGACTTTGGAGCACCACTGTTCTTCTGATCTCATCCCTTCCTTTACCGTGAAACAGCTGGATTAATCAGAGTACCTGAGTAGTGAAGATTGCGGTCGGTAACCAATACCGACACAATATACCAGTTTACACTCAACTGCCTACAGGCACGGACTCTCCTGATTTCAGCGCTAGAATCGGCGTTAATAACTGGCTTTGATGTTTTGAATATTTGTGGATGAAAACGGTTTCCTCTGATACCACCTCTCGCATGTGCTTGAATTCACTCAAAAGGTGGTCACCAGGAAAAGGCAGCCTTATCACCTATCATGCAAATATAACCAGATCCTGCAGGAAGTCCCCGCGTTAGTTCCATTAAGTCTTTTCTGCGCTGCCAGCGAGTTGGTTTTAAAATACTTTAATATTTGTAGACCATCTGCATTCTGCGATCTGATTAATTAGCAAGAGCCAAAAGCGATTTGTCGTCACCTAGTGGTGAATACAGTACTGGGCTTCTGTAATTAGGATTCTAGCTCTCTATCCAATGTTAAAGTTCGAGATTTTTGATTTCAGGATTTGGAGATGAAGGACTTCCGAGGAAGGGTGTAGAATGGAACCCGATATACAGTGTGCCCATTGGAAGGAGGAATATCCGTCCTCAGCAGCTAAAGCCCGATATTTAGCCTCTGAAATAAAGTTCTCTGCCAGCAGCTATTGCTCTAAACTAAATTCTCAGGAAAGTTCAAGTTCCTTTTTTTTTCCCTTCCCTTTTCCTTTCTTTCCTTCCTTCTTCCCTTCCCTTTCTTTTTCTTCTTTCCTTTCCTGCCTTTGCAATTTGCCATTCCGTTCGCGTCTGTGGTAAATGGAAAGCAGTGGTAAGCAGCATATTGGTGAGTAATATCCAAAATAAACACAAATCTGTTAAACCTTTATTGACATGCCTGCCATGCTCACTTAAACAAATCTGGCAAGGCTTTTTTAAGTTTGACCTGCGCTACCTCCACTGATTCATTAGAGTGCCACTGTTCTTTGATCTTGGCTTGAAGCAGAGCCGGATACTTTACTCTGAAATGTATACCATGAGCGATCAGCTTAGAGACGATGGGGTGTAGGTTTTGTCTTTTGAGTGCGCACGAGTAAGGTAAGTCCTGAGTAACCTAATTTTCTTTCCTTCCCATGTGATTTCTTGCAGGGATTTACTTTTGTTAAGTATATGTTGTTTATCCACATAATTTGTGCAGTCTGCATATAATCGGTCTTGGCTGAGCACCGGGTAAGGGAGGAGGGCAGGCGAGCTGTGGGCCCTTTCCACTATATAACTACCATTTTGGGGGCCCGCACACTATCAAACAACTTCTGGACAAATGTGATAGGCGCGAACCTTCCTCTTTTGAGGGATTCGAAGATAATTAAGTTATTTCGCCTACTCCGACCCTCCAGATCCTCTAGTTTTCTTCAATCTTCTTGATCCGCTTAGTGAGGAGGTCTTCTCCAAATCATGCTTGTCAAGTCTGAGCTCCATAGATTTCATTTAACCTCATTGTCCCCCACCGGCGTGCTTATGTTTTCAAGCGCTGATTTAAAACATTGAATTTCGTGGAAATCTCCTCCACCGATGATTGCAGTGGTGCAATTATTTCAAGAATCTCTCTTCTGTTAGCGCCGATGGCCCGTGGTCGATTTGTTAGATCCCTGATGAGGGCACTTTGCGGCCTGCTCCTTCTCTGGGGATGGAGGCGGTGTATGCTTGGCGTTTGCTTTTCATGTATACTTCCATTGTTCACGACTGTCCGTACTTCTGCAGTGGCCCTTATTTTTCTGAATGAAAACCTCAAAAAAATAGACTATTATTTGTTAATTGGGGTTGTTATACCGGTTTTGAGCGGAGCTGTTCGGATGAGCTGCTCTTTCTAGGCTGCCATCATGTGACCTCTCTGTAATCTGTTTTACCATATGACCAATACTTCATTGGGGCCAAAATGGTTTAGCTGAATTGATGAAGCTGAAATGAATTTTCAGGTGCTAAATCTAAATGGAACTAAAGATGGTTCTGGTTTCTCCTCTCATCCTTTAGAAGGAAGGCAAAGCTGATTTTAAGAGAGAAGAGATGAGTGAGTAGGATAAGGGTGAGTATGGATTCTCAAATTTGGATACATGGAATGACAAGAGAATTGATTCTTTTTCTTTGTTGATGTATAGCTCCAGTAAATACATCCACTAAAGTACTGGATCCCAGAAATCATGACCTGCAGTCAAGGGCCCAGATATTCAAAAGGGTTGCGCATGGCACAACAGTGTTGCACCATGCACAACCCACTGATGTTTCCCTGGCGTGATATTAAAAAGGAAAAGTGCGCGGCACAAATCCCAATGCGCAGAGTGCATCAGTAATGTATGCAGGCACAGGTGGGGGCATGCCCATGCATAACCTACACAGCCTGATATTCAGCCTGGGATGTGCAGAGCCATGCATGCTAACCCCTACCTGTGCCAGCACAAAGTTACGCCAAAAAAGGAACAACTGATGGCCACTCACAGGGTGAGCTGCTGCATTGCAGGGTGCAACACGGCAGCTGCCACCTGTGGGTGGCCACCGAGTTCTGGCCACCCCCTATGCCCCATCGTGGGCATCTGTATAAAAATAGATGTAGTCCAATATCCTGGTGGTCCAGTGGACTGCTATCTACCCGATTGTGGACTTCTGTAAAAACAACTTGTCCAATATCCCTGGTGGTCCAGTGGACTGCAATCTGCCGATCGCGGGCTTCTGTAAAACAACTCTTCCATATCTCGAGGGTTCAGTGGACCGCTGACTGCCTGAGTGCGGGCTTCTGTTGAAAAGAAAGAACAAGTTCAATATCCCTGGTGGTCCAGTGGACCACTGACCATAGTGTCAGTCGGTTGGTGGTGGGGCGGCAGGCGGGTGGGAGGTGCTGCATGCCGGCTGTGGGGAAGCGGGACGGTGGGGCTAAGTGGGTGGGTGGGGAGTACCACTAGACCACCAGGGATATTGGAATTTTCTTTTTACACATGCCCGCGATCGCAGTCAGCGGTCCACTGACCACCAGGGATATTGGACCTCTTCCTTCTTTCTTTTGTAAAATAGCCCGATCAGGCAGTCAGCGATCCACTGGACCACCAGGGATATTAAGAGTTGTTTTTACAGAAGCTCGTGATCAGGCAGCTTGCGGTCCACTGTACCACCAGGGATATAGGATGAAATAGTTTATTGTATTTTACAGATGCCCGCGATCAGGCTGCAGGGGCGTCGGTCCATAATAGCTGCTGCCTGGCGGGGTGCCAGGCAAAGTCATTGGGGATCAGCACCTGCAGCAAATGAGGGCATAATGACATGCAAATGGCTCCATGTGCCTTTGCATACATTATGGCCCCATTTGCATGTCAACATTTGAAAATCGTGTGGAACTGGCTAAGCGCATCCCCATGCTCCATTCTGGCCACTTGTGCTGGCACATTGCCACTGCGCTATGCACACTGGGGGTGGCGGGGTGCGATATTCAATGCTGATGAGCCTGGTGCAGCTCTGTTGAATATTGCCCAGTCCACACCCCTGCGCAGCAAGTTGAGCTGCACCCAAGCTTGTGCTACAGCCTGGTGCAGTTTGAATATCTGGGCCAAGGTGTTTTGCTTGGGGTGAAAACAGTACACTGGGAGTTAAAATAATAATAAAAATTATTTACTGGTACTATGTTTCAAACAGTTAAACAGTTCTTTGTCAGGGACAAAGATAGAAATACACAGCTGTACTGTAGATAGGTTGGGAAGGCACCAGTAAGGATGAAAAAAGGTGATAAGTGAAAAGGTGGTGGTAGAGATTGGGGATGGGGTGAAAAAGTAGTACAGAGGAAATGTTGTCCATAAAACTTCTGTGATTCTCTTAGGATATGAGATCGTGATCCTTGTGGTGGGCCTGGGATCTTTCTCCTCCACAAGGGCCATGCTGGTGTGCACAGGACCTACATTCATCTGTGTGTGGGAACAGTGAGAGGTGGAAGAGCTCAGGAAGGCATGTAGCATTGTAGAATCCAACATTCAGACAAGACCAATGAGCATAATCTGAATGATGGCCTTGTTTTTCTTGGGCCCTGGTCTGTGATCATCCACCGCACTAGCTTGTCTGCACCAATGGGGTGGGGCAACCTGTGGACCCTGCCATTGGGCAGAGGGTAAGCCATGGAGACTGTAGATGGAAGATTAGTGGAATCAAGTCTGGAAGATCACAGGAACTGGCCTGAGGGCCTGATGGTGGATGGAATGATAAAACATTTTAAGATGAACAATAAAATAGGTCAGTTTTATCAGAAGTACTGTTGCTATGCTGGGGAAAAACTCTTGCAAGAGACTGAGCCTTTTGATTTGCCAGCAAAGGCAAAACTGTCAGAATATGCAAAATTATTTGTGACTGTGTATATTTTTAACAATAGTCCCTTGAGTGGTCTATTACCCACAGATAATGAGTGTTTTTGCATTAACGCAGTAACAAAACAACTGTTAGCAAGGGTAATGGACTGATCTCAAGGGACTATTAGTATTACAAACCCATTTGTAATCAGTTTTGCAATTATTAGAATTGCTCCATCCCCAGTTTTAATTTTGTTCACTCAGCATAAAATGCTATGGCATGATTGCTTCCTGATAGCTATGGACATCTTCTCCAGTCGATCTGTCTGCCGGATTTGTCCCATGAGACTGATAATTATGAAGTTGTTACTATTAGGACTTTTCTAAGAGTTCACTATTCACTTATATCTCTGGGAATTTATAAATAGGTACAACATTTCAACACTTTGTAAACTAGAGCATTCAGGAAACTAATCTGTTTTACAGCTGTCCTCTCACCAATATACAGATGTTACGCACTCACAGTAAGCTTAGTTAATCCTTTGCTGCTTTCATACTACAAGTATATCAGCAAAAGGTGCCATTTACTTCCTCAGCAAAATAAAACTGAGATGTTCTGCATTACACAAGACTGCAGTGGCGCTGAGAGACGTCGGCTCCAATCTGCTTGTATCAAACTGAGTGATACACCAAAGAGAAAGCAAAATGCCCGATGCAGCCATTACATGGAATGATCTTGTACTGCTTTCAGACACATTGAAGCCTGGTTGGCAGGATTGCTGGGTAAAGTGATTCCTACTCTGAAAAGTACTGGATGCTTGCAATTTTTTGTGCCGAGCCATATGTCAGTTCAAACTGCTTCCCTGTGTGTCATCTTTGCTTTTCTCCTGCTGTTCTCTCTTGTCATAGGTAGACATGCAGATTCAGAACTGCTGAAGTAAAAACATGTTCTGCATAGTTTTCTGTGGCAAAGGAGAATTGTTTATCCAATTTATCAAGGAATTTTTCAGATTTTGAGCACACACACACACACACACACACACACTCACTTTACTTTCATGATTCTTTCTTGTTGAAAACTGCATGACAAAAGTAGATGGTTTGACTGGAGGAATGTTAAGGTGCCATGAAGGGGTAACCAGCGAAACAGGTGGCGTAAGCTTACACTTTACAAGGGTCTGTTCAGACCCCATCTGTAGTACTGTGTGCAGTTCTGAGCTCCCCAACACAAAAAGAAGATTGAGGCAGTAAGGGGTACAAACAGGGCCTCCAAATGATCAGTGGTATGGAAGTTAAACTCTATGAGGAGAGCTGGTATTGTAACACTGTGTTCACCTTAAGGAGGCTGAAGAAGGACATAGCTCAGTCTATTGCATACTGAAGAATGTCAAAAGGTTGAGCAGATGGTGATGTGTGAACTGGTGTGTTTTAACAGGACAAGCGGATACTCCCTGAAGTTCAAAGGTGGTAAATTTAGGGTTAGTGTTAGGAGGCATGTCTTCGACTTGAGGGTAGTGAGTGTATGGAATAGCCTATCAGCAGAGGCAGTTATTATTTAGACAGTAAAGGCTCTGAATGTTAGTCTGGACATATGTCTGCTTACTACTGGAATTACAGAGTACTCTGGGGACTAAGGTAGGTGGAAACTCAATATGAATTAGTATATTGTAAACAGCACATTTGTTAGTCCTGCTTGTAAGGGAGGGGCAGATGTGAAAGTCCTAAAGCCCCTTCCAACCATAAATTACTATGGTACTAAGTTACTGTGTTAGAAACTGGGCCTGGAGTAACCATGCACTAACCTAGAATCATGCTCTCATGCCTATAGCAACTCTAGCTGTGAGAGAGTAGGGCTTGTGAATTAGTGATAACCCCACAGCCAGTGCTGCAACATCACTGTCTGCCTGCTACAGGCTCAGTGCCCAATTCAGAAAACCCTACAAATCCCTACATGGGTGCCTAGAGAGGGCCAGGATGTGGGAGGAAATTCTCCAGAGATGTACACGAAACCTTATACCCTAATACAACTGAGTTCTACTACAGTGTATGTCCCCAACATGATCCACGTCTCTATACTGGTGGGTGGGTTTGGGGTCAGTAGAGAATGTATGGTAGTACTTTGCTGATACAGTATTCTCGGTGGTCAGATACATGCTATGGGAGTGGCTGGGAGGATATGGAGACTGACAGAGACTGATAGAGACACAAGCAGTAAACCTTCCTCACCTCACCAACTGAGATTCCCCAATCTGATTCAGCCCTGAATGGGCCGCTTCACATTAAAAAAATAAAATGAACATTTTCTCTAGCAATCCAGGCAAACTGTAATATTCACAATCCCCAGCTCCAGGTGTGGCAGGATTCACTTTCTAGCTCACCTGGGCATTTGATTGGATGCCCAATGTCAAACCAGTTCCACCCCAAAGGCATGGCTGAGGGTTCTGCTATGTTTGGTACAGGAAAGGAATTGTTTAACCAGGAAAGGTACACTAAGCCAGAGTTTGTTTCGGGTGCAACCTGGGAACACAAGAGAGTTAAGTGACTTGCTCAGAGTCACACAGTATACAAGTGGGGGCTGATGGGATTCAAACCTAGGTCTCCAGGTTTACAACTCAATGTCTGTAACCACTATATTATACTGCCTCATAGTGGCAATAATCCTGGAACAAGATTGAGGGAGCAGCTGTGTGGGCCAGCAATGTATACACTGCGTGTACTTGGAGGCTCAGATAGTGCACTACTAATCTGATAGTGCAGTACCTGAGTCTTCCAATATCCTTTCTACAGTATCTGCCAGCATATCAGAAGACTGGGCTAGCACCTGACATGAATACTATCTAAATGCATACAGCTGAGTTGCTTAGATAACTGATTTAAATAGGTAACTATCCACCCTACATTTGCAAATAGTGCACATTACTAGAGGAATCTGAATATTGTTCTTGCAATCCTTGTCCATTTACAGAGGTTCTCTGTTGATTTACAAAAAAAATAAATAAATGTGAATTTCACACAAAAATAGGAAATGCTAGTTAAAAAGTGTCATGGTTTCAATGTGCTTGTCTTCTGCCTCCGAGGCAGCTACAACTTCTGCAGCATTCAGTGTTATGTTAAATTGCTATAGTAATGTTTTAATGGGGTTGCTAGCTATCTGTAAATTGTATAGACTCTGATACTATGGAGAGAGAAACCATGAGTGGGAAGCCTCTGAGAACCCTGGGCCAAATTATCCACCTCTTCTTCTGTGTCATACTACTACTACTGCTACTATAAGGTATGCTCCTTGAGACTTGCCTTCCCCAGTGAAAGAAACACTGTGCCCAGTAATGTTATTCTCTATGAGGAACAGATACAACTGGAGATTAAAAGATTTAACACCCCATTTCCCTGCCTCCTTTGAGAGCTTGTTTTTATAGGATGATCAGTCTCTCTGATTTAAAAACCAAACTGCTTCTTCACAGCACCCTTAATTCTGTCCCATTCTGCATCAAAGGATATGCCCACTATTTCTACTACCCAAAACATGCTGAAAATATTTCCCTTTGATATGCCCAATCTCTGTCAAACAAAGAATCTGAACTCATGTACTGTACACGATAGCCTTCTGTTTTGCTGGGAGAGTATACTCGCTGGACAACTATTCTCATTTGCTTAACCATCCCTTTCCAATGATCATTTACTCACTATTGCACTCCTTGCTTGCTGCTTCTTTTACACACTGGTAACCAGAATTACAAACACATATTTCTAATGTGGACCTTACCAATGCTCTATAAAGGGATCAGTCACATCACGTTGATGGGATCAGTTGCATCACGTTGATGGGATCAGTCGCATCACGTTGATGGGATCAGTCGCATCATTCATGGGATCAGTCGCATCACGTTGATGGGATCAGTCGCATCACGTTGATGGGATCAGTCACATCACATTCATGGGATCAGTGCATCACGTTGATGGGATCAATGTCGCATCATGTTCATGGGATCAGTCCCATCACGTTCATGAAATGTTATACTTCTTCTACTGCAGCCCTGCATTTTGTTTGCCTCATCCACTGCCACTTCACATTGTTATTATCACCTGATTTTCCCAATTGTTTTCACCTCCAGGTCTTTTCATGTCCACTTGCTTCCAGTTGTTTATTATTTAGTTGTAGCCACAACCTGAAACTCTTGGGCTGAAGTGAAGGGTCATATCATTGTCCATACTGAATTTCATTTACCATGTATTGGCCTACTTCCCCAATACATACCAACCCTCAGGGAACCCCACTGGTGACTTCCTTCCAGTCTGATGTTGTCTCATGCATAGCTACTACAGTAACTGTTCCTAATGCTAATCATCTTTCAGGGTATCATACAGTATTTCCTGTAATCCCTAATTTACTCAACTTCAGAAATCATGTTCTGATAAGGAACCAAATTAAATGCTTTACTGAAACCTACACATTTGACATCAACTTCCTGTATGGTATGTTTCCTTTATTACTGCCTCAAAAGGACCGACAGGCTGGACGGCACAATTCCTATGCAATTCTCTTTTAACAAATGGAATCTATCCAGATGCTTAGTAATATAATTCTTGGTAATCATCTCTAGTATTTCTCCCACAATCAAAGTAGGTTCACCAGCTTATAATTACCTTGGTCACTTATATGTTCGTTTATAAAAGAGTGTCACATGTGCTCTCTACAGTCCCAGCAACCTCAACAGTTTCCAGTGACATCTGGAAACTAACTGTCAACATATGGTGCCTGTTACTGGATCCTTTAGCTGCTTGAGTATCCTTGGATACATACTTTTTGGTCCTTGTGATGCATGCACCTTCAGCTTACGTAGTTGTTCAGCAATTGTGCTAGTAGTGATATCTGCTGTGCAACAAACATTATCTACTGATCTCTTGAAGGTCTCCTCTAGATGTGGCAGGTCTCCCAAAACTTCTGTAAAAATAATGAGTTTAAATATTCATGTAGTATAGCTGGTCTGGTGGCAAAGTGGTAGTGTGACTGCTTGCTACAGTGTGACCTACATTTGGTAGTGAATGTAGGGCATTGGGGACTAGCAGTGGGAGGAAGAGCTGAGCATCCCAGGAACTACTCTTCTCCTGAGGACTGCTCCACCTATGTGACTGCTGACTGGTGAGACTGATTGGCAGAACAGTGTGGAGCACCAGGAGGGAAGAGTTGCTGCCAGATGCCTATAATGCATGCATGCATGCCACACCACATATGCATGACTGCATCACTGCATGCTGGCACCAGGTGAGGAAACTCAGGTGGAGCAGAAAAATGCTGTCTGTCCATGCCAGTACCTCCTGCAGGCTCTCACTCAACCAATATGGCTAGTAACCTACTACACTGTGATCCTGGGCAAGTGACAGGGCTGGGAGGTGCCACCAGATGAGTCCAGGTTGAGAAATAGTTATATGGAAAAATATATGTTCATGTAGCCTTTTTGTGGCCAAGGCATTGCCTATTGTTCCTTCCCAATATTCTATGCTTAGCAGTCCCACTCAATCCTGAACTGTACTCTTTTCTCCAATATAAATAAAGATTTTTGTATTGCCTTTAATGATTCTTGGTATGCCACTTTCACATTTCTGCCTCTATCAGCCTGATCCTTTTAACATTTTTAGTCCTTGTTCATATTTGGCACTATTCTCCATAGGGTATTTCTCCTCTGGATATCAAATGTCTTTCTTTTCCCTCACCAGTTTTGTACCTGTGATGGGGAAGTAGGAGAAGCAGCTAGAAGTAAGGATGGAGGGTAGACTTGGTGGACAGCTAGCTAGCTGAGGGAATTGGTGCAATTTCCCCAGGCTACACCTTAGATGACTAGTTACTGCCAATGTACAAGAGGTCCAAAAGCTCCATGCGCAGTTGTGGGCAGCACGCAGAGAAATACTCATGTTGAGCAGTCAACTGAGTTTGGTTCCTGAACTGCCCCCTCCTTTCTCCCACAGAGGCCAACTAGCCCAGAGGGATTGAGGGTGGTGAGAAGAAATGGGAAGAGGCAGGAAGAAATCAGATTGTGGGTTGGATACAGGGTCCTCTGGTAGTGACTGAAAACATTTTGCACCACTGAATGAGGCACTGTTGCCTGACTCATCGAGGAAGGCTGAAAGCCAGTCACTGTAAAGGACCAGAAAGGAGTGAGACTCCCAATGGGGCTCAGGGTGAGATGAAGCACCTAGCAGGGTAAACAGAGTAAAGAAAGTGGTGAACAGGGTATTCATAGTCAGGTATTCTATGTTGAGGAGGTGTAGAGAAGGTGGTGTGTGGGGAGGGACTATGATTAGGGAGGTCAGATGGATTTTGGAGCCTTGTCCCTGAGCGATGAGGCAAAGATAGGGAGAATGTTAGGTGGGATGAGGGAAGTGCCACATGTTCTAGTACACTTGGGTATGAATGACTTGATGAACCATGGTGTGGATGTCACTATATCCAACTTCCGAAGGCTTGGGTCTTAGGGAGGAACTGAAGGGGAAGTCAGCCCTATTGGCCTTTCCAGAAGTGCTGCCTGTGTGGGAAAGGGTAGAGGGATGAGTGAGACAGGAGTAAATCAAGCCATTCAATGCTGGTTGAAGGAATTATGTCAGCAGGAAGGATATGGATTTGTAGGTGACTGGGGAAAGTTCTGGGACAGAAGGTGATTCATGGAGGATTGCCTTCATCTTGGGGAGGGCTAGTGCACTGAGGCAGAAACTTGACATCTTTGTGGACAGTCTTTTAAACTGAAGGAGGGGAGGCTGATGCTGGGAGCCCACTAGCAGAAGGAGGAGTGTCCCAGAAACAGAAATAGAAAGTGGGAAGTCAGCAGTGGTAGTGTGGGGAAAGGTGCATGAAGAGAGAAGAGGGCAGGCAGCAAAAGACCAGCTGTGGAGGGATAATGGACTGGCTGGGAAGAGTGTGCGGCACTAACAGGGGATCATATAAGGAGAGAGAGAGAGTAAAGTGGGTGCATGGAGAATGGTTTGCCTATAGTTAGAAGTTTGAACAATAAGATCAAGGAAACTACTGTCGTTGGTAGCAGAAGCTAAGTTATACTTAGTAGCTGTAATGAAGAGCGTGGACCAGTGAGAACAATGATTGAAATCTGGCTGTTCTGCAGTACACCTTGTTAGGAGAGACAGTTGCAGATGTAAGGAGGAGTAGCTCTATATACTGAGGAATGTACTGAGGTGGCATAGGATGGGATCCGCGGGGGGTTGAATTTATCTGGATGAACCTGATATCAGTTGCAGAAAAGAAGATTAGGTTATGGATGGCCTACAGATTGCCAGGGCAAAAAGAAGGAGACAAGGAGCTGGGAGGAAATCAAGAGGGAGTAACAACAGGGGATTTAGTGCTAGTGGGGACCTGATCCTGCCAGACATAGACCATGGTAAAGAGCACCAGAGTCAGGCACTGCTACTGTAAATACATTGCAGAACTGCTTACTGGTGCAGCTGGTCAGGGATCCTACATGGCAGGACACCATTCTTGCCTTGGTACTCACCAATTCAAGAAGTACAGGGGTCCAGAAGGTTATCCCTCCAGGTAAGGTGATGACCCATCTGCCCCAGGTAAATACCACACCACCTCCTTCACCTTGCCTAAACTCAAGGAGCACTTGGTTCCTTCCCCATCCTTGGCCTCCTAGTCAGCCTCACTGGCCTCACCTGAAGGGGAATGGTTGAGGACCTATAATCACTGTTGAGGTCTTTGTTAACTGGCCAAGACTATTAATACTATTACTCACCCCTCCTTTGTAATAAACTTGCTGGAGTTGGACTATCTGACCTCACAGTCAAATGGTTTAGCATTTACTTCATAAATGGGTCCCATCAGTTCTCAAAGGTTGCATAATATAGGTCTTCACATAATGAAGTCACTTACAAGCCACCATATGATAAAAAAATAAATGCTTTACAATCAGTTAAACAGGACAAGGAATTTAGGGCAAGATGTGTCTTTTGCAGGTGGCACTCAGCTCTGTGGTAGGGTAGGCAGTGAGGAGGGTTAAGGGAGTTGCAGAGGGACCTGCACCAGCTAAAGAGGTGTTCCAAGGTTTGGCTTTGCAGTTCAGCCTGAAACAAAAGGAGGTAGTAAATCAATCAGTGAACCAGGAAATGTAGTTCCAATTATTTAGAATTTATTTTCATTTCTTGCCTAGCGCCAAGATCAAATGCCCCAGAGTTTCCTGACCCTTCTAGCAGTTATATCAAGGAGGGAGGTGTCCTAGAAGAAAAATTACTCACCTTAGTAATGTTGTTTCTTCTAATGGGTCTTGCTATATTATGACAATTGCAGTATGACCATAGGTTAGAACTGCTCGGAGGTGAAATAGTTAACTTTCCATGCAGGCATGGAACTTAGGCTATAGCTCGGTTGAAAACTCTGTCTGTTGTGCTTCAAGCATAGCTGTCAGATCTTTATGACTAAAACTCACTAAGATTCTGTGTGGAGCTGTAAACCTACACTAGCCAACTGGCTACTAACATAAACACTAATTTTTGGCCTAAAACAAAGACTCAAGTCAGGAGACCCAAAATGCAAAACACATCACCAATTCACCCAAAAGGTAGGTGAAAAACAACAAGGTGGGCATCAACAAAAGTGCCAACCCTGTACTGCCCACCCACATCCCCAAAACAGAGGTTCTGAGAGGGAGGCAGGCAGGAGGGAGGTCATAACATGAAGACTCCATTAGAAGAAACAACATTACTAAGGTGAGTAATTTTTTCTTCAAACAACATGAAGTCTTGCTATATTATGACAATTGCAGGCTTACACAGCAGTACCCCCATGGAGGAGGGACAGAACCTACCTAGGAAATAGGCTCTGAAGCACGGCTTGCCAAACCGAGCATCACTTCTAGCCTGGATGTCCAGGGAGTAATGCTTGGTAAAAGTGTAAACTGTTTTCCAGGTAGCTGCTTGACATATTTCTAGAATAGAATGTCTCTGGCAGCAGCCAGTGAAGCAGCTGTACCTCTGGTAGAGTGAGCCCTCAGGCCTGAGGGGAACTCTACCCAACTCATAGTAGAATTGGATACAAGAGACAATCCACCTGGCAATGGATCTTTTAGTGGCTGGCTTCCTTTACCAACTTCATAGGTGAGGAACAGTTGAAGAAGTCAAACCTATGACCCTTGCACGCTCTATGTAGTAACTATGGCTCTCTTCACATCTAGGCTGTGCAGCATCATCTCCCAGAGGAGGAGTGGTCAGTGAAGTACACTGAAGTGAAATAGATTGATTAAGGTGAAAATCTGAAACCACCTTAGGCAAGAACTTTCTGTTAGTCCGAAGGACCACCTTATCTCTGTGAAAAGAGATAAACCCTGCTTCACTGACAACGCTTGTAATTCACTTATGCATCTGGCAGAGGTGATGGCTACCAAAACACAGTTTTCCAAGTCAAGTACTTGAGCTCAGCTGAAGACAAGGGCTCAAAGGGGGCTGCATAAGCTGAGCAGTGCAAACATTAAGATCCCAGGCAGGGGCAGGATCCCTGAATGGAGGGTTGGTGAAACAACCCCTTAAAAACTTGGAAAATACAGGATGAGCTGAAAGGGAAGAGGATTTACCTGCTGAAATAAAAGCAGACACAGCTGCCAAGTGCACCTTCAGGGTAGCTGGTCTCAGCCCCAAGAATTCAGGTGGACCATATAATCCAGGACTGTGGGTAGATCAGCAGAGACTGGGGAAATATGCTTTTCTGAGCACCATATGGAAAACCTTTTCCATTTGGAATTGTAAGTAGCCCTGGTGGAAGGCTTCCTTGCGGTCTTCAATATATCCATTACACCTTGAGAAAGGTGTAAATCAGCAAACTCTAACTCTTCAAGAACCAATCCTTGAGATTGAGAGATTTGAGATTGGTGCCAGACCCTTCCCTGGGCGAGGTTAACAGATTGTGATTCCTGGGAAGAGGCAGGGGAGGATGGACTGCTAAGGGCATGCAGGAGGGATACCAGGGTTGTCTGGCCCAATCCGGAGCTATCAGAATGACTTTGCATGATTGGGATCTGATTTTGACTAGCACTTTGAACAGGAGAGGAAAGGGAGGAAGGCATAGAGAAACTTCCCTCCCAACTGAGGGCTAAGGCATCCAGTGGGAGTGAGCCCAACACTGGGGCCCTGCAGCAAAGAGGAAGTTGGTGATTGTCTGGGGCTGCAAAAAGATCTATCTGGGGTGCCCCATCTGGCAAATACTACTCCCAAGACCAGGGGATCCAGTGACCATTCGTGGTGGCCCTGGGAAATCCTGCTGAAGCATCTGCTAGGACATTGTCCTTGCCTGGGAGGTGAACTGCCGTAAGGGAGGTGTTCAGGAGTAAGCCAGAGACCACAACTTCATCGCTTCAGCGCACAAGGCCGAGGACCGAGTGCCCCCTTGCTTGTTGATGTACCACATTGTAGTGGTGTTGTCTGTTCTGACCTGAATACTCTTGTTCTGAACAGATTTGGAAAAAGCTTGAAGTGCTAGAAAACTGCTCTGAGCTCCAACAGGTTGATGTGGAGCAGAGATTCCTGGGGAGACCACAGACCCTGGGTGGTGAGGTCGCCCATGTGAGCTCCCCAGCCCAAGAGGGACGCATCTGTAGTAAGGATTAGAGAATGAGACTGAGTGACAAAATGAACCCCTTGTCTCAGGTTGCTCTGATCCTGCCACCACTGTAGGGCTTGGATCAGGGTCAGTTACTGGGATCAGCTTGGTAAGAGGATCCTTTCTTTGAGACCAAAAGCTCTCAAATGGAACTGGATGTCCCTCATCTGAAATCTTGCTCCTTGCACAACTGCTATGGAAGCAGTCATGCGTCCTAGGAGCTGCAGAAAATGCCTTGCTGGCCGGAGACCTGCAGGGTAAATGAGGAGGCCAGGGAGACTAGGGTCTTGCCCTGTCCAGGGGAGGAAGGCCCTGGCTTCCTGTGTGTTCAGTTCTGCTCTATGAAGGTGTAGTTGGACTGGCTCTAGAACTGACTTTGAGAGATTCAGAAGGAAACCTAGAGAGGTAAGCAGTTGCTGCGTTATCTGAAGGTAAATTGACCTGGTCTGGGACTGGCCTACTAAGAGCCAATCGTCCAGGTAAGGAAAGATGGCATCTTTGCCTTCTTAGGTAGACAACTGCTACAGCCAGGCATTTGGTGAATACTCTTGGGGCAGAAGTGAGGCCGAGGCATTGCTCTGAACTGGTAGTGGCCTGAGGCAGCTCGAACCTGAGGTACTTTGATGGGAGCTTCTGATGGGAATATGGAAGTAGGCATCCTTGATGTCCAGGGATGCTAGCTAGTCCCCTGGCCTTAGACAGGGTAGGATAATTCTCAGAGTCACCATTTTGAACTTTGGCTTTAAAAGGTGCTTGTTTAAATATCTGAGATCCAGGATGGGCTGCCATTCTCTTGTCTTTTGGGGTAAGGAAGTACCTGGGTACAAACCTTTGCCCTGGTGTAGGGAGGAACCTTTCCACAGCTCTGAGAGCCAGGAGGGTAGAGACCTCTGCCTCTAGGGCGAGTGCCTCTGATGGAGTTGCAGGTGGAAAGATCTGGTTCTCAGCTTTGGAAATTTTTGAAGCTGAGAACCAGTCCCTGGCTTACTACTTCCAGGATCCACTTGTCTGATGTTAAAGACTTCCAGTCCTGGACAAAGTAAGCCAGCCTGCCCCTACAGGTAGAGGAGAATCAACCCTGGCAATCCCATCAGGGTGCCTGCTTGGCAGGGGCTTTGGGCTGAGGGCTGGAAGCAGACCTGCTTGTACCCGTCTGCCTCTCCCTCTAAAGAATCCTCTGAGCATAGGCGGAGAGAAAGCTTGGCTTGGTAAAAGGCCTATGAAAAGGCCTGCCCCTGCCTCTAGGAAGCTGCTTTTGAGGAGTGGCCTGCCTTTCCTTGGCCTGTGCACTCCCATTGGTGGTCCTATATTCATCCATTTTCTTCATGTAATTCTCTGTTTGTTCCCAAATAGAGAATTTCCTACAACAGGAAAATCCATGGCCTTAGACTGGGTATCCTGAGACAGGGTAGTACATCTGAGCCAAGCCATCCTGCGAAGTGCCACAGATGTAGCCATGACTCTTGATGAAACATCATTAGAGTCCACTGCAGCATGAAATTGCACCTTGATGCCTCGATACCATCCATAGCCACCTGTTCCAGCTCCCTGGCAAGCTGGTCAGAGACTTGTTTCGCTAGGGCCAGCACAGTATCCCACCTGGATTTCTGTACCTAGCAGCATAAGCCATATAATTTGTTTGTCTGAGTCCCAAAGATGCTGCCATGTACTGTTTCTTTGCCATAGCATCAATCTTCCTGGAGTCCTTCTCAGGGGTGTGAAGCTGGAGAATATTAGCCTTGTCAGAGGCTGCAGCCTGCACTACCCCACATGGCTGCATTGTTGAGTGAGGAAATCAGTGTCTGAGCCTGATAGCTATACCTCTTGTCCATCCTTTTATCCACAGGAGGTAGTGTGAGGAGTTTTTAAAACTTTACTGTCTGTTTCCAAAAGATTTATGCAAAGGAATAGACAGTCTCCTAGACTCTGGAATATCCATCATTTCTACATAGTCTGGCTCCTCTTGGTCATCAACAGCTTCCTCAACAGGGAGCTGGAGAGTTTCAGCAACTTTTATAAAACATGAAATGAGATGGGGACTCAGAAAGCCTTGGAGGAGAAAACCTAGGGGTCTATCTGGAGAGATGTCCGGATCAATGGGCACATCCAGATCTTCAAACCATATTCACTCTCCTCATATTCCTCTTCCCCTCCCCGGTTCATAAAAATCCTCAAAATCATAATCTTGAACCGGTGGAACTGGCGAACCGAATGCTTACCTGAAGGTGTCGGTTCAGGCGGAGCGGAGAGAGAACTGGACAATTTGAATTGCTTTAGCTATTTCTTCAGCAGTTGGTGAGAGAACTTTTGGCTCTACACTAGCTGACTTCTAGTCCTTTTACTGGAATGGTTCCTCAGAACCGGCTCTTTGTACCCGAGGAAGTGTTGCCCTGGTCAGGGCACTTCCTCGGTTGGTTGGCACCGAACCGGGCTGACCATCGGGTCAGCGGACTTTTGGCCTCCCTTTCCTGAGCCTTCCAACTCTCTTATCTATGGTGGCAGCAGGGAAATTGTGACAAATCTGGCAGTCTGAATTGAGGTGGTCAAACCCCAGACAATAGACACATGTGGTGTGTGGGTCAGCTGTAGCAAAGCTTCCCCACAAACACTACAGTGTTGAAACAGTGGAGTCCTGGTTTTTCTTTTGGGTTTCTCGGACATAATGCCAGCCTAACCAACTTGCCCGTTTATGGCAATCCACCAAGCAAGACACCCTTATGCGGTTCCCAACCCGTGTCACGGGTTGTGGAAGCGTAATGAAATCCGTTTTTTAGAGCCGATAAGAACCGGAACCGCACTGTAAAAAGGACTAGTAGATTTTAAATACAACCTGATCGGTTCAAACCGAACCGGTAAAGAATTACAAGTTCCACACAGAAAAATAAATGTAAAACCTATCTATTGCTTGCATTACCACAGACAGAGCTTGAACCAACGGTTATGTTTAATTTCAGCTAAAAACTGAAAATAATACTTTTAAACTGACAAAATGAACTGAGCAGAAGGAGAAATCTCCGGAGCGACTGTTCAGTGGTGAGTAAAGAATCTAACAGTTTACATTTGAAGCACAACAGACAGAGTTTTCCAATGGAAGTCATATTTAAGTTCCATGCCTGTGCCAGAAAGTTAACTATTTCACCTCCAGAGCAGTTCTAACCTGCGGTCATACTGCAATTGTCATAATATAGCAAGACTTCATGTTGTTTGAAATATACAACATATATATCATATCCAGTATTATACACATCATGCTGCACTTAATACATATATCAAGTTTATTTTACTGCATGATAAATCATTTTGCATGATATTAATTGCTTCTTAAAAAATTGGTTCAACAATATACTTACCTTTAGATGGCAATTCAGTCTTTATGTATTTCAAAGCCCGGAGGCAATACATTTGTCATTTGTTGCTAGGAGGATGCTGCCATCACATTGCGATCTAGTTGCGCACTACCTCCACTATGCCTTTTGTGACTGTCACTGTCCACCCTCCTAACAACACATGCGTGCATTTGGTCGGAATATCACCATCAAAACAGAGTGGCTTTATTCCTGCGGAGAAAAGGTATACAGCGGTTAAACGGTCACCGGGCGAACAGTTGCCGACAGTATGTCGTGGCCTATTAGATGACCTGATCAGATTCAGTGTGACATTTCTCCCATAGAAAACCGGGATAAACAAAAAAACCTTAGTGCCTACTATGTTAGCTTTTTAATGTAGAAGGTTTTTGTAATCTTCTCTTACTCAACTGCTTACAGCCCCATTTTCCATTTCCATTTTGCATGACTAATTTGACTACAAAAACTACTACTAAAGCACAGCAGGGTATCAACACAATAAAAGCAGACTCACCTAAGGCAGTAAAACATTGTGGTTCTGGCATCCATTGCAGTTGTGATTTGTTTTCTAGACCTGACCTGTCTGTTCCTTCGAGTCACATGTGGGCAGGGGGCGTGTTTCTAACAAGATACCCATTCTAAAGCAGTGGCACCCAGGGAGGATGACCAGCTTTATTCTAATACCCTTTGGTCCGTGGTGTAAATACGTCTTTATGTTCGCCCTACTGCCTGGCCGCAGTGAAGGGTGTACAGAAAATCTTTCCAGCACCTCCAGAGTCTGACTGGTGCTAAGTTGAGCCCCTACAAGCATTATAATGGCTTGAGTTGGCAGCCATAATGTTCTGTGGCACAGTGTGCCAGGTGCTGAACTGAGTGGTTGCAACTTTCATTTGGGACAGGCTATGTGGCACCGGATCAAAATGAAGTATTCCAGCAGTGGTACATTCAATATGAGACTTTTGCTTATAAGGTATGCTACTTACTGGCACTAGCCTTCGTTCCTGAAGACTGCATTGAGAAATTCTTTGAAATGTTGCAGGACGATGACATTTTTTCTGATCTTGAACCGATTCTGGATTATTTTGAGAACAATTGTATTGATAGGCTATCCAGAAATAGATGAAGCAGAAGACAGCCCAGGTTCCCAATAAATTTCTGGAACCTAGTACGAGAGGGTCACATGTGACCTCCCAAGAAGTATTAATGCCATTGAGGCCTGGCACCGGCATTTGCTCATACAGTGTCCATAAGCCATCCTACCCATACCAGATTGGCAAGAAAACTAGTAAGAGCAAACTGCAATATCATTGCAGCTCCACAAATCGAACTGGGTCAAGAAACACCAGGTAAAAACTGTAAATATGTTAGGCTCAATAAAGTGTTCAAAACTATTTGCTCTGATTTTATCAACAGACAGCCAAAACAGTACCTTGTAGATATTGCCAGTGTAATTGAAATAAACGTAGCATAATTTTAAATAGCATTAATGGGTATTCTGTTTTGGGCTGGTGTGCTGGTGGGATGTTTTAAACAGCATGGGACAGTACTCCAAATATATAACATCAACTTATTAGGTTCATTTGACATGAGCTGTGATCAGTGATTCAGTGTTAGTTAGTATACTTTTAGTCTTTTAGCCTTATTTTGCACCACTGGTAGGTTTTACATAGCATAGCATGTTAATGTTCTTACACAACTTATTATACTATCAGTCTTTTACCCTATAAATTATTCTTTTCTAATACTGGTATAGAATAAAAACATTTTATTGCACCGAAATTTGGGCCTATTCACGAACGGTTGGGGATACACACAATTGCACGTATCCCTGTGAAGCTTTGCACCCACCAGATCCACATGGGGATTGCATTCATGAACAGTGGTCCCTGCCAGCTCTATTATGCAGCCCTGCCACCCTGGTGCATAGCTACACAGGCGGTCCGTGCAAGGCTGTGGACCTGGCTGTGCAGTCAGTCATTGCCGACTGGGACTTGTAGTGGATCCTTTGTGCTCATGAGCTGCCAAGTTTCTGATTGGTATATACACAGAGGTCCATGGTGGGGACCCATCTGCCAGTCCCCCACCCTCCAAAATGTGCCCCATCGAAACGGGCGTCACAGTGAGGTGTGATCGCAATCTCTCACTGTAAGTATTACCTGAGCAACCACTCCCGTCGTCACGGGCAAAACCACACCACTGGGTTTTGTCTCTAACGCCGCTTTATTTGATCAAACCTTACACATGCATGTGGACTTCTACAACGGAGAAGTTCTCCATTACAATTTACAGCAGCTTTATTAGGTAGATTTTGCACTTCATATGTTGAAAATACCAACATTTCAGTATAAGCCAATCATAAGACAGCATAACAAGTTTTCAGCAATGTAACAGAAAAAAGACAAGTTGATAAGGTATGAGGTACTTTTCCACTACTTATTCCATTTTTCCCAACACTGTTTGATACATATGCCTGGGTCAAGCTAACCTGAGAGAGACAATGAGTTTCACTCACACCATAGCAATGTCTCTACGTGCTGTTATCTTTATATTTTGTCCGGAGCCTGTTATGCAGGCTGGTACAACCAGTTCTGCTCAGTTTTATTTAGCTTTCTTGTTTTACAAATATACCAAGTAACCTCAGTATCATTCTATAACCCTGTAAAAGAAAACGTGAACTCAGAAATTTCTACTACATTCATTATGACTTTGTTACAGTATGACTTTCAAAGCAAGCATAGCTTCAAGGCATATATAAAATTCCTCATACTTCCCCTTTTGATACTATGTATTAACTAACCGATCCCTTTTACTTTTTTTCACTTTATATTTTGGTCACAATTTGGCTGTTTTGTAATGGAAACACCCCTCCAGTTTAATGGGGTCCTTTTGTTCGGGTTGTAGCAAGGGAGCAGGTGGGTGGGTGGTGTCCCGTGGATACCATTAATAGTTGCACAGGCATTGTAGGAGAAGTTTGATTAGGACAGTCAGTAGCCAGAGTGCCAATATGACCACTTACAAGTACTGTCACCCAATGGAGAAGAGTAGCACCCTAGTCACCAACTACGCTTTGTAAGCTATGACCATGGGTCCTATATTTATGTGTAGTGTTTAGAAAAATGCAAGGCTGGAATTTCCCAAGAAATTATGACAGCATAGCATGGACACCTGTACATTAATACATTTTCATAATTAAAGTTTTTTTATACATGTTTGTAGCTACAATTTTGAGACATTTCAGAATAAAATTGGTTGGTTACTTAGATGTACCTGACATTTTGCCAAGACAGGGGAGTTATTTTTTACTCTTGGAGGGAAAACAAATGGTGACAGAATAGTATATTTATTTTAAATAACTCTTTGTTTTGGGGAGCCAGAAAGCATATGAGAGAAGTGACTAGCTTGCTACAAATGTCAAAGTAACCTTTGTACCAGCAACTAAATGAGGTATTTTATTATTTTTATTAGTTTTTGTTAAACAGATTTTTTTTTTAACACGAGAGAATTATATGATGAGAACTTTTAACAGTCAAGGCTAAAACAAGTTGTGTGTGTATATTTCGCCACAGCCTCATTTTTATGCTTTTAGCTATTTTTTTTTCATTGTATAGAATTTTACAATTAACCTTTTAAAGTCTTACACGCACATTTTAAGTGACATAGTGGTATTTTCCACTTGCAGCCTTTTGCTACTAGATATACTAATTTACATGTTGGTATCATTTAGTCATTTACTAACCATTTTACCTTTACTAGCCTTTAGCAATTTACACTAGCCATTTTACACCTTTTATTTCCTCAGTTTTATGGTTAGCCAACTACACATTGTTGATAAAAGTTTGGTCACAGATTACTAAAACCTTGGCCACTGACCACTGTTATAATTTTTACCCTGAAGATAGGAGGCCCTGAGGGACTTGAACATTTACAAAATTGAACATAAATGTAAAGATATTAGTTAATAACTGAAGGTTAAAAAAACTAAACATTTCTACTTTTAGACTGTTAGACTAGGTGAATAGGTATATGATTTAAAACTGGTTGCCAGCATACAGATAGTCAAGGCATTTATAAAAAGCATTCTGTTTTGGAGTTGGTACAGGGTGGATACAGATGGAACACAAATTGTGAGTTTGTAAACATACAGAATTGAGGGATGTCAACACCACAATTGAAATATGTGAAAATGCTAACATGTGACACCACATATAACACAATATAACATAACAATTTTGTTGATGAAAAGAGTTCATGGAATTCACTTTGAGAGTGAATAAGGTAGATGCTACTGTGTGTTGAGGTGTGGCACACCCTGGAGCTTGATTGAAGAATTTATTGATAATGTCTCTTGACAGATAAGTCCTATAAAACATAACAGTCCATGAAATGAACAGTTCATAAGTTCATATAAGTATCCACAGGTTGATGAAGTTACAGTACAGATGAAATGTCATTTGCAGAATGGTGGTAACCTCCACAAGGCATATGGGGCAATGCAGACAGTAATTTAAAAATAAACACCAGCATAGTAGAAAAGTCAGTGTTCATTTTGCTGGCTGGCTGCTGGATGGCTAATTAGTAGACACACTGGCCAGGGGTGCATTGAGTCCTTTTAATGGAGTAGCCACACACACACACTGGCATGGCATTTGTTTTGTCGAGTTGATTACACCCCGCATAAAGATTAACAGTCCATAAAAGGTAACAATTGACAATAAACCATTAAGAACACAGTCCATAACAGAGCAATAGGGTTGTAGAAAGTACCAGCCATGTTTGGAACAAGCGGCAGTGAAGAAAATGGATGTATTGCTGAAGGTCAATTGAAGCAGAATCTTTCGCTGGAGTTAGGAGTGCCCTTCCCCAGACTTAACTTCATAGTAAGCAGAAACAATAAGCTTGATTGCAGAGTCTGAACTGACTGGACCTTCTTCAGTTGATTTAAAGTTTTACAAATAGGTGTAATTTTGCTGAAAACATTACACTTGCAGAGGTAATAACTGGATTTATGCAATAGTCCTTATAAGGAACCAGTCAGGCACAAAGATGGTGATAACATCAAAACTGTGGCAGTTGTTTTTCTTTTAAGAAAAAGATGAAGGTCTTGGCAACTTAGATAAAAGTATTACTGCTGTTGAACGTGGAGATCTTTTGTGTGCCACACCGTGGAAACCTGCAAACTTGCAAAGTGTGTTAGACACTGAGTTAAAAACACATAAATAACAATTTTTAAACCATTTACTTTTGTTTTGTAAAGAGTGGTGTGACAGAGCCTAAATTCTGGCAATTAGAAAAGAAAAATAAAATGGGACATTAACCGCACACCTGGGGTGCAGGCCGAGGTTCAATTATACCATTTGACCATTTGTAAATTATGACAATGTTATGGTTACCTCCTGCTTTTAAATCACAGAAGCAGTTATGACAGTGATGAACATTATTTCCTGTCTGTTGCAAGTAGGCCTGACTGAGACCTGAGTTATAAAATTTTGTAATGTTACAATACATAGATACATAGATACATAGATACATAGACAGTGTCGGCAGATAAGGGCCTATGGCCCACCCAGTCTGCCCATTTGAGCTTGTAAGTTTAGTTTGTTTTTCTAGAAGTCTGTTTCCTCACCCTGACCTCCAGAATTCCTTTATGTCTATCCCATGCATTCTAAATATCGTGATTGTTTTAGCCCCACCACTTCCTCTGGCAGGGTGTTCCACTTGTCCACCACCCGCTCTGTGAAGAAATTCTTTCTCATGTTTCCTGAATCGTCCTCCTCCAACTTTATCCCATGCCCTCTAGTCCTGGAACATCTTTTCGCTTAAAAATAGTGTTTTCCTGCACTCTGTTTCTCCCTGTAAGATACTTGTATGTCTCTTATCATATCCCTCTCCTCCTCTCCTCCAGGAGTACATGTTCAGTTCCTTTAACTTGTTCTCATAGGACTTGTGATGCAATCTATTTCTGCACCATTTTCACCCTTGTACTCCCTTCAGACCCATTACCCCCTCTTCCTCAGTAAAGACTGAGCAGAAATACCTGTTCAATATGTCAGCTTTACTGTTGTCATCCTCCATGCGACTCCCATCCTCCCCTTCAGTCTCACTATCCCTCCTTTGTCTTTCTTTTTTCACTTATGTACCTGTAAAAGGTTTTGTCCCTTTAACCACTGATTTTGCAATGTGTTCTTCTGTCTGAGCTTTGGCTTTCCTTACTGACCTCCCTGCCTCCTTTGTTTCTCCTGGTACTTCTCCCTATTCCCTTCAGCCGTGTCTTTTGTATTGCCTGAATGCTGTCTTTTTTGGCTTTCACTTTCTTTGCTACCTCTTGAAAACCATTATGGTCTCCTCTTCCTTTTCCTCTTGCTAACCTGCTTAATGCAGTTTACACGCTTCAAACATATTGTTCATAATAATATGCCTTTTACACAATGCAATTAGTGGGACAAATACATATGTTGTTGGCTCATGCTAATTTAATAACAGTGCCTATTGCACCTGTGACAAGTGAAAAGGTCTACCTTTTTACCCTGTATAGTGAAATACTCCAAAGTACTGAGGGTAAGGCTTGAAGTATAGGTTTGGAGTACAATCTAAATTTTGTATATTATAATTGTTAAAATTTAAATGACAAAACTGCATAGAGTACACTCATTTTTCAGGGGTACCTGTGAGCAATAAGACAAACGGAGCATTAATTTTACTTTTGGTTTGCTTTGGAACATATTGTAGGGGTGGGTCAGCAATGCTGGTCCCAGTATTTAGGTTTGTTATGAGCATTAAAACGTTATACATGTGGAGCACTTTTTGAATACACATATACAGTGTAGCAAGATGTATATCAAAACATTATAATATAAACATGAAACATAAGCATGTTTGTAATAGAACAATTTCAGTATTCAGCATAATGCATAAAATACATTTTAAACAACACATATAGACTGTAAACTTAGCTTAGAGTCCAGAAATGTTAGAGTACTGTGAATTTACTGGTTGAAGAAAATGCATTCATTGCTGTAAGGCAATGACAAAAGTTGTTTTGCATTTGTTTTAACAGGATAAGAAAGCTGAAAAGACAATCAAAAGAATGAATATGTGTGACATATATACACAACTTTACCCTCCAGCGTAACTGATTACTTGCTGAGGGCAGAAACCCTTGTACCAATAATAGGTGTGAGATTTAACTGTTTGCACTAGAAAAAACAGAAGGGCTTGGGCTGGGTTATGCTGTTAAAATACATTGGGTCTTTTTAAACCTGTAAATAAGAAATAATTATTGGCAAATATACATTTCTTTATTTACCCTTTGGGGAACAGTGATGTACCTTGCAACCTTTGTGGGTACTACACTGGAAGGATAGAGAAGGGTAGCTTACCCCTCCCCAAGCTCCTACTGTGGAAGAGACAGCTCAAGTGAAAGAGACAGCTCGAATACTGTAGCAAAAAAGGTTAGCTGTGGATGGTGACATGATCCCCACCTACTACACTTTAAATTATAACAAGATAATATTACAATTAGTAAGTTTCATACCTACTATAAAGATGGGGAACTTTTTCTCTAGAAGAAAGAGAAGAAACACAGACAAACAACAAAAACAAACACACACCAGTTTAAAAATAAAACAAGATTATTTCCATAGGATAAAAGAAGCTAAGGTCCCTTGGTTCCCTTATCCTAAGCATGACAAAATGTCAGCTGAGTTTATAAAAATCCAGATTGATGGTAATACTGTACTGACGTATCTCTTAGAATGCATTTCAAAAAGACAAAAAATGATTACACCATGGTCACACATAAAAACAAAAGCCATTGTTTTTAACTGTAGATGGTAAACTCTCAAAACAGCTGTAATAGTCCTTTTTTCAAAAGCGTACTATATATATATATAATAAAATATGGGAGATGATGAATAATTCTCCCTTTCAGCTGAGTATTGCCTGTGTTGGCTGCAAGTCAGAAGCAGTGAGACGAGAAGAAAAGTTTGTTCCTCTTCACTTAGAATACTAGTTTTGCAATAAAAAGTCAAATTACATGGTTCACTCTTGGTGTGCTTTCATGAAAACATACATTTTGTGTGAAAAGTTGTGCTTTAGGTATGGAATACACATTAAGTTTGAACTGATAGTAACATAAAATGTTGAAACACAAGAAGGTCAAATAACATGCAAAGGTCACAGTGTGCATGCAAGGGTCGCTCAAACTCAGTTATTTTTTTTTAGTGTCCTTGAACACTACTGATATTAAATATCTTTAAATAATAAAACATACAATAAACTACTGACCAAGACAGTACACACATACACATACACAAAAAGAAATACTTAACACAAAATAAGACTGACATTGTTTCACACCAATTTGCTGAGGTAATGCCCATAGTTTCATTAGAAAACTGTACGTGTTTTAGATATATGTGCTGCCTCCCTGTCTCATGAACACTGACAATTTTAAATCAACACATTTATACATATCGCCATGCCAAATCTTTTCAGAACAAAACACTTTTAAACAGATTTTAACTCCGTTAAAACACAGCACAACATATCATCTGTAAGTGAACACATTTGTATAACATGGTTACACCTTTTAACATAGCCAAATATGGCACCTGCCATTTTGCAAAAAGTTTCTGGTTATAACTAGAAGTATGATAAAGCCATTTATAGCTGTTAACACATTACATTTTCATCAGCAGTGGCTTTGCACATTGCTTGCAAACTACAAATCTTTTGCACATTGCGATCTATATGACGCCATAACTCTTCACCATCAACACTACCTGCTCCAATCCAACAACTACAAACAAAAGTTCTTCACTGACCCTATCTAGGCAGCACAAATGTTCCATTAAAAATAAAGCCAATTAAAACAGTCAGCTATGAGGCAAAGAAGCTTCTTCTTTTTTATTTTTTTTACTGTAACATGTTGTGCACTGAAGGCAGTCAATCCTATTTTGCAACCTTGACAACAGAACATAATTACAGAACACAGATATAAGCTAGAAAATATGCAGAAAGACGGAGCATTACCTTGTTTAGTATATGTATTACAGAAATAAAACAGACAGACATAAAACAACTTTAAATAAAAATTCAGACTTACCCGGTGCCAAGGTATTTTTCTTCTTCTTTCCGATACACTAGTCTGAGTAAGAAAACTGACTGCAGGACCTTCATGATAATTTCCAAACACTGCAGCTATTAACCCTTTCAAAGGTTTTAACCCTTTCAAAGGTTTTCTTTTGGCCATTTTAGTAACCTGCCAAACCAAGTCTTTTCCAGAGCTCTGGTTTGCAGTTTAAAACAAAGAAAATCTCTAACAGTACTAGGTTGAGATCCATCTGGTAGAGGTCCCCAGCACTTGGGTTTGGGATCAAATGTTTCAGCCTCTATAGGAGGCAAGGAACTTGAAATTGATACAGAAAAACTTGAAACTACACAGATAGGCAACATGGGGGATTTTCAAATCATCCCGTCTGTAGTCACCTACTGTGCGTACATCCACAGTAGTTTATGTTTCTTTCTCTAGATGTTGCTTATCTAACTTGACTTAATCAGCCGCTGCTTTTCTCCTAAAGCAGCCTGAACTGTGAAAGCCATCATTGGCTCTAACAGTATATACTTGCAGCAAGCACAAATTCAAGTACAAAGGGCAGTGCAGTTCTTGTAATTTGTTTGGTCAAACTTGTCAAACATACATTTTGCCGGTCCAGATAATACTAACTCTGGACCCAGCTTATTTTTTAATTTTTTTCCCTTGTTTCACATATTATCTAGGCCTGTCCTTTATAGTGCACACCGCCTCCAAGGTATTCTTGTACTTACAGTGATGATGAGTGTCGCCAGCCCCTAGGCATCACATCCTGATGGGTTCCACAAAATGTCCTTCTTTTGTCCAAGGAAACAACCCGATCATGAGGTGACACGGACCAAGAACTCATCCTGCCGACTCACGCCAAAACTGTGATTGCAAATTCTCTCACTGTAAGTATTACCTGAGCAACCACTCCCGTCGTCACGGGCAAAAACCACACCACTGGGTTTTGTCTTAACGTTGCTTTTATTTGATCAAACCTTACACATGCATGTGGGATTTCTACAACGGAGAAGTTCTCCGATTACAATTTACAGCAGCTTTTATAAGGTAGATTTTGCACTCTTATTTTGAAAAATACCAACATTTCAGTATAAGCCAATCATAAGACAGCATAACAAGTTTTCAGCAATGTAACAGAAAAAAGACAAGTTGATATGTATGAGGTACTTTTCCACTACTTATTCCATTTCTTTCCCAACACTGCTTGATACATATGCCTGGGTCAAGCTGACCTGAGAGAGACAATGAGTTTCACTCACACCATAGCAATGTCTCTACATGCTGTTATCTTTATATTTTGTCCGAGCCTGTTATGCAGGCTGGTACAACCAGTTCTGCTCAGTTTTATTTAGCTTTCTGTTTTACAAATATACCTCAAGTAACCTCAGTATCATTCTATAACCCTGTAAAAAGAAAACATGAACTCAGAAATTTCTACTACATTCATTATGACTTTGTTACAGTATGACTTTCAAGCAAGCATAGCTTCAAGGCATATATAAAATTCCCTCACAGGGGGTCCACTGACCTCTGTCATCCCTGCCACAACCAGCGGCAGCATCTGGGTGTGTGTGTGTGTGTGTGTGCATGTGTGTGTAATGGTTATGGCTGCTTTCAGAAGGTGTAGCCATCACACCCCTTTGCAAGGCACCCATGCCAGTTATCCATGGCATGGTATGCCAACATGCCCCTGCGCTTGTCCTTGGTCCACCCCCACATGGAGCTGTGTGTGTTTGGCCAGTGTGCTGGGTGACTGGGGAGGAGTGTGCAGGATCTAAATGGTGCACAGGAGGCATAGTGGGAGGTCAGCACTCAATGGAGAGGTCATAAAGAAAATAAAGGTTGCAGCTCACAAGCTGTTTGCCTTCTACATGTAACTCACTAGGAATGGAAAAATGCAACTCAGGAAACAGAAATAAAAATTTGCATCCATTTATTAAATACACAATCTGTTTCAAAAAAAGAGGCTCTTCCTTCTAAACTGCACTCAATTCAGACTTTGCATTTGGCATCCATTTGCAGTTTTAAAGTGACCAGCAATCAAATAAAGTGCTTTCTAGCTCAGGAAACAGCAATGTCTTTTTACAGTACTTCAAAGTAACTGAATTCCCAAAGAGCATTATTGCACATGTAAGGATATTTTTATAACTTTAAAGTTTCTAAAGTGCTGAAATGAGATGTGCTGAAGTGAAAAGAAAGTTTTACCCTTCTGAAGTCGACTTTACTGCTGGAGTTAATCATCTCTCCTTAAGATACAGCCAGATCTTTAGCAGCTTAAAATTACTTTTTAAAAATTACTTTTTAAAGTGCTAGGTTAGAGCAGTACAGGTCCAAAGAAACATGGATAACTTTAGCTAAATGCCATTTTCACCAAAGCAAAAATAAATGGCTAAATTAAACTCAAAAGCACTGCTGGCATCTGGTGCAGTTCTGGGAGACACTCACAGATAGAGCAGCACCGCGTTAGGGCAGCAACATGCTTAAGTTTCAAACACATGATCATCATCAGAGTGTGCTGTTGGGGCTGCTACTGTGACTTAAGGACACAGAGGCTTAAATGCATATACACATGAATAGGAGATGGCATGAGGAAAAGAGAATAAACTGAAGTGCTAAGTACTTATATTAAAAAGGGGTGTAGAGTAAACAATACCAACACCCAATGAAAACAGACAATATGAAATAACATAAAAAACAACACATAAAGTGAACAATAAAATAGTTTATACAAAGTTGATTTCTGTACAAACTTTCTAAGTACAGATGTTCTACATAAGTTATGTAGCAAATTCAAACAGAAAATTTTGGCTAGAATCTGAGAATTACATGGCAAATTCAAACAGAGAAAATTATGGCTAGAGTCTAAGAATAGATAGAAGCCAACAAGTCATGCTATGTTAATGGCAATCATGAACAGGCAGACAGTCATTTTCATATTTGTGTAAGAAAGATCACATCATTTCAGAATGTCAGGAAATTTTTGCAACACAAGCCCTAATATTTATGGGCAATTGGCAGCAAGCCAGGCCAAAACTTTTTGAGAGGATGCTTATCAGGTAACAAAGCCCAAAATGATGCAAGGCTTGCAAATCAATCTTAATCTCTTATACAGTTAAGAGAAGCATGGCAGAGCCCAAAGAGTCATGCCATACAAATTTATCTCCATGCCTTTCTTATGCCTTCCAAAGGGAGAGTCCCACCATGGCAGAGCCAGAAAGTCATACCATGTGATGAGACACTCCTATGGCAAAGCCAAAAGTCATGCCTTATTTGTATGCTTCAAAACCTTTTCCTAGTATGGCAGAGCTGGAAAGTCATACCATGTAGAGAACTTTTAATTTTAAATCGTGTCCTGTACATAAGCATGAAAAGGCATTAAATTCTGGCACAGTGATTCAAAAACACCCTCGAACACAGGAAGAAGCAAACACAGTCAAAGAAACAATAAACAGGCATTGCATTCCTAACATGGCAGAGCCAGAAAGTCATATCATGTAATAGCACAATTTTGTTGGCAAGAAACTTGTCCTGTATGTATAAGCAAGGAGGGCATTCTTTTCTGGCATAGTAATTCAAAAGGCACCCTTAACCAGAGGAGAAGGAAGAGCAGTCGAGGAGACACTAAGCAGGATTACAGATCAATCCACTGGGAGCAAGGGAGAGGTGGGGGCAATTTTAAAAATATTGAAAATCATAAATAACTATACATGGGTATCTCATCATTTAGACTATGTGGAATTAATGCATCCAATGTATATATCCAGAATGCTTCCTTTGTAATAGTTGATTTTTCAAGTTACCTCCCGATATTATATTACACTTTCTCTAAGCCAACAAATTTTAGAGATGCTGGAGATCCGTGTCTAGTGTCTAAATAGTGTCTTGCTATTGCATACTGCATATTATTGTTTCTGATTGCTGCTTTGTGTTTCCCAGTCCTTAATTTTAATGCATGCTTTGTTTGACAAACATACCCCATGCCACAAGGGCATATGAGTAGGTAAATAACTCCACACATACTACAATTAATAAACTGATTTATATTGAATTTCTTTCCAGATCTGGGATGTGAAAAGTGTGGGTATTAGAAGTATTTGAACAGTGCATACAGTGTCCACACTTGAAGTTGCCTTTAGGTGGAATGTCTAGTCAATTCCTTAGATTTATTATGGGGTCCACTACAGCATGCATTAAAGTGTCTCTCTCAAACTTTTGCCTCTGTGATAGGTGACTCTAGGAATTTCTTTATTCATATGTCTCAATCTTGCATCACTTTAAAGCAATGGCCAGTGCTTTTTATTATATTGCCTATCTGTGGTGCAGTTGGATTATACTGTGTGACAAAAATAGGTCCTTTTCTATTACCTAATTGTTTTGTTTATTCAAATGGCATCTCTGTTTAAAGTGCTTGCTGCATTTTGCTTCAGAAATTAGACTATATGATACCCTCTTTGTGTGAATATTGTAGTGAGGTTCTCTGCTGCCTCAGAAAAATCTTGTTGAGTAGAGCACACTCATGAGCCCTAATAAATGTCCCTTTAGGGATGTTCTTTGTGAGCTTCTTAGGGTGACAGCTTTCCATTTTGAGCAAAGTGTTCCTAGACAGAGGCTTTCTGTATAGTCTTATTTCCAATGTTTCTTCTGATTTATATAACATAATGCCTAGAAAAGATATTTCCATGAAATTGATGGTATAGGTAAAATTCAAGTGTTCAAGGTAGAATTAATATATTCAAGAAAAGGTGAAGTCTCTCCAAGCTGCCACTCCAAACTAGAATGTATTCGTCTATGTACCTTTTCCAAAGTTTCATTTCGGAGTGAAACTCATTCATTGTTTGATCAAAGATGTGATATTTATATAATATATTTATGATTTCCAATATTTTTAAAATTGCCCCCCATCTCTCCTTGCTTCTGGTGGATTGGTCGTAATCTGCTTAGTGTCTCTCGACTGTTCTTGCCTTCTCATCTGGTTAAGGGTGCCTTTTGAATTACTATGCCAGAAAAGAATGCCTCTCTTGATTATACATACATGGCATGTTTCTTGCCAACAAAATGGTGCTATTACATGATATGACTTTCTGGCCCTGCCATGTTAGGAACGCAATGCCTGTTTATTGTTTCTTTGACTGTGTTTGCTTCTTCCTGTGTTTGAGGGTATTTTTGAGTCACTGTGCCAGAATTTAATGCCTTTTCATGCTTATGTACAAGGCATGATTTAAAAAATGATTCTCTACATGGTGACTTTCCGGCTCTGCCATATTAGGAAAAAGTTTTGAAGCATACAAATATAGCATGACTTTTGGCTCTGCTATAGGAGTGTCTCATCACATGGTATGACTTTCCAGCTCTTTCATGGTGGGACTCTCCTTTGGACCGCATATGAAATAAATGGAGATGAATTTATAGCATGACTCTTTGGGCTCTGCCATGCTTTAACTAACGTATAAGAGATTAAGATTGATTTGCAAGCCTTGCATCATTTTGGCTTTGTTACCTGATAAGCATCCTCTCAAAAAGTTTTGGCATGACTTGCTGGCTCTGCCAATTGCCCATAAACATTAGGCCTGTGTTACAAAATGTCCCTGACATTCTGAAATGATGTGATCTTTTCTTATACAAATATGAAATGACTGTCTGTCTGTTCATGATTGCCATTAGCATAACATGACTTGTTGGCTCTGCTATATATTCTTAGACTCTAGCCATAATTTTTCTGTTTGAATTGCCATGAAATTCTCAGATTCTAGCCATAATTTTCTCTGTTTGAATTTGCTATGTAATTCATTTAGAAAATCTGTACTTTGAAAGTTTGTAATGAAATCAACTTTGTATAAAATGTTTTATTGTATACTTTTACGTGTTATTTTCATGTTATTCATATTGCTGTTTTCATTGGGTGTTGGTATTGTTTACTCTACACCCCTTTTTAATGTAAGTATTTAAGCACTTTAGTTTATTCCCTTTTCCTCATGCCAGCTCCTATTCATGTGTATATGCCTTTAAGCCTCTGTGTTCTTAAATCACAGTAGCAGCCCCAACAGCACGCTCTGATGATGTTCATGAGTTTGATCAAAATGTAAGCACATTGCTGCCTTACTCGTGTACTGCTCTAGCTATGAGTGTGTCCGAAACTGTGCAGGCACCAGCGGTGCTTTTAAGTTTAATTTAGCCATTTATTTTCACTTTGGTGAAACAGAATTTAGCTAAAGGTAATCCATGTTTCTTTGGACCTGTACTGCTCTAACCTAGCACTTTAAAAGAGTAATTTAAAAAAGTAATTTTTAGCTGCTAAAGATCTGGCTATATCTTAAGGAGAGATGATTAACTCCAGCAGTAAAGCTGATTTCAGAAGGGTAAAACTTTCTTTTCACTTCAGCACATCTCATTCCAGTACTTTAGAAACTTTAAAGTTATAAAAATATCCTTACATGTGCAATAATGCTCTTTGGGAATTCAGTTACTTTGAAGTACTGTAAAAAGAATTGCTGTTTCCTGAGCTAGAAAGCACTTTATTTGATTGCTGGTCACTTAAAACTGCAAATGGATGCCAAATGCAAAGTTTGAAATGAGGTACAGTTTAGAAGGAAGAGCCTCTTTATTTTGAAACAGTTTGTGTATTTAATAAACGGATAGGAACTTTTTTCTGCTTCCTGAGCTGCATTTTTCCATTACTAGTGAGTCACATGTAGAAGGCAAGCAGCGTGTGAGCTGCAACCTTATTTTCTTTGTGGACCTTCTCCATTGAGTGCTGACCTCCCATGGTTTTGCTGGGATTTGTGTTGAATACTGAAATAAAATGCTGTTTGAGTTGAGGATAATCTTAGACATTTGCATAAATTCCTTTAAGCCCCATGAAATACACTGGTTTGATACAGTGGCAAGAAGAACACAACAGGAACAGTATAAGTATATCAAGTGATAAAACTAAGGATGCACTTCCTACCTTTATTTATCTGTTAGCATGTGTAAGTAATTTGGAATATAAACCATGACAGACAAAAGTTAAATTTAAAATTAAAATATTTTTCTTTAGTGCATACATCTAATAGCTGATGCTTCCACGTAATTAAAATCAAACATGTAGCAACATAAGGAGCCTGATTCTCAAAGGATATACCTGTGTAACTTGACTTGTGGCAAAGAAAATGGTACAAGTAGCAAGTTATGCCAGGAATCCTGACGATTCGGTATTCTGCAAGCAGCCTGCGACATGTGGACCATGCCACCAGTTACCCCTAAACCCCATGTGACATGATGCTGGGGGTTTACAGCAGCAGTTGTGCCCTATTCTGAAGGGCAGCAATAAAGTCCCCAATGGCGCTATTCTAGAGACACGGTGGACATCAAGTCAATGAAAATTTACACCAGCAAATAGCTGGAGTAACTTAGTCCAGGGTTGTGTGCCAATGATCCCAATCCACCAATATGTGCCACCCTCATCCCCATCCCTGCCCCACTAGACAGATCTGCAGGGCTAGAGGACCCCCACACTCTGCAGGTGCCCCTCAGGGTTATTGAACCCCTCCCCAGTCCCCAAATACTATGCAGTGAAAAGCCCCTCAGGGCTATGTGGCCCCTGCCCCGATCTCCAATAATACATTGTAAAAGCCCTTTGGGTTATCAGACCCCCTTCCTGAGTCCCCAATACTGTGGTTAAGAATAGCCCCTCTGGGCTATTGGACCCCCTGCCCCCAGTCCCCATGGTGTAAACAGTAATGCCCCTCTGGGCTATTGGACCCCTGTCCTGATCCTTATAATGTAGTACCACTGGCCCTGCAGGGTAGTTGCACCCCACCCAGGCCCTGATGCCAGCCATCCACACATGGCTGTGTCCTGTAATTACTGTAACATGATCCACCCTAATTCATAATTCCTGGTAGTCTAGTGGCCCCACCCTCACCTGGCATTGCCAGACCACCTTGCATCCCCCAACCTGTCCTCAGCTGATGACTGGCATAGCCCACCTCTCACCACCATGGCCAGCCACCAGCTGAACTCCATATGAGCACATACTGTATATATGCACTCAATGAATGAATGTACTGTCATTCATTCATTGAGCATCTATATACAGTATGTGCTCATATGGAAGCTCAGTCGACAGCTGGTCGTGGTGGTGAGAGGTGGGTTGTGTCAGTCGCTGGCTGGAGACGGGTCAGGGGTGTATGTGGTGGTCTGGCAATGTGGTGGGGTCCACTGAGCTACCAGGGATTATGAATTAGGGTGGGGATCTTGTTACAGTAATTACAGGACACAGCCATATGTGGGCGGCTGGTATCTGGGCTTGGGTGGGGGTGGCGATCTGCCAGGCGGGGCTAGTGGCACTATATTATTGGGATCAGGATGGGGTCCAATAGCCCAGAGGGAGCTTTACTGTTTACACTGTTTACACTGTTTATACTGTGGGGGACTGGGGGGTCCGATAGCTCAGTGGGGCTTCTTAGGGTTGGGGACTGGGGGCACTTGTGCCTACAGAACATTGCTTGTGGCTTGTGACATGCACATCAGGTACGCCCCTGCATTTGGCATATGATTGTGCATGTCACAAGTCACGGGACTTTCTACAGGGACCCTGTCCCTACAGAATCGGCGCGGGGTCCTTGGCAGGGCGCCTCACATGTTGCAACCAGCGACATGCGAGGTGTTCTTATAGAATCAGGCTCAAAGAGTGCTGCTTCAGTGTATAAACACCCATATAATACTACTGCCCTTGTGGTTTGGTAGGCGCAAAGGACAATCCACAGCCATACTACTTATTTATTTATTTAATTTTGGTAACCAGGTAACCCTGAGATCATGACAGTCCCTTTTCGGGGCAACCCGGAGCTAATTACGTGAAAAAACAGTCCATAAAGTTACACAATAATTCCAGTTTGACATTTCATAAGTTATCACTGTTTTCAACAGACAGTTATGCAGTGGGCATAGCATGGTGTGCATCAGTTCATTGCTGTGTGTACAATATATAACTTCTAGTAACAGTTAGGCAGTTTCCAACACACAACACAGGTAAGCAACTTAGGTGACATTCATGGTTACAGACATAAAATTGCAGTAGGAAATACAGGTCATAGAAGAGGATCCAGTTCTCAGCGGTAGTAAAGTGCATTGGTTTAGCCCTAACAGGTGAACCTTAAGTCCTTTTGACCCCTCAAGGGAATTTCATGTCTGTACATTTGCTGGAAGAGCATTCCAGAGGGTGGGATGTTGGCGAAAATTATCTCTGTCCCTGGGATGACCTGACATTGGGCAAGCGAGTGGACGTCTAGAGGATCTAAGGGCCTGATGTTTTGCTTGTTCCTTAAAGTATGGGCTAGGCTTGGTGGTGCATGGATCAGCCTAAGTTTGTAAGCTAAGCATAATGATAGGTACTCAAGGTGCCCTTTCAGTGGAGGCCAAGACAGGGCTTGGAGCATCTGGCAGTGGTGCTCCCTTGGCTGTGCCTCCATGGTGAAGTGACACACCCTGTGATGAGGGTACTATGTTTTACATTTTCCCACCTTATACTGTAGAGCACAGGTGACTCATACAGCAGGGTGGGTAGTAGGGTTCGGTAGCAATCCTTAGCTGGGAGTTCTGAGTGAGAAAGGGGCTAAGGCAGTATAATAGTCAAGCTTCTGATTCACTGTATTAGTCAGCAGTTCGATATGTGTCTTGAAAGTGCAATTCTGGTCAAGGTAATGCCTAAGTACTTTATTGTATCTACCACCTTGATCATTGTGCATTCGAGAGACTTGGGTTAGAACAATTGCTCTGACTGGACCCAGGCTTGTTGGGCCAAATAGAACAGCCTTAGTGTTTTTTACTATTGAGCACTAGTCTGTTTCTTGCCAGCCAACCCTCTAGGAGTTGCAGGTCACTTGTCAAAGAATTGTTCAGGGAGCTCAGGTCCTTGAAAGACCTATAGAACACTGCAACATCTGCATATCAGAGTATGTTCACCTCCCCACAGTGATTTGGCATTTTGTTTATGAATATCAAGATAGTAAAGGCCCCAGGATGGATCTCTGGGAACCCTATCAAAATTAGGCCTTTTTCAGATTGTGCTCCTTGCCATCTGACAAATTGGGATCCCCTGAAGTAGTTGGTAAACCCCTAACTGTCAGAGAGTCTAGGCCTATGAGTTTGAGTTTTGCTAGGAGCAGCTGATGGTCCACCAGGTTGAAGGCCTTGGTGAGGTCTATGAAGACTGATCCAGTGTAAAGGCTTTTGTCAAGAGCTGTGAATAGATGATCGGTGAGGCAGATGAGGGCAGTGTCCGTGCCATGTTTTTTTCTAAAACCATGTTGTCTATGTGTAAATATATTATTCTTTTCAATAAACTCTGTTAATTGGTTATGGACTGCCCTCTCTAGTACCTTGCTAAGGATGGAGAGGATCAATATGGGAAGATAGTTGTCCACATGTTCACGTGATCCTCATTTGTGGATGGGCGTGATCAGGGCAATTTTCTAGAATGTTGGAACTTTCCACTCAAGAAGGGATCTGTTGAACAGCCATGAGACAGGAGCAGCTATGGCTGGGGCTGCAATCTTGAGCAGCCTTGGTTCCAGCTTGTTGTGCCCAGGTGAACCATGGGGTTTATGTTCATGAGTAGTTTTAGGACCTATTTTTGGACAACAACTTGAAATGGAAGTTAGGGGAAGGTGTTATCAAAGTTAGGGAGGAAGGGAGCCCCAGTATGGGGGTCTTGAATTTATTTAAATCCGTGAAGAAGGAGTCGATTGCATTGGTGGCATCCTCAGAGTTCTTTAGGCAAGTCCCGTTAGCTATTATAGCACAGTCACCCTGGGTGGAACTACCCTTGATGAGTGTTGCTCTGTGACCAGAATTTCCTAGGGTTGGAGAGATTCTTTTCTGGAGGTCTATGATGTAACCTTTTAGCCAATTTGAGCTCTTTTACATTTGTTTCATAATTTCCTGTAGTCCTGCCAGGCCATGGGTTGAGAGGTGGTTTTGAAGTTCCCTCAGGCCTTGTCTCTCCCTTTCATGATTTTTTCCGATCCAGGGACAGCCACCTAGCATCCTGACCTTTTACCCTGATTTTTTCAGTGGAGCATGTTTGTTAACTACAGATAGGAAGTTATTCATGAAGAATTCAAGAGTGCATCTAGGCTTGGGGCTCTTTTGATGTAGGTCCAGTTTACTTCAGATAGAGTGTCAATGAAGGATCCAGTAAAAAAATGTAGTGAAGTTCCAGGCCAAGAATATTCTGGGTGGGGGGACTTGAAAATTCTTTCTTCATATTGCGAACACTGGTGAGTGGTCGCTTAGGTGTTGGCAAAGTGCCTGCCAGTCTAATGCTATCAGGGCTTTGAAGCCAAGATCCAATCTAGCATAGAGTGGCTTCCTGTTTTGGTGGACAATCTGGTGTGCTCATGAATTAACTGAGACAGGTCAGCTTCTAGTAGTAGGTTCTTCTTTAATTCTTCATTCATTTGGGGCCCTAGTAGATATTGAAGTTGCCCAATATCAACTTCTCATCCTTGGGGAGGTCAGGCAGCTCCATGAGAAACAAGTTAAGAGTGGGGTTATAGATGCATCCAAACATCAGGGGTTTGGTGCCTCTCATCAACAGTGTTATCAACATCTTCATTAACTGGCCCAGGACTGATCCTCAGGGATAAGTCTTGGGCCAGCCCTCTTCAATATCTTCATCAGTGACATTGCAGATGGATTGGAGGGTAAGTTTGTCTGTTTGCAGATGACACCAAGATCTGCAACAGAGTAGATGATCCAGATGGGGTGGGCAGAATGAGAAGAGATCTGGACAAACTGGAAAAATGGTCAGAAGAGTGGCAACTGGGGTTTAAGCAAAAGTGCAAGGTTTGCACATAGGAAGAAGAAATCCTGAAGCCACCTATAGGTTGGGAGGGAGTTGCTGGCAATCACAAGGGAAGAAAGAGACTTAGGCATCATCATCACAGATGACCTGAAATCATCCAAGCAGACCACTAAAGCAGTAGGTAAGGCTAGGGGGATGTTGGTATATATTAGTAGGGTATCACAAGTTGTAAGAGGGAGGTAATAATCCTCTTTACAAGACACTAGTTAGACCCCATCTGGAGTACTGCGTGCAGTACTGAGGCTGCACCTTCACAAGGACATTAACAAAATGGAGGCAGTCCAGAGAAGGGCAACCAAAATGGTGCAGGGACTGCATCAGAAAACATATGAGGACAGATTAACGGAGCTCAATATGTATACCCTAGAGCAAAGGAGGGAGAGAGGTGATAAAATCAAAACATTTAAACAGCTTAAGGGCATTAACAAGGTGAAAGAGTCTAACATGTTTCAATATAAGAGAAATAGCAGGACAAGAGGACACAGCATAAGATTAGAGGGAGGCGATTAAAGGGTAATATGAAGAAGTTCTTTTCACAGAAAAGGTGGTGAATGCATGGAATGGCCTACCTCAGGAAGTGGTAGATATGAATACAGTGCAGGGCTTCAAACAGGCATCAGATAGGCATAAGGGAGCTATACAGATGAGTATGAATAGATAGGCCATTGATAGAGTAAAGGCTTCATGGCACATTCATAAGGTAGTAAAAGAAATGAGCAGACTGATGGGCCTTGTGGTCCTTATTTTCTGTCAACTTCTATTTTCCTATGTTTCTATGTTGTTTAGGATAGGGTTGACACTTTGGAAGCAGTTAGGCAGGATCTAACATAGATCAGGATGCTGCCTACCTTTTGCCCAGTCTCCTGTCTGAATATCAGGTACAATACTGATTGGAGCAGTAATACCATGGATTCAAAGGGCACCAGTCACATAATGCACATTAAAGAAATGTATGTGGTTTAAGAATGCAGGAGGCACAACTCATTATCACTGCAGCAGCTACTTCAAGGCATCATTCAACACTGCTTATAAAAACAAATTTAAGTAAAACATGCTACATTAAACCCCATATATTGCTTACAATGTATTGCATTTAATATGTATGCAGTCATGGAAAAACATTTCCAAAATGACAGACTTTGCAGAATTTGGAAGTACATTCGGTTGCTGTGTCAATAATCAAAATTTAGCAATTAGATGCTAAACTAATATTGCCATTTATGGCAGCCAGGAATTGCAAATAATTCAGTGACAATGGATTCAAAATGTATGCATATCTGGAATATTTAGTTGACCACATGACACTAGTGTAATACAGTTGTCTTGCCATCTATCATTTATTTTACTGCAACCAAAAATAGTTTTCACATGATAATTTGAAAACTCTATCTCATTCACTAGCTTTACTATAAACAGTTCAGACCATCAACATGAAAATAAAAATGCAGTCAGCCTCTTTTGTATTCTCTGCCAGTAATTGCCCACCTAGGAGAGATCAAGGTAGAAAAACAATTCAGTGTGGTGACCTCAGATTACACAGCACTAAATACAACAGCTACTGTTTTTACCAGTATGCAGGTCATGTCAAGTATATACGCTCATGGGGCCACATCTTTATGCCTTATCCACATTAGTTATAAACATGTTTGGTATCTCACAGAGGGTTATGCATGAGGGGATCAAGCCCCAAGTGGCAAAGTTAGAATACCATGTTTGTAATAAAAGGGTCAAGCTAACACTACAAGTAGTACATTTTGCATATAGAGACCTAGCAGCAGAGGTACAACAGGGAGGGGGAGAGAGAGAGAGAGAGAGAATAAATTATGATGTATTTTTAGTGAACTTTCCTGTTTTAGAGTGATTGCTATTAAATGCCCATTTCAACCAGCAAGTCTTCAAGTCTTTGAAGGTCATCAACCTCCATTTAACTAAATTCTGTAGTTTAAAAAACAATTTAAGGAAATAGAAAGCAACACCACAATTTTTCTAAATTTACTGGACCAATTTGAAAGTGGAAATGAGCGTTGGAAATGTAGACTACAAAGGAAAAATGTCCAATTAATTAAACAGTTACTAAGGAATGGATAGCATCACAATTAAATCTGATCACACACACAACAGATCAATATAGGTTTTAAATGACCATAGCATTTTGAGCAATCATTCAAAATTTATTTTTCAGTCCGGAGTTCTACTGAGCCTTTGATGGTGATTAGTATGTATATATTTGAATTTTTAAGTCTGGCTTAAGTCAGCTCAAATGAAAGGAGTGAATGAAATGAAAAATGTTTGATTTGTTTCTCCCAAATTTTTTTTACTTTCTTTTATTAAGTTTAAAATGTTCAATTTTTTAAACAGCATACACGAAGGGTACTTTTAGAGCACACATCAAATTACAACATCCCTTATAATAGGAAATTTTACACTACCCTTCCAGGTTGTTAACTCATATTGGGGACTATACCAAAGAGTTCATAAATTCATAAAGTCCAGGAAAAATGTCCAGCAGTCGTCATGAAATAGAGTTTGAACTGTAGCATGAGTTATAATTCAACATAGTGCCACTGACCGCTAGCCATGTGGTCCTTTGGTCTCAAAGTTTGTTGGGATAAAGCTCATGGAGTCTTTATTATATTGACCTCCTCCTCCAGGAATATATACATTTCATTAGTAGAGACACATTTTCTGTAATGTGTTACATTAATAAACACTTGATACAAGTCCAAAGTGCTCTGGGTTAAAACCACATAGAGCCATTTTAAGGTAAGTAAGGCAGTGCAGCCTTTAAATAAAGCTGTGATGAAGATAATAACTGGCTGAAGAACTCAAGTAATAACTTGTAAGTGTATCTGTTTTATAAAATGTTTAACAGCCATTGTGCAATGCATTTCTGATGCAGTACTCAGTTTTGAGGAGAAAGAGCTGCCACATGGTCAGCGCCATTCCCAGACATATTACACTAAAGTCAGCTGTGACTCCAACTTAAATTGGGATTTACAGTGTGAACATGTAGTTTACTTGTACTGGTGCCACCATCAGCTCCCAAACCCACATCCTGCCCTCTATAACTTTAAACATTAAAGATAAAAGCTTGCCCAGTTCAATCAAATAATTAACTGCAGATTCTTGGATGCCAGAGTCTGTTTTTTTTTTTTACACCAGATTACCTCCTTCTTTGGTCACCAAAAGATATGCTTTACCTGAATAGATCACCTTCAAACTTGCTGGAAACTGAAGAAAGTGAGTGCCCCCCAAGGATTGCAAAGTGGATTGGAGGATGTCAAAATTTTCTTCCGGTCCAATGTTGAGAAGCTGAGAGCAAGGAAAATTGAGAATGTGTTCCCTTCCTCTGCATCCAAAGGTCCCAGACACATCACAACTGCCAAAATTCTGTCCCTTTCAGGCACCGCAGAAAAGTTACTGACACTAGCAAGGTGCGGAGTCCTGCAGTATCTTCTCTCTTTTTCTACGGGTGATTCTCTAACCTTGGTATTCTGCATGGTGGGGTCCAGTTTGAGATGGTCTGTGAGCCATCATGCTGCATAGTTGCATGAATCATCTGTTTCTGCCTTGTGCTAATCCTAATATCTGATAGTTGCAGTCCTTGTTTTATAAAACACTGAAATAAAGAAAAAGGTCCCTCAATGTTTTTGTTTTTGTTTAAACCTATCAAAAGAAAACACTCCCTTGCCAATCAGCCTCCCACCTCCCACTCAGCACCCACCACCCACACACCCAGTAAACCCCACTTACCTTCACTTACCTGAACATGCCCCAGGTTCAAGGTCCACACTCCAATCGAAGACAAGTCTTGCTGCTAGAACTAGCGATTGTAATATGAGAAACTAAAGTAAATGCTGTTCAATGTATTTCAGTGGGGTTTCAACTTTTATAATAACATCACCATTTTTGAGATTTGGACCCACATTTTCAAGATGGCCTTTTGGGGACCCCACCTCATGAACAATAGGACTGTCATTATGCAACTCCGCCTGAAAGGTGATTTAGTGGTCAGTTGGCAACCTCATCTTTTGGGTGAGATTTGACAATTTTTTCTGACCTTGTTCATGAGGTGGGGGTCATAAAAGGCTAAGTTGAACATTGGGGTCCTGATAATTAAAATAGCGAATGTTATGACCATTCATTGCAATTTTACATGCACTTGTAACATTGGAAATTTTAAATATTTTGACCCTAGATTTTCAACAGAGCCTTCTTATTACCCCACCTCATGTATGTCACAGCTGTAATTTTTCAAATTCTGGGCCTGAAATCTGTATTTTGCACCTGCATGGAATGGCTTTGCAGCTGCACAGAATTACGCTTTGATGGGGATTTGAAAATGTTCAGGAATGGGTACAAATGTTGGGATAATAAGTGGCTATGCTGACAATTTGGTCACTGTTGTCTTACAAATGGAAGCTACAGGAGGGATGGCGTTAGGCTTGGAGAAACCCAGGCACACTCCCAAACCTACTCGCCTGCTTGGTTTGGAGCTGGGTGGGTGTTAGGTTTGAAATCCTAATGCCTCATTTCCCAACTTTGTTGCTTTGATCCTAATTGGAAAATTAACAAAGTCTATGAATAAAACTTTGTGAAGGGTGGGCAGGCAACCTGGAGGGAGGGAAGAAGCAGTACTGGGGTGGGTTCACAGTCCACCTAATAAATAAGAAGTAGATAGACAGACAGAGAGAGAGAGAGGACAGAGACAGACACCTAGCTTAGACAACTAGACAGACAAAGAAAGAGAATGAGAGAGAGAGAGAGAGAGAGAGAGAGAAAGAGAGAGAGAGAGAAAGAGAAAGAAAGAAATCAGGATCTGCTTCTTACTCCTCTCCCTGCAGCCCACACATGACTTCCAGCTGTGGCTACAGAACTCAAGAAAGTCCCGGCTGTTCTTATACAGAGAATGTGGGTCAATGACTCCTCCTCTGAGCTGGGCACCCTGGTTTTTGGGTGCCCAGAAAAGGTATTTCTGGGTACATTTTTTAAAAACAAAAGTCAGTATCTAGCAAAATGGGTCCCATTTAGCTAGGTTCTAGTGTTTGTTTTTTAAAAAAAGTATCTTCAGTGCTTGTGAGTTTTAAAATAGTGGCCGTCACAATAAATATGTTTTACAGCACAAGAGGCACATCATTGACATAAGCACTTGTGAAAGTTTTTATTACCCATTGAACTTGAATGTTGACACAAAATTCATTATAACTCTAAAAGGAATAATATTTTTTCACCAAACCTTGAAAGGCACACACCCTTGGCACAGGCCTTCAAATGGCGACATTTCTTGAAAACCATGCGATGCTGTCACAAAGCGTTTTACATTTTGAAACTCTGGCAGCCTGCCATGCATGCCAAAATTGGGCTGCCAGAAGCAGAAGCTTAGGGGGGAAGCTACCCTAAAGCAAGGAGGGATTTACTGAGTACACTGAACTGAATTCTTAATTCAGGGGCCTGTAGTAGTAAGTCGAAGTCAGTGTTTTGGTTCTCTGTTTTGGGGTTGTCTTCATTAGTGTAACTTTAATTTGCCAGGGAGGTGATCTAGCTGGGAGAATATCTGCAGTAGTCTGTGACTAGAGCTTTTATTGAGCTCTGTGAAAGAGGTGTCTGATAAGGGAGGGAGCTGAAGAAGGCTTGAGGGACTGTGGATTACAAACAGGAGTTTACACAGAAATTTGCCGGCAGAAAAGGACCACACGGCCCATCCAGTTTTGACTATGGACTTCGTTTGCTGCAGAAGTTGACAGAGGGAGAGCAGTTACCAGCTACCTTAATCTAGAGCTGTGTTTTGACCTGTTAGGTTACAGAAAAAAAAGCCTTTTTTTTGCCAGATTGTTGATTGTTTTTGTAGACACTGAGTACCAAAGGAACAATTTCCCCAATTCCCCCACCCTGGTTGCTCTGCCTTTGTAGTGGAAGGCCAGGTCACATCTACTTAAAGACATAGGAACAGTTAGGCAGCATAGCATGAGCAATAGTCTAGCTGGTATATAGGCAGAAATGCAAAGGTGTAGCCAGCAACTAGGTCAACATGGGCACATACAACAGGAGGAGACAGAAGCTGTAAGTCACTACAAAGAGAGAAAAACAGGGATAGAAGGAGAAGGAAAAAAAGGGTTAGCTACTGGAGGTCTGTCTCTGAGCAAGTAAGAATGAGACTACTGAGGAATACAGTAACTTCCTGTCCCAGAATAGGAAGGGCAGGAGCTCTAAGGGCACAGAGGCAGTAGGAAGTAGAGAGAAAAAAACAAACAAAATAAAACAGAGAGAGGAAAGAGTAAGCATACAAAATGACAGTCGAGGGCCATAAATAAGACATGATGGGAGTGGTGCCGTGCAGTGACTGTGGAGTGGCAGTCTTCCGGGAGGCATTCTGTAGGATGTGGTGTTGTCCCATCTGCAGGCACCTCTATGCTGAGGGAGGTTGCTTGTTTCCAGGATGAGTTGGCCAGAATGTGGAGTTGGCCAGAATTTGGGGACCTCTCTCACCCAAGGCCACCATGGCTATAGCCTGCCTCACAGGTTGCCAAGAAAGTGGAGTGGTTGGACCATGGTGGGCTCAGGAGGGTGAGGTGGTGGAACAGAGGCACAACCCTCAGCTGTGCCTCTCCACAATTCATTTGCCATTCTGGCAGAGAGTGGTTCCTCTATGGAGGCACCAGCAGTGGAGACAAAGGGAGGATGCTGTGAACCGCCACAAGGGAGACCCAGAGGAGGGTGGCACAGGACCCCACAGGGAAGGAAACAACCCTGGTGGGGACTCCAGTGTGTAGGGGTAGAACTGGGGAGGGAGGGAGGGAGGAGAGGAAGGTAATGTGCCTGCCTGGCACCATGGCTTGAAGGGACAGGGGTGAATCCTCAGGATCACAGGAGTAGCTGCATGGGGAGGGAGCTGGATGTCATTGTCCACCTAGGGACAAATGACCTGGCCAGGGAATGGGATCAGAGCAGTGCAGGGAGTTTGTGGAGTTGGGCCTTAGACAAGTAGCACAGATGGTAATCTTCTCAGAGTGCCGCCTGCCTATGGCATGGTGAGGCTAGGGTGCTCCACACCATGGAATTCAATCAGTGGTAGAAAAACTGGTACAGAGCTCAGGGTTTTGGCTTCATTGGGGACTGGGGAGCCACTTGGAGGATACAGGCCTATACTAATGCGATGGTCTGCATCTGTCCAGGAGGGAACCAGGATCTTAGGTGATAGGTTTAAATGCTTCATTGGCAAGCATTTAAATTAGCCAAGGGGAGGCACTGAAGAGGAGCAGAAAAATCCCAGCCCCACAAAACAGGGTAGTTAGCAAGGTAAGCACAAAATAGAAGTTGATAGGAGAAGGGCAGGGTAAAGGAAGAAAAAGGCAAAGGCAGTAAAGACAGGGATGGGGCTAAAAGGGTAAGGCCATCAAAAATGGAGGGCAATGAGTAGCAGTGCCCATAGTCTGGATAACAAGCTCCTGAATTAGTGGCCTTGATGGAAGTGGAAAGCCTGGATATTGTGGCAGTCACAGAAACATGGTACACAGAGAACCATGACTGGGATGTCAACATACCAGGAGATCAGAAGGCTGTGGGTTCTATACCCACACCAGACACTAGGTTAATATCCCAGTACTGACACTGTAGTGCAGTATGAGGGGGTGCTGCACTCCTGAGGTGGCATCTTTCAGATGAGATGTTAAATCAAGCTCCCATCTGCCTGTTCTGGTGGTAGTTCAGGTGGATGTTAAAGATCCCATGGCACTTCTCGAAAAAGAGTAGAAATTTCCCAGTGCCTTGACCAAATTGCCCCCATTCACTAAAATACCACCAACTGCTTAATCTGGTTGAAGGTCAGTTGACATACATCTGTATCCCCCTCCTCCTGGGTCATGCCTGAAAATAGGCAGAGTCTGTCTAGTGCACTTACCCGGTCAACAAAAACTAAATAAATAAATAAATACACAATCTACAGGAGGGACAGGGAGTGTAGAAGAAGAGGAGGTAACTCTCTACATAAGGAAGGGATCAAGCAATGGGATTAAAGGGTAAACAGGGAGGAGAGGAGGCACTGTGAGTCACCCTGGAGACAGAAAATGGCACCACAATGCGTATGGGGTTGTGTGCAGACACCCATCTCGGGGAGAAATGGACAAGAAATGATAGAAGGCATCCTTAGGATGGCAGAAAAGAGGAGATATTGTTGATGGGGACCTGAATATTCCAGATGTTAATTGGAGCACCTTGCTGCAGCCACATCCAAGAGCGGGTCATTCTTGATGCCCTACAGTGGGCATGCCTCAGACAGCTAGTGTTGGAACCCACTTGGGAGAAGCAATCTTAGACCTGGTACTCTTAAATGGGGATGGAGAGAGGATCTCAGATTTAGAAGTGGGTAGCCATCTGGGAACAAGTGACCACCAAACAGTGTGGTTCACGATAAGCACAGCCGTAGAGTCAAGCCATACAAATGTGAGGTACTGAAGTTTAGGAGGGCTGACTTGAGCAAAATGGAGAGTGCATGAGAAAAGTACTAGCAAACGGGCAAGAAGGAGGGGTGGAGGAACAATGGGAAACATCAAAACTGCCATCACAGAGGCAACAAACCTTTGTGTGAAGCAAATAAACAAATCAAAATGAAGAAAAGAAACACTATGGTTCTCCAAAGAGGTGGTGGGAAGGTCAGGGAGAAAAGATAGCATTCAGGAAGTATAGAAACACAGAAGGAGCAGGACAGAGAACTGTACCAGTTAGAGCAGAAGGATGTGGGAAAGGCAGTCAGAATAGCAAAGGCCCAAACCAAGGAAAAGATGGCCAACTCGGTTAGAAGGGGATAAAACCTTGTATAGGTACACTAGGGAGTGAAGAAAGACCAAGGAGGGATAGGTGAGGCTTAATAAGGGGAGAGTGGGTGGGCACAGGGTGACAGTGAAAAGCAGGGATATGGAATGAATGCTTCTGCTCAGTATTCACAAAATCAATAGAAGCACTCTGGATAGGTGGGTCAATACCAGTCCATTCACAGAAGAAAGGGTTCTGAAAGAACTCCTGAAACTGAAGGTGGACAAAGCAATGAGACCTAGGGATTCACCCCAGAATTCTAAAAGAATTAAGGAGAACTAGTAACACCACTGACTACCCTTTTAACAAATCATGGGAGGATGGTGTAGTACCTGAGGAGTGGAGAAGTGCATGTGATTCTGCTTCACAAAAGTGGGAGCAAAGCAGAGGCAGGAAACTATAGACCTGTTAGTTTGACATCAGTGGTTTGGGAAAATGATGGAATCACTCTGAAAGAAAAATTATTGAGTACTTAGAGGCCAGCAAGGCACATGGATTCACAGTGGAAGGTTATGTCAGATGAATCTAATAGATTTCTTTGATTTGGTAATCAAAATAGTATACCAGGAAGGGGCTATGGACATGGTCTACCTCAACATTAGCAAGCCATTGACACAGTCCCACACAAAGGTTAATAAACATATTAGCCAGCCTGGGAGTGGATCCCAGGGTGGTAGCCTAGGTAAAAAACTGGCTGGACAACAGGATGCAGAGGGTAATAGTAAACAGAGTCCACTCTGAAGAAAAGGGGTTACTAGTGGGGTACCACAGGGTTCAGTACTAGCACCAGTCCTTTTAATGTCTTTATAAGTGACATTGCAAAGGGACTGGAATGAAAAAGTATGCCTCTTTGCAGATGACATAAAGATCTGCAACAGGGTTGATACACAAGGGGGTTGGAAAGGATGAGAAGGGACTAAGCAAGGTTGGAGGAATGGTCAAAAGTATGGCAGCTTAAATTTAATGCAAAGAAGTGCAAAGTAATGCACCTGGGAACCAAAATGCCAGGGAAGAGTACACAATGGGGAGGTACTAACAACAAAAACGGAAAGGGACCTGGGGGTAGTCATATCAGATGACCTAAAGGTAATCAAGCAATGTGAGAAGGAAGTAAGGAGGGCTGGGGAATACTGGGATGTATGGGAGAGGCATCACCAGTAGAAAACAAGAAGTTGTTATCCCTCTGTACAGACAGTTGGTGAGACCCCATCTGGAGTACTGCTTGCAGTTCTGAAACCCCATCTCTGCAAGGACATAGACAGGATGGAGGCAGTCCACAGAAGGGCAACTAAATGGTGCAGGGTCTGCACCATAAGCCACCATAAGAGAGACCAAAGGAGCTTAATATGCATACCCTCAAGGAAAGGAGGGAGAGAAGAAGAAGAAGAAGAAGAATCATAATTTATATAGCACTTTTCATACACAGTGTATCCCAAAGTACTTTACAAGCAATGTTAGACTGGTAGTAAGTGACTGAATGTGTAGTGGAAGCCATATCACATCAACACTCACACACAGCCTGGACAATTGCACAAGGCTGAAGGGGGACTTTATAGAAACTTTCAAGTACCTGAAGGAATCAACAAAGTCCAGGAGGTAGCATCTTTCAGAAAGAGAGATGTGCAAGAACAAGGGCACAATTTAAAGATAGAGGGAATGGCTCTGGGGCAATGTGAAGAAGCACTTTTTCATGGAGAGGGTGGTGGATGCATGGAATGGCCTTCCTGAGAAAGGTCATAGGGTCAAAAACAGTGGAGAAATTCAAGAATGCATGGGACAGACATGAGGCAATTCTGGTGGGGGGGTAGGAAGAAATAGGCTGTTGGCTAACTAGGATCTGCAGCTTATCCGATGGGTAGGGAAAGCGGGCTGACTGGGTGTTTATGGACTTGTCCAAAGCCTTTGATTTAGTGGACCACGATACTTTATTGGATGGGTTGGGTGAAATAGGCGTAATGGAGGAACCAGTGAGGTGGTTCTCTTCATATTTAGAAACCACACTTTTCGGCTAGTAACTGTGGGAGGTGGAAATTCTAAACTAGCTAACAACCCAAGGAGTTCCATAAGAGTCAATTTTGGGCCCATTAATGTTTCTTATATATTTAAACAAACTCCAAAATTACATATTTAGCAAATATAATAATATATCGGACAATACAGTATTAGTGGCAGAGGAAACAATCCAAAGAGGTTGAAAACAAACTCCAACTGGACTTTAATAATTTACAAGATTGGTTTCGTCCTCCAAATTAATATTAAATGCTAAAAAACCAAGCAATGTTATTTAGTCCCCTCGTAAAATAAACATAGTGAAACAAATAAGCTTGAGATTAGAACAGCAAACTGGCACATTCTGACTCGGGTCTCAATTTATAAATACCTGGGATTAGAGACTGAACAATGTCTTACTTTTGAACATCATATAGATAAACTAACTAAAAAAGTAAATATAGTCGCCTTGTAGCAAAGCTGGCCATCTTAGAAAACTATCTTACTCATCGTAGGCGACAGCCCACGTACTTTTGAAAATGAATACGTATCTCCACTCATCCCTTTGCAAGACTCCTACACCCCAGATAACCCTCCCATATGATGTTGACTTATTCTGGTCAGGTCTCCACTGCAGTCTTCTGGGAAGTGCATGCTATCCACTATGCTTTTCACTTGACAGGATATGTTTAGCTACCTTCAAGGTATGTTGTCTACTTTGGAACTTAAATAGTATGGCTAGGTTCATTATTAACAATATTCGTATAGTCTGTTTGTCCTTTTGTATTTGGTGCAATGCTACACTGCTGTCTTACTTCATATGTTGTGACTCTTTTTCCTGTGGAGTTGTTTTGCAACCTGGAAAAATAATAAACTTTTCTATGATAAAAAAGTAAATATGGAATAGGGGCTACAAGATGTGTATCTTACTGTATGACAAAAAAGATAATTCCTGGTGGCAAACCAATTGATTATACCCATGCTGTACTATGGATGTCATATCTTTATTCAGGCAAGTAAAAATCATTACATAAACTAGATGTAACATACCATAAAATAGCTAGATTTGTATTAAAGTGTAGAATGCAACACACATCATTGTAATCTCTATCAAAGACTAAATTGGAACCCATTACAGCTGAAGAGGGATAGAGCATGGGATATCCTGCTGTTTAAAATCTTAAAAACAGTAGAGCCATCAAAGCTTACAGATATTCCTGATTGGTCTAACTACAATTTCTGTTTGAGAAAAACCTAAAAACCTTGATGGCTTCCAGGGTGAAAAACAATTTTGGAAAGATGACCTTTAAATACAAATAATCAAATACATGGAACAACTTGCCAAACCACATGAGGTCTTTGGATTTTACATGAGTTGTATTTAAATCTGACCAAAAATTGGTTTCAGTCCACGCCTGTACTTGTTATCAATGAAGACCCCTAGCCTGTTAAGCTTTAATGTAGTATTGATAATGCCTGTACAAAAGTTTTATGTCTTTGGTTTTATTCTTAACAAAAGTCTATGTTTATATGGCCTGTGCATATACTGTACACTGTTTGAGAAACTAATGTTTTAAATGTTAGAAACTTATCTACTGGAATACCTTTGAAACAGGGTATTTATAGCCCTAATGATGAATTTGCTTGTCATATTTAAGCCTGTATAAATAAAATGTTTTACTACTACTACTACTACTACTACCTATGGGGTGCTACCGTACCCTATAATATATGAATATATAGATAGATATATGAACATAAAGAGCTTCAAAAATATTTCTGCTCTGACAAATATAATCCAGACATTTAGCCAGTGATCACATTACACTTACAGGCATTAATTGAAACTACAAACCTACAGTGCAATAAAAGCTGTGACAATGCCAACAAACTCTAGCCAGAGCCAGTAGGGCTAAGGTGTGATAAATATATTGAAAAATTGTTTTTAATATTTTTAAACCACATCTTCAACATAACCTTGTTTGACCCGCCTCACGAAGAAAGGCAAAGAAAATGTTCAACTCCTGGCCTAAAGCTGATTTTGTGTAAGGACTACAAAAATCAACTTTTGGGATGCAAAAACACATTTTGGAGGAATTGGAAAATAACATCTGTCACATTCATGAGGTGCTGTAATGAAATGGTTATACTGTGTAAAATCGCCTTTCCAGATGTAAAAAGATTTTGTCCAGTATTTGAAAAATGAAAGTTGTCACATCTATGAGATACTGTAAAGATATGTTTATGTTGGTAATTTGGGGGTTAAAATATTGAAAATTACCAATGTTATGAGCCTGTGTTCATAAAATTCAATGTAGGCTTATAATGTGATTGTTTTTAATATTGTTACACCAAATTTTCTACTGAGCCTTCTTATGACCTCACCTCATGATCAAGGGAAGAGAACTTTTCAACTCCTGCCTGAAAGGTGATTTCATGCAGGGACCATAAAATCACCTTTTGGGACAGATTTGCCTAATGGCAGTGCAATTGTTCAAGAGACAGGGTCCCAAAATGCATGTTGAAAATTTGAGCCAAAATATGCAAACATTCCAAAGTTATGCCACTAAGTTCAAAACCTCACTGAAATTCATGAACCACATCGTGTTTCTTCAGTTCCTGTCTGGCTTTGAAGAGTGAGGACAATGTCTGCAGTCAGAGAGGATTATGGTGTTGGACCTATGATGGGTAAGTAAGGGCTTGGGGTGCAAGGTAGTGGGTGCCTAGTGGGAGGGTTCAGTGAGGGGTCAGGAACAGCCACAAAAGACATCAATGGATTTTTCTTTTTCCTGTTGGAAAAAAATCATTATGAAGGATTCCTGATCATGACATTGGGGTTGGGTACCCCAGTGTCACTATTATGTTCTAGGGGGGCAGTAGGTGCTGAGAGGGAGTGTCAGTGGGGGCATTAAAAAGGTCTAGGTGGAACATGATCGTGACACTGGGGATTGGGTACCCTAGCATCATTGTTATGTTTCAGGGGTGGGGTGGTGGGTGCTGAGAGGAAGGTCGGGTGGGGGTGATGTGTATAATTAAAATAAAAATAAATTGTCAATCACAGCAAAAAACAGCACAGTCCGCTGTGGCCAAGATGGCTGCTGCACTATACTACGTATGCTCTAGTAGTTGCATACAAATACACTTTGGTGGCCATCTTAGACATGGCGGAGTGTGCCGTGTTCCACCATGACCACTGAGAAAGTAAAAGTAGTGCAGTGCAACTGCCACTGGAGACATCGAGCAGAGTGCTCGTGGATGTGGAGGCAACTATGCTGCAACTCCAACATGTTGTTCAGTTGGAGGTAATGCACTGACCAAACCACACCAGGTGTGGGTAAATCCTAGCATCGCCCACACTATAGAGTGGCATATTATGATTATACAATGTCCCTTTTCACTTTTTGTAAAACAAATGAAAGAAAAATATTATTTTGTTAGTCTAAGTAATGTTTTTATGGAATGTATTGTTGCACCAGAAAAATAGTTCTCTGTTTTTAGGTAGAATAGACTGAGAGACAGTATCATGTCAGCTGTATTGGACAGCTAGAACTGAATCTGCAAATGGTATGTTATTTATTTATCTATTTAATTTATTTATTTATTACTTTATTTAGGGGCTGTTTTAGAGAGGGACAGTTCTGCAAGCTGTTGCTTTAAATAAGCACGGACATGCTCCGACTCTGCTTCAAGCTATGAGCAGCTTGCATTTGTTACTTGATCAATATGGATTTTAGTGAATGTGCTGTGATTTGTTGGTGCCTTGCTCTGCTTAGGGTGGAGGAAATCATTATGCAGTAACCGTTGACAACATCCAGTATTTTTTCCTCCTACTTGGCGGTGTAACATCTTCAGCTGTATGTGGGTGAAAGCAGCACTTCTGCAAGTGGGCTACATCAGAACAGAAGCTGAGTGGCACTTCTGTGAATGTGCTGTTTCAAACACAGTAGAAGTTGTGAGTTTACAGAACATCTAACATGGTTTAAATACTGATTCGGGTTTTATATTGCTTGTGCAAGTATCTCAGAAATTTATTGTGGCAGGTTCTGAGTATTGTAGGTATTTCCATCGTTATTGAAGTTTAATTTTGTGTGTTGTTGGTGTTGAGCCGGAGTTGAGGACACCACAGTTTAGTGGGGATTTAAGATGGCAGCATTTTGATTTTTGGGGTCGAATTGATTTTTGGGAGATGTGGCTGGCTGGCACTTTTTGCACGTTGGGTGATACTATGATTTACAACATGTAAATCGTGCCAGCCAACCAATCAGAAAGCATAATTTTCTGAGCCATTGTATAATTAGCATTTTGAGATGCACATCTACTTCTAAATGGCACTGCAACTGCACTACTATTTAACCTAATGGACACCTCACAGGCCATGGTGCAGCTGAGGTGCACACCTGTGGTGTGCTGAAGTGTACACCTCTTTAACACTGTGGGAGTTTATATGGACATGGGCTTAGCTCTTGCAATAAATGAGCACTTGCTAACCTTGTTCTGGAGTGTACACATTGTTTGTTTTGTTATACTAGGTAACTGGAGAACTGGAAGGCACCATGGCAATCATGGCACACCTATGGCAATCAAAATACATCTTTCATAACTGCATGTGCCCAACACCTACCATTCCTGATTAAAGACACTTTATGGAGCAATGTGTGTGACCATGGTGGACATGTCAGGGAGTGGCCATTACAAGTGGCATTTACAAAGCCAATTACATATGACTGAGGATGACTAGGTGGTTACTTCCCTTATGCTAGGAAGATCCTGCCATATGGGCATATGCACCCTCACCCGTCCAATCCAAAGGCCAGGACAATCCCTCCCAGGGAATGCCTGCCTGTGCTGAGTCCATCTCCCTGTCACAGGGTCTCAGGCATGGACAAACAGATATAAATGTGATTTTTTGTAGTTTAAGAATCCTTTCATACAGCTGTGTCTCTTGTGTCCCAAGATTGAACTTAAACAAAAGTGGCAGCACTAACCATTAAAGATGATAACCAGAAACAAATATTCTACCCCAAGGAAGGTCATGGGAGACAAGCATGGAAGCTCCTCTGTCTCTGAGTACTCCACTGTTTGCAGTATTGTTGTCTATGATATTTAGCACTGTTGTGCTGATGTGTAACCATTGTTCTGCCTTTTTACTACTGCCAACTGTTTATAAATAAAATATACTATACATTCATAGAACATCTGTTCCTGGGTATTTATTCTGTTAAGTGTGAATGCAGTCACTTTTTATCACTTAACATGAAGAATTGACCACTGGCTGATACCATTCACAGTACCAGTGGGGAGCTGCTGTTGTGTAAATCTACAGTATAGCTCAGGATCTACTGTGGAAACAGAGCAAGGGATAAAATAGGTGTCCAGATCCGGCTTAGACATTGGAAGATCAGTGTTCAGCTCATTTCCATCTCCTGGCTTCTCTTGCCCACTGTGCACTCCATTCAAGAGTATGGGAACAGCCCAGGTTGTTGATTGCAGCTCCCATGCAAGACATGCTGCACAGCATCACCTTGTAGCACTCCATTCAAGAATATGGAACAGCCTACATTGTTGAATGCAGCTCCATGCAAGGCATGCTGCACAGCATCACACTGTGTAGCACTCCATTCAAGAATATGAAAACACCCCAGTTTGTTGAATGCAGCACCCATGCGAGGCATGCTGCACAGCATCACATGTGTAGCACTCCATTCAAAAATATGGAAACACCCCAGGTTGTTGAATGCAGCACCCATGCGAGGCATGCTGCACAGCATCACACTGTGTAGCACTCCATTTCAAGAATATGGAAACACCCCAGGTTGTTGAATTCAGCACCCATGCGAGGCATGCTGCACAGCATCACACTGTGTAGCACTCCATTCAAGAATATGAAAACACCCCAGGTTGTTGAATGCAACTCCCATGTGAGGCATGCTGCACAGCATCACATGTGTAGCACTCCATTCAAGAATATGGGAACAGCCCAGGTTGTTGAATGCAGCACCCATGTGAGGCATGCTGCACAGCATCACACTGTGTAGCACCACAGGCTGGCAATGCTTGAATCATACATATACCTGCACCCTGGCAAGTGAAGTCCTTATTTCCAGAAAACTAGGACACTTCAAAAAATAATAGAAAGGTATCTGCATTATCCTAATTCTGGGTTTCCAAAATTAAAACTGAAATTCCTCAGTGTTTTGAAACCCTTGACTTTGTTGTACAAAAGTGGGATTATTTTCAATTTTCAACCTTGAAATTATTTTTTTCAAGTTGTCAGAACATTCACTAGTGCAGTTAAATTAACCATGCAAAGTTCAAGTCCCTAAAATTACATATTGTAAAGTAAAAGCAGAGCAAAAACCAGCGAGGATGTCATTAAGGTTACCATTGTGCATACCTAATGGTTTCCACTATGCAACTACTGGGTATACATATCGCTTTTTCCAAGTGCACCTGCCAATGTCCTTCACTCTAGCATCCATGCTGGCAGTAGCAATGGTTCTACTGTGGACTTCTGCTCAGGTGTCTAGTTGCTAGATGATGCCAGTGCATTACTTTCAGTCTCTCCTCACTGGGCATATCTGTGTAGCTCCACACTGTGTTTTTGCACATCCATACTGTATATGGTGGGATAAAAGACATTGTCTGAAGTGTGTTCTTGCAGTGGATCAGATCCTACTCACTCCATGCCTCTTTGCACCCCTTTGCATATTTGCCAGTCTAATCCACAACCTTTCTGAATTGTCTGGTGTGCTAGGAGTTACAAGATAAGGAATGGCACAACTGATATGCAGACATTTTGTTTATCTGCTAATCTTGGTGGATTTGGCCTTTATGTATTTACTGATATCACACAGAAACGTTAGAAACATACTTTAGGTAATCAAAACTAACACTAATTAATTTAGGTTCTTTATTTCTTTGATCTGGATTTGCATTATTTACTGGCCTCCTGTTTCCTTAAAGAAACTGCTATATCTTAATGGGTTTCAAATTTTCTTAAATTAATAATCACATTTTTATTTTGTTAGTAACTACCTTAAATCCATACATGCTTTGCATCTGCTGAACTATCTCTATTCATTGTACCTGAACATTCCATTACATCACTTGCACCTTTCTGGGTCAATCAGCTAAGTAGCATAGAATGGTGTACCTGATGTCATGGAATATCTTAAATATGAATAGACTGAGCAATAGGCCCTGAGGAGAGGAAGCAAAATGTGGATGTTAGGGCATTGCTAAGCTAGACAAGTAATTTATCTCAAAATGATCAAAGCATAAATGTGTATATGAAAAGGCAAACAGGAGAATATTTAACAGTGTCAAACTTTTATTTTTATTTTATTTATTTTAAATCTCAGATTACAAGACCTTTGAGCCATAAACTCTTTTACAAAGGTTCCATGTCAATGGCGAACAATAGACACAACACGAACTGTACAAAATAGACATAAAATATTCAAAGTGGAAAGCACATCATAATCATACATAGTTTATAGTAATCAGATAAAGTGACAATAGAGCAATTCCACGTGGAATAACAGGGAATCAAGAGCAGCCCAAATCTGGTCTTGGTAGATTGAGGAGAGGGTGGAAAAATGCAGGGTAAGAAGAGCAGAAAATGAAGGGGAGATAGTGGAGGAGGGGAAGGACGATGAGCAGGAGGTGCATTATAAAATATGGGGGAAGGAGAAAGGGGGTGGGAGGAGAGAGGAGACCATAAGGGAGGGTGGATCAGAAGAGAAACTTTAGGAGATACTAAGGCTCGAGGTGGGGCAGTCTCTATATCAGCAGTGCAGGGGTGAGAGTGAAATCAGGATACACAGTCACTTTCTTATCACCATTAAGGTTCTTAGGTTTTCTTTCACTTCTCAGTGAAAGTTGGAAGTTATATTTATTTCTGAAGTCCAGCCAAGGATTTTCATTTTGTCTTGTCTTTAACCAGGGACCAGTCTAGAAAAAGCACAGTTTTGGTCAAATCAGGACAGGAGACAATCCTTTCCTTTTCTCTGTTACTATGCCAGTCTCACAAATGCCTAGAACTTCCAGTGATCAGACTTGCAAAGCAAGCTATACTATAGTGAAGCTGTCAGTGGTGATTATGGCTATAGCCAATGTGTACTTCGAAATGGATTACTCTTGAGATCCCTTGACTCAGCTGTGTAGCAGGTAAGGGGCAATGACACCATTTCACCAGAATCATATGGGTTGCAAATCTTCATTTGGCAGAAGCATAGGGGTTGCAAATCTCTCCTATCTTATCAACTTTGACATGGATTTCAAAGGGTTGCAAAGGACTTTATAGAGGCTGGAAAGGAATCATAAGGGTCTCAGTTGCAGTCTCTAGCTGCCTCTAAATGATATCACTGTGGGGAGGGGTTACTCTTTCCTTTTAGGTGTGGGAAACATGACTTAGAATGTATTTACTACAACAGTGGAGGAAGGTATATCTGGGATGTGATGCACTAGCTAATGGGTAAGGAGGTTCAAACTGCAATGCTAACAAAGCGGTCCCTGTTAGTGGCCAACATAGCTGGTCTTTCAACAAGACAAAGTCCATACCTCTCATTGCGAAGATGATGTGTGCAATGAAATTAAAGTAAATAGAGTGGTGGACAGGGAGAACATAGCTAGGAAAGTAGCAAAGCACAGAAAGGATGTACTCCCAGTCTGTGAAGGTGCCAATGTCATGAAAACAAAAATAAGAGCTGGAAATACACCAGGAGCAGATATCAAGAGTTCTTTATTTTATAAAGGCAGCTACAGCATGTGTGCAATGTTGGGCTAACACCCTTACATATTCCTTCTGACCGAGGCTTCCTCAGGGGCAATAAATAGTGAAAAGAAAGAAATCATCAAAGCCATTTCCAGAGTTCAGTAAACCACTTGGTTATAAAATTCAGACACAAGCCTGTTTATAAATGTATGAATTTTCAGGATCCAGTATACATCTGCCATTATATATCACTGAAGGCATTTGCTTGAAAACAGGATCTCAGTGCCTCTGGCTCCATCTTCTCCTCCTGCTTGTTTCTCCACTGGAAATATTATTGTGTTTTGTGATGCCCAATTTAAATATATCACTGTAGAAATTATGTCACAGAGAATCATGTGACTTCTGTGGACATTAATTCAGGAGGATGAGGGAAGACTGAGATACCTAAGCCCTGTTTTGGACATGTCCTCGTAATAAAGTACAAAAAAAAAATATATATAAGCGTTTATTATGTATTAAATACAGAGACTGGATTGCAGTTATGTTGTGTCTGAATATTATTGTTCAGAAAATGTTCCAAGGACTTGGAGAATTCTCTTAAATACAGACAAGTGATCTATGCAATGTCATATTCAAACTAGTAGGGCCTGGTTAGCAGTGCCAAATCACTTGAAGGAACATACTGTAACAGTCCAGAACTACACAGATACAGAGATACATAGAATGTGATGGCAGATAAGGGCCACTGGGCCCACCCAATCTGGCCTATTGTGTCCTCTTTTTTTAATTATTTTTATGTTTGCTTGCACGCATGTGCAAGAAACATAGTGCCATCATCTGAGTTTCGGAGGTGTGGCAGCCCTCTTCCAATTCAGTCAGTGTGTTTGCAGGCTGGCCACAGTTCTCCAATGGATGCTGGAGCTGTCTATGACAGCAGTCAAAAATGCAGTGGAGTACAGTTGAAAGGGGAGCTATGCTTCAGTGAGCAGCGATAAGATATCGCCTGCTCATGCGTGCTCCCCTACACACACACACACACACACACACACACACACACACACACACACACACACACACACGAGCATTTTCTTCTCAGGGAGCACAGCCAGTAGGAACGCCTGAGCTTTTGGCCCTTTAAACTACGCTGTGACCATTGGGTGGAAGACTTGCAGTGCGCTCATCTTAATAACTCCTTGTTTAAACAACTCTACAAGGACAGCTTTCAAGCTCACATACTCTGTTGGCATGGTTTTCTGTTTTTTAACTACTGTTGAAAGGCAGAGAGAAAGGAGTGACTGAACCGGACGCCCTCCTCCGTACACTGTGTGTTGTTCTTTATCAGCATCCTATATCGCAGGGTCAGTGGGTGAAACTGGAAAAGCTGCTTCTTATCAGTGCCGGTCGCGTGGCTTCTTTGTGTACAGCAGCTGCTCCTGAATGCATGGGCAAACACTGCGGCTTGACATTGAGCATTTAAAAATAACAGCCCAAGAACTGGAGGCGGGAGAAACAGAAAGAAGAAAGATACCTGTCCTAAAAGGTTGCAACTACTTTACACCAAGTACTTCAGGGTTACAACTGGCCTCAAACTGTCCGTGAATGTTAATGTGGCTCTGAGAAACACAAAGGTTTATTGAGTCTGCTCATCAGCCTAAAGGCCATGGATGTGAGGTTTTATCCAGCGGAGCTGGCAGCACTATTCCTGGTGATCCTTCCAACCTGGACTTTTCCCAGTGTTTGGGCTACTACAGCTATAACAAGGGGATTAATATGTACAGTTCTCACCACTTATAACGGGCACATATGTGTTTTCTTATAAAGCCCATTATAAGACGTGGACAGTAAAACTAAAACAGGACCATGATGAAACAAAGAGTTAGCACAAGACACCATATGATAAAGAGCAATAAAAAGCAACATTTTATTAAACATTAAAACAACTGCAACCAAACAAATATCAAGATTGCTGCAAAGTGAAAGTGAATACAGTCCTCCACTGATATTTAGTGTACTACATATTGGTGAAAATTTGGTGATCCTGGTCTGGACCTTCTGTTTCTCTCTGTACAGAAGCCAAACCCTCTCTACTGTTGCCATAGTGTTAGTCTGGTTCTAGCAGGCGTTCTGCTCCATTGCTCTCCTGAGCATTAACATCACAGACTGTGCATCCTCTGGATTGGATTGTTTCCTCCTGATTGTAATCCTGGTCTAGGTCCACATCATCCTCATCAGAATCTGCACCTGCACAGTGAGTTCACAAAGCTCTGTCTCAGGCTCAAAGCATTATGTGTGTTAAGATCGTTCACTGTAATGTGTTATGCTTAAGTACAGCTTGTTGCACCTACTTGGAAAACAATCAGCAATTAAGCACCTGTGCAAGCTGTGAGAGGATTACTGTAATGGGCGTGAAGTGCCCTAATTTGCCAGAAATAGGCAGAGCATAATAACCATGGCTTTGCTGTATAAGTCACTGAAAAGGCAAGCGATTTTGAATAAATGCCCATATTAACCATTTGCTAGTGTAAACCACGAACAGTATATTTGGTGGGGACTGTATTTCTATAGTAAAGATCTAAACATATGTGTGTGTGTGTGGTGGGGATGTACAAAAGCAATATCCATTCTAAACACATGAACTGCCATATAAAATTTAATCAGTGTGACGGAAGGTGCAAACAGTGGGTTTGGAAAACTTTAAGCCATGAGTTTACTCCTTTATCCAAGGGTAAAGGCATATGAATAATTAATTCATGTCTCGGTTAATGCATGCATTTTTGACAAATACGGGATTTTGGTAGAGTCCTTGCTTGCTGATTACAACAGAGTTCAGCGGTGGAAGTTTCCTTTCCTGAAGTGATTTTTGTTGTTGTTGTTAGGTATGGGTCACTAATATTTAACTTTGTTAGTTACTGATAGTAATATTTCACTTCGTTCATATTGTCAATTTTCTTAACCAGGTCTGACAGTTTATGGAGTCTGTTTTGTAGTTTTGCCTGCACTTAATTGTACTGAGAAAGGAATAATTTGACCTACTGGGGATTGAACACAAGGCCTGGAATACCGTCGATGCTCTAACACAGACACACCACTAGTGGTAACTGTTAAATCTGTGAGCTAGTATTTAACTTTTTGGTGCACTGAGATTTCTGTTTGCACTTTGTAATGAGACATGCATGCAGTGCGAAACAATATCTAAAGAGACATTTGCCAAGATTTAAAATCACTGGAAGGTGAGTCAATACATACTACGGCATATGTATTTTCTGTACCTATATTTCCATCCCAGAGGCACATTCACAACTCTCACTATTAAGGGAAGTAATATGTATTGCTTTTCCTGATGGCTGGCAATTAAGCGCAGCTGTTTATCAGAAGGTTCTGTGAGTCCACCTTTGTTTAGCTTGGAGGATGACATTACTGGCTGTAGTGAAACAACTGAGTAATTTGTAACCTTGGAGTCTTGTCAAACAGCCAGCATGATGTTCCCAGTCTTCTCATTTCCTACCATTTCTTGACCTGGTTACTTTCAGGTCACCATGACTGCTTACATATTAGCAAAGCAACTTATTTGTCCAATATGAGTCGGACAAACCAGCAGAGTATCAGACAAGTCAAGAAATTTACTGGATTTATCAAGGATAAAGGAAGCTGAAGATGTAGTAAATCAGCGTTATAGTATGGAAAGATCCCAATTGTATACAGGAACTGTATACAGTACACTACGATGTCATGTACTGAATTATCTATTGGTGAAAATCAACGTTTCATCGTTCAGCTTGTGTTTTTAACCATATTGCAAGTGAGGGCTTAAACAAGATTTTTCATATCTTAAAAGTAAGGACTTAGTGGCTGTGCCTACAGCTAAAGAAACTAGATTGCTTTATATATATAAGAAATGTACGTCTAATAAATGCAGACTATATTGTTTTATATTGATTTAATTTGTGGATTGCATATTAATTTAACATAGAAACATAGACTTTGCGACAGATAAGGACCGCTTGGCCCACCTAGTCTGCCCATTTCCTACCTACTGGATAAGCTGCAGATTCTAGTTAACCAACAGCCTACTTCCTGCAACCCCCACTATAATTGCCTTGTGTCTGTCCCATGCATGTTTGAATTCCCCACTGTTTTAGACCCAATGACCTCCTCAGGAAGGCAGTTCCATGTATGCACCACTCTCTCCGTGTGAAATGGTTATTCATTCTTTTGGAAACAACACCACGTCCTTTGACTGATCAGCTTTATCAATGGTCATGTCAAAGACTAATTATGTTTCTTCTTTTAGTCCTAAGCATTACTGGCACATTTTCTGAACTGTTTGTCCCACGTAATCAACTTATCCATCTGCATATTTTAAGTTTGTGATGCATTTGGCACTACTCTAGATACATGTTATATTTCCTGTACTGCACATTACATATTGCAAGAGGACAGATCACAGGTCACCCCGGGAAAAAGCTTACCTTATTTGTGAAAGAGAGAGGAACAAGTCTCCCTCAGGTTTAGATTGCTATTTTGTCCTATTAGGCCTGGCATCATGCCTGTCATATTTCAGCTTTTTCCTAGAAATTAAACTGTAATTTTTATGTTTGCTTGCACTCATGTGCAAGAACATAGTGCCATCATCGAGTTTTCAGAGGTGTGGCAGCCCTCTTCCAGTTCAGTCAGTGTGTTTGCAGGCGCGGCGCAGTTCTCCAATGGCTGCTGGAGCTGTCTATGACAGCAGTTGAAAATGCAGTGGAGTACAGTTGAAAGGGGAGCTACACTTCAGTGAGCAGTGATAAGATATCACCTGCTCATCGTTCTCCACCTATACACACACATACACATGCATACTGTGTGCTCACCCCCTACGCACACTGTATAGCCCGGCAGGAGTGCCCAATCCCCCATCAGCTGTGCCTCCCTCTCCAAACAGAGTTCCACATGCCACGCTGGTGCCCACCCCAGTGTGGCTACACTCGGCCTTAGCTGATGGGGTGCTCAGTCCCCGTCGGCTCCTATTCCCAGTACAGGGTGCCACGCTGGGTGCCCACAGCGTGGCAACAGGTCTGCTACCGCTGATGGGGTGCCTAATCCCTGTCGGCTCCACGCCCCCTCCAAACAGCCAGTCCTTGTGCACACTTGTCCCACTCTCTGCAGGGTGGTGGTGGGGTTGGCTTCAGTTCAATACTTCACTGCCATTCCCATTATGCAGCTCTGTAACTTCTACACTACAATGCCAATGCCAGCAAGCAAACATTCAGCATTGATAAATGCTTATTATTTCCCCAGATGATGCTTAATCCAAGTCACAATCTCTGTTTCCCTCTACCCGTTACCACTCGGCTGCCCTTGGCCATATTCCAGGTATTTTGAACCCAATTACTGTTTTCACACCCACTACCTCTGTTGGAAGGCTATTCAAGGTATCTACCACCCTTTACATGAAAAGCACTCCCTCACATCACACCTAAATTTAACTCCTCCAGCTTCATAGCATGCCCCATTCTTATAGAATACCTTTTTATCTGAAATATACTTTCCTCCTGTACCTTATTAACCTCCTAAAGGTATTCAAAGGTTCTATCATATCCTCCTCTCCCTGCTCTAACTACTACCAACCTGTAAGACAAAGTTAAATTGACATGTAGCTCAGAGTTTGAAAGGTCCAGATGACTCCAGTATTTTAGAAAAATCTAAATCTGATGTGTTTTTTAAATGTGTGATACTGCCAGTAATGTTAGAATCACTGGGCGGTCTTTGGTACTGTATGTTAGCCCTTTCTGCCTGCTGCTTGCACAAAGATAGCATGATGGATTTTATCAGCAAGTGCTGTCCTCCTGTCTTCCCCACCTGTAAGGTGAAACAGAACTACTATGAGAGACCAGTTCCCACAGCTGTCCAGAAGGTACTACACAAAGTAGGAAAGATTACCCTCTTAAGCAAATATATTTTTTCAAACTGTTTTGGTGACATTAAATTTATCAGACCTGCTAAAGATTGCCAATGTTTTGCCAGGAAACCCTAGCTTCTTCAAGGCAGCAGTGTCTATATTTAAGCAAGTAAGACATTTAATGTATTTATAAAATTAATTTAAAAATCTTACATAGGATAGTCAGTCAAAAGAACTTCCCCAGAACAGCATTCATATAGGCTTCTATGCATGAAGGGGCATTGTGCCTACACACTGTTGATTCATGGCACGTAGGCACCCTAAGTTGCCAAGGCACACATCCCTTCTACATTGGATCCCCGGTCGGCTGTGCAGCTACATGTGGCTAGTCAGAGGCATGTATTGGGTGTGCCTGCACTCCATGCCATTCACAATGGCATGGTGTGCCAAACAAGGGAGCTGGGATATGGCGGCAGAGACTCCCATATCCTCTACATGACCCCCATGGAAGTTAAATTGCTGGCTGTGGTGGGAGGTGAACTGTCAATGTCTTGTTGCTCTGGCCCCTAGTCAGCAAGGGAGGGCTGGGGTGGCCTATGGTGCACTTGCCCATTCCTTGTCAGATTATGGTATTCCCCATCCCACAATCCCCTGCTCACTGTGGAGCAGGGCATCCACTCAGGGACCAAGTCTGGCATCTGATTGGATGCCTTACAGTTCCTTCAATCTCTTCCCTGTGCACCAGCACACCAGGGGTATGGGGCAGTAGACAGGCAACATACAGTGGCCAATGTTTATGCATGCGACTACCATGTGCCTGTCATGGGTGCAGAGCTGTGGGAGGCTGGCATGCAACTTCATGCGGTACTCCCCAGCCAAGGTGAAGTGGGCACCATAGAGAATGTCCTTTGCTTGTACCTCACTACACACATGAACCTCTTTTGACTGTGAATATTGCTTTACATGTAGATGATTTATTTAAAGCATAATGGAAACCATGCAAGATTAGGTGCTTACTATCATTACTTTGTCCATCTTGGCAATATCGTTTTCACTTGTGATAAGAGGAAATAAACATACATATTTTGTTAAACACATAGTAATTACATTTTAGCAACTTTCTTTATATATTATTGATTTTACAAAAAAATATGTTTTACAAATTAGTTGTTTGTTTATTTTTATTTATTTCAATCTAGGATTACAATACCTTTGAGCCAAGGCTCTTTTACAAAGGTTCCATGTCAGTGTGTGCAACAGTCATCATTTTTAGTTACAAGCATACAGTCACTGACTTACAGACATGTAATAACCAGTACAAAGACTTGAGCTATGAGCAAGACAAGTATTATTATAAAATTATTCTATTAAGTTAATGTTCAGCATTCAGCATTTAGTCCCACTATATGAATCATTGTGGCGCCAGTTCTAAAGTTCATTACATAAAGATGCTGTGCAACGCAGTCAGACAACAAATTGGTAACTGTAAAGTGCAATTCCTTGTTAGTTAAACTCTACTCCAGCATAACCCAATACATGAAGTTGTGTTTCTGTTACAAAGCTTATATTATTAATTTTCTGAGTAATAGCAGAGCTCAAGATTTTATGGTATAAGCTCATTTTAATCTAAACTAAATTTCAGCACTGTGAAAATAATGAGTGCAGGCAAAGCAGTTCTGGTATGTTTGTGTCAGAAGATAGTATTTATAGTTTATGCTAGATGTTGTTCCTTATCCACAGTATGCAAATAGTGCACTGTATATTTTTAAATAGCTCTAATTAGGATAAGTGTCAATAATCGCAGTATGGCAGAGCAGTGATTTATACGGTGTCAGTAAGAATGTGCTCCATCTATCAAGAGTGCAGTAAGTCACATACAATACTGTACAGTACCCAACGGGTGGGTGGACGGTGGTCAAGGGCTGTGGAGGTGTACGATACAGTCAGTGTTCGCACCTCTCTCCTCATTTTTAATAGTACTGCAGTGCTACATTGAAACACATACTGTCTTTTCAAGAAACCATACAGTACTCTGATGGAGTTACAAATAAGAGTACTGAAAACCAAGCTAGAAGTCACATTATATTTCTGATATCAAATCAATATGTCGTGATTAAGCTTTTAGATACCAAAAGTAAACTTACAGTAATTTGGTAATGAATGTGATTTACTGTGTGCACTCAGTTATATGAGCACATTCTTGTGTAGAAGCTAGTATACAATGGCACCTGTATTAGTTGGGCTCTCAGCTGTACTGTGATTATTAAAACGTATCCTAAGTAGACCTATCTAAAAATATATGGTGCAGTATTAACATATGGTGGATAATAGAACAACACCTAGCAGAAATTATAAATATCTTCAGAAACAAAAACAGTAGCACTACCTTGCCACTACTCTTATTACTTATTATATGTTGTTTAAATATAAAAGAATTCATTTTAAAAGCTAACTAACATCAGCTGCTGTCTTACACAGTTTGAGTTGTAAGGTTTGGTTCAAGGCTGCAAAATGCAAAAGCATGCAGGTTATTGTCAAAGCATAAAAGCCTTTTAAGTTTACAGTATTTTGCTGGGGCAGTCCTATAAGATTATTAATTGTGCAATTAAATTTTTAGCAACTTTCTTTATAAGTTACTGATCTTTCAAAAATGTTTTGTAAAGTATTATTATGAAATGATTCTATTAGGTTAATGTTCAGCATTCAGCATTTGATCCCACTATATGAATTCATTGTGACCCAGTTCTAAAGTTCATTACATAATCATGCTGTTACAGCACTGTCAGACAACAAATTGTGTGCTGTAAGTGCATTTCCCTTGTTGTTAGTTAAACTCTACTCCAGCATAACCCAGTACATGAAGCTGTGTTTCTGTTACAAAGTTTATATTATAATTATTAATTATCTGAGTGATACCAGAGCTCAAGATTTTATGGTACAAGCTCATTTTAATCTGAACTAAGTTTCAGCACTGTGAAAATAATGAGAGCTGGCAAAGCAGTTCTGGTATCTTTGTGACAGAAGATAGTATTTATAGTTTATGCTAGGGGTTGTTCCTTATCCACAGTATGCTAATAGTGCACTGTATTTTTTTAAATAGCTCTAAACAGGATAAGTGTCAATAACTACAGTATAGCGGAGCAGTGATTTATACTGGTGTCAGTAAGAATGTGTTCCATGTATCAAGGTACATTAAGTTACATGCATTACTGCACAGTAACCAATGGGGCAGGTGGACTGCGGTCAGTGGGCTGTGGAAGAGTGAGATACAGTCAGTGTTTACATCCTGCTCCCTGTTTGTAATGGTACTGCAGTGCTACAGTATACCCCATACTCTTTCAAAACAACATGCAGTACTCTGATGGAGTTACAGATAAGAATACTGCAAACTAAGCTAGACTTCACAATATGTTTCTGATATCAAATCAATATGCCATGTGTAAGTTTTTAGAATCCAAAAGTAAACTTGCAGTTGTACTGCACCCAGAGATCCATAATGTATGTAACTTACTGCACTCACTCCTGTTACACACAACACATTCTCATGTAGAAACTAGCATCATTTCAATAGCACCTGTACTTCAAAAGATGTTAGACAGCTGAATCATTATTCACAGAAAATGTATTTTGTCCTCTTCCTACTATATTCTATATTTAACATGAACAAGATACTGAAAATTAAGTAACACAATAGAGATGGATGTCAATATCCTCTGTTTGTGCATGTGAAATGTGTTTGCTCGTTTGTTTTATGTTCAGATGTTTTATTGTTATGCATTTATGTGCATATTTATTTATATGTGTGCAATAATCATTTAATTTTATGCTACTGTTTGAAATAGAAGGGTTGAACCTTGAAAACAGGTCTGGAGCAAATAAAAATGTCAGCGCAATCTAAGTCTCTGTTCAGCTCTTAGCATTTCTCGGTATGAAGTAGTCTATCAAAGTGATAATATATAGAGGAGGAAGGCGATACAAAATAAAAATATATATATTTATCACCTGTGGTTTTATAGGTTTTAGCACACCTTTCATCCTCATGCATGGATACAATGTATCCTTTCATGCCAGTCTCACACACATTATCAGATGGTGTCCTTTCATCTGCCAGTCTCACACACACTTATCAGATGTTGTCAGATGTTGTCAACTTTACTGTGACCAGCAGAAATAAAAAACAAGACAAAAGCACCTTTACACACAGATTTCTGTAATGGAATAACTGTTCTGGAAACAGTATTCGATTACATCCTGTAATGTAAAGTGCATCTATTCCGTTCGCCTACGTGAACATTCGTGCAACCTCTGATCTCTGCTTTTGTGGTTTGCACCCATGTGTTCCGTTCTACTGGCTATGTAAAACAGCCATTCCGGTAGTACTGCAGAAACAGCCTATAGAGGCAAACTCTATGGGGAGCGAAACAAATGGAGGCAGGGGTTGCGGAATACTCGCGAAGTGTAAAGGGAACACTGAATGCAATAGAGTACAACGGCACTACACAGGTAATGCTTGCTCCGTTTCTAAACCCTGTGTGTAAAAGCGCCTTAAGTGTTAGCAATGCAGCATGTCCTTTCATCCGCCAGTCTCATACACCCTATCAGATGTTGCCGACTTCACTGTGACTGGCAGAAATAAAAAAAAAAAATGATATAGTGTCAGTAATGCAGCATTTAAGAGAAATTATTCACTCAGTGTGGTTCCAAAGAAAAGTAGGAACCGGACTTTCTCACTCACCTAGTAAGTCTATTTGTTTATAAAATCAGATAGCATTTTAACATTACATTCCTTCCTGCAACTTTTTGTGACAAGATCACTTCTTCAGGGAATTAAGACTGTTATATTTTATCCACTGAATTCCAGAGTTGCTTGACTTTTGAAATATGTTTGAGCATTGTTTCAGAAGGATGATTTATGGTGCCCTTACTTTAATTCTATGTATTAGGATCATGCCTTTTGCTGCCGACCCTGAAACATTCTCTCCCTGCTTTTCTTTCATTTGCTTGCAAAGGTCTCAGGGACATGCCATTTTATACTGAGATAGTATTCTTTACTAAAGCTGTGGAAATGAGTTCAAACATCCAACACTGAGGCAGAAATGAGTATACAGAATATAGGAACAGTGAAGATATGTAAAGTGTGTGTGTGTGTGTGTGTGTGTGTGTGTGTGTGGTGGGGAGTCACAGAATTAGCATAGTGGAAGTTTGCTTTCAGTTCCACTTAGAAAGGGTAACCTTAAAGCTGTTTTACTATCAAAATGAACAAAGGTGGTAGAAATGTGCAATGAAATGTAAAATAAATGCTTCAAAGACAAGTATATCGGGCCACAGAATGTTGCTAGGAGAAGCAGAATAAGTCATCAAACTATATGCATATGGCAGAACAGCACAGTCACAGAAATAGAGAAGTCAATTAAAGAATGGCAAATCTTCTAAAATATATATGCCTTTCACCTGTAATTTTATACATTTTCATACACCTTTTATGCGGGCAAAATAACTATCGAGGAATCATCTGCCTCTCACTCTCTCGCTCGGGCACTTAGAACACGGAGACAGAAAAAGCACTCAAACTGCTTCTTTGAACCCAACCGAATACATTTAATGTATCTACATAGATATAAAGACATAAAAATACATTGGCCCATCTACAGACAGGGACACAACCTCATTCAGCTCTCCCAAGTCCTGAGGTTGAAATGCAGCCTGCAGACAGAGACATGCAGAGAGAGAGACACACACACACACACACAGTGCTAGAATGCTGCACTCTGTCCTCAGTGGGTTGTAAGCAGATAAGATCTTGAGGACCGTGCTGACCAACGAAAGGAGAAAAAAGTGCCAATGCAGAGTGTTCCAATGTGGAGGCAACTTTTTTGACAATGTATCATGTTGTGCATTTGCAAGGAATGCGGAGTGCTTTTCAAAGCAAAGCTTTACGAAGCAAAAGGTCTGCAGGACTCCAGCTCACTGCAGCCTTAAAATTGTTAGTTTTGTCACACTGCACATTGTCAAATGGTATTCAGAACAAACAGGTAAAGTGCACCCCTACTAGGGAAATATGGCATGGCCCAAGGCTGTAATCAGCAAAGAATATTGGGCACATGAACATTCTGGACAGCAATGACTCCCAGTCTTTGCTGCGCCATTGAAGGGAAAATATGCAAAGCTTTCTCTGAAGTAAAAGCTCTTTCTTTTGGTGTTTACTCATTGGGGATGCAATTCTGCACAGCAGATTGGGGCAACCTGGTTACAGAGCACTCCTAAATTTAAAATCATGCCTGTTAAGCTGCAGCTTTCAAATTGGCTAACCTGACTTTTTCCCATTTCCACTGCCTGTTTGTGCTTGGATTGGGGCCACGTCTGCCGCTAATCTAAGGGTGCTTATTTTTAGCAGGTCTCTGTTTTCCTCATGTCATGGTGCCTCAGGTAAGTACTTGTTTTGGGTCTTATTGTTAAGGTCTAGATTTAGGGCATTCCCTGCATCTCCTTACCATCTAGTTTGGCATAAGTTCCCTGTTCCACAGGACCATAGGGTGACTATTGTATGTGTTTATTTCTTTTATTTCCTTATTTGAGAAGACAGGGAACCACAGGTTCTTTTGAGTGCTCACTGCTGAGGGATCTGATTTTCCTTACTCACCAGTAAACTTGGTTTACTGTTTAAAAAAGGAGAGAATAGAGGAAAGAAGAGGGTCTTTTCAGGTAGATTTTTTGGGGGTGGGGATCTCTTTCTACAGCCTTGATGGCAGTTCTTAACAGCTCTCCTGGGCTACATGACTTCCTGACATTGTTGTCTGAGCCCTTGCAGTGGGGCTCACACACATGTTAGTTAGAGGCTTCTCAGAACCTCAGCATGTCCTTTTCATGAGTCTGTGCTTGGCGCATGACCCCTGACGTGCTGATGTCACATACAATGTTGTGATGTCACACTTGCATTCACTCACATTGAGTGAGCATGTGCCAACACTTTTTATAAGTGCTAGACTTGGCAGCTCTATTTTCTGACTGCTTCAGCACTGTTGCTGAGCACAGTTCTTCCTACTACAGGGTTTGAGTTGCTAGGCTGGTAGGAATGTTTTCTGCTGGTGTTTTGGCAACAGAGAGAGGTGGTGTTTGCAGTAGTGTTCTTTCTTTTCCTCATATAATACAGGCAACAGAATCTTTAGTTTTTTTCTTTGTGATGACCTTTTGTTGCACTAGTGTTTTGCTACCATGGCTTATCGGAGACCTCTAGTGTTCAGACAATGTAAGACCTGCAAAGGGTAATGTGACCTCTCTACTGGGTTCCTATTGCCTCCATTGCGTTTCTCAAGCTGATAAGTCTCTTACAGTTTCTTCTAGTCATAACTCCAAACTGGTGGGGAGGGGCACCTGGTGTAGCCTGTGGCAATGGCAAAGCAGAATTGTGTAAATCTTTGTGGTTGATCTTAGGAGAGCTTTTGAGCTCCAGTGTTCTGCAGGACATCCTTTGGACACACCGGCCCCAGGCTGGGCCTCTCAGGTTAGGGGGCCCACAAGGGCTCACCCAGATGTGCCAGATCAGGACAAGTCTGCTAATATGGATCTGCAGGCAGACCCCTGCCCTTGACTGTACGGAAGATCGGAATGAGGATGTTGGGGATCTGGGGAACATCCTGACCTAAATCAGTTACTGACGATGGTATGGATGACCAATCTAAGGAGGAGGAGCTAGGTGAGTGGATAGAGCTGAAGGGAAGATTCCTATCCCTCCCTGTTTGATATCATATCTTTGTCCTATTTAATAACTGAGGCTTGTAAGACATTACAGCTGAAGGAGGGCAATCCATGGAGGCCTTAGATATGAAGGTGAATTTCTATTGGATCATGACAGACATGCACCTAAAGTGCAAATACAGAAAAAACAAAATAGTCTGCCATGGATCAATGGTAAAATTCTGACATTATTAAGGGTTCAGGATCACCTGTGGAAAAGAGCAAAAATGCTAATTGGGAAAGTGATTGAGGAAGTACAAGGCATTTAGGAATCAATGTAAGAAATTAATTAGGGAAGAAAAGGACTATACTATAAAATAAATTTGAAACAGCTATAAACACTAGGGACTTCTGAGGAAACAAATAAGGCAGCTTCAAACTCCTGTTCAGTCAAAATTACCCACTTCCATAAGAACAGAAGACAAAGTTACTACAGACCACATGACATGGCAGAGACTCTAAATATTTTCTTTGTAAATATACCAGTTACCAACCTTGTCCCTTGATAATTCTATATTAACAGTCAAATCGATAATTACCTGGACTACGAAGCCACAGGAAATATCACACTAAGTTCAGATTTACAATTTTGAACTTTAAGGATATAACTAAACAATTACAAAACTTAAATATAACCAAATCAGGGGTTAGATGGACTGGAGGCAAGACTCCTGAGATAAAGAGCAGAGGTAATAGCTGTACCATTAACCAAATGATTTAACACAGCCTATGTTTAGGTATTTTCTGGGTAAGTGGAGGTTGCAAAGATAATTCCAATTTATAAAGGAGGAGATAATCAAATGGTTGATAACTACAGGCCCATAGCCTTATTATCCATTGTCTCAAAATATTTGAGAAAGAGATACATAAAGAACTATAACGATTATTCAAATCAAAATATTCTCTTGGCTCCCCAGCAGTCTGGCTTCAGACCCCTGCATTCCACAACCACCGCTTTGATAGATTTTACGGACGCCGTCTCCCATGCACATGGGAGTGGTGTTCGTTGATCTGTCTAAAGCTTTGGACACTGTGGATTTTTCCCAGTTGCTAAACAAATTGAATGCAAGAGCATTGGTAAAGAAGTTTTAAATGGGTCCATTCATACCTCCATGAATGTGCTCAACTGGTGAATGTTAACAGCACAGTGTCGGAACTGAGGTTGGTGAGCAGAGGTGCCCAGGGTTCAATCCTGGGGCCACTGCTGTTCATCACTTTCATTGACGAAGTGCCCAGGATTTGTACAACAGTAGTGCTAAAATGTGTGCAGATGACACTGCTCTGATTTGCAGTGCCAGTGATTGCACTGCCTTAGAAATCACTCTGCAACAAGAATCTTATAAACTAGAAAGGTGGTCAAGGGCAACAAGTTAATATTGAATACAAAGAAAACAAATATAATGATCTGTAACAACAAAAAGTAAGGGACTGGGTAAGGAATTATTAAATACAAATATAATAACAACAAATGGAATACAGCTTACTCAGGTTCACCATTATAAGTATTTAAGTTTATGGGTTGACTAACAATTGGGAATTTGATTATTGTATAGAACAGCTTTGTGTAAAGGTCTTGCAGAAGTTGGGGGTGCTAAGAAGACACAGAGAATGTATGACTCAGGAACAAGGAAATACTTGTTAACTCTGTCATGCTTCCTCTGATTGATTATGGATGTATGATTTATAATAGTATGAATAAGTATCATTTGTCAAAGCTTGACAGATTACAATACAAATTAGCCAGGTTTGTGCTTGGTCTGAAGGGATCATACGTCAGCCATCTTCATTGTTATATGTAATCCCAACTCAATTGGGTTCCATTAGAAATGAGAAGGGACAGAATTATAAGTAGTTTTTATATAAATGTATAATGGACCTGTCCCCGAATACCTTGGGGACAAACTGACATGGAATTCTAGCTTCTGTTCATTAAGAGACGTAAGAGGAAAGGGATTAAAGGTCCCATACATAAAACTAAGTATGGTAAGCAGTGATTTGATTATATTGCTGCCCATAAATGGAACTCAGTTCCTCCATTGGTGTAAAACAAGCCTACTTTTTGTAACCTTTAAGTCTGCCATACAGGAGTTCATATACATTTTAACTGTTCCTGTCATCGCTGAATCTTACACTGGTGTTATTACTGAATGTGTGAATCCATGTATTTATTTGTATTTGTAACCACATATGTTGTTTTACTATATGTATTAATTGTGTAACAGGACATCCTGTAAACAGGCATATGCCTAGTGTCTCATCCTGTTGAAATATAGGAATAAACTGAAACTGAAACTGAATCCTATCCCATCCACATCCTCTTCTGCTCCAGAGTGTTTTCAAACTTTATTCACTGTGTCCAGATTATTTAACAGAATGAGGCAGAGTGCGGACCAATGAAAATATCTGATGAAACCCAAGGTACAATATTTCCCCTTTATAGAGAAAATATCCATAAGTAAAACCCCTCCCATAGTTGATAAAGTTGTACATAATTCCGTTAGGCACATGACTATCCAATTGAAGGGTCTTTTGCCTTAGAGATTTGTATAACAAGTAGTGGATGCTTGTAGTAGAGAACGTCATTCCAATGGTGCTAACTCTCCCACCTGCTATGCCTCCTTTATTCTTGCCAGATCTTTAAACTTGTAGATTACAACACTGGGTAGTTTCATTTCCCCAGATTCTGAGGGATGAACAGTTTGCAGTTGGTAACCATGGCCTCCACCTTTCTGGGAGATGCCACGTGGAGAAATTACTCATGTCAGCTTGATCCACATCGTATGTGTGTCTGTCAAGTGAGGGGTGTGGCTTTGGCATTGGATTACTGACCAGGCATTGAAGACTGTGTTCTTTAACTTAGCCTTTGAGGGGGCTTATTGTTTGGTTGACACCTGGATGATATTTTGAAGAATTTCCAGGATAAAAGGCCACCTTCCAGAGTCAAAACAACAGCAAAAGGCTGGCTCAACTTGAAGAGTCAAGGATGTGGCCGACAGAAGCAGTATCAAAGGGAGTTTCATCCCTTTTGAAACTTTAGGGAACCAGAGAAGTAAATGATCCTATTCTAGATTCAAGAGCAATAGTAGCAAGAGAACCCTTTCCCAATGACACAATGGAGGTCCAGGGTGCAGAGGTGGCACCTCACAATGAGGTATGCGGGCCATCTCTAAATCCCTTCCTTGGTGAAAGACTGCACAATTTTACACAAGATGGGATGGGATGGGATAACATCAGATGTTGTGATTCTGGAGATCTTAGTCTTAGGTTATCTGACAGAGTTTTGGTCACTCCCTCAAGGGATGTTTTCTGCTGTCCTTTGTACCAAAGGACCCCAAGCGAGACAAGCAATGTTGTAGACATTGGATCACCTATTATAGATCAGGGCAGTTATTCTAGTGCAGTGAACAAGGCCAGGGTTTCTACTAGATTTATTTTAAGTTTCTCAAGAATTCAGGGGTTTCAGACCTATTCTGGATCTGAAGCACCTAAACAAGATGTGCCTACACGACCTTCAAGATGGGGTTTTATGATTGATCATCCAGACTGTAGAGCTGTGGGATTATCTAGCAGTAGCCATAGATCTGAGGGATGCATATCTCCACATTCCAATCCAGCAGTCTCATTAGAGATTCCTCTGGTTCACAGTCCTAGGGCAACACTTTCAGTACAGGGGCTCCCATTTGAGCTGGCAACAACCCCAGAGTGTTCTCAAAGGCATTCATAGTCTTGGTGGCTCAACTCCGACAGAAGGGACATCATGTCTATCCTCACCAGGACAATTTGCTCATTCAAAGCGCCATCTACTCCACTGGTTAGGAAATCAGTGACTAGGACTCTGAAGGTTTTGGAGTTTCATTGCTGGGTAATAAATTGGGAGAAAAGCTCTCTCGAGCCATCACAGACCCTGGAGCACCTGGGGCGGTGTTCAGGTCAGATGAGGATAAGGTCTTCCTTTCATTAGCCAGAAGGAGACCTTGTTGAGGAAGAGGTTCAGTGGCTGAGGAGCCAATCAGCAGCTGCAGCTCACAGCATACTGCAGATTCTGGGCCTCATGATTATGGCAATAGAATTGGTTCTGTGGGCTCGCCTTCTCATGTGACCCCCTCCTGAGTCGAGTTGCTGTTGGCCGGGATCCAGCCTCAGAGGACTATCAGGCCAAATTTACAATTTCCCTACTCCTGCAGCAGTCCTTGAGTTGGTAGGTGAGTGTGGAGAGTCTGAACAAAGGGTTCTCTTTGGAAGTCCATCTGGAGTTGATTTTGACAGCTGATGCCAGTCTGTTGAGCTGGAGTTAAGTGCTGGATCACATCCCCATTCAGGCGGCGTGGTCTGCACATGGAAAAACCTACACATCAATGTTCTGTGAGGCGGGGCTGTGTGCCTCTCTCCTTCATTTTGAAGTGGGTGCACTCAAGAGTGGTGAAAAATGGTCAGACAGTGCTGTCATAGTGGTGTACATAAACAACTAAGGGGTGCAAGAGCAAAGACTTGCTAAAAGAAGCAACCAATTTTTTGTTGTGGGCAGAGGAACCTTCTCTCTCTGCCAGTAGTTCACTTGGCCGGGATTTGAACATTCAGGTCAATTGGCTAAGCAATGAAACATAAAACATAGAAGTTGATGGCGAATAGCGACGCAAGGCCCATCCAGTCTGCCATTGTTTCTACCTATAAGTGTGCCATCGCCTGTACTCTGTCAATGGACTATCTATTCATACTCATCTGTATTCCTCCTTATGCCTATCCATGCCTGTTTGATGCCCTGCAATGTATTAATATCCACCACTTCCTGAACTAGGTCATTTCATGCACCCACCACCCTTTCTGTGAAAGAACTTTACATTACCCTTAGTCGGTCTCACTCTAATCTCATGCTGTGTCCTTTTGTCCTGCTATTTTTCTTATATTGAAACATGTTAGACTCTTTCACCTTGTTAATGCCCTTAAGATGTTTGAATGTTTCGATCACATCACCTCTCTCCTTCCTTTGCCCTAGGGTATACATATTGAGCTCCATTAATCTGTCCTCATATGTTTTCTGATGCAGTCCCTGCACCATTTTGGTTGCTCTTCTCTGGACTGCCTTCATTTTGTCAATGTCCTTGTGCAGGTGTGGCCTCCAGTACTGCATGCAGTACTCCAGATGGGGCCTAACCAGTGTCTTGTAAGGAGGATTATTACCTCCCTCTCTATGACTTACGATACCCTAGTAATACACCCCAAAACCCTCTAGCCCTACCTACTGCTTTAGTGATCTGCTTGGATGATTTCAGGTCATCTGTGATGATGATGCCCAAGTCTCTTTTTCCCTTGTGATTGTCAGGAACTCCTCTCCCAACCTATAGGTGGCTTCAGGGTTTCTCTTCCCTATGTGCATGATCTTGCACTTCTTTGCTTAACCCCAGTTGCCACTCTTCTGACCGTTTTGCCAGTTTATCCAGATCTCTTCTCATTCTGCCCACCCCATCTGGATCATCTACTCTGTTGCAGATCTTGGTGTCATTTGCAAACAAACAAACCTTACCCTCAGTCCATCTGCAATGTCACTGATGAAGATATTGAAGAGACTGGCCCCAGGACTGATCCCTGAGGTACCCACTTGTGACTTGCATCTCTTCTGACTGTATACCATTTATCACCACTCTCTGTTTCTGCTTGCCAACCAGTTTGCCACCCAGTTGACCAACATCTAACCCACCCTGAGCCTACCCAGCTTATTAATCAATCTTCTATGTGGAACAGTGTTGAAAGCTTTGCTGAAGTCAAAGTAGGCAACATCAACTGCATCCTTGGTCCACCACTCTGGTTACCTCAAAGAAATCTATAAGATTAATTTGACAGGACCTTCTTGTTGTAAACCCATGCTGTCTTGGATCCTTTGCTTCTATGGATTCCAGGTGTTGCACTATCCTTTCCTTAAGGAGTGCCTCCATAATCTTGCCACTACTGAGGTAAGACTGACTGGTCTGTGAGTTCCTGCCTCCTCCCTACTATCTCTCTTGTGGGTGGGATCACATAAACCCTTTTCCAGTCTTCTGGGACCTCTCCTGTGCTCAGAGACTCACTAAACAGTTCTGCTAATCACTCTGTTAGTTCCACCCTTAGCTCCTTTAGTACCCTGGGATGTATGCCATCAGGTCCCATTGCCTTGTCCACCTGAGCTTAGCAAGCTCTTGTAGGACCCTTTCTTTTGAAGGGACTAGTGCACACCTCCTCCCCTGTGCCTATGGCACTGAGCTGTGGGCCCTGCCTACCTTCTCCTCAGTAAATACTGGGCAGAAGTATCTATTTATGATAGATGCTTTTCCTTGGTCCTCCTCCACACCTCCCCCATCCCTCTGATCTTAGCAATATCCCTCTGGACTTTCTCCTTTCACTAATGTATCTATAGAAAGTCTTGTCCCTTTCCTTGGTTTGGGCCTTTTCCTGCCTTAATGTTTCCCTGCTTCCCTTAGGAAGTTTGGTATGTTTCCCTATCTCCTAGGCAGTATAGCACAGTGGTCTAAGGCTCTGAGCTGCAAATCTGGTGACATCCAGCAGACCAGATCTGGGTTTGAATCCCACAGCTTCCCACTTGCATACTGTGTGACCCTGAGCAAGTCACTTAACTTCCTTGTGCCTTAGTCGCACCTGGAAACAAGCTCTGGCTTAGTGTGCCTTTCCTGGTTAAACAATTTCCCTTTCCCTTTGTCCCTTGCCATCCATTATATTTCTCAAGGCCTGCCTTTGGCTCTGACCTTTTCTGCTACTGTTTTGAGAACAAAGTGACTTCTTCCTTCTTTTGCTCTTGCTTTTCTCTCTAACACAATAGGATGTTGCTTCAAGTATTGCATCCTTAATGCTTGCCCACTTTGCCTGTACCTTCTCACCTGTATTTCTTCTTGCCAGGGCTAGCTTAACTCTGTTGGCCATCTTATCAAAGTCAGTTCCTCTGAAGTCCCATATTTTGCCTTGGAATGGGATGATTTAATTCTAGTGGTCAAATTGAACCATACCATGTGATGGTCACTGGCCCAGGTGACCTTCTACCTGGAGATCTGTGATCCTTTCCCTGTTAGTCAGTACTAGATCTAGGATAGCCCTGTCTCTTGTGGGTTGTTGTACCAGTTGTTTGAGGCCCTCCTCTGCAGGGAATCCACTATGTGTCTAGTTCTGGTGGATGTTCCTGCAGGTATTGACCAATCTGCATCTGGCATGTTGAAGTCTCCATTATCAGAACCTCCCTTTAGCTGTCATGTTTGTATATCTTCTAACAGTAATGTGTCTATGTCCTCCCCCTGGTCTAGAGACCTAGCAACCAAGTTTGTATGGCTGTCCTATTTCCCTGTTTCAGGGTGACTCACATTTCTTCTGGCTCCTTATGTGTATTTTGAATTTCTGTAGTTTTGATATTTTCATTACATGAAAGACCACTCCCCCCTTTTACCTCAGTCTTTTCTGAACAGTACATAGCTGGGTACTGAAATCTCCCAAGTGTGGTTACTGGTGAACCATGTCTCTGTAATGGCTACTATGTCAGTTTAGCTTCTGTCATTGTTGCCTGCAGATCTGGGATCTTGTTTCCCAGACTGTGGGCATTTGTGTACATGATTTTCCATTATTCAGATTTTGCTGTGTTAGTTGTTGGGCGAGGTCTGGCATGTCCCTGTGCATCGCATGGGAGTCAGAACTTTTCCTTACCTGGTGATGGACATGAACTACAAACATGCTGAACTCCTTTTTGATCACTAGCTGGGGGTGTTCTTCCCATTAGTAGTGTCGGATGCTGCACCCCTCCCCATTTGCTAGTTAAAATATTCTGCAAAGATGTCAAACTTCTGCCCCAATGCACCAACTCCCTCCTTAGTCAGATGCAGTCCATCGAATTTAAAGAACTTTCACTCCCAAAACTGTTGGTAGTTACCTACAAATTTGTGTCCTTTTTCCTGTCACCAGCCCTTGAGCCACATCTTTAGTTCCCCTATCTCCTCTTCTCTGACCTTCTGTCCATCTGCCCCCACTCCCAGACCAGCAGGATCTCAGAGAAGGAGATGCTGGATGAGAATGGGTGACCGTTTGTCTCCAGCCTGTTTAGATGTTCCTTGGTCTCCATAACTGACCAGCTGTCGGAGACCATTAGTCCCTATGTGTACCAGGATGTAGATGTTTTCCTGCTTCCTGCATGATTTTAGCAATGCAGTCAGTGTCTCTCCACACTGATGTACCTGGGATACATCTGACCATTACCCTGGCCAGAGGTAGGTATCAACTCCCAGATCATGGAGTTTCCTATGATCAGAAGTGTTTTGGATTTCCTTTTTGCTTTTTGTTTTGGTCCCTGTTTTGGGTGAATTTTGTAGTGCTAGCTCCTGTTCTGCAGTGTCCTGCTCTGCAGTGTCCTCTGCCCTTTGTTTGATTTCAGAGATAGAGGCAGATACCTGTTTGCAGTTTTGATATGGTTTGTGGAGGTGATACATTGGAAGCACTGAGTGATGGGGCATCAGATTTGCCCCTCTAACCATCTGCCAGCCTCCCAGACCAACTACCCTCTGCGGTTGAGGTTCTTCAGTTGGATGTTAGGGAAATGGCGGTGGTTTTAAGCTATATACCACAAGAGGCTGTGGGTGATGCCAGGATTTATCAATGCCTGGTGTGTTGTTTGGTCACGAGGTGCAGCCGAGTTGCCAACAACACACCAGAATGGAAAAATCCTGGCATCACCAACATCTAAATGAGAGATGTTGCTATTATACAATTGGGAAATGTAATAAAACTAAATGTAATTATTTACTTTTTCTTTTGTAGTTTAACAAACATATTCTTCTGCAGTATTGTAAATAGTCCTGGGTAAGCTGTTGTGAAAGCAAGCCCAGTAATGTATGTAAGCCATTTATTACTGTTTGTTACTTTTATTAGAGGAAGTTGTGCAGGATGCGAGAATGCAGAGCAAGCAGAGTTTTTGGGAGGCAGCTATGCATTTGAGCCACCTGTTATTGAGATGCTGTGAAGAGTGCGAGTAACAGAAGGGCTGGGAAATGTAAAGAGGTACAGTTTTGGGGTGGAGTTGTCTCACGCTAAAAATGTGCTTGTGATAGTGGGTTGAATTTCTGGATGCGGTATGGTGGCGCTTGTTTAGGGAGAGCTTGTAGATCAATTTCAATTTTGTTGTGTGCTGGTGACAGACTGCTGACAGGGATGGGTGTTTAGAAGGAATCTGAGGTATGGACACCAGCATAGTGGCGAGTAGTTCTGCTGTTGGAAGGGTCGGAGTGATACTGGTGGGCATTTGATTAGGCTGGCTGGCACTTTTACCCATGGGGTGATAGCAGGATTTACAGTAAATTGTGCCAGCCAGCCAATCAGAAGCCAGGATTTAACTTGCTGTTGTATAATATAAGAACTCTGTCATTTCTCCAACATCCAAATGAAGCATCTTGACCGCAGAGGGTAGTTGGTCTGGGAGGTTGGCAGGTGGTTAGGAGGGCAAATATGAATATGCAATTTGAGGCATGCAATCTTTGCCCATGCTGTCTGGAGCTGAGCCCTTAGATCTCCAATGGTCCAGCATGTAGGGTAGTGTCCTAAATCCTGTATAACTGCCCTTTTGAAAAGTGTCCCGTAGTACCTACAGTTAATAATATCCATTCCGATGAGTTGCAGGGTTTATAACCTGGTCCGAGTAATTAGAAGGAGGAAAATGAAAGCAAAAGTTTGATTTTTTTGGTTTGTTTGTTTGGTTTTGTATAACTTGTTATAAGAAGTTAAATTACTTGTGCCCTGTAAGTGAGGTCACTGTGTGGATACCCCTCTGATCCTCCTCTTCCTGCTTTGCTACAGGAAATGTCATGACCTGTGCTACCCTATAAAGGAGTGTATGGGGTGGTTGGGGATGGGGTGGGTGGCTGGGCCTTCACCTTACAAAAAGAATAACCACGAATGAAAGAAACAAGGAGGTAAGAGCAGAAACAATCAACCAACAACAAATGCAGTAGCCCTGAAAGCTCAGCCTACTGATAGATAAAACTGTAAAACCTAAAGCACCACCTGTAATAATTTCACAGAAGATATACCCTGCAAAAACATTTTGCTACAGAGAAAAATAAAGCAGTAACAGAAGATATAAATGTGGAGTTTTGCAGACCGGCACCTTTGCCCAGGCCTTACGGAACTAGTCCTCCTTAAAAAATAGCCTCAACAGTTAAACAATGAAAGAACTGAGCAGACTCACCCATGCAGACACTTGCAAAATAAAATCCATGACTTTATTGTTGGAAAAATGGGCATAAAAGGTGGTCAATAAAGCTCAGGCTCCCGCTCCCTCGACAAGAAACACTTCCCTCGTGCTGCATGCCTACATCACCTGATGCATTTCACCTGCGTGCTTTATCAAAGGTGTGTAGGATACCTCAAGTATATCTCTTAAATACATCAAACCCTTAAAGTGATACACACATAAGGAACTTTAAACACTATTCATTAAAACAAAGTATAAATTACTATGTGCAAAACAGTAAGAGAGCATCATGTGGCAAATACTGCATAACATCACTAAATAATGAATTATGTATTTCATGGTAATTACACTCTCCATGATTAATAAGGATGTACAAGTATTGCAAGTAGCTCTAGTTGATCTAATATTGCACATTAGTTAACCTTTGTAAAAGACACCAACACTTAAGCGAGATACACATATTACCAGACATCAAATAAAATGGCAATTAATCACTAGATTACAAGCTACACTGATGTTTTGAATGACAGTTCTATTGCTACACTGGGACCTTTTAGTACACAACAAGCTTTTATTCAATTTGAAAGAACTGCACAAAAGATAAAGCAGCTTCAGTGGGAAGAAATAAGTTTGAAAGCATACCTAGAGGTTGGCGAGCACCAGAGGACTGTGAGTCATAAACAAATGAACTGTGTGTAAAGATAGGAAGAGTTTTTGAAGTGAGAAAGATTACGCATAGAGCTAACAAAGTATGTCAGACTGATCCTGTCTGAAAATGCCATTAAATAAAAAAGATCGAGGAAGAATTGGCAAAAAACAAATATAGAGGAAATATTAAAAACCTTGTCACACACTGCCCAATACGACTCATTGTTGGATGGTTTCTCTGAAAACTTGAGAAATATGAAGAGAAGATGAAGATAAAACTAATAAAAAAACACAAGTTTGAGAGAGAGAGAGGGATGACAGGGAGGGTGCATGTCTGATTGGTCTACATCAAATGAGGCACAGCCCACATATAATCAGACATCCACAATGAATACACAAGAAGTTGTGGCTAATAATTATTTACCAACAGAAACAACTGTAGAAGAAAAGGACTTTTAGGGGAAGAAGAGGGGAAACTTGTGCTTCCCCACCCCCACCAGACCAGCCTGCACCCTGGCACAGCCAGCAGATCATGAAATGGAATATAGGAAGAAATGGACCAGGAAAGATGGCACAAAATGGAGCTAGAAGAGAAGGAGGAACAAACTGATGCAGAGGGAGACCATGGAAAATGAGACTGGGACGAGACAGGAATCTATAATTAACATCGTGAACATTTTTAACTATGAATTAAATGAAATTGAAAAGGCGTATTTAATAAAGGACTGTCATTTGTGGCAACCAAGAGATCTGATCCATTTGGCACAGTAGTGGATCTTTACAAATTGGGACGTAATCTCAGCCTGAAGTCCATTTTATGAGAGGAATCTTCAAATAACACATGGGACATTACATCAGGTGAGAATAATGATTGGGATGGTGCTAATAGGTTTAAACCACAGTCTTTTCTGCCCCCATGTCACCTGCACTGCAAGTTTTTATAAAAATTGTGAAACAGATATTGGAAGATTATCTAAGGAAATAAACAATAGATACTATCATAATCTTAGCAAAGCAGAAGAAGCAGCATTGAAGAGACTTGATGAGAATCACAGTATCACTATTAGGCAGGCAGACAAAGGAATGCTATTGTAATTATGGATTCTAAAAACTATGAATTTTAAGTCATGAGACAGTTGAATGACAGTGAATTTATATATTAAATTGAAAAGTGACCCCACAGTTGATTATAAGAAAGTGATAGATAGCTATTTAAATTTAGTAAAGGAGAAGGAATGGCTACCAATGAGTGTAATTAATTTTCTTCCTGTGGATTTTCCTTTTAGGGCCACTTTCATTGCCTCCCAAAATTATAAGAGCCTGGTCAATCCACCAGGTTTGGTCCACTGTTTCTGGTAAGAACTCCTGACTGAACCTCTTGTGAAGTATGTTGATATTCATCTTGTGGAGCTGGTTAAGGTAGTACCCTCATTCATTAAGGACACAGGAGATATCCTACAGGTCATGGAGGATATAGCTATTGATGAAGACTGGTTTTGGTTACACTTGATGTCACAGCCTCATATACTAATGTTCCTCATAGGGAAGGGCTAGAGGCTTTAGAATATTATTTGAATACCAGAACAGTTTTAGAACCCCCAGCTAAGGTATTAGTACAACTCTCTGAATTTGTACTTACATGTAACACATTTTTATGGAAGAGAACTTTTCTCCAAAAAGGCACAACAATGAGGCCAGCTCCTCCCCAACTTTGCCAACTTGTATATGGTGAAGTGGAGCGTGAAGTTGTGAGAAATGTCAATAATCCTTTCTCCACAAAACTGATTTGTGGAGAAGGTTTATTGATGATGTACTGATTATATGGAAAGGAAATAAGAAGAACTCCTTGATTTTGTACAATATCTGGAGAACAGTAATAGATATCTTAAATTTAGTGTTACCACAGACCAGAATGAAATAAATTTTCTGGATCTTACAATAAAGAAAGATGGTATGGGAGGCCTGACCACTGACTTGTATCATAAACCTATTGATCGCAACACTATATTATTGGCCAGTAGTAGTCTCCTACTCATGTCATACAAGCCATACCAAAGGGTATGTCAGAACAAGAGAAACTGTGGTTAGGAAGAGGTATACCAAGTTAGGGCAGATGAACTCACTAGAAGGTTGGAAGAGGGGTTGTGCAAGTAACCTGTTAGAAAATGCTAAAACAGAGGTAGACAGTGTGTCTAGGGTCAGCTTGCTGCAGGAGAAAGAGGCGACTAAATGTATAGACCCTCAGATTACCTTTGTGAGTACTTATAATCCCCAATCAAGACAAATTGCAGAAGTCATCAGGAAACACTGGCATATAGCCAAACAGGATCCTGGTCTAAGAGAACTCAGGGAAGGGGACCCAGACTAGTATACAGGAAGGGTAAAAGTATTAAGGATACTACTGTCGCTCACTGAAACCTTCACTTGAAAACCATAGGATGTGGATTTACCACAGAGAGGGAACAGTTGCAATAAGTGTGGCAGTTGCAAGTATTGCCCTAAGTGCTAATTGCCAATACCTATAAGAACCCATTGACAGGTCGGGACACCCCAGTTAGAGGTTTCATTACCTGTAGTACATGTGGCCTTATTTACCTTGCCACTTGTAAATGTGGACAATTCTATATAGGAAAAACAAAGAGAACATTTAAGGCCGGATTGTTGGCGTAAGAGGGCAATAGAAAATGATGATCTCACCAATGCTTTAAAAAGAAATAAAATGGAACACAGCTTCATGTATATTGGTATTGAAAAACCGATTATGTCACGAAGGGAGGGACTATAATTACTTATTATTAAAAGACAGCAATATTGGTTTTTACTTTTGAGGCTATGGAAGGCAAGGGCCTCAATGGAAGAACCGAGGTGAAATCTTTTCTTAAGAAATAAGCTGAAGATGGATCTTGCTTGCTTGTGTTTGATATACTGTATTATGGGTATTTAATTTGATTTTTCTTTCTTTTTACACAGACTTGCACCACCACTTTGAATGTTGTATGAGTTTTTGGAAAAAAATTTCATGTAGTCTTTCTTTTTCCTTGCAATACTTTCTTCTGTCAGGTTTGACTTTTATTATTATGGCATAAGTGATGAATTGTGCAATATTAGATCATTTTAGAGCTTGATGCAATATTGTTACACTGTAAATATTATGGAGAGTATAATTACCATGAAATACTTTATTGTCCAGTGATGCTATACAGTATTAGCCATAAAATGTCTCTTTACTGTTTTACATCTAGTGATTTATTTCCATTTTCATTTGATGTCTGGTATTATGTATCTCACCCTAAGTGTTGGTGTTTTTACCAAAATGTTAACTAATGTGCATTAGATCAGCTAGGAGCTAGTTCCAATACCTATACATCCTTATTAGTCATGGATAGTGTAATTACCATGAAATTCTTAATTCATTATTTAGTGAAGTTTTGCAGTACATGCCACATTATGCTCTCTTACTGTGTTGCACATAGTAATTTATCCTTTGTTTTCATGAATGATGCTTAAAGTTTCTTATGTGTATATCACTTTAAGAGTCTGGTGTATTTAGGAGATGTACTTGGGTATCCTACACACCTTTGATAAAGCATGCAGTGTGGGGTTGCCACCTTTAAGAAACCTAGTGGGACATTTAGCACTTAAGCATGATTTTTGCAGGACCGAACGTAATCCCGACCAATGCAATAGACTTGTTTCTCTATATAACCAGAATTAAGGCCAAATATTGTAGCTTCTTAGTTGCATCTATTGTTTCTTATCATTTTAATGTATTTTAGTTAGGGCATTATAGTTTTCTGCAACATTTAGTGGAAAGTTAGAAAATATTTTTTACTATAAAGTCAGGACGTGCAGTATTTTTCATGTTTTTGCAGGACACAGCTGTCCAAATCAGGACAGGTGGTAACCCTTACACAGTGCAAATGTGTCAGGTGATGTAACACGCAGCACGTAGGAAGTGTTCCTTGTAGGAGGAGGCGGGGAGCCTGAGCTTTACTGACCACCTTTTTATGCTCATTTTCCAACAATAAAGTCATGGATTTTATTTTGCAAGTGTCTGCATGGGTGAGTCTTTGCTCAGTTCTTTCATTGTTTACCTGTTGTGGCTATTTTTTTACTGAGGACTAGTTCCCATAAGGCCTGGGCAAAGGTGCCTCTCTCAAAACCCCACATTTGTCTATTTTTGGACCAGAGCACATACTTTTCCTGGTGTAGTCACACCCTGGATGGAACTACTCAAACAGAAGATATACCTTGCAAAAACAATTTCAGTCAGAGAAGATTACAGTGGTAATCTGTAAGCACAAAACAGTAACAACCTGTAGGCACACTCTGTAATAATGCAGCAGAAAGTATACCCTGCAACAGCAATTTGAATCAGAGAACAATAAAGCAGTAAAATGTTAGCAAAAACAGTAACAAACCCTGTGAGTACAAAAGAAAATAGTAACACACAATAAATCTGCCTAGCCAAAAGAAGCCTTAATCTTTTCCTTGCTCTGATAATGTTTCTTGCTCTGTCCTTACAGGCAAACTTAGAAGAAAAGAACTCAGATGAAGCTAGGTGCCTTTGCCAGCAAACCTAGTCCACCCAGCAGAGTGGATGCTGAACTCAGAGGTGTTTGACCTTCTGTGCAAAGATTCAGTCATCCACAGATTGACCTGTTTATCTCCAGCCAGAATTCACAAGTGCCGTGGTTCTTCAGCCACTACCAGTGTCCACAGGTGGAGGCAGTGGATGCTCTGTCACAGATGTGGAATTTCAGCAGAGTGTATCCCTTCACTTTGTTGCCACTCCTTCCCAAGGTCATATGCAAAATAAGGCACTCAAGAGGAAGATTTCTTCTAGTAGACCTAGAATGGCCCAGAAGGCCACAGTTCTCTGACCTTGTGAACCTAGCTCAACATGATCCATTTTGACTCCCAATGCAGGGGGACCTTCTCTCTCAAGGTCCCATTCTGCATCAAATCCGGGAGTGATGTAGCTCATGGCCTTGCTCCTGAAAGGATGAGACTCTGAAACAGGTTTTCTTGAAAAGGTAGTGGACACATTGATGACTGCCAGAAAGAATTCCATGTTGGCAGCTTCTGACAGTGCATGGACCACCTTTCCAGCTTGGGACAGACAGAAAGGTATCCAGCCTCCTACAGCCATGACTTTGCAGATTTTGGACTTTCTGCAGGATGGAGTGGAAAAAGGTTTGGCCTTGAGCATCTTGCAAGGTCAGGTGTCAGCCCTTGAAGCCTCCTTGGGTTTGTCCTTAGGGCCAACCAGGAGGTTATTTGTATTCTGCGAGCTGTTAGCAGGACCCATCTTCTGTTCTGATCCCCTGTTCCTCCACGTTTTCTGAATCTGGTACTGAATGCTCTTTGTAAAGAGCCCTTTGAACCACTGTCATTGGTTCCCTTGGACGTGCTGTCCTAAAAGGTCTATAAGGTGTTTCTTAGTTGCTGTGTGTCAGCTGAAGAATTGGTGAGCTCAGGCATTGCTCCACAAATAATCTTACCTGGTCATGCATAAGGACAAGGTGTTTCTGGGAGGTTCCATCTTTCATTCTGAAGGTTCCTACAGCCTTTCATGTGAATCAGGAAATCTGCTTCCCATCCATTAGTAGGCATGTGGTGAGCACAGGGACAGTGGCGCATCTCACAAAGTTCAGTATATTGTTGATAAACAGGAGAAGAACACTCACCACTCACAAAGGAAGTTAAAGTCAGGTAATTGCAACAGTAAAGTTCTTTATTTCATATACATATCCATATACAGTAGGTGACAAACAAAAATAGGACAGCAGTGCTGAGTCTGCACTACGGTTGTCATTTCACCCTGGTAACAGGGCTTCTTCAGAGCTAGTTACACCTACAAACAGGTGTGTTTTAACTGTTCAAAGCATTACTATGTGAGTTAATCACATCAATCACATTGCTTATACAGAGAATTTAAACAACCATTTATGGGGCAGAGCCTGCCAGTGTAACGGTGGCAGTGTAATTCTCATAGCACCCATCCACGGAGGGCATCCTGTCGACCATTCGACTGTCCGGACCAGCAGCGGAGATTTATTTTCCTTTATAATTTAGCTGAAGTCTCCAGCAGCAGAATGATACCAAAATCAGTGGCATTGGTCATTCCTGATGGACTTATTAAAGTTTTGAAGCCTGCACAGCACTAAGAGGTATCGGCCCTGTCAGATGGATAGGCTAAAGTAAAGCTACCCTGCATGGTGCTCCAGTGGAAGCATCAGTACCAGCCTGCCATGATGGCATCTGCTCCAAAGCGTGGGTCCCACCCTCCACCAGGCAAGTCATTCTGCTACAGATTTGGGGCAATTTTGTGTAAACTTGACAAAATATTAATAGGCGTTATAAAAGTGTCTGAAATGGAGCTTTCTGATTGGTTGTAAGCACTATATCAGCCTATGTTAATCTTTTATTAACATACATGTGAAACTTAATCATATACTGACCAAGGTTTAACACTGTTTAAAAGTGTTTTATTATAATAACAATAAGGCACTCCCAGGGGGTTATATTATGGTCAGTTAATCACCCTGCAGGGGTATGTGGCACTGGCTACACCTCATGCAATATTACACCCCTAGATGGTGATTAACATGCCATTAACATAACCCTGGTCATGCCTGTATTGCTTAACTACCAACCTCAAAAAGTGGCTAATAAAATCAACGCAGACTTAGTCATACTTGCACTTGGGTAGCTCGCACTGAGCAGTCCACAAGAACCTTGAATCCACATTGCAAGTGCACCAGAAACACTCCAAGACCACAATAACAAATTTCAATACCTCTTAAATGGGGTAGATGACATGGAGAATGGAGCAGAAGAAAAATATTAGGACTATTGAGGCTGGCAGGCTCAATGATGGCCCACTGCTCCCGGGAGTGGTCCTGATTCTGGATTGGGTCACCGTGGCAAGGAAGACACTGGGGCGGAGAGCAGGGACATGTATACATCTTTACACATAATGCTGCCGGAACTGATTAATGATAACAATTGCACAACCCCAGATTGAGAGGGCTCATCACTCCACCCCTTGCCCACAACCAGGAGACAGACCCAGACCTATCCTCTGCAAATTCTCCGATATCCAGAGAACGAATACTACCTTCAGAGGGCATAGAACAAGGTTCCTTTCAGTGGCATGTCCACTGGGTACAGATGTAGCAGGACTTCTCACAAGACCTTTCCAACAGAAGAAGTTCATACACTGGGGTCAAGCTGCAGTTTTACAAGTTGAACATTCGGACTTCACTGAGATACCAGGCTATCTAACAAATCAACTTTATATTTTTTTTCTGTAGGCATTTTATCCTCCCTGGAGCCCTGGCTGGTGGCTTTGGCCCTCCGAATGGAGGACTCTCTCTCTCGGCTCCACTGCTCCCGTACTAGGTGGCCCTGGAAATTCCCTCAGATTGCCCACCTCAGCGGGGTCGGAAGGAGGTTGCCAGCTTCTTCCTTGCCCCGTGACCCAATCCAGAATCGGGGACCACTCCCGGAGCAGTGGGCCATCATTGAGCCTGCCAGCCTCAATTTTCCATTTTTGCCCATCCCTCCTCTCCTCTCTTCTGATGTTTGGACAACAGCCTCTAGCTTCCTGACCCATACTGCTTTCCAGCCACTGCCAGAGGGCAGTCAGCAAGCAGGACAACTAGTCTCCCTCCCCAAGAGAGAAGTGCAGTCCTCCGGATGCTCAATCCTCTCTCCCTGCTGACCCCAGCGGCCCAGGCTCATTCTTGAAACCCAGGTCGCCGGTGTGTCACGCAGGTGTGCTGCCCAGTGCCTCAACCCTCAGCACCACTGGGCCGGCTCTATGAATCAACTTTAATGGGGAATACATTGCTTTCAACAGTTCAGCTGAAGCTGAAATATTTCTTCAAGACCACTGCCGCAGGCCTGAGGCACCTCCACAGCACAGCTGTTTTTCACGAGCAACACGTCCTCAAAGATGGAGGTGAGCCACGGGCGCCAGAACCAGATGTACACCAAAAAGGTCAAGTGGTGGAGGTGAAGCCCCTGGCAGCCCACTACAAGAGGATGTCCCAGAGAAAACCCAAAGGGAACACCAGAGAACCCCCAAAGAGAAGGGAGCCCCCACATCTGCCAAAGATTTATCTCTTCTAATGCCAACAGCTGCTCTCCGGGGCACCACTAAAATGAGCAATCACTATGATCCCCTGAGAGATAGATGAACTGACTCCTTGCACTTGAGGGCAGGGGCCCAAGATCACCAGCATGAGAAGGAGATGAAGCTACTGTCCCGTAGAATGGTCCACGCTGCCAGATAACTGGGTGGATTGTATGCCGCACGAGGGTCGGAGGATGGAGGGACTGCTTAACGCCTCGGACAAAACTATCCTGATGGGCTGACTCTATGGAAGACTTTGTTTTGCTAAGCACTCTGTCTCTGAGGGTAGCCGGAGTTAAAGTAATTTTTTCTTAATGCAGTGGTGGATAGAGAGAGAGTTCATTCCTAGTTCATTTGGTGTTTGCCCAACAGTTAGTAATGTTTAGGTTGGGCCCATTTTACCACATTCATTCTGATTGCAAAACCTACCCACCATCAAAGGGGACTAAGGGTAACTTTATTTAATAGTGCTCACATTCTTCAGGACCGCATCTGGCTCCTGACTTGTTTTAATAATGGTGCTGCATGTTATGGATAGCGTAACACTAATCTGTTGAATTGGTATTCTGTTGAATATAAAGTGCATAATATGCTCAGGCTCCTGTGTGCTTTCCAGGTGTAAAGGAGGGAGGGTTTGGGATGCTATTAAACGGATCTCTACAATCTCTCAGAGGTGACAGCAATGAAACATCACCTATGTCCCCTCTCCTTCCTTTTGGTTCCCCATAGGAACCTTACTCAGGATTAGTTGACTTTCTCCTAAGACCCTGCTAAGTACCACCTTTTTCCTGATACTACCCAAGGGAGCAGAAGTAGAAATTGCAGGCTATTAATGCCCAAGGTTGTTTTGTTCAGGGGCTGAATGCCCCCCACCGGCCATGGAGTCAGTTCCCATCCTATGGGCACCACGGTGCTATGATCGCTGGATTTTATTACTGGACTGAGCAATTAGGGCTCAGTCCTCCCTCCATGGAGGAGGCTCCTCCACTGTCAGATGCCATGATCACAGAGCTACAGATTAAGAACCTTTCCCCAGAGGGGTATCTGGGAGCATAGGGTTCCTTGGAAATGGTTGGGAACCTGATTCTGCAGTCAGAGCCATGCCTCTACTTTAGCTGAAATGTTGCTTTGTTCTGAGTTTCTGTAACATGTTTTGATATGTGTTTCAAATACATTACAAAATGTGTTTTTGGTAGTGTGCGGTTGGGCAACAAACAGTCGTGCTCACAGGAGCCAGGATGGAAAACAGGCTCCAAAAAGAGATGGGGGGATTGTACACACAGATCAGGTAGGATATACAGCACATAGTTTCTCTACAGCTGTAGATTGCATTACGGATGCAAAACACAAGGGGGTTATGTCACCACCTGGTGCAGCTAAGACACCCAGGCCGAGGGGCATGATTCACTGCAGGGACCAGGAAGCTAGTGATCTTCTACAAGGGAAGAATTTTGGATAAGGGACTATGGATAGGCTATACAAAATTACTTTAACCTCCTGGAACATCAGGAGGTTAAACTCCTAATCAAATGAAAAAAAATATTGGCCGATTAAAAGCCTTAAATGTCATATAGCCTTCCTCCAGGAGACTAAACTTAGCAACCAGGAGGCTTGTAAGCTAACGAGGAATGGGTGCAGAGAGAATATCCACAGCACTTCAGCAAATCCAATAAAGGGGTCTCCATCCTTCTCCATAAGAAACTGCAGTGGAAGGAGATCCATCACGAAGCTGTTGCTGAGGGACGATGGAGTTTAATCAAACTAGCCACCTCAATGAGCCCAATATTGCTGGTAAATGCCTATGCACCAAATGAGGAGCCCCTGCCTTTTCAATGCCATTTCCCAAAAATACTGGACCAGTCTCTGGACAATCCAAGCATACTTGTAGGTGGTGACCTCAATTTGGTGCTGGACTTCCTGTTGGACAGGTCCAATGCAAGACACGAACCCATACCAACTCACGCAGAGCTCAGGACATACTCACCTGCATCAGCTGGCTGATGTGTGGAACTACATCGCCCAGCTGTTAAAGACTTTACATACTTTTCAGCTGCCGGACAATGGCCAGCAGACTAGACTACTGGCTGATGTTTGAGGGGAAGTCGCTCAAGGTGTACAATACATAAATTGCCCCCTTATACTTCTCGGACCATGCCCACTGGTGCTAACACTGTCAGTCGACTCTGCTATTAAACAAAAATCAGCATCATGGGGACTTGACCCTGCTCACAAGATACTAACTTTAAGCAATCAGTGAGAGCAGAATCGGCCACATATTTTAAGGTTAACACCCCCAGACTCTGCCTTGGCTACAATGATTTGGGAGGCTTATAAGGCCACACTCAGGGACTAATTATAAACTTCGCAACACACAGGAAACAAAGGGAGAGTGAGAAGGCCCAGCTAAGCTCAACTAAGCGTTAAGGAGGCTGAGTATGAAGCAATGCCTCATGAGCTTAGGACCCCAAACTAATTTCAGATGTGACTAGACTCATATTCCAATCAAATACTCTATCAACCAGAGAAGCCAAGTTACAAATAAGAACACAGCATAAATACTTGACTGAGGGTGGAAAAAGCTGGGAAGCTGCTAGCCTATAGGCTCAAAAGTGTCAGCATGGTTCAGTTGGTAGCACATCTGCCTCTGGACCAGAGGGTCATGGGTTCTCATCTCATACCAGGACTGGACTTGTACCTAAAATGTTGGCACCGAGTGCAGTACTGGGGGGTGCTGTACTGCTGGGGTGTGCCATCCTTCGAATGAGGCGTTAAACCGAGGTCCTTTCTAGCTGTCCTGGTGGGTGTCCAGGTGGAAAAGTAAAGAACTCAGGGCATTCTTCACAAGAGCAGGTGACATTCCGGTGTCCTGGCCAACATTCTCCTTCCCATAAAACTATTTCATGCAATTGTCCAGGCTGTGTGTGGGTGTTGATATGTGATATGGCTGCCGGTACACATTCAGTCACTTCACTACCAGTCTAGCATTGCTTGTAATGTGCTTTGGGATACGACTGCATATGAAAAGCACTACATAAATGCTGATTCTTCTTCTTCCAAAAGAAACAGGCAGCTGAGGAATATCAAGGGTAAAATGGTGTATGATCAACGGAAATTAATGAGACCATGTCTGATTTCTACCAGAATTTTACTCTTCCCACATGGACTGTGATAAAGCCAAATTAACAGCCTTCATGGGCAATCTACTCCGATAGTCCCTGTCCAAGGTCCAAAAACAAGACCTAGACATGCCAGTTACTGCCTCAGAACTCAGCAAAGCAAAGCTATACTGAGTGATGGTGCTGCATAAAGCCTCAGGCAGTGATAGGTACCCATAGATTTCTACAGACTGGTGCACCTAGAGGTGGCCACTCCAATGCTGAGGATGTTGCAGGAAGCCCACTCGAAGGACAGTTACCACCCACCTGAAGAGAAGTCATGATTACCATCCTTCCTAAAGAGGAATGATCACACTAGCCCTGGGAGTTACAGGTCCATATCCCTAATAAATGCTGATGCCAAAATACTGGTTAAAGTTCTGGTGGCTAGATTGGAAAAAATTCTGCCTGACATTATCTACCCTTCACAAGTGGGCTTCGTAAAGAGGAGATGCAGTTCAGATAATCTGAGCCCTAATAACTCTTATGCAGACTGCGGCAGGACTCCCTTCTCCAGCAGCAATGGTACTTTGAAAAACCCTTTGATTCGGTAGAATGGGAGTTATCGCACACAGTCTTGGATCACTATAACATAGGGCCTTATTTTTCCTCCTGGATCTGAACCCTATATATGAAACCCAGTTGTAGGGTCATTCCAACTCCACCCTGTCCCCAGACTTTGAATTGCACAGGGGCACAAGACAGGGCTGTCCCTATCCATACTGATTTTGTGTCAGCGTGGAACCCTTGTCAGCAGCTATTCGTACTCACCAGGGATCCAAGGAATACAGGTGGGAAATAAGCAATACCATGCCAAACTGTATGCAGATGACTGTTTGATAGTGACAGGGGATAGCAAAGGTAGTACACAGCCTATTCTGAGTACCTGAAAGGCATTTGGGGACATCTCTGGCCTGCAAATCAACATCTCTAAATCAGAAGGTGCTCTCCCTGAATCCCTTAACCACACAATATGGTAGAATCGGTTCTATGTCATAATGGTGATTGCGGAATAGTGATTGCCATTGAATTTTGGTGATACACTCATGGCACAATGGAAGAAGGTACCTGAGATACAAGTATTACTTTTTAATGTGGGGGCTGTGCCCTACACCACACCATGGGGGCTTCTTATGCACACCTATAAAGGATTCTCAACTCCAGGAGGTGCCGTCCAGGGGAGGGTAAAATATTTGCAAAAATAGAAAGCCGACTGCCGGAAAAAAACAAAAACACACTGTGCTGGACCCGAACCCTGCACCTCCCAAGTGAACACCACCCCACCATGCTAGTGGTCCAGCTCAGCAACTTCCACCACACCTCACATACCTCCCTCCCCTTCCTCCTCCCCCGTGCATATATATGTCGTGCTTCCCTCGCCCTACCTTGCCCACCCAGGTATCCACTTGCTACCCTGTCAGGTAGCCCTGTACACATGAGCGCCATGATTGAGTCAGCCCTTTTGTAAACGCTTAATTGCAGTCACCTTGTACAAGGTACACCAGTAGAATCCATGGGCCTAAATTGGTTTCCCTCAAAATCATATATCTAACATAGAAACATAGAATTTGATGGCAGATAAGGACCGCTTGGCCCACCTAATCTGCCCATTTCCCTACCTAATGGATGAGCTGCAGATCCTAGTTAACCAACAGCCTACTTCCTCTTACCCCCACTAGAACTGAGTTATGTCTGTCCCATGCATTCTTGAATTCCTCCACTGTTTTGACTCCATGACCTCTTCAGGAAGGCTGTTCCATGCATCAACAACCCTCTCCGTAAAACATTCTTCCTCACATTACTTCTAAACTGTCCCCCTTCTACCTTCAAATTGTGTCCCTTGTTCTTGCACATGTGTTTTTCTGAAAGATGCTACCCTCTTGGACTTTGTTGATTCCCTTAAGGTACTTAAAGTTTCTATCATGTCACCCCCTCCTTTCCTCAAGGGTATACATATTAAGCTCCTTTAGTCTCTCTTAAATATGTCTTCTGGTGCAGACCCTGCCCCATTTTGGTTGCCCTCTTCTGGACAGCCTCCACCCTGTCTGTCTTTGTGGAGATGGGGTCTCAGAACTGCACAGTACTCCAGATGGGGTCTCACCAACTGTTGTACAGAAGGATAACAACTTCCTGTTTTCTACTGGTGATACCTCTCCCTATGCATCCCAGTATCCCCCTAGCCCTCCTACTGCCTTCTCACATTGCTTGCCCACCTTTAGGTCATCTGATATAACTACCCCCAGGTCCTTGCCATTTTTGTTGTTGTCAGTATCTCACCCCTCATTGTGTACTCTTCCCCTTGGCATTTGTTTCCGGAGCATTACTTTCCACTTCTTTGCATTGAATCTAAACTGCCATACATTAGACCATTCCTTCAACCTTGCAAGTCCTTCTCATCCTTTTCACCCACCTTGTATATCAATCCTGTTGCAGATCTTTGTGTCATCTGCAAAGAAACATACTTTCCTTCCAATCCCTCTGCAATGTCACTTATAAAGACATTAAAAGACGGACCCAGTACTGAACCGTGCGGTACCCCACTAAGTAACCCCCTTTCTTCTGGTAGACTGCATTTACTATTACCCTCTGCATCCTGTTGTCCAGTCAGTGTTTTACCCAGGCTACCACCCTGGGACCCTCCCAGGCTGGCTAATTTGTTTATTAATCTTTTGTGTGGGACTGTGTCAAATGCCTTGCTAAAGTCTAGGTAGGCCTTGTCCATAGCCCCTCCCTGGTCTACTACTTTGGTCACCCAGGCAAAGAAATTGATTATTATATTCATCTGACATGACCTTCCCACTGTGAATCCATGCTACCTTGGGCCTGTGCCCGGTGGCCTCTAGATACTCAACAGTTCTTTCCTTCAGAAGTGATTCCATAATTTTCCTACTACTGAGGTCAAACTGACAGGTCTGTAGTTTCTGCCTCTGTCTTGCTCCCACTTTTGTGAAGGGAATCACATCCACCACCTCCACTCCTCAGGTACTGTACACCATCCTCCATGATTTGTTAAAAGGGTAGTCAGTGGTGTTACTAGTTCTCCCCTTAGTTCTTTTAGAATTCTGGGGTGAATCCTTTAGGTTCAATTGCTTTGTCCACCTTCAGTTTTAGGAGTTCTTTTAGAACCCTTTCTTCTCTGAAAGGACTGATACCAACCCCCTATCCAGAGTGCTTCTATTGACTGGGTAGGTACCTCCCCTCCTCTTTCTTTTGTGAATACTGAGCAAACGTTTTCGTTCAGTATCCCTGCTTTTGACTGTCCTCTCTGCCCACCCACCCTCCCTCCTCTTTATTCAGCTTCAGTATCCCTCCCTTGGTCTTTCTTCACTCCCTAATGTACATATAAGAGGTTTTATCCCCTTCTTAACAGAGCTGGCTATCTTTTCCTCGGTTTGGGCATTTGCTATCCTGACTGCCTTCCCTGCTTCCTTCTGCTTTAACTGGTACAGTACTCTGTCCTGCTCCTTCTGTGTTTCCTTATATTTCCTGAATGCTATATTTTCTCCCTAACCTTCCTGCCACCTCTTTTGAGACCCATAATGTTTTCTTTCATTTTAATTTATTTGCTTCACACAAGGCTTGTTACCTCTGTGATGGCAGTCTTGATGTTTTCCCCATTGTTACTTCACCCTTCCTTCTTGCCTGTTTGCTAGTGCTTTTCTGAGGCACTCTCCCATTTTGACAAAATCAGCCCTCCTGAAGTCCAGTACCTTCACTTTTGTATGGCTTGACTCTACAGCTGAGTTTATCAAGAACTACACTGTTTGGTGGTCACTTGTTCCCAGATGGCTACCCACTTCTACATCTGAGATCTCTCTCCATCCCATTTGAGAGTACCAGGTCTAAGATTGCTCGCTCCTGAGTAGGTTACAACACTAGCTGACTGAGGCATGCCCCCTGTAGGGCATCGAGAATGGTGCTGCTCTTGATGTGGCTGCAGCAAAGGTGCTCCAGTTAACATCTGGCATATTCAGGTCCCCATCAGCAATATTTCTCCTTTCTCCGCCATCCTATGGATGCCTTCTATCATTCCTTGTCCATTTCCTCCCATTAGATGGGGTCTGTATAACCCCTGTGTGGATTGTGGTGCCACTTCCAGTCTCCAAGGTGACCCACAGTGCCTCCTCTCTCCTCCTGTTTACCCTTTAGTTCCATTGCTTTGATCCTTCACTTACATAAAGAGCTACTACTCCTCTTTACCCTCCCTGTCCCTCCTGTAGATTGTGTGCCCTGGTATGTTGACTTCCAAGTCATGGTTCTCTGTGTACCATGTTTCTGTGACTGCTACGATATTCAGGCATCCCTCTTCTATCAAGGCCACCAGTTCAGGGGCTTGTTACCTGAACTACGGGCATTGGTACTCATTACTCTCCATTTTTTGATGGCCTTACCCTTTTGCCTCATCCCTATCCTTACTGCCTTTGTCTTTTCTCCATTTACTCCTGCCCTTCTCTATTGACTTCTCTATCTTGGTGATTACCTCACTAACTACCCTGATCTTTTTTTTTGGGGGGCTGGATTTCCCTTCTCCTTTTCAGTGCCTTCCCCTTGGCTAGTTTAATGCTTGCCAATGGAAGTATTTAAACTAGAGTTAAGCTTTCTCCTAACCTGTTGAGCCTGGCCGACAGAAATTATGCTCCTTTTGGCCCAATTGTCCAAAGAAATACTAAGATGTGAACATCTACATTTGTCCCTGGCAGGAAAGATAGCTGCTATAAAAGGATGCTGGCCCTAGGATATATTATTTGGTCTCTCGTCTACCATTAATACTCCTGGAAACATGGGCACAGAAATTTTATTCTTTAATGAGCAGGTTCCTGTAGAGACAAATCAAACCTAGACATAGCAGAGCTAAACTTTGGACCTCCTGGAGAGAGGGGGATGAAATCTCCTGATTTCTCCAAATACTCATATGCCTTCCTTGTAGCCAAAGTATGCAGAGGTCTTGATACAGTGGCTCATCCTCCCCAATGTGGTTGGACATAGAAACTGCTGTCTTGGGTGACATCTCCTCTTCAGCTACCTGGGTTCCTTCGTACCAAAAAAAGTTCAACTTTGGATAACTATTAAAGTGAGCCATCAGGTCTGGAATAAACTGGGAAAATGGGCTAACAAGTTTCAGAGCCTATGCCTCCCGACTCCCTGTGGAATAACCTGCACCTCTCTGAGGCACTATCCCATTGGGTGGGCACCTGGACCAAATGACAGATTCACACCTTCAAGGATTTGGTGCAGGAGGATTATAACACCTTTGTCTCCTTTCAGTTCTCGAAGAACACAAACACTTACCCAAGGAGAGTTTCTGGTTGTACTTACAACTTAGAAGTCTGTACCTTAGCTGGAGAGGGAAAGGATGTTTTGTCCAACCTGTGTCAAATCTCCCCAAACCCCTAAAGTCAGACTACCTCTTATGACTTGGTCCCAGAAACCAAGGGGTTTGCAGAGGTAATACAAGGTTGGATGAGAGACTGTGCCCGGATCCCTCCGCATCAGCCAAGGCCAGGTGGGCAACCATGTTGAATACAGTAATTTCAGACCAAGACTGGGGCAAGTGCTGGAAAACTGCTCATTCAGCTTGTGTGGACCAAAGTAGCCTTCTAATCAGAAATAAAGTTCTGCGTTTGTGGTACTGCACTCCTCACCAACTAACAAAAATGGGCCTGTTGCCACAGGGCGTGTGTTGGAGGTGCAACAATTCCAATACAGACTTGTTCCATATTCTATGGCAATGTGGACCATTACATTTCTCAGGGCCAGGGTAATCCACTTCTGCTCAAGAATCCCTGGTCTGGCACTCCCCACCAACCCTGGCATTTGACTCCTAGGCCTAATCCTGTGAGAAACCAGCTGAGCTAACCACAGGCTGTGGCTCACCCAGGCCTCTGTAGGACTTGTCAGATTAATTCTGAAACAATGGAGAACCCCAGATGTTCCTATGTATAACGAGTGGTACCAGGTCGTGGAATCCCTGGTATCCCAAACAAGACTAGCCCATTTTGCAAAAACACAAGCCTAGCATACCAGGAAATATGGGCCCTTATTTTATGGCTTTTCTCCTCCTACAACTAATGAAAAGCTATATGCGCTAAAATTTACTGAAACCCCAATGAAAGGTTAAGGATGGATTGTGTGTGCAACTGATGAACTATGTGATTGAGTCTCTGGATGTGTTCAATGTTACAAGTCGATGCTTTCCATACTTGATTGGACATCCTGAAAACTGTTTGCTGTAATTTCTCTGTGATTAACTGTGTTTATGAACTGTAAAACCTTACCCTTCAAAAAAAAGATTAACTGCAAAAAAAAAAATGTATTCCCACACACAGTTAATCTGTTTATTTGGCCAAAATCTTGTGATAAAAGTTATATTATAACATAAACCATCACCATTCATAATCAAAACAGTTTTCTTGTAAATCAAGGTTTATACAGTTTCTTTATTCTTCCAAGATCCTTATTTCCTGGAGGCCAGAGATTTAACATCCAAACCTGCAAAGGAAACACCAAGATGTTTGAAAAACAGTCAGAAGGAACTGTTTTGTCACTTCTCATATTTACCTAGTTGGCATTAATGTTCATCCTCTTCCCATGGATAAGGTGAATCAGTAATATCTGTCTCTGTACAGGAAAAAGGGGTGGGGCTGGTCAAGGTATTGAGATCGTTTTCTATCTATATATACAGTAATGACCTCTTCCTAAGTAGAAAGGAGATAGTTCAAACTTGCCCATTGAGTCGAGTTGCCCTAATGCTCCCAATCTATAAACCCACTCTTGTTCCTTACAGTTTAGTGTATTTTCTAAGCTCCCCTCACTCCCATTTGTATTTTTCAGTGCCCATTGCCGTAACTTTTGTGTTATATATTTGGGTTATTGTGTTACATGAACTGCCGTGGCATAGTCCATGTTTTTGTTTGTTATTACTAGAACGTGTTCATTCACCTAAATCTTAGCTTGTGTTTAGTGCAGCTCACATAGAAGCTGCCACATGAGCAGTTGAGTAAGCATACAGTTCCTCTGTGTTACAGTCAATGTGTCCCTTAACCTGTATGTGTTGTCTATCTGTAGGATTGTTGAAGACAGAGTTCCTTTCCATATGTTGGCAAGTACAGCAGAACCAATTGGGTTTACTCCCCATTTCTTTCTCCCACTCATGAATTTGGGGTCTGGTTGATAGCTATGTACCAAGCTATCATGAAGGTTCCTCCCCTCCTGTAGGATACTTTAAGTGGTTGTTCAAGTGTGGATGACAATTGTGGAATGCCCTTAATATTTGTAGTTTTTTTCTGACTATACCAACTACTTACATAGAAACATAGAAGTTGACAGCAGATAAGGACCGAAGGTCCATCCAGTCTGCTCATTTTTCTACCTTATGAATGTGCCATAGGCCTTTACCTGTCAATGGCCTATCTATTCATACTGCCTGTATTGCTCCCTTATGCCTATCCCATGCCTGTTTGAAGCCCTGCACTGTATTCATATCCACCACTTCCTGAGGTAGGCAGTTCCATGCATCCACCACCCTTTCTGTGAAAAGAACTTCCCCTCAATCGGCCTCCCTCTAATCTCATGTTGTGTACTTCTTTGCTACTCCCTCCACAAGAGGTCACAAAGGTCAAGGGTAATATTGTTTTTCTTTGTATTCTTTGGAAAAACAGGGACTTCTAGAATTCTTTGAGTATGTAAGGAAGGGGACAACTAGAGGACATGGGTGGAAGCTGTAGGGGAGATTCAGGGAGAAAGGAGGAGGTGCTACTTCGCTGAGAGGACAGTGGAGCCATGGAATGCACTGCCCAGGGGCTGGTGGAGGCAGAAATGGTGGAGGGGTTCAAGAGAGGTGGGACAGGTACAGGGAAGGGTTCTGGAAGCAAAACCAGTGCAGCGAGAATGTCCGGGACTGGGAAGGGAGAATCCAGAGAAGGAGAGGGGGCAGCAAGGTCAGCTCCCAGGGTGGGGCTGACCAAACAAGCAGACACAAAAGACCGTTGGGCCTGTTCTGCTGGCATTTTAGTATGTTAGTATGTTATTTCTTCCTCAGTGTCTCTTTCCTTGTACTGCCTCTCTGAACTTCTCTGTAAGTTCTTGTGCTCTCTTATCATACATCTCTGGTTTGGAGCAGTTCCTTTTAACTCTTATGTACTGCCCTATTTGGAGATTTGTTACTGTGTATCGGGTATGACAACTCTCCACATGCAAAGACTGTTCCTGTCTGTGGGTTTTACATACAGGTCTGTAATCGTGCACCATCTGCATTCTTGGTGATAGTTAGTGCTAGAAAATGTACTGACTTTAAATCCATTTCAACTTTAAACTTAAGGCATGGATTTGAATTTTCCAGAAATTTAACTAAAACCCCAATTCCTTTTCTGAACTTTTCCAAATCAGAAAAATGTCACCTATGAAGTGCTTGTAAATATCCACTTTGTCAAAAAAATTCATTTAGTTCAGCATCATAGATGTTTTTGTCTTCCACTCTCTAAATAAAGGTTTGCTAAGCTAGGGGCCAGGAGGTCCCCATTGCTGTACCTTCAATCTGTTTAGATATTTTCCCTCAAACATAAATATGTTATTCCTCAGTACCAAGTTTCTGAGGTTTGTAATCATATTGATTTTCTCTTGGGGAAGGTCAGTATATTTCAGGAATGAGTATTCTATAGCTTTTAAGCCCCTGTCATCATGATGTTGGTGTAGAGTGAGTCAACATCCATTGTTACAAGTTACCATTCCTGCACCACTTGTATTTTCTCAAAATGGATAAAATGTGACTTGTGTCTTTCAGGTGGCTTCTGACTTTAGGTACTAATGGGTTTAGAAGGATGTCCAGACAGACTTACAATCAGAATTTTATTAGACTCTAAGGCACACCCGCTGCTTGTTGGTGTGTGGAGGTGGGGTGGTGTTGCAATGGTAGGGGTTGGGAGAGAAGGTGGGGTGGGAACCACTACCCTAAGTCACACCCCAACACTTTTGGTGTGTGGAGGTTGGGGTGCAGTTTCAATGGTAGGGTTTGGTGGGGAGGGGTATAACAGTTGTAAAACCTAACATCCAGTTTCCTGACCTGTATCACTTTGGTTGAAGACCTATGTCTAGAACCCTAAATGTCTTTTAAACAAAGTTTTGTTAATTAATTTCCTTACTTTTGAGATAGTATAATAGTATCCCAGTTTTGTGAAATTTGTTTTGGTATTTTTGCTGTAAATTTTCAATATATCCTTTTGGGACCCCATCTAATGAACAGTGGCACTGTGATTTTGTTAGTACATCCAAAAGATGATTTCACACAGCGACTGCACCATTGTGCACCACAGCTGCGAAAACACATTTCAGGCATGATGTGAAAATGACAGCTGCACTGTTCATGAGGGAGCTATGAAAAAATCTCAATGTTAAAAATCTGAGCGAAAATAATAAAAATTTGGCGAAGTTACAATATGTGTAGAAACTGTGAAACACACATTTGTAACACAGTCATTTTGATTTTGCACACATTTTCAACATTGCCTTTTAGGACCCCACCCTAATGAACAGAGGCACTGTGATTTCATTAGTACATCCTAAAAGTTGATTTTATACAGCGACAGCACCATTCTGCGCTGGAGCTGCAAAACACATTTTGGGCATGATGTGAAAAATGACAGCTGCACTGTTCATGAGGAGGTATGAAAAATCTCAATGTTGAAAATCTGGAGTAAAATATTAAAAATTGGGAAGTTACGAATCTGCATAGAAACAGCACAACTCATATTCATACATGATCATGTTTGGGAATGTTCATAGTTTTTCAACATGGGCTTTTAGGTTCTCCTTACACTGGCACTGTCATTTTTGTGCCTAGGTCCGGAAGGTGAATCCACGTAGTGACTGCAAAATCACCTTTCAGGACCAAATAACAAAATGACAGTGATAGTAATTATGAGGTGGGGTCCCAAGAACCCATGTTGAAAATTTGGGGTAAAAATTCCTAAAATGGCTGAGATATCTACCTAAGTTGAAAACCCCATTGAGAGCCATAATATGAGCCTACCTTGATTCCTCAGTTTGTGGTTGGGCTTTGAAGAGTGCAGACGTGTCCTGGTGCAGAGAGATTGTTGTTCCCAACTTCCAGAGGTCAGTATGGTAAGGGGGTGGGGAGGTGGGTGCTCAGTGGGAGGGTGGGGATGGGGACTGGGGAGATGACAAGGACCATTTTCTTTATTACAGGTTCAAAAAATAAACATTGCGGACGGTTTCTTTATTTACAGGAAATCTAATGTAAATGTGAGCACACTGGGGTGCTCCCAGTGTCCACAAGAGTTGGGGATAACATAATGCCGACAGGGGATGGGGCAACCACGCTATAATGGAAGTGGTCTCAGGGGAGACATCCAACACTGGAGTCAGTATCCCGTGTTGAAAAATATTAGTTAAATATTTCAGCACACTGGGGTGGGTGCCCCCAGTGTGCCACAGTAGTGATGGGACTGAATACTGACACGGGATTAGGTACCCGACATTGGCAAAACTAGTACTTTGATGCAGGATTCTGCATCAAAGTTAAAATACGTCGGGGACTGTTTTCTGTTTTCTGTTTTTTTAGGGCACAAAACGGATTTGGGACACGAGGTGGGCTCTCCAGTGTCCCCAGTCTTTTGGGTGGGAGTGTTGACCTGCACTTGTACCCTCTGGCATACAATCCTACACTGGACAGCTGCCTGACATAGAATCGTATGCCCATTGCTGAACATCAGCATAAAATTCTAGGTTGGAGCACTTAGGGACATCTATTTTTTACCCATAGGAAATAATGGGAAAAATGAAGATTAATAACTTTTGAATGGATTCATATTTTTCACCAAACCTTCAAAAGGCATCTGTGAGACCAAATTGTTCTACCCTGAAAAGTTCATGCCTGTAGCTACAGTTGATTGTGAGATACAGGTTGACAAAAAACAACTAAAACTGAAACATAAAAATCTCTTATTTCTGAACATTCTGTATCTCACAAACCACACAAGGATTCAAACCAAATTTGGAACATCAATAGACCTGTCCTTCCAAAGATGCAGTTAACATTTCAAGCAGATATGTTGAATCTGGCCAAAGCTGTTACCCTGCAAAATTGGCCTTTAGCATTACATGCTCGACTAACCCTAACTATACTTTTATATGTAAACCCCTGTTACCTGGGGTTACTAGAACCCTAGTTAGATCTAGTGGCAGGCAGGGACAGGCAGCTAGTGAAACTCCAGTTAAATGGATTTCACTATGTCTTGCTCTTTTTCAGTCTCTGCTGAGCTGGGGCTATGACATCATTTAGAATTCTTCAGCAGCATAAGCCACAATGGAATGTTGCTGTTGGGAGTTAGGTAGAACGTTGGGGAATTTCAAAGTCAGTCTAGAGTCGATACTTGAATTCAGCAGTCTAGTTTTGTTTGCAGTCTGAAGTGGGCACAAAGAAAAGGAAGGATGTAGTTCCTTCAGTGCCTTGGAGGAGGGTGCCTGCAGGCCCCCTATGCTCAGCTCTGACACAGAGCTACCTTAGGGTATGTGCTTCCACCATAAGAGGCACAAAGAACCAGCTCCCAGGGTCAACCCTGGCCTGGGAAAAGGAAGAAGCTGCCTGATGAAGAGTGCTGTGGCACTACAGTTTTTGTGGAATTGAGATTCCTTCTGAGTTTTGGACATCTTCAACAATGAAGGTGATGAAGCTTTGACAAAAGGCCAGAGTCATTCACCAAAACAGTGAGTAAATAAGTCTCTGGGGCTGTGGGTCAGTCAGGAAACATAAAGCGTAGAATTTGATGGCAGATAAGGACTGCTTGGCCCACCAGTCTGCCCATTTCCCTACCTAATGGATAAGCTGCAGATCCTAGTTAACCAGCAGCCTACTTCTTCCTACCCCCACCCCTAGAATGGCCTTCCAGGACTGTCCCATGCATGCTTGAATTCCACCACTGTTTTGACTCCACAACCTCCTCCGGAAGGCCGCTCCATGCATCCACAACCTCTCTGTGAAAAAATACTTCCTTTAAATTACCTCTGAGCTGCCCTCTATCTTCAAATTGTGCCCTTGTTCTTGCACACCTCTTTTTTTGAAAGATGCTACCTCTTGGACTTTGTTGATTTCCTTGAGGTACTTGAATATTTCTATCATGTCCCCCTCTCCTCCTTTCCTTGAGGCTATACATATTAAGCTTCTTTAGTCTCTTTTCATATGTCTTCCGGTGCAGACCCTGCACCATTTTAGATGCCCTCCTCTGGACAGCTTCCATCCTGTCTTGTCTTTGCGGAGATTGGGTCTCCAGAACTGCATGCAGTACTCCAGATGGGGTCTGACCAGCTGTCTGTACAGAGAGATAACTTCCTGTTTTCTAGTGGTGATGCCTCTCCCTATGCATCCCAGTATTCCCCAGTCCTCCTTGCTGCCCTCTCACATTGTTTGCCCATCTTTAGGTCATCTGATATGACTACCCCAGGTCCCTTTCCATTTTGTTGTTGTTAGTATCTCAACCCCCATTGTGTACTCTTCCCTGGGTTTTTGTTTCCCAGGTGCATTACCTGCACTTCTTAGCATTGAATCTAAGCTACCATACATTTGATCATTCCTCTAACCTTGCCAAGTCCCTTCTCGTCCTTTCCTCCCCACCTTGTGCATCAACTCTGTTGCAGATCTTTGTGTCATCTGAAAAGAGACATACTTTTCCTTCAGTCCCTCTGCAATGTCACTTATAAAGACATTGAAGAGGACCGATCCTAACACTGAACTCTGCGGTACCCCACTAGTAACCCCTTTCTTCAGAGTGGACTCCATTTACTATTACCTCTGTGTCCTATTCTCCAGCCAATTTTTACCCAGGCTGTCATCTTGGGACCCACTCCCAGGCTGGCTAACTTGTATATTAATCTTTGTGTGGGACTGTGTCAAATGCCTTGCTAAAGTCTAGGTAGGCCATGTCCACAGCCCTCCCTGATCTACAGCTTTGGTCACCCAGTCAAAGAAATTATCAGATTTGTCTGGCGTGACCTTCCTGTGTAATCCATGCTGCCTTGGGTCCTGTGCCCTCTGGCCTCTAGATACTCAACAATTCTTTCCTTCAGAAGTTATTCCATCATTTTCCTACAACTGAGGTTAAACTAACAGGTCTGTAGTTTCCTGCTTCTGCCTTGCTCCCACTTTTGTGAAGGGACTCACATCTGCCCTCCTCCAGTCCTCTGGTACCACCCCATCCTCCCATAATTTGTTAAAAGGGTAGTCAGTGGTGTCACTAGTTCTACGCTAGTTCTTTTAGAATTCTGGGATGAATTCCATCAGGCCCCAATTATTTGTCCACCTTCAGTTTTAAGAGTTCTTTCAGAACCCTTTCTTCTGTAAATGGGCTGGTATCAATTTCTGTATCCAGAGTGTTTCTACTGTTTGTTTTAGGTACCGCCCCTCTACCTTTGTAAATACTGAGCAAAATGTTTGTTTAGTATCTCTGCCTTTTCACAGTCACCCTCTGGCCCCCTCCCTCCCTTTATTAAGCCTCACTATCCCTCCTTGGTCTTCCTTCGCTCCCTGATGTACCTATAAAGGTTTTATCCCTTCTTAACTGATCTGGCTATCTTTTCCTCGGTTTGGGCCTTTGCTGTTCTGACTGCCTTTCCAGCTTCCTTTTGCTTTAACTGATATAGTTCTCTGTCCTGCTCCTTCTGTGATTCCTTGTACTTCCTGAATATTTCTTTTCTCTTGAACCTTTGCTGCCACTTCCTTTGAGAACCATAGTGGTTTCTTACATCGTTTCACTTTGTTTATTTGCTTCACACAAAGGCTTGTTACTTCTGTGATGGCAGTTTTATTATTCCCCATTGTTCTTCCACCCTCCTTCCTGCCCATTTGCTAGTGCATTCCTTAGGCACTCACCCATTTTTTGGCAAAGTCAGCCCTCCTAAAGTCCAGTACTTTTGCCTTTGCATGGCTTGACTCTATTGCTGTGTTTATTGTGAACCATACTGTTTGATGCTGCTAGTTCCCAGATGGCTACCCACTTCTACATCTGTGATCTCTCTTCATCTCCATTTGAGAGACGGGACTAGATTGCTCCTCTCAGTGGGCTCCAATACTAGTTGTCTAAGGCATGCCCCTGTAGGGCATCTAGAATAACCCCACTCTTTGAAGTGGCTGCTGCAACTGCACTCCAGTTAACATCTGATATATTCAGATCCCATCAGCAATATCTCCCTTTTCCTGCCATTCTAAGTATTCTTTCTATCATTTCCTTGTTCCTTCCTCCCCTGAGAGAAGGTCTTATCCAACCCCTGTGCGGATTGTGTTGCCATTGCCGGTCTCAAATTTACCCACAGTGCTTTTCTCCTCCCTGTTCTCCCTTTTGTTCTGTTGCTTTGATTCCTTCCCTTATGTAAAGAGCTACTCCTCCTCTTTTACCCTCCTGTCCCTCCTGTAGATAGTGTATCCTGGTATGTTTACGTCCCAGTAATGGTTTTGTGTACCATGTTTCTGTGACTGCCATAATATCCAGATGTTCCTCCTTCATCAAGGCCACTAATTCAAAAGCTTGTTACTCAGACTACGGGCATTGGTACTCATTGCTCTCCATTTTTGATGCCTTTACCTTCTGTTGCAGCATCCTCCACTGACCTTTCTACCTCGGTCTTTTCTCATTTAGTACCCTGTTTTGTAGGAGAGGCTGGGATTTTCCTGCTGCTTATCAGTGCCTCCCTTGAGTAGTTTAAAAGCTTGCCAATGAAGCATTTAAACTGATTGCTCAAAAGACTTCTTCCCTTCCTGGACAGATGCAGACCATCCTGCCCATATAGGCTGGTGTCCTCCAGGTGGAACCCCAGTCCCAATAAATCCAAACCCCTGTGCTCTACACCATTTTTCAACCATTCATTAAACTGCATGGTGCAAAGTACCCTCGCCTCACTCATGCCATTGACAGGCAGCACCTCTGAGAAGGATACTGTGTGTGCTACTTGTCTTAGGCCCCTCCCCAATTCTACAAAGTCCTTCTGCACTGCACTAATCTCATGTTGAGCCAAGTCATTTGTCCCTAAGTGGACAATGATGTCCAGCTCAGACTCCCGTGCAGCTGTTCTCATGATCCTGAGGATCGCTTCCTGTCCCTCAAGCCATGGCACCAGGCAGGCACCTTACTTCAGTTTTCCTGCTCCCCCAGTTCTATCCCCTAATAATTGAGTCCCCACCAGGAGCTGCTTCCTTTCCTTTTGGTGTCCTCTGCCTCCTTCCTGTGGGCCTCCCTTGTGTCAGTTGTCCTCAGCCTCCTTAGTCTCCTCTGTGGGTGCATCCATGGGGAGCTATGCTCCCCAGAATGGTGTATGGATTGTGGAGTGGAACAACTGACTGGGTGTGCCTCTGTTCCCATCCTCACCCTCCTGAGCCCACTGTGGTCCACCTGCTGTGCTTTCTTCACAACCTCTGAGGTAGTGGTGGTGGCTCTGGTGCTCCCTTGATGGGGAGGTTCCCTTCCTACTGTCCAGTGTGGTCTGGGGTAAGTTTCCCTACTACTGTCCAGTGTGGCCTGAAGACAGGCAACTTCCTCCCTCAGGGCAGAGAGTTGTCTGCAAATAGAGAGCATCTCAGCCTCCAGAAAGACTCCCGAAGACTGCTGCCCCACAGCCATTACATTGCACTACTCCCCACATGTTTATCTACTTTTTTTGTGTGTTTGTGTGTGTGATTGGTTTGTTATATAGAAATATATATTATACAATGTGTATGCTTATATTGTCAGTGCAGTGTGCTAGAGAGGATATGACAGTGATATACCTTGCACTCTTGAGGAAATGATGTCAGAACCCCAGGTATAAAGGAACTATTTCCGGGGTGGGTGGGGTGAGGGTGGGAAGGGGTTGGGCCTAAACTGTGCCCTCACAAAACAATCAGCTAAGAGCTCTGACCTACCGCTGCGATGAGTGCCTTCCTGTCAGCAAGATGCCCTACACAACAATTTGACAGAGAAAATACCTGCTAATTAAACAGAGAAAATCAGACATCCAAGTCAGACACAGGTAAACCTCCCAGCCCCAAAACAGCCTGGTGGTTTGTGCTCTGAAAGCAGTCGGCCCCAAAATAAGTCAGCTGTGCTTTTAAACTCTTCCTACACTGAAAATCTTAAGAATTATAACAAATGTAAAAGCTAGATCCACCTCCCTCTGTTGCTTGAAGACTGCCTTTTCCTGATAATTCTAAGTTCCTTATTTCACCTTTCAGTTAGAAGTAGCCTCCCCTGCAGAATATCTGCTACAAACCAAAGACAATTGTAAGGTTCACCTCCCTCTGTTGTGAGCACAACTTGCTTTCTTGCTAATCCTATGTTCAGTATTGCAGCTTCCAGCCAGAGGTAGTATCAGTTGATGCCAAGTCCAGGGCTTATGGAACAGTGAGATGTAATGACTGTTGTATGTGGGGGTCTTCAAGGGAAAGACAGTTTCTGCATTACAAAGCCATGTACAGTCTGCACTATAGTAGCCAAAGAAGAGGCTTATGGAACAGTGAGATGTAATGACTGATGTATGTGGGGGTCTTCAGAAAGACAGTTACTGCATTACAAAGCCATGTACAGTCTGCACTACAGTAGCAAGGATGTGTTTTGTGTAAACAAAGGAATGGCCAGGTATGAGTCTATGGAACAAAAGGTGGAAGACCCCCACCTGGCGTAACAGGGCTCACCTCTACAGATTCACTTTGAGACACCAGTCACCTTTCTGTCAGGTATTGGCCAGTGCCTGAAGAGGTGCCCTGACATGGGGATGGAGTAGAGGGTGGTAGTGTGCCACTAGTTAAAGAGTCCATGACATATGGAAGTTTAGGATCCAAGAATGGATTGTGTCTGTGTCATCACCTTATCTGCATTACTAGGAGTGTAGCCCTTGGGGATCCATCTATGCTTTTCATTCAGTATTGTTGAATAAAGCCACACTTTAGAATCCCATCTCCTGGTATTGGACATTATGTTATTGCTTCTAGTCTCTGGATTACTTTGGGTGCCCCTGTGCAGAGTGGTCAAACCTAATCACCATGCCGAGTGACACCTCTCTCCCAAATTTGAGCTTATAAAAATGGAGGCACGCGTCATAGGACCCAGGCCTCAACCTGTTCACTAGCCACACAGGCAGGAGTAGTAGCCCTCTCAGTTTAGCACCGACTGGGGTTGCATCTTGGAGGCTACCACTGGGATTCTGTTGAAATTTGGGAGAAGGAGAAGAAAGGTTGCTCAGGTGATGGCTAACATTTTGGCTATCTGGCAGTGGGTAGCCCAAAAATGTGAGCAATGTTTAACTAATGTGCGGTGTGCTGTTATCCATGTGCTGCTATTAAAATGCCAACTGTTTACCAAAGGCGCAGTAAAGCCTGAGTGGGTATGCCCTTGTCCTGCATCAAAAGTACAGTGTTTGCCAGCTTTTGAATTTTATTGTGGAAAAGAAGTGTGGAAAACTGTGGGTAACAAAGGAGACTTGTGCCCTAGAAGTTTGAAGTGCTTGCTTTATGAACTGGGGAGTCGTTAAGTAAAATGCCATGATAAATGGTTAAAATGGGCTCCCCACTGAGGTCATTGAAGAAAAAAAGTGTGGTTTTGCAATTTAAATTTTGCCTGCTCGACGATCGCCATGAGGAGAGAAGAGCACAAGAGGAAAGAGGCTCATTTGCATGGCGTCAGGTGATTGGTGAGACTTCAATCAGTCCCACCCCAAGCCAGCTCTAGAGCGACTGCACAGCATTCGAGAGGGACAGTGAGTGGAGGTGCAAACTGGCTTACCAGGAGGCGTCGCAGTGATTGAAAACACGGTTGAACTTTTAAAACTGACTTTTCTGTTCAAATTTGGTCTCAATCTGTATCTCGATCGTCTGGACTGTGAGTGTGGTTTTCCCAGGGACAATCGGCAGGACTGCCAACCCTTCCTTCCAGAGGCCTCTAAGACTGGCTGCAGGCCATTTATTCCATCGCAGCAAACAGCTACTGCTAACAGTGAGTACCAAAAATATTGCTCAAACTGGTGTGATTTATAACAAAAGCCTGCTGAATCTGTGTGTAGCAGTGTAACCGCTTGGCAAGAAGGACTGTGTTAAGTTTTACCAGCTAAAGCAAGAATTCTAAGCATAGAAACATAGAATTTGATGGCAGATAAGGACCGCTTGGCCCACCCAGTCTGCCCATTTCACTACCTAATGGATAAGCTGCAGATCCTAGTTAACCAGCAGCCTACTTCTTTCTACCCCCACCCCTAGAATTGCCTTATGGTTGTCCCATGCATGCTTGAATTCAACCACTGTTTTGACTCCACAACCTCCTCTGGAAGGACGTTCCATGCATCCACAACCCTCTCTGTGAAAAAATACTTCCTTACATTACCTCTGAGCCACCCCCATCTTCAAATTGTGCCTTGTTCTTGCATACCTCTTTTTTTTGAATGATGCTACCCTCTTGGACTTTGTTGATTCCCTTGAGGTACTTGAAAGTTTCTATCATGTCCCCCTCTCCTCCTTTCCTCAAGGCTATACATATTAAGCTCCTTTAGTCTCTCTTCATATGTCTTCCAGTGCAGACCCTGCACCATTTTAGTTGCCTCTCTCTGGACAGCTTCCATCTTGTCTATGGGGTACTGTGTGCAGTTCTGAGACCCAATCTCCGGCAAGGACATAGACAAGAGCAACCGACTGTGAGCATAATGATAGGTTCAGTGTCAGTATAATTTTCAAAGCCAAGTGAGAAACAGTTAGTTGTATGAGAGATGCAACGTAAATACAGGCAATCCTGTGCTTGAAATACTGAGGCTTTAAGGAACTGTAGCTAGGCGATGCCTTCAGCGAGTGAAAGGTCCAATGTAAATCATACAAATGTGCTAGGAAGAGAACAGTGCAAGTTTGTGCAGTTTGAGCAAAGTTATCAGTAGTGTGTGTAACGTCGGCTGTGCAGTGGCTTGACCCAATTACAGAGAGTTGATGCATCAGGTGCTGCTGCCACCATGATAGGGTGGGGCAGGCATGAAAACACTGCAGCAAAAGCCATTTTATAGAAAGTTTCTGATCAATGTTGGGACTTGAAATAACCAGGCGATTGTTTGTTTTCTCTGCAGTCATGGCTTGGGACCAGCCCGCTACCTGGATCATGCCCAGGCTATGATAGTTGAAGAAGTAAACAAACTGAGAAACATTGAGAAGTACCACTGTGAGGAAGACTGCCTCCTCTTGAGGCGATTCCTAGTTATCCAGTCAAAGTAGTGTGTAATGTGCTTAGAGGCTGGAAGAGATGTATTTGTGGTTCCTCACTGCTCTGGGTGCCTGGAAAAGTATGGACTGATAGCAGCCCCAAGATTCATTTGGCTCCTACATGGACAGAATTACTAGAACCAGCAGTTGGCAACATGTAGCACCAGAGAGCCTGAAATGGGAGGTTCAGAAGAGTGTGGCAAAAAGCTAGGGGTGCAGATATACAGGCAGCACAGACAACTGATGACTCTGCATCTGAGCCACTAAGAGACAGTGGAAAGGAGCATCAGCCGATCCGTGGATAGGGGGCCTAGTCCAAGTCTTGTGGGAGAGAGCGAACTGAGAGAGGCCTTTGAGTGGGAGGTATCGACCTCTGCTGCAAGTGAGGAATGGACAGTATCAGGAGTGAGGACAACTGCTCACTCCTGGGCATAGATTCTCAGCGAAGATGATGAGGGGCACCCATTTGGCCTGAAGAAGAAGGAGTGGGCTCACAGCCCTCAAGTTCCTGTTTTAGAGGGACGATGGAAGACAGTGGTGTTTCCACAGCCCTGGCTGAGCAAGAAGGAGTCAGGGATTCATTTTGTGTATCACTAAGTATGAGAAGCTAGCAGAACCAGGACTGACCACCCAAAGCCAGGCCAGAGGTCTCAAGTTGACCAAATCTAGCAAAGAGGAAAGACTAGTTCGTAGGAAAGTGAATGAGCTCTTCAGAATTTTGTTTCCTACCTTTCCTAGAAAAGTCTGGGAAGAAATAGAGAGGTGCAGGAAATCCTGGATTATGGAAGAGGCCATGAAACATGTGCATCCTGGGACAACTAAATTTGTCAGAGATCGGATGTTGCAAGAAAAGTTCAAGCAAAGGAAGGTGGGCAGGACTCTGTTTATTGACACTGTTCGGATCATGGACAGCAAGGGACAAGAATCCTTTCACGATGTGAATTATGAGCGCCAGACGGGTAATAATTCATGCACCTGACCCATTGTGCTATTTCCCACAATGCAAAGACCTTCCTACTAAATGTGCCCATGCCCCCAAATGTAGATCAGAGCAGTGGTAGCCAGTGCTGCCTTTCCAGCTGTTGCCATACCTATGTTGTTCCGCCAGTCTGGACGTCCAGGACCAAGGTGCCCCAATTCTTCAGTAATTGCAATAAACTCCAATGTCCATAAAGTTATGAACTGGCTACTCCAGAAGATGTCAACTCCAGAGAGGACACCAGCCCAGCTGTTGCCGGATCGGATGACTTCAGTCCAGCTGTGTGTTTCTTCTTCTTTGCCTGCCCAAAGGTACCACCTCCTAGATGACATCTTCCCAGCTGTTTCCCAGAGACATCATCCTGTCATGTTTCGAAGATGTCTGCCCAGCTGTATCAGAAGAATGCTGTCAGGGAGAGTCTTCGTGGGACACAGGTGTCGTATGCTTTCCATTCTACAAGGGACTGGTCAGTCCAGACTTTTCAATTTTTCTGACATTTGCAGTATACATCCTACACCAGGCAATAGCAAGAAGGGCGTAAGCACCTGCACAACACACTGACTAGTGTCTCAAAGATAAAAAATCAAATTTATTACAGACCAGAATCAGGACGCACACTACAGACTGACGCTTCACTTTGCGGCTGCCAAGTTTCCTCAGGGTAAAAACACCACCCAGGTGCTCTACTTAAATAATCAGTTCACCATGTCATGTGATTTCTATTGCACCAATGCACATACACTAATAATTATATATGAACTACTTAAACAAACAATTCTTAAAGGAACAAAGTATATATATCCATTGTTCCCATATAAAAACTAAGAACTACCACAAACACCTAAGGATATACTTGACAATTCCAAAATATCTTATAAATATTCATACATACTTTATATAAAACTAAGGCAGTCACATTAATTATCGTAAAAAACTCTTTTGCATCACTTATTTAAATACAAAAACATAAACAAGTGCATGTGTTAGAGGGAGCAAACTATCTATCAGACTCTGTTACTTTATAGAATGAATCCCAAGTTATACATCTTAATTTATATTTAAATCAGTTCACCATATATTTATATTAATTTAAGTTCATAAAACTAAATTTGCTTTGTTTCATATAATTGTAAATTTCAAGGATTTCCTAAGATTCATGGTGGAAAGAGCCCTTACATTATTTATACTTCTTTAGAAATGCAGCCAACTCAATATTGTCATTAGGCCCTTATTTCCTGAAGCCCCTGAAAAGTATATATCCAGAAGCTTTCTCTCTGGCCTATTCTCTTATTTAAATCTCCACCCCTCGGTCCCAGTGTAACAAGCTCCAAACCCAAAAACTAAATTTATGATTTATTTGACCATATTTCAAAACATGTTCCACTATAGCATATGAATCATCTCTCTTTTCTACTGCTCTAACGTGTTCACTATTCTCACTTTTTAATTTCATGTAGTCGTCCAACATAATAGGCACCACACTCACATGTTAGTAGATATTTACTCCTGTGCTATTACATGTAATGAAATCACGTAACTCCATATTCTTCCCAGTCACGGATGTGTAAAATTTTTACAACAATTAATGTATTTACAGTATACACAATTCCCAGATCTGTATGTTCCTCTTGGTTTTGAAGTGAGCAGTGTTTGTCTACCTTTTCTACTGGAACCTGCCATGTTAGATACTTCATAATCCTTAATACTTTTACTTTTTTATACACTACTTTGGGACCTCCTTCTATTATTTCTTTCAATTTTGGCTCTAACTGTAAAATAGACCAGTTGTTACTTAATACCTGTTTTACTTCATATGCTCATTTGAAAAACCAGTAGTGAAGGGACAATCAACCTTTAATTTAGAATCTCTTTATAATTTAGCACTTCTCCTCTGTCTAATGTATCTACTTTTCTAATAGCTGATGCTATACTACTGTTACTGTACCCTATTCTTAAGCAGCTGTACTTGTTGATTTCTTTTAATCTTAAATTCAGAGGGTTCAGAACAGTTTTGAAATGTTTTATTAATTGACTTTTGGTATATTAAATTTTGTATGGAAAGGATGACAACTGTCATACCTCAGTAGAGTATTTCTGTCTGTGGATTTCTGGAATAGAGTGGTACATACTCTTCATTACTATCCTTATAGATTTTAAATCCAAAAGATAATACTTGTTTGATGAATATCATATTTGTCGTTAAACAACTGCTAGTTGACGCCATCCATTTAATGAAATGTCCAAACTCTTCCACAGAACCTTTCCAAACTATTAATATGTCATCAATAAAGTGAGCCATAGGTCTACTTTATCAATAAAAGGATTGGTGTCTAGTTTATACAAAAAATCGATTTCCCATTTCCCTATAAACAAATTGGTGTAACTGGGGCCAATGTGGTGCCCATAGCTGTACCTCGGATTTGATGATACAAAACCCTTCAAACATGAAAATATTCATGGTAGTACCAGTTCAACTAGCTGTCGGTTACGCCCTTCTTGCTATTGCCTGTTTTGAATTTCAGCACTATCACATTATCCTGGTGCTCTTTGGTTTTTGCTCATTGTTTTACATCCTACACCAGCAGGCATTCATTGTGACTGTCCTCAAAGACTGTCCCCTAAGGGACATTTGCCTGCAGAACTTTGCTTCACTGGGCTCCAGCCCAGGAGAGACTCTTTATTGGACTTGCCTTGGGCCTGAATTTAGTCACTAGTTGGGACTTTGTAGGACCTTCCATCCCAAAGAACTGCTAAATGTGTGTTGTAAATATTCTGTATATACTCTTTCTATTTTCTACCTTTTCAAAAAAAAAAAATTGCTTTTAGGATTCTCCAGTGTCAGATGGATGGGGCTTGTTGGTTTGTTGTCTTAGTTAGACAGGACTGTAATTGTAGATTAGGGAAGATGTTTTCTTTTTGTCTTGCAGGTATTCCTGGAGAAGCAATGAAGACAAGACAAGAAGTGGACTGGAACTATCGGAGTTCAGTTTTGCTTTAGTTCATAGTAATTAAAGTAATGTTGTAAGAACTTTTAACTTGTTTTCTTCCACAGGTGTATGATTGCAGGTGTCCAGGGTTGGGGAGGTCCCCTTTAGTGTTTTTGTTTGGGTAAAAGGGCAGACAGGATTTTCCTAGAGGGTTAGGGAGGATAGACAGGCTGTGGTCCTGACTTGCAGTAGGGCTGCAGTACTGATCTATTAGGGCTATGATCTGGACAATTCTACCAGAGCCATTAGGTACCCATAGTCAGCAGGTAGAGTAGAGGCTGATGTGTCAGCTGATGGCCTCTGGGCCCTTAGTGTTACCTGCCTGTGCCTGGCACATGGTATGAGAGGTCCTGATCACCTTTCTGTAGGTAGCACAGAGGGTAGGATGGCCCAAGCGTGTGTTAATGACTGGGAACAGTCATTTTCCTAGCTCAGGGTGAGTGTAACCCCCTGTTGCCCAGGGTTACTAGAACCCTAGTTAGATCAGTGGTAGGCAGGAACAGGCAGCTAATGAAACTCCAGTTAAATGGATTTCACTATGTCTTGCTCTGTTTTCAGTCTCTGCTGAGCTGGGGCTATGACATCATTTAGAATTCTGCAGCAGCATAAGCCACAATGGAATGTTGCAGTTGGGAGTTAGGTAGAGCATTGAGGAATTTCAAAGTCAGTCTAGAGTTGATCCTTGAATTCAGCAGTCTAGTTTTTGTTTGCAGTCTGAAGTAGACACAAAGAAAGGATGGATGTAGTTCCTTCAGTGCCTTGGAGAGAGGGGTGCTCTGCAGGGGCAGGCTCCCTGCCCTCAGATCTGACACAGAGCTACCTTATAGTATGTGCTTTCACCATAAAGAGGCACAAAGAACCAACTCCCAGGGCAACCCCTGGCCTGGGAAAAGGAAGAAGCTGTCTGATGAAGAGTGCTGTGACCCTACAGTTTTATTGGAATTGAGATTCCTTCAGAGTTTTGGACATCTGCAACAATGAGGGTAATGAAGCTTTGACAAAGGCCAGAGTCATTCACCAAAACAGTGAGTAAATAAGTCTCTGGGGATGTGGGTCAGTCAGGATGCCAAGTCCAGGGCTTATGGAACAGTGAGATGTCATGACTGTTGAATGTGGGGGTCTTCAAGGGAAAGACAGTTTCTGCATTACAAAGCCATGTACAGTCTGCACTATAGTAGCCAAGGAAGAGGCTTATGGAACAGTGAGATGTAATGACTGATGTATGTGGGGGTCTTCAGAAAAAACAGTTACTGCATTACAAAGCCATGTACAGTCTGCACTACAATAGCCAAGGATGTGTGTGTAAAGAAAGGAATGGCCAGGTAAGGTCTATGGAACAAAAGGTAGGAAACCCCCACCTGGCGTAACAGGAGGGCTCACCTCTATGGATTAGCTTTGAGACACCAGGCACCTTTCTGTCAGGTATTGGCCAGTGCCTGAAGAGGGTGCCCGACATGGGGATGGAGTAGAGGGTGGTAGTGTGCCACTAGTTAAAGAGTCCATTACATATGGAAGTTTAGGATCCAAGAATGGATTGTTTCTGTGTCATCACCTTATCTGCATTACTAGGAGTGTAGCCCCTTGGGGATCCGTCTTTGCTTTTCATTCAGTGTTGTTGAATAAAGCCACACTTTAGAATCCCATCCCTGGTATTGGACATTATGTTGTTGCTTCTAGTCTCTGGATTACTTTGGGTGCCTCTGTGCAGAGTGGTTAAACCTAATCACCATGCTGAGTGACACCTTTCTCTCCAAATTTCAGCTTATAAAAATGGAGGCACTGCGTCATAGGACCCAGGCCCTCAACCTGTTCACTAACTACACAGGCAGGGTAGTAGACCTCTCAGTTTAGTGCCAACTGGGGGTTGCATATAAATATTATATATATATATATATATATATATATATATATATATATAGCCCACATTTAAATATTAGTTACTGTCATGCAGAATTAACAGGTTTGACCTTTATGATAAATAAGGATGCCTACTTTGTTACAGGTGAGTGCTTACACTGTTTGCAGTTCCTTTCCAGTGTTACCTGTTTTCATTAATTTCTTTGGTAAACCTCTTCTAGTTGGCTTGGTTCTGCAAAGAACTTCTACAACATCAGGAAGTAGATGATGAACATTGTTCCATCCTCCCTCTCACCTAACAAGGTAGGGAACTGTTTACCATATCTTATTTTGGTTAGAGGTTTGTCTATGTAGACATCTTTTATGTGTTGGTTAGTGACAGGATGCACAGTACAAGTTGTACAGATCTACTTTCACATACTTTGAGGCACTGCGTGGACAAAAGTGACTGGAGAGCCATTGCTGTCTGAAATGTTCATGTGCCCAAGATTCTATGTTGATTACAGCCTTGGGTTGTGCCATATTTCCTCTAGTAGAGGTGCACTTTACCCATTTGTTCTGAATACCCATTGACAGTGTTGGAGCTAACAGAAATGGAAGTCTGTTAAGTATGAAGAAATTTCTTCTTTTATGCTCTAACTGAGAAGAGACACTGACATTTAAGAAATCTCTACAGCATTTGGCATCTTCCAGTGAAGATTTAGAATTGCTTCCTGTTAACCAACATGCTTTCCAGAGTATTGTGGGAGTCAGTAAGGTGTCTAGAGAATGGCATCTTAATGATCTAATCAGCGCTGTATACAGTGTGCGTTATAGGTGCAACCACATCTATCAAGTTGGGGGCATGGATCTACCAATGCCTTTGGAATTTTGCAGGACCTGAAAATCAGGGGACTGAATCCTCACCCCGGTGGTTGTGCCCATGGTATGTGTCTAAGTACAATATGAGGAGTGTGTCAGGGAACCAGCAGTATTGATCCTGGGGACGTTCTACTTATAAGGCTGGAAAGATGAGCCTTCACATTAAGGAATCTTTCAAGGGACATAGGGCAGCACATGGGAAGCATGTGTGCTGGCGCAGGTTGCCCCCAAATTGATCTTTGAGCCAGACTGCACTTCATGTACTGGAAGCTGCCTGTGTGCAGGGCAAGGCTGTCTGCGTATGAGTGAAATAACACCCGAGGAGCAGATTGAGAGGCAGAGCCATGAATATGGCTGAGTGGGATGATAAAATCTCCTTGCAGCCTGCTGAGCAGTGCTAATTACTGGTGCAGACTTCACCAAAATGGAGGAGAATTACGGAGCACCTAGTCAAGCTCAGAGTGACCATGGGGGGTGGATGAAAAATGGTCTATAATTGAGATGGGGCCCAGAAGTCTCAAGCTCCTGTTTGAAGCAGATAGGAAAAAGATCAAAACACAAATCACTCTGGTTCACCAGGGAGGTTGTCAGTGCCATGAGGGACAAAGCGCTTCTTCAAGGGAGCACTCGGAGAGGAGGAAGTTACCAGCAGAGTTTCACGGGGCTGGGGATCAGACTGGTGCTGTTCAATATATTCATTAATGACATTGGTGACAGTGTAAAGGCAAAATCTTCCTCTTTGCAGATAACACCAAGCTCTGTGGGTGGGTGGGCACAGAACAGCAGGTCAGGGATCTGGGAGAGGACCTAATAAATCTTGAAAGATGATCTTCAATCTGGCAACTAGGGTTCAACTCGAAAAAGTGCAAGGTCATATACATATGGAGTAAGAGCTCAGAGGCCCAATACAGACTAGGAGGAATGACCATCACGGTGTCTGAGGAGGAAAAGACCTGGGATTTGCAATCATGAGCAATCTGAAATACTCTATGAAGGCAGCAGCAAGGGCAAATAGGATTCTGGGTTGCATAAGCAGGGGTTCACCAGCAGAAGGAAAACAAGCCACAATGACCCTAAAAGGAGAGACTAAGAATCTCAATATGTACACCGTGGAAAAGAGTAGGAATAGGGAGATATAATAGAGGTGGTAAATAATGTACAGGAGGGTATTTTCTAGAGAAGTTGCTCATGGAATAAGGGGCATGCTATGAGCTGGCGTGGGGTAGATTGAGGAGAAATGTGAGGAAGTACTTCTTCACAGAAGAGTGATAGATTCCTGGAACAGCCTTCCAGCGGAGGAGGTGGGGGCAAAAACAGTGGTGGGGCTCAAGAATGCATGGGATAAGCACAAAGGAATCATAGTGGAAAGGAAGTGGTGAGAGAGAGAAAGAGCTGTAGATCGGGCACAGTTTGATGTAATGGTGTAGGTAGGAGAAATGGGCAGACTGGATGGGCCAAGTGGTCCTTATCTGCCACCAAACTCTATGTTTCTATACTGCCACTTTACCTATCATGGTCAGGCCACACCTGGGTATTGTGCGTAGTACTGGAACCCTTACTTCAAGGCGTCCACTCTGCTGGGAGGGTGGTATAGAAAAGGGCCACAAAAATGATTCATGGAAAGCAGGGGCTCTTATATGAGCAGAGGCTGGAGAACCATAATATGTACTTGCTTGAGAAAAGATGGAAACATGGGGACATGATAGAGACTTTTAAGTACCTCAAAGGTATCGACAAGGTTGACCCCATGAACATTTTAAGAGTAGTGAGAACAAGAACATGAGGGACACAGTTATAAACTGGAAGAAGAAAGGTTTTGGAAAGCGGCCAGGCACTTCTTCATGGAACAGGTAGTGGCAGGGTGGAATGGGCTACCAGGAAGTAGTGAACCAGAAAACAGTTGAGGGATTCAAGAGGGATGGGATAAAGTCAAGGAGAAGGTAAAAGTTTCTGGGGAGGAAGGGTGGAGCAACATGTGAAGAAATGCGCATGAGCTGTGCATCAGGCAGACCTCATAGACCATAACACCTTCTTGTGCTAGCAAATTCTTATGTTTGTGTGTTCATATGTTTAAAATGCAACTATTAATGGGGCAGAAAGAACCTCCGGGGAGTCAGATGAGGGTGGAGGGTGTTTTGCATTCCAGTACTTCCCTTGAACTTTTCTTCCTGGCATCTAGTGTCCCCTATTCCCAGTCACTGGGTCAAGAAATAGGCCTAGTGTCAAGTGTTCCCCTTAGTTCCAGTCAGTGTGTCAGTGAAATATCCATGGTGCCAAGTGTCTCCCATTACCAGTCACTGTGTAGCGTAAATGTCCTCTCATCTAGTGTTCCCCCAATTCTCACTGCCAGTGTGTTTTCCATAATAACAATAAAAATGTTTCCTGGTGTCTAGTGAGACCCCCACCACCCCAAGTGGCCACTACCTACTCACCCAAATTCAGCAACTGGCACTGCTCTCCCACTTAACTCCATGGCTGTCTGCCTGCCTCACAAGTCTATTATTGATATACTGTATTAGATGCAAAGATAGTATATCAATACAGGACTTGGAGGAAGGCAAATCAAACCTCATGACTTCAAAGGGCTGCCTGGGAAGTCCTGTATCGATAGTGTACCTGTCTGTAATACAGTCTATCATTTATGGACTTACAGGGCAGATGGCAGCCAGCTGTTGAGGGAGCAGAGGGTTGTGCCAGCTGCTGTGCTGGGCTGGGTGGGTGGTGGGCACTTTGGGGAGGGTGTCACTGGACACCAGGCACATTATTAGAATGGGGGACACTAAATGCCAGGGATATATATAGGGAATACATAATGGATTGCCCTGGAATAACACATTTATCTCCACTAGTGAGTGGTAAGACTCATAATTCATGAGTGGTGAGCCACGAGTTAGTTATAAAGGTCTTACCACTGTGGTGGAGATAAATGTATTTTACTGCACCCATTATGTATTTGATATAATACTAGTAACTGGTGAGAATGTTTTCATAGGGCTCAGTCAGTTGTTATTACCATAATAACTGGCTGGTTATTACTGCAAACACACCTCAGCTCTCAGAACAGTAAGCGTGAGTGGCAGAGACACTCAATCCACTACCAAGACAAAAAATGCTTTCACTATGAAACCAACAGTGTCAACAGCGTGTCTATCAGACACATCATCAGACCCAAACTATATCACTTACCTCAGAAAAACCTTCAGTTAGGGTAAAGAATGGAACACCTAGAAAAAAATGCTCCAAAATTCAGTAACTGTCATACAAGAGACACAAAGTATGCACTGTTAACTCTTTCCTTATGTTTCAGCGCGGAGCGTCAAAGCCACAGCACCCGTTGCCCAGGCAACCAACAGACTGCAGAAACACACGGCAGTAATCAATTGCAGTACTAGAAAACTAAATAAACAGTTCAAAGATTAAAAATGTTAAAGTTAAATGTTTAGAACATTATAAATTACTTGTCTCCTCTCACCAAGGTACTCTAACATAGCACAAGAAAACAGAGTGCCAGATGCTTTACATTGTTTTCTTTTTGCATCTTGCTTCACTTTCAAATTTTTCCTTAATTAAATCATTATACTAATTACAATAAATTGTAACAGTGAACATTAACAGTTTAAAATTGCAAGTAAAGGTGTGATGTTTACAGAACCTTTGGTATCAGTATCTCACTCAGTGTACAGCAGCTATGGCTACAGTAATCTGGTTGGAAAAAATGCTCACCAACAATTGTTAAAAATAAAAGCATGGGGTGGTTTGAATACTCCAAATTTAATGCACACCCTCAGTGTGGGATGTCTTATATAAACCTCTAGAGCTTCGCTCTTGGGATTTATGTAGCATCCCCACCTTAGTAGTGCATTAAATTCCATAATATACACAACCCCATGCATTATTCTCATACCACACCATTTGTGATGTTTTTACTGGTGTTTTACCTTGTTTTATCATAAAGCTGCCTTTCTTTCCATTGTAAGTTCTCTATCTGGCCCATTGTTCGACATACGGACACCATGATGTTATTCATCATGGTCCAAAATGTAGCGGCCAATTGGTTGGAAGACATTGCGTCGCGGTGTGGGGTCATGGACGATAAGTCACCAACCCGGGCCAAATCACTGGTGGCGATGAACAGATGGTCACTCATGACGTTGTGATTTTATGCCGTTGCTTTCCTTCCTACAGTATTATTTTGGAAGTGAAGTTCGCTTCCCATAAGTAGTGTGTCAACTTCAAGGGATTTCCCAACTATTCTATTTTATTGATTTCTAGAATATTTCTGAGTTCATCTGCAACAAGTTCCAGCTACAGCTCTAGTTACAATTTCATTTGTTACAAGTAAACATATCACCATAGTCATTAGTAGGCATTTTTAGCAAACCGTGGCAACTTGAGCATAATGACAGACCCAGTTGCACTTTAGCCCTTCCATATGCACCATTTTCTATATTTCCATTCAGTTCTGAAGAGGCACCAGCAAATCCTTGCAGAAAATACAGGTACCAATACACATACTTAGGGACTAAGAAAAAAAGGGCTTGTGAAATTAGAATGCCTCCTGATTAAACAGACTAGCTTGTGGTACAATTTCAGCAACTTACAGAAGTATGTGCAGTTAGGGCATATACCATCTGGCCAGCGCAGGGAGGTTTAGCTTGCATTACTGCTACTTGTCCACTACCGTTGAATCTGACAGCGTTTTGTCCACAATTAAACAAGTCCAGTGGTATTTTCGGTAGTTCCTTTCTGTCCTGGCGACATTGTGTCAGCGTTGTTCTGACCACAACATTATGTTCGGGGCGAAACAGCAGCACCGCATTGTTCTCTGTGTTCTAGTTCCAGATTCTAAGGAGAAATAACATGTTCTAAGTTAAATAAATTGTATTCTACATAAAATAAACAGTGTTCTAAGTGAAAATAAATATTTATCCCAAAATAACATGATTTATTTCCAATTTATTCACCACTGGTGTGGTATATCTATATCTGTATCTACTGTATATCTATCTACTGTATATCTATATCTATATATCTATATCTACAGTATATCTGTATCTTTTTTTTTTTAACAGTGCCTTGGAACATGTGGGGCAACAAGTGACTCTTGAACCTGCTTTTGGGTGGGGGATGGACCAAACTAAACAGGAGGACCTGCCCTTCATGAAATCCATGGGGCAAATCTTATGCCTTATTAGGTAATAAGGCCATAACTAGATACAAATGATCTCATTCTGTACTGGCAAAGAGGTAATTTGCATGATAGTGTTCAATATAGTTATGTGGGCCTGAGAAACAAATGCTTTTGACCCTACAAACAGAATGTTTGCTCCAGTGCATCGAGCAATGCATTCATGCTGTTGGTTGACTAGGATCTGTGGCTTATCCTGTAGGTAGGGAAATGGGCAGACTAGGTGGGCGGCGGTCCTTATCTGCCGTCAAGTCCTATGTTTCTATGTTTCATATTTCCCCATGGTATCCCATTGACAGGCTTGTAGGGAGCTTTGACTGCAGTTTGCAGCTTTCATAACACTGTATGCACAATAGGGTATATTCTAACGTCATTTGCACTGGAAACTTTGCTCTGTGCATGTTTAAATATATTACCCTGAGCACATTGGTTTGCACACAGGTTTGGGGACTTAGCCAAGAGCTTTGCTCAAAGCTTCGAATATGCTGCCTTAGGAAAGGAAACAAATGTTCATTTTCTTTGAAACATAGAAACTGACAATGCTGGCAGAAAAAGACTGATGATCCATCAAGTGTGCCCATGGTTCTTTATTTAACCCCAGGACCTGATTGTCATTCAGATTTTAGCCTTCACTATCCTCCCCCATTCTACTTCCTGCTACTATTGCCCTAAGTAGCCACAATAGCCTTCCTCCATCCCAACTGTGCTTGAAACCATTTATGGTTTTGGCAGCTACTACCTCAGTTGGTACACTGTTCCAAAGTTCCACCATACTCTGCAAAATAATAATTCCTCATATCCGTTTTGAACCTTCCTCCTGTCAGTTGCCAGTTGTGCCTCCCTGACCTCGAGCTGGTGCTTATGCTAAATAACTCATCACATTTCACCATATTTTATTCCTTTCAAGAATTTGAAGGTCTCTATCACATCACCCATCTCCTGTCTGGTCTCAAGCGAATCGTGTTTAGTGCCTGGAGCCGATCCTCGTGAGATCTGCCTTGCTGGCTGTGGCTTTGGACATGTCGTTTCTGAGCTACTTTATGAATAAGTCAGAAATTTTGTTTTACCTTTAAATCCTAATGAATCCTTGCTGTTTAGCAACTAGATTCCCTCTAAAATATAACAACATAATGTATGATAGGGTTTCAAGCTAGGTTCAAGTCAGTGTTTCTGTTAGACCATAAAAACATCTGTATATAGTCACTTAATTGTTCACGAAATTTGCAGAATTGAAGTTTAAAATAATAAAATCTGTTTGTTGTCTTTACTAGGAACCTCCAGGAACAGTTAAAACTATTAATTAAATATTTTGTAAATTGCCTTTGGGCTATGATTGTGTAACCTTTTAATATTTATTTCTTCTCAGAACAATTGTGTTGTGCAGGACACATCATGGGGCGCGAGCTTAAAGCGATCGCGGGAGTGCAGCAGACTTGCGGCAGGGGTGTGTGGCGCCAAGTTGTGACTTGTGTCACACCTTGCAGCAAGTGGGATTTTCAAAGAAGTGTGCGCAAATGCCCTCCAAGTCAGAACTTGGGATGCAAGGAGTTAGACCACCATCTCCCTAGTCTAACCTTGCATCAGGGATCGCACACTGCGCCAACCCTTTGGTGCAAGTAGCCGTAAAGTGAGGGACATTACTGCAAATGCACCATCTCTTTGAAAATTGGACTGCTCTCCATCCAAGGGGCTTTGGTGCATTTGTGACCCTTTGCATCAGATGCAGGGCTTGACATAAGTTCTGCATCCACTTTAAAATTGGGTCCACATGTCTGTACTCTGTGGAAATTATGCTTGTTTCTATTGTGTACTGTAACCTAGCTTGGTAACCATATCTTTCAGATTTTATTACTATATTGTAAATGGCGTGTGCTTTGATTGGTCTGTCACATAGTGGGCTCGATTTTCAAAGGGTGACACAGGGCTTGTGTCAAACCCTGCTTCACCCTGTTATTTAGTGCAACTGTGCCAAACTTCTTTATTGCAGCTACTTTAATTTTAGTATTCATCGGCTGCAGTTAGGACAGTTTCCTCATTTATGGCAGCTTGGAGTTGGTGCAAGCCCATAAAAAGGTCCCAAATGGCACAATTTAGACAAGAGGAAAGCTGGTCTAATGTGTGGCATCTGGCACTCGGGTATGAAAATCCCAGTTACCGGCTGGGAGAATGCTGCAAGTCCATCCGCAAATGATCAGCACATGAGGGGCCCGTGACATTCTTGAGGCTTTGAAAATTTAGCCCATTGTATTTTCTCTTTACCTCTACCACGTGATGCGTCTGGAAATGAAAAAAAATGAATAAGTGACTTGAAGAGGCAAAAAGGCTCCATCATTGAATACTGAATTATTCAAAGAACATCACTTATTAGTAGATTTACAAACAATGACAGGCAAACAGCATAAGGGTCCTCTGACAAACAACAACAGTTACTCAAAGGCTAGGGTGCTCAGACTGAATCATGCTTGTCTTTCTCTCTCTGTCTCTTGCTGCACATTTGAGGCCATCTTTTCTATATTTCTTTTCTCTGCATCTCTTCCAGTGGTGTGTTCACCACCTAACCATTGGCTAAAAAATAAATGCATTGGCTAAAAAAGTGTAATGAAATTTGCCACTGTTTGGGAACAATTTTTCTGCTGCTAATCAATGAGACCCTGGGGAGCCTGGCATGGTTAGGATTGTGGGGTGGAGCCTTTCTTCTGACAGCACTTACTTCTGCTCCCTCTATGTTAATTAAGCAATAAGGTATGACACAGTGTGTATTATTGTTTAATAGCTTCATTCCTGGGTCGGCTGAAGTACAAGGTGAAGCAGGTGCTTCCACCACCCAGGAGTGGCGTTATTTAACAATGAGGGCATGACAGGTGTGTGTTATTAGAATAATGTCACTCCTGTGCTGGGTTGAAGCACGAGGCAAAGTTGAGAGTTTTACCACCCCAGGAGTGATGCTATTGCACACAACACACACCCTGAGTGCCTTATTGCTATTATACAATGGCTCATTGTTATACAAAATAAAAAGAAAAATTTAAAATTTTTGTTAGATTTTAGTGAGGCAATAGGCAATATATCTTTGTTTCTTAAGAGAAAAGCAAAAAAGCAAAGTAAGAAACTCCAAATCAAGACAGTGATGTTATTGTGTAATAACATCACTGTTCTAAACACCACTGACCAATCAGAGTTCAGGAAACACACCCTGGGTGCCTTATTGCTATTATACAATGTCTCGTTTGTTAATAAAGAAGAAAATGAAAAAATATATTTTTAAGCATTTTACACTTGATTTTTTGTGTGGAGGTATATCATTAAAAAAAGTCCAGAATATTATCCAGCACTAGGTGGCACTGCAGACTGAATGATCTAACTGTCCTGTTGTCTGTGTGTTGTGCCCTGCCTTGTGTGATCTTTGTTGTGCCCCCACCCCCATGACGCAGTCTTGGCACTGAAAGGTAGAATAAAGGCTGATTTTTTTAACACTGTTGGGTTTTGTTTTAGTTTGTATGTTTTTCATTTAAGTAGGAAATGGTGCTGCGGTGGGTGGCTGGTTGACCATGGCGTCCCTCTACTGCCATATGGGAACCACGTAGCTGGAGATCAAAGTCATTAGAGGTATGATTTATCGTTTTAAAAGTTGCAGCCAGGGAGAAATACATTTGCAGTTTAGTGGCAGTTTTTTTTCTGGTTATGGCCAAGCAGGCACAGCACACAGTGAATGGCTTTAGTTGTAGTGGAGCCATAGACTGCGGCTCTTAGGAAAACCTTTTTTAAATAAATAAATGTGGGCTCTTTATTTATTTGTGGAGGCGATGGATTAGGATGAGGATGAGGGCGGAATGGACGAGAGATGGAGTAGGTGTGTCTGTGTGAGTTTGGGAGGTGCACATTAGGATGAATTGATGTGTGTGGGGAGGTAAAGCTGTGAGCGGTAATGTTTGGTGGTGTGGGCATTAAGTGGGCAGTGATTCCAGTTTGGCTATGTGGTTGTTTTGCTGCCTGCCCTCGATACAGTGGTGTTATTCTGTAATAACATCACTGTGTCTAGAACTCAATAACAATCAGCGTCTTTGATTTTCTTGCCATTGTATAATAAATCCCCCCATGCACCTCATACTCCCACCCTCCCTACCCACTCCTTATGGGTTCCACGATCTCCCAGTTTTGTGAAAATCAATGTTTCTATACCTGTTCAATGCTGCTTGAAGATCCTCATCTTCTGCACCAAAGCCTTGGTCTGAATGCAGGCATTCTCACCTACCGACTGCTCTGCACAAGTGTACAGCACTGACATTTGGGCTGGGCTTCAGACGTAGATCACGCAGGATCTTCACACACAGCAAATGGATGGGTTTAGAGTTACTGATTTTCACTAGATGACCAAGGCACCTATAAGAGCCAGGTGGCAAGGGTAGCTGGCCTGAGATGGATGGTGGGAACTATTCATCTCTGCTGTAAGGGACTTGAAGGCAGAGCATGAATAGAGGATGGGCATGACTGTGCTCACCGAAGAATGGCACTGTATTTTTCAAAGATGGTGGCACAGAAGGCCTCTTCCCCACTACATAACATGAAGAGGTGCCCTGCCCATACATGAGGAAGGGTGAGGGGCAAACATGATTGTGTCTCCTGAGGCCTACTTTGTCAAAGTAAGAAAAGGAGGGACAAAATTGGGGTTATGGTGTGCAGTTGAGTAAGGGGTAGGGATCTGTTGGGATGGTAGAGAGGAAGAGGTATTACTTGGTGGCTTATATTATAAAACTCTGAACCTGAAGGCTCAGTGTGGAATTGCACCACTGTCACTGACTGTGTGACCCTGAGCAAGTTGCCTTAAACTGGTACATGTTTGCACAATGTACCTTTTTTATCCTGCTTGTGAAATTGGGGAGGGTGCAGAGGGCAACATTAAATGATCTAAACTTCTTTCTGACCTTATGTTACTTTTGCTTAAGCTCCTGTTGTTAATCTCTGCTGCTTTCAAAGGGCTTTAGGATTTAGCTTGTGTGACAGTTGCTACTTAAACACATTTTCTCTTTCCTTTTGCAGTCATTGTGTTTTGTCCCGTACTCAGGTTCATATTGGAACCCTTATCTAAGAACTCATGCACTGCCCTACCTTAAGCCTATTTAGCGGACATTTTCTTTCCCCAAATGGCTAATCTGAAAAAGTTGTGGTTAAAAATACACAGTTTAGCCAAATTTTTTCTCTAGTAAGAACAATGACCTCTTCACATCCTAAAAGTAAAAACACCTTGTGCTAAAAAACAATAGTAGGAAAACAAACATATCCATGTAATATGTTATTGTTCCCATTTCTGTTTTTTAAAGAAAATGCAATAAATATGTGTTGGATGTGTGAATTCTTAGGACTACTCCAATCAACTATGAAAGTCACAATTCAGGACATATGCTGCATGACAAAAAAATGTCAAAAGGCCAAGCAAGCAGAACTACTGTACTTTACCAAGAATTCATCTAAAGATTACAGTTTTTAAAGACAATTTTGCTCCCCAAATTTTGCAAACCTGATAACACATGACAGGCATTATTACAGCCTATGCCTCACAATGCCCCTGAGGCATGTGGCGATCTAGCATAATGCACACCTTTGGCTCAATCTTCAAAGAAGGGACTGGCACAAGGTGCTTGGGTCATGAAGAAATGGTGCAGAGCCCCTGCATCTCACCTTGCACCAGTCCCAATTTTCAGATGCCCTTATGACAACTAGGTGTCCGCCTGCACCGGCCAGACTTGCACCATCCTTACGATGGATGCACTGGTGCAGCAAGGCAGAGAGGACTTGCGCCAGGGCAGCACTGCAGTATCCCTCAATTGGGATTCTGCAAACCCCAGCAATGGGCACATGGGCAGCTACAGTTAGACCAGCCAGGAGCTGGACTAATGGCTCTTGAGCCATTCTGAGTGCCCTGCTGTGGTGGGAGGTGGTCCATGCCCTCCATTGTGGACACTGCTATGAGATGTATGCTGCCATCCCATACCAAGCCAAGTGTCCCGGCACTGGTGGGGACATGGCTGGTTAATTGCAGGACCTCCCCCACCACAAGTCATAGTACTGACCCCAACCCACTGCCCACCAAGGGAGGGAGCCATGCCAGTGCCATGCCGGGTCAGTAGCCACCCACAACATTCCCGGGACTGCCCTCCATGGGCCTTTACATGGTGCCCCCACAGCCGCCAATGCTGTCTGCAATACCCACAGTCTGTGGCCTTCCTTGCATGTGCACCAGTTGCTCAGCACACAGGGCTTGTGGCAAACTTGGGAGTTTGGTGCTGGGACACCATTTTTACAAAATTGGGTGCAGGGCCCTTGGTGCACCAGAGTTTGCCACAGTCGGGTGTTGGTGCAAGGTGCACAATCTAATGGGCTTCTGAAAATCAAGCCCCTCTCATATTTTGTTGCTAACTTACTCAGGGTATGTATACAATACCAACTAGAATAAAGTCAGTACCAACCATCTATCAGTTAGCAACAATTTATTTGTAGCATTTTAAAGAAAAGCAATAACATACATACACAAATGCAATATGCTGTATCGTTCACTCAGCACAGCACTGAATAAACGTACAATACAGCGGTTGCATTTTGTATATAGTTAATGCTTTTCTTCAAATAATACAAATACATTTGCCAATCTGTAGACTGGTGATGCTAACATTATTCTAGTTGGTCTCTGGTCTGCTTTTGAATCCAGCTTGCCATGTAGTGGAGCTGCCTTTGGTGTTTTATATCTACCCGATGCCACTAATTATCTGAGAAGCTCTTACATCGAATAGGATATTCACTGTGTCTCAAAAGTAAACAGATGCCAACAGCTCATCGTACAGTGGCTATGTTCATAACATCTTCATTATCTTGAAAAAGACAGGAATATCATAAAGAAATACACATGAAATCAAATATCCTATTTCATTCTGGGCCCCATATTCAAAAGTGGCCATCTGCATTGTGCAAGTGCTTGTGCTTACGCCAACTCAACTGTGCCAACACAAAATATTGGTATATTCAGAAGCTGCACCATAATATGCAATTGCACATGTGCGGCTGAATATCCTGAACATGCATGGTTGTGCAGTGGGTGATGCGTGGCTCAGAGGTGCCCAGAGCCCAGTGCAGTACATATGGAAGTGCACAATGTAAAGCCATATGCGTGGCATGCAGATTTGCAATATTCAGCCAGGATATGCAAATGGCCTCATTGCACAGTCAGCGCCCAAACAAAACATTTGCATCTGATTACTGGAATGCATTCAGTCCATTTGCATACCATTAGCATACACAGTTCCAGCATTACAGGGCAGTAACACCAGTACAGAAAGTTGATCAGGAGGTACTGCAGCCTAGCAGGCAGGTGGAATGCATTGTTGTTTATTGGTGGACTGCATTGGCCTGGTGCAGTGCTACATACCCCCAACCCCTTAGCACACAAATGTGTGCCAAGGTGTGTGACAACTGGTCAGAATATGTGACATAGTAGCAAACATAGTGCAAGTTTGGAAGACTGTGGAAATGAGTGCACCAATGTTGCTACAGTGTGCTGATACCTAGCATCTCATATTATCATACAATCCTGCATATCAGTCCCAGTGGTCAGTACAATATGTAAAGTAACCCAGTCTGTGTGGGTCAGAGCATGTGTGAGTGATAACATGAGTGCCATACCCCATACTGTGTGACAGTTTAGACTTTGTAGTGCTACTACCCATGGCCATGTCCATGCCCTAGGTGGCCGCACGCACAACACTGGAAGGGTCTGGTGTCCTTGGGGCATGCTTCTGCCACCTCCAGGCCACAGGTGGTGCCACCTCTGCCCCACACTGCTCACAGTAATGCACTGTCCACGAGCAGTACACTATAGTGACCTGACCGGGGCCTCTGTGGCACTGTCACACTGCAGGGATGACATCTGTGACATGTATGTGGTTTCTGGTGGTGTAGGTCTGGCATGGGCATGCTGTGTGTACCTATGGTGTTCCACTATGGGTGTGTGCCATGGGGCTGTCCCTGACCCATGTCATGCTGCCACAAGTACCACCATGCATCCTGCTCACCATTGTCTCCAAATGCCACCATGGGTGTAGGCCATGGCACCTGGTACATGATGCCACATATTAGATGTCTGCTCCACTGAGGTGCTGGGAGGGCACCTGACTAACATGTGGCAGCTGGGCATCCATGACCTGGGTGTGGTGAGGGGTGGCTACCTGGGCAGTGCCGGTGGTGTCACCCAGTGGTACTTGGCAGCTGCATGATGTGCAGGCACAGCATGGCTGTGGCTTGGGTACTAATGTCCTGGCATGACTGCTGTGTGTGCCTGGAGCACATCCTGGTGCACCTCCGAGGGTTGTCTCAGGGTCGCCTGTCTGCAGTTCTGCAGCCTGTCTGCATGTGGCTGGCCAATTTAGGCCATCCCCTTACATGCCTAATTTTGCATGGCACAGTTCTATGTTGCGGGACACATGCACCGCATATTGAGTTAAATATACACTTGCGCAGCATAGTCAGGTGCCCCCCTATTTTAGCCTCACATACATTATTGCTGCATGATTGCACATTCAGAACTGCGTGGCGATCTCTTCCTTTGAACATCATGCTTCCGAGCTTTTTCTGATATGCACTGTGAATCTCCATTGAATATGTGGACCTCTGTTTATATTGATTTAATGGAGAACTTGGCAAAATGTATTGCAAATCCTGGGTAAGGCAACTAAAAGAAAGCATGAACATAGTAACCTAGTAATCTAAGGTCAACTGGGATTGTAGTCCATCTCACAGACCCAAAATTTATATAGCAGTCAATCAAATCATTAATTATTATTAAAAATATAATATTCTATCACAGTAATTCTAAGTCATTCTGCAAAAATATGTGGAGTTAATCGCATGTCAGCGAACAATTAAAACACAATCAGTTCAATTTAAAACATCGAAGAGGACATGGCTGAACAATTATGATTTTAAATACCTTAGAATTGCAGAAAAGAGTGCTTAAAGTTAATTATTACAACATGTGATGCTGATACTGCATTGAAACCTGAAGGAGAATTGCTTGAATCTCTAAGTTATTTTTTCCCAGAAGAAGCTGTTTTTAAATACTATTTCAAATTTTGTTATTGATCTAGATAGCCAGGCTTTTAGCTATCCTAGAGGGTGTTTCTGATTTACATGCTGCTGGTAAGAACCATTTTAGGACTATATGATTAAGTTTATGTCCCGTTCTACTCTTCTACTGCTGGCAAAATGCATTCAAGTTCTGTTACAGAACTCTGGTTGAGAGGACATAAACTACATCATACAGTTCAATATGTGGCACATAGCGTGGTGCTTGTGTATACTTACAAACTTGAAGTTTATGAACTTGGAGTTTGGCCTTTCTCTATTCCACCCTTGATAGGAATGCTGGGTAGGTGTAGGAAAAAGAAGGCCCAGCAACAAGGGGAGAAGAATGCAGCAGGAAGAGGAGACAGGAAGGATGGTGGATGATTTCTATATGCTCAAGCAGAGCTAACAGAAGTGACTAGCTTACATGGGGATGTGGGAAGAGCTATTCCCCTCCCCATTGAACCTGAGGCTTTAGCCCTGCCATTCAATGTGGTGGCATAGTGTGGTGCTTGTGTATACTTTTGAACTTGAAGTTTATGAACTTGGAGTTTGGCCTTTCTGTATTGCTACCCTTGGATGGAATGCTGGGTAGCTGTGAGGAACTAGAATGCCCAAAAGGATTGTTAATGGTTTGAGATTACCTCCTCCAACTCATGGAGAGTGTGACCCGTAGCACAGGAGAGGAACCCCCGTGGAGGAAACCTCTGAGGACCCATGGCTACTGACTGCCTGTCCTCTGGGCAAGCTACGAGAGATAATCCTACATTTTTGGACTGAGTTATGTTTCTGGTTAGGTCGATGAGTCATATCCTCTGAATCTTTGACAACATGAGTAGGAAGGTCGATTCTGGAAGATGAAGGAAAATCCGAGTCGGATGGATGTCCAGATGTAGAAAAATGGGTGGTTAAATGATGTCCAGGATTTCTGTTGTGGTATTCAATTACTAGAAGCCTGAAGGAGGATGTATTCAGAGAATGAATCAATGGATGGCTGAGCAATGAGCGGTGGTGCACTTGAAGACCCCAAAGGAATACAGAAGGCGATGTCAGTAGGTAATCCATAGCCAGTCAGAAGGTGAGGAAGGAGATGGGCCAAGTTAAATAATGTCACTATGGATCAAAATCAGACAATATGCTGAGCAATGAGGCAGGAAGCATCCACGGAAGAAAGTACAGAACAGAATGGACAAAACGGTGAGGACCTGGTGTCTTGAGTTCATGATGATGTTGAAGGGCAATCCTTGAATCCAGCAGAGAAATCCAAGTTGGGGAATACTCAGGTGATAGAAGATAGGTTGGAGTTGAATGATGTCCAGAGCTTGCAACAATGGCTGGCAGAAAGCTGACCTTCATCTGATGCCCCTAGGCAGTGCTAGAGACATAGCTGCAGGATGATGTTGGACAAACCGTGATAGGAAGGAAGGATGGAAAACAGAGGAGCAGGACTCACAACCCTGGCAGACAGGACAAGTCCACCTTGCGATACCACTAGGTAGAGTTAGGGACAAGCTGCAGGTTAAAGGTGGACAAACTGTAATGGCGGATGAACCATGATTGGACTTCAGTATTGGAATATAAATAATGATATTTAGAGGTTCCTGGACAAGGTCTGATGGAGCTTTCAGAACTGTGGGGAAGTAAAGAATAATAAGGTCCTTTGATTGGAATGGCATGCAGGTCGAGGAATGTTGCTAGAGTAGGAAAGTCTTGACTGGATGGCATAGTCTGAGTGTCGGAAGGAAGCAGATGGAGCAGAGATTGAAGTCAGAAGACATAGACTCCCATCCTAGTAGACAAGGGCAAGCCCACCGCCGTTCAATACCTGATGGGCAGAGCTAGAGCGGAGACCATCTGAGGATCGGAATGAAGTGGATGGAGTAGAGAATGGAATGGAAGACATGGACTCCCTCCCCGGCAGACAGGGCAAGCCCACCTCACGCTTATTTCCCAAAGGTAGACCTAGGTATGGAGACCATCTGTGTAATGAGGAACAATGGTAGAAATGGAAAGGAGGAACGGCTCCCATCCCGGCAGAGAAGCAAGCCCATCAATGCTCAAAATACTCACGTCGCTCAATACCCTTCCAGGCAGAGCTAGGGATGGAGCTAGAGAACAATGGAATGACAGTAAAACCAATAGGAGAACAAATTAAAATACCAAGGAAGTCCAGGACAAACTGCACAGCAGCAGAAGAACAAACCGTCCGTCACTTGATATCCCACAAGGAAGAGCAGTGCTAAGGTTTGTACACAGGGCATTACAAGTCCGTATCAGAAATTCAGTCTCAGTCCCAATGAAGTCAGCAGAAATAGTGGAAACATAATATATGAAAAATCTCTCACCAACAGAATGGCACATTGTGTCCCGTGTTCCTGACCTTCTGCAATGTCTGCTACTGAACCCAAGTGAAAGTAGTGAATGACATAGGAACCTGTCCTATCCAGGACCTTCCGAAAATGAGCCTACTCAATGGAGCTCTTCCTGGTGAAATAACTTGAATTGAAGAGAATGTAGAGAACACAAATAAAAGGCAGCAGGGAGCAACATATATAGTTGGAGTTCTGGGGATGGCAAATGAATGAGTTATAGGAAACGGAGAATCTCCTTGAAGTGGAGCAATGCAGGAATAGACCTCTCATTTGGCAATGGGCAGGAAATATTCCACTCCACTAGCCACCGTGGAGTGTTACATATGGGAGCCTAGTCAGGTACTAAAACACTGAACTAAAGTGACAGCAAGTCAAAAGCGTAAGGCCTATGGTATACTTGCAGGTGGAAGCACTGGCACTGAAAAGTATGGTCCTTTCCAAAAATGGAGTCCTTCAGTGTGGTAATGTGACGGTGTTACAGGTTGGTGGTTAGGTCGGCATTCTACAGAGATAGCAGGTCCGCCAGAATCGTGCTGAAATGCAATGCACAGAAGAGCAAATTTCTGTCTTCTCCATATTGATTTTAATTGTTCGTGTATTTTACTTTACTTGCCTGCTTGTGCTATAGTACTGGAGTGGGGAATGGATGCAGGAAGGTATCCCGGATCCCTGTGGCAAGCCATGGTGGAGGAAGGAACTCTAAATGGACCACAGTGCAAGAAGGAGTGTGCAGAAAGGGCATGGAAGGAGCAATAATCCAGAGCTGGCAGGGAGACAGGCAGGTTAGAAGCAAGCAGTCAATGCCATGGAGGCCAGTGCACCACCATGCAGGGTAGGAAAACATGCCAAGAAAACAGTAACTTCCTCCAGAGTGAGCATGGTCCAAGTGAAGTCTTTGTTCCCCATTTGTAGAGTGATTACAATGGAAGGTAGCGACAGTGGGGCAGCAGTCGAGGTGAGACTGTGGTTGTGGGGCCAGGAGGCGTGGTGGTTGGAGTAGTCAGAGGGCAGCCAGGTGAACAGAAGGGGTGGCAACACAGGCTCCTGGGTGAGCTGGGAAGCAGACAGCAACAGGACCCTGAGACAGAGCAGGCCGAAAAGTCCAGGGATGCTTCCAAGTTGCAAAAGTGGGTGAAACTCTGGGAATAGGCAGGCAGAGGGATCCCAATGTAAATGGAAGCCAGCTCCCAGCAGAGCAGGATGCGTGCCAAGCAGCAAATGAAGCGGGCCAGACTCGGGAGATGAAAAGGAGGTAGCAGCTGCCAGCCCTGATTTCAAAATGCTCCAAGTGGAGCTAATGGAAGTGGCTGGCTTAAGTGGGGGATGTGGAGGTGCTATTTCCCCACTTTGAAACTACAGGTTTTAGCCTTCCATTCTAAAATGGTACTACCACTAGACTGCAAAGCAAAAACACCTAGTGGGGTTACTACAATGCATGTATAGGTGGAACAATAACACAATTTTAACCAGGACTTAAAACAGCTTGTACTGGGAAAAATGACTCCCAGATTCAGTGCATGCTCCACAAGGCCATATATAATATACTTTGAACACCAGCCAGACTTGGCGGAGACGAGGGGAAGGAGTGGAAGGAAGATTAGCTAGTATTATATTTAATGAATTTGATCTTCCATGTAACATCTAACTATGCAGTACTACATACATATATATATATATATATATGTAATCAAAAAACCAATATAAGGGGTGGGCAAAGGGAGGGAAAAGGGACTGGGAAAAGAAGATTTAATCCCCAAGTTACGCTACCAAGCAGTTAACACCATTGCATAGCTGCACACTACAATTAAATAACAAAAATAGAGGACTATTTAAAAATGCAAACAGTGCAGCTACTGTATTTGAAAGCTTCATTTCCCATGTTGCAGTTTCATTCAATTCAGCATGCAGTGGCAAAGTAGAAAGGAGAACAGTCATATTTATGCAGGTGTGATATAGAACATGAACTATAAATATATAATACAAAAGCCAGGAAACAGCCACTATTTAATAAAGAATGCAGGGGTACCAAATAGAATATTTATATTAATCAGCATAAAATATTAGCTTGCTGGTATATGCATCAATAAAGTGCCATCAAACTGTGAAATTATGCTGGATGACATTTAAAGGAATGGAGTTAACTATAGGACTTCATTCAAGCCCAAAGACAAGACTTTTTGAGTCATGTATCCAAGGGCTTCTGCTTGAAGAAGAGTACTCACTTATAGAGACTTCAACCCACCATTCCACCCAGGGGTGCCCTGTGAGTGCCTTATGCAGAAATTCCTCCAGGCTTATCCTGAAGGGTTGTACTGTCAAATCCACTGTCCTGTCAGTAGACTGTTTACTATGATCATTACTTTCTGTGAAATGCATCCCTATGATACCACCTCTGTGCTTTAAGGCATATCCTGTCTTCTGCCGAAGACACCGCTCAAGCATTTCTGCCTGTTTAATCTTTCTAGTTCCTTGAGTAACTGGAAGAATAGTGTCATGTCACCTGTCAGCCTCCTTTTCTTCATGGTGAACATGTTAAGGGCCACCAGTTGCTCCTCATAGCAATATAGCAGTGTCAGTGGCTCAGTAGGTAGCACACTCGCCTTGGAGGCTGGGAGATCAGAGGGCTGTGGGTTCAGTTCCCACATCTGGCACTTGGGTTAATATCCAGTACTGACACTGTAGTGCAGCATGAGAGGGGTGCTGCACTTCTGAGTTGCCATCTTTTGGATGAGACATTAAACTGAGGTCCCATCTGCCTGGATTGGTGGTAGTTCAGGTGGATGTTAAAGATCCATGGCACTTATCAAAATGAGTAGGGACATTTCCTGGTGTCCTGGCCAAATTTCCCTCATTCACTAAAAATACCACCAACAGCTTAATCTGGTTCAAGGTCAGTTGGCATTCATCTGTATCCCCTCCCGAGCGATGCCTAAAAATAGGTCGGATTTGTCTAGTGCACTTACCCAGTCAACAAAAACTAAATCAAATAAATTTGTCCTCCCTATTGTTGATCATCTTGATGACCCTGCATTGCACTCTCTTGATTTCCTCAAAGTCCTTCCTGCTTTGAGGAATCCAGAACTACACATAGCAATCCAGGTGGGGCATGATCAGGCTAAAACATCACAGGATGCCACTCAGGGAACAAGGTGCTCTGCACAATCAAAGGATGCAACAACAAAAAATGAGGCACACACTCACCAGTTGGAGATCAAATACTGCCTCTGCTGTTCAATAAAAGCTCCAGTTTGGCTGGAAGATACAGTGCTGGTATCTTTATTTCATTTTATGCAAGCATACAAGCAGATCATGATACCCCCAGCACCAGGGTCATTTTGCACATAAACTGGCATTTTATCCAGGGTGGCAGCAATCTGAGTGTATGCCCTGCTTGTTAGTTTGGTCCTGATCAGGGCATTGTTAAGCAACATGATTACTCCCCTGCTGGTTACACCTTTGATGCCTCTCAACATTCTGCTGTCCCTCTTGACAGTGACTTCCCAGTGCTTGTCAGGCTCCCATCCCTGGTCTTTTATAACCCACAGGTTCTTTTCATCCTTCTCTGCTGCATGAGGAGTCCCTCTAACAATTTTCTACCATTGTTTTCCTCCTCAGGTGTAGCACATTGCATTTAGGTTACTTTGAATTTGAGATTCCAGGAGCCTGACCAATCACCAGACCTGTTCGGGTCCTTATGAAATTTGTCCTTCTCCTGAAGGAAGTCAACCACCCTGGCCAGGTTAGTGTCAACAGCAAACTTAACAAGTCTGCTGGAGATCCCAACTTTCAGATTGTTGATGAAAATGCTGAACAGCAGTGGTCTCAACACAGATCCCTGAAGGACAATATTGAGTACCCCCACCCACTTGGGTAAAACTCATCCACCATCACCCTCTGTTTTCTGCCCCCAACCCAGTTAACAGCACCCTTGTGTTTGCCTTGTGTGTACCACATCAGTGTACTTTACCAACGCTTGTCATGCACCACAGAGTCAAAGGCCTTGCAAGTCCATATAGATTACATGTGCAGCCTGCACACCACGTTCACTTCCTAGTTTACCCTATTAGAGGTGATCCAGGTTGAGCAGGCATGATAAGCCCCTCGTAAAGCCTTGTTGAGAAGGGGCAGGAAACTTGGCTTCAACAAGTACTCAGTTGTTCTGTTCTTGGTCATGGATTCCAAGACCTTGTCCAGCACTACTGTCTGGTTGACCAGCCTGTAACTGCCCAGTTCCAGCCTTGCCCCTTCTTGATTATAAGGAACAACACTGGTCACATTCCAGTCCTGTGGTATTCCACCTCTTTTGAAAGATTGCTGAAAGATCACTGCAAGTGACCCTGCATACTATTCCTTTAGCTTCATTATGATCATGGGGTGTGTCTTGTACACCACATTGGACTTACTTCAAATGATTTGTGCCAGGTAGTCAGCTACCAAGGTGGGTGTGATGACTGCAGGCTACCTCATGACTATCCTTATGATATGGCCCTCCCAATAAGCCCCTCCATCTTCTGGGGAACCTTTAATGAATACCACAGCAAAGTATTCATTTAGCATCTCAGTCATTTCCTGACTTTCTTTTAGATTCTTTCCCTTCTGCTGTTTTCAGGGGTCCAGTACCCTCCTTCACCTTCCTATTTCTGTTTATGTACTGGAGCAATGCATACATGTTGTCCATAGCTCCAGTTCCTGGCTTCCAGTTCCTTATTGGCTTTCTTAATTCTAGTCTTGCACTTCTGCAGTACTGCTCTGTACACCACTCTGGCCTAGCAAGAAAGCATGCAAAACTTTATTTGTTAAATGTTATTCTGCAAGTGATCATAGCATTGTACATAAAACTTTAAAACAATATAATCTATCAATAATTCAGTTCAAAGGAACTAGTTATAAACAGCCAAATTCATGAATCAATAAATTGCAGGTTAAACAAATAAGTTTTCAAGGCAGATTTGAAGGCCTCAGCAGTTGAGCACACTCAAGGTAGAGAGTTCCACAGAATTCGGCACAGCATATGTGAATGATCTGACTCCAGAAGTTTTAAACAAACCCTAGGAACCTCTAGCAGTCCCTCATCAGCGGAGTGGAGAGGATGGAATAAGCAGTAAGGCAGAGGAGATCTTGCAAATACCACAGTCCCTGTCTCTATAGGGCCTTATATGTCAATAATCTGACCTTGAAGGTGATCCTCCACCTGACTGACAGTCAGTGCAGTCCACAGAGCACAGGTGTGATATGGCAAGAGCGCGGTAAGCCTGTCAACAACCTGGCAGCTGCATTCTGCACCAACTGCAGGCAGTGAAGGTCCACCCCAACAGCCCTAGGTATAGTGCATTTCAGTAATCAAGGTGGGTGGTCACAAAGGCATGGACTAGTGTTGAAGATCGTCAGGCAGGACTAGATGTTTTATCTGGGTGATATTCCTCAGATGGTAAAAAGAATTATTGACAATGGCATCACCTGATACTTTAGTGTCAGCCTGTCATCAAATAGAATGCCCAGATTACATACCTGATCAGAGGTCATCAGCCTAGAGGTAACCCATCTCTTTCAAGTGGTCATAGACTTTTGTTTTGTTCAGGATATGGACATATAAATATACCAATTTAGGAAAGAAAAAGGTCACCCTCCCATTGGGTTCTTTCCCTCACCAACTTGAGTGGGAATACTCTGCCATTTTTTCTTCAAGGTGTGAACCTAGTTTAAGTTTGAGGGTAGAAACTGTGTCAGATAAAACAACTTGCTCTGGATGTCTGTTGCCTTAAATCTTTGTTGAGCCCAGAAGGCCACTTCTTGACTCCTTTTCATGAATTGCTTACAGAATGCAGATCTCTACTGCTGTTTCGATCATCTTCTTCAGTGAACCTCACATATGCACTGCCTTACCAGTCTCATGGAAGCTCTAGACTTTTGGACACCAGGTCTTTCATCTAGACAACATCTTCTATTTTGAAGTTTTGGATCACAGTGGCTGAGCTCAGCTAATCTTCTGTGCCACCTAAAGAAGGTTTTCGGTTATGGTTACTGCTTCTTACAGGTTCTTGACAGTCTCACTAGAGATGTTTCCACCTCCACTGCTGAGAACAAGGTCATGGGTGGCTTCAAATATACTCCACTGTTTGACATGTTGCTTTTGGAAGCAGTCATTGAAGGTGAACAGGAACTTGATTCTAGCCCTGCTGTTATCCTTCTAAAGATACCACTCTATGCCCAGCACATTGAAGTTCCCCTGGATCACCACTGCATTCAGTTTCACTGTTCTCTCCAGACAGACATCATATTCCACTTAGTTGTTTGGGCACCTGTATCACACCCACAGGAAGCTCTTTTCTCCCATTTTCCTCCTCGCTTGATTCAGATGGACTTCCATGTTATACCTGTCCTCCACAGTGACTTTACTCCTTATAAAGACAGCCACTCAACTTTGTTTCCTGTCGTTCATCCTTTCATAACAGTTCCGTTCAATTCGTTTATTGTTTGACAGTAATAGTCATTATTTATTTTTATAGAAAAGAAAACAGTGGGCAATACTATACAATTATACATTTAAAAAGCTCACATTCTTTGTACATCACAGTGTGTCACAGTTATGTTAAAAACAAGCAATCATAACTTAACACAATCATTAAAAGAAATGTCAAGCTAACCTTAAAGAGCAGGTATTCCACGTTTTTATGTGCTTTTCTTTACAGGTTGGGAGCTGTCCTGGCAAATAAAAGTTTTGGAAATGTGCAATAAATGTAAGATATAGTCCAATATGTCCATTAAGAGTCATGTTCAAGTCAATTTAATACATTTTGAGGCATCTAGCCTTTCCACATATGGCATTTGGTGTTCAGTCAAATCACATTTTATTTATAGTGCGCTTTTCTAAAACCAAAGCGCATACACAATACAATGCCAAATCAAGTATACAGAATGTAATATAAAATCAAATATACAATCTAAAAAGATATAAAAGGCAGCAACAGTAAACTAAATCTAGTCCCCAAAAGCTAAGTTAATTAAATATGTTTTAATGAGGACTTAAAGGTCTCGGGGACAGGCACTCTCTAATCCGATGATATAGAGAGTTCCACAGGAGTTAGGGCTACAAAAGAAAAGCCCTAGCACCTGATGTTTGAAGATGGACCCTGGGAACCCTAGCAATCCCTTGTCAGTGGAGCAAAGTGGGTGGGAGGGGCATAAGGCCGAAGAGGTCTTGCAAAGTAACCTGGTCCCTGTCCGTGTAGGGTCTTATAGGTCAACAATGTGACCTTGAAGGTGATCCTCCATTGCACTGGCAGCCAGTGCAGTTAGTGCAACACAGGTGTGATGTGGCTAGTTCTTGGCAGCCTTGTCAGCAACCTGGCTACAACATTCTGCACCAGCTGCAGGCAATGGAGATCCACTGGTAACCCTAGATATAGAGCATTACAGTAATCAAGTGTTGTCATAGAAAATTGTTTTCCCCTTCTCCTGCCTTTCTATATTTTGTCTATGCCCATTTAGGGATGCAGCTTCCATAGCTGGACACAATACGTCCAATGAGGTCTCACTATTGATATGTTAATTGGCATATCCATATCATTTGTTCTGATGGTGACATCTAGCTCTATACCCTAGCCACACTGCCTCTCTCGACATCATTCTGACATTATCTGTTTACTTTTATGTCATCAGATAGTATTACCTTTTGTCCTTTCATGACTGTTTGCCATCTGTACTTCAAACCCATACTCTCCCATTTTTGAGCTCCTCACTTGAATTTATGTGCTCCAAGGCATAATTTTGCACTTATAGTATTAGCATGTAATATTAGATGTCACACTCTCTACCACTGTTCAAGAATATTTGTTCTTTCTCATTTTGTTCCTCCTCCCGGTGGAGCCGATCTTGTTGCAATTCTTAGTGTCACCAGCAAAGTTGCATACCTTCATCCATTCTGTAATATAACTTAGAATTCATAGTGCGGGACAGGGCCCATCACTTATCAATGTGGAATCCCACTTGTCACCCCTATAATTGGTTTGAACCCACCTACCACCACCATCAGAATCCTGTCTCTTAACCAGTGTCTGCCTCTGTTTATTGTCTTGTGGCTCACTCTTTGTGGCTCACTCACAGTCTACCAACTTATTTATCAACCTGCTATGTGGACCTTTGTGAAGGCCTTACTGAAATATATTTTAAGCCACATGAACAAACCTTCTGCTATCTTCCTCCATATTAACAAAAGTCAAAATAATATATCAGGTTTGTTTGTCATGACCTTTCTTCTGTAAATCCATGCTGTCTTGGATCATGAGTATTTGCTGTATTCATGAAATATCACATTTATTTCATTTAGCATTGGCTCCTTTAATTTTCTTGCCATAGAGCAGAGCTGATTTGCACGTAGTTTCCAGTCTTGTCCTTGTTCCCACGTTTGTGAAGAGACTACATTTTCCTCTTCTATATATGGAAAAACCACTGTCTCTATTGATTTGTTTAAAATGATGCGTTAGTAGTGATGACAACACCTCTCGTATTCATTTCAATAATATGGGATTTATCCTTCCTGACCTTTAGACTTTATACCTTTACACTTGTCTCCTTTGTGCCTCTGGTATTTTTAAATCTAACAGCTTTTCCCTACAGTTCGTTTTCCTTCCATCTGTGTTTACTTGTACTTCTAAAAGCTATCATTTTCTCTCTCACCTTCTTGTTCTCGTCCTTTGACAGACACAAAGTCTGTTGCCTAGGTGGGCACAACACTCCTTATTCTGTCCCTGAATGATAGGTATTCCAACAGATACAGGCCATTCGGTCTATGTAATCTGCTTGAGTCTGCAGCACTTCAGTCCATTAGACTGCAGCTGTCCCACCTCCCTCATATGCCCTCCCCATCTCACACCCCTTCCTGATTTGTACCTCCTTGAATCTGTCCCATCCCCTCTTGAAGCCCCCAACCTCTGTAATGATACAACTTCCTCTGGCAGAGTGTTCCACCCTGTCACCAACCTGTCTGTGAGTAGTGCCTCCTCAGTTCCCTCTTGAACCTTCCCCTTCCAACTTCAAAGTGTCCCTGGTTCTTTCAACTTTCAGACTGAACATACACCTAGTGTCTACTTTGTGCAAACCCTTCAGGAACTTAAAGGTCTCAACCGTATCCTCTCTCCTCCTTTCCCCAGGGTATACATATTGAGCTCTCTCAGTCTCTCCTCATATGGTCTGACCCCCAGCCCCAGTATCATTTTTGTCCCCACAATTGCAGTAATGCTTATCGGTCTGTAATTCCCTTGGTTCGATCATTGGGCTCAAGCTATGGAGAGGTATCACATGCTTCCTTCCAGTCCCTGGGCATGCACCCCAAGTTCAGATAGGTGTTGAACAGGTCCACCAAGTGTCCTGCCAGGACCTCTGCAAACTATCTCAGCACCCTGGGATGGACTCCATCTGGGCCAGGTGCCTTATCTACCTTCAGGGACTTTAGGCCCTCCCTCACCCTTTCCATCGTGACTCCCCAGCCATGGTTGCCTCTCCCCACCCTCTCCATCTCACCCCTTCTTCTGGGTATAGGTCCATCCCTCTCCTTTGTGAAGGCTGAACAAGTATTCATTAAGTACTTCTGCCCTGCTCCATCCCTTCTACCACCCACTTCCTCCTGATCTTAACAATTTGATCCTCTTCTCACTGATATATCTGAAGCAATACTTTTATCCTTTGTTGATCCCCTGCATTAACCTCCGTTCCTAGCCGCCTTTGCTGCCCTTACCACTCTGCTCACTTCTCAGGATCTCTTCACATATTATTCTCTGTCTTCTGCCCGTTGGATCTCTTGTAAATCCTAAATGCATTCCTCTTCTCCCTCACCTTCTCCACAACATAGCTACTCATCCAACTTGGTTTCTTGTTCCTGGATTTATTGCTCTGGCTATTGGCACAGGTTTAGTAGTTCAGCTAGTTCTGCTTGATGACTGTCCATTTTTGTTCCATGTCCATTTCTGGGTGGCTGCTTGTCATATGACTTTCCAGTATGTGTCCCATTCTGCACTCACTGATGCACTCACCACTTTTGCAAAGTCAACCCATTTGATATCCATACAATTTATTTTGTGACGTTTGAACCCTTCACTTTTCTCTCATTGAACTATGTCAACCAATGTTCTCTGGACCCCATATAGATTCCCATCATTAGATTGTTGACTTTGTTGCATTGGTGAACACCTGGTTCAGATCAGCTCCTTTCTCTGGTATGTTCTGACACAAGCTACTAGAGCCATGGCCCATTCAGGTGCATAAAACATGCATCTGCTCCAGTCTATGGTGGTATCTTTTGTGCTCTGTTAAAATCACATCCAGAATCTTGATGTGCCCTCCATCAGTACTTCACATTTTTGATGTCAATATTTGGGTGGCTTCAATATACCATGCGACGGTTTGGGTGATGCCAGGATTTAAACAATATATTGAATGTCAAGAATAACAACAGTAACTACTGTTATACTGTAACTAACCTTTTCAAAGTTAATTTTTTTTAGGAATTGCAGGTGCTTATGTGGTAAATGCATTGTACTTGATGATGTTATTAGCTGTTGATGTTGCCATGAACTCACAGAAATAGTCAATCAGATTAAAGATATTTATGGTGATGAGAGAATGTCCAAGGAAAATGCATAACAGAACATGATGCTTTTCATGCTGTCTGTCTAAATTAATAAGTTTTAGAGATCACATATGACCAGTACAGCCAAGAATTCCCTGAGGGATGCTGAACAGACACCTTTCCTACATGAGTAAGTTGATACTAAAATAACACATTAGGATGATGAATTATATAGGTAGATTTAGTTTGGGCTGCAGGTTGGTGAACTGGCATGAGTCACACCATAATCATGAGGTCAGAAACTTGTTCTACTGTTTTTAAAGCATTACCCTATAATTTCATTGCTAATGAAACAGATGAAAACCTTACATTATACAATAAGCGTTGAAGCACAGCTTTCATTTTGAGGTTCAAAAGACTCTGACTTCCCTTTGAGGACATCAGTTGGAAGTTAAGTGAGCCCCTCCCTCATTGGATAGGGCAACTCACATAATTCATAAGTCACTTGCTTTCTAATCACTAACACAAACATGCAAGGCATAAGGGGCATTAGGCAGACACAAGCAGCACATCCTCACATGTTTGATTCTCAAAAATATCCCATTGTGGTAATTCATTAGTGCTCTTAGACCAGTCAGCACTGTACCACAAGTATTTAAACCCACTCATCTGTGTTGCTTGTGATGTACCACCATGTGGCATATTGATGCATTCCTCACTCAGATGGCTCAAAAGAATAATAGATGTACAGGTATGTTCCCTCCTGGTGGTTGAATGACCATCTAACCCTGATACCCAGAGACACCCTTTCACTGCAGTTTTAATAAACTCCCAGAATGATCCACAAAGTCGCCCATGTATTGCAGTTCTAATAAGCTCCCCAGTCCGATTCCTAAAGTATGTCACTAATTTATTGATGTTTTGCTAAGTATCCCAGTATTGATGTTTTAATAACATCCCAGCTCAATTACTGAAGTTGTCCTTTGAGTAATGCCATAATAAGCTACCCATTCCATTCCTGAATTCACATTTGCGAGACTCTATCATATGACCCAATACCATGACCACTGAAGTCGCCCTCTTAGCCTTATCATAAGACCCCTTTCTCCTAGTGAGATATTAGCTATCCAAACACTAGCAGATAGTGACCAACACCCAGCTCCCCATCCTGTAACAGATCCACCAGTGGCACAGCACTCCTGTCACCTCTGTTGCCAGCACTGACTGAACAGCCATTGAGTTCTGTTCTGTAACCATATATATAGTGCAGAACTCAATGACAGTTCAGTTGGCACTGGTTGCAGATGTGAGGAGGATGGCTGTGCCTGCTGATATTGTTTCAGGAAGTGGAGTGAGACTGAGTGGCGCTTGCGTTGGTGCTAGACGCCAGTTGTTTGTAATAGGAATGACTGTATGACTGTCTAAATTATAATAGTCAATCAGATTTAGCATCTCTTATGCCATTTTACATTACTGTTCTCTTTTGTTTTAATTTCACAGGAGATACCGTTATGTAGGCTATAGACAGCTTGTGCATTGGTGCTGGGGTTGGCTTGGTTGTAAAACAGAGTTCCCCTTCCATCCTGTGTCATGACTAAGATTCACATGACTTTTCCTTCAGAAGATGGAAATTATTGAGGATTTAAATTTGCATAATGGTATTCCTTATATTTTGTTGACAAAGAAAAACAAGTCTATTCTCACTGTTATGTTTGTAGCTATAATATTTTATAAATATTTAATGAATATATATATATATATATATGTTTGTTAAAACTTAGCTTTATAGATTTATTACATTTGAACATGCCGTGGAATGCTAACATGCACATCTAATTATAGATAATCATTTGTTACCGATTTGTATTGCTGATGATTCTGATATATATATATATATATATATATATATATATGTATATATATATATATATATATATATATATCTGTTATTTGTACATCAATATAAATTATATTTTTTAAGTAAAAAACACTGAAACACAGATATATGTTCAACATATTTATTGTCAGAACAGTCAGTTCATTGTAATATTAACAGTATATAGTAAATCAATAAAAGAAAATTAATACAGCGCATACTAATATGAAATGTTCTTTACGTTACTTTACCATTGTTATAGTAATAACGATAAACTACATTTATACAATCGTATAAGCTTTCTTTAATAAAGTAATATATTTTCAGAATGTTCTTTATATTCATTCATAACATAAGTCTTAGATGCCTATGTAAGTTGTTTTATGTTGCTATATGACTACAGGTTGGGAGAAAGCAGTAGGAATAGATAACCTCTTCAAAAGCAGAAACCCTGTTTTCATACAAATTAGCGCAATAATAAATAATGGGAAGTAGAATACAGAACTAATGGAAATAAAAATAATATGTGTCTAAATATTATATAGTATATGGTTACCCTTTGTTATGTATACAAATCAGCTACTTACTAACCACCAGTGCCGAAGTCATATCTTTTACCATTCAAAAGTCTGGAAATTTGATTTAGTTATGTTAGTAGAACAAAAGAATGGCATGATTTTTGTTTTCACTTCAGTGGGGTTCTGTCACTCTAGTGTAAAACCCATATACTATAAAAAATAAAATATGGTCAACCACACACTCTGCATGTTTCCATCTCGAGGTTGAGATGACAGCATGGACCTCTCGAGCTCTGCTCTTGAGGTTCATATGCTGTCATCTTAACTGCTTCGATGGAAACACAGCCTTAGTTATTGTGGCTGTCATACACTATTCTCTATGTGGTATTAAAGTTCACCTGAACATGTCAACATCTATTCATGGGCACAGACAATGTGCATGGGGGAACCACCTGAAGACTATGAAAGGGACATTAACAAGATAGAACAGTGTAATAAACAGATGAGTGACAGTGTCCCTATTCCTTACTGAAGTACACATGTACATGACTTCTTGGGTGGATATGAAAATCAAGATCCTAGTATACAGATGTTTATAACCTGTCTAGATTATATTGACTATATGATGACATAAAATACAATGAACAAAATCTCCATGCAGATTGAGTAAAATATAAGTGGTAGTACTATAAATCTTATAACTAACTCCACAACTAGTACTGCAACTGTAAATAACAAGGAAAAAGCCAGAGCAAATGTAAAGGTCTGTATAAACAGAATATGAAATGTCCTGACTGAAGATATCATGTCCAAATACCATGAGTCTCATAGGTTGTTTCCTTCATAATGCATGTTGCAAGAAATAATAGTGTCAGATTGTTTTCCTCACTTCACTGGGTTGTCCTAAAGTGACTTACAAACATGCCAATTGCCTCTTGTTTACTCGGACATACTGCCACATGTTCTTCTCGTGCCCTAGACCTGGACCCTCGAGCAGCCCGGGCCTTTCTTTTAATTGACCCTCCCCTTTGCAAGTTTAAACCCCACCTCTTGCCTATCAATCCAGCAAGTTTTAATTTCAAGATCTCCTCCCGTCCAGACTGAGGTGTAACCTATCCCTGGCATGAAGGCAAGTCAATGTTTGCATACAGTAGTCAATGCAAGCAATAATGCACTCAGGGTGGGCGGTATTGGACAATAACAGACTGCCCAGTGGCATAATGAGGCTCAACAATGCAGGTGGAAGCTTTATAGCCCCTGGAAGGTCCAGTTTTGCTCATTCCGCCCAACCTGGAGGGTATTACTGTGTAGAAAATGGGCCACGTTATTTTTATAATATTAAAAAAACTGAAGTAATTCGATAAAAATAACTGTAAATGTATTTTTGCCCCTTTTCTTTGGTAAAGTAGTCCCTGTTTCTTCTGTATTAGCCAGTGTAGGCCTCTGTAGTGTTTGCTGCATAGTTCTGTCTGGTCATAGCCCCCCACCCACTCTGCACCACGCACACTTTTAGATGCCAAAAGAAACAGAAACACAATTCAGTATTTATTTTTGCAGTCGGAGAGAGAAATCAACATTTCTCACAGCCCAGGCATTTCTAAGACAGTACTCTCCTGACCACACTCTCATATTACAGTCTGGACCAGGAGAAAAGGTTGCATGAAGCATCATGAGATAAGCATGGTTGCCGCTAAGGTTAGAGGTTACAATGTGGTAGCTGTGCACTTACCTTTTGCAACGTGCCATACATTGTATAGATGTAAGACATTTGACATGTTCTCACAAATCCATTGGCAATTTGCCTGTGCCTATCTGTAATTAGCATGCCAATAGTCTGATGATTTGAAGTTAGAAATTCATCTACTCTATGTAGTCCTTCTAGTTCACACCATGAGCTAGATTTGTCTTCATTACATTATTGATTAGTAAATGAAAAGGGGTTACTGCAATGCGTTAACACAGAATAGTTGTAGCATGAACTTCACTTTAAAGAATGACTGTGTAATTACAGTAACATTGATTTGTTAATCACAAATGGTTAAAATAATATTATATTCAGAATATAGATAAACAGTACAAAACAATGGCTTTTAAAAATATGTTTGTACACCTTAATGAAACCACACTCTTTCTATAATCACAATAACTTGATTTTTAAAACCAAAAAGTAACAGTAATGCAAAGGATAAAAACCAGGAAATTAATTGCCAATCAAACAGCACTATCATGCGAGCTAATGTTAAAATTGTACACTGGCGCTAATTGGCACTGACATCACCAGGTCAGTGATCAAGCCACATGCTATGTATGAGGTAGTGTATTAGTATGACTATAGAAACACTGATGCAATTGCATCAGTCATACTTCTAGATATATTTTGAAAAAAAGTAAGTAAGCAATAAGACACAATGGGTGTGCATTATGTTGTGATAACCGCACTCCTAGTGGCGTAGTTAGGCATAAAGTCCGAATGCCGAGTGCCGGTTGCCCATAGGAGTGCGATTATCATGCCATAATGCACAACCACAGAGTTTTATTTTAGGGACCAGTTGAAGGTTTTACAGTGTAAAGGTAGCAACTGTGTTGGTGATGGAAATCAGTTCTGTTTGTAGTGTGACTGATGGAAATGAGTTCTGGTTGCAAGAGGACTGATTTGCTTATTGTGTTATGTGGTTTAGGACCAGGATGACTGTGAGTATATAGAGATTTAATGTACGGTCACCTGATGACTCTGGCCAATAAGATTTCTGGATTTTCTCATGCCATTTTAAAATGATAAATAAGAGACTATCAGAACATAGTTAAAGACAGTACCTGAACAATGACAACATCCAGGACTTTATTAATCCTTTGTTCAATCACACTGTATGATCCAAATTTAGCGCAATGTCCAGAACTGTCAGATCATCCATCTCCTGACAATGTAGTCAGCTCATCAATAACACCTCTGCAGTGATCTTCCCATACATGATAGATTACTGGTTGCAGGTACTGTCTTTGATGCTTAAAGTATGTAGCTCTCTTCAAGGCTGGAATGTTCATAACTTCAAACATGCATAACGTCTTTGCTGGTAAACTACCAGTAAATGGAATTGCCCAGAATATCATCATGTTACCTGCTGGTATTTGACCAATGTATGGTTGACTACACCACTGTCTATTGTATCCTCATATGTCACAGTCCTGAGTTACATGGATGGCTGATCCACATTTACGATAAATTTTTCCACTGCATGATGACATACTGCAAAACTGCAAAAACCCCCAAAAGAACCAAAAGTAATATCATTTAAACTTCTATGAAAACATAGTTAATCATAATAAGGTACTTTTACATGCTGCCGTATGCTATGATGTAAGAGAAAAGTGGGTTACAAATATCCAAGTTGCACCGACAGGTACAGTCTGACCATTGTGAAACATGAGAAACAACCATTGAATCACCTCCTATAGGCAATGTGGCACTAGTCTGTGCCTTATGCCACATTATATACCATAGTTGCTGATTAACAAAGTATTTATTTATTTGCTTTTGTTTTGCTTTTGTTAACCCAGTAAGCACACTAGACAACCAAGTGCCTATTTTCAGGTGCGCCAGATGCAATAATACTTGACAGGGTGGATGTATTGGGCTACAACTCGACAGTGAACTGGGGAGGGACTTGACTGGCCACCAACTCACTCGATAAGGGAGGGAATAAAATGGCGACTGGTCAGTCTGAAAATTTAGGGTACCCAAGGATACCTAAATAATGGGACACCAATTTGAACTTGTTTTCAGTAGGCTCTATTGAAAATAAATGCACACCTAGCATAGCCTTTCAGCCAATCAAGTTACTTTATTTTTCAAGCCTATTTTCTAATTGTTAATTATACAAGTTGTAAAGCCTTACAGCATAATTAATGTTATGTTTAGAACACACATACTATTAGCAAACTCACCAATGCACAAAGTAAACAGTTATGCCTATGACAAAAAAGACAATACATGGTCTGTATGTATGTCAACCATTGCATAACTGAATGTTTGACAAACCGATTAATCAAACAGTTCTGGTACTCTTTGATGACTACAGTATTGTAACTTATTATCTGGAAAAATGAAGGGTTATAGAAACCTAGACTTTGATGGCAGATAAGGACCGCTTGGCTAGCCAGACTGCCCATTCCCTACCTATTGAATAGATGCAGATCCTAGTTAACCAACAGCCTACTTCCTCCTATCCTCGCAGGGAATAAGCTTTATGTCTGTCCCATGCAGTCTTGAATTCTCCTGCTGTTTTTGACCCATAACCTCCTCAGGAAGGCTGTTCCCTTCATCCAGTACCCTCTCTGTGAAAAAATACTTCCTCACATTGCCCCTGAGTTGTCCCCCTATATCTTCAAATTGTGCCCTTTTCTTGCACATTTCTTTTTCTGAAAGATGTTACCCTCTTGGACTTTATTGATTCCTTACCCTGTCATGCTTAATATTGACTTCTCTACCTTGGTGTTTACCTCACTAACTACTGTGTTTTGTTGGCAGAGGCTGGGATTTTCCTGCTCCATTTCAGGGCCTCCCACCTTGGCTAGTTTAAATGCTTGCCAATGAAGCATTAAAACTATCACCTAGGAAAAGGTTATACATTGTCAAAGCAAGATAATATTATACACCTTGCACACACAGAATTTTCCTTATTTTCTGTGGCGTCATCTACCTCAGAACCACTAGGCATGTAGTCTGGATCACTATCTGTGCCCTCACTGACTGACCAGTTTTCAAAAATATTCTCAGATGTTTCACTGTCACAGCCATCACTACATTTCAAATGTGTACCATTTATTTGCAGGTCACTCAGGGATTCACCAATTAAATCGCATTGAACTCCAACAGATTGGAATGTGAAAATAGTTGGAACCTCTTTTTCCTTAGTTTGATAAACTGTTTGAGTAGCTACAAATTAAAAATAATATGAAATCATTAATTACTCTTATTTGCATACATATACTACAGTACACATATGCAGAAGATAATACAAAGGAACAATGAAAATATTATGCATGCCATGGATGACAGAGGAACTATGAACAATCCATGCTATCTGATGTTTTGAGTAGTCAAGCGAGTCCAAAATGCCTTCTGCAACATAATCATCAGGTGTAAAATTATCGAAAAACAATCAACATTATTTTCAATGTTATCGTAACTTGTTGCAGTTACCATAACACGACAGCAATGATTATCGATTCAGTAGGATATTTACCACCAGTGAGGCTCATCTGCTGGTACAACTAGCTTTTATTATATAAATAGCATTATAGATCGAGGAGCGCTCCAGACCAATCGGAACACTCCTTTCCTCTGTACGTGATGCACTCTTATTCGCTGAAGGGCAGTTCTCACATGCAGATACCCTGGAAATGGGCAGTTCTGGGAAGTTTATTTTTTTAAATATATTATTAATCACTCTCGATCAATAATATATCGTATCCCCATCACCACCGTTGCTGAAAGCGAGTGGTTTCACTGCCTTCAGCTTGAGCCAGAACAGCTCAGCTTCACTTCACTATTCTCACTCCAGCTGAGTCGTAGAAACCACTCGCTTCCAGAAACGAGTGGTTCAGAGGGACGATTAACACATATTTCATGATGCAAATATGTCTGTACTTAAAAACTAACATAATACTGATAACCAATGATAGATCATAAATGTGAACAAGAAATATGACAGTGATTGTAGCACAGAATTATATTTTGTAATAATTAGATGATTTGTGCGATGCTAAATGTAAGTAAGAAACCACAAGGATAATTACTGTTGCTATGCCTATGTCTTTTCATATTGCACTGTGTGCTATGATCCGACATGCTTCTCAACCCAGGAGTTAATGGATATGAGTATTCATCCGTTGTTTTCAAACTGACATTATTGTCAATTGACGTTCGGGTATGTTCTATATTTTCTACCTCAGGAACCACAAATTGTGATACTACAGTATCATTGATTTCTTCCATCTGTTTGAATAACAGTCTCCTCATTCATGTTATGCAAATTGTCAAGCATGTTTGCTACCTAAAAGAAATGCAACATTCTTATCTATTTATTTCTATTTATGACTTTGATAACTGGGTAGGTGCACTGATCCCAGGGTAGGTGCACTGATCCGGGGACCGTTTTCAGGCACTACCTGGGCCACATTACATTTGGGGTATTTTAACAGGCAGTGTGTGTCAATGGCATGTAGTTCAGCAGGTAGTTTATTCCACAGCATGGGGGCAGCTGCTGACAATGCTCTGGTGCCCATGTTTGTGGATACCCTAAGAATAGCTAGCTAGGGGAGGTGCTGTTTGAGCAGAGGCCGAGGTGTATAGATTGGGATTTGTGGAGGACCACAATGGGGGTTCTAATGAGAACAGATGACAGTATCCACCAATCAGCAAAGGCAACATTGAAACGGCCTTACAATACTAAATAAAAAAAATACAATTAAAAAAAAATATGACATCTTTCTGACTCTATGTCTCTCTGTCTGTCTGTCTGTCTCTCTCAGACATAAATATACATGGGATCAATTAGAGAACAATTTTGTGACTATCCCCAACCCCTCCACCATACTACCACACAAAAAGTATGCCTAAATAAGTTTTCACAACACATTTCCCATTGTAGCTATTCTCATAAGAAAATCCTCTATTATTTATTATGCTAATTCAGAAAGAAATAATTGCATTTTGGGTGCTGTAATGCGAATACTTACAGAACAGGAAAGAAGATCTGTACAACTCTGAATTACAATGTCATCACACAATGATTTTTCCAAGTTGTTATTAACTGACAAAGGCAATTCTGTTTTACTGATCTTAGATGGACATGCACCCGTGACAAGATAAAGTTTTTGTTTAAAACCTGCAACCCACTGTTGATAGCCAACAAAATCATAAGGCAATAAAGTGCTCACTGCAAATAACAGATGTATCATTGTAACCCTTCTTCTTTTTAGGTCTGGTAGATCATACAAATTGATCCCATTTGTATCATAATTCAGGATTCTTTGGCCAAGTATGGAAGCATATTCCTTGCTGTGTGTTTTCACATCCAGCCACAACACAGCGACTAGGCATTTCTCTAAAACAATCATATAATCACAGTTACAACTGAAGCTGTTAAAAATTAATAACAGTGCAAAGTATATAAGGTGAAATAATAAACTCATAATGGGTATTGCACAGAAATCACAATATGTATTGTGAACCAATATTTCAGCAAATAATCTGTTCTTTTTATTTTAGTATACTTTTTCTGCCCTGGCCAGCCAGTTCCTCAGCCTGGTCATGGACCCCAGCTTCCACTCCCATATTGGTTCGCCTCACTGATACCACCTGGCTTACCCCCAGGGTGAGGTCATGGCCAGCCATAGAGTGCCGCAACAATGGGATAGGTTGACAGGCCAGCCAGGGAGCTTATTGACGCTGAGTGGGCTTAATTTGTGGTGGCGGTGCCATTTTCTCCCTGGTGTGTGGGAGTGGGGACATGCACAATGACCAGCGCCACCCTGCCTCCCTGAACAGCTGGTGTAGGTGTGCTCAGTACACCCAGCCTCTGTTAGGTGTCTGTGTTGCGCTGAACACTCTCCCTCTCTCCCCTACCGGATAAGGAGAACAGTCCTTGGACGTTCAATCCTACTCCACCAGTCAGCACTCCAATGTCTCAGGTCCGTTCAGCTGGCAAAATATTTGCAAACCATATACAGTATGTTAACACACTATAGTCACTGCAATTGCACTGCTTCTGTGAAGTTTGAAATAAAACATTAGAAATGACTTCCAAGTTTTAGAGAGTTGTAGTATCTCAATGGTTTACATTCTTGCCCATGGAATGGGAGAATGCAGGTACAAAACCTGAAGTAGCAATTTTAATTTCTGTGAGGTAATTTGCACACTAGTGGTTATAACAGAAAACAATAGAAAGGCAAAACATTTGCATACCCTTTATGCTAGCATAGTATGTTCCTAGAACTTGCACTTGTTCTGCGAGGCTTGAAATAAATATCAGAAAAGACACACAATTTATTATAAAAAGAGCTGTGATGGCTCCCTGTGTTAGAGCTTTTGCCCTTGGTGCCAGAGACGGCAGGTTCAAATCCCAAATCACTATTTTTGTTTCTTTTTTTATTAAAAACAGGCATTATTTTCCCAAATTATAACAGCGACTCTTTTTATCCCCTTCTGCAATGGTGTGGTACTTTGCACAATATGTAGCTCTACAGGGAGTGAAGGGAAAATGTCCTTGTCACATCCAGGTTCTCTCCTTCAACATACTCTAATTGTGAATCGTAGAAGAAATCTACTGTTGCCGTGATGATTAGCCAAAACCCCTCAGTAGAGGCGGCCAGATTGGATATCAAGCAACAGATGCAATGCTACACTTTTAGAATTAGAGTATGCAGAATAGAAAACAAAACAAAAAATCCAGCCACTGTAGATCAGTGATGCTATATTTATGGCGCTCTCCACCACAATGCCCTCAGTATGAAGTGAAGGAGGGGACCATGTTACATCCTAATAAATGACTAATTCTGATCTGTGCATCGTCTGGCAAAGTATTTGCATACCCTTTATTTTAGCATACAATATTCCTTTAAATTGCACTTGTGTTGTGAGGCTTGAAATAAATACAAGAAACGCCAAATAATGTTTAGAAAGCTGTGATGGTTCTGTGGCTTAGGCTTCTGCCCTTAGTGCCAGAAACTGCAGGTTCAATTCTCCAAATTGGTACTTTTTTTTATTTTTTTATTTAAAGATGGGCATTATTCTTCAGAGTTATGACAGTGACTTTTTTTATCCCCTTCTGCAATGGTGATACCAGCTGTTTTAAAGAGATTGCTCAGTAAAGATCAGTGGAAAGGAAAGGGCATGTGAGGGAGTCATATTAAAAATGAGTGAGACTCAAACCAGACAAAATCAATTGTCAGCGCCTAGTAAATCACTGCAGTGTTTAAGTCCCTCATACTCTATTAAGAACATTAATCACATCAGTCTCCTACAGTCATAAAATTGAATACAAATACAGACTCCTATACATGAAATCGGCTTTTGTGTTCTCGTAGTTTAGTAAAGCCTGCTGCTTTTCACATTCAAGTAGCTCATGACTGAGAAAACATGAAAAAAACTACTTGAATTAAATAAAGAATACACTCATTAGTTTTCCCAACATGACTAAAGATTACACTTTTTGTCGGCAGCCAGAACAAACTACATTAAATTAAGCCATGGTACAGCTGCATGCAGAAGTGATCTGAAGTGAACACTGTGTGCCAACAGCTCAACTACACTCTTCTGCTTGCGCTGTTTACATTGGTCAGTCACCACACAGGGACACATGCGTGAGGCATCCCAACCCAGCTAGTACGCACAGTGAGAAACAGCTGAATACAAATTGGGTTCTATCTTGAATTTATGTCACTTCTACTCGTGCTTGGCGTTCTGGGCGGCTGTGATTTTATTAAAACGGGTCCCATTTTCACGTCTTGTACAAACTACATGCCTGGAAGAAGAATAGAAAATATAAAAATATGAGACAGGAAACACACCAGTGAAGTTAGGGAAAACTCTTTGATTTGCCAGGACAGCTCCCAACCTGTAAAGAAAAGCACATAAAAAGGTGAATAGCTGCTCTTTAAATAAGTTTACAGAGTTAACTTTATCATGTTTTCTGTTTGCTGTTGACGTTTTTGTGTCTTGTAACAGTTTTATGGCTGTAAGAGGCAAAGCCCATGAACATCATGCTATCACTTGGGAGGGCACATCAGACTCCTACCAAAGAACAAGTTTGGAGTTGGAGTATGATTCTCCACTGTCTGAAATCACTATGCTGGGGAGGGGGGATAGTTCCTTTCCTACATGCAGCATACTTATGCCAGCTCAAAGTACTATCAGTGAATGCACTCAGTGTAAACAGCACAGGCAGCTTGTTAAGCTAAGCAGATTGTTAAACTAAGCATCACGGGAGAAATTCCTTTCTGCTGTCTTTAGTCTTAAAGGACACCTAACCTTCTTTTACACATTTTATCTAAACAATGCCCTGTTGGTCAAAACTGAGTATGTAATGAGACTGCATTGCACCAGCAGAGATACAAATTACATTTCTCTACCAAGTGGGTGTGTGTGTGTGTATACAATGATTACTGCTGTCTGTGCTGTTTGTAGGGTTTGTTAACCCTTTCAGGACTGATCTATACCAGCCTTTACAAATAAAGTTTAATATATGTACACTGAATGGAGGCTGATGGCCTGGATTAAAAATATGTATTTCTGAAATCACTGACTGTAATTTACAGAATATGTATGTAATGTTCATCACTGCTAGATGGAGTGCATAGTACTATATGTCACAGGCATTTACTTTGTTTGGATTGCTCCCTGGAATCCAGCAGTCAACACTTCCTAACATAGTAGAAGGCTCCAAAGGATTTATGTCATTGTGATCAGTGTGTGTGTGTGTGTGTGTGTGTGTTTTTTCTCCATGGGGAGAGGAGGGAGATTCCCAAGAAAAGTCTGTTCCTCACACAGGAATGCCCAGTGAACAGCAATTTAGCATGTCTGTGTCAAAATAAAAAGCCTGTGACAAAACAGAAGCCATGCTAGCACTTTCTGACTGGGAAAATCTCAGCTTTCCTGATTTTCCTAATGTGTTGTCATGATTTCTGAGAAGACTTAAAAATGTGTCGAGCTGGCCTGGCATCTGCAACACATTCTTACAGACAAATCAGAACTGGAGCTACTGATGTGGCTAGAGATGAATTTTAGAAAGAACGTGTAACTTTGTTACATTGCGGTAAGTGATTTGTGTGTCTTTCAATGCAAAGAAGTATGTAATCCAAGACTAGCATAGTGTAGTGGTGATGTAAACCCAAACAAAGGCAAATGCCCTCTGGGCTAGATTCAAAGATGCTCCACCTGGCTGATCCTGCTGTTGCCACCCCTTGGCTGACTTTCTAAATCTCTCATTCTCCTTAGCAACTATCCCTAAGGATTGGAAGCCATACAATAATCCGCTCCATAAAGGTGGTGATTCCTCAGTCCCTGGAACTGCAGACCCATTTTCCTGCTATCTATTATAGCCAAACTACAGGAGCATTTAGTCCTCTCTCAAATCTCCACTTTTCTCAGCTCCTCCTTCTTCTTCTCACACTACCAGTCTGGTTTCAGAAATCTCACTCCACTGCCACCTCACTCCTCAGGACCACAGACTCCATCCTTGATGGCATGGATAAGGGCCTTATCACCACAGCCATTTTCATTGATCTGGCAAAGGCATTCAACATGGTCTCCCATGCCCTCCTCCTTGAAAAGCTCTCCTGGGCTGGACTCTCTGTCTGGGCCACCAGCTAGTTCCACTCCTACCTGGTCAGCCATTCCCAGGAGGTTAAAATTGACAGTTCCACCTCACCTCCCTCCCAGTAACATCCGGGGTCCCTCAAGGCTCTGTCTTTGGGCGCTCCTATTCGCCATATTCCTAAATGATCTGCCCTCCACCATGCTCCACACTTATCCATTCATATATACGCAGATGACACTGTCTTGTATGTATCTGGCAAATCATCAGCTGACGTTGCAACCAACTTCAGCAGGATTTCAATGAAGTTCAGCTCTGGTTCCAAGCAAATCAGCTTTTCCTCAATGCCAGAAGACCGTCTCTTTGACCTTCGGCACAAGGCAGAGACTCTCTAGGCTACCAGAAATCCTTCCTTCCACACTCTGGATGGGACTATTCTGGAGGTCTGCAACTCCTTCAGCTATCTCAGGGTATGGCTCGACCAGCACCTCAACTTTTCTGTACATATCGATGCCATCCACAAAAGCTACACCCAAACTGGGTGCCCTCTATTGGAGTCATGATTGCATCCTGCCACCAGCTCGCCATGCGCTAGTACAGAAAATTATTCTTCCAATAATTGATTATGGTGATGTAGTCTACAGTTCCGCTCCCAAGTCCACCCTAGCCAGACTGGACCCTGTCTTCCACTCTTTCTGCCATTTTGCTCTGGACAGTCCCCTCCACTCATCACTGTGTCCTCTACCAATCACTCACTCTTTCCTCGCTCCATGACCGATGATTGTCCCACTCGCCAATCTCACTGCCAAGTATTGGTCTCAGACACTGCCTCTTTATCTCTCATCTGTGCTAGCTGTTCCTGCCCTCCTGTGCACTCTCTCAGAAACACAGACTCACAAACCCTGGCTGTCCCTTGGGTGTTTTCCTCAAGTGGTCAAGCTTCCTTTCGATACGGATGCCCAAACTATGGAACTCCCTCCTACTACCATCTGGCATACATCCCAGACACTGCATTTCAGCTCCTCAGCAACTCACACTTCATGTCGTCATGTGCTGTGGGTAATTTTCAGTGGCTAAAATACTAAAGTAAATCAGGTGTCCAACTACTGCAGAGTTGTACTGTCTGAATTTTGCTCACTGCCCCTACTATCTTGCACTTTGCATCACCCTACTGGAGGTGCCATGCTAAATTCAGCACTGTATAAAATGCTTCTGTATAATTTGTATAGTTGTGCTTAATTTTCTGGTATTAGTTTGGCCAGGTGCTTTTTACATGTATTGCCTTGTTCTTTGCCAATGTGTATGTACTGTTTCCTATGCCCTTCCCCAGGATGCACCTGGAATTGAGCACTAGTGCTCAGTGTGTCTTCCTGGTAAAACTTTAAATAAATAAATGTGATATGCACATACAGTATCTGGATATACACTGTTGCACATGGATTGAGCCATATTACGTGTTTACCAGGGTATGCAATGAGGCAGAAGCAAGTGTGTTAACACAACAAAGGTGAGCATATATCAGGCTGATCACACCAAAGTGACACAAGCTTTGCAGGATAACTGTACTCAAAACTGTACATAGTGATCGAGCAAGGGTATGTGGTAACCTGGGTAGACACTGAGGCACAGTGCAGAGCCCAGTGTGTTCATGTAACCAAGGTGAGTGTATATCAGCAGCAAATCACACAAGTGACTAGGTTTGCAGAACAACTCCACTCACAAATGTATGTGGTGATGGAGCCATGGTATGTGCCTACAATGATATGTAGTGGACACAAGACAGAGCAAAGTGTGTTCATATAATTCAGGTAGCGTATATCAGAGGCAGATCACACAAAGTGACAGAAGATTTTCAGAATAACTACACTCACAATTGTACATAGTGATCAAGCAATGGTATGCAGTTGTCTGGGTAGACACTGAGGCACAAGGCAGAGCTGAGTGTGTTCATTTACCACAGGTCAGCATATATGGAGGCTGATTACACAAAGTGAGACAAGGTTTGCAGAATAAGTGCAGTCACATTTTTACACAGTGATGGAGCCATGATATGTACTTTTCTGGGTATGCACTGAGGCACGAGGCAGTGCCAAATGTGTTCATGCAACCTAGGTGAGAGTATATCTGAGGCCATTCAAAGAAAGTGAGACAAGGTTTGCAAAATAAGCACAGTCACATTTGAACATAGTGATGGAATCATGGTAAGCTCCTTCTTGGATATGCACTGAGGCATGAGGCAGAGCCAAGTGTGATCAAGTACCCTAGGTGAACATGTAGCAGAGACCGATCACAGAAAAGTGGCACAAGGTTTTGGAATAACTGCAGAAACAGTTAGACCTTGTGATGTAGCCATGGGATACACTTATCAGTGCATGCAGTGAGGCATGAGGTAGAGCCAAGTGTCTTTATGTAACCCAGGTGGACTCACATTAGAGACTGATCTCATAAAGTGACAGAAGATTTTTCAGAATAGCTGCACTCACAATTGTACATAGTGATCAAGCAAAAGTATGCAGTTATCTGAGTAGACAATGAGGCACAAGGCAGAGGCAAGTTTTCTTTAACACAGGTTAGCATATATCAGAGGCTGATCACGTAAAGTGAGACTCAAGTTTGTAGAATAAGTGCAGTCTCATTTGTACACACTGAACAAGTCATGGTATGCATTTTCCTGGGTATGCACTGAGGCATGAGGCTGAGCAAGTGTGTTCATGTAACCAAGGTGGGCACATACCAGAGGCTTATCACACAAAGCGTGACACAAGGTTTGCAGAATAACTGCACTCACAGTTGTGCATTGTGAAACAGCCATGGTGTGCCCTTTCCAGGTTATGCAGTTACACACAAGCAGCTCATTTCCAGATGTGTCCTGGGAGAGGGTATGGAGTATAGTATGATTGGAAAAAATTAAATAGTAATTAACAGCAAACATAATAGTCATATACAACAATACAGTACATCAAAGGGACATAACTATAAATGTTACAAATATACATGTTTACAGAAATTATGCCTGTGAGATCTGTACTGGCAACAGATTACTGGTGGAAATACATTTGGTGTAACACCACTATCTTTGTTGCTCTGATGACATCATCTTCCAGCAACGTTGATGAAAAATGGAGGAGAAACACAATAACTTCTGGGAGATGTAAGTTTTTATTTACAGAGCAGATCTGGACAGAAATAGAACTGCTGGCCGGAGGAGGCACACAACACTTACACATAAGGAGTTATGAAAATATTGCTGTGAAAAGATGTGAGAATTCCACTTGACTCATTTCTGGTTACTGAATTTTTAAAAAGGCAGAGGGGATCCTCTTTGACTTTTCAGTACCTGCAGTACACCATGTGACATTTTATTATGTACCAGATCCACAGCAAAGGGAAATAACTGTGAGACACATGCTGGCTATAATGAGAGAAGTCATCATCAGCCTTATGGCATGGTGACTCTGGAGTGTTTGAATGCAGGAACCAGCCAACATCAAAGGAATATTTCATTGGAGTTGGAGTGATTGCTTACATCATAAACCATGGAGTGCCATTACTTATGTTGTCCACCAAATGGAAACATTACTTCTTATGCTTTAGCTACAGTGATCTCTCAGTCACTGCTGCTGTGCAGTGCATTATTATAGACATCTGCATGCTTTTAGGATCCTGCTTTGAAATCTGGAGATTTATAATTGCAGGGCACTTCCACGTATTTAGGATGCTATTATAAGGGTCTCCACAAGATGCAGGATTCACAGATACATATCAGAGCAGCTTAATAACCAGGATAGTAAAATGACATAAGTAGTAGCAAGGAGTACAAAAGAACCTATAATGAAATGTTGATAAATTAGTGTCCCAAAAGTCATATTTGATGAGAAAGCCCATAAATATCCCCACATTCAAAATAGAATTGCAAAGATATGCAAATGCATTACAATTATAAATGTCCAGATTTCAAAGCAGGATCCTAAATTCATGGAAATGTCCATAATACAGCTTAAATGTCCTAAATACATGCAAACAACCAGCAACTATAATGAATGACCAAAATGTATAGCAGGATGCAAAATATGTACAAATGTCCATGAGCAGTGTCAGTGGCTCAGTAGGTAGCACACTACGCCTCTGTGGCCAGGAGATCAGAGGGCTGTGGGTTCAGTTCCCCATCTGGCACTTGGGTTAATATCCAGTACTGACACTGTAGTACAGCATGAGAGGGTGCTGCACTTCTGAGGTGCCATCTTTTGGATGAGACGTTAAACCGAGGTCCCATCTGCCTGGATTGGTGGTAGTTTAGGTGGATGTTAAAGATCCCATGGCACTTATCGAAAGAGTGGGGAATTTCCCGGTGTCCTGCCAAATTCCCTCATTCACTAAAATACCACCAACAGCTTAATCTGGTTCAAGGTCAGTTGTCATCTGTATCCCCCCCCGGTCGTGCCTGAAAATAGGCAGGATTTGTCTAGTGCACTTACCGGTCAACAGAAGCTAAATAAATAAATAAAAATAACAGGTAAATCATGTCAATATGTATTACTCTCAGTATGATTATTTCTCTGCACCACTGTCTTTGTTTTCTCCTCTCTATCACTGCACTGCACTAATAGAAATTACAGTTTAAAATAATTATGTATTAATAATGGAAGTGCTTACATCGTAAACCATGGGATGCCATTACTGATATTGTCTACCAAATGGAAACATTACTTCTTACATGCTTTGCCAAAGTGATCTCTCAGTTACTGCTGCCTTGAGATGCATTATTATGGACATTTGAATGAATTTATGATCTTGCTTTGAAATTTGGACATTTATAATTGCAGGACATTTCCGTGTACTTAGGACCCTATTAGAAGGATCTCCACAGGTGCAATATAATTTCTATAAACCACCACAATCCTTAACTGATTTATCCATCATTCCTCTACCATCTTCTCTACACACCTCCCCACATCACTACAATGATTTTGCAGCCGTTTGGCCCTGACCAGAGTTTGTTTAAATATGCTTCTACCTTATTTACAGTTGGCTGATCCAGAGTTCTTACTAATATAATTACCATTTCCTTATCAGATACATTCTGTGAATTTAATAAATCACTCGGATATTTTACTGTTATTACTTTGGACGAACTATAGTACAGCAAACTATGCTTAAGTTCTTCAACCTGCAAATTGTCACAGCTACAGATAATTTTCCTTTCATTAGTTTTTATACTTAATATCTAGAACATCTGAAGAATTCTGTTAAAATTGGTAGGGCATTACCATTCACCTTAATTGGGGTCGACCACAGTACATGAGTGTAACCAGGTCACCTTACAGATGGTACAGGTGTTACTTTCTTGGTTACTACCCTGCCTTGGACCTGTGGGGGCCAAGCAAGTTGAGGGCCCTGGGCTTGTTGGGAGATTTGGTTGGGACATGGAATAAGGGACTAGCATGGTGCCATCTACCCAGAGAAGGAAATAGTGGGTCTGATAAAAGTAGAATATTGTCCCCTGGAATGTAGTACTAATCCACCTCTCCAGAGCTAGCACAAAACCACCCTGAGACACACTAGAACCAATACCTACCCTTCAGTTGAATTTTCAAACACTTTTGTACCAGTTAGGGTAGATTGCTATTAATATGCGCTCACACACCAAAGTTTAGAAACTAACAACAGTACTTTATTATTCAACAACTCTGGCCCTATGAAGGGAATATGGTTATGCCAAACTGTACTAACAATGAGTTTAGACAGTAGTAACACAATTATTCTTTTAAATATTTAAAATGCATCATCCCAAGCAATGCACTCCTTGGATGACTAGCCCTCTCCAAAGAGCTAGTTCACTGGGCCTCCCAACGCTAACATACAAAATTGCAGCCAGGGCCTACTGTACTGTAGGGCCTCCATTGTCCTCACAGGTTTCATAGGTATGATCAAGCCTGAAGATAGAATCCTATCCTATAAGGCTTGCCTATCCATAATTTAAAACAAAATTTATTATTACCAAAGAGATGATCCAACATGATCTTAAACTCATTCATGGTAGTACTATCAACAATGTTTGATGGAAGATCATTCCATACTCCAACTACTCTACAACTGTACCGATGTTTTCGAAAATTATGGTTCCAGGTTTGCTGATATAGTTGTTTTTTATGCTTTCTGGTACTAGTCCTACCTAAATTATGTATAAGACCCAATTCATCCAGGAGGACTTTATCCATCAAAATTTTGTAAAGTAAACAAAGATCTCCTTTTAATTTATGATAATATAAAGAAAATAGATTTAGGCTGACCAATCTCCTGCAATAGCTTTTTGCTCTTTAATCCTTAATTTGTTTTGTTAATTTCTCTGCACCCCTCTAAGGATTTAATGTCTTCCCTATTTTGTGGTGACCACACCTGAACACAATACTCTAAGTGTGGTCTAACCAGAGCACTATAGAGTGGAATTAATACCTTCCCATCTCTGCTAGCTATGTGTTTAAGTACACAATTTAAATGTTGGGTTGCTTTTCGTTGAATCCTGCAATGTGATCTAAACTTTAGCTCATTAGTGACCGTAATCCCCAAATCTCTTTCCTCTTTCACATCCTCAAGGGGTACTGTCCAGTAGATATGTCTCTTCTTTATTATTTTTATCTAGGTGCATAACCTTACATTTGGCTATATTTAATACCAGTTTATTTAGGTTTGTCCATTCAAGTATTGAGTTCAGGGCATGTTGTAAGGTAGCCTTATGTTCAGCATCTTTAACTAGTGACCCCAGCCTACAACTGTCCATAAATTTATGCATCCAAATATTATGGTTATTAATTTTTAATGAAGTGATGTATATATTAAATAGACTAGGCCCCAATACTGAACCGTGGGGGACTCCACTGGAAACAAAAGCCCAGTCAGAAAATTTCCTATTGATAACCTCTCTCTGTCTTCTATCCTGGAGCCAGTTCAAGACCCAATTACAAATATTGCTATTAAGATTAATGCCCTCTAGTACAGACAATAAATCTTTATGAGGCAGTTTATCGAAGGCTTTTGAAATCAAGAAAGATCACGTCACAGAATTACCCACATCTAGTTCCTTATTGACCTTTTCATAAAATGCCAGTAAATTAGTCTGGCAGGATCTAGTCTTGTGAAATAATGTTGTGGGGATCAACCATATCATTACTAACAAGATGTTCTGATAGTATGTCTTTAAGTAGACCTTCCATTATCTTTCCTAATGTTGAGGTCAAACTAATGGGTCTAAAGTTTTCAGGTAAAGTTCTAGGCCCTTTTTAATATAGGGACAATATTAGCTAGTTTCCAGTCATTGGGGACCAACCCATAATTAATAGAGGCCTGGAAAATATAAGTTATTGGCAGTACCAACTCATCTTAATTTTAAAGACTCCACATAGTCTGTACTGGCTTATTTAGAAATTCTAATCTCCAGTCCTAACAAAGAAGATTATTTTTCATTTATGAAATTCAGCTTTACAAAGTTCAATTTGGTAGTGGTTCCAGTGGGTTTGAGGGATCGTATTTCACTTACTTTAAATAGAACTGAACTATGATCGCTGTTCCCCAAGGGAGTACTAATAGGAATTAGATTAATTGAGCCCCCATATTAGTAAATATTAAATACAAAATATTACTTCCTTAGTATTTTCAAGTACCAACTGTTCTAATCCCCATGGTCTATAACATCAATGTATTGTCTCTCAGGGGACATGTATCAATACCATTTCCCAATCTATATTAGGTAAATTGAAATCCCTGTTAATAAAATCCTATTAGTTGGATCGAGATCACTAAGAATTTGTAACATAGCCATATCATATTCTTGTGTTATGGAGGGGCCTGTATTATAGTTCTAATATAATTTTGGGACTGTTAAAAGGAAGTAACTTAACCCATAAAAGTTCAAGTGAGCCAGTATCCCATATAATTTCTCACATACAACATCCTCATGTATATAAAGTGCCACCCTCCTCCCTTTCTATATTTTCTACATCGGAAAAATAATTTGTACCCTTCAATTTCTTTGTCCCATTGATCATTTTCATTCCACCATGTCTCTGTAATTAATGCAATATGTATTAGTAGACTTCCACAGTTTCAAAATAACTTCCAAAGCAATCACTCTCTTTAACTGCAATTTTGTCCTAGCTGAGTACTCAGATAAATTATACTAATGCAGGCTTGATGTCACGGTGTCTGAGAGCTTGCATTGGTACTACTGATATGCAAGCTTGCCACCTGACTGAATGCCTAGCACTTTGTATTAGCAAAACAAATTGTAATCCATCAGGAAAATTTCCAACAGCAGCAGCAGCAGTTTCTGGCTCATGGGCCAGTACTTGTGTCCTTTACAAAGGAAAGCAGTCAGAAATGCTTCTTGATGACTATGTTGCAGCAGAAGGCAGATGGTTGTTGTTGACCCAGGCTAGGCCTGATCTCTGCAATGCAGCTCTTTTCTCTTGATAAGCATATGGCAGTGTGACAGTTCAAAGGGCTGAGTCCAATGAACTGCCCTGAACTACCTTGCCTCACCTCAGTGGGTACTCACTTGATAAAGGGTACAAGTACCATGAAGACAACCTTCTGACCACCACTTCTCTTGAGTACACCAGAAAGGGCAGAGTAGCTTGTTCTCAACTTTGATATCAGCAGTCTGCAGATGGCGTCTACATGTTCAGTCTCTCACACCAATGTATGTTTCACAGTACCCCTTATCAGCTCAGCTGGAACTTCCAGCAACAGTATTTACTCACAGCTGGATCTCTGGCTCTGGTGGTGGCTACTCCTCAGCTCTCAACCTCACCACCTCTCATCTTTCTAGCCATTCAGGAAAGACTGCTCTGAACTCCTCCTAGACTGGGGATGGGTTCAGTTCAGCTCACTCCCATTTCAGTCCTCATTAGTTGTCCAGATTTGCATTCACACTCTGGATCCCTCAGTGGTTACACAAAGGGTGCCAAACACTATGTTTCTTTTTATTCTCAAGTGCCTGTGTTCTTTCCAAGATCCCTTGCATTACAGTTGGCTGATCATGGGGGTGAAGGGTCACAAGATAGTGATAACTATCTATTTAAAATTCAGTGCAAGGGCCAGCTGCTGTTCCACACAGTTTTACTTGCACCTGGCCACACTTCAACTTTTAAAAGAAGTAGTGGTAGTAGATTTTATTTATTTAGGCTACCTTCCTGAAGGCTCAGGGCACCCTTACAATGTAAAACATTGTAAACATCATAATAAATCAAATAAAATTGTAAATATAATAAATAATTCATCCAGTCTATATCTATGTTCCATATACTCTCAACCAGCAACAATAATTAAACTCTATTAACCCTGTTAGTCCCTATGGCTTGTCAAAATAAAAGAATGTTTTAATCCTCTTTAAATATCTCAACAGAGGGTCTCCTTCAGGTACCCAGGTAATATGTTCCAGAGGATTGCGCCACCACCTCAAAAGACTGATCCCTGATGATTTCAGTCTTGCCCTGGGCATCTCAGGAGGCCCTCCCTGCTGACTAGCAAGAGACTGGGGCTGTAGGAATTCAGTAGCTCTACCAGGTAACCTGGATCCAGCCCATGTATGGCCTTATAGGTCAGTAGACATATTTTAAAGGAGATGAGCCAATGCACCAGCAGCCAGTGCAATTCGCACAGCACTGGTGAAATATGACATGATCTCAGAAGACCCATAAATGGCTGAGCTGCAGCATTCTGCAGCAGCTGCGGAAGTACCACATTGCGCTCCACTTGACACGGTGGAGTACGTTACAGTAGCTGAGCCTCGGGGTGACAAATGCATGTATCAGTGTGAATAGATCTTCAGGAGGAAAGGAATTTTATTGGGTGACATTCTGGAGATGGTAAAATCCATTCTGGACAACTGCTGACATGTGGGCATCCAGTGTCAGCTCATTGTCCAGAATGATATGCAATTTTTCACCTTGGTGGAGGTCTTCAGTTTGGATGTCCTGGTATACAGCCCCAAATCTTCCTCAGAGGCCTCCAGTCCCCCTCCAACACCTCTCCATCACCAACACTTCAGTCTTTCCTAGGTTGAGGCCCAGCCAATTTGATGACATCCAAGACCAGATCTCAGCCAAGCATTTATTCGGTACATCAATTGCATATGTTCTTCCCAGTGCAAAAGACAGGTAGAGCTGGGTGTCATCAGGATAGCAATGAAACCCAAGTTAATACTGCCTAGGACCTCACCCAGGGCAGCATATACACTGTGAATAACATGGGAAGAGGACTGAACCTTGAGGTACTCCACAGGACAGGGCCACTGGGACTGAGGAATAATTCCCCAACACCTCTCTGTGTGTCCTGCCCTGGAGGAAGGAATCAAACCAGCCAATAACCTTGCCAGTGAGTCCAACATACTCTCTCAGTCTGTCTAACAACAACCCATGATCCACAGTGTCGAATGCTGATGAGAGGTTGAGGAAGACAAGAATAGAGCAATCTTCCTATCCTTGCCCTGAGCAGGTCATTTCAGCACCAGTACTGGTGTGGTCTCCATGCTGTGCATATCACTAAATCTGGATAGGAGGGCCTCATAAATCTGGAAGGCCATGAGGTGAATCTCAGGTGCTCTGCAACCACCTTCTTGATAATCTTCCCTAAAAATTGGCGGGATGTCTGGGTCCAAAGATGATTTTGTTCAACAGGGACTTCACCAGAGCTGTTGTAAGAGACTCCAGGAAACCCCGCATTGCTAAGGAACACCTAACAATCTCGGCAAAAACTGGGACCAGAGCTCCAACACAATCAACAAGTAATCACATTGTGCTCAGGTTAAAGCTGCAGCAGGTTGGTCTGAGGCCTGAGATCACCCCACAGACCTCCTCCATTGTCAATGGCTGGAACTCTTCCCCAGGAAGGCTGACTGAGAATGTCACCACAAGGCACAACCCTGTCAGGTTGTAACATTCCTCCTGGAGACATCCCTGCTCTGATGGAGGACACCCTGTCTGAGAAGAACCAAGCAAATTCCTCACACTTTTACTCTGAGAATGCTCTATAGGCTCCAGATAGGACAGATGTAAAAGCCTGTCCACAACCTGAAAGAGCTGAGCCAGTTGGATCTTTCCAGCTGCAACTGACCTACACATAAAGCTGCCTTTTTATGGGCATTGCATTCTGATACTCATCACAGTGAGCCATCAAAACCAGTTTGTCCTCCTGGGTCCTGGTCTTTCTCCAATGCCACTCCAACCTCCATCCCTTGGTCTTCAGTTCTCTCAGCTCACCATCAAACAAAGGCAAGCCAAGGCGTGACACCAGTGGTGTGGCGCCATGGCTTCCTCTGGACCCTCTGCACATGCCTCCCACACAGATGATATGTCCAGCTCCACCAACAATATGTCTGATCGTAACCCTTTAAAGGGCAGAACTGTACTATTTCCACAGGGAAAGGACATGGTGGGGGGCTCTGAAGCTGAACCTAACGGTGCAATGATTTGACCAAATAACCGGATTAATCTCTAGATTATCAAAACATTTACTCCAACTGGGATTATAGTCGGATTATCCATGATGACATTGGAGATCCTTCTGGTTCATCTTTGGGTGCAGGGCACCTCTTTCATCGACAGTGTACAATGAGAGAACAAGCGGGCAACAACAACTTTTCTCCTGACCTTCAGGTCCAGTTCCTGCCAGAGGATGTAGCTGTTACAGGTGAATTCATTTTGAGCTGCTGAGGGCTCAACAAGTAAACCACACCTTTGGGGAGTTATGTAGCTATCGTTCAAGATTATAAAACTGCTTTATGTTAGGATACCATAAAAAACACTTGGATAAAGCAATTTGATTTAGAACATTTTGTTTTCAGTGTCCATCAACTTCTGTTTTATTACTTTTTTATACTCAGAGCTGATAAATACACCCTTTTATAATATTTCCAAAGTTAACCACTTCCCAAAGTCTCTAAACTAAATATTATATGCTGCAGCTATGGAGATTCAAATCCATGGATTTATAAAACGTTTTTCCTCTAAGCCAAGCAATGGTAATCTATCTTCTTTCATAAATTAATTTTCTTTATAATATCCAATAGTTCTTGATGTTTCTTATGTAGCTAAATGGATTTTCCTAGCTCAGTTCATATAAAATCAGATAAATATGCTACATGAAGTAGAGTTTTATAGTAGTTTGTATACATTTTTTCCCCATACGTTGGCAGCATACAACAGAACTAAATTCCCTTCATTACAGTTTATATCCTTCTATCTTTGTGTCCCATTCATTGTCTTCCTACCCATTCTCTATGAGTGCCAGTAAGTCCTGGCCTTGACAGTGTACCAGGCCCTTTCGCCCATTTACTGGGTCTGCTCCTCCTATTGTCAGAGCTGGCGGCTAAGTAGGTAGTATGCTCACCTATAAGCCTGGAAGATTGAAATTTCATGGGTTCTAGGCCCACATCAAGTACTTGGGATAATACACATTACTGACATGGTAGTGCACTATGAAGGGATGCTGCTCTGTTGAGGTGCTGACCTTTGGATGAGATGTTAAACTGATGTTCTGTTTTGCCCATCTCTGGCCACTGTCCAGGTGGAAGTTAAGGATCCCATGGTACTTACTGAAAAATGAGTGAGGGCTTCCCCATTGGCATAGCCAGTACTCCTTTTGTCATTGAAATAAGTCTATGTAACCCATCTCCAGGATGCACCTGAAACAAGATATCCCAGCTCAGTGTGCCTTTCTGGTTCAAAATGATTACAGTTTAATAAATAAAATATTGGCCTGCATGCAAGTGAGGATAATGGTCCTTCTCTGAATCCTCCTCTTTTCCTTGCTAGATTCTCCTCTCCTGGCTCTCCCATGCTCTGTTGTTCTTTGCTTATTAAATTCCTGCATCTACCTCCTTCCCTTGATGATCTCCGCATCAGCCCTCCTTTTCCTCTAGTCTAGATCCCCTAACTGCCTGGTTTATTCTCCTGGCCAGTACTCCCCTCTCTCCCCGCATGAGTACAGCCCATTCTGGTCATGCTGGCATTCTTTCACCAGAAGGCTCTTCCTTGGCAAGAAAGAAAACCCTTCCATTGCACAAGATTCTTCGTCAAGTATCAGCATGCCTGATGGACTGCAGATGCTTCTCACTAACCCACAGGATCAGGAGAAACTCAGAAAAAACCCTGAATATCTTTCACTTCAGGATATTCACTAGTTCCATGAATGACTTCCTCATTTCCAAAGAACTTGTGCTTCCTAAGTCATTCATGTCAACAGGAGAACAACAATCTGCTCCTCTCCCAGCTGGGTTGCTTGGCTCTGGAGGCACTGATGTAACCATGCTCCAGACAGGTGAACCTATGATATCATCCTGGTCCAGCATTATAAGAGCATCACATGATGGAGACTATGTTCAGTAGAGATGGACCAGTACAGGCAAGGGACAGCCAGTCCCACCATGAAATAATAACTATAACCAGAATGCCTGCACTCAAAACTAACAGGTTGAGAAAGTTCTGCTGGCACCAGAGTATAGTGTTTACTTAGTCACAGCTTACTTTTCTATATCCACTACTGTGCACAACATCAAGCTGATAAGTCAATAAATGCATAATGCAAAATATCAGTTCTAACACTGCACCTGGTCAGATGTGTTCAAATACCCTGGTGCTTCACTTAGCAAGGAGCTTTGTCATGGCCCTTTAAATATCCCATTGCACTTGCATCACCACCATCGATTACCAAAATAACCCAGCATGTGACTATATCACAATTGACAGTGGTGAGGCCCTATCAGATCGAACATATTACGAATGTTATGCAATATGAGGGATGGCACACTCTATAAATAGCCCCATGGGCCTTAGGCTCATTCAAGCAACACTTTTGCACCCATGCAGTGAAGGCTTGTATTCCCCATTGAAAATAGATCAGTGGGGTTGTGAAGTTGCAACTGGTGCTTAGTGGTCACAGCAACCACTCAGTGAGAGTCATTGTAACTGTGTGGGTTTACCATAGTAGTGCTGCAGTTTGCATTCTGCATACCAGTTATAGTAACACCCAAAATCAGGATTATTAGGCTACATGGTACTGTTAGATGGCAGGAGTCATGACTGATTTGCAAACATGACACAGAAGCCCAGATGTCACAGAGGAAAGTTTATTTCAGAAACTACACAAAAATGACATACCTGCTGAGAGTTCGGAGAACTTTGAACACCATGGTTTCATCATGAACTCAGTGACAAACAGCCTTACAGACATTCTTATACTATAGATAACAAAGTACGTTACTAGGTAATGGACTCTCCCAAAAACACAAAATAACTGAATAAAATAATTTTATTGGCGGGCAATTAGCACCTCAGACAATTAGATCATTACTTGTTTTGCAGTACATATTAATAAGAGTAAAGTTGACTAAGGCTAGTTTTGGGTAACAATATAGCTATTCATAAGAGGTGCTAACCATTGCAAAAGGCAAAAAGCTATAGGTGGCACACAAGCACTACCAAATAATTGTGCTGGATAACAGTTCCTAAGCACATAATAACAAGTATAAAGAAATATAAAGTGTACTTTATGTTGCAATAATGGGTGTTGTAGCATGCTTGGGGGTATAAGGGTATATGGGGTGTCCAGGTCTACAGTACACATGAATGGAAACGTTAGTGTAATGACCCCCTCCTACTGGTAGGGGTGGGAAGTTGTTCATGGAATGCCTCTGGGCTGAGACTTGCCAGGGAGAGTCAGGTTAGCATAATGAGCCAGGGTACTGTAAAACAGGAGTCAAGGATATTGGCAGGAGTTGAGAGGGATAGGGAATTTTAAATAGTTGGTAAGTTCCTAGCCCACACAGGGTCCTAGAGAGAGAGAGAGAGAGTGCCAAATAGAAGCAGGCTCTATGGGGTTACCGACCAGCAGGGGTCCAAAACAGGCCTGTTTATCTTATATCACTCTTAGGATTACTGGGAAGGTGTGGGGACTGTGGGGTTTCCCTAAGGAAAGCACCCTGATGGCTGGCTGGCTTGAAGACAGCCCCCAAGTCTTAGAGAGAAAACCTAGTGGCAGGCATATATAGGAAGGTGTTCATATTAAGGAAGAGGCACATGAAGACACTATGTGAGTGCCAGACAAGCGAGGAACTGCTATAAAGTAGGAATTCCTTGTCTCCAAATATGCTATGGTGTAAGTCAGCACAAAGGCCTGCAATTGCTTTGCTTCACACATGTAGACAGCTGTATTATTGTTGTACCTACATGGCTAGAGCCTGCAATAACTAGATGCTGAGATGAAAATCTTGACAGTGCACAAGCGTGCTTTGAAGCAGTGAGACTTGCTAGGGACAGTGTGGGAGGATGGCTATAGCTGACAAAGCATTCACAGCCCCAACTGCATTGCCTAATGGACAGAGTTTAATGTCAGACTGGCTTTAACAGCCAGCTACCCATAGGGGAGAAAAGAGGTACCGATCTACAGAACATGATCATGACTCACCACATGAAGAGAGACAGTCTGGTAGTCACCAGTGTGGGTGGGCAATAACTGATGAAGCAGAAAAGGTTGTCTGCTAAGCGATGTGACATGGAAAAGAATGGGATTGTGCAATCCTACACTCAGGTGACACAAGAAGACATACCTTATCCATGGCATAGATGCCTGCTGTGTAGCAAGATGTGAGAGCTGGTGGCCATTTTACCTAAAGAACTGAGATGTGAGTGCCGGAGGAGCCATTCTCATGAAATTTGAACTAAACTCATTCTGTAGGTATGTTGAGATACTGTATAAGTTCTGGTATATCCAATTTCATAAATTGTTGTACTGAAATGTGAATGCTGATTGAGCTATTCTTATAAAAGCCGATGTGCCTATGATGTAACTGAGCACTTGAAATAACCATTCTCCAGAGCTTGCCTGTGGTCATGAGAGAATATAATCCAGGAGTGCTGTTGAACTACCTCACAATACAAATGAGCGGAAGTCCCTGGAACTGTGTAAATAGGAATGAATTCCTTGGTTTATATGACAAGAGATGCTGGAAGGTTTGATACCTTTTCCAGCATCTCCTATTTTCAAGGACCAATAGGGCTAGAATTTCTGTTTATATGACAATAAATCCATAGTGTGCTTCAACTTTGCCTTTTGTGATTTTTGCAGGATGGGTATTTAAGGCTATACTTTACTGTTACATCAAAGCCTCATCCTCGGATTGCTATACATGCTACTGTGAGGATTTCTCCCATGAGCATAAAACCCTGGACAGGAGGGTCCCAGGTATCACCTTAGGAGAAGGAGGATGCTCTTTAAAGGGCTGGCATAGTCCATGGGTCCTGAAGAGTGGACATTAGTTTAATGTAAAAATTACCTGATGACTACTTTTATATACCCTATGTGCTGTGAAAAGTGTCTCAGAACACAAAGTTCAACTGAACTTTGAGCAAAGGATAGTGAATTTGATTTGCCCAACTGATCCTTCTGTGTGGGGTAAATTATTCATTTTAATAGTGTCAGTTGCTGTAGTGACACTGCCCAGAATACTGAAAAAACGATGTACAACTTTCTGTACTAGCCAGGCATCACTAGGGCAAGAAGACTTTTAAATTAGTAGAAATAGAAACTCATATTTCCAATTAAGTACTTTGAATGGGTCAACCCTGACAATATTATGAAATGAACTCTACTATGACAATACATCCAGTTTCACAACCATCTGGGAGTGTATGCATCTTATGGATGCTGTTAAAAGATATATTTTACTTGTCATTCAAACATTGGTGTGGGGAGAGGGTTTGGTTAATTTTTTCTGTTTAGAAAATAAAGTTTCTAAAAGAAATGATTAAAAAATGCTGTTTGGTGCAGAATACTATATTGATCAGCTATAGAAATATAGTGGTGATCACTGGCAATTTGACAGGGTCAGTGCACATGTCTTCACATCAGCATATCTTGACCCAAATAATAATGTTCAGTATGGCAGCTGATAAAATGCTTAGTGTGCACATTTAGCTTTGCTCGTTCATTGATTTTTACTCTTGGTAAAGGTGCCAGGAGACTTCGATCTCTAGGCTAAAGAAATGCAGGTGCAAAATACTTATGGAAGAGAAACATACAGAATTTGTTTAGTTGCCGTATTGGTCCTTATAAGAACAGATCCAGAAACAAATGATTTGAGTTGTTGGACCAACATAGATGTAACAAAAAATAACAGTGCCTAAGCTTTTGGACCAACCAAGTCCTTCCTCAGAGCGTATGCCACTTGTTTGGAAAATCACATTCTATTAACACCTAGATCATACATAAAAATTAAAAAAACTTTTTAATACATAATGGAGGTTTAAATGGAAGGAACGGTTTATGCTAGCTAGCTGCTGTGAAGCATTCAAGGTCAAATGTCAACAGAGGCAGATAGAGGAATCCTTCAAGAGGCCAGACAGCTTTACTAACACATTACAAATGCTGCATGAGTGAGTGAGTGTGTTATGGAATACACTCTTAATTAAAAGCAAGACCTTTAGATTTAATACCCACTTAAGTACATGTTAAAAATGGTATAGTATTCCATGTTAAAAGTAACAAAAACAGAAATGTTCTATCTATGGCCATAAGTGGGTATAAAGAAAAGTTTCCCAAGTGTGAACAAACTGTTTCACACATTCATACAGTATTAAGCCTATCTGGAATATTTTCTCAACTATATACTTAATCAGTTAATATATTCCATACACATTAAACCTTCAGTGCTGTAACAAGATTTCTTACAAGATTATATCAATTGTCAGTATTAGTGCCCAATTAAAAAACAAACCTACCAAGGACCCCTAATAAATGAGATATGCATCCTAATATAATTACTGTTCAATAATGTGTCAGTGTATACAGCACTGAAGGTGTTAATGTTTATGGAATGTATTAACAGGTTGAGTATGTAGTTGAGAAAATATCTCCAGAAAGGTTTATTACTGTATGAATGTGTGAAACAGTTTATTTACACTAGAGAACTTTCTTTATACCTACATATGGCCATAAATAGAACATTTTTGTCTTGTGGTACTTTTTTTTAACATGGAATGCTATACCATTTTTAACATGTACATAAGTGGATATTAAATCTAAAGATCTTGCTTTTAGTTAAGAGTGTATTCACACACACACTCACTCATGCATTGTTCATAATGTAAGTTAGTGAAACTGTCTGGCCTCTCGAAGGATTCCTCTTATCTGCCTGTTGACATTTGACCTGCAATTCTTTACAGCAGACAGCTGGCATAACCTAGTTCCTTCCATTCAAACCTCAGTTATGTTTTGAAAAAGGTATTTTAAACCAATAAAATTTTTCTTTTTCTTAGGCCTGTGGGCAGAGCCTACAGCCATTTGCAAGAGCTCTGTAGCTCTGAAAATGGCTGATCTCAGAACTCCTTCCGTTGGACTTTTGGAGCATCCTTCTGAAAGCCCAGTGGAGCGAAACCCCTCTGCCATGATCTGCATGCGGAATAACAGCCACACTATTTTGGCTGTTACTTCTGCATTCTGATCGTGCACTGTGGATGCGCACAAGTCATGTGCATGTGCAGTTGCTGTGGTGCCAGCATGTTGTGAAGGGCACAATGCCATTCACTATTTTGTGCTCTCCTCCTCAAGTCATCCCTGATATGTTATATCACAACACTGGAGCCCACCCCAGTGTGCAAAATTGTTTTCTCTGTAAATCAGAAAATGGTCAATCGCTGCGTTTCTTTTTCCTGGTGCCCCTGTCCGCCAAGCCTGACATTGGGGTGTCCAATCCCCATGTTGGCATTCATGTGGCACACTGGGACCCACCCAGTGTGCCTAAATGTTTGTTTTGCTGTAAATTAAAAACGATTCCTCGTTGTCGGTTTGTTTTCCTGCAAAACTGAAAATGATCCCTGTCATCGCTCATGTCCTCCTCCCTCCCCATCTCCCACTGAGCACCTACCTCCCCACACCCCCTTACCCCATACTTGCCTCTGGAGGTTGGTGCTGTCATCTTCTCTAGACCAGGACACGACTGCACTCTTCAAAGCCCAACTGCTAACGGAAGAATTAAAAGGTAAGCATGCTATACAGCCATTCAATGGGATATTCAACTTATACTCATATCTCAGCCATTTTTTGAATTTTTCCCCAAATTTTCAACAAGGTGTTCTTGGGACCCCATCTCATGAAAACTGTCACTGTCATTTTGTTACTCTGTCCTGAAAGGTGATTTTTCAGTCATTGCCAGAACCACCTTTGGGACCGATTCATGAAATGATAGTGCTACTGTTCATGAGGTGTGGTCCCAAAAGCCATGTTGCAAATTTGTTGAAAAGATTCAAAAATGACTGTGTTATCTGAGTGTGCATTGTACAGTTTCTCACGCACGCCCCAATGTCGCTAATTTTAATATTTTCACTCCACATTTTTGACATTGCCATTTTGCACACCTCCTTCGCAACAGTACAGCTGTCATTTTACACAACCTGCTGAAACATGTTTTTGCACCTGTGGTGCAGAAGATACACATTGCTTTGTACAATTACCTTTTGGGACAACTGAACAAAATGACACTGGCACTGTTCATGAGGCGGGGTCCACAAAGGTCATGTTGAAAATCTGGTGTAAAAATATTAAAAATGACTATATTACTGAGCATCGTTCGCACTTTCTCGTACACTCCCTCGTCGTTAATTTTTATATTTTCACTTCACATTTTTCACATTGACATTTTATACACCTCCTTCACAACAGTACAGCTGTCATTGCCACAACCTGCCTGAAACACGTTTTTACCCGTGTGCAAGGCCAGCACGTTGCTCTGCTGATCACCTTTCTGGACAATTGAACAAAATGACACTGGCACTGTTCATAAGGAAGGGTCAAAAAGACCATTTTGAAAATTTGGTGCAACACCTCAACATATGGCCAAGTTACACCTGGGTGTTAAATAATTTCTATGCACATGTGTAACTTTTGTCATGGTAGGGCTTTACAGTCCTATCGGCTCTGGGCAGAGCTTATTTATGTATGATGTGGTGTTAATAGAATGTGATTTTCAAAGAACTAGCATAAACTTCTGTGGAAGGACTTGGTTGGTCCAAAAGCTTTGGCACTGTTTTCTTTTATTACATCTATGTTGGTCCAATAGAAGGTGTCAGACCATTTGTTTCTGGATCTATGGAAGAGACGTGAGAGCACTGGAGGAGGAGGAAGAGAGAAGAAAGTGGTGTGATCAAGTAAAACAGGGAGGTCTGAGAGTGATGACCTTATATAGGCAGGATTTATTAGTTGTCCCTCTGAACTGCAAGCAAGCCTTTTTATTTAATGAAGCAACTGATAATCTGTGCATGTTATGTACATGTGGATTTGCTCTTCCACCCTCAGTAAAGGTGCCAGGAGATATAGATCTTGAGGCTAAAGGAAATGTAGGTATAAACAGCCCAATGGACCTCTACAATGGACTCAGCCCTCTCCAACTGACATGTTGAGATATGCATTTAATTTCTGTAAATAGTAAGATTACTTACTGCTGCTAATTAGCACACATTTCCCACCCCTTGAAGTCTGTGTTGGGGCTAAATATGCCTTTCTTGAGCAGAATAACCAATAGACTGAATAGTTTAAAGTGTATTTACTAATCAATTGTGTTGTTTTAAAGGAGGTACTTTTTCAGGCTCATAATATAGTGGCATCCACCAAGGTGAAGCACAGGATCCCACAGAAATCTGCGAATTTTGCAGAAATATGCAGGAAATGGTGCAGTTCACTAACAGGTAATCCCCTTGCCATACAGGAATCTGTGACATTTTACCACCACTCCTGATCATGGCAGGTACTACAATATATATCATAATAAGGGAACTTGTTAGAAGAGCAATGCGGCAACATGATGCACAGGTGGAACTAAACACCAGTTATGCATTGTTTTATGGATGACCTGTAGAGATGCTTTGTTTTGAAACAAAGGGCAACAAAAGCTGGAACTTGGTGGACAGCTAGATTACATTGACTGCATATTACAGAATTCTGAAAAGGAGGACTATGCTGTACTATAAACCACTCTTGTTTAAGGAGCTGGGGCTTACCACATCACATCTGGAGTGGTATCCAAAAATATGTCACATCATTTGGAAGCTGTGGAAACCTGAAGGAATGGACATCTGTGAGTCTTCATGTGGAGCTAGGTTTCAGGGGATCTAAAACTGAAAATGATACAGGCAATCAGCGACAGCATTGTTGGGACAGAAAGATACAAAAGCAGTGCTGTAGTGACACCCAGGTTAGTTTCCTTGGGAAGTTCATAACTAAAAGGGAAGAGAAACAGTTTTATTTAAAACTGCTATGGTTAGTGGGCTGTCTGAGTAGAAGGTTACTGTTTGGTAGCTTCAAAGATGATCTCAGGTTAATACGGCAGCTATGACTGGGTAAATTTCAAACAGAATAAGAAACACTGAAATTAGGAATGCTGTAATTTTAGGAAGCCAGGGAAGCGCAAACCAGGTGCTTGTGAATACTTCATAGTGGGCAAAGGAGGGATCCTTTTAGAATAATAACATTTCATTCTACTTAGACAGGAAATGGAACTACATGATAAAGTCAGATATGGCAACAGCATTTGTAGTCTTCCTGAGGACAGTGGATAGCTTCAAGAGAGGTTGGGATGGAGCAAAGGGAAAGTTGCAAGTAGGGAAGAGGGTGGATGGAGGACATCAGTAGTGAGGAAAGCAGATATTGGGGAGGGGTAGATTTCTCAGTAGGCACTAAACTTGAGAAGACATGATCGATTGCAGGGTCTTTTTCTGCCGAGTCAGTTGTACATTTGTATGTATTAATAGTGATATGATGGGTCAGAGCCTGGATGGAAGTTGCAATGAATAGCAGGTATGGTATGTGGTATGATTTGCATTGCCAAATTAAGGTACCCTAGTAAGGATAAATGTTCTTGTTTCATGCATGAAGAATGGGATGAAAAGAAGGAGATGAGACTACTAATGTCTGTGCTTGTCTTGTGGCAGGCAGGCTTCTGTCTTGTCTGAGTCTAACTCTATGCCAAAGAATTCTATAGTGTTAACTGGTCCTGTTGTTTTGTCCTGAGTGATGGGGATGAGAACAAGTTTGTGAAGCAGTTAATTCCATTGGCTGGAAGGAATCCGGAGAGTCAGTGAGTAGGAAGTCACTGAGAAAGTGAAGGACTAACATACACTTACAGACAATTAACAATATCCAACAGAGTCAAAAATGCCGAACAGTTTCAGACTAGTTTTACAGACAAAGGTTAAACATACTGTGAAACAATGTATTTTTAGTCAACAAATACCGTATAAATGCCAGAGGGAAGGATGCATGTGTAGTAGTTGGAAGGCATTGGTAATATCAGCCATCGATAGCCAGGCTCCTTTTCCTGAAATTTTGTTCATTTATTAGACATTGCTCCTGTAGGTAACCCAATGAAATGCAGCATTTCATTTTAGTAGGGGTTCAGGAGCTCAAAAGCGAAAACAGTATAAATTAGCATAACAGAAAAAGCAATTACAAGCGGTATGCAAATAAGAGGTAGAAATACACAGTAAAAGCAAATGTGATAGAAACCATACTGCAGTTCATTACAGGATAGCGGTAGGACCCACAGTGTTGACTAGTGGGTGCCTGTATTTTCATGGTAGCATCTTAATATGTGAGGCTGGAAATTACACCTTGGGCACAAGAGTGATAAGACTGTATTAAATGAAATATAAACGAATATAGCAGCACTCTGTCTGTCTGTCTGTCTGTGTCTCTCTCTCTCATTCTCTGAGTTTCCAGTCAACAAAAGCACATAACTAAATAATAAATACAGGCATTCTGGAGGTTTGAGACTGGGGCATCATAGGCAACTGACCCAGGATCTGGGACAAAAGCTGATGCAGTGGAATGCAGTTGGTCTCTGGTGTTAAGGGAACAGTTGACACTAGAGCCCCACATCCAAGCGTGGGGCTGGTCCCAATTTGCACTTTGTATGCACAGACATTTTTTTCTATTTACGGCAGCATAGTAGATTGTATCAGACTAATTCTGTTGACTTGGGAAGCTGACATTTTCTGTAACTATGAATTCCAGACTTCCCTGCTGCTACATCAGAGGAGGACTGCAACAGTGGGAGAATTAATACCTGCACTACAATTTAGAGTTTTATAAGCTCTGATCTTTTGTTTGCTGGTCTGGCTGTCCTTCCTGGCCTATGTACAGTCACAGAGGGCTGTATTTAGCCCCAGATGAACAGTAGGATTGGAAACATCTGACAGAGCTTGTAAAAGCTCTAACACACACTGCAGGCTATTGAATCTCCCACTGCTATCATCCCTCCTCTGATGTCAGCTGCAGGGATTTCTAGGATTTGTAGTTATACTGTGAAAATGTCAGCCTGCAAGTCATCAGAATGTGTCTGATATAATCTACTGTACTGCAGTAAACATAAGTGTATACTTTTTTGCACACAAAGTGCAAATTGGGACCAACCCAACAACTGGGTGTGGGACTCTTAGTACTGAATGTTTCCTTTAAAAAAAAGAGGAAAAGAGAGTGACAGAGAGCCAGAGAGGGAAAGGTGCTGTTTGATTCATTTGCATTTTAGTTTATAAAGTTTAGTCCAACTCAGTCATCTGGAGCAGACAATGAATTTATTTTGGGGAATACTGTGTTGATTTTGGTGCCCCGTGTTTGTGCTATGGTTAAGGCTGGAGCCAGGAAGCTTAGGTAAAGTGTGGCTAACATCTGAATAAGTTATTTCTTGAGGTGAGCAGCACCTCTGGTTATTTATTTTATTTTTGTACATTCTTTTTCTGCTCCGACCATCGGGGAACTCCCTTAGCATCCACCAACACAGCAAGCTCTACCTCACCTGAAGCTTTCTCCTCACCCTGCATCAGCCTGGCAGATCCCTGGGCTCTGCACCCCCCAAGGTGGGGCCACCCTATCTGCCCAGGGCACTCTATATTACAATCTAATGTGCTGGCTGTATGGTTGTCTCTGGAGGAGTGAAGCCCGGTGTGAGTGTGGCTCAGGCGGGGCAGAGGTGCCATCGTCTGTCCCTGGGGACGAGGGTTTTCTTGAAGTTTCCTCCCTTGGAGGATGGTGAGCAATGATGCCTGCACTGGCTGCACTCCGGCGTCTACGCGCTCCACTCCCTACACTTGGCTGGTGCATCTACAGTACCCCCAATCTCCATCGGGGCGCCAGGACACTGGTGACCGGATCCCTCCCCAGGAGAGGAGAGCTGTCCTCTGGTTCTCCATCCTCTCCCTCCCTGCTGACTCTCCGGCAACCCAAGTCCATCACCGAACCTGGGTCACCTGCATGGCGCAAGGTGTGGCGTCTAGCCTTTAACCCTCAGTGCCACCGAGCCAGCTAGCACCCTGTTTATTAAAGGAAGACAGAGCCCTGAAGATGGAAACCCTGAGTGCCATGTGAACTACAACTATGAACTTGGGACCATCCTCTCAAAAGCTAAAAGGTGAGAGCCACTGTTATTATGTAAAGGTGCACCATACCTTGTGGGGTTGTTACACTGTGCAGGCTCTGTACTTTAAATTAGACCAGAAAAGGTTGCAGTAGTACTAGTCTGAACATTGGAGCTGTTATAGAGATGCATATAAACAAAATGCCAGTGCACAGTTTGGGTTCACAGCACAGTCATCCTACAGCCAGTTATTTAACAGTTGTAACATTTTACAGCTTTAGCCCAGGATTTCTATTCACTCAACTTGAGGCTGATTACTGCAGGGCCCTTGAAGAGTTATGTTTGACCCTGAGGTTGTCCTCTAGAGGGGCGCCTTGCTTGCTTGGAGACAGAATGTCTGGATGTTTGTGATACAGAAGGTTCTGACTCAGCTAGAACTAGGAAACTGTCATGAATTTTCATGGTTCTGCCATTCTGTGATTGTCTATAAGAAGGAAGGCAAACAGCAAATAGAAAGGTCTTGTGGTTCAGGTAAGCCCAACAGCAGCTGAAGCAGTCCAGCCTCTGGATGAGAGCCAGGCAAGAGAATGTGGGCACAGGGTGTTGGCAGGATCCTGGGCACAAGTGTCATTGGTCCCCGTCCAGGTTCCATTAGCAAGTGCCATGAGGATGGGTCTCCTAGGGAGGCCTCACGAGCCCCAGCTAGAACCATAAAGAAGGTGGCACATTAGGTAGAGTGAAAGGGTACCCTTAAGGGTGGCCATCGGTATCCTTATGGATCCATTTCTACTAGAAGTACTAGCAGAGTTTAAGTATGAAGGAGCACCAGTTCATAATGAGCAATTGTGAGTATTTTTGCAGTAGAAATGCCCATGGAAAGTTAGAACCTAGGTAGTAGTATGTTCCTCCTGGCAGCAGCCAAATGAAGGGTCATCAGGGCAAGGACCCTGACAAGGGTTGAGTCGGTTAAGTCTTGGTGTGAATGGCCAGACATGGGAGCCTGTATCTTTAGGTCACTAGGGCTATTAGTACCCTGCTGAAAGGAGGCAGGTACTGCCAGAGCAGCTGTCAGGTTTGGTAGTGCTGTCATAATTCTGATGGTCTGTTCAATTCAATATTGTTATTTCTGGGCATAAAGATAGGGCAGGATTAGACATGTGTAGGCATGGATTTGCCCAAGGGATAGTGCTTGCCCTATCTGGAAGCATGTCATGCACAAATGGTTTTGGAGTGCTAGGGATCCCATAGGGAGGTTAGGGATGTACGTAAAGTGTAAATGTATTTGGACCATATCCATTCATGAATGTAAGTATTAACACCTCTTAAGTGTAGAGTTGAACCTAAAAACATGAATTTGGGAATTATTTAAAGAGAGATATGCCTTGGAATGATGGGAATGGAAATTGGAGCCCCAGGTAGGAGTGGAGGGTACAGTAGATGCAGCTATTACTGTACATAGATAGGGAGGTATGGTAGGTACTTAAGAAAATACCCTTGGACTGTGTAATGTCTTGACACACAAAATAAATGCACCCATCTTGATCCTAGCTCCCTGTCTGGTCTCAGTTTGTGTGTGGTCTCTTGTTTATTGGTGCCTCAGTGTACTGGTTCATGTTCCCCTTCTCCAACATCCCAGGTCCAAGGTGGTGTTAGTACTTGTGTAGGTACAGGTCTTATGATGTAAGGTGGGTATTTCTCTGATGAGACTGCCTCCATATACCCCTAGACACAGGGGGTACCCAGCCCATACAGCTTTAGCCCAGCCTCTCTTACCACCAGTCTAAGGCAGCACGTTCAACAAAATTTTGTCAAATGCCCGACAGCTAAACCAACAGGTCGACCACATTTTGCAGTCAGCTGCCAGTTTCCAATGGAACTGCACCCCACACCCCCACTTAGGATTATCAAATCTCAGTCAGAGCTGATTGGGGGTGGGGGTGCAGGATCTGACAGACAGTGCCAGGTTCCCTACAGCGACATGGTGCTGTAGTCGCTGTGAGGGACCTCGCTGTTGAAAAGTTGCTGTCAGGTGGGATTACCTTATAATTCTGCTTCTCATGCTCCTCTCCTCCAGGAGTACATGCTGAGCTATCACAGCCTCTCTCATAGTGTCTTGTGCAGTCCCACACCATTTTGATAGTCATCCTCTGGTCTGCTTCCACCCTGCTAATTTCCTTGTGGAGGTGTGGCCTCCAGAATAGGACACAGTACTCAAGTGGGGTCTCACAAGTGAGCGATACAGAGTAACACCACCTCCCTTCACCAGCTAGAAATCCCTCACTATACACCCCAACATCCAGCTAGCTTTGCCTTACTGCCTTGTTGCACTGCCTTGCCACTTTGAGATCATCAGATTTAATTACTCCAAGGTCCCTCTCTTGCTTCGTAACTGTAAGTACCTCCCTGTACATCTATATACACCCCGGTTTTCCCTGCCCCAAGTGCATAACTTTACACTTTTGGCATTGAAACCCAGCTGCCACTTCCTACACCACCCCTCTAGTTTCCCAGATCTCTTTGCATTCTCTCCACCCCTTCTGTGTGTCCACCTTGTTGCAGATTTTTGTGTCATCTGCAAGGACACACCTTCCTCTGATTTCTCAGCAATGTCATAAGAAGACATTGAGAGGACAGGAGCCAATACCCTTCCTGTTGTACTCCACTGGTCACTCTCATCCTCTGGTGACTGCTGTTTACCACCACCCCCTACCTCCTATCTTTCAACCAGTTAGATACCCAGCTCACCACCCTCTCACCCACCCCAGGTTGCTAAGTTTCTTTATTAACCTCCTGTATGGTACAGTGTCAAAGGCTTTACTGATTCTGATGTCGTGTGGCACCACCACATTCAGTCGTGTGCACTGTCACATTCTGAAGTCATGCATCACCACCACATTCTGAAAGTCATGTGGCACTGCCACATTCTGATGTCGCATAGCACTGACACATTCTAATATTGTGTGGCACCACCACATTCCAAAATTGCATGGCACCACCACATTTTAAAACTGCATGGTACCAACACATTCTGAAACTGCATGAGTGTTCATCACCACCTCATTCCAAAACTACATCGCTGCCACATTCCAAAACAGCATGCCACCACCACATTCTGAAACTGCGTGTCATCACCACATTCCAGAACTGTACATCAGCTTCACCACCACATTTTGAATTTGCATGTCATCACCACATTCTGAAATTGTGCGTCAGCCACATTCCAAAATTGCAAGTCAGCCACATTCTGAAACTGCAGTGACTGCCACATTCTGAAATTGTGCATAATGTCACATTCTGAATTTGAGCATCATTGCCACATTCGAAATTGCGCATCACCATCACATTCTGAAATTACCGTCACCACCACAATCCGAAACTGCATTTCTCTTCTACATTCTAAAATTGTACCTGCCTGCCACATTCTGAAATTGTTTGTAAACTTCCATGCTCCAGTATTGCCTGTCATTGTCGGATTCAAAACTGCACATCACCACCACATTCTGAAGATGAGTGTCAGTGCCACTTTCAAAAATTGCATGCTGAAGTTACATTCTAAAATTATGCATCCCTGCCTCATTCTGAAATTCCATGTGGCTACCAGGTTCTGAAACTGCATCACTGCCACTTTCTGAGATTTCATGTCCATGCTGCATTCTGAAATTGAATGTTGCCACCACGATCTGAAATCAAGCATATCGACCACACTTTGAAATTTTGCATCACTACACCATGCCAAATTAATCCATCCAGGACACATTACAAAATTACATATCCCTACTACCTTCCGCATTTATGTGTCTCCTGCATTTCTAAATTGTGTATCTCTGCCACATTCTAAAACTATATGACAATCGCCACGCTATGAATTTTACATCCTGCCACTTTCCAAAATTGTGTGTCCCACCTACTTTCTGAGATTGTGTCATTGCTGCATTCCACAGTTGCAGTCTGGTGACATTTGAAATCTCATCCTGCACTATTATAAAAATTGCACATATTTTGCCATTCTAAAGCCATGTTTGGTGCTGTATTCACTGGCTGTTGGTGCACACATTCTTAAGTACTGTACCTTGCATCTGCACATTATGGAAATGCATGCCTGACCCACTCATTGTCAGCTTTCCTTTTCCAGATGTTTAACACCACTGTAGTTGTTTGCAATGTGGGATAAATAAGGCTTGTAAGGTAGTCTGCAATAAGGACTAGGCTGTGAGTTATGGTTGTGACATCATCAATAGCTCTTTACAGAGACTGGCTCTTTTGAACAGGCAGTAAATTTACAGTTACAAAATGGCTTGTAACTTTTATCAAAGTAACTAAGAGATCTCATTGTTGGTGAGCATCTGACTGGGGATATGCTGATCTAAATTCTGAACTTACTGATGCTAGAAATTTTGGCCAGGCTCCTCTAATTTCATCAGTATATCCAGCCAAGACAGTGACAGTTGGCCAGTATGATACTAGCTCTTCTACGGCAACAGGACCTTGTGCCTCTTGGTTGGCAGTGTCAGATTTACTTGTGGAAACCCACTGGCAATGGACTCCTGACTATGGGCCCTGGATGTTCAGGCTCCTTCTCTGGGCTGATAGGGATGCAGGATCAAACTCTGCCAGAGTTGCTTTTATGGCTGAAGGTAGCATCAACATGAGGGTGACTATCTTATCATGGATCAGCCCATGGCATTGCAGACCCAAGGTTCTAAACACACAACATTCCATAAGTCATCAAACCCCTTCACTTCCAAGGATACTTCCAAGGGCAGCAGACACAGAGTCATGCCCCTCTTTGGCCATGGCACAAAATATGTTCTAATTTCACTATCCCCTTCAAACAATCTCCAGTCCTTTTTCTCTTCTTTTGCTATGCTCAGGGGACCAGCCACTGCTCGAGGTCCTCCTTGACTTTAGCCACTAGTCCCGACTTGGTAACACTTGATATCAGGTAGAAGCAGTGTAACGCTATCCGACACAGTTGATAACACTTCAAATTGCACTTAAAGAATAGGTAGTAAAGACTAGATTGGTAGATGGGAGGGTGCCACTCTGTTTGTTTTGAGTTTTATGCATTCATTAAATGGGGTAGGAAGAGCTGTGCTTACATTTAACACCAGTTGAAAACTCTGTGAATTAGATGTGGTAGACAAGGTGTATTAGTCTTATAACCCTGAATACTTTTCATTGGGATAAAATTAAATGACGTGTGGGTCAGTCAGGCTATTTAGCACATAAATCTGTTGGCCTTTACAGCCCCGTTAAGTGCAATAAAGGGCATGACACCTTTTATTAGAAATCTAAAATTATTTTAGAGGGCAGTTGGAATGCTGTCTTCATTTAAAAGGATAAGGAATGGCTTGCTCATGTCTTAGTCATCTATCTCTCATGCTCACTTTTCAAGCAGATATGAATTGTCTTTTGATTTTATTTAGAAAAAAATATTTTTAACCCCTTTGCTTTCACAGAATGAAAAAGTGGAATGGGTAAACCTTTTCTGGTTAGAATTTGTCTGAATTCAAAAAATCTTTTGAAAGGGTCTGTCCCCAAATCCTGATTTCTGAGCTGTACTGGAAGTCTTGTACTGCAGTAAGGTGAAAAGTGGAACTGGGTTAGTAAATAAACTTGACCTGTACAGTGACATGAGGAGAAAACATTTGTGGGTCCCATTCCTAAATTTTAGGGATATAAGGCAAAACTTTGGACTCCACCCTTAAGTGGTGCTTTTCAATTCTGAATGACCTGAACTATTTTAAAGAGGGAGATTTGTTTTGATTCAAACATTTTAAAGCTTCTAGTACTTGTGTGTGTGTGTGTGTGTGTGTGTGTGTGGTCAGAATTTTCTCAAACTGGTTTGCAATAAAACAAATGATCAGGATCAGTGTTGTGTAAGTTACTTTTTCTACTTTCTATTACTTTGGAAACTTGTTCCAGGAAGCTCTGTGCAGTCACTAGCAAGGATGGAGAAGTACTGGAAAATGTAATACACCTTACAGTTACAATTACTTATGTCTTTTCATACTAAAGAAATATGTAATTGTAACTGATTACATTTATTTGAAAGTAACTAACCTGCTACTTTCAAAAATGTAATCTGTTATAGTTATTTATTATGTTTGTATTGTTTTGTATAAAAGAAATAAGTAACTATAATTGTAAGGTGTATTACTTTTCCAGTACTTCATCTCTGCTAGTGACTGCACAGAACTTCCTGGGAACAAGCTTACAAACCTAACAGAAAGTAATAGAAAAGTACCTTACTCAACACTGATCAGGATCATGTCTATGCTCAGCTGCATTTGTTTTACACAAATGTAGCGTAAGATTAGGATTGTAAAGAAAACAGGATCTGCTTGATGTGGGAGCTTAACTTGCCTTCTAAATAATAATAATAAAAACTCCCTAAAATATTAACATATAGAGTGGGAAGTGTCACTAGAGAACTCTGTGAATGAACTAACAGAGGAGAGCTGAAGTGGAATTATAGAAACAGAATTTGCTGGCAGACAAAGACAACCTGGCCCACCCTGTCTGCCCATTTCCCTGCCTACAGTAACACTGAAGATCCTACTTGATCTCTAGCTCTTTCTCCATCCCTACCTTCCTGCCCACTAAAATTCCTTATGCTTATTCCATGCATTCTTGAACCCCATTACTGTTTTCCTCCTATCACCTCTGCTGGTAGGCTGTTCGGAATCCCAACTCTTTCTGTGAAGAGTACTACCTCACATCTCTCCTGAATCTAATGCCTTCCAGCTTCATAGCCTGTCCCCTGTTATTGAGCACATTTTTCTAAAAAATACTTTCCTTCTGTACCTTATTTACCCTGTAAGTCATTTAAATGTCTCTATTGTCCCCTCTCCAACCTTTGTTCCAGGGTATAAATATTAAGTTCCTTAGTCTCACCTAGTGGGGCTTTTGATGCAGAGCATGCACCATTTTGCTGCCCTCTTCTGGACTGCCTCCACTTTGTCTAGGTCCTTCAGAAGATGTGGGCCTAATTCTTAAAAGTTGGCACAAGCCAAGCCCAAGAGTGGCTTGTGCCGATTGCTGGTGTGCCAGGGACTCTGTACATGATTTTCTATCTGGTGAGGTCCTGGTGGCAAGAATCCCACAGCTTGAGCAACCATAGTCATGCACCAAATGGGTGTATATCTGGACAGGTTGCCATAGGCTGTGGGCAGTCTTGTGGTAGTGTGCCAAGCATTCCCTGGTGGTCTAGCAGACCCTCCACCTTGATCCCTTATCTTTAAAATATTCAGATCCCTGGTGGTCTTGCAGCTCCCCAGCCTGATCCCCTTATCATTACGATATGCATTCCCTGGTGATCTAGCAGACTCCTCTAGTCTAATCTGCCTGAATAATAATATATATTCAATCCTAATTGGTCTAGCAGACCCCACCTCCTTAATCCCAAATGGCCCATATGATTATACTGTATATTTTTACCCAAGTGGTCTAGTGGACCTCACCCCTCACCCCAGCAGGATGTGTCTCACCACCCTGCTCCCCATCCCATCCCTGAGCTGGCAATGGGCACAGCCCTCCTCTCCCCACTGCAGCCAGTTACTGACTGAACTGCAAGGAGCACATACTGTATACAGTACACACTCATCAGTGATTGAGCTGTCCAGTCCAATGAGCGCATACTGTGCCATGCACTCTGCACTGCAGCTCAGTTAACAACTAGCCACGGTGGGCAGAGAAGGACTGTGCTAGTCACTGGTTCAGGGCTGAGATGGTGGGAGTAGGGTGGTAGTGCACTGCCTGCTGTGGTGAAGGTCACTAAACCACCAGGGTGAAAAAAATATATATATGTAATTATATGGGCCAATTGAAATGAAGTCCTCTGAACCACCAGGGAATAAACTACATTATTCAAGTAGATCAGGCTGGGGGTGGATTAGAACACCGGGGTGCGCTGTCAATGACAAGGGGTTCAGGCTGTGGTATCCGCTAGTCACCAGGGACATGATATGCTATTGGTATGGGGATTGGGGCAGGAGGGTCCTTTGAGACCTCCAGGTACATGATAGTTTACTCAAGGGGTATTGGGGCTGGGGAGAGGGACCGGGCACATTGCACAGGATGCTAAACTCTCCCAGAGGAATATTTCAATGCCCCAACAGTACCAGATGTCTGCCCTCTGGGAGGAGTTTTCTGAAATCTAATTAGGGAGTTTGGCAGCCTGTGTCTGCTGCATGCCCTAGTGCCATGCTGCAGCCCATTTTGTGCTGCACAGACAGCATAAGCCCCCTTTGGTGCACACAGTCTGTGGTTGACAAAGGCTGCATTTTAGAATGTCTCCTGTTGGCATTGTTTGGCAGCAAGGGCACTGTCCATTCCTTGTGCCATTCTGGGATCTTTGAGAATTGGGCCCAAGGTCTCCAGAACTGGATACAGTATTCTAGGTGGAGTCTTACCAGTGATCTATACAGAACAACACCATCTCCTCTTTCTGCTGGTGATACCCTCCCTATGCACCCTAGCATCCCTCTAGCCCTTCCAACTGCATTGTCACATTTCCTGGTCACCTTTAGGTCATCAGATATGATTATTCAGGTTTCTCTCCTGATTGGTGGTCATCATTAACACTCCACCCATTTGTACTCCACCCATGGGTTTCTGTCCTAAGTGCATTATTTTGAACTTTTCACATTGAAACCCAGCTGTGATCTGTTGACCACTCTTCATGTTTTCTCAGGTGTCTGCTCATCCTTTCCACCTCCCAAGTATCCACCCTATCACAGATTTCGTGTCATCCACAAAGAAAGCAGACCTTCCCTCCAACTCCTCTGCAATATAACCTATAAAGACATTAAAGAGGACCAGTCCCAGGCCCGCACTGTCCCTGAGGCACCCTGCTGGTCACCCTCCCTCCTCAGAGTGAACTCCATTTACCACTCTGTCACTTGTCCCCTAACCAATTTCTTACCCAGTTTACCACCTTTGGATCACTCCTAAGCTACTCAGCTTGCTTACTAGTCTCCTATGTGGAACAGTGTTGAAACTGTACTAAAATCTAGGTAGACCACTTCCATGACTCCATTCTGATCTAATTCCTTGGTCACTCAGTCAAAGAAATCTATAAGATTCATCTGACATGATTTCCAACCCACCCCATGGTGAATCCATGCTGTCTCAGGTCTTGTAACCCATTGGAGTCAGGATATTCCACTACCGATGTCAGGATGGCTGGTCTATAATTGCCAGCCTCTTCTCTGCTACCACTTTTGTGAAGTGGGGCTACATCTGCCTTCCTCCAGTTCTCCAGAACTATTCCTGCTTTCAGTGAGCTGTTAAATAGGATTGCCAGAGGTGCAGCCAGTACCTCCCTAGAGCTCCCCAATACCCTTGGATGCAGCCTGTCTGGTCCCATTGATTTGTCCACTTTAAGATTAGTGAGTACTTTGGGACTCTCTTCTCTGAAAAAGGACTAATGTACACCTTCCTCCCTCCCTCCATCCAGAGCTCCAATTACTTTTTGCCCCCATCTCTTTCCTCTGTAGACACTGAACAAAGTATTTGTTCATTGTTCAGGATGTCTACCTTTTCTTGGTCCCTCAGCACAGTCCCCTCCTCTTTTAACCTTACAACATCTCTCCTTGTTTTCCTCTTTTCTCTTACATACAAAAAATGCCTGTCCCTTTTATTTACCACTTGGGTTATTCTCTTCTCAGTTGGTGCCTTCTCCCTCCTTCTGCTTTCCCTGCTTCCTCCCTTTCCCTGATACACCTCCCTATCTTCATCTCTCTGCATCTCCTTATACCTTCTGAATGCCACCCTTTTAGCCTTTACCTTTTCAGCTGCCTCTTTCAAGAACCATAGTGGTATCTCTTTCCCATTGTTTGCCTTAAAGATTGGTTGCCTTGAATATGCCCCCTTCTAGCTTCACCCACTGTTCCTCCATCCCACCCAGATCATCAGTCCTTGCGAGATCATCCTGAGGCATTCACCCATCTTTTTAAAATCTGTAACTCACCATGAAAATGTAGACTGGTCTTGCTTTAAGCAGGAATACATGGTGCCATAGAGTCTCATACAATCTGCAAAGGGTTAGAACAGAAGACACAGACACATGATTCAATTTTATGGCAATAAAAACAAACTCTAATCAGAGCCGATAGGGCTGTTAAGAGCTACCAACTGACTAAAGTTATTTTCTTATTGGTGCCATGTAGTACTGTTTAGTCACAATCATCAAAAACTGGCATGCTACTAATTCAGTCCTCCTGAATTTATTTAGTCAGAGTACATGCTTCTGTGTGTGTGTGTGTGTGTGTGTGTGGGTGTGTGTGTGTTTGTGTAGGTGTGTGGCCCATAGGAATGAGATTACTAACACAGGCTGCAAACTGCACTGTCTGTAATCTGACACTGTAGTCTGACTTTCAGAGGTTCAGTAAATTCCAGACAACATATAATGAGTTCCCTTGGTCACTGAAGAACTAGAATAAATCTATTAGACTGAGCTGGACAGATGATAGAAACAGCAGTTTAAAAGGGTTATTTTGTTACTATCCTGAGAAGTTCTGAGGTACAATACAGTAGCATCCCTCCCCTTCAGATGGCTTTAACATAGAGCAGAAAATAGCAAAATCAGAGGGGTGCACTATTTTCAACTGTGGAGGAATACTTCCAAATATCCAAAAGGGAGTTCCATGATCAGCCATTTTAGAGCTACAGTCTGATCCCAATAGTGCTGTAGGCTCTGCCCACAGCCTTGAAAATTGCCATTGAATTACACTGAGTTCCTGCAGTAACCTGCAATATGTGCCTGTGTCTTCTATTCTCACGCTTTGCACATTGTATGAGAGGGCTCAGCAGCATGCATTCTTGCTTAAAGCATAACTAGCCTAAATTTGCATAGTGATTTTATATATATATATATATATATATACCAATAATGCTTTGCATTATGGGGGTATGTGTGATTTTGTATTTCTTGAAAACCTGGCTTTGTTGCCAAAGCCCTTTTTGAGGTAACTCTTACCATAGTTCTTTTGTGCAGGGGTTCTTTGCCTTTTTAAAATCTGCTGTCCTGAAGTCCAGAACCCTTGCCCTTGTGTGGTTCAGTTATGCAGCCATTCTTATATTGAAGCACAGTGTACAGTGATCACTGGTCCTCAGTGGCCTCCAGCCTAGCGTCTTCAACATCTATAACAAGTGTATGAAGTGTAAAGGAATTTTCTGCAGTACTAGTAAAATTATCAGGAGGACAGAGTATCTGAAGCTACATAGACCAGTAGTTAACAGTGCTGTCTCCATTTATAGTTTATGCTTTTTACCAGATGGTGCCATCTGCCTTGGACCTTCTTCTGGCTACCACAATTCCTTCCTTCTCAGGAGCTGTTAGTTGCCTTCCAGTCCTCTGTCTGACCACCCTTTTTTCAGATTCTCTTCCCTCCCCAGAGATGTCAAGACAGATGAAGCTATCATGTCATGGATGAACATGCTAGCATCCTTGGTGTTCCCCTAACAGAAAGGCCCATCCTTTGTTGCTACAGTCAGAGGGCAAGAAGCAGCGACCTGCTGCCATCCTTCACTTGAGGTTAGGAATATCCACTGGAATGTTTCTGTTTTCTCCTGCTGACCCAACCAATGTCTGGGGCATGAGGCACAATTCTGAGTTGTTAGTTGTGTGGTAGCACTGCTGCACTTGTACACTAGCCCAGCCCAGTGAGAAGACTTTTACTGAGGCAACATTCTTTCTATATGCCACTATCATGTGGAAATACTTCACATAGTCTTCTTCTGAACTTACAAATGAAATATTTATGTAGTTACTTAAACCATTATTACAAGTCAACTGTGTTTTGTTTATCGTATAACCTCTCTCTTGACTGTACTCCTTCAGGTCTCATAGGTGTTAGGTGGTTCCTGAAATAACACAAGCATAATCTGCAAGTTACTAAAGTAAGCAATGGAAGGAGGATGCTCAACCAAATCTCTAACATTATAATTATAAATGGTTTAGTACTTTACTCCAATACAAACTGGAATAAACAAACAAGAGGAAAGAACCAACAGGAGACCACCATTAGGCCTTAAAAAGCTGTGCAAGTAGGCCACATACTGTTGAACTGTCTTCATATGAAGGCTTAGGATGTTGCCTACCTACTGTAGTGTGACTAGTCTCTCACCCTTGCCCATGTTTAAGTCCAGTTACTACAGAGTTAAAAGAGTGCATCAGAGAATTTGAGTCTTGAAGGTTCCAAGCTCCATTATGTCTGCCATCAGAATGCTAGGGTGCTATATAGACAGGGAATTTGTCTGTGTACAATGCCGCCTACCTGGATCAAACACTTTGTGTGAGATTTCACAACTTACTATGTGACAAGACTGAAAACAATTGCCATTGAATTATACTGAGTTGCTGTAGTAACCTGCAAGATACCACAGTACAATCTGTGATAAGATCACTTGCTCCTAATGGATGACACTAACTGCTCATGGGAGCTAATTAGCATACGTTCTTCTTGTGCCTCCTCTTGCCTATATAGGGCTGAGTCAGGAAGTACAGTCATTTCTAGAGCCTTAAAAGTCAGTGCCGGTGAGAGAATAAGAAAAGGGTTCAAATGAGCCTTTGGATGCCCCCTGCCCTTTGAGGCAGGGAGGATGCTGCTCCTCCACTGGAGCAAGCCAGGATAAGAAGAAGAGAGACACTGAAGGGCACATACAGTCCCACTAATCCAGGAGAAGGAGAGACTGGAGAGATAAGGATTTTCTTTCAAGGAAGCTGCTTGATGCCCTTGTGGGTATGCTCCTGGGTCCATGAAGGATGTAGGAGGTATACATTCTATAGGGGCAACTAAGTGGATGGGGAGTCAATGAGTAATCCTCTAGCTTCAATCATCAAACTCTCCAGTTGGGGTTCACATGTGTGTGTGCTTAGGTTTGCTGGTCAAGTATGTTTCTGTTACTCAGGAGGTCTAGTTTGCCCTACTGTAAGCTGGGACTAAGGGTAGGATGCACAGGGAGCAGTATTGGATATTCAGTGTGGAATTATACTTCCAGAGCTACTGAGGCTCTAAAAAGTTTGGATCATGGACCATCTGTGGCTGTTTTAGATCAGTGTGTAATGCATGTCAGTGGGTCAGATGGAAGACACACTGCACTAAACAGTACTCACTGGTTTGTGTAGCCCATTTTTCTTAGTAAAAATAAGCATATAATTCAAAACCTTGTGTTACATGGCTTTTAATGCATTTTGTAAAACTCTGTATTTGAACATGGCATGTTATTTATTTGTAAACTAACGTCAGACCAATAATCTTGGGGCACCAACTGGAGATGTGCGAATCCACAATTTCGTTACACTAAATATTTAGTGAAATCCGCGTGTCTCATAGAATATTTTTCAGGTGCGTCCTGTGAAATTCCACTGGTGAATTGCAAATTTGCCCTCAAAATGTGGAATTTCGCCTGTAAGTGTGAGAATTTCACCATGCTAGGATGAAATTCCACCGCCTGGGCGAAATTCCACATTTCACCAGCGAAATTCATCAATGAAATCTGTGAATTTTGCAAATGTTTTGCAAGGCTAAAATTTGCGATTTTGCCAGAATTTCACTAGTGAAATTTTATTTTGCTGCATCTCTAGAACCAATTTAAAGTAGGTACCACTTTCTGAAGCTTGACCAGTGCAAAAAAAGTTAATCATGAACCTTGTTAAACCCTCAAAATGCACAATAAAGCTGGAAGTAATTACATAAGGCCTATAAAACGGGTAGAAAAATCCAAACTACTGATGCCTTAGACAGGCTGGCACCAGAACATTTATCTCAGCATCTGCATAGCATAATGCCATCTGAGTAAAATATACCAATGCCAGCTTGCTCCTGGCTCATCAACTCAACTATCACACTGCCAGTATAAAATACACATCTTCAAAAAGATGTCATGTTCCCCACCCAAACCTGGTAGCAAACCAAGGTGAAGAAAACTTGTCTACGCTGTTCATTCACCAAGATTCAATCAAATTTGTTATCATATTACTAAATTTTCTATGGTTGTCTCTGCTGTGTGTGTGTGTATGCAATAACAAAAAATACATGATCCAATGCACCCCCCATGCTGCTGTAAAGAATCTACCTACAACCCATTTTATACATGCAACAAGACAGGACAGGGTGTCCCATGTGTTGAGATAACCACCTTCCAGTGGATGTAAGGCCCTCTGCCTTCAGCACTGGGTCTTACAACTCCCTAGGCAGCCAGTTGGCCAGTTATCTCTGCATAAGGCCCGCCACCATTCGGTCATGTATTACTGTATGCCAAATCCTGAAAGACCCATTCACCAGGTCACCTGAACCTTTTCCCTTATATCATAACTTTTGAATTCTCTCCCACCACCCCATGTTTTAGACAGGATAAAAAATCCAAGTCAGGTGACCACTTCCAATACTTTATTGTATGCTTGAGTGGTTTATAATGAGTTAATAGAGCCCTGTGATGTTTCTTATGGTACAAGACAATCAGACTCCTCTCTTGAGGTTCAGGCAGCAGCCAGAACCACACTACTACATTTGTGCTCGTCTCACCTAAACCTCATGATCAGGCCTCTTCTACCATAAGACACCCACAGGGCATATGTTACAGTATCAAACCATCATGTTTTGCAATTTCAGTTTTGTAGCTCATTTTAAACTGATTTTAAGCAACAATGCAGTAAAGTGAGGTCCAGCCTGCAAAACAGTACAAGTATTTTTATTTTGGGTAACTGGGTAAGGTCCACTAGACACAAGTGCCTATTTTCAGAAGCAACCTGGGAGCACTAGGGAGGTTAAGTGACTTGTTCAGTAACACAGTAGGCAAGTAGAGGTTGTGGGAATCAAACCCAGCTGAGCTTGATGTACCAAGCTTATTCATAGCTCCTTACTCTAACCTCTAGGCTAGGATATACTACCACATTGTAAAAATCTAAATATAGTAAGCTACTAAAGAATAAACAAACATTTTTAAAGAATACCACAAGTCTTGCTGAACTCAAATCTATATCCTGCTCTCAGGAAAATGCCACCAACAAATAACCTTATTTCTAGGGAAAACCAAAAACTGAAACTAGGACCCAATGCAGCACCAAGGAACATGATGCCATATTACAGTCAAATAGTATTGAAAATATGTCCTCTTAATTAACAACACCTGTGACCTTCTGCCTTCTAAATAATGAATCTTCTCCTGTGTGTTCTTAGACAACAGGAGTGCCTAGTTTATCTGTGGTTTGGGACCTTAATCCATTAATGTCTTGCTTCCCACTGCAGTGATAGCCTTGCATAGATCCCTTTCTCAAAAGTGTCTCTTTCTTAGGTGTAAAGAGTTAACATACAAGTTCCCAGTGAAAGAATAGCTGTCAGGGCTTTGACACTGGCCCTACTGAACAGATTTATTTTCAAAGCTACAGGGCTCCTTGGAGAACTACAGGAGTTGAACCCTGGGAGACCTCGAGTGTAATTCAACAGTGTGGATATCATAAGAAGGAACACTGCATTTTCAAAAAGGGAGCAAGGAACTCTCTGTAGCAGGAGTAAGGAAGTTGGATTGCTGTAACTCTATGGTATATAGCCCACTAAGTCTATGTTTGATGTACAGTATGTGTCCCAAGTTTATGCTATGCCTTTGTGGAAGGACACAGTTATTGTGTAAAGTGGTTGCTCTAGTTAGGGACCATGTGTGCCCCTGACATAAAGATTCCCTGTTTTATTATATATGTGCTACTTCAAGGAGACACTTAATGAGGCCAATAAATTCCTGAATTTGCTTGACTCTAAAGACTGGTGTGTCCAACACATTTGTTATGAAATAAAGGAACGTTATTTGCAGCTGTGGTGTCTGAAAGGACCTTTCTGTACACACCAAAGTGCCAGGACACCTTCATGCAACCTTGGCTGGTTCCCCTTCCATATAGAGGACCCATAGCACCTGGAATTTGGAAGACGGACTGTACAAGAGCTAGGGACGTGTGAATACCTTATTTTGAATATTTGCCCAAATATTTGTGCTGAGGCCCCAAATACACAGGTCTTTATTATTTGTATCTGTGTGTTTAGGTACTGTGCTTTAAAAAAAAAGAAAAAAGAAACCATTCCCTTCCCTCCTCACCAGCCCAAATTGTTAACTTCAAGTCTCCATCCCTCCACTCTCTGTTAGAAACCCAGTCCCACCCTCCTTCTCTCAGCACCCACAGTTTATAAATATGAACTGAAGACTTGCCCATCTAAGCACTCATTTGCACCAAAGAATAAGTAATCCCCCTCCTCTTGCAGCACCCTATGACTATCCTCCTTCCCAATACGCAATTTCTGAAATAGCTTGCCATCTTTGGATGACAAGAGGCAACTAGCACAAACACAACTTAGTTCTGAAAGTGAAATCACAAATGTGGCTCAATTTCAGGAGCAAAACTAGTAAGAACTATTGTTGGTAAAATGTAGCCTCTAGAGGAGAAAGTGCACCAAGTAAAGTGTAAAATGCAACATTTGTTGAGGAAACATTCCAACCCTATCAGAGATGTTCCATCCTACAGTAGAGGTGGTGGGTCCCCTAGTATGTATTGTCTTATTTTCAGCACTGTTCTTGATACACTGAACTTTATCCCATGAGATTTAAGTTACTACAATGACTACGAGCAAATTTGAGCTTGCTGTTTCTATAGTGACTTCAGCTTTCATTTCTTGTAATCTAAAATGTACCACCAGTATGTGAGATAGAGATTGAAATGTGTTGTTAATTTCAGCATGGACACTGCACACATCTGAACTTTGAACAACTCACTAACTCTTTAGTAGTGGAGTGGCTTTGTAAGTTGTTAATTTTGGTGTGTGCAAAGTTCAAGTTTGAACCTCTTTCCAGAAGAGACTGAGGTCCAAAACGTGGCACTGTCCACAAGGAGCACCACTACGCCAGGTCAGAATCTATTGGAGCAGGAAATAGATGAAAATCACCAGAAGGGCTGTAGATAATCTAAGCATAACCCCCTTTATGCAATAGACTAATAGATTTATGTTTTATACAGATTTTGCATTGGGTTTTCAGTTTCATAAAGAACAGCAGCACTAATACATAATAAGATATACTGTATGAAAGATATGTGTTGATAGACAAGACCATATTTCCATTACAACAACTGATATTGAGATGCGTGAAGCAAACTATTGAGACATTTTTTTACAGAAACTTCTTGTATGGCAAGGGCCTGGTAGGAGTCTGGAGGTGGAGAGAGTGGGTTGAGGAAACAAGTGGATTGCAGTAGAAAATCTGTTTGAGGTATGAGGGAGCTGGAATGAGACATAGATTTTAAAGAATTTTTTTTTCTGTTGTAACCAGGTAACGCCCCTAGACACAAGTGTCAGTTTCTGGGGTGACTCGGGAAGGTCAATTTAATGCGATATTTTCTCCTGGAGTATAACAAAGAGTTCTAAAGGTTATTTAAACATTAGAGAGCCATTTAATGGGGGCAGTTATTCCACTTATGGTTTAGCGCTCTCTTATTATTCATACAGTAATAGAAATAAGTACATTTTCTTAATCTACAGTGTGCATTGAACATTGTATTATTTAAAACAGAGTATATTGCCTATAGAATTTGACTGAGGGGTGAGAATGAAGGTTAAGTATTATATGAAATATAACAAACTGAAGATAGCTGCAGATTTTAACTGCATTAAACAGTGCTATATTTTAAATTATAAGAAATACATTGAACAGTAAAGTTTACATCTGTAGTCTATGTAGAAATTGAGTTCAATGACTAGAAAGACTTTGGCTATATTAGGTGAAGATTAATAGTTTATATAGTTATTACAGACCAGAATTACTGAAGTGAAATATTGATGCTGTAATAAACATTTTATTTTACTGCTGTATCCAATAAGACTTTTATGGAATTGAAATCCATGATTATGTTCAGTACTCAGTAAAGAAAACATCAGTTATCAGCTGTCATATTCAGCATTATTTCTCAATTAAAGACCATTTTATTTCCCTACAACCCACCTGTACAAGTGTTTTGTATTTTATCTGTTTAAAGAATTGTATTGATATTCAGAGCTAAATAAACATTTCACTTTTTAGAATTGCTGTGGCTTAATAACATGCAAAATACCTGCACATATATTGTGTTACTGTTGAAGTGGAATTGCTCAGGCACCATTACAAAAATGTGAAAATACTGTACACAAACAGATGGGTTTCTTGATCAGGTTAATGTGAGAGGTAGTCATATACACAACAATTGTTGAGTTTCACAACAAGGCCTAATGGACTATTCCATTAGACATTAGTAAATCAGCCATAATGACACTGTTAAGGAAACACTGGAAAGCACAGCTTTCCATTCACTACAAAAATGCCTGATTAGTGCTTTCAGATAGTAACTTTTTTAAATTATCTCTAAATGGTTTTCTAGTGATTTTAAAGTGACTAACTTTCACTTTCTATTCCTGGTAGCCACCATCTAATGAGTAGCAGAGAGCTCCAGAGCTCACTTTACGCTTTTATGCTAATATGTCCTGTCAACAGACCTGTAGAGGTCAAACAGACATATTAGCATACAGTGAGCTCAGGAATCTCACTGCTGCTCATGAGATGTGGCTGCCAGCAACAGAAAGTAGAAGTTGTGGGTAGCTGTTTTAAATCATTAAAAAAGTTGTTACTGTTTGAAAGCATTAATCAGGAGTTTCTGTAGTGTCTGGGAAAGCTGTGTATTTTCCAATGTTTCCTTAACCTCTAGAGGATGAAACCAGGAGACAGTGCCTAGAGGAAAACCTGCACGCCATTTTCTTTCCTTCCTACTGCTATCCTCTTTATTGACTGTAGTCTCTTAAATGTTCCTAGAACAGAGCAAAATTCAGCTCCAGATCTTTTGTCTCTTCGTCCTGGCCCATCAGCTACAATATTCTACTACAATTGGTTAACTTTCCAGCCTCTAACATTTAAAGACAAAAAGTCAGGGATCATCTTATTGTTCTCATGTCTAGTTTCCTGGAAACATTTTATCACAGATTTGTTTGTATTTATTTATTTATACATGTATATATGTACTGTATTCGTGTTGTCCTTCATCGAGTTCTTATATTTATGCACATTGTACTAGTATAACAGTACTGAACTGCCACCATTTGCCCAAGACCTCACTGAAAATGAACAATTTATTCCTAAATCTTTTAGAACAAATAAGTACATTAGTACACAAATAGTCTCTCTCTCTCTGTCTGTCTGTCTCTCTCTCTCTCTCTCTCTCTGCCACTGATCTGAATCTGATCTAGGTTGGTCCTTGTGGTTGAAAGCTATTATATCCACTGATACTGTTTGGTGCCCTATGTAAAATAAATTGCGGTGGTTTCATTTCAGTTCCTAAAGGAAAAGTAGCTACATATCAAAACCCCACTTTTAGCGGTCTGTGTCTTACATGACAGGCTACAGAAAATTAGCATGGTAGTATGAGGTACCCAATCAAGTAGTGTATGAGGTCTCACTGTAACAAGGCTAAGGCACATTAGCAGGACTATATCAGGAGTCTGCCACTGTGGCTGCTTATGCTGTACCAGTCCTGTGGAAGGAGACTATTTTGTCTTCAGTGCTGTCAATCATGTGCCTTTCTTTGAGAGTTTAAATTCACTACAAACATTTTAAAAGTCTCAGCACAGTTCCTGGACCATACCCATTCAAAATCCTTTAACAATGGCTCATGTATGGTGGTTAAATGTGAACAGATAATTTATGAGGTTGTTCTAATAATTTGATAAGTCATACATACATGCAACAAGGGACATCCATTGCAGATTAAATTAGAAAGATTTCGCACAAATAAGTGTAAATATTTTACACCCTATGAATGGCAGACTTGTGGAATAGATTACCATTGAATATAATATCTAGTTCTAACGAGGACCAATTTAAAATTAATCTGGACAAATTTATCAACAATGGTGGAAGTCTCAATTACTACACCCTATCCTAAAGGAGCAATTTATGGGCCTTAGACTTTTTGCTCCTATACAACATCGTGAACATAGCGAAGAATTTTCTCATTTCAAAGCTGTTGTCAACCTGGAGATGTCAGGATAGAATTAGCATACAATAAAATCTTATTTTGTATACTGTAGCTCATTCAGTACTTTAGCTGTGGAATGCTTTACATGCAGTACATGTGTCTGTAGTAACTCATCGATGGAGGCCTTTAAAAGGTTCTGAATAGGTATTTATTTATTTACCCTGCCTTTTACTGCCTTTTAGTAATCATTATTAATTTATATAGTTTTAGTTGTGTACAGTATATGATTTCTGAATTTATACCTGTCAATTGTACTTTATAGTTTTATGTACTGTGCCCATAGCTCCTGGAATGGGATGCTATAGACATAAAATTACCTTACCTAACCTTACCCAGATCTCAGAGTGCTCTACATTGAGTACTGTATAAACAACAATAATCACATAGAGAAAAATACATGGATGGGTGGGAAAATCAGATTTTATACACACCGTTGTGGATGCTAAATAAACCTCAAGAGCAATGTTCGAGGGTTTTACAAAATCATCCTGCACTGAGGTGTTACGTAAAATTCTGGACCTACATATTCAAAGGGGGGTTGTGTGGCACATCTGGATGCACCACCCAAATAGTTGTGCCATCGCAGAATGCCATATTCAAACACGATGTGCGATCCCAATGGATCACGATCCTGTTTGAATATGGCAACCTGGGCATGCAGCGCAATGTGGTGTCAGCCAACACTGCACCTGGCACAGCATGGGCATAGACTGCATACAGCAATTGGGGCTGCAATTGCGCATACTAGATACCTTGCACCCCAAGCACCATATCTCAGCCCGACTATGCAAATGAGCTCATTAGGGCATGTATAGAGCAAAGAGGCCCCATGCATGCCCATTATGGTCTCATTTGCATGTCTGTGCAGGCCAGGATGTGCTGGGACTGTACTGCCACCCTCGCCCAATCACTGACACTGTGTTGCATTCTGTCCAGTGCACGTACCTGGTGACCCAATGGAGATAAAAGAAATAAATATGATACATCTGCCCCTACAAGGCCATTGGAGGCACCTCCTTCCAGCCCCAACCTGAATCAGTGCAGAAGCCTGCACTGTACAACCCCGTAGTGTAGTGGACCCCACGCCCCAGACCCAAAAGCGTTCCCAGTGGACACACACCAGTCCCTGGTAGACTAGTGGACCACCCACCCCAGTCATGATCCCCAACAGTATATGAATGGAGGTGTACCTCCATTTCAGAGTGGAATGACACCCCCACCACACAGCGCCAGACCCTCCCATTCCTGACCTCGATCACGGAAACACAGCTGTGAACCCCTTTCCATAGTGTAGTGGCCCTCCACCACCCCACTCACTCAGGTACCCACATCACACACACTCCCCATCCCAGCATGTCCAGGCAGCCAGCAAGCAGCACAGCCCTTTGCACATCACCACAGCTGCCCACCAACTGCACTGTCTGTGACAGTGTACAGTATACACTACATGCCCATCCAAACCAGTGGGCATGTAGTATATTCTATACACTGTCTTTGATGGTGCAGTCAGTGTGGAAGCAGCCATGGTGTGAGCAGAGGGCTGTGCTGCTCACTGGCTGTACAGATGTGCTGGAATGGGAGGGAGCTGGTAGGATGTGGGGCACCGAGTGGGGAAGCTACCACACTATGGAAAGGGGTTCATGGCTGTGTTTTGCAATTCACTTGGCTATGGGAGGGGGTACTGCCACGCTATGGAAACAGGTTCAGGGATGTCGGGTTGTCATTACCCATGGACGTGGATGGGAGATGGGTACTGCTGCACTATGGACTGGGGCACAGGTTGTCTTCTACTCTGATCATGGTTCATGGATGGGAGGAGGGTTGACACATTGGGATGGCACACAGTCTTGGCGATCATGGAACAGGACTGGGGTGGAGGGTTTCACTGGACTGCTGGGGCTGGCAGGCTGCAGAGCACCTATGTGCACTTCGGGACCCACCTGCAGGTGGATGGCTGACTTAGGTCAGCTTTGTGGCCTGTCTGTGGGCTGCACATTTCATGCCAGTGAGGGTGCATTCCCGCTGAATATACCTGTCGTGGCATATTTATGGGAACACCCCTCCACTAGCGCAGCATACATTAACTTGTGCTCCATCCATTCCCATGTGGGTGGCACATCTTGATGCTTTGAATATCACTCTGTAGTGCGCATTGTTGGACTTATGCAACACATCTCCCTTGTCTGCCAGGATGTGCCACGCATCTTCTTTGAATATGGGGGCCCTGGTTTAAACACACTCATCCATGTCTTGTTTTTTTTTAAATAATTTCTAGTGAGCATTTTAATTACTATGGTGGTTGTGTGACTAGTGCTCATGCTGCTCACAGTATGAGCTGGATTGACAGGGAGTGATTACAACTACCCAGTTGTAATGCATAATTACAACCGGTGGTTATAACACTTTTTACAAACCAGTTATCTGAGCATTAAAAATGTTCACTAGTAATTACAAAACAATAAAAAAATACTCTCATGCTTACCCACAAAATCAAATTCAGGGTAGCTGTTGTCATGCATAAAAATTTAGTGTCATGGCACCAGGCATCAATTTTGTGTTGTCATTTATTTTCAGTTCCGCTCCAACATAAGAAATTTTATTTTCCATAGTTCCCGTGGCAGACACCAGGGCTTGATATTCAAAAGTTTGTGGGGGCGAGACCAATATTCAAAAGGCTCTGTTGTACTGGCAAACAGGTGCAGCCTGTATGAAAACCTAAAATTGGGTGGTATGCAAATGGTGGAGCGGGACAGGAATATCGGTGCAAGCTGATATTCAGTGGATTTGCATGGCATGAAGGGTTTTGCATGGTTCTTTTGCACCATGCAAATACGGCTGAAGAAAATCTCCTTTACTCCATGCAACCCTGGTTGCTGCTGGCATACTGGAACATAACCAGCCATTTGTCCCGGGGACATACCCGCCCTATGGTCCATGGCCTCCCAACGCCAGCCCCCAATGTAAAATAACAATCTCTGGTGAAAGTGGTTCCCTCTGGTTGGCAGTCAGTAAAGTTAAAAACACATCCCTGGTGCCAGTGGTCCTCTCTCCCTCCTTCCAATTGCTGGGCCCTAGCACAATAATAATCCCTGGTGATAGTGGTTCCTCCTCCAATCATCATCCCCCAGCATAAAGAAATAATCGCTGGTGCTAGTGGTCCCCACTCCCACTGATTACCAGCCTGGAATTAAAAAAGAACCTTCCTGGCATCCAGTGCCCCCGTGGCACTGGGCATACACTCCACTCACCTTATGGGTATCCATGGTGCTTAGGGTGCATACAGTGACTGGCACAGCCCTTCTCACAACTCCTTGGCCAGTCACTATATGCCCAGGCAGGGGCGTACCTCTTATTTATAGGACAGGGTGCTGCACCCTGTCCTATAAAAGAGGCTTACTCCCTGCCTGGACATATGATGGCTGGCTGAGGAGGTGTGAGGAGGGTTGTGTTGGTTGCCATATGCACCCACGGCACCACAGATACTGGAGGGTGTACCTGGTGCCTTGTGGGGGTAACTGGACATTAGATAGGGTTTTTTTTAGTTCTGGGCCAGCGATTGCTGGGACCACTAGCACCAGGGATTATTATTTTATGTTGGGGGCTGGTGATTGGAGGATGAGAACCACTACCACCAGGGATTATTACTGTACATTGCGCCTGGTGATCGGAGAGAGGAAGAGACCACTAGCACTAGGGATGTGCTTCAAAAGTTACAGACTGGCGATCGGAGGGAGGGGTGAACCACTAGTATCAGGGATGTGCTTTAAATGTTATGGACTGGTGATTGGAGGGACAGGGGACCACTGGCACCAGGGATGTGCTTTAAATGTTATGGACTGGCGATTGGGGATCACTAGCAGCAGGGATGATTATAGTTCTCATGGACAGTGGGGTGGCACCGTGCTACTGCTGCTTCCACTATCCATACAAATGGGCCCATAATGTGCGGAATTGGCCCCTTAGTGCCTTGCATGTCCAATGGGCTCATTTGCCTGGGTACCTTTGAAAATTGCAGATAGTGTGCTATCAACTCTTGAGGTCCACTTTAGGGGCCATGTTGGGGCAGCGTTACCTGATTTAGCACTGTGATGACATGGCTCTATGTTTAGTTGGGTAGTGCCTGACTGAATGTACCGTCTTGGGATCTCATATCATACAAGTGCAGTGCAAACATTTGCACTACACTTTGCACCTTATTGAATTTCAGGCCCCAGATGTCACAACACAGAATTTATACAGTGCATGCATTACCCTTGAGCACAGTCTGGGGTAACAGTGTGCATGTGCACCAGGTTACAGGTGACCTAGCATAATTAACATTCCAATACACACTCATTCTGTCTGTAATATATTATCCTTCAGTTCCTGGTAACAGTACCTACAACAGTTCTAGTGTTTTCTGGGGATTATTTGCCCTGCTACCCCTCTCATGTTTCCTGCCTTAATGCCATGCACCTAGGTCAGTATTAGGCCTTTAAATCTGCCACATTCTTGTTTTGATTATGTACCCTAAAATGTATTATGAAGTCTATGTTTATATTACGGGGTCTTTGAGGGCAGCTCCTTTTCCATGTAGGATGGACATGGGGCACAGCAGTTTTATGGGCATGAATTTGGGACTTCGCTGTTTATGTGGCACAGTCAAGGGATATGCTTGCCACTGGGGCCAGATTCCTAACTGAGTGGTGGCTATTATTGTTAATTCTGTTGTGGACCTTAAATCAATGCTTTTTCTCATTTATACAGAGGTGGTACAGTGCTATAACCGAAAGACCAATAAAGATGAAACATGAATGTAATGTGAAGCACTATTGGAAAAAAATGCTGCAACCATAAATATAAATTCTTCATTAACATCACTTTAATTTTGCTATAACTAAACTGATTCAGCATTGTACACGCCATGCTTAGTTAACGGAACTAGTCAAAATTTACAAAAAATATGCCATGCAGAGTGTTTGGGTTACCCTAAAATTTTCAGACCAAAATTCCAAAACTGCCTAGGTAGTAGCCAAATTCAAAGAACACCCAGTGAAACCAATACAGAGAAAAGTTAAAAATTTACTTTTTCACTATCTGGAACTTGGAATCCACACATCCGAATAGAACGCAACTTGGCATATCCAGAGATCTACCCCACGAGACAGCGTTTATAAAATGTCATGCAAATCTGTTGAACGGTTGCAAAGTTATTAGAGTGTGAAAATTGGGGTTAACATAGAAACTCCAGTTCAACTTTAAATATAGTGGTGCTACCAATATACTATATTATAGGGCATGTTCGCACCTCTATAGTTAGGATTAAGCAAGGCATCTATATTAAACCCCAAATTTTGCACTTTAATAACTTTGCAACTGTTCAACAGATTTGCACAAATATTAGCGCATGTAGTCTTGTGGTGTAGATCTTTTGACTTGCCAAATTTTGTTCTAGTCAGATTTGCAGATTCCGAGCTACGCATAGTGAAAAATATAAAAAATCAGTTTTTATGCTTTGTCATTGTACTGCGCCCAGACGGTTTGAAATTTTGGTCTGAAATTTTCAGGGTAGAAAGGGCTTGCCCCACAGAGCGCCTTTCACTAGTTTGGTGAAAAAATATTAATCTGTTCCAAAGTTATTTAATTTTAAAGTTTTGGGTTCTGAGCATGCTCAGTACAGTCTTTGGATAGCTTCCTATAACGAAAAAGAATTGTCCGAACGAAAAGGATTCTTTTTCATGAGGGTCTAATCCTTTTTCATGAGGAAAAATGATCTTGCTCATCAGGACTCATGTAGTTGATTCTGCAGTTATCTGGTAGAAAAATTACCTTGCAATACTTTGTTTTTAACATTTAAAATCCTTTCTCGTGACTCGCTAATGCTTTTATCGTGAGTCCTTTTTTGTTCTCATGAAAAGGTTCATGTCTCACGAAAAAGGATTTTGGCCTTTGTTTATTTGACTTCTTTCATGAGTCCTTTTCATGAGAGTGAAAAACAATCTTTCTCACGAAAAGGATCCCTTCTCATGAAAAATAATTGTGGATTCAGCTGTTTCAATTCTTTTTCATGAAAGGATTTTTGTGAGCTTTTTCTTTCTCATGAAAATGATCTATTGTCACAAAACAGGATTTCAGACTAATGTATTTAATTGGGGCTTTCAGTGTTGATGCATAACTTTGCAATTTTGCATATTTTATACCAAATTTTCAACATGGCCTTTTGAGACCCCACCTCATGAACAATGTCAGTGGACAGCCTGAAGGTGATTTTGCAGTCAGTTGGTGAGATCACCTTTTGGTTGGGATATGAAAATGTTAATCATCCCTGTTCATGAGCTGGGGTTCTAAGAAGGGTATGTTGAAAATCTGGGAGTCAAAATATGTAAAATGTCAAAGGTATGCGATATATATGCATCTATGGAGGGATGGGAGTACCGCATGCAAAGAAGGATACAATTGCAGTATTTCAAAATTATGGAAGGATGGTAGCACAGGGCCCAGAGGGCCCTGGCCTACATGCACATAATGATATGATTATGGAGGGAATGGAGTGTAGAACCATAGGCAAGTAAGGATACCATTATACTATCTCAAAAAGTAAGGAAATTCATTGCAAAAGAATTCATTAATGCACTAGTTAGGGTTAAAGTGACAAAAGTAGGAAATGTGGCATTAGGGTTTCACGACCCTAATACCTATCGACCCTAACCATCCAAAAAAAAAAACTTGAGTTTTGTCTGGCCCATACCAAAGACAACTATAAATCACTATTTTCCTACCTTAACAATAAAAAAATAAATAATAGACACATGGGCCCTTATGTATACATGACACAATTGTATCAACAGACAAAGATATGGCAGACATTTAACAAACAATTCTGCTCAGTATTTACCAAGAAAGAGGTTCCAAGTGCTTCAAACATACATACAAAGTTACCCCTCTTACATAATCACCGAGGATGATATACTAAAAGCAATGATATCCCTAAAATCCAATTCCAGTCCAGGCCCTGATAACATCAGCTCGATTTCTAATAGAGACAGCAGCTGCCATTGCTAAACCACTTTCAATTATATTCAACAAATCCTTGTATGAGGAATTATCCCTCAAGACTGGACGATGGCCACTGTGGTCCCAATATTTAAGAAGGGTAATCATTCCAAACCAGAGAATTATCATCCAATAAGTCTGACTTCCATTGTAAGCAAGATCATGGAGAAAGTTATTAAGAAACTTTAGATTACGAATCTGTTGGGGTAACTTGACTGACACTACACATCATGGCTTTAGGCAGGGATACTCCTGTACTACTAACTTGGTTTCCTTTTATAATCATGTCAGTAAGGCACTGGATGACGGCATCCCTATGGATGTGATACTTCTCGACTATAGTAGAACATTCGACAAAGTCCCTCATGACATTCTACTCGACAAAATGAATGATATGGGTTTTTCTCACTACATAATTAACTGGGTCTCAGGTTGGTTGAGTGGAAGATATCAGCAGGTCAAAATTAACGGCACACTTTCCCACTCACTGAGTGTGACCAGCGGGTCCCGGAGTCCGTGTTGGGCTGACCCTGTTTAACATCTTTATTAGTGATCTGCAGGTCAGCCCCAAAATTGTTCTCTCAGAATTCACTGATGATACCAAGCTGTGTGGCTCTGTCCTTACATCGATAAACAGAGATTCCATGAGGAACAATTTAAAATCCATCAAGAATGGGCAGTTTTAAACAAAATGACACTCAACTCAGACAAGTGTCACGTTGTACACTTTGGTAAGAAAAACCCTAGGCAGACCTATTTTCTGAATGGTGTTACCCTTCATGTGTCACCATTAGAACGAGATCTCAGGGTATTCATTAATAATAAATTATCATCTAGTGATCACTGCAGGATGATAGCCAGGAAATCTAATGCATTGCTCACTCGGATTCAACTTTCGTTTGTGTCTAGGACACAGGAATGCATAATCCCTTGTATAGGGCTTATGTCAGGCCCTATTTGGACTATGGATCCCCTGCTGGAGTCCCTATCTGGGGCAGGACGTTGATGGGGTTGAGAGGGTGCAGAGAAGAGCCACAAAAATGGTCCCTTATTTATCCAGACCGACTACGAGGAAAGATTAAGAGTTACAGAGCTACATTCACTTCACGCACAAGACGCATTCAGACGTGACCTTCTCCTATTGTACAAAACTGAATTCTCAAGAGTTAATGCACCACTGTGGCTTACATTTCTCCACCAGTTGGACTTCACCTCGGTATCATAACAACCAGATATTTGTATCTAAAGCTAAAACAACAAAAAGGTTAAACTACTTTACTGTAAGAACCCCCAAATTGTGGAATCTCCTCCCACAATACTTAGTAGACAGTAGCTCCAATACAGTCATCCAAAAGGGCTGGATTGCTGGCTCGAGTTTAACAACTACAAGGTATAATTATCCCACCAATGTGGTGGGGACAATCTCGATGGGCAATAGCCTTCTTTTGTTCTTTGAAACCAAGTAAACTAAGTAAACCCCACCTCCACCCTTCAGGCAGCAACAGGCTGGGGTGTGCCTTGGGTTGTTAATCCTAATGCTCACCCCATCTTCATATACTATACCCATCTCAGCATACTTTCTACATGGAATGGGGTGAGCGCTTGTGTTGACAACTCAAGGCACACCCCATGCCTATTGCTGCTTGCAGGATGGGGATGGGGTGTTAGGATTGGAAACCAACACCATATTTCCCTACTTTTGTTGCTTTAACCCTAACTAGTGCAGTAACATTTATGCAATGAATATATATATATATATGAGGCAAAAACTCTGTTTAATGCATTAGTTGGGGTTGTTCCACAAGCACAAAGAGGAAATTCAGTGTTGGGTTAAAACCCCTTTGCCCCGCCCACACCCCAACTGGCATCGGGTGAGCATCGGGTTGCCAGCCCTAACTCTCACCCCATCAGATGTGTGAAGAAGCAGAGGTATAGGAGAATGGGGTGAGAGTTAGGACTGACAACCCCAACGCACCTCGATGCTGGTTGGGGTGTGGGGTCCAAGGAGGGCTTTAAACCCCAACAATCAATTTCCTCACTTTTGTCGCTGTAGGAACAACCCTAACTAATGCATTAAACAGAGTTTTTGCCTCATTTCCCTTCTTTTGAGAGGATAATGAAATAGTGAATGGAATAGCAAGCGGGAGGGCCCGTGCTCCCTTGCGTGATGTCTTGTCACATAGTAACACGGTGCCCTAAACACAAATGGTAATGCGATGGTGACGCAGCAAAACAGAAAGATAAACAGTACTTAGACACAAATGGTTAAAGTAAGGCAAATGCAAGCGCAAATGAAAATGCAAAGGGTAACGCACATGGTGCCGTAGAAGAAGAAGAAGAAGAAGAAGAATCAACATTTATATAGTGCTTTTCATACATCCAAAACGCTTTACAAGCAATGCTAGACTGGAAGTGAAGTGACGGGAACAGTAAGTGAACGGTACAGAACCGCAAGAAGAAGCGGTAAGGGTAACAGTAATGTAGTGCACAGGCTGGTTTTCCCAAAACCTGTATAGAGAAAGACAGGAGTACAAAGAATGTATGCATAATAATGGGTCTCGGAGCAGAAAATGAGGAGTTGGAATACTAAATTGCTTATATCTCAGGAACTGTACAACGAAAAAAATGTAAAAGTCATATGATTGATGTCTTTCCTGGCTAGTTTTATACATAGCCTCAGTAGGGTTTAAGTAATTTTGCGGCGAAAAGTCCGTATCTCGCACCCGTTCCGAATACGGGCCCTGAAAAGCGTGGCAAACGCGTGATGTTATCCTATGGGGAAAAGAGAAGTTTGGGAGTGCCATAACTTTGGCTCCTTGTAATATTGTTTCACCAAACCACTGAAAGGCACTTCTGTGGATGTTGGCTTTCTTCCCTCCATATTTCAGCCCAAAGGACCAAACTGTTATTTTGCAGCAGGGCAGCAAAGGATTCTGTAATGCGCGGATGCCGTAATGTTATCCTATGGGAAAAAGCGCCAAATGTGGAGTTCCGTAACTGTGCTGCCCTGTAATATTTTTTCACTGAAACACTGAAAGGCACATCTGTGAGATGTTGGCTGTGTTCCTCCAAATTTTAGCCCAAAAGACTAAACCATTCTTTTGCAGCAGGGTGGCAAAGAATTGCTGTCATTTTCCCACAGCCTGGAAAAAGTACTGTTGAAAGCTTTTGCAAATTCATTTGACAGTGTTGCAAATGCTAAAGTACTTTGTAAAATTACTTTTTCCAGAAATTTGAAAACATATTTCTGGGTGTTTACCCAAAATAAAGACATGCCTAACATCTTCAGGGTCCGACTAGGTGAATACAAAAGTATTAGGTTGCTAGATGGTCATAAATTTAAATGCCAAGCATTTTCTGATGACCAACTGAAAACAAAATGGCGGATTTGCGACAGTAAAAGGGCCATTTGCGAAAGTAAAAACTGCATTTGTGACACTGTCGAACTTTTTAACTTTTCCCATTGACTTATAATGGGAAATTGTTTTTGAATAACTTTTGAACTGTTTAATATTTTTTCACAAAATCTTCAAAAGGCACATCGGGGACACTGGCCGCATTTCCCTGAAGATTTTAGGTCCTGTCGCACAAACCGCATGTAATTTGTAGAGACTAGCAAAGAATTCCAAAACGAACGCCGCCGCACAGATCACGCTTTAATAACTCTGCAGCTGTACATCCGAACAGTACGAAAGTTAGCAGATCCCAATATGTATGGTTCTTGAGCTTGCATTCCAAATCTCAGGCAAATCCATTGAACGGTTGCAAAGTTATTAAGGTGCAACATTTTAGGTTTAATATGTAAATGGCTCCTCAACCCTAACTATGGTAGCATATATATATATATATATATATATATATATATATATATATATATATATATATATATATATAGTGTGTGTATCTACAGTATATTTTGGTTTTATTGAATGGATATCCTTTTTCTATGTGAATGCACAAGTGCTCCCTTGGTTAATGGTTGGCTGGGCAACACTTGCCTCTTTAGAAAGTGTGTATGACAAGGGTGTCCTCTGAGCTTGATTCTGTACATCTGTTATATGATCCAGTGCTGAGAATTACTGAATCATATACAGTACTAATGTTAGATGCATATCTGGGCCTGAAAGTGACCTCTCAAAAGTTTTGCTTATGCAGACGATATGCTGCATGTTTACTGGTGAAGGATGATGATTTGGGACTGCAGCCTTGACAATTATTCATGATTTTTCAAGCTTTTCATGGTATAAATCAAACCTGGATAAAAGCAGGGGTCTACATACTGGTCCTGGGATGGAGCCTGTATCCCATACAGTAGCAGATGTCTCTGTGACAGACAAATCTGTGCCAGTTTTGTGGATCACATTTGGACCAGGTAATCTGGTGAGGAAAACCTGGAAGACAGGCTACAACTGGTTGATATGAAAGTGTTCCACTGGAACAGGTGGTCAATGGCAAAAAGAAAAGGATTTATATGATTAAAACCTTTGTTGTCCTTATTCATTTTTTTTAGTTACAATTTTCTTCCAACAGTAGCTTTTGAAGCCAAGATATATAGTGGGCTCAATTTAGAAAGCTTCGGTGTAAGCTGAAGCAATGGCAGCGTGCATCAATCACCGATGCACCAGGGACCCTGTGCCGATTCACTATTGGTAAGGTCCTGGCACCAAAGACCCACAGCTTGTGGCAAATGTGGTCATGCAGTGAAAGGCAGTGCACCCGCGAGGTTTGCTGCAAGCTGTGGGTGGTCGGTGGCATCTGGCTCAGGACAAGAGACCATTGGGAGGGGCTGCCAGCATGGAGGATGGGGAATTGCACAGAAAGATGGAGGCATACAGATGTGGATGGGTGGGGTGGCACCAGCACCCTGATGTGGCATCAGAGGGCAACTGCTGTGACAGGTTGGGAGGTGTCACATTCAGGGCACCATGAAGAAGATGCTGCAGGCACCAGCACAGCAAAGGGCTGCCATTATGTCCATCCCTCAGTGTGTGGTTACAGGTTTGGTGCACTATTGCCTGGGATAGCGGTGAGTGGCAGCACATGTTCCCTCCCACCCAGGGAGGGTTCGGGTGGTGCACAGAGCATTGACCAGCACCTGACTGATCTAACTGCCCAGAACCATGCACCCTCTGGGAGTGTTTCCTGAATCCCCTGTCGAGGATATGGCAGCTTGCATCTGCTGCATGTCCCAGTTCTTGCCCACTTGTGGCGATTTCGTACGCATTCCAGCACAGGTCAGTCTGGTTCACAGGGTCCATGGTTTGGCACAGGGAGTATTTTTGAATTGAGACGCCTGCTGTTGTGGTGAAAGGTGCCACTTGTATCAGTTCTGTTTGACGCAGGCACTTTGCACCCCACCTGAGGAGCTTTTGAATTGAACCTAGTGTCTTTTTCATCTGCTGTGGGCAGCTGATTTAATCTAGTAAAGAGGTATTATATTTATCTGAAATAAATGAGGGTGAGCTAAATGTGGCTAACCCAATGGTGTTTTTGTATACCATATTTTTTGTTACAATGTAAAGGCCTTGACAGAAGGAACTTCATCCCATTTGGTCTGTTTTCAAAAGGAAGAGGTTCTCAGCTGCCTCAGCTATGGGGAACAGGTCGATTTAAGATAGGGAGAGGGGATGTGTTTCCTGATTATTTGATTGAATGTTAAAATAAAACAAGCATTGGTGAACTGCATATGGATCTTTGTTTCAGGCTCAAGAACATTTTTGGACAAGGACATCATGGGGTGTAACTTTCACATGGATCCAGTATTAGAGAACAGGAGGGACATACCATGAAAAATTTTTATTTACTATTTTTTGGTGCCTGCTGCTGCGACCATCCGCCCCGGCATGGATCCCTCTGCTGTGGTTTTGCCATATTAGCCACACCCGGGACCCCCTGGCTTGCCCCCAGGGTGGGGTCATCATGGCACCGCCCAAAGGTGCCACTGTAACAATGGGATAGGGTGATTCAGCCTGGGGAGCCGATTGCAGCTGGGGGGCAAGCATCATTGAGGCAGCGGGCGGGCTTCATTTTTCCCCTAGGCAGGGGTGGGAACAAGCAATGATGCCAACGCCTGTCCCACACCCTCGAGTCCTTGAGGCGCCGGTGGCTTGTAGTGCCCTGGCCTCCGTAGGGGTCCTCCATGCACGGAGCACACCATTGCCCTCCTGGAGAAGGAGAGCAGTCCGTAGGACACTCGATCCTTCTCCCCAGGCCAGCTCTCCAACAACCCAGGTCTGTTCTCAAACCCAGGTCGCCGCATCACAAGTGGAAATCCAACCACTGCATCAATGGGCCGGACATACCATATAAAATGATAATAAGGCAATTGATTCACTCTTGCATCCCAGCCATGATATTGGATGTGGTCTGGCTATGTGCACACAATAAACTCAATCTAAAAGGAACCAGAAACACAAAATTGCTATTATTGTCCCACAACGCTGCTGTGGAAGAAACAATAGACCATCTTTTGTTCTCAAGTTCCATTATTTTATCCTGTTTGTTCTCAAGTTTCTTTATTTTATCCTGTTTGGACTGCTTTGGCTGAAAACTGGAACACACCTTGTTGATGGCAATAAAATATCAAATTCTTGTCTTGGGATATCTGAGCAATTTATGGAATGACAACACTTTGTTATTTTCACTTGCATTAAATGGTGCATTTGGCAGACCAGGTGTAAATATGTGTTGCAACAAAAGAAGTTTCTATAGATGGCTTAGTTAGATTGATCCTGTTAAACTAGCTATAGTAAGACATTATGAATAAAATACACTTCGATCATGCAACATTTCTGAAATATTAGAAGAATATACACTGGCTTTAGTTGATATTCTTTCAGGCCTGTGATGGCAAGAGCTTGCATTTAGGATATTAGGTGGTGGTATTTTTATTTATCTTGTTCTCTTTCTGTTTATGTTTTTGATAGAGTGTTTGGATTATTTTGTTTATTTGATCTATCTAATAGTTTGTATTGATATTTGAATTTAATAAACATTTCCTACTCTTCTTTGATAAGTACCATGGGATCTTTAACTTCCACCTGGACACGTGGCCAGAAATCGGCGATGAGCCAACTAAGCGCCCAGCAGGAGGGCTATCACTTGCCAGCCACGTATTCCAGCTTCATGCCCTAGTTCCAGGATGTCTGTGCAAGGTAAGATGGGCTTTTGTGTCAGTATGGATGCCGCCTGCCTTGGGAGGTGGGCACCTACTCCTAGGGCACCTACTTCCCTGCATGACTGCCCCTGGTGGTCCAGGAGGAGGGTGTGTCATGTAGGAAGGAACAAATGGTCCCTATGGAGTGTCTTACATTGGCATGCACCCACCTTGCCTGGTGAGCAATGCACAAGCATTATACACTTAGAATGGGGCTAGCAGGGGAGTTCTCATGGTAGGTACTGCCACCTGTCCCTCTGTCAGCCCTGATAGGCATTCTACCAGGACAAAAGAGGGCTTAGAGAGGAAAATACCACAGCAACACCAGCTAGATGAAGTTACCCCTGCCCCGATGCCACAGTACAGTCCATCCAACTCCTCTCCCACCTCGCTGGCTCCTCCTCCTCCTGGGCCTCAACTATAGAGTGAAGTCTTCTCTCTTCGGTTGGGGTGCAGGAGGTCCCACAGGGGTGGGGTGGTATACCGCTAAGAGGGTGAATGAATTATGGCACTGGAATTTGGGCACCAGCAATAGTATGTGGGCGATTGTAGCATATGGGAGTTTGCAGTGGGTGCAGTGCGAGATGTGGAGGTGTTGCTGTGGCTGTGAGACTCTGACTGGAGAATGCTTCTGCAGGTGTGTCAGGTTGTGGTGTTGTGTTCTCAGGTGTCTGGGTGTGTGGTTGTCATGGAGTGTGTTTCTGTGTGGTGGACTGTGACAATTTTGAGGACTTGAGTGTCTTCCCTCCTTATGCTCTGTTCCGAGTACTGCAAGTTATTATGCCATGGCTGCTTTTCCTCCTTTGGGCTCCCTTTACAGATTTCTCTCATTCGAAACTTGCCTTCTCCTGAAATGGGCAGGTGGAGGTCATTATACATATTTGGGGGTGGGTGGCAGAGCCCCCCATGGCATGTATGCAACATGCAAGGTGGTGTGTGGCACTCAGTGTGGTACTGCATAATTTATGCTACTGCTGACAGAGTGAGTGATTTTAATGGAGTCTGTGTAGTGTGTGTGTCTCGTATATTGACTGCCACTCTGTTTACCTGTGGCCATTTGTCTGTACTCTCATTTTTGGCACTCTTTATTTTTTCATCCTAAAGTGTGAACCTACAGGTGACAAGCTATGGATTCTGATCAGTGTTTCTGGAAAGAATGCTGAGCAGAGGCTGGTGGTGGGCTAGAATGCTGGCGGACTTCTACTGTGTGGGCAGAAGGGCTTGGGCAGGTGGAAAGAGGACCTGAAAGCTGGCATGGAGAAATGGTGGCCTAAAATAGAAAGTAAAAAAAAAAAAAAAAAAAAGAGACGGCAGCAGGGACCTCGGTTTAATGCCTCACGTGAAGGACAGCACTTCAACAGTGCAGCACCTCCTCATACTGCACTACAGTGTGCTCTCATACACAGCACTAGTTTTATAGGCCAGGAGACAGAAGACAAAAATATAGAGGTACAGAGCATACAGAGAAGACAGGGATAGCAAATATGAATGAAGAATTCAGCAGTGCTTCTCACCCTTTCTAAGCATGTCACATAATCTCTTGTGTTTCAGGCATCTGCTATAGAATTAAATACAGTATAGGCAGGACCCCACTATAAATGAGATGCTGCATCTCTGTTGGTTTGTCATGAGTAAATATGTTGCAAAGACAACTTGATTAAACTAAAATTTAGGAAACAGAATGACACACCTACTACATAAGAGCTCACCCTAAGAGCTGATGTCACTCCCAAACAAATATTTGCTATTCCACCTGCATTTTGGGAAGCCAAGTTCCTATGAAAGATGAGGTGGCTTAAAACTGAGGATTGTTTCTGTGTTGTGTGAGTATACGTTCTCAATGTTGACCATCCTGGCACTTTAATCCATCTTTTGTTTAAAAAAACATATAGTTTTGCTATAGAACATTACTGTGTGTCTTGAACGGCTTCTGAATTCATACTGTAGGGTTAATGTGTTTGTGGTGAATTGGTAGTGATGTTTCAGTATGGTATTTATGAGAGGGAAAGATTCCACCACTTAAGCTTTTAAAAGCCAGGAACATTTCCCCAGTAATAAGTGGTTATGCTCTTACCTTCCTTTACTTTAAAAAGCACTTCCAAATTTATTGACCTTTCCAAGTGCAACAAAAACTTAGCCCAGACATGCTTCCTTGGGTTAAGGTCACTGGGAGCTGTGGACGGCCCTGCAGCAATAGTGAAACAAGCTGTCACCTGTCTCACACAGTAAACTATAAATACATCTCCCCCCGGCTCATGAGCCTTTTCAGTTTGTCTCTCGCTGGTTCCTATTTTGTGTTCATGTTTCAGTAATTTGTCATCCTCCTAAGTGGGCGAATCTAACTGTAATTAATGGAGAGGTGAAGGCTGGCTGAGTGCAGAGAATGAAATGCATTTCTGTGTTCTACAAAGTGAAAAAGGACACCTCGACTAATTCCAATTGCGCTTTACATGTGGTGTCAAGCATTTGATAGCAAGACATGGCGCTTTACATATTACAATTTAAATAAATAATAACATTACGTGTTAACAACAGTGCATAGTATGAGCTTTACAGATGAACAGTTCCATACAGAAGGTTTAAAGAAGAAGAAACACCATTGGGGCCCAGTATTTCCAAGGTGCATGGCTATTTTGTAGATTCAAGTGGCCTGTGTGAGCAACACATGATAGAAATGGGTTGCTCTGGCACTTTCTGCATGATCAACATGAGTGATCTGAAGTTCCCCAGGAGAAAAGTGGGCTGGACCAAGTAATCCCTGCTCCTGCAAACCATGAATACCAAGTAAAGACGAAGGAAACCAAGAAGGTAGTCAGGATGCAAAAGCAGACACAGATTTGCATATTGCTGAGGTAGTCAAAGGACGGAAAACAGGTTTCAGGTACATTAGAGAAAAAGAAAGAGGAGAGGAGACAGCAAGGCTGTCGAGAAGGGAAGGGTAATTGAGGAGGAAGAATAGAAAGCAGCTATTCTTAGTGACTACTTCTGCTCAGGATTCACAGAGGAGAATAGCAGGCCTTTACAGAAAGCAGCATAAAGGCTGCTGCAAGGGGTATGCCAGAAATAGGGAAATGTGGTACTTGCAGGAGAAAGAATCAGAAAAGGGCTTGCAGCCATAAATATAGATAAGGTTCCGGGACCAGATGGGATGCATCCGAGGGTGCTCAGAACTGGCGCCAGAATGGGCTGAACCCCCGACAGGGCTATTCAATAGCTGAATGTAGTCAGGGTGGTTCCAACAGACTGAAGGGTAGCAGACATAGTTCCATCCCACAAGGGAGGGCAAGGAGCAACCAGATAACTACAGGCCTGCCAGTCTTAATGCCATTGTGGGTAAACTAATGAAGACACTAGTTAAGCAGGCTCTAGTGGACTACCTAGTGAGAAAGGGACTCCAGGATAGAAAACATTACTGTTCACGGCAGCACCAACCTGATAATATTCTGTTCTGACAGTATAGCCTAGAGGTGGTACATCCAGCAGATCAGACTTTGGTTTGATTCTTACAATCTCCACTTGCATACTGTGTGACTCTGAGCAAGTCACTTAACTGCCTAGTGCCCCAGGTTGCCCCTGAAAACAGGCACTTGTGTCTAGTGGGCCTTACCCGTTACCAAAGACTAAAAAAGAAAAAAATTCTTTGACTGGGTAACTAAGGCAGTAGATAGGACAAGCAGTGGATTTATTCCACATCGACTTCAGCAAGGTGTTTGACCTCAGTGCCACACAGCAAGTTGCTGAAGAAGTTAAAGTATTTACATACAGCAAAGGATCTAGTAAAATGGGTGGGTAGTTGGTTGCAGGGGAATCTTGCTATCAGAGCAAGGCCAAGAAGACAGCTGACTAAGGAGCTAGAACCTTACTACTAGACGGTATCGGTATCACCCTCCCACCCTTAGACAGTTCCACTCTTGATGGGCACTTGATTTGACTGATAGAAGAACTTCCTGTTTGGGAACAGGAAGGGAGGGATCACCAAGACACATGAGACTCACCATCCTTGAAGGAAACAGTAGCTCCTCCCCCCAGCTGCTATAGAGATGACTCTGAGCAGGGAAGAAGGAGACTACAGAGAATATAGAAACTTCCTGTTCCAGAACAGGAAGGGTGGAGTTGTGAGGGCACAAAGGCAGTAGGAAAGTAGGAAGAAAAACAAACCACACTACTTCACACATTAGGGACAACCTAGAGCAGAGACAGCCACAAGAAAGAAAAGAAAAGGAAAAGAACACAAGTGATATGGATATCTACAGTTGCCATGGGTGCAGAGCTCTCATACCCAGAGGACTCTCTTTGGAGAGAGGGCATTGTCCCATCTGCAGGAATCTACACGAACTAAAGGCACAGCTAAATGCAGCATGGAAGGAGATATCTCAGTTGCTGGACCTGCTATGTTGGAACAGAAACTGGAATCCACCCCCCCATATTCCCAGACATCAGTTCCCCCTAGAAGTCCACTTCCACAGAGAAGATCCAGTCCATGGGGGGTGGGGGAGGTGGTACAGAAAGGAGGGAGTAAAATTGGCAGGATGGATTAGCTAAACCCTCTCCATGCCATGACCATCCCAACTGCAAACTGTTTTTCACCAGTGACGGAGGAAAAGGATCTCAACCAAGTGGAAGAGGACAACAAGCCAGTCAAAGGACCAAGACAGCAACCAGATAAGGAGAATGGTGGAGGCAACATAAAGGACAAGAAGGAAAGAAGTAGGAAAGTAATCATCATGGGAAACTCCATTATCAGGGGGTAGAGACCCAACTGAGCGACTATGAATGTACAAGGGTGCTAGTCAGATGCCTCCTGGGGCCTCAGCAGAATGCAACACCGATCACATTGGAAGGAGAGTGGAGAAAGAAGGAGGACCTGAAGATCCTGCTATACTTGGGGACAAATGGCCTGGCAGGGCAGTCAGCCAAACAAAACCTAGTTAAACTAGAAGACTGACTGGCCACTCACACAACCTCCCTGGCCTCTCTGAGGTCCTTCCTGTGGGGCAAGGCAGTAGCACAAAGAAGATCAGAATTAAAGAAATTGGAGAGTTCAATGAGTGGTTACAGAGCCAGTGTCAAAAAGAGGCTACCACTTTGTTGGTGCATGGGAGACTTTTGGGAGAGGAGGTTCCTCAGGTACATGGACTGCACGAACGAGGGAAGGAGTAAGAGCAGTAGGCCAAAGATTTTATGTGTGCATCTGGCATTTAAACTAGGGAATGGGAGCTGGAGGCAAAGGACCCTATCAAAGACACCCTAGAAGATAGGAACTTAGCTGTAACTACCCCAAAAACAGGAATTAATCAAGGAATGCAAAAGGACTAGCAGAAATACAAAGGGAAAAACAAACACAAATGGAAGTGGGACTCAGTAGTATGCCTACCAGAAAGAAACTAGAGGTAAAACACAAGGTCAAGGGAGACAAATTAAAAGAAGGTCGACAGATCATGGAGACATGTCCATGAACGCCAAGAGTCTGGTGAATAAAATCTCAGACCTAATAGCCTTGATGTCAGAGGCTGACCTTTTTATAATTTAAACTTTATTGAAGTTAAGAAACAATCAGAATAACACACTAATATAACACTCAAACATCCATGAAGCAAAACAACAAATGTATCCTGAAGCATGACAGCAAGCAGTTACACCCCCACCCCATCCCAATCCCAGACTAAACACTAAATAAGTCAAACACAATGCACAATGTACAGAATTAAAGTCCCTCCCCAACCCAGAGCACCTACAACCAAAACAAACAGTCCAGTGTGCCCATATAGTGAGGGACTCTATACAAAGATAGAGAGCAAACAAAAGAAAAGGGAAAGAAGAAAAGGGCGGGGGAGACAGAAAGAAAAAGAGAGAGAAGAGGGCCATTAGTGAAAATATGGAAGGGAAAAGCAGCGGCCCCCAAAAAATCCTCTAGTCCGCCATCCACGACAGGGACATAAGCCTTTGAAAGTAGCCTACCTACCTAGGAAACAGGTCATATCAACAATGAAGCCTAGCAATCTTCTTTTCAACCTGAGAGCCTGCATAAGCTCATTGAACCGCTCCTGGTACAAAGGTATGGAATTCTCCTCCAGTGCCAAAGGATGATCTCCTTCACCACTGCTGAGATGAAGACAACATGGGCCCTACAAGAGCCAATCAATGAGGGAGGAAAGTCCCCAGTAGACACATTTTGGGAGTAAAGGCATCCTCTAGGCCCAGCAAAGGGTCCAGAGAATCCCAAATTTTTCCAAAAGGAGCTACCTGGGGCATTTCCACAGCATGTGGAAGATGACATACAGCTAACCCACAATGGCTACAATCAGACTTGACTGCCTCTCCAATCTGATAGAGCCTAAAGGGCAAATAATACATTTTATGAAATAAAAAATTGGGTCCACTTATAACGGTCTCTTTGACATATTGGTATAAATTACACCAAAGAGCTTGCCAAGTGTTTAGTATCATCATTCCATGAAAGGGTTTTCTGCCAATAGAAACAAACATCTGCCATAGCAGAAGGATCAACCAATTGTAAGCAGGAATATAAACTGGCAACCAGGTGGAGCTGGACACTCAACATCAGAAACCTCGAGAAGACGTCACCACCATCCAGATCCCAAGGGCACAGCCAAAATAGCAGGAGAGAGTGTGGATAGTTGCATGCATTTGAAGGATGGAGAACAAGGATCCCAAGGGTCTCTTGCAAACACCTATGGAGAGAATCTACCCTGATCAATAATGTCTGTGACCCAGACAGTACCTAGGGAGGGCAAAATGAGTTTGGAATTAGTCGACTACCAGTGCATATGTTGGAATTAACCAGAATAGGCTGTGTCAGTAGCCAAGACCAATCCAAACACAAAAAGCTGTTCATCTGTACCTGGGCCTTAAGGGACCATATGAGAGGAGGGACAACGAGTGTGGCCGGAATCTGGAGAGTTTAGTACAAAAGACTAACAAGCTGGATGCCTGCCTTCTGGCATATGGATGCCTCTATATCTAACCACAAAGGTCAGTACCCCATGTGTGCCACCCCTAGCGTAACCCACCCCAGCGGAAGAACTTAGCTCCATGTATGGCAAGGTAATAAACAAAAGTTAGGAGATGGAGGCCACCCTGTCCCTTGGGAAAGTTAATTTATAATAGGCCTGATGGACAGCCCCACCTTTCCAGATAAAGCAATTTAAAATTTGCTGGAGGATAAAAACAAGCTTTGGGTAAGAAAACTCCCAACATGCTAAAGGATAGAGCAGCCTTGGGAGAATATTCTTTTGATAACATGTATATGGCCTCAAGAGTACAAGGGTAAGGCACTTCATCTCATAAGATCATTTTTATACTATGCTGGGGGGATAAATTCAAAGAAACCAAATCTGAAAGATACCGAGGTAAACGGATGCCTATATAGGTGAGAGCCTTAGGCTCCCTAGGATAAACCGAGATTCCCAAATCTCATTTTGGAAATTAAAGAATTTAATGGCATAACTTGGTTTTGTCCACGTTAAGCTTGTACCCAGACAAATTTGCAAAAGTGGAAATCTCTGACAAAGCTGCCGTATAGAAGAAAATGGGTCATCTAGATGCAGGAGCAAATCATTCGCATAAGCAGACAGTTTATACCTCTCCCTCCTACCTGTATACCCTTAATGTCTGGTGAGTTTTGTAAATGAAGGATAAGGGGTTCCAGGTATAAACTGAAAGGAGGTGGGACAGCAGGCAGCCTGCTTAGTCCCCCATCCTAAAATAAATGGGGAGGAGGAGGAGCCCATTGCAACGGATCCGGCTGAGGGATTGGTGTACATGATATGAATCCACTTGCAGAAATGATCTGAAATACCAAATTTTCCAAAACATGGAACAGAAAAGGCCATGAGATTCAATCAAAGGCTTTTTCTGCATCTAGTGAGACCAAGGCTGCAGACACCCCTGCTCTCCCCAATGCAGAAATCAGGTACAGCAGCTTTCACGTGTCATCGCTAGACAAGCGGCCAGACATAAATCCCACCTGTACCGGTGAGATCAGACCATCCCAAACTGACCAGAGCCTATTGGCAAGAACCTTGGCCAGAATCTTTAGGTCCGAGTTAAGGAGGGAGATCGGCCTGCAACTTGCAGGCAGAACTCATCCTTACCAAGTTTTCACAATAGAGTAACCCTTGCTTGGGTGAAAGAGTAATCCTCCAACCCATCAGTGAGGAAGAAATTAAACAGCTGAGCAAGGAAAGGAGAAAGCTCCTCCCAAAGGTGGAGTAAAAATTATTACTTAACACGTCAGGGCCTGGAGCTTTATCTAAAGGGAGCTGGTGAATCACAGCTTCAAGCGCTAAAATAGAAATGGGTTGCCCCAAAAATCATGCTGAGAAGAAGAAACAGAGGGAGAAGAAACCGGACAAGTAGTCTGCAATCTTGGCCTGGTCAGCCAGTGAGAGAGGATCAGCAGCATAGAGGTCCTAAAAAATTTTTAAAAGCCTCAACAATGTCTCTGGGTCAGGAAAGAATGTCAAGGCCTGAGCCAGGTCTCAAAGATGCCACCACCCTAGCTTCCTCTATTTGCTGGAGTCTCCATGCCAATAACCTTCCCACACATTCACCAGATTCAAGATATCTGGAATTTGTATGGAGGATGGCCAGGTCCGCCTTTTCAGCGAGCAATGTCACATAAGCCAGCTGAGATGACTCCAGCTGCCAGACAGAAGAAGGGGACTCAGCAGACAGATTTCTCTCCAGGTGCCTGATTACCGCTAGCAACCTATCTTCCTCCTGCATGCATCTTCTTCCTTTCAGAGGCCATCTTGATATATTCACCATGCACAGCACATTTAAAATCCTTCCACAGCCAATCCAACCTAGGAAGCGAACCTTCACTGGCCTCCCAGAAATTGTGGATAAAATCTTTCAGGCCAGCAACCTAAGTAGGGTCAGTCAGGAGTTCGTATTCAGTCTCCAAATCCCATCCCTCTCCTTGGCCTCCTGGAGAACTTGAATCAGCTCAATGGGAGCATGATCAGAGAGGACCTAAGGTAAAATGTTGGCAGAGACCAGACCCAGGAGGGCCCACCAACAGGAAAAAATCTTATGGACAGAGGAGAAAAAAAGAATACTGTCTCCTTTGTTGTAAATGCGCCAAGGCCTACTACATCCAAATGATCTATAATTCACCAAGACCCCTTGACCAGGAGACAACCTCTCCAGATCCTTTTGAAGAACTAAGTTCCAATCACCTCCCAGAATTGTAGGTAACCAGGGAACGAGGAAAGATGGAAACTAAGGTCAGAGAAAAAGAAGGAGAATCGGTAGATGGGCCATAAATGGAGCCAGGTATAACCGCAAAGTACCCAGACGACCTTGGAGCAAACCAAAACGTCTCCCAGGATCCCAATACACCTGTGTCAATTGAAATGGTGCCTAGCAATTAGGGATGACCAAAAACTTGGGCCCCCATGCCTTCTGAAAACTAATATCTCCTCATGAGTCAAATGGGTTTCCTGTAACATAACTATATTGGGAGAAGATTTCTAAAGGTGACAAAGAAGTGAGTAACACTTTTGCTTATTATGGCGCCCTTTACATTCCAAGACAGAAATTTATACCAAACACTCATAAAAGAAAGAGTAAAAGTAATACAGGAGGTATATGACAGAGGTGAACTTCAGACTGAACCCTAAAATGGTGCTCTGGGTAACTCCCACCCCCAACCACACAAACCCAACCCTCAAACCTCCACCCACACTCCAGAAGAATTCAGCCCCATGTAAGAAAACCCCAAACAACCACCCATCCCAAGCCAACAGAAAGGGAGCTAAGAAGAAACCATAAAAAGAAAACATATACAAGGCAAGAACAAAAACAGGTCTAAGATTAATCAGATATAAAAAACCTGTAGTACAGGCATAGAACAAGAAAAAGAAACCTCCCACCCTCCACAACAAACCCCAAAACCACAATACAACCCCAAACAAGAAAAAACATTATCCCTGGTCCGCCTGACTGATCTCCAACAGTGTGCTTGCCCATGATGGGTGAGAGCTGGACCTTCCTCCCTCCCTCCCTCCCTACCCCCAGTCCAAACAACAAACACAACATTGACCAGATCACCTCTGGTAGATAAGAAAGCACATACTACCCCCAGAACATGGAAAAAACAACATTTAACCAAATGCAAGAGAGGCATAAACACATAGTAAACAAACAAAGTGCCCATGGAGCAGTCCAAGGGCACTGGGACCAGAAAAGACCCCGATGGTCTCATGGGTCGACAACTCAGAATAATTAAAGAGCCCTTAACTGGTGCCCAGTCCAGGTTGCTCAACAAAACCAAACACATGCAGTTGTAAGGAACAGTAAAATCCCCATTTAAAGACATATGAGCTGTAGTCATGCAGCTTAAATAAACGGGGTCCATCTGTGGGTATCTCAAATCAAACCCCAACCATGCGAGGTAATGTAGAAATCCAAAACACTGTTGAGGGAATTACAGTACATCACAGGCAGCACAATCCTGGAAAGGATAAATCAGCACAGTACATCAGATGCACTCCAAAGCACCAGGAAGGCTGCAGAGGATCAGGAGGTAGTCTTGAAAGGCTCCAGTTCTTGAAACAGTGTCCCCATTGGACCGTCACCCTGCCACACAGAGATTCAGCTAGCATGGCCATAGTCCTTTAACAGAGCAGCAGCAAGTCCCAATACTGATAGCAGATAAAGCCCAGGAGGGTACCCCAAAAACCCATGCCGCTGGCAAAGCTCGAGAAGCCAATTAGACACCCCAGTCCACAACAGCTGCCACTAAACCACAGCAATCAGACCACTTTCTTGAATAAATCTGGAAAGCATTTGAAGGGTCTGGCTGTAGCCATATCATTTGTTTCAAAACTGAGCCTGGTGCGGTCATGTTGAATTTGTAGAAGGAGGGAAACAAACCTGAAAACGAATGCCGCAGCCAGCAACAAAAGCGGAGGTCTTGGGCAATTTGAACTCTTTTCCTCCAAAAGCAACTCTTCCAGTTCTCTGACTTTGGACAAGATGTGTTTCTGAGCCAAGTAATTGAGCAGATGGTAGATAATGGGCCAGGGAGGAGAGTCAGATGGAGGCATAAGGTGCAAGGACCGGTGTGCACATTCCACCACGTACACCGTTCCAACATTTTTGCATGAACAGGATTGCCTGAGGGCCTCCACCCCTCCAGTAGACCCAACACCACAATGTTGTTTCAACGGACCGACCTTCAAGGTCCTCCAGCCGGTCCTCAGTTTTCCTCAAATGCTACCACAGAGTCACAATCTCAGGGTCAAGCCAAGTCTTCAGTCATCCAATGAGGATATGTGGGACTCCGATGCCCTACCAACTGGGTCACCGAATTCATTGAAGTAATGAACTTTTGGAGCTCCTCTGAGAGGATCTTCATGGCACTCTGCAAAGGAGCAATCACTGCCACAAACTTTTCTTCCGTTGGTGGTGCAGTGGACTTTGTGCCTTGAAGCCTGTGGTTTTGACTGCTTAGCTGACTTGTCCCACTCAGGTGTTGGCGAGGGGGGTATGGTGGGGTGGCCGGATTCTTCATGTCTGCGCCCATTTTCCCCAATAAGAAGCACAGAGCCGACCAGAAAGTGATCCTCGAAGCAGGTAAAACTCAGCAAACTTCTTAGGCAGAAAAAGACAGAACTAATGCTAAAAATGAAGTTTTCAGCTGAGAAGGGCTGCCATCACGTGACCCAGAGAGGCTGACCTGGACATTGTTGCTGTGACTGAGACACAGTCCACAGGGAAACTTTCTCTTAGCCTTGGCTACAGGAGGGAGCACCCTGCACAGCTGCAACCTGCCCCAAGCTTAGGCACAAAGTTGAAGCCTCAGCTACAGGAGGGAGCACCCTGCACGCTGCAACCTGCCCTGAAGCTTAGGCACAAAACTGAAGCCTTGGCTACAGGAGGGAGCACCTGCACAGCTGCAACCTGCCCTGAAGTTTAGGCACAAAGCTGAAGGTAATTAGCCTGCTCGCCGAGAAATACTCTGCTGGACTTTGTCTGCTGGTTTTCGAACTTTGGTGCCCTTTTCAAGGGACTGCAACCCGGGCTATTACTGGCTAAAGCCTGCTTCTCCTCATTTAAGTCACTAGCCTTTAGCTCCCAGTGTGTGCTCACCAGGCGGTACAGCAGGGAACAGTTTTGCAATGGCTAATTATTCACTATTATGAAATGGGCATCAAAATTTAGACCTGCTGATTGGTCCATACCTGTGTGATATTCTGTCTAACGCACAGGAAAAGGACCAGCAGATGGGCACTGATATAGGTGATGCTGCCCACTTCAGAATGTTAGCAAAACAAAACACAGCCATCTTGTTTGTGCCAGAAGTGGTGCCAGCTTAACTATCCTGACCACTCGCTCGCTCTCCATCTTCAACCTGCCAGCCGTCCGACTATTCCCTCAGCCTCGACTCACCATTTCCCGATAGTACAAACCCCCAAAAAACAGGGACTACCTATCGAGTCAGTACATAAAAATAAAACAGCTGGTACGATCTCTCTCCTGACGTGGCTGCTCACTGGCTGTTTCAATTTCAATCTTCAACCTGCCAGCCGTCCGACTATTCCCTCAGCCTCGCACTCTACCATTTGCGACTAGCACAAACCCAAAATTGCAGCTTCCAACCCACAAATTGCAGCTTCCATCGCCGCCTTCTTTACTTAACCAGGAACTGCCACAATCGCCGCACTTAAACAGGAACTGCCACGTATCGCCGCTGTCTGTCTCTCTCTCCTGGAGTCACCGAAAAAAAAAAACGGCTGCCACGATCTCCATCCTGGACCGCCTGCCAACTAACTGTTCCATTTGAACTTCCCTCACACAGAGAATAATTCCGAATGTCTGTAAATTGAAAACAAATTTACTTCTCAGAGGGACATACTGCTACTCTGACCGGGGGGGACGAAGTAAGAATGCCTTTGCAGCTCAAAACTCCTTGCAGCTCAAAAGTCCTCAATTAAATTATTTTAAAAAAATAAAACAGATCATTTTTGCTTGTCTACACACAACGTTATGTGTGTGTGGGGGTATGAATACTGCCATGACAACCAGACCTAAAGTACAGAAGTTTCTAGGACAAAAGTCCTTATGCAAAAAACCCACAGGACACTTAGGAGGAGGAACTATTTTATTAAAATTACACAAACATACATGTTTTTCCTACTTAAATTGCAAATTTAACCTACCAAATGCAATTTCACTAAAGATGGCCATTTCATGGCGCAATAAGCCACTCCAGGGTGTCGTTGATGTTTTAACACTTGCTGGGAGAGCTGGACGACTCGGCCGGTGGCCTCGTGCTCACTACGCCCCTAGCCGGTGTTACAGTGTCAACGCACACCCTGTCATGTCTTATTGCTTACCTGAAGCACTGCCTGCATCCGAATTGAACCGCGCCAATTTTAAAACCTGATTCTCCCCAGTTAAGAACTGCTGTCACATCACGCTGGTGACTGCCTTTAAACTTTGTAAACCTGCCCAAATAAATCTGCAACATTAGCTGCAATTTGATGACATTTGTGGAAATCGGCAGTGAGGACACTGCAGCTCAAAGTGCAGCTCCTGCTGTAAGGTTCCCACTTGCTGAGACTGACTGGGCTAAGTGCTCAGAGCTCCTATAGAGTCATAGCTTTGGAACTCAGACCGTATATTAACTGTAACTTAAGAAATGTTCATACAATAATTTTGTAGGTCTCCTTTCTTGTAACTCACTGCCTAATACCTGACTAATGCATTTGAACTGTGTAATCTGTTAAGCTTATATTTATCGTTAAACTATGAGTTTTTTCTCTGTGCAAACTTTCTCAGCCAAATTTCCAAAGTTCTGTAACCTTTAACCTATTTTCTCTCACTCCTCCCCTCCTCTTACACTCTCACCCCTCCTTTGCTTAGCAAATCAATGCTTCTCTGCTTCCCAGAATGTGTACTTAGCTAACCTGCTTACCTTTCTCATTTCTCCTTAGCCTCAGCTACAGGAGGGAGCACTCTGCACAGCTGCAACCTGCCCCAAGCTTAGGCACAAAGCTGAAGGTAATTAGCCTGCTCGCTCAGAAATCCTCAGTTGGCCTTTGTCTGCTGGTTTTCGAACTTTGGCCCTTTCAAGAGACCACAACCGGGGCTATTACGGGCTAAAGCTTGCTACCCTCGCTTAAGTCACCAGCCTTAGCTCCCAACGCTGCTCACCAGGGCGGAACAGCAGGGAACTGTTTTGCAATGGCTAATTATTCACTACTGAAGCGCTGCCTGCATCCGAATTGAATCTGGTGCCAATTTTAAAACCTGATTTCTCCCCAGTTAAGGAACTGCTGCCACATCGCGCTGATGACTGCCTTTAAACATTGTAAACCTGCCCAAATAAATCTGCAACATTAGCTGCAATTCTGTCAGCATTTGTGGAAATTGGCAGCGAGGACACTGCAGCCCAAAGCGCAGCTCCTGCCCATAAGGTTGCTGCTTGCTGAGACTGACTGGGCTAAGCGCCAGAGCTGCTTCCCTGCAGACGCTTTGTGTCTGCTCCCACCCGCCTCACCATTTCCACCCTTAACCGGCTTTTGTTATATAGTGTAAGCTTGTAGGGAACACCCAGTGGGCGCATTGTCTTTAAACTATCTCCCTTTTTCCCATCTGCAGCCTATGATTCTTCACCACTAGGGAGTCTATACACTCTTTCAGAAATCTGCTGCCTTCCCTCCCATAAGCTATAAACTACACTGTGTTAGTGTATCAGTTTAGTCCTCTTGCTTCAGCCACAGAGCTTCCACCTAAGTGTAAGCCAATACCCCCACTAGGCTCCAATATTGAATCTTGTAGTAATGGCTCTTGCAGTCAAAAACCTACCATCCATGAATTTCGCATACTCCTCCTTCTTTGTTTCTTTCTTGCACCTCTCACTAGGATCCCTATGTCATGCTGCCCACCCCTTCGAAATTTTTACAACACACATCCCAGGGATCCTTTCGACTACAGCGAGGCACACAATCTTACTTGCTCTTAGCCAGCATACCTCTCTTTATCCCTAACAGGCTCTTTTACCATGTAGCTTTCACCTCCATAAAGCACTATCCTGCAATCCCACTCTGCCAGACCCCTTCGCCCATCGCAACTGTGGTATCTGCTCCAACTAGCACTTATGTTAGCTGGAGACACTGAATTAAATCCAGGGCCCATAGGTAATTCACCCTACTATGATGCAGCCTCAGTTCACAGCAAGGGCCTCTGCATTACTCACCTAAATATCAGGAGCCTGTCCCACAACCTAATTGAACCTGAGGCTTGGGTTGCTCTGCATAACCCTGACATTCTATGCCTGTCTGAAACCTGTCTGAAACCATCCACCCCTGATTCCCAGTGTATGTTACCTAACTGTAAACTATTGAGGCAAGACAGGCCCATAGCCAAGTGCTGTGGTGGTGTTGCCATCTTCTAGAAGTCTCATTTATCACTAACAAGGAATGTCTCCTCCTCTCACTCTCTGTGAATCAGTTCATGCAATCCTCCAACTTGGCTCTTAGAAGCTGCACATAGTGGCACCTACAACCCACCTGGCAGTGGCATCACTGGTCTTAAGAACTCCTTTCCCAGGTTGACACTATGATCGGACATAATGAGGTCCTCATACCAGGGATTTCAACCTGAATTGGACCAGTAAAACTAACCAGCCCTTCCACGCCATAGTACAGGGCCACAACCTTCACCAGATTATCACTGACCCAACAAGGTCATGGCTCCCCAGTCTAGCTCATTAATTGACTGGGTCCTTACAAACCACCCTGACAGCATAGCTTCGACTGGTACCTCGCAGATGCAATAAGTGATCACTCCCCTATCTTCTGCATCTGGAGTGTCCCTAGTCGGCCATCCCAAAACTTATTACCTTCTGCAATCTGGGTAATTTTAATCAAACGCAGTTTATGTATGATCTCTATGACTGACTGGTCCCCAATTTTCACTTTCCCTAATCCTCAGTCAGCTCTTCATTTCTTCCTAGCAAGATTTGGATTTCTCCAGGATATCCACGCCCTAGATCCACCCGCCACATACACGGAATTCAAACAAAATGGCTAACCAAGGACCTTCTCTCCCAAATAAGAGCTAGAGACAAAAGTTGGAAGTGTTTCAAGGCCTCTGGACTTCAATCTGATCATGACTCCTATAGGTCGTTAAGAAATGCCTGCAAAGATATATCCACTTAGCTAAAAGCACTTTTGCAAAGACTTATTAACAAAAGCTGCTGGTGATTCAAAAATTCTGGTCAATCATAAAACCCTCCTGGGAACAGAACACAAGGCTACCTCAAATGACATGCTGCTAAATGGCACTCACTGTAATAACCGGTGACCATCACCAATTCCTTTATCCATCACTTCTCTGAGCTATCAAATCATGTGGCCTCCTTCCCCAGGAAGCACTACGTTCTCCTCCACAGACACAAAATCCATGCCCACTTATCCACCTTTTCGGTTCCAGGCTATCACAAGAACTGAAATACTAAAGCTACTACTTGCTGTCATGGACAGCACCAGCTCTAGGTCTGATTGGCTTGAACCACGGCTTCTGAAAGTAGCTACCCTATCATTGCCTCCCTTAACCAAAATCTTTAACTTCTCATTATGCCATGGCACCTTTCCTGATATCTGGAAAATTGCCAAAATAACACCAATTCCTAAAAAGGTGATCCTAAAGAAATTGCCAATTGCCGATCTTTCGGTACTCAGAAAAATCATGGAAAAATTAGTGGCCACTCAAACCATAGCTTATCTTCAGAAATTTAACCTCCTCTTTGATGCCCAGCATGGCTTCTGTAAAGGCCACAGCACCTCCACTGCCCTCCTAAAACTAATGACATCTATGCTGCCATGGATACTGACCTCTTGATGGGAGTGGTTTTCATTGACCTGACCAAGGCTTTTGACCTGGTCAACCATAGCCTTCTCCTATCAAAACTTCACTCCCTTGGTTTCTCTGCTGAAGTAGTGGCATGGTTTAAGAGCTACCTCTTAAACAGGAAACAAGCAGTAGTTTTCAATTCTGCCATGTTGGATCTCTCTCTATTCAAGTTGGTGTTCCTCAGGGCTCGATACTGGGCCCCTGCTTTTTATGATCTTCATCAATGACCTCCCGCTGCTTGCACCAACCTGCTCATCTCTTCTATGCAGAAGACCTTGTCATCTACTATAGTGCCAAACATATCTCCGATATAAACCACTCTCTTGCCTCTGACTTCCTAGGTATACAGTTCTGGCTGACAGAGAACAAACTGGTGCTCAATGTCAGCAAAACTCACTCTGTGCTCTTTGGCTCTTCTGTCAGACTTAAAGGAAATCAAAACTCCCTCTCTATCTCATGTGCAGATGGCTCCCCACTTGCAACTTCCTGATCCTTTAATACCTGGGGATTCTCCTGGACCAATCCCTGGATTTTGATCAACATATTACACCCACCTGTAGATCCGTCAACTCGAAAATTGGAGGGCCTGACAGACTATCTATGCCCTCACCCCATCTGCCAGACTTGCTGTTGCACAAGGCCTTCTACTCCTGGCCCTGGCCTATGGTGCAGTCACCTACCTAGGTGCCACTAAGTCCTCCCTCCACAAATGGGACACCACCTATAACAACATCTGTCCACCTCTGCATCACCTAGAGTTAAACACCACTGCCAGCTCTATGCTGACTTAAACTGGCCCTCCCACTGCCCATTGATTTCAGTCCTATGGCTCCTAATTGACAGAATAGTTAGATCAGGTCTCCCTCAATCCCTTGAGTCCATGCTTCACTCCCAGTCCCCTCTTATGGGCTCTGCTCTACAGACCTAGCCCTTTCTATCCCCACATGCAAACCTCTATGGGCACAGGCTTTCTTCCACTCAGTTCTGGAACTCCATACCTCAAGCTATCTGCCTAGCTCCCACCCATGCCAGTTTCAGGAAACTCTACCGAGATCATCTACATGCTTCTAACCCTGCGCTTGCTTCCACCCACCATAGATCCTCTTTCTTTCTCCTCACTACCCTGCATCTACTCCCCTCCAATCTACTTTATCACCTCTCTTTGACCTCCTTGCACACTTCACCACCCTCACCCCTTTCTCCCCGCCTCTATCACATCTTCCTCTCCCTTCTCTCTAAAGCTTAACTACCACAAAGGCACTTATTGCATATTGTATATATCTTGTCTATCTCACCCACATTTTCTTTTTGTATTCAGTATTTCAGTTGTTTTGCACTTGTTCATGCCGTATTACCTTGTCTAATGTTATACTGTTACCCTGACCTTGTTCTAAACTGCATTTTCACTCAGCCTCTTATGTCGACTATTCTGACCTCCTCCCACTGTATTACCTGTTTCATGTGCTGCATCACATGGTGTACTTATGTATTGTCTACCTGTATTCTCCGGTCGTGCCTGAAAATAGGCATTCCTTGCCTAGTGCACCCACCCGGTTACCAAAAGCAAATAAATAAATATAGCTGTGCCAGGGTACACTCTGTTCTGAAAAGATAGGGTAGGAAAAAGGGGAGGAGTGGCTATCTATGTTAGGGAGAAAATAAAAGCTACAGAAGTACAGGGCATAAGGGAGGTAGGGAGGCACTGTGGGTCACGCTGGAAATAGGGATTGGTACTGCCATTCGGTAGGTGTGATCTACAGACCTCCAGCATGGGGAGGAGCTGAACAATGAGCTAGTGGAAATAATCCAAGAAATGGCAGCAAAGGGGAGATATTGCTTATGGGAGACTTCAATTTGCCAGATGTCAATTGGAGCACCTATACTGCAGCCACAGCAAGGAGCAGAAACATCCTGGAAGCTCTTCAGGGGCAGGACTCAGAAAGCTAGTGATAGAACACACCCATGAGGGGGCAATATTGGACCTGGTGCTCACCAATGGAGAAAGGGGTGATGGATGTAGATGGAGATTCACCTGGGGTCCAGCAATCACAGTACAGTATGGTTTAACGTTAGGACAGTAGAAGAATCCAGCCATACAAAGGCAAGGGTCATGGATTTCAAGTATTGATTTTGCAAAGATGGAGGTATGTTTGATGAAAGCCCTAGGGGTAGAGTGAGAAAGGGGATGTAGAGGAACAATGGACACATCTTAAGGGAGCCATAGCAGAAGCCACAAACCTTTGCATTAAGCAAATAAGTAAAATAAAGAGGAAGAAAAAGCCATGTTATTTCTCACAGGAGGTGGTAGGAGGGTGAGGAAAAAGACAGCATTCAGAAAATACAAAGGACACAGAGAGAGAAAGATACAGGAATGTATCTAGAAAAGTTAAAGGGGGCAGGCGAAACAATCAGAAAGGCCAAGGCACAGACAGAGGAAGGAATAACTGAGGCAATTAAAATGGAGACAAGATCTTTTTAGATACATTAAGAGAAGTGAAAAAACAGCGGTGGGATTGTGAAACTAAAATGGGAAGGGGTGGTCAGCAAAGGGGACTAGAAAAAGCATAAACTCTGAACAAATATTTTCTGCTCAATGTTCATGATAGAAGGGGACAGGGAGGGACCATAGCTAGGTGCACGGAGTACCAAGGGAGGAGTGTAGATACCAGTCTGTTAACACAGAGGGAGTCCTAAAGGAATTAGAAAACTGAAAATAGATAAGCAATGGGGCTGGATGGAATACATTCCAGAATTCTAAAGGAACTAAGAAAGGAGCTAGCAGGACTACTGACAGCCTTGTTCAACAAATCATTAGAAACTAGTGTGGTTCCAGCAGACTGGAAGAGGGTGAATGTTGTCCCTCTTGATAAAAGCGGAGCAGGGAGGAGGCTGGTAACTATAGATCAGTCAGCCTAACCTCAGTGGTAGGAAAATTGATGAAATCATTACTCAAGGAAAGGACTGACATACCTTGAATCCAACAGACATCAGGATCCGAGACAGCATGGTTTCATGGCAGGCAGATCTTCCCAAACAAACCTGATAGATTTCTTTGACTGGGTGACAAAGGAGATTGATCAGGGAGGGCGGTAGAAGTGGACTACCTGGATTTTAACAAGGTCTTCAATACCATCCCACATAAAAGGCTAATAAAATGAAATGCCTGGGAATCAGATCTGGGGTGGTTAACTAGGTTAGAAATTGGCTGAGCAGTAGGACACAAAAGTGGTAGTGAACAGAGTTCAGTCCGTAGAATGGGAGGTGACCAACAGGGTGCATCAAGGATCAGTGCTAAGGCCAAGTCCTGTTAATGTCTTCATAACTGATATTGCAGAGGGGCTGCGGAAGGTGAAGGATGCCTCTTTGCAGGCGACACAATGATCTGGTACAGGGGTGACACACCAAGGGGTGGAAAGAATGAGAATGGACCTGGGCAAGCTGGAGGATTGGTCAAATGTATGCAGTTGAGATTCAATGCAAAGAAGTGCAAAATTATGCACTTAGGCCAGGAACCCAAGAGATGAGTACTCAGTGGGGGGAGGTACTGTCAGCCACCAAACAGAGAGGAGTCTAGGAATAATAATATCTGAGGACCTAAAGGGACAGTGTGAGAGGCAGTTAGGAGGGCCAGTAGGGGATGTTGGGGTGTATATAGGAGAGGCATCACAAGTTTGAAAATAGGTGGTGATGCCAATTATACAGACTCATTAGTGAGACTCATCTGAGTACAGTGTCCAGTTTTGGAGGCCACATCTCAGGAAGGACATAGACAGAGTGGAGGCAGTCCAAAGAAGGGCTACAAAAATGGTACAGGGCTGCACTGGAAGTCATATGAGATGTGGCTGAAAGACCTCAATATGTATTCTCTAGAGACACAAAGAGAGCTGGGGGACATGATAGAAATGTATAAATACCTTAAAAAGATCAATAAGGTACAGAAGGATAACATATTTCAGAAAAGAAGATGGACAAGAACTAGGGGACATGAGATGAAGTTGGAGGGAGGAATAATCAGAGGTAATGTGAGGAAGTATTTCTTTACAGAGAGGATGGCGGATGCTTGGAACAGCCTTCCTGCAGGGGTGGTAGGGAAAAATGGTAGAGGCATTCAAAAATGCATGGGACACACACAAGGCAACCCTAGAAAAAGGGAAGAGTAGGAAAACCTCAGATAAACTAGTCTGCAGCATAAGATAAAGGTAGAAAAAATGGGCAGAGTAGATGGGCTAGGGCGGTCCTTATTCTGCCGACAAATTAAATGTATATGATTACTGGTGACCATAAATATCAACCAGATTACTGTTTTATTAAATGATATCAACTCTGATTTCAGGTTATTATGCTCCAAAGACAGTAATAACCCAAAATCAGGTTGATATGACATTCTCCAAAGAAGACTTTAAAACTGTTGCATTCTATTGTTTCACAAAAGTATTTAAACTGCAGTATTTTCAACTGTGTTTACTCATGTACAGTTCAATTTCTTCAAAAATAAACTGCACTTTAGCTAAAAGAACATCTTTTCTTTCAAGATGCTAGAAATACTGTCTAAACCTCCATACCAGCAATTATAAAAATAAAGGATAGGAGAAGTTTAATGTTATGGATTTTTCACACACCCAAGGTGTGTGATGACCACATAAACCTATAGTCATCACACACCTTGGGTGTGAAAAAATCTAAACGCATACTTACCTAGCCATTATTCTCTATCTATGAGACAACATAGAGTGGTGGTAAGTGGAGATGTCATGTGATGGGGGTCAGACATGGGGTGCCAAAGGAGTCAGTTCTGGGTCCAGTCCTTTCGATATGTTCATCAGCAACATGGGAGAAGGGATACAGGGTAAGATTTGTCTCTTAACAGATGACACTAAGCTTTGTGTCAAGGTGGAGAGCATAGAGGGGATAAGGGAGTTGAAGAGAGACCTGCATGTTCTAAAGAGGTGGTACAAGGTTTGGTATCTGAAATTCAATGCCAAAACATGCAAGGTGATGCTCATTGGGAACAAGAACCCCAGAACAGTATACAGGATGAGAGGAATTAAGCTAGAAACTACTTCCAAGGAAAGGGACCTGGAAGTCATCATAAGTAACTTCCCTAAAGCAATTTAATGCTGTAACACAGCATACAGCAAGGCAACTAGGATGCTGGAGTTTATTGGGGGTATCAGTAGCAGGAGAAGGGGTAATACTATCTCCCTATAGATCACTGCTGAGGCCCCATCTGGACCACTGTGCCCAGTTCTTGACCCCCAGCTAAGCAAAGACAAAGACAGTCTGGAGATAGTGCACCATACAGTAACCAAGCTGATTCAGGGCCAACAGGGCAGATCCTATGAGAACTGGATCAGGGAACTGAACATGTACTCACTGGAGGCCAGAGGAGAGGGGCACTATGATTATGACTTTCAGATTTCTAAAAGAAATGAACAGGTACACTGTGAGGAACTATTCAGCAGGAATAGTGGAGCCACAAACACAGGAATAGGGTAGAAGGGGGTGATGGGAAGTTCAGGAGGGACATGAGAAAGTTTTATTTTACTGTGAGAGTGGATGAGCCGTGGAACAGCCTACTGGCAAAGGAGGCAGGTAAAACCATTATGGTTTCAAGCATGACTGGGACAGACTAAAGGGCTTAATAGTTACAGTACTCAGTGTGGTAGTGGAAAGACACATGGAAGGGAAAAAGAAACCCCATCTAGATAGCAGGTCCGGGAACAGGACATGGTATAACAGGGTAGACTGGATGGACCAATACTATTATGCTGCCAACATTATCTATCTTTCTATGTTTAGAGTTAGCAGAGGCCAACTATAACTACTTGTGGCTACAAGGGCAGGGGATCCACATGCACGCTCGATATTCATGCCCCTTCACAACCACTAGGCCAGCACAGCCTGGTGAAATATCTAGGGATGTTACTGAATTGTATGTGATGGAGATGGGGAGGTTGGGCTAGGAAAATATTTTCCCAGCAGTGTTGACTCATTTCATTACAGGACCTACAGTAACTTCAAAATCTATTTCCAGGGCTTACAAATCACTGCCGGTCTGTACTCGACTTCTGGTAGGCTTCTATAGTTTGTCCTCCAAAACAAACTCTGCAGTTAAATCCATCCAAATAGGCAGAGTACCGACCAAACAGTTAGGTTGATAAATGCATACTATGCACCTACTGTACATCAGACAGACTATGGGAACTGCCAGAGTGTTATTTTTAAATAAGCACTGCGATTTATTATTACAGGATAACAACATACTCCCTCTGTTTCTCCCTGGATGCTGAAAAGCTGTGAAATGGAGGAGAACATGCTAGCCCCTATTGACATGTTGGGAGAAATATTGCTAAGTATGGTAGACAAAGAGGCTTGTTAAAATTGGCCATGTAGCTTAATTTATGACACCTAATGCAGAAAAATTATGCAGCATGAAGCGGAGACTGCTCTTTAATGGCTGCACCTGTGAAAAAGCTTTCAGCTTAGTGTGTCTCACCTGGTTAAATAACTAAATTAAAAGAATAAAATAAAAATATATTTTCTCCATCAGTTGCCAAACATTAAGCTCCTGTATGTGTGTATTTTAACAAACCTGTAGTGACCCAACATACTGTAGTCAGCAATACTCCCTTCTGCCCAGCAGCTTATCTGAGGCAGTGGAGATAGCATATCTGTCTCCATTTTGCGACTAGCAGGGTTTGGGTAGGGAGGGAATCCAAAGTTAATGTAGGGTAAGTTTTTACAGTCAAAATAACAAATTGTAGTTCCCATAGAAAATGTCACTGTGAGGAATTCACTGATAAGGATATACACACTCTAGACATCTATTAGCCAAACATTTTTCCCATACACTAGCTATTAAATTAACAGAGGCCCCTGCATTTCTGCTCCTGCAAACCAGGTGATTATGAGGAGCTGTACAGATAAAAGGTATTAACCTGGCTAAACTATTATTCAGAACAAATGTAAGCCACCCTTACTGGTGAAAATTTCGTTAAAGGGTAGGGACTTTGCCAGTGTAAATGTAATAAATAGCTTGAAACCAACATCTTAATACACACAATGGATGCATACATCACAACAGGAATAATTAGTAAATCAAAAGTAACAGAGAAAGAGAAAATCAGTTCTTAAATGACACTGTATGTCACATAAAGAGCTCTAGTTAAGTCTTTGAAGAAGCAAAGGGAGGCAGGAAGGAAGTTAGGAGTGCAAAGGAGCAAATAGAGAAAAAGAACACCAAATCAGTAAAAAGGAGATAAAACATTTTAGGTACATAAGGAAAAAGAAAGACAAAGGGAAAGATAGTAAGACTGAAGGATGAAAAAGGGAGTAGTAGAGGAAGATTACCAAAGGCAACATATTGAATAGTTACTTCTGTTCAGTGTTCACTGAGGAGGGGGCAGAAGATGGGCCAAGGTTAAAGGACAGCGCCATTAGGGGGCAGCGAGGTGAACACAAGTCCCTTTACAGTGGAAAGGGTCCTTAGGAAACTAATGATGCTAAAGGTGGACAAGGCAATGGGGCCAGATGGGGTGCACTCCAGGATACTGAGGGAACTCAGAGAGAGCTGGCAGCACCTTTGATATCCCTGTTCAACCTGTCATTTGAAACTGGGTGGTGCCGAGGGAATGGAGGAGGGCAGATGTGATTCCTCTGCACAAGAGTGGGACTAGGGAAGAGGCAGGAAACTACAGCTCTGTCAGCTTAACATTAGTGGTGGGTAAGGTAATGGAATCACTGTTAAAGGAAAGGATTAGTAATTACCTTGTCACCAGTGGGCTTCAGGATCTGAGGCAACATGGCTTCACAGGGGAGGTCATGCCAGACTAATCTGATTGAGTTCTTTGACTGGGTAACCAGGAAGTGGAGCAGGGAGGGCAGTAGACATGGCCTACCTAGATTTCAGAAAAGCCTTTGACACTGTTCCACATGGAAGATTAATAAACAAGCTGAGGAGCCTAGGAGTGGATACTAAGGTTGTTAAATGGGTAGAGAGTAGGATGAGCAATAGGACTCAGAGGATGGTGGTAAATTAGACCCATTCTGGAATAGACAAAGTGACCAGTGGGGTGCCACAGGGATCAGTACTAGGCCCTGTCCTTTTCAATGTCTTTATTAGTGACTTTACTGAAGGACTGGAGGGAAAAGTATGCCTTTTCGCAGATGACATGAAACTCTGTAAGAGGAACACACCAGAGGGGTGTTTAGAATGAGGGGGATCTAAAAATCTGGAGGAATTGTCAAGAAATTGGCAGCTAGGTTTCAACACAAAAGTGCAAAATAATGCATATGGAGCAAAAACAAAACACGAAACGAGAGAAACATACAAACTGGAGGGTGGGGAAGGGAGGCAAGGCACTGTCAGACACAGATCTGGAAAGGGCCCTGGGGGTGATCATTACAGATGACCTAAAGGTTGCAAAACAGTGTGACAAGGCAGTGGGAAGGCTAACTGGATAGAGGCATGGGTAGGGCATCATCAGCAGAAGGCGGTAATAATATCCCGTACAGATCATTGCTAAGACCACACCTCAAATACTGTGTCCAGTTCTGAGACCCTATCTTCAGAAGGACATAGTTAGGGTGGAGGTGGTTCGAGAAGGATTACCAAAATGGTGCAGGGAATGGCAGAAGACTTCTTACGAGGAAAGGCTTAGGGAATTAAACATACTACTCCTTGGATGATAGGAGGAGGGTCCAGTGTAGTACAGTATGGTCTGCAAGCCCACTGGTCACACTGTGGCCCAATAGGCATACAGATCATATGGCACGCTGTCATTTAGTGGGTGGCTGTGCAGTATGTGGGCAGGGTGCTGCCGCCTGCCGATGATGGGGGGTGCTGGGTGGCGGTACTCTGTGGGTGGGGAGGGGTTACCACTGGACCACCATGTAGACATCTATTATTACTATGGCCTGTGATCAGGCATTCAGAGTGGGTTTCACTAGACCACCAGGTTTCTATTTCGCATACACTACAGCCTGCAATCGGGCATACAGGAGAGGAGGAGGTCCACTATTCCACCAGGATTCTATTTCTCTATACTGCAGCCTGCAATCAGGCTTTTGGAGTAGATTCCACTAGACCACCAGGTTTCTGTTTCTGTTTCTATACACACAGCCCACAATCGGGCATATGGGGGCTACCTATGCCCACCAGGGAGCCGATCCCCGATCTCAGCAGCTTGGCAGGGTGTCAGGCGATTTCGCTGGGACGCCTAGCGTAACACATGCAAATGGGGCATAATGACATGCAAATGGTCCCATTTGCACCTTGCATAGATTATGGCCTCATTTGCATACCCCCAGCTGAATATTGTGGGTGATAAGCCTAGCACAATGGCACTTGCACTTGAGGCATCCCCATGCTCTCTCTCTGTGGCTTGTGCTGGCGCAGCGCCATTGCTCCATGCGCAGTATGTGTACTGACTTTTAATATATTCAATGGTGCTGCACCATGGTGCATCACCATTGAATATTGCCTCGGTCTTGGCCCCAGCACAGCCCAATTGCGTACTGCGCCCAGGCTTGGCGCTACTTGCCGCGCAGTTGAATATCCGTCCCTTGGTCTACATCAGCTGAAATACCAAGTGGACGCGAATTCATTTTAAAGCAGCAGTGCAACATAATCAGGAAATGATTATCAAAATTCTTTTTTTGGTTGTAAGCATGCAGCCATAAATTAAGTTTCCATATCAGTAAATACTTTTTTCTAGCGATCTTCAGTTTTTAGGTATTTAAAATTTATTTCAGTTGTTGTGGTGCCACAATAATATGGCAGCTGCCTAATTTTCAGCTGCGCTCCCCTTCACATCAGATCACGTCTTTTGGTTACTGCAGTGGGACCCTGTGCTGAACATTCCCAAAGTCCCTGTGTAGTACAGCCAGTTATGCACATGTGCAGTTGGCAGCAAAGGGGTTCCAGTTCAACATGGCTGGTGGCAGATATGTAAACAAAAATAAAGGATAACTGAGCAAATTACAGGATGATAGTACAATGCCATTGGGAAAGAGTACCAAGTAAATGCTCAGCAGAGCACAGGAATAAACTTTCGAAAAGCGCAATTTTTTACATTGCCTGCTGTTTTAACTAACAGAAATGTATTATTGAGCTTCCAAACATTAGTAAATGTTGATACTTGCATATACATATTGCCTAGTATGGTAAAACATAAATTCCATTTACACTTTCTGATACATCCTATAGTAAGTGATACACTGCAATACTTGTGACTTTTAGGGGCTTGACCCTACATATTCTCACCTTTATGTGGGTTGTTGTTCCCCAAAAGGTGGCCACAGTTCATGTTAGCAAGACTGCATAAGAATAATTACAAAATATAGTAATCAGTGGTGCTTAACATAATCCTTCAATTCAGAAGGATACATAACTATTCAGTTTGGCAAAGGTAATGAATGGTTATTTTTGACTAGACCACAACAATGCAAGCATAAGAACATAAAATCGACGGCAGATGGTGACCGAGTGGCCCATCTAGTCTACTCATAAACCTAACTCCCTTCCCTATATTTTGCTGTTTTTGTTTATACCTATAGTGCGGGTCTTCGTATTAAATACATTCACGGTCTCATTGTGTGTTAAAATTCACCGTCTTTGCTGCAACCACCTCTGGCTCAGACTGTTCCATGTGTCTAATTCCCTGTCTGTAAAAAGTACTCCTGATATTGCCTCTGAGCCTTCCCCTGTCAGGTGTAGGTTGTGCTCTCTTGTAAGCCCTCTCCATTTGCATGGATGAGTTTATTTACCTGAGCTGCGTTTATACCCTTGATGAATTTGTACTTTTCATCATATCCCTCGTCCCTTCTCTGTTCCATCCAGGGAGTAAGTTTAGGTTTTGGAGTCTAGATTATATGGCTTGTGATCGAGGCCCTGCAGCATCTTTTGTGGCCCTTCTCTGAATTGATTCCAAGTGCTCTATGTCTTCAGGTGAGACTCCAGAACTGGACACAGTACTCCAGGTGTGGTCTCACCAGGGATCTATAGAGAAATGAACATTTCTTGATTCCTACTAGTTATTCCCTGCCTTTGCATCCAAGGATGCTGCTTGCTTTGCACACCACTTTTCACATTGATTCCCTGCTTTAAGGTCGTCCGATATAATTTTGTCTAAGTCCTGTTTAGTCCTGGCCTCTTCAAGTGGGATGCCCATCTAAGAAGTATTGAGTTATTGGGTTCTGTTTTCCCACATGCATCACTTTGCATTTTTAGCATTAAATCTAAGTTTCCAGTTGTTGGACCACTGTGCAAGTTTCTTGAGATCCTCCATACTGAAGGCCCTCCCTGATTGTCCACCCTATTACATAGTTTTGTATCACCTCTGAACTGGCAGACTTTACCCTTAAGACCATAAGTAATGTTGCTGATGAATATGTTGAAGAAGACTGGACCCAGCATCGATCCCTTAGGACTCCACTGGTCACAAAACCCTCTTTGGACATGACACCATTTACCGTGACCTTCTGAGTTCTATCCTTCAGCCAGTGAGCTACCCAACTTACTATCTTATGACCGACACCTGTGTGTTCAAGTTTATTGATCAGCCTCCTTGTGGGACAGTGTCAAAGGCCTTGCTGAAGTCCAGGTACACCACATCCACTGCACACCCCATGGTCCACTGTTTTGTCACCCAGTCAAGAATTCACTCAGATTAGTTTGACATGATCTACCTATGGTAAATCCATGTTGTTTGTGGTTGAGTTTTCCTGCCTCTTTAGGAAGTCTACTATCCTTTCTTTAAGGAGTGTCTCCATGATTTTACCCACCACTGAGGTCAAGCTGACGAAGTGGTAATTTCCTGCCTCCTTCCAGCTGCCACTTTTATGCAAGGGTACCACGGTAGCTCTCTTCCAGTCAAGTGGCACCTTGCCGCTTTCAGAGAGTCATTGTGTAACTCAGCTAATGATGCAGTTATTTCTTCTCCAAGTTCTCTCAGTATTCTTGAGTGAATTCCATTCTGTCCGATGGCTCTGTCCTCAATTTTGTAGTTCTTTCACCACCCTTTCCTTGTGAAGGGGCTTGTGTCTGCCTCCGTGCAGAGTGCTCTGTTCTGTTTAGTGCTGGACCACTAACATTCTGCTCATTTGTGAAGACTGAGCAAAACAGTGCATTGAGTGCTTCAGCTTTGTCTTTGTCTTTTTCCACTATCTGAAAGTAGCTTGTTGACATTCTGACTATCCCCTTGTTCTTCGTTTTTTCACTGATGTATCTAAAAAGGTTTTGTCCCCTTCTTGATTCCCAGTGCTATTTTTCCTCCATTTGGGCTTTGCTAACCTGATAGCCTTTCCAGCCTCCTTGAGCTTCTCCTGTAGAACTCCCTATCCCCTTCACTCTGTGACTCCTTGAACTGCATAAAGGCTTGTTTTTTCTCTACTTTAGTGCTATCTCTAGTAAACCAGAGCTAGTTTTCTTTCTTTAGATTTAGTTACTAGTTTTGTGCAGTCTGCTGTCACCATGTTCAGTGAGTCTTTAAATTTGCTCAGGGGCTTCTACATCCCTGCAGATCTATCTCTCAGCAGTGCTTTAATGCTGGATCTCATTTTCTGGAAGTCAGCTTCTTTCAAGTCGATACCCTAGTCTGGTGTGTCCTTTAACCACCATATTGTTGATTTGTAGCCAGTTATGATCACTGACTCCCAGGTTGATGCCAACATAGATGTAGGATATTCTGGGGCTATTAGTGAGAACCAGGTCCAGGATTGCATTATCCCTGGTGGGTGAGTCCACTAGTTGGTTCAATCCAGCTTCCTTAAGAGTGATGAGAAATTCTCTGCTCTTTTGTGTGGAAGCTGTGCACGTGGACCAGTCTAAGTCCGTAAATTAAAGTTCCCAACCAGAAGCAGCTCCTTTGTCAACCATTGAGTGAATGGTGTCAAGGAGCTACTTGCCAACTTCAGAGTCCTGGGCTGGGGCCTATACACCATGCCCAGGTGGATAGGAGACCTGTCTTCAGCTCCTAGAGTAACACATAGGGTTTTTGCATTGCTGTGTTCCTGTTGAATCTCTGTTGCCTTTATTCCTTCCTTGACATATACCACAACCTCCATCCTTTCTTATTTTCTAGTCCTTGCGGAACGTGCATAGCAGGGTATGCTAATATCCCCGTGTGGTTATCAGAGAACCGTGTTTCAGTGATTGCTACCCAATCCAGTTGTTCCTCTTCTATAATGGTGGAAAGCTCAGGGATTTTGTTTGAAAGGCTGCGTATGTTGATGCACATTGTCTTCCACTCTGATCTGTTGAACCACCAGGGTGGTTATTTTGCCTTTGTTGAGGGAGGCCCCAGGGCTTTATTTTTTGTGGGTTTTGTGTTGCTTTGTGGGCTGAGATGCTGTCAGATGGAAATATTATCCCTGGTGTTTCTGTTAGAACGTGACCTGTTCCTGCACCTGACTGGTTGACAGGACTGTTGTTGGTTTAGGTACCTGCTGGATGGAAATATGATGATTGTTGCTCTTGACCTTATGTTTATATTGCTTTCCTGATGGATTGTTGTAAGGAATTGATGGGGAGGGGCAGATAGAGACCCATGTGTTGTGCTGTGTGCCTCCTCCACCCTCTAGTTTAACTGACTGAGTTGGACGTCAGACATCTGGCCTGGTGCCCTAGTACATTGACTTGTAAGTGTAGCCCAGCAATTTGAAGAACTCCTGTCCTAGAAGTTCTGCCAATTGCCAGTGTAATAATGTATTTTCTTCGTACCCTGCTTCAGCCAGCTGTTCAATTTGATTACATCTCTTTCCGGGGTATGTGATGCAGCCAGCTGACTAGGAAGTGCTCCACAAACACTCCGCCACTCACTAGTTTCCTTAAAATTTATATAATAATACTTCCAATATATAACTAAAAACAAGGTCTGACAGCTTACAGGACTTCACCTGGTCTCCCAGAAGAAGGATTTTGGACAAGAATGGAGATATAGATGCTGCAGGCCACACCTGGGAATACACTGCCCATCATGCCAGAGAAACAGCCTATACAGCCTGGGTGAACCCTCTACTACAGGCCACCACAGCCTGCTTCAGCGCTCCTTTGGCAGCTGTTGAATTGACCCTCTTACCCTGGAGTGATTGCTCTCCTAGTTTTAGCCATTCAAAGATGAAATACATCTCTTGTCTCTGAGGTTAAGGCGATCTCCAACACTTTAGAAGACACTACCAGGTGTACCCCAGACAACAAAGCCCACATTTTCTCCGTCGAGAACTGGACAGATAGAATGGACACTCTCATTACCACAAATCACCAGACCATTAAAAATTAGAGAGCAAAATCGAAGATTTAGAGGGAGACGCGGTCGTAATAACATTGAGACAATCGAATCCTTGAGAGGGAGGAAGGGACAGATTCTCTAACATTTATGCAAAACTGCTGATCAAAATAGCTGGGCCTCTCCCTTCAGGCCAACCTACATCTTGAAAGAGCACATTACGCCCTTAGGCCTATGCCTCCACCCAATACTCAACCCAGGCCTATAATATGCTGCTTCCTTAATTTTCAGGAGAAACAGCATGTTTTACAAAAATTGAGAGACATACAGGAAGTTCTGCAGGAAGGCCAAAAGATCAGGGTTACACAAGACCTGCCTGCAACTGTTCAGCAGCACTAATCTTTATTCCACCCGATCGTATCCAAATGCATTGCCTCGGGATAAAATTCACATGGTGTACCCTGCAAAGTTCCAGGTACAACTGGATAGTTCCTGGTCTTCATTCCAGGAGATAGATCCTGCATTGAATACTCTTAAACAGAAGTGCCCTGCACTATTCACTGACCACTGAGAGCCATCAGACATTTACAGGTATTAATCACTAGAAAATAGGGACTTTTAACCTGCTGTTTTCAATATGTATCACTCTATATCAGCCTCGAAGAATATAATTTTCATTTTAACTGAATAACAATGCTCAAGGCTTTCAGTTGCAGAGTACCTGCTCTTTAACACCTCCTGACTGGATGCCATGGTGAACCTTTTCAGAGGGGCCATTACCGCACTGGATTGTAGAAAAGCTTTTACTAAGTTCATAAAACCTTGCATGCATGAGAGCTCTATCCCAGATTGAGTGGTACAGTGGCTTCTCTCTCCCTACCTTGATTCCTCTATATAAAGCTCGAGGGATACTTTCATCGCCAGTGGATGAAACCTGAATTCGCTGCACATGGGATACTGACTTGTCTCAGGGAACAAGACCCCTGTGGAACTTTAATATTAATGAGTCCCCACTTTACTTCACTAAACAGGAGTTATATGTGATACCTGCCACAAGGTCCTTGTTTTATCTAGCAGAACTGGCAACACTAAACTAAAAGGGGCCTCAGACTATGTCTCATCACTCTCCATACAACCTGAAGGGGCTACCCTTGCTTGGAGGCACTGTGCCTTTTTGTTTGATGCATGAAGAAACCCATAGTGCACAGTGGCTCAGAACTGACCCAATGTTATTTTTCTTTTCATGTAATTTCATTTATCATTTGCCTTCCTTCCAAAAGTTTTTACTGGCAAGTGAGCACAGAGGTACCTGTGAAGGTTAACAGGGCTCCAATACAAACATGTGCATATTGTTTAATCTGTTTAAGTCAAACTGGGATAACTAGTAATTTCTACAACTTAATTTAGTTATAAAAGTAAGTTAGTTGTGGTCGGGTGAGTGGGGAGGTGAGAGGGTCTTCAGTCTCTTGGTCATCACGGACCAGCCTCATTTCGAGGGTCAGGTAGTTCTTATTGTTACACTACAGAGTTTAGGATGCATTTTAGCAAATGGAATGATACTGTTATTATTTTCTACTTGGACACATGGTTCATTGGGTGGGAAAGAAATTGAGGGTAACTGAGGATAATGATGGGAATTTGGGGATTCATCAGGACATTCCTCTTTAATGTCTCTAATTCATGGGAGGAAGGTGCCAATTAAGAAGGCAATTAACATAAACTAGCTGGCTATACATTGTAGTTAGAATAGTAAGACAGATTTTACAAATAACACTTCAAGGCTATGGCGCAGTCATTTAAGTTTTGTACATGGATGTTAAAGGTGCAAGACATCCACTTAAACACATGCAGCTGCTCAAACATTTAAATATTCTACGTTGTAATGTGGTTCTATTGCAAGAAACCCATCTCCTTCAAACAGAGGAGACCCTTCTGAGGAGACAGCAGGTGGAGCAGGTCTTTGCTGCGGGGACTCCTGTAATAATAGTAAAGAAGTAGCTATTCTTATCACTAGGGCTTTCCCATTCATATGTGAGCAATGTATCAGAGACAAAGAAGGCAGGTATGTACTGGTTATAGGTAAGATCCACTCATATAATATTTTATTGGGCAGAGTATACGGTCCCAATGCAGACACCTCTCATTTTTATGGAGCTCTTACTGCCCTAATGCCTTTCTCCACACATTCCAATGCTTCTGGGGGCGGGGTTGAGCATCCCCTTTGACCCCATCCTGGAAAGATCATTGGGCTCTAGGCCCTGGGGCTCTCTCCAACTCAAAGAGCGTGCAGCAATCTGGTTGATCACATGGGTCTCTGTGACCCTTGGGGACATTGCATCCTGCTGCAAGGGAGTATACTTCCGCTCTGCAGTCCATGGCTCAGCCTCTCAAATTGATTACTTCTAGATGAGTAAATCTCTGATTCATGGGCTAATGGACAGCAGATCAAACCAGGTACGGGCTCAGATCACTCTATAGTGACTTGCCTCCTCTCCTTGTCTCTAAACTGGGGAACAGATAAGCAATGGAGACTTAATAATCAATTACTAATGGACAAAAAGGTTACGGATAGCATACTAGCTGCCCTAGAATCCTTTACAGATAATAAACTGGGGCACACACATTCCCCATCCATTGAATGGGTGCACTAAAATGCTTCCTAAGAGGAGAATTTATTAAATGGGCAGTGATTAAAAGCAAAAGAAACTCAGGAGGCCAAAAACTCTCCTAGACCAAATTAGAGAAAAGAGAAATATTTATCCAGGAGTACCCTAGACTTGGAGAAAGAGGCTCTCATAAAATTACAATATAAATATTCTGAATCACTAGAGAAGGCAGAGTGGGCACTCTTAAAATCAAAAGCATCTTATATCTGAACAAGGGAAAAGGCTGGAAGGCTTTTATCCTTCGCTTAAAAAATTAGAAGCTTCAAAATGCATTATGGCTATACAAAAGACTCCCCAAGGATTGCCTTTAACCCAAGCTAAAGACATAAATAAAGAATTTGAACAATATTATAAACAGCTATATGCCCACATGCCCAATTGCCCACCCTAACAGAAGGTGGATTCCTACCTAGAGAGCCTCCTTCTCCCTATTCTTACCCCTACCCACATCAAAGGGATAACTGCACCTTTCACAGAAGGGGATATTATCCAAACCATCAAGGATCTCCCTCAGATAAAGCCCCAGGACCAGACGGCTATTCACCTAACTTTTACAAGAAGTTTGCACTCCAGTTAGCCCCATGGCTACTTGCAGTTTTCTCAAGTATGCTAAATGAGACAGACTTAGACACCAGAATATTGGAAGCCATGATTGTTATCCTCCCCAAACCTGGAAGAGACCCGACACAAGTACCCAATTACGACCCATATCCCTGCTTAATTGTGACCTCAAAATCCTTGACAAATGACTAGCTCATAGGTTAGAACAAGTACCCTCCCCCATTAGCCTCAATCAAGTAGGTTTCAGGAGGGTAGGTCCTTTGTGGATCATCTCCATCACCTGTCTCATGTCTTCCATGTCCAGGGACTCCTCAGGCCATGGCGTTGGTTTCTCTGGACGTGAAGAAGGCCTTTGACAGGGTAGACTGGCAATTTTGTTCAGAACCCTTCATAGGTTTCACTTTCCTCCAAATTAATTTCTTGGTTACAAACTTTATACTCTGCCCCCACTGCTCATGTTTTTGCAATGGGACTCTTTCCTTCAGCTTCCCTTTGAGGCAGGAACTAGACAAGGTGCCCCTTATCCCCTATTATTCAACCTATACTTAGAGCATCTTATAGTCTCTATACAGACCTCCCTGGGATTCACATAATACAACTGGGTTCAACCAATAATAAGATAGCGGTATATGCCGATGATATTTTGCTCCATATCACCCAAATCAAACCCTCAATACAAATGCTGCTGCGTTTAATAAAAGAATACAGCTCCCTCTCCGACTACAAGATTAACACCGAGAAATCCTCGGTCTTTCCACTAAACTTGAAGGCACGTAAACAGGAAGTCCTTGAGTTGGGATTTAATTGGGCCCCCAAGTCCATAAACTATTTAGGCTTACACTTATCCACCAGTGACACCCAGTTGCGTAAGCTGAACCTACATGACCTGTACAAAATAGTACAACAAGAATTAAAGCAGTGGCACGATCTTCTCTTAATGCTATGGGGCCATGTGAACATCATTAAGATGAATATCCTCCCATGCATTTTTTATCCCTTGAATCTTCTAAATTTATGGCTTCCAGAGTGTGGTTTAAAACATCCATACTAGCCTATCTGACTTGATTTGGAAAGGAAACCCCCAAGGCATGCATTCCACAAATTAGCCTCCAAAGCTTTAGGAGAACTAAAACTTCCTCACTTTAATCTATATCATTGGGCTAGTCACCTAAGTAAATACCATGGTTGGCTGTTGCCAGTGGCACTGAGGGTTGAGGCGCCGGACGCATAACTCATGCTGCGCTGATGACCCGGATTCGGAGCAAGCTTGGGCACCAGGGGTCGGCAGGGGTTGGCGAGGATTGAGCGCCTGATGGGCTGCTCTCCTCCACAGGGAGGAGGTCAGGATTGCCTAGCATGCCAGCGGCTCCTGGTGGAGACCGGGTGCTGCAGCATGCTCAGCAGCACGTAATCCGTGTGCCCTGATGCAAGCAGGGGTTGCTAGTGTGCACCTTGCATCAGGGACATGCTGCATGGGAGGAGGGAGGGATATACAAAACAAGGAAAATCTTGGTCTGAGGGGTAGGTGACGGCACCTGCCCCCATGCTCAAGGCCGAGTCCATCTTGCCTGGCCTTCCAGGTTCCTCCACCCAGGTCCTCTCCCGCATCGGAGTCTGTCTTAAAGTGTGCCCAAAGAGGAGGGTGACCCTACCCCAGAGGGGTTAGCTGGGGGTACCAATCATGGACAGAAGAGGAGGGAGAGAGAGGCACAGGCAGGTGGACTTCAAGCAGGGCAGGAACAGGCAGGATGCCTGAGAGAGGCCCCCAGACCATGACCGGAGGAAAAGAGATTGAAAAAAATACCACCATTGGGCAGCGCCTCCACTCCCTTGATTCATCGAACTATGTTCCTCTTGGCTTACAATAGAGAAAACTTACTAGTCTCAGCTGGTATAAATTCTGCAGCCCTGCTTTTCCTGAAACCCAAAAATCTACCTTCTACTCTCCACCAGAACCTGATGGGCCATTTGGTCTGTACACATGTGCAGCTATGTGCTGCTTTAAGATATGAGAATAGATATGATCTCTCTAAACCTATTTTTCAAGACCCCATCACGACTTACTATCAAAATTTGGTCTGACAACAAATGGGCATTTCAATGATTTCAGATCCGTCACGTGCTCATAGCATATTACAGAAATGAAACCACTTCTGATGACCCTACGAGTGATTCCACAGGTAGGCTCTTGGCTTTAGTCCCACATGCTGTCTCCTCACTGTATACCCTTTCTACCCTCTGGTTTTCCTGAAAGTGAATGGCATTCCAACTATTGGAATAGTCTATTCCCTAATCTATCCTCCAAATGGCCTAAAATATGGGAAACTTGTCATGAATTTGTGACACAAGACATACTACAATTAATGCTAATGCAGTTCCTTAATGATGTGTATTTGACCCCCATATAAACTGCACAGAATGGGAAGGGCAGAGACCCCTACTTGCAATAGAGGTCATAATGGCTTGGGTACCTTGTTCCATTTATTTAGGAATGTCCCAGCATTACACCATTGTGGGACCTCATTAAAACTAAGATGGATCCCATACAAGGCCTACAGGAATACTTCATGCCGGAGATTTGTCTGTTATTGGATTTTATAGGTTTTCCACCCATGGTCAGATATTATCACATTATGATGATTGCTATGTCTGTTAAGAAAATAGTTGTAAAGCACTGGAAGGACTCTTCAGTCTTCATATACGGAATGGCTGCAGAGCTTTTTTCAATCTATGGATTGAGAAAATGATGGCCAGTCTTACCAACCACATGGGAGTATACAAGAAGAGATGGGAAAGCCTACATGTCTTGTACTCACTATAAGGTGATGAGACAGAATGACAACTCAGCTAACCCAGACTGGATTTAACCATTTTATGCTATTCTCAGAATCAAAACACTATTGGCACTGTAAGAGAGGGAGGGGGAGAATGAGATGGGAGTGTGGGGTGGTAGGAGGGTAAGGGTTTTGATTATATCTCTTTCCTGATCCTCTGTCTGCTCCCTCCCTTTTCCCACACAGGCAGGATCTCCAAACAAGAGATGCCAGACAAAATGGAAGATAGTTTATTGCCCAGCTTGGACAGGATTACCTTTGTCAGTTCTAGAGTTTGACTGGCTAGACTATTTGTTCCCACGCCGATGAGAACATGTGTATTCTGTGGTGCCATGCATGCAAGCTTTTCTATATGGTTTGTGTCCCTCCATGCTGATGTCCCAGGAGGCTCCTGACTGTAATCCTGGCTCGATCCTGCTTCTGCAAGCTTTAACTGATTTCTTCAGGGTTAGTTTTCCAATAGTGACCTAAATAGGCAGCAAAAATCCATTAAACTTTTCTCTAACCTTTTATTCTGTTTATCTGTTTGTATTGTAAACAGTACAATATTCTTATGAGGCCCCAAAAACTGAACAATGAGACACAGATAAAGTACATACCAAATGAATTGGTATCCAGGAAATTATGTATCATCTGATCTTAAGTATCCAGCATCCTGGTCGGAGTCAATTGTCTCATAGATATTACAAATATTTGTGTGGTCTTGGGGAGAGGCGGTATATCTTAGGTTGCTTCCCACCCTTCTTGTAACCTTTCTAGATTAATGAGCATATTTGTAGTGTGATTTGTTCATCTTACATATCTTAAGAGGAAACAAGAGGCGAGAATTAAAGTCATATCGGCATATAACATGGAAGATTCTTAAGCGAATGCCTTCTGTTAAATAAATAGATATCCTTAGTCTTGTTGGAAATCCTACAATTGTGTAGTCATCTAGAGTAATAATCCTAACAGCAGTATGGATGATCGAAGTGAGAATTAGGCTGAGAAGCCACTCTGAGCTGTACTTCACATAGGCCACCAGGTAGGCAGTATTTGCAGGAATTGGGCATAATTGCCTTCCTAACACTGCACATTATAGCCTTTCATAACTTGACTGACTAATAGAATTACTGCCATTAAATGAGAGTATTGCATTTTTAGCTCTTTAGCTTATACTTGCATCAAAGGACAGATAATTCAGTGCATACAATCTCCTGTGGCAAATCCTACAAAATAATATTTTTCTGCCTGAATTGGCCACTTACTTATCCTCAATAGGGAGAGGGCTATTCACATCAGAACCCTGCTGTGATGTTGCCTAGCTACCAGACATCAAGGTAGACCACCCATCAGCTAGGTCTCTATTCTAAAAATATAACTGCCTGAACTGGCTTCCTTTACATAAGGTGCACTGCTGAAATTGGTTTCAACCGTGGATAGATAAGTAGTGAGTAGCTAGCTAATGCAAGAGTCATAAATGTCCCTAGCATCAAACAAACACAAAATTAGCTGCTAAACCCTTGCTAAATTCACTAACTTTAAATTGCTTTTTCATTAGGTGCTACTGCTTATGGCATAAAGTGCATAAGTAAAAATAATTTTGTGTACATTCCATGACAAATCTCACAAATATAATATTCTTTCTGCCAGAAATGACCACTTATTTTATTTGATATCCAGTGAGTCATGGCCTTGGAAGTAGATTTCAATAAAATTTTGGAGAAAAAATATATATATATATTTAATGTAAACATTTAATCCTTGTTTTTTCATTTCCAAGCCCTGGACCCACAGATAGGGATGAATACAGACACCAACGGGAGTACATGCTGGTAGGATGCACCGGTGTTGTCTTAGCATAATAATTTGTATCAACAAGTAACATGTAAATAACATAACATAAAACAACATTGGAACATGGATAAAAAGAAACAATAGGTTGTAAGCACCACCTACTGTATGTATGGCAAGATACTATGCTGTATATAGCTTTTATTAAGTAAAATTAATTTCCATTTTGGGTTCTTTACTGTTTCCTACTTGATACCTTAACTCTGCTTCACAACCTGTTTTTGTATTCTGCCCCTTTCATGTCCCTATCCACATTCTAATATTAGGGACCCCATAGCAAGTGAGTTCAATACTGAGTGGAGCCATAGACTGATAAGTGCTTTAATGCTGGTGTAAGCTAAAGTGCTAAAACACAATACTGTACTCATTTGCAGGCAGTAACTCTATCAGTCAGGCAACTTATGAATGGCTATAAAGCACAGTGTATGGAAGGCAGTTCAGTCCTATTTCATGCAAATGCATCCCTTCCCAGTGTGCTATGAGTAGCACAGCTCAGACCAGCTTGTTGGTAGTGAGTTGCTTAGCAACTCAGCATCCCAGAGGGATGTCTACTGACTGACATGATACTCGCTGGCACCATGATACTAGCATGGTTGGAAGAGGGACGCTTCATGGTGGCATCCTCACAGCAGCAGGAAATGTTATGGCATCTGAAACATGAACCCAAAGAGGGGTGTAGATTTAAGAATTCCAAAAGATGAAAGCTTAATATAAGAGCCACTTTTGCTGCAACTGTGCCTGATTTTGTAGGTTGGGTGCATTTGGGACATTTTACCTGATTTATGCAGCTTGCACCAAATATTTGGCATAAGCAATGTTTAAGGATGGCCAGGATTGCTGCAGGCTAGACCAGAAAACTTGCAGTTTATTGGTGCATGGGATTGAAAATCTGGATTGCAGGCCAGTAGAATGTTGCAAGCCCCCATGCATCATATGTTGGGTGTGCGGGGCTTGTGGCCATTCAAGGCCATCTGAAAATCCAGCTCAGGGATTCTAGCTAAACTATACTCAATAAAGGATGTTTTTATTACTTTTAGCCAATCAGAAATTAATTACAAATAATGTAGCAGATAGGATTGTGAAATCCAAATTCAGGAATTTGATACTATTTGACAGGACAGGGTAAAGGGAGGGGTCATGTTATTCTTAGAAGTAGCCTGGGAAACAAAAACATTAAGTAGCAATAATACCCAATAGGTGAGCATTATTGAGAAATACCGGACTGCTCTAGGTGTAATGAGGCCCGGTTAACGCAGGCCTTATGGCCCCTGGAAGGTCCAGTATTTCTCAATAATACCCTGGAGGGTATTATTGCACTTAGAAAATGGGCATCTTAGTAAATTTCAATTAAGTAGTAAAATAAGACAGGAAGTAAGTTTAAAATGCATGGAAGTAATACAAAAATGTGTTTATTGAATAAATAGTCCCTATGTTTTAAAGGCTGTTCCAGCTGCTTTTGATCCTCCCACAGAGCTATTGTAATCTATTGCTGCCCCCAACAGACACACACACCCACACACACACACACACACACACACACACACACACACACAGCCAGTTCAGCAACAAATATGTTATAAAGATCTCATCCTAGCAATGTCTGGACGTCTGTCTCCTTTCTGCATGAGTGGTATTTTTTAAATTTTCTAGCCATCGGAAGATACATCTATTAAGCGCACGACTGACCTTGCGTGACCACGGAGTCGACCGTGCATGAGCCTAAGCTAAGGTAAATTATTTCTTTAGTTTTGATTTAAAGCAGGATATTTACTAATTGGGGGACATTGTGGTATGAGGTAGTCACTTGTGCCATTTTTGAAATGTGCTTCATAGTATGAAGCGAAAACAATTGACTGCTTCCTTTTAGTTTTGGTTCACCACGGTATTTCAAAAGCACTGTTGGGAGAGTGGTGCTGTTGTAAAATAACACGGCTTTGTTAAATTACTATTTTATCACTCTTCCTCACCGCAAACTATCTGGAGGTGGGTTTTTTGCTGCCACAGAAGTAAGGAGTGTTGGGGGTAGTATCTCTCACTAAATGAGGGAAAACATGGAGGGATTTGAAATTTCCAACTGGTGCTTTCAGCCAATGAGAAAGCAGGCTGGTCACCAGTATAGAAGAGTACCTGGTGAAGTGGCATTTGGACTAGTATTTGTTTTTACCTGGCCATCTATTGAAAATAAATGCCCAGGGTTGGAGCTGCTTTCAGCCAATCAGAATGGAGAATCCATTCTTACCATTTCTAATATCAGATAATATAGAAGGCATAGACTGTCTGGTTGCTCAAGCTGTTTTCCTTGAATTTGATAGTGGGGACTGTCTGCTCACTGCCAACAATTAATACCAAAATATTTGATGGGAAGGCAGATAGGATTCTGGAGGTTGTAAAAGACAAAAGAATTGATATTGTTTGGGGATTTTAAGGCAGATTGGACTCAAGATCATAGAAAACAAACTAAATGTTTTTCATTTTAGGATTACAGCAAATAATATAAAACCTACTCATTGCATAATGTCAGCAAACAAAGGCTCGTATTGGACTCGATGTTTATTTTGGAAGGTACTGCACAACAGTACGATATTATCCTTGAATTTAGGAGACCACTATCCAATTAATGTATATTGCACATGGATAAACCTAAGATTCACAAATGTCTTGCTTTTGGAAGACAGACAAGAGGAAATTTAACTTACAATCTTTTAGACATGGTTTGCAAGCAGTTTGATAGCTATTTTAATATGCAACAAACATGCATAAAAATTCAAAGGACCCACCATAAAAATCACTTGCCATGGATATCAGAATTAAAAAATTATTATGAATAAAGAAAAGGATTTGGAAGATAACAAGATAGACAGGCAATTTAGAAGACTTGGAACTTTTCAAAAGGTGGCAAAATAAATTAACAAACCAAATTAGGGTAGCAAAAACAGTATTGACCAGGCAAAAGGCCCAAGAAAATACCATAAATGTATAAACTAACCCCAGAATCTTGTTTGCTCAAAATCACAAACAAAATTGTTGAATTGGTTGAAAATGGGAATATTCTTAATGATCACGCTAAGGTATTGAAAGTTTTAAACCACCACTTTATAGAATTGCTGTATTTGGACTTGAGCAAACAGGAGATCAAGATTCTAAACTGTGTAGAAAGCAATGTGGAAGCCACTTCCATCTCTGGGTGCAGAGTGGACACCAATGCAAGGGACCAAAACAATGCCCCCAGAAATCCTATATTTAGCTTTGCAGAAATTTCAAGTAAAGAAGTCCTCAAAGAGTTAAACAAGTTAAATGAAAGCAAAGCAAAGGACTGGATGAAAGTGAAACAAATGTCTTGAAACTAGGTGCAGAGATAATAGCCCCAGCACTGACATATAGTATCTCTTTATATGGAGTTAAATTATTCCATTGTCCCAGATTTTGGAAAACAGGAACAATTATCCCAGTATATAAAGGGGGAGGTGCTTTCACACCCTCATATTATTGGCCCATTGCATTGCTGCTGCCCTACTGTCCAAGGTGCTGGAGTGGCTGACACATCAGTGGCTATACCAACTCCTCACGAAATATGGTTTGCTGACTGAAAAGATTATGGCTTAGGCAGGGAGGTCAATAGGCACAACCCTTGATGATTTTAACAAACTGGTGTCCAAACCTTTGAATAAGTGAATGTTTACTGGGACTTCATTCATGACCTCAGTCACATATATGACTTCATGAAACATCAGGTCCTTTTGAAAGATTGTAAAATCTGGTGTGTATCTGATGAGCCCCAAAAGTGGTACCAATCATATATGTCCAGCTGAAAGCAATGTGTAGCTCATGGTAATGTAATATACCTGTCTAAAGATATAAGTAGTGGAGTCCCACAAGGCTCCATCTTGAGCCCTCTGCTTTTCAATATTTATGTGAATGATCTTCCAGGTCTGTAAAGAGCAAGGTCTGACTGTATGTTGATGACATGGTATTGGTGGTCTCCACATACAACTGGAGTGAACTGGAATGCAAACTTCAATTAGATCTCAATACACTGGAGAGGTTATTGGTTTGGGTCTTTTGCTAAATGACAAAAACTCAGAAGGGAGCAAATAAAAATAAAAACTTGGTTCTGGACATTGTGTTTGAAAATGGACAAAGGTAATAAATATGAACATTTATGAATACTTAGGTATCCAAACTGACAGCTAATTGTCCTACGTTGAACACATTAACATATTGATAAAATAAAAAATTGGGATCTTCATAGAGTATCCCCATGCCTGACTAAGAATTAAGAGTTAAAATTGGCAAGCAGTTATTGATTCAGTTTTGCAATACAGAAATTTGTTACATAAGAATTCAAATAAAATGCTGTTTTGAAAATAGACCGTATGTATAATAAGCTTGCCAGACTTGCTACAAGTAGTAAAATAGATACCCACCATTGTGAGTTATATGCAACTTTAAATTGGTTACAATCTGAAGTAAACAAGATTTTAATTGGATGACATGGAGTTATAAATTACTAAAGTCAAAACTGAACATCCTTTGAAAAAGAATATAATTCTTGAAATTCCTATGAGTAATAGGTATCCATTAAGAACTAAAGACAGTTACATAGAAACATAGATTTTGACAGCAGAAAGGGCCTTTAGGCTCATCCAGTCTGTCTCTTGTCCCTGTCTATTCCATCACCACTGTCCTTAGTTGGTCATAGATGTCGCTCCCTCTCCTGTTCATCTACCATGCCCAGTGCCTATCCACAGTTTTATTTGCCCTATGTTTGTGTACACAACAAATATGGAAATATGACTTTGCAGATGTGTGTGACAAGATCTTGTAATAAAATATCAGATGAAATAAGAGCAAAAAAAATGTAATGAGTTTCAGGCTGAACTTAAGAAAACACTGAAACTACCGTGTGAATGTTACAAGTGAAGTCTTTAGATGAATGCATATGCCCGACTCACATCTATATCTCTACAGTGTGTGGTGACTTATGTTTATTGTCTTGAACATAAATCAAAATGTAATCAACAGTTGTGCCACCATTGTTATGTTTTTATATTCTTTGTAATACACAGGGCTTTTGCTGAAAGAAGGGCTTCTCCTAATTAAATGATCCTGTATTAAACTAACAGTTTTATCCATCTATTTATCCATCCATCCATCAATCTCTCTCTCTCTCTCTCTTGCTGTCTCTCGCTATCTAGCTATCTCTTTGTTTGTCTGTCTGTCTGTTCCCTTACCCAAATGGAAAGCATTCACCTAACCTCTGAATAGCAGTCAGACTATTTTCACCTTAGCAATATGTTAGCATGAAATTAGCATGGAATTGGCCTTCAAACTGTTTTGCCATGTTAACAAGAATGTATTAGTTATCTTGATGGCTTTCACGTTCAAAGCCTTAGGATAGCCTGCCTATAGCATAAAATATTTAAATCAGAAGCCTAAGATAGCAGTTTTCATAGCAGTCTTAGCAGTCTGGATGATGGTCAAGGACTGCTTTTTATCTGTATACTTTACTGCTTACGTTATGCTTTGTAGCAGTCTGGATGATGGTCAAGGACTGCTTTTGGCAGTATACTTTACTGCTTACACATGATTCATATATATTTAAGATTAAAAGTACTGCTACTGAGTGGATATGTAGGTTAAAATATTGCTTAGGACTGGGCTTTTACTGTTAAGTCAAGTGACATTTAACATTACAATTCACTTAACAGTCCCATCCAGTCAGAAGCCATATTTTTAACCTTTAATAATCACATCCAGTCCGATGCAGAATTTTTAGCCATAAATATGTAGAGTCATTTATAGGCTTGAAAAGTATGGAGTACATTTCGCTTCAACTTGTACATAAATAGTGTCTAAAACCTGCATCACGACACAGTCTTATCTTGTGAAATGTTGTCCAATGTCCATATAAATAATGCTTCAATAATAAATCAAAGTGTTTTGCCTGATCTCAACACCATGATGTCAGGTCATGTGATCTATTATACATGGCTAGAGTAATATCTTTTGCAACTGGAATTTTCGTTGAGCAAGAAGTGCTGTTATCAGGCAATACCTCAAAGTGGCTTTGCATCTTCTAAGAAATTTCCCAGTATTAAGAAGATGAAACAGTGCTCACCTACTGTGTCCAGAGTTATGGTAAGTCCATGTATAAATCTTATGTTCTCATACCCTTTCAGTGTTCTTGAAGGATGTTATATGTTGTCTTCTTCAAGGGTATTATCGCAGACCTTGATCTGCCAAAATGCAGAAGTGTCAATAAGGGAATGATCAAAATATAACACTTTGGAACTAAACTGAAAATAATGCTATATGGTCAGTCTCAAACTTCTATATCTGCATAGAAATTTCCTGCACATTACTTACAATGGAAATAAATGTACACAGACTCCATAGTATCCTGCTTATCTCTACATTCTTATTATTGTTAAGTAAATAATTACAAAATGTGCATATCTTTGTTCAAGAAAATGATATTGATGTTCCAGATCTCCCATTGTGTTTTTCATTGCACATGCACATTGGGCTTCTGCAGCAAAAATAAATAATTTAAAAGTATGCAAACAGATTGGCAGTAGCGCATGGTCATCTAGTTTGACAGAATTCCCCATCAACTCTGGCACATACCATCTCTCTTGATTCTTAGTACTCACCATCCTCCACCCTGGTTTTGGTGCCTTCCATGTGTCTATGCTTGAACAACTAATTGTTATCACTGCATCACCTGGCATATTTTCACTGGATCCACCATCTGATGCCAGTAAGATTTTTCAATGGATCCACCACCCTCTGTTTAATAGACCTCTGGATGTACCTCTTAAACCTCCTACTTGTGAGCGGCAGATTTTAATGGATCCACCACCCCTTTGTTAAATATACCTCCCATTCTACTTCCTACCTTCAAGTTTCCCTCATATCCATATTACTTTGATGCACCAATCTGAATAGTTCCTATTCACCTAGTTACCACTTAATCCCTTTACAAAAAGGCAGGTACTATCATAGCCTCCCTTTCCATCCTAATCTCCAGAGATCATATGGATTGCTTTGAGACAGTCTTTGTACTACCTGTTTTATGAAATGTTCTTCAAGCACAAATCATGATCACAGTGAATGTCTACATTTTGTCACCTGTGCAGACGGTTTGCTTCAGAAATCAGTAACTGAGTAAATGTGAAATTCCTTCATGCCATTTGATGGCAAGCCAGTCTTTAAATTCAGATTTCTTGCCATGCAACCATGAACAACACCAATCCACTATCCCTTAATCAGTGCACAAATAATGGCACCATTACTTTTGATTACCCTTTTAATGGTCAATTTTCTTTTAGTGGTATTTTTCATAATTTAATGGGCCATTAATCATGCACAATGCCGGTATGACCTATATATGTTTTAATGGCTCATTAACTGTGCTGAATTCCAGCATGACCTGTGCATCAGAAGAGTGCAGATTTCAAAATAACACCCAGTAAAAATATTTTTTAAAGTACTGGGCCTGTTTTGAAATCAGCACTCATGAGGGGTTTGTCTGTCACTGGTATATTTTCCATATCATTATATGTAACAAACCCAACATCTTGATGAATGCACTGGTAACCTCACACCTTGTGTGTGGTCAGTGGAGGTTGACAACTTCTTCTACATGAAGTGGGGCTCAATAGTCTCTAAATGAGCCTGTAGCCTTACCACCTTGGAGCCTTCTACTATCAAATCTCATAAGTAAGCAAGGTCCAATTTGGTAAGTGGAGCTCTCCAGCAAGCACCAGGTGGGGACAAGACTGAAATAGCTCTCCTTTCTGGACACAAAATACACAAATCAAGCTGTACACATTACAATGGAGTGGGTACCTTGTTATATGCCACACACCTGACAGGGCAGTTAGGTAATTAAATTGGGCTTACCTGCCCCATCAGTCAGGGAATCCAGAGTCAGGGTGTCCTGAGTTTGGGGAATTCTGGCATGACCTGGAAGGGAAGAACAGAGAAGATTGAGGAGACACAAAGGGTCGGAGATCCTAGAGGAGAGATGGAGGATTAAACAAAGATACTTATCTGATTGGTATAACGTCTGGCCAGACCTGTAGAGATAAAGAAAAACGAGTACTATGGGGACATATGGTAGTGACAGAGAAAGCGTGAAAAGGACAGTGGGGTCTGGGTGTCCATGACCAAAAGTATACTAAATGACTAAAAACAAAGGGGTATAGTACAGCACAGGAGTAAAGGAAGGGGAGTTTTAGAGGAAAAGACACACTTAAAGTCATAGTAAGGAAAACATAGATAGGAAATAAAACACAGACAGCTAAGAAATAAAGGAGATATTGAGGGCTCAGCAAAACCCCTTGTATCATTTAAAAAGAAGACACTGATGGTTCAGGGGTCTTGAGTTGTCCCAGGAGGCCAGTGTTTTAAAGGTGTAGCCCTGGTGGTGTAGTGGGCCAACTCCCTCGTGACTAGTGGCAAACAGTGTTTTTTGTTGTTGTTTTGTTTAACCTTTCCTGACATCTAGTGGGGTGTCCCTGGAACCTGACTGTATGTGCAGCAGGTAGGCTACTCAGAAAATGACTGATCAGAAATGCTGCAGCTATGCAATACAACCATCAGTTTAGCACTATTGTGTTAAGTGACAGTGCTGGCAGGCACTTTCAATTCCCAGTCCCAGCCATTATGGAGTCAGGCTGTAACTTACTCTATGTGGGTGGGAAAGAAGATGGAGATTTTTGGGAGGGAGGAGGCTAGGGCAAATATGCCTCTCTCTAAAACAGCCAAAGCAGACTATATGAAGAGCCCCCAAGGGGCTGGTTAAGAGTCTGGAGGAGGGATGGTTAAGAGGGTCCAGAGGGATGGGTAGCCAGCAGTAGGTGGCAGAAACTGCCAGCTAAGCCACTAGTGACTGAATGTAAGTGCCCTTAGGGTCTGGTATGAAGGGACTTGGAGAGCAGACACACAGAATAGGGCCACAAAGGAAAAGCTGCACTGCAGCCAAAGGCCAATGCCTGAAATGGGCTTAAAGGTAGTGGTGGGAGGCAGTCAGGAGTAATATTTGGGCTCCTAAGAAGTCATAGAAACTGCAAGAACTGCGTACAATAGAGCTTCACAGTGGCTAATGTCAGAGCACCAAGGGCTACTAAAGGATTGGGGAGAAAAGAGCAGCATAAGGGCCAGGAGAACCTATAATTAAAAACACAGAGCAGTGAATAGAAAAAGCCCTGATGAGCTATAAATATAAAATAAATTTATGCAATGGAGTGGGCATAAATGTAGTATGATAAATACCTTTATCTGAGTAACTGTGTATAAATGTAGAATCTTACAGCATGGCCACTCTCCCACCCCATCCCACCAGTACATCCACCCTTCCACCCCATCCCACCAGTACATCCACCCTCTCCGCAACATCCCACCCATATGCCCACTATCCCCACCAGCATGCTCATATCCCCAACCCACCAGCATGACCAATGTCCACACCCACTAGCAAGGCCACTCTCCACACCCTGACCCATCAGCACTGCCACTCTCCCCATCGCACCAGCATGGCCACTTCCCACTCTGACCTACCAAACATGGACAGTCCCACAACCCAACCAGACATAGACAGTCCTTCTGCCCCACCAACAAGACAGTTCCCTGCCCCACCAAACCCATGGCAACTGTGTGCTCAAACCACCAACAAGGACAGTCCTCCTACTGCACCAAATGCAGACAGCCTCCCTCAGACTTGTAGGGTTGGACAAGTCAGATGATCCTTGAACAACACCTGAAAACTTGTGTTTGGAGTAAGCAGAAAGGACTGCACCCCACAGCAAGTCTGTGTTGGAGGCGGGGGTCAGTGGGCTCATGTCCTGTGCTTCCCTGAACAAGCCTGAGGGTTTCTGTTGCTTGCCCCAGAACAAGTTTGAGGGAGTAGCATTGCTGTGTTCCTGAGCAAGTCTGAAGGTCTCTGCTTGCTTCCACAGAGCAAGTTTACAGGGATCCACACTGTGCAGTGTAGGCTAGGATGATGTGACCCCACACACCCACAACTTGCTCTGAGGTCCTCAGACTTGCTCAGAAACCAACCCCCAACTTGGTTAGTGCATCATGCAACCCCAACCATTCAACTTGCCATTGTCTATGCAAAAATCAAGAGACTTTCGGCTTGTTCAAGGACACATAGTGTCCAAGGCTCCCCTCTTGCAAAATCTGAGGGCCTGTGTTGCTTTCATTTCTCACACCGAAAATGTAGGGATGGAGAGAAGTTTGTTTTAAATGCTGACCAGGGGCACATTGGGAGGAAAGATTGCATCACTGTGTCTTTGAACCAAGTTCGAGGGGCTGTCTTTATCTGTGTGTCCTAGTACAAGAGGGTGGATAACATTAACTTAATATAGAAACATAGAATTTGATGGCAGGTAAGGACCGCTTAGCCCACCCAGTCTGCCCATTTCCCTGCCTACTGGATAAGCTGCAGATCCTAGTTAACCAGCAGCCTACTTCTTTCTACCCCCACCCCTAGAATTGCCTTATGACTGTCCCATGCATGCTTGAATTCCACCACTGTTTTTGACTCCACGACCTCCTCTGGAAGGCCATTCCATGCATCCACAACCCTCTCTGTGAAAAAATACTTCCTCACATTACCTCTGAGCCCCCCTCTATCTTCAAATTGTACCCCCTTGTTCTTGCACCCTCTTTTGAAAGATGCTACCCTCTTGGACTTTGTTGATTCCTTGAGGTATTTGAAAGTTTCTATCATGTCCCCCCTCTCCCTCCTTTCCTCGAGGCTATACATATTAAGCTCCTTAAGACTCTCTTCATATGTCTTCCGTGCAGACCCTGCACCATTTTAGTTGCCCTCCTCTGGACAGCTTCCATCCTGTCTATGTCTTTGCAAGACTGGGTCTCCAGAACTGCACACAGTACTCCAGATGGGGTCTGACCAGCTGTCTGTGCAGAGGATAATAACTTCCTGTTTTCTACTGGTGATGCCTCTCCTATGCATCCCAGTATCCCCCAGCCCTCCTTGCTGACTTCCCCAACTAACAGAATCGCAGACCTTCTGACATTCGCAGAGACACCAACTCCTTCCTCTGCAACTTGCCCCTGGCTACCCCTATTACTCAAACTCTGGGCACACAGAAAGCAACAAGAGAGCCTCAGATTTTTAGGTGTAAGCCCCCTTCCAAAAGTAGGAAAGTCTCGCATTTTCCAGACAAAGTTCACTGTTAATTCATACAGACACAGCCAGATTAAATTTTTTGTCAGGGACAACATTGAAGCTAATCTACTGATGGTAGCTATGTTTTCTATACTGGTTAGTGGTTTCTTACAGCCTTTTGAAACAGCTGTTTTATTTAATTCAGCCACTCGACCTGCTAAATGGCACACAAGGGCAACACTGGCTGGGCAGAAACTTCCAAATCAGCATCAGGATGCCTGCAAGGAAATACAGAATCACATATACCCCATAATGCAAAGCATCATGGGATGTAAATGCAAATCACCACAAAACATTATGCTGGTTCAACTTTAAGCAGAAATGCATGGTTCCAAAGACCTCTCACACAGTCTGCAAGGGTGCCAACAGAAGATACAGACACATGTTTTGTCCTACAGGACTCATCAATTGTGCCTCATCTGTATGACACCCCAGTAGAATGAACCAGCTACCCTAAGTTGGTCTATTGGGTTTGGGTTGTGTTGAGCCCAATTAAAACAAAAACAAGCTAAAGACATAGAATCTCAGTGTGCAAGCACTGAGGCAAGGGTTACCCCAAAGGGCATTGGCCAGGAAGCCAAGTTTCAAATAAATACAAAATCACACACAGACACGTGTTTTGTTCTACCAGGTTCATCAGTGTGTCTCATCTGTATGACACCCCAGTGGAATGAACCAACTACCCTAAGTTGGTCTATCAGGTTTGGGTTGTGTTGTGCCCAATAAAACAAAACAAGCTAAAAGACAAAGGCCCCGGTGCCAAGCAGGATGCCTGCAGGTTGCTTGTCAGCCCAAGCATACCATAGGTGAGGGTCAAATAGGCATGGGACTCTCAAACCATAAGACAGCACCACTGAAGGGATCTAAAAGGGAACTATAAAAGCAGTTTCCGTATATCTTGACTAGTGGCAGAAACCCTTACACTCAACCACTCACACCACACTGAAGAGGTGTGGTACACATTTGACTTTGGCTTACTAATCAAGAGATAGCACAATAACCAAAAGCAAAAAATCCAGGGCACTCAAAAAATGGATCAGATACAGATTACATGCTGCTTAATCAAATCAACTCCAAAGACTGACTGTGAATACCACTTCAGATTTCATTCCTGTACCTTAACTGGAGGCAAACAGAATCAGACTCTGAATTGGAAATTCTGAAAACCTGAGGTACTGACAGAATGGATTTAAAACAATTTGAGCACACCTACTGGGTACTACTTTGGGTACCTGTCTGAGCTCCTGATGCCTATGATTTCTACTGCTCTCTCCGCTCCTCCTTGAGTGGCCTCCTGGATGTTCCCAGGGTTCAGCTCATGACCTCTGGTGACTGAGCATTTAGTGTCTCTGGACCGGCCCTGTGGAACATGCTTCCATCTGCAGCCCAGGAGGCCCCTCGATTGGTGTTTTTAAGCAGAGGCTTAAGGCCCATCTCTTCAGCCAGGCTTTCACAGAATAAGCTGTCTTATGTTTTACTATATTATAGCTAACTTTATACATAATTCAATTTGTAAAGCATTGATTTTAACTTCCCGCTGCTGTTATAATTGTGTTTTGTATTTTATGCATTTTAATCATCATGTATGGTGCCCAGAGCCTCCAGGATTGGGTGCCTTAGAAGTAAAATTGCCTTGCCTTGCCTAGGAAGGACTTAAAATACACATGTTCACATCATATTTATTCATCCTAGAAGTGATGGTTACAGGGACATGATAAACCAAGGGTTCCTTTGGACTTTAAAATAAATTACACACACATAACCCCAGTACACCCAAATCAGATTCTACTTGCCTAATATGTAAGGCATTATGTCTGTAAGACCTGTGAAGGGTTACCCTTTGTATGAGCAGAATGGTTTGAGGAGCAACAAAAGCAGTATAAGTAGGACCTGAGGAAGAAATCCCACAATACAGTTCACCCCAGTTTAGAAAATGCAGTAATTAAAGGTAGCGTTTACCTGCTTCTGGGTGAGCGAGGAAGATGCAGGAAACATAATGTAGATGGGGCACCTGTAAAATAAGAATAAAGAGAGTGATCAAAAGGATCCACAGTTTTTGAGAAAGATAAGACTACAGATAGGACAGGTGAAAAGAGGCAAATAAATGTATCTGATGGGGTGTATGGAGCTCTGTAGACCTGTTAAAAAAGAGAGAGAGAAATATGTTAGTACAAATAGAAAGTTCCAGAAAGCAGGAAAATTGGATATGAAGTGATATCCTAGCACCGCCATTGTTGGGAAGGGGGTACAGACTGCCATCATTGGAGTACACCAGCTATATTCATATGCCACAGATGGCAACATACCCTATCACTTACAAATGCTCCCATGTTTCTGCCTACTTCAGTTATATAGCTAAGCTTAAGTAGTTGTAAAGTGACTAGGCTAATAAGGTGTTGGGCTTGGGTGGGGGTTACAAAGAACAGATTAACAAAATAATCTGCACTCCCTCCTACTGAATATTATGCATTTTAAATGTTTTTATTTTATACTGTAATTCATTTTACCCAAGACAGATCTTGTTTCTAGTGTGACCCTGCTTCTAAACACTAATTCCTACAGCTGGGTGGACTACAGGTTAAACAATTGACTACAGTATAAGAAAAATTAAAAGAACACTATAAAAACAACAGTTCATAAAAGCATAAAATCCATGTCAGACATTGGTATCATAGACTATTCTCTTTCACAAAATGTTATTCACACACAGCCACAACAATTTCTTCAGCTAACAATCAAGCTTGCAACAAGATACCCACAGCAGCTACAAACACCTTGAATGCAAACCAGCCCCTCCCCACACACAAACACATGCTGTAGTAATTGCAGTTGCACATTTCTTAGTCTGCAAGGCCATTTTCTGTAAAGGCAAAACTTTAAAATGCAGTAAAACAAAGAATGCACACACTTTATTCTGAAAGGCTGTTTTCTGTCAGACATAACTTTAAACATGCAGTAAAACAAAGTAGGCACTAATTAATCTTATTTACAGCAAGGAAGTATAAATCAAATCTGACCCAGAACAGTAGGAAGCTAGCTCCAAAAACACAATGTATTCAGGCTAAAGACTCTCTCTGCAACTCTTCCTAGAATAATAAGCCCTTTTCTGAGTTAAAGTTTAAAGAAACAGTAGAAAAATACAAGAAAATTCTTATGTTTTCTCTAGGCAGGCCTCTCTAACAAGCATCCAACTCAGATCACAAACCAGTTCTAACTGGTCTAGCCTTTTTCAGAGCAGCAACAAACTAGGATGTGAATCACTCTGGCAGTATCATATCCTGCCAAGCCAAGGGTTATGGAAAATGAAGGTTGGTTTTAGATTTTAAGGCAACAGACAAGTGCAATCTGTCAGTTGTTCAAGATGTTCAAATTATTTATGCAAAACATGGGTATCATAAGGATGAATACATGAGGGTGCATCTTAGAGGACTGACTTTATTTAACCATATATGTACCTAGGGTTGTCAAAAGATGGAGGATCTCATTTTCTGTGAAGTCCTGCTTTTCTGCTCAATTCTTCAGAAGGTGAATAGACCCTAGGGAGATCAAATGATTGCAAATAGCCCAGATGTCAATCCTGAGCCAAAATTGTAGTGACTTAGTAAACATGCCATCACTGAGGTGGCATTTGTGTTAAGAGCATAAGACAGGTATGATAACATTATTTCTATGATGGTTGTCGTGGCAGCATGCTATGGGTCTTAGTGAGTTATTTTCACTCTGCATGCTCTATTCTCCCCAACTACCATCCCTGAAGCTGGGCGAGCCTCCTTACCACCCTCCTGTAGCTGAACCACCACTCAATAGCTCAGCCACCTCTACTCCCGCAAACTCCTTGCAACTGGATGAGCCCTAAGTCCAGCATCGCTCTAGCTGATCACTCTCTCAGTAGCCAGAACTGCCCTGTCTGACTTCCCTCTTGTGCATTCCTCTTCCAGGCTCCTCATGCAAACCTCTCTTGGTTGGTATCACTAGTAGTACAGTGTGTGCAGGTGGTATACATGGTGGAAGACTCTGGAGACATCGAGGATGTTGGAGGAGACTACGGAGGACTGATGGTGCTACAAAAACTGTGGGGTGATGGGGCTGGAGGAAGAAGGTGGTGAGGAGAGTTAGCATTGGGTTGTGGATGGAGGGGTACTTTGGAGGAGCTGTGGGTGAATGTGGAGGGAGGGTGGGTGCAAGACAAAAAAATCAGTAACATTGAGATCTGAACCCAGAACTGGGTACAGCAACCCTTACAAAGCTGGTGACTGTAATCTGTAGGCTACAGAGCCAACACAGCTTTCCCCAGACACTGATGACTACATTACTCTCTACTTGTACTCCCTGCAGTGTTAAACAACACTATCATAGCTCAAACAAACTGGCACTATTAACACAAGGTTGTCAAAATGAAATTTGTTATTTTTGAAGTGCTTTTGTTTCCTTGCTGTTTTGTGCTTGCCTTTTCATGAGATTCCTGTACCTTTCACTTTTGCAGTGCCCCAAAAGTATCAATGCTTACTTTGCAGAGCCAAGCTGATAATGCATGCTACCTTTTTTCTCTACTGCCTCCCCACCCCCAAGGACTTCTCTGTCATGGGAGAAAAAGCAATGCTGTTGCCAGATATATGAACCTACTACAACACAAGAAATTATAAAATGGTCTCAGGACCAGCCCATTGGCACAGCAGCAGTGCTACCACTCACAAAGCCAATGACTCATGTTCAGAAGTGGGCCCTGATCATTAGGAATCAGCTCGGAGAAGGAGGACTGAGCACACCAGAGGGTGGATCACTGCCCTGCTGCACTACTGCCACCTAAGTTACCACCTAGGTGACTACAGCTGGCAGTGCAATGGAGATGACATCCAGCTTTGCCTTTGTTGCCAGACCAGCTTTTGGGTTGGTCCAGGCCCCAAATCCCTACCATAGGAGCTCAGCCCTACTCCCCACCATCCCATCATGCCTGGATTATCCCCTGGTCAGGGTGCCAGGTGGGCACCTCCCAGTGGACAAGAATGGGTACCCCAGGGTGGGACCATGGAGCAGGACTCCCAGCAGGCAAGAAAGGCAGTGGGAACAGCAGTGGATCAGGGGCATCATGCCTGAGGACCAGATGTTTGCTGCTGCAGTATTTCCCTGGAAGTGGGATGTGCAAAGACATCCATGGGACAAGCCAAAGTCTGCTCCACCTCCCAGACATCTAGGCACTAGCTGCAGTAGATCCCTTGGCCTTATTATAATATTGTATGTTTGCCTCCATCAAGGGGTCTCTATTGTGCTGGACACTAGCCTCCCTTCCCCTGGAGGAGAGCAGCCCCTTGGGTGCTCAGTCCTTCTTCACACAGCCTGCCCTCTGATACCCAAGTCTGTTCTTGTAGCCATGATGTTGGCATTGCATGCAGATGCCTTCCACTGCACCAGTGACCCAGCACCTGGACCAGCTTTTTCAGAGCCTGACACTGACCTAAGAAGGCTCCCCGACCCATCCTTCATCTGCAGCTGAACTGTCTCCAGTGATTTCACACTGCCTCAAAGCTCCACTAAAGTGTACCTGTATCAGTTGTGCAATGGTAAGTTGTAGAGAACTGCTAGTTGGATATCCATTACCAGGGGTTAGTGTCTACCAGGTGCCAATGCCTGCTGCACTCCAGAGAAGGAGAACAGTCTTTGGATGCTCATCCTTCTCCACCCCTCTCCAACTCCTCCCATGGCCTGAATCACTACTGAACCCATATCATCAGTGTTATCAGCGGTTGCTACCACTGCACTGGTGTGCTGGCCCACATTGTTAAACTTGGTAAAATAGTTCAATCTTATTATAATGTTGCAGGTTTGCCTCTGTCAGGGGTCTCTGTTGTGCTTGATATTAGTCTTCTCTCCCCTGAAGAAGGAGAGCCGTCCCTTGATGCTCAATCCTTCTCCACCTAGCCAGCCCACTGACACCTGTGTCCATTCCCGAACCTGGGATGCCTTGCCACTGTACCGGCACACTGACCCCCGATCAGCTTCTTCAGAGCCTGACTGTGACCTAGGAAAGTCCCCAGCCTTCCTGTATCTGCAGCAGAACTGTCTCCAGTGATGTCAACCTGCCTCAAAGCTTGGCCACAGTTTTTCAGTATCAGTTCTCAGGACAGCAAGTTGTAGAGAGCTGCTAGTCAGCTATCCATTACCAGGGTTTGTTGTCTACTGGATACCAGTGCCTACTGCAGTCCAGAGAAGAGCAGTCTTTGTAATGTTCATTCTTCTCCACACCCCTTGCCCAGTCTTCCAATGACCCGAGTTCACTACCGAATTCATATCGTCGGTGTTGCAAGCAGTCACTACCACCGCTTTAGCATTGGCTCGCATTAAACTTTGAAAGTAGTTCAATCTCATAATTTGTTTTGGAGGTGTCCTACCTGACTCACATAGGGTTGTCCCATCATCCTACTGCTACCTCACCAAGCATCCCACAAGCTCACTTTTCCACCTGAGCACCGTGTCTCTCCCCCAGGGGCTCCCTGGCAGAACTGTTATTATGGTACCGGGCAGAGGAGGAGGTTTCCAACACCCCAGTTCATCCCCCAGGGTGGATCCACTGACTTCCTGGCAGGCCTTAAGCAGTATTGGTGGTGAGGGTCAGGCATGCAACAAGGTCCAGGCAACTTCATTTAATTGGCGGACCATTTTTCCTACTATACTCCCTGGAGGTGGCAGGACATGCAATGACATCCCAGGCCAACACTGACATCTGTCCTGGCCCTCTGAACAATATCAGTGCCCACTGCAGCCACCATCCTGGCTCCACCAAAGGACAGCAAGTGCCAGTTATGCTATCCACATTCATCCCAGAGAAGGAGAGCTGTCCTGAGGATGCTTGATCCTTCTCCATCAGCCAGTCCTCTGACATCCCAGGTCCATTCCTGAACCCAGGTCATCAGTAACACAGATGGTCACCATGCCTCTGCACCAGCTGGCTGGTGTGTTCTTATTATAATATTTGCATTTAATCATTTAAAGATAAAAAAATATGCTGTTAATCTGCTCTAAACTGTTCAGAATTATTTTTAAGAAGAGCAAAAAGTCATTTGAAAACATGTTTGTAAACAAGCATTTCAGCAACTTTACTGATTCAGTTATGTTCTTGCAGGTGCTCATGGAGTATGCTAGATATTTTCCATCTCTGTGAAAGTCTGTCAACACGGGTATTGATAAATTGTTTGTTAATGAAAACAAGGTTCTGCAAAACTACGGTGTGTGTTTTACAATCCAGTTGAAGATTTAGGGATATATGTCACGATTTTCAGTAACTATTTGTATTTATTTTAGGTTGCTGTCCAAGAACTGCTATTATTGTTTTGTGAAATCTTTATACTGCTTCTGATTGCTAATGACTGTTAACAGTAAACATGTTAGCAGTATGTAACATTAGCATCGGGTCAGAATGACTGCTAAACTAAAGGCTAAATACTAATAACAGTAAACATGGTTAGCAGTATTTAATATTGGCATCCACCAAAATGACTGCTAAACTAAAGGCTAAACTAACTTACTAGTAAAATACTACTGTAACTCTATGTTTGTAGTCAAAAGGTCATCTTTATGCTAATCTACTGTTAATATAGCAGTCTTCTTGGTAAGGGTTTGGCTATCTACTCTCTCTGCTCGTATGTCTGTCTGTCTGTCTCTGCCTGTCTATCTGCCTCTCTGTCTGTCTGTTGGTCTGTCTGTCTGTTTATCTATCTATTTTCTATAAATCCTTGTGAAAGCACAACATTATGGTGTTTTGAAAACGTCATTCCCTGCAGCCAGGTACCATTGTTATAATCACTGGGCAGTTTAGGCAATTTCTTGCCTTTAAAATAATTGCACAAACCTAGTGAAGTCACAAAGACTGTATTTGAAACACAAAAGGTGCTATATGGAAAATATTGATTAAGAGATATAGATACTATAAAGCTGCCATGTCTTGTTACATATTTCAGAAACTGCAAGCTTTTGAGATAATGAAATGGTATGAAAAGTACTCATTCTTGATACTCACCCGAGTATGCACAGTTTGAAAGAGAGACTTTCAAGTATATCATTTACAAGAATTGCTACTGTATAAGATTTACAATAATACAATATTTTACAGTATACTAGAAACATAGAAACATAGAATTTGACGCAGATAAGGACCGCTTGCCACCCAGTCTGCCCATTTCCCTACCTCATGGATAAGTTGCAGATCCTAGTTAACCAGCAGCCTACTTCTTCCTACCCCCACCCCTAGAATTGCCTTATGACTGTCCCATGCATGCTTGAATTCCACCACTGTTTTGACTCACAACCTCCTGAAGGTCGTTCCATACATCCACAACCCTCTCTGTGAAAAAAAGATTCTTAAATTACCTCTGATTGCCTCTTCTATCTTCAAATTGTGCCCTTGTTCTGCACACTCTTTTTGAAAGATGCTACCTCTTGACTTTGTTGATTCCTTGAGGTACTTGAAAGTTTCTATCATGTCCCCTCTCCCTCCTTTTCCTCGAGGCTATACATATTAAGCTCCTTAAGTCTCTCTTCATATGTCTTCGCAGACCCTACACCATTTTAGCTGCCTCTCTGGACAGCTTCCATCCTGTCTATGTCTTTGCAGAGATTGGGTCTCCAGAACTGCACACAGTACTCCAGATGTGGTCTCACCAGCTGTCTGTACAGAGGGATAATAACTTCTTGTTTTCTACTGGTGATGCCTCTCCTATGCATCCCAGTATCCCCAGCCCTCCTTGCTGCCCTCTCACATTGCTTGCCCACCTTTAGGTCATCTGATATGACTACCCCAGGTCCCTTTCCATTTTTGTTGTTGTTAGTATCTCACCCCCATTGTGTACTCTTCCCTGGGTTTTTGTTTCCAGGTGCATTACCTTGCACTTCTTAGCATTGAATCTAAGCTGCCATACATTTGACCATTCCTCTAACCTTTCCAAGTCCCTATCATCCTTTCCACCCCACCTTGTGCATCAATTCTGTTGCAGATCTTTGTATCATCTGCAAAGAGACATACTTTTCTTCCAGTCCTCTGCAATGTCGCTTATAAAGACATTGAAGAGGACCAGTCCTAATACTGAACCCTGCGGTACCCCACTACTAACCCCCTTTTTCAGAGTGGACTCCATTTACTATTACTCTGTGTCCTATTCTCCAGCCAATTTTTACCCAGGCTGTCATCTTGGGACCCACTCCCAGGCTGGCTAACTTGTATATTAATCTTTTGTGGGACTGTGTCAAATGCCTTGCTAAAGTCTAGGTAGGCCATGTCCACAGCCCCTCCCTGATCAACTACTTTGGTCACCCAGTCAAAGAAATCTATCAGATTTGTCTGGCATGACCTTCCCGCTGTGAATCCATGCTGCCTTGGGTCCTGGCCCTCTGGCCTCTAGATACTCAACAATTCTTTCCTTCAGAAGTGATTCCATCATTTTCCCTACTACTGAGGTTAAACTAACAGGTCTGTAGTTTCCTGCTTCTGCCTTGCTCCCACTTTTGTGAAGGGAATCACATCTGCCCTCCTCCAGTCCTCAGGTAACCCCATCTCCCATGATTTGTTAAAGAGGGTAGTCAGTGGTGTCACTAGTTCTACCTTAGTTCTTTAGAATTCTGGGATGAACCATCAGGCCCCATTGCTTTGTCCACCTTCAGTTTTAAGAGCTCTTTCAGAACCTTTCTTCTGTAATGGGCTGGTATCAACTTCTGTATCCAGAGTGTTTCTACTGTTTGTTTTAGGTACCTCCTTCCTTTGTAAATACTGAGCAAACATATTTGTTTAGTATCTCTGCCTTTTCACAGTCTCACTCTGCCCACCCTCCCCTTTATTAAGCCTCACTATCCCTCCTTGGTCTTCCTTCCTCCCTGATGTACCTATAAAGGTTTATCCCCTTCTTAACTGAGTTGGCTATCTTTTCCTCGGTTTGGGCCTTTGCTGTTCTGACTGTCTTCCAGCTTCCTTTGCTTTAACTGATACAGTTCTCTGTCCTGTTCCTTCGTGATTCCTTGTACTTCCTGAATGCTTTCTTTTCTCTTGAACCTTCACTGCCACTTCCTTTGAGAACCATAGTGGTTTCTTACCTCGTTTCATTTGTTTATTTGCTTTACACAAAGGCTTGTTACCTCTGTCGATGGCAGTTTTATTATTCCCATTGTTCTTCCACCCTCCTTCCTGCCCATTTGCTAGTGCATTCCTTAGGCACTCACCCATTTTGGCAAAGTCAGCCTCCTAAATTCAGTACCTTTTGTCTTTGTATGGCTCGACTCTATTGCTGTGTTTATTGTGAACCATACTGTTCGATGGTCGCTAGTTCCCAGATGGCTACCCACTTCTACATCTGTGATCCTCTCTCATCTCCATTTGAGAGAACCAGATCTAAGATTGCTCCCTCTCGAGTGGGCTCCAATACTAGTTGTCTAAGGCATGCCCCTGTAGGGCATCTAGAATAACCCATCATTTCCTTGTCCATTTCCTCCTGAGAGGGGGTCTGTATACAACCCTGTGCGGATTGTGGTGCCATTGCTTGCCTCCAAATTGACCCACAGTGCTTCTTCTCCTCCTGTTTACCCTTTTGTTCTGTTGCTTTGATTTCTTCTCTTATGTAGAGAGCTACTCCTCCTCCCTTTTACCCTCCCTGTCCCTCCTATAGATAGTGTATCCTGGTATGTTTACGTCCCAGTCATGGTTCTGTGTGTACCATGTTTCTTGACTGCCACGATATCCAGATGTTCTCCTCCATCAAGGCCACTAATTCAGGATTTTGAGGTGCATTTAGATGGGACTGTAAGCTGAAGTTATGTCTGTTACTGAGGTTATGCTAAAGAACAAGAAAAGAATGCTAGGGACAGCTACTCCCATAATTGCAAAGTGTTTCTTCTGGGATTTGATAACTGAGGATGTTCTCTAGCAGTGCTAGAATGCTAGGTATCTTAGCCTCTACATATTTCATAAACAGTAACTGTCTTACCAGTTGGAACATTTTTTTCTTCATCAGTTTGTTGAATTTTCCTAATATCTTATTTACGAAACTCTAGAGTCTAATGGTAAGAAAACTCATGAAATCATATATAATTCTAGATTCTGTAATCAGGTATCTGGGTGCATCTTGCAGAAGAACATCAGAGCTAGGTCATGTTATAGTAATGTCAGAGGATGGTTTTGGCCTGTATGGTTATTGAGGGCCAGAAGGAGCACATCACACATAGCTGGTATATCTGAAGAAAAACCCACAAAATAACACAAAAGCTACACTGTTATATATATATGAATACACCCTTAGTAAGCTCATCTGTTACTTCTTTCCGCTATGCGAAATTCTGACTTGCCCACCCAAGAGTGAATTAAGATAATTGACAATTAGTACAGTGTTGAATTAATATTTCATTGATGGAATTCAGGTAGAAGCTGGAATTCTGCTTCTGCAAATTGTGTAAGTTATTTGGTGATATTTCATGAAAATACTGACTTGAACTGTGGAATGAGCATACATATTGCAAATTTATTTATGACACTGTAATTTATTTTCCACTGAACTGACTGCTGTTATAAGGAACTAAACAAAGAGACCCATTTGATTCACTACAGGTCAAGGAAGCAATTAACTGCAAAAGGCAGCTTTCTGCAAGTCTAAAACAACTCCAGGGGACAATGAATGGGATGACTACACAAAAAAGGAAGGAAGCCAGGAAGGCGGTGAAAATGGCAAAGCTTTGGCTGAGCTTCGGATCATAATGAGATTAAAACAGGAGACAAACAATTATTTTGTTACATCCAGAAAAGAGAAAGAAAGGAGGGAATAGTTCGGTTCCTAGATGGCGAGAAGATCATTGAAGATGATGAACAGAAAACTGCTCCGTTGAACAACTTCTTCTGTTCAGTATTCACCAAGGAACTTGGTAGACTGATTCTGAATAGTGGTGTCAAGGCTACCATTGTAACATAACATAACAAATATAACATAATAACATAACATAAAATAACATAACATAACATAACATAACATAACATAACATAACATTAGTATTTGACAGCAGATAAGGATCGCTAGGCCTACCCAGTCTGCCCATATTCCCTGCCTGCATCTGTGGTGCTGACTCTACTTGGTCATTGGCTTTAACCTTTCCTACCCACCTCTAGGATTTCCTTGTGCCTATCCCATGCATGTTTGAATCCTCCCACTGTGCTAGCTCCCACTACTTCATGGGGTAGGCTATTCCATGCATCTGCCACCCTTTCTGTAAGAAAAACTTCCTCACATTCCCCTTTATCTGCCTCCTCAAACTCATATCATGCCCCCTCATCCTTGTACATATATTCTATACTGAAAGATGTCACCCACTTGTGCTTTGTTTATGCCCTTAAGATTCTTGAAGGTTTCTAGCATATCTCCCCATTCCCAACTCTTCCAGTGATCCATATTGAGGTACACCAACATTTACTACAGAGTCTCACAGGCACTGGGGCACATAAAGGCAGACAAGGCCCAGGGCCTGATGGACTGCACCCGAGGGTGCTGTGGGAACTTGGTGAGGAATTGGCAGACCCTTGGCATATCTGTTGAACCACTCTGTTACAATCTAGAACCATGCCATGTGACTGGAGAAGTGCAGATGTGGTACCCCTCCACAAGGGAGGAAGCAGAGGATGCTGGCAACTACAGACCAGAATGCCTCACATCTATAGTTGGGAAATTAATGGAAACATTAATTGCAGCACCTAGCAGAATATCTGGAAGGAACTGGTCTCCAGGCATGAGTTCATAGCAGGGAGGTCATGACAGACAAGTCTCATTTCATTTTGACTGGGTGACTAAGAAGTGGACAGGGGCCACCTAGTGGATCTCCACTACTTCAATTTTAGTAAGGTATTTGATTCAGTATTGACAGGTTCCTGCTAAGAAATTGGAGGACCTAAGCACTGCAGAAAGCATAGTCAGGTGGGTAGGAAATTGACTGCAGGACAGATGACAGAGAGTGGTAGTAAATGGGCTGAATTCAGCTGAGGGGTCACTGAGGGGTGCCCCAGGGCTCCGGTCTTAGGTCTGCTCCTTTTAAAATGTTCATTAGTGAAATTGGTGAAGGCACACAAAACAAGATTTCCCTCTTCACTGATGGCACTAAGCTAGGAGGTAGGGTTGACAGCTTGGAGGCAGTGAGGGACCTGGAAAGAGTCCTGCTGAGGTTAGAAACATGGTCCAATATCTGGCAGCTGAAATTCAGTACAAAAGTGCAGGAGTAATGCATCTGGGAAAAGAGAACCCAAGGGCAGAATATAGGCAATAGGGTCAACTAAGTGACCACACACAAGTAAAAGGGCTCTTAGGGTCATCATAAGTGATACCCTAAAGCATTCAAGCCAATGGAACAAAGTTTACAGTAAGGCAAATAAAATGTTGTGGTGTATAGGAAGAGGATTTGACAGCAAGGACAAGAGGTGATCCTCCTGCTGTGTAGGTTGCTGGTGAGGCCCACTTAGATACTGTGTCCAGTTCTGGAGGCCTCACCTGAAGAAGGACAGGGATAGGTTGGGATGTGCACAGAAGGGTGGCCAAGATGGTGCAGGGCTCCAGGGCCCCATACGAGGCACACCTAAAGACACTGAATATGTACACTCTTGAGACTAGGAGGGAGAGCGGGGACTTGATTGAGACATCAAGTTCTGATAGGCATAATAAAATGCCCTACTAGGAACTTTTTATAGGGTAGATGGTTTAATCACTAGAAGACATGAATGGAAGCTTTGGGGTGGAAGCTTCAAAGGGATCTAAGAAAACACCACTACACAGAAACGGTCATTAAGCCTGGAACAAACTGCCTGCCAAGGTGGTGGGAGCAAAGACCGTGGCTGCTTTCAAGAGGGGTGGGATAGAGCACAGGCTTACACAGATATCGATGGTGCTGGGTGGGGGACTAGGTCCCAGGACCTTTAGAAGTCTCGGAAACCCATGGGCAGACCTGATGGACCTATGGTCTCCTTCTGCCATCATTTCCTATGTTTTTATGTTTCTGTGATTGCATGTTTTGCAGTTTATTTATTAAATTGTAAATTCAGATTTCACAGAACTGACATTGCTCTGAATCTGGAAATGAGTTTATGTATTGCAAATTTAAAATGTATTTATTAAGTTGCTATTTTGAATTTTCAGTACTGACTTGTTTCTGTTTAGCTTATCTAGTGGAGCAGTACACAGAAGCTGGCCCATTGTCATGACAGTAGCACTGCTGCTTACAACATAGTGGCCTGGGATTAGGATCACATGAGGAGGAGGATTAAGTCTTCCTTGGATGCTCTCTTCCTCCGAGGATTGGGGCAGTGAGCTCCGCTGTGTTACCGCCACCTGGGTGATCATGGGTGGCAGTGCAGGTGGGAGCTTCTGAGGCAGGGACGCACCCTTATTGAAGATGGTAGCACACTTGCATGTGGACATCATGCCATCACTTTGAAACATCCAGGGAGCGGAGATAGACAAGGAAAACATCTGGCTGCTGCATGATGTTACCAATGGTTTCGACCAAGAGACAACACACTGCATGCTGGTAGTGGCCTGCATGACTGTGGCATCTGGAGAGGGACTTGGGGTACACTTGATGGCCCTGTCACAGTGGGACAAGATGTTGAGGATCCAGGTGCCTCAGTAGGACCTACAGATGGTTGGTGATGGGGTTGGGAGGGTTATTGACAGAAGGCCAAACAGGTAGAAAAGGACAAAGTAAAATAAGTTAAAAAAAGAACAGTACGCAGAGTGTAAGTATTCTGTCAGTAAAGGCTCAATTCACAAAAGCCATGTGCAAGTGCAGAGTGCTTTATGTGCGTGGTAGTGTCCCTCTACATGAGAGGAAACCCTGCAACAATTACTGAGTGGGGTCTGTGCCTCCACAACTGATCCAGTGTTTTCATCATAATTTCCTGGGTGCAACTGCATTGGAGTAGGCAGGGAGTGTATGCTGCATGCAGTTGTCAATGTTGCATAGTGAACCCAGAGGGGGTGGTCACTATACAGGTAGGCCCCTAATATAGCATACACACACTCCCTTCCACCCAGCTGCCCCATTCCTCTGATCCATAATCATCCCTATTTCACCTTGTTCCCAGCCCTGCTGCATTGCATTGAGGACTGGAGTCGCTACCTTGATGCTGTTTGTGAAAATAAATCATTATGCAGCATTTTAATGGATATGGCACATCTTGACACACCGCTTCTCAAGATACCAACTGTTATTGTTTCTTTTCCAGCTTAGTAAATTTCAGTTGGAACCAGGTTGCTTTTCTGGCTTCATTTGGAAAGGTACCTTTCTGGGTGATTTTGTGGTGCAGCTTAGTGTTTCTAGCTTTTTGCTGGTGTAGCTGATTGTCTCTGAAGGCAGATTAATGTGGGACCAAGGAACTATGACTCTGGGGACTTGGGGCTGAGTAAGTAGAATCAAGGCACAGGAACCAAGTACTGTGAGAAGGGAAATCTGGGAATTTTAAGCTGACTGGGTAATAACTGTGACTCTTACACCATTGTAATAATAAAGAGGGCTAGTGCAGCATCACAGAAGGAAAATGGAGCAGGACTGGGAAGGACATACTGGGAGGGGTATGGCAACTTGTGGGGTGGTTAGGGACAGTGGAATTAGGGTGGGCCAGGGGCAGCAGGACACCTGGAGGCCAATACAGGTAGAATAGCTGTGGGCAGGGAGCAGGGGAGGCACAGAGGAGAGAATAAGAGAATGGATAGGGGAAAATGATTGGATAAGTTAGTGGAAAGGACAGGGAGGGTGATGCACCTGGGGAGGGACAGTGGCAGCATAAGGGAGGGGATCGGTGGCAGGCGGAAGTAGTGGATATAGAAGAGGGAGGATTGTGGGGTGTAATAACTGTGGAGCAGCCATATTCATGGGCACCCTGTGACACCATCGATATCTGCTAGATTTTTCAAAGGCTGGGAGGCTGGAGGATGAGATTTTAAGTTAAAGAGGGAAATGTCTTGGACAGAAAGAGAAGAGGAAATGGAAGCACAGACTGTAATTGGGTAAACAGAAGAAGGACAGAGGTAGGGACTGGAGATGAAGAACAATCACACCTGGGACAAGGGGAGATACAAGTACAGGAGATGAGGGCACAAAGGAGCGGGGGCCAGGTTCTGCACATAGGCATACAATAGGCTCAAACAGGTACTTGGCCATTGATGGGAATGAAGGATGGGAAGAAGGTGCTGTGGAAGAACAGTAAAAGTAATAGAGAGAAATAGGACAGGGTGGAGGTGAGAAGGAAAAGAACTAATATGTGTCAAGATAGAATGAGCACAGAAGGAGTACTGACGAGGGTAGTTAAACAGGGGCAAAGGGGAACAGTGTGCAGGAGGAAGAAGGAGTTAGGACAGGGAGGGGAAGGGAGGATTGAGGGTGACAAGGGAGAAAGAGGTGAGCTCTTAGTGTTAGGGGACTCAAAACTGAGAAGGGTCAGGTGGGGTAGCAAGGGAGAGAGGCATAGTTGGGTCTGGGTGGAAGCCATGCCAGGGAATGAAGGCAGAAAAGGTGGGGCAATCAGTACTAAAATATGCCAGAAAGGACAGGAAAACTACAATTAATTCAGCACCTGGGGACAAATGACCTGGCTGATGGGACGGTAGATGAGGTGAAGAGGAGGTTTGAGGATTTAGGTCCAGTTTGCGTAGGGAAAGATCAGTTACCTTCTTCGGAGGTACTTCCAGTCCCAAGGGCAAGCACGGCAAGAACACTGAGGATTCAGGAGTTTAATGAATGGCTTGTAACCTGGTGTCAGGAAAAGGGCATGGGCTGGTAGGAGGGTGGGGGTGACCTAGATTCACAGCAGTTCATACGCTAAAGATAGACTGCACTTAAACAAAGAGGGAAAGAAGTACTGAAGCAAAAGCTTGGGGAGTATACTGAGGAGAATTTAAACTAGGAGAGAGGTGTCAGAAGGGGTTGAGGTGATCATAGGCCTCGGGTTGGTAAACTATATGGGCTTACTCACCATAAACGTGAGATAAGGCGAGGAGCAAACAATACAGGGAGGGCCATAAAGGCAGGGAGGAAGGAGAAGGCAGAAAGAATAATCTTTAATAATAATAATAATAATTTTAATTAAGCGCCTTTCAAAGTCAGGGCGCTGTACATAAAAGTCAATAAAATCAATGACAAAATAGCAATATAAAATGATATAAACCATCTGCAGAGATCCTTTTCAATAAAATTAATTAGAATAGGCCTGATGCCATAAAATGTTTTGAGCGCCTGTTTAAAACTCCCACGGTCACGCACCAGCCACCAACATGGTAGAGAATTCAAGAAGGCTGGGGTCACAGACATGAATGCACGGGTTCTGGAAGATTTTAAAGATACCCTTGAATCTCTAGCAACCCCTCATCAGCCGAGCAGAGTCGCCACCAGGGTAAGGCACCAGAAGCTCTTTCAAGTAGTCAGGCCAAGTCCATGTAGGGCTTTATATGTCAGTAATCCAACTTTGAAGGTGATCCGTCATTGAATCGGCAGCCAGTGCAGTTCGCCAACACGTGTAATGTGAGATGACCGAGAGGTCCCCATCAACAACTGGGCTGCAGCATTCTGCACTAACTGCAGGTGGCAGATATCAGCCCCCGTAGCCCTAAGTAAAGGGGAGTTGTAATAATCAAGCGCAAGGTCACAAAGGTGTGGATCAGTGTGGGAAGATCACCAGATGAAACAAGGTGCTTGATCCTAGCGATGTTTCTTAAGATGGTAAAGGAAGACTTGATGACTGCCGACACCTGGGATACAGTGTCAGCCTGTCATCAAGCACCACCCCAGGTCCCACACCCATTCAGAGGTAAGTAGCTGGAGTCCCCAGAAAAATTCTGAAGGCTGACCAGTCGCTGACCCTCTATCTGGTGACCTGGATCCACAACCATCACCTCAGTCTTTCCCAAGTTCAACTTCAGTCAGCTGGAATTCATCCAATCCTGGATTTCAGTGAGGCAGTTATTAATATCGAGACACCACCATCCGGTCAGGTGCAAAAGACAGGTAGTTCAAGTTTATTGCAGGAAAACTCCATTGAGTAAGCTCATTCACAAGGAGGTCCTGTGACATAAACACTTAAAGTACAAACACAGATAGGTAACATAGTATATACATGAAATGCCGTTACATGATACAGGCTGGATATACATACAAGGGTACCACATAGGGTGACCGCAGGTGGTAAACATTGATGTGAGACAGGGAAGCTGACTTCAGGTTGCATACTGATAAATGAAACATGATGACTGGTGTGTGCAATACATATACAGTATTTGGCAGCTAGAACAAACAACAGTCTACAACTGATATGGGGAAAGGAGTGATTCGATAGAGTAGCAGTGGAGCCGTACAAAGATAAAGCCAGGAGTAGAAGGAAGGAAAGCAGTTAATATGACAAATCAATTATACTACCAGTGGATAAATATGGCACACATGGGGAAGGAAGAGACTTAATGACAGTTACAGGTGTCTTTTATTTTGGCTGAACTTAGCGATTTGTAGAAGTTTATTGAAACTGTGCTAGTTAGTTTCAGTACGGTTTGTAATCGGTTCCAAATGGAGGGAAGGGCATATGCAATATCACGTTTACCAAAGGAAGTCCACGTTTTGGTATGTCAAGCATAATAAAGTCAGATTTTCTTAACGAGTATGCACTATGAGAGATACTTAATAAGGGAAGAGAGATAGCTTTGGCAATTTCTGTAGGAGCAGTTTAAGAGTCCATAGCCCAGCATGGAGCAGGCGCCTAGTAGTAAAGGATGTCCAACCAACAGCTGCATATAAGTCACAGTGGTGCGAACGGTAAGGAGTTGGTAATGAACCGTAACGCACGGTGATAAAGGATGTCCAGTTTATTTAGATTTGCAAGAGTGGTGGAGGAATAGATTACATCGCCATAGTCGTAATAGGGGAGAAAAGTGGCCTGTACAAGCTTGTTTCGAGTTTCATGTGGAAAGGGCCTATTTCTGTAGAAGAAACCTAACCTTGCTTTTAACCTTCTAGAGACATCTTCACGTGGTCACTGAAAGATAATTTATTGTCGATCCAGATACCTAGATATTTAAATTTGGTTACAACATTCAGAGGCTCGTTTAGCATGGTGACAATGAACTCTTGGGCAAGGGTATTGGGGACCTGTGACAGCACTGGGAGAATATCATCACTTTAGTCTTCTTAGCATTGAGCAGAAGCTTTGCCTTTATTAGATTATGCTCAGTTGTAAGTCCGCTTGAAGCACTCCTTGACTTCAGATAACGATGAGCCAGAAGTATACAACACAGTATCATCTGCAAAAGTGCAGATTGGACGAGATATGTTAGCATCTAAGTCATTAATGTACAGAGAAAACAAGATAGGGCCTAAGATGGATCCTTGGGGACTCCTCTTGCAACTGGCAAGGCAGCAGAAAAAGCCTTCTGCCTTTACTTTTTGGAATCTTCCAGTTAGGTAACTAGAGAACCACTGGGTGGTATGGTATGTGGCACCCAGCTTTGCAAGGCAATTGACTAATAGTTTGTGATCAACAGTATCAAGAGCTTTGCTGAGGTCCAAAAGACTTACTTTTGCTAGTGCAGTGATTGTGCTATGATTAGCCTGGAAGCCAGATTGAGCTGGGTTAATGAGAAAGAAGGTTTCAAGTGAGATTTTAACTGAATATGGATCAGTTTTCGAGAACTTTAGAAAGGATAGGCAATATGGAGATAGGCCTATAGTTGTTTACATCACATGGGTCACCAGATTTAAATAGAGGAGAATATGTGCTGATTTCCAGCAGGACGGCACAGTAACAGATGTAATGGAAAGATTGAAGATGTGGAGAATTGGGGCAGTGAGATGGGCGTAGTATGACCTTAGGAAAAAGGGTTCCAAGTCATCGTCCCCGCGCTTTTGGTGTCTAAGTTAAGAAGAGAATCTTCTACTTCTTTATAAGTTATCTTGTGCAGTTGGAAGGGGCTGGGTGCAGGATTAGATGTCGGGAGGGTATGCTGGCTCACCGCAGCACCAGCATAAGGTGACGAGTCAAAAGCTAATCCAGCTGTTGCAAAGTGGGAGTTAAGTTCCTCCAGGATTAGGGACTTGTTTTCCACAATCTTGCCACTTGCAACTATCTTTGTTGGGATAGAGGGGCCATGGGTGTCCTTCTATAGCTTTGATAGTCTTCCATATTCTATGAGGGTTACCTTTAGCTTGTTCGAGAATAGAAATATAATAATTAGATTTAGCAGAGCAAGTTTTTCACACAGTTATTCCTGGCTGTTCTAAAGGCCTGCCAATCCAAAGATTCTTTGGAATGTCTAGCTTTAGCCCAGAGCTTATCTAGAGCTATAAGGGCTGCCTTGAGATCCGAGGTGAACTAGGGGCTAGAATTATTCCGCATTCTTTACTTTGATGAAAGGGGCATGCTTATTTATTATTGTAGTGAGTTCACATTAAGGATGCAAGCTGCTTTGTTGACATCTTTGGATTAGGTAAAGATCTTGCCATCTGATCATGCTCAGGTCAGATAGGAAGTTTACTGCACTGAATTTCATGAAAGGATCTTTGTTATAAAGATGGCCGATGTCGGGCTTAATTTGAGAACTTATGCAGGCAACAATTCCTGATCACTCATGTCGTTGTGAAACACTGCCAAATGAGATATTTTGTGTGGATGGATGGTTAGTACCACATCTAGAATGGAACTGTTGGCAGTATTTAGAGTGTTTTCCTAGTAGGTTCACTTACTAATTGCCCAAGACCTAGCTTGTCACAAAGGGATTTGAGGCCGTGGATTTAGGTGACAGCCAGTCCATATTTAGATCTCCTAGAAATATTGTTTCAGTTTTTGCATCTACGAACATGGATTTCAAAGATTAAGGACTTCATCACCACCAGACGGGGTCTATAGCCACCCAGGATAGTGATACATTCTGAGAAGGGAGATGAAGGCTCAGTAAACTAACTCAGATTCCTTGGCTAGAGATTTGCAACTAATATTGGTGACCAAGTACTTAGATTTGGCGTGAGATAACCACACCCCGCCTCTAGACTCTCTATCTGCTCTAAATAAATTGTAGCCCTACAGTGATATTTGTTGATCAGTGTTCGTCTTTTTAACCACGACTCAGTAATTATGATAAGGTCTGGGTTAACGTGCAGCCCAGGCTTGCAGCTGTACAAGTTTTTAGGCAGGCTTAAATGTTGACATCATCATTTTGAGACCTGTGGCCTCAGCAAAATCGATAGGCGAGGTGTGTGTGTGTGTGGGGGTGCCAGGGTTGAGCTCCACATTTCCTGAGCAGAGAAGAAGCAGAAGTATAACTTTCTTTAAGGAGCTTATAAGAATGGAGACTGCTTTTTTATTTCTTCAGGCAACCCATATCATGCTGCATAAGAGGCGGCACCACTGTAATGACAGTTGATTGTGATCAATGCAAGTGCTTGGGTAGACATAGGTGAGGACAGTAGCAAGGGGTGTAGGCTAACTGGGGGAATAGGCAAAGGGAGAGGAGAATGACATAGTGTCTGCACGGTAGACTGTTATAACATTAGGTATTCATAAGGTACATTGGAGAACTGAATTGCATTGAGGTACTTCAATTGCATTGTATTGCTTGAGAACTCTGCACCTTAGGAGCAATAAAACACAATAAGGAGAGCCATGGTCCCAGATTGAGTGGTCTCATGATTTGTATTAGTGCAATATTTTCTAGGCAAGTAATTTGCCCACCTAGGTACTCACTTAAAACCTAGATGAGAAAATACAGCAGAAAGGGAACAAGGAGAGCAGGAGCAGCTTAGTTAGTGGCCATCCACCCTTCAGACTCAAGTCCCTTGTAGCTGCACCGGGAAAGAAGTAGAACTGGGTATCATCAGCATAGCAGTGAAACCTCAGCCCATACCATCTTACAATGTCTCCAGGGCAGCATATACACTGCAAACAACATGAGGGACAGCACTGAGTCCTGAGGGACCCACATGAAAGACGGAGTGGGCCAGAGGAATAAATCCCAGACACCACTCTCTGAGTTCTGCCAGTGAGGAAAGATGTAAACCACCTGAGGACTGTACCAGTCAGGCCACAGATGAGCCTCAGGCACTCAAGCAGCACCCCATGGCCACAGTGTCAAAAGCTGAAGAAAGATCGAGGAGCACCAAGATGGAGTGATTTCTCCACTCTCTAGCCACCAGGAGATCATTGAGCACCAACCAGTGCAGTCTTGCTACTATGCCTCTTTTGAAAATTGGATTGAGAGGTTCAAGATGTTATGGATGGTCAAGTGGTTCTCCAGCTGTACCGCCACTACCTTCTCAGTTATCTTCCCTACAAAGGGAGGTTTGAGATTGGTCTGTAGCTAGCCAGAGAGTCTGGATCCAAAGAAGCTTTCTTCAGGAGGAGTGTCACCACCGCCTCCTTCAGGAGCTGGGAAACTCACCCGAATCAAAGGAGCACCAGACTATCTGTGCCAGGACTGGGCAGATGATGTCACAACAACCCATAATCAGGAAGTTGGACCCGGGCCAAACTACAGCACATAGGGCATACCCTGGACAATCCGCATGACATCTGTGAATTCAGATGGTCAAAGGTACTCCAGGAAGAAAGAGGACAGTGACCAAGCACTGATCAGTAGCATCCCCATAGATCGAGTCAAGTGGATCTCCGCCTAATATCAGCCACCTTATTCACAAAGAACTGGGCAAGCTCATCACACTCCATTGTGAAAAAGCTCTTCGAGACTGTAAGCAGGCTGGGTTGCACAGCCTGTCCACTGTTCAAAAGAGCTGGGCAGGTCTGAGTGGCAGCAATCTCCCCAGACAGGAAATCTGCCTCTTATGGGAAATCATTGATTGGTAGACTTGATAATGTTCTATCAATCTAAGGTGTTGACCTCTGGGACGGATTTCCTCCAGCTCCGCCTAACCTTTATCCCTAGTCGCCACAACTCCCTCAAGGTGCTGTCAAACCAAGGAGACTGAGGGCGAAGGGGAGAGGACGAACACGGATGGGAGTGATAGAGTCCAGCACTGTGGAGATGACCTTATTATAGGCCAACACCAGAGCCTCTCGATTCCCACTTGCCACTGGAAACCCGAGAGGTCAAGTACCACCGCTAGGCCTTCAGGGCTCACATCCCATAGAGGGTGGTAGCTGACCATCTCCACAGAGGTAGGGCCTATGAAGGGTGAAAATTGAACCTCACGGTGTAGTGATTGGACCAACTGACAGGTTCCATCCCTAAATCGGAGGCTTCAACCCCAGGAGAAAAACCAAATCAAGGGAGTGACTGTGTTTGTGAGTAGCAGAGGTAACAATCTGTGTAAGGCCCAGTGATGTAATCAGCTGGAGGAATTGTTGTCCAGACTGAGAGAGTTCATCATCGACCCAGGCATTGAAGTCGCCCAGGACCATCAGTCTGGGTGAATCAAATGCCATATCAATCATGAAATCCTCTACTTTCTGAAGGAATCACTTCTCATCCCCGGATGGATGGTAGATAAGGGCTATCCTACAACCTACACCTGCTACTACAGTACACTCAAATGACTCAGCCTCCTCAACTGGTACACTGGTGAGGCCCAATTCCATCTTGAAACAGACTGCAACATCCCCACCCCTGTGGTTCAATCTCGAGTGGTGCATCACTGAGTACCTGTCCGAACTGCAGCCTCCAGTGTGGGGCCAGCATTTTCATCCAGACAGGTCTGGTGATGCAAGCCAGATCAGTTGTTCTGACAAGATCTGCATAATTGCAGTCCTGTTCTTAATTGATCTGGCATTGACATAACACTGCTCGAGTTGGATGGGTCTCCAGGGCCGCCTACTACTTGCCTCACTAGAGATGGTGGTGCCCATGGGTATGGGTACCGAACATGGGTGACCATGCTCCAGACCCCATTTTGCCCCAGGGCATCTTCTGGATCCAACTACCCTGATGTGAGGGCCTTGCTTCGTTCATCCTCTGCTGTCTGCACCTCCTACCCCCCATTAGCAATACCCAGCACTCTACAATACTGGTAAGTTAAAACAACAAAGGGGGAAGAATGGGCAGAGGGCGAGAGGGCAGAGGACAGAATATCACATGACTGGTGGGAAGGCCTACAACACATTCTACAGGCTTAGCGTAATTAGAATGCACCAAGCCCATAAAGAAGAAGAAGAAAACCCTAACATAAACCCAAAACAACACAATGCCCTACCCTATAGCTCACACTTGGAGAAACTAAAATATAAATGACACAAAAATAAACAACTCAATACTAAATAATTAAACCCCCTATTTGAAGCTCTCCTCCTCTCTCTCACAGAGGGAGAGGTTCAGTAAATACAAAAATAGAACTAAATTACCCACCCCACATAGACAAGAAACAATAATAAATGCCCCATGTAAAGAATGAACAATAATGAAATGCCCACCCACTCAACAATAAATGCTAAATCAAAAATAGAAAAAATCAGATTAAAATAAAAACACTCTAGAGCTGCTCAGATGTTTCAGTCCAGTACACAGAGTTTCAAGCAGGCGGAATCAGTCTGGGTGAGCAGTACAAGACCAAGAAAAGGTGAAAACCCAATCAACAGAGAAACTCCCATGTAAAGACTGCAAATTAAAAACAGAAAATGTTTAATAAAACTAGCAAATAAAATATAAAAATAAAAGTAAAAGTAAAACTCCAGTAAACCCTCTCACTGGGTATACAGGAGACAGTGGCCCGGATATTCAAAGGGTTGCGATGCGCAAGTCCAAAAATGCGCCATTTTCTGCGATATTTAGAAGGAGGCAGTTCGCCCACCGAAACATGCTGAGCAACAGCGCAATGAAAATTAAGGCATGTGCAACCGAAGGGGTGGATCCATGCATAAAGAGCGCAATGCGATATTCAAAGACTTGCACGATGCGCAATAGCGGCACAGCCGGAAATTGTGCACTAGCGGAAATGAGCCAAAATAAAAAGGCTCAAGGAAGCGGCGCAAGAACGCTAAGCTGCCAAGTGGGGAGAGAGAGAGAGACAGACAGACAGACAACAGACAGGCTAGGGCAGGCAAGGAAAGCTGGGCCATAGGCTATAGAGGCCAGCGGGGTGCCGTGCAGTGGAAATAGCAGTGAGGACAGCTGGGGTAACACAGCAACAGCAGCCGGGGGTCAGAAGCCAGGGAGATGGATTGGCAGCTTCCACATGGAAGCTGTAATGAGGGGGTGAGAATGCATGCTGCAGGGGACGTGGCGAGGAAGGGGCCTGTCGATGAGCTCCAACAGGCAGTACAATATGCCCGCATCAGCTTTGAGCTGTACACATGTAGAGATTGTGGGCCGTACTGCCTGAACAGGGCAATACTGAGACGGCTCTGTGAGCTGTGCAGTGATGTGATGCAGGCACCCTCACGACGGAGTCACGCTCAGTCGGTGGAGACCAAGGTGACAGCCTGCATGTGCCTGCTCGCCACGGGCACCTTCCAGAGGCTGACAGGGGACACCACAGGCATCACATGGTTGGCCACGCCACGCATCCTCACCCAATTCCTCAGCGCACTGCTGCCACATGCTGTGGAGTACATCCATTTCCCCAGCACCGCGCAGAGAGTACAGCAAACATGCAGGAGTTCCACAGGGTAGCACGTATGCCTGGCGTGCTAGGGGCCATAGACTGCACCCATGTGGCCATTCGCATGCCACCTGGCCCGATGGGCTCACATATAGGAACAGAAAGGGCTTCTCCAGTGTCAACTGCCAGGTGGTGTGATGCCACTGGGCGCATAATCAGTGTCTGTGCCACACACCCTGGTGGAGCACATGATGCCTTCATATGGTATCAGTCCGCACTGTGCCATCGATTCGAGAGTGGGGACATCCCCACAGGACATCTAGTGGGTGAGTACACATGTATGGAATGCAAACTCGGGGCAAGGGTGAGAATGCCACAGGTGCCATGGTAGTGGCACATACAGGATATGGGCAATATGGACCTGAACATGAGACTGATCTCCATTATCTCCACAGGTGACAGTGGATACCACTCCGTCCCTAGCTGCTCACACCATACGGCGCCCCATGACCCCATCGCAGTAACGCTATAATGAGTCACATGTTTCCACACAACATCATAGAGTGGGTGTTTGGGATGCTCAAGGCACGCTTGATGCCTAGACACCTCTGGCGGTGCTCCTACAGTACAGCCCCCAAAAGGCCTGTGGGATATTCCTGGCCTGTTGCATCCTGCACAACATGGCCAAAGACCATGGGATAGCCGTGACAGGTTGAGGAGGACAGTGATGGGACGCCAGTGGCGCCGGTGTTTATGGTGATGAGCAGCCCCCCAGGACGGGCGGGACCCCTAACTGATCCGCAGGCCCAGCTGCACCGGACACCATCACAGAGGAGCACTATAGAACACAGGTAAGTCAAGGGACATGTGCAACCAACACTGTCCATGCGCAAACCACAGGCACACAGGGGAACACACCAGGGGTGCATGACGGTCAGGGAGGAAGGGTCCAGGCATACAAACACACCATCAGGGAGGGTGAGCACTCATATGGACACACACACACACACAGGCTGGGCGTGCATGGGCAGGATGCACAGCACAGCAGAACCGACATTGCTAACACACAGCACCATCGACCACCCCACCACCTGTACTGTCCAAGGTGCGGTGTCAGATGCTGGGCACCTTGCACCTTGGTGTACAGTACAATGCAGGCATCATCATGCACACGCACCTGTGGACAGCAGTTGGGAGCGTGCAGGTGGTCCTGGATCGGGTGGTGAGCAGAGCACCCAGCAGTGCACTGCCCACCATGACACACATTGCACATGGCAGCACCAGACAGAGCCTGCACTGGAGACAGCTCAGTCATGTAGCACTGTCCCACGGCCACCACGGATGCGTGGGTGGCCCCGCCGCGACCCAACAGCACTGGCAGACTGAGCAGGGCACATGGGGTGGCACTGTTGCACCACCAGGGGTCCCACTGAGTGAACTCGACCTTGCCCGCACAGGGTCTGCAGCATGCCGAACAAACCTGCACCAGGGTGCTCGGATGGCCACAGCAGAACCCGCGTCGACAGGCCTGGTGTCGCAGTGACACCGGAATGGGGAGTGGAGAGAACTGTGTGGGTGTGCGGTACAGGGCACCTAACTGTGTGCCCAATGCATCCACAACAGAGACCACTGCCTGGGTCAGCCTGTCAATGGCGACGGTCACATCGATCCGCATCCGAACCAGCTCTGCACGTCCAGAGCACACTCCCTGCTGTGCCACTCCACAGCCACAGGCAGTGCCTCCACGGACATTGCAACCTGCCTCTGCAGTTGTACTGATTCCCGCAGCAGGCGGGTGTGCTCATCCAATGGGTACTGTGCCCTCAACGGCATCCTGTCCCCAGGGTGTGGAAGGTCCTGATGCACAACACCCTTTGAGGGTGGACGCTGTTCGCCAGGACCAGGAATGGGCAGATCAAGGGCGGCGGACATGTGCCACCGCTTGACACTGTACCCCTAGACCTGGTGGGTGACTGCTGCTGCTGCCCCACCAACTGCTGTGCCCAGGGTCCACTCGTCTCCACCGCTGTGCTAGTAACAGTGCCAGACACTTGCACAGCCAACGGTGCTGCCCCACCGTGTTGACAGGCACAGCCTGGGACTGTGCCAGCATGCTGGGTACACGTTGGAACCAGAAAGGCCCCAGGGGCACGGTGTTGGCCTGCTGTGTGTCCGCCATGGGACACACACCTATCACTGCCTATTGCAGTCCTTGACATCAATGGTGCAGGTGCGGTTACAGCCATAGTCACAGCGTGCTGGGCATGCTTGCAGCCAGACTGCTGAGACACAGGCTGTGCACCCCTGCACCCGAATCACCGACACCAGAGTTGGCGGCCCAGCGCATGCTGCTGCAGTGCCTGCTGGCTGGTGATAGAGGTGGATGGACCTCCTCCATGTCCAGCAGGTCATCATCACTGCCTGGACCCACCACCACCATCTCCTGAAGACGAACGGGATCTGTAACAGAAAGAGTACATGTGAGTGCATGTGAACAACCTTCCCCAACCCCCAACACCACCACCATGTCATACCGTGCAGTGATGGTCTTCCACCTGTCAGAATCCACCTCCTGGTACGCCCTCAATAGCGCCTGCTGCATTGATGCAACCAGTGTCTCCTCAGCCGGGTCAGCTCCAACACCACTGGCGGGCCCCGCCAGTGCCAGCACGTGCCGCCTGAAGGCTGCCACCTTCTCCATCAACCTCCTGTGGTCTGTCCCCATCTTCTTTGCATTCCTGCACGGAGCGCTGGTGGCTTCCATGCAGGTTCACGGCCCGAGCTACCCCTCCCATGCAGCCGCATGGGACTGAGGGTGCCTCCGTCCACTCAGTACTGGCTTCTCATCCAGGTAGGCCTGGAAGAGGGCCTCTGTCTCTGCTGGGTAAGTTGGGCCTCCCACGCCACCGGCCTCACCTCACCTTGGCTCTGCTCGGTCATGGCGATCTGTATGGAGGGGTGGACACCTGTCACTGTGCAGTCTACAGCATTTTCCCATGACCATTGTCCAGAACATCACACAGCATGCAACTCACCTCTCACCTGCAGTAACCGATCTGGCCAGCGCAGCCCAATGTCACACATTTATAGCGCAATGCATGCAAATTAGGGTGGAGCAACTATAATGACATGCAAATCGTGCCACTGCGCCTTTGAATGGCTGATCAGATGATTTGCATGTTCGGCTGAATATCGCGAATTTGCGCTGGCGCACACGGTTGAGTTGGCTGAGCCAATGGCGCAGATCTGTGACTGTGTGGTACACTGCATTGCGCATGCCAGATAGCTTACGCAGGTGTCTGCCGCGCTACTGACGTGCTAGCGTGATTGGCAATTCAGGCCATGGCCACCATTGTGCCAGTGGTGCTACAGCACTGGGCACTATATGGCGCTGTGGCACTACCGCGCAATAGTCCACTGTGGCACTGGTACGCAGCTGGTCGGTCATGCAGGATGTGCGATACGTTAGATGGCGCCAGCGTGGCTCTGCGCCATTGCCCATGACCTTGTGTCCGACCTTTGCCCCTGGTCCTGTTCGCTGCCATGTGTACAGTTTCTATTGGCGCTGTCTGGTGACAGCGCTTATGTGGAAGTGACGGCGCTGTTCGAATAGCGCCGATTGGAACCTGTGGTGGCCCATTGCGCAACATCTCCACGCGGGTTACGCGCAGCGGGCGCCATATTGCCTGCTGTAAAGTTGGTACCATGGCTCACAGAAGAGCAGTTCAGTGGAGCCCAGTTGAACTGGCCAACTTGGTGGCTCAGTGGAGCCCCACTATGGGGCACTTTATGGTGAGGTGCCCTCACCATTGCCAGGATGCAGGTGTGGCAGCAAGTGGCCACTGACCTGGTGGGGTCACTGAGCGGTGCCGGTCAGCTGAGCAGTGCTGGCACTGCACGGTGACCTCCGACCGGAGGGATCCGGATCTTCTTGATCGGCTGCGGTCACGTGCCAGGCGGGCGTGGTGCCTAGGCCAGGTATGTGTACCATCTATGCACCTGTATTCTCTGTAGGGGTGTGAGTGTGTTTTGGTGGCTGTGCATAGGTGATGGCTCTGCCATGGTTGGCTGTGTCAGTGTGTGCAGGTGTGAGATGCATGAGTCTGGCTGTGAGGGCAGGCTCTCACTGGGGCAGGGGCAGTCTGCTTTGGAGTCACACTGATGTTTGTCTCAACATATGTCTCCCACAGGCTGGGATCTGAGGATGCAGGCACGGGTGAGGAGGGCGTGCCAGGGCCCGTGCTGGTGGTGTTGCACCCCAGCAGCAGCATCAGCGGCAGACCCAGCTGCTTGAGGAGTGTGAGTATCATTACTTCATGGATGCTATTGCATGCTGGGGCAAGACCACCAGCCATGCACAACACAACCTTGCAGGAAAGGGAGGTCATAATTCCACTATACAAGACACTAGTGAGGCCCCACCTGGAGTACAGTGTACAGTTCTGAGACCATACCATGTAAGGACATAGACTGGGTAGAGAAGGTTCAGAGGAGGGCAATAGAGATGGTGCATGGATTGCATCACAAGTCCGATGAAGACAGGTTGAAAGAACTGAACATGTACTCCCTGGAGGAGAGGAAGGAGTGAGGGAATATGATAGAGACATACAAGTATCTTACAGGGAGGAACAGGTGCAGGAAAACACTATTTTAAGTGAAAAGATGTTCCAGGACTAGAGGGCATGGATGAAGTTGGAGGGAGGACGATTCAGAGGAAACATGAGAAAGAATTTCTTCACAGAACGGGTCGTGGACAAGTGGAACACCCTGCCAGAGGAAGTGGTGAGGGGCTGAAACAATCACGGATTTAAGAATGCACGGATAGACATAAAGGAATTCTGGAGGTCAGGGGAAGGTGCAACAGACTTATAGGAAAACAAAGTGAACTTACAAGCTCAAATGGCCAGACTGGGTGGGCCATAGGCCCTTATCTGCCGACACTGTCTATGTATCTGTGTATGTATGACAGGTGACATGCATCACTGTCCAGTATCACAGCACGCCTGTGTATGCGCTACTGGTGGTCCATGCATGCACTGGCACATAGCTGTGTAACTGGCATCGCACCATGTTGCCACGCCACTTGACAGCCTTGTTTGTGCTGTGATGGACATGGGCAGTGTGTGTGTGCAGTGGCACATAGCTGGTGCCGCCTGTTTGTGATGGCCATGTCATGTTCACTGTGGGTGGGTGCATGCCATCACAGGTGTGGGACATTGGGCTATATGGCTTGCAGGTTGGGTGGTGTTCAGGGTTGTGGTCAGTCACAGCCATTGACTGTGTTCCCATTTTCCTAGGCCCTGAAGTTCTCGGAGGATACATAGGGACATACGGGCCTGACACAGGTGTCCCTGGATAACCAGGCCATCCTGGAGTCCATTAGGAGACATGGCTCTGGAGGAGGCATCACAGGGACAGCGGAACAGGCACAGGATAACCAGCCAGCTGGGCCTTAGGCCACAATACCCTTCCCACTTCTCCCATCCCTACCACCCTGCCTTCCTCTCCAAGTTGTTCATCCCTACCCCTTGAACACCCCTACCTTGTACCCGTCCCCCTTGTAAATAGTTCTTGTTTATTGTTTTGTTATTTACTATTTGAAAATTTGAAAATACATATTTATATTTTGATATGAATACTGTGTTGGTCTCTGATTTGCAGCTGGCTATGGGTGCTCAGTTGCAGTGGTGTACATGCCATCTGGGGTGGTATGGTCCTGTGTGTGTGTGTGTGTGTGCGTGTGTGTGCATGGGAGGTATCTCCGGCATGGCAGTGACTTTCTGTTGGTCTCTGCCATCTGCCACCCACTGCTGGGTGCACAGGGTGTGTCTGGCTGTGTGTGCTCTGCTGCAGGGGTTGACGTGGTGCTGGGGGAATGCATGGTTTTCTGCAGTGCCAGTCACTGCACATGGGTGGTGTCTTGGGGTCATGGTGCAGGGTGTGCTGTGCTACGGGGGCTGATGTGCACTATGGTTGTCAACCCCTGTGTGTGGCACTCTCAGCCTGCCAGTGGTTGTGCTGGGGTGTCATGGCTCTGCTGTGCTTTTGTTGGCTTGTCCCCATGGGCCAGTAGATCATCCGTCACACCCCAGTGATGCTGTGCTTGGGGTGTGCAGGTGTCTTGTTGGTTCTGCAGTGTGGTCCTGTGCCCATGTGGAGCTGGCTGGCGGTGGGCCCCAGTCTGCCTCCCTGGATGTGCAGTTCCATTGTTCTGGGGGGCTCTGCTTGCACTATGGCACCTCTGGACTGCTCAGCAGTGGGCTGCCTGGTTAGCTATAAGCGCAACATTTCTCTCAGCTTCTCCTTCCTGGTTGCGCTGGCACAGTTAGTGCGATATTCAGACTTTGGCTGCTTCATCAATTTGTTCTGCTCCATGTTTGAATATCACACCTGTTGTGCATATGCGCAATTGGTTTGTGCTTGCTCCTGCTGTTAGCACATTTTGGGCTGATTTGAATATCCGGGCCAGTAAGTACAGTCTGGTGAAGTTCGAGACCTGAGCCCTCTCAAAGCCTGGGAGTACAGATAAACAAGGCACTCTCACTGCCCAGATAAAATTCCAGTAATCCCCTCTCACTGTGCATGTGGGAGATAGTAAATAGAAGCTGATAAAGTTCAAACACCCAGGCCTTCTCACTGCCAGGGGTACAGATAAACACAAACGTCCTCAATGTCAAAATGAAAAAGAAAGAAAAAGTTTGAGATCTGACCATATTTTCTCAGCATGAATAAGGACCTCCTGAAGAGACAAAGTCCAGCACGGTTAGTAATCCGAGCCTGAAAACCCTACCTGGAAGGTCAGCCACCGGAGATAATTGCTCCACAACCACGGCTCCTTGTTTAAGTCAGCCCACCAGCTGGTCCAGCAAAGGGCTTAGGCAAACCGTAAGTCCACTGACTGGCTCCTGACCCATCCAGGGCCAGTCTGCCTGAGCAGGCAGATTCAAGCAGTCAGATCAACCACAAATGTAGGGGCCAACAGTTTGAATAGGCAAAGATCCAGTTACTCCCTTGGAACCACTCCACACGGTCACATATCCAGACTGCAATCTCCTCTGAGGTAAAGGAATCCTCGGTTGTTCAGCTGGGCAAGCTGACACTCAAAAAGTATAGTCCCTGAACTCCACACCACAATGTGGGTCCAGTCGGCTGAAAACTCTGCCCCTAGGGGTCCAGTCCACTCTCTTGTTACTCACTGTTTGCCTCAGCTCCACGCCAGCTCACACTGGTACTTCCTCCCTGATTATCTCCCTGCCATAAATACAGAAAACACAGAATGGGCAGGCACATCCCCTTGAGATTTGTAGCAAAGTCCCAAAGATTCCCTCTAGCAGTAGGGAGCGGTATCAGGCAAGTTAGACAGCCCCAGTGCACACTTCAAGTCTGGTTGGCAGTGGCCCCATTAACAGTCAGAGGCTCAGAAATTAGCTCACTCCACTGCCCAGCCCTATTAAACTAAAACAACCAAATAAAGAACCAATTCAGCAGGAGAGATTCACGAAACGAAAATAACATGATAAAAATGAAGGGAAAGATAAGGCAAACTCTAGAATCCACAAACAAAGCAGAGAAATTCACTGCACTTCACGGTGCGACCAGCACGGTGGCCATCTTTGAAAATCCAGCTGGATGGAGGGTGGTATCTTTAAAATGTTAGACCTGGGGAATAAAATGCGGAACTACAGGCTCTCATGGCTTGGGGGTGGACATGGCAGCCATCACCAAGACATGGGCCACCCAAACCATGACTGGGACCTGGCAGTTCCAGGTTACAGACTATTCTGCAAGGATAGAGTTAAGGGGAAAGGAGGAGGTAGCACTATATGTGAGGGAGGGCTAAAGTGTGTTAGGAAGAGGGGAAGAGATACAGAGGATCTATGGATGCAAATTCAATATCCAAAAAATAGGACACTACAGTAGGGGTGATGTACAGCGCCTCCCAATCGGAAGAGACAGATAGAGTATTTGGAATAGATCTGGAGGAACTGTGGGAAGGGAGGGTGGTGATAGTAGGTGACTTCAACCTGCCGGGAGTGGAGTGGGGGACACCTGCCACCAAGTGTAGAAGGAACAGATAGTGCTGACACCTTCCTGGATAACTTCCTGATGCAGCTGGTCAGTGAACCAACTAAGGAAGGGAATACCCTTGACCTCATACTGTCTAATGGGGAGGGTGAGGGATCTGAGGGTGGAGGAATCACTGGCAGAGAGTGACCACCAGACAGTATGGTTCCAGTTGCAGCTGGGCGGGGAATCTGGCACAAAGGTACTAGACTTTAGAAAGGCTGACTTCAAAAGATGGGTGATATGGTGCAAGGGTTCTTGGACAGAATTCAGCCTATTATGGACACTAATCAGAGGTGGGAACTCAATAAGTTAGGGATAGTGGAGGCAACAAATTCCCTGCAGCAAGGCCCACAGTAAAAAGGCTTGGGTGAAGAAACCTCGGAAGGATGAGCAAGGGTGTCATAGACAGGGTGAGAAGGAAAAGAGTTGCCTGTAGGAGATACAGGAGAACTGGGAGGGGAGGACAGGGAAGAGTATGTGAGGGAAGCAAAGGAGGTGACCAGGGAAGAAAGGGCAGCAAAGGCATCAAGGAGCTCAGGCTGGTGAAGGGAATTAAGGAGGGGAAAAGATTTCTTCAGGTACATCAGGGAGAAAAGGGTTTGTAAGGACCAAATAGTAAAGCCTAAGCCGGAGGGGAATGGGTGGAAAAGAGAGAAAGGCAGAAGCACTTAATGACTACTTCTGCTTGTTTTTACTAAAGAGAAAGAAGGAGAAATACCTAAGGTTGGGGGCAGGGGAGGCAGTGATGGATGAGGAAATCACAGAAGGTAGAGTGCTAGAGAGGTTAAGGCACTGAGGGTGGACAAGGCACTGGACCGATGACATACATCCTGGGGTACTGAAAGAGTTGGCAGAGGTCCTGGCAGACCCATTGGCAAGCCTATTTGATACCTCTCTGGACTCAGGGTGTGTACTCCAGGAGTGGAGGATGGCTCACATGGTTTCACTCCATAAGAGCGGTCCCAAAGATGAACCAGGAGCTATAAACCAGTAAGTCTCACGTCTATAGTGGGGAAACTGATGGAAACAATCCTGAAGGAGAGGCTGGTGACCCTGCTGAAGGTCAGTGGGGTGCAGGACAGTCAGCAGCATGGCTTTGTCAAGGGCAAACCTGCCAGACCATCCTAATGGACTACTATGACTGGTTGACTAGGAAATGGACAAAGGGCATACGGTGGATGTCCTGTGTCACAAACGCACTCTGCAGGTCAGGCCCTCTGCTCCCACAGTGCCAACCTCAGAGCACAATAGTGTGAACAGGTAACAGGCAGGGTAACCATCCTGTCTGCATTTGGGTCTGAATCACCTTTAGTTTCAAGTTCTGAGTGGATTCAAACTGTGAACCTTACATATGCTAGCATACCTAATGAACAGGCTCAGATATGTACCCTCTTCGGGATTCGTGTACAATCTTTCGCTGGGGCACCAAGCCAGGCTTACAAAATGAACCCTTAAACTCTGTAAGAGACCTTAGGTATATTCTTAACTTTCCCCAGTTTAGTAACACCATCAAACCCTTCAAAACAGCTGTCAGACTTAACCACGATACATCACATGCAAAAGAACTTGAAGACACCCAGGCAGTATCTTGAAAAAGATTCTTTACTAAAGATGATAAAAATATGAAAATGTAAACACAGAACAATATATCAAAGAACTCACAATCACATAAAAGAAGAAGGAAGATTACACAACAAAACTCCTACCACAATACATTTAGGGCCATATATTCAAAACTTTGCACTGGGCAAAAATGTTTGACAGGTTTAGTACGAGATTAGCGCGGTCTGCTATATTCAAAAGGCCAAATAGTGCGGCAAACTGCATTAGCCGGGCAAAATTATAATGTATGCAAGGGCAAACTGACATGAATACAGGCACAATGCTATATTCAGCGACTAAGCGCCGCTAAGTGGTTTTTGCGCGACGTGCGCATACACTAACGTGGTGACATTACCGCCCAGGAAAAGCTTGTCTTAATCCTGGGTAATCAGTTTTGCGCGACACTATGGCTTTGCGCGTGTTTGCGCAGGTATAGCGTGGGTTTCTATGCCACCTTAACAAATAAATATGACACATAGATAAAGCCAAACATAGAGGAAGCATGTTGTTAACTGATGGCATCACAATGATGCCATCATCTGCCACCAGTCCCAGCCATGCCAGGCAGCAGTGGTGACCCTGCCACCAGTGGACAGCACGGCGTGTGGCCATACAGCACACATCTGCGGACCGCATCCGTGGACACCAACAGATGCCGCACACACATGCAGCACTGTGGGCATGGAGGATGTTGAGGGAGCATGTATGGGTGGTGAGGCTGTGTTACAGACCAGGTGTGGCCACAAGGCTGGGACACATCATGCAGTGTACATGGGCCAGTATTGGGAATACCCCAACACCAGTGTGCCTTCTCGATAATATATCCCCCGCCACATACCTCACAGCTGTACAACTGCCATGGCACACAAAGCCAGGAATGTACATGTCATCAGAGCATCCATGCCGCAGGTGCAGCATCTGTGGGTCACACAATAGTGAAACAGTAATGTCCAGTGTCAGTAAACATCCGCAGGTTGGGCCTCTCTCACTGTGTATAGTGCAGTCATCATCACTGCCCTACACACCATAGGCATTGCTGTGTCCACACACTACTGGCCCCTTGCTACTGTAGTTTCTGCTGCGACTGTAGCATGCCCTACAGTGTGACAGTTGCATGCAGCACCACCACCACCTGTGCCTATGCTGTCCTGTCCCTGGGGTACAATAAGCTATGCTATGCTGTACTGTTTACATGTAGCCTGCAGTTATCATCGTGCACTGCCAGACTGACCTGCAGGTGGAGCTGCGGTTGGATCTGGTCAGCCCCTGTACTTCCAGACTGACCTACAGGTGGCTCTGTGGGACCCTGCAGTAACGCTGGGCAAACTGCATGCAAATCAGGGTATAATGAGATACTAATCCGTTGTTTGCCCAGAGACTACCTAAGTAGGCTCATTTGCATGGCACTTTTGAATATGGCACATTTTAGCTCGGCAAGCGTGTTTTGCTCCGGCTAACTGCTTAGTTCGGCTGCTAATTCCGCGCTTAATGTTTAACACGGGCGCTAACGGGTATGGGGGAATATTATACAGTTTTGATCACTGTTCTTTCACATCTGCTGCTTCCTGCAGCTGTACTGAGTCCATGCATTTGCTGGCACACACATTGGCCACGTAGTTCGCCTGTACCTGCCCTCACGTTGCTTGTATACTGTGTTGTTGTTGTGGGTTGCACTTCCTGGTTGCTTTATTCAGTGCTGTCTTATTCCAGGGCTATGTTTGCCCTGCACTCCAACCAGTTGCATGGCCTCGTTACCATGCTATATTCGGAAGCTGTTTGCCCTGGGCTATTCCTTTTAATATAGCTTGCTCTGTGCTCGGCTAAGTTTGTCTACCGGCAGTGCTAATTTTGCCCGGGCAAAGTTTTGAATATCTGGCCCTTAGAGTTTTGCTATCTAAGGTATTACCTCTGGAAGTGCTGTTTAAAGTTAGATCAGAGAGCAGTGTCTCTCTAGAGTCCCAAAATGAATGATATGACCGACATTTCAGACACAAGTTTCAGTTTAAACTATGTGCCTCCACACCCTTCTGTGAGTCATCTAGCTCCTCCTTTAGAATATAAAATTACAAAAATGATTTCCTATCAGGAGGTATTTTAAATAAGGTGCCATCAGAAGAAAAAAGACATTTCCTATATATAACTCCTTAATTACATGCTTCCTTTGAACTTAGCAGTCCCACACTGGCACCAATGTGTTAAAAAGCTAATAGGAATCAGCCTAATGATGTCCTGTTTCTGAAGTCATAAAGTCACATTTGGTTTGCACTTCAAAAAGCCTAGACATGTCATAAACAGTAATAAAATGCCATTTCTCAAGGAAGTTAATTACATTACAGAGATCTCCTGGTCAGTGTAATACATCCTGGGATTTTAACTGCTGACACCTTGTAATTTAAAAGGGCCAAATCTCACAGCCTGACATTTCATACACTGACCATTTATAATACCAATATCATACAATAATCATAACCAGCTGGCCAAGTGTCACATCCTGTACGGGACTTCAATACGGCATTTCACTCGTGCCACATGAAAGACTCCACATGTAAGCTAAGGGGCAGAGGGTATGGCAAAATTGGTGGGTGCGTGGAGAACTGGCTGCAGGGACAGCAGCAGAAGGTGGTGGTGGAGGAGAATTATCATCCCCAAGGGCAGTGATGAACAGGGTCCCACAGGGTCAGTGCTGGGGCCAGTGTTATTTGGGATTTTTATTGCAGACATCTCGTAGCATAAATAGCAAGATCAGTCTATTTATAGATGACACCAAGATGGAAGCAGTGGTGGATGGCCAAGGGGTGGTAGGGATTGCAGGAAGATCTAACAAGGCTGGAGACATGGTCTGACACCTGGCAACTTGGTTTCAACACCAAAAATGCAAGGTGCTGCATTTCGGCACATAATCTAAAGAGGAGCCACCATCGGGGAGGGGTGCAGCTAGCTGTGGTTGAGGAGGAGAAAGATCTGGGGTGCTCATTGCAGGAGCAATGAACAACTAGGCACAGTGCAGGAAAGCAGCAGCCATGGCCAACAAGATTCTGGGTTGTACTGCAAGGGTATGACATCTAGAAAAGGGAGGTGATTCTGCCATTATACAGATCACTGGTCAGACCCCACCTGGAGTACTGTGTTCAGTTTTGGCACCCTTACCTAAAGAGGGATACTTATATTCCTGGAACGGTGCAATACAGAGCAACAAAGATGTTCCAGGGTCTGGGGAGTTACCATATGAAGCTAGACTGAGGAATTGAACATGTACTCTCTGGAGTAGAGGAGGGACAGGGGATATGACTGAGATCTTTAAGTACATGAGAGGAATAAACTGGACATGCACTGAGGGACTGTTCAAGGGAGGGTGGGGAGGCACTGGGTCATGACATGAGACTGGAGTGTGGAAGGTTTATGAGGGAAATGAGGAGGCATTTTGTTACAGAAAGGGTGGTAGCAGAGGAATGCACTGCCAGCAGAGGAGGTGGCCTGTAAAACAGTGGGATGCTTCAGGAGGGACAGGGATAGGGCAAAGGGAGTCATGGGTCATGGGAGGAGGGGTAGGGTGGAAGGGCAGCTGCAGAGTAGGGTGCTAGCTGAAAAATTGAGCAGACTCGACAGACCAAATGGCCTTTTTCTGCTGGCAGTTTCACATGTTCATACGCTCATAAGAGTAGTGAAATTTCCTAAAGTGTCTTGACTAAATTATCCCCATTTACTAAAATGCCACTAACAGCTTAATCTGGTTTTCTTTGAGTCGGTTTGCATCTGTATGTGCCCACACTGGATGAGGCTGAAGATAGGCTGCATCGCCTATCCCTTCTTCCCTAGTTAACAAAAACATTTTAAATAATTGCATCAATAAATCAATAAATAAACACTACCCTCTGATCCACCCCTAGCTCATAAACAGTTCTGTAAGTTCCCTAAGTGCATGTATTCTGGGGTGCCAGGTATGTGGATGCTAGCAAGTGTGTTGGCATCTGAAAGTAGAGAACTATACATCCCAGATACATGCGATTCATACGCATCTTGTGTGCCTTTGTGGATCGGACCCTAATTGTGTCTGTGACTAGTTTTGGACTGTGAGTTGACACTGTTGTACTTGTAGACATACTGGTACCTCCTCCTTGCTCCTGTGGCCAGTCTCACCCCAGCTGGTCAAGCTATTCCTAGCATCCAACAGTCCATCTCCGCCCCACCTTCACCACTGAGGAATCAGAGTCAAGCATTCGCTGATATGCAATTGCTGTCTGGCTGTCTTGCACTCACCCAGAGTTAAGTGCTCCCTGCAACTGACACATCCTTACTGCATTACTCTCACTCTGGAGTCAGTAAAGTACTCTCAAGTCTGAAATGTTCTCCTCCTTCCCAGTGTTGCAGATACCCCTGACTCATTCAAGTCACTGCTTTTGCTATCAAATGTCCACCTACCACTCTGTGTACCTCTCCTCACTAATCCTCTATGTATCAGTGTAGCACACAGAAACATAGCATGGTCTAACCTCCGTGTGTCGTGCCACCCTCCCCAGAAAAGCACGCCATTAAAATTGTTCTTCATTGTTTGAGTTCAGGCTGGTTGTTGGGGTTAATAAAGAAAGCCTGAAATGTGTAAACTGCAAAAGTACATTCAACATACAAATATACATTTCACAATCACTGCTTGTTAATTACTGGTACAATGTCAATGCGCTGAAATGGGATTTCACAGTATACAAGCAGTGCACTATGTAAACTGTAAAATGCTTTGTAAACCATGGTGGCATGCTGTACTTTGTTGTTTATGAAATGATGTATTGTCGAACTGCCACCGCTAGAATAGAATCTTGCATTTGTAACCAGGAGGTCAATCTAAACTGTAAAACATTCTGTGAACTGCGAATACCAAAACACCATTTCAACATGTGTGAAACACAGTTTGGAAACTGGCTGTGTATGTGAAAGTTGGGCAGATTAGGAGTGAGAGAAAACGGTTTACAAAAATGTCAGCCTCAGTTGGAAGCGGAATCAGTTAGACAGGTAGGTCAGTAGCTCCAGGAAGCTGGCACCTCACTTCCATAGCAATGAAGTGACCCTATTGATTAAAGAAGTCACTGAAACGGTGTATTCTCTTTTGGGGGCCCAAAGATTGCCATATGCAGAGCGTGAGATGCTTGGAGGGAGATCAGGGCATGCACCATAAAACAGTTAAAGCATAAGTGGTATGACCTCCGCATAGGGAGCCAAAAGTTATGGAGCTGCTCACTGAGGCCATCACCATGACGGAGGATGCCTAATGAAGTTTCACAGAAAGGACATCTCAAGGGCAAGCAGCACCAGCAGTAACAGAGAGTATAATATTAAACAATATTGTCCAGCTCTGACTTCCGACAAAATTAATATGTTACAGGTAATTATTGTGTGATGCTTGCACAGAGGAAATGCATAGATCTTGCTCCATAGAGAACAGCGAGCTGGAATCCTTTCAACCCTTTGTTGTGACATGACTGAGAAGGGAGAGTTGTGGCACTGTGCATTGAATTGCATCCATCCCAAGCTGAGAACAGAGGGACAGTGCTGTCACCTGTTGATTGGACCATCATGCTTGTTCTAGAAGTAGGCTCCCTCTTGAGAGTGGGTAATGAATATAATATGAGCAAGCTGTCGATAAAATACTGTGCCTGATATGGGTGGAGCCAGCACTCCCTCTGGATATGGTATTAATGAACTCCCACACCATATTGGCAGGCACCCCACATTCTGAGCGCTGCTGCTCACTCAGAGCTGCACTTCACACTACTGCTGACTACAGACTACACTGAACTGCTATCTGGACATTCTAAACTGCCACCTAGCAGCTGATTCCAAAGTGGCTTATGCTCTGGGGAGAATTTTAAATGACATAATCCATTCTCTGCTCAGCCTAGCTGAGTAAACAATGATGTAATCTGTAAAGAGCTCATAGTAAGCACTTTACACAGCTGCTCACCATTTTCCTACGGCTAACCTGATGGGATTCTAGTAACCCAGGACTGGGTGGTTACACATAGATGTGCAGAAAGTATTTACTATCATGATTTAAGACTTGCCTGACTCCACCCAGCATGACAATGCTAACACTATCACCCTGACAGAAGGTTCTGCTGAGTACTTGTAGCTATCCACCTAATGGCCTGCCATGGGGCCCTTGACTTAATTTTGTCACATCATGACCACTGTGCCATACCTCTACAGTCAGTGCAGGATGAAGTCACACACCACCTCAGCCACACTGTACAATTACTGTTTTGTATTCCCAGTTTTGGAGATAACACTCTTGCACTCCACTGGGGAGGAAGGACACATCGAAACCAGTGCATACCCCAGTGCTGCAGTTTATTCAGGTCAGGTGGACTGGACATGGTACTCAGAAGTGATGATTCCTAAAGTTTTAAAACACTGATTGGGGCAGTCAAGGGAGGCTATGCCACTTCTTACAGTGGAATTGGATTGGTCATGGAATTAAGAAATGCCCTCGCCCTCTTCCAGTGACCATGCAGCCAAACTGGTAGTTTGGATATCATGAACTGGAAGCACTGAATGATTTCACCAACAATAGTCATTTGGTATGGTATGACCAGTGTAAACTTATAAGGATTGTATAGACTAACTGAACACCCAATCCCCTACCCCATCTGGTGTGACACGAATGTTGATCTGTGCACAATTTACCACCACCATGATCAGCAACAGTGCATGCCACTAGCACCCTTCACCTACTGCACGTGCTATAATGCAGGTGTGCTTCATGGTATTCAAATGACTTTTGCCATTATTCAACAGGGCCACATGGGGAACATCAGTGTACTGCTAAGCACCAGAAAGGTGGTATGGGTCAGGCAGCAAGCTGTTCCTTAGGTCAAGGAGCACTTCAACTTCACAACACAACCGGTAAAAGCTATTATTTACACTGGTGCTTCTAGAATAGCTAAGGTCATCACAGACTAGTAGAACAGACCATGTTCCACCAACTTTCAGTGATGAAACACAAGAGATGGTGGCCTCTGGATTAAATTGAGTTCTTCAACACATGATTCAACTTAATTTGTTAACAGTGTACATAGCTTAACAGACACTGGCTCTCCACTGCTCAGGCTTGGTCCTCCTCCGCTTCTGCAAAACACTGCTGCTGCTTGCATCAATGCTGACCGCAGCATCGTCACTGGACCTTCAAGCAGCACCTGTTACAAATGAAGAGGAATAGTTGAAATAAGTGCTGGAAGTTGGGACACATAACAGTAAAGCAGCACTGCAGTACTCAAACACATTCCATCCTGTGGGGAAGTCAAACTGCCAACTTGACCAAAGAATACAACAAATAATCACATGAGGAGGTGAGGAAGAATCACACTAAGGGGTTAACTTCCTTCAAGAAAACTGCATATCATCACATATTTATATAAGGAGTGCTGTTGGAAAAGGCCATGGAGAAGACATGGGCAGAGATGCCCAGTAAAATTATAGGAACACTGGTGATAGCGCTGTGGGGTCTCTACTAGATGGGTGACCTCATCTTTAGGAAATAAGTAGAATCACTAGAAACATTGTTTATGCTAATTGTTTAATTATTTGAACTAGTCCTCAAGGGTGTATAAAAGTTAAACTTGTAAATCATGAAATTGTAACTGTAAATTGCAGAATTACATTTCACAGTTATAGTGTATTGTGAATTATTTATGTCATTTCAGTGTGATGGAATAGCATTTCACAGTTTGCAAGCAGTCGCTATGTAAACTGTGAAATACATTGCAAACTTCAGAGATGCATTTACCATTTATGGAATTACACATAATTAAATCTCCACTACAAAATAAAATTCAACCATTTATGAACAGAGGTCCAGCCTGAACTGCAGAGTCTTTGGTGAACTGCAGAATATGATTTCACCCTTTCTTCACGTGTAAAATGGAGTTTAGAGAATGGTAGTATATGTCTGAAAGTTAGCTGGATTAGGAATGAGAGAAAATGAGAGCAAGAAATTCATAAAAATTGTCAGCTTCAGACTCAGCTGTTCAGCAAAAGGAGCAGGCCAGCAGCTCCATGAAGTTGAAACCTCACTTCCAACAATAGTGAAGTGGCCCTTGTGATCAAGAAGGTCACCAAAAAGTGGGATGACTTGAGCATAGGGAGCCAAAAGAAACTGAGCTGCTCAGTGGGGCCATCAGCTTGACAGAGGATGCCCAAAGAAGTGCCACAAGAAAGACATCTCCTAAAGCCAGTCCAGCAGTATGGAGGGCTGAGGCATCATGTCTTACCTCCTGCCACACCGCAACCAGTGTTTGGTGGCAAGCATGGGTTGTTGGGGTCACCCAGGAGGGAGAGTATTGAGCATCTGGAGGACAGTTTTCTCTCCTGGGAGGGTGGCTTGGTAGTCCCACCAAATGACTTCCCCAGGTGGAGGCCTGTGAGTATAATGGGTTGGGATGCCAATGTAGAAGGGTGTTTGGGACTCCACAGCGTATACACCTCCATGTGTGCTCACTGATGTATCATGCCCCAGCAACGAGGGAAGGGAGAAAATGGTGGAAAATCACCCTAGATGGCAGGAGATGCTTGACCTCCTGCAGGTTATGCACTGATAGCTGGGCACAACTGCTGTCCCGTGGCAGAGGATGATGGTCAAAAGTAAGTCCCAGAGGAGCTGGGTGATGGGGCTTGGGGATCAATCAGGTGGGGGCCGCCGGAGAACTGGCAGATAAATAGAATATAGAAAACAAAAAGAAGGACATCTCCAGTGCCAGCAGCACTAACAGTAACTGTAAGTACAATGTTAAATAATATTATCTAATTCTGACCTCTGACAAAATTAATAAATTAATAAGAAGTTACAGGTAATTATTGTGTGATGCTTGCACAGAGGAAATGCATAGATCTTGCTCCATAGAGAACAGCGAGCTGGAATCTTGCAACCCTTTTGTTGTGACATGACTGAGGAGGGGAGTTGTGGCACTCTGCATTGAATTGCATCCATCCCAAGCTGAGAACAGAGGGACAGTGCTGTCACCTGTTGATTCAACCATCATGCTTGTTCTAGAAGTAGGCTCCCTCTTGAGAGTGGTAATGAATATAATATGAGCAAGCTGTCGCATAAATACTGTGCCTGATATGGGTGGAGCCAGCACTCCCTCTGGATATAGTATTAATGATCTCCCCACACCATTTACAGTGAGCTTTCCATGGGTTACTTGGTATTAACCTGGGGGTTGCCACACAGACAGACAGAGAGGACTTAACTGTAAGTAATACAGTTCATGAGTTTAAAAGATCGGTTCATGTAAACAAACTCTACCACCCAAAAACAAACACAAAATGCGGATGTAAAAGTTGAGATTTGAAGCAGCATTACTTTGGAACGACTTACCATTTACAGTTCGCACTTTGTTTTCCCATCACGATTTTACAAATGCCTTGGATGAATGTTTCCACTTATATGTAAATGTGTATAGATGGAATAATTGTTACTGGTACTGTCCTTAAACTTGTCATAGGTGTAACTAACTGTGTATTAAGACTGTTTTCAGCTATTTTAAGTATTTTAGAGCAACTGATAGGATTTAAAAACAGGACTGTCTTGCAAACAGGGTGTAATAACCCTTAGGACATGTATTTCCTGTATAAAACAAAACGTTTATCTATCTTATCTATTTAACTGAGCATGTGAGAACATGGGAATGTGACAGAAGAGGATTAAAAGTCATTCTGTTTTGGCGATTTCCGCCCAGTGGTAGTGCTACTGCTTGCAGCGCTGATGATCTAGGTTCAAGGCAGACTCTTGGGAACTGGAGGGTTAGCATGGGGAGGAGGATCGAGTGTCCAAAGGACTGCTCTTCTTCAGGGGCGAGGATTGCAGAGCCAGACAAATGCCTGGCCTCCTAGCAGAAGCTAAAGGAAAGGTAGTTTGGGACTGCCAGAGAGCAAGGGCATGGTGGATGGTAACATGTGCCATGTGGGAGCATGCAGCTCATGTCACGCTGTTACACTACATGTCATGTCCTCTCTGGGTGAAAAGTGGGAAACACCTGCTGGCAGAATGATGCCGGGCACCTGCAGGTCCCATGCCTGACCTGCGGGCACTGCCAGCAGAACTGGATCCCCACCAACTCCACCTAGGGGAGTAAGCCCTTGGTGGCGACAGTCAGTGGGGTAAGTCCCAGTGGATATTGTGGTGATGGGGCTGGGGTGTCTGGGGGATGGGGCTGACCAGACTGAAAGAGAAAACAGAATAACTAAAAGTCAGCCCGTTTCCCTTCTTATACCACCTGAGGAGCTTCTACTCCCAGTAGACACTGATGTCTCACTCTCACGCCTCATTGTGGCCTTGGCAGTGTAAGTTATCAACACTTTTTATATATAAATGTTACCCCTAGGTAGCACTATCCCAAAGAGCTACTACCCTGCCTGTGGCTAGTAGCAATTTAAGGTTTTGAGTTCTGAAGCAGGTGCCTCCACCCGGAGGTCAGGGTTTGTAATGGTTAAGCTAACCTGGGCACAGCCCTCCGGGACACTGTAACCCCCCCTTCTCTAGTGGCCTGAACACTGTACAATAATTACTTTCACAATACCCCTGGTACACCACACAAGTGCCCACACTGTTTGCACCTACCACCAGGGCTGGTTCCTTGGCTTGACCCTGGGGACCCCCTATAAAACAAGGTTAAGCACAGCAAATAGCAACAGTACTGTACTTTGAGCACAAACTGGAACCACAGTCAGAATACATGCAGAAAAGTTAGATCTGATTTATTCAGGGATTTGAACAAGGGAGAGGCAAAATCAGGTTAATTAGCTTAAAGGTTATATTAATCAAGCAGTTATGTATGCTTTGAGTCCCCCACAGTCCACCTCTGGGTACCCAGGTAGAGAAGAGATGGGCTAGCCAGGACAGTTGCCGGGGTTGCAGCTGGTTGGGGCCCTGTGATGGAAAACACAACAAGCACAGTACACAATAATTGTAATCTGGAGCCAGAGGGCTCAGTTCAGTAAAGGAAACGAAACAACAAGACAATCAGATGACACACTCAGATTAAGCTGTTGTTGCAGGAGCTACCCTGGTATTTACTCACGATACCCAAGACTGGACACAGGCTGGATGAAAATCGAGACTGCAGGTGGTTGATCTGGAATGCCAGGAGAAGCAGGGCCCCACAGTCACAGAGGCATCATTCCTGTTCAAGCGTGGAGCAGGGGCTGATCCCCAGGCAGGTCTCTTGTCGATGGCTTCTCTGTGCAGTGGGTAGTCTGGCTGGACTAGTCTGGCAAGGCCCAGACTACATGGAGACAAATTCGGGTATAGTCTGATTTGGGCTGGATACAGCTTCAGCAAGCAGAACACAGTTCACACAGTGGGGAACTAACTCACAACCCACTAGCAGCTCATAGCACACTTTACATGTACGGAAATTCCTGTAGCCAGACAAAGTGCTTCGGTCACAATCATAAGTCTCTGCACACACTGGGAGCTTAGGGGTAGCTGGAACTCCTGACAAGCTGATCGCATTCAGCAAAATCTTGGTCTTCTTCAGGTTGAGCCTGACCCACTTCAGTAGCTTACTTTAGTCACACAATATTTGTAATCTGGAGCCAGAGGGCTCAGTTCATAAAGGAAACGAAACAACAAGACAATCAGATGACACACTCAGATTAAGCTGTTGTTGCAGGGAGCTACCCTGGTATTTACTCTCATGATACCCAAGACTGGACACAGGCTGGATGAAAATCGAGACTGCAGGTGGTTGATCTGGAATGCCAGGAGAAGCAGGGCCCACTAGTCGCAGAGGCGTCATTCCTGTTCAAGCTGGAGCAGAGGCTGATCCCCAGGCAGGTCTCTCAATGGCTTCTCTGTGCAGTGGGTAGTCTGGCTGGACCAGTCTGGCAAGGCCCAGACCGCATGGAGACAAATTGGGGTGCAGTCTGTTTTGGGCTGGATACAGCTTCCAGCAAGCAGAACACAGTTCACACAGTGGGGAACTAACTCACAACCCACTAGCAGCTCATAGCACATTTATATGCGGAATTACACTGTACCAGGCAAAGTGCTCCCCGGTCACAATCGCAAAATCTCTGCACACACCAGGAGGTTAGGGGTAGCTGCAACTCCTGACAGGCCGATCGCATTCAGCAAAATCTTCAGTCTTCTTCAGGTTGAGCCTGGCCCACTACAGTAGCTTACTTTAGTCACACAAACTTGGATTTTGTCCAAAATAATTCTCTTCTCTACCTCTCAGGAGCAGCAGGCAGACATACAGGCCAAACACTCAGCCTTTTCCCAGTTCTCCCATGCGAATCCACTCAGGATTGCTGCTCAGAATTACTTCAGCTCCTTCTTCTTGAACTTCCAGCTCAGAACTAACTGAAAACTGCAAGCAGCTTGGGACTTCCGAAGATCCAAAAGATTTGGTTGGCTGATTTGGCTGTCAGTCAAAGCAAGAGCTCCCACTTCAGTTGCAAAAAGGTGCAAAAGTTCAAACTACAGTTCCTACAGATTTTGAATTGACAGCTCCTGTAGTCCGGCTACATTTTAGGTCCCACCAGTACTGTTTGGTCCAATTTGCAGTTCAGGACCAAGATAGTGGAGACAAAAAAACAGTCCTTGCTACAAAGAAAGCAGGTTAGACAAACAACATTATCATTATCATTCTAAATTATTTTCAGTAAATAGTTACATCTTCAACAGAGCTCCCTCTCAGATTACTTAAGCTGCAAACAGGCAGCTCTTAAAGAGACAGTACACAGAGGCTATACAGGCTCTGGTAATCACATTTAAACTGCTAAATGCAGGACACCAGCCTGGTAGTGAGCATTTAGGAAGCTCAAGGAAGACTTTTGGGAACCCCCATTTGTGGGGGTTACACCCTTCCCTGCCTGGGAAAACTTGGCATCTGCGTCAAGTCTGTACCATCATAACATTGAAAATGCAACATATACAAGATATTTATACCATTAGCATGCTATACAAGTACTATCTGATTAATCAATTGGCATAACGTGTCACTTTACTATACATTTCAGTGTACTGCACTATATAATTTCCATTCTGACAATACATTATGCATATTTCACACAGGTAAATTGAACATTACTATACGGAATCATGTAATAACTTCCTGTACTCTAAGCAATGCAAGAGGGGCCCTTCCCTATCAGATAACTTGGGGCTGGATGGGGCAGGGACACCATGGTGAGAGGCAGAACAAGTAACCTGGAATGGGCCATCAAGCTCAATTTGGGCAGTGAGCTCTGAGAGACATAAACACCTTTGTGGACTACATTGAGAGGCAAATCCACTGGCCTCCCGGGAATCGTGATTGAAGCGCACCACTGGCTTGACAGCTCGGCCAGTCTTTGTGGGGTGAACAACCACTGTCTCTGTACTTTCAGCAATGGTCTTGGAGCTTTCATCACTTGTGAGGGTGCCTCTGCATGAAGGGGATGTCCAAGCTGGGAGCACTGTGAGCCCTTGCTCTGTAGTCTGTTTCTACAACACTTGGCTCATTTTGAAGACACTCTGGCACTGAAGGGGGTTGTCAGCACTCTCATAGTGTTCCTCAAGTTCTGGCATGTCACCAGAAAGACTCATACCATCAACCCTCCTTCAGGCAAATCAAACAGTTCCACAATACACAAAGACTCAGCATCTTCAGGCGTGATACTTTAAACTTCACCTTCAGGGAGCATTGGCTCCAAGGATGATGCCGGGGTGTTAGGCAGTCCAGAAGGCCCAGCTTCATCCCCATAATTCAACATAGGATTTCCACGAAACAACTGACTCAGTTCATATGAGGGTAATAGGTATCAAACTCACTGTCATCTGAGTTAGACTGGCAGTCACTATCATTCTGGGCCTGCTGCGGGGAAGTCTTAAGTCGGCAACCACGGGTGCTAGCTGACTCTGTTTTTTCTTGCAGCAGCACGAGTCACTGATCCAGGGGAATCAATCTAGGTGGGTTCAGCCTCAATTATAACTTGACCAATAGGTAGCAAGTAGTTACGATGCATGGTCTTGACAGCTTTGGAGTTATTCTCTGCAACTTTGTACACTGGCAAATCATCCAACTTTCCAACTATGACATGGGAAGATGGTGCAATCGATTAGCAATTTTGTGTTTACCATGCAATCCTAAATTTCACAACAATACATGGTCTCCAGGCCTAACCTCTTGAGCCTTTACTTTTCTATCATGTCTCTCTTTGTTGGCTAGATTTCTTTTGGTGGCCATTGTCTGGGCCAGTTGTTAGGCATGGTTCAATTAAGCTTTCAGTTTTTTGTACATGTGCAGGTAGTCTTCAGCTCGGACCCCATCAGGAGAAACCCCAAAACAGACATCAACAGGCAGCCGGGCCTCTCCCGAACATGAGGCGGTCGGGAGAGACCCGACATCATTCTTCATGCAATTGTATGTGTGTACCAAGGTGCTAATCTGCTGGCTCCACTTATGCTTATCTTTTGGGTGGAGAGTGTCTAGCATGTCTAGCAGGGTGCGGTTAAAGTGTTCTGGTTGAAGATCCCCTGCGGGTGATAAGGGTGGTTCTTGATTTTTCACCCCATATAGAGAGAGCATTTGTTTGATTAGCCGACTCTCAAAGTCCCAGCCCTGATCAGAGTGAATTCACTGGGGGCACCATAGTGGATGAAGAAATTTTCCACTAGCACCTTGGCCCACGGTAGATGCTTTTTGATCTTTGGTGGGAAAAGCTTGTGCATACCGTGTGAAATGGTCCGTAACCACTAACACATTGCCAATGTTTTGCTGATCATGCTCTAAACTCAACAAGTCTATGCAGACTAGTTCCATTGGGGTGCTGGTAGTAATATTGACAAGGGGCAGTCCTCTGAGGCAGGGTTTTTCTCTGCATGCAGCGACTACAAGTCCTTACATGGTGCTCAACATTGGCCCCATCTTGGGCCAGTAGAATCGAGATCGTACTAGGTCAAGGGTCCACGTGATACCGCGATGGCCCATATGATTGTGGAGGGACCTCAGTACTAAATCTTTGAAGGCTGTGGGCAGGACCAATTGTTGCTTGTCTATTTGGCCACCCTGATCTACTGTCTTTCTATACAACAACTGATTAAGCAGCTTCAACCTGGGGCCTTCTTTAAACAATAAAGCAGTTCGCAGATCAGAGGAACGAACTTGACACATCTTTTCCTGCACGAAGGGTGTCAAGTACTGGCTGAATCATCGGATCTTGGGATTGAGCCCATTGAATGCTGTCATTGTCAAACTGAGGTAGTACTCAATATCTAGAGCAGAAAAGTGGCAACACGCAGCCGGTATGCAGGTGTCAGAGGGGCCCAAACAATCTGCTAAGCAGTCCGCTGTGTCTGTAGACATCTGTTCATTTCTATCAAACTTTTGGCACAATGCTTGATGTTAGGTTCAGACAGCCTGACCCAGTCTCTCTTGGAAATGGGCCTCCGGGATAGGGTGTCAGCATCAATATGATTCAGGCCCGATCTGTATTCGACAGCATAATCATATATTGAAATGTAGAAAGCCACGGTGCCCGTGGCATCTAACTTAGCTGAAGTCTGTACATAGATCAAAGGATTATTGTCAGTTCTCACCAATATTTTACGCCCCATAGAGGTAATCATGAAACTGGTCGACAATGGCCCATTTTAATGCAAGGAACTCCAACTTATGCACAGGGTAGTTTTGCTTTGACGGGGTCAAGCTCCTACTGGTGAATGCCACTGGTCTCAAACCATCCTCATGGTCTTTTGGGCTGGCAGTATAGCCTAGAGATTAGAGGAACAAGGTGTGAATGAGCTTGGTACATCCAGCAGACCAGACCTGAGTCTGATTCTTACAGCCTCCACTTGCATACTGTGTGACTCTGAGCAAGTCACTTAATCACCCAGTGCTCCCAGGTCACCCCGAAAACAGGCACTTTGCATAGTGGGCCTTACCTGGTTACCAAAGACTAAAATAATAAAAAAATTGACACAGTGCAGCTCCTAGACCCTGCAGACTGACATCAGTATGCAGCACATAGGGTTTGGTGGGATCAGCATAAGCGAGGATGGGGCATGGGTGAGCTGGTATATGACTTCATGGAAGCTGCTTCACAATCAGGCATCCAACAGGACCCAAAAAGTTCACCTGGGTGGAAATATGCTTTGTCTGGTTCTTTGATGGCCTCTTTTTGTATTTTTGATTGGTAGGAGGGTAACCTTGGGTAAGATTCAAGAGTGGCGAATCACTTTGGAATAGTCCTTTATGAACCAGCGGTACTAGCCACAGAATCCCAGGAAACATTGTAGTTCTTTCAAATTGTGGTGCTGGGCCAAGTAGTCAAGGCTTCAACTTTACTAGGATCAGTCTCTATCCCTCTGTAGACACTATGTGCCCCACATACTTCACAGAGGTTTGGAAAAACTGGCACTTGTCAATGGACAGCTTGAGGCCAAAATCTTCCAGTCGGTCTAGTACTTTGAACAGTCGACTCTCATGTACCTCTAGGGAGCTCCCAAACACAATGACATCATCCAAGTACACCAGGCATTCCAGCAATTTCCATGTCTCCCACCGCTCGTTCCATCAGTTGCAGGAAGGAACACCCGATATCCCTGTGGCATTCTCAAGAATTCATAGAACCCCAAAGGACAGATGAGGGCTGCCTTCTCACGGTTCTCCAGAGCCATAAGAATCTGGTAATATCCACTGCGAAGATCCAACACCGAGAACCATTTGCTCCCATTCAAACAATCCAGAGCATCTTGTATATGGGACATGGTGTATTGATCAGGATGGTCTGCCAGTTGAGGGTCTGATAATCCGCACCACGTTTGTACTGTTCCATTCTTCTCATGCACAGCCACAATGGGAGAAGCATATGGGCTCCTGGTTCTTGTATCACACCAGCTGCGAGCATTTCTGCAAGTATCTTTTCACATTGTCTATGTATGCAGGGCTAGGCTCAAGACCTCTCTCGAATGGCCATTCATCATGCAGGCGTATGTGATGCTCTGCACCCTTGACACATCCCACTGGCATTCTTCCAATGAAAACACTTGATCTCTCTCTGGGCAAGTTTCTGGCTAATTCTAGTCTTCCATTCAGCTGGCAACGGGAGTCATCAAAATCAAACAAGTCGGGTCACTCTATCTGTCTTGCCAGGGGTTTGTTGCTGGGCAACACTGCAGTGTCTACACAGTGTACCGTAGCTAGGGTGCATCCTCTGTTCACCCAAATCTCCAAATCTGACACATTATGAATCTGGACCATCACTCATCATGCACAGGCATGAGCACGAGCTGGCAAGATGCTGGGCTTTACCAATAATTCTTCCGGCAATTTTCCATCACCTGGCACGTCCAACATCAGTATTTTGTTCTTGACATGTTTGCGGAGGCGGACCTCCCCTTGAATGGTACACTGGGTGTTAGAGTCTAGTACCATTGAATCAGGATCCTTCTTCCAACACCCCCTACCGGTTCATCTTGGTCCACTGCTTTGGGGTTCTGTTGCAAATCATAGGCTGTCTTGATCACAGCAGGAATTCTTAGGGCCCTCCCAGTCCATCGCCCTTGTTTCTAGCGACAGAGTTGTGCCAGGCCGGCCAAGTGATGCTGAGGGTTGAGGTGCTGGATGCCACTTCAGCCCGCCCGGCGACCGGGTTGAGGGAACAAGCTTGGGTCGTCGGGGTTGGCAGGGGAGGAATGGGATTAGTGTCGAGACAGCTCTCCTGCTCCTGGGGTGGGCTGGGGACTCTACACCACCCTGGGCGACCCCCTGGGGACACTCGGAGGTACTGCATGCAGTGGTGTAAGGAGGGACCACGGCGGATGACTGCGTATGTGCGTGGATGTTATTACCGTCCGTGGTCCCAATGGGAAGAAACAGGGAAAATGGCAGCACGGGTCCATGGCAGCTTGATAGCCGCAGCTCTGCCAGCCGATGATGCCTGGAGGCATGTGCTGGTACTGGTTCCTCACCGTGCACAGAAGGCTATGAGGGGGCCCTTTGCAGGTGTAGTTGTGTCTGCCAGCTGGGCATGCGAGCTTTGGGGTCGGCGGCGGAGTGGAGCAGTGGCTGGATATAGAGCAGGACTGTGGCTGCAGAGGAGAAAATGTTAAATGATAAAAAAAGAGTTGTGCCAGTCTCCCAAATATATGGGTGTTGGTTCCAATTAACGGGGAACCCCATCATACAATCCAGTAGGGGACACACTAAGGCCAGTGTCTCCACTTGCTCTTCTACACCAGTTACAGCTGCAGGAAATGACAACCAGAGGCGGACATATCCTAGGTAAGGATAAGACTTGTCGCTCAGCACCCACACATGTAGGCCTTCCAGGGATTGTAAGGGCACAGCAGATAAAGTGTTTGTCTCACCAGTCCTTAAATACAATGGTCACTATGCCCACTGTCCAGCACAGCCCGAGTAGGAATACCATTCATAGTCATGGTAGTCTCCTTTGAAGGGCTCACTATTTTGGACCATTCTGAAGGAACAGCAGCAGGGGCCTGGACAGATGATTTAGCCACATAGGGATTTGAGTTACTACTTTTGAACCCTCACTGCGGTCATTTTGGGCACTCCTCGACCGCTGATTCATTCTCTGAAGCTCGCCTTGAAGCCTATATACAACTTTATCTAGATCTTTTGTGGACCGACATTCTCTCTTCATGTGCCCATCCTTCCACAATTATGGCAAATATGTTTTCTGGGATTTGGAGTGGCGAGGCATCACACTGGGAGCTGGGACGGTGCTACTACCAATTGAAAACCTTGGTGCCATCTCTGTCTGCTGTGTGGTACATTTGGAGACATCTCATCAATTCTCTTACTTCCATAGTCAAGACATCTAGTTTCGAGCTGCTGTCAGCAGGAGATGCCTGGGTGGACACCCCACCCCATAGCAGATGCAGTTGGATAAGGGTCGGTGCCTGTATTTGCAGGGTGGCCTTCATAAAAGGCTGTTTTTGTTTCCCTGAACTCCCTCAAGTTCATCCAATGGTGGCACACCCTCATTCGTTCCCACTTCGGAAGTGCCTTCCGATGTCGTGATCACTTGGGCTGCGCTCACCCTAGAATTACAATCCCCTCTTCATCTTCAACCTCCCAGAGTTCTTTATCAAGTCACAATTGCCCGGTGGGTTACCCCTTCTATCTGGGAGCCTTAATTGAAGGAGCTGCAATTTAGAATGCTTTGCATGTTGCAGTATGTGACCCAACCTCACATGGTTTAAGTCACTGGCGGCTACCCCACCTTTTGGTAAGCCTTCTGCAGTGCTCTTTCAGGACGACTAACATATGCAGACAAACTTTCCCCTAGCACTGTTTTGTACCTTGAAATTTACACAGCAAGTTCTCCCTAACTTAATGCTCCCAAATTGCCTTTGAGTGCAGATAGGTGCTTCTGGGCAGATACATCAGTTTGGACCTCAGAAATTTAATGGCCTCTAGGGCGGGACCCTCAAACTTTCTATGATCCTTTTCCATTTCTCAGCCTCTGCACACTGCCATTCCGTACCAAAGGGCAACACAATCTATCCAGGTCTCCCAATCATCCTCCCTGGGAGTTGAGAGGATGCCAGAGAAAATTCTCAACCTTCGTAAGAGTTGTGACTAATGGCAGATACAGACATAGGAGCCAGCATTGGCAAGGGCACAGAAGGAGGGGCAATAATGGGTGCTGGAGTGGGAGGGTGTTGGGGAGGAACACTCCAGGCGGCAGGAATAGTTCTTTAAATCCTCCACAGTTTTCTCTTCTTCCAGCAACAACTTAGCAAATTTTTCCCCAAAATCTCAGATGGGGGCTCATTCTCCCAGGGTCTTTACTGTCTTTAGTTAGCACTCTCAAGGCAGTGAGGGCTCCTTTGGAAGTGATAGTCCGTGGCACTTTGGAACTGTCTACTGGGTCCTTACACTCTACTAACACAATGAAGCTTTGGGAGAGCAGATTAGCCTGTCGACCCACCACCACAGGGTTTTGTAAATATTCAACCTTGGAAAGTACTTCCTCTACAGTGTCCTTATTGGTACCCAGGGAATATCCAGGATAAGTACAGCATTTTGAGGGTCGATCTCCTGCCCAGTACACCACCCACCAACACTTCTGTTGGGGTAGCCATTTTTTTTAACAGCAATTCACAAACTTGGCTACTAGGAGACGCTAATCCCAGTGGTGAGCCTCCAAGATGTAACCCCTAGGTGGCACTATCTCAAGGGCTACTATCCCTGCCTGCTTGGCTAGTAGCAGGTTAAGGGGCCTGAGTTCTGAAACGGGTGACTCCACCCAGAGGTCAGGGTTGGTAATGGTCAAGCTATCCTGGGCACAGCCCTCTGGGACACTGTAACCCCCTCTTTCCCTCTAGTTGCCTGAACACTGTACAATGATCACCTTCACAATATCCCTGGTACACCACACAAGTGCCCACACTGTTTGCACTTACCACCAGGGCTGGTTCCTCTGGCTCGACCCTTGGGACCCCTGTAAACAGGGTTATGCACAGCAAATAGCAACAGTACAGTACTTTGAGCACACACTGGAACCATAGTCAGATTACATGCAGAAAAGTTAGATCTGATTTATTCAGGGACTTGAGCAAGGGTGGGGCAAAATCAGGTTAATTAGCTTAAAGGTTGTATCACTCATGCTGTTATGCATGTGCTTGAGTCCCCACACAGTCCACCTCTGGGTACCCAGGTGGAGAAGAGATGGGCTAGTCAGCACCGTTGCCTGGGATTGCAGCTGGTTGGGGCCCTGTGATGGAAAACACAACATGCACAGTACACAATATTTGTAATCTGGAGCCAGAGGGCTCAGTTCGTAAAGGAAACGAAACAACAAGACAATCAGGTGACACACTAGATTAAGCTGTTGTTGCAGGGAGCTACCCTGGTATTTACTCACGATACCCAAGACTGGACATAGGCTGGATGAAAATCGAGACTGCAGGTGGTTGATCTGGAATGCCAGGAGAAGCAGGCCCACATGAGTCGCAGAGGCGTTGTTCCTGTTCAAGCGTGGAGCAGGGGCTGGTCCCCAGGCAGGTCTCTGTCGATGACTTCTCTGTGCAGTGGGTAGTCTGGCTGGACCAGTCTGGCAAGGCCCAGACTGCATGGAGACAAATTGGGGTGCAGTCTGTTTTGGGCTGGATACAGCTTCCAGCAAGCAGAACACAGTTCACACAGTGGGGAACAAACTCACAACCCACTAGCAGCTCATAGCACATTTACATGTACGGGAATTACACTGTACCAGGCAAAGTGCTCCCGGTCACAATCACAAAGTCTCTGCACACACCAGGAGGTTAGGGTAGCTGCAACTCCTGACAGGCCACCACATTCAGCAAAATCTTTGGTCTTCTTCAGGTTGAGCCTGGCCCACTTCAGTAGCTTACTTTAGTCACACAAACTTGGATTTAGTCCAAAATAATTCTCTTCTCTACCTCTCAGGAGCAGCAGGCAGACATACAGGCCAAACACTCAGCCTTTTCCCAGTTCTCCCATGCGAATCCACTCAGGATTGCTGCTCAGAATTACTTCAGCTCCTTCTTCTTGAACTTCCAGCTCAGAACTAACTGAAAACTGCAAGCAGCCTGGGACTTCCAAGATCCAAAGATTTGGTTGGCTGATTTGGCTGTCAGTCAAAGCAAGAGCTCCCACTTCAGTTGCAAAAAGGTGCAAAAGTTCAAACTACAGTTCCTACAGATTTTGAATTCGGACAGCTCCTGTAGTCCAGCTACATTTTAGGTCCCACCAGTATTGTTTGGTCCAATTTGCAGTCCAGGACCATGATAGTGGAGACAAACAAAACTGTCCTTGCTACAAAGAAAGCAAGTTAGACAAACTACATTATCATTATCACCCTAAATGATTTTCAGTAAATAGTTACATCTTTCAGCAGAGCTCCCTCTCAGATTACTTAAGCTGCAATCAGGCAGCTCTTAAAGAGACAGTACACAGAGGCTATCCAGACTCAGGTAATCACATTTAAACTGTTAAAACGCAGGACACCAGCCTGCCAGTGAGCATTTAGGCAAGCTCAAGGAAGACTTTTGGGAACCCCCATTTGTAGGGGGTTACATCAATTTTGTTAAAGTACTGATAGGTCTTACTGGTTTAGTTCCCCAAAACATAAGGTTTACTTTTCTTACAGCCCCTTTTGCCATCTGTTCTGTCATCAAGTAGCAGAAAGGTACAGTCACCCATGCTAACAGTGCCCCCACCACAGTGCCACCTAACCTGCAGTTGACAATGGGACACTACAATAGGGCAAAAAGAAATCGGTTGAGGAAAAGGAGGACTGAGGAAACCAGTCGACAGCAATGTGCTTGACAGGTAATGTGTAGCACACCTGGCTTACCACACTGCACATTGGTCCCATTGGTGGGAACCCCCGCATCCCACTCAAAGAAATATAAACATCCCGCACCTGATGTATAATGGGGAGGAGGACCACAGTTAGGTCCCCATATTCCTAACACTCTATTGGCCAGCATGCTGAAATCCCATACAAGCACAGTCTTAAGCTGGAGGGTGGGAGGTTTAGGAGGATGTCAGGAAGTGCTGTTTCACAGAAAAGGTGGTGGACACTTGGAATGTGCTACTGGAAGAGGTCATCTCGTTAAAGACAGTGAGCAGCTTAAAGAGAGGCTGGGATAGGCATGGGGAAGATAAGAATCATGGGTAGGAAGGATGGGAGGAGGGGAGGAGGGAGGGCAGAGACATTACCTCAAGCTGTGGACCCTGCAATACGAAGAGACTTGATAGGCCAAATGGCCTTCTTCTGCTGGCTTGTTCGTATGTATGTATTGCTGTAATTGTTTTTCCCACATTCCCCACTCTGTTTTCTGCACCCAGTTGATAGTATACAGTAGACATCTTGCCACTTTGTTGCCTTGGTGGTGTGGGAACTGACTAGTACTGCAGTCAGTTAGTGTCATCAAGGGCATCCCATTCTATTCCACTCTCATGGAGTCACACAAATGTTGTTTACACAGTACCAGTGATACTGGCTGTATGCCTAGTCTCACACATGGTTTAAAACAGCATGCTTCATCTTGGAGAGCCATGGCATCTTCCCTTCCTAATATGTGGCAATGCCTTCATTGATCATTGTTGTCAGCATACCTGGTATGGTGATTAACTGTTATTACCGCTCCTAGGTTATTATGGCCAGGTCCCTAATGCAGCTGTCTTGGCTGGCAGAACGTGACTTCCTTATGGTCATATCTGTCATGATGACTCTCTGGAATGCTTTTGCAAGTATAACTGGTGGCCTTTCTCTGCAATGTAGTGTAGTATGTTGCTGCTGAAATTTTTTGGTGGTCCTAACATTCGCATAACTTTTATTTGCAACAGTGGCAGACAAGACAAGGCAAGGCAAATTTATTTATATAGTGCTGTATCCAGGGGCTCAGAGCACTTAACAAAGATAATAATGAAAATGCAATAAAATATCCCAAAGAAATATATTATTCAGAGAAGATTAAAAGCTTTTCAAATAAATAAGTTTTCAAAGAGGTTTTAAAAGCCTCCACTGTGCTAGTAGCCTTAATGTACGGTGGAAGAGAATTCCACAGGGTGGTGCAGCCACCCAAAGGCCCTATCTCCCGATCTTTTGAAGTGGGAGATGGTACAACTAATAAGCCAGCCTTAGTGGAGTGTAGGGGCAGATAGAGAGCGTGAATCAGGAACTCTTTTAGGTAGTAAGGTCCCAGACCCGTGGGCCTTGTATGTTAACAAGCCTATCTTGAAGGTGATGTGTGCACTTACAGGCAGCCAGTGCAGAGAACACAGAACAGGAATGATATGATCCCTCACTGCAGCACCCGTCAACATCCTGGCTGCAGCATTCTGCACTAGCTGCAGGCGACATAGCAAACCTCAGGCAGTCCTAGGTACAGAGTGTTGCAGTAATTGTGTCGGCTAGTAACAAAGGCATGGATAACTGTAGCCAGGTCAGTAGGAGTCAAAATGGCGGATCCTGGCAATATACCAGAGATGAAAAAACGGCCCTGATGACCGACGGAGACATGTTTTTCAAGGTCAAGATGATCATCAAGAATAATGCTAAGATCCTTAACCACATTTATAACTGACAGGATGACACCAACAGTGGAGAAACCTCAGGTTGAGGGTGATTTGTGCAGAGCTGCGACATCTATATGCTACTGCCAACAAGCCCAGCAGCTGCACAGAAACTGAAGGAGGGGGCACTGGTGAGCCCAGGGCCAGTCTTAGCTAGGTGCAAACTGTGCCCCTGCACCTTGGGGGCCCATACTTTACTCTAAATTTTGTTAGAGATGAAAATGTTTACCAGCAAATGAAAGTGGAAGAAAACTGGCTCTGTTACTGTTACTGTTACAAAAGGCGGGCAACTTTGCTGCAGTGGAAAAGATTAGGTTAAGTAAGTGCTAATGGAGTTAATGGCCATACTTTACACCTCCCAGGTTGACTGCTTTCACAAACAAAGGGCTATATTGATAAAAGAACTTGTTTGAAACCTGGACACGTAGCTGAAACAATGAATGATATGACAAAATCTATTTCAAAAATATGTGAGCACTCAAATGGCTCAAAACCTGACCAGAAACATAGAAACACATAATTTGATGGCAGATAAGGACCGCTTGGCCCACCTAGTCTGCCCATGTCTCTACCTAAAACCTGCAGATCGTAGTTAACCTACAGCTTATTTCTTCCTGCCCCCACTAGAATTGCCTTATGTCTGTCCCATGCATTCTTGAATTCCCCACTGTTTTTTGACTCACTACTTCCTCAGGAAGGTTGTTCCATGTATCCACAATCCTCTCGATGAAAAAATACTTCCTCACATTACCTCTGAGCCATCATCCTCTTTCTTCAAATTGTGTCCCCTTGTTCTTGCACATCTCTTTTTCTGAAAGATGCGACTCTCTTGGACTTTTTTGATTCCTTGAGGTACTTGAAAGTTTCTATCATGTACCCCTCTCCCTCCTCTCCTCGAGGGTATACATATTAAGATCCTTTAATCTATCTTCATATGTCTTCTGGTGTAGACCCTGCACGATTGTAATTGCCCTCCTCTGGACAGCCTCCATCCTGTCTATGTCTCTGCGGAGATGGGGTCTCCAGTACTGCATGCAGTACTCAGATGGGGTCTCACCAACTGTCTGTACAGAGGACTAATAACTTCTTGTTTTCTACTGGTGATGCCTCTCCCATGCATCCCAGTATCCTGCCAACCCTCCTTACTCCCTTCTCACATTGCTTGCCCACCTTAAGGTAATCTGATATGACTACCCCAGGTCCCTTTCCATTTCTGTTCTTGTTAGTATCTCACCCCCCATTGTGTACTCTTCCCTGGGTTTTGTTTCCCAGGTGCATTACTTGCACTTCTTTGCATTGTATCTAAGCTGCCATACATTTGATCATTCCTCCAACCTTGCCAAGTCCCTTTGCATCCTTTCCACCCCATCTTCTGTATCGACCCAGTTGCAGATCTTTGTGTCATCTGCAAAGAGATATACTTTTCCTTCCAGACCATCTGCAATGTCACTTATAAAACATTAAAGAGGACCGGTCCCAGTACTGAACCCTGTGGTACCCGCTAGTAACCTCCTTTCTTCAGAGTGGACTCAGTTTACTATCACCCTCTGCATCCTGTTGTCCAGCCAATGTTTTACCAGGATACCACCTTGGGGCCCACTCAGGCTGGCTAACTTGTATAGTAATCTTTTGTGGGACTATGTCAAACCAGCACAAAACAAAACTGATTTCCTGACAGGGACCCTGAAAACCCGATCACCAGGTAAAAAAAACCTGACGGTGGCAACCTTCCTGGTGTCCCATGATAATCCTTCTATCAAGGGTGTAGACAGGCATACTCACTGTACACATTTGTGTACAGTTTTTGAGTACCTACCCAATCCATGTACCTTTTGTTACCAGTATCATTATAATCTGCAGTATTTTAGATAAAGTAGGCCACTTAGTGTCTGCATCCATTTAAATTTCTATTGTTTAGGACATATGCACATGTATACAACCTGTTTAGAGATTAGTTAAGCCATGTGAAAATCTGATTTGCTTTAAAATTGGGGCAGCAGTTTAAAAGATGTGCACATTTTTTTTAATAGAGCGGCAGCAGTTGGAGAAAGTGTGTACAAAATGTGTAGCCCTGCTCTCTATTCCTCTCACTTACAACTCCAGAAAAGTTAGGTTGTTTAACTTGTTTGCAAATCAGAGTATCAGAAGTGTGAGTGTCCAGTGATGGCGTCCCTGTCCTTACAGAAATGAATATGGTAGTAGTACCGTACTGAGTTAAGTTCTTGCTCCAGGCTCAGTCAGATTAATTTCCAGTGGTGAAGTAAAATAATTCAGTGTAGTCAATGGCACTAATTAAAAGATGCTGGTTAAACTAGCAGACTTAGGACTGCTATATTAATATAGGACAGGAGGGTTAGTTAGGTGTAAATATTGGATGTTGGGGGCACAGGGAAAGGAGTGGTGGGGCTGGCAGGGGCTGCACAGGTGCCAGAATGGTTAAGGCCGGCCCTGGGTGAGCCCTGTGCTGGTAGGCTATTTAGTATTTATTGTTTGCAAGCAATACTGATTTGTGAACTAGGTGACCCTGGTGCTGTTTTAGCCTAAAAGGCTAGGACCACTTTGGGATCAATAGCCCACTTTCTTAGAACAATAAAGAGTACAGTCCAAGTACTCACCCTGTGGTGCACCCTGTCACAAACTTGCTCAGCCAGTCAGCCCTCTACTCCCAAAGTACCAACCTCTGAGTGTATGATTTGTGTACAGTGAATAGAACAAGGTAACCCTCTTGTCTGTTTGTGGGTTCAAGTCACCCTAGTCGCAAGCTCTGGAGGATTCAAACTGATAACTTTTGTTAGCATACACAATTATCAGGCTCAGATAATTCCATCTTGGGGACCAGATATCTTTGCCTACTGGCACCCAACCAGGTCTTTCAAATGAACCCTTAGAACTCTATGCAAGATTTTGAGAACTCTATCCATTTCCCAGATTGATATACAATAAGCCCATACACAGTGTTACTTATAACCTTTAAAAGCTCCACTTAAAATAAAAAGAAATGTCAAGGCACTCCATGCAGTTTCCATTTGTAAAATATATCTTTACTTTAAAAATATCAAAACTGAATAATAATTACAGAACAAAATATATCCCAACACATACAGTCTTAAAACAAATAGGTTTAAAGTGCAAGTTTCTACAATACATACATTAAGACTGGTCTCATCTTACTCTCTTTCAGTGCTGTGATGATTCTCCCTCAGTCAGATCATATTCTTGTGTGTCTCTGTCAAGATTCTTTCAGCAATTAAACACAGTTCTGAGCCAGCCCTTTCTGATGTCACATAACTCCGCCTTGGTGTAACAACATCTATATTTTATCTCACAGAATGTCCAAATAAAATATTTAAAAAATATAATAGGTGACCTTACTGCCTTTCCTCCCTCAGGTTAACCAGACCAAACCGGTTTGTGCTGTGCTACACATACATCTCAAAAGTTTCTTTGATCTAAGTTCACTGTATTCAAGCAAAAGTGTATTTGCCTCTTTAATCCCATCTGGACCTTGGCATCTACACCTCAAAGTCTCTCTGATGAAATTCAAGGGTTCCCCAGGAAAGTATATTGGACCTTCAAATTCATTTGGGTCCTCCTAGCTCAGACATCAACCTCTCTTCAATGTCCATTCTGGCTTCTTTCTGACACCCATCCCTCTCCTCTCAAGTTCTTCCTGACAACTATTTTAAATCAAAGTATTTTTCCTGAGGGAATTATGAATGGCTAATCTTATTTCCTGAGATGAAAGCAAATTGACAAGGTAATTGCACCCCAGATATCTGCAGTTTAGCTATGTCCTGTCCTTTGAACTTATCCTTGGGGGTCTTGATGTGTCAGTTCCAGTAAGACAGTAGTTTCCTCAAACTGACCTTCCCATCACATATTTTACAGTATATGTAATAAAAATGTGATACAGCACTCAGATCTGGCTGTCTCATCATATACCCACTTGTTCTGACCCCTCACTGCAGATGACCTCCCATTTCCTACCTCTGACTCACCCTCAGCCAGTTCCCTACTCAGCACTGTTTTCTTTATGTACTGGAGTTGTTTTAAACCTTTGAAGAAATGCATGCAACTCCAATTATATCCCAACAGCTCCTCATCTTTTTATTATGTCCCAGAACACATTGTGGTAAAGGTCGATGTTCACGCCACTCACCACATTGTCTTGGCCCATCAGTTGCTATGTTACATTTGCAAATAAATGAATCATAAAATTAACATCTTGCTCAATTAATGAAATCTACACCCCTGAACCACCTATAAATCCCTATACTGTGCCCCAGCATCAACAATATACTATATCAACATCCTGCTGGTGTATTAAACTCCACACAAATCAAGTGCAATTCCTAGCAATGCAGGTAAGAATTACGTATTACATGCACATTTATGTACTTGCAGGCATCAGAGAGCATTAATGTTTTCATGTTGCTGCTAAATCACAGCTGTAAACAATCTATCCCTGAGTCAGTTTTATGTTATTTTCATGTGCTCTCAGTCATTCAGAAAATTATGTAATGCTAAGAGGTAGAAAACAGTCGATCCATATATCTCAGAGCTTATAATTTAGATCGGTACACTTATGAATTCCCATGGTTCACTATCCGACACTCACCTGCCTGGGCACTATTGCCTGACAGGTGTAGTATCCAATAGTGAGCATCTCGTTAGTGAGCTATCCGACAGATGTTGGCAAGGGTAAGGAACAGATGTGATGAGCTGCTACCTTACCCCTGCTGGTGCGACGTCAAGGACAGTTGATTGGAGGGTTGACTGAGCTGCTACTGGTGGTGTGCAGGGCTAAACCACCAGCAACTCTGCCTGCACGCTGCCTCAAACCAGCGTTCTGGTCTGGGTCACATCCTTTTATGCAACTCACCCTCCCCTGTAACTTCAATTTTTACTCAGAGTTAGTTGTTTTAGTTATGGGGGTGTGAGAGTGGATCCTTGTGATGCCCAAAATTGTTGTGTCGGGCATATGATCCTTCTAGGGCTATGGATTTCAGGCCAGTTAACCCAGTATATTTGAGTGTTAAACATGCCGAATTTAAGGATAACCCAAGTATATCCTTTAGATCATTACAAGTTTAAAGCACCTTGTATGAAATTCTCACTGCAAACCCCACCTGCATATCTTATGAGGTCTTATCTAGTCTGCCGGAGGACACATCCCTCTTATACAGCCTCTGGACTCAATTTCTATTAGGGGCTTATTAAAAGACTTTTAAGTCTTTTTGCTAATAACTTTCAGGTCACAGTGTTATTCTGCACTTTCAAAGTGGCAGGTGCAATAAACTTAACCCAAGTGGAGAACTCGTGCAGTCTTCCAGACTGGCTCCTGCAGTTCTGGGAGAGCAGTTGGGTGGCTTTGGCTTCAACATGTGTGGTTCTTATAAGAGTCACACATGTTGGCAATCCAGTCACTATCTCAGAAACACGGGAGCCAGGCAGTAGGACTGTGGGAGTTCCTGCTTTGCAGGGGTACATTTATTGTGCCTGTTACCCTTGAAAGTGCAGAATAGTACTGTGAGACTCTGGAATTTATTAGCAAAAAGGTTTACGATCTTTTTAATATGCCACTAATAAGACGTTAAGTCCAGAGACCACATAAGAGGGATGGCGCCCTCAGCTAGGCTAGGATAAGGCCTTATAAGGTATGCATGTGGGGTTTGTATCAGAGATTTATATATACGGTGCATTAAACTTGTAATCCTCTGTATGATAAGCTCTGAGATATATGTCTACTGTTTTCATCTCTCTTAGCATTACATAATTTTCTGAATGATTGATAGCACATGAGAATAACATAAAACTGACACAGGTACAGATTGCTTACAGCTGTGGTTTATCAGCAGCATGAAAACATTAACACTCCCTGATGCCCACAAGTACATAAATGTGCATGTAATAATATTCATTTCTTACCTGCATTGCTGGGGATCGCACTGATTTGTGTGAAAGTTTAATACACCAGCAGGATGTTAACATATTATATTGTTGATGCTGGGAGCATAGTATTGGGATTTATAGGTGGCACAGAGGTGTAGATTTCATTAATTGAATAAGATGCTAATTTTATGTTTCATTTATTTTGTAGAATGTAACACAGCAATGCGTGGAGCTAGGGCAAAGTGGCGAGTGGCCACAAACCATTACCCTTTACCACAATGTGTTCTAGGATATAATAAAAGTGAAGAAGGAATATGGTATGGTTTCATTGGTTTGGATTAAGTTGGTTGGGTGACCCAAGATGAGGTTGTTCTCATACATCATCTGGGAAGGATTGAGGCAACCTGAACTACATTTTAGCAACCTGAGTTGTTCTAACAATGTTCTCTATGGAACTGAGTGCAGGGTAGCATGGAATGCTTGCTGTAAGCAGTGACTGTGTGCTGTGCCTAGTTTGTCAACATTTTTGTTTTATTTCTGCTGCTGTTGGGGCGGCCAGATGTAGAGCAGGTGGGGCTTGTGTGTGCAGTGAGGGACACCAGCACTTTCCTCAGCCTGCTGCTTGTTCTCCTCTATGGTTCTGTCTTCCTGGAAATTATGGTTGTGGGCCCTTGCAGTGCACATGAACAGGGATTCATGTTTTTCAGAGACTGCATATGGCCTTTTGTTGTACAACAGTGCAGTAATGAGTAATTAGTAACTTCCATGACTATAACCATGGAAATATGAGATGACAGCTGTGGATGACATAATATTGTGAAAATACAAAGAATTCCAGATGTCTGACCCAAAACAATATACAATAACTGGCTTAGCCTTTTTCCCATAGAGGAAACCGTGGCGTAATTTGCTGTTATAAAGGAGCATTTATAACGCAAAACCACACAGTTTCCCTTGCTCTTGCATGCCCCACTGCTGCTTTTCCCTTCAGAACAGGGCGGGCATGAGGCAACCTGTATTCATTTTATATAATTACTGAGATGAAAAAGGCAAACCTAGCAATTATAAAAAATAAAACATAGGTCAGTGTGTGCAAACTCGAGTTTGCACACACCCTCAGGGTTAGACTTTTAATAAACCCTTGAGCTTGGCTCTCGGGTTTATGTAGCATCTAACCTCTCAGGTGTGTGTAAACTTCTCATTACACATCCCGACCCATACTTTATTCTCTATATTATGTTAGAAATCAAATTAGTGACTGATTTCTAGGCAAAGAGTAAACATCAGACTAGCTAGTCATTCTGCATAACATTGAATGTTTCTATGCCAATTTCATCCCATACACAGCACTGCCTGCAAATATTAACCATAGTACTTTTCTAGCTATCTCACACTGCATGTGTGGCATTTATATCTGTATTATCTGCACATTCCTTTTTAATCATATAGTAGAATTGTCTAACTTTCAGATGAATCATCCTTATCTGCTCCATATCACTATTGATTGTCCGTGAGGCGATAACATATAGATACTACCACAGAGACCACCATCCTGGCATAGTCCTAGGAGACCAGTACTGTTCACCTTTCATCCTCAATTCACATTCAATAAGGTGCATATGAGACCACTCCCTAGCTGCAAGCTTGGTCTCCACAGCAGTATCGACAGACACGTGAAATACACAATGAACTATGTCCAAATATAAAAGACAAAAACCCCAGAACAAATGCCCCAAGGCAAGGGTTACCATGGAGAGGAGTACTGGCCACGCAGCAAAATTTCAAAAAAGCAACCTATTTACATACCCCAATAATGCAAAGCATCATGGGAAACATCATAAATCCCTATGAAGGAACTGGACTGAAAGCAACCTTGAGCAGGGTGCATGCGCGAAGGCCTCACAATGCAATTTTGCTGTAAGTTAGCCAGTCCAATCTCTGAGGATTTGCATATGCCTCCATGATGCTTATGCAGAGTATGTGCTATTATGTTTCTGTGTCCAAATATGTTTTCCGTAGTCTTCCAGTAGTGTTAGTAGTTCATTAAACAAAGGTAGTGGTTGAAATAGCTCAAAGGTTTCAGTGACCTACCTTTGTTAAGACAGCTATGTTAATATTATTTTCTTTTTTTTGTCCTCAGAGTCTACTGAACATGGGAACTTGCAACTTCCAGTCCAAAGGACAAGCCCATGACAAACCATGCAGCTAAAAGAATGGTAAAGTTAAAAACATTTGCCAAAACTGTCTGTGGAAGGAGCCATGGAGAAATCAGGCGCAGATGATCAAGGTACTGGTGATCCCTCTGCCAATACCCACACAAGCCATGCCATTGCTGCCAATGGCTCGTTGGCACCACCACAGCAGCATGTGCAGCAGACATAAGAACTCTGACCAGGGATGCAAAACTTGGACACCAGCTGACATGCATGGAGCACTGGTTCAGGGGAGAAATCTTTACCCAGTTGTCCAAAATATAGTGTGTTTGACTGCTACCATCCAGCCTGTGGTACCACAACGGTTGCTGACATGAGGAGGAGGAAGGCAGCTTTGATGGTTGTATGGGTGTAAGGGACCTGTGTGGACTTTTGCAGATAGAGATTTATGTGTTTTTGGTACATACTTATTTACAGTATATTGTTTATTTCCATTGTGTTTTTCCTCATTTTTACATTCATACTGTTTTATTAAAACAGTTACATTACGGTAAGATACAAGTGTCTTTTTTGTAGCAGCGTTGTGGGTATGTGGGGGTGCATAGTGAGAACAGTAGATGCCATGAAATGATGCTACTGTACTGGGATCTGGGTGGGGTTAAGGCAGACATCAGGAAGTTGTTCTTTACCAAAAGCGGGTTGGAGCAGTGGAATAGTCTGTCCAAGGAACTGGTGGAAATGGAAACAAATGGATTGAAAGCAGGGTGGGACAAATATAGTTTTCTTTTAAGTACAACGGGTAACAGAGGAAGGAGGAGGAGGAGGAGGAGGAGAAGGGCTATTCCAGTAAGGCCTATGGGACTTTACATGATCAATGACCTAGACAATACTGGGCTGACTGTATGGGCTATGAGTCTTTTTCGTCTGACATTCTACTTACAGTATATTTTTTCTTTCCCATTCCTGCAGCATCCCCATCTGCCCTTTAACTTGACAAACCACACAGCCCCTCCACCCTCGCTCTGCCTCATACTCTGCTCCCTCTTATCTCAGACATCCCTCCAAGGTTGGGTGGTGGGAGTGGGCTAGTCTCCCAGCAAACACACAATTCCTGGGGGCAGGCAGACAGTCAGTGTGTTGAGGCCTGAGAGTAACAGTGGAGACTCATCCTGTGGCACAGCTGGCTTTTAACATAGAACATAGACTTTGGTGGCAGATAACAACCACTTGGCCCCTCAGTCTGCTCATTTCCCTACCTGCTGTAATACTGCAGACCTACTTGGTCTGCACTTTACCCTCTCTTCCCTCACCACTGCATTTTCTCCTACATTTTCTTCCCATACTTTTGGAGATGCAGGGCCAGGCTGTGAACATACATACAAAATATACATACAGAGAGCACAGCGATGTACTGCACCAGCCAATTGCCATCTCCTCCACCCGACAGTACTCCCTGTCTGCCCTACCACATCGGTTACCCAGTTGGTGGTCTCATAGTGGCAGCAATCACCTCCCAATGAGGAGAGAGTCCTATGGGTTGCTCTGTCCTCCTCCCCTGCCACTGGCCATCTGACTACTTACACTCATTCCCAAACCTGGGTCGCCAGCATCACAAGAGGTAATGCTACTGCTGTGCTGACAGGACAGCTACTTTCTATGTATTGATGCATTTTGACAAATGGCCGACCAGCATATTGAGCAGCCAACAATGCAGCTCAGACCATTTCCTTGGGAAAGCAACATCTTTGCAAACAGCAGCTGAAGAACATTTGGAGGATACCAGAACACAGGAGCAGGTATACGTTGGCCTTAGGCGCAATGGACGACTTTTCAAATCTCTTTGCATGGTGCCAAAATTTAAACTGGACATTCTCAGACTGCTCTCTGCCTTTAATTAAGTCGACAGAACACTACAGATAGTTTTACAAGAATTTGTAGGTCACCTAGGCAGGTTTTGCACCAGTATGCTGGTTACTTTAATTCAGATTTGATTTACTTTGTATTTTTATTACTATGCTGTGAGCTCTTAATTCCTTCTATTATGCTGGCTGTAATGAGAATCCGGTATTGAATCTGATTTCTGTTTGTATTCTGCTGTACTTTCTACCAAGCAGCTTGCATTTATTTTGCTATCAATTTGCTGGGTAGTCAATTCTGCCTCTTATGCTAAGTAATCTGGATGCAGGAGTGCCAAGCCCTGAATACTGTCTGCACCTCCAGCTAAACTGTTCTGTAGAGCTGTTGCCTAATTTACACTGCACAAGAGTTATATATTCTGATCAGCTCCTCTGCTGAAGTGAGCTGTAGTTTTGTATATTTAAGCACCATTTAAACCAAGTATTTGTCAGTGCCGAATGTTGTCCTGCTGAGATTAGCATCAGTAGCACAGGAGTTGAACAGCTGCATAATAGGAATTACAGTGAAGTATGAAAGTGATGTCAAACCCACATCACCCTACAGAGACTGACAGGCACTGAGGCTTGCCTTTGGGCATCGGCCATAATGTTCATGGCATTTCAGCTCACTCTACCCTGCAGTGCAACAAATATGCATTGTGCCTTGGGGTCATGGGCCTTACACTCACCCATTCAACCATAACACTCATGGCATATTACCTCACCTATCCTGCAGACATCGACAAGTGCTGAGGTGTGCCTTGGGGTGTTCGGCTGTACAGTCACCCGTGTCATAAGGACATATGCTGAAATGGGTGCAGCATAGGAGAATGGGGTGAACTGTGGGGCCGAAGAGTCCAAGCATACCTCGATGCCTGTCAGTGGCTTGAGGGTGGGGGAGATGGTATGGTGTGAGCATGACAGCTAGCAATGCAAAGACACACCCTTGATGCCTGTCAGTCTGTACTGGGTGGGAAGTTATGGTTAGAAACCCTAATGCCCTGGCCATTTGTTGGTATTTACTACAAATTTGCAACATGGTATTTTGTGACCCCACCTCATGACAGTGTTTGGGACCTCTGCTCATGAATAGTGTCACTGAGATTTTTTAATCTGTCCCAAACATTGATTTCTCACAGTGACTGTGCCATTCTGTACCAGATTTGGGAAAACACCATTCGGCCAGGATGTGAAAAATGACAGCTGTACCATTCATAGGTAGGTGTGAAGAGATGGCAGTGTTGAAAATCTTGAATGAAAATATTAAAAATGCTTGAATTTACGAGCATACATAGAGACTGTGCAATGCAAACTCATAACAGTCATTTAGTGGAATTTTTCACCAAATTTTCAACACAGGCATTTTGGGACCTCTGCTCATGAACACTGTCACTATGATTGTCTTCATCTGTCCTGATCATTGATTTCCCACAGCGACCGTGCCATAGTGCCCGCCTGCGAAAACACATTTCGGGCAGGATCTGAAAAATGACAGATGTTCATAAGGAAGTGTACAACATTGACAATGTTGAAAATGTTGAGTGAAAATATTACAAATTGTCAAGTTCACAGTGCAAGGCGTGGAAACTGTGCAACACACGCTTGTAACATAGTAATTTTATTGACTTTGTCACCAAATTTTCAACATAGGCATTTTAGGACATCTGCTCATGAACAGTGTCACTGTGATTTTCATAATCTGTCCCGAACACTGATTTCCCACAGCGAGCAGCGCTATTCTGCACGATAGTGCGAAAACACATTTGGCCAGGATGTGAAAAAATGACAGCTGCACTGTTCATAAGGAGGTGTGAAAAAATGCCAGTGTTAAAATCTGGAGTGAAAATATTACAAATTGGTGGCATTATGATGCGTGTGGAAACTGCGTAATGCACGCTTGTAACACAGTCATTTTTGGAATTGTTTCCAAATTTGCAACATAGGCTTTTGGAGGCCATCTCATGAACAGCGATACTGTCATTTTGTTACTCAGTCTCAAAAGGTGATTCGACACAGTAACCTCAAAATCACCTTCGGACCGAATAATGCAATGACAGTGACTGAATTCATGAGGAGGGGTTCCAAAACCCCATGTTGAAAATTTGCTGCAAAAGTCAAAACAATGGCTGAGATATTCACATAAGTTGAAAAAAACATTTATGCCTTTATACAGCTTACCGGCATTTCTTCAGTTCAAGGTCGGCTTTGAAGAGTGCAGAGCGTGTTCCCGGTCCACCACGCAGATCATTGCGCTGGGCTCCAGAGGTAAGTTTGGGGTGAGAGGTGTGGGGAGGCAGGGTGTACAGAGGGTGGGCACGGGTTGGGAGGGCTCACCAGACTCAACGAGGGACTGTTTTCTGTTTTACAGGTTTAAAAAAAAAAAGACATAGCGGGAAGTTTTTTTTCTTTACAGGGACATTTTGACGCTGGGGTGGGCTCCCAGTGTGCCACCTGAGTGTTTTTTGGGGGACTGTAGTCAAGCGGGGATTGGGCACCCCGCTGGCCATACAGAGTTGGGGGTGTCACATGAGCCGAGGAGGATGGGGCACCCCTCAGCACACAAGAAATGAGGGGTATGCCAACGGGATTGGGCAACCTCATGGCAAATTAACCCAGAGGGCATGCTGACAGGGGATTGGGCACCCCATTGGCTTTCAGAGGGACTGTGTAAGGCAGCAGCTATCCTGGCTTCTTTGGGGACTATGAGAAGCTGACAGGAAGCCGCCGCCACGTTGCTTGATGGGGACACCAGGCAGGCAAGCAGTAATTGGCTGCTGCAATCAGGAACCACTCATGGCACTCCCTGATTGCAGCGGCTAATTCTTTCAAGGTTGTGGACATTTCTCAACTGTTGTCATAGACAGCGTGCTATGCCATTGGCACCACAGAGCCCGGCCACAAAAACAGTGGTGCCATTGGCTGCAGCAGACCACACCTCGAAACCCACTTCTCCATTGAAGCAACCACAGTATGTTGTCTGCGCTTGTGAGCAAGACAACATAATGATTTTACTGGCTGTACAGGTTGCTTAAATTAGTGCTGCAGTTGAATTCCCTCTCACTACTCCAGTTACCTTGTGCTGTAGTGAGAGAAATCTCTTCATCGAGTCCCTCCTGTTTCCACAGCCCCTGCCCCCTCTCTGCTCAGCCCCTCCTCTTCTTAACTGTATTTAAAGTTCTCTGTTTCCTTCCATAGCTCCCCTGAGCAGTCGTGAGGGCCAGGTCTGTTTTGGCCCTCCCAGAGCTGCAAGAGTCATCACGGAACACAAGAGCAGGTACTGTATCTTTGGCCTTGGCGCAATGGACAACTTTTCAAATCTCTGTGCTTGGTTATCCTGCCACCCCACCATCCTTGGTGGTCCACTTCTTATAGCTATGATCTGATCAAGTGCTGCATAAAAACCTATCAGCCGACTTTTCCATTTGCAGATTACCTGCAACCACCTCTAGCAGCCACCACTAATCCCGAATCCCACCCATTTACATATACAGTAGGTGTGGAATGTTGTTTCCTTACCTAACAGTAGCTTTACTGCTAGCTCATTTGGTGTCACTACCACACTCCTCCTACCCAGAGATGCAGCCTTGCCAGCTTTTTGCACCTTAGTCACTACAAATCCACCTTCCCCACCTCTGCTACTGTATTGCTCACTGATGTATGCCTAAGCAATCTGTTGGCTGGTCCTTCTGTCCTCCACCCACCATTCACAGTGGACTACTTGTCCTAAAATCCCACTCCCACATCGCTCCTGGGTCTCCTCCCAGTCACCAAATTCCTTTCGCAAGCTGCCATGGGTCTTGCCCAAAACAAAATCCTAATAACACTTTTGCTCCTTCTATCTGAGAACATAGAATCTAACCCTGGGCCAACCTCTCCCTCTGATCCCAACCACGCCCCAATCTTCCAACTCCCTCGTGGACTAAAACTTTCTCACCTAAATATATGCAGCCTTCTAAACAAATTAACCTGCTGCAACCTATTGTTCTCTCCTTAAGACCTGACATATTGCTATTTCTGAGACCTGGCTGAAACCTTATAACCTGGATGCTGAACTCACTATTCACGGCTACACCCTCAAACTGTACGTCACGACCATCCTGGCAATGAAAGAGGTAGTGGCGTAGCTATGTATATTGACTCTTTGCTTCAATTTACGCTGGTCCCGCTGCCAATGCCCATGTACACTATTGATGCTTTACTAATTAAACTCTCCCTCCCCAGACAAGCCCCATTTTTATTGTTGGATCCTACTGACCTCCTCACTCCACTATGCCCTCCATCATGGAACACCTGCATACCCTAACATCTTTGGCCTCTGGAGGTGAACTACATATCCTTGATGATTTCAGCCAGAACTGGCTGTCAGGCTCTAGAAGATCCACTGTTTTCTACCTCTTAGTATTACATAATTTTCTGAATGACTGAGAGCACATGAAAACAACATAAAACTGACTCAGGGATAGATTGTTTACAGCTGTGATTTAGCAGCAACATGAAAACATTAATGCTCTCTGATGCCTGCAAGTACATAAATGTGCATGTAATATGTAATTCTTACCTGCATTGCTAGGGATTGCACTGATTTGTGTGGAAGTTTAATACACCAGCAGGATGTTGATATAGTATGTTGTTGATGCTGGGAGCACAGTATAGGGATTTATAGGTGGTTCAGGGGTGTAGATTTCATTAATTGAGCAAGATGTTAATTTTATGATTCATTTATTTTGCAAATGTAACATAGCAACTGATGGGCCAAGACAATGTGGTGGTGGCGTGAAACATCGACCTTTACCACAATGTGTTCTGGGACATAATAAAAGGTGAGGAGCTGTTGGGATATAATTGAGTTGCATGCATTTCTTTCTAAGGTTTAAAACAACTCCAGTACATAAAGAAAACAGTGCTGAGTAGGGAACTGGCTGAGGGTGAGTCAGAGGGTAGGAAATGGGAGGTCCTCTGGAGTGAGGGGTCAGAACAAGTGGGTGTGTGACGTAGACAGCCAGAACTGAGTGCTGTATCAAATTTTTATTACATATACTGTAAAATATGATGTGATGGGAAGGTCAGTTTGAGAAACTACTGTCTTACTGGAACTGACATATCAAGACCCCCAAGGATAAGTTCAAGAGACAGGACATAGCTAAACTGCAGATATCTGGGGTGCAATTACCTTGTCAATTTGCTTTCGTCCCAGTAAATAAGATTAGCCATTCATAATTCCCTCAGGAAAATACTTTGATTTACAATAGTTGTCAGGAAGAACTTGAGAGGGAGAGGGAGGGTGTCAGAAAGAAGCCAGAATGGACATTGAAGAGAGTTGATGTCTGAGCCAGGAGGACCCAAATGAATTTGAAAGGTCCAATATACTTTCCTGGGGAACCCTTGAATTTCATCAGAGAGATCTTTGAGGTGTAGATGCCAAGATCCAGATGGGATTAAAGAGACAAATACACTTTTGCTTGAATACAGTGACTTAGATCAAAGAAACTTTTGAGATGTATGTAGCACAGCACAAACCGGTTTGGTCTGGTTAACCTGAAGGAGGAAAGGCAGTGAGGTCACCTATTATGTTTTTTAAATATTTTATTTGGACATTCTGTGAGATAAAATATAGATGTTGTTACACCAAGGCGGAGTTATGTGACATCAGAAAGGGCTGGCTCAGAACTGTGTTTAATTGCTGAAAGAATCTTGACAGAGACACACAAGAATATGATCTGACTGAGGAGAATCATCACAGCACTGAAAGAGAGTAAGATGAGACCAGTCTTAATGTACGTATTGTAGAAACTTGCACTTTAAACCTATTTGTTTTAAGACTGTATGTGTTGGTATATATTTTGTTCTGTAATTATTATTCAGTTTTGATATTTTTAAAGTAAAGATATATTTTACAAATGGAAACTGCATGGAGTGCCTTGACATTTCTTTTTATTTTAAGTGGAGCTTTTAAAGGTTATAAGTAACACTGTGAATGGGCTTATTGTATACCAATCTGGGAAATGGATAGAGTTCTCAAAATCTTGCATAGAGTTCTAAGGGTTCATTTGAAAGACCTAGTTGGGTGCCAGTAGGCAAAGATATCTGGTCCCGAAGATGGAATTATCTGAGCCTGATAATTGTGTACGCTAACAAGAAGTTATCAGTTTGAATCCTCCAGAGCTTGGACTAGGGTGACTTGAACCCACAAAACAGACAAGAGGGTTACCTTGTTCTGTTCACTGTACACAAATCATACACTCAGAGGTTGGTACTTTGGGAGTAGAGGGCTGACCGGCTGAGCGAGTTTGTGACAGGGTGCACCACAGGGTGAGTACTTGGACTGTACTCTTTATTGTTCTAAGAAAGTGGGCTATTGATCCCAAAGTAGTCCTAGCCTTTTAGGCTAAAACAGCACCAGGGTCACCTAGTTCACAAATCAGTATTGCTTGCAAACAATAAATACTAAATAGCCTACCAGCACAGGGCTCACCCAGGGCCGCCTTAACCATTCTGGCCCCTGTGCAGCCCCTGCCGGCCCCACCACTCCTTTCCTGTGCCCCCAACATCCAATATTTACACCTAACTAACCCCCTGTCCTATATGAATATAGCAGTCCTAAGTCTGCTAGTTTAACCAGCATCTTTTAATTAGTGCCATTGACTGCATTGAATTATTTTACTTCACCACTGGAAATTAATCTGACTGAGCCTGGAGCAAGAACTTTACTCAGTACGGTGCTACTACATATTCATTTCTGTAAGGACAGGGACGCCATCACTGGACACTCACACTTCTGATACTCTGATTTCAAACAAGTTAAACAACCTAACTTTTCTGGAGCTGTAAGTGAGAGGAATAGAGAGCAGGGCTACACATTTTTTACACACTTTCTCAACTGCTGCCCCCCATTAAAAAAATGTGCACCTGCTGCCCCAATTTTAAAGCAAATCAGATTTTCACATGGCTTAAATAATCTCTAAACAGGTTGTACACATATGCATATGTCCTAAACAATAGAAATTTAAATGGATGCAGACACTAAGTGGCCTACTCTATCTCAAATACTGCAGATTATAATGATACTGGTAACAAAAGGTACATGGGTTGGGCAGGTACTCAGATGTGTACAGTGAGTATGCCTGTCTACACCCTTGATAGAACGGATTATCATGGGACACCAGGAAGGTTGCCACCTGTCAGGTTTTTTTACCTGGTGATCGGGTTTTCAGGGTCCCTGTGGAAATCCAGTTTTGCTTTTGTGCTGGTTTGACATAGTCCCACAAAAGATTACTATACAAGTTAGCCAGCCTTGGAGTGGGCCCCAAGGTGGTATCCTGGGTAAAACATTGGCTGGACAACAGGATGCAGAGGGTGATAGTAAACTGAGTCCACTCTGAAGAAAGGAGGTTACTAGCGGGTACCACAGGGTTCAGTACTGGGACCGGTCCTCTTTAATGTTTTATAAGTGACATTGCAGGCGGTCTGGAAGGAAAAGTATATCTCTTTGCAGATGACACAAAGATCTGCAACAGGGTCGACACACAGAAGATGGGGTGGAAAGGATGCAAAGGGACTTGGCAAGGTTGGAGGAATGATCAAATGTATGGCAGCTTAGATACAATGCAAAGAAGTGCAAAGTAATGCACCTGGGAAACAAAACCCAGGGAAGAGTACACAATGGTGGGTGAGATACTAACAAGAACAGAAATGGAAAGGGACCTGGGGTAGTCATATCAGATTACCTTAAGGTGGGCAAGCAATGTGAGAAGGGAGTAAGGAGGGCTGGCAGGATACTGGGATGCATAGGGAGAGGCATCACCAGTAGAAAACAAGAAGTTATTATCCCTCTGTACAGACGGTTGGTGAGACCCCATCTGGAGTACTGCATGCAGTTCTGGAGATGCCATCTCTGCAAGGACATAGACAGGATGGAGCTGTCCAGAGGAGGGCAATTACAATCGTGCAGGGTCTACACCAGAAGACATATGAAGATAGATTAAACGATCTTAATATGTATACCCTCGAGGAGAGGAGGAGGGGTACATGTAAAAACTTTCTAGTACCTCAAGGAATCAACAAAGTCCAAGGGGTTGCATCTTTCAGAAAAGAGATGTGCAAGAGCAAGGGGACACAATTTGAAGAAAGAGGATGGTGGCTCAGAGGTAATGTGAGGAAGTATTTTTCATGGAGAGGATTGTGATACATGGAACAACCTTCCTGAGGAAGTAGTGGAGTCAAAAACAGTGGGAATTCAAGAATGCATGGGACAGACATAAGGCAATTCTAGTGGAGGGCAGGAAGAAATAAGCTGTGAGGTTAACTAGGATCTGCAGGTTTTAGGTGGGACATGGGCAGAGTAGGTGGGCAAGCGGTCCTTATCTGCCATCAAATTATGTGTTTATATGTTTCTGGTCAGGTTTTTGAGCCATTTGAGTGCTCACATATTTTTGAAATAGATTTTGTCATATCATTCATTGTTTCAGCTACATGTCCAGGTTTCAAACAAGTTCTTTTATCAATATAGCCCTTTGTTTGTGAAAGCAGTCAACCTGGGAGGTGTAAAGTATGGCCATTAACTCCATTAGCACTTACTTAACCTAATCTTTTCCACTGCAGCAAAGTTGCCCGCCTTTTGTAACAGTAACAGTAACAGTAACAGAGCCAGTTTTCTTCCACTTTCATTTGCTGGTAAACATTTTCATCTCTAACAAAATTTAGAGTAAAGTATGGGCCCCCAAGGTGCAGGGGCACAGTTTGCACCTAGCTAAGACTGGCCCTGGGCTCACCAGTGCCCTCTCCTTCAGTTTCTGTGCAGCTGCTGGGCTTGTTGGCAGTAGCATATAGATGTCGCAGCTCTGCACAAATCACCCTCAACCTGAGGTTTCTCCACTGTTGGTGTCATCCTGTCAGTTATAAATGTGGTTAAGGATCTTAGCATTATTCTTGATGATCGGCTTGACCTTGAAAACATGTCTCAGTCGGTCATCAGGGCGTTTTTTTCATCTCTGGTATATTGCCAGGATCCGCCATTTTGACTCCTACTGACCTGGCTACAGTTATCCATGCCTTTGTTACTAGCTGACTCGATTACTGTAACACTCTGTACCTAGGACTGCCTGGAGGTTTTCTTTGTCATCTGCTGCTCGTGCAGAATGCTGCAGCCAGGATGTTGACGGGTGCTGCAGTGAGGATCATATCATTCCTGTTCTGTGTTCTCTGCACGGGCTGCCTGTAAGTGCACACATCACCTTCAAGATAGGCTTGTTAACATACAAGGCCTTACGTGGGGACCTGACTACAAAAGAGTTCCTGTTCCGCACTCTCCTATCTGCCCCCACGCCCACTGAGGCTTGCTTATTACTTGTACCAACCCCACTTAAAAGATCGGGAGACAGGGCCTTTGGGATGACTGCACCACTCCTGTGGAATTCTCTTCCACCGTACATTAAGGCTACTAGCACAGTGAAGGCTTTTAAAACCTCTTTGAAAACTTATTTATTTGAAAAGCTTTTAATCTTCTCTGAATAATATCTTTGGGATATTTTATTGCATTTTCATTATTATCTTTGTTAAGCGCTCTGAGCCCCTGGATACAGCACTATATAAATAAATTTGCCTTGCCTTGTCTTGTCTGCCACTGTTGCAAATAAAAGTTATGCGAATGTTAGGACCACCAAAAAATTTCAGCAGCAACATACTACACTACATTGCAGAGAAAGGCCACCAGTTATACTTGCAAAAGCATTCCAGAGAGTCATCATGACAGATATGACCATAAAGGAAGTCACGTTCTGCCAGCCAAGACAGCTGCATTAGGGACCTGGCCATAATAACCTAGGAGCAGTAATAACAGTTAATCACCATACCAGGTATGCTGACAATGATCTATGAAGGCATTGCCACATATTAGGAAGAGGAAGATGCCATGGCTCTCCAAGATGAAGCATGCTGTTTTTAAACCATGTGTGAGACTAGGCATACAGCCAGTATCACCTGTACTGTGTAAACAACATTTGTGTGACTCCACAAGAGTGGAATAGAATGGGATGCCCTTGATGACACTAACTGACTGCAGTACTAGTCAGTTCCCACACCACAAGGCAACAAAGTGGCAAGATGTCTACTGTATACTATCAATTGGGTGCAGAAAACAGAGTGGGGAATGTGGGAAAAACAATTACAGCAATACATACATACGAACAAGCCAGCAGAAGAAGGCCATTTGGCCTATCAAGTCTACTTGTATTGCAGGGTCCACAGCTTGAGGTAATGTCTCTGCCCTCCTCCTCCCCTCCTCCCATCCTTCCTACCCATGATTCTTATCTTCCCCATGCCTATCCCAGCCTCTCTTTAAGCTGCTCACTGTCTTTAACGAGATGACCTCTTCCAGTAGCACATTCCAAGTGTCCACCACCCTTTCTGTGAAAAAGTGCTTCCTGACATCCTCCTAAACCTCCCACCCTCCAGCTTAAGACCGTGCTTGTGTGGGATTTCAGCACGCTGGCCAATAGGGTGTTAGGAATATGGGCACCTAACTGTGGTCCTCCTCCCATTTTACATCGGGTGAGGATGTTTATATTTCTTTGAGGGGGATCGGAGGACACCCACCCAATGGGACCAATGTGCAGTGTGGTAAGCCAGGTGTGCTACACAATTACCTGTCAAGCTCATTGCTGTCGGCTGGTTTCCTCAGTCCTCGTTTTCCTCAACCGATTTCTTTTGCCCTATTGTGAGTGTCCCAATGTCCACTGCAGGTTAGGTGGCACTGTGGTGGGGGCACTGTTAGGCATGGGTGACTGTACCTTTCTGCTACTTGATGACAGAACAGATGGCAAAGGGGCTGTAAGAAAAGTAAACCTTATGTTTTGGGGAACTAAACCAGTAAGACCTATCAGTACTTTAACAAAATTTATGTAACCCCCTACAAATGGGGGTTCGCAAAAGTCTTTCTTGAGCTTGCCTAAATGCTCACTGCTAGGCTGGTGTCCTGCGTTTAACAGTTTAAATGTGATTACCAGAGCCTGGATAGCCTCTGTGTACTGTCTCTTTAAGAGCTGCCTGATTGCAGCTTAAGTAATCTGAGAGGGAGCTCTGCTGAAAGATGTAACTATTTACTGAAAATCATTTAGGGTGATAATGATAATGTAGTTTGTCTAACTTGCTTTCTTTGTTGCAAGGACTGTTTGTTTGTCTCCACTATCATGGTCCTGGACTGCAAATTGGACCAAACAATACTGGTGGGACCTAAATGTAGCTGGACTACAGGAGCTGTCCGAATTCAAAATCTGTAGGAACTGTAGTTTGAACTTTTGCACCTTTTTGCAACTGAAGTGGGAGCTCTTGCTTTGACTGACAGCCAAATCAGACAACCAAATCTTTTGGATCTTCAGGAAGTCCCAGGCTGCTTGCAGTTTTCAGTTAGTTCTGAGCTGGAAGCTCAGAAGAAGGAGCTGAAGTAATTCTGAGCAGCAATCCTGAGTGGATTCGCATGGGAGAACTGGGAAAAGGCTGAGTGTTTGGCCTGTATGTCTGCCTGCTGCTCCTGAGAGGTGAGAAGAGAATTATTTTGGACTAAATCCAAGTTTGTGTGATTAAAGTAAGCTACTGAAGTGGGCCAGGCTCAACCTGAAGAAGACCGAAGATTTTGCTGAATGCGATCAGCCTGCCAGGAGTTGCAGCTACCCCTAACCTCCTGGTGTGTGCAGAACTTTGCGATTGTGACCGGGAGCACTTTGCCTGGTACAGTGGAATTCCGTACATGTAAATGTGCTATGAGCTGCTAGTGGGTTGTGAGTTAGTTCCCCACTGTGTGAACTGTATTCTGCTTTCTGGCATCTGTATCCAGCACAAAACAGACTGCACCCAATTTGTCTCTTGCGGTCTGGGCCTTGCCAGACTGGTCCAGCCAGACTACCCTCTGTACAGAGAAGCCATTGACGAGAGACCTGCCTGGGGACCAGCCCACTGCTCCACGCTTGAACAGGAACAACGCCTCTGCGACTCGTGTGGGCTCTGCTTCTCCTGGCATTCCAGATCAACCACCTGCAGTCTCGATTTTCATCCAGCCTGTGTCCAGTCTTGGGTATCGTGAGTAAATACCAGGGTAGCTCCCTGCAACAACAGCTTTATCTGGTGTGTCATCTGATTGTCTTGTTGTTTAGTTTCCTTTCGATCTGAGCCCTCTGGCTCCAGATTATAAATATTGTGTACTGTGCATGTTGTGTTTTCCATCACAGAGCCCCAACCAGCTGCAATCCCGGCGACGGTCCCGACTAGCCCATCTCATGTCCACCTGGGTACCCAGAGGTGGACTGTGTGGGGACTCAAAGCACATGCATAATAGCTTGCTTGATATAACCTTTAAGCTAATTAACCTGATTTTGCCTCTCCGTGTTCAAGTCCCTGAATAAATCAGATCTAACTTTTCTGCATGTAATCTGACTGTGGTTCCAGTGTGTGCTCAAAGTACTGTACTGTTGCTATTTGCTGTGCATAACCTTGTTTTACAGGGGTCCCAAGGGTCAAGCCAGAGGAACCAGCCCTGGTGGTAAGTGCAAACAGTGTGGGCACTTGTGTGGTGTACCAGGGATATTGTGAAAGTGATCATTGTACAGTGTTCAGGCAACTAGAGGGGAAAGAGGGGGTTACAGTGTCCCAGAGGGCTGTGCCCAGGTTAGCTTGACCATTACCAACCCTGACCTCTGGGTGGAGTCACCCGTTTCAGAACTCAGGCCCTTAACCTGCTACTAGCCAAGCAGGCAGGGATTGTAGCCCTGAGATAGTGCCACCTAGGGTTACATCTTGGAGGCTCACCACTGGGATTAGTGTCCCCTAGTGGCCAAGTTTGTGAATTGCTGTTAAAATAAATGGCTACCCCAACAGAAGTGTTGGTGGTGGTGACTGACGAGAGATCGACCCCCAAAATGCTGTATTTATCCTGGATATTTCCTGGGTACCAATAAGGACACTGTAGAGGAAGTACTTTCCAATGTTGAATGTTTACAAAACCCTATGGTAGTGGGTCGACAGGCTAATCTGCTCTCCCAAAGCTTCATTGTGTTAGTAGAGTGTAAGGACCCAGTAGACAGTTCCAAAGTGCCACGGACTATCACTTCTAAAGGAGCCCTCACTGCCTTGAGAGTGCTAACAGACAGTAAAACCCCTGGGAGAATGAGCCCCCCCCATCTGAGATTTTATGGGAAAAATTTGCTAAGTTGTTGCTGGAAGAAGAAAAACTGTGGAGGATTTAAAAACTATTCCTGCCACCGGTGTTCCTCCCCAACACCCACCCACTCCAGCACCCATTATTGCCCCTCCTTCTGTGCCCTTGCCAATGCTGGCTCCTATGTCTGTATCTGCCATTAGTCACAACTCTTACTGAAGGTTGAGAATCTTCTCCGGCACCCTCCCAACCCCCAAGGGAGGATGATTGGGAGACCTGGATAGATTGTGTTGCCCCTATGGTACCGGAATGGCAATGTGCAGAGACTGAGAAATGGAAAAGGATCATAGAAAGTTTGAGGGTCCTGCCCTAGAGGCCATTAAATTTCTGAGGTCCACAAACCCTGATGTATCTGCCCAGAAGTACACAAACCCTGATGTATCTGCCCAGAAGTACCTATCTGCACTCGAAGGCAATTCTGGGAGCATTGAGTTAGGGGAGAACTTGATGTGTAAATTTCAAGGTACAAAACAGTTTCAGGGGAAAGTTTGTCTGCATATGTTACTGTCAGAAAGAGCACTGCAGAAGGCTTACCAAAAAGGTGGGGTAGCCGCCATTGACTTAAACCATGTGAGGTTGGGGCACATACTGCAACATGCAAAGCATTCTAAATTGCAGCTCCTTCAATTAAGGCTCCCAGACAGAAGGGGTAACCGATTGGACTATTGTGACTTGATAAAAGAACTCTGGGAGGTTGAAGATGAAGAGGTGGATTGTAATTCTAGGGTGAGCGCAGCCCAAGTGATCACGGCATCAGAAGGCCCTTCCGAAGTGGGAACCAATGAGTAGTGTGCCACCATGGGATGAACTTGAGGAGTTCAGGAAACAAAACAGCCTTTTATGAAGGCCACTCCTGCAAGTGCAGGCACCGACCCTATCCAACTGCATCTGCTATGGGGTGGGGTGTCCACCCAGGCATCTTCTGCTGACACCGCTCGAAACTAGATGTCTTGACTATGGAAGTAAGAGAATTGATGAGATGTCTCCAAATGCTCACCACACAGCAGACAGAGATGGCACAAAGTTTTCAATTGGTAGTACCACCGTCCCAGCTCCCAGTGTGATGCCTCAGTCACCCCAAATCCCAGAAAACATATTTTGCCATAATTGTGGGAAGGATGGGCACATGAAGAGAGAATGCGGTCCACAAAAGACCTAGATAAAGTTGTATATAGGCTTCAAGGCGAGCTTCAGAGAATGAATCAGCGGTCGAGGAGTGCCCAAAATGACCACAGTGAGGGTTCAAAAGTAGTAACTCAAATCCCTATGTGGCTAAATCATCTGTCCAGGCCCTGCTGCTGTTCCTCCAGAATGGTCCAAAATAATGAGCCCTTCAAAGGAGACTACCATGACTATGAATGGTATTACTACTCGAGCTGTGCTGGACAGTGGGTCAAGTGACCATTGTATGTAAGGACTGGTATGACAAACACTTTATCTGCTGTGCCCTTACAATCCCTGGAAGGCCTACATGTGTGGGTGCTGAGTGACAAGTCTTATCCTACCTAGGATATGTCCGCCTCTGGTTGTCATTTCCTGCAGCTGTAACTGGTGTGAGGAGCAAGTGGAGACACTAGCCTTAGTGTGTCCCCTACTGGACTGTATGATGGGGTTCCCCCGTTAATTGAGCCAACACCCTTATGTTTGGGAGACTGGCATAACTCTTTTTTTTTATCATTTAACATTTTCTCCTCTGCAGCCACAGTCCTGCTCTACATCCAGCCACGCTCCCACTGCGCCGCCGACCCCCAAAGCTCGCATGCCTAGCTGGAAGACAAGACTACACCTGTGAAAGGGCCCCCATAGCTCCCTCGCGCATGGTGAGGAACCACACAGCACATGCCTCCAGGCATCGTCGGTTGGTGGAGCTGCAGCTATCAAGCTGCCATGGACCCGTGCTGCTATTTTCCCTATTCTTTCCCCATTGGGACCACAGATGTGCAATGACATCCCACGCATACGTTGCAGTCATCCGCCAGTGGTCCCCTCCTTACACCACTGCATGCAGTACCTCCGAGTGTCCCCAGGGGTCGCCCAGGGTGGTGTAGAGTCCCCAGCCCACCCCAGGAGCAGGAGAGCTGTCTCGACACTAATCCCATTCCTCCCCTGCCAACCCCGACGACCCAAGCTTGTTCCCTCAACCCGGTCGCCGGGCGGGCTGAAGTGGCATCCAGCACCTCAACCCTCAGCGCCACTTGGCGGCCTGGCACAACTCTGTCATGAGAAACAAGGGTGATGGACTGGGAGGGCCTAAGAAGTCCTGCTCTGATCAAGACAGCCTATGATTTGCAACAGAACCCCAAAGGAGTAGACCTAGATGAACTGATTGGGATCGTGGTGGAAGAAGGATCCTGATTCAATGGCATTAGACGTTAACACCCAGTGTACCGCTCAAGGGGAGGTCTGCCTCCGCAAACATGTCAAGAACAAAATACTGATGTTGGACGGCATGGCAATGAAAATTGCTGGAAGAATTATTGGTTAAGCCCAGCACCTTGCCAGCTTGTGCTCATGCCTGTCCATGATGAGTGATGGTCCAGATTCATAATGTGTCAGATTGGGAGATCTGGGTGAACAGAGGATCCACCTAGCTACGGTACACTGTGCAGACACTGCAGTGTTGCCCAGCAACAAACCCCTGGCAAGACAGATAGAGTGACTCCGACTTGTTTGATTTTGCTGACTCCCATTGCCAGCTGAATGGAAGACTACAATTAGCCAGAACTTGCCTACAGAGATCGTGGTTTTCATTGGAAGAATGGCACATGGGATGTGTCAAGGGTGCAGAACATCACATATGCCTGCACGATGAACGGCCATTTGAGAGAGGTCTTGACGCCTAGCCCTGCATACATAGACAATGTGAAAAGATACTTGCAGAAATGCTCGCAGCTGGTGTGATACAAGAACCAGGAGCCCATATGCTTCTCCCATTGTGGCTGTGCATGAGAAGAATGGAACAGTACAAACGTGTGCGGATTATCAGACCTCAACTGGCAGACCATCCCTGATCAATACACCATGCCCTTATACAAGATGCTCTGGATTGTTTGAATGGGAGCAAATGGTTCTCGGTGTTGGATCTTCACAGTGGATATTACCAGAGTCTTATGGCTCTGGAGAACCATGAGAAGGCAGCCCTCATGTGTCCTTTGGGGTTCTATGAATTCTTGAGAATGCCACAGGGATATCGGGTGTCCCTTCCAGCACTGATGGAATGAGCAGTGGAGACATGAATTTGCTGGAATGCCTGGTGTACTTGGATAATGTCATTGTGTTTGGGAGCTCCCTAGAGGAACATGAGAGTCGACTGTTCAAAGTACTAGACCAACTGGAAGATTTGACCTCAAGCTGTCCATTGACAAGTGGCAGTTTCCCAAACCTCTGTGAAGTATGTGGGGCACATAGTGTCTACAGAGGGATAGAGACTGATCCTAGTAAAGTTGAAGCCTTGACTACTTGGCCCCAGCCCCACAATTTGAAAGAACTACAATGTTTCCTGGGATTCTGTGGTTAGTACCGCTGGTTCATAAAGGACTATTCCAAAGTGATTTGGCCTCTCTTGAATCTTACCTAAGGTTACCCTCCCACCAAACGAAAATACAAAAAGAGGCCATCAAAGAACCAGACAAAGCATATTTCCACCCAGGTGAACTTTTTGGGTCCTGTTGGATGCCTGATTGTAAGCAGCTTCCATGAAGTCATATACCAGCTCACCCATGCCCCATCCTCGCTTATGCTGATCCCACCAAACCCTATGTGCTGCATACTGATGTCAGTCTGCTGGGTCTAGGAGCTGCACTGTGTCAATTTTTTTATTTTATTTTAGTCTTTTGGTAACCAGGTAAGGCCCACTATGCACAAGTGCCTGTTTTCAGGGGCGACCTGGGAGCACTGGGTGGTTAAGTGACTTGCTCAGAGTCACACAGCATGCAAGTGGAGGTTGTGAGAATCAAACTCAGATCTGGTCTGCTGGATGTACCAAGCTCATTCACACCTCATTCCTCTAACCTCTAGGCTATACTTCCAGCCCAAAAGACAATGAGGATGGTTTGAGACCAGTGGCATTCACCAATAGGAGCTTGACCCTGTCAGAGCAAAACTATCCTGTGCACAAGTTGGAGTTCCTTAGTTAAAATGGGCCATTGTCGACCAGTTTCATGATTACCTCTATGGGCGAAAATATTGGTGAGAACTGACAATAATCCTTTGATCTATGTACAGACTTCAGCTAAGTTAGATGCCACGGGCACGGTGGCTTTCTACGTGTCAATATATGATTATGCTGTCAGATACAGATCAGGCCTGAATCATATTGATGCCGACACCCTATCCCGGAGGCCCAGTTTCCAAGATCGACTGGGTCAGGCTGTCTGAACCTAACATCCGAGCATTGTGCCAAAAGTTTGATAGAAATGAACAGATGTCTACAGACACAGCAGACTGCTTAGCAGATTGCTTGGCCCCTCTGACACCTGCATACCGACTGCGTGTTGCCACTTTTCTGCTCTAGATATTGGTGCATACCTCAGTTTGACAATGACAGCATTCAATGGGCTCAATCCCAAGATCCGATGATTCAGCCAGCACTTGACACCCTTCGTGCAGGAAAAGATGTGTCAAGTTATTCCTCTGATCTCGCGAACCACTTTATCGTTTAAAGAAGGCCCCAGGTTGAAGCTGCTTAATCAGTTGTTGTATAGAGAGACAGTAGATCAGGGTGGCCAAATAGACAAGCAACATATCCATCAGATTTCCAAGGTCTATATGTGTGTGCCCTCTTCACAGGGTTCAGACGACTGCCCCAAAGTAGCTGAAAGAAAAGACTCATAATTTTTGCATGCATATTAAATGGCAAGGGAAAATGCGTGAGATGTACAAAAATAGTGGAGCTATACATGATTTCAAAGGAACACTTGTTTTTGTCTTGTCATCTTCCAGGATTGCCATTTTATTACTTTTAGATTATGCTATATTTAAGCAATAAGGCACGACAGGGGTGTGTGTTATCGTGTGTCGCGTCCTCCTGGGGTGGGTTGAAGCATGAGAGCAAAGCCGCAAGCTTCCACCACCCTGGAGTGACGCCACTACACGATCAACACACATCCCTGGAGTGCCTTATTGCTATTATACAATGGCTTGTTGTTATACATAATAAAAAAAAAAGAAAAGAAAAAATGATTTTAAGAAATCCAAATGGTCATGATCCATAGCTGAAAGTGCCTGTTCCATAGCTGAAAGTGCCTGATCCATAGCATCCAAAGCAATACAGTGATGTTATTGTGTAATAACATCACTGTCTCAGGCACCTACTGACCAATCAGAATACATGAAATTTCCTTGCCATTGTATAATATATATCAAATCCCAATTAGACTGTATGGCCTCCTGAGATCCAAAATAAATACCAAGCATTTTCAATGTACCAGTGACTACAGGGAATAATAAAAGTATCTATCTGTAAAGCTTTACCCAGAACCAGTAATCGTTACCTTTATCAGTATTAATCTTAATGCCTGTACTTGTCTGTAAAGATTGCAGAGTTGTAAGAATTTTCCTACCAGAACTAAATCTGCTACAGAGAACACACAGTAATCTGCATAAGCCAAAACCTTCTGAAAAACATAACCTTCCACAGTGACAGCATGAGATATTAGTATCAGTTTCAACCAGTCTTAGCAGAGGATCTAAACCAAAGACAAACAACAAGGGACTTAAGGGCAACCCTGTCGAACCCCAACTTGAAAGGTACTGGAAGCCCAAATGTCCATTAATCAAAGTGTAACCTGTGCAGACATATATAATGTTTGCAGCAGATCTAGAAACAGAGTAGGAATACCATAATGACTGCAATACTTCCCATATGTGATCGTGGTGAATTGCGTCAAATGCTTTCTCTTGATCCAATGGCAGAAGATAGCCAGATAATTTATTTTGTAATCCTTGATCTATAAGTTCCCTAAGGTATACAAGATTATGTATAATGTTCCTACTAGGAACAGTACATGTCTGTGTGGAATCAGTAATTTATTTGCAACTTTAGAGAAATGGGATAAAATGTTAGCTAAAATTTTATAATCCGAAGACAATAAGCTTAATGGTCTCCAGTTTTTCAATAATGTTGGATCACCCTTTTAAATAAAAAAATCATAATTCCATTATTCATACTAGATGTTAGTCTCTTTTCCAACCAAATAGCTTGATACACAAGTGTAACCATGGGAGTATCACATCTTTATATGATTTGTAAAATTAATTAGGGATGCCATCAATACCTGGTTTTGTACGTATTGATAATTTACTTATAGCCAGTTCAATTTCCCTATAGTAATAGGAGTCATCAAGTTCTCAGTTTCTGGCGACAATAGTGGGAATAATAATTTGTTCAAAAATGAAGGAGAAAAAACAGAGTTGGGTTTTGGAACGTGGTTTTACATATGTCTGTACTACCTGACATAAACCTCTAATATTCTGTATGAGTGTCCCATCTGTGTCCTTTAAAGCATACATACAAAATCTAGATGAATCCAGGGTAGAAAGATCATAAGGATTCACTTGTTCTCGTGTTGCAGAAACCATATTTGTATTGATAACTATATCTGTATTCCCTTTTTAAGGAAATCAATAATTTTGTTTTTATAATCAGAAATTGTTGGCACACAGCACCGGGTGAGGACACCTGAGCCAAAAGTTTTAAATATAGAGTCCTATAACCTAAATATGTTAAATAGGAATGTCTGGCCTTTGTCTTAGAGAATCGTATAAATAAAAGTTTCAAATCTCGTTTAGTGTCTTCCCACCAATCTAGTGGGCTATCATAGTGAAAAAGACATCTGAGTGTGCCAAAAAAAAGGAGAGGATATGAAATGAATAATTTCATCTTGTAATAAAGACACATTTAATGTCCAGTAAGCACATCCCATCTGGAGTTTTTGATAAGTACCAATCAATAATTTTAAGGCTGCATGGTCTGAAGTCTCTAATGGCAGCCCCATAATTCTGGAACAAGTAACCCTTTCAGACAAAAACCAGAAATCTATGCGAGACAATAGGGATCCTTTAAAAAGGTATGTACTGGGGATATTTTAATGTATCATATACATCAAGTAGATTATTACTGTGTAATATATTCAATAGAGAATTGGTATCACAGTGTACCTTCTGAGTTTTTCTGCCCCAGTCTCCGGAGTGAGACCACAATTAAAGTCACCACCCCACAATACAATCTAAGATGTATGCAAGTATGGAGAGATGCGATGAAAGAGAGCAGACCTATCAGCTTTTAACTCGCGGAGCATAGATATTAATAAGACGGTAAACACAATGAGAAAGCACCACATCCATTCAAGCATGCATAGGACAGTCATAAGGCAATTCTAGGGGTAGGGGTAGAAATAAGTAGCCTGCTGGTTAAATAGGATCTGCAGCTTATCCATTAGGTAGGAAAATGGGCAGACTGGATGGGCCAAGCGGTCCTTATCTGCCGTCAAATTCTATGTTTCTATGTTTCCATTAGCATAGCTCTACCAGGAAAAATATCCCAAATCTGTAACACTTGCACAGTAATATTAGAAAATAAAATACCAGGACCATCACAAATGTCCTCTCCCAGTGACCAAAGGAAGCACCCACCTCCAATCTCTTTCAGCATCCCTTAAATCACTCAGTGAATGTAATCTGGTATCCTGCAAAGGATGACAGTACCAGTATTTTCACTCAGACTAGAAAAAGTAATTTGTCTCCTATTTTTGATTTAATACTGTTAACATTAACAGTAAGAAAGGAAATATCTGTTGTCATAAAGTAGGAGAATATGCTTAGAAAAAGGAAGCTGCTAAACAATATTATAAACAACCTTACTTCCTTTTTTTCTGTTTTGGTTTGAGCTTATCTTTATTTCCCACATCTGGGAAGGTTCAGCATGTGAAGAAGTAACGGAAGAGATGTCAGAGTCCATACCTTCCTCATCACCTTCAGGATCCAGTATGAGGCAAAATAATTCTGAACTACAACCAGATCTGATTCACTAGGGAAACATGTGTAATCAGAACTAGATTTAGAGGATTTCGATCGAGTAACCCTCAGAAAAGGAACCTCTGTCTGCACTCCCGCTGGGTGGCATACAAGAGGCCTCCATGCCCTCGAAGGTACACTGAACTGGTGTGTAATCTCATCATTTGATTCATTTCCACCAGTGGTGGAACAGTGGATTAGGGGATGATAAATCTTTCTGAGAAGCAGAAATTGGATCAGTATCCTCTCGAGCAATATGGAGAGTGTGAGATGCTTGTATGGATGTTTCCATCTCTCGTGGCCTTCTCCCCTCCTTCTCCGTGGGAGTCGGGGAAGTATGGGACTGCATATGAGTGTCAGATTTAGATGAACAGGAATGCAAATGCAAATCTTGCATTTTATTTTCTTTCTGGGCATTTGCCACATATACATCTTGTTCGCACGGAAGGTGGCATCAGTTTGGTTATGTGAGGCCCAAGAGCATGGCCGAAAGGTGTGCCCTTGTTCATCACAAAGTTGCATCTCATAGGCCTTCTACAATGTGCCCTACTGACTAAATCCCCACAGAGACCACCTTTTGTTGATCACATGTTACTTGAATATCCTAAAGCTCCACACTTATAACAAACCCTAGGTTGACCTGGATAAAATAGCACTCCGCTATCCCGACACAAAAAAAATAGTTTGGTAAATGTTTAGTTAAACCATTCTCAAGATGTAAATCTATCTGATAATGCCAATCCCTGTCCAAAGATGTTCATCATCCAGTATAGGTTCAGGTGGACCTTTTACAGAGCAATGTTATTTACAACCAGTAGGTAATGTCAGCAACATTAACCCCTTTTCTGAAATAATATTGTAATTTTTTTTGAAACTGGTTTTGTTAGGGGAATAGCTAGAAAGGATTTCCATAATGGAGTATTTTTAAGTGCTTGATATTGCTTCCAAAAGCAGTCCAGTCCAGCAGGGCGCTTAAAGCTCACATCAAAGATGGAATCCCCAGCCATATGTATTAAGGCATAAATTTCATATGCATAAAACCTCATGCTATTCTTTATCAGTTCACGGCCTACAAAATGCCTGTTGGGAATGTCCTCCATAGGTCCTCTAAATTTCAACTGATCTGCATTCCTCCTGGCAGCAGGCTCATTTAACAGTCCAAATGTAGCAGGAAACAATTGTTCATTCACCCATTATGCCATGTTGAAGAGGTTGTACCCTGAGCAGCAGCTGAGGGAAGAGCCTATGTCAGTGGGTAACTGTTGTTCTTTATGAGATTGCTTAGCCACAGAAGGGAGAGGTTACCATCAAATGAGGAGTACCTTCACCTTCAAGCTTCCTAATATCTTGCAACAGACTAGGGTCAGGGAGATTTCTGTACACCACCATCATAGGGAAAGCTGTCCTGGCATTATAATGGGCCCTTGTGAAGAAGAAGGTTGTACCAGCTTCTCCATATCAGGTAGATTGATTCCATTTTTCACCATCTGGGGATTTCACCCACCCTGCAACCTCCAAAGCTGTCACAACCCAAGTGGCAGGGGCTCTATTCCCTGATCAAAAGTCCAGTTCGTTTGAGGATGGAGTAGAAGAGAGCAAGTGAATCTAATGATGGAGAATGTCACCCTTTTTTTTCATTACCTGGGACTGTAAAACCCCAGCATTTCCCCTTTTTCTGTGGGCGTGAGACCTATAGTAAGCGCCCCGCGTTCAGGCCTGTAATTAGGTCCATAGAAGACCTTGTGGTAGCAAAGGCGTCTCAATACCTCAGCAACGGGTAACAATGGTTGTGTTACAGAATCGGATGAAACGAATGACTCACCCAAATCCATCTGAATTCCTGAAGAAGAACGAGAAGAAGGAGCAGGAAAGTCATAGGCAGATTCATCTCCGACTGCGTCTCAGCAGCCGAGTGCAGCATAGCAGGGAGCTGTACCACTTCCTGTTCCTGTGTACTGGGAACATCATCCCATCGCTGTTGTAATTCCTCAAGCAAATGGTTCCTGGCATGCAGAAACTGCCATTCCATATTGGCGAGCTGCAGCTGAATCACGCAGCATCACGAGCTAGACCTACTACACCTACCTCCAAGAGATATCGCAGGGGGCAGAACTTTCAGGTAAAACATCCTCGGCTATCATAGTGTTCAGTTCCGCATTCGGGTCCAACTCCATTGTGATCACTCTGTCCTATGGAAGCTGAGGAGGTGATCAACACCTCAGCCTCCCACATCCTCTCTCGCAGATGTCCACCAGCACACTGGTGTCTCTCTTCAGAATAGCAGCGCCTCTACGAAAAGAGTAGGAGAATTTCCCGTGCACCCAGTGCCCTAGCCAAATTTCCTCCATTCACTAAAAATACCACCAACAGCTTAATCTGGTTCAAAGTCAGTTGGCATTCATCTGTATCCTCCTCCCTGGGTCATGCCTGAAAATAGGCAGAATTTGTCACTTACCTGGTCAACAAAACTAACTAAACTAAACATTTGAATATGATGGTCCATGTTGAAAATTTAGGGTCAAAATGGCAAAAAACAAAACAATGATGCTATGGAGAAATGTTGAATTTTCTAATAATTACTTTAAACAAAAAATCCACCCTTCCACTATGTACTTTCACGCACCCACCCTCCATTTGTGTCCCCAACTATCCTGGGTAAATACATTATAAATGTATGTAACCCCCTACAAATGGGGGTCTTGAAAGTCTTTCCTCGAGGCTTGCTCTAAATGCTCACACTGCCAGGTTGGTGTCCTGCGTTTTAGCAGTTTAAATGTGCTTGCCAGAGAGTGCCTGTATAGCCTCTGTGTACTGTCTCTTTAAGAGCTGCCTGGATTGCAGTCATAAGTAATCTCGAGGGAGCTCTGTTGAAAGATGTAACTATTTGCTGAAAATCATTTAGAGTGATAATGTAGTTTGTCTAACCTGCCTTCTTTGCAGCAAGGACTGTTTTGTTTGTCTCCACTATCTTGGTCCTGGACTGTGAATTGGACCAATCAGTTCTGGTGGGACCTAAAATGGAGCTGGACTACAGGAGCTGTCTGGAGTCAAAATCTGTAGGAATTGTAGTTTTGGGCTTTTGGGCCCAGATATTCAAACTGTGCCCGGCTGTGGCGCAGCTTGGGCGCAGCTCAACTTTGTTGCACAGGAGTGTGGACTAAGCAATATTCAAAGGAGCTGCACCATGGTTCAGCAGCTTTGAATATCGCACTGGCCACCCCCAGTGTGCATGGCGAGTGGCACTGCACCAGCGCAAGCCGCCAGAGTGGAACATGGAGATGCGCTTAGCGCAAGTTCCATTGCATCATGCACAGCACCAGCGATATTCAAAAGTTGACATGCAAATGGAGCCATAATGTATGCAAGGTGCACATGAGGCCCATTTGCATGTCATGGCCCCATTTGTGCATGCCGGTGCGCTGATCCCGACGACTTGCGCTTGGCAATTCGCCAGGTAGCAGCCATCTGGGACTGACGCCCTGCAGCCCGATTGCTGGCATCTGTAAAAAGACAACCCCAAGTCCTATATCCCTGGTGGTCCAGTGGATTACTATGTGCCCGATCACGGCATCAGTAAAAAAGACAACCCCAAGTCCTATATCCCCGATGGTCCAGTGGACCGCTATCTGTTTGATCGCAGGCATCAGTAAAAAATAATTCCAATATCCCCAGGTCTAGTGGTACCCCCCACCCACCCACTGAGCCCCATCACCCTGTGCCCTCGGTCAGCCAGCCGGTAGCAGGACCCCACCCGCCTGCTGCCCCACCGCCCACCGACTGACACTAGGCTGCACGCCCATTGGTTCCAATGTGAGCTAATGGGCATGCAGTTCCTACCGTACTACACACACCATACTACACATTCCAGATATTCCATTTGGTGTCAGGATAAGGGGTTGACCTTTCCTCCTGTTCCTTGGCAAGCATTCTGGACTACCTATGGTCCCTTTCTCAGCTAGGGCTTTGGTGACACCACCTAAGGTGCACCTGGCAGCCATCTCTGCTTACCAGGCGAGGCCAGAAAGCAGTCAGTGGTGCAGGAGAAGGTGGTCGATGCCTAAAGGGTAGGGTTGTCTTTTTTTTACTGATGCCTGCGATCGGCAGATAGCGTCCACTGGACCACCAGGGATATAGGACTTGGGTTGTAATTTTTACTGATGCCCATGATCAGGCATGGGGGGGGCACTGCCAGGTGCAGCTGGAACTCGGGTGGCCACCCTTAGGTGGCAGCTGCTGTGTTGCGCCCTGCAATGTGGCAGCTCACCTGTGGGTGGCCATCAGTTGTTCCTTTTTTGGCTTAACTTTGTGCTGGCAAAGTAGGGGTTGTGCATGCATGGCTCTGCACATTCGGGCTGAATATCGGGCTGTGCAGGTTATGCATGGGCACACCCCCCAACTGTGCGCCTGCGTGACATTACTTACGAGCTCCGCGCATCGCGATTTGTGCCGCATACACTTTTCCCTATTGAATATCACAATCGGACATCAGTGGGTTGCATGGTGTAACACTGTTGTGCCACATGCAACCCTTTTTGAATATCTGGGCCTTTGGTGCCTTTTGCACCTGAAGGGGGAGCCTTTGTTGCGACTGACTGACAGATCAGCCAACCAAACCTTTTGGATTCTGGGGAAATTACCAGGCTTGCTGCAGTTTGAGTCAGATCTAAGTTGGGAGCGAAGAAACAACATGCTTGAGACAGTCAAGTAGCCGTCTGAGTATTTTCTGCAGGAAGAACTGTGGAAAGGACTGAGTTGTGGCCTGCATGTCTGCCTGCTGCCCCTGAGAGGGAGAGAAGAGAATTATTTCGGATTAAATCCAGGTTTGTGAGACTAAAGTAAGCCACTGATTTTTCTACCAGGCTCATACCTGATGAAGATGGAAGATTTTGCTGAATGCGATCGGCCTGTCAGAATTTCCAGCTGCTTTTCAATCCCCAGTTTGTGCAGAGACTTTGCCCATGTGACTGGAGATTTTTCCTGGTACAGTAGAATTTCCTTACATGTAAATGTGCTGTGTATTGAAAGTGGGTCATGATTTGGTTCCACTGTGTGAACTGTGTTCTGCTTGCTGGTACAGTAGAATCCTTTACATGTAAATGTGCTGTGTATTTAAAGTGGGTCGTGATTTGGTTCCCCACTGTGTGAAATGTGTTCTCCTTGCTGGAAGCTTTATCCAGCCTAATTGGACTGAATCTGTTTTCATCTCCATTTGGCCTGGGCCATGCCACACTGGCACTGCGACTACCCCATCTGTACAGAGAAAGTCACTGATGAGAGACCTGCCAGGATCAGCCCCTGCTCCATGCTTGAACAGGAACGACGCCTTGGCTAATTGTGTGGACCCTGCTTCTCCTGGCACTCCAGATTAACCACCTGCTATCTTGATTTTGTCCAGCCTGTGTCCAGTCTTGGGTTTCGTGAGTAATCATCAGGGTAGCCCCTGCAACAACAGCCTAATCTAAAGTGTGTCATCTGCTTGTCTTGTTGTATTCTTTTCACAAACTGAGCCCCCTGCCCGGATTACAAATAGTGTGTTGTGTATGTTGTTTTCTTCATCACAGGGCCCCAGCCAGCTGCAACATTCCTGGCTAGCCCACCATTCTCCATCTGGGTACCCAGAGTGTGTGATTGTTTATGGACCCTGAAGTGCATGACAACTGTTTGCTTGATAGAGCCTTTAAGCAAATTAACTTGATTATGCTCCTCTGTTCAAGTCCCTCAAATAAATCAGATCTAACTCTTTTTGCATTTACCCTGACTGTGGTTCCAGTTTGTGCAAGAGTACTGTACTGCTTTTATTTGCTGTGTATAACTTTGTTTTACGGGGGTCAACAGGGTTGAGCCAGAGAAAGCCTTGGTGGTAAGGTAAACAGTGTGGGTACTTGTTTGGTGTATCGGGGTATTGTGAAAGTGATTATTGTGTATTGTTCTGGCCACTAGTAAGGAAAGAGGGGGTTACAGTGTCCTGGAGGGCTGTGCCAGGTTAGCTTGACCACTACCAACCCTGACCTCTGGGAGGAGGCACCTGTTTCAGAACTCAGACTCCTTAACCTGCTGCTAGCCAAGCAGGCAGGGGTAGTAGCCCTGGGATAGTGCCACCTAGGGTTACATTTTGGAGGCTCACCGCTGGGATTTTGTTCTTCTAGTGGCCAACAATTATTAATTATTGTTAAAGATTAATGGCTACCCCAGTAGAAATGGCTGTACACCAGTTGGTGCGGTGGTGTACTGGACAGATCGACCCCTCAAAATGCTCTACTTATACTGGATATTCCCTGGTACCAGTAAAGACACTGTAGAGGAGCACTCCAAAGTTGAATGTTTTAAAAACCCTGTGGGGGTCGACAGGCTGATTTGATCACCCAAACTTTCATAGCCTTGGTAGAGTGTAGTGACCTCATGGACAGCTCCAAAGCGACACAGACTATTGCTCCAGAAGGGTGCCAGCTGCCTGAGAGTGATAACAAGACAGTAAAGACCCGGGGAGGATGAGCTCCCACCATTATCTGAGACTTGTGAGGAGAAATTTGCTAAGTTGTTGCTGGAGGAAGGGAAAACTATAGAGGATTTTAAGAAATTATTCCTGCCACCTGGGGTGTTCCTTCCCAACACCCCTCCCACTCCAGCACCTGTTATGGTTCTGTCTTCTGTGCCCATGCCAATGCTGGCCCCTATATCTGTACCTGCTATTAGTCACGACTCCTACTCAAGGCTGAGAATCTTTCTGGCACCATCCCCATTTCAGGGGAGGATGACTGGGAGACATGGATAGACTATGTTGCCCTCTAGTACTTGAATGGCAATGCTCAGGAGCAGAGAAAAAAGAGGTTGAGTGAGAGCCTCAGAGGTCCTGCCCTGGCTACCATCTGTGCCAAGGGGCCAATAACCCCAAGCAACTGCACAGGACTATCTGGATGCATTGGAAAATGTATATGGGAGCCCGGATTCAGATGAAGATCTGTGGTAGAGAGTAAGAAATGCCCAGCAGTACCCAGGGAGCCATTGTCTGTGTATGTACCTCGGCTTGAAAAGCTGTTACAAGGGTTCCTCAGAAAGGGTAGTTTGTCGTCAAATGAATTAGATCGAACTAGGCTGGACTGGATCCTTAAGTCTGCTCTGTTTTCAGAATTGTTACTGCTTCAGTTGCGCCTTGCCACCTGACTGGAATCACCCCTTCTATGGCAAGCTAATGAAAGAAATTCGTGTTGAACAAAGGCGACCCGTGGGAAATTGCACCCATATCTGCTGCTGCTGTGCAAGTGACCAAGAGTGATCAGCCAAGTGAGGCTCAGGGCAAAGTCGGCACTAATGAGCACTCTGAGAATGCTAAGGACTTCCTACCCTGTGCCCAGCATTGGAAAGATGAGCTACTAAAAGAAGTCCAAGAGCTGAAGATGAGTGCTCTGCAAGGTTTCCCATGGAACAAGATTCTGGTCCCTCTCAGGATGTAACTGTCATGGGTGGGGTGAACCTCAGGCATCTTTAACGAGGGTAGCTCCGGCTGAAATCCAAGAATTGACTGCCACCCTAAAGGAACTGTTAAGATACGTTGCACCACTCACTGCTGCAAGCAGCGATTGGACCCTGACCCCTTGTTACTGCCTCAGTCCTCATGCAATGTTCACTCCAAAGATGACCCAGGAGTCTATCATTTGTCACAACTGTGGGAAGGATGGCCATATGAAGAGAGTGCCAGTCTCAGAAAGACTTAAAAAGGTAGCAAACAGACTCCAGGCTCTGAAAAGCAAATCAATGGCCGAGGAGTGTCCGTGATGACTGCAGGGAGTTCAAGAAATGCTAACTCAAATTTCTTTGTGGCTAAATCATCGGTCCAGGCCTCTGCTACTGCCTTTCCAGACTGGTCCAGAATAGTGGTCCCTTCGATGGAGACATCTGTGACTGTCAATGGTATTCATGCTCGGGCTGTGCTCGATAGCGGGTCAAGTGACCATTGCATTTCAGGACTGGTATGACAAACAGTTATCTGATGTGCCATTACAATCCCTGGAAGGCCTACATATGTGGGCCCTGAGCGACAAGTCTTATCCCTACCTTGGGTATGTCCGCCTCTGGTTGTCTTTTCCTGCAACTGTGACTGGTGTAGAGGAGCAGTAGAGACATTGGCCCTAGTGTGTCCCCACCACCGGACTGTATGATGGGGTCCCCTGCTAACTGGGACAAACACCCATATGTTTGGGAGACTCTGCAACTCTGTCACAAGAAACAAGGGCAATGGACTGGAGGCCCTGAGAATTCCAACTCTGATCAAGAGGGCCTATGATTTGCAGAAACCCAAGGAAGTAGACCAGGATGAAACAGTGGGGATTGTGTGGAAGAAGTATCCTGATTCAATGGTACTAGCTCCTAACATCCAGTGTACCATTCAAGTGGAGGTCCACCTCCAGAAAATGTCAAGAACAAAATACTGATTTTGTATGTGCCAGGCAATGGAAAATTGCCAGAAGGATTATCGGTCAAGCCAGCATCTTGCCTACCGTCTTATCCATGCCTACGCATGATGAGTGATGGTCCAGATTCACAATGTGTCAGATCAGGAGATATGGTGAACAGAGGATGCGCCCTAGCTATGGTACACTGTGCAGACACTGCAGTATTGCCCAGTAACAAGCACCCTGGTGAGAAGGAGAGAGTGACCCCAGACTTGTTTGACTTTGGTGACTGCCTTAGCTGAATGGAAGGCTAGAATAAGCAAGACACTCGCCAGAGAAACCAAGTGTTTTCATTGAAGGAATGGGATGTGGGATGTGTCCAGGTGTGGAGCATCACATACTTGCACAATGAATGGCCATTTTGAGAGAGGTCCTGACACCTAGCCCCAGCAGACATAGATGATATGAGAAGACACCTGCAGGAAATGCTTGCTGCAAGAATCCAGGAGCCCATACGCCTCCCATTGGGGTTGGCGTAAGAAGAATGGGCTGTGAGGATGTGTGTTGATTTTGAACCCTGAACTGGCAGACCATCCCAGAACAATACATTATGCCTAGTATACAAGATGCCCTGGACTGCTTGAATGGGAGCAAATGGTTCTCGGTGTTGGATTTTCACAATGGATACTACCAGATCCCGGCCCTGGAAGACCATGAGAAAACAGCCTTCATCTGTCCATTGGGGTTCTACGAGTTTCTGAGGATGTCACAGGGATATCAGTCACCCTGCCACCTTTCAGTGACTGATGCAGGTAAGGCAGTCAGAATAGCAAGGTCCAATTCAAGGAAAAGATAGCCAACTTGAGTTAAAAGGGGATAAAACCTTTATAGGTACATTACAGAGAGCAAAGAAAGACTAAGGCAGGGTACTGAGGCTGAACAAAGAGGAAGGTGGTTGGGCAGAGACGACAGTGAAAAGCAGGAATGCTGAATGAATACTTCTGCTCAGTTTTCACAATGGAAAAGCAAGGAAATACCTAATCCGGTCAATAGAAGCACTCTGGATGGAGGGTTGATATTAGTCCTTTCACAGAAGAAAGGGTTCTGAAAGAACTCTTAAAACTGAAGGTGGATAAAGCAATGAGGGCCAGATGGGATTCACCCAGAATTTTAAAAGAGTTAAGGGAAGAACTAGTAACACCACTGACTACCCTTTTAATAAATCACGGAGGATAGGGTGGTACCTGAGGACTGGAGGAGGGTGGATGTGATTCCCTTCACAAAAGTAGGAGCAAGACAGAGGCAGGAAACTACAGACCTGTGAGTTTGACCTCGGTGGTAGGTAAAATGATGGAATCACTTCTGAAGGAAAAAAATTGTTGAGTACCTAGAGGCCAGTGGGGCACAGGACCCAAGGCAGCATGGATTCACAGTGGGAAGGTCATGTCAGACAAATCTAATTGATTTCTTTGACCAAAGCAGTAGACCAGGGAGGGGCTGTGGACATGGCCTACTTAGACTTTTAGCAAGGCATTTGACACAGTCCCACACAAAGATTAATAAACAAATTAGCCAACCTGGGAGTGGGTCCTAGGGTGGTAGCCTGGGAAAACACTGGTTGGACAACAGCACACAGTGGGTAATAGTAAATGGAGTCCACAGTGAAGAAAGGAGGGTTACTAGTGGGTAACGAGGGTTCAGTACTGGCCGGTCCTTTTAATGTCTTTATAAGTGACATTGCAGAGGGACTGAAGGAAAGTATGTCTCTTTGCAGATGATAGAAAGATCTGCAACAGGGTTGATACACAAGGTGGGGTGGAAAGGATGAAAAGGGACTTGGCAAGGTTGGAGGAATGGTCAAATGTATGGCAGCTTAGATTCAATGCAAAGAAGTGCAAGTAATGCACCTGGGAAACAAAACCCAGGGGAAGAGTACAAAATGGGGTGAGATACTGACAACAACAAAATGGAAAGGGACCTGGGGGTAGTCATATCAGACGACCTAAAGGTGAGCTAGCAATGTGAGAAGGCAGTAAGGAGGGCTGGGTGATACTGGGATGCTAGGAGAGGCATCAATGGTAGAAAACAGGAAGTTGTTATCCTCTGTACAGACAGTTGGTAAGACCATCTGGAGTCCTGTGTACACTTCTGGAGACCCCATCTCCTGAAAGACATAGACAGGGTGGAGGCTGTCCAGAGGAGGGCAACCACAATTATGCAGGGTCTGCATCAGAAGACATATGAAGAAAGACTAAAGGAACTAAAGATGTATAGCCTCAAGGAAAGGAGGGAGAGGGGGACATGATAAAACTTTCTAGTACCTCAAAGGAATCAACAAAGTCCAAGAGGGTAGCATCTTTCAGAAAGAGATGTTCAAAACAAGGGGGCACAATTTGAAGATAGAGGGGACAGCTCAGAGGTAATGTGAGGAACTATTTCTTCACAGAGAGGTTGTGGATACATGGAACAGCCTTCCTGAGGAGGTTGAAGAGTCAAAACAGTGGGGGATTCAAGAATGCATGGGACAGCCATAAGGCAATTCTAGTAGGGGTAGGAGGAAGTAGGCTGTTGGTTAACTAGGATCTGCAGCTTATCCATTGGGTAGGGGTATGGGCAGACTAAGTGGGCCAAGTAGTCCTTATCTCCCGTCAAATTCTATGTTTCTAGTGACGGAACGTGTGGTGGGAGATATGAATTTGCTACTAATGCCTGGTGTACTTGGACTTATGTCATTGTGCTTTGGAAGCACCTTAGAGGAGCATGAGAACCGACTGTTTAAAATCCTAGACCGACTGGAAGACTTTGCCTCAAGCTGTCCATTAACAAGTGCCAGTTTTGCAAACCTCCGTGAAGTATGTGGGGCATATAGTATCTACAAAAGGGATAGAGATTGATCCCAGTAAGGTTGAAGTACTGAATACTTGGCCCCAGACCCATAATCGGAAAGAACTACAACATTTTCTAGGGTTCTGTGGCTACTACTGCAGGTTCATAAAAACTATTCCAAGGTGACTCACCCACTCTTGAACCTTACTAGGGTTACCCTCCTACCAATCGGAATAAAAGGGTCCATTAAAGAACCAGAAAAGTATACTTCTGCCAAGGTGAACTCTTCAGGCCTTTGGATGCCCGACTGTGAAGCAGCCTTCCATGAGATAATTTACCAGCTCACCCACGCCCATCCTCGCCTATGCTGACCCCACCAAACCCTATGTGCTGCATACATGGATGCTAGTCTGCAGGGTCTAGGAGTGGTGCTGTATTAAGACCATGAGGATGGCCTGAGACCAGTAGCTTTCACCAGTAGGAGCTTGACCCCATCTGAACAAAATGACCCTGTACATAAGCTGGAGTTCCTTGCGCTAAAATGGTCCATCGTTGACCAGTTTCATGAATACCTCTATGGGGCAAGATATTGGTGAAGACTGACAACAACCCATTGACCTATGTACAGACTTCAGCTGGTTAGATGCCACTGGGCACCGTGGCTTTCGCATTATCAACCTATGATTATGCTGTCGAATACAGATTGGGCCTGAACCATATTGATGCTGACACCCTATCAACGAGGCCCACTTCCAAGAGTGATTGGGTCAGGAAGTCTGAACCTGACATTTGAGCATTGTGCCAAAAGTTTGATAGAGATGAACAGATGTCTGCGGACCCAGTGGACTGTTTGATAGATTGCTTGGGCTGTTCTGACACCTGTATACCAGCTGCTTATTGCCACTTCTCCGCTCTAGATATTAGTGCACTACCTCAATTTGACAATGACAGCATTCAGTGGGCTCAGTCCCAAGATCCTATGATTCAGCCAGCACTTGATGCCTTGTGTGTGGGAAAGATGTGTCTAAGTTACATTCTACTGACTTGCAAACTACTTTATTGTTTAAAGAAGGCCCCAGATTGAAGCTGCTCAATCAGTTGTTGTATGAGAGACAGTAGATTGCAGTGGCAAAGTAGACAAGCAACAATTGGTCCTGCCCACTGCCTTTAAAGATTTGGTACTGAGATCCCACCACAATCACATGGGGCACCTCGGTATTGACAGAACCCTTGACCTGGTGCGATCTCGCTCTACTGGCCCAAAATGGGGGCTGATGTTGAGCACCATGTAAAGACTTGTAGTCACTGCCTGCAAAGAAAAGTCCTGCCTTCAGAGGGCTGCCCCCTGTTAATATTACTACCAGTACCCCATGGAATTAATCTGCATAGACATCTTGTGTTTAGAACCTAATCAGCGGAACATTGGAAATGTGTTAGTGGTTATGGATCATTTCACATGGTATGCACAAGCTTTCCCACCAAAGATCAAAAGGCATCTACCATGGCCACAGTGCTAGTGGAAAATTTCTTCGCTCGCCTATGGTGTCCCCAGTGGATTCATTCTGATCAAGGCAGAGACTTTGAGAGTCGGCTAATCAAAGAAATTATCTCTATGGGGGGGCGAAAGTCAAGAACCACCCCTATCACCTGCAGGGAGTCCTCAACCAGAACATTATAACCCAATCTTCTAGAGACATGCTGGGCACCTCCACCCAAAAGACAAGCATAAATGGAACCAATAGATTAGCACCTTGGTACATGCATTCAATAGCATGAAAATGATGCTACTGGGTTCTCCCCTACTGCCTCATATTCGGGAGAGAGGCCTGGCAACCAGTTGATGTCTGTTTGGGGTCTTCCAGATGGATTCCGAGCTGAAAACCACTTGCAATATGTATAAAAACTGAAAGCTCAACTGAACCATGCCTATCAACTGGCCCAGACAATGGCCACCAAGAGAAATCTAGCCAACAAAGAGAGGCATGATAAAAAGTAAAGGCTCAAGAGCTTCAACCTGGAGATCGTGTGTTGTTACGAATTTGGGACTGCATGGTAAACACAAAATTGTTGATTGGTGGTACCATCTTCCCATGTAGTAGTTGGAAAGTTGGATGATTTACCTGTGTACAGGTGCCCAGAGAACAACTCCAAAGCTGTAAAGACCATGACACCGTAACCACTTACTACCTATCGCCAAGTCATGATTGAGGCCAACCCCAGAAATTGAGCCCCTGGGCCAGTGACTCATCCTGCTGCAAGAAAGAGACAGAGTCAACCTACCCCAGTGGTCACAGATTTAAGGTTTCCTCCGCAGCAGGCCCAGAATGATAGTGACTGTCAGTCCACTTCTGACGAAAGTGATACGGCTATGCCTATTACCCTCCTATGAACTGAGTCATCTGTTTCGAGGTAACCCCATGATTAATTGTTAGGATGAAGCTGGGCCTTCTGGACTGTCTAACCCCCAGTTTTGTCCTTGGAGCCAATGCTCCTGAAAGTGAAGTGCAAAGTATCACATCTGAAGATGCTGAGTCTCTGTGTATTGTGGAACTGTAGTGATTTGCCTGAGGGAGCGGCTTGATGGAATGAGTCTTTCTGGTGACATACCAGAATTTGAAGAACACCATGAGAGTGCTGACAACCCCCTTCAGTGCCTCAAAGTTTGATTGTGCCTGAGCCTTCGCAAATGAGTCAAGTGTTGTAGAAATAGAGCTGCACAGCAAGGAGCCAACAGTGCCCCAAGTTTGATGTTCCATCCAGGCAGAGGCACCTCACAAGTGACGAGAGTCCCAGATCAGTGCTGAGAGTGCAGAGACTGTAGTTGTCCCCTCAGAAAGACTGGCCAAGCTGTCAAGCTAGTAGTATGCCTCAGTTATGATTCTCCGGGAGGCCAGTGGATTTGCCTCTCAATGTGGTGCACAAAGGTGTTTATGTCTCACCAAGCTCACTGCCCAAATTGAGCTTGACAGCCAATTCCAGGTTACTTGCCTTTCCTTTCACCGTGGTGCCTCTGCCCCTAGCCCCAAGTTACCTAATAGGAAGGGCCCCATCTTGCATTGTTTAAGTGCACAAGAAGTTATTCACTGATTCAGTATAGTAATGTTCAATTTACCTGTGTGAAATATGCACAATGTGTTGTCAGAATGGATATAGTGTCATGAAGTGTAGTGAATATGTGTAGTAAAGTAATAAGTTTATTTTAATTGATGCATGATGGTACAGATTTGACATGGACTCCATGTTTTCTCCAGGCAGGAAGGTGTAACTCCCCTACAAATGGGGGTTCCTAAAGTCTTCCTCGAGCCTGCCTAAATGCTCACTGCCAGGCTGGTGTCCTGCATTTTAGCAGTTTAAATGTGAGTGCCAGAGAATGCCTGTATAGCCTCTGTGTACTGTCTCTTTAAGAGCTGCCTGATTGCAGTCATAAGTAATCTGAGAGGAGCTCTGTTGAAAGATGTAACTATTTGCTGAAAATCATTTAGAATGATACTGATAATGTAGTTTGTCTAACCTGCCTTCTTTGCAGCAAGGACTGTTTTGTTTATCTCCCAACTTGGTCCTGGACTGTGAATTGGACCAATCAGTTCTGGTGGGACCTAAATGGAGCCAGACTACAGGAGCTGTCTGGAGTAAAATCTGTAGGAAATGTAGTTTTGAGCTTTTGGCCTTTTGCACCTGAAGGGGGAGCCTTGTTAGACTGACAGATCAGCCAACCAAACCTTTTGGATTCTGGGAAATTCCCAGGCTTGATGCAGTTTGAGTCAGATCTAAGTTAGAGTTGAAGAAACAATATGCTTGAGACAGTCAAGCAGCTGTCTGAGTATTTTCATGCGGAAGAATTGTGAAAGGCCTGAGTTGTGGCCTGCATGTCTGCCTGCTGCCACTGAGAGGGAGAAAAGAGAATATTTCGGACTAAATCCAAGTTTGTGAGACCAAGTAAGCCACTGATTTTTCTACCAGGCTCATAGCTGAAGAAGACTGAAGATTTTGCTGAATGCGATCAGCCTGTCAGGATTTAGCTGCTTTTGAATCTCGGTTTGTGCAAAGACTTTGCGATCGCGGACCGGAGAGTGGTTTACCTGGTACAGTAGAATTTCCTTACATGTAAATGTGCTGTGTATTTAAAGTGGGCCGTGATTTGGTTTCCCAGTGTGTGAACTGTGTTCTGCTTGCTGGAAGCTTTATCCAGCCTAATTGGACTGAATCGCTTCATCTCCATTTGGCCTGGGCCATGCCACGCTGGCACTGCCAGACTACCCCACTGCACAGAGAAAGCCACCCGACGAGAGACCGCTGGGATCAGCCCCCTGCTCCACGCCTGAACAGGAATGATGCCTGGTGAATCATGTGGGTCCTGCTTCTCCTGGCATTCCAAATTTACCACCTGCTATCTCGATTTTTGTCCAGCCTGTGTCCAGTCTTGGGTATCATGAGTAATCATCAGGGTAGCTCCTGTAACAACAGCCTAATCTAAAAGTGTGTCATCTGATTGTCGTCTTGTTTTCTTTTCATGAACTGAGCCTCCGGCTCTGGATTACAAATAGTGTGTATTGTGCATGTTGTTTTCTTCCATCACAGGGCCCCAACCAGCTGCAACGTTCCTGGCTAGCCCTCCATTCTCCATCTGGGTACCCAGTGTGTGATTGTTTATGGACCCTGAAGTGCATGCATAACTGTTTGATCGATGAGAGCTTAAGCAAATTAACCTGATTACGCCCCTCCTTGTTCAAGTCCCTTAAATAAATCAGATCTAACTCTTTTTGCATTTACCCTGACTGTGATTCCAGTTTGTGCAAGAGTACTGTACTGCTGTTATTTGCTGTGTATAACTTTGTTTTACAGGAGGTCCCAGGGCCGAGCCAGAGGAAAACCTTGGTGGTGAGTACAAACAGTGTGGATACTTGTATGGTGTATCAGGGGTATTGAGAAAGTGATTATTGTGTATTGTTCCAGCCACTAGTAAGGAAAGAGAGGAACTCAGGCCCTTAACCTGCTACTAGCAAAACAGGCAGGGGTAGTTACCTTGGGATAGAGCCACCTAGGAGTTATATTTAACAGCAGGACCCCACTAAAAATTAGATATTGCATCTCTACTGGCTGTCATGGGTAACTACAGTGTGAAATGTGTAAAACCAAAACCCAGTGAAAACGAAATATTGCATCAGGGTAAAAGAAGGACACCACTGAAATGAGAGAGCATCTTCTCTGTACCCTAATGAAAACAAGTAAGCAATAAGACATGATGGTGTGCTATTAAATGCACCCGAGAAGTGTGATTATTTCACCATAATGGCACACCCTGAGTGTCTTACTGCTCTTTTTAAATGGCATTTAAATATATGACTTAAAATGAATGGAAATAAGAAAAAATATTTTAAATAGATTGCAATTGGACCTTTATTGAACTATGCTTCCATTTTAACTCTGAATACAAAAATAGTCCCCATTCTGGTAACTGTGGAGTTAGCTAAAACATAAAACATAATTAAAACTGTGTGTGGCACACATTTTAGAAGAAAAAAATGTTACCTTGCATTTTAAATCAGTACAAGTACTGTTTCTTAATAGAAATGTGTCCAAAACTTTAAACCTGCCAGGTTGCCTTTTTTGGTGTGGGGTGATAGATTTCACCCAAAACAACCCAGGTATGATTCAAATATACAGTATGTGCTTTTATAAACTTCAGGGATGTATTTCAACAGTCTGGATCTGCCTCGCCTATGTAACTGTGTTTCCCACTTTTGCTCTTTTGTTTATGAAGTATTATTGTCTACTTTCTTCATCCCATTTCTTTTCCTCTGTCTTTACCCACATTCAAGATATGGAATGTTTACATGGAATATCTGCTATGGAATACAGGGATTCAAAATTCTACTTAGTTCCACTGGCAGAATGTTCCTCTCCTAGCATACTGTATACAAACACACACACACACACACACACACACACACACACACACACACACACACACAACAAAGGCCTTTTCTAGAGCCACAGACTAATTATCTCACTGTCAGGAAAGAAAAAGAGATTTCTAATGAACAGTTAAGGACAGATGGAGGATTTTCATTGTCAACAAAGAAACAGTTGTAATGAAAACTATAAACAATACTTAATGTTTCTAATTTGTTTATGTGTAAGTAGTGTGTGATAATCAGGAAACAACATTTAATTAATTTGTTTTATTTTTTTAATTAAGGTGTTTTATTTTGAAGGCCTAGTTGAAGTTTTTACTCTGTAAAGGTAGCAGCATGTTTGTGATGGAAGATCAATTCTGATTGTAGGGGACTGATGAAAGATAGTTCTGGTTGTAGGCGGATGGATTGCTTATGGTGTGATATGGTTTAGGACCAGGATGACAATGCATTATGATTGATTGATTGATAACATTTTATTTTTATACAGGAGCAAATAGATTAGGACCAAGGCCCTGCTTTCAACTAAAGTCCTCTTGTCATAAAATACAAACAAACATCAAATATACAAAATATAACACAGATACAGACATTAGACAATCAAAATCTAACATCATTACTTTTGTTTCACAACAACATCACACATAGCATATATAGTCAGTCTGTAAGTATTCAGCCAAAGTTATTTTAAAAGTGGATATATTATTTATATTCTTTAAATTTTTAAGGGTTATTCCAATAGTCAGCTATTTTATTTTGCAACTTGGACTCTCAAATTTTTGGTGATTTTTAACATAGGATTCTTGTATTAACATTTCTTGTTTGGTGTCTCAGATGATTTGATTGTTGAAGTATAACACATTTTGTTAAAGGATGTTTACTTTAGCAAATATAATTTTATGACAGATAGTTAACCAGATATAATTTATTTGGGCATCAGGGTTTTAACCAGTGTAATTGTTTATATATTTCAAAATGATGAGTTCTGTTTTTCTCTTAGTGATAAATTTACCCAGTCTATAGTATGCTTGATTTACATTATTTAATTATTTTGGGTGGAATGCATATATGGGTGCTCAATATTCTAGTACCAGTATTATCGTTTGTTTAACCATCTTTTCTCTGACTTCTCTAGAAAGAACTCCTGCCACCCTCCTAAGAGCTCCCAGCCTTTGGTTTACCTTTTGACCTGTATGTCAATGTGGTCTTTAAATGTCATATATGAGTCCATTTGCACACCCAAGTATCTGTATCCTTACTTCCTTCACTTTGCTACCATTAGTTAATTGGATCTGCAACTGTGGGCCACTGTTAACACACCCATATGAAACATCACACACTGTTTTTCTTTTACATGTAAGAGTAGTCCAGAGTCACCCATCCACCCTTCCAACTGGATCAGATCTATCTGCAGTTTCTGCTCTAGTTCCTTCATATTTTCGGCTGGAACCAATAAAACTATGTCATCTACGTACAATCTAATTTCACCATCGTTAATATTTTGCACCAGATTGTTAACATATACGTTAAATATTAATGGACCTAAGATGCATCCCTGAGGAACCCCCATCTTATTTCCTCAAGGCTTGATACTATTGCTTCATTAATGGCACATTGTTGACAGTCAGCCAAATATAGAAGCAAACCACTTCAAAGTTCCTTTTGTACTCCTACCTGCCAAAACCTTTCCAATAGCTTTTTGTGCTGAACCAGGTCAAATGCTTTACTAAGATCCATGAACACTGCCCCAGTATTTCTCCCTGTTACAAAGATGTTACAACCAGATTATGGAAGTCTATTAAGGCGGTATTCGTGGATCTATTAGGTCTGACTCCATGTTGGTTTTCAGTAAATATTACATTTTCTTCTAAATATTGGCTAAACTGAGAATGGACCCTATGTTCCATTATTTTTGAAAGCAGAGGGATTATAGTAATGGGTCCATAGTTTGATGGTACTGTACTATCTCTACCCTTAAAACTGTTATTACTTTTCCCTTTTCCAAATTTCAGGGACAGTGGAACTATTAAGACTCCAATTTATTGGGTAAGTTATTATGGGTGCAAGGACATCCGCCCAATTTTTAAAAATCTTGTCTCAATTTCATCCAATCGACAGGCTTTATAAATATTTAAATTTTGCAATTCTGTTTGTCGTCCTTCAGACTTAATGGTCTGAGGTTAAATTTAGTTTCTATTTGTCTAGTTTGTTCTATTTTTAATTCCTCAATTTTTTATCTATTTGCAAATCAGCTGTACATTCTTTTAGTGGGGAATATTTAAATCCCTAATTCAGTAAAATAAGAATTTAATATTGAAGCCACCTCCATTGGTTCTCCAATCAACTTTTCACCTTGCATCAGATTCATCTCTTTTGTAGTTCTGGTAGTATGTTTAATTTCAGAAACATACCTCCAGAAATTTTTGATCTTTACCTTATTTATTTTATCAAGATGGTACCTTTTTTTTGCATTTTTAATATCTTTACCACATTTATTTCTCCATTTTTAAAACTCTCCCAGTCTTCTTTAGATTTCGTTTTCCTAGCTTTTTCCATATTCTATCTCTAATTCTATGTTGTTTCTTTATCTTATCTGTTATCCATGGATCTCCGCTTGCTCTCTTACATTTCTGAACTTTTGGAGCATAATTGTGTATTATGGTAACCAAGGATTCATTAAACTCCTGAACAGCTAGGTCAATGTCTGGAATCAGAAATAATCTATCCCAATTAAATTGTTTAAGAGTATTTCTAAAATCAAGTTTGTTAAAATTCTTGAAGTCTCTAACCCAGTAAGCATTCTTTTGTTGCATTAATGGATTAGGAAAATCAATAATACAAGTTATAGGGCTATGATCCCTAACTTAAGTTGGCAATATGTCCCATTTTTAATATTCAAGTCCTGGGAAACAAACAGAAGATCAAGTATAGTCCCCTGGCCCCAATTATGGGTAGTTCTAGTGGGTTCTTCAATCTTCTGTTCTAGTCATGAGACTTCAATATTATTCTAATATTAGACCTCTAGCCTGTTTCAATCTGCATTAAAAATCCCTGTAATAACAACCTTTTTATCCTTTATTAACTCTAACAGAAGATCCATGAGGATAACAAAACTTTTACATTTTTTTTTTTGGGGGCATAAAACTACCAATACTAATTTTGTTGTAATCAATTCTATTATCATACAATCAATCCCTCATGACTAGCTATTAACAGAACCTGGTAAAGGGCCTAATTTATCTTTAATGTATAATAGAACTCCCCTCCCTTTTTAATTTTCTATCAGTTCGCTCTATTCTATACCCATCTAGTTTTACTTCTTGGTTACAAATCTCCAAATGAAGCCAAGTTTCAGACAATGCCAATAAATCAAAACTGTTATTAGCTACCCAGAATCTATAATCGTCTATTTTATGGACTATGCTCTCACATTCTCATGTACTAAGGTAATCTCACGGTGGTTCCTAGGCCAGGATTAACTCAGTATCACTGCTTTGCACTAGCAAACATGAGCAGAGAAACATCCAGGCCCTAGGCTGTTCATCCAGTGGGATAATTCTAAAGGATCCAGTTGTTTTATAAAACTTCTTCTTTCATTTGTGAATGAATTTCTTCTTAAAAGAAATCTTACATTGTTAGAGTAAAATGTTCTTCCCAGAGCTACTGAGCCTATACCCTTACTGATACTATTGCAATCTGCATCCTTTATGATGTAATTCACAAGGCAGACCCCACACTAACCATTATGTACTAATATTGAACAGTCACCCGACTGATTTTAACCAATTAAAGTTCTTTGATTTTTAGACCCATTTTATAAGATATTTTATCTCATTTGGCCTAGCCTGTGTAAAGACATTGTAAAATGTGTAAAAGCAGGATCCCACTGAAAACAAGATATTATATATTTTCTGGGCTATCCTTTAGATACATGGTAAAATGGGTACAAAGCAGGACCCCACTGAAAATGAGATGTAGCATCTCTGCTGTGGTATCCTGGATAAATACATTGTAAAATATTTAACAACAGGATCCCAATGAGATAGTGCCTGTCAGCTTGCCTATGTGGAGTAAATACATTGCAAAAATGGGTAAAGGCAGGACCCCATTCAACATAAGATATTGCATCTCAGGTGGGCTATCGTGAGTAAAATATTGCAAAAATATGTAAAAGCAGGACCCTATAGAACATGAGATATTGCTTCTCAGCTGGTCTGTCCTGGGTAAATACACTGTAAGAATGGGTAAAGGCAGCACCCTGCTGAAAACAAGATATAAGATCTCCGCTGGGCAATCAGGGTAAACACATAGTAAAATAAGGTAAAAGCAAGATTACACTGAAAACTAGATATTGCATCTCAGCCGGACTGTCCTGGGTAAATACATTATAAAACTGGGTGAAAGCAGACCTGACTGAAAACAGAGTATCTCATCTCATCTGGGCTATCCGGGCAAAGACAGAGTAAAATGGCTAAAAGCGGGACCCTACAAAAACAAGATATTGCATCTCAACTGGGCTATCCTGGCTAAAATAATGTAAAACTGGGTAAAGCAAGACCATACTGAAATGAGATATCACAAGTAAGTTGTACTATCCTGGCTAAATATGTAATAAAAAAATGTTGCTTCTCAGCTGGCATATCCTGGTAAATACACTGTAAAAATGTGTAAAAGCATAATCTCACTGAAAACAAGATCTTATATCTCCAACTGGACTATACTGGCTAAACACATGGTAAAAATGGGTAAAATCTGGACCTCACTGAAAATGAGATGTAACTACTTTGATGTGCTATATTGAATAAATACAGTGTAAATGTGTAAAACCAGGACTCCAGTGAAATATTGCTGGCCTGTCCTGGATAAATGCATTATAAAACTGGGTAAAGCAGGACCCCACTGAAAATGAGAAATTGCATTTCAGTTGTTGGTCTACATAGAAACATAGAACATAGACTTTGACGGCAGATAAGGACCGCTTGGCCTACCTAGGCTGCCCTTTTCCCTACCTACAGGATAAGCTGCAGATCCTTGTTAACCAACAGCCTATTTCTTCCTACCCCCACAAAAATTGCCTTATGTCTGTCCCATGCATTCTTTAATTCTCCCACAGTTTTAGACCCCAAAACCTCCTCAGGAAGGCTGTTCCTTGTGTCCACCACCCTGTCTGTGAAAAAATACTTCCTCACATTGCTCTTGAACTGCTCCCCGCTTCAAATTGTGTCCCCTTGTTCTTGCACATCTTTTTCTGAAAGATGCTACTGTCTTGGACTTTGTTGATTCCACTGAGGTACTAAAAGGTTTCTATCATGTCCCCCTCTCCCTGCTTTCCTCAGTGGTATACATATTAACCTCCTTTAGTCTCCCTCATATGGCTTCTCTTGCAGACCCTGTACCATTTTAGTTGCCCTCCTCTGGACTGCCTCTATCCTGCCTATGTCCTCTTGGAGATGGGGTCTCCAGAACTGGATGCAGTACTCCAGATGGGGTCTCACCAACTGTCTGTACAGAAGGATAACAACTTCCTGTTTCTGCTGGTGCTGCCTCTCCTATACATCTCAGTATCCCCCAGCCTCCCTACTGCCTTCTCACATTGCTTGCTAACCTTAAGGTCATCTGATAGGATTACCTCCAGGTCCCTTTCCATTTTGTTGTTGTTACTACCCCCTCATTGTGTAATCTTCCCTAGGTTTTTGTTTCCCAGGTGCATTATTTTGCACTTCTTTGCATTGAATCCAAGTTGCCATAATTCTGACCATTCCTCCAACCTTGCGAAGTCCCATCTCATCCTTTCCATGCCTCCTTGTGTATCAACCCTGTTGCAGATCTTTGTGTCATCTGCAAAGAGGCATACTTTTCCTTCCAGTCCCTCTGCAATGTCATTTATAAAGACATTAAAAGGACTGGACCTAGTACTGAACCCTGCAGTACCCACTAGTAACCCCTCTTTCTTCAGCGTGGACTCCATTTACAATTATCTTCTGTGTCCTGTTGTCAGCCAATGTTTTACCAAGCTACCACCCTAGGACCCCTCCCAGGCTGGTTAATTTGACTATTAATCTTTGTGTGGGACTGTGTCAAATGGCTTGCTAAAGTCTAGGTAGGCCATGTCCACAGCCCCTCCCTGGTCTACTACTTTGGTCACCCAGTCAAAGAAATCAATTAGATTCATTTGACATGACCTTCCCACTGTGAACCCATGCTGCCTCGGGTCCTGTACCCCACTGGCCTCTAGGTACTCAACAATTCTTTCCTTCAGAGTGATTCCATCATTTCCCTACCACAGAGGTCAAACTGACAGGTCTGTAGTTTCCTGCCTCTTTCTTGCTCCCACTTTTGTGAAGGGAATCACATCTGCCTTTCTCCAGTCCTCAGGTACCACCATCCTCCCATGATTTGTTAAAAGGGTAGTCAGTGGTTTCACTAGTTCTCCCTTAATTATTTTAGAATTCTGGGGTGAATTCCGTCAGGCCCCATTGCTTTGTCCACCTTCAGTTCTATCCTGAGAAAACACATTGAGAAAATGGGTAAACACAGGACCCAACTGAAAACAAGACATTGCATCTCCACTGGGGTTATTGTAGAAAATACATTTTAACAGCTGGTAAAATGCAAGACTGCACTGAGAATGACATATTGCTTCTCAGCTGGCCCACCTGGGTAACCACATTGTAAAATGGCTAAAAGCAGGAAGGACCACTAAAAATTAGATACAGTATTGCATCTCATATGGTCTATTCTAGAGAAAGACAGTGTAAAATGTGTAACAGCAGAACCCCACTGAAAAGGAAATACTGCATTGCAGCTGTATGTCCTTGGAAAAATACACCATAAAACTGGGTAAAAGCAGGACTGAAAATGAGCTATTACATCTCAGCTGTGGTATCCAGGGAAATGCAGTGTCAAAATGTGTAAAACCACACCCTCACTGACATGAGATGTTTCATCTCAGTTCAACTACTATATGCTGGGTAAATACATGGAAAAGATGGGTAAAACAAGACCCCACAGAAAACCAGATATTGTGCCTCAGCTGAGCTGTGTACACACATACATTGTACAAGCTGATAAACAAGCAAGACTTTATTGAAAACAATATACAGTATATCTTGGAATCAGCTGCTCTGTCCTGATTAATCTGCCAGTGATTTCCTGCCTCTAGTACTATCCCTTCTCCTACAATGATCCTACAATAACATTATCCTTGGTGTCTACTGAAACACCACCCTTATATGTCTACGCTGCCAATATCTGTCGTATCCAGTGGTACCCCAAGACTCCTTCACCCTAAACCCCACCCAGTCTAAGAATACCATTGGCACATATTCTCTACTGACCTCCACAGTCAGATGCCATCTGCCTCATGGAAGTTCCATATCACTATACAAGAACTATAACAATACACTACTTGTAGAACTCTAATTAAACTAATGCCTATTGTGTGCACAACTGTTGTAATGGCTACATGTGTGTGTTCTGTGTCTGATGTGGATGTGTGTGTGTGTGTGTATATATATATATGTAGGTGTATCGGGCGTGGGGGGTACTGTAGATCCAAATCCAACAGCATGCTTCTGCATTATTGTGACCCTTTAAAGCTTTCTTTCTTTTTCTATTATTGTGATGTACATCTGGAATTTTAATATCACAATAATATAACAAATAAATTAAAACTCAGCCCACATTTCAATTATATGGACTTGATTCTAACAGAGCCCTTAGACTGATGCAAGCTGCCACCAAAGGCAGCTTGTGTCAACACCTAGTGCACCAGGAACCCTGTGCCTGATTCTGTATTGGCCAGGGTCCCGGCAGCAAAGTAAGTGCACCAGAGGAAGAATGGTGAGGGTCTGACACAAGCTGTGGAGCAGCTGTGCATGACTCTAGCTAGTCCCTGGTGGCTAGCCATCCCCTATTTGATCCCTATGTCCTAGTATTTAATTTAGGGAAAATACCTTTGGTGGACATAGTAGCCCTGCTCCCTGATCTCCAACGTCCCAGTATTTAATTTAGGAAAATTCCATTGGTGTATAATGACCCTACTCCCGATGTCACCACAATTACTATTGAAATAATCCTTTTTCTGGTGGTCTAGTGGCCCCTCCCCTGATCCCTGATGTTGCCCCATACATTACTATTTTAAAAAACTTTTATGGTGGTCTAGTGGCCAACTTCGATGTCACCCGTACATTACTATTTTAAAAGCCCTTTTCCTGGTGGTCTACTGGCCTCTGATCCCTGTTGTTGCCCGAACATTACCATTTAAATAATCTCCAGTTAATGATGGTCTAGTGTCCCCCTCCCCAATCACCAGTGTCACTTCCACATTGATATTTAATATAATCCCTTTTCCTGGTGCTCTAGTATTCCCCGTCCTGATACCGATGTCACCCAATGCAATAATATTTAAAAGCTCTCTTTCCTGGTGGTCTAATAAGGGGTGACATCAGGGATTAGTGAGGGGCCACTAGACCACCAAGAAAAGGAGATTTTTAAATATATGCAAAGAGACATACTTTTCCTTCCAGTCCCTCTGCAATGTCAATTATAAAGACATTAAAAGGACTGGACCAGTACTAAGAACCTCACGATGCCCCACTATTAACCCCCCTTTCTTCACTGTGGACTCTGTTTACTTTTTATCCTCTCGTCCTGTTGTCCAGTCAATGTTTTACCCAGGCTACCACCCTGGGACCCACTCCCAGGCTGGCTATTGTTTATTAATCTTTTATTTGGGACTGTGTTAAATGCCTTGTTAAAGTTTAGGTAGTCCATGTCCACAGCCCTCCCTGGTCTACTGCTTTTGTCACCCAGTCAAAGAAATTGATTAGATTCATCTGACATGACCTTCCCACTGTGAATCCATGCTGCCTTGGGTTCTGTGCCCCACTGGCCTCTAGGGACTCAACAATTCTTCCCTTCAGAAGTGATTCCATCATTTTCCCTACAACAGAGGTCAAACTGACAGGTCTGTAGTTTCCTTCCTCTGTCTTGCTCACTTTTGTGAAGGGAATCACATCTCCCTCCTCCAGTCCTCGGGTACAGTCACAGCCAAAGACATGGCCAGATATTTCCTGAAATTTCTGTGACATTTCTAGAGAAATCTCCTGCATTCTCCATTTACACAGCAGTGTGCAGAGAGAAACTCTTTAGTAATTTCACAAAATATCTGGAAATATCTGGCCATGTCTGTGGCTACTACTGTACACACCATCCTCCCATGATTTGTTAGAAAGGGTAGTCAGTGGTGTACTAGTTCTCCCTTAGTTCTTTTAGAACTCTGGGATGAATCCATCAGACCCCATTGCTTTGTTCACCTTCAGTTTTAGGAGTTCTTTCAGAACCTTTTCTTCTCTGAATGGACTGATATCAACACCCTATGCAGAGTGCATCTATTGACAGGATTAGGTACCTCCCCTCCTTTTCTTTGTGAAAACTGAGCAGAAGTATTCGTTCAGTATCCTGCTTTTCACTGCCGCTCTCTGCTCACCAACCCTCCTCTTTATTTAGCCTCAGTATCCCTCTCTTTGTCTTTCTTTGCTCCCTAATGTGCTAAAGGTTTTATCCCCTTCTTAACCAAGTTAGCTATCTTTCCCTTGGTTTGGGCCTTTGCTATTCTGACTGCCTTCCCGCTTCCTTCTACCTTAACTAGTACAGTTCTCTGTCCTACTCCTTCTGTGTTCCCTTATACTTCCTGAATGATATATTTTCTCCTAACCTTCCCGCCACCTCTTTTGAGAACCATAGTGATTTATTTCATTTTGATTTGTTTATTTGCTTCACACCAAGGCTTGTTGCCTCTGTGATGGCAGTTTTGATGTTTCCCTATTGTAGCTACACCTTCCTTCTTGCCTGTTTGTTGGTGCTTCTCTGAGGCACTCTCCATTTTCACAAAACCAGCCCTCCTGAGTCCAGTACCTTCACTTTTGTGTGGCTTGACTCTACAGCTGAGTTTATTATGAACCACACTGTGGTGGTCACTTGTTCCCAGATGGCTACCAACTTCTAGATCTGAGATCCGCCCTCCGTCCTCATTTGAGAGTACCAGGTCTAAGATTGCTCCTACCAAGTGGGTTCCAGCACTAGCTATCTGAGGCATGCCCCTGTAGGGCATCAGAATGGCCCCGCTCTTGGATGTGGCTGAAGCAAAGGTGCTCCAGTTAACATCTGGCATATTCAGGTCCCCATCAACAATATCTCCCTTTCTCTGCCATCCTAAAGATGCCTTCTATATTTCCTTGTCCATTTCCTCCCCTGAGATGGGGTCTGTATACAACCCTGTGCAGATTGTGGTGCCATTTCCAAATTCCAGGGTGACCCATGGTACCTCCTCTCCTCCCTGTTTACCCTTTAGTTCCATTGCTTTGATCCCTTTCCTTACATGAGAGCTCTTCCTCCTCCTCTTCTACCCTCCCTGTCCCTCCTGTAGATTGTGTACCCTGGTATGTTGACATCCCAGTCATGGTTCTCTGTGTACCATGTTTCTGTGACTGGCATGATATCCAGGCATCCCGTTCCATCAAGGCCAGCAGCTCAGTGAGCTTGATACCTAGACTGTGGACATTGGTACTCATTACCTATCATTTTATAATGGCCTTACCCCTTTTTGCCCCATCCGATCCTTACTGCCTTTAACTTTTCTCCATTTACCCTGCCCTTTTCCTATCGACTTATTTATCTTGGTGTTTACCTCACTAACTACCCTGATTTTTTTGGGGGCTAAGATTTCCTTCCCTTTTCAGTGATTCCCCTTGGCTAGTTTAAATGCTTACCAATGAAGCATTTAAACCTATCACCTAGGATCCTGGTTCCCCTCCCAGACAGATGCAGACCATCTCTGCAGTATAGGCCTGGATCCTCCAGGTGGACCCCCAGTCCCTAGTGAAACCAAAATCCTGAGCTCTGCACCAGTTTTCAACTACTGATTGAATCCCATGGTGTGGAGCACCCTAGTCTCACCCATGCCAAAGACAGGCAGCACCTCTGAGAAGGTTACTGTGCATACTACTTATCTAAGGCCCTCCCCAACTCCACAAACTCCTCCTGCACTACTTTGATCCTTTTCCAGCCAGGTCATTTGTCCCTAGGTGGACAATGACATCCAGCTCCCTCCCTGTGCAGCTGCTCCCATGATTCTGAGGATTTGCTCCCTGTCCCTCCAAGCCATGGTGTCAGTCAGGCACCCTACCTCCCCTCACCCCTCCCTCCCCAGGTCTTCCCTCCTAGCAATGGAGTTCCCACCAGGAGTTGTTTCCTTCCCTGTAGGATTCCATGCCACTCTTCCATGGGTCTCCTTTGTGGAGATTCCCAGCATCCTCCTTGATCTCACTGTGGGTGCCTCCATAGAGGAACTACAGCCTGCCAGAATGACATATGAATTGTGGAGAGGTACAACTGGAGGAATCGCCTCTCTTCCACCACCCTTACCATCCCTGAGTCCACTGTGGTCAACAGCTCCTCTTTTTGGCAACCTCTGAGGCAGCAGGGATTGGGGAGGCATGGCACATTTCTGCAAACAGACTACTCTCTCAGAGGAGAATTTTTCAAAGTACCCTTTCACCAGCCCAGGCTGATCTAAGGGTACTTAAAATGTTCTCTCTGGGAGAGTTCTCAGAATTCTACATTAGAGGATGTGGCAGCTTGCATCCGCCACATGCCCCATAATGCCAGGTCACAGCCCATATTTGGGGCACAAGGGAGGCGCAAGTCCTGTTTAGGGCAGGCAGCCTTTGGTTGATGCAGGCTGCTTTTGTGAATAGCTCAGGGGTGGTGTTTTACACAAGGTGTCACTTGCGCCATTTATGTTTGGTACAGGCACCTTGCATCAATCTCAGGGCTTTGAGAATTAAGCCCTATATCTTTGATCAGGTTAATGCATTACCAGCCATTTTGGCTCTGACCAGATTTTGTTTAACATGGTTAGCACAAAGCCAATGAAACCTAGCATTCAGTTAAACAATATCAGGGAAGAAATTTAATTTCTGGACCTTAAACTTGGCATCAAAGATGGTAGAGCCATTGAGTCAGATAACTATGTTAAACACATGGCAAGTAATACTTTGTTGCGGGCTGAAAGTGCTTCCCAACCAAGTTTAAGTAAAACTATACCATTTGGGCAGTTAATATGGTTAAAAAGAAACTGCTCCACTGAGAAATCTATCAGAGTAGATGGGTGAAATGGCTGCAAAATTTAGAGTTGGGGTATTTAAACAAAGTTATCAAAAGAGTCATTGGTTAAGTTAATACAACTCTGAGAGGAACTCTGACAATAAAGGAGAAAAACAAACAAACAGAGATCCAGAAATATTAACATTTGTTACTGGACTTGATAGGAATTAATTGAGGGTAAAACAATAGTTTTAGAGAATTTAGATATTTTGCAAATGAAAACAATCACATCATATGTGTTTGGAGAGAAACCAAGTATGACTTTCTCCTGAGCAAAAATGCAGGTGATCAAATTGTTCATAGCAACTGCCCCACTGAAAGAATAAAAACCTGGCTGGATATGAGACCAAAAGGGTTTCATAAATGACAGCATCGTAACATTTGTGAGTTAGCAATAGTGGGAGTAGAACCTACTATTCCAGACAGGAACTGTCAGCCCTGACTCACAACTTTTATTAACTGCCCAACAGACCATCTTATATACCTGGCATTGTTTTCATCTCCAAAACTGTATATCGGACGTACTGTACAACTTGGAATGTATATATCAAAATTCAGGAGCACATGCATGTCATAGGAAAGGCACCCAGTCAAATGCCCTATGGGTCCACTTCTAGGAAAAACAAAGTAAAAATTCTGCAATATTTCAGTTTACTGTACAGGAACACATACAGAAACCTGGGGAGTGGGGGGCAGACTGCCTAACTCCTTCAAAGATAATTGAGTGGATCCATCAAATGTGAAACCTGTCACCAGATGGACTCCATTATGTCCTTTATGTCAGTTCCTATAGGAGGTAGAATTTATACCAGTTTATACAGCTTCTATGTGGTGTGTATTTAATTCAATATTTTTTCAAATTGTTTTTATATCAAGGCTGGAATTTGCAATGTTGGTAATAAACTGATCTACCTGTGATGAGCATTATTATGCATAATATTTCATACTGAACCCATCCCATTTTTTCTCTATAGATAGCCCTTTTGTGAAATCACAGAGCAATGAGGTTCTTCTCTCAAGTTCATAATAATGAACAAAGTGTTGAATCACGATGAACAAAACAATATAAAATCACTTCAAGCTTCTTGAATTAACATTAGATATGAAATGTTTGTAATGTTGTATGTATTTTTATTCTTAACCTCAAAATGGTTGACATAGTGGGTTCCTTGGTATATATGATCAATGCTGTTTTAGGAAATTAATGTAGATTTTGTATTTGAGGTTTTTATCATCTATATATGGAGTTTCAAAATGTCATACATTGTTTACAGCTCAAACGCATCACCCAGGGTTTTAGTTGGGGAGACTAGGGTAAAGAATGGTTTGGATCTTAAATAACATTGCACTCAAATAAAGATAATAAAGGAATATGTTATAAATAAGATAATAAAATGTATCATCCAGTCTGTTAAGACTGCTATCTGTTTCTATAGAAATGTTGAATTTAAATGTACTGCATAAACGTTTGAGTCTGGGTTCAGGTTTTTCTTTTTATTATTGATCACATTAGCACTATCTATCCAGTTTAGAAATGAATGATTATGAAGTATATGACATCATCAGTGATGTTTAACTGAAGTGAACAATGGGGTTTTATGGGGCAAATTGAATTCATGAGGTTATTTTAATAAGCAAATAATGTGTTCAATGCTTAGTAGTTGATTAATGTAATAGCAAATTAAGAGTTGGCTTATTTAATGACTGACACCAGCACACAGACTCTGCCCCTAATAAAGAGGTAGTGAACCTTGATATTTAGGGAAGTTTGGTACTGACTGGTCTTGTCAAGTCAGTTTGTATGTGACTGCGTTTAAGTACAGCTTTTATTTTATTTTGCATTGCACTTACACTTTAAGAAGCACATGGTGCAATAAATTGATCTAAAAGCAGATCCATGCATGGATTGTGTTCTACATTTTGCTCTTAACTACATATATTGCAATGATTGATTACTCAAAAGCACTCGACCTGACAAATCATGACATTCTTGTTAAGAAATGTTAGCACTGATTCATCAGTCTCAAAGCTTGAGTGTGTACTTTGTTGGGTGAGAAGATGCAGAGAATAAAACTGAAGGTGCTACATTAAAGTGGAGGGTAATAGGACATGTGCCACAGGGGACAAAACTTGGGCCCTCCTCTTCCTGATATTAATAAATGCCAGGCAGGAAATTATGAAAATTAATGGCAACAAAATGACACGAGAACAGAAGTATAAAATAGATGAGACTGAAACTGAGTTTATACAGAATACACAATTGTGAAGTAAGCATTTCTGCAGGCCTTAGTTGGTCTTTACTGTACATGTTAAACACATGACAAATAATCCAGGAAAACAATATACTTTTAAACCAATTGAGGAAAGAAAGGCTTTCTGAAAATGAGTTAATATAGGTTTACAAGTCACTGATAAGGCCTGTACTTGAACATTGCAGTCCAGTATGGCACCCATCAATGGGTAAAGGCAAATGAGGATATAAAAGATTCAAAAGCAAGCAATAAGTATTATTGACAGCACTTTGAGTGCCATTGTTAAATGAAATATTGAGACATTGTATGATAGATGACAAAACCTGTGTAAAAACAGTTTTATGGTCTGACAATTCCAAACTGCTTGATTTTTTATTTGATATGGCCAAATGCCTGTGTGAGTCACAATATTCAAAAAGAGAAAAAAAAGTGGGCCACCACTACTGAGAAAACTAAATGATTCAAAGCTTCTATGTTATAGGCAGTTAAATCTTTTGATTAAAGTCAATATGGATAGGACACAGAACTCATTTTGCTTCAATGGCTCCATTTGAAAGTATCCATCTATATTGATGTATTTTCTGATGAAGTCTGGGATTAATGTTGGATAGATAAAATATTCCTTTTGCATGATAGGACATGGTAGGAGGATGGTCTCATAACATGTAAAGAAAAGACAAGTTCTGGGACAGGTTGGATGATTTTAAAACTCCTTATACTTGCATAATTTTGAAAATTTTATTATATATATATATATATATATATATATATATATATATATAGTGTATAATCTGCAACAACTTCAGCTATGATTTCATAGTTGTAATGGATAACAACGATTTAAGAATCAAGCAAACATAAATTGGTGGGATCAGAAACAAACCCCCAATGGTGATCAGTGTAACTGTATCAAAGACAGATAAAACTACATCCACAGACACAGGGTATGCAGGATAGCAAAGATGCTTTTGGACTGGCTGGAACAAAGACATTAAGCAGCCATCTTTGTTAATTGACCTCCATGCCTCAATAGTATGGAACTATTTTAATTATTTTGCTGTACTAACAGTATACTTCAGTATACATCAACAAACATCACTAAACATATTTCACTTGTCCAAAACAATCAATAAAATTCACTCTGAACATTGAATAGTGGAACATAGAAAGCCAAAGAGGGTGAAAGTTCTTCTTGTTCATAAAGAAGCACAACATAAGTTTTATGAATAAACATTCAATTTTGCTAAGACATGAGGGAGGTATGCATTTTATCATGTATACCGTCTGAAGTCATTCTGCCATCTAGACATGTGCAAATTATGAATGTGCTGGTAGTATAGCCTAGATGTTAGAGCAACGAGTTGTGAATGAGCTTGCTATATTCCACAGACCATGATTTGATTCTCACAATCTCCACTTGCATACTATCTGACATAGTCACTTAACCTCCCCAGTGCTCCTGGGTCACTCTTGAAAATGTGCATTGTGCCCAATGGACCTTGCCTACGGTAGTTACCAATAAAAAGAAAACACATAAAATTTGCTTTGCATATTTCTGAATTGTCTGCAATTTGTTGAGTTTTTTTGCTTCATAGAAAAAGCCATGAAGTGCTATTTTCAATAAATTATTCATGCAGAACTTTGTGGAGTTTTTGGGTGATTTTCCTGTAAAACAAATATTTCAGAAACATTCAGTGCAGCATAAATGACCCCAATTCACCAACACATTTTTAAATTTACTGCATCTGTACTGCAGCCTCCCACAGTTTACCATGTCCCAGAAACGAAGTCATTGTAGGGCTCCTGTGATGGTAACACAGGCAGATGGTAAACACAGGCAAAACTGATGAATTCTAGTTAGCTGTTTACCCTCCTTAGTGTAGATTTATTATTCTAATTCCTCATTACCCTGGATTACCCTTGTGGTGAAATTAGAGGTTAAAATAAACTGTTAGAATAAAAACAGTTAATATTTTAAAGAACACTTTTCTGCTATGCAATATTATCTAGTAACTGCAGTCCCACCTGCCAGGATCAAGCACTCTTATCATGGTTTGTGATGTCATGCCTTGCAGGACACTGCAGAAACTCAATGTAATCCAATGGTAATTACTCCAGTTTGTCACACCATAAACTGTGGCATCTAATTACAGAGTGTTTCATCCTGGTAGGTGGCACTGTACATCCATTTTGCATAGATAGTTTTAACTCTAAGTCACCATCCATCACCATTCTGAAGAAATGAAATATGACAGTGACACTATATCATTTACTTCACAGAAAGAGTGGTGGATTCTAGAACAACCTTCCAGTGGAGGTGGCGGGGATGGAAACAGTGGTGGAGTTCAAGAATGCATGGGATAGGCATGTGAGAATCTTAGGGAAACAAAAGCGGGGAGTGAGAATAGGCTGGAGATCAAATAGGATCTGCAGTCATGCTGTAGGTACAGAAAAATGGGCAGACTGTGTTGGCCAAATGGTCCTTACCGCCAGCAAATTTTGTTTCTATGCTTCTGTTACTTTTTCTCCCCACCACTTACCTCCTTCACAATTCCTTCAGCTCTGGGTCCAGCTCCTTCTCACAGCCTGCTCTGCTGCAAGAGACTCTAACTCAGATACTTCCCTATCCCACAAACCCCGTGGCTTACTAGGTGGGCCCAGTTGAGAGGCTAGACATGCACTGCTCCCCCCGAATTATATCCAGTTAATGGAAATGGGTAGGAGGGATCACAGGTTTGTTGGCAGTTATGAGTTGGGCAGGCATGAGCCTAGTATAATGAGCTCAGGCAGGATGAGTTACCATTTACCACCTAGTCCTTCCAAAAGGCAGCCAAAAGCCAGCCAGCAGCATTACCGCATGAGTGCAAGTGATCAACATCCCCAAGTCACACACCATATAAATACCAACTCAAACCCTCCTGTAGGAGGTGGTATGAGAGTAGTCTATCCTGCACCCTTCCACCTGGGCCAGTGCATGATTCCTCACTCAAGCTACATTGTATCCTGAGTTCCACCCACACAGGCATGGAATCTGGGATTGAGACTCAGTCCTGGGACACTTCAAAGTTAATGCAACACATTGCCAGGTAATGCCACCAGACTAGGAGACATGTTCAAGCAAATCATAGACTGGCAAACTGCAACTCACCAAAATGATTTAAAAAATACTTGTCTTATAGTATTTATAATCTGCAATATGTCATGACTTTATTCAATTGTATCACTTCATCAGGGTTCCTGTATTAAATATATATACTCTGTATGTATGTATGTATTATAGCAGCTTGGTAGCATCACTATAGTTAGGGTTGAGTAGGTGTTTAATGTTAAACCCCTTATTTTGCACTTTAATAGCTTTATAGCCATTCAATGGATTTGCACAAAACTTTGCCGTGCAGTCTCAGGAGCAAGGTTTCTTGAAGTTTAAATTTTGTTATGGTCAGATGTGTGGATTCAAAGATCCAGATAGTGAAAAAAGCAAAAATAAATTTTTTTTTTTTTGCTGTTTTTTTCTTCATCTAGCTCTTGGATGGTTTGGACCTTTGCTATAAAATTTTCAGGGTAGAAAGAGCTTGGACAAGAGTGGTGCCTTTCACTAGTTTGGTGGTTAAATATTAAACTGTTCCAGAGTTATAAGGATTTGAAACTTTGGTTCTGAGCATGCTCAGATCAGGTCTTTTGGAATACTGTTTCATATGAAAAAGAATTTGTCCCATATGAAAAAGATTCTGTTTGTATGGGGGGTGATCTTTTTGTGAGAAAAATCCTTTTTTCATATGGCTGCCATCTTGTTTCTGTTTTTTTTCCTCAAAAACAAAATTCAAAACCCATAAAATGGTATGGAAATATACCAACACATTTCAGGACCCCATTAGCTGGATTCTGCAGTTACTTTTTAGAAAATTAACTCAGAAATGTGTGTTAAACACATTTTAAAATCTTTTCATGAGATGATTTTCTTTTCATATGACCATATGAAACAAATCCCCATACAAAACAAGATTGCCTTCATGCGAAAAAATAATTTGGACTTAGTTGCAAAGAGAATTTGGACTTCGTTTTTTCACATTCTTCTTTGTATGAAGGATTCTTTTTCATAAAGTTGTCTCATTCTAATGAGAAAAGAATCTTTCATGCAAAAAAATTGGACTTAGGTTTTTCCATGTTTAAACTATAACAAGACATAACTGTCAATATTTGTAGTTAAGGGACACTGTATATCAAAAGAAAGGTCTTAATGAGTACTATAATATTAATACATAACACCCTCCAAACAATTTCGAGGCAATATTTAAAAGAAATAATAAAAATCTAAATTCCCATAAGATAACAATGCAACTTTAACAAGCCATAAATCTATCAATAGCTAGGATTAAGGGACAATGCATATATTAAACAAGCATTTGTCAATGCCCAATGGTCAATTGCAGGTATTTGCAGTGGTGTTTGCCACTTATGGTACTTTATGTTCAGCACTTTTCATTGCAATACTGGATAAAATAATGACCTGCAGTTCATAAGGCTGCACTGGGTGGGCAAAAGAAACAATCATATTTAGACCAGGCATGTGAAAACAGCACCCCACCCCAATTCACCAGAATGACATTTATAAATAACAGACTGAAAAGGCTGCAGGGCAGGGCCAAAAGAAACAACAGTTATTTAGATTGAGGCAGACATGAGAAAACAGCAAATTGCCAAAGCACTATTGACTTTCATTCCCAGCAGCAGTGCATTCATTGACAGTCCAGTTGAATAAGTGTCCTAGTAGAAAAGTAGCAAAACAGCATCACTTTCCACACAGAGCAGAATAGAAGCAGCAACATACAGACAAGATAACAATTTGTTATATTTTTTTTAAACAGCTGAACAGCTCCTCTGTAAATCAGGCTCATAAGTAGTTGACTAAGTAGTAAGCAGGTATGAACAAATGGCAATGTTGTAAATCTGGAATGAAAGTATAAAAAATTCTCGAAGTTACAAGTGTGTGTGGAAACTGCACAATGCCGTCAAACAGTCATTATGTGGAATTATTTCACCAAAGTTTCAACTCAGGCATTTTGGGACCTTCACTCATGAACAGTGTCATTGTGATTTTCTTAATTTGTCCCGAACATTGATTTCCCACAGCGACTCGCCATTGTAGTACCACAGGTGCAAAAACACATTTGGGTAGGATGTGAAAAATGACAGCTGTACTGTTCATAAGGAGATGTGAAAAATTGCAATGCTGTAAATCTGGAGTGAAAATATGAAAAATGTTCGAAGTTATGAGTGTGCATGGAAACGCTGCATGATACGATCGTAACACAGTCATTTGTGGAATTTTCTCACCAAATTTCAACATAGGCATTTGGGGACCTTAGCTCATGAACAGTGTCACTGTGATTTTCTTAATCTGTCCTGAACATTGATTTCCCACATTGATCGTTCCATTGTGTGCCACATGACGAAAACACACATTTGGGCAGGATATGAAAATGGCAGCTCTACTGTTCATAAGGAGGTCTGAAAAAATGGCAATGCTGAAAATCTGGAGTGAAAATAAAAAAATTCTTGATGTTATGAGCATGCATAGAAACTGTACAATGCACGCTCATAATGATCATTTATTGAATTTATTCACCAAATTTGCAGCATAGACTTTTAGGAGCCCAGTTCATAAACAGTGACAATGTTGTTTCATTAATCAGTCCCAAAGGTGATTTTGTGCAGTGACCACAAAATCACCTTTCAGGAATGAATAACAAAATGACAGTGACTGAGTTCATGAGTGGGGTTCCAAGAACCCATGTTGAAAATTTGGAAGCAAAAGTCACAATAATGTCTGAGATATCCACCTAAGTTGAGACCCCCCATTTATGCCATTATAGGGCTTACTGGCATTTCTTCAGTTTGTGGTCGACTTTGAAGAGTGCAGATGTCTTCTTGCTCCACTGAAGGTTGTTGTACCAGACTCGGAGGTAAGTATGGTGTGTGTGTGTGTGTGTGTGTGTGTGTGTGTGTGTGTGTGTGTGTGAAGCTGGGGTGCACAGAGGGTGGGTGTGGGTTGGGGTGGGGGCACCACAGACAGCGAGGACCATTTTCTTATTTACAGGTGGAACACACACACACACACAAAAATCTTGTGGGAAGGTTTTCCTTTTACAAGTACATTTGGCATACTGGGGTGGGCTCCAGCATGCCACCTGGTGTTTGGGGCTGGAGCAGATGGGGATTGGGCACCCCATCAGAAAGAACAAAGGGTCTGTGTTTGGGGGACATGATGCCGAGGGGATTGGGCACCCCTCAGTAGATAAAATTATATGGGCAACTTTATGCCGACCAGGATTGGGCTCCCTTTGGCAAATGAACTGGGGAGGAGCATGCCAACAGGGGATTGGCACCCCGATGTTGGCTTTCAGGACTATAGATGTGCAGGAGGGCCAAAGAGTGCGTCACTATGCTAAATACACACATGTTACCACCGCTGAGTGCAGAGATGCTTTTCTTTCAACTGAAGACCACTGCAGCCAAACTGCTGTCATAGACAGCTCATGCCATCCATTGGTGCAGTACAGTCGTGCCTGCTACACCAAGCACTGCATTGGACAGGAGAGTCACACACCTCCAAAAAGTCGTGCTGTGCCAAAATGTTCCTTGCGCATGTGCACAAGCGAATGCAAAAGGTGTCAATGGTACTACAACACTAACACATAATCACCCCTAAATATTCATGGTTATGCAGTGCTCACAAAATTATCTCCACTCTTCACCATGGTGCCAAATCCATGATGAATGTCCAATCATACAAAAATGTACTAAAAGTGTATCTAGTTGTCCACTATAACCACACCAAATTTCAGAGCAAACCGACAAACATTTACTGATTTATGGGTAAAAAACCCCAAGAAACACATTTTGCCCATATACAATCAAACACTGGATGTTAAGAGGCACACTAAAAAGTTTTCCCTTTGATGTTAGCCCACAAAAAGCTATTACAACCAGGCACAAAAATTGTATTTTTGAGGCAAGGAAGTACAGGGCCCAGAATCACTGCACTTCCACAGCCAGATGGATGTGTAAATCCAAGGAGAGTGGAAGCACAGAGCCCAGAAGGCCCTGTGCTACCCTACACAAATGAATGTGTTCATGCAGGTCCTGAGGAGACCTGCGTGAATGAGATATGATTATACTGTCTCAAAAGTGATGAAATTCTTTGCAAAAAATTAATTAATGCACCAGTTAGGGTTTGGATTAAACTGACTAAAGTAGGGAAATGTGGTGTTAGGTTTCCAACTCAACACCCCACCCTGCAAGCAGTAAAGGAAAAACATTATGGTTTTGCCTGTCCCAAATCTTCACAAATCAGGCCTGTGGTCTTCCTTGGGGTTATCAACCCTACTGCTCACCCATTTTCAAGTGTGTCTGCATATCTCATCTTATTTGCTGATGGAATAGGGGAGCATTAGGAATGAGTGTTCCTCTTCTGGCATCCATGAAAGTGAAAATCTGAGCATGATGCTAGACAGCAGATTGACACTTGAGGCTCAGGTGGTGTCTGTTACCCAGATTGCTTTTATCATTTTAGGAATATCACCCAGATTAAAACCTTAATCCCTCCAGGTGACCTACCATCGCTAGTGCATGCTTTGTGATGTCCAGACTCGACTACTGCAATGCTCTATATTTTTGGTCAGTGGAGGGTCTCATACTACCTGTAACTGTTGCAGAACATGGCAGCCAGGTTGCTGAGGACTTCTGAGGTCCTGTCATGTGACCCCAGTTCTCCATGGCCTGCACCAGCTGCTGGTAATGCAGAGGATATCCTTCAAGGTGGGTTTACTCACCTATGAGGCCATGTCAGTTCAGGTCCAGACTATCTATGAGACCTCCTGACTCCTGCCATCCCCCATGCTCTCTCTCTGTTCTGCTGAGGAGGGCCTCCTAGCATTTCACAGGGCCCAGCTTAAAACATCTGGGGATTGTGATGCTGAGGTGGTGGCACTGGTGCTGTGGAACTGCTTCCCCAGTCCTTGATGGAGGCCCCTCAGAGAACATTTCCAAATGGGGTCTGACAGGCGCAACTTTAGAAAAGCTTCAGGGCTTAGCACACCGTCTTTTATTGTTGAGTTTATCTTTAATGTCTTTTACATTTTAGCTAATTATTTTCTTCATCTGCCTATATTCTGTACAGTGCCCTGAGCCTCAGGAAAGGACACCTTAGAAATAAAACCTTGCTTGTGATAACCCCAAAGAAAACCCCAGGACTTATTTGTGAAGATTCAGGGTAGGCAAAGCCATAATTTATATTAGAGGCTAGAAACCTAACACTACAGTTCCCTATTTTTGTTGGTTTAATCTGAACCTAACTAGTGCATTAATGAAGTTTTCGCAAAGAATATATATACAGTATATATGATTATGAGTGTACATACTATGTAACTATATATATTGTGTATAATTGTATGTATGTTTCTGAAAGAAGGTCCACAATTTCAAATGAGCTTTGCTCAATGGTTATACTATAACACTAGTAACAAAATCTGGCCAGAGCTGATAGGGCTGCAGGAGAGGAATCTGGGTTAAAAATTGAAAATGATTTTTTAATATTTTTACACCACATTCAACACAGCCTTGTGATGACCCTGCCTCATAAAGTGCAGAGAAAATGTTCAACTCCTGGACTAAAGGTGATGTCATGCAGGGACTGCAAAATCGACTTTGGGCCTCAAACACACATTTTGGGCACGAGTTGAAAAATGACAGCTGTCACATTCATGAGCTGCTGTACCAAAATGGCTATGTTGAAAATTTGTGATAAAATGATGAATATTACTAAAGTTATGAGCCTGCATTTGCAAAATTCAACATAGCCTCATAACTAATATGTGAACATATTAGAATCATAGAACACAAGAATGTGCAAAGTATAATGCCACCCGTATTAAATTTATTCAAGGCCAGGGAATGCATTGCTATTCTTTTTGGCATTGAAAAGTTTCACTTAGTCCACGGGAGGAAATCTGAATACAGCTTTACTTAATCAAGCCCTAAATATCATGATATCAGGGCAGAAAGGGGTTAGGGTGCACTCGGATGGAAGTGAGGATAAGGTCAGGAAACTTTATTGTGGTACTGTACTCTATAAAGACCCTGCCAAAGAATGCAACACATATGTGAAGCAGAGGAACACCAGCTTAGCATAAATGATGAATTCTTTAGTGCGGTCTTATACTGCAGGAAGTTAAATTGTGTTGGTATTCATTTTTGAGTGGGGATTGTGAAAAATGTCAGATGGTTGTCAATTCTGACCCACCTTTTTCTTCCTTGATGGCAAAACTGTTGCTATAAGAAAATGGGCTCTATAGACCATTATGATCCATCATATTTTCAATAACCTAACTTTTTACACCCTGGAGGTCACTGTCCCTCAAAGGAAAACTGACACTTCTTAATCCTCTCTGAGTGCAGACCAAGCCCCTTTCTGTGTTTACAACCCCCATCTACCACTTGCTTAGTGGCAATGAATTTATGTAGCATTTTAATTCTGCATATCTATGCAATTGCATAAAATGCCTACTGACATCCTTTGTAAGCTTCCCTCTGTCAGTTTCTTCATATTTACTCCAGTGTTTACATTTAGTAAAGAGAATGTGTTCGGTACTAAAAAAAAAACACATTTGCTGGTGAGCTCTCTGTTTATATATCACAGTTAAGAAGAAGACACATTTTCAAAACAGGAATACCTGGAAGGATCTAACAGATAATATCCACATTTATGTTTACTAGTAGTTGTTACCATCTTCTCCCTGTAAAGCAGCAGGCTGAGATGGGACATGATCTCAGTCTTCCCATTCTCAGGGTATTGACAGGATTAAACATATGGATATGTTCTCCAGTAGACACAGGGACATGCTCTGAAGGTCACAGATAGCAGGTAGCCAGTGAATACGGCATTCGCAACTGAGCACCTACAAAAATGGTGACTCAGTTTGGCACCTGTATTCAGGACTACCTGGCAGGGTAGCACCGGATACTGTGGTAAATGAGGTGGGGTGACAGTAACCTATGTGTGTACGTGCAAGCACAGTGCATGGAGGAGAGGAAGGGAGGAAATGTATGTGGGAGGGATGTGGCAGGCAGCTGCTGGCTGGTCCACTAGCGTGGTGGGGTGGGTCATCAGTTGGGAGGTGAAGAGGTTTGGGTCGGTGCTTAGCATTTTTTTTTTTTGCGGTGGCGGCCTTTCCATTTACAAGTATTGCACCCCCGACGCACGCCCCAGAATTGAGAATCCTTTAGTGGGGGTGTTGTTGTCACAGCTCCTACATTAAAAAATAGAGCCGTGGATCTCGGATGCCCTATTGCCAGTCACCACCAGTGTTCATCGCGAAATTAATTTTTGGTGATGTACACTTTCGCTATAATAGTGATTGCTATTCTGCAATCACCGTTATCACATATAATCTAGATGGCAAGTTTAGGGGTAACATTGGGAAGCATATTTTGTCCCAGAAGGTGGCGGCCTCTAAAATGACCTGCCAATAGAGACCGTGGACATGAGGACAGTAGAGCAGTCCCCATTGTTGCCCATCTCTTAGCTTTTGCCAACACTGAAACCAACAGTGTGAGATCTCTACAGTGTCCCTGGTCATGCTGTACTTACCCATGTAGATAAACAGAGGCTTCAGCCTCTAGTGCTGTCAGTCTACCACCTTTGGTCAGCACTATATCTATCACAGTGTGGAAGCTCTGGACTGTCTGTTCTACATTGTATCTGCCTCTGTGGATTTATAGAGGGCTTCAGTCTCCAGTGGGGCCAGTCCTTACTGTTCACCAGTCACACATTGTACCTGTCACTGTAGATAAATAAAGGCATTAGTCCCCATTTCTGGCAGTCCCTCACCATTCACCAGGACTAAATGCAGACAGTGTGGAAATAAAATGCTGTGCCTTCTCCCACAATGTAGCTGCCTCTGTGGATTAGTCAGTCACTCACCTCTTACCAGCACTAAATCCATCACAGTGTGGGTAAGTTTGCACCGAACTTGACCCATGTAGTACCTGTGAATAAACTGAAGGTGTTATCCATTTTTTCCAGCACTAAACTCATCACATTGGGAGAGTGGGTGGGTGGAAGCCTGCACTATACCTGTCCTTGTGGATAAACAAAGAGCTTTATTTTACTGTCAGTACTGTCTGAGCTGTACCTTTTATGAGCATTAAATACATCAGAGTAGAAAAGTCAGCAGTGAACACGATTCTGTGGATAAACAGAAGTGTTATAAGCCTCACCTTTCACTGGCACTGGATAGCAAATATACAAAGGTTGAATAGAAAAATATAAAAAATAGAAGAAAATGGCCTCAGATCCAAATAAATGTTCATAGGAACAAGAGTTAAAACTTTGTTTGTTAGTAAGGGGAGGAAGTGGTTGAACAAAGTCTGTAATTTAACACTGTAGTCTGCTTAATGAGACCCTGACTGCTTCAATTGCTTCAGTAAGGAAATTTCAGTATGCTTCGAGATAATAAGTTAACCCCTAGGCTGTTGAAAGAACTAAAATGAATCTAGTTGATTGAGCTGGACAGATGCTCAGTCTGCAGCACTGCAAGGGTTAAATTGAGGGCTACATAACACAACAGCTTCAAAGATTTTTTGTTTATATCCTGAGACGTTGGGAAGCACAGTAGCATTCCCCCTCCCTTCAGATGTCTTTAACACAGAGCAGCAAATAGCAAAAATCAGAGGAGTGCACTATTTTGCAGCTGTGGATGGATAATTCAAAATTCCAGAAATTAAGTTCCATGGTAAGCTGCCTACCTGCAGCCCTAAAAATGAAATTTATATATATATATATATATATATGGTTTATAGATTTTGTTTTTATATGTAGGATGAATTAAATTGTCAAAAGTGTTGACCTTCCTATCAGCACTTGTGCTGTGAGCCAGATTCACAAAAATCGCAAAAGTTTGCACTCGCCTTGTAATTGTGCTGGTTCCAAAACTTGCTGTTCACAGTTAGATAGTGCACCACTCTATCTGACTGTGAATAGGACCAGGATAGGCAGCGCTAACTCTGTAACCACCACTAACCCCACTATCGTTGCCCAACATCCAGCCAGTAGAATGGCCCTGCAATGAATAGAGCAGGAGCGCTGTTTCCGTTCACTAAAGTAGCCATGTAAATGAGACCATTGGGCATACAAGGTGCTATGTGGTCATTTGCATGCCCATTATGGACCCATCTATATAGGCTGTGGCAGGAGTTTAGTGCACACTCCAGCCTCTGCCCGATGCAACCACAGTCCCTGTTGGGCTAGTGTCCCCCCAACCATGGATCGCTGATCACCCTCCCAGTCATAAATAAAGAAGATGTTCCTGCGGTCCAGTTGTCCCACCTACTCCCCATTCTCCGATCACATCCCCTCATACTAAAATAATTGCCTGGTAATCCAGTGGTATCTTCCCTCCCTGTTTTCCGATCGCCATCCCTTATATTAAACATAATTCCCTGTTAGTTTAGTGGTCCCGCCCTCCTCCCAGTTCACTGATCGCCATCTCAGTAATACATACAATCTTCTCCCTGGTGGTCCGTGGACCCTCCCTTTCGATCACCAAGCATTGTCCTGGTAAGACATACAATCTTCTCCCTAGTGGTCAGCCGGTCCCTCCCCTTCCCTAATTGCTGATCACTGTCTTGGTATTACAAACAAGCATCTCTCTGGTGGTCCAGTGGTCCCACCCTTCCCAATAGCCAACTGCCATTCTGTTCCAAAAACTAATATCTCCCTGGTGGCTAGCAGTCCCTCCCCCACACAATCACCCATCCAATAGATATACCAAATAGTTCCTGGTGTCTGGTGCAGTGTACTCCCCATCCCGACCCCTCATATAAAAGCTGACATATGTCACTGGTAGTCTAGAGATCCCCACCCTCCACACCTGCAGGAGTGCTCCACCTCACTCCCCATCCTGAAACAGAGCTAGTGACTGGCACAGCCCTTCATTCACCTCCACAGCCAGTTGCTGACTGGACTGTCATGGAGCATGTACTGTATACAGTATGCACCAATTGACTGACAGCTCAGTTTGAGCTGTCAATTAATGGGTGCATACATATACAGTGCTCACTCCAAGACAACTCAATCAGTGACTGGACATGGTGGTGAAAAGAGCTGTGCCAATCGCTGGCTCTGTTTCTGAGATGTGGGAAGTGGGTGGTGGGGCACTCCTGCAGGTGTGGGGGGTGGAGGTTCACTGACCACCAAGGACATATGTCACCTTATTATGTTGAGAGTCAGAATGGGGGTACACTGCACTGACACCAAGGACTATTTGTATATTCATTGGGTGGGTGATCTGGGTGGAGGTTTATGATTGGCAGGAGAGGGACCACTAGCCACCAGGGAGATATTCATTTTCAGAACCGGTTGGTGACTGGTGATCGGGGAAGGGGTGGGACCACTGGACCACCAGGGAGATGCTTGTTTGTATTACTGGGACAGTGATCGGTGACTAGGGAGGAGAGACCACTGGACCACCAAGGAGAAGATTGTATGTATTACCAGGACTGTGACTGGTGATCTGGAAGAGGGGAGGACCATTAGACTACCAGGAATTTTTTAATATAAGGGACAGCAATCTGAGAAAGGGGATGGAGAGGGACAACTAGACTACCAGGGAATTATGTTTTATGATAAAGGGATAGTGATCAGAGAATGGAGGGAGGAACACTAGACTGCCAGGGAATTTCATTTATAATATGGGGATGGCAATCGAGACAATGGGGAGGGAGGGAGGAGGGACCACTGGACTACCAGGGACTTGGTGTTGTGAGACGCGGGGCTGCCTTGCACTATCTCTGATAACCACTAGGGTTGCCAGAGTTAAGAGGAGGTTTTCCTATGCAGCATTTTCTCCATGCAAGGAACCCACTAAAGGCCCTTGTGTGGAGAAAATGCTTAGTGAATGGGACTGCTCTGAAATGCAGGTCCCTCCCTCATTTGTACTCGGCCTACTCAAAACTGTGCCTCAGCACAAAACCAGTTGCATGGCACAAACTCGGTTTGTGCTGGGGCAAGATTTCTTGATCGAGCCCCTGATCACTTGCTGAAAATACAAACCTATGGGTTCTTGCCAGGATTTGTGCACTGGTCTTGTGAATGCTAAACCTCCGAGACAGTCACTGAGTTACAGGGCTACATTAAAATGAAAAGCAGGTGTTACAGCCTCGAGGTTGTAATAACTACAGTATCTGTACATTAAATACTGCCTGTTTCTTTAACAGAATGTAATAAAAGTTCATTAGAACACTGCATAACTCTGGAACCCCAGCACAAACAGTATACAGTACTGTATGTGCTAGAAAGAAAACACGTGAAGCAAGGTGCAGCAGAGCAGTAATGTGCTCTAAGTAGGGAGTGCTATGGGGTACTTTACTGTTCCTTTACTAAAAGACTCTCTAGAGATCAGAGAGGAAAATTAATAAAACACAAGTGTACTAACTGAACTCAGATACCTGTCTCATGAATGTGTCCTAAAAACTGATCATGTGAGAAGCATGAGGGACAGTAGTGTGGTCTCTGCAAGATTGTCAGATTAGTACCTTTGCTGAAACCCTCGCTGGAGATGAGAGGGGATGTAAGTATATGGATGTACTAATTAGGTTCAAATATCTGTTTTATATTTAGGGATTGCCAGAGGAGCTTTGAAATAAACCTGAACTTTGGAAGAAATACAGGTTTATACAGCATTCATTTCTACAGGTTTGTCTGGAGCCCTCTTCTGTCTACCACAACAGAGTAAAGGTATCAAGGAAAGGGTAGTGCTATGCAAGGTTATATAACACAGCTTTGAAACAAGCAAAACAACAGATCTAAGTCTGAATCCAGGTCAGTGTCTTTGAACAGAACTATGAGACAAGCTTCTGGGGAACTTCAGAGGGACATCAGTGATGATCAATGCACTGCTCTGGCAGGTCTACTCAAAGGCACTGCCCAGGAGTTGAACTCAGGCCCTCAGGCTATTTGCTTTCTAGGTATGTGACCTAATGGGTTGCATCCTTGATTGTATGTAACACTTCGGATTGTTGCAGAGGTTTATGCACTTGAAGATTAGGGTTTGAAACTTTTATCCCTGGCTGACACATTCTGAATTTTTATCGTAATGTTGAATTTCATCAGCGTGGTGACCCATGACATTGTGGAGTTCAATAGGATATCTATAGAGCAGGGATTCAGTTATCGGACAAAATATTTGCATAAGGAATGCAGTATATGCCTTTATGTGCTACAGTAGGATGTTAACCTTTTTCTTGTATGAAATTACATTGCTGAGCAAAATGTTTTCAAAGGGTTGTATAGTATATCATCTAATTGTAACATAAAATTGAGTAACACACAATTACAGTAGTGTTTAATTAGCAAGTAAATTCAGATTGATAATTAAAATGCCTAAATACTATATTTTCAGACCATGGGACAGTAGACAGTTGTCTCATATTTTCTGTTACTGCTAACAACTGCCAATGATAGTTTGATTAGTTGGATAAAAATTCAGATTTAAAAGCAGAATCCATAAGAAATAATCAGACCTGCCACTAATCCATGAACCTTTGTATTTGGAACCCTTGGCATTATACATAGCTGGTACCCTGTAGGAAAGAAAATTAAAAGTCCATCAGATCTGCCTTCTTGATTCTATGTAGAATTCCTCAACTCTTTTGCAGTGCCCAGTACCTCACCCTGCCTTTTATTTTTAGTTACTCCCTTGTAAAAACCTCATTGGTTTTGAACCCTAAGATAGTTTTAGCATTAATCACACTACTGCACAGATTGATGTGAGCCTGCTTAAAGTTTTGGGGGACAGAATCTTTGTTGTGGCTTCCCCTGGCTGTGAATTCTCTCAGCACCAGTTGCAGCATATCTTTTTGGTGGAGCCCTTCAAAAAGCTCTGAAAACATTGTCTGTTCTCTTTGGATTTTCAAGACCCAGGCTAAACTATTTCGGTATCTGCTGGCCTATTTTAATTTCCATTATGTATTCCTTTGAATATGATGATTGCATTTATAATATTTTTATGTTTTGTGTACAGTGCCTTAAGCCCCAGGGATAAAGCACTTATTAAATAGAAACTACCCTGACCGATTGTCTCACTTATCACCATTCTCTGTGAAAATAAATGTTTAGTTTGAGTTTGTGGCCCTGGTTGACCTTCTTAATTTAAACAAATCCAAGTAGTTCACACAGTTGTGCCCCTACTTGTATTTCTAGGTTCCTCTCTTGCCCTCCTCCTATCCTGTCTTCTAGAGAACATGTTTTGGCGGCTTAATCTTACCTGATAGGTCCTACCTTATTGCCCCAGATCATTTTTGTTGCCCTAAGCTGCATAGTTTCTAGGCTGTCGTTATTCATACAAAACTGCATGCAATACTCCAGGTGTGGCCTAACCAATGACATGCAAGGCAGCAATATCACCTATTGGTTTTAACTAGTGACACCCTGTCTGATATATCCCAGCATCCTATTAGCTGTTCCATATGCTGTCCCACATTGACAGGAGGATGTCAAACTGCTGTTTATTGTAATCAGTGGGTTCCTTTCCTCTTCAGAATGCCCTATCATGATTCTATTGATGCTACACATTATTTACAAATTTTTGTTGTCGGTGTGCCTCACTTTATGCCGTTCGATTGTTGAATTTTAACTGCAATACTCTGGACCATTGCTATAGCTTTTCTACATCCTTTTTGTCTAGTTGAGACCCTCATCATTGCTTTCCACCCTACAAAACTTTGTGTCACAGTGCTCATTCTCTTTACCTATAACCCCTCCCCAATGTTACTGATATAAATATTGAACAGTACTGGTCCAAGGACTGACCATTTGTGACCCTCCTGATATCAGATACTTTACCACTCTGGACTGCTCTCTGGAATCTGTCTGTCAACCATTTGCCATTCCACTAGTTAGCCACTTCTGAGTTCTACATTCCATACCTTCAGGATTAACCTCCTGTGATATACCAAATCAAACGACTTACTGAATTCAGGCACAAAATGTCAATTGCCATGCTTTTATCCACCACATGTGTTACAAAGTTGAAGAAATTAATCAAGTTTGTGTGACACAACCTTCCTCTCTTAAAACCATGCTAATTTTGTTGGTAAGACTATTTTCTTCCAGGAAGTTTATTATCTGTTCCTTTATATTGATCCCAGCTTGCTTACTGTAAATGTCAAGCTCACCAGTCTATAGTTGCCTGGGTTTTCCTCATCCATTCCTGTGCAGGGAGCCACATTTCATACTAGGATTCATACTAGGAGAATATAAATGTACAGAAGGCTTAAAAGCCCATATTTATACATCTCCTGCCATAGCAGGATTAATACCAGTCCCACAGAGTTAAGTAGGAAATCATCAAGTTTTGTTTTAAAGTCATTGAAGGAGCCAACTTCTATGATATCCTTTGGAAGGGTATTCCACAAGGAATGATTCTTTGAGTGAAAGCGTTTCTTCTCATCTGGCTTTTAGGATTAGTAAGTTTAAGTTGGAAACTATGGCTTCTTAAAAGATCTCCCTTTGAACACTAACTAGGCCTAAGTCTGTTAATAAAGATTTATCCCTAATAATTTTGAACATGAGCAAAAGGTCTCCTCTTTGTCTCCTAAGTTCTAAGGGTAAAGATTTAAGGTTCATAGTCTAGTTTAGTAATCAATGTTGTGAAGGCCATCAACCATTCTAGTGATTCTCCTTTGGACTCCCTCAGTTTTTAAATATCTTTCACGTAAGGGGGGTTCCACAACAGGGAACAATAGTTGAAACTGGTCATACATATACTTTATCTAAGGGGATCAGGCAGGCCCTATTTCTTGAAGTAACATCTTCTAATGCAGCCTATAAGTTTGTTAGCCTTTTTAGTTAATTCTTTGCTACCCTCTAGTCTAAGGAACATCCCTGTAGTCAGTGATTCATTAAGTATGTCTTCCAAGTGGACTACCAGTGATTGACTCCTCTCCTTCAGTACCTTTAGGTGCAGCCCATTTGATCCTGGGGACTCTTTCCTAAAGTTACACATCCTGTCTCCGGCCTATTACTGTCACTACCCTGGAATCTATTTTTGCTCTCGGGAAGTGGCCCAGTATTTTCTACTGTGTACACAGAACAGAAGTAATTATTTTATTTTTGCCTTTTCTGAGACTCATCTATGCTTGCCCCATCCTTCTTTAGTCTCTCTCTGAATTATCCTTTGTCAGTTGTTTTTCCCTTATGTTCCTATAGAAATCTTTTTTTTTCCGTATAAGTTTTTCTGGCACCTTGCTAGGCTGGGCGGCTGTATCAGCCCATCCTGTAACACTGTGGCTGCCTCGAGTCTCCATCCCTCCTTCTTTTTGAGACAGGGTGGGCCACCAGTGTATGATAGGAGGACTTCATTAAGCCCCATCCTCCATTGATTTTCCTCTGATTTTCTCCCCAGGGCAAGCAATACATGCAATGAGTCCAAGAGATGCTCCAGCTCCGGCCCTTCCCTAGTCTGCAGGACTTACATGTGCCACCACTTGGCTTCCACTAGTTGGCAGTCAGTGGCAAGTCCTAAACCCCTCCCGAGGGAACAGAGCTGTCCTATGGGCCTTCAGTCTTCTCTCTTTCCTGCAAGCCCCTGAGTGACCCGGGTACATTCCTGAACCTGGGTCATCAGTAACGGCACAGGGAGGCATGGATGCCTCAATCCTTCAGGCCACTGGTATGGCTTCCTATAGAAAGTTTTGTCATTTTTCTACTCTTTTAGCTATCAAGTTTAAGTTTATTACAGGAAATACTCCGTTGAGCAAGCTCATTCACAAGGAGGTTCTGATAACAACAATAACACAAGCAATACATACATAGCAGTGCAATGTTTTGTACAGTAATTGATACATTCATAATACAAGGTACAATGCAATCAAAAAGGTGCAATTGGATACAGAGCAACAATCTGGATGTACACTTGAATGAAAAAAGAAAAACATGCAGAGCATTCATAGGCAATAACAATATATAGTAAACAAGAGCAGTCAGGAAACATGACAATTTATGTCAGGAGGACAATCTGGGTGTACACTTGAATATAGAAAACAATGCAGTGCGTTCATAGGCAATAACAATATGTAACAAACATGATCAGGCAGGAAAACATAACAAATTATGTCAAGATCAACACTGTAGTGCCAAACCAGCAGCCAGAGGAAGAGGATACTGATGTTGGAAGGGGTACAGGGAGATGAGGGCATAAGTACTAGGTAATCAAATGCCAAGCTACGAAGAGAACACTATCCATTTGACATCCTATCCTTAGTTCAATGCTTAGTTTAGCCTGGCCATCCTTATTATGCCCTTGTTTATTTGTAATTTACCTTTATGTATAGCCCTGATGGACTAATTCTGTTCCCTTTTGTATACCCCAAAGCCTTTCCTTTGTCTGGTATTGCCTCTCTCACTTGCTTGTTGAGCTGAAGCAGCTTTTCTGCTTCTTGGTCTTATTCTCCAATGTTATACAAGAATAGGTGGCACCCAATATTTCCTTTACTCACTACCCACTTATTTTCTGATGTTTTTATTTTGTCCGTCCTCAGCTGTTCATCTTTAGCTTCATTATATATAGAATACATATGTTGCTGTGCATTACAAGAATTTAATACATGCCTGAAGTGTGTGATGCTACATAAAGGCACTGGGTCAGAATAGTGCCAGTCACAACAGTGTGGTAAAAAATAACACCATTTTATTTTTTGCAGGGGGCTGCCTCGCCCCCTCTGACTGAAGGATTATCACTCGGAGGGGACCATGGGGAAAGTTATAATTTGTGGGGCCATGGAATACTGTTTCCATGGTCCCATGTAATTTATTATTAGAAAATGTTTCACAGGAAAGACAACATGAACTGTAAGCAGCTTGTTTCGGAAGTGTCCTGGAGGAGGGTTACATTGTTGGGGAGCAGCAAACATATAACAATTCAGGAGGAGGCAAAACAACACAGGAGCATTACAGTGCAGTGCAAATTACAAGCATAACAGAGTGGTATCTGTAGCCAAGTGACCCAGACTAACCAGTCAGGGAACAATCCTAGATAGAACAACTGAGAGCAGCGGGCAAATGACAATACAGGAGTAATACAACACAGAGGCAAAGAGTACAGAGCGATAACAAGAACAAACCGGTGCTGAGCCAAATGGTCTAGAACAACCAGTCATGGTAAGAATCCTTGAATGTTGCAGCAATCAGAGAGTGGAGAACCCCAGAGGAGGCAGACCCAGTAGAAGTGCTATGGGAATAGGCTAAGCATGAGATATGAAGTGCTTAGGGGCCCTTGGGGGTCAGGAAAAGACCACATGGGGAGAAGGAAGGCTGATGAAGAGAGGGTGAGGGAGAGGGGTGACCTGGCAAAGAGTTCCCTTTCAGGATACAGAGAAACCCTGCAAGGGAAAAGGCCAAGGTAGTAGGGAGAGGGATAGAGGAGGAGGTGGAAAGGAAGAGGCGAGGGGAGACAGGTGGGAAAGAGGGTGAAGGAGTAGGTGGTGAGGGGATGAAGGGAGAGGCAACTAGCTAACCTAATCTAGTCAAGTTCCCAACAGGATATGAAGAGCCCAGAAAGGGAAGAGATAGAGAGTACAGTGAAGAGGAGCCAAGGAGAGGGGGCCAGGAACTACTCTTCCTATATGCAGAGGGCCTACAAGGAGGTCAGGATTTGGGTGGAAAGGACAGGAGGGAGAGGACAGGCAGAGTTCAATCATAGGCTAGAGGGAGATGAGTGGGGATAAGAACTCAGGTAGGGGATGGGAAGGGTGTACTAAATACAGGTAAGGAGGAGGAGAATTTAGATGGGATGGAGGAGAATGCACCTTGGGAGGTGGGGTACTGGGATGTTAGAGACAAGTGCAGTTAGAGGAATAGAAATTGTATGGGGCTAAAGAGATGAGGTCTGAGGAAGAGGAAAACTGGACAGAAGGTGGCAGGCAGCTCCAAAGCTTGAGAGAAGCGATAAGAGGAAGCTTCTTGTCCAATGGAGGTGGTGCGATGGGGATTACTAGAATGCGAGCATCAGTGGATCTGAGTGGGAGGAAGCAGGGGAGGAGCAAAGAGAGAGCCAGAGAGGTATGATGGGAGAGTCAAAACCAGTATTTGGATGTGAACCTGGCACAGTGGGAGAAAAGTCTGCACTCCAAGAAGAGGAAAGTGAGAGAGTGATAGAGGAGCAGTGGTGAGAATGGTAGGGTACCAAGAGCAAAACGACAGAAAGAACTGAATAGAGGATCCAATCTAGTGAGGGAAGACTTGGGAGCAGCACTGTAGACTATATCGCAATAGTCAAAAATAGGGAGAATCATTTTCTGAATGATATCGCACAGAACCAGTAGTGGTAGGGACCCATGGTTCCTGTAAAGGGCACCAAGCTTGGGGCACAGTTTATGCAGGATGGCATCAATATGTGCAGAAAGGTTAAGGTGCTGGATGAGCCAGACACCTAGATATTTAAAGAGGAGGTGTCCTCTAGAGTAGTCCCATCGGGGGTATGGAAGAGGGAGGGAGGGCAGCCTAGAGGTCTCTGCCTAGTGCCAAGGTCATAGAGACTGTCTTTTTGGCACTGAGAAAAAGTAGATGAGAGCTTAGCCAATGTTGAACACTACTGAAGTCAATCCTTAGTTTGGAAGTCACATCAGAGAGAGACTGGCCAGAGGTGAACAGGACATGTGTCAGCATACATATGGATAGAGGATGATGAGCATACTGACAGTCGGTCATTTAGAAAAATTGAAAATAAGAGTGCCAAGTACAGAGCCTTGAGGCACACCAGTAGAGATGGGTAGTGGAGGGATGTACAGTCAGCTATTTAAACTGATTGGGTGTGACCAACGAGGTAGGCCCTAAACCAGCTGCAGGCTGACTGGAGACAAGCCAGCTGATGAGAGGATTCAAGGAGAAGGGAGTGGGAGACAGTGTCAAAGCCTTGGCAAGGTACGACAAGATCGCAGAAGTAATGTGCTTCAATCCATGACTGTATGGAGTCAGTGAGTTGAAGTAGGGAAGTGGTTGTGGAGTGATTCTTTTGAAAGCCAGATTGGAAGGGAGTGAAGAAGGAGGTCATCAAGAAGGAGGAGAGCTAGAAGAGAACAAGTTGCTCCTGAAGTTTAGCCAGGGTGGGAAGAGTGAGATGGGCGAGTAGCTCTAGGAGATGAAAGGTCATCACCCTTAGGTAAAGAGAGACTGTAGCATGTTTCAGGTCACAGGGATAGATGAAGTGCAAAAAGACAGGTTGAGGAGGTCTGGGATGGAAGGAAATAGAAGGCACAATGAGGTGCAGCAGCTTTGAGGCAAAGCCATCTGGGGAGTGGCCTTTGATGGGTTGAGAGAGAGTAGTGCATGTAGGGTATTGTTAGGCAAGAGGGTGAGAAACAAAGCTTTCAGTGGGATGATGGAGTTGGGGGAGTAGGGGGCAGGGAGGTAGAGAGAGGGTAGGGAGGGAGGCTAATAGAGTGGATGAGCAGGAAGTAAAGTAGGAATTAAATTCTCAGTTACTGTGGGATGGTTGGCATTGAGTTTGTTGTTTATTTTGAGCAGTGGTGATGGGGGTTTGGTTTGAGGGAAAGAAAGAGTGAACTACAGTCAAAACTTGAAGGGCTGTTAATATTAGTGTTAAAAGTGGCCCAAAATATTCTGCCTTAGCCAGGGGTATGGCTTTGTACAAGCATTGTGGAGTGTTCGGTAGATAAAGAGGTCACTAGCGAGTTGAGAGGGTTTATAGGTTTTCCATGCAATGTCACGTGCTTGTTGACAGCCCATGAGCTCTGGGTAACCTAGGGAGGTGGCTACCAGCACTCTGACTTGTTTTAGGGGACAATGCTTGTTACAGATTGTGTTGAAATCAGTGGTAAAGTATTTCAGAGCATGATTGACAGAACTGGTTAAGGATATGGGAGACCAGTCCACTTGAGTTAGGTCATGACATAGAGGAGCGAGTTCTAGTGATTTATAGGAGCAGATTGTTATCAGTTTATGGGGCCCTTAGGTCTGTGAACCTTTCTGACTAGGTATATCATGTGATGGTTGCTAAGTGCATCTGGCAGCAGGCCAGATTGGATTACCCTGTGGGGATGGGAGGTAAGGGTCCAATCAATGAGACAGTGGTTATGGGCTCTATGTTTCAGGTGTGTGGGTTCCTTGATTAATTGGGTCAGGTTAAAGGCATCTATGCAGTGCGAGTTTTGTCTAGGGTAGGAGACAGCCAGTTTAGGTTTAGCTCTCCTAGTACTTAGAGCTCACCTGAGAGGTAAGGGACCCAATGGTAGTGATAAGTTCTGTGACTATGGAGCAGTGTAGACCAAGACAGCAGTAGGTACATGCAGTATGGAATTGGTATGGAGAAGGGAAGAGTAAGTCTTAAACGATTGCTTCATAGGTCTTGGGACAGTGGTTGATAGAACAGTAGTGGTTTGTAGAGAGGAGGAGGAATAGCTACCCCCCGCCCCTACCAGAACAGTCCTGATCGGTTACTGCATTACCCTGGGATTGTAATAGAAGAATCAGGATCTTGTTGGTTAGCCAGGTTTCTGATAGTACGAGGATATCAGGATTAAGTGATGCTACCATTGGAAGGAGCAGGTCAAGCTTTGGAAGGAGACTATGAATGTTGAGGTGGAGCATTTTAGGCCACAGGGAGAGGGACAGGAATAGGGGCAGAGGGGTGGATGGGAGGGGGAGAGGTAGTCATAATACTGAATAAGGGTCTGGGGTTAGGACTTATATCCACTGAAGAAAGGAGTAGCAGGAAATAATGATGAGGTGAAGCTTGGTACTCTTGAACCAGGGCATGTTTGTGGCTCTAGGTGAATGGGGAGAGTGGCTTGGAGTGGAGAGCTGAAATTTCAAGGAGGTGTAGTAGTTTGTGGGAGTAAGGTATAGTGAAGAGGAGGGTGAAGGGCATGGAGAGAGGTTCCAGTTATGATGGATAGGTGAGGAGCAGCCATTTGGATGATAATGGGGGTAAGCATGGGGTAAGGGTTTTGAAGGGCTGTGAGGAGGAGTAGATGTTCTTTGTAATAGAAGGGAGGAAGACAGAGCAGGATCTAAAGGAGAGGAAAAGGTGCAGAGGAGAAGTAATGACAGAGGCATATTTCTGTACTGCTAGCAGGCAGGTTAGCTGGGAGAGTAGACCTAGCAGGTGTGAACTTAGTTCTGGTAGTATGAAGGGAGCTAATGGGAAAGGGTTGAAAGTGAAGGAGCTAGAGCAAGGGCACAACTGGGCTCTAAGATGGCCTGACAGGCGTGAATCAGAAGGGCCAGGCTTACAAACATTGAAGGAACAAAGGGAGCTAAGAGGTATTAGAGCAGGCAAGTCAGAGTATGAGAAGGAAAGGGCAACAGCGGGAGGGAAGGATAAGCTGAGAAGGGCTTGATCGTGATGTAATAGAGGTTGAGGCCGGGAAGGTGGGCGGACTAAATTAGAGCGAGAAATTAGCAGAAATTGAAGGAGGATCCATGCCAGCAATGGGCAGAGAGACCAGCAGTCCAGTAGGGCTCAGGCCCCAACAGCACACCAATTTGGTGTTAGAGGCGTGCTGGCAGCCAATCAGATGGGAGCAGCCAGAAGCACTCGAATTCAAAGTAGCAGGTCGGTGCTGTGACTGTACCTGTGTAGGAAGGTCCTGGGCGGTGTTCAGTGCGGTGTGGTGGGTGAGCACACTGCCGGCTGGAGCACCCGATCAGGGCTCTAGTCTGTTGGGAGAAGCAAAAGCAGGAGAAATTACTTATAGTGAGCAGGTAGGGTGGGAAGTAGCTGAGAGGAAAAGTGGGTGGGGTAGCTGACAGCTGGCGAGCAACAAAACAGCAGGGGTCAAGAAATGCTTAGAAGAGGCAGAGAGAGCTTAATCAGGGTTGGGATGGCAGGGCTAGCAGACAATAGAGCAGATTAGTCAAGGGCAGATCAGAAACAGAGAGCAGAGGAGGCTGGGGCAGGGCAGGTCAGCACCTAGCACAATTGGGGGTAGCGGTTTAAAAGCAAGATGCTCAGGAACAGAGTGAGGCAAAATAGCACTTAGTGGCAAACTGTATACATTGCTAGCATAGATAAATCTATAGACAATTCCCTAGCAGAACAAACAGTGGCAATGGGTGTTTACTCACCTGGTAAAGGTGATAGTGTTAGTTGTATCCATGACACCCAGACATTATCTCTTGGGTTCCCAACCCACCTGATGAGGCTAGTGATGCACATATGACCCAGATCAAATTTCGCAGCACACATTGGTCCCAGGAGCCCCATTCTCCAGTTCGATTCTTCCATAGCTGAAAAACAAATGTTTTGGCCAAACCCTTCATCCCTGGACTCTCACTTTTACCCCAGATACATATAAAGTAAATTATAGACAACGAATTAACCATCACCCTCATTTATTTCCTATAGGTGCAGTTCTAGATTGCCACCTAGTGTTGCCAACCTTAATAACAATGCCTTCAGATTAAGGCACAGAGATTTTAATTTTCATAGAGACTGTTGATGTAAGTTCCCCAGCGTGCATGTATCTCTGCCGTGATCATCCTGAAGGGTGGGTCGTGGAGTGTCATGGATACAACTAACACAATCACCTTTACCAGATGAGTAAACACCCATTGAGTTATGTTGTATCCATGACACTCCAGACATTACCTCTTGAGGTTACTATAATAAGCAGTTCAACCTCCTTCAGGGTGGGACAGGACGATCAGATAGGGAGTTGATGTGACACGCTGAGGATAAAACCTTTAGGCAAAGTCAGTTCTTTGTCTGTATAAAGTCTCAAGTCTGCAATGTCTTGCAAAGTGTGGATGGAAGTCAGGTTGCCACTCTACATGTCTTCCATGGACACACTGGCTGTTTCCACCAGGAGGTGGTCACTGCCCTTGTAGAATGGGCCTTTATTCCTATGGAAGCATGAGGCCTTTTGCTTTGTATGCCTCCTGGATGCTCCTCTTCACAAGTAGCAATGGTGGTCTTGGGGCTGCCATTCCTTGTTTGCGACCTTGGATAATTGTAAAAGAATCTCTCCGATCTATGGATTGTTTGAGTCGTGTAATGTATTGTGACACAGAGCTACCTACGTCCAGGGGATGGTGGGTTCTCAACTCCCCTGCTGTGGCTGTGAGTAGAATGTTCTCAGTTCCAACATCTGCTTCCTATGAAATGTGGCCATAACTTTAGGGCTAAAGGCTGGCACTGTTTTCATGAAGACCCCTTGTGCAGTGAAACAGTGTAGGGTTCACTGCACAACAGTTCCCCTAATTCACTAATCCTGTAGTGGAGCAGATCGCTTCCAGGAAGCAGGTCTTCAGTCCTAGCCAGTAGAGTGGCGCCTGGTGCATGGGCTCAAATGGGCTGTCCCTAGAGATTCTAGTACCATGGTCAGATCCCAGGAGCCACTGGTTTCTGTATGTGAGGGCAGATGTTCTAAGCTGCCCTGAGGAACCTAATGCATCCGGAAGAGCCCTGGGCTGTGATTGCCCAACTTCACCCATAGCTGCCCCTATGGCTGACAACTGAACCCTTAGGGAGGAAGCGGATAGGCCTTTGTCCAGGCCCTGCTGCAAGTACAGCAGAATCACAGACATATCCACCTGCACTGGATCGAGTCGTGTGGACTTGCACCAATTTTCAAAGATATTCCACTGTCTGCTGCAAGTAGCAGTGGTAGGAGACATCCTGGACTGTAGGATGGTTGATATGACCGACTCATGATACCCAGCAGTTAACAATCTCTGCTTCTCAGGAGCCAGACCAATAGCTTTAGAGTGTGGGTGGCTGGGTGAATCACTGGGCCCTGAAACAGCATGTCCCTCAATATGGGAGGGTCCATCTGTCTAATGTCATGGCTACTGCGGTGGTATACCAGGCCCTCCATGACCAGTAAGGTGCCACGAGGATGATTTGAAGTTGGGACAGCCTGATCTTGGCCAACTACCTGAGGAATCAGGGGAATTGAGGGAAGACATAAGACCGCTCTTGGTCCCATGTTTGCGATATGGCATCTACTCCCAGAGCCTGCTTCTCCCTGTATCTGGAGAAGTATGTCTTGACCTGTGTGTTCATTTTGGAAGCCATCAAGTCTCTTGGGATCTTTGTATCAGGGCAAATAGGTCTGGGTGTAGCTGCCACTCCCCAGGTGTACCTGCTGTCTACTTAGCCAGTCCGCTCTGACATTTAGCTTTCCTGCCAGGTGGATAGCATGGAGGGTAAGGTTGGACTGAGCCCAGTCTAGTACCTTGGCTGCTTTCCTGAGCATGGCCCTGCTACATGTTCCTCCCTGTTTTGCTATTACCACCGTGACCTTGTTGTCGGACTTCACCAACACCGTCCGACCGATGATGCTGTCCCTGAATGCCCTCAGTGTATGGAACACTGCCTCATCTTCAAGACGTTGATGGACAAGCGTGCATCTGCCACTGTCCATCTGCCTTGTGCTTGGAGTCGTGCATGCATGTTCCCCAACTGAGTAGGCTGGCGTCGGTCTCCACTGTCACCTCGTAAGATAGCTCCAAGGACAACTCTTCTCGGGGTTTGACAGTGCATCCACCATCTTAGTGAGTCCTTGACCACCTGTGGTAGGTGGACAATCTTATTGAGATCGTCCTCCGATGGAGAACCTTGTTGCAGTATGCAGTTCTGCAGACGCGCAATGTTACACTTTGCCCAGGGGACTAGGTGGATGCATGATGCCATGCAGCCGAGGACTTGAGCTGCTTGGCCCATCATCAGTCTGGATGTAGACTGCAGAGTCCAAACCAATGAGACCACTGTGTTGATTCATTTCGTGATGTTCTTGCCATCCCTTCAGCTGTGTCTATCGCTGCCCCAAGGTGCTCTATGCATTGGGATGGTTGCAGTGAGCTCTTTTCGATTGACCACCCAACCCGTGGTGGGACAGGGCTGACAGAATCGAGTCTGTGTCCTCTGTGATTATGCGCTATTGCATGCTCGTATCAATGATCGTCTAGATACGGAATGATATCCACTCCCTGTTCCGTGAGTTGAGCTGCCAGGACAATGGACACCTTGGTGAACACCTTGGAGCTGATGTGAGGCTGAAGGATAATGCTTGGTACTGGAAATGTTGGCCCAGTATGTGGAACCAAAGGAAGCTTTGATGGCTGGGTCTGATTGGGATGTGGGTGTAGGCATCCTTCAGATCCATGGACATGAGGCAGTCCCCACCTGTACATTCCTCAGGGTTGACCTGAGGGTCTCCATTTGAACCGTGGAGTGGAAATGAATTTGTTTGGGAACTTTAGGTCCAGAATTGGCCTGCGATCTCCGTTGCTCTTCGGGTACCAGGAAGAAAATGGAGTAGACCCCATGTTGACTTCTTTATCTGGCACTGGCTGAATTGCATTGTTCTGTATCAGGTCTCGGAGAACCTCCTGAACCTGGTGAGCATAGCCTTCTTTTTGAGATGGAGACAATACCACTCTGTCCCTGCAGGGCTCGTTTGAAAATTCGATAGCATTACCTTGAGATATGCTGGAGATTGTTTGATGCCATTACCATTGGAAGGACATCAGCCTTTGCACCATGGGGGATAGCCCTAAATGTGGGCTTGGTAGTGGGACAGCCTGGGTGGGGTAGTCAGTACTGCTTTGGCTTTCCACCTCTGCCTCTGCCCCTGAAACATGGGCTCTTTCCTCTGAAGGATGTGTAGCTGCCCTGTGAGGGGCTTCTGAGTTGTTGCCACTGTGGGCCCTTCCTTGAAAGGAATTGCTAGTGTAACTCTGCCTTCTGTTCTGCTGAAACCTGTTGTTCCCTAAAACCTACTCTGAGCAGATGGTAGATAGGTGGTTCTCTGCTTATCTTTGGCAATGTCCTTGCCCTCCTCTTTCTGCTTGAAGAACTGTTTAAGGCCCTCGGCAAATGCGTTGTCCTTGCAGGGCAGGTTTTGTAAGAGTGCTTTAGATTCATTGTCTGGTTCCCAAAGCTTCAGCCATAAGGCTCATCTGGTTCTGTTTGTCAAGGTAGGAGACCTGGCCTCCAGTTTTAGGGTATCCACTGCCATGTCCCCAGATATTTTGCTGTATCCAGGGTACATTCCAGGAGCTCTGCTTCCCTAGACTTATGGTCTGCTTTCTCCAGAGCTCCTCAACCAGCGGATCTGTGCCCTGGCGGAGTAGACTGCTGTGACTGCGCTCTAGCTGTTATGCCTGACATTTCCAATAATTTCTTCAACATTTCTTCCACTCTGTTGTCAGTGGGTCCTTAAGGGAAATGGTACCACAAGGCAGCACCTTTTGCTTTGTGCACCACAACTTGGCCTTGTCCTCTTGTACCGGGTACATCCTGTTCAAGTTCCTTTTCTCGGATCTGGGGTCGAGCTTGGAGTCGGCTTGGGCATGTGTACCTCAAACCTCATTGTTGACTTTATGGCCCTCATTAGGCCTAGGACCAGATCGAGAAGCACAGTTTCGACATCAAGGATGGTGACTGCATCACGATGTCCATATCCTCATCACCTGACTCTACATCCTCACCCCATCGGTGCCCGCTGCATCCTCGTCCCCTGGGAGGTGTAGATGGTTTCTCATTGGTATCTGGCTGTGGGAGGGGCTTGGCCCCGGGCGAGTGCTGGGATGGACGTGGAGGCTGGCCTTGCATTTGTCTGTGACTCCAGTTTCTCCATGACCTGAAGTATAAAATTCTGTTGGCTTTCCATTATAGCCACCATTGCTTGCTGAGTCTGAATAATTAGACATCTGGATTCATCCAGCTGAAAGCTCTGGGCCCATGACTGTTCAATTCTGCATTAGGAGTTGTCCCCCACTAAATGTTCATCCTCGTGCAGGCAAACTGGACACTGGGGACCTGGGTTGTGGGGCATCAAGGTGGCACTACAGGAAACACACTTCTTGGCCTTCACCATCTGGAAGACAGAAAGAAGGATAAAATTAGACTGATTACCCAATGGGGTATGGTACCTGCAAGCAGGCAACAATTTGCAATATAATGCGACAACTTGGGTGTCATATCAGTATGCCCAGGGGCCATAATGGCTGTCGACTTATTAGCATGCATTGGTGGGGGCAGCGGTAAATTCTTCCACCCCTGGGATGCCTGAGGCTATAGCCGATTAGAAATACAATGGCCCCGAGATGTCTTGAGGTTGTTGCAAACAAGGAACCTGATGGCCCTGAGGTATCTTGAGGCTGAGCAGATTAGGACTCAGATGGCACAGCCAGCCCCATGTAAAGCAAACTTTAATTATGTGAAATTATATAAAATTATCCCAGAGGGAAACACTGGAAGTGCTAGCGTGGCTGCCTCCCTGACATGCCTAGTGCAGCGCTACTGAAGAACAATGCCTGTGTGGGAGCCACGATGAACAGGCTGTCTTCTCAAAATGGTGGCCACTGTGAGAAACCAGCCCCACAAAAGGTGGCCAAAGCCACGCGGTATGCCAGGAAGCCCTGCTTCAGGTCTGCTGTGCCAGGATCGACATCCACACTCTGAATGTGTGAAAACTCCTCCTTACTAGCTTTAATTCTCCAGGTTCTCCAGCTGTGCAAAATGTTGCCGACAGCGTGGGTGTGACTACATAGCACAGACATCCATCACCATAAAGCAACTAGCATCAGCAAGCTGCTGCCACGTGGTGCCTGGCATGCAGGAGTAGGGGCTACCAGATTTATTTCTTATATGAGCACCCCAATGTTCCGTGTGGCGGTCGCTGACTTAGGGATCGCAGACAAGGCTGCATTATCACTCCTGCACTGCCTGCTAGTAGGTGGTAGTGTAGGGGCACACAGGAAGGACAGCGTGGGCTCTGCTTGGGAGAGGAGGCCACAGCACTAGGCATCCGACCGTGGACAAATCTCTTGGGCTGTTTTGGGAGGCGAGTACAAACGCCGCAATACCTTGTTTAAAACCATAGAGGTCCCTGCTTGGGAAGGAGGACCACCAGCAGTACAAGGCACCTGAGCACACGAAATTCAAACTGTACAAATGCTTGCGGTGGCCTTAACTCAGCTGAATAGCTCACACAACATTCTTCTTCATAAGTCCTAACTACTCCTATTTTCTATGCAATTCCTCACTAACACAGCAGCCTGGGATAACGAAAAGGCAAATAAAGCATTTAAAGGGAGGAGAGAGAGGAACCACTGCGCTGCTAGAGCTAGGGATTAGCTATTTCACTGTAAATGCACCAATCAAAGGTTTATTTTGAACAGCTTAAAGGACAGAAACAACACAAACATTTTTCCTCTCTCCCAGATCCTTCATGAGTAGCGATTTAACCAACAGTGGGAACACATACAAAGCTGAGGTGCTTAACAGACTCCAGCTAAAAACACTCAGTTAACATTTTAGCTAATCATTCCAGTTGGAAATCATGTAAGGAACAAACCAATCTTCTAAATCTCGCAGCTTGTTAACATTAATCATTCTAATTAATTACTGTGAGAGTCAAATACTTCTTTTCATTGTAAGGGTTCTGGCCTACCTTGGATAATTGATTGCAAGGGACTCTTGTGTGCTTGTAGCCTCTTCAGATGCAAAGGTTGAACTGGAGAATGGGGCGCCTGGGACCAAGGTATGCTGTGAAATTTGATCTGGGTCACATGTGCATCACTAGCCTATCAGGTGGGTTGGGAACCCAAGAGGTAATGTTAGAGTGTCATGGATACAACATAACACAATTAACCTTGAGGCAAACAGCAAAGTGTTCCTAAGAGCAGTAAACAGTAAATTATGGTCAAAGTGATATCTAAGCAATTTAAATCAAGGCTGTAAGGGCAAGCTTTACACAAAAACTAAATTAGAGAGAGAAATTGGCAGAAATTGAAGGAGGATCTGTGCCAGCAATGGAGCAGAGAGACCAGCAGTCCAGTGGGGCTCAGGCTGAAAAGGCGCATCAATCGGGTGTTAGCAGGCTGCGATGGCAGCCAATCAGATGGGAGCAGCTTGAAAGCACCAGAAAGAATTCAAAGTAGTGGGCTGGCGTGGAGACTGTACCTGTGTAGGAGAGATCCTGGGTGGTGTTCAGTGGTGCAGTGGTGAGCGGTCCACCGCTGGAGAAGCACCCGATCAGGGTAGCATTCTGTGCAGGAGAGGTCCTGGGTGGCGTTCAGGGCAGCTTGCAGTGGTGAGCACCCTGCCAGTTGGAGAAGCACCTGATCAGGGGTAGCAGTCTGTGTAGGAGAGGTCCTTGGTGGCATTCATTGCGGCGTGGGCGGTGAGCGTGCCGCTGGCTGGAGAAGCACCCGATCGGGTAGCAGCCTGTTGGGAGAAACAAAAGCAGGTGTAAAAAAATAATTCCCAATATGTATAAAATGATTGAGACCAGGATTAGAACAACCCTGGTCTCCTCTGCTGTTGTTGACCAAGCTGCTCTATGCACCAGCCCTCCACACCATGGTAGCAGCTCGCCAGCCTCCTGGATTCTGGTGCCCTTGTGCTGTACCAGCACCATGGACAGCAACCAGGGTAGTGCTTACTGAAAGAGCTGTATATCCCTCTTGTTGTCCATGCTAGCACTACATGAACTAGTGCTCTGTAGACTGGCACTATTTGTGTAGCACTATTCTAACCATGTACCTACAAGAACCCCGAGAGTGAAGCAAGAGGGGTTTATTCCAGCATCACAACATGGACAGTTTCGCTTTTCACCACCATCTTGGTCCTGGACTACTAAAATGGGCCAATCAGTACCTTTGGGGACTCTAAATGGAGCCTGTCCCCAAGGGGTCTTGTGGGAGCAAAATTCTGTAGGAATTGTAGTTTTGGAACTTTGGCACCTAAATGAACCTGGAGGGGAGTCCTTGCTGTGACTGACAGACAGATCAGCCAACCGAACCTTTTGGATCCTGGGGAAGTCCCAAGCTGCTTGCAGCTAGAGTCAGTCTGAGTTGGGAAGTGAAGGAGTGAACAGCTTGAGATAGTCGAGCAGTAGTCCTGCATAGTTTCGTGCTTGGAGAACTGTGGAAGGGCTGAGTTTTTGCCTGCTTACCTGCCTGCTGTCCCTGAGAGGGAACTTGTGAATATTTTCAGACTGACTCTGAAGAGAGAGAGAGAGAGAGAGAGAGAGAGAGAGAGAGAGAGAGATTAAAGCCATGGAACTGTGACCAGGCTTAAACCTTGAAGAAGACAGAAGATTTGCTGAATGCGATCGGCCTGTCAGGACCTCAGTGATTACTGGAATCCTGGTTTGTGCAGAGACTCTGTACTTGCAACCGGACTGCCATCCACCTGGTACAGTGGTATTTCCTTACTATAAATGTGCTGTGTGCTGCCAGTAGGTCGGGTTTGATTCCCCACTGAGTACTGATCTGTGTTCTGCTTGCTGGAGGCTGCATCCAGCCCACTGGACTGAATCTGCATTCATCTCCACTTGGCCTGGGCCTTGCCACACTGGCCCAGCCAGACTACCTGCTACACAGAGAAAGCCATCGACGAGACCTGCCTTGGGATCAGCCCCTGCTCAATGCTTTGAACAGGAATGACGCCTCGGTGATTCATGTGGGCCCTGCTTCTCCTGGCACTACAGCTCATCAACCTGCAGTCTCAATTTCGTCCTGCCTGTGTCCTGTATTGGGTATCATAAGTAAACATTAGGGTAGCTCCTGCAACAACAGCTAAATCTAAAGTGTTGTCATCTGATTGCCTTGTCTTTCTTTCACGAACTGAGCCCTCCGCTCTGCATTACAAATAGTATGTGTTGTGCCGTTGCTTTCTTCCATCACAGGGGCCCCAACCAGCTAATTTGACCTACCCTGGGCAATGTTCTGGCTAGCCCACCTTTTCCTACCTGGGTACCCAGAGTGTATGACTGTGTAGGGACTCTGAAGTGCGTGCATGACTGTCTGATTGAGTTAGCCTTTAGCCAATCAACCTGATTACGCCCTCCTTGTTCAGCTCCCTAAATAAATCATATCTAACTCTTTTTCATTTAACCTAACTGTGGTTTCAGTTTGTACCAAAAGCACTGTACTGTTGTTGTTTGCTGTGCCTAACCTTGTTTTACGAGGTCTTCAGGGCTGAACTGGTGGAACCAGCCCTGTGGTAAGTGCAAACAGTGTGGGCAATTGCATGGTGAATAAAGGTCATTGCACAAGTGATTACTGTATATTGTTCAGGCCACTAGAAGGGCAGGAGAGGGGTTACAGTGTCCTGAGGGCTGTACCCAGTTAGCTTGACCACTAACAACCCTGACTCTCCGGGTGGAGGCACCCATTTTAGTACCAGGCCCTTAACCTGCAACTAGCTGAGCAGGCAGGGTAGTAGCTGCTTGGGGTACCACCACCTAGGGGTTATATATGCATTAAATTGAATAAGAACTGCACCCATGTTTTATTTTGTATAATTATTGTCCATCATTTATTTCGTCCTTACTCCCCACCCCCAACATTGATAGTGCTTGAAATTCAGACTTTCACCTTGTCTACAAAGAAACTGTTGAACAGTTTCAGATCATCTGTTTCAGAGTGGAATTCCTGTTCTCCTGCTTCTGAGTGAATTGGTGAGAAATGAGCTTCCATCCCTTTTATTTTTACACATTTCTTTGATGTGTTTTCTGAGTGCCACAATCTTTCAAATGCTATTGGACAATGGTACTGCTAGCTTGAGAGGAAGCGACCAGACTGTGGACTTGCAGCTAAAGATTGAGGTAAATTTAATTGTTTATAGCAGTGTTTGTTGTGTGCACAGCTTCTGTGAGCATTAATGGGTCGTGGTAACTAGAAACTGCTGACAACACTGAGTGCTTATTAAGCCATATTACCGAGTAGCTGTTTGTTAGAAACAGCATTTGCCATAATAACTGGGTGGTTATTATGTAAATAATATTTGCTGTCCCCATAGAGAAAAACATGATGGCCAGTTATTTTATTTTAATCTAGTTTACTAAAGTCAGGGCCAACTGCATTGGTTTTAAGTTGCTCATATGCTAGTGCAATGTTAAATTTAATGGAGCTGTCCTCACTCTTGTTGTGAGTCCTCGTTAATGACATTCCTGATAATATTGTATTGGGAGACTACCAGGTCCAGAATTGTTGCCCTCTAGTGGGTTTATATACCCACTATGTGAAGAAGTTGTCCTGCCATTTTTAGGAACCTCTGACTTTTTGATTTACTCAGAATGTCCCAAGCTACGTTTGGGAGGTTGAAGTCTTCCATGAGTACTATCCTCACCTGGATAGCTGCTATCTTTATTTTCTTTTCTTTTTTCAGCCCTGTCTGCACCCTGATTTGGTGTTCTGAGATTATGCTTATATTATATCCTTCATACTGCTATCTGTCATTAGAATCCATAGTGGCTTGACTTGCTCCCTGAGACTTATAATCTTGATACCCTTCTGCCTTCCTTAACATGCACTGCCACCTCTACCTCCTTGAGCCCCTAAGAGGACCCAACTCTTATTTTGATTTGTTCATGTTTCTCTGATGACAATAATATCCAAATCTTCTGCTGCCATTACAGCTTACAGGTTATCCATTTTGTTGCTCTTTGCTTCTTGCATTTGTGTGCATAATCCTCCATCTGTTCTTGTTGTTACCTTTCCTCACAGATACAGTGTTGACGGCTGGCTTCAAGTTATTGCTGCTATTTCCTGTCCTGATTCTTTGGTGTCCCTCAGCTTGCGTGTGATGGGAGAAAGGCTGTATGACTCCCTTTGTGTTTATGCGTGACCCTGCACCTACCTGTTAATTACTCAACCCCGTCAATCAGTTGGCACCTACTGTATGCATTCCATATTCATTGACAGCTCAGTCAGGCCAGACGTGGTGGAGAGAGAGGGCTGTGCTGTCGCTGTTTGGGGCCTGGATGGGGGGCGGTGGTGAGGCAGTACCTGCTGGGATGGGGGGACCACTAGACACCAGGGAATGATTACTATTATGTTACAGGCTTGTAGATGGGGTCCACTAGCCATCAGGGAATGATTTCCAGTTAATATACAGGGGATTGAGTGTTGGGGAACACACTGGACACTGGGAATGATGTTTATACACACAGACAGGAATCGGATGGGGAGGGACCACTAGCCACCAGGGGATTCTTTTTCTCAGGCCGGCGACTAGTGATCAGCGTTCATGGAAGGGGAATCCCACTGGCAGCACGGAGCATTCCTTTCTTTACTTGGGCTGGTAATCATGGGGGCATCGCAATACCTCCACCAACCACCAGGGTTGCACAGGATTAAAGCAAGGTGCTGGTCAGCAGTATTTGTGCCACACAAGGAATTCTGCAAAGGCCTCTCATGCGGAGCAAATGCTTTGTGTATTGGACTATGCTGATATGCAGGTCTCCTCCCCACATTTGCATTGCAGCTCCCTCCACATTTTGCTTCTGGCAAACCCGGTTTGAGCTGGCAAACCTAATTTGAGCCTGCAAACTGGGCTTTTGTGAATACCAGCTTGGGTTTGTGTTGTATAAATTTGTGAATCTAGCCCTGATATCCTTTTATGATAAGGGCAGTACTAGCATTTACAGTGGTATACCAGTGGATGTGATCTTCCTGGATTTTAGGAAGGCTTTTGACACCATGCCACACTTTGAATTAGTTGTTAAACTAAAAATATGGGATTTAACCTAAAATTGGTAAAATGGGTCAAGGCATGGCTGTCTGAAAGAACCCAGCAAGTAAGGGTGAGTGGTCACCTTGCTGAGGAATGAATAGTCAGTAACGGTGTGCCTCAGGGATCTGTTTTGGGCCCAGTGCTGTTTGATTTTTCATGGGTGACATGCATCGAATTTAAAAAATAATATACTCAGATTGCAGATGATACTCACGATCAGTGGTGAAGTGGATGCAGATGACAATTATCAATCCTTAGACAATGACTTGAAGCTTTCATCTTCTTGTTAAACTGCAGGAGATCCTAATTTTCAACAGGCTAAACTCCTTCCGGATACAATGTCCTTAGCTCCTATCAGTCTGGTTTTGGCATCACCCACTTTGTCCTCTCTACTCCACCTCACAAATCATATTTACTTCTGTATAGACAATGGCCAGCTGACACTGGCCATCTTCATAGACCCAGCTAAGGCCTTTGATTCAGTCTCCCATCGACTCCTCCAGGACAAACCTGCTTCTATCAGCCTCTATTCCTCATCCACCGAATGGTTCAGGGCATATCTATCTGACAGATTTCAATATGTGCAACTGGGAGACATCATATTCCCCAAACACGTCGTGTCTCCCAGGGATCAATCTTGACTAATATTATTCTCAGTTTTCATAAACAAACTGCCTCCTCTGCTCCACCTCACAACATGGTCATCTATGCCTCCGGACCCTCACTCTAATGTGTACAGACTTCCTCCAGGATGACTTTGAGAATGCGCTAAACCAGTTTGAAACAAACTCACTCAAATGTAACACAAAGAAAACTGTCGTAATGGCTTTTGGCCCTGCACAAAAACTCTGCTAAGCTCCCTACCCTTTAATTCCTTAGATGGCTTAAACTAGAAACTGTAGAATCCTTCAAATACCTGGGAATCTGGCTTGATCCAAAGCTGGACTTCCCTCCATATTGATGCTATCCATCCAAACTCTGGCCCAAACTTGGTGCCTTGTACAGACACAAGGACTGTCTTCGCTCCATACCTGGAAAGAACTGGTCACCAAGCTAGTTCTTCCCTCCACAGGTTATGCTGGCATTGTGTACAGCTTCATGCCTCAATCATCTCTCTCCAAACTGAACCCACTGTACAAAGCATTCTGTCACTTTGCTACAAACCTTCCCTATCAAACACACCACTGCTCCCTGTACTCTGTCTCTCCTCACCTCTCTTGCTAAGTCGACACCTTGCCCACTGTGCTACCTTTATCGCAAGTATTGGACTGGTGCTCTCCTCCTACCTCACCAATCACCTGTTTCCTTCACCAACCCGGTTACTCACTCAGTACCCATGACCCTCGATCTTTCACCTCCCTCTGATGCATTCATAGTCAGGAAAGTTATCCTTCATGTTCAGGCTTCCTGCCCTTTGGAACCATCTCCCCATTTGGTCCATCTCTTGCCCACTGCTGTATCCCTCAAAAGCACACTAAACCCATCCCCACCCCATGCTCCTGCTTCCCTCCTCACCCCGCTTGACACCTCTCTGCACCTCCTCCTTCCTCGATAACTTACCCCCACAACTCTCTAGCTATTCATTTGTGGCTCCTTGCACTTCGCCCCTCATACTATTGTCTGATTGTAAAATAGTGTACTTTTCTCAGTTGTGTTGAAGGTAGATTATTGTGATTGTAGTTACCTTTTGATTGTAAGGATAAAGAGCTTAGATAGAGTATGTATTTTCAAATATTATAGGGGAACAGTGGCAGGATTTTAGGACAGTAAATTAATAAAAAGGGAACTAGGAGAGCTTCACTAGCAGACAAGTAGTGGAATTGCAGTATATGTGGGAGTGGTGCAATGCAGTGGCTGTGGGGCAGCCATATTCAGGCAGACCTTCTGACACTGAAGTGCTGCCCTATCTGCATGCATCTATCTGGACTGTGGGATGAGGTAGCCAGACTCAGAGCAGAAGTAAACTGGGTCAGGAGTACCATCACCCTATCCAGGGACCACCCAGTCCAATGCAACTGCCTCAAAGGATGCCGAGAACGAGGAGCACTTGGATGACAGTGGGCTCAGGAGGGTTAAGCAGTCAGGCAGAGGCACATCCCAGGTCCTATTCCACTCAAGAACTCATATGCCACACTGGCAAACGAGCACAACCAAATACAGGTACCCAGAGAAGTGGAAGGAAAGGATGTGGAGGTTAGCCAAGGAGGTGACCTCAGCGGGAAAGCAGTGGACCCCAGAGGAGGAGGAAGTGAATCCTGGTGGGGACTCCATCATAAGAGGGATCCAGCTAGGAACACAGGAGGGGAGGCAGGAAGATGAGGTGCTCACTCAGGTGCCACGGCATGGAGGATGGAAGGAAGATCCTGGGGATCACTGGGAAGGCAAGACGAGAGTGAGCTGGATGTCATTATCCACTTAGGTACTCAATGACCTGGCAAATGGGGAGCCAAAGGAAGTTCAGGAAGAGTTTAGGAAACTGGGGAGGGTCTCAATCAAGTAGCTACTTCTGTCACTTTCTCAAGTACTACCTGTGAGGCAAGGGAGAGCATAGAGTGCATGCACCAGGAACTTTAACTCATGGTTGAAGAACTGGTGCTGTGAGGAAGGGTTTGATTCATTGGTGACTGGGGACCCACCTGGAGGGATGGAGGTTTGTTCAAGCCTGACGGCCTGCATCCATCCTGAGGGAATCCAAGACTCAATGATAAGTTTAAATGCTACATTGACAAGCATTTAAACTAGCAAAGGGGGTGGCAGGCCAGCAAGGAGGGTACCTACTTGCTCACCCCCACAGCTAGCAGTGGAACCAGTGAACCAGAGGAGTGGCTATCTCTGCAAAGCAGTGCAAAAGATGGAGATTAGTGCCCAAGAGGTGGATAAGCAGAAAAGGGCAAAATTCAGCAGATGGGCAGACAGCAAGGAGAACCAGGGATAAGTGACAACCAAGGAAGGGGCTGGAGTAGAACAGTGAGACAGTCTAGGGAGGTCAAATCATGGAAAGCCATGTGTCAAATGCCAGGAGCCTTAGCAACAAGATGGAAGATCTGGAGGCTGTCATGGTGCAGTCAGATCTGGACATTGTGGCCATCACTGAAACCTGGTGTAATGATAACCACGACTGGGAGATGGCCATACCTGGCTACAACATATTCAGAAGAGACAGAGCAGGCAGGAAGGGAGGAGGAGTGGCACCTATGTGAAAATGACATAAGGGCCACAGAGATCCAGGAGGAACAAAATGGGGCTAGATACTGTGGGTTAAGCTGGAAAGGAAAATGGGACAGCCATCCACACAGGTGTGGTCTATAGACCACCAGCCCAGGAGGAAGAAACAGATAGGGAGTTGATGCTAGCCATCCAAAGGATGGCAGACAAGGGTGAGGTAGTACTGGTTGGAGACTTCAATATTCCAGATGTGGACTGAGCATCCCAGCAGCAGCATCAACTAGGAGCAGATTTATCCTGGACTCCCTTCAGGGTGCCTTCCTCAAGCAACTGGTCATGGAACCAACTCGGCAGAAGGCAATACTGGACCTTGTGCTCACAAACAGGGACAGTGTGATGGGGTAACAGTGGGGAGCACCTGGGAAACAGTGACCACCAGTCATTGTGGTTTGAAATCACAGAAAGAGCAGAACCAAACCACACAAAACACGATCCTGGATTTTAGGGGGGCAGACTTTGGGAAAATGGGGAGATACTTGAAAGAGGCATTCAGGGAATGGGACATGAATCAGGGGTTGAGGAACAGTGGGCAGTATTTAAAATGGGGATTACAAGAACAACAGAATTATGTATTAAGCAGGTTAGCAAGAGGAAAAGGAAGAGGAGACCATTATGGTTTTCCAAAGAGGTAGCAAAGAAAGTGAAAGCCAAAAGATTGCATTCAGGCAATATAAAAGACACAGGCAGAAGGGAATAGGGAGAAGTACCAGGAGAAGCAAAGGGAGGCAGGGAGGTCAGTAAGGGAAGCCAAAGCTCAGACAGAAGAACACATTGCAAAATCAGTGGGTAGAGGGACAAAACCTTTACAGGTACATAAAGTGAAAAAAGAAAGACAAAGGAGGGATAGTGAGACTGAAGAGGAGGATGGGGGGGCTGAGATGACAACAGTAAAGCTGGCATACTGAATAGGTATTTCTGCTCAGTCTTTACTGAGGAAGAGGAGGGTAATGGGTCTGAAGGGAGTACAAGGGTGAGAATGGTGAAGAATGGACACAAGTCCCTTTACATGAGAAAGGGTCCTGAAGGAACTGGAAGTAATAAGAGTTGATAAAGCAATGGGGCCAGATGGGTGCACCCTAGGTCCTTAAAGAACTAAGAGAGGTGGTGGCTGAACCTCTGGCTATCCTGTTTAGCGATCACTGGAAACAGGGAGGTACCCAAAGACTGGAGGACAGCAGATGTAGTCCCCTTATACAAAAGTGGGAACAAAGAGGAAGCAGGGAACTACAGACCAGTCAGCCCCACCTCGGTAGTGGGAAGATCATGGAAGCACTACTGAAGGAGAGATTGGTGGAACATCTGGTTGTCAATGGACTACAGGACCCAAGGCAGCATGGTTTCACCAGGGGAGGTCATGTCAGACCAACCTCATTGAATTTTTGACTGGGTGACTAGGGAGGTGGATCAGGGGAGGGCAGTGACATGGCCTATCTGGACTTCAGCAAGGCCTTTGACACTGTGCCACATAGAAGACTGTTACACAAACTGGGGAATATGGGTGTGGGCAGAACAGTAGTGTGGTGGGTAGGTAACTGGCTGGGTGGCAGGACACAGAGGGTGGTGGTAAATGGCTGTCACCCACAGAGGGAAGAGTGACCAGTGGGTACCACAGGGATCAATGCTGGGACCGGTCCTATTCAACATCTTCATCAGTGACATGGCGCAGGACCTAGAAGGCAGAATTTCACTGTTCGCTGATGACACAAAGCTCTGTAACAGAGTAGACACACCAGAGGGTGTCGATAGAATGAGAAGCACCTGCAGAAACTTGAAGAATGGTCAGGGGTTCGCAGTTGAAATTCAATGCAAAGAAGTGCAAGATAATGCATATGGGGACAACAACCTTGGCACAATATATCAGTTGGGGTGAGGATATAGCATGCACCAAGCAGGAAAGGGATCTTGGGGTTATCATCTCTGATGACCTCAAGGTAGGGAAACAGTGTGACAAGGCAGCAGGTAAAGCAATAGGATGCTGGGATGTATAGGCAGGGGCATTACCAGCAGGAAAAGGGAGGTCATAATTCCGCTATACAAGACACTAGTGAGGTCCCACCTGGAGTACAGTGTGTACAGTTCTGGAGACCATACCTAAGTAAGGACATAGACAGGGTAGAGAAGGTTCAGAGGAGGGCAATAAAGATGGTGCATGGATTGCATCACAAGTCCTATGAAGACAGGTTGAAGGAACTGAACATGTACTCCTGGAGGAGAGGAGGGAGAGAGGATATGATAGAGACATACAAGTATCTTACAGGAGGAACAGGTGCAGGAAAATACTATTTTTAAGCGAAAAGATGTTCTCGGACTAGATGGCATGGGATGAAGTTGGAGGAGGACATTTCAGAGGAAACATGAGAAAGAATTTCTTCACAGAATGGGTGGTGGACAAGTGGAACACCCTGCCAGAGGAAGTGGTGGGGCTGAAACAATCACGGATTTAAGAATGCATGGGATAGGCATAAAGGAATTATGAAGGTCAGGGTAAGGAACAACAGACTTCTAGGAAAACAAACTGAACTTTAAGCTCAAATGGGCAGACTGGGTGGGCCATAGGCCCTCATCTGCCAACACTGTCTATGTATCTATGTATGTATGTATCTATGTATTTATTATATATTTGCAATATTCTTCTAATTTATTGTATATATTTTGAAAAAACATCCTGTATTTTATTGTACCTATTGTTCTGCATTCTTGTTGCATTTTCTCCACTCTTCCTCCTCGGTCACACTGAAATGAGCTCTGGCTCAGTGTGCCTTTCCCAGTTACCAAAATGTTAAATAAATAAATAAAATATTGAAAGATTTTTTGCTATTACATATGAAAACCTGGGTTTCTCTGCATAGCTTTAAGTAGTAATATAATACTATTTCTGAAGAAAACTTTCTTTCTCTGCATTTCGTGTAGTAGGTTGTTTAAATTGCTACTGCAGGTAGTAGCTTATTAGTTTAATAGTAAATCGTGGTGTTCCTCTGCACTGCCTTGTTTTAAACTGTGGAATAGTCAGCTGCAAAGCTAATTGTGGCTCCCATTGCAGCTCAGCACAAAAAGCTTATTTTGTTATAAGAAATCCTGCTCTCTGTCTGCATTTCATTAAGTAGCCCTGTTGAAATCAGTAAGCAGCCCTGTTGAAATCGATTTATAGAGTGTACCATTGTTGTTATTGTGACCAATCCACACGCAGCTAGCCTTACCCTGGATTGAAAGTCCCACATAAATTGAAGTCCTCTTTATGATCTTGTTCCTACAGAGCCCAGCACCGGGACCGTGAGGGAGGTCATGAGGGCTCCACGGAAGAAGCCTCCCAGCTGCAAGCTCCCGAATCAAGGTATGGACGGTGTTCTCAGAGCGCCGAGGAGGTTCTCCTCTCTGCTCTTTGTTTGCCCCGCCAACGCTACACGCCGGCTGCCCCACCATCCCCACCACCACCCTTGGTGAACACTTATATTTATTTGTATTTACTGGCGTGGTCACGTGGCATGCTGAGCCTATCAGCCCACTTTCCCTCTGCAGCTAATCACTCTCCACCACCAGAGGGCCTCTACTCCATTTTGATCCACTAATTGCATTTTCTCTCCCTCCACACTGCCTCCATACTAATCTCAGTGTACACGGCTCTTCTTTATCCTCAGTAACAGATTTAGCACCAGCAGCTGCTTAGTTTTGCCACACTAAATTTCTGGTGCTCACTTGTCCACTGACCTCCAATTAACACTCAAATATGGTCCCTTTAATTCTCCTGCTGTGCACCCTGCTATCCATGCATATGCACCCACCTATGGCTCAGACTTCAGCTGTTCTCTCTCGACAGAGTTGCTCCTGCAAAGTGATAAACATACATAAAGTCTACTTTGTATCTATAATTCATAATAATCAGCTTCTCTTCACTCCTGTGATTAATACAAGTAACATATCTTATCACCTATGATTTTGTAACTGGGTCCATTCCTATGGCCTACTCTCCTCTGTCTGCTCTAATGAGTGCTGACCCAGTGGTATCACCCTATGCTTGCCATGCTACTCCTGGTCACCACACTACCCGCACCCTTGACGCATTCTCCCTCCACTGCATCGACTCCTCCTCCTTGCTACCCCTTATATTAAACCTCCCCATTCCTACCGTCTCTATCCCAAAAGGGCACATAGCAATGCAATCCTGTTTCTACAAAAGGTTGCACTGGAACCCTGTATCTAGGTTCCTCCTCCTCCTTCTTGTCATGTCAGGAAATATACACCCAAGCCCTGGACTCTACTCCCCTAGCACCAACTCACTCCACTGCCTGCAGGCTACATATTGCCACCCTTAATGTATGCAGTCTATTAAAAAGTGGAATGCCTTCCAGGGTTGGGTGCAGCAAACATCAGCCTGATGTTATAGCTGTGGGTGAAACCTGACTCTCAAGTGACTCCTGACTCAACAATAACACTATCTGGTTACAATGTATACCACGTCGACCAGGTTGGATAAGTGTGGGGAGGCTGCACCATTTACAAAGGACACGCTACACAGACAGTTGCTCCCCATCCCTCAGCTGACTCCAGGACCCCAGACCCTTACTTTAAACCACGCTGGGACGCCCCAAACCCCTCTTATTACAGCTATGTACATTCATCCTAGGGACCAGAAGGTGACCTTCCACTAATACTGTCCTACCTCCCATCCAGTACTGAAAAATCATACTGGGACTTTAATATTAATTGGTTACATAAGGCAGCCAAGCTACTAGTCGATGCTGCTGCTGCCCAAGACTTTACTCAATTAGTCATGTCACCCACCCACCTAACCGGCTTACAGGATCTTCCTCCTGCTAGACCTTCTGTTCACCAATCGTCCCTCAAAATTATAGGCACAACCGTTCTCCCAAATGCTCTTAGTGACCACTCCCTGTTCTCTGCTCCTGGGCCGGCAAGGCACCCAGATCTCTTCCCAAAATAACTTACAACGCAACTGAGCCCTGGCAAACTTGCCCTTCTGAAATCACACCTCAGTTGCATGGATTGGTCCTTCATAATGAACACCCTCAACCCTGATAGGGCCCTTGACCTCTTCATCCACTCATTCAACACCATATGCAACAATTTTTCATTTCATTTCAATTTTATTTTTAGACTTGTAAGCAGGATGAGCAAACTGCCGCTTTCACCAGCGCATGTTACAAATGACACATAGACATACAAATCAATACATACTAACACGAAAACATTATATAATATACAAAATACAAAACCATAAATAACACTACAAACACTCAGTAAGAACATGTGCAATTATCATTATCCATCAACCAATATTTTAGTCAAGATTTAAAGGACTATATAGTCTTACTTTGTACAATATCAACAGGTAATGAATTAAAAATAACTGGGCCCTGTACAATATAGATCTCTGTCCAAAACAGTTTGAAACAGTGGGAGTTCAAAATAAATTTAGATTGAGACCTAGTTCCATAAAAGTTCAGGAACCTCAAAATTAAAAATGTAATAGCAGGAGATAAAAGACCTTTCATAACCTTGTACAGCAGAATGCCTAGTTTATAGGAAATATGCCCTCCTACCAAAAGAATGGTCAAAGACAACCCGGTGCCTTGGATTTTGGACCACATCCTGGCCTTTATGCGGACTAGAGATTTGCTGTGGCACCTCTCCATTGAGACTGGCCTACCTGCCGATTAGACAAAAAGAGAGAGGCCCGAACAAATGCATGTGGGCCCCTATGCAAGGCAAAAGCTGAGTATTATAAATCCTCCTTAACTGCTACCTGAGGCTCAGCATGCAAATTCTGGAACAACATCAAGGATATCTCGAAGAAAGACCCGACCCGGTCCCTAACCAGATAATGGTCGACGGGTGCATGACATCTGATCCTACCCATATAGCCGCTGCTTAATAATGCCCTTTCGCAAAATTTCATAAAAGTTTTGAAATTTTCCAAACTTCTACCATTGGCGAGATTGGAATCTTCTGAATGTGTTTGACAGATTTTGCCCTGTTCCACAGAATTTTCTGGCTGAACTGCAGAATAATATACATGAACTGTAGAATGACAGTTCTGAGGAATTTTATTCTGCAGTTTCATGGATTATTCTGCAATAAATGTAATTATTATTATTAATTATAATGCATCTGACAATAAAGGGCACTGTTGTGTGTCTAGCATCATTTTTGTACCTCCCCAGCTTCCAGTAAGAATAGGTAATCATTTCTCTTTGGTTCATAGATGACTGAGCAGGTGCCAGGGCCAAGTGGGAGAATAACCAGCAGTAGAATGTAGTGCTGATGAGACCAATGGTAATTTGTTGGTTTCCCATCCCGGAGGTGGAGCTGCACTGCTGGCTTGCCGCACACAACAGAGTGGTCAGGTGGCTGGAGAATGAGGAAAACTTACAGGACTGAAATAGTAGGCAGTTGCTAAGTTAATTAAAATGATCAAGAAAAGTGAGTGAGAGTGTGTGTGTGTGGGGCAGCTGCCAGCTGGGTAGCTTGCTTTGGTAAGTGAGAAAACAAATGGTGCCTGGTCAGGTTTAAAAAAAATGTTGTCACATGAATTTGGCCAGGGAATTAGGCAGTTGGTACAGGAACTTGTTTTAGGTGGGCATTGCTGCGCCATAAATGACCCCTTGGTAAGGCTTTTAGCCAATCAAAAGGCTGGAACTGTTCAGCCCATTTTCTAACCGGCTTTTTTTACATGCATTCCTCTGGTTTTGTATCCTCTGAATCTAATTTAAGGACAGAGGCCTTGAAATGTGACCAGCACTTACCTCTGACATTTAGTAGTGACAACAGATCACTGCTTATCAGTTTTGGGAACTTACCATAGGTGTAGATTGTGGGGGCAGAGGGCAAGCTGCCCTCCTGAGAAATTAGACCAGGACTTTTAGGAGCCCAGCCACCGTTCTCCGGTTATCTTTTTTTTTTATATTGAATGGGCTCAGGGCTATGCCGGACTGCCTGCACCACTCCAGGGGAGGGAGGGGTGGCAGCATGGCGCTGTGTCTCTTAAACAAAAATTATCCTTTTCTGATTGGCTGCAAGCCTGCAACCATAGTAGCCTGCATGTTACAGCCAATCAGAGAGTGCTGCAAGCTGGCGCCATTGTGTGAGCAGTACTCCGTTAGTGGCGCCATTTAGTTGTCTGTGTGCCTTCCATGAAGGAGCAGCAGCATCCATATAGTGTAGGGCTGAGAGAGATAGCTATTGGAGGATGTTGAGCAGCAGTCGTTGGTTGTCTGTCAGGTGTCACCAGTGTCTCAGTCAGTCTAGTGTTCCCATCCTCCTCCTGTCCTGAACAGCCCAGTTTAAATATACCTCATCCGAGTCCTCTGACTACCTACTCTCTGTTTCTCAGTGCAGCCAGCTGTGCTCTGGGCTCTCCGCTGCCACCTGAGCTTCCCATCCCCGAAAGCCTAGGAGGCCTGCGGCCATAAGGCCTCTACCACCAGACAGACCAGGTGGAGGAGTGAGTAGTACAATTACAGTGAGTCTGAGGCACGGCCAGGCTTGCCTGCACACCCAGCTCCTATGTCCAGCAGGCCAGAAAAGATTTACCGTGTTGTCGGCAGTCCCACACCACGCCTGCTGCCACCAGTTCCATGGTCCACTGAGAGGGATTATTCAGGTCAGTGAACAGCCAGGCCCAGAACAGTGAAGAAGCCAGCAGTCATGCAGGCTATAGCAGACCCATAATGCAACACGTTCTTCTGGTGTCAGGAAAAATGAGTTACTGTCTCATCGGGGTTTAATCTGGAGAGGAACGGGACTGTTGGGAGAGACTTGGCTACCTGACCTGCCTTCTTGGCCTTGCTGTGCCCTGCTGCATGCTGCCCTGTCTGTGGTGTCCTTACTGATTTGGTGAGTAACTGAGCTGCAAGCTGGTTGTTGGAAATTAATACCATTCACATCCCAGAAATGTGTCTTTTGGGGGAAGGGGTTGTCTTGGCCATGGCCATGTGTCTTTGGGGTGGGTGGAAGGTTTGCTGTCAGCTTGTGTTTCTTTGGGTGGGAGGGGATTTGCTGGCCGTTGAGGCTGTCCATGTTGGTGGGGTGGGGGGCCTATTTGTTTGGTATGTGTGGACACTGGTCATGTTGGTGGGGTGGGACACTCAGTTACTCTGCTACTGATGTGTGGGGTTTGTTGGGGAAATTCACTGGATGGTCTGTGTTTTGTGGGGCTGGGGAGGATGGTCTGTTTGTGGGGTTGGCGTCGGGAGACAGTCTGTGTGTTTTGGGGCTGACTCACTGAGAGGATGGTCAGTGTTTGGTGCTGGGGAGGCCTGCATTTGGTGGGGCTGGGGGGACGATCAGTGTTTGGGGCTGGGGTGGTTAGTGTTTGGAACTGGGAGGTGGTCAGTGTTTGTGTGGGGCTGGGGGGACAGTCTGTTTTCTATTCTGGGGTCTGGTGGGGTGGAGACACAGGCCATGGTGATGTGGGGACACTGGCTGTGATGGTGGGGGTGGTGACACTAGCCATTGTTTGGTGGACTTGGTTGGCCATTTGTCTGGGGGACTGTCCATGATGGTGGAAAAGGGGACTGTCCATGTCTGCCTGCCGGTTGTCTTGTGGGGAGGGGGACTATTTGCTGGTCGGATGTCTGGAGGGATCTTTCCATGTTGGCTTATGGGGGGTGAATGTCGGTGATTGCTGATCAGGTGTCTAGGACGGACTATCAATGCTGTTGGGGAGGGAACTCTTCATGTTTGCTGGCCAGGTATTTGGGGGATTGTTCATGTTGGTGGGGCAGGGGAAATTCTGTGTTTGCTAGCTGCATGTCGGGGGGTGGGACTGCCCTGGTGTGATATGGGGGACCGTCCATGTTTGCTGGCTGCCTGGGTGTCTGGTGGACTGTCCTTGTTGGTTGGGAGGGGCATTCTATGCTCACTGGCCCGGTGTCTGATGGGAGGGGGAACTGTTTGGGTATCTGGGGGACTGTCCTTGTAGGTGGGGTGAAGGGGACTGTCCATGTTTGCTGACTGGGTTTCTGATGGACTGTCCGTGTTGGTTAGAGGAGACATTCTGTGCTTTGACTGGGTTTAAGCACATAAACGTAAGTAAATGTTCAAATGTAATTTCCACCTCATCCTTTACCTGTCAAGGGATGTATCTCACTGACCTGTGCCCGCAGCTAGCATCTAGAACATTAGTAAATGTTGAAACATTATTTTCCCTCATCCTTTACCTGGCTGTAAAAGTAATCTTTCACTTTTTGATTTCTCTGATCGTCCACTGTGGAGCGTGAAACAGACAGATTCATTGGCCTTGCTGTCTTTGTCTTCATTGCCTGGCAAACACAACAAAGGTGTAGCTTTTGTGTTCTCCCCATACAGTGTTACAAGACTAGCAAAAATCTTGCACTAAAACATGCACCCAAAGAAATGATTATACTACTACCTGGCTATTGTTACAGCGACTACTGACTGGCCATGATTTTTGGGGCTGGAACACTGGTCGTGGTGTGAGTGTGGTTGCGGACACTGCTGGTTGAGTGTGTGTGTGTGTGTGTGTGTGTGTGTGTGTGTGTGTGGTTGGGGACACTGCTGATCGTGTGTGTGTGGGGTTGGGGACACTGCTGGTTGTGTGTGTGGGGGTTGGGGACACTGCTGGTCATGTGTGTGTGTGTGTGTGTGTGTGGTGTTGCGGACACTGGTCATTTTTGTGGGTGGGGTTGGGGATACAGGCATTGTGTGGGTGTGGTGGGGGCACTGTTGTGTGGGTGGGTGGAAGCACTGGCATTGTGTTGGTGGGCGGGGTTGTAATTGTATACCAGGCAAACTGTGCTGACCGGTAGCTCAACATCTCTTTCCAGACAAAGAAAGAAACATAAACAAAATGCAGTATAAAATGTGGTTTTATTTATTTTGTGTGCCTGCGATGGGGAGGCACAGACCTGGATACCTGGAGCAGATACCAGATAAATGGAGCTGGAAATGGTGTTGGTTGGGTGGGGTGGGGAAAGTGGCTGTGCTGGTGCAGTGGGAGAGTGGCTGTGCTGGTGGGGTGGACACAGTGTGGAGAGTGGCTGTGCAAGTCCATCAGGGTGCAGAGAGTAGCTGAGCTGGCCAGTCTGGGTGGAGATAGTGGCCTTGCAGGTCTGGGGTGGGGAGAGTGGGCTGTAGCTTTTTGCATGGACATTTAATTCACTGTTGCTTGCTGTGCCTTCTGCTGCCCTGCCAGCTTTGTGCTGTGCTGACCAGGGCGGACTGGTACACATGATGAAAAAATGGTTCTGGCCACTGGTGATGGAGGAGGGAGGGTGGATGGGCATACTGGCACAGGAAATTTTTTTCAACATGTATGCCAGTCTGCTGGGTCAATGCTATGCTTACCTCCCTCGTACAAGGGGCTTCTGAGCACTAAAGATAAGTTTCTGTGTCAAAATTAGGAACTGTTGTAAAGTATGAAGTCCTACAGTATAAAAATTGTGCATGTTTATGTAGTTTCACCTTACTGTGTGGTTCGACAAGATGTTCTGTGGTCTCTCCTCCTCATTTAGCACCCTGACCTCAGACCTAGCTATCCCCCTGGGCAGGGGAAGGCCTGTTGTTTTGTGGTCTTTGGTGGTTTGTTGGCATTGTAAATGCATTGTTTCATTTACTGTGTTGTACTGCCTGCACCTGCTTTACCCTGTCTCTATCCTGAATGTAAACATGGTATAAAAAAGTTCATTTTTGTGGTGTGTGTGTCTGTCTGTGTCTGTGTGTAGAAGAATAGAGACACTCGCCGACAAAAAACTGTATTAAACCACATCAAACTGAAGCAACCATATTTCATTTGTGCCTTCAAAACTGTCAGATGAGATGATTTTGAAGTAGTCTGTGGGGAGGGAGCATCCACGGCAACCTGGGCTACCACAACCAACCCAACACACAGTGTCATAGGTGATGCTAATAAAAACCACCAACCAAGTACTTACCTTTCAGGTTGGGTCCTGCGAGGCTGTGCACAGGTATCTGGAGTCGTTGTTCCAGCAAACTTCCTGTAGCTTTGTTCTCTTAGGTTATGTGATGCAACCACTTTTGTGCCAGGGCAGTCTGTGTTTGCTTGGATGGGGTTGTGTAACCCTGGTCATGGACAGAGATGCATATTCCTTAGGGCCCATGGGGAGGGAGAGTGGTAGGGTTGTGGTGTGACCACACCATGCCAATGATCATCTTGAACAATTCGGGGATTTACATTGTTCTGTTGCACTGTCCCAGGTACATCAGCATGCGTGTTAAGAGCACCGCCTGAGGGATATCAGCAAGTCCCATGCTTATGTATGCAATGCTTGCTTGCTTGAGGAGAGCATTATCCTCTTTGCTTACCTTACCTAACCAGATTCAGGCATGTGACATTGAATAATATGGGATGGGATGGGAGACTAATGAATTAACTTGGTTATAACAAAGAAAAGTGTTAACACTGGGTGCAAGTAGTAATAATGCCCGACAGAGCGTGTGTCATGCTGGGATAATGTCGCCTCAGCTGGTTGGGCACAGTGCATCAATACATAAGGCATGACGTTATCCTACCATGACACACACCCTGGAGGGTATTATTGCTATTATACAATGGTGTGTTGTTATACTAGAATTAAACAAGCATTTGTCAATGCCGAATGTTGCTTGCTTGTATGTGCTGTTTAGGTATTTGGAAGTGACAGTTTCATGCCTTCCTCCCAAGACATCCACTGTGTCTTTCCATTCAGTATTCACAGCAGAGTGGAGGGGCAAGGGCCACAGCAGTACAGCAGCTGCCATGGGTGAAGAGGTGGACAATAGTCCATTCAAAGGCGAAAGAGTCCTGCAGGAGCTCACTAAATTGAAGGTAGACAAAGTGATGGAACCAGATGGCATACGCCCAAGGATATTAACAGAACTGCGAAGGAGATAGCAGTACCTCTGGCAGCCATGTTCACTGAGTCATTCAACATGAGTGAATTGGAGGAGGGCACATGTGGTCCCTCTACACAAGTCCAGCAGCAGGAGGAGGCAGAGAACAATAGGCCATTCAGCCTCACCTCAGTAGTGGGGAAGATCGTGGAGACATTGCTTAAAGAAGAGGATAGTGGGGCATCTAGATGCCATCAAAACCAGGACCATAGACAACATGGATTCACAGTGGGGACATCATGTCAGATAAATCTGGTTGATTTATTTGACTGGTGACAAAGGAGTGAATCAAGGTGGGGCAGTGGACAACGCTTACCTTGATTTCAGCAAAGCCTTTGACACCATCCCATATAGAAGGCTGATAAACTAGCTGGGTAGGCTGGACATGGGGAAAGGGTGGTAAACCGGGTTAAAACTGGCTAACAGACAGGAGGCAGAGAGTGGTGGTAAATGGTATGCAGTCTAGGGAGAGGGGCGACCAGTGGGGCTCTGAGGATCGGTCCTGGGGCCAGTTCTGTTCAATGTCTTCATTAGTAATATTGCAGAACATCTGAAGGCAATTTTTCACCAAATTTTCAACATAGCCATTTTAAGACCTCTGCTCATGAACAGTGTCACTGTGATTTTCTTAATTTGTCCTTACATTGATTTCAGACATCGACCACGCCATTGTGCGCCATATGGGCAGAAACACGTTTTGGGATATGAAAATGACAGCTGTACTACTCATAAGAAGGTGTGATAAAATGGCAATGTTGAAAATCTGGAGTGAAAATATTGAAAATTTATGAACTTATGAGGTGCGAGGAACTGTACAACACAGCCAGTAAAACAGTCATTTTTGGAATTTTTTCACCAAATATTCAACAAAGTCATCTTAAGATCTTTGCTCATGAACAATGTCACTGTGATTTTCTTACTTTATCCTCAGCATTGATTTCGCATTAACCGACTACGCCATTGTGCGCTACATGGGTGAAAAACACATTTTGGGTGAGATTGAAAATGACAGCTATAATTATTTATAAGAAGGTGTGGCAAAATGGCAATGTTGGAAATCTGGAATGAAAATATTGAAAATTTGGAACTTACGAGCATGCATAGGAACTGTACAACGATGCTCGTAAAACAGTCATTTTTGAATATTTTCACCAAACTTTCAACATAGCCATTTTAACACCTGTGCTCATGAACAGTGTCACTGTTATTTTCTTAATTTGTCCCAACATTGATTTTGCACACCAACTGTGCCATTGTGCGCTATATGGGCGGAAACACATTTTGGGTGAGATATGAAAATGACAGCTGTACTACTCATAAGAAGGTGTGGTAAAATGGCAATGTTGAAAATCTGGAGGAAATATTGAAATTTTCGAACTTACGAGGCACCATAGGAACTGCATAGCATTTACGTAAAACAGTCATGTTTTGGAATTTTGGCACCAAATTTTCAACATGGGGTTTTGGACCCTTCATGAATGATGTCACTGTCATGGCGGTATTCAGGCCTGATGGGTGATTTCGCAGTCACTGCGAAATCACCCTTCAGGCCCGAATAATGCCATGACAGTGACATCATTCATGAGAAGGGTCCCAAAACCTCATGTTGAAAATTTGTGCAAAATTCCAAAATGCCTGAGATATGCAACAAAGTTGAAACCCCCATCTAGCCCATTATACAGCTTACCGGCATTTCCTCAGTTCGCGGTCGGCTTTTAAGAGTGCAGACGTTCCCGGTCCACGAAGATCGCGCCAGAGTCCGGAGGTAAGTATGGGGTGGGGTGGGGTGTGGGTAGGCTGGGTGCGCAGTGGGTGGGTGCGGTAGTGGGAGGGGTTGGGAGACACGCCGCGGGACCGTTTTGTTTATAGTTTTTTTAAAGACTCTTGGGGCGTTTGCTGCATGGGGTGAGCTCCCAGAGCAAAAGGACTATGAGAGTCCGTTCAGCCGGCGGAGGATTGGGCACCCCGTCGTCCTAAGGCATTGCCACACGCTGGTGGGCTCCCCGTGGCATTCACTTACTTCCAGGGGGCGGGGACAGTGCAGCCGACGGGGATTGGGCACCCTGCTATTATATGATTACTTGCCACGCTGGGGTGGGCACCCAGTGTGGCATTTTGCAAGCCTTGGCAGGGGAGCCAATGCAGCACAGCCGTCGGGATTGGGCACCCGTCTGCTATACATGCGGGGTGGGGCACGACTCGTATGGCACGGGCGTGTGTGTGTGTGGGGGAGGGAGCGGCAATGAGCAGGCATTATCTTATCGCTGCTCACTCAGCGTAGCTCCCCTTTCAACTGTATGCCACACTGCATTTTGGAGGCGTGTCATAGACAGCTCCAGCATGCGATTGGCTTACAGGGCCGGACCTGCCAACACACTGACTGAATTGGAGGAGGAGGTGACACACTCGAAATCTCTGATGATGGCACTATGTTTCTTGCACATGCAAGCAAACATAAAAAGTAATTTTAAAGATATTTTATTTGGTGTGGAAAATATTTTTAAGAGAAGATGCAAAAACCACTCTAATGCTAACAATCATCAAGAGGTTCACGGAGGCTGAGACTAGACCTGTGATGAATCAGATGTACTGGGATAACATCATGGGTCTAGCCCAAGACTGACCAATCAGAGGCCAGCAGTCACTCTTGTCATTTGTATAATCACATTTTTTATGTAATCTATGTAAATAAGGGCTCATGCTGTGAGGGTGCATATGCTGGGATTTTCCCATACCATCCATGTTTATACAGTAGGTATACTGAGGTGGCACAGCATTTGCTGCACTTCCTTGAAACATGCTTTTGCACTCCTCAAGGGTGGGAGGGCTAGCTCAAGCAGACATTTCAAAGTTCAGGATCCACTATAAGGGCTGGACTTGGAAGGGTTATAAGCAGCAAAGGGGTGAGAGACTAGTGAGCTATCCACCTGGATGTTCAGGTGGGGCAAAATTAGGTCAAGACTGATTTGAATTGAAGCTGAGGGAGGTCCTGTCCTCTTGAGAAGGAAGTTAAGTTCTTACATATTTTCAACTTTACAAGTAAGTCCTCACTCCCAAGGCAGAAGAATGAAGAACTGAATACAAAAGAGATCTCAGTCAGTTTTTGACTCTGGTCTGAGGAGGAGTTGGCCGAGAGCAGGCTGCAGTACAACTGGTGGGGTGGAAGTGCTCTGATCTTGGCCTGGGCTGGTCCCTCCCAGGAGTTACTCAGCTGTGGTCTTAAATGTTTTTGGGCATTATTTGAAGCTGGTTGATTTGTTTGCATTACGCAGCCACTTGCCCTCTTCACTGTCATGATACGTGACTTTTTGTTACTTTGCCCCCGTAAAATAACAAACCATGCCCCTGGAACTTTCTTACTCTCCTTGTAACAACAGGTGCACGCTCATTTTGCAGGTCAAGGAACCTGTCAGTAAATTAGGACAGGGCAGTATTTACGTTGGTTATATTCTAGAGATATCAATGAATATGATTTAGAAAAACTAAAATTTGTATTTGTGATGAAGCTCAAGTCATCTGTAAACTGCATAGTTCTTGGAGGGCCTTAAAGACCAAGTTCTCGAGACATCGTAAATGGGAGAGTGATCATTAATAGTATGAGATAGAATGCTGGCACAGATAATTCTGTCTTTTCTGTTGGTTAGAGTCCAGTCTATCAAAGTGGACCAGGTTCTCTTACCAGCTAACCTGATAGGTTCAGTTATTACAGCACAGGACCGAAATGCGGTCCGTAGCTTTCTTTCCACTGTCAGCTCCTGGTTCCTCATGGCATGACCACGGTCAGAATAGCCACCATAAAAAGACTGGTCTCCTGCATTAAAGACATCGCTTGGACCGTAAGTGGCAAGTAAGCCTGGAAGAATGTCATGTACCCAGTTCTGTGTGACGCTGAATCAACATTTTGTTTCTAGCTGTGCTTATGCTTAAAAATGATCTGGTGGAGGAGTTTCCAGCGAAAGCCACCCATCGATGGCTTCAAAGTCAGTGTGCCCATCTGTGCTGACAGTGCCTGTGCTTTTGTTTTCAACATTGGCCCTGAGATATGGGCTCCTTGCTCAAAGCATGTTGAAGCCATACCAAAAGAGTGTCTTCAACCACGCTTGTCTTTGTCTTCACGCTTTCTTTCCTTTATGGATTAACATTTGACCGCCACTCAGATAGAATGGCATATGTGTTCTTGCTAATTCTCCTGGCCTGGCTTTCTGACGATGAAATTGTGCAGCAACAAATGACAATGAAGTTTTTGGGTTCCAGAACCTTTACACGATCAGCCAGGAAAGCTCGTTATGAGGTTGAGACATTATTCCTGTCGGTGAGGTGAAACAGTAAGCTGACACTGGAAACATCTGGCACAAAATAAAGTGAGACTTAATTCATTTATTGTCAGGTGCAGCAGCAGTAGGTCAGTGTTGTCCCAGCTAAATGAAGTTGTTAAAATGAATGTCCTACAAAATGAAGTCAATAACTGGCTCCTACTAACACTAATACATTCCATCAAACATTCATCGTTGATAGCCCTAAATATTAAGCAAAGATCACCTCTTAATTGTCTATACTTGTGAGTACATGCCAAGTTGTTTCAGTCTATCTGTGTATGTAAGGTGTTGTAACCCTTATATTTTTTGTTATGTTTCTTTGAACTTTCTCTTTAGTTTTCTGCTTTTAATGGTGTTTGCTGCCATGAACTGGGAGCAATATTCCATGTGTGGTCGAACTTAACTGGTGTATAATGGTATCATTATTTGTGATTCTCTGTCTTTATATTGGAAAAAATGCAGCCTAATATTTATGACATTTTTTACAGTTATTCTGGTGTGAGCGTCAGGGTAGTTTGTCATTATTATTCCCAGGTCTCTTTCTTCAGTTGTGGTCTCCAGTACCTGGCTATCTATGTTGTATGTGAAGTTAGGATTACTAGCACCAAAATGCATCACCTTACACTTAGTAATGTTAAACTGCATTTTACTGCCTTTGGCCCAAGCTGTTAATTTATCAAGGTTATCCTGAAGTTTCTGTCCATCAGTAGGAGTTTGTACTAAGCCTCCTAATTTACAGTCATCATTGTTTTTGATGGAGAGCCCTGCTAGTTCAATAAGAGGAGAGGCCAGTATGTCTAACTGTAAAAGCCTCAGATATAAACAAGATTGATAACACATTCTTTTCAGCAGTGCTGGTTAACCAAAGAAAAACAAGTTCATACAAAAGGCTAGCATTCCGAACCCTCCAAGTGTAACAGCTGGGGGTGTGATGTTCCTCTGGGGTGAGGAGGAAGAGGTCACGGGCTAACGGTCCACCCATAGTGCTGCATTTCTGGGATGACCTAGCTGTGGGTGGTCACTTTGGGGCTGCAGGGAGGTACTCAGGGCAGCAGCTCCGGGTTGGTGCGCGCTGGGGCTGCGGTAAAAGGCATCCGAGAGCATCATGAGGGCCGGTGACTGTGGGTGGCGCTGCATCCATGGCCAGCGTACTTGGCCTGCAGGCCCTTCATCGTGGGTCACAGGGGATTTCTCCTTTGGTCAGTGTGGTGGGTTCAAAGCTCTGTTGCTCTCATGTGGTTCTCACAAGAACAACATAGCAGCCATACTGGCTGGGGCTCCTCCCACAGCTAGCCTCGTGGCTGGCCACATAGGCTGGTGCTAGATCACGCGGGTCCTGCAAGAGCGGTGGTGGCCATCTTGCCTGGGGCTGCTGAGGGACCGCCCAGAGCTGGGCCTTCCACTGCTAGGCACAAGCACATGAGGAGGAGGGCGGGTTAAAATTTGTTTGGTTGGCTCTTCTTGGGGTCTCCTGGTGTGTACCCTAGGGTGGACGGGCAGCGCAGTCTGGCTGCATCCAGGAACTTGGACGCTGCTGTCAATAAATGCAGCTCTACACTAGATCTGGGCTCAGATTTTCAGGAGACCAAGTTGGTGAAATGAGTACCTAAAAATCTGAATGGTGTATCAGGCTGCACATTATTGTAGTATATGTCTATTGGACAAGTTTGCAGCAGTAAATAAATACAATTCATTCATAATGTGGCAATTGCAAATGGGCAATCTTGGGTGCATAGTGCTGCAAGATTTAGGAGGGTAGAACAGTACTATGGTGAGTAGCATGCCACCCTACCATACACTGGCTGAGACCCCTATATATGTATAAGATGGTCCCCCATTTCTTCTTGTCGGGGGTGCCTTGCTGCTGAGGGGTAGGGGATCATGCTGGGGGACCTTGATGCAGCCCAGATGAGGGTAGGACTCGTTTGGCATTTCTAACCATTGTCTTGCGTCGGGGGTTCTCAGTGTTTTCAGGTGCAATGGCTACGTGGCAGAGAACCCCAATGGCTAAAGCCACAGAAGGTCTGAAAGGGCAGCTGTGAGCTGTACAAAAGAAAGGAGCCATGTGGTTGGAAGCATGCTTGAAAGGGCCGGAGGGTGCCTCGACATCTTTCGCCAGGTGGGGAGGGGTGCCACCTCAGAAGCGACCAGCAAAGGAGAAGGTGGCACCTCCGGCTAAGTGCCCAGGACACCAGTAAAGAGGTAAGCAAGTAAGAGGTAAGGACACTGGAGCGATGGTGAGGTGTAGCAAGTGTTTGAGGTGGCACTAGGAGATGTAGGAGAAGAGTCAGAGGCGAAGAGCACAAGGGGCGAGGTGGTCTCACCAACCTGGAGGCGGAACCCCTGCCAGTGGGAGTTGGGGACGGAGCCTCCGGTCAGCAGAGCAGAGCAGGAGGCTGAGGCCAAGTTGGACAAGCTGCTAGACCTCATGTCAGCACTGGTAGAGAAGGCAGGGGAAAGGACGTGACCACGGGATGGCGGTCTTGGTGGGCTCAGCAGCTCTGGAGGCCACTTCCCCCCTCGCAGCTCTTACACTGGCCTGGACAAGCAGTTGGATCCAATCTCATGGACAATGTCCAATGGCAAATCAGAAATAGGGAGTATGTGGACATGTTCACCCTATTGAACAGACCAGTGGAGCTGGAGGACAAGAAAAAATAAAAGGGAGGAGGCTGATAAAAACCTCCAAAGGTGCCCTGCACCTTCAACAACCAAATAGCAGTATTCCCCATCTATGCAGGCACCATCCTACAGGTGCAGAAGGACCAGGGTCTGGGGCTGTACACATACCAGAATAGGATTACTCTCATGCACCATAGGATGGGTGGGGTGGCATGGCTAGAGTACGATGAGGAGTTTAGAAGGTGGAGACAGGAAGATGGATCTCTTGGGTAGGGGACCGACAACATGACTCTGTTAGTGGATGTCATGCATGGAGGGGAGTGGTGATCACCGACAGTGGCTTGCCGCTTAGGCCTGCACCGACACAGAATCCTGAAGCGGGCACAGGGGGTGGACAGGCCTGCTACATGTACAACCAGAAGTGTGCTAGGGCCACGTGCTGCTTTTGACACATACAGTATGCATGGCCTGTGCGGCAGCATCCCTTCATCAATGTCCATCACCACGGCCCACAAGAGGGGATTCAGGGAAATGGCGACATACCTGCCTACCCGGTGAGGTGGACAGGATTAGTCACTAGGCTGGCCGAGTTCCCAGACAGGAGGGCTAAAACTTGCTCTGGGAGGTTTCACCCAGAATTCTAAAAATTAAGGGAGAACTATTGAAACCACTGACTACCCTTTTAACAAATCATGAGAGGATGGTTTGGTACCGAGGACTGGAGGAAGGCAGATGTGATTTCCTTCACAAAAGTGGGACCAAGACAGAGGCAGGAATCTACAGACCTGTCAGTTTGACCTCTGTGGTAGGGAAAGTGATGGAATCACTTCTGAAGAAAATAACTGTTGAGTACCTAGAGGCCAGTGGGGCACAGGACCCTAGGCAGCATGGGTTCACAGTGGGAAGGTCATGTCAGATGAATCTAATTAATTTCTTTGGCTAAGTACCAAAGTAGTAGACCAGGGAGGGGCTGTGGACATGGCCTACCTAGACTTTAGCAAGGCATTTGACACAGTCCCACACAAAAGATAAACAGTGAAATTAACCAGACTGGGAGTGGGTCCCAGGGTGGTAGCCTGGTAAAACATTGGCTGGACAACAGGACACAGAAGGTAATTGTAAATGGAGTCCACTCTGAAGAAAGAGGGGTTACTAGTGGGTACCACAGGGTTCTGTACTGGGTCCAGTGCTTTTAACGCCTTTATAAGTGACATTGCAGAGGGACTGGAAGGAAAAGTATACCCTTTGCAGATGACACAAAGTTCTGCAACAGGGTTGATACACAAGGAGGTGTGGAAAGGATGAGAAGGGACTTGGCAAGGTTGGAGGAATGGTCGGAAGTATGGCAGCTAGGATTCACTGCAAAGAAGTGCAAAATAATGCACCTGGGAAACAAAAACCCTGAAGAAGATTACACAATGGGGGAGGTAGTAACAAAATAAAATAGGAAGGGACCTGGGGTAATCATATCAGATGACCTTAAGGTTAGCAAGCAATGTGAGAAGGCAGTAGGGAGAGCTGGGAGTATACTGGGATGCATAGGGAGAGGCATCACCAGCAGAAGACAGGAAGTTGTTATCCCTCTGTACAGACAGTTGGTGTGACCCATCTGGAGTACTGCGTCTAGTTCTGGAGACCCCATCTCCGTAAGGACATAGACAGGATTGAGTCAGTCCAGAGGTGGGCAACTAGAATGGTGCAGGGTCTGCAAAGAAGCCATATGAGGAGAGACTAAAAGAGCTTAATATGTATACCCTTGAGGAAAGGAGGGAGGGGGGACATGATAGAAACGTTTAAGTACCTCAGTGGAATCAACAAAGTCCAAGAGGGTAACATCTTTCAGAAAAGGAGACATGCAAGAACAAGGGACACAATTTAAAGATGGGGGTGGTTCAGGGCAATGTGAGGAAATATTTTTTCACAGAGAGGGTAGTGGATGCATGGAACTGCCTTCCTGAGGAGGTTGAGGGTCTAAAACTGTGGGAGAATTCAAGAATACATGGGACAGACATAAGGCAATTTTGTGGGGGTAGGAAGAAAGAGCTGTTGGTTAACTAGGATCTCGTGATCCTGTAGGTTGGGAAATGGGCAGACTAGGTGGGCCAAGCGTCCTTATCTGCCATCAAAGTCTATGTTTCTATGTTTCACAGTGGGTTTCAGGCTCCAATATGAGGGCCCAGGGGAGCCAGGAAGTGGAGAACTTGAAATCTGCACGTGATCGCCAACAGGTAGTCCAGGAGAAACTGGAGAAAGAGCAGCAGCTAGGGAGGATTAGCAGGCCATTTGCTGCCCGCCAAGCCTGGCATTGAGGGTATCACCCATTGGTCTTGTGCCAAAGAAGACACCCGAGAATACAGGATGATAAATCATCTGTCTTACCTGGAAGGCGACTCTGTGAATGACCATATTGACCTGCGGCATATGGCAGTGCAATATGCATCATTTGATAGAGCGGTCCAGGTGGTGCACAGTGGAGTCTTGGGTGCTCCTGGCGAAGGCAACCATTGAGTCCACATTCAGGTTGCTTCCCATTCATCTGGCGGACAGGGAACTGCTGGGCATGAAGTTTGAGGGTCAGTACTACATTGACAACTGCATGCCCACAGGGTGTTCTGTAGCATGTGCAGTCTTTGAGACATTTAGCCATTTCTTGCACTGGGTGACAGAGAGAAGCGGGGAACAAGCCAGTGCTCCACTATCTTGACGACCTTCTGTTTGTTGGGGAGGGAGGGCAAAAGATTGTGAGAAGACATTGGCCACATTTATGGGCATCTGTCAGGACTTTGGGGTCTCCTTAGCCCCAGGAAGGTAGAGGCCCCACCAGGGCTCTGGTGTTTCCGGAATCGAGATTGGTACCATCAACAGGCTCTACTGCTTGCCTCGGGAAAAGTGGGGTGCTTGAACACCTGGGCCCAGATATTCAAAAGGGTTGCTTATGGTGCAGCAGTGTTGCACCATCTTCAACTCACTGATCTTGCTCCTGGTGTGATATTTAAAAGGAATTGTGCACTGGCACAAATCCTGATGTACCGGAGCGCATCAGTAATGTATGCAGCACAGGTGGGGGTGTGCCCATGCATACTCTGCACATCCCAAAATTCAGCACGGGATGTGCTGAGTCCATGCATGCACAACCCCTTCTTGTGCTGCACAAAGTTGATCCCCAAAAGGAACAATGGCTGGCCACCCACAGGTGAGCTGCCATATTGCATGGCACAACACGGCAGCTGCCACCTGTGGGTGTTCACCCGAGCTCCGCTGCACCTCTGTGGCAGTGCCCCTCCATGCCCGTTCGCAGGCATCTGTTCAAATAATCCCATCAATATCCCTGGTGGTCCAGTGGACCACTGTCAGCCGATCGCGGGCTTAAGTATAATAATATGATTTCCTATATCCTGGTGGTCCAGTGGACTGCTGTCAGTCGATCGTGGGCTTAAGTATAAATTATATGATTTCCAACATCCCTGGTGGTCCAGAGACTGCTGTCAGCAAATCGCAGGCTTAAATATAAATAAAATGATTTCCAATATCCCTGGTGGTCTAGTGGCACCCTCCCAACCGCCCACTGGGCCCACCCCGCTCCCCAGGTCAGTGGCGGGCGGCAGCACCCACCCACCTGCTGCCCTGCCTCCCACGACTGACACGTAGGTAGGGCTGTACACCCATAGTTCCAGCGTGAGCCAATGGGCGACAGCCCATACTATACTACATTCCAGATATGTGAATGGATCCATTCACATATCTCGAATGTGTGTACGGTATGGCTGCACGCCCCTGGCTCACGCTCAGGACCAATGGGCGACAAACCCTACCACGGTGTCAGTTGGCGGGCGGTGGCAGCAGGCGGGTGGGGTGCCACCCGCCGCTGACCGGGGGAGCGGGTGGTGGGGCTCAGGTGGGTGGGGAGGCGGTACCGCTAGACCACCAGGGATACTGGACATAATCTTTATTTATTACAAAGCCCGTGATTGGCTAACAGTGGTCCACTGGACCACCAGGGATATTGGAAATCATTTTATTTATACTTAGGCCCGCGATCGGCTGACAGCGGTCCACTGGACCACCAGAGGATATTGGAAATCATATCATTTGTACTGAAGCCCATGATCGGGCTGTGGGTCAATTGCCACACTGGGCAGGGGTGTTGGTCCTGATTTATTGCTGCCTGGCAGGCGCCAGGCACAAGTTGCCGGGATCGGCGCACCTGCATGCAATAGAACTATAATGACATGCAAATGGCCCCATTTGTGCCTTGCATACCTCACGGCCTCATTTGCATGTGCACTTTTGAATATCGTGGTTGCTGCACATAGCACAATGGAACTTGCGCTATCGCATCCCCTGCTCCACTCTGGCTACTTGCGCTGGCGCAGTGCCACTGCACCATGCGTACTGAGGGGGCCAGGATGCGATATTCAATGATGCTGTGCCATGGCACAGCTCCGCTGAATATCGCCCAGTCAACACCCCTGTGCAGCCAGGTTACGCTGTGCTCAGGCTTGCGCCACAACCCGGCGCATAGTTTGAATATCTGGGCCCTGGTCAACTCCATGGAGGAGGCCAGGAATGTAACTTTGAGGCAGTTGCAGCAGCTGTTGGGCACCTCAACTTTGCTTGCCGGGTCATCCCTATGGGGCGCAGCTTCTTGGATGCATGGCTAAGCTGGGAGGAGGGTGCACCAGGCCACATCACAGATTGCAGGTTACAGAGGGTTTCCAGAAGATCTACAAATATGGAAGGTCTTTCTGTGGCACTTCAATGGAGTGGTGCTATGGCAGGCCTACAGCGAGGAGCCAGAGCTTCAGCTGTTCACAGATGCAGTGGGGGCATTAGGGTTTGGGGCATATTTCCAAGGGATTGGTATTAGGGAAAATGGTCAACGGAATGGGAGGCAGTGGGTCTGCTCACCAACATCATCCTGTTGGAATTCTTTCCCACAGTGGTTGCCCTCTATTTATGGGGGCACAGCTGAAGGATTCAAGGTCCGCTTCAGGTCCGACAATATGGGGTGGTGCACATTATTATTGGGCAGTTGGGGCTGAAGGGCCCGACAGGGGACTAGATGCAAATCTTTGTCCTGAAATGTTTACTCTTGAACATCTCATTTAAGGCCGCTCACATACCAGAGGTTGACAATGGGATTGCTGATGCTTTGTCTCATTCACAGTGGCAATGGTTTTGGGAGCTGGCTCCAGCAGCGAAGCAGCAGCCATGGGCTGTACCCACCTTCTTGTGGAAGGTAGTGACATCTCAACTTGTAAATGCTTAGGTAACTCCATTGCACTGAGGACAAGGGAAGTATACCAGTGGGGAGTGAAACATTTTATGGGTGTGTGGGCACAGGCAGCATGGCCAGAGAATTGGCCCATTCTGGTGGAGCAGCTGTGCCAGTACATCATGTGGTCAAAACAGAATAGGGTGACACTGGGGGTGGTGGCCAGGTGTCTCGCTGGCTTGTCCTGGGTTTCAGGGCCCTGGGGTCATGGACACCACAAAGGTGTTTAAGGTAAGGAAGGTCCTGGAAGTGCGGGTGAAGTCGGTCACCTCTTACCAGTACATGAGGTGCCCAATCTCCCAGTTACCCTGGAGAACATTAGGAGTTCCTGTCAAAGGCCTGCTGGACCCCATTTGAAGTGTTCCTGTTTGATACCATGTTTCTGTTGACCTTCTGTGGAGCATTCCAGGTATCGGAGGTCACCCAGCCTTCCGGAGAGCCAAGCAGATAGGGCTAATGGAGGGGACATGCTGGTGATGGAATGGGGGCCTGGGTGAGGGTCCAGAACAGCAAGACTGGCCAGGAGTGGAAAGACCACTGGTGCCTGGTGGAGGCCCCACCTGGAGTTTCTTGGAAGGTCCAGGACAGGGTGCGGCCTATATGGCGGCCATGCCCAAGACAGGGGTGTCTTTTTAGGCATGCCAATGGGGCTCTGGCTATGGCGTGCCAGTTTAGAGCTATCCTGTCCAAAACAGTCCAGGAGGTAGGGCTGGATCCAAAGGAGTATGGGACACACGCCTTCAGAATTGGGGCAGCCACATGCACTAGGAATCTGTGATGGGCAGACAGGCAAATTCAGGCACTGGGAGGACGAAGTCACAAGCGTCTTTGAGGTATGTGTGTCTTCATTTGCAATAACAGCTTTTAGTTTTTCCAGGGTCCACCACCCATAGCTTGATGGTTCAAACTGGAGTGGTGGCCAGACCTTCATGCTGCAAGGACAATTGAGCAAGGAGGCGTTCTGGTGGAAGGGGTCATCCAAGGTTCACATCTAGTGGCTGGAAGGTGGAAGACCATGGACTTGCTGTTGGGGGCATGAAAGGGGGTTCGAACCATGGGAGGAGTAGTGATCGCACACCTTGGTCACCTGTCTGAGTTGATCTGGTAGTTAGCAGGCCGGGGCATGGCCCTCTCATGCAAGGCCCACTGCAGGATCGGCCTGAGAGGTGAGCAGGGTCAGTCGAGCTCGGGGACCATGGAGATACATAGCCAGATACAGGCTTTTTGTTCAAAATAAGGTAGCTGAGACGTGCTTTGGACCCAAAAGGTGGGGTAGATCTGTGTTAGGAGATGCAGGCTTAGGTCTTGGAGGAAGTAGGGGAGCAGTCAGCTTGGGGATCAGACGCTGTCCGTCCTGTGGTGTCTTGGGAGATCACGATGACATCGAATGATTGGTAGGTGCGGTAATGATCTGAATTCTTCTGAAGGACTCGTGACCCCTACTCTGGTTGGCATGGAGGCAGAAACCGAGTATCTTGACCTGGGGGAGGGTTGTGGTCCTCCTCAAGCAGGTACAGCTATTTTGCAAGGCTAATGGTGCCTGATGGTGGGGTGGCCAACAGCCTTGACCCTTACAACCTCGGACCGTCGATCCTCCTGTGTGTGCATGCTGCTCTCAATCTGGATTGTAATCAATAAACGCATGACTGTGGCCATTTCCTCCAGGATTTGTCTGTGCCTTTCTTTCTGGAGGAAGGGGTTATAGATGGGTACCAGATAATGCAGAGGCTGCAACATTTGACAGCAGTTGTATTTTGTCTGGGGCCATCCTCCCTGGATCCAGGAAAAGGTGGGGTGAGGGAGTGAGAACAGAAGGTGGTCCCAAGGGGAATTTGGGAGAGTCCAGTGATTGGAACCAGGAACCACCGAGGCCTCCCACCTAGGGGAAGGGGGTGTCATCCTGTGGGGAGAGGAGAAAGAGGATTTCTTGGACTGTAGCCATCAGTCCTTCCTCTTTTCCTTTCACCCTTGTAGGGATCACGCACCCACCCGCCCGCATAAAAAGCAGGGGTAGTGGGCCAGGCAGTCAGGTCCCCTTTGACGCCTTAGGGTGACTGCAATAGGGTTGGGGAGTGGCTTTTCCTGGTTTTCTTGCAAAAGGGTTTTTCACCTCCTCCAACAGGGTGTTAAACTGAGTTAGAAGCGGAGAACCAAATAGGTCAGAGCAAATAGTCAGGGCATAGGCGAATGTAATTTTGTCGTAGTCATGTTGATGGCATCTTGAGAGGATCACAATGACATTAAATGGTCAGTAGGGGTGGTAACGAGCCGAATTTTGTGAAGGGTTCGTGACCTCCCTACTCTGATTGGTGTAGAGGCAGAAACCGAGTATCCTGACCTAGGGAGGGATCGAGATCCGCCTCCAGCAGGTACAGCTATCTTGCAAGGCTAATGGCACCTGACGGGGCGGCTGAACAGACTTGGCCTTACAACCTTAGACCATCGATCCTCCCATGTGCTACACTGCTCTGAATCTGGATTGTAATCAATAAACACATGGCTGCGCCATTTTCTCCAAGATTTGTCTGTGCCTTTCTTTCTGGAGGCAGGGGTTTATGGATGGGTACAGATAATGCAGCTTTACTCTTTACACTTTGCTACCTTGTATGGCTGCTTCCCTTGTCAGCCCTGCCTAGCACAAGCACTTGTAAAAAGCCTCTGATATAGACTAGATTGATAACACATTCTTTTCAGCAGTGCTAGTTAACCAAAGAAAAACAAGTTCATACAAAAGACTAGCATTCAGAACCTCCAAGCGTAAAATACTGTCTCTATTATTTAAGGCACAAAATAGAAATAGGAAAAAATCATTATAGTAACTCAAAGAACACATTTTGAATCCATCTCTCCCTGAGCACTGAAGCACATTTGCTGATATTGTAATATATAATCTGTTTTAAGTAATGTCTTTTTGTACCCTAAGGTCACCATTAAAGCATTAAAGCCAGCCTGCCTTAACAATGTGAACAAACCAGAGACCAGTTTTCTGAATTAAAATACATTTTCACCTGAGGGACTATTAGTCCAAAGTCAATTAACTAGATGTTAAAGTCAGATGTAACCAACCTACAAGGCACTGCAGATTAGCCAAAAGAGGCATGGTTTGTTAAGAATTCTATTAATGAGTGAAACTGCATTTATTTCTATAATGTGTTGTTAGTCATTGCTTCTGGGAATTGGTTTGGCGCTAACTAGAAAACAACATCTTCATTGACTTACCTTTTGCTGTTTGTTTCCCTGATGCTTGTGTTTAGCCGAGGAAGCATCTGATTTATGCTTTCTAAAAATTATTTTTTGGAGTAGGCAGCTTGGCCTAGGGATTAGAAACTAGAGTTATGAACCTTGAGACCCATGTTTGAATCCTACAGCTGCCACTATCTCTATCCCTGCTGCTACCTTGTATCCTCTCCCTCCCATATTGCAGCTGGAAACAAGCCCTTCCCAGACTTTGCTTGCTTATCTGGTAAAATGTTTCAGAGAAATAAACAAAACTCACTATGTGACCCTAAGAAAGCCACTTTACTGCCATGTGCTTAATCTCTCTCTAACCTGTCTCTGTGCACATCAAATATTGCTTTTGCTGAAAACAACAGCAGCATATGTGTCCCTTCTACTGGAATGTAAAGCACTTATGGATACAGTGTGCTTGAAGGACTCCATATAAACCTACATTTAGTTTTCTTTGTCCTAGTATTAGTTTACTCTCTCATAGGTGCTGGAATGGGAGGGGCACTTTGGCCATGGCCCATCACTTCCATAAGTGGCCCTATCAGTTTTGCAATCATGTTACTTTATTACTAGGGACAATTTACCCCTCACATCCCTGGCCCTACCACTTTTCAGACCATTCCGCACCAATGTACCTCACATTGCTTTGCACAAATAGATCATGAATTTCCAAAAGTAATCATACATTGATGTCACAAGTTGTCCACACAATACATTTATTTATTTCAACTTTGGTGACCAGGATAAGCATGCTGAGCTGAAGCTTATTTTCAAGTGTGACTAGGGAGGGAGAACATGAGAGAGTTGATAAAACAATAACAAATACTGTCAAAACAAATACGTATACTAAGAACAGCAGGTGCGTGTCACAGAACAATACAAAGCAAGGTACAAGTGCAATTCCTGAAAATAAAACAAATGCAAAAGTGTGCAAAGAAATACTGAGAGCTAGATAAGTGTACAGCCTACAAAAGACAAAATGCTTGTAGCAAACTGTGGGGATGTAAAATATATAATTACAGAGTACACTGAATTTTAACATTTACAATAGAGTAAGTGAAATGGGTCAGAAGAGGGCAAGGGTTGTAATGCTAGAGAGAAGAGGACGATGCCTATCTGCAGGGTTAAGTTTTTGAGATCTGTGCTGATATTAGTGGTTTGAGAGAGCAGTGAGTTTGAGAGACAGTTAGGCAGAGGAGGTTGTCACACAATGTTGGAAAGCTATACAGAAAGCAGACTGTATCAATTGTTGGGTTGGTATCACTACAGATGCAAACAGGTGAAACCCTCATTATTCCTCCAAATTCTCAATTCATGAGCATTCTTACAGTGCTGGAAATTGGGGGCCTGAGGGAACTCAGTACGGGAATGAAACTAAAAGTCTGGCTATGTTCCGGAAACAAAGTGGAAAAGGACTGCTCATGTGTAAATGTACCCCAGAGGCTTAAAGCTGATTAAATAAAGTTTAAGAATGTAACATATAATTAGGAAACATGTCCCCAGACCCTGTCAGATGCAGTTAAGGCCCATTTATGCTGGATTATGCCAAAATTGTGAATGGCAGACTGCTTAATCCATGCAAGGACAAGGTTTACAGCCACCGTATTACCACCACGCCACCATGACTGGTTTTCTTTTTATTATTTTCAGGTATTGCTGGGCAGCAACTAGAAATTCAGTTTCTTAAAATGTCACACACCATTGCAAATTTCATGAAATTTACTGAAATTCTGACTTTGGTGAAATCAAATCCTCCAAATGAGTTCTGCAAATGTTTTACCCATTCCGCATAATTCTCTGGCTGAATTATGGAATGATACATGTAAACTGTGGAGCGATAGTTCTGCAGAATTCTGACCTGCATTTTCATGGATTGTCTCAATACATGCATTTCTTTGTGGTTCAAAGTCAGAATTTCATAAAGTTTGCCAAAGTGCATTCCAAAATTTCATGAAAGTGCATTTTCTGACTTTCATGTTAATTCCCCAAGCAGAATTCTATTGTCATACAGCACTATTTTCAGATATTTTCATTTAATGCTCTTCTTTTCCCTACTGTGCAGTTCTTATTGTGCATATGTGATCCACCAGCTGCAGAAGACCATGATTGAATTGGTCTGCCAGTGGAGGTGCTTAAGTGCTGTATGTGTTCATTGTCCTTATATTTTGCATGTCGACCACTAGAGAACAGTATTGTCTCACTGAATTTCATATGCCCTTTATTGCTACTAAATTTGCTTTGTACAGTATATAGTACTAACTGCCTCTCCCTGCTACTAAAGTTTGCCTGTATGCTTCCTTGGTATTAGGGGTGGAAATGGGGTGGTGAATGTACTATACAAGATGTATCGCATCATAGGAAGTACTTGGGAAGCCATCACATGCCTGTAGTCCATGCCTTAGAAATTGTAGTCCTGTATAGTTCCTGTCATGCCCAGTGGGCACCCTGTCTGTTAGTTATATCTGAGAATAGAGATGTCTGTGACTAGAAGTAAAGCTTCTGGGCAGGATTTTCAAAGGCTTAGATCACCACAAGCCTTGGGTGCGCTGATAATATGGCGCATGAGGCTTCTGCGATCTAATGGGAGTTTCTATCCCATGTGACAACTGCTGCAAGTTAAACCAACTTTTCAGGTCTAACATGCGGCTATCCTGGGGCCTTTTTGCAGAGCTTACAGACATTTAGCACAAACTGCCATAAATTGTGAAAACTGTCACACCTGTGCCCAAGATTGTAAAATCAGATGCAGTTGTGGTGAAGGAGTTGGCATGCTGCCAGAACCTAAGCGCTATTGCACAGGGCTTAACACAAGCCCGACAGCATGTTTGAAATTCCTACCCTGGTGTTCAAGTCCACCTGTCTAAACCCTAAAGTACTACAGTGAAAATGGAACATACATTATACGGAGTAAAATTAGAAATATGTAGACCTCCATCAAGTGTGTTCAGTCATACATTAGTGGTGGTGGGTTCCCATTTCTAACACTGATCTAGATGCATGTTTGCATAACATTGCAGTAACATTAGCCTACTGTATGGAGATAAAGGGATATATTTTGAAACACCAAACTTCAGTATCTCGAACACTACAAGACCAAGTTCGGGAGACTGAAATTTGAATATCGCAGTTACTAAATGCAATGTGGGGAGCTTCACCACCCACACCCCTGCACAGGAGGCTCTGTCCCCCACACTCCTGTAAATTAAATAACCAACTCGAGGGGAGCAGACCTCAGAGTAAAAAGAAAACGTTATGGGGGTGGAACAGTAAGGCAAAATAGCAGGGACCGGAGCAGAACCCAGGGCTGCTGGACCATGCTGGCTGTGCTGCTACTGTGGTAGACCTCCACACCATGGGAGCAGCTCAGTCATCTTCTGCATTTTTTCCGGTTACTTATGATGCCTGGCTAGGAGTAGGGTAGCAGTTCATCACATCCACTACCGTACTTCTGTCGGCATTGGCTTCTTCCTGTCGGGCATCTGAATGTGTTGGGAGACTGAACTCGGTCCTGTCAGTTTCGGATTATAAGTTTCAGTCTCCAGAACAGATTCCAATAAAAGGTACTGTCTTAGATGTATTTTGGAGTCACCATTAAATACAATTAGAGATGCAGTGAAACATAAATTCATGGGCGAATTTGCTGCAAAGTGGCCAAAATTGCCTCCATAGCCATCCGCAAGTTTTAACCAGATTCATAAAATCCAAAATGGCTAAGTTTCACCGCAAAGTGAAGAATTTACACACGAGGGCAGAATTTTGTTGAAATACTGCACTCGCCAGAGAATTCCACATTTTGAGGGGAAACTTTGTCATGCGGAATTCGCAAATTCTGCAAAATTTGTAGATTAATCCGCAGAGCAAAGTTTTCCAGCTTCATCCATCTCTAAATACAATATAGCATATGGTTAGCCTTTGTTCTATATAAAAATCAGCCTGCTCAAAAACTTTGTTGTACACATTCTAAACCTTTGTGCATTACAAAGTGTTGTGTGCATTATGAATGGTCATTCTGCACAGTTCAAAGATCATACAATTTTGAATTTATTCCACACCTACCTACTTACTAACCATCCAGTGACCAAAGTTGTACCTTTGAACTTTCAAAAGTCTGAACATTTGATTTTGTTCATAAAACAGAACAAAGAAATGGTAAGATTTTTGTTTTCACTTCAGTGAGGGTCTTTCACTCTGGTGTAAAAACACATATAGTATAAAAATAAAATATGGGTGTATGGGGGTTCCCGAAAAGTCTTCCTTGAGCTTGCCTAAATGCTCACTGCCAGGCTGGTGTCCTGTGTTTTAGCAGTTTAAATGTGATTGCCAGAGAGTGCCTTATAGCCTCTGTGCACTGTCTCTTTAAGAGCTGCTTGGATTGCAGTCATAAGTAATCTGAGAGGAGCTCTGTTGAAAGATCTAAGATGCTGAAAATCCTTTAGAGTGATAATGATAGTGTAGTTTGTCTAACTTGCCTTCTTTGCAGCAAGGACTGTTATGTTTATTCCCACCATTTGGCCTGGGACTGCGAATTGGACCAGTCATTTCTGGTGGGACCTAAATGGAGCCATACTACAGGAGCTGTCTGGAGTCAAAATCTGTAGGAATTGTAGTTTTGGGGTTTTGTGCCTTTTGCACCTGAGGGGAGCCTTTGTTGTGACTGACAGACAGATCAGCCAACTGAACCATTTGGATTCTGGGGAAGACCCAGGCTTGCTGGTAGTTGAGTCAGATCTAAGTTGGGAGCTGAAGAGGCAACAGCTTGAGACAATCAAGCAGCCGTCTTGAGTAGTTTCATGTGGGAGAACTGTGAAAGCCTGAGTTGTGGCTGCATGTCTGCCTGCTGCCCCTGAGAGGGACAGAAGAGAATTATTTCAGACTAAATCCAAGTTTGTGAGAACAAAGTAAGCCACTGATTTTTACCAGGCTTATACCTGAAGAAGACCAAAGATTTTGTTGAATGCAATCAGCCTGTCAGGATTTCCAGCTGCTTTTGAATCCCGGTTTGTGCAGAGACTTTGCGATTGTGACGGAGAGTGGTTTGCCTGGTACAGTAGAATTTATTTACATGTAAATGTGCTGTGTATTGAAAGTGGGTCGTGATTTGGTTCCCTACTGTGTGAACTGTGTTCTGCTTGCTGGAAGCTTTATCCAGCCTAATTGGACTGAATCCTTCATCTCCATTCGACCTGGTCCATTACACCTCCCTTGTTCAAGTCCTTAAATAAATAAGATCTTTTTGCATTTACCCTGACTGTGGTTCCAGTTTGTGCAAGGGTAGTGTACTGCTATTTGCTGTGTATAGCATTGTTTTACAGGGGTCCCCAGGGCCGAGCAAGAGGAAGCCCTGGTGGTAAGTGCAAACAGTGTGGGTACTTGTGTGGTGTATCAGGGTATTGTGAAAGTGATTATTTGTATTGTTCCAGCAACTAGTAAGGAAAGAGGGGATTACAGTGTCCCGGAGGGCTGTGCCCAGGTTAGCTTGACCACTACCAACTCTGACCTGGAGGCACCTGTTTCAGAACTCAGGCCCTTAACCTGCCACTAGCCAAGCAGACGGGGTAATAGCCCTTGGGATAGCACCACCTGGGGTTACATGAGCAACCACACAACCGGCATGTGTTTTCATCTGCAGTTAAGATGACAGCATGGACTTCTCAAGTTTTGCCTCGAGGTCCATATACTGTCATCTCAACCCCTTTGATAGAAACACAGCCTTGTTGTGTATGGTTGTCCATACAATATTCTCTATATATCATATAAATACACTGAAATATGGAAACATAGAATTTATGTGCAAAAAGAAAAGTTTAGCCTACTTAGTCTGTTCAGATGTTCCTGTCTAATCTGTCTTCACAGACCCTAACTGGTCTCCGTGACCTTCCTCCCCCACCTGTTTTTGAATGCACTCCTATGTCTATCCTTTGCATGCTTGAAGCCCTCCACTTTTTGTTTCCACTACTTCTGCTGGCAGTCTATTGCAGGCATCTACCACCCTTTCAGTGAGGTTGTACTTTCTCATATCTCTCTTAACCTCCCCTAGCTTCATCACATGTCCCCTCATTCTGGTGCTCCTTCTCATTTGAAAGGGACTTCCGTCCTGCACCCTGTTCACTGCTGTGAGGTACTTGTAGATCTCTATCATGTCACCTCTCGCCTCCTCTCTTCCACAGTGTACATGTTGAGATTCCTCAGTCTCTCCTTGAAGGACTTCTTGTGCAAACCCAGCACCATTTTAATTGCTCTCCTCTGGACTGCCTCCACCCTGTCTATGTCCTTTCTGAGGTGAGGCCTCCAAAATTGGAGACAGTACTCAATGTGGGGTCTCACCAGTGAGCGTGTACAGTGGCAACACCACCACCTTCCTACTGCTGGCATACCCTCCCCATGCACCCCAACATCCCACTAACCCTACCCACTGCTTTGTCACACTGTTCTGCCACCCTGATGTCATCACATATGATAACCCCAAGGACTGTTTTCTGTTCAATGACTGTTAGTACCTCCTCAGTTCCTATGCCCTAGATGCATGATCTTGAACAATTTGGCATTGAACCCCAACTGCTGTGCTTTAGACCATTCCTCAAGTTTTCCCAGATCTCCGCTCATTCTCTCCACCCCTCCTGAGTAGCCACCCTATTGCAGATTTTGGCATCATCTGCAAAAGGCATACCTTCCTTCCAGTTTCTTATCAATGTCACTTATGAACTTATGAAGGCATTGAAGAGGAAGATCCCACTACTGAGACCTGTGGCACCCTGCTGGTCCCTCCTCCATCATTTGAGTGAGTGCTGTTTACCACCACCCTCTGTCTCCTATCCATTAGTGAGTGCTGGTTACCACCACCTCTGTCTCCTATCCATTAGTGAGTGCTGGTTACCACCACCCTCTGTCTCCTATCCATTAGTGAGTGCTGGTTACCACCACCTCTGTCTCCTATCCATTAGTGAGTGCTGGTTATCACCAAATTCTGTGTCCTATATGTTAATCAGTTGCTAACCAATTACCACTTTGTATCTCTTTGCTGCTCGTTTCTTTATCAGCTGCCTATCGTCACAGTGCGAGGCCTTGCTGAAATCCAGATAGGTGACATCCATGGTCTTCACCTGATCTATTTTCCTTGGCCATTCAGTCAAAAAATCCAACAGATTCATTTGGCATGACCTCTCCCATGAATACATGCTACCTATGGTCCTGCAGCACACTGGATTCAAGATACTCAACCAGTCTTTCCTTTAGCAGGGTTTCCATTAATTTCCCCACCACTGATGTAAGACTGACTGGACTATAATTGTTAGCCTCCTCACTGCTGACACTCTATGTAGAGGGACCACATCAGCGCCTCTAGCCCTCCAGAACTATGCTTTTATGTGAGCTGTTGAAAAGACTGTCAGTGGGGTATCTAGCACTTCCCTGAATTCCTGTAGAACCCTTGGATGTATCACATCTGGTCCTGTAGCTTTGTAATCTTCAGAACTGCTAGTTTCTTCTGGACTCTTTCTTCTGAAAATTGACTTCTGTCCATCTCCTCCCCTATTCCTGATACTACCTGATTGTCCACCCCCACCCCTGTGATGACTGAGCAGAAGTACCATTCAGGATGTCTGCTTTTTCTTGGTCCTCTGCACAGTCTCCCCATTGCCCTCCTAATTCTCACTATCCTTCCCCTTACTTTCCTCTTCTCACTTATTTATCTGAAATCTTAACCCTGTTAGTGACCCCATTTGGCAAATCTTTCCTCTGTGTCTTTGTTCCCCACTGCCTTGCCTCTACTGTACAGAGATATACATCCCCATCCTCCTCCCTCTGTGTTTTCATGTACTTCCTGAATTGCAACCCTTTTTTCTCACCACCTTTGCCACTGCCCTAGAGAACCATCACAATCTCTTTTCAGTCTGCTTCTACTCTCATCCTTCATGCAGAGGTTATTTGCTTTACTTACACCTCCTTATTTTTGCCCTCTGTGCTCCATCCCTCCCTGGCAATCCCTCAAATTCAAGGCAGTTTCTGAGGCAGTACCCCACTTTTTAAAATCTGCCCTCCTAAAGTCCAGGACCCTTGTTCTCATATGGTTAGTGTCACAGTGTAGGAATAAACTTCAGCCGAGGCAAATTTACAGGTTTAAAATACACTGTGGTGTGATATTTATTTTTCAAAAGTTTGGAAAATAATAAATGAAAACAAAATGCAAAGAAAATCATTAGCAACATCAGTAGTTTCTCCCATAATACAATCCTGGATCTTAGAGCTCCAAAGACCCTTTCTCATCTGCATTCGACAGCTTATCTACAGTAGCAGTAGAATTTCTCTCCTCTCTCTCAGGGCTGAGCATTACTTGGCTGAACTGAACTCAGTGAAGAGGTTTTATATCTTTGGTGGAGTCACCTGAGCCCTTTTCTGTTTACTTGTCTGGACATGCTGTTTCATGTCTGAACATGTTGTATCAACACCAAGGAGGGAGGGGTTGTTTCAGGGGACTTTCTGGTTCAGTTAAAGTGCAGTCTATAGCTCCACAGATACTGACTCTCATAGCTCTGATCCACAGTGACTAAGCCCTTTATAAAGCATGCCGCTCAGCCTCATACATAAAACCTTATACAGTAACACGTTTATAGTGTAATTTATGGAAATACCTTAAAGATTTGTTATAACTGCACTAATCATTAAATGATTATTGTTTTATATGGCTTCTGCATCCTTTTAATTTAAAAAGGCTTTATTAACTTTATTTATTCCTATTTACAATAGCCTTCATTCTTTTTGTACACAAAATGCACTTATGCACTTTACACGACACCTTTCTCGGGTTTGCATTATTCAGGGACTGGATGGGATGGAAATGGAAAAGAATGAAAAGAGAGAACTAGTATAAAGTTTAGTAGGGACAGTAGAGAGCTATGCTAGATGACCAATCTAGGTAAGGGAAAAGAGAAGAAAAGCAAAGAGAAAAGCGTTAACTGTTGCTAGAAAATAAGGAGATAGAAAAGTGGTCCATCAGTCACAGCCGAGGTGTAGCCTAACTCTGCCACAGTTAGCATCTGTGCCCATCTTATCATTAAATCATACTGTAAGATGATCACTGGTACCCAGGGAACTGCGTGCTAGTGACATCTGCAATGCTGACCCTGTTTGTAAGCACCAGATCCAGCATTGCCCCATCCCTAGTGGGTTCTTTGACTAGCTGCATGAAAAAGCCCCTTGTAGGAGTCAAAGATGGCCCTACTTTTGCAGAAGCTATAGTTGAAGGATCTACTCCACATCTGGCAGACTGATGTCACCAACTAGCAGCACCTCCTGTTTACTCACCATTCCAATGATGGCTTCTGCAAGTGCCATATCCAAGTCCTCTCCTGTACTGGAAGACTATACACAACCCCAGTTAAGATAGCAGCCCCAAAGCTGGTCTCCAGGGTAACCCACAGCACCTGCAGCCCTTCTTTTTCCTCTTGGTGCCCCTGTACCTCCATGGCCTTTATTCCCTCCTCACATATGAAACCACCCTCTTTTCCTCCTCCCTGCCCTTTCTCTCCTGAACCTAGAGTAGCCCGGTAGGACATGTCCTGTCATGGTGCTCATGCACCATGACTCTGTAATGACCAGTAAATCCAAATAAGCTTCATCATCATGGCTTTTAGGTCTGGAATTTTGTTTCCAAGACTCTTTGCATTGGCACACATGGATCTCCATACCTTCATTCCCACTGCCTGCTGCCCTGCTTCCCTCCAATTCCTGACTGTGTTTTTCCTGAAGCACCCCAGACTTTCCTCCATCCTTTTAGTCTCCTCATTCCTTGCCTCATTCCATCTTTTACCCTCGCTTACCTGAGTTTTATCCTTTTTCTTCTGCCTTGTCCCCATCCCTGCCTTTCTATGCCCCTACCACAGGGGAGTTTTTCTCTCAGGCCCACCCTGCTACTATCATTGGGGAGGCAATTTTGCCTCCTTGTTTTAATGCCTCACCCCACTGATAGGCCTCCCAGCTCAGCCTGTCATTTTTCTTGTAACTCTAGGGCAATTTTCCTGGGTGTATCTTAAGATTACATTCTTTACCACTGAAGCTGAATTGCTCTGTATTCCCATATAATCAATACAAGTCTGTGGGAAAATTTACCTTTAGACTGCACCATTCCACTGTAACAAACAGGAATTCCTATAGGTCTTGGAGCCCTGCACAACTGGCTACTGTAGGTATGTACAGTAGTGTTGCACGGAGACAGCATGCTAACAGTACACTTTGTTTACAGCGTATTTATATTTATATGTACTGTAACAATTTTCCAGTGAAAGCAATATAGCAGCCCAAGTAATGGCACTAGTGTATCCTCTGTAACCTGTTTTCATTGGATCTGTAACAGTACACCATTTTTGTGTTTCCTCAGTAATGAACAATAGCTGAAGAAGAGGGAGGCTATTGAAAACTCTGTAAGTACATGTTATGTGTGCCTATTTGCATAGAGTAGGGGCCAGTGTCCAAATCTTCCAATCCCTTTTGGATTTACACTTCTTATTGATACTCTGTTTGTGCTACTGAGTGCTGCACTATGTTTTCCACGATCCTCAATACAACCCATACTCAGTGTTAGAAATATAGACACAGAATTTGTTGGCAGGTAAGGACCACTGTTTTTGCCCCATTACCTCTGCTGGAAGACTGCTCCACTACTTTTTAGTGAAGTACTTCCTCACATCCCTCCTAAATTTCTCCTCTTCCAGCTTTATTGCATGCCTTCTTGTTCTTGTGCTCCTTCTGTTCTAAAAATACTCCCTCCTGTACCTTATGTACCCCTGTGAGATATTTATAGGTCTCTATCATATCCCTTCTCCTCCTCTCTTCCAGGGTGTACATATTGAGATCCTTCAGTCTCTCCTCATAGAGCTTCTGATGCAGCCACGGCACCAAAGTAGTTGTACTCCTCTGAAAAACATCTACCCTGTCTATGTCCTTCCTGAGATGTGGTCTCCAGAACTGGACACAGTACTCCAGGTGGGGCCTCGCCAATGATTTATACAGTGATAATACCACCTCCCTCTTTCTGCTGCTGATACCCTCCCTTTGTACCCCAACATCCTGCTGGCCCTACCAGCTGTCTTGTTGCACTGCCTCACCACCTTGAGGTCATCTGATATGATTACTCAAAGTCCCTTTCCTGTTATGTGACCTTTTCCCCAATGTTATATTCCATCTCTGGGTTTCTGTGACCAAGATGCATGGTTTTGCACTTTTGCATTGAAACCTGCTGCCATTCCTTAGACCACTCCTTGAGTTTTCCCATTTCTCTGTTCATTCCGCCTTCTCCACATTTTAGATTTTGGTGTCTGCAAAGGCATACTTTCATTCCAGCTCTTCTGCAATGTCACTTATAAAGACATTAAAATAGACTGATCCCAGTACTGAGTCCAGAGGTACCATTGGTCACACTCCTTCCCTGAGTGAGTGTTATTTACCACTTCCCTCTGTCACCTGTTCATCAACCAATTTGGTACCCAGTTTACCACTTTAGGATGCACCCCCAAACCGCTCAGTATACTTCATGGCCTCCTGTGTGGTATGGTGTTGAAGGCCTTGCTGAAGTCTAAGTAGGCCACATCCATCGCTCCACCCTGAACTATAGCCCTGGTCACCCAGTCAAAGAAATTGATCAGGTTCATCTAGCATGACCTCCCCTCATGAATCCTTGCTGCCGAGGTCTTGCACATTGCTGGATTCAAGATACTCCATAAGCCTCTTAGAAGTGTTTCGATTAACTTCCCACCACTGACATCAGACTGACTGGCTATAGCTGCCAGCTCCTCCATGATGGAGCTTTTATGGAAGCAGGACTATATCTGCTCTCCTCCAGTCCCCAAGATCCACTCCTGCTTCCAGAGAGTTGTTGACTAGGGCTGTCAGAGGTACAGCTAGTATCTCCTTGAGTTCTTTCACCTTTGGTTGTATCCCGCTTGGCCCATAACTTGTTCACGCTCAGATTCGAAAGACCCTTCAGGACTGTCTCCACTGTGAATGGACCTGTGTTCACATCACCCCAGTGTTCCTGCTGCTGTTACATGGTCCATCTCCTCCCTTCCACTGTAAAGACTGAACAGAAGTATATGTTTAGGGTTTCTACATTTTCCCTGTTCCTCTTCTGCACAGTGCCCTTCACCTATTTTCCTCACAATCCATCCCTTTGTCTTCCTCTTCACTAATGTACCTAAACATGGTCTTGCCCTCCCCCACCATTACCCTTGGCTATCCATTCCTCATTTTGTGCCTTTGCACCCCTCAAGGCTTTCCCTGCTACTCTCTGCATTTCCTGGTACATCTCCATATCATCTTCCTCTATGTCTTTTTGTACCTCCTGAATACTACCCTTCTAACCTACACCTTTGCAGCTACTTCCTTTGAAAACCATAGTGGTTTCATTTTTCTCCTGTTTTGATCATTTCTTTGAGCAGAGATTTGTTGCCTTCACTATGCTATCCCTAATTTGGCCCACTAGTTCTCTACCCACCAAGCCCATCGTCTCTGCTAGGTCATCTTTTTTTTGCTTCTTCCCATGCTCCTGACCCATCTTCTTCTGGCCTGCCATGGACCCCACCCACACCCTCATCCCAACCCATTCCACCTACTTCCTCATATTGAGCCATCCTGTAGCCTGGTGTATCCCTTCACAGGATGGGTACCTCTTCCAAGGGGAAGGCACCAGAGAGGTAACCAGTGCACTATTTGTTCAGTCCCTGGGAGCTGCTGAGGCTTCGGGGCCTCAGGGCACTAGTGGCGGCAGGAGCCGGCAGCCATCATCCGCCAGCCGAGGAGCAGTTTCAGTTTACTCCCCAGGGGCGTGGTAGCCACAGACATCAAGGCACATGCCGATGTCCTGCGCCTGCGTTCAATGGGGCTTGCCGAGCTGTTGCGCTCAGCCTTTGCCAGGGCATACAGCAAGCCCGTCCTCCCCTGGGAGAAGGCGAGCAGTCATTGGATGCTCATGGCTTCTTCTCGGCTGGCCTTCCAGGACCTGGGTCCATTCTTGAACCTGGGTTTCGGCGTTGCAAGCGAAATCCAACCACTGCGTGACGGGCGGCTGCTAGGTCATCTTTGAGGCATTCACTCATTTTTTAAATCTGCCCCTCCTGAAATCCAGGACACACACCCTTGTGTGGTTTGCTTTTGCTGCTGTCCTTATGCTGAATCACACTGTTACGATGATCGCTGGTCCCCAGCTGGCCTCTAACTTTGACTTCTGCAACACTGTTCATGGTAGTGAGCACCAAGTCCAGTATTGCCCAGTCATGAGTGGGCTCCTGACTAGTTGCCTGAGAAGGCCCCTGCAGGAATCCAGGATGTCCCTACTTCTAGCTGAGGCCACGACTGGGAGGCTCCAGTCTACATCCAACAGCTTGAATTCCCACCAGTAGCACCACCCTTTTTCTGGACACTGTGCTCGATGGCTTCCCACAGTGCTCTATCTTGTTCCCTCCCTGTGTTGAAGGTCTGTATATTACCCCAGTGTGAACAGTGGCTCCATCTCCTGTGTCCAGGGTGACCCACAGCATCTCCATGCCTCCCCAGCTTCCTCTCATTTTCATTGTTTTGATATCCTCCCTTACATATAATGCAGCACAACTCTTCCTCCTCACCCTATTCTTCCTGAATTGAGTATAGCATGGTATGTCATGTCCCAGTCATGGCTGCCTGTGCACCATGATTTAGTAATGGCCACAATATCCAGGTCTGCCTCCTTCATGCTGGTCTCCAGGTCTGGAATTTTATTTGCAAGACTCAGTTCATTGGCCCACATAGCCTCCACACCTTGCCTGCCTGCAACCCACCTTTTCACCCTGTGTCCCACCTCTTTCTCCTCTTTACTACAACTTTAGTTCCCATTCCCATGTCCTCTACTTTACTGTTGTTCCCATTTTCCTGCTCCTGGAGGATCCTCCTACCCTTGGGTCCTCCCTTCCCATTACTTTAGTCTGTGGGTGGTAGGACAGTTTATGCCTCCTTTTTCTTTCACCCACCTCCTCAGCTAGTTTAAATGTTCTTCAAGTAACACTTAAACTGTCCACTGAGGCTGCAGTTCTTCTCCCAGATGGATGCAGGACATCACCTCTGTATAAACCCATATCACTCCAGGTTGGTCCTCAGTGCTCAATGTAGCTGAACCCCTCTTCTACACCATTCCTTCAACCACAAGATGAAGCTCCTGGTGTGGTACCCAGCTCTCCTCAGGTCATAAACAGGCACCACCTCAGTGAAAGACACCATGTGTGCAACTGACCTAAGACCACTCCCAGTTCCTAAATTCACCCCGCACAAACCCAGCCCCATTCCTTGCTAGGTCATTGGTCTCCAGGTGGACAATGACATCCAGCTCACCCTACTGCCCTGCTTCCCTAGCAATCCTTAGTATAATCTCCCTCCCCATGTCTAGGGTTATGATGATGAAAGTTCCTGGGAGGGGCACCACACATAAAGAGTCCACATACCTGGCTTAGCAGACCTGATGAAACTGGGGTGCTGAGCTGAATGACTGGAGAGCTGAAGATGCTGGTCTCACCTGCCTGGTCTTGCCATCTTCACCTCAGAAGCCTTTGTGGACAGTCTTCACCAGGCAGGCCTCTCAATGCCTTCCTCTGCTGGTCCTCCTGCACCCTGTGTCACACTTCAGGGCACCCACTACGGCTGGGCTGTGGAGGCAAACTTTGTTAGCAGCAACAGTTCATCCAACAAACAAGGCATCACTCTGAACTGCAGAAACAGTGGAGCTTTATTTAATGAACAGTTAATAAACAGGAACAGTCACTCCATGGAGCAGTAAAACCACACAAACAGTTTCTCTGGACGAGAGGTCACAATATAAGCTTGGGTTCACTCTAGGCCATGAAGTTCACATTTGAGCATTAAAGTCCAGGCAGCTACCTATAGCCTAGGCAGCCACAGTCCAACCACAGGCAGCTTATTCCCAATATATGGCTTTAAACAACAAACAGCATTAGTCTGTCCGCTAGTTAAATGGAAACAGTCTCAAACAAGGGTCCCATGGAACCAGGGGTGTCTCCGAGACCTCTGGTGCCCAATGGACCCCACTCACAGTCCCTCCATCATTAGTGCCACTGCCAAAACAGTCTCTGGGACCACGGACTTTGCCTGAACCCCTTGATCCCAACACCTCCCAGCTGCCATCTCTCTGTCTCTCTCTCTCTCTCTCTCTCACCTCTTATCTCCTTTCCTTGGGAGTCCCACTCCCATGCTGCAGATTTTCAGGCTCTTTGTGTCTCCACTCTGGCATCCTTTTCTGTGATGCCCAATCAGGGCACCAAAATAATGACTGCTGTTACATCCACTGCTCTCCGTGATCACAACTGTGCCAATAAAAACAAACTGTGGCCTGAATAGCCAAGCAGGCAATCACCCGCTCCAGCCTCTCTCTACTTCCTTAGTGATCTCTTCACAATTGGTGCTAAACAGTCCTACATGTATATATATACTTCACTGAGCATCAAAAACCCTCCAGAACAAAGGTCCAATCCTGGACCACTTACAAGGCGTCAAAGTCACTCGTCTCCCAAAGCCCTGTGGGATCCATGGTCCCATTAATAACTATTTACAAGTTAGCCTATTGGCACCAGCTAGTGCTGAAACTACAGGAGCAGCCTACCTTTAAATCCCTTTACCCATGGGCGGCTGTGCATGCCCAGAAGCATGGCTGCCCTAAACTATCTACAAAATTAATTTTTATTATTTATATTTTTCCCTTCTCCTCAATGTGGTCTTGAGCCCAGTCTGAACATACCAGGCTCAGGACCTGGAGCAGCCGCTCTGCTCACCCTCGCTACTTGGCAGCTGTGCATGCGCAGAGCATGGGCTGCTACCACCTACACTATTTAATTATTTTTTTTAATCTCAGACCCCCAAAAACGGCACCAGGAGACGTAGAACACAGCCCTGGTGCTCAGCCCACCCATCACAGACCGAGCACCAGGAACACTGCAACCAAAGCCATGAAAGAGAAGCCGTGGTCTGAATCCCACCCAGAACCCTGCTAATCAATGGGTGGAGCACGGATTATAGTTCACCAGGTAAGCCCGATCTGGGGGCTTACATTAGGATCCGCTTGTCCATCCCTGCAAACTGTGGTACCAGGTAGCCACCTTACCTCTCTCCTTCTCCTTTCTTTTCAGTTAATCTTTTATTGAAATTTTTGAACATACAAACACACATAAGATCAAAAGACATAGGAAGACCCTGTGGTCTTGGTATTAACAGATATCTGAGCCACAGTGGCTATGCATAGTAAAACTGTGACTAAATCTTATATAGTATCAGCTAGAGAGGAGTGCAATCCAAATAATAATTAAAAGCATGAGTCAGGAAAATAAGAGTCATTTGAAGCCTACTGTACCCAAAATATACACTCTGCACAGGGACTGGTCAGATCAGAACGTTAAAAAGGCTATACAGGTAACTATGAGCTGCAATAATGTAGTGCAAAGTCCCTTGCCTCAAGTGCCCTGTAGCTATGTCATCTGGGAACTATTATGACAGTAGTGTAGTCAAGGAGGGTCTAAATTTCTCTGTAAGACTGTAAGGTGGAAGTATTGAGGTGGATACCTTTCCAGTTCAACCAGCTGTCCACGGCCTTGAGCCATTCACAGATTGTGGGCATATCTTGGGACCACTATCTACATAAGCATAGTCTCTTGGCTACCATGCTGATGGCTACTAGCCATTGTACCTTGGGGCACTGTTTAAGAACATCTGTTGGTGTCCAACTGAGCAGGAAAAGAGGGGTTCAGGAGTATAGTTGTCCCTATAATACAGTACATAAGTATTTAATGTAATCTTAGTATACTTGTACCATGGGACATGCCCCATGATATGAATGAGATGTGCCCCAGGCCCTTGACATTGCCAGCAAGAGTCTGTTGGGAGCAGGCCCAGTTTGTGTAGGAGTGCGGGGTCCTATACCATCTCAATAGTATCTTTGTTCTGGATGAGACGACTCCATATGTACACACAATAAGGCATATTTTATGATCAACTTACCAGCCTATGATGCTAGGCATTGTTCATAGGAGGGGTGTAGGAGTGGGGGTGTGGACATTGGAGGATGAATGAGCGCACTCTCACATTTGGGTGGTTGGCCCTAGAAGATGCCCTGGGATGAAATGGAGTCTGGAACCGGTGCTTCCTGTCTAGTCCCCATACCCAAGGGCACTGCCTTGTAGCAGGCAGGCAGTCAGGGCCTGGAGGTCCATCCAGCTGAGCGGTATTATGCAATGCAAGATCTGTTAAAATAAGACTGCAATTATTGCAGATCTTGTTGGAACAACCGATCTGGCTTGCATCACCTAGATCTGGCTGGATGAAAATGCTGGCCCCAGTTTGGATGCTGCAATTCCGGCTGGATACTCAGTGATACACCACTCGAGATTGGATGCGGCGGGGGTGGGGAATGTGAGTCTGTTTCAAGACCGTACCAAAATACCAGTTGAAAGCCAATCATTTGAATGTACCGTGGTGGCTGGTGGGTTGCAGGATAGCTCATCTACCGTCCACCTGGGGATGAGATGCGATTCTGCAGGAAGTTGCAGATTTTGTTGCTGACATGACATTGGAGTTGCCCAGATTGATGGTACTGGGTGACTTCAATGCCTGGGTCGATGACAAACTTTCGCGGTTTGGACAACACTTCCTCCAGCTTATGACATCTCTGGGCCTTACACAGGTTGTTACCGGCCACCATAAATATGGTCATTCTCTTGATCTGGTCTTCCTCCTGGGGATCGAGGCCTCTAACCTGGAGGTGGAACCAGTCAGTTGGTCTGATCACTACACTGTGAGGTTCATGTTTGCACCCCCTTGAAGGCCTGTCCCTGTGAGATGGTCACTTACTGCCCTTTCACAGGAATTGAGCCCCAAAGGCCTGCGCGGTGATTGATCTCTTGGAGCTTCCTGTGGCCAGCTTGAGTCCAGAGAGCTTTAGTGGTGCCCTATAATAGGGCCATTTCTGTGACTCTGGACTTGATTGCTCCCGTCCGTGTTCGTCCTGTCCCTGTTAGCCAGCAGGACCCATGGTTGATGGGTCCCTGAGGGAGTTGCGTCGAGTAAGGATGTAGGTTAGAGTGGCGTTGGTGGAAATCTGCCCTGAGGCTGACCACCTTAGATTGGTGGTGCATTATCAGATCTACCAATCTCGATCTCCGTAAGAAGGCAGAATTCCTGTCCAGGAGATCTCTGCTGTTCAGAACCGACCAGCTCAACTCTTACGAACTGTCGACAGGTTGTGCAACCCAACCTGTCTGCAGCTCGAAGACCTTTTTCAAGTAGAGTGTGATGAACTTGCTCGGTTCTTTGTGGATAAGGTCCAACATCAGGTCGGAAATTTTCCCACCCACTCTGTGGGGTTACCATGATCGGTGCTCGGTCGCTTCACCTCTGACTTCCTGGAGTTCCTTTGCCTTGCCCGAACCTGTGGATGTCATGCAGATTGTCCAGGGTATGCATTCTACATGCTATAGTCTGGATCCGAGCTAACTTCCTTGATTATGGGTCGTTGGGATTTGATTGGCCGTCCTGGTGCAGATAGTCCGGTGCTCCTTGGAATCTGGTGAATTTCAAGCTCCCTGAAGGAGGCAGTCGTAACTCTCTCTAAAGAAGGCTTCTTTGACCCGGATCTTTCTGCTAACTACAGACTGATTCTTCAAACTTCCTTTATAGGGAAGGTAATTGAAAAGCAGTTGCGATACAGCTGGATGACCACCTGACCATCCATAACATCTATGAACCCTCTCCAGTCTGGTTCTCAAAGAGGCACAGTACTGAGATGGCGCTTGGTTCAGGTGCTGAATGATCTCCTGATGGGCGAGATCAGAGAAGCCATTCTATCTTGGTGCTCCTTGATCTCTCCTCAGCCTTTGACACTGTAGATCATGGGGTGCTGCTTGGACATCTGGGATCCATCTGCCGATTGACAAATACAGTCCGCAGTTGGTTTACATCCTTCCTCACTGGCAGGAGTCAGAGAGTGGTGTCTGGGATTTTTCTAGACCTATTCTCCTGTCTTGTGGGGTCCCTCAGGGTTCAGTGCTGTCCCCATGTTGTTTGCAGTGTATATGCTGCCCTCAGAGATATTGTAAGCTGGTATGGGCTGAGGTTTCACTGTTATGCTGATGATACCCAGCTCTACCTGTCTTTGCCCCTGACCAGGATAGAGCTGCCTCTGTACTTAATTCCTGCCTTGTCAAAATCCAGGACTGGATGAATTTGAGCTGGCTAAGTTGAACTCCGGAAAGACGGAGGTGATGTTAGTGGACCCGGGTCGCCGGATAGAGGGGTTGCAGGCTGTTCGGCCCTCTGGAATTTTTCTCAGGGCCTTCAGATCCTGATCTCTGGATGGGTGCAAGACCTGGGGTAATTCTTGATGACGGCTGACTCTACGAGCTCAGGTGTCGGCCATCGTCAAGACTTTCTTTACCATCTTAGAAATATCTCCAGGATTAAGCACCTGGTTCCATCTGGGACCTGCCTTCTCTGGTCCATGCTTTTGTGACCTCGTGCCTAGATTATTGTAACTCCCTTTACTTAGGGCTGCCTGGGGTTGATATCCGCCACCTGCAGCTCGTGCAGAACGCGCAGCACGATTACTGATGGAACTTCCCGTTTTCCCATATTACACCTGTGCTGTGTGATCTGCACTGGCTGCCAGTTAGGTGGCGGATCACCTTTAAAGTTGGTTTACTGACTTATAAAGCCCTACATGGACTTGGCCCTGACTACTTGAAAGAGCTCCTTGTGCCCATCACCGCCTGCAACAGTTGCGCTCGGCCGATGAAGGGTTGCTAGAGATTCCAAGGGTGTCTTTGAAATCTTCTGGGGCTCGTGCATTTATGCACGCAGCCCTGACCCTCTGAATGCTCTATCCTGTCAGCTTCGGGAGTGCATGACTGTGGGGGGTTCAAACAGACGCTGAAAACCTATTTATGGTGAAATGCCTTGATGGCACTGATTAAATTTGATCCTCTGATTATTTTACTGCTTGTCATAATTATATCATGATTTTTATCTTTCTGTAAAGTGCTTTGATGGCTGAATGGCGCTGTGAGAAATAAACTTTATTATTATTATATGGAGATATTGAGTTCAGTCCCTAGGCTTTCAAAAGAGGAAGGACTGGTCAGTTTGGGTATCCCTAAGTGTCTGGTAGAAAAATGGGCTTTGCCTGAGGGGTATGTGGACCCTCAAGACAGTATCTGAAGCTCCAAGGAGTGTATTCTGCTTGTAGGTTGCCAACGAGGGGCCCAGGAGAATCCAGAGCTGTAGATGTCTTCAGACGTCATGTCTGAGGATACAGAATTTGGTTTATAGTGTTTCGAATGACTAAGTGGTCCCCATCAGGAGTGAGCAGGACTGATACTTGTGAATTCCCAGTTGTTGCTATCTCCCCACTTAAGAGCTGTGTGGCTTATGTACAGGGTCTCATTACCCACAAAGGGACATAGAGCAGAGGGGCTCGTGTGCTTTGACCTGTCTTTGGAGGAATATCTAGGCAGCCCTTGACCCATTCAGCACAGAGTGGCATTTGACCTCAGAAGTTGCCTTGTTGTATAGGTCGGTGACTAAAAGGAGATTCTCAGTTGCTGCTATTTGAACATTAACCATTGGGGAAGAGAGTGATGGAGATAAGGTAAACCAGAGGAGCACCTGTGGCCAAAAAGGCTACTTGGTACCCTTTAATCCAGGGAAGGCCCTATCCTTCTCTACTCCAATGCCCCTGTAATCTGGCACAGCTATAGCAGGACCTCTTCCTTTCCGTAAATAATGCCCAGTGAGGGTATCAATTTTGGAGAACCCGAGTTAGAGATAGTAATAGGATGTGCCACCATATGGGTGAACTTAGGGATAACATCATTTGGAATGCCTCAAGTGTACCATCTGTGGACAAGCTGAGAAGCTCCACCTATCTAGCTCAGCTTTGGCTGTGTCTAGGAGATGTGAAGGGTCTCAGTTTCACCATCTTGGAGGTAGTTGAATGTATAATAATTCAAACATAGTTTAAGCCATCTCTGGCCCATCTGAGACCTTGGGCTATAAAGGGTTATGATTTGCAACTGGGATGTAAGTGAATGACTTGGTTTTTGCTGTGAATGATCCTGAGTTTGGACATTCCAGAGAATTGTTCAAGCAGGTAAAGTAGGTGTTCCAGAGAAGACAGCTTGTTTTCCTGTAAGTGCAGGAGATCATCTGCATATATAGAAGTTCCTGGGTGTCCAGGTCTCCCATCCTAACTCTGGTGTTGCCTGATGGTTATTGCAAGTGGCTCGATAGTAAGAACAGTAGGGAGATGGGGCACCATTCTATGGAAAAGAATGCTCAGCTTACACACTCAGTAACTGCAAAAATAATAGACTATTTAATTCAAAAACACCATACTGATTTTAAAGCTAGCCTCAGCAAGGAAGAGGCAGAGGTGTGTGTGCACTGAGCCTTGTTTTCCATATAACTGCATAGTCAGCCTGCTTCCAGTTGCACAACACTCTTGAGCATCCTGCTCCATTTTGTAAATAGGAGGCACCCAGTCTGATTCCCTCTGTAGGAGAAGTGACTCTATAGGCCATTGGTCAGAATGTTGGCAGTCAGAAGGATATATACAGTTAGACCCATTGCATAAAGTCATCGGACTGATTCTCATGTGGTGCATAACTGTAAAGAGATATTTCCACTCCATGGAATTGAAGGCATTCTCAAAGTCTGCTCAGTTGCCACTGCAGGTTTATGGGTTGATGGTGTATGGATGACATCAAGGGTCCTCAGATGGTCTGTGCTGTGGCTTCCTTCACAAAGCCCAACTGTGCTGGATGGATTATTCCATGGAGGACAGTCTCCAGCTTTGCAGCCAGCACTTTGCAAGGATTTAATGTCAATGTTGATGAGGGAGATAGGCCTGTTACTTCCAGGTATTGTAGCATCCTTCCTTTCTTAGGGATCACAGTGATAACTGCCTTTTGGAGACTGGGTGGCAAGGAGCCAGATGTCAGAGAGGACTGGAACAGGTTCTGGAGCATTGGGCATATTTTCTCACTGACTAGTTGATAGAAATCTGTGGAAATCCATCACTTTCTGTGGCTTTACTGTTATTTATTTATTTATTCATTTATGTATTTAACAAATTGAAAGACCTTTGAGCCAAGGGCTCTTTTACAGAGGTTTCATGTCAAATCACAAGAATAACAAATTACAATGGTTTTGAGTAAGTAGTACAACATGAGGAAAGTAATTACATAAAAGAATAATATGGCAAGATAAATATTGTGTCAAGTGCAGCCAGTGGCCTTGTCTGAAGAGTGGTGGAACGGATTACAAGGAGAGAAGGATAGGGACAATGTGTGTGTGTGTGTGTGTGTGTGTGTGTGTGTGTGTGTGTGTGTGTAAGGAGCAAAATAAGAGCAAGGAGAGAGCTGCCACAATGTAGCTTATGAAAAAGACCCATGGGTGGGGTAGAGAGAGAACAAGGTGAGGAAACAGAGGAGGAGGGAGGGGCAGTGGGAGTAGAGGGGTAGAGGAGGGTGAGGTAGGATGAAAGGAGGGCAGGGATGGGGATGTGAAAGGATGAAGGAAGGAAGTACTGTATGTGGAATAGTGTGGCTACAGGGTAGGGGCTATACAGGGGTGAATGGTAAAGAGGGAGGTCCCAGTGCATTTAGCTGTCTGCAAAAATTAGGTATAGCAGTCACAAGATGCTCTGGAAACTAGGAATTGACGCAGCTTCCACTTAAATGGTCCCAAGGTTGCAGTCGTCGCAGTCTCAGGAGGAAGGGAATTAAAAAATTAGCCTCTAACTGCAATGGATCGCAGTTGAACGAGGTTCGACAGCAAGGAACAGTGAAAGTTTGTCTCACAGAACTTTGTGTGTTATGAGTGCCCCAGAAGGGACTGGAAACATTGAAGGAACCTGGTGGTAGGAGACCAAAAGCTGCCTTTTTAGCCAGAAGGCAGGCTTAATATTCAATGCAAGCCTGAAGTTGAAGCCAGTTTGCTTTGTCTGTAAAGGTCACAAGTGTGAGTACGACATGGTGCACCAGTTAAAGATGGCATGCCTTATTCAGAGCTGTGGTGAGCCGTTGTAGGTTGTGTCTGTGATGGTACCATAAATGACCAAACCATAGTCAATAATAGACACAACTGAACTTTGGATAGCTAGTTTGAGGGCTTTGTAGTAAGGCAGTGTTTGTGTCTGTTTAGAAGGCCTAGGCAAATGTTAACTGCCTTGGCAACATTCTCAACGTGGTGGGAGTAGGAGGATTGTATAGCTGACCTTGTTTCCTGAATAGAGATGGGATGGCCCAGGTCTGAAGAACAGGTAGGTGAAATTTGGAGGAGGGATAGGTCATCCAGAAACTGATATAACATCCTGTGAAAGAAGGTCTTGGGAGGTGTATAGAGTCTTGTAAAAGGAACTCACAATCTTGTTAATTTTGCTAGGGCCTGTGTGGGTCAACTCGCTTGTCCCAAGCCTGGGAATGTGTTTCTTCCTTGCTGTTTATTAATACGAAGCTGGCCTTTTCTACATCTTGCCAATGTGCCTGCTTGAGCTGAAAAAGGCCAGCTTGGCTTCTGGGTCAAATGCTCATTTAAGATAATTCTAGTACTGATCATGAAGGCTAGAAGTCCCACAGGTGAGTGGGATGGCTTTTTGTACTTGTCCTCAAGGGCTTTGAGGCCAGTTTTGAGAAAATACAGGTCTGCTTCTCTCTCCTTCTTTCTGTTAGCCGAGTAATTGGCCTTACAGGCCTCCCATACTGTAGCTTTAGACACCTCCCTGTGCCATTAAAAGAGACCCAATGCTTTGTCTCCATACTTATTAAGGAGGCCCAGTCTCCAGGCTGGCAATCTGGGAGGTTTGGGGCCCCACAGCAAGGTGATAGTCAGAGAAGCATGGTCTGAGATAACTATGGGGTGGATTGAGGTATCTATTGTTCGGTGAGTAAGGTGTGTGAAGTAAAGCACATACCTATTCTGCTCAAGGTGGAGTACACCATTGAAAATAGGTATAGCCTCTGATGGAAGTGTGCTGTAGGCACCAGATGTCTTCTAAATTATGTTCATTCAGCAATTCCCGAGCTATATGAGCTTTTTATTTACTGGAAAACTGGTTTCGGAACATAGATTACTATTAAACAGTAAAAGACCAAATCAGTGATTTTGGGTCATGTCCACAACTATTACGCTGTTCTCATTATTAATTTTTAACAGTAGGGTGACATGATTGAGCGGGTAACTTCCTTTAGATATTTGGGGATTGTGCTGGACTCACAGTTTACCTTTTCCCAGCATTTGAAATTAGTTTGTTGTCAGGTCAACAGTAAAACTGGTTCTTATTTAAGTTAAAAATGATTTCACTTTGTCTGCTAGACCTGCTATTGGTAAGAATGTACTTATATTTCCTTTATCATTCTTTTCTGTTCACTCAAATTTCAAAATCAGATCTGTCACTAATAACCATTGCATTGCAGCTTCCTTTTGGAACACATCACTGCACACTTTATAGTATTCTTGATTGGCTGCCGCTAGATTTAGCTGTGAATATAGCTTATTGTCTCTAGTTGATAGAACCTTATGGCAAGGAGTCATGTATCCCTTATTTTCACTGCTTGAACACAAAGCAGAGGTCAGATCCTTGAGATCTTCAAGTAATTTTGTAATTATTCCTAAGGTTAGGACTACTATGGGGGTCATGCTTTTAGTGCAGCCAGATGTTGGACTACTCTTCCAAAAATGTTACGTTAAGGGATTAGTCATGTTTCCTTTAAAACAGGTCTAAAACTAATTTATCGTGAACAAATGTGCTGCACTTATCATGACTGACTCTTCATTATTAATTGTATTTTTTGTAATGTTTGTACCTATGTTATGTTTTATGGCTATGTTATTTAACTTTGTAACATCAGTGACTTTTAACCCGGGTCGATATGAAAAGGGCTTCGCTCATATACTAACCCAGAAAACAAAAGTTTAAATAAAATAAATAAATGAAAAGCTCTGCTGTACAGCTTATAAGATAAGACACTGTGATCTAATAGGGATAGGACAGGACATGGACAGATTGAAATTCTCAACCAGCAGAATAGGTGTGGAGAGTGGGGTGAACGAAGAAATCTGTTGGCTTATATGATGGAAGAACTGAGGGCCATCTTGATTAAGGCTATAAATATTCAGTATAAGGAGAGGTCCCTTAGGGTGCTTGTCTCACTATGAGCCAATGCCTTTTTTATCTGCTGCTGCTTTAGTTAATGTGTGTAACCTTTAAGCGGTGCTACTCCAAGGGCTACTACCCTGCCTTGCTGGCTGAAAAAGGTTGAGGGCCTGGGTTCTCAGTATTCACTTTAAACTGGTTCTTAACCAAGATATTACAATGCACAGTGCCTCTACCCAGAGTATAGCTTCAAGTGGGCTAACTTAACCTGGTACAACCTCTGGGATACTGTACACACCACATTTACCACAAGCCACCCCTGTCATGACCTGATAACATTTCCACATTTGATAACTTTACCATTTGGAGACTGGATGCTAAAAATATGCTTATGCCACAGATATCTGCAAAACAACAATAACAATGGTTATTTACATGGGGAGGAACAGGATGGGTGAAAGCAGGAACAGAGGTTGTACTATACAATATTTTACAGTCGGTTTGATTGGTTTGATTTGTTTTGGTTTCAGATGAAACAGTTACACTTTAAGTCACCATCAATCACATTTCCCACCAACCTCTAGGATAGCCAGAGCCCTGGTTGTCTAACTGGCTGCAATAAATCAGTTAACACAGTGATCATTAAATATCGACACTGGCACCAGTCCCCACATTTGGTATGAGACCCCACAATCCCAACCTTAACCTGGGTACCCAGTAACCAATGTCCATGAAAGGTGCCGGCCTGATAGATGGTGCAGCTGTATGTTGGAGCTAATTAGAAAGATTTAGGCTTGGGCTTAATATATTAAACATTGTAACTATGTATAGTCTCTTTAGATGGTGCAGGGAGGCCCTGCATTTACCCACAGTAAGGATTCTCTGTAAGCAGGTTAGACCTGAGTGCTTCCAGCAATGGGCACTATCCACGAAGGTTAACTTGCAGGCAAGCCAACTGCCAGTTCCTACCTAAACTGACTGCAGAGATTTTAAAACTTGATGATGGAAACAACACTTTAACATTCTGAAGACTGAGCCCCTCTTCTGGCCCAAAAGCACTTGCGGTGTAACCAGGCAGTTACATTACATTTAGCACATTTATATTTTTAAACATTTAGCACATTTACTCATTTGAAACATGTCCAAACCAAGAACATCTTACAGCACATTTATATTTTTCCAAAGCTGCATTCAGCACAGTTACTTATTTAAAGCAATTGTCCAATTTGAGGACTTCTCTTTTACTTCTTCTAAACAAACACACTCTTGGCAATAATGGTTCCATTAGCTCACATGGGCTCTTTCAATTAAACTTGCTATTCAGCATTAGCTCACTTGGGCTCTTTCAGTTTAACTCCAACTAACATTAGCACACTTGGGCTGTTTCAGTTCAAACACATTTATATATACTGGACCATCCACAGTCACTTAACTAATATGAGTCCATCCTTTCTGAAAACTGATGAGTCACAAGGTGAAGACAAATGAACAGTTTCAACAGTTTCCTAGGGCTCTGCTGCCCCATTAAGCTTCCCTTCAAAGAATTTTTGCAGATACAAATTTACTCACTCAGGTATCCTTACAGGAATGTCTCTCCTTACTCTGAGGTTCCTAAAGATGTCAGCCCTCTCACTACTGAGGCAGGTTCAGCTCTCTCACAGCTGATTTGGCATCAAGTTGCAGGAGCTACATTTTCCCTAAACGTGGAAAGGACTTGAGCTAGCCCTTGGAGGACATTTTCTGACAACCCCAGGCTAGTAGGTTTTGCTTAGGCAGTGACTTGCTTTTCTTTGGCAAAGAAGAAGCCCTCTCCCTGTGGAGAGGCTTGCACTAAATCACTAGGCTCATTTAGCTTCTGAGGTCCTGAGTCCCTCCTGTGGGGCCCCACCTCAATCTAAATCTGCTCACACAGCCAGAAAACACTGTCTTTTATGAGGCTCTCCTGAGGCTCCCCATTGGCTGAAGCTATTGGCTGCTCCAGCTCTGATTGGCCCAATGCACAGTTGATTTGCTATTTTGGTGCCTGAATTTAGGTCCCTGCAGTTCCCCATAAGCACTTGGAAATTTCCCATAAGCTTTGGCAAAAGTCCCACAAGTCCTGGCTTAAAATCCATCTTGACCTGTTGGCTGTTGCTGCTCTGTAATGGCTACTAAACACACAGGCCCAGATATTCAAAAGGGTTGCGCCATGCGAAGTCCTACATTGTGCCATTCTGCGATATTCAGCAGGAGGCAGTTGCGCCACTGAAAACAGGTTGAGCAACAGCGCAATGCAAATGAATGCATGCTCAACAGGAGGGGAGGATCCATGCATAAACTGCGCAAAACGATATTCAGTCGGGTTGTGCAGAGTTGTGCATCGCAACCCCAACCTGCGCCTGCACAACTTTGAGCCAAAAAGGATCAGTTGAGGGCCACCACAGGTGAGCTGCTGTATTGCAGGGTGCAACACAGCAGCTGCCACCAGTGGCTGGCCCCAACTCAGTCCCTGTGCCCCCACCAGCCCGATCGCGGGCAGTATGTATCCAGACACCCTCCCAAACATCTCCCGATGCCGATCGCGGGCAGTATGTATCAAGACACCTCCCCCAAACAGCTCACAATGCCCGATCACGGGCAGTATGTCATCACTTCCCCCCAAACAGCTCCCAATGCCCGATCGCGGGCAGAGCGTGAAACGCTCAACCCCATGCCCGATGGCGGGCAGAATGTAAAAGCCCCCCAGCGAATATCTCCCTGGTGGTCAGTGGACGTAATGCCAATCGCTGGGAAGAATGTCAAGTTACAACCCCCCAAACATCTCCCTGGTGTCTAGTGTCCCCACCCCACCCACCCACGAAGCCCCTCCACCTGCTCCCCGGCGGCAGCCGGGCGGCAAATCTGGACTATCGCCAGCAAGGTATGGGCTGCCGCCCGGTAGCTCTAACTCTGCACAATGGGCGTGCAGCCTACGGATCAGTCAGTCAGTCAGCGGGGCAGCAGGCGGGTGGGATGCTGCCACCTGCCGGCTGCGGGGGACTGGGTGGAGGGGCTCGTGGGGTGGGTGGGTGGGGACACCAGACACCAGGGAGATGTTTGGCGGGGGTTGTAACTTGACATTCTGCCCGCGATCGGGCATTACGTCCACTGGACCCCAGGGAGATATTCGGGCTGGGGAGGGGGCTTTTACATTCTGCCCGTGATCAGGCACTGGGGATTGTTTCACGCTCTGCCCGCGATCGGGCATTGGGAGCCGTTTGGGGAAGTCTATTCATACATACCGCCCACGATCGGGCATCGAACGGTTGTTTCACATTCTGCCCGCGATCGGGCATCGGAGATTGTGGGGAGGTATTCATACATACTGCCCACGATCGGGCATCGGAACGGTTGTTTACACGCTCTGCCCGCGATCGGGCATCGGAGATTGTGGGGGAGAGTATTCATACATACTGCCCGCGATTGGGCATCGAATGGGTTGTTTCACGCTCTGCCCACGATCAGGCATCGGGAGATTGTGGGGGAGGTATTCATACATACTGCCCGCGATCGGGCATCGGGAGATTGTGGGGAGTGTATTCAACATACTGCCCGCGATCGGCATCGGGAGATTGTGGGGGAGTGTATTCATACATACTGCCCACGCATCGGCTGCAGGGTGCCTCGGTCTCGACGGCTGCTGCCTGGCAGGGTGGCCAGGCGCAATCCTCGGGATCGGCGCACCTACATGCTAATGGCATGCAAATGGGGCCATAAATAGATGCAAATGACCCCTGCGCCTTGCATGAATTATGGCCCCATTTGCATGTCACCTTTTGAATATCTGAAATTTGCGCGCGTGCCGATGGTACTACATGCACCGCAAGTTTAATACTCAACTCTGACAACTTGCGGTGGCGCAAGTTCCACTATGCCATGCACAGTGGTTGTGGTTAGTGATATTCAGCGAGTTGCTCAACAGCTAACTCCTTGAATATCGCCCGGCCATACCTCATGCAACTATTTTGAGCAGCCTCAAGGGCTTGCGCCTCAGAATGGTGCAGTTTGAATATCCGGCCACAGTCCTTAAGCAGAATTAACACATTCCCAAATAAAGTCCTGGTGCAGCCAGAATAATTATTTAATTTGCCCACTTGCTCCAGAGTTCCATAGCCTAAGTGTGCCCTTGAGATCACTGCTAAACTTTAGCAGTTTGTTTCAGTCCATAGCCTGTCACTACTGCCAATATTTAACATCCCTTGTTTGCAGCAGGCAGGCTGATATCCGAGTCCTAACATTACTGGTGCAGCCAGTTCAAACATTTATTTTACTTTGTTTGTCCTTTAAACATGTGTCCACTTTAGAGTTCTTGGCAGCTGCTGTTGTTATTTATTTTATTTACATTTCTTTTTGCGCAGGCTCTGACAAATAACAGTTCCTGAGGGCATACATACCTCATTAATATTTATGAAGATCGGGCTCTGGCTCATTATTCATGAGCCCCAACTTCACGTGCTACTTGATCTCTTTATTTAAAGTGAAGAGGGCTCCTTGGTCCTTGTTTTGGTCACCAGTCCCCACTCTTCTTAATACAGGGAACAGGACTGTTGCACATTCTCCTGCTTGACCGCAAACTGAGCGGTGGGAGATCAAAGCGCAGCATTGTGCATGCACAATCCCCATGGCACTGGAGTGCCAAAGAGCAGCAGAGAGGCACGGCTTATGTTTTGAGCCCAAAATGGCTAGGGATTACACCGGGACTGATTTAGCAGAAGGACACCAGAATAACTTGGGCCAGTGCAGGAGAAATGGAAAGCAGCGGGAGGCACTTCAGAGGAGGAGCAGAACAAAACAGGAACAGCGGGCATAATGTAAGCCCCAAATTGGTGGTGGTGGGGGGCTACATGCACATCTTAGTGACTTGTGAAAGAGGATAGGGTCCCTCCCGTTTACTCTTAGCTGCAGTATGTGCCTCTAGTCCTACCCATTCCCTTTTCAGTTTTAGGGCCTCCTCTTTGAGCAAATGTGTTTCCTGGAGAACAGCAATGTGGGCTCTGATGTACTTTAAATGCTGCAGCACTCTTATTCCTTTTAAAAGGAATTTAAGCCCCTCATGTTCCAGCTGGCCCTCAGTTCAGCCATGAGGAAGTGTCAGGAGGTCATAGTATTAGATCCGGTGTGACAAAGTGAAAAGGTGTGAGCCCTGCCTTACAACACAACAATAACAGATGAATGTATGAAACAGTGGGGTTCTGCCAACTGCAAACTGTAAATACATCTTGGCATAGCAATATAAAGAATGTATCTAACAATAAACCTAGGTCCAACTGAGGTAACAAGACCAGGAAGACCCAGACCACCTTCCTCCCCAACACTGTCCTCCTAAGTCTATCTCCATCTAACTGCATAATCCTAGTTCCTCTCATAGCACAGTCCAATAGACTAAGTGCAACAGTTCCAGAATGGGCATGAGACAGTAGGGCAGTAAAGCAACCCACATTGGCAAGTAGAACGCCCTAGTATTTTGCTCTATCGCACCCTAGGGAGAAAATGTTAAGCCAGCGGGGGCAGCATTACCCAGCCTCCTCTACCAGGCGAGGCTTAAGTCAGGTCCATTAACCACCATAGGAGTCCATAATGTCATACTGATAGGGGAGTTAAGGGCAACAAGAAAGTTTTGCCAGGTTGGCATAGGGGTGGGAAAGGGTAACCATGGGATGGGAGATGGTGCAGGGCAAGCTAACAAAAAAATAAACAGGCGTGCCTCACCCCTCCTGTCAGGCTGCATCTGGGTTGCATATAGACAGTAAATGAGGTGCCTGAGAAGAAAAGAGGACTGTATGCTAGGAGGCAGTAGCAGGGTACCTCATGTGTAGTGGTCTTCCTTATAGACAGCACCTATCAATAGCATGTGTAGTGTTGGTGATGCACACTGCACCGTAGCTTTATAAACAGGAAACTGAATCACAACATTGTCATACCTGAAGGGGGCTACAGTGTTGGAGTGGTGAATGGTGAGGTCTTGAAAGACATTTCCCTAGGCCCCTATATCCACCTTGAAGTAAGGCTGCTAGGCTGGTTGACATAAGCACTACCCAAGTGTTGGTGGGGAGAGGGCACCACCAGAAGTCCATAGGACTGTCTGCCACTTCCACACTTACCAGAAGTCCATAGGACTGAGTCTGCCACTTCCACATTTAAACAGGGTAATGACTTGTACCTGTAAGAGAAACATATAAACATAGACTCTGATGGCAGATTTTTATTTATTCATTTAGTTTTGTTTGCGGGTAAGTGCACTAGCCATAGCAATGACTATTTTCAGGCACGACCCAGGAGAGTACAGAATGAGGAATACAGGCAAAGACATTACAAAACTGGTTTGACATGTTTGACAATATATTACAGAAAGCGTGAGATACTGACAAAGTAGGTGCATTTACAGTATAGAAAGAGATATGCAAAAAACAGTTCAAATTATGAGGCTACAACATATAACTGAATTGAGAAAAAGACTGATTAGTAAATATAAAGCGTATTCAATAGGTAATGAAAATGGGGATTCGAGGAGGAATAAAAGTAGGGAGATAGCTGTAAAGAGGCCAGAAATGGGGTTTAGGATGAGGCAAGATGAGGAGGTAGGTCAAAACAGGTAGAAAAAAAAGTGCTTAGCGTATGGCATGGTAAAATAAGAGGCAGAAAAGGTAACACTAGAAGGGTAACTGTGAGCTAGGGTGGTTTGAAACAGGAGCACTTGCAAGAAGTGCTAAGATGGTTACTCAACCCTTTCTTAAAGGATGCGTGGGACATGGATTGGCGTAGGACTAGTGGGAGGGTGTTCCAGTATAGGGGGCATGACAGGCAAAATCACATGCTCTTTTGGAGGTGCTATGTCTGGGGATGACTACGGGGCATTGTCAGCAGACCGCAGCCCATAACAAGGTGTCAGATTTTGGAAGAGGTCAGCCAAGGGTTTGGGAATTTGTTGTCAGATAATATTGTCAATGACAGAGCAATAAGCATAAAGCCTAGCCTCAGAGGGTGGAAGCCATCCAAGGTCTGAGTATAGAAGACAGCACAATATAAGGGACCACTTGGCCCACCTAGTCTGCCCATTTCCCTACCTACTGTAACACTGCAGACCCAGCTTGATCTCTGGCTTCACCTCCCCTTTCCCTACCACTAAGGTTCCTTTATGCCGATCTCATGCATTTTGAATCCTGTTACTGATTTTGCCCCACCACCTCTGCTGGGAGGCTGTTCCAGGCATCCACCACTCTTTCTGTGGAGAAGTACTTCCTCACATCTCCCTGAGTTTACCCCTTCCAGTTTCATAGCACAACCCTTATCCTTGAGCATCTTTTTTTCTGAAAAATGCTCCTCTTGAACCTTATTTATACCTGTGAGGTTTTGAAAGTCTCTATCATATCCCCTCTCCTCCTTTTCTCCAGGGTGTACTTACTGAGGTCATTTAGTCTCTCTTCATAGTGTTTGTGATGCAGACCATGCACCATTTTAGTTGCCCTCCTCTGGACTGTCTCTACTCTGTCCATGTCCTTCGGGAGATGCGGTCTCCAGAACTGGACACAATACTCTAGGTGAGATCTCACCAGTGATCTATACAGCAGTAACACTGTCACTCTTTCTGGTGGTGATACTCCTCCCTATGCACTCTAGCATCCCACTAGCTCTCCCCACTGCCTTGTCACACTGTCTGGCCACCTTTAGGTCATCAGATATAATTACCCCAGGTCTCTTTCTGTTTGGTGGTCGTTAATACCACTCCCCAATTTTGTACTCTGCCTCTGGGTTTCTGTGCCACAAGGGCATGATTTTGCATTTCTTAGTATTGCAAACTTAGCTGCCACACCTTTGACCACTCTTTTAGCTTTCTTGGATCACTATTCATTTTATCCACCTCACTGGAGTGTCGACCTTATTGCAGATTTTAGTGTCATCTGCAAAGAGGCATACCTTCCTTCTAACCCCTCTGCAATGTCACTAATTAAGACATTAAAGAGGACCGGTCCCAGTACTGATCCCTGTGGCACCCACTGGTTACCATCCCTTCCTTGAAGTAATCTCTGTTACCACCACCCTCTGTCTCCTGTTCCTTAACCAATTCCTTACCCAGTTCACCACTTTTGGACCCACTCTCAGGCTGCACAGCTGGTTTACTAGTCTCCTATGTGGAACAATGTCGAAGGTCTTACTGAAATCTATGTAGGCCACATCCACTACTCCACCATGATCTAATTCCTGGTCACCCAGTCAAAGAAATCTATCAGATTTGTTAGACATGACCTAACCCCAGTTAACCCATGCTGTCTCGGATTTTGTAAGTCACTAGAGTCAAGATATTCCATTATCCTTTCCTTCAGTAGTGATTCCATTAATTTCTCCACCACCAAAGTCAGGCAGACTGGCCTGTAATTGCCAGCCTCCTTCTTGCTACCACGTTTTGAAGTGGGACTACATCTGCCCTCCTCCAGTCCTCTGGAACCACTCCTGTCTCCAGTGAGTGGTTGAGCAGGGCTGTCAGAGGTGCATCCAGCACTACTGTGATCTCCCTCAATATCCTTGGATGCACCCGTCTGGCCCCACTGCCGTGTCCAGTTTCAGATTTGCAAGTTCCTACAGGACTCTCTCCTCTGTAAATGGACTAGTGTCCATCTCCTCCCTTCCTTGATTCTCCTGGCCCTTATCTGTGGTTCTTGACATCCCTTCATCTGTGAACACTGGACAAAGTATTTGTTCAGGATGTACCCTTGTCCTGGACCCCTCTCGCACTCCCTCCCTTCCCTCCAAAGCCTTGCTATCCCTCCCCTGGTCTTTCTCTTTTCCTTGACATACATGAAGAATGTCTTGTTCCCCTTTCTTTACTGCCTGGGCTATTTTCTCCTCTGTTTGCACATTTTACACTCCTAATTGCTTGCATTGCCTCCTCTGCTTTTCCTGATATGCCTCCTATCCTCATCTCTCTGTGTCTCTTTACACATCCTGAATGATAACTTTTGCCCTTACCTCCCCAGTTACCTCTTTTAAGAACCACAGCAGTCTCTTTTCCTCTTACTTTTGTTTACTTGCCTGATGCAGAGATTTGTTGCATTCTCTATCCCCCTTTTAGTTTCTCCCACGGTTCTTCCACTCCACCCAAGTCCTCCCCCTTCCAGGACATCCCTGAGGCATTCTCCCAACTTTTTAAATTGTCCCTCCTCAAGTTCAGGATTATCACCTTTTCTGCGGTTTGATTCTGCCACAGTACTTATATTGAACCATACCATATGGTGATCACTGGTGTCAGGTGGCCACCCTCGACATCTGCAACACTGTCCCCGTCGGTGAGTACAAGGTCCAGTATTGCCCCTTCACAAGTGGGCTCTTGCACTAATTGCCTGATGAATGCCCCTTGCAGAGTTCAGGATATCCCTTCTCTAGCTGAAGCTGTAGCTGGGATGAAGTCCCCCACCAGCAGTATCTCCCCTTGTTTTGCCAACTTTTGGATAGTTTCCACCAGAACCTTATCAACCCCCATGCTGGAGGTTTGTAGATCACGCCAGTGTGAATAGCAGCTCCGCCCCCATTTCTAGGGTGACCCACAGTACCTCTGCCCCTCCCAGTACTCTTTGTATCTCTTTTTGTAAATATAGTTTTTATTTAACTTTTTCAACAAGCGGTCAGTGGTACAGTTTGTACAGTATAGTGACCACTGGTTACATGTTGTGCTCACATTACTGAACAGTTCTTTGATGAGGAGAAATAAATTTTGCTAACCTTCAGGTTCCCTAAAGGTTTCATCAGTACCTTGTCTGTTGCCCTGTGGCCTGATAAAGCAGTGGTGATTCATTCTTAACCTCATTCATCCAGTCTGATATTGTCTTAGTACAGTGTGGCATCACAATAATTCATAAACCTTTGGTATCTTTCTCTCTTTAGGGTACAAAATCTGGATCCTTCAACATTACATGCATTATCCACCTGTTCCATCTAGAGGAGCATAGTTACAAAGTGTCATTTAGCCTGTGAGTGATCCTTTCGGATCTGTAGATTTGGTTGACTAATGCCCTCCAACTTGCAGGGTGAGGTCTGATCAGTTAGCCATAGTTTGGTTATTGCTTTTTGCCGCTAAGAGCAATATCCCAGTAGATATTGAGTGGGTGTGTCTCTAAGACTCCGTGGGAGGATATAGAATAGGTACATTTCCTGTTGGTGGTATTGGGTGTCCATACAATTCCTCTATTTCTCCTTGAAGGAATGGAAGAAAGGCTGTAACTTAGGGCAAAGCCAGAACACATGTAAATGGTGTACATTATTCTCTCACATTGCTGCCAGCACACAGCAATATTGGTATTATGATAATGTGCAGTAATGACTGGGGTTCGAAAAAGCGTGCTGGCGCTGCCAGGAGCTCCACCAATAGAATAAGCTTGTAATTTTTGAGGCTAAGCGGTATGAACTAAGCCACTGTTGTGGCATCAAGGTTGATCTAGTTCTATATTCCATTTATCTAAGATGTGTTTAGTTGAGCCTCCAAGAAAAATTACTCACCTTAGTAATGTTGTTTCTTCTAATGGAGTCTTGCTATATTATGACAATTGCAGTTTGTCCCACCATTAGAACTGCCCGAGGTGAAATAGTTAACTTCCATGCCAGGCATGGAACTTGGAGCTGAAGCTCGATTAGAAAAGCTCTGTTTGTGTAGTTTCAAACTGAAACTGTCAGATCTTCGAGCAAAAACTCACTAAGGTTCTGTGTGGAAGCTGTAACCTACACTAGCCAACTGGCTACCTAAATATTAACACATATTCCTAGTCCCAACACAAAGACTCAAGTCAGGAACCAGAAAATAAGAAAAGATAAGAAAGATAAAACAAAACACAACACCCAAAAACCCCCAAGAAAAAAGGGTGGAAAAAACATAAAATGGGCATAAACAAGTGCCCACACTGGACTGCCCACCCCATACCCAAGTAGAAGTTCTGAGAGGAGCAGGTTGGGGAGGTCATAATATAGCAAGACTCCATTAGAAGAAACAACATTACTAAGGTGAGTAATTTTTCTTCAAACAACATGAAGTCTTGCTATATTATGACAATTGCAGACTACACAGCAGTACCTCCATGGAGGAGGGACAGAACCTACTTAGGAATAGGCTCTGAAGCATGGCTGTGCCAAACAAGCATCCCTCCTGGCCTGGACGTCCAGGGAGTAATGCTTGGTGAAAGTGTGTACCGTTTTCCAAGTAGCTGCTTGACATATCTCTAAGATAGGGATGTCTCTGGCAGCAGCTAGAGACACAGCTGTACCTCTGGTAGAGTGAGCCCTCAGGCCTGAAGGGGAACTTTCCCCAGTTTTGATAACAAAATTGGATACAAAGAGACAATCCACCTGGCAATGGATCTCTTAGTGGCAGGTTTCCCTTTCCCAACCTCACCATAAGTGAGAAAAAGTTGGAGGATCGAACCTGTGACCCTTGAGTACGCTCTATATAGTAGCTTAGGGCCCTCTTAACATCTAAACTGTGCAACCTCCTCTCACCAGAGGAGGAATGGTCAGTGAAGAACACTGGAAGGCAGATAGATTGATTAAGATGGAAATCTGAAACCACCTTAGGCAAAAACTTCCTGTTAGTCCTAAGGACTACCTTATCCCTGTGGAAGGAAATAAAGTCAATCTCTACTGACAAAGCTTGTAACTCACTTATGCACCTGGCAGAAGTAATAGCTACTAGGAAAACAGTTTTCCAAGTCAAGTACTTAAGCTCTGCAGAAGACAGAGGTTCAAAGGGGGTTGCATCAACTGAGCAATGCAAATATTAAGATCCCAGGCAGGGCGGGTCCCTGAAAGGTGGATTAGTATGAAGTAATCCTTTAAAAACTTGAAAATACAGGGTGAGCGGAAAGAGGAGGAGGCTTTCCTGCTTGAAATAAAGACAGAGACAGCTGCCAAGTGTACTTTCAGGGTAGCTGGTCTCAGACCCAAAGAATTAAGATGGACCATATAGTCCAAAACAATGGGCAAGTCAGCAGATTCCGGGAAATATGTTTCACGAACACCAGATGGAAAACCTTTCCATTTAGAGTTATAAGTAGCCCTAGTGGAAGGCTTCCTAGAAGCTTCAGGATTCAAGAACACCTTGAGAAAGGTGTAGGTCAGCAAATTCTAACTCCTCAAGAGCCAGGCCTTGAGGTTGAGGGATTTGAGATTCGATACTAAACTCTCCCTGGGCACAGGTTAACAGGTTGTGATTCCTGGGGAGACACAGGGAAGATGGACCGCTAAGGACAGAAGGAGTAGGTACCAGGGCTGCCTGGCCCAATCTGGAGCAATCAGAATCATCCTGCAAGGCTGAGATCTGATTTTGACTAGCACCTTGAATAGGAGAGGGAAGGGGAAGGTGTAAAGAAACTTCCTTCCCAATCTAGGAGAAAGGCATCCAGGGACTGAGCCCATCACTGGGGGCCTGCAACAAAACAGTGGAAGTTGGTGATTGTCTGGGGCTGCAAAAGATCTATCTGAGGGGTGCCCATCTGGCAAAAACTATCCCCAGTACTTGGGGATCCAGAGACCATACGTGATGGCCCTGGGAAATCCTGCTGAGAGCATCTGCCAGGACATTGTCCTTTCCTGGGAGGTGAACTGCTATGAGGGAAGTGTTCAGGGAATAAGCCAGAGACCACAACTTCATTGCCTCGGTGCACAAGGTCAAGACCGAGTGCCCCTTGTTTGTTGATGTACCACATTGTAGTGGTGTTGTCTGTTCTGACTTGTACCACTTTGTTCTGAACAGATGCAGAAAACACCTGAAGTGCTAGAAAAACAGCTCTGAGTTCCAGCAAATTGATGTGGAGCAGAGATTCCTGAGGGGACCACACTCCCTGGGTGGAGAGGTCGCCCGTGTGAGCTCCCCAACCCAGAAGGGACGCATCTGTAGTAAGGGTCAAGGAGTGAGATAGGGATGAAGGGACCCCTAGTCTCAAATTGCTCTGATCCTGCCACCACTGAAGGGTCTGGATCAGGGTTCGAGTCACTGGGATCAACTTGGAAAGGGATCTTTCCTTTGGGACCAGAAGGCTCTCAAATGGAACTGAATGTCCCTCATCTGAAACCTTGCTCCTTGCACCACAGCTGTGGAAGCAGCCATGTGTCCTAGAAGCTGTAAGAAGTGCCTTGCTGGTCGAGAGACCTGCAGAGTGAAGGAGGAGGCCAGGGCCACTAGGTTCCTTACCCTTTCTAGGGGCAGAAGGCTCTGGCCTGCTTTGTAGTCAATTCTGCACCTATAAAGGTGAGTACCTGGACAGGTTCCAGAACTGACTTTGGAAGGTTGAGAAGAAAACCCAGAGAGGTGAGCAGCTGCTGGGTAACTTGCAGGTGTGATTTGACCTGCTCTGGAGACTGATCTACAATGAGCCAGTCGTCTAGGTAGGGAAAGATGGCAATCTTGCCTTCTTAAATGAGCAACTGCTACTACTAGACATTTGTGAATACCCTTGGGGCAGAGGTAAGGCCGAAGGGCATAGCTCTGAACTGGTAATGGCCTGAGGGCAGTTCAATCTGAGGTACTTTCGGTGGGAGCTTCTGAGTGAGAACATGGAAATAGGCATCCTTGAGGTCCAGGGAAGCTAGCCAGTCCCTGACCTTAGAGAAGGTAAAATCATTGCCAGAGTCACTATTTTGAATTTTGGTTTCAAAGGTGCTTGTTTAGATATCTTAGGTCCAAGATGGCCCGCCATTCTCCTGTCTTTTGGGGTAAGGAAGTACCTGGAGTACAGGCCCTTGCCCTGGTGTGAGGAGAAACCCTTTCTACAGCTCTGAGAGCCAGGAGGGTTGAGACTTCTGTTTCTAAGGCAAAGGTCTCTAGAGAGTTTGCAGGTGGAAAGATCTGATTCTCATCTTTGGAAATTTTTTGAAGCTGAGAACCAGACCCGACTTACTACTTCCAGAACCCACTTGTCTGATGTTAGAGACTCCCAGTTCTGAGCAAGTAAGCCAACCTGCCCCTACAGGTAATGGAGAATCGGCCCTGTGCACCCCATCAGGGTGCCTGTTTGGCAGGGGCTTTAGGCTGAGGGGTGGAGCAGGCCTGCTTGCACCCGTCTGCCTCCCCTCTGAAGAACCCCCTCTGAGCATAGGCAGAGGAGGCCTGGGTTTGGTAAAAGGCCTGTGAAAAGGCCTACCTCTACCTCTGTGGGCCTGCCTCTGAGGAGTGGCTTGCGCTCCTTGGCCTGAGCACTCTTATAGGTTGTCCTATATTCATCCATTTTCTTCATATAATTCTCTGTCTGCTCCCCAAACAGAGAATTTCCTACACAGGAAAATCCATAGCCTTAGTCTGGGTATCCTGTGACAAGCTAGTACACCTAGAGCCAAGCCAACCTACAAAAGCCACAGATGTAGCCATGACTCTAGAGGATACATCATTAAAATCCACAGCAGCATGGAACTGCACCTTGGATGCCTCAATACCATCAGCAGCCACCTGTTCCAGCTCCTTAGTAAGCTGGCCAGGGGCCTGTTTGGCCAAAGCCATGACAGTGTCCCATCTAGATTTTTGGTATCTTGCCACATAAGCCATGTAATTTGCTTGTCTGAGTCCCAAGGACGCTGCCATGTATTGCTTTTTAGCCATGGCATCAATCTTCCTGGAGTCCTTGTCAGGAGGATGTGAAGCCAAAGGAATATTAGCCTTATCACAGGCTGCAGCCTGAACTACTCCAACATGACTGCATTGCTGTGAAAGGAATTCTGTATCAGGACCTGACAAAGTGTACCTCCGGTCCATCTTTTTGTCCACAGGAGGCACAGAATTAGGAGCTTTTAAAATTTTTATTGTTTGTTTCCCAAATGACTTATGTAAGGAATAGACAATCTCCTAGACTCTGGGATATCCATCATTTCTACAAAATCAGGTTCCTCTTGCTCATCCACAGCTTCCTCCAATGGGAGCTGGAGGTTTCAACAACCTTTTATAAAACATAAAGTGAGAAGGGACTCAGAAAGTGTAGGGGAGATTCTAAAGGTCTGTCTGGGGAGATGTCCGGTTCAATGGGCACACCCAGACTCTCAAGTCACATTCATACTGTTCATAATCATCCTCCCCTCTCTGATTCATAAAACTCTTCTAAATCATATTCTTGAACGGTGGAACCGCCGAACCGACTTTTACTAGACAGTGGCGGTTCGACAGAACCGGAGAAAGTGACTGGACAATTTGTATAGCTCTTGCTATTTCTGCAGCAGTTGGAGAAGGAATTTTAGACTCCACACCTGCTGATTTTCTAATTTTCTTTGCTGGAACTGGCTCCTCAGAGTCAGCTTTACGTTGCCGAGGAAGTCTCGCCTGGTCAGAGGGCACTCCCTCCGGTTCGGTTGGCACGAACGGGCTGTCATCGGGTCAGCGGACTTTTTGGTCTCCGTTCCCTGAGCCTGCCAACTCTCTTATCCAGGGTGGCTGCAGGAAATTCTTACAAATCTGGCAGTCTGAATTGAGGTGGTCAAACCCCAGACAATATACACATGTGGTGTGTGGGTCAGCCTTGGCAAAGGCTTCCCCACAGACACCACAGTGTTGAAGCTCCAGTGGGCCGGTTTTTCTTTTGGGTTTCTCCAGACATAATGCCAGCCTAACCAAAACTTGCCCTTTACGGCAGTGCTAGGCAAGACACCCTTATCGGTTCCCAACCGTGTCACGGGTCGTGGAAAAAACCGTAATGAAATCCGTTTTTTTAGAACCGATAAGAACCGAGAACCGCACTCTAAAAGCTTTAAATGCTTGATTCTTGAAGTTTTAAAACAACCTGATCGGTTCAAACCGAACCGATAAACATTCAAGTTCCACACAGAAATAAACCTGTCTGTTACTTACAATACCACAGACAGAGCTTGAACCAATCGGTTTGCAGTTAAAATAATAATACTCGCGGTTGAATTAACCGAGAAAACACTGTTTAAACTGAGAAATGAACCGAGCAGCAGGAGAAATCTCCGGGCGACTGTTCAGTGAGGAGTAAAGAATCTGACAGTTTCAGTTTGAAACTACACAGACAAACTTCTCTAACCGAGCTTCGCTCCAAGTTCCATGCCTGGCATGGAAGTTAACTATTTCACCTCCGGGACAGTTCTAATGGTGGGACAAACTGCAATTGTCATTATATAGCAAGACTTCATGTTGTTTGAATGGTGTCTCCAATTGCCTTCTAGAGGATAGAGATGGGGTGTGTCATTAGTTTAGTGATGAGAATTTTTCTTAACAGTGTGATTATTGGAAGGTGGTTCTCCGGGCATCTAGCTCCAATTTGGAACTGCTCACAGTAGTGATGCAGCTGTAGGTATTGGAAAAATCTGAGTGTCTCAGAATATTCCTATTGTACTACAGAGAGTGTCTTGAAGGCTGGGAATATTAGGAACTGGGTTAGGTAATGCAGGTGGAGGTGCTTCCAGTTATGGAATGTTAGGTCAGTGTGGTTTGGTTCAAAATTCTCAAGCAGGGAAATTGGGCATAGCAATCTCAGGAAGGGGTGAGGTGTAAGAATTTCGGATCGACCTCCATACCCATAACTGGGAGATCACCCATCTCTCTGAGGGGTCCTGATGTTGTGTAGCTGACATGAAGGACCCATCTAGGAGGAAGGTTTCCTCAAGCTCCCTCTACCTAGCTGGGTGGCCCACAGAAAACGTTGCATAGTGAACATCAAGTGTGTTGCCCAGTAGTACAGTTTTAGATTGAGTAGCAAAGTCCTCCTTTCTCCTTTGGGAGAAACAACCTTGTTAGTTTTATTCTTGGCCTTCTGCCAGCCCAAACAAATCTAAAATGTAATTGTTCCAGGCTTTAAATACCTGTGTGGGGATAAAGATAGGGACATTTTGGAACAGATACAGGACCGGGGTAAAAGTACCATCCTTACCACTTAGATTCTTTGTGTAATATTAAGGGCAACATATTCCATCTATTTAGATCTTGTTGCATTTGTAGGCCAAAAGGGTGTAGTTATTCAGCATGGCACTCTCTGCCTTGTGGGATAAATAAATCCCTAGGTATTTTAACTTGGCCAGATCCCATCAGAATGGGAATCGCTATTTGAATGCTGCTGGTGGATCAAAGTGGCAAGACAGAACATCTGTCTTGGAGGTGTTTAGCAATAATCTGAGACCTCACTATAATCCGCTAGGATTTGGAAAACTGCTGGGATTGACACTGTGGGGTTGGTTAGGTAGAGTAGGGTTTCATCTGCATAATGTGCTATGCGATGTTCCAATCCCTCCACCTGAACCCCTGTAAGATGGGGATAGAGTCTGATAGCTTGTGCCAATGGCTCAATAAACAGAGCAAACAGGCCTGGGTAGAGGGTACCCTGCCAGGTTCCCCAATACAGTGGGAAGTATTCTGGTGAGTGGTGCAAGACCTTCACATGCCCTGGGTGAGGCATAGAGATTTCAAATGGCTGCTATCAGGGGAACAAGGAACCCCATTCTACCCCGTGTGGCAAATAAGAATGGCCAAGATACCCTGTCAAATGCTTTTCTGCATCAAGACTGAGCAGGGTCAATGGAGTTCCCCCATCTGCATCTCATTAGTAAGGTGTAGAGCTCTATGGGTGTTATCTGAGGTTGACCTTGCACTAGAACCCAGTTTGGACTAGGCCAGTCAGATCTAGGTGTACTTTATCTATCCTTTGGGCAATAATTGACATGAGAAATTTGTAATCTGTGTTAAGAACAGAAATAGGGTGGTATGAATTACAGGTCTGTTTTTTTTGTCTGGTTTGAGAATGATTGAAATTGCTGCATAGGACCAGCTCAGGGAGGGGCTCCCAGAGACAACCTCATTAAATGTTTGAAGGAGCAGTGAGGAAAGCCACTGCCCTGCATATGAAGAGTTCTACTCCATATCCATCCGGCCCTGGTGCCTTCTTGTTCTTGGACCTGGTGATGGCTACAGATAACTCCAAGAGGCCATAGGGTGGATAGGATTGCTCAGGGTTTTGTTGTTCCAAGGTCAGGGAGGGTAGTGGTAGTGTAGACAGGAAAGAGGAGATGGCCTCAGGTTCTGTCTCTAGCTCAGGGGTATACAGTTTCTAATAGTATGTACAGAAGGCCTGGGCTATATCTTGTACTTTAACATATCGAGTATCTGTGACAGAGTCTTTTGTTGCCTCAGTTGTGGGATTTATCTCTGCCTGTGTAGATGGTTAGCCAGGAGGTGGGTGGCTAGAGGCCCCAACTCTCCATACCTTTGGCGGAGGAAGGCCAGGGATATTTCTGTTTGTTGTAGGCATAGTTTATCTAGGTCCTGCCTAACATGTTGAAGCAATGAGAGTATTGATCTGTCCTCTTGCTGGTGGGCCATCTGTAAAAAGTGGAGTGTATCCTCCAGTTGTCTCTACTTTTTGTATCCTGGTTTGTGTTGCTGTGTATTTAATTATGTGATCCCTAACAATGCTTTCACGGTGTACCAAAACATAGAGTGCGCTATTTCTGGGTCAGAATTATCCTGGATAATTTCTTCTATTGTATCCATCAAGAACTCCCTGAAGGGTTCGCCTGTCAGATATGCTGCATTAAATCACCAGCTGGTATTTAGCTGCTCCTGGCCAAATTCTCACCTACTTAGCACTGCCACATAGTCAGTATGTAGTATATCTCCTAATTCACAGCTGGCCAGGGAAGCTATGTTTTCTCTCTGTGTATAACAATGGTCAATGCAGTTATACATCCTGTGTACCAATGAGTAGTAAGTATATCCCTCTCCTTGGGTGCAGGAATCACACACATCTATCCATCCCATCTCTTGGGCAAACTGTTTAAATGTTTTATGTGGGTGGGTTACCTATATTGTGACACAGTGGTTGTGTCTAGGCTGAGATCAGGGGCTATACTGAGGTCACCTGTTAGCAGAAGTATTCTCTTTGTGGGGTCACTACCTTTTTTTCTTTCTTTATTATAAAGATTTTCAGTTAGACCAACCAAACAAGAAAATCACACAAAATAACCAGTTAAGGTGCAACATTACCAGGTAAAAGATAAACATCTAAAACCTATACAAAACATTAACAACACAACTACCCAACACCCTCCCTGGGAAGCATTATGGTCAATTCAAATATAAAGTAAATTAGTTAATTAGGAAGCATTATACTCCATTAATATCATTTATCAGAGCAAAAAATACATAAAATGAAAAGCTACCCATGTATAAATAGGGATCCTGTTAACTAAAAACTAAACAAATACTATTTTAATTATTTTAGTAATCAGTGTCTTTAATAGACAAAAATATTTTAGAAAAGCATAAGACATTAGAACCAGATCCAGCTCTCAGGAGACTGCCTTTAATCATAAGCAATATTACATCCAGTAGTTTCTTCCAGCATTTCAAGTAGAAGGATTGTTTGTTATGAAAGTAAAATCTAATACGAATCAATGTTAGATTTTGTCAAATCTGGAAAATGAGTTCTTTGAAAGACAGTGTGGTCTGATCTGTCCAATGCTTAAGAATAGCTTGTGATGTTGACACCCCAATTACAGATAGTAAGGATTTGTTTATAAAGGGCATATCTGTAGCCAAGTTACCAAATAAAAGTATCTATATTGAAGTTGTTAGATTGTACTAATTTGTCTACTATTTTAATTTTAATTTCCTGCCACAAATTGTGAATAGAAGGACAGGACCAGAGCATATGGTCCAAAGATCCGATGTCATTATTACATTTATAACATAAATTAGAAGGTTTAAGGCCCATTTATAAAATCTAGAGGGAGATAAGTATGCATTATGTAATATTCTGTAACAAATTAATCAGAGATTGTTCAACGGAATTAACTTGGAAGTGTTTTTCCACATATTTCCCCAATTCAAAGTATGAGTTGAAAAATAGTTGTCCCAAAATGTATTTGTAAAGGGTTTGTCTAGAAGTTTAAGTTTCAATAGAAGTCTATATAAATTTGAGATAGGATGGGGTTTATTTCCAGCAATAACCAAGTCTGGCATAAGGTTAAGTTCTTTACTAGATGTAAGAGATTATTTAAAATATGATGCTAAAATCAATTTTAAAATACTGAAGTTAAGCAAATATCTCTTGGGCCAGTTGAACTTTTTAGAAAGTTCAGAAAAGGGATGAAAATCTCCTTATCAATTACAGATTTCACTGTTAAATTAGTGGACCATGGTAAAAGATTTGCAGTGAGATTTTTCTCTGAAATCAGAAGTTTGGGTTGTATAGAATAGGTTGATCTAGACATAGAGCCAAATTAATAACAAGGATATTACAAAGCTGATTATGAATTATTTTTTAATTCAATATACTTTATTGATTTCAACAGCTTTTACCATGGATGGCCCAATAAAAGCAGTACAGCTGCAAAGTTATTAGGTAATCAAACATACATGTCAAACTATACACGACATAATACTAACATACAACATAAAACTCTTGCCACACATAAACCCCACCATCCCTCCCTGTGCCTGTGTGTCAGTAGAGTAGAGATTAAGAATTCTGATACAAGCTATCTAAGGTGTCCAAAGGGATAATACAGCACAAAGAGGCTCCCATAATGCTTGATAAACGTCAAACCTATGCTGCATAGTGGCAATATGTTTCTCCAGTTGAAGAACTGTTAACGCCTCACAATACCATTCCAGTATTGAAGGAGTGATTCATCTTTCCAGTGCTGAAGTATGGTCAGCTTGGCAGTGGTTGCAATTAGAGTCAGGTGGGTTTCCAAGAGTTAGGCGTGCCTCGTGGGAATAGGGTTAACAGGCATGATTCTGGGGTGAACAATAATTCTAAGCCCAGGATGGGATTAAAGGTTTCCCTAATGGTGGTCCCAAACTTTTGGGCCTTTGGACACTCCACAGCATGTGAAACAGGGTTCCCAGCTCCTCTCCACACCTATGGCAGACAGGGATGACACTTTCCTACAGTATGTAACCTAATGGGGTATAATACAGATTACGCATTATGTTAAATTGGGTAAGCCTCAGTCTGTCTTGTTTGATAAATTTGTAAATGTTTTCCCACACTGTACCCCAATAGTCTGGGTTGTCTAGGAGGAGAGTGTTTGTGTCCAATAGTAGCAAACCCCTGTTGGGAGGGCAGGATCAAGGCTCTGCAGAAATTTATAAACACCGAAACAGCATGGGGTTGCCTCGCCACCTCATGTATCCCTGGTAAGTCAATCTGTGATGAAGGAGTCCAGGGTTTGGGCCCTAAGAAGGCAACAATAGAATGCTTTATTTGCTAGTATTTGAAGAATTCATTGTTAGCTAGCTGGAACCTTCCTTGCAAACAATGGAATGGTAGTATAGTGTTTCCATTGTATAAATCTCCAACACACTATATTGTAGCGGGGCAAAAAGAGGGTGGAATTGTGTGATTATTTATTAAGAAATGGGGTTATTAAAAGGAGTTGGCTTATTGACTTGTGCCAAGTGAAAGAGAAGTGTACTTGTATCTGGTGTAAGGCCCTGAGGGACCAGCCTATGGAGAAATTCTTGAGGGACATAGGAGGCGGGAGGGAGTTGATACATAAGAGCCAATAAGGAGCAACCATTACATTTCACTAAGATTCTTTCAATTTCAACCCATGCTGGGGTGTATCGGCTAGTCTGATGTGGAACAGGGTCTGCCCTCTATTTCACCAATTTGGCTATATGCTGGGCTCCATAATAGGCTAAGAGGGATGGGAATGCTAGCCCCGTAATTTAGAGCAGTCAGTTTGTCATATCCTCTTTGAATCCCTTTATTCTTCCATAAAAACCTATTAAACATTCTCCGCAGTTGGGTGAACCAAGATTTAGGGAGGAAGAGGCCCAGCATCCCCATTGGATACATGATCTGTGGAAGTACATTCATTTAAGGACACTTATATAGCCTCAGATGGACATAGGTAAGGTACTCCACCTATCTAGATCTGCCTTTAACATAGAAACCAACTTGGTGAGGTTTTCTTTCATCATTGAGGGAGCTCTTTGGTAACTTTGATTCCCAAATATGTTAAATTATGGGAGCCCATGTCAATCCTAGACCCGAGAGCGCAGCTTTTAATATGATGGTTAAGAGGGAAGATTTGGGACTTAGAGATATTAAGCTTACAGGAGGAGATACTGGAAAAAATATTACATTCTTTAATTAGGGCTGGCACCGTGGAAATGGGGTCTTCAACATGTAGTAAGAGGCCATCTGCATAGGCAGAAAGGAGATACTTTTCATCTCCAAGTTGGATAGCAGTCAGGCTGGTAGAGCTAACTAGTCTGAAGATGAGGGATTCTAAGTAAAAATTAAAAGGAGTGGGAGAACGGGTAACCTAGGCGGTACCGCTGCAAGGAAATGGGTCTGATAGGTAATCGTTGCACCAAACTTTGGCCGTGGGGCCAGAGTATAATATTCAGATCCATTTAATAAAGTCCTCAGGGATCCCACACTTAGAAAGGGAGGCAAATAAAATCCCCAGAAAACTCTGTCAAATGCTTTCTTGGTGTCAAGGGAGACCAAGGCAGAAGGTACCTTAGAGTCCCTTGACACCAAGATTAGATGCAGAAGTTTCCTCATATGGTCTCCAGAGGAATGATCTGCCATAAAACTGATTATGAATTCTTAATGAAGTACCAACCACCATTATTTTGAGATTTTCAGAATTTAATTGAGAGAGAATATAGGATGGCTTCTGGGCATATATTATGTCTTTTACATATCTTTTCTCCAACAATACCCAGGTAGAAACATGTACAGGTGACTGTCTCTCTTGAGATAGCCATTTTAAATATTTATTAATATGAGATGGCAAATAATAAAATAATAAGTTGGGTACTTTCTGACCTCCTAAGTTTTTAGGCAATGTAAGTTTATGAAGAGCTTTTCTTGGCATTCCATTTGGCCTTAGGAAATGGTTTATAACTGCATTAAACTTCTTGAACCATTTAAAGGATAGAAATACATTTAACCCTTGCATGGCCACAGATTGATATATCAGTCCAAAATACCTATATGTTCTAATTCTGTCGGCAGCCTATGGGTTAATATATTAATTAGGAATAATATTCTAGGAAAATGTTCATTTTGAATTAGTGCATGTGTGTCAAACTCCTTGGGAGAGTAAGCTTTGAGGGTGTGACACTGTCTGCCCAATGCAGAGTGCTCTGCATGGGGCTTGACAACATCACACCAATCCTCGGTCAGGCTGGTCCTGATGCTGTTTTGCCTTCAATGGTCTGCACATGAAAGAAAAAGCTGTGCCAATCAGGAGCCAGCTTTTTCCTTTCATCTGCAGGCACCACAGTGCAAACAGCTGTTTGCTTCATGATCTAAGAATTCTCCCACCCATGGAGCAGGCCACAGCCTAAACTCCATCTGGGAGTATTGTGTGCATGATCCAGTCGTGCTGGCTGGGAGGAGGTGCTTCCTTGCCTGCCTCCTCCACGTCCCTGTCATGCTGTCAGACCCCCTGCCCCTAACTGCCAACATCAGGGTGCTCAATCCCCATGTTGCCTGTATCCCAAAACCCCTTATCCTTTAATATGGCACACTGGAGCTCACTCCAGTGTGTCAAAACCTGCTGTGGTGTTTTTTTGACACCAAGATGCCCACTCCTGGTGTCGGACATACCCCCCACATAAATTCCGACTGTGGGGTGCCCATTCCCCAGGTTGACATTGATCTCCCTTGCATCTCCGAGTTCTCTGGCACACTGGGAGCCCACCCCAGTGTGCCAACATCCATAGCGTCCCTGTAAAAAGAAAACAGACCCACAAAGTCTTTTGATTTTTTTAACCTGAATGACAAAAACGGTCCCCTTGGTTGTCACCGCCCCTCCCCAACCCGCACTCTCTCTCTCTGCATACCAGCTCCCTGCACCCCAACCCATACATACCTGCAGAGGTCAGAAGCAGCAATCTTCAGTGGACCAGGAACTTGTCTGCACTCTTCAAAACCAGTCGCGAACTGAAGAAATTACAGTAAGTCCTATAATGGTAGTGAATGGGGGTTTCAGTTTAGATTGATATCTTAGCCATTTGTGGGAGTTTTGGTCCCACATTTTCAACATGGGGTTCTTGGTACCCAACCTCATGAACACAGTCACTGTCATTTCATTTCATTTATTGGTCCCAGTCACTGCGCCGGAATCACCTTTCAGGACCAATTAATAAAATGACAATGTCACTGTTCAGGAGGTTGTGTCCCAAAAGTCCTTGTTGCAAATTTGATGAAAAACTCCCACAAATGACTCTATGTTCTATTTGATTCATTGTGTAGTTTCTATGCACGCTCGTAACGTTATCAGTTTTAAGATTTTCACTTCATATTTCCAACATTGCCATTTTTCACATCCCCTTATGAACAGTACAACTGTCATTTTTTGTATCCTTTCCAAATGTGTTTTTGCACCTGTGGTGCAGAATGGCGTGGTTGCTGTGCGAAATCAACTTTTGGGACAGATTAACAAAATTCCAGTGCCACTATTCATGAGGGAGGTTCAAAAGGCCATGTTGAAGATCTGGTGAAAACATTCCAAAAATGACTGCTTTGGCGTGCATTGTGCAGTTTCTCACACACTTGTAACTTGCCACTTTTTCATATTTTCACTCCAGATTTTCAACATTGCCATTTCTTCACACCTCCTCATGAACAGTACATCTGTCATTTTCACATCTTGCCCAAAATGTGTTTTGCCCCGTGGTGCTGACTGGCACACTTGCTGTGTGAAATCACCTTTTGGGATTGAGTAACAAAATGTTACTGGCACTGTTCATGAAGTGATGTCCAAAAAGCCCATGTTGAAAATTTGAGCAAAATACCGACATAGCCCAGGGCATTAGAGTTTCCAACAGTACCTCCCACCCTTAAAGTGCAAGACAGAGGAATATACAGAGAAACATATGGAGGCATGTACAAGAGCAATACCAACAGTGAACTCTCCTTTTAACTGAAGTTTGGCTATGCTTATACCCATAATATTTATGTTAGAGTTTAAGAAGTGTATCAAGGGTTCTAAATAAAAGTTAAATAATGTAGGTGAAAATGGGCCTCCTGTCTAGTACCTTGAGATAAATTGAAAGGGGATGAAATTAAATTGTTACAGCTGATTATAGCCGTGGCCCCAGAATACAAAATGTTTAACCAATTGATAAATGGCCTAGGAAACTGAACTTAAGTAAAGTGGCAATAAAAATTTGGTGAACTCTGTCAAATGCTTTTCCACATCCAGAGAGACCAAAGTCAAGGGTGTGTTTAGTCTCCCTAGATGTGGAAAGAATATGAGACATTTTTCTAACATGATATGTTGCTTGCCTAGAAGCTATAAAGCTTTCTTGGTCACTACATATCAACTTTTGCTCATATCGTTTTATCCTTGTTTTATCCCTCTGGGCTAGAATATACACTAGGATTTTAATGTCATAATTAATTAATGAAATGGGGCAGTAGTTAGAAAACTTTTGTTTTGCTTTATTGGGTTTTGGAAGTAGCATTATTCTTGCCTCCAGTAAGGTTTTATCCAAAAGCCTTTCACAAGAATATAGTCATAAAATTCTTGTAGAATAGGCAATATTTTTTTAAGTTTTGTAAAAATATGTGGTAAGACCATCTGGCCCTGTTGCTTTGTTTATGGTGTAATTGTCAATGGCCTCGCCTATTTCTTTTAAAGTACTAGGTAAGATTAATTTAGAAGCCTCTATCTCTGTAATACTGAGGACAAGAGAAGTTAACAAGATAGGTATTAATCATTTCTGGGGTGGATGGTGGGGTAGTGTTGGGGATAGGGCCATACAAATTTAAGTAATAATTGAAAAATTTGTTTTAAATATCTTTAGGATCTGTAAGAAGTGTATTGCTTAGATCAGAAATTATGGACTCTACAGTCCTGATATTCAATTGCCTGGCAAGGCGCAAGTGGTGGTGTAGTGCAACTGAGTTGTGCTGGAGCAACAAAGGGAGATATTCAAAAGAGATGTGCCATGGTGCAGCCTCGTCCTGTGGAACTCACTTCCTTCATCAGTAAGGGAGGTCCTTTCAGTCGAGGCATTCAAGGCCCACTTCAAGACTTTCCTGTTTAGCCAGGCATTCCCAGACACTGTTTTGTAATTAATGTAGGGGTTATTTAACTGCTATTATTGAATTTTGCTGACAATTTGGACCCTTTTTAATGGTGTTATATAAGTTTTAATTAGAATGTTGATTATTTATAATGTTTAAAATTTGATGTTTTTATTGTATGGCACCCAGAGCCTCTGGGATTGGGTGCCTGAAAATAAATGTTGCCTTGCCCCACCCTCCTGTATCTCCAATCACTGTAAATGCGATCCATAGTTCCCTGGTAGTCTAGTGATACCCCCACCCTGCCGGTAACCTCAATCACCCGTACAGATGAATAAAACATATCCCTAGTGATCCAGTGGCACCCCACCCCTCCACCCACACAGGCCTCCTAGCCCACCCTGCTCCCCCGCTGTCACTGGCGGGAAGCAGCACACCCACTGCATACCTCCACAGCTGACCACAGAATGACAGCTTACAGTATGAACTGCAAGTCCATTGGTCCCACACTGTGGACCAATGAGCTGGATCATCTAATAGTCATTCTAAATGGAATGTGCCGCCATATGCATGGGCACGCTCTGGAGATGTGCTGCACACATTATCTTTTGCACCCTGGCATATTGGGAATTGCGCCAAGCAACTCCTACATTTGAATATTGCCCAGGGTGCATTCTGGGTTGTGCTCGAGCAACCCAGTTGCACAAGGTGCAACCCTTTGAATATCTAGCTCAATGTATCTGGACTGATCCATCTTTTAATTCTAAGGGCCAATAATTTACTGGTTTCTACCCTAGATCAAGATAAGAAGTTTTTGATCTAATTATAAGTTCAGCTTGTTCTTTTGAAATAAAATGGAATTCCTCTTTTCATAGATTCATAGAATGTTACGAGTTAAGGGGACATCAGTCAATTAGAAACTCGCCACCTGTACTGGTGGAAAACCTAGCTCAGAAAGAAATCTCATTTTGACCCATACAACAGTCAATATTTATTCTGAACTTTTCTAAACTATCACTTTGAACAACATAGCTGGGTAATGAATTCCATGCTGAAGTCATTCTTTGAGTGAACCAATTATTACATTTATTGGTATGATTTGTATACCCTTTAAGTTTTAGGTTATGGGATCTCGTGGTTAAATTACCGTGATATTTAACTAGTCCCAATGTGTCAAGGAGATAGTCATCTTTGACTGCCTTATAGGTGAAGCATAATCACTTCTTAATTGTCTGTATTTTAAGGAATACATTCCCAGGTTTTAAGTCTCACGACCATAGTTCAGATCTTTAACATTGTTGATCTGCTTGGTAATTCTCCTTTACACTCCGTCGACCAATTTTTACCTCTAACTGTGGTAGGTGTACACAGTGGCACACAATATTCAAGATGTGGGTGCACTAGTGCTGAATAAAGTGGCATTATAACTTTGGAGTCCCTACTCTTAACGTTTTTCAAAATGCAACTTATGATACTGTGCCATTTTTAATTGTTATCCTATTGTGTGACTCAAAGGATAATTTGTTATCTATTAATACACCCAGATCAACCTTAGAAACGACCTCTTGCAATTGTATATTATTAATACTATAGATATTTTTGTTGTTATTATGCCTGAGATGCATTACATTGCATTTTTAATATTGAAACTCATGTTGTTATTGTTAGCCCATAATACTAAGTTATTTAAATTATTCTGCATATCTGGGCTGATTGTAAATTGTTTACTATACAGCCCAATTTACAATCATCTGCATACTTTAGCCCAGGTTCCACCAGTGGTTTGCATGGATGGAATAAATAATTTAAATAATATAGGGCCCAGAACTGAGCCTTGGGGAACACCGCTAGTAACCAGTCCCCATTCTGAATAGTGTCCCCTAATGGCTACTCATTGTATTCTATTAGAAAGTCATGAGTTTATCCAGTTTATTATATTATTATGCAAATGAATACTGATAAGTTGTTCTATCAGGATCTTGTGTGAAACTGTACCAAAAGCCTTTGAATAATCAAGATAAATAACATCAACTGGTAAACCACAATCCAAAGCACTTACTGGTTCAAAAAATGAATTAAGTTAGTTAGGCATGATCTTCCTGACTGAAAACCATGTTGATTAAGATCTGTTAAATTATTTTGAGAACTACAGTATGTTTATCTACCCTCATTTGAATTAGCCTCTCTAACATTTTACAAATGACTGAAGTCAAACTTATTGGCCTATAGTTGTTAGTTTCCTTTTATTTCCAGATTTAAATATCAAGGTTATATTGGCCTCCTTCCATGCTGGAATAGTAACCCCTTCCTTCAGTGAGGTGTTAAATAACATGGTTAGTGGTCCCATTAATTCTTGTCATAGTTCTTTAATAAATTTGGGATGCAGTCCATCTGGACCAGGAGAACCTGTACGTTTAGATGATTAAAAGTTTCTGCCACCTCACCCTCAGTAAAGGGATTGCAATCACTGTTATTTTTTTTAATGCTTGAATCTCTTGTTTTTCTTTCAAGGAAGAGCATCTTGATTTTTGATTCCAGATCTCATAGCTTGTTAGATATTACTATTAACCTTTCTGTTTTTGCTTTTATGTTTAGCATCAAATCTAATAAATTCCCCTTTATGAAACATTTACAAGAAGCCCAAGTTATAACTGTTTTATCTATAAAGTGAAAGTTTTGTTCCCAAAGCATCTTTATAGAATTACCAGTACCAATATGCTTAATTATATACTCTTGCCTTAATAAACCCAGTCTAAGTCTCCATGTAAACTGTCTTGCTTGGGAGTACCCAGCTTTAAAATAACTTGAATTAAGGAGTGATCGGATGACACACGTGGAAGATGAGATAAGGGATTTAGAAATAAGAAAATAATCTTTTCTAGATAAGGAATTATGAACCTGTGAGTGAAAGGTAAAGAAATTTCTGTGTAGGGAATAAATTTATCCAAGGATCAGAAAAATCATGTATTAGATCTTGAGAAGCGCTTTATTGTCTAATGTAGCTGAATGGTTGGGAGGGTTTGATTTGTCATGGGAAAAGTCAAGAGGTAGATTCCAGTATCCTCCTAAAATAATATGGCAATCAGAAAAGGTGCTAAGATAGAAATTATGTTCGGGTAAAAGCTGTAGAACCAGAGTTTGGACCATAGATGGGGCCCAGTACATATTTAACAATTTCCCTATTGCTAGAATATAGCTGCCTTCCTGATTAGTAATCAGTTTTGAAGGTGGAAACCCTGATTTGGTGAGTTCACCAGCTCCAAGTACCAAATTGAAGTTGAATTTTCTGAGACAGTTAATCTCTGAGTGTAGTAAATGTGTTTCCTGAAAAATACTAGCTTAACCCCCACCCAGATCTTATAAAGTTTAAGATTTGCATTCTTTTGGATTTGGATCTCATGCCTTTCACGTTCCATGAGGCTATTTTAATATTAGTTGTTGACATAGAAATATATTATTATAAGAGTTTTATAACAATCCAGAGGTAGCATAAAAACAACAAGGAACTCATCCTCAGAGTTACATAGCTTCCTTAAATTACTCCCACTTATCTTCCAACATACCCCAAAGAATTTCAATTCCTGAATAAAACTGGAGTTGAGCATGAGTAATAAACCTATAGTAATCCATCCCCAAGTCCCTAAGACTGTCCTCCTAAACTTCCTAAACACTGTGAAATACTTTACTCTTTCCCCATACTTCCAACCTAGCCTCAGATCAAATACCTAGCCAATACAACCCTGCTATAATATATTTGTTTTCAGGAGGACATATAGTACAAGATACTGATGTGCAGGTTATCAACAATAACCATACCCTCAACAGTAATGTGTATAAAGTGTAATACAATTAAGAGACAACTTTTAAAATATAATATGAACTTTCCAAATAGTAAACAAAGAAGATTATCTTGTATATTATATCTCTATGTTGGTTATAGAATAATTTTAAAACTAGCTCCTCTTGGCGTATAAATCAGTCCCCTAGGAATTAGCCCCGAGCAGTTATGTAAAATGTTAATTCAAAAATAAAACAGAATTTTATATATTTGGCATTGCATATAGGTAGGGACAGGTAAGGCTAGGAAAATGTGGAAGGGTATACTATGAGATACAAGCAGCCGCTCCAAATGTAATTGGGGTCCTGTAGCTTTAAAATTTGGGGAAACAATGGAAAGTCCAGCAGTCAGAGAATCTATCCCATGGAGAGCCCTATAAAAATAAATAATTTCATTTATAATTTTGAACTTCCTCTTTGCATCATTTCAAGGTATACATGCAAAAATAAAATAGTTCAAAAGTGGGAAAGGGGATGTCTGCTCACAGAAAAGGACATCAAGGTAACAGTTCTTTTAAACCCTAGTAGCTGAAATATTCCTTACCAAACCAAGCAGCACCCTATTTAACATGAATACATAAACTGTTGGCTGGTAATAAAAATATGCACTCCCTATTTAGCGGGATCCAGCTATTGAAGGGTGTTAAAATAGAGTGGCCACCCCACTATAAAACGACCTGTTAAAAATGCTTCTGTGGTGGAAACTATAAGCCCATGTCACATAACCATATTAAACGGGTATTATGGCTTGAGTTGATGTTTTGCAGACCAAGATCCCTCTTGATACAAAGAGCCCACCCTTTGCGTGAGACACAAAGCATAGCTTCATGATGTTTGACCCCTATTTATCAAGGAGATGTAATAAATAGGCAATGATGCAAATGAGTTTAAGTATTTAGAAAGTAATCCCAAATCAAAATAAAAATAAAATAAGTAGGAATATCATCCTGTTTAACGGATGTTACTCTATCGATGAAGAGTTTAAAAATGGTACTCTCCTTCAAGACGTAACTCTTCCCATTTACCTCGGATCATCAAAAGAACCCTCATGTTTTTAAAAGACCATTTATGTGAGAGTATTCTCTGGTCCTCCCCCACAAAATCCAGTCCACCAGAATAACCACTTGCAAATATAAAGTTGTTCCTAGTTTAAATTTTTCTTTTCTTTTCTTCTAAAAAATAGTCTGCTCTCACATAAAAAGAAAGAAAGAAACATCATAATTCGCAATATCGTACTATCCGAAAGAATTACTATCTCAATCACATTACTAGGAACCTTCTAAGCAGCAGTATACTGGCTCTGAATAAATATACTAAGGCTTCACATACAACATAGCCTTCAGAAGAAGTAAGTCCAGTAACATAAAGAAAAAGGAAAAAAATAGGTTTTCTTGTCCTTTGAATTATGAAAAAGAAATCAAAGGAAAAAAGAACTTACATAAGGGAGCCAACTATCTTCGTCGGGAGAAGGGACCCTTCTATGTAACTGAAACTAAGTTTAGGGCATTCATTTAACCAACAAAGATATTAGGAAGATCTTTGCCATAATCAATCCAGAAGAAGGAGAACATTTTAACAGGAATGATAGCTAGGACCTAGTACATTCAGCTTTATGAGCACATTACTGGGTCAAATTAAATGTTGCGCAAAATGGCAGAACCCCTGCATCCAGAAGCTTCTATGGAGGTTATATATCGGAACCATGTAAAATTTACTAGGAAGCTCATTCTCGGATATAAAAAGCTATAAACTAATTTTTTAAACCATATGGGTTCCATCTGCCAAGTTCTCAACCAGTAAAGTCCGAAACATAACTAAAACTGTAGCCCTCAGCCGTTAAACATATACAGATGCAAATTTAGTGACATTTAACTACATCATCACAAACATTTGCAACTTTCTGCTCTAGTCATTCAGCAAATACACAAGCTAAGCCAACAAACGTTTTCATATAAGGTTTCAACCTTTCCAAAATAAATTGAGAAACAGCAGGGCAAGTTGGGGTAAGCTTGATCCGACACTTCAAATGCATGCCATTTACTATCTTTAAAAATAGACAGTTTAGCTGTATAAGACATGCAAAATTATGTTCGTGCTGAGATAAGTTTGTTTACAATTGGAGTCTAGTGTATGGTGGAAAGCGGTTGTGTATGGAAATCCTCACTAACGCAGAATGACTTTTCGTTTTGCGTTAGTGAGGACGTCATCAATACTAAGGGACTACAGCAGATGTCGTGATTCGTCCCTTGCTGTGTGAGAGGGGCGCGTGAGTGTGCTGGGAGGTGTCAGTTGTGAACCGAGGGCATCAGCAGAACCCAGTGAAAATATAGAAAAGTGATTGTCTTTTGTCTTTTTCCGGGCCCAACACATTATATAGAACAGTGTATGGTTACCCATACACTACTCAACTACTCTTTCACCTCGTAGATACAATGCTGACTTGAGACCTCTCGAGCTTCGCTCTCGAGGTTATCTGTCGGCATTGTATCCACTGGTGGAAGAATAGCCTTGTAGTGTATGGTTAGCCATACACTATCCTATATACAGTCTCTTTTTATGAACTTCGTGAGAAAGATCTTGAGTCACACGCATTTTCTTACCATCCCATGAAGGTTGTTTTTGGTCCTTCACTTTTTTAAAACATGTCCTCTGTCAAGAAAGTTTAAAAATCTAATGATACGTGGTCTTGGAGATTCTCCTTTGCTGGTACTGGCCTCAGAGCCCTATGGGCTTTTCAATTATATGAACTACCATTTCTGTGATATTTTCGCACAGGACTTGTGCAACGTGTAAGGGGTCTGTACTTTCTGAGGATTCTGGAGTTCCCTAGATCACAATATTGTTGCATCCTGATCTACCTTTCAGATCCTCAAGTTTTAGTACGAGTTTAATTTTTTGTCTTAAAGCTGGTAATTCTGGTTTGGTTTTAGCCCCTCCAGTCCTCTACCGACGATATATGTGCCTCGGCATCTGAAAGCTTGGATGACATTTTCTTAAGGTTTCTATAGTGTATGGTGGAATGCGGTTGTGTATGGAAATCCATACACCGCAAAAAGTTGTTCTGCTGCAGTGGTGAGGATGTCATAATACAAGGGACTACAACAGACATGATTCGTCCCTTGCTGTGTGAGAGGGGCGTGTGAGTGTGCTGGTCAGTGTCAGTCATGAACCGAGGGCATTGGCAGAACCGAGTGAAAATATAGAAAAGTGATTGTCTTTTGTCTTTTTGGGCACCATACACTATATCGAACAGTGTATGGGTAACCATACACTACAAGGCTATTCTTCCACCAGTGGATACAATGCTGACTGATGAACTCGAGCAAAGGTTTCTCTTGTCTCTTTTGAGTCTTGAACCAGGTGTGAAATGGCCTCTTTATCTTTCATTTCTAGCATAAATTTCTTTTCTGATAAAGGATTGTTTATGGCTGTATCAGGCGTGTTTTACCTGGGCCTTGTTTTGATTTCTTAAAGTCCCGATCTACCGGCATTGTTTGTGGAGTATGCGTGATCGGCATTTTTCATGTCTGCATCCACTTTTATGTTTGCTAAGGTAACCTCAGTTTCATACAGTTTCCTCTGAACTATGGTCAATCTGCCCTCAGGATCAGCCCACATTTCAGTTGCCTGGAAACTGGTCTTGCTAGGGATGAGTATGGCTACTTTATGCTTTGTCCTTCATCACATGAGGTGGCAGACCCTCAGACAGCCAAACTTAGCTAGCTTGCCATGTTTTAAGGAAGACATATGCCTCTTGCATGTAGACCACATCTGATTTGGTTTTCGAAGCATGGACAGGATTATAGTTCTCTTTATTGGGCTAGCTAAGCCATTCACATTTGATGAGTATAACTGTATGGGTCTAACAGTCATAATGGGAACCTATTTGGCAGGGAGGGGAGTTGTGAATTCCACTTCTTTCCCACCAGATTTCTGTTAGTGGTCCACAGTACTCTCTATCTGTAATTCTAAGGTTGTTATCGCTGTGCACACTGACTGTATTTAATATCACTAACATATACAGAAATACTAACAACATATTAACCAAAATAAAATTAACCTTAAGGAACCTGGAGCTTACAGGACTACATTTAACTATGGCACAGCATCCTGCCAACTGGGCAGGTGCTGTAGAACTATCGTTACAGGTGGCTTTCAATATGTCTGGATAAATCCAACCCAGAGGACCTAGGCATGCTTGGTCCTGTGTGGCCCTAAGTTAGGGCCTATGTTGTCAGTCAACAAGGAGATAAAGGAAAAGGAAGATTGGGAAGGGTGTTGGGGTTGATGAGGTGTCATGCCTCAGCTCTTCCTTGAGCTACTGCAATATATACAGGTAGGTGGTTATATTATTCATTCATTACAGTTTATAAAGCAGGAGTGAAGCAGAGGGTTTCCTGTAGCTCATGGAAGACTTGGCTCAGACTCCCCTGGCCCCGAAGGTGGGGGTTACCCTGTATGGATGTACTGAAGGGAGGGAGGTCTGTCTGTCTCTCTCTCCCTAGACTTCATCTTGCCTACATATTTGGTCTGTCTGCATGTAAAATGCTTATCAGGAGCCCCTAAATCCCTACCCCACCACAACCATTTATTGATCTTATAAGGGTCTATGGGGGTTCCTCCTCCCCTCCCCTCCCCACAAAAATGAATAGGTGAGGAGCTGAATAGAGCAGCTAGAAACCAAATACACAGTTATCGCATTGCTCAGTGTGACATCTGCAGGCAGTCTTTTTTTGCAATTTAATAAACTTTATTGAGTTTCCATTGCAAATCGAATACAAAATAAAATAAAATATAATATTTGAAATAAAAGTAAGTAAACTCAAAATACAGGATCAATAGATAGTTGTTTCCATATTTACCCCATGGTATCTGTGGAAGGTAGTATCTTATTCCATGTGCTGGTACCAACGTTTGAGGTCATTCATATAAAATAAGTAAACAAAATAAGATGGATACAAGGCAACATAAATCTCAATAACAAAGGATAATGATACACTGTAAATCTCTCCCCACCCTCCCACCCACCCTAGAACCCCCCAAGCAGGCAGTCTTTATTGTTTAACATTTTAGTCCATTCTTGTTGCAGGTTGTCTGCATCTTTTATTCCTGTGCTAGTAGCATGTGAACTCACTGTCAGGGTATCCGGGGCCCCTAAAGTCCATCATTCTCCCCAGTCTCTCAGATCCCTCCAGTAAAAACATAGGCCATTGTGCCCCTAACTCCGTCTTCCCCTTCCCCTTTCAGCCAGATTGTATAGCCTTTTCTGACTCCTGCCAGCACCAGGTTTCATTATGTGGCACAGTTGTATTACTTTAGTAGTGGCTGGGAGGGCTTTCACTCATCAACCAGAAGAATGCGGGTTTAGTTTACCAAGGCAACCGAGTGTCAGTAGCTTACTGGGACTATCGTTCATGTAAGTGTGTCAACTAGAGTAGGATCCTGAGACTTTGCTGAGCAAGACTATGATTTTCATGGGGGGTTCGGGACTAACCTGTCAAGTTAGAGTTCGATGTTCACTCAATGGACTGGACATTGCAGTTCTCTGGTGTTGTGCTGGCTTACTTCCTCAGATCCACAGCAATCTGTTGTGTGACCACTGTCCCCTGTCTCTGCCGTAAACCCTTGGGTGGTATCTGGTGCCAGACCTTCTGTGCCAGCTTTGCTCGATGGACTGCTGTTGCTGTAAATATGGCTTCAGCACAGGGACATCAAATTCCAAAGTTTCAGTTCTATAGGTGGGCAAGCCAGGAATTTTTCACCTAGAGCAAGCCAAAGCTGAGCCAGGGGTCTGGCTTGACTCTATGAGCCAAAACATGAGCTGAGCCCTGGCTACTGTGGGCTGTTCTTCACTTAGCAGTTGCACGTTTCTGACACTACACTAACTACTCATCTTGACAACATTGCTTACTTTAACCATGCCTGGCTTGGCTTGATCTTGGCTCTCAGTTGCTTATTGAGGCTGAGCTGAGTCAAGTCAGACACTAAGCAGGAGCCAAGCTTGAGCCTGGCTCTGGCTTGCCCACCTGTATGCAGTTCTGCAGTGATCTTCTCAGCAATTTCAAAAGTTTTTGTATCATTTGGAAAAATACCACCCTCTTAGAGGGTTAGGGTGTGAAATTTGATGTCAGCTTCCTCAATGGCTTCATCAGTGGTGCATAGGCCCTTCTCTGGGTAGTAATGCTGGGGGATAATCATTATCAGTGTAGTAGCACTGTGAAACGTGAATAAGGACACCCTTTGCCAGTTTTTATGGAGGACTAGTTCTTTTCTGGTACCTCAGAAAGCGCACTATCATTGATCACGGGCAGATCCCTGCTGCTTTGGTCTGGGCCCTAGCGCCTGATGCACGATCTGTCTCCAGGATGCAGGTATGGGAGATCCAGACTTATTCAGAACAGCTGTTGCAGAAAATTAACTGTGTTGTCTCCCTTGCAACCCTCAAGTAATCCTGCAATCCACAAATTATTTCATTGGTTGCATGCCTCTGCATCTTCGACCTGCGTCTGTAAATTTTGCACTGTCTGGTGTAGCTGGGTAATGGCCCACTCTGCAGAGTCCATGCGGGTATCATTTAGAGATCATTGTTCCTCCATGGAGTCCAGGCATTTTTTATTTTGCTGATGTCCATCTGGACTGCAGTGAAAGTAAGCCGAGTCTCCTTACAGAAGTCCAGAGCTCGGTTAACATCAGCGTCATCTGTTTATGAAGTACTTTGTTCCCTGGGCCCTTGGTGGGAAGATGGTGATGCCGGTAGAAGTGCGAGCTGTCACTATCTGAGCCCAATCCTTCAGCATCTACTGAGTCTTCTGGAATTCAAGCTCTCCGGTTCTTCCTCTGGGTATCATGTTCACTTGATCTCAAAATTCCTCTACACAGTGAGTTGTTTATGCTACATTTGTGTTAAATTAGCCATAGAGAGACAGAACTGAGTATTTCAAGTCAATTCCATGGGCATGATGTCACTGGAAGTCCTTACTACTCCTTGTACCTCAGTTGCTTTTATGCTATCCCACATAAAATGCCACTCCCTCCCTTCTTTCCACCCTCTCCTTCCTGAACAGAATACAGCCTGGTATGGCTAAATCCCAGTCATGGTTCTCATTGCATCATGACTTGGTAATGTGACAATGTCCAGGTCAGCATCTGTAATGATGGCCTCTAGATACAGTATTTTATTTCCCAAATTTTGAGCATTTGCACACATGGCCCTACAGTTTCTGCTACCACCTGCCTGTCACCCCATTCCCTTTGCCTTCTCTCCTACCCCTCTGCCCTCATTCCATCTCTCCATTTCTACCACTTTCTTTGTTTTTGTTGTTGGGTACCCTTGAGGATTTGTCTCCTTAGGATTCTCCCTACTGACTAATTCAGTTTGTTGGGGGGCAGACTGTGTCACCCTGTTTCCTTCTGCCACCCTCCAGCTAGTTTAAATGCTTGCCAATGTAACATTTATACCAGTCACTGAGGACTGTGATTCCCCTCTCAGATGGATGCAGGCCATCTCCCTCTACAGGCTCTTGTCCTCAGGTGGGACCCCAGTCCCCAATAAAACTAGACCCCTCCCTCTCTGCACCACTCCTTCAACCATGAGTTGAGCTCCTGGTATGGAGTACCCTATCCTCCCCCTGTTGTAGATGGCAGCACCTCAGAAAGGCCACTGGTGTGTGCCATCTGCCTAAGACCCCTCCCCAACTTCCCTGAATTCCTCCTGCATGATCCTAGCCTTGTCCTTAGCCAGGTCATTAGTCCCTAGGTGGACAATGACATCCAGCTCTCCCTCCTACTGTCCCGCTGCCTTAGCAATCCTCAGGATCTGTTTCCCATCCCTCTGAGCTGTGGTGCCAGGTAGGCACCACAAAATCTCAAATTCTCCTTCTCTTCCTCCCTTCCAGTCCCCAAATCTATCCTCCTCACAATGGAGTCCTCCAGCAGAGTTGCTTCCTCCTCCTCTGGGGTCCTCTACCACCCTCCTTGGGGTCTCCACTATCCTCCCTGGTCACTACTGTGAATGCCTCCATGGGACAGTCCCATCCTGCCACAGTGGGGTAGAAACTGTGTAGTGGTAACATATGGGAATGTGCCTCTACCCACCACCCTTACCCTTTCCAAGCCCATGTAGTCCAACTGCTCCTCCTCGGCATCCTTTGGGGTAGAGGTGGCAGATGTGGTGGTCCCTGGGTGGATGAGGAGGCCCCAAATCCTAGCCAACTTGACATGGAGTCTAGCACCTCCTCCCTCAGCCCTGAGGGTGCATGCAGATGGGTGCAGCACTGCGGTCTCAGAAGGTCTCCCTGAAGACTGCTGTCCCACAGCGATTGCACTGCACCACTCCCAACATAATTTCTTACTCTGTCTCCTCTGGAAATACCTGGTCCCCTTTCCTGCTAGACTTTACCCTATCACCCTGCTCAGCTAGTAGTACTTTATAGTGTTAGTGTTCCTTCCTTTATCTCTACTGCTTTTACCAGCACTATGTCTCCCCTAGCCTTGCTTCTAGCTAGAGTCCCTTAACCACTTTGTTTTTAAACCCTCTTGTACCCCTACACTAGATAGGGCTTTTCACCTATCCCCAATTTTAGACTACCCCATATTTTATACCCTTTTGTACCCCTACTTTAGATAGGTCTTTTCACCTATCCTCTTTTTAGACTACCCCTGACTTACCATGCTCATTTGCAGGGTGGGTACTACAACATGAGTGTACCCTTTGTTCTTCTTTTAAACCCTTTTGTGCCCCTACCCTTGATGAGACTTTTAACCTATCCTTTTTAGACTAGCCTTGACTTACCACACTCCCTTGCAGTGTGTGTGTGCTACAAAGGGGTGAACAGGACTCTTACCTCCACTGTCAGGTAGACCTCCGGCTTCCCTGCCTCCTCCCTGGCTGCCTGCTGCCATTGGACCCCTGTTCCGCTACTTTCCTTGTCTGCTTACTCTCTCCTTGGATGTACAGTGTATGGCCACCAACTGCCTCATTAGGCTGACTCTGTGGGCAAACTCCACTGTACTCCACTGTCATGTCCTTGTCTCAGGGGTCCTTAGGGCAAGTGGCCACAGCACAGGTTGCCAAGTGATGGCCTATGCCTTATATAGGCTCCCTCTTCTTCCTGGATTCACTTGCAGCCCATGATTAGCTGCTGCCAGAGGTGGGAGGAATGGCTGTGAGCTGATTGGCTCCTCCTCTGAGCCTTCTTAGCCCTCGAGCTCCACTCCCAGCTTTTATTGCTGTGGATCTGTCTGGCTGACAGGGGCGTTCTGCTCTCCCAGCTCGTCCTCCAGATTAACAGCCCAATATTCTGGTTGTCACTGGCTGCGTGGGTTATTTAAAGCCAGATTCTTCCCTCATCTTCCTGGATTCACTCACAACCCTGTGATTGGCTGCCGCGGGTTGGAGGTACAGCTGTGAGCTGATTGGCTCCTTGCATTGCATTAGATAAGAGAACATTACAAAATAGAATGATATGCTTAATGGATTGTTCATTTCCCCTTTAAGAAAGGGGCCCTTAATTGAAATAGAGTCCTGATAGGACTCCCTAAGTAAAAGCTCTTCATTTCAATGCAGCAGCAATATATAAGTTCAGTTTGTGCTGCACAATGGCGCCATTAGCAAGAAAGCATTCAGGGTGAAGGCATGGAAACAGTATTTGGGGTCTGTACATTAGGCCATGGGTGTCCATTGTCTGTGGCGCAGAAGTGGAGAGTGTCTGGTGGTGCTGTTTGCTGCTGGAGTCTCCAGGAGGCAGGTGAGTAACTGTAGCTACTAAACGTACCACCACTGCCCAGGACTTGGGCCATACAACTGGGTCTGGTGCAGCAGTGTGTTTGCATTGCAGTGCTTTGTGGAGTGTTGGTCCTCAAAGGGTTCCTGCAGTAGGGGGTGAAGTGGTTGCTGCTGAGGAGAGGAGAGTTGAGATACAAGGAGTGGGGGAGCCTTTGTGGCTAATGCTACTTTTGCTCCTCGGTTGGGACACTTTTTCATTCTTTTCCCTTGGGTGGTTTGTGCTTTTGGTTCCTTCTCTTCTTGGGTGCTGGGTACCAAGAGTTGGCTTCTGTCAGTAGAGTTTGTAATGGAGATCTGCTGTGATGCCAGCTATAGCTGTCCTCAATGGGGGCTGTAGTGTCCATTACCTGGGCTCCTGATTTCTGTCTCTCCTTGGTGTAGTTGACAATATCTAGATCAGTCTTTTGAGACCAGGAGCTGTAGATCTATGCTTCTGCTACCTCAGGGTTACAGATTGTTGAGAAACACAATTTTAGGATCTGGAGTGTGGCTGGGTACTGGATAGTGTCAGGGATACCAATGCCCATGACAGCTTTCCTTGGTAGCATGTAACCTTTCTGTCTGGCTGACAGCTCTTTTCAAAGTCCAGAAAGATCTGTCTCCAATGCCCTTTCCACATAAGGTCCCCTTAGAGGCAAGCCCAGGCCATGATATTTTCCTTATCAGTGTATCAGAAATAGTGCACTAAGATGGGTCTGGGTCCTCCCCTGACATTGGGGGCAGTGTCCTAGGAGAGTGATCAATCTTCAAGTTTGCCAGACATTGTTCACCTAAAGTTCAGGGAAGGTTTTTGTAGAAAGAGGCTCACTGACTTCCCTCATAGCCCTCGGAGAAGCCAACAATGATGATTTTACAGATGGCCCTGATTTTCCAGGCCCTTGACTTTCTCCCATAGGAGACAGACAGCCTTGTTTTGGTCATGAAAGTAGGCTGTGAGTTGCTCTGTTCAGTTCTCTGTATCAGCCACACATTTTGGGCAGCGTTCATCCTCTGGGCTATGTGCAGGATGTTGGGGCTGGTGTTCTACATGGAGAATTCAAGTTTAGAAATGTGGGGCCCGATTCCAAGTTGGGTTACGCATGTCACAGGTGACTTGCGTCAAACCCAATGGTGCAAATCGTGCCTTGTGACATGTGTTACACCTGCCGGGATTCAGGAGGCGGCCTATGCCCAAGGAGTCTTTTGCCAGCCGTAGCCCCTATGGCACAGTGGGAGGGAGGATTAGGGAAGTAGCTGTGCCCTATTCTGAAGGGCGCCTGCCATAACCCACCTCACTATTCCAAGACACACTGCTGCACTGGAGTGTTAGACCAGCTGTTAGCTGGTCTAAGGGCATCCATCCAGGCCAAACAGTGGTTGCTTCCTATAGTCCCACAACCCACACACAACTGTGCCCCACAGATCCCCCATCACTATGAAGCCCCCAGAATACCGGGTTCCACCTGCTGCACCTAGGTCCATTTTTGTAGTGCCCTTGTGCCTGTACACACTGCCAACCCCCATGGATTCACAGGGCTTGAGGCTTGTTGTGGGGCTGAGGGTGACTCGAAGGGCTGTTCCCATGGTTGATGGGTTGCAGCACCCAGGTCCATTGCACCATTCCTGTGGCACAACCCTGTGGCTGCCGCAAGTCATAGGGCATAAGTGCGGGGACTCTGCCTGTTCTGGAATAGGGCACAGGGTCCCTGGTGTAGTGGCGAATGTCACAACTTGCATCGCTTGCAAGTTGCAACATTCATCTTAGATTGGGCCCTGGTGAATAAGCTGCTCAAACATTGTTTTTAATTTTGCAGAATACTGCTGGGGCCTGTTCAGGAGCAGACATCACCATCCTGGAGGCCACACTATGTTGCTGAGGAGATTTTGGTGATCAAGAATGCTGTCAATGGTGGAAGGTCAGCACTGCGCCAATCCAACTAAGAAAGGTAAGCGTTGCATTCAGGGAAATCTACCCCATTAAACTATGTACCATCAGAGAGGTAGTTGCACAAAGCAGGGTTTTTAGGATTGTGTTAAAGGCTGTCAGATATGGGAAAGTTAGGTAGCCATCTTGTCGGCTGCCAAGCCATACCTCTTTATGCCCTTCCTGTTCACAAATCTACCCCTGTAACAACCAAGTTCCCCACCAGAAGCTGCTTCTTCCTCTGCTGGGGTCCTTCACCACCCACCTAGGGCCTCCACTACAGAATAACCCACATCTTCCCTTGCCTCTACTATGGGTGTCTCACACCAGCAGTCCCATCTCACCAGAACAGTGAAGGAATTTTGTAGTAACACAGGCTGAGGAATGTACCCTGACCTGCCACCGCCACCCTGCCCACCACAATCCAGGTGGCCCTCCCTCTCCTATACAGTCTCTGGGGCAATGGTGGTAGACTCAGTGGCACCTGAGTGAGCTCAGCCCAAAGATCAGTGACCTCCTCCCCATCCCAGAATGGTGCATGCAAATGGGCAGCACTTAGCCTCCAGAAGGTCCACGGTAAACTGCAGCTCCACATCCATTACACTGCGCCACTCCCATTATTGCCTTTATGATTTGCCATCTAGTACTACCAGCTGTGCCTCTCTCTCCTGTTGCCCCTTGTTCTTGCTTTGTTCCCTTCCTGCCTACACCTTCTACTGTTATTTAACTTGTCACCATTTGCTAGATAAGGTGTTTCTTGTTTTCCCATTTTCCTTTGCTTTACCCTTACTTGCTTTTGTATCTCACCCTTTACCCTTCTGTCTGTTTACTACTCTACCCTCCCTTCCTGCCCTTACTTAACTGTTTCTGTACCCTACCCTAGGTAAGGAGTTTCCCATATTCCCAACAACAGGTACTAACTACAGGTGCTACTACCCTCCTCCAGTAACTCTCCACATAGTCAACAACAAGCAACAACTAGGTAACAGGTACCACACCTTACCAGACTGGCAGAATCCACTGCATACCTGCGGACGTCTGCCAATGCCTAAAACGTCAGTCTTTTTCCTTTCTACTCCTGCACTGGTCCACGATGCCCTGGGACATGAGTGTGATTGGAAACACTGGCAGTGAGGCCTTTTGAACCACCTAGGAGACTTCCTGGTGCTTCCTGATTGGTCTGACCTGAACAGCCTTCTCCCATCGAGCTGCCACTGACTGCCTCAACTAGCTGCCATGCTCAGAGCTATAATTTCACTTCAAACAGCAGGTAAGTAAAAAAGTCTGTATGCTTGCCAAAAGTTATTCCCCAGCCTTAAACTGCAGGCGCTTAGCAGTACTTACAATGATGTGGAAATGCAGCAATTACAAGTATTTGAACCCCATGAGATATCCTGGTACCTCCGGACTGGTCCGGTTTACTCACCTGACCAGCCTTCCCCCTTTAGAGTTGTTGCTGACTTCCTCAACAAGTTGCCTCCTCTGAGCAGCAGTTTCCTTAACACAGCAGGTTACTAAAAAAAGCTTGTATTCTTGCCAAAGTTATTTCCGACTCTGGAATGCTGGTGCTAATAGTGCTTACAGTGTGTTGAAACACATATGAAGTCCCCCATACCTGCTGAATTGCACAGATAAATGCATTCTCCATTCAGCCTGCCAACTGATCCTACATATGCTCTGATGGGGTGGACATGGCCCCAGGTTACTCCTGCATCTAGGGTTAAATTAGGTGTTTCATCTTATCAGGATTTCCTTACAATTACTTAGAAAATGGGCTTTTTATTTGCTGGGCTCTGATTGGCTAGCACCCCTGCTGGAGGGGTATATTAACTTTCAATAGACGCCCAGCAAATAAAAGTGCAAGACCAAACCTGCCTCATGCCCACCAAGTATCATTGTGCCCAGCCTGCTTCCTTATTGGTTGAAGCACTGGGTACACAATTCAAACTGCCGCCATTTTTTAAACAGTTAGCGAGTAGCTTAGGTCACTGTTGCCCCCGCCCACTGTCACCACCATGAAAAAACAACTCACTGAACTCCACAGTTATTTAATTCAAATTAAGGGGAAAATAATCTTTCTAAATATGTCAGCTATTGAACTGAACTTTGGCACTCCACACTATTCACTAGCGCGTTTCTCACGCCCGGTCGGTCAGCTGTCACAAGCTCGGAGCTCCTCTGATGACCGACCAGCATTCAAGTGTAAATTAGCCATATGTAAAAAGAGGCACTAATAAAATGTATAAATCAAGAGCGAAACAAAGCGAGCATTTTCCTAAACTGCACTGACTTTAAAATGTGGCATTCTCCTCACCCTTGTCTCATGCCAATTCTCCACACACTGACCCCTCGCTTGCTGCTCAACGAGTGGCTCCCACTTCACGACCCTCTCACTTTCCTCTTCTAATTGATAGCAGTTATATCCACATGTTAGATTCAAAACTGGGATACAGAAACGGAACGAAGACGGGTAGTGGGGAGCAGACTCATGTACCAAAGAGGACACGCACTACAGCATTAAGCACCCACTAAACAGCTGTAAAGCGCTATTCTGCCTGGGCAGTCTGGTATTGCCAATACCACCCACCCTGTCTGGTATTATTGCTTGCATGTGGCACAGATAGCACATATTCACTCCCACCTCAGACAGTAATTGGCACCACAATTAAAAGGATGCACTACACTTGGTATGGCAGTTCATGCATTCCTTTACTTGAGAGATAGGCTTATTCATAGAAATTAATTTCCAGCAGTTTCAATTTATTTTGTTTATATATGGGAACACAGAGCTCTGGAATATTCACAAATATTACCCTTGCAATATAGTGATATGCTGATATCCTCACGGGCCACTTGACCCTGCAAAATTCATGGGCTTTCCCATCCCCATAGTCCACCACCCAGGCTTACTAGCCAGCTGATTTGGGATTCTGTCCCTCCCAGTATGGGATACTCAAATATGGATACTGTATGGCCAGAGTGTACTGTTTCCTCATAGCCTATGTGTTCCACTTTGACCATTTTAAGAATGTTAAACACATACCTGATTTATTCCCCATGTTATTATGCCTGTGATATTATTGTTGGGCCATATTTTCCATGATTGCATGATTGCATGATCATGCAGTGGCATCCATCCATCCATCTATCTATCTATCTATCTATCTATCTATCTATCTATCTATCTATCTATCTATCTACCTATCTATCTATCTCTCAGTCTATATTTTTACATGGGAAGGGAGGTTATAGAAAACTCCTTAAGTGTGTGAGTGCATGTTAATGTGTGCCTGCTTGCTTGGAGGAAGGATCATGATCAAAGTCAGGACTCCCATTTTAATCTCACTTCTGTTCTGTGCTACTTATCCTCAGCTTTGTGCATGCTCAGTTTTAGGCATGCATGTATATTTTTTCAACATAGAAAGCGTAGTACATTTTATTGTAAAATGTCCTAATTCGGCATTTCAAAATGTGGTAACGCTACTATATATGTGATGTTAATTTCTGGTTTCTGCAGTATGCTTTCATGCCACCACCACCACTCCACATTGAAATCATATAACCTCAAAAGCAAACAGAAGTATTTTTTATAAGAGCTACATTCAGTTCCCCATTTTATGGGCTGTGATTTAATGTAGAGGTGTTACAGTAGTTTTGGGGCTGGTAGGCAAGAAAGACAGTATGTGTAGGATGTAGTAAATAATTTATTGAATCAACATCAGATAAAATCCCAAAACAGCAGCACCCGTGCTGTATCTGACATTTCACCCATGCAACTTTACGCGTTTTCTCAAGATTTGTGAACTCATTTCGTGTCTTGGTATCTGGCTGGATAGCAAGCTATCCTTTAATAAGAATATTAATAGTATTCGTAAGAAGCTACACCCTAGACTATGCTTCTGATTTAGGAATAAATTCAGTTTATCTGTAGAGGTAAGAAAAAGACAAGTACGAGTTACATTCCTGCCACTACTTGACTATAGTGACCTAGTCTAGAAAAGTACAGGGCCACACACCTAGCAAAATTGGATGTGCCTTACCACAGAACACTTCATTTTATAACTAGTTTACTTCCTAGGTCTCACCATTGTACCTCAATACAGCCATTGTTTGGCCATTGTGGAGGCTGATAAGCTTGTATATCTGGATATACAAAGTCCTTCAAAACACCCTGCCTTAAGATATTTATTCATTTATTTATTTATATAATTTTGGTAACTGAGTAGGCCAACTGAGACCAGAAGGCCCTGTTTCAGGGGAGAACTGGGGTTAGTTAGGGAACATAAAACATTGAATTATACATTATACATGTTGAAAGCAACTATAGACACTTCATCACAGGGATACACCACTTGTTAACCAACAATAACAAACAATTCATTCTCAAAAGTACAAAGAATCAATGACAGTCAGTACATTAGAAGTACATTATGCAGGCAGCTCATTGGTAGTACAATTAACGTGTCAGGGTATGTAATAAGAAAGCAAAAGGGGAGGGAGAAAAGCATTAAATGTCCAGTACAGAACAATGTTACAGATACAGAACTTCATTACAATTCATGTTCACCAGGTTCGTGTTTGGGAGACAAAAGTCCTTATCATTTCTAACAGGAACAGTGACTCGAGTTCAACAAATGGGATTTGTGCTCTTTTTGAAGCTCCTTAGTATGGCAGAGGACTGGATACTGCATGTGAGCCTGTTCCACAGGGAAGGGATGGAAGAAGAGAAGGACTGGGTTCCACAAGAGGTTCTGACTTGGGTACATGGAGTAGCCAATGCTCTGAGGACCTAAAGGTTCTATTGCACTGTTTGGGCTTCAGCAGATTTTTTAGACTGGAGTGTGCTGTTCTGCATTAGCTTGTGGGCTAAGCATATGCCCTTCTAAAGAAATCAAAAGGACAGTACAACCTAAGGAGAAATACTTCTAATGTTATCCTCTTTGATGCACCTAGGCATTTATCTTATTGTGGTAACATGGCTTCTGTTTGGCTTGCCATAACTCTGTGGAATAAGCTACAAGTTAGTCTTAAACTAAGTTTGCTGATCAGCCTCAACTCAGTCAATGGGCTTCTGTTTTTAAAAGTTTGGTTTCTCTCTGATGGTACATTATATACTCTGTATTCATCTCTCCTGTAATTCCAGGCTGGCAGTATAGCCTAGAGGTTAGAGAAATGAGCTGTGAACGAGCTTGGTACATCCAGCAGACCAGACCTGGGTTTGATTCTCCCATGTCCACTTGCATACTGTGTGACTCTGAGCAAGTCACTTAACTGCCCAGTGCTCCCACGACACCCTGAAAACAGGCACTTGTGCCTAGTGGGCCTTATCCAGTTACCAAAGACTAAAATACAAACTCTGCTATATATTCTTGCCTAGCTTTCAGTCTTGATTTTATTTAGGATAGATGGGTATTTGTATTTGTATACTATACCTGTCACTGATTGAACTCATATGTTTTGTTATGCTTTGATTCTAATTGTACTATTTGCCGTGGACCTCCTTGTAAATTAGCATTCTCTAGGAAGCATGTTTCCTAGTAACATAAATAAACACAAAATAAAATAAAAATGCTGCACCCTAATATATGAAAGAATTGTACCAAACATTTAAAGTGCCATTGTAATAAAATGCAAAATCATATGATAAAGGGAACATTGTTTAACCAGGAGCAGCACACTAAGCCAAAGTTTGTTTCCAGATGTGACCTGAGAGCACAAGGAAGTCAAATGACTACTCAGGATCACACAGTATGCACCTAGGCAGTTGTGGGATTCAAACCCAGGTCTCCAGAACTGCAGCTCATAGCCTTAACCCACTGCGCTTATACTGCCTCATAAAAGTACAAACAATCTTGTCCTTATATAATTCAAGCGGCAGTGTAGTCCCAATTTAATAAAATTCAATTTCAAGCATAAGGACAATCTTTCCTGCAAGAAGACAAGACAACATCAAAGAATGGTTTTAACCTTACTTGATACAAAAAGGAAGGAGGTGATGGGGCGGTGAAAGGTATGGAAAGAATGAAAAGAAGGAAAGATGAAAGAAGGAAAGGGTTGGGATGGGGTGGAGGGTTATGAGAGAGGTAAAGACCAATGGTTAAAAACATAGTAGATAGAAAGAACTGATGTCAGACAAATTAGAGAATACTGTTGACGATAATTATCCACTGGGTTTGGGGACCTATAAAATCTAAGGTGTACACATGAGCAGAGCACAGGACACAACTTGGAAAACATGTGCTTCTAAGCAGCGTGTGCCCTATTTAGATAAGGAACACATGACACCAAATGAGTGCTCATAATATTTTGAGCACATCAAAGGGGCACACAAATTTATTCATAATTATACAACCTACTGTATACAAAGCAGGGTAATGGTGCTATGAAAGGGAAAGGGAGGGGAAGAATGGGTGGTGGTAACACCAACCAACTGAACAGATGGAGTACATAATATCAAGTTGAGGTTTGCTTTGTATTTTTTATTTCATTAGTTAATTTGCCCATGCTTTTAACACAGTTTCGAGCAGGTTTCTTGTCACTAGGCTAGTACACACCACAAAGTTATTTGTAACATAACTGATGTCTGATTTCTTGAACAGCTCAAATACAGTACATGACCGTTTCAGTGATTGCAGACTTACTAGTACTATGCTGGATGTTGAAGCAGCTGCATCTTTGCAATAGACCCTTCAATTATGAAAACTAAGCTGATGCTACAGAGTGCAGAGGCAGCAGACATGTCACCTAGTGCTTTGTAATATAAGAATCACTTTGTTAGGGTGACATAATGTGATGGTATCACACACACATATGATGGAAGTGGAAACAATTCTTAGTTGGCACTACCATATATAATTTGTAAAACAACAAAGACAAGGTGCTGCGTCAGCAAAACAAAATGGTTATATTAAATGCATGCTGAAAATAGAAAATAGAGTTAAAAATCTTTTCGACTTTAGGTCTTTTCAGGAAATATCTAAAAGAAAAAAAACAAGTTAGTGTAGAGGAGAGGTAAAATGACAGAGATATATATGTGGAGAAAGAAGAAGGGGAGGCTAAGGAGAAGAAGTGATAAATGGTAAGATTAAGAGAGAATCTGTGAAACAAAAGGTGATGATGGAAAGATAAAGCATAATGGGAGAGAAAGAGCTGGGGAAGTTCCCAGGTAGAGACTGATTAACAGGGCCTTGTAAGAAGGCTGAAAGGTGACAAATATGTGAGAAGGAGACAGAAATGGAGACATATGGTGAAAATGAAAATAAATGAGTACAAAACAAATTGACTTTAGGAAAAAGGGGATGGCTGAAAGATGTTAGTGAAATAAGTTCTATCATTTAAACCAGAGGGCTGCTGGGAGCCAAGGCGATGATCAGCTTGGCTTCCATGTTTTTTCTATGGTCAGGATCCCGGAAGCCCTGCTGAAGGACACAAACAGAAAGATCATTGACATTGTGGTCCCTGGAGATAAAGTGGGATACAATGGGTTTAGCAGTTTCACCATTCTTGACTGCTCTGTAATGTTCCCTGAAACGGTCAGCAAGACACCTACCAGTTTCTCTGATGTAAATAGCTGAACACCTCTGCAAAGAATACAGTACACCACATTAGTGGAGGTGCATGATAACTCTTTGGTGATGTGAAAAACACCTGTAGGCCCCGAATCTCAGTTACACTGGAAACAAATTTGCAGGTGTAGCAGCGAGCCCTGTTGCAAGGTCTGGTACCTAGGGGGAGGTAGTCTGCCAAGAATACAGTACACCACATTACACCACAACAGTGAATTCCACTAGTTCTTTCTTTCCATCAGAGCACACCTTCTCTTCACAGGATCATCACTAGTAACTTTCCCATTTTGCAACTGACCCTAACATGGGTGCTTCCTTTACAGAACCACCTATTGCCTCCTACCGCCAGCCACCTAACTCACGCAATCTCCTGGTAAAAGCAGCCTACCCACTCCTAACAGTTCCTCCCCTTGTACCAAACCTTGCAACAGGGTTCGCTGCTACACCTGCAAATTTGTTTCCAGTGTAACTGAGATTCGGGGCCTACAGGTGTTTTTCACATCACCAAAGAGTTCTCATGCACCTCCACTAATGTGGTGTACTGTATTCTTTGCAGGAGGTGTTCAGCTATTTACATCGGAGAAACTGGTAGGCGCCTTGCTGACCGCTTCAGGAACAGAGCAGTCAGGAATGGTGAAACTGCTAAACCCATTGTATCTCACTTTATTCCCAGGGACCACAAATGTCAATGACCTTTCTGTTTGTGTCCTTCAGCAGGGCTTCCGGGATCCTGACCATAGAAAAACATGGAAGCCAAGCTGATCATCCGCCTTTGGCTCCCAGCAGCCCTCTGGTTTAAATGATAGACTTATTTTCCACTAACATCTTTCAGCCATCCTCTTTTTCCCTAAAGTCAATTTGTTTTTGTACTCATTTATTTTTCATTTTCACCATATGTCTCCATTTCTGTCTCCTTCACACATTTGTCACCTTTCAGCCTTCTTACAAGGCCCTGTTAATCAGTCTCTACCTGGGAACTTCCCCAGCTCTTTCTCTCCCATTATACTAACATACTAACATACTATTTGCCAGCAGATTAGGCCTTATGGTCTATCAAGTCTGCTCGAACCTAGATCCTTAGTTGGGTGCGAGACCCTCCCATCCCTTGTGCTCCAGAAACCCCTATCATCCATCCCCACCCCCGGCTTATTATGCTTTATCTTTCCCACCATCACCTTTTTGTTTCACAGATTCTCTCTAATCTTACCATTTATCACTTCTTCCCTTAGCCTCCCCTTCTTCTTTCTCCACATATATATCTCTCTATTTTACCTCTACTCTAACTTGTTTTTTTCTTTTAGATATTTCCTGAAGAAGACCTAAAGTCGAAACGTAGATTTTAACTCTATTTTCTATTTTCAGCATGCATTTAATACTACCATATATAATGTTAATTTGTTAATGTTAATTTCTGGGTTTCTATAGTATGTTTTCTTGCCACCACCACTACCTTTCCACACTGAAATCACAGCCCCAAAAAGCAAACTGAAGTAACTCTCTATAAGAACTACATTTAGTTCCCAGTGTTTTAATATGAGGGTGTTAGTTTTGGGGTCAGTAGGCAAGTACAGTATGTAAATTATATCCAAGCACAGAGGAGAGGAAAGAACACCTCTGATGGGATCCTCTGGAAATGTAAGGATCTGTTTTCCTGTTCCTCCTAAGTTCACTACACTTTATTGGGCATACTTATTCTGTACTACTTGTGTGACTTGTGTACGTTAACTATGTGCCCTAAACCTTGGTGTAAATGGCATGCCCCTCCTGATGTTTTAGTTGCTTCCTAGACAGATTTCAGAACTTGCAGTAGTAGGGCCACCCTACACTTGGTGGTGAGGCTTTTGTATGTTGTGGTTGGGGATTCAGTAGAGGTGGTAACTTTATTGGTTTAAGATACAGTACAAAATGTCATATAATACATACGTTATAGATACAGAGGAGCTGGCCAAGATGCAAAGCAGTATCTTGAGTTACTGCATGGCACAAAGGGATTAACTGCCAATTTAAATGGCCTTGTTTACTGAGTAATTCTACTGCAGTATCCTGCAGTATTGCATTGCATCTTGGCCAGCTCCACTGTGGAGCCATACATTTGTCATGGGAAACTTTGGAGAAACCTATGATACTATCATGGTCAAAATGACATAAATAATGGACATTATAGTAAAGTCATGAAACATTATGGATCCATTGTGTGGTAAACAAATTACCTCTGTTTTGGCATATGTTTATGTAAGCATGTTACACAAAGATTTATATTAACAAATCTTTGCTTGGCTGGCCTAATAGGAGGAAGCCTCACATTGTGCTGCCATCTTGGAGACCAAGGCTCACATTCAAGCCCTGAAATCTAACCCTGGTTCTGACAGGGGACCAGTCCCATTGTTGTGGTGAAACACAAAATGATGGGTCCTTAATGTGCAACAACAACAACAAAAACCCATGGTGTGTTCATGAAAATGATGCAAGATCATGGTGCTGTCATGGAAAATGCTAGAAATGATGGTGTTGTCATTGGAAATGCAACAAGTTATTGAGTTTTGTAAAAAGAGAACATCCTGGAATCCATGACTTCATGACTTCTGTGACGAATATAAAGCCATACTGATAAATGTTTGTATAATATATATATACAGCAAAAATGGCAACAACAATTTTAGATTTTATACAGTTCATACAGGAGTATCCTTCACATTCCATTTGCATGCCCATTGGCAGTCACAATCAGCTACAACATATTCAAATGTCAAATGTGTCACCTGCACTGTGCTGGTGTTAAATTCCTCAAAATATCTTTCATTCCATTGACCAGTTCCTGTTTTATTCTAGATTTCATCTGTGTGTGTGTGTGTGTGTATGCTCACTGCATTCAAACAAGCTTTATAAGATTCATATCTGGGCATGTGTTTTAAAAGCAGATAATAAAACCATGAGGAAAAATAAGTGCAGTAGATGTCATGTAAATGTACTGTAACTAAATTGTACTATATTCAATATAAATATTTATAAAACACTGCACTACAGTGGTGATTTGAACCAGTTTATTTTCTGCTCAGCATAAACTGTGTTGAGGCAATGCGTTTTTGGTCATCATCCTAATAAAAGTGGTGGCTGCTACATGAATTACTGCCTCAAAAAACAACAACTTTACAGCAGCCTTTTTTATAGTTATATTTTCTAGAGCCACCTACCACGGTACCTCTGCTCGGTCACAGACCCCATGGCTGCTGCTCCCACATTAGCCTCATCTCTCCTAACACTCCCTGGCTTGCCCTCAGGACAGGGTCATGGCACTTGGAGGCTAAGGTGCCACAAGTAATGGATAGGTCGGAAACCAGCCTGGGAGTGAATCACAGCCGAGGGGCAAGCATCATCAAGGCAGGTAGTAGCCTATTTTTTTGTCTGTTAAGTCCTGGGGCAGGGATGTGCAATGATGTTCAGCGTTCACCCTGCCCCTCAATGTGTTAAAGCACTGGTTGGCTCATGGTTCCCCCTGCCTCCACTAGGGGTCTCTCAAGCACCGGGCACTGACCCATCCTTCCCTAGAGAAGGAGAGCAGTCCATAGGATGCTCCATCCTTCTCCCAGTTGGCCCTCCAGCTCCACGGGGCCATTCCTGAACCCAGGTCGATGGCATGTAAGCGGAAATCCAACCACTGCACCCACAGACCAGCTACAGCAGCCTTTCTTATAATCTCCTCTAAAGCACTTCATGGTTCCTACAGTATGAGAAAAAAGAACATTAAATACATGATTTTTTGTAAATGGTCTTTTCATTACTCATACTGCACAGTAATGTACCATAATAAAGTTCCTTCACCCTCAGAAATACAAGCAGGATGATAACTCTGCTCTGAAATTGCCACCCCAGATGTGAATTTTCAGAGGGTGCCTTAGTTCCAGTTTCATAGAATTCCCATCCCTTCTTTCTAAATGCAATGGTAGCAAACTGTTCCAACAAAATTATCACATCCATAAACATTATGTCACAAAGATCTCCCAATGCTATCCAGTCTCCTGCATTCCCAATTCACCTTGTTCATGTTATGTATCATCAGTCAGTGTCTGTGAACAATGAACAAAACTGAGTCATGTGTGCAACAACTGAGAACACGAAATCAGCAAATTACTATACAGAACTGCAAAACATTTCAGTGCTTTTCTGTAAGTCTAGCATATGTCCTACATATTTTCTTTTTATAACATTATAAAAGCTGAGACTACATGTTGCATGCATGTAAATGGATAAATACAGTATAGTAAAGTTCAATACTGTACATGGTGCACACAGTTACACAACAACACACATACACATACACATGGCTGAGCAGGGGCATGTTTAAGGGTGTACACCCACTGCCCATTATGCTGATATCACTGCTTTCAGGATATGCTCATATCATACTCTCACAGGTACTCAGTCTTCCTATTCAGTAAAAGGTAAGTTCTGAAAACATAACCTGTGCCACTCTATCTGGTGAAGGCTTCACACAGGGTCTCAGATCCAAATCCATGAAGACTCACTCCCTTGGAAAGAGCAGATAAAGGCGTCTAGCCTAATGTTCCAACAAATAAACAGAAAACCTGGACTCCAGAGCCTGAAAAACACACTCAACTCTGAAAATAAAATCAAGTACTATAATGCTAAAATTTGATAGTGTGACCCGAGCTCACCATACATCACTATTGAGGTGATAGTGGTGTGTGGTGAGCATCTGTGCACACTCTCAAATTTTGGGCATTAAAAGACTTGAATTTATTTTCAGAGCCGAGTGTGTCTTTACAGGATCTGGAGTGCAGGTTTTCTGTTTGATCACACAGACTGTAAAAGTGAGGGTAGAAGGAGACAAAGATGGCAATACTTAACAGTGAGCTTCAAACAGGATATCATCATTGCTCTACATCTCCAATCATTTTGCAGCCCTTGCCTTGGCTGGGTGTTATTTACAGCTACATTATCTCTTACCTGTCCACAGTACCTGTTAAAAAGCTGAGTTGTTCCTATAACCCACTTATTATTTTTCATTTACAACAAAGATTATGATTACAATTGACAACACAATGTTTTATGGGATTCATGGGGTACTTATAAACTCAGTTCAGCAGAAGAGAACTGCACTCAGGCAACAGAAGAGAATGTCCTGTGTATAAGTCATGCACCAAGAACTAGGAAGGAAAATCAAGGACTAGCAGTGAGGTGCTAGCTTGTGCCACCCCAACTAGAAATTCACAAAGCTCCTAGAGCACCCCAACCAAAGATAATTGTGTTTGTATTTGTAATTTGATAACCTAAATGGTGCCAGATAATACAGTCTTGATCTGGAATGGGGTTACATTTGAACGGGCACCCATAAAACTGCTTAAAGTATAACAGTGGGTGTATTATTATTATTATTTTTTTTTAGTTTTTGTTGACGGGTAAGTACGCTAGCCATAGCAATACTATTTTCAGGCATGATCCAGGAGGGTACAATTACAAAACTGACAGACACACAGCAGTACAAAGTTAGACATAATTGAATGTAGAGACCAATACAGACATGGTAGAATAATACAATAATAAAGCAGGTATGCGGTAGTGAGGTAAATAGTGTAGGCAGTTAATACAAACAGTATATCTTGCACGTACAAAACAGTAGACATAATTCATAGTAAAATACAAAGCAAATGAGGATACAATTACAAAACTGGCAGTCACATAGCAATACAGAGTTAGACATAATTGAAATGTAGAGACCAATACAAACATAGTAGAATAAGACAATAAGAAAGCAGGTATGCGGTAGTGAGGTAAATAGTGTAAACAGTTTATACAAAACAGTATATTTTGCAAGGACAAAATATTAGACATAATTCATAGTAAAATTCAGAGCAAATATAATCATAGTGAACAATACTAGAACAGGGAGACAGTAGGCGAGGTAAAAAGAAATAAAATGCATACTATACTATTATTATATTATATTATTTGAACATAGTCTGCAAATATGGCACCAATTAATAGCAGACAGAATTTTGTTATGCATATTATTATTATTATTATTATGACTATACAAGTCTGGTGCCAAATAATGGTAGGCAGAATTTTCTGCAGGTGAGCATTATTATTCTGCAAATCTGTTGCCAAATAATGATGGGCAGAGTTTTCTGTAGGTGTTGTTGATACACAAATCTGGCACCAAATAATGGTAAGAAACAATTATAGTGCCAGTGCTCCCCAAAAAGCTGCTTAAAAGACTGCAATTCATTTATGTTAATTCCATTTTCTTACTTTCTTTCTTCATTCCATTTTAAGACAAAACCTTCTTAGGACAGAAAAATGTAGGAAAGATCAGTAAGAAGAAGATGGACAAGAAGGAGAACAGGCAAATAGAGGAGGAAATACACAGTGGGAACTGAGGGAAGGAAAACTCGGAGTCACAAATAATCAGCCTCTCAAATAATATGTTAAAGAAGATGAAAAATCAGTGCTTCAAAAAGGATTCATGTTTATGCGCACCTCCACCCCAATCACTTCCAGATACATATTAATTCACAAAGGTTGTTTAGAAAGCTAAGATTGAAATATATGTTTTATTATAAATCAAACTCTACAACCATGGGATACACCAGTATAAATATTGATCATAATGAAAGTGGAGAAGACTTGGACTATATCATAAGAACCCTATATAATAACAATGAGGGAGAATGCTCAAAAGCAGTGGAGGATATGAACCTGAGAACAGAACTAATATACTTGATGTGATGGGTGATGAAAACTTGAATACTGGCTACAGGCACAGGACTTTGATAAAATAAATGCATCTCAGGGTACAGGTACAGACTCATTAAGTTTGTACAATGATATATTATCAGAAATGAAAATGCTATACAAAGAAAATCTTAATTTTGTCCCAACAGCAGTAATAACATTATAAATTGCTATGAGAAGGTTGTAATGGAAACAGTTGGAAGATTTACTTGGAAAAATAATGCAGCCCAAAACAAAATCTAACTAGGGCGAAATGATAGCATTGAAAGAATTGGTGATTATAGAGACATTATAATTAAACCAGTGGATGGGGAGGCAATATTGTTATAATGAATAGAGACCATTACAAAACAATAGCATTGAACCTCCTTGAAAATATGGAGAATTATAAAACTCATGGTTAACCCTATGTTGACATTTAATGTTAAACTGAGTTAGGTTGAATAAACAAATTACTGAAAATGAGTTCAAATACATCTGGAATGAAAATCTGGTTACCCTTACTTTTACATTCTGCCCAAAGTAAAGAAAAAAAATACAACCCCCACCGGTGAGGCTGCTTATGTCGTAATTGGCTCCCTGATGGAAAATCTAGGGAGGTTTGTGGATTATTTTTGAAAAATGTGTATTAGAGTTACCCTCCTACTTAAAAGATACAGGGATGTGTTGAGGAAATTTGAGAATTTTCAATGGCAGAAATCTTACCACTTGGTGGGCATAGACATGGAAGCCCTTTACACTAGCATGAAACATAGATCTGGAATTGAAGCTTGTAGACATTTTCTATTAAGACACCCATGAAGAGAACAATTCCCAATTGATTTAATTCTTGAGGCCCTGGAGTTTATATTAGAGTAGAACTTCTTTGAGTTTGGTGGCAGGAATTTTTTACAAACATGAGATACAGCAATGGGGGTGGCTATGGCACCATCATACACCAACCTGTTCCTGGGACAGTGGAGGAGGAAATAGTAATGAATGCGAGGGAGAAGCCATACTTTGAAAATAAAAAGTTTGGTTCTGCTTTATTCACAATGTGGTGTGTGTGTGGGATGGGGACCCCAAGAAATCAAGATGTTTATGAACTGGTTAAATACAAATGAACTAAATCTCAGATTCACACACACCATGGATCCATTCAAGCTGAACTTTCTGGATTTGACATTGAGTAGCAGAGCTATGGAGGCAGCATGATAGTTAAGACAGAAGATTTTAGGAAAAGCACAGCAACAAACTCATTATGAGACCCTCTACCACCACAAGGACTGCCTCCTGGGGGCATGGCCAAGCTGAGCATTGAGATGACTGCTTAAGCTGAGAGCTCCGCGCTCACCCACCATAAATCTTAACCATCCTGATATCAAAACATACTTTTTGTACTGAGAACAGCACGATTTACTCAACAAATGGCTTCCTCTTCAAAATCATCTAAAAACAGGCACAAATTAGCTTCAAAACTGCTGGAAAACCAACAAGACTGGCAGACTGGATGCACCAGCTACCCATGCTGCAGGTAAGTTAGGACTGGAGGAAGCACAGGCGCCACGCAGCAAATGGATCAACTACAACCCACCTCAAAAAACACTCTGGAGGGGCTCTTGCAAGACCTTAAATATGAACTTACAACACAGATGCAGGCAGGTTTGAGAACATTAACACTCAGCTTACCCATTTACAGCAAACCAACAACAGCATAGGTGACGATCGAGAAGCATAGCAACCATTTGGATGAGGCAGAATCCACATCAGTGAACACGAACACAAGATGAACAAATGGAACCCTCCCTACAGCAAGCCCTGAAGGAGATTGAACACCTAAAGGAAACTCTAGCCAATCATGAGAACCGGAGCAGAGATGAATGTCTGGGTTATGGTCTCCGGAGGGGCTGGAGGACAAAGGCTGTGGTGACTTCACGTTACTTGGCTGGTTAAAACTCTTCAATTCTCTGGAAAACCAGCTTGAGAACTACAGTGCACCAATCATCAGTCTGGTGCACTAGTCTGGACAAGTGCTCATGGCATTAAATATCTCCAACATCAAGACAGGTAGAGAGCTGGCCTGCCCAGTGGCACTGAGGGTTGAGGCGCTGGACACCACACCTCATACCACACCATCGACATGGTCTGGAACGGACTCCAGGTTGCCAGGGTTTGGCAGGGAGAGGTAGGATTGGTTGTCCAACAACTGCTCTCCTTTCTGGGAGGGTTAGAAATTGCAATGTGCTGTAGTGGCATGTGGCAGAGGCTAGAGTGCCCTACAGTTGCATGCACTGTAGGGGAGGAGTGCGATGGGCATCTGCATGACCATGCTGACGCCATTGCACATCCGGCTCCTTAGGGAGAAAACCAGGTGGAAATGGCAGGGCGATCATGGTAGCTGATGGCCGTGCCCTGCACCCCGGACAGGAGAGATGACGCCCATGATAGCGGGTGTCTGATGACAGGTCCCCATAGCGGGGGATGCTGCTTCTGGTCAGGCCTGTGTGGGGAGGGCATAATTTGTGTGCAGACCCTGGTCTGGGGTGTGGGTTCTGGTGGCCAGGTGATCACTGGGACTGCTCCGCAGGAGTATGAAGCAAATTGTGATAAAAAAAAAAAAGATAGGCAAAGAGTACTGGAGGCAGTGAGGGAAGCTAGGCACAATCACAGTACAAATAGTTGGGTCAGTATCTACCCGACTATTCACACAAACTAAAAAATGAGCAACAGGTCTTCTTGGCAGTTAAGAAGCTCCACTAATTAAACTGGCCTTTTGCACTCATCTATCCTGTGTGACTCATGATTAGGAGGCAAGACATGAAGTCCAAGTCTTTACTGACCTGGAGGTGGCCCTGGCCTACATCTCATCTGCATAGATGGCACAAGGAGACTGACAAGATGTCTGGAACACAGATCGGGCTTCCTGAGGTGCATCTTGACCAGTGAGTGCAGTTTGCTTAATTAGGTCGAACAGAGGTTGGGGGGAGCTTATCGGAACTAGTGATGGCCCAATAGAACAACTTGACTCAGGCCCATCTCCTCCATTCCATCAAAACCAGCCCTGGTACATATAAAAGCCAGGGCATCCGGGGACATCGCTGACCCTCAGCAGGGCACTGATTAAATCTTGAGCTGCTCATCACACAGGTTCTAATCAATAAAGGGCCCATTCCACAGCTTGCCTGGTGACTGGGAGCACAGAGTAAAGTTGTTTCCCTCTCTCCCTGAATTGACTCTATTTCACCTTCACCCTCTACAAACAGTTGTGACACCAGCGAAGGGATGAGAAGGGGATGATAATCCTGGTCCCTGCTATAATATCCTGAAGGGCTCCTGATTTCAGGGTTGGATTCACATGGAAAACATTTGGTACGTGCTCTGTTTAGGAAAAATGCACTGTGTTCTCACTAGTACATGTTGATTACTTTACTTCTTATACCAGTTTAAAATGTTAAAATATGTTGGCAGTTCTGCCGTACAGCAGGAGTGGGAGCTTCCTAGCAAGGTGGTGTGCAATGTTGAACTCCTCACACTACTGCTGTTTTCTTAAGCCTGTTAATTATGGTCTACTTTGAATATTTTCGAATAGCTGTTGGTTATGGCACAAGGTGCATGCTATTACTGTTTTCTATAGGGGCGGAGGGGTGGAGGGAGGAATATGCTCCCTTAGGGGCTTCGGGGATTCAGCAAACCTCTGGCAGGAAACAATCTTGGCTACAGTTCAACCATAATGGCGTGAAATTAAAGAAGTGGCTACACACCCTAGTCAGTGTTTAAAATGTGGGTGTTCCAGCTGAGTGACCCAGGACATCGGAGCAGTTAAGATTAATCTGAACCACGATAGCTGGGTGAGATGGAGTCACCGGAGGACATCATACAGGGTGTCAGGAAGGCTGACTTTCTCCTTGCCCTCCGTCCCCTTGATTTCACTTGTTACAGTGCAGCCACCCCAGCAATCGGTAGCTTAGACGAACTCCTTGAAAGATTCTCATCCCTGACTTGAGGGAGGATAGAAGGGCCACGGTAAGCCCTCCTCCATAGATCTCTGAGCTTTAACCAGGATGTCTTACATCTGTATTCTAAGACAAACTGAGTTGTACAAGGTGGGGAGTGCCCTAGACTTAGTCCACGAAAAATAATGGGTACGGTTTGTACAACACGAATAAGGAATAGTAGGGGGAAGGGTATCCAGTGATATCAGTGACCGAAAATGAGTGACTGCAAAAATAGCAACTCATTTTCAGTGCTATTATTCTGGGCTACCCTGCAAACTAGTGACATGAGGAAGAGCAACCAGCGAGGGAAGGGAGACAGGGTAGGGGTTTTAGGGGACTGGTGTACCTGCTGTCACCGAGCTAGCCATGTGGCATGGTGGTATGGGTGGTTAGCTCTGGCACAGCAGGTACTGGGTTTGGGGCTGGGACCGGAGCGGTAAATTTTGCCAGTGCCTGTGGTTGCAGGGCTTAATTCTTTGCAAAATCTGAGTTTACCCCTCGCATGCACCCCTGGGGCTGAGAATCTTAATTCAGGTGCTGGGGCAAAGCCCCTGCAAAACACTTTTAATATTCTGGATGTCAGGTGACCTTGAAGTGCATGGCGCCGATTTGGTTTTGGGGATATACACTCACTATAATAGTGATCACTGTTTTGTGATTGCTGTCGTGACATGGAACCTTGGGAAACAAAGAAGGATAATGCTTGTGAATGGAACATGGGTACAACAAAAGCAGAGTGGAGGGCAATGGGGAGAGGAGGGGCACTTAGGGACATCAATGGAGAGACATTAATGAAAATGAATTTCATATAGGGCTGGTGTGAGGGAGGCTGGGGAAGCAGTGGGTTTTGGGTATTTTGGCTTAGAAAATAAGATTGTGTTTTATGGGTTTCTGTCGTACAAAAAGTTTAAAAGTTTCAGCAAACAATTTTACTTGATGGTTAGATCAGTAAGTAGCTCAGCAAGTTACAATTTTGAACCTAGGGAGAGACACTATTTGTGAGGATAACTATGGTGCAAGAAATTTTCTACAACTTGATCAATGGGTTCATTGAGACTTATCTCTTGAACCTCAATGTCCTGAAATCAGTGATTAAGCAGAGAAGGGTCTGGTCCTACATTAAAAAGAAAGGGAGATGTAATTTTTACAAAAACACATTTGACAAAGGGAGTCAGACAAATTGGCGGGTGCATGGGAGGCACGCTTTTGTTGGCCTCTTTTATCTCAAAAGCCAGGGGCAGTGCAATATTGTTTTGCCCATGTTAGGTAACTACTCATACTACAATATCTGGACACCCAAGGCCGATATGTAGTGGTCGACGCCACTGTGAGAGGTACGACTCATCTTAGTCTCTTTACATGGACAAAATTTTGACAATCCGGAGTTCTTTCACCATTCAGCTTTAATCTTGGCTCCTTTTCCGGATAATATAGTAATTGTGGGTGATTTTAACACCTTTTGGGACCATGTCTTGGATCATTCAGGGACCTGGATCCACCTGCCACTGAAAAACTCTGCAACGTTATAGGCAATAGCAAAGGATAGGGCCTTAACGAAGATGTGGCACTATCTACACCCACAAGAGCAAGAATACTTTTTTTTCTCATGCACATCACCTTTACACTAGAATATTTTAAATTTTATTTATTTGTTTATTCAGTCTCAGATTGCATGTACCTTTGAGCATAGAGGCTCTTTTACAAAGGTTCCACATCTGAAGAAGGGTAACAAACAAATAGGAGAAAAATACATAGTTTCAAATGGAACAGACAGTCAAAGTAAAATACTGTCAAAAATACAATAAAATAATACTGTTAAGTTTGAGAGGGACTGAGAGAGTAGGATAGAGAGGTGGGAAGGATTGATTGGGGAGCAGCTGGGTACCAGGGGCTAGGTGGAGGACGAGGCAGTCAGTGGCCATTTCAAATAGGGTAAGATGGGAAAAGGAGGTGGAAAAATGAACGTGGTGAGGTGTGGGAGCACAGGTCAGGAAATTACTCTTGGATGGTGGAGTCTTAGATGAAGCAGTCACAGGAACTGTTAGCGGTGAGATGCTGACATAGATACGTAGATACATAGACAGTGTCGGCAGATAAGGACCTATGGCCCACCCAGTCTGCCCATTTGAGCTTGTAGTTCAGTTTATGTTTTCCTAGATATCTGTTGCCCTCACCCCTGACCTCCAGAATTCCTTTATGTCTATCCCATGCATTCTTAAATCCCATGATTGTTTCAGCCCCCACCACTTCCTCTGGCAGGGTGTTCCACTTGTCCACCACCCGTTCTGTGAAGAAATTCTTCCTCACGTTTCCTCTGAATCGCCCTCCCTCCAACTTCATCCCATGCCTCTAGTCCTGGAACATCTTTTTCACTTAAAAGTAGTGTATTCCTGCACCCTGTTCCTCCCTGTAAGATACTTGTATGTCTCTATCATATCCCTCTCTCTTCCTCTCCTCCAGAGAGTACATGTTCAGTTCCTTCAACCTGTCCTCATAGGACTTGTGATGCAATCCATGTACCATCTTTGTTGCCCTCCTCTGAAACTTCTCTACCCTGTCTATGTGTCCTTACGTGAGTAAGGTCTCCAGAACTGTACACTGTACTCCAGGTGGGGCCTCACTAGTGTCTTGTATAGTGGAATTATGACCTCCCTTTTCCTGCTGGTGATGCCCCTGCTTGCAGCATCCCACCATCCTATTTGCTTTACCTGCTGCCTTGTCTCACTGTTTCTACCTTGAGATCATCAGAGATAATAACCCCAAGATCCCTTTCTTGCTTAGTGCATGCTATATCCTCACCCCCAACTGATATATTGTGCCAGAGTTTTTGTGCCCCATATGCATTATCTTGCACTTCTTTGCATTGAATTTCAACTGCCATACCTCTGACCATTCTTCAAGTTTCTGCAGGTCCCTTCTCATTCTGTCTACACCCTCTGGTGTGTCTACTCTGTTACAAAGCTTTGTGTCATCAGCAAACAGTAAAATTTTGCCTTCTAGGTCCTGCACAATGTCACTGATGAAGATGTTGAATAGGACCGGTCCCAGCACTGATCCCTGTGGTACCCCACTGGTCACTCTTCCCTCTGTGGAATGACAGCCATTTACCTCCACCCTCTGTGTCCTGCCACCCAGCCAGTTACCTACCCACCACACTACTGTTCTGCCCACACCCATATTCCCCAGTTTGTGTAATAGTCTTCTATGTGGCACAGTGTCAAGGCCTTGCTGAAGTGCAGATAGGCCATGTCCACTGCCCTCACCTGATCCACCTCCTAGTCACCAGTCAAAAATTCAATGAGGTTGGTCTGACATGGCCTCCCTGGTGAAACCATGCTGCCTTGGGTCCTGTAGTCCATTGACAACCAGATGTTCCACCAATCTCTCCTTCAGTAGTGCTTCCATGATCTTCCCTCTACCGAGGTGAGGCTGACTGGTCTGTAGTTACCAGCTTCCTCTTTGTTCCCACTTTTGTATAAGGGGACTACATCTGTGTCCTCCAGTCTTTGGGTACCTCCCTGTTTCCAGTGATCGGCTAAACAGGATAGCGGAGGTTCAGCCACCACCTCTCTTAGTTCTTAAGGACCCTGGGGTGCACCCCATCTGGCCCCATTGCTTTATCAACTCTTATTACTTCCAGTTCCTTCAGGACCCTTTCTCGTGTAAAGGGACTTGTGTCCATTTCTGCACCACTCCTCCTTGTACTCCCTTCAGACCCATTACCCTCCTCTTCCTCAGTAAAGACTGAGCAGAAATACCTGTTCAATATGTCAGCTTTACTGTTGTCATCCTCCACGCGCCCCATCCTCCCCTTCAGTCTCACTATCCTCCCTTTGCCTTTCTTTTTTTCACTTATGTACCTGTAAAATGTTTTGTCCCTCTACCCACTGATTTTGCAATGTGTTCTTCTGTCTGAGCTTTGGCTTCCTTACTGACCTCCTGCCTCCCTTTGCTTCTCCTGGTACTTCTTCCTAGCCCTTCTGCCTGTGTCTTTTGTATTGCCTGAATGCAGTCTTTTGGCTTTCACTTTGTTTGCTACCTCTTTGGAAAACCATAATGGTCTCCTCTTCCTTTTCCTCTTGCTAACCTGCTTAATACATAATTCTGTTGCTCTTGTAATCCCCATTTTAAATACTGTCCACTGTTCCCAACACCTGATTCCTGCCCCATTCCCTTAATGCCTCTTTCAAGCATCTCCCATTTTCCCAAAGTCTGCCCCCTAAAATCCAGGATATGTGTTTTTGTGTGGTTTGGTTCTGCTCTTTCTGTGATTTCAAACCACAATGACTGGCGGTCACTGTTCCCCAGGTGCTCCCCTACAGTTACCCGCATCACACTGTCCCTGTTTGTGAGCACAAGGTCCAGTATTGCCTTCTGCCAAGTTGGTTCCATGACGAGTTGCTTGAGGAAGGCACCCTGAAGGAGTCCAGGATAAATCTGCTCTAGTTGATGCTGCTGCTGGGATGCTCCAGTCCACGTCTGGTTTATTGAAGTCTCCAACCAGTACTACCTCACCCTTGTCTGCCATCCTTTGGATGGCTAGCATCAACTCCCTTTCTGTTTCTTCCTCCTGGGCTGGTGGTCTATAGACCACACCTGTGCGGATGGCTGGCCCCATTTTCCTTTCCAGCTTAACCCACAGAATCTCTCTCCATTTTGTTCCTCCTGGATCTCTGTGGCCCTTATGTCATTTTTCACATACAGTGCCATCCTCCTCCTTCCTACCTGCCCTGTCTTTTCTGAATATGTTGAAGCCAGGTATGGCCATCTCCCAGTCGTGATTATCATTACACCAGGTTTCAGTGATGGCCACAATGTCCAGGTCTGACTGCACCATGACAGCCTCCAGCTCTTCCATCTTGTTGCTAAGGCTCCTGGCATTGGCACACATGGCTTTCCATGATTTGACCTCCCTAGACTGTTTTGCTGTTCTACTCCAGCCCCTTCCTTGGTTGTCCTTTATCCCTGGTTCTCCTTTGCATGTGCCCCTTTACCCTTTTCTGCCTATCCACCTCTTGGGTGCTAATTCCATCTTTGCACACTGCTTTATAGAGATAGCCATCCTCTGGTTCACTGGTTCCACTGCTAGCTGTGGGGGTGAGCAAGTAGGTACCTTCCTTGCTGGCCTGCCACCCCTTTGCTAGTTTAAATGCTTGTCAATGTAGCATTTAAACTTAACATTGAGTGCTTGTATTCCTCCAGGATGGATGCAGGCCATCAGACTTGAGCAAACCTCCATCCCCAGGTGGGTCCCCAGTCACCAAATAATCCAAACCCTTCTTCACAGCACCAGTTCTTCAACCATGAGTTAAAGTTCCTGGTGCATGCACCCTATGCTCTCCCTTGCCTCTCGCAGGTAGTACTTCGAGAAAGTGACAGAAGTAGCTACTTGCTTGAGACCCTCTCCATTTTCCTAAACTCTTCCTGAACTTTCTTTGGCTCCCATTTGCTAGGTCATTAGTACCTAGGTGGATAATGACATCCAGCTCACCCTCCTGCCTTGCCTTCCCAGTGATCCCCAGGACCTTCCTTCCATCCCTCCATGCCATGGCACCAGGTAGGCACCTCACCTCCCTGTCCTTCCCCTCCTGTGTTCCTAGCTGGATCCCTCTTATGATGGAGTCCCCTCCAGCAGAAGTTTAAATTGGCCAAGACTAGGCATGGTCGATATATCTCTGTGAAGTACGTTGAAGTAGTAGGGCGCTTTGTAGGCAAATGATCATTGCCCCTGAGTTGTCCGGCATCTAGGAAGATGGAGAATTTGGTTCAGTGAGCAATGTGCAAGCTGGGAGATGCTGCAATGTGAGCTAAGCAGACTTGTGGTACCAGGTGGCAGTAGGCAGAAGTACTTTCTGGCTATCAGGTAGGTTTGGTATTGGATCTTCATGTCCTGGGATTATGTCCTGGTGTTTCTGGAGGTGTTATGGGGTGGGGCAGAAGCTAGTTATGGTCCCTTATGTGTATCAGACCACGCCCTCTTAGGGTGGATTTGGGGTGAGCCAACAAGAGCAGGCTACTAGCAGTGGTGACTGGATCCAACCTTGTTGGCTGAAAGAGTCTATAAAGAACAAATATCTATAGCCATATTAGAATTCACAGAAATTAACAAGATAGGAGACACCTCAGTATCAACTATATGGGAAGCCCTGAAAGCATTTGTGAGTGGGGTGTCAATCTCCTATGCTGCTTATAAGCGGAGAAAGGAAACCAGGAGAAGAAAGACTTGGAATCACAGGTGGAAAATTAGAAAAAGGGTGATGGTGGGGAAAAGGTAACACTTGGGAACTAAAGATGCTCGAGGAAAACTGAACCAGATAGCATCACAATGCATAGAGAGGATCTTATATTATCATGGTCAGGAACTTACTTCGAGGGGACAAGGCGGGATGTTGGTGTGGCAAGTTAAAGAAACAGGCAGACAGAACAAATTTGGGCATAGAATCACAAGGTGAGATATCCACTGACCAAAAATCCATAAATCAGGTCTTCCAGACCTTTACAAAACCTTATACACTTCAGAAATTCCTCTGTGTACTTTCCTTCACTCTTTTCTGAGGGAGGTTCTCCTGCCAACACAGATCATTCCTGTGGGAGGGCTTGGACCTGGTAACACACAGTGAGGTATGAACTGCCCTGTGGAGTTCTAGTCTGGGCAAAGCCCCGGTTCTGATGGTCTCCCAATGCAGTTTACAGGACATTCTGGAAGGACCTAGGTCCACTTATGTGCCAGATGGTGGAGGAGGCTCTGGAAATGGGGCAACTCCCCCACAGACCTTAGCTAACATTACAATTCTTCAAAACTGGGCAAAGACCCTGCCATGTGTGGCTCCACCACCCCATTTCCCTGCTCAATAAGATTATGAAATCACTGCCAGTATAATAGCAGCCCAGTTGGAGACAGTACTGCGGGGTTGATACACCGGACCAGGGTGATTTCATAATGGGTGGCAGGTGAAACACAATATTCGCTGCACTCTAAATGTCATCAGAAAGTGGCCTCGGGGGAGGGACAAGAGGCCAATGCCTTCTGGCACTTGACGCTGAGAAGGCCTTGACCGAATCAAATGGTCCTTCATGTTTGCTGTTCTGGAAAAGTTCGGCTTGGGGCCCGGGTCCATTCCTGGATATCTATGCTCTACATGGTACCTAAAGCACAAATCTTAAATAACTTCATCTCTCCCCCATTCAAATTGTCGAGGGAAAGAGGCAGAGCTGTCCCCTTTCACCAGTCTTATACATTCTGACCATTGAGGCCCTAGCCACGACCATTTGTAACCACCCCAAGATTCAGGGCCTCGATGCAAGGGGAGCACCATGTGATATCCCTCTTCACAGATGACATCCTACTAATTATTGTTAATCCAGAGAGAAAGTCTTTACAACCTCACTGAAATATTTCCAACCTATGGTTCACTGGCCATAAAATCAATTGGTCAAAATGTGAAGGGCTAACAATGAGTCCAAGTAACAATCCCATAACATTAAATAATGCCATTATAACCCCAACACAGATATCAAAAACTTAGGGATACGCCTCCCAGAAAGCTATCTATGTTAAGGACACTGAATTATAAACCCCAGATGCAAAAAATTCAGGTGGATTTTGAGCGATGGAGTTCCCACCACCCTTTGACACTCCTGGGGAAGGTAAACCTGGTCTAAATGTTGTTTCCCCAATACTTTTATCTTCTTCAAACCCTGCTGGTCCATGTCCCTAATAAATACTTTAAGGCACTCAGGTGGTATGTCACCACCCTGTTATGGTGGAACTGTAGACCACGTATAAAGCAAGAGGTCTTATGGCAACCAGTAGAAAGGGGGACTGGTCCTCCCAAATTTAGCTTGTATTACTTAGCATCCCAGCTAACATTCCTTAAAGATTCGATCCCCACTCCACAAGTTGGAAAGCTTGGGTGAAACTGGAGGAATCTCTGGGTGATCCCTCCATATACAATTGTTTACTTGCCCGCATTAGCCCAACAAGTGGTTAAATGGGTGGAAAACCCTTTAGAGGGCTTTGGTTCGGGCCTGGCTAGCAGCCCATACAGTCATTCAATATCCGTGATACCTTATCACCTGAGGCCTCTATCAGGCATACATTATGAAAGAAATCAACTTTCCCGGGCCCGGTTAATGAAATATTGAAGAGATGGAGTTTAGGGATTAAGTCTGATCTCCCACCTATCTGAGGGAGACATCTTACTGACTTACCAGCAGCTAGCAAACAAATATAACCATCCTTCCACAACTTTTTTACCTACCTGCAGATTAGGAACATATTGTGGGAGGAGGGAATTAGCTTCCCGCCAACTCTGTATTCCCCACTGGAGAATATGCTGCTTAGCCTTCCTCCAGCAAAGGCACTGGGCCTGTTGGCTAAATGTTACAGGTTACTCCTGGAGGCTTTGCAGGACCCCATGGAAAACATCGCCTAGATGAGAGAGACTGATCTGGGAGGGCGGGGCCTCACAGGGAAAGAATGGGAAAAGGCTCTAAAAAGGGGAGAGCATGATCTGTTAGTAACAGACTTTGAGCAATTCACTATAATATTTTACATGAAACCTATTTTACTCCAAAGCTAGCAAATAAGATAGATCCAGAAAAATCCGATACTTGTCCAAAATGCAGGCACCTTTTTTCACATGATATGGGCTTGCCCCAAAGTAATAGGAATTTGGCAGGCCATTATAGATCTGCTAAGGTTCTAGAAAATAAGAGGCAGCACCAGGCTAAAGAAGTACTTCTGGGACTGTCCAATGATAAGGGGTCCCATGAGGTCCCCGATCATCCACTTTAGAAACTGGGCATAGTAGTGGGAAAACAAGTGCTGGCCCAACACTGGTGGTTGGAGGATACTCTATTGGTGGCCCTATGGATTAAGTTGCTACTACATAATATGAAGCTAGAACATACTCAATACTCGGCCATAAATCAAATGGACTGGTACCAAAAGATATGGGGTCCCCTGGAGGTGTACTTCACCACTCATGGTTCCCTACTTTTAAGGGTTAAAGACAACTGGAGTAAACCCCAACTACAGCACTAAGATAAAAATTGTGGGTTGTGAGGGTGATAGAGGAAAGTGGGCAGAGTTTCTGGGAGGGCGAATAAAACAATGTATGGAGGAAAACTGCTGAATTTTGAGGGTACTTGTGTGATAGGGCCATTGACGTTCCAAAGGGCTAGTTGGCTAGTCTCCCCATCCTGGTGGGGTGAGGGGCAGCTAAGTGGCCTCAACAAAGGGCTTCTGGGAGGAAGACTTGGACAACTAGATACTGCATAATACATGGAAATCCCCAATATTGTGCTATCTGCACCGTAATACTAGCATATTACTTGAAATGTATTACTCTCCCAATGTTGAACAGATGTACTAAATATTCACTGCCTTGACATGTATGGAAACTTGCTGAACAACAAAATAAAGTTTACAAAAAAAAAAAAAAAACAAGGACTACCTCCCTTGTCCACCCATAATGATCTAGTCACCAAAACCGTCGACTATGCAGACATTGTTTATGGCTCTGCACCTCTATGTCCCTCGCTAGACTCGACACCCTACTAAACTCATTTTGTAATTTCACCACCTCTCACTGCCTCAGTCACCACTGCACTCTATTCCTCCCTCTCCCTAATGCCTCTAGCTGCTAGGTGATGTATCCATAGTCTGACTTTTATTTCCAAATTTTGGTTTGGGACTCTCCCCTTATCTCAACTCCTGCCTGTCACCAGTTAGCTCCTCCATGTACTCCCTCTGATTCAGTGATGCTTGTATGTTCACCCTCCCCATCCATGCACTTGCTCAGGCAAGGCCACGTTCTCTTACCATCTTCTACATCTCTGCAAACAACTCCCATGGGACACTTGCCACTCCTCCACTTTCTGTGTCCTTAAATCCATGTTCAACTGCCCCTACCACTAAATGCTCATGTCTTTCCCTCCACCCCCGACCATGCCAACACCCTTCCCAACCTAACATTGCCTCCTCACAAAGTCTAATTCCTTTCCTTTACTAATCAAGGCTTCCCAGACACCCGGCCTGAATTTCCTGTTGAACTCTCCTTCTGTATCCTCATCTTTGTCTCTTACACTAACCTTTCCTCCATTCCATCATGTGCTGTCTTACTCTTCACCTTGCACTGTGTTACACATTAAATAAATCTGGTGCTTCTGTATAGATATATTGTTGTAATGTGTTGTACATTATCTAACCTTTTTCTGCTGCTACTGTATATATATCTTGCTTGTTATGTATCCACTATATTTTTCGGTATGGCAGTTTTTTATTGTACTATTTGAATGCTTATAACACTGTATTGTCCCCTACCTCTGGGACGCACCTGGAAATGAGCCTCGGCTCAGTGTGTCTTTCTTGGTCACCAACTTTTGAATAAATAAATAAAATTATTACAAGCACAAAGCGCACACCCAAGGACATTGAAAGACTCAATTCCATACAGCCAGTTTGTAAGTAAGAGACAAAATTGTAGTTCATTACAAACTTTTCAGAAACAGGCAGATAAACTTACCACTAGATTTGCATTGAGGAGTTATGATTAGAGATTATACAATGGTGTGTAAAAATACTGTATTCTCATTGGCTAAAACATGTCACATGACTGTGGGTAAATCCTGCATAACACACGTCTATGGATTGGCATTTATAAAAAACATAATTAAACACATTTTAAATTTATTTACACATGGGCCATTGTATAATCACAATAAGGCACTTCAGGGTGTGAGTTATTGGGTGATTTACCACTTCTTGTGTGGTTAAGTCACTCGCTGTGCCTCGTGGATGCACCACACAAGGCATGGGTAAATCCCAATACCCCACATCCTGTTGTGCCATTTCTTAATTGTTGGGTGAATCAAGGGACAAGGCCAAAAATTTAAATAGACAGGACCTTCTAATGAGAAATAGTACCAGGCACTGTGGTGAAAAGCACAAAAGGTAAATCTTCAGTGTGGAATTTATTTTATATTGATCCTCCAGACAACTCTCGAGCTGTATGCAGTCTGCAAAGAGCATCAGTTGTGGTGGCAAAATAGGACATTTTGGAACACTAGTAATGATAATGCCATGCAAAGGCAAACACCCAATTGAGCAGGACAGGGCAAAGGACAGTATGGTTGGTATGGGTGGTGATGGAGGTGACGGTGGCAGTGACCGTAGTGACAATGAACTGGAAGCAGGAACTAACATTGAATCACTTGACTTATCCTTGCAGTCTTCGAGGCAAACATAGATTGTTTTCTTCTGACACCATCAAGTACTGCAAAATCTCAGAGTAGTACTCCATGTGAAAAGGCGTGACAAATACAATTCCCCAAAATTAAAAATATGTCATGATTCTCGTCAACTAGCATTAAAAGAAAATGTTGTGAAGATATCAATATTTACCCACAAGCATCCCAGCTGTTAAATAGAACCATTGCAGAGCTGTTGGCCGATTGTCAACTCCCTTTACTTTTGTTGCCCAAAACGGTTCCTCAGGTTCATGAACCAGATTGAACCACGGTACACTGTTCTCTGTCGAACATATTTCTCGAAAAAGGCTGTTCCACAGTTGTGTGACTTGGTGTGTACTGTAGTCATTAAGCAGTTGAAACTCTCTGAGGTGAACCAGGTTAACGTAACTACAGATATATGGACCAACAACCAAACAATTGACAACATGACTTTTATGGCTCACTGGGAAGGTTTTCAGACAAAGTAATAATCCCCACTCTACCATAAGCAGTAGGAAGCAGGCTGTATTATGTGTCACCACTTTTGGGAAAACCATGCTGCTGTGAATATTTTGCAGGAGCTGCAAATCAATCCCAGTAATGGCTTACTCTGTATTCCTTATCTCCAGGGTTCATGGTGTCAGATAATAGTGCCAAAATAGTCAAAGCTGTTAGAGATGGCAACTACCGATACATACCTTGTTTTGCACATTGTTTAAATCTTCTCTTCCATAGTTTCTTAAATTTAAACAGAAATGTTGAAAACCTGTTAGGTCTTGCTAAGAAAATATGTGGGCATTTCAGCCATCTGTGAAAGCACAAAAATCCTGAAAGGGTTGTAGAGGCCAAACAACTTACCATTGCATACAATAAAGTAGGAAGTTCCAACCACTGCAATTCAACATGTTACATGTTGGAAAGACTTCTTGAATAGACTAGCATTTTTTCAATGCTAAACATTTGATGCTTGTAAACAATTCTTTTTTGCAATTCTGACCTAAAATTTGAAGATACTTGTTTTAGGATTTTCCTTATAGACATGACATGTAGCATTTATAGTATATTGGCTGAAATGTCATTTCACACTAAAACACATCTTGTCCAGTACTTTAAAATGGCACATATCACGTTTATGAGGTGGGGTGGAAAATGGCTATGTTGAAAGATTGAGTCAAAATATTGAAAATCAGTGAAGTTATGAGTGAATGCTGAAATAGTGTAATGTTCAGTCATAACCTGGGCATTTTACTGTATTTGTACACCATGGGCCTGATTCTCAAAACTTGCATTGATTGCTGGTGCGCCATGGACCCTGCACCCGATTCTTTATCAGGCAGGGTCCCAGTGGAAGTCCCGCAGCTTGTGGCAACCCTAGCAGAAGGCACATCTGGACAGGTTGCCGCAAACCTGCGTCAATGTTACTAAGCAGTCCCTGGTGGTCTAGCACCCCAAGCCATGATCCTTCATTATAATAAAGTAAAATATCCCTGGTGGTCTAGTGGATCACTCCAGCCCCAATCCCCATTATAATAAAGAAAATATCCTTGATGGTCTACTGGACTGTTCCAGCCTGATCCTCCATTATAATAAAGAAAATATCCCTGGTGGTCTAGTGGACCTCTCCCTACCCAGAAGGCAGTGCCCTACCATCCCACTCCTCATCCTCAAACATAGCCAGCACCCACGGCCAGCTGCTGCAGGGCTCTGAATGAGTGGGTATTGAATTCAGTAGCGCTCAGTGATTAACAATCACTGAGCACATACTGAATACAGTACGTGCTCATTCAGAACCTACATTATACATGCGCCATATGCACAGTACAGCACTGTGCTGTATGCATTACTGCTGTACTTTAATATATCCCTGTGCTCAAACTTACAGTGAGCGAGTATTAATAACCCCTACAATGTTTGTGTTTTTTAGATGGACAAAATGGACAACGGTGCTGCACCTTGACCTTCAGCCTCCCAGTGACTTTCCAGCACAATACTTTATTTTTATTTTATTGATTGGAGTTTGATTACTGGGTAAGCCCACTGAGACTAAAAGACCCCTTTTCAGGGGCAAGTTAATTACAGTGAGAGCAAGCATAAAACATTTAGGGATACATATAAAGGTGGAAACATGGACACTGTTCAGTGACATTCAGGAACAGTGGCAATAATTACAAAGTAGTGAGCACAGAAAACTGGTTTATAAGGTCATCCGTTAGTTACTCATACAGATTACAACAGTACATAATGAAAATAGGCAGACATGCCATATGGGATTTAACAGGATCTGTAGACTTAATCAGCATTAACACAGGCAATATTCAGGGGCATTGTACACCCTGAACACACACCCGTTCAGTAGACACTGAGGATTTCCAACAGAATTTGACGCTACCTCAATTCCTGAGGCTCAGGGACAGCAACTGCTCTGACCGATTTCTCTGGATGAACTATACCAAGCGATAAGTCTCACCAAGACTATGAAAGCCCCTGGCCTCGACAGATATGGAGCTGAATTTTATAAAGTTACTAAGAACATATACAACCTGTCCTACTTGCAACGCTCAATGAAGTCTCGGCAGGTGACCCTTTCCATCCACCTGGGCATATGCCACCATATCTGTAACCCTGAAACCCAGCAAAAATCCACTCCACTGTTCTTCAAATTGACCTATATTGGTGCTTAATACTGACTACAAATTATATATGTCAATACTTGCTCACCAGGTCAGTAGCCTTCTACTCTTCATAATACACAGAGATCAAACCAAGTTTATTCGGATGCATACCACAACAGATAATATTCTCACCTTACATTTAATACATTAGATGCAACAATCTCCAGTCTCCATCCCTGTTGTGTTATTAAGCCTTGATACTGAAAAGGCATTCGATTGAGTATCATGGCCTTTTCTTTATGCAATTCTTACTTGTTTTGGATTTCCTCCTTCATTTCTCTCTTATAAAATATATATCAATGTCTGCAAGCGTGTGTAAAGATAAGTGGCCACCACTCCCAAATTTTCCTTCAGAGAGGTACTTGACAGTGTTGTCCCATGTCCCTTTACTTTTCACAGTGGATATTGAGCCTTTGGCTCATGCTATTAGGCATTTGGGCCCTCAGCAGTGTTTTATTAGGAGGAAAGAATATCGAATAGTACTTTATGCAGATGATGTTCTATTATATCTCCAAACCCAGAACAATCCATGCCTGTGATTTTCTACATACTTGATCAATTTAGCAGAGTAGCTGGATATCACTTAAATACAGCAAAGACTGAGACTGCATTTTCACTTCTTACCAAGCTCAACCTGTAAAACAGTACATACCCTTCCACTAGGATATGCTTAAATTAAAATACCTTGGAGTTTATGTCTCTGCCACCCCATCACTAGTCTTCCAAAATAAGTATACCCACTTTTTCAACAAATGGTACAAGACTCCGGAAGTTAGGGCATATCGCCTATCCCTGTCTAGGCGAGTAGAGGTTGCCCGAATGGTTACCCTTCCATTGGCTCTTTATTTCTTTCAAAATATTCTGATAGAAATACTGGCTCAGATTTGGAGGCAATGGAACAGGAGATATCCTATTTTATCTGTGCTGGTCAATGACCTAGAATTAAACTACAATAACTTAGTCTGGCCAGGAAAAGGGAGACTTAGCACTTCCTTCTCTCAGATTATATTACTGGGCAGCACATATTAATTTCCTCCTGCTTAGACATCTTGAAAGGCAAACAATTGCTTGGCTTGATATAGAAACACACTTTTCTCTCCTCAGCAGTTCAATCAGGCAATATGCTGTACTATGATGCAGTCCCCTGAAATAGTACAACCTCTTGATCCATGGTTGAAATTTCAGGTGAAGGTATTGCTCTCTATTCAATGAACACTTCATCTTACCCCATATCTCCCACTCCTTTGCCCAATATCACAACTCAAGCACTTTGCCCCACCTCTGCAGGGCAACAGGTTCCAAATCTGGAAATACTCTCATGTTTGATGTCCCTTCAACGTACCCACAGCTCTGTTTACTACTGCAATATCCCAGGGCAGCAGAGACTCCTCCTCTCGCTATCTTCTGGGAATTCTATTAACAGAAGCTAAAAAGGTGATCACTAAATTATGGCTGATACCGACCCCTCCCGAAGTGACTACGTGGAGAACACTGGTTAATTAAATTTATCAAATGGAGAAACTTACCTGCTCCTAAATGATCGCACTGAGCTATGCTCCAATCGCTGGAGATAAGCTGGTTAGTGTACTCCACTAAGCAGATCCCACTTGTCCGTTAGTAAAGGGTTAACGGTTCTTGATTGGGGGTGACCATCGTTACCTTACAAATCACCCTTTATGAGCCTAGTTCTCCATCCTGCCCCATGGCAGGGATCTCCTATGTTCCAAGTTCTTAGCCTGAACAATATTCTACTGTATAATTTAATTTAATTTATTGTCCACTGATGACATATTTCAAGTTACAGTTTTGTAAATATTTATTACACATACTCCCCATGCTGGACCTTAGAGAAGTGATGGTTTTGCATGCATTGCTGTGTTAAGAGGCCACTGATATTTCTGTATTCAGCCCTATGTGTTAGATATGCATAGCACATATGCATTTAGATTGTTATACCAAGCTGTACCTTGAAAAGTTTCAATAAAATTATTAAAAAGACAGACAGTATTCAGTGATTGCAGTTGCAGTGACTCCTGCCAAGAGAGAGCCTTGACACTTTTCTGAAAGCTTTAGGGACTGCAGAATCGCAGACCTCAGGAGGAAATTTGTTCCAGATGTTAGGGGATAAGAAGGCAAAGGGTCAACTATAAGAGCCAGACTTGACTTTAGGGGCATTCAGTAGATTCTGCACTAAAACTGTTAAACACAGTCATTTAGAAACTCACCATGCAGTTGGGACATATAGAATAGAGTGGTTATATGGGCAGCAAGGATCCGGCTCCAAGTTTGAGCAGTCTGGGCTGTAATTTATCATGGCCTGCTGATCCTTTCCTTGATTCTCTGGAGCTGGAGTAAGACTTCCCATGAGAGATGAGCCTAGGAAGTTAGGGGAGATAAGGCTGGGCTGGAGGAAAGGAGGTGACCTTACAGCACTCTTTGAACTAGGCCAGATCAATGAAAATGTATTAAAGCCTTAGCTGCGAGGGCAGGGTCATTCATTGAGTTTGCATTATACAGTATATCTTGGGAAGGGGGCCAACTTTGCCTTTAATGAGACTATTAATCCGAGACAAAACTGTTTTGGGTTTTGCAGGTTCGAGGGACGATAGTTTCTTGAGATACAGTGCCCTTGCTGTCCTAAGACTAGGCTTACAATGGTTTCAGTAGCAGCCTGCAATTGTCCCACTCAGGGAATAGGCCAGAAGCCCTTTAAGAATACCAGGCCTTGTTCCTATTCTTCATGAGCACACATAATTCTGGGAGAGCCATTTGGAGCACAGACCCTTTACCCTTCTGTGAACCTTAAGTACATGTTTGTTAATTTTGCTGAGTAGGTTGCATACAAGGTAGTTGAGCACAGTGTCAACATTGTTTAGGCTCCCTATTAGTATTGCTCAGATAGTGCTTTTGTGGATCCCACCACCCTCCACTAGACAGTGCTGGTACACTTCCTAGGATCCTAACAGAAATCCTACCAAGAGAGATGTAGGATCTGGGGTCAGATAGTGATGGATCCCAAGTTGGATCCAGGGTTCCTAGGTCAGATTCAGGGATCCTAGGTTGGCTAGTTAGGATCCGGGTCAGATAGTGAAGGATCATAGGTAAGATCCTGGGATCCAAGGTCAGATCCAGGGATCCTAGGTGGGACAGTTGGATCTGAGCTGGATCTGTTTGTCAGAACTGGGGATCTGTTGCTAGGATTCACAAAATCCACAACATCTGTTCCTAGGATCCACAGGATCCACAACATTTGTTGCTAGGATCCACAGGATCCACAATGTTTGTAGAATCCATGCACTGGATCCTAGATGGTGGGATCCATGGTCAGACAGCACTGCTATCCTACCACAGCAACCATCTAGCCAAATGGGAGGTATCTGTTGGTATCCTATGCTCCTAGGATACTATCTGAGTAACACTCCTCCCTATATAAGATCAATTCACAGCTGCTAAATCTGTGAGGCAGTTCATTTCATTACGTTGGGAGTAGTCATGAACATAGATGGTTCTTACTTGTGGTGGGAGGATCAGGTTGGGCTTTATTTGTATTTGGTGGGATTGTCAGGTTAGCCAGTTTTGTTTGGGGGTAACAATTTTGGGACACTTTTGGACACTTGTGGCAAGTGGGTCAGGTTGGGCCTTTGTTGTATTTTTTGTTTTCAGGGGCAGGGTTGGCCATTTTGTATATTTTATTTGGAGGTGGGTTTTATTTTGTGACACTATGGTGGGTGGGCTAGGTTGGATCTATTTGTATTAGGTGTGTGAGGGCACAGGCCTGGTTGGCCATTGTTTTTTGTCTTGAGGTATTAAATTTGGGAAATTTAAGGTGGTTCTGACAGGTTGGACTTTATGTGTATGGGGGATGCTGGGTTGGTCATTTTGTACTTTTTTATTTGGGGATAAGGGACCTATGCACGATGCCCTCGTGCTGCGGAAACAGGACACGTGAGGCATAGACACATGAATGCCACTCAGTGGGTCCGTGGACCCTGGTGGCATTCAAGACAGGTGTGCAAGTCAGTAATGTGCTAGATCCCCAGCCACGCAGACAGCAACATGCCAGGGTGGGCGGAGCATGCCTGCACGACGCCCATTCACTATAGGACATAGTGCTGTGCAACGGGGGGTATAGAATGACCAGTTATGGCAGGGGGGACCCTGGCTGTGAACTGCCATATGCATCCAGCACTGTACACACAGGACCCCACCAAGACCCAGCAGTGGGTGGCAGCCCACACACACAACTATGCCCCACCCATGCACGTGACACTCTGCCTCCCCACACATCCTCCCCATCTCCATTATGTACAAGCATCCACCCCACACACATATGCCCATTCCCAAATGCACAGAACATATCCCCCACCCCGACACATGTATGCCCATTTCAAATGTACAGAACAAACCCCACCCCAACACATGTAAGGCCATTTCCAAATGCACAGAACAAACCCCTCATGCCCCAAAACATGTATGCCTGTTTCCAAATGCACGGAACATCCTCCACCTCTGACACATGTATGCCCAGTACCGATTGTTCAGTCCACACCCCCAACACTTGACAGCCCTGTCCTCAGTGTATGTCAAGCAATCTCCCCCACACACACATCAGGGTCTCCTGGACATCACTACCATGACCCAACCCAGTACCCCTGCTGCAACATTGGTGGCCAGTGCCCCCCCACTGTGGCACTGACAACACCCCAGTTTCCGTGCCACCAGTGGTGCTGTGGCTCAGGATGGCCAGTGGCACAGCCTTCCACGTCACCTCGACCGCTGGCTGTCCAACTGAGGCTGGGAGTGCGCAAAGACATGCACACTCAGACTCAGTTGGATGGCCAGCAACTGAGTGGTATGGAGGGCTGTGCTGCTGGCTGTCCTGAGCTGCAGCACTGACTGGCAGGTTTCGGGGGACTTGGGGGTGTTGACGGTACCATGGTGGGGGTGGACCACTGGTCACAAATGTTGTGGCAGGATACTAAGTTGGGCTCATAGTAGCGATGTCCGGGGACCTGTGTGTGTGTGTGTGTGTGTGTGTGTGTGTGTGTGTTGTTGATCTACACTAGGGATGGGGCTATCAAGTGTGGGTGGTGGTGGGTGTGGACTGAGCACTTGGCACTGGGCATACATGTGTTGGGGAGCATGTTTTGTGCATTCGGAACAGCCAGACATGTGTCAGGGGTGGGGGTCTGTTCTGTGCATTTGGGAATGGCCATACATGTGTCAGGGTGGGGGGTCTGTCAGGAGCAACCGGGATGGGTCAATCATGAGTTGGGGGTTGATTTGTACAAACAGAGATGGGGCGGAGGTGTGTGGTGGGGTTGCAGTCGGTCTTGGGGCGGTTGTTCTGTTGGAGGGGTCAGCAGTGCAGCGGGCGATGCTGCAGGGGCAGTTTTCAGGCAGGGAGGTCTGCTGGACATAGGGGCATGGTAGCATTGGTCTGGGTGCCTGTGGAGCTGTTCACACACCCGGACATGCACCTTCCCAAGCAAGTATTCCACTCTGGAACCCAGGACGGGCATCCCAGGCTCCTACCTGAGCACTCTGTCACTGGCCACCCTGCAGATTCCTGTGTGCCGGTGGCACAGAGGTGCAGACAGGTGGCAGCTGTTAGTGCATACCAGCCTGTGCGCACTCTGTCCGTGGGTGTGGAGCTATGAGGGTGGAGTTCGCACCTCTGGTGCATACTTTCTGCCCATTCATGCATAGCCCCAATATTTGTTTTGGGGCACTTGTGTGGACCAGGTTGGGCTTCACTTGTATTTGTTGTTTTTGGGGAGTGATAGGGTAGGCCATTATTGCACTTTTGTCTGGGGGTACATTTCGGGACACTTCTATTGTAATAATAAATCTTTAAAGATAGATGTTGTTAGTTTAGTATTTCAATATGGTTACAGATGTACATCACAGCACAATACAAACTTACACATATGGTGGTAAATGCTAAATGCAGTATCCATATCTTATGGGCAGTTGTTTAGTGTAGGGTGGTTGCAAGGGGGGAACACATCTCAGTGTACTGTTCTTTATCTGAACTACTGCTGTGTACCGTACTCAAAGAGCTAGCTGCACCAAAAATAACTGGCACAAAATTTTATTAATCTTTAAAAGTAGTCAGTTGTCACATTTTTTCTGAATTATTTTTCTTTTCAATTTTCTCTTTAGAAGGTCTTCTACCTGATAAAATGAAGTGTGATGTAAAGGCGGTACTTTACCTGGACACCGACATATCTGGCTCTGTTCCTCCTCAGACCTCATCAGCACTGTGCCATCACTCATTGTGACATCACAAGTGATCTTGCAGCAGGTGATTGACTCTTCTTGGTCAGTTGTGATGTCGCAGAGATTGAAGTCACAATGCTGATGATGTGGAGGAGGAATAGAACTAGATTTGTCATCCTACAGGTAGAGCACTGTTCCACACACCACACCTAGCACTGTCAATTAGAAAATCTTCCTGTTAACAAAAGGAAAAAGAAAAAAAACCTTCAGATATAAGTAGTAATAGTTTACTCATTTTGACAATTAATATTAAGTTTAGGCAGTACACTAGCACTTTAATGGGCCCACAGCTATAAGCTCTATGCCTAAACTCTGCATGACCACTTCAACTATAAAAGGAAATGCTGCTGACTGCTCATGATCAGCCAAACATGTACACTGGTAATGCAGAGCAACACAAATGACAGGAGAAATTGACTAGCAAAGACTGCAGTAGCACACAGGTCCCAGCACTAATACAGCACCTGTGTATGTAAATGACAAATGCCGCAGAAAAATTCCAAGGCCATCGCCTGACTGCAAGTGGCAGAAATTCAACATGCTGGGCCTTGACTGTCTGTTGGATCCTACATCAAAGGTTCAAAGTAGTGGGGTTCCACAGTGAATTTGTTCCATTTCAAACACAGATCCCCATATTTATGTCTTTTCATAGATTTTAATTCTTGTTTTGTTTAATGCAATATGGTACCATTTTGATTCTTATGACTTGCTCCATCAGAAGGTTTAATACTTCCTGCATTATATACTGTATATATTTTAAGAGTTGTGCACACTAGCAACTACTATACATCTGAATGAGAGAAGAAATGTAACCTGCTGTAGCAACCAAACATTAAATAAATCTTTACCTAAGTACCATCTCACCATTAGCTTCAGACTGTGCCACAAACTCCAGTAATTACACAAAATCAAACTGAAAAGCATTAGTTATACAGCAAATTGATTTCAAATAGAGTAATTTTAATCCTGGTCTTCAAATTGCAGTATTTATGTAGTTATGATTGCAACATATAATACGCAGATATTGATTAAAGTTTAGAGTTAGTCTGGCAACATATTGCTTTGAGAGTTAAAAGTTACTGGCAGTGTGTTATTATTGCTTACTAGAGGTCACCTCAACCCAAAGGCAGTATTTTCTACTATTAGCTGAGATCTCCCTGTCCTCATGTGTTTTATCAAACCCTTTTTAATAAAAAGAGCATATTTAGGCCCTTTCATAGATACATAGATGGTAAGCGATAAATAAGGACCTTCATCCATCTAGTCTGCCTTTTTCTACCTAAATTTACTAGTCCCCTTCTACTCACACCGTGCAATCCAGCTACCCATAATGACCCCCTTGTGTCTAACATTCCTGTGCAGCTTTCTTGCTGTTTTCTGTAACCAGTAGCAACTTTTGATGGGTAGCCATGATTTATTACATATTAGCCCCATGAAATGGATTATTTGAGGTAAGTGTATCTGTTGAGGGGCTCACAAATGTTGAAGCTCTGTTCAGGTCTTTAGGGGTGTTGTAGTAGTACAGGTTATAACAGTCATGGAACACCTGTTCCACACAAACTATCAGTACCTTATAGTTGTTGGTCACCTGGTGGGAGGTCCAGCAAAGAAAGGTCAGATCTTTCTATGTAGGATGTCAAACACTGTATAAAATATAAATGTTCAAATGAGTATATGATTTATACCATATGGAGTAAGCTAAGAGGGAGGAGGAACAATTGTCTACACCCTATACACACTACATATACTGTAGTCTGCATAGAATGATAGGGTGCCTGGTACCAGTATTAGGCAAGTAGCCAACTTAATTTGTTTGGTAGTCATCTACCTCCCCACCCCACTTTGCTAAGTTGAATGTTCATTGAAGTAACATTTAAACTGTCCACTGAGGACTCTGGTTCCCTCCCAGATGGATGTAGGCCATCACCCTGTAGAGGCCTTTATCCTCCTAAGTGGGTCCCCAGTCCTCAATGTAACCAAACCCTTCATCTCTGTACTATTCTTTCAGCCATGAGTTATGACTCCTGATGTGGATGTCCATCTCATTTCCCCTGCATTTCCACAGGCAGCACCTCAGCAAAAGTCACTGGCTGGGCTGCCATCTAAGACCCTCCCCAGCTCCCTAAACCACCCTGCACTATCCAGCCCTGTCCCTAGCCAGGCCATTAGTCCCCAGGGGACCATGACATTCAGCTGTCCTCCAGTCCTGCTGCCCTAGCAATCCTCAGGATCCACTTCCCAACCCTCCAGGCTATGGCACCAGGTAGGCACCTAACCTGCCTCTCCCTTTCCTATTCCTAAATATATCCTTCACCATTGACTCCCCATCAGAAGTTGCTTCCTCCTCCTCTGGGGTCCTCTACCACTCTCCTTGGGGTCTCCACTATGAAGGGCCCCACATCCTCCTCAGTTATTACTGCAGATGTCTCACTTCTGGCAGTCCCACCCCACTACAGTGGCATAGGAATGGTAGTAATACCAGTTGAGGAATGTGCTTTATCCCACCACCCCACCCTTCCAGAGCCCACCATAATCCAGTCATTCCAACTCCCTAGCATCCTCTGAGGTAATGGTGGTACAGTTGGTGGCTCCTGGGTGGGAAGAAGTCCCTGCATCCTAGCCAACGTGGTCTGGAGTCTAATGACCTCCTCCTCAACCCAGAGAGGTGCAAACAGAGGGCAGTGGAATCTCCAGAAGGTCTCTCTGAGAACTGTTACCCATAGCCATTGCACTGCACCACTCCCAGCTTCTGTTCACCCTGTGTTACCTGGAAATATTTCTGTACCCTTACCCGTGATAGAGTGCTTCTAGTTTTCCCCTTTTTGTTTGTTTCTATTTCTGTTCCCCCATGCCTTATTTAAATCTTTTTATTCTGCTACCCTAGATTGGTGTTGCTCCTATTCCCAGTTTTGGACTACCTTTGATCATCCCCTTCTCAGCAGTGACTGTTACAGAGTAGTGAAGAGGTGCCTTGCCTTAGTTGACGGCAGAGTCCTCCACTTCCTTCTGCTAATGCCTGTCATACCTACAATACCAGTTACCTGTTCCACTCCTTGGCTGTTCCACTTACTCGCTGGGACCACCAGGGTTTGACTGCTATCTCTAGAGGACCAAATTTTGTCATCAAAATCCTAGAGTTCATAAGAAAAGTGGGAGTAATTTCAATTTATTTGTGGGACTAGTTCATGAGGGACACTCATCTGTCATACAGGGATTTGTGACCCCATTACTACAAAAAATGACTACTGCTCAGCAATTAAAGAGACTTTGCTCAGATACTGAAGGGGATTTGAAAATGTTATTTGTCTGGAAGTGTTTGTTAGCCAAATGTGATTTAAATGCTATAGTGATTGATTGAGATTAAATAAAACTGGTTATCAAATTAGATGCTAGCATTTTTAAATGAATCTAAATAATTACTATGTAACACCTCTAAACTCTTATCATTTATATCATCCAGTGGCTGATGCAACATTATACTATAATACTTGCAACAGCAAAGAAGGGTTATTTTCTGCTGTATTTCTGTAGGTTCTACCTTGTGGCTTGAGCTGCCCCCACAACAAATCGTTCTGTGGGTATCGAAGGTTAGATTGCTCAGAGCACCTTGGCAACTGCTGGGTCATCAGTGGTTCTGTAAATTCTGGGAGCTAACAGGGATACTACAGATTCAGGCCACCACAGAACAACTTTCCAGTGTAAGGTCTAGTAAAACTTCCTTGAAGTGGCTCTTCCTCTCAATTTTAGGTGGGTCCTTGGCTTCCTAATTTAGGTTATCCTTCTTGTCTACAGTCCTGAAAGTCCAAAGCTTAAGAAGGTTGCAGAGCACAACCTTTTGGAATGGGGTACTGGACTCAGTCTGGATTTGATAGACTTGGAATGTCAATGATAATGTATATGTCTGGATCCACTTTATTTTCAGTTTTTGGCAATTGTGAGTCGCGGAAGCAATCCATTCAATAATGGATCTGCTGTAGCACTTTTATCATACAGAGTATGCTGTCATTCTTTTGCTTTGGACATTTACTTTGATACTGTTTCACCAGCAATCAGTAGTCGACCATGAGCTCTTGTACCCATTCTGATTTGGATACCTCAATAGGTTCAGTATGCACTCTGAGAACTAAGTCCATTGGTAGCCAGCCATGACGTTCAAACATCAAGTAATATGGAGTCATACCCTCTGAAACAGTGAATGGCTTTATTGTACAGGTATACTAGTTCTGGGAGGATATTAGGCCATGTTTGGTGCTGCAGTTCTGGCAGAACACTCAACATATTGATAATTGTGTGGTTGACACATTCACAAGAGTCCATTTGTTTGTAGGCAGTAAGAAGTGGTTCACTTTTATGACCATACAGTGCACACAGTTCTTTGAAAAGTTGTGATTCAAAAGCTGTTCCCTGGTCCATCAGGATTTGAGTTGGATGTACATACGGTTTCACAAAACAATCTTAGAAAGTTCAAGCTGTAGTTTTGGCTGAGAGGCCTGGCACTGGAACTGCAAAAGGAATTTGCTATAATGATGAGCTATTGTGAGTAGGTACATCCATCCATCCCTGCTGATGTCAAATTTGAGATGATCTATTGCAACTAAGTCCAAAGGAGCTTTACTGATTATGAGTATCAATGGCGCTCACTCTGTATTGTTTGAGCTACATTTCAAATTGCATGCTTCACAAGTTTCACACAATTGTACAAACTCTCAGTCTTTTTATGATGAAAGTGTCTGTATAAGTCATAAAAGGCTTGTAGAGCAATAGGCACTGTTTAATGGGGTAGGACTCAGTAGTATCTCTCTGTGGGTCTGTGGGTCTTGCGATCTCTTGTCTTCCTGATCAGCCTGCCATGCTGCAGAGTGAATCGCTCTCAATGTTGAAGTAACTTGATTAGTTTGTCAGGTGCTCTCTCTCTCTCTCTCTGATGGTGTCAGAACCTTGCCAGTGAGTATTAATTCTTGTACTTTCTGAATGATTGGATTTCAAGTTTGAACTTATTTCAAGAGGTCTTTATCTTGTTTGAGCCTTGTGGGTTCAGATTCTGGTTTTCATCCTTTACACTTTGAGGTAAGCATTGACAACAGGCTTGTATGGCCTCAGCCAGTATCTGTAGGAATGGAAGCATCTCCAAGTTTTCTTGCTGAATTCTGTCCTCTTCTGGCTCATCTTGAGGAAGGAAGGTGAGATAGTGCATTTGCTCAACTGGAGCAAATTAAAATAACAAAATCATAATGTGCTAGTCGGGCACCCACCGTTCCAACTTTGCTTTGTTCAAATGAGCTAGTTGGGTTGTTATCAGTGTATTCACAAAAGAGTTGGCAGCCAAGTAGTTCTTGAGCTTCTCAGTCATAGCCCACACTAACACAAGATTCTAACTTGAAGGAGCGATACCTCTCATCATTTCACTCAGAGTCACAAAGTCCTCTGCTGGCGTACTCTATCACTTGCTCCATTCCATCCTGCTCCTGTGTTAGAACAGCTCCCAATCCTGGTTACTAGCATCAGAATACACTCAGAAGATTTACTGTAATCTGGATAGGCAAGAATGTGTGTTTCTGTTAAAGGAAAATGTCCATCAGGAATCAGGCAATGCCTGGATGTAAGAGCATGTTCGATTAGCTTTTCACAAAATGTGTTAATTTTATCAACTTACTGTTGCTGAAATATTTCTCTCATATCTGATTGATCCTGCTGGGATTTTGAAAAATGCAGCATGCCCAAAACCACCCTTAGCTGTCCCAGTGTAACATACGACATGAGGAGCAGGCGAGCCCATAGGCAGACTGTGTAAATGGAGCTTTAGGAGCTCCGGTTTCCAAAGTACATATCCGGTGGCATACTGAGACTAGGTATAGACTGGCAGTTGGAGGTGCTGCTGGAAATACGAGATAAGAGAAGGACACTCTCAGGCTCCAGATTGGCATGCTTTAAATACACACTCTTGCTGCTCTGACTTTGGTGGAACAGAGGATAAATCCAGATATGCACAGCAACAAATCTGAGCATTCTGGGCCATGTGCCTCAACTTGTGCTCCCCACCAATGGGACACCTTCAAGGCACAATGACCTGTATGCCCCTCTACAGGAGGAAAGGTATGCAGTACAAGTATGAGGCAGGTAAGGTGGTGTCAGGGCTGAGAGCTGAGAGTTGATCAGATGGTAGGAAGAAGGTGTTGGTTAAAGAGGGTATACAGCAGATAGAAATTATAAAAAAAATAAGTTAGCAGATCAGTAGATCATTAAACAACAGCTGATGTGCGCATAATGCACAAACACGCTCAGTTGGTCAGCCCTCTACTCCCAAAGTGCCAACCTCTGAGCGTATGATTTGTGTACAGTGAACAGAACAAGGTAACCCTATAGTCTGTTTTGTGGGTTCAAGTCACCTTAGTCTCAAGTTCTGGAGGGATTCAAACTGATAATCTCTTGTTAGCATACCCAATTATTAGGCTCAGATAATTCTGTCTTTGGGGGCCAGATATCTTTGCCTATGGGCACCCAACCAGGTCTTTCAAATGAACCCTTAGAACTCTATGCAAGACTTTAGAGAACTCATCCATTTCCCAGTTTGGTATACAATAAGCCCATACACAGCGTTACTGATAACCTTTAAAAGCTCCACTTAAAATAAAAAGAAATGTCAAGGCACTCCAGATAGTTTTCATTGTAAAAATATATATTTACTTTAAAATATCAAAACAGAACAATAAATACAGAACAAATATATATATCCCAACACATACAGCCTTAAAACAAACAGGTAAAAGTTCAGTTCCTACAATTAATAATTTCAGACTAATCTTGTCTAAGGTCCTTACTTCAGTGTTTTGATGGTCTCTCTTCTCTCAGTCAGAAATATTGTCTTGTGTCTGTCCAGGTTCTCTCAGCAATTAAACACAGTTCTGAGCAGCCTTTTCATGAGGTCACTAACCCGCCTTGGTGTAACAACATCTATATTTTATCTCACAGGCTGTCCAAATAAAATATTTAAAAACATAATAGCTGACCTCACTGCCTTTCTTCCCTCAGGTTAACCAGACCAAATCGGTTTGTGCTCTGCTACACATACCTCTCAAAGTTTCTTTGATCTAAGTCACTGTATTCAAGCAAAGTGTATTTGCCTCTTTAATCCTGTCTGGACCTTGGAATCTACACCTCAAAGGTCTCTCTGATGTAATTCAAGGGTTCTCTGGGAAAGTATATTGGACCTTCCGAATTTGTCTGGGTCCTCCTGGCTCAGACATTAACCTCTCTTCAAAGTCCATTCTGCCTTCTCTCTGACACCCCTCCCTCTCAAGTTCTTCCTGACAACTATTGTAAATCAAAAGATTTTCCTGAGGAAATTATGAATGGCTAATCTTATTTCCTGGGATGAAAGCAAATTGACAAGGTAATTGCACCCGCAGATATCTGCAGTTTAGCTATGTCCTGTCCTTTGAATTTGTCCCTGGGGGTCTTGATGTGTCAGTCCCAGTAAGACAGTAGTTTCCTCAAACTTGACCTTCCCATCACATTTTTATATGTAATAAAAAAATTGATACAACAATCAGAGCTGGCTGTCTCGTCACAACTGGACAGGCAACTCATGGCGGAGAGTTACTTACCCAATGAGCTAAATTATCTAGGTTTAATTTTTTAGTCAGTTAAAATAATTTAATTTTACCTTACTTTACCCAGCCTTTAACTTCTGCATATGTACCGGCGTCTGCCGGGCACTGCAGCCCTGCCCCTGAAAATAGCACTAGGATGAAGTGCAGTAGGGAAGGGGCTGTAGGCACTGTATGTAGTTGCTAATAGCATCGGGGAGGGCTGTCTAAAGTACTAAGACTATCTTTGCTGACAGTTCTACATGTATGGATCTATACTATATATGATATAGTAGCACCATACGTGTAGAACTGCCAACTAAATATATCTTTAATGCATTTAGACATCTTCCCCGATCTTATTTAGTAACTACATATAGCGCCAACTAGCCCCACCCCCACTGCAGCATCATCAAAGTGTTGTTTCAAGGGTAGGCTGCAGTGCTTAGTGGCCACTTGGCTCCTAAACAGAAGTTACAAACCTGGCAAAAGTAAGGTAAAATTAAATTATTTTAACTGCCTAAAAAATGTTAAAAAACAAACTCATTTAGCTCCACTGGATAGGGAACTCCCTGGCATGAGTTGCCTGCCTCAATTTTAAGACCGTGTCTCAGCTCCTTAAAGAACAACTCTCTACTGTAATAATACGCTTAAAAGACTAGATTTACACCAGTTATGATTTAACTTTATTTGTTTTGTAGTTATTTGTTATTTTTTACATTTCTCTCACTATTGGTCTACTAAATATTGTAGGTAATGCAGCACATATTTCACAGTCTTTCAAAATGTATCTGACTCTCCCTGCTAAGCACAGAATTGCTATTTTGTGACATCACAGCCTGTTGCCATGGTGAGCACTATGATATCATAAACAAAGGCATTGTGTGGTTAACAGGAGAGGCAGATTTACAGACCTCTTAGATAGACTACCAAGATGTGTTGTAAACCTTAGAAAGGAATATTGAAAATAAAAACATAAATTTATTCTCTAGTAAATTGTAATAGCTAAAACATCTTATTTATGAAAGTACATGCTGAAATGCAGAGTTACTCATTAAAGCTAAGGCACACTGAAGCAAAATGTAGGAGTCACAACACTATCAAGGGGTTGCTGGAAATTTATGGGGATCATAATTGTGACCCTGGCAATCCCTAAATGATGCCTCTGACACACCCACATAGCAAACCCCTGAGCATCTGAGGTGCCCAGATTTGGACTCCTTCTCAGCCTGTAGTAGGTCAGCAGTGACAGCTGTGGGGATCACTATGAAAGCAACTGCAGGTTGTAGGCATACAGTATCTGAAAACATTTGCATGACTTCCTTTGACTGATTGTTCTGAAATTCAGACTTGTAGATACTGTGTGCAGCAATTAAAGCAACCTGTCAATCTAGACAACTCTTGTCCCAGTCAAAGGAAGAAGAAACAAATGATGAGACAGCCACTTCCATCAAAGAATCTGCTTTCTCTCCTTGATGGAGCAGCTCTATTGTAACTATGATTTTTCCCATTATCCACCGACGGACAAACTGTTGCTGAGCTCTTCCCTTTTCTTTTGAAACTTCCCATCAGCCAAGTCTTTGATACTACTTTTCTGACTCTGACTGAGTCTGTGCTGCAGTGGACTGTAAAATGCAACCAAGTTTTTATGTGAGTAGATGATCCAACCATGAGTGAGCCTTCCTTTTTTACCTCTGCTGCTTTTCTTTCTTTGTGTGTGTGTGTGTGTGTGTGTGTGTGTGTGCATGCGTGTGTGTGGTGGTGGTGGTGGTGGTGGGGTACATAGTGTCAGGCTAACTCCAGTCTCTTGTGCAAAACCTGAACAACAGATTACACCACTTAAGTAATAGACTTGACCAGTGATTATGTTAATAGTCTGTTAATCACCCTCTTTGGTTGTAGTGAGGCACATGAGGATAGCCATACCAATGACATATAATGTGTGACTAACTGACCATTAACTTAACCCCTGATTATGCCTTTTGCCATTATAATAGAAACAATTTTAATAGTGTTTGTACGTTGTTCAGCATGTGATTAGGCTGTACATGTATGCTAACAAAAGGGTAATATAAGGCTGATAGAATGCTTACAGCCAATCAGAAAGCTCTGTTTCATACCTTCTTTATAAATGGCCATTCGTTGCTGGTGGCTGTTGCATATGCAGCTGACACTCCATTGACAGGTACTACATATGGGGCCATCCACCTTGGGAGGGGCCAGACAGGATCTCTAAGATCTCAGGTGGGACAAGGAGGATTTGGGGAGAGAGGCCCAAGCTCAACATACAGGCTGCCTTTAAATAACTCACAGTTCACAAATCTTAATCTAATCTAGCAACTGTGGGGTTTGTTCCATGCAGATTGCACAGCAGTACTATTCCTTTTGGAGCAGACACTATACAGCAACAGTCACAAAGTGTCTGCACTCACAGCTACCTTCCTTTTGTTATAATTAATAAGCTTTATTGAGTTTTCTTAAAAGAAACAACCAGCTATTACAAACCAAGAAACATGAATCCAAGTGAACATCAAATATACACAATGTAACCCAGATGAAAAAAGAAACAGTAAACAAACAAAAAAAAAAACACTCTCCCAACCATACCCTCCTACCTCCCTCTTGCTTCCTACCCCCCGCATATCAGAGCACAGCTAAAACAACCGGGAGAAAAAATAAAGTAAGAACAAGGAAATAAATAAATCAAGGCTCCAGGAAGGCCATGATACGACACTCACATACAGGTTAAAAGGCCTTGAGAGTCTCCAACATTCTCTGTACCTCCCAAATTGTCTTGGTGGTAAGCAATATGCCTCTCAACTGCCAGATCTTGTAGAATTTCTTGCTGCCATTCCCAAAGGGAGGATATGGTATCATCCATCCAATGATGAAAAATAACTAACGTGGCAATTATTGAAACTAGGGCCATATATGCTTTATGGTGGCGAGTAGCTCAGAGCAGTAAATTCCGATTGGACAAATTTGTGAGGTACAAAGGGGTCCAATCCCAACCAGGGATCCATTGAGGTATGGAGATTAGTCAAGAATGGGACCACCTTGTGACAATCCCACAAAATATGTTTAAGAAAACCCACCCTGGAACCACACTGAGAGCAATCTTCAGAGGTTCGGTGACCCATCATGTACAGTTTTGCAGCGTATAGTAAAGATTGTGTAGGATTCAAAACTGTGTAAAGTGATAGCTATCCTGCTTGATATATTTATAAAGCCATTTCCAGAGTAGCTGCCAATCCCCAGGGTCCAGCTGAAGGCCCAGTGCTTGTTGTCAATAAAACATATCCTTGTAGACCTCCAGGGTCCTTCGACTGGAAACAAGAGTAACATTTTGAAATGGAATGAGTTTGCCCAGCCAAGGGCAGAAGTCCAAGAGAAGGGAGTTAGTTGGCTCAACCTGGATCTGATGACCCAGGAAACTGATAAGTGCCCTGGAAAGTTGTAGATGTTTAAATGGGCAATAAACAGGAACAGAAAACCATTGCTGTATTACTCTATAGAAGCCACCTGACCGTCAACAATAAAATTCTCCAGAGAGGCCTGATGGAGAGGAGGACAAAAATTTACGAGGATAGGGTGATTATCTATACAAATATTGGAGTTACCTAATATAGGCTGAGATAAATCTTTGGTCCAATCCACTTTTAGATACAAACATAGCTGTTTAAAGGCCATAGAGACGACATTAAAGGATTATTGCATAATGGGAAGGCAGGGAGGAGAAGTCAGATATTTCATTTCATTTCTTTTCATTTTATTTTATACTGAAAAGGTCTGTGGGTAAAGCCCATTTTCGCAGATGTCAACAGACTAGAGAGGCATAGGCCAGTTTTACAACACAACTGGGACTCCAAAGAAAGCCATAGAGGAAAGTATCCCGATCCAATTCCATAGTCGGAGATTGACTCCGTCTAAAAGTTTGCTTTTATGAAGTGCACAGTAATACAGGAAAAAGTTAGGCAGGTGTAAATCCCCAATTGTTAGGGAGCATCAACTTTAAATAAGTCTGCAGCACGCTTATTTTTTCCAAAGAATTCTGAAACTAGACTTTGCAATCGGAAAACCAAACTTTAGGTAAATAAAGGCCAAGCATAACAAGAGGTACAGAATGTGGAGGAGAATATTCATTTTAATAATACTGACCATGCCCCATAAGGAGATGGGCAACCCTTTCCATTACTCTGATAGTTGTGAGTAAGGGTGAGAGGTTCCTCTCTGCCAGCTCCGAGACAAAACAGGACATGCAGATTCCCAGATATGTGACTGAACAGGGTTCCCAACCAAGTCCTAGGTCTACTACCTGTTGCTTAGATACATGGACATTCAAAGCATGACTTACATTTTGTCAAGGTTCAGTTTGTATCCGGCTACCTCAGAAAATTGTTGTATTTCTTCTAAGGCTGCTGGGATTGAGGACAAAGGGACACCACATGCAGAAACAGGTCATCTGAATAGGCCAACAACTTGTACCTGGACTGCCGAACTGGGATCCCCTAATCAAAGGATTCTGTTGGACCTTCAAGAAAAGGTGTTCCAAGAGCAAGTTAAAAAGAAAGGGAAAGTGGGCACCCCTGTCTGGTGCCAGGTTGAGATAAAACCAAGGTGGAAAAACTCCATTACGAACATATAAATTTGCCAGCAGATAAAGGCCTAGAGGTTTATCAAGTCTGCTAGAATGTGCAGCTAGCACCTTATTCTGCAGTTGCCTCCTTCCGCCCTTTCCCTTCATTGACCCTACCCCTTGTCCTGTCCCATCCCCTTTGAAGCAGTCCACTGTTCTACTGGAAACCACTTCTGCAGGTAATGCATTCCACCCAGCCACCATCCTCTCTGTAAAAAATATCTGCTCATCTCCCTCCTGAACCTTGCTCCCTCCAATCTCATATAATGGCTCCTGGTGTCCCTCCCCTCCCTTACTTTGAACAGCCCCTCTGTACTTGTCTTGTTTATTCCTTTCATGTAGCTAAAGGTTTCAATCATGTCCCCCGTCCCTCCTCTCCTCCAGTGAGTACATGTTCAACTCCCTCAGCTTCCTCTCCACATGGTAAGTCCCCAGCCCCTTGATCATCTTTGTCACCCTGCTGCACCCCTTCAGTAACTTAATGTCCCTCTTCAGATACGGATACCAGTACTGCACACAGTACTCCAGGTACAGTCTAACTAATGACCTATACAGTGGCAGAATCACCTCCCTCTCTCCTCAGGATATCGCCTTGCAATACAACCCAAGCATTTTGTTGGCCTTTGCAGCTGCCTTCCTATATTGTGCCAGTTGTTCATTGACCCTGTAATAGAGCACCCCAGATCCTTCTCCTCCTCTGTCTGGGCTACCTGCACTCCCCCAGCTGGTAACTCCTCCTTGGGTTCTTCATCCCAAAATGCAGCACCTTGTATTTTTTGGTATTAAACCCCAGTTGCCAGGTGTCTGACCAGGTTTCAAGCTTTGCCAGATCATCCTGCAACCCCTGCCATCCCCCTAGGTCATCCACCACCACTCCCACCTTGGTATCATCAGCAAACAGACTGATCTTGCTCTTGATGTCCAATGATATGTCTGCAATGAATATCTCAAACAACACTGGTCCCAACACCAGGCTCTGTGGAACACCGCTCATCACTACCCTTGGGTGTGAGAGTTCCCACCCACCACCACCCTCTGTTGCCTTCCCGAAGCCAGTTCCTACCCATCTCACCAGCTTTGCACCTGCCCTGAGCCTACTAACTTACTGCTTAGCCTTCCATGCAGCACCGAGTTGAATGCCTTACTGAAGTCCAGATACAGGACATCCACTGCATGGCCCCTGTCCAGTTGCCTAGTTACCCAGTAATAGAACTCTACCAGGTAGGTTTGGCTGGATCTGCCCCATATGAAGCCATGCTGTCTGCTGTACTGTAGTCCTTTGGCCTCTAGGAGGACCACCAGCCTCTCCTTCAGTATAGTCTCCATTAGCTTACCCACGATGGATGTGAGGCTCACTGGTCTGTAATTTCCGGTTCATCCTTGGAGCCACTCTTGTGGAGGGCACCACATGAGCCATCCTCCTGTCCTGAGGTACACACCCAGTACACACCCCAAATGTAATGAGGCATTAAATAGGTCTGCCAAAGGTCCTGCAAGGACCTCTGCCAGTTCCTTCAGTACCCTGGGGTGGATACCATCTGGGCCTGGTGCCTGATCCACCCTCAGTGCCTTCAAACCCTACCGAACTCTGCCCTCCATGATTTCTACATCTGTGACCCCTTCCCCCTGTTTCTGCCATTTCTCCCCTTGGGTGTCACCCCTCTTCTCTTTAGTAAATACTGAACCGAAATACTCATTTAGTGCTTCTGACTTATCACACCTGCTTCCACCCAACCCCCTCCTTCCTAATCCTTACTATGTGGTCCTTACAGTTCCTTTTTCTCTGATGTACCTAAAGAAGAAGTCCTCTCCCCTTCTTAATGCCTTGTGCCAGCCTGAGTTCCATAGATGCCTTGGCTCCCCTAACTGCCCTTGTCACCTCCTTTGATTCCATCAAGTACTCCTCCCTGTCCTCCCCTCTCCTTGTTTTCTTGTACTTCCTAAAGGCAGCTCTTTTCCTCCTTACCTTTTCCATGACCTCCTTGCTCAACCAGCTCGGTTTCTTAGCCCTAGCCTTCTTGCTCTGGGCCTTGCAGCAGGTTTTGGTGGCCTCCACTATCCCCAGCTTTATGAGCTCCCACCTATGGTCAATGTCCATACTAGACTGAATTCTGGCCAGGTACCCTTTACCACTTCCCTCATCCTCCCAAAGTCGGCCCTCCTGAAGTCCAGCAATCTTGTGCCAGATTCCACTCCTTCCTTGCCCATATCCAGTGTGAGCCATACGAGTAGTGATCACTCCTGACAGCGGTTCTTCCACTGTAAGTTCTCTCACAAAGTCCCCATTTGCCAGCACAATGTCAAGGGTATTCCCTAACCTTGTTGGTTCACTGACCATTTGCAGCAAGAAGCTGTCCTGGAAGGCATCCAGCAGTACCTGCTCCCTTCTGTTCCTGGTTGTTGGGGTACTCCAGTCCACTCCTGCATGTTGAAGTCCCTCACAATCACTACACTACCCTTCTCTTGAGGTCTTCCTGATCTGTCCCTCAAGTTCCTGTCTAACTCCTCTGTCTGAGATGGTGGCCTGTACACCACTCCCATTCTAAGAATCCTATTCTTGGAATCCTGGATTTGCATCCAAAGTGACTTTGTACTACCTCTTCCCTTCCTCCCTTACATGCTTCAGTCCTTCCTTCACATATAGTGCCACACCCCCTCCTTTCCCAATCACCCTGTCCTCTGAAATAACCTGTACCCTGGTGCAGACAGGTCCCAGTCGTTGTATTGGGTGGCCCATGTTTCTGTGATGGCTGCAATGTCCACCTCTTCCCTTGCCATAAGCACCTGTAACTTTGCAGTTTTCCTCCCAGGAGGCTCCTAGCATTAAGGAACCACCTTCACCCTCCCCCATCCTGCCCTCCTTTACTAGCATCACCAATAGTCCATGCCATTTGTCCTTTGTCACTGTTATGGGGGTAGCTCATATGGTTTCCCAACCTGTGGTCTCTGCATGTCTCTTGCCCAATTGCCACCCCGCTCTAGTTTAAATTCCTACTTTCTCTATGTACCTCCATCCTCTGTTTAAACACTTTCTTTCCTCCTCACTCAAGTGTAGTCTGTCCTTGGCATAGAGACTACTGTCTTCCCAGGTCCTCCCACCCCCAACAGCCCATTAACACAACACCAGGTTCTTAGTCATTTGTTAAATTCCTCTATTCTCAGCTTTCTTGTTGTGCTTGCCTTGGGCACTGGAAGTATCTCCAAAAGTTACTGATCTTCCTGCCCCTCACATAATTGTCCTAGTTCCTCAAACCTCCTCTGGACTATATCTACTGTCTTATCAGCCAGGTCATTCGTCCCAAGATGTATAATTAAATGAGGCTTGTCCCTACCCCTTCTAGCATATTTCAGAACAGATTGTCCCACCCTTTCCACTGTCATTCCTGGCATGGCCTCCACCTAAATGCGACTATGCCTCTCTGCCTCTCCCCTTGCCTTACCTGACTCCTCTTAGTATCGAGTCCCCAGCACTAAGATTCCACCACTCTTTCTCCCTGCTTGCTTCCATTCATCCCCCTCTCATTTCTGGCTCCTCTTCTTCCTCCTGCATTATTTCCCTTTCCCCTGTTGTGTAGTCTTGTCACTTGTGTCTAGTCCCAGTCGTGACATTAGTGTCACATAGAAACATAGAAACATAGACTTTTGACGGCAGATAAGGACTTCAAGGCCCATCTAGTCTGCCCATTTCCTACCTACAGGATAGGCCACAGATCCTAGCTAACCAACAGCCTTTATCTTCCTGCCCTCCACAAAATTGCCTTATGTCTGTCCCATGCATTCTTGAATTCTCCCACAGTTTTAGACCCCAACTTCCTCAGGAAGGCTGTTCCATGCATCCACTACCCTCTCTGTGAAATAATACTTCCTCACATTGCCCTGAACCACCTCCTTCTATCTTTAAATTGTGTCCCTTGTTCTTGCAAGTCTCTTTTCTGAAAGATGCTACCTCTTGGACTTTGTTGATTCCCTTGAGGTACTTGAAAGTTTCTATCATGTCCCCCTCTCCCTTCTTTCCTCAAGGGTATACATATTAAGCTCCTTTAGTCTCTCCTCATACGGCTTCTCTTGCAGACCCTGCACCATTTTAGTTGCCCTCCTCTGGACTGCCTCTATCCTGTCTATGTCCTTGCGAAGATGGGGTCTCCAGAACTGGACACAGTATTCCAGATGGGGTCTCACCAACTGTCTGTACAGAGGATAACAACTTCCTGTTTTCTGCTGCTGATGCCTCTCCTATACATCCCAGTATACCCCTGCCCTCCCTACTGCCTTCTCACATTGCTTGCTAACCTTAAGGTCATCTGATATGATTACCCCAGGTCCCTTTCCTGTTTTGTTGTTGTTACTAGCTCCCCACCCACTGTGTATTCTTCCCCTGGGTTCTTGTTTCCCAGGTGCATTATTTGCACTTTTTGCATTGAATCCTAGCTGCCATACGTCTGACCATTCCTCCAACCTTGATAAGTCCCTTTTCATCCTTTCCACGCCTCCTTGTGTATCAACCCTGTTGCAGATCTTTGTGTCATCTGCAAAGGCATACTTTCCTTCCAGTCCCTCTGCAATGTCACTGATGAAGACATTAAAAGGACTGGACCCAATCTGAACCCTCAGGTACCCCACTAGTAACGCCTTTTCTTCAGAGTGTACTCCATTTACAATTACCTTCTGTGTCCTGTTGTCCAGCCAATGTTTTACCAGGCTACCACCCTGGGACTCACTCCCAGGCTGGTTAATTTGACTATCAATCTTTTGTGTGGGACTGTGTCAAATGCCTTGCTAAAGTCTAGGTAGGCCATGTCCACAGCTCCTCCCTGGTCTACTACTTTGGTCACCCAGTCAAAGAAATCTATTAGATTCGTCTGACATGACCTTCCCCTGTGAACCCATGCTGCCTTGGATCCTGTGCTCCACTGACCTCTAGGTACTCAACTATTCTTTCCTTCAGAAGTGACTCCATCACTTTCCCTACCACAGAGGTCAGACTGACAGGTCTGTAGTTTCCTGCCTCTGTCTTGGTCCCACTTTTGTGAAGGGAATCACATCCCAGTAAAGTCTACTCTTTGTCTGCTGTCTGCTAGTCTTGGTTCCCAGAATGACTTGAGCTGACTCTTCCTTGCGGAGTTACCAAGCAGGAACCTTGCCTGACCTCCCCTCCCATGAGCCAGACTTTCATTTGGAGAATTGCCATCTTGGCACGCTTGAGTGGCCAAGGCGCTGCCCTCTATTTTTACCTGACGGATTTATTGTAAAGGAAGGGTGAGAGGGCAGCTCATTGAGTCAAATTCAGTCTCTGATCTGCGGCTTCAGGTTTTTGATTTGCTTTCCTTTTTGCAAATGTAGCACTGAATGAGTTTGCAATAGATTTTGAGGATTATTTAAGCTGAGAACAGTGTAACCACCAGGGACACAACCTTATTCTGGAAGGGGAAATTCAAGAAGGATGACAGAAGGTGTTTCTTCACAGAGCGGGTGGTGGATATTTTGAACAGTCTACCAGTAATGCAGATAATGCTGGGACTATATCAGGTTTTAAAAAGCATTGTGCCATCCTCAAAGGGATGTTAGTAAACAAAGAGGCCAGGGTTGGGAAGAGCTCTGGAAGGCCAGAGTAATTCAATATAGGACATCAGGACAGAAGGACATACTTGATAACTCAGTTTTTCTGTCCTTAATTGTCTATGTATCTGCAAAGAGGATCTGTAAGTGAGTGTGGTGCATGCATTCTAATTGTAGAGGTCATAATATGTTATGAAGTTGCTGGTCAGCAATGGGATGCAGGTAGTTAGACCAGAATGTTTCAGGAGGAGGAGGCGACAGCAGAGAAGCAGGGTGAATGATCAGATAGGGCACTGGCATTTGAGAATGTGGTCAAAGCCAGGCCTATTGAAACTGATGATATTGTGTTGTGTTAATTTTACGGGAGACACAGGTTCATGTTGCCAGCCCCACTCACTGCCTCAGGACATTGGCACATACTGAAGCAGTACTTTTAGTTTCTGGTGGAGGTAGACAACTTCCCTGCTGTGGCATTGTCATCCGTGGAGAGTTGGGGTTGTATTTTCAGTCATGGGAGAATCATACCAGCGTCCCTCAGCTCCACCCCAGGTGCCTCCTCATCCACCCACAGGCTCCCTCTCATTGCTGCTTGTGGTGAACTTGAGTAAGCCCATGGCAGGAACTGGCAGCTTTACAAGTAAATACCATCCTAATAAGGGCACACCATCCTGTTAAGTATTATTATAAGACATTTGGAAGTTATATGTTGTGAAATCTAAAATGCTGTGCCATTATGAGGTTACTACCAAACATATCCATTTCCTGCTATATACTGGGAAATTATATACAAGGTGAAAACTAAATATATTAATGTTACAAATATAAATGTATTTAAACTTTGTGCCACACTGGAATTAATTTATCCTTGAAGGACAACAAAATACAGTATTTTCTAAAATGAAACTACCGAAATTAGAAATCATAGAGGTTGCAGTATAATCCTCCACCTTTCATGTACAGAGCTTCTTGTGGTCCAGAATCACCGTGTTTACAGTTTTGTCAGGTTTGTAGAAACGTAAACAAGCTGTCACAGCTTTCAAATTCCTTGACTCAGTAGTACTCTAAAATGGCCACTGTGTGGTAATGTGATGATGTCATTGGGCGAAAGCGCTCCAGAATGGTGATAAACCCCTGGGAGCCGACTGAGAAGTTCATTTTAACAAGGATTCACTATAACGAGATGCACTGAATTTCAAGTTTTGAAAAAAGATGTACGGAGCATGTAAAAGTCATGTAATAGTAGCAAAAGGTTTAGTGTACAATAAATGCTGCACAGAGCATGTAAAACTCATGTAATAGTAGCAAAGGTTTAGTGTACAATAAATGCTGTTACCATTAATTATGTACTGTATTTATTTATTAAAAGGAGTCCAGTGTAGTCTGTGTAACCCCTTGTTACCCAGGGTTACTAGAATCCCAGTAAGACCTAGTGGTAGGCAGGGAAGGCAGCTTGTGAAACTCTCCCAACAGAACTTCCACCAGCTCTGGTTTGGTCCAGGCATTTATCAATTACTCCTCTAATTTCATCATTTCCCTCCTCCACCTTCTTCCTCTGTAGCAGTGCACAACTATTTTCTGAAGACCCTTCACAAATGCCCTCCTCTCTCTTCATAGTAACCTGTTCTCTCCTTTCCACTCCATGACTTTTGCCACTTCCTTGCCTCCCCTCACAAGGCCCTATCTCCTCATTCCATTTGTCTTTTGTCTCCTGACCTGGTTTCCCTGGCAATCGTTCTTCCTGGCCTGGGCCCCTTGTCCCTTCCTTTCTTCTGACCCTCTTCTCACCACTGTTGTCTTAAATCGCCTCCTCATCTCCCATTCTTCCTCCCTCCAGTATTGGGCTAAACCCACCCCAGTCTGCCTTGCTTGTCTTAATTCCTCCTGCAGACTCTCAATCTGCTTTCTAAGTGTCTCTATGTGGTTGCCACTAAACATCCTCCACACTCAGGCAATGTTTAGGAAGATTGGTGCACCGCAGTTGTTGCAGCCTGCCACACCTACCCGTTGCTGTCATCGCCACGATGACCCCCACCTTCCAGATACAGGATACCAAACACTCCCCAAGTCTCCCTCTCCTCCTCTATCAGTGCAAAACATTCTTTTCTTAATTTCCATTACCCTTTGTTGTACATGTTTAGATAGATTGAGAAACTGCTTTTCATAATAGTAACCTTCCTATCCACACTCAAAAGAGACTTTAAGCAGCAATTGCACAACCTTCTCCAACTCAACTCCTCCTTTCCACAATGCAATAGCAATGACAAGAAGTAACTATGAAAGCTCTAGATTTGCAGTTACTTCCTTCCACTGAGATAGCAGTCACCTCTTCACTCGCTGCTGTTCCTTTCCTGCTTGTCTGCTTCTGCTGTAACAGGTGCAAATCCTTTGCCTGTTTGAGGAAGTGATGTCAGAACCCTGGTATAAAGGAAATCACGGATCAGGAGTGGGTGAGGTGAGGGGTTGGGGGTGGGACCAACCCAAGTCTTCCAGAAACAATCAGGTAGCTGAGGCCCTGGTCAGACCATTAGCACCCTTCCCCACTATGCACTAACCTTTGCAGCTAGTGAAGCCAGCAAAAATGAATCACAATTCTACTCAAAGCTCCCAAAATAGGTTTGCTACCAAAAAAACAGGTCTCCAACTCAAACAGCTTCACCAACAGCATATCAAAATAGGCTTGAAATTAGAAGATATAGGTCTCTGATTCAAAGAAACAGCCCCAGTTAAATCATACTAATAGGTTTTAAATCAGAAGAAAGAGGCCTCTCAAATGCAGCCTGCTACACAGTGAAACATCAAACAAATGAGCCCACTTATAGCCACCAAAACAGTTTTCAAAATTCCAACAGCCTCAAAACAATACCCTGCTAGCCCCTTAGAAGTAGTAAGAAAGAAAAGAAATAACCTTCTACCAAGTAAAATCCTCAAGAAACAATGTAAAACAACAAGAAGCTACTGTACTGTAACGATCTGGTCCTTTCTCTTCTAGTTCCTTCTGAGAAGCCAAAGCAACTGACACTACACCTGATTCAGCTCCACCTCCTAGCTGAGTGAGACCTGGCCAGACCATTAGCACCTTTCCCCACTATGCACTAACCTTTGCAGCTAGTGAAGCCAGCAAAAATTAATCACAGTTCTATTCAAAGCTCCCAAAATAGGTTTGCTACCAAAAGAAACAGGTCTCCAGTTCAAACAGCTTCACCAATAACACATCAAAATAGGCTTGAAATTAGAAGATATAGGTCTCTGATTCAAAGAAATAGCTCCAGTTAAATTACACCAATAGGTTTTAAATCAGAAGAACTTGGCCTCTACAAATGCATCCTGCTACACAGTGAAACATCAAACAAATGAGCCCACTTATAGCCACCAAAACAGTTTTCAAAATACCAACAGCCTCAAAACAATACCCTGCTAGCCCTTAAAGTAGCCAAGAAAGAAAAGAAATAACCTTCTACCAAGTAAAATCCATAATAAACAATGTAAAAACAACAAGAAGCTACTGTACTGTAACTGATCTGATCCTTTCCTTCTAGTTCCTTCTGAGAAGCCAAAGCAACTGACTGGTCCACTGCATCTAATTATTGCCATTGGGTTATTATATAGTATCTTTAACCATGTGCAAAATGAAATCGGGAACCCAAGCTTTCAAAGAGTGGCAAAGAGGAAAGTCCATGAGACCCTGTCAAATGTTTTCTCCGTGTCTAGGGAGACCATAACCGTTGGAGTGCTGCTCTCCCCAGACATGGATATCAAATAAAGCACCTTCCACAGATGGTCTCTGGAATGGTGCCCACCATAAACCAACCTGCTCCAGAGAAACCAAACCTCCCAGACCTATAGCATCTGATTAGCAAGGACCTTGGCCAGGATCTTGAAGTCAGAATTGAGAAGAGATATCAGATGATAACTGCTGGAAGGAGGGTCCTTACCCGGCTTAGGTATAAGGGAAATCAAGCCTGAGTCAGAGAGGAATCAGTAAGGCCAAAGGAAAAAGATAGTTAAACAAATGTGTAGGAACGGGGCCAGAATATCCACAAAAGCAACATAAAAACTGTTGGAAAACCCCTCTGGGCCTGAAGCCTTCTCTTTAGGTAAATGTTCAATAGCACAACATACTTCTGAAAGTGTAATAGGGAGTTTATGAAATCCTGTTGATGGACTGACAGAGTGGGAAGGGTAAGTGGTGCAAATATTCCTTAATAGGGAGAAAAGGAGCTGTAAGGAACTACATAGTAAGGATTAGGAAGGAGGGGTTGGGTGGAAGCAGGGTATGATAAGGTGGAAGCACTAAATGAGTACTTCTGCTCAGTATTTACTAAAGAGAAGAGGGGGTGACACCCAAGGTGGGAGAAATGGCAGAAGCAGGGTGGGAAGTGGTGACAGATGGGGAAATCATGGAGAGCAGAGTTCGAGAGGGTTTGAAGGTACTGAGGGTGGACAAGGCACCAGGCCCAGATGGCATCCACCCCAGGGTACTGAAGGAGCTGGCAAAGGTCCTTGCAGGACCTTTGCAGAACCTATTTAATGCCTCACTACATTCAGGGTGTGTGCCTCAGGACTGGAGGATGGCTTCATGTGGTACCCTCCACAAGAGTGGGCCCCAAGGATGAACCGGGCAACTACAGACCAGTGAGCCTCACATCCATCGTGGGTAAGCTAATGGAGACTATCCTGAAGGAGAGGCTGGTGGCCTCCTGGAGGCCAAAGGACTACAGGACAGCAGACAGCATGGTTTCATACATGGCAGATCCTGCCAAACCAACCTGGTTGAGTTCTATGACTGGGTAACTAGGCAACTGGACAGGGGCCATGCAGTGGATGTCCTGTATCTGACTTAAGTAAGACATTCGACTCAGTGCCACATGGAAGGCTGGGAAGGAAGTTAGTAGGCACAGGGTGGGGCAAAGCTGGTGAGATGAGTAGGAAACTGGCTGCAGGGAAGGCAACGGAGGGTGGTGGGTGGTGGGGATCTCACACCCAGGGCAGTGACGAGCCGTGTTCCACAGGGCTCGGTGTTGGGACCAGTGTTGTTTGGGATATTCATTGCAGACATATCATGGGACATCAAGAGCAAGATCAGTCTGTTTGCTGATGATACCAAGGTAGGCGGTGGTGGATGACCTAGGGGGATGGCAGGGGTTGCAGGATGATCTGGCAAAGCTTGAAACCTGGTCAGACACCTGGCAACTGGGCTTTAATGTCAAAAGTGCAAGGTGCTGCATTTTGGGATGAAGAACCCATGGAGGAGTTACCAGCTACGGGAGTGCAGCTAGCCCAGACAAGGAGGAGAAGGATCTGGGTGTGCTCATTACAGGGTCAATGAACAACTCGGCACAATGTGGGAAGGCAGTTGCAAAGGCCAACAAAATGCTGGTTGTATTGCAAGGGTATATCCTCGAGGAGGGAGGAGGTGATTCTGCCACTGTATAGGTCATTAGTTAGACCACACCTGAGTACTGCATGCAGTACTGGCGTCCAGATCTGAAGAGGGACATTAAGTTACTGAGGGTGAAGCGAGAGCCACAAAGATGATCAAGGGGCTGGGGACTTATCATACGAGAGGAGGTTGAAGGAGTTGAACATGTACTCACTGGAGGAGAGGAGAGACAGGGGTGACATGATTGAAACCTTTAAATACATGAAAGGAATAAACAAGACAGGTACAGAGTGGCTGTTCAAAGTAAGGAGGGAGGGACACCAGGGGCCATGATATGAGACTGGAGTGAGGAAGGTTCAGGAGGAGATGAGGAGACACTTTTTATAGAGAGGGTGGTGGCTGGGTGGAATGCATTACCTGCTGAAGTGGTATGCAGTAGAACAGTGGACTGCTTCAAACGAGGATGGGACAGGACAAGGGGAGGGTTAATGAAGGAAGGTGGAAGGGAGGGCAGCTGCAGAATAAGGGTGCTAGCTGCACACTCGAGCAGACTTGATAGACCTCTAGACCTTTATCTGCTGGCAAATTTCATATGTTCGTATGTTAATTCTCTGTACAAGATCCAACAGGGTAGATTCAGAGCTGTACAAGGTGCTGCAGTACTTGAAAGGCTTTGGCAATATCACAGGGATGGGTTAGTATTGCCCCACCCCCCAAAGCAGGCTGGGGATAGCCTTGAGTGAGTCCAAGTGCTTTAATTGAAGAGCCAACAGTTTCCCAGCTCTCTCACCAGCTTCTAAGTATTGCACTTGCATGCGCTGCAAAGTGTAATTAGCTTGTTCAGCTAAAGGCCATAATACTGCACCCTAAGATCATTCAGGAGAGACCAGCAAGAGGGATCAGAGCAGGACAAAAGGAATGTTCCAGGAAATGAATTTTGGAAAGTAAATGATCCATTTTTGAGTATGACACTTTTGGCCATCAAAGCTAGCCGGATACACCCGCCTCGAACTGCACACTTCATAGCAGCCTATAAGACATCAAGGGCTGGAACCGAGCCCTCATTATCCATCCAACAGAAAATCAGTCATGTATTTATGCAAGACCTCCAAAGAAGTGGGATCTTTAAGAAGGAAGAATTAAATTGCTAGGTCTTATCCCAGTTATCATGGTCCTGAAGAGAGTGGTCCAGCATCACTGGTGCATGGTCTGAGATATCATAGGCTGGATGGTGGAGACCAACAAGCTCAGAAGAGTATTGTTACTAATTAAAAGTAATCTGTATGGGAGTGAGGGAAAGGGAATGGAATAGAAGGTGTGATGTCACATGGTTGGGTGAAGGTGAGCCAGAGTCATTTAAACCAAGAGTATCTATAAATTCCCAGAGTCCCTTTGTCCGGGTGATAGACCTTTCCACACTGTACCAGAGCAGTCCTGGTCAGACTGTAGGACCCCCAAAAGGATGGGGACACAGGAATATAGAAACATAGAAACATAGAATTTGACGGCAGATAAGGACCGCTTGGCCCACCCAGTCTGCCCATTTCCTACCTAATGGATAAGCTGCAGATCCTAGTTAACCAGCAGCCTACTTCTTTCTACCCCACCCCTAGAATTACCTATGGCTGTCCGACACATGCTTAAATTCAGTCACTGTTTTTGACTCCACAACCTCCTCTGGAAGGCCATTCCATGCATCCACAACCTCTCTGTGAAAAATACTTCCTTACATTACCTCTGAGCCGCCTCCATCTTCAAATTGTGCCCCTTGTTCTTGCACACCTTTTTTGAAAGATGCTACCCTCTTGGACTTTGTTGATTCCCTTGAGGTACTTGAAAGTTTCTATCATGTCCCTCTCCCTCCTTTCCTTGAGGCTATACATATTAAGCTCCTTTAGTCTCTCTTCATGTCTTCCAGTGCAGACCCCACCATTTTAGTTGCTCTCTCTCTGGACAGCTTCCATCTTGTCTATGTCCTCATGGAGATTGGGTCTCCAGAACTGCACACAGTACTCCAGATGGGGTCTCACCAGCTGTCTGTACAGAGGGATAGCAACTTCCTGTTTTCTACTGGTGATGCCTCTCCTATGCATCCCAGTATCCCCAGCCCTCCTTACTGCCCTCTCACATTGCTTGCCCACCTTTAAGTCATCTGATATGACTACCCCAGGTCCCTTTCCATTCTTGTTGTTGTTAGTATCTCACCCCCATTGTGTACTCTTCCTGGGTTTTGTTTCCAGGTGCATTACCTTGCACTTCTTAGCATTAAATCTAAGCTGCCATACATTTGACCATTCCTCTAACCTCGACAAGTCCCTTCTCATCCTTTCCACCCCACCTTGTGCATCAACTCTGTTGCAGATCTTTGTGTCATCTACAAGAGACATACTTTTCCTTCCAGTCCGCCTGCAATGTCTACAAAAGACATTGAAGAGGACCTGTCCTAATACTGAACCCTGTGGCACCCCACTAGTAACCCCTTCTTCAGAGTGGACTCATTTACTATTACCCTCTGTGTCCTATTCTCCAGCCAATTCTTTACCCAGGCTATCATCTTGGGACCCACCCAGGCCGGCTAACTTGTATATTAATCTTTTGTGTGGGACTGAGTCAAATGCCTTACAAAGTCAAGGTAGGCCATGTCCACAGCCCCTCCCTGATCTACTACTTTGGTCACCCAGTCAAAGAAATCTATTAGATTTATCTGGCATGACCTTCCCGCTGAATCCATGCTGCCTTGGGTCCTGTGCCCCTCTGGCCTCTAGGTACTTGACAATTCTTTCCTTCAGACGTGATTCCATCATTTTCCCTATCACTGAGGTTAAACTAACTGGTCTGTAGTTTCCTGCTTCTGCCCTGCTCCCACTTTTGTGAAGGGGAATCACATCGCCCTCCTCCAGTCCTCAGGTACCACCCCATCCTCCCATGATTTGTTAAAGAGGGTAGTCAGTGGTGTCACTAGTTCTACCCTTAGTTCTTTTAGAATTCTGGGATGAATCCCATCAGGCCCCATGGATTTGTCCACCTTCAGTTTTAGAGTTCCTTCAAGACCCTTTCTTCTGTAAATGGGCTGGTATCAACTTCTGTGTCCAGAGTGTTTCTATTGTTTGTTTTAGGTACCTCCCCTCTTCGTTTGTAAATACTGAGCAAAAATATTTGTTTAGTATCTCTGCCTTTCACAGTCACCCTCTGCCCACCCCTCCCTTTATTAAGCTTATATAATTCCAGTTGGCCAAGCAGGTTTAGAAAAAGTATGGAGGATCAGCATTGGGCCCATACACTGTGCCCAACACAATCTGCAAGAGACCCAGGCGCCCATACAATAACAGATAACATCCATCTGGGTCACTGTGTTCGTTAAGCGAACAAAAGGAACACATCTATCAATAAGAATGTCCATGCCCCCTTTTCGTTGCTGCTACCTGCCCCAAAGCTGAACCACCCATTCCCTGAGAAAGAATAAAACTTCTTCCCTACGAATGTGGGTCTCCTGTAAAAACTATCCCTGGTTGGGATCTCTTTAAATGCCTCAAGATCATAGCACTCTTTTGTTTGTCCTGGGCCCTTTGACATTCCATGTAACACATCTAAAATGGGTACCCATAAGTGACATAGTAAAGGGATACAAGAATAAAAGAAAAGAAGGAAGCCTTCCTATCATGAACTGCAAACTATACCATGAAACTGCTGTGTTCTGATCCCTCCCTAACCCCCACAAGATCTCAAACCACAAAAATGTAAATAATTTCCAAACAAAGTACAAAAAAAAATTGTCTCCCCCACCTTCCCTTTCAGAAAGAAACAACATCATACTAAAACCCACAAATAAAACCACAACCTAGCCCTGGTCTCACAGACCGCTCTCCAGGCCTGTGACGGTGTTCCAAGGATCCCCTGACCCTCCCATCTCCTCCTCTATATCAGCATCGTACTCCCAGCCCATATACAAATAACAGCGAACATCCAGAAACAAAATCTCACAGTAAATAGAAACCATTAAGAATAAGTAAAAACAGTTTAGGGTGCAACAGCATACACAGTTAAGCTATCCCCAGACCTGAGAGGGCCACACATCCAGACCGTAGCTATTAGAAACAAACAGCAGTCCAGTAATAATGCAGATTGAGTCAACCAAGGTGCTTAAAAGTAACTAGCATAACAAAATTAGACCTTCCCAATATATAGAAAATAAGATTATCAAGCACCTAAGGACTGGCCAAAATACATAGTCCAAAATAAAGTCAGCCTGGTTCATAGAAAAGTGTCTCTAATAACTCCAACATATTGGCAGAGAAGAGCCGCCAGCTGAGCAGCAGAGAGCACATACTCCAAAGTCTCAGCAGACGAGATCAGGCATCCTGCTATGTAGATGTACAGGACAGGAGAACATTCTGGAAGGAAGCCAACTAAAACAGAATTAAAGCAGGGCTCCAGGGCAGAGACATAGAAATGTGGGACCCATACAGTCTGAAATGTAATAGCAAAACTTGGGAGGAACAACCAATGAAAGAAGAAATATGGCAGTGCCTGATCACAGTCACTGTTCACCCAGACTTCGAGGTCCGAGAAGAACCGGAAAAATATAGCAAAGAGCCGCACTTATTCAAAACAGGCATTCCACACAGTATCTTTTTTTTTTTTAAACCAGGTATAGCACACTGTTGAAGCTTTTTACAGGAGCGACCTGGGAGCACAAGGAGGTTAAGTGACTTGCTCAAGGTCACACAGTATGCAAGTGGAAGCTGTGGGATTCAAACCCAGGTCTGGTTTGCTGGATGTCACCAAATTTGCAGCTTAGAGCCTTAGACCACTGCGCTATACTGCCTCCTATTGAAAAGTATCGAGAAGAGGTTGCCCTCAAAGCAAATGCACCAGCAAATGAGGAGTACCGGAAAAGTCCGAATGGGTCCCCGAGAAAGTGATTGTCCATATAGAGAATTAAGAAAAGCACTGCAGATGTCTGGCATAAATAGAATCCTCCAGGCATAGGTAGGCTCTTACTTATCAGCCAAACAGGTCCCAAGAGTTACAATGCACAATGTCCTTCTCTATGGCACAACAACTGGCAGAGCAGGAACTGGGGAAAAACTTCCACAGCAATGAAATTCTTCAGCAACAAGCCATCCTAAAAGAAGGGCAGGAACTGGAATCCAAAACACTCAGGTTGGCTTGTAGAGATCTGGTAACATCTTAGACAGTTTGGAGCAGGCTTGGTCATCAGCTTCAAAGCTTTTCTGCTCTCCCTGAATAAGAACTTGAAGTTTGGCAGGGTATAGTACCTAAATTTGATCCCAGCACAAATCAGCTTTGTTACTATGGGTAGTAGGAGGCTCAATTCTGTCTAACTGGGAGCAGGAGGTCCTGTACAATGTGAAGTTCGTTCCTCCAAGGTGATCAACTGCAGCTCCTTCATTTTGGCAGGTATATACTGTCAGTCAAAATAATTAAGAAATCGAAAAATAAAGGGAGGGGAGAACTCATCTGGCAATGGCATGGCCTGAGATTGCAATGGGCATAATCTATTATGTAAGCTGGACCATATGGTGAGGGTCCCACCATCTTTCTCAAAACCTCTAGGTCTTCCAACTTGGATTCAGGTGGAAATCTTCTGGCGCGGGTAACAACCTCAGGTTCAACTTTAGTGCACCACTTATCCAACGATGAGACCTGAGCTTCGCATCACCAATCCTCTGATTGAGGGACTCTGTGCAACGCAAAGCTTGAAATTTGACATTAAAAGCTGCAGGGAATCCTTCCCAGTGTAAATTCTGGCAGAAAGCACTCCTCCGTGAACATGGTTGAAGAAGGCCCAGATTTCAACACTGGACTAGGCTGAGCTATGGACCTCTTAGGGTTCTTCTCCACTCCAGTGTTGCAAGTGAAGTGTGTGTGTGGGGGGCCTGTTTAATTTCTGACTCCATATTCTGACAATAAAAAAAGTCCACCAATGTAACCTGGTACAGATGCTAAAAAACACTTAGTCCAGGTAAATAATTTAAATGCTGAAAAGGATGGAGAGGTCTGGAGATGCTGCTGCCTCTAGAAGCACATCATGTGACTCCTCACAGCTACCTTCCTCTGGTATCCCTTTTCTTCTGGACCTCTTGGGGAACCCATAATTGGTTACAGTATGCAAATCTCAGGAAATCTCATTCTCTGGGCCTGAAACAGCAACTGGACACCAGCTCTGTAATACACTCATGAATTTGGCATTTTCAGTGAAAAAATCCTTGAATAAAACAGGCATCTGAGGGGAATATTTAGACAGCTTCAAACACTTCAACTCCAAACTGCTAATGATAGCTTGGCATGCCATGAAAAATTGTAGGCCTTAGGGTTACCAGGGCCATTCAGCACCTCTCAGCCTACTTTGCCAGCAGTCTCCTACTTTTCTCTTCTCCATAACTTTGAGCTCCTAAAACATGGATCGAACCCCATTCATGCATAATGACAAAACCATCCATCCAAGAATGGGTGGAGGAGGCAACAAGCCATGTCAACCATTATTTTGCTACAGGTGTTACAGACTTAGTAAAAAAGCAGTTGCCTCTCTCACAAATTCACTTACTGTTATTCCTTTATAAGTCAACAAGACTAAACACAGAGAGCTGTGTGTTTAAATTAGAGCTGCACATCAGTCTCTGTAATACAGACTGCAGCTTCTTCACAGTCAGAAACAGGCGACAGCCAGTGTTGGTACTATTTGTAGTATTTGCCACCTCGTCATTTGGCTGAAAAATAAATTGGCAAATTCACCATTGTTGGTGACTGTTGTTTCACACCGCTATGTTTGGTACCCTGGAGAGTTTGGCATGGCTGAGGCTGTAGGGTGGATAAAAGAGGTTTTGGTGGGACATCTTGACAGACCAACCTGATATTATGCTTTGACTGAGTAACTAGGTTAGCAGATAACTTGAGGGACAATCAGTGGATTCACTCTATTTTGACTTCAGCGAGACATTTGATGCAGTGCCACATGAAGGTTGCTGAAGAAGTTAGAGGATCTGGGTGCAGCAAAGACTTAGTTTAATGTTTGGAGAGTTGGTTTATAGAGAGACATCAGAGGGTGGTGGTACATGGGATCAGATTAGGACAGAGGGAGGTAATAAGTGAGTTGCCACAAGGTTAGCCCTGACCAGTCATTTTTCAATATGTCTCTCAGCAACATAGGAAAATGAATGTGGGGCAAGCTGTGGCTCTTCACAAATGACACTCAGCTCTGGGGCAGGGCAAACAGTAAGGAGGGGTAAGGAGATGCAGGAGGTACCTGCAGATGTTAGATAGGTGGTCCAAAATCAGCGTTGAAATTGGTGCCAGAAAGTGCAAGGTGATGCACATGAGGAACAAGAACCCCAGGGCAGAATACTTTATGGGAGGGGTTAATCTGGGCACCACTTCTGATGAAAGGGACCTGGGAGTTTTCATAAGTGACTCCTAAAACAATCCAGCAAATGCAACACGGACTACAGCAAGGCAGCCAGAATGTTGGGGTGTACTGGGAGGGGTTTCGATAGCAGGAGGAAAGAGGTAATACTAACTCTGTACAGATCACTAGTGAGGTAACATCTGAATACTGTGCACAGTTCTGGAGTACCCAGCTAAAGAAAGATAAAATATAAGCTGGAGACAGTGCACTGTAGAGTAACAAAATGATTCAGGGCCAACAGGGGCGGATCCCACAAGGAACTGTTTATGGCACTATGCATGTACTTACAGAAAGACAGACAGGAGAGGAGGAGACATGATAGACCCAAGTTCATAAAAGGAATAAAAAAGAAAATGTGAGTAGACATCGAAGGGGTGAGATTCAAGAAGGACATGAGAAAGGTTTACTTTACAAAGAGGGTGGTTGAGCCACAGAACAGATTACCAGCTGAAATGGTTGGCACAAAAACATCAACTGGTTCAAGCACAGCTAGGACAGAGTTAAGGGATTAACAGTTACTTAGGGGTAACTGTAAGACAGAGGCACAATCTGGAGAAACGAGGGCATAAACCCTGGTCCTGGAGTAGCATAGGGTATAACACGGCAGACTGGATGGACCAATGGTTTTCTTCTGACATTGTCTATGTTTCTGTTTGCCCTGTCTCTGGCAGCACTTCATTCTGCTCCCACCGTCAATAAATGCCAGCACAACCTATCTCAGCCTCATGCCATCCTACCAGTCCTTAAGATCCCTTAGTCTTTTGTGTTGTGAAAATTAATGTTTCTAAACCTTTCCAGTACTGCACAAATAGCCTCATCTTCTGTTTCTGAAAGGCCAGTTGAATGCGGTATGCTTGCCCCAGTACTGCTTTTCAGAAGCATGTCAGTATTCAGACGGGCTTTCAGGCGCAGAGAATTTGCATCACCACACAGCATTAGATGGGTTCAGAAACATTAATTTTCACTAAACCAGGTGACCGAGGGATCCATAAAGACTGGGTGAGGATAGTGGTGGGTGTGAGATGGCTGGGGTTGGGATGTATTCATACTCCTAAGAATGGCCCTGTAATTTTTTAAGATGGTGGCACAGAAAGCCACTTCTCCACACCACATAACACAAAAGCCCTGCTCACTACTAGAGCTGGATGGGGACACACATGGCTCTGCTCCTGAAGGCTACTTTGCTTGAGGTAAGATAAGAGGGGACAGCAGGGGAATTAAGGTGTATGGCTGAGTATGGGGTGTGGGATTGTTTTGGATACATGGAGAGGGAGGATGTTTCTTGAGTGTTTAATATAACACAGCTCTGAATATGTAGGCTCAGGATTGCATCCCACTACTGTGACTCACAGTGTGACCCTGAACAAGTCCCTAGGAATTATTATCAGCATCTTCATTTCATCCTTGCTTTCAATGCTGAAGACATTGAATACTAGCTTATTCAGCCAAATTCCGAACACCAGCTGTATTCAGCTGTATTTTGCAATTCTGTATTCATTAAAAAGTATTCTATTAAAAATATTTTTAAAGTCTTTAACAAACCCACTCCCATGTGGAAATGTTGCCCACTCTCCGTGCCCCTGTCATTCAGGAAAGTATACCCTCTTCCTTCTCCTCCACGAGCACCACACCACACTCTCCTCTCTCTCTGGTGCATTAGGTTCTATCCCATTCTCCCTCTCTCTGTGGGCTACCAGCACAGCTGACAGGCTGAGGTGGAAGTAGGGCTGTGCCAGTCACCTGCCATGGCACCTCTTTGACTTTTGTGTGGGAGTGGGAGTGCCAGGAGTGGGAGAGGAGGTAGTGGGTGTCAGAGGGTAGCATGTGGGTATAAGTGATTTAAAGAAGTTGGGTGGGGTAGAGGAGAGTTTGACTTGGCTACTTGAATTTTCTCATCCCTAATGCACCTTCTCTGCAGCATGTCCCAAGGGTCTCCTAACCTATGCTGTTCACAGTGTACATGCTGCCCTTGGAAGGATCATTCGACAATACAATCTGGGTGTCTGCTGCTTGCGGATGATACCCAGTTGTGTTTGTCATTGATCTTAGGATGCCTGATGCTGTCGAGGTGCTAACTTTTGCTAGGCTGAGATTCAGAAGTGGATTGCTTCTAGTCATCTGAGACTTAACCTAGCCAAAACTGAGGTACTTGTGATTGAGTGGGTAGTAAGGGGTGTGGTAGTAACCGAAGGAGAGAGTGGGCTTCAGCTTGGGTCTTCTAGGTGGCTGGCTTATGCAGTGGTGAAAAACGAGGGAGTCATTCTGGAAGAGAGGCTGACATTTGAGGTTCAGGTGTGAGCTGTGGTCTGTAGTGACTTTTATCATCTTAGGAACATCAGTTGGATTAAGTTCCTTATCCCCCTGAGGACTTTCGTACACTGATGCAAGTGTCTGTGACATCCAGACTGGATTACTGCAATGTGCTGTACTGCACGGTCAGTGGAGGTACCTGAAAATGCTTGCAGCTAGTGCAAAATGCAGCAGCCAGGTTGCTGACTGTACTTTGAGGTCAAGTCATGTGACCCCAGTTTCTGCATGAACTAAACTGGCTGCCTGTAAAATGGTATGTTACCTTCAAGGTTGGTTTAGTAACCTATAAGACCTTACATTGGTTGGGCCAAGGCTACCTGATGAACTTCTAAATCTTCAGTCATCACGCCTCCTCTGCTCCTCCAAGGTGGGTCTCTTCTCAGCACTAGGACATGACATAAATCCTTGGGAGAGTCTGCTTTCAAAGCCACAAGCATCTCCTTTGGAAAACTCTTCCCAAGGAACTGAGGAATGCCCCTCAATAGATGTTTTAAAAGAGCGTTGAAGGCATACCTTTTAGGTAGTCTTTGGGACCATGGAAGGTCCCAGTCCACATCTTTGCCATCTAGGTTGCTGCTATTTTATTTATTATTTTATTTATTTTATGTTGTTGCTGTTTTATTATTTTATATTTATTTATGCTGTACCTTTAAAGATCTATATATTGCTGTTGAGTTACTTTATATAAGTGCTGTGTTGTTTTAAAATATAGCCACTGTTTTATCACCATTCCCTCATTGGTACCCTAAGCCTCTGGGGCAGCCTATGAAATAAACATACTACTACTAGTACTGCTGGCTGTACCAGCCCAGTTGGGAATACATTTTAATTTGTTCATTTAGGATGGGGCCTACTGAAGAGAGGTTGGGGAGAGGGTGGTACAGTGGTGCAATATGGGAAAGGGAATGGGATGTACTTTCCAGGGGTTAGTAGCGTAGTAAAGGGTGGGCAACATTGCGATGTGGGTGGGGGTGGTTTCCAAATACTGCCAAAACCCAAATACTCTAAAATATTTGGGGAATTTTCATCGAATACCAAATATGTGTATTCACATTGGGGTGGGTGAATACCATTACTTTGAATATTCAGCCGTATATTCATATTCAGGTCCTTATATATTCAGAATTTGGTATTTGTTATTCAAGTTTCTGTAGTGGGGGTGTTAAAAAAGTTCTCTTCCCTCCTTCCCAGCCCAACTGTCTATAGATCACAACCACCATCCCCACATCTCCCTCCCAAAGTACCCACAAATATATTGTTTAAACAACTACAGTATCCCATGACGGCAACCAACACAACCTACCTGCCTGTATGGCTGGCCACAGTCCTAGTAGCACTTTTGCACTCTTAGATTCTAGCTAGGAAATAAATAAATAATCCCCACCTTCCCACAATGGCAGCAGCAGCACAACTCCCAACCTCCTACCCCCAACACTCACATTTTCTTACTGCAAAGCTGTCCCCAGGTGTGGAATGACAATTGACACAATCCTCCCTCCTCTATGGCCAGCCACCTTCTAGTGAAGGACAACGCCCTACGCTTACATAGTAAATCACCTGATCACATGATCAAGTGTTCTACTATGCGAGCAAGCAGGGAGCACTTTCATGCACAAGAAAGAGACTGGCTGTGGCAAAGGAACTTGAGGTAAAGCCAATACCAACACTGCAGTGTAGCATGAGGAGAGTGCTGCATTCTTGCAATGCCATCTTTCAGACAAGAAATTAAACTGAGGCCCCGTTTGTCTGCTCTGGTGGTTGTTCAGGTAGAGGTCTATTATACTGCATCAGAAAACATATGAGGATAGATTAACGGAGCACAACATGTATACCCTAGAGCAAAAGAGGGAGAGAGTTGATATGATTGAAACATTCAAACACCTTAAGTGCATTAACAAGGTGAAAGAGTCTAATATGTTTCAATATAAGAAAAATAGCAGGACAAGAGGACACAGCATGAGATTAGAGGAGGCCGATTAAGGGGTAATGTGAGGAAGTTCTTTTTCACAGAAGGGGTGGTGGATGCATGGAACGACCTACCTCAGGAAGTGGTGGATATGAATACAGTGCAGGGATTCAAACAGGCATGGGATAGGGATAAGGGAGCAATACAGATGAGTATGAATAGATAGGCCATTGGCAGAGCAAAGGCCGATGGCTCATTTATAAGGTAGAAAAGAAATGGGCAGACTGGATGGGCCTTTGCAGTGCTTATCTGCTGTCAACTTCTATGTTTCTATATAGTTTTAAAAGTTTCACCAGGAAAGACATACAGAGTTGATAACAGTTCATTTCCAAAGCATCCTGGGAGAGGAGTACAAGAAAAACAATCAGAACATTATACAGTCCGAAACTAAACATTAACAATGGAAACAATCATAACAATAAACTATACAGTACATTGATATTAAGAATTACTAATAAGCAGTTTAGGTGAGGAACAGGCGGAGGCCTGCCCATTGGTTTCAAGGAGCTATTTTACAAAGTGCAGAGGCAGCATAGGTTAGTTGCTGTAGGGTGGGAAGAAACAAAAGGAGGGAGTAAACAAGTGAAGATCAGGAGGAAATGGAGGAGGAAAGAGGGAAGAGGGTATTGAGAAGAGGAGCAGGTACATGTGTCAGGTGCAGGACATGTATTAGGACATTAAAGGTCCCATGGCATTTACTGAAAAGAGCAAAGGGCATTTTTATTAAAATAAAAATAATATATATATACACATGTAAACAATATACCAAAATGAAGAAAATCAAACAGTGTTACAAAAGAAATACAAATAAGACTAAAGGAACAACAGGGATAAACAACAGAAAAAAATAAATTCATACCCCCACATACATTAGTTCATGAAATGGATTTATGAAATGTTCTCTATTAACATAACTTCTCAACTATTGTCATATACATATCAATCCTGTCCAACTCAAAGAAATGTTTCCATATTTTTTAACTTGCCGTGACCACATAAACATTTCCGACCAATACATCTTCCTTAAAAGTTTGAATCATATTGACAGTTATCAAGGGATGTATATATTTTGCTGCAATGTTAGTGCACAGCATGCCTGCCAAAGATATTATTTGCAAGGTGAGAAATATACTTGTAAAGTATCTACATATTGTGTATCCCTTTCTTTGAGATATAAATTCCAAATACTATGACTGGGTACCTGTTAAAAACAAAGGATCATTCCACTCTAGACTGGTGGTTGCCCAGAATTTCCTACTGTAGGGATATCCAATAAGACATGCTCTTGGATTTGTAGGTACCCCTGACAGCCTCTCTTAGGACATTCCCTCTCTTCCATTTTTTATGTTCAAAATAATTTTTCACAGTTATTATAGGCTAACCAAGTAATGTCCCTATATATTTGGGAATTCTGCCAATTGTCACTTGTGTTAATGCTACTGAGATTTTATCAGCAGGGCAATGTTTGATTTCCAAGGGGTGGAAGGATTTATTATGAAACACCGATCGGTATTGCCCACACCCAAAATCCCAACACTATGATTCCAACACCTGGTTGCCCGACAGATACATTTTGCCCATGGCAGAGTTTATTTCATGTTTCGGGGCTTTGCTCCTGCACCCTCCTTAATTGATACAGCAAACTCCACCGCGGAACAAAATTTAACTGTCAGGCAACCGAAGTCTCGCATTTTGGGTATTGGACAACAGTATTTCAGTAAAATAAAAGTATACCTCCTATCAAGTATGGTGTCATATAGAGCCTTCCTAGGTTTGGAGCTGACTTCCTCTACTGAGAGATGCCACTTCTGAAGTTTACCAAGTGTAGGTCTCAAATAACTTACTAATACATGTCTGTATTATTTTCTTGTCAAAATGAACTTTTGTGGATTCCAATCCTGAAGTATGAGGACCATCCATTCCTCTATCAGAGGGACCCGGGGTTTATATAAACCTTTCAGAACAGGGGTGACATTGTAAGACAAACATTTATCAGAAAGAAAACTAAGGGGTTGATCATGTGACCCCACCCTTATTTATGGTTCTGTATGTGGTCTCTCCTGATTGGCTTGAGCCTGGAACCCCATAGGCCCTGGAAAGAGTAAGCTAAAGAGCTTGCTTCAGTTTCTGCAGGTGGTGGAATATATGACTTAAGTAAATGAAACATGGCAATAACAGAGTCTTTACTAAATAGACCCTTTTTAATTTGGAAAGTTTTCTATTTCTCCATATCCTCAACTTCTGTACTGTAGTCTGTACGCATTCCTTCCAGTTTCTCAGTGCAGTGTCCATGCAGTTAAACATTACTCCTAGGACCTTTAGGGAACATTTCTAATAGAAATTAATACAATCTATGTCCCAATGTGTTCTGTGTCAGAAGAACCAATTGATTTTGCAGTACTTTTGTTGTAGTTCATCCTAGAGCCAGATACCTTAGAAAATGCAGTTAATATTTTCTGTGTTGCTATACCAGAGACTTGATTATTTAAAATTATGTGTACATCATCAGCATATGCTAACATTTTTATTTTTCTAAGTCTGGTGTTAGATGTAGGCCTTGGTTTGTTTTATTATTTGGGATAAGAGGAATCAGTGGGTCTAGGGTGAAAATATATAGTAAGGGGCTCAATGGACAGCCCTGTTTAACCTCTTCTTACTGCAATGGATGGCCCCATGCAGGAATGTATACATGTTATCATCTTAGCTTGATGGTATAGTAATGGTATCCATGTTATGAAGGAGTCTGATATGCCATAAAACTGTCAAACTTTAAATCAATATGTATGAGCACATCACTGAATGAGCAAGAAAAACTTTTAAAAGTAAGTACTTTTTGAGCGAGTGAGGTAATTTGAAAAGTTGCTGAGTATGACGGGTCAAAGTTAACTTTTATATATTATTCTAGAAGCGCAGCTTAAAGCACAGGACAGGATTCATAGGCATATGCAAATAAAAATAGAAAAGTCATATGCAATTGGGTGAGAAATTTTGATGTTGTGATATGGTATCGATAAGAAATTAGTTTATAAACAGGAATGAAAAAGCTAGAAATATGTCTTTTTGAACTTTCCCAGATGTGAAACTTAATGGAAGGAAGCAGGACACAATATCATAATAAGAATTTTAACACTAAAATTCAGGTGAGAGTTTCTTTATAGGAGCCTGATAGTAACAGGAAATAATAGCTACCTGTTTATTTAGAAATGAATAATTTAACAGGACTGTATCAGTTGGAGAGATATAGAGGTTTTCTTTGATGTGTATTTTAATTATGAACTGATGTTAGGAGACAGATGATGATTAATTGTGTTTGTTATGTTTAGGAGAAAACTGACAAAGGGGCTTAGAGTAGAGTTCCACCTTGAAACGTTCCCTGAAAAAAATATATACAAAATAAAAGATTTTTGCAGTAAGCAATCCCATTTGAGTGGAGTTCATCTTGATTTTGAACAGATTTCTGTTTTCTTGGATGACCCAATAATTACAAGTTTAATACCCTCAGAGATAGGGAGGGCAACCTGAATCACTGACAAAACTGAACTACACAATACTGCCCATCAGAACTGTAAGTCACTCTTACAGTCGGTACCCTCTATTGCTGTAGATTTATAGGACAAGCAAAGGAACTGGTTGGTGAGCTGTGAAGTGAAGCGATGTACCTCTTCCAGGTAGCTTCGAGATTTAGCTGTTTCAACGTCAGACGCTGAAGATGCAGCTCGTGGAGATTCGGATTCGTCATCCTCGTCAACATCAATAAGATTAGATGGCAATTCTTCACCCAAAGTAAATGACCAGTCGAGATGTTCTGGTGAATGCCCACACGGGTTTCACAATGTCAAAGGTATCACAGCAGCATAAGTAATAGCATCCTTTCTTGGCATAACAGTTCATATGGGGTGCCACCCAGACTTGGAGCACAGCATGGTAGACAAGTAATGAGGGTAGATCAGTTCTTTCTCAGTAGATGACATCATCAAGGTGTCTGATGGAATTGATGGCAGCCAATTTGTAGAATACAGATGTTTCAGGACCAAAGCGGGGTAGTGAGGCAGTAAAGGTTATGAACATGTTGTCATGAATGGAAGAAAAGTAAAGTAACAAGGTGCTTGGTTTGGAAATCGTGAGGCATGTCCAAGGTTTCTAGCTGTGGACGTAGAAATGTTAACAGTTTTGCTAAACAAATAGTAATGCAACCATTAGATATGCAATGAGGACAATACTATTTGCCCATTCTTTTATCATGGATAAGATCTGGAATGTAGCCTGTTTCCAAGTCTCTGAATATTATTAACAGTGGCAATGACATAGAACCATAAGAAGATCAAAAAGCTCCAGGCAATAGTATTACTTGTCTGCCTCATTATTATTTTGAAAAATCAGTTCATTAATCTTATTCTTAGTATCATTGAACCCTTTGGTAATTTCCTGCATATTATAAAGAGTAAAACGTTCTTCCTTGCTTAAACCATCTACACCATGTAGCAGTGGGGGTAGGATATCATTCTTAACAGCTTGCCGAAAAAAATTAAGAGTTTGTGCTTTAACAGCTGCTATATCTGCTCTATTCTAGATAGACATGCCTAAGCCAAAAGGCCAGAAACGGTGCCTGCTGCACCAGTAACATCTGCAGTGTCACGCAGTTTCACACCTAGTGGTGGTCTAGCTTTGGCATTAGATGCGGGTCTGAAGACCCCTACATGATCAGTGGTATGAGGTCCACTGACTGGATCGTTTGTGCATGTTTCGTCTGCAGCTACAATATCTGTAAGATTGAAAATAATTGGGACATACATAAATTATACATTATTAATCAGGGCTCCTGGAAGGAAGTGGTGGTCAAACCACATGGAGGACCTCCCTCCTGGGGAGGCAGTCAGTCATTTCTTCTTGGTGGGTGGGACTATGGAAAGAAAAAGAGCTTCAGTAGCTACATAGTTATGAAGACAGAAAGCAAGTGACTCCTCAGAGCTGAGGTGGTCACACCATGCAGGATCTATAAAAAGCAGTAAGGTTATAATGACCAGTATGTCTGGGAACGTCTAGTTGAATAGAGAGTACCTTTCTTGGATATGTCTGTGTTGGACCATCCATGAAATGTTCTTTGGATAGGTGAGCTACAGGAGTGTGTAGCCATTAATGTCAGTTTCCCATTGAATGGAAAGTGTGACTTTGTCTGGAACTATTACCATAGCATCAAGATAGGCATCTGAGCCTTCCTTAACAATAATCATTTTATTGGGCACATTAATATGAACTCCCATTGGGGCTGAATGTTCAAGTTTGCTAAGCAAATGTTCTACACATTATCTATGAGTCGATAGGGGTTTATTCTGGGATGCAGTCAGAAGAAGTAGTAGTAGTCCCACCAAGATGATGAAGTGCAAGATAGCCATCTTGCCAGTGTATCTGTAAGAAAACAAAAAGGATTGTTAAGTGTGGGTACTGTTCCACCCTAAGTGGGTTAGCTAAAGTAAGTTTAGTCACCTTGTACAACTTAAGCTGATTAGCATGGAACCACTTGTCGGTGGTCTTCTTTGCTGTTGAACTCAGACCTGATAAACAGCAGGACTGAGTTTGTTGACAATGGGGTATTGGCCTTCTAATTTGCTGGCAAATGAATGAGTTGGTTGTCTGTATTGGAGAAGCATAACTTGGTCTCCAACTTGCCAGTCAACTTCTTTGACGTGCTTATCAAAATGAGCTTTAGCTTTTGTTGAGCTTTACCCATTTGATTGCCATCTAACAGGTGTGTCTTCATGATATCATCACAAAGCTTTCTACATACTTATCTACAGATACTCTATCTGCAATAGGGGTGTGGAGATCAATCAACAGGTGCTCATGTAATCTCATGGCTTTGCCAGTTATAACCTCATAAGGCGTACACTGAGTAGTTGTTGTAGGAGTGCCCTGATTGCCATCAGAAGTAGTGACAAGAGGGAATCCCAATCCTTGGGGTTGTCATTGATGAATCTGCATAATTTCTGTTTGATTCTTCTGTTTGCTCTTTCTGCCTGATCTGAGGATTGAGGATGCTATGGATATGACATTTTGTGATCTACTCCAGGCATTTGGAGTGTCTGCTTCATCAACTCAGCTGTAAAACTGGTTCCATGGTCTGAGTCTACCTTAAGCGGTAGGCCCCACCTGGAGAACAACTGATCCACCAGGATCTTGGTAGTTATCTTCACTGTGTTACTCTTAGTGGAAAATGTTTCTACCCACTTAGAGAACAAATCAGTGACAACAAGTGCATACTTATTGTTGGAGTTGGTAAGGGGCCAATGAAATTGATCTGTATCACATTTCAAGGTCCAGTTTGCCTTTGTGGCAACAATTTGGTTTCTTTTCACTGAAATTGGATTGTTCTGGGCACACACTACGCAGTTGTCCACACAGTGCTCTACATCTTTGGGCATGCCAGGTCACCAGATGACAGTTTTCAGTCTCTGGAGGGTATTTTCTGCCTCCTGGTGTCCACCAGTGGGGTATCATGAACCATATGGATGAATTCGGTTCACAGAACTTGTAGTGCAACCCACAATTTGTCACCTGTATCTTCTTTTCAATACCAGATGAGCTTCTGATCACTAAACAAGTGTATGTTGTCGGAGTGTCTCTTGTATGGACTACACAGGTAGTGGTTGTTCAATTCCTTTGTCCAGGAATTTGAACACATCTTTTAATTCTGTATCAGATTTCTGTGCAGCAAAAGGTCCAGTGGAGGTTCTGGTACTGGTTTCTGCCTAGTATTAGCAACTAAGAAAATAGCTGGCACAGCTATTGGGTGAGTCATTGTCCATGTCTCACCCCCTTGAGTGCCTGCTTTGGCAAGCGAGTCTGCTTGATCATTGAATTCATGGTAAGGGTCAGATCTGCAGTGAACCTTTACCTTGTGGATATACAGTTTGTGAGTAAACTGCTGTGTCAGGGTGTGTATATAGACAAAAGATCCCTATATTTGACAGGCGTGCCATTAGAGGATGTAAAGTTATTTTTCCCCAGAATGGTAGAAACTCAGTAAGGGATGAGCAGACCTAATTAGAGTCTGCAAAGATGATGGTATCCTTGTTGCCATGGGGCATGATCTGCAAAGCACAGGCCATAGCTGCCAATTCGGCATACTGTGAGGCCAAAGTGCATTTTCTTGAAATGCACCTGAAATTGCCATCTTGATCTTGTATGAGCACACCAAATCCCGCTACCTGATGTCCGTCCACATAAGAGGCAGAGCTGTCTGTAAAGATGTGATACATGCTGGTATCGTCCAAAACATCTGGTGTAGCCGGTAACAATGGTCCCTGCTCAGGTCAGTCAGTAGGTTGGAATGCACAGTCATGAGGCTTACCTGTGTAAAGTAGGCCATGGGCTAGGATTGAAAGCATTTTAGCAGGAAGTACTTTGCAAAAGCAAAGATCAATGGGTTAATCTGGTATTGGAAACTGAACCATCTTTTACTTTGTCTGAAAGCAAAAGTTAGTTGTGGTGTGGCAGGTATGCAAGACAATGAGGGCATACCCAGTGATGCACAGAAAATGTTTCACAGCTCAGAAGGTTGCCAAAAGTGTTCTTTCACAGAGACTACATTTCCTGTCTACTGGGATAGCATCTGAGATGCATAGGCAATGGGTCAGTGGTACCCATTATACTTTGTGCCAGCACTGCAGACATGGCTACATCAGAGGTGATAGTTTCCAAGTGGAATGGAAGGTTTGGGTTGGGAATGATCAGTGCTGGGCTGAACTTATGGTCTGTTTGAGCTATGTTACAGCTTCAGTGTGAGTAGGCCCCATGTCCATGGGACGTCCTTTTCAGAAGTTCATACAAGGAGCAGCCTTCAAGGCAAAGCCAGGTTAAAATCCCTGGATTAGTTTACCATTCCCAAGAAGTGTCTGAGTATTGCCACGCTGGTAGGAAGTGACAGGTCTTGCAAGCCCTGGATCTTCTTGACAGCTGGGCTTGCCTTGGTCTGTGATACATAGGCCAAGGAAGCTGACCTCTTTTCACACATTTGTGCCTTAGAGGGGTTGCACTTGAGGCCTGATTTCTTGAAGAGAGACAGAAGATCTCTAGAAGGGCCAAAGATCTTCTTTTGTGGTGGTTGCTAGAAGCAAGTCATCACATACTGCAGGAGACACTGGGGTTTGGAGCACCCTGCAGGGCATCCATTTTGTGAAGATGGGAGAGGAAGGGCTGCTGTGAAAACCCTGGGGAAGCAAGGTCTAGGTGTACTGGCGTCCATCAAAGGAGAAACCAAATTTGTATTGACTTTACTGTGCTAATGGGAGTGACCAAAACCCATTAGAGATGTCATGAGCTGTGAACCACTTTTTGTCAGGTGTCAACAGCTTGAGCACATCAGATGCTGATGCTACTGTTGGGCACAACTAGGGGTAACTTGATCAAGTTTTCTGTAATCATTTGTGAGTCTCCAGGCTCCATTTGGCTTTTCATAGGCCAAACAGGTGAATCGACAGTAGAGACACAGGTCCTAATCACTCCTTGTTGTAGCAGTGATTGGATGGTCTCCTCAGTGATGCTAAGACTTCAGCAAGAAATGAATACTGCTTCTGCCTCACAGGGTTAGGTCCTGTGATTTCATGGTAGTGTGCATCCTACCACAGTCATGTTTGTTCGTGGCAAACACGACAAGGTGTTTTTGCAGCAGAGGTGCAAGTTCAGAAAACAGGTCATGACTTTTGAACAAAGTCATGATGTCATACTCCTTGTTATGGGAAATGGCTGCCACCACGTGTGAGTCTGGAATGGTGACAGTATGACATTGTCCTTTGATCTGAAGGAGTAGCCTGTTGGCTAGGTCCACTACACAGCTGTGTAGTGTTAGAAAGTTAATTCCCAGTATGCTGGGATGGTGACGATAATCCCGTGAGGTCAAAGATAAAATTAGTCCTGAGGTGGCCACCACCACAGGCAGATGAACAGATCGGTAGGTGTGTAGCTGGGTATCATCTACACCCTGGGCCTTGGTCTTCCAGGTGGTAGACCAGTCAGAGAAGGCTGGGTCCTCATCATGGAGGCCTGACATGGCTGCTCCTGTATCTAGAAGCATGGTGAGGTGGCGGTCCCCGACCATGGCCTTTGTGCAAGGCTGTCCATTTATGTCAACAAGCAGGTCACTCACAATCTGGATTGGGGCCTGTAATTGTCAATCTGTGCTTTCAGAATTGTCGTCATCATCCTGTTCCTGAACTCTGAGGCCTGCAGGATCTCTCTGGGCCTCCTGTATGCTTGCATGGGATACAGATTTGCCAATGAAGTCACATGCATGACAGCGGCCTATGCTGATAGTTCCTCCTTGGTCGCTTGCATTGGCCTGGCCATTAATTGATGCCATGACAGGATTCTTTCCTCGGCCACTTGTTTCTTTGGTAGTCGAGGCAGGAAAGGATTTTCGGCTGACGGCTGCCCAGAAACCTGGAGGCGAGGGCTGCTACGTGTCAGTGAAGCCCAGCCACTCTCTCTCTGCATGGATATCCTCCAGTAGTTTGCAGAGGGTTTCGTTCTCATTTCTTAGACTCCGATAGCTAGGGCCATTACAGTTCCAGACATCAGACAGGGCATTTGGATTTTCCAATTGTTACTGTCTCTATTCCTGTTGTTTTTGCAGTTCTGCCCTCCCGTGCAACTGCTTGTTGTCAGAAGGGTATCATTTTTCTGGTTATTACCTTCCACAGTATAGTGGGTAGGCATATCAGAGGTGGGCTGCACTGCAGCCTACCTGTGCTTCCAGAGTTTAGATGGTGGCAGCCATGTTGTTTTTACCGAGCAAGATTACAGAGGTATACCTGGTAGGCATGCTCTGTTATGGTGAGAATATCCACAAAGGCATCGGTACTTGGGTAAACATTAAGCTCAACCTTTCCTGTAGGGCCGGAGTCATGTTTTGATGTACAAATCCTTGTATTCAACTTGGTCTTGATCTGCAATTGCAAGGGCTTTTACCAGCTTCATAGGCGAGCCATAACCATTGGTGGTAGGCTGCAGGATTTTCTTTTCTTTACATTCTGCTTAACCTTGTAGGCCATGCGAGCTCCAATGACACCCAAGGAGTTTGTGGTAATAAGGTCCACAGCGATATCATTGTAAGTGAGCATCTCGCAGTTGTGTACGGTCTCTGGGAGTTTGGCCTAGAGGGTAGGTTCGATCATCTGTTGCAAGACTTGAACCTGGTATTCGGGTTGGAAAGAAAGCTTCTTGCAAAGGAGCATACCTTCTCCAAGTGGCAACTGAGATAGTCAGTTGGGCCCATCTGTCCAATGCTTGGGGTAATTTGCTGGACAGAATGTGCAACTTGTAGGGGTTAGAACTATGAGGAATCGCATTCAACTCAATACATTCCATGGTGCCACAAGAGCAGCTTCGGCCGCATCAGTGACTGCCTTGTATGCATGATCCTGACTGACAGTGTCTTCAAACATTCTTTCAGTTTGATCCTGGATGGCTCTCCTTTGGTCCACTGGTCCAGTGATATTACTAATGGCCTCTTGAACTGGGTCACACCTCCCACCATGTCCTCCCTGGAGAGGAGACACCAGCGCACCACAGGAATACAGGCCGTCCCACCTTTGTCATGGGGGCCACCATCTTGGCATTATATGTGGCTTCCACCATGTTTGTGTAGATGTGGCAATGTAGACAGCATGCTAGCGTGGGCGCCATCTTGTGGATGGCTACAGAAGATGACAGCCCTCACGGGTTTGGACTTATCGTCAATGTCAGAGTCGTCATTGCTGGATGACTCAATCTCAATGGATGTATACTGAAACCTGCTCTAGCTTTAACATGGCCAGCAAGAACCTCGCGTTGATGGCCCAACTGTTTCCTATTTGCTCTACATCTCTTATGACAAACTCTTGCAGTACCTTGTTCAATACCCTTCTCAGCCTCACGCTGCAATGCTCTGTAGCGGTGCCCAATTCAACATTTTCTCTAAGTTCTTTGTCTAACTCACTATTCACTCTCTCATTCTCCTCTTTCAACTCAACATTCTCCTCTCTCAAACCTACATTCGTATCGCTCAAAATATAATTTACATACATTAACTGTTTCTTATCACATTTCAACCTTTTGCAATCATCTCTCAACATACAAATTTCTCGCTCAGAGTCTTGAGTAGTACAATGCAACAGTCTGTTACTGGCATGCAGCTGTATCTCCTCCACTAGTTTCGGTTCCTTTTCTGTAACGCTGATGTCTGCAGGCCCATCTCTTTCTTTAGAGATGCATTTTGCAGTTCAAGGAGGCACACTTCACTGTGAGACTCCCAACAGCGGCATGTAGAACCGCAACCAAATGACCTTTTTTTTTGTATGATCTTCTTCCCCTACATCCCCAATGAGCCTCACTCCCTTCAGGCTGCCATGTTCTGACTCACCCCAACTGTCCCCTCTCAGGCCTCCCTCAGTCCCACATCGCAGCTGACCCCAAAGTATCCCAGTGTAGCCCTTGTGCCGGGTGGGTCCCCTCCTCCGAGAGGGAAGGCACTGGGGCAGGCATACCAGCACACTTTAAGTAGGTCCAGGGTGCTGCTGAGACTGAGAGAGAGCTCCCTGAGGACTCTGGTGGTAGTAGAGAATGGTAGCCATCATCTGGCGGCCACTAGAGCGGTTTCCATTTTTTGGCTTGTCCCTCCTGTGCCGCTACTTGTAGTGCCCCTGGTCTCCACTGGGGCCACTACAGAGAAAGGCTGCCACCCATCCCACCCCAGGAGAGAAGAGCAGTCCTCCAGATGCTTGATCCTCTCCTTCCCTGCCAGCTCCAGCGCCCGAGTTTGTTCCCGAACCCGGTTGCAGGCATGGCTCAAGGCGTGACGTCCAGCACCTACACCCTCTGTGCCACTGGGCCAGCGACAAAGACCTTTAAGATTATGCTTTTAGTTGTTTGTTTGCACTCTAAGTATTGCTCTGAAATGAGCAGCAAGGGATTGTCTGCAGTCTTCATGTCCAGCGCTAAAATCTGTCCATCCACCATGGGATGTGAGGTAGTTCGAGATGCCAAGTTTCAAGTCAGTGCAAAGTTCAGGCATGACAAACAAGGGGTAGACAACAGTAAATCACCTGTTCATATGATCAGGTGTTCTACTATCTGCGAGCAAGTGGGGAGCACATTCATTCACAAGAAAGCGACCGGCTGTGCAAAGGGCAGGTTGAGCTGATTGCCTTTCTGCACCTATGGACAGCTTCACAGTAAGAAAATATGGGTGATGGAGGAAAGAGTTTGGGAGTTGGGTGCTGCTGCCTTGGTAGGAGGGTGGGGGCATAATTGATTTATTTCCTAGCTAGTATCTATTTAGAAAGGTACTGGGTCAATATAGCGCTACAAGAACAGTGTGGGAAGAACTGCGCTGTGTAAAGTGCAAATGGATTTAGAGCAACAGGGGTATAATAGTGATAGGAAATTACCACTACCCTGTCGCTCTGCACTGTTACATAGCAGGATCAAGTTGCCATGTGTGTGGTGCATAGTCAGTCACTTCCGTGGTTGAGTGGCTAAGGCAACAGCATACAGCAGGGTTGGAGACCTGGGACTGGTTTTCTCCCAGGTCCTTAGGGTGTTGCTAGTATTTTCTTTGCAGTTGTTTTTGGGAAAATGTAATTGTTCCCCTCCTGTGCTTTTCCCATCCTAGAAGTCCACACCCTTGGAGTACATTATCTTTAGTTCAGGAGGTGTGGTGGGTGAAACCCCCACGTTAGGGAGCAGGTGGTGAAGCCCCCACAAAACAAAGAAAGTCCTATTGTGTTCAATGATGTGCACTGTTTTTGGATTCGGTGTTGTTACCCACACTATTGCAGTAGATGCTGTTTTCCTTGTGGCATTGCACTGTTTTTCGACGATATAATGACCCCGTGCCTTTAAAAGTGCAAAAGTGCCACTAGAGATGGCAACCACTAGCCCATCATAGGATTATTGTTTATACAATAAATTGTGGGTGCTAGCAGCGGGGAGAGGGATGGGGTTGTGGATTTTAAGCAGTTTGGCTGGGGAGGAGGGTAGGCTGTATTTTTTTCCTTTTTAAGCATTTCCTGAATATGAATAATAGTGCCACTATTTGTTATTTGTATCTGAATAACGAATAGAGCATTATTCTTAGTATTCAGGAAATATACTATTCATCTCTCACACACCCTAATTTGCACACCTCTATTATTTAAACACATTCCACTCCTTTGATTTTGCAACAATGCAAGGTATTGATGGGTATGGGCCTGGGCCTTAGGGCTCAAAATTTAGATTGGAACCTGTATCTAAGAACACTGCACACCCCTGCACTTCAGGCCTTGTTATCAGACATCTGTTTTCAAATGGTTAAAATAAAAAATTTGGCTAAAAATAATACAGTGTTAAATCAGATGGCCAGTTATTATTTTGCCTCTAGCATCAATACTTGAAGCAGCAAGAACTGAAACCTACAAAATGTTCCAAGGCACCTTTAGGCAAAAGGGTAAAGTTTGATAAACATACAGGTCCGAGTTTTTTTCTTTGACTCAGCCGTGTCTCTAATTGAAATTAGCGGGGGTACCAGTGAGGGGTGGAGGAAGGTATAGCTATATGACTATGAAGTATTTACGAGGTGGGAGGGTGGTGGCATTACAGCACAGTGGGTGGGGAGATTCTTAATACAGTTTAGGGTTACAAAAATTCTCACAGCAATATTGTTGCAGCTGCTGGAAACTCATGAAAATTCACAATTTGTGAATTTCTTGACTTTGCTGGCAAATTAAAATTTAGCAGCATCTCTAATTGGGAGGTGGCAGGTGGGTTAAACTGCAGAAGGTGGCATTGTTTGTTTACAGATGGGGCACTGGGATGTGATTAGGAGTTGGGTGGGCTAAACTACAGAGGGTGGGATTTTTTTTTACAGATGGGGAACTAGGATGTTATCAGGAGGTGGGTGGGCTAAACTGCAGAGGATGGGATTGTTTGTTTACAGATGGGGCACTGGGATGTGATCAGGAGGTGGGTGGGCTAAACTACAGTGGGTGGGACTTTTTTATGGATGGAGAACTGGGATGTGATCAGGAGGTGGGTGGGCTAAACTTCAGAGGTTGAGATTGTTTACAGACAAGGCACTGGGATGTGATCAGGAGGTGGGTGGGCTAACGTGCAGAGGGTGAGATTGTTTGTTTATAGATGGGGTATTGGGGAAGTGATTGGGAGGTGGGTGGGCTAAACTGCAGAGAGTGAGATTGTTTGTTTACAGTCAGAGCACTGGGGAAGTGATTGGTGAGGTGGGAGGGATAAACTGCAGAGAGTGGAATTGTTTCTGTAGTCCCCTTCCCATGTCTAGGGGCCAGATGTTAAGGAGGCAAAGGGGCCTCAGACTTTAGAACCTCATCAAGTTCTCCTCAGGTTAAAATCAGGATAAAAACATGGGTGTCTTACCTTGAGATGTCTTCAGAACCCAAGGCACCAAGCCTCCAGGGTGTTCAGCTTCTTACCCAGCAGGGAATTCGGGAGAAAGACTGTTCAGTTCATCTTTAAGCTTCTCTAATCCTACTGGACCAGGAGCAGGAAGGGCATATGGATTTAAATGTTTCATACCCCAGGAAAACTGTAAAATCCCTAAAAGAGTAAAGGACTCATAATTCATTAAAATCCTTCTGTGGCAATAATCAAGCTGGACTTCAATTTCTTCCAACCAATCAGTTATATTCTCCTGAGCTCCTAAAACAATTGAAGAGCTCAGCGTTCCAATAGCCTAATCTTTCTAAGTAATACACCTCCATGGTGCTAACTTATTTACCAAAACGGATGTATTAGAGAGAGAACTGCAGGCATTCTTAGGCATAGATTTTCCATACAGCAGAAACAGCAGCAAACGTAACCCTGAGGACCAGAAATGAATCTTTAAAGACTCCCAGGAACATAAATCTCCAGAATGACTCACTGGCACTGTTAAGCACCTTTCTGTAACCACATACTTTTCACTGAGCCTTTTCTATTTGTTTCCTCCTCAGGAGAGTGATGTGCTCCTCTGTCTGCCACCGAGTTAATTCATGCTCAGGGTGAATTAAACAGCCTGAACGCCCTGCAGCTGCTCCCTTAACTGTTCCTCCCATTAACCCTGGTCCTGGTCTGGCACCTGGTGCATTCTCCCCACATGCCCTGTGGCTCTCACTGGAGATGAGCCCTCCAAAACAGTTACAGTGGATCCCTACTCCCATACAAGACCCTGTTTCCACAAGATGGGCATGGCCTATGTTGGCCTAAAGGCCTACACAGTTGTTGGACCCCAGGGACTGCCCCAGACACGTGAATGGCAGACCCCATCGAGTCCAGGCCACCACCCCCACCTTCCACCCCCTGAGCCATCATGCCACATGGGGAAATGGGATCGGGAGGAGCTACCACCATCCTTTGATTCCCTGTAGAGGCCCTGCCACTGCCACCACAGCCCCGTCAGCACGAGAACAACCACTTCACACACACTGGGCCCAATGCCCCAGGGTCCTGTACCACCTGCTCTCCAAACTCCTCTGCTGTCATGGATGATCTCACCATCCACTAAGCAAGGGAACACTGGCCCAACAATCACAACTGCCTGTCTGCCCACCTCCCTACAGAGCCCTAACCCAGGACGCAGCACACCACCACAAAAACTGTGGACATGCCTAAGAGGAGGGCGGCCCTCTGAACTGTCCTGCAGTAATCCCTGCTGGTCTCTCCTCAGTCCTATATGCCTTCTGCTGTCCCAAACTGGTGGCAACAGAAGAAACACCCCACAGCATGCAAACTCCCTAAGCACCAGAGGAGGATGTCCCTAAAGGTAGAAATAAGCCCTCCTGCCAGGAGTGGGACGAGTTTACACTCTCCCCACCTAGAAACCCATTTCCTCCTGGAAATTGGGGCAAAGACCACCAGGCCCCCATCTGTCCAAACTTGGTATGCATACTCCCCAGCATGTCAGAGGGCTACCCACAAAATTTGACCAAGGGAGGGATACCTCCTAGCTACCCAAAAGAAAAAAAACTACTAAATACAGGAAAAAAGGAAGCATTAAACTTTTAAACTACATTTAGTCAAACATTAACTCATTGTCTCTAGCAGATGCCTGTAGGTGTCAGTAAAATACATTGGTGTGTCCTGAGGATGCCTACAGAAGTCAGCTACTGACTTCCTGTGTGCCCTGACAATGTCTGGAGAAGTCACTTATATATTTTAATATATAATATAACATAATATAATATATATTTGACTGCATTGCACCATTGGAAAGGTAATTTTGTGCTGAACAACTTTGCCACTGATATTCTGTGTATATCATGTATACTTTAGGAGTTATTCATATTTGTTTATGGTATGGTGTGAATGGCTTAGGTTGCCTGTTTTAGTGAAAACAACATTTTTTGCTGCTTCAACCAGCATAGAAAAAACAAAATTACATATTATTCTTTGCATACCACCACTGGAAAGGTAATTTTGTGCTGAATAACTTTGTCACTCATACTTTGTGTCTGGCACTTACGGTTCTTGAGCTATTAGGATTTGTTTGTGGCATGCTGACTATAGCTTGATTTTACTTAGAAAGGCCCAGGATTTACTATTAACAGTATACAGGAGACAAGTGGTGCAACTTCAGAGAGCTCCTGTGGAGGCAATGAGTTAAGAACATTTTGATTATTGAACATCTCTCTCTCTCTCTCTCTATATATATATATATATATATATAAATTGCAAAAACTTTGTTAATGCATCAATTCGGGTTGAAGCCACAAAGTAGGGAAATGAGACATTAGGGTTTAGCCCTAAACCCCTCTCCACCCAACCCACCCACCCACACCCACACTCCATAGACCAACAGAGTCGAGGTGTGCCTCAGAGTCGGCCCTAACTCACCCCTTTCCATGTGTAAGAAAGTTGACATGGTACAGTATTGGAGAATGGGTAAGAGTTAGGGGCCAATGACCCCAAGGCACACCCTGATGCATGTTGGTCTGTGGAGGGTGGTGGGAGGGTTATTAGGGCTCAACCCTAACATCTCATTTCCTTACTTTTGTCACTTCAACCCTAACTGATGCACTAATGAAGTTTTTGGCAATTTATATTTCGTGGAGCTGACAAAACTTGGCCACAACTTCAGGACCAGATGGCCCTTTCTCACAAACAAGGATTGGCTCACCAACAGGGATTTTGTCAGCTTGCATAAAAGAATCAGCTTTTGAAAGGTTTTGACTCCTCACAAAGGGATTTGTTTTGAATCCCTTTGCAAGCTGACAAAATCCCTTTCATGAGATGTCAAAATCCCTTTCATGACTCAATCTCCTTTTGTGAGCTGACAAAATCCTTGATCATGATTTCCAGATCAGATGGCCCTTCTTGTGAATGAGGGTTGGCTCGTGAATGGGGATTTTGTCAGCTCACAAAAGGGATCAACTTTCGAAAGGGACTGGTTTTTAAATCCTCTTCATGAGGTGACAACATCCCTGTTCACGAGCTGTCAAAATCCCTTCGTGTGCTGACAAAATCCTTGATCGTGACTTCAGACCAGATGGCAAAATCCAACAAACAAGGATTTCTCCCAAACAGCAATTTTTTTTTCCATTTAAACTTTATTAATTTTCAGCGGAGCAAATGTCAACCAGGACATACAATATAAATGTTCACAACAAGGAATAAATGTCCCATCATATACAATTAAAACTTACCCTGCAATTACCCCCAACCTAATCCCTACTAATTATAAAACCCAATAAAACGACAACAATACCCCAAACCCCCCACCCAAACAGCAATTTTGACAATTCACGAGCAAGGATTGACCTCATGAACAGGGATTTTTCCACCTCACGTAACTAGAAATTTTAAAACTTTTAAAACTTTCCCAGTGCACTGTAAATAAATGGTTTGATCTTTTGGCTTGAAATTTGCAGTGGGTGTCCCAGAGATGTGAATTATGCTATTTAGCTGCAGAAAAATTAATTAGTTCCATAGACATGCCATTACAAAGCTGAGGTTTTCCCATAGGATAACACTGCGGCACCCACAGCGCCTTTCGTGCCCATATCTCAGAAACAATGCCTGATACAGATTTTTCGCTCTGGGCAGCTTTGGCACATGTGGAGGTTTTGAAGTTATGATTATAACTCTGGTGGAAATTTTTTCATAGCTGCTACAGTTACCTAGATATTGTCAAATTAGTGTTACAAGGGTTCCTTTTCAGTCCTATAGGGCTGCTGTATGGTCTCTGTAGTTATGTGTAAGTGGGGTGCAGGGCCTGTAGGGCCTGCACTCCCACAGACACATATTGTTATGCAAAATGGGTAGCTTGAAGAAAGCATGGGGCCTGGAGGGCCTGTGCTCCTACCAGCACATACCAGTTACTAGTTACATTACACTTTCTCAAAAGTAAGGACATTCATTGCAAAAAACTTTGTTAATGCATCAGTTAGGGTTGAAGTGACAAAAAGTAGGAAATGAGATAATAAGGTTGAGCTCCTAACCCCCCACCCTACCACCCTACCCCCATCCTCCGCACCAACAGGCATTGGGGTGTGCCATGGGATTGTTGGGCCTAACTCTCACCCGTTCTCCTATGTTGTACCATGTCAGCCTGTTTACACATGGAATGGGAGAGAGTTGGGCCTAATGGTTTCATGGCACACCCCAATGCCTGTTGGTGTGTGGAGGATGGGAGGTGGGGTGGTAGGGTGGGGGGTTAGGGAACCCTAACATCTCATTTCCCTACTTTTGTCACTTCAACCCTAACTGATGCATTAACAAAGTTTTTGCAATGAATATATATATATATATATCTATGCTTTCTGCTGCCCCAATTGGTGGCACTAGAAGAAACACACCCTCAGTACATAAACTCCCTAAGCACTGGGGTGTTCCAAAGGTAGAATAAGCCCACCCACCGTGGGGGCTTACATTTGTTTACAGACAGGGCATTGGGATGTAATCAGGAGGTGGTGGGCTAAACTGCAGAGGATGGGATTATTTGTTTACAGATGGGGCACTGGGGGAAGTGATTGAGAGGTGGGTGGGCTAAACTGCAGAAGGTGGAATTCATGTTTACAGATGAGGCACTGGGAAAGTGGTTGAGAGGTAGGTGGGCTAAACTGCAGAGGGTAGGATTGTTTGTTTACAGGCAGGGTACTGGGGAAGTGGTTGGAAGGTAGGTGGGCTAAACAGCAGAGGGTGGGATTGTTTGTTTACAGAAGGGACTGGGGTGTGATCTGAGGTGGCTGGGCTAAACTTCAGAGGGTGGGGTTATTTGTTTATTTATAGATGGGGCACTGGGGAAGTGATTGGGAGGTGGGTGGGCTGAAATGCAGAGGGTGGGATTGTTTGCTCACAGATAGGGCACAGGAGGAAGTAATTGGGAGGTGGGTAGGCTAAACTGCAGAGGGTTGGATTGCCTGTTTACAGATGGGGCACTAGGATGTGATCAGGAGGTGGATGGGCTAAACTGCAGAGGGTGGGATTATTTGCTTACAGATGGGGCACTGGGGTAGTGACTGGAGGGTGGGCTAAACTGCAGAGTGTGGGCTTATTTGTTTACAAATGGGGCACTTGGGGAAGTGATTGGGAGGTGGGTGGGCTAAACTACAGAGGTTTGAATTGTTTGTTTACAGACAGGGCACTGGGAAGTGATTAGGAGGTTGCGGGCTAAACTACAGAGGACGGGCTAGCTTGTTTGAAGATGGGGCACTAGGATGTGATCAGGAGGTGGGCGGGCTAAAGTGCAGAGGGTGGGATTGTTTGTTTACAGACAGGGCACTGGGGAAGTGATTGGGAGGTGTGTGGACTAAACTACAGAGAGTGGAATTGTTTGTTTACAGACAGGGCACTGGGGAAGTGATTGGGAGGTGTGTGGACTAAACTACAGAGAGTGGAATTGTTTGTTTACATATGAGGCACTGGGGGAAGTGATTGGGAGGTGGTGGGCTAAACAGCAGAGGATGGGATTTCTTTCTATAGACAGAGCACTGAGGGACATCATTGAGTTAGGGGAGGATGAGGAGCAGGGAGATAGTGATGCTGCTCAGCTGTCTGATAGGCAGCATGCTGTAGATGAAAACATGCAGCTGCTCTCTGATAGGTGTGGCTGAATCTGTCCAACTACACAAAGTTTTCATCCATCAGCCAGGCTGAACTCTGTCATGATCAGCCTGCTCCTGGTTAAGCTATCAAGATGAGCCTTGTGCAGCCTTAGGCCCTGTTCACAATACACTGCTTGCGCCTGTTAACGGATGCAATCCGTTACGGCCGGGAGCGTGCAGTGAGACCACACCTCGGTGGTGTCCATTACGGGACCGGCACTGCTGGTCCACACATTGAAGCCAGGCGACCGCTATGGTGGCACCTGATCCCACAATGCAGCTTGCGCTGCCTTCATGCCCTACGAGACTGTTACCAGTAATCCACTCTACCGTCGATGGCGTTACTAGGGTGGGATCATTATAATCATTGTTGAAACCACCTCATATGTGGTTTCAACAATGGTTACGAACGCTTCCTGTAACGCTACAGGTGTAAACGCAACTTGTTACGGTAACGCTTTACACCCTCTGTAACGCTACAGAGGCGTAGGTGGACAGGGCCTTAGCTGTAGCAGACACATCTCTGCAACTGCTACAGTACTCTTCCAAGTAGACAACATGTTTGCTTTGCACATGGGCACAAGCAAACATAAAAATATTAAATATCTGTTGATTGTTTTCGCATTAAAATGATTCCTAGTTTCGTGTGTCTACAAAAGAATTACTCCTGCCCACAGGACAAAGGACATTAGACAGCACTTTGTGATCTGGATTTATTCTGGGTAGGTAAATTCTGACTGGGATTGTAGCAGTGTTTACACAATTTGAAGATAAGTACATGTGATCAGTACCTAAACTGCACTTTATTAGCTTTGGGAGCTATAGGGGACCCTGAGGTCCATGCCTTTAAAGGAGAACTGCACTGAAGCTGTAAGTAATTTTTCCTATATGTTTGATCCATTTCTGTTATTGTTCCATCTTTACTGACTTTTCAGTAAACACAGTGAGTGTTTCTGATTAACACTGCAGTAAGTGCCATTTTAGAATTGTATGTCATAGTGTATGTCCCTCTTGGCCACAGAGTTCCAGAGCAGAACATAAATGCACTGAGAAAACACTGTAAGTTCTGTAACAAGGACCTAAAGTACATCATACAGTTCTAAAATGGTACTGCCCACCAGAGTGTAAAGCAGAAACACCCAGTGAATCTACTAAAATGTGAGTACAGATGGAACAAAACAGAATGTGAATCAGTATTAGAAACACATTTTCTACAGAAAACACAAGCTTGCAGATTCATGGCGTTCTCCTTTAAAAGTGCAAACCCTTTTCATTGTAACTACAATGGTAGTGGGATGCAACAACCACAAGGGCTCACTTAGAAACACAGAAACATAGAATTTGATGTCAGATAAGGACTGCATGGCCCACCCAGTTTACCCAATTTGTCCTACCTACATCATCACCACTGACTCTACTTGATCCCCCACTCTTCGCCCTCTCTCCTTCCTTTCGGCTTTACACTCCTTTCTTAACCACAAGATTCCCTTATGCCTATTCCATGCATTCTTGAACCCCATACTTTTTGCCCTCCACCTTCTGCTGGAAGCCTGTTACAGGAATCCTCATTCTTTCTGTGAAGAAATGCTTCCTCATATCTCTCTTGAATCTACCCCTCTCCAGCTTCATAGCTTGTCTTGTTCTTGAGTTCCTTTTTTCTGGAAAAACTTCTCCCTTTACTTTATTTACCCCCATGAGGTATTTAATAGTCTGTCATATAACATGGACATCATGAGGATCTGTGTAAGATGAAAGCTACGCAGTTGTCAGCAGATAGGACTGAATTATTGAATATCCCATTTTCTAAAGTTTTAGAGTTTAAAGTTTAAGTTATTTTATAGTACTGTAGTTTTGAGTTAATGAGTATTTAGTTAGTAAAGTTAGGGATCAATAATGAGTAAGTTTAGATAGTTTTTATGTGTTATAGGGTCGATGTGTGGAAACTGCTGAGGAAGCCAATTATTGGTGAAGTTGGGATGCCAATCATTGGTGAAGCTGGGTCGCATGAACAGTCACTTACTGAAACACTTAGTGGAAAACTCGCTTCTAGCAGACTTTACATCTTTTCTCTAACTGTATTAAAAAGCATCTACCTGCCCATTGCCCAATGTCTACTGCTATTTGGGAGTGAGGTTGCTAGGAGCCTGAACAAGGATTTGGAGGACTTCAGTGGGACATTGCCAGACATTATCAGAGAAGAGCTTGGATTTGTTCTGTGTTACTGGAGATGGTTGGAGGTTGATCCGCTGATTGAGGGGAGTTCTTCAGTGTTGGAGTATGCTCCTGGTCTGGCCATGGGTTGGCTGCTGAAGGTGGGTGATGACACGGTTGGGACCAGAGATTATGCCCTGCCATGGAGGTCTGCCTGAAAGAAGTAGTGCAGAGGTACATTTGGTGGAGTGCTTGAGGACTTGATCCAGGCGGGGTGCATCCTGCCTGGTTGCTAGTGGGCATGGTCCAGGGGTTGGCTGCTGGAGGGTAGTCATTGCCTTGGTCCGGATGAGAAGGAAGCTGTGCTTGGAGGGACTTCTTCTAGGACAAGGAGGCTAAGTTTCTAATCTATTCAGAGGAATCTGAGTAGTATTCCCTGCCTGTAGCCTAGTGTGGCAACTGTGGCATCTGTTACTGAGGTGGCAGCCACTGGGGTAAGTTGCTCTGGGTAGCAGGTGGGTTCTAGGTGGAGAATTGTCTGAATCTTGCCTAGAGCTTGCAAAGAAGAAGGAATCTGCGTCTGTATTATACCATCAGAAGCTGAGAGGAAGGGATAATTGAGAACTGTTGTGGACTACGGCAGGTCAGTTTAGATTTTGCTCAATTATTTAATCAGCAATGGAGTGCCAAACCTTGGTATACATTTGATGTATCTGTATAACACAGTCTAGTATAGTGGGACTGGTGTTTTATTGGTCTTTAGCAATTGAGGCGAGAGATCCTAAAGCTCTTCATCAAATCACTGTGGGATTTCTGGAGATCCTTATTCAAATGACTGCAGAGACACTATTTCAAGAAACTGAATATTATTTTGTGGACTCTATAACTCTTTTGATAATTTTATATTGAGTAAGGAGTGGGGTATTACTGGATATTATTTTGTATTGTTGAGTGTGGTGTGTGCGTGTGGCTAAATGGTGTGTGTGGATTAAGTAAGGGGTGGGGTTTATTGATGTTTGTATTGTTTAACTGTTTAACTGCTGTCAGTTAAGTAGCTTGATCATTATGCACTGGCAGTGGACACCAGTGGTCAGGCACTACTCTCCCACCAGGTTCAGGGACCTCCATCCTTTGACTGTCCCTCTTTGTCAGATGAAGTGCATAGGCTCTTGGGATCATCAGAAGGGGAGAAAATGGAGAAACTGGGCATGGTGGGGTAGTGGAGTGGGGTGGGTGGATTGGGGTGGTGAGGACAAGAAGATGCCCTAGGGTAAAATGTGTCCAGGAGAAGGGACCTCCATGCCTAGTTCCTATACCCAAGGGCTCCACATTAATGGGCAAGGTGCTCAGTCTACCTCATCCACCTATCCTTCTCGGTGGTGTTGTGCAATGCCAGATCTATAAAAAACAAGACAGTGATTATTGCTGATCTTGTTTGGTACAACTGAGCTGGCTGCATCACCGAGAACTGGCTGGATGAGAATGCTGACCCTGTCTTGGAATCAGCAATTCCAGCTGGGTACTTGGTGATACAATGCCCAAGAAAGGATCGTAGAGGGCGGGGAGCTGCTGTTTGTTTAAAGTCAGACCTGGGCCTTGTAGTTGTCCTAGTGGGAGAGATCAGATCCTTTGAATGTATCATGGTTGCATGTGTTGGTTGCAAGATACTTCTCATTTACCACCCACTCAGTGGTGGGAAAAATTCCTGTAGGAAGTCGTGGACTTCATCATTGAACTGGTGATGGAATCCCCAAGATGGATAATTCTGGGGATTTCAATGCCTGGGTCGATGACGAACTCTTGCAATTTGGACAAGACTTCCTCCAACTAATGAGTTTGTTGGACCTACACAGGTAGTTACCTCTGCAACTCATATTCTCAGTCATTCTGTGGACCTGGTCTTCCCTACTAGGGATGGAGATCACCAGCTTGGTGGTGGAACCAGTCGGTTGGTCGGACCATCATACTATAAGGTTCAAGGTCGAGGCACCACAAAAGACCTGCCCTTACAGAGATGGTCTAGTACGCCTTTAAGAAGTTTGACCCCAGGTGGTCTTATGGAGGTGCTGGACCTATCAGGCATGACAAATGTATGCAAGGAGCTGGGAGAACTGGTGCTAGCCTGTAATAAGGCAATGGCTGGGGCCCTCGACTCGTTAGCTCCTGTCCGTGTTCGCCCCTCTCCCTTTGCCATAAGTCTCAATGGTTCGATGGGACTTTGAAGGAGATGAGGCAAGGGTCATAGGTTGGAGCAGTGTTGGTGGAAATCCGGTCTGCTTAGATTGATGGTCCATTATAAAGACTATCAATCGGCAATCTCCTGCAAGATGGCAGAGTTCCTGTCCAAGGAGATTGCCATGGCAAAGAATTGACCAGTTCAGCTCTTCAGGACTGTTGACAGGTTGTTCAGTCCAACCTGTCTTCAGTCACAGGGAGCAGTTTCACAAACTAGGTGTGATGAGTTTGCTCGGTTCTTTGCCAATCAGGTCAGAGATCTGATCAATGTCCTCAAACAGGCATTAGGGTGATTGGCAAGAGGTTGCAAGTACCGGCCTGTCTGTCGTCATTGGCAAGTTGGCAATTGTAGACATTGTCAGATCATCCAGGGATTGCGCCAACCTACTGTAGTTTGGATCCAGGCCAACACACCTTCTAGTGGGGTGTGCTGAAGTCATCAGCCCAGTCCTTACTTAGATAGTCCGGTGTTCTCTGGAGACAGGGTGTTTCTGGACCCCTGAGGGAGAAGGTAGTAGTACCTGTCCTGAAGAAATCTTCTCTAGATCTGGACTGCCTAGCAAACTACAGACCTGTCTCTAACCTGCCTTTTGTGGGCAAGGTTATTGAGAAGGTGGTGGCGGCACAACTGGATGACCATTTGACAATTCACGATGTCTATGATCCTCTCAAATCCAGTTTAAAGAAGAGGCACAGTACTGAGACTGCCCTTGTTCAGGTACTGAATGATCTCCTGATAGCAAGGGATTGAGAGTCATTCCATCTTGGTTTCATAGGTTTCATAGGTGTTTTCAAGCCAAAGGATAGAATACTACCATAAGGCTTGCCATCCCAATTTAATATGAGAATTTTTATTGCCAAAGTGAATGTCAATCCCATTCTTCAATTGATTCATGGTGGTGCAATTGACAAGTTCTACTGGTAATGCATTCCAGACTCGACTACTCTACAACTATACCAATGCTTCCTAAAATTATGTTCCCATGTATGTTGGAGGAATTGTTTCTCATGTTTTCTTGTACTTAATCTACCAGTGTTTTTATGAGTCCAATTCCTCCATTAAATTTACATCATTCATATTCTTATATAAAAACATAAATCACCCTTAATCTACGATAATGTAAAGAATAAAGATTGAGATTAGCTAATCTATCATGATAGCTTTGTTAGATAATCCTTTTATCTGCTTTGTTAACTTCTCTGAACCCCTTCTATTGATAGGATATCTTCCCTGTTTTGAGGAGACCAAACCTGGGCACAATACTCCAAGTGTGGTCTCACCAAAGCACTGTAGAGAGGGATCAATACTTTCCTATCTCTACTTGCTATGTGTTTAAATATGCAATTTAGATTTTGAATTGCCTTCTTAAGTTGTATCCTACAATGTGATCTGAATTTCATATCATTAGCAACAATAATTCCCAAATCTCTTTCCTCATTTACTACCCTCAAAATTGTATCATCCAAAAGATATACTTCTTTCTGATTATGCTTTCCGAAGTGCATAACCTTACATTTAGTTTTATTTAACACTAACTTATTTGAGGCAGTCCATTCATATATTAAATTCAAAGCAAGTTGTAGGGTAGCTTTTGTTCAGCATCATTAACAAGTAAGCCCAATCTACAGTCATCAGCAAACTTATACATCCAAATATTCTTATTACTATTTTTAATGAGGCAATGTATATATTAAATAAACTAGGGTCCAACACTGAACCCTGTGGAACACCACTAGTAATAGGAACCCAAGCAGAATATTCTCGTTAATGACTACTCTCTGTCTTCTATCTTGTAGCAATTTGAGACCCATTTACAGATATTACTAGACAATTTAATACCTTCCAGAACTGCCAGTAATTCCTTATGAGGAAGTTTATCAAATGCTTTAGCGAAGTCCAGAAAACCACGTCCACAATTTCCACATCCATCTCCTATTCACTTTCTCATAGAATGCCAATAGATTAGTTTGGCATGATCTATTTTAGTGAATCCATGTTGAATGGGATCAATTAGATCACATCTCTCCAGATGTTCTAATAGAGTATCTTTAATTAATCCCTCCATTAATTTTCCCAATATAGAGGTCAGACTAATAGGTCTAAAGTTTTTCAGGCGAAGTTCTGGGTCCTTTTTGGATAGGCACAATGTTAGCTAGTTTCCAATCATTTGGAACCATTCCCGTATTGATGGATGCCTGAAAAATATAAGTAATTGGTTGTACTAACTCATCTGCCATCTCCTTCAAAATCCTAGGGTGCATTCCATCCGGACCAGGGAGTTGTTAGCATCAAGACAAGCTAATTGCTTGTATATTATGTTAGGATTTACTATGATTGAACCAGGTACAATAGGTCTACCAATAGCCTATGAATCTACATCATTTGTATTGTATACTGAACAAAAATAATTGTTCTGGATATCGGCCATTTGTAAGTTAGTGGAAGTAGGTCCTAATTTGGTAGTAAAAGGCCCTATGCTACTTGGGACTTCCTCTGTTTATTAATATCTGAGAAAAATATTTTTGTTATTCAATACCTTATCCATAAGATTTAATTCACACTGGGCTTTCGCTTTCCTAATAGTCACCTTAGCTTCCTTAAGACATTTTTTATATTCAGTCAATATTTTAACTGATTTAGATAGTTTTAATTTTTTATATAATCTACGTTTCTTATTGATTAATTTTTTAATTGTAGGTGAAAGCCAGGCAGGCTTTATAGTCCTGGTACTATGATATTTGTTAATAACAGGAACATACTCAGTGGTTAGATTTAATAGTTTAGTTTTAAAGATTCCCACATGTATTGTACAGACTTATTAATAAGATTAGGTTCCCAGTCCCAACAACTTAATTTAGTTTTCATTTTATGGAATTCGCTTTCTGAAAATTTAACATAGTAGTTGTTCCCTAGGTTTGGACTGTTGCATTTCTCTAATATTAAATAGGACAGAGCAGTGATCACTGTTTCCCAAAGGGTCCCAACTTCAACTGAATTGATTATGTCTCCCATATTGGTAAAAATTTAATCTAGAGTATTATTGCCCTAGTAGTGTCAAGGACCAATTGTTTTAATCCCACATGATCCATAGCATCAATAAACTGTCTCTCAAGAGGAGATGTACCTAATCCTTTACTCCAGTCAAGATTGGGTAAATTAAAATCTCATTATTATCAGCCTATTGGTGGGGTCAAGATCTCCAAATAAATCCAATAAGGTCTTATCATTTTCTCGTGACATAGAGGGACTATACAAAGTCCAAGAATAATTTTGGGGCTATTTATGGAAGCAATTTAACCCATAGAAGCTCTAATGGGCCAATATCCCATTTAATATCTTCCAAAGCAATATCTTCATGAATAGATATTGCCACTCCTCCTCCCTTTCTGAACTTCCTACAATACGAATATAATTTGTATCCCTGGATTTCTTTTTCCCAAGAGTCATTTTCATTCCACCACGCTTCCGTAATTAAGGCAATATGAATTTGATTTTTGTGCAGTATAATGTTAAGCTCATCATAGTTATTCTGTAAGCTACGGGCATTAAGGAAAATTGCATTCCATCCCAAGGCATTAAACTGAGGAAATAAGGATCCATTTAAGCTGTTATTAACAGTCCCACCACCACTTGCCAGTTTAAATGGAACTTGATTACCTCCAAAATCTTTTACCCATAACCCTTACACCTGCCCAATTTAAATGGATACCATCATTTCTATATAAAAATATACTGTTAAAGGTTCTTGCATAATCCATAAAACCAATCCCTTCATCGAGACAAAACTGTCTAAGTTTGCTGCTGAGTATAGTTATTAGACTATTTCTATAGGAATTTTGACCCTGCCTAGGTAGTAAGCCAGATATAATTATTTCCCTCCATAATTTCTCACTGAATCGACAATGTTCTTATAATCTTTTTCATAAACAAACAATTAGTTTTCCCACATCATTTTCCCCACATGTAAGATAACCAGGGTGTAACTGTGTTTCCAAACAGTCCGTGCAAAAGTACCACAATGTCATGTAATTTAGCTCCAGATAGAGAGCTAACTGTAATATGTTCATTATGACCAAACATACTTGTGTATCTATTCCTTTAATAATTGAATCACCAATAATCAGAATATCCCTTTCTGTGGGTTTGAAATCTTTGTTCCTTTGATCTATCAATACCACTGAGACTAATTGGTTTGATTTCAGTTTTCATGTCAGATGTTCTAGAGGGGTTATGTGTTTGTTCCTCTATATTGTGTACCATAGGTGCATTCACTAACAAGTGAGAGGATTAGGTACTTCACAATTGGTTAATAATTCCAAATCATCAGGTGTAACAGTATTTAGACACTCAAATCTGTTATTTATTTCCAAGGGGGTTTAGGCTGTGTGACTGTATCCATACCATGAATAAAGGCATCATTATTTTCATTTGTCCCACTTAAATAATCATAGTGCTCAGTTTTATTTACTGTCATAGGTTGTCTATTACTAATGTCACATGCTGTCTCATTGATGTACTCCTCCAACCGAGAGATATCTTTACAAGTTTGCAGTCTTAATTCTAACTCTTGTACCTGCTTTACTAAGTCAGCATTTTTATTACATTTGTTGCATGTGAATTCAAGGTTTGAAACTTCTTCCGTAAACATAAAGCATTCCCAACATGCTTTCCTACCTTTTAATTTTTCTGTCTAGTATGAGTCATGGCTTAAGTTATACTTACCAACAAATATTTCTATTTTCCACTTTGTTTAGTAGCAAAACTATCTGTTGATTATTTGAAATGCCAATCCCCAATGCTTCCCAGTGTTCCCAGCAGACACAGCAGACACCGGCATGAGTGTCCTGTGCGTCTCCAGCCTTGCGTAGATGCGATCCACTCGGCTCGCTCCGCTCACCGGTGGTGGGAGATTTAAGGGAGAGACCGAAATAGCCTCCTTGTCTCTCGTGTCAGAAATTTGTTAAAACACCTCAAAACTACACAGAGTGCCTTTATGGCAGTATGAGTCTCCACATGTAAGTTTAAAAGTAGATTAAACACAAATAAAACAGAAATGGCCAGTTTGTAGTTCCTATTACAAGTCCAAGAACTACAAGCTCTCTTCCTGTTTCCGGTTAGGTCCCAGGGTTCCAAACTCTAAAATTATAATGTAAAGCCTACTAGGGCTTAATTTCTTTAAAGTGCACACTGCACTTTCAATTAGTACATTCAGCTCCAAAGGTTCTGCTTGATCTCTCTGCAGCATTTGACACTGTAGACCATGGGGTGTTGCTGGAGCACCTGCATCCTCTGTGGACTGTCTGGTACAGTCCTCAGGTGATTTAGATAATTTCTCACTGGCAGGATGCAGAGAGTATTGTCAAGGATTTATTCTCGACTCCTCTCCCTTGTCATGTGAGGTTCCACAGGGCTCCATCTTATCCCCATGTTGTTTGCAGTGTACACGCTGCTGTTGGGAGACATTATAAGGTGGTATGGGCTGAGTTTTCACTGCTATGTGGATGTTACTCAGCTCTACATGTCCTTTGTGCCCAAACAGGATGGGAAGTCTTGGTCTTTAACAACTGCCTCCATGAGATTTGGGGTTGGATGAGTGCCAATTGGTTGAAGTTCAACTCTGACAAGACCGAGGTGTTGGTAGTAGAGCCAGGTCACCAAGGCATGAGGTTGCAAGCGGATCAACTATCTGGGCTTCAGCTCAAAGGTGACCAGCTGTTTACCTCAAATCAGGCACAAAATCTCGGCATTGTGTTCAACAGTGGCCTGACATTAAAATCGCAGGTGTCAGCTGTCATAAAGACCTCGTTTTATAATCTGAGGAACATCGCTCGGATCAAGCACCTGGTTCTGCCTGATGATATACCAATGCTGGTTCATGCCTTTGTAACCTCACACCTTGACTATTGCAATGCCCTATATGTAGGGCTACCAGGGATTGATATCCGCGATTGCAGCTAGTGCAGACTGCGGTGGCCAGGTTGTTGACTGGTTTATTGAGATCTTGCCACATCACTTTTGCACTCTGTGGCCTGCACTGGCTGCTTGTACATTGACAGATCACCTTCAGGGTCGAGCTACTGACCTATAAAGCCCTGCATGGACAGGGACCTGGCTACTTGCAAGATGTTCTGCGTCCTACTGCCCCTTCACCACTCTGCTCAATGAGGGATTGCTGGAGGTTCCTAGGTCCAATTAAAGACCTCTGGGGTACGATGTTTGCTTTTGTGCTCCCAACCCTGTGGAATGCTCTACCTCATCGGACACTCTACCTTATTGGATTAGAGAGTGCCTGACCGCTGACAGCTTTAAAATTGCATTAAAAACATTTTTCAGCCAAGCATTTCTGACGTAGGCTAGCCTAATTGTACTGCCATTGAGTATGTTAAGATTATGTTTTAACTTTGCTTTATTTATTGATGTTTATATCAGTTTTAGTAATTTTAGGATCTAAAGCACTTTGATCAAATGGAATTGTGCTGATAAATATATCTTGATTGATTGATATCCTCCTTCTCTCTTCCAAGAAGACAGCTCAGGCACAAAGGACAACCCTAGGAGGCATACACCAAGTGCAGTCCTGCCCCTAGCCTTACTGTCTGCTGAGCTTCATTGATTTTCACCAACTGGGAGAGAGACCAATCATGGAGGGAAGGCAGACTCTGACAGGTGAAGAAGCAGGGATTCCTTGACAGTGATTCTACCTGAATCCTCCTTGGAGTGCAGAGTCTGGGCTCCTTTCTCCACTGAGGCAACTTCTCTCCTCGCTCACTCTGCTCAAGCCCAGCCAGTGGCTGCTTTCTCAGCATAAGGAGCTGTTGGAACACTTACCCAGAATTCCTGACTGCTGTATGTAAATCCAGCTTTTGTACATGGCTAATAGAAAGCCCCAAGCTGGAAGTAACAGTTTAGGCACAAAGGGCACCCCTAGGAGGCATACACCAAGAGCGGTCCAGCCCCTAGCCTTACTGTCTGCTGAGCATCACTGATCTTCACCGACTGCTGTACCCACTACTGAAATAGTAGTCAGCTAATAGAAAGCTCTCAGCCAGAAACAACCAGAAACAACAGCTCAGACACAAAGGGCAACCCTAGGAGGTATACCCCAAGTGCAGTCAGCCCCTAACCTTAGTGTCTGCTGAGCTTCTCTGATCTATATTTATAAATTTTTGGTCTACTCACAGCCTCTACCTGTAGTTGTCCATATTCCTTTCATCCATAACCATTCAGGACAACAGCCACCCCCGCTGAGCAGATACACCCAAGCGAAATAGCAGGCACCCTTTTCTTTCATCTGAAGATTGCTTCTAGGCAATCTATTTCTCTCACCAGGAACTTAAACAGAGAAATAAAGGCCACTATAAACCTCTTGAACTGCAAAAACTGTGGCACACTTTTGACCAAGGACTTCATTTACAGAGTGGGGCACAGTCCACATGCTCCACAATCAGAGACCTCTGATTACAGCTTCATGCAGCATGGGCTGAGATAAAATACCTCCATGATATACTAAATCAGCCCCACTGGGCAGCTGCATAAAACCTTTAGTTTCAAGGTGCACTACACTAGTACCCCTACCCCAAAGGATAAACAGGCCAGGGGCTGGCAACAGGTCAGGTCTCATACAACTGGCACAAAATCCTCAATACAGGAAGGTACCAAACCTATTAAAAATTTAATAGGTACACTGCATTATCTACCATGACAAATAGCATAATGAGTGTCAAAATTCTGTGAACCCAGCGTGGCGGACAGAGTACACACACAACTAAACCCACTAAAAAGGACAAAAAGAAACTGGTACTAATAATTGGTGACTCAGTGATTAGGGGTGTAAAGACCCCCTTCAGCAGGACCATACTTTAACAACGGTAAGGTGCTCCCCGGAACATTAGGCATGGAGGGACACCAACGTATATAGAGGAAATTGTTTAGGCGTTGATGAGACACATGTCATTCTCCATATAGGTACCAATGACCTAGCCAGTAAGTCAGTAGAGAAACAAAACAAAACCTCACCAGGCTGGGTGACAAGCTTGCTTCCTTTCATCCACTATCACCTTCTCTGAAATTCTGCCAGTCTGGAAAAAGGAGACAGTAGGCAGAAGATCAGGGAAGGGACATCTCTGAGCTAAACACCTGGCTAAAGGACTGGTGCCAGGAAAAAGGTCACCAATTTATTGGAAAATGGCAGGACTTCTGGGAATGGGAGTTCTTTAAATTTGACAGCCTACACCTCTCAAGGAGAGGACCCGAGCACTAGGGCAAAATTTGATGTTCACGTCGGTCAGTTAAACTAGTGGATGGGGGATGGCACAGGCACCCCTAGCACAAAAGGGCTGCCAAATGCCCCTCCGCCATCACCAACGAGTTCAGCACAAGGATGTGCCAACCATACTCGGACCAAACATTGCACCAAACATATTCAGACCAAGCATTTCAAGAAAATTACACAACCAAAGCATTATTAAAAATGCAAATGACCAAAACAGAAGGGATGGAAGGCAATGTGCATTAATGCTCGTAGTCTGCCAAGCAAAATCCTGATCTCACAGCCATAATGGCAGATGCACAATTAGACTGGGTTGCTGTTACGAAACATGGTTCACTGGGAACCATTCCTAGGATGTCACCATCCCAGGGTATCGTTATTCGGAAAGATCATGAGGGAAAGAAAGTGGGGCATTGTATGTCAGAGATGACATATGCACAACAGAAATCCAGGAAAACACAGTAAAGCAGAGGCCCTTTGGGTTACACTAAAAGTCGGGGACAAAGTCCCTATCCAGGTAGGCGTCATATACAAATCCCCATCCCAGGAGGCCAACATAGATAAGGAGCTCTAGAAAACCATCTCAATGATGGTGGACAGAGGCGAGTTGTTGCTGGTGGGGACTGTAGTCTACCAGATGTGGATTGGTACTCATACACAGCAGCAGTAGTAGCAGTAGCAGTAGTAAAACGTTTATTTTTGTACAGGAAATTGACATACACCATCATTAGGTCCAAGGGACTTGTTCTCAAGATGATCCTGTGTACAAATATTAAAATACATCACAAATTATTTGCATCACAATACAAATTATTTAAATACATCACAGTGGAGCAGTAGATATATATAAAAACACAACACAGTCTAAAAACATACATTTACAAATGACTATAAGTTATTATTCAAACCCCTCTTTAAGCATTTACCCCTCCCAGTCTTAAATAAACATTTACAGTCATCTCATTGTTTTTTATTCATTTGCTGCATAAACATCTTAGGTGCAATAGTTAGTTCTTTCCCTCACAATCAATATGATTCCAGGCTTTATAGAGCTGATTTCAGAAGGCCAGTTCCTCATATTTATTTTTTATTTTGGGGCATACAAAATGTTTTCTCCCCGGTTCTGAGCCAATGCTTATAGACCTTTTCTTTTGATTTTTCAATTAAATATTCAGGAGTACCTGAATATAATACTTTATACTAGATAAATCCATTTCCTGTCTCGTTTGGTCTCAAAATCTTTCCACCCCAACCTATCATACATCTCACAGTGGTGGTAAACTAGTCACATTTAATACAAAACATGCCATTTATTTTGTAATCTGTTTATTTTTCTTAAATTTGACTTGTTTGTAAGTCCATAAATATGGGTTCCATAATCAAGTATTGGCATCAACAATTGATTAACCACTGATTCTCTCATTTTATAATTTAGGTAATACTTTGGCGCCTAAAGGCACCCATTTGAGAATCAATTCTATCAACTATTTTCCCAATATGAAAATCAAAATCTAAACTCTGCTTCATCCAAATACCCAGGTATTTGAATTCAGAAACCTGCTCAAAGTTTTCACCCTGAGCTGTTCTGATGCAAATCTCCTTACCCTTTTATGGGCTTGTTTAGTCCCATAAATCATAGTGTTGGACTTTTCTCATTTAACACCAGATGGGAGTTGTAAAACCAGTGGCAAAGGGTATAAAATCTTCCTGCAGGATTCTTTCCATCTCAAATTTATCCATATCTGATGCAATAACAACTGTATCATTCACATAATGATGAATTTGAGTATTCTCCAGACAATTGGTAACTGTATTTACATAAATTAGGAATAAAGTCGGACCCAATAATGACCCCATGGGGCACATCCTCCATTTACAACTTTGTTAGACATAACATTGTCTAATTGTACCTGTTGGGTTCTGTTTTGTAAATATGACAGAAACCAGTAACATGTTTAGTATCAACCCCACTGCCCAGTAGTCTCCTGCCCATGATCTCATGGTCCACAGTATTGAATGCCTTTGATAGATCCATGAACACCACACCCACCTCCTGCCCTAGTTCAATGATGCTGAGATTAAATCTACCAGGTCGGTGAGTGCGGTGTCAATGGAAAATCCTGTCTGAAACCAGACTGATACTCAGACAAAGAGCATTCTGTTCCAAGTAATCTACAAAATGTTCCAGGACCAGCCTCTCAAATACCTTTGAGAGGCTGGGAAGAAAACAATGGGCAATAATTTGCAGGGTCTGATCTTTCTCCTCCTTTGTGCACTGGAATTATTTTAGCATGTTTCCAAATCTCAGGAAACCTATTTTCACATAAACTCAATTAACTAATCTAGTTAGAGTTAGAGAAATTATATCCCTTGCATCTTTTAAAATCTGCATTCCATTCCATCATATCCACATGCTTTATTAACTTTTAACTTTTGAATATATGTCTTAACCTGGCTGCAGGTAATTATTTTACATCTAAACATATCTGTATCCTTGGGGTTCCATTTCCTCCAAGTATTCTGAACCTCAGGAGTCTTGGGGGGATATCCACATCTGGCAAGTGAACAAAATACTAATTTAATTGGTCAGCCTAAGCCCTTGGGGACTGCAGAACACAATCCTTAACCATCCGAATCTCATGCTTATTATTTGAAGGTGCTTCAAATGATCTTATTAATGCCAGTATTGACTGGGATCAGATGTTTCTTTTATTTTATTGGCATAAAATTTCCGCTTTGTGTCCCTTAAACTTGATCTTAATTTATCACTTGCTTTCTTAAATCTGTTCCGTCTTCAGGGTCCAGGGACTTGTTTGTTAACTTCTATAACCTCTCTTTTACTTGAATATCTTTTTAGTTTTCCAGTGATCCAAGCTGTCTGTTGTCTCCTTCAAATCTTTTTTGATATATGGGGCCAATGTATTACAGATTTGCATTAACGTGTCTGTAAACTCCTGCATGGCTAAATCTGAACAGGAATTAAAAAGTCCTGTTTCAGTTTACCTCTCCTTAGTATAATTTTTAAAGGATCTCTTCATTTGTACATTTATTTTAGGAACCTCCTCTTCACATCTCTCCTTCTAACTCAAAACTTGCAATAATAGAGTTGTGGTCCCCAATATCAATTGCCCAACCCTAATCTCAGTGGACCAAACTTTAGTGGAGACAAAGATCAAATCTAATACATTTCCTTTACTAGCAAGGTTACATTTGCATGTTGGATTTACTATTACCTGTTCCACTCCCAAGGGCTGAAAGCTTTAGGTAAAGCCCCACCTCTGGGTTGCCCCAGGCAGCATTGAAGTCTCCCATGTGGAGCAAATTTCTCCCCATAGTTTTATTTAATAGCCTTTCAGATAAAGATTCAAAAAGTTTGTGTTAGTCCTGGGTGGAGACTATATAACACCTAGCAGCAAATTTAAACCCTAGATTTCTACCAATAAACATTCTATTTTATCTGAATTATCTGAGTAAATTATCAAGGTTTTACCCAATTTCTATTTTATAAAATCAGTATCCCTCGCTGTCCCCCATCTCTTCTATGTTCATAATAGCCTTCAATTGCTATCTCCTGATAGTAATATTTTTGTTTAAGCCAGGTCTCAGTTAAAACTATCACCTCCGGTTTTCAACAGATACCCATGTTTTTGAAAGGTCAATTATATTTTAAGGCTCCTTGCATTATCATAGAACACTGTAAAACCCATATTTAACTTTGAGATTGGCCTGGGTTTACTTCTGCATCCCCAGATATTACCAAAACATGAGTAAATATACCTCTGTAGAGCTTTAGTTCACAAATGGGGCCTTTCTCCATTTAATTAAATTTAAAGCCTGAATTCTCACCTCCCAAATTTATTCCTCCTTGAACCAAAAGCTGTTTCTGTTCCATTCCCTTTGTTACAGGCCTTAGTCACAGCTCCAGCCTGCATGGCCAGGGCATTTAGACTATCAAGGAATCTTTCTTCCTTTACACAAAACTTAAAACTATAAAGCCAACAATCACAATTAATAGATTCATTTTGAGAAACATGAACATATACTAATAGACACCTTTAGTTTAAAATCTCCCTCAGTAAATGCAGAGTTTTGATAAGTTTAAAAACAATTGTCACAAGATAAACAAGCATTTGGCAATGCCCAATGTTTGCTTGCTGGCATTGGCAGTGGTAGTGTAGAAGTTACAGAGCTGCGTAATAGGAATGGCAGTGAAGTATTGAACTGAAGCCAACCCCACCACCACCCTGCAGAGGTGACAGGCATTGGGGTGTGCCTTTGGGTTGTCAGGCATAACGGCCACGCCATTTCACCACACCCCACCCTGCAGACACTGACAAGTGTCACGGTGTTCCTTGGGGTCTTTGGCCATATCGCACCCATTCCATTAGGAAATATGGTGAGATGGAGTGCGATATAGGAGAATGGGGTGAACTTTGGGGCCAAAGAGTCCAAGGCATACCTCGATGCCTCTCACTGGCTGCAGGGTGTGGAATGGTATAAGCATTACAGGCAAGAATCCCAAGTCACACCCCTGTGGCCTGTCATTCTCTACAGGGTTGGGCGTTATAGTTGGAAACCCTAATACCTCAGGCATTTGTTGGTATTTTCACTCCAAATTTTCAACATGTTTTTGTGACTCCACATCATGAACAGGGGGATATCAGTTTGTTGCGAAGCTGCTTATGCACAGCGACTTCGGCATTTAGCACCACAGGTGCAAAAACATTCGAACAGGATGTAAAAATGACAGCTGTACTGTTCATGGGGAGGTGTAAAAATAGGCAATGTTGCAAATCTGCAGTAAAAATATAAAAAAATGGTGAAGTGACAAGCATACATAAAAACTGTACAGCACACCCGTAATATAATTAGGTTGGGGATTTTTACAGCAGATTGTCAACTCAGGCATTTTGGTGCCTCGATCATGAACAGTGTCACTGTGATTTTCTTTATCTGTCCGAACAATGATTTCCCACAGCGACCACGCATCTCTGCGCTGAAAGTGTGAAAACACACTTCAGCCATGTTGTGAAAAATGACAGCTGTACTGTTCATAAGGAAGTGTGGAAAAATGCCACTGGTGAAAATCTGGACTGAAAATATTGCAAAGTCATGAATTTACGGGGTGCGTGGAAACTGCGCAATGCTCACTCGTAACACAGTCATTTTATGGACTTTTGTCACCTAATTTTCAACATAGCCATTGTAAGACCTCTGCTCATAAACAGTGTAACTGTGATTTTCTTAATCTGTCCCAAACATTGCTTCGCACCAACAGCACCATTATAGCTACATGCAAAAAACACATTTTGGGTGACATATAAAAATGGCAGCTGTACTGTTCATAAGGAAGTGTAATAAAATGGCAGTGTTGAAAATCTGGATGAAAATAATAAATTAAACTTACGAGCATGCATAGGAACTGCGCAACGACGTTAAGAAACAGTCATTTTAGGAATTTTTCATCAAATTTTCAACATAGCCATTTTAAGACCTCTGTTCATGAACAGTGTCTCTGTGATTTTCTTAATGTGTTCCATACATTGATTTCTCACATCGACTGTGCCATTGTCGCTACATGGGCGGAAACATATTTTGGCCAAGATGTGAAAATGACAACTATACTGCTCATAAGGAGGTGTGGTAAAATGGCAATGTTGAAAATCTGGGTGAAAATATTGAAAATTCGTGAACTTATGAGCATGCGTAGGAACTGCTCAAATGCGCTCATAAAACAGTCATTTTAGGAATTTTTCACCAAATTTTCAACATAGCCATTTTAAGACCTCTGCTCATGAACAGTGTCACTGTGATTTTCTTACTGTGTCCCATACATTGATTTCACACACCGACTGCACCATTGTGCTGCATGAGCAGAAACACATTTTGGGTGAGATGTGAAAAATGACAGCTGTACTGTTCATAAGAAGGTGTGGTAAAATGGCAATGTTGAAAATCTGGAGTAAAATATTGATTACATAGAACTTACGAGTCTGCGTAGGAACTGTGCAATGCACTCTCGTAAAACAGTCATTTTAGAATTCTTCCACAAATTTTCAAAATAGTCTTTTGAGAGCCACCTTATGAAAACTGGCAGTGTCATTTTGGGAAAGATGATTTCGTGCAGTGGCTGCGAAATCACCCTCCGGCCCGAGTAACGCCATGACAGTGCAAGAATTCATGAGGAGGGGTCCCAAAACCCCATGTTGAAAATTTGGTGCAAAATTCCAAAAATGCCTGAGATATGCAATAAAATTGAAAAAACCCTATCTATCCCATTATACAGCTTACGGCATTTCCTCAGTTCGTGGTCGGCTTTGAAGAGACAAGATGTGTTCCGGTCCACGAGATCGTCGGCGCTGAGATCCAGAGGTAAGTATGGGATGCGTGTGTGTGTGTGTGTGTGTAGGGGAGCTGCGCACTGAGCAGGCGATATCTTATCGCTGCTCACTGAAGCCGTAGCTCTTTCAACTGTACGCCACTGCATTTTGGAGCTTGTCATGACAGCTCCAGCATGCATTAGCGGACAGGGCCGCACCTGCCAACACACTGACTGAATTGGAAGAAGGGGTGACACACCTCTGAAAACTCGGATGATGGCACTATGTTTCTTGCACATGCGTGCAAGCAAACATAAAAGAGAACAAATCTTCTCTTATACAGTTTTAATGTCCCAGTACTATCTGCCTTCTATACGTATAGCTTTTTACAAGGAACTCAGCTGAAATGTCCCTTACCTTAACCACTCCACTTAACTGATGCTGAAATCTACACTGAGTGGTGTTTGCACCCCTCTGCACTCACGCTGAGCGTAGCGGACAATTTAAAGTGCCTCAGCCCCTCCCCTCAAGGAAAATCCGCTTCACTATTGGCTCACCTCTGACCGGATCACATCCTCAGACCGAGCAAAGAGTTCCTTTTGCACTAAGGGGAGCAGGTTTGCATCAGTTGGTGAACTGCCCACCAGAGACAAAGCAATATTGGATCTAGTGCTGACAAACAGCACAAGGGTCCCAGAAGCAGAGGTGGGAGCCAATATAGGGACCAGTGATCACAGTTCAATCTGGTTTACTGTGAACAATATGGAGGAAAATAGTCACACCAAAATCAAGGTACTAGATTTCAGAAAAGCCAGCTTCCTCAGAATGAGAACTATGATCGCATCCATGCTAGAAGGAGGAATCACAGGAGATGTAGAGGACTGCTGGAGTACTCTGAAGGCTGCTCTGCATACAGTAACAACTACATGCACTAAGCAGATCAGCAAGTCCAAGAGAAGGAAAAGACCTCTCTGGTTCTCTCATGAAGTAGCATCAAAATCAAAGAGGAAAAAGGCTTTTACACAATTCAAGCAAACAAAACACGAAGTAGACATGGAAGACTACAAGAACAAATTAAATTAGACAGGGAAAGCTGTTAGAAGGGCAAAAGCACAGGGAATAGGAAATAGCACAAGATGTTAAGGAGGTAGACAAAACCTTCTATAGATACATAAAAGAAAAAGAAAAACTAAGGGATGAATAGTCCGACTAGCAACCAAGTAAGGTAAGATGGCAGAGAGTGATGAGGACAAGGCAGAAGTGCTAAACAAGTTATTTTGCTCTGTCATCACCATAGAAGACAGTGGCAAAGTTCCACATTGAGCAGGACAAAAGAATATACTCAGGAGCAGATACCAGCCCCTTCACAAGGAAAGGATCTTAAAGAGCTTAATAAACTGAAAGTTGAAAAATCCATAGGACCGGACAGCATACACCTAGGATATTGAAGGAGCTCTGAGAGGAACTGGCCACACCGCTGGCTAAGCTCTTCAAGTCAGTAGACAGTTGGAAAATACCTCAGGACTGGAAACAGACAACCATTGTGCCCTTACACAAGAGCAGAAATCAGGAAGAAGCAAGAAATTTCTGCCCTGTCAGTTTGACCTCAGTTGGGGGAAAATGATGGAGTCACTACTAAAAGAGAGGACAGTGGTGTACCTAACAGATATTGGAAAAATTGACCCAAACAACATGGCTTCACAGCAGGATGCTCTGTCAAACCAACTTGGTCGACTTCTTCAACTGGGTCACCAGAACATTGGATCAGGGAGGGGCGGTGGACATTGTATACTTAGATTTCAGCAAGGTCTTTGACGCCCCTCACAGAAGGCTAACCAACAAGCTGGAACATATGGCAGTGGGCCAGAAGATGGTTAGCTGGATCAATAACTGGCTGAATGATAGGCTCCAGAGTGCTAGTCAATGGATCATTGTCAAGGGAGGGTAGGGTGACCAGTAGCGTCCCACAGGTATTGGTACTGGGGCCGATCCTATTTAACATATTTATAGCAGATATAGTGGAATGGACTAACAGGAAGGTATGCCTGTTACGAGGTGATACAAAACTATGCAACAGAGTGGACACAAGGAAGGAGCAGACAACATGGGAGCTGACCTTAGAAGGCTAGAAAGATTGGTCCAGGGACTGGGAGTTACAATTTAATGCCAAAAGTGTAAGATAATACACTTGGGAAAGAGGAACCCTTGAAAAAGTACACACTGGGAGGACATCAGTATCCAGTGATATGGTAGTCATACTGAGCAACTCAATATGAGCATCTCAGTATGATCGCCTGTTGGATAGTGAGTCTAGAATAATAGCAAGGTGCAATGTTAGCTACCGTAAGAGGAAGTAAATGGCGAATAGTTAAGACAGTGAATGGTAGGGGATCTGTACAGGAAAAGGATATGGAATGTCATTCGGCCAAGAACCACTGAGCTGGCTGCCTGGTGCTGTGGGTTGGGACACTGCCTTCAGTGTCACAGGTACAGAGTTCAGATCTCACTAGGTCTGTGTGTGTTTGCTTGTGAGTGTTCCTGGACTTAGAATTTTTGTTTCCTCATTGTACAGCCCCCCACCTCAGAGCTGATTATAATAGAAAAGGAGGTGTGGAGTGGCATGGGGCAGCCCTCGGCATAAAATAATAACACAAGTTTGCTGATATAGTGGTGATTGTTGTGTATGGGTGCCATTCCTGTTTCGCATTGTGTCCTTGCTGATGTGTCGGGTGCTGTTAAGTCCTCGATCTTATGATGAGGAACTGAGGACATCAACTTGAGGAGACACAAATGGAGGCGAGATCTCGGCATAATCATCACTGATTAATTAAAGGTAGGAAACAATGTGAGAATGCAGCACAGAACGTGGGTGGCATCCTCGGATGTATAAGTAGAGTGTTTCTAGTAGAAGAGGATGTTATCATGCCCCTCTACAGGTCCTTGGTGAGGTCACACTTGGAGTACTGCGTTCAGTTCTGGAGACCTCACCTCAAGAAGACATTGACCATCTGGAAACAGTGCAGAGAGGGCTACTAAGGCGGTGCATGGACTGCATCACAGGTCATATAGAGGCAAGACTTGGGAGCTGAACCTATTCTCCTTGAGCAGAGAAGAAACACAGGGACATGATTGGAAACATTTAAGTATGTGTGGGGATTTAACACAGCTCAGACAGGCAATCTATTTCAACAGAACATGGCAGCATGCAGAGCGGGCATGATATGAGACTGGTAGGAGGAAAGTTCAAAAGCAACCTCAGCAAGTACTTCTTCACAGAAAGAGTGATAGACCTGTGGAACAGCCTGCCCCAGGAGGTGGTAGCATCAAAGACAATCAGAGAGTTCAAACTCATATGGGACAGACATAATGGACAAGTTAGGATGAAGGCTGCATAGGGAGGGGTTAGTTTGAGGGCAGACTAGATGGATCGCATGGTCCCCACCTGCAAGCACTTTTCTTATGTTCTTATATTCTTGTGTTTCAGTGTGTACATATTGAGATCCTTTAGTCTCTCTTCATATTGCTTTTGGGGCATTGCAGATGGTGTGCCCTTTTGGTTGCCCTCCTCTGAACTGACTTGACTCTATCTATGTCCTTCCAGAGATGTGATCTCTAGAACTGGACATGATGCTCTAGGTTGAGCCTTACCAGTGATCTATACAGGGACTACACCACTTCCATCTTTTTGCTGGTAATACCCTTCCTATGCATCCCATCAGCCCACTAGCCTCCCAACTGCCTTGTCATATTGGCTGGCTACATTTAGGTAATCTGATATGATTACCCCAAGTCTCTTTCAGGTTGGTGGTCATTAACAGCACTCTACCCATTTTGTACTCCACCCTGGGTTTTGTGCACTAAGTGTATTATTTTGCACTTCTATGCATTAAAACCAGCTGCCTACCCTTGACCACTCCTTGAGTATTCTCAGATCTCTGCTCAACCTTTTCAACTCCCCGGAATGTCCACCCTATTATAGATTTTGGTGTCATTTGCAATAAGGAAGACCTTACCTTCCAGCTCCTTTGCAATGTTACCTATAAAGACATTAAAGAGGACCTATCCCAGCACTGATCCCTGATGCACCCTGCTGGTCACCCTCCCTTCCTCGGTGTGAACTCCATTTGCCACCCTCTCTCACTTATCCACCAATCAATTTCTTATCCAGCTTATCACCTTTAGACTCACTCTAAGCTATCCAGCTTGCTTGCTAGTCTCCTGTGGAACAGTGTCGAAGCTTTACTCAAATCTAGGTAGACCTCATCCTCCACTCCACCCTGGTCTGACTCCTTGGTTACCTGATTAAAGAAATCCATCAGATTTGTTTGCCATGACTGCCCCCATGGTGAATCCATGCTGCATCTAGCCTTGTAATCCATTGGATTCAAGATATTTCACAATCCTTTCATTCAGAAGAAATTCCATTAACTTGCCCATCACCGAAGTCAGGCTAACTGGCCTATAATTTCCAGCCTTCTCCCTGCTACTAGTTTTGTGAAATGGGACTTCATCTTCCCTCCTCTAGTCCTCTGGAACCAGTCCTGTTTCCAGTCAACTTTTAAATAGGACTGTTAGTACTTCCCTGAGCTCCCTCAATACTCTTGCATGCACCCCTCCAGCCCCTGCTTTGTCCACTTTCAGATTAATGATTCCATTCAGGACACTCTCCTCCAAACAAAATCTGGTCAAAGCTGAAAGGGCTGCAGCTAAAATTTGGGGTAAAAATATTTAAATTACCAGTTACAAGCGTGCATTTTGCAAAAATGTAACATAGGCTCATAAATGTGTTGTTTTGTAATATTTTGTACAATTTTCAACATAACCTTGTTATGACCCTGCCTCATGAAGACGGGCAGGTAAAATGTTCAGCTCCTGGCTTAAAGATATTTTTACAGAGGTGCTGCAAAATCAAGTTCGGAACACAAAAAAAACATGTTGTGGAAGGAGATGAAAAATAACAGCTGTCACATTCATGAGGTGCTGTAAAAAATAGCTATGCTGAAAATTTCAGTAAAAATATTGAATATTACTGAACTTACGAGCCTGCATTCCACAAAAATCAACGTAAGTGCATAACTTTCGTTTTTTAATGTTTTACACAAATTTCCAAAAATAGCCTTCTTTTGACCCTACCTCATGAACAAGGGCAGAGAACATTTTCAACTCCTGACCAAAAGGTGATTTCATGCAGGGACTAGGAAATCACCTTTCGGGATGTAAAAAACACATTTTTTTTCCAATTGTTTAACCAGGAGTAGCACACTAAGCTGAAAGCTTGTTTACAGGTGCAACCTGGGAGCACAGGGAAGTTAAGTGACTTGCTTAGAGTCACACATGTATGCAAGTGGGAGCTGTAGGATTCAAACTCAGGTTTCTAGATTTGCAGCTCAGAGCCTTAAACCACTGCACTATACTGCCTCCACATTTTGGGCATAATTTGAAAATGGAAGCAATCACAGTCATGAGGTGCTGTAAAGATTTGGCTATGTTTAAATTTGGGGTAAAATATTTAAAAGTACCAAAGTTATGAGCCTTTGTTTGCAAAATTTAACGAGGCTCATAACATTGTTGTTTTTAATATTTTACACCAAATTTTAACATGCCTTTTATGACCCTACCTCATGAACAAGGGCAGAGAAAAGTTCACCTCCTGCCCGAAATGTGATTTATCCAGGGACTGCAAAATCTCCTTTCAGTACATATCTGCCTAATGACAGTGACATTGTTCATGAGGTGGTGTCCCAAAGAAGGCTTTTTGAAGATTTGGGCCAAAAAATGTAAAAATGTCCCCAAGTTATGGCACAAAGTTCAAAACCACATTGAAATACATTGAACTGTATACCCGTGTATTCAGTTTGCAGTCCGCTTTGAAGAGTGAAGACATGTCTGTGGTCCAGAGAATTACAGCGTTGGACCCCGAATGGGTAAATAAGGGTTGGGGGCATGGGGTGGTGGATGCTGAGTGGGAGAGTTGGGTAGGGGATAAGGAATGGCCACAAAATACATCTATGGACATTTTTTGTTTTGTTTTGTTACAGGTGAAAAAACAAAGAGACTGACAATCCTGATCACAACACTGGAGGACTGGGGCACCCCAGTGTCACAGTTATGTGGGAGAAGACATTCGATGGACCATTTTTTTTACAGGTGAACAAACACACACAAAAATGACAGATGATCCTCGATCGTGACACTTTGGGATTAGGCATTCCCAGTGTCACAAAAGATCGATGCTCCCCAATCGTGACACTGGGGTTTGAGCCCAGGTCCCATGTGTTATGACACTTCAACAGTGCTGGGTACCAGCTAAGCTATCCCATCCCACTACCAGAACATAAGTTCCAGCTCACAAGACAGTGACCTATTACAGAACTGCTCTTAGTAATTATTCTGCCGCCGAGCACTGCAACTTGTGACCAGGATTGACAGCACATTAAAGCCACTGTGTCTGATACTGCAGTTCGGACATACCAGTGCCCTCATCAACTGACTGTTCCTTGCCTTTTCCTGTGCTGTTGCACTGGCCTTTGTGATAGTGTGGAAAGACAAACAGCCCTTTGCATATAGCATGTAGCATAGCACAACATGAAGCGAAGCAATGTGCCACAAAGTGGTCCTGTGGCCACTTTGCAGCAGCTCCATTAGCAACTTCGTATTTCCATACACATCAGTGATAATGAACAACTAGACCGCTCAACTCATGGAGGGACATTCAGAGTGGCAACTGGGATTGGAGCACCACACTGACCCACCGAGCACAGGGCTGCCACCGGGAGGGGTGTGTGACTGACCTGACACAGAAGGGAGGAATACAGCAGCAGGCTGCAGCAATGGTGCAAACAGAGAATTTACAGAAAAAAAAAACTCCTGCCATGCGGCTCTGATGTGTTGCCAGGTATACAGGACACTTCTTTTATTTTCTATTGGTAGGAGAGGAATCGCCAAAAAAAAAAAAAAATAGAACCAGCGTGGAGTGTATTAATGTGGAGAATTACTTTTTGGGGTCAATGTCAACCCGCCCCGATACAACATGCCACGACAATTCGCTCCCGACAATTCATATCCACGTCAATTAACTCTCTTACTTCACGCTCCGCATATTTTCACTCCCAGTACTACATAAATTTGTCTGACATAGATTCTTTCTATTTGTGTCTCTGCTTTATATGCTTGCTTTTCATGTACTGGATGCACTTAAGTTCTGTCTTTCAATGGGATGTTTTGTTTTTCTTTTGAGGGTGTAGTGGGGATATATTTAGAAACTTACGTACAGATTTTTGTTTTCTTTTGTATGATTTCTTCTTATGTACTGGATGTACTTAATTTATGTTTTCAACTTGACGTTTTGTTTTTGTCATTAAAAATCCCTATTCTTGCAGTAGGGGAGACCGTGTACTATTTTAGGCTAGATGGTGGACCGAGAGATCACCTGTGCCACCTCCACAGCCTGCAGCTAAACCTGTGATTTCTACTCCTCCATCCTGAAGTACTGTGTCATTGGATTTCTCTACTGTTTTCATGATGCTGCTTAAACACAGTTTCCCCATGCCTGCTTCTGCACTCTGATAGCTCCTCCCACTGTTTTTCACCCTAAGTCCTCACATCAAACAGCTCTTGCTCTTACTTGTAGTTCCACATACCTTGTGTGACAGACTACCTGCCAGCAGAGTGGAATAAAGACACCAGTTTGCCAAATGCTGGCTGGCGGAAATTGACTACTGGTCCCCACTCATTCTGGCCACCAGGCTGTTGCGGCCCTTACTGCCTGCCTTCTCTCTTGCACCTGAGCCTGCTGTTTCTGCCATTTATTTATCCAGCCCTTCTATTTCTTATCCTTTTATTTTTGTGCTCATCCTGTCTCTTCTTTACTGAATCCCACCCCCATGTCACTGCACCTCCTCAGTCTGACTCTCTCTCCTCAGTCAAGAATTGGACCGACCCTTTGCTCCGATGCAATGACTCTTCTTCTTCTGCTACAGATATCAAATTTTGTTACAAAGCAAAGAACTGGGGCGGGGGGCAGTGATGGTGTTTTGCTTCCTGTAAAAATCAGCGGAGGAGTTGACATTGGGAGTGAGTTGACATTGGGGTGAGTTGGCGGGGAGTGTATTGTCGGGAGGCGGTTGTAGCCAGCAGCGTGTAATGTTGGGGCGTATTGACCCGCTCCACTTTTTGTCACCTCAACATGTTCATTCAGAAGGAATGCAGAGTCCTTTTTCTCAGTGATCCTAAAGGACTGCCGGCTCCAATTTACTGCAGTCCTTAAAGGACCAGTGTACCCTCCCTCCAAAGCCCCTTTTACTTTTTGTGGCCCTCCTCTCCTTCCTCTGTGAACAGTGAGGAAATGTATTTGATCAGGATGTCTGCTTTTTCCTGGTCCCCTTTGCATAGTTCCTCCCAACCCTTTTTATCCTTATTATCCCTCACTTTGTCTTCCTCTTTTGCTGAAAAATGTCTTGTCCCTTCTGTTGCCGCCTTGGCTACTCTCTCTTCAGTTTGTGCCTTCATGCTCTATACTACTTTCCTTTCTTCCCTCTGTTTACCCTGATATTCCTCCCTATCCTCCTCCTATGTCTCCTCACACCTTCTGCATGCTACCCTTTTAGCCTTTATCTTTTCCACCAACTCTTACAAAACCATAGCAGTCTCTTTTATCCTCCTGCTGTTGCTCATTTGCTTGATGAAAAGCTTTGTCACCTTAACTATGCCTCCTTTTAGCCATGCCCACTGCTCCCCGATCATCCCCCTGCCAGGTTATCCCTGAGGCATTCACCCATATTTATAAAATCTGTCCTCCTGAAGTCTAGGACTCTCACCCTTGTGTAGTTTGATTCTGCAGCCATCCTTAAATTGAACAACACTGTACAATGATCACTGGTCCCCAGGTTGCTTCCCACCTTGATGTCTGCAACACTGTTCCTGTTAGTGAGTAGCAGGTCCAGTATTGCACCATCATGAATGGTTCGCAGACTAGTTGCCTGAGGAATGTCTCCCTGCAGGGAGTCCAGGATATATCTGCTTCTAGCTAAAGCTGTAGCTGGAAGCCCAATCTATATCTGGCAAACTGTAGTCCCCACCTGCAGCACCTCCATTTCTGCCATCTTGCCAGTGGCTTCCACTAATACCTTATGTAACTCCTCCCCTGTGTCAGAGGTCTGTAGTTTATGCCAGTGTAAATAGTGGCTCTGTTCTCTACCTCCAGGGTAACCCACAGCACCTTGGCCCCCGTGTTCTCTGTATCTCAGCTGCTTTTAAGCTCTCACATAAAGCACCACACCCTCCTTTCATTCCTACCTTGTGTTTCCTGAGCAGAGCAGAGCCTGGTATGGCCATGTTGATGACTTGGTAATGGCCATAATATCTAGAGTAAGCCTCTGCCATGATGGCCTCAGATCTGGAATCTTATGTCCTAGACTTCTAGCATTTGAACACATGGCCTTTCAGATTTTGTTAGTACTCTGCTTGTTATCCCTTTTTCCTTTTGCCCCTCCACTTGTTACCACCTTTTTCCTTTTTGCTCCCTCCTTGCCCCTTCACTTTTTAATGCTCCTGATCCCAACTACCTTTGCCTCTATCACCCTGCTTCCTTTATTAAGTTGCACCCTGAGTTCCTCACCACTTGAGTTCTCCCTACTCTCATCTTCCAGGCGTATGGGAGGGCAGTTTCTGTCTTCTCGATCTCTTTTGCCATCCCCTTTCTAGTTTAAATGTTCAAGTTAACATTTAATGCATCCACTAGGACTGCAGTTCCCATCCCAAAGAGATGCAAGCCTTCACTCCTGTTTAGGCCCTTATTTGTTCAGGTAGATTCCCAGTCCCCAGTGTGGATGAACCTCTTCTCTCTGCACCATTCCTTCAACCATGATCTAAGCTCCTGGTGTAAGATCCTTCTCCTTCCCTGTCATAAAGAGGCAGCACCTAATAAAGACACTCAGCATGCTAGCAGTACCTGTCTAAGATCACTGTCCAACTCTCTAAACTCCCCTGCACTGTCTCAGCCCCAGCACTAGTCAGGTCAGTGGTCCCCAGGTGGACAACAACATCCAGCACCCCTTCTGTTCTGCTGCCCTAGCGATCCCCAGGATCCGTTTCCCATCCTTCAAGCTGTGGCACCTCATAGGCATCTGACCTCCCTCTGCCCTTCCTATTCCCAAATCTATCCCATAACAATTAAGTCCCCTCCAGAACTTGCTTCCTCCTCTTCTGGGGTCCTCTTCCACCCTCCTTTGGGTCTCCACAATGGAGAACCCCACAGCCTCCCTGGCCACCATTATGAGTGGCTCCTCCTGGCAGTCCCACCCCACCAGAGTGGCATAGGAATTTTGTAGTGATATAGGTTGAGGAATGTGCTTCTGACCCACCACCCCTACCTTCCAGATCCACCATTGTTCAGCTGCTCCTTCTCCTGGTATCCTATGGGGTAATGGCAGCAGACCTGGTGACCCCTGGGTGGGAGAAAGTCCCTAATTCTAACCAACTCGGCCTGTAGTCTAGTGACCTCCTTTCCCAGCCCAGACAGGTACAGGCAGATGGGGCAGCGCCACAGTCTCCAGAAGGTCAGTGCTGCAGTCTCCAGACAGTCTCATTGAAAACTGCCACCCCATAGCCACTGCATCACTCCCAGTTCCTATTCTTCCTGTGTTACTAGGAAATACTTGTGGACCTTTACCCTTGATAGGGTGTTTCTAGTTTTCCCCTTATGCTGCTTGCTATACCCTATGTACAGCTAACCTAGACAGAGTGTTGCTCCAATTCCCAGTTTTGGCCTACCCTTTTGCTTTCACTGTCCTTTGTGTATCCTTTGCTCCCAACATGTTTTTTTTGTTTGACTAATTTTTGTTTATTAATCCCTTTGCACGCTACCTAGATAGGGTGTTGTTCCTTTTCTATTTTGGTCTACCCTTTATCTTTTACCCATCCTGGCAGTGACTAGAACAAACAGTAGTGAACAGCTGTCTTACTTTAGTCCACCAGCAGTGTCCTCCCTTCCCTGCTTCCTTCTGTGGAAGTCTACCAAGGCCTAAGATGCTAGTCTTACTCCTGTTCCACTCCTGTGCTGTTCCACTCATGTGCTGGGACATAAACATGTATTGGGACATGCTAGGAGTGCTTCCTTCAATCTCTCTATGGTCCCTCCTACAGGTGGGACTTCCTCCTATCCTGATTAGTCCATGTCCCTCATGGCCCTTCTCAGGAGTTTGACCGCCGACCTGGAAACAAAATAGCCTACTGCAAACTGAAACCTGAACTACAGGTAAGTGTGCTTAGTTAAAGAAAGGTGTATCTGTTTATTTTACTGCCCAACCAGTGAGTTTACTAGCTGCTAGTCTTGTAATTCCTTTACTCTGCCAACAATACAATCTATGTCACAAGTACTGTAGTTAGTAAACCACCAGCTCAATTTGTTCCACTTGGATGTAAATAGGGACGTCTGAATACCATAATTTTGAATACTGGGATGAATATTTTCATTTGGGCTGCCAGATGTTCATTATTTGGCCCCAGATAAGTATTTTTAAATAAGACATTGTAACACTGTTAAAGTCCACCACTTCTTTCCTTTTGAAGTACAACAGTTAGTTCTGCCATGAACACCCCTCACAGCCTTTCAGCAGCCATAAAGGCAACAAACTACTGCACTTGTCAGTGGTCAGGTGGCAGACAGTCATCATAGATTGAGCAAAGGCCACAGGTGAAGTGCCATCTTGTGTCTTGTCTAGGGCAACTAAAATGGCACTGGCGTAAGTGCATTGTATATGCACCCTGGAAGAGAGGAGAGTGAGATGTGCCATGACAGAGACCTATACAAGTACCTCACAGGGGTGAAGAGGGCACATAAGGGGTGCATCTTTTAAATGAGAAAGAGCACAAGTACTGGGAAAATGGGTGCATGTGATGAAGCTAAAGGGGGCATTCAAGACAGGCGTGAAGAAATATTTATTCACAGAAGACATGGTTGATACCTGACTCAGACTGCTAGCATAAGTGATGGCAGCGAAAACAGCGTGGGGTTTCAAGCATGCATGGGATAGACATAGGGTGTATTTCAAAACAGGCAGGGAGGCCTCAGGGTTGCTTTGGGGTCTGCAGAAGAGACCGATAAGGCAGGGATGGACAATCTGGGCAGACTGTCTGGGCCAAACAGTCCTTTTCTGCCAACAGATAATTAGTAAACTAAAGTACACAATAGTAAGTGCACTAAAACATTATATAGTATTTAATTGTTTCTAGTTCAAGAGGGCCTCATGGGGATCCTGCAGCATATATGCCAGGTAGTGGAGAGTTAGCATTTAAATTAAATATTTAATATGACAAAAAAAAAGAATGGGTGAGCCCCCAAAAATGTAACATTACACTGTTGTAACATTATGGAGATTGACAGTAGCACTGTACCACCAGTTTTCTGTGGGCAGATCATATTTGTAGCCAACTACTGGTATGTTTAGCTTAATGAACACTAGCTGTTCAACGTGTTGAGGTCCAGTTTGGAATGGTGTGGCTCAACAATGTCACCAACAGTACTAAACTTCCTCTTGGAAGGCACACTTGTAGGAAGGCAGCCTAGGTATTTTAAAGCAAGTTGTGCCAGGTGAGGAGAGGAGTTCATTTTCTGAATCTAGTAGCCCAGTGAATCAATCTTAAATGGCTCTAATGATTCTAGAAAGTAGCCATTAAGTAAATTTTCTGCAGAGAGGTTGAGAATGAGAGTGCTTGTGTTGCTGTTGATGCAATGATGTGCTGAGTAATGCCCAGTCACTCTCCTCTGCACTGCCACTATGCTGTCTTTCCCCATTTCCACCAGTACCATCCGATTCCAAACCACCGCATGGCTGTTTCGCTTCCCTCAAGAGCCTGAACTGAAGAATCTTCTTCCCTTCCAAGTGTCTCACTGCTTGCATGGCACTATTTAACTCTTCATTCAGCTGTTGCCTAAAATGAGTCACCCTGTGGCTGTCCATGGCTATATAAAAGGTTCGATTTGTACCTAGGGTCCAACATGGTAGCAAACACGTCATGGCAGTTATCCATGACTGTGGCGAACCTTACATCAAGTTCTGCATCAAGATGAATAACAAGCTCAGTGACCTCTTGTGTACTCATTGTATTGTCAACCAAACACCGCTGTAACAATCTTTTGAGAATAGTGGTAACACTTAGGTCAACATATGCCTCTCAGATGTTGTAAGGACCTTCACCATGCCCTCAAGAACTAACCAAGCATGATGTCCTAGGACCCTCCAATGTCTGCCTCCATAGACATTTCATGTAGTGCCCGCTTTTACTCCAGCAGTTTTGAAAGTATCAGGTATGAAGAATTCCACAAATGTGCTAACATCTTGTATTACACAGTGTTGGGGCAGACCAAGCGTTCTTGAACTTCTCTGAGTTTGTTAGTGGCTTTTAGAGTGATGGAAATGGCTGCAGATGGAACAGGCTGTGGATAGTATGTTGTTGGTCCTAGTACTGTTATGCAGTGCATGAGTCACCAGTAACAAAAAAACTTTTAAATTGATGTTAACACCAGTCCAAGATGGCAACATGTCATGCAGTAATGTGAGAATATTCTGTGCTGTGTAGTCTTCCTGAATCAGTCCAACACTCAGCAAAGCTGTCCTAATGTGACTTCCAGATTGTGGGGCCAAACATGAGCCACAAAGTGATGCATCGGAAACAGCAGCAGCAGCAAGCTGCTGCACACACCATGTATGCGATTAATGAGGATAGATGGGCATGCAGGAGTTATCACTAGTCCAGATAGCTAACATGCAGTGAAAAATACCACCAACTGCCTCTGCAATCAGAGCAGCATTAGTGGATCACACTTCATCATACAGTCGTTGCAATACACTTCATGAAAATGTAGTACAAGATGGATCATGGTATCTGATAACGTGGGTGCGTAGTGGAGAAGCCTTTGAAGCCAGTATCTTCCACAACTGAGACAGGATGGAGTCAAAGCCATCATCTCAGCAATCAGCTGTGTGATTTGCTGTGGGATGCGAGGCATGATACCTTGTTCATGCATGTAGCACATCCATTATTGGAACTGCCACGGAGACATCGATATGGACTGCTTCACCTGTGATGTGCGAAGTGCTGATGACTTTCTCTGCCTTGTAGTATCTCTGAGTCAGAAGTGACCAGAGTAGAGGGACTCTGTGTTGGTGAGGGAAGGAGTGCCGTGATCACTGAGTTGCTCAAAATCAGGTCTGTCAGTACCACTACCACTGCCAAGAGTACAGTGGCGTGAAAAGTATTTGCCCCTTCCTGATTTTCTCTATTATTGCATATTTGTCACACTGGATGTTTTCAGGTCTTTAGACAAAATGTAATATTAGATAAAGGGAACCTGAGTGAACAAATAACACTTTTTTACTTATTTCATTTATTTAATGAAAAAGTTAACCAACACCAACTGGCACTGTGTGAAAAGTAATTGCCCCCTAGTTAAATCAACCCAATTAAAGGGATAATTAGAGTCAGCTGATTGAACACAGCCAGGCTTGATTACAGCCAGCCCTGCTCAATATAAACCTCACTTATTTTGGCCCTTACCATCAGAGTCACGTTGCCAGCACAAAGATTCAACAAGCACATTATGCCATGATCAAAGGAAGTTCCTGAAAAGATCAGAAAAAATTTGTTGCCCTCTATCAGTCTGGAAAGGGTTACAAAGATATTTCTAAGGCTCTGGGACTCCATCGAACCACAGTGAGCCATAATCTCCAAATGGAGAACACTTGGAACAGTAGTAAACCTTCCAGGAGTGGGCGGCCTGCCAAAATTATTCCAAGGGCACAGTGTAAAATCATCCAAGAAGTCTCAAAGGATCCTAAAACAACATCCAAGAACTGCAGGCTACTCTTGCCTCAGCTAAGGTCAGTGTTCATGCAGAAAGAGACTGGGCAAAATGGGCTTCATGTGAGAGTATGGCGGAAACCACTGCTAACCAAGAAGAACATAAATGCTCGTTCTCATTTGCCAGAAGCACCTGGATGATCCACAAGCCTTTTGGGAAAATGTTCTATGGACAGATGAGTCAAAGTGGAACTTTTTGGACAACATGGATCATAATGTCTCGCTAAAGCAAACACAGCATTCCACAGTAAGAACACCATACCAACAGTCAAACATGGTGGTGGTAGTGTGATGGTGTGGGGATGCTTGCTTGCCTAAGGACCTGGATGACTTGCCATAATTAAAGGAACCATGAATTCTGCTCTGTACCAGAAAATTCTTAAGGAGAATGTCCAGTCATCCTTCCGTCAGCTGAAGCTGGAGCGTAGTTGGGTCATGCAGCAAGACAATGATCCAAAACACAAAGGCAAGTCCACATCAGAATGGCTAAAAGAAGTAAAATTAAAGTTTTGGAGTGGTCTAGTCAAAGTCCAGACTGAAACCTAATAGAGATGCTGTGGCAGGACAGAAACGAGCAGTTCATGCTCGAAAACCTACCAAATGTTACTGAATTAAAGCAGTTCTGCGAGGAAGAGTGGGTTAAAATTCCTCCACAGCGATGTGAAAGACTGATATTGAATTATAGGAAGTGTTTGGTTGCAGTCATTGCAGCTAAATGTGGCATAACCAGTTATTAAGTGTAAGGGCAATTGCTTTTCACACAGTGCCAGTTGGTGTTGGTTAACTTTTTCATTAAATAAGTGAAATTAAAAAAAAAAACAAGTGTTATTTGTTCACTCAGGTTCCCTTTATCTAATATTACATTTTCTCTAAAGACCTGAAAACATCCAGTGTGACAAATATGCAATAATAGAGAAAATCAGGAAGGGGCAAATACTTTTCACGCCACTGTACATGCCTGTCCACTAGAGGGTTTGGTCTTGTTGAAATCAAGGGTCTAGACCCAGATAAGCTTCGATACAGTTGAGGTGCTTAAGCTTCAAGTGGGTCTGTAATGATGTTGTAGCTCCCTCTCCCTGTCTATAGCCCTCCCACAATCAAGCCTGAGCAGCAGACAGGGGCTGCAGTCTTCTTTGGGCTCCCCGGGAAGCCTGCAGGTTGTGAGGGCAGGAAAATCACAGCCCTCCCACAATCAAGCCTGAGCAGCAGACAAGGGCTGCAGTCTTCTTTGGGATCCCTGAGGAAGCCTGCGGGCCACCAGGGCAGGAGAATCACAGCCCTTCTCACAATCAAGCCTGAGCAGCAGACAAGGTCGCAGTAAGGAGCAGGATGCTTGCCCTGGAACAGGCTGAGTGTTGGAATTGGCACCTTTTTTTTTGAACATCCTTCCTCCGTTTGAGTTGCCAGACAAGTGCAGATAATTTTTGCACTACTGATCTATGCAGCCAAATGTGAGGGTTTGTACCTATTCTCACTTGCACCTTAAGAGATGTTGGATTAATAGTAATTTTGTGCACCTAAACATAGCCTTAATTTGTCCAGGGTGCTTGCAAGTGTATATAAGTTGTGCTTTACTGTGTTAAACAGTGCCTAGATAGGCTTCTGTACCTTCTCTGCAATTACCATCTCTTGCAGTCAGCATGCAGCATGGTCCTTGATTTAAATAGAGGTGCACCCTTAAGAGAATAGGCTGTTTTAAAGTTCAGTAAGCTCAAACTGATTTCAATGTAAAGTGTAGTGAGCAGGGTAAAGTGTAGTGAATAGGGTTATTTTTTTTACTGTACAGAAGAGTGTTCTTTCTACCCACCCATAGCTTTTTATCCAGCTTGTCCCCAGTCCAATTTCAAGTGCTGCAGCTGCTAATTTAATCTGCTTTCCCACAGTCAGCTTGAGCTGGACAAAAGCCCTGCACAGATTCTTGGCCCTTAAACGTAATCGGGAGCACTGTGGAACTGGGGCCATTCTTAATTCGGCTGGGACTTCCATCCCCTCTGCGCAGTGCTGTCGTGACCCTCCTTCTCCCCTCACCTTTCAGCCACACCTGAAAACTGATCTCAGGTTCTTTTGTCTGTCTCCACAGGGCTGCAGTCTTCTTTTGGCTCTCCCGAGGGAAGCCTGTGGAGTCGTGAGGGCAGGAGAATCACAGCCTTCCCACAATCAAGCCTGAACAGCAGACAAAGTGCGAAGTAAGGAGCAGGGCGCTTGCTTGCCTGGAATGGCTGAGTGTTTTGATCCCCACCTCCGCCACCACCCTTGGTCGACATCGAGCTTTACAGGAAGAACCAGGTGGCTCTCTGAACCAATCAGTCGACTTTCCCACCTGCAGGTTATTTTCTTTAGCCACTAGCGTCCACTACACTCATAAATTCCTATGCTTTTCAATTAAATTTTACCTACTTGATACCCAGCTCACAGAGTTAATTTCTAGCAGCTGATATCCAGCCAGTCTAGCAGTTTATCCTCTGTCAGGAGTTGAGGGTACCAGAGCCACCTTGCCCACCACCCAACCACGCAGACAGTCACCCCGAAGTCAGGTTTTGGGATGGAATACCAGGATGCTGTCAGCTCCCCTGCATGTCATGGACTGCCAACTAATCCTGTATCACGCTAGCCTGCCCCTGTCCTGGCTAATCCTGGCAACACAGAGATTAGGAGGACAAATCCTGTTCCTAACACTACTATTATGCTTACTTTGGGTACCTACCTCAGTTCCAATTAACAACCCCCATGGAGTGAATACCTCACAACACAGCGACTTCACCTTCTCCAACCAAATTGCCGAGACACAACATGTGCGTGCCCATGCCACCCTTATCCTTCGGAAGGGTTGTACCTATAACTCATTTCGCATGCTCAGAAAATACAAAATGTCACAACTGGTCGTCTCCCATTCCACACTATTAAACTGTGGTTTCTCATTCTTATCATCATCCTATTGTCAGGGGATGTAGAACTTAACCCTGACCCCTCTGTCCACCTCTCTTCCGCTGACCTATCGGCTGTCTCAGGAAAGGACTTATCATTGCCCATATGAATATTAGAAGCATTACCAGGCACCTTGCCGATCTCAAGGCATGGATGAAAGTGCACAATCCTGACCTACTCTGCATATCAGAAACTTGGCTTATGCCCCACATTCTGGACTCCTTATTTTCTTAACCAATTACTCCCTGATACGGAGAGATAGGCCCTCCCAAAACATGGAGAGTCGCCTTTCTACAAAACCATCTTGATATTACTGTATGCCCACCCACGCCTCCCCTCAGTCTGTGAGTCCCTACACACAACCTTTGCCCTTGGTGCAAAAACTTCACATTATCCGTGCCTACAATCCACCCACTGGAGGTATCACAGGTCTTCAGGACTTACTTAATCAAACAGTCATGAATGCCAAGCAAAGCGAGGTCATAATCTTAGGAGATTTTAACCTAAACTGGCTGGGACCAACTCACGGCACACTGCAGGCGCTAACACAGAGTTATAACCTTCACCAGACCCTAACTGAGCCTACTAGAACCACCCTTCTCTAGCTACATCCACCCTCATAGACTGGGTACTGGTGAATCGCCTTGACCATGTGCAAACTACAGGCATCTTGGCAGATGCTATCACAGACCACTCACCCACTTTCTGTGTATGGAGTCGGAGACTGCTCCCCACCACCTCCACGCTACATCACTGTACCAACTTTGCCAAACTGGACGTAGAAACTTTTCCTATGATGTTTCCTGTATCAACTGGTCTGACATCTATTGCTCCCATGATGTTCAAATTGCTCTTGATATCTTCATTAACAGTTTCACAGCACTCCAGGATAAACATACTCCGAAGGTCACCAGAAGGGTCAGGGTAAACAAACAAGATGGTTACACAAGGACCTGCTTGCTAACCTACGCACTTCGACAAACTCTGGAAGAAGTATAAAGAGTCCAGACTACCAGTGGATTACAATACATACAGGGCCTCCCGGAGCACCTGCAAAATACAAATCAGAACTGCAAAGGCATCTACTGCAAGACTGCTCACTAACTCGGCTGGTAACCTAGAAAATTCTGGGCGCACATTAAGACCTTTCTTGGGGCTGCCCAGTCATCGACCCCAGGTGATATGATCTAAATGGTGTGCATTGCAATGACTCGAACACCATAGCGAATGCCTTTAACAGACTTTTCACGGACATGTCTCAGTACACCTCATCCTTCGCTTCATCTCCCACAACATCTCAGCCTTACTGCACCATGAGATCTGCATCTGGTGCTGACCACTGCAAACTACCTACTACCCCCTTTCTACTTTAAAGCTATAGCTAGGTCTGCGTCCAAGGCTATTGCAAAACATATCCGACAATACTAGCCCTGGCTCTGATTCACAACTCCTGAAGCTTTTTTTTTTTATTGTTGTTTAACCAGGTATAGCACACTAAGCTGAAAACTTTTTACAGGAGCGACCTGAGAGCACAAGGAGGTTAAGTGACTTGCTTAAGGTCACACAGTATGCAAGAAGGCTGTGGGATTCAAACCCAGGTCTGGTCTGATGGATGTCACCAGTTTTGCAGCTCAGAGCCTTAGACCACTGCACTATACTGCCTCCTAGCTAGTGGAAGCTAGCGGCACCATTGATTGCCTCACCTTTGGCCAAGATTTTCACTTTGTCTCTCTCTCTTGACATTGTCCCTGATCTCTGGAAGATTGCTCGAGTTATGCCCATCCTGAAAAAAGGTGACCCAAAGGATATTAACAACTACAGGCCCATAGCCATTCTCTCTGTGCTAAGCAAGCTACTGGTGAAGCTTGTGGCAACCCAAACAATTGCCCATCTTACAAAGAACAACCTTCTCTCAGACACTCAGCATGGTTTCAGAAAAGGGCACAGTACCTCAACTGCCCTTCTCAAATTCACTACTGATGTCCTCTGCAACATGGACAAAGGCCTACTCACTGGAGCAGTATTTATTGACCTTAGCAAGGCTTTTGATCTCGTTGATCATCCCCTGCTTCTCTGAACCCTGCATAGACTTAACTTCTCATCCTCAGTAGTTGACTGGCTAACAGCTACTTGTCAAACAGATTACAACTTGTTATATCCATCTCCACTCCTGGATGTGACCAGCACTGACATCAGATACCCCAGGGGTCCATCCTGGGACCCTTCTCTTCTCGCTTTACATCAACAACATAGATTCTACCATAGTCTCCTGCTCAGCTATCCTATCGCTGATGATCCCGCCCTCTACTCCAGTGCCAACGGTCAACATCATCACGAAAACCTCTCCTCGATTTCAGGAATGTGCAAACATGGCTAAATACAAATAAGCTCATCTCAACACTAAAAAGACCCAAACCATGCTACTTGGCACTGCCCCAAACTTAGGGGCCTGTAAAGGAACCCTCCTAGTCCATGACTCTGGGGTCCCTCATTGACTCTGTCACATCCTTCAAACACCTGGGAGTCCTCCTGATAAATCCCTTGATTTCAGTCTGCACATACAGTCACATGCAAAGCTACAAATGCCAAACTTGGAATAGCCTACAAGATTAGTCACCCTACTAACACCATCCGCTAAACTGGCTATTGCCAAGGGTATTCTGCTTCCAGCGCTGACATATGATGTCTCCACTTTTCTAATGCCCATAAGACTGCTCTCCTTAAATGGGATATCATATAACAACATATATCGTTGTCGTCCTCTTCAAATCACCTCAAGCACCACTGCACACTGTATAACAAACTGGGTTGGCTCTCCCCTTCTGCCTACTGACTTTATTCTCTAGGGACCCTCACAGACTCTGTAATCTGAAACCAAACACCCTCCTGCCTTGCAGTTCTACTTGTTCCACTGACACCTGCCCATGGACTCGCTCGGCAAATAAATTTCTACATACCATACCCAGGTGTCTTACTTCTAAAAGCTCTAGAGCTTTTCACTGCACCACCCGGCCATCTGGAACTCCCTCCTATCTGCCATAAGACAGGCAAACTCCACCCAATATTCAAAAAGAACTATATCTCTACCTATCCCAGGACCCTTGCACATGCTTTGATCCACTTGAGGCCTCACAGCTAGCTACCCTACCTAGCCAGGACACTGCTGCACTTCTGAACAAGCTTTGGCTTATTTTTGTCTGAATAGCTGCCACTTAGCCCAGTTTCAGTTGTTATTTGCTTGTACTACTGTCATCTTGTGTCATCTCTCCTAGCCATATGTATAATTTCAAGTACTGAATTGATCTGTATTCTTACCTACATGTACTATATACTATGTAACCATATACTATGTAATTGTATAATCTCATCTCTTTTATGTATGTATTCTCCTTGGTGGTGCCTGAAAATAGTCAGCTCTTGGCTGGTGCACCTAACCTGTTAACAAAAACTAAATAAATAAATACATTTTAGATGGTGAGTTCATGGGGTGAGTGGGCGCATTACAACAAGAAAACAGCAGTCCGGGAACCATACTGATGGCTAATAAAATTGTACCCGTGAATCGGATTCACTTGTAGATGGATGGGCTGCATTGGGGTGCTGAGATAGTCACCGGGGTTCAGCCAGGAAGTCCTTGGTGCAGGGGCAAGACTTTTTACACTCTGACTCTACCCAATAAAGGCAATTTCCACATGGGATAAAACTTTAAAATAGTCTGGGTTTATTTTTTCCAGTCCTAACCAACAGTTCATAAGGCTCATACCACATGCAAAGACAGCTTCAGGAGTATGGGGCACAATTGATTTAGCACTTCAGAACGGCGGCCACAACTGCAGTACATACTTGGGGTGCACAGTCCTGAACCTGGATCCCTCCACATTGGGGAGCCTAAGCAAGCTCCAGGTGTAAGTTGTGATGGCAGCAGCTTTAGAAAATTTCTTCCACATATGAATTACTGTGCTTACTCACCCTTTCGACTTAGCCATGGGGCTCAACCAACTGACTTTACTCTCTGCAGGCCACTTTTAAACACAGCTTCCCATTCTTGTAAATGCAGCTTTAAACTTTCTACCACGAATGCCAGCGACTGCATGCTGATGCAGCAGCTGACCCTGAACCAACTAGGGACAACTGCGGGCATGCTTGTACCACATTCTGCAGCTCGAGGGGGCTGATCTAGGCTCTGACTTCTTTCTCAGTGATGACATTTCTTTAACATGTTAGACATGAAACTCTGGCATGGGATCCTCAAGCTGCCACCTCCAAGTCCCCATGGCCTGGCCTCTCATTTTCAGATCATGGCCTCCATGGCAGCCACCAGCTTCTTTGGGATGAACAGGGCTATTTCTGCCTGGCCTGTCCCGGTGCCAAGGATCACAGCACAGCATGGGCTCCCCTTCCTCCATACTTCAGCTCCTCTCCTCATGGCATATATAGTGGCCCAACTTCCACAGGGTGCGGAAAACACCCAGGTACCACAGTCCTTTTCTGATGCATTTTCCTTGTGGATCCAAACTTTAAGGGGACCAGAGTGGCTATTGTCCCATCCCAGACCCGGGCCCATGGCCCTTGTCCTTCACCTGTCACCTTGCTGGACTCAGCAGACATGAACCCATATTTCCCACCATGTGGCAGGTTTTATACCAAGATGCCAGGTCCTGCCCATACTATGGGTCCTGGAACCCAAACTTCACTACAGCTTTCTGGGCTCTGTAATGCAGCCCCACAATGAGGGCTTACAATGTTGTGGTTAAGTTAGAGAGTGATTTGCCTTGGCTTATAGTGCTGTTGCAAAAGAACAGACTGCCTCCTTGTTTCCTCCTTTAACACAGTGAAATGCAACCACACTGCACTCTTAACACTGCGGTTACCAGTGATTCATGTAGCACCACATCCTCCAATTCTTGTTTCAACAGATGTGCCTGTCTTGTCCTGATGTTCTTGCCCTGTGACCATGGGCCTCTGATGGTGCCATGCTAGTACTGCCATCACCCGGCTGTCCTTCAGGCTATGATTGAGCCTGCAGAAGAAACATCAGCGTTGCACGTTTAGTTTTCTTAGGGAGGGGCCTTATGCATACTGCTACTTCTGCTACCCTGGATACTAGTGCTACTCCTTGAGGCTCTTTGCCAGCCTTTTTTCTGCCTTCCAGGTACATGGCATACTCTACCTCATCCTCAAAGTCACTCACATTTGCTTCTGATGAAGAAGATGATGTGTCACTGAGCAATTCATGTGGAGGAAATACTCAGAGCCAGATGATTGCTTATTTAAGGAGGCAGTATAAGCGCAGTGGTCTAAGGCTCTGAGCTGCAAATCTGGTGATATTCAGCAGACCAGACCTGGGTTTGAATCCCACAACTTCCACTTGCATACTGTGTGGCCCTGAGTAAGTCACTTAACCTCCTTGTGTTCCCAGGTCGCTCCTGTAAAAAAAGCTTCCAGCTTAGTGTGCTATACCTGGTAAAATAAAAAAAATATATATATCTTCTGCAACTTTTTCAGAGTGCTGAGAAGCAGGGCGTAACTGAATCAATTTTGTAGTGGTCATACTGGTAATATTCACAGTGGCAGGGATAACAGACTGTGGTGATAACGTGGCAGTAGTGGCTGGGTGACAGTCACAGTTGCAGGACTGGCTGCAGTAGTCATGCTGCCCATTGTTGTGGAAGACAGGGTCTCTATGGTGGTGGTGGTGGTGGGGATGACAGATGTGATGGTACTGGTGAGAGATGGGGACACATTGGTGGTTGTGGGAGGCAAGAGAAAGTGTCCCTCTGCTTGTGCTTCTTGTATCACTTTCTCCTGTGCCAGCCACAGTACTACTATTGCTGGGAGAAATAGGCTTGGAAGGGGTAAATAATAATTTTGGGCATCGAATACAGCCCGACTGTCAGTCACATTCAGGTTCACTATCACCAACCTGTTCCTCCACTGTAGATTTGCATAGGTTGGACCAAGTAAGTTTTTACCACCTCTAGCTGCCATTGTCTATGCCAACAATTTCTACTAAACACTCTCAACTACTGTAATACTTTTAAATGAACAGAAGTACTGATTTATTTTAGCACAAAAATTCTTGCAATCAGCATGCAGGGCAGGCAAGGGTGTGCATGTAGTGCAACTGTTCGGTGTCACTACCTGGCCCTAAACTGTGGGCGGTGGGAGTGCAGTCATCCAACTGCCCTCTGAGACTGCTGGCTGTTACTGACTTTCGTGAAACCTGAGCCCAACCCCAGATTATACTTCTAACATGGTGTAACCCCTACAAATGGGGTTCCCAAAGAATCTTCAAGAGCTTGCCCTAATTGCTCACAGCCTGGTTGATGTTCGGCGCTAAAGTCGTGTTAATGTTGTTGCCAGTGAGTGCTTGTAAAGCCTCCATGTACTGTCTCTTTAAGGGCTGCCTGCTTGCAGTCATAATTGGTTTAAATGGGGATCTGTGTGTTTCCATGCCGCGAGTCCTTGCAGGCTGCTGAATAATCGCTTCGTTTCTGCCATCGCTAATTGTGCAGAGGGAGCTCTCTGGAAAGATATAACTGTTTGCTGATAATTATTTAGAGTGAAACAGATATTGTTGTTTGTTCTAACCTGCCTTAATTGCAGCAAGGACTGTTCTGTGTAACTCCACCATTTTGGTCCTGGACTGCAGAATGGGACCAGTCAGCACTTGAGACTCTCAAATGGAGCCTGCTGAAATGGAGCTGTGTGGAGTGAGACTCTGGGAATTATGGTTTTGGACTGTTGGCGCCTTTTGCACCTATAGGGGAGCCTGTTGACTGACACCTGAACCGACCAACCAAACCTTTTGGATCTGAGTGAAAGCCCTGGGCTGTCTGCTGGCAAACCAGATCTAAGTTGGAAGCTGAGACAGCAACAGCTTGGATACTTAGCAGCCGTTTTGTGCAGCAGTTCACGCGGGAGAATGGTGGAAGGCCTGCTTTCTGGCCTGCTGGGTTGAATCTGCCCTGAGAAGGAGAGGAAAAAGTACTTTTGGACCGAATCGAGTTTGTGAGTGAAAAAAACTACCAAAAGTGAAACCAGGCTCAACCTGTAGAAGACGAAGATTTTGCTAAATGCGATTGGCCTGTCAGGAACTCTAGCTACCTCTGTGCTACGGGTTTAGCAGTGATTTTGCGATCGGGATCGAGGAGCAGCCTGCCTGGTACAGTAACCTTTTCTTTACATATGAATGTGCTATGTGCTGGATGGGGATCGCGATTTAATTCCCATTTGCTGTGAACTGTGTGCTAGTTGCTGGAAGTTGTTCCCAGCTAAATTCCGACTAAATCCATTTTGCCTAATGCAGATAGGCCCTGCCATGAGGGTCTTGTCTCCCTACCCTGCTGCACAGAGAAGATCTATCGACAAGGGACCTGCCAGGGATCAGCCCCTGCTTCATGCCTGAACAGAAGCGGCGGAAGCAACTTTCAGTGGGCCCTGCTTCCTCTGGCAATTCAGAACACCCATCCATCGTCTCAACTGTCATCCATCCTGTGTCCGGTTTGGGTATCATGAGTAATTACCAGGGTAGCTCCTGCAACCTTTCTTAAATCAAAAGTGTGCCACTAATTATCTTGTTGTGTTGTTTTCATGAACGACCCTCCGGCTCCGGATTACAAATTGTGTGTGTGCATGTTATTTTCCATCACAGGGCCCCAACCAGCTGCGATGCCGGCCTACCTCGGGCAATGGTCCTGGCTAGCCCTTCCATCCTGAGTACCCAGAAAGTGTGACTGAATGGGACTCTGATTCGTGCACAATAGTGTGATTCTTAGTGTGATTAAGCCAATTAACCTGATTGCCCTCCGTCCTTGTTACAGTCCCTGAATAAATCAGATCTTCTCTTTTTGAAATCTACCTTGACTGCAGTGTCAGTACATGTTGAGCAGTATTGCATTGTAGCTATCTGCCTTGCATAACCTTGTTTTACAGGGGTCCCCAGATCCATGCTGAAGGAACCAGTCCTGGGGTAGGTGCCAGATATATGTATGTGTTTTGCATATCTGGGGTATTGGGAAGATTACTTTGTGTATTGAGCAGGCCATTAGCAGGAGTCGAGGGGTCACACTGTCCCAAGAGGGCTGTGACCTGGTTAGGCTGACCACAACCAACCCTGAGCTTTGGGTGGAGGCACCCATCACCGAATCAGGCCCCTTAACCTGCGCTAGCCACAGAGCAGGGTAGTAACATAGGGTACCGCCACCTAGGGCTTACAATTGTATTTTGATGTTTATTTTATTTGTGATGATTGTACATTGTTTGTTGTCATACTTGTTTTGTTAAGTATGTCCTACAAGGGACTTCTTTGAAATTGGCTTGCTCAATGGAGTTCTAGCCCTTCACAATAAACTGAACTGAACTGAGAAGTACTTATTTATATTAGCACAAAAACATTCTTGCAAATGCAAGCCCCAATCCGGTGTCTAGGGATATCCAGGTGGTAACTTGGTGGGAGAGGGCACTGTACAACCCAAGTAAACACAGTCCAAGTAAATAGAATATGCTTATTACCTGGTTCTTCTGTAGTTGCAGGATTGCTTCACAGGATGAGGATCAAGTATATGTCTTTGCTTTAGTAGGCTAACTGCAGGGGCAATGTTCATTAAACAGGCACAACATTCACAGTTTAAGTAAATTAAATTCAATGTCCACTACGAAATCAAAAGTGCAAAACTGATTTAATATGAAATGAGAAATTTGATAAACCACTCCATGGAGTGTGGAGGTAACAAATGCGAGTGGGCGCATCACAGATATAAACCTGACATTCACTTCTGCAACAATCTCTTTTCCAACAGATTGATTTATGCTTGCAGAGATTCCCTTGAGCCAAAAGGCTACATTCCTGACAGCAGCATTAGATGGTGGGCTGAAACAGGCCACACTTGAAAGTATTTCCAACTCAGCAACATGTTCATTCATATTCCTTCAGTTTACTCTGTCTTCACCAGGCACTTGCTTACTTCTCATTCTCTTAGTCTCAGCAATACTCAGACTGAGGTAGCAATTGTGAGAGCACAACATATTTCTACTGTCCCAATCTGTGCGGTGTCAACTGTGCGGTGTCACTACCTAGTCCTAAACTATGGGTGGTAGGAGTGCAGTCAGCCAACTGCTCCGAGTTTGCTTGCTGCTACTGACTTTCATGAAACCTGAGCCTAGATTGCATGCTATTATTCAAGTCAGAACTAAAATACTTTTAAATGTACAGAAGTACTGATTTATTTTAGCACAAAAACAATTCTTGCAAAAGCGGCCCACAGGCAAAGGTGTGCATGTGACTGCAGCATCACTACCTGGCTTTAAGCTACCAGCGATCAGCCTGAGAGTGCAGTCAGCTGACTGCCCTCGAGATTTCTGGCTGCTACTGCCTTTCATGGAACCTGAGCCCACCCCCAAATACTTATTATTTACACCACCAAGCCAGATTTTTCTAAATAACTACAGCAGTCAAGCTAGAAGTTAGAACTACTGTAATTAATATATGAAATAGTTCAGTAACACTGTCTTCCTTTCCTTCACCTCCACAGAGAACAGAAGGCCTGTGAAATCAAGGTAGTGAAACTGCAAGTCTATCTCTGCACAGTTCCTGCTAAATAAATCACTAGGTCAGACAATTTCTCTGGGGAAAAAATCTTCCTACTAGTACCAGACCCTAAAAGAAACACAGTACACGAACAAAAGCAAAGGTTTTCTGATGTAATATCATTTGTTTATGCTTAATCTCTACTCTCTCAAGCTCTCTCCACCACGTCTTTCTCTGCTACAATGTGGCAGCCACTTGATTTTCTTTGGCAAATGCTCAGCAATTGGTCAAGTCCAAAGGTCTTAAAATGCCCCGAAAAGCCAACCCAAATACTGGCGAATAGTGCCTGTATTATGATTCGAGTTCTGAATACAGAATAGCGCATTATTCATGATATTCTGAATTTAATATTCATTACTCGCACATCCTTAGATTTGAATCTACTTGTAGTCAGACTGTTGTAAATGCAATCCCTCTGTTCAGACTGCTTTCCCACCTGCTTTAGTGTTAGTTAGCTTGGTATGACTCCTTTTAAAGCTTTATTTTCTTATTATGCCCTTTTTGTTTTGCTCTTACCAAACCTTCAGCTTAGTCGGGAAAACCCTGTAATACTGAAACTGAACTGAAAGAAATCCCACCTGATGTCCAGCTGACTGCTTTTCCTCACTCCTGAAAATTGCTTTTGCTATCCCTTGCGAGAATTGTACAGGTTGCTCCTAGCAGTTCATTTTCTGCTCTCTGAAAATCCGCTCATGATGGTTCCTTCACTTTATCAGCGCTGGTGCTTGAAGGAGCAATTACACTCAAGGAGATTAAGTCCAGGAATTTTGAATATAAAGTTATGTAACTGAACTGCCTGCTGACTCCTGATTGGTCTGTGTCCAGCACGTGACCCTTCTGAGGAGTTTGACCGCCAACATGGAAACAAAATAGCCTGCTACAATCTGAAATCTGAACTACAAGTAAGTGTACTTAATAATAAATGGTATGTCTTTTTATTTTACTGTCCAAGCAGTATATTTACTAGCTGCTAGTGTAGGATCTTTAAATTTCATTACTTAGCCAGCAATACAATCTGTGTCCCAGGTACTATAGTTGGTAAACCCACTGCTCAGTTTGTTCTTGCTTGGATTTAAATCTGCTCAGTTAAACTGTTGTAAATGCAACCCCTCTGTTCAGACTATTTCCCCATCTGCTCTCAATCAGAGTTGTGAGTTCTGAGGCCAGAGAATATCACCTCTGTCATTCCAAAACGATATAGCTCTGCTACTGCAGTACCTGGTCTGACTTACTAGGCAGGCTTACAAAAACAGCAACCCTTCGGAGGAGTTAATGGTTATTATCTGGTACCTGCTGTCCTACAGTCAGATGTCTTTAGTGTTGAGAGCAGTGGGGTGCAGTGTATTCATAACTGTTTGAGCTGTCAGCTTGAAGATCACCAGTAGCCCTGGGCAACAGCTGAATTAGAATGGTTGGAAGTAAAGGTCAATTTTCAGAATGAATGCAGAAAATCAATAAGGCGGCTGAGGTTCGCAGCTTCAGCAGGCTGTGATTTAAAAGGAACTGTACTGTAAAGTTTTGTAAAACTGCATGCTTAAATCCCTGCTGACAAGCCACAATTTGTAGCTGATTTATGAAGTGATGTAGCCCATTTGCACTCCTGATATCTAAGAGCTGGAAGAATTTTTCCCTTTCACAATCGTTTTAAAGGTTTTCCTGGTGGTGGGCAGATAGCCGTGTGGTGCAGAAGAATGTCATGTTGTACCAGCAGAAACCAGTGCTTGAGAATGACTTTGGGGCCTCAGGGCCATTGGGGTCTGGATGTTTTATGCAGGAAAAGGTATTCAGTATTTCACGTGTATGGCCAAGCTTGCAAAGCAGTCAAAGTGGGACAGGCCATGAACTGGCTGCCATCAAGTAGTAGAGACTGGGTGTCCTTTAGTAGCACAGGCTGGTATTGCCTATAACCTCTGGTAGTACAGGATTGGTACTGCTTGCCATCTAGTAGTACAGGCTGGGTATTGCTTGCCATCTAGTAGTACAGGCTGGGTATTGCTTGCCAGCTAGTAGTACAGGCTGGGTATTGCTTGCCCTCTGGTAGTACAGGATTGGCATTGCTTGCCATCTAGTAGTACAGGCTGGGTATTGCTTGCCATCTAGTAGTACAGGCTGGGTATTGCTTGCCATCTAGTAGTACAGGATTGGTATTGCTTGCCAGCTAGTAGTACAGGCTGAGTATTGCTTGCCATCTAGTAGTACAGGCTGGGTATTGTGCTTGCCAGCTAGTAGTACAGGCTGGGCATTGCTTGCCATCTAGTAGTACAGGCTAGGTGTTGCTTGCCAGCTAGTAGTACAGGCTGGGTATTGCTTGCCCTCTGGTAGTACAGGATTGGTATTGCTTGCCATCTAGTAGTACAGGATTGGTATTGCTTGCCATCTAGTAGTACAGGATTGGTATTGCTTGCCCTCTGGTAGTACAGGCTGGGTATTGCTTGCCAGCTAGTAGTACAGGCTGGGTATTGCTTGTCAGCTAGTAGTACAGGCTGGGTATTGCTTGCCCTCTGGTAGTACAGGCTGGGTATTGCTTGCCCTCTGGTAGTACAAGATTGGTATCGGGTGATGTTTAGTAATGCAGGGCACTGAGTGCCATGTGGTATTACAGGGTGTGCACTGGGTGTCTTGTAGTAGTAAATGCAAGGTGCTGGGGACTCTCATGTATTAGGTGCTGGGTACTGGGTTCCACTAGTTTTAGAGAGCTGGGTTCTGGGTGTCTTCTAGTTGTAGAGGGTGGGTACTGGGTGCCCTCTAATGTTGAATCTGGGACTTTGGACTGACTAACATTGCAATACCTGATCGGCTGACAGCTAGTACCTAGCACTCTAACAGACTGTTGTATGAGAGGCAGCATGCTTGAATTGCTGCTGATGCCAGGCACTAGTCCATAACTGATACTTTTCCATAGGGACCAGCCATCTCCATGTTTTAGTGTACACTTTAAGTGTCAGTTTAAATGTGGAATGGATGGTACTTACTCTGCCATTACATCTGTTTTACAGTACTTGCTGTAAAGTGACTTTCAGTTTCTCGTACCCAGGAAATATTTTCCAAAACTAATTTTCAGGCACAGTTAGTTCATATTTACCTGGAAATGAGCTACTGCAGCTCTGTGTGCCTTTCCTGGATGAATCTTTTCAATAATTTACTTCTTCTGTATTTATATCCTTTCATTTCTCATTACACGGATATTTGACTGAAACCAGGTTCCATGTGTGTCAGATTTCATCTGCTTCTGTTGTTTATCCCACTGATAAAGGCCTAAGCCTGCTACTGAAATAATAGTCATTACTATAGCAATTGATTGTGATGTCACAAACAGTGAACTATGTCGGGGGAGCAGAGGACAAGAAATGCAGACACAAAGATTCTGTTTTCATGCAAAGGTCTTCAGTAATAAAGAACAAGTAGAGACAAATGTAGTAAATACAGAAAACTAATGCAATTTATGTTGAAAAGTGTCTGAATATTATATTTTAAAATCTTTCTTGGCTTTTCATTACTGTAATTAAGCAATAAGGACAGTGGCTGAGGTTCTATCGGAAGTAATAACTTGTTGGAATACTGAAGAGCCTGAGGCACAGCCAAGGCACTTATCATTTCAACAGGCCATTGTCTCCCAGAGAAGGACCACAGCCAAGGTTATTGCTATTATAAACCCCATTAAAAAACTTTCCCTTTTGGGCATTAAAAATGGTTTTAATGTTTAAAGATGTTTGTTCCCATGGCAGATGAGTTCTATTTACACCAAAGGACAAAGGCAATGAATGTGCTTCCATGGAAGCTGTCTTCATTCACACCATTGGTACCTCATATTGAGATTATAAATCATGTAATTATTTTAGCCAATCAAAATTGTTTATTTCTAAGCATTCCAGGCACTTTAATAACCATAAGAGGTGTGTCATGCAAACAGTTCCAAAATTCTGCAGTTTTAAATTCAGTTGGCATAGTCCATCTCCACACAGGGGTATTCTGATTTTAAATTCAAATTCCAATTTTTTAAAACAAAAGTCTTTAACATGACTTATAATATGTTTTATGTACAGTTCTGGCATCTTTCAGAAACAGAGAAACATAGAATGTGTCATGAGAAAGGACCAGTAGGCCCATCTAGTCTGCCCTAATTACCCTGCCTGTTACTACACCCTGGACCCTATTTGGTCACAGGTGTCCCTCCCTCCCTTCCCTTTCCTATGCTTATTATATCCATGGCATATCTGATGCATACTTGAAGCTCCCTGCCTTTCCCCTACCATCTCTTCTGGAAGGCTGTTCCAGATATCTATCACCCTTTCTGTGAAGAAGTATTTCCTCACATCCTCTTAACCCCCTCAAGCTTCATATCATACCCCCAGTTCTGGTGCTCCTCCTCCTCCTGTGACAGAGATGCCTCTCTTGCCCTTATTCACCCCTGTGAGGTACTTATAGATCTCAATCATGTCTCCTCTTGCTCTCCTCTCCTCCAGGAGTACCTGATGAGCTTCTGCAGCCTCTCCTTGTATGGTTTCTCATGCAACCTTCCACACCATTTTGGTAGTTCTCTTCTGAACTGTTTCCATGCTGTTGATGTTCTTGCAGAGTGCGACCTGCAGAACTGGACTGATATTCAGATGGGGTCTCACAAGTGAGTGATACAGAGGAAGACTACCTCCCTTCTCCTGCGTGAAATCCCCTCCCTTGCACCCCAGCATCCAGCTAGCCTTTTCAACTGCCTTGACGCATTGCCCTGCCACCTTGAGATCATCAGATATGATTACACAAGGTCCCTCACTTGCTTTCGGTGACTGTAAGTATATCCCTCATCTTATACATAATTACCAGGTTTCCTGCGCCCCAAGTGCATGACTTTGCACTTTCTGGCATGAAACCCAGCTGCCACTCTTTAGACCACTCCTGTTGTTTCCCAGATCCCTTTCGTTCTCTTCACCCTTTCTGGGTGTCTACCTTGTTGCAGATTTTTGTGTCATCTGCAAAGAAACACGCTTTTCTTCCAGTTCCTAAGTGTAACCCCATTGTTACCAGAGGTTAGTAGAATCCCAATAAGACCTAATGGTAGGCAGGGAAGGCAGCTTGTGAAACTCCAGTTAAATGGATTTCACACTGTTTCACTCTGTTCTCAGTCTCAGCTGAGACTGAGGGATGACATCACCAATAGAACTATCGCAGCTGCATGAGCCACAATGAAATATGCAGAAGGGAGTTAGAGCAGAATGTTGGGAGGTTTGAACAGTCAGTCAGAAGTCAGTTGGAGTTTGGAGATTGTTGTGAGAGGAGCACAGCAGCTCTGTGCTCAGGATCTTGGAGCCTCAACCCTGAAATAGGGCTACATTTAGGGAAAGGTGTGTGTTTCCGCCTAAGAGAGGTGCAGTAAGTGTTTTAAAGTGGTGGAGACCTCTGATTTGGGTCTCTGTGGGGCAGGAAAGTTTGCCTGCTATTCCAGGGCAACCCCTGGCTACTGCTGGAGAAATAAGCTGCCTTATTTTGTCCACGTGTGTGGGTACAAGAAGATTTCATGATTCACCTGTGGGGTACCTGACCGAAAGAGTGAGTTCTGCTCTTACTAAAGGGCCCATGTTTTATCCTAAACTGTGTTAAAGTGGGGATTGGACTGCTGAAGTAGTGGGAGGCCTAGGGTAATAAAGCAGCCAAAAGTAAAAGTATGTTCAAGTCCAGCAAATAGGAAGTCAAGACATATAAAGGAGATGTGACATACGTCTACCCAGTAATCTACATGGCCAAGCTTTCAAAAGAGTTGTTTAGTTTCCAGAGAAATGGCCGGGTATGGATTGTGGGAGCTGGAGGAGGAGACCCCATCTTTAGTAACCAGGTCCACCTCTCGGTTTGCTCTGTGGATTTCTACTTTGCCTCATGCACTCGGCCAGTGATGAGGGAAGTACCCAGATGTGGGATTGGAAGGAAAATTCCCTCTAGAAGTCAGAGACTCTAAGGTGGTTTGGGAGCCATCAACTGGAAAACTGGTTCATTCCCATAATGGACCACGGATCAAGTGGCGGTGGGGGCGGGTCAGTGGGGAATACCCAAGTAGTGTACAAGTCGGGCTGTGTACCTAAAGCTGCATGCAAGTCCGGGCTGTGTGCCTGGTAGGTTCAGAGCCTGAGGGCTGAAGTGTGAAGAAGTGTTCTGTTGCCTCTAATCTGCATTACCAGGAATGTAGACCCATGGGGATCCGTCTATGCTTTGTTTGTTCAGTTTGAATGTGAATAAAAGCCACACTCTAGAATCCCATTCCTGGTTTTGGACATTACAGTTATTGCTTCCTGTGTTCAGATTTACTTGGGTGCCCTGTGCAGAGTAGCCAAACCTAGGCCCCCTGTGCAGAATAACCTAGTCCTCCCAGAACCCAGTCCCCACCAGGTACTGCTGTCAGCTTCAACAGCATGCCACCTGTCGTTTTGCAAAAGGCAGGGGTCTGGGGTTACATAAGCAATGTCACTTATGAAGATATTGAAGAGGACAGGGCCCAGTGCTGATCCCTGGAACTCTACAAGTCACTCTGTCATCATCCAAGTGACTGCCAATTTATCATCACCCTCTGCCACCTATCTTTCAGCCAGTTACATGCTCAGCTCACTAACTTCTCCCCACCCCAGCTTGCTACATTTCTTTATCAGCCTCCTGTATGGAACAGTGTCAAGGCCTTACTGAAGTCCAGATAGGCCACATCCACTGCCCTCTCAATCCACCTCCCTAGTTAACCAAAGAAATCTGTAAGAATTGTTTGACATGACCTTCCCCATGAAACTGTGCTGGCGGTGGTCCTGCAGCCCTTTGCCTCCAGGTACTTTATCAGTCTCTCCTTCAGCAGGGATTCCATTAATTTTCCCACCACTGATGTGAGCCTGGCTGGTCTGTAATTACTAGCCTCCTTCCTCCTGCTGCTCTTGTGCAAAGGACCACATTGGCCCTCCTCCAGTCCGCTGGAATCACCCCTGTCTCCAATGAGGTGCTGAATATTGTTGCCAGAGAGCTGGCTATCACTGTGCTCAGTTCCTTAATTATCCTTGGGTGGATCCCATCTGGCCCCATTGCCTTGTTTTCCTTTAGGGCTTCCAATCCCTGGCAGACTCTCACTTCCATAAATGGACTTGTGTCCACTCCTCCAGTGCCTGTTAATGCTTGTTGATTCATCCCTCCTCCACTGTGAAGACTGAGCAGAAGTATTTGTTTAAAATGTTAGTTTTCTGTTGGTCTTCCTCAGCAGAGTGCTCCCCACAAGGTCTCCTGATCCTCACTATACCACCCCTTGCCTTCCTCTTTTTGCTCTTGTAGCTGAAAAAGTCGTATTTCCGTTTTTACCTCCTGGATGAGCCTGTCCTTAGTTTAAGCCTTTGCTGTCTTTACCCTTCCTCCTGTCTCCATTTATTTATCTAGATTTACCTCCCTGTGCCCCTTTATTTGGGTCTCCTTGTACTTCCCAAATGCTGTTTTTTCCTCCTTTACTTCGTTAGCCACTTTATTTGAGAACCATAGAAACAAAGAGATTGTCAATAGATGGGACTGCCAGGCCCATCAGTCTGCCGAAAGTGAGACACTAGTTTGTGGTCTCTGACCCTACCTGGCCAATGGCTTTAACCCCTCCTTCCCACCTCTAAGGTATCCTTATGCCTGTCCGATGCATGTTTAAAACCTCCATTGCGCTTTGCCCCACCACCTTCTGTGGCAGTCTGTTCCATGTGTCCACCAACCTCTTTGTGAAGAAAACTTCCTCACATTTCTCCTCAGCCTGCCACCTTTAAATTTCAAATCATGCCCCTCATTCTTGTACATCTCTTATATTGGAAGATGCCTCCCCTGCCTTGTTAATGCCCTTAAGGTACTTGAATGTTTCTATCATGTTCCCCACCTCTCATCTCCTTCAGCAAGTACATATTGAGGTCCTTTAGTCTCTCCTCATATGTTTTCTTGTGCAAGCCCTGTACCATCTTAGTCTCCCTTCTGGACTGCCTCCACCCTATCAATGTCCTTACAAAGGTGCAGCCTCCAGAACTGCACACAGTACTCTAAGTGAGGCCTCACTAGCATTTTGTACAATGGCATCACCACCTCCGCCTTCTGCTAGTGATACCACTTCTTATGCACCCTAGCATGCCACTGGCTGTCCCTGCAGCCTTTGTATTCTGCTTAGACACCTTTAGGTCATCAGAAATGATAACACCCAGGACTTTTTCTTCCTTGTGATAGTCAGCAATCCCCCAATCCTGTAGCTCTACCCAGGGTTCCTCTTCCCAGATGCATTATTTTGCACTTCTTGGAACTGAACCTTAGTTGCCACACTTCAGACCATTTTCAAATTTCTCCAGGTCCTCCTTATTCTCTCCACCCTGTCCGGAGTATTCACCTTGTTGCAGATCTTGGTGTCATCTGCAAACAGGCAGACCTTCCTCCAGTCCACTGCAATGTCACTAATGAAAGCACTAAACAAGACTGGCCCAAGGACTGATCCCTGAGGTACCCGCTGGTCATCCCCCTCTCCCTGATTGGATCCCATTTACCACCACCCTCTGCTTCCTGTCTGTTATCAAGTTCCTAACCCAGTTTACCACCTTGTGCCCCATAGTCAGACTACTCATTCTGTTGACCAGCCTTTTAGGTGGGACAGTGTCAAGGCTTTGCTGAAATCGAGGTCGGTGGCGTCTACCCTCAATTTACTTCCTTGTCACCCAGTCAAAAAAATCTATCAGATTCATCTGATATGACCTTCTACTGTGAATCCATATTGCCTCGGATCCTGGGCACTACTGGATTCCAAGTGTGCCACTATTCTTTCTTTAAGCAGTGCCTCCATGATCTTACCCACTACTGAAGTGAGGTGAGGCTGACCGACCTATAGTTCCCTTCCTCCTCCCTACTACCACTTTTGTGTAAAGGGACTACATGTGATCTTTTGTCCTCATTACCCTTGCTTATTTTTTTCAAACAACTTGCTATGTCTTAGTTATTCCCTCCTTATACTTTTCTATTGTGCCTCCCCTCCCACGGCTATCCCACCTTCAAGGTATGTCCACCAACAATCTCCCTTTTCCTTTAAATGTGGTCTCCTGAAGTCCAAGACCCTCATCCTGGTGTGTTTTCTCTTGTCCAACCTGTATGTCAAAATACACTGTATGAAGTCACTTGTACCCTAGGGGCCACTCACTGTGATGTCTGCAATGCAGTCCCTGTTCATAATTGCTCTTTCTCTAGTGGTATCTATAACCAGCTGCCTAAGAAATGCTTCTTGCAGGGTGTCTAGGATGGCCCTGTTTCCAGTTCTACCTGCATCCATAATGCTCCAGACTACGTCCAGCAGATTAAATTCTGCCATAATCGCTACTTCCCTTTGCTTTCTATTCTTCCAATGGCCTCTCCCCAAACCCTGTACAGCTCCTCCCCTGTGTTGGTGGTCTGTCCACCACCTCCATGTGGATAAAGGCCACGGACAATCTCTCTAAGCCAACCCATAGAACCTCCAGCCCACCTTCCCTGTTGTGTCCTTGTATCTCCGTGGCCTTTATACCTTCTCTTACGTACAAAACAACACTCAATTTCGTCCTTTCAAAACATGTTGTAACCCGGTATAGCCACTTTTCAGCTGTGGCTGTTGGTGTACCATGATTCTGTCATGGCCACCAGATCAAGTCTTCCTCCATAATGGTAGCCTTAAGGTCAGGAGTTTTGTTTACTAGCCTCTTTGAATTGGTGCACAAGTCTTATCACTCCTTATGACCCTCACTGTCCCTACTTTGTCCTCCTTCCAGATTCCATTATTTGCCCTTCTCTTTACCCTGGTACTGTCCTTCCCGTTTGTCCTCCCACTGTTCACCCTCCCTATTTTTTTCTTTCAGCCTTAGACCCACTCAAACCTTCCCATCTCCCCGGCCCTATGCCCTCTACTCATGGGAATTTATTTCCCTGGGCTTTTCCTCTCTGCTACTCCATTTTCTGGGGAGCATTCACTGCCTTCCTCATTTCTTTGGTATCCCCCTTGGCTAGTTTACATGCACATCGAGGTAGCATTTAAACCTTCCACTCAGTACTGCTGTTCCCCTTCTGGATGGATGGAGGCCATCTCCTTTACAGGCCTTTATCCTCCAGATACAATCCCAGTCCCTGCTGTAGCCAAACCCCTCCTGCCTGTACCATGCTTTCTTCCAGTTGTTGAAGACTGTGCTGCGATGTTCGTAGCATCTCCCCAGTCATACACAGGTAGTACCTCACTGAAGGCCACAGTGTGTGCTACCTGACTCAATCCCATCTCCAGGTCCCTAAACCTATCCTGTACCAATCCTGCTGCATCCCTTGCCAGGTCCTTTGTCCCCAGATGGACAATGACATCAGCTCCCCTCCTGCTCTGCCATCCTAGTGATCCTCAGGATTTTTTTTATTTATTTATTTATTGAAATGTTTCACCAGGAAAGGCATACTGAACAACAAGTTGCTCATCTCACAGTGCATTCTGGGGGACAGGGTACGGGATAAATAGAATATAAAACAATGACTAGAATATTAAAGCAAAGTACAATATTAGAGGAGAACAAATGAACACAAACATTGTGCTAAGATCTAACCAGTGCAGGATAGTGCTTGTCATGATATTCAGTTATTTCCAACTTGCAGAAGCAATAAATGCAACCCCATCCCCTTCCGAGGCACTGGGTAGACACCTCATCTCCCTCCTTCCCTCCCTTGTTGTTCCCCAACTACTGCCCCAATGATTGAGTTCACCACCAGAAATAGCTTCCTCTTCCACTTGGATCCTCTGCCTCCCACCTTGGGGTCTCCCTCTTGATGACCCACACATCCTCTCTTACCACTACCACAGTTGCCTTATCTCAGCAGTCCTGTCCACCAGAGTAGTGATAGAGTTGTGTAGTGGTACCTGCTGAGGAATGTGTTCCCTTATCCCCCACCCCACCTCCCCAGAGCCTACCACTGTCCAGATGGCCCTCCTTCAGTGTACTCTCTGAGACATCAGCAATGGACTTGGTGTCCCTAGGTGGGGAAGAGGTCCTCTGAATCCTAGCCAACTTGGATAAGTGTCTAGTGATCTCCTCGCTCAACACAAAGAGGTTCAGGCAGATGGGGTAGCACCTCAGTCTCCAGAAGGTCTCAAAGTAGACTGCTGCTCCACAGCCACTGCACTGCACCACTCCCATCATTCCCAATTTTACTCTTCCTTTGACCTGAAAGAGAGTATGTCATTACCCCAGATAGGGTATTTCTAGATTTCCTTTTATAGTTACAAGGGTTTCTTCTCAAATCCTTTGTGTGGCACACTGCCTCCCCAAAGTCTAGGAAAACTCAATCTTCTGCAGGAGGGACTAAACAGCAGAGTATAGCACAGAAATCTCACGAAGCATCCTACAAGTTCAAAGCTTGAAAACATTAGGGCCTAGCAGAGATATCTTCATTTTGGCTGGGAAACTTCAGGGATTGTGGTCCACAAACACTCTGGGCACCCCAAACTCACACGGGCTCCTCATCTTCTGATCATCTTCTCTCTCTCTCTTGCCACAGGATCCCCCAATCCCAGGACACAGAGGTGTAGGATGTAGCATAAAAATCCACAAAAAGAAAACTCATTTGAGATTGAAAACCTTGAGTATTTACAATTCATTTGCTCTCTAGTTACAAATTGAAATGACTCAATTAATCCTTTAAAATTCACTCACTTTATTTCTCCTGTGCCCAAATGATGTAACAGGCTACAGGGGTCCATCTTTGACTTAAATTCAAACCTCAGCTCCATGGGGTTAAACTTTATACAAGTCAGAAAATATGGCAGTTTTAAGGCCGAGCAAGTGTTTTATACAGCTCCCAAAACAGCAAACTTGGTATTTTCAAGGACACAACAACCTGTTCCTGGACTGTGAAGCTCCAACAGACTCCCGGCACTGATAAGTACCTAACAGAGCTTCCTACTTGGTTTCCATAGGGGTCTACATGATCCAATAACTGTAAAACCATATAACTTCTCCACACCATTCCTTGACCTCTGTTCCGACCTTCCAGTTACATGGATGGTGCAGTACCAACCAAACCCACTGCATCATACCCCCATTCTCTCCTGCCCGTTGCTGTCCTGGTCTGCCCAGTTGCTGTCCTGGTCTACCCGATCTCCCCATATGACATCTAGCTCCCTTAAAGTCCTGGATCAAGGTATAATAACAGGGTGCATGTTCTAACCCCTGCAGGCCATAACACCTCTTCCTCATCCATCCCACTGCCCGGTAAATGCAACCAGCCATGGGGGAAAAATACACCTCAGGGCACTCCAAGGCTCACTTGGCTAAAGACTGGCAGCCCCCAGGCCTGTCCTCCAAACAGGTCCTATACAGGGTAGTAGCATCTCCCAGGCCCCTCACCAGTGAACCCTGTGCCGCCTTGCCACACTGGGATGCAGAGGGCCTGCAACAGCCTGCTGCAACCCCAACAACCCAGGCCTACTACCAGCCTAATAGGGCCTAACCAGACCCATGGACCTACCTATCCTGCACCTCTGTTTCTCTCCCTTCTACCTCCCAGAGCCTGGGGCCTGACAATAACAGCCACAGATGCCTGTCTAAACACCCTTCCATGGACCACCCAGGGCACCCGATGCATTGCCGCTGACAGTCAGACTGCCTTACACATGTGTGGGGGGTGGCCTGCCCCACACTACCCTGCAGTACCCATCAGTATTCTCCTCTCTCCTCACCCAGCACTCCACCTAAGCTTCCTGTCCTGCCTATTTATATATCTAAAATTCCTGCTCTCTTGCTGCCACTGGTGGTGGCAAACAGAAAGTGCACCCCAGAGCACTAACAAATCCCTAAGCTCTGGGGGCAATAAGAAGTGAAGGGTCCCTGAAGGGAGTATAAGCCTCTCTCAAATGAGAGGGAGCTTTATACTGTGTGCCAGAACTGCTCAGATTCACTTTGCAGCCTTCACCCAAAGACCTTTGAGAAGGCACTCTTATAATTCAAAGGCTATGCCTGCAGTTCAATTGGTGGGAGCTACCAGCCACATACTCCTTCATTAGGTATGTAAGCCATCTTCCTTCAGCCTCACTCAGAAGCACTGTTTCTTTGCTGCAGCTGGAGACTTGCCTCCTCCCCTTTGTCTCCCACTTTCTTTGTGCTTTTGGCTTTCTGTTTGGTTTGTGCATCCAGTGGATTTCTAGGTCAGTATTTTGCTTTTCTACCTTCCTGGCTGCAGTTTGGCTACTCTTGGTCAACTACTCCTGCTGCACTCCTGCTCTCATGTAGCTCCTGTGTTTCTCTCTGTTTTGGTTCCTGTGTACTTACTAATTTTCACACTGTCCTGCTTTTGTCATTCTTTGTTTTGCCTTGCGCTATTTCAGACTTGCCATTTTGCTGTTTCTTCCCGATCAGTTGAAGTCTCCCAGTTCAACTCCAACCTTAACTGTTTTCAACTGGCTTCCTAGCAAGGCAGCCACTCCCATTTGTGTTCTAGTGGTTTAAAGTGGAACTAAAGTCAACATTCACACAAAAGTATATTGAGCAGAGTGTTCTGATTTGTAGGTGTAGTCCTAGTGTGTTCTTCCTTTGTTTTCCATGATTTTTTTTACATTTCCTGGATCTTCATATTACCATTTTTATGGCTCCTTTTCCTCCTACAGTGCCTCCAGTTCCATGTGACAGTGATGCATCTTGGACCATTGATTCGGACAGTAATAACTGCTGCAGCAGTAACCTCTTGTTAGGAGCCTGATATTTTGGCTTCAACTAAATAACTATTTCTAATCCAAACTTTCTGTTTCCTAGATATGTTTCTAGGTCTAGACAGCAGGAGTGAATGTTTTGTTTTATAGCTTTTCATTTTATTGAACTGAGCTTTTCATTTTATTAAACTGCATACAACCATAAAAGCACATAAATCACCCCGGATCTCTGGTGCTATAATTATTGGCAGAAGACACCAGGAGGAAGGACTGCTATGTGACTGGACTTCTCTACTGGGACTAAAGAAGTAGAACTCTTGTACTTGGACCTTTAATTTAGGGTAAAAACTAACTAACAAACAAAACAAAAAAAGTGTGTGTTTGTCTGAGTTAACTGAACTGAATGGTTATGTGAACAGTTATCTAGGTGTAAATCTCAGGTGATTCAAAGGACTTGATAGCTGTGCAGTTTAAATTACTTGTAGAAAGATCTAGTAAGCAGGGGAGTGGCTAGCTAGAAGGAAGCTAAATTTAAAGACTGCTTTAGAAAGATTCTGCTAGTAGCTTGGCAGAAGACACCAGGAGGAAGGACTGCTGTGTGACTGGACTTCTCTGCTGGGACTATAGTGCCTCCTTCCCTCCCATACAAAGCTGGTTCTACTTTTATAGGAACAGGATTTGACTGACAACAGGAACTTCCTGTTTGGGGAGCAGGAAGTGAGTGATCACAGAGCCACCAAAGACCCACCATCCTAGAAGGGCAAGATGAGCTCTCTTGCCCTCTAGCTGCTGGAGGTCTGCCTCTGAGCAAGTAAGGGGTCTACTGAGAAACATAGGATATTCTTGTCTCAGAACAGGACAATCAGGAACTTAAAGAGCACACAGGCAGAAAGTAAGTAGAGAGAGAGGAAAAAAAAGACAGAGGAAAGAGTAAGGATTCCAAACAGTTAAGGGGCCAGAAATAAGACATGATGGGAGTGGTGCAGTGGCTGTGGAGCAGCAGTCTTCTGGAAGATGTTCAGGAGGATGCAGTGTTGTCCCATCTGCAGGCACCTCACTAGGCTGAGGGAGGAGGTTGTTCATCTCCAGGCTGAGTTGGCCGGGATTTGTAGGACCTCCTCTTCCATCCAGCAACCACCAGTGCCACTGCCATTGCCTCAGAGGTTGCCAAGAAAGAGGAGCGGTTGGACCACAGTGTGCTCAGGGATGGTGAGGGTGGTGGAACAGAGGTGCATCCACAGTTGTACCTCTCCACAATTCCTATGCCATTCTGGCAAAGTGTGGTTCCTCTATGGAGGCACCCACAGTGGAGACCAAGGAGGATGCTAGGAACCTCCACAAAGGAGACTCACAGGAGGGTGGCAGGGGACCCCACAGGGATGGAAACAACTCCTGGTGGGGACTTCATTGTTAGGAAGGTAGAACTTGGGGAGGAAGGGAGAGGGGGTAAGGTGCCTGCCTGGCACCATGGCTTGAGGGACAGGGGCGAATCCTCAGGATTGCTGGAGCTGCTGCACAGGGAGGGAGCAGGATGTCATTGTCCACCTAGGGACAAATGACCTGGCTAAGAAAGGGATTAGAGAGCGCAGGAAGAGTTTGTTGAATGGGGGGTCTTAGACAAGTAGCACACACGGTAACCTTCTTGGAGGTGCTGCCCATCTATGGTGTAGAGAGGCTATGGTGTTCTGCACCATGGGATTCAATCAGTGGTTGAAAAACTGGTGCGGAGTTGAGGGATTTGGCTTCATTGGAGACTGGGGTCCACCTGGAGTGATGCAAGCCTATACTGGCATGATGGGCTGCATCTGTCCAGGAGGGAAACAGGATCCTAGGTGACAGGTTTAAATGTTTCACTGGCAAGCATTTAAACTAGCCAAGAGGGAGCACTGGAAAGAGCAGGAAATCCTAGCCCCCAAATAATTATGGTAGTAATTGTGGTAAACATCAACATAGAGGTGTCGATAGGGAGAAGGGCAGGGGTAAATGGGGAAAGTGACAAAGGCAAGAAGGACAAGGATGGGGCAAAAGGAGTAAGGCCATGAGGAAATGGAGGTAATGAGTACCAATGACCGTAGTCTGGGCAACAAGCTCCCTGAGCTGGTGGCCATGATGGAAAAAGGATGCCTGGATATTGTAGCAGTCACAGAAACATGGTACACAGAGAACTATGACTGGGATGTTAACATACCAGGGTACATAACCTCCAGGAGAGACAGGCAGGGGAGAAGAGGGAGGAGTAGCTCTTTATGTAAAGGAAGGATAAAAACAACTGAATGAAAGAGTAAACAAGGAGGAAAGGAGGCACTGTGGGTCACCTTGGAGACTGGAAAGGGCACCACAATCCGCACAGTGGTTGTGTACAGATCCCCATGTCAGGGGAGGGAATGGACAAGGATATGATAGAAGGCATTCTTAGGATGGCAGAGAAAGGGAGATACTGTTGATGGGAGACCTGAATATGCCAGATGTTAACTGGAGCACATTGCTGCAGCCACATCCAAGAAGCAGGGTCATTCTCGATGCCCTACAGGTGGCAGGCCTCAGACAGCTAGTTTTGGAACCCACTCATGAGGAGCAATCTTAGACCTCATACTCTCAAATGGGGCAGTGAGAAGATCTCCGATCTAGAAGTGGGTTGTCATCTGGGAGCAGTGACCATCAAACAGTGTGGTTCACGTTAAACTCAGCTACAGAGTCAAGCCTTACAAAAGTGAAGGTACTGAACTTCGGAGGGCTGACTTTGGCAAGATGGAGGTGCCTCAGAAAAGCACTAGCAAACAAGCTAGAAGGAGGGTGGAGCAACAATGGGAATCATCAAAACTACCATCACAGGGCAACAAGCCTTTGTGTGAAGCAAATAAACAAATCAAAATGAAAGAAAAAGCCACTATGGTTCTCAAAAGAGGTGGATGGGAAAGTCAGGGAGAAAAATATAGCATTCCAGAAGTATAAGGAAACACAGAAGGAGCAGAACAGACAGCTGTACCAATTAAGGCAGAAGGAAGCAGGAGGGAAGTCAGAATAGCAAGGCCCAAACTGAGGAAAAGATAGCCAACTCGGTTAAGAAGGGGATAAAACCTTTATAGGTACATCAGAGAAGCGTGAAAAGACAAAAGGAGGGATAGTGAGGTGAAATAGAATGAGCGGTGGGTGGGCAGAGGGGACAGTGAAAAGCAGGGATACGAACAAATATTTCTGCTCAGTATTCACAAAGAGGAGGTGGAAGTGCCTAATCCAATTAACAGAAGCACTCTTGATGGGGTCGATCCAAGTCCTTTCATGGAAGAAAGGATTCTGCAAGAACTCCTAAAACTGAAGATGGACAAAGCAATGGGGCCTGATGGAATTCATGCAGAATTCTAAAAGAATTAAGGGAGAACTAGTGAAACCACTGGCTACTCTTTTTAATAAATCATGGGAGGATGGTGTGATACCGAGGACTGGAGGAAGGCAGATGTGATTCCTTTCACAAAGTGGGACCAAGACAGAGGTAGGAAACTACAGACCTGGCAGTTTGACCTCTGTGGTAGGGAAAGTGATGGAGTCACTTTTGAAGAAAATAATTGTTGAGTACCTAGAGGCCAGTGGGGCTGAGGACCCAAGGCAGCATGGATTCACAGCGGAAGGTCATATAAGATGAATCTAATAGATTTCTTTGACTGGGTGACCAAAGTAGTAGACCAGGGATGGGCTGTGAACAAGACCTACCTAGACTTTAGCAAGGCATTTGACACAGTCCACACAAAGATTAATAGTCAAATTAACCAGCCTGGAGTGGGGGCCAGGGTGGAGCCTAATAAAACATTGACTGGACAACAGGACACAGAAGGTAATTGTAAATGGAGTCCACTCTGAAGAAAGAGGGGTTACTAGTGGGGTACCACAGGGTTCAGTACTGGTCCAGTCCTTTCTAATGTCTTTATAAGTGACATTGCAGAGGGACTGGAAGGAAAAGTATGCCTCTTTGCAGATGACACAAAGATCTGCAACAGGGTTGATACACAAGGAGGCGTAGAAAGGATGAGAAGGGACTTGCAAGGTTGGAGGAATGGTCAGAAGTATGGCAGCTAGGATTCAATGCAAAGTGCAAAATAATGCACCTTGGAAACAAGAACCCAGGGAAGATTACACAATGGGGGAGGTAGTAACAACAACAAAAAGGAAAGGGCCTGGAAGTAATCATATCAGATGACATTAAGTTTAGCAAACAATGTGTGAGAAGGCAGTAGGGGGCTGGGGTATACTGGGATGCATGGGAGAGGCAACACCAGCAGAAAACAGGAAGTTGTTATCCCTTTGTATAGACAATTGGTGAGACCCCATCTGAGTACTGTGTCCAGTTCTGGAGATCCCATCTCTCAAGGACATAGACAGGATAGAGGCAGTCCAGAGGAGGGCAACCAAAATGGGGCAGGGTCTGCAAGAGAACCGTTGAGGAGAGACTAAAGGAGCTTAATATGTATACCCTTGAGGAAAGAAGGGGGCATGATAGAAACTTTTAAGTACCTCAGTGGAATCAACAAAGTCCAAGAGGGTAGCATCTTTCAGAAAAGAGACATGCAAGAACAAGGGGACACAATTTAAAGATGGGGCGGCGGTTCAGGGCAATGTGAGAAGTATTTTTCACAGAGATGGTAGTGGATGCATGGAACAGCCTTCCTGAGGAGGTTGTGGGGTCTAAAACTGTGGGAGAATTCAAGAATGCATGGGACAGACATAAGGCAATTCTTGTGGGTGGTAGGAAGAAACAGGCTGTTGGTTAACTAGGATCTGTGGCCTATCCTGTAGGTAGGAAATGGGCAGACTAGATAGGCCAAGCGGTCTTTATCTGCCATCAAAGTCTATGTTTCTATGAACACTCTAGCTATTTCCTGACAGAAAAGCCCACTCAGTTATCCTTGAGGTGTTGCCATCTGTAAATGCAGCCTTCATTAGAGCTCCCTGGACAAGGAGAGTTAACTTAAATCACAACTTAACTGCTATAAACTTGACAAAATAGTTGTTATTGAATGAATGGTCCTGGACGTATCACCATCACATGGGACAGAAAGCATAGTAGGAAGGAGAAGAGCCATAAAAATGCAAACATAGAGATCCTGGGGGCCATAAAACTAGAGGCAAATTAAAAAAAATCCTTACAGCAAACAAAGGGAGGACACATTAGCACTACACTAACAAATCAAAAGAGTCTGCACAACATTTGTTTTGTACATTTTGACTTCAGTCCCCTTTAGTTTAATCAGTCCAGCAGCACACTGTTTCCTAGTTTTCAGTTCTCATGTGCTCCTGTTTTCCCCAGCAGTTTCATCTGTTGTTCTCTATTGCCTCAGTCTACCTGGCCTGCAGTCCATCAGCAACTAACTCTAAACCTCCTTCATGGAATTGGTTGGTATGCATTCACCATTAAGTCTGGGCACTTATCATTCAGTCTCATACCATGTCTTACTTGTCATTTGATACCTCAATCAGTTGCTCAGCCTTGCCTACATTTTGTTTCTTCCTTGTGCTCATACCACCACTCTTGCACTCAGACACATGCCAGCCATGACCATGGCATGGCTTCCAGGGCTCTCTGCCTTCTAACCCAATGGTCTTTCTCTGATCCCTTGAAGTCTGCCTCATTAGGGTAGGTCCCTTGAATTGGATGGGGTCCTTTTCTTTCTGTCCTTTGGGTGAGAATGTCCTACTCTCTGGGGAAGCTTTGGTCATGCAGATTGACTTAGTTGCACCTCCTGATGTAGCATTTAAAACTTCAGCTGCCAGAGGGTGGGGCTTCTAAGTCCACAAGGGCCCTTTAACTGTTCAGACCACATTGGCAGAACCTTCAAAAGCTAGTCCCCCTACAGTCACTTAAGGTTCACCTAGTCTCCACATACTTCCTTCCTCTGTCCCTCAAGGGTAACGATCATACAATTATGCAAGTCCTAGCCACTCAAAGGAACAATTCCTATGCTTTGCCACTCAAGGGTTCAGCTTCCTCTGTAGACCTCCCTTGGTGGAGGCCAGGTGATTGTTTTTCAGTGGTTGTTGCTCTCTTCCTTCCACCTTGAGGTGGACTTCCTTTGTGGGAACCTCCTGTAGGTGCAGAGATCAGCTCATGGCACCCCCAGCATTCCTGTAGGGGATACAGTGAGAGCCCTTCCTCTAATATGTTTCTCTTGAATTGGGTCTCTAAATTACAGTAGCTAAGCCATCATTAATTTTATCCCTAGCCTGCAGGGAAGGCAACCAAGAGCTTGGATCCCAAGAGGTTTCTCTTCATAGATGTTTTTCCTCTCTTTAGTGCCGAAGGTCATAAATGTTAGTTATTCTCACAAGGGAGGTGGTCCATAATGTAGTATATCTATATTAGTATAGAGTTTATCATAGTAGGCATCTGCTATGAGTTGGGGTCAATTGCGGCCCTGTTATCCATCCTACTGTTCCCTCTCACCATATGGAAGTCATGCCTCTGTCTGCTATCAGTTATCAATTACTGTCAGTCACTGCACAATTCAGTCTCTGTCTTTTATCAGTCTTCACTAGTTGCTGTCAGTCTATCCTCACTCAGTCATTGTGTTCACAACCTGCTGTGTTATATTATAGCAGACTCCTTTCTAAGGTACCTTTAGCCTAAGGAGCAATTTTCCTGTGCTGCCTGTAGAGTGGACCCCCAAAAGAGGTTCCTTTGCCTTCATGGTACCCCAACAGGCTGGTAGTTCCCCATGGGACAAAGAGTGCGAATGGCCAAAGTATCCACATATGACAGTCAACAGCACATTCATTCAAGTACCTTCAGACTATCACCAATGTTGCACAAGCATAGCTGCTCACTAAGACGTGTAACCACTGAACCATAAAAGATGCCAAAACTTTACAGACAGACATCTTTAAGGACCTACAGTAACAATGCATTTCTACATACTGAAATTCCCGATGTTCATAACTATTTTAGAACTGATTTAACAGTAACAGAGTTTCAGTAGGGTCCTGATTCTACCCTGTTTCACAGCTGAGATGACTGAAAGATGAACAGGTAGAGAGAGAGTCATACAGTGTGCCAGCAGCTGTGGTGGGATACAAACAAAGCTAGGATCTATTTTTAAGCAATTTTTTGCCCAGAAAAGTCAGCTAAGGTGCAACATCATTCCACAAAAATGTATGCAAAAGAAATTAGGAGTATGTGAGGGATGAACAGTATTTCTCGAATACCACAAATAATGCACTATATGGTGGCACTATTCTTCCTATTTGGGAAATAATAAAAAGATGAAAACAACCCCCACCCTGCTCACAAGCCTAACTGTTAACAGATCCACAACATAACAGATCCACAACCCCATCCTCCTCTCCCCAGCACCCACAATTTAATGTTTAAACAAGGATCCCACATTGGGTGACTAGCACAATCAACCCACCTCCATGGCCAGCTGCCATTTCTTGCCAGCACTTTTGTGCTTTCTTTGAAATAGGTCCTATCTGGAAAGAAATAATCCCCACACTCCCCTACCCCAGCAGCAGCACCAACTCCCAACCTCCTACTGTCCAACACCCACTTCCTTATTAAAAGTCCCCCAGTGTGAGGGAAGGCAATCGCACAACCTCGCCTCCTCCATCGCCGACCACCTTCTTGTGAACGAAGCGCTCCTGTGCTTGCTTGTATAGTAAAACAGCTGATTACATGACCAGTTGTTTTACTATGTGAGCAAGCATGGGATCATCTTCATTCACAAGAAACAGACGGCCATAGAGGAGGGTGGGTTGTCAGTCATCTCACTTGAGGGGGGCTTTGGTCATGAACTGGGTGGTCGGTGGAGGAGTTGGGAGTTGGGAGTTGGGTGCTGCTCTCAAGATGGGTAGATGATTTCTTTCCATTTATAATCTAAGCAAAACACACAAAAGTGCTACAAGAAATGGTGGATGGCCATGGAGGTGGCAGGTTGTGCTGGTTGCCTGTTGTGGGATCCTTATTTAAAGATTAAATTGTGGGTGCTGGGGAAGAGGGTGAGTGGGAGGATGGGGGTTGTGAATCTGTAAACAATTGGGCTGGGGAGGAGGGAGGGGGCTGTATTTTACCTCCACACCACAGGAACATGAATAATGAACACAAATACCAAATTCCAAATATTTGGGATCCTGAATATTCAAAATAAGGTATTTAAGCAGAGTTCTGTTAAACTAAATGTCAACAACATTTCAATTTCTGGACATTCAATTTTTATTACTAAAGACATTTTCATGAAAAAAATGTTTTTGCCCTATAGACTTTATATATCCTCCAGATCTTCCTGCTTTGAAATCTCATCCTCTACTTGTGACATCAAATTCATTTCCTAGGCAATAGGTTGTGCAATGTCACTTGCAGGCAAAGCAGCAGGAACACAGAAAGTTTTAAGAGGCAAAGGGCCTGTTTTCCAACAAGTGCCTTTTATATTATAGAATGGCATGTCCTGAAATTCAAACATTTTACAATGTTATGAGATCTGAGTCCAGCTTATGCCAGCTGTCAATGTTTTTCAGTATACTGGAAAATCAAACCGCCAGTTGGTGAATCTGTTGTGCTAATACTCGATGCTGGTGACCTGGGTTGGGGAGTCATCAGAGGGGCCAGCCAGAGGGAGGATCGAGTCACCCCAGAGGTACTCTTCTCTTCAAGAGAGGGGTGCCCAGCATCCAGGAGGTTACTGCCACAAAGGTAACCACAGGTGGGGGTCATGCACAGCTGGCATTCAGGAAGGAGGATGCCAACGGAGCCTTCATGCACTGATGTACTCCTACAGCAGGTACGCACACACCACTAGCTTCAGACAGTCAGAGTCCCAGAAGTAGGGGCAACATGAAAAGGAGGAACTACCCCCAACCTACAGCAGGATGATGATGACCTCACTTTGCTGGCCCTGCACCACTGACTCAACACACACCTCCAGACCAAGCAGAACCTCCAATGGGGCTGGCCCATCCTATCGACCCTGTCCTTGAGGGGGTAAGCCAGGGAAGAACAAGGATGTAAAGGTAAGACTGGGGGCAGGTTGGTAGTGGGGCTGGGGCAGCAGTGGGCGTGGCACATAAAGGCAGAATGGGGCCAGCCTGGTGGCGTGGAGGCTGAGGCATCATGCCTTACCTCCTGCCACGCTGGCGACCCGTGATCATGGTGTGAGTGGGTCACGGGGTTGACCTGGATGGGAAAGGATCCAGCGTCCAGCTCTCCTCTCCCGGGGAGGGTGGAGTACAGAGGCTGGCATATGTCTGACACCTAGCAGTGGCTGGGTGATGGGCGCCTGGGTCACATGTGTGATGGGTGGAGGTGGAGCAGTCTGCCGGCATACTGTGGGTGGAGCGTGCATAGCTCGGCCATTGTTAACACCACATTGCTCCTCCTCCTCTGGGGAGGGAGAAAACAGGAGGAGAAAAAGTCCTGGGTGGTTGAATGACTACTGACCCTTGCAGACACTGCCCGATGAAGCAGGCCCTCCAGAACTGGATCCATGTCGGTGGGTTGGGGATCCCCACCGCCACAGGGTAGCCATGGGGAAGAAAGGAGGTGGTGCTGCACAATCAGGTAGATGGTGCTGGGGGTTGCAAGAACATGAGCCACCCAGAATGGGGTCAAAATAAGTATAAAAATAAATAAATAAAAGGCAGACTGGGGAGCAGTGAGTAAAGGGAAAAAAAAGAAGAGAAAACTGGAAAATCACTTTGTGTGATGTGCTCTTGGCCACACAATGAGTAAATGGCTCTGGTGGGATTTGAACCTGAATCTGCTGGTTCATAATCCTGCCTTTACCCCTAGACTACAGTGCAGCACCCTCCTTCTCCATTTGCTGCCTCTCCTTTAACACAGTAGCACACTACTACCTGCTGTTGTGATGGCACTCGGACATGCTTATGGTGGAACACTGCCAGTGTCAGCCTTGCCTTGAAAATATAGAAAGAGAGAAACACAGAAATTTATCGGCAGATAAAAACCCCATGGTCCATTCAGTCTGCCCGAGTTCCTCCTCTAGGAAGACCACCACCCTCCATTTTCTCTCTGCCCCCTGTTGGTTAAGCCCATGTATGTATCTAGGCTTTTTAAATTTCTTCGGCACCATGCATTTCTGCTTTAAGTTGAACCAGCATAATATGTTGTGGTGATTTGCATATACAGCCCATGATGATTATGGGGTATGTGATTTTGTATTTCGTTGAAACTTGGCTTCCTGGCCAGTGCCCTTTGAAGTAACCCTTGCCTGAGTGCTTGCACATTAAGATTCTTTGTCTTTTAGTTTGTTCTTTGTTTTTATTGGGCTCACCACAACCCAACCCAGATAGACCAACTTAGGGTAGCTGGTTCATTCCACTGGGGTGTTGTACAGATGAGGCACACTGATGAGTCCTGGTAGGGATGAAACATGTGTCTGTGCCTTCTTTGGCACCCTTTGCAGATTGTGTGAGAGACCTTTTGGCACCATAGATGTCTACTTAAAGTTGAACCAGCATAATATTTTGTGGTGATTTGCATAGAAAGCCCATGATACTTCGCATTATGGGGTATGTGTGATTTTGTATTTTTAGATTTGCCCACTGAATCAACCCCACCACCCATTCCTGCAGTCTATTCCATAACCCCCATCCTCTCAGTAAAGAACTTCCTCCTGATGTCACCTTTAAACCTGCCCCTTGAATTTTAATGCATGCCCCTAGTGGATTTGTTCTTACTCATCTGAAGAGATTGTCAACCCTCACCCTATTTATGTCTTTCAAGTACTTGAATGTTTATACCATGTCCCACCTCTCTCCTCCTTTCCTCCAGTGTGAACAGGCCCAGCTCACCAAGTCTCTCCTCGTATGACTTCTCCTGCTGCCTGCTCACCATTCTGGTAACCCTTCTTTGGACCCTCTCTAGTCTGCCCTTGTCCCCTTGTAAATATGGCCTCAGAACTGTACCCCATATTCCAGGTATGATCTGACCATGGTTTTGTATAGTAGCATGATCCTCCCTTCTCCCTACTTGTAAAGCCCTCTCTATGAATGCCAACATTCTGAGTGCCTTCCCTGCTGCCTTGTCGCACTGACTCTGAACCTTCAGGCTGTCTGAAATGGTAAGCCTTGGGTCCCTTCCTGTTCTGTTGTCTCCTGTTCTCCCCCAACCCAGAATTTTGCCTTTGGGTTTCTATGTCCTATATGCATAATTCTGCATTTCTTTGCATTAAATTATACTGTAGCTGCCGTCTTTCTGACCACTCCTCCAACCTTGCCAGATCCTTTCATGCTTTTCACACACCCCGACATATCCACCTTATTACATAGTTTTATGTCACCTGCAAACAGACTCACCTTCCCATGCAAACCCTCTGTAATGTCCCCAATATAAATGTTGAAGAGTATGGGTCCCAGCACTGAACCCTTTCCTCCTTTGGAGCACCCATTTACCACAACCCTCTGCATCCTTCCCTCTAACCAATGCTCAACCCATTTTGTAAACTTGCTCCCACTCTCAAGCTGCTTACCTTGCCTACCAGTCTCCTGTGGGATAATGTCAAAGGCTTCCTGAAGTCCAGGTAGGTCACATCCACCATCCCTCCCTGGTCCCATATCTCCGTAATCCTGTCAAGAATTCAATCAGGTAGGTCTGGCAGGACCTACCACCTGTGAATCCATGCTGGCTGCCGTTCAGGAGGCCCTCTGTCTCCAGATATTTAGTCATTTAATCAGCCTTCCTTTATAAGGCTCTCCATTAGCTTACCCACCACAGAGGTAAGGCTAACTGGGTGGTAGTTCGGGTTTCTCCTTCTGCCCCCACTTATGCAATGGCACCACCTCAGCCCTTTTCCAGTTCTCAGGAACCCTTCCCTTGTCCAGTGACAGATTAAATAACCTCATGAGCGGTGCCTCCAACACCTGCTTCAGCTCTTTGAGCACTCTTGGGTGAATCCTGTCGCCATTCGCTCTACCTTCCTGCAGTTTCCAGTTCATCCAATATCCTATTCACCGTGAATGGACCCGAGTCCACTTCCTGTCCTCCTTTCCTGACTTCCAACTCCAGCCCTTCTAATTCTCCACCTTGAAGACTGATGTGAATAATCATTCAGAACGTTAGCTTTTCTATATCCCTTCTGCCATTACCCCTTCCCTTTGAGTCTAATAATCCTTATCTTCCCTTCCTTTCCATCATTATCTAAAGTTTTTATCCCCTTTTCGCCTCCTTCTAGATTCACCTTAGTATCAGCCTTTGTCCTTCTGATTATTTTCCTGTTTCCCTCAGTTTTGCCTTTTAATATCTCCCTGCCCATCTCTTTCTGAGAGGCTTTATATGACCTGAATGCCCTCCCTTTCTTAACTGCTACCCCACTTCCTTTATGAATCAAAGACGCTTTCTCCCCTTCTTTTTTGCTCATCATCCTAACGCATAGTTCTGTCGCCTTTGTATTCCTCCTTATTCCCTCCACAGCTCCTCCACATCATCCACATTCTCCTTTCCTTCTAGTTCCTTCCTACAATTTCTGTCATCTTCCCAAAATCTGTCTTCCTAAAGTTTAGCACCTTAGTGGTGGAAATGCACTTAACTGGCCCTTTCCAAATTTTAAAGCTTACTGTCCTGTGGTCACTGTCCCCGAAATTTTTCCCACCACCACCTCCTCAACCCTATCCCCATTTGTCATTACTAGATCTAGTATGGTCCTCCCTTAGCAGGTTCTGTGACCAGCTGGTGCATGAACAATTCCTGCATGGCTACCAGCAACTTCCTTCTCCTTTCTGTGGATACTGCCGAATTTCCCATTTCACATCTTGTAGACTCAGATCGCCCAAAACCACTATTTCCTTTTCCTGGCCATCTCCTGTATTTCACTGATGAACACTCTATCCACTTCCTCTCCTTGATTTGGTCATCTGTAGACCACCCCTGCCCTCACTGCCTCCCCCACCCCTGTCAGTTTAAAGTGACCCATAGTGTCTCTGCTGATCCATCCCTCCCCCACTTGCAATTGCTTGAATCCACCCCCTTACATACAAGGCAATCCCCTCCCTTCCTCCTGTTCTATCCCTCCTGTAGAGTCCATACCCTGGTATTTCCACTTCCCAACTGTGGTTGTCAGTCCACCAGGTCTCCATGACTGCAATTATGTCCAGGTTATCTGCTGCCACCGCTGCCTGCAGGTCCACCATTTTATTACCAAGGCCTGGCATTTATTAGCAACCCTTTCCACCAGCCCTGCCTTCCACCATTTCCCTCCCCACATCTCCGCCCCCAGCTGTGGGGAGTGTGAGTTAGGTAAGTCCCACCAGACATATTCCTGGACCACCCCTAGCTGTGCACTCCCTTCCCGAGTTTAAATCACTCCCTAGTATTTTATCTATGTATCCCTGGAGTTTCCCCTCAATAGTCTAGCCCTCATCATTGATATGCAGTCTGTCCCTTGCATACAGATACTGATCTACCATGTGTCCCCCACTCACCTATGCATACATAGACCTCCTTTCTACACCACAGCCTCAGCAAGTGGTTAAAGTTCATGATTCTCAATTGCCTAGCTGTACTGGCGCAGTGTACTGGCAGGATTTCTGTAAAGCTGTGGATCTCACCATCCCTTGCACCTCCTGCTAACTCCATGAATCTCTTCTGCACCACCTCCACCCGTCCCCGCTATGTTGTTTGTTCCCAGGTGTAAGACCAGGTGAGGGCCCCCAACCCACCTAATGTACTCCCTAATTTTTAGTAGCACCCTGCTCACCTCCATTCCTGGCTCACAAAAAATTACCTCCCTTCTTTTTTATTAAATATACTTTATTGGTTTTTCTAGGTACATACATCTTACATATCGGAGATCATATAATACTGTATATATGCTTGTTGAAACAGATTTTCTGACCCACACTATTATGCGTTATCATATTTGGTGTCTGTAGCCCCCTTGCCCCCTCCACCCCTACCATCCCCTCCTATCCCCCCTCCCTCCCTCCCTATCCCCACTGCCACAAATATTATCTTTGACAATTGGAATACATATTAATAGGAAGTCCTATTAAAAGTGCAGGTTAATTCATAAAGGGGCATTAGTGTTAACCGTTATTGTATTGGGCTGGATTAATAACAAATTGTAAAAGGAATCCCAAAGTTGTTCGTATTTTCCCATTCTTTGGGTTAATCCCACGATAACACGTTCTGCCTGTATAGCAAACATAATTTCTTTATACCATTGGTATAAGTTGGTATTAGGGCATCTACCCAATGTCTAATAATACTTTTTTGGCACAAACAGATATCAGTGCCATGTATGCTCTTGGGTTTTGCCCTGGAGAGTCGTGTAGTCCCTAAAATGCAAATTTCAGAGGTAAATTTGTCTGAGAGAGCTAGTAGTGGGTCCAGTCAGTATCTAATACAATTCCATAATGGGAGACTTTATCACATGACCATAACATATGCAGCAAATCTCCTTGGGCTTGAGAACACTTGGTACAAAGGTTAGACTGTAGGAAACCCATCTTAAATAATTTAACTGGAGTATAATACATGTTATGTACAATCTGAAATTGCATGTATCTATACTGATCCCATTGATGTATCTATATAGGTGTTTCCAAATTTTAGCCAACATCTAGGGGGCAGAAGTTGGAAGAGATTGATCCCACCAGTAAGTTCTCTGTCCTTCTATCTCAGCAATCGTGGTCTGTAAGAACTTGTAAGCATATGAAATTAAGTGAGTAGACGGAACTGACTTAAGATATGGGGTTAAAACAGTTAGAAGGGTGGGTAGTCCACCTCCCAGTGCCAAAATACTGTATTAACATATGACTAATCTGCAAATACTTAAAAACATGAGTGGTGGTCCAATGGTACTGACTATTGGCTTCCTGGAATCACATCAGCTTCTGGTTAATAATTAACTCCTCTACTCTTCCAATCCCATACTGGGCCAAAAATGTTAAGTTTTATTGGTTTACCAAAGATTAGCAAATTAGGATTATTGAAAAGGGGTTATGTTACATCTTTATACCCATTAGTCCTAGTAAGGTATTAAGTTGGTATTGTGTAGCCAAAAGAGCATCAGGCAGGGATCCTCTCAGTTTATTTGGAAGATTTTTCCTATTCAGAAGGGAGGACTTCTGGAACCATATCATGTAATGCACACAAAGATTTCTCAATTCCAAGCCAGAGACGGAAGTACATAGAATCAGATGAATGTTCTGACGGAAGTATCCAGTACCTCAATCTAGTTAAGTGCATTGCAAGGTAATATAAATATAGATTGGCGGCTGAAGACCACCATCATTTTTGCCCATGTAAGCTTATAATAGCCTCTTCTTGATTTTTTCCTGCCCACAAAAAGAGTTAATAATTTTATGTACCTCGTGAACCAAGATTTGGGTAAGTTCAATTGTACATTTGCAATGGGTATAATAAGCGGGTAACACATTCATTTTATTTTACTCATATGACCCCAAAGCGATAAGGGTAATAGGACCAACGCTTAATATCCTCCTCTATGTGATTTTGGGTGGCATCAAGGTTGCTTTTTCATTATTTTAGGGAAGGGTGAAGGAAGATACCCAAATATTTCAGTTTATCTGATCTCACTGTAGGCCCAATTTAATTATTTCTGTTTTCTGAAAATACTGATTAAGAGGAAATACTTCCATTTTATCCAAATTCAGTTTGTAATTAGAAATCAAACTAAACTGCGACATTAATGCAAGTGCAGCTGGGAGGGATTGTGAAGGGATGAGATATGTAGTAAGATATCATCCATATACGAGAGTTCATATTCTGATTTCCTATTGCAATCCCTGATATTAAGGGTGAGGAATTAGGTTTCCTAATGAGGGGTTCAAGAAATAGATTGAATAAATATGGCGAGGGGGCATCCTTGGCTGGTACCTTGTCTCAAATTAAAGGGAACTGACCTCCTTTAAAGCCCCTTCCTTCCTTAACCATCGGATCCCTTTATAATAGAGTCCCCATACACTATCACAGATTTTCCTGCCTTACCACTAAGGGTGCCTCCGCATCCTTTACCTCGCTTCTCCCAGTGCTACATACAACCCCTGGCCACCCCTATCTCCCACTCCTGCACCCCCTATCCCCCATCCCTTTCCTTCTCTGAAGTTTGCCCTATCCCACCCTTTCCTCTGCCTCCTCCCATCCTCCTCTTTGCCCTTACCCATATCCCTTACTCCCTGAATCTCATCATCTAACCTGTTGCCTGAGGTCTGACTCCTTCCTGTTGGCCACTTCCTACTTCTTTCCATCCCATTTCTGCCCTCTTCTTACCACTTTGTCCCCTCCAAAGTATTACTCATGTGCCAGCCCTGCTGTTCATATCTTGTATCCCTTTTATGAGATCCGCCCATACCTCTGGCTTGTTACTCATTTCCTTCAGTGTGCCCCCACCCCACTGCTCTTATTTCGTAGTCTGTTTCTGAGACCCTCCTTACCTCTGGCTTTGTCTGCCTTTCATGGCCCAGCTCCTTATTACGCTTAACTTTCCTCCTGCTACTTCCTCCTGTTCCTCCATCTCCCTTAAAGACCAATACCTGTTTGAACCTATTGTGTATCTGTGCTCATTGATGTTGCCATACATTTCCATATTGTCCCTGAACCCTGCCCTGGCACCTCCCTCCTGGTCCCCAGTGTGTCCTGCTTGCTCTAACTCCTATCCTCTCCTTCATCCTGTCTCCTGCCCACCCCTTTATCTTCCGTGTTTCTCTTTTCCCTTTCTGCCCGACATTTCTTTCTTCCGCCTTAATAGTTCAGCCTCCATCCTCCTTAGCCTTTGACAAATTGGGCACTCCCCAGCCTCCACACAGTGCTTATGAATATGGCTGCTCCACAGTTGTTACAACCCACGATCCTCCCTCCACTGTGTCTCCTACTCTCTCCCTCACCCATCTACCCTCCCCTGTTGCTGTCCTCCCCTGGCATGCCCCTATACCCTGCTCCTCCACCTACTTCCACCATCTCTACTCCCGATCCATGCCCTCCTCTCACTCGTGTGCCCTTCTTGTTCCATACTCCCAATTTTAACTAATGACCTCCGAACAAGCTGTGTCCAAACCTTTCACCCTTGGTGATCTGCTTCTTAAACCTCAGAAACAAGCAGTATCCTAGGAGATCGGCTTCTTAAAACCTCACAAACAAGCATTAACCAGCTCCTTCACCCCAGGTAATCTGCCATGCATCGAGGAGGGCATCAGATTCCTAGAAGGGACAGATGCACACTCTCTTAATACCTAGCAATCAAAATTTATACCACCTTCAAAATTTGTGCAGCCTTTAAGATGAGTACTTTGTTAGCTCCTGGTTCCAGAGCGTCATATGGTGTTGGAACCATCCATAGCTGAACCTGGCCAAAAATGGCCACCAAGGAAAATGAGTTAATACCTATAAATCTATTTGATAGCTCTCAGTACAGACCATACAGCATAATGCCCTCTTCAAATCCCTCTCAGTATTTTGCCCCTCCCACTGTTTAACAGTTTTCAGTACAGGTCACACGGCATTTATGCCCCATATAAGTCCCATTCATTTCTTTGTCCCTCAGACTAGTTAACCCTTTCACAAGTTAACATTTGCCAGTACAGATCACACTGTTTTAACAACTCTCAGTGTAGATCACACAGCATTACTGCCTCTCAAATCTCTCTCAGTAGTTTGTCCCCTTACTCTTAAACAGTTTCCAGCCTAAATGCGACTGGCACATGCAGTTAACTTAAATGATACTAGCAGCACCATAGTTATAACAATGGAAGTTTGAGAGGCACCAGTGAAGTTTAGGACATTAGGTTGCTGCAGTGGTGTAGTGGTTAGGGTAACTGCTTCTGGTATAGAAGGTAGGGGTTCAGTACTGACCAAGGGCAGGGATAAGAGATGCAGTTAGCAGCAGTACAGGAAGAGAGGGGTGGAGAGTAGAGATAGGCAGGTAGGACAAGTGGTATGGAGAGAGAGCAGGAAGTAGTGTGGAGAGGGAGGCAACAGCAGCTCTAGTAGTGGCAAGTATAACTTGCTAATGAATGGGAAACTGGGGTGTTAGGAAGGCAGGGTGAACAAGGTCACAGGGTTAGAAGAGGGTGAATAAGGTCAATGGCTAATGTGACCTATAAATTAAGAGCCAGCCCAGGGCATGGTGGGGAGTTGATGGGCTAGCACAGTCCAGATGCACAGCCCAACTTCAGTTCACAGAAGAGTTTTTAAATGGTCCTGTTCAGCTACCTGTTGCTCTGTGAGGCTTTGCAGTGTTTCTAAGAAAAACAAGCATTTGTCAATGCCGAATGTTTGCTTGCTGGCATTGACATTAGTAATGTAGAAGTTACAGAGCTGCATAATAGGAATGGCAGTGAAGTATTGAACTGAAGCCAGCCTCACCAGCACCCGTATGCAGGAGGGGACCCCATTATTTGTGTAATGTTAGTGCCTGAGTATTAACAGGGTTTACAGCATGCCACCTGGGCCTCTGAATATGGCCCTGAGGGCAAGCAGCAAACCTCAATAGCGTTAGCACAAACCCCGCTTGACGCCCGCACTAACATTTGAATCTGGCCTGATGTTTTTACTTAAACATGACAACCACTAAAATAGTCCTATCATTTCCAAAAATATTTTAATGATATATAATAATGATTTAAAATATATTTCTAAAGCTGTAACCTTTATACTAAGATTTGAAATGCAGTTTTTTATGAAAGTTTGGCATCGAATTAACATGAATAAATCTTAAGGCTACAGATGCTCATGTCAATATGTTAATGAAAATAACAAAATAAATATTGCTATCTGGATATTGTAGCCACATCTTCCACATATGGAAGATATAGCAACATCATATATCAATATATCAGCTTAGCTGACTCCAGGCTTTCACTTAAAATGAAAAATAACTGTCTAGCCTTAACAATTCAAAAGTTACTAATTTAAAGAAATTATCTTAGAAAAGGTCTAATGTTGAACTGCTGGGCTAGAAACTGAATTTATTTTAATGAAAGCTTGGAGTCTGGTAAAAGAATCAGTCTTATCCATAAAATTTGTACATGTGGCCCTCATCTTAGAGAATGAGCAATCATATACTTCCCCATTTATGATGCTGCCAATTAGCATATTATGACACTAATTAGCTAATTACAATCAGACACGTTTTATTAACACATTGACATAAATACACAAACACTAAAAACACCTCAATAAGACATGTAACAAGCCCCTTAATAACACATGTAACAAGCCCCAATACTACATGTAACAGACACCTTATTAACTTTTATAACAGACACTCTAAAATCTCCCAAAACTCTACCTACAGAAAACTACCCTATCCTACACTAAAAACCCAGCTAACACCCTCCCTGTTCTCTCACTCACTTAGCAAGCCGGTCTATCATGATGGCCCTCCATGCTGCTGCGGCCGCCTCTGCTGTTGTCCCTCCTGATCTTCATATACTGAGGCTCAGTGTGCCCAGCTCAAAATGCCCTCTCTGAGAGACTGCATGCCACTCCTGACCAAACACCATGCCACTCCCAGCAGGCTGCAGAACACTCCTGACCAGACTGCTGCTCCAGACTGCATGCCATGCTCACTATCCTAAAGGGAAGACTGCTGGATCAAGTCTTCTTTGCAGGAAGCCCCACAATAGTGGAAACACTACTGGAACAAATAATGGCAGTCAGGCAAGAACTCACTACACTATAAAAACATTAAGAATCTTCTTAAAGGTACATACCACTACACTATGGAAAGATTACTAACATACTAAAACGTCAAAGAGTAGGCCTTATGGTCATTGAGTATGCTTGGGCCTCAGCACCCTGATTGGGCACCAAAGCCATCTACCTGGCTCCTTTCCTGCCTACCCCATCCCCACTCCTAGTCTCCGAGCAAGCCATCCTCCGCTTCACCTTGCATATACCCATCCCATCCTCTTTAAACCTGTCCACAGTAGCTACCTGTACCAGCTCTTCGCGCAGTGCATTCCATGGTTCCACCACACTCTCAGTGAAGTATCTCCACCTTTCCCTAAGCCTTCACCCTCAGTCTTCCAACTGTGCCTCTGGTGACTCCACCTCCTTCAGCCAAAGGATCCTGTCTAGGCTTAACTTATTAACTTCCTTGAGGTACTTGAAGACCTCAATCATATCCCCTGTCCCTCCTCTCTCTCTCCTCCAGCGAGAACAGGTTGAGCTCCTCCAGACACCTCAATGTCATATCCAGTCTCTGGATCATTCTAGTTTCCTCCTCTGAACCCTCTCCAGGAGCTGGATGTCCCTCCTAGTGTGCTGCTAGAACTGCACACAGTACTCCAGGTGCGGTATAACCAAGTTGTTGCACAGCGTACAGTTGTACTAAACTATGGAAAAAGAAAACACTAACAAAAACCACTACACTATGGTAAAACATAGTACACAGTTATGAAAGCATTAATCACTGACAGAGAGGTTATACTGGTGGATTAATGCCGCTTGGGGGTTGGTGCATGAGGCCACAGGCCGAGTCCTTCCAACCACCCAGTGGGCATTACTCCACCGTAGAGCCCAACACTGAGGTGATTAATGCACTTGTACATGGCAAGTGCAATGGGAATATTGTTCCAGTGGTGTTTCAGTTAGAAGTAGGCAACAGTTACCGACAGTACTACTCCAGCCTCCTAAACTATGCACACTTTCCTTAATTGTGAGACACTGAAATGATCTGCAGCCATGCACCTTTGCATTTCACAATAGACACTCATTTATATAGTGCACAGTACTTTTCAACTACTCAGGATTAGATGACTACTGTACCACACAGACTAAGCACCGTGCAAATCTATAATTGTTAGTGGCCGTTTCTGAGCTTTGTGCTTCCTACTCGATACCAATCATCCATTGCAGCACTGCACTGTGGGAGAATTCTGTAGCTAAACAGTCACATTAGGAAATATACATAAAGTCATATCTGCTCTTCTTTCTTCAGCTGCACTGATCGCTGTGCTGTGCTCCTGTGCGATCAGGTCCCTCTACTAACACTTTACAACACTTCTGCTCTTCTACAGTACCTGTTGTTGTTGCTGCATAACTCCATGACATTTATTTCTATTACTGCTGGAATTCAGTATCTCGCCTGCTGTCTCTCATTCTGCATGCCCTGGAGAAATTATGTCCTAGTGGTTTTGAACTGGTACTGCAGTAGCAGGCATTATTGTATGCACTTTCGTAAGTTGTGGTTGTGACTGGTATGGCAATAGCGGGCTCTACTGGTGGATTAATACCTGCTTGCTTTTGATCAGTCGATGCCTTTCCACCAATGTCATTTCTTCATTTCGCTATGATCTTTACTGCCATGTCACAAAATGTACAGTCTGCATTATATAATAAAAGATGGCAAGTCTGGCATAATCACAAAATAATACCATCTTGGGGTTGAAAAAGCTCATAAAGGTCACTCACCCTTCAAGCTTGTGGCTTTATGGCTTGTTTGACCCCTCAGTTGTATTATTTCCTTGTATAACATACTTTGCCATCATATCCCTCTCCTCTCCTCTCTATATATACTATTTAAAACCCATTTTGAGACATTATTGATAGATATTTTTTATTGATGACACAGCTCAAAAAGGCAACACATAAAGTCACTCCTTTTGTTTTGTGTATTGACAAGACTATTGCTACTATTTATATATCTGTACATAAAATTACATGATGGTTTAAAATATTTAATTTTGTTTTACATTTTCTAAATTTTTGGTAATGCTGCATATTATTTTATTAGAAGCTGTCTAGTTTTCACCTAGTTCTTCATTTATCTTAAGCCCTTAATCTCACTGCAAACATTTCACTTTCCTCCAGCCACCCTTATTTTTCCTTGCTTTCAATATAATAAAATAACTATTCCATTGTGTTTAGAACTTGCATCACCATGATTTCAAAACACATACAGCATTTTATAGCCAGTGTGCAACATTCTGAAAATGTGTCCTACAACCAGTGCCAGAGAGTATGCACCAGAGACAAGGATGGTTAATTTTCATTACTGTTCCTTACCTCACGGAACCCCAGTCAGGCTCTAATTTATCATTTGTATATTTCGCTGCATAGCAAGAGCTGTGCTAATGTATAGGAAAGGAGGAGGTGAGAGAAAAGGGATCTGAGTGCATGATCCATAAGAATGTGGGATCACTACCAACAGTTAATGTTAAAAGTCCCAACACAGCACCAGTTCCGATAATGTCCAATACACTACAGTGTAAGTTCAAAATTCCATATGCCCTATAATCCTTATTTATTTTCAGCACAGTTTGAGGGCAGGTGGCTCACATTTGAAGAAACGAAGTTGCAAGGTATTATATATGTTGGAACCCTTCACTTCCTCGGTTTAGTCGACCTTACATATTATGTGCAGGTCCCAGTAAATACATACATGTGATTGTGGTGGTGCTGGCAGGGTGTGGGTGTGTGTGTGGGGGATTATTGGGAGGTCACAGTGACTGAGCTGAACACACACAAGTCCGCTCATCACAAAGGTGGATCTCTCTCTGACATTAAAAGTTGACAAAATGTCATCTCCCAAATTGAGTTAGTATATCACCTACAATTTAAAAGCAGAGTTTCTCCACAGTGCTCTAACAACTTTTCTAGAACAGCAGTTTCAGAACTTCTAAACTTTTCAAACAAATACTAAATAAAATAAGCCTTGCATAATTCCCACTAACAGGAAACTGTCATTTTTTTTTGGTCCTGGCTAAAAGTAACTAACCTACATTGTTGGAACTGAAGGGGACAGTACTGAGAGTCGTGTAGTTGACTTGCTTCCAAGCCCCCATTTTAATAGAGGAAGGATGTAATAGCATGCCACGGTGGGTAATAATAAATCATTATACAAGTCTAGCTAGCGCCATGGATGTTAAAGCCATGGCCCTGTTCTGTGCTTTGCACGCTATTCTGCATCCAAACATTGGAGGGTAAGTGAACTAGAGTGTGTGTGTTTCTGAATAGGTAGTAGTAGACTGACTGACAGTACAGAAAGTGTAACTCAGACTCTCTCCATATGCTGGGGGCTGTGAAAGCAGAGCTTGCCAGTTCTAGTACAGTAATATCAATCCAAAGTTGAGCTGATCCAGTATAGAACAGTGGCAGCAGCAGTCGCATATATCTGAAGGTGCTAAGGTTTGGGGCTGAAAATAGTTCCATTATTTTAGTGTTGCTATTATTATTTGCATTAGTCTGTGATCTTGCAAAGATTTTTTTTAATTCTGCTGGCCATCAGGAGACTTTCCCACCATTAACTATTCTTAAGTGTGTGTGTGTGGGCTGACTGTTTAAAATAAGAAAAGGTTCTCGTGGCAATACTGTTTAAATTATATATGTATTGGGCAGAGAATATATATTTAGCTATATAGCTATATACAGAAGAAAGTATTCATCCTCTGAACCAATTTCAATATCTGATTTCACCTGCTATGAGGGAAGCATTGTGTTGTGGAGGATATTTGCCTAAGAATGGCTAGTTTCAGACCTATAGGCGTGCGGGTTTACAGGTTGCAGTGCAGGTTTACAGGTTGCAGCCTGGAGCTGCTTCTCATCGGGTTACTTTCAAGGTATGGCACAGCTAAACACCATCAGCAGATTGCTGAAAATGTTGGCCTGAAATCAACATATCCATACCTCTCATTCTTTTGTCACTGAAACGAGAAACACCGACCCTCAACATGAGGGCCACATCATTTAGATACAAGCACAGGACACTGTAGAAATCAATTTATTTACCTGTACAACGTTTATGTTTATTATTATTATTTTTTCGCATCTTAGAATATGATGAATTTCTGCTTTAAAGTCTGCATTAACAGCACCTTCTCTGGTGGGCATCACCTTTTTACTGACTTTGAGGGTAAAATGAAGGACGTGCCTCATAATCAGGGATAGTTGAGAGATATAGCAGTGTGTAGCTAGATACAGTAGATGGACAGATAGAAGGATGGATGGGTTGATAGAGAGGGAGACAGCTGGATAGAGGAGTCAGATAGGTAGCTAGATAGACAGACAGTATGTATAAGGGGGTGGGGAGATGGTGATCTGCAGAATAGTGGGAAAATATATATATAGATATATATGTGAGAGGACCGATGGCATGAGAGGAGATATTCATGTAAAATGAGGAAAGTCCTGCAGAATGAGGGAAATATTAAAAAGGGGCCTGCAGTATGAGGGAGACGTGACTGTCTGAATGTGCAAAGAGATGAAAGTCCTGTAAAATAAAATGTTATATACAGTATATAGAGGTGTGCAAAGAGAGTGGGGCTTGCAGAATAAGGGAAGTTGGAGCTATATATGCAAAGAGATGGGGAATGAGGGAGATGTTTCTGTTAAGACACGGAGACTGGTAGAATGACAGGAGATGTACAGTATTTGTAACGAGAGGGAAACCTGCAGAACTAGGGTGACAGATATGCAGAGGTGAGACCAAGAGGTATGATGAGACATATTCATGTAAATGAGGAAAATTCTAAGGAGAGAATATATGTAGAGGGGAGACTAGGGAGAAAGGAGATCTGATAAAGAAAAGGATGGTTAGAATATCTGGGGCTCCAAGCTGTGGAGGGAACATGGCCCTCTGAATCCCCCAGTCAGGCTCTAATTTATCATTTGTATATTTCTAGGCTGCATAGCAAGAGCTGTGCTAATGTATAGGAAAGGAGGAGGTGAGAAAAGGATCTGAGTGCATGATCCATAAGAAGTGGGATCACTACCAACAGCTAATGTTAAAGTCCCAACACAGCACCAGTTCCGATAATGTGCAATACACCACAGTGTAAGTTCAAAATTCCATATGCCCTATAATCCTTATTTATTTTCAGCACAGTTTGAGGGCAGGTGGCCTACATTTGGAAGAAACAAAGTTGCAAGGTATTATATGTTGGAACCCTTCGCTTCCTCGGTTTAGTCGACCTTTACATATTATGTGCAGGTCCCAGTAAATACATACATGTGTGATTGTGGTGGTGCTGGCGGGTGTGTGTGTGGGGGATTATTGGGAGGTCATAGTGACTGAGCTGACACACACAAGTCCGCTCAATACAAAGGTGGATCTTCCTCTTGACATTAAAAGTTGACAAAAACGTCATCTCCCAAATTGAGTTAGTATATCACCTACAATTTAAAAGCAGAGTTTCTCTGCACAGTGATCTAACAACTTTTCTAGAACAGCAGTTTCAGAAGTTCTAAACTTTCAAAACAAATACTAAATAAAATAAGCCTTGCATAATTCCCACTAACAGGGAAACTCATTTTTTTTGGTCCTGGCTAAAAGTAACTAACCTCGATTGTTGGAACTGAAGGGACTGTACTGAGAGTCGTGTAGTTGACTTGCTTCAAGCCCCATTTAATAGAGAAAGGATGTAATAACATGCCACGGTGGGTAATAATAAATCATTATATGAGTCTAGCTAGCCGCCATGGATGTTAAAACCGTGGCCCTGTTCCTGGTGCTTTGCACGCTATTCTGCATCCAAACATCGGAGGTAAGTGAACGAGTGTGTGTGTGTGTGTGTGTGTGTTTTCTGAATAGGTAGTAGGTAGACTGACTGACAGTACAGAAAGTGTAACTCAGACTCTCTCCGTATGCTGGGGCTGTGAAAGCTGAGCTTTCTAGTTCTAGTACTATAATATCAATCCAAAGTTGAGCTGATCCAGTATAGAACAGTAGCAGCAGCAGTCGTGTTATCTGAAGGTGCTAAGGTTTGGGGCTGAAAATAGTTCCATTATTTTAGTGTTGCTATTATTATTTGCATTAGTCTGTGATCTTGCAAATACTTTTTTAATTCTGCTGGCCATCAGGAGACTTTCCCACCATTAACTATTCTTAAGGTGTGTGTGGGGAGGGGGCGCTGACTGATAAAAATAAGAAAAGGTTCTCATGCCAATATTGTTTAAATTATATATGTATTGGTCAGAGAAATATATCTTTAGCTATATAGCTATTTACAGAAGAAGGTATTCATCCTCTGAACCAATTTCAATATCTGATTTCACCTGCGCTATGAGGGGAGGTAGCAGTTGTGGACGATATTTGCGAAAGAATGGCTAGTTTCAGACCTATGGCATGCGGGTTTACAGGTTGCAGTGTGGGTTTACAGGTTGCAGCCTGGAGCTGCTTCTCATCGGGTTTCTTTCAAGGTATGGCACAGCTAATCACGATCAGCAGATTGCTGAAAATGTTGACGGCCTGAAATTACCAACATATCCATACCTCTCATTCTTTTGTCACTGAAACGAGAAACACCAACCCTCAAAATGAGGGCCACATCATTTAGATACAAGCACAGGACACTGTGGAAATCAATTTGTTTACCTGTACAACGTTTATGTTTATTATTATTATTTTTTCGCATCTTAGAATATGATGAATTTCTGCTTTAAAGTCTGAATTAACAGCACCTTCTCTGGGTGGGCATCACCTTTTTACTGACTTTGAGGGTAAAATGAAGGACGTCCCTCATAATCAGGGATAGTTGAGAGATATAGCAGTGTGTAGCTAGATACAGTAGATGGACAGATAGAAGGATGGATGGGTTGATAGAGAGAGAGACAGCTGGATAGAGGAGTCAGATAGGTAGCTAGATAGACAGACAGTATGTATAAGGGGTGGGGAGATGGTGATCTGCAGAATAGTGGAGAATATATATATATATATATATATATATATATATATGTGTGAGAGGAGACTGACGATGTGAGGGGAGATATTTATGTAAAATGAGGAAAGTCCTGCAGAATGAGGGAAATATTAAAAAGAGGGCCTGCAGTATGAGGGAGATGTACTGTCTGAATGTGCAAAGAGATGAAAGTCCTGTAAAATAAAATGTTATATACAGTATATAGATGGTTGTGCAAGAGAGAGGGGCTTGCAGAATAAGGAAAGTTGGAGCTATATATGCAAAGAGATGGGGAATGAGGGAGATGTTTCTGTTAAGGCACGGGAGACTGGTAGAATGACAGGAGATGTACAGTATTTGTAATGAGAGGGAAACCTGCAGAACTAGGTGACAGGTATGCAGAGGTGAGACCACGACGTATGATGGGACATATTCATGTAAAATGAGGAAAATTCTAAGGAGAGAATATATGTAGAGGGGAGACTAGGGAGAAAGGAGATCTGATAAAAAAAAGGATGGCGTTAGAATACCTGGGGCTCCACGCTGTGGAGGGAACATAGCCCCTTCCATAGAAGAGCCAACATTATCAAGTGCTCCCTTGTACACTACAATTATGTTTACTATTGCTCCACGAAGATATACTAAAACTCCACAAAATATTGGTGCTGCTTCTGTGCATTCAATCAATTTAATAATCACATTAAGTATGAAGAAACATGTTTTTAAGACTAAATTAATGATACCCTGCCTTCATATTCTTGTTGTTTATTTAAACTTGCTACACTGGGGTCATATACTTTGTGCTGTAAAGTCAGTGATACACATTTAATACTGACCAATTGAGGCGTCTTATCCAGAAGCTGCACTTTCACTGCTGCTTTCTCTGTTCAGCTATTCTCAGCAGCACCATTACTTACAACTTTCTCTGCTCACAACAACAGCCTAAGCCAGAAGAACCCTTCTCCATCCCAGCTCTCCACACTGTGGGTGACCGCAGTGGCTCTGCTTTCTTCACATCGACTAGGCTAGGGAAGCGCTCAAACAAGTATTATTTGCCTTTGGCCTGGATCGATCCTGAAAATGGACTTTGTAGTCAAGTGTTCTTCCAGGTCATCAGATAAATGAAGTTAATTAAAAATATTGCAAGAGTCAGTTTTAAATTCACACAATCTTGGTGCAGGCAGATCTGAACGGATTAACAAATGCCAGTGTGCTTAGGCAATAGTTTACTTAACACTGCATCGGATAAATCCATCCATACATCCACCCACCCACTATTTTGAAATCCCATGGTTGTTTATGTTTCCCCAAATTAAAATGTATTGGTAAATTTACCTCTTGAGAATTGCTTTCTTTCCCAATTTTATTAATTGTATGTATGAATATATCATGTATTTAGTCTTTGTGAAGCTAGCTTTGTTAACCTAGCGCATCATCAGGAGTTATCTAGTCTTTAAATTCTTTGAAACCTGCAATGAGCAAGCCGAGCTCCAGAGGTAAGTATGGGGTGGGGGTGGAGGCAGGGTGCGCGGTGGGTGGGTGCGGGTGGGGGCAGTGAGACTGCGGACCATTTTTTTCATTTACAGTTTTTAAATTAAGATGATGCGGGGCGTTTGCCCGCTGGGGTGGACTCTGGCGTGGCACAAGGACGGCTGGTGGGGTCGTGGAGCCGACGGGGATTGGGCACCCCCATCAGCAATAGCATCTGTTGGCATGCTGGGGTGGGCTCTGGCAGTGGCACCCTGTACTGGGGGCAGTGGAGCCGGCGGGGTTTGGGCACGTCGGCTGTCTAATCTAGGGCCACGCTGGGTGGGCACCCAGCGAGCATATGTAACTGTGCTTGGGGCGCAGCACAGCCGACAGGATTGGGCACCCTATTGGCTACACAGTGTGTGCCTGTGGGGGCAAGCACGCAGTATGCATGTGTGCATGTGTGTGCGTTAGGTGTGTAGGGGAGCGTGTATGAGTAGGCTGATATCTTATCGCTGCTCACTGAAGCTTAGGCCCCTTTCAACTGTACCCACTGCATTTTGGAGCTGTCACAGACAGCTCCAGCAGACATTGGAGAACTGTGGCCGCGCCTGCAAACACACTGACTGAATTGGAAGAGGCTGCCACACCTCCGAACTCGATGATGGCATCTATGTTTCTTGCACATGCGCAAGCAAACATAATAAATACAGAAAAGGATTAAAGTCTATTGAATCTGCCCTGTTGCCTTACTGTGTATTCGTTGACTTGATTCCCCTTCAGAGTTCTTCCAACCTCCACCTTCCCTGATAACCCCTTGAAGATGTCTCTTTCTCTTTGAACCCTGATCTAATCTCAGCACTGACCACTTTGCTGGGCATTCTCTCCCACCCTCCACCACTTAGTTCCTGAAAACATATTTTTGTTCTCTTTTCTAAATCTCCTCCTCCCAGCTTGATGCTGTGCCCCTGTGGATGTACTCTTTCTCAGTGTGAACAGCTCTGTGGAATTCACTTTGTTGGGTCTTTGTATGTATTTGTATGTTTCTAACACATTCCCATCTCCTTCTGTCCTCTAGAGAACACATATGGAGACTTTTCCAGTCTCTTCTAGCAGGACCTTCCTACTGCCCTTCTATCTTTGTTGTTTATTGCTGTATAGTTTCCAGTCTACCTATGTCATTCCTTAAATGAGGGCTTGAGAACTGTACACAGTCCTCCAGATGTGGCCTAGCCAGTGACCTGCACAGTGGCAGTATGACCTCCTTCTTAAGACTGGTGAACCCACACCTGATGCCACCCCTCAAGAGCCTGTTAGGCATCCTGCACACTTAACCACATTGGGAAAGAGTTTTTAGACTGTTGCTAACATTCACTCCCAGCCAGGCTGCTTTCCTCTTCTGAGTGTTCTATCTTTATCCCACTGATGCAACATTCTGCTTGCAGAGTTCAGCACCAGTGTGCATTACTCTATATTTTTGGGGCATTGAGTTTCAATTCCAAATACTGGACCACGTTTCCCATCTCATTACAGCCTTTTTTGCTGCCAATTTCTCCTCACTATCCACCCTTCCATGGAGTTTTGAACCATCTGCAAACAGACTCACTTTCACATGTATTTCAACCCCATGCCACATGTACAGCCATGTTACATAGTATTATCTAATGGCTAAACCAAATACTCAGACTTGAATGACTGACAGCTGTGGGGCATCCACCCACATACCTATAGTAAAGAAAAGGACCACCAAACAGCCTTTTCACCTGTGTTTATAATACTCCACCATCCTCTTCCCACCACAGTTTACCCACATAATATGGCTTCCATGGTTTTATATTATTCACCACAGTGTTTTAAAAACTGCTATTTAGGCAGTACAGCCACTATTGCACATCTGTCCCTGTCCCATGTTTCCAACATGCCTTACCTACTGCTGCAGCACTCTGGGCTCCCTCCATACAAGAATGGGCTAGCCAACTACCATTCAGTCTCATAGCTGTCCCTTCTCCTAGCATTACTACACCACTTCCTGCTTTCCCTCTTATGGTACCTACTATTACAGGGCCACCATATAACAAAGTAAGGAACTTTTTCTCAATGGACACCTGCACTGAAATAGTTTTAAAAGTTTTATTGTTTATGTACACAAAAACTGATGATAGTAACAGTGCAGTCTTGAGTGTGGAATGGAATGTTGCCACTTCTCACGTACGTTGGCCTGTGACCCTGTGACCCTAATGCACCTGAGGCATGACAATATCCCATAATAAACCATACCCTGTTGTGTATTATTTCTAAATAATACAGTAAGTAAGAAACCCAACAACCTGATTGGCTGAGAGCTATGGAGTTATACCAGCACATACTCACAGAGGAAAAAGCCTCAGCTAATAGGATTTTGGAGGCATAAAATTGTCTCCCTGTCTGTGCATACTCTGCCCACAATAATATGCCTGCCATAGGTTCACTTTTTTTCTCTCGTTGTGAAATATCACAGCATCACCACTTCATTCACACCTGCAAACAAACTCCTCACAACTCACTCTCAGTCTGAACCCCCAGTAACACAACACAGCCTACCTTACCAGTGCTTACTCAGACTTTATCGAAACAACTGATTCAGTGACATTATGGAACCCGACCTACCTTCTTGTACCACAGCTTACAGTACTGCAGCTTTCCTGACTACTGTACCTTACCGTACTGTTAATCAGTCAGACTACTACTAGAAAATCCAAAAACTCAACCTTTGGATAGTTCTCCCTAGACCCACAGTTCTCAATAGTACCACTCCTCATGCGACAGTTCTTTAGTTTATCTCGCTCATCTTACTGCAAACCCACACAGTGCTAGACATCTCTCCTGAAGCCCACAGTTCTCCACAGCATCTTTCTTCAGACCCATACTTCTTTACAGCATAGAAACATAGACAATGACAGCAGAAAAGGACCAAAGTTCACCCAGCATGCTCATAGTTCTCTATGCAGCCCTGGACCTATTGTCCGTGATGAGGTTTTATCCTCCCGGTCCACCTCCACTTTCTGTCCCTAGTGCTACTGACCTGAGCAACAACCAAACCCTTCACTCTATCCTAGTCATGCTTGAAACTATTAATGGTCATGGAACCCACCATGTCTGCTGGCAGACTGTTCTCTGCTCCACCACCCTTTCCATCAAACAGAACTTCCTCATATCCCTCTTAAACCTTCCCCAGTTTTCACTTGTGACCTTAGGTTCTTGATTCTGTACTCCTGCTAAATACTGCAATTTCCACAGTTCACCTTGTTTGTTCCTTCAGGAACTTGAATGCTTTTATTGTATTCCCACTCTTTCGTCTTAGCACCACCTATCGACTATATGCAAACATATTTAAAATGAACTTAAAAAACTTAAATTCAGTAAAAACATCAATCTTAATATTTGATTTGTATTGTTTAATAGCAATAATATACTTCAGGTGTAGCATATCATGGATACTGGCACTACAGTACTCTGGGGCATGAGCATTCTTAGCCTGTGGCCTCGTTACTCCCAGTGCACCTGAGGCATGACAATAGCCTATGATATACTGGAGTATATTATTCTCAGTTATAAAATGAGCAGAAAAAATCCTGTGAACTTGTTGGTTACTTTAGGCCTTTACCAGTGAGTAGCTCCTGCAATAATCCACAGCAAATGTACCAGTCTATCTCATTACTGCATTAAAATTCTTACAGCATCACTTACTGTATACCTCTTGAATTTTCTTATTTAAAACTAAATGGTAGCCATTTTCCACCATTAAAATCTTTCAACTAGACCTTAAAAAATAAAACCCACTTAAATTAAAAGAGAATATAAATGTATTAAATGTTGTTTTCCAAGTGCCTTATAATCCACTCATTACATACATACACAAAAAAAAAAACATGAAGTGCTGCCTATAGTTTTAATTTCTAGTATTCCTTTGCTTACCATGAAAAATACCCTCCTATCCTTACTGATTCTGCTTACCAGAAATCTTTGCTGCTTACCTGCTGTAGATGAAATTTATGTCCTGGCTCCATATGATGCTTTCTGTTGGGAGCGTCTTTGTATGGAATAGAGTGAATGTTCTGTCTGCAGAATTGTGTGGTATTTTGAATTCTTGCATTCCATGGTAAACACTCCATGTTGGGGGTGAACGTTCTGGTAGCAGAATTACAAATTGTGTAGTTCTTGTATTCCATGATTAACAATCATTCCATATACAGTACTACCAGCAGAGAAAGACTGTTTGTTTATATGTACAGTTCTGTGTCTCTTGTGGTTATTATAAATCAATGACGCACTCTTGACTAATTATAGCTTTCCTGTCCTCTTATTCTGTGGAGAGTGTTCCAGTGCAACTGCCCTGGAAATGGTCAAGTTCAGATAAGGTTTAAAAAAAATGTATTATTGATTGCGCTTCATCACAGCTATTTGTATAGTGGGTGATTATTCCCAAATTCAGGTCAAAGAAAGAAGATATTATATGGCCATTATCTCTTTAGCAGGTAAGAAGATAGTTCTTCAACACTGGTTGGATCAATCACCCATCACACATAGTGAATGGTTACGAGAACTCTCTTTCTCTTTATGGACAGAGCAATTAATCACCAGTATACTAGCACTGTATGCCCTCTTTAATAAATAATGGGGCAAATTATATCTCTACCTTTCCTAACTGCCTATGGTTTTCTCTGACCCTCAGTGGTGACTGTTGGCCTATATACATTTTTCATTTGATTTTCTGAGTTTGATGTATCCTTTTATTCTATCTTCTTTCAAATTAGAAGTGCACTCCATGGAGAGGGGTTATAAGGGCTGGGGTTGGTGGGAGGTGTATTAGTTTACTTGTGTGTGGGGGGTTTGTTTCTCCTGTTTCATATTCCTGATCATTGTTTGTAATGTTGGTTGATATAGTTAAAATTAATAAAGCTTTTCAATTATTAAAAAAGACACAACCTCAAGGGAAGGGACTTTCAAAAATTGCTAATGGTTGCCATTTTTATGACTTGAGTAATTAATTATAACATTAGTCATGAAAGTTTTTTAAAACATCAAGAAATTAAAATATATGGATAATGACTGTAATTATGTTAATAATAAGCTACTGAAATATATGATGATATTTTTGCCAACTAAAAAGTACTACTACTTAAAAAAAACACATTCCAGAAGTTCTCAAAAGCACATGAACTTGAGCACCTTACATTTAAAGTTAAGGATGCAATATCAGACCTCACCTTATTAGACTGTGTTGTTTTTTGTTTTTTTTTTTGTATTAGGCCTAATGCAATATTACACTCAATCTTAACCGAACCCAAACACTAATCCAAAGCAAAATAAAAACAATGATGGATTGGCTAAGTCCAAAACCAAATCTGTATCTACCCCAGATTTACTGATCCTTACTCATGAATTTGTGATGATTCCTATCCATGAGCTTATTTCCTCCAAGAATTCTATTATCTGTTCTTATAAAATGGGCCTCACATTTTCTGTGTCCTGACTAGCTGAGACATAGAAACATAGAAACATAGAATTTGACGGCAGATAAGGACCGCTTGGCCCACCCAGTCTGCCCATTTCCCTACCTACTGGATAAGCTGCAGATCCTAGTTAACCAGCAGCCTACTTCTTCCTACCCCACCCCCAGAACTGCCTTATGACTATCCCATGCATGCTTGAATTCCACCACTGATTTTGATTCCACAACCTCCTCCGGAAGGCTGTGCCATGCATCCACAACCCTCTCTGTGAAAAAATACTTCCTTAAATTACCTCTGAGCCCCCCATCTATCTTCAAATTGTGCCCTCTTGTTCTTGCACACCTCATTTTTTGAAAGATGCTACCCTCTTGGACTTTGTTGATTCCCTTGAGGTACTTGAAAGTTTCTATCATGTCCCCCTCTCCCTCCTTTCCTCGAGGCTATACATATTAAGCTCCTTAAGTCTCTCTTCATATGTCTTCCAGTGCAGACCCTGCACCATTTTAGTTTCTCCTCTGGACAGCTTCCATCCTGTCTATGTCTTTATGGAGATTGGGTCTCCAGAACTGCACACAGTACTCCAGATGGGGTCTCACCAGCTGTCTGTACAGAGGATAATAACTTCCTGTTTTTACTGGTGGGTGCCTCCCTATGCATCCCAGCATCCCCCAGCCCTCCTTGCTGCCCTCTCACATTGCTTGCCCATCTTTAGGTCATCTGATATGACTACCCCAGGTCCCTCTCCATTTTTGTTGTTGTTAGTATCTCTTCCCCACTGTGTACTCTTCCCTGGGTTTTGTTTCCCAGGTGCATTACCTTGCACTTCTTAGCATTGAATCTAAGCTGCCACATTTGACCATTCCTCTAACCTTGCCAAGTCCTTCTCATCCTTTACACCCCACCCTGTGCATCAACTCTGTTGCAGATCTTAGTGTCATCTGCAAAGAGACATACTTTCTCTTCCAGTCCTTCTGCAATGTCGCTTATAAAGACATTGAAGAGGACCGGTCCCATTACTGAACCTCATGTACCCCACTAGTAACCCTCCTTTCTTCTGGAGGACTCCATTTACTATTACTCTCTGTCCTATTCTCCAGCCATCTTTACCCAGGCTGTCATCTTGGGACCCACTCCCAGGCTGGCTAACTTGTATATTAATCTTTTGTGGGACTGTGTCAAATGCCTTGCTAAAGTCTAGGTAGACCATGTCCACAGCCCCTCCCTGATCTACTACTTTGGTCACCCAGTCAAAGAAATCTATCAGATCTCGTCTGGCATGACCTTCCCACTGTGAATCCATGCTGCCTAGGTCCCGTGCCCTCTGGCCTCTAGATACTCGACAATTCTTTCCTTTAGAAGTGATTCCATCATTTTCCCTATCACTGAGGTTAAACTAACAGGTCTATAGTTTCCTGCTTCTGCCTTGCTCCCACTTTGTGAAGGGAATCACATCTGCCCTCCTCCAGTCCTCGGGTACCACCCCATCCTCCATGATTTGTTAAAAAGGGTAGTCAGTGATGTCTCTAATTCTACCCTTAGTTCTTTTAGAATTCTGGGATGAATCCCATCAGGCCCATTGCTTTGTCCACTTTCAGTTTTAAGAGTTCTTTTCAGAACCCTTTCTTCTGTAAATGGGCCGGTATCAACTTCTGTATCCAGCTGTTACTACTGTTTGTTTTATGTACCTCCCTCTTCCTTTGTAAATACTGAGCAAAATATTTGTTTAGTATCTCTGCCTTTTCACAGTCTCCCACTGCCCACCCTCCTCCCTTTATTAAGCCTCACTATCCCTCCCTTGGTCTTCCTTCGCTCCCTGATGTACCTATAAAAGGTTTTATCCCCTTCTTAATTGAGTTGGCTATCTTTTCCTCGGTTTGGGCCTTTGCTGTTCTGACTGCCTTCCCAGCCTCCTTTTGCTTTAACTGATACAGTTCTTTGTCCTGCTCCTTCTGCGATTCCTTGTACTTCCTGAATGCTTTCTTTCTCTTGAACCTTCACTGCTACTTCCTTTGAGAACCATAGTGGTTTCTACATCGCCTTGTTTTGTTTATTTGCTTCACACAAAGGCTCGCTACCTCTGTGATGGCAGTTTATTATTCCCCATTGTTCTTCCACCCTCCTTCCTGCCCATTTGCTAGTGCATTCCTTAGGCACTCACCATTTGGCAAAGTCAGCCTCCTAAAGTCCAATACTTTTGTCTTTGTATGGCTTGACTCTATTGCTGTGTTTATTGTGAACCATACTGTTTGATGGTCGCTAGTTTCAGATGGCTACCCACTTCTACATCTGTAATCCTCTCTCCATCTCCATTTGAGAGAATCAAGTCTAATATTGCTCCTCTCGAGTGGGCTCCAGTACTAGTTGTCTAAGGCATGCCCCTGTAGGGCATCTAGAATAACTGCACTCTTCGAAGTGGCAGCTGCAACTGCATTCCAGTTAACATCTGGCATATTCAGATCACCCATCAGCTATCTCCCTTTTCTGCCATTCTAAGTATACTTCTATCATTTCCTGTCCATTTCTCCCCTGAGAAGGGGGTCTGTATACAACCCCTGTGCGTATTGTGGTGCCATTGCCTGTCTCCAAATTTATCCACAGTGCTTCTTCTCCTCCCTGTTTACCCTTTTGTTCTGTTGCTTTTATTCCTTCCCTTATGTAAAGAACTCTCCTCCTCTTTTACCCTCCCTGTCCCTCCTGTAGACAGTGTATCCTGGTATGTTTATGTCCCAGTCCTGGTTTTGTGTGTACCATGTTTCTGTGACTGCCACGATATCCAGATGTTCCTCCTCCATCAAGGCCACTAATTCAGGAAGCTTGTTACCCAGACTACGGGCATTAGTACTCATTGCTTTCCATTTTTGATGGCTTTACCTTCTGTTGCAGCATCCCCCACTGACCGTTCTACCTCAGTCTTTTTCTCTATTTATACCCTGTTTTGTAGGAGAGGCTGGGATTTTCCTGCTGCTTGTCAGTGCCTCCTCCTTTGACTAGTTTAAAAGCTTGCCAATGAAGCATTTAAACCGATTGCTCAACAGACTTGTTCCTTCCTGGACAGATGCAGACCATCCTGTTAGTATAGGCTGGTGTCCTCCAGGTGGAACCCCAGTCCCCAATGAAGCTAAACCCTGTGCTCCGCACCATTTTTCAACCATTCATTAAACTGCATGGTGCCATTGCCCTCGCCTCCCCATGCTTTTGACAGGCAGCACCTCTGAGAAGGATACTGTGTGCTACTCATCTTAGGTCCCTCCCCAACTCTGCAATGTCCTCCTGCACTGCTCTAATCTCATGATGAGCCAAGTCATTTGTCCCTAGGTGGACAATTACGCCCAGCTCGGAATCCCTTGCAGCTGTTCTCATGATCCTGGGGAGGCGCTTCTGTCCTCCAAGCCATGGCACCAGGCAGGCACCTTACTTCATTTTTCCCAGCTCCCCCAGTTCTATACCCCTAATAATTGAGACGACATCTGGCTGTGTCCTTATCAGGATATAATGTACCAACCGCACCTCTTCAGCCTGTCAAGGTGGAGAACAACCGATATCATTGTGCCAACCTCTCATTTTTAAAACTGGAGTCACTTGACATCCCAACTCTGCAGACTGGTGCTCGCCTCCTGCCATCCTCAAACCTGCAGACGACCCCCCATCCCCAGCCAAGTGCACAGCTGTATTTTAGGATCCAGATGAGTTTCGTAGAAAAAATCCTCAAACTAACATCTTAGTACTTCAGTTGACAATATTTTTAGCAGGCCAGTAATCCACGACTCTCCCACGTGCTGTCGCTGATTCAGCTCTACTTCTCATTGAGTTCCTTCACTCCCCCACCATGCAGCTCTTATTCGTTCCCTTAGTTGTCTGCCCTTGACAATCCTGGCAAAAACACCAATACTCTGCAAATGCAGACAGAGCAAAAGTAATGGCCTTTAAAACCACGAAACAGGAAACTGGTCTGTATGGCAGCTGTACAGGACACGCCATCTAGAGTCAGTCGGTCCTATAATCCACTTCTCCACCATCCACACACAAACTCTCTTAGATGGCATAAATGTTAAAGAAAATGAAGGTCTGACCTATATTCTGCATACATTTATATACGGAACACCACAGAGCAAAGTCCAATGAATGGACGATAATGGTGCCACCACAAAAGGTGCAGAATCGCACTGGAGACCCAGTCATCCATTATATACTTTAAACATCATGTGAATTAAAAAAATCAATGCACATCCTTTTCTATGAAACAGGCACACAGTTAGCCAGATGCACTGAAAGGAAAGACACTTTGAAAGATGCTCCACTGTATAGCGGCTCAAGAGGGACAGAGTTTCAGGGTGTGCAGCAAAAACACAGTCTCTGTGTGGCTGAGAGACTTAGAGACCTAACCTGAGCAGTAGATGGAGGTGAGGAGGGCAGTGGGCAGTACTGGCGACAGCTAAATACAGTCTAGTACAGAGGACAGTACATAGAGGGACTATTTTACCACTCAACTAAATAAAACTCTTTATAAAAGTTTTTATTCCTAACTTTTCTATTTGACAGCTTTTTTCCTACTTGGGTGCCCATTTTATAGCCGTAATAACACACTCTGAGGTGTGGGTTATCTCCAGATAGAGAACACCAGTTACATAAGGCACTTGGTGCAAGTGCCTCGGGCCTTATAACACAGCTGGGCTTACTCTTTAATCAGGAGATAACCCTACACCTCATTGTGTGTTATTGCTTGCTTAAATTATTGCCTCCAGTAGCAGCTGCCTACTATGATGACATGTCTCCCAGTTCTCTCATGCTAGGGATCACATTTGTCATCCCTCGGTCCATCAGCATTCATGACTCATTGAAGAGGTCTGCTGAAAAAGCCTTTGTGATAGATTATATGGAAGATGATACACGGAATGCTGTATTATTTCAAACAGTATTGTTTTGTTTCATATTGTAGCATAGGGGCTGGTAGTATAGCCTAGAGGTTAGAGTATCAAAGATGTGAATGAGCTTAGTACACCAAAGCAGACCTGGGTTTGATTCCCCAGCCTCCACTTGCATACTGTGTGACTCTGAGTAAGTGATTTATCTTCCCAGAGCTCCAGGGTGGCCCCTGAAAATGGGCACTTGTGCCTAGTGTACTGTACCTGGTTTCCAAAGAAAGAAAAATATTGTAATATATTGCATTAACTCGTATTGTATTTTATTATTAAATTGCATTGTTTTGTAATACAGTTCAGAAAATGGGTAGGAAAACACTGCATCTTGATTGGCCAACAGCCTTATATGGTGAGACCATGACCTATGGTTACAAAATGTGCTGGCAATCAGGATGTAGTACCGGAGTGAAATCAATGGGTAAGCTCACTGGATCAGAAATGGATGTCCCTTTTTCTGGGTGACCCAGAATTAGTTATATAAGTACCATTACAAGATTACCATATCAACAACAGCAGTAAGTCGATCATACGTAACTATAATGAGACTGATACAACTTACAAGGAGACAATGCCTAGAGTATTAGTCAAATATGGTACAAAAGGATGTCCGACCCACTGATGCAGCGGTAGTGCTACTGCTCATGATGCTGGTGATCTGGGTTCGAGAATGAGCCTGAGTCACTGGAGGACTGGCTAAGGGAGGAGGCTGAGCTTCCCAGTGGATGCTCACCTCAGGGAGGGAGGGCTGCCTCTCCACCATGCAACCATTACATGGCTGATACCAGGTGGAGGAGCATGTTGCCATGCCATGCCTGTGCATGCCCATCACTGAGCCAGGCCCAGTGGCTCTGTGGGGGAGGGGGACAAGGAGAAAACACTATCAGTGTTTCCACATAATTTAGGGGTGGGGGTAGGAAGAAGTAGGCTGCTGGTTAACTAGGATCTGCAACTTAGCCATCAGGTAGGAATGGGTAAACTGGGTGGGCCAAGCGGTCCTTATCTGCTGTCAAATTCTATGTTTCTATGTTTCTATGCACAGGAGGTAACGCAGCTGTCCCTGGCCCCAATTCAGTGACTGTCTGCCTACCTTCCGCACCTGAGCAGTTTGAGGGCTGCCAGGCAGCCCCTCAGCCCACCTGGTGGAAGTCTGAGCTGACTGAGGACAGGGGTAACTGGCAGAGAAGGTGAAGATGGGGCTGGAGGGCCAGGACTGGGCTGATGGGGTAGCTGCAACTGAAGAGACTGAAACAAAATACAGTACAAAGGATAAAACAATAACAGGATTTTTTGGAGCAGGTACCAGAGGCAGGAAACATACTGCACAGCTGTGTGCCAATAGACATGGTGAAGTAAATTCATGTAGTACACAGCCAGAGCCCAAACTAGAGCAAAAATACCAATAAATAATATCTTAGAATTTCAAGAGAGGTGATCAAGGGCAGCATATACATCTATTTAGCACAAGGAGGTATTTTTCAAGTGCTGATTTAAGGGCACATCTCTTGGCATATAGTGAGTAGGGGCGTGATTCCACAGTGTGAGTCCTGTATAGGCAAGGCAGCTGTCCCACAGAGGTTCCTTGTGGGGTATTATGAGTGAGCTGTTGATATAGGCCACAAGTAATGCAGAAAATGCTGCTCGGCCATGATGTCAGCTGGAGTGAGATGGACATGGACGTTTATCATCTTGATGGTCAGGCACTGCAGTGCAAGCTGGAGTCTGCCTTTCAGTGTGGGCCATTGGTGTTTGTCTCAGGTTAATCTGCATTCAGGTGTGGCAAAAGTTGAAGTGGAAATCAGGAAAATCAGCAATAAGAACTCTAGATTCCTGATTAGAGGAAGGATCAACTCCTGAAGTGAGCCAATGCATTTACCAAGATTCATGATGGATCAATTGAAGGCATTAGCAATAGATAGAGATTTGAAGAGATTTCCTTTTAAGTGATACCTGGGATATTTGACCGGTAGGTCCTTTGAGGCAGAGTTCACTTGGGATCAAAACCTTCTAAGATCAGTAAGATTATCTGTTTGGAAATGTTTCATCTGCTTAATGTTTTCTTTTGAGTTCGGTTTTGCAGGTATTTCTCTGATGTCTATATGCCCCAGGATTTGTTGCTAAATGTCATTTATTTGCTCAGATTACTGTTTAACCATATGAACAGCCTCTTCTAATTTTCCTTTATTAATTAGGGCCCAGCTGATTGTTTGATATCTATGTAAAGTTATTAGAAAACAACTCTAGGGCCAGGTTCACTTCTTCATATTGGTCAAGGGATGTCCAGTTTACTGATGCAAATCTGGGAGAGAATTGAACACATCAAGTCACAAATAATCCCTGATTTGAGTTACTTTAGGTAGGGGCTTTAGGGTTTTTCTTTTCCAGATGCAGAAGACTATAGAATGGTCATTAAAATAATCTGCAAATGTTTGTGTCCTTGTGAGCGAGTGGAACAGTGAATGAGTGGAACAGGAGTAAGAATGTCATCTTAGGCATTGCCAGGCATCAGCAGGCAACAGCAGGCATGCAGGGAACTCTGTCGATCCAGTTAGGGAAGGTAGAGTACCTGTGAACTGGTTGCTGCCTGTTTAAAAGGTTGTAGTCTCTGTGAGACAGGGGTAGACATAGGATAATGGCTGGGGATCGGTGATAACCACACTGTAATCACCTTGAATGGTTGTTAGTAACATAGTAAACCTCGAGCGCAGCTCGAGAGGTTTACCGTATTCTAGCAACCACGGTAGAGGATTTCATTGTGGTTGTCACCTGATCACCAGCCATCATCTTTATAGTGTATGGTCAAAAACACTGTTTGCATTCTATGTGTAAGAATTATGGAACTCTGATGCATTCTTTTTGTTGTGCCACTGTTTGGAAGTTCTGAAGTGTGGTTAATAACTTTTAAAATTCTAAACAGGGCATAACAAAGCTGTGTAACTGCTGATTATGGTGGTTAATAGGCACTTACCATACATTATAATGGTGTAAGTTATGGAGGGTAAGACCTCAAAGGTCAAGCTAAGGGCAACTGACACACACAGTAGGGTGGGAATAGAAGCAATACCCTATCAAGGATAGGGGAAAAGTGAGTATAGGAAGCCAACTATCCTGAATTACAAAGGGACCAAACAAAGGAATTGAAGGAAAACCCTATCTAGGGTAAGGGGTTAAACACAAACTCAGAAGGAAAAGGTAAAGGAAGTCGGGGGTTATTGATTAAGAAAGCCTAAAGGCAAAGGAACGTCAGAGAAGCAAAAGGAGGATAAACAAATCATCAGGCATGGAAATGATGCAGTGTAATGATGTAATGAGGTGGGGGTGCAATCTTCAGAGATACGTTCTGAAGACTCAGCTCTAGCACCATATGTAGGCACCTCTCTGGGCTGAAAGCAGAGGTCACTGGACTCCACCCAAACTGGCATGAGTACAGGGCACCACCTGCCTCACACTGGAACCATTAGTTTGCTGTCACTCCCTCAAAGTGTGCCTGGAAGGAGACAGAGCAGCTGGAACTTGGTGGGCTCTGGGAGGGTGGGGGTGGAAGGAGGGAGAGAAGCCTCAGACCTGTCCATTGTGCAATTCCTTCGCCATTCTGGTGGGATGGGGAAGCCGTGAGGAGGCACCTGAGGCAGAAGTAAGAGAAGAGGTGGGGCCCTCAAGGAAGTAACCCCAAGGAGGGTGGGAGGTCCCCAGGCCAATGAGGAGGCAGTTGTGCTTTGGCAAGGACCCTGGTTTTACATTTTCACAGTAAACTGGTAAAAATCATGGAATCCTGCTCGGTTTATGGATTTTGAATTCTTCCACCGTGCCTCACAGAAATCACATATCACTGCTGGAATCCCCAATATTTCAGCATCTTAAAGTGAATGCTGCCTGCGCTGCACATTCTTTCTATTCTGCTGCTTATAGAATCTGTAAGGAAATCACCAATGCAGCTACATTGCAACCACCCATGTTACAGTTTAATCACATGCTTCCTTCAACCTTTCCATCAGCTGAAGACTGCTGTCCATCCTGAAAGTAAAGCTTGCATTAAGTATGTGCCTAAACGTTGTTTTATTTATATTACACTGGATGATATAAAAAAGATAAGCATCAGCACACTCGGTGAATCGGACTAGACAGCGGGACAGAGGTGTCAGGTTTAAAGTTTTACTGCTCCTGCATCAACCCTTCATTCAGTCAGCTGATGTGACTGCTCATCAATCCGAAGTAAAATTTTGTGTAGAAAAGTATATGCCAAATCATTTTTCACACTATATGATTTAAAACAACAAAACAAAAACTAAGTCTCACCCTACTTGGAGAATTGGTCTCATGGCATGGGCAGGGTGTCCGTATAAAGTTTAACTGCTCTGCATCTAGCTCTTTGATCAACTGATGCAACTGCTCTCCATCCAGACAGTAAAGTTGTTGTGTAGAGAAAAGCATGTGCCTCAGTTATTTTTACACTACATGAATAAACCCCAAAAGGTCTAGTATCAGCACAATTGCAGAATCAGGTGGGGTGGTAGTGGCGGTGGTGATCAGTCGGGTGTCCTTAACTGCATTTATTTAAATGTGTGTCTCTGGAAATTTGAACTGTTAGCCTTGCTGAGCTAGGAGGTGCATGGAATGCTTGCTGATCTGGGTGTCTTGTGTGGGATTAACTACCTGTAGGGGTCTTACATCACTGTGTGGTCTCCATATCATCATGGCAGCCCCCACTTCCTACTGACATGTGCCCCCAGCTTAGCATGCAGTGCCTCTATGCTGTAAGCCCCACCAGCCCAGAGCATCTGGATCCACTCAGTTCACAAAACCCAAATCTTCCACTTGCCAGTGTTGTGCACCACCAGCCTGTGCCACTATGTTGTTTTTAATTTTGGGATTGTTTTTTAAGTTGGATGGGTGAGCTGGGTTGGCCGATGGTGTGGCGCTGGCAGTTCCCCATGTTGCTGTTGTTAGCTGTGTGCCCTGAGGGGCATGGGGCCCCTGAATTTGCTTCATGACCTGGGTCTCTGTTACCCCTATCTGCCACTGCTTGATACCGCAAGGTGGGTGGAGTGCTGCAACAGCACCCAAGCCAGACTGCACACTCAGAGGCACACACAGTGTACGATGCCAGTGGGTAGAGTGGAGCTGCTGCTGTTGCTTGTGTTCTGCTAAGTGAGTGGGGTAGGCCTTAGCATCTGTGTGCCCTTGAGATTGCTATATGTCCCAGCTGTTGTTGTTGACACTCTACCTACCACTGTATGACGCCAGCAGGGTTGAGTGATGTTTGCAACTGCACCCAAGCTAGAAAGCACACTTAGGAACACACAGAAGGTAAGGTCTCAGGTGCTATATGATGCCATTGGCAGAGTGGTTTTCAGTTCACATCTGAGCTCAGACATGAAAACTGAGAGATTGCCTTTTCATGGAGACCAAGTAAAAACGGTATCCACATGTTTGGGAAATGCAAGATTTTCCATTAGAAGGTCCTCAACTAACATGTGGATCTTTAGGTGAAGGCATTTTATTTCAAAGAAGTCAATTTAGGCAGTTAAATGTTAGATAAGACCAAACTAAGGAGCCCACCTTGGAGTCTGGTGGCTCAGCTTAATTCATCGCCTGACTTCTGACAAGGTAAGAGACCCAGAAATTTATAATTCGGCATGTGGTGGGTGCTGAAGAAAGGGGACTGTATTGCTGTCACTACTGTCATCACCCTGAGGGATAGGGCTGCACTGCTGCTACTGCTACCACACCCTGAGGATGGGGGCCATAGTGCTTCTGCCATCACCCCTGAGGATAGGGGCTGCACTGCTGCTACTGCTATGTCACCTGAGGGATGGGGCCATAGTGCTTCTGTCATCACCCTGAGGGTTAGGGGCTGCACTGCTGCCACTGCTATCACACCTGAGGGTGGGGGCCATAGTGCTACTGTCATCATCCCTGAGGATGGGCTGCACCGCTGCTACTGCTATCACACCTGAGGATGGGGCCATGTGCTTCTGCCATCAGCCCTGAGGGATAGGGGCTGCACTGCTGCTACTGCTATCGCACCTGAGGGATGGGGCCATAGTGCTTCTGCCATAACCCCGAGGGATAGGGGCTGCACTGCTGCGCTACTATCACACCTGAGGATGGGGCCATAGTGCTTCTGCCATCACCCCAGAGGATAGGGGCTACACTGCTGCTACTGCTATCACACCTGAGGGATGGGGCCATAGTGCTTCTGCCATCACCCCTGAGGGATAGGGCTGCACTGCTGCTACTGCTATCACACCTGAGGGATGGGGCCATAGTGCTTCTGCCATCACCCCTGAGGGATAGGAGCTACACTGCTGCTACTACTATCACACCTTAGGAATGGGGCCATAGTGCTTCTGTCATCACCCTGTGAGGGATAGGGGCCACTGCTGCTACTGCTCTATCACACCTGAGGGATGGGGGCCATAGTGCTTCTGCCATCACCCTGAGGATAGGGACTGCACTGCTGCTCCTGCTATCACACCTGAGGATGGGGCCATAGTGCTTCTGCCATCACCCCAGAGGACTAGGGGCTGCACTGCTGCTACTGTTATTGCACCTGAGGGATGGGGCCATAGTGCTTCTGCATCACCCGAGGGATAGGGGCTGCACTGCTGCTACTGCTATTGCACCTGAGGGATGGGGCCATAGTGCTTCTGCCATCACCCTTGAGGGATAGGGGCTGTGCTGCTGCCGCTTTCACACCTGAGGGATGGGGATCATAGTGCTGCCGCCATTACCCCTGAGGGATGGGAGCCGTAGTGCTGCTGCTATCACCTCTGAGAGATGGGGGCTATAGTGCTGCTCCTGTTGCTATCACTGCCACCCCAGGGATGGAGGCATTAGTACTGCAGCTGCAATCACCCTCGAGGGATGGGAGCCACAGTGTTGCCCCGCTGTCACCCCAGAGAGATTGGGGCAGTATTGCTTCTGGTGTCACATATCAGGCTGGTCAACTCATACAACTCAACTCATACATGAAGTCAGCCACACACACACACACACACACACACACACACACACACACACATATCAAAGATCTGCACATTCAGATCACTGGGCGAATAGGCATTGATTATAGTGGGAGGACTGTGTATACATATAAGACACAAAATCAAAGTGAGGTATGGGTTGAGCTTATTATAGCTTATTATTTTTTAACTACAAGGACTGGTGAACAATACTAGACAGCAAAATGGCTAAAATACATGTTAGCTGGAGAAAAATGTTAAAACTTACAAACAAATCACTGGTAAAACAGATTTTGGCTTTGTAGAAACCAGTGACTACTAGTTTTTCCATTTGGCAAAACGGATTTTGCCTTTTTCAATCATAGTAAACCAATGTCCCTTCTGATGGGGAATCCAGTGAGAGGGACTGAGCTGGGGCAAGGAAAAGGAGGGACAGGTACAGTGCATTTCAGGTGCTTTGGTGGGAGGACTGGAGGTGGATCTTGGAGATTGCCAGGGAACAGGGGTAGGGAGGAAGCTTTATGCTTTTTGTCCACCTGGGATGAATTATCTTCCAAGGAAGCTGTAGGGGTAGTGCAGAATAGGTTTAGAGAGCTGGAAGGGCCTGAAGCAGGTAGCTCATGCTGTGGCCTTCACTGAGATGCTACCTGTGCATGGTTGGGGAAGGTTAGTGAACTCTGTACCATGTCCTTCAATGAGTGGTTGAAGGCATGGTGCAGGGAGGAAGTGCTTTGACCACATTGGAGACTGATGTCACACCTGAGGGAATGTGGCCTCTACATGGGAGGTGGCCTCCATCCATTCAAGAAAGGAATGGCAGTCCTGGGTGGAAGTTTAAAATACTACTTTGATGAGCATTTAAACTAGCCAGGGAGGGGTAGAAAGGCTGAGGATGCAGAGATCCCCAGAGCCCTAGTGAAACAGGAAGGTTAACCCAGGAGAAGAAATTCTTGGTGGTTGATGAAAGCAAAGAAAAGGGCAGGCAAGTCTGGAGGAGGAACTTCAGTTGGATGAGAGAGGAAGGAGGGTAGGCAGGAAGACAACATAAGCTGAAAGAGCAGGATTGGGGTAATAGAGGGGCAAGGGAACAGCAGGAGGGGGGGCAGGTTAGAGGGAGGGAGGGACGACGAGAATAGACAGCCATGTGTGCCAATGCAAGGAGTCTAAGGAATAAAATTCGACCTTGAGGCAATCATTGCAGATGCAGACCTGAATCTAGTGGCCATAACAGAACATGGTGCATGGACAACCACTGCTGGGAAGTGGCACGGCGAGGCTACACCATGTTCTGGAAGGGCAGACCAGGTTGGAAAGGCAGAGGGGTTGTTTTATATGTGAAGGAGGGTATAAGGACCACTGAGATACAGGGTAACAGGGGGAAAGTGAGGTGCTGGAGGTACTATGGGTCAGCCTAGAGATAGGCTCGGGGCTGTTATTCAAGCAGGGTGGTGTTAGAAGCCTGGGGAAGCCATTAGCAAAATGGCCAGCAAAGGGAAATTTTGATTATAGGGGACTTTATTCTGCCTGATGTAGGCTGCAGCAACATCAAGAGGCAGGGCCATCCTCAACTCCATACAAGAGGCATTTCTTAGAGAGCTGGTTTTGGAACCCACTAGGACAGCACAGTGCTAGACCTGGTGCTTACAGAGACAGTATTGCTGACATCACTGTGGGTAGTCCCTGGGTACAATGATCACTGAACTGTGTGGTTTGGCATTAGGATAGGATAGGGAAAACACACACACATACACTAAGATGAAGCTCCTAGAGTTCAGGAGTGCAGATTTTAAAGACCTGGAAAACTGTCCAAGGAGGGAAGGCAGAAAGGGAGTGGAGGCTCACTGGAGAAAATGAAGCAGTATAGCCCAGGCATACTGTTTGATGGATATGAACAAGGGAAAGAGGAGGAAGAGGCCATTATGATTCTCTAAGGAGGTGGCAAAGACAGAGAAGGAGAAGAAAACAACATTTAGGAAGTACTAGGAGACATAGAAGGATGAAGACAGGAAAGTATATCTGGCAAGACAAAGGAAGCAGGAAGGAGGGTGAGGGCAGCTAAAGCACTGGCTGAGGAAAGGATAGCTAGGAGGTCAAAATTAGTCAAGACCTTCTTCAAGGGACACTGTCAACTTTTTTACATCATATTATTTCTAGGTAAACTCACATTCTATGATTGCTTACCTTCTAAAATTCATTGATGTTGCTGATTGTTTAATCTGCCTCCTTGTTTATTAGAACTGAAATGCATGGAAATGTATAGTCATACACAGCCTTGTTTTGCTCCATATTGTTTACCTAAGCTTACTGTATAACATTAGAAACACCCTCAAACAGTGCAGCCTCTCATGATACAATAGTCTCATCTACCCCACTGCATAATGAGTAGCTAGATAGTGTTGGTTGTGTTCCTGAGTTCAGGAAAGATGCAGTTGTAGTTGGTTAAGAAAAACAAACATGTTTTGGTGTGGCGACACCAGTATGGTTGACACTCAGTTTTTACTTTTTAAAAGGAAAAAGGAGTTTGCACTAAATAACCAGCTACATCAGCAGCCTCTGTAGAATGAGAACAATCATAAATGTGTTTTTAAATGAGGGACACTTTGAGGTCAAATGGGTTGACAGTGTCCCTTTCAGGTACGTGGGAGAAAAAGAGGAAGATGAGGGAGGGATAGTGAGAATCAGGAAGGCTGGAGGGGAACTGCACAGAGGAATATCAAGAGAAAGTGAAAATACTAAATGATTACTTCTGCTCAGTCTTCACAGTAGAGGGTAGGGGGACAGACCAGCATGCTGCAGTAAGCACCAGGAAGAGTGGGAAGTGGACCCAAGTCCATTCTCAGTGGAGAGGGTCCGCAAGAGATTTGAAGCTTTAAAGGAGAATAAGGTGATGGGACCAGATGGGATTGGTCTTAAAGGAACTGAGCACAGTGCTGCCCACCCATCTGGCAGTGATTTTAGCACCTTGGTGGAGGTGGGGAAGTGCCAGAGGGGCGGAAGAGGGCTGATGTGGTCCTTCTGCACAAAAGTGGCAGTAGGGAGGATGCTAGTAACTACAGGCCAGTCAGTATCACATCAGTGGTGGAGAAGTTAATGGAGACAGTACTGAAGGAAAGCCATGTAGAGCACCTGCAGGAAAGGGCTCCAGGACCTCTGGCAGCATGATTTCACAGGTGAGAGGTCATGTCAAACAAATCTCATTGATAGAAACTACAATTTGATGGCAGATATGGACTGCTTGGCCCGTCCCAGTCTGCCCATTTCTCACTACCTACACCCTAACATCAGACCATGCCCGATCTACAGCTCTTTCTCCTCCCTTTCCTTTCTACTATGATTCCTTTGTGCTTATCCCATGCATTCTTGAAAGCCACCACTGTTTTTACCCCCACCACCTCTGCTGGAAGGCTGTTCCAAGAATCCACCACTCTTTCTGGGAAGAAGTATTCCTCAGATCTCCTGAATCTATCCCCTTCCAGCTTCACAGCATGTCCCTTGTTCTGAGCACCTTTTCTCTCTGAAAAATATTCCTCCTGTACCTTATTCACCCCAGAGAGGTATTAAAAGGTCTCTATCATATCTCCCTCTCTCCCCTGTTCCCTCCCTCCTCCCTCCTCTTTTCCAAGGTATACATACTGAGGTCCTTTAATCTCTTTGACTGGGTTACCAGGGTGGATCAAAGAAGAGCAGTGAACTGGGCCTATTTGAACTTCAGTAAGGCTGTTGACACTGTGCTGCACAGGAAGCTAGTTAAGAAACTAAGAGCCTGGCGGTGGGGAAGGTGATATGGTGGGTGTCAAACTGGTTAAGGAATAGGAAGCAAAGGTTGGTGGTAAATGGTAGCCATTCAGGCAATAGGATAATGAGTAGTGACTAGTGGAGTGCCACAGGGTTTGTTGTTGACTGGTCCTCTCAATGTCTTCATGGCTTACATTGCAGAGGAGCTTGACGGGAAGGGTGCCTCATTGCAGATGATAAAAATCTGCAACAGGGTTGACACTCAGGTAGGGAATGCAAAGGAATCTGAAGAAACTAGAGGAATGATTTAGAGGGTGGCAGCTGGGTTTCAATGCCAAAAATTCAAAGTTATGCACTTACTGTAGGCTGCAGAACCCGGGGCTGTTTATAAATGGCAGGAGTGGATCCTACAGTCACCAAGAAAGAAAGAGACCTAGGAGTCATAATATCTGATGACCTCAGGGTAGCTGGACAGTGTGACGAAGCAGTGGGAAAGGCTAGCAAGATGCTGGATGCATTTGGGAGAGGGATTTTGCAGCAGAAGGGAAGCTGGTGCTGCCATTGTATTGCTCACTGCTGAGGCCTCACCTGGAGTACTGTGTCCTGTTTGGGAGGCTGCACATTGCAAGGACATTGATGAAAGGCTGTAGGAACTCAACATGTACTCCCTGGAAGAGAGGAGAGCAAGAGGGTCATGACTAAATCCACAAGTACTTCACAGGAGTGAACAAGGTGCAAGTAGAGGATGTATTTCAGAGAAAGGAAGGCACTAGAAGAATGGGGCATGCAATGATGCTAAGAGGAGGAAAGTTTAGAGAGTTGTGCGGAAATATTTCTTCATGGAAACGGTGGTGAACAACTGGAACAGCTGCCAGAGGAGTTAGTGGGCAAAGACTGCAGGGAGCTTCAAGCATGCTTGGGATAGGCACAGGAGACTATTAGGCAGAGGAAAAGGGTAGGGAGGACACCTATGACCAACTAGGGTCAGTGGTGATGGAACAGGCAGGGACAAGAGGCAGACATGGGATGGGTCTAAAGGCCCTTTTTCTGCTGACAAAATCTCTGTTTCTGTGTTTCAAATTGGCTAATTACCAATATTTTGTCTATTCTTTTCCCAGAATCCAATCCAGAAAGGTATGATTATTCATTAATTTAGTTGCTGTTGACCAGGAAAGGAGGGCTAGGCAACACTGCCTGTTTTCAGCCCCATCGGGTTGGGTGGGTGTGGGGGACAGAAGCAAACCAACTGGAAATCGAGCCAAATTAAGCTGTTAGTAGTATTTCAGTGAATGATGGGAATTTTCCACAACACCTGGAACGCCCTACTCTTCTCAATTAGTGCCATGGGACCTTTAATGTCCACCTGAAAACAAAACACCAGAAAAGGTAGATGAGAGCTCAATATTAATGTCTAATCCAAAGGACCGCAGACACTTGAAGTATACACAGCCCCCTGTACTAAAAATTCGGTGCCAGCTTTCATGGTATGAGTTCTGAGTTTATGGTGTGGTATGGTATTTTATTTCTATTTGTAGTTTACCAGGAAAACTGTGTGGAGATACACTCAGTTTTCAAACATGGATCATTTGTGTTATAGTTGGTTAACACAAATTTATATAAAACATACATATAAATGTACAGTAAATTCAACATGAGTTGTTAATTACCGGACCTGTTTCTTTACAGGTGGGCTTATGATAATTTGTTTTATTTACAGCATCTGTGTCATTCATATAGTGGTAACCCAACCTTCCTAACCAGTTGAAATTGAAATCTCCAGTATCATTAACTCTCCAGCTTTGGAGTCAGCTGATTGTTTTGTTAGATTAGCTAGTCCTAGCTTTGGCCTCTGGAGGTAGATTGTAAACACAACAAATTGGCAGGGCTTTTTCTTCCCTCTACTGTTAGCTGTACCCTCACACATTCACAGGAGGAAGTCACAGGAAGGTCTAAGAGAGTTATGTAGCTGTTCAGTACATTTCTGATGTAAAGCAAGACCCCACCTCCTTTTTTTCCATCCAATTTTTTTTCAATATGTTATAAATCGGAATATAGCTTGTATGTGCTAATATGTGCAACATTAACTATATTTATTTTTTATTTATTTATTGAAGAATCAGATTTACAACCTTGAGTTAGCTGACTGCTTACAAAGGTACCTCGTCAAATTGGGGGGAGACAACAAATAGTGAGGTTTTAGGACAGGATTACATACAGGTGAGATACAAAACACCTGAGTTACAGGCAGCAACTATACAAGTACAAGCATAAGTTGAGTAATATACATAAGTTAACTTGCATATTATACATCATATTACACATCAATTAATAACAACATAGTTATAGACGGTATCCAGTCATCTAAGGGAACCAGGGGCACAGGGCAAAGGGCTGGGTTAGGTCAGTTATCGACATTTGCAGCATGGACTGTCAATAATGTGTTGACGGAGGGCAGTTTTGAACCGCCAATCTCGGGATCTTAGAGATAGCCTCAGGAAGGGGTTAAACCAAAGGGGCTTTATGATGGAAGGATCTTTGGCAGCGAGAGGTCCAGCCCTGGGAACTATGAAGGTGGCTGTGATGGAGTTACAGCAGGGGCCTGGACAGCTAGCTGCAGTGGAGCAGAGACTCCTGGCAGGCAAAGCCCTGACAAGGATTTTAGCCAGTAGGCAGGTATGGTATTTCAGTCTTTCATCAAGAGGAGTAAGTTGGAGGTAGAGTATAGCAGGCAGGTGTGAGTTCTGCTGTTGGCACCTGTAAGGAGCCTACAGGCTTTGTTAATAGAGGTCTGTACCTTAAATAAGGAGGTGGGGTCAGTTGCAGCATAAATAGGAAGTCCGTGAGTAGGCCAGAGACAGCACCTATGAGGTAATGGCTAATCTTAATGCAGATTCCGGGAGGCAATCTTTGTGGCGGTAGAGGAGCCCGATCCTGGAGTTCATGGCAGATGACAGGGTTTTTAAGTGGGCATGGAATGTAAGGCCAGGGTCAAAGGTGATGCCCAGGTACTTATAGGATGTTACCTGTTCTAGAGTAAGGAGCTTGCTGGTGGTGATGAGAAGGGAGTGTTCTTAGCACTGTTTTGCCGGTGTGAGAACAGCATGGACTTAGTTTTCTTCAGGTTCATGACTAGTCGATGATTATTGAACCATTTTTCAGCTTGGAGGAAGGCGCTTTGCAGTGTGCCTTGGAGTAGGAGCTGGTCAGGGTGAGATGCTAGGATTACTGCATCATCAGCATAGCGCATCAGCATAGAGCAGTATTTTGCTGGAGCAGGAGTTTGGGAGAGAGTTTAGAATAGACTGAAGAGGGTGGGTCCGAGGATGGAACCTCGGGACCCCTGAGAGAACCGCAGGTTGGAGGAGAGGGTCCCATTTAGTATATCTCTTTGGGACCTGTTTTGCAGGTAGCTAGAGAACCAATTCATTGGGCCAGATGAGAGTCCCAGTTGGGATAGGGAGTTTAACAGCAGGGGTGGCACAACGTATCGAAAGCCTTAGATAGGTCTATGAATACTGCCCTGCAAGACAACCCTTGTCAAGCGGAGTGTAAGTGGTGGGAGAATTCCAGAAGGGCGGTGGTTGTGCTGTGGCCTGGACGAAACCCATGTTGCTCGGACATAAAAGGTTGTGCTTAGATAGGTATTCTAAGAGCTGTGTGGATACTATTTTTCTAAAGCTTTGGATGGGGGAGGATGGAGATGGGCCTGTAATTATTTGGTAGCATGCGATCCCCAGACTTATGGATGGGGATTAATTCAGCATGCTTCCAAGCATCCGGAATTGACCTAAACATAAGGATTTGTTTAAGATAAGCGTGAGGGGATTAGCATGACATCCAGTGTAGAGTATCTTGAGTCAAGAGGGTCAGCATTAGGTTTTGGGAGGCGAGGGACTTTAGGAGAAAAGGTTTGGCATCACAGGGTGAGATTGTCTGGAAGCAGAACAGTGGCCTTGAGATGTGTGAGAAGGTGGACGTGGTAACTGGTCAAAAAGTGGGCAGGGAGGACTGCACTTAAGTCCGTGAAAGTTTTATTAAGGCAGTCAGCAATACATGTTAGGTCAGTTGAGACAGCCCTGCTTATGTCAATCTGAGACAGAGGGGGAGGTTTTACCATTCAGTTCTTTAATGTTGTCCCAGAAGGCTCTGGATGAGCCCCAGGTGGACGCCAATGCAGCCTGATAGTATTTAGCTTTGCCTGCTTGATGGCCCAGGTGCACTGGTTACGGGCAGCCCTGTAGGCTTGTCTGTCAGCCACTTACCAGAGTCATTTGCAATGTGCCAGAGATTATCCCACTTTTTAGTTGCTGGATCAGAGCAGGGATATCCAAGCAGCAGACCGCTTTTTTTTCTAGCTGTGGAGATGGGGCAAACAGATCACAGGCGGCGGTGAAGGCAGTAGTGAGGTAGGTTAGTGCAGAGTTTATGCCTGAGCACAGGCCACTGGGGTCCAGTTGATCGTGCAAGGTGGCGCTTGAGGTTGGCAAGACCCTGGGGAGAAATCTGCATCGTGGGGTGGTGCAGTACACAGGGCTGAGGGTGGGAGAGGACCAATGGCAGATGATGGGGAGTGGTCGCTGAGAGAGTCCGCAGGACAAGTATGGAAGCCACTTTATGTAGCCGGTTAGAGAGGATTACGCCCAAGAGGAGCAGGTTCCCCTGCTTTGTTAAGACGAGGGCTGAGGACCAATTGAGACAGGTCAAGGGCCGCAAGCTCATCCTTTGTAGTATCAGATGAGGAACTGAGCCAGTTGGAGCTTAAGTCACCCAATATTAGTTGTTCAGCCTTCTGGGGTAAGGAGGATAGATAGTCAAGGAGGGAGGAGACCGCTAAGTTTTTGTATTCGGGGTATGTAAACCGTGTTAGGTAGAGGGGCCACGACCAGGTAAGGAGTGATTTTAAGGGTAATGGCTTGCGCCCGTGGTTGAGCTCAGGGGGGGAGGGCATGGCCCAGGACTGAGTCACGAGATAGATAGCACACCTATAATTCAGCTGTTGTCAGTATATCACAGGAGAAAAATCAATCCAGGCCTCAAGCTCATGGATTTTAGCTCAGAGGCAATTTATGTTTATCTGCACCACTTTTAATCATTTTACTGCATCCTAGGATGGATCAAAGGTGGATTAAGTAAAGGTGTCATTGACTTCCAGTGATGTCATGCCCACAGAAGCCTCTTCTGAGCTGTAAGTCTGCTCCACCAAGGCTTCCAAATAACTATTTTCAATGGAAAATAACCTGAATATCAGACTAAGCTGACCTTACTTCCAGTAAAGATGCCACGCTGAAAGCCAGATCTCGAAATCCTCATTGACCCTCCGGATCCCGATGGATTATGTTTGGATAGCAACTGTTCCCAGATCTCAAACTGCAGCGCCCACCACAGGCGACCCCAATAACTCACCGAATATTGTCTGGCAAATGGATATGGTGCTGCAAGAACTCCAGGACTTCAGAAAAGAGACCAGATCCACTTAAGTGGCCCCACGGACTGATGTGGGGAAAATTGAGAAGAGGCTTGATTCCTTAGAGGAGCAGACCACTGAATCAGATGCCCACATGGATTGTGCAGAGCACGCCATAGTCCAGCTCCATCAGGAAATCCAGGAGCTTAGGAGAGAGCTGAGGATGTGGAAGCCTGAAATAGAAGAAACAACCTCAGGATTTCAGGCTTTCCAGAAGGCTGTGAGAATGGCAACCCAATTCAGTTCCTGCAGCAATTTTTTAAAACCAAGCTAGACCTCCCAGAGGGCTGCACCCTCTAAATGGATCGGGCACACCAGGCTTTGGGCTCCCAGACATCTAATCACCCACGCCAATGCTTGTGCAACTTCTGCGCTTTCAAGGAAAGGAAATACTGCAACACAAATCATGGCAGCAAGGGGACTTAACTTATCAGAGCCAATGCATTTATGTGGACAACGACTACCATTCTTCCATTGCAGTGCAATCGACTAGCCTATGCCTCTGTCCTGAAGAAACTGAAAGAAGCCAATATAAAATTCAGAACTCCCTACCCTTCTAGGCATGTGTGCAGTTTGCTGAAGGTCCTAAAATTTTGAGAATGCCAAAGAGGCCACCCAGGAATTGTCCCGCTTGGCCTGGGTGTCGGATGAGCCAGAAACCGCCAACACATCCCCTGTGGCAAAACTAGCACAGAAGGCCTGGAGCAGAGTCCCCCAAGAGAGCAATGTTGAAGGGAGAGCACCTCGGCCATCCAGCAGATTGCTGCTGGACTAAAGAAACAAGCAGCTGACAGTGCACTGAAGGAACCCACCATTCCAACTGTTAAATGAATGGACTAACAGTCTCACTGAATACATCTTTCTTTCACAGGTAAGCCAGTACCATCTTTTCCTCCTTAGATATGCCTTGCCGCCATTTATCCCTGGCCTACTGTCCTTCCTCCACGCCCTCCTCCTGGTGTCAGCACCACGGGATGCCCGCAGAAGGCCTGTCTTCTGTAACTGAGTTAGCAGCTCTGCTATCCCCATGTGGGGTCTGTAGTGGCTGTTTGCCCACCACGAAGGTGGTGGGTGCCACCAGGCACACCACATGGAGGCACAGGTGCCCCTGGGTGCAGTGTTCTGTGGGGGTTTGAGGAATTGGACCTGGAGGCTACGGGTGGAGGGGCGAGTGGGCTGAGACAGGTCGGTGGCACCTAGGATCCGGAATGGTTTATAATGCTCTGGATGCATACTTCCTGCACTGTACAACTATTTGATTCACCATGAGGTGTATAAGTACTAGGTGGAGGTGGGGAGGCTAATGGCACCCCAGTCAGAGTGCTGGGATCCCCCAACCATCATAGCTGAATGTAGGACGGATGGGCGATGCCTGCTGGCCTTCCCAGACAATGGAGACCCGCACAGTTCTCCTCCACCCTATGTGACCCCAGTACTGTACCAGGGCTGTGGGTTGCCTGAGAGTGGGATCAGGGTGGTGTTCTCCCTGTGGATCCCCCTCTCACCTCCCGGCATGACTCTTGGCTATGCAACAGACCACAGTAACCTGCACAGATAACCCTGTAGAAAGGGCTAATGTACTGCCAGTTGAATTTAATATTTCCTTAAATGGTTTATCCTTTGGCCTTGGTGGAGCCTGGGCATGTCGGTCAGCAACCTCCCTTCTTTTCCCATAGACGCTATATCTGGCCTCTTTGTAAGGCCAAGTCAAGACTGGCATACTCCAGGATTACTACTCAGCTTCCCACCCCATGGAAGTCACCTTTAGTTTGACGGATTTCACCTAGTTGGCAGGAGTCGGTCTAGAATTACCACTTTGCAGTTACTGTTATACCCCCAAAAGTTTGTTGTTGGAGGGGATTCTATCCCTCACATCCTCACAGGCAAAGGCAGTCACATTGTTCAGTTACAGGATTCAGCTCCTAGATCAAAGTCAGCCCTGGGGATTAGGATAGGGATTGAGCAGATTCTCACTATGTTCTCTCACTATGTTCCTCGCTTCTAAATGGCTAACAAACCTTAAAGTTTTCTTTAAATGTTAATGGATTAGGCAATCCTGTAAAGAGGGCTAGAATGATATCCTTGTTTAAAAAGAGTTAGGCTGAAATTATGTATATTCAGGAAATGCACATATCTGTTAATGAACATAAAAAACTGGCTTGTAGAGGTTTTGCCCAGGTTTTCTCCTCTGCCTTTGGAGGGGGTGCTATACTGATCCCTAGTCACACCCCTTCATATGACTTATGAGTGGGCAGACACCGAGGGTCATCTGGTAGTTGTTCGGGGCTTACTTCAGGACAAAGAGGTGACCTCACAAATATTTACCTTCCTCCAGGTTCTAACATACCAATAATTGCCACCTCTTGAATAAAATATTATAGCAGACTAAGAGTACCCAATCTTAGCCGGTGATTTTAACATCACTTGAACTGCAACATAGACTCCACAAGTGTGTCCAGGGGTAAACAGCCTGTGCCGCACAAATATTTCAAACAATTTATTCAGGAGGTGGGCTGGTTGGACGTGTGGCAGTCCCTCCATTCAAGAGGCAGAAGATAATACCTTTATTCGGTAGTACATGGTAGATACATCTGAACTGATCATTGCCAGAAGGAGTGTCTAGGAGCTCTTGTGAATGCTACCACGGGATATTGCCCTCTGACCATGCACCCCTGATCACTACCTGGGATCTGGGGCTTGAAAGACGTAACACCATCAGGCGGTTTAATCCAGCTGATCTCAGGAGGAACTTTTCGTGAGTTTGACAAGATGGAGGAGATTTTGGAGGATAACTCCTATTCTGAAGTCTCCTCCTCCATCAGATGGGACACCCTAAAGGCGGTCCTGCCAGGCCATCTAATAAAGTACTGAGCCACCCTCATAAAACAGTGGAAGGAGAGACAAATATACCTTGAACTGACATTGCACTTCCTCCAGGCCATGCATCAACAGGGAGATCATTCAGTCACTGTGCCGCTTAGACAGGTAAGGAGGGAGCTGGATTCCTCTGTATGCAACAGACAGAGGTGGCAATGGCCTTCTGAGGCAGAGATATGGGGAAATAGTTCCTCGGCATCTCATTTGTTGGCCTATTGGCTGCTCAAACAGAGTAAACTTTCCACCATAGCATCCATAAGAGACCCTAATACAAGCACACTCCATACCAAACTTGTGCTCATCTCCCAGGCATTTTGTGACTACTGTAAAGCCCTATATACCCGATCACCCTATAATTCTACCATTATCGATGCCTTTCTGGCCTCTTTAGAACTCCCAAGCACACTCAGGACCAGCAAATCAGCCTGGAATCTCCATAACCCAAATGGAGTTATGCATCTATCTCCAGATCTAAAACCATGAAAGCTCAGGGCCCCAATGGGTACAGGGCGGAGTTTTATAAGATCACCTCACAAACAATAAGCCCACCTCCTACAAGCCTACAAGGATGATCTGCAAGGTACCTCTAACCCTCCAAGCTGGTCATATGCAGCTATCTTTCTCATCCCTAAACCAGATAAGGCCCCTCTCATGTGGCTCATATCGACCGATTTTGGTCTTAAACATGGACTATAAATACCTTATGTCAATCCTGGCTCAGCGGCTAGACTCCTCTCTCCCACCCTAATAAACCTAGACCAAAAGGGTTTTGTAAGCTCCAGGTCCATGACTGATAATACACGTAGAGCTCTCCAGCTGGTCCAAAAATGTAGACTAGTATTGGCCCCTCTGTCCTTCTTAGCCTCGATGCTGAGAAGGCATTTGACTGGATTTTTGGCCTTTTCTTTTTCATCAATGACAAGGTGGGATTCCTGCACCCTTTATCAGCATAATAAAAGCCCTTTACTCCTTCCCGCAAGCATGTGTCAAAGTTTTGGGTCACCACTCTGCCTATTTTCCCTCTTTAGGGGTACCTGACAGAGATGCCTCTTTTCCCTGGACTCTTTGCCATCTTTAATGAGTCACTAGCCCAGGTGATCAGACTCCACTCAGATTCGGGGGTTCTAGATGGAGGAGATGGAGCACCGCATAGCTCTGTACGCAGATGATGTCCTACTTTTCTATCAGACCCCTCACAGTCCATCCTGGCAGTCTTCAGGATTCTTGAGGACTTTGGGTTGTGTTCGGGTACAAGCTCAATACATCCAAAACAGATGCCCTTGTTTTTCATCCCCCTCCGTCTATTCAGGCACAATTTACCCATTCCAGTGGGACCTCAATAAATTGAAATATCTTGGGATTTACTTGTCCCATAAACCTGAGAAAGCTATCTGGAATAATTATGACCCCTTTTACTCCCAACTTCAGCACGATTTGGCCAAATGAAGCATCCTTCCTCACAATCTCTTCCAGAGAATAGAGGTTATTCGGATGGTGATTTTACCTAGGACCTCTATCTTTTCAGAATGTACCACTATACATACCGACAAAAATATTCTGTACTTGAGTAAGGCAATCTGTGGTTTATATGGGTGGGAAAGCACCCCAGAGTGTGATTCACCCCTCTCCCTAGGAGACAGGGAGGGCTTGCACTCCCAACCTTTAGTTGTATAATTGGGCCTCCCACCTATCATTCATAACCACCTGCAATATGAGGACTAGCCCTGCAATCTGAGGGAGATAGAGGAGGATCTCCTCCTTATGACGATATGCTCAGGCTTATCCTACTTCAAACTCCCCAAGTCATCCTCCTATGGACCCTTGGATCTCACACCAAATCAGAGCTTGGAAAGCGATATAAATATCTCTCACTTCACCCATATCTGACATTGCTTTGCCCGATAGCCCTATTGGAAAACTTTACCCCAAACTGAAATGATCATACCTTTTGCACCTGGACCCACCTCCGACTCACAACCCTCCCACAGTTTTTAAATGGGTCAGACTTTAAACATTTCAGGAAATGCGCCAGATCCATGGACTGCAGCAGACAGATTTGTGCAGGTACTTCCAACTGAGACATTGTTTTACTTCCTCCCACCTGAAACCTGCAACCCTCGGAGTTACCCCCACTAATAATACTTCTCCAGAAACTCTCCCTCTCCACAGAGTTGCCATATGCAATCTCTGTATTTTATCAGGCCCTCATCGAATCAACAGGGAAGACACCGAGGGATCCTTGAGAGGTGGAATACAGAACTGGGCACAAGTATCACACTGCAACAGTGGAACAAACAGCTGCCTCACGGCTTCTAAGCTCACTTACCTCACAGCTGGTGACTTTTCTTCTGGCAATTGCTACTAAGATACTTCTGCACCCCAGCCATAACATCTCACTACCATGCCACTAGTACCACTGAGTGTTGGTGCCAATGTGGGACCCAATGGCACACCACTCTCATGTGTTCTGGTTGTGCCCCAAACTACAGCCCTTCTGACTAACTTACAACTGGAGCTGGAGACCCTGTTCGGTCAGCCAATATCCTCAATGCTGAACTTTTACATTACATAACTTCCTCAAGGATTCAAGGACTCTCACACTTGCTACCTATTAGGATATCCCTTATGGCGGCAAAGAAGGCCATCACTAGATGCTGGCTTGGGGTGATGGTCCTCACAACACCCGAGTGGAGGGAAATAGTTAATCTTGTCTATAGGACAGAGAGGATTTCATTCCACCTAAATTATTGCACTGACCTCTGCTCACTGAAGTGGAATAGATGGATTTTGTACGTTATGTCCAAAGACCCAAACTTTGTCCCTTAAGCTTGGATATTCCCTACAAATGTGTTAAGGGAACCTCTGAGTCTGGGAGTACTGGGAGGGGAGTGCAGGTCGCAATACATTCAAATGAGGGATATAAGTTTTCCTGCATGAACTGTTGTCTCTACCCATTTATTTCTTTCCCCAGGGACTGAACTTCATGAACTCTGAATTAGTTGTTGAAATGATCCTTTGGACCTGTAGTTCTGTATAAATATTCATGTAACTGATGAATTTATGACTGCCAATAACCTGTAACCTGTTAAAATAAGTTAATAAAATTATATTTCCCCAAAAGTAAAGGTGTTATTTATTTGTATTAAAGTTTTTGTTAGCCAGGTACGTGTACTAATAATAATAATAATTGTATTTATAAAGCGCCTTTCAACATACCAAGGCACTGAACACATTAAAACCATAACATCAAATATAATTCAATAATACATATAAATAAAATCATAGCATAATAACATCAAATATAAAATCAGTTAATAAAATATAAAGTAAGATCTCAGCACAATAAAATTATCTTAGCCATCCAAGAAGGCCATTTGCCACAGATGAGTCTTCAGATTATTCTTGAATTCTGCCACGGAGGTGCAGTCCCATAACCGGCGTGGTAGAGAATTCAAAGAGTGGATGCAGCATAAGAAAATGCTCTGCTGCCAGAAGATTTTAAACTCACTCTTGGAATCTCTAACATCCTCACAACCGAGCGGAGCGATCGGCTAGGGTAGTAAGGCACCAGGAGTTCTTTTCAGATAGGCTGGACCCTAATCGTGAAGGGCTTTAAAAGTCAATAAAATGACTTTAAAGGTGATCCGCCACCATGTAGGAAGACAGTGCAGTTTGCGCAGCACCGAGTAATATGACAGGACCCACTTGTCCCAGTCAGAACCTGGGCTGCAGCATTCTGCACCAGCTGTAGGTGATGAATTTCAACCCCAGAAAGCCCAAAGTATAGGGTGTTGCAGTAGTCCAAATGCGAGGACACAAAGGCGTGAACCAACGCTGGCAAAGAGTCAGATGAAACAAGGTGCCTAACCCTGGCGATATTCCTAAGATGGTAAAATGAAGTCCTGACAACAGTCGACACTTGAGGCTGTAAGGTCAGCCTGTCGCCTAGGACAATTCCAAGACTGCGCACTCCATTCAGAGGTCGGAAGTGACACACTGCCAAGAAAATTCCAGAGGGTGTGCCATCACACCCACCTCTCTATCTGACCATCTGGGTCCACAACCAGAACCTCTGTCTTCTGAGTTCAACTTTAATCAACTAGAATCCATCCAACCCTGGATTTCTTCCAGACAGTTGTTAAACACCAGGAGAGCTCCATCCTGGTTGGGTGCAAAAGACAGGTATAGTTGGGTATAATCTGCATAGCAGTGTAACCTCAGCTCATACTGTCTTATAATGTCTCCAAGGGCATATACACTGCAAATAACATGAGTGATAGCACGGAACCCTGAGGCACCCCACACAACAAAGGAGTTGAGCCAGAGGAAAGACTCTCGACACAACGCTTTGGATCTCCCAGTGAAGAATGAGGTGAACCATTGTAAAACAGTTCCTGACATTCCAAAATTTGCCTCAGGCATGCTATCAACACCAGGTGATCCACAGTGTCAAAAGCTGATGAGAGATCAAGGAGAACCAGAATGAAATGTCTCTTCCGATCACTTGCCCTCAGAAGATCATTAAGCACCTGAACCAGCACAGTCTCGGTGCTATGTCTTTTATGAAAACTGGATTGGAAGGATTCATAGATATTGTGGATGGTTACATGGTCTTCCAATTGGCTGCCACTACCTTTTCAATAACCTTCCCAATAAAGGGAAGGTTAGAGATAGGTCTGTAGTTTGAGAAACAGTCTGGGTCCAAGGTAGCTTTCTTCAAGAGAGGTGTCACCACTGCCTCTTTCAGGGAGCTAGCTACACTGACATAGCCTATTTTAAGGCAAAATCCAGACAGGTAAAACAGTTTTTTCTATAGGGTTTTACCTCTCCAGAGCCTTGGCAGGTGGCTATGGCCTCCTGATGGAGGGACCTCTCTCTCTCTCTCTCTCTGGTCCTGCCACTCCCACACTTGCCAGTCCCTGGTAATTCCCTGTGAATTTCCCACCCACAGCAGGGCCAGGAGGGAGGTTGCCGCTTCCCCCAAGACCCAATCTGAAGCTAGGGACAGCCCTCAGGAGCAACGGACCATCATGGAGCCTGCCAGGCTGTTTTCCATCATTTTCTCCCGCCCCTCCCTACCAATATAAGGATGTTGGACCGTGCCTCCCGACCTGTACTGCCTTCCAGTCACCACCAGAGGGCAGTCAATGTGTGGATGACAAGTCTCACTCCCCAAGAGAGGAGAGCAGTCTTCGGATGCTCAATCCTTTCTCCTCCCTAGCTACCCTCGGCGGCCCGGCTAATTCCCGAACCCAGGTCGCCGATGTGACGGAGGTGTAGTGACCAGTACCAGCAACAAGTAGAACACTTACAGTTGGGATGACATCATACACTTGCAGAAAAAGAAAGTAAGTGATACAGCAGGAGACACAATAACAGGTCCAACAGTTTTACATAATACAGATACATGCACATGCACTATAAATGTGCTTTTTAGTTCTGTTTTAAACTGCATATGCATTTACATTTTTTTGCATGGTACAGACATGATATTGCAGAGTTTTGATGCATAGGATGAACAGGTCTTCCCCTGTTGGTGATTGTTTGTGGAACTATAAGGATGGAGCTCCATTAGACCTTATGCCACAGGTATCAGGCTTCTAGTGCACTAGTTCGTGAGTGATCCTGGATAGTGGATTAATGTTTGTTAATTAAGCTTGCAGAATATAATCCCATTTTGTGTTTACAGGTTACGACCCAATTTGTTTTACAGTACAATATCTAATGATGAGTTCTGCCACCAGCAAACGCAAGCAGCGGATGTTGTTATACAACAAATTCAGCCTAGCTAAGACTTGGGAGGTGTTGATATATGCTAGAGGTGGGCAAACCAAAAGTTTTTCACCTAGAACTAATGCAGAGCCGAACCAAGGGTCTGGCTTGACTTGAAGGCTAAAACACGAGCTGAGCCATGGTTGCTGCAGGTTGTTCTCTTCAAAAGAAATTAACATTTCGAAACTACACTAACTGGTCAGGCTCACAACAATTCTTACTTTAACCATGACCGGCTCGGCTTGACCTTGATTCTCAGTTGTTTATAGACACTAAGCTGAGTCTAGCCAGGACTATGCTTGAGCCAGGCTCGAGCTTGCTCTGACTTTTCCACCTTTAGACGACACCAGCAAACCACAGTTTAGTGTTGGCATTGGCATTCCTTGAGCTATGCCAGGTCAGCTTTTTGGTGAGCTTATTCGTATTCCTATAGGCCAAGCCAAGGTAGTAATTAATTAATTTGTTAACATGTCATACTTGGGCCTTGGGATCAAGTGAAGAAACAAGCATGACTTCCAAGTATTTAAAGCAGCAGTACTACCCAACTGGGAAGTGAGCCATTACAGCCATTGTAGTGCCACAGAACATATGGCAGCTGCTATCTAGTCAGTGGAGTGGAGGGCAGAAATGTAAACAAACACAAAGGATAACAGAGCAAATTACTCAGTAATAGTACATTGCCGGAGGGATAGCTATCAGGTACATGCTCAGCACAGCTCAGGGAATAAACAGTCGAAAAGGGCAGATTTTCTTTACATAGTACTGCTGCTTTTAAAGGTAGTAACAATTTCTAAGGAAGAACCATCAAGTCTGACTATATACAGTTTACATTGATAGCGTATATCTGTGTTTGGACCCGAATAGCATGGCCTTAGTTTTTTTCATTTTTATTAGTACCAATCTGCTTTTGGTTAGCCAATCCTACACATTGTTATAATCATTGATTAATTACACATTGAGACTCTTCAGGTGCTTAGATATAACATATAGAATAAGGCCACAGCATGTAGTATAAGGACATCAACATAAATTAAGGACGCTCCTGGTATTTCGCAACCCCATATCAAATTCATAATTTTTGCCCAGTACATAGTAGTCACCCAAGCATTTAAAATCAACAATAAAAATACATGGGTTGTCATTCTAATTTTTAAGTTACATGGTGAGACGAATCCTGCTTTATGGGAAAAACGCATGAGGGTCAGATTGTTTCATATAGTGTTAGCATCATGGCTTTAGGTGTCAACATGAGTGTAAAAGAAAAGTGAATAAGGACACATCATTTGTCATGATGTTTGCTTAATTTTCTTCACAAATGTAAATATAAATAGTAAATTACCATTAAGATAACACCTCTTGAACTAAAAGTACTGAACATGTGGGAAATGTTTGTATGTTTTTATACATAAAACTATCAAAATCCATATCATTTTCACAAAATGTTTTTTGACAGAAGTAAATGTGGTTGTGAATGTAGCAAAAGAAAAATATAGGGGTCACCATGCTGCTTTTGGTTATATCTACTTTTGAAGTTGTAGTTTCAGAGCTGGTCAGCTCAGGACAATGAGTAATTAAAATCTCAATAAAAATACAACTTACCAGAAATCTAGTCAAACAATTCAAAAGTATATGCAGGATGACAAGAGCTATAATATAAATGAAATAGAATAACCAAAGACGGAAATGCATTTATTTATTTAATTTTTGATTGTAATACCTTGCATTGAAAGCTCGCTTATTAAGGTTCCACGTCCTATAACTACAACAATCAGACAAACAATACAAACAAGAGAATCGAAAAAGTTGTCTTACAGAGGAATAGGCATGTTTTGCTGAATATGACAGGTCAAGTAAATCAGTCTGAGCTGACCTTGTCTAGTTTCAAAAATACAAGAGAACATCAGATAAACTGGTACACAGAGAGTCAAAGTGAGCAGCAATTGCACATTATTACAACATTGTTTGAAACAGGAGAGAATCAGTCAGAGTTGATCTAGTTAGGTTAAGGGGTGGGTGACAGGGTAGGTAAGACATGGAGGCAAGGGAGGGTAGTGAAGGGTGGAGGGGTGGTGATGACAGGGGTCTGTGGGAAGGAGATGGCAGCAGGAGGGGAGGGTGGAGACAGTTGCAGGTAGGGGAGGGAGGATGATAGTAAGGGAGGAAATAGAGGAGATAGGGGGTAGGTAGGACGATGATGCAGAGAGGAGGTGGGGTAATGCTAATTAAGATTGTCAGTCATTTATGTAAATTGCCTTGAATTATGCCACCGCTGCAACTGTGGAGCAAATTTCTTTGCTACCATACTGTATATATTTGTATCTGGACATGATATAATAGGATCAATCATTATTCTAATAATGCTTTTATATATTTAAGAATGTATCTGTGCCAGTAAACAGCTTTGAGAAGGTTTTAGATGTGTCCAAAAATGGGAATTTGAAACATCAGGGAACATCCTTAAGGAGCTGCAACTGATACAGTTGTATGGTAGATTGTTAATAAAGAGGAAAATAACAGTGGACCCAATCTAGAACCTAGTGGTACTACAGAATGACTGCAGCAGTAGATGAGCTATTTTTCTATCTTTATCCACTGCCTTTACTAGACAGGTAATCAGTGAACCAAGTGAGTGAAGTAATGAATATCCTACTGGAAGATAGCTCGAGCAGCAGCAGTTTGTGATCAGTTAGGTCGAATGCCTTGGTGAGATCCAGAAACACAGCACCTGTAAACATATCACTGTCCATGGCAGTGACAACATTATTCATGAACCTGACTAGTCAGTAGTTGTTCCATGTCCCTGTCTGGATCCATGCTGCAGTGGAACCAGAAGGTCGCGTGTCAGTATATAATGTTAGTTGACCATAATCATTCCAATGTCTTACCCAGGGCAAATAATATCTTTGGCTGGTGTTAATACTGGATGGACCCTTGGTGTTTATCTGCCAGTAATGTTTATATTTCTATTTATGTGTTGGTTTTAATGTCTCCTGATAACAATAGTTCAAGGAGAAGGAGGAACCTCCTGGTGCTCTGCACAAGAAGCAGGTGTAAAAGGTCTAGTACACCCTACATGGAAGCCCAAGCAGAAGGACTCTTTTTTTTTCTTATCAGGCCATGAAGAAGGAGGAATAGCAAGGCAAACAGTCTAGGGATGATCAGAAGTTAGTAAAGCGTAATCTCCTGTTCAGTCAGGAAGGAGATTCAACAACCTGTGTTAAATGATAAGAAGATCCACATATATAAACACAGTTATGTTCAACATGGCCGCCACCTATCTTAATTTTAGCATTTTGATTGTAACCTCTAAAGTAAACTGGGTAGATCCTAACCTATATTGTAAATGTTAGATAACCCAGGTAAGTAACTTTCAGTGTGAATTTAAGTCTGAACAATACACCTTTTTAACATTTCTCATCTACTGTTCTCTTCTTACATGAACAGAAATTATAGGTCCTAACTTCCTGGAGAGACTGATACATTTGTAAAGAACTCAATACCTAGAAATACTAGTGCAGTAGTAAGCAAACATACAGTACCAAGGAACTAGGGTCACAAATATTACAACTTTAGTCCTTAGCACAGTCAAATAAGTCTCACAGAAGTAAGCCAAGGAGTAAAGTGCACTTACATGTTCACAGGCACAACAATGATTTTCAGCATAGTAGTAATAGGTCAAGGGATATGGGAAGAGTTTTGTTTCCCAGCTCTAGTTTCTCTGGTGTACTCAGTTGACTTAACACTCCCACTCCCAGAGCACTCCCCTACTGGCCATTTGGCTATTAGCCACTGATACCACTTTTTACAAGTAGTTGAGTCAGTCGGGGTGGGGTAGCCTCTGCAACTAAACCATCTGGTTGCTGCCAGTGATTGGTAGGCATGGGAGTATGGTGCAAGATTCAAAGCACCACTGTTGCTCACAGACCCACTAGATCAAGCAGGTAGGGGTGGGAGGCTGCTACCAGGAATATCCCCTCATGACCCCAGGCATCCAAGATAATGACTCAAACCATACTGGGAGACATGCCCAACTGTCCTCCTGTCTCCAACCCACCAACTGTGGAGGTGGTCTTATAGCAGACACTAGTACTAATGCAACAGCTGCACCAAATGATTGAGGCAAGAAGAATGAGCAGCCAGGCAGCATAACAAAAGGAAACAAGGAAAAGGCTGACAAGCAGAAGGCTGAGAGCAAGAACAAATCCTCACACAAATAGAAGAAAACAAAAATAGACCAGACAGAGAAACCAGTTCCAACCAGCAGTGGAATGGAGAGGCAAACGGCAGGAATCTGGTGGCCACACTGCCAGGTGAGAGTGGAATTTTCTTGCCCATAATGGTAGCAGACAGTATAAATAAATGCGCATGGGAGGGCATAGAAGAAAATAGGAAACAAAGTTTCTGTTAGGTTCTGAATGGGAGAAGGAAAAAGAAAGGAGCAGGGTTTCCTTCTCGGTCACAGAGCCCTTTGAGCCACAGATTCAACAGCAAGCCAGATGGGACAATGGAACAGTAAGTGAGCCCAGCACCAGCAAAGTAGGGAGTAAGGGAGCAAAGGAAACAAAGGATGGGACAAGGAGATTTATTAATTGACCATATTAGCCAAACAATAAAATAAAAGATCTGGAGGAGGGTTATGAGCCATTAGAAGGACAGAGGAGTAAAACAAAATAGCAAAACTGACCTTGTGATGGCCTATCATTGCTTAATAAGTGGCCAGTGGAAAACGGTTTTTTTTTTTTTCAAACTCAGTAGTTTATTAATCCAAAATTCATACACGTATATAAATTCTTTCCTCTGAAGTCAACATTCCGTCACAAAGAAAACCCAATATCATGTTACATGTACAATACATTCTTCCCTTTATTTCTATTTGACACAGTCTTTTATACTACTCAGTTTTCACATATCTAGTTATCATGTGCGGTCAGCATCTGTGACTCATTTCTCCTCTCTTCTGGATGCGATCCCATCTGACACACTCCTTCAAAGCTTCATCTTCTCCCTCCTCCCATCCCCAGAGTGCATTTACTTTGGGAGGAAGGGAGGAAGAAAACCTCTTTAGGTTCCAGACTTCTGCCCTTAGAATTTACCTGTTCCTCATCACTCCTCACTGGGTGTCTTTGGATCCAGTGCAGGCAACCCCGAGGTTGTGTGTATGGAAGTGCCGATAGTGTGCAGAAACTGCACAGTGCCCACCAATTACAACCTCTTTCTGTGCCAGCGCCCAGATTTTAATTACCTTATTGCAAAGCTGATTGGTTGTATGTGTATCACAGTGTCCCTTTTATATTGCTCTTCTTTAAGAGCTTAATATTACCAACTAATATAACAATAACATTTTATAAACAATAAAGTCAGTCAATAACAAAACTTCTTGTGTCTCTGGAATTTTTGTTATGGTTCATTAAGGTAAAGGTTATGTTAGTTTAGCCCTGGGAGGCTAGAAGCATGAAAGAGCCCCAGTGTTTTCTTCCTATTGGGAGCATTGTCCTCCTTTACCATTTCAGTTAGTTCCCCAACCCCCGCCTCTCCTAATGAGGATCTTGGATATACAGAGTCCAGTTACTCCAATTTTCTGAGAACTTCTGTACAGATAACCTGAGGCAGGCTGTCGATGTTCCATTTCATAAATTTTGGTTACTCTCTGTTTCCATTCTTCTACCCTTGTTGGGTGTGAATCTAGCCAGTATGCCATGATTACTTTGATGGCTGCCTGGACCATACTCTTGAAAATTATCTGTTTCTGTCTTCCCACAATACCTGGTGCACATCTGCCCAGGAGGTATAGAGTCCAGACTCTGGCATTTCCTTTTCCCAAATTTTAGCTTGCTCCTCCTGACTCCTTTCCAGTAATGCTGCAGTTTTGGGCATGACCATAGGGTGTGGTAATGAGTTCCTCTCCCCTGCAGTTGCACCAGCAGAGGTCTGTCTGCATGGTTCCAAAGTATTTTGTTGTTGCAGGACATAAAAGAACCTATTTAGTACCTTCCATCTATACTCCCTCCAGTTTTGTGATGCTGTCACCCTCCATCCAATCATACTATCCTGCCATTGTTGGTCTGATATGGTTTTGCCCCTCCTCTTCCCACCTCTGCATCACCTTTGAAAGCCCAGTACCTTTGGCCTGTGTGAGTAATTGTATGCCATGGAAATGTATCTGAGTCTTCCCTTGGCACTGCTAATCGTAGAGAAGTCCTCCCATGTAGTCCTGTCCCTTGCTATGTTCTGTTCCCACATTACCTCCTGTAGATAGCTTCTAAGTTGCAGAAATTCATAGAAGTCTGCTCTAGTGAGCTGATATTTTCCTTTAACCCTTGATAAGCTATCCTGGCCCCTATCTTTAAGTTGTTCATACCTGGTCAGTCTTTTCCTGTTCCATTCTCTGATTCCCATATCTGCTCTACCTGGGACAAAGTTTGGGTCCCCAGTGATTAGTGTCAAGGGTCTTGTCTCATTTGGAGTGTGTGTTTTCCTGTATCCCCAAAAGGATTTGTAAAGAGTGTCTCACCCACGGGTTACTAATTTTTTGAGCCACTTTTCGGTATTTTGGCCATAAGCAAGGCGTATAGGGATTGGGGATTGGGGGATTGGGAGTCCCTCCATCCTGTACCATCTACAGTCTGCCCTCTGTTTACCCAGGTGATCAGGTGTGAGTCTGTGCTGCCAGGTAGTATAGTGTCAGATCTGGTAGTCCTACCTCTGGGCAGTGTCATCACCCTTTGTTTATTCTTGGTCTCTTCCCAGCCTAGACAAATTTTTGTATTGCTTTATTTAATTGTGTTCAATATTTCTTTGGCACCCTGATCGGAAGTGTCTGGAAAGAAAAAATATCTAAGCAACACATTCATTTTAAGGCTGTTGATCCTCCCATACACAGAAAATGGTAGTAAGCTCCACCTCTCCAGGTCTGTCGAGCATTCCTTTATGAGCTTGTCATAATTCAGTTTAAATATATCCGATATCTTTGGAGTGACTCTCACTCCCAGGTATCTGATTGTGTTATGTTTGGCCCATGCATAGGGGATTGATGCCCTATCCTCTGCCGTCAAGTTCCCACTGATATGTAGCACCTCTGTTTTGTCAACATTAACCTTGTACCCTGAGACCACCCCATGCTCTTGTAAAATCTGCTGTAGTGCGGAATCAATGCCCCAGGGTCCTGGATGAACACCAAGGCATCATCGGCATACAGAGAGTTTATGCTGTTCCCCATAACCTCTATACTGCTGATGGCCTGGCATACTCTGATCTTAGCTTCTAGGGTTCTATGCATAATGCAAAGAGGAGAGGAGATAATGGGCACCACTGCCTTGTTCCTCTCATGAGTGGAAACCGAGCTGAATTGACCCCTGCTAACCTTCACTACAGCTTGTGGATCTGCATACAAAGCATTTATACAGGCTTGAAATTTAGGACCAAAGTTCATTGCCCCAAGAACCCCTTTTAAGAAACCCCACCTCACCCTATCGAATGCTTTTTCAGCATCTAACGATATAGCTAATTGTTTTTGGTGAGTTAACCTGAGAGGTAAAAATATTTAGGAGTCTCCTGATGTTGTGCTGTAATATTCTCCCTGTATGAAGCCAGTTCGATCTGAGTGGATCAAACTTTGAATGTGGTTTTGCAATCTTTTGGCTAGAATGAATGTGAAAATCTTCACATCAACTGGAAGCAAGGAGGTGGGTCTGCATGACCCACAGTTTTGGGGTCTATCCATTCCTTAGGTATTACTGTAATCTGGGCATGTCTCAAGGAGTCTGGGGCTGCCTCCCCCTCCAATATTCTATTGAATGTTGTTTGCAGAACCTGTGCTATCTGCCCCCAAATTTCTTATAAAACTCTGTTGGGAGTCCGCTCTGCCCGGAGCTTTGTTATTCTTAAGTTGTTTCATGGTTTCCAAGATTTCAGCTTAGGTTATATTCTCATCTAGGTGTTTCCCTCTCCTCCTCTTCCCTCAGCTCTGTTAGTTTTATCGAGTCTAGAAAGGCAGTCAATGCCTCCCCTCCGCTCATCAGTGTACAGCTATCTGTAGAAATCCTCAAATTCCCTTGTGATCTCCCAAGTGTTCGTGAACATCTCCCTCCTAGTTTGTCTCCTTTAATTTTTTGTACTGCCCTATTTAGGCCCTGTTGTCATAGTTGCCAGGCTGGTAGTTTCCCAGCCAAGTTCCCCTTTCCGTAGTACCTCTGGTTGGTGGATCTGATACTTCTCTCTATTTTAACCTCTAAGAATCTGATGAGCTGGTCTCTTTGTTCCTGTAGTTGTGTTTTAAGTTCTGGGTCAAGAGTGATTTTATATTCAGCTTCCATGTTGAATACCTGTTATTCTAGCTGTACCCTTTCTTGTTCCTTTCCTCTTTTTCCTAGATGCATATTGAATGCATATTCCTTTCAGGGTAGCTTTCAGTCCACCCACCTGTGTGCTGCAGTGGTGTCCCTTCCTTGTTACTGAGTATGTACCCAATATTTCATCCTTGAGTCTTTGGCAAAAATCTGAATCATTTATGTGTGAAACAGTTGAATGCCAAAAGGGTTTTTACTAAACACTTCCATCTCTAATTACAGGCCCACGAGCGTGGTCTGAGGCTGTTATGCCTTGGATATCTCCCCACCATGTGTGCCCATTCTTTTATCAGAAGAAAATAGCTATCCTTGAGTACTGATTGTGTGGATTTGAGAAGAAGGTGTAGTCCCTGTCTCTCTTGTGTTATTATCTCCAAATGTCTATAAGACCTGTTTCATCTACTAGTCTCCTTAGCTTCCTACTTTCTGCTCCTTGTTCTTTTCGATTGCCCTTCTAGCCATTGAGGGGCAAAGGACAGCATCAAAGTCCCCTCCCACCACAAACAGTGGTCCCTGCTCTTCTGGTAACCTTAACAAGTGTTTCTTAAAGAAATTTAATCTCCTGAACTTTCATGGGAGCATAGATATTCAGTAGCACACATCTCACCCCTTATTATGTGCCCTATATTTTTATAAATCTACCTCTTCATCCTCAAATACATTTCTACTTCCAGAGGTGCATTTTTTCTTATTAGTATGGCCACATAGGATGAGGAGTTCACTGATCCCACTCGGCTGTGTTTCAGTTCTTGTACTCAGCTTGGGTGAGGTGTGTCTCCTGTAAGAACACAACTGTAGCCTGTAATCTGTTCACCTCTTGGAGTATTCTGGCCCTCTTGATTATGAATTCACCCCTTTACATTATATGTAAATATTTTAAGTCCCTCATTTTATGTTGCTTTTCTTTTTCCTTGTGTCATAGTAGCCTTCTTCCAGCTGTACTTTAGTTATTAGTTCCTATTCCAAAAACACAATGCATAACAATTCAACACACAACTATTTACAACAAACTTTTTGAACAATTCTCTTTCTCTCTTTTGTTGGTCTCTCCACCTTTTCCATTTCTTTTGAGACCATGTTCCTCCTAAGCCTTCATTTTCCTCCAACTTCCAAGTAAATTTTATTTGTAGCCCCTATAGTTACCCTCTAGTGTATTTTACTATGAGGCTGTGGCTTGTTGTAATATGCCTTCACTCTTGTGGAAAGAGGCTATTGCAGACTATACTGCCCGTGTTGTTAATAGGCAGTGTGTCTATCACTTAATGCCTAACCATGACCTGTAACCTCTCTTTGTATGTTACCTTCAATTCCCCTTTCCCCGGTTCCATGACTTGCTCCCATTTTTTTTTTCTTTTAGGCTCTATTTTCCTCGGGACTGAGGAACTCTCTCCAGCTACCTTAGCAGATTGGCTGTACCTCCTGGTCTGAGCTTCGGTATTCCAGGCCGACCCTGCACAGCAGATCCCCTGGCTCTGAGCCCCTGAGGTGGGACCACCCACCCTGGCACTCTATCTACAATCTAATACACCAGGCAGGTGTCGGAAGGCCTCCTGGAAACTGAGCGATAGTGAGAATGTGGCTGAGAATTGGTGCTGCCTTCACCTATCCTCGACCCAGGGTTTTTCTTTAGATTACCCTCAGGAGCTGGACGTGCAGTAATGCCTGCATGAAGAGGCCATAAGCATCTGCTGCACTCCTCCCTTATGTTCCAGGCACGGGTAGTACACCCATTCTCCACTGGGCATCACTACTGCAGGAGCCCTAGACCCACCCCAGGGAGAGAGAGCTGTACTCCGGATGCTTAATCCTCTCCCTCCCCTACTAACCCCCAGTGGTCCGGCTTGTTCCTGAACCTGGGTTGCTGATGGTGAGGTGTGGCATCCAGCGCCTCAACCCTCAGTGCCACTGGGCCTGCTGACTTGCTCCCATGTTGCTTGTACCCATCAATAATTTCCCCTTCCTTATTCTTTCTTCTTTCCCCTATAGAGCAATGGTATTCTCTACCTTTAGTCCTCTGCCCTTAGTGTGGCTCCGTGGATGATATCTGTCTCTGTCTCTGTGTTTCTCTCTCTCTCTCTTCTCCCTTAATTTAATCTGCCCCACCTCCCCCTTCTCCTCCCTTCTCTCCCCCATTACTCTTTCTAACTTGCTTGTCATTGTTAATCTAAATATGTTCTCCTTTCTCCCTTTTCTTGGAAATTCAATTTCTGGTTTTCTGCTCCTTCCATCCCCACTTAAACTACATGATGCCCCCATTTTAAGTTAAGCCCATTCTCCAAATTACCCCTTCCTTTGTCTAGTACCCTTAAATTCCCATATATCTCCACCTCCCACCACCCCCCTGCCCCAGAGATCTGCCCCCTTCACAGTGCAGATTTGAGAAGAATATATTTTTTCTTTTATGATTTACTTGTTACTAAGACGCACCAGGGTATAAGAGTCCTGGTAGTCCATTGCTGCTCCCTCCCACTTTTGGCAGGTTTCCTATTCTAGGTTGGATAAGAAAGAGTACTCACAGGCCCCAACAGCCTTCAATCTGGTAGCGTGGGGGTTGTTGCTGTGTCATCTTCTCATCATCCAGTTCTTCTACTGCTGATGGCCTCCCAGAGTTTCTGCATTCCCAACACTCGTTTTTGGATCCCTCTGGACCCTTGTTGTTGCAATTCATTGGGTTTACCCTGTTGCCCTGCTTGCTCTTCACTGCCAATCTTCTTCTTGATTCTGAGTTTTTGAATGTTAGTGCGGCCTCCTTCAGGCTCCTGAAGAATTTAGGCCGTCCGTCAAGGAAAATTTTTATCTGCGCTGGAGTGAATATCTGAGCTTTGATATTGATATCATGTAGTTCTCTTTACGGTTTGTAGAATTTATCTCCTCTGCTCCATTATCATCGGGGTAAAATCATGCTCAAAATAGTTTTGTATCTCCAAACAATATTTCATTTTTACCCCATGCCCTCAGAACTTTCATGTTTGTTACATAATTCACAAACCTTGCCACCACCGATCTTGGGCATGCCTTGGGTTCCATGGGTCAAGGGACAGTGCTTGATATGCCCTTTCGATTAGCAAGGGTTTTTTGTCCCAGCCGAGAAGCTCTTGGAGCAACCCCTCGATGTAGCTTCCATCTCATCCTGTTTGGCACCCTCTGGCAAGCCATGTATATAAAGGTTATTCCTTCAGGATCGCTGCTCCAAATTGTTATTTCTGTTCAAAGTATTGTTCCTTTTCATGTAAATTGTAACAGTGCTGCATTATACTGGTCCCCTGGGTGATGATTTCATTCAAGCCCTCCTCCAGGTCCTCATGTGTATTTGAATGTCTTGCACTTCAGTCTTAGTTCCTGCAATATCGTCCTGCATGTGTGCCATTGTGCTCCCAATGTTTTGCAGCTCACATATGAGCTGTTTCAAGGTTATAGTGCAGCTCACCTCTTCAGGGCCTCCTACTTCAGGCTGTCCACCCAACCTCCCGCTGGAACTGCGAGGCCTGAGCCACCGCCTTTGCTGGCACGCAGAGTGCATTTGGATTGGGGACTCTCAGCCCCAAAGTCCTTAAGTCGTTGTTTTGCAGCCATCCTAATATTCTGTAATTTGCTGTTTTCCAGCTTTGTCTCCATGGATACATTTAAAAATTTACTTATTTAGCAGCAGGGGAGCAGAGCTGGTTCAGCTACTGCCGCATGGCTCGGTGACATCACCGAAGTCCGGAAAACAGTTTGAATGGCAAAATGTTTAATTTATGGATAACTTGTTTTATTTAGTGCATGTCTATTGTGTTAGAGATTTACTCTCAGAGCTGGCCAGGCTGATGCTGTTGTAAATGATAACAATAAAAAGGGTCCCACGCTAGGAAATGGTTTACTAAATATGACAAACGTTTAGGCAATGTATAGCCTCTTACATCGACTGAGGTGGGATTCCAGGCATATGCATTCCTGGTTGGAAACAGTGACTGCTGGGCAGTAGTTTAGGTGGTACAAATGAGTTGGGGAGGGCAAGGATGAGGGAGAGCTGGTATGCACCGGGCTGATATACTGTTAATTATTCAACAAAGGAGCTTGCACAAAGAAGGATGCAGGTACAGACATGTGCTTCAAACGTGGGAAATGTCACTCAGCATTCCAGTGCTGAAGGGCAAGGAGAACCTGTGCATAAACCTTTTTTGCAGAAATGGAGTAGGAAGTGGGGGCAACAAGAGAAAAGGAGACATCCCAACGTTTTCCCTTGACAAAATGCCTATCAAAATTGAAAATTCTGAACAGACTGCTGCAGATGTACACAGACAGGAAGGATGCAGTAGTCTTGGAAATGGGGTTTAGGAAGGTTTAGTTTGCTTCATTTAGGGTCTAAAAGATCAGGCAGGAAGCAAACAAACTAAGGTTAACGTTACTGGCAAGCTGCGCTCCAGCAAACTAACGGTGCTGAAAAATAAAAGGTAACAACTCTTGCAATAAAAGAAATTCAGCACTCCAAATGCCAGAAAGGTCAGAGAGAGTATTTTATTGCTCAAAAATGCAATACTTACTGAAAATAAACTTTGCTTCACTTCCTTCAAACCAGCCTCAGCACTTGAGGCTATGCCACCCTCTTCGGGCGAGGCATGATCAAGCCACAATAGACTTAGACTTAAATACCCTTAAAGTGCAGATGCAAATAATTAAATCAATTACCCCATTACAGTACTCACCACTTTTTAACTGAGGAATGAGTGCAGCACACCTCAGCTGTCCTTAGTGTTGATGTACCCATATATTTAAAGGGAATTGAAAGGTTTGCCTGTAATCCAGTGGCCAAGCAGCCAGCCACTCCCACTTCCTGAGCTATATAAGCAATTCCTCTCAGCCTCACTGTGAAGCATTTTGTCTTTGCCCCACCATCCTCCCTCCTCCTCCAGCGGCAGCGCTCTCCTTAGGGGATTCCTAATGTACCTTTAGCCATGGGAACCGTCCCGTAGCACCTCTAGGGGCAGAACCCTCTCTGAGAGTTCCTTGCTTCATACCCCCTACAGGGTGGTAATTCCTCTGGAATAGAGAGTCGAACCACCACAACCCAAACTAACACAGTTACACAAGCATAACACTATACTGGCTGCATAGGTCTGTGAATTACCCAATGATATGCACATCCAGCATTGTTGAGGTGTGCTGTCATCAGCCCCACTCAAAAGGAATAAAACAAATAAACACTTTTCTAAAAGCACATTTTATACAAAACTATGGCATCATTGTTTTTAAATGTGATTTTACTGACCATGATTGTTTATAATAAAAGGCATATTTATGTCTTATTTATAATAATTCATATATGACATTTTAACTTAAGGAAAATCCACAGTAGAAATACAATATATTCAGGTTTGTAGCACAAAAATTAATTAACATGGAGAATTTAAAGTTGAAGTAGTGCACATCATTCCACAATTCCTCATTACAGTTTATTACCCCAATGACTTTCTAAAGGAGCACAAATAAACATTTGAAGCCCATTCAGACACCCATGGAACATTAAATAATAACATATATACTTTAGACTTAAATTTTTTTCAAATATTGAAATAAATATATATATATATATTTTTATATACAAATAAATGGCCACCAATTCATCTGACTTATCAAAACTTATTATTTTTATACTTTCAAATCAAAAATGACCAATATCTAAACAGGCAAAATAAATACTTCCACCCTTTAAAGGGCCATACAATAAAAATTATAATTTCATATACCTTTTTAACTTTAAGTATATGTTTTCTTAAAATACATATGACAGTCAGATTTTATTATTTTTCTACCTATAAATAGGATGCCAGTTCGTCTAATCATTAATGTCTGTTGTTTTAAGGCTTTAAGTCAAAATATCCACATTGATTCTGCCTTATTCAATTCTAATACTATATTTCCCTCTGATTCTGTATGGAATATGATGAATACCCATGTATGACACTTGGTGGTTAGAGATGTCCACCTAATCTGTGAGATGTCTACCCATGGGATGTGATAAACTTTTCTGAATGGCCCTGTAGTGCTCCTGTATTCTCTCTTTAAGAGCACATGGGGTTTGCCCTATACACACTTTCTCACAGGAACACCACAGGGCATATATCACAAAGTTGGTGCACATGTAATTCCCAGGTTGCCCCTGAAAAAGGGACCTTCAGGGCCCAGCGGCTTACCAGGTTATCAAAATTTAATAAATAAATAAATAAACGTGTAATAAATGTGAATAATTAATGGCTCTCCCTTTGCCATTGAGAGATCGTGGCATAATTTGCCATTATAAAGGAGCATTTATAACAGCAAACACGCACACGTTTCTCCTCCTTCTGCGCATGCGCCCTATACCAACGTCTCCCTTTCTGGCTCGTAGCTTCCTACCTACAATGGAACGCGATTTTTATTTATTTAATTGCTGTGCCAAAGGGAGAGCCATCAATTAAATAAAATAAAATATGGATAGTGTGTTTAAACTCGAGGTTTACATACCCTTGGGTTAACATGCTCATTAACCCTCGAAGCCGCTTTCGGGGTTTATGAAGCATCTAACTCCTCGGGTGTAAACACTGCTAAAACACAGCACCCCATACTTTATTCTCTATTTATTTTCACCACCCTTTCTCCCAAATTACTAGGATTTTTAAACTTGTTTCCTGAACAGCTGACTTACAAGTGTTGCAGTATTTCAAGGGGAGAAAACCTAAAGGTTTGTCCCCAACCATGTATTTGTTTTCTTCTCACTTTTAAATTTGCTTTGGACCAAAGGATCCCATTAACTCTTCGCCTTTCTAAATGCCACAAGAGGTCCTGTGTTTGAAACTTCCTAAGGTCACTATCTATCCCTAAACATGCCAGTGTTTTTAATTGTGGCCTTTAAATCCATAGAACCGGGCCATATTCCGTGAGAAAAACAATCTTGGCGATACAGTAGTTTCCTCTTTGTACTGAGGGGCTCCTCCTGTGCACTGCTTCAACTTTGTTCAATGCCTGATTTAAAGTGCTTTTATACCCCACCCCTTAGTCTTACCAAATAATTCCTCCTTTGCTTGCAGGAAATCTACTGGGTCAGAACAGTTCCTTTTAGTTGAATCAACTGGCCATATGGTAGGTCTTCAATTGTATGTTTTGGGTATGAACTGCAACCATGCAGGACACTATTTCCTGCCGCCTGCTTCCTATAGGCTTTAGTTTTCACTGGTTCACCCACAGTCCCCTACAGTGCAAGATCTAAATAACAAGCATTTGTCAATGCCGAATGTTTGCTTGCTGGCATTGGCAGTGGTAGTGTAGAAGTTACAGAGCTGCGTAATAGGAATGGCAGTGAAGTATTGAACGAAGCCAACCCCACCTCCACCCTGCAGAGTAACAGGCATTGGGTGTGGTTTGGGTTGTCAGGCATAGCGACCACGCCATTTCACCACACCCCACCCTGCAGACACTGACAAGTGTCATGGTGTTCCTTGGGTCTTGGCTCTTATGTCACCCCATTTCATTAGGAAATACAGGTGAGATGGGTGCGATATAGAGAATTGGGTGAACTTTGGGCGAAGAGTCCAAGTCATACCTCGATGCCTCTCACTGGCTGCAGGTGTGGAATGGTATGAGCATTACAAGCAAGAATCCCAAGTCACACCCCTGATGCCTGTCATTCTCTACAGGGTTGGGCGTTATGGTTGGAAACCCTAATACCTCAGGCATCACCAGTAGAAAACAGGGAAGTTATTATCCCTCTGTACAGACAGTTGGTGAGACCCCATCTGAGTACTGCGGCAGTTCTGGAGACCCAATCTCCGCAAAGACATAGACATGATGGAGGCTGTCCAGAAGAGGGCAACTAAATGGTGCAGGGTCTGAACCAGAAGACATATGAAGAGAGACTTAAGGAGCTGAATATGTATAGCCTCGAGGAAAGGAGGAAGAGGGGGACATGATAGAAACTCTCAAGTACCTCAAGGGAATCAACAAAGTCCAAGAGGGTAGCATCTTTCAAAAAGAGGTGTGCAAGAACAAGGGGCACAATTTGAAGATGGGGGTGGCTCAGAGGTAATTTAAGGAAGTATTTTTTCACAGAGAGGGTTGTGGATGCATGGAACAACCTTCCGGAGGAGGTTGTGGAGTCAAAAACAGTGGTGGAATTCAAGCATGCATGGGACAGTCATAAGGCAATTCTAGGTGATGGGGTAGGAAGAAGTAGGCTACTGGTTAACTAGGATCTGCAGCTTATCCATTAGGTAGGAAATGGGCAGACTGGGTGGGCCAAGTGGTCCTTATCTGCTGTCAAAATCTATGTTTCTATGTTTCATTCATTGGTATTTTCACTCAAATTTTCAACATGTTTTTTTGTGACCCCACCTCATGAACAGGGGAATATCAATTTGTTAGCCAAGCTGCTTATGCACAGTGACTACGGCATTTAGCACCACAGGTGCAAAAACATTCCGAACAGGATGTAAAAATGACAGCTGTACTGTTCATGGGAGGTGTAAAAATGGCAATGTTGCAAATCTGCAGTAAAAATATTTAAAAAAATGGTAAAATTCTGATACATAGAAACTGTGCAAAAAAGCATACACCGTAATAATAGGTTGGGGATTTTTACAGCAGATTGTCAACTCAGGCATTTGGTGCCTCCAATCATGAACAGTGTCACTGTGATTTTCTTTATCTGTGCCGAATAATGATTTCCACAATAATTAAGATCTCTGGCGCTTGAAAGTGTGAAACACACTTCAGCCATGTTGTGAAAATGGCAGCTGTACTGTTCATAAGGAAGTGTGGAAAAATGCCACTGGTGAAAATCTGGACTGAAAATATTACAAAGTCATGAACTTACGAGGGTGCATGGAAACTGCACAATGCTCACTCGTAACACAGTCATTTTATGGATTTTTGTCACCAAATTTTCAACATATCCATTTTAAGACCTCTGCTCATAAACAGTGTAACTGTGATTTTTGTAATCTGTCCTAAACATTGCTTTGCACACCAACAGCACCATTGTGCGCTACATGTCGAAAACACACATTTGGGCTTATATGAAAATGGCAGCTGTACTGTTCATAAGGAAGTGTAATAAAATGGTAATGTTGAAAATCTGGAGTGAAAATATTAATCTAAACTTACGAGCATGCATAGGAACTGCGTAATGCACGCCATGAAAACAGTCATTTTAGGAATTTTTTTCACCAAATTTTCAACATAGCCATTTTAAGACCTCTGCTCATGAACAGTGTCACTGTGATTTTCTTAATTTGTCCCATACATTGATTTCAAGACACCAACTGCGCCATTGTGCACTACATGGGCGGAAACATGTTTTTGGGTGAGATGGAAAATGACAGCTGTACTACTCATAAGAAGGTGTGGTAAAATGGCATTGTTGAAAATCTGGAGTGAAAATATTGAAAATTCACGAACTTATGAGCATGCGTAGGAACTGCGCAACACGCTCATAAAACAGTCATTTTAGAATTTTTTCACCAAATTTTCAACATAGCCATTTTAAGACCTCTGCTCATGAACAGTGTCACTGTGATTTTCTTAATTTGTCCTGACATTGATTTCAAGACACCGACTGTGCCATTGTGCTTACATGAGGCAGCAAATATTTGGGTGAGATGTGAAAATGACAGCTATACTACTCATAAGAAGGTGTGGTAAAATGGCAGTGTTGAAAATCTGGAATGAAAATATTGAAAATTCGCAAACTTATGAGCCTGCATAGGAACTGCTCAATGCTGCGCTCATAAAACAGTCATTTTGGAATTTTTGCCAAATGTTCAACATGGAGTTTTTGGACCCTTTCTCATGAATGATGTCACTGTCATGGCGTTATTCAGGCCTGAAGGGTGATTTCCGCAGTGACTGCGAAATCACCCTTCGGGCCCCAATACTGCTCATGACAGTGACATCATTCATGAGAAGGTGTCCCAAAACCCCGTTGAAAATTTGGCAAAATTCAAAAATGCCTGAGATTGCAGTAAGTTGAAAACCCCTATCTAGCCCATTATACAGCTTACCAGCATTTCCTCCGTTCGTGGTCGGCTCTGAAGAGTGCAGGACGTGTTCCGTCCACCAAAGATCGCCGCACCGAGCTCCGGAGGTAAGTATGGGGGTGACGGAGGGTGGGGAGTCGGGTGCACAGTGGGAGGTGCAGGTTGTGGGAGGGCTGGGAGAAGCGCCGTGGGACCGTTTTATTTTGCAGGTAAAAAAAAAACTGACGTGGGACTTTTGCCATGCTGGGTGGAAGCTCCCAGCGTGGCACAAGAGATGGCTGGGGGAGCCGTGGGCTGACAGGGGATTGGGCACCTCCGTCGGCCATATGATCAGTTGTCACCTGGGTGGGCTTCCAGTGTGGTAGCCAGTACTGGGGTGAGGACAGTGGAGCTGACGGGGATTGGGCACCCTGTCGGCTATTCTATCAGTTGTCACGCTGGGGTGGGCACCCAGCGTGGCATGTGGAAGGCTTTGTGGGGAGCGCAGCACGTTGACGGGGATTGGGCACCCCGCCGGCTATACGTGTGTGTGTGGGGAGGGGAGCACGCAGTATGCACGCTTCTGTGTGTGTGTAGGGGAAGCTGCATGAGCAGACGATATCTTATCGCTGCTCACTGAAGCGTAGCTCCCTTTCAACTGTATGCACTGCATTTTGGAGCTTGTCATAGACAGCTCCAACATGCATTGGCTTACAGGGCCGCACCTGCCAAGACACTGACTGAATTGGAGGAGGAGGTGACACACCTCCAAAATCTCAGATGATGGCACTGTGTTTCTTGCACATGCGAGTAAGGAAACATAATGAATATCTTTAGCCCATACTGCACTGTGCATTTTAAACTCAAAGTGTTGTCGGTTAAATACTGAAGATAAGCCAAAATTTCTGCTTCAGTGCCCTCCCAAATTATAAGCAAATCATCTATAAAATGCTTATACCTAATAATATAATGAAGCAATCTAAGGATAGCTGAAGTCACTTTGTAACAGAGAAAAGAAAGTCCAGCAGGGATTAGGGCAAAATATGCCCTTTGCAGATGATACTAAGATCTGTGACTGGCTGGATAGAGGTGAGGGACACTGATAAAGGAGGACCTAGGCAGACTGGCACGGTGGTCAACAGTATGCTAGTGGAAACCAAACACCAAGGAGAGCAGTGTGAGGCTCACTGGGGCAATGAACATTGACAATGAATATAGCAGGGGAAGTAGTAGTGGAAAGCACTTCTGAAGGACAGGACATGGAAATAATAATTTCAGATGGTCTGAAGACATCTGCACAATACAATAGATCTGTGGGTAGGGCAAATAAGAGGTTGGGGTGAATGGGAGGGGATCCTCCCCAGCAGGAGAAGGAGGTGTTGCTACCACAGTATAGTTTGCTGGTTTGCCCTTACCTGCAGTATGGAAAGTAGATTTGGAGTCTGCATCTGATAAAGGATAGGGACAGAGTGGAGGCAGAGTAGAGGAGGGTAACCAGGATGATACAGGATCAGAGCAGAGGGTATGTGCAAACTCAGTGAGGGGATTCAAACAAGGGAGGGACCAATGCAAGGGCTTGGCAATGACTGCACCAAAGATGGAGGGGAAGGGGAGAGTAAGAACCTCTAGGGCTTTCTCATTCAGCATTAGTTAAGTAGAAATGGGTAGACACAATGGGCCCATGTGGCGTTTGGCTTTTAGAAAACTGCCATCGCCTGAAGAATGGCTCTAAGTAGCTTGAAGACTTGTGTACTGAAACATAATTTCTGCGCCAAATAAAGGTATGAAATCTCTTTGTTAACTTGTCTTCACAGGGACTAATTCATCTACCAACAGTTTTCAATAAAATGGTAATAGGTCAATAGATTTGGACAGAGTTTTGTGATCTAGTTCCAGCTTGTCTGGCTCACTCTATCAGACTCATCACTCTGCTCTAGCCTACTCTGCAGAGGGCTACTCTATGGAGGACTGCAAAAAAAAAAAAAAAACACTTGGTATTGGTAGGTGGAGACAGTCTGGGTTGCTCCCTTAGCCCTACAGCTAGCTCCAGCTGGCTGCTGCAGTTGATTGGCTGGTGTGGGAATAAAGGGCCAAGAATCAAGCTGCTCACCAATTTGCTCACTCAGTTAGGTAGGGAAGGGGAGGGCAGGGCCCTACCTAGCAAATCTACTCATGACTCCAGGAGTCCAATAAAGTGACTATGACTGCTCTGGGAAGACTGGTCCAAATGGTCACCTATCTCCAATCTGCCAACTTTGGGAGTCAGTCCGAGAGGCTTTCTTAGTCCCTGCATCTAGCCCAGCTGGCTGCTGCTGCTGTTGATTGGCTGGTATGCAAATAAGGCACCATGTTTCAAAAGTCCCACTCACTAATCTACTCACTCAGTCAGTCAGGTAGGGGAGGGGCAGATTCGTGCCCAGCAAATCCTCTCAAGATCCCAGGCATCTCAGAAAGTGCACCTGATTATGCTGGGGAGACTGGGCCAACTGGTGACCTTTCTGTATATAGTATTGGTTTAACAGTGTTCCATCTGCTCCGGGTGTCTTGTGTTGCCATTTTTTTAATGTTATGGCTGCGAACTCACTAACAATGTGCCCTATCCACACACCCTACCTCCCATGAAGCTCACTTGCTCACCCACTCGCTTCCTACTACAATCAGCATAATGCTAAAAGGTCCGTTCTTTAATTTTAAATAATAAAATTGGTAAATCCTCCAAGAATCTTCTTCCTTGTTCCATGGCTAATGCTCCAGTCCTACTCAATTTCCTATTAAACTACAATTCCCATTTATGCAGTAGTATCTGACCTCCTATTCATTACTATGGATAGATCCCACAACTACCTATGGACTTATAGTTGCCAGCTGTTCACTGTTAGTCTTGCTCAACTGCAATCACATAATAGCTTTCTTGCCCACTATAACACATGCATACCATGATAACAGACAATTAATAGGCTAGAGTAAAGCACATTCCTCAGAGTACAAAGGAAACGAGGAGAATAGTCCAGGTAGCTATGGGTTTTGGAGGAGGGAGACACACACCTGACAGCATGGATGGGGTACAACATTATCAGAGAAGGAACTATTAAACATCATTACATCATTTTAGTGACAATCATGTATTTTTACAATTTCCCTTCTTGTACCTTTGGAAATGTCACTAGGTACCCATTTTATATTGCAACAATACTCCAGGGTGCTGATAGTTGTGTCACACTTGCACTTCCAGGGGTGGAAGGTATTCAGTCTGTGTCCTTCTGCCTTACTATACATCTAGGGCATTCAGTTACGGCACAACTTCCAACTCCTGTTATGTCGTATTGCATTTGTGTTGTTTCATATTGTATTGCAATGTATGATGATGTGCATCAGCTCAAATGGATTGCTATCTCTGCCTTTCTCTCCCCACCCAAGGTGATCCTGCATCTGCATGCTAACCTAATTTTTCTGTAATTTATTTATTTATTTATTTATTTATTTCTAAGAATCAGTTTACAACCTTTGAGCTAGAGGCTCGTTTCCAAAGGTACCTCGTCACATAAAGACATACATTGTGTTTTTGTTACATAGCAAAGATTTGCAAAACAATAGGCGTCAACAGAGGCGCCACGTCACACTGTGGTCAGACAAATACAATTGGGTACAGGGTACATGTAATTGATAACAGGTGTTACACAAGTTGGTATCAAGTGAGCAATCTGGTTGGTAAACACTGAGACAGCTGGCACTGACCAGGTTAAACATAGGCACGGTGTACAGGGAAGTGGTGGAGGGATGGTTAGGTGGAGAGCTGCCTGGGGGGCATTGTCAAAGAAGCAGAGGTGGAGGCTATGTTCAGAGACAGGAGCAGTTACGAGCTGAAGATGTGGTTCAAGGGTGGTTTTGAACTTGAGATGGTGGTGGCATTGGTGATGGGGGCAGGAGAGAGTTAAACCAGGTTGGGGCTCTATAGCAGAAGGACCTCTGGCCATGGCTGGTTCTTGATCTGGGGACCTTTAGAGTGGTCTGTGGGAAGACCGTGTTGCAATAGTGGGAGGCTCTGGTGGATGAAAGCCGTTACCCCAGGGGGAGAGCCGAGTAGGTTTTTTTTGTGAGGAGACAGGTTTGGTATTGGAGCCGCTCATCCAGGGTAAGTAGGTTAGCCTCGACATACAGCTGACAGGTGTGTGTGAGCCTGAGGGCACCAGTAATCAATCTGCAGGCTTTATTCAGGGTTAGGTGAATTTGTTGAGTGCAGTGGTGTCGGCAGCACTATATACTGGTAGACCATAGTCTACAAGGGACAGAACGGATGATGTAACAGCTAGCCGAGAGCATTTGGGGAAGGCAGGTTCTATGGTGGAATAGGATGCCAAGCAGTGTGTTAGTGGTGGATGTTAGCGCCGATGTGGTTGTGAAATGTGAGGGCTGAGTCAGGTAACCCCAAGGTATTTGTAGGAGCAGACTTGTTCCAGTGGCTGATTGGTACTTGGAAGGATAAAGAGGGTGGTTGCTAGCTTTGTTTTGGGGTGGGAAAAGAGCATAGCTTTGGTTTTATTAAGATTGATGACGAGTCTGTGCTCCTAAACCAAGCCTCGGCACTGTTGAAAGACTGCTGTAGGGAGTCCTGTAGGGAGATGGGATTGTGGTGGGTGGGCAAAAAGGACAGCTGCCATCTGCATATGGTAGAATTTTGCCAGGACATGCACTGGGCAGGGTGTTCAGATACAGCGAGAAGAGAAGGGGCCCAGGATGGAGCCTTGGGGACCCCAGAGAATGGGACGGGCATCGAGAGTGCTATTAATTTTTACACACTGAGATCGAGTGTCAAGATAGCTTGAGCACTCATGCCAGGGGGCCAGCTAAGAGACCAGTGTGGCAGAGTGCATTCAGCAGCAGTGGATGGGAGACAGTGTCGAAAGCCTTTGAGAGGTCGATGAACACTGCACCAGCTAGGAGCTGGTATCCAAGGAGGAGTGTAGAAAGTTGGAGAATTCAATAAGGGCAGTGCTGGTACTGTGACCAGACGAAGCCATGTTGCTCTGGGCATAAAATGTTATGCTTAGCCAGATAATCAGTGATTTGAATGGCCACCACTTTCTCAGGGCTTTAGAGAGGAGGAGGATGGAATTGGCGGTAGGTTGTTGTGACCTCGCCTTTATGAATAGGTGTGATAATGGCTGTTTTCCAAGCTGTGGGAATTGTCCCAGGCAGAGTGACTGGTTAATTAGGCTTGGTGAGTGGGCAAGGACTTCATCTAGCACCAGCCTGAGGATGCTGGGGTCCAGTGAGTCACTGCCGGGATTGTTGCCATTGAGAGCTTTGATTAGGATGGGTCTGGCTTCCGGTGGAAATCTTCGCAGGTGGGAAGCTGGGGTGCTGGAGGACAGGGAGGTTGGCTGGGAGAGGGTCAAAGAAATTAATAGGGAGGACTGAGCTAAGGTCAGTGAAAGTGGTGTTGAACCAGTTAGCTATGGTGGCAGGCTCTGTGGAGGTGGTGCCATTTCTAGTGAGCTGGGATGGGGCAGGGGGCAAGCTTTACCATTAAGTTGCTTAATATTATCCCAGAAGGTCCGGGCCGAGCCCCAGGAGGAGGTGAGGGAGGCCTGGTAATGGTCTGCCTTGGCTTTCCTGATGGCCCATGAGCACTTATTCCGGGCTGCATTGTAGGCTTGCCTATCAGACAGATGACCTGTTTCAGTGGCAAGGTGCCAGAGGTTATCCCAGTTTCTAAGTAGTTGTAGGAGGGTCGGCTAACCCAGGGTGCATTCTGTTTTTGGATCGGATTTTTGGTTAAGGGTGCAAAGAGATCACAGGCCATGTTGAAGGTGTGAGTGAAGAAGGCGAGGCAGTGTCAATGTTGGTTGCATGCTGAATGGGGGACCAGTTTATCTGGGTGAGGAGTGCTTTAAGTTTGTTCAGCCCACCAGGCGGAGGCGCCCTGGAGGGTGGTCTGGGCTTTGGGTTTGGGATTGGGGCTACCTAATGAAATAGGATAGGGAGTGGTCACTTAGGAGTCTGGGAGGACCTGGATGTTTTGGATTTATGGGATCGGTTAGTTATAATAACATCCAGAAGGGTGCTGGTACCACTCTTAGGTTAAGTCTGTGGGCTGGGTGACGAGTTGCGCCAGATCTTGGGCGGCAAATGAGTCTCTGGTCATGGATGAGGAGGTGCTGAGCCAATTTACATTAAGGTCCCCACTAGGATTTGTTCTGCCTTATGGTGGAGGGTGGCCAGGTAGTCCATTAAAGATACCAGGGCCGGGTGCTGGTTCTTTGGGGAACGTAGGCTGTGGTGAGATAGAGAGGGCTCCTAGAGGGGTCTGGGGTGAGTCTGAGGTAAGGGCCTGGGCCCCATTTATAAGGGCAGGGGTGGGGAGTGCGTGTCCAGGTTTGTGTCCCTGTGTAGATTGCACAGCCTCCCTCGCTTGCTTACTCGGTCCTCCCGGTATAAGGTATAGCCTGGGAGGGAGAATAAATGAGCCAGGAGTTGATTTGACAGCCAAGTTTCAACCAGGGCTATGATGTCTGGTTGGTGAGCCAAGGCCCAGCACTGTAGGGCATCAAATTTCTTCAGGAGGCTGCATATGTTCATGGAGGCTACTTGAAGACCAGTGGGCTGGGTGGGTGGGTGGGAGGGGCAGGGTGTGGGTTGGGATGTATGTTCCTATTAGGAGTAGAAGGAGGAGAAGTGCTCTGGTCAGAGGGAGGCAGATGGAGAGTTTACCGGGAGTGATAGAATGAGGAAGGGGTTTAGTTGCACTAGGGGTGGGTAGAGTAGCACAGGCAGAAGGCCTGAGTGATCAGAAGTGCAGGGGAGCTGGGGAGGACAGGTAATGTCTGGAAGGGGTGAGGTGGAGAGGACCATATGGGATGTGGAGGAGGAGGGAGGGAGGAGCAGTGGTAAGGAGGAGGGGAGGACAGGAGGTAGGTAGGAACACTGGAGTAGTGAGGCTGAGGTTAATAGGGACACTAGGGTTGGTGGAAGGCAAAGGAAGGAGGAGGAGAAGAGATAGGCTGGCGAGCAGGGGATGCATGTGCATAGTTGGGAAGGGTGGGGGAGCTGAAGTGAGGAAAGAATGGGGGTACTAGGATGAAAGAGGGAGATAGTAGCGAGAGAGTCACCTCTGAGCCTAGTTGCTGCTATGGTGTAGTGGTAGTGCATGTGCCTGAAGTGCACAGGTACCAGGTTCAAGTCTTGACCAGGGTAGCAGCAGAGCTTAACTAGTGGCTGTAGCAGCACGGAGTTGATTCAAGGTTTGCAGAAGCACTTAGTAACACTTTAGTTGTGCAGAGGGTTAGTGTTCTTATAATAATAGAAGCTCAGTGTGTTGAGACTTGGACATTCACTGCTGGCACTGTCACAGCACTCGCTGGGATTCTAACTGTGGTCATTGTACACTGTGGAAGGCAATGAAGTTCACTTACTGTTCTCTTTTCAGTACTGTAGGTTGAGTGAGGATGACAAGAACAGGAGGACTTTCCACTGAGCTGATATGGCTGCAGATGCCTTATAAAGACTCTGTCAAGTAGTGGTCTGCTGCTTTTACACACTTGTTAATCTGTACATTTCTTGACAAAGAGGTGATATAAATGTAAGTGCCTTTTCTGAACGAGAAGGGAAGAGCTGCGTGCTTGCAGTTATCCAAACAATGGGAAGAAAGAATAATAATGTCTAAACAACATCACAATAGCATAAAACGGATAGTAGAGCTATGAGCAAGGCCCTGATTTTTCTGCAGTACTTTGGGGTCAAGTTCTGCAGCATCATTACCATTGCCACAGAACTTCATGCGGCGGTGGTTTGTAATTTCTGCAAAGGTCTGAAGCACCAATGAACTGCCAGGTTGTACCGTTAGCTTGTCATCCTGACACATTCATGGCAATGGCTATTGCAAATGGGATGGTGAAATATGCAATATCACTACTTTAAACCATAAACCTACAGACTTTCAGAAATACATTTTTAAAACAGGTAAAAAAAATCTGTCACTTAAGGTCCTGTCCTGCTGCATAAATGAAACATGCAGACAGAAACTTGTATGATAAATGATTTAGCTATACTCCTGCTGTTTACACCACTCTTAAGGTTCCCATTGCATATCACTTATGTATTTATATGCAATCTGTAATATAGGTTTTTAAAAATAAATTTCCTTTTGTTGTCATAAAATTGTATCTTCATTCGCATAAATCCTTTGGAAATGGAACAAACAGAAATTTTTCGAGACTCATTTTTCACGCCAGCCCACTTCTTCTGATGCACTATGTCATCCCTTCAGGCCATAATATGCACATGAACCCCTTGTGAGTAAAGGCTTCCTGACCTGTCACAAAGTGTCACCTGTGGGACAGAACACTGCACCATACCTTTCAAGGCTTGGAGTGGTGGTGTGTGATAGGGCTGGCCCTGATCCTTGTTTTGCCAAGCCAGCTCCTGAGCACGTCACTGAACTTGAATTGCCAGCATGGAACACAGCTTGCTACCCACTGGCCCAATGGCTGGCCGTGCACACAATGTTTTCACAATTTTAGATATTTCTATCAGCCCATCGTAGCATGTAATCAATAACCCTGGCAAAGATGTGTACTACACAACTATTCATTAAACAGGCCTGTTCTTTTACCAGGTCTACACATCATTATATTCCATCTTTCTTGGCAAAATTCTTTTGTTTTCTAAGACAGGTTCATTCATTTTACTAGTTATTCATTTATGGGCTTCCTATACTTTAAAGGCAAAAATAAATCTGTACAAAGTAAGGTATTCAGTTAACAGGTCTATGCTATTATCAAGTATTTGTTTAGTTGGCCCCAGTGTAATAACTTAAGACTGAAAATTTTATTAGGCTGTAGTACAGGTTGAGCAAATATCAGAGTATCTGATGTGCTTTGCCACTTCCTCAGGAAGTAAGAGCAGTGGTAGATAAATAACTATTCATTTCTGTGGCAGAATGCAGCCCTGTCATTAGCTACTGTATGATGTGATGTCATTGATAATATCACATGCTGAGCATAGAGGGGTTTTGGATATAAAAGGAGGGAAAGGAACCAGGTACTATGGAAAACTATAAATATTAATAAAGAATCACCAAGAACAGTAAATCCTGTGGCACTACAGATATTCCTTGTAAGTTACAAGTTCTGCATGCAGTTCTGTGGCTTCTGAATTCTAGGGCCCTGGCTATGAGGTGGAGGGAGCAAGGCAAGGCATGCCTGGGAGGAATGGATGGATCACATGGTCTCGGGTTCCTGCTTACACCACTGGCAGTTTTGTTCTCTTCAGTGGCAAAGTCCACACAGTCTATTGGTGACACTACTCAATAAAGACTTCCAGGCAACATTCTGTCTCAGTGGCATAGAAATCAGTGTATGAAGGAAAAACTACCATTAACATCCCCACCATATTTTGGATGCTGATGCATGTGACAGGGTTGGCTAAGACCCTGTCCCATTTGATATGCAGAAAGAATTAAAACAAGGCTTTATTCTGTCCTCTCCTATTCTGTCACTTGTCTGTCTCTTGGCCTCTGATTGTGCACTCAAATTTTCCTTGTGGCACCTATGAAGTGGCCACTCCGATGGTCCCACAATTTCGCTTTCTCCTTCCTTCACTTGCTGTTTTGTTGTTTCTTTCTTCCTTGCTTCTCTGTGGTCAAAACATATGTCAATCTGTATGTGAAACTGGGATTCCTTGTTTTGCAAGTGTACCCATCTTTCGGATGAGACATTAAACCGAGGTCCCATCTGCCTGGATTGGTGGTAGTTCAGGTGGATGTTAAAATCCCATGGCACTTATCGAAAAGAGTATGGCAATTTCCTGGTGTCCTAGCCAAATTTCCTCATTCACTAAAATACCACAACAGCTTAATCTGGTTCAAGGTCAGTTGGCATTCATCTGTATCCCTCTCCGGTCGTGCCTGAAAATAGGCAATTTTTCAGTGCACTTATTCGATCAACAAAAACTAAATAAATAAAAAAATATATATAATTATATTGCTGAAATGAATGCAGAAAGCTACTTTTGTTTATCAGGAACATGGGGGTTAACCTTGATATGCATGTTGCCCTCCACAAACTTGTTTACAGAATTCTCAGCAAGAAATCAGCCCTAGGACAGGGCATCTTTATTGGCTGCACCTGTTACAAAGACTAATGTACTCTTCAAGCTGCTAACAGGAAGGAAACTGACAAAGTCTTAATTCATTTTGTGGAACACAGGTGGTGTAATTTACAATAACAGGATGCAGAATTTAATTGTCAGGGAAAACATCTTATAAAAAGAGAGCACTGTATTGTTTAGAGATTGAGAGCTGGACATTTTAAAGAGGCTCTCAGATGAAGGAATTCTGTTTCTTTGAACTGCCTGTATCAAAACTATCCTGCACAATTTTATTTATTTTATTGTTATTGATAATAATGAAACACTACTTGGGAATTTTACAACTTCTCCTGTTTTGCCTATGTTTCCTGACCTATGCCTCGCAACAGTACCATCCTGGATTCCCTCAGTGACCATTGTATGGTCTACTGGTGTGCAGGCTTCCCATCTGAAAGCTACCCTCAAATTCATCCAGATTCAATTCATCAGATCACTGGCCTTTTCCTACCTCCATGTTAACCTTTTTTTGGTGGGGGTGGGTTAGCCTTTGCAGGGATCGGGAATTACTTGTACCTCTGCTGTTTAAAAATGTTGTTCTAGGCTGCAGTACTGGTTTTGAGGTGGGCTAGCCATTGGTTAAAAATGTTCATTTGCTGTTTAAAACTGTATACCAACTACTTGGCTGCTGTATTAGAGCATAGCTAGCCGCTGGGCTGCTGTGTTTGAATCTGTTGTTAATTTCATAATGCTGGGATAACCTGAGGATTTTGGGTGATGCTAATTGCAGGAATGCCTTGCTACTCCCTGAGCGCCATGACCCTGATAGACTAATTCTCCCTAGCTCACCACAGAGGCGCATCTCCCCAGCAGTTTGTTTCTCTTTTTCTCTCTTTTTTCCTCTCTCTCCTTATTCCTTTCAAAGCTGTCTTGGCACCAGAATTTCTTGAATGGCAGACAGACCCTGCCCCAGTTTAATACCCATCACTAAGAACAATAGCCTGAGTTCCTAACCCCCACGCCCACCATTCATTGTAATCTATAGGCTGGGCCCTTGACTGCTGAATTAATACTGTCCTTTCTTCTTCCCATCCAAGATCTTTGGCACTGCTTAGGGCCCCCAAGGCTGAATAATCAGCCACAAGACGTGGTCTTGGCTATACTGGCAACCGTCCACATCAGAGACCTCTTCCACCGCTGGAGCTTCTCAGCAAGGTAAGGTTCCTGGAACAAAGACCGGATTGGCCCACAGCAGTAGGGCTCAAGCCAGTAGCTGAAAGGTGCCACATGCCAGACTGAAGCCAATTGGCTGAGTGGACCCTGGAGCTACTCAGGCTGCTGGTGGTTTGTTTCCATGGCTCTAGTCACAGGAATCCTGGACTGTTAAAGCTCTCTGGGAGTGCTTCCTTTGGCTGCCCAAATCTTCAGGGACCTGGGTTTTTACCTTCCCCACACCTCCATTGACCTTAATTAAATAAGGAAATGCTCCACTCATTTGCAGGACTGATTCCCTGACTGGTTGACAGCCAACAGGGTAGGCTGATTTAACTTGAGGGCTCACTTTCTCCCATTTTGCCCTTCACCATCCTCTCCCGCGTGGACTAACTAATATGTTTTGAGTCTTGTGTGAACTGTATAATAGTAACGTAAAACCATTCAATTTTCTACTCTTAAACCCCACAATTAGCCCTCACTTGCCAGTGGCAGGTTCTGGTGGTTAGCCAGTGAGTGTACAAGCTGCAGTCATACTGATTGTACCTGGCTGCAATCATGATGGACCATTTGTGGATCCTCACCTGGATCGCCATTCTTGCCTTCTTCCACAAGTGGGCCAGTATCTCTCTGGGACCTGTCCTGGTGATCTTGGGCCGGGTCCTCCATCCTGACAACATGGAGCTGTGCTTCATGACCATTTGCCCTGAAGTGTGGCAATAAATTCTGGTCCTCCCAACTGCACATGTGGTCCTGTTCACTGTCAGCAGCAGCTTCTGTATACTAGCATAGCTAGCTGCACCAGTTGGTAGGCACGGATGTCTACCTCAAGACCAGAACCACTAGAACCACTAGGTGTAAACAATTGGGGATTAGGCTTTTTGTGCTATGTTGGAAGAATCTCCCTGTTCCTGTTACTGCTGGCAGACAGAGATATTCACCCAAACCTGGGACCTCATGCTACCCCATTTCTGGGGGTGCTCACATGGAGTGGTATAAAGATAGCTGCTTTGAGTATCTGCAGCCTGCTCACTAAGATGACTCAGTTCCAGGCATGGATCAGGTTGCACAACCTGATGTCATCTGCCTGACTGATACATGGCTCGCCCCAAGGTCAAGGACACACTCATTGCCTTACCAGGTTTTGAATCATTCAGACTGGATAGAGTGGGGAAACGGGACAGTGGATTCCTGATATACATGAAGGAGTACTTATGAGGTGTTTTGCCTATTTCAGGCAATGCTTGTGAGTATGAACTATTAGCAGTTCAGCTATCGTTAGGAAAGCATAACAGGACACTATCCATTGCCTTGGTGCACCTACCACCCGCACAGGCAAACCAGGGGCTAGGTGTTGTCTTGAAGGCCCTATCTAAACTGAAGAAAAACTCCGAGGTTATTGTCACTGGAGACTTTAATATAAATTGGGCCAACAAAGGCACTGACCATCTTAAGGATCAAGCTGCGGAGTTGTACCTTACACAGATGATCTGTTTGGACACCAGGCTAAACCACAAAACAGGCAAGGCACCCTGCTAGACTGGATTCTGACCAACTGCCCCAACAGAATCTAAAATGTCCAGGTACTCCCTGATTGCCTCAGTGACCACTTACCAGTCGCATGTATGTGGGTTAATAAGGTGCAAGGACCCCCTACTCTTGTTGTTAGCCGTATCCTGAGGAGGGTTCCGAATTCAACTTAAGGCAAGCTTTGGCCAATATTGACTGGTTTCCCTTGATAGTCTCCAAGACATTGACCAGGTTTTGCAATTCTTTGTGTCCATAGTCAATGGTATTTGTGATGCTTATGCCCCTTTGAGAAAAAAGAAAGATCAGGGCTGCCTCCAATGGATGGATTACCCGGATCTCCTTGATCTAATGAAGGAGTGGGACAACCTTTGGGAACTTGCCAGAGGTACAGGCAACCAATCTGACTTCCAGAAGTATCGGGCAGCCAGGAACAAGTGCACTGCTCTTTCCAGGCAAGCCAAGGTGGCATATTACAAAGAGCAACTGGAATATAACTGGGGCAGTGGTAAGCAATTCTGGGATAACATTGAAGAGCTGCTGGGCAGGGAAGACAAAAGGTACCCCTCCATGCTCAATTTAATGGCTCCCACTCCTAGATCTACACACAATCACAGAAGCCTTTAATGTGGCCTTCTCTGACCTCAGTTCTGTTCTTCCTACCAGCTACCTTGACACCCCACATCACCCACCCAAAGCCTGAGAAAATTTGACCCATCCTAATTTCTACTTCAAGTGTGTCACAACCAAGAAAGCCAGGACCTCGTTAGTAAGGTGTTGGGTAAAACCAGACTTGGTAGTGACTCAATCGACATGAAATTGATGGAAGTTGCCTTGATGAGTTGGTGGTTCCCATCACCAAGATCTTTAACAAGTCACTCACCCTAGCAAAACTCCTGTGGCCTGGAAGGTAGCTCTCATCACCCCAGTCCTAAAAGTGGGGACCGGTTTTGCACTGCTAATCATAGACCAATATCTATCCTCTCCCTTTTGAAGGTGTTTGAAAGGATTGTGGTTGACCGGTCACAGAGTACCTTCAGAAGTAAGGTCTACTGTGCCCACAACAGCACAGATTCCATCAGTGCCATAGCACAGCTATGGCCTTACTTGAATCACAGACTACGTTCACAAGGCCTTGGATGGGAAGCCTGGTGGGATCTATCTTCATAGATCTCACAAAGCCTTTGATACGGTCAACCATCACTTTTGCTTGATAAGTTTCAGCACCTCGGGCTAGCCTCTGAAACTATCCTCTTGTTTCAGGATTACCTATCCAGTAGAGTACAGAGTGTAAAATTGGGGCAGCTATCTCCTCACCTAGGGATATAGCACTGGATGTCCCACAAGGGTCTATACTGGGTCCCCTCCTTTAGTCAGCATGGCTCAGTTGGTAGCACATCCTCCTCTGGACCAGAAGGTTGTGGGTTCTCGTCCCACACTGGGATTGGACTTGCACCTAAAAAATCACTGGCATCCGAGTGAGTATTGCAGGGCGCTGTACTGCTGGGGTGTGCCATCCTTCGGATGAGATGTTAAACTGAGGTCCCTTCTGCCCATCCTGGTGTTGTCCTGGTGGGTGTCCAGGTGGAAGTAAAAGAACCCAGGGCACTCTTCACAAAGAGTAGGGAACATTCCGGTGTCCTGGCCAACATTCCCTTCCCATAAACCAGTTCATACAATTATCCAGGCTGTGTGTGGGTGATGATGTGCGATATGGCTGCCACCACACATTCAGTCACTTCACTACCAGTCTAGATTTGCTGTATAGTACTTTGGATGAATGAAAAGTGCAATATAAATGCTGATTCTTCTTCTTCTTCTAGTCTGTTCATCAACAGGCTACCAGAGGCCTGCAACAGCAAGATTATTCTGTATGCGGATGATGCGTCATCCTTCGTAGTAGTGCCCAGATTCAGCACCTACAGGACGACTTGCAGTACTCATTTTGCAGCTTGGAGAACTGGTTCAGCTCTCAGAACTTGCTTCTCAACTATAAGAAGATGAAGACGTTGCTGATAACCAGTCACCAGCACAAGAAATCTCTTCAGGCCCTTACTAGCACTAACAAGGCTGCTCCACTCGAGCAGGTCAACTCTTTGAAATACTTGGGTGTGATCATTGATGACACCCTCTCTTATGTTCAGCACATCAATCAGGTTGTAAAACAGTGAACACCAAACTTGGAGTGCTCTACAGGTACAGGCAGTACCTAACTCCTGAGGCCCTCAGGTTGGCAGTCTCCTCTTCCATCTTGTCTGCTATTGACTACAGCTTCGGATTATGGGTCAGCATCCAACACTGTGCTAAAATGAGTAAGCATGGCCCTCAGCAAGGCCTGTAGGCTGGCTCTAGGGACCAACAATCTCCTTCAATCCTACTCCCTCTATGAGTGCACTAACTGGCTCAGTTTTGCCAACAGAATCAAATACCAAACGTGCCTGCTTGGCGTGAAATCTCTTAGGTAAAGCTCTATTGTCCTTCAAAGAACTGCTCTGGCAAGGCAGATCTGGATACCTCACTAGAGGGCAGACTCGCTGCCCATTAGTCATTCCCTTCAGAAAAGCGGCACTTGGCCAACGGTCCTTCACCTACAGGGCTCCTTCTTGGCTAAATGAGATCCCAGCCCACCTTTACTCACTGACAGCCTCCCATTTTCAAGGTGGAGCTAAACTTCACCTGGCCCAGGCTGAGGCCTGTAGCACTATCACCCAGTAGCTAGGACACAGTCTGCTCGTGGCTGCATTTCCCGATCTGTGTGATCCCTGCTGCCCAGTAACCCCTGAGTTTAAACTCCTTACTCCCTTTGGACTACTTGCCAGTCCACTAACTTGAGCCTTCCATAGCCACAACCTGTTGATGTGCCTTTCTATTTACTGTCCTTAACACAACACTCTTGAATAAGTCCATCCCCTGCTACTGCCCCTGCTCAAATATGATTGTCTCATAGCTCATGTTTTCCCCTTTTTTTTGTGTACTGTCCTCCCTCACATTGCTCTCTAGTATGTTCCTACTAGGTCAGTCTCGCCTCAAAACTACCCCCGATAAGAATTAATGACAAAGCCCTTTCTTGGGTGTCTTACCATACAGGAGAGAAAGCTTATGTTAGAGTCACCCCCACCCCAACTTTATATGAAATAACAACAATGCCTCCCTGGCTGCTTTACCTCCTGATAAATTTATTTCTTAAACCTACAGCACTCACCATATCTCTTCAGCTGTACTAAATTGAAATATGCTGTACCTCTATATGAGTTAGCCTACAATTGTAAATAGTCAGATCAATTGCTGTTATTTCTTGTATTTTTGACTCTGTACTTGTGCACCCATACCCTGTAACTTACTTTTCTGTGTAGTCCTTTTGTCAAGACGTGGAACATTTGCAAAAGAGCATTTTGCTTAAAGGTTATGTCCAAACAACGAAATAAATAAATAAATAAAATCTGTCTGCAACTAACTGGCCTCTCATCTCACTAGCAGCTACCATCATAATTTGTCCTCCATTTCTTCCATCCCAAATTCATGGCTGTCTGGGATTACCATACCCACCTTAGGAAAACAAGGGTGATGGATTCACATTTCCCATGGATCTCCACTGAGCTGTCAGTCTGCCTCTGCATGCATGACCTGCCTGGTGGACCCACATGGCCACTGGCTACCCTGAAGATCTGACTAGATATTGGTCTCCTCATAATACTAGACCTGCTGCCAAAGCCAAGTACATTTGCAACCAAAGACACAACCAAATATTTCCTGAAATATCTGTGATATCTCTAGAGAAAATCTGTTCATGCCTGCAGTGCCACGCTAAGCCACCATAGAGAATTTCTTCAGATATATTGTGAAATATCTGGAAATATATGAAAGTAACTATGGCTGCAGCTATATTTGCATCCACACTACAAAACAACCTCAACCACACCTCTGAGTTCTGGGAGGTTATCCACTCCTTTTTCTCCCATCAATCCCCCACTGTACTCAAGATGGGCAACTTCATCTCTGACCCTGGTGCTGACAGAAAATGCTATGTTTATATGTTTCTGGCATGGACAAGGGCCAGATCACCTCTGTCATCTTTTCAACCTGGCCAAAGCCTTTAATGCTGTTGCCCAATCCTTATTCCTGGAGAAGCTTAAGGCAGTGGGGATCTCTACCACTTCTGTTGGTTGGTTCTGCTTCTACCTTGAGGGCAGAGCTCAAACTATCCATATTGAGGATTCCATATCCCTCCCTTTAACTGCTCAGGTACATAGGTGCTGGCTCCATGGGTGCTGGAGTGCTTAGACACCCACAAAGTTAACTTAGGCACCCTCAATATTTTGAGGACAACCTACAAAAGGACTACTAGGAAACTGGCCATAGGAAAAATGCTACCTATTGGATGAGCACCCTCAAAGGTTCATAAAAGTTGGTAACCCCTGCTCATGAATGCCCCAAGGGTCCTTTCTGGCTCAGTTCTCTTTTCATTATTCTGAATGACTTCACTGCTGCCTGTTACCCTACACAGAGTTCTGGCCAGAGGGCACGTTATTTTCTGCTGTGTGGCTGCCATGGCAGGTCATGGCACAGGAAGTTACAGTGTAATTTATAGAATAAAAGGACCTTTTGTTTTCCTTTTGTTCTATCAATTACTTGCCGTGTTGCCTAGAGTGTGTCCTGCTGGCTGGCCCAGCAGTGGAAAATAACATACTGTGGATCACAGCTGTATCTCTGGCATCTCTAGCCCTGACTTCCCTGCCTGGTACCAGCAAGGTTTTGCCAACACCCAGCACTGGTTCCTGCATAATCAACTGTCCCCAATGGCAAAGATGGTCTTCATTGACTTTTGGAAGCAGGTAGAGGCTTGCCAGAATGACCCTTCTCCTCTCCTTTCAACACCCTTGATGGCATGGCAATTAAGGGCACCTCCTTGTTTAAAATGCCACTGGTTTCTACTAGACCATCACCTACATTTCTCCATGCATGTGGATGCCATCCACCAGAAGTTCCACTCTAAACTTGGTGTACTTTACAACAATAAAGTTAGCATCTCGCTTTCTGCCCACAGAGAGAAATCATCTCAAAGATTATCTTCCCTATCTTTGACTATGGTATAGTGTTGCTCATATAGTATCCTTCCAGGTTGGACACCATCAGATGCCATCATTTTGGTTGAATATTGGATAGTCTCGGATGGCTTAGATATCCGACCAAGGAACCAATCTTCTATAATTCACTGTAAGTATCTGACATATATGATGGCTCCGACCATCAGATACAATCTATCCGAGGTTGGATCCAATGGATCCAACCATTGCATTCAAGTATCCAAGGTTGGATCTGATGGATTCAACCCCATATCCATTAGCCAGATCCTCACGTTGGATACCAGCACTATCTGATGGAGGATAACTAGATCCACAAAAGCAGTATCTGAGCAACTCCACGGTGGTGACATCATGCACATTCACTCCCGTGTCCATCGTGCCAGACTGGACACTCTTTTCACTCTTTCTGCCACTTTGTCCCATATTATTCCCCTTGAACCAACCACTTTCATCTGCACTCTTCTTCTTCGTTTCTTTGATGCCAGGCACCTTACTCATTGTGCTTCTTTTATCTCCAAATTATGGCCTGGCTCACTTCTCTCATACATTGACTCTCCTGTCATCCCCACCACCACCCTGCACTCCGTTTGCAACTCTGACTCATATACCTTTTCCTCTCCTCCAATGAAATGCACTGCAGGTCAAGCTCACTTCTATTTTACCTGCACTAAACTCGGTCCTTTCTTTCCCTTAGCATCCATTCTGCCTCTTCCTCTCACTCCCTCAGATCTCACCTCCATGACTTCACTACTCATTCCCTACAGTTGCCCCTGATCCTGTGTCATGAATTTGTGGCCTTCCTCTCAACCACTGGTCTTACTTTGCTCCACTTTTGCACAAAGGCACACATAGTATGTAAGTGGAGGTTGTGGGAATCAAACCCAGGTCTGTTTACAGCAATTCACACAGTACTACTCTGTACTTTACATGTATTGCCTTCTAAATTTGTATTACCTAATGCATCTTATTGTATTGTGTTCAGTGCACCTTATATTTCCCTTTGAACAATCAAGTTATTGTACTTATTGCACCTTGTAGTCTGTTACTGATGTCCACCACGCCTTCCCACTACACATCTGGAACTGGGCTGTTACCAGCTCAGTACGTCTTACCTAGTAAAAGTTTTAAAATAACAATAAATAAATGAATGAATGAATGAATAAATGAATGAATTATTGCTACTGATGGTAGAAACACAGGAAATGCCAAAGGATAAACTGGACCAAAGGTTCATCAGTTTCATCTCCTGCCATCCAGTAAGACATGATAGTATGAGAAGTTAGTGTAGCCAGTGCTTAATGGGCTTGCCATTGTTGAGATCTGTGCAGAAATATTTGTGCTCTCTAGCATGAAAACATCTATTCAGAAGCATGACAGAGCAAGTTGTGGGAATACTTTACAGTAGGTGGCATTACTTCCACTGTACCTGCACTGGAATTCATTTATGATTTCCATATGAATTAATATGAATATTTCCTGATGTATTCCAGCCTTATTCATTTGGATTAAGTCATGTTTGTTCCATAGGATTTACAAGGGTCTATTCAAATTGTATTACATTTGAATTACCATTTAATATACATATTGATTAAGGCTTATTTTTAAATTTATTTTTTAATAATTTTACCAGGAAAGACACATTTATTCACAGAAAGAATGGGAGTCCAAATAGAACCTAATTTTGGAATACGGCTATATAAAATCATTAGGATTTCATTTTTTGATCATGTATTAATTCCTATTGAGCTGCCAATGCAAACACCACATTTTTCATTATATTCTCCTTCCTTATTCATTAGGATTAAGTCATATTTATTCCATAGGATTTCCAGAAGTAACAGCACTTATTGTAAATTGTTACCAGACTGCTGGGGCCCTAATGTTCTCCTTGTTCTTAACAGTGCCATACTCCCTTAACAAGTATTTGTCAATGCCGAATGTTTGCTTGCTGGCATTATCATTGGTAGTGTAGAAGTTACAGAGCTGCATAATAGGAATGGCAGCGGTATTGAACTGAAGCCAACCCCACCACCACCCTGCAGAGACAGGCATTGGGGTGTGCCTTTGGGTCGTCAGGCATAGCGACCACGCCATTTCACCACACCTACCCTGCAGACACTGACAAGTGTCATGGTGTTCCTTGGGTCTTTGGCCCTTATCGCACCCATTCCATCAGGAATATGGTGAGATGGTGGTATAGGAGAATGGGTGACGTTTGGGCCTGAAGAGTCTGAGGCACACCTAATGCCTCTCACTGGCTACAGGGTGTGGGTGTGGGTGGGGTGAAATGGTATGAGCATTACAGGCAATAATCCCAAGTCACACCCCTGATGCCTGTCATTCTCTACAGGGTGGGGGTTATGGTCGGAAACCCTAACGCCTCGGGCATTTGTTGGTATTTTCACTCCAAATCTTCAGCATGGCTTTTTTGTGACCCCACCTCATGAACAGTGGCAATATCAGTTTGTTAACGAAAACTGCTTTTGCACAGCTACTACGGCATTTGGCACCACAGGTGCAAAACACATTCGAATAGGATGTGAAAAATGACAGCGGTACTGTTCATGGGGAGGTGTAAAAATGGCAATGTTGAAAATCTGCTGTGAAAATCTTAAAAAACTGGTGAAGTCATGAGCGTGCATAGAAACTGTGCAATGCACACCTGTAATGTAAGTAGTTTGGGGATTTTTACAGCAGATTGTTAACACAGGCATTTTGGGACCACTGATTATGAACAGTGTCAGTGTGATTTTCTTTTTCTATCGCGAACAATGATTTCCCACAGCGACACGCATTTCTGCGCTGAAAGTGTGAAAATACATTTCGGCCATGTTGTGGAAAAATGACAGCTGTACTGTTCATAAGGGAGGTGTGGAAAAATGCCACTGGTAAAAATCTGGACTGAAAATATTACAAATTCATGAACTTATGAGGTGCATGGAAACTGCATAATGCTCACTCATAGCACAGTCATTTTATGGAGTTTTGTCACCAAATTTTCAACATAGCCATTTTAAGACCTCTGCTCATGACCAGTGTCACTGTGATTTTCTTAATCTGTCCCAAACATTGTTTTTGCACACTGACTGTACCATTGTGCGCTACATATGCAGAAACACATTTTGGGTGAGATGTGAAAAATGGTAGCTGTACTGCTCATAAGGAAGTCGATAAAATGGCACTGTTGAAAATCTGGTGTCAAATATTACAAATTCACAAATTTGCCAGCGTGCGTAGGAACTGCTCAATGTGCGGTCCTAAAACAGTCATTTTGGGAATTTTTTCACCAAATATTCAACATAGCCATTTAACACCTCTGTTCATGACCAGTGTCACTGTGATTTTCTTAATGTGTCCCATACATTGATTTCGCACACCGACTGTGCCATTGTGCGCTACATGGGTGGAAACATGTTGTGGACGTAGATGTGAAAATGACAGCTGTACTTCTCATAAGGAGGTGTGTAAAATTGCACTGTTGAAAATCTGGGTGAAAATATTGAAAATTTATGAACTTACACGAAAGCATGAGGAACTCTGCAACGCACGCTCATAAAACAGTCATTTTTAGGAATATTTTCACCAAATTTTCAACATAGCCATTTTAACACCTCTGCTCATGACCAGTGTCACTGTGATTTTCTTAATTTGTCCCATACATTGATTTTGCACACCGACTGCGCCATTGTGCGCTACATGGCGGAAACAAGTTTTGGGTGAGATGTGAAAATGACAGCTATACTGCTCATAAGAAGGTGTGGTAAAATGGCAATGTTGAAAATCTGGAGTGAAAATATTGAAATTTCATGAACTTATGAGTGTGCATAGGAACTGCGCAATGCATGTTTAAAACAGTCATTTTAGGAATTTTTCCAAATTTTCAAAATAGGCTTCTTGAGAGTCCACCTTATGAACACTGGCAGTGTTGTTTCATTAATCAGTCCCAAAGGTGATTTCATGCAGTGACTGGAAATCACCCTTCTGGCCTGAATAATGCCATGACAGTGACAGTATTCATGAGAAGGGTCCCAAAACCCCATGTTGAAAATTTGGCGCAAAATTCAAAAAATGCCTGAGATATGCAGCAAAGTTGAAAAACCCTATCTATTACATTATACAGCTAACCGGCATTTCCTCAGTTGCGGTCAGCTTTGAAGAGTGCAAAAATGTTCCGGTCCACTGAGATCGTCACGCCAGACTCCGGAGGTAAGTATGGGGTGAGGAGTGTTGGGAGGCAGGGTGTGCAGTGGGTGGGTGCAGGTGGGGTAGGGAGACTGCGAGGGACCGTTTTTAATTTACAGTTTTTTTTTTATTATTCATATGATGAGGGACATTTGCCACGCTGGGGTGGGCTCCCAGCATGGCAGCAGGAAAGGCTGTTTGGGGGCTGAAGCCAATGGGGGATTGGGCACCTCTGTCAGCCATATGGGCTTGTGCCATGCTGAGGTGGGCTCCCAGCATGGCAGCTGTCAAACTATTTGGGGGCTGGAGCCAGCAGGATTGGGCACCCTGTCAGCCCTTCAGATGTGTGCCACACTGGGGTGGGCTCCCAGCGTGGCACCAGGAAAGCTTTTATGGGGCGGAGCTGACGGGCATTGGGCACCCCATTGACTAAAACAGTATGTGCGCGTGGGGGAGCGATGTCAGCACGCAAGAGTCATCTTCTCCTTTCCTGTCTGATCTATCCTTTTGGAATAGTTTGAATTCCTTCTTAGTAATACCTAGCCATTCTCATCCCCCACTAGATCTCTCTGAGTGCCTTTATTTCTAGACTTCCAAGTGCATCAGATTCTCAGACTAGTGATGGGATGTCAGACACAGGTCATTAGCATCGGGAAGGACATATAAGGTTTTTCAAGGGGAATACAAAGATCTATTAATTACAGTTAAAACAAATGAACATATGAGAACAAACTGCTGTATTTAAACAAAAAATATAGATTAAAAAACAGTCCAAGAATGGAAAGTCCTAATACTTAGCAAAACAAAAGGCTGATATTGCCTTTTTGCAGGAGACATATTTACCAGAGAAAGAAGTGATTAAATTCAAATGTAATTGGGTAGGCTCAGTTTACAGTACTTTTCAGAAGGTAACCATAATAGTAGAGGGGTTGCCATTTTAATAAACAAAAATTGTCCATGTAAAATTCTAGATGTTAAAAAGACAATGATGGTCTAAAATATATTAAAACAGTTTTTCATGGAAAGAATATTATTATGGGTTCAATGCATGTACCCTTTAAAAATCATAGTACTTTTCTTGCAGACATAACTGAAAAACCTAAGTAACTGGGATGATGATACAACATTGTTAGGAAGTTCTAATAACTGAGCAGTCATGGCACACCATACATGCAAAAGGCTGTCCACAAATCATTTGTATAAAAATGTGCAAAGTTCCTTTATTTTCCACTTTATGGAGCACATCAATGGTTCTCAGTAACTAAAAGCTCATTGTAACAAGCATCTAGCATTTCACCAAGTCATTGGCTTTTATGTTAGGAAGTCACCTGAACAGTTTACTTGATCCATATTATGATAAATCAAAAGCCCCATCAGGATGGGACAAATGTAGATCAAGACTAACAAATGAATTCCTGGAAAATAACACTTCAGTGGCCATATGAGGAGACAAACATTTTTACAAAATAATTTATATTCCACTCAGAAGTAAGGCTCATTGCCAGAATTTCTGAGGTGGGGGGGGGGTCTTTTCTTGCAGTTTGTGACGTTCTCAAAAGCCCTTGGGTTATAGATGCACTGTGGTGCATTTTGTGGCTTATTTTGAAGGTAAATAACTCATACTGTATCTGACATCTCCGCCACCTCTTGCTCTAAGAAAAATTATTATAAATTGACTGGCTGCAGGCTGAATACATATATGTATTCATTTCCTGAGGCTAGCAAAGATACTGATAATAACTCTCTGAGCCATACAGTCTGCAGCTGTGTTTGGCTGGCTACTGTACTTATCTTATTTAGTCAATACTGAACCAACCATAACTGCTCCTTTCTGCCATGCCTGCTGGTTTGTTGGCTAGGGGTTGGGAGCCACTAGGCCCCAGAAGTCATGGCGTACTAGCTCTGTGGTACATTTTGTGTACATGTGTGTTTTTTCTTTTTGCTTCTCCCAAGCCCTTGGCCGGACACATTTGGGCCTCCAAGGTCCCGTTCTGCCACCATGTCCCTTCACCATCCACCGCCCATTAATACTGCTAACCAGGTAACCCGGTAACTCGATGTATCCTTCATCAAGAGGCTCCTCCCCATGGAAGGGAATTGAGAGAGGAGAATCACCCACATTCCAACCATATCCTAGGCACTGCAGGGGTTGGCACGGACACTTCTGGACTTTTATGGCAAGTGGTGAACTGGCCACCATCATCCAGCTGGCCAGCTAGTTTCTGTTTTCCTTCCCAGCCCCCACCTCCCATGTAGCAGTCAGCCCAAAACTGCATCCTGTGTGGGAGGCATTCAGCAGTGCATCAAGGCCACATGCTGCTAAGAATACCAGCCACTAGCCACCACCAGGAGCCGTCAGACAATGGTCCAGGACCCACCCAGCACCCCAGTTGGGAAGCATCCAACAGACACCGTAAGCTCCCTCCCTGCTGGACTCTGCTGCACACATCCAGGCTTGAGTGCGAACCCGTTCACCAGCGTACAAGCGAACACCCATCACCAGCACTACGGAATCAGCATGTGTGTGTTTAAGCTAAATAACTAATCTCTGAGCTCTCTCCACCCCTTGCTCAATGGAATATTATTGCTATCTGCAGCTGTGGCTGGCTGAGTACTGTGCAGTACTAAATTAGCTGTGCCTGCTTGCTTCCAAGCAGAGTATGGAGAGCCACTAGGCCACCCAAATCCCTAGGGTACTAGATGCTCTATGGTGACTTTTTGGCTTATCTTGAAGCTTAATAGTGGAAGAGAGCTTAGACTGCACTATAATAACTCAGTCTGGGCTCTCCTATACCCCTTGTTCTAAGGGAAATTATTAGTATCTGACCGATTGCAGGGTGAATACATATGTGTATTCGGTACCTGAGGCTAGCAAGATGCTGATAAGAACTGTACCTGAGCCACAGAGCCTGTAGCAGTGGTTGGCTGGTGTTGTATAACCTTATGTAGTAACAATACCAACCCACAGCTGCTCTTGCTGTTGTGCCTGCTGGCTTGTATGCAGGGTCTGGGACTACTAAACCCCCATAAGCCCTAGTGTACAAGCTTTGTGGTGTATTTGTGTGTTTTTTAATCTAATTAACTCATCTCTGAGCTCTCCTCCACCCGTTGCTCTAAGGAATATTATTACTATCTGCAGCTGTGGTTGGCTGGGTACTGTGAAGTACTACCTTGCTGTTGTGCCTGCTTGCTTCAAGGTAGGGGTCTGGGAGCCTATGGCTTATTTTGAAGGTAAATTACTCAGTCTGAACCACCCCTTCTCTAAGGAAAATTATTATCTGTCTGGCTGCAGGTTGAATACATATACAGTATATTTATTTATTACTTGAGGCTAGCAAGATGCTGATACTGTACTATACTGGAGCATAGGGTCTGCAGCTGTGGTTGGCTTGGTATTGTACTCATTTATAGAAAAAGTACCGGCGGTCTAATGTGTGTGTGTGGGGAGGGAGTAGAGCAGCATGTTTTCTGTGACATCCGGTTGAGGTACAAGACTGGCTCATTTGGGACTGTGATCTTCGGTGGAGATTTGCTGTTCTCCACCCCCACTAGACCACCAGGTATTTTTCCTATGAATGAGAACACTAACATGGCAGGGTAATTGGGCACATCAGGAAGTACTGATCAAGGTAGCGGAGAGCTGATGCAGTTTATGGCAGCATGGGCACAGTGGGTCTGCATAGCTCTGCTGTGAAAGTGGTAGCAACGGCAGAGATCTACATGGAACTGCAATTATTGACATATTTATTCACCTCATTTTATTTTTACTGGACCACCTGGCATGTTGGTTGATTTACTAAACAGAGGCAGGGAAGACCGCGAAGAGGGTGACAAATACACTCCTCAGTGCGGTCATCTGAAAAGCAAGCTTCAAGCATGGGAAGCACTCTAGGTACAGCACTCTTCCAATGCATTCAATGGCTGAAATCCAAGGCAAATCACATGACTAATTGTCTGCTGGGGTGTCGATCGGAATAGTGCCCTATGCACTCCACATTAGAAAATCTGACACACAAAATAGTCACATCCATGACAATAGGCTTCAAGCTTCATTTGGTGCCTAAAAATGTATTTGTACACAAAATGCAAACTGTGACCAGTACTACACTAGGGTAGGGGGATGGCTCTACTGCTGACTGGTCCTCTTTAAGCAGCCGGTGCTCATCACACAACACCTGAGCCAAAATTCACAAATGTAGCAAAGTAACCCACCCAACTCGGGGAATAGCGAGGATTGAAAAATAAAATGCCCAAGGGGTTGGTGTATGAAATGGTGTGAAATATTCCTGGGCCCACACTCCTGAGGCAGAGTAGACATAGAAATCCCCAGGTAATTCCCATTTGCTCCACATTACCAGAGGTGGGTGTGGTGGGGGAACTGCTGCATGACACATGAGTAAATATATTTGTTTCTTGGCCTTTCATTGGTAATATATTAAATAATTTTTACACAAACAGCAATGCAGTGGTTTTGTTATTGCATCATCTAAAAAAATAAGTCTGCGTCTGCACACACATAATGAACCTTTGCAAAAAAACTATTATCTACACACAAAACAAGTAACTGGCTCATGGGTACCTTTAACTCACAGTTAATTTATATTAGGTCACATGGAGTTGAGGGACTCAGCATCTGAGATTGCCTGTGTGTAAAATCCATAGGCCACATGGCAGACTCGAGGGCCTCAGCAAGCGTTCTCTGCTCCATACTCTTCTGTGACTTCTGGTGGCTGTTTAGCTTAGACAGCCTGAAGTAAGTTTAGCTGTCCCTGAGCGCACACCCCTGCCCATGCCACGGTCGGAGACGCCGACTGATGCATCCCAGACAGCACTGGCAACACTTGTGGTGAGGGAAAATTACTTTTGTGTCCATTCATTGGATCACAGGCTGCCAGAAGATTACAATCAGTCTTTTTTTTTCAAAGGAGGTGTTCTGGAATTCATTCCTTATCTCCTACACAGGAATGCACAAATTCAAGCACTGCACAAGCATAAGAGAAATACTGGTCTAGATTTATGAGACTTACAGATTTCTGAAGCAATCACTATTTTAGCTTTTATTTGCTCCACTATATAAGAGGCCAACTAACAGTGTTTTGGGTGGGGAGGGGTGCTAAATCAGTTGTGGAGTAAAACAAGATGTGTGCAAAATGTAAGATGGTACAAACAGGATGACTGCTTGAACAGTGAGGTCCCCTTATGTCACTTAAACAGTACTTCATTGACACAGTCCACCATATCATGCTTAACAACAAAAGCAAATCTGAAAACTAAATCTAAAGCCAAAAAGTGTAAAGAGCAGGTGGTGGTACAATATCACCATTACTAACTTTAACTTTAGACTAGGCATGTACTTTGAAGTCAAAGTTGATGGTGATGGAATTCTTACAGAGCTAAAGGGCATGAAACTCCATAGACCAATGGTCTTCTTTCTTTCTGAAACTTGTATATATGTGTGAGAGGAGACAACATTCTAGCAAGATTGTCACACACAAGGCTGCAGTGTGTACATACATGGAGCCCAAACAAACAGAAGAGAGATGGAAAAATAAGTTCCTAAACTGGGATTTGAACCCGGCCACCAGGAGTACTGTTCTGGTTGTGCTACCAGCCATGCCACCAAGGCAACTGGAAAGCTGGGACTCCCAGAAACACCTTACTCTTTCTCTAATGCATAACCTGGAGCTGCACATATAATTTCTTTGTCATACGCAAGGGTGTGGTGGTCACATATATTGAGCAAAAACAAGCAGAAGAGACAAAGAAAAATAGAATGCCTAAGCTGGGATTTGAACCCAGGCTGACCCGAATGCGAATCCAGTTGTGCTACTAGCGCTACACTATCAAGGCAACTGGAAACCTGGGGACTGCCAGAAGCACCTTACATAAGGTTCAAATCACAATTTAAGCACTTATTTTTCCTTTCTCTCTTCTGCTTGTTTGGATTCCATACATATGTACACTTTTACCATTGTGTATGACAATGTAATTATCTGTGCAGCACCAAACTGTGCATTAGAGATAGAGTAAGATGCTTCAGAGAGTCCCAGGTTTCCAGTTGCCTGTGGCGTAGCGGTAATGCAACCGGAACTGTATTCTGCATGGTCTGCATTCAAATTCCAGCTTAGGTATCCTTGCAATATGTCAGATAACCAGAGAAGCTCATGGCACCCTATATCTGACCAGAATAATGTCTGGCTGGAACTGAAGGCACTGTAATCGATCATAGTACACCTGGATGCAGACCCACTGCTCAAAGGGACAGCATACGTTATAATTCAGTGTTAAGATGGTAACATGCAGACGTGGAGTGGACACCTATTCAGTAATGGAGAAATTGTGAGTGGGGAAAGTCTTTGCATGCAGTGTAATATTTTTCAATTAATTTCTAATCATGATGTTCCAGTAAGCAAGCAGAAAGCCAGGATGCTAACACTATCCAGTCCTTGCAAGACTAAAACTATGTGTTAATAGTTTATTGTGGACTCTGTTTATGAGCAGGTTTCATTTAGCACCTGGAAGGAGAACATTAAAGCCTACTTCTCATAAAGATTCATAAAAGAGCAAACTTTTCAAGACTTCAGCTCTAGTCTCTCCTCTGCTACTGGTGTGCTCAGGATGGTCTCAGCTGTCATAACATAAGGGGCTTATTTTGATTTAGAGACTCCAGCATAACCTACTGAGACAAATAACTGAGGGTGCTTTGCAATGTGCACATAGGAACTTGACCCAGGATAATCTCTGTCCTAATTTAAGGCACATAACTGCATTTTTGACACCACATATACCTACAAGATGTTATTACAGAATAAGCAGTATATACAGCAATCATCTGAGATTCTTAATGAGAAAGGCTGTTTGAAAACTAACCAGTCGGCTCCTGAAAAGAGCCAATAAACCGCACATCCAGACCATGTCTTCTTTTCTTTTCTCAGCTCAGCTTGGTCTCTCCTGGATAGTGCTCCTCCTTAATGAGATCTCTTCTAGCTCTGCTTGAAGGTCAGCTCAATCCCTGCCGTTTTCAGGACCAACAGCAAATGCCATAGGTCCCATTATGGTTGTCAATCAAGACGACAAACAGTCCTAGAGCTCTGTTTTTCAACAGATAATTGGCTGTACTGAAGGCACCAGATTTAATTGGGTTAACCTGTTATTCATGAGCCCATGATGTGACTCCCTTTTCCAGGCTCTGCATCCTGATTGGTTGCTGGAGCAACCCCTGAATTCTGTTGCTGTGGAGATAGGGTCATACTACGCTAATATGGTGATATCCTTTCTTGCTGAGGGTATGGGCCCAAAAGGTCTTATTTTAAAGCGGTTCCTGCCCTTAAACAATTATTTGCTGACCCCAGCTCCTGCGCATGATTGTTAGTGCCAGATTGGTCAGGCCAATCGAGGAGTCCCCAAACTAGGCCTGAGCATGATCACTCTCACTCTGTCAGTGGTGTGAGACCATCTCTGAGGTGCTATGGGAGCTGCAGCTGCAGCAGCTCTGGAGGGGCTAAAGAAATCAGTTTCTGGCTCAGTCAGCTCTCTTCCTACAGCTTTCCTCTAGTGCTCCTGCACAGAGTCCTAATCCTTGCGGTCCATGGAGGAGAACAAGGTAGCAGTAGTCCTGCTGGGGTTCTGTGGAGCCAAGGTAAGCACCTTTGGGGTGTTACATAGAGCTACACAAATTGGATTTACATCCCATTTTGAAAAGTATTATGTGCATATATTTGAAATACAATTTAGAAGTGAAAAGAAATAAGCACCTTAACTGTTAACCACAGATATGCAGTACTTCAGATATACTGTAATTCTGTTTTTCTAACCAGCTGAGCTACTAGGTGACTTCTGATGCAGATTTTTAAACCTGTGGAAGTAGAGCTGTGATGCTGTTGTGTGGGATTAGTGTATTTTAATTTTTATGAATATGAGTCTCTAAATGTTTGTGAGTGACAAATTTGTATGTTTGTTAGTAATGATGGCCACTAATGAACTGACACTGGATGGTGGTAAGCTCAAACAATACTATAGAAGAGAATGCAGCCCACTCCTCGATCTTTGTTGCCTAGTACAAAAGTAACTCCTGATCAATGTTCAGGTTCATTGAGTCAGTCAGGTATACCTCTACCATATGTTCTGCAGACTTTTGGCTGACAACCTCCCTTTCTTCTCCTCTATCTCCTCAATACCCACCTGTGATAGTACTACCAACAGAGGTCTGGAACTACTTCTAGGTGGCTTTTAGAGGTTGTGGTGATACTGGTGCTCAGTGGGTTGATTGATGTGTCAGGGTCAAAGCCAGTATTGAGGTCATTTTGAAAGGTCTGGGATTTCTGGGATTTGTATCCCATCCTTAGCTTAGTTAGCTTTGTTTGCAGTTGTTTAGTATACACCTTTCAAGCAAATAAGTGTTCTTCTGCTGGAATGCATCTCACCATCAGCTTCAGCAGCTATTTGTGACTCCTCAAGTCCTGCTTCATATCGTGACAGGAAATCTGCACTGGCGTGTTCACTTCCTTCCTATGGGGACAGTGAAGTGGTACAGCTGCAAGGCCAGATAACATCTCATGATGCGTGTTTTTTTCCCGCATCTGTTGCAAGCGAGGGACTGTGGTTTGTCACCACCTCAAACTCAGCCCCCAAAAGGTAATACTTAAGGACTCTATCACCCATTTGAGGGTGAGATATTCTTTTTCAATTGTAGCATACCTACATCCTCTTTCATGCATTTTCTGCTAATGTAGATAATGGAATGCTCTTCATTTTGGATATATTGGGTCGACACTGCCCTAAACCTACCCCTGATGCATCTGGTTGCACATTAAAGGGCTTGGTGAAATCAGGACTTCTCAAAACAGGGTATGCACATAAGGAAGCTTTAATTTGTCTAAAAGCTGCATTGCATTCAGGGGACCACTCAACCCTGTTTGCATATCTTTTCTTTGTCAGCTCTGTAAGGGGGCTGCTATCACTGAAAACCTAGGAATAAAGCATCTGTAGTACCGGCCAGGGCCAAGAAAGGTCGAACTTGTTTTTGGTCCTGGGCACAGCACATTCAGAGACTCCTTCCACTTTAATCATTTCTGGTCTAATAACCCCATTCCCTATGATGAATCCAAGGTATACGTTTTGGTCTGCCTCAGACAACACTTTATAGGGTTAATAGTGACACCTGCCTTCTGGATTGCTGAAAATACCTACTCTAAATGTTTCAGATTTGTTTCCCAGTCAGGGCTAAACACCACCACCTCATCTAGGTATGCAGTGCAAAAGTCTAAATATGGTTTCAGCATTTGGTCCATGAAGCACTGGAATGTTGCAGGTGCTCCATGAAGACCAAGGGCCTGGTGACAAATTCAAATAACCCCACTGGGGTGGAGCCCGGCAGCCAACCTGGTGGCATGCTAATTCTTGCTGGAGTTACTCTGTGAACCCCTAGCAGCCCATCCGTGACACCCAGTCAGGAGATCAGCACTTCTAAGAGCAAGCTCTCATTGTCGGATCACCAGATCTTTTGATTAAGACATTTCTTGCTGGAATTGGAGACAGATTCGCATTTCTATGCCGCGACTAACAACCTGGGCCTGGCTGTGTCTAATGACTACATAGGCCAAGATTCAAGCGCCACCTGAGTTTTGGAGCTCCCAGTCCGATGCATGGCGAACAGGCAACAACCCTGAGTCTGCAGGGTGAGAAATGGCTCCCCACCACTTCTGAAAGCTTGTCCAAGGACATTGCAAATATGACGGTGATGTTAAGCAAAGTTTTACAAGATATTATGGAGCTAAACAAGCATCTACACAAATAAATGAGGAGCTACGAGTGTTAGCTCTTTGGGTGGAGGGATCCGAAAAAGTTAGAAAGCAGCAATCTGAACAAATTTTAGAACATGACCCGATGTCTGAGGGAACATCATGGCCAGATTCACTACTTACTCTCCAAAGTGGATGACTTGGAAAATAGAGCTTAGAGATGGAACATTAGAATAGTGGGAATTCCTGAAGGAATGGGGGTAGGGACATGATATCCTTTTTGGAGGATGTGTTGCCAGTGATGCTAGGGCTGGAACTTGAGGCCACACTAGAGATTGAGCGAGCTCACCGCACTCTTGCTCCCAAACCCAAATTTGGGGAGTGCCCTTGTCCAATATTGTGCAAATTTCTATGGTACTTGGTGAAGGAGAGATGTTCGCCTAGCAAGAGAACTAAAGTCCCTAACATGGCAAGACTGCACCATCCAGCTTTACCAAAATTTCTCCCAGGAACTCGCAAGGGGAGAAGAACATACGCAGAGGTGAAACAGCAACTTTACAAGATGGGTATTCCCACCTTGTTCAAATATCCAGCACAGCTAAGAATCCAATACAATAGGGTCTTTCATATGTTTAGCAACCCTGGAGATGTGGAACACTTTCTGCAAACCATACAAGTACCGAGCAGAGGCATGACCAAATTCTCGCAACCTCCAAGCAGCACAAGCAGACAGCACAGGAGAACTCCCAAATCCTATGGAGATAGCAACCAGTTCTGAGCCGAAGGATACTGAGCTGGGGGGGGGCAGAGAGCCCAATGGGGTCAATCGAGGAAGCCTGGGAAGGATACACCAAGTAAAAAGTCACCGCCAGGAAGAAAAGATCTAGGAGCTGACAGAGATTGCAAATCCTCTCAGATGACAGCACGATATCCCCAGCTATTACACCTATTAAGTGGTCCAACAGATATTAACCTCTGGGGCTCTTGTGCCGCATGCCCTGGACTTAACAAAGAATTCAGACTGTCCATCATCAGAAGGTCTCACAGACCAGAGTCTGCTTAGGACTGGGCCCTACATTGCACTGATTGGGATGAATGTGAGGGAAACTGCTGATCGAGCAACAGCCACCAAGGTGACTGAGGGGTTTCAAACCTTATTTTCCCTGCCCTGCTCGCTGGCTCTGACGGGCTATGGAGGGTTGAGTAATTCTTCCCATCCTTCCCTCTCACCAGTTAACATGTAGGGATGGGTCCCCATGTTTGGCTGGCACCCAAGTGTTTTTTTATTTTTGGCTGGTTATGGCATGGAGGCAGTATTTGGGGCTTGCCTGCTTCCTATACCAGATGGCCTAAGGCCTAATATGGGTCATGATAATTTGGTGAACCAAGTTAGGTGTTTTCTAATTGCAGGAGAGAGTTAGCAAAGCTTTTATTGTTTCTTTTGTTTTGCACAGCTCGTACTGGGCTCACTCAATGAGAGAGATACTTCCTCTAGTGGTTATAAGGGGAACTGATCTGGATTGTATTGTTTGTTTAAGCATGGTTTAAGTGTGTCAATATTATGTTCTATGGTTTGCAGCTTTATAACCTGGTAGTCCCTGCATGGTGAATTTAGAGGATTCACAAGGCCCTATTTGGGGTCTAGTAGCAGAGGTGGTCACACTACAGGATGATTACAAAGTTAGCGATTCCTGGTAAATTACCAGGCCCCACGCTCAGGAGGGTTCTCTGGATCATGGACCATATGCACAAGCTATGATCAGATCTTACAAGGAGAGCCTTTTAGGTGAAGGTTTGTACAGGGAGAGTGGTATGGAAAGGTAAAACAAAAGCTGTTATAGGAACTAGTAGGGTATTAAACATTAATTCACAGTGTATGTGGGAGTGCAGAAATACAGAGGGCAGACATGGGAAGGGATTAGGGTTGATTCTAAGGACAAGCTTCCTACATACAGACTTCTTGGTTTCCTGGTAATTAGATGGGGTCCTCGGCTTTTCTGACTGTTATAACTCATGGCAGGTAAAGATATGGTAACGGCTACCTCATGGAATGTGAGGGCCTGAACTCACCATTAAACGTAAGAAAGTACTTGCCAGACTTAAATCCCTGAGTGCTCAGATAGCCTTCTTACAGGAAACTAAGCTAAATCAAATGGAAGTGCAAAAACTAAGGCAGGAATCAGTGGGATGGGAGGTTCATAGTGTGGTTAACAAAACTAAAGGGGGTAGCCATACTGTGTCATAAAAACTTAAAGTGGTCTATGCAAGAACGAAGGGCTGACAAAGGAGGGAGAAGGGTATCAGCCAAAGTTGGCACCCCATAGGGAATATAGTTTTAGCTAACATTTACGCCCTAATGAGGACACCCCGATTTCTTTCATAAACTTTCACAAGATCGACTAGAGTTGTCGGCAAGGGAGGATGACATTCTCTTAGGGAATTTTAATTTAACTATGGATTCCCTCCTGGATAGTTCCAACTCCAAGCCAGACGCACACCCCGATCTATTAGGGCTTTAAGGATTTGATATCTCTGCACAAGCTGCAAGACATATGGAGAGTAGCCCACCCAGTCAAGAGGGACTATACCTATTTCTCTGAGGCTAAACAAGTTGCTAGTAGATTAGACTATTGGTTTATCTCTGAACATTATAAATAAGGTACTTGATGTTACAATTGCCCTCTATACATTTCAGACCGTGCCCCTTTAAGATTAGCCTTGGGTCCTTTTGCTCATTTTACTAGGTCAGTCAGCTGGAGGTTAGACCCTTTATCGTTGCAGGAGACAGACTTCAAAGAGTGGCTTAAAGGGAGGTTAAAACCTTCTTTTCTGACAATCCACTTGGTTCTGCAACTGCAGCAGCCATCTGGGAGGCTTTTAAAGCCACGATTAGAGGTCCCATTATCAGCTATGCTGCCTACCATAGGAAGCAGAAAGAAAATGAGGCTAGGGATATAAAGAGGGTATTGGGAGACAAAGAAGGCCTGTACAAGAAGGATCCTACTAAACTACAGAACCCTGATCTGTTGCACAATACCTCTGGCCCTACTAATAAAATTGAATATGCTTATGCCTAGAAAAGCGGAATTACAAATTCTAAGATTAAAGCACAAATACTGGGCAGGGGAGAAAACCTGAAACTCCTAGCCTTCCGCTATAAAAACAACAAGCTGAGAGGCACATAGCCCAACTTAGGGACAATAAGGGGTAAAGCATAGTAAACCAGAGGTCATTAACCAATCATGCTGTCTTTCTGCAACACCTTGTACAGCTCCCATACTACCTGGAACGAGTCCAAATTTGAGGAGTTCATGGCAGGTACATGACTTCCTAGACTCACAGATGCTCAGAGAGACCATCTAGAGGGTCCATGGAGATGCAAGAAATAAGGAGGCAATTAATAAGATGGCCCCAAAAAGCTCCTGGGGAGATGGGTTCTCTATTGATTTTATAAGGTAATACCAGAGATAGCATCTCATCCCCTGAGGGATATGTTACAAGAAGCTTGGGATCAGGAGATTCTTCCTGCCACCCTCAGGGAGGCGATTATCACTGTCCTTCCTAAAGAAGGTAAAGACCACACCCTACCTACAAGCTATAGGCCCATTTCATTGATTAACACGGACACCAAAATTCTAGCTAAGGTACTAGCAGCTAGAGTGGAGAAAATCCTTCCTGTTTGATTCACACTTCCCAAGTGGGCTTTGTGAAGGGCTGTGCCAGTTCAGATCACATTAGAGCCTTAATCTCCCTTGTACAGAAGGCAGGGATGGCCCCACTCCATCAGCCTATTTCAGTAGACTTTGAGAAGGTCTTCGATTCAGTAGAGTGGGATTTTCTCCACAGGATGCTGCAGCACTACAACTTTGGGGATATGTTTAGAGGCTGGGTCAAACACTGTATATGTCACCTATGACTAGACTGCTGACTAATAACACACCTCTGATCCATTCAAATTACATAGGGGCACCAGGCAGGATGTCCCTCTCCCTGTTGTTTGCGCTGGTTATAGAAGCCCTGGCTAGTGCTCTGAGGGAAATTCCAAATATTAAAGGTATACGGGTAGGCTCTGAGTCATATCAGGCGCTGTTATATGCTGATGATTGTCTCATTCTAACTGACAATTTTCATTTCAGTGCCAAATGTATTGTGGAGCTACTGCAATCCTTTGCTAGCATCTCAGGCCTTAGGATTAATCAGGGTAAAACAGAGTCCTCCCCTGAATAAGCAGCTTTCATCTGAAGATATCTCAGCAGTGGGGTTGGTTAGGACCAAGGCAGGTATTAAGTATCTAGGGTATTAGGGTAAATGCCAATGTATCTTTCCTTCTGAGACTAACCTCTCTCCACTAATTGATAGACTCAAGGCAGAAACTCAAAGGTGGAAACAGTTAAATCTCTCACTCCCGGAAAGTGGCAGCAATTAAAGTGATGATTGCGCGAGGGTGTTTACATACTATCCCACCTTCCAAGTGAGATCACCAAGAAATGGTTTCAATTACTGGATAGTATAATATGGGCTTTCATGTGGGAAAATAAAACCCTGCGGTATAGTAGAGCCAAACTCCGTTCTCCATGGAGCAAGGGTGGGTGGTGCCTTCCGCACTTTCAACACTAAGCATATGCATTTTCAGCCGCAGCCACATGCAGACTGCTTCGGAGAAATAACTCTGATTTACCAGCATGGGAAGCAATAGAGAGGAAGGCCATGCAAGGGACCCATCTGGTTGGATATTTGGGTAAGCCTCCCCTCTAATTTTCATTTTTGGCTTACAATAAAAGCAGCTCACAAGGCTTGGTATCAAGTGGGCCATAAGTAAATCCTGTTTGAATCTGGGGAAACACCTCTCCTATGGAACAACCAGGTTGGACCATTGATCGTAAACCCTTTACTGAGAGTGCTGAAGGGAAGCAGATCAACACTCTACAAGATATACTAATGGAGGATGGCCATACCATAGATAGTTTTACCTGTCTGAAAAGAAGTTTAATTTGGGTACTAGTGATTTTTGGAGATATCTTCAAATGAGATATGTTTATTCAACCTGGTTGAAAAGAGGTGCACATGCACGATGTGCCACGTCAATGGTAAAGCCAAACAAAACAAACTGCCTTTAGATGGCTGGCTAAAATCACAGAAAGGCCTGGCAGGCCATATTTATAGGTATATGGGTACCTTAACAGACCCATCCCTACCTGCCAAAACTAGGTGGCAGCATATGTTAAACCTTCCCTTCAGTGAAGGTGCCTGGCAAAGGGCTGGTTAATAGCAAAAAAGCTTGTGGGGACTCCAGAAGCTTCTTTATTCAAAATAAGATAAGATACCTCTGGTACCGTACTCAGTAGTACTAAAGAAAATGAATTTACTTACGAATGATAGGTGCTGGAGATGTAATGTGACTGGAGCAGACTTACTCCATATATTGTGGAAATGTGACCCCATCCATCCTTTCTGGTCGTAAATACTTACATGTTGTTCCAATGTATTGGGACAAAAGGTTCCTACCTCCTAGTTTTTGGATCTTGGGGCTCTCACCCACTGAATTCAGATCATCCAGCCCCCACTTGACATGGCTTATACAAGCCTCAGTGGAAGCTATATGGTTGCTTCTTTGTAGATGGAGGACTAGAGATGTACCATCTCTCACGGCTTGGTTAGTAGCCATGGCTAATTTGGCCAGTTTCTCCAGGCTGACCCACTTGGCTACAGCAACCCTGCATGCCTTCTTGGATAAATGGGACCCATTTATGCAGTATCTTCAGAATGTACCCCCACCGTAAACCCCTTGGGTAAAGATATGTTAAAGCCACCTTGAGTGATCCCAGTCTTACTTCTTCCGCCCTTCTGGTGATAACTGGTATGGTTAATGAGCCTCCCCAGTACCCCACCTTGTAAGTAATAACCCAGTCCCAGGCCAGGACCATGATTTAGTCCACTCCCTTCTAATGTATTGTAAATGCACTGTGAATACTTTGCTATGATAGAGTATGTAAAATCTGACTGAAATGTAACGCTTATATATAGACTGTGATATATGCCCTGTCTCCATAACAAAATAAAAATCTAACTGCAAATAACCCCACTGGTGTACTAAACACAGTTTTCTTTCTGAATTGAGGAGTAAGGGGTATCTGCCAGTATCCTTTGGTGAGGTCTACTGTGGAAATAAAGGCTGCATTCCCCAGACAATCAATAAAATATTGTCTATCCTTGGCATAGGTATCGGTCCAGAAGGGAGCAGCATTCACCTTCCGAAAATCTAGGCAGAGGCAAATACCTCCTTCCTTCTTATTTACCACAACTATAGGTGATGACCATGCACTACGTGAGGGCCTGATAATACCCAATTGCTCCATTTTCCATACCGCTTTTTATTTTTTTTCATTTAACATTTTTCCTCACCTGCAGTCACAGTCTTGCATTACATCCAGCCACCGCTCCACCACTGACCCGAAGCTCCACATGCCCAGCTGGCAGACACATCTTCATCTGCGAAGGGGCCCCAATACCCATGCCCGGCAAGAACCATTACCATGCCTTTCAGGCATCGCTCAGCAGGTGAAACTGTGGCCATCAAGCTGCCGAGTATCTCTGCTGCCTTTTTCCCCACTTATCTCCCTGATGGAAGCACGGACATGCAAGGACATCTATGCACTGGCATGCAGATGTCTGCTGTGCTTCCTCCCCACTAACACCTGCAACTGCAGTACCGCCCGGGCATTCCCAGGGACCAGCAGAGCATTGTGCATCCACCCCTTCTCCCCAGGACTAACAGAGCTATCATCGAGGCTCAATCCTAATCCTTCCCTGCCAACGACTCCAGGCTCATTCCTAACCCAGATCACCGCGAGAGCGAGGTGTGGCATCCAACGCCTCAACCCTCAGCACCACCGGCTGCCTTCCATACCTCTTTTATTGCCTCATCCCTGACATGTATAGGTAATCTGTATAGTTTTTGGTACAGAGGAGTATTTTGTATGACTCTAATGTTGTGTTCTATACTGATTGCTTGGCCTGGAACATTAGTGAAAGTATCTGAAAATGTACCTAACAGTTGTTGGGCCTGGTCATGTTGTTGTGTGTTAATGCAGGATTGATGTGGACCTCTTTTATCTGACCAACCTGTTCCAGTCTACTGTAGGCTATGTCAAGTTCAGAGTCTTGGGAGTCGGTCTGTATGTAGCAACTTACTTTGAGGGGATCTGATCTCATGCCACAATTTTAACTAATGAGTATGATATATCTGCTGCTAGATCTCTTATTGGGCATTTAAACTTCGTAGGTTACTGGACCTGCTTGTCTAAGGGTAGTATATGGGCCCTGACATCTCATAAGAAGCTTATTTTCAGTGGCGGGTAAGAGGAGAAATACCTGATCTCCTATGGCAAACTGCTTATGCCCCACCCCTTATCATATTCTGCCTTCTATTGGGTTTGTTTCCTGAGTAATGACTGGTAGGCCAGTGTGACACACCTCAGTAAGCGTTCCTCAAGGCCGTCATATACTTCAACACCCCTTGTTTTCCTATCTGAGTATTTTTCTCCCAATGTTCTTTAATAACATCCAAAGGCCCTTGGGGGTTTTGGCCATACAAGAGGGAGAAGGGGAAAACCCATAGAGGCTTGGGGTACCTCTCAATAGGAGAACAAGAGGTAGGGCAGAAAGGTGTCCCAATCCTTCCCATCTCACTGATAAACTTTTGCAGCATTTTTAAGTGTATGGTTGAACCGCTCCACCAACCTGTCTGTCTGAGGATGGTATGGTGAGGTTTGTATGCATGTATCCCTAATAGTTGATACAACTCAGCTAACATTACAGATGTAAAATGTGTACCCTATCCATAAGTATAACCTTTGGGATACCCATCCGACTGAATATTTTGGCTAGCTCCTCCACCACCCTGGGAGCTGTTAATGTCCTCAAGGGTATCACTTCAGGGTATCTAGTGGCATAGTCACAGATGACTTGAACAAATCTATTACCTTTGGAGCTAGTCTCTAGGGGGCCCTGTGGTCATTCAGCATGCTTTGTCCGGATGGCCTGGAGCACCGCATGATGTCCATCCATTTGATGTCTTGTCTTCTATGCTCTACCGCTCTCTCTCCTGATCCAGTTGGACTTGTCTTACACATAGCCATTTCAACAGTTCACCAACATCCACCATGGGAGCATGTTCAAAGTCAGGGCAGGAGTTAATCACGTTCTCCCTGCATCATCTGTTTCAGGCAGTTGGTCCCCGGTGTTTCTTCTCCATGCTCACGGAGCTCCTTTTCTGATCTCTCGATGGCTACTTCTTTATTTTAGGGCACACATCTGGCAGACCAGGTAGCAACTGGATCTCCAGCTGTGCCGCCATCTTCTTGTGAGGATGCCTTGAGCCTGGCCACCCTCTGCCATATGTCCACCTCACATACTGGGTTTTATCCACCGCAATGCCTCCTTCCCTGGCAAGACCCGCTGGCAGTAGATCCCACTGCTAACACCAAATGTTATGGTGTGGGTTCTGCAGATGGACACAGAGACTTGTTTTTAGGTGCAACCCACTGTATTTCTTAGCAGGATGTTTATTAGAAGTCATAAACATTCAGCAAGCACCATCAATAAAGTTCAAAACAAAACAGTCAAAACAGAAAAGAAAATAGATCCTGCAGCATAGGACCTCTCCTCATCCTGAACGTGCTGCTGGTCAAAAGTAACTGACCCTACACACCTTTCCCTGCTCAGATAGTGCCTTTTGTACCGCCCCTCCGAGTCAGGTGGTCTAGCATCATCAGCAAAACACATTTATACATTTTAAACAACCTCTTAGGTGTATTTCTAACCTAAAAACACATCTTACAGCTAATATGATTAAAACAGAAGGCTGAGGGTGAAAATATTTGCTTTACAAAGGAAGTTTCACAATAATTAATTTTCCTAGGGAGTGATTGTCAGGTGGTTTGCTAGAAAAGGAGACCACAAGGGCCGCTGTCTCCTGTAGAGGGTGTTCAGGGAAGCACTAGAGTTGAAGGAGCAGCACTCAATTCTTTTGCTGAGCAAGTTGCAGCTTACCAGGCCACCAAACAGTAACATTACCCCCTACTGTTTAAATGACAGAAAATCCACCTAAGGTAAGCTGTGAACCAGCATATAAGTATTTTAAGGTGGAACTATTAATTTCTGGTTTTATATTGTTTAAAAGGCACTACTTTGGGTTTTGTTTTGTTTAAGCTTTACTGTATTTGTGCATACAGGTTTTAGAAGTGCCTGGGCTATTATTAAGAATGTCTCACTTTCCTCTACATCTTATAAACTGGTCTAATGCATATTGTAGCTTCATTAGCTTAATTCCTGTTATATTGCAACTTTAGACTGCTGCACAGTTCAATTGCAGACTTCTGACAGCTGAAAGGTCAAGCCATCGACTGACATTTTCATTAGAAGTTATGGCATGTTTAGTTTAACTAGCAACAAAGAGCCTCTTAACGAAAGTGGCTAATGCTGGATACTTCAAGATGCACTATTCATACTCAAGGTCTTCTATGTAATGTATGAACCATTTGTGAAGTCTTACAATAGCACTGGAAGGACTGCAACTGAAAGATACTAACAGTTTTTAAGCTGTGAACCATAGTTTGTTCCCTGTTTTCTTATCACAAACCCTTTGGGGAGGGTATCGTACAATGGATACTGTAGGCAACACTCTACCCAAAATGCTACATTTTCCAAAACTAAGGTAAAATCATGCATAATATCAATTATTCCTGTATTGCAACATATTAACCGGTTTGACACAGCAGCACAGGACACAGAAAAATAAAAGGGAAGGGACTGCTGCTGTTTACTTCCATCAATAGAGTTCAGTTACATTTCTTGCAGCCTTGTTTAATTTCAAGTTTCCTTACTTGGAACCTAATGACCTTTGGACCCAGAAGGAAGAGAAGTCAGAGAGGTGTATAGGTAGATAAAAGAAAGGGGGGCTGATTAGAGGTGGCCTGCCTCTAACCAAGAAGACAAGGATAGCCGTATAAGTATGAAAAAGTGGTTGCGACCATAAAAGAGAAAAGATAGGTCCATACATTAGTGGCAGGGGATAACCCTGTCACAGATGGGCTATCTGTCAGGTAGCTGGAGTGAGTATGCCAGGTATCAGTGTTTTTGGTCGGGTAGGGTAGTTTGGGTAATTTACTGCTCTGCCTGTCCTAACAGTGTGCTTCACAGGTTGGGTACTGTAGACATGGGTAATGGGTCATGTAACAGGTAATTGCAATTTAAACTGGCACTTACAGGGAGCCTGTGAGGTCCTTGGACTCTTTTGATCTCTATTCAGGCATTACAGGTAGCCTGTCGGGTCCTCACAGCAGAAAGGAGCACATGACACTAGCCTGACAATCTGATTGGTCAGTGCTGGTGTCTGAGCTCCCTGTCTGCTTTGTGAATGCACAAACTAGCTGTGGAGCTTGGTGGAGCTTGGTGGAGAGGGAGCAAGATTCAGCACTCACTGCAATCACAGCAAAAAGCTGCAAAACTAGAAAAAAAGTTAAAGCACAACTTTTGTCCAGGAAGGAAGCGAGAGCAAGATTTGGGGACTGAAGAAATGGAGAATAATTGGGTCATCAAGTGCGGTGGTGCTTGGGAGAGAAAAGAAGGGGAATGCGCTTGTTGTGCTGGCAGCAGCTGTAAAAGCCATTTAGGCTGTATATACACTCTCTCACACAAGTGGGAGCAAGGCAGAAGCAGGAAACTACAGACCTGTTAGTTTAACCTCAGTGATAGGGAAAATGATGGAATCACTTTGAAGGAAAGAATTGTCCAGTATCTAGAGGCCAGAAGGGCACAGGATCCTAAGCAGCATGGATTCACAGCGGAAGGTCATGTCAGACGAATCTGATAGATTTCTTTGACTGGGTGACCAGAGTAGTAGATCAGGGAGGGCTGTGGACATGGCCTACCTAGACTTTAGCAAGGCATTTGACACAGTCCCACACAAAAGATTAATATACAAGTTAGCCAGCCTGGGAGTGGGTCCCAAGATGGCAGCCTGGGTAAAGAATTGGCTGGAGAATAGGACATAGAGAGTAATAGTAAATGGAGTCCACTCAGAAGAAAGGGGATTACTAGTGGGTTACCGAGGGTTCAGTATTAGGATCAATCCTCTTCAATGTCTTTATAAGCTACATTGCAGAGGGACTGGAAGGAAAGTATGTCTCTTTGCAGATGACACAAAGATCTGCAACAGAGTTGATGCACAAGGTGGGTGGAAAGGATGAGAAGGGACTTGGCAAGGTTAGAGGAATCGCCAAATGTATGGCAGCTTGATTCAATGCTAAGAAGTGCATGGTAATGCACCTGGAAACAAAACCAGGGAAGAGTACACAATGGGGTGAGATATTAACAACAACAAAAATGGAGAGGGACCTGGGGGTAGTCATATCAGATGACCTAAAAGTGGGCAAGCAATGTCAGAGGGCAGCAAGGAGGGTTGGGGGATACTGGGATGCATAGGGAGAGGCATCACCAGTAGAAAACAGGAAGTTATTATCCCTCTGTACTGACAGCCGGTCAGACCCCATCTGGAGTACTGTGTGCAGTTCTGGAGACCCAATCTCGTAAGAACATAGACAGGATGGAAGCTGTCCAGAGGAGGGCAACTAAAATGGTGCAGGGTCTGCACCGAAGACATATGAAGAGAGACTAAAGAAGCTTAATATGTATAGCCTCGAGGAAAGGAGGGAGAGGGGGACATGAGAGAAACATTCAAGTACCTCAAGGAATCAACAAAGTCCAAGAGGGTAGCATCTTTCAAAAAAAGAGGTGTGCAAGAACAAGAGGCACAATTTGAAGATGGGGCGGGTGGCTCAGAGGTAATTTGAGGAAGTATTTTTCACAGAGAGGGTTGTGGATGCATGGAACGGCCTTCCGGAGGAGGTTGTGGAGTCAAAAACAGTGGTGGAATTCAAGCATGCATGCATGGGACAGTCATAAAGCCATTCTAGGGGTGGGGTAGGAAGAAGTAGGCTGCTGGTTAACTAGGATCTGCAGCTTATCCAGTAGGTAGGGAAATGGGCAGACTGGGTGGGCCAAACGGTCCTTATCTGCCGTCAAATTCTATGTTTCTATGTATGTTTCTATGTTTCTCTGTTGTTAGGGGTCCTGAGCCCTGTCTGTGACATATACTGTACTCTGTATCTCTCTGCAGTATAGTGAAGATATTTATACTATATTACACACTGTCTGTTGCTGGTTCCTGAGCCCTTTTGTGACATAGCTGCTCTGTTTGTCTGCCGTATAGTGAAAGCCACTTAGGCTGTATAAACACACATTGTCTGTAGTTGCCCTGAGCCCTGTCTGTGACATATACTATGTGTCTCTGCAGTATCGTGAAGCCATTTAAGCTGTATTACACACTGTTTGTTGTCGGTGCCCTGAGCCATGTTTGTGACATAGCTACTCTGTGTGTCTCTACAGTATAAAGAAAACCATTTAGGCTGTATACACACACATGGTCTATTAGGTGCCCTGAGCCCTGGCCTGTAATATATACTTTACCTCTGCAGTATAGTGAAGCCATTTAGGCTGTATTATACATTGTTTGTTGTTAGGTGCCCTGAGACCTGTCTGTGACATATACTTTGTGTATCTCAAGTATAGTGAAGTTATTTAAGCTGTATACACACACACACTGTTAGTTGTCCTGAACCCTGTCTGTGACATATACTCTGTGTCTCTCTGCCATATACTGAAGCCAGTTAGGCTATATTGCACACTTTTCTTAGATTCCTGAGCCCTGTCTATGACATAGCTACTCCATGTGTCCCTACATAGAACCATTTAGGCTGTATTAAATACTGTCTGTTAGGTGCTCCGAACCCTGTCTGTGACATAGCTACAATGTGTCTCTTTGCAGTATAGTGAAAGCCATTTAGGCTATATTGCACTGTCTGTTAGCCTGTTATGTTCCCTGAGCCCTGTCATAGCTACACTGTGTGTGACATGACATCTCTGTGGCACAGCAAAGCCATGGCTGTGTGTACTATGTCTCGTGATTTCCCAGTCTAAGTCTACTAAAAGGAAGCACAGTGCTGCTGCACATGCAACTGAAAATGATGTGGACAGTATGAATCCTAGCACTAATGAAGAATATAACAACAATAATAACAATAACATCAGCAGGACTGGCACTAAATGTCCTCCTGAACCAAAAAACATGTTACCAATGAAATGATAGTAGAGTTTCAGAAAGAACTGACAGGAGTTACTCGTGGAGGTACTGAACATTTTGCTATATGTGCCAAGATACTTCCAGCTGCTGAAGCAGCATGCAAGGACAAGGAGGCATCCTCCTCAAATATGTAACCCCTAGGTGGCGCTATCCCAAGGGCTACTACCCCTGCCTGCTTGGCTAGTAGCAGGTTAAGGGGCCTGTGTTCTGAAAGCAGGTGCTTCCGCCCAGAGGAGTCCAGGGTTGGTAGTGGTCAAGCTAACCTGGGCACAGCCCTCCGGGACACTGAAACCCCCCTTTTCCCCTCTCTGGTGGCCTGAACACTATACAATAATCACATTCACAATACCCCTGGTACACCACACAAGTACCCACACTGTTTGCACTTACCACTAGGGCTGGTTCCTCTTGCTCAACCCTGGTGACCCCTGCAAAACAAGGTTAAGCACAGCAAATAACAACAGTACAGTACTTTGAACACAAACTGGAACCACAGTCAGATTACATGCAGGAAAGCTAGATCTGATTTATTCAGGGACTTGAACAAGAGAGGGCAAAATCAGGTTAATTAGCTAATAGGTTATATCAATCAAGCAGGTATGCATGCGCGTTGAGTCCCCCACACAGTCAGCCTCTGGGTACCCAGGTAGAGAAGAGATGGTCTAGCCAGGACAGTTGCCCAAGGTTGCAACTGGTTGGGGCCCTGTGATGGAAAACACAACATGCACAGTACACAATATTTGTAATCCGAGCCAGAGGGCTCAGTTCAGAAGGAAACGAAACAAGACAATCCGATGACACACTCAGATTAAGCTGTTGTTGTAGGGAGCTACCCTGGTATTTGCTCACGATACCCAAGGCTGGACACAGGCTGGACAAAAATCAAGACTGCAGGTGGTTGATCTGGAATGCCAGGAGAAGCAGGACCCACACAAGTCGCAGAGGCGCTGCTCCTGTTCAGGCATGGAGCAGGGGCTGATCCCCAGGCAGGTCTCTTGTCGATGGCTTCTCTGTGCAGCGTGTAGTCTGTCTGGGCCAGTCTGGCAAAGCTCAGACCACATGGAGACAAGTTCGAAGCAGTCCGTTTTGGCTGGATACAGCTTCCAGCAAGCAGAACACAGTTCACACAGTGGGGAACTAACTCACAACCCACTAGCAGCTCATAGCACATTTGCATGTATAGGAATTCTACTGTACCAGGCAAAGCACTCCCCAGGCACAATCACAAAATCTCTGCACACACGGGAGCTTAGTGGTAGCTGGAACTCCTGACAGTCTGATCGCATTCAGCAAAAATATTCGGTCTTCTTCAGGTTGAGCCTGGCCCACTTCAGTAGCTCACTTTAGTCGCACAAACTTAGATTTAGTCCAAAATAATTCTTCTCTCCTTCTCAGGAGCAGCAGGCAGACATGGAGGCCAAACTCTCAGCCTTTTCATAGTTCTCCCATGCAAATCCACTCAGGATTGCTCTCAGAATCACTTCAGCTCTTTCTTGCTCAGCTTCCAGCATAGTTCTAACTGAAAACTGCAAGCAGCCGGGACTTCCCAAGATCCAAAAGATTTGGTTGGCTGATCTGGCTGTCAGTCAGAGCAAGAGCTCTCCTTCAGTTGCAAAAAGGTGCAAAAAAAAAGCTCCAAACTAGAGTTCCTACAGATTTTGAATTCAGACAGCTCCTGTAGTCTGGCTACATTTTAGGTCCCACCAGTCCTGATTGGTCCAATTTGCAGTCCAGGGCCAAGATAGTGGAGACAAACAAAACAGTCCTTGCTACAAAGAAAACAGGTTAGACAAACTACATTATCATTATCATTCTAAATGGTTTCAGCAAATAGTTACATCTTTCAACAGATCTCCATCTCAGATTACTTAAACTGCATTAGGCAGCTCTCAAAGAGACAGTACACAGAGGCTATACAAGCTCTGTTAATCACATTTAAACAGCTAAAACACAGGACACCAGCCTGGCAGTGAGCATTTAGGCAAGCTCAAGGAAGACTTTTGGGAACCCCCATTTGTAGGGGTTACAAATATAAGCTCAGAAGCTGAGGCAGCAAATGCTGATAAAGATGTGGGGGTGATAGCTGGGACTGAAATGGGACAGGCCAGACTATGTCCCACCTGATTATAATGGCCCTTCAATTTCTTCTGAATCTTGTGGCAGTGAGGTCTGTGGTTTTGATATGGGTAGGAGAAGATGCCACTGCAGGGCACGAGAGGCAAGTGCAAAAAAAAATCATATGCTAAACATAAAAATAATAAGATGAGCATAAATGAGAAAAATCATGTGAACAAGGAAATGGCAGTATTGGGTTTCTTCCAGGTCCCTTGACTGTTCAAGAAATAGTGCTAGGTACCATTGTACAAAGCACATAGGGTAAAGTTTTTAGTGTGGAATTTATTTTATATTAGCTCTGCAGACTACTCTTGAGCTGTATGCAGACTGTGCAAAAGAGCCAGTCGTGGTGTCAAAGCGGGACATTTGGAACATCAGTAATGATATGATATACAAAAGCAAAACATCCAATTGAGTGGGGCAAGGCAAGGGACAGTGTGGTTGATATGGGTGGTAGTGGAGGTGGTGGTGGCAGTGATGGCCATAGTAACAATAAACTGGAAGCAGGAAGTGACATTGAATCACTTGATGTGTCCTTGCAGTCTTCCCAGACAAACATAGATGGTTTTCTTCTGACACCAACAAGTACTGCAAAATCCCACAGTAGTACTCATGTGAAAAGGTGTGAAAACAACAGTCCCCCCAATTAAAATATCTCGTCATTCTCACCAACTAACATTAAAAGAAAGTGTTGGAGGACATAACAATTTACTCACAGGCATCCAACTTACCAGCTGTTAAATAGAGCCATCGCAGAGCTGTTGGCCAATTGTCAACTCCTTTTGCTTTTGTTGTCCAGAAAGGTTTCTTCAAGTTCATGAACTGGTTTGAACCATGGTACGCTGTTCCTGTCGAACATATTTCTCAAAACTACTATTCCACAGTTGTGTGACTTGGTGTATAGTGCAGTCACTAAACAGTTAAAACTCTCTGAGGTGAAACGGTTCACATAACCACGAATATATGGACCAGCTACTAAACAACTGACTACATGACTGTTACGGCTCATTGGACAAGTTTTCAGACATAAAGTAATAATCCTCGCTCTACTGTAAGCAGTAGGAAGCAGGCTTTATTATGTGTCACCACTTTGAGGAAGACCACACTGCTGTGAATATTTTGCAGGAGATGCAAAATTAATTCCAGAAATGGCTTACTCTGTATTCCTTATCTCCAGGGTTCATAGTATCAGATAATGGTGCCAACATAGTCAAAGCTGTTACAGATGGCAACTACCAATACATACCTTCTTTTGCACATTGTTTAAATCTTCTCATCCATGGTTTCTTAAATGAATAGAGAAATGCTAAAAACCTGTTAGGTCTTGCTAGGAAAATATGTGGGCATTTCAGCCACTCTGTGAAAGCACAAAAATCTTGAAGGGTGCAGAGGTCAAACAGCTTACCTTTGCATAAGTTAAAGCAGGAAGTTCCAACCTGCTGGAATTCAACATTTTACATGTTGGAAAGTCTTCTTGAACAGAAAAACTATACATGACTACACCAGAATCAAGCCTTACTAAGGAATGTAATATAAAATGGGTAACTAAACCTGAGGGCTTAAGAGGTCACAACAGACAACTTAAAGTACCTAAGGTCAATACTCATAAATGAGGAAATTTCTTTACTGTCAGGGGTGTAAACTTTCAAATGTATTGCCTTCTTATTTGCTTGGTATTGATTCATTTGAGGTATTCAAAATGCATTAGATAACTATTTGTTTAACATTGGGAATTAACCTATGCCCGCAGGTGCAGGGAGGGTCTCGATGGGCATATGCCTTCTTCCACCTTTAGCAACCGAGTAATTCTGAGTAAATAGGTAAAGTAGAAATCATGTTCAGTTGCAGTAGCTGGACTCTACTGGAATCTTTGGTCATCTTTTTGTAGCTATTGGAGGCTGCCACACATGATGTCAGTGTGGACTGTGCCACTTTGAGTCAGATTCTTCCTCAATTCAGATTTCTTCACATTTTCCTTGATGATATAAAGAAAGACTTTCAGTCAAAAGACAACAGCACTGCTGTTATGCTGGCAGATGACTTGAGACTCAGACAGTTGACTGATCAGAGAAAAAAGCCATGTTTAAGAATGATACCTATATGTTGGCTATGTTGCTAGATCCCCACTTCAAGTGGAACACTGAAGCCATCCTTCCTTCAGGGAAGACATTTAGTATTGAAGACATTCTCTGCTAACCAAATGTGACATTGCCCTACAAACACCAATAACTGATATGCAGTAGTCAAACACTGCTGAACCATCACAGTGCACCTGTGGCGCAAACAATAGCGCATCTATCAGTTCTTCTCAGCCAGCAGTGTCATAAGCAATGGAAAGGACATCTACAGCTACTTCTTGAGCATCCTATGTAAAGGGTCAGAAAGGCAAATCACTTCCAAGTTAGCTGCAACAACATGGACTGGTATCCTGTAAAGAAAATGCATCTGGTTCATCTGCCAGACTGGTAACCATCTCACACAGCACATTGATCCTGGGGTACTTTGCAGACCATACTGTGATTGGTCTCGAGGAAGATCCATTACTCTGCTGGAAACAAAGAGAACAATATGGCCAGAACTAGCAAATCTTGCAATAATGTACCTCAGTTGTCCACCTTCAAGCGTCTATTCAGAATGTATATTTAATGCAGCTGGAGGAATAGTCACTGACCACAGAACACTGCTAAGTCCTGGGAATGTGGAACAGCTTGCATTTCTCAATGAATGCTGACAATTTCCCAATTGTCAGAAACATTGAATTATGTGAGTTTGACCCTGAACATGAACATGTTGCGAACAGTGATACTGAATAAGATGACTAGAAACATAGAAACATAGAAGTTGACGGCAGATAAGGACTGCAAGGCCCATCCAGTCTGCCCATTTGTTTTCTACCTTATGAATGTGCCATCGCCTTGCTCTGTCAATGGCCTATCTAGTCATACTCATCTGTATTGCTCCCTTATGTCTATCCCATGCCTGTTTGATGTCCTGCACTGTATTCATGTCCACCACTTCCTGAGGTAGGCCATTCCATGCATCCACCACCCTTTCTGTGAAAAGAACTTCCTCTCATTACCCTTAATCGGCCTCCCACTAATCTCATGCTGTGTCCTCTTGTCCTGCTATTTTTCTTATATTGAAACGTTAGACTCTTTCACATTGTTAATGCCCTAAGATGTTTGAATGTTTTGATCATATCACCTCTCTCTCCCTCCTTTGCTCTAGGGTATACATATTGAGCTTCATTAATATGTCCTCATATATTTTCTGATGCAGCCCTGTACCATTTGGTTGCTCTTCTCTGGGCTGCCTCCATTTTGTTAATGTCCTTGTACAGGTGCGGCCTCCAGTACTGCATGTAGTACTCAGACGGGGCCTAACCAGTGTCTTGTAAAGAGGGATTATTACCTCCTTTATGACTTGTGATACCCTACTAATATACCCCAACATCCCTTGAGCCATACCTACTGCTTTAGTGGTCTGCTTGGATGATTTCAGGCCAGCTGTGATAATGATGCCCAAGTCTCTTTCCTCCCTTGTGATTGCCAGCAGCTCCCTCCCAACCTATAGGTGGCTTCAGGTTTCTCTTCCCTATGTGCATGATCTTGCACTTCTTTGCATTGATCCCCAGTTTTCACTCTTCAGACCATTTTGCCAGTTTATCCAAATCTCTTCTCATTCTGCCAATCCCAGCTGGATCATCTACTCTATTGCAGATCTTGGTGTCATCTGAAAACAGACAAACTTTACTCTTCAGTCCATCTGCAATGTCACTGATGAAGATTTTGAAGAGGACTGGCCCCAGGACTGATCCCTGAGGTACCCCACTTGTGACTTGAATCTCTGCTGACTGCATACATTTACCACCAGTCTGTGTTTTCTGCCCGTCAACCAGTTTGCCACCCAGTTGACCAACTTCTGATGACCACCCAGGCTCACCCCCGCTTATTAATCAATCTTCTATGTAGAACAGTATCAAGCTTAGCTGAAATCAAGGTAGGGGACATCAACTGCATCCCTTGGTCCACCACTCTGGTTACCCAGTCAAAGAAATCTATGAAATTAGTTTCACTGGACCTTTCTGTTGTAAACCCATGCTGTCTTGGATCCTGTGCTCCTATGGATTCCAGGTGTTGCACTATCCTTTCCTTAAGGAGTGCCTCCATAATCTTCCCACTACTGGGTAAGACTGACTGGTCTGTAGTTCCCTGCCTCCTCCCTGCTGCCACTCTTGTGGAGTGGGATCACATGAGCTCTTCTCCTGTTTTCTGGGACCTCTTGTGTGCTCATAGACTCACTAAACAGTTCTGGTAATGGCACTGCTAGTTCCACTGTTAGCTGCTTTGTACCCTGGGATGTATGCCATGAGGTCCCATTGCCTTGTCCACCCTGAGCTTAGCAAGCTCTTGTAGGACCCTTTCTTTTGTGAAGGGACTTGTGCACCTCCCTCCCACCTGTGTCCATGATGCTGAGCTGTGGGCCTTGCCCTACCTTCTCCTCAGTAAATACTGAGCAGAAGTATCTATTTAGGATGGATGCTTTTCTTTGATCCTCCTCCACACTCCCTTATCTCCTTTGATCTTAGCAATGCCCCCTGGACTTCCCTTTCACTAATGTATCTATAGAAGTCTTGTCCCCTTCTTTACTGTCTGTGCTCGTGTTTCCTCAGTTTGGGCCTTTGCCTGCCTTACTGCCTTCCCTTCTTTCCTTAGGGAAGTTTGGTATGCCTCCCTATCTTCGTCCCACTGTGTTTCCTTATATTTCCTGAAGGCAAGCCTTTTGGCTCTGACTTTTTCTGCTACTGTTTTCGAGAACCAAAGTGGTTTCCTCCTTCTTTTCTCTTGCCTTTCTCTCTAACACAATGGGTTGTTGCTTCAAGTATTGCATCCTTAATGCTTGCCACTTTGCTGTACCCCTCACCTGTATTTCTTCTTGCCAGGGCTAGCTTAACTCTGTTGACCATCTTATCAAGTCAGCTCCTCTGAAGTCCCACATGTTTGCCCTGGAATGGGATGATTTAGTTCTAGTGGCCAAATTGAACCATACCATGTGATGGTCCCTGGTCCCCAGGTGACCTTCTGCCTGGAGATCTATGATCCTTTCCCCATTAGTCAGTACTAGATCTAGGATAGCCCTATCTCTTGTGGGTTGTTGTACCAGTTGTTTGAGGCCCTCTCCCAACTATGTGTCTAGTTCTGGTGGATGTTCCTGCTGGTATTGCCAATCTGTATCTGGCATGTTGAAGTTTCCCATTATCAGAACCTACCCTTTAGCTGTCATGTTTTGTATATCTTCTAACAGAACTGTGTCTATGTCCTCCCTGGTCTGGAGGCCTGTAGACAACCCGGTTCATATGGCTGTCCCATTTCCTGTTTCATGGTGACCCACAGTTCTTCGGCTCCTTATGTGTATTCTGAATTTCTGTTGCTTTGATATTTTCATTGACATAAGGGCCACTGCCATTTTGTACCTCAGTCTCTTTAAATGGTACATAGCCAATACTGAAGTCTTCCAAGTGTGGTTATTGGTGAACCATGTCTGGCTAATGGTTACTACTGTATGCCAAGTTAAGCCTCTGTCATTGTTGCCTGCAGGTCTGGGATCTCGTTTCTCAGACTGCGGGCATTTAATACATGATTTTCCATTGGCCAGATTTTGGTGTGCTAGTTGTTGGGAGAGGTCTGGCGTTTCCTGCTCACCATATGGGGAGCCTGACCTTTCCTTACCTGGTGAACATGAACTGCAAACATGCTGAACTCCTGTTTGATCACTAGCTGAGGGGATGGGTGTTCTTCCCGCTCGATATATTGGGTGCTGCACTCCATTCCCCATTTGCTAGTTTAAATATACTGCAAAGACATCAATCTTCTGCCCCAATGCACTGACTCCCTCCTTAGTCAGATGCAGCCCATCAAATTTAAGAACTTTTGCTCCTAAAACTGTTGCCAGTTACCTACAAATTTGTGTCCTTTTCCTGGCACCAGCCCTTGAGCCACATGTTTAGCTCCCATTCTCCCCTTCTCTGACATTCAGTCCATCTGCCCCTCTCCCAGACTTGCAGGATTTTAGAAAGGAAATGCGGATGAAATGGATGACAGTTTGTCTCCCAGCCTGGTCAGGTGTTCCTTTGTCGCCACATCTGACCGGCTGGCAAGATCGTTAGTCTCTATGTGTACCAGGACATCAATGTTTCTCCTGCTTCCTGCACAATTTTAGCAATGTAGTCAGTGTCTCTCCATGATGATGTACCTGGGAGACATCTAACCATTACCCTGCTGGAGGTAGGTATCAACTCCCCAAATCATGGAGTCTCCTATGATCGAAGTGTTTTGGATTTCCTTTTTGCTTTTTTGTTTTGGTCCCCATTTTGGTTGAGTTTTGTTGTGCTAGCTCCTGTGTTGCAGTGTCCTGCTCTGCAGTGCCCTCTGCCTCTTTGTTTGATTTCGAAGATAGAGGCAGATACCTGTTTATCATTTTATATGGTTTATGGAGGTGATATGCTGAAGAGCAATGAGCAATGGGGCACCTGATTTGCCCCTCTAACCCTTCCCACCTCCAGAACCAACTACCCTCTGCAGTCGAGGTGCTTCAGTTGGATGTTGGTGAAATGGCGGATGGTTCTTATAATATATTTCCTCCTGAATATGCAATTTGAGGTGCACAATCTCTGCCCATGCTGCCTGGAGCTGAGCCCTTAGATCGCAATGGTCCAGCACATAAGACAGCATCCTAAATCCTGTAACTGCTCTTTGAAAAGTGTCCTGCAGTACCTACAGTTAATAATATCCATTCTAGATGAGTTGCTGGGTTTATAATCTGGTCCAAGTAATTGGAAGGAGGAAAATGAAAGCAAAAGTTAGATTTTTTTGTTTTGTTTGTTTGTTTTCTATAACTTGTTATAACAAGTTAAATTACTTGTCCCCTGTAAGTAAGGTCACTGTGTGGCTACCCCTCTGATCCTCCCTCCTGCTTTGCTACAGGAAATGTTATGACTGTGCTACTCTTTAAAGGAGTGTAGCATCGGGTGGTTGGGGATGAGGGTGGGTGGTGAGCCCTTCCCAAAAAGAAGAACCACTGATGAAAGAAATAAAGAGGTAAGAGCAGAAACATTCAACCAACAACAAATGGAGCAGCCATGAAAGCTTAGACTGATGATAGATAAAACTGTAAAACCTGTACAGCACCACCTGTAATAATTACACAGAAGATATACTCTGCAAAAAACACTTTGCTACAGAGTAAAATAAAGCAGTAACAGAAGATATACCTTGCAAAAACAATTTGAATCAGAGAAGATTACAGCAGTAATCTGTAAGCACAAAACAGTAACAACCTTGTAGACACACCCTGTAATAATGCAGCGGAAAGTATACCCTGCAACAGCAATTTGAATCAGAGAACAATAAAGCAGTAACAAGAAAGCAAAACACTGTAACAAACCCTGTGAGTACAAAAGAATATAGTAACACAATAAATCTGCCTAGCCAAAGAAGCCTTAATATTTTTCCTTGCTCTGATAATGTTCCTTGCTCTGTCCTTACAAGCAAACATAGAAGAAAAGAGCTCAGGTGAAGCTAGGTGCCTTTGCTAGCAAACCTAGTCTTCTAGGTTGTGCACAAAATGAATGGAACCATCATCACTGCCACCATGCCAGTCTCATGCCACACTAGTATACTCTTAGTTTTCTTTTGTCAGTCATCAGTTGATATTATATAAGTTTGATCGATGCCACCATCGTTATCATTTTTAAAACAGCAGCAGACTCAATCACAGCAGCTATGCCTCTGTACCTACCTCAGCAATATTTGCCATGGGTATAATTTTATAAAACAGCAGCAAGTGCAATCACAGCTGCAGCACTTCTCATACCTACCTCAGAAATGCCGCTAATGAGTATAATTTTTGGACACATCAGCAGGCTCACTAACAGCAGCTGCACATCTCATACCTGCCTGAGCAATGCTTGCTAAGAAAGCCTGCACCTCTCGTACCTGCCTTAGCAACACCTGCCATGGGTATATGTTTTGGACACAGCAGCAGGCTCATGTAAACAGCTGCACCTGCACTTGCTTCAGCAATGCCCACCATGGGAATAATACTTTGGAAACAGCAGCAGACTCCTCACGGCAGCTGCACCTCTCGTATCTGCCTCAGCAATGCTGCCATGGGTATAATTTTGGAAACAGCAGCAAGCTCACTAAGAGCAACTAAGTCTCTCATACCTCCCTCAGCAATGCCCACTGTAGGTATAATTTTGGAAACTGCAGCAGGTTCACTAAGAGCCTGTGACTCTCTTCGTTCCTCAACAATGCATCCCCCACCCCATGGACATAACAGCTCAGAGCCCTAACAGACAGTGTAATGGTTCCAAAAAAACAGTCTTTACATGATTTTTGTTATGGTCAGGGGTCAGATAATTGGGTAGCAGAATGGGTCGGGTGTAATACCCAACCTAACCTGACTACTCAGTTGTCATCAGGTTTCTTTTAGTACTTTTAGAATACCCTGGGTAGTTTTGGTGATCAGGTATTTTAGTACCTGCCCATTCCTAACCCCCCAAAAGTGCTGGAAATCCATGTTTGTACCGTGGGTCTAATAAAGTGCTGCTTCTTGCACACTCTGGATTCTCAGATGAACTGTAGGAAGGTGTTCTTATCAAGTGCAGGTAGTGACTACATTTTTTCCATGAGAGTAGAGCAGTGCAGAATCATCACTTCCAGTTGTTGATGTACTACATATGTCTCAGCATCTCAGCACACACAGAAGTGGGACTGCTAGGTTTATGGATACTGTGTGGCTACCAACTGCCTTGGGGCATTTTCAATAGGTGAGAAAGATGAGAATCAGGCCATCAGTGTGATATCACCACTCTGTTGTTAAGCTCGGGGAACTTTAATAGGCACCATGGGTGGTGCTAATTAACATATAGTCACACAGTACCTTGTACTGCTGCAATATATGCTCAGGCATGTAGAAGGTAAGTTCTACCACTTGTCCTCTTGCTTTGTGTGGTGCTAAGGCCAGTTTTGTTTTATTTGTAACTCATGCTACCGCTGTCTTGCCCTGCATGAGTGAGTAGAATGGCTACAAATACAATACACATAACAACCATGTGATGCCTGCCTGTCTGGGAACATCCTGCATGACCAAATTAATACAATGTGCCATGCATGGAACTCTTTACTGTAAAACAAGCTTCATTCTCTATCACTTTAATCACATTTCCTCTATTATAGCTAGCAGAGAAGCCCCTTTTAGAGATAATGGGCAGCCAAGTGTCAGTTTTCTCCAGCAATTTGACAAATGTGTTTTCCACAACATGGGCTTGTGTCATAAAGGACATGGATAAAACTGCTTATTGGCAAACTTCAGGAGTATGAAAGGCAGATGCAATTCCAGACAATGTGAATGGGGCCACAGTCAAACACAGCAGTTGTGCACAGTGGGACATTATGCACAAGACAGATACAAAAACCTTGGTGGCCAGGAAGCAGTGGTGTGCTGCAGGGATCAGTGTTGCGTCTTATGCTCTTCAACATCTCCATTTCTGACTTTACAAAGGCCCTGATATGGTCAATCAAATATGCAGATTATACTAAGCTGGGTGGTAAATGCTGTTTGACTAATGATCATAAGCAAATTCAAGAGGACCTAGACAGAATTACAACTGTAGGCTGACCCATGGCAAAACCCAACGGCACAATACCTCACAGCGACAATCTCGACAGATTTTCAGATTGTCACTGTGAGGGACCTGAGGTGAATTTACCCTTTTGCTGGCTGTCGCTCCCCCACCGAGACAACTCTGACTCGGAATTAATTATCTTTTGAAGGGGGCATGGGTGGCACAGCTTCCCTGATAGAAAATACATCAAAGTCTGACAGGCGAAATTTTGTTTGTCAACTTTGGGGATCTCACTATGCCAAACTTCGACAATGGCATGGTGTTGTCGATTTGGCATAGGTAAACTAATTACAACATGGGCCCTTAAATGGGAGATGAGATTCAAAATCAATAAGTGCAAGGCCTTGCACTTAGGGAATAAGAATAAAATGTATACATTATTATCACATACTACAAATGAGAAGGACCTTGGTTTATAATAACTGAAAACTTTGACCAAGTAACCCAAACATCAGAAGCTATCAGTTGTGGTAACAGGGTATTGTGAGCAAAAAAAAAAAATATAAGATCTAGAAATAAGATTGTATTCTTCCTTAGTTATAGAGCATATGTTCACCCACATCTTGACTTTGCCTTTCCAGTCTGCTGCCCATACAAACATAGGGATATAGACAGGGTAGAGAAGTACAAAGAAAAGCAATTAAGTAACAAACAATATGAAGGCCATACCATATGCAACCAGACTTGATCACCTAAAATTAATGGCATTAGAAGAAATACACTTGAGAGGAGACCTACTAATACCGTATCACGTAATGCAAGATCTGTATCTTATAAATGAACTAAACCTCAACTTCAAAAATAAATAAAACACAAGAGGACATCACTTTCAACTGATTGGACAACACTTTAAAACAATAAAAGGAACATTTTTTCACACAGCATGTTACCAAACTATGGAATTCATTAAAATAGGCATAATAATAAGCAAAAGTTAAACTGAATTTAAAAATAAATGAGATAGTTTCTTGATGAAAGGTGGTATACTAAATGGAGAATAATGCATAGGTGACTGTGTGTTATGAAGTTTTTTAAACACCGAGCTGTGTGATAACCCATAAACCTCGAGGCGAGCTTGAGAGGTTTATTAGAATCATCAAACACTGAAGGTGTATAAACTATAACACACACAGTCATGTATATTTTATTTTTATAATTATTGATGTAAGAAGTCAGTGCCAAAGAATGCTGTGAAGACAGTTCTGCTTTTAGTGTAGTTTTATTGTTTTGGTGGCTGTTATTCCTGCTGCTCCTTGTTCAGTCACACACACACACACACACACACACACACACACACACACAGTTTGTCTGTTAGTGCTGCAGTTGGATCTTGTAGAGTAACATGGCTTCATCGCTGTTGGAGGCTTGGTATCTGTCCTCCGCTCTCCCTGTCTGAACTCTAGGACTTAACCCATTAGAATGGAGGAGAGTACAAAGTACAGGAACTGCTGACTCAAGACGAGGAAGTAAGTTTTCATTTTCTGTCAGTTGGTTCCTGCTGTTTCCTTCACTATCTGCCACAGCAGACTGGAACTGCCACCGTGTATCTCAAAGTGGTCTTTCCATGGGTGGCTTCAAAGGAGTACTCTATGAAAGTGAAGTGACAGTGAAATAAAACACCATAATAACTGGGTAACCTGGTTATTACAGCATTTGAAACATAGATTGAGTCCATTAGATCTGGGCAAAAGTTGCAAACTTCACTTTTCTAAACTTTCATGATATTTCATAAATTTTGCAAAATTTTCTGAACTTCTGCCATTGATGAGATTGGAATTTTCCAAATGCCTTTTTGGCTGAGCTGAGGAATAATACACATGAACTGTGGAATGACAGTTTTGAGAAATTTTATTCTGCAGTTCAATGAACTATTCCTCAATACATGTAATTATTCCGTAGTTCAGTTATCAGTTCTCTTGAATTTCTTTCTGCAGTATAATTCACTAATCACAATTCATACATTCATTTCACAGTTCAGTGACTCACTGAACTGTGGAATGAATGTATGAATTATAGTGTAATGTAAAAGTGAAAATCTCCCTGCTCCCAGGTAATACTAGCAAGTGAACATGTTACAGATGGAGCTGCAAAGAGAAAAACAGTACAGGTAGCCACAACCTCCCAACCTGTGAGTAAATCAGCACCTTGCTAGTAAAGAATCAATTCATAATTTAGAACTATAAAGCATATTTTTCATCCAAAAGCGTAGTCCATCCAAAACATGATGATTCAATGCATACTTCTCTCTTAAGTCATGTTTATTGTGTTAAACTCTCCTCTTAAAAATATATACTTCCATAGCACTGCACATATCCCAAAGAACTTCCAGTCAAATAAAATGTAACTCACCACATGAAAAAATGTTGAGACTGTTTCTCTAAATCTCGCCTTTTAAGGACTAGAAAATGTAAATAATAGTCAATTGTTCATACTTAGTTATAAATTTGCATGAATGTCAAGTCAATGCCCATTATTTTCTCATGTTCATTAGTCATCATGATCACTGTTAAATTCTTAAACCCCAAAAATATTTAACAGTTCTTTAAACAAATTGGAGTTTCACCAATGAGGTAGACAGTTTGTCATTATATTTAGTTGTTGTTCAGTTCCCAAGTTTAAAAATAATAATATTGTAGTTTCATTGTTTAAAAGCACAGATCATATACAGTAGATTATATTATGGTAATTCATCATACATCTGTAGAGGTAACATTTCAAACTTTGATTAGCCTTAAAGCAAGAGGTAGGCAAGTCACTGTCAAGAACTCCATTAGAAAAACAGTTTCTTTAAAATGTTCATATTATAAACAATGCAAATACCCAATAAATAGTACTGTCAAAAGCAGAGTCCAGCCTTTTAACAAATACTGGGTTGTATATTCTGTTAGTTCAATACAAAAGTAAGCGCTCTTAGTTCTGTGCAAAGTTAACATGATAGGCAACATAAAAGAAAGTGCTAAGTGCCTTTTAGAAGTGCAAAAACACCACAGGAAATGTGCAGACACAGGATTTTCACTCCTTGGAGAAAAGGGGCTTGATTCTCAAAGCCCTGAGCTTGATGCAAGGTGCCTGTACCAAACATAAGTGGCGCCAAGTGGCACATTGCATCATAGATTGGCCCTGGAGCAATTCTCAAAGGCAGCCTGCAGCAACTGTAGGCTGTCTGCCACAAACAGGGCTTGCACCACCAGTGTACCCACAAATGGCTGTGACAGAGCACAAGAGGACATTTGGCGGGATGCAAGCTGCCACATCCCTGATATTGGGATTCACAGAACTCTTCCAGATGAAGAAGTTCTAAGTACCCCTTAGACCAGCTAGGGCTGGTCTGGAGTATTAGAAAGTGAACCTCTGGGAGAGCTGACCCATATGCAGCATTGTGCCTAGGGGCCCCCTCACCAACCATAATTGTGTACCAGTAACAGCACGGAATAATAATATAATGCCCCTTCCACGATCCCCAACTGTGCCTCACTCATTATTAAATAAACATTACATGCCCCTATGATCCCTGATTGTGCCAGTAACATCATGGAATAATAATATCATGCACCCTTCCCAATCCCAATTGTGCCTCATTCATTATTTAATAAACATTAACATGCCCTGATCCCCAATGCCACCATTGTCACTATAGAAGGACAACCCCTTAACCTGGTGATCTAGTGGCTCCACTCCAACTCCCCATCCCATAATAGAGCTGACACTGGCACAGCCCTCCTCTCACCTCCATAGCCTGCACTGTCATTATGATTGCTGTACTGTATAGTGTATGCAATGCACATACACTGTGCAATACAGCTATGTAATGACAGTGCAGTAGGCATCAGCTGTGGAGGTGAGAGAGGGCTGTGCTGGTACCATCTCTATTATAGGATGGGGAGCTGGGTGGTAGGCACTACTGCTAGGGTGGGGTGGAGGGTCACTAGAGCACCAGAATAATGGGATTGTCCCTTCTATAGATAAATAATGAATGGGGAACAATCAGGGATCATGGAAGGGGCATGATATTAATATTCCATGCCTTACTGGCACAGTTGGGGATGGGGGTCATGATAGTGTGTATTAAATACTGGAAGAGGCACAATCAGGGATCAGGGAGGGGCTACAGCCCAATAGGGAGCAGAGCAGCACAAAGCCACCCCATAGCTTGTGAGACACACACTGTCAGTGCATCGTCTATTTGGGGCCCTGGACCCAGCTTAGCCACCGGATCCTGCCTGATAGAGAATTGGGTACAGGGTTCCTGCTGCAGGGCATCAGTGCAAGCTGATTTATTTAATTTAATTTTCATTTCATTTATTCTTTGCTAACCCAGGTGAGGACACTTGACCGAAGGTCCTTTTCAGACCCAACCTGAACATAAAGCAGACAAAATACAAAACTAATACAAAACAAAATAAACAATTTACAAATTACAATTACATACAGATCTCTGCAATAAATAATATTTTAGCATAGATTTAAAATTTAAAACTGAAGAAGCAAGTCTAACATTGATTGGAGTGCACTCCCATTATTTGGGGTTGCAATTGAGAAAGCTTTAAAGCTTGATTTAAGTCTATGCTTCAGAACCATATATAGAGAGCCGTCAGCTGACCTTAAACAAGGCAACAGCTGTCTTCTAGTAACAAGGCTAGGAAGAGGAAAAAAGAGCCAAAAAAGACTCGTAAACATCAAGCATCCCACTGAGTACTCTATCCGACAACTGGGGAAAGCCACCCCAGCTTGAGTACAGTGATACATACGATAAGTGCTCCAGAACAAATCTACAGATGTTATTGTACAAAACAGATGAGACATGCATTTCTTTAGCCCCAATATTATAATAAATACTGGCTACATAACCAAAATGGGAAGAGAGAGACTAAGTAACAATGCTAGTCTTGTCTCTTGTGTGAAATAAGATTTAAATTTATAAAGCAACCCTATTCTCTGATTTACTTTTTTACTATTGATTGAACCTGTAATGAGTAGGTCAAACATGGATACAAAAGTACTCCAAGATGTCTAAATTGTAACACTGGTTCTAGCAGACAACTCTGGGAATCAGATATTTCTAGCTTCAGATTATCCTCCAACATGAATGATGTGCCAAAGAGCAAACTTTTGTTTTAGTAGAATTTAGAACCATTGCATTTGAGGTCAACCAAGAACAAACCCAAAATCCTTTCCTAAAGAACTAGAAAGTTCAAGCATTGATTTTGATTGAGCAAAAATGATAAGATTGTCTGCATGCAGTAAATCCTTAAACTTACAAACCTTAGGCAATTGATTAATAAAACTAGAGAATAGTAATGGGCCCAAAATGGACCCCTGAGGTACCCCACAATGAACTGACAACACATCTAAGGCTACTAAGCCTACCTGAATAAATTGACATCTGTTACTTAAATAATTACCAAGTCAGAAAACAGCAGCTTCAGAAAACCCAAGGTCATGCAATTTAAGGCAAGTGAGATTATGATCAGTCAAATCAAAAGCCTTGGTTAGGTTCACAAACACCCCCATCATTCAGTCTTTCTTGAACCCACAGGACAGTGTCTGTGAACCCAACAAAGGCAGTCCCTGTTCTGTGATACCTCTGGAATCCATGTTGCTGTCCAGTCAATAAGTCATGGGTCTCAAGTAAGTATTAATCTGCCTAGCCACCAGTTTTTCAAGTAGTTTACTAAGAGGATTTAAAATTGAAATTGGTCTATAGTCATCCAGAGTGGCAGCATTACTTTTTTGATATAGGAACCACCCTAGCTTTCTTCCTCACTGAAGGAAATACACTAGAAACCACTGACAAATTGAAAGTATAACATATGGATTCAGCAATAAATGGAACAGCCAACTTTATAAAGCAACCATTTAACCCTCCCACAATCACTTACTTTACCTGGAAGGGACTGCAAAAGCTGAATGACTTCACTAGGGATCACTTCACTAAAGGAAAATCTAGGTCTCTCTACTGGGAGATCAAACAGTAATGGTTTAGTATAAACAGACTGAGGAGAGGAAATCTAAATTTGGACAAATCATAAAATTTACAATTTAGCAGTTTGACAATTTCGGACAAATCACCAGTTTCAGTATTATCTACAATGATTTTCTGGATATCAACTTTGGGTTTAGGAGACAAAAGTGAATTTATATTATGCAAAACCTCTTTGGATTAGCCCAACTAGCTTCAAAACAGTCCTGTAGTAATCTTTTTGCTTTTCTTACAACAGGTGACACTAGATTCAAAGTCTCGGTAAACATTTATTAAAGCACTGCAGGGAGACAATTTAAATTTTGACCAAGCTATATCCTCTCCTTAATCAGTTTCTTAATACTGGAAGAAACCACCCAGTAGGAAAACCTCTGCAGCGAATAGTCTGTAGAGGAAAGAACATTTTTGAATAGAGAGTAATTGATTACAAAAAAGTCAAATGCCATCTACATCCAGAATACAGTCAAGAAATTACCAATCAGTGGCAGCCAAGGAAGAATATAACTGAGGATAATTAATCCTCTTAAATGTTCTAACCTGAACCAGACAAGGAGGAGGAGGAGGTTTTAAATATGAAAATTCAGTACACAATAGGTAGTCATGTGGTCACTAGTGGAGTCAGCCAGAACACCAGAAGTTGTCACTTTGCCTTCTCTATTGGTTAACACCCAATCTAGTAAGGAATGATTCAGGGTGATTGGATTTATTGCTGCAGCTAGTGGTGCTTCAAGCCCGTTTGAGAATTGGGCACATAATTTTTGCTGCTATCCAGCTACAATGACAACATACACTAAAGATAGTAGGAAGGAGAAAAATATATAAAATGTTTCCCAAAAGATCCTTAATGTCAATCACTTTATCTTGTAGTGGCTCTGGATTTAACAGTCTCCATTTGCATTACTGCCTATGATGTCCAGTGATGGCTCCAAACCAGGCTGTTTCCATGCAAATATGGAGATGGAAGGGTCCAGAGGCTACTCCCCAGCCTTGCCAAGCAACACCTAGCACAATATATATATATTTATAACATGGATTAGATCAACCACTTGATTTGATTGGTAGAAGATGCCAGCTGTCCATGGATTAAATTCCTATTTAATCCATGATTGGTGTGCCTGATCTTGTTGCTGTTTCAACAGTAGACATGTATGATCACATTGTGGAGGGATCTACAGATTGAACTCTGCTTGTTTTGCCAGCAGTCATTGCTGTACATTATTTTAGCAAACAGAGTCCACTGTAGGCACTGTCGTGTCATGGATATAAATTTATTATTTGGCAACCTAAATATTAACAATATTTTCAGCTGTACCCCCATCCCACATACAGTCCAGCAGAAGAAACCCACCCCAAAGTGCTCAGCACAAAGGAACATACAGCATTGTGGGCATAGCACATTTAGGCAATCCCAGTATGGACTGCAATGAGTAATAGAGAGACAGTGAGACACACAGCCCGAGAAATCCAGCATCTCTGCCTCGCATTTGTCCTGTGCTGCTCTAGCCCTGAGATCAAGAAAATGTCCAGTGCACATCCTTCTATTCAGCTAACATGCTATTGTCAGGCGCAGGGTAAGTGATGCACAGAGAAAAAGACACCGTTCTGATGCACACAATGACTTCTTCCCTCCCTGGGCTCCTGCAGGTCAGGTAGCTGCTGTGACATCCTCCGTTGCCTTATAATACACACCAGCTTCCATGTAATGGAGGCACAGAGTAACACACACAGCACAATAAAGTAAGATGTGTCTCTCTGTGTCGGTGGTGTGCAAGGTAACAGCACAGCTTAGCATACAGAGGTGTGAACAGTGCAATAAGACATGCCAGTGCTGTCAGACTGTCACACCCACAATGGCACTATGGTGCCTCCGGCTGTGGGTCCCTCCCCCACCCGGTCTTGCATGAGAGACACTAAACTTAGTAGGATGTCACACAGAATTATCATCCTTGGTCCCTGCCTATTCTCCAGAAGTGTGTCTGACAGCACTGTTCCTTCAACATACGAGGAGCAGCACAGAGTGAGAGGCATTGCAGACACTCGCACACACTATCAGCGCTATTGATGCTGCAGAACAGTAACCCAGAGGAATGTCTTTTCCAGAAGCAGTCACTCTATCACTTTTACTGCCTTTGTGATCATCTTTATATTTGATGTGTTGACAACTTTCACTAAAGTATCGCCGCTGCAACCATGGATTAAACTGTCAGTTTAATCCACAGTCAAACCTCTGCAGCCAGTCACTGTCAGTGTTGTACAGCTATTATATGAGTCAGCATCCCTGTGCTATCCACAGGCAATGTGATAGGTTGTAATCCATTACAAATGGCAAAAATCATCTCTAAAGTGGGATTATGACAGTTTTAAATCCATAAAAACAACAGAATGCATCTTTTCTGAGGACTACTTTGCAAGGTGGAAGGGTAAAATAGCTTTCCAGCATTAAAACAGTGGGAGCAGCTGGTTTTGAAGGGTTCTACCCTATGACAACCTAACCCATGTTATAAGTGCATTAACCCACTCCAGGGTGTGGGGTTACAGGCATTTAATCCCCACCAGGGGCACTGTGAGGACACTCAGCCTGCAGCCTCGTGCTCATAATGCACCCCAGGCATGGATAAATGCCTATTACTACACCCTGTCATCAAATTATAGATAACACATATATATATATATATGTATGTAACAGCATGAAATCCTCCAATCTGACTGACGCAAAACTTGGTACATCAAGAGACAGTGACATAATAAATTTCATCAAATCCATTAAATGGTTACAGAGTTATTAAAGTGCAAACATTTCAGGTTTAACATTAAAGTGTCTACTCAACCCTAACTATAGGGACAAACTGCACCCTATAAAATATATATATATATATATATATATATATATATAATATATATATATATATATATATATATATATATATATATATATATATATATATATAGAACATTCTATTAGGATTAATTCTTTTTACTGTCAGCTTCATGAGGCATGGGTTTAGCATAAAAGTGTACAGCAAGAGATCAGCTGGGAACATTCCTGCTACTCTGGCATTACAATTTGTACCAACTGTATAACTAGGGGACAGATTTGTGAAATATGTCAAAGACTGCAGTACTGTGGCTGAGAAAATGTTTTTTCTGAAAGAACTGTTTTTAACTGCCAGTTTTCAACCAGAGGTACATGACCAAGGACAGTGACCGACATCCAAAGATGAATCTTGGTGTGATGACAGAAAAGTGATTTTTCCTCATAATTTCATGGAAGTGCTAGTAGCACTAGTGTAGAGTCAATGATATACCATTTTTAAAATGGCCAATTTCATTTGATGAAATCTTAGAACCCATTTTCCCCAAACTGAGGGCTAATCAGCATGTTTGGTATAAAAATTTGTCTGAAACGAGCTATATTTGCACAGCAAGCTAGTGTAAAGTGAAGTTGTTTGCATGATAACATAGTGCAAAATAGATTTGTTTTCATAATAAATTGACTCCAAATGCTGGTTAAAATGACAAATTCAATTTTTACCGTGCTTTTAATTGAAAATGTAAAATCATTGACCTTATAGTGATGCCTCACTGATCAAGTTCCTCTTCCTCTTCTTCCTGTACCCTCCTTGGCCATGTATGATGATCAATAACAGGCACTCCTGGTACCTCATCATCCTGTTCTGAGTTTTCACCCAGATTAGCAGATGATTGTGTTTAAGAGGGTGTGCTGCCTACCAGGATCAAGGTGTAATCCCTTTTACCCTGGTTGATACAGATGGCATTGCTGACATATTTTCTGATTCTTATTTGATCAATAATAAAATACAGCAATGTCAGCGATGATGCAACACAGCAATGCTGCAGTATATCACACAATGCTGCAGTATGTCACACAATGCTGCAGTATATCGCACAATGCTGCAGTATGTCACACAATGCTGCAGTATGTCACACAATGCTGCAGTATATCGCACAATGCTGCAGTATGTCACACAATGCTTGCAGTATGTCACACAGTGCTGCAGTATATCACACAATGCTGTAGGAGCAGTGTAATTCAGTGGCAAGTAAGCCCTTTTTACTGCAGTATTTTGTGACATGTTACTTACTGCAAGTTATTGTGTTGCATTGTGGCTGGATCCACTGCAGTTCTACACAAACTCCTTGGATGGGTAGCAGGACTCATTGTGATGCGGGTCCCGGAGGTTGTGTCTCATCAAATAATTTCTAGTTGTGCGGCTTCATAGTAGCTTTTCTAGCACATATAGGCCTAAGGGGGTTGCTGGCTGTATCAGTGAAGTATCACCTTTCACATTTTGGGGACTTTTAGCTCTCGCTGAATAACAGAATCAGATGCTCGATTTTGGGGTCACACTTGTTAAATTCTGTTTTTTGGACTGAGATTTCCAGGGAGCATCTGCTACAGCTTCAGGTTGCTCTCAATCTCCTCTACATCTTCACTGGACTCTTAAGACTTGCCCATTAATCTGTTTATCTGGACTTTCATATGTGTCAAGCACCCAGGCCACACTGGGAGTGCTGTTAATGTTGAGTCAATTGTCCTCAATGTTTTCTTCATCTGCCTCCACTTTCTTAGACATTGGAATTACTGCAAGCATAGGCTGGGACTCACTCTTTCTGCCTTCCTCATCTAGATTCATGGTGCCCAAGTCAACTACTACCATCCTTCCTCTGCCTTGAGATACAGAATGGTGGATGGTTCCTGCCCCATCAGGTGGGGATGATCTCTACTTGTTCTTCTCCTTATACTTATGATGAGCTTCCTTTATCATTTATTACTGGTGTCCACACTGAATAAGAGATGCATACACTGAGCTGCACAATGCGAATGTTGCTTCCCAACCCTATGCAAATAACTATTGTCTTGCATGGCAATGCCTCCATTTTCTGGCAGTGATATTTATATAACATTTCTTACATGAAAAACATGTTCATTGAGTAAGCATTAAGGTACATATCAGAACTGTGGCTTCACAGACCTACATGAATAACTGTGACTGTTGTCTTGCACTCTTCAAAATTATTTTTATGTAATATTTCTTACTTTAAAAAGTTTCCTGCCTAACTACTGAGGTGCACAACAGAAACTGGATTGTTGTTTCATGGCCCTACAAATAACACCGACTGCTGTCTGACACAGTCCAAAAATACTTTTTATATCCAATTTCTATTTGAAAAAAATAAAAGCGGCTTTCAAAATTGCAGATACGGTGGCCAGAGGCTGCTCACATCAGTTGTCAGTACAGACCATTAAAACAAAAAGATGCACCCAGAAAGCATTAAAAGTGTAAGATTTAGTAAAACAACTCTAAAACTTGGAGCCAGCATTCCTCTCCCTCAAGATTCAGCTCAGATGGATTGTATAGTACTGTGAATAAGCACAGTTAAACATCTCAAAATTTCTACTAAAGCTATTTTCGCTCTAAACAAAAGCCTTAGCAAAGATTTCTTAATAACCATGATTTCTTCAGCCAAAAAGTCTGATGTTGTTCAGCATTCAGAGGTACATCCTATTCATTCTGCTCTCACTTTATGACTGCTCAAGCATGGGGCATCTCGAACATCCTGCCATGTACCTCTGAATGCAGAATGTGCCAATGTGGCCATCCTTTGGAACAGGAAACCAGTCATGTGATCTGCTGTATTGTTTACTCCTTGTAAGTATAATGCACATTGCAGGTGAATTTTGCCTATCATGAGACTGTACAAAGTCCTAACATGCTCTACTTCATAGCAGAAGCGATATAAAAACAGAGTATATTTTTCATCATCGTCATGAATTGTGTGATACGTAGCAGAAGAACTTTGTGTCTCTCTATGACATATGAGCTGGCATATTTGACAGCTGAAAAGCCCATCCTTTGTGCTCATACAAAGCCAGGGGATTTATCAGAGCATAGCTGTATGCACTCATTTGCTCATTTAAGTGGATGATGGGGATTCCTCCCTGCCACCAGTGCAATCAAGATAGAAATGACACTGCTAGCATGCTGCACACCAGTGGCCAGTTGTTTCAATATAAGGCTTAGACAGCAGCCTTTTGATTGTGACATTAGTTACTAGGAACTGTGTTATTTCTCCTTATAAAATATCAAGGAGGAATATCAAAATGTTATTGGATAAAAGCCATCACCTGACCGTGGTTTAAAGCAGCTGTCAGATCTCCTTATTAAATGCAGTCCTAAATCATCCTTGTATTTACAACCTAATTACAGATTACTATACTGCTCTGTTCCTTGATTAAATCTTTTCCATTGAACTGCAGCTAACACAGTTCAGCTGCTCTCAACAGCAATCAGAATTCAGCACCACGGCCAGAGCCCCCCACACACACACACACTCACTGTCTCTTTCACTTAATTGAAGCTTTAACAGAGAGCTACACCACACAGCTATGTTTTTAGTCTGTAGCTGATCAGCAGTGGTGAACAACCAGAATCTGTCACAGGTCTGTTAAATGGGACTATTTAATGCAGTCTGTTCCTTAAAATGCAATTACTTCCTTGAGTGCATGCAAACAACGGTTGTTCTGTAAATTTAAGTAAACAACCTCAACATGTCACTTTAAAAGCAATATAAGGCACTCCAGGTTGTGGTTTAAAACATTTCAATACACTTCCCAGAGCTGTAAAGCTATTTGACCTTCAGCCTTGTGTCCTTATGTCCCAGGGTGTACTGAATGCTTTAAACCATGACCTGTCATGGCTTATTCCTTACATTAATGAGCTGTACTCCTTTATAATTCACAAGTTACTTTGGAATCCCCTGTCTTACGGACACCATATCTGTGGAGAAGATATATGTAGTCAGTTATGGACTGTCCACTGTAAGTAAAGTACTGTATTCTCCCAACTTGAAGGCTAGCCCTCCAATTTATTGTTTTAGTTCTTGTTGACCAGGAAAGGAGGACTAGGCAATTCTGCCTATCTTCAGTTTCATCATGGGGATAGGGGTGGGGTGGTGAAACAGATAGAAACCAACTGAATTTGAGCCACATTAAGCTGTTGGTGGTAATTTTTATGTATTTATTTATTTTTTTTTTGTGCATGGGGAATTTGGCCAGGACACCAGGGGAATTCTTACTCTGCTGCAGGGACTTTGCTTCATGTGAGCAGAATGGAGAAGCCCTTTGGACAGACAGATGTCAATGGAGAAGGAGCTATAAGCAGTACAGCAGCAGCAGCAGAGCAAATTATGTAAGTGACTGGAATGCACCCGGTGGTGGCCAGCACTTCTCACAAATGGCCACAATTTCACCATCAAGCAGCAACAGTATCAATAAAGAGCAAATATTTCAACAGAAGCCAATGAAGTAATGGATACTGAAGAAGAATGAGTATTAAAGCAAGAATTGGAGAAATGATGGCTAGACTTAGTGGACCAGATGTTGACAGCAGAAGAAGAGTATCAGAAAAAATATCCAGGCTGGAAGAGGTGATAAAAAGGAAAAGAACTGGAGGAGCTTCTCCAGAACAATAAGGCAAAGAAAAAGCTAAAGTTTTTTTTTATTTTTGAGCCACACAAGTCCTGGATGGACAGTCACAAATGCCAGAACATCCTGGCACCTCGAACAGAGCTGTATGGATGCCCAAGGTAGCATTACAGTGAACAGGATGGATTCAACACCCAGGAATGGGAACATGGATACTGGACCATCAGATACCATTACTAGTAAAAGAACAATCAATGAATAATCAAAGAATGGAAGATTTGGATACCCAGCAAACATCTGTCCAGAACAAAGCACACACAGATGGGGACAGGAGGCTGAAAACTCAGAACACAGGTACAGATATTAATAACTTGATAAATGACTCCCAAACTGTATCCTTTTTCCAATTAGAATCAGAGACAGAAACGTGTTTTGATGCAGAAACTGAGGTAATAAGGCATGGGCAAGTAGAAGTGGTAAACAGCACCAGTAGTATAACAAATGAGATACCAGCCCCAGAGGTAACCACCACCCTGCACCCCAGGTCACTTATGCAAGCTTATTACAAAAGCCTTGAACAAGTGAAACACTGACTTACAGTAAGGCTAAGATATGTGGGGGATCTAGAACATGCCCTGATAGATTTTATGTGGGGAGGCAACTTTAAAACAAGATTTGGGATTCATCCTGGCAGAGGTGTATGCCTTAACACATGCACTGGGAGAGTCCACGTTTGATGTAAGTTTTAGAACAGCACAGCTACTGGATAGGTTCTGGAAGACCTACACTACTAGGAAACAATCAGTGCTATGGGCCCCCCTTCCAGGCTATACCCTAACAAAAACCCACATTCAAGCTAGTGACCATTAGGAATGAAGGTAAACATATTGGGTATTATGTTTTGTCTTGAGAAAAAGTGTAAAGTAGAAGGAACACCAAATCTCATAGTAGATGGGGAGGGTTCTGGACAGGAGGATGGAAGGTGAGAGTAAAACTACACCAAGATGACACAGGGATCAAGCATCTGCCAAATTGTTTCTACTTGGGACAAGACAAAGGGATCTTATTTTACCAGGGCAACCCTGCTCATGCTACGAATGTGGGTAACATCACCATATAAGTAACACCTGTGAAATTATTAAATGTTTACAGTGCGATCCACTGGACACTGGGATTTCATTGCACATCGGTACCTTTTATGCCACCTATGCCATGAGGGAAAAACATTCCTTCTGAACTTGTCCTTGGGCATCACAGAATACCAAAAATGCAGATTTTGCAGTTCAAGATCTATACATAAACAGGGCTACTAGACAATCACAAAGACCTACAGGACCCACCCAGATGCAAAAACAAATCCACCACAACAAGCTTCAGACATGTCACCAGAACCAGATGAGACTCAAGTGACCACCAGAACTGTAACTACTAATACAGGAAACACAGAGCAACCCACAACAGAAGACAGAACTGGACAAACAGAAACAAATGAGAAAGAAATGTCCCCCAATCCACCAGAGGGGCCCTTTCACATAGTCTCTGAAGAGAAAGTAAGGACATCAAAAGATAAACTGGAACAGGAGGATTCAGTACCCTTACAAAATAAATTTTCCCTCTCCAGTGGGGGAACAGAAATGAATATGGACTCTGATGCCACTTCAGAACAATCCTCAAAATTAATGGAATTCAGAGGGAGAAAAAAGGACCCTTACCAAAGAGAAACAAAAATAAAAAGATGAATGGGTACAAGGTTCAGCCTAACCGAAAAAAAAAAAACAGGCTGACTGTCCTTTTAAATGGCTGTGGAACTGTTAATTGCATGTTTAAATGTTAACAGTATTAAGACAAACAGGAAAAGAAAGCTACCTTACCTGGTTTCGCAGAGGCACAATATGATTTAGTTGTATTTCAAGATACTAGGTTAGCTACAACACATGAAATACAGGCAGCAAGCACAGATTGGATATAGTGGGGGACACATCTGTCCATTGAGATGATCTGTGGTGGGGTGGAGCATGCATGAACAACCCCATGATAAAAAACATCTAAAATTATAGATATATGTCCAGGGAAGGCTCTGCTACTTGATATATCTGTAGAAGGTCAAGATTGTAGGATTATTAATGTTTATGGCCCTCAAGACAAGGTAGGAAAGGTATACCTATTGAATCAAATACAGCCATATCTCTTTACATCTAGAGCCATCCTGCTTGGGGGTAACTTCAATAGCTTTAAATGTGACAGAGGTTCAATGACAGACAAGATATTCTGTGATACTGCCTTTTAAACAAAATCTTAGCTCAAACAAATCTAATTGATGTCTTCCACACCCATTATGGACAAACCACAATATACATATTTAGGAAACTAAAAGGCTAGGATTGATTACTGGCTTCTGTCACCCACAACTTCCGGTAGCATCCTCAAAGTACTGCCAGTATACGTCAGATCATGGCCTGTTAGAAGTCAAAACTGGCTACTTCCTCAAATTTAACAGCAGGGAGAGGATACTGGAGGATGAACACAGCTGTATGTATCAGTTAAAGCAGCTGTATGTATCACTTAAATCAGAAGGAAGTGGGAAGGCAGTTAGAATAGCAAAGCCCAAATCAAGAAAAGATAGCTAACTCAGTTAAGAAGGAATCAAGCCTTTATAGGTACATTAGTGAGTGAAAAAAAAGACCAAAAGGAGGATAGTGAGGCTTAATAAATGGAGGGTTGGGGGCAGAGGGTGACAGTGAAAAGGCAGAGATACTGAACAAATACTTTGTTCAGTATTCACAAAAGAAGAGGAGGGGACATACCTAAACCAAACAGTAGAAGCACTCTGGATAGGGAGTCGATACCATTCCATTCACAGAAGAAAGGGTCCTGAAAGAACTCCTAAAACTCAAGGTGGACAAGGCAATGGGCCTGATGGATTCACCCCAGAATTCTGAAAGAACTAAGAGGAGAACTAGTGACATCACTGGACTACTTTTTAACAAATCATGGGAAGATGGTGTGGTACCTGAGGACTGGAGGAAAGCAGATGTGATTCCCTCACAAAAGTGGGAGCAAGGCAGAAGCAGGAAACTATGAACCTGTTAGTTTGACCTCAGTGGTAGGGAAAATGATGGAATAACTTCTGAAAGAAAGAATTGTTGAGTTCCTAGAGGCCAACAGGGCACAGAATCCAAGACAGCATGGATTCATGGCAGAAAGATCATGTCAGATGAATCTAATAGATTTCTTTGACCGGGTGACCAAAGTAGTAGACCAGGTATGAGCTGTGGACGCCTACCTAGACTTTAGCAAGGCATTTGACACAGTCCACACAAAAGAGTAATAAACAAGTTAGCCAGCCTGGAAGTGGGTCCAGGGTGGTAGCCTGAGTAACAAATTGGCTAAACAACAGGACACAGAGGGTGATAGTAAATGAGGTCCACTCTGAAGAAGGGGGGTTACTAGCGGTTACAGCGAGAGTGCAGTATTAGTAGGTCCTCTTTAATGTCTTTATAAGTGACATTGCAGAGGGACTAGAAGGACAAATATTCCTCTTTACAGATGGCATAATGATCTGCAGCAGGGTTGATACACAAGGGGAGATGGAAAGGATGAGAAGGGACTTGACAAGGTTGGAGGAATGGTCAAAAAATATGGCAGCTTAGATTCAATGCAAAGAAATGCAAAGTAATGCACTTGGGAAACAAAACCCAGTAGAAGAGTACACAATGGAGGTGGTACTAACAACAATAAAAATGGAAAGGGACTTGGGGTAGTCATATCAGATGACCTAAAGACAGGCAGACAATGTGAGAAAGCAGTAAGGAGGGCTGGGGATATTGGATGCATGGGAGAGGCATCACAGTAGAAAACAAGAAATTGTCATCCCTCTGTACAGACAGTTGATGATACCCCATCTGAGTACTGTGTGCAGTTCTGGAGACCCCATCTCTGCAAGGACATAGACAGGATGGAGGCAGTCCATTGGAGGATAACTAAAATGGTGTAGGGTCTGTCCTAGAAACCATATGGAGACCGAAGAAGCTTAATATGTATACCCTCAAGGAAAGGAGGGGAGGGGATATGATAGAAACTTTTAAGCACCTCAAGGGAATCAACAAAGTCCAAGAGGTAGCATCTTTCAGAAAAGAGATGTGCAAGAACAATGGGGCACAGTTTGAAGATGGGGGGTGGCTCAGGGAAACATGAGGAAGAATTTTTTCACAGAGAGGAGTGGTGGGTATGGAGCGCCTTGTTAAGGAGGTCATGGGGTCAAAAACAGTGGGGAATTCAAGAATGCATGGGACAGACATAAGGCAATTATATTGGGGGTAGGAGGAAGTAGGTTGTTGATTAACTAGGATCTGCAGCTTGTCCAATAGGTAGGTAAAGTGGCAGACTGGGTGGGCTAAGAGGTCTTCAACTGCTGTCAAAGTCTATGTTTCTATGTACTAGAATGAACACATAAAAGCAAGGTCTGGATGATACCATAAAACCAGAAAATGTGTTCTTTCTTATGACACACCCATAGACTGGTGGGAACAAAGTATAATAGATTTTATCACTTTTCTCAAACAGATAGGAAATTGATAGGACACCATGGAAACACTACTTATGAAACACCGAGGCAACAGCTATATGAACTATTCTCTTTGCAAACAGAAACAAGACAAGATTACACAGAGCAAATTAAAAATATTAAACTGGAAATGGCTGAACACCAATACGATAGACTAAAATCTCTAGAATTCGAACAAAAATATAACACACAAGGTAATCAATTCTAAACAAATCCTTTTGAAAGCTGCCTGACAAGCACACAAAAAAACCGTAATGGCTATAAAACAGACAAGAATGGAACAGTAACAGGAAACCATAAAACATTAGCAGACTTAGAACAGTATATACAGACTAAATACAGGACGACATATCCTATCTTGACTAAAATATCAGACTGGCTAGAAAGACTCTAACCAACCCAAATTGAACATAGAGGATAATAAACTATTAACAGAACTTATAACACAAATAGAACTACTTAATGTCATAAACATACTCCCAATGGGTACAGCACCGGGACCGGATAGGCTTGCTGCCCATGTTTTATAAACATATAATCCATAAATTACTACGGGATCTCACAGAACTTTATAATTTCATGCTGAACAACATCACATTACCAAAAGATATGTATTCAGGTTTAATGATCTGAATACATAAAACTGAGATAAAGAACAGCTATCGAACTGGAGGCCCATATCATTGCTCATTCTGATTTTAAAGTCTTGACAAAATCCTTAGCAACAGATTAACAAGAGTCCTCACTTCAATAATCCATCCCACACAAGCATGTTCACTTCCAGGATGGAAACTCTGAGACATATTAATCATAGTGTATTATGAGGAATATTAGAAAGAGTACAAAACGAAAAGCTACCAGAATATATTTTAAGTATAGGTCAGACCAAAGCATTTGATCGAGTATCACAGCAGCGTATCTATGGGCCTGCATGGAAGAATACGGGTTCCATCAGACCTTTATAAAATGGATACAATTATGTTACCGATATGCTTCCATCTCCCATGCACAAACGGAAGGAGGGGCAACCCTGCAAGTTACAGGTGGGGTACGTCAAGACTGCCGTTTAAGTCCCATATTGTATTTCCTGTCATTAGACCCTCTGATTAGGAAGATAAACAAAGACCAGCACATACAAGGATTATCAGTGTCTAACCAAGATTCAGAAATAAGAACATTACCTTATGTAGATGATTTGATGTATTATTATAGCAGATCAACAGTCTAGTATCCCAATTAAATCCATATTGGATTCCTACTCAGAAATATCTGGTTCTTAATCAATATTCAGAAAAGCGAGTGTGTACCCATAGGACAACCCCTACCCATCTTACAGAAGTCACTGGGATATCAATCAGCAGAAAAGAGGAGAAAATCTTAGGCATATATTTTCGTCATCCAAATCAACAGAATTTAATTAAGCAATAATGCCCGACAGGGTGTGTGTAATGCTGGGATAATGTCACGCCTCAGGTGGTTGAGCACGAGGCTGAGGCAGTGTGTCCAACGAGTTGTGACATTATCTAACATTTACACCCTGGAGGAACTAATATCTATATTATCGTTGTTATATATAAAGTAAAAAATAATTTTAAAGAATGTTTTTATTAGTGTGGAAAAATATTTTTGTTTCTTAAGAGGAGATGCAATAAAAAGCTCATCATTCGAAAAATCATCTGCAGGTTCACAGTGAGGCTGAGACTAGGCCCGTGATGTTGTACTGATTAACATCACGGGTTGAGCCCAAGACTGACCAATCAGAGTTGAGGATTTTTCTTGCCCTTGTATAATTGGCAATACATAATAAATATAGCACTAGACAGAGTTGTCCAGTGGAACAAGTGGAGGATGAGTAAGAAAAAGGGTGTACATGGTCAAAACATACCTCACCCTGGTCAAAACATACCTCACCCCATGTTTCTATATCTGAGTTATGTGTTCCAACCAGCACAGAGTTTGGAAACTAGGCTTATGAGCTGTTTTTTCTTTTTGATATGGGAAGGCAGCCTGAACCTAATAAAGGAGGAACACTATCACAACACTAGGAGGAATAAAAATGATCAATCCAATAACATTTTACTACAGCATACTTATATAGTCTAGCATAAGGCATATACTGACAGGGAGTGCTTTATGGATCCCATGGATCACAGACCAGTTGTCCCAAGTATTACAAACATGGGGACCATCCACACCAATTACTAAGCAAACAAGAATGATAGACTACTCAGATATCTAAAAGACTGTGTAGGAAAGTTAAGATTATGGAAAATGATGGCAAGTCGTTAGGGACATAATTCAGAATCTCTGGCCACATAGTAAAATACATGCACTATATAGTGAAATGCATACATCGTATAGTGAAATATTTACATTATATAGTGAAACACATACACAGTGCAGTGAACCACATAACTATCTACTGAAATATATACAGTACACCATATAGTGAAATACATATACAGTAACTGTATACTGAAATGCATATGTCATATAGTGAAACACATACCGTTATATAGTGAAATGCTTACATTGTATAGTGAAATACATACACCATCCATTGAGATGCACATACTGAGTACTGCAAATCCACTTACACTTTATACTGAAACAAATGCACTATGTACTGAAAACATAATTGCCCATTGAGATACATACTACAGACTGAAAATCCACATAAACTATCTACTGAAACAAATACTCTATGTAATAAACACATACACTATATATTGAAAAAATCTGCATACACTGTATACTGAAACAAATACACTATATATGAAATACACACAAGCTAATGAAATACATACATTATACACTGAAAATCTACATACACTACCTACTGAAACAAATACCCTATATATTGAAACATATACACTATATATTGAAATACATACACTATCTATTGAAATAAATACACTATACATTGAAAAATCCACATACATTATATACTGAAACAAATACACTATATATTGAAGCACTTACACTATCTATTGAAACAAGCATTTGTCAATGCTGAATGTTTGCTTGCTGGTATTGGTATTGCTAGTGCAGGAGCTAGAGATGCATAATAGGAATGGCGGTAAAGTACTGAGTAACACCAACCCCTGCCCCCACCCTGCAGAGACTGACAGGCATTGGGGTGTGCCTTAACACTCACACCATTCCACCTCACCCCACCCTGTAGAGACTGACAGGCATTGGGGTGTGCCTTAACACTCACACCATTCCACCTCACCCCACCCTGCAGACACCAACAGGTGTTGCAGAGTGCCTTGAGTCTTTGGCCTTATAAGCTCACCCCATTTCAAAAGGAAATAAGCTGAGATGGGTGCAGTACAAGAAGAATGGGGTAAATGTTAGGGCCAAAGACCTCAAGGCACACCTCAATGCCTGTCAGTGGCTGCAGGGAGGGTGGAAGTGGAATGGGTTGAGCATTATGGCCGATGACCCCAAGTCACACCACTGATGCCTGTCAGTCTGTGCTGGGAGGGCATTACGATTGGAAACCCTATTGCCCTGGCTGCTTGTTGGTATTTTTGCTCCAAATTTTCAACATGGGCTTTTGGGAGCACACTTCATGAACAGTGGCAGTATAATTTCACTACTTAATGTCAAATGTGATTTCACACAGTGAGTGTGCCATTAGGCGTCACAGGTGCGAAAATACATTTGGGCAGAATGTGAAAAATGACAGCTGCACTGTTCATGAGGAAGTGTAAAAAATGGCAATGTTGAAAATTTGGAGTGAAAATATGAAAAAGGTGGTGAAGCCATGAGCGTGGTAGAAACTGCTAACGCACACATGTAACGCAATAATTATTTTGGGATTTTTAACCAAATTTTCAATGAAGGCATTTTGAGACCTACACTCATGAACCATGTCACTGTGATTTTTGTTAATGTGTCTGAACATTGCCGCTCATGAACCATGTCACTGTGATTTTGTTAATGTGTCCTGAACATTGATTTACGCACAGTGACAGCACCATTATGTGCTACATGCGTGAAAACATATTTTGGACAGGATGTTTAAAATAACAGCTGCACTGTTCATAAGGAGGTGTGAAAAGATGGCAATATTGAAAATCCAGAGTGAAAATATTGAAAACTGTCAAAGTTAGGGCGTACATGGAAACTGCACAACACATGCTCGTAACACAGTAATTTTTGAATTTTTACCAAATTTGCAAGATAGGCTTTTTGGGACCCCACCCATGAACATTGGCACTGTTGTTTCATTAATCGGTCCCAGAAGGTGATTCCACTAGTGACCGTGAAGTTACCTTTTGGGACTGAATAATGAGATGACAGTGCATGTGATCATGAGGAGGGTCCCAAGAACCCATGTTGAAAATCTGGGGGCAAAATTTCAAAAATTGACTTAGATATCCATCTAAATTGAAACTTCCCCATTTATGCCATTATACAGCTTACGGCATTTCTTCAGTTCGCAGCTGACTTTGAAGAGTGCAGTTGTGTTCTCCACCGAAGATCACAGCACTGGACCTCTGGAGGAAGTATAGGGTGAGGGTGTGGGAGGTGGGCACGCAGATGGTGGGTGCAGGTTGGGGGAGGTGCCGACAACGAGGGAACATTTTCTTTGTTGCAGATGCAGAAAAAAAAAATAATCACTGTAGACAGTTTTCTTTCTTTACAGGTGAAAGAAAACAAATGTTGGTGTGTCCCATGACTTTTGAGGAAGTGATGTTGGCCACACTGGGGTGGGTTCCCAGTGTGCCACACAATAGGGGCGGGGCAGGGGCAGGAACATGCCAACATGGTCAGCTTTCCATTAAATGGAGGCATCCTGGGGTGGGCTCCCAGTGTACACACACAATCTTGGGGAGCTTCAGGAACTGGAGAACAGTGGAATCAGTCAGATGCACTGACTGGATGAGAGAATCGAACTGGATGGAGAGTCAGACTGACAGACCCAGACCAACCACAGCCTTCTTCTGCCCTCCTTGTCTCTCAGTCTTGAGTGTGTTCAGCTCAGGGCTCATCGGACAGTGTGGGCTCGTTCTCTCGTGTTCTAGGTCTGCAACTACTCCTCCACTCTGTCCTGCCCAGAACTCAACAGTCTGAGCCTCAGAAAAGACAGTGGGGACAAACTTGGCAGAAAGCAGTTAAAGGACTAGAAAAATAGTGAGGATTAGATCACAGCTCTTTTTCTTAGGATTCCTTTTGCCAATGCTGGCTGCCACCAATCTGCCACAAGTCACCAAAGTTTCTGCCACTTGCTTGCTCACTCTGCCCTCAGTCGGTAGGGACTAGAGATGGCGAATTTAAAATCCGCCTCCAAGTGAACACGAGTAGCCACTTCATGCTGGCATTTCGCTACATGGAGTGCCTCATAGAAATGCTCACTTCGCCTTGTTATTATTACTTTGTGTTGTCATTCCGCTTAAATGCAAGTAAGGTGGAGCAAAATATTTGCAGCACCCCACCCACACAGTCACCAGAATTAATGTGCATCCCAAAGTGATACTGTCTTGTGTCCAGAAAACTCCCCAGTGCTGACGAAATGAAATGAGAGCATAACAAAAATGCAAAGTCTCCCAGAATTAATGGCGCACTCAGTCATGCACGCAGTGGTGACACACAATGACACTAAATTAATGTGCATCCCCAAAATGCTACTGTCTTATGTCCAGAAAATTCCCAGTGCTGATGAAATGCTGCACTGTCTTGTGTCCAAAAGATTCCCCAGTGCTGATGAAGTGAAATGAGAGCGTAACAAAATGCAGTCTCCAGAATTAATGGTGCACTGCAAATGCACAGACAGATTAAGATTGCGCTGCCACTCAAGGGATGCATATGAACAGGCACAACAACACCTAACTAGTGCACACAAGTCACAAATCCAAATCTGGAAAGGAATACATTTTGCCAGTTGGGGAATAGTGCACAGCAGTAACAATCCACTACTAGTAAAGATACTACAAAGCAGTATAAAAAATTAATGCAGATTCAGTGGATAGGAGGTTCACACTGCAAATACTCTATGGCACAATAAAAGGTGTCTTATTTAATGCACGCATCGCACTCACACTCACACACACACTACTAGCAATGTGGCAAACTGAAAACCTTTAGTAATATAACCAAATGTTTCAAACAGACAAATTATACACTGCTGCACCACAATAATCAGCAAACAAATGTCAAGAATTACTGAAAATATTACGGGTGTACATTAACACAGTTATACAAGAAAAATATAACCAAAACAGAAAGACTGCCTTTTCCCCAGTTAATATGCAGTACACCACAAATATGCCCCTCCCAAAGAACACTTCACAGTATATAGACTGACTGTTCTAAATTAACATTCAAAATCCACACACAACAATAATCACTCGATGATATGAGCACATGGGTTTCCTACAATCGATGTAGTAAATTTTGAGCAAAACAAAAAAATGACTCAAAAAGGCATTTTAAACAGCTTTAGAGGTTTTGAATCACAGAGCACTGAGAGCAAACTGTCTCCAGCTACCACTACACACACTCTAGCCAGGCCAGAACTGAGGCTGTGCAGAACAATCTAGAGCCCATGTGACCAGCAATCCCATGAATCACTGCAGAATTTCATTTGGAGCTCAGTTACAAGGTGAAGTGAGGTGAATTACATTGATTTCAATGTACTTCACCTTAAAATTAGTGGAGAAGTGGTTTGGGAAGGTGGAATAACACAAAGTCATTGGTTTCAATGGACTTAGCATTCCTCATTATGAAGTGAAGTACTCCACTTCACATTGTGGAGTTCTCTGTGGGTTTCATGTTACTCATTGAATCACTTCATGGAGTGAATTAGAACCACTTTGCCCTCCACTACTTATAGTACTGTAACTCACATGCTGTGTAGGAAGGAATGTGAATGCCTATGGCTGTACTTCCCCAATGAGCTGCAGCACAAAACTCCCTGACTTAAAAATCAGTATTAATGAGTACAATGGTGGAGTGGTGAAGCCTGGAGAAATACTACAAAAAGGCTTACAATACATCCAAGTAACTAGAAAAAAATTAATGTGATTCATGGCGTAATTGTGAATCATGATTTGTGACTACATTTGTGACCGTGATGATGAAGAGCGTGATTCGGTGTCGATATTGTTGAGATAACCAGTATGAAACTGTATTGGGAACAGGAATGCCTATGGCTATACTTCCCCAATGAGCTGTAGCTTAAAACTCCCAGACTTAAAACATGTATCAATGAGTACAATGTTGATGTGGTGAAACCTGGAGAGATGCTACAAAACAGGCTTACAATACATCCGAGTAACTAGTAAAAAATTAATGTGATTCATGACCTGATGCGTGAATCATGATTTGTGACTGCATTTGTGACCGTGATGATGAAGAATGTGATTTGTATCACGAGTGACTCATGATGATGGTCCTGATTTAAAGCATATTAGCAGTACAATGTTGATGCAGAATTATACCACACCTGTCCAGTACTCTGAAGGAAGCCAAAGAAACAATTGTGACTTAAGTTACAGATGGAGATTGGGCCCTAAAGAGATGCAAATACACAGACAGATTAAGATAGCTGTGCACTGAAGAGATGCAGACACAAAGGCACAACACCTAACCAGTGCTAACGATCAGAAATTCAAATCTGGAAAGAATACCTTTGCTGGTTGGAGTGGGCCATGGGGGCAGTGTAGTTCACTGCTGCAGTAACAGTCACTAGTACTAGTACCAGTAAAGATACCACAAGAAGTACAAAAATCACACAGCTGCAGTGGATAGCAGGTTCACATTGTTGAAATTATTATGGCACAATAAAAGGTGTCTGATTTGATGACACCGTCACACACATACTCACTCACACACTAAGTAATGCATAGCAAATTGAAAACTTCAGTAATATAACCACATATTAAAAAAACCTAAAATTATGCACTGCTGCACCACAACAATCAGCAAAAAAATGGCAGAATTATTGAAAATATTACTGTGTGTACATTAACACAGTTATACAAGAAAAATATCACAAATAAAGCACTGTCTTTTCTCCAAGTTAATCTACCTACACCACAGATACACCCTCCACAAAGCACACTTCCACTGTCTCTCAGTGCACAGACTGAATGTTGTACATTAACATTCAAAATCCATACACAAACAATAAATGCTCAATGATATGAGCACAGGAGGGTTTTCTGTAATCGATGAATTAAAGTTTCAGCAAAAAAATGACCCAGAAAGGCTTTTTAACAGGTTTTAAAGGTTTGAATCACAGAGAGCTCTCAGAGCAGATTGTCTCCTACAGCTTCCTACACACTGAGGCTGTGCAGAACAATCTAGAGCCCATGTGACCTGAAATCCCATGAATCACTGCAGAATTCCCTTTGGAGCTTAAAACAAAGCGAAGTGAGGTGAAGTACATTGTTTTCAATGTACTTTATGAGAATGGTGGAGTAGTGGTTTGGGAAGGCAGAGTAATGCAAGTCATTGTTTTGAGTGGACTTTGCACTACCCATTATAACGCAAAGTACTCGGCTTCGTTGCCGGAGCACTCCATAAATTAAGCCTTCACTCTGCGAATCACTTCACGAGCTAATTATGGCCACTGCGTCCATCTCTAGTAAGAACTTGGTGTGCTCCCTCTCTGGCTCTTTCTCTGGACTGGCCACTGCTGTAGCTCCTCACTGCTAGTCACTCAGTTCTTGGTGTCTCTGATGTGCCTGAATGCAGACTGTTAACAGGTGAAGGAGGAGCTGATGCTGGAATGACAGGTGTTCCCTGATTGCAGAGGCAAATTTGTTTCAAGTTGGTGGCTTGCTGTAAAACTGCTGTCATAGACAGCATGCTCACTAATTGGTGCCAAACATATGAGCCCAAGAAAGCACTGCCAGCACTCACCACAACACTGGCATGCCTCTGAAACCTGTTACTACCACAAGATGTTTCTTGTGAAGCGCAAGCAAACACACAAATCTGCACCCCTGTATACTGAAAGAAATACATATACAGTATATTAAAAATCCACGTACACTATATACTGAAACAAATACACTACATACTGAAATTAGCCTCAGCCCTGGAATGCGCCCTTGCACTAATTTCCTGTTGCATCCAGGGAACTACTGGCCTGGTGAGAGGATGTCTAAAGCTGCAGAATAGAAGGTAAACAAAACTGGGCTATCTCGTATTCTATTTGTTTATGAGGTTTTCCTTTTTTTGTGACAACTTTAATCAAATTTCAGAACATTGTGATGAGACAAGAAACTTCTATAACTAATTTAAATATACAGTAGTTTGTTCTTTTAATTGATTGCTGCCTTCATTTACTGCTAAAAATACATTTGTATGGAAGCTAATGCTCAGGATATTCCTAACATATCACTTTCATGCCATATAAACATAGGGGACTGCATGCATTTTATAAGTTAAATTTTGATCAGATGTATGTGTAATTAATCACTGTGTTAGTCCAGCAACTTATCTGAGCTGAATGCTTGGGAAGCATTGCAGAAACTGTAATAGAGCAAGCCCAAAGCTTTCCTAGTTTCTGTTCTATGGAATTTGTTTTGATTTAGTTTTTGTTTTTATTTTAATGTTTTGTCTAATAGACATTCTTGGTTAAGAAACACAAATATATATTTTTGCTGCGATCACTCGGGCCCAGTTCTCGTCAGTAGCTCAGCTGGCATATGCATGATTAGCAGGTTTCTGTTCTGAATAACTTCACTGTGATGCCTCATTGGTGGCATTCACAGTCCCTAACTACCATTACATATCTGCAGAGCCCTGCAAAGTGGACAGAGCTTTGCGAGGCACTGGGTCTCCACTAATAAGCCTGCCCTGGTCTAGCCGCATAGTGCATAGTTACCCTGCTTATATAGTATGATTGTGTTATTGGGTTTGAGATTCCCAAATTGTGTTTTATGTCTTTCTTTTCAATAGAGATTTCTATCTTCTTAGTCACCCAGTGACTCCCTTGCTCACTGATCTGTCAACCCCATCACCCACCATCCTCAGGATTTACCTGCTCTGAGATCCCCATGCCCCCCACCATCCCCATGGTGGGGCCTAGAAGGAGGGTCATTCACAAGGAGACACACATTCAGACAGGAGCAGAACCTGGTTAGTAGTGCAGAGCCTGTGGCCGGCTGGTGGATCATTCTGCCATTGGAGGTTTTCTACCTTTGGTTTCATCCACTGGGCAGCCAAGTACACAGTGATTCCAATGCATGTAAGGCACATAGCTGCTTTGTGCCTGCCGGAGTCTTCATCCTTATGTCACTCTGATGCCCTGCCAGTCTTCCTCAGCTAGGTGGCTGTTAAAGAGTGGGGTGGTCAGACTCCCCTCCCTGAGAGAAGAGTAGTCCCTGAGATGCTCAATCATCTCCCCCCTGACCCTGTTAGACCCAGGTCAACCCCAAAACCGGGACATTGGTATGGGACAAAGAAGAAAAAGGCTCAGCACTGTGATTTAGTTTTAAATTTGCAAGTTTAATACTAAGGAAGACTCAGATTGGGGTCGAAGCTGGGGACTTGGCTTTGTCAGGCACTTGGCTATTAAACTTGCAACTTGCAAATTCATAACTAAATCAGAATGCAGCCTTTTGTTTCTTCTTTGTTTCATATTTTGAGCCGGCAAGCTCTGCACTCATGCACCACAGCTCCAGTGTGCACCTTTCTTCAGAACACTGCCACTGGTATGGGAGGCAGTACAGCTACCACCAAGCCACTAGACCAGCCCACCAGACTGTTTTGTCATAAGTGAACGAGGACAGCACTCGGATGGAAGAAGAAAAACTGTATTTTAACTACAGTTGTTATAAATGGTTTAAGTCACATCACAATGTTTTGAAATTGGATAAAAGTTTTGCAAGCAAAATAACATCAAAAATATATAAAAGAGACAGAATAAGATAACCCTTTTTGTTTACTTTCTGCATCTTAAGAGGCATCAGCAAGGATTTTAGTCAGGATCCTGTTTTCAGAAAGCTAGCACAGTGCTAAACATCTAAGCACCACATTATGTGGGAACAGCACGGTTGGATGAGTACCATATTCAGCAGCCCCTGATGCTAACCTGATCATGTGCATATGTACTATTGCAGCCATGCAAATGAGAGATCTCCTCCTGCATACAGAGCACAGTGCTGTATAAAAGGTTTTGAAAGTGCTTAACAGCTGAAATTGCAATGCTGTTTACCACTACCAAAATCCTGCCCTCATTAAAGCACACAGTGGTGCATATTGTCAGCCCACACCTGTTCACCATTCTGATGCCCCAAGTAGTATAATAAAATGATCCCTGGAATCTAAGGGTTCCCACCCCTGATTGCAGTTTAATTATCTCTAAGTATTATAACAAAATGATCCCTGGTGTCTAGTGGTCTCCCCATTTAAAATTGTCACGCAAATGCCCCAATTTTCATAATAATATGGGTGCAGAAATTAGTTGAAGAGAGGCAGCAGAGGGTTGTGATTAATGGTGTCAAATCAGAAGAGCAGGAGGTCATGAGTGGGATGACACAGGGACCCATCCTGAGTCCTGTCCTCTTCAATAGGCTCATCAGCAGCACAAGAAGGAGTCGGGGCAAGTTGTGTCTCTTTGAAGATGACACCAAGCTCATGGGAGGTAGATAGTGATGAGGGACATAGGAAACTGCAGAGTGACATACAAAGAACAGAGAGGTGGTCTAAGGTTTGGCAATTGAAATTCAGTGCCAAATAGTGCAAGGTGATGCACCTAGGAAAACAAGAATCCTGGGACCGAGTACTGGATAGGAGGGTAAAGCTGAGCATTACAGCTACGGAAAGGGAACTAGGAGTCATCATTAGTGACTCACTTAAACAGTCAAGTCAGTGTAGCAAGGCCTCTGGTAAGGCAAATAGGATGCTGGGATGTACAGGAAGAGGTTCTCACAGTAGAAGTAAGAGGTATTACTGCCTCTTTATAGATCGCTGGTGATGCCAAACCAGGAGTACTGTTCCATCTTCTGGAGTCCTCACCCAAGAAAGATATGGACAGGCTGAGGCGGTGGAACAAAGGGTGATCAGGATGATTCAGAGCTGGCAGGACAGATCTTATGAGGATCTGTTCAAGGCACTTAACAAGTATTCACTGGAGACAAGACAAGAGAGGGTGCTATGACAGATACCGTCAAGTTCCTGAAAGGTATAAACAAAGCGAGCTGAGCTGATTTACTTAGCATGAGTAACAGTTCAAGGACACGGGGCATGAGTGGAAACTGATGGGAGTGAGGTTTTTATTTAGTTTTTGTTAACTGGGCAGATACACTAGACAGAAAACTATCTGTTTTCAGGTATGACCCTAGAGAGTACAACAACTGCAATACATACCATAGCATATTATAATGTAAGAAACAGAGATAAAACATACAGGGTATAACATTCAAGAGTAAGTAAGTGAATGTACACATGAAGTATATACTGTAAATGAGGACATATGTGAAGAGTAGTAAATACAGTATCAGAGATTGACACAAGCACATTAAATACAACAGCTTGACATCCAAAGATATATATATATATAAAAGATACACAGTATATTCAGTGATCAAGTGGGGAGCATTTACATGTTATAGTTGTTAGAAGGTGCTTACAGAATGTTTTGAAACCCTCATATGTAGTGATAGCACAAATATCAGGTGGGATGTTATTACAGTGCCTGGGGCAATGGATATTAGAAGGTTTTATTTTACAGAAATTGGTAGAATCATGGAATAGTCTGCCAACCAAGATGGGCACAAAAACCATAAATCGTTTCGAGCATGGCTGTGACAAAGTGAAGGAGTATAATGGTTACTAAGGGTGGTAGTAGTAGGGAGGGAACAGGGGTGGATGAGTGAAGGCTAGTACCCTGTATGTACAATAGATTCAGGGTTAATAATATGCAGACCTTATGGACCATTGGTCTTTTCTGCCATCATTGTCTGTGTTTCTATGTTTTCATGATCCCTGGCATCTAGTAGCCCCACCCTCCAATCACAGATCTGAGTCCCTCCCAATTCCATCCAACCAGATCCCTCACCCCTCCCCATTGGTCCCCACTTACCTAAGATGGCAGCCATCCCCTGTGACTGTGATTGTTACAGCCTCTCCGCTCATTACCTTGGTTGGCCGCTGTCTGAATGATAGGGAGTGTGCACACGCATAATGTAGAACATCTGTTTCATAGTGGTGTGTGCTCACTCTATCACCTCAAAGTGGCCAGCTGAGGTGGCGAGCAGAAGGGCTAGGCCTGTCACTGTCGCAGTGGGGGGACTGGCAGCTGGGGTAATTTAAGGGCCACAATGGGGAGGCGTGAGAAGGGCCAGAGGGGTGTAATGGTGGGGCTCAGACTGAAATCAGGGGTGAATTAGACACCAAGTATCCTTTTAATATACTGATCAAGAGATCTAAATGGTGATTGGGGTGGTGGGAATACTAGATGCCAGGGATCATTTTAATACTAATCAGGGACATCTGAATGCAATTTTGGGGAAGTACTGATGCCAGGGATCATGTAAGCAATAAGACACAATGGGGTGTGCATTGAACAGATATTACCACACACCAGGGGCATAGTGATGCATGAGGCCATGGGTTGATTCCTTCAGCCCCTGGGCATGCGGTAATATCTGTTCAGTGCACACCCATCGTATCTTATTGCACTTATAAAATGGACTACAGTTTTTTTTTTCTATATAGTAAGCAAAATCATGTTTAATGTAAAAAAAATACATTTGGTTGTGCAAATTTATGGCAATATAGTCATTCTGCCGACTAGAAAATGGCATCATGTTGTTAGCATCCATGACCCCCCGCTGTTATGCTCTCAAGGAGAAAGCCACTATTTTTGTGAGTGTGGGTGGGACAGTAAGTGTTGAGGGTGGTTTTGTTTCTTCTTCTTTTTTAAAGCAAACATGTACTGAAAGAGCCAATGGATCCTCCTGTTCCTGTGATGGAGTGCTGTTGTTGAGCAACTGGAACCGGGGACCAGAAGTACATGATTCTGTTGGCATGTTCCCCACCATAACCAGCTTCCTACTTGTAGAATATGAAATGGAGGTTAGCGGAGCAGTGGCTGTATTCCCTGTCACACAGTTTAGTGGAAGAATGGAGTTAAAATCACTGTTTGAAGTTTGAGGGGAAAAATTATGTTTAAAACTGTGGTAGTGTGATGGACAGCAGGAGCAGACAGGCGACAGGATTGGGTGGGGCCTCAGAGAAGCGGCAGGGCAAGTCAGCAGGAAAGTGTTTTCCTAGGTAAAAATGCATACCATATGTCATTATTTGTAATGCCTAAGTTTACTTTTACAGAGGATTTACTGTGCATTTATTGTGGTTACAACTATTGGGGCAGAAGCAGGATTTTGAAACAGATGGCAGGAGCAGGCATACTGACTGAGCAGTACCACAATCTAGGCATTTATAAGAAAGTCATAATACAGCAGCAGTTACTATCTTAAATTTGAATTTATGTTTGTCTATGCATGGTACTGTATTGAAAAAAATGGTTACTACTGGCTGTTTGAATGTTACTCTCATTACCATACCAGAGAACAAAATGGAGGCATTTCAAATCTCAGTGTTCTAATCGCACACTGATTTTATATTTCTGCAATGAGGTCCTTGTTTTCAGACCTTGTTTTTACTTGTGCATTGAACAGATTTGATGCACACATAAGAACCGGTCAGATGTGAGGAATTAGCCTGCCCATTCTATAGTTTATTATAACATTCAGGGGCATCTGAATAGTGATTAGGATATGGGGCTGGCACTGCTCTGCACAATGCCTCCATGCAGTCATGCACAGAGACACTGTGTGAAGATGTTAGTGAGTCCATAATGGCATGCAAATGGCCCATTAGCACCTTTCCTGTTCTATGGTGGGCATATCAGCACACTGAGAGCTGAACATGACTCATGGGGGTAAAGGTGCTATCCTATTTGGGACACGCCTATCTCCTTTGCTCCTCTGAAGCCTGTCCTGTTGGAGGCTGTGATAGTGCATAGTCACGCAGAGTGGGCTGTCTCCTGGGAACCAGTGATCACTGTACAGTGAGAAAAGGGACAAGAAGGCTTAAGAAAGAGGAGGAGTGGGTGGAGGATAATGCCTTCAGGAAGGAAAAGAGGAACAGGTGGGAGCAGAACACAGATGTAGTGACAGAGGAGTAGGATAGAGTGTGGGAGGGCTGCTGTCATTGAAGGTGGACAAATCACCAGGCCCGGACAGAATACTCAAGGGTACTAAAGGAACTGTCTGAAGAGCTGGCAGGGTCACTGGCAGACCATTAACAGTTTACTAGAGTCAGATGTGGTACCACAGAACTGGAGAACAGCACATGTGGTGCCTCCTCTCACATAATCGGTCCCAAAGATGACCCAGGGAATTATAGACCAGTCTGACCTCCATTGTGGGCATGTTCATGGAGACCATACTAAAGGAAAGGTTGGCGGAATATCTAGAGGAGCATGGTCTCCAGGATGCGAGGCAGCATGGGTTCATGGGGGATTGTGTCAAATGAATCTGATAGACTTCTTTGACTGTGTCACTAAGAGTAGACAGGAGCAAGTGGTAGACATCCTCTATCTTGATTTCAGCAAATCATTTGACTCTGTACCCCACAAAAGATTGATCAGGAAGTTGGTGGATCTCGAGTTGGGAAAAGATGGCCAGATGGGTGAAAAACTGGCAGAGGAACAGAACCAGAGGGTAGTTGTGGAGGGGGGTTATCTGGCACCAGAGACATAACCAGTAGGGTCCCACAGGCTTGATGCTGGGGCCGTGTTGTTACTGTCTTCATCAGTGACATTGGGGATGGCATGAAGTGCAAATGTGCCTTTCATGGATGACACCAAGCTCTGTGGGAGAAAGGACACAACTGAAGGGATACAGGACCTACAGGACAATCTGAAAAGCTGGGAGGTGGTCCAGGATCTGGCAGCTTGGCCTCAATGCCAAGAAATGCAAAGTTATGCATATTGGAGCCAAAAATCCCAGGACAGAGTACTACCTGGGTGGAGTCCAGTATCTGCATCAGAGGAGGAGAAGGACCTGGGAGTGGTGATCACTAGTGACCTGAAGCACTCCACACAGTGCAAGAAAGCAGCAGCAAAGGCAAACAGGATGCTGGGATGCATATCTAGGGGATCAGTAGTAGGAGAGAGGAGGTTACACTGCCCTTGTACAGGTCGCTGGTAAGGCAGGCGTCTAGAGTACGGAGTTCAGTACTGGTACCCACACCTCAAAAGGACATTAACCTCCTGGAGAAGGTCCAGAGGAGAGCTATAAAGATGACAGCAGGTCAGCAAGGTAAGGCATATGAGGAGAAGTTGAGGGCATTGAACATACTCCAGAAGGCAGGAGATAGAGAAGGAACATGATTGGGACCTTCAGGTACTTGAAAGGAATAAATAAGGTTGATAAGGAGAATCTCTTTGGTTAAGTGGCAACCATAACATGAGGGAGCACAGTCTTAAGCTGAAGGGTGGAGGTTTAGGAGGAGGTCAGGAAGCACTTCTTCACAGAGAGGGTGGTGGACATTTGGAATGCACTGCGGAAGAGGTCATCTTGTTGAAGACAGTGGGCAGCTTTAAGAGAGGCTGGGATGAGCATAGGGAAGGTAAGGATCATGGGTAGGGAGGATAGGAGGAGTGGAGGGATGGCAGTGACATTAGCTCAAGCTTTGGACCTGCAATATGAGCAGACTTGATAGACCAAATGGCCTTGTTCTGTTGGCTTCTTTGTATGTCTGTATGTTTGTATGTAAAAAGGCCCATTACGGCACTGTATGGAAGAGCCATGAAGGTGAAGGAAAATAGCGTGACATTCAGGAGGTATGAAGAAACACAAAAGAATGAGGATAGAGAGGTGTACCAGGTAAAACAGAGGAAACAGGTAATGTAGTAGGGGAACAAAGGCTCAGACATAAGAAAGGATAGCCAAAAGGCTAGCAAAAGAAGACCAGACTTTCTTCAGGTACATAAGTGAGGAGAAGAAGGCAAGGGAGGGATTGTGAGGATAAGGTGGATGACAAAGAGAGACTGGCAGAGGAGGATCAGGAAAAGTAGACATCCTGAACAGATACTTCTGTTCCGTCTTCACATGGAGAGAGACAGGGACAGACCACCAAGGAGCACGGACTACTGGAGTTGGGAAGTGTACACAAGTCCATTTTCAGAGGAAAGAGTATTGAAGGAACTGCAAATTTGAAAGTGGACAAGGCCATGGGACCGAATGGATACACCCATGGGTATTAAGGGAACTAGGCAGGGAGTGCACTTACTACACTACTCATGGCCTTATTTAACAGCTTACAGGACACAGGAGTGTTCCAGCTGGAGGAGCATAGTCCCGCTCTGTAAGAGTGGCAGCAGGGAGGAGGCTAACAACTATAGTCTGGTCTGTCTTACTTAAGTCATGGGAAAATTAATGGAATCCATACTGAAAGAGAAACTGGTAGAGTATCTTCAGTCCAGTGGGCTGCAAAACCACAGGCAGAAAAGATTTATAGGGGATGAGAAATAGATCGGGAGGGCAGTGGACACGATTGATTTGGAGTTTAGCTAGGTCTTGACACTGTAGCCACACAGGAGGCTGATAAAGAAACTGAACAGCCTAGGGGTGGGACCCAAAGTGGTGAATAGCGTTAGTAACTGGTTAAAGGATGAGAAACAGAGGAAGGTGGTTAACAGCACTCACTCTAATGATGGGAGAGTGACCAGTGGGGTACCACAGGACTCAGTACTGGGACCAATCCTCTTCAATATGAGGGACATTGCAGAAGAACTGAAGGGAGGTATGTCTTTTGCAGAAGATACCAACATTTGCAATAAGGGTGGACACTCAGGAGGGGTGGAATGATAATGCAAGAGATCTTGTGAAACTCGAAGAGTGGTCAAAAGCATGACAGTTGGGTTCAATGCCAAAAGTGTAAAATCATGCAGGTAGGGCATAGGAACCCAAGAGCTGAGTATAGGATGGGGAGTTACTGACAGCCAATAAACAGAAAAGGGACCTTGGAGTTAATATGTCTGAGAACCTCAAGGTGCAACTACGACAAAGCAGAGGGTAGGGTATCACCATCAGGAGGTTGGAAGTTGTGTTGCCACTGTATCGCTTACTGGTGAGACCCCACCTGGAGTGCTGTACAGTTTGGAGAAAACCTCAGAAAGAAAATAGACAGGGTGGAGGAAGTCCATAGGAGGGCAACTAAATGAGTGCAGGGTTTGCACAAGAAGTCCCTAAGTGGAGAGACTGATTGATCTCAGCATGTACACCGTGGAAGAGAGAAGAGAGAGAGAGAGAGAGAGAGAGAGAGAGAGATGATACAGACCTATAGTACAAGTACCTCACAGGAGTGAACAGGGTCTGGGGAGTCTCTTTCAAATGTGAAAGAGCATCAGGACTGGGGGAGGGAATGCAGTGAAGCTTGGGGGTCAAGAGATGTGAGAAATGTTTCTTCACTAAAAGGGTGGTAGATGCCTGGAACAGACTTCCAGCTGAAGTGGTGGAGGCTAAAACAGTAGTGGGCATCAAGCATGCATTGCATAGACATAGGAGTATATTAGAAGAGGCAGAGAAGTGGGAGGGTCGATGGAGACCAGATAGCATGCGAGGAGGAAGATAAGGCAGGAAACATCTGAGCAGACTAGGTAGGCCAAGCAGTCCTTTTCTGATGATAAATGTTATGTTTCTATGTTCACGATCATTGCCTACTGTATGAACACACGAATGTGCCAGCAGAAACAGACCATCCAGTCTATCTAAATCTGCTTGAGTGTGCAGCTAGCACCCTTAGTTTGCAGCTGCCCCACTTCTCCCCTTTGTCATCCTACTGCCACCCCCACCTTCCCCAACCTCACTCTCCCTGTTCCCTGTCCCATGCCTTTTGAGCTGTTCACAGATTTACATGATACCACCCATTCTGGTAGTGCAATCCATTTTGCTACCACCTCTCTGTGAAATAGTGTCTCCTCATTTCCTCCTAAATCTTCCCCCACTATTCTTAGCCCATGCCCCTGGTGTCCCAACACCTCCTTAGCTTAAAGACCCCATCTGCCCCATCCTTATTGATTCCCCTTAGACTTGAATGTCTCTATCATGTCCCCAGTTCCTTTTATCCTGCAGAGTGTACATATTCAGGGCTCCCAGCCTGTTCTCATAGTCTCTCCTCCATTCCACATATCATCTTTGTTGCCCTCCTCTCCCCCTCCAGTAGCCTGATATCACGCTTTAGGTATGGCCTTCAAAACTGCACACAATATTCTAAGTGCAGGCTTACCAGTGACTTGTAGAGGGCAAGATCACCTCTCTTCACCTGGACAATCCCTTGCTATGTACCCCAGCATTTTGTTTACTTTTGCAACTGCTCTCCTGCACTAGGCAGTGTTGTTCATGGTCCCTGTTGTCATTACTCCTAGGTCCTCTCCCCTCATGATCTCCAGGTTAACCTCCCCCAAGCAGTATTCTCTCCTTGGGTTCTTCACCCCAAAAGTGCATAACCTTACACTTCTTTGCATTGAACCCCAGCTGCCACCTCTCTGACCACTCCTCTAGCTTGCTTAGGTCTCCCTGAAGCTGTTTCCGTCCCTCCCTCCATTTACTACTACTCCGATTTTGGTGTTATCAGTGAACAGACTTACTTGTCCACCACCCCATCTGCAATGTCTGATATGAAAAGCCCAAATAATACTGGCCCCAGCACAGAGCCCTGTGGCACCCCACTTGTCACCAGCCTTGGAGTAGAGCTCCCTCTCACCACCACCACCTATTGCAGCCTCCCACCAGCCAGCTTGTAATCCAGTAGAACCAGCTTTTATTACAGTAGGCATTTGATCATGAACTGTCATTCAGTTGGTGGCTGCTATGGATATGAGTGGGGGTCTGTGCCAGTCACCATCAAGAGAGTATGTACACCATAGGTTGGGTCCAGTGGGGCAGTAGTAGTGGCTGGTACTGGGTGGGTCAGGATGGGGCTGGGCATCATACTTACAGGGTGGGGAGAATCACTTGACACCAAGAATGTGGTATGGAAGAATTATAGCTCCTGCAAGGCTGCTAATGGGGCATGTGGAGAGCCCTGGTCTGGACATCAGGCAAGTGGTACAGAGGAATTACTGATCTTACCAAATGGCTGATCGGGACCAGTTAATCGGGGTGGGGTCTGCTTGACACCAGGGATAATTTTACTATAATGATTGGGGCTATTTAAACTGTAGTCAGGGTGGGAACCTTAGATGCCAAGGATCATTTTATTATACTACTTGGGGCATCAGAAAGGTGACCAGGGGTGGGGTGACAACATACACCACTGTGTGCTCAAATGAGGGCAAGATTTTGAAAGTGGTAAACAACATTGCAATTTCAGCTGTTCAGCACTTTCAAAACCTTTATATAGCACTGTGCTCTGTATGTAGGAGGGGCTCCCTCATTTGCATGGTCAGCAGTAGTACGTATGCACATGCACGTGATCAGCCTAGCATCAGGGCTGCTGAATATGGCACCGCTTAACAGTGCTGTTCTCACATAATGTGGTGCTTAGATGTTTAGTGCTGTGCTAACCTGAAAATTGGGCCTGACTGACTAAAATCCTGGCCAATGCCTCTTAAGATGCAGAAAGTAAACAAAAAGGGTTATCTTATCTATCTCTGTATGTATTTGATATTATTATTATCCAATTTCAATCAAAACATTGTGATGTGACTTAAAATGTTTATAAAACTGTAGTTAAAATACAGTTTCTTCTTTTATCCATATGCTGTCTTTATTTACTTATAAAAACAGAGTCTGGTGGGCTGGCCTAGCAGCTTGGTGGAAGCCGTACTGCCTTCCATGCCAGTGGCCCATTTTGGGGTGAAACCGGGTCTCATGGGGGTCAGCTGGAGGAGGAGATGATTGAGCATCTCAGGGACTGCTGTTCTCTCAGGGATGGAGAGTCTGACCACCCCACTCTTCAACAGCTACCTAGCTGAGGAGGCTGGCAGGGCAGTGGAGTTGTGTAAGGGGAGGCTCAGGCAGGCACAAACCAAGTGTGTGCCTTACTGCACTGGCATCGTTGCATGTTGGCTGCCCAGGGATGAAACCAAAAGTAGAAACCCCACAATGACAGAATGATCCCCAACCTGCATCAGGTTCTGCATTACTAACTAGGCTCTGCTCTTGTCTGAACATGTGTTTCCTTGTGAATGGCACCCCCTCTAGCCCCACCAAGGGGCTGGTAGGAGTCCATGAGGATCTCAGATCAGGTAAATCCTGGGGATGGTGGGTGATGGGGCTGAACAGGTCAGTCAGCAAGGGGCACAAGAGATAAAAATCTTTATGGAAAAAGTAGCCAGCCCGGTGGCACTGGAGGTTGAGGCGCTTGTCACTACCCCTCACGCCACACTGGCAACCTGGGTTCGGAATGAGCCGGGCTGCTGGAGGTCGGCAGGGGAGATAGAGGATCGAGCATCTGGAGGATTGCTCTTCTCTCTTGGGGAGAGACTTGTCGTCCCACTCGTTGACTGCCCTCTGGAGGTGGCCTCAAGGGCAGTATGGATCGGAAGCACTTACCAATGTCCTTGCATCGGTAGGGGAGAAGGGACGGGAGAAAAGAGGAAAAGGAGCCTGGCAGGTTCCATGATGGCTCTGCATCCCCGAGGCCACCCCATGTCTGGATTGGGTCTTGGGGAGGGGAGCCAGTGCCCTCCTCCCTGGCCTCCTCACGGGCAATCTTTGGGGAATTTCTGGGGGTCAGCAAAGCGGGCGTGTGGGACCAGAGAGTGAGTTCCTCCATGAGGAGGACCACAGCCACCTGCTAGGGTTCTAGGTGGCCAAAACACATAATAGGTAAAAAGAAATAAAACACAGTTTGAGAAGTTCAGTTCCAATAACACAGTCATACCATATAAGCAGGGTAACTATGCACTGTGCAGCTAGACCAGGGCAGGCTCATTAGTGGTGACCCAGTGCCTGGCAAAGCTCTGTCCACCTTGCAGTGCTCTGCAGAGTTGTAATGGGAGGCTAGAGATTGTAGAATGCCACCAATGAGGCTTCACAGTGAAGTTATTCAGAACAGAAACCTACAAATCATGCATATGCCAGCTGAGCTCCTGGACGGTAATTGGGCCCTGAGTGATTGCTGCAAAAACATATATTTTTGTTTCTAAATTAGTTCTAAAAGTTTCTTGTCACATCACAATGTTCTGAAATTTGATTTAAGGTGTGCAAGCAAAACAAGATTGAAAACACCATAAAAAGTAGAATACAGAGACAGCCCTGCTTTGTTTACCTTCTGCTCTGCAGCTTTAGACATCCTCTCACCAGGCCAGCAGTTCTCTGAGTGCAGCAGTTAATGAGTGCAGGGCAGGCCAATCCAGGGCAGGGCTAATTTCAGTATTTAGTGTATTTGTTTCAGTATATAGTGTATGTGGATTTTTCAGTCTATGGTGTATGTATTTCAATACATAGTGTATGTATTTTAATATAATATGTTTCCTTCAGTACATAGAGTATACAGATTTTTCAGTGGATAGTGTGTTTCAATATATAGTGTATTTGCTTCAGTATATAGTATATACAGATTTTTCAATGTATAATGTATTCATTTCAATAGATAGTGTATGTATTTCAATATGTAATGTGTTTCCTTCAGTATATAAGTATGCAGATTTTTCAATGGATAGTGTGTTTCAATATATAGTGTATTTGCTCAGTATATAGAGTATGCAGATTTTTCAATGTATAATGTATTTATTTCAATAGATAGCGTATGTATTTCAATATATAGTGTATTTGCTTCAGTATATAGTGTATGCAGATTTTCAATGTATAATGTATTCATTTCAATAGATAGTGTATGTATTTCAATATGTAATCTGTTTCCTTCAGTATATAGAGTATGCAGATTTTTTCAATGGATAGTGTGTTTCAATATATAGTGTATTTGCTTCATATATAGTGTATGCAGATTTTTCAATGTATAATGTATTTATTTCAATAGATAGCGATGTATTTCAATATATAGTGTATTTGCTTCAGTATATATGTGTATGCAGATTTTCAATGTATAATGTATTTATTTCAATAGATAGCATATGAATTTCAATATGTAATGTATTTGCTTCAGTATATAGTATATGCAGATTTTCAATGTATAATGTATTCATTTCAATAGATAGTGAATGTATTTCAATAGATAGCGTATGTATTCAATATATAGGGCTAGATATTCAAAAGTGCACCTGGCAATGGCACATGTGGTTGCTCAGCAATTGAGTTGTGCTGGAGCAACAAATGGATATATTCAAAGAGATGTGCCATGGTGCATCTCAGCTGAATATACCAAAAATGCCCATGGTGCAAATACAGTGAGCGGTGCATCCCCAGACAGGTCTGAATACCAGAAATGAGAAATGCACAGCGCATCATAGGCATGCATCATGCAAATTCCTGATATTCAGACAAAAAATGCAAGTGGGGTCATTTGCATGTCATTATGGCCTCATTTGCATGAGTTGTGCAGGGCTGGCCAGCGACATGCGCCTGGTGCCCTGCGGCATGCGATCAGTACCAGGTACCACAGTAGTACCTCCTCCCCATCCTGTACCACCGATCACCGTAATAAAGACATGTTAAGATCCCTGGTGGTCCTGTGGTTCCCCCCCTCCTGCCCCGCACTCCCGATCACCCGTAATAATACCTGTGTCAAGGTCCCTGGTGATCTGAGTGGTTCCACCCTCCCCACCCTAACCCCAATCACCATTCACATGATAATTAAATTCCCTAGTAGTCCAGTGGCCCCCACTCCCCACCCACACAAGATCCCTAGCCCACCCAGCTCCCCTAGTCATTGGTGGGCGGCAAACTCTGCATACCTTAGTGGCTGCCGCCCAAATGATAGCTTACTTTATGCTGCAGCTTTATTTGGTCCACACTGTGGACCAGTGGGTTTACAGTGCATACTGTAATAGTCATTCACAACTTTGTGAATGAATTACTTCATTCACAAAGTTGTGAATGACTATTGCAATATACACTGCAAGCCCATTGGTCCACAATGTGGACCAATGTGCTTGCAGTACATACTGTAGGCTGTCATTCGGCATGCAGCTGCTGAGGTATGCAGGTGGTTTGCTGCCCGCCGATGACCAGGTGGGGGAGCTGGGTGGGCTGGGGTCCTGTGTGGTTGGGGGTGCCACTGGACTACCAGAGAATTTAACATTCATGCGAAAGGTGATCGGGTTATGGGTGGGGAGGGGAAACACTGGACTGCTAGGGAATTTTGTGGGTGCTTGTGTACAGTGTTCTGGGGTGGAGCCACACCCGACTGGTGGCTTCTGTGGTTGCGTCCCATTATGGCAGCTCGCCTGTGGGTGGCTTCCACTTGAGCATGATTTTTCCATGCTCAACTTTGTGCTCCAGGTATGCGCACATCTCCAGGATATGCCAGCATATGCACACACATCTTAGCTGAATATCGAGATGTGCCATATATACATGGGCATGCCCCCTGGAGATGCGCTGCATAGATTTTCTCTGTGCCATGGCATATCCGGGAATTGCATTGTGCAATTTTCCCTTTAAATATTGCCCTGGCGCATTTCTGGGGTTAGCTGGCACAACTCCTTTGAATATTTAGCCCATAGTGTATATGTTTCAATATATAGTGTATTTGTTTCAGTAGATAGTGTATGCAGATTTTTCAGTGTGTAGTGTATGTATTTAAATAGATAGTGTATGTATTTCAATATGTAGTGTATTGTTTCAGTATATAGTGTATATAATTTTTCAGTATATAGTGTATGTGTTACAATATGTATGTATTTGTTTCAGTAGATAGTTTATGTGGATGTTTCAGTCTGTAGTGTATGTATCTCAATAGGTAGTGTATATGTTTCAGTACATTGTACATTTGTTTCAGTACATAGTGTATTGGATTTTCAGTACTCAGTATGTGTATTTCTGTAGATAGTGTATGTATTTCACTATATAATGTATGTATTTCACTATATAATGTGTGTTTCACTATATGACATATGCATTTCAGTATACAGTATATGTATTCCACTTCATGATGTATATATTTCAGTAGATAGCGTATGTGGTTCACTACATTGTGTATCGTTTCACTATATAATGTAAATATTTCACCTTATGATATACGTATTTCACTATATAGTGTATGTATTTTACTATATAGCCAGAGCTTCTGAATTATGTCCCTAATGGTTTGCCATAGAAAATTACAAAACAAATCTAACCAGACAAGATAGGAAACAATTTTACACATATTCAGGACACTTATTATGTAGCTCCTTCGTTTTTTTTAATAGAACTACACAGAAATAAGGGACATCTCAGATATGCTACTAGATAAAAGAACCCCACCAAATATGTGTGATCAAATATGGTTAAGTGCCATCAGGAAACTTCAGGTAACAGACAATAAACATTAAGACAAAACAGAAAGAATCTGACCCTAGGATATGTTGCACAGAGCAGTCTGAAACCATGCAACACCAGTATTTCAAGTGCCCTTTGTAACAGAGTTTTGGGACATTCTTAAAAAAAGATGGGTTCACTTCCCAGACTATATTATTACACCTGAAGCACTATTTTAGGGATTTTCCCAAGGAAGATCACTCACATTAATAAAAGTACACTGAGATTAATTACCACTCACATAAAATACTGGACTTGGCAAGCCAGGTGCAGACTTACAATCCAGCAGATAGACTGGGAACCAGAACACATATTGTTTTCCATTCCAGATAACATCCTAAGTATCAAAGAAAGGAGAAAAGGGAATGCACTACACAACAATATCATCAGAGATGAGCAGTATTTGAATGGCTCAGATAACCAGGTGGAGCACTTTTAAAAGGAGAAATAGAAACCAGGAATAAAGCCAGAACTTCATAAATATGACCTAAAGGTAGTATAACCAGAATAATTTCAACAGCTACACAGAGATAGGGACCATATATTGCAAATATCCTGACACCTCTGAATCAGGATTACTGAGGAAACAAAAGATAATTACATCCAGAACAGGTAGGGACTACGGGGATGGCAAACAGGCAGACTTTTACAATTGGTATAAACACAAAGGTAAATAGCTGGATATGCAATAGTCAGAATGAAATGTGTTTCAACATCAGCTAGTATTAATCTGACAATGGAATATATGAGGCAGAAAGAGACTAACTTAAAGACAATGAAGAAAGAAGATAGGGTATGGAGAAATGCATACTTGAATAATCACAATTCCACTGAGTTGAATTTTCTGTTGAATATTAATTTAACATATCAATACTTTCTTTGCAGTGTGAACTAAAACTGGTATGACTGTAAAACCTTTTGATTTTTCTTTTCCTTACATTTGTATAATCATTTCTGTGTGAAATAACACTGTATGTATTTGATTTTTGAAGTTATTATAATAAAAACTCTCCTACTCTCCTGTACAGGAACCTCCTGCTGTCGGGCAGGTAGCCAAGATGACTGCTGGGAAGGTGGATGAAAAAGCTGCTGAAAGTATGGGGAGCAGGCTTCATCCCTAATACCTGTACACTGGAAGTCCAAACAGTACAGGCATCGTAAATGTAGAGAATGTAGACCTTAATACTAGCAGTCAGTCTGTGGAAAATATGGATATAAATTGATATAAAATGTAGAAAATGCTGAGCAATTGTTGAAAGAAGAGGAGCTGTTAAAATAATCTTTGAAAGTAAAGAAAAGGCATTTGCTTCAGCTTGTTGCTGAAGAAGAAGCCAAGCACCTCAGAGAAAACAAAAATTGTGCCAGCATAAAGCAACAGGAAACCAACAAATGGTACCATTTGACAATCAGCTGGCAGCAACCACAATGGAATGTGAAGCACTATCTGACATCATTGCATGGAAGGAACTGCTGACTCACAATCCTGAATGGCAAGGAATGACAATCAGCTGAGAGGAAGTGCGGCCACACCTACTCCTCTTGCACTAGTTAATACCACTGCATTTTCTGTTTTGCTGAACTTGGGGTGAACGGATGAAAGGAATGAGCAGACTGCCCAGACCCCACTAGAACAGGTGATCAGCACAAGAGCAGAATCTTTGGTCCCCAGCACATGCAGCCTGGATCATAGAAACAGCACTAAAATGCTTACAAGCAGAGCACCCAAAGCATCCAGAATGGCAAATACAAGCAAGGCGCTTGGCCTAAGATGTGAGCACCCAGCTCCACAGCACAGACAAGTGAAGCAGAACAGGTATGGTCAGTAAAATGGCACTGGAAGGTGGCAGATGGACCCAGGGTTCCAACGGACTGAGTAGACTGGTAGCTAGAGGACCAACTGCGTCCTCTAATCCTCTTCAAGCAGTGCTTTGCAATGCCAGGTCGATGAGGAACAAGACTGCTATTTTGCTGGACTTGATTTTTCTGTCGATCTGGTTTGCATCACGGAGACCTGGCTGGGTGAGAATCGGGCCCTGTCTTTGATGAGCCATCCCACTGGGAATACCATGGTGCACTGTCCAAAGAAGGAGCACAGGTGTGGGGAGTGGCCATCCTTTTATCGATCCAGTCTGGGCTTCTCAGTGCACCCAGTTGGTAGCACCTGATCTTTTGAGTGCATTGCTATGCATGGGGGTACAGGTGTACTGTATGTTGTAAGATTCTCTTTGTTTACTGCCCCCTGGGGTGGGAGAACCTGGGGACTTCAATGCCTGGGTGATGATGAATCTTGTGTTTTGTTCGTCCTTCTACAGCTGATGCAATCACTGGGCCAGTCACAAGTGGTTGCTGCTGTCACCCATCAACATGGCCACATACTCAGTCTGGTGTTCCAGCTGGGTCTTGAGACTGACAATCTCAAGACTGATCAGGTCATTGGTCTGACCACTGCACCATGGGATTCAGCTTTGGGGCCCCTGTGGAGATGGTCAGCCATCGCCTTGTAAAGGGTGTTGACCCAGAGGGACTATTTTGCATTAGCTGACCCATCTAAGGTTGATATAGCATGCAGCAAGTGCCACTGTAGAGGTAGTGGCCACCTACAATAGGGTGGTTACTGAAGCTCTAGATGCCATTGCACCAGTCTGTATATGACCAGATCCTCTCACTTGAGGTCCCCTTGGTTTGACGGGAATCTCAAGATGATGAAGATCAGGGTTGGAAGTTGGAGCATTGCTGGTGAAGACCCAGCTGGAGGCTGATAGGCTGGCCCTGCATTCTCACTATGTTGAGTACCAGGGCAATTTCCCATAAGAGGCAGCATTTCTCTCCAAGGAAATTGCTGTGGGGAGCTAAGACCATCTCAGCTGTTTCAGACCATGGACAGGCTTTACATTCAGCCTGTCTCCAGCTGAAAAAGCTTTTCAACCACTTTATATGAAGAGTTTGCTCTGTTTTCTCTGGCAGAGTGTCAGCCATCCAGTCGGGATTCTGCCAGGAGACTTGTGCCTCGCAGTGATTGAGTTGGGATTTTCAGAAACACTCAGTCTGCCTAGGAGGAGTTTAGACCAGTGGATGTGTCTGAAGTGATTAAGGTGATCTTGGGCTGAAGCACACCTTTACGTGAACTGGACCCGGCACCAACGTGTTTCTTAATGGAATGTGCCATGCCATTGACCCAGTGTTTGGCGGATTGCCAGGTGCTCAATGGTGGAAAGGGTCTTCCCAGCTACTTTGAAAGAAGCACTGGTAAAGGCCTCCTAAAGAAATCATTCCTCAACCCAGATGTCCTGGCGAATTACTGTCTGATCTCCAACCTGCTGTCTTTGAGCAAGGTTGTTGAAATTGGTGGCACATCAGCTTGAGGATTGCCTGGTGACCTTGGTTTCTATGAGCCATTCAGTCGGGTTTTTGAGCCAGACATAGCACTGTAACTGCTCTGGTGAGAGTACATAATGATCTGCTTAGGGCTAGAAATAGAGGAGACAGGTCAGTTCTTGTGCTCCTCGATCTCTCCTCAGCTTTTGACACTGTAGACCATGTTGTACTTCTTGATTAATGCTGAGTTTTCTGGACTTGCCAGCACCGTCATCAAATGGTTTGAGTGGTGATGGGGAATTTTCCTCCTCCCAATGCCTCTGTCTTGTAGAGTACCTCAGGGTTTGGTCTTTTTGCCAATGTTGTTTGCAGTGTACATGCTACCCTGAGTGAGATCATCTGACAATACAGTGTGGAGTTTCACTGTTATGTAGATGACACCCAACTGTATTTTCTTTTGCACCCAGAACATCTGGAGCGGTTGACATGCTTAACAGCTGTCTGACTAAAATCAATGACTGGAAGGCTTCCAGCTGGCTGAGACTCAGTCTGGCTAAAACTGAGGTGCCGTGATAGGGCCTGGTCATAGGCATGATGGGTTGCCACCAGGGGCTGACTCTGGACTCGTTCTGGGGCCTACTCCATTGGTGGTTTCTCCGAGGTGTGAAATCTGGGTAGGATCCTTTAAGACAGATTAACCTTTGAAGATCAGATATCAGCTGTAGTCAAACGTAGTTTTACTTACTTTGTGGAATATTGCCTGGATTAAGCCCTCATTCTGCCAGAGGACCTACCGGCACTAGTACTCATCTTTGTGACATCCAGGCTCAACTGCTGTAATGCTTTGGTACTTCAGGGTCAGGAGGGACCCTCCACAGGCTGCAGCTAGTGCAGAATGCAGTGTCCTGGTTACTAACAGGCCTTTGAGGAGTCCAGTCATGTGACCCTGGTTCTGCATGCTCTGCACTGGCTGCCAGTCAGGTGGAGGGTCCTTTTCAAGGTGGGTCTTCTTACCTTTAAGGCCCTATATGGGCTGGATCCTGGTTACCTGTCTGAGCTCCTGACACGGTGTCCTTTGCTCGCTCTCTCCGCTCCTCTTTGAGGGCCTCCTGGACGTTCTAGGGGTTCAGCTCAAGACCTCATGAGATCATACTTTTAGAGTCTCTGGGCTGACCCTGTGGAACTCGCTCCCATCTGCAGTCTGGGAGGCCCTTCAATTGAGGTGTTTAAGGAGAGGCTAAAGTCCCACCTCTTCAGCCTGGCTTTTGACTGCTGATACCATCCTTAGCTTGCCAGTCCCTTGAAGACTGACTTCTGGAAATCTCTGTATTGCTGAATTTTAATCCTGTTACATTTTTAATGAGGTTTTTTATGTTTTTATTTATTGCTGTATATTCTTGTTTATTTTCGACACCCAGAGCCTCTAGGATTGGGCACCTTATAAATAAAATTGCCTTGCCTTGCCATTAGCACAAGACAGTAAAACATGGGTGCCAGGACTGACAGAAGCAGTGATGCCTCACAGTACAAAAATCTATAACCGTAAGTAATAATGTACCCTGTTTTTCTAAAGTGTACTGATAACCAAAATGACTGCAGATACACTATACTATCCCTAGAAAAGAAAATATACCTGACTCTAATGTAAATCCTACAACCTCCTCTGCTAACAATGTATCTGAGGGTATAAACATTCAACAACATGTTAAACCTATCCCTGCTCCACAGGTGACACCAGTAAAGAACACTGAAGGGCATTTCAGTGATGTTCTTGATAAGTCTGACTTACAGTCTGTACTTTTGGAACAGTCAACAACCCTCTGAGCAGCCAACCATATTCCATGGGGACTTATTTTCAACAAAAGTGACCCAACCTAGCAGAGAAATGCTGTAAGTTTAACCTATACAGGAGACACAGAACTTCCTCCAGACAGGATTTCTATTATCCACAGTTTACTGAAAGAGTCCATGGGTTTTATGCTTCAGAACTATATGCTGTAATACATGTCTCTGGTGAATTGATTTATGACATAAATTTTAAACCTCTTAAATCTCTGGACAGATTTTGGATAAAATATAACCAATGGAAAGATACACCTTTATGGCAACCATTTATGGCTATTCCCTTTCCAAACCAGCAGCAAAATAGTCACAATCCTATTTCAATGAAGGGATTATTGTGGCTGACATAATCTACTGGTTGAAAAGGTGTGAACTCTTAGACCTACCCAGCCCATCATCGATTCTAAACAAGTTTGGACTGGTGGCTGGAAATTTCAAGTAAAATTAAAACCAACCAATGGGGCTATGTCATCCCCTACTAGTTTTTCTTAGGGCACATAGGGGGTTTGTTTTATCCAGGTCAGCCCAAAGCATGTTGTAATGTGGAACGAGAAAGCACATTTATAAAGGTGTGTGATATAGAAAAATGTATTAATTGTTTTGAATATGGCCACTCTAGCAGACAATGTTCTAATTCCTGTAAATGTAATTTTGTGATGAACAAGGACACACACATAGGCAATGTCCTGGGCATCACATAATAGAGAGGAGGTAACAATCAGAATGATTTAATTGACAAAGGACAGGCACAAAATGCAGCAAAAGAAGCAACAAGGCAATAGCCGAACAATCAGACAGTGACAGTGTTCCAGAGGTACCCACAAGTCCTCAACCTCAGTCAACATCAGAGCCCATAAAACAATTTGAACTAGTTCTAGAAAATTCAGTTCAGAAAAACAATAGTCTTCTAGATGACACAGCTGTAAACCTGAGTACATGCTCAACATTAACCCTAGCCTTTGCAGAGTAACACAGAGGAGAAAAACCCTCCTTCAGAAATGCCTCACCTTTGCTAACTGTAGATTCTGACATGGAAGTTGTGAAATCTAGAAAAATTGGCAGACATGGTAAAATCCGAGCAAACCTACAAAATTCACACCAATATCGGTTTTCTAATAGATATGCTTCTTTTGTCTCGAGAAAGAATTGGGGACACAAAGAGAATGAAAAGGAATCGAAGTTTCCTCTATAACATCCTCAATTATGGATCAATCTTTGGAATGTGATGAGGGAATAGAGATGCATCCTTTCAAAAAAAAAGTCAAATGAAGACCAGATCTCGAGGCAGTAATGTAAGGACAGATCACCCCGAACCTCCAAAATGTGTACTGGCTCAGTATTATCTCTGGTAACTCTGAATGTCAATAGTATTAAGGCCTATAAGAAATGTGTAACTAACATGCCAATTTTATATTCTCTTCCTGGCAATGTGATATTTATGGAAGACACAAGAATAAAACCCAATGTGAAATATCCTCAGTAAAAACTTATGGGGAAGGGCCCTCTTATTAGTCTGAGGTATGGACATGTGTGATGAGGTATGTGTTTTTTCTACAATATGCAGTTAAAAGTGTTAAAATTAGTAGATCTTACTTGAAGAAGGCTCTTGCAGCAGGCCACACAGGTAGAACTAAACCATCATTTGCCAGGACCACACGGAAAACTTCTAGGTAGCAGTCTACCATGGGGAACAGCCCACTGTTGACGTCGGTCAACTGACATCAGCCTAGCCTATAAAGGTAGGCAGTCCCCACAACTACCTCAGTTCTTTTCCCACTGTCTATCACACACGTCAGACCTTAGTGGATGCAGTAGCTATAGTCAACTGCCATTTCCCATGCTTACTGTGCTTTTTATTTATCATTTTTCTTTAGAGTAAAATATTGAATGTTTGGTGTTTTCATCGACAAGTTTGTCTTCTCCAACAGCCTCATCTTCTGACTGCTTCTCAAAGTGTGCCTGCAGCAAACAGATTCCTGAAAAGGATGGCCACTCTGTGTGTCTTATCTATCTAGGCCCCAGCCATGACACTGAAGCTTATTAGTTTTCCAGAAACTCAATCAGACCACTCGGAGACATTGTTTAAAAACTCTGGAGAGCCACCTTTTGCAGAAGTTGGTTGAGATGGAGAAGAAGATGCAGGCCAGGAGCTATTTGGCCTTGCCAGCACAGTTCTCCAGGGCCTCTTTGTCTTCTAACAAGGAGAAATCTGGGAAGCACAAGCACCAGGAAAACACCGGACTGGGCCCTGTCAACTTCCCTGGTCATGGTCAACCAACAAATCATTGAATACGATAGGGTAGTCCCCATTAGAGGGTCGTCTCCTCCATCCCTGCCAGCTCTCTCTCTCTTCCTTCAGGCTCCCGGTGGCTCTGCTGGCCACCCTCATTGCCATTTCAGGTGGTGTATCTTCAGAACAGGGGACTTTGTCTCCTGCTCCCCAACCCTGACACTCAGGCCTATATCTTCCACAGGCTCTCAGCTAGGTGGCTTGGTTAGTGTTGGTTCCTCAGGTGTCAACTCCTGAACTGTCACCCCTCTGGCCATAGTGTTATCTTCACTATCTCCCACTACTGGAACTGTTGTCAGTCTGCCAGGCAATGCCCTTAGCAAGCTACTGTCATCTTCTCCTCTCCAGTGTTGCTTCTGCCTTTGATTTTGGGGTCCTCATCCCTTAGGTGCCAACTTCTCCAGCTGGGCCGCACTGATGTATCCTTTGCCTGGGCACTGTAGGCCGATGCCTGTTGGGCCACCACCACCAGTGCTGCCACAGCCCTAGCCTTATGCCCAACCCTGTCATTGCCCCTGCAACCTATGCACAGATGACACCTGTTGGGCTGATGATGGATTCTCAACTGGTGCGGGTGGCCTGCACCTGGGTACCCAATGCTGGCTCCTCTGCTATTGTATTCTTCACTGGTGCTGTCCTAGCAGTTCATACTGGTGTACAATGTATCCCCTGGTAGATTATAGCACCCTCTTTTCAGTGTGGTGGTCCTTCATGCAAAGGCAGACCTCCATCCCTCAGGGGCTGCCTCCGGCATCTCCCTCCACCTCCAGCCAGGACCCTCAGCTCCAGAACCAATACCAGGCTGGGCAGAGTGAACCCACATGTCAGGGTCCTCAGGGACTCGACCTAACATCGACTCAAGTTCCCAAAGGATGAACACCAGCCTCCAGCGTTGGTCTCAGATAGTGATTCTACTGAGGATGAGTCTGATTCTTTGGATTCTTCCTCCTCATCTGGAGAGCCCTCGGATGGGGATGACCATGCCAAGGAGGTATCAGAGTTCCCCTGCTGATGATCCAACTTTCATGGATGTCATACACCACATCTGGTCCATTAGGGGCTGGGAGATGGAGGAGCAGGATCTGGAGAGGTGCCATTTGGCCATTTATCTCCAGCAGCGAGGTGCCCTCCCTTATGGTGCTCCCTCTGATTTTATTTATTTATTTATTGAATTTTGTTGACAACTGAGACTAGAAGTCCTTTTTCAGGGGTGACCCAGGGAGGGGAAGATACAGATGGTAACCCACTGAGGCAGTATAGTGCAGTGGTTTAAGGCTCTGAGCTACAAATCTAGAGATCTGGGTTTGACTCCACAGCCCCACTTGCATTCTGTCGAGCATGAGCAAGTCACATAACTTCACTGTGCTCCCAGGTCGCACCTGTAAGCAAGCTTTCAGCTTAGTGTGCCACTCCTGGTTAAACAATTGAAAAAACAACAACAAACAAACAAAAAAAACAACTACTGAAATTGAACAGATTAAGCACTTGGTGGTATTCTTAGTGAATGGGGGAAATTTGACTAGGGTGCTGGGGAAATTCCTGCTATTTTTGAGAAGTGCCATGTGGTGTGACAGGAGCTTATGCCACTTTGAGGACTGACCTTTTCTTCAATCTGTTGCAAAGTTCTTCTATTTCTTAGCCTAATCTATCCTTTACAATTTCTAGTCCATAAGGTTGTCCACTATGGCCCCCTTCCCTTTCTTGACTATGCTACAGTGTTCTTTTTAATTTTCCTTTTCCTCTCAGGTCCTCATATAGGAGGTTATTGTGGTGACCTCAGAGCATATGTAAAACAGATTGTGTTTATCGTTTTTGGATTTAGTATGTAAAAGCACTGTGTCATGAAATACCTTGATGTATATACCTTATGTTTATGAAACCTGTAAATGTTGAAAATACCATGGCACCATGTGTTTTGATAATGGTAAAAAGTACTAGGTGACTACTATAAAAATTAAATTAGTTGTGCTATTTAAAATGCATGTAAATTGCTGTAAACTGAACAAGTCTGAAATATCATGGTGATTTGCATATACCCCATGATGCTTTGCATTATGGAATTATGGGAGGATGGGGTGGTACCTGAGGACTGGAGGAGGGCAGAGGAGGCGGATGTGATTCCCTTCACAAAGTGGGACCAAGACAGAGGCAGGAAGCTACAGACCTGTCAGTTTGACCTCAGTGGTAGGAAAATGATGGAATCACTTCTGAAGGAAAGAATTGTTGAGTACCTAGAGGCCAGTGGGGCACAGGACCCAAGGCAGCATGGATTCACAGTGGGAAGGTCATGTCAGACAAATCTAATTGATTTCTTTGACTGGGTGACCAAAGCAGTAGACCAAGGAGGGCTGTGAACATGGCCTACCTAGACTTTGCAAGACATTTGACACAGTCCCGCTAAAATTAATAAACAAATTAGCCAGCATGGGAGTGGGTCCTAGGGTGGTAGCCTGGGTAAAACACTGGTTGGACAACAGGACACAGTGGGTAACAGTAAATGGAGTAATAGTGAAGAAAGGAGGGTTACTAGTGGGGTACCACAGGGTTCAGTACTAGGGCCGGTCCTTTTAATGTCTTTATAAGTGACATTGCAGAGGGACTGGAAGGGAAAGTGTGTCTCTTTGCAGATGACACAAAATCGGCAACAGGGTTGATACACAAGGTGGGGTGGAAAGGATGAAAAGGGACTTGGCAAGGTTGGAGGAATGGTCAAATGTATGGCAGCTTAGATTCAATGTAAAGAAGTGCAAGTAATGCACCTGGGAAACAAAAACCCAGGGAAGAGTACAAATGGGGGTGAGATACTGACAACAACAAAATGGAAAGGGACCTGGGGTAGTCATATCAGATGACTTAAAGGTGGCCAGCAATGTGAGAAGGCAGTAAGGAGGGTTGGGGATACTGGGATGCATAGGAGAGGCATCACCAGTAGAAAACAGGAAGTTGTTGGCCCTCTGTACAGACAGTTGGTAAGACCACGTCTGGAGTACTGTGTACAGTGCTGGAGACCCCATCTCCATAAAGACATAGACGGGTGGAGGCTGTCCAGAAGAGGGCAACCAAAATGATGCAGGGTCTGCATCAGAAGACTTATGAAGAAAGACTAAAGGAACTAAAGATGTATAGCCTTGAGGAAAGGAGGGAGAGGGGATATGATAGAAACTTCCAAATACCTCAAGGGAATCAACAAAGTCCAAGAGGGTAGCATCTTTCAGAAAAAAGATGTGCAAAAACAAGAGGGCACAATTTAAAGATAGAGGAGGGACGGCTCAGAGCTAATGTGAGGAAGTATTTCTTCACAGAGAGGTTGTGGATACATGGAACAGCCTTCCTGAGGAGGTCATAGAGTCAAAACAGTGGGGAATTCAAGAATGCATGGGACAGACATAAGGCAATTCTAGTGGGGGTAGGAGGAAGTAGGCTGTTGGTTAACTGGGATCTGCAGCTTATCCGTTAGGTAAGGAAATGGGCGAACTAGGTGGGCCAAGCGGTCCTTATCTGCCGGCAAATTCTATGTTTCTATGTTTACATATGATGTTGTGTTTCTTTAAAACTTAGCTTACTGTCAATACCCATTGGGGTAACTCTTGTGTCAGTGCTTCTGCACTGAGGTTCTTGTTTTTAGCTTTTTTTATTTGAGCCCCCACCACCCAAGCAAACAAAGCCCACATTGGAGTGGAGGCTGAATCTCAATTGCTGAGTTAGATCAGAGATCAGTGTCAGTAGGTGATGGCTAAGTGCACAGAAAGGACATGCATAGTCTGTTGCTGCAAACTGATGTACCTGAAGGAGGATATGCCATTGCTTAATGTGATACCCTGTATTTTGAATAAACATCACACAGAGATTGTGTGTTGAACTTGAAGTTTGGTGTCTGGTCCATCTGTTATCCACAACCCATCCACAACAGGATCTTTACTGTCCAACTGAACAACCACCAGAACAGGCAGAAGAGACCTCTGTTTAATGTCTTATCAGAAAGACAGCACCTCAATAGTGCAGCATCCCCCTCATGATGCACTACAGTGTCAAGTATTTGGATTTACCCTCAGAGCCTGGGTGGGGTGATTGACTGCTATGAGGATGTCACTAGGGCAGCCTGGAATCATCCTTTACCACCCTCCTCTGCCTAAGAAGGTGGACTGCCTTTACCATACCCCAGCTGGCAAACCTTTTAGGGGTCAGCCTAAGGCAGATTCAGTGGTGATTAATGCAGCACATGACCATACTAAGAAGCCCAAGCACCTTGAGTATCCTTCCCTGGACTGGGGAGTCCAGGCAGCTGAATCACCTAGGCAAATGTGTTTTTGTATCGACCACTCTGGCTATCCGTGCCACAAATTATGTGGCCCACATGTCCAATATCAAAATGTTCTTTGGGACCAAGCAAGGGACCTAGTGCAGACATTGCCAGAGTACCCCACTAAGATGCAGTTTGCCCAACTTATGAAGTTGGGCTTGGACATTGGCAACTATGTCCTTTGGGCAGCTTATGATGCTATGGATGCCTCCAGGCATGGGGGCAGCTGCTGGGTCTGTCTCCAGTGCCATTCATGGCTCTGGTTTTCCGCTTGCCCCAGATGTGCAAGCCAGCATTCTGGATGCCCCTTCCAGGGTTTGGCCCTATTTCTGGGGTGATGTCCAGGACATCATCTCCACCCGGCAGGAGTCAGGGCAGACCCTAAAGTCAGTCCATTGGCTCTATCACACCCAGCCTAGAGCAGACCAATGTCAGTTCTTTCATAGGTCCTCCCACAAGCAGTTTCAGAACCAGCCTGCCAAGGATCAGCACAAGTGTAAGACCACAACAGCCCCTGCACTGCCAGGGCCACCAGGGCTGGATCTGGCCAACCTCCTTCAGAGTCTCCTTCAGCTCTTGACCCCCCATCAGATTCTCATGACAGTTCATCTGGCCTGGGATGGGGTGCTCATCTGGCCAATCACCAGACCCAGGGTACTTGGACAGATGAAATCAGGGTCTCTATATCAGCTCCTGGAAATGCAGGTGGTCCTTTATGCTCTGTAGGGCTTTCAGACTCATCTCTCCCTGGTCCACTGCTGGTACAGACAGACAACGTTTGTGGTGTATTATATCAACAAGCGGGGAACCCATTCTTACCCCTGTGTTGGGAGGCAATAGAGTCTGGTATTGGGCCATTGAGCATGGTCTGGAGCTCTCGATTGTACACGTTCCAGGCATTCAAAACACCTTGGCTGACAGTCTCAGCAGCTCTAGGTCACGAGCTCATGGTGGGGCTTCTAACCTATGGTGGCTGAACATCTCTTCAACAGGTAGAGCCATTCAGAGTTGGAGTTGGACCTCTTTGCGTCCTCACTCAATGCAAAACTGCCATTTTTTGCTTGCTCGATTCTGGGCCTGGAGTTATCTGGTGAGATGCATTGCCCTCTCCTCGAAGGGAGGTTTCTGTATGCCTTTCTTCCCATGCAGCTCCTGCAGAAGTTCTGCTCAACCTCCAGTTGGAAGGGCAGAGAAAATCCTCATAGCCCCCTTCTGGGCATACTAGATTGGTTCCCTTGCTGAAACAGCTAGCGATGGAACCTCCTGTGCCCTTGCCTCTGTGCACTGGCTTGTTATCCCAGGACCAGAGCACCCTTGTCCATCTGGATCTAAAGTCCCTGCATCTCCATGCATGGCTCCTGTGGACCTAGCTATTGCCAACTTTGGGGTGTCCTCTAGAGTTGCAGATGTCCTGGTGACTGCCAGGAAACCCTCCACCAGGGCCACTTATGCTTTGAAATAGAAGCATTTCTCCATTTGGGCCACTGCTCGCCATTTGTACCTCTTCACCTGCCTGATGCATCAGGTGTTGAGATACCTTCTTTCTCTTTCAGATGCAGCTGGTACTCCTCACCCAAGGTGCACCTTCTGCCATCTCTGCATACCATGCACCTATTGAGGGCAAAGCTGTATCCCTGCTTGAAGTGTCCTCCACATTTCTGCAGGGCATTTTGCATCTGAATCCTCCCATTTGGGACCCGGTCCCTCCATGGGACCTCAACTTATGTTGGAGAAACTCACTTTACCTCCCTTTGAAGCAGCTGTGAGCTGTGAACTGTGCTTCCTGTCATGGAAAGTGCTTTTTAGTTTCTGTTACTTCTGCTCAAAGGATTTTGAGCTCTGGGCTCTTATGTGTAAGGAGCCTTATTTGGTTTTCAGAAAGACAGGGTGTCTTTGCATACTAATCCTAAGTGTTTGCCTAAGGTGATGTCAGAGTTTACTTTGAATCAATCCAGCCACCTTCAGTTCATTTTCTTGAGTGTTCCAATCAGGGAGGCCTTCTTCATACTTTGGATGTACATACAGAGGTTGAAATTGGCACCAGCCCACTAGCCAAATGCATGTAGATTTTGTATCTGGCTAGTAAGATTTTCTTTCAACTAGCCCTGTGGCTTGTACTGGAGGAGGTAAAATGTCAATAAGCATACCAGCTGGGCCAGTGGAAAAGTCTGTGTGGGCTACTGGATTTTCTCAGTAACTAGCCCTGCTGGTTAGTACACAAAACTTAATTTCAACCCTGACATAGAAGTTTGCAGTACTACATGAACTGCACAAAGCCTTTCAGAAAATCTGAACAGTTGCTTATTTCATTTGCCCCCAAAAGAGGGGTGCTCCTGTTTCCAAACAGTGTTAGTCTTAGTGGTTAGCCAATTGCATTTTATATTGCTCCTGCAAAGTACAACAAACCCTTCCATGGATGGTCAAAGACCATTCAACCAGGGAATGACTGCCTCCATGGCTTACTTACAGAATGTGCCTGCTGCCGACATCTGTGCAGCTGCCACCTGGAGTTCTGTCCACCTTCTCCAAGTACTACAGTCTGGACATGCTCTCTGTGCAGGACCAATTTTGGCCTAGCAGTTCTTCAGGGCCTTCTTTCCAGAACTCTTGACTGCTGATCTGCCCACCTCCTGATGGTGTATCCTGGTGCCACTCAGTACTGCTTGGCACTCTGTCCTACCAGTATAGCCTGCTGCAAAGCCTTCACCTAAGTAAGATAGTACTGTTACATGGGAACTTACCCCAACAGTAGAGCTTGAGAAGCGCTCTTGCAGCAGGCCCTGCTTTCCCTCCCTCCCTCCTTCTTCCCCTCCTTCCCCCTGCTGCTCCATTTCTCTTGCACTACTTTTGCCTTTATTTTGGCTCCCAGGAAACCTTCTTGGTTCTCCTTTAGCTGCCCATAAGTGGTCTCCAATGGGAGAACTGAGGTAGGTGTAGGGGACCTTCCACCTTTATTGGCTAGGCTGTCATCAGCTGACTGACATCAGGTGGTGGGCAGTCCCCAAGGTAGACTGTTAGCTAGAAGTTTTCCATGTGGTCCTGGCACCTGATGGCTTAGTCTTCTCTCAAAACCTCTCTCAAAGATCTGAGCCTCTGGATAGGGGCACTTTATAAATAAAGTATCTATCTGTCTGTCTGTCTGTCTGTCTGTCTATCTATCTATCTATCTAGCTATCATTATGGTAAGTTCTTATGTAACTGTACTATATTGAACTAGGGGCGTTATTGGTAGATGTATTGGTGGGAGAAAAGTGCTTTAGACTAATTAACATTTATGCCTCACAGACAAAAGCTGTAAGAATGGCATTACTCCAAAAAGATAAGACCATATTTACATACCAGTAAATTAGAAATATTAGGTGGTGACTACAAATGCAGTTTGCCCCTATAAGATAGGAGAAAGAGATAAAGGAAACCATATGGTGACTCCTTTTATTTAAAAGAGATGATCCATATCGCTGGCCTACAGGATAGTTTCTCATAGTATCAGGGTATTTCCCAAGCAACCTTTATCATTGGACCATTAGTCAGGAGAATTGATTTTTTATTTGTATCCTCAGCTATTCAGGTAAGGAAGTGAAAACAGTAGCAGCTGAAGTATCAGATCACCAAGCAGTGGCCTTTCAATGTAGTCTGATGACACAGTCCCTCTAACCAGGAAACCTTGGAGATTAAATACATCCATATTAGAGATCACTAATATAAAAGAAAATGGTTAGATATGTTTAAAGCACAGTGTACAACAGTTGCTGCACATGACACTCTAACAGAGTGGTGGGAAGATACAAAACAAGATTTTAGGAGATTTTTTTCAATCAAAAGCAAGAAAACAAACACTAATAAACATTTTTGTTATTTAGAATGTAAATAAAATTACATAAACTCATCTCTGATATATATACTAAAATATAGATCTCACTACCAATATTGAACAAGTTAAAGAGAAAATGACAGCATATCAGCATGAAAGGATGATTTCACTGGAACAAGATTTAAAATTTGGAACTGGAAATCACAGCTTCTGGACATGTTTTCAGGATGCCAAGACAGTCTTCAGCATAAACCGATCTTTGGGTTAAATAAAACAGAATGATGGAAAGTATTCACATCCCAAAAGATATTATGGATATTAATGTATATTTACAAGAACAGTTTGAATTTCAGTTGAAAATAAATGGAATATTTCCAGATAGATACAAGAGACATTCCCCAATCCCAAATACGGTACTAAATAACCTTACCAGCACTATCCAAGTTTCAGAAATAGACTGGGCAATTAAATGTTTAAAGAATAACATGGCTCCAGGCTTAGATGGGTTGCAGTCAGAGTTTTTAAAAGATTTAAAGATCACGTACGATGAAATTTACAGAAATTAAACTGTCAGCATCATTCATTAAATACTGTTATAACAACATCTGCCTAGTGTTTTATACAAAATCTACCATTTCATACTATTTATAGCTGTTTATTGTGTGGTGTGGTTTAGCAACACTGCTAGATGCTGAGATTTTCTGTTCCTGGTAATCGGCATGTCTCCACTCTGGTGATGTCATTTGGAGTGCTATTCTCTTCATCTATACATGTTCTAGGGAGACTATCACATTGCTGAGGTCTGTAAATACTTATTTTCGCACTGTGCCTTTTGCAAGAATATGAAAGCTGTTTGATTGTGGTTGTCATGCTCAGTGCTAGGAATGCATAAAACAGTTTAAATTGATTATTTTAGTCTGTGCAGGATTTAGGAGATTAGCACATTGATGCAAAGTTTGCATACTCTGTAACTCTTTGTTGTGAAAGGCATGAGTCCTATTGTCATGTTAAAGATTGATGTGCATATTCACACCAGAGGTTCAATAGAGGTGATTTCTCAGGATGCAGTACAACAATTATTCCATCTCCCTGTAAATAGGGTGGGAGAAGTGATGCTGTTTGAAATCTTATTAAGAGTTTCTATGCACTTGTCAGCCCGTGTTTGCTTCATTGCAGTTTTCACTTGACTTATATTCAGGCTCAGCTATTCTTTACTCAGGTTACAGCATGTGTAGAAAAACTGTACTGATTTGATTGACTGAATGTACCTCTGAGCCATGTAACTACTGTCCCATAATTACATGCCAGAACTACTCACACCCATTCAAGCCCAATAACATAAACATAGGAAAGCATCACTAATCTCCTACATTCTGACTGGAGCTGTCACTCACCAGCAGGCAGTAAAGTGAAACAATATATAACGCAGAATGGAAAATTATCTTTTGGCTTACCTGTATCACAAAAACATTTTACCAGAAGCTTTTTAGAGCCTATACTGCTGTAAACACTACAGAAATAGGAGACTGCACTTTGATTTGGGAGATAGAAAAATCAGCTATTTACTGTACCCACAATGCCTTACTATGTAACTCATTATACAGGCTATTATATTTCTGTACTCACTACAGAAATAGGAGACTACATCACTCAGTACAGAAATCTTGTTAGCAATATACTGTATGCACAATATTTTATTTTGAAAATAAACATTTAAGATCTTCTATCGTGCAACCACTGCAAAATTGGAGACTGCACCTCCCAGTAAGGAAAATGGAAACTGCTTCATGTTGTGCCCACAATGCCTTGCTATATACATTTAAATATTAAGTGCTATGCCACAGTCATCAGTACCAATATAGGAGACTGAACCTCTGATTAAGGAAAATTTAAGTCAACTTCATAATCTACCCAGAATTCCTTGTTCCTGTATGTTAATCTGTACAGTAGCTGTTACAGTTAGCTGATTTAACAAAAGGCTACTTTAGCAAATTGTTTTGCAATAAAATTTATAAACAAACAAAAAAAAACAAGGAATACTTTATGTCCAAATGCAGTTATAATGTTTTTGTAGACAGTATTATGATTTTTGTTTTGTTTTACAGTTTAAAACAATTTTCTACACATGTTGTAAGTGCAATAAAGACTCCAGGGTGTGTGATTATGGTCAAAATCACACTTCTCTCTTGGTTGTTTAAAGCAGTCAGTGCAAGTGTTGTGTGCCTAACAACACCCATGAGAGGCATGTGATTATTGACCCATAAGCACACACCCTGTCAAGTTTTATTGCATACTTAAAGTGATCTTTTACCAGGGCAAATACAAGCATCCTTAGTAGAAATCTGCAGATAACGTCCCTATTAAATCTAAATATTGTAAAGCAGACACTGACCAACAGCATTGAAGTTACCAACATTTTGTATGACTAGCAGCAATACAACTTCCTAACAGAAACAGTTAAGTAGCACCCCAAATGACATCAGCATCCAGCAACCTTGGAGAAATGGACCACAACAAAAATACACTAAAAATGCATGATTTAGTTGACTTTTTACAAAACCTGGAACACACACATAGGTTTCTAACAGGGTTTATTGAATGGTGCTGCCCTTAAAACCTTTACATGTGACCTTAAAGAGGATCTTGAGTAGTATTAAAAGAACTGTTTAATTATATATTAGAGGCTTGCGCCTCCTATCCTCCATGCAACAAACTTTGTTGATCCTGTTTAAAAAGGTACTAAAATATAAATTACAAAATGGAGGCCTTTGTGTCTATTGAATACAGATTTAAAAATATTAATAAAATACTGGCTAAAATATTAACAGAAGCAGCAGAATATACAATATCTTCAACATAAACTTGTGCCATCCCTGGAAGAACTATCTCAGGCAATCTCATTCTTGTGAGACAACTGTGGGAAAGGGGCCAGAAGGGCATGACAAGTGGATACTTCATCAATAGATCAGGCTAAAGCTTTTGACAAGGTACCACATACTTATCTGTTTAATATACTTTAAACTTTATGGTTTGCCAGAGACATTTTAACATGGTTTCAAATATTATACAGTGACTCTTCTGTAATTCCTTATGTAAATTTGACACTAGGTTCCAGGTTAATAGTTAAAGAGGAGTCAAACAGGAATGTCCGCTAAGTCCCTTATTGTATATTTTACTTTGGACCCTTGCTTAGATTAATCCAAAACACCCAAGTATTAGAGGTTAGGATTATCTGCTAATACACCTGAAATTATCTTGCTAGCCTATGCAGATGACTTATGCATAATACTTCAGTCAGCAAAGTCTCAGGGTTAACTTTTGGAGATGGGGATATGGCAGCCAGGAACTGGCAGATTTGTATGTAACAGATGGAGCTAAAATTGTCTAAATGGAAAAGTAGGTCCTTGTCAAAATGGAAGAGGGTATCTTTAGTCTGGACATTATTAGTGCCTACTTTTCTATATGTTAGCATAGTTAATCCCCCAGACTTTGAGGTGGAATTATACAAATTATTCTTCCGGGGTCTGTGGGCAGTAGACTGAACCCTATTAAAAGAGAATTCACTTACAGGTCTACAGTGACTGGTGCGTCAGAAGATAAGTAGTTATCAAACATTGGTGCTAGGAATGTATTATAACAAACTGCATACATATCCCTGTGCCATCTTTCAAGTTTGTTTGCATGTTGCAAATACTATACATGGCAAGCTGATTGTTCTTCATGAATTCAACAAAAATATATATAATCAGTTGTTGTTATTAATATGATCCCTACAGCTATGAGGAGAATATATATTAAAGAATGTGGTATAGTACAAGAAAGTACTGTATATCATTTCTGAAAAGGCTTTATATGGATCAAAAACTATACTCCACAGTAATTATAGATAATTCATGGGGAAGTATGGTTTATGAGGATTTTATGCACACTAAGGTGTGTGATGCTTCATAAACCTCAAGGGGTTTATCTAGGCATCACATACCAAAGTTGTGCATAAAATCCGAATTTCTACATTTCCATGTTTTTTTTTAATGTATATTTACTTTTTACTTACTGGTTGGCTAGTAAGGTGCCAGCTGTGCCATAGAGAGGTGATAAAATCTGCTGACTCACCCATTTCCTCTAGTTATTTGCATAACAGCCGTCATCACTTTCTGCTTTTTAAATGCATTTTGTTTTCCTGGTCCTCGATAAATTTCTGCCTTTTCGCTTCACTGGGAGCGGCAAAACAGGATGCGGTTGACATTTTTAAATATTTTCCCTCAGACAGTTTACTTGAGCTACAGCCATTTTTTGTTTTGTACCACTAAGAAGTGTGTCTCTCGACTGACGTTCTTCTGTGAGGTGTTCAAGCCAACCACTAGTATGAGAACTACTGGGAGGCGCAAGGAGACTTGCTGCTGTTTGGTGTACCTGTGGTTTAGGGAACTCTGTAAACCACAAGTGTGCTTTACAGAGTTACAAGCATCTACCTGTGGTGGGTACAGTAAGTAATCAGTAAATATTGCACATTGAGTGTGATGTTATAGTTTATATTGGTGAAGGGTACTGGTGTATTATAATAATATTGTTTTGACCAATCAGTGGTTTATGGATTACATAACATACTGTACTGATCATGATTTGACGTGAATTGATGACTGTATATTCTGTTTGATCTACATAAGTATTCTTGTTAATAAAATTCCACTACTCTAACTGAAGCTCCATGGGGCCTGGAGGTAGGTGTGGGTAGAGTAGGAGGCAGAAGGATGACTCTTGGTGGCCTCAAGGGTTGGGGCTGGCAGGACGAGGGGAGTAGAAACTGCAATTAAAAAAATAAATCCACTACTCTTGTTGAGGATTGATGAGAGCCATAGGACCTTTAATATCTACCTGCACAATCAGCACAATTGGCAGACAGGACCTTGGCTTAACATCTATTCCAAAAGACTGATGGCCCTATATATCCAATTTTATTTTCTTCCAGTGGCTGACAGGAAGTCCCATAGGTGTCTTGCTTTGTGAAAGCCACTTACTAAGGCTGACACATTGTTCTTCTTTATTTTTATTTTGCAGTTTATTTAGCCAGGATGACCCAACAAAAATGCATCATCTCCTTTCCAGTGGGGTCCTGCTTTAACCCAGTTCCTCAACTGGATGGACTGGAACACTGGAGGTTAGATGATGTTCCAAAGTCACACAGTGAGTATTCAGCTCTAAGGGGTTTGAATCTGTAACCTTGAAATTCCCAAGCCAATGTTCTAACCTCAAGGTCACAACACCTTCGTATTTATGACTAGCTCAGCTTAATATAGAAACACATAAACAGAGACAATGATGAAAGAAAACACCACTGGTCCATAGAGCCTGCCCAGTTTCATCCTTCTCTACCCTATGACCTGTTATTCAGATGGAGTATTTGACTGGGAGCTGGATGATGGGCCTAAGATCTTCCTAGGCCCTTTTTGGCCAGCATAAAATTGGGTGCAGAGGTGGTGGGGCGACATTTCTGGTGAGGCCCACTAAAAGGTCTTAAGGTGTCTGGCTTGCCTTCAACATCTGGATTATTACTGAGCCCTGCACTCTCAAAGTGATTTTTATCTGTTTTAGAAGGTTCCTATCCTTCGGAGTGTACTTTTCAGAAAATGAATTAATCAAAATAAATTCTCATGATTCTTTCACTGTGTTTGGGCAGTGAGAGTGTCCAATTGTTTTAGACCCCAGTTAGTGAGAGGGCCTGGGGTTTCAAAACTAGTACTGTTTATTTTATTTTTCCTGGCAGTGAAACTGCCCGGATACTTCAGATCTCAGGTGGTGAGACAGCCTGGGAATTCAAACTTGTACTGTTTACTTCATTCAATGCTGGAAATTTAGTCTACATTATCTTCATTATCATTTCATTTTTACTAATCCTGTACTTGCATATGTTAGATGGACTCTATGTGGTGACTCTAACTTCCTAGAAGTGAATCCTATGGTATTTTAACCCCATTTTTGGACTTATTTTGTTAGAGACTGTAGTGTCTGATCTGGCTTTTAACTAATTTTATAATTCAAAGGGTATATTTGATGTATCTGTTGTTTCGTGTTTATCTCTCCTAAAGGACAGTTGTGGAGGTTGTGTATTTTTCCTCTGCTCTAGGTTTTTGGCCTGTGATATGTGTTTGGATCTACCCGCCCAGGATGTGCTATTCATTCTCCGCTCTTCACACCCTCTCGCTTTTTTCCTCACCTCTATTATTTTCCACCTACCAGTGCTGTAGAGCACTGGGTATTGTTCAAGGAGGTCGGGATAGGTGGGTGATGTGAACAACGAGGGATGGATGAGTGGGGCACTCGCTTGGGGTAGTTAAGTCCAGAAGATGCCCTTTGGTGAAATGGATTCTGGAACGTGGTCCATCATGCCTAGTCTCCATACCCAAGGGCACCACCACTATGAGTGGGCAGGTAGCCAAGGCGGCCCATGAGACCCGTCCAGTCCAAGCGGTGTTGTGCAATACCAGATCTGTTAAGAACAAGACTGCAATCATAGCAGACCTTAGTGGGTTGACAGATCTGGCTTGCATTACTGAAACCTGGCTGGATGGAAATGCTGGCCCATACTTGAGGCTGCGATTCCAGCCGGGTATTCAGTGACACACCACTGAGATTGGACCACAGGGGTGGGGGTGGCAGTCTGTTTCAAGACCAAAATGGGCCTCACAAGTGTACCCATTGAGGATATCAGGTCTTTTGGGTATACCATTGCAGCAGGTGTAGGCTGTAGGATAGCCTTGGTCTACCTTCCACATGGAGATGAGAAGACTTCCTTCAGGAAGTAGCAGACTTAGTCATCGATACATCATTTGAGTCACCTAGGCTAGTGGTCCTGGGTGACTTCAAGGCCTGGGTCGATGACAAACTCTTGTCATTGGACAACATTTCTGCAGTTGATGATATCACTGAGCCTTACACAGATTGTTACCTCTGCTACTCATAAGCACGGCCCTCCCTTGACCTGGTCTTCCTCCTGGGATCAAGCCTCTGATATATGAGTGGAACCTGTTAGATGGTCTGATCACTACACTGTGGATTCAATTTTACACCCTTCACATGGGCCTACCCTGTGGAGATGGTTAGGTACTGCCCTTTATGGGATTAAGTCCTGAAGGCCTAATGGTGATACTTGATCTATCGGATTTTCCTGTGGCAAGCGGAATCTAGAGGCTCTGGTTCTGGTCTATAATGGGCCATTTCCACAGCTCTGGATTCCATCACTCCACTCCGTGTTTGTCCTCTCTCCCTCTGCCCTTGATCCCCATGGTTTGATGGGGGCCTGAGAGAGCTGAAGCGACTAGGAGAAAGATTAGAGCATCGCTGGCAGAGATCCACCCTGGAGGCTGACCACCTTAGACTGCTTAAGCATTATCAAGTCTATCAGTCAGCAATCACCCATAAGAAGGCAGAGTTCCTGTCCGGGTGATTGCTGCCACTCAGAACTCTACGGCTCAGCTCTTTCAAACTGTGGACAGGTTGTGCAACCCAACCTGTCTGAAGGTGTGAAGAGCCTTTTCACAATCGGAGTGTGATGAGCTTGCTCAGTTCTTTGTTGATAAGGTGGCAGACATTAGGGTGGAGATCTGCTTGTCACACTCTATGGGAGATGTAAAGGATTGGTGTCCAGCCAGTGTCCTCATTTCTCCTGGAGTACCTTTGACCAGCTAGAGAACATGGATGTTATGCAGATTGCCCAGGGTATGTGCCCTATGTGCTGTAATTTAGATCTGGGCCCAACTTTCCTGATTATATGTTGTTGTGACAGCATTGGCCCGGTCTTGGTACAGATAGTCTTGTGTTCCCTTGAGTCAGGTGAGTTTTCTAGCTCCCTGAAGGAGGCTGTGGTAACACCCTCCTGAAGAAAGCTTCTCTGGTCCTAGGTTGCCTGGCAACTACAGACCCTTCTCTAACCTCCCCTTTTGGGGAAATTAATTGAGAAGGTAGTGGCTGTACAGCTGGAGAACCATCTGACCATCCATAGCATGTACAAACCTTTCCAATTCAGTTTTCGTAAGAGGCACAGCACTGAGACTACACTGGTTTGGGTGCTCAACGATCTTCTGATGGCGAGAGATCAAAGGAGCCATTCTGTTCTGGTGCTTCTCGATCTCTCCTCAGCTTTTGACACTGTGGATCATGGGATACTGCTTGAACACCTGAGGCTCATCTGTGGACTGTCTGGTTCAGTTCTCAGATGGTTTAGATCTTTCCTCACTGGTAGAACTCAGAGGGTGGTGTCGGGATTTTCCTCTGACCTTTTCCTCTGGCTTCTCAGGTTCCTCAGGGCTCAGTGCTGTCTCCCATGTTGTTCACTGTGTATATGCTGCCCTCGGAGATATTTTAAGATGGTGTAGGCTGAGGTTTCATTGCTATGTTGATGATGCCCAGCTCTACCTGTCTTTCACACCTGATGAAGATAGAGCATCCTCGGTATTTAATAACTGCCTCGCTGAAATCCAGGATTGGATAAATTCTAGCCAGCTGAAGTTGAACCCAGGGAAGAATGAAGTGATGGTTGTGGATCTGGGTCGACAGATAGGGGCTTGGGGGCTGGTCAGCCCATTGGACTTTTGGGAGCACGGAACTCCTATCCTCTGAACTGATGCAGGACCTGGGGTTGATGATTGACGATGGGTTGACACTTCAATTTCAGGTGTCGGCTGTCGTTAAGTCATCCTTTACCATCTAAGGAACATCGCTAGGATCAAACACCTTGTTTCATCTGGTGACCTTTCCACTTGAGCCATGCCTTCGTGACCTCATGCCTTGATTACTGCAACTCCTGTACTTTGGGCTTCTGGGGGTTGATATCTGCCACCTGCAGCTGATGCAGAATGCTGTGGCCCTATGTTAATGGGAACCTTCAGACTTCCTATATTACACGGGTACTACGTGAACTGCACTGGCTGCTAGTTCAATGGTGGATCACCTTCAAAGTTGGATTACTGACTTATAAAGCCCTACACAGACTTGGCCCTGACTACCTGAAAGAGTTTCTGTCCCTTACTGCCCTGCTCGGCCGGCGTGGGGTTGCTAGAGATTCAAGGGTAGCTTTGAAATCATCAGGGCCCTGCATTTATGTACGTGGGTCCTCGCCCTTTGGCATTCTCTACACTGTCAGCTTTGGGAGTGCGCACTGTGGGGGTTTAAACAGACACTGAAGACATATTTGTGGAGCAAAGCTTACTGTGATTGATATTGTTACCCTTCGGTCTTACTGTGTATTTGCTTTTACTGGTTGTTTATGTTTTGTAATGGCCTTGACAATTGAAAGGCGTAGAATAAATAAAGGTTATCATTATTATTATTATTATTCACCTCCTCTGCCCTCACTCCCGGCCTTACTGCTACTGTACCTCCTCAGTAACTATTTAGCCCTTTACTCTGTCCCAGCTGTTCTTTAACCCATCAATATTTTTTGCTCCCATCATTTCTGCTGGTATGCTATTCCACAGCTCCCCATTCTTTCAAAAGTAAAACTTTGTTGCATCTGTCCTGAATATATTCCACCCCTAGCAGCTCAGATTCCTGTCTCCTTGTTTTGACTCATTTTTCTTCCAAATAGCTCCTCACAATTTATCCAGTTTATTCCTTTCAGGAACATGAAGGTCTCTATCATCTTCCCTCCTTCTGGCCTCCAGCAAGTACATGTACAGTGCCTTAAACTAATCTTCATAGGATCTGCCTTTTGTCCCGAATCATTCTGGTTACTCTACTTGCAGTCATTCCAGCCTGTCTGTGTTTTTCCTTAGGTGAGGACTCCAATACTAGGCACAGTACTCCAAATGAGGTCTTACCTGTGATCTATAGTGAGGTAGTATTACCTCTTTCCATCTGCTTTCAAAACTCATTCCAATACACCCAAGATTCTGGTTGCAATGCTGTAGGTCTTGTTACATTGGCTAGTTTTTAGGGATTCACTTATGATGACCCTCAGGAGCCTTTCCTCTGAAGTAGTGGCCAGCTTAACCTCTCCTCCATTATTCCTTCCTGAGGTTCTTGTTCCCTATGTGCATCACCTAGCACTTTTGGCATTAATTTCAACAGCCAGCCTTGGATCACTTTCACTAACCTTTGCAAGTCCTTCTGCAAATCCCTAACCCCCTCCTTGCTGTCTGCCCTGTCACAGAGGTTAGTGTAATTTGCGAGAGACACATCTTGCCTGTTTTCCTTCTCTTTTGTCACGGATGAACAAATTGATAAGGACTGGTTCCAAGACTGACACCTGCTGTACCCCACTCATGACCTCCCTTTCCCACAATCTGACACCATTTACTATCACTCTCTGCTGTCTCCCAACCGGCTTCCCACCATTTAACTAAGTATTCTGCTGCTTCTAGACTCTTCTCATTTCTTCAGCAGCCTCTGTGTGGCACTGAGTCAAATGCCTTTGAAGTCAAAATAGAGTAAATCTATTGCTTATCCCTTATCCACTGCCGTTGTTATCCACTCAAAGAAAACTATCAGGTTGATCTGATAAGACCACCCTGCCATAGACTAGGGATGTGTAATACCTTGCTTCAAATATTCTGACAAAACAGCAGAACTACTGAAATACTTTTAAATGTACAAAAGTACTGATTTATTTTAGCACCAAAAATTCTTACAATCAGCACACAATGCAGGCAGGGGTAGTGCGAGTGCAACTGCACGGCATGACTACCTGGCCCTAAACTGTGAGCAATGGGATTACAGTCAGCCGACTGCTGTCTGAGACTGCTGGCTGCTACTGACTTTGTGAAATTTTAGCCCAATGCCAGATTATATCACAAATATTTTTAAAGACAGATTTCTATAGCAGAACTACTCTACTACTTTTTAATGTATAGAAGAACTGATTTATTTTTGCACAAAAAATTCTTGCAAGTGGCATGCAGGGCAAGCAAGGGTATGCATGCAGTGAAACTGCACTGCATCACTACCTGGCCCTAAACTGCAGGTGGTGGAGTCAGCTGACTGCACGCCAAGGCTGCTGGCTGCTACTGACTTTCGTGAAACCTGAGCCCAGATCATACCCTATTATTCAAGCCAGAACCAAAATACTTTGAAATGTATAGAAGTACTGATTTATTTTAGCACAAGAAAATTCTTGCAAGCAGCACCCAGGGCAGGCACTGGTGTGCACACAGTGCAACCGTAAGGCATCACTACCTAGCCCTAAACTGTGGCGATGGGAAAGCAGTCAGCTGACTGCCCTCTGAGACTGCTGGCTGCTACTGACTTTCATGAAACCTGAGCCCAACACCAGATTACACCACCAACATTTTATAGAGAGAGTTCTATAGCTGAACTACTGCAATCCTTTTAAAATGTATAGAAGTACTGATTTAGTTCAGCACACAAAAATTCTTGCAAGTGGCATGCAGGGCAGGCACGTGTGAGTATGCTGTGCAACTGTGCACATCACTACCTGGCCTAAACTGTGGTGGGAATGCAGTCAGCCGACTGCCCTCCGAGCTGCTGGCTGCTAGTGACTTTCGGAAACCTGAGCCCAGATTACACCCTATTTTTCAAGCCAGAACTAAAATACTTTCAAATGTACTGGAGTTCTGATTTATTTTAGCACAAAACAATTCTTGCAAGCGGCACGCAGGCAAGTGTGCATGCAACTGTGCAGTATCACTACCTGGCTTTTAGCTACCGGCGGTGGTCTGGAAGTGCAGTCAGCCAACTGCCTTCTGAGATTTCTGGCTGCTACTGCCTTTCATGAAACCTGAGCTTCCCAGAATACTTTATTACTTACACCACTAAATTAAATACATATTTTTTTTTTTTAAATAAGTACAGCAGTCAAGTTAGAAGTTAGAAATATTGCAATTAATATACTGTATATAAAACAGTTTCAATAACAATGGAGCAAGCTGATGGGCCTGTAATTTCAGGTTCCAAACCGTCCCTCTTTTGTTGAGCGCACCATGTCTGCCATCCTCCAGTCTCTTTGAATCACACCTGAGTGTAGTGAGCTACTGAACAGCCCTGCAAGGGTTCGGTCAACTCTGATGCCAGTTCCTGAATACCCTCAGATGCATCCTATCTGGCACTGGGACCTTGTCTATTTTCAGAGCTGCAAGCAATTTGTTTTATCTCTTTCTCCAGGAATTATCTGTCCCATTTCTGAACCTTTGCAGCAGCCTTCATACCATTTTCTGGCAAAGGCCTGCTATCCTCCACTGTGACTACTGAGCATAAGTAGTCTTTAGAATGGCTGTTTTCTGCTCATCCTCTCTACCACCCTGCCCACCTCTGTCAACCTAATAATTGCTCCTTTCATCTTCCTTTTTCCGTGATGTACCTGAAGAATTCTTTATCCTTCCCTGGACCCCTCCACAATAAGCAGCTCTCTGTCTGCTTTTGGGTCCCTGATTGCCTTCTTGGTCTCCTTCATCTTTAAGTGGTATTTGCTCCATTCCTCATCCCCTGTTTCTCCTTGCAACCAGTGAAGACCTGTTTTTTGGCCCTCACTGCCTTCCTCACCTTCTTTGAGAACTTGGTTCAGTTGCTCTAGATGTACTGTATCTGCACATCTGTTTTCAGAATTCCCTCAGAGAACATATTGATTTTTCTATTGTTGCTTTGTGTCCACCTTCTGCTATTAAGCGGCCTGATATGTTAACTAGAGTTCTTCTGTAGCTGCGCTGCCTGCAGGGTTGTCACTAGTTTACAATTATGAGTGTGAGCTCATGAACAAAGTTACATGTAAATGGCAAGTTGTTGCATGCTCTGAAGTGCTCTCACTTCTCTGATCAGTACTATTCACTAAAGGCCTGGGATATTTTTCTGATACTGTCATTCATTCACTGCCTATTTAATTAGTCCTCTTGTTGAATCTTTTACATTTTTGCTGTTTAAGTCACTGTAGATTGACAAAGCCTTGGATTAATGTCCTGTTTTACGGCAGTGTTTGTGTGTTGCATGATCTGCAAGATTTGGGACAAAAATCTGCTTGTGGGTTTAACTATAGCACTGGATCCTTCAGTTGCTGCAAATTCTTAACTAGGCTATAGCACTGAACCCAGTTTGTAAACAGAGATCCAATTGCTAAAGGGGAACAAAACTGAAACTACCCATAAATAATACTCAAATTCCTTTCTCATCAAAAACTAGTATAATGAAATTGATATTAACTTTAGTCAGCTATTACTTCTTGCATCTGAAGTAATTTTTCATTTCCTTTGCTAATATCCAACTCCATTAGCTATCACTCACCTGCCTACTGTATCTGTTCCACTGACCCCTCCCAACATCATGCTGACATCATGTCTATAGATTGGTCTTCCCTTATAACTCAGAATACATCTCCTCAGCTCTTTGCTTCTTCATTGCTGCCCTCTCAAGCATTCAAGATAAGCACTTCCTCTAACCACTTGGACAGTATGAGGGGTGACACCGTTGGCTCTCCAGGGACCTCCTAAGACTTATGAAGGAAAGGGACCCAGCTGAAGTTGCAAATGCACTCAATGCCAAATTTACTAACCATGACAAATATCTTACCAAGCTCCCCCACACAACCCCAGTCCTCCTCTCCTCTAGCCACTTGCCATGAACCCTAACATACCTCTGTTCTACTTGGTCCATCTCCCTGCAAACACTCAAACTCCTGGGCCTCCCCAATTGGGGTAGTACTGGAAGTGATTCTTCAAAACTGTGACTCATGCCATTGCCAACCACCTTACTTTGGTTTTCAACCTCTCCTAACTAGAGCCTCAGTACCCTGTTTCAAAACAGGCTAGGATTTTCCTAGTCTTTAAAACAGGTGACCATAGCAATATGGACAACTACCTTAATATCCATCTTCTCCCATCCAGATAAATTGCTGTAGAAGATCTACACCACCAAATCACTGACTATGTCATGAAATATAATCTCCTCAGCCCTCAGCAGCATGGTTTTAGAAAGGGACATGGCAGATCTATGGCCTGGCCAATTTCTCTGACCATGTTCTCTGGAACACGGATATTGGAAGGCTTACTGGAGGCATCTTTGTGGACCTCTCAAAAGCATTTGACATAGTGAACCACACTATTCTCCTTGACAAACTTAATAACCTGGGCTTATCCCCCACTATCACTGCTTGGTTCAGAGACTACCTCACTGGCTGCACCCCAGTGATCTGTTCAGGGGCACAACCTCTTCTGCCTTGTGAGTCTCCACTGGTGTCCCCCAGGGATCTATCCTGGGGCCCTTCTCTTTTCCATCTGTGTGAACTCACTCCCTCAGGACTGTCTCTCTTGCCACTTGATTTTATACGTTGCATAAATCAAAACTGGGGGTCAGTTACTGACTAATCAATTACCTCACTCCTGAAGGCCATCTCACCATTGCTGAAAGCAACCCCTCCCACTTATGGATTATTGCTCCTTATCTACTCACAAACCTCCTCCACTAACCTATCAAGATGAAACACCACTTACAACAGCATCTACCACTTTGCCGTTCTGACTTCTTACTCCTCCCACCATTGCACCCTATCAAATACATGGATGGCTCCCCCTCAAGCCAACGAAGCTACCTCCTGGGTTGTAATGTAGGCATGGTGATCTGTAATCCTACAACATCCCCTCTCTCCCATACTTCAGCCTCAAGCTTAGTCGTGATCTCCAACACACTGCACACCTTGTGCTGGAATGCCTGCAAGTCTCCACTTGCATAGATCAGAGGGCTTTCTTTTCTGCTGCCCCTATCCTTTGGAACAGCGTCCTATCCTCCCTGAGAGCCGTTGACTCCCATGGCACTTCTGCTGTCTCCTCAGGATGCACCTACCTGACCACTACTTGCTCCTGCTCCCTGGGTGATTTATAATGTAGCCTTTCCCTGTTTATGCATTCTAATTCTCTGCCAAAATAAAAGTTTACAAGTGAACTTGTTTTACATGCATGGTGCTATTTTGCTATTTCTGTTTATTCTTTGTACTGTTTGGGTTTTATTCCCTACCCCCAACACAGCCTCTGTATAATTTCACCTGTTATTCTGTTTATCTAGTGCATTGTATTGTATTTGTTTCCTGATGTATTCTATCACTATATTCTTGTGCCATCTCTGTGTCCCGTGTGGTGCCTAAAATGGTTCTTGGATCAGTGCAACAATCTAGTCAATGAATAAATGAAATGAAATAAATTAAATTAAGGTGAATATAGGGCTACCAAATGCAACAAGCCAGTGCAGGCATAGAGAAGTTACCATGGCAGCCCCTTAAACCTTAAGAGCACAGTTTGAGAGGTTACTGTGGTTGCCATGGCAACCTCACGATGCCTACTTAGGCTTGTTGTGAATGTAGCCATAAATTGTCTTTCTTAAAATGGCTTGAATCAAACAAGCAATCTGATTGGTCAAAATTGGTCACATGATGGTGCATTAATTTCAATTACTACAGAGTTCAAATTTTACTTTCTTTTTCATGCTTTTAACTTTTAAAACTATTATAGATGTGCAATAACACACTCCATGGTATACAGTAATGCATAAATTATCACACTTCCTAGGTGGTTGAAATCACTTGGCTGTGCCTCGTGCCCCACAACCCACTTAGTGTGTGTAGTAATTTAGCATTCCTGCATACTCTGTCATGTGATATTGCTTACTTATAATGTATGCACCACCAGACAAGTGAAAGACCCACTGTGTTTCAAATACATGTTTACCATTTTATTTAAAGCATTGCCAGAACAAAAAAGCTCTAAATCAAATTTTAAAAATAGCCAGATAACAGCAGAGAACCACAGATAAACAAGTGTCTGAACAGTGGCAAAACAGGCGTGACAGTTCTCGTTGTCTACTTTTCAGTGTATTTACAGGCAGCTTCCTCTTGAACCTCCTCTGATTGATGAGTACTTTTGAAACTATCACAGCTGCCATTCTGATAACCACTAGCACGCCCTGATCTTTCAGACAGGCACTTTCTTTCACACAGCACTAGCGACTGCAGCTATGGCTCGAGAGGATTTTACCTCATGGATCCATCTGATGTTGTTATGCTGCAGTAGCTATTATTTAGTGCAGCAAGCAGCAAAATGACATCACTACTGCAGCCCAACAATGCTATTCTCATCATGGATTTTGAGACAGAACAATGTTTTACCATAAACTATAAACCCTGTTGTTTACATTTTAATATCATTGTAAATGCAGGCATTTGCAATGTCTGCTTAGTAATCCTTTGCATTGTTTTGTGTTTGTTTTGAGATATTCCTGTTTTTTTCATTATTTAGAGTATCTTTTCATACATTCTATTTCCCACCCAATATTCTTTTTTTATTACTTAGCAGTTCCAGAACCCAGTGATATCAGTTACATAGATACACAGATACACAGATGTTGTGGCCGGCAGATAAGGGCCTTTGGCTTGCCTAGTCTGCCCATTGCTACAATTTACTGTGCTTGTTCAAGCTTCCCTGGAACTAGGTTATCCTTTCCCTCGACTACCAGAATCCCTTATGCCTATACCATGCATTCTCAAATCCTGTAATCATTTCTGCACCCCACCACCTTTTCCAGCAGGCTGTTCCATTTGTCCGTCACCCTCTGTGCAAAAGTACTTCTTCAGGTTTCCTCTGAACCTCTCTCCTGCAGTTTTCTCCCATGTCCCTAGTCCTGGAGCATCTTTTTCTTTGAAAATTGTGTTTTACTGCACCTTGTTTCTCCCTGTGAGGTATTTATATGTTTCAATCATATAACCCCCCCTTCCTTCTATCCTCCAGGGAGTACATGTTTAAGTCTTTAGCCTGCTCTGTGGGGTTTGTGATGTAATCCTTGCACCATCTTGGTTGCCTTCCATTGAACTGCCTCCACCCTGTCTATGTCCTTACAAAGGTAAGGTCTCCAGAACTGGACACTGTACTCGAGGTGTGGCATCACTAATGTCCTGTATTGTTGAATTATGATCTCCTTTTCCTGCTGGTGATACCTCTGCCTATGCATCCCAGCACCCTGTTTGCATTTTCTGCTGCCTTGTCGCATTGACTCTCTACCTTGAAATCATCAGAGATGTTGACCCCAGGTCCCTTTACTGCTTGGAGCATTTTATACCCTCCCCCAGCCTGCTGATATGTTGTTCCTGGGTTTTTGTGCCCATGTGCATTATCTTGCACTTTTACATTAAATCTCAACTTCCAGTCCCTTGATCAGTCCTCAAACTTCTGCAGTTCTCTCCTCATCCCCTCCACACCCTCTGGCATGTCTATCCATTATCTGCAAGACCTCCTGCTACTCTACTGCCCCTCCGCCCACTCCACTCCTCTGGACGAGAGAGATTGCTAGAGATTCCCAGGGTCCACCTTCAGACCTCGGGGCCAGGGCTTTTCTTTTATGACCCCAGCCCTGTGTAAATCTCTACCTCATCGGATTAGAGACTGCCTGTCCACTGAGACCTTTAAGTCTGCATTGAAAACCTATTTATTTGATTTAGCATTTACGGATACTGTTTTGGGATAATTTATTGTGCTGTCTGTTTTAATTTGCATGTTTTATCTGTGAATATTTATGTTTTTATGATGTACAAGCACTTTGGTATTGAAAAGCACTTTTAAAAATAAAGTCTGACTTGATTTGACTTGACTACCCTGTTGCAGAGCTTTGTATCATCAGTGAACGGCAAATTTTCCTTCTAAGTCCTCTGTAATGTAACTGATAAAGATATTGAAGAGGACTGGTTCCAGCACAGATCCGTGTGGAACCCCGCTGGTCACCTTTCACTCTGAGAAGTGACAGCCATTTACCACCACCCTCTGTGTTCTGCTATCTAGCCAATTTTCCACCCAATTATCTCACCATCTTCCTTACTCCCATGTTTCCTAGCTTGTTTAATAGCCTTCTATGTGACACAGTGTCAAAGACCTTGCTGAAGTCCAGGTAGACCTTATCTACTGCTCCTCCTGATCCACCTCCTTTGTCACCCAGTCAAGAACTCAATGAGGTTAGTCTGGCATGACCTCCCTCCTGTAATACCATGTTGCCTTAGGTCCTGTAGACTGTTGGCAACCAGGTGTTCCACTGTTCTTTCCTTCTGTAGTGTTTCCATTATGTAGTAGTAGTAGTAGTAAAATGTTTATTCATAAAAAACAACTTATGAATCAGTATTTGCTTGATTAAGCTAAAAGCTAATTTGCAACAAGGTCCCATAATACAGCTAAAACAAAAAACTATATCAAATACATTACAGGTTCATTAAACTAACTGAACACCTATATAAGTGTAATAAGTAGAGTTGATCAAACAACAAGTAAATTACACAGTACTTCATTAAACAGCATGCTTAATGCCATTACATATAGTCGATTTTGTTAAGTTGTACAACACATTCTGGATTTTATCTTCCCTGCTACTGAGGTCAGGCTGACTGGTCTATAGTTTCCCACTTCCTCTCTGGTTCTGCTTTTGTACAGGAGACTATATCAGCTCTCCTCCAGTCTTTGGATACCTCCCTGTTTCCAGTGATAGGCTGAACAAGGTTGCCAGAGGTTCCACCACCATCTGTCTTTGCTCCTCAGCACCCTGGGGTGTACCCCTATAGCCCCATAGCTTTATTGACCCTTATTCTTTCCAGTTCTCTTAGGATCCTTTCCCTTGAAAGGGACCTGTATCCATTCCATACCCATCCTACCCTTTGTATTCCTTTCCTGCCCCTCATCCGTAAAGACTAAGCAGAAGTATCTGTTTAGTATGTCTGCTTTAATAGTTGTCATCCTCCACTCTACAGCTATCCTCCCTTTCAGTCTCACTGTCGCCACCTTTACCTTCCTTTTTCTCTGATATATCTGTAAAAGATTTTGTTCCCCTCACCACTGATTTCACAATGCACTCCTCCGTTTGTGCCTTGACTTCCCTACTGTCCTCCTTGCCTCCCTTTGGGCACTTTTACACACAGGTTTACACAACAGAATGAGCATTACCTGTGTGGCACCATTGTACTGTTCTGGTCGTGGTTCACTTTACACTGGAAGTATTCCGCAACCCCTTCTCCATTTTCAATATTTGTGTTTCTGCTCCCCACGGAGTGTGCAGCTCTACGGCTGTTTCTGAACTGCTACCAGAATGGCTGTTTTACACAGCCAGATGAAATGAAGCACATTGGGATGAACCATGGAAAGCAGAGATCGCAGTTCGGGCAAATGTTCACTAAGAGAGTGGAACAGATGCACTTTACATGCAAGGGAGGGAATGGTATACTGTTCTTGTAATGGTCATTCTGTTACAGAAACCCGTGTGTAAAAGCACCTTTCATTTCTTCTGGAACCTCTCCCTGTCCCCGTCTGCCTGTGTCTTTTTGTACTGTTTGAATGCAAGTTTTTTGCATTCACTTTCTCAACTACCTCCTTGGAATACCATAATGGTCTCCTTCAGATTGTGGAAGTTCTGCATAAAAGTTTCATCATAGGCTTCAGCTGAACTGATGTCACCAGGTTCTGGAACTCATAAGTAATTAAAAATTAATATTGTATGGGAAATGTACATTTACAAGGGACTCTATATAAGGAAAAATAGGTCTATTTCAAAACAAAACACATCAAACAATATACTGGAGTTATTAAACAGAGTTCACACATGCTCAAATTTACAATTGTATAAAAAATGTAAACAACAGGGTTTATGCTCCCTTTACAAGACTTTCTATTTGACATAATTTATTTATTTACAATTAGTAGCCAGGAGAGGCACATTGTACCAAGGGTCGTTTTCAGGTGTGACCTGGGGGAAAGGGAAAGGAGAAGCACAATTACAAATGAAATACAGCCAGTCAGGTGATATGCTTACAACGAGGATGACATAAAGAGCATAAGTTGAGTGAATACAGACAAAATTACAAAAATTGCATATGGAGGACAAATAAATCAAGCATACAAAACAGCTGTGCAAATTGGGTAAACTCAAAAGTGCACAGTGCCAGAGTGAAGGAGGCTGAGCTGGTGCTGAAAGTAGGACTCAAAACAAGTTGATAAACTTCAATGAGGTTGCTGGAACCATGAGGTTAGGGTGGCAGGAGATGTAAGGTGATGAAAGTCAGGCAAGGATAAGAAAGAGTTCAGGAAGAGGGTTGGTAGGAGCAGGGGAGCAGTTTTCACTGGCATCTAATAGAGGAAGGGAGGGGAGAGATGGATGGAGGAGGGTAACTGGTTCCACAGGAGGAGCGGTATGAGAAAGCATGATGTTTCTCATTTCCAACTTTTATGATTTGTGGAACAGCACTCTACCGAGTCTAATACTGTATATCTAGTTCTATTCCTTTTCATACCTTGCCAGCCTAGCGACCTCATAGAAACATAAACATAGAAACATAGACTTTGATGGCAGATAAGGACCACTTGGCCCATCTAGTCTGCCCATTTCCTACCTACAGGATAGGACGCAGATCCTACTAAACCAACAGCCTATTTCTTCCTACCCCCACAAGAATTGCCTCATGCCTGTACCATGCATTCTTGAATTCTCCCACAGTTTTAAACCCCACAACCTCCCCAGGAAGGCTGTTCCATGCATCCACTACCCTCTCTGTGAAATAATACTCCTCACATTGCCCCTGAACCGCCTCCTTCTATCTTTAAATTGTGTCCCTTGTTCTTGCAAGTCTCTTTTCTGAAAGATGCTACCCTCTTGGACTTTGTTGCTACCCTCTTGGACTTTACAGCCAATGCCCCAACTCTTACATGGCTAAACTGGCACACTCTACCATCGAGCACTGAGGTTTATAACGGGACTCCCTTGACACACATCACTGCACCCTATATGCGGCAGTGGGATGGACATCACTAAAGTTCCAGGCACCACAGAAACGCCTGCTCTCTGACCTATAGAGCCATCTCTAATAAGCTGCCTTACTATATCTCCTGCTGTCTTCCCCTGAGTATAATTGGGAAATACGATTAAGAAGTTACTCAGCTATTACACTTAAAGTACCCAAAGCAAAATCCCGCCGGCAGGGCAGCTAAGCTTCGTATACCTACCTTATGGAACGATCTACAAAACCCTCAAATTAAGCACTCTAATCAGTATAAATGCTTTCAAGATGCTTTATTTCTGTACAATCAGAGAAGTATGTAACTGCTTCACCCACTCAGACCCAGTACTGGTATATAGCCACGCTAGACCCAATTTTAAGTACTGACCCCCAGTTGCTCCTCACCAGCCTAATTGTTCTCTCTCTTATCCCTCTGTCTTATCAACACTAGGCCCATCCATCCCGTATTCTTCCTTTCCCAACCTCGGATAGGAGCTCACTACCCTGGGTTGTGACATCCTACCATGCCCCGTGCTTTATAGCATTCAATCCTGGGGCTCACACATACTCCTTTTCTCCATCCACCTTCTCTACATCCAGCTTTACCAACTCCTTTCTGTGCACCGTGCCCTCCTAGCCTTTCTCCCCTACTTCCCTCCCTCTCTTCCCCCTACCTTCACCTCTACCTGGTGTATATTTTTATTTTTTATTTTTTCTTCCGTTACTTCCTCCTGCAACCTTAGATAACCTGCTTTATCTTCCTATAGACACTTCTATGTATGTAAATACCGTGTAATCTGTACAATATCTGTATAATTCTATGTACATATGAACTTCTTTTCTTCTTCTCTGTAAAGAGTATTATCTGTATTGCCTTGTAAATACCTGTGTTGACCTGTATATACAATTGTTCATGCTCCACCCAGGTCCATCTTGCAAATGAGCTTCTGCTCAACGATGAACGCTGGTTAAATAAAGACTTGATTAATTGATTGATTGATTCCACTGGGGTACTTAAAGTTTCTATCATGTCTCCTCTCCCTTCTTTCCTCAAGGGTATACATATTAATCTCCTTTAGTCTCTCCTCATACGGCTTCTCTTGCAGACCCTGCACCATTTTAGTTGCCTCCTCTGGACTATCTCTATCCTGTCTATGTCCTTGAGGAGATGGGGTCTCAGAACTGGACACAGTACTCCAGATGGGGTCTCACCAACTGTCTGTACAGATTGTGATATCACAACTGACCAGGAAGAGCCAATTACCTGCTGCTAGCTCAGCCACTTGTGATGTCACAATAAGTGAGATCACAATGCTGATGAGGTATGAAGGGAATAGAATTAGATATGTCAGCCTCCAGGTGAAGTACAATTCTTCACATCACACCTCATTCAATCATGAAAGAAACTGAATAGGACAAATTAATAACATTTTCTATCAGCTATTTTAGTGCAATAGCCCTTAAGAATATTTTACATTTAGAATAAGTCACTGCGTTTTTAAATGGAATAAAATATTCAGAGAGGTGACATTGCTGTATCAGTGAACCTCCATGGGGTTGAAAAGTTCCTGGCATAACTCAACAGTCATTAAGACAGTTTATAAAATGGGTAGGGAAAATGTTGTATCCTAGTTGGCTAGGACCTGTGCATTAAGACAGCACAATGTAATAATAATAATAATAAAATTTATTTAATTAAGCGCCTTTCAAATTTTTCAAGGCGTGTACATAAAAACATAAAAACACAAACATAATCAATACATAGATACATAGATACATAGACAGTGTCGGCAGATAAGGGCCTATGGCCCACCCAGTCTGCCCATTTAAGTTTGTAAGTTCAGTTTATGTTTTCCAGGAAGTCTGTTGCCCTTACCCCTGACCTCCAGAATTCCTTTATGTCTATCCCATGCATTCTTAAATCCCATGATTGTTTCAGCCCCACCACTTCCTCTGGCAGGGTGTTCCACTTGTCCACCACCCGTTCTGTGAAGAAATTCTTCCTCACGTTTCCTCTGAATCGTCCTCCCTCCAACTTCATCCCATGCCCTCTAGTCCTGGAACATCTTTTCGCTTAAAATAGTGTATTCCTGCACCCTGTTCCTCCCTGTAAGATACTTATATGTCTCTATCATCCCCTCTCTCCCTCCTCTCCTCCAGGGAGTACATGTTCAGTGCCTTCAACCTGTCCTCATAGGACTTGTGATGCAATCCATGCACCATCTTTGTTGCCCTCCTCTGAACCTTCTCTACCCTATCTATGTCCTTCACGTAGGTAAGGTCTCCAGAACTGCACAGTGTACTCCAGGTGCGGCCTCACTAGTGTCTTGTATAGTGGAATTATGACCTCCTTTTCCTGCTGGTGATGCCCTGCCTATGCATCCCAGCATCCTATTTGTTTTACCTGCTGCCTTGTCACACTGTTTCCTGCCTTGAGGTCATCAGAGATGATAACTCCAAGATCCCTTTCCTGCTTGGTGCGTGCTATATCTCACCCCCAACTGATATATTGTGCCAGGGTTTTTGTGCCCTATATGCATTATCTTGCACTTCCTTGCATTGAATTTCAACTGCCAAACCCCTGACCATTCTTCAAGTTTCTGCAGGTCCCTTCTCATTCTGTCTACACCCTCTGGTGTGTCTACTCTGTTACAGAGCTTTGTGTCATCGGGCTAACAGTGAAATTCTGCCTTCTAGGTCCCAAGCATGTCACTGATGAAGATATTGAATAGTACCGGTCCCAGCACTGATCCCTGTGGTACCCCACTGGTCACTCTTCCCTCTGTGGAGTGACAGCCATTTACCACCACCCTCTGTGTCCTGCTGCCCAGCCAGTTACCTACCCACCGCACTACTGTCCTGCCCACACCCATATTCCCCAGTTTGTGCAATAGTCTTCTATGGCACAGTGTCAAAGGCCTTGTTGAAGTCCAGATAGGCCATGTCCACTGTCCTCCCTGATCCACCTCCCTAGTCACCCAGTCAAAAATTCAATGAGGTTGGTCTGACATGACCTTCCCTGGTGAAACCATGCTGCCTTGGGTCCTGTAGTCCATTGACAACCAGATGTTCCACCAATCTCTCCTTCAGTAGTGCTTCCATGATCTTCCCACTACCGAGGTGAGGCTGACTGGTCTGTAGTTCCCGCTCTCTTGTTCCCACTTTTGTATAAGGGACTACATCTGCTATCCTCCAGTCTTTGGGTACCTCTCCTGTTTCTAGTGATCGGCTAAACAGGATAGCAAGAGGTTCAGCCACCACCTCTCTTAGTTCTTTAAGGATCCTGGGGTGCACCCCATCTGGCCCCCATTGCTTTATCAACTCTTATTACTTCCAGTTCCTTCAGAACCCTTTCTCGTGTAAAGGGACTTGTGTCCATTTAACATACCATAAAACTTCACAAAACGAATATTACCAAGCTAAGACAACCAATTACAACATAGCAGGAAATGCCTTCTCCCATAAAAAGTCTTTAAGGCCTTTTTAAAACTTCCCACCATCTACTCTCACAGAGCTGATGGGGCAGAGAATTCAGAGGTAGGAGCCGCAAAACTGAAGGCATGGGCTCCAGAAGACTTCAAATTTACCCTCGAGATCTCCAGCAACCCCATGTCAGCTGAGCAGAGCTGTCTCAGAGGGGTGTAGGGGACCAGAAGCTCTTTCAAATAGTTGGGACCTAGACCGTAGGCCTTTGTAGGTCAAAAGACCCACTTTAAAGGTAATCCACCACTGTATTGGCAGCCAGTGCAGAGTGCGCAGCATTGGGTTAATATGGGACCTTCTTGAAACCCCAGTCAACAAACGTGCTACTGCATTCTGCACTAGCTGCAAGTGCGGATATCAACCCCAGAAAGTCCTAGGTAAAGGGAGTTACAGTAATCAAGATGAGATGTCATGAAGGCGTGGACCAGAACCGGCAGGTCACAAGGTGAACCAGGTGCCTAATCCTGGCGATGTTTCTAAGATGAAAAAATGCAGTCTTGACAACTGCAGACACCTGATAACGAAGGGTCAAGCCAATGTCTAGCTCCACACCCAGGTTATGCACCCATTTGGAGGTGGGGATCTGGTCCACCCCAGAATAAATCCAGAGGGGACTCTGCCCTTAAACCCTCAACCCTGCGACCGGGTCCACCACCATAACCTCAGTCTTTCCCAGATTCAACTTCAAACCACTGGTATTCATCCAGTCTTGGATATCAGCAAGGCAGTTATTCAGCACCGAGATAGCACTAACCTGGTCGGTGCAAAGACAGGTAGAGCTGGGTATCATCAGCATAGCAGTGAAACCTCAGCTCATACCATCTTACAATGTCTCTGAGGGTAGCATATGTACTACGAATAACATGGGGAAATCACCGAGGCCCTGAGGTACCCTGCAAGGCAGAGAGAAGGCCCGGATGAATGCAAACCGAGACCACTCTCTGCGCTCTCCTCAGGTAGGATGAAAACCATATGAGGACCACACCGATAGTCCACAAATGGACCTCAGGCATTCAGCAGAACCCCATGATCCACAGTATCAAAAGCTGATAACAGATCAAGGAGAACCAAAATAGAGTGGTGTCTCTGACCTTTCGCCATCAGGAGATCATTGAGCACCGAACCAGAGCAGTCTTGGTGCTATGCTTCTTATGAAAACCAGACTGGAGAGGTTCGTATAAACTATGGATGGTCAAATGGTTATCCAATTGAGCCGCCAACTTTCCCAATAACCTTCCCCACAAAAGGGAGGTTAGAGATTGGTCGGTAGTTTGCTAGGTCATCCGGTTCTAAAGAAGCTTTCTTCAGAAGGAGTCACCACCCTTCCTTCAGAGAGCTAAGGAAAACTCCTGTCTCTAAAGAACACCGATAATCCGGAAAAAGGGACCAATACTACTCACTACAACCCATAATCAGGGAAGTAGGGCCCTGATCCAAACTACAACATGTTAGTGTGTCTCATGGACAATCCTCATAGTGTCTACAAGATCCGGTAGGTTAAAGGAACTCCAGGAAACTCCGGCTCAGTGACAAGACACTGATCAACTGCAACAACTTTAGAGTGAGGTCAGGGCACTGCCTCTGGAATGTCTTCCACCTTATTGGCAAAGAATCAAGCAATCTCCTCACAATCAATTTAGTAAAGTTTACAGATCTGCCGACAGACTGGGTTGTACAGTCTGTCGACAGTTCTGAAGAGCTGAGCCAGTCGATTCTGAGCCACAGAAATTTCCCTGGACAGGAATTCTGCCTTCTTATGGGAAATTGCTGTTTGGTAGAGGTTATAATGCTCTAAAAAAATAAGATGGTCGGCATCAGAGGCAGTCTTCCTCCAACGGTGCTCCAACCTATGCCCCAACCTCCACAGCTCTCTCAATGCCCCATAGGGGCAATGGGACGGCGCGGGAGGGGGTGAACACTGCTGGTGCAATCTGATCAAGTGCAGCCGATATGGCTCCATTATAGACCATTACCCGCTGCTCAGGATCAGTGCATGGCTCGTCAAACAACGAGAGGTCAATAACCGCCATCAGGTCTTCAGGGACAACATCCTGCAGTGGCGGTACCTGACCAACTCCACAGGGGCCGACTGCCAATGGGGGCCCAAAATTGAACCCAACTGAGTAATGATCAGACCAACCGACTGGTTCCACCACCAAGTCGGAAGCCTCGATCCACAGGAGGAAAACCAGACAAGAGAGTGACCTTCTTTGTGGGTAGCTGTGAAACAACCTGTATAAAGCCCAGAGATGTCATCACCTGGAGGAAATGTTGACCAAAAGCGAAGATTAGTCATCGACCCATGCATTGAAGGCGCCCAGCACCATCAATATGGGCGACTCCAAGGCATGTCGGCAGCAAAATCTGCTATTTCCTGCAGGAAAAGCTTCTCATCTCCTGGTGGATTTGCAAATGAGTGCAATTCTGCACCTCACACCAGCTACCACAGTGCACTCAAATGATCTAGCTTCCTCAACTGGTACGCCAGTTAGGCCCAATTCAGTTTTAAAACAGACCGCCCCCACGATCCAATCTAGGCGGTGTATAACTGAGAACCCAGCGGAACAGCGACCTCTAAAAGGAGTCAGATTCCCATCCAACCAGGTCTCAGTAATGCAAGCCAGATCTGCCTTGCAACAAAGTCTGCAATAAGACCAGTCTTGTTGCAGACAGATCTAACATTGCACAACAGGCCCGAGTTGGACAAGGATGATGAGTTGTCCCAACCACTTGCCCTCCGAAAAGGAGGTGCCCTTGGTATGGGAACCAGAATGGAACTACCATGCTCCAAACCATTTCGCCCCAGGGCGTCTTCTGAGCCTAACCACTCCTATGGGAGGCACCCAGCTCACTCCGCTGTACACAACCCCACACCCCCAGTTCCCCTCCTTCATACAATCCCTGGTGCCCGACACCGATGATAAACATGAGACGGGCAAGGGGCAAAAAGAAGGGGTGGAGTGCATGGAGAGTGGAGGCCAATAACGACAGCTGGAGCCAGCCGACACATCAGGCTGCTCAAAGGTTAAAACAATAAATAAAATAAATAAACAACACCACAATCAACCTAACCCTAAAAACAAAAATAAAAATTAAACTTAACCAACACTCTAATACAAAATCTATTAAATTATTTTTATCCACAAGCCCTCTCATGGCCTGGGGACATTAATAAAATAATAAAACTGAAAACTAATAACAAGATAATGAATAGAAGGAATAATTTAAAACCACCCTCCGGGACTCTCTCACGAACCGGAGAAGGTGGAATACAAGATGGAATCAAGCACTCTCACTGCATAAATTATCCCACAAATAAAGTAACTACAAACAATACACATCCTGTATATAAAAAATACAAGATAAAATAACATCAACAAATAAAATTCAGTTTCCAGAGGACCTGCGTTCGCCATCCACATCAGTTTGGCTTAAGTAAGGATCACTAGCGGGTCAGCAGGAACCGCCAGCCCAAAAGATTGGTGACCCACTACTTCCACTCCAGGGAGGACAACCCACCTGGCCAGCCACCCCAGCAGTGTAGAAGAGGGAAAATTAAGGACAGGCCTCCGCCTCACCCAACTCCCTCCACGTGTGGAACACCAACCCAGGGCCACCAGAACACTGCAAGCCCAACTAATAGGCCAAATGAAGTCAGTTGCTCCAAGAACATTTATATAGTCACAATGTTAATAAATGTATCCAAAATCACTTATCTTGCTGAATCTCTTGGGACCGCTCTTTCAAGACACCGATCCCCGAGTCCAACTAGCCAAAATGAGTCCGCAATAAGCCAAAACGCTCCACCACATAAAATCCAGGGTTTTAATCAGAATAGGGCTTAGAGAAGCCAAATGATCGTAGGACGGACAGTCCTCTTCATAGGTGGAAAAAGTAATTCAAGCCACACCGGGGACACGATCCAAATCTCAGAAAACAGTAACTCCCAAGCACCAATCAAATAAACAAGGATCCACTCCGAACTCCCCGAAACACATCATAGGACTCGGGTCTTCACAACAGAGCCAGAAAGTCAATATCTTTAGAAAGAAATTCAGCTCATAACAAAAGCTCAGAACGCACCAGGTCTCCCAAAGTCTGCGGCGAAGCATCATGATACAACCAGACTTCCAGAATCCAGCCCCAAGCAGGTCCTGATCCAAAACAGTGGCTGTTAACGTCTGAAGCAGTCAAAGCTGAGAATGTGGAGCAAAGCGGAATGTTCCCAAACAAACAGGTCGAAAAATAAAATAACGCCACAGCGTAATTTAAAATCCACGTAGTTTAGAATCTGAAAGAGCAGCAAAAATCCGAGCACATAAAAATGGGATAGGCAAGTAGAACAAACAAATGAGAGGAAACAGAACAGTACAAGGTGGCTGGCCAAGCGTGGCCACCATCTTTCTTTGTACAGGTAGAAAAAGTGCTGGCAATCAAGACACAGCACATTAACAATATCAATGCTTTTTTAATTCCTGTTCGTTATTACACACCAGGATGTCACCTTGATCATTAAAAATCACCTAGGCCCTAAAACTAAAACTCCTCAAAACAAACAAACTGATTAAATGCTCTTTTCCTTTATCCGCTCCTTACACACATACACAAATTAGAATGAAGAACTGCTCACAGTTTTATATTTTGGAGCTTCTTTTCTAATCATGGAGCTCTCTCCCATCTGTCCTTAGCTGCCTACCAAGGAAATCTTTGCTGCTTGCCCTGCTTCAGATATAATTGAAACCCTGGGCTTGATTTGTAAAGTGCTGAACTTGATACAAGGAGACTGCACAAAGGAACTGATGCAAGTGGCACCTTGCATCAAATATCATGGCAGCCCCAATTTTTGAATGCAGGCTGCGTTGAAATGGGGAGCCCTTGCACCAAACCAGCTCTGCACCACCCCTGCCCAAAGTGGCAGTGCATTATGTCATAAGGGGTTGTGCACCACAGTGAGGCTGCAGCATCCCTAAATCAGGATTCTGCAAGCTCTGCTATGGTTGCTCTAATAGCCCTTGCGTCGTAGGCTGGAACTGTGCGGATTGGGAGGGTGAAGAATCCCACATCCTTATTGGTATGTGTCCCTGTTCCCTGTATGTGCTGTATTGGGTTGTGTTGAAAGCACACTGGGGTGAGGTCTACTGTACATCATGCTGCGGTGCCCAGGACAGTCACAGAATCACAGAGCATGGCAGCTGCAGTGTTCAGTCCATGAACCTGTACTGGACTACCTGTTGAGAACATACCCTGCCAGGTTGCAATGATCATCAAAACTGTATTGTCCGACTGGTATGCTGTGCTGCTATGTTTCGAGATGGGTACCCATGGGCAGAGCTATGATGTGTCTGATGCATGGATGTGGCTGTGCTGGCATATGGCACACACATGCTGTAGTACCACTGCAGGTGGTTAATGCAGTCGATAAGCAGGTGGCTGACTACAAGCAATATGGAATGAAAGTATAATACGGATACAAGCATGTGGCAGCTCTGGTCCTATTACTGTCATGTACTGTGTTGACACTGCAGTGTGACATGCATGGTGGGTTGTGAACAGTACAGACCCACATATCTGAAGGGACAGTCTCTGGTATTCTATAGGGCTTCAGCATGGATCTGTGGGAGCTGCCATTTGAACCCTGACCCTATATCAATATCGGAGACTGTCACCTTCAGATATGTGGGTGTTTTACTGTACACAACCCACCATGCATATCACATTGCAGTGTCCAAGACAGTACTGGATGGTAGGATGACCAGAGCTGCTACACACCTGTATCTGTACTATCCTTTATTGCTCATTCTGAATTGCTGGCACAGTCCGCCACCTGGTTATTGAAGGGCATTACCCACCTGTGGTGGTAGTACAGAATCTGTGCATGCCAAATGCCAGCACACCTACACCCATGCATTGGGGTGCTCAGTTCTGCCTTTGTGTTCCCATCCTGTAACACAATGATACAACATACCATGCAGACATGGACAGTATACAGTTTTTGCGATCACTGGAAGCTGGCAGAGTATGTTCTAAGCAGGTAGTCTAGTACAGGTTAGTGGACTGAACACTGCAGCTGCAATGCTCTGTAAGTCTGTGACTGACCTGGGCACTGCTGCGTGGTGCACTGTAGGACCCTATATACAGTATGCTTGTCATAGTGCAGCCCACTACAGGAAATACAGGGAACAGTGGCCAAGTACCGATCAGGGAGGTGGGGTTTCTTACCCCAACGTTCATGACCCAGGGCTGCCTTTATGATGGGCAGGACGGGATGATGGCACCATCTTTTGAAAACCAACTGTGCACTATCTGTTTGGTGCAACATTCACCTTGAGACCCCTGCTGCATCAAAATCCAGTGCAGAGTCCCTGGAATACCTAGAATTTACTGCAGGCAGGGGTTTGGCACAACCTGCTCTGCTCTAGGGACCCTTAGAAAATTGGGCCAACTGGCTTTACTGAGGTCTTCTGTTGTAAATGTTTGTGTGGGGAGAGTGAACATTCAGCAAGTAGAATTTTGCAGAAGTTTGAATTCCTGCATTCTAGGATAAACAAACATTCCATCTATTGGATTTGTGGATAGACAGATGCTTGACAGTTGGAGAGGAACTACTTTTACTAGTTACTTTTAACAAAAGAAAATACAAACAAACCTGTTTTTAATTTTAAAAAGTTGTCATGTTTTAAATATTCATAGTATATTCATTTTATAAGCACAATAAGACACTTTGAGGTGAGTGTTGTGCTGGCACAATGCACCTCCAGGGGCAGAAGGCACACCACCTGTAGCATCATGTCACATGATGCCCCCAGGCATGCACTGTGCCAGCATAATGCATACCCCATCATGTCTTATTGCTTACATAATCACCAGACAAAATGCACAGGAACTAGTGACTATTCACCAATAATATCTGAGAAATACAAATTTATTGGGTTCGATTCTTAAAAGTGGCTAGGATTTGGGCAAGCTGCAGCAAACAGCAGGTTGGATTGAAACCTGGTGCGCCAGGACCATGCACCAGATTCTGGTATAGGAGGGTCCCGCACTTATGTAAGCACACTTGGGGCAACCACAGAGGTGAGAGGTGGGCTGTGCTGGGCTCCAGCTGTCATTCGGAATGGGGGAAGAGGAGGTGGCCACTATTTCCGGGACTAGGAGGGTGGGGCCATTATACCACCATGAGAGGGAACATTATATTCATTATTAATGGGGCTGCATCGGTATTGAAGAGGGAGTTGTATTAAATATATAATATAGGCAGCATCAGGGGTGGGAGGTTATTAATTATGATAAGGATGGCATCGATCGGGAAGGGGACATTTTCTGACATATAAACTAAGAACTGCATCGGGATGGGGTCATCTTTATCATAAAGGCAGCATCGGGATCAGGGACAATTGTGTTTATAAACTAGTGACAGCATTGGAGAATTGGGGTATTGTTGTAGATAAAATATAGGCAGCACGGGATCGTGCACAAGGTCGTCTCCAGAGGAGACTCATCTAGGTACTTAGGATTTCTCCCTCTTGGAAGATCTGTGAATCTCATTTTGGGGATGTGGCAGCTTGCATCTGCCACATGCCTCCTAGTCTGAGATGCAGCGCATTGTTAGGAGCATGGTGGCGTAAGCCCATTTGGGAGCAGGCAGCCTGCGTGTTAATGCAGGCTGCCATTGTGAATCTCTCCTGTGCATCTTTTGGTACAAGGGTACTTTGTGCCATTCTTAGTGATGCAAGCCACTTGGTCCTGCTGGGAGCTTTGAGAATTGGGCCCATTGCATACATATGACAATAGTCAAACACTTTAAAATTCATCAATGTACTGGGTGTTCAACTACCACCTCCTCAGAGTGGAAAGTAAATATAAATATAAAATATATATTTTATGGAGTATTTCATTCAATTTAAATAACAAATTCTAACACCTTAATGAAGTGAGCACCAAATACCAAACTTAAGCATCCTAATTACTATGTAGATTTCACACACTCCTATACATAAAATACAGGTTTAAATTATCCTTTACAATATGAATAACTTTTAGGTTTCATATATTCTACATTATCCATTGAACAGTAAGGACACTACTTAGTTTATGTCTGTTTCTATTGTGTTTTCTCTAAACAAGTAGAAAATGTCTTACTAAATGATAAGTCCTCAAATAACCTTCACCACTACCATTGTGCAATCAAAAAATTCCTTACTTTGATGAAGAAAGTTCATGACTTCTGTTTGGCTCTTCAAGAAAATATATAGAACAAATTACTCCTTTGTCCATTCTGTCAAAGTCTCATCTTAATTTGTTTTTCTATATGTAACCTGGCTTATACTCTGCATGATTATTCATTCTTGTACCAACAAAAATTATCATTTTTCTTTCTCATACACAATGCAGTATGAAAAGTGCCTCCACTAGTTCTTGTAATGAAGTGCCAGTTACATAGCATCACTTTCTGTGGGTGCAGCTGCAGATGCAGTTCTTACCGTTAGCATCCTTACTTCTTTTCTGGCTCCTCACGTGGCTGCATCATGAGCACTGAACTCAGCTGCCTGGTGCTTACTTATAGACTCCCATCGGGAGTATGCACAGTTGTCGTGATGACGGACACAAAAGCTAGCAGGCTGGCCTGCTGGCACAGGAGTTGGATTTCCACCTGTGATGCCAGCTCCTGGGTTCGAATCCAGACTCAGGGTGTTGGAGGGTTGGCTGGCAGGAGATGATTAAGCATCCTGTAGACTGCTCTCTCCTCTGGGGAGTGGGATGTTACCGGTGCATGATTAACCCTGGTGGAGGCTGGGGAATACAGCTGCTGGCACCTGTTTCTGTGGGAGGCGGCTAGATGTCAGCACTTCTGCCTTGGATGTCATTGCATGTTCTACCTCTTGGGTATTTCTCTGAAAAACCTTTGTGGTTCCATTGGCAAGATGACATCCCCCTGCCTAGACCCTGTGCCGACCTGCATCCCCTCGCCTCTTGGTAGCCTTATGCTGGTCTGTCAGAGAACCAGCAGCACCACCCTGGGGAAATCCAGGGTGCCATCTAGTATCATAGTAGGAGTTCTGCTGAGGAACTGGCAGCCCCACCCTGGGGAAAGTCAGGGTGCTTATTGGGTGGTGGTGTGTCTCGGGATGACAGGTGTCAGGGTGGAGCTGTGGGGATTACAGGAGAGGACCTATGGTGGCCAGCAAAGCTCTGATGCCAAAAACATAGTAAAAAAGACACCAAAGCTGCCATCATGGCGTTAGTCATGTCCACGCATTATGATGAGGGTGGATTCTCACCATGCCCTGACCTGAAAACCTTTTAGCGCTGATTGGCAAGGATGCCGAGAGCAGAGAATCTGTTCACTTCTTTATTTTTCAAAGATATTTAAATTCAAATCAAAACCACATATTCAAAATCCAACATGATGCTTAATATCTTATCACTAATTTGTTTAAGAGACACTCTCTAAGTGCACGTGACTGAGCATACTGTTAGTGCATCAAAGGGAGGTCAATCAGAAGTGAGGAGATCATTTGACCACATCGTCATATTTTAACACAGTTTCAATTTATTTCCTGTTAATTCTTATTTTTTGGTTAATCCTTCTCAAATCCAAGTGCCATTCACTTTAAGCTTTACTAAAGGAATGGTAACAATCTAAAGCGGGATATTGAGAAATAGGTGCACCCTCAAAATATTTAAGAACATTAATACAGTTACTTTTTGATAGAGAGAGCTTGAGTGGGGTAAACTCACTTTGTAGAGGAAGAGAACAGACTGAGTTAAACAAAGGGATGTTTCAGATCAATGCACAGTATTTAGGTGAAGTTGTTTCAAGTCTGACTGCATCTCTTTGAATTGGTTATTAATGTTTATAAGTTTATGTCAACATGGCTGGCTATGCATAAAAGTTGGAAACTTTAATAAAAACTTTGATTACAAAAAATAATATTGTAGATTGAAAATAGATTATGTGAAAGAGAAAAAGATATACTGGGTTTAATATTGATTGATAGAGATGAAAAGGACAAGTATCCTTCAAGTTCATCTCTGAATTATTTAATGATTTGTACTGGTCAGCCTCCATCCATTTATCAATGTACATCTTAAATATTTTCACATTCTTACTATTAACTAAATCAATTGGTAGACTGTTCCAAATATTTGCCACCCTCTGTGTGTATTATTTCTTTCTTATGTTAGAGTTATATTGTGATGTCTTTAACTGTTTATGGTGCCTTCTTAGTGTATAAGTATCCTGCCCTGTTCCAGGTTGAGATTTTCCATAAGTTCCATGTCATCATAACTATTTTATAGAAAAATATTTTTTCAAGCCCTTTATCATTTTCATCACTTTGTGTTGGATTCTTTCTAGTTTAATACTATCACCAATGCTTTAAATACCCCCAAATCGTGAACCATAATCTAGAATTGTTTGTACGTAAGAACGATATGAAGGTAATAAAACATTTTCTGCACTCTGCTATGAAGTGTCTCATAATTATGTTTAATATTTTTATTTATTTATTTGATACATTCAGATTAATATCTTTGAGCTGACCAGTTCTTTTACAAAGGTTCCACGTCTGAACAGGGGTGCACAAAGACAGGAATACACACTATTAGCACAGTTTCTTCCACCAGCAGCAAGTACCTCATGGTCAAAAATACACACTTAACTGTAGTTAGCTTTTGCATAAATAACATTTACCTGTTTTTAAGTCATTCTTAGTTATTCCTAAACCTTTTCATTGTTTGTGACCCTCAATGCTATACCTTCTATGTGATATTTCCTTTTGGGGTGATTTCTATCTGTGCATGACTATGCATTTTGAGACAGTGAAACTCATCTTCCACTTTCTGGCCACTGTACAGTTTTATTGAGATAATTTTGAATTGTATTTAAACAGAGACTGTATTTGCTTTGCCACCTAATTTGGTATCATCACTGAACTTATTACAGGTCGAGCTTACATACATATTTATATATATTAGAGGTAAAAACCCATTTAATGCATTAGTTAGGGTTGTTCCACAGTGACAAAAGTGAGAAAATTCGGTGTTAGGTTGAAAGCCCTCTTTGACCCCGTCCACACCCCAACCGGCATTGGGGTGTGCGTTAGTTGTCGGCCCTAACCTCACCCCTTCAGATGTGTGAAGAAGCAGAGGTATAGGAGAATGGGTGAAAGTTAGACCGATAACTCCAACGCATACCCCAATGCCAGTTGGGGGTGTGGACGGGGGTCAAAGGGGGCTTTCAACCCTAACACCGAATTTCCTCGCTTTTGTTGCTGTGGAATAACCCTAACTAATGCATTAAATGGATTTTGCCTCTAATTTCCCTTCTTTTGAGAATGATAATGAGAAATAGTGAATGTAATGAGGCAGCGAGCTGGGGCCCGCACGTGATGTCTTGTCACATAGTAACATGGTGCCCATAAATCCAAATGGTAATGCGATGGTGACGCAAAGTGAAACAGAAAGATAAACAGTACTGTAGACACAAATGGTTAAAATAATGCAAACATAAGTGCAAATGAAAACACAAAGGGTACGCATACATGGTGTCGTAGACAGGAACGGTAAGTGGAACAGGTACGGAATCATAAGCGAAGTGGTAAGGGTAACAGTAATGTAAGTGCACAGGCCAAAAGCTGCATAGAGAAAGACAGTGAGTACAAAGAATATATGCATAATAATGGGTCTCAGAGCAGAAAATGAGGAGTTGGAATACTAAATTGCTTATATCTCAGGAACCGTATGTCGAAAAAAATTTAAAAGTCATATGATGTATGACTTTCCTGGTTGTTTTGACTTAGCCCCAGTAGGGGCTAAACATTTTTCTGATGAAAAGTCTGTATCTTGCATCGCTTCTGAGATACGGGCCCTGAAAGGCGCCGGAATTACCATGATGTTATCCTATGGGGAAAAAGAGAAGTTCGGAAGTGCAATAACTTTGGCTCTGTGTAATATTTTTCACCAAACCACTAAAAGGCACATCTGGTGTTGGCTTTCTTCCTCCAAATTTCAGCCCAAATGACCAAACCGTTATTTTGCAGGTCGGCAAAGGATTCCTGTAATGGCGGACGCCAGAATGTTATCCTATGGGAAAAGCATCAACTTTGGAATGTCAGAATTTTGCCGCTCTGTAATATTTTTTTCACCAAACACTGAAAGGCACATCTGTGAGATGTTGGCTGCATTCCTCCAAGTTTTAGCCCAAAGACCAAACTGTTCTTTGCAGCAGGGTGGCAAAGAATTGTTGTCATTTTGCCATAGCCTGGAAAAGAGTGTCGCATTTGCAAAAGCTTTTGCAAAAATTTCCACACTGTCGTGAGTGGAGACACTACTTATGAAAGTACTTTTTCCAGAAACTTAAAAACATATTTCTAGGTGTTTAACCTCAAAATAAAGACATGCCTAGCATCCTCAGGGTCCGACTAGGTAAACACAAAAAGAATTGTGTTGCAAGAGGGTCCACATTTAAATGCCAAGCATTTTGCTGATCACCAACTAAAAACAAAATGGTGGATTTGCAAAAGTAAAAGGGTCATTTATGAAAGTAAAACTGCATTTATGAAAGTGTTGAACTTTTGTTAACTTTTCCCATTGACTTATAATGGGAAACTGTTTTTGAATAACTTTTGAACTGTTTAATATTTTTCATGAAATCTTCAAAAGGCACATCAGGGACCCTGGCCACATATTCCCTGAAGATTTTGGACCAGTCGACAAACCGTAGACCTGTAGAGACTACCAAAGAATTGCAAAAGCTTAAACACGCATACAGATCATGCTTAATAACTCCACAGCCATATATCCGAACAGCACAAAACTTGGCAAATCCCAAGATGTATGGTTCTTAATTCTGTATTCCAAATTTCAGGCAAATCCATTGAATGGTTGCAAAGTTATTAAGGTGAAAAATCTTTAGGTTTAATATGTAATGGTTCTCAACTCCATATATATATATATATATATATATATATATATATATATATATATATATATATATATATATATATTATACCGCACAGTAGCACCAGTATAGTTAGGGTTCAGTGCAAACTTCTATGTTAAAGTTACATTTTGAACCTTAATAACATTGGAACCGTTCAACAGATTTGCACGGAATGTGGCATGCATAACTTAGGGTAGTTCTCTTGAAATGCTACATTTTGTGGGAATTTGTTGTGTGTTTTTGAGATACCAAGTGTCACAAAATCCTCCATTTACCACTTTTTGCCATTTTTTCTACAGCTATATCTCAGAAAAGGCTTTAGGTTGTAGTCTGAAAATTTCAGGGCAGAAAGCCTTTGCCTCATAGATGTGCCTTTTGAAGGTTTGTTGAAAAATATTAATCTGTTCAAGAATTATTCAATTTTAAATTTTCCATTACTTCTTATGGAAAAAATGTATATATGTCAGGCACAAACGTATTTTTTAGTTTTGCAGTTATCCAGTTTTGCATACTTTGTACCTTAATAACTTTGCAACTGTTCAATAGATTTTCATGAATGTTTGCAAGCTATAATCTCATTGGGAGATCTGTGGAGATGGCTAATTGCAATTGAATTGCTTGTGTGGTTTCTGAGATACTATATCTCAAACATCCTTAAGTTTACATGTTTTTCCAATTTTCGGTCATCCAGTTTCACATTTCCCGTAATGACTTTCCAACCGTTCAACAGATGTGCATAAAGTTTTGCATATATAATCTCATTGGGTATGTCTGTTGATATGGCTAATTTCATTTGAATCACTTGTATGGTTTCTGAGATACTGTGTCGCAAACATCCTTAAATGTACATGTTTTTCCCATTTTCGCAAAGTCATCCAATTTCACATACTTTACACCTTAATAACATTGTAACCATTCAACAGATGTGCATGATGTTTTGCATGCATAATCTTGTAGGGTAGGTCTGTTGAACTGTCAAATTTTATTTGAATTGCTTGTTCGCTTTCTGAGATACAGAGTCTCACATTTCCTTAAATGTACATTTTTCTTTATTTTTCACAAACGGGTCATCTTGTTTTGCATATTGTACACCTTAATAACATTGCAACAGTTCAACGGATGTGCATGAAAGTTTTCATACATAAACTCATGGATTAGTTCAGTTGATCTGGCAAATTTAAATTGCTTATATGGTTTCTGAGCTACAGGCCTCAACAATCCTTAAATTTACATGTTTTTTCCATTTTGCAAACAGATCTTGTTTTCCATATTTTGCACTTATAACTTTGCCACTTTCAACAGAGCTGCCTATCATTTTGCATGCATAATCTTGTGTGGTAGGTCTGCGGATCTGGAAATTTCATTTGATTTGCTTCTGTGGTTTCTGAGATAAAGTCACAACAATCCTTACATTTATGTGTTTTTATTTTTCTTTGTCCACCTGTATTTCAGACACCGCTTTAGGTTGTGGTCTGAAATTTTCAGGGTAGAAAGCCTTTGCCTCGCAGATGTGATTTTGGAAGGTTTGGTGAAAAATATTAATCAGTTCAAAAGTTATTAAATTTTGAATTTTCCATTATTTTCAATGAGAAAAATAATGTTAAGCATGAAAATGGGTCCTGTGTTGCAGGAGCTAATGCATTTTGCATACAGGTCATCCTGTTTTGCATATGGGAAACTTTTTCAATATGCTGTCATTTTTTTAGTTAGTGAAAGAAATCTACCGCCATTTTGATTTTCTGGTTAACTAGGCAAAGAAAACATTTAAAATGTATGGATTTTAAAAACAAACATCATAACTTAGGTAAATGGGATCTATTTTGCTACATTGTGATGTTTATTTAAATTATTATGGCAAGAAACACCTTTTCTGGACTCTAAAATCCCAGGTGCTGAGGTTGGCTGGAGGAGGTGTTTTCTATGTTCTCTGTATGAGAACAGCAGGAATTTCTTTAGTTCTGCAGCTGCAACTGAAGTTGTGCTGCTGCTGCAGTTTTAGCTAGAGCCTTTCCCTGGTGTCTAGTGTCACCCCGACCCATGATTGCTGTCGCCAACTCCCCATAATATATATATATATATATATATATATATATATATATATATATATGACAAAGAACCTCTGTGCACAAACACTGAGGCAGGGTTACCCTAAGAACATTTGGCTGGGAAGCCAAGTTTCAAGAAAATACAAAATCTGCTTAAAGTTGAACCAGCATAACATTCTGTGGTGATTTGCATATGCAACCCATGATGCTTTGCATTGTGTGGGCATGTGTGATTTGTATTTTCTGAAACTTGGCTTCCCAGCCAAATGCCCTTTGGGGTAACCCTTGCCTCAATGTTTGTGCACAGAGGTTCTTCTTGTCTTTAAATATTTTTTTTTATTTTAATGGTTCACCACAGCATAACCCAGACAGACCATATTAGGATAGCTGGTTCATTCCACTGGGATGTCAAACAGATGAGGCATACTGATGAGTCCTGGTAGGATGAAACACGTGTCTATGTCATCTGTTAGCACCCTTTGCAAACTGTGTGAGAGGCCTTCGCACCATGCAATTCTGCTTAAAGTTGAACCAGCACAACATTCTGTGGTGATTTGCATATGCAGCCCATGATACTTTGCATTGTGTGGGCATGTGTGATTTTGTATTTTATATATATATATATATATATATATATATATATATATATATATATATATATATTTCTTTTTTCCTTCTTTTTCTGTTTTTGGTTACTAGACACCACAGGACATATATATGTCCTGCAGTGTCTAGTTGCACCAAAAGACAGAAAAGAAGGGAAAAAGGAATGGGTGATTTTGAGCCTGGGACGTTTGACTTTTTGGTGCTGTGCTTTGTGCTCTATGCCACTGGGGATGTACAGGTAGTAGGGTGTTTTTGCACATTTATGAAATGTGGAATGATGTGCATAGCTGGATCGAAAGTGGATGTCCTTTGTGTGAAAACGTTCCATGTCGAAAATGGATAAAGCGTGATTGGAAAAAAGATAAGGGAGAAAACACTGAGTTAAGGGTAGTTTTGAGCCTGGGATCCTTGGGCCTTGAGTTCCTGTACTTGTTCCTCTGTGCCACTGAGAAAGTAGGGGCAGCAGGGGTGTTTTTTCCATACTTATGAAATGTGAAATGGTGTGCATAGCTTGATCAAAAGTGGATGTCCTTTGTGCGAAAATGTTCCATGTGCAAAATGGATGAAGCCTGATAGAAAAAGATAAGGGGGAAGAGCAATGGGTGGGGTAGGTTTGTGCCATGGATCCTTGTGTCTTGTAGTCATGTGCCTTTTCCACTGTACCACAGAGGAGGCAGGTGGCAGGGTATTTTTTGCATACTTATGAAATGTGGAATGATGTGAATACTGTAGCTGGATCGAAGTGGATGTCCTATGTGCAAAAATGTTTCATATGCAAAATGGATAAAGCCTGACTGAAAAAAAATAGATAAGTGGAGAAAAACTGTAGGGGGTGGGCTCAAGGCTGGAACCTTGGGCCCTGGGTCCTGGGCCTTGTCCTCTGTGCTTCAGAGGAAGTAGGGGCAGGAGGTTTTTGACTTATGCTTATGAAATGTGGAGTGATGTGCATAGCTTGATTGAAAGTGGATGTACTTTGTGCGAAAATGTTGTCAGAGTTGTCATTTTTCAAATCCTGGCCAAAATGTGTTTTGGACCTGTGGCACGGAATGAGCTGCAGTTGGGCAGAATTACATTTTGGCAGGGATTTGACAATTTTCTATACCCGGAACATGAGGTGGGGTAATAACATGGCTATGCTGACAGTTTGTCACTGTGTCCTATAAATGGAAGCACAGGGCTGGTAGGGCCCTGCACTTCCACAGCTACATACATATACACATCTATGGAGGGATGGGAGTACAGGGCCCAGAGGGCCCTGCGCTTCTACAGACATATAAGGATGAGATTATATTATCTGAAAAGTAAAGAAATTCATTGCAAAAACTTTCTTAATGCATCAGTTAGGGTTGTTACTAAAGTGACAAAAGCAGGAAAATGTGGTGTTAGGATGTCAGCTCCCACCTCATTTCTCACCCCTGCAGATACTGGGCACTGGGATTGTCAGCCCTAATGCTCACCCCATTCTTCTATGCTGCATCTATCTCAGCTATTTACTTCTGGAATGGGGTGAGCGTTATGGTTGATGACCCAAGGCACCTCCCCAATGCCTTTCAGTGTCTGCAGGGTGGTGGGGTGTTAGGGTTGGAAACCCTAACACCACATTTCCCTTGTTTTTGTTGCTTTAGTAACAACCCTAACTGATGCACTAACAAAGCTTTTTTTGCAATGACTATATAAGATATGTCTGTATCTATCTATCTATCTATCTATCTATCTATCTATCTATTCATCATCTATCTATCTATCTATCTATCTCTGTATACTAAACAAACCACGACCCAAAATAGAGCCCTGTGGTACCCATTAGTGGCATCTCCTCCCTAGACAGGTGTCCTTTACTCTAATGTTTTTACTTGTGCCTTTTAGCCAGCTAGATACCCAGTTGATAAGTTTAGATTGATACCCTGGAGAATCATTGTCTCTATTAATTTTTTATAGGATACACCATCAAAGGCCTTACTTAGATCTAGAAAATAAATATCTACAGAATTCCCTCATCCAGATCTTTACTGATTTTTTTATTTTAGTTTTTTTTAGCCAGGTAGGATGCGCTAGACAAACATCTGCCTATTTTCATGCACAGCCTGTGGTTCATAGAATGTTAAGAGGTTAGTTATACACAATCTCCAGATTTGAATCAAGTTTGAGTTTATTGATAATACCATTAGCTATGCAATTCTCTTCTGTTTTTGTCTCGATACTCATTTCCATGACCTCGTGAATATAGATGTTAAGCCTACTGGTCGATAACTGGGACCACAGTTGCTCTCTTCCAGTCACTAGGTATGGTCACCTGTCTGCAGTTATTTATTATAAATATGATGTAGTATTGGGGTACCCATCCATGGAGCTACAGTGTGTGCTGCAGGAGCCACTGAATAAGATAATTCACCCAGGAAAACTGATGGACAGCAAGTGGTGTGGACTTTGTGAGGGGTATTAGCCTTATAGGCCCTAGGTGGTCACAAGACTGCAGTGGTTTGTAGTAGAGTACCTAATTCCCCATTTGCAGATTATACCAGTGACCACTAGGGGTCACCATTAACCTCTCTCAACCTTCTATTTCCACTATCCTCTCCCCAAATCTCCTGGCCTCTACCCTTTTCTTCAACACTGATGCCCTGAATTTGCTATCTTACCCCTCTACTTTGTCACCTGCCTGCCTGGGTTTTGAACCTCCAACCTTCTACATTGTAAACCAGGACTCAACCATCTGCGCTACTCTGCCAGCCCTACTAGGCCATAGAACTCTCTGGGCTTTATCTTCAAAGCTGCCATCCCAGGACAGGCACTGCTTAACTGCCCCTCCTCAACCATACAGTAGCAGCCACAAACACTACAAGCGATTTCCCGAAATGTCTGTGATATTTCCAGAAATATCTGATGCTTTTGCATTTAAACAGTAGGGGCAGAGATAAACTCTTCAGAAATTTAGTGAAATATCTGGACATAGCTTGCAATGTCTGAGGCTACCACTGTATTTCTCACATATAACATAATCACTGCAGGGGGCACCAAGAAGGTTGCTTTGAATGAGCTGGCTTAAGGGGACAAGCCCTCTCCAGCTATAACCCTCTCTCTAGGGCTCTTTAGGTCACAAATTGTGAGTCCCAATAAAGTCCCAGCTACTAGCCCCACAGTTCTTCTACTTCCATCCAGCCAACCTCTTTTTCAGTTAAGATTATGAATACATTACTCTTTGCACTGCTGGCTGTGTCCTTGCTATCCATGCTACTGATCACAAATTACTGTGCTATTGTGCTAGCCCTTTGTCCAGGAATCTCTAGCCTATCTTAATACTACCCTTTCTCTGCTGACCCACCCTTCCCCTAGCACCACCTGGAATTAGTCCCCGGGTCCCATCACCCTATGTTTACTTTCCAACAGTGATTGCCATCTTCTTGGTTACTACTTGTCCTCCTGCTCCTGGACAATGCACATCCCACCCTGCCCATACCCCTCTTCCTTGCCCTCCTACTCCTAGCAGACAACATCGAACATAACCCTGGTCCACCCAACTTCTGCATTACCTCCTCCACTAGCACCAAGGCAAATGCCGAGGGTTGATGATTGCTTATATTTACATCTGCAGTCTCCCAAGTTCCCCAACCTGGAGGCATGGGTATCTCTGCACAAGCCCCATGTGCTGGACTCTCAGAAACCTGGCTAAAGCCACACCTACCTGACAACTTGTATCAGCTACCTGGCTACTCCTCTGTGTGTCTCAACAGGCCCAGCAAGAAAAAGGGTGGAGGCACTGCATTGTTTCTCAGGGAACCCCTCTCTGCTACCGTTGTCCTCTGCTCTGATACCACCTCCCAGTGAATGGCTCCATCCAAGCTGAACCTAGGCTCCACTAAGAAGCTCTACATTGGCTGCTGCTATAACCCTCAACTGCAGGGTCCAAGGGACTCAACAACTTTTACCTGGCTTCAGCACACTTCCCCCACCAGAGACACCATTCTCCTTCATGATTTCAACTTAAACTGGTAGAGCGTCTACCAATCAGACTACATCTGCCTGGTAAAACAGCACAATCTTGTCCAGTCAATTACACTACCCACCAGGCAGAACCCTCGTACTGCCACCCAAACCCTCCTGGACTGGATCATCACAAATAGGAAGACTGTGTGCTACAAGTTGGAATAATGGCTGACTCCATCAGTAACCACTCGCCCACGTTCATCATCTGGTCAGCCAAGGCCAGTGCCTCCCCAAATACATATCCTTTCGAAACTTTCACTGTCCAGACAGCCCCCTCCTAGCAATGCTCAGTCACTGGATTAGTCTCACTTTACTCCCATGCTGATGTGTCCTCTGCAGTGATGTCTTTCACTCAGACCCTGCTAGCATTACAAGAAAAGCATTTCCTCTCACAACTAGATGGGTCCAAGGTGGCTGCACCACTGGATCACCAAAGATCTTCTCTCCACATGAAGGACAGGGATCATGCTTGGACTGCCTACAATGTGTCCCCTCCCTGCCCTCTGGGATGCCTACAGGCATCTAAGAAACTGATGCAAGCACCTGGCTAAATCCCTGAAACAGAACTACTTCTGTAACCTTCAGAATAAAAGTCTCGGGACCCAAAGAAATTTTGGGAGTCTATCGGATCGCTTCTAAACCCCAAACTGGCAAGTCTGCCCCATGGCTCAATGCCCCTACCAGCCTGGTAACAGATCCCTAGAAGTGGCCAAGGCTTTTAATGATAAATTTACTGACCTCTCGGTGCTTCTCTCTAAACTCCTGAGTGGCCCAACCAGTGGAGAGAGCTACTACCCTAATCTGCCCCCTCTCCTAGCCCCCTTCCCCATTCCCTTTTATTTCTATGCTATCTCCCCATCGTTATCTCCAAGTTTCTCAAATCCTCCCAGACCATGGCTTCCTGGGTTGGACAGCCTTTATCCTAGTTTCCTCAGACTCATCTCCCCAGCTATTATCAAGCCCCTTACTTTTTTTTAACCTCGCCTCTATCTACCTCTGCCATGCCCAACCCTTGGAAAACGGCAAAGTGATTCTTATTTTCAAAGCTGTGGACCCCACTTCACCCACAACTATCGGCCTATCTCCAGCCTCCCGCCTAAGTAAGCTCCTTGAGAAAGTTATCCACCACTAGCTCACTGACCATGTTGCTAAGTATAACCTCATGTGTAGCCAGCAGCATGACTTTTGCAAGAATCATAGTACCACCACTGACCTTGCATTGTTGACTGACCACATCCTCGGGAACATGGACAATGGTCAGGCCACTAGCGCCATCTTCATAGACCTCTCCAAGGCCTTTGACCAGGTGAATCATGCCCTCCTCATCTCAAGACTACATCTCCTTCGCTGCTCCTTGAAGTATCAAACTGGTTCCTCAGCTACCTCTGTAATCACTCACAATCTGTTTGTGTGGGCCCTGCCTCCTCCTACCCTGCCTGTCTCAACCAGTGTTCCCCAGGGCTCCATCCTGAGTCCACTGCTTTTCTCCTTATATATACATTCCCTTCCATCCGACATTCTCACCTGTCACTCTCTCCTCTACTTGGATGACCTTGTCCTTTTGTCAGTGATAAATCTCCTCCTGCATGTCCTAAGTCCTCACCCACAACTATGGAGCTGCCCATAACTGGTTTGCAACCAACTGCCTACTGGTAAACACCAAAAAACAAAGGCTGTGTAGTTCGTGTTCAAGCCCTTCCTAGCCAAGCTCAAATCTCCTCCTTGCTACACATTGTCTCCCCTGATGGACAGTGCTCAAAATTGTTGAAACCTTCAAGTACCTTGGTGTCATACTTAACCCCTCCCTCTCCTTCTCTGAGCACATTAACTCAGTAGTTCACAGGATATACCATAAGTTGGGTATAGCCTACAGATTCAGACACTTCTTCATCCCGAGGCCCGGCTTGCCATTGTCCTGAGAAACTTACTCCCTATCATCAATTACTGTTCCTCCATCAACACTAGGCTTTCTCTTCCCTCACTGCCAAATTCTCCACCACCTACAACAGTGCCTGTTGCTTCACTTCTCAGCCCCTTTTCCACCCACCACTGCATCCTCTATCAGTCACTGGGTGGCTCCCACTCAAGGCGCTTCAACCTTGCCCTGCGCTGCTCGGTTGATATGCTACCTGCACCAGCCAAGAGTCCCATCTTGCAGCCCTATTCCAGGTCAGAACCTCGCCACTGCCTACACTCCAACTCTACCCCCTCCACATTCCCAGGGTATCTACCAACATGGGTGGAGAGCCCTACCTGCTGCTGCCCCTCACTATGGAACAAATTGTCAGCGGCTTCGCTCACTGCCTGTTCTAATCCTGCCTCAAAGACTGGCTTCTAGCTGAGTCTGGTTGTCTGTGTGTCTCTAACTAGCTCCACACTCCCTGACAGCTGCAATGATTACCCTACCCTGTGTATCCTTAGCTGCCTCACAGTGCCCTGAAATCTGCCTCTATATTTAATTACTCTGTATCATATTTTGCCAAGGTCCTTTGTTTTGTACTCGTGTGCACTGTGCTGGCTCCATTATGTTTGACATGTCTTCTATACTCTATGGTTTTGAATTTTGCATTTTGCTTTATGTTGCCTCCTGTGCCATTGTCTTGGCCGGTCATGCCTGGTTATGGTCCCTGGGTTGCGTGTACTTACCCAGTTATCAAAGTTATAAATAGTAAATAAAAATAAATAAAAATTCTAGAACTACTTCCCTTATTAACATTGGACTTATCTTGTCAGGCCCTGCTGCTTTGTCCAGGTGATGTTTATTGATGTTGCCAAGATAATCTCTTTGGAGATTGGTATAAAAGTCCCTCACTATGAATAATTTTGTGTAAAACATGATCCTTTGAAATACAGACTAAAATGTTTATTCAATTCCTCTACTATTTCTCTCGTTCTCTCATTTTTAATTTATCATTAGATTTTAATGGCTTGATGCTATTGCCACTATTCTTCTTAGAGTTTACATAATTAAAGAATGCCATTTTATTGGTCTTATCAGTGACCTACTTTATTTGATGTGCTCTTCTAGCCTTCCTAATTTCCTTTTGGCATTTCTGGTGTTTTTGTTAACATTTTAATTCTCCTGTATTCCCTGGACCCGGTATTTTTGGGATAATTTGTATTGTCTATTTTCTTACATATTAACCTATTTAGTTTTGCAGTGAACTATGGAGGTACTTGCCTTTACTGTTATATGTCTTTAATTTGGTATGAATTTGTTTAGTTAATTCAATCTGGTTATAAAATATCCCAGCATGTTTGCACCTCTTCTCCTATTGTTTCATGTTCCCAGTTCCAGTTCTCCAGATCTTCCCTTATTTTCTTATAATCACCCTTATAATAACTGAACTGAAGAGGTTTGCCATTATTTCTCTGCACTTTACTTTGAAACTGAACTTCCAGTGAGGTGGTCACTTGTGCAAAAGGGAGCCCTAATTCAAGTTGCGATATTGTCAGTGGTATTAGTTATGACAAGGTGTAGAATTTTATTTCCTCTTGTTGGGTATTGATTGGAGTTGCATTAAGCTGTTCTCACTTAGACAGCTAGGAAAATTCACTTTTCTTGGTAGTTGCTGTTTAACCCAGGATACATTGGTAGGTTAAAATCTCCAATAAAACTGCATGTCCCTTTCTTGACATTGTGTTTACTTCCCTTCATGTTGAAACATTTGTTGCTTGTTATTATTTGGCAGTTTCATTTTTGTGTCTGTGGATATAATCCTGGTAATAAGATTATTAGTATAAATTGCTACCCCTCTCTTTTACCATAGCTGTCCTTATATATGATTATAGTCTGTTATTTCCTTATCCCAGATGTCTTCAGGATCCCACCATGTTTCCAGAACTGCAACAATGTCTGTTTCTTCTCTTTGTAGTCTTAATTTGAAATAGTCAACTTTATTAATCAGACTTCTTGCACTGAGTGATGTACAATTTTATTTTCTTAAACACGATTGTTAACTTTGTTCTTTTACTTTCCTTAGATTTTATGGATTATATGACTTATGCTACCCCCACTCCTCCTGTATGTTAAAAGGTTCTTCAGGAACTTGGTAAATCTTTCACCCAAAGTTCAGCACCACTGGAGTTTAGGTGTAGACCATCTATAGCGTACAGTGTTTTGTTTCCAATGAACGTATCCCAATGTTTAAGTAAATGTCCTTTTACAGGTCACCCATCTAACTAGCTATTGATGTTAAATATTTCTTGTATACTTCTTCTGGAGGCTCTAGGTATCAGACAGGATTTGTAAAACAAAGGTTTAAGATTCCTTTATCTTCAAAGGTTTGATGGATCTGAGCCCTCCTACCCTTTTGGTGGTTGCTTTTGCCATCTGTGAAATCTCTTTTAAGTTCTTCTTGGCTCCTCTTAGTAATGTTTTTTTTTAATTGTTTAACCAGGAGTGGCACACTAAGCTGAAAGCTTTTTTACAGGTGCGACCGGGAGCACAGGGAAGTTAAGTGACTTGCTCAGGTCACACAGTATGCAAGTGGGGCTGTGATTCAAACCCTGGTCTCCAGATTTACAGCTCAGAGCCTTAAACCACTGCGCTATACTGCCTCCCTAAAGTCATTTACCTCTGCATGAATTATTAGTTTTGTGGGTCTTCCATGTTGTTAAATATTTTCTCCAGATTTTGTTATATTTGTAATGTAGGCTCCATGTAAGCACAATACTACACAGTTCATTTTGTTTGGTTTACATATTGCCATATCAATAAATATAATCATGGAATCGCCTATCACTGTTACATTATTTGTTTGCTTCTCTGTGTTACAGATCTCATTCATTTCTACTGGTAATACTGGATAGCTACTTTGACAAACAATTCCTTTATCTCCAAAGGTTTGATGTATCTGAGCCCTCCTACCCTTTTGCCCCTTTCTCGGTAGACCATCGATCAGTCATTGTCCTGTCCTTCACTAGCCACTGTTCTGTTCTGTTCTGTTTCTTCTCCACATGCATTCCCAGTAGGTTACATTGCTTCATACTCAATACAATTTGTGATCCCCATGCACTGTGAAATGTGTGTGGTGGGCATAATATGAGAAGTGTGAGCATTTCATTTTCAGTTACTACACTGGTTGCTACTGGTTACTGCATGTCTCTTATCATATTATCCTGTAATTTTCCAAGTTCCTTATTTCATTTATGGTACTGAGCTCCTCTTAACATATGTATTTGCTCCTCTAATGATTTCATGTTAATGCAATGTTTAGAACAAGGTTTGTCAGTGCCTTCTTCAATGGGCTATACAACCAATGCAATCATTTCACATTCCTTACGTAAAACCCCATTCATGCACCCTACAGCTCTATTCTGTTAGGGCTTTCAACAGCCATGATTGTTTAAATGCACCTGCTTATTACTGAGCAGTGTTCTGGCCTCCTGGCTGACATTGGCAGATAACAGGCCTCTGCTCCATGCTCGCTGTCACACACACAGAGCCTGTAGTAAGCATGGCCACCTCACCATTGTTGCAAGGTAGTTGGGCTGCTCTGAGTCAAAAAACAGGCCTCAACACAAAAGCTTGAATAAATCCATGTTTATTTAAATATACCAATGTTTCTCCTAAAAGGCATTTTCTGGGGACACTTACAACATAAATAACAATATTATACTTAACATAATATTTGTATCACATTGTCACCATAATTCATTTAGCTGAAGTGCACTCACAACATTACATATATCAGTACTCTTCAGATAGTTAAATATCCTTTGCTCAGTCTTTAGCTAAATTTTTGTATATTCACCTAAATCAATGCATTATACATTTAATCATTAACTATCTGGTATTTTCAATATTGCACACTCACCGCTTCACCAGTGTACTGTATTCATACTATACTTGTTTTCAAAGACCTCTACATTCATTACCCACCATTTCAGTGACTCTCACTATGCAAGGTTACTAGATCAGTAGGTTATACTCATGAGATTTCTGAAATAAATATTATACAAATGAATAAGATGGTTTAAATTATAATGCATTATTAGATCACTGTGTCACATCACAATATAAAGTATACTTTCTATATAATCAATACTCTTGTTTTGATCCTATTCTATTTAAAAGAACATTAGAACATAAAGTACTTAAACCATTCTGATGTCCATGGGAACACATATAAACATTTTAAATTATGTAAATTAGCATTGCTCTTTAAGACTGAAAATAAATAATTACATTTTAAACATTCCTCAGGAACTTAAAGAATTATGGATCCTAACTCATATTCAAGGCATTTTTATCATTTTTCATTTACGCTTTTGCTGTTTAAAAACACTGTGTTCATGAGTGATTTCCATCTCACTTAATTACTGCTCATTCAATGCAGATAGCAATTGTTTCTTAATGCATACCTCACTCCCAACAAGTCTGAACTTTTAGGGTTTCTATTTATAAAGTGCCAGTTTTTAGACACTTTAGTTCTTTGTTACTTCTGCAAAACTGCTGCATGTTGTCATGGGATCCTTTCCCAAAATTAACGCACCACACACAAACTTTGTTGGGTGTTCAGTTGCTATACTTTAGTTATATAATTCCATTACAAACTTTTATTTACATCACCAATACTTTGATACTTATACATAAATTTCATCACATTCTTTGCATGACACCCTCCAATCCATTAAACCATTCTGGACTTGGATGCAAACCCGCGCCACATTTGGCCTTCTGGGATGCAAACCCCAGAGGTGCCAGCATGGTTGGGTGCACACCTGTCTGTGTCCTGGTTTTCTGGCTCAGTACCTCCTGGTGCCCTATATCCTTTAACTGTGCCTCTCATTCCCTCCCACCCACCATTTTCCTTTTCCTTCCATGCTTTTTGACTTCCCAAAACTATGACACCCTGTTGCCCTCCTTTGGCAACTGTTTACGGTCCATTCTCTCTTTGATATTATCCATAAACCTGGCCACGCACTGTGTCCACCTTCAGCAGCCCACCATGGGCTGAAATTCCCCATCTTCTTGGTCCCCAGACTGCTGTCTATCTTCAGCAGCTGGCCATGCCTAAAACCAACATTGACCTCCCCCATCTTGCCAAATTACTGGGTGGGAGGGTGGTCAATCACTATCTAGAAAAAGGACAATCCAAGTCTTCCTTCTCCTTATGTACCCCAATTATCAGGGCCTTTCCTTGTGCCCTCCACCAATCCCTGTCTTCTATTTTCTGTCCTCTTCCCTCTTGTACCACCCTTCATCCCATGGCACTACATTTCCTCTCTGCCCTTCCTTCCATGCTTCCTTACTTTTCCTTCCCTTCCCCTCCCCTTTTCTTCCTATCCTTACTATCTCCACCTGGCATGTTCCCCTTCCATTTGATCAGAAACCCTGACAATAGGGGCTGCTTTTAAATTGCCAACCCACCTTGTCATGGATCCTCTTCCCAAAATTAACAAACCACACACAAACCTTATTAGGTGACCAGTTGAAATACTTTATCTAGTTAATTCCATCACCAAACTTGTATTTACATCACCAATACTTTGATACTTATACATCAATTTCATCATATTCTTTGCATGACAACCTCCAATCATTAAACCATTCTGGACTCGGATGCAAACCCGATGCCACATTCAGCCTTCTGGGATGCAAACCCCACAGAGTAGCCAACACGCTGGGTGCACATCCAGCCCATTTCCTGGTTTTCTGGTTCAGTACCTCCTGGGCCCCTATATCCTTTACCTGTGCCTCTCATTCCTCCCAACCCCCTTTCCTTTGTCATCCACTAGCCCATCTCCAGCTATTGTGATGGATGATGGGCTTCCATCTGCCTACTCCTATCCACTCTGCCAGAGCCCTTCCTATTGCAGGTTAAACATGCCCAGCCCCACCTCTGTCAGGTGTACCCCATCCTGACTGTACAGCCCCACACACTTGTACAAAATGTCCTTGTGTGTGATATATATACTCACTTAAATCAGCTACCATAGCTGCCACTTTCTTATTCAGCATCTTCCTAGCCCTCTACTGCTTTGATATCCCTTGCTTGCCACCATATCCATCTTGGGATCATCTCTGACCGTGCAATGACTACCTTCAGCTGCTATCTCTTAATTACTTCTAAGTCCACTTTTATTTACAACATGATGTCAACCCATGGTCACTCCCCATATTGTTGCACCCCCAAGTGCAAAACCAACAAATCTGGCCTTGTCAACTTCAATTCCTCCAATAGCAGCAACATCTGGGCCATAGCATGCCCGAACCCTTTCCAGTGTACTTTTGTCACCTCTAAATCCATTCACAGCTGTCTCCACCAGGTCTCACTGCTACTGTTCTCTCTGCTCAATAAATGAAAGAGTGGCCAACAATCCATACATTCCTTCAAAGGCCCAGATCTGTTGGGAGGGGAGACAAACAAACATCCATTAATTTTCCAGTTCTCTAATGCAGGTCTTATAACAAGCTAACTTCTACCTCAAACCTTCTTTATTTCCATAGCTGGTCCCCTTTGCAGCTTCCTCCTAGAGCTGCCCCAGTCCTGAATAAATGGGATGAAAACCCAGATGCATCCTCACCCCAAAATTCCAAGCCCTTCTCAGCACTGCTGCTATCTGGTAGTTGGTGGCCGGGTCCTCGCTGTCGGTATAAACAAACTGCCCCTGCTGTCAGTCTAACTGTCCTGTAACCTCCATAGGTCACACTGCACATCTTATCCCTGTCTTTATCAACTGTATCACAACCCTTACTCCACACCTGCCTAGTCTGTCTTGGACCTGCTCATTCACAAGTCTATCCTGTCATCAAACCACATGTTTTCCCAATGTAGCTTCACACCTCTATAACTCTTGCTCTGGGCTACTACTTTGCTCACCCAGAACGTGCCTGAAACATTAGCACAAAGACTGCTATAAACAAGCATGGCTCATAATCAGAATGGCAAATGCTACTCAATGCCCCCACTAACCTGCCCCACAAACTCTCTGAGATGTGGCCTCCTGTCTGAGGCTTCTGCCTTCAGTATCTGCCAACCCTGCATCATTCTTCTAACCACTGGGGGTCTGCAGGGCTCCTTCCCATCCTTGATACTGCATACCAAAACTAAACCCACCAAATGGATCCCCTGTGGTGGAGTGCAACCCCTTCTTCCCACTTTGAACAATAAACCTCATAACCTGCCTCTTGTCATTAGCACACTTACTCCATTCCAGACCACTTGGAATTCTTGGAATACTTTCCAAGATTCCTCGATGCCTTCAACATACTTGCAGACCAAGAGCTCCTGAACAGCAGCTGGGATCTTTCCAGCCAATCTCCATAAGTGGGTGGGACCACCATTCTTCTGGCTGCTGCCCTGCATGAGGCACCTGAACCTGTCCAACTGAAGATGAGAAAGGCTGTCAGCCACCGTGTTATTAACCCCTTCAGTGTGTCTTGCTCTAAATGACAGGTTCAGCCTCAACCCGTGTAACACTAGTTGCCTCAGTACCTTCAATACTATCTCTTTATGGCTGTCTGTTCAATACTTCCACCACTGCCTTGTTATCACACCAGAACACTACTCTCTGATTTTGCAGGCATTCTCCCCAAATTATCACTGCCACCCATATCAGAAAGATCTCCAGGACTGTAATGTCCCACGTAATCCCTTCTCTGTCCATTCCTTCAGCCAACTTTCTGACATCCAGTCCACATTAAAATATGCCCCATCTTGAATGCCCCTGCTGCATCTGTGTATAGCTCCAGGTCTGTTTTGATTTACCAATCATCTTGCAAAAGTGACCTCATTGCAATGCTGCAAGAACTGCTCTGACACTACAAGTCCTGCATCACCGTCTCCATACGTCCACCCAGTGATGGGGCCACCTCATCCTTTCATTGACCTTGCCATCCTGTGAGTAAAAGCCTGCCTGGAGTCATTGCCCTGCAAGCAAAATTATGATGCCCAGCAACTGTTGTACCACTACTAGGGGCACCCTGTGTTTTCTTCACCATTTCTACCAACTCCCATAACTTCTGCTCCTTACGCTTGGGTAACCTGAAAGTCCTCCTTCTATGTCCAACTCTATCCCCAAGAACTCCAACTTATGAGTTGGGCCCTCAGTCTTCCTTTTGCTAGCAGAACCCCTATCTTGCCACACATCTCCTGGAAACACCGTAGCATGTCAGTGGTCCCTCCTCTCCGTGTCCTATCAGTAGAAAATAATGTACCAACACTCTATAACTGTACTGTTCCCCAAATGCCCACTGCAGCCATGTGCTAAACATTTCAAAAGTGGTGCATGCCACCGATCATCCCATTGGCATAGCTTTATTGAAACAGTAAAACCCATTAAACTTAAACCCAAAAGCTCCCAATCCTCTACTCCTCATAGGAAGCAGCCTGAATGCTGTCTCTGTTTCATTTTTGCCAGCCACACCCCTTCCATGCTGGAATAATTCCACCACCTGATCCAGTGTCATGTAGGATATGGCCCTGTGCTGTTCTCCAATAAAATAATTTACTGATTCCTTTCTGTAGGACAAGTGGTGAATCAGCCGAATTCACCTGACTTTCTTTTGGCAGCAAACCCAGAGCTGACACTTAGCCTCTCAAATGGAAGTTCCTTGAATGGGTCCTCTATCCTGCATGCCACCAACTCCTTCTATATCTTTTCCACAACTAGCAGTTCCTTTTCCTTCACTGATCACAGGTTACATGCCTTCATGGCCCTCAATGCTCTTCATATCTTAAATTAAACCCTTTTGTAACACCATTCCGCAACATATCCGTGCTCTCTTGCCTGGGTATCCCTACATCTATACCTGCAATAACTCCCTTATTAACTGGCATCTTGGCCATCTCATATCCACCCTTCATATCTGTTCCCCTTACCCATTATCGCCCTCCATTGCTTGAACCAAATCCCTCTGCTAACTCCTCTTTCGCCCCTCCTCTTGTCACAGCCCCCACCCCACACCTGGAAGCCCCTCAAAGGTCTGTCCCTGAACCTATCCTCCCATTCCTGCATCTTGAGACAGGGTGCGGCTCTGTACATTTGAGCATGCATCACCCATGAGCACTGGGCCCAGTTATATCCCCAATATAGCTTTTGTTGGTTTCCTGTATCCATTCTCACTACCCCCATCCATCATTTGCACCTTCATTGTCTCAAATCAGATGTCCAGATTCCTGGTATCCCACCTTACAGCCCCTTGAGACACAATCATCTGCCTGAACTTCTCATGATATAGTAACCACCGTATCTGCCCGCATTTTATATGTACAGCGTACTATCAGAAAATATGCCAATAGAGGAATGGCCAGCTCTGGCTGTTTCTGTATCATGATAATGCTAACATATGTGAAGCCTGTAAGCCAGGTTTCCATGGTCTTAACTTTAAAAGACATGCCTCCTGTGTGTTACCAAACATCACTAGACCCACTGCATCTCCATCTTCCCTATCCACTCCTTCTCTTTTGTATTCTTGGTTGCCTCCTTATCTACCAGTGCAAAGATATTCATACCTCTTCCATATATCTTTTCCTTTAATGCCTGTGGAATGTGATCCCCACTGTGATCCCTGGTTCTCCTTCTTCCCCTGCCTTCAGACCACCCTCCCTCTGCCCCCTTCCTGCCTCCTCCTGCTGTTCTCTTTGGTTCCTGTAGTACCTTCTCCTGCTCTCCCACACATTCTCCCTATACCTGATCGCCCCTCCACATACTCCTTCAAACTCCCTCTACTTTAATATCAACTAAATCTTTCTTACTCTGATGTCCTGAGGCTCCTTGGCCCCTGTTCTGGCAGACATTTTGCCCCTTTCCAGTATCCCTGCTGGCACCTTCCTCTTCCTGTCTGGCTTCTTCTTTGTCTCCTCCTTTCTGCTGCCTCCAACATCACCTGGACCTCCGCATCATCTCCATTGCCTGCTGCACCGGGTCCTCACTGGGGCCTACTCCAGTGTTCTTTCCTTTCTTTGACTCCATGCCTGCCAAGCTCAAAGAAGACCAAATATCAGCATAAACCACTACTATGACCTGTTGCCCTTAGCTCCCCATCCCAGCTGCTTCACTTCCTTCTTTTTGTGTATGTGTGCCTCCAGTCTGTACATGTATTTGTCCCTGCTAATGAAGAGCAAACAGCCTCAGTGGATCCTTTATGTCCCTCCACACTACTTCCCAGACCTGTGCCAGTATTACTTATGTCACCATCTAAATGGCCTATATTAAAACATGCTCATCCATTCCCCCCTAGTTGTTGCTTTCTTCAATTATTTGCCTCCTTAACATTTCACACTGGTTATTTAACCCTTCCATCCTACCCATGCATGACCCCATTTAAGACCCCTACTGGTCTAATGTTTGCAACTGTCCACTCTTTAAAATGGTGGACTCTCATCCGTGCACATGTGTGCTTGTTACTCCTGTCCACCATCCAAAAAGCTGGCCAATTACCACCTTTTTCCCATTTCTCCTTACTGTTGCTATCCTCTTTTGATTTGCCTCCTTAACTTTCCCGCTGATCCTTTAACATGCTGGCCTCTCAAGTTTGCCCTGCCCCCATTACGACCAATGCCTGGTCTGGCATTTGTGAAATGACTGCTTCTTAAAATGGAGACACTTGTCCTTCATGCATCTTCACTGGCTGCCATGTCAAGATGGCGGCCACCTGTAGTATGCATGCAGCGTGACAACTCTCATATCGTTTGGCCCGCTAGTTTTAAAATACTTCCCAGCATCTTTTACTGCTAAACAGCATGCAGTCCCTTCCTCGTGGTCCCCACAGCCCATTCAGTTCAATGGCTCCCTTGTCTTGAATGCGACCTGGTACTGTACTCCCATGGCATCTCCTGACTCTGACTTTTTTTTTAAACTGCCTACCTGCCTCTTCCACTCTTTTTCTGCCTTTCTCCTTCTGGTAGGCTGCAGCTGTGGTCTTCCCTCATTCACCTCTTCCTCTTTGTGACTGCAAACTCAGTGCTGCCCCACTATACTTCTACATCCTGACCTCCCAAACAACCATTTCAACTATGACCACACAGCACCTGCTCCCAGAGGCGATCTAAAGTTGGAGCAGTGCTTCATCTCCTCTGTGCTAGGCACTGTGCAAACCTATTGCAGTACTCTGTGGCACAGCATTTCTGCCTCACTTAAACCTGCAGCCATTTTGCATATGCACCATGCTTACAGTGCACAGTTTATCAGGCTAAATACCTACAAATTCAAATTTCTTAATATGCATGCAACAGTCTTGTGCTACTGACAAAATAACATTTAATGGCTGAATTGCATATCTTTCCCCAGCTGCAATACCAAAAGCTTTAAATTGGCTAATAGCGTTCATCATTATAGTGTTTGAGCTATCCTATATTCAGCTCATCCTAAATAATGTGCACCTTGATCTCTGTATTCCACTGCGCTGAAAAATATTCTTCCTCAAGTTCTGCAAGCTGAATGTGCTAGACAAGTTTTCAAATTGCTATCTAGCAAAAAGAAAAGCGAATCAAGTCTTTCTTCTCCTATATTCCCCTTCTAGGGGCCTTTCTCTAGCTCCGCTCCACCAATCCTTGTCTTCATTTTGTTTCCCTCCCTCTTGTACCACCCTTCTTCCCATGATCCTACCTTTCCTCCCTGCCCTTCCTCCCATGCTTTCTTCCTCTCTTTCCTTTCCTTCCTTCCTCCCCTCCTCCTTCCCCTCCTTCTCTCCCTGTCCTTCCTATCTCCACCTGGCACCCTCCCTTCCATTTGGTCAGGAAACCCTGACAATAGGGGTTGCTTTTCGAACTGGCAACCCACCTTATATACATTTCAATCTGGCATAAATGAATAGAGATTTCAAAATGGGTTTCACTTACCATGCTCTGCATGCATCTGGCCTAGCTGACAGCGAGAGCACACTGAATGGCTCCTCCACTTGCACCCCGCTGAGCCATGTGCTGACATCATGGAGGTCAGCTAGCGCCCACAGCTTCCATCCCAGTGCCCAGCAGTGGCACTAAGCTGTCAGAACATCTTTATTCAGGATAGTTTTTATATGTGACAGAAAGTCTGCATCAGTCTTAATAGCGCTGAAGTGCTACTGCCTAGCTCTTTTAGTTTTTAGCACTCCTGTTGGAGAATACATAATATTCACTAAGGGTCACAAGTTAAAGAGCATGCCAAGTCCACACTGCTACCACAAGTATCAAGACTTTTACTGTCAGAAACATTTAAGAGCCCCAATGGTTTTATTTTCTTATTTCTTTAATTAATATATAGACTTTAACTCTTGCAAACATTATGCAAAAATTATTAAAATTCTAAATTAGCTCATTAAGAAATACATGAGCAATACCCAAACACAAGATTAATTTACCAGATATAAATAATTAATGCCATGCTGTTTTGCCATGCCCACGCTTCCCTTCCAAACCACTGAGGCAAAGTCAGTAAAGAAACCAGCACGCCACAGCACTCTTTCATTTCATGACTCTTTTATGTGCTTGTCATATTGCTCAACTTGAAGCTGTAAGGAACAGGTATTGCTCCTATACAGATATAATCCTACATCCAACAATAACACAGCACAAAAGTCCCTGCAGTAAACCCATCAAAGAGCCCAGGCTAGCCACCTCCCATATAAACCATAGTCATATACTAGATATGTGTCACCAACAGGCTTGCCAGTTTGCCTCCTCATTCATACCCAAAGAACTGTTCGGGTCCCTAACTCAAAATCCACCACATCTCACATTTCTCTAATTTTCTACTGAAATCTTATCCGCTAGATGCAGGCAACACTTGTTCCAGACCCCTAAATTTAAGCTGAATGCCATTGTGGCCCTTTCCTTGAACATTGCCACACCAGAGCCCCTCATCCTGCATTCTTATTGTGCTCTTATGTTCTGTAATTCTGTGCTTCGATTTTCTGGAGTTTTACCTACATACAGATGGTCAAAGTGAATTGAATGACATAAACTATCCCTATGGTATTACATGAAATGTGAGAATTAATAGCATATTCCTTACTTGTATGTGGGTGTTTGAAATGCTTCCTTATGTTGGGTGTGCCCACACACTGAGCATCTCCTACATGGGCATGTACATTTCTCAGTGGCCCAACAGTAACTGCCCTGTACAACTGCCTCCAGATATTGTTTCTTTATGTACCAATCTGATTTAAGATTAGGTGCATCAGATCAGCACACGGCTCAGTGGCAGGTACAAGAGGGGAGCCATTCAGTGCACTCCTGCTGCCAGCTAGACCAGTCACACAGAGCATGATAAGGAAACTCATTTAGAACTCTCTAGTCACTTATGCCTGATTGAAATTTATATAATGTACAACAGTTTTGCAGAAGTGACATAAAATGAAAGTCTCTCAAAAAACTAGCACATTATAAATTAGCACACTAGAAGTTCAGACTGGAGTGAGGTATGCATTTAGAGACAGTTGCTATCTGCATTGAATCAGCAGAAATTAAATGAAATGGGAATCATTCATGAGCACAGTGTTTTTAAATAATAGAAGCGTAAATGAAAATGGCAAAAAAATATGCTTTCAATATGAGTTAGGATCCATAATTATTTAAGTTTAAAACTAATTAAAACAAAAATAGTGCATATTTGAGGGCAAAACAGAGTAATAATAGTAATTGCTGGAAGTGTATAATGAGTGTTTAAAAAAATACCAAAAGGAAATTTTAACAGCAAAAAGGAATTATGAATATAAATTGGCAACTAAAGTACTAAATAACTACAAATCCTTCTTCTCATACATCAACTCTAACATGGGTGATACTGAAACCATTACCTCCCTAAAAACAGGATGGTGAGTTGACCACAGATAATCAGAAGATGGCAGAGTTATGTAATACATACTTCTCTTCAGTATTTAATAAAGGGCTATATGCAGCAACAGATGACAGAAATAAATCTACATGGTGGAGTGTTAAACTTAGCAGCACTGATGTAGCTAAAAGATTACTGGAAATAAATTCAAATAAGGCACAGGGACCAGATGCTATACATCCAAGAGTTATTAAAGAACTAGTGCATGTGCTGTCAGATCCAGTCACTCATATTTTCCAGAAATCCTGGATATGGCTGAGGTACCAGATGAATGGAGACAGGCTATGGTTATTCCTATATATAAAGGGATCAAAACAGGTGGTTGCAAATTATAGACCCATTAGCTTAACCTCGGTCTTGGGTAAGATCTTAGAGAAAATAATCAGGGACCAGATCTTGGATTTTCTAAATAGTAAAGGTATCACTGATTACTCACAGCATGGATTTACAGAGGGTAGGTCATGTCAGACCAACCTCCCGGAGTTCAATGGTAGGATTAATAAGGCCGAGATATGGGTAATTCAGTAGATATTGTAGTTCTTGATTTTGCAAAGGCATTTGATAAAGTGCCTCATGAAAAGCTGATAAAAGCTCTCAAAGAATTAAGGGTTCATGATAATTAGATTTATTGGATAGAGGCTTGATTAAAAAACAGGAGACAGTGAGTGTGTAGAGAGAGTATGTTCTGACTGGGTGGATCTGACCAGTGGGATACTCCAGGGATCCGTTTGGGCCTTGCCTTTTAATTTATATATTTCAACAATGTGTGTCAAAAATGGGGTGTGGTTATCTACATTTGCAGATGATACGCATGTGGGACTTCCTGTTAATAATATTAAAGAGGCTAATATCTACAGGCAGCCCCAACCGATTTGGATGCATGGGCAAAACAAAAGAGCTCTACATTTAACATGGAGAAATGTGTTGTTATGCATATGGGAAAGAAAACATGCAGTATAAATACAGACTGAGAGGTAAAGAGCTGAGGCAAGTACAGAATGAGAAAGATCTGGGAATACAAGTTGATAATGAACTAAAATTTAGAATACATTACGGCCAGGTAGTAAAGAAGGCTAGTGGAATACAGCACTGCATAATTAAGCACATTAAAAGTAGAGATATAGCAGTACTAATGCCCATGTATACCTCATTGGTGCGTCCATGTGGAGTACTGTGCACAGTTCTGGGCACCAGGCTATAAGAAGGATATTAGAGCCTTAGAAGGTACAGAGAAGAGCTACCAAAGGCATAAGAGAAGTCCAGGGACTAAATTATGAGAGAAGATTAAAATATCTTGGCCTTTACTCCTTAGAGTTTCATAGATTACATGGTGATATGTGCCAGATATTTAGAGAACTTAAAGATGACCATGTAAGGGAACAACTAGGCCTGGTACTAAAGAAGCAGACATCGATACTAGAGCAAATACCCTTCAGTTATATAAAAATATAATACCAAAAGAAGGAAAAGTGGTTCATTGTGAGAATCACTGGCATATGGAATGCACTTCCTAATAAACTAGTGTTAAGTCCTACTATGGATATTTTTAAAAATAGGTTAGATGCATACCTAATAGAAAAGGGTGTACAGGGATATTTCTAGAATAATGGCGTGCTATATGGACATGTGTCTTATGCTCAGATATAACCTATGACCCTAAGTTCCTGAGGAATGTTTGAAGTTTAATTATTTATTTTAAGTCTTAAAGGAGCAGTACTGATTTATATAATTTAAAATGTTTATGTGCTTTTCCATGGAAGTAGGGATGGTTTAAGTAATTTACAGTCTAACATTCATTTAAATAGAATTGGCTCATAACAATAGTATTGATTAAATAGAAAGTATACTTATATTGTGAAATGACACACTAATCCAGTAATAAATTAAGATTTAAACCATCTTGTTCATTTGTATTACATTCTTTCAGAAATCTTGTGCGTTTGATGTACTGATCTGGCAGCCTTGCATGGTGAGAGCCACTGAAATGGTGGGTAATGAGTGTAGAGATTTTGACAAAAGTATAGTATGCATACAGTACACTGGTGAGGCAGTGGGTGTGCAGTATTGAAGATACCAGATAGGTATTGATTAAATGTATAATGCATTGATTTAGGTGAATAAACAGAAACTGAGCTAAAGACTGAGCACAGGAGTACTGGTGTGAGTAATATTGTGGATGGTCTTTAGAGCTTAAATTAATTATTGTGGCAATGTGATATAAATATTAAGTATTATATTTTATTTCTATTTAAAAGTGTCCCAGAAAAAGACTTACAGATTAAACATTGGGTATTTTGAATAAATACAGATGTATTCAAGCTTTTTGTGTTGAGGCCTATTTTTGGTTCAGAGTAGCCGACCACCTTGTTGTAGAAAGAGTCTCTCGATTTAGGGCATGCTCCACTGAAATATTATCACCTGAGAGTGACTGGTAATTGTGACGTAGACAGCCATGTTCTGAGTGCAGTATCATTTATTTTTAATAAAATGTATTACTGGATGTCTCTTGCTGAAAATCAAGTGCCCTTGGAATAACCTCACCCCCTCCGGTTTCAGCTGAAGGATGGATGCCATGAGAAAATGCTGAGACAGCATGTGAGATTATACACAAACAGATTTTAGAGACAGTGTGTTACTGTACATGGTAGACCAGGAGCTAATTACAGAGTTGTTGAGATTAACTTTGTTAAGAGGAAATCATAAAAGGTTTATGACACTGAAGAAAAAAACCAGGTTATTACGCAGGGGTGTGAGGTTGTAAATGCTCCTATGAAGCCTGTGTGAGAGAATGCAGTATGGATCAAAGAGATGTCATTTGACACACGTGAGTTATGCTGAGGATTGCAGAATGTAATACTTTGAAAATACATCCTGCGGTTGTATAAGATATATATTTTTAAAATATAATCTGACAGAGGAGGAGCTAGCTGACCTCTCACCAAAAGGGGTTGGCTAATACAGTTGTTTAAGGAATAATTCTGTTTTACAGACACATTCTGACCTGGACTCTGACCACGAAACATCTTGGGAGCACTAAGCAAGTATTTAGAGACTAAGTACTGAAGTAGGAATTTGTACTGTTTATACCTTGTTTCTTTTTAAAAGATTTGTATGTCTTCGATATAAGAGCTCTGTATTTTGTGTTTCACATATTTTTAACTACTTTAGTAAAATTCTTTTTAGAACTTACCTGGTCTGTCTTTGACTTCTTTTTATTTTGTAAGAAAAGTCCATGGTTATAGCAGACAATAGACATAAGCTTGAATGGTGGTATCAAACTGGCAAGAGAAGCATTAGATCTGAGATATTTATTAAAGTTTTAAAGGGTTCATCTCTGTATACCTGGTTGGGTGCCCGTAGGTAAAGATATCCAACCCCAAAGACAGATATATCTGAGCCTGTGCATTGGGTATGCTAACAAGTGGTTAACAGTTTGAATCCCTCCAGAACTGGAGACCAGGTTGATCCGAACTCACAAAACAGACAAGAGGTTACCTTGTCTGTTAGACTATCCACAAGACTGTGCTCAGAGGTTGGCACTCTGGGAGTAGATGGCCTGACCTGCTGAGTGGGTTTGTGACAGTAATTACCTACTGGCACCTGGAACTGACCACCTCACCTTTGCCCCAGTAAGCATTGCTCGAGTTGCGCTAGTAGTGCGATCAGACAACACCTTTACAACAAAACTCAGTAAAGTGATATTACAGCTTCTGACTCCTGGATGATCATGTTTAAAACAGATTAAAATCATGTTATATAAGAGGCAACCAATCTAGCCCCTCATTTAGTCCATATCTTTGTCTGTGAATTTGAATAAATCAATCTAGGTTACCCCCACCTTGTAAACATAACCTTCTTCATTCCAAAAGCCTGAGACTTGGGATGCTGTGTCTAGCTGCTCTCAAAGCGTGCTTTTGGAGAATTTATGTTTCGGTGTGAATATCACTGTCATGTTCCCCAATCCTTTTCTGAATTCTCTCCAGTTTTGCAAATATGAAAAAGGTCACATGTGCATTTATGCAGACAACTTCCACTGTGTGGTAGTTGGTAAACTCTTTAATCACAATTTTCGTATCAGTTGCTGCATTATATTATTTCTTTTAGACTGTGTGTATTTGAACATTGGACACACCTCCCACAAAGATAATTCCCTTAATATTAAGACCTGCCAAAAGTTTCCACTTGTGTCCTTTGGGACCAGATGGTTACTATGAGCTCTCCAGTTTTTCAAGATTTTTGCTTCTTTCACCGTCACCAGTGTCTGCTCTTGAAATAGTTTCTGCCCTTCCATGGTACAGTAGAATGAAAATATTCCAATGTTTATGGACAATACTGTATGTTTAATCTCCCCAAAGCTTTCAGAGTAAGGAGTTGAGAAAATAATCCTTTCATTTTGTCCATTTATCTTTTCCTTCCCTCTCCATCAGCAAGTCATTCCTGTCTGTGTTATCTGCTCTGGTTCTTGCTTTTCTGATTGCCTGTTGTTTATATTCCATCCCCAAAATGCTCTAAATTTTCTCTGCTGCCTTCATGTGTTCCTCTTCCTCTGATCCTTGCTCTTAAAAATTGTCACACAGGTGTACAGGATTTTGTCCTTAGTTCTTTTTGGTGAAACTGATGGCATGCAAATGGAATTCCTGTCCAACTGTTTGTGATAGAGCCTGGCATACAATCTATTGTTTTTATATATTTCTATATCCAAAACACTGATACAGTCTCTGCTATGGCTGGTCACAAATACCAGGTTCTCTATTCTACTGTTCAAGAATTGGAAGGCTACAGACAAGGCTGCTCTCCTCACTCCACACACAGGCATTTTTTCTTGCAGCCGAGACTTTGTCTGGCCTCTCTCAGGCCCACTCTTTCTCTGAACCTTGCCCCCCTCGCTGTGTTTGCCTCTTCCCTTCCTTCCTGTTGGAATCTGCTGGCTGTGTTTGACTCCCTGCCTGGTTTGTACTTCTGCTTCTGGGTCAGTAATTTTCTTGCCTTTCTGCTTCTTGATCTGTGTTTTGCCTATGGCTGCAGTCTGTGCTTCTGTCTGTTATTTGTTCTCCCTCTGCTCCTGTGGTCCTGTTTGCTTCATTTACTTTTTGGGCTTTTCTGGTATGCTAGTGCCCCTTGTTTGCATTGTTATATTTAGCTGCACTGCTAATCATGCTCTCAGTTCATTTACCATATTTTATCAGTCTCTCTCTGTACTAGGTGCCTGTGTGCTCTCAGTTCCAATTGCTGTTTCCATGCTGTAGTCCCTGGGCTCATCACCTTAATTGTTTGCACTTGCCTTTAGTTCTGGCTCCCTTAGCAGCTATCACTCTGTCTCATTCCCTGCCTGCTCCAGCAGTGTCCTGCCCTACTGCATCATTACTATGTTTGTGTTATTTAGGCTCATTTATTACTACTCCCACTTTACCAAACCCACAGCAATCTGTTTCTGACAATAACCTAATCCTGCTTTCATGGCTGGCACATATTTAACTTATTTCATTAGCTGCTTGGTGTCATGGCACCATGTTCATTCTTCTTTATGTTTTCTATGGCGGGGACTGAGGTCACAGCCAGCATTGCAGCCCAGGCAGCTGGAGCAGCATCCTATTTGTCATGTATTGTATAAGACCCTGGCTCACCCAGCCTCCTCCTGCTGCTCCACATAGCCTTTGTGCTGCTTGCAACCAGTGATTCCAGGAACTCTCTACCTAAGGGCTTTTGGCTCTACCCAGCCTTCTATCAGCCCTTTCCTAATATTATGCACCTGGTTTACACAGTCACCCCAGCCTTCCATGTCCATTGCACTATCAGTAATGCTCATCTCCTTCCAAGTCTGGCAGCATATCATGCTTACTTGCTTTGAACCACACCACCTACTGTACTGGCTTTGCAACCTCCTTCTACCTAACCAGCTTCACAGCCTCCTCCTCTCCAACCATCAGACCTGGGCTTCGCCCGGTCTCGCCATTCTCTTACTCATAACATACAAATCAATTCACTTACAATTTGGCTTCCTAATGGACATGGTTGACAAATGCATTTGCCTACCTAGACCCATGAGAGTGTCCATATTGCCCAGCCTGACCTATGTACAGATCTCTCCCATCAGCTCTCATCCAGTCAAGACCCATGAGAGGGTCCACAGTGCTTAGTTTGACCTATGTACAGGTCTCCCATGTCTGCTACCCTCCATCATGACCCACGTGTGGATCCCATGCTCATATTACAAACTCCTCCACATTTTGAGACATGCTGACTGTATCCATTACATTTCAGGACTCAGGGCTAACCCTGGAGGCTGATGGTCTCTCTCTCTGCACCTGGAAGTCCACATCTTGAGCAAGCAAAGCTTGCAGTGGGGTCCTTCTCACCTGGCCCATAGTTGAGATGTCCTCACTCTGGATGGACCTTCAGTCATCAACCATACTGGCGCACCTCTCGATGTAGCATCAAAGACTTCAGTGGCAAAGGGTGGGCTGTCATGGAAGTGCCCTTTAACTGCCTGAATGGGTTGGAGGCACCCTTTAAAGCTATTCTCCCTACAACCACCTTTAGTTCACCTAATTTATTCTTAGATCAGTTGGCGGCTGAGCACCTCGATGGTCATTACTCTCCTCCACCCACCTTGGAGGTTGGCACCGAGATGCCCGGTGTTGCAGAGTTTGCTCGCAACCTTCCATAGTGTTCCCATTAGAGGATAGAGCAAGAGTGTTCCCCAAATTGCAATTCTCCTGGATTAATCTACTAAATTGCAGCAGCAGAACCATCACTAAACAAAACTGTCCCAAAGCCTGGAGGGAAGGTGGCCTTGGGCCTTTGATCCCCAGAGGTTTCCTTCTGAAGAGGGTTTTCCTCTCTCCCTGCCAATGGTCATAATACTAGATGAGGCATAGTTATAGTCCCTAGATCGTTAGTTAGGTTTCTGCTGTTGGATGGAGTTGGTGGCTACCCGTGGTGCCCCTTCTCCTCTTTGGCTATTCTCTCTCTCCTTGAAGCCAGGCCTCCATGCCTTACAGTCAGACCTCCAGTGGGTTACTATTCACCTGTTGTTTCTTGCCTACTCTACTCAAACAACATGAACAACTGACCCATGCTACCAACTGAACCCATACTACCAATTCAACCCGATAAGTGTTCACTACCTGTATACTTTGCTCAACACTCTTGTTGGGCTTCTTCCTAAGTACCTTTAGCCAAGAGTCTCTCCCACGGCACCTCAAGTGATGGAACCCTCCCTGGGTTCCTTGCCTTCATACCCCTACAGGGTGGTATATCCCATGGATGAGAGGTGAACAGCCAAAGATTATCTATGTTACACAAGCACGAAACCAGTTGCACAGTCAAATTGAACTTTCTATGCCCCTCCACACCACAAAGTTGTCCTCAGTAAAATGTTTCCATTGTGCTACCTGACTCAATATACATTCTGTTCCTGATCATGCACAAACCATTTCTCAAAGGCATTCATACAGTATTTATGTTAGCATCTGATGAGGCCATAGTTTTCCCCATTGATGTACTTTTTTTTGTCAATAAAAACTATTCTCAAACATGAAAGTTAATTAGGGGTTTGTTCTCTGTTCAACATCTGTCAAAATTTCCCTTAGTGCTTGTGCTCCCCTTCATGAGCTATAGAAGTGTAAAGGTCTCGTAAGTCCCATGTAACTAGGATGTGATTTCCACTTCTGGATCCGCTTCATTCATTTCCTCTATTAGCTTTATTATATCCATAGTGTCTTTAATGTATGCTTTTGTAGTTTCTACCATGCCTTTAATATGGTAGTCGAAGAAAGTGGAGAGGGTTCAGAACTCATCAATGCCAGCCGTGATAGGCCTCTCTGGTGGATTGCGCAAACTTTTATGCATCTTGGGGATCATGTAAAATACTGGTGTTCTAAAGTGTTTGCATTTAGAGCTTCACATTCCCATTCTGTCAGCCATTCATTTGTAACTCCCCTCCAATAAGTCACCTACTACTCTATACATATTCTCCACAGGATTCCTCTCTGCCTTTGTGCAGTTCTCAGTGTTCCTAATTGTCTCTCACTCCCTTTCATAATCCTGCAATTCTGTAGGACAGTTGACCCTCCTTTGTCTGCACTTTTAATAACAATTGATTTGTCATTCTCCAAATTCTGAGGGCCTCAAATTCCCTTGCTGTTGGATTATACTTTCTTCTTCTGTCTAACAAATTTACATTTTCATATAATCATCCAGATCCTTTTCTATTAAATTACAATAAGTCTGAATATTTGTGGGAATTGGACCTGTTGGCAGAAATCTGACTTCACCCTTAATGCTCTTGTTAATTCCATTTGGTCTACCTTCTCTGGTAGTAGCACTGTCATTTTTAGTGTAAAATAGAATCTTAATCTTAACTTTGAAAGTTCTCTGTTTATCCATTTATAAGCACAATACGACACTCTGAGGTGAGTGCTATGCAGCCACAGTGCAGTTCGGGGCATAAAGCACACTGCCTGCAGCATTATGTCTCCTGATGCCCCGTCGTGCATTATGCCAGCACACTGCATACCCCATCATATGTTATTGCTTACATGATCACCACTGGGGATTTTCTGATTTTTTTACCCTTGTTATAATGGTACCTCCCCTTTCCCAGCTCTCCCCCTTTGGTGCACTCTGCTTGGGCAGGTCTTCTGTCCCTTATACTTCATTTTTTGCTGTTTTGTGCTTTTCAACCCCAGCCTCATGTCACACCTTATATCTGTTTTTGTTTCATGCAGTTTTTATATACATTTCCCAATCTCATTCCCTCTATCAAACTCTCTGACTTCATTTCCAAACCTAATAAACAAACAGTTCTCTTTTTTTAGTTTCTCCTTTTGCTTGTATTATAAAGCATTATCCTAAACATGGGTGGACTCTTTTTGATTCTTTGGACTGCAGAACATGCCATAAATAAAGTAAGTGCAAGTTACTCAGGGTGCCTTTCAGTTTGTCATTCATCCAGTGCACAGTGCAGATGTGCAGAAAGATCCAGGTATAGTACTACGGCTCCAGAAAACCAGTAAATGTCTCAGTGTCTCTAAGACAGAGTCAACATGGAGAAATACTCCTCTGTTTTGATTTAATGTTGCTTTCAGCTTGTAACTTGCAGTTTATTGCAGCAGAGAAATAATTACAACATAAATAATCTAGATAATGGCAGATTTGCAGTACAAAAGTTTATAACTAAAAGCAGCAGTTCAAAGCAGAAATATATGCTACATGTGTATTCACAAACAGGGCCCTGGCTACCTCAGCCCCAGCACTTCACTGATCTGGAGCCTCCTCGAGGGTGTGGCCTAGAGAACATAGAGGATTGTGTATGAGTAATCATACACACAAGGCAGTTGTATGATTGAGAGGTTTCCATGGTAGCCTGAGACACTGAGACCTTGAGAGTGTAGCTCGAGAGGTCCGTTACCATGGAAACCCTCGAGAACGTGAAACTGCCTTTGTTGGTATGTGATTGCTCATTCTCCAATCTTTTATAGTGTATGCTAATCATATTTAAGTTCCGCTTCTCAAATTGCCCTCCCCATATTGAAAGGTACCTTTGTGCACTGCTGCTTGCTTCCTTGTCTGCTGTCACCACCATCGCTCAATACTGCACATGCACCCATCGTGTTGATGTTGTTGTGCTGCACTGGTGATGAACTCAGCACAGCACAACAAGATTGTGTTGCACTGAGTGAAGCCTAACAATGCATCACATTCTATGCTCAACAATGTTCTACCATGTACTATATGCTTTTTTTTTTTTTCAACTTTCTTTATTCTCCTCTCTGGCCCTTAGGACTCTCTCAGTGTGATCTCTTGGACTGGCAAACTCCCTCCACCTTTGTTCTCTCCAGACCTAGCCTCTATCCTGGGATATCTCCTCGTCCTATTACAGACCCCACCCCAGCCTCTGAGCTCCCGAGGTGGGACTGCCTACTCCTCTGGCATTCTATCTGTAATCGAGCAGTGCAGACAGAGTAGGAGTTGATTCAGAGGCTGGCTGAGGTGAGACCTGGCAGCATGGTGATGTGGCCATCTACTGGACTCACCGTCGCCTTCCTGGGTACCAGGGCCTTTTTCCTTGTTTTTGTGCCACGAGGAGGAGGGCATGCAATGATGCCAGTAAGCCAAGTTGTGCACTCCCGCATGACTCCCATGGACCTCTGCCTCCTCCTCAACGCATCTCAAGTGGTCCTGGCTGCAGAGGCTTCCAGTCACCACTGGGTACTGCTGCTACACCAGGAGCCACAGAAACCCTCCTCAGAAGAGGAGAGCTTGCGCAGCTACTCAATCCTGTTCTCCCTCCCTCCCTCCCAGCTGACCCCAATGACACTGGCTTGCTCCCGAACCTGGGTCACCAGCATAGGCGTGAGGTGTGGTGTCCAGCGCCTCAAACCCTCAGCACCACTAGGCCAGCTATATGCTTATTTTTTAAGTCTCAGTTAATTACATCATTACCTAAGAATCAAAATAAACCTCATTTTCCCCAATGTATCTTGCTCATGGTTCTCAAAGTCTGGTTTCTTTCCTATTGTGGTTTATTGTTGGGCCAGAAGGTGCCAGGTCTCATTATTAAGACTGCTTTGTGTAGCAAAAGCAGACTGTTTGCTAGTATATTGGGAGACTGGTGGGCATTGCTGAAACCAGATAAGGTAATTACCCATTTGTTTACTGTGAGGGATAAAGTCAGTGGGTGGTCAATCACAGAACATCTGTAATGGAATGTTGTAGATCATGTGAGATCTACAGTATGGAATTCTGATAAATTGTTGTCCTTGCACTACTAGGAATACTGTAGAAAAAACTTGGGCACCTTAAACAGACTGGAGAAATGGTGCCAACTGAAAGCAGAAAGAAGATGGGCACAACATAGAAGGGAAGAGTACGCTGGAGAACTAGCACCAGCCACAACAGCACTGGAGAACTGTTAGCAGCCTCAGTGGACTGGAGGACAGAGAAGTAGCAGGGGCCTGTGGAAACTGATAAGAGTCAGCATTCCTCTCCTGCACCTGTCTGTCAGTCTGTGCCATTACCTCTTAGTGTTTCTGGCAGTTCGTTGTGCCAGGCACCATGCTGTGGGAGGCAGGTACTAGTAATGGCCCTGGCTGAGCCTGTCACCATGCCCTGTTAGATGGCTGTTAGTAATGGCCTAAACTATGCCTGCTTTTGTGTTGTGAGAGACAACTGTTACATGAGCGCCCCAACAAACCCCATAACCATGCTGTGGGAGGTGACTATTAGTAACATTTCCAGTTACGTCAGGCACAATGCTGCTGAAGGTGGCTGTTATTAGCGCCCTGATTGGGCCTGCCTCCTTACCATGGGAGGTGATTGTTAGTAGTTTCCCCAATCAGATCTGCCTCTGTGCTGCAGAGATAGCTGTTAAATAACAGCCCCAATCAGAGCCTGCCTTCATGCAGTGAGGGCAGCCATTAATAACAGCCCTAATTGGGCCTGCCTCCCATGCCATAGGATTTGGCAACTAATAACAGTTGTGACTGGGCCAGCCGCCATACCATGGGAGGCAGCTATTGTTAACAGCCCAATCTGGCCTGGCCTTATGCTGCTACAGATGGTTGTTACTAAATGCCCTGTTCAGGTCTGCCTCTGTGCAGTAGGAGGTGGTTGCTGCTAAATGCATGAGCAATCCTGGCACCATGATTGTGAGGTGGTTGTAAATAAATGGCCCCAATCAGACCAAGCCCATGCCATAGAGGCAGCTGTTACTAAATAGCTCTAACTGGGCCTGCCTCATGAGCACAGAATGAGAAGAGCACAGTAGAGTAGTAGTACCAGTGGACTGTGGATTGGAGGATAAAGTAGCAGCTGTGATCAGTTCAATGGCTTGCTCTCACTGGCAGGAGTGACGGGGTTGTAACACCACCACAGTATGCATAGCTCTCTGGGACTATGTGTTGTTACCATTCTGTTAAGAGGCAAGGGTAGTAAAGGTTTTGAAGGAAGAGCTCTGTGCCTCTTTAATGGCACCATTCAATAGTGGATGAGCAATGGGAACAGTGAAGAACTGACATCTGAAACCCCCTGTTTATCCACAGGATTAGGTATGGTGTTGGCTAGATTCAGTGCAGGTTATCACTCACTAACATATTTAGCTGGTGAAAGGTGAGGAACTAACAAGTCTGGATACTGAAGCCCTGTATTCTTATTCAGGTCTAGATCTGGTGTTAGTAGGTAAAGTGCTTCCCTGCACTGTCATGAATTTAATGCTGGTGAAAGGTGAAGGAGTGACTCCACAGGGAATTGTGTGTGTGTCTTTCCGGGAGTAATGTGCCTGTCATATGGTCACTGTGTGTTTGTTTTGTAGTCCATGTGTATCTAAAGGGTGGTCTTTGTATGTAGCTGTCTGGGGCTTGGGCAGGTCTGTCTAGATGTCATGAGTGGTGGCTGCCTATTGTTTGAGGTGCGTAGTTTTTGTGGTACCAGATTTTTTGCCATGACTCTTCCTTCCACCCACCAATCTTAGTCACCCAGCACTCTTGTAGTAGTTGCCTGACCATGGCATGCATTCCCAGCATCTGCAGTGGTCCAGCTCAGAAAACCTTTGTACACCAGTGTGTCTGTATATCAGAGAGAATCAGTGCTTGTGTCTGTCAGCATATCTCTCTGTGTGTCTGGACATTGCTGCATGGTAGCATGTGTGGGTACAGGTGATCAGTCAGACTGTAGAGGAGCATGGGTCAGAGGTATGTGTGCTTGTGGGTGTGAATGGCGGTGTTGGTGTATGAGTCTCTGCAGGTGAAGGGCAGATGTGTGTGGGTTGCACATGTAGGTGTAGAACTGTTGCATGAGTGCAGATTAAGTGTATGGTTATAAGTGAGTGCTAGGCATATGCATGTGAGGGATATGCATGTGTGTGGGTGCAGTTAAGAGACAGGTGTGCATTTAAAGTTCAGGGTGTAGAAGGTGTGAGGGTATAAAGGGTCTTACTATGTTGGCTCATGTTAGGGGTGTGATTAGGTGTGTAAGCTACATGAACTTGTGCATGGGTACAAGTGAGGGTAGGAGTGTAAGTGTGGGTGTGGGTGCAGTTAAGTAGTAGGAGCTTTTGCATGGGTGCATGCATGTGAGGAGAATACCTGTGGGTGCAGATAGCAGGGGTATGTATATGAGTATAGGAAGTGCTGGTGAAGGCAGTGTGACAATTCCTTCCCTATCGACACTAAACTCACATGGAAAAACTTAACAACTACCATAAATAGGCAGCTATGAGTGCTATTATGTGCATGTGTGAATCAAATGCTATAGGCCAACTAATATATTTTGCTACCATCAGGCTTATTACATTGCCAGAGTTTGGTGACTGGTTTGCACTAGCAGTTTATGGTTTTGAGCATCTGTGTATGTGAGCGCAGCATGTGAGCATCTGAACAGTGGGGCATGCAGCCATCTTTAGTTGTACACATGTCTGTGTTCATGGGGCATATGGGGCATGCTGCATCTCTAGAGTGCGGGGTGTACATGTTTCTTAAGTGTGGTGTGCATGTGTCTGTGTGCTGTGGGGTGTGCACATTTTGTGTCTGAGTAGTGGGCTGGTCGGAGTCTGTGTGCACAAGTGTGACCCTGCAGGTGTGTGTGCATGTTTATGTGCTGTATGTACTGTCTGTGTGTGTGTGTGTGTGTATATATGCATGCAAAGGTTTTGTGTCTGTGTGTCATGAGTAAACAACAGTTGCTTCTACATTAGCTTGATATGTTAGGTTTTATTTAGTTTTGTTTTATTATACTATATAAGGAGATAATTGTAAATATATAATCCCTGAATTCTACTGCATTATGATTGGTGAGTTTTCTGACATAGAAAAAAATTCACTGATTATAAAGCTATTAATCAAACTTCTTTCCTCATCTGAAAATAAAATTACCTACTTCATATTCGTATTGAAATCATATTGTACCTGGCATTGGTCACATCCAACAAAAGCTCTGCCTTCCTCTCTGTCTGTCCTCCTGGGATCAAATCCTAGTTGACATTTGTAATGTACTATTTCAGCTCTGCCTGCCATCTGTCTCTCGCCGAGATCACATCCTCGCCATGAAAACTGTTTGCAGTCATTTTACACCTGCTGATTTCTGTAAATAGGAATTTGTTTCTTTTGTCCTAGATGCGATTGCTTTTCTAAAAATACATTTTAATGACCTGATCAGTCACACACTATTGAGATTCAACCTCATGGGCAGTTTGCGACACAGCACATCACTTAGTACAATGCTGTCCAACTCCATCTTCCAGTTAGTTAATCGGAGGGCACATGAACTCCAAATCCTTGATTGACATCATGGCCAGCCACTGTCAAGAAGACGTCATTACATTACTCAGACAGTCACACCTCATTACAACTACCTCGTGCTTTTGTTTGGGTTTTCAGTCTCTGACTCTGAATTAAAACAACAGTGTTTCCTTACAGCCCTCAGATTATACAAAATGTATGAAATATAGCCATGTACAAATATGAGTGTAATTCTACTTTTGAGGTTTTATCAACTCTAAATCCTCGGGCTTTACTCTTGTCATTTATAAATATCATCAGAATTCCTCAATAGAATGACACCCTTATTATTTTACAGTACTTCGGTTTACTTTATCCTTTGTATTATGAAGTGGGATTATTACCTCACAATAATACAAGTACCCTAAATTACAATCTGAGACATGCAATAATTCTATATTCCTTATCAGGTTAATGGATTAGGAACTATTTTGGCTCTGACTATAGTTTGTTTTAGCAGTCGGAGGTTTTTTTTTTTGTGTGTGCCCTTAAAAGTGGTAACTGGTTACACTGCCTGGTTTGTCCATGCTAATAAAAGTTTAATACAGTATTACTCATCTTTCTCAATGCAAACCGGAGCCACACAAATCATAATGACATTTTACATTGGAGCTGGCAGTATAGCCCAGAGGTTAAAGTAATGAGCTGTGAATGAGCTTGGCATGTCCAACAGACAGACCTGGATTTGATTCCCAACCTCCACTTGCATACTCTGTGACTCTAAACAAGTTACTTAACCTCCCAGTGCTCTCGGGTCACCCTGAAAACAAGCACTTGTGCCTAGTGGGCCTTACCCTGTTAACAAAAGAATAAAAAAATAAAAGATTTACAAAGAATATAATGTGAATATATTTAAAATACAGTTTAGGTGTGAAAAGAAATGCATGCCACAAAACTAGAAACACAGAAACACAGAAGTTGTTGGCAGATAAGGACTTCTTGGCCCACCTAGTCACCCTATTTTCCTACCTACAGTGCCACAACAAATCCCTACTCGGTCTCCGGTTTGCATCCCCTTGCCTTACTTCTAAGATTCCTTTGTGTCTATTCCATGCTTTCTTGAATCCCGTAACCATTTTAGCCCCCACTGGGAGGCTGTTCAACATCCACCACCCATTCTTTGAAGAAGTACTTCCTCACATTTCCTCTCAGCTTCCCCCTTCCAGCTTCATAGTGTGACCCTTCTCCTTGAGCATCTCTTTCTATGGAAAATGCTCCTTCCTGTACTTGTTTATACCTGTGAGGTATTTGAATGTTTTATCATATCTACCTTTTCCCACCTTTCTTCTAGGAGTACATATTTAATTCCTTAAGTCTTTCTTTGTGGGGCTTCTGATGCAGAGCCCTGCCATAGGTGCCGGGTTGTATGGGCCCGTGGGGCATTGGCCCCAGCAATATTTTTTAACCAGGCTGAGCCCAGCAATATTTTCACATGCTCCCTTTTTATATTTTTTTCCTGGTTAGTTTCTCTATGCATATCGCCCCTCTGCTGACTGTGACTGAGCCGACCATGCCATCCCCATTTAATTGGCTGGCGGTGCTGCTGGCATTGTTAAAAGTGGCGCCTTTGCCTGCTTAGTTTATCCCCCCCAAAAAAAAATCTTTGTGACTGGTGGTTGGCAAGTGGCAATTTTCATCTTGCCACACTGTGATTGTGAGGGAGGAAGTCTTGTTGGGTGCGATACGCTAGCCATACATATACATGCGTGACCATGGGCGATTCTGTGAGTGAGGAGGCTGGTGCTCAGGCAAGGACAATGGTTGCCATCGTGTTGGGCGGCGGGCTGGCCTGGCATAGTCGAGAGCAAGGTCAAGGAAAGGTGGTCCAGGTGTCCATCCAGCCCAGAAGAGGGCTTAGCCAGAGAGAGAGCATTCAAACCTGTGCCAAAGGCTGGTGATGTGGTGGGAGCCAGGAGAAAGAGATGGAGTCTGGGATAGGAGTCGGCCAATCAGGGTCTGGGACACCACACACCACCACCAGGCAGCAAGTAGCAGGAGGGCCAGACTGAGCAGCAGAGGGATTCATCACCGTATGTAATGTAATTTCATAGTCCTGGTTTTCAGTGGTTCCTCCTCCCCATTTTGACCCTGCGATCACTGAAAACACACATTGTAATGGTCCCAGGTAGTCCAGTGGTACCCCCCATGCTGACCCTTCAATCACCAAATATATAAACCTACATCATCCCTGGTGGTCCAGTGCTACCCCACCCATTCTGGACCCCAGCTCACCAGTTCACCCCCGGTCATGGCGGGCAGAAACGCCCTAATACCACCACAGCTGCCTGCCAAATGACAACTTACAGTGATCACTGCAAGGTCATTGGTCCGCACTGTGGACAGTGGGCTTGCAGTGCATCTGTAATAATTCACAACTGTGTGAATGAAGTCATTCATTCAAGAGTTGTGCATTAGTATCCCTGTCCTCACAGAACCAAACTTATCAGCTTGCCGCTCACTCACTGCTGTTCTGGTCCTGCTTCCCCTCTGTTCCTGCCTATGCCCTGGTACAGAATGATTAGCTACTGTCCTCCTGCTCACCCAATTCAAGAGCAGTCTGTAAATTCTGCTCCCACAGTAGCCCCAGTTCATGACATGCTCTGCCCCCAGGCAGTCACAGGATGAGATTAAAGGAGCCACACTAACTCACAAAGTTCAGTTTCTCAGGTCCAGCATCGCTCTGCTCCCACAGTGGCCACAGCACAAAACGTTCTCTATCCCAGGCTGTCCCTAGTATGAGATTTCAGAGACTGCATGCAAAGCCCAGCCTCTCAGGTTTGGTAGTACATTCTGCTTCTGCGGTTGGCACAACACTTGGAGCACACGGGCATGCTGTGTCCCCAGCCAGCCCAGGGTAGGATCAGGAAGAATGCTGTCAGTTGCATGGTTACGGTCAAATAAAATAGTCACTTTTATACATTATCTTTGCTTTATTGAGGTCCCTCCCTCCCGGCTCCTTTATTTTAGTTTTCTTTCGTCCACCACCCTAAGACCTAACAATCAGGGTTTTTTTTTTTTTTAAATACACCCCTTTACATGTGGGGATTGGCAGCAGAGCTGTTAAAGGAGAATTGTTTTACTGTATTTTAGCAATGTCACAGCTGCTTGACTTTGCTTTGTAAATCTCCTGATTGCTGGCTGTGGCATTGTAAGAAAGTGAGTAAGGGAAGGATCTACCTCACAGTCAGCCAACTGGAAAAATATAAGTGTTGTATTAATGCAACTGAACTGAAATTGTGCTGGGCATGCTAGAGTGGCTCACAAAAGTTGACTGTTACCATTCTTGATAGTGGCTGCTTCAAGGAAGAAGAAGGAGATGCCTGGTTGTTCTAGCTGAACAACCAGACATCTCCCTCAGAATCATATATCCATGTGAGACAGCCATTACTGTTTGCAGCTGCTCTGTGACAGAAAGAGAACTAGGAGATTTTGGTAGTCAAACTTTGCTTCTGAAACTGGGCCTAAAATGCTCCAAAATGCACTACTGTACACCTACATTTCCAAAATTTCCTGGGGAGGGTGCTCCAGACCCCCTACAAAGGTTTGGTTTTCAGTGCCAAGTGCACCCCTTTGTCAATTCTGGATCCACCACTGACCCAAAGGTCACTATGAAAAAGCTCAGCAAGCAGGCTGGCTCCAGGCCACATATACCACACCTGTGTACTGCTTTTCCTCTTCTCTATCTCAGTATATGAGAATTATTTCTTCTGTTTTAACTTATATTTTGCCAAACAAAACATCAGCCCCCATTTTTAGACCGTGTGGAGCTAAACATGCTAGGGATATGCTACTGAGAACAGCATGGTCAGTGCCACCTGGTACATACCATTAATCTAATGCCGGTACACTGCTATATACTGCTGTGCCATGCAAAGAGGAGTTCTCCCTGCATACAGGGTGCAGCTTTACATACAGTGGTTCTGAAAGTACTAAACAGCCAAAGTCACAGCACGTTACCATAGTGCACAGTAGTCGCGTTGCCTCCCAGTTTCGATCCGCAGTCCAGTCCCCCATAACGTCAACTTGTACAGATCCATGGCATCTACTGTACTGGTCCCACACCCTCAATTGCCATTCTGATCCCCATGAACATGTTACTCAATGTTCCTTGGCATTTTGTGGACCCCACCACCTCAGTCACTGGACTGAACCCAAATAACTCTTTTTCTCAATAATTCCTTGTGTCTAGTCATCTTCTCAACCCCCACCCCGATTGCCAGTCAAACTCAAATAACCCTTTATGTCAAAGATCTCTGGCATCTAGCAGTCACTCCACCCACCCCACCCTGATCATTGGTTTGAGCCCAAATATCTCTGCCGCCTAGTGGCTTCTCACTCCCCGATCATCAGTCCTCCAGTACCCAAGCTGGCTGCTTCCATTGGATGACTGTGACTGTCAAAGCCCCTCTGCTCACTACCTCTGCCTTCTGCTGTCTGAATGATGGGGAGTGAGCTTGTCTCTGCTGTGGAAACAGCTGTTTCTACAATAGGTGAGACCGTGAGCACCTTCTCCTTATGTCTCAGACTGCAGCTGGTCAAGGGGTGAATGGAGGATGTGCCAGTCCCCATCACTGGAGGGGCTGCCAACTGGGGTGAGTGGGGACACAAGGAAAGAGGCAGGTAACATGAGTGAGTAGGATGGGGAGGGAATATGAACTAGCAATCAGGTGTGGGGACCACTAGACAGCAGGCTTTATTGACTAATGGATTATTTGGGCTTGGACCTGGCAAGTCTGGAGTGGGGGACCACTAGATGCAAGGGATCATTGAGATTAAGGTTTTTAAGTTTGAAGCAGTGATTGGGGTGGGGTGGATCCCTACACACCAGGGAACTATGAAACTAGGATTATTTTGGTTGGGACAGCTGATCCAGGGGTAGGGGCAAGCACAGATCCACAGAATGCCTTATTGCAATCATGCATGGTACAGTGGAGATGCTAATATGCACATAATGCCATCAAAATGGCTCCTTTGTTGCCGCATGCCATATGTGCTTTGACCCTAGAACCCCAATGGTTCACCTCTAACCCCTGGGTCAGGGGTGGGGCCTTGACCTCTGACCCTGGGCCCCACCAAAATTAGCAAACCCGCTTCTATGGGCCCTGCACCATTTGGTTGCCCTCCTTTGTACTGTCTCTATCCTGCCTATGTCCTTTGAGGTGGGGTCTCCAGAACTGGACATAGTACTTGGAGGTGGGGTCTCACTAGTGATCTATACAAGGGTAGTATTACCTCCTCTTTCTGCTGGTGTTACTCCTACCTATGCATCTGAGCATCCTGCTAGACTTTCCCACTGCCTTGTCACTTTGTTTAGCTACCTACAGGTCATCAGAAATTATTACCCCAGGTCCCTTTCCTGTTTTGTGACTGCTAGTACTTCTTCCAGTTGATAACATTGCCCCAGGTTTCTGTGCCCCAAGTGCATGATTTTACACTTTCTTGCATTGAAGCCCAGCTGTCAAACCCATGACCATTCTTACAGTTTTTAGATCTCTCAGTATTTCACCCCACCCTGTGTGTCAACTCTGTTGCAGATTTTTGTGTTATAACAGGCATATCTTCCTTCTAGTCCTTCTGCAATGTCACTTATAAAGACATTGAAGAGGACTGGGACTAATAATGACCCTTGTGGCACACCACTGATCACTTTGCCCTCTCTAGAGTGGATGCCATTTACCACCACGCTCTTACTGCTATTGTCCAGCCAGCTCTTATCTCACTACTTTAGGACCCACTCCCAGGCTTCTCAGCTTGCTGAGCAGTCTTCTATGTGGAACAGTGACAGAGGCCTTACTGAAGTCCAGGCAGGCTACATCAACCACTCCTCTCTGATCCACTTCCTTGGTGGAGTTTGCTCATTTCTTTGCTGAAAAATGGCCAACATCAGGTCCGAGATCCAATTAGCTCACTCCAGTGGGGCTGGTGGTGGTTGGTGTGAGGTTGCAGTTCCTCGGATTTGGCTAGTTCGACTTCGACCAGTTGGAGATTGTAGATGCCATGCAGATTGTTTATTTACTTTATTTATTTATTTATTTAACAAATCGGAAAGACTTTTGAGACAAGTGTTCTTTACAGAGGTTCCACGTCAAATCACAAGAATAGCAAATTACAATGGTTTCAGTAAGTAGTACAACATGAGGAAAGTAATTGCATAAACAAAAGAACAATATGGCAAGATAAATATTGTGTAAAATGCAGCCAGTGGCCTTGTCTGAAGAGGGGTGAAAGGGTTCTACAGGGTGAGAAGTACAGGAGTGAATTGAGGGGTGGAAGGAGCAAAATAAGAGCAAGGAGGGATGTGGGAGGGAGGGAGAGTATGTGGCCAACCTGCTGTGATTTGGACCTGGGACCAACCTGCCTCCTAGTGGGGGTGTGTTGAAGTCAATGGCCTGGTCCAGCAGAGATTGTCTGGTGTTCGTTAGAGGCAGATGAGGTCTTGGACTCCTTGAAGGAGGTCGGTGGTGACATACCTTCTTAAGAAATCCTCCCTCGACCAGACTGTCTTGCTAACTACAGACAGGTCTCTAGCCTTCCCTTTGTTGGTAAGGTTATTGAGAAAGGCTGTGCTGCAGCTGGAGATTCATCTTACCATCCATGATATCTATGATATCTATGATCCTCTCAATCATGATTTCGGAAGAGGCATAGCACTGAGAATGCCCTTGTTCAGGCACTCAATGATCTCCTGATAGTGAGGGATCGGAAGAAGCCATTCCATCTTGGTTCTTCTTGATCTCTCTGCAGCATTTGTACCGTGGACCATGAGTGCTGCTGGAGAGTCTGCAGTTAATCTGTGGCCTGTTGGGTACAGTCCTCAGATGGTTCCATTCTTTTCTCACCAGCAGATCTCAGAGGGTGGTGTCGGGGACTTATTACTCTGACTCATTGTCTCTGCTATGTGGGGTGCTGCAGGGTTCTGTGTTGTTGCCTATGTTGTCTGCGGTGTATATGCTGATGTTGGGAGACATTGTAAGGTGGTATAGGCTGGGTTTTCACTGCTATGCAGATGATACCTAGCTATACCTGTCCTTTGTGCTTGAGTAGGATAGTGCGGGCTAGGTGTTTAACAACTGCCTCGCTGAAATCCAAGACTGGATGAAAGCCAACTGTTGAAGTTGAATCGGATAAGACTGAGGTATTGGTAGTGGACCCAGGCTGTTAGGTAGAGGTTTGGTGGCAGGCTCTGCTTCAGGCTTTGGCTGGGAAGCCAGCTGTTGACCTCTGTGTGGGCGTGGAATCTGGGTGTTATTTTTAATGATGGGCTGTCGCTGCATTATAAGGTATTGGCCATCCTCAAGTCCCCTTTTACCATCTGAGGAATATCACCTGGATTAAGCACCTTGTTCCACCTGGCGACCTGCCAACTTTGGTCTACGTCTTAGTAACTTCCTGCCTTGACTACTGTAACTCCATGTACCTAGGGCTACCGGGGTTGTTATCTGCCATCTGCAGCTGGTGCAGAATGGGGCATCAGGTTATTGATGGGGCTATCTTGATCTAGCCATGTCACACTTGTGCTGCATGGACTATAGTGGCTGCCAGTCCAGGAGGCAGATCACCTTCAAGGTCAGTTTGCTGACCTATAAAGCCCTACATGGACAGGGACCATGTTACCTGCAAGAGCTCCTGCATCCCTATTGCCCCTCTGACCATACCACTCCACCAGTGAGGGTTTTCTAGAGGTTCCCAGGGTCTGGGTGACCATCTGGGGCCCTGGCATTTACATTTGTGGCCCCCACCCTGTGGAACTCTCTACCTCATCAGATATGACAGTGCCTGACTGTGGAAAGCTTTGAAACTGTTCTAAAACATATTTGTTCGATCTTGCCTTTCCTGAATATAGCTGAAGGTGTCTGATTTGTATTTTAAGCTTTTAAATATTGTATTTATTGTATTTTACTGTACAAGTGCTATGATCAGTGCGAATAGCATTTTTTCAAATAAAGATGAATTGAATCGAATTGGTTACCCAGTCAAAGAACTCGATCAGGTTTGCCTGGCAAGACCTCTCCCTATGAACCCATGTTGCCTCGAATCCTGAAGACCATTGGAAATAAGGTATTTTGCAAAGCTTTCCTTCAGTAGTGATTCCATTACTTTGCCCACTACCGAAGTCACGCTGACAGGCCTGTAATTTACAGCCTCCTCTCTGTTTCCATTTTTGTGGGTGGGACTACATCAGCCCTCCTCCAGTCTCCCAGGATGTCTCCCATTTCTAGTGACAGGTTGAACAGGGTTGTCAAAGGTGCACCAACTCCTTTTTAAGCTCCCTCAGTAACCTGGGGTGCACCTGTCTGGTTTCATTGCCTTGTCTCCTTTAAATGTGACAATTCCTTTAGGACTCTTTCCACTGTAAAGGGTTAGAGTCCACCTTCCTTCCTTAATGCCCTTGTCTTTTATCATTGGCCGCTACTGACCCCTCCTCCATAAATACTGAACAGAGGTATTTGTTTAATATGTCTGCTTTTGGTGGTCCTCTTCTACACCCCCTTCTGCTTTCAGCCTTACTATCCTCCCTTGGTCTTTCTCTTTTGCTTATATATAAAAAATGTCTTGACTCCTTTTTCACTGATTTGGCAATATTCTCCTCTGATTTAAGCTTTTGCACTCCTAGCTGCCTTCCATGCCTCCTTTGTTTCTCTGATGAGTCTCCCTATCCTCCTCTTTCTGTGTTTTTTTATACTTTCTAAAAGCCAGTTTCTTTGCTCTTACTTTTGGCTACTTCACTAGAGAACCATAGTGGTTTATTTTTCTCTTGCCCTTGTTAACCTGCCTGACACAGATATTTGTAGCTTTTTCAATGCGTCTTTTATTTTTTGCCCACTGGTCCTGGACTCCCCTAGTTTCCTGTCTCTGACAGGGTGTCCCTGATGCATTCTCCCATTATCTTAAAATTGGCCTTCCTGAAGTCCATGACCCTCATCCTCATGTAGTTCAGTTCTAACTAGGGATAGGAGAACTCGTGAAGTTCTGACCTTTATTAAATAAGAACCAGAACATGGTGAAGTCCTGATTTATCCTGATTAGTTCTGATTTATTGACCAATATCTGAAAATGCATAAAAGTGGCCAAAATCACTCACATTTGACACAGAGACCCAAAGGAAGCGATTAAATGGATTATTTGTATAAAAATTTAAGTAAAACTGCTAAATAAAAAGCAATTTGTCATTACTAGCCCTTCATGACTGGCCTATAATGCTGGCATATCATGCTCGGGCCCATGACATGAGTGTGCTGGGAGAGGCGGAGAGAGACAGACAGACAGATAGATGTGTCATGAAGAAGATTCTGAATGTGGTGCTGCTGTTGTACTCTGTTCCATGACGTACGCACCTCGTCAATTATTTCTTGTTTGTTTCTCTCGAAACAAGTGTCATCATCATCACTCAATAGTTGCTTCAATTTGTATCATGGGTCCAAGATTGGTGGTTTCATGTAGTAATCAGAATGAATCATTATACATAGTTTGTCATCTTCTTTCAATTTTTGATTATATGTCTCGTTAGATCTTGTTGTATTCTGGAGGGCAACTGGCATGTGTCAGCACGTGTGATCATGGAACTGTCTTGCTTCTCTAACTTTTCCCTAATCAGATTCAATCTGAATTTTAAAATTTTTAGTAGGGGTATCACCTGGCTCAGTGTTGTTGAGTTTGCACTAACCTCCCTGGTGATTTCTTCAAATGGCTGGAGCAGTACAGTGAGAAACTCCAGCATGGCCCACTGTGGTGAAGTAATATAGATGTCTGCATCACTAGTTTTATTTTCTAAGGTGTACTGCCTGACTGCCTTCTTTTGTTCCAGCAGCCTTTGGAACATATAAAAGGTCAAATTCCATTGAGTGGAAATGTCTTGGATCAGTCTGTGCAAAGGTAAACTGTGCTCCTGCTGCATTTTTCAAACAAGTGACGGGCTTTGCTTGAGTGACTAAAATGAGTACATATTCTTTTACCAGTGCTAACGAAAGCCTTAATCTCCTGCTGCCATTGAGAAAATCATGAATTATTAAATTTAGCAATGCACAAACAGCGGATGTGAACAAAGCTCCTCCTCCAAGGCCCTCCGTATGTTGGATCCATTATTGGCAACTATAAAGCCAACTGACAGTCCCCAAGAAGTCAGCTATTGCTGTATTGTTTTATGGAGCTCTTCATTGATGTTGTATGAGGTATGTTCAGATGGAAAATAAAACATTCTTAGAACAGCAAACTGCGATGCTTCACTGTCCCACTCCCGTGAATTATCGAAACATGCCCAACGGGCCATGACAGACATGAAGGGTTCAGGCTGACAGCTTGTCCAGATATCTGTTGTGAGATGTACCACCCTTCCAGCAGCACTGCACAAAATGCATCTTAAGATTTTACATACGACATAGCAAAGATCAGGAAGCCCTGTTGCAGAGAAGTATTTCTGCAATGGTATACTATATTGAGTTTGAGGCACTCAAGTAGTTGCCTAAATCCTATGGGCCGATTCTAGAAGGGTTATGCCTGGGCGTGACAGCACTTGCACCAAGCAGAATGGTGCATGTACACTCGCCAGCAGTTGCTTCTGCGCAGTTCTACAAAGTGGCCTGCAACATGTCACAGGCCACTCGCCGAACAGCTGTTCGCGCATAAAACCCCTAACGACATGGCACTAGGGGTTTATGGTAGCAGTTCGCCCCATTCTAGAAGAGCAGCCATAAAGTACCCACATCGGGATTCTACTAGAACCCCTGGAGGAGATCCAGCAATGTCAGTTATACCAGCATTTAGCTGGTATGAACTCACGGACGCCCAGGGGATCCTATATACCCATCGGCTGCCCAGCGGGCAGTGCACAGTTTCCTCCTCCCATGCCCAGCACACCCCAGCAGGGCCCCACAGGGCTACCCATATGTCCTGCCCCCAAACAGCCACTGGCAGAAGCCCCACGGGGTGGCGCTGCTATCCCCCACCCGTGCTCCAAACCACAAGTCACCCGCCCGTATATGCAGCAATAATCCAGCCCTGGCAGTCTAGTGTCCTCCCCAACTGTACATCAATATAATAACAAATATCCCGTATCCCTGGTAGTCTAGTGTTCCCCCAGAACTGTACATCAATGTAATAACATATATCCCGACTCCTGGTAGTCTAGTGTTTCCCCAGACTGTACATCAATGTAATAACATATATCCCTGTATCCCTGGTGTCTAGTGTCCCCCAGACTGTACATTAATATAATAACAAATATCCATTATCCCTGGTAGTCTAGTACCCTCCTGAACAGTACATCAATAAAATAAACAACTATCCCATTTCCCTGGTAGTCTAGTGACTACCCCCACCCAGCAGTGCCAGCCCACCCAGCACCCTCCACCCATCCCCAGCTGGCGACTGGCACAGCCCACCTCTCACCTCCATGGCCAGCCACCGACTGAGTGCAGTATTAGCGCACTGCACCCAGTCAGTGGCTGACTGTGAAGTGAGAGGTGGCTGTGCCAGTTGCTGGCAGCGGATGAGTGGGGGTGCTGCGGGCTGGCACGGCTGGGTGGGGAGCCACAAGACTACCAGGGAAATGGGATCATTGTTTATTATATTGATGTACTGTCTGGGAGGCCAATAGACTACCAGGACAAGGATATGTGTTATTATATTGATGTACAGTTCAGGGGGCACTAGACTACCAGGATACAGGGATATTTGTTATTATAGTAATGTACTGTTTGGGGGGACACTAGACTACCAGGGAAACATGGATCTTTTATTATTTTATGGTTGGGGGGCACTGGACTACCAGGGCAGGTGACGTGCAGCATATGCGGCGGGTGACCTGGGGGTTGGGCATGGGTGGGGGTGCACTTGCGACCTGCGGAAGCAGGTCCCGACATGTTAGCCAGGTACCCTTCTGTGTGGTGTGCCTTGCCGCATGTCGCAAGTCACAGGACTTCATGTTGTGGAGACCCTGCCCCTTCTAGAATAGGATGCAGGGTCAATGTCGCAGTTACGGGTGGTGCGAGTTGCATTCAGCGCAACTTGTGCCACCCTTCTACACAATCAGGCCCAATATATTCAACCACATTATATGGTAACAAATCAACAACTATCATTTTTGAAATTTTTTGGTTATTATAACAGCAACAGGGTGATTTGAGGCATATTTGGCCTTACGCTCATATGTTTCTGAGATGGTAAGCTGTCTCCTTGAAGGAGGCTTTTGAACACATGATCACTTTCAGTAACAGTTGGAGGAGTCCTTTGAATGACAGCAAGTGGTGGTGGAGGTGTAGTGCTGTGGGGGCTGCCACTGCTTTCATCTATGGATCACCCCGAGTGTAGTGAGCTATCACTATTACTTTCTCTTCAAGACTCACAACTGACCTTCTCACTAATGTTATGACATCTGTCTAGGTGCCTTTTCAGTGCTGAAGCTCCCAATGCTCCTTTCTTTTTACCCCTGCTGATTGGCCATTTACAAATAACACATGTTGCTATCAACTTATTGGAAGCACTAATGGAGTGAGAAGTATGACAAACAAAGATGATATATTTTAGTTTTTTTCCCAGGAAGGCACAACACCTTGGTCATCTTTTAGTGCCGCCTCCCCCCCAGATTTGTCCTGGGCCTGTTTCTGTTCTGGTTTTTCCACTGCTCCCTCCTCCACAACCAAAACATTTCTGCCTGTTCGTTTCTCATCTGCTATTTCCATCCCTCCAGCAAACCTTCTGCTGCCTGAACTTTCTCTTTGTCTTCCTTATTATCATCAGTGTTACCCTCATCGGGTTCAGCCTCGAAGAATTGGATGACGGACTGGCAGTAGCATAGTATGCATTTGTTCTATACCATTGGGTGCCTCTGCAGGTGGTACACACCATGTCTCTAGTTTTTTTAACTACATAACTTTTTTTTTTTTATCTTGGGACTGATGATGATCCGAGACTTTCACCTTTTTGGATTCAAACATCGCTTGGAAGATGAAACCTTATTAGATGAGAAAAAAAATCCTTTTAGGGTTTGATTTTGTTTTCCTTTTCAGGCCGATTCCTGTCTTTTGCAGTGCCACTGCCTACCCGTGAACTAGGAAGTGCCTCATCAACACTTTGATCCATTCTGGAACAAAATCCCTCTAACATGAAGCGTGATGTCCTAGTGACTCCCACCCACAGACCAAGGACAAATTTACTGTCATGACTCGTGACTGTACACAACACACCCACAGCGGCAGTCCACCACCACTTCCTTCCAAGATTGCGGACTGACTCCTATAATATTTACTGTTAAGTGAAAGTGACCAAATTCAGTCACTATTAAGTGTGCCTCAGAATTTGAATTGCGATGCAGACACATTTGGTGTATTAGCCGCACACAGCATGTAATGTAAGTTTGTAACTCGATATACTAGAAACTAATGATAATAAGGAATAATGGAAATGAGTGATGATGATGATACTTGTGTGTAGTGCTTGTGCTTTACTTGTGTTGTACAGTAAACACTCAGCCTGCTACAACTCACAATCAGTTATCCCTGGGCCACCACAGCCAGCAGCACAGGGCAGGCGCATTAACTATATGTTGCTTGAACAGTATTTTGTTTTTAATACATGAAATCGTGATTGAACGTAGGTGATGACGATCATTATTCATGACTGGATTGTACACACACTGAAGCTAGAAAAAAATTATTTGGGATTTCTGGGACTGTCACATTTATTGTTGGCCACCTTTCCTCTCCCCTATTTACATCACAAATATTTATTTTGCCACCCTACTGCTCGTGCTCTGTAAACACAGCTGCACTGAAGCCAAGAAAAAAATTTGAGGGATTTCTGGGATGTCATATTTATTGTGGGCCACCCTGCAGTCTCCTTCCTCTCCCCTCTTTACATTACAAAGATTTATTTTGCCACCCTACTGCCAAGAAAAAAACTTTCATTTGGGATTTTCTGTAACTGCAATCTCTGGGCCACCATACTGTCTCCTCTGGATCTGGAATGACTCAAGTCAGATTTTGCCAGCCTGCACTTTTTATACACACAGCTACACTGTCTGAGGCCAAGAAAAAACTTCCATTTGGGATGTTCTGTAACTAATCTCTGGGCCACCAACACCAGTACTCTCTGATCTCGGATCTGGAATAGCACAAGTCAGATTTTGCCAGCAGCCAGCCTGCCCTTTTGTACACACAGCTACTACTTTCTGAGGCTGAGAAAAGTTTCATTTGGGATTTTCTCTGTAACTATAATCATTCATGCCCCCATACTCCCGATGCTTCCTCCCGTCATCAACCGACCGACTTCACCCATCCTCCATGATCGTAATCTCCCCTCCCTCCCTAAATTTAGTGCGTTTGCTTTTTGTTTTGGCACTTTCAGTCTCTCTCTTCTGCTGCTTCATCAGCAGCTCCTCCTACAGCTCAGCGATCATTCTCATTCTGGACCTAAGTGGCGCACTCACCAGCCTTATATACGGTGAGTGCATCACGTGACCTTCTGTTGCCTGATTGGATACCGCCAGCTGCCTGTACGTCCCGACAGCATCCCCAGGCAACAGAAAAAAAAATGTGGAAAGGGCATCTCCACGAACCGAACGGACTTCTATCACAGTCCGTATTTAACTAGGTCCTGTCGAACAGTTCTCCCATCCCTAGTTCTAACCCAGTTCTTATGTATGAACATATGAAATTGCCAGGAGATACAGGCCTTATGGTCTATCGAGTCTGCTCAAGTGTGCAGCACCCAGTCTATTTAACTCACAGCTGCCCCGCACACCCTTCTGATTTATTTCCTCCCTCCCCTACCCTTCTCCCAGTCTCCCTCAGTTTTGATCCTCCCTTGACCTTATCCCACCCCTCTTAAGCTGCTCACTGATCTCAATGTTACCACCTCCTCTGGCAGTGCATTCCACCCTGCCACCACCCTTTCCCGAAATAGTGCCTCCTCATTTCCCTCTTAAATCTCCCCTCAGTTTCAGACTATGTCCCTGGTGTCCTGCCCTCCTTTTAATCTAAACATATCCTCTGTAATAATTCTGTTCATGCCCTTTAAGTACTTGAAGGTCTCAATCATACCCTCTCTCCTTCTATCCTCCAGGAAATACATATGAAGTCCCTCAACCTCTCCTCATATGGTTTGTCCCCAGTCCATGGATCATCTTTGTCACCCTACACTGGAGCTGCTGCCCTCCTACACTGCACTGGTGGCTCACGGATCCCTGATCCTTCTCCTCCTCAAGTGGATAACTGCCCCCCACCAACCAGTAGCTATTCCAGAGTTTCTGGAACCCAAGTGCATGACTTTGCACTTCCTAGCATTGAACCCCAGTTGCCACGTGTCTGAACAGTGCTCAAGTCTTGCCAAATCTTCTTGGAGTACTTTACCCCCTTCTCCACTATCCACCTCCGCGCACTATCTTTGTGCCATCTATGAAGAAGCTGATCTTACTCTTAATCCCTTCTGATATGTTGGTAATGAAGATGTTAAACAGCACTGGTCTAGTATCAAGCCTTGTGGGACCCCACTGGTTACAGCTCTGGGAACCAAGAGCTCTCCCCACAATGATTACCTTCCGCTGCCTGTCCTGTAACCAGCTCTTAACCCACCCAACCAGTTTTTCTCTGCCCAGGCTACTCAACTTGCTGGTCTGCCTTCCATGAGGTACCAAGTCAAAGGCCTTGCTGAAGTCCTAGTAAGGACATCCACTCAAAAATCAATCAATCAATCAAAATCTTTATTTAACCAGGCGGACACCATTGAGCAGAACTCATTTTCGAGGTAAACCTGGGATAAAAATACAAGGTACAAATGAAACAACAGGATTGAAATTGCTGCCAGCACAGCAGTATACATTATATCAGATATGAACAGGCTATCACAGAGCCATCACACACAAGGAATACAAAATATACAAAATACAGTACCACAAAAGAAATGTGGAAGTTAAGAGCATGGTATAATGTGATGCACTGAACTGGTGTAAACTAGATTACAGTTTTTCATCATGGGTAAAACATTTTTTTTTTTAACATGGGGCAGAAAGGTAAGAGGATGCATAGGACAGAAGGGGCAAGGAGAGGGCATGGAGTTGGGTCAAGGGGTGGCAGGAACAGGAGTAAGCACAATGGCTGCAGTCCAAGGGATTAGGAAGCAGTCACAGGATTCCTTGAGTTGGCGGGTGATTAAAACTTTAAATGCCACAACCCTGCAAGGGAGGTTTATTTTCAGGGTTTTGCAGCTTGTTCCACAGCAAGGGAAATACGTGGCTTACAGACGCCTGCCATCCACTGCATGGCCCCTATCCTGTGCCCATGTCACCCAATCAAAAGGCAACCAGGTTTGTCTGACAGGATCTGCCTGTGACAAATCCATGTTGCCTGCCTATCCTGAGCCCGTTGCCCTCCAGAATCTCACCAGTCTCTCTTAAGGATAGTTTCCATTAACTTCCACACAGTGGTGGTAAGACCCACTGGTCTGTAGTTCCCTGGTTCATCCCTGGGTCTGCTTTTGTAGGGCACCACATGCTGATCCTCCAGTCCTGGGCACGCACCCAGTACTCAGGAGGTGTTGAACAAGTCCACTAGTGGTCCAGCCAGGACCTCTTCCAACTGCTTCAGGACTCTTGGATGCACTCCATCCAGCCCTGGTGCATTATCCACCCACAGGGACCTAAGGCCCTCCAACACCCTGCTCACTGGGATCACCCATTTGTAACCCCCTCTCCCCGTACCACCCACCTTTCTCCTGGAGCAAAGGTCTGTCCATCTCCGGTAAATACTGAACAGAAGTATTCATTGAGTGCTTCTGCCTGCTCCCCCTTTCTGCCCACCCTCCATCTTTCTTGATCTTACAATCTGATCCTTACAGCTTCTTTCACTTATATATTTGAAGAAATCATTTTCCTGTTCTCTGATCCCTGTGCCAGCCTCAGTTCCCTTGAAGCCTTGACTGCCCTTACTACTCTACTCACCTCCTGGATTTCTTCATGTATTCCTCCCTGTCCTCCTCATGGCTGGATCACTTGTAACTTCTAAAGGCAGGTCTTTTTCCCCTCACCCTCTCCACTACCTCCCTGCTCAACCAGCTTGGTTTATTGATCCTGGCTTTTTGCTTTAGCTGTTTGCACATGAATTAGTGGCCTCTACCAGTCTCAGCTAAATGATTTCCTATTTCTGCTCAGCATCCATGTCTGGGCAGATTTTGGCAAGATGTCCTTCCAGTATGCTTCCTATCCTTCTAAAGTCTTCCTTTGAAGTCCAATACCTTTATGTTTCTTCTGACTACCTCCTTTTCAAGATTGAGGAGAACTACACTATGCAGTGGTCACTTCCTGCTATTGGGTTTCCATCCCTACATGCTGGACATATTCACTTTCCACCAGCACCAGGTCAAGAATGTTCCCCTCCTGGTTGGCTCTGTTACCCTCTGAATCAGGAAGATATCCTGGAAGGACTCCAGGAGAACCAGCTCCTTGGCACTCAAGGTAGCTGTGGTGTTCCAATCTACCCCGACAGACTGAAGTCCCCAACCAGCACATTATTGCCCTTACCACTAAGCCTCCTTATTTGCTCCCCAACTCCCTGTCAATCTCCTCATTTTGAGAGGAGGCCTATACAACCCCAAATCCATATTAAACCACACCATATGATGGTCACTGGTCCCCAGGTGGTCCCCACTGTGACATCAGCAATACTGTCCCTGTTTATCAGTACAGCTCAGCAATGTTCCCCACAAGTGGGTTCCAGTACAAGTTGCCTAGGAATGTCCCTGCAGTGAATCCAGGATGTCCCTACAGAGAGAGTGAAGTGTCAAACATTCACTATATAGTGCTATTTCAGTGTTACTGTAGCAGTGTACACTTCTTGCACCTGCATTCATTGAGTACTTCATCAGTGTTCAATCATGCACATGCAGGTTTATGCAGTCCTGATACAGTGTGTGTGAATTATGGTAATTAGCACTGCAATCTCACTGAGAATGTACTGTACTTAGCAGTGTTGTTCTTGGCCCAGCAACACTGCCTGAAGCAGCGTGCATTGCTTTTCAGAGTGTCTGAATTATGGTAATTAGCACTGAATCAACACCTCTAATGCACTTTAGTGTGCAGCATGGTTTAACTGTAAGTAACACTCCTGACAGCAGTGTTGCAGTGCCATTCAATGTGTCCCTGTTGTCGCTGCTTATAAGTGCGCCATCATCACCTTTTAAGAAGATCAATGGGACATGTGAATTTGCATGAGAAATACATAACCTGGACCAATGCGACTTCATTCACCAATGACAGCAATATGTTGTTGTTAATGTTTTATATGTTAATTATGGACATTACTGACAGTGGTTGTATTCCTATCGGGTTGGCTGTGCTAATTTTTAGCTCTGTGCTATTCTCAAATTTAAGACACATACAAAACAAGCTTTAAAATGTGCACACAGTACACAGTGTTGGTGTAGTGTTACCACGGTCAGAATCACAGGACAGTCTGTATTTGTGCAGCTGTGTCTTGCAACAAACCATGAGAATACTACATGTCCTTACATTACAGTAGAAATAACACTTTCTGAATAATTTTGAAAAACTATACCTTAACTAAAACACCATATACCATGGCCTGTAGTGTGTTATTACAGTACTGTAAGAAGCAGAGGACCCCATCCAGTCATCTTGTTTGCCCATGTCCCTTTCCGACTACCACCCTACACCCTCGTTCGTTGTCTCCCCCAGGCCAAAAAGGCATGCCAACTGAGCATAACTGCCACAGGCTTTTAACAAATGAATTTATTTCAAACAGAGTTCTAGGCACTTCATTGGGTGTGCATACAGAAGCATTGTGAGAGGTGCTTTTAAATGCTAATCTGCTGATGGCAGAAAGTGTGGAAGGAGCTACAGAGTTACACCTGTTATTGATATCCAAAACAATTTAAAACAGCAAGCTCTGAGGTATATAATTTACTGCCACTAGAAGTAAGCAGTAACCACGACAGTGTATTGGTTATTGTGGATTAATCAATACACCTGTGTGTTGTGAATCATGCTGCTTGCTTGTCTCCTCACAGAACCAGCGTTAAATCTGCAACAAATGCATACCTTGTTGTGGGTGACTGCACTTATAAAGTGTCTTCCTAACATCCAAACCCATGCAGAGGTCAACCCTTACACCAGCCATGGTTTATTAGGTGAAGTCACAACAATCTGCCAAAAATAAGTTTGTGAGGAATCTTTTCTTCTGCCATATGATGCTTCTTCATGATGTGCAGTCCCACACTTCATCCAGTTATATGGTTGTATACCTTGTTTGCACTAGGAAAGTAAAAGACAATGAAGTGGACAGTGACACACACACACACCTATACCCTTAGCTGTCAGCATAACTTAGAAATATCAATCCAGAACCGTAGTTTTCAAAGTGCGCAAGGAGGGTGGTGCTCCAAATTAAAATAAAATGTACATGTCCATAAAATTTAGGCACACAACCCATTCAGAGGATGCTACAACTTGTGTAGAATTCAAAGCATTTTATTGATAATAAAAAAAACACCTCATGTGTTTCAGACAAGTCAGCGTCCGAAACACATCAGGCATTTTTATTCTTAATAAGTCTCCTTCTCAAACAAGGCTGCAGCAGTATTTTGCACCAATTGCAATTTCAAAGAAACTGCAGCCTTAAGTCCTGTCATCTGTGCCATCACAGTTATTTATTTTTTGCAAGCAAGGGCACGTCATGTTGGTGAGCTCAAAACAGCAGAGCAGAAGAGAGAAGCAGTCCTAATCATGACTCAGCTCAGGGTGCACCATAAAGAACTTGAATGCAGCAGAAGCCAGGGCAAAGAGACAAGGACAGAGGAGAAGGGAGGACAAGGTCAGTCAAAAGAATATATTTTTTTAAGTTTTATTTTGAGATGGCCATGAGGGCCAGAATAGTGAGAGGCCAGTGGGCACTAAGCCACAGCCAGGCAGACTGAGGTGGGAGGAAGATCAGGGTGGAGCATGGAGTGTATAGCCGAGTCTGCTGACTGGATGCCTGAGTGATGAGTCACCACCACGTTGTGAGCCAAGCCAACAGTCACACCACCCACAGAATACTAGAGTGGTCAAGTAACAAAATTTTCTATTCAGGCCACAGCCAGTGAATTAGTGTGGTGGTGGTGTGGACAAACTGAGGAAGGACTGCAGCCGATAGAACAGCAGCTGCACGGGTGCAAGTGGAGGTCATCACAGTGGGGGCTGGGGTGCCGCAGGAAAGGTGATTTTTTTTATGCCATCTCCTGCCTGCCATAATTGTTGGGCAGTCTAACATTTACCTGATAATGGTTAAGTGGTTGGGAATCGGTGTGCATGCATGTGTGTGTGTCTTGTGTGCCATTCTTCTTTTAACATTATGCTGGTATTTATTCCATTAGAAATTACATGTTCACTGTATATGCACCACACTGCCTGGCTGTAGTCAATGTGTAGGATACTGGCTACAGTTCTCACAAAACTATCAGGCGTGCCAGTGTTTTCCCTCAAAATGGCAGGACAAACACTTTCTGATCAAAAGAAGAATTAACTTACTGTATTCCTGAGTAATACATTCTACAAGAAATGTTCACAGCTCCAGCTTAATTTGAAAATGCCTGTTAACCTCACAAGTCTGAATACTCATTTTGTCTTTGATTTGCCTTCTTTGCTTGTAATTGAAATAGTAATTTTATGATAATTTTTGGCTAATATTCAGTAGTAGTAAAGTAGTCTGCCATGAGCGAAAAATTTAAATGAGCTACAGTATGTAGTTGAAGACTAACTTAGTAACAAGTAAATATAAGTTAGTAGTTAGGTAGCCTTATATGCAAATTACGGAGTGCTGTGAAAATTAAATGATTACTTAATGAATACTATGAATTGTATAAGTGAATGCCAATAAAGACTAATGAAAACTAGTTGAATACTTTGCAATAATGGTAAAAGTAGCACTATAGTACTCGACTAGTATTTATATAAGACCATATGAAATTTGCACAGCAATAGGCTGTGTGCTGTGCTCCAGCTGTGCTTGCCAGTTAGCCCAGGTGCAGCTCACAGGGACACGGTTTGAGTAAGCACCAGTATGCCTATGGTCTGTATACAGTGCCAGTGTATGGGGCAGACTATTGCCTGCAGGCATCCTGCACATTTATGCATTCCCTAAAGGATAGAAGGGAGAGAGGGCTATGTCTGAGACCTTCAAGTACCTGAAGGGTATGAATGGAGTAATCACTGGATGTATTTTCAAATTAAAGGTAGAAGGAAAACCAGGGGCACAGTCTGAAGTTGGAAGGAGGCAGATTCAGGAGAAATGAGGAGTCACTATTTCACCAAAGGGTGGTGGCAGAGTAAGTTGCGAAGGAGGTGATATCACTGAGAACAGTGGGACAGGTTCAGAGGAGGTTCAAACCATGGGGGCGCAGGAAGTGGGAATGAAGGATACAAGGGCAAAATAAATGGGGGTGGGATTCAAGGGGGCAGCTGCAGTCTGAAAGACTGAGTGCTGCACACACGAGCAGATTAGATAGACCAATAGGCCTGTATCTGCTGGCAATATTGTATGTTTGTATGCTGTGTGTACCCATCAAAGCAGTGGATATCTCATCATGGCATGAGGATATCCCCATCCTTCTGATGTGCCATGAAGTCTGGAGGGCAAGGGATGGCACCTAGCTACCCTTCATGATCCTACACGTATGTATAGGTGACAGAGACTGGCGTTGATTGGGTATCCAATTTTATAAATTAAACTCAAATTCAGTTAACTTGAAGTTTACACCAAATGAGGGGTCCTGATCTTTCAATGGTATAGCCACATAATGTAAGAACAATAATTACTGAAATTACAGGCTTCCAAAAACTTTTTGGAATACCATTCTAATACCTGTTCTTTACCATTATACTACTATTGCGATTTTTAATATACTACCATTGTAAGTTTCATAAATGACATCACAGTGGTTTTGTTTACCTCACTCTGATACCATTGTAACCATTGTTATGCCATACAAACAGTGGTAATTCACTGGTAACACCACCTCTACTGGTACCACAGTGGTAACAATGTGCACCATTTTGATACCACTGTTTGTTGGTATCACAGTGGCTTTGTTCCATTTCCAGTGTGATGCCATTGTGTCACTGTGATATCATTGACACACAGTGGTAGCACAGTGTGAAACACTTATGCGATGGTAGTACCACCATGGTGAATACCAGTGTGATACCACTACAATTGATATCACAATGAATTTGTTTCAGTTCCATTGCACTACCATTGTGACCACTGTAGTACCATGTGTCAGTGGTAGCACAACAGGTGAACTTGCAGTGGTAATACAATGGTCTCATTCCATGCCTTATGCTGGTGGTAGCACAATGGTCATGCAGCATGGTATCACAGTGGCTTGCGTGGGTCACTGGTATCACACTGACCACACTGTAAGGGAAAACCTGTTGGTGGAGTGATCCAAAAAATAATTAAGGCACATTCAACAAGATCAGACAGTTGCACATCTTTAATGTTGTTGTCATCCAACATCTGCTAATCACCAGCTGTACACTGGAAATCCTTCCAAAGTTATCTGTAGACCAGTCATGTCCCTATAGTCTATGCTACAGAGTCCTCCTATCCTCACAACATAATGCAGCATGGTGTGGCCTCAGTGCAGAAACCCTCCTTGTTCACAAGGAAAGCACAAAGGGACCTTGTGAGACACTCCTCCCTACAAATATGAAAACAACAAAGTAAATGGACTCAATCCTATCTGTTGTAGAAATAAGGAAAGGGTCTTTGTGAGAGTGCAGACAGTTTCAGCCCATCCCAGCATTGCCACCATGGCTTGATCAGTGACATCTCCTGGAACAGAATTACACAGCAGCTCAGCTGAGTGACTTTCTTTAGCATGGTATCCTTTGCTTTGCTGCAGGTGGGGCAAAGTGGTAGAGATCATGACCCCATGTTCCCCTTGCACTGTCACATCCACCAACACCATGCAAGCTGTCACACCAACAGATTCTATAGCATCATGTACATGGTCACACTCACAGTCCCATACTCCCATGCGTGCTGTCACTGCACTTGATTCCATACCTTCATGCATGCTGTCACATCCCTCAACAGACCACATGCCCCATTTGGCTCTCACAACCAATGACCTATGTTGTGGGGAATTCAAGAATGCATGGGACAAGCGTAAGAGCAATTCTAGTGTGGGGTAGGAGGAATTAAGTTGTTTAACTAGAATCTTCAGCTTATCCAATAAGTAGGAAATGGACAGACTGGGTGGTCCAAACTGTCCTTATCTGCTGTCAAAGTCTATGTTTCTATGACCTCTATACTATCACAGCCATCACCCCCATACACCCTGTCAATCTCACTGAATTATACCACCATGCATGCTATCACCTCACAACTCCATGCCCCATGCATGCTGTCACACCAACTGACTATGTAACACCATGCCTGCTATCACATCTCATGATTCTACCCCATGCATGCCATCTCACCCACCAATCCTCTCATGCTGCCACACTTGACCACACACACTCATGATCTGCTGTAAATAAATAGCATGCGTGAGCAGTGAAATCAGAGCATCATTTTAAAAGCTACTATTGTAACCTACCCTGCCTCATGGCAGATTACACAGAAGCTAGAAAGAAGACTAGAATGGCAATGACATTCAGTTATTCCAGGTGCAAGTATATTGAGCACAGTGCCATGTTGTGGATGGCAATAAGAACCAAAGAGATACTTATCTGTAACATTATCGTGTTGCAAGCCTTTACGTAGACTGACCTTTTTTCTCCAGTTGTGTGGTCCTGCAGATGGCACAAGCAAATGTGTGGGTTGTGAATCTGGATAAAGTCCATGAGACACCTGCTTGCTTGCCTCCCTCCTCAGTGCTATGGATGCAGCTCCTTGTTTGAAAAGCAACAGCATGTGCTTATAGACACCAGGATAATAGTAATAATTATACTAATTGTGTGCATTCCTTGCCCAACTGTTGTGTTAAAGTCATTTGCACTTCCTGCTGTATTTTCTTCACAGTCAGAGATACAAGCAGCCTATATTTCCACTCACAATACTTTTGCTCTCTTGCTCCTGCCTTCAGCCTCTCCTAGTGCAGCTGGCATGCTTTAGGCAGTCTGTTCTCCTGCTACTACCTAATCTGCCCTGCATGCCAACAAACTCTGTTTCCTCCTTATCCCCTTACCCCAGAGGCCAGCCTCTTTCCCGCTGGGCAAATTCTATGTTGTAGCCCTGGACCTGGGTGCCAACTCAGGCTTGGCCCATAGCCTGCAACCCCTCTCAGAGGCAGCATTCCAGCATATCAACGTGTTACCCTACTCAACCACCTCAAGTGCACCTAGAGCAGCTACACCTAGCACCTCTTCCAGTGGGTGTCTCAGCCTCCTGGCATCATGACATCCATGGTGAAAAATCAGCTTCTGCTGGCCTATATCAATGAAATGCCAGAACTTCTGAACTTTGGAAGATGAGCTAAACATTAGGAAAAGCAAAGGCTTAACATTCTTAATAACTTACTCAGGGCTGTCCCTCACATTTATATTGGCACTGTGAAGGTAAGCCCTTAAACTGACAGATCTGTTTTAGTTCAAAACATTTCTTCCTGCAGGATTAGGAAATGCCATGTGGGAACCTGAATACACATGTAGTCTGCTTGCTGCATTACTGTTGGTTCTGGCATTTTGATTCCTGATGTGCCATAGCAAATGCATTGACATGATATGTGGGTTATGGGCATAGGCAATGTAAAGGGTGCAGGAAGCAGGCAATGCACAGTTGAGGCTGCATCATCACAGCTTGCCTAACTAGCATAGATAGAGATCTCTTTCCTGTGTCCTGGGAGCCTGGGATAGGTGTCTTGGAGTGATGTCCATTTGTACCTGTAAATAAAGAATATCCATGGGGTCACAAAGAATCCATGGTGCTTCAAAACAAATGGGACCAACAAGGAAGGTCAAACATAAACAATACTTATCTGATATGTAAGTAGTCTGTGTCCTGTCAGACCAGGCAAATGTCCTCTGAGACCTGTAGAAATAAAGGAAAAAGTTATTATAAGGAATATAGAAAAGCAAGAGTACAGACAAAGTTCAGAGAAGTACAAGAGCTACAGGGGAACATAGATATTGCATACACAAGCACAGTGATCTCTAGTTCAAATCCGCCACTGTCACTGACTCAGGATATGATATTGGGAATGACACATGACCTCCCAGCTTTAAAACTGGGTTGAAGCTGAGTGTTATTGTGAACTGGTAAGAGGACTAGTCAGGCCATTGTGTTAAAGTATAGGCCTTATTTTGATTTAATAATTTTAACATAATATGCCTTAATTCTGCTGCCATGGATACCACCTGACATACAGGGCATGTATAAATACTTGGGCCCTTCAAGGGTGGGTGGATAAAAATAACTTACACCACAGATGCCCCAGCCTCCAGCCCAGGGCCAATGACAAGGAGCACAGCAATGGTCAACACGGGCACAGTTCCAGTGGAATCCACAGTGCACATGGCACCAAATATTGATAGCAGTTCAAATGGCTCAGTGTGGAATCAGCAGTACATGTGGCACAGACAGTGATGTGCAGAACAGCAAGCTGGTGGCTGTGCAAGTGGCACTATGTGGTGATGACAGTGTATATGGAACAGACTTGGCAGTGCATGTGGTAATGCAGATGATAATACATGAGTCACTGTGGTGTTGGCAGAGCAAGTGGCACAGCATGGATTCAGCAGGGCACATGGTACCACACAGAAATGGTAGTGCATGTGACACAGTGTAGTGGTGGTAGTGCGCCAGTGAGGTGGTGGTAATACACACAGTATTGCATGCTGCACGGCAGTGTTTGCAGTGCACAGGATATAGAGTTGGCAGTGCATGTGGAAATGTACTGTGATGGCAGTGCACATGGCACTGTGCAGTGGCAGAAGTGTGTCTGGAACAGCGAGGTGGTAACAGTGCACATGACACTGTTATGAGGGGAGTGCATATGGCACAGTGCAAAGCCAACAGTACAAGCCTTACCAGCTGAGGGCTACAGAGGAAAATATTTGCACTAATGGATCAACTACTGACTGTCAGTTGTTGGACTATTGGTAGTCAGTAGTTCATCCCAAAAGTCAAGGTTTCCCCTTATATATACTAAATATTCTGGGTATATAGCCTAACAATTTCTGTCTGACCACCACCTTCACCATCCAGTGCTTGGATCAGCCCCAACAGTCAACCATCCTCCTCTATGATAGACCACCCTACCAGGCACCAGACTATCTTCCATGCAGCTAGACAACCCTTCTAGCCCAAGCTTCTCCTGTGATGAGTAACCTCACTGGGCTGAGAGCACCCACAGCCTCCAGACCAGCCTCTTCCCAAGCCGACCACCCTTTCTGCATTTGGACCAGCCTCCAACTACATGCCATGCAACCTCCATGCAGCTGGAGACCCCACCAAGCCTTCATGCCAACAGACCACATCTCTGCAGCTATACCCCATACCCCTGGACCAGCACTCCCCAGCCAACCTCTCTTTCTACAGCTAGACTCACCAGAAGTCCCATACTAGTCTCACTATCCAACCACCCACCCTGCAGCTGGACCTCCTTCCATCCCCAAACTAACCGCCCCTCCACCAGCTACTCTCCCTGCTCTGACTCACCCTTTCATGCCCTGGACTAGCCTCCCAGCAGACAACCCTCCCTGCAGCTGGACCCCTGTGTTAGTTCCCACCCTGTGTTAGTTCCCACCCATAGACCTGTACCCTAAGTTGAGCACCCTCCTGGAGCTGGACACCCAAATAACCACACTTACCAGGAGCTGGACCCACCTTCCACCAGAGCAGAACCTCCCTAGACCAGTACCTCCCTGCAACTAGACTCCCCTCACCAGATCACCCTTCTGCAACCATGGACCCCATACTTCTCAATGTAGTATAAATAAAAATGTGAACCACTAACATATACAAAAATATAAATTCATAAACAGCTACATGGACTCAAAGAATCAGTTAAAAGGCATGCTTTTCTGAAACAGGAAAAATACACAAGAAATTCTTCCATAATACACAAGAGTGATTTTCATAATCAGCAATCTTCAGCAAATGAAAGAAAGTACACTGATCCCAACATTACTATTTAATTTAATGTAACAGATTTACATATGTTAAAAGTTGTATTTAGATACAATATTAGTGCAAAAAGCAGTTTTCTCATGCAGTACACCCACCTTGAATCAGTTTATGAACAAACAGGATCCAATGAAAAATAAAAATTCCTCCAAAAATATATAACGAGATATTTTCATAAACAACACTCTGCAGGTTGTGCCAGATTTTCTCAGATAAAAAAAACAACAAAAAAAACTGTAAATCTTTTCTCTGTAAGTATAGATAAATAGGCCACTGAATGGATATAAACACAGGAAATGCATTCTGGACTTGCTCATACAATCTTTCTACTGTTAAGTAACTCCCTGCCCCCAAAGGACAACTTTAAAAGTAACTAAAGCAGTAAAGATACCACACATAATAGGTAAACTACAGGCACAATGCACACTAGACACTTTAAGAGTGATTTGATAAAAGATATATTTAAAGCCTTTTCAAAGGGTTTTAGCCAGAAGGAGTTCAGAGCAGAGAAAATGTCTTCATAGCAACATATTTAATCAATACTGCACAGCATTTCAATTAAAACCTGAGTAATAATTCTCTTACTATATTTAATATTTCAGGGAGTTAAAATTGTGCACTTTTCTAGTTAAACGTATGCACTTACCTCATACATGTAAATCTTAACTGCAGCTAACACCAGCTTGATATTCCAAATGCAGGCTAACAATCATTCTGAGCAGGACCAGGAAGTGGTTCTGGAAAATGTAGTTCACTGACTGAGCAGACTTCTGAAAAGTGTAGTTCAGTAAACTTTAAAGGACACTGTAAATCTTTTTTCCTATCATTTTATTTCTAAGTAGAAAAACACATTTTATGATTGCTTACCTCCTGTAAAACTCATTGATGTTGCTAGTTGTTCTATCTGTCCTTTGCTGTAAAACTGAAATGCATGGCAATGTACCCATCCTTGATTGGCTAATTCAAATCCTTGAACTGTAATCTTCACTAATGATTCAGTAGTATTAAAACTTATACTTTGAAGAGCATTGCAGTTCTATTTCTAAGTCTCATTTAGTAATAATTTACTCTTAAACAAGCAGTCTGCTAAATACTTCTTAGAATTTACTATTCTTAGAGGCTGTATTTTTAACGATGATTAAAGATGATCAAAACGACAAAATTAGTCTTCAAAAGTAATTAATTTCTGCTTTAATACTAAATTTAGTATTCAACTTTGGTGAGCTGGAAAGAGAGGAAATGACTCCCAGGAGGAGGTGTTGCAATTAAAAGGAAACAGCCTGAGCCTATGAAATTAAAGGAAACCTCCATTGAAGCCAAATTAGTTAGGAAAGGTGGACAACAACCAAGAGGAAGAATTCAAGTATGAAATCCATCCCATATAAATTAGAAACAAATCAGCTGGTAAAGACAAATCATGATTCTTGGAAATACAGCATCTCATTTCCCCATCTACTGTAAATTAATCTCACCCACTACTGATGATGAGGAGCACATGTGGTGGATGGACACATCCTGCCCTTTCCCAAATAATAATGATCATTGGGACATTGAATTTAATATCCCAAAGATGGGGTCCTGAGAAAACCCAGTATCCCAGTAAGGTGCCCAGGTGCCCTTGATAATTCAGGAGCAAGGGAGGATAAACAAACTTGCTGGCAGGATCCCCATAGACATAAACTGCAGCTTGCAGTTTAAAGGTTTTCTTTGCCCAGCTTACTTATCAAGTTGGCATGAACCTGTGCCAGCTAGAAGGTCAACCTCATGCTGGGCAGCTGGTTGCCACCTGGGTTACTAGGGCCTTTGCATTCTGAATGCAGGGAGGCTCTGGAGTGTGTGGCCAGTCACAGCTATTAGTTTTGAAAGAGTGCAGCCTGAGGAGAGGACAAGTCGCAGCAGAAGAGGAGCCTGTGACCAGGAGGGGGTACTACCTCAAGCTTGGGGTGAGGGTTCCTCACTGCATCCTGGGTGGTCCTGTGAAGACATCCAATCCCTGCTCCATTGGTGCTGTGACCCATAGTGTTAGTGATCAAAGCAGCGAGCTGAAGATTAGCAGTCGGCTGGCCACGGTGCAGGCTCTGTTTAGCCCTATTTGTCATTTTTAGTTAAAAGAAAAAGTTTCCAGTTCCTCAGTGGTGGTGCATCAGGCCAGCAGATTGTCGGGTGGAGCAAGCAGCCAGCAAGGCCCAGAAGGAAGACTGCTGATCATCTGCCTGTAATCAAATCCTGTCTCCTCCACCTGCCCCCTCTTTATAACTTCTTCCGGGCTGGGGCAGTGAGTCAGCACCATCAGACAGGTAATTTCTACAGAACTAATTACTTTAAAAATGTGTTTAATTGCATCAGACGGTACAGCAATGGATGGCCATAGCTGTTTGTAGGGCTAGGCAAGGACCCCCAAAAAGGACCACCTGAGGGCAGATCTATTTAAATTTATTTAAATCATATTCTAGCTGAAAGCATTGGAAGGGTGGAACTACTGTATGTAAAGTAGGTAGCTCCTGGAGGCAGAGCAGAAGGAAGCAGGCCCTGTATTCAAAAGTAAAGACTCCAGTAAAGGAGCAGGGCAGAGAAAGGTCCCATTTTCAGATATGTTAGCCTAGGTGGGCTACTGAAATAGAGCTAGCTAGCTCAAACATTTCATTTATTTATAAATAAGCACCTGGTGGGCCAGTTGAGGCAAAACAAGCCCCATCTGTAAAAGAGAGGCGCTCCAGGGTTGGAAAAGAGTGGCTAGTAGCCACAATGCCACCAGTAGCCAAATCTAGGGCTAATGTTTTAAACTGAAAATTTTGCTAATTTAAGCACATTAGAGCAGTGGCTCCAGCCAAGAGAAAGAGGAAGAGTGGGACAGCCAGTCAGCCACCCTAGCAGTATGGTTGCCAATGCCTAGCCTATGGTAATAACCTGTTAAGTTTATAACTAACCTGTAGCCTTAACCAGGAGTGACAGTTAGCATGGGATCCTAGCATATAGGCTAGCTAGATTGCCCTTAGCCAATACCGAGGAAGTGGTGCACTAACATCCACTTTCTATAATAGCTGCACTAGGAGGCAATAAATAAGGAAACCCTGGCTAAAGCTGGATTTACCTACCTACACAGGGATCCTGAGGGATATCCTTCCTCCCACAGGCACTTCCTTTGGGTTCACCTCCCATTTCCTCATTGGGTTGTTGCTTTCTATGTTGTGCTATATGTCCCCATCACTGCCGGTCTGTTCAGCTCAAAATAACATTGCCCTCAGTGGTTCTCAGCTCCTTCCTTGTTAAAGGTGCATCATCTGGGCTGGCTATTTTGTTTTTAGAGGTGCCCTATTCCTTGACTCACTCTGGATGGTGTTCTGTCTCGATTTTTCTCCAGTTTGTGTGTAAAATTGTTAGTATATGGTGCACATCCTCACGGTGCAATTAACTAATTTCAACAACAATAATACTCACTGCTGATTGCAAGACAGTATTTAGCCACTGAGTACACCACAAAAATACCCAGATCAGTTAGTAAAACAAAAAGCAATTTGAACATTTACAGAGTGTTTACATTATAAACAAATATTAACTATAATGTGGAAGTATAACAAGCGTATGCGAACCAACACCTTTAAAGTTTTTTAAACACAATCTCTAAGATTTCCAAGAAAAAGCAGTGGTAAAGAGCATAACAAAAATTCTAAAGTGTTGGCAGTACTACTGCTATGGGCATCAAAAATTAATGAAGGAAATGCAGTGGTGAAGAAGTGTGCACGAAAAATTGTCAATTATTTGCAGTGCTATTACAGTGTGCATCTAAACATAAGAAAGATAATGCAATGGTGAAGGAGTGTAACACAAAGTCAATGGAGTGCATTTACAGTGCAGTGAATAAAAGCAGTGGTATATCAGTGTGGACTGAAATGAGACTCAAGACTGCAGCATGCACTCCACTTCCTCTGGGTACTTCTGGCTGTTGCCACAGCTGGAGGCTCAATCCACATCTGGTTGTTTGAACTCCCCTACTCTCACTTTAATTAATGTCGGCTGTCTTGCAGTGTTAGTTGTTTAGCATACAACTGTCTAAATTTTCGCTGCATAACAATGAATTCTAGTGTGTTTAGTAGTCTGTTTGTAGTGTTCCTTGCATATTACAGTCAGGTTTTCACATGCATAGCAAAGAGTTTTAGTGGTTTTTCCACTGCTATATAGTTGTTTTCCCTGATATTTTGCTGTTTTGCAGCTATACCCAAAACTTCCTTGTGCTCTCTTTCCCTGCCTTTCATCCCATTTCTCAACTGTCTTTCTCCCTCCTTCTCCTCCTTCTGCCATTCTCATATTTCATCCTTCTTCTGCTACTCCCTCCTCCTTTTACTGGTCCAAATCACTGTTTGTATTTTACTGTTCCACAGATCCCAGGCCACACTTAGCTGGCTGTCTCCCACAGTGCGAGGGTCATGATGGTTACTGAAAAACCCTCCCCAGAGGTCTCCCAGATGGCTGATACCACCACAGGTATGGATACAGACTACCTGATCCACAGGTCGGCGTGCATGTGGCACCACTGCCTGGTGCCGTATAACATTGCCCACCTACCCTTAATTTATCTATTTACCAGACTAGTGGTCCCCAACCTGTGACTGGATTCCTGGTCAGCTGTTCTTCTTTCTTACCTTTCCTTCCCCATCAGATCTTACTACCAGCTCTTGATTGCCCACTGCTGCCACTAGGGTCAGTGCACCGTGCCACTCTCTCAGCCTGTTCTCAATGCTTGCTGCTTACCCTGCCTGCTGTGTGCCTCCTCAAAGCTGCCCAGATTCCTCTTTCAGATCATAACTAGCTGTGTGCTGGTAGTTCATAGCTCAATACCAAGTCTTGGTCCCAGACACCACTGAACTCCTAACCACATTTTACAGTTTCCTACTTGCATACCTATAGTACCACAGCTTGTTACTTTTCTACGCATACTGGTGCCTCTCTAAGTTTGCCCTGAAAACTCTAATAAACAGCCTCTGTAGGAGCTCTGTATTACTTTCTAAGTTAACTAGTATAGATTATTACCCTGGTTTCTCCTGATCACAAGTCTTGCTTAAGTTTTGGTGCTTGATTCCCTCTGCTCAATCTCCTGCTTAGACTCCCTATTTATCTAATTTATTCTCTGGCCACCATTTTCCTCAGTTGTTATATAATCACTGTTCCCCCCCAGAAACAGGGTTGCTATTCCTCACTACTGCCCTCCTGCCTGCCTAGCTTTCCTCCTCTTGTGTCCCTGACTCTGTCACCCCAAGCTCTCCCCTTACTCTGTCTGCTTCTTTCACTCCTGCCCCATTCTCCTTTAATGCCCCTCCTCCCACTATCTAGCCTGTACTGATCTCATCTCTGCCTTCTTAGTTGTTGACTCTGTGCTCACACCTATTGTCCCCCAACTCATTCTGAATATAATCTTTGACTTCGTTTACTCTAACCTACTGATTGATACCATTGTTTCTCCTCCCCTTGCTATACCTTAATCCAAAGTTACTTGATTTCCATGTCTGACATCTCACCTAGAAGTGTAGGATCTCTTTAGACTTAATGCCTCTAGTGGTCCTAAATGCAACCCTCTGGACTAGTGCCTTCTCAATAACCTTGTCTGGTGATATCAGACCTAACCCCGTCCCCTGTCCCTCAGTCCACACAAAACCACCATCTCCCAAACCCTGACCCCGCCCATGACTTAAAAATCACCTCTTGAACACCAGGAAGTTGTTGGCCAGCTGCTGCAAGCTCGAGCATGGGGCCCCACTTCATGACCCTGACGTTCATCGGTGTCTCCAGAGATGTGGCTAAAACCTGTCATCTCCAAAACATGTGCTCCATCGGCGGATACAGTTTCTTCTGTGTGGACCCCCTTCAACTAAAAGGGGTGGTAGCCTTGCCCTATTCATTAAATCCGACCTCAACATCTCTCTAGTGACCACACCTCCTCTCCAGTCCAGTAAAATTCTTCTCCCTCACTATTCTTGGGGAACTAAAACTTATACATTGCATGTGCCCATATTCCTCCTAAATGTGGTGTACCTGGATTAATTGAACTGATGGACTACTTTCCACTGTACACCCTGAAAAATGAAGTCATAGTCATAGGGTACTTCAACCTAGACTGGCTCAGACCTAGCACCAGTAGCTCTGAATTCATCATCGGCAAGGTCCACCTCTCCCAACTCATCTCCAGTCCCACTAGACACCCCACTACTGGTACTCACCATACCTTCATTGACTGGATACTCACAACAGGAAGGATAGAAGTACCTCTGCTAGAACTCTTGCGGACTCTATTAGTGACCACTCTCTGGTCTTCTGCATCTGGAGTGCTAACCCACCTTGTTCCCCAATGGTAATTATCATAACTGACTTTTCAGCCTTCAACCTTAACATCTTCTTAGATGACTGCAGGGCAGGCTAACTGACTGGTCCCCCTTTTCACCACAAGTGACATCAACCTCACTACCGAATATTTCAACTCCATCATCGTCTCTCTCCAACAATGTCATATACCAACTACCAGGCATCGGGTTGGAGGATCACCCACTAAATGGCTATACCACCCCTTCTCTCTATGCTTAAAAATTGGGATAAAGCCTGGGTCAAGTACAGTCTTTATCCTTACCTGCTGACTGGGCTGTCTGTCGCAGCACATCAGAACACCTGCAAATGATGTAATCCATTCAGCAAGTAAGTACTAGAGGAATCTCCTTACAGCTACAGCCTATGACCCAAGAGTTCTGGTCCCACATAAATGGCCTCTAATGAAAAACCAAAGTCAGACCCCTCGAGAGCTTCTGATTGACAACATAAGCTGTAACAACCCCTCCACTATTGCCAATGCCTTCAACTCACTCTTTCTGATCTATCCTCCTGTGGATTTTCTATGCCACACCTCAGCCCTTCTCTGCACCCTCCTCAGACACTCCACTTCTGCTCCTTCGCCCAACTACACGGTCCAAAGTTCTCCGTCTGCTCAGTGTTATCTCCCCCATGGTAGTGCTGGCACAGATGGGATAGAACCCAAAACACTTAAACTAGCTGCTCCTCTTCCTGTCATCCAAGTCTTGTGACTATTTAACCTATCTCTTTAATACTCCACACCTCCTACTATTTAGAAGACTGCCAGGGTTGTTCCGGTATTTAAAAAGATAATCGAACTCCATAACGAACTACCACTTCATTGCTATCACCATCCTCAGCAAACTCCTTGACAAGCTAGTCAACTCCCAAGTCACTTACTACCTGCTTAACTGCAATCTACTATACTCAGCCCAGCACAGTTTAAGGCCTGCCTATAGTACCTTTATTGCCCTAACTTTGTTCACTAACGACGTCAAATCCAATATGGACAGAGGTCTGTTCACTAGCACCATTTTCATCAAAATAGCTAAAACCTTTGATTTAGTTAACCACTCCCTCCTACTACATAAGCTGGAGTCCCTCAGGCATTCTAGCTTGGCCCTGTCTTGGTTCTTGAGCTAGCTTTGCAATCGCTTATCAGCTTGTATCCTTCAACAAGGCCTCTCCTCTCCTGCCCCCTAAAACTAGGTGTTCTTCAAGGCTCCATGTTAGGTCCACTTCTCTTTTCTGTCTTCATCAATGACATTCCCAACTCCCTTCCCATTGCAAGACCCTTATGCACCAATGACCTTGTACTTCATACTGGATCTAACTCCTAAATGAAATCAACTCCAAGTTCACCTCTGCCCTGCACACTATCCAGACCTGAATCTCCCACAACTGAGTTGTTCTTAACATTCCCAAGACCCAGGCTATGCTCCTTGGGCCCCCATAAGACCCATACCCTGGCCTCAAGCTCTCCATCTAGTGCCTAGATGGGTCCCCTATCTCTTTGACCCTCTCCTTTAGATATCTTGAGGTCTCTCGGGACTCTGCCCTTGACTTCTACTTGCACATTAATGATATTTGTAGATTCATCAATACCAAAATTGGTCTTGCCTACCATTTCACCATGCCCTTATTCCAGCTGCCCACATTGCTATAGCCCAGGAAGTTCTACTCCCTACACTCTGTGCCTGCTCCCATCTTTCTTCCAAGGCCCACACCAGCTGCCTTCACAAATAGGATGTTGCCTACAACAATGTATATAGGTTCGCCTCTTCTTCCCTTGGCTCACCCACCACTGCTAGCTTTATTGACCCTAAAACTGGCTATCTTCTACCACAGGTATTCCTAAATTCCTGGTTGCTTCTTTGATAACATTATTAGATCCTCCCAGCCTGTATCCATTGGCCTCCTTATTTTCCTCCTGCAGACCATGAATACTCTCTTTGGTCCTCTTCAGAGCCTTTATGATCATTCTAAACACTTCACTAAGATGGGAGGACAGGCATTTGCCAACTACACCACTAATCTCTGGAATTCCCTACCTCCACCTCCAGTTCTCCAGCTCCCATAGCATGTTAGTGTTAGTGGCTCAGTAGGTAACACACTGCCTCTGAGGCTGGGAGATCAGAGGCTGTGGGTTCAGTTCCCACATCTGGCACTTGGGTTAATGTCCATTACTGACACAGTAGTGCAACATGAGAGGGTGCTGCACTTCTGAGTGCCGCCTTTGGATGAGGGCGTTAAACTGAGGTCCCATCTGCCTGGATTGGTGGTGGAGTTCAGGTGGATGTTAAAGATCCCATGGCACTTATCCGAAAGAGTAGGGAATTTCCCGGTGTCCTGCCAAATTTCCTCATTCACTAATAATACCCCAAACAGCTTAATCTAGTTCAAGGTCAGTTGGCATTCATCTGTATCCCTCCCCGGGTCATGCCTGACAATAGGCAGAATTTGTCTAGTGCACTTACCCGGTCAACAAAACTAAATAAAATAAAATAAATATTCAAAAAGATTTCCTCCAACACCTCTGCACTTCGGACAAATGCTCATGCTTCACAATCTCTTCATTCCCTGCTGCTCCAGTTCTGCTATGTTCTGCTCCAATGTCCTGCATCAATGAACCACAGCTATTCTCTGAATTGTAACCTATATTTTGTATCCACCTCTGGTTTGTAAACTAAGGCACTTCTGAAATTTGTCCTCAGTACTCACCACTAGTCTGTAATGCCAGGCACTCCATGACATCAATTATGGCACTGGCAAAATGCCACCTGGCATTACTCCACATTTCTCTCCTGGAAGGTACAGCACCAAAGTGCCCTTCCATGAAACAGTGTTTTTTTTTTTTTTTTTAGGGAGGCTTCACCCCTTCACTCCCACATGTGGGGCTCTGCCCACCCGCCTCCCCTGGACTTTAAATTATTATTAACTCAGGTGGGGGCATGACCATGGGGCAAAAGCTGACACTGAGAGCAGGAGACCAGAAATCATGGTCACTCCTCTCAGTGTTGGCCTTTGGGAGTCACTCTAATTGTGGCAACAAATTTATGTTGCCTTCCTAACAGGATACCCATGATTTTCCTTAAATGCTTATTTCTCTTGACCAGTGATTGTTGCCTGTTCAACCTGTTATGTACTCTCCGGGTCATGCCTGAAAATAGGCAGGTTTCTTGCCTAGTGCACTTACTTGGTAAACAAAACTAAATAGATAAATAATTAAAAGTATCACCTCTCCTTTGCTAGCCATCCTATGGATTGCTTCATTGATTATCCCATCCACTTCTTCCCCTGTGCTGGAGGTCTGTAGGTCACTCCTGTGCTAATAATGGCCCTTTTCCTCATCTCCAGAGTGACCCACAGTACCTCTGCTCCCCTAACTCCCTTGTATTTCCATAGCCTTTATATTGTCCCTTACATAAAAGGCTCCTCCTCCTCCTTTTCTACCTACCTCATCCTTTCTGAATAGAACATAACCTAGTAGGGCCATATCCTTTCCTGGTTTTCACTGCACCAGCTCTCTTTAATGGTGACTAAATCATGGGTTCACTTTCACCAGAGGGCCTCTAGGTCTGCAATCTATTGCCCAGACTATTAGCATTCACACACATGGCTTTCCAGAATGTGCTACCACCCACCTACTTTTTTCCTTTGCCTTCCTTATTCCTTTTACTTGTTATCTCAGTTTCATGTTTTCTTCCTCCTCCAGGATGTCATTATGTTTTGGTTTCTTTTGTGTTTTCTCCTCCTGTTTTCCCATAGTAGAGCTCTTGAGCTTGTGGGAGGACAGTTTATGTCTCCTGCTTTATTCCACCCCTCCTCAGCTAGCTTAAATGCTTGCCAATGTAGCATTTAAACCACTCACTGAGGGCTACAGGTTCCCTCCTGGACAGATGCAGACCATCACCCTTGTACAGGCCCTTATCCCTCCATGTGGGGCCCCAGTCCCCAATGAAACCAAACCCTCTTCTCTGCACCATTTCTTCAACCGTGTGTTGATGTTCCTGGTGTGGAGAATCCTGTCAACTCTCCTGTCATAGACAGAGAGCACTTCTGAGAAGGTCACAATTCATGCTACTTGCCTAAGATCCTCCCCAACTCCTGAACTCTTCCTGCATTATGGCATGTGCATCCTAGCCAGGTCCCCAGATGGACAAAGCGTCTAGCTCTCCCATCATTCCTGCTGCCCCAGCAAACCCTTGATCCTCTTTCCACCCTGTATGCCGTGGTTCGGAAAGGCATTGAACACCCACTCTCCTCATCTCTACCTACTCCCGACTCTATCCCCTTACTATGTAGTCTCCTATCAGGATTCACTTCCTCCTCCTCCTCCTCTGGGGTGCTCTGTCATCCCCTTGGGGTCTCCACTGTGGAGGACCCCACATCCACCCAGTTACTACTGGAATAAAAGAATATGTTTATTTTTAGACAGATCATTCACTAGTATCTTCCAAACACAGAAACATAGAATTTGATGGCAGATAAAGACCGCTTAGCCACCTAGTCTGCTCATTTCCCTACCTGATGGATAAACTGCAGATTCTTTTTAACCAACAGCTTACTTCCTCCTACCCTCACTAGAATTGCTTTATGCCTGTCTCATGCATGCTTGAATTCTCCCACTGTTCTTGACTTCACAACCTCCTCAGGGAGGCTGTTCCATGCATACACAACCCTCACTATGAAAAATGCTTCTAACATTACCTCTGAGTCGTCCTCTCTCTATCTTCAGATTGGCCTCTTGTTCTTGCACATCTCTTTTCTGAAAGATGCTACACTCTTGGACTTTGTTAATTCCCTTGAGGTACTTAGCGTTTCTATCATGTCCTCCTCCCTCCTTCCGTGAAGGTATACATATTAATCTGCTTCAGTCTCTCTTCATATGTCTCCTGGTGCAGACCCTGCACCATTTTGTTGCCTCCTCTAAACAGCCTCCAGTCTGTCTATGTCTTTGCAGAGATGGGGTCTCCAGAACTGCATGCAGTACTCAGATGAGGTCTCACCAACTGTCTGTACAGAGGGATAACAACTTCCTGTTTTCTACTGTTGATGCCTCTCCTATGCATCCCAGTATCCCCACAGCCCTCCTTACTGCCTTCTACATTGTTTGCCCACTTAAGGTCACCTGATATAATTACTCTCAGGTGCCTTTTGATTTTCGTTGTTGTAGATCTCTCCCCATTGTGTACTCTTCCAACGGGTTTTGTTTCCCAGGTGCATTACCTTGCACTTCTTTGCATTGAATTTGAGCTGCCATACCTTTGACCATTCCTGGAACCTCATAAGTCCTTTTCATCTTTTCCACCCCACCTTGTGTATCAACCCTGTTACAAATCTTTGTGTCATCTACAAAGAGACATCGTTTCCTTCAGGTGCTCTCCAATGTCATATAAAGAGACATTAAAGAGGACGGTCCCAATGCTGAACCTAAATTTTCCCCACTAGTTACCCTCTTTTCTTCACTGTGAACTCTTTTTACTATTACCCTTTGCATCTTATTCACCGACAATTTTTATCCAGGCTACCACCTTGGGACCCACCCAAGACTAGCTAATTTGTATATTAATATTTTGTGTGGGACTGTGTCAAATACTTTGATAAAATCTAGGTAGGCTATATCCACAGCCTCTCCTGATATACTACTTTGGTCACCCAGTCAAAGAAATCTATTAGATTTGTCTGATCCGACCTTCCACTGTGAATCCATGCTGCCTTGGGTCCTGTGCCCCACTGGCCTCTAGGTACTCAACCGTTCTTTCCTTTAGAAGTGATTCCATAATTTTCCCTACCACTGAGGTCAAACTAACTGGTCTGTAGTTTCCTACCTCTGCCCTGTTCCCACTTTTGTGAAGTGGAATCACATCCACCCTCCTCCAGTCCTCAGGTACCACCCCATCCTCCATGATTTGTTAAACAGAGTAGTCAGTGATGTCCATAGTTCTCCCTTAGTTCTTTTAGAATTCTGGGGTGAATCCCATCAGGCCCATTGCTTTATCCATCCTCAGTTTCAAGAGTTCTTTCAAAACCTTCTCTTCTGTAAATGGACTGATATCGATCCCCTATCCAGAGTGTTTCTCTTGTTTGGTTTAGGTACCTCTCCTCCTCTTCTGTTGTGAATATTGAGCAGAAATATTCTTTCAGTATCCCTGCTTTTTCACTATTACCTTCTGTCCACATTCTCTCCTTTTATTAAGCCTCCGTAACCCTCCCTTGGTCTTTCTTTGCTCCCTAATGTACCTATAAAGATTTTATCCCCTTTGTAACAGAATTGACTATCTTTTTCCTTGGTTTGGCCTTTTGCTATTCTGACTGTCTTCCCTGCCTCCTTCTACTTTAACTGATAAAGTTCTCTGTCCTGCTCCTTTTTCCTTATATTTCCTGATTGCAATCCTTTCCTCCTTAACCTTCCCTGCCACCTCTTTTGAGAGCCATAATGTTTTTCCTTAATTTTGTTTCATTGATTCACTTCACACAAGGCTTATTACCTCTGTATGCTGTTTTGATTATTCCCCATCGTTCCTCCACCCTCCTTCTTGCCCATTTGCTAGTGCTTTTCTGAGGCACTCTCTCATTTGCCAAGTAAGCCCCCTAAAGTCAAAACTCTTGCTTTTGTAGGCTTGACTCTCTGGCTGTGTTATTGTGAACCACACTGTTTGGTCGTCACTTTTTCCCAGATGGCTACCCACTTCTAAGTCCGAGATCCTTTCTCCTTCCCCATTTGAGAGTACCAGTTCTAGATTGCTCCCCTCCCAAGTGGGTTCCAACACTAGCTGTCTGAGGCATGCCTTGTAGGGCATCAAGAATGACCCTGCTCCTGGATGTGCTGGCAGCAAAGGTGCTCCAGTTAATATCTGGCATATTCAGGTTCCCCATTAACAATATCTCCCCTTTTCTGCCATTTTAAGGATGCCTTCTATCATTTTGAGGTCTACTCCCTCCCCATGAGATGGGGTCTGTACACAACTCCATGTGTATTGTGGTGCCATTTCTGTCTCCAGGGTAACCCATAGTGACTCATCTACTTCAGGTTTACTCTTTAGTTCTGTTGCTTAATCCTTCCCTTACATAGAGCTACTTCTCCTCCTCTTTACCCTCTCTGTCCCTCCTGTAGATTGTGTATCCTGGTATGTTGACATCCCAGTCATGGTTCTCTTATACCATGCTTCAGTGACTGCCGCAATATCCAGACATCCCTCTTCCATCAAAGCCACTAGTTCAAGGAGCTTGTTACATAGACTATGGGCATTGATACTCATTATCCTCCATTTTGATGGTCTTACCCTTTTAGCCGCATCCCTGTTCTTACTGCCTTTGCCTTTTTGCATTTACCACTGTCTTGCTCCTCAATGACTTCTCTACCTAGGGTGTTTACTATACTAATTAATGTGTTTGTGGGGGATGCTGGGATTTCCTGCTCCTTTTCAGTGCCTCCCCCTTGGCAAGTTTAAATGCTTGCCAATGAAGCATTAAACCTATCACCTAGGATCCTGGTTCCCCTCATGTACAAAAATGCAGGCCATTGCACCAGTATAGGCCTGCATTCCTCCAGGTGGCTCCCAGTCAAGCCAAAACTCTGAGCTCTACCCAGTTTTCAACCATTCATTGAATCCCATGGTGCAGAGTACCCTAGCATCATCCTTGCCATAGACAGGCAGTGCCTCAAGAATGTTTCCATACATGCTACTTTTCAAGGCTCCTCCCCAACTCTACAAACTCCTCTTGCACTGCTCTGATCCTTCCCAGCCAGGTCATTTGTCCCTAGGTGGACAATGACATCCAGCTCCCTCCCTCATGCAGCTGTTCCCACGATCCTATGGATTCGCTTCCTGTCCCTCAGAGCTGGACCAGGCGACTGCCACCTCCCTCTCCCCTTTCTTCCTCACTTCTACCCCTAATGATTGAGCCCCCACCAGAGTTGTTTCCTTCCCTCTGGGGTCTCGTGCCACCCTCCTGTGGGTCTCTTTTGTGGAGTTCCCAGCATCCTCGTGGTCTCACTGCAGATGCCTCCATGAGGAACCACTCTTCACCAGAACAGCATATTAATTGTGAGAGGTATAGCTGGAGGGATGCACCTCTGTTCCACCACTCTCCTCCTGAGCCCACCTTGGTCCAACTGCTTCTCTTTCTTGGCAGCCTCTGAGGTAGGCGGTGACCCTGGTGGTCGTGGGTGGGGAAGAGGTTCTCGAATCTAGCCGGTCATCCTGGAGGCGGGCAACCTCCTCCCTCAGACCAGAGAGGTGCCTGCAAATAGGGCAGCATGCAGCCTCAGAATGTCTCCTGACCACTGCTGCCCCACAGCCATTGCACTACACCACTTGTATCATGACTTATTTTGTCTCCTCTCCTGTTACTTTTATGCTTACTCTCTCCTCCTGTACTTATTTTTCCACCTATTTTCCTACTGCCTATGTACCCTTACAGCTCTTGCCCTTCCTGTTCTGGGACAGAACTTCCTGTGGTCTTCAGTAGTCTCCATCCACCTTGCTGGACTCAGACCTCCAGCAGCTGGGGGAAGAGCTATTTTTTTTCTTCAAGGTTGTTGAAACTAATGTGTCTCAGTGATCCTTCCCTTCCTACTGTCAAACAGGAAATTCCTGTTGTCAGTCAATCAATGACTATAAAGTAGAACTTGCTTAGGGTGGGAAGGAGAGCAATTAGTAAAAATTCTGTAGCTTTTTTTCAATGCTTGCTCTGAAAGCAGATTCCATTTTCCTTTCCAAGAATCTTGTACAATATTTTATAATGCTTGAAATAATATTTTAACAGCAGTAACATTTGAACTGTTAGAAGTGGAAATGTAATTTTTTTCAAATGAAAGCTTGAATGTGCGATCAACATGAATAGCTCCTACAGTTCTCGTGTGGCCACATATTGAAGTACACAATTAAGCATGGAGCTTACTGTTTAACTGCCCCTATTTAAGACCACTAAGAACGCTCACTGTTGATACAAATTATGAAATGGGTCTAAGAATCCTGAATCCTGGTTGGTCGAGAGCTGCTTTCAGAAGGGCCAGTATCTCAGCACAATGGCCTATCTGAAAGTAACTCTTAGCAGTCATGACTCAGAATGAAAGTAATACCCTCTGCTTCCTTCTGAGACAGAATTCCCACAAGAAGGCTACTCGCTCCCACACACTGCTGTCATTGTACCTTTGTTGTAGCAGTGACACAGCTCCCTGTCTCCCGGTCTTGCACATCCTGTAGCTTCCATTCGCTAAACAGCTTTCCATTTTTTTATTTTAAATCTTGCATGTAAGCACAGAACTGCATCTCCTCTCGATCAGCTTGATCTGTCTCATGCACTGTACAGCAAAATGAACTGCCGATTAACGGGTTTTCCTTTTTTCAGTAAGTAATAGGCTATCTCCCAAACTGTTGCTCTCTAAAAGGGTAACAGGACAAACACCACCTGCTCAATCTTGATCCCAGATAATAATTAAGCGCCCTCTCTGAACAACAGTGCCGGTGACCCATAAGTTCCTCTGTCAGGTCACGCTTACTGCTTACAGTATATGCAGCATTGGAGCGCCTGCTGGCAGAAAGAAAAATCACTCTTCAAATTGGACTATTTTTGCTTTTAAACATTATGTTTAACATATTTTTTCTAAATGTAATAATCTAAAAACAATTTTAAATATTTGTGTACAGTTTAGTAATGGGGCCTACTTCATAATCACAATACAGCACTTAGGGGCGTTATGGTGGGATAATGGCCCTTCTCAGGTAGTGGAAGCCCTTGGCTTTGCCTCATGCTTCAACCCACCCAAGGTGGGCGTTATTCTCCATAACGCCCCTGTCATTCCTTATTGCTTAAATGTTGCACTGTCTGTTGTAGTAGTGCCATGTTATTCGAGGGACAGTCTGGAAACCCCTCAGTCTGAGGCATAGCCTCACGTTGTGAAGTCTCCTGTGCAAAATAAAAAGCTTTCTGTTTTTTCCTGCATCCAACTCAGTTTTCACATGGTTCCGAGCGGTGTCCACTGATACAGCAGAAATTGGCATAGCAAACCTGAAGAGAAGGTAGGGTCCTAGTGGGAGACCAGCAACACACAATATCTATACATCTCAATATAATGTTAAAAATAACAGAACTTTAGTCAACCATTTTAAGCTTTTATACATTGATATATGCTAGCTATAGCAACGTTTTATATTGATGTATCAACTTAGCTGACTCAAGCTTTCATGAAAAAAAAAGTTTTTAGCCCTAATGGTTCTAAAATTATCCCATTTTAAAGAAATTATCTTTTGAAAAGACTAACTTTGGAACTGTTAAGACAAGAAAATATTTTTTAAATGAAAGTTTGAGTCAATCATAAAATTGTCTCTGTAGCTACTGTTTATATGTAGCAGTACTATCCTATATGTATTGATACTATTAAAACTACTACATTCTTTCATTAGAAACCATAGTTTGCAACTTTTTCTTTATTAATTTTATGCCCTTAATCACTTTGCAAACATTTCACTCTCCCTTCTAGCAATTCCTACTTTTCTAGCTTTCTTCACCTTCTGGAGCACGGAAGAGACTGAAAATATAATCTTAGTTTGTGTGGCTCCAGGGTGTGGATTGATAAAATGAGTGCCTTTGGAATCCCATGTATTCAGTTGTCCTGGTAGCACAGCTGGTAGTTCAACAGAATGGTGTGGGCCCCAGCTGCAGCATTTAGTTCTTTATCACTATATTTCAAATATCGCTAATCACACTCCTTGTAAATAACCAGAGATGGCAAAAGCCAGCAATGTTTAGTTGCATGTTTTATTATTGCCTTTGTTTTAGTAGTTGAAGCACAGAATGAGTTGAGGGAAAAAGAATGTGCTGGTTTAAGAGTAGTGAGTGTGGGGTGATATAGAATGTATGTGGGGGATGTGGGTGATAGTAACTATTTGTGTGTGGTCTAGGGGTGAATGTCCATGTATGACGCAATGTAGAAAAAGTACCACTAGACACCAGGGGCCTGATATTCAGAAGTTTACGGGCACTAACCGGTGTTTGCCTTTGCAAACTGGGCTTTGCACTGGTGCCCGATGTTGAAAGAGCTCTGTTGCACCAGCAAACAGAAGTGCTTCCTTCAGCAAACCAAGCAGGATATGTAAACAGTGGGTGGGCACAGGTATATTGATGCAAGTTAATATTCAGTGAATTTGCATGGCACAAAAGGGTTTGCAGTCATTTTAAACCGCACAAATACTGCCGATGAAAACCTCCTCCTACTCCATTACAAACATAGTGGCTTCAGAGGTAATGCTGCCAACCAGCTGGTCTGCCACTGGGGAGCATACCTGCCCTTGTAGTCCATGGCATGCCTCTCTCTCTGGTCGCCAGCCCTGATATTGCAATAAATTCCCTGGTGTTAGTGCACTCTCCTCTGATCACCAGCCCTGATGTTAACATGATATGCCTGATGCGGTGGTCCCCTCTCTCAAGCTCCTGACCCAATGTTAAAATCATATACCTTGGTGCTAGTGGTCCCCCATCCTGTGATCACAAGCCCAGACTGAATGGAAAAATAAAATTCCCTGGTGTTAGTGGGCTCCCCTCCCTCTAATTGCCAGCCCTTGATGATGAGAAAAATCCCTAGTGCCTGCGGTCCCCATCCTGCTGAGCACCTGCCCAGAAGTATGAAAAAACCACCTCCCTGGCATCCAGTTTCCCCTCCCCATGGCACAGGCATCTCCACCCTCATCATAGCATTATTCATGGTGCCATAGGGCATACAGTGACTTGCACAGCCCTCTTACAGCTCCTCGGCAAGTTATCATACATACAGGCAGGGAGAGTGCCTCTTAGACAGGACACATCACCTGTCCCATTAATAAGAGGCAAGCTCCTGCCTGTACATATGGTAGCTCACCGAGGAGGTGTGAGTAGGGCTGTACCAGTCACCATATGCTCCCATAGCACAACAGATAATGCTACAGTGAGTGGGAGGTATGCCTGGTGCAGCAGGGGGAGCCATGACCCCAGGAATGTTTTTTATTTGTACTTCAGCCAGTGGCAGTCATCAAGAGGGGGACCACGGAAGGGCTGGCAATCAGAGGAGGAGGACCACTGGCACAAATTAACTTTATTTTATCATCAGGGCTGGTGATTGGGAGGGAGACTAGCACCAGGAATTTTATTTTTCCATCAGGGCTGGTGGCGTGGGAGCGGGTACCACTAGCACTAGGGCAGTGATTTTAACATCAGAACTGGCAATCGGGGAGGAACATCAGCACCAGGGATTTCTTATTGTCATGTTGGGGTGTGGCTTACTAGGGAGGCCACTAGAACCAGGGATAGGAACCACTATCATGGATAGAGGGTGGCACCGTGCTACCTGCCTCTGCTACCCATGCAAATGGGCCCAACATGGACATGCAAATGGCCCCTTAAGCTGTGCATGTCCAATGGGCTCATTTGCATGGGTACCTTTGAAATTTACAGATAGCACTCTGCTGCTATCAACTCTTGGGGCCAACTTCAGAAGCCATGTAAAAGCAGCACTTCCTGACTTAGCACTGCCCCAACATGGTCCTATATTCAGTTGTTTAGTGCCCAAATGAATATACCATCCTAGGACCTACAAGTACAAAGTGCAGCACAATAATTTGTGCTGCGCTTTGCACACAACTGAATATTGGCCCCAGAGCTGTTTCTGACTAAGTCAGTTAGAAGGATGGGATAATACTAGGCCAGTCCTTAGGCATGATCCCTGTAGAAACATAGACTTTGACAATAGGTAAGGACAGTTTGGCCCACCTAGTCTGTCCAGTTCCTACCTTATGGATAAGCTGCCGATCCTAGTTAACCAACAGCCTACTTTTTCTCCTGCCCCCACTAGAATTGCCTTATGTCTGTCCCATGCATTCTTGAATTTCCCCACTGTTTTGACTCCACAACCTCCTCAGGAAGGCCGTTCCATGCATCCACAACCCTCTTCATGAAAAAATAGTTCCTCGCATTACCTCTGAGCAGTTCCCCTCTATCTACAAATTGTGCCCCTTGTTCTTGCACATCTCTTTTCTGAAAGATGCTACCCTCTTGGACTTTATTGATTCCTTTGAGGTACTTGAAAGTGTCTATCATGTCCCCCTCCTTCCCTTCCTTGAGGATATATATATATATATATTATATATATATATATATATTAAGCTCCTTTAACCTCTCTTCATATTGCTTCTGGTGCAGACCCTGCACCATTTGGTTGCCCTCCTCTGGACATCCTCCAATCTGTCTATGTCCTTGCAGAGCTGGGGTCTGTACAGAGGGATAACTTGTTTTCTACTGGCGATGCCTCTCCTTATGCAACCCAGTAACCCCCCAGCCCTCCTTACTGCCTTCTCACATTGCTTGACCACCTTTAGGTCATCTGATATACCTACCCCAGGTCTCTTTCCATTTTGTTGTTGTTAGTATCTCACCCCCATTGTGTACTCTTCCCTGGGTTTTGTCTTCCATGTGCATTACATAGAAACATAGAATTTGATGGCAGATAAGGACCGCTTGGCCCACCCAGTCTGCCCATTTCTGTGCCTAATGGATAGCTGCAGATCCTAGTTAACCAACAGCCTACTTCTTCCTACCACCACCCCTAGAATTGCCTTTTGTCTGTCCCATGCATTCTTGAAATCACCCACTGTTTTTGACTCCACAGCCTCCACAGGAAGGCCCTTCCATGCATCCTCAACCCTCTCCGTGAAAAAATACTTCCTCACATTACCTCTGAAATGTCCCCTTCTATCTTCAAATTGTGCCTCCTTGTTCTTGACATCTTTTTTTCTGAAAGATGCTGCCCTCTTGGACTTTGTTGATTCCCTTAGGTACTTGAAAGTTTCTATCATGTTCCCCTGACCCTCCTTTCCTTGAGGGTATCATAATAAGCTACTTAAGTCTATCTTCATATGTCTTGGTGCAGACCCTGCACCATTTGTAGTGCCCTCCTCTGGACTGCCTCCATCCTGTCTATGTCCTTGCGGAGATTGGGTCTCCAGAACTGCATGCAGTGCTCAGATGGGTCTCACCAGCTGTCTGTACAGAGGGATAACAACTTCCAGTTTTCTACTGATGATGCCTCTTCCTATACGTCCCAGTATCCCCAGCCCTCCTTACTGGTATCTCACATTGCTTGCCCACTTTTAGGTCATCTGATATGACTACCCCCAGGTCCCTTTCCATTTTGTTGTTGTTAGTATCTCACCCCCATAGTGTACTCTTCCTCTGGGTTTTGTTTCCCAGGTGCATTACTTTGCACTTTTAGCATTGAATCTAAGCTGCCATACATTTGACCATTCCTCCAACTTTGCCAAGTCCCTTCTTATCCCTTCCATACCACCTTGTGTATCAACCCTGTTGCAGATCTTTGTATCGTCTGCAAAGAGAGACATACTTTTCCTTCAGTCCCTCTGCAATGTCACTTATAAAGATATTGAAGGGACCAGTCTAGAACTGTACCCTGCGGTACCCACTAGTAACCCCTATTTTTCAGAGTGGACTCTGTTTACTATTACCCTCTGTGTCCTGTTCTCAGCCAATTGTTTACCCAGGCTACCACCCTGGGACCCACTCCCAGGCTGGCTAACTTGTATATTAATCTTTGTGTGGGACTGTGTCAAATGCCTTGCTAAAATCTAGGTATGCTATGTCCACAGCCCTTCCCTGATCTACTACTTTGGTCACCCAGTCAAAGAAATCTATTAGATTCATCTGACATGACCTTGGTAACCAAGTAAGGCCACTACGCACAAGTGCCTGTTTTCAGGGGTGACCTGGGAGCACTGGGTGATTAAGTGACTTGCTCAGAGACACACAGTATGCAAGTGGAGGTTGTGAGAATCAAACTCAGGTCTGGTCTGCTGGATGTATCAAGCTCGTTCACACCTCATTCCTCTAACCTCTAGGCTATACTGCCAGCCAAACATTTGTTGTATTAAGAGCTGCAGCAGGGATCTCATTTAGCCATGGTGGAGCTTGGTACATGAAGGATCTTTGTCCTAGGGAAGTTCTATGAAATGGGATATCAAGCTGTGTTGTCACTGGTCTTTGTGTGTTGTATTTGGAGCTTGCTTCCTTTACCAGGTAGGCAATGCAGGTAGGAGTTAGGAGAGCATGGCCATTCTCCCTAGCAGGCAATTTGGTATCTGATTCTGGATTGAAGCGGTAGTATGTGGGCCAGACCATACAGGGTACATGAAGTGGTCAGCATTTAGCAATAGTCTGTAAGCCTTGTTAAGGGCAGTGGCAGCCCCTTTGAGGGCCGTGATCAGTGGCAGAACAGTAAACCACCAGCCCGTAGTCGACCAGGAGAGGACAGAGCTGGAGACTTAGAGCTGGAGAGCTTCAACAGTTAGGCTTTTCTTGTGCCTAAACAGGATCCTTAATTTTGTGTTCACAGCTTTCACCACCATGTCAATGTGCTGAACATACAAGAGTGCATCATCCTCCACAATGACACCCAGGTACTTGAAGGATGAACCTGTTCCAGTGGGGCAGTCAGGTGATATGTGATTGTTAGTTCTGGGCATCTTGTTTTAGTTGGGGCTAGAGAGAAGCATCGTCTTGTTTTGTTTGCAGTTTAGTAGCAATCTTTGGGAGTGAAGCAGGTCTCCAGTTGCTGGAAGGATGATTGTAATTCATCCTGTAGGTGCTATATGCAAGAGTGACAGCTAAGTAGAACAGCATCATCGGCGTATAGAATGACTTTGCTAGTACAGGCATGGATAGGTCATTCAGGAACATGCTGAAGAGCAGTAGACCCAGGATGGACCCTTGAGGCACCCCTAGTGAGACTTCCTTGGATGCAGATCACGGGTGACCTATCTTGACCCTTTGAGACTGGGAGGTTAGATAGTCCTGGAACCATAGTGCGGCATTTGGAGAAACACAAAGAGAATGCAGTTGAGACAAGAAGATTGAGTGGCAGACTGTGTTAAATGCCTTTGTTAGGTTAATGAAGATAGACCCAATGATTTTTCCTCATCGAATGCCTTATGGACATACTCAGTGAAATCCACCAGTGCAGTGTCCGTGCAATGTTTGTGGAGTTTCCTAAAGCCATGCTGCTGGGGACATTGCAGCTGGTATTTGTGAATATAGTCAGTAAATTGGTCTGCCGCAATCCTTTCCAGTGCTTTAGAGAGGAGAAGAGGATAGAGATGGCCTGTAGTTGTGCGCTCGGGGTCACCAGCGCTTGTTTCAAGGAGAAGGAATTTGTCAAGCTGGAGGATTTTTGAAAATTGTAGTGATGGGAGCGATGACTTCATTGCCAGCACCAGCAGATGCATGTTAATGTTGTCAGACCCCATTCTAGTTTTCCACAGGACCTTTTAACCTTAACCTGGTGATTCTTTGACAGTGACTCTGCTGAAGTAAAATTGAGTGTGCGAGGTTGATGTCCGTGGGCTCTATTATCAGCTTTGATAGGCTTGAGGTATTCAGCCACAGAACAGAGCTAAGATCCATGAAGGTGGAGTTGAACTCTTCTGCAATGGTGTGGGGTCCATAGTATTTGTGCCATTAATGTTTAGCAGTGATGGCTGTGTTTTATCGCCTTCCTGTGAGTGCCTTTATATTGTCCCAAACTGCCTCCCATCACCCCAGGTTCTTTCCAATTGATCCCTGTAGAAATTAGCCTTAGCATTCCTGATGAGATGTGTGCATTTGTTTCTGGCTGCCCTGTATCTTTGAAGGTCATGGGCTTACCGGAGGCCTAGCTGATACCAAAGGTTGTCCCTTGCCCTCATGTGATCTAGAAGGTCACTAGTAAACCACCCATTGTTATGGCCACATATTTTTCTTTTTGTGAATGGAGCAAATCTGTCACAAATGCTATTAAAGTTATCAATAGAGTACTGGAGTGTTATGTCAAGGTTATGCAGTACCTTAAGGGAGACCAATCAATCTGAGAAAGTACCTCCTTGAAAGCTGAAAGCTGCCCTTTCCTGAGAATTCTGCTGTTTACAAAGACAGGTGGCACTTTTTAATTTATTGGACCACAGACAGGTAAAGGGGAGTGGTCGCTAGCAAATCCAGTATGTACCAAGACATCGTAATCTCAGCCAGGTGAGCTTGCAAGGAGCCAGTCCAGGAGCATGTGCTTACTAGTCTTATGGTTCATTCTAGTGGGTTCCATGACTAATTGTGTGAGGAGGAGCTGGCTATGGTATCCTTCTGGTTGGTCGATTCATTACTGAGCCAACTGATGTTGGAAGTCCCCAGTTCGATGAGCTCACAGTTGTTGTTAATGCCAGGCAAGGACTCTAGTAGTTTAATTAGACCATCTTTGGCCATTTTCAGCAGGAAGTAGATGCATGCAATGACCACAGATGTTTTATATTCACCAAAATTATTCTAACTGCAAGGAGCTAATGGGCAATGCTGTAGGTTGTGAATGTGAAAGCACAACGCCTTCTAGGGTGTTCCATAGATAAATGAGACAGCTGCCACCTCTTTCCCATTCCTATCACATCTAAAAGTATTGTAACCTGGGAGCACTGTCTCATTATCCCTGACCCAGGTGGATAGCCAGGTCTCAGTCAGGCAAAGTATATCAGAGTTATGTAGGTGGTCCACACCTGCAGTTGAGGCATCTGTGGAATCAGGCTACAGATATTCATCGAGGCACATTTCAAGCATTTTCCTTAGGCCCAGTATTCCATGGCCCACTTATGGGTTCGGTTGCATTCTTGATGTATTAATATTAAACCATGCAGATAGTTATGTTCAGTGTGACAGGATGGCCAGTTTTGAAAAGAAAAAGCTGACACAGAAGATGCAATACCCCTTTGGGTTTCTGCTTTCACCTATCCTGCTCTTCTGCTTATTCAATCTATCCTAATTTTCTTGTCAGGGTGGCCAACCTGGTAATTCTCTACATTGTTTTACTATCACTTTGCTCTGGTATTAAAACAAAAGCTTGCATCTTGTTTAAGAATACAAAAGGAGCTGTGTCACTTAAATAAATCCATAATGTGAGTAAAGGGCTGGGTTATGAAAGAAAGCCTTCGCCTACAAGCCAGTTAGTAATTAAGGAAAGCTGAGGCTGTAGAATTGTTGTAAACAGTGAAATAAATGTTTTAGGCAACTCAAACAAAGTTCAGGTTGTAGGAAAGTGCCATATAACCTGTAGTGTTAAAGCACTTCTTTTAAAAAGGAGTTGTAATTGTTGCAGTAAGCCTTCTGTGTTCTAGAAGGCTGAGTTCCTCAATAGGGCATCAGCTGAAAGTGCAGCAGCCTGCTAAACTGTTTGCTGAAAGTGCTGCAGCCAGATAAACAGTTTGGAAGAAAATAAATAAAAGGTCTAGAAATGTAAAACAAAGGATTTGGGAAGGAAATAAAGCATGTCTAAAGAATAGAGTACCATATTATGTGAAACAAAGCATAGATACTTCAGTAGTTTCATATTGTACATATTTCCTGTATGAACACAAAAGACAAATAAAGGCTGTAACTTTTCATGGAGACAGAGTAGGCGCCCCTCATCTCTCTGTCCATGCAAAGGTTATAACTGTTATTTGTTTCAAAAACAAGTTGGTTTAACCATATACAATTGTAAAGAAAGGTTGTTACCTAGAGTTCTGTTTCATTTGGAAAGGTCCTTCTATAGGGCAAGCAGCCCTGAAATGGCAGGTTATATAGATACAGGGAATGTGATGTCACAAAGGAGGAGGGCGCTGTGAAACCACACCCCTTCCCTTTACTATATAAACCCTCCAAGGAAGCTTAGTCAGATTCTTGTGACCAAGGTGAAAGAAGGATCTCACAGATAGGTTGGTCAGTAGAGTTCTGACCAAGGTGAGAGAAGGATCTCAGCAAGGAGGTAATGTGCTGTCTTTCACATTATCTGAGGAAGGAGAGAATACAGGAATTTCTTTATAGCATCTGAAGCAAGCAGTATATCCTGATGTCTGAACTGATGTGAATAAATAACATCATTTTTTTCCTTTCTGTAAATATTGGATTATTCATTTTAGTTTTGTGTTTTCTAAGATAAAATAATAAATGCAGAAGTATGAGTTTTATGCATCATAATCTGGTTGTACGATCTGTTTATTGGGACCCACATTTATGTTCAGGGATATGTAATATAGTAATCTTGTCCAAGGTACCAGGAGTCAAATGATGCAAAATAATCAAATCCTCAGAAATGGTGAACTACTGGGGACCAGTAAACTGTTGTTATTGTAGATCAAAGACCCAGAATATGTTAAATTCCTGAAAGTGATGAACATTGGCCTGAGGCATATGCAGGATGCAAAAATCCTTTGTTAGTGTCTTCCCTTTGTTCTCCAAAATTTTGTGAATAAACCTCAAAGACAGGCATAGAACCTTTAAGAACAAGTCCGATGGAAATATGGATTCAATGCAGCACTCCTCAACTCAGAGCTTGTATAGCAGATTTACTGACCTTACTTTTGCTTTTGATGGCTCCCAAAAAGTTGATTTATGATGAGAATGATAATATCTGGTGGTGATGTTTTACAGTTTCTTAGTCAGGAAACGTTCATAGATGTCATGTCCAAGAATGGTCTAGTTCGTCCAAGCAGAAACACATGAAAATCCACAAAACTAAACTATTGACAGAGACAAATACAGACAGCCACACTGTAGTTCCTCCAAGCAGATGTATGTCTTTTGCACTTTTGGGGAAGTGATGTCAGAATCTTTGATATAAAGAAAATGATCCTCTTGGGTGTGTGGGGAGGAGGGGCAGGCGGGTGAGACTAATCCCATGCCCTCCAGTAACAATCAACCACAACTCTGACCCACCACCCTGGTGAGTGTCTTTCTTCCTTTCATACATCTATTTCACAGAATCTAAGTAACAGGTCTAGTCACAAATGACTGCAAATATTTTCCCAAATAGATTTCCTCCCTGGCAAATAAAAGCTACAAGAAGAAAAGTCATCCCAAAAACAGAGAACCAAAACCCTGACTTCTACTTACTTACACAGGCCCCAAAATCAAGAATGCAATTCATTGTACTCTATCAAATCACTTCCTTGCTTTAAGGAAGCTGGTGGCTGCTCTGTCTGTAAACAGTTTTGAAAGATATGAGCCCAGTAGGTATCTCATTATCTCCACTAATACCCTCAGGTACATATCATCTGGACCGTGGGATTTTCCTGCCTACCACACTCCAGATACTTTACTTGCCCAGCAATTCTGCCATAACTGGCACTGTTTCTTGTTTAGCCTACTCATTTCCTACTATTTCTACCCACTATTGGCCATGCCCCTAGTTTTCTTGCTGAGTACTGATACTGAGTAGTTATGTATTGACTCTGTGCTCATTGCTGCCTTCAGTTGTTCCCCACCTACAATTAGGGCTCCGCTTAGTCCTTGCTCTCTTTCAGTTCCCTATGTGCAGTATTCATAAAGGGGTTTATAGTGAAAAGGTCTGTCTCAGGATGCTGCTGTGCCATCATTCTGATTCAAAAGAAACTGTTAGTTTTTAACTGGTTTTAACAGTTTTGTAACTAAAGTAATCAGCCATGCTCTATAAAAATTCAAACAAATGTTCAAATGAAGCACAAGAAGGCTGAGTTCACAATCATTTTGAGAAACCTTGTGATATTTTATGATATCATAGATCATTTTCTACCATGATTTATGATTTCACAAGGCTCCCTTAGTGGGAATATAACCTTAGAGTATATGGTTAGGGCTTAGTATGGAAAATGATGGTATTCCAAATGTTCTGTAGGACAGTTCAAAGGTCAAAAGTTGTTGTACTATCATTCTGACATCATATCGATAGTACAACTTTTCCCGTTGAACTGTTACCTGACTGATGGAAACAGCACTGGTTTCCAAATGAAACAGATTAAAATGGCGGTCCGTAATCAAGCGGATGAGGGAGTGATCATTTGGGTTTGGACACAGACTGCCATAGTTGGCTTTGTGTGTCTAAACTACCAGTTTGACAATTCTCTTTTTTTCTTTTAAATTACTGGCACAGTAAGCATAGAGATCAGCAGAGAGGAACTGCTGCGAGGCCAGAATTGGGTGTGGAATGGGATTTCACGAAGCGGTACCATAAACACAAGGTATGGCATCACCTTGTGAAATTAAAATTTCTATGTTTTGAGGAACCATGTACAGTACTATATAAAATAGTATATGGATGCTCAACACAACAGTCATCTTGCCATCTCAAGCGATGTGATGTCGGTGACATGTGGGCTTTCTCGAGCTTTGTTTCCAGGGTATGATTGACATCATTACATCCTCTGATGGCAACATAGCTCTTGTTGTGTATGGGCAACCATACACTATTCTATAAGTTGTGCACAGATGGCCATCTAATATTCTTGCAAATACTACTGTGGGAAAAATTATTCAGATACTCCAAATTTTTTTCTGACAATTATCTGAGTGGCAAGCAAAGTGTTTTTGTTTTCCTCTTCAACAACACAAATTACATTGTTGGTGATAGGAAGTTCTGGAGGCAGGTATCAGGAAAGCACTGCTACTGTGTGGCAACTACTGTATTACTACTGGGAAGTAAGGGCATTGTGAATTGAAACATCATTGCTGGTTAAGTTGGGTGACATCAGGAACTTCACACTTAGCATAGTGAAATTTTCATACTTCACCCTAGCTTTAAACAGTGAAGATCTTTTTTTTGCTATTAAAAGTAGTTTTAAGTACCCTCAATGTTCATTAATTGGCTTTTGCATGCAGTCCTAGTGAAGTTTTCATTATTTTATTCAATAGTACTGTAGTGCTGCAGTCAATTTCATTCAAGTAAAAGGCATTTAAAAACCTTTTTATATTCTTTTGGGTCTGGCCCCCATAGCTCTAACAGGCTCTGCCTGCCCTGCTGCGACCCACTATGCCCAGGCTTACCCCTTGGAGGGGCCACTGGGTGGTGCCCCTCCCAATGGTCAATGGAAGGCCCCTCAAATGGTCAATGGAGTGAGCCCTGGCTTACCCCAGGGTGGAAACATAGAAACATAGAATTTGATTTCAGATAAGGATCATGTCCACCGGGAGCCATGGGGTGGGCCCCTGGTGACACTAGTGGCAGTGAGAGTGGTGGTGGTGGAGTGGGGCGCATGGTTGGTGGACTGAGATTTTCTGGCTGTGTTCCCCAAGAGGCAAGGCATGCAATGATGCCAGCATCTGTCCTGCCTCCCATGCAAATAGGCACTGGCTTTTCCCATGATTCCCTGGCCTCCACAGAGGTCTCCAACAGGCCGGACACTCGGCACTGGGTCAGAACAGCGCTGACCAGAACAACACGATCAAGAACCACATGGCAAAAATGCTGTCTCTTTTGTTTTGAGGGGCTCTGCCCCTGCACCCCTGACGTGGGGGCTCTGCCCCAAACTAAAGGATTCTCACTCCAGGGGAGCACATCATGGGGCAAGAGGAAGTTTGTGGGGCCACAGAATACTGTTTCCATGGCTCCTTGTAAAAAACAAAGTCCTGATAGCCAAAATCTAAGGAGACCAAGATTAGAACCCTGGTCTCCACTGCTACCTGACCGAGCTGCTCTATGCTTCAGCCCTTCACACCACAGGAGCAGCTCAGCACACCTCCTGGATTCTGGTGCCCTTGTCCACTGTCAGTACTATGGACAGCAACCTGAGGAACGCTTTACTGTAAAAGTTGTAAATCCCCTCTCACTGTCTGTGGTGAGTACTATCCAGACTAGTGCTCAGTTGACTGGCACTATTCTGGTAGTGCTATTCTAAGGGGTTACCAGACACTCGACTCCTTATCCCCAGAGAAGGAGAGCCATCCCTTGAGCTCTATCTCCAATTCCCCGTGTCTGTTCCTGAACCCCGGACGCCAGTTTCACAATTGGTCACCTTGCTGCTAAGTGCAGGGGCCAGCATCAAAAACCTTTATTCCATCCCAGGTCAATAATTACAGCCTCCCAATACCTCCACACACCCATCTCAATTCAATTCATTATATCCTCCCAACACAGTACTGTCTGACACCACACCATTCTCCTCCTTCACTCACCCCAAAAGACATATTTATAAACTAGTAAAAGTGAAAACTATCCCTTACTATGAAGATGGACCACCCTCCCTGTCACCGTGTCTTCATGAATGATATAGTCTTTGTAATGACATGCTCTGCAACATCTGATTGGCTGACCTTAAAGACCAATCAGATGTTACAGTGCATGTCATCACAGAGAGTAATTCATTCATGAAGAGCAAACAGGAAGGTGGTCACAGCAGTGAGAGATGTTCTGGTAACAGGTTTAGAAGTATATATTTTGCTTTTGGGAGTGAGTGGATGGTGGAAGGAGGATGACGGGTGCCAGAGGGTCATGGTTGGGAGTATACAACGAATGAGAGTGGGACGGGTAGGTAGGTGTTGCTGGATAGCCATATTATTCATACTGGTAGGGAGAGAATTCTTACAATCACTTTGACTTGTGTGAAACTGACTACAGTGCTACTAATAAAGAAATATGCAAAATTTCACTGAGACTGAGAGGAGGGTGGTAGGAGATACGAGTGTGGGGTACTTTTTCTTAATGGAAGTATGGAGTAAGAAGGTGGAACAATAGATGTATGTGGATGGGGTGACCTCTTTTATTTAAAACTCATTTTTCTTTTTAAAGAGATGCATACTGGCACTTCACTAGCGATGTGCCCCTATGTATAGTCTTTGCCTAGTGAAGTGCTCATTTTTCCACGTGAAGTCAGGAAGAACTACAGATACTGGAACCTTCACCAGTGAAGTGTCAGGAAGAACTACAGATGCTGGAACCTTTACCAGTGGAGTGTCATTATGCAAAGTGTTTGCCTGGTGAAGAACAATGCAACGTATGACTTTGAGCTACACAAAGTTATAAAATGTCATGAAGAATTTCACAATGTGAAGTTTCCTGATTTCTCCCACCTGTACTGGGAATTGGGGGTAGAGGAGTGATCGGAGATCACTGTCACTTAACAGCTGTATCTCAGTCAGCACTCCTGATAAGGAGGCTGTGGGACATATGGAGACAGAAGCAAGCGGGAGATCAGTGCTGCTGGGTGGCTGTTTCACTATGGGCATTGCTGCTTATTGGGCAACCTTGGGGGCAGGAGCACTTGGGAAATCAGTGCCACTGGGTGAGCAGCTTGTTTGAACACTGTCAGTGCTAGTCAGTAGTGGTGGTGGTGGTGGTGGGGGTGACCATGAAAAATGTGTCAGTAAGTACAAACAGATAAAAGAGCCAGCAGAAGACCACCTGGTCTATCCCATCTGCTCGTGATGATGCAGGTTCTGGTCTTACACGTATGCCATTGACCCTGTCCCTCCCTCCCCCTTCCCCTTTCTTGGTCCCAAGGGTTCCTTTTGTGTTTGTCCCAGGCCCTTTGAATGCCTTCACCGTCTTTACTGATACCACCACTCTGGCAGCTGATTCCAAGTGATCAACACTCTCTTCATATAGAAGTGTTTCCTTACATCCCTTCTGGAATCTCCTCCCCTCATCAATTTTAGGCTATCCCCCTAGTGGTGTTGTTTTCACTCTTTTAAAGAGACCCTCCTTTGCACTCTGTTAATTCCCTTCATGTACTTGAAGGCCTCTATCATATCCCTCCTCTGCCTCTCCTTTGGGAGTACATTCCCAGGGCTCCCAAACTGTCCTCATAGGACCTATCCTGTAGCCCCTCTTTCATCTTGATTGCTCTCCTCTGGATCTTTTCCAGCATGCTGATGTCCTTCTTAAGGTATGGATGCCAATATCTCACCCCATATTCTAAATGTGGTCTCACTAATGACCTGTACAGTGGTAAAATGACCTCACTCCGCATGCTACTGAAGCCCTTGCAATACACCCCAGCATCTTGTTTGCCTTCCCTGCCTTCTTTCACTGGGAGGTGTGTTTCAGGTCACTTGAATCACTACTACTAGATCTTTTTCCTCTTTGGAAGCATTTGCCACAACTTCTCCTATGTACTAATCTGCCCAAGGGTTATTGACCCCTATGAGCATCACTTTGCACTTGTTGGCAATGAAACTACTATATGTTGCTAGATTCTTGACCATCTCTCTCTAGTCTGGCAAGGTCCTCCTCAAGTCCTTTATCCCCTCCGTGGTGTACAAATAACTATCCCCAATCTGACTGGCTGAAAATGATAAAGCCCTTAGATGCAGCTCCCTGAATGGCAGGTTCAGCCAAACCCTGTTTCGTAACACTTTACCTAACATGTTTGCATTGCTTTTGGCAACTAAACATAACAAACTCTAGTCAGAGTCACAGTGACTGCTAACGCAATAATTGTTTTAGATCTTTTGTGCTATGCTTACAGCTTTCTTGTTTATTGTACACAGAGTGATTGGCACTGAGAGAGGTACCTCTGAACACTAAGGATTGCTATACAGGGATGGGGATGGGTAGAGGTACAGCTGGATGCCAAGAAATGCTATGTAGGGAGGGAAGAGGTAGGCGGATGGTACAGCGGAACACCAGAGGATGCTTCACAGGGATGGAGGGTAGCTGGTGAGGGACTTTATTACAGAGGATGGCAGCCGGTTGGTGATTTTATTTTAATCAAATGGAGCCAAGCACAGAGGGTAGTTGGAGTGAGACTGTGCAGTGTGCAGGTGCAGGATTGGGATGTGTTTTTAATCACAGCGGCCAGGGATAATGGGTGGCAAGTGAGAGACACTACAGAAGGATGGAGTTGTTTGGGAATTTATTTACTAATGACACCTGCCTTAAGCAGAAAAGGAGGAAGTGAAGCTGCACAGTAATCTGCTGCGTATTAAGAGGCAATGGTATTCCACTTGATGAGTCTGAAAGGCATCAGTCATGAACTGATCCCAGCTCAGTAACCCAACCAGAAGAAGAGAGAAGGATGTGTGTCCTCTGCAATGTTATGCAAACCTTCTGCTGGCCTGATGCAGCAATTCTGGGCATGGAACTCAAACCTAAGTATCCCTGTTGCCCCAACCCCTATTTTGTCCCTGAATTCCACCTTCTCCTCCTTCCCTCATAGCTTCCCATTTCCTGCACCTCAACTGCAAGCTTAAAACACAAACGAGACTATCTTCCTCTCTGTATCTGTGCAGCCCCAGCAGGGCTGTCCCAGGGAAAACATCCTGCTTGATGACTGCGGAGACTGTCAGATTTGTCAATGATGTTGGCTTAAGGTGTAGGACTTCTTGCTTATGTGGTGCATGACAGCATTCCAATGAACAGTGGTGGGAGGGACCAGGGACAGAGGCTTTGCTTTGCATTATGCACCAGCAAGGGACATTTGCACAGCAACTCAGGTGTCTCAGAGGGAGAGTGCTTGTGCCAGGAATTCATGCATCCTAGTCCCAGCTATGCCATGACATCATGTCCTAAAGGTGTTTGTACATCTAAATCAGGGTTGTTGCCATGGCATTGGGAAGCTATGATTAAAGGACTTGGTCCAAGCCACATCCCAACTACAAAAGGAGGGACTGCAGGGCTCACCCTATGCAAGAGGAAGGATGGACTCTGGGGAGACATCACAGGCATACTAGCAGGGAAGTTTAAGTCCTATTCTGCCCCACATCAAAGAGAACCTACTGACTACCAGCCTGGGAATGAATTTCCAAGCCTTCTAACCAGACCCCAGAGTAAGGACATTGTCTTTGTCCACACACTGCAGCAAAGTGTCTTACAGAAGTGGTACCAAGGCACATAACACAAGCTAGGCCCAACTGCAGGACATCCCTCAACACAGGAAATGGGCTGGGACTGGAAGAACAAGAGACAAAGCTGGTTATTAGCTTGGGTGATGACCTCAGTCCTTTCCCACATCACAGCCTCTGACTTGGCCACCATCATAACAGAAAGGGTGCTTTCCCATGCTTACAACAGATCCCTGCTCCCTTCCACCTCCCATGCATTGAAACCAGAGGCCTTTGTTGGTGTAAACACTGGGTGAAGGGGATGATACAGAGGGTCAGTGGGTGTCCAGAGGGGAACAGAAAATGCATAAAGATACCGGAGGCAACAGATGGGAGCAGATGAAAAGACTGCTAATTTCTAATATAGTGTTTGTCTGGGTCATGTCGTAACAGTCTTGTACGTTAGTGAGTAAGTAAGAAAGTAATTTATTTGTTAGGTTTGAAATGAATTATTCAAGTGCATTGGCATCAAAATATTTGAGAAAAGGTGATTTTCACTGTAAGGAGTCAGCAGCTGCCCTAAGTTTGTATAGGCACTAGTGATAGCATCTAAGTAGAGCTGGATTTAAATGTATACACTGTGGAGTACTGAAAATAATCTCTTTCTGCCACACTCCAAGTGAGAGCTGTATTGAAAATATCAAGGTGGCAGAGTTATACAAGGGATTAAGTTGAGAATGTCACTATATACCCTTTAGGAAAAATGTGTACTGTACATGCTCACTATCTGAGTGCAGTTAAAGTTTTTAGCTGGTGTGACAATTAATATAGTAACCTAAATGTAAAACTGATGCAATTAACAGCTCCTACCATACATACCAAAAGATAAACAGCCTCTATATTTTCTCAGGGCCCTCCCAACCAAGACACACCATGGTAGCACCTGGAAAAAAACCCAGAAATCTACTTGCAAACTACTACAACAAACTGCTTGAAAGCAGTATGGTGTTTAGCCATTTGGGACAGCAGTGATTATGTGCTGCACTGTTTTATTTGTTTAAAAGACAGACTTGTGAATGTCTGTCTGTCATGCATCTGGTTGTATCTTTATTTTTAAAAGGCAAAATGCAAGAAAAGAGCAGGCAAATTAGGCACATTAAACAGAACAAACAAAACTGTTCTGTGCAGTGGCAAGCAGCGTAAAGCACGACAGCAACTTTAGATGACCTGATATACAATCCTCCTTGTTGTGTATCTGGCTATGGGAAGCACTTTTACTCTATTCTCACAAAGGAGCTCAGACAAGCAGCTTGCAAACACCATCTTTACTTCCTGTAGAACATATCACATGACACAGTAATACAATGACACACTGAAACCACTAGAGGGTACCCCAACCCCATACTTAGCATTTCCTCCTCTTACTGAAAACACCCACATAATGAACAAGAACATGCAATATTCATTAGAAAAACAATTCCTAACAAGGGAATGAGGGTAGACTACCTCAATTTCCGACTCACCGTGGGGATTATTCTGCCCCAATAGTTCTGGGCGGGCCACTAACTACAAATCCAAATGATGAGGTGGTCTCGCACTCTGGTAGATCTTTGAGGAACCTCGGGTGCACTAGCTTTGGTACTCTTGCCCCGAGGTGGTGGCCCAAAAACTGTTCAAGCGGTGAGGTCTGCACAGGCTCTGGCATTGCTTCAACAACAGCTGGGGTTCAGTCCCTTCAGTAGAACTAACTGGTGGAGAAGATTCTGGAGTGACTGACTGTGGAACTGGGGTGGTTTCCAGTATCATATTGGGGTCTAAACTTTCAAAATGTCTGGAAGATGACACTGTGGAAGGCACAGTAACACTTGACAAAAGCTGATCCACAAGTCTCCTCCAGACTAGATCATTTTCAGTCTTAACAGTGTATGATGCCAGTCCAGTCTGTCGTTCACTGTGGTCAGAATCCATTTTCCCCCAGCTGCAAAATTACGAGCTAGCACAGTTACCCAGGCTGAAAGCTTCTACCGTTGGCCCTTGGTTCATGCCTGTTTACCTCTGCCTGTTGTTGATGATGCACCATTTCTCCTGCTGCAGGTGGTTTTAACAGGTCAAAACAAGTGTGCAGTTGTCGACCCATCATTAAGAATGCTGGAGACACTTTTGTAGTACAGTAGCATGAGCGGCATTTCTGTAAGACAGCAAAAGGTGTCCAAACGTTTTTGTAAACAAGTTTGTCCTCTAGCTGATCTTAAAGCCTGTTTCTAGGTCTGGACAAGTCTTTCAGCTAGCTCATTAGTAGCCAGATGATAGGGTGCTGACTTAATATGATGAATGCCATCCAACTGCATAAACATGGCAAACTCCTTGGACACAAATTGCAGTCCGTTGTCACTTACTAGTTATTCAGGTAGGCCATAGCGGCAAACATTCCTCGTATTTTTCAAATTGTGCTTTCTACTGAAGTAGATGTCATTATAGTGACTTCATACCATTTCAGTGAGCATCAACCACGACCAGGAACATGTGTCCCTCAAAGGGTCCAACAAAATCAATATGAACACATTGCCAAGGATATTCAGGCAAATTCCTGGGATGCAAAGATGCTAATTGGGGCATATTCCACACACTCTGGCATGAAGGACAACACTTGGCTTTTTCTTTAATGGCACTGTCCAAACCAGGCCAACAGAAGTAGCTTCTAGCAATTTCCTTCATACTCACAATACCACGATGACCTGAATGAAGCTATTGCAATATCTGCAGTCACAACAATGGGGAATAATAACTTGCATTCCCATAGCAAACAACCAGACTGAATGGACAACTCTGTCTTCCTAGTAGCATTGGGAGTCAGCTTGGAAGGCTCTTTTAAGTTTTCTGAAACTTGCCATGCAGCACCAAGTCCATGAACTTGCACAGTAGCGGATCCCTCTTTCACTTGAGCACCTGTAATGAGTGCATTTCCACCTGTTTGAAATAGAAAATTTCCCTTGAGAACTGTCTACATGATGAGTTGACAATGGCAATCTGGATAGTCCATTCGTGTTACCATGCAGAGCTGATTTCCTATACTTGATATCATAGGTATGAGTTGATAATAGAAGAGCCTAACATTGCATTCTACTTGCAGCAAATGATGGAATGCCTGTATGTGGCCAAAAATGGAAGTCAAGGGAGAGTGATCAGTCAGAGTGTGAATTTCCAGCCAAACAAGTGCTGGTGAACGTGCAGATGCCAAAGATAATTCCCAGTGCTTCATGTTCTATTTGCACATAGTTACTCTCAGCCTTGCTCAATGTTCTGGAGGCAAATACAATCAATCTCTCTTACCCTGATGGCATGATGTGAGACACAACAGCCCCTACCCCATAGGGAGATGCATCATAAGCCAGCTGTAATGACATGTAGGATAAAAATGTGTCATAACCTGGGAATTTGCTAACAATTCTTTGGGCGAGCAAATGCTGAATCATAGTTGCTATCCAGTTCCACTTCTTGTTCTGACATAGAAGAACATGCAAGGGTTTTAAAATTGTTGCCAGGTTAGGAATAAACCCTCCATAATAATTAAGCAGGCCCAGGAAACAATGCAGCTGATTCATATTCTGAGGGGTAGGAGCTTCCACGATGGCCTTGACCTTGGAAGGGAGCTGTGCAGAGGCCTGTTGCATCAATCACATGTCCTAGATATTTGGCAGAGGGCTGAAAGAATACACACTTGTCCTTTGGAACTCTACCATACTCCTTCAGCCTCTGTAAAGTGGCATCAAGGTTCTTGAAGTGTTCCTCTTCATTTCTGCCCATTACTAGAATATCATCCAGGTAGCACTGTACTCTTGAAGTCCACAAAAGAGCTGGTCCATAGCTCTTTGAAGCAAAGCTGGAGCTGAGCGTTATTCTGAAAGGCAAACGACGGTAGTGGAAAAGTCCTTTATGCATCACAACAGTTCAAAGTTCCTTTGACTCCTCATGGACATGCATCTGTAGATAAGCTTGGTTCAACCCTACCTTGCTGAACTTTTGTCCACCGGTGAGACGAGAAAACAGGTCCTCGATACGAGGAAGCAGATATTGCTCTAAACATAGCACTGGATTGATGGTAACCTTGAAATCCCCACAAATTCTTACTGAGCCATCTTTTTCAGGACTGGAACAATAGGTGTTGCACACTGACTACACATGACTGGCATTAGGAGTTCTGCCTTCACTAGATGCTCCAAGTCAGCTTTCTACCTTTGGCCTAAGGTGTATGGCACTGTTCTGGCCTACAAGCACCTTAGGTTACTGTCAGGCTTAATGGTCAGTTTAATAGTAATGTCTTTCATGCTCCCCAACTCCTCTTTAAAAATGGAAGCAGGTTTCTTCAATATGGTGGCCAGACCAGCCTCATTGTTGCTCATCATACATATCTCAGGCCAGTTCAGTCGGATTTTCTTAAGCTATGACCAACCCAGCAAAGCCGAGTCACCCTTTACCATGAACAATGGCAATTTTACAGATTATCCATGAAGTTCCACATGGACATCAAGGTTATGCATCATCTGCACAGGTTCCCCTGTGTAGGTCTTCAGAATGACCTTCGTTGACCGTAGTGGAAGATGTTGCAATTTTTCCTTGATATACAGCATCAGACACCAGTAATACAGCAACTCCTGTAACCACCTTCAGACTCAGTGGCTTCCCTTCTATAGCGGGTCACCCAGTAACTTTGTGGAGCACCCATCATAGCCAAAAGCGTGTTGGTGCCTCCTCTTTGGACTGACTTTCACTCTCCGTATCCTGAACCTGTTGTACAGAATGCAGACTGGATTTCTTTTCAGCCACCTGGTTGGTCTCTTTCATTTAGATTTATCTTTCCGATCTAGCTTATCTTTTTCATATACTGCATCATTCATATTTTGCAAGCACATGCAATGTGTCCTCTTTATTACAGTTCTGGCATATCCAGTCTTTGCACCAACATTCATATTCAAAATGACCAGTCTTTCCACAATGGTAGCAGATTTTGCTGCCTGTCACCTTATTCATACTCTTGGCATTCCCTTTATGCACTTTAGTAGGTGCACTCAACTCCTAAGCTTCCTTTGCAGCTAATTCCATAGAAACTGCAATTTCTAAAGCATTTTGTAGTGTAGTTAGCCTCTGTCAGCAAATGTTTCTGAAATGCTTCACTCATAACCCACACCAGCCTATCTCTCGGTGTATCATTTAACGCATTGTCAAAATCACAATGCTCAGCCAACATTTTAACAGTGCCATATATTGGGAGACTGTTTCTCCTTCTTCTTGGTTCCATTTATGAAAATGAAACCTCTCTGCAATCACTAATGGGTTTGGGAAGAAGTGTGCTTGTAATACCTGTACTATCTCTACAAAGATTTTGTACCAAATTTATCAGGCTGCACCAGACTACTAATAAATTGAAGGCTTTTCCCACATCATACTCAGAAAAGTAGCTACCTTCTTATCCTCTGTAATATCATTTGCAGTCACAAAATATTCAAACCACTCTGTATAAGAGTTCCACTGCTCTACAGTTTAATCAAAGGTCCCATAGGTCCTGTTATCATAGCCATTTTGCACTTTAAATTCAATTTTAATATCTCCACTGATAACTCAGTCTTTTCTAGATGTTTGACTCGCACACAGGGTTGCTATGCTCTCCCTTCCGAAATTTGCAAACACACAAACCTAGGCCTACCCAGCAGCTTGCTTTCACTTTCTCTTTGCATAAAGCAATCCTTAACAAATATTAAAGATAGTTCTTACTTTGATGTCTTTGAAGTAGTGGGTGCAGCATAGGTTTACCATGCACATCACCAGTTTTGTTGTGTATGTGGCTGTAGTAAGCACTTTTTAACTCAGTTCTTACAAAGGAGCTCAGACAAGCAGCTTGCTATCCAAACACCATCTTTACTTCAACTTCTTCTAGAACATATCACACGACACAGTAATACAATGGTACACTAAAACCACTAGAGGGCACCCCAACACCATCACGTAACACTTCCTTTTCTGCTGCAGGCTGACATCAATGTCTTTGCAGCTGTAATATTAGAATAATACCTCTACTTGCAGTAACCACAAAGGCATGGTGTGTGATAAACATATGGCGATTGATCCAATTCAGCAGACCTCACCACTGTCTGTATAAGTCTCTCTGGTGCTACCATACTTGCAAGGCCCAGTCCTACACTGCTGACTCTGTGGAACTCACTTGGACTCCTCTGCTAATGTAGTAGACTTTCTTTCACTTCTGACTAAGGATCAGCTGATGCCACTGGTGCACATACCACAATCTGGTGTTATGGATACCAAGGAAGCAAAGGAACTCTGTTTCTCCTCAGCATTTCAGCATTTCAGCATCATGATGCACGCATTTTAAAGGAGCACTCATTCAGCATGTCCATGCAGGTGGTAAGCCACATGACCTACAGCAGCCAATCTGCAGTCCTGGGGACTGAGAACCCCTTTACTGTGCTCATATTTGTACCATTTCCGCGCTCTCCTAAAGGGGAAGGACATAGCAACTGAAGGAGTTCAATTTATATAAAGAGTGGCTTTACCTCAGAAAAACCTTTAAGATACATCTGGACAAATCTTTTAAGTTGGTGTCCCATCCACTCATCCTGAACGGCTGAATTCTGCTGACCACTCAGCTCCTACTGTTGCTTGGTTCCATTCCTACCTCATGGGTTGTTAACAGTTGGAACAGGTAGGAGTATCCTGTCACCACCACTATCCATCCAGGCTGGGATCCACTGGGCTCCATCCTGGGTCCCATGCTCTTCTCCATTTTCCTGAATGACCTCCCTCTGCCTGTGCCAATTCACATATTCACATGTAAGCTGATGACAGTAATCTTTACCTGTGGTTCCTCTACTGTGGCTGTGGAAGACCGACTCCAGCAGGACTTCAGCAACACTCTGCACTGGTTCCAATCCTACCAGCTCAGAGTTAATAGTAAAAAATGGTGTCCATGACCTTTGGTACCAGTCAGAAACTGGTCAGACTCATACCCCCAAAGTTTCCACCACACTGGATGGCACCCCTTGAAGCAGTTCAGTCCTTCAAGTACCTCAGTGTGTGGTTTGACAGTAACCTTGACTTCTCAGAGCACAATGATTCAGTCCAAGCAAAACTCTGTCCCATGCTTAGTACCTTGTACCACAACAAAGATAATTCTTATCCCTGGAGGTCCACAAGGAGCATGTCACCAAAATAGTGTTCCCTGTCTTCAACCACGGATATGTTCTATGGCACCACTACCTCCACTTCCCTTGCCAGACTGGACCCCTCTGTAACTCCTTCTGCTGCTTTGCTATAACCTCCCTCCTTTGTACCTACCATTGCTCCTCTGTTACTCCCTATCCTTTTCCCTCTGCCCTCATGTCATCAGCCTCATTGTACCTCCTTCATATCCAAAAACTGGTTTGGTTCCTTCCCTCATACTGCTTCCCTCCCTCTTCTGACTCCCTCCTGCTTCCTGTTCTCTCTGTTCCAGGGACCATTGCATTGCCTTCTGCAATGTGCCTTCACTCTGAGGTTGACAGCCAGTCTGTCTGACCTTCCAACACGGATATCATGTCATACGATAAATCCCGTTGTTTCTGTGCCTGTCTTTAATTGCAGCCTAGTGAACAGATGATACTGATGCTCATATCACACATCGCAAATGGATCTCACAGTTCTCCATTATGACTGTCTCTGTTTTCTCAAAACACTGTCATAGCCAGATTCAAACCCAAAAGCAAGCATTCTTATTTGAAATTTCTTTCCTGTTTCTGTTCAATAATTTGGGATCTATTGTCTTTCTGACCTGTTTTTGCTGCAGAAAAGCAGGATTTTTGACAGAAAAGAAATCTAATTTCTTCATAAATATCACAGACTCAAATAAGACAATTTTTCAGGCGGGAAGTAGCCACACTGCATGATGCTCTGCAAGAAGCCCCCCTTTTTGCTTAGCATGACCACGGGAACACAGGCAAGATCAGTGCACACAGTGGAGAAAAGAACAGAAAATAACAAACCAAATATTGAAAACAGCTGAAGAAGGTTCAAACGATTTCTTAAACTCTCACTTACAAATATAAATGCAAAGAACAGGTAACTGCTGATGTATTGACCGGATGTTCATCAGAGGGACATGTTTATATTTGTGAGAGTTCAATAAATCATTTTAAACTTTCTGCTGTTTTCAGCACTGATTTATTTTCTGTTCTTTTCTCCACTGTGCAGTGATCTCGCCTGTGTTTGAAGTACTGGGAAAGTGTTTGATCCCCAGCTGCACCACTGGTCAGCACAGGGAGTAGGACCAGCCACTGGTTTTGGAGGACCATGAGAACATTTGCTCTGCTGTCTTAGGTTCATAGGTGACACAGATATCATGAATAACAGAGGATAACATACACTATCATCTGCTTTAACTGGTGCCACATTACGGAAAGGTGACAGGGAACACTATCCCATACCTGCAAAACTGATGGCACGATTAGTCAGTGTCTACAAAAGGTGCCTAATATGACACGCTCCCACCTCCCATACCACTACACTGACAGACACATCACCTTTATTAGTGAAGAGTATAGACTAACTGCAATAAATTCTTTTACAAGGGCTGTTCTGTGGGAGCTTATGCATACCAAAAAATCATTTTGAACCCACAAGACACATAGAAAAAATATAGAAAAGTGATTCATTTTATTAAAAGAATTATGTTAAGTATTTATAAACACACAATAACTCACTCCGACTCAGAATTGCTACTGTTACAGCTACAATTTGACTGTGACACTTCAGCAGCCATCCTTACACTGTTTACATTCGCAACTAATGTGAACATGCACTGGCTCACTACAACAAACCAATGCATGCATCTTCGGTAATTAGAGGTGTGTCATGGTTGTCAGTTCCAATTGCAAAATAGCAAAAATGCATCCTGATTGCAAACCATCATCCTGGCAAGGGTCTGTGCTAGTTGGAAGGTTGTTGAAACCTGTAAATGATAAAAAGATGATATGTAACATGAACGTAATTCAATTTAACCAGGCCCTTCATAACATTATTAGTATAATATAAATTTTAGGCTGCCAGAAGATTTAGAACTTATAAGTTTTTAGGACTGTATACATGTCAGCAGCACAGCAAGGATTAAAAGAAAAGTTCATAGAACCATGGCTTTAAAGAGTCCCTGACAGCATTAGGAAAACTTTGAAAAAGTAAGATTTATATTCAACTTCATCCCATTTTCCTTATTACTTCATATATTTTCAGTAATTAATTCCCATTTTCTTTATTACTGAAAACAGTTGCATGAAAACAAGATCCTTGTCCCCTAGAATCTATTTGCTTTGATGGTCTGTCTGCATATGACATCACGATCCCCTGTTTATGACATCATAATTATCTCCACAGCAACACACAGTGATGTCATAAACAGAACTGTGATGTCAGGTGTAGATAAACAGCCAGGGCAGAAAGGGCAGAGATACTGTGTTTATGCAAATACCCTAATAATAAGTAAATAAGGTTGGAAATTACAGAATAAAACATTAAATACAAGCTACATTCATGTCTCAATATGAATTTTTTTCAAAACTGTCTCAAACACGTCCAGGAGCTCTTTAAGACCAGTCACGCCATCTAAAATGAAGTGAGAAAGTCAAACCAGTCACATCTTCACAAATCTAATTTTCTCAGCATGTTCTTCCCACCATGTACGAGAGTGAATGCATGCAGATGGTGCACTTCTGAAAAGGTGTGAGTGGTGCTGATTCCAGTGCTGTATCAGCAACCCTTAGTATGGCCATTTCCACGGCGTAGTCTATTTGAACAATGCACACACCATTACTTACAGTCTTCTCCAGCAACCTAACAAAGCAAGGCTGTTGTGGTAGTGGCCATGGCAGTAGTGGCAGCATAAATTAATGCTATGATGATGTGGTGGTGGAGGAGCAGTGGGTGTCAGCACCACTACTTCTTCTGAGTCATTGCAGCAATTAAAATATACAAAGAAAAGAAAAATACATCCATGGAGGGACGATATTGTGAAGGGTAATGCAACACCCTATATTTAATGTCTTTTCATTTCTTTTTATTTTTATTTTGAGATGTATAACTTGTTTTCCTGGGGAGGGGCAGTTGGGAATAATTATTTAATTTGAAAATCAATGGACACACAGAGAATAGAGTAATTGTCATGGAGGTAAAGCAGAGACTACAGGGAGGTATCTGCCTTTGAGGTCCACAATCAATAGTAACCATTACTGCAGTTCACACTGGGCCGTGGCAGTCTTAGTGTGATTTGCAGACTGTCACTACACCACAGACAGTAAACCACAGTAGGTGGATGCCAACAGTACCTGCTACAAGTACGCCACAGTAATTAATATTTAATATTCATTGCAAACCTCAAAGCTTTTTACTGCCTATTCTTAGTCTGCTTTATCCCAGTCCAATTGTTACTTTTGGAGCCAAGTGGTTCAGTTGAATTGGCAAAGCCAAACTTGAATTATCAGGACCAAACTTGAGGCAGTAGTGAACTTGGCCCTGGCTCACTTCTCTCACCCTTACTTGTGATAGGACTCCTCTTGTGACTGAATATCCTATTTTAGAATGGTGGTGAGTGGGGAGCCTTAAGTGTGGGATTACTATTTGCACAGGAATGGAAGTCAGATTTCACATGCAGTTGGCTGGACCCATCATGGGACCCTGTATCAAGCATCAAAAGTTAGGGGAGACACTGACAGGGAAGAGGCCAGTGCCCACATGTACCTTATAGTGGCTTGTTTTTAACACCAGCAGTGCTAGTAAGTTGAGGGGTCACTCAAAGGAAAGAGGTACCCACAGGTGTTGCTATGTAACTTGTTTTAATACTGTCAGTACTGGTAAGTTGGGTTGGAATGGCAAAGAAGTTCCTGCAAAACTGCTGAGTGTCTTATTTAAACATGGATAGTGCTAGTAACTTGTGTGCGTGTGTCACTTGGGAGGGAGAATGAGGTGAGTGAGATCAGCAGCAGTGTGTGGGACTATTTTGAATGTGGAGGTGGGCAATATGGGAAGAGATATTCTTACCCTCCTAAGCAACTACTTTAACACACAGGCACTGCTGGTACTGTTCCCATGAGGTCTGCAAATCACAGGGTTTAATGTACCATCTCCAGAAATGTTTTATGCCCCTGACTTCACTCCAGCATAAGCCACCCTCAGTGGCACCATAGGCACCTTTTCATGCCTCGCCACACCAATCAAGTTGGCATCTGTGCCTCCATGCAGCCTTGGCTGTATCCCTAGTTGGGGATGAGAATAGGAGGGATGCACCCCATGTCTTATATTTTATCATGGCAACACCTTCTAGTGGTGCGGTGCACGGGATGTACCCAGCTCCATCATCTACCCTGCTGGGGCCCACTTTCCATGTTTCTGCTCCTGCCCACTAGATGTTGGCATGCACAGGGTTCAAGTGGGGCTGTGCATGGTGGGACACCGACTGTGATCCTGGCTAGTGTTCACCCACTCACTCTGCCCTCTGCTGTGCTGCCATCCGCAGTCACCCAGGTGTCACACAGCAGCAAAGGCTGTGACCATCCCTCCCGGAGGATGTGCACATCCTGGGGCACTGACTTCTCCTCACCGCAGCACTCCAATGGCCTGGACACATTCTTGAACTCAGGTCACTGGTGTCAGGATCACTCGCATGGCTACTGTGCCAGCAGTGCGTGTTCTCCAGACATTTTAAATTTAATACTGAATTATCAGGGTTCACCGATCCATTCAGAATTATTTTGGGGTACAAAACATAATTATGGGGGTTGGCAGGTCACCAAAAAGTGATTCACCTCATTAACGCTCAGTGCACCCAACAAGCAGATTCCTGTTCATTTTTTTTTCTCACAGCTCACATGATGGCAGTTGTGACTGGCTGTTTTTTAGAATTCAGGTCTACACTTTGCACTTGTACCTGCCACGCTCATGCACAAAATGTCTGATTTCATTATTTAATCTACATTATTTAAATTCAGGTCCTTTTCTTTCTCATTTTATCTACTCAACTCTAAAAACAGTCACTAGCACCAGAACAATTGTTCCTAAACAAAATCACCTCCATCCCATGTAAAATCGTGCCCAGAAGCTACAGCTTCAGTATTAGCTACCACAGAGTATGCACCAGGCGTGGTGCTAGGAAACAACATTAATAGTAAAAGTTTGCTGCACTCACTAACCTGCAGGCAGGGACACCACAATGATTTCTTAGTTAAAGATACATTTATTCAAACACAAACAGGCTCAGCCAGACATGTTTTCAGATGGTGGTCCTTTCTCAAAGGCTTTGAGAAAGGACCACCGTCCAAAATATGTCTGGCTGGAGCATCTGATTGGCACCCTACTCACATCTGAGGCACAACAGTTTCAAGGCTGACTCATTTACTGACATGTCTGACTATCTCAGGGACTAAAGAAATTAAAGTTTACCTCTGACTTTGATGTGTGCTGCAGCTTTTCTCATGAAATGGCTACTACCTAGTCACATGATAGCTTTGCTATTAACCATGTATATGCTACATCTCCTTGGTCAACTTGAATGTCTTGGAAGTCCAAAATGATTTTCTTGGCATGCATGAACACCTGCAGGAGGGCAACAGTGGCATCTACAACTGTCGCAGAGCATCTTAACACACTGGCATTGCCAGCAATTGAAACATAGCAGGGTGGCATCTACCGGGGTTTAACAACCCTGGTACTGTTGGTAGCTGAAGAGTGGCAGGGGACAGAGCATCCACTGGAAGCATCACCTGGAAATGAGCCCCAGCTCAGTGTGCCTTTCCCAGTTACCAAATTTTAAATAACTACATAAATAAATCTATGTAACCCAGGTGACACCATACCCCATGGGCTACTACCCTGCCTGGGTGGCCACTAACCAGGTTGAGGGGCCTGGGTCCTTTTCCTGATATACAAGGGTTCTTTCCAAAGGTAACAATAATTAGTGCAGTGCCTCCACCCAGAGTATACTTACAAGTGGGTCTGATAATGAGTTAGTACAGCTCCCTGGGATTCTGTACCGACCCACCTTTTCGTGCAGTTACCCCACCTGGTGGATTACCATTAGTCACAAAACCACATGTTCAATACTTGGAATTATTGACTTACACTAATAACTTGCTCTCATGGGGTACAAACAATATGCTCACAACACATTTTTATAAAATGGTTAACCAAAAATTTATTTACAAGTGGCAGGGCTAGGAATGGGGAATTGGAAGCAAAGATTAGGCAACAGTTAGATTGGCATTTGCTGATTAGCATCAGAAACAATAATTTTACATTTTAAATTCAAATATCTATTAAGGCTGAACCACTCACCAACCCTTGATGGATTTTCGATGACTTTCTAGCTATCTGGCTGCTTAGGCTTGAAAATACAGACCCCAACTGATACCAATCTCAGTCCAGATAAGAACCTGAAATTCTATCTCTGGGTACCCAGTACTAACGTTGCAGGCCTGTTATTGGTGCAGCTGGTTGGCCGGCATTGGCACTTAAATCAAATTAAATTTTTAACCTTTTCTTTGGTTACATTAGCTACTTTGCAAAATTTGCTCCTTTAGACAAGCAGGTAAAACCCAGAACTTTAGCAGCCAAAATTGGTTCCACTACTGAACTTGGCAAACATTTGACATCAGCTATGTATGGTTCTTTAGGTGCAGGGCAATTCCTGCTTTACTTATGGTTTTGCAGTCAGTCTTTTGCAAAAGTGCAGCAAAAGGCTTGTAACAGGTAGAGTTGAGGTAGACACAATCAGTAGGACTTGACTTGGATGAGAAGCATAGCAAGGGCTTGAGGTCCGGCACCCTTCCAAATAGCAGGAGCTTGCAGCTTTAGCAGACTGGAACATCTCTCAGCTCCTTTAGCAGTTGAAACCTTCTCTTAAGGTGGAAGTGACACCTGGAATAGACCATCACAGGGACCAGGGCGGCACACCTTAGACCCCATGTCTAAGCATGACCCCTCGGGAGGCGCAATGACACTGCATAGCTGGTGACACTACTAGGCTGATTCCCAATGCTGACCTTTATGGCAGTCTATTTCTCTCTCTCTCTCTCTCTTAGACAGTTAGATGCATTTGGCTAGACCTTGCATTTTAGCCACACTGCCAGCCGAACAGCCATGGCGCTTTCACATTAGGAACACAGTCTCAGTAAAACTTAGGCACATTGAATTGGCTTCACAGAAGTCCATTAAACTTGTACTGAAGACACACATCTTCTACTTGAGCAGTCCCATTATACAGGACGTCATGTTTTCACCATGCAGGTGCTCACTGGAGCAGAAGTGGTCTCTCTTCTCACTTGAAGCTGGAGATTAAGGCAAGCCTCCCAACAATGACAAGATACTCTTCACATCCTTGCAATCATTTACCACACTTTTGCTTCTCATAAGCTGAAACACAGGCAAACAGTACCTCTTGGCAGGCATGGCTCCGCAGCCCCAAGCAGGACATCAAACTTTTCACAGGCATTGCTGGCAAATTTCCTTTCTCTAGGGAGACTCCCAGATGACCACTGCAGAACTAGAGAACAGTAACAATAAGTCCTCACACAGACGCCCACCCTATTCTGGCACTGAGTCAACACAGGGTAACATACAAATCTGAGCACCTCTTGGCACTATTGGCTTCTTAGCCTCCAAGCTGGTCTCCCTCTTACTTGAACTTTACAGTAGGCCTTCTCACTTAGAAATATTCTAGCCAGGACTCTCACCACTGAAATGTAGCTTTTCCACAGCTCTCTCATAGCTGAAGCCACAGGTCATTACAGCGCCTCACAGCTGAGGTCACAGGTCATTGTAGTTCTCTCACAACTGCAATGGCAGGATTCTTATAGCTCTCTCACAGCTAAATGTTGCAGATCAAGATTCTTCAGATAAATTCCTCCAAATGTGGAAAGGTAAAAGCAGGCCCTGGAAGACAGGTAGCTGGCAACCCCGGCAAGCCACTCTTAAACCCTCGAGCCACATTTCTTTAGCAAGAGCCAGAGCTCCTCCCCATGGAGGGGCTCCCACTGAACTTGACTCAGAACCAAAAGTCTCTTGGGTTTTGGGAGCTCTAGGCAGTTCAGATTGGCGAAACAATTGTCTCATTGAATTATTAATATTCATCAGGATCCTTGACCTTGATTGTCTCTTTAAATGGGCACCAATAATTGTCCCTGTAATTTCCCTCATGAGTCTTTTACACAGTCCCAACAGTCTCTTTGCCCAATCCTGTCTTTCTGATTGGCTCTGATAGGTCAAAGGCTGCTAACATGGCTGCTGTTAAAACAGTTCGGTGGCAGTCCATACATGTCCGACTTTTAAAGTCCTGGTTCAGCCAGAATATACAATTTATTTAATACATGCTCCACTGTTCTTCAGCAGCTTTGGTGCCCTATTAAGCAATAGCAGAGCTCAAGGTTCAATTGTAGTTCCCAGCCTGTCGCTAGTGCCGAAATACACTGTTCCCAGGCACTAGGCAGGCTCCCTCATTAATATTCATATTGCCTCATTAATATTTATGAGGCAGATCCAAAACGCTATTGGCACTCCTTAAATAAAACATTTAAAGGGCTCTCTTGTGCCTCCTCCAGGTCTCAGTCCCTGTCTAGCTAAATTTGGGGACCAGGAGCACTGAAGAAGCATTTGTTCTACCACAGCCACGGTAAAGAATACAACAATGCGCTACTGTGCATGCATGGACTGCCAGCTTGCACATTTGTGCAGCTGCAACATGAGCAGTTCTGTGAGTTCCTCCTCCAGCCCCATTCTAGAATGCAAGACAATGCAGGCGCCAGATGGAGGATTCAGGAGGCATTACAGGAATTGGGCAGGTGGTGGTGTACATATCAGGAAACAGGGAATGGGACAAATAAGATAAGCTCCCACAGGGTGGGGTTACATCTTCAACTGCTTCAGAGCAGCTTAACACACCAACATTACCTGTAACTGAGGAGTGATAGAGGGATTGGAGAGCATCTGCAACTGCGCGGAATAGCTTCACAATACACAGACAGTATGCAGCTCTCAATTGGTCTGTCAGGCTGCCAATCGCGAGTGACTGGCATTCTAACAGACCAATGAGCGTGATCGCGCATAAAAAGCAAGCTGTTTCAATGGTTCAAAACAGTGGAAAGGCAGACCACAATTTTCCTATCTTCTTAATGGCTTGCATATGTGAACAACCCCTACAAATGAGATTCTTGTGCACATTACTATTATTCCACCTGCAGCACACACGTGCAACGATTAAAGATGAAAAAGATCCTAGTACACTTACTGCAAATGTTTGCAAAAGTCATTTATTGACATTTTAGGACATAAATTGCTTCCACCTCACATGGAATGCACATGATAAACTAACATACTAAACTGTCTCCAATCGAACTGTCTGAGCAGGACACAGTTCCCAAATACAGCTCCCTGAATGTCTGCTTCAGTCAAGCTCCCATTCTCCTAACACATTTACAAATATGTTTGCATTGCTATTGGCAATCAAGCATAAAAATGCAATTCAGTTTGTGGGTCTCTAGGATGTCATTGAGAATAAAAAGTGCTTTTGAGATCCCTGGGTTTCCAGTTGTCCTGGTAGCCCAGCTGGTACTGTGGGGAACAGTATTCTGAGCAGGCCTAGGCTCAAATCCCAGCTGAAGTACTATTTTCTTGCTCATTTCTTTTTATTCCATAAAGAATTTTATTAATTTTTCAACATTTTATAAAAACATGCACCAACATACAACCATGCAACATACAAGTTGCACAGGAACTGATTTAGGAATTGTACTTAACAAGCAATATCCAAATAAGGTACTGCAAAGTGTCTTAGAAACTTAACTACATCAAAATTCCATCAACAGAGATAGTAATAGTGAGGACATCTAAGGGATCTAATAGGTCAGCTAACTAACCATTAGGCGACAGATAAGGACCAGATCCACAATGTAATTCATATTCAGGTGTATGGGAGCTCGACATTGGTACCATGTCTTGCTGATGTAAGGACAGGTCAAATAGCAGTGGAATGCTTGTCAATTAGAGGCAGTCAGTGTAAGCATCGTGTGTGTTACACAACCCTAAGGGCCTTCCACCTAGGTACAAGTTTCAATGGTTTGGTGGTGTGTATAGGTATACAGGTAGGAATGTACCTATTCATAGCATACTGTGATCTAATTGAGTTGTCTATACCCTCATCCATGGGGTGAGTTGTCCCATTCTCCAGTCCTCCCTGATGGGAGAGAGAAACCTATATTGATGCCGATTGGCTACAGTCAGGTTGTGTGCATATGCAGGTATCCTTCCAAGGATTTGTCCCTTGGCAGGCTCCAGAAGTGCGAGCTGAGACAGGTGACTTTTTCACCTATCTGGAGATAGGACATATGCTGTAACTGCCTATGAGTTAGGTAGGGTCCTCATATCTTTTCATATTAGGTTAGCTTCCCACTGCTGTTTGAGACACTTTTTCATATCTGGCTTTGAGGCAGATAAGATTCTCCTGTAACTGCAGGCTGGGTGGTTCTTTTTCCTCCAGTGTCTAAGGAGGACGTTCTTGGCAGCCACCAGAATGTTATTTAACCCTAGTATTTGGTTTGGAGAGAGCTTATTATGGGCTGGGGTGGATGCCCAGCATGCCCATTTGGGGTCTCTGATAGGATCTAGAGGGTCAGCTGGCTGCATTTGGTTCAAACTCTGTCCCAGTTAATAGGCATCTATGTGCAGACAGGACCACTGTATGTGTGTCAGGGTAGCTTGTGGAGACTTACACCTCCAGTAATCACTGTCAGGAGTTAATTATCCTCTGTATAGTCATTGTGCATTCTATAGGCTCTGTGTAGGACCTTACTGTAAATTGCAATGTTTTGGCCTGTAGTTCCTTATTGGCTACACAGACTGTGGGCCACACCTCGACCCACAGCCTGTGCTCTTGCTCTCATTTGTGGGCAGGTAACTCCTTAGTTCTGAGATGAAAGTAATTCCCAGCTAGATGCTGCACAGCTGTCAGCTTTAACAGCCAGGTTTCAGTAGGGCATGGAGGAGGAAGCTGATATTGAGGAATTATCTTGTACCAAGTAGGTCTCACATTCGAGGTATCTTCAGAAGTGTGCCCTAAGAATACTATATTCCAGTTGAAGGGCCTCAAAGGACTTTAACACTCCTGTTTGGGGGTGGTAATATCCCCAGGTTATGTATCCCTGCTTTTCCCAGAGAGACTGTGTTACAGGTTGGCCTTTGAGTAACAGACAGTTTAGAGTTATGTTAAATTAGTCTCATGCGGGAGGTTTTGGGCAGTCAGCTGAGCTTTTCCATATGGGCTTCCCAGACTTTCCTTGTTTGCTGTACACAGGGGATGCCTACTGACTAGTTTTCAGTCTGGAGACGATCAACGCTGGGTGTAAGAAACATCAGCTTGTAAGCTCTATTTCCATCCACTTTGGGAGAGGAGACAGGAGGTCTGGTCTGCAACATATAATGGTCTGTCTGATTATCACCTCTTCGTGTGGCAGTTTGAGGTTGGGGAGTCCAGACTCTCCATATTCCCAATGTGTTTGGAACACCTGCCTTTTAATCTTGAGTGCTTTGTTCCTCAACATAAATCTAGACATTTGTGAGCTAAGTTTGAACAGTGTGCAGGCAAAGCTATGTGGAGGTTCACCAATTTATATTGGATTTTGGGAGTGCTACCATCTTGAAGGCATTAGCTTTCCCCAGACAGATAAATGGATATGACCCCAATTCCTGAGATCTGAATTTAGCTTTGATAGCATTACCCTTACATTTGCTGCCACTGTGTCTTTTATGTTGGGGCAGATCTGATTCCCAAACAGGTGACACCCACTAATGCAAACTGAAAGGAGTATGTACTAAGTTTCTTTTTCATTTCTAAATGATTTATCTATTTAAAAGTTGACAACCAGGAAAGGCACTCTGAGTCAAAGCTTGTTTCCAGGTGCGACTGGGGAAGGAGTTGTAGGGAGATCAGTTACAAATACAGTTCAGATTCAGCATAAGCAAATACAGGAATAAAGGTGCATACAGAGTCAGCAGCATCATAAAGTGGTATAACAAGATACAGCAGTTGCATAAAGCAGTAAGCAGTAATCAATCAAGTGGAAGCAACGTGCTCAGTGTGTGTTGGGGTGGTGGTAAATTGGTGAAGTGCAGCAACCAGGGAGATAGAAGGTGAGGGTACAGGAGAGGCTAATTGAGTTAGGAGGGTAAGCAGGAACAGGAGGGTGTGGGAAGTTCCCTTAGATGGAGGTGGAAAGCTGGGAGAGAGGGGAGGCTCATGGGGAGGGCTGATTCTATAAGGAGGGAGGTAATAGGAGAAGGTCACTTGGCCAGCAGAGGAGTGAGAGTGGGGAATGGGGAAGGTGTGGGAGTCCCTGGAGTGAAGTGAATAGGAAAGCAGGAGCAGGAACAGGGGATAGAAAGGAAGATAGATAGGAGGTGAGGGACTCAAACCAGTATTTGGAGATGAAGGTGGCACAGTGGGGCCTGGTGATGATATGACAGGGGAGGATGGAGGGAAGAGCATCAGTGATGGGTATGGAGGGAGAGTTGGTGGCGAAGTGACAGAAGATGCTTGAACAGGGTATTCAGTCTGGCAAAAGTGGGCAAAGCCATAGTCTATATCTGCATAATCGAAGACTGGAAGAACCATTTTGTTTCAAATTCCTTACAGATATGGTGGGCGAGGCAGTCTTTGTTCCAAAAAAGGCACAAGTTTGGGACAAAGTTTGGCGTGAATGGCATCTATGTGGATAGAGAATTAAGCTTACTGTCGAGCCAGACTCCTAGATACTTGAATGCAGGGACCACTTCAATGGGTGCCATCTAGAGTGGTGAAAACAGGGGTGGGGGATGAGGGCCTGTCCAATTTTGGCTGGTGCTGAAGTTGATTGTCACTGCCTTTTGGTATTAACCTTAAGTTGGTTTTCATGGAACCAGTGTAGGCCATTATGGAAATCCTGCTGGAGCAGTCTGATCATAGCAGTGGCCATAGGGTCTGAAGTGTAGATAACCATGTTGTCAGTGTACATGTGGATGTTTGATGAGACACATGCAGAGGGAGGTCATTGAGAAAAATGCTGAATAGCACGGACCTAGGATGGAGCCATGCAGGACTCGACTAGGATGGGAGGTGGTTTGATATTTAAAAAGTGTGTTATAAATGAAGTTTGATTTGATTTGATTTTGATTTGATTTGATTTGATTTGATTTGGAGACAGGACTCTTCCTACGTGTACAGGCTGTTGATGGCCTAAGAGGTATGAGCAGAACCAAGCAACAGCATCGGCTGATAGGCCTTTGGAGCACAGTTTGTTAAGATGGAGGGGTGGGACACTCAGTCAAAGGCTTTGGCTAGGTCTATGAGTATAGCAGAGGTGATGTGGCCCTGAGCCATCCAGTGAGGATAGAGTCAATGATCCACAGCATGGAGGATATGGTAGAATGGGGCCTCTTGATGCTGAACTGGAAGGGAGAGGAAATCAGAGGAGTGAAGGAAGGTTGTGAGCATGGAGTACACAAGGGACTCCTGGACCTTAGCTTGGGAGAGGAGGAGAGACATGGGCCAGTAGTTACCAGGGAAGGAGGGGTCACCCCTTTATGTTGGGGGAGTACCTTAGCAACTTTACAGGCCTGGAAACAGTGCCTAGGGAGAAGGAGAGGTTCAGGATATGTGCTGGGGGAGACAATGACTGGGGCTGAGATATGCAGGCACTTGGGTCCCATACATCAGGGCTGCACTGAGGGTGGTCTTAGAAGGACTGAGGACATTAGGGCAAGAAAAACTCGGGGGTGACAGGTGGGAAATGGTAACCTACTGTATGGGTGATGATGGAGGAGTGGAGGCAGAGGGGCTTTGAGGGGACTGAAGAGGTAGGCTAGAGAAGGAGGGTAGGCACAGGTGGTGAAAATATTATTGAGACAAGCGGTGACAGAGGAAGGGTCAGACACTGTTGAGCCATTCACCATGAGGACATGGGGAGGATTGGGCAGAGGGTTAAAATGGAGTAAATAATGTTCCAGAATTTTGCAGGGAATTTAGGTTTGACTGGAGGTTATCTTTGAAACAGAGGGCCTTTGTAGGATGGAAGGCCTTGGAGCATACATTGCTGAGCAACCTGTAGGTTAGGGAGGCAAAATAGCACAGTGGTCTAAGGCACTGAGCTGCAAATCTGGAGACCTGGGTTTGAATCCCACAGCCCCCACTTGCATACTGTGTGACCCTGAGCAAGTCACTTACTTCCCTGTGCTCCCAGGTTGCACCTGTAAATAAGCTTTCAGCTTAGTGTGTCTCACCTGGTTAAACAATTGAGCGGAGGTTTGAAACAAGCCCATACCTGGTCATGTGATTTGCACAAGGCAATAAGGTACAGGCTGATCCATGAATGGTAGACATGTTTGACCCTTGATTTTCTTAGGGGCATAGAAGTTTCACATGTAAGTGAGAATGGCTAGGAAGAGGGACAGGGCAGTATCAACGTCAGGGCATGATGTAGTATAACCTTAACCTCTATGGAAAGGTCTGAAGCACCTTTTTTGTCTTCTAACAGCTACTGTACTCTCAACTTCTTTCTCACCATCTGACTTAGAATCCTTGCAGTAAGTTGTGCACCTTTGTCATTATTGTAGCTGTCATCGGCTTTCCAGTTGTAAAACTTTTTTCTTATCTGAGAAACGGTTCTCGCCTGTTCTTTTCATTGCAGCTATGATCTTGATCTCTTCCATTGAGTCATTTCTCTTTTAGCACTACCTTGGTCTCATGCAATATGTGGAACAAGAGTCCTTCTATTCCGAGAACACTCTTGTGGGGCAAATTGTCTGACATTTTATTATTCTTGTAGCTCTCTCCATTGGTTCATAGTTATATTTTTTGTACTTCAGGCAACTGCAGTGTTTTCTAGCTCTAAAATATTTCTCTTTTGCAAGCTGTATTTGCTAAAAGAAGAAAAACTATGCACATAATACCTTGTAAAGGTCCTGCTACACATGTTCACTCGCTGAACTGGGAAAACAAAGAAATGGCATACACAAATGTTGCTGGAAAAGTAAAGCCATGCAGGGACATTGAACCATAGCAGGAAACACTGCAGCTATCCTATCTCTTCTTTTCTCAAAATGTAAAAATGCCATAATGATAGTTATTCTCAACTTTTATGTCCACTGCATTGGGTGGAAATGCTCCTTTAGCCTTTGAAACAGAGTTTTACCAGCAAGAGTTCCAGAGTCTTTGTGAGCAACTACTTAGAAAAACAGTCTCCTCCTGTCTTTGACCCCTCAGACAAGCCATAAAATATTTGCACTGTACTAGCTTATTATGTCACTACTGTACCTGGTCCAGAATCTCACCAACTGCCATTTTGTCATCTATTTCCTTAAACGAGTCTCTGCGTCTTTCTGTTTTCAGACTTTCCAAGTTTTTGTTTTATTTCATTCATTTATATTGTTACATTGATTCTTAATTTCTTTATTCCTTGTAGCAAAACTTCAAACATCTTCCATTTCCATTTCACCATCTGTCTGCAGTTTCAGGCTTGTGTGCTAGTAGGAGTCACTGGAGAGGCACTCAGGCTTTTTATTGCTGTTTGTAATCCACCTCCATCCACTATTGATTTTGCCAGGCTAACCTTAATCTTGCTAATATACTTATTTCCCTGTTGCTGGCATTTTAGGATCTTGATTTATTTTTATGGCTTTAGGGTGTTATAGCTGGGATCAGTGGCGTAACCATGCATACTTATTATGCGCCATTGCGTACAGAAAAAACTTCCCGTAAAAAAAAACAAATAAATTGTCCGTTTAAAAAAACAAACAAACTTCCACCATTAAGACCCAACTTAGGTCTGAAATCAGCTGGGAGACTACGCATCGCCACCAGTGTCAAGTCCATCACGTGCAAGTGTTTTGGTTTTTGGCTCTGGAACGCCTCCCACTACTATAGCCAATCAGGTACTGTTATTTTTCCGCCACACGCACTCACGCTGGGATATCAGCTAGAAGAAGTCGTTAAGCCGCCATTCTGTTTGCAGTATCCATGACCATTAGTGCTGTAGCTGCATCTGCTAGTCCTGACTCCCGAGCTCCAGAGACTGCGAGTCTTTATCGCACACTGCGCCCATCCCGATCGACCACTTCCTCGATTACTCGAGTGACAGTTTCAGTCGAGTACTGATTTTGGCTGTAAGTACCAGAGAAAAATTGCACTGTTTCCACACAGTGGAGTAGCCAGCCTTTTAAAAGTAATGGGACAGGGACCCACTAAATTAGCACTAATGGTTACATTACATGTCGGCATGATCATCTACTGCTCAGAACGTCTCTCAGAGTTCGCTGTCAGCACAAAGGGGAAAGAGCTGCTATCAGTTGTGACTGGTCATGGGGCACTGCTGGTGGGGCAGGGGTGGCCAGGGGACCCGAAAATTTGGAAGTGCAGTCATTTCCATAGGCGATCTAGACTGGGTGGGACTGGGAGGTGAGATGGGTAGAGGGCGAGATGGTGATGCAATCGGTATGAGCAGAGCAGCTGTGTAGCAAGGTTAGAGCAGCTTCAGGAGGCGGTAGAGCGTGAGCAAGAGATTGGGACAGCCGAGTGGGCAGAGTGGAGAAGGGGTTTACTGACAGATTGACCTCACACCGTCCCCCAGCCAAGCTGTGAAGAGGGACTCACAGACTGATCTCACACTGTCAGCCCCTCAGCCAAGCAGGAAGATGGGCTTATTACTTGATTTTACCGCAAAAAATATTATCCTACCTGAGCTCACGCTTTCTGACCACTCCCATGAGCTAAATAAGGAACAGAAGTCTCAACTCCCTCAACAGTCCCCTGAGTCAAGAACCAACGGGAAGACAGTACACTGGCTGATCTGACACCCTGTCTGTGCAGAGTTTAGCAGGGAGGAAAAAGTCTGGCCTGAGTCAGTGAACATTGAGTCAATAGTCCATCAGGAAGGAGGGGGCTAACTGGCCTTGAACTCCATCAGCACCCTGAGTTAGACAGAAGAGGGTAGGTGAGCAGGCGCTGACTGCTTATACCACAGCAGAATTACTAGTCAAGAACCTATCACTTGGGGTCCCTGTGACCACTTGGGCACTGTGGTTTGCAGCACAACATTCACTCTACAGTTTATTATCACCCCGCCTTGCACCACCACACTGGTAATAGGGTCTTTAATCCTAGTTGCCACCTGTGGGTTATTAGTTTGACAGACCTAATTTTTAGGGGTAGCGACCATCCACAACTGGTGAATTGGTTGCAGCCTCCAAACTAACTTATTTTGGTAACAACCTTCCATTGCTTACCCTGTTTAGGTGACAGACTTCTTGTAGAGGTGAAGGATCTTCCCAGTTGATTAATATAGGTGACAGTTTATTTAGGTAATAGATTTCTGTGGTTGGTTTACTAGCATGATTTGACAGATCTTCCTGGTTGGCTTATTGGTGTGTAGGCCCCACAGCTCATTTATTGGGGTAATGCATCACCCATTGTTGGGCTAATCGGGTGACTTGGCTCTTTGTTCACTTTATTGGGATGGTAGCTCCCCCAGTTGATTAACTGGTGACAGAGCTCAGTACTTGTTTTATTGGGATAAAACATCTCCCATGGTTGGTTTATTCAGGTAGCCCATCCCCACAGTTGGTTTATTGGGGAGAAACATCTTCATAGTTGGTTCACTGTGGGCGGGTTTCACCATTGGTTGTCATTTTTCCTTGCCATATCACAGTGGAAGTTTTCCTTTTGTTTGTAGAAGGGCTTGATTTCTTGTAGGTTCCCTGAGGTGACATCCTACATACAATACTTGGATTTTTAGGGTCACATTGTTCCCCACTGATTTATCATTGTAGCAGTCCCTTCAGTAAATCTCATGTAGTGTGTCCGCTCTATCAAGGCAGTGCTCTCCTCCAGTTAGATTCCCAGCTTGACAGATCCTCTCCTGGTTTATGTTTTGTGTGGATGTTTTCCTTTCTGAATTATTGGGCATACTTACTGCAGCTTTGCTTCATTTATTGGGTGACAGCCACCTGTATTTGGTTTATTTGGGGCAACAGTCTCCCTGTGGGTGCTTTGGGCCCAAACAGACAATCTTTGATTCCCACCTAATTTTGCAGACCCTGTTTTGGGGCACTGGACACTCTTGGCCACCAGTGAGAGTAGTTTTACCTGAACAATGAGACGGATGGACACTGAAAGTAACAGCGGTTTCCTGTCAACGTGCACTTCTGAATCTGAACAGGAGTATGAGGTAAATATATCTACATTTTAATAAAGTACTTCAAGATTTTAAAGTACTCATTCAGTAATGAAGTTGAGTGAAGTTACATACCCTGGGCAAAGCCAGAGTTCAGTACCCATGGGCACATTATTGTTATTATACTTTCTGTAGAGCATGGGGGCATTAAATGCAATTAAAAATCTTCTGTATGCCAAACTAAGAAAACAAGAATACCTTTTTACAAACTAAGTTTTTAAATACTGTGTTTACAGGATAGCACAGCTGTCGATCAGATTCCACAGAAGAAAGTCCGTCCGATGCTGCTTTCGATGCGGCGGAGTTGTAGCTGTGTGATGTGAAGAGAAAAGCGGGGGAGCATAAGCTAGGACACTTGCAGCATTCCCGTCACCATTGCTTCACTTGCCTTTGGCTTTGTTCATCTCCCAAGTTGCATTGGGTTACGTTTACATTGATTGCGTGCAATTTTTTTTTTGCAGCTAACAGATAGATCCAAATGGAAACAGACCGGTAATCGTAGTCCTTTTGGAGGACAAAGATCAGAGATATTTGAGGGTGAAGTTTAGGGGGTCCTTCTAAGAATTGTATTTGTAATAATATTTCTTCCTAGAATGTTTGTAGAATTAGACATGACCAAAGGACACGACTCTGGTTAGCAGCGAGTGTGCTGTCCCCAGTTTCCCCCAGCATTCGCTGTATCTGCTGGTCATATATTTTGCTAATATTGCGGGGTTCTAAAGTATCTATATCTCACCTATTGAGTGTAGGATGTTGTCTTAACTGCTAGAATGGCCTGCTTGAGCCACGTTTCGTAGTCTATGTTAGCATTCATTTCTCTATTCCAGCTCTCCAGGATTGACTTGGTAGAGTCTCCCAATTGTTGTTGGAGTGTCTTGTATAAATTACGTATAAAGTGTCCCATAAGGAATTCTTCTGAGTCTCTATTATTGTCATTAATAGTGGGGGGTCTTTTTGTCAGGTTTTGCATTTGTTAGTAAATAAGTTTGGACTTGTAGGTACCTGTAGTGGTCTCTACCACTTAAACTATACATTTTTGTAGTTCTTCAAAGGGCCAAACACCATAGAGATCTAAGAATTGATAGATGTATGTCAACCCAAGCTGTCACCATCTGTGAAATAACAGGTCCATTTGTATGTGCACAAATTCCTCTTCTGTCTCTAGTACTCTGCAGTAATAAAATATCTCCTGAAAAGCTGCTTGCTTTTTAATTGTACTCCATACTGCAGTGTATTTTGGGTTAAGTGAGTGAAGTTCATGAGAGGTGGAGTGGGCGGGGTAGACAATAGGATGCAGCCTATATCATACATGTCATTTAGATGGAATTCTGTCTGTTTCAATGTTAACTTGGTAGGTTTACTGTAACCCCAGTTGGCTGAACAGCTGCAGGGTACTGCAAGGGCCACAGACAGTTGTTCCCTGGTGGAGTGTTAAGTAGCCAGTTGTCCAAGTAAGGGAAGACGTAGAGGCCCTCCCTCCATAGGGCTGCTGCTACCATCATAAGGCATCTGGTAAAGACCCAAGGTGCCGAGGATAAGCTGAAAGGAGAACTTGGAACTGGTAGTGCTCCCTTAAGAACAGGACTCTGAGGTACTTCCTGTGGAATGGGCAAACTTGATATGCAGATAAGCATCCTGCATATCCAGGAAGCAGATCCAGTCACCCTACTGAAGCAACAGTAACAGGCAGGAAGGGTGACCATCCTGAACTTTTGTATTGAATGAAGTAACTCAAGTAACTCAAGTTCGTAAGTCCTGGATGGTCCTCAGATCCCCTGGGGATGAGGAAGAAGTGGGAGTAGAATCACCTGTTTCACTGTTCTTTAGGAATGGGTTCTATGGCCTGTTTCACTAGAACATCTGTATCTCCACCTCAACACCGACGCTGTGTGGGAGGTTAAGTGGAGAGTCTTGGTGGGAGGTCTGAGGTATCTCCATGAATTCCAGAGCATGGCTCTGGCATATAAGCTAAAGCACCCACATGTCAGATGTAATCTCCCACCACCCATGGAGGTGGAGGGAAAAATTACCCTACGACCACATCCTGAGGAACGGATTTGGGGGTGGGGTGGGGTTAGGTAAGGAGTCAGGTTGTGGCAGAGCTGCTCCTCCACCTTGAAAACCCGCACAAAAAGTGCAGTATGTCTCCAGGGGCTGTCTTAGAAAGGACACTGGGTCTGATCTGAAATGTGGACTGCAAGGACCAGAACTGACCAGCTTCATGCAGTGGAGAGTGCTGGCAGTTTAAACAGAAAGTAGCTTTAGCACAAAGCAAAGCACAAGTTAGCAGTCCTTTGCAAGCTCCTGTGTGTGTGTGTGTGTGTGTGTGTGTGTGGGGTGGCTTTGAGAAGTATGACAAATCTCAAACAATAAGAAACCACAGACTCCACTCCACAAAGATGAAGTAGCCATCATGGCACAATGCAGTGTACCCTAAAAGAGTATGTATGGACACAAGGAGTTGGCAGCCATATGACTGAACACAACTGTAAACAAAAACAAAAGGTAATGAACTGACATTTTGGGATATTCCACAACAAGGAAATGGTGGTCTGAAATTTCCCTTAGAGTCCCCAAGGACAGTCCTATGTGAGTTCATTATGAGGTTTCTGAGTTTTGCTGAAAACCACATAGTTGTGCCCCTTAAAAAGACACTGTAATAAGGACCGTAGGGGTATTTGATGTTCTTGTGTTGGCACTTCCACTCCAACAACAGCAGCTGTCTGTCTGCTGCAATTTCATTTAAATAAGGGCTCATCTGGGAAAAACAAGTTGAAGAAGCCAGCCACCACCCCTTAGTCATAGGAGACACTGGAGACTATGGTTCAAACCCCACCAGAGCTGTTTATTGATTTATTTAAAATTTAATGACTACGATGGGCACACTAAGCCAGAGCTAATTTCAGTTCACTGGTCGACTTTGAAGAGTCCAGACATGTTCCTGCTCTACCGAAGATTAACTATCTGTTGCCCTTCTATTTTTCATAGATAACTATTGCTGTTGGAATATTCTAAAGCTGATGGCATTGAGCCACCATCCCCTACTACCAGGAAAGTCTGCCATCCAGCCACCCCACACCTGATGAACAGTAAGGTAACAGTGTTTATTTGTAGTTGAAGGGATGATTCCATGTTCATGAAGTTCAAATTAGTGGCGGATTGTTAAATTAGTTTGATAATGTAGAATTTTTGGGATGAAATAATACTGTTATGCATGGAATTTCATGGCTTTAATATAGGGGAGAATGTATGGTCTTTACTTAGTAATCCTGCTGTAAACATTTCAAGAGGTTGCCATGACATTGTAAACTGCGAGGAAGCTCGAGAGGTTTTCAGATGTCATGGGAACCTCTTGAAGTGTTTACAACATGGTGTTTGTAACTAAAAGACCATACATTATATTTTACACTGTATAGGCTGCCAATATTGTGTAATCATGGATTGAATTATTTTACTGACTTGCTTTGCAATATTTGATTATTGTGAACATTATGTTTTGTTATACCAATTTGGGCAGGCCCGGCCATCAGCTTGCCTGCTTTCTACCACCACTGATGGACCTTCAGTGGTGGTGGAAAGAGACAGGCTGATACTGAAGCTGCCAATGTGTTCAGCCTCAAGCTGCAACATGACAATACAAGGTTTCAGTCTCACCATTTATTAGTGCTGTATTGTTCCTGTAAAGCTCTGGTCTCAGTCATGTTACCAAGGAAACCTTGATAGAAGAATATCCTTGTGTATGACTACTCACACAGTCCTGTAATGCATATGTCACCTAAAAAAAAAAAATTCTGCCCCCCTCCCCAAAGTGAGTAGAGCATAACATGTAACAATACACTTTTCCAGCAGAATGGCTTTGGCAACTAAATTTGATTTCAAAAGGAATGGGGGTCTTTGGTATTCACCTCTGGACCCTGTGAAGTCAAGGCAACCCAGCTGTGAAGTCACCCAGCTACCATCGTTGAGGTAGACCACCCTTCAGCTGGGTTCCTACTCCTAATCACAACTGCATCTGCCTTAAATGTCATTCCTTTATAAAGGCTGCAGCAGCAAAATAGGATTAACATGTCCAGTTGTATGTGCAGATAAATTGTGTGGAGGTAGCCAAATGAGACCCATAAGCTTCCTTCACAAAACTTTCAAACGTTAGCTTAGCTGCTCACCCATGCTCATTAGCAAGCAAAGAAATGACGCACCTTCAATTTTACTCCTAAGTACAGGTTATTAGTTTTTGTAATGTAATGATAAAAATATTATAACAATTGTACTCTATAGAATGTTGCCAGTGATCTTATATAGACTAATGCAGTATGAATTCAAATTAGAACAGAGCAATACTACTTGGAGCTGTGTTACAGAGGCAGTGAAACTAAGTGAATAGAGATGGAGTGTGAAGGACAAGTGCAGGAAGTCGCCAGTAGACAGACAGGTAATGCATCTTGTAAGGTAATATGGACAATTGAAAGGGTTGTAGAGAAAGTATTAAAATTTTACTCTGTAACTTGGTGTTACCACTTTATTAGTCGTGGCCCATTATGCAATGTAACATACCATGGGAGGAGGAGGAGGAGATGAGTAGTAGTAGTAGCAAAAATAAAATTTAAAACCATTTTTAAATAAAATGGATCTTGTACTGCATAGTGCAAGTGCACATATTACGCATAGCATTTCAGCTCGTCTTCATTTTGTATTAGAATAATTATATTGTCCCATCCTATACCAGCTTCAATTAAGTTACAACTTGCAGTTCCATGTGATCAGCACTATGTAGTATCCCATATCCAGTAATGTAGATATTGCCATCCTATTTTATGATAAATAACTAAGCGAAAAGATTGCATATTTAGTGGGCAGTTTTAAGTTGCATAGTCTAAAAGATTTAAATGTGTATTACCTCTAGGTAGAGGGAAGCATACAGGAGCAACTTTAGAAGTTTGGCTTCAAGATAAAGGAGAAGGCAGGCAAAACGAGCACAGATGCTACTTCCACTAGTGAGATTCAGCAGGAAAATGTTCATTCTCAAGTTCATGCACTTCCAGTATTGCATACCATGTCCACTCATAATGCTCCAACAGCCGCAGATAGCTTACTTTCTACACTAATACTTTCTTCTAACTCTGTTAATGTAATGGTTACACAACCAGAACCACTTCAGCTTGTAGTTGTAACACCACCTCCACCCGTTTCTCCAATGCCAGATGTCTTCGTGAATCTGTTCCTGCTATTGATGCAGAAGGCTGTGACATTGGTAACGGCTTGATCGAAGCTTGCTTAGTGACAGTGACAAACTTGATGTGCTAACACGGCACTGGATGCCACCCAAAACTACATTTTCCCTCTCCGCCATAGCATTGGTGAAAAGACTAGAAACCAAAGAATGACTTTCAGTCTTCTGAAGGAATCCTTCATTCGTTACTCCAGATTTCAGGATGGTCTGTACTGTGCACCATGTTTCGTTTTGTCATAGTAAAGACACTACACTTGTTCAAAAGCCATTAACAGACTGGTTTAATGCAGCAAAAGTAATAGATCGACATAAAAACCAAAGAACATCAGGACTCTCTATGTCAGACTGATAGCTTCATTACAGTAGCGCAACATGGAAAACCTAACATATGCCAACAACTGTCCAGAGCTTACATGAAACTCTAACTCGAAATAGACACATATTGTCTCAGATAATAAAACAATAATACTATGCAGTCGTCAGAACATTCCTTTACGTGGTCATGTCCCAGAAAAAGTAATTTCTTAGCAATCTTGCATCACGTTGCTGAAAGTGGAAATTATCCTATTTTACTCCGGCATCTACTTGACCCACAACATAAAAATGCCACATACCTATAGCCAGCAATTCAGAATGAGTTAATGCATCTTATCGGACTGCAAATTCAAAGGAAAATAATTGCAGCTGCACAGAAGAGTGGGCCCTGGGCATTCATGGCAAATGAGACTACTGACTGCAGTAAGAAAGAGCAAGCCACACTCTGCATTCGCTTCATTGAACGAACTGACAATGGAGTTACTATCCATGAGGACTTCATTGAATTCATAGAAGTGCATTCCACTACTGGTAAGGACCTTGCCAAAATATTTTTAGCAAGGATTACTGCATGTCCTCTAGATATTAATAAACTACGAGCTCAAAGGGTACGGTTCTTGGAGCAATATGTCTAGGCAGTATCGTGGAACTCAACAAATGATTAGAAGTGCCTTCTGCAGTTTACTGCATATGCAAGAGTCACGGATTAAATCTTGTAATTGTTCATGCTTGCACAATCCCTCTAGTTAAAAATATGTTGGGCACAACAAACAAAGCTATTGTAACAACTAGTAGTAGTGCAAAACGACACAATATTTATCTTGAAGAATTCAGAGAATTTGGTGATCTACTAGACATGGAAGATGGTGAACAGAATCAAGATGGTGGTATAGCAATTCCAAGAGCAGGTGACACTAGATGGATCAGTCATGCAAATTCATTGAGGAAATTCAGGGATAGATTCACAACAGTTGTATCAACATTAGAGAAGATCTCTGAATTTGACGGGATGCAGACAGAATTCTGTATTCATTAATGAAATTTGAGTACATTATTACCCTTGTAGTTGTAGGTGATATTCTTCAGTATTTGGTTCCACTTCATCTGTTTGTTCAGAAACCTTCCTGTGATCTACTTCAAATGGCAGAAGAGGCAGAAACCTCATTCGTGTACTCTCAGACTGCAGAACAGGACGATTATTACGAAAAATTGTTCACAGAATCGAGTAACCTTGGTGCTAAAGTCTTCATAGAACCTTCCTTGCCCGTGTGTGTGGACGACAGAGCCATCGCAGCAATGCACCATCAAACACTCCTCTAGAACACTACAGACGTAACCTGTTTTACCCATTTATTGATCACGATTACAAGAACTGAAGGAATGACTTCTTGATGGCAAGAAAGATACAGTGCACAGATGCTAATACCAAGCAAACTTCAGCACAATGAAATGAACATTCATGACATTTTAAAGGATTCGAACAAGATGTCTCATTGACAGCTGATGAGATAAATAACGAATTTACTAGATGGAAGGCTAAGGGTCAGATTCAAAACATTCCAATAACTTGCCATCGACACTAATTGACACCCTAGATCATATTGACCCAGAATTGTACCCAAACATCAGTCAAGTACTGACTACCCTGGCAGTTATGCCTGTGAGTGTTGCTACACCAGAACAAAGTTTTAGTTGTCTCAAACAGGTTAAAAACTACTTGCGCTCAACTATGAAACAGAACAGGCTCACAAGTTATGCACTCATGAACTTGCACCTCAACATTTCTATTGATGTTGATGAAGTAATCAGAGACTTTCATCTTCTGGGGAAGGCGAATGTCTGTCTTGCTTGATCCATCATGTAGTGGCAGTAGCAACACCTCAGAATGTAGCCTGGGTGGAATTGCATTATGCTGAACCATTGTTTTCACATTTTGCTATGTTTTTCACAGACTTACCAAAGGTAGTTTATAGAGCAGCATGATTACATTGATGCTAGTTATACAAAAAGCTTTACTTTGGACCTGTAATAGCAGCAAATATCATGCCACACCATTGCGTTTGCAGTGACTTAACACCACTATAGTGTGTAAAACTAATTCCTGCATTGAAGTCTGACTGTGAACTTCCAATGCAATACATTCATGATGACTTGATGTGCATCATTTTTCTTCAATACATGATGCCCAATATTATGGGTAAATAGCATCGTAAACATTTGGCATATAATCGGGTTAACCAATTGAACAGACTTTGACTGAAATTGTGTAATCCATTGATTCTTGCCTACTATCTCCTTGATCACAACAACTGGAAAAAAATACTTGAAACCAGGCATAGTTTGAGGACCTCAAAATGTGAAGTTGTAGTAAATTTCACAACTACTTCTAAACCTTGCAGTTTCATTTTTGACTACATGTTTGTAATGGCTATTACATTCAGTGACCAACCTACAGTGCCTTCAGAAAGTATTCACCCCTTGGATTTTGTCACATTTTGTTACTACCAGAATTTTTAATGCATTGAAATGACTCCCCTTGATTCACACTGCATACTCAACAATTTAAAGGGGCAACACTATTTATATTGTGCAACAAAATTTATGAAACTTTAAAAACTGAAATCTTGTTTTCTTAAGTATTCACCCCTAGGTCAATACTTTGTGAGAAGTGCCTCTTGACAACAATTACAGATTTCAGTCTTCTTGGGTGTGTCTATCAGCTTTGCATATCTGGATTTGGGGATTTTTGCCCATTCTTCCTTGCAGATTTGCTCAAGCTCTGTCAAGTTGGATGGGGAGCGTCTGTGAAGCGCACTCATTAAGTCTTTCCACAGATTCTCAATGGGACTGAAGTCTGGGCTTTGGCTGGGCCACTCAGGACATTCACCTTCTTGTTCTGAAGCCACTCCAGTGTTACTTTGGTTGTATGCTTGGGGTCTTTGTCCTGTTGGAACGTAAATCTTCGCCCCAGTCCAAGGTCTGTTGCAGACTGATGCAGGTTCTCCTCAAGGATGTGCCTGTATTTGACTCCATTCATTGTTCCCTCTATCCTGACAAGTGCCCCAGTCCCTGCCACTGAAAAGCATCCCCATAACATGATGCTGCCACCACCATGCTTCATGGTAGAGATGGTGTTACATGGGTGATGAGCTGTGTTCGGTTCTTGCAGGCATAGCTCTTTGCATTCAGGCCAAAGAGTTCAATTTTTGTTTCATCAGACCAGAGAATCTTTTGCCACATGGTCTGTCTGCCATGTGCCTTCTTGCAAACTCCAGGCATGCTATTTCTGGCCTTTTCTCAGGAGAGACTTCCGTCTAGCCACTCTCCCATAAAGGCTACATCTGTGAAGTGCTGCAGAGATTGTTGTCCTCTGGACAGGTTCTCCCATTTCAGCCATGGAACTCTGTAGTTCTGTCAGGGTGGTCAGTGGGTTCTTGGTCACTTCCCTGACCAAGGTCCTTCTTGCCCGATGGCTCAGTTTGGGATGACAGCCTGCTCTAGGAAGAGTCTGGGTGGTTCCGTAATCTTTCAATTTCCTAATGATGGACTTGACTGTGCTCCTGGGAACTTTCAACATCCTAGAAATGTTTTTATACCCTCCCAGATCTATGCCTCCTCACAATTCTATCACGGAGTTCTACAGACAACTCCTTGGTCTTCATGTCAGTTTCTGCTCTGACATGCACTGTCAACAGTGGGACCTTATATAGATGGGTGTATAGCATCTGAAATCATGTCAACCATGTGAACTGACCACAGGTGAACTCCAAGTTTTAGTGATCTCACAAGGAAATTGGATGCACCTGAGCTCAATTGGAGTGTCATAGCAAAGGGGTGAATTACTTATCAAATCAAAACATTTCAGGTTTTATTTTAGATTCGTATACAAAAATTCCAGAAGTTTCATTCCACTTTGACAGAGTAATTTATGTAGATCGTGACAAAAAATCCCATATAAATGTATTTTAATTTGAGTTTGCAACATCACCAAATTTTACAAAATCCAGTGGGGGTGAATACTTTCTGAAGGCACTGTACAAACAGTGAACCAGTATGCAAATGAGAACCTGTGTATATCTATAGATATCATTATACTGGACCTAAAGGGACTATTTTATTCAATCATAGTTTCTTTTGACGTACACAATGGCATAACTTACAGATGAAAGATGTAGACATTGGTGAATTGGTCACACAGTGAGATACTATGAAAGTTTCACAACATACAACCTGCCGGTCTATTCAGTTCCTCACTACTACTATACAGTAACGCAGTCTGTGTGTTACCACCTCAAAAGCTTTAGATTTCAGTTTCACATTTAACCATTTATTAATACCACAAGTAAGTTCACAGGAGACCATGACATCACGATTTCTGCTCGTGTTTCATGTTAAATCATGGTCTTCATACTACAAGTAACTTCAAATCGAAAGTGGTCATAAAACCAGTGTCCTGCTCTCTTTTGGGGGGTCATGTACACCATTCAGATTTGCCTGATACTTCACAAACATTTGACCATTTTAGTATAGAAATCAATAGATACTAAAAATATTATATTGCATGTGATCATTTGTGGTAGGATGTTTGATGCAATTCATTGTGGTCACTAGTAACTATCACTAAAATGTAACATCATTTCATTCTGAGCAGTCATCCTTACAAAAAATGTAACAATTTGATAGTGCTGCTGCTACAAGTAACTTCAAAACTAACGTTCTATCAGAACCAGTGTCCTGTGTGTTTTTATTTTTTAATTGATCTATTTATTTATTTTTGGGGCAGCTACATCATTCAAATTGGTCAGATACTTAAACATGCCATTTCATTCTGGGGCAGTCATTACTAAAAATATAACATGCATGACTGGTCAGTGTATTATGTGCAGGCAGTAATCCTTACCAAAAATATATGCTGGATCCTGTCAGACTCCTAAACGGACATAAACTGGATATATTGTGGACATAAACTGGATATGCTGTTGACAAAACTGGATATGCTGTTGACAAAAAGTCTCATCCTGTCACATACATTCCTTCAGTGCATCATCTCCTGATATCTACATTTTCCTATTTCACCGCTGTGTAGTGGATATTGGTCCAATGACACACTAAGGCTTCCATTGACCTCATCGGAGTAACATTGGTTATTCAGGATTCTGGAGCAGTTGAAACTTTATGTGAATAATTCAAGTAATTACCAATTTTCTGACACAACTGGACTCGTTTCGCTACCACCATGCTGAGGGTTATCACTGTCTGGCCATCAGCATCAATGGCTGCAGAATACAACCTCCTGGCAAAGTGGACTCCAACTGATCCCACAGATTCATCACTTCTCATTATTTGATCACATTGACTTACTGTTAATCCTCACATCTCATGCATGAGGTGTACAGACATGGAACTGGACAGAAGTACATTTCAGTCTTTTCACTTTGAAAATACATTGCCACAAATTTGATGTCAAAGTAATAATGGCTACTGCCCTTCTTGCAGATCACTTTTTCCATGACCCTCAAGCTGGTGGTAGCACATAATAAAAGAGGTAAGAAAACATTAGATTTGTTTCACCATTTACTCCATAGCAAATTCTTAATAGTAGATATGCTGTAGTAATGCATGCATATACTGTAGGGACTAGGATACTACATAGTGATTTCCATAGTATAATTCATTCCCAATGCTGAAACTGTACAATGGAGAATAAACATCACCATTTATACATAAATGCTATGTTGTCTGATTTTCTGTATACAGTACACTGTGGAATTTGCAGTAGAGTACTGCAAATTCCACAGATAGTGTGCTGTGTATAGAAAATCAGAATATAGCATATATGTAACTGCTGTATATTCTCCATTGTACAGTTTATGTATATGTATAGTGACTAACAAGTACAGAAAATTGTAAAACATTTAACATTTTGAAAAACACAAGCACAACTAAGTGCTTTCTGATTCTGAACATAAATGAAGACAAGAGTGTAATGTATACAGAACAATAGCAAAGTTCAGTTTATAGCACATATAGTACACTGAAGCCCACCAGGAACAGCAGTGTGGTAAGGTTTACTGCATGACACAAGGGAATGGAGTAACTCGCATTGACATTGCATTGTATTCTGCAGCGCTGCACTGAATCCTTCTGGGCTTCACTGTAAATATGCCTGCATTGCTGTATACTCCCACAACTGGGCCCCAAAATGCACAGAGAAACATCAAAATGCTAACATTTTCTTGGGGCCTAAGGTGCCCCCGCTGATTGGCTGGACTCTTAAGTTGTGCATACACCTTTTAAAAGGCTGGCTACTCCACTGGCTGGGATGTGGTGACCAAGCTGTCATTTTAGGTTGCCATGCACTGAATGATGTCATCGAAAGCACCAAGCATGAGAAGGTTAAGTAATTCACTAATGGTTACACAATGTGTACAGTATGTGGCAGTGTTGCTGTTCAAGCCTGGCCCAGCTCTACACATCTAAACACCGAGCAACACTGCCTCTCCATGACACCTGCAGATAACTTATTTCCAAATTCTGTACCTCTGGTATTATATGAGTGCTTTCTCATAAACTAAAAAATGTGACAATGTTTCAGTGATTAATTGTAGACTGTTACAGTTCCTATGTTTCAGGACAAAAGTGTATAAGAAGGTGTTTTGTTGCCTGTCTGTAAAAGCAGAACTATCAAGGCTTGTGCAATAGCTAGCAAGCAGTAAAATGCTGAACATCCTCTCAGACTACAGGCGGTGACAGTGGGGTCCTCCAAGGATCTATTCTTGGTCCCCTTCTCTTCAGCCTCTTCATCAATGAACCTCAGAAAGCTTGAAACTCAACTAACTCCTCCTATACACTGATGATACTGTTATCACCATGACACACAGCAGTGTAGCCAATATCCAACTCAACCTCCAAAACAATTTCTCAGCTATCTATGACTGGTTCTCAAACAACCTCCTCATCCTGACTACAAAACTACTAAATCGTGCTTCTCTATGCTAGGTGTAAGCCCTCTACACTCCCTGCACTAGACATTACTTCTGCCTCTGGTGCCCTAATTGAGCAAAGTGGCCTCTTCAAGTACCTGGGAATAGTCCTAGATACTGGGTGCTCCCACATAGGAAAACCTCCTGGGACAGGCCTGCTTCTCCTTCAGTTTTCTAAAACTTTGGAACTCCCTTACCCCATCCCTTAAAGTCACAGACTCCTCAAACAACTTTAAATCTCATCTCCTAGCCTCCTCGCTCCCCCAACCCATGTCCCTGCAACCGCTGACTTGCCAGCACCCTCCCTAAACCTTCCTTGATCCCTGTGCCTACTTTCTCCTCCACATGGTCTCTGTTTCTGCCCATTAGTATTACACACTATGTTTTGCCTTGCCTCTTTATACATGACTTAAGTTGTTGATTGCAACTCAATATAGCTAATTTCAATGTAACCAATTTATTCCTGTTGTACTGCATATACTGCACCTCTGTAACCTGTCAGTTCTCCAGTAAATATGCAATCTATTTCTGTCACTATTTCCCTGTTTTGTATGGACCCTAGACCCGGCCCAGCCTAAAGGGTCTTGTGTGTAAAAATAAAATAAATTTATCATCTTGGTAATGCCTTTTCCACTGGAGCGTGTTTTCTGCTGACTAGCAGTGGGTCAGCATATGTATGAGGCTTGGGGCTGTGCAAACTGAGAGACAGGTGTCAACAGCTTATTTGGGTATCTGTTCAGACAGGGGGAGGGTGCCAGCTGATGGGATGCTGAAGGAGTTACTGAACTGTTTAAGGCACAGTCTGAGGCATTTTTTCCATAATATTTATAATAATGGTATGGGTTGGACTTTGGTTTGCACAATATAAATCTAAGGTTTTTGAAAAATATCAAAGTAAGAATCAGAACTGTGTTACAGCCAGTTGCATGGTCCTAATAATTGAGGATAACCTAGTCATAATTTAATAGTAGACTAATGAGGAGGAGGAGAGCCATGGGTTGGATCCAGACTTGTGGTGTGCAGAAAATCCCTTTCGAAAGATTTTGCTATTGGCAAAGAATGGGAGAAATACTTTTCAAAACTGAGGCTCTTTTTTCTACTCTGGCCTTGAATCTACAGCCTGTCTTGAACAAAAGTAAATGCAAAAGCAGCTAATTTAATAATAATTGTATGACATGCATGCACACATGTACGTATACACACACACACTCCACACACAGACTCCAAGGTCATTATTGTATTTTTGATAAAAAATGCTACTGATGAAACAGGTTGACCTAATTTTCCATACCGCCTCACAAAGAATGTAACCTTGTAACAAATACCAAGGCTCTTGCTATATGCAAAAATTATGCCGGTCTGTAGCAGGCTGTGAGAAGAACTTGGAAGCAAGCAGGCAGGGTGTTTAAAAATAGATATTACATAGTTTTAAATCTATTTGATTGGTTTATCAGTTTTACTATAAAAGGGCCAACATGTGTAGGTCAGGCAACCATAGTATGTATGTATGTATGTATGTATTTATATATTCATTGTCATTCATGTTCCTATGCATGAATGCCTCACGCACTGCATGAAGGCAGTGTGTAGGCATTCCTATGCCAAATGCCATGGATGGGTGATCTGCATCCCTGGCAGCATTCACACAGGCAAGCTTGCTCTGTGCAGTGGATCCAGCGGCCAGCCATGGATTGCTGTGATAGGGGCAGGACAGAGGCATGCCAGGGGTTCCCAAGCTGTGTGTATGCACAACTGTTGTTGCATGCCATGCTGGTGTGGGAAATCTGTGCAAGGGGAACCCTGCTCTAAGTTCTTACACCCCTCACAGGTCAACAGTGGGCACTGCAGCAATGTGATCTCCTCACACATCAGCACCTGCCTGCCATGCTCCCTGGGAGGGCTGGGGTGTCAGTTCAGATGAACACCCAGTTTTGTACCTGGTAGAGGCTATGCACTTTCCCAGGACCCCTGCATAAGCACAGTGGGATCCACTCTGGGACCTGGGAAAGGCATCTGATTGGATGCCTGTCAAAGTCTCCGTGTTCCTCACCCATGCTGCAGCTTGCCTGGGGCAGGACATGGACAGGCTGCCAGCAATTATGAATCCTGGCCAGTGCATACCTGCACACGGTTGCAGTGCTGCGTGGGTCTGGTAATGCATTTTGCATGAACCACTCCCGGTTATGCATAGGCCCCTAACTGAGTAAATTCACTGAGAGAACTTTCATTTTACAGAGAGACCAAAGCAAGAAGTGTTGTAGGAACCCTTTAAACTTGTTTGTGTTTGGACAGTAGACTTAGTTCATCCTTGCTTGAAAAGTGGGTGGACGGGAAGGACAAGATGGACCTAGAGCCCCTTCCAGTTTTGAATGAGAATGTTACTTTGTAAGAGGCAACAGAAAATTTACATTCTTAGACATCACAGTTTAAACACGCCAGTCTTTAAAATACATTATTAAACTGCATGAAAGTACTTAGACTTCTTCAATGATAACCATAGCTCCAAAGTGGGCTATCAAAATGTCAGGATCAACATGCAGCACAGAAGAAACCTACAAACACACAGCACTGGCAAAACACCAAGACAAGGAGATAAATGCAGAACATTTACAGTATTTTACTTACATCTGCTAAAAATGTTGCAGCTCAGCATATCACTACTAGTGTGCCCCCACACAGCCCACACAAAACCAGCCCTATGCTATTGTGCCCTCCTCTGGCATGTTGTGAAGGGTAATGTTTAAAAAACCTGCAAGTTTATACATCCATTATAATAGTGTCATATGACATCATCATTCAGTGATGTAGGCCGTTAATTGTTTCTTAAAGTGACATTTCTACTAAAGTGCACATTGTGTATATATATATATATTCATTGCAAAAACTTCATTAATGACCAGTTAGGGTTGATAGTACACTGACAAAGTTTGGAAATTTGGTGTTAGGGTTACCAACCCCTACCACCCTATCCCCACCCCCTACCTCATACACCAAAAGGCATCGGGGTTTGCTTCAGGTCATCGGCCTAACTCTCATCCCATTCCATGTGTAAACAAGCTGAGGCAGTGCAGTACAGGAGAATGGGGTGAGAGTTAAACCTAACTTCCCAACACACCTCCAATGCCTGTTGGTGTGTGGATGTGGGGATGGGGTGGTAGAGGTTGGTAATCCTAACACCAAATGTCCATGCTTTGTCAGTGTACTATTAACCCTATGCATTAATGACATTTTGTAATGAATTTCCTTCTTTGAGAAAGTGTAATGTAACTTTTATGTGGTTGTGGGAATGCAGGCCCTCTGGGCCCTGCACTTCCCTCACACTGCCCATTTTGCATGCTGATATCCATATGTGGGAACATGGGCCCCCTAGGCCCTGCACTCCTACCGGGACCTGTGCTCCCCTCACACTGCCCATTTTTTTACATAATGATATGCATATGTGGGGCGTGGGCCCTCTGGGACCTTTGATCCCACTTACACATAAGTACGGAGACATACACACCCCTATAGTCATGAAAAGGAACTCTTGCAACACTGATTTGGCAATATCTCAGTAACTGTAGCAACCAAGGAAAAAATCCCACTGCAGCTGTAATCATGGCTTCAAAACCTCTACGGGGGCTTACTCTACTTAAAGGTATACTAATGATCACCAGAAAAAATCCATATTTGAACTATTTTTGAGACATGGGCACCAAAAGGCTGCAGCAGGTATTGCAGTGTTATTCTATGGGAAATCTGGCAACTTCGGAGCACTGTAACTCTGTAACCATCATCAATTTTGTGACCAAACCACCAAAAGGCACATCTGTGAGGCCAGGGCTTGCTACACTGCAAATTTCAGCCAAAAGCCCTAACCATTATTTTGCTATGAAATGGCAAAGAAACTGGCTCATTTGGGGATTTAATTCTGTGAAATTCTGCAACTTTGCAAAATCCCATAGGTCAACGTATGGTACTTTCTACGAAACTAAAAGTAGCATCGCAACACTACTGGTACTTATGCAAAACTGCAGTTATTGTCACAATACTACTGGTACTTTCACAAAACTAAAGGTAGTGTCGCAACACTACTGGTACTTCATGAAACTAAACATAGTGCTGCAACCCTACTGGTACTTTCGCAAAAACTGAAGGTAGTGTCACAACATTACTGGCACTTTCCTGACCCACTTTGAGATACGGGTGCTGAAAGGTGGTGCGGATGCTGATATCTCAGCAGTGTTTTCCATAGATGCCTTTTGCTGGTTTACTGGAACAATTTACACCAGTTCCATTGTAAATGTAGTGTAATGTAACTGGTATGTGTTTATGAGAGTGTGGGCCCTCAGGCCCTGAGCTCCCCTAACGCTAAAATGTTTTATGAATGGTATGCAAATGTGGGAGCATGCAATTCTCTGGCCCCGCGCCACTACTCTCACACACAAGTGTGGGGACATAACACAGACCCTACAGACATGAAAATGAACCCTTGGAACACTAATTTGCCAATATCTCAGTAACTGTAGCAGCTATGAAAAAACTCTACTCGGTGGTATTCATGACTTTGAAACCTCCACCCATACTTAGTCTGCGTGTAGTGTAAAATCCATTATCTTGAACCATTTTTGTGACATGGGCATCGAAAGGCATCATGGTCATCACAGTGTTATCCTATGGGAAATTTCACATGATATTGCACAAGGAGCACTTGTAACACAATACATTTTTGAATTTTGAACCAAATTTTCAACATGGGCATTTTGGGACTTCCAGTCATGAGCACTGGCACTGTGATTTCATTAATCCATCCCAAAGTTGGTTTTGCACAGTGACCACACCATTCTGTGGCACAGGTGTGAAAACATGTTTCAAGCAGGATGTAAAAATGGCAGCTGTATTGTTCATAAGGAGGTGTGCAAAAATAGCAATGTTGAAAATCTGGAAAATACTGAAAATTGGTGAAGTCACAAAGTAATGCGTAGCAAAAGCGCAAGAATTATTTTCATCAGATTTTCAGCATGTGCTTTTGGGACCTCCCTTCATGAACAATGGCACTGTGATTTTGTTAATCCATCCCGAATGTTAATTTTGCACAGTGGCTGTGCCATTCTGCACTACAGGTGTGAAAACATGTTTCAGGCAGGATGTGAAAAATGACAGCTATGCTGTTCATAAGGTGTGTGAAAAAATGGCATTGCTGACAGTCTGGGTGAAAATATTAAAAACTGGCGAAAGTTATGAGCATACATAGAAACTGCATAATGCATGCTCATAACACAGTAGTTTTTGGAATTTTTGAACCAAATTTTGAACATGAGCTTTTGGGACCCCACCTCATGAGCAGTGGCACTGTCATTTCATTAATCAGTCTCAAAGGTGATTCTGCATAGTGACCACTGAAATCACCTTTTAGGACTGAGTAATGAAATGACAGTGACTGTGTTCGATGGGGTCCCAAGAACCCCATGTTAAAATTTTGGGCCAAAATTCCTAAAATTGGCTGAGATATCAACATAAGTTGGACCCCCATTGACTCCCATTATACAGCTTACCTTAATTCCTCAGATCGCAGTTCTGCTTTGAAGAGTGTAGGCGTGTCTCTGGTCCAGAAGATCACTGCTTCTGACCTCCAGAGGTAAGTATGGGTAAGAAGTGCTGAGGAGGTGGGTGCTCAGTGGGAGAGTGGGGATGGGAGAGGGGGACTGGGGAGACAATGAGGGACCATTTTCTTCTTTACATGGAAAAAGACATCGTGGGATGGTTTTCTTCATTTAAAAGGCACACAAAAAAATTTATGTTTTGGCACACTGGTGAGGGCTCCCAGTGTGCCACATGAATCTTTAGAAGGGTAGGGATACATGCTGCCAATAGGATTGGGCACCCCCATTTGGCAAAGAAAGTGAGCTTGGGGTGGGGGCATTCAACACTGAGAGTGGGCATTCCGTGTCAGAAAAGATATAAATATTGAAAAATAAGCTGGGCATACTGGGTGGGCTCCCAGTGTGCCACATAATGTGTGGGTGGGGGGAGGCATACTGACATGGGGATTGGGAAACCTTTTGTCAGTGACTGTGACATAAGTCTGATGCAGGATCCTGCATTGAACATTCGATGCAGCATTCTGCATTGAAGCTAAAATACGTCAGGGGACAGTTTTCTTCATTTACTGCCCTAGGTAAACACTGTCAGTTGTGTTTACCTAATCAGGCACTGAGGAAAACACTGGGGCATCAGATTTTCAAACTGACCCCCAGAAATGCCATTTCAGGATCCTGTCAGAAATTGTGGGAGAAGCGGGTGTGACACTTTCATGAAAGTGTGACACTTTGCCAAAGTGCGCATCCATTTCTTCTGCAGTGTCCGACACTACAGGGCTCTGATCATGAAAATGGCATTTCTGGGTGTCAGATGGAAAATCTGATGCCCTCAATGTGTTCCTCAACCCCGATTAGGTAAACACAACTGACAGTGTTTATCTAGGGCAGAAATTATTGAATTTGTCTTATTTGTCTGCTGCTAACTGAAAACCAGATGGCAGCTGCTTGAAAACAAATTGGCATAGCTCAAAAGCTTTTAAAAGCTAAACTACTTTTGCAAAACTTTAAAGCTTTTTGAGCTCAACATATATTTTCCCTATAGGCTACAATAGGAAACATTAAAGTTTAATAATTTTTGAACAGAATAATATTTTTCACCACATCTTCAAAAAGCACTTCCTAGACCCGGACTCCATATACCCTGAAAATTTTAGACCAGTCAGACAAACTGTTCAGGCTATAGAGATGAGCAAGAATTCAAAAAGTTGAGGATCCTTCATACTTTCCAACGCTCTACAACCGAAAATCTGACCAGGATAAAAAATTCCAGATCCGAGATCTATGGTACCACACCACGCATGCAAACTTTCGGCAGATCATACAAACGATTGCAAAGTTATTGAAGTGCAAAATTTGGACTTCCAGTGTGATGGCTGCCTGAATAGGTTCAATCGCTGAGTAGCTCGATACCAACCTTGCTCAAATTGGGCTTTACAGACTTTTTAAATGTCCCCTGCAGTTAACATCCAAGTTGGGAAGAAAGCAGCAGTTAACCTGAACTGTGTAGGGGATGAAGAGCCGAAAATTTAGGGAGATGGATGCCAAAATGAAAAAGGCCGCATTGAAGCACATCCTCCCTCTACGCCATCCAAGGAGAAGCAGCCTAAGTGATCCAAGGTGCAGATGAGGACCTGAATTCAAGTAACCTAAGCCAGAAGTGCTCAGTGAGAAGTGATTCCTCGAGGAACTAACACCCATAAAGGATACACTACTGGTGTTAGCCTCGGAGTTGAGAGGCATGAGGTGTCATTAGATCAGCTCACCACTGGATCTCGGATAACGAGGCTCATATATCCTCATTGGATGACTGGCAGCAGCGCCTAGAGCCAGAAATGGAGCAGTTGAGACAAAGGCTCAAGAAAGCCAAAGACAAACTAGAGGATCTTGAAGGGAGATCGTGAGAAACAACCTAGTTGTACTGGGATTGCCTGAGGGGAAGAGGGACCAGAGCCTGTGGTGTTTGCCCAGAAGCTTTGTGAGAAGTTAGTAGGGCCCTCTCCCAACGGCCCTGCCTACATAATTGAGAGGGCACATCGCTCCTTAAGGCCTATGCCATCTGTGGCTCTCCTCCTAGGTCCTTCTTGTTTAAATTGCTCAACTTTTTAGACAAGCAATACATCATTGCTAAGTTAAAAGAGCTGCAAGAAATTAAATGGAAAGGCAAAAGGATAAGGTGGCACAAGATCTACCATATACTGGTCCAACAGAAGAGGTCTGCCCTCCACCCTGTGGTTACTAAGCTCATCTCTGAGCATTAAATTCAGAGTCAGGTATCCAGCAACGCTACAGATATCCCACAAGGGCAGCTGGCACTCATTTGAAAATGTAGAGAAAGCAACTGAATTTTGCAAGCATAGGTTTCAGACCTGTTTAAATGAGCCTGCAGCGACATCTAGTGGACATTGGTGTAAATTGAAATCCATACTTCAAGATGTGTTCTGCATGGACTTGTTTTTTTGGTTTTCGTGATAAGTAAAAAGACATTTTAGGTTAGCTAATAATAGTTAAAGGTTCATGAGCTTACTGAGGACTTGTGACTCCTAAATAAAAAGGAGACCATATGGTTATAGAGTAATATGGTAAACGATGGGGAATATCTCCTATCTTATTCAAAGACTGAATGAGCTGGTGGTACTTTAATGCGAGGGCATAGTTATGATACTCTTAATGAGTGCTTTTTTTGCTGTTTATATAACCAATATGTTAAGTTAATAGTTTTGGTGTTATTTCAAGTAGCTTTGGTTAGAAATTGGTGAGGTTTTAAATCCTTGTTGGTGATAAGCAGCATTGTACTGAACTGAAAATTTTCACCTTGAGAAGTAGTGAGGTTAGTTCCTTTGTTTCTTTGTAGTTTCTGGATAATAGATGCATGGAATTTTATGGTAAGGCACCTACTTCTGCCTGGAATTACCAGTGAGAGTTGGGGAAAACATCCTGGGGAAGATAAAAATGCATAAGATTGGAGTGGGGGTGGGCACTGACAGTGAGAGAACTCTATGGGTATCATGGGTGCATCGTGCAGAGAGGGAGGTAGGAGTGCAGTCTTTAGGACTGGGGATACATGTGGCATACCACTGGTTAGAATATTATGTAAGGAGGGGGAGAAGGGGAGGGGGTTGGGATAGAGGGTCGAGGAGGATTGGATGGATGGAAATGTACACATTGGTGGGAAGTGACTGGGAGGGAGGAGGGAGGATGGGGAGGGAGGGAGGGGAGGGGGAGGGAGGGGGAGGGAGGGGAGGGACGAGCCACCCTTTGGTACAACATATAGTGGTGCTAAGGGCACAAGTTGCCATTGTGAGCTTACTCAATATTATAGTCGACTTTGAAAGTTATATCATGGAATGTTAAAGGCGTTAGGTCCCGGTAAAGCGGCTTCAAATAATTAAGCATTTAGCAGTGCTGAATTGTCAAGTCGCTTATTGCAGGAAACGCACATGTTGGAAGGAGAAAATAATTTACTAAGGAGAGGACCGATTGGGACAGTATATGCAGCATGGAAATCTACAACCTAATGTGGGGTAGCAATATTGATTACTAGAGGGACTCAATTTTTGAATTAGAGAAAGTAGTTGATCCCCACGGAGGTTCCTCTCTGAGAGGAATTTAGAAAACAGGAAGTCCTTGTGGGCACGATACATGGACCGAACAAAGATTCCCTGAATTTTCATTAACCTTTAACTAACACTAGATTGTTCATTTGGGAGCTTAAGCAGCAGGCTGGTAGGAAAGAGGTCTGGGGTTATATTCTGTTTTAACTGAAATATTTGAATAGTTTGTAAGTGAAATTAGTTCTATGTGTTAAAATTATTACTTGAATTAGAACTGTTACTTGGGCTGTGATATTGCAACTTTGAGGCTTGGGATAGTTGTTTGGAGGATAATTAGAGGGAAATTTAAATGTGTTGTTTGCCTGGTGTTTGGTAAGAGCCTCCCAGCCACCCTGTTTTGTATACTTTCTTAAATACTGAAAAGCCACTGGGGTTGGGATTGAAGGGCTGAGTATTTCTGTTTGGGACTGAAATTTGAAGCAACAGGAGCTGGTGGGCCTGTGACATCATACGGTACCTGATGTCTGCTTACACACACTGTTAGTGGGACCAACACACACTGGACTGTATGTGTTTGTGAGACTTGGGAACTTTATTGGTGGGGTTGAAATTGGGTTTGTAAATAACTTACAGTCAGTATAGAGAGAAACTGTACCCAGGGAAAGGGACTGAGAAAAAGGGGTTTGCTATTATAAACAGAGGGGATAATCAGGGTGGCCATATTCCACCATGGCAGGCATCTTCGAAGGGCTGTAGGCTGCCCAGGCTGTGGGATGGCACAATTCTAAACTGGGCCTGAGAGAGGGAGGTCTCACTCTGTGAGACAGCTATCTTGTATCAGGAGTGAGGCATACTGGTTAAGGAGTAGTTGGGAGCCATGGGGGTGTCCAAGGATAAGGTGGGTATGGGCGGCAGAAGGGTGGGGCTGAGGGGAGGCTGGGGCAACGCTTCTGAAATTACAGGACGTTATAATCACAGCAAGCAGGAGGGGATATTAGGACAGAGGACCCTTAGATAGGAAGTTGATGCTAAGGGAAAGCATACGGGTGAACATTCTGAATACAAAGAGACTAGAGGAAGAGTTGAGGAGGCTGCTCAAAGGAAACCCAAAACAGCAGACTGTGAAGGAGCTCCTAAGGTGAACAGTGCAAGAGAGGAAGAAGAGGGGCAGTTTAGAGATGCAGTCAGGGAAACTCGGGTTACTTGATGGAGGCTGACATAGAGTGTCACAACAAATTTGAGCTACTAACAACCTAGAGGGGAGGAAGGTTGGTGAATGAGGAAACTATACAGAGGCCGGGGGAGGAGTGATACCCATAGGGCATCACAGACCAGCTATGAAAGGATAGACATAGTCCCAGAGGGAGAAGGGAACATATATGTTAAGCAATGGGGAGATGCAATATATTCCAGAGATGAGGGAGGAGAGCATGATTGAGAGAAACTGGGAGACAAGGAGGTGGGAGAGGAGCCCCCTTCAGCAGGGGAGGTCAGTACCAAGGATGGGGCCCTAGCTAAAGGGGACCCACAGAGAGCCTCTTGAGGCAGGGTACTATTACAAGGGGGTGATGATGGTGGGGGGGAAGGGGAAACCATCTGGGCCAGGATAAATGGTTCAGATAAGAGATGTGTTGGGGCACACCCATTCAGAGGGGGGTTTTCCGAGTTAAGGGCAAAATAGCATGGGAGGCAGAAAGGGAGGGTGACAAGGGGTCTCTAATAAGGCAGGAAGACTCCCATGAAATTGAGATCATGAATAAAGGGGGAGGGGGGCTGAGAGGGCATAGTGGAGGTAAACATATGGATGATGGCGGTGTTAGGGTTCTGTTACTGGGAGACTCGATGATTAGGTATCCATTGGGAGGACAGGGGTGATGCCATAGCCAGGTGAAGGTAGTGAGTATCTCTGGGCTGACAGTGCACAGAGCAAAGTTCATGGTGTATGAAATGGTTAGGGATTGTGGAGGAAACAGGATTTTGGTGCATTTGGAACCAATGATCTAGAGGAAATAGCGCTTTGGAAATCTAAGGTTCCAAGAACTTGCCAGAGTCTGTCGGGATAATGGATGCAACATTTTTCGGAGATATTGCCAGTACCAAAGGCCTCAGTGAGAGAAACACCAAGATCAGAGGTTAATGACTGGCTCAGGAAGTGCGAAGAGAGTGGTTGGGGTGTTAGGGAACTGAAATGGAGTTTGGGAGGATAAGGGACTATATGCCAAGGACAGGTTTCATCTTGCCCATTAGGGAAGGAAGTCTTTAAACAGGGATGGCTGACTACATACAAGAAAGGTGGGTTTAAACTGGGGGGAAAGGGATAAGGGAGGGCTGACCAGAAGCCCTCCTCCAGATGAGGGAAGTAGCCTCAAGCCCAAGGGGGGGGGGAGGAAATAGCCTGGAGGTGGAGGTTCAGGAGGAGTAGGGGAGGATGAAGTATAAGGAATCTGGGTGGGTCTCACAAAGAGGATCAGGATAAGGGGTGGGGTTGGAGTTAGTAATGCCAGGAGTTGGGAAACAAGTTGCCAGAGTTCCAGGTCATGTTGTTCGGGGGTGATGTGTGCTGTCACGGGAGATGTGGGCCAACAAAACCATGACTAAATGTACGGGGCACTATGCTTAGGAAGGATAGAAAGGGAGGGCAGAGGGGGTGGAGTGGCTATGTTCATTGAGATGACATAGAAATTGCTAAGTGGTAGAAGAGGCAGAGGGAAACGTGGAGGCCTTTATGGGTCACCCACGATCCCCAGGAGATAAGGTCAGGCTGGGAGTAGCATATAGGCCTCCGGGATGAGCTGATGTTCTAGAGATGGTTTGTTGGGCAAACATCATTGCCCAGTGGTCCAAAAGGGGAAGGGAGTGGTGTTGATGGGGACCTAATATGCCAGGTACAAACTGGGGAACCATGTCCTCTAAGGTGGCTGGCGAGCAGAGGCTGCTGGATGGTTTTGTGGATGTGTTCTAACACAGCATGGCTGGAGCCCCTGCATGAGGAGCATGTTCTGGATGTGGTTCTGCACGGGATCTGTAAGGGACATGGTTGTACAGGACCCCTGACTGGGAGTGACCACAATACTGTCTGGTTTCAAATAAGCATGGGGGAGTGGGGTGAGATCTAGACACTGCAGTGACTCTCAGGGGGCAGACTTTATGGGCATGAGAAGATTCTCAAAGATCACTTGAAGGGATTACCTCAATGACAAGTGTGGAAAGGAGATGGGAAGTCATAAACGGGACTTCAGTGAGACAGTCAGGATCTGCGCTGTTGAAATGTAAGGAGCAAGGTCACATAAACCATGCTGGTGGTCCAGTGAGGTAACAGGTAGCAGCAGAGAAAAGAAGGTGGCCTACAAAAACATAAAAACAACGAGAGGGATGGATAAGGTAATTACCAGCTTGATCTAGAAAAAGTCACCTCAGATGAGGGGAGCAGTCAGTAGGAGCAGCAGCTGGCACAGGGATACATGGAGGGAAAAGGGTTCTTCCTGGTACATTGGGAGTGGAGAAAACTATGGGCTTATCTCAGCAGATTGAGATCAGGAAGGAGGGTGGGCGAAGAGGCGAGGGACCAGGCAGAGTGTATTTAGGTGAGTACTTTGCCCTCAGTTCACTAGAGGGGATGGGATATCTGCTGTGCCAAGGCAACGAGGGATAGAAGCAGCAGGGAGTGGGACTCAGGGAGCAACAGAAATGGAGCAAGAGGGAGGGAAAGGCACCTAGGGGTATCACACATCTGGACAAGGATAAAAGACCAGTAAGGGTGGAGGGGATGGATGATGCTATCTCCACCAGGAGTGTGGTTAGAAATCTCGCTGGCCCTAAAGAAAGACAAATCTCCTGGGCCAGATGGCATTCATCCGGAGAGTACTAAGGAATTGGCGGACATACTGGCTGCACCCCTGGCTGAGCTTTTCAGCAGGTCACTTGAGACAGGAGGGTACCTTGTACTGGCGAGGCACATATGTGGTACCGATCCACAAGGGGGGGTCGAGGGAAGTACCAGGTAATCTAGACCCATCAGTTTTGACCTCTGGGTGGAAAATTGATGGAGAGTATACCAAGGAACCGATTGGGGTGTACTTGAGGAGGTGGAGGTCTGATAGTCGCAACATGGGTTTGTGCCAGGTAGATCATGTCAAACCAACCTTGTGGAGTTCTATGAATGGGTAACATCAGAACTGGATGGGGTAAGCCTGTGGATGTCTTATTCTTGGACTTCAGCAAGGCGTTGACTCTGTCCCTACAATGGTCTGGTGGAGAAACTGATAAGTTAGGAGTAGGCCCTGATGGTCAGATGGATTGAAAACTGGCTAGCTTTCGGATGCACTCAGAGAGTAATGGTCTGTGGGGAGCTCGAACCCTAGAGAGGTTGGTAGGTAAGTATCGCAGAGCTCGTCCTGGGTCCAATCCTGTTTAATGCCTACATACTGACATCAGGAGGGTATAGGTGTGAAATGACTCTCTTCATGGATGAATCCAAGATGGGAGTAGTAGTTGAGGAGAAGAGGGAGGCTGGCCTCTGCAAGGGGGACCTGGACACCCTGGAAAGCTGGGCTCACACATGGAAATTAAATTTCAATATCACCAAGTGCACAGAGCGATCTTGGTCGGGAACCCCTAAACACAGGTACACCTTGGGAGGGGAGAGCGCTCAGAGGCCTTAATAGGGGAAAGACCTAGGGGTCATGGTGGATACATGTATGAATAACTCTGAGCAGTGCATAGGGAGAAAGCAAAGCAGCAAGGCAAACAGGATGTTGGGATGCAATGTATGGGGGATTCACCTCTAGGAGCAAGGAAGTGATTTGTCATTGTACAATGGACTGGTTAGACGATACCCAGTACTGTGTGTTGCACTTGGAGAGACCGCCACATGAAGTAGTGACATACAGCTCCCGGGAGAGGGTACAGAGGAGGGCAACAAAGATGTCATGAGGCTAGGGGATTTGACTTATGAGGACAGACCTGAGGAGCTCTGCCTGTTTTCATTGGAGGAGAGGAGAGATGTGGACATGATTGAGGTCTCAGGTACCTCAAGGAATAAATAGGCAAACATGGAGGGATCTTTGGACTAAAGCAGGGAGGTATCACCAGAGGGCATGGTTTAAGTTGAAGGTGGAAGGTGAGGGTGAAAGAGGAGGAGGTTTTCACTGAGAGGGTGGTGGACCCTGAATGCACTGCCTGGGTGAGCTGGGTCTGAGATCCACAGTGAGGGCTCAAGAGGGGTGGGACAGACAGAAAGTGGATGTATCAGATGATGGGCTGTTCCAGGGGTGGGGATGATGATAGGGTTTCTGAGCACAAGGGATGGGAGGGTCCTCGCAACCCAACCACGATCTAGTCTCGAGGAAATCCGATAGACCATAAGTGCCCAATCTGGCTGGCAAATAGTACAAGTTAGTATGTTAGTAACACTCGCCTCCTTTAGTAGTCTCCCCATGATATTAGCTGGAGACTGGAACCCATAGATTCCACCCTGATAGGTCTCTTCCGCAGGACATACTTTCTCCTGTTCCAGAGATCCCCTCCCGAGATCTCATAGATATGAAGGCCTAGGAGATCCGTGTTACGCTCTGAACCCAGGTGGCAGGCTTATACTTTTATCTCCCTGTGCATAAATCCCTCTCCGAATTGACTTTTTCTTGCTGAATCAAAGGGCAATGACAGGCCTGCTGGATGTGGGATTGCCCTCAGAGTGCTCTCTGACCATTCTTCAATTTGGTTGGAAGTCAATTTGCTCCACACACCCATAAAGACACTATTTGGAAACTAAACTCTCAGCTTCTATCCATGATGACATAGTTAAATGGATTAAAGATCTTATAAAACAATTTATGGTTCAGAATGAGGCTCTATCTCTGACTTGACAAAATATGGTGTGCTTTTAAAGTGTGTCTTATGGGGAATTTATTAGAATTTCAGCTACCAAAAAGCGGAAGCAAGAAACTAAGGTTAAGGCCCTGTTAGAGGAAATTAGGACCCCTAGAAAGCTCACTGTCAAACCCTCCATTAGAGGAAGAGATATTGCATTTAGAGGTCCTAAGGAGTGAATACCGAAATATTTAGAGAGAGAGTGGAATCGCCCTCTTTAAAACTCAAGCCAAATATATTGAGGAAGGGATAGAGCCAGTCATCTCAGCGATGAGGCTTAAAGCAAGAGGAATGCCGTTGGTTCCTATGTTTAATCCCTATCAAATAATGTTGTTCTAACAACCCTTAGGGCAAATTGCAAGTCAATGTGAACAATATTACATGCATCTGTATAGTCCTCAGAATTTACCCTTCACCCAAAGAAACTGGGAATATCTGTTAGCCTCATCATTGCTTCATTAGAGGTAGCCCAGCAAGAATTTTGGTAAACCCTATCTCCCCACAGGAAATTATAGACACCATCAATTCCTTAACCAGAGACAAAGTTCGGCCTAGATGACTTTTCGTCTAACTTTACAAGATTTTTGAAAAGAGTTAAGCCTCATTCTTCTACATTTATTTAATTTTATATGTCAAAAGGGATTACAGATATGACACTTGAAGCTATTATAGTTGTATTACCAAAACCTGGCAAAGAGAAGAATAGAGTCACTAATTTTCATCCCATCTCATAATGAACTATGACATAAAATATTTGCCAAAATATTGACTACAAGGTGTCAAGGTTTGGATGGAGCTTCGTGCCCTGAAGAAGTTGGTTTTGTGCAGGCAGAGTCTCAACAGACCCACATTCAAGAAATTAGCGCATTTTCTCCATGTCCAGATGCGATAAACCAATGGCGCTTGGTTTTCCTGGACGCTGAGAAAGCGCTCGGATCAGGGTAGACTGGGTATTTCTTGATACCCTAGCAGTAATGGGCTTTCTCTCTCTTCCCTTTATCTCCTGGGTTAAATCATTATATTCTGAACCTAGAGCAAAAGTGTACTATAATGGAGCCTTTTCTTCAGTTTTTCCTTTAAAATCAGGTACCAGGCAAGGGTGTCCACTTTTCCATTATTATTTAATCTATATTTGGAACTGTTACTAAGACAGCTAAAAGCATCACCAGTAGTTCAAGGTATCAAGATAGAAAGTTCCACCTAAAGTTATCGGTTTATCGGATGACATCCTTCTTCATGTTACCAACCCCTGTGAGTCTACCCAAGCCGCCTCTAGATAATCCACAGGTTCAGCATGGTATCGAATTACAAACTTAATATTGGTAAATCAGAGGTAATGCCCTTGAACCCCTGCTCTCCAGGGAAGATATTACTCCGTTATCAATGACATGGTCTACCCAGCTCAAATACCTAGGTGTAATACTCTTACATCTGTGTCCCAGATGAAAAAGCTGAATCTAGATAATCTAGTTAAAAGAAATCTGACTAGATCTGAATAGGTGGAACCCTTGCACCTATCACTTCAAGCGAGGTTAGTGTTATCAAGATGAATGTCTTGCTGAGGGTATTTTATCCACTCAATATGTTAAACCTCTATCTTCCCTGAATTGGTTCCGTAGACTTCATAGTGTTATCTCTCAATTTATATGGAGGGGTAAGTCCCAGCGTAGAGCATATAATAGGCTTAGTGCCCCAAAGCAGTGGGGGGCCTAAAACTCCCCAACTTTTATTCCACTATTACTTAGCCAGTCATATGGCTAAGATATGCATTAGAGGCTATCAATGGACATAGATTGTGTTACCAATCTCCCTATCTGGCTACAGCTGGAGCAAGATTTACTAGCTGAGTTTTCCCAGAGAGTCTTTTATTTATTGGCCTGGGTAAGATACTCAGTGACTTAAAAGGTACAGTTTTATACACCTCACTAAAGGTTCATTCCACAACTTTGCAGGGCCATGAAATATAATAACCAAATGGATTTGTCACAGCGGTGTTCAATAATCCAAATTTCAAAATTGGTGATAAAACTACAAGCTCCCCAAAGAATGTTCTGATCCCCAAATTAAAGTTTGTGACCTAGTGCTTGATGGTAGACTAAAGGAGTCACCGGAAATATTAACCCTTTTGCGGCTTCCCAATAAATACTTTTTGGGCTCCAGCTTAGGCATGTGTTAATAAAGTGATTCAGCTTAAAAGATGGAACACACAGCAGTCCCTTCCCTTCAGCAGTTCCTTGATTGTGTTAACCAGCCATATGCCATATCCAAGTTGGTGTCACGGATATACATGGCATTAAATCCAGAGGCATCGGGCCAGTCTAGTTATTGGTCTGGTATTTCCACAAGAAAATTTCTCATGGAATAAAATCTGGGAGGAGTTCACCTATATATTGCCAATGATCATTTAAGACTAACGCAGTTTCATATATTGCACAATATCTATTACACTCGCTAAGCTATATGGAATGGGCAAGAAACAGAGCAAAATGTGCTTTAAGTGCAAGAAAGGCCCCGGAACATTACTTCATATATTATGGGATTGCCCCAAAGTAGCCTCCTTTGGAGTGCTATTCGAGATAGGGCAGGCCCACTGTTGGGGCTGCAAGATCATTTTTCACCACTGGTTTGTATAGTGGGCAATTACTCTACTGTCCCTTTCAAGGATAAAAGATACTATATGGCCATTATCTCCTTGATGGTCAAACTGCTTGTTCTTGATTCTGGAAGGACCAGCATGCATTTCTTATCTTGAATGGGTCAAGGAGTTACTATACAACTTAAGAGTTGAAAAGCAATTGCTAGCTTACAGGTAAGCTTCCCTGTATAAAGCTAGATGGGAGAAGTTTTTCAAGCTTTGGTATCTCTCCCTACCTCTTAATAAATCAAGCTGGGAACAGTGTAGTAGTTTAGGAGGAATAAGGTCTTGTAGGCCACCCCGCCAGAATCCAGGATGAAATGGTTGAGGTCTCACACACAAATTGGAAAAGGCACCACCTGTGAAGGTACTTGTGGCTCTGGGGAATAGGAGGTGAGGGGAAGGGAGGGGGAATAGGAGGGAATGTATACTCTTTGACCAGATGGTGAGGAGGTTCTCTCCTATTTTTGTGTTTTGTGTATGATGAATAAGCTATAAAGATATAAATGGTTGGCACTTGCACTGTTGAGATCTCATGCCATTGTACCAATACATGTATTTCTGTAAAATGTATGTTTACTACCAAAGTGTTGTATTCAGTGGTAAATGAATAAAGTTTATTCAATTAAAAAAAGTGCAAAATTTTGGGGTTGACATAGAAGTGGCTACACAACCCTAACTATACTGGCCTGGTAACAGTAATAATAATAATATATATATATATATATATATATATATATATATATATAAAAAAGCTCTGTTAATGCATCAGCTAGGGTTCATATTACAGTGACAAAGTATGGAATGTGTTGTGTTAGGGTTCCCAACCCTAACACCCAATCCAACCCCAATCAACCCTACCACCCCACCTACCCTCACACCAACAAGCCTCAGGGTGTATCTTGGGGCATTGACCTAATGCTCACCCCATTCCATATGTAAGGAAGCTGAGATGGTACAGCATAGGAGAATGAGGTGAGCATTAGGATTCAATGTAAGAACACATTCTAATGCCTGTTGGTGTGTGGAGGTGGGGTGGTAGGGTTGATTGGGTAGTGGGATGTTAGGGTTGGGAACCCTAACACCCCATTTCCATTCTTTTGTCGCTGTACTATGAACTCTAACTGATACATTAACAGAGTTTTTGCAATTAATTTTCTTACTTTTGTGAGTGTCACCATAGTCTTAGTTGTTTATGGGGCCCTGCACTCCCATCTATCCATAAGTATAGAGACACTGTAATTAACCTTCATCTTCAGGTCCTGTGCTTGGCTTTCCCTTATTTTAATGTGGGAGCTGAGGGTCCTTTGGACCCTGTACACCCATCCCTCTATAGATGATTGAGCAAATTATCACCATAGCAATTTGATTACCCCAGGACATGTACCTGGTACAGAAAATTGTCAAAGCCCTGCCAAAACATAATTATGCACAATTGTGACATCATTCTGCACCACAGGTGCAAAAACACATTTTGGGATGGATTTGAAAATGACAGCTGGGACATACATTAATTGTGGTAATAAGAAGGCTATGTTGAAAATCTGGGTTCAAATATTAAACATTTCCTAAGTTATGAGTGGGTGTAGTGAAATTCCAATGAAATGCCATAACTCTGGCATTTTTTCATATTTTGTCCTACAAAATTTCAACATAGTCTTCTTATGACCCCACCTCATAAACCCCATAGGTAAAACTTTCAAATCCATGCCAAACGTTATTCCACATCACAGGCGGAAAACACATTTTGGGGTGGATTTGAAAAATGACAGCTGTGACATACATTAATTGTGGTAATAAGAAGGCTATGTTGAAAATTTGGTGTCAAAATATTAAATATTACCAAAGTTATGCACTTGCATAGAAATATTTCAATGAAAGCAGGTAACATGGGCATTTTAGAATTTTCACCAAATTTTCAACATGGCCTTTTGAGACCCCAGCTCATGAACATTCATGGTGAAATGTCATTATTCTGGCCTAAAAGGTCATTTCATGCAGCGACCACAAAATGACCTTTTGGGCCTGATTAACAAAGGACCTGGTGTACAAAACAGAGTCAGGCATACAGTTTATCTGCTTCCAACAAAATCTTATTTACTTCCATGTAGTAGCCAAGTGTTCAGATTATAGTAAAAGTTTGTGTGTGCCAATTTCTCTGTCTACATGCCTGTTTCATTCCAGAACACCACCATCCTTGTGCTGCCTCTTTTGTGTTAATGAAAAGACAGTCACAGTGTCCATGAGGTGGAGTACCAAAAAGGCCATGTTGAAAATTTGGAGCAAAAAGTCAAAAAAATAGCAACATTTCAGCATAAGTTGAATGCACCATTTAAATACTTAATAAGGTACTTATCTTGAGTCCACAGTTAGGTTCAGCTTTGAAGAGTCCAGACATGTCCTGGTCCACAGAAGATAACAGCCAACAACCTTTGGTGGTAATTATAGGGCAGGGTGAGTGAGGTGGTGGGTGCTCAGTGGGAGGGTCGGGATGGGGGAGGGATGGCAGGGACCACAGGGACCATTTTCTTTTGCAGGAAAAAAAAGACATTGGGGGACTGTTTTCTTTTTACAGGTTGTAAAATACATATTTTGGGACACTGGGAGTGGGCTCCCAGTGTCCCACACTGCTGAGGGGCTTCTAATGCTGACACAGGGATCGGGCACCGATGTCAGCAAATATGTACTAGTACTGTACCATGCTTTGGCCCGCTTCCTTAGAGGTTTAAGAACCACACTGTCTCGCTCTTCTCTCTCTCTCTCACTGCTTGTTTAGTGCTCTTGGATAAAATGTTTAGAAAACTTCCCATATAAATGCAAGTCTCTCCTCTTTTGGTCTATGGTTGTACACAACCCTATGGAATAGTATGCACTTGTATTGAGCTTGAACATATGTATGCTTCTTTTATTGAAGACCTGCACCTTAGTGTTTAATGCACAGAGTTGTACACTGGAAGATGAAGCAAACTTACACACCTCTGTACCCATGAAACATGTACTTCAAAGCACTGAAGTCAAACTAGCAAGAACACGATTGTACATACTAAGTGTCAGAAAACTCATGAATTTCCACAGCTGGCCAATGCTGCAAACAGGAGAAATGCCCTAAGCGCCACTCCTACGTACAGCACACCAGATGAAAAAAATTGGGAATCTACCAGTACTTTGTTGTAATTCAGTCATTGTACAAAATAAATATAGCTCCATATTGCCAGTGCTGTAAATGAATACAACTGCAATTCATTAGAATAGTATCAGATGGGACTACTGTTCATGAACACAAAAGCAAATAAGATGCGTTTGCAGAAGCTCTAATTTTATCTGGACATGCAATGGAAACATCTGATGAGAGGAAAGGGAAAATGATTACTAATAATAAAGAGAACGTGGATGTTTGTGCCTAACAATGAGAGTGTTTTTAAATTGTGCTTTCTTAACTTTGTGACATCATGTATTGAGATACATAGAGCAGGAAGCACCGATTCAGCAGAGTACACAGTGAGAGTCTGTAAATGAATGATCCCCCAAAAAGAGAAGCGTGAGAAAGAAAGCCTGATGTCCCCAATAATAGCACACGGTGCACCAAATGGACTGTTTCACATTTGTTGTTGTTGCAGTGACACCTTGATATTTCTCACCCCATAGTCGGCATTGGGATTGGTTCAGAGTAAACTCATACAGTATCTCTGTTACCATTCTGGTCATGATCTCATGGTGTACTCCTCTCACCACTTCTTTCCATACCTCTGCAGTGCCTGCATTGAGGGCTGGTGAATCCTGTTCCACTTAATTTTGTTTTGTTTCTTTACATGAGGACATGATTTTTTATACACACACACACTGCACTGCGCATTGATTAATGAATGCTGCCAGTGGATGCTCATGATGCCATATTGATCATTCCCTGTTGTGCCTGGTGTGGCAATGCTATCTGTTTTTACAGAGATGACAGTACCACAATGAGTAGCATTACTAATTGTGCTGTAGCTCCTCCCAAAACTCAATGTCAGTGTCACCTGCAATGTACAAGTACTGTACCACATGGGTCACACTGCATGGAACTGAGTGTTACTCTTCAGAATCCTGTGTCTCGTAAACAATATATTTCTGTACAACATGTGACAAAGTATTTAAAAGGCAAAATAAATACACCAACGTTATTGCCTTCCCACATGACTAATTTGGTAACACAAGTAATTGTTCTATAGAAAATAATGCATCATGAGGTGCGTGACAATATGAGTTTTTTATACACCCAAGGTGTGTGATAATATATAAACCTTAATAGTGAAGCTTGAGAGGTGTATATATTGTCACACACCGAGGGTGTTTAAAACTGGAGCACACCTTCATATCTGTTATTTTTATAGTAACAGGCACTAAGCAAACAAAGCTCAGAGTCTTTCATGAGCTAGTGTGTGTACACACAACCCAACGCGAGACAGTAAAAGCCATATCAGCTTGTGGGTAAATACAACTGTGTCGTATCAGCTTGCAGGTTTATACAACTTTTTATAGGTTTAAAAATGGGTTGATATTGGGGTTACCAGTTATGATATAGAGAATAATGGTTAGAGCAGTAGTGTGCTTTTGAATATTTTTCACACCCTTGGTGTGTGATGACCCATAAACTCGAGAGCTAAGCTCGAGAGGGGTTTATGCAGTCATCACACACCAAGGGTATGAAAAAATATTCAAGGCAATACACTCTTTGCCTGTCTATTATTTTTATTATTGCTGGAATTACTGTTAAATAGTAATAGTCAAAGAAATACAACATGAGAATTGCTAACGTTTTGATAATTTATTGTGTAACACCAAGTTTAACAATGAAAGAGAACCATATTGACATTAGGCAAAATGTTAATTTTGGTTTATGAGAACTGTTTTTTAAAACATTAAACTGCAGAAGAACTTACTCACATGCTGATGAGGGCTTCGCTATGTTGATGAGCGAGACAATGGCTAATTGATAACACACAACTAAAATGGTTAACTTGAAAAACACATCTCAAATTATGGCTCAACTACACTTATAAATAGGCAAAGGATTTCAAGCAATCTGATTTGGTGTTAGCCATGCATTAGATGTGTCTAATACACAGCTAAAACTAGAACACTCATTTAGAATGCACAGGCCCATTTCATAAGCGCAGTAAGCCTGTGGCCTCATGCCTCACTACGCCCCCTTAGCCATGCATTAGAACTGTCTAATGCACACCCCATCATGTCTTATTGCTTACTTTTGCAACTACAAAGTCATATTTTCCAGCTAAGAAATGGTTCCGTTGCAGAGCTGCTCAAGGATCTTAGCAGAGTTATCACGGCAACATAGGTCAAGGGTTGCTACGGAGATCTGTGAGGTTGAAAGGAAAAGCTAAGATTAGGGATTGTGTGACAGTTTCATATTTGATACTGGATTTCGTTGGCAAAACATTATTTTCTGGGAAACTAGGCAATTTATTGGACAAAGTAGAAGTGCAATTGTTTTCAAGAGGAGGTACTTACATGAATGATCATGTTATTCTGAGTCTGAATTGTAGGTCACATATGGTTTTGCTTTTTTGCTGCTGTCACATTGTGATTGATGTTCACAGTTACTCCCTGGTGAAACATGCAATTAGGCCCGAATAGCGCCTGTAAGCTTCTAGTGTGACCATCCATGCTGAGGGAAGCAGATGCAAGGCTCGTGTATTCAGCACTTTTTCTTGAAAACAGTAGGATTAGGGTTATCTTTGGAAGAACTGGGTCCCTCTTGTACCTTATTTAAAATACTGGAAATGTGTCTGTTTTCTCCTCATTACAGAATAGTTATTTATGTCCTGCAAACATTTGTGACCAGAGACTTGCTGTACATCTGTTGGGGCAATGTTAGTATCAGTAAGTGTGGATAGTTGTCTTTTCTGTGCTGTGATTTGTGATTCTTTTGTCATCTGGTATGTCAGAACTGAGCTTCATATTTGTCATCATTTTGCAAAGTTTATTCATCCCGATTTTCATTGTGTGGAACCAGAGGATTTCCTTGCACATAGTTAATGTTTGGTGCTAGACAAAATGCAACATCTGGGGTTAATGTGCTTTTAGGTCTGTTGTCTCATACAGTCGAAGTGCCACAGGGCATCGTCTCTTGTGTTTCTCCTGATCTGGTCTTTGTTTGCCTTTTACAGTATTCAAGGAAGTGGTGTCCATCCAAGTGTCTGCTGAATTTAATATCCCCCACCTCAGGTCATACTGCTTTTGTTCACAGTGCCAAGTGCAGCCCAATGTGAAAAAACATAAAATTGGGAGCCCTTCTGGATTTAACATTGACATAGTGCCAGAACTGTACAAAGGTTGATGTCCTCTTCACTAAGTGGCTGTGCTTTCAGAGGATGGTTACCCTTTCCTAATTTCTTCAGATATTTCTGTTTGGCACGGAGTGTCTCTTTGGTTTGCATGGAATCTCTGTCCGGCCTTGGAATATTGAAGCAGGATATTTCTCTGACCTGAGGTGTCTGTCAACGCTAGCTAGAATTCCACGAGGGTGCTGGGTTCATAATCTGAACCATCAGTTTTTAGCACAGTATGTGAAGTCTGCTAACAGTACATCAATGTCTTTCGGGGATTTCTGACAAGGAACAGAAGACATTTTTAAGCCAGGAATAACAGGATAAGTTTTAAATCACTACCTGTCTTCCTGGCTGTGTTGCATTCTCATGTTCTTGTATGAAGCATTCTCTCTCGTCTTCTTATGGCAAATGAAATCTATTCTCCATTGCTGTATTTTTATTTTATTTGCTTTATTTTACACAGGTGTGGAGTTAACGTTTGACTACTGAGGTGCCAACGCTGCTATGAAATGACTGATGAAACAGCTGCTTGTACGAAATTCTCTGAGATGAGGTGAGCACAAGCTAATGTTATATTATTGTGAAAACAGGTGTTCATGGGTGAGAAACTGTGGGTAGCGCTTGAGATGTGCTAAGTGCTAACTACTGCTAAATTCTTTACCACTGTAATGAGATTCTGTAAAATGCCGTAATAACCCGATTTCAGGTTAATTCTGCATTTTTGCTCTAGTAAAATGAATTATTAAAGGGGGCACCAGTAATTACATTCTACTATCACACACTTTGCATGTTTGTGTAGCATGTCCTTATACAGTACTAGGAGAGTGCCCCAGCAACCCAATTATGATCGCCTGAACATCTGGACCATCTCATATTATTATGATGAGTCAAAATTGTATTCATGTGCAGGGATGGCAACATGCAGTATTTAATCTGTGCATGCATATGCAATGTAGGAGTGTCCCGCAAATTGGAATAATACAGACAATGGAATACAATCAAAATTTTGCTTGCTAATTTGTGGAAAACATAGTTATTGTCAACACTTGTTACTTTTGTTGATATGTAGTAGGGGACCAGATTGACTGGACTCAACTTCAATAATTAAAAAGACAACATAAAAAAGTTTTTATTCTTCACACCCATAAAAGTAAATGTAGAAATTGTTACTACGCAGGAGAGCTGGCCAACAGGTATGGGTGGTAACTGTCAATAATCATGCACTCAAGTTTTGCACAGTAGATTTATGTTGTGGCATATTTTGTTATGACAAAATGCAACAGCAAAAAAAAAAAAAAGGGCCACTAAACAGCTGGTTTGAATCGAGTAGCCACTATGAGCTGTGTATTCCAGAATGGAATTTCTTTGTGAAGTGCGTTAGAACTAAAGGTCTGCCTTAAAAACAATAGTAAGGTATTTTCATGATATGCACATCGAGAAACAAAAGTGCAAATAAGCCATATAAGCAATCAATTGTGAATGGACCCAAACCTGTTACTTGCAGATTTCTTGAATAGCTACCATTTGCCGAGATAAACTAACCTGCCTGTCCCTGAACTCATTCTTATCTTTTCACCATCTTCTGATACTTTTACTGTGGGAAACAAACAGTGGCTGAAAAATGAGAGTAAATGTAAAGGGTAATAGCAGGCAAATATTAAATATGACAGCAATGCATATTAGAGATGCACCGATTGCGATAATCATGCGATTTACTTCACTGCCATTAACAGTCATTGCAAGCTTAAATAATTATTGGAGGGGTGGAGACTACAAAACTGAAATAGGGAACATGGATAAATTCATGATTTCTTGGCCTAATGCTCCTAACTAACTGCATTCAATTGCCTTTCAGTCACAAAAGGGTAAAGCAAATAATGAATTCAGGGACACGTTTGGTGTAGTTATGGAATGGTTTACAAGTAACAAATGTGAAACGGCTGTCCATCGTTAAATATTAATTATACTGATCATAGAACTATACATGATATTTACAAATAATGATATGCATACAGAGGGGAATTGAAAGGTATGAAGTCGTAAGGTCACAGGCATCATTTGCAACCAGTAAGCCAAAAAATATGCCAAACCTTAAACCCTGTGGTGAAACAGTTTTGCAAGCACTGCGAAGCGATTGCTGGAATTAACCCCACCAAAGTATATGCCCTATACCAGACCTAATTTTGAAATCAATAAACAACAAAGGAGAATTCTGTGGTAGCAGATAAGGCAGTGTGGTTTGGGGAGTGCTCACTACTGGTGATAACCTTGGAGGAATAGGAGATGGATGTACTGTTCCAAAATAAATAATGATATGCCCATTTGACATGTGAACGTATGCATTCTTTCTGGTGGGATATAGATGTTGGTATAGGCTAGGCATACTGCAATCATAGTTCCAGAAAGGTGAATGAGTACTTGACTGGGCAGCCTCCAGGAAGGGCAACATTGAGTATTGTGTTGCAAAAGCTGAATGTTAAATATTTACAACTTACACTGTGTTTTTTTTAATTGACCACACCAGTTGTGTTATGCCATGCCTTTGCTAACAACCATGTCTCCCAAACACAGCAGGAGGCATATTTTGTTTTATGGACACCTAATAATAGAAATTTAATTGCTCAACATATATCCAGAGTGCTGTCTCCAATTTCTATTGAATTAGCATCCCATCCCAGTGAGATTCCTGTTTGAATCATAGTTAGTGGTGTAAAGTGGCCTCAATTGCACCGTAGAGTGATTCACAGAGTGCAGGTGATTGCCAAGGATCCACAGCAGCGAGTACTTCATACATAAGAGATAATGCTGAAGACCATTGGAAACAATGACTTTGCATTACTCCGCCTTCCCAAACCACTACTCCACAAATTTTAAGGCAAAATACATTGAAAACAAAGTACTTCACCTCACTTCACCTTGTTTTAAACTCCAAAGGTGAATTTGCAGTGATTCATGGGATTTCAGGTCACATGGGCTCTAGATTGTTCTGCACAGCCTCAGTTCAGGGTAGTGTATGTAGGAAGGTGTTGGAGACAGTCTGCTCTGAGAGTCTCTCTGCGATTCAAACCTTCTAAAAGCTGTTAAAAAGTATTTTGGGTCATTTGTTTTGATGAAACTTTAGTTGATCGATTGTAGGAATCTCTCCTGCACATATCATCGAGCATTTATTGTTTGTGTGTAGATTTTGAATCTTAATGTACAACATTCAGTCTATATACTGAGAGACAGTGGAAGTGTACTTTGGGGAGGGGCGTATCTGTGGTGTACATAGACTTAAGCTGGAGAAATAGGAGTTCTTTGTTTTTGGTTATATTTTTCTTGTGTAACTGACTGTGTTAATGTACACACAGTAATATTTTCAGTAATTGTTAACATTGTTTTGCTAATTGTGTGTATTGTGGACCTGGTGCAGCAATGCATAATTTCAGGTTGTTTAAAATAAGTTGTATATTACTGAAGTTTTCAATTTGCTATGCATTACTTGTAGACAAATATTGTGTGTGTGTGTGTGTGTGTGTGTGTGTGTGCGGTGCCTGACATCAAATAATACACCTTTTATTACACCACAGTGTAATTGCAGGCACAGCAGTGTGAACCTGTTATCCACTGCACCTGCATGATTTTGTACTGCCACTGTGGTATCTTTTCTTGGTTTTACAATGCTGTAATTTGCAGTCAGTGCCTCCCACTGGCAAAAGGTATTCTTTTCCAGATTGGATTCTTTGTGACTTGAGAACACCACTGGTTAGTTAAGGTGTTGATGAACTTGTTGTGACTCTCGCCTGTATCTCTTGTTGAGCCACAGTTTTTTTGGCTTCACATCCAGCGTCCTCCCACCCTGGCTCCCACCCAGAGTGAACGTTCCAAAATTTGTTTAGAATATTCTTGTTGATCCCACAAAATGCCTGCAAAGAGATGTGCAAGCAAAGCTGTTTCTTGCCATGGCACTGCTGCCAGTGGTAAGATTGTCTGTGGGTGTGTAGTCACGTAGTCTCAGAAGTGCATTGCTGATGTGAGGAAGGTATTCTCCTTCATTGTATTTTACAGTGCAATCAGTAGCTTCACCATAATTGGAGAAGATGATGTTGTCCTAGCTGATGGTGTTAGTGCAGTTGCTGGTGGTGGTATGAGTATTGCTGCCTAGTTCCACTTCAGATCAGTTTACCATGTCCAAAAATATAGTGGAATGTGAAGCAGTGCCAGTGAGTGACAGTGTAGATGATGTCATACTCGCTAGTAACATCCCAGTAACTGAACATGAGGTTTCTGATCATCCTGTCATTGACAGCATACAATGTGACATTCCACCTCAGTTCAGGTCACACATTTACCATGCAGTGAATTAGTGTGGTGAAAAAATGTTGGTTGATAGTGGTGCTGATGATGATGAATCTGATGATGATGATGATGTTGTTGTGGTTGCAACATGCAATCCACATGTCAGCATCCAAGCAGAAGAAGTGGATGATGTTGATGAATATGATGGTGATGTCAGTGACCCCTGATGGGAACCAGAGAAACGAAATTCAAGGTGGCTGTGTCTGGGTCTGTTTGCATTAACCCCCATAAAAAGTTGTGATTTACCAGTTTCAATTGATGATGATGACCCAGCAATAATGATAGGTAGCCCTGGTGGTCAGTTGCAGTCCAAGTGTGTCCTGCCTGAAAAATCATGTAGCACACCCCCACTTCATGGCTTAAAAAATGGAGTCCAATAAGCAGCATCAGGAAGATGTTAAAACTAGAGCATCACAATCCCTTGTTTGGGATTGTTTTGTGCAAGATGCAAATGTTGAGTCAGTTGCAACCTACCAGCTTTGCCATGCACGTGTGAGTCGAGGTAAAAGGGGAGCCATCTGGGCACACGGGACAGCATACACATCTTAAGAACAGGCACATGGCACCGTGGACCCAGCACAAGATGGCAGCTAATACCACAGTGGGTGTTCACCGCCATCAACCATAATGAGCATGTTATCCCCTTCCATGACTATAAGATCAAGTAGGAATGTGTAGGAACAATTAAATAACAGCAGAGGATTGCTACAGGCATGATGAGGTGGAGGAACATAATGATTTTGAAATCTTGTCCAGTGGTGGTGAGAGTAGCAGTTTTGGTGGTGGTGGTGGTGGGATGGTCAATGCAGTATGTCTAGTAGTGCAAGTGGTACATCAACCCCTGTTTGTAAATCTGGGAAAATAACTTCATTTGTGGATTTTTCATCACCTGTGCAACTGTCTTCATCACACGTCCACACTCCACCCCTACCAGTCACAGAGCAGAACCATTTGTCATCATACCCGTGTAAAATGTTTGGCAGCCCACGTTACAGAGTGTTTTTGCTCATAAGCTGAAGTACCCACCCAATCATATAGTGTAACGTGAACTTAATGTTGCTGTAGCTGAAATGCTTGGCAATTGATCTTTGCCCTTCTCCTTTGTGGAGAATTCTGGGTTCCAGTGGTTTGCAGCATGTGCCTGTCCAAAATGGAAAGTCCCATCCAGGACATACTTTTCTACCCTTGCTGTCCCAGAGTTGTACCGCACTGTGTCCGACTCTGTACGACATGCCCTTCAACATTCCTCATCTCCATTCATCCATTTAAGTATGGATTTGTGGAATAGTGGCAAAACAGCGGGAGTTCATCTTGTGTATAACTGCACATTGGGCGAGGTGCGGTGTTGTTTGTACTGTTGGTAGTGTGAATAATCAGTGTAGTAAGGTGGAGTGTCATGGTAGCAATCTTCCTGGAATTCAACAGCATGCAACGATTGCTATGCGCAATGTGACCTGTTCACACACTGGTGAAAACATGTTGGACCTGTTACTGACAGAAATTGACAAGTGACTGAACCCCTGTCCCTGAGAGCTGGGTTCATGGCAAGTGACAATGGGTCAAATGTGGTGAAATGCATCACGAATGGTGGCTTTTTTGGGTTCCATGCATGGTCCACTGTTTAAATCTTGTGGTGCAGGAGTTTCTTCAGCACCCTGATATTAAGGAAATGCTGGCAGTTGCACGCTATATCTGTTCTCACTTTTCATGCTCTGCAAAGCCGTGACCAACTTCGCAGTTGCAGATCTGAAGCAGCCTCCCACAGCACCACTTGAAGCTGGAAGTTGTCACCCGTGGATCTCCACTTTATACATGGCAGAGAGGTTATATGAACAGTACAAAGCCATTTCGAATATCTTGTCATGCACACTAGCTGTGACAGTTCCCGGCCTCCATGTCTATGACGACTGAACAGTGGCACCCATGGACTCTGTAATAACAATCTTGAGGCCTTTTGAACATGCCACACAGGCAGTGAGTGGTAAGTCTGCCTCCATTAGCTGATCAGTTCCACTGCTGCAAGTGCTGAGGCAGACATTGGTGAATATACAGTATAGCCTTGATGTTGCCAGAGACACTGTCTTTCAGATGAGATGTTAAACCGAGGTCCCATCTGCCTGGATTGGTGGTAGTTCAGGTGGATGTTAAAGATTCCATGGCACTTATTGAAAAGAGTAGGGATCTTCCCGGTGTCCTGGCCAAATTTCCTCATTCACTAAAAATACCACCAACAGCTTTATCTGGGTCAGGGTCAGTTGGCATTCATCTGCATCTCCTCCCCGGTTGTGCCTGAAAATAGGCAGGATTTGTCTAGTGCACTTACCCGGTCAATTAAAACTAACTAAATAAATAAAACAATACTAGTAGTGTGTTGCTGAAACACATGCTGAGAGTATTGACCAGAATCGCCACATCTTGAGCATTCAACGCTAGACAACTTTGCAATAGCAACAATGCTGGACCCACAAAACAAATGTGGAATTGCCTCAGTACTGGAGGTGGGCCTGAACAGGTAAAAATGTCAGTGGGCAACTGGTGCGCTGGCTCATGGGGCACAGAAGTCACGTGCCAAAGTCAGCAAACCTCAGCAGCATAATCAGGCTGAAGGTGAACCTAGAGGAGTAGTATCAAGCATATCCTGTAAGGGGAAGGGACTGCACTTCCAGGTGGTCTGTCATCAAAAGCGGATATGTTAACCCACTTTGGGAGGCTTTGTCCCAAGTGGGGATTTGTGATATAAATGATTCTGGAGAAGCAGATGATGCATCAACCACTGGACTTAGAGCAGCACAGTGAATGGTTGAGTCATATTTGTCTAAAACAGGCATCTGCCAATCACTGATGATCCTGTTTTATACTGGAGTGGAAAGGTCAGTGAATGGCCAGAGCTGACCGCTGTGGCACTGAAGTACTGACATGCCCACCCTCCAGTGTGAGTGTTGAGAGGGTATTCAGCTCAGCAGGTGCAATAGCTAAGGACTGTCATACAAGCCTCTCTCCTGCAAATGTCAGTTTGCTGACATTCATAAAATGAATGAGAGGCACATACCAGCTTAGATTGCAGCCTCAATATTCATACCCGGCATAGTCATGGTTGTGCTGATGTTGTAGAAAGGACCATCCTGGTGGCAGTGGCAGCATGAAATGGCCTACCATTGACGAGATGATAACACAATGGAGAAAGAATTTCCAGTGGTCAGAATTCAGACATAGAAGGCAGCTTTTTATGAGGATGATGATGAATGATGATTAGGTTAATGTTGGCAGGTTTTAACTTAGTGGTTAAAAGGCTGTCACATTTCTTGTATGATATATGTTTTCTTTTCATGAAGTTAATCAGTGTCCCACCATAGTGACTCAAATTCCATATGTCACGCCACATTTATAACACAGAGCACAGTATATCCTGGCCCTGGACTACCACCAGCATAAGACCACTGTTAATTGTCTCGCCACTGCCACTATAGGGAATGTGACCGTATGTCTCCCTGGACTACCAGCACCACCATAAGACCACTGTTCTCCACTGCCACCATAGGAAATGTGGACCGTGGGTCCCCTGACTACCACCACCATAAGACCGCTGTTCGCCACTGCCACCACAGGGAATGTGACTGTGTGTCCCCTGACTACCACCACCATAAGACCACTGTTCGCCACTGCCACCACAGGAAATGTGACTGTGTGTCCCCTGACTACCACCACCATAAGACCTGGTGTTCACCATTGTCACCATAGGAAATGTGACCATGTGTACCCTCGACTACCACCGAAGACCGCTGTTCACCACTGCCACCATAGGGAATGTGACTGTGTCTCCCTGGACTTCCACCACCATAAGACCACTGTTCACCACTGCCACCATAGGGAATGTGACCGTGTGTCCCCTGGACTACCACCATAAGACTGCTGTTAGCCACTGCCACCACCACCAGATGCAGGAAGATGTGAGAGGAAGGTCATCATGTGCCTCAGCTATGACCACCACCACCCACCACCACCACCATTCTGACAATGTTTTCCATTACTTGTCTTGACCATGCCAAGGCAGAGGGAGTCAAACAGGAGACCACATCCATCAGCCACAGGCACAAGGCTTCTTACTATTAAAACTATAAAGTGAGTATGTGTACTAATGTTTTTCATGCTATTCAACTTCCTTTAGCTGCATGTTTTGTTTTCAGTTGCTTTCCTAAGCTGCAATGGTCAAACACATATGATCAACTTATTTTGTTATTTTACAGGTTAACAATAAATGACTCTCCTTTGCTGAAGGTCTGTATCAATGGTGCAGCAGCAATACTCTACTGGAACCTATGCGATAGCCATTTCCAATCCATACTGGTAAGAAAATCAATTTTAATACATCTGTTCCTTTTTTCTCATAAGAGTGCAACAAATCCGACTGATGGTTCATAAACTAGGTGACATGTACGTCTACAAAAATATTTCTGCAACGTATCATGCACTGTATTCCAAATTTGCAGCTGTGTAGTCATGACAGTGCTGAAAAAGTTGGACTAGGTCGTGTTACTTTTACTTGACAAGATGTGGTTTTAAAATGTAACTTGAGTTGAGACACAGTGACACTGGCACAGTGTATTTGTTACACAGCCTGGTACTAAATTAAATTGTGATCTGATGATTGCAGTGGGACAGCTTACTATCTGTGTTAATCCAGGTATCCGTGATGGAACAACCACAGCTAAACATAATGTCTTACTGCTGCAATCAGTTGTAATAAGTCTTCATTTCTTTTTAGGAAACTTGCAGATGATTTGTGGTGTCATAGTTGCCTTATCCAAAGAACTTCTTCAACATTGTGCCCCCCAGGCTGGAGCAGACATACAACAAGCAGAAGTCATTTGAATCGATGACCATGACCATCATTATTGTACTGGAGAAGAAACATAGAAACATAGAGGTTGGCGGCAGATAAGGACCTCAAGGCCCATCCAATCTGCCCATTTCTTGTTCTACCTTATGAATGTGCCATTGGCCTCTGCTCTGTCAATGGCCTATTTATTCATATGCATCTATATTGCTCCCTTATGCCTATCCGATGCCTGTTTGAAGCCCTGCACTGTATTCATATCCACCACTTCCTGAGGTAGGCCATTCCTTGCATCCACCATCCTTTCTGTGAAAAGAACTTCTCCCATTACCCTTAATTGGCCTCCTCTAATCTCATGCTGTGTCCTCTTGTCCTGCTATTTTCTTATATTTAAACATGCTAGACTCTTTCACCTTGTTAATGCCCTTAACATGTTTGAATGTTTGATCATATCACCTCTCCCTCCTTTGCTCTAGGGTATACATATTGAGCTCCGTTAATCTGTCCTCAATGTTTTCTGATGCAGTCCCTGCACCATTTTGATTGCCCTTCTCTGGACTGCCTTAATTTGGTTAATGTCCTTGTGAAGGTGTGGCCTCCAGTACTGCATGCAGTATTCCAGATGGGACCTACCCAGTGTCTTGTAAAGAGGGATTATTACCTCCTCTTCCAACTTGTGATACATCTACTAATACACCCCAGCACCCCCTAGCCTTAAATACTGCTTTAGTGGTCTGTTTGGATAAAATCCTCATAAACCACAGTTCCCCATGCATTATTCCATATATCTATAGTAGAATTATCATTTAATGATGCATCTTTAGCATAGATTTACAGATTACACATTTATACTTACACGTGGGACTTACCTTTAATTTTGTGAAATCTGTGAAGAAGTAAGCAAATAATAAACCATTAATGAGACCTACTTGCAAATATGCTTCCTCCAAAAAAAATACTTACTTCATTGGCTTGAGAGTATTCCATTTCCAATTTTAATGCCAAAATTTCACATCAAGCACTGGAATGTGCACACCAACAATATGTGACCTGTGATACAAAACAATACAATAAGTACATGTGTGTGTGTATATATATATATATATATATATATGTCAACATGTCAACCCTCACCTAGAAAAAAAAAAAAAATATATATATATATATATATATATATATATATATAGAGATAGAAATAGATATATATATATAGATATATATATATATATATATATATATATATATATATATATATATATATATATTAGTGGCACGGTCGCATCACTATAGTTAGGGTTCAGCGGTCAGTTACATACTAAAGTCAAACGTTTGGGTGTTAATAATTTTGTACCCGCTCAACGGATTAGCCTGAAATTTGGAATGCGTAGGGCATAGTAGATCTCCTGATTTGCCAAATTGTATTTTAGTCAGACTTATGGTCTTTCCGTATGAAAGTGCTGAAAATGCAAATTATCCGCTTCAGGAGGCAGCTTTTTGGGATTTTGGACATGGCCCTGTGCAGCCTCTGTGGGGTGTGCTGGTCTGTAAGATGGCTCATTTGAAAGAGCTTTGGTGTTGAGCATGCCGCTTTTTCTTTGGTGAAAAGTATTAAGGCATTCAAAAGTTATGCCGCTTTTAAGTTCCCATTATAAGTCAATAGGAAAATTTATATGTCTGTTTTGTGAACAAAGAATGGGTTTCTGGCCATCTGGACCCACCTAGCAATCAAAGAATTTGCAGCCTCATGGTTCAAGAATATTTGTTCCTGAGGATTTTCAAAATTTTTGATTAGCGAGGTCCCGCCATCTTGTTTTTAATTTCCGATCTGATAAAAATGAATATCTCGGCTCAGGGGCCACTTCTGAAGTAAAACTTGGATGGGTTTTACTCAGAGGGCTCCGACTATCAAGCCATGCATTTTGTTTCATCCAAATCAGTTGAAAAACAGAGTTATAAGCTTTAAAAATCTTAATTTGTGGTTCGCTAACATCTTTGGATCGTGAGTCTGCAAATTCTTTGATCGTGAGAGTCTTTGATCGTGATCTTGCATCATGACCTAAAACACAAATATTTCAGCTCAGAGGTGGGCTAGGGACACAAATGAGGGTGGGTTTTGCACAGAAGGGTCTGTTCTATTGAGGCAATACATAGGTTTTCCTCAAATTAGTGAAAAATTTATGCTTTACTAATTTTTATTCTTTGATTGTGGTTTACAGCAATTCTTTAAATTTTTGATTTATAAGGTTTTCATTCTTTGTTTGTGAGCCTGCAAATTCTTTGATCATGAGATTCTTTGATCGCGATCTTTGATCACAAAATAGGGACACGATGGCCAGATTTTTTATAATGGAATAGATAGGGACATTTTACTAATTTTGACATTGAATATTTTGGAAACGGTTTGGTCTTTTACTTGAAATTTGAGGAAGAAAGGCAACATCCTACAGATGTGCCTTTTGGTGTTTTGCTGAAAAAATATTACAGGGCAGCAAAGTTATGGCACCTCAAAGTTAACATTTTTTTCCCATAGGATAACATTACGCGTCTGCGCATTACAGGAATATTTTGCTGCCCTACTACAAAATAACGTTTTGTCTTTTGGGCTGCAATTTGAGGAAGAAAGCCAACATCTCACAGATGTGCCATTTGGTGGTTTGGTGAAAAATATTACAGGGCAGCAAAGTGACGGCATTCCAAGTAGAAGCTTTTTCCATAGGATAACATTATGCGCCCATTGCGCCTTTCAGGGCCCGATATCTCAGAAATGGTGCGAGATACAGACTTTTCTTCACAAAATGTTTAGCCCCCAAACAGGGCCTAAGAATGAAACTAGCCATGAAAGTCATAATTCATACTGAAATTTAAATTGTTTTTCTACGTTGTACGGTTCCTGAGATATAAGCAATTTAGTATTCCAAGTCCTAATTTTCTGCTCGAGGTCCATTATTATGCATACATTCTTTGTTTTCACTGTGTTTTCAATGCAGTTCTTGAGGAAAAGAAGGTGTGCTATTACCGCTCGTGTCACTGTTTCCATCTACAACATCGTGCTGCTACCATTTGCTTTTCGCTTGCACTTGCATTTCTGTTTTGTTTGGCATTATTGTTGCTGTTACCATTACCATTTGCATTTGCAATTGTGGTACCATGCCCGTAGCGATATGGTTTACGCTTCTGTATGCGCTTATGCTTGTGTTTGCATTTGTGTTTCTTTGGCTTTATTGTTGCTGTTACCATTATCATTACCATTTGTACCTACAACTGTGGTACCATGACTGCTCTTGGCGTAACAGTTTACATTTTAATGCAACTTGTGTTTTGCGTTTGAATTTCTCTTTCTTTTGGCATTATTGTTGCTGTACCAGCTACCATTTGTGTTTACAATTGCAGTTCCATGACCGTCGCGTACAGTTTGCGTTTTTCATACACGCTATGCTTCTGTTTACTTTGCCGTATTTAGTTGCTGTTACCTGTTACCATTTGCATTTACAACTGTGGTACCATGATCGTGCATGTTACGGTTTTTATCTGTATGCGCTTGCATTTGTGTTTCTTTTCATTTGTCGTTATTCTTGCTATTACTTTACTATTTGCATTTACAATTGCAGTCCGTGTCTGTGCACATTACGGTTTGCATTTCTGTACACGCTTGCATTTCCATTTCTGTCTCCTTTGGCGTTATTGTTGCTGTTACCGTTAGCATTTGCATTTCCAATTGCAGTACCGTGAATGTGTGATTACCAGTTATGCTCCATATGCACTTCCGCTTGCATCTCTGTTTCTGTCACTGTTTGCTTTGGTGTCACTTTACACTTGCATTTCTATTACTGTTTGGGTTTCCATTTACATTTGCGTCACCATGTGTGTAACTCTTTGCGCTTGCTTTTGCGTGCACTTACTGTTACTATGTCACACAAAAATCATGTGGTTGGGGTGTGGGGCCACTTTAATTACCACTTCCTAACATGCAACTTTCTACTTTTCTATTGTTTCTTAAAGTAAGGAAATTCTATGCAAAAACATTGTTAATGCATCAGTTAGGGTTCTTCTACAGTGACTGAAGTGAGGAAATTCAACATTAGGGTTCCGATCCTTCACCCACCCCACCCTGCCCCCACCAACAGGCATTGGGTCTGTGACTGTACTTTACTCTCCTGTTATTGTTACCCAGATCTTGCCTTTTGATGCTTAAAGTACATTATGGAGTGATGATTTTTCCTGGAAGTTGGGGTACAAACTACATAGTTGGACTAGATGCATACTATGGGGAATCTTTAAGACTGTTATGTTGTATTGGTAAAAGGAATTGGCAAGTATTAAACTTTTTCCGATTCCCTTTGTCCTTCTGTAGCTGCATGCAATGGAGATTCTATTCATTATATAATTATTATAGGTAGTCCCCAGATGTTGTAACTCAAAGGGAGGTGTCATGCATATTTTATTTTAAGAGACCCTATGACTTCGTGACTTTATTGTTATCCTCCTAGGTACTGACTATTTTGTAAGTTGTTCTTGCAAAATGAATAAATAAAAAGTAAAAAATCCTAAGCTATACTGCTGTTGTGTGTTTTGTAGATCTTAAAACAGCTTTCAATTGCATTAGCTACAATATTTTGTAGCATAAGCTGTGGGCATTAGGAATAGATCCATTTCTGCTGGATACAGATAGAGAAGTGTTCACAAAGACATCTTGAGAGGCAACCAGGTCAGTCAGGGCAGTCAAGGCAGCAAAGGAACTGAAGTTGGCCTAGGGGAACAGAGAAGGGAAAGGGGTTCTTTAAATACATAAGGGAGAAGAGAAGTTGCAGGAATAATATTGTTAGAATCAAGAGAGAGGAGGATGGGCATAACAAGTGGAAGATCAGGAGAGGCACTCAATGAGTATTTCTGCTCAGTGTTCACAAAAGAAAGGGATGGCCCAATACTGCAGGGAAGGGGCAAGAGTGGAGAGGGAAGAGATAACAGATGGGGTCATCCAAGAGGACAGAGTTCTGAAGGGCTTAAAGCCTTGAGGGTGGACAAGGCACAAGGACAGGACGGTGTACACCCAAGGGTCCTGAGGAACTGGCAGAGGTAATAGCAGGCCCTCTGACAGGCCTGTTCAACACCCTCCTTGGAAACAAGGAATGTACCCAGGGACTGGATGATGGCTCATGTGGTGCCCCTTCACAAGAATGGACTCAAGGACCAACCGGTAACTACAGACCGGTGAGTTTGACTTCCATAGTAGGGAAGTTGATGGAGACAATTCTGAAGGAGAGGTTGATAACTTTCTTAATAGCAATGGTCTGCAGGAAGAGACAGCATGGGTTTGTCATGGGAAGATCTTGCCAAACAAACCAGATCAACTTTGACTGGGTCACTAGGGTGGTTGATGAAGGCTACGCTGTGGATGTCCTGTATCTGGACTTCAGCAAGGCTTTCAACTTGGTGCCATGCAGGAGGTTAATGAGCAAGCTGAGGGACATAGGGCAGAGGAAAACTGGTGGGGTGGGTTGAGATCTGGCTACAGGCAGACAACAGAGGGTAGTTGTAAGGGGAGACATCCAAGCCAAGGTCATTAATGAGTGGGGTACTGCAGGGTTCAGTGCTTGGCCTTGTTTTGTTCAATGTCTTTGTTGGAGACATTGCAGAGGGGTCAAGAGCAAGATCAGCCTGTTCACGGACAACACTAAGATTTGTGCAAAGGGGACCATGAGGAGGAGATGCAGGCACTCAGAGAGGATCTAGCTAAACTCAAACACTGGTCTAGGGAGTGACAGTTGGGGTTTAATGCTCAGAAGTGTAAGGTCATGCACCTTGGAGCCAGAAATCCTGGGAACAGCTACTGGCTGGAGGGAGTGCAGGTAATGGCTTCAGAGGATGAAAGGGACCTGGAGGTAATAGTCACAGGGGACATGAGGGTATCAGTACAGTGTAGGAGGTGGCAACAAGGGCAAATAGGATGCTGAGGTGCATTGCCAGAGGGATCACCTCTTGAAAGGGAGGTCATCCTGCCATTGTATAGATCACTGGTGAGGCCACACTTGGAATTGTGTACAGTACTGGTGCCCATGCCTCAAAAGAATGTGAGATTACTGGAGGGTGCAGCGAGGGCTACAAAAATGAACAAAGGACTAGGGGTTGCAATACGAGGAAAGGTTGAAGGAGCTCAACATGTACTCGCTGGAAGACAGAAGGGTAAGAGGGGACATGATAGAGACCTTTAAGTACTTGAAAGACATAAACAAAGTCAGGAAGGAGGATTGTTCCACTTAAAGGGAGAAGGGTCACTAGGGGCACAGTCTGAAGTTGGAAGGGAAAGGTTTAGGAGGGAGATGAGAAGGCAGTACTTCACAGAGAGAGTGGTGGTGGGTTAGAACGCACTGCCAGAGAAATTAATCCCCAAATAACAGTGGAAAGCTTTAAGCGGGGTTGGATAGAGTGAAGGGCAGGGTTAGTATAGACAAGAACACAAATGGGGAAGGACCGGAAAGAGGAGGAAGGGAGGGGTTTGGGTGGGGGTGAGGCAGCTGTAGTGATATGAAACCAAGAGCTGCACAATCGGCAGACTTGATAGACCTGTGGCCTTTTTGCCAGCAATTTCATATGTTCGTATGTTCAGTATACTCTAATAAGGCTTCACCACAATACCTGGGCACAGGTACAGTATAATCAATCTGGTAATATGGCCTCTAAAATCAGAACAAATTTTGGAGTCCACCAGGCTGTATTTTGGCTCCCCTACTCTTTAATTTGTACATTAATTCAATAATTACTCAGTTATATAGTTCAGAGTTCCATTCTCCAAAGGTGTTTGATAGACAGTTAGTTTCCTTGCTTATGCTGATGACATTGTCATACTCTGTGTCACTGCTTGACCAACAAAGGAAACTGGATTTCTTTGTTGAACTGTGTAATGAAAACAACCTACACATAAATAAGAGATAAGACAAAATTGTCTTTGGGAATAAGTGCAAGCGGTCCCGAGATTATTTATAGAGAACTAATCTGTTGGAACTGAAATATATTATGACAACTTGGGTGTAAGGTTTTCAGATGACTCCTTATGTTGAACCTGTTAGGAACCAGAATGAAAAGCATATTTAAAGCTTTAAATAAATTTGATTGCAAACAGAGGAAGGGTACTGCCAAGGGCATCCTTACAGTTATAAATGCAAAATTAAATCAAGCATTCTCTGTGCTGCTGAAATTTAGGACTCTTCCAATATTACATCATTGGAAATTATCCTGAACAAAATATTTTGTTACATTCCATCTGTGCTGAATTCAGTTCCAACAGAGCTTCTAAGAGCTGAATTATGCCAGTTTTCTATCTTCTCTGGCAGAACAGAGACGCTTAATTTTCTTTTGAGCATTTTTCTCCTATCACGGGAATGTCTACCTATACAATGTCTTGAGGAGCAGATTGAGTACACTCAGAACTATTTTATTTTTCCATCCATCAAACTTATTAAAGATCATCTGTTCTCTTTGGGCCTGGGCAATTTACTTTACAAAATTTATATGAGGCCCAAACAGAAATTCATAGCAAAATTATGACTAGAGTTTGGTATACTGCAATTTATTAAGGTCTTTCATGAATTGCCTTTTGAAATTGTATAGATGGTATACATGCCTCAAAACCCACCATTGTCTAGAACTTTATTTAATTTAGTTGTTCAACCCATGTGAACAAAGAATAATAATAAGGTCCAGAATGGAACTTTATGAGCCAGATATTCAAAACTCAGCCCGGGGCAAATTAGCACTGTGTGGCATGCAGCATGCAAATGAAACTGTGCAAACAGGGTTGAGAGTGCAGTGCAAAAATAGCCCAGCATATAAGACAGCTCTGAATATATCAGCTGGCCAGTGCTACTGCAACAGCATCCCAGTGCACACAGAGGTGTAGGAAGGCAGTGCTGCAGCAGGTGGCCAATGTAAGTGATAGCACTGAAGTGATGCACAACAACTGCAAACAACATTGCAGGCCACACACACTGCAGAACTGTGCTATGAAGTTGAGAGGATTGCCCAGAGCTAACTCGATTGCACAGTGCTAACACATTAGCCCGGTGCAAACATGTTAGCCTGGGGCAAAGTTTGCAATATTCAAAGCCCCTATGCAAATGAGCCTACTCAGGCAATCTGTAGGCAAACAGACACATTAGCATCTCATTATGGCCTGCTTGCTATGCACTCCCATGTAACTTGCCTGGCACTATTGTATGGAGCACACAGCTCCATCTGTAGGTCTGAGAGTAACTACAGGTCGGTAACTGCAGGTGAGAAGTGCACAACTCCATCAGTATGCCAGACCTGAGAAACAATTTGGTAGCTGCAGGCCATGTGTGTCGGCAGGCATACTCAGTGCATACCTCCTACCCAGTCAGCACTGTAATGAGGGACACAGACACTCAGAATGAGGGACAATGAGGGACACTGATCCCATAATGAGGGGCACATCCTCAAACGTGGAAACACAAACTCAGAACACTATGGAAACTAGTACCTTTGTTTGTACACAGGTTAATATTATGTAGCACCATAGAATATTATAAACCCTTGCATTTCAAGTCTGGTTGTACAGCACAATCCCTGAGTGTGCAGCACTGTTTCCATGAGGGACAAATGAGGGACAGTGCAATTGAGAGGGGTACAATGAGGGCATTCCCTTATAATGAGAGACACATGAGCTATTGTATGTGTGTGTGTTGTGTGTAGACAGATAGATAGATAGATAGATAGATAGATAGATAGATAGATAGATAGATAGATAGATACCTAGATAGATACATAGATAGATACATAGATAGATATGATGTACAAATGACACATAGCTTATATATACATAAGATAGAGAAATTGTCTTTGTCCCTGCACAAATACGCTTATTCTGTCATACCTCAAACTCTTGCTGCATGAATCAGGGACAGGGCTTACAAGAGTTAGGATAAAAACTCCAAATCAGGGAGACATCCTGATAAGTGATACTGTTCACTCAGAAAGCTGACAGAATAGGGAGATTTATGTAAGATGGATTATTTGAAGAAGAACATGTCTGTAACATCTAATATTTGACATTAGTCCCTGCTTTTCATCCCACTCTACTGTCACAAAAATGCCAATGTTACGAAGGGCAGAGGAACATTTTGAGGCAAGATCAGGGACATCCCTGAAAATCGGGGACTACTGAGAGGCATGTTCCCTGGTAGTTTAGTGCCCTCCAGCTCCAATTCCTAACCCCAGACAAACAATGTACTGCACAAATACAAATTCCTTGGTAGCCTAGTGCTCCCCACCCGATCTCTGATCACAGACACAAGTACTAATTATTACACTCACATACATTCCTTGGTGGTTTAGTGCTCCCCACCCGATCTCTGATCACAGACACAAGTACTAATTATTACACTCACATACATTCCCTGGTGGTTTAGTGCTCCCCCACCCCGATCTCTGATCACAGACACAAGTACTAATTATTACACTCACATACATTCCCTGGTGGTTTAGGTCTCCCCACCCGATCTCTGATCACAGACACAAGTACTAATTATTACACTCCCATACATTCCCTGGTGGTTTAGTGCTCCCCCACCCGATCTCTGATCACAGACACAAGTACTAATTATTACACTCACATACATTTCCTGGTGGTTTAGTGGTCCCCACCACCCCATCCCTGATCGCCGACACATATTTCAATTAAAATCCCTCTGTGATGTGGCAGTCTACTCCCACCCCAGCCTTGCTCACCCGCTACTAAGTCATTATTCCCTAATTGGTCAAGTGGACCCTCAGCTGATCCCCTGTAAGAGTACAATTTCCAAATATCTGGTGGTCTAGTGGGCCCTAACCACACAGTGCCTACCACCATTTCCCCTCCCAGACTGAGCTTTCATAGTGGCCTTATCGACCACATACCTTCCATGGCCAGCCACTGACTGAGCTCTGAATGAGCACGCACTGAATTGTGCTCATTCACAGCTCAATCAATGACTGGCTGTGGAGGTGTTTGATGGGTGAGCCAGTCAAGCCTTTTGGTTATGGGAGGGGGAGCAGGTGGTGGTGGCAAAGTGGGTGGAGGGGTCCACTAGACCACATGGTATTTGGGAATTGTAATCATGAGGAACTGGGGCTAAAGCAGTCCACTGGACAACCATGGAAAACTGACTTAGTATTGTGAGGGATTGGGGCTGGGTGGGAGTAGACTGCCACGCTTACAAAGAGATTGTAAGTGAAATATGTGTCAGAGATCAGGGATCAGGGCTTGGGAGGGCCCTTAGACCATCAGGGAATTTAGTGACTGTAATAATTAGTGCTTGTGTCCACATTCGACGATTGGGGTTGGGGCCCCCTAGACTACCAGGGAATATAATTTATACTACTTGTGCATGTATGGGGATCATGGATTGTGGATGGGGGGCCACTAGACTACCAGGGAATATGTGTGTTGTCATTACACACTGTGTTGGGGATCGGGGTTGGGAAGCTACAGATGACCATGTTTGCACAGAGTTACCGCCACCTTTTCAGAGGTAGTATTTCATGCCGTGCTACAGGTGGCGTTAACAATAGTTGCGTGGCACTATTCCTTTCAATATAGCAATGCGCTCATATGCATGTCTCCATCCCTCTCTTAATACCCTGGATGCATTATTTTTAGTGCTGATGCTAACATGTTGTGCCACTGCTAATTGGGCTTTTGAATACTGTACCGGTGCAAATCCAGTGCAAATTTGAGCTAACGCTTTGTGCCGGTGCAAGGTTTGAATATCTGGCCCTATAAGGCTAATTACACACAGTACACCATAGGCAAAAATGTTCTGGAGCAACTATAGCATTTTGTAAGTGTGGTGCTGAAGTTGATGACAATTTAAAATATGTCACTCTCATTTGCCCATTGAAGCATAGTAAAAGAAGCTAGGGTTGGGACCAATTTTGGCCAACATTTGTCTTCCACTAGACCACATAATATGTGCCTTATACAGTTCTTTCAATCTGGCAATTTGGCATCGCCTTTAATGTTGTTTGAAATTGGAAAATTTCACCAAACAAAATATTTCACAGAATTTGCTCATTTCACGAAATATTTTGGTGGGTGAAAATACAAAATTTCACTTGTTGGGTGGGTGAACTTTCCCGCCACCAGATGATGATTGCCGCTCATGAGTGAAATTTCACCATCCTTGGGTGAAATTTCTTAATTTCTCACAGCCCTCAATCTTCTCAAAAACAATCCTCCCATGTCCCTGGTATCTAGTGGTCCACCCTCGCCAATCACAGGCCGAATTCAAATCAAGAACCCTCCTCTTCCCCAGTCACCCTGAGCCCCAGCCCCAATCTTTGAAAAAAAACAACAATACCCTCCCATGTCCCTGGTGTCTAGTGCCCCCAGCTGATCACTTGCCAAATTCAAATCAAAATAGAACCCTCCCTCCTTCCCCAGTCACCTTGAGCACTGACCCTGTATCTTTGTAAAAAATAAATCCTCCCTGTCCCTAATGGACCCCACCTGTCTTAAGTCAGAGCCCACCCTCTCCCCTCAATACCCCAATCGGGCCACCAGCACAGCCTCCACTCACCTCCATGGCCAGCAGCCTGTCTGAGATATTCAGTGAATGAGCGCATGTCAGGCCAAGCACTTGCTCATTCATTGACAGATTCAGACAGCCAGCACTCTCACTACTACTGGCACTACCCCTTCCTCAGAGCTAATACATTCAGGGGTGGAGAGCCGCATTTATGCTTCCATTTTTGTCATTAGTTGCTAGGCAACTGTTCCTCACATGCCTTTTCCTCCCCTCATTTATTTAATTCATACCTCTTTCTTCTATTAAGTTTTCTGTACTGCATCGTGCAACTGTTGCTGTTCTTTTCATCTTATATGGTTCCTTCTGTCTATTATGAATGCAAAAATAGTTTTAGAATGCTATGAGAAAAAGAGTGAATAGATGTAATAAACTGAGATTGGCCTAAAAAGCAATAGGGTAAAGTGCAGGTTACATAAAAGCATACAAAATGTGAATATGAAAGTGTATGACAAAATCGACAGAAGGAGTCATATAGGGTGAAAAAGAACAGCAACAGCTGCAAAATGCAGTACAAAAACCTTAATGGAAGAAAACCGTATGAAGGAACAGTTGCCTAGAAACTAATGATAAAAATGGAAGCATAAATGCAGCTTTTCACCCTGAACGTATTAGTTTGAGACAGGAGTGTGCCCTCCAAGCATCAGCACCTTCACCTGGCTGTCCATCTTACCTGGCTGCAAGCCACAAGGATGACCGAGCTGTGAGAAGCAGTAAACAAGTGATAAAGCTAGCAACCTTGATGTGGGCTTTGTAAAAAACACTTTATGGTTTCTGGAATGCATGCAGACACTGGGCAAAAGCAGGCATAAGCAAGCAAAGGGAGATAAAGGTCAGTCGTGGAAGGTTTTGCAGTGGAAACTGCCAGTGGAGATAGGTAATTGAGCCAAGAAAAATGGAGACTGCAAAGGAAAAGAAAGGTCTGGGTAACGTAAGAGACCACACCCTATTGGGTTGTTACGACTGAATTACTGACAACTGGAAAAGCTGTTTAACATTCCTTAAAGTGCCCAGATACAAAACAAAAAATATTAATAGAAGAGTACATAAATATTTTTTACTTCATGCTTCCTTTCAGCAAAAAGTTTGATAAAAGTCCAGAAAAATATAGCATGAAAGAGAGTGCAAATGGAAGAAGCTAACAGTGGAGACTGGCAGTTAATACATGATCTAAATCCTGCCACTTTTGCACCTAAATGCCCTCTGCCTATAATTGAGGGTCTGAGCTGCACACAACAACTGTTATTTTGAGCTTTTAATGGTATAAATCTTCTTCTTGTTATCCACACCTTGTGCAATTACCTGTATCTAGTCAGCTCCATTTAAGCAGTTTAACTGGGGAGCAGTGCAGGTTTTGTTTGAAACTGCATGAGTCTGGGACTTACAGTTTTGATATATCCGATGTGTTTTTCCAGTGTTGCTCCCAGTCTCTGTTGCCATTAGCATAAGGTAGCTTTTGGTCCCAGTAAGGGTCTATTCTGACCTCTTTGGGACTGTTGGAAGTTCCGGCGAGTGGAGCTATTTCAGTGGCATGTCTAGTGCGCCATGGCATGGGTGCCACATGCTGTGTCCCTGCATGTGCCACGTGCAGGAGCAACGATGCTGACGTGTTTCTCATCCTGTATCCAGCTTGAAAGGTACAAAAGGGTATTATGTGTCCACGTAGCACCAAATGGTCAAGTTTGGGATTTGAAGTGTGCACCAAAGGTTGACTGTTACTGACTGTGTGACCACTGCACGTTGAGTGACTGTGCAATATATTCTGGGGACTTTGCATGTGGTGTAATGCTCCCATTTCACTTCGTCAGCACCTGGGATTTTCTGGATACAAGACAGTTGCATTTTGTGTGCTGTGAGCACATAGTGTCATAATTAAATTATGAATTAAAACAGCAGTGCAACAATCTGGTGAAAATTTTGACCTATACTTTTGTGCTATTTTAGATTGCCAGCCTCTTGCCTCTTGACTTATACGATACCCTTCTTTTCACAGTTTGTGTCTGCTTTATAAGTTTTATCATGTCTGAAAAAATAAAGGAGCATTCTTTTAATATGGCTTGGACAGGTTTTCATCAGTATTTTCAGCTGTTTTGAGCAAATATTGTTCTGTGAGGTCAGAAACATTGTCCGCTGCATAGTTGTTAATTTTACTCACAACAGAAGTGATATATAATCAACTGATGGACAAAACAGTGGAAAATACTGATGAAGACCTGGCTGGCACCATATTAAAAGGAGTGCTCCTTTTATTATTTCAGACATGAAAAAGGACTAAAGCAGACTCAAATACTGGAAGGAATGGTATCATATGATACAAGTCAGGAGGTAAGACAAGTGGCAATGTAAAATAGCATAAAATTATAGGTCAAAATTTTCACCAGATTGTTGCACTGCTGTTTTAATGTATATTTAAAAAATGTTTCTGGGCCTCAGTAATGTTTACTTTGTGTTGGGACTCGTGAAGTGTTTGTCATTGCAGGGCTGTGAGCAGTGCAGGTGTGCTGTTCTAGGCTGCATGTGTCGTCAGTGTTCTTTCCTGTGTGCAGACATTGTCCAGCTTTTGTGCAAACATTTATATGGTATTTTTGTTGTAGTATCTAAAGAATAAAGATAAGAAAGAATATATGACATATATTTTATTTGTACCATCAGCACCAGCGGAGTAAGTGGATGATATTTTTCAGAGGTCTCGGGCCACTGTGCACCTCAGTCCTCACAGTGCACACATGACTTTGTGAAGAAAATAGCACATAAAACACATGCTCTCTAAAAGTCATGTGTCAGTATGTGACTAGGTGCACTCTGGCCGACATCTCTGAAAAAATATCATATCACTTAGTTCGCTGATGATGATGATGGTGACAATAGAAATACATGTTATATATTCTTATCTCTTTCTTTATACCATAAACACTGCAACAAGTCAGCATATATATGTTTGCAAGAAGCTGGACAATGTCTGATGTCACACACACACAGGAAACAACACTGACTGCACACATGCAATTAGCACATTATACTTGCACTGCTCAGTTCTGCTTATCCACAACCACTCCACAACAGAAAGTAGACATTACTGAGACACTGGATTATAACAACAGGGCAATAAGGATCATGTATGTATGTATGTGATGTATATATTTAAACTACTACTGTGGCCCTCTCTCTGTCATTAAACAAAGACAAAACACTACAGTGGTGGTGGTGGGGGAGGTGTGCTGCAAAGAAAGCTAATGGGATCCCTGCTGGTCCAGCAGCAGATGGAGCATCTACACAATCTGTAACTGGTGTCACTCTATCTGCTCCAACTGCTGCTGGACAGCACTCACCCTCATTGTTTTCTTCTGCCCACAAAAGCACTATGTCTTCCTGAGTTGCAGGCATTGTGGGGTCCACTGGTGGTGGCACACCAGGTAGAGGTGGTGGAGGGTATGGTGCTGGTGGTAGTGGTGGAGCAGCTGCTGCTGTGACCCTCCTCCTGCTGCAGCGACACACAACAGCAGCACGCTCTGCCTCTGCCACAGAAGGTCCAGCAGGTGGAGCCTGGCCTGTTCTGTGGCAGCCTGCCACTCCACCTTGTGGTGGTTCAACATATGATTGCACTGGCTCCCAGCCCCCAGATGTGTCCCCGGGGAACACGGTGCACCTCCTCCCACAAAGCATACATACCACAAGGCTGCTGTCCCCTTGACACAGTTGAAAAACTGCCAAACTGGGGAGCTGCAGGGGGACCAAGCATGGGAGGGGCAGAATGCCGGCAGCATGGTCATGGCGGGCTTGACCTGCTGTTGTGAAGTCGGTGCAGCTGGAGCTCCTGCAGCTGCCACTGGTGGTGGTGGTGGACTTGGTGGATGTGGTGGTTCTGCTGCTTCCGGGGGACCAAAGACTTTAGAGCAGTCCAACACCACCTGGCCATGCCCCCATGCATGCACACTACTCCCTCTTGCCAGCAATGCTGCCACACAGCTCCACTGCACCAGGCACAGTCCAATGCATTCCCTCTGAGTCCTGACTTGATGGTCCACATTCTGTCCCTACTCCATTTCAGAAAATCCCTCCTTCCTCTCCACGACATCACCAACGACTTCCACACATTACACAGCACAGAACACGCACTCACACAACACAGGGACACACACACACACACACACACACACACACACACAACACATACAACAAAACTTTTAAAACAAAGAAATCAGTCACCATAAGAAAAATGTACTGCCAAACAGTACAAAAAAGCTAAACAATTAGCTTTTAAAAGCTTTTGGTTTGATCACATATTCACATTTAAGAATAACAACAATCCTCCTCTGCTACACAAAATGCCTCCTCTCTCAGCAGAGGAGATAGTGAAAGTATCTGCTTGTATGACTCACTTCCCTCCTGCCTGGCTAAAGCATGTGACTTACAGTACTGTAAACCATGTGATGAGTGGGGGCTGCCTATATTGTCACTTAGCCTTACTTCACGTTAAGGTGGAATGACAGCATTAGTCATAATAACATAGCGAAGTGAGCACTTTGCAATGGTCGCCGTGTGGCGCTAGGGACAGCAGCGAAGTGGCCACTTCATATTCACTTCACCAGCGGAATTTAATTTCACTGCATCTCTAATCGTAGTATGTGTCTAGTTTCCTCCCCAAGGTTTTCACGCAGAAGTGAGAAATGGGTAGCACACACCTGACATCAGTTTTTGATGGAGACATTGGGTTGCTGCAAATGTGTTAGAAATTAAGAGCTACTGACACCTCAAAGAAAACTCTGAAACATTAATAATTAGGTATATTTCTGCTTGCATTACATATATATTGCATATATTTTCCTCCTGTGTTTTATTACTGAGGAAATGTGCATGAATATATGATCTTTATACCTCAGAGATTCTGTAGAATTCATCTGCCTCTATAGCTTGCTCCTACTTCAAGTCATATCCTCTGTTGTGACATCACAATCTGTTGCTATGTGAGTAAATGTGATGTCTCAAGCAGTGAATAATGACATCAGGTAGGAGAAGCAGCAGGAACAGATGAACTGTTCAGGAGCAAAGATCCTGTTTTCATGCAGATGATCTCAGTAATAATAGGGAGGACAAATACAGAACTAATGTGAAATACAAGATGAACTGTGCCTAAATATTATGTTTTGTTAAAGTTGTCCTGAAGGTGTCTGTTGCTCTTTAAATTCTATTGTTATGGCATGTTGTTTAACAATAGGAAACCGAGGAAAAGATAGCCAACTCAGTTAAGAAGGGGATAAAACCTTTTATAGGTACATCAGGGGCGAAGGAAGACCAAGGAGGGATAGTGAGGCTTAATAAAGGGAGGAGGGCGGGCAGAGGGAGACTGTGAAAAGGCAGAGATACTAAACAAATATTTTTGCTCAGTATTTACAAAGGAAGAGGGGAGGTACATAAAAAAACAGTAGTAACACGCTGGATACAGAAGTTGATACCGCCCATTTACAGAAGAAAGGGTCTGAAAGAACTCTTAAAACTGAAGATGGACAAAGCAATGGGGCCTGATGGGATTCATCCCAGAATTTTAAAAGAACTAAGGGTAGAACTAGTGACACCACTGACTACCCTTTTAACAAATCATGGGAGGATGGGGTGTACCGAGGACTGGAGGAGGGCAGATGTGATTCCCCTTCACAAAAGTGGGAGCAAGGCAGAAGCAGGAAACTATAGACCTGTTAGTTTAACCTCAGTGATAGGGAAATGATGGAATCACTTCTAAAGGAAAGAATTGTCGAGTATCTAGTGGCCAGAGGGGCACAGGACCCTAGGCAGCATGGATTCACAGTGGAAGGTCATGCCAGATGAATCTGATAGATTTCTTTGACTGGGTGACCAAAGTAGTAGATCAGGGAGGGGCTGTGGACATGGCCTACCTAGACTTTAGTAAGGCATTTGACACAGTCCCACACAAAGATTAATATACAAGTTAGCCAGCCTGGAGTGGGTCCCAAGATGACAGCCTGGGTAAAGAATTGGCTGGAGAATAGGACACAGACAGTAATAGTAAATGGAGTCCACTCAGAAGAAAGGAGGGTTACAAGTGGGCTACCGTAGGGTTCAGTATTAGGTTCGTCCTCTTCAATGTCTTTATAAGTGACATTGCAGAAGGACTGAAGGAAAAGTATGTCTCTTTGCAGATGACACTAAGATCTGCAACAGAGTTGATGCACAGGGTGGGGTGGAAAGGATGAGAAGGACTTGGCAAGGTTAGAGGAATGATCAAATGTATGGCAGCTTAGATTCAATGCTAAGAAGTGCAAGTAATGCACCTGGGAAACAAAAACCCAGGGAAGAGTACACAATGGGGGGTGAGATACTAACAACAACAAAATGAAGAGGGACCTGGGGTAGTCATATCAGATGACCTAAAGATGGGCAAGCAATGTGAGAGGACAGCAAGGAGGGCTGGGGGATACTGGGATGCATAGGAGAGGCATCACCAGTAGAAAACAGGAAGTTATTATCCTCTGTACAGACAGCTGGTGAGACCCCATCTGGAGTACTGTGTGCAGTTCTGGAGACCCAGTCTCCGCAAAGACATAGACAGGATGGAAGCTGTCCAGAGGAGGGCACTAAAATGGTGCAGGGTCTGCAACGGAAGACATATGAAGAGAGACTTAAGGAGCTTAATATGTATAGCCTCAAGGAAAGGAGGGAGAGGGGACATGATAGAAACTTTCAAGTACCTCAAGGGAATCAACAAAGTCCAAGAGGGTAGCATCTTTCAAAAAAGAGGTATGTAAGTACAAGAGGGCACAATTTGAAGATAGGGGGGCGGCTCAGAGGTAATTTAAGGAAGTATTTTTCACAGAGAGGGTTGTGGATGCATGGAACGGCCTTCCAAGGAGGTTGTGGAGTCAAAATCAGTGGTGGAATTCAAGCATTCATGGGATAGTCATAAGGCAGTTCTGGGGGTGGGGGTAGGAAGAAGTAGGCTGCTGGTTAACTAGGATCTGCAGCTCATCCAGTAGGTAGGGAAATGGGCAGACTGGGTGGGCCAGGTGTCCTTATCTGCCATCAAATTCTATGTTTCTATGTTAATAGCATGGCTGGACATTCCACAGATCACAGTACTGGGGTATTGAAAAGTAAAGGGAGACCATTATGACATATTTACCAATTGATGTATTACTGGCACTGGTAAAAACATGATAGATCAAGGTACCAACACACACACTAGCAACATACAAGTTCACTTTTTACCTGCTCCATTTCGAGAGACGGTATTTAGTGTGTGGATTTTGGTGACATCAAGTTCTCTTTTTACCTGCTCTGTACACTGGAGAGACAGTATTTTATCAGCAACACTGCAGCTCCATTGAATTTTTCTAAATGTTGCAGCTCTTGAATTCATTTTGGTTTCAGTGTAGCAGGTTTCTTGTGTTTTGGTATTTGCCAGGAAAATACACTGTTATCTGCACCCTGAACATTTCTAGGTGTGCTGCTCTATTCTTTTTCCAGCTAGGACAGGAAATTGTTATTTCCTATTAATAGTGGGACCAATCCCTGAAAGGCTTCCATTAAGTGAAACATTCTCTTTGCACTCTGATTGGGTCTCAGCTAAGGAGGGCATTCTTAATTTAAAACAGTTAATGGTAAAAAAAATTACCTGAACTTTTTATTTGCAGCCTATAGTGGGTTTCAGCCTTGGAGAACATACTTAAAACAATGTTACAATACACGCTCTGAGCTGGGTTCCACCCTGGAGGGCATCCTGTAAAAATCCCACCCCTTAGGTGGTTGTCAGCCAAGGAGGGCATTGTTAATTTAAAATAATTAATGCTGACTGAGGATCGTTCATGAGTGTGAGTGGGTCCGTGTTCATCAACAATGAGTTAGGTGTACAAATAATTATGTCTGTCATTTTGAACATGAGAAAGGATTCTGGCACACTGGGACACATGAATTACTCGGACACCTTGTCATTCTGAACCCCTGCTGCATACCCACATTGACTGACAGATGGTACAAGCAGTGTGTTCGTCTTCCTTGATATCCATCATATTTTAGTTCTGCACCATATCCACTCTTATTTTGTTATGCGAGGAGGGACATTTCAGTACAGCAGATGAAAACCTGTTGCCTCTCTTCAAGGTATCCAAAGTCACCACCAGTCTTCAGCATGCATGCAGTTTATAGATATAACTTATGCAACATTTAAAAGGTGTGCCACAAATTGCCATTAACATTGACAGTGTTCAGCTCAGCTATCCCGACTCCTGTCACTGGTTCCTCCTGGAAGGGGGAATGCCAATTGTTTGAAGGATTGGAGTGGTAAATGGTAGATGTTTTATGGTGTCTTTCTTTTATTTTTGTATTTTCAGGTTGCTAAGTGCTAACAATGTTTTACAGGAAAATGCATTGAATATGTTTTTTTCCTGTTTTTCATAGTAGGTATGGCTCCATTTCCTGGTCTGCTGTTTAATTACCTGACCAAAATGGGGTGTAAGTTGCAATACAGTGATTGATCTTCAATATATTCATTACTTACTTCCTTCCCACAATAGGATGGCTTCATTTAGGCCTCGTTTGTATTTTTTTCAACAATGGCAGACACTATGGAAGAGTTGATATAAGTAGGGATAAAATATGTGTGTGTCTTTAAAGGCCAGTGCAGTACCATGGACATAGAATGCCTGCATCCCATTTCTTACTGGGGCACACCTGTTCATTGTTTTCTTATAATTTTGGAGAGCTAGATATATGTAATTTGTAAGGTAAAAATAAAAAGAAACTGAAAAGATTATAATTATGAGTCTCTAGAAACCTCTCACCAGTGTAGGACACTAAGGAGCCCACTCCCAGCCTTCAAAATATTTATTTAAAATAAAGGTTTCTGCCAACATCAGAGTGTCAAATCCCATGTCAGTGATAGAACCACCCCTCCCCACCAGTGTGGTACACTGGGAAGCCCACTCTCAGTGTCAAAAATATTTATTTTTAAAGAGGTTTTGCTGACATCAGGTGCCTAATCCTCATGTTGCACTACAACCCCCAGTAGTGAGTGACACTGGGGAGCCCATTCTGTGTGTCCCTCAGTTATGTCTTCCCCTAAGTATCAGGGACACTGGGGAGCCCACCCCAGTGCCTTGAAATATTGCTTAGAGATGTACCAATGAAAAAGAAAACAGTCCCCTGACATCTTTTTTTTTTTTTTATGAAAACAGCCGCCGGTGGCACAGAGGGTTGAGACACTGGATGCCTTACCTCACGCTATGCTGGTGACCTGGTTTGGGAATGACCTTGGGTCATCGGGGCCAACATGGAGGAGCAGGATCGAGCATGCTGATGGGCAGTTCATTTCTCCCAATGGTGGTGAGGGTGTATTGGTGCCCTCCCATAGTTCTGCTCCCACTGGGTAGAAGTCCAGTGGGTAGGGTAGGATGGAAAGGGGTGGCAAACAGTTATGAGTGGTGGAAGGGGCTGAGCTGGGACCACAGGGGTACGTGTGTGCCTCACATGCTTGCACAGCCATGTGCCAGGGCCTCAGGGGGCAAGGGGAGAAAACCTGTAAATATCTATATGCCCCATCACCAGTTGGCAGGAGGAGGTGACAGGGACCAATTAGCTGTATAAAAAAAAAATCCTGAAAAACAGAAAATGTCCCACGTCCCCTCCCTATCCTGACCCTCCACTGAGCAACCCACCAACCCACTTCTCCCTTGCCCATACTTACCATCAGAGATCATCGACTGTTATCTTCTGTGGACTGGGACACATCTGCACTCTTCAAAGCTGAACTGCGAGCTGAAGAATCAGAGTAAGTGCATAATGGCTGTCAATGGCGTTTGAACTTATGTTGCTATTTCAGCCATTTTTTAAATTTGTGCACCAAATTTTCAACATAGCCTTTTGGTACCCCACCTTATGAACACTGTCACTGTCATTTCCTTAATCAAACCCATAAGGTAATTTTGTGGTAAGCTGTGTGAAATCACCTTTCAGGACAGAGTGAAAAATGACAGCGCCATGTTCATGAGGTGGGGTCCCAAAAGCCCATGTTGAAAATTTGGTGCAAAATGCCTTAAAACACCTGAGTTATGTGCGGTCATTGAAATTTTTCTACAGACGGTAACTTGTAATATATTTACTCCACATTTTTAAAATAGCCATTTTCCACACCACCTCATGAACAGTTTAGCTCTCATTTCTCACATCTTGCCTTAAATGTGTTTCTACACCTGTGGCATGGAATGGCATTTGCTAGGATTAATACATTTTCACCTATGGGGTTTATGAGGTGGGGTGATAAGAAGACTATATTGATAATTTGGGGTCAAAATATGGAAAATGCCAAAGTTATGACCATTAGTTACAATTTTGGTACGTTGCTCGTAAACTATGATAATTTTAAATATTTTGGCCCTAGATCTACAATACAGTCTTCTTATTATCCCACCTCATGTATGTCACAGCTATAATTTTTAAAATCCTGCTGAAATGTGTTTGTGCACCTGTGGTGCATAATGGCATTGCAGTTGTGCAGAATTATGTTTAGACGGGATTTGAAAGATTTCTGTACCAGGTACAAGTCCTCGGGTAATCAGATGGCTATGGTGATAATTTACTCATGCATCTACAGAGAATGGGTGCACAGGGTCCTTGGACCCTGTGCTCACGATAAAAGAAGGAAAACACGGTGCATGGGAGCACAGGTCCCAAGGGCCCTGTGCTCCAACAGGAGATGAAGATTTATTTCATTTTTTATTTTTAACCAGGAAATGGACTAGGCACAGCCATTTTTCAGCCATGCCTGACCCCATTCTCCTATGCTATACCATCTCAGCTTCCTTACATATGGAATGGGTAAGCATTAGGTCAATGACTCCTATTTCCCTGATTGTGCTCCTTCTAGTCCCCTATTCTCCCTCCTCCTAAAGTGTTCCTCCCTTCTTTCTCTACCCTTAATCTATCTCCATCCAGTGAGTCTGATCACTGCCTTGTGCAGGCAGGATTCATAGCGCATGGTGGGCAACAACTTTACCCCTTCCCAATTCTCCTTTACTGCACCCCTCAGCCACTGCTAGATCACTACCTTGTGCAGGCAGGGTCACCCAGCACTCTGGTGGGGTACTACCCCTCTATAATTGATCTCTACTACCCTCCCACACAATCCTCTCCAACACCCCTCTCTCGCATCACTATAAATAAATAACTCTCATCGCCTGTAACTGGTGTCCTACCAGTATGGCTGTCCACTGCCCTGCCCAGATAGGGATAACAGGACACTGTTTAATCTCAACACCCTCCCTTTCCCCTTGGATATCCCCCACCTACAATACCTTTCTCTCATCACTCTGCCACACTCTACCTCTCCTCTCCTCCTACCCTCCCTTTCTGGTTAACATAACCTAACACTTAACATAACCTAACACTGGCCTTTCCCTACACCCAGTTAAGCACTTATAACCTACCACATACCCTCTTATATGCACTTCAGTCCACCTGTCATCTCTGTATGCTTCAAAATCATGTTCTGTCTGCTTCTCTCTGTAAATTTCTTCCCTTCTTCCATTCTGCCCTCCGCAATTTTTTGTTCCCTCCTTCCATTCTTCCTCTCTTTACTCCAGTCACTGTAAATCTTGAATATCTATGTTACACTAATGGCTACTAATTACTATTGGGTCACCTTACCATCTAGTGCTACATACTGTTGCAAAGTTATCATATGTGTTCCAGTGTTAACAAATGTCACCAACTGTTGCCAATTCTTCATATCTACTATACTTAACTGTTGCATTGTTAGTCAATGTTATTCACCTGTAATCCCTCCTGCTCTCATTGTATGCAAGTAAGCAAACTGTATTCCAACATTGTAACATTTCTCTGTATTCTATCCCATTGTTCCCTACCCCCAGGTTTCACCGGAGATGAGCAACTTGTTGCTCAGCATGTCTTCTTGGTGAAACAGTTCAATAAATAAATAAATAAATGAATAAAGACACACCTGACACCTGTTGTTGTGTAGTGTATGGAGGGTGGGGCTTGGGTGGTAGGGTTGGTTGGGGAGGGATGAGGTGTTAGAGTTTGGAACCCTAACACCACATATCCATACTTTTGCTGCTGAACTATGAACCCTAACTGATGCATTAACAGAGTTTTTTGTGAAGAATATAATATTATACTGCCACAATAGTGGCAGTATAGTTAGGTTGCCTGGCCACTTCTATGTTAAACTCAACATTGTGAACTTTAATAACTTTGCAACAGTAAGCCAGATGTGCCTGAAAATTTGCATGCATGGTCAGGTACCATAGATCTCTAGATCTGGCAAGTTTTTCCAGTCGGATGTGCAGTTATGAGCTGAGGAGCACCAAAAACATATTAAAAACACTTTTTGGGCTATTTCTTTGCTCAGGGCTACATCTCAAACACTTTGTCTATCTGGTCTGAAATTCTCAGGAATATGCAGTCTGGGAACTGCTGTGCATTTTGAAGATTTGGTGAAAACATATTAACACGCTCAAAAGTTATTCAAATTTCAATTTGCCCATTATAGTCAATGTGAAAAATATATGTGCCTCTCGAAAGCTGCTGCTAGTACATTTTACTGTCTCAAATACCCTCTGTAGTGTCATGCTTGGCTGGTACTAGGTCAGAACAGTGAATGTATGGACAGCGCTGTCAATATCAGTGCCATCAAAACAGCGCCGATCACAAATGCGCTAGGAAGAAATGCCGCAAACAAACACAGTGCCACTGGTAGCAATCACAAGCCTGGTTTCCAATTGATATCAGCAAAACTATTTTTGTGTAGGGCACAGTGCCCCTATACTTAAATTAGCTACTCTAAGCCAGATTTGGATTTCGGAGTACAAAATAAAATTTCAGAGAGCAGGATTAGAACCTGGTCTTCACTACCATGCTAGCCAAGCTGATCATGGTTTAGTGCTCCACACCATGGGAGCAGCTTGGCCAGTCTCCTGATTTCCCATCTTCTTGTGCCGTCATGTAGTACCACGGATAGTGACCTGGGAGCGTTACTACAGAGCGCTGTTATTCCCTATCACTGTCCATGGAAGCGCTTGTGTAGACAACACTCTTCTGAGCAGCGCAGTAAATGTAGCACTGTTCTGACTGGGTAGGCTTCCGCATCTTGTTTTCAGTCAGTGGTGAGAAAAAGGTCAGAATTGTGTTAGTGCCCCTAGGTAAACACACTGACAGCTGTGATTACCTAATGGGGAATAAGAAACACAGTGCTGGCATCAGAATTTTAAAATCCCCAAGAAATAAGTTTTGAAACATCAGACCCCAGTACTGTTGCAAATTGTGAAAGAACAGATGCAACACCGCCAGTTGTGACACTTTTGCACCTGTTCTTCATACATTTGCAAAGTGTCACAATTTGTGACGGCACTGCACAAAAACACCATTTCTTTGTCACCTCACTGCAACTAAATGGTTAGGGATTTGGGGCTGAAATTTGCAGGGTGGCAAGCCCTTGTCCCACAGATGTGCCTTTTCTGGTTTGGTGAAAAATATACACTGGTTCCATAGTTACTACATTCCAAATTTGAGACATTTCCCATAGGATAATATTACACCCCTCATGGCACTTTTTGGTGTCCATATCTCAAAATGATTAGAGATATGGATTTTTTCTCTGGGCATCTTAGTCCACCTCTAGGTGACTAAGCATGCATGGAGGTTTCAAGTCATGATTATAAGTGCAGTGGAATTTCTTTCATATTTGCAACGGTTACTAAGATATTGCCAAATTAGTGTTATAAGGGTTCCTTTTAGTGACTCTAGGGTTGCAGTATGTCTCCATACTTATGTGTAAGTGGGAGTACAGGGCTCAGAGGACCTGTGCTCCCACATATGCATACTCATAATGCAAAAATGGGCAACGGAAGGGGCCCTGCACTCCCATAACCACATACCAATTACTATTTACATTACACTTTCTCAAAAAGAAAGGAAATTAATTGCAATAAAACTCCATTAATGCATCAGTTAGGGTTGATTGTACAGTGACAAAGTTTGGAAATTTGATGTTAGGTTCTCAACCTACCACTCCATCCCCACCCCCAACCTTCACACCACACAGGCATCGGGTGTTATGGGGTCATTAGGCTCAACTCTCCCCCATTCTCCTATACTGCACTATGTCAGCTTGTATACATGTGGAGTGGGGTGAGAGTTAGACCTGATGACCCCATGGTACATCCCAATACCTGTTGGTGTGTGGAGGTTGGGGGTGGTGGTGTGGGTAGGGAACCCTAACATCAAATTTACAAACTGTTGTCGCTGTACAATCAACCATAACTGATGCATTAATGGATTTTTGCAATGAATATCTATATATGTATGTATATTAGAGGCAAAATCTCCATTTAATGCATCAGTTAGGGTTGTTCCACAGCAACAAAAGCGAGAAAATTCGATGTTAGGGTTGAAACCCCTTGCACCCCTCCAGCCTACCCCCAACTGGAATCTGGGTGCGATTTGGGTCACCCCATCACATGTGGAAAGAAGCTGAGGAATAGGAGAATAGGGTGACAGTTAGGACCGATGACTCTAATGCACACCCCGATTCCAGTTGGGGGTGGGCTGAGGGTGCAAAGGGGTTTCAAACCTAACATCGAATTTCCTCACTTTGTCACTGTGGAACAACCCTAACTGATGCATTAAATGGAGTTTTTGCCTCTAATTTCTTCTTTTGAAAATGATAATGAGAAATAGTGAATGTAATGCAGCGGCGGAGCGCTGGGGTGATGTCTTGTTGCATTGTAACATTATGCCCGCAAACGCAAATCGAATGTGCATGGTGATGCAAAGCAAAACAGAAAGAGGAACAGTACTGCAGATAGAAATGTTAAAACAACGGAAACGGAACCGCAAATGAAAACGAAAGGGTAACGCATATGGTGGCGTAAACATGAACGGTAAGTGAAACGGTAATGAACTGCAAGTAGAAACGGTAATGGTAAGAGTAATGTCACTTACAGGCTGGTTTTCCCCAAAAGCTGTATAGAGAAAGACAGTGAGTAGAAAGAATGTATGCAAAATAATGACTCTCGAACACAAAAATCAGTAGTTGTAATAGTAAATTGCTTATATCTCAGTAACTGTACAACATAGAAAAAAAAATTTAAAAGTCATATGTATTATCACTTTCCTGGCTAGTTTTTATGTGGGGCTATAATTTTTGACAAAAACTCTGTATCTTGCACCATTTTCGAGTTACGGGCCCTCAAAGGCACAGCGTAACCCGTAATGTTATCCTATGGAAAAACAAAAGTTTGGACTGCCATAACTTTTGAACAGTTTAGTATTTTTCATGAAATCTTCAAAAGGCACATTGGGGACACTGGCTGCATGTTCCTGAAGATTTCGGGCTGGTCGCAAAACCGTCGGCGACCTGTAGGTTGATCGTGAGAATTCCAGAAAAGCGTAAATGCACGCCGCAGATCACGCTTTAATAACTCCACAGCCGTGTATCCAACTGGTACAAAACTTGGCAGATCCCAAGGCGAATAGGTCTTGATCAGGCATTCCAAATTTCAGGTAAATCCATCAAATGGTTGCAAAGTTATTAAGGTGCATAATTTTGGGTTTAACAAGTAAATGGCTCCTCAACCTAACTATGGTAGCACTACCATGCTACCATAATATATACATACACACACACACACACACACATATATATATATGTGTATATATATATATATATATATATATATATATATTATAGGCAAAATCTCTGTTTAATGCATCAGTTAGGGTTGTTCCACAGCGACAAAAGCAAGGAAATTCGATGTTAGGGTTGAAACCCCTTTGCACCCCTCCAGCCTACCCCCAACTGGAATTGGGGTGCGCTTGGGGTCATCGACCTAAGTATCACCCCATCACATGTGGAAAGAAGCTGAGGAATAGGAGAATGGGGTGACAGTTAGGACCAATGACTCAATGCATTACCCATTACTTGTCTAGGACAAGTAAAAAGACCAAACCGCTGCTGAGATAGTCAATCTTAAAGACTGGTAAAATTTCCCTATCTATTCCATTATAAAAATCTTTGCCATCTTGTCCCTCCCTCTTGATCAAAGATGGCAACCAAAGAATCTCACATCAAAGAATTTGCAGGCTCACGATCAAAGAATTTGCAGGGTCATGACCAAAGAATAAAAACTGTTCTAATTTTAAAATGAAAGAATTGCGGTAAACCACTGCCATGGTTCGTCAGAACGAAGCCCTCTGAGTAAAATCCACCCTCATTTGTCTTCCTAGGACACCCCTGGTCTGAGAAAATGTATTTTTTATCTGACCATCTCGTCCCTCACTGATGCACCGATTGTGATCAAAGAATCTTGCGATCAAAAATTTATGGCTCGCTGATCAAAGAATTTGCGGGTCACTGACCAAAGAATGGAAAGTGTTCTAATTTAAAAATTTAAAAGAATTGCTGTAAACCACCACCATGCTTCATCAGAATGAAGCCCCTGAGTAAACCCACCTCATTTGTCTTCCTAGGACACCTCTAGACTGAGATAATTGATTTTTAATCTGGCCATCTAGTCTCTCACTCACGATGCATGCGATCGTGATTGAATATCTAGGAGGCAAAGAATTTGCAGGCTCGAGATCAAAGAAATTGCTCGCTCATGAACAAAGAGTGAGGGACAAGATGGCCAGATTTAATAACAGATTTTCTCAGCCCAGGGGTGCCCTAGAAAGTTAAAGGAGGTGAGTTTTGCTCAGGGGCTTTCTTCACCATCTGAGTAAAACAAATTATGTTTTAAATATCCCTGGTAGTCTAGCTGCCCCCAATGATGATAAAATAGATAATGATCTCTATCCCTGGTAGTCTAGTGGCCCCTAATGTGTATTTTATTAATGTTTACTTTTTTATATCTCTGGTAGTCTAGTAGCCCCGATCTGTATTAAAATGATTATTATTGTTGATATCCCTGGTAGTCTAGTGGCCCCTCCCAATCATGATAACATAGATTACAGAGTCTGTATACCTGGTAGGCTAGTGGCCACCCAAGTGTGTATTTCATTCATATTTTTTTTATATACCTGGTAGTCTAGTGCACCCCCGATCTGTATGAAATTATTATTCTTCATATCCCTGGTAGTCTAGTGGTCCCCCATTCATAACATAGATAATCATCTCTAGTTCCCTGGTAGTCTAGTGGCCCCACCAGCCATGCCAGCTCACTCAGCACCCCCACCCTTCCCACTTCACTAAATGATGACGCCATGTGATGACTACCAAGGATGTATAAATTTGGAGATTTTCATTCTGAAATTATTATCCTTGACAAAGTGCCAGAGGAGGGATGTGGAACACATTGGGTTGGTTTTTGTGTGGGTTGTGTAGGGGTACTCAGTAGCAACATGCTGAGCACCATAGGTAAAATAATTCTTTGCATGTATCTCCTTGTCTTGGTGGATTTTGTCGGTGGTGTGTGTTTGAGGGGTCTCCTGCTTCCTGCATTGTTTATTTTGACTGTTTTATACAGAATACATGTAGGTGACCCCTCCTTTTATTTTTTGCAAGATCACATAACCAGATTGTGCTCCCCAAAGATCTGGGGTTGAATGTTTTGTTACAACCTCTAGACAGTGATATCTGTAGTCTGTTATGGCCCCTGAAGGGTGACAAGGTACACATTGCAGCCCTGACTCCAACCCTGGGCCACAGTAGTTTCAGAAGAATTATGAAGGCAGTGCTCTAACACTTTGGGCTACATGAGCGCCTGCTATGTTTGGTTCTGAGTCAGGCATGGAGGTGGCAGGTGACCACGAGCTGTTTGTTTCTCCAATGATGCTGCACGGCATATGACTTGCCAAGTCCAGCAGACTGCCAATAATTGCTCAAGTGCAGAGAACTTGCGTGGGGAAGGGTTGGCAAAGCTATGTGGAGATTGTGGTCACTGTCAGTTTTTAGAATGAGTGTTGAGTTGGTGGCAGAAGGATGATAGAAGAACCTGCTTTCCTTGACTTTTGAGTCAGTGATCCAGAATGATCCTTGCATGCTCAGACTGGGCCCGGAACAGACCCTGTTTCCTAGAAAATGTCCTGGAAATCATTTTGAACTCTGATAGGAAATATGAGCAGTTAGGTAAGTGGGGTACAGTGCTTATGCAGACTTGGGGTCTGTGGTACTGGGAGGGTGAGCTGCCTAGAGTGTGTTGAAATGGGACGTAGTCAGATTTTTGGGCTATTTTAGTAATTCCTGACAAACATTATTAAATAGAATAAAAACTTTGATGCCCTTATCTCCCATGGAGGTAAAGTATAAAATTATTTTTCATCTGTGTGTGTGTACTACTGATAAATATGTAAATAGCTGCTCTAGCCGAAGCTCCTTACAAGGGGAGTTGTGTGAGTTGACTAACTGTTGTACATTCCTTGTGCAATTTGTTATGTAACAAAGTGTATTCATCATGGGTTTATGTAATAATTTGTATTCATCATGGGTTTGGAATTCTTCTTACCTAACTTTTCATGTCCATGTGTGTTACCCAGTGATATCTAATTTTTTTCTTGTTGATTTCTTGTCTGAGTGACAGAAAGTCATCCTGTAGCCTACACTTTTGTTTATTCATTACAAGAGGTTTCTATAGGGTAAGATGTGTGATTATTAGAATTATTATTTGTTTTATTAATTATTACCTGTACCAGTCTAGCTGAGATACATCTCATTTTCAGTGAGGTTCTACTTCCACTCCATTCTAGAAAGGTGTAGCTGAGGCTTAAGGAGATCTTGTGCCTTGCTCAGGTCACACAGTAAAGCAGCAGTGTTTAAACCAGTTTCTTAGTCCAGTGCATTAAGCACTACACCGCCATATCAGAATCCTTGTACTGATTAACATAAGTACAGTATAGGTCTGTAATAGCATCAAAGGGTTCTGGTGGCATTTAAAGGTTTATTAGTCACCAGAGAACTAAGATGCCATTACAGCACACTTAAGGTGTATTTTATTTACTGTAATTGTTTTAAATTGCAGTCTACCTGTGCCTGCTCCAGTGCATTTTACTTTTGGTGACTAAGACTACAGTGATGTGGGGACTTGTTGTTTGCAGCCATATTATCAGTGACTTCCTAAGTCAGAACTTAGAGATAATAAGCATTGGTGTACAGACTAATGCTGAAAAGTTTGGCATTTATATGAATTTTTTTTTTCCATATAGAGTTTTCTCCTTTGGGGCACCGGGCAGGGTCTGCTCAGGTCCTCTCCTTGAGAGGACTCATTCCACCCTCCAGCTCAGGGCATCATCCTGCCTGCCCCGTGCTCCCCTTTTCCATTTTCTCCCATTATCTCTGGACACCGGTACATGGATTTGCATGTGCATGGAGGCACACATGTGCTCCGAGGCTCTGGTGATGGCCTCTTCCTCCCACTCGGTCCAGCACCAGGTCTCCCCTTGGCTTGGTACTGCCTCCGAGCCTCACCTGGAGCAGCCAAGAGCCAGGATAATTCCACGCTCTCTCTGGGAGAGAAGAGGTATCTGGCAGCTTGATCCAACTCCTCCCTCTCCTCCCGGCTGACTCCTGTTGGCCAATGCTCATTCCCAAACATGGGTTATGGACTTGGGAAGAGGTGAGGTGCCAGCACCTCAGCTCTTCACTACTGAGCTGGTTGTTTATATGGAAATTAATGTTCAAAACAATTATAATACCATAATTCTTCAGGTTTGTCCTGGGAATGATACCATTTGCTACAATGAAATACCAGAATAGGTTTGTATAGAGAACCTTACATTTCAAAATACATTTTTATAGAACGTATAGGGTGCTGCCACAGAGAGATTTGGATTACATCAGACCTCGAGACTGAAGCTTAGGAGGTCTGATGTAATTGGAATCCCAAGGTAGCAGCACAGGCTGATTGAGCATGTAGTTGCCCAACCAGTATTTTTTATGGTGTATGGATTTTTGTTTTGTTTTTATTTTCTTAAAACTAAAGTGTTTTCACAGTGTTCAACAGTGCTCCACAGCAGCAGTGAACATGTAAGCGGTTTCAGTTCAGAATTTGAACTAACTGCTGTCTTAGCGGCAGTGCTGTGAAAACACCAGTTGCTTCGAGGATATCCGATCAGCTGGAACATTGTTGTACCACAGAAGGGTACATCTGCAATCCATGACCTTTGAACTGTGGTACAGCAAGGTTTCAGCTAGCATGAAAATCTGCAGAAAACCCCTCACTATATACTATATATAAGATAGTGTATGGCATCCCATACACAACAAGGCAATTCTTCATCGCAGTCTTCTATGATGGCTGATGACCTCAAGAGTGAAACTCAGAGGTCCCTCTGCCATCATATAAAACATGAGAGAGAAGAGTTGCCAAATTGTTTGGGATGCCGACATTGTTCTTTATAGTGTATAGTGCCCAAAATACAATATCACTTACGCTTTTCTGGTGAGTGTCTGCCACAGGAGACCGCACTCTTCATCTGTCCAGCCCACCGCCAGCATATGCACCTGACTCACCAGTCACCCCAAGCCTATAAATAGTACTGGTGGGGAGACTGCATTGTGACGTAGCTACTACAGCAGAAAAAGTTGTTCTGCATTAGTAGCTATGTCACTACTGCAGCAGAACGACTTTTACAGCGTGTGGAAATCCATACATAATGCATAATTACATTTCACCATACAGTATAATACAAGAATAGGTTTGTACTGGGGCTACTAATGCTGTTCACTGAAATGTAATAACATAATAGGGCTACAGAGGGAACTACTGTATATAGTACCATTAAACATGTACAGTATCTAGGAAACAGTGCCACCATAGGTTTTATATTGGGACTGGTATGCTGACTAGAATATTAGGTTTAGATAAGGAATTGTTTGTGCAATAGGCAGGTACAATTTGTTCTTTTCCATTTCCAGATAAAACCATTTAAAGGTAGTATTGAATGAATATTAATACTAATAATAATAACTCAAAAGATCTTAGAAATTAGCTCCTGCTTTTTCTGAGGGGGTCTCTTGTACTATCCAACCTGGTCAGCAGCTGCTCATCCTTATTCTAACAATGTTCACTACTGCTTTCCCACCACAGGAGGATCCTACATAAGTGGAGAATCAGGATCCAGAAGAGGGACGGGGCAAAGTCAGCAGCTGACCAGAGCACATGCTTTTCTTGGGCTTTGCAGTGCAACTTTCCAGTTTTATAATTTAATGAGGTTTGAAGCCCATGCCCGGCACTCAGTGCCTTCATGAATGGTACAGAGTGCGGGCATGCCACCAAACCAGTCATGCGTGATAGTACATGACCGGCTGGGAGATACAGTGTAGAAGGATGTGCATCCATTTCATGCATGCGCACAGGGACCCAAGGTACCCTCGGTGCATGACATTGTCATTTAGGCTTTGGCCTACGTGCCTTGGATCTGTGGTCATAGGCAACGCACACATCCATGCATAAGGCCCCTTAGTGTTTACTTTAGAGACATGATGGCTGCCTGTAGGAGTCAGGATACGATCGGCGAGCAGCCTATCTTTTTCAGCACCATACCAGAGTAGCTAGTCTTGTTAGAAGTAAGCCAGTCTTGAACCTATTATAGTTTCCTGATGATTTTTACCTTGAAACTGTGAAGCAGGCTTAGAGGAAATAGACAACTGAGGGAACACCAGGAAGCAGGAAGAGGAGATAAAAGGAGGAACACCAAGCATGTCCCATCATGCTTGTGTCCTATCATGTTAGTGGCAGAGCAGGAGTCAAGCATCTGCCTTATGGCCATCTGCAGGGTCATCCACAGGGTGTGCTTAGGTCTGCAGGAGACTCTGCAGGAAGTGACACCACAGAAGGTAGGAGGAAACACATTCTGCAAAACTGAAACTGTGATACCAGCCGGGGCAGGTAACTAGATCTTGTTTAAAACAGTAAAGGTGGGTAAGGAACAGGGACTCCTAGGAAAAGTAGGAACATGTAGGAGAGTTAAGAAAGGGAAAGCAGGAGACAATTATCTAGGGTAGGATAGCAAATGACTTTCAGGGAAGCAAAAGTGAGTGACAGAAGCACCATGGGAGTTGGAAGGAGCTAGAAGGGTAAACTGAACTTGCATAAACACTGCACAAAGAAAAAGGTAAGGGTCATGGGACGGTGCAGTGCAATGGTGGTGGTGCCGCAGTGTTTCAGTAGACCTTCAGGAGACTGAGGTGCTGCAGGCAAGGTTGCTGGACTCCAGGCCAAACTAGCAAGGGTACAGAGGATTTTCTACCTCACCTAGGGGCCACCAAGTCTGGAACTGCCCCAGAGGATGCCTAGGCAGAGACAGAGAGGATGGCCCTTGGTGGGGAGATGGCTAGGGCACAAGTTCCTCCACCTATACCACTGCAGAACTCCTTTATCTACTGGTGGAACAGGATAGCCGAGAGTAGGTACCTGTCACAGTTAGAAGGGAGGAGGGGGGTTCTCAGGAAAGGAGATCCCAATAAGGAGGTAGAGGTCCCCAGCCCAAAAGGAAGCAGCTGCTGATGGGGATTCTTTTGTTAAGGGGCTAAACTTCAGAGCTTGGGGTGAAGGATATGGTGGTGGTGTGCCTGAGTGGTGCTTCAGTTTGAGGGATGGAAAGCATATCCAGAAACTCACAAAGGCAAGAGGAGCTGGGAGGAGGCTAAACATAATTGCTCATCTGGTACGATTGATCTGCAAAGGATAAGGTAGGAGTGGTGAAAGGTAACTTCAGGAACCTGCACTCTGACTTTCCCTGAGGTGTTAGCTTGTGGTCAGCAATGAGAGCAAGGCCGCACCACAGAATTTAACAACTGGTGGAAGGCACGTGCATGGAGGAGGGCATTGACTACATTGGGGACTGGAATCTAGCCTGGGAGGATATAGACCTCTATAAGACAGACAGCCTGCATCCTTCTAGGAAGAGAACTGCAGTTCATTGTGGGAAGTTTAAAACAAATTGGATGAGCTTTTAAAGTAGCCAGGAGGAGGCAGTAAAACCAGGGAGAAAACACTTGCCTCTCAGTGATGGATCATCAAGGATGGAGGGCTCAAGGGGAGAAAACTCCATAGGGCAGGGGGGAAAAAGACAAGGATGGGGAACAGACAGAAGAAAAGGTGGTTAAAACAGGTAAATGAAGAAGAGGATTGAAAGAAACAAGGAAAGGTGAAGAGAAACAGGAAACAGGAAAAGGTAAGTCGGAGGGGCTTAGGAACAACACAGGCAGGATAGAGAAGGGAAAGCAGAGCAGCAAGCAAGGGGAAGGAAGATGTGGAGAGCCATGTGTGCTAATATAAGGAGTCTCGAAACAGAATTCTGAAGAAGTGGATCATGGTAGAGGGTAACTAGCATTTAGTGGCATTAATGGAGTCATGGTGCACTGAGCATCATGACTGATCACACCAGGCTCCTTCTGCAAAGGAGAGACAGGGCAGGAGGAGGGAGGGAGGTTGGGTTGTACTATATGTGAAGAGAATCAAGGCCATGGAGGTACTGGGGAAAATTGAGGAAAAGGAGGGGCTGGAGGTGCTATGGTCATCCTGAAGACAGGCCCTGGGGCCACTATCCATACTGGGGTACTTTACAAATATGCAGCACAGGGAAAGGAGCTGGATGAGGCACTTGGAGAAGCCATCATTAGAATGGCAAATAAGAGGGCAGTGCTGCTAGTTGGTGGCTTCAATCTGCCTGACGTGGAGTGGAGCCTCCAGCTGCTGGTTTGGCAAGGAGCAGAGCCATGCTTGACTCCCTACAAGGGACTTTGTCTCAGGCAGCTAGTCAAAGAACCCAACAGCGACAGGGCAGTGTGGGACCTGATGCTTACAAACAGGGATAGTATTGCAGACATCACAGCGGTCAGTCCCTGGGTACCAATGATCACTGTACAGTGTGGTTTAACATAAAGATCAGAACAGAGGCAAGGACACAAGGATGAGGGTTCTGGACTTTACAAGGGTGGATTTTAAAGAAATAGGAGACTGGCTCAGAAACTGCTTCAAAGGGAGGATTGCCATGGTGGGGTAGAGGCACAGTGTGGAAAAATAAGGAAGAGCATAATTAAAGCAACCAACATCTGCATGAAGGAAGTGAGTAAAAGTAGAAGGAAAAGAGACCAGTATGGTTCCTCTAAGGAGTAGCAAAGGAGCTGAAGTAAAAAGGTGGCTTTGAGGAGGTATAAAGGAACACAGAGGAAGAGGACAAGGAGGTATACCAAGTAAAGCAGAAGGAAGCAGGCAATGTGGATGGGAGGAAAGACACTGACAGAGGGAAGGCTTGTTAAAGGGGTTGCTAAAGTGGATAAGACTTTCTTCAGTAAAATACGGTAAATGAGAAAAGGAAAGCAAGAGAAGGGATAGTATGGATTAAAGGGCGGAAGGAGGAGACATTACAGAAGAAGACCAAGATAAAGCTGCCATCCTAAGCAGGTATTTCTACTCAGTCTTCACAGCAAATGGGAGGGACCACCAGGGAATAATAGAAATGGTGGGGGCCAGGTGGACACAAGTCCATTTTCAGGGAAAGAGTCCATAAGGGACTTTCATCTCTGAAGGTGGACAAGGTTTTGGGACCTGATGGATACACCCATGCATACTAAAAGAACTCAGTGAGGTGATAGCTGCCCAGCAGATAGCCTTGTTCAATAGCTCACTGGACACAGGCATGATTCTGGAGGACTGTAGAAGGGCTGACATGGTCCTTCTACATAAGAGTGGCAGCAAGGAAGAGACTGGCTACTATAGGCCGGCAGTCTTACTTCACTGGTGGGGAAATTAATGGAAACCCTACTGAAGGAAAGACTGGTAGAGTATCTTGAATTCAATGGGCTGAAGACCGCAGTCAGCATAGATTCATGGGGAAGGTCATGCCAAACAAATCTGATTTATTTCTTTGAATGGGTGACCAGGGAAATAGATCAGGGTAGAGCAGTGGATTTAGCCCATCTGGACTTTTAGCAAAGCATTCAATACTCTGCTACATGGGACTGATAAAGAAATTGAACAGCCTAGGGTGGGATCCAAATTGATGTATTGGGTTAGAAACTGTTTAACAGATAAGAAACAGAGGGTGGTGGCTACAGCACTCACTCTAAGGATGGGAGAGTGAGTAGTGAGGTACCACAGGGCTCAGTACTGGATCAGTCCTCTCAATGTCTTAATAGGGGACACTGCAGAAGAACTGGAACAGAAGGTATGCCTTTTGCACATAAGACCAACATCTGCAATAGGGTGGCCACCAGGAGGGGTAGAGAGATCGCAATGGGATCTTGCAAAATCAAGGAATGGTCAGAAGCATGTCCAAAATGCAAACTCATGCACCTAGGGCATAGGAATGTAGAAGCTGAGTATAGGATGGGGAGCTCTAGGTCACTAAACAGGAAAGGAACCATGAGGTTATCACTTATGAGGACCTCAAGGTGGCCGGGTAGGGAGACAAAGCAGGGGGTAAGGCTAGTAGAATGCTGGGGTGCATAGGAGAGATATCACCAGCAGGAGGTGAGAGGTGGTGTTGCCACTATCACTTGCTGGTGAGATCCCACCTGGGAGGTACTTGCAGGTCCTTATCATGTCACTGCTCTCTTTGTCTCTTCCAGGATATACATGTTGAAATCCCACAGTTTTCCTCATAGATTCTTGTGCAAACCTTGCATCATTTTAGTTGTTCTTCTGGATTGCCTCCACCTTGTCTATATCCTTCTCAGGTGTGGTCTCTAAAACTGGACAGTAGGCAGTCTCCAAAACTGAAGTACTGTATCCAGTTTTGGAGACTACACCTCAGAAATGGCATGGACAATGCAGAGGCAGTTCAGAGGAGGGCAACTAAAATGGTGCAGGGTTTGCATGAGGAGCCCTATTAGGGCAAGACTGTGGATTTCAACACATATACTCTGGAAAGAGGAGAGAGAGAGGTGACATGATAGAGACGTATAAGCACCTCACAGGGTGAACATGGTGCAGTGAGTGAATCTCTTTCAAATAAAAGAACACCAGGACTGGGAGGCATGTGGTGAAGCTGGGGGAGAGGAATTCAAGAGAGATGAGAAAATATTTCTACACTGCAAGGGTGGAAGATGCTTGGAACAGACTTCCAGTGGAAGTGGTGGAGGCTAAAACTGTGGGGCTTCAAGCATGCATGGGCTAGACATAGAGGTATATTAGAAAAGAGGCAGGAGTCGTTAGGGTCATCAGAGACCGAATAGGGTCTACAGAGGCAGATCAGGCAGGGAATGTCTGAGCAGACTGGGTGGGCCAAGTGGTTCTTTGTGACAACAAAATCTATGTTTTTATGTTTTAATCATGTTTTAATTTTTAGGCAAATAATGTGTTAGTGCAGATTATAGGCACAGCACAGTTATCTGCTGGCACGCTGTGATAAGTAGGACAGTTAGATGTATAAATAGAGTTCATTTAATAAGTGTGTCATAATCACATGCTATTTGTTCTACACAATGCTTCCCTTTAGGGATGATTGGTTTTGCTGATCACAGAATGGCAGGTCACAGAGTGATAATGTTTTGATTTTTCATAGATCACAAAGGCCATATGGGGCTAGACATAAATGGACATTATTTTTCTAGATTTTATCTTGGTATTTTGAGGGTCTTCTGTCTTGCTGTAATGGTTCAACTTGGTTAACTTGACTGGAGTTCTTGGTTTTAATATGCAAATGTTTCTAATTGCATTTCTCCTATATGTGTAAAAATGTATAACCCTCCCGCGCCATGCAGAAGAGGGCCACTGCCCTGCCTTGCTGGCCAGACCAAAGACCAGGGCCTGGGTTCCATAGCTGACCTACGAGGGTTGTTTCCAAAAGTTAAAATAAAATGTTGGTGCCTCCACCCAGAGTACATTTTAAGTGGGTCTGATTGCTTGCAGTACAACCCCTGTGATGTCATACCAACCCACCTCCCAACAGTTACCCCAGGCATTCACTCACCAAGATTCGAACCTCCCTACATACAGTTAAAACATTTAGCTTTTCACTCATCAATACACAGGCTCACTAAAATCAGGCTCTGATTCTTTTCTTCTGTAAAACAATAACTCCAGGGTTTATTTATGGGAGGGTTTAGGAGTGAGGTAGGTAATAGAAGTTAAGGCATTTTCAATTGGCATTTCCCAAATCACATTCCCTTTGATTCATTCCCATGTTTCAATCGATGCAGCCTTCAGTAACTATATAAATAGCTATCTGCTGTAGTTGCTCAAACCCAGACCCACAGGTCCCAGTCCATTCATACCCCACAGTTCAGTACCTGGGTACCCAGTTTTAGTTGCAGACCTGAGGTGCAGCTGGTAGCTGGCATTTGCATGCTTACTTGAACTAAACTCTTTACACTTTCCCTTGGCTTACCCTGCAGCCTTAGTGGCATACTTAAACTATATACAGTCCCCAGGTGCAGGGCAATTCTGCTTTTACTCATGGTTCTGCAGAATCAGTCCCTTGGATGGTACTGTTCACAGAAGTCCTGGGGAAGGATGGATCACAGGTAGAACCAGGCACAATGCTTGAACAGGGACACTGAGGCTGCAGCTTGCTCTTTTTTCTTCTTGCTTGTGGATCTTGCAGCTTGTCCCTTTGGCCCATTACAGGCCCTGTTGCAGAGCACATGTGCAAGGCCTACCACCACAGAGGACCCAGACCAGGAAGTGGCCCCACAGCCTGGCTTATTTGATCAGAGTGCCCTAGCACTAGGACAACATCTGTGACCCTCTGCAGTGGCAGACCCCACTTGATGGGGTTAGCAAGTTCCATACCTGGCCCTGGATCTCAGCAGAAGCACATTCAGCATTCTCTTTGCTTCTCCTTGTTCTCTGTCTTTCCAGCCATGGTGTGCAGCCACAGCGATCCTTTCTCTTTGCTGTATCTCAGGAGCAGACAACAGGTACTCAGACCAGAAAGCACCTGTCCATCCTTCTGCTTTCACAGTCTGTTAACTCTGACACAGCCACCTTTCGCTCTGGCTACACTGATATCACCTGCACACTCACAGTCCAGTTTATCACCATGCAGGTACTTGGCATTTCTCTGGCTCAAAGAGATTTACCTTCCTTTATCTTCCTCAGCACATTTATATTCCTCATCCTCTGTATCCCATCTTTTCCAGGCTTAGATGCAACCTTCATTCTTTTTCCGGGCTTAGAATGCAACCATTGTCTTCTTCCCAGGCTTAGACCCAACCTTGTCCTTTTAGTTCAGGCTCAGGACACAACCTTTCCTCTCTGCTTCATTTGCCTCACCACTATGGTGCAACTTCAGAACAATGCAGACAATTCAGCAACTTGTAGCTTTCCTTTTTCTTTGCTGCTTCATTTTCCTGATGGGGCAGGCCTCCTGCCCTGAGGACAAATTGCTGGCAGCCCCTGGCAGGCCCATCTCATAGCCCCAGTATTCCAGGGCAAGAGCCTCCTCCTCTTGGAGGAGCTCTCCCAAACTGCCTCAGTCTATCACTGTCCCAGACTTTTGGAAGCCCTTTTCTTGCTTCCCAGTGGCTGGAGCCACTATCTGTAAGAAAAATGCATGTGTATGAGGCTCCTCAATGACTCATAGGCTGTTCAAAAGGCGCCAGATTTTAGCTTGTATTTTCCCCAAGAGTCTTTTCACAAGCCCCAGAATCCTCCTGGTGAGTCCTGGCTTGGTGGTTGGCTGGCTGGTGTCACATGGCTGCAAAACATGGAGGTGGAGTAAATAGTGTCCCAACATTTACACAGCTCTCTATGTAAGGGAAGGGATAAAAGCAACTGAACAAAAGAGTAAACAGGAGGAGAGGAGGCACTGTGGGTCATCTTAGAGACTGGAAATGGCACCACAATCTGCACAGGGTTGTATACAGACTCCCATGTCAGGGGAGGGAATGGACAAGGATGTGATAGAAGGCATACTTACAATGACAGAGAAAGGGGAGATACTGTTGATGGGGACCTTAATATTCCAGATGTTAACTGGAGCACCTTTGCTGCAGCCACATCCAAAAGCAGGGCCATTCTTGATGCCCTTCAGGTGACATGCCTCAGACAGCTAGTTTTGGAACCTACTGTGAGGGAGCAATCTAGACCTCATACTCTCAAATGGGGACAGTGAGAGGATGTCAGATGTAGAAGTGGATAGCTATTTGGGAACAAGTGACCACCAAACAGTGGTTCACGATAAACTCAGCTACAGAGTCAAGCCTACAAAAAGTGAGGGTTCTGGACTTCATGAGGGCTGACTTTGCAAGATGGGAGAGTGCATTAGAAAAGCACTAGCAAACAGGCTAGAAAGAGGGGTGGAGCAACAATGGGAAATATCAAAACTGCCATCACAGAGGCAACAAGCCTTTGTGTGAAGCAAATAAACAAATCAAAATGAAAGAAAAGCCACTATGGTTCTCAAAAGAAGTGGCGGTGAAGGTTGGGGAGAAAAGATAGCATTTAGGAAGTATAAGGAAACACAGAAGGAGAGGACAGAGAACTGTACCAGTTAAGGCAGAAGGAAGCAGGGAGAGTAGTCAGAATAGCAAAGGCACAAACTGAAGAAAAGATAGCCAGCTCAGTTAAGAAGGGGGTAAAACCTTTTATAGGAATATCGGGAGTGTAAAAGACAAAGGAAGGGATAGTGAGGCTGAATAGAATGGATGGTGGGTGGGCAGAGAGTGACAGTGAAAAGCAGGGATACTGAATGAATACTTCTGTTCAGTATTCACAAAAGAGGAAGTGGGGAAGTGCCCAATCCAACTAACAGAAGCACTCTGGAGAGGGGGCTATCCCAGTCCTTTCAGAAGAAAGGGTTCAGAAAGAACTCCTAAAACTGAAGGTGGACAAAGCAATGGGTCCTGTTGAATTCACCCCAGAATTCTAAAAGAATTACAGAGAACTAGTGACACCACTGACTACCCTTTATAACAAATCATGGGAGGAGGGTGGTACCTGAGGACTGGAAGAAGGCTGATGTGATTCCCCTACAAAAGTGGAGCAAGACAGAGGCAGAAAACTACAGACCTGTCAGTTTGACCTCTGTGGTAGAGAAAGTGATGGAATCACTTCGAAGGAAAGAATTGTTGAGTACCTAGAGGCCAGTGGGGCACAGGACCCACAGCAGCATGGGTTCACAGGGAAGGTCATGTCAGATGAATCTAATTGATTTCTTTGACTGGGTGACCAAAGTAGTGGATCAGGAGGGCTGTGTACATGGCCTACCTAGACTTTAGCAAGGCATTTGACACAGTCCCACACAAAAGATTAGTAGTCAAATTAACCAGCCTTGAGTGGGTCCCAGAGTGGTAGCCTGGGTAAAACATTGCTGAACAACAGGACACAGAAGGTAATTGTAAATGGAGTCCACTCTGAAGAAAGAGGGGTTACTAGTGGGGTACCACAGGGTTCAGTACTGGTCCAGTCCTTTTAATGTCTTATAAGTGACATTGCAGAGGGACTGAAGGAAAAGATGCCTCTTTGCAGATGACACAAAGATCTGCAACAGGGTTGATACTCAAGGAGGATGGAAAGGATGAGAAGGGACTTGGCAAGGTTGGAGGAATGGTCAGAAGTATGGCAGCTTGGATTCAATGCAAAGAAGTGCAAACTAATGCACCTGGGAAACAAAACCCAGGGAAGATTACACAATTGGGGGAGAGGTAGTAATAACAACAAAATGGAAAGAAACCTGGGGTAATCATATCAGATGACCTTAAGGTTGGCAAGCAATGTGAGAAGGCAGTAGGGAGGGCTTGGGGATACTGGGATATATAGGGAGAGGCATTGCCAGCAGAAAACAATAAGTTGTTATGCCCTGTACAGATAGTTAGTGAGACCCCATCTGGAGTACTGTGTCCAGTTCTGAGACCCCATCTCCGCAAGGACATAGACTGGATGGAGGCAGTTCAGAGGAGGGCAACTAAATGGTGCAGGGTCTGCAAGAGAAGCCATACAAGGAGAGGCTAAAGGAGCTTAATATGTATACCCTTGAGGAAAGGGGGGCACGACAGAAATGTTTAAGTACCTCAGTGGAATCAACAATGTCCAAGAGGGTAGCATCTTTCAGAAAAGAGATGTGCAAGAATAAGGGGACACAATTTGAAGATAGAGGGGGACGGCTCAGGGCAATGTGAGGAAGTATTTTTTCACAGAGAGGGTGGTAGACGCCAGAGAACAGCCTTCCTGAGGAGGTTGAGGGTCTAAAACTGTGGGAGAATTCAAGAATGCATGGGACAGACATAAGGCAATTTTGTGGGGGTAGGAAGAAATAGGCTGTTGGTTAAATAGGATCTGCAGCTTATCCTCTAGGTAGGGAAATGGGCAGACTAGGTGGGCCAAGTGGTCTTTATCTGTCGTCAAAGTCTATGTTTCTATGTTTCAGTGTCCTCTGTATCAAACTCTCCTGCAGCCAAACACTTTACTTTTATTTAACATTATCCCCAGCATTAAGTAGCCACTCCTATGCCCTGCAGAGTGACTGTGTCATTTAACATTTTCATTAAGCTCATTTCCAGTCGCTGTTGTTGTTTCTCATTGCTGCTAGGCAGCACACACATAACCCCAGTTAATCCCTGGCTGTAGTCCGTGAACCCATTTTACATATTTATTTCCCATGGACTGGCAGCCTCTCCATATCTCTGTTCACACATATCTTTATTTATTTACCATTCTTCTTTTCCTTGTGTTAGCGCTACATTTTGCCCCAGTGCTAGACAGGACTCCTACTTACAAGTGTCACCTCATTAATATTCATGAGGTGGCTTTCCTGTAGCTTGAGCATGATTGATGCACACAAAAAAGGTTCCTTTTCCTCTTTGCTGTCTCTCCACCTAAACTAATGTTCCCAGTCCTTTTTTTGCATTTCTCTGGGACTGGAACCACTGTAGAGGCAGCCCATAATGGACCTGGAATGGCTGAAAGAATTTGCACTTCTGTGCATGAGCGGAGCTCGCCGGCATGTAGTGCCATTCAGCTGCTGGTGACTCCATGCTACAGCTCCTCCAGACCCCGCTCTTTCTCTGAGAAACAATGCGGGCTGGCAGGAGAGGCCATGGGACACAGGGAACAGCCAGTAAACACAGTACCTAGAGAAAAAGATGGGTGAATGACCAAAACCCTGGGGAAATTAACCTTTGGGGGCTTTCAGGTATGCTCTAACAGGGGTTTAAAATAGTTGTTAGGAATATATCCTACTTTAATTAGATTTGGTGTACAGTGACGTGAGTGAGTTTTATTGAGCGGCTCAATATGAGAGGCTCAATAAAACCGCCGAAGTTAGAGCAGGTGGTGGAAGATATCGCTATATCCTGTAGCGTGAATGTAGCAGTAAACTATACTTGCTAAAGCAGGATATAGAGAGTTGTTTGGCCAAGCCCCTGCCAAGCTGGCTGTTTAGCATAGTGGAGTAAGCCACTGCCCTGGAGCCAACGGACTTAGGTCTGGGTCTAGGGAAAACTTTTTTTTTTCAGTATTTGACTAGTTTGTTTTTCCCTGTGTCCTCGCCCCCACAGAGTTGATTATATTAAGTTTGGGGGGTAAAGGGGAGCGGTGGCATAGCCCTCAGCATAAAAATGAATTTTATTGTTATGTGGTTTGGGAATGAAAGCAACCATCGCTATTTGCAGCGGTCGCTTTGATATTGGTCGCTGTTTTGACGTGGCCAGTCTTTTGGTTGCTCTTTTGGTTGGTGAGATTTAGTACTCAGCATTATCACATAAAACCTTGGATTCTTGTGACTGTATGTCATTCTCATAGACAGGTTTTCTTGTATTTACTTATTTGCAAACTGAATCAAACTAAAGTTAGAAAAAAGAAGAGAGGCAGGTGGCGCCACAGCATCACTGACTATAGTGCCGAGAGGTGATACACTAATTTGGTCCACTGGCTGTTTACAACATATTGCTTTTTTGCTGCATTTAGATGGTGAGCAGTCTTTGCTTTCCACTTCTAAGCAAACGCATGTTACTTCAGTTGGTCTGGAGCTGGGAGTCTTGTCTGGGAATTGAACCTGGGTCCTTCTTATGGCAGGGGTCAGCAGAAATGATCCCTAACTAATCAGTAGTGAAGCCACAAGTTACTTGTAAAGTTCTTACCACTGTTTATTTATTTATTTTTTTTATTTCATGGTTTGAAATAAACTTTGAGCAAGGTGCTCATTTTCAAAGGTTCCATGTCAGTATTAAAGAATACAATCATACATACATTTATACATACACACATACATGCATTCTAAGAACTTCAGTTCATAAACAAAATAGAAGGGTGTACATTTTACAAAGGGAAGGGAATAATTCAGACAACACCATGTATAGTCACTAATAACTTGACATATAGTAAGTAAGAGATATTTCAACCATAGCAAAGTTCAGGCAATGAATTAGTTGACTTATAGCAGATGCCCAAGTTCAGAGTACCCCTGCACAATGAGTAAAGTTAACAGATGTTCACGTTATTGTTCAACTGGTATAGTATAACACATCATTCAGTTTCAAAACAAGTGCAAGACAGCCTGGTGGGTAGGCTCCATCAAGGTGGGTGCCAGCCTCAGAGAGTAGTCTCAGTCCAGGAGGTGGAGGGATTAATCGATTAGGAGAAGGAGAAGGAGAAGGAGGAGGAGGAGGAGGAGACTAGAGGGAGACTAGTGGGAGAGATCAAATTTAGGCAAGAGGAGTGGGGGGATAGAACAGTAATGTAAGTGGGGACTTTGCATTAAAAGGAAGGAAAGGTAGAATGGGAGGAGGAAAGGCATATGCAAAAGGGTAAGGGTGGGAAGACTGGTAGTAGCAAGAGCTCAGGGTGTAGGAGGAGAGGAAAATTTATTATGCATCAAGACACTGAGAAGGGCCAGGCATCAGGTCAGTGGAGTCAGCTTATACTGGGCATATGATTCAGGCTAGGGGAAGTAGGGGTAAGTCAAGGCCTAGAATGGCCGAATTGACAGGCAAATCCTGCACCTCACAAGAACCAATTTCAGTGAGGAAGTGTTTGAGGTCAAGTTTTGAGAGAGCTGAAGACTATCTATGTTTAGTAAAGATGTGGGACTTCATTTAACCAAAGTGGGGCCCTATACACAAAGGATCATTGTCCCAATGAGGTTTTTATGAAGGGAACAGAGCGGGAGTATGGACCATGCCCTTGGTCGATAACTAGAGAGGTTACCCTGCAGTAAGTCCCTTTGCAGGGGAACTTTGCCAAGCAAAGCATTCTTACCAAAGAGGCACATCAGATACTTTTATCCTATTCCTGAGGTTCAGCCAATATGTCTGCTCATAGAGCAAGCAGGTGTGTGCTATGTTATCCACACCTAGACTGAGTCTGCATGCTTTGTTAAGGGCAGTCTCTACACATTTAAGAGCAGTATCAGTAGCTGTACCTTAAGCTACTAAGCCGTAATCAATGAGTGTCAGAATAGAGCTGAATACTGCCAGGCGGAGGGCAGACAGTGTAAGGAATTTTTGTGTCTGTGAAGGATTCCTAGCTTAATGTTGACAGCTTTTACAACCTGGTCGATATGTTGAGTGAAGTGGAAGGTGTCATCAATAGTTACCCCTAGGTATTTAAAAGAGTGTACCTGTTTAAGAGGGTCAGCCTTGTTATTGATGATAGTCAGAGCAGGGTGCTTTTCTTGAGCTGGTGACTGGAGATCAGCATAGTTTTAGTCTTCTTATAATTATGAGCAATTTCTGAGCACTGAACCACTCATCTAGATGGTAGAAGGTAGACTGTAGTTCCCTGTGGAGTTTATTGGGCGATTGTTACTACCAATGATGACTGCATCATCAGCGTATAAAATTATTTTTCTCCTGCAGGCATCTGGAAGGCTATTTAGGAACAAGCTAAATAGTAGAGGCCCCAATATGGAGCATTGAGAGACCCCAAGAGAGACATTCCTTGCGGTTGCGACGATGGAGCTGATTTTAACACTCTGGGACCTGCATGACAGGTAGTTCTTGAACCACATGACTGCTTCTGGGGCAACCCCCAAGGACAACAGTTTCTGAAGCAGGATAGGATGGTTGATAGTGTCAAGGCTTTAGTGAGATCTATGAAAATAGATCCCACTAACTTGCCACCATCCATAACCTTGTGCACATAGTCAGAGAATTCTACTAAAGCAGTGGCCGTGCTGTGGCACTTTCGAAGCTGTGCTGCTGGGGACATTGCAGACCATACTCTGGAGGTACCTGGTGAGCTGATCAGCAATTATTCTCTAATGCTTGGAAAGAGGGGAGAGAATAGAAATAGGTCTGTAGTTTGTAGTGCATGAGTGATCCCTGCTTTATGAACTGGGGTCACTAGGGCCTGTTTCATACAGATGAAAATTCAGCCTAGGCAAGTGATTTATTGAAGATTTTAGTTATAGGAGTTATTACTTCATTAGAGTCATAGCCACCAGCTTCATGTCAATACTGTCACTACCAAGCCTGGTTTTGCCCAGTACCTTCTGGAACATGGAGATGACACATTTGAAGTAGAAGTTGAGATGGCAGGGATTGCCATATGATGTTAACAGGGTTTGCTCAGTGGAATTAAAGTAGTCAGGTGGGAGTACCGAGCTCAGATCAGTGAATGCAATATTGAAAGCTTCAGCTATGGTGAGAGGATCCAAAGTTAGTGTTCCATTCAAGTTGAGCATCGTAGGGTGCCTCCTATCATCTTTTCCAAGAAGGTCCTTTATATTCTCCCAAAATCTTTTTCCATTTCCCCAGTTCCTGTCCATCTGTTCTTTATAATATTTAGTTTTAGTGAGTCTTGCTACATTTGTACACTTATTGCATGCTGCCCTGTACTTGAAAGTCTAGCAGATTACAAGAACTCGTGGTGGAGGAGATGAATGTGTTATTTTATTGAAACCTATGATGTATTTGATATATGTAGTACCACATTATTGTTAATGTTTCTATAACTGTTTAATTAGAAAATGTCTTTCTGTCCATTGTAAACTCTTTTCCTGACCCCTTCTTCTTTGTATTCCATTACCAGATTCTAAGTAAGCAATGAGACCTGACAGGGTGTAGAGTATTGGTGGATACCCACATGCAGGCTTTACAGTCCATGGAAGTGCAGGTATCCACCAACACCTCACAGCCTGAAGTGTATTATTGTACTTAGAAATGATTTTGGCAAAATAACAAAAAAAATCTCTAAAAGATACAAAAGGGCAGGAAAAATACAATAAAATATTGCTTAGAAAATGTCACAAACTCCCTCCACAAATGGTTTCTAGCTGTCAGTCATTTGTCTTTCTGCATATTCAGTATAGCGGACTGTGTATGAGCAACATATCCAACACAGCTGTTCTCCGATTGAGAATTTTCCATGGTAACGAGACCTCAAGAGTGCAGCTCAAGAGGTCCACAGAAACCTTGAAGATGGAAACAGCTTTGTATGTGTATGATTGCCCATATACAATCTTATATAGTGTATGGGTAACCATTATTTTGCTCCTCTGTCCAAAAAGTCCCTCATTACGTAAAAAATGACTTACAGTGGTGCGGTTCCTTTCAGTGCTGTTCATTTCTTGGCCACTTCTCACTGCCGCAGCCCACTTCATCGCATGTGCAAGCGAAGATGTTCTATGCTGTTGTGCTGCACTAGTGATGTAGATAGTGCAGCACAACAACATCGTGAAGCAGCCAGCAGCACAAGTGGATCCCAAAAACTGATTTCTAGCAGTAATCACATTCCACCATAACCTTGTTTACCTTAGAACCTAAGAATTCCATATTTTGCAGTATTTCTCAATAGAATGCTCCAGTATCCCATGATGTGGATGACTTAAATTGAGTGAATCACTTTGAGTGACTCAATTTGAGCACCTGTGAGGACAGTGACCTTTAGAGAATAATGATTGTAAGGAATAGTGAAGAAAGAGCAGCACAATAGTGAATAAAGAGAGAGGCAGTGCTACTGTAGGTAGATTAGTTATGAGCATTTGTTGGATGGAGCAGAGTTGAACTGCTCGTATGGTATGGTGGGTAGAGTCATGGTTCATGGCCCGTGGACCTGGGTCTGGGCATGGGTTTATTATTTTGTAGTTTGTTTGGGGAGGTGTAATTTTTTTTTTTGTCGTACCTGACATCCCATTCACCTGACATTGTTCCCCTGCCCCAAGGTTACCCCACTTGTTCTCCCCTCCCGACTTGTGTCTCCCTCCCCGAGTTGTTGCCCCCCTTGAGTTTCTTCCCTCCGTGACATGCGCCCCCACCCGGAGTTGGTTATAAAAATACAGGGGTGTAGGGAGCAGCCCTGCATAGAAAGTTAGTAAATTTTGTTCCACCATATAAAACTAGTATTTGTGTCTGTTGTTGCAGTTGGTGGAGTGTACATCACCATTTTTGATTTTCAGCAATGTACACTCACTGTGAAGGCAGTCGCTGCTTTGCAGTCGCCATTATGACATAGAACAGAATGCTCCCACCACCCACACAAAGACGGGAATGCATAAATTCAAAATTTGCTCTCACACAGACATACACAGGCTTCATATGGAGCTAGAGGCTCAGTTTTATCTGTTGCAAGGTTAGCAGAGATTGCTCTGTCAAACTGGTTAGGCCATGAGGGGATTTTCATGGTCATCAAAGAAACATCAGAAATGAAAAGTCTGAATAGTGCTTGATTTTTTTTAATGTGTTGTTTATAAGTAAAGGATTATTAGTAGAAAAACATTCAGTTATTTATGTTGTTGTTAATACTGTTAGAGACCATTCTATGCTTGTAAGAGTGGTCTCTGCATTCTTAGGGTATGAGAACCACAATCTGAAGATGAGCTGTTCTGATATCTTAAGAATGGTGAGGACCACTTTACAAGGATAAGAGGGTTTCATGGTGGTATTAATATATTATTGATTATGCATGATCAGTGTTCTTTTTGTTCAGACTTCTCCTTGAACATGACCCTTTCTAGGCATCTGCAGAGATGCTCTCCAGATTAAGAGTGTCTCACATGCAGGGAAAGGACTGTTTTGCTTGGTCAGGAGCGCCCTCAATCTATAATTATTTTAATTGAGTTTAATTTTAGGGCCTAGTTGAAGGTTTCTATGTAAGCCTAAGGGTGTTAGCCATATTTGTGATGCAAATCAAGAATAATTAGAAGGCCTCATGGATTTTATCATTGAACCTTTTTCTTTACAGGGCAGTTTTGGCACAAAACCTTATGCCAATGGAATGGCAACAGCCAATCAGAATGCAATATTTCACTTGCCCAGTTTCTAAATGGAAATACCGTGTTCTTGGTGAAACATGTGTTTTCTGTAAAATAAATATTTATCAAAATTAACTTATTTACCCAGTTTATTCACCACTGGTTTGGTAGCTATGAATCTGCCTGTCTATTTATGTACCTCACTGAGTGTCTATCTGTCTTCCATCTATTATCTGTCTGTTTGTCTGTCTATTTATCTATCTACTGTATCTATCTGTCTTCCATCTGTTCTCTGTCTGTCTGTCTGTCTCTTTCTATTGGATAGGATGATTCTTTAATGATGATGGCCACCAAGCTAGGCAGGCTATTTCATTTCGAGCTCTAAGCTCTGAGCTTTGCAGCAATATTTGTGCCTTGCTACATCTGTTTTTATTGCATTTTTACCTAAAATAAAGCATATTTAGTTTGTATTATCTTATGTTTAATTTATATTTTCTTCTTGCTTAAGCAGGGACAAACAGTGTGGTAACTGTAAGGATGTAGTTTTATTTTTATTTTTAGCATAGCATTCCATCAGTTAGTCTGGGTGCTGCAAAGTCTGTATACTGCATAGGACCACCACGCCAGAAGTTCCATGCTGAAGCCCCTTGTTTGGTTCCACTGCAATGGAAATTGTTCAATACTGCCCTAAATGTAATCTTGAGCCTGCAAAGCTCTTGATGCTGCACATCTCAAGTATGGAGACAGTGAGCTGATTAAAGAGTTCTTAGAGTGATGCAGGTTGCATCTCTAGGGCCACAGTGATCTCCAGGTGGGTCAGGGACCCTGCACGCAATTTTATAAAAAGGGAAATCCTGCACCAAAAACAGGAGTTGCCACAGCCGAGGCTAGTGCCAAACAATTGGCACACCTACAGGAACTGCTGCAGGGATCTGTCCCTCACCTGGCACAACACAAGAGGCACCAGGATGGTTGCGGGTAGTAAAACTGCATGCCAAGAGGGGGATGGGGACAGAAAGGGAACAGGGTGCCATAGGGCACTGGGAGACAGTGAGCATGATAGGGAGTGATGTGGCACCTGACAGGGGTGCTGTTATAGCCATAAAGCCGATGGGATGAGACTGTGGGGGTGTTCAGGGACAGACAGTGCCATGGCTCCAGGTTGGCACAGCCCTGGCAGCAGCTCCAGTCACCTATGAGGCCACTGCCAGGAGTATGCCCACCTGTGGCCATTGCAATGTCTGTCACTGAACCCTCCCTGCAGTCTCATCCCATCGGCTTTACGGCTATGTAAATTGCACCCCGCCTGGTGCCACATCACCCCTCTCATGACCACTGTCTCTCCAATGCCTCCTATCACACCCCACATGCTCCTTCTGCCCCGGCAGCCCAGTTTCAGACCCCACCCCTATCGCTACAGTGTGTGGCACTGGTGCAAGCCCCTAGACCACCTCCTGGCTGATCTAAGTGGAGCCCTTGTTGCATCCACAGCGGCCTTGCAAAATCAAAAACGGGATGGTGCAGCCCTGCCATGGCACAAGTCCCATTGTGACCTGGTGCAAGAGCACTTTGCCACAAGGGTAATGCATGGTGGGTTGAGTGAAAGGCATCCTGATTTTGATGCAACCTGCTTTAACATCGGGATTGTAGCAAAGTTTTCCACAAGGTGCTCCTTGCATTATAGCCATTTGGTGCAGGCACCTTGTGCCAAACTCTTACCATTTGAAAATCAGGCCCAGTATGTGATAATGCTAAGGGAGCCATGGATGGCTATAGTGTGGCCATCTTGAAGGCCTTGACTCCTCATAGCAGTTAATATCCTCTGCTAACCTCCTGCAGCTTGTCATAGTATAATGATGAGCCGATTGGTTGATGCAACAGGATGGAGGTTAGAGCATTTTTGGAGGAGGTCAGACCTGATGAATGACAGACTGGCTCTTAGAGCTCATTATAGTAAGTACCAAAGGGTGATTGTTCCAAAAAGTCAGAATTCCTATCATGGATGATTGCTTCAGGTGAGTAGCAGCCAGCTCAATTTTCTACACTGTGGACAGGTTGCTACATCTGCCCTGCCTACAGTTAAGGAGAGCTTTTCAGTAGATAAGTGGAAGAGTTCAGACATTTTACTGGGCAGGGTGTCATCCTTGAGAACTATAGTTTATGCGAGTGGCCTGTCAGAGGTCAGTAGTGTTGGAAAAGATGATGGAGATCCTCCTTGGTCCAGGAGGGAGTTTCATTCAGCTTTGCTGCAGAGATGCTCAAGGTGACCTCCAGACTGTGTCCTACTTTCTGTCTTCTGGACCCTGGGCTAACCAAGTTGTTGACAGCTCATCAGGAGACTCTAGGTTCAGTTGTTACTAGGATTGGTTAGTATTCACTGGTGGAGTGTTCCTTCCTTGTGGCCTTAGAAATAATGATTCATTTAAATCTAACTGGATACTCCTGTATTTGTCAGTTGTATCTACCTCACCACCTAGTTTAATATCATCAGCAAATATACTGTAGTTATTTTTGATTGTTGTTGCCTATATCTGACATGTAAGTACTAAAACAATATTGACCTAGGACTGACCTTCGTAGTACAACACAAGTAATGTTTGCTATGCTTGATGTTTGTCTGTTTATTATCACTCTCTTTGTCCTACATGCCAGCCTTTTATTTATCCAGCTAACAATTTTGCAGTTGAAGCTCACAGACAAGTTTGGTGATACGCTTTCCATGTGGTACAACATTAAACACCTTGCTGAAGTCAAGATAAATTACGCCTGATGGAATGTTGCCAGCTAATGCCTTACTTATTGGTTCATAGAAACTTATTTAATTTCTGGTGCATGACCTTCCTTTTGTAAACCCATGCTGTTTTTTCTGTGCTATACCTAGCTCATCTATCTGTCTGTTTATCAAATCTTTGATACAGCTTTCTAGAATCTTACCCAGTGTACTTGTAAGATTTCAAAAGAAACGCAGGCGAGGAGTGACGCGCTGGGTGGCTTACGGCGTGCTCCTTGGCTATTGATGTTTGAGCTGTTACTTCTAATAAAAACTGTATTTTGAAAATGTTCATGCTCCACTTAGTTCTGAGTTTGTGTGCATTCAATCTTGCCTTGTACTTGTAAGATTTATTGGCCTGTAATTTGTAATGTCCCCACCAATTGATTTTGCGGGTTGGAAACATGTTAGCTGTTCACCAGTCCTCTGGGACAATCGTGTCTGAAAGAGATTTGTTAAAATGATAAGTAAATGGCTATGCAATTTCCTTAGTATTTTCCTTCAATAGGCTTAATACATACCACCAGATTAGTGATAGTAATGTCCTAAAGAAAGCATGATAATTCTCAAGAGGAGCATTAACCAGCACCACAGTATAATGGCACATGACTGAAGTAGGTAACCCATGATATGGGCAATTCAAAATGATTAACTCAATTTGAGTACCTGCAAAAAGACTACAATGGAAAACAGTGAGAGTCAGGACCATGACCCAGCCCAGATATCATGTGGTCTCGGAGTTAATTATAAATAGGTATGGGGTATGGGTGGTGCAGCCCCCATGCCATCTAGTGCTGAGATTGGGAGTTGCAATTGTGACATTCATGAAGTTGGTGTGGGCTATCTTTGTTTTTGGTGTTTTGTTTTGCCAATATGATCCTCACTCATCTTGTTTTGTCCATATCACATAGAACCCTGTAGTGTGACTGCCAATGGGTCCACATATAGGAATGGTTTGGAACAGTTTTCTTCATCGGTAGATGAATTGTGAAGGACAGATGGCAGCCTGGTGCTGTGCTTCTGCTCTCCTATGATTATGCTAAGAATACAATAAGTCCTCAAATAACACCGCCAACTATGACTGTTTCATCAGTGACAATCCCATGATAACATTTCTGGACAGTTCTGATACGAGAAAGGTCCAAACCATAAGGAGGAAGAGGTTTAGGGCAGGGCTCAAGTCACATTTTCAGAAGATAATATAAGAACCACCTGCCATTTCCTCAACATCCAACTGAAGCACCTCGACCACAGAGGGTAGTTGGTCCAGGAGGTTGGCAGGTGGTTAGAGGCAAACCAGTTGCCCATCACTCAATGCTCTTCAACGTACTACACCTCCACAAACCATATAAAACTACAAACAGGTTTCTGAGTCTATCTCCAAAATCAAACAAAGGGGGAGAGGACACTGCAGAGCAGAACACTGCAGCACAGGAGCTAGTGCAACAAAACTCCCCAAAACAGGGACCAAAACAAAAAAGCAAAAAGGAAATCCAAAACACTTCTGATCATAGGAGACTCCATGATTTGGGAATTGATACCTACCTCCAACCAGGGGTAACGGCAGATGTCTCCCAGATATATCAGCATCGAGACACTGACAACATTACTAAAATCATGCAGGAAGCAAGAGAAAACATTAGTGTCCTGGTACACATAGGGATTAATGATCCACCAGTCAATCAGTTGTGGAGACCAAGGAACACCTGACCAGGTTGAGACACAAACTGTCATCTATTTCATCCAGCATCTCCTTCTCTGAGATCCTGCCAGTCTGGGAGAGGGGGTAGTTGGACAGAAGGTCAGAGAAGGGAGCTAGGAGAGCTAAACATGTGGCTCAAGGGCAGGTGCCAGGAAAAGGACACAAATTTGTAGGTAACTGCAACAGTTTTGGGAGCGAAAGTTCTTTAATTTGATGGACTGCATCTGACCAAGTAGGAGTCAGTGCATTGGGGAGACATTTGACATCTTTGCAGAATATTTAAACTAGCAAATGGGAGATGGGTGCAGCACCTGATACATCGAATGGAAAGAGCACCCTTCCCCTCAGCTAGTGATCAAATAGGAGTTCAGTATGCTTGTAGCTCATCTGCATCACCAGGTAAGGAAAAAGTCTGGTTCCCATATGACTCGCGAGGGGAAACGTCGACCTCATCCAACAACTAAAACAATGAAATTTGGTCAATGGAAAATCATGTAACAAATGCCCGCAGTCTAGGAAACAAGATCCCAGACCTGCAGGCAACAATGACAGAGGATAAACTAGACATAGAAGCCATTAGCGAGACATGGTTCACCAGTAACCACACTTGGGAGACTTCAGTACCGGCTATGTATTGTTCAGAAGAGACTAAGGTGCAAAAGGGGGCTTATGTCAATGAAAATATCAAAGCTACAGAAATTCAGAATACACATAAGGAGCCAGAAGAATTGTGGGTCACCCTGAAACAGGAAACAGGACAGCCATAAAACTGGGGTTGTCTACAGGCCTCAGACCAGGGGAGGCATAGACAAATTACTGTTAGAAGATATACAAAACATGACAGCTAAAGGAGGTTCTGATAAGTGGAGACTTCAACATGCCAGATACAGATTGGTCAATATGAGCAGGAACATCCACCAGAACTAGACACATAGTGGATTCCTGCAGGAAGGGCCTCAAACAACTGGTACAACAACCCACAAGAGACAGGGCTATCCTAGATCTAGTACTGACTAACAGGAAGGATCACAGCTCTCCTGGTAGAAGGTCACCTGGGGCCAGTGACCATCACACAGTATGGTTCAATTTGGCCACTAGAACAAAATCATCCCATTCCAAGGCAAAAATATGGGACTTCAGAGGAACTGACTTTGATAAGATAGCCAACAGAGTTAAGCTAGCATTGGCAAGAAGAAATACAGGTGAGGGATACAGGCAAAGTGGCAAGCATTAAGGATGCACTTGAAGCAATATCCCATTGTGCTAGAGAGAAAGCAAGAGCAAAAGAAGGAGGAAACCACTTTTGTTCTCAAAACAGTAGCAGAAAATGTCAGAGCCAAAATCCTGGCCTTCAGGAAATACAAGGAATGCAGCGGACAAAGATAGGGAGGCATACCAACTTGCCTAAGGGAAGCAGAAAAGGCAGTAAGACAGGCAAAGGCCCAAACTGAGAAAACACTAGCACAAACAGTAAAAGAAGGGGACAAGACTTTCTATAGATACATTAGTGCAAGGAGAAAGTCCAGATGAGGTATTGCTAAGATCAAAGGGATAAGGGGATTGTGTGGAGGAGTACCATGGAAAAGCATCTATCCTAAATAGATACTTGATTAGTATTTACTGAGGAGAAGGTAGTCAGGGCCCACAGCTCAGCACCATGGACACAGGGGAGGGAGGTGTGCACAAATCCCTTCACAAAAGAAAGGGTCCTACAAGAGCTCGCTAAGCTCAGGGTGGACAAGGCAATGGGACCTGATGGCATACCTCCCAGGGTACTAAAGGAGCTAAGGGTGGAACTAGCACAGCCATTATCAGAACTGTTTAGTGAGTATCTGAGCAAGGAGAGGTCCCAGAAGACTGGAGAAGGGTTTATGTGATCCCGCCTCCACAAGAGTGGTAGCAGGAGGAGGCAGAGAACTACTGACTAGTCAGTCTTACATCAGTAGTGGGCAAAATTATGGAGGCACTCCTTAAGGAAAGGATAGTGCAACATCTGGAATCCATAGAGCACAGAATCCAAGACAGCATGGGTTTCAATAGGAAGATCCTGTCAAACTAATCTCATAGATTTCTTTGACTGGGTAACCAGAGTGGTGGAGAGTAAGGTTTGTCTGTTTGCAGATGACACCAAAATCTGTGACAGAGCAGATGATCCAGATGGGATGAGCAGAATGAGAAGTGATCTGGATAAACTGGCAAAATGGTCAGAAGAGTGGCAACTGGGGTTTAATGCAAAGAAGTGCAAGATCATACACATAGGGAAGAGAAAACTGTAGTCACCTATAGGTTGGGAGGAGTTGCTGGCAATCACAAAGGAAGGAAGGAAGAAAGAGACTTGGGCATCATCATCACTGATGATCTGAAATCATCAAAACAGACCGCTAAAGCAGTAGGTAAGGCTAGAGGTACAGTATGTTGGGATGTATTAGTAGGGGTATTGCAAGTCATAAGAGGAAGGTAATAATCCTCTTTACAAGACACTGGTTAGGCCCCATCTGAGTACTGTGTGCAGTACTGAGACTGCACCTGCACAAGGACATGAACAAAATGGAGGTAGTCCAGAGAAAGCAACCAAAATGGTGCAGGGACTGCATCAGAAAACATATGAGGACAGATTAATGGAGCTCAATATGTATACCCTAGAGCAAAGGAGGGAGAGAGTTGATATGATCAAAACATTCAAACATCTTAAGGGCATTAACAAGGTGAAAGAGTCTAACTTGTTTCAATATAAGAAAAATAGCAGGACAAGAGGACACAGTGTAAGATTAGAGGGAGGCCTATTAAGGGATAATGAGAAGTTCTTTCGCAGAAAGGGTGGTGGATCTATGGAGCAGCCTACCTCAGGAAGTGGTGGATATTAATACAGTGCATAGCATCAAACAGGCATGGGATAAGCATAAGGACGCAATGCAGATGAGTATGAATAGCTAGGCCATTGACAGAGTACAGGCTTATGGCACATTCATAAGTAGAAAAATGGGCAGACTGGATGGGCCTTGTGGTCCTTATCTGCCGTCAACTTCTATGCTTCCATGTTCTAGGAGTAGTCCTGAACAGTATATGGTTCACAAAGACAGCCAAGAAACTACACTCAATTTTGGTGCTGTTAACAATCAGACCATGAGGAGATAGATGGAGTCAGACAGGGTCCAGGGTGCAGCACTGAATAATAGAAAGTTCACTAAGACAACCAACCAACAGCACTTATGAAGACAGTGTAGTCAGGAGAAGGAGTAGGACATGGCCCATGGAACAATACTGAACAGTATCTAGTTCAATAAGATATCCAAGAAACAGTGGTTATTTTGTTGTTAATGGTCTCACCCATGAAGAGAGAAGAGACAGAAGAGAAGAACAGGGTCAACTGTGTGGTATTGAACAGTATCCAGTTCACTATGACAACCAACAAACAGCACTTATTCTGGTGTGAGTGATGGTTCAAGCCATGAGGTGAAATGAGTCAGAAGGAGTCGGACAGGTCCATGGAGCAGTATCGAACAGTATCGAGTTCACTAAGACAAGCATTTATTTTGATGTACTCTCAATGGTGAAAACCATGGAGACAACATGATTCATGACTCTACAGCGAGGAAGTAGCGCACAATATTGCATCAGATGGAAAAATGATAGTAATTTCAGTGTGAATAGTTAAATCAAATCTATATGCCATGAAGAAAGTGTTACCATAAAAGACTGTTATGATGATAATACTGTAGTTGTTTGATAGTATCCTATTTTGCACAAAATTAATTTAATTTACACACACACACACACACACTATGATGCCAATAGCAGAAAATGTTAACACAGAGACTTTCATTATCTGTATAGTAGAGAAGATATTAACAAAAAAGATAAAAGCACTTAAAGTAGGGACTTCTGTGACATCATGAGATGAGAGGAGCATGTGAAATCTGCTCCAGGATCCACGCTAAGCCTTTTATTTAATATAGTGATCATCACAGAGCTGTCTCTTGATTAAAACAACAAATCTGTTGGCAGAATGGCCACTAAACATAATAAAACTGGATGGCGACTCTGATCACTAAATTGAAACAATTAATGAATGAAGACACATAAAGCCATGAGGTCCGTAGGGCTGAAAATTCAGGCCATAATCCTCAGTCTCAATTGCCTCTCTAGACCCTGAGGGAGACCTGAATGATGATGGGAATTTCAGTCTCAAACAGATGGCAGGTTAGGAAAAATAATATATACTGTGCAATGCTGGAGTCTGCCTTGGCAGATTTAAAATGCATCTGAAAGTACGGATACAAAAACTCCCAAGCCAGAAACAAACAGGGAGATGGTCAACGAGCAAGGAAGTCACTGAGGTTGCTCTGTACCTACTGCAGAGAGATCGGAGCCACCAAGTATGCTTGAATGATGCAGAAAACAGGGCATGCAGAAACAACTTTCATATACATTTAGTTAAGGAGGGGCAGAAGAGGGATTCCTCAATGATAGCATTCACCACCCACCTATTGAAAATAGTGCTTAAATTGCCGGAGGACATCAAACTCACAATGGAGTGAGCATAGGTCGTTGGGATCACGGCCCAAGGATGGGAATACCAGGCCAATATCCATTATTATTAAAATGCTGCATTATCAAGCAAAAGAAATTATCTTGACCACAGCCTGGAAACAGGGAAAAAAACTTTGAAAACTAGCCAAACTACTTTGCACAGGACTTTCCTCAATCCTACAGGTGAAGAGGCAGGCTGCCAGAAACATTGTGCATCTGCTGAAGGACAAAAAAGTATTAAAGCCCAGGTGGTGTTTCCTGTCAAATTAAGAATTTTCCTGGACAAAGGACCACAATATATGAGACTGCAGCAGCAGCAATGCCCCAACTACTAAAATGGGAAATTGAATATCCAGACACAACAAAGGAACAGTTGGAAGCAGATGTGCAGCAGACAGCCTGGCAGAGGGCAGTATATGTGAGAAAAAGACAGCGACAGAAGCAGAGTTCCCAAGGCACCTAAAAGCAGACATTAGGAGGTTGATGATGGTGAAGACAAGTGCAAGGCAGGAGAAATCCAGACAGCATTGATAGGGAAGCAATAAACTAATTACAGGATTGATGCTGGTGGTGGTCAATGCATCTGACAGACAAACATGCTACAGATAGGTTTAATGGGGTAAAACAGGGGAGAAGATAAAGAGGAAATGGTGGTGGGAAACAGGATATTGGGTATGGGGTAGGAACAAATGGAATAATCAGCAAGAGAAATTTAGGCAGGGGTAAATGGAAACAAGGGTTAGACAAGGCAAGAGGTAGAGAGGAAGTGAGGAGGAACAAAATGGTAAAATTGGAATAAACGAGGGCAAAAGGGTGAGACCTGTACAGCATAATAAATGGAAATATCAGCAGGGAGGTTGGCAAGGGCATGTCGTAGTCATTCAGATGGTGGCCAGTGTGCCCCTGTGGAGGTCTGGCTAAACATGTGATAATTGCTAGGGGTAAAGGCAGAGAGGAAGAACCAAGAGATACGAAAATTGGGGTGAAAGGGGGAGTTGAGAGAATGTGGTCAGTGAAAGGAATGTGGGAGGAGAAAAGATTCTACACAGAAAGAAACTATAAAAAGAGGTTATCAGGTGAACAGTAGAAACCCAAAAGGAAAAGACTAACAAACTGAAGCTTGCACCAAAGGCAGCCCTTTGGAGGTGTGACAATGGGAATAAGAGAAAGGGAAAAGCCTCCCAGGAACAAATGGGGGATTTTGAGGAAGCTCAGTAGAAAAAGAAAATAACATAGCTCACGAGTGTGATGAGGCTAATGGGGAAGGAGGGTGTTCAATGGCAGGAGAAACTAAACATAGAATGGGGTGGGGAAGGGAATCATCGATAGAAACTTGAAAAGAGACACTGGGAAAATGGACTCAAAAGGAGCAGTTTAAAGCAAAAGAAGGAAAATGAAAACAATGTGCTGACTGAAACCAGAATAGAGGAGCACGGATGGATGAGGGGCTGAGTGGGTGAGAGAAGGTGGAAATCATAAGTGCAGGTGAGAAAAGCCAACATATAGTCCTGAAGTACATGATTAAGGTGGTTGCCCTAACCAGTATGGAGAGCACATCTCCAAGCATTGGAAGAGGGAGGGTAGAAAGGGATAAATGAGGAATCGAGTAGTGAACTACTGAAACGAAGGTTGGGGGAGAAGATATGAGGAAGGGTACCTGAATGTGACACAACGAGAAACTGTGTGAGGGGGTACATGATATAATGAATGAATGACAGATAAATGGCAGGGGCTTCTGGGGCCGGGTATATCTTGGCTTTTCTCATGTCTTGTGAGGGAGGGTTGATCAGCCTCTATTGGGAGAGATCAACTCACTAGACAAATGTGAGAGCAGTTCAGGCAAGACGAGCCCCAGAGTGGAAGCGAACCAACTAACAGGTTTGCAACACACTCAAAAGTCACCTTGGAGCAAATATATAAGAAAATGTGAATGTTAAGAATATGCCACCATGGCAGTGGCAGGAGTAGAACTGTACATAGTTTTTTTAAGTTCAACCAGTTCATGTTTGGTTAAAGTTCAAGGTAAACACAATGGCACTCTTCCTAATGACAAAAACGCAAGGGTAACCAGAAAGCCTCATTTATAGGAATCCAACACCAAAAGTGAGCTATTGGATTGAACATGGATAATATAAAAGTGATTTTTCTAAATGTTAAGGGTATTAACTCGGTGGTAAAGTGCACTAAAATAATCAACAAACTGAAAAATTGGGAGGGGACACAGCATTATTACAGGAAACACACCTCTTGAAGGCAGAACACAACAAACTGAAAGGAAAGTGGGTAGGAGAAGTATTTGTAGCATCTCATCCATCAGCTAAGAGGAATGGGTGGCAATCCTGGGAAAAAGGGCTGGGGTGGCAAGGAATTGACACTGAAATGGATGGGGAGAGAAGATGGGTAACAATGTCGGGACAAATGCAGGAAACAAAAATCCACATTGTAAATGTATATGCCCCAAACAGCCAGGCAACAAACTTTATCAAAGAACTCTCTCAAAAATAGCCACACTGGGACAGGGCTGGAGATGGGTGGGGATTTTAACTGCATTAGACTCTATGTGGGACAGGTCCTCCAAAAACAGCCAAACCAATAGACCCAAAAGTAAAATGTTAAAAACTGTATGGAGGAGCAAGGTTTGTTAGACATTTGGAGGAAACAGCATAGTGGGGGGGCAAAGGACTATACATTCTACTCATACCCACACCAGAAATAATCTAGGATTGACATGTTCCTAGTACACAAGACAAATGTGGACAGAATAACTTCAAGAGACATACACGAGATGATAGTGTCAGATCTTGCGCCTATATTCATCAAAGTAAAAACAAACCAAACTAAAAACACACATTATGGAGGATTGACAATTCTTTATTAAATGACAAAGAGTTTATGGAAAGAATTAAGACAGAAATAACAAGCATTTGTCAATGCCAGATGTTAGCTTGCAGGTATTTGCAGTGGTGTTTGGCACGTATGGTGCTTTACCCTAATGCCCTGTAGCGATTGCTGGTATTTGCACTACAAATTTTCAGCATGACCTTTTGTTACCCCCACCTCATAAAAGCATTTGAGACCTCTGCTTATGAACTGTACCACTGTTATTTTGTTAATATGTCCTGAGCGTTGATTTCCCACAGCGACCACACCATTCTGCTCCACATGTGCAAAACACAGTTCGGGCAGGATGTGAAAAATGACAGCTGTAGCATTCATAGGGAGGTGTGAAGGATGGCAATGTTGAACATCTGGAGTGAAAATACAACAATTTTCGAACTTACGAGGTACATGGAAACATGCTAATGAACGCCATGACACAGTCATTTTGTGGACTTTTGTCACCAAATTTTCAACATAGGCATTTTGGGACCTCTGCTTATGAACAGTGTCATTGTGATTTTCATAATCTGTCCTGAGCACTGATTTCTCACTGTGACCATACCATTGTGCACTGGATGTGCAAAACACATTTCACCAGGATGTGAAAAATGTCAGCTGTACTGTTCATAAGGAGGTGTGAAAAAATGCATGTTGAAAATCTGGAGTGAAAATATTTCAAATTCGAAGTTATGGTGTGCGTGGAAACTGCGCTGATGCACCCTCATAACACAGTCATTTTTGACATTTTTTCACCAAATTTGCAACATAGGTTATTGGGAGCCCACCATTAACAGTGACACTGTTGTTTAGTTAATCAATCCCAAAGGTGATTTTGTGCAGTGACCTTGAAATCACCTTTGAGGACCGAATAACTCACATGACAGTAACTGAATTCATGAGGTGGGGTCCCAAGAATCTCCTGTTGAAAATGTGCTGCCAAATTTGCAAAATGCCGAGATAGCCACCTAAGTTGAAAAAACCCCATTTATGCCATTATACAGCTTACCGTCATTTCTTCAGTTTGATGTCGCTTTCAAGAGTGCAGACGTGTTCACTCCACTGAAGATCATTGCGCCAGGCTCCGGAGGTAAGTATGAGGGAGGTGGGTATGCAGAGGTGGGTGGGTTCGAAGGAAGAAGACACAGCGAGGGACGGTTTTCTGTTTTCACAGGTTTTAAAAAACAAAAGATGTTGCGGGACAGTTTTCCCATTTACAGGGACAATGGGCATGCTGGGGTGGGCTCCCAGCATGCCCTGGGAATTTGTTGGAGGGTCCTGGAGACAATGGGGACTGGGCACTCCGTCTGCACATACAATGTGTTTGGTGGGGACAATAACAAGGGAGCAGGGTAGATGGCAGCAGAGGAGGAAGTAGGAGGGATTTTATTAGCAGCCAGAGGAACAGGGTGACGCCAATATGTTAAATACACACACGCTATCACCACTGATTGCAGTGGTGCTTTTCTTTAACTGAAGACCACTCAGAGCCAAACTGCTGTCATAGACAGCTCATGCATCCATTGTGCAGTAGGGTTGCACACGTTACACTGAGCACTGCATTGGACAGGAGGGTCACACACCTTCAAAAGTTGTACTGTCCCAAAACATTCCTTGCACATGCATGGCTAATGCAAAACAAACAAGCATTTGTCAATGCTGAATGTTGCTTGCTTCTATGTGCTGTTTAGGTATTTGAAGTCATTGGAGTGCAAATATTGAAAATTTGCGAACTCACGAGCATGCGAGGAAATGCACAACGCACGCCGTAAAACAGTTATTTTAGAATTTTTTCACCAAATTTTCAACACAGCCATTTTAAGACCTCTGCTCATGAACAGTGACACTGTGATTTTCTTAATGTCCCATACATTGAGTTCGCACACCGACTGTGCCATTGGGCGCTATGGGTAGAAACACATTTTGGGCAAGATGTGAAAAATGACAGCTGCACTGCTCATAAGGAGGTGTGGTAAAATGGCAATGTTGAAAATCTGGAGTGCAAATATTGAAAATTAAGAGAACTCACGTGCATAGGAACTGCGAATGCACGCCGAAAACAGTCATTTTTAGAATTTTTCACCAAATTTTCAACATAGCCATTTTAAAACCTGCTAATGAACAGTATCACTGTGATTTTCTTAATGTGTCCCATACATTGATTTTTCACACCGACTGTGCCATTGCGCTACATGAGCGGAAACACATTTTGGGTGAGATGTGAAAAATGACAGCTATACTACTCATAAGAAGGTGTGGTAAAATGGCAATGTTGAAAATCTGGAGTGAAAATATTGAAATTCATGAACTTACGAGCCTGCTTAGGAATTGCAATGCAGCTCGTAAAACAGTCATTTTTAGAATCTTTCCACCAAATTTTCAAAATAGTCTTTTGAGAGCCCACCTTATGAACACTGGCAGTGTTGTTTCATTAATCAGTCTAAAGGTGATTTCACGCAGTGACTGTGAAATCACCCTTCGGGCCTGAATAACGCCATCGACAGTGACATCATTCATGAGAAGGGGTCCCAAAACCCCATGTTAAAAATTTGGTACAAAATTCCAAAAATGCCTGAGATATGCAACAGTTGAAAACCCCCATCTAGCCCATTATACAGCTTACTGGCATTTCCTCAGTTCACGGTCGGCTTTGAAGAGTGCAGACGATTCCCGGTCCAGCGAAGATCATCACGCCGAGCCCGGAGGTGGGCATGGGGTGAGGGGGGTGGGGGAGGCAGGGTACAGTGGGTGGGTGGGTTGTGGGAGGGGTGGGAGACAGCGATGGAAGGTTTTCATTTACAGGCTTTTTTGTATTCAGACGACGGACATTTGCCATGCTGGGGTGGGCTCCCAGCGTGGCACCAAAGCTTTGGGGGCGTGAAGACTGCTAGCACACAGCGGTGCGATGCGGATGTTTGCCATGTGGGATGGGCTCCCAGCGTGGTAGCAGGGAAAGCTGTTTGGGGACATGGAGCTGACAGGGATTGGGCACCCCGCTGGCTAAAACAAGATTTGCCATGCTGGTTTGGGCTCCCAGCGTGGCACCAAAGCTTTGGGGGCGTGAGGCAAGCAGCACAGCGGTGGTTTTCTTTGAAGTGAAGACCACCGCTGTCATACACAGCACCTGCATCCATTGGTGCAGGACCGCCACGCCTGCTCAATGCAGCAGTGGATTGCACAGGACAGTCACACCTCCAAACTGTCCTATTTTCCCAAGACGCCTCGCGCATGCGTGAACGAAAAACATAGAGAGACATAAATGCAGGAGGAGAGATATCAGAACCAGTAGTCTGGGGTACAATGAAGGTGGTCCTCAGGGGCAAATTATCAGTTGGTCAGCATCCAAAAATAAACAGCGTCAGGAAAGACAGAAGTACCTAGAAGAAAAATTCAAAAGGTTAGAATAAGCACATAAACATTTCCCATCCTCAAATACATTAAAAGACATGAAGGACACCAGAAAAGAACTGCAGGAACTGCTGGAGAAAAAAGTAGAAGATCAATTATGCTACACAGCTCACAGGTACTACAAAATGGGAATAAGGGCTGCAGCCTTACTGGCATATAGAATAAGGAAGAATGAGGCACACAGAACAATATTAAAGATTATACTGATCGGTCTAGAAACAGGATATAGGACAGATGCTAATCAAATAGCAAATACATTTGCAGAATACTATAAACAGCTATATACAGAAGAACAAAACCCACAGACCTGCAGCCTAAAATGCAAAACTTTCTGAGGTCCATGGACTTACCCAAATTATCGGAGGAGGAGATGAATCATTGAAGCCCCAATAAGTAATATGGAGGCATTTGGGACAATAAGAGACCTGAAGTCAAACAAAGCACCAGGCCTGGATGGTTTCAGCTCAATTTCTACAGAGCATTCAATAAACAGCTAACACCAGTCTTAGGTAATCTACTGCATCGCTTCCAGTCAAAGTTATTCCTTTGATGTGGAATGGGGTGGTCATTTTGGTAATAGCGAAACCAGAAAAAGACAAAGAGTGTTATGAATCGATAGACCTGTATCTCTCCCAAATCAGGACCTCAAAATCTTTTCCAAAATTAAGGCAACCAGATTACAGAATGTAATATAGTCAATTATTCACCCACAACAGAAAGGTTTTATTCCAGGAAGACATCTAACAGACAATATCCGATGAATACTGAATAATAGTACAGGAGGGTATAAAAAGCAAAGACCCACAAATAGCTATCATGATAGAGGCTGAAAAACCTTTACTAGGCTAAACTGACCTTCTTAAAGGCCATGTTGCAACAATTTGGATTTGGGAGACAGTTTGTAGAAATCATAGAGCTACTATACAATAACCCTATGAGGAGTGAGAACCAATGGAACCTTTCAGAGCAGTTCAAAATAGGGAGGGGAATGAGACAGGGTTGCCTGCTGTCCCCCTGCTGTTCACAGTCAACATGGAACCATTTGCAGAAGCAGGTAGAGGAGAGAATTTACAAGGCATAAGGACAGGAGGAGAAGAAAATAAAATATCCAGATAAGCAGATGACACAGTGATATACATGAGGCACCCTAACGAAACATCAAAAACTTTCTTGGTTTGGCCGAAATATACAGGAAATATCAGGTTTCAAAATAAATATCACAAAATGGAAATAATTTAAATTAGTGGGAAGACAGACGAAGAGATCAAAAAAATACTTCCAGGGAGTGGAACCCAGGCCAGATGAGGTATCTGGGAATGTAACTACCCTGCCAGTTTAATAAATTATACACAGCTAACTATGGTAAATTAAAAACAGAGGCTTTCACCGACATTAAAAGGTAGGGGCATTACTCTCTCTTTAGTGATGGAATTAACTCAGTCAAAATGAACATCCTACCAAGGTTCTTGTTCTTATATCAATGTCTCCTCATGTCAATTAGGAGGATGGAATGGAAAGAACTTACAGGGTTATAAAAATTCATTTGGGCAAATCAGAAACCAAGAATGGCCTGGGCATTATTGCAATGGCACAAGCAGGTGGGAGGGTATGGAGTACCTAATATGAAGGCATACTATGAAGCAACACAGTTTACCCCACTGATTGAGATTACTAACCAGACACAGAAGCAGTATGGAAAGAAATAGAGCAGAATACCAATAGAGAAAAGCACCTAGAAACACTAATCTGGAATGTGGAGATAAAACTGACAATCTCGCAAATTGCTTGACAAGGCACACCTTCATGAACTGGCTCACAACCAAAAACAGTGAAATATTCTTAGTACACAAGCTCACTTGATTCCCTCTGAAAGACAAACATTTCCCTAGCACAAATGGATCCCATATTTTGGCACTGGGCCAGAGGAGGGTTGCAGTTTATACACCAGTTTCAGACAGACCTAGGGATTAAATCATTCCGTCAATTACAAGCAGAATTTCAGCTACACAGCAGAGACCACTTTAGATACCTCCACATGAGGTCATACACCCAGAGACGGAGTGTGGGGTTGCAGGAGGGGGAGAGGAGCACCCATTGATGTACAAAGTAAAGGATCTGTCATGACACAATCAGCACACCATCAAATATCTATTACATATGCAAGATAAACAAAATAAGGGAAGACAGAGGTAGAAATATCACAAGCAACATGGGAAAGGAAATGGAGGTTAGCATAAGTGAAAAGAATGGGCGCTGATCTGGCTGGGAACACAAAACAACAGCCTCAGAAAGCTGGAGAGAATTTAGATGAAGATATTGAACCACTTTTTTATTACACCAGAGAAGTCTAAACACATGGGAACATCCCCACTGATAAATGTTGGGGAGTATGTGGTAGCAAGGGGACCCCAACACACATTTTCTAGTCCTGCATAGGCATACAAGGGTACTGGAAGGAAATCAGTGACAGGATCAAAGACAGTCTAAAATTGACCCAAGAGCTAAATGTCACCAACATCTTGGGGGTTTATAACCCAAGGAAGTTAAGGGGGAGCCAGAAGATACTTACTGTATATAGCATAATGATAGCAGCAGCCCTGAAAACAGTCACACAAAATGGCTGACGTCAAGAACCCCAGACAGGGCGCAATGGCTGCAAAATTATAAAAGATTACATCCATGGATGAAATGATAGCCAGGCTCAATCTAGATGGTTGCCATTTGCACACCTACTGGAAGAACTAGATGGAACAACGGTGCTAGAGCAACTGTCAGCAGTGTCAGTGGCTCAGTAGGCACACTCGCCTCTGAGGCTGGGAGATCAGAGGGCTGTGAGTTCAGTTCCCACATCTGGCACTTGGGTTAATATACCAGTACTGACACTGTAGTGCAGCATGAGAGGCGCTGCACTTCGAGGTGCCGCTCTTTCAGATGAGATGTTAAACCAAAGTCCCATCTGCCTGGATTGGTGGTAATTCAGGTGGATGTTAAAGATCCCATGGCACTTATCGAAAGAGTAGGGAATTTCCGTGTCCTGACAAATTTCTCATTCACTAAAAATACCACCAACAGCTTAATCTGGTTCAAGGTTAGTTGGCATTCATCTGTATCCCCGGTCGTGCCAGAAAATAGGCAGGATATGTCTAGTGCAGTTACCCGGTCAACAAAACTAAATAAAATAAATATATGAGTAGGCTTTCAACAAACAAATGTAGTCATTTAAAAGAGAAGAACTGCTAAGGGTGAGGTTTGGTGTTGTGTTTATTAATGTTTACAACGTTGAATAGAAAATATTGAAATACAGTAATTGTAAGGAAAAATTAAAATACAAGTATTGAAAAGCATAGAGCACAAAAAGAAAGAAAATGAAAGACCAAATGTAAAGCAGTAGATGAAGGTCAGGAGCTGGAAATATAAAATAAGTTGGGGTGAAAGTATATGTGCAAATTAAATGTGAGCAATGTAAAATGGTTTTTGGTAGATCTGAGGAGAGACTTGATCTGAGGGGAGAGGGCAGTGGGAGGTGCTCATGGAGGGGGCACTGGACTGATGTCTCAAATGAACTCCCTAGTAGAATAACAAATCCTCATGAAAGAATATACTCAAGAGCCATAAAGGTTCACTGACTTCCAGTATTTCACAGGACCATGAAGCAGGAGGAGAGATTGAGGCGATCTCAGAAGATGCCATGAAAAGCTGAGTAGCAGGAAAAGGTCATTGTGCCACTTAATCTTCCTTGGGTTGGACCAGTGGTGTTGCTCCCATCCCTACAACCACTGGTCATTGCAGGTGTCCTCCTCTTTAACCTCTCATGTATATGCTTTGGGACAGGGTGCAGGATACACTGGGATGGGGGTGCTCTCAGGTGCCCTGTGCACTGTGCTCAGGGGCTAGATAAAGGCCCTCCCAATCGACAAGATGAACAAAGTCTCTAACAGAAATAATGAAATCAGCTCACAGTAAATGATCTGGGTCTAGGTAATGTTTTATCACAGCAGAAAAACTTTGTAAAAACTTATCAATTTCAAACACAAAGTATGCAGAATTTAGTGGCGATCTGTGTTGTAAGAATAATGACCTTACTGTTGTGACCTGAACAGTGTATGTGCATTTATGTGTGTATGATATATGAATAAAAAATGTATTTATAAATAAGTACTTGAAGTATAACTTGTTGACAAAATGGGAGGCACCAAATCCTAATATGTATACTGCCACTTACTGAAAACAGACCGAATGAGCCACACTGCATCCTACACTCAGTCAATTAGATAAGAATTGCTCCCCCACCAGAAATTCAGTATCAATGACATATTCATCTGACTCTGTTGGTTATGATGAGCACATACCTTCCTCTACACTGGGACTAGTGTAAAGTGATGCTTGCCTAGTCCATACATCCATCTTTATGTATGCCAACATGCCTATATACTGTGGAGACATGTTTATTTGTGTTCTTGAATAGTTGCTCCTGCTGCACTGAATACACATTCAAAACTAATGTTTGAAGGTGGACAGCTGAGGTATTTGATGGCAGTTACTGTCACTGCTGGCCACTCATTAGCTTTAGTGGCCCAGAACAGCGGAGTTCCTGCTCAATGCAAAGGTGCTTGAGATTGCACATGTATGTCTCACCATCCTTTCTGCTTCCTTTAGTCATGCTTCTCTTTACCTCCTCTTCTTCAGACTCTGCCACACCACTTAGTGAGTTTGTTGATTGTGTTTTAGAATGTGTGGCCTTGCCGAAGTTGATGGGGTGGCCCTTCTACATTTGATCTAATCAGAGGACTCTGCTAGCTGTCAGAAATCATGCTCCTCCTTGGGTTTGCCAACATCAGCACTCCATGGACTTGCTTTATAGAAGCCTTTTCAAATGCTTTATTTCCTGCCTCCCCCACCCACAACAATAGCTGAAAGGGTATGCTTATATTGTGGATCTGGCATGGTGGTGTGATACTAAAGTGGAAAAGTGACTGAATGCTTTCAGGGCTTGTTGTCAAGCACCTGCAGCATGTGCTCCATCAAAGCCAAGCTTGCTGTATCTCCACCTGAGTCTAGCTGTTTCTAGACAGTGAAAGAGCCTGCCTCAGTAAAGTACATGACATAGTGGGATGATCTTACTAATGGAAGCAGTGTTCCCACTCACTGTCTAGGTTTCATGATCAAATGTTTTTAGTATCATTATCAACTCTTCCATAAGCTGCCATTACTGATTGATGTCCCACATCCCTGGCCGATATGCAGCAGCATATATTATATACAGAAACAGCTATTGTTGCTCATGCAGCTGCACCATCATATAGAATGTGCACTTCCATCTTATGACTTACTTCTGTTTCAGGTAATGCTGAGGTAGATTGTTTCTAATCTGTGCCTCTCAGGTCATACTCAGCCTTTCCTGAGTGGGAAAATGTGCACTAATTTTCTGGCCAATGAGCTTAGTCTTCACACCCAGCTGTATCAGGAATTCCTGCACCACAAGGCTGATGCAGTGTATCAGGCATGGCACCCCAGAAAAACACCATCTGAGATTGCTTTTATTCACATTTGCCCAATTGTCACTGGCTATGAATTTAGTTTTAAGTGACAATGAGTTGAGCAGGTACCAATCTCATCCAGCCCTGATGACAGGATGTGAGATGTGCAGTACTTCAGCACCCATGTTCTTCATCACAAGTGTGCCATGATGGCGAACTCCTGATGCACTGCTTCCACCCTGTGCAGCTCAGTGTGGTGCATTTTTTGTTCACTGAACCCTTACCCCAGACAGTTGAGTCCAGTGTGCAGTAATGCATGGATAAGAGCTACAGCTGTTAGACCACTGCTCCACATAACTGTGCTTGAAATTAAAAAGTCAGACAGGCAATATGTGTGACAGGGCATTCACAATGGCATCACGAAGCTCAGGAAATACTTGCATTGAGATGTCCTAGATGGCACTTTCCATTTGGGACATGCCTTGCCATCTGCCAACAGAAGCCTTTGTTCCAAATGAAGTGTAACCCCAGGTGGCGCTATCCCAAGGGCTACTACCCCTGCCTGCTTGACTACTGATAGGTTGAGGGGCCTAGGTTCTATGATGGGTGCCTCCACCCAGAGGTCAGGATTTGTAATGGTTGGTATAGTTTGGTCACAGCCCTCTGGGACACTGAGACCCCCTTCTAGTCCCTCTAATGGCCCACACGATGCACAGGAGTTACAGTACCAATACCCCACATGTACACACTGTTCATTCATAAGGTACCACTTACCTTCGAGACTGATTTGCAGGTTTGTCTCTGAGAACACCCTGAAAAATAAGGTTAAGCAGCATACACAAACCAATACAGTGCTTGGCCTGAAGGTACTCACACTTCAGACAGTTTAAAGTTTAACAACAACAAATCTGATTTATTTAGGGAACAATAACATGAGAGGGGGAAATCAGGTTAATTAGTGGCATTAAATCACAGTACTGTGCACACATACAGGGTCTGAAAAGTCACACTCTGGGTACCCAGGTGGGGGGCTAGCAGGTCTGTTGCCTGGGGTTGGCAGGCAGGTGCAGATGGATAGGGCCCTGTAGAAGAAAATATATGTACAACACCTAATTATAATCCAGAGCCGGATGGCTCAGTCCATGAAGAAGTGAAACAACAATTAGATGACACACTTGTAACCGATAGCAGGCTTCAGGGAATACCCTGATTTGTACTCACAATACCCAAGCTGAGAACCCTATGGTGGATGTTCTTCTGGATTGCCAGAAGCAACAGGGCATGGAAACAAGGTCCTTGCAACTGGACCCCACTGCAGTTGATAGCAAACGGATTTAGTCAGAGACAAGCTGGGGTTTGCTTCCAGCTTCAACACACAGCACACAGTACAGGGTATTGGAAATAGTGATTCCCACAAGCACTATGCATTAATATGTAAAAGGAAAGTACTATGCCAGGCAGGCTGCTCCTCAATCCTGATTGCAATTACTGCAAAATACCGGGAACACACACAGCAGCTTCAGTTCCTTGGAGACCGAGCACGATTCAGCAATTTCTCCAGTCTTCTACGGGTGAGCCTGGTTTCTACTCTTCAGATCTCCTTCTTTCGCCTCACAAATTGGATTCAGTCTGAAATGGCACTTACAATGGCTGCAGGCGAACCTCAGGACTCCTCACATGCACTTCCCGTATGAAACTATACACCGCAGAAGCACAGAGCTCCTTTTGTCTTCACTGTCACAACTGATCTCAGCTTCCAGTCACAGAGCAGGTAATTTCCTTTAGCTCCACATCATTCTGTTGGTTGGTTCAGCTGTCACTCACAATAAGACTCCTCTGTTGGTGGAAAAGGCACCAAGGTCAAAACTACATTTCCAGAGTCACTGCCCATATAATCCCCTTGTGGCTGGCTCAAAATTAAGAGTCCAAGTTCTGATTCATCCACAGGCTCCATTTTAGGGCTCCTTAACCCAATTGGCCCAGCACAGCAGTTTAGGTCCAAAATGGAGGGGTAACACACACGAGTCCCAACTGCAATAAAGGCAGGTTAGACAAACTACAATTTTGTAATGCTGTAAAGATTATAGGCAAACAGTTATAGCTTTCAGATGGGCTCCCTTTGCACTTCCAGCGATCGCAAAATGGAGCGATTACTCTGCAGCTTGGGTGGGATTCGAGCATTAAATACACAGTCCCCCATACAAATTAATTAAGTCTGCAAGCAGACCGCTCTTAAAGAGACAGTACGTGGAGGCTCAAATAGCACTCACTTGGAACTACATTTAAACAGCTCAGACGCCGAACACCACCCAGACTTGGAGTATTCAGGCAAGCTCCTGAAGACTTTTGGAACCCCCATTTGCAGGGGGTTACAGAAGGAGAATGGTAAGTCAATTGTGATCATCTCTGTGACTGCAGTACTCAATTCATGCATGACGCTGGGATTATGTGTATATTTGGAGTTGTGAGACAGACTACCCATGGCAGTGGGCTGCAACTATTTAGGGTTAAAAAACATTCAGAATATAGTTGGGCATGTGTACTATGCTTCTCAAGACCAACAGCTAGAGTAAGGAACATAGTGATTTTGGGACAATACTTTTTGCCATGGTCTTTGTCAAGGTGGTTATGCTCACTGTCTGGTGGATGTAAATGCCAGAAGAAGCATGACTACACATTACCTCTTCATGTTCAGCTTCCTTCTCATTATCCAACTCCTCTTCATCTCCTCCTGTGGTAAATCCTTTCCTCTCTTGACTGCTGCTTTCATTAAAGCACCATCACCCACATCCACCACCTTCCTCTGATGTCCCTACCACCTTGCCCAGTGGTGCTGCCTCCCTGTACCAATATGGGGAGCTTTTCCCATGGCTCACCCTGGACTGACATAACTGGTAGAATGCTACACTGTCAGTCTTTGGCACAACAGCAAAAAGCCACACATATGTAGGCAGCTAAATGTAATGTAATTTACCACAGATGTCTGCAAATACTAAACGTTCGCTTTGTCAAAAACAGTATCTTTATTTAAGCTTTCAGCACCTTTGTATATAACCCTGATAGAGGTTTGAGGACAGAAACCAGTCGAAGATTTGTGACTGGGCTGGTTCCACCCTTTTATTTCTGTGCATGGATGCAGAATGCTTAAATAAAAATGACTTTTTGTCAACTTATTAGCATACATAAACATTTGTGGTGAAATTTTATGCAAGTGTATATTTAGCCCCTGCAGGGAAGCTAGCACCCAATATAGAACTGGCTGAAGGGTTATTTTCCAATTTTTATTGATAAAAACTATAGTAATGGCCCGGTGCTACTGAGGGTTGAGGCGCTGGATGCCACACTGGCGATACGCCAGCGACCCAGGTTCGGAATGAGCCTAGGCCACCGGAGGTCAGTGGGGAGAGAGAGAGAGGATCAAGCATCTGGAGGACAGCCTCCGCCTCTAGGGTGGGATTCAGGCATGTCTGGCATTGCAGTGGCCCCTGGTGGAGACTGGTGATGCAGCACATGCTAGGGGCTTTACGGAGGGACGAGAGCTGCGGCAAGTGACCTGATGCCATTGCATGTCCAAGCTTTGGGCGGTGGACAGAGGGCTTACAATGAAAAAATTCCCACTCCCAGAGATAGGTGACGGCACCATCCTGCAGCCACACTCCATTGGCTGGACTCATCCAGTTCCTGGGCCATGCCCAGCCTGGCCAGAATTTGCAGATAGAGTGCCCTGGGAGGATAGTTCGGCCCCACCTTGGGAGGACTCAGAGCTGAGGGATAGCCAGGCTGGTGCCAGGATGCTGGTGAGTTTCAGGCCTGGAGGTAGAGCTGGGTGAATGGATGCCACAGAGTTCTCCGGGCCCAGTGGAGCCAGAAAAGAGTTGTTAAAAAAAAAAACTAGAGTAACTTTTATGAAGACTCAAGTGGAAACATTTTACTGAGTTTATCTATAGTTCCTTGCCAACAGCCTTAAATTGAACCAAAATATCTTAAAATAAAGTCAATTATTATGAACTGGTAGTTCTCAGTGAAGTGAGGGTAGTGCTGGTTTGGGAAAAGTCAGGATGATTGATTTTGGGTTTCTAAATCCACATTGAGTTTGAATTCAGTTTGAATAGGATTTGGATTTGTCTTCTCAGTTCTATATTCTTTTCCTCTATTCTTAATTGTTTATGTTGTTACTTGCTGGGCTGTTGTACCACAGACTCAATGCGATTTCTGTGACTAGGAGTGGCTGAATATCTAAGTATTGTATTAATGAACAAAAATGTTGAGAGATATAAAATATAGACAATCACCGTGGCTTAAATACTGTATGTGGAATGCAGCTGAGAAAACTTTCACTAATGTATTTATGGAAATACTGAAAAATAGCATTGTTCTTACCCTGGAATATATGAAATTTGTCAGGATAACAGCTTCCTATGCATCAGGGAGGATTATTGCATTCTGCTTAAAACCATTACATCTTCCCTTGGTTGGTGCAGAATGTGTTAGATCAGACATATGTAACTAGGGTTGTCAGAGCCCTCTGAAGTTCTGGGTTCTAGTTCTAGTCTAGAACTTTTGAAAAGTTCTAGGGTTCTAATCTTTTAGAACTTTTTAGAACTCGAACCCTATTTTTATTATGCTGCCAATAACGAAGATAGTAATAAAATACATGTAAAGGAAAACTGTTCAATATAAGGGGAGAAATTATCATGTGTGACATTGCTAGGAATACAACTAGGTTTATCTATGGTTTCTTCTGTTTGCTAAAGCCAGCTACTTAATATGTAACAGGCCCACCCACCCATATGTTAAAGTTTTCCTGCTGCAGCTGCATCATAGTTCCTTAGTGAAAGAAAGAGGCACATTAGCCATTTATGTACTAAGTTATATATACTCATCGGCATGAATTATGAGAAAAATAACTGATATTACCTAATTTCAGCTATTTGCTGCTTTCTGATTTAAATGAGTAAATCAAAAGTTGCTATGTTTAAAAGAAAGCTTTTATAACAAAGTCGAGCCAAGTACTACAGCAGCAGCATGTGGAACTGTTGCAAAACATATTATGTCATAACATAGTCAGTCAAGACATTTGAATAAAAAAAATACGTAGTCATTGTTGCTGGCAAAAATGCATACAATTTACTAAGGTAATGCATACATATACCAACATTTTTGTTGGCAAATTGAAGTAATACATACAACTTTCTAAGATGATGCATTTTGCAGCTGATACTTCAATAAAATCTGTATTTCAGTTACATAAATAAAAAAGTGGTTTCCTCACCACATACTAAGGAACATTTAATGTAGCTGCAGCAGTTGGCATGTGATGTTTAAGGACAGCGTCTGTCAACCCCATTATGTATCAAATTATCACTACTAGTAAAGCAAAAACACTTTATGATACGTCACATTCTGTGAAAACTGCTGATGCAGATTTTCTTTTATTTCTGATTCCTTTATTCTTTTTAAAGGGACAGGACAATTGTGCTAGGTGGAAGTTTGCAATGTATTTAATAAGAATATATATTATGTGTACAGTAGGTTCGGTCTGTCATCATTTTTCCTCACCATCCCCAGCTGATCACGAATTTGTAAATGAAAGAACTAAACAACACCCACCTTTCACCCCATCACCCATTCCACTTTTCTTCCACCACCCTCATCTGTGCAGTAGCACCCATGCCACCCTTACACCCATGTTAAAACCAACCCACAACCCCTCACCCATGTACTAGCATCCATTTTCGTTAAAGGCTAACATTTCTGTAATTGAAAAATAATAAACAGCTACCAATTAGAACTCATTGTTTTGTCCTCTTTAAAATTGAAAATAGACCGTCCCTGTCCCAGCCCATACTGATGCACCACAAAGTCACAGAAGGTAAATCCAAAAATATATGTTTGCACTTTAAAAAATAATATGATACAGAAAGGATTGACGTGACAGTGTCCCTTTTATGCCAAATTTGGGCCTGTTCCCACTGATGTTAAATTGCCCTGTATATAAAACTTGTTGACTTTAGTTTAGACCCTAGCTACAAAGCAGTTTGCCATGAAATGGTGAAAGTTTTGGGGGTATATAGTCCAAGGTAGTAGATCGAGAAAGGAGAGAGACGACAACCAAAGTCATCACAGTCTGTAAAGTTTCCTTTTGGTGCAGAGAGACTCTGTCCCACACACTATTTACCAGCCACCACCATCTGAGTTGTCATCACCATCAACATCCACAACATCAATCACTTCAGGATCAGTTTGTATACTCTTGTAGGATACGAAATCTTGACTTATTAACTTTAATAAAAGTTAACGTGTGTACATTTTCTGGCAGCAACCTATTTCTGGTGTCTGTCACAATATTGACAGCTGTACTAAACATGTTCTGAAGAGACACTTGTTGCAGGACAACCAAGATATTTACAGGCTTCATCATACAGCTCTGTCCAAATTGACTTTTTGATCTCCAGTATTCAAAAGGGCATGCATCAATAGGAATAGGCAGTTCTTGCAGGTAACTGTCTACCATGATGGACAGAGACTACTCAGAAGAGGAATCAGCAGAAGCTGGTATGGCAGCAATTTGGGAAAGGTTTTACACAGATTTAGCTTGCTACTAAGGGTTGAAGAAGTGACAGTTGTGGAACAACTACTGTTAATGTTTGGTGACTTTTCCAGTTCTGTATCCCTTTGTAAAGATGAACCTGCATGTTGTGGTGATGACAACCTGAGGGTACTGTGCGTGTCTGTGTTTGACTCCTGTGAGTGCTGCAGCTCATCTAGCAACATACATTTGTACTGCTCTATATCATCTGTTTTTGGAAGATGTATAGCCTTGAACCTGGGATCTAAGAGAGTTGCAAGGATGTAGTGTTTTGATTTCATCATTGCAACTAATTTGTCATTGGTTTTGAAGGCCGCTCATTCTCTTTACTGAGATTCCCATGATACAGGCTTCATGTTGTCTGCGCTTCAGATCTGTCTTTTTCTATTTGTAGATTTAGAACACTAAGATGATGTGAAATGAGCATTATGAGTGGGATAACCTGACTCACAGATGCGCTTCAGAAGACATGTCCCTTGTAGCTGTCTCAAAGGAGCTAGGATACAGCACACTGTCTCCATTAATTTCCACTGCAGCACAGACAGCATAATGCCATCTCCAATAATGTAACTGGAGCAGTACTCATGTACAGCTTGCTTTTGCTCCAAGAGGTGCTGCAGCATATAAAGCTTTGAGTTCCAATGAGTGGAAACATTTTGAATCAGCTTTTGCTGGGGCAGCTTGTGTTTTTTTGCAGTTTGACCAATGTCCGTATAGCCTTGGTTGAATGTGAAAAGTGAGTCACAATTTTTGCAAACAGCAATCATACCATCCACTTGTGTTTCGTTGCTGAGAAATCCGGTGACAATTAAGTGTAAGCAATGTGCAAAGCAAAGCATGCAGAAATCCTCCATCCTGTACTGCTTTTTAAGATGTTGGCTCCATTGTCACTTACTATGAAGCCTCATTTTAGACCGTGAGAATAAACCCATTCATCAAGGAGGTCATTTAGTTCCTGCAAGATGTTTGCAGCAGTATGACTTTGCCCAAACTTCTTTATATGCAGCAGCACCATCTTTTGGGGTGTCTTTGTTTTGAAGAAGCACAAGAAAACGTGACCCAATGAGTGGTAAGGGACATGTAATCTATGTTTTGATTGCTGGTCCACATATCTGTTGTGACATGAATAACCCCACCCTCCGCAGTTTTAAGTGCAAGCATCACTGTCACTTTTAAAGCCTGATAAATGTTTGGTATTTCAACATAGGAAAAGTACCTTCGATGAGGAACATTGTAACGAGGTTCTGCTAATGTCATGAGCTCCTAAAATCCTCGTGATCTACCAAAGAGTATGGGAGAAGGGCTCACTACAGTTCACCAATTCGGTGATTAAGATGAAGGGTCTTTGGATGATTTCTAGTAAAGGTATTCTTCCTTTCAAATGCCTGAGACAGTGTTAGCTGTTTGCAAAATGTCCCTGCTGGTTTATTATACACCGTGCTTTGATGGGCAGATGGGCGCAGAGATGGTGGACTAGGACTTATACATTCAGTGCCATCACTGGATGTGCAACTGGTACTAATGGTGCTGGCATTGGTGGTAACAGTGATCCTAGGGCTGGCAGTGGTTCTGCCCGCATCAAGTTCAGACAAATCAGTATCCATTTCAGATTCCTGACCCTTCTCATGTGCGGTCTGGAAGATGGAGGACATGGATTTTGGATGATCAAGCAAAACCAAATACTTTTTCAGATGGCGTTTAAGAGCTGTAGTGCCAAGGCATGACACAACTTTACCCACGGCTTACACTCTGTTTAACAGGGAAAAATTGCTCTGCATGGATCAGTTTTACTGACAGAGAAATAATTCCACACCTCAGATATGACAGATTTTGTTCGAGTGCTAGGAAGATAGCTAAAGACTGTTTGTGTCTTTTCACCTGTCCTAACAGAACCTGGGACATGCTCCTTGGTGCTAGAAGAGTGGGCAGAAGACTCTGATGGATTGTCATTGCTGGCCAACACAGAAGTGGTGGATTCAATGGATATGTCCTTTTCATTGTCAACAGTGCTGGATGTATTTGCAAGTGCATTACCTGATTCATTGTCAGCAGACTTGCTCATTTCACTTTGTTGAGGAAGTAATGATTTGTCGCGAGACACAACAGTGTCGGACTGAGACAAAGAGCTACTGTCTGAGTCAGAGAGGGACTCACTGTCACTTCATTATTGCTGCTAGTCACAGGGATCTTAACAGCATGAATGGCATACCTTATGGTGCCTCTCCATGTGACCCCAGCAGCTGTACAGGTTTTCTTAAAGGTCCCCTTTACCACACTTCACTGTTGCTCTTTTGCTGTTTGTCGAATTTTTATCACGTGAAACATTTTGGTTATTTCTGCTAGCACCAGGATTATCACTACCACCAACACCTACTCCAACACCATCACCAGATGCTTCATCTATGTTGGTGTCAGCCATAACAGACAGTAAGTACCAGTACTACCAGTATACTCGGTGAACACACCCACACCCAAACAATTCCTGTGTAACAAAGCAATGTGATCTGTGATCGCTGGCTATAACTCAACATTTTATTTTGGTTGTGTGACACTGTGATACCGTGGACTGAAAGTAATTGAAGAATATGACAGTTTGCAACTAAGGATCCCAGGTTCAAGGCTTACAGAATGATTGGGCTGCTGGGCATGGGCATACACATAGCAATCAAGGAGTGCACAGCAGCGGGTGATGGGCTGACCACAGAAGACGAGTCACATACGCAACCCAGGGAATGAGAATTATATTTCTATTTCTGTCATGTAAGGATAATGCCACCACACAACTGGCCACTGGGCTTCTCTCTGTAACACACACTGGGTAGGGTACAGTGCAGTCAAGGGCACAGCAGGCAGGGTGATGGGCTGACCACAGGAGACGGAGTCACACGCAACCCAGGGAATGAGAATTAGATTTCTGTTTCTGTCATGTAAGGTTAATGCCACCACACAACTGGCCACTGGGCTTCTCTCTGTAACACACACACTGGGTAGGGTACAGTGCAGTCAAGGGGCACACAGCAGCAGAGTGATGGGCTGACCACAGGAGACAGAGTCACATACGCAACCCAGGAATGAGAATTATATTTCTATGCTTCTGTCATGTAAGGTTAGTGCCACCACACAACTGGCCACTGGGCTTCTCTCTGTAACACACACTGGGTAGGGTACAGTGCAGTCAAGGGGCACACACTGGGTTTCTCTCTGTGACACACACACTACACTGGAAGGGTACAGATTTATTTGACTTTTTTGCCCTCCTTGTATACTTGCTGCTGGCAGCTGCCGAGTGTGCAGTGTGCACCACTGACTGAGCAGTGCTGCAGTTTCAAATAATCACATTTCACAAAGGTTCTTCACTTCTTTTTTTTTATTCTTTCTCTGAGTCCTCCTGAGTCCTCCTTCTGATATTGATTGATCTTGGTCTCGATCCCTCCCTATTCCCCAGTCCCTTCCCAATTCTTGATTAATCCTCCACCTGTCCTGAACCTCCCTAGTCCCTCTCCCACCCGATTTTGAGCCTTTTTCAGCCTTTCTCTCATTCTTGGTCTCACAGGAAAATGGATGATGGCATTTTAGTGGCCAGTATTGGACAAGAGTAGAGTATCAGCTAACATCGCTAACGCTAGTAGTACAGTTTAGCTAGGCTGCTGCTGCCTCGCTCCAATCCTCAGCAAATGGCGCCTCCTAGTGGCACATCTGTCTAAATACCCCACAGATCCGTGGCTCGCGCAGCTTCTCGACCCACCTGACCTGTACGTACGTACGCAACACCATAGCGCAAACAGACAGCGTCCTCGCGTCTCGTGGTGATTTGAACCCTTTGCAACCTTTAGTGTTTGAGTTCTGTTAGAACTCGAACACCAGGGTTCAAGGAGGATTAATCTTTGAAGAACTAGTTCTGACAACCCTATATGTAACCCCTTGTTACCGGGTTACTAGAATCCCAGTAAGACCTAGTGGTAGGCAAGGAAGGCAGCTAGAAACTCCAGTTAAATGGGTTTCACACTGTCTAACTTCGTTCTCAGTCTCAGCTGAGACTGAGGGATGACATCACCAATAGAACTATCGCAGCTGCATGAGCCAATTGGAATCTGCAGCAGAGGGAGTTAGATAGAACGTTGGGAGGTTTTGAAGTCAGTGTCTTCAGTCAGTCTTCAGTGAGTGAGTGTGAGTTGGGAGCTTGCTGAGAAAGCAGCTCAGTGAAGGCTCTAGGAGCCTCAGCCCTGACAGAGGGCTACTTTAAGTAAATAGGGTGTGTGTCTCCACCTTTAGAGAGACACAGAAGATAACTGAAGTGATGGAGACTGCTTTTTCAGGTCTCAGTACCCCCTCCTTCGGGGGCAGGAAAGGTTCCTGCAGATTCCTGGGCAACTCCATGGTTCTGCTTCTGAAGGAAAAGCTGCCTATGTGTTCCAGAATTTGTTTGGGAGAACAAGAAGATTTGTGAGTCACCTGTGGGGCACCTGCAACGTGAGGGTGAGTGTCTGCTCTTGCAAAAGGGCCTATGTTTTTCACCCTGGGACTTGTGTGACAATATGGGGATTGAACTACTAAACATTGGGAAGCCTAGAGTAATGGGTTAAGCAAATTAAAAGTAGGTTCAAGTCCAGATCTTGTTGGGATGCAAATGATATGTAGAGGAGATGTGACAGACATCTTCCCAGAATCTACATTTGAAAGTTCAGTAAAGGAATTGTTCAGTTTCAGAGAAATGGCTGGTATGGGCTGTGGGAGCAGGAGGTGGTGGCCCCATCTTTAGTGACCAGGTCCACCTCTACTGATTTCTTCTGTGGATTTCTACTTTACCTCAGGCACTTGGCCAGTGATGGGGAAGTACCCAGATGTGGGATTGTAAGAAAATTTCTCTAGGAGTCAAGACTCTAGTGTGGTTTGGGAGCCACAACAGGATAATTGGTTCAATCCTAAAATGGACTGCAGATCAAGTGGCCGGTGGGGAGCCGGCCAGTGGAAAACCAAGTAGTGTACAAGTTGGACTGTGTACCCAAAGCTGCGTGCAGGTTTGGGCTGTGTCCTGGTGGGTTTAGAGCCTGAGGTGGAAATAGTGATAAAGTGTTCTGTAGTCTCTAATCTGCATTACCAGGAATGTAACCCCATGGAGGTCCATCTATGCTTTGTTTGTTCAGCTTAGATGTGAATAAAAGCCACACTGAAGAATCCCATTCCTGGTTCTGAACATTACATTTATTGCTTCCTGTGTTCAGATTTACTTGGTGCTCCTGTGCAGAGTAGCCAAACCTAGGATCCCTGTGCAGAGTAACCTCATCCTCCCCAAACCCAGTCCCCACCAGGTACTGCTGTCAGCTTCAACAGCATTCCACCTGTCATTTTGCTAGAAAGGCAGGGGTGAGGGGTTACAAAATGGAGGCACCTCTTTGGATTTTGTTCTGGGAAGGAAGGTGCTCGGACAAGGGTGCTAGCGTTTTGGCTATCTGCAGGGTAGCCCAAAAGCTGAAGCAATTTCCTAGTGTGTTGCTGTGTGCTGTGGATCTTGTGCTGCTGTTTGTAGCCTACAACTGTTTACCAAGGAGCAGTAAAGCCAAAGAGTGTGCCTTTGTCCTGCATCAAATTGTTTACAGCATTTTGCCTGCTTGTAAAATGAACTGATAAAGAAAAGTGTGGAAGACTAGGGTAGCAACAGGAAAATTGTGCCCTGGACATTGGAAATGCTTTCAAAATGAACAGTTGTAAAGAAAAGTGTAGGAGACTAGGGGTAGCAACAGGAAAATTGTGCCCTGGACGTTGGAAATGCTTTTGAAATGTAGAGAGACTTGGTAAGTGTAATGGCTATGTTAAATGGCTTAATAGGCTTCCACCGTGGAGTCAGTTGGTAAAGAAAAAGTTGCATTCTGCAGTTTAAATTTGCCTGCCCGACGATCGCTGTGAGGAGAAGAGCCCTTGGAGGAAGAAGAGGCTCATTTGCATGGCGTTGTGTGATTGGTCAGGCTGAGATCAGTCCCACCCTCAACCAGCTCTACAGTGACTGCCCCAGCATTTAAGAGGGAGTGTGAGTGGAGTGCATGTACTGGCTAGTGGAGGAGCATCGCGGAGTGTTAAAATCACTGTAAACTTTCAAAATTAGACTTTCTTGTTTAAAATCGGCTCATCCCACTAATCGATGGTTGAAATTGTGAGTTAGGTGGTTGAGAAGACAATCGGTAGGACTGTCCACCCATTTCTGTTCTGAGGCCTCCAAGAACTGGCTGCAGGCCGTTTTCTCCATCACAGCAAAACTGCTACTGATAACAATAAGTAACAACCTAAAAACTGCTCAAACTGTGATTTTCAGCCCTATGTCATATAAATGTGTGTGCAGCAGTGTAGTCGCTTGGAAGAAACGACTGTGTCAAGTCCTGCCAGCAAGTGCAAGTCTGTTAAGCCATTGACTGTGTTCATAGTAATAAATTAAGCCTCAGTTTAAAGACAGGGAGAGACTGTGGTTGTAGCCAGTGTAGCACTAGTAATACAGGCAATCCTGTGCTAAAACCTGAAGCTTTAAGGGACTGTAAATCAAATAAATGTTTCCAGCATGTGAAAAGTCCATGGAAAATCCTGTAAATGTGTTTAAAGCAAGAACAGAGCAAGTGGTGCAGTTTGAGCAAAGTTATCAGTAGTTTGTGTAAATCAGGTGCGAGTGGCTTGACCCAGATTCTGAATGTTGATGCACAGGAGTGCTGCCGCTGCCATTACAGGGCGGGTAGTAAAGTAAACACAGCAGCAGAGGAGCCATTTTACAATTAAAGAGTGTGTTCAATAAAGTGGGACTTTCAGTTACAGTACACTTTTGTTTGTTTTCAGCAGTTATGGCCTCAGGACCAGCTCATTACCTGGATCATGCCTGGGTTGCAGTAACAGCAGCAGTAAATAGACTGAGGACATTGAAAAGTGGTGTTATGGAGGACAACTGCCTCCTCATGTGGCGATTCCTGGTTTTCCAGTGCATGTATGTCAAATATGCTTGAGAGCTGGAAGGATGTCTTCATGATTCCTCACTGTGCTGGATGCCTAGAAAAATATGGCTTGTATAAAGTGCCTCAAATTCGTTTGGCTCCCACATGGACAAAGGTTCAGGAATCTTCAGCTGGCAGCACACAACACCAGATGGAACCTGTGGAGGAAGGCCTCTGGGGTGTGGCACAAAGCTAGAGGGTGCAGAGTTAGACAGAACCAGAAGTTGAAGTTTTGGATGCTGGATCCCAGAAGGAGAGTTTGGATAAAGCATCAATAGACCCTGGAGGGGGCTAGCCCAAGTCTCTAGGAGAAGATGAGATGCGGAGGCCTTTGAGTGGAAGGTGTCGACCTCCGCGCTTAGTGATGAGTGGATAGTCTCAGGAGTGAGGACAACTGCTCACTCCTGGGCTCAGATCCTCAGTGAAGAGGAAGATGAGGGGAATCTATGTGGCCTTGTGAAAAGGAACGGGTACACAGCCTCAAGATCTTGCCTTGAGGAATGTATGGAAGAAAGTGGTGATGCCACTGCCCTGGCTTTGCAAGAGGAAGAAGTCAGGATCCATTTCTAATTTCTTTAAGGATGCGAGCAATGTGAGAGGGCAGCAAGGAGGGCTGGGGAGATACTGAGATGCATGGAGAGGCATCACCAGTAGAAAACAGGAAGTTATTATCCCTCTGTGCAGACTGCTGGTCAGACCCCATCTGGAGTACTGTGTGCAGTTCTGGAGACCCAGTCTTCGCAAAGACATAGACAGGATGGAAGCTGTCCGGAGGAGGGCAAAAAATGGTGCAGGGTCTGCACCAGAAGACATATGAAGAGAGACTTAAGGAGCTTAATATGTACAGCCTCGAGGAATGGAGAGAGGGGGACATGATAGAAACTTTCAAGTACCTCAAGGAATCAACAAAGTCCAAGAGGGTAGCATCTTTCAAAAAAGAGGTGTGCAAGAACAAAGAGGCACAATTTGAAGATGGGGGCGCTCAGAGGTAATTTAAGGAGTATTTTTCACAGAGAGGGTTGTGGATGCATGGAACGGCCTTCCAGAGGAGGTCGTGGAGTCAAAAACAGTGGTGGAATTCAAGCATGCATGGTACAGTTATAAGGCAATTCTAGGGGTGGGGGTAAGAAGAAGTAGGCTGCTGGTTAACTAGAATCTGCAGCTTATCCAGTAGGCAGGAAATGGGCAGACTGGTGGGCCAAGCGTCCTTATCTGCCATCAAATTCTATGTTTCTATGTTTCAAATTCTATGAAGCTGGAGAACCAGGACTGGCCAGCCCCAAGCCAGGCCAGTGGTCTCAGATTGACCAAAGCAAGTAAAGAGGAGAGACTGGTCTGTAGAGAGGCAAATGAGATCTATGGTATGACCTTTCCTACCTTTCTTTGGAAAGTCTGGGAGGAGATTGAGAACTGCAGGAAATCCTGGATCTGGGATGAAGCAATGAAAAGTGTGCATCCTGGGGCCAACAAGAATGTGAAAAACAGACTGTTTCATGAGAAGTATACCCAGTGGAAGAGAGGCAGGGCACTGTTTATAGACAGAGTGCGAGTAGTGGACAGAGAGGACGTGAAATCTCCCACTTTGTGAATTATGTGCGCCCAGACAGGGTAATAATTCAAGCTCCTGACCCCGGTACTATTGGCCTCAGTGAAAGGACCTCCCAGTAAATGTGCCCATGCCTACAAAATGGAAAGCTGAGCAGTGGTAGTCAATACTGCCACACCAGACTGTGAAGTGCCTTTATTGATCCGCCAATATGGACATCCAGGACTCAGGTGCCCCACATTCATCAGTCTGCAGTGTACTGGCCTTTCCAGAAACCATTGACTGGCCCACCAGATGACTTCAGATCCAGAGGACACCAGCCCAGCTGTATCCTGTTCATCACCTGGTAATCAGATGACGCCAGACCAGCTGTTTCTTTTGTTCCTGTTCTAAGGTTCCATCTCCAGAGATGACATCAACCCAGCTGTTCCCAGATGTGCCTCCTGTGGTTCCCGGAAGATGTCCATCCAGCTGTATTGGAAGAAATGCTGCCGGGAGAGTCTTCGTCAGAGGTGCAGGTCGGTCCCAAATTTCCATTCTACAAGTGGCTGGTAAGTCCGAACTTTTCTATCTTTATGACATTGCAGTACACACCTACACTAGCAGACTTTAAAATGTGTGAACTGTCCGAAAGACCTCCTCCTCGGGACTTTGGCCTGTTAGAACTGTGCTTCACCGGCTCCGCCCAGGACAGACTCTTTATTGGACTAGCCTTCGGCATTGTGGTCACTAGTTAGGACTTTAGGCACTCCATCCCCCAAATGTGTATTGTAAATAATGTCATTATTTTCTAATGTAAATACTATTTTCTACCTTTTTCTAAAAAAAATCTTTGGGATTTTTCAGTGTTTTGATGGTAGGGGTCTATGTAGACTGTGTATGCAGATTAGAGAGCGTGTGTTGTATTTTTTTCTTACAGGTGTTCCTGGGAAGACAGAAGAGAAGACAAGAAGAGGAGAAGGGCTCATCGGAGTTCCTCGTCAGTGCTTTAGTGTGTAGAAATTTAAAGTACTGTGGTGTTATTGTTGTTATTACTGTATTAACCCTTCCTTCCACAGGTGTGGTTGTGGGGGTAGGGAGGAGACAGTAAATGGTATAAAATATGGTATTTTAATGGTGTGTGGTTGCAGGTTGCCCAGGTTCGGGAGGTCCCCGGGTTGTTTTTGTTTTGGGGTATTAGGTTAGAAGCAGATAGGTTTTCCTAGAGGGTTAGGGGGATAGACAAGCTGTGGTCCTGAATGGCCATTGGGACCGCAGTGCTGATCTATCAGGCTATGCTCTGGATAGTTCTGCCAGAGCCACTAGGTGTCTATAGTAGGTGGATAGTGTAGAGGCTGATATGTCAGCTAAAGGCCCTAGGCCCTTAGTGTTGCCTGCCTGTGCTTGCACATGGTAGGAGGGAGCCTGATCACCCCCATCCGCAGGTAGCACATAGGGTGGGATGGCCTAAGGCGGGTAAACAATGACTGCGGACAGTCATTTTCCTGGTCAAGGGCGAGTGTAACCCCTTGTTACCCGGGGTTACTAGAATCCCAGTAAGACCTAGTAGTAAGCAGCGAAGGCAGCTTGTGAAACTCCAGTTAAATGGGTTTCACACTGTCTCACTCTGTTCTCAGTCTCAGCTGAGACTGAGGGATGACATCACCAATAGAACTATTGCAGCTGCATGAGCCACATTGGAATCTGCAGCAGAGGGAGTTAGATAGAACCTTGGGAGGTTTTGAAGTCAGTGTCTTCAGTGAGTCTTCAGTGAGTGAGTGTGAAGTTGGGAGCTTGCTGAGAAAGCAGTTCAGTGAAGGGTCTAGAAGCCTCAGCCCTGACAGAGGGCTACTTTTAGTAAATAGGGTGTGTGTCTCCACCTTAAAGAGAGACACAGAAGATAGCTAAAGTGGTGGAGACTGCTGCTTTGGGTCTCAGTGCCCTCCCTTGGGGGCAGGAAAGGGTTCCCTGTAGATTCCTGGGGCAATCCCTCAGTTCTGCTTCTGAAGGAAAAGCTGCCTATGTGTTCCAGAATTTATTTGGGAGAACAAGAAGATTTGTGAGTCACCTGTGGGGCACCTGCAATGTGAGGGTGAGTGTCTGTTCTTGCTAAAAGGGCCTATGTTTTTCACCCTGGGACTTGTGTGACAATATGGGGATTGAACTACTAAATATTGGGAAGCCTAGAGTAATGGGCTAAGCAAATTAAAAGTAGGTTCAAGTCCAGATCTTGTTGGGATGAAAATGATATATAGAGGAGATATGAAAGACGTCTCACCCAGAATCTACATTTGAAAGTTCAGTAAAGGAATTGTTCAGTTTCCAGAGAAATGGCTGGGTATGGGCTGTGGGAGCTGGAGGTGGTGGCCCCCATCTTAGTGACCAGGTCCACTTCTATGGATTTCTTCTGTGGATTTCTACTTTGCCTCAGGCACTTGGCCAGTGATGGGGAAGTACCCAGATGTGGGATTGTAAGGAAAATTCTTCTAGGAGTTGAAGACTCTAGTGTGGTTCAAGGAGCCACAACAGGATAATTGGTTTAATCCTCAAATGGACCGTGGATCAAGTGGTCATGGGGAGCGGGCCAGTGGGAAAACCCAAGTAGTGTACAAGTCGGGCAGTGTACCCAAAGCTGTGTGCAAGTCTGGGCTGTGTGCCTTGTGGGTTTAGAACCTGAGGGCTGAAAATAGTGATAAAGTGTTCTGTAGTCTCTAATCTGCATTACCAGGAATGTAGCCCCATGGGGGTCCATCTATGCTTTGTTTGTTCTGCTTGGATGTGAATAAAAGCCACACTGAAGAATCCCATTCCTGGTTCTGGACATTACAGTTATTGCTTCCTGTGTTCGGATTTACTTGGGTGCTCCTGTGCAGAGTAGCCAAACCTAGGATCCCCTGTGCCGAGTAAACTTATTCTTCCGAACCCAGTCCCCACCAGGTACTGCTGTCAGCTTCAACAGCATGCCACCTGTTATTTTGCTAGAAAGGCAGGAGTGAGGGGTTACACATATAAATATTATTATGAACCGGTACAAAGAATGCAGTTACCTGGTTGGCTGAGCCCTCTTGTTACCCATGATTAAAATCCTCAACATAATCATGGGTAAGAAAAGGTGGCAGCCAACAGGTCTGTTTACCTCTTCCTGATCCATTCACCCATGGATACTCTTATTAGGTGGACATGGGACAGAGTGAGATCTGACACGAGCAGTTGTTAAAAAAAGAAACAGAAATGCTGAGAACCGTGCCCCGCTTACACTAATAGAACTGCTGCCAACTGTGGCATCCAAATAAACACCCTGCTCTCCTCAACAAAACTACTGCAGTCATTAAATCTAACCCACTGTTACTTAGGTGGCATGCTGACCCACTCCTCCACTCACCGACTGTTACTCGCAGCCACCGAACCTTAGCATCACTCCCACTCCTCTCAGAAAACACTGACTGCTGCTCACACACGTCGATGCTTCATGCAGATGCCATTAAATTAATTTTCCATAGAGTACTAACACATATTTTTTTACCTCAAATGATTCTTTACAGCAGCTGTGATGAGGTGTGAACGCTGCTGATGTCTCAACAGCAGCTGCAGTTGCAGTAAATCATGTCGATGAGACTGTAAAACTGACATCTGTGTGGCGAGAAGGGAGGCGGTGGTGATCCCACTAAAACAGCTAAGATCTTTATTGCTGGTGGTGTCGGTTCAACTATGGCAACTCATTTGTGTGGCATGGGGGCACCAGGTGGAACCACTAACACTGCTAAAAGGAATGTAGAAATATCTTTGCTCTACTAGCCACTTCTATCACAACAGCTTCACCTGCTGACTAAAGACAGAACTATTTTGTTAAACTTCACTCCTACACTACCTCCTAAAAATAATGTAGCACACATTTTAAAACATAATTTATTATTATAAATTTATACAACTTGTAATCCAGTTCAAAATAGAAATAATACACTCCAGGTGTGGCAAATCATTAGATATTGCCACTTCTCTGGTGCATGACACACCTGGCCTGTGGCCTCCTGCCTCACAATGCACCTGAGAAGTGATGATATCCCATGATATGCATATGGGGACAGCTTCAAAAGAGCCCGTGATAGATACATGGGGCCTAACTGGCAAGGAACAGGCTGGTAAGGGGGAGGGGTCTTCCTAGAGAGAGAGGGTTAAGGGCAGACTGGATGAGCTGTGGGGTCCTTTTCTGCTGACAGTTTCTATGATCCTATCTTTGACTCTATGATATGCCACGCCCTGTCATGTATTATTGCTTAATTTGAACAGATTAAAGCAGCAGTGCAACGAAATTAGGCAAACATTTTACCCTAACTTTTTTCACCATAAAAGATTCCAGGTATTGTCCAGTTTTATTTGGTGGTACAATTTTCTAATTCCACCAAAATCTGAGTATTTTATAGTTGTTTGAATGATTTTTTTCTGAAGAAAAAGAGGCTGCCACATTTTGTATAGAAATAACATTGTAGACCTAGCAAGGGTTAGGACTGAAAATAATCAGGCATTTGTCAATGCCGGATGTCTGATGTATGTATTAAACTATTTTTTTTTAATTGTGACCACAAGTTTTGAAGATACTTATTTTAGGACTCGCTTTATAGACATGACATGTACCATTTGTAGTATATTGGGAAAAATGTCATCTTGCACCAGAGGTGCGAAACACATATTTTCCAGGATTTTGGAAAGACACATCACATTTATGAGGTGCTGTGGAAAACTGGCAATGCTGAAAGTTTGGAGTCATAATATTGAAATGTAGTGAAGTTATCAGTGAACGCTGAAATAGTGTAACATTCAGTCATAACCTGGGAATTTTGCCATCTTTGTACACCAAATTTTCAACATGGCCTTCTTATTACCCCACATAATGAACCCAGTAGGTGATACTTTTCAAATTCCAGCCAAAATATAATTCCGCTCCATCGAAATGTCATTCTGCACCATAGGCACAAAAACACATTTTAGCCAGGATTTGAAAAATTAGTTGTCACATTCATTTGGTGCTGTTAAGAAATTTCTATGTTTAAAATTTGGGGTCAAAATATTGAAAATTACCAAAGCTATGAGCTCATGCTTGCAAATTTCAACCTAGACTCATGACTTTTGTTGTTTTTTAATATTTTTATGCCAGATTTTCAACATAGCCTTCTTATGAGCCCACCTCAAGAACAAGAATGGAGAAAATTTTCAATTCCTGCCTGAAAGATGATTTTATGCAGCAACAGTGAAATCACCTTTGTATTTGTAAATTTCAACATAGGCTCATAACTTAGTTATTTTCTAATTTTTACACAACATTTTTAGCATAGCCTTCTTATGACCCAACCTCATGAACAAGGGTAGAGAAAGTTTTCAATTCCTGCCTGAAAAGTGATTTTGTGCAGCAACCATGAAATCACCTTTCAGGACAGATCTGCCTACTGTCACTGTAATGGTTCATGAGGTAGGGTCCCAAAACAGGTATGCTGAAAATTTTGGGCAACATTATCCAAAAATGGCCAAGTTATGCCACTAAGTTCAAAACCCCTTTGAAATACATTGAACCATATACCTGATTCTTCAGTTCATGGTCCGGCATTGAAGAGTGAAGATGTGTCTGTGGACCAGAGGGATTAGGGCATTGTACCCCAGTGGATAAATAAGGGCTTTTGGGGGATGTGGGGTGGTGGGTGCTGAGTGGGAGGGTCAGGTGGCAGGAAACTAATGGCACAAAAGTCATCGATGGATGTTTTGTTTTACAGTGTTTAAAACCCACTGAGGAATGGACTGCATTCCAACACTGGGATTGGGCACTCCAGTGCCAGGCATGTTAGAGAATGGTGATGGGTGACCTGGAAAAGAAGGCGATGTCAAGAGAAGCAATAGCAGTGGTGGGCACCCCACTCTACTTAAATTAAAATATAAACTACAACCATCCAGCTAAGCATAGTTGAAAAGCTAACTCCCTTGCCAAGACATCTAGCCACCTCTTTCAGATCCCTGCTGTATCAGCAGCATACTTATACACCAACCATCATCATGCCCCCTCAGGAAAAAAATTAATTTAAAAGCAGGTGTCTCAAATCTCCTGTAGCAGCGAGCTCCATGGAAGACAACATTAACAGACACAAGTTCAAATAATGGCATAGAGTGATCTTCAGCCTCTACCCTCTCCTGACCTCTTACAACCATGCAAACTGTTTTACCTTCTTACAGAACATTCCAGTAATTTACAATAATGTAGAAACAGAGTTGATAAACTCAGAGTTAAACTTTGTCCCCTGTACCTCTATCAGAACAATAAGAAAACTATTTAACCATACAACTACACTTAGTAACAACTACATCAGTATGTCATTAATCAGTCCAGATAAGAGAAAGCCAGCCAGTTCCAGATAGTGACTGAGAAACAGAAGTTCCTTATTTCAGTCTGAATAAGTTCAAGAGTATCTTCAATAATTTCTGATGGGCTTGATAAGCCAATTGAAAGGTACGCTGGACCTAGAATAAAGAAACTACCAACCTGGCAGAATACATCATATAAAATCTGATCTGTGCAGCACTAAACTTGGATTTTAAAACTCTGTAAGCAACACACTGCTCTCGGACCTGCTGCCCTCCCATAAGATCTTCTTATTCTTTTGAATTTTCTTGAGGACACAAATTTTGCCTAAATAATTTTTAACACTGGAAATTCAGGCACTCCCGACCACATATGATACTGACACCATCCATAAGGTACAAATAGGAAATTTATTGTATAAAATAACTAAATACCCACCTGGCGCGTTTCAGGTCCTGCCTGGATCCTTTCTCAAAGGCTAAGGCATACAAAGAGCTGGTGCATTATATACAAGTGCAAATAGGTGTGGCATCATGACATAATTAATTGCTAGTTCAATTACATTTGTTAAAACATCTGCACATTTCACATACATAGAAACATGAATCACCACAGAAATCCCATGAGACAAATCTATGACACAAAAGAATACATTATCTAATTAAATCATTCTACAAATGCTTAAATACTAGCCATGTTAAAATCATGTTTTTATAACATATGCTTTTAACATGGCTAGCAGTTAAGCATTTGTAGAATAATTTGATTAGATAATGTATTCTTTGTGTCATAGATTTGTCTCATTTGTATATAATGCACCAGCACTTTGTATGCCTTAGCTTTGAGAAAGGGTCCAGGTAGGACCTGAAATGCATCACAGGTATGTTTTGTTATTTTATACAATAAATTTCCTCTTTGTACCTTATGGATGGTGTCAGTATCATACGTGGTAGTGGAGTGCCTAATTTCCAGTGTTAAATGTTAATTTTATTCAAGAGCACCACAGACTTGTGCACACTCTCACACATGTTTCTTTTTGTCTAAAATAATTAAGCATCTTAAAAATAAAGGGATGAGGCTTCTCGTCGGTGCTGGAATTGGATGAAGTGCCCTATGGGCATTCTCAATAATGTAATCTGGACCATTCAGAGAGGGTCCTGCAACCTTATGACAAAGTTTTTGTAGAAATGTGATGGGATCAATTCCTTCTGCTTGCTAAAGCAGGCTCACTCTCTCACTTATATATATAAAGATGGTAAAGGGTGGGTTGGTGAACCACCTGAAGGGATGGGTAGAAAGAAGCTGTAGTGGGGGTGGGCACCCCGCTTCTTACATTACAAAGAATAATTTTCAGTACCTAAGTTTAGTTAAATGCGTTTTAGGTACAAGAAAGAAAGATGAACTTGGAAAACTAGTTGCTGTTTTGAAATGAGGGCTAAAAAGTGCTGTAATTCACCGAGTGGAGCAGTGACACTGTGCATGCAGGTATGCATATTCAAATACTGTACATATGCAGACGTTCATACCCAGTATCACAGCCCTCTTTCAGAGCATGATCAAGTACATTTTGCCCTCATTTCAAAAAATGAACTAGGTTCCCGAGTTAGCTTTCTTTCTAGTACCTAAAACATATTTAGCTGAATGTGAGTACAGTTGTCTGACTATGCCAACAGTAACAAAGACAGGCTGCTGGTGGTGACAGCTGGTGTGAGATGATCAGATGTTTGCTGACGTCTGCTTCATGCAGATCAAAGGATAAAAGCCCTCTGATTGGAGTGGCTTCAGATTCTTTCAATACACAAAGTTTACACCCCTAAAGCAGTAAATGATGTCATGCTCAGACTGTGTGGTGTAGACTGCCAAGCCCCTGCTATTATCAATGCAATGGGCTCATCAGTGACACACCTCGCTAATCTCTTTCACTGTAGCAAAATGTTTGGTGCGTAGGCACACATCAGACATAAAAAGGACTCATGATGAGCAGCATAGGAGGTACCTAGACAAGTACATTTGAAAGGTATGCTAATATTTTTCTTAATTGTAGCTGAAATTTGCTTTTTGGGAAAAAACACTTTTCATTGCACTACTGTTTAAAAGAACCAGATCTAAGATACTCTTTTACAAGCTACAGATTTGAGACATTCCCTAACAAAGTGATAGTGGCAAGATTTGGTAGTGACAAAACTCCCTTGACTCAGTTATATGATTGTGGGTATGTATGTGTGGAGAAAGTGGAACATGTAATTTTCACCTGTCCATGGTATCTGGAAAGAAACTAAACATGTGGTTCCTATATTGGCACTTCTACTGTTGGATAGTATGGAGGCTTGTAAATTGCTTTTAAATGTTGCAGACCCCTATATTACAATGTGTCATGTTAGATTATTTGTGGCTACCAAAAAGTTATGCTGAAGACATTAAAAATCTGCTTGTGAATTATTTCCGATTTTCTCTTTCTGTGCAATAAAATGATGTTTTTGTAAATATTGCATTATGTGTTCTCTTGGGAGACACATTTTATGTATTTAATGTATTCTGCATTCATACCTATGACCTTTTGTAATAACTGCAATGGTCCAAACGGATGAACAATAAAATATGAACTGAACTGACTAAATGTTTACAGTGCACTTATTGCAGTACAGGCCTGGCTCCCAACACAATATAGTCACTGTGTTCAAACAATATGCTCCCTGTTTTATTTCTTTCTTAATTTACTGGCCTGCTTAATCAGTTATCTCGTTATGGAAAAATCTATTTTTTTTAATATCTGAAATACATCCTTGTATCCTCAAATATGTTTCAAACATATGTCAGATACAGTCATATTTTTCAGATATATTTCAAGATATATTCTAGATATTTGCAGAATGATTCAAGCTGTATCATATTTGGAAACATCTTTGAGATATATATTTGAAATATATTTGTTGCTGTACTATTTCGAAATTCAAGTTTTGTTCTTTCAATGTTATGTCCTTGAATAAAATCCAAAATAATTATTTGTGCATACACATTATTGCAGTTTCTACATATTTTGCATTTTTAGGTAAACGATATTTTGAATCTATCCAACACATCTAGATGGCCCAGGTCATGCCTGAAAATGGTCCCTGGGACCAGTGAATGTGCCTGTTATCAAATGCATATATATATATATATATATATATATATATATATATATATATATATATATATATATACACACACATATATATATATATATATATATATATATATATATATATATATATATATATATATATATATAGGTTATTCTGAGTTACTTATACCTTTTCATTTTTGGTTTCACTTGTAAGATGCTAAATACATAAAAAACACAATATATTCATAACAGTTTTAAAATATACCCATATGAAAAATAACTATACTGCATTCTGTTAATATGTAGACTATATCTGAATATGCCTAAATATATCACATATTTCAGATACCTATGCATTTTTCCAATTATATTTTAGATATTTGCAAGATTCAATGAGATATGTCTTTACATGATATATTAAATGTATATGTTTTGTTATACTATCAAAGAAAACATTCTGTTTTACTTTTTAATGTTTTTATGGATTCTATAATGAAAATATATTATACTTTATGCAAGTGTAATTTTACTCTGTAATTTCTATAAGTGTATGTTAGGAAACATATATTTTCAATATTTTAGATATGTATTTTCTGAGATATATTTCATGTATGTTAAAATGGGTTTGGCCTGATATACATCTGGAAAATATCTATAATATATGTATTATTTATCATCTCTCTCTCTCTATATATATATATATATATATAAATACATATTATGTATTATACAGATGCAGTTATCCTGTATATTAGGGGTTTAGTGACAATGTCCATGTTAAAATTTACATTTTGCACCTCAGTAACTTTGCTGTGTAAGAGGGAGTCTTCTGTTATGAGTTTAAGCCCTTTGCTATATAGTAAAGATGTGCAACCCCCTCAATTTTTCTCTCACTCTTTCTTTTCCTCGCTGCCTTTTCTGTCTTTCCTTTAATTCTTGTCAGGGTGGCCAATCTGATAACCTTCTTTAACTTTGCTGTCCCTTACTTATCTTACAACCTCTTTTGTGCACATAAATTCAGGTAGTGTTTTGAAAGAAACTCCCGATTGGGAGATAGTAAATAGCACATGGTGCTGTACTAATAGTGAAGCTTGGGTCCTGTATAAATGGAGAAGCTGGTGCCTCGGTATGAAAAGTTACACTGGTGCCCCAAAATATGGGTTTTGTTTGTGGTGCCCACTTCTTATGTACTGAGCTCCTGTGCCACTGCTGCCAAATACAGCTCCAGTATGAAGTGCGGGTGCTAGTCGTGGGTGTGACCTAGGATTTGTCCTGGTTCAGAGCAAAGGCTCCATAGTTGAAGTGCTGCATGCTGCAGCTAAAAGGAAATAAATATGTGCAAAAGTGGCAAGGATTTGTTATCCCTTTGACTGGAGCAGGTTGCTCCATAATAGATATTGTCGCATGGGCAGCTTAAAGAAATGCTCCTTGCATGGAGCTGAATTAATGAAAGTGCTTCAGGGCAAGGGCATGCTCCAAAGCACAGATAAATGTTTCACCAGCGACAAAAGGGGATGCATGAAGCAGACACTATGGGCAAGAGATAATTAAGCCCCATAGAGTCTGCCAACAGGCAAGTGGCCCTAGTGAGGCTGAATAGCCTATAAATAAAAGTTAATGAGGCACCCCAGTAAATAAAAAGGAGTAGTTACAAAAAGGCCCATCTGAAATTGACCCCAACGGGCTGATAATTTCAGCCATCGAACACAAGGAGAGTCCCATGACACATGAAAAGTGCCCAAATAAGGGCTGTTCTAAATAAATAAAAGGTGGGCACAGTAAGAGTGCTCTGATAGAGGGAAATAGGGCTAAAATAAAGCTTCCAATGGAGAAAATGCATTACTTTATGTTTCCATTATATATATTTGTGTTTATAGGACTCTGAGCTGGCAGGAGAAGGAGATGAGGAGTGTGCCTCAATCTTCCATTTCCCTTGCCAACTCAGAGGTGCCTGATGAAAGATATTATAAAATGAAAATACCAGGATAATTACCTGTAGGTCCTGCTGCATTTTAGCTCCTTTCATAGGGCTGGCTGGCAATAGAATTACCTTATTTATGGCATTTAGAGCCAGTGAGGTCATGGCCAATGGGAGGAACCCAAAATGATGATGTCAGCCCATGGAGCTATAAAGGGGCTCACCACTAGGGAAGGTGGATTTATGTGATAATGGTGATCACAGAATAGCGATCACCGTTACGGGAATTGAACATCACTGAAAACAATTTTCAGTGATATACTCCCAGCGCACAGCAAAAGTGTGTTGGGAACTTAGATTTTGCATGTACATGCAGGGGCTGTGGCCCACCACCCCCTACTTAGGATTCTCAACTCCAGGGGTGCATATTGGGGGTGAAAACTAAAAATTAAAACATTTTGGGCCAGGCACAACAAAAGATACCTGCTCTCAGCCCTGAACCCATTACCCTATGCAGCCCAGCCCTGTGCCCAGCCACCACACCATAGGAGCAGCTCGGCAACTCACCATGGCACCACCCCTCACATCCCTCCCTCCCTCCCACCCCTCACTCTCCATGCTCACTCCCCCATGCATCGAGACATGCAGCGACAGGATGTCGCTATTTTTGTGAACCCCCATCTGGTCACCCTCCTTCCCTGGTAGCCCCAATGACAGGCACCATGACTGAGTCACCATTTTGTAGGTGCCCATTCATGGTCACCAAAGTCACAGGATGCCGGGAGGTTAGATAGTCGAATCAGTCTAGTGTTGACAGTGAGTAGGGCAAGACCTACTGTTGTAGTGTGTTGATTTCCACAGGTAAATTGAGGAAGTGAAGAAAGTATGGACTGTCTGGGCTAAAGCATAGCATCAGACTCTGCTGAAGGAAACAAAGGTCTGAATTTCTTTTGCAGGACTAATTATTGACTTTTTCTTTCTGTATGTATTTATATTTTCTAAGAATAAATTGATGAATGCATTCATGCATTTTTTATGCACTTGATCCCTGCTAATGTGCCTGTTTGTATCCCACATGATCATACTTGTGTGAAAAGTGGTATACCTGGCTCTTCTAGACTGCCTGGGAGATGCTGCCAGGAGGTATAGTCAAGTACCTGACACATGTGCAGGGTAAAAGGAAGCTCCGACAAAAGTCCAGAGGATTCCAGCTATGGCAGACAAGCTCAGATTCAAAACAGTGCCTGGTTGGACCCTGGCACCCTGCCAAAGATTCTAAGAAGGAATGGGAGGATGCCACTGATGAAGATCCATTGGAAAAAGAGGAGGGAAACAGATGGAGGACAGTGCACCAGAAGACCCCAGTGACCTACTGCACTGGCTCTATCTAAAACAGCTGGAGATAGAGCATGAGCAAGCAGAGGACCAGCGACAATGAGACGAGGACAGGAGGCTACATGACGATGAGTGGAAGAGACAGAATGAGAGGTGGCAGGATGCCTTGCAAGCCATCAGGCCCTGACCCTGGGCACCCTGACTGAAATATACCCTGAGACATAAAGTTAACAAAACTGATGAAGGCTGATGATATAGAAGCCTACTTAACCACCTTCGAGCGTATAGCTCAGACATGTACTGGCCCCAAGACCAGTGGATCATCAGACTTGTCCTTTACCTATCCAGATGGGCCCAACTGGTGTACACTCCCCTGAGACTAATAATTACAATTGAGTCAAGGAGGAAGTCCTCCTTAGATATGATATCAATACCGAGACTTATAAACAGTGATTCAGGTCCCAAAGATGACAGGCCAAGATACCCCTAGAGACTTTTGCCAGGTTGAAAAGTTTCTGCCTAAAGTGGTTACAACCAACAGTCAAAACACTCAACCAAATCCTGGCACTAATAATTGTAGAGCAATTTATTCAAGTGTTGCCCCAGGACATCCAGGTATGGGTGAAGGAGCACAAGCCAATATAGCCGAGAAAACCATCACTCTTGGGAGGGTTACCTGGCCAGACCATTGAGGTCCTGAGGACACTAGGGCTCTTCACCCTACCTACAACAGTAAGACCCTTTGAATCTACTTATTCAAGACAGTTAAGTGTTGGGGAAATAACTGTTGAGGGATCAAAGGAAGACCCTATTCTGCAGACATTATTTGTCACAGCTGTTTGGGAAAAGGACACATAGCATGTAATTGCCCCAATAGAAGAAATGAAGCTGCCCACTTGGTAATGGCTAATTGGGGTATATTATCACAGTGGGGATTGACCAGAATGAAATGGTGGGATTGCTGGACTCAGGAAGCAAACAGACTTTGGTGAGGGCAGACATTTTAAAGAACTACAGAAGTAAAGAGCTGGAGACAAAGGTAACCTGTGTCCATGGGGATGTTCACCAGCACCCTACCGCCTTGGTGTAAATGAGGCAGGGCAGAATAAACAACTAATTTCAATTTGTTTAATACCTAGACTACCAGTTCCATTAGCATTCTGCCATGTGACATAATGACCCCGTGTCCCTTAACAATATGATAATTTGCCAGGAGAACTTTTGGTAATTTCGGTTGAGGGTTGGATCACCACCAGGCCTTAACAGATCTTTCCAAATGCCTTCATTTTAAAGAAGAGATAACTGTATGTTATTTATTGCATTACGAACATCTGTATTATTCAGCAGGAAACAGATAGTCCTGAATTCTGTATAGGCCTATTGGTTATAATTTGAACTTGGTTCAGTGGATGAAATACTAGCCTGGAAGGAAATATTAAGATTGCTTTATTACATTTTGATATTTAGTTGCACAGGGATAGACCATTTTAATGGGTTATAGAATGCAATTTAATAATTGTATATTTGTATGTACTGTACTTAGCAGTAGACTATAGGTTGAATATATGATTATGATTTATATTTATTAAGAGAATGTACTTTGAATGACTTCTCAGTTTGGTGTGTTCAGCATCATGCTTTTAAAATTACGTATGATATTATAAGGCTATTACCTGAAGTTGGATTTATGGTTCTACCGCATGTGCAATATGTGCCTGTATATAAGGGAGCATGTTCAGTTGAATGACGTCTTGAAAAGCATCAGTGTGACGTGAAACATAGAAACATAGACATAGAAACATAAACTTTGACGGCAGATAAGGACCACTTGGCCCACCATTCTGCCCATTTCTCTACCTACTGGATCAGCTGCAGATTCTAGTTAACCAACAGCCTATTTCCTGCAACCCCCACTATAATTGCCTTATGTCTGTCCCATGCATGTTTGAATTCCTCCACTGTTTTAGACCCACAACCTCTCAGGAAGGCGGTTCCATGTGTCCACCACTCTCTCCATGAAAAGAATTTCCTCACATTACCCTGAGCCGTCCCCCTCTAACTTTAAATTGTGCCCCCTTGTTCTTACACATCTCTTTTCTGAAAGATGCTACCCTCCTGGACTTTGTTGTTCCCTTGAGGTACTTAAAGTTTCTATCATGTTCCACCGTCCCTCCTTTCATCAAGGGTATATTCATTAAGCTCTCTCAGTCTCTCTTCCTATGGTTTCTGATGTAGACACTGCACCATTTTAGTTGCCCTCCTCTGGACTGCTTCCATCCTGTCTATGTCCTTGCGTAGATGAGGTCTCCAAAACTGCACGCAGTACTCCAGATGGGGTCTCACCAACTGTCTGTATAGAGGGATAACCACTTGCCTTTTTCTACTTGTGATGCCCTCCCATGCATCCCAGTATCCCCTGGCTTTCCCTACTGACTTCTCACATTGCATACCCACCTTTAGGTCATCTGATATGACTACACCCAGATCCCTTTCCATTATTGTTGTTGTTAGTACCTCCTGCTATTGTGTACTCTTTCTCCTGGATTTTTATTTCCCAGGTGCATTACTTTGCACTTCTTTGCATTGAATCTAAGTTGCCATATGTCTGACCATTCCTCCAACCTTGCCAAGTCCCTTCTCATCCTTTCTACCCCTTGTGTATCAACTCTGTTACAGATCTTTGTGTCATCCACAAAGAGGCATACCTTTCCTTCAGACCCTCTGCAATGTCACCTATAAAGACGTTAAAGAGGACTGGACCCACTGAGCCCTGAGGTACTCCACTAGTAACCCCCTTCTTCAGAATGTGTTCCATTCACTATTACCTTCTGTGTCCTGTTGTGCAGCCAGTTTTCTACCAGGCTCACCCTGGGACCCACTCCCAGGCTGGCTAACTTGATTATTAATCTTTTATGCGAGACTGTGTCAAATGCCTTGCTAAAGTCTAGGTAGGCCATATCCACAGCCCTCCCTGGTCTATTACTTTGGCCACCCAGTCAAAGAAATCGATTAGATTTGTCTGACATGACCTTCCTGCTGTGAATCCATGCTGCTTTGGGTCCAGTGCCCTCTGGCCTCTAGGTACTCAACAATTCTTTCTTTCAGAGTGATTCCATCATTTTCCCACCACTGAGGTCAAACTAACAGGTCTGTAGTTTCCTGCTTCTGCCTTGCTCCCACTTTTGTGAAGGGGAATCACATCTGCCCTCCTCCAGTCCTCAGGTACCACCCCATCTTCCCATGATTTGTTAAAAGTGTGGTTAGTGGTGTCACTAGGTCCTCCATTAGCTCTTTTAGGATTCTAGGGTGAATCCCGTCAGGCCCCATTGCTTTGTCCACCTTGAGTTTTAGAAGTTCTTTCAGTACTCTTCTTCTTTAAATGGACTGTATCAACCCCACTATCCAGAGTGCTTCTACTGTTTGGTTTAGGTAACTCCTCCTCTTCTTCTTTTGTGAATACTGAGCAAAAGTATTCATTCATTATCTCTGCCTTTTCACTGTCCCTCTGCCCACCTCTCCTCTCCTTTATTAATCTTCCCATCCCTCCCTTAACCTTTCTATGTTCCCTAATGTACCTATAAAGGTTTTATCCCCCTTCTTAACTGAGTTGGCTATCCTTTCCTCGGTTTGGGCCTTTGCTTTTCTGACTGCCTTCCCACTTCTTTCTGCTTTAATTGATACAGTTCCTGTCGTGCTCTGTCTGTGATTCCTTATACTTTTTGAATGCAGCCTTTTCTCCTTAACCTTCCTGACACTTCTTTTGAGAGCCATAGTGGTTTTTATTCCGCTTTGTTTTCTTTATTTGTTTCACACAAAGGCTTGTTGCCTCATGATGGCAGTTTTGATTTTTCTCCATTGTTCTTCCACCCTCCTTTCTGGCCATTTGCTAATGTATTCCTCAGGTATTCACCCATTTTGCCAAAGTCAGCCCTTCTAAAGTCTAGTATCCTTGTATTTGTATGGCTTGTCTCCATGGTTGTGTTTATTGTGAAGCACACTGTGCAGTGGTCGCCTGTTCCCAGGTGTCTACTGACTTCTAAGTTTGTGATCCTCTCTCCATTTGAGAGTACCAGGTCTAATATTGCTCCCTCCTGAGTGGGTTCCACCACTAGCTGTCTAAGGCATGCTCCCTGTAGGGCATCGAGAATGACCCTGCTCTTGGATGTGGCTGCAGTCCATGTTGCCCAGTTAACATCTGGCATATTCAGGTCCCCCATCAACAGTATCTCCCCTTTTTCAGCCATTTTGAGAATGCCCTCTATCATTTTCTTGTCCATTTCCTCCTTGAGACGGGGTCTGTATACAACCCCTGTGCAGATTGTGATGCCATTCCCTGTCTCCAGTGTGACCCAGAGTTTCTCTTGTCCTCCCTTTACCTTTTAGTTCTGTTACTTTGATCCCTTCCCTTATGTAGAGCTACTCCACCTCCTCTTTACCCTCCCTGTCCCTTCTGTAGATTGTGTACCCTGGCATGTTGACATCCCAGTCATGGTTCTCCGTGTACCATGTTTCTGTGACTGCCACAATATCCAAGTGTTCCACTTCCATCAGGGCTACTAGCTCTGGAAGCTTGTTTCAAGACTACGGGCATTGGTACTCATTGCCTCCATTTAATGTTGGCTTTATCCTTTTTACCCCATCCCTGCTCTTATTGCCCTTGTCCATTTTCTATTTACTCCTGTTCTGCCCTCTGTCAAGCTCTGTACCTCAGTGTTTACCCTACTACTGCCATGCTTTGCGGGGAGGCTTGAACTTTCCTGTTTCCTATCAGCATCTCCCCCTTGGCTGGTTTAAAAAGCTTGCCAAGGAAGCCTTTAAACCTGTCACCTAGGAGCATGTTTCCCTTCCTGGACAGATGCAGACCATCATGCCAGTATAGACCTTCATCTCTCCAGGTGGACCCCAGTCCCCAATGAAGCCAAAGCCCTGTGCTCTGCACCAGTTTTGCAACCATTCATTAAACCGCATGGTGTGCAGTACCCTAGCCTCACCCCTGCCATGGACTGGCAGCACCTCTGAGAAGGTTACCGTGCTTGCTACCTGTCTGAGGCCCTCCCCAACTCCACAAATTCATCCTGCACTGCACTGATCTCATGCCTAGCTAGGTCATTTGTCCCGAGGTGGACAATGAGTCTAGTTTCCTCTCCTGTGATGCTGCTTCTGCAATCCTGAGGATTCACTTCCTGTCCCTCCAAGCCATGGCACCAGGCAGGCACCTTCCCTCTCCTCTCCCTTCCCAGGTCTACACCCCTAACAATTGAGTTCCCTATCAGAAGCTGTTTCTTTCCCTTGTGTTGTCCCTTGCCACTCTTTTGTGGGTCTCCTTGTGGCTGTCCCCAGCATTCTTCTTGGTCACCAATGAGGGTGTCATCATGGGAACCTTGATTTGCCAGACCGACATATGATTTGTGTAGAGGTGCAACCTGGGGCTACGCCTCTGTTCCACCACCTCACCCTCCCAGAACCTACTGTGGTCCATCTGCTCTTCACACATGGCAACCTCTGAGGCAGTGGTTGTGGAACTGGTGCTCTTTGGGTGGGGGAGTCCTCCTTAGTCCTTGCCAGTTCAGCCTGAGGTGGGCAACCTCCTCCCTCAGAGCTGACAGTTGCCTGCAAATAGGGCAGCAACGCAGGTTCCAGAATGTTTCCTGGAAAATTGCTGCCCCACAGCCAGTGCATTGCACCACTCCCACATGTCCCTCTTCCTTATAATATACAATGAGTAATATACAATTTTTTTTTTTTTTTTTTTTGTGTGTGTAATCTTACGCTTTATGCACTGTGCTGGGTAATTAAGAATATGACAGTTCTGCTCCAAGACCTGTTGAAGAAGTGATGTCAGAACCTTGGCTATAAAGGAAATGCCACAACCACTGGTGACTGTTAGAAACAATCAATTACACCACTGCTCCACCACCCTGGTGAGTACTGCCTTTATAGTAAGTCAACTAACACCACAATGTACTAGACCACTGCTCCTACATAAACCACTCTACTGAGTCCAGGGATAAAACAAACTCACTGTTCAGCCAGCAGGACACTTCCAAAATATTGCACAAATATCCTTCCAAATCCTATGTGTCTAGCACAGAAATCAAGCAACTTCAGTTGTATTACAACCCCTCTGGTTATAAACTTACTACACTTTAATGGAATCCTGCAATTCTTAATGCCAATAAGAAACTAATGAAACTTTCTGTAGAAAGTGTAGCTTACCTTCCTAGTCCCTACAATATTATGTTTTACCAAGTTACCAGTTCCTCAAATGCGTTCTAGTTTGTTCTCTGCAGTATAGCCAATTTCTCGCTTCCAAAAGGAACAGGCAGGTCCTCTGAACATACATCGACGTTTCTTTTGTGTGAAGGGGTACTCACTTTGTTAAAATAAACTCTTTTTATACGCTTATATGCTTAACAGTGGTGTTTTTCCTTGATTTGGAGTGCAGCCGAGAGCTTTGTCTATGCTCAAGGCATTGTGCCTGTAGGGGATGAGATGATTTGCTCGAGGTTGTGCATTTTCAGGAGGTTTGCATAGTCAAGTTTCTGGTACTTAACCAATTAAGGTTAAAGTCCCTGAGCAATATGGTGTCCCTGGTAGGAGAGAGTAGTCCTACACCATTGAGAAGGGTGGATAATCCAGGGATACATATGGTGGGGGGTTGTAGCAGCAGCCCAAGTAGAACTTTTTGAAGAACCTAATATATATATATATATATATATATATATATATATATATATATATATATATATATATATATATTTATATATGTAAATTAACAAAACTTCATTTAAAACAAAGTTAGGGTTCTAGACATAGGTCTTCAACCAAAGTGATGCAGGTCAGGAAATGGATGTTAGGGTTTACAACTGTTATACCCTCCCCCATCAAATCCTATCATTGGAACCCCACCCCCACCCTCCACACATGAGCAAGCATCAGGATGTGCCTTAGGATTGTGGGATCTAGCCCACCCATCCATACCATCGCAACACCTCCAACCTTCCACACACCACAAGCGTGAGTGTGGCTTAGGTCATGGACTCTAATGCTCACCCCATTCTCCTATACTGTACCATTTCAGGTTCCTTACAGATGGAATGGGGTATTAGGTCCATGACCTTAAGGCACATCCCAACACTTGTTTGTGTGTAGAGGTGTGAGAGTGGTGTTGAGATGGTAGAATTGATGGGGTGGGCCATGACCCTAAGGCATACCTCTCAACAGTACCACATTATGAGGAATGTTCCTCATTTTACTTCACAAAACTCCCTGTTCCACATTGTGAGGACTTGTTCCACATTCAGTATTAAAATTTTAAATCAAAATCTATAATAAATGATGCAAAAATATATTATTCAATTAATAACAGGCTTTCTGAACATAACTGCAAATATTTTAACAGTGTTCTGAGGCTCCTAGGTAAAGATTTGATTAAGTGTCCCACATTTTGCTCATTTGTTCCACATTTTGAAAGGCAATGTTCCACATTTGAGGGACAAAGGTTGAGAGGTATGCCCTAAGGCACACCCTGATGTTTGCTTGCATGTGGATGGTGGAGATGTGAGGTTCCAATGATAGGATTTGATGGGGAGGAGTAAACCCTAACATCCAATTTTCTGACCTGCATCACTTTGGTTGAAGACCTATGTCTAGAACCCTAACTTTGTTTTAAATGAAGTTTTTGTTAATTAATTTTACTTTTTGAGATAGTATAATAGTATCCCAGTTTTGTGGGAGTTTCTTTGATATTTTGCTGCCAATTTTCAACACAGCCTTTTGGGACCCCATCTCATGAACACTGACACTTTCATTTTGTTACTCAGTCCCAAAGGTGATTTTTAGCAGCAACTGTGCCATTTCATGCCACTGCTGCATAAACACATTTTGGTCAGGATGTGAGAAATGACAGGTGCACTGTTCATGAGGTGGTGTGAAAAATCTAATTGTTGAAAATCTGGAGTGAAAATATAAAACTGGCAAAGTTACAAATATGCATAGAAACTGTGCAATGCAAACTTGTAACACAGTCAGTTTGGGAATTTAGCACCATATTTTCACAATGGCCTTAGGGACCCCAATGAACATTGGCAATATGATTTCATTAGTATATCCTCAAAATTGATTTCACACAACAACTGCAATTTTTGTGCCATGGCAAAACACATTTCAGGCAGGATGTGAAATTGACAACTGCACTGTTCATGAGGAGGCATATAAAAATCTCAGTGTTGAAAATCTGGAGTGAAAATATAAAAATGGTGAAGTTACGAATATGCATAGAAACGCGCAATGCACACTCATAAAGCAGTCATTTTGGAAATTTTGCACCAAATTTTAACATGGGCTTTTCAGACTTCCTTCAAGAACACTGGCACTGTCATTTTGTTAATCAGCCCAGAAAGGTGACTCTGTGTAGGAACCGCAAAATCACTATTTGGAACTGAATAATGAAATGGCAGTGACAGTGTTTACGAGGCAGGGTCCCAAGAAACCAGTGTTGAAAATTTGGGGTACAATTCTAAAATGGCTGAGATATCAACATAAGTTTTATCTCCTGCCCTAAGGTATTGTTGCCTCTTGGTAGTAGTGACCATAACATAATTCAACTTGATTTACATATTACTGGGAATAAACCCATTAATGGTATAACAAAATTCAGGGACTTCTTTAAAGCAGACTGTCACAGTATTAAAAATGTTCTAAGTCATTGGGATTGGATGAAAGAGTTGGATAATCTTGACTGGGAGAAATTGTACAATACGTTAAATACATGTATTAACACTTGGGTGCCAGAAAGGATAAAATATATAAAAGGCATAGAGTCCTGTATGGTGGAACAGGAAAGTCCAGAAAATTATGAGAAAGAAAAAGAAACTATATAAAAGGCCAAATACATCCCACTAATATCAATAAGACCGCATACATGAAAGCTGTTAAGGACGTGAAAAATAATCAAGAAAGCCAAAAAGATGTAGAAATTAAATTAGATACTACAGTAACAGATAGAAAGAAATGTTATAATTATATCGGGTCATTAAGAAAGAAATGGAACACCGTGAGGACCAATCTCAACAGAAAATGGAATTATGAGTTCAGAAATCGAGATGGCTCGCTTTTAACCACTATTTTCTCAGTGTGCACAAAGAAAAGATGTATTTTCTGATGATCTACCTGCTTTACAGTCTGGTCATCCAGTATTTAGCCCTAGTGATATTATACAAACAGTTAAATCAATAAAGAACAATAGTTCCGCTGGACCAGATGGCTTGACACCAAAATTCTTGAAATAATTTATCACCAACCAGCTGGATCCTCTCTGTCCTGTTTAATTCCTCCTTAAAACATGGGAAATCCATAAAATCTGGAATAAAGCACTTGTAACTCCTATTTATAAGGGAGGAAGAAACAAGATGTTAAAAATTATAGGCCTATTAGCCTAACATCTGTGCTGGGCAAAATTTTGAAAGGTTATTACAAAGCACATTACACAACATCTAACAGATGTAGGGCACTATGACTTGTCTCAGCATGGTTTTGTATCAGGCAGATCCTTTTTAGCCAATTCATTGTTTTTTTGAGCCAGTTAGTACTGCCTTAGACAAAGGAATGCCTGTGGATGTGGTTTTCTGGATTTTTCAAAGCTTTCGATTCCGTCTCTATTAAAATTCTTGTTCAAGAATTAATAAGACTGAAGTTCCATCCAAACATAATAAGGTGGATTGACTCCTGGCTGAGTAATAGAACACAATGTGTGTCAATACGTGGTTATATGTCTTCCTGGGGAGAGGTGTCTAGTGGAGTGCCCCAGGGCTCAGTTTTGGGTCCTACTTTATTTAACATTTTATTATCCTCTATTCAAGTTCCTATAGGTACCTGGCTTGCAAGTATGCAGATGACTGCAAAATGGGTGGCATAGTCTATAATGCAGAAACAGCTAAAGTATTTCAAGATAGTCTAAACCATCCTGGCTCACTGGGCACAAGAACACACACTGGCTTTTAATTAACAAAAGTGCAAAGTTATGCACTTTGGAACAGACAACCTACATTTTCAATACAGCATTAATAACATTCAACTTGAGGTTAGTACTAATGAAAGGGACTTAGGGGTTTGATAACTGATAACTTAAAATTTGCTTTCCACACTGACTAAACTGTTAGGAAATGTAACCAAATCAACGTTGCATTTTGAGGTCAATAAAAGCAGGGATTCTGTGGTTATCCTTCCACTATATTCAGCACTTGTTCGCCCTCATATGGAATACTGTCTACCTTTCAGTGCTTCTTATTCCATTCAGGAGAGAAACAGAATAGAAAGAGTACAAAAAAGCCACTAAACAAATCCTGAAGTCAAAGGTTTGCAGTACCATGACAGATTAAAGTATTTGCAGTTATGCTCCATGGACTAGACATCTGAGGGGTGAATTGTGCCTGATTTGTAAAGCCCACAATAACCCAGAACTGTTTGAGCTGATTGGTTTAAACAAAAGTACAATTCATTATAAGGATACAAGGTCACATAACCTAAGACTTATGGGAGAAAGAAATAATACTGTCAAATTAAGCCAGTGGTTTGCTCAGAGAGTCGTTAACATTTGGAATACATTACCAAGACATGTGGTAGAGAGTGAAAGTATGACAGTTTTAAAAATAGACTAGATATCTTTATGGGTGAAAAAGATTCTTCTGTTCCACCATTTAAGTTTGAATGGTGGCAAGTTCATTTATGGACCTTGGTCTTCTGAACTTGATCCCAAACTATGGAACTATGAAACCCCATTGAAAACCCATCATAACATTAGCCTACCTTGATTCCTTAGTTTGCAGTTGGCTTTGAAGAGTGTAGACATGTCCCAGTCCAGAGAAGATGACAGCCGCCAACCTCCAGAGGTAAGTATAGGGTGAGGGGTTGTGGGAGTGGGTGCTCAGTAGGAGGGAACAAGGGAGATGATGAGGGACCATTTTCTTTCTAGGATTAAAAAGATGTCAGGGACAGTTTATTTTTTTTTTTTACGCAGGGATAACTTTATTCTGCGACACTGGGAGTAGACTCCCCAGTGTCCCATATAGTGCTGGGGGTTCATAATGTCGACACGGGATTGGGTACCTCAATGTTGGTAAACACTATTAATATTAGAATGGACAGAGGAGCATTTGACACCAGGTGAGCTTCCCAGTGTCAGAAACAACACTGAAAAAAGTAAAGCTTTTTGGTACACTGGGGTGGTCTTCCCAGTGTGCCAGAGTAATAGAGGGAGAAATAAATCCCAACATGGGGATTAGGCACCCTGATGTCAGCAAAGAATAATAAGAGCAGGCTGTGGGGTGGCAGGGGGCATCCGACACCGGGCTGGGCATTCTAGTGTGAGAAACAACAGAAAATTATCAGAAGGTTAATGCTGTTGGCTCCATGGTGCCAGGCGATAGGGCATCACCTGGCATGCTGGTGACCTGGGTTCATGCCCAAGCCTGGGACAGCAGGAGGGAGGCCAGCAGGAGAGTTCAAGAGCATCCTTTGGATGCTGTTCTCCTGGAAGGGTGGGTCATGGAGGCATCACCCATTGGCAGCCCCTCATAGCCAAATCTGTCCCTTGCGCTTTGTGGCATGGGTGACCACAAGCTATGAGGGTGCTACGGTGTACCTCCCTAGGGGCGGAGATTCCCAGAACAAAGAAACAGCCACCTGTGCCACTGAATGATGGTGGCCTGCGCCTCCTGGCCATAAAGCCAGGAAGTCCCCATGTTGGCCAGGCCACCTGCCCAAGATGCAAGAAAGTGCCACAAGCACCTCGATTTTCCTTCCCAGTTGCCTCCCATGGATAAGGGGGCCCCCTGGTGAAGAGCTGCACCAGGACAGGTGGGTTGAATGGCAGACAGACAGTAGATTGGGGAGTGGCAGGGGAACAAGAGGACTTGGTCACCTGAAGGAGTGGCAGCGGTGGGACAGCAGGAGGGGAAAAAAAGTTAATACTTGGTGCACTGGGGGTGTCTCCCCGTGCCCCACAGTACTGGAGGGATAAAAAAATGCTGACAGGATTGGGCACCCCAGTGTTGGCAAACAATAATTACAAAGGGGTATGCCTGGAAAATGACAGTTCATGCAGGATTCTGCATCACAACATGGCAGTTCGATGTAGGATTCTGCATCACAGCATGGCAGTTCGATGCAGGACTTTTCATCATAAAATGACACTTCAGTGTAGGATTTTTCATCTAACATGGCAGTTCATTGCAGGATTCTGCATCTAACTAGAATCCTATGCCAATGCAGGATTCTGCATTGAACTAGAATCCTATTCGATGCAGGATTCTGCTTTGAACTAGAATCCTATGCTTCCAGGGACATCTATTTTTCTCATAGGAAGTAATGGGAAAAAGAACATTTCATAACTTTGAATGGATTAATATTTTTCACCAAACCTTCAAAAGGCACATCTGTGAGGCCAAACGTCCCACCCTAAACATTTCAGCCCCTGAAGCTAGTAGCCATTCTGAGATACAAGCTGATGAAAACCAGTAAAAAACATAACAATCTCTTTTTCCAACACTCTGTATCTCAGAAACCACAAAGGATTAAAATCAAATCTGGCATGTCAATAGACCTACCTCTTCTGAAAATGCCTGCAAAATTTAAACTCAGAGAAACATATGTGAGCACCTGAAAAACAGTGTGGTGCTATTCTGCATTCATATCCAGGGATTAAAATCAATAGATCAGCACCCACACTCCAGAGAACTAGGACTCCATGGATTGATTTAATCATTCCTTTATGTAAAAAGTGCAGATAAACACTGGCCAAAATGGCTAGCAAACAGACTAACGTTTCTCCTGGCATGATGCCAGGTTTCTTCAGAGTGAATTGGTGCATAAAACAAGTGCTTATTTTATAACAAACAGGTTCACATCACATGTTGCTCACACACCTATCACCTCCTATAAAGTGGATAGTGCCATTAATCAATCTATATAATTAATTAAACAGCTCACATTGAATCCTGTGCAAATCAATTTTGAACATCACAATTATCATGGAACTGATGGAGTCATTTTGATATATTTTGTTCTTTTTAACAGACCCTTATGCCACTTTTGTTATTTTTCTCTTCAGTTGTATTTTTCTTCAGCTTTTCAAACTTCAGCCTGTAGTATTTCTCATTTTGCTTTACACTCCAGGCTTAAAAGATTTAATCACTGCCCCATTACTTAAATTACTCTTTTTCAGGCTGCTATAGCCTCTTATGCACTTTGTTTAAAGTTAGGTCATTTTCCTTATGAAAAAATGCTCCCTCTAGTTCCAGGCACTTAAACTTTGGCACAGAGAGTAGTATTCCATCCCAGGAATTTTTATGTAGAGGTAATTCTAACATTTATTCTTTTTCAAAATGCTGCAAGATCTATACTGTCATTTAACCCTTATTCTGTCGTGCCCCAAGTTAAAAATCCAATAACTTTCTCTGTCCCAGAATCTTCTTATGATCCCCTTCCACCCAAATTAACCAGTTCAATACTGTGAAACTAAACTTATGATTTTCTGCTCCTCTTTCAGAAATATGTTTTGCTATAGCATATGGCATGTTCCCTCTAACCACTGTTCTTACATGTTCTCCAATCCTTACTTTAAACTTTCTCACCATCCTCCCTACATAGAAAGCTCCATAATTACAGCTAAGTAGTACACCAACCCTGCTGTTACACGTAATAAAATGTTTCAGTGGAATTTCTTTGCCTGTAGTAGGGTGATGGAATACTTACAAGTATTGACATATCTACAATACATACAATTCTGCACCAGTGTGTTCCCACTAGTGCTGGAGCCAAAAGAGTCTGTTTAAGGTTCTGGACCCGAGACTATATTCTTTACTGCCATATCTGTTATGCTTTGCACTTCGAAAGACCACTTTAGGGCCCTGTTCTACCACTTCAGCAAGTTTAGTTTCCAATTCCAAATGGACCAATTACTGGCTATCATCTGTTTAACTTGATGTGCCCTTCTAGTGAAACTGGTAACAAAAGGGCAGGACACTGTACTGTCTCTATCCTTCTTTGTACTCCATAAAGGTTTGGTTCCCATCCATATTTTCTACTTTCTGAATTGCCGAAGCAATACATTGTTTGCTGTAACCCCTTTCTAGAAACCTTTTACTTGTAATGCACTTTTTGTTTAAACTCAGCTGACTCAGTACAATTTCTAAGGTTCTTACCAACTTTCCCTTGGGTATGGTGAAACATACATGATGTGGATGGCAACTATTATATCTTAAGAGACTATTACGGTCTGTACTTTTTGAAAAAGGGAAGTACAAATTCCCCACTACTGTCCTTGTACAGCTTCAAATCGAAGAATGTTATTTTAGTTTGATTTATCTCATATTTATACCCTCAAACAGCTGCTGGTGCTTTCATCTACCCAATAAAACTCCTGAACTCTTCACTTGTGCCTTTCCATATGATTAATATATCTTCTATAAAGCGTCCCACAGTACCAGCATGGACAGGAATGGATTTGTGGTGGCAATGTAAAGATGATCTTGCTTCCACTTCCCTACAAACAAGCTTGAAACACTTGGTGCCATGGCTGTACCCATAGCTGTGCCACATATCTGGTGATACAGCTGGTTTTAAAAAGAAAAAATGAATACCATTTCTGCCATTTTCACCATAAATTGTGTTGGAATTTCAGCACATTCTGTTTCTGTCCTAGAATCAAGAAAATGGGTCAAGAAATCTAAACTTTCCTGATGTGGAATAACAGTATATAATGAATTTACATCTACCACTGCCAGATACTACTGGGGTTCCACATAAATATCCTCCATTAGTTTAACCAAATCCATGGAATCCTTTATGTAAGACCTCAAATTCTGGACCAAAGGCTGCATAAATTAGTCTACATACATAGAAAGGAGGTTCTGCTAGCCACCCCTGCCCTGATACTATTGGTCTGCTGGGTGGCTGAGCTGGATTTTATGGATTTAGGCAGTGCATAAATTACTAGGGTTACTGGGCAGTTGACAGTGAGGGTTCTATACAGTACATCCATAATGTACCCCTTAGCATAGCTTTCCTTAAGTAGAGCATCAATTTTGCTCTTAAATTGTTCTATGTCACGTCAGGCACTTTTCTATAAAGGATGTATCACTGCAAAATTTCAAGCAGATTCATTGAACTTATCCAAAGTTATTACCCTGCAAAAATTGGTTTTAATATTAAATGCTTGCACTAACCTAACTATAGCTGCACTACTGAGCAGCTATACTATACTATATATATATATATGTGTATGTATATATATATATATATATATATATATATATATATATTTATTCTTTGAAAATAAAACTCCATTAATGCAACAGTTAGGGTTGCTTCCACAGTGACAAAAGTGAGGAAATGCAAGCGTTAGGGTTTCAACCCTAACTCCAAATCCACACACAACACACAACACACATGGAAGCAGAGGGGCTGTACAAGGCAACACAACCAATCAGAAACAGACACCATAAGGTAACAGAAAGAACATACAACTCTATAAGCATACCACAAGAGGTATCCATCATCATGGTTCAGCAACTGTATCACTTCTACTGCCATCCCAGTGTCTTGGGGTACACCCACATGCTGTGCAACCATGTAAGATGGCCACTGCATGAACTGTATACCTCTATGCAGATAGTACAACAGTACACATATCATGGTAGAACCGCATGGTGAGTTAGACCCTGTTCTACCATCCCTGCATTGAGATAGAACAACACTGTCCATATGTCACAGTGGGAACGCAAGGTCCTATGGACCCTGCCCTTCCATCACTGCATTAGCATAGTACAACACTATCCGCATGTCACTGTGTCCATATGGTACAATGTGAGCTCATGGTTGGTCAGATACTGACTCCCACCCCTCCATCGAGATATAAGTACAACACAATCTATATGTCACACTATCCATATGTCACAGTGAGTACAGGGTCCTTTGTATCCTGCAGTCCCATTCCTCCGACATACTACAACACAATCCATATGTCACAATGAGAACAGTGCAACATATGGATAGCATGAGATATGGATCGTGTTGTACTATTTCAATAGCGGTATGGTAGTGCATGGTCCAAAGGACCCTATGTTTTCACTGTGACATATGGACAATGTGACATGTGGATAGTATTGCTGGACTGGGAGGCAGGGTCTGAAGGATCCTTCACTCCCACAGGTGACATATGGATAGTGTGATTTATGGATTTTTACGTACTATGTCAATGCACAGATGGGAGTGCAGGGTCCAAAAGATAGTGCACTCCCAGTCCCACATTGACATAATAGAACAGTGTCTATATGTAATGGTGGGAACACCATTCCTCCATCCAGATACTACAACATTCTGCATATATCAGGTTTGAAGTGTAGGATTATTCACCATACAGTCACATCCCTACATGCAGAAGTAGAAGAGTGTACATAACTAACAGTGGAACCACATGGTACTTTGGATCATGCACTTCTATCCTTCCATCCAGACAGAAGAACAGTATGTATAAGTCACAGTTACACTGTAGGTTGCTTTAGACTCTGCAGTCCTTTCACTCCACAGATGGACATATGCATCTAGCTGTGTAAATATAGTAGAGTTTGGCTCCTATACTTCCACTCATTAAGTTATTAGCAGGTGTAGCAAAATAGTAAGAACTAGTGATAATCTTCCCATGTCAAATAATTTTCATCCCAAATGTTCTACATAACCTTCTTAACACATCCCACACGTTTGCACTGCATGGGGTGTACCCCCAAGACATTCTGATGGCAGCAGAAGTGATACAGTTGCTGAACCATGATGATGGATGCCTCTTGTGGTATGTTTACATAGTTGTATTTTCTTCTGTTACCTTATGGTATCTGTTTCTGATTGATGTGTTGCCTTGTACTGTCCCCTGCTTGTATGTGTGTGTGTGTGTGTGTGTGTGTGTGTGTGTGTGTGTGTGTGTGAGGGTGGATTTGGAGTTAGGGTTGAAAACCCTAACATCAAATTTCCTCACTTTTGTTGCTGTGGAAGCAACCCTAACTGTTGCATTAATGGAGTTTTTGCAAAGAATTTCCTTCCTTTTGGAGATGTAATGAAGTAAATACTGTACGTACACAGCTTTTAAAGCATTAATTTCTAAAGTGGGAGCATGGTCCCTCTGGACCCTCCACTCAATCCATCCCTAAAATGTAGTATCGTTACTGTTAACTAGTATCCAAACCTGTTTCATATATATTATCATACCTCCTACACATGTATGTGTAGCACCATTTCATTATATTCATTTCTGCTTCATTAGAAACCTGAACAATATATGAATCATATACAGTAAACAAGAAGCACAATAGACACAGAGAAATAAGTTTTAGAAAAGTTTATTACTCATTAAATGTCAATTGTGTTTTAAAGAGCCAAATTGCACAACTCACTTAGTCTCATAATGTCACTCTGTAATTTGTTACAGAAGTATATAATATGTTTTCAAAAATGATATGAGACTGAGCAAGTTAATGTTCCTGCAGTGGGCAAAACCAAATGCAGTAAACAATTAATAAACTACTTACACAATAGCAACATGTCCCAAGATTGCTGCTATAGTGTGTTACTATGCTGCAATATTTTATGTCCCAATATATCCCCTTCCACTAAGTCCATAGAAGGTAACCTAGGTCCTTAGCTTCTGCTTGCCATCCAAAGCACTCTTTAACTAACTTTGCTCCCATTACATAAAATGTTCTCTTCATGTGCAACTTCCATGTCCTATTTGCCTGTATGTTTTCCACTACCTGCCACTTGTAATCCTATGAAGTCTTCTATTGCAAAAACATTACTATCACCTGACTGTACTGATCTGCTACCTGTATGTAATTGTTACACCCGGTGCCCCTGAAAAAGGACCTCTGGGCCCAGTGGGCCTACCCGTCATCAAAATTCAATAAATAAATAAACAAATAAATAATAATCTCAAGTCTCTCTGGAAAAATTCCTCACCTGACCCCTTAATAAAGGCTATCCCAAAAATTAGGAACATATGTTGAACTGAGATCAATCAGAGTGTGTGACTTGCAGTGCTCTTTCATAATTAAGCAATAAGGTACAACAGGGTGGATTATTGGGGAATAATAACTGGCTTCCCTTTTTTCCACAGGAAACTGTGACATAATTTGCCGTTATAAAGGAGCATTTATAACGGCAAACACGTCTGCAGTTTCCCTTACTCTGGCATCGTCCACCTGAGTTCCTGCTATTCCGACGCTTGTCCGCTTCCTTTTTCACGAATCGCAAACTGCCACCTGAACTCGGCAGTAAAGTGTTCAATTTGCAAAATTACACTTAAACAAACCTATGCCTGCCCTACCAAGTAAAAAAGTAAAAGAGTTTTGTCAGTCCTGGCGGCAACCATGGACTGCGCACTAAAACTGGACCACGGTCACAGAGCAACAGCTTTTTATTTGATATAATTGCTGTGGCAAAAGGGAAGCCCAGCAATTATATAAAAATAAAAATGGGTCGGTGTAAACTTGAAGTTTTTGATGCTTTTAATAAACCCTCGGTGTGTACAAACTTCTTGTTACACACCCGACCCATACTTTATTCTATATTATATGCATGCCTTGTGTAGTGTGTCACGAGGCAGAGCTGAGTGACTTAACCACACAAGAAGTGGTAAATCATCCAATAACTCACACCCTGGAGTGCCTTATTGCAATTATACAATGGACCCATGTGTAACATAAATTTAAAATGGGTTTAATTATGTTTTTATAAATGCCACTCCTCAGCCATGGGTTATTAGGGTTACCACCTGTCCTGATTTTTGCAAGACAGTCCTGATTTGGGCAGCTGTGTCCTGTGAAAAACATGAAAAATACTACATGTCCTGATTTTTATTTCAAAATATTTTCTAATTTCTACTAAATGTTGCAGAAAATTATAATACCTTAACTAAAATACATTAAAATGATTGCAAACCATAGAAGTAACCAAGAAACTACAATACTTTGCCTTAATTCTGATTATATACAGAAACCAGTCTGTTGCATTGTAGAGGTTACGGACTGTCCTGCGAAAACCATGTTTCAGTAAGAAATGTCCACTTTGGGCTTCTTAAGGTGGTAACCCTATGGGTTATGCAGGATTTACCACGGTCATGTGACATGTTTTGACCAATGAGGTTACAGGATTTTCACACACCATTGTATAAATAACAAATAATTTGTATCTCATTCTCTATCCATAGCTTGCAAATAAATATATTCTATGACAAAAAACAACAAAATAATTCAGCTAAATATTAAGTTACAATAAAATTCTTTTAAATATTGGCTAAGTATGATACATAAGAAATATCAATTTTAACAGAAATCAAAGAGTATAACAATCTAAATGTGAATTAGTGGTAACATCCATAAATGTTTTACAAATATCCTCAATGATAACTAAATAAACAACATATTCATCTTTCTATAATGCACAAAGAAGATAGCATTTAAGCACTGTGGGTATGAAAAGTAAGAAGTTCTAATGGGAAAACTATATACAGTACAAAACACACTGTTATTCAGGTAGTATGTAACTCTCACCACTAAGTTATGATTAATGAAAAATTGTTACACTCAGCAGCATACAGTTTACAGAGGTGTACATAGTCACAGAAAATGTAGTAACATTTTTACTTACATACATAAGAATCAGTAACTGTTTATTACAAAGCTTCAGTGTAATAGTGCTTCATAGTAATGTGCTGTTTACAAAACTAAGTAAAGTTGGCAGTAAATGTGTCACTTCAAGTGAACACTAGACAGATGTTACTGAGACACTACCTGTATAACATATCAGGTATATCCTCACTCTAGATGATAAAATATTGCACAAAATAGGCCTGATTCTGAGGAGCATGTCACAACTCATGGGTGTATGTGTGTTGCAACATGCACCACTATGCCAGGGACCCTGCACCTTATTCCAAGACAGGCAGGGTCCCCAGCACTTATGCCCTGCCACTTGTGGCACCTGCAGGGTTGCGCCACGGGAATGGCAGAAGAGACCTGGGTGCTGCAAGCCACTGACCATGAAGAACAGCCCCTGAACTCCCCAGCCACAAAACAGCCCACAAGCCCCTGTGGGCTATGGGCTGCAGGGTTGGCAGTAGGGCAGAGGTGCAAGGGTGGTATGGAGAAAACATGGACCCAGATGCGGTGGGTGGCACCCCAGTATTGGATGGGGGTGTCACAGTGATGGGGGTCTGTGGGGCACAGCTATTTGCATGTTGTGGCACTGCAAGGGGCAACCACTGTTTGGCCAGGGCGGATGCCCCTTAGACCAGCTAACAGCTGGTGTAACCCCACAGTGCCGCAGTGTGTCTTGGAATAGCATAAGAGGGTTATGGCAGCCGCCTTTCAGAATAGAGCACAGTTGCTGTAGTAACCCTCCCTTCCACCGTGCCATAGGGGTTGCAGCTGGCAGAAGTTTACTTGGGCACAGACTTCCTCCTGGAATGCAAACAGTGAAACAGATGTCGCAAAGTGCGATTTGCATCACTGGGTTTGGAGCAAGTCACCTTGTAACATGCATAACCTGTTTTAGAATTAGGCTCATGTGTGCAAACAAATCTAAAGCTGGAGTGGCAGCATGATATTACAATCTGTCCTCCTGCATCACCAGACAGATGTGAAACATGTACATAATGTACACAACATACAAAACATCACACACCAACAAATATGGTTATGTTTTTCAGGGTACTTAATGTACAGTGCATGGACACACACTAGTGTTGACAGCAATCACAACACATTCTATGTCACATAGCACAGCAGTGCAGAAATCTACAGACTAGTGCAACAGAATGGCATATACATGATATGTCTATATGCTGTTTATATGATTATTCTGCAGCTAAAATAAGTGTTGTATATCAGGTGATTATGCACACAGCTTGCACATATTAAGGCCCACTTATGCTGCATTTTAGCAAAAATCACAACAACACCTACATTAACGGTTGGCATCATAAGTATCTGTACATGCCTAACCTATTTTCACTACTCTTCATAAACTAATATGAAAAGAGCAGTACATGTAAAGGAAAGGTTGCACAGCAACTGTTATGACTACCATGGTGTGTCAAACACAGTAATATATTTACAACGACTACTCTTCTGCCTGGTGAAACTCATTGTAATTTTTGAGAACCAGAATATAAGCATCTTTTAGGTTTCAAGGTAGTCTCTGTTTACAAGTGCTTATGTGGCCATTGCATTCCATCCAGCCATTGTTATACCTCAGCCATGTCACATCATGTCCTGAATGTACAGATGTTCCATGGTGGACTATCACAGCTTGAGTATCAGAGCATGTTCCATGAATTGTACTTTTCAGCTACAAAATCACTGACTGGTGTGTCGACTCTTAGTCCATTTGCATCAAATCTCTTCAAGACTAGAAGAAGATACTGAGAAGAGGTCCTAAGTCATATGTACTGAGACACTCTCCTCCACACTGGGTACACCTACAGCCACACTCTGCATTCCTGAGCAGTTCCCTGAACTTCATAGAATGTGTCTATGTAACATATAATGAAATCCACAGCATGTTTTCTGTTACTTCTTACGTGAAGTCTCGACAAGACAGGCAAGTGTACTTTGTCGCATAGGTGACAGTAAAGTACTGTCGCATGGAAATTTGATCTGATTCCAGTTGTTAATGACAGCCATCATAAACTCAGCCACATCCTGCTAAATGTTATTGGCAAATGTTTGATGGCCATCATATCCACCCAACACAAGTTGTAAGGTGTCGAGTCTGTATGCTGCTGTCATGCTTGTCACTGTCATTCACAACCTTCTTCAATGGCCTGGACAGTGCTGTGTCATGTGAAGATTTGATAGTGGTAACAAAGTGAGGCATGTGGAGAAATGCTTGCATTGCTGAGTTTGCATAGCAGTTTACTGCAGTGCTGTTGTCAAGCACTGGGACAGCACTCATCCCAAGCACCTTTTTCATAGAGGAGAGCTTGTCTTTTTGTGTTATGGATTCCTTCTTAGTGCTGAATAAATTCAATGCAGCTCTGTATGTTCAGTAACTCTTTTTCATGCCAGAACCTGTGACTGTAGCATTGCACTGTGCTACATGCATGGGTAGCAGTATAAGAGGCAATGTTGGCTGGTTACAGAGTACGCAGTCTGCTGTTCTCTGCAAAGCATCATCTGTCAGCACATATCTTATGAGATGTTATGCAGATGATATACAAGCCAGAGTCCATACACATTAAAGTGCAACACAGCTAATGCCATCTTCAAAAGATGCCAGTGCCTATGTCAACCATAACTGAGTCCAAACTTCAGCCTTGTGACTTGTGTATGGATACAGCATATGCAACACACACAGGAAACTGTTTCCTAGTCACAAACATGTCTTTCAAAATCTGGAACTTAGCAGTCATCCTGGAAATAGGTAATGACTGTTCAATAATATCAAACTTGATGAGTGCCTCTATGAATGTCTTCTGTAAATTGTACTGGAAGTCAATTATGTATCCCATTGCACCATTCACCATACCACTCTCCACATCAAGATTCTGTCACAGCATGATGCATGCATTCATACAGACAATTAGAACAGCTTTCAATCCAGCCATACGACACACATCAGACTTTAGCTCAGACAGTCATTCAGTCAGCTTTGTTACCAGATTTCGACTCAAAACCACACCATCAAGTGTCAACTGCATGCAGAGTAATGATTTCCTGACCTTGTTTCTGCAATGTAATGCTGTTAAATTCAGCACACTGCTTGAGTCAAGGCATGAGACACACAATCCATGCAGTGTCTGAGTACACATTACTAAAGACATCACATGCAGCAGTCAGAGATGAACACTCATTACTGATATGGCATGTGCTCAACAGAAAAACATTGTGTTGGGATAAAGAGACAATGTAAGCCTGATACAACAGTACTTTGTAAGTAAGATCATGACTCTGCTGCATGTTTTCATACAGCTCAGTGTAACAGAACAATTCCCAAAGATTGATTTATCCAATGCACCTTATAGTACTCTTAGCTTGCTTTACAGTCAGTGCTGTAAAGACATGTTCTCAATTCACAGGTGCACGCTGCAGAAGGTCCCCAAACATAACAATGCTCTTCTCCCAAATGGCTCACCATGGTCAGTTCCAAGAATCTCCTGGAGATGTAGATGAACACATGTAAGCATGACATTTGAAACCACGCTGATTTCATCAATGACCAGAAGTTTCAACTTGGCAAACATAGGGCACAGCTCAGCTGCCACCTCATGGGATAGTTTCTGATACTCTTCTGTTTTGCCATGTTCTACAGGGAGCATAAACAACCAGTGCAGAGTCACTTCACCAATGTTGTATGCAGCCAAGCCTGTAGGAGCAGTTACAGCTACAGATATCACTTCTCCTGTATGTTTCCTTATCTATGCTGTGATAACTTCGATAACAAAACTCTTGCCAGTGCCAGCAGAACCACAAACAAACATTATTAATGGTTTGTAGTTTCCACATGTACATTGTTTCCTCTCATGAAGGATGCCATGTCTCACTGCTTCTGTGACAACATCATAAGAGACAAACTGCTGTTCACTCAGTTGGTTCACCAATAGACTAGGATCATTTGTCACATGAGAACCATGTTCCATGGCACTTTGAATGCACTCATCAGAACCAATGGATCATTCATTGGGAGAGGAGCTGCAAGAGTGCCCTGTCCCTCAGGATCTATGTTTTCCTGAGAATTCCTTGGGTATCTTCCTCAAGCTGCTTCTTAGCTTAATTCATCTGCTCCTTTTCCAATTCCAGTCTACAAATGCATGTTTCAGACTTTTCACTCTTGAAGGTCTCATATGTAAGGCAGAACTGTTCTTCATATGTTTCACAGTCTCCTTTCAGTGTAGTTTCATCCCTCCATGGCTTAAACAGCAACATTAGAGCAAAGTAGTAATGTTCCTTACTGTCAGTGGTGGAGAGACTCAATTTACAGTGGTCAATCAGCCAGGGTTTGTGTCTTTTAGCAAGGCACCCATCAAAGCCTCTGACCTGGTACTTCTCTCGTGTTTGGTCAGGTGCCACATCAGTCTTGTAGTCATATCACTTGGCCGCATTGTAGAGGCACATATCATCCATCATACTATCCCAGTGTGGAAGCGTGTCAATCAGGTTTTTCTTCAAAATGTTCTTGGATAAAGGGTGGTGCAAAGCCAGTTCCTCAATCTCATCATGAGACTTCAAAACACGCCTTCATTTCTCTTTGCAATTAATACTGAGAAATTGTACAGCATCAGACTTGCCCTACAAGTGTGTTCCAATCAAACAATCATTGGCCTCATATGCTCCACACTCCCTGTGAGACAGTGTCTTTAATCCCAATGACCAGAGCTATGAGCTCAATGATCAGCTGGAAGTTGCACTATCTTCCCAAAGTTTAAGCAAACTTGTCTGCTCATGTTTTGTAACTTACAGTGACATACTGAACAAGAGACAGAGAGTTATCAGTGACAAACTGCACATCAGTGTTTGCCTACCACATCAGAAGAGTAGGGTTGTAGTCATTGATGAACACCTCATTCTCTTGTCTGGGTAACTCATAGACCCTTTTAGTGAACTTTGCCTTGAGATGGTGACGCATGGCTGAGAACAAGTCATTCATATGTCTTTGTTGGCAGACACATCTAGGAAACCAAAATAACACCTGGTGTACCACTCATTGTGACTCTTGTCTGGTCAGTGGCAATACTTTCACAAAGAAGCCACTGAAACTTCTGCATCAGCTTCCACACTGTTGGACTGTCATACTAGTCAGGGATGTGACAAGTAACGTAACACTGAATGAAGCTCAGAACTTCAGCTGCTTCATTCTCACCAATATGAGGCACAAGTTTAATCCACAACAACATATGGATGAGTGGTGCAAATTGTGCCTGGTATTCCATCCTCCAGAAATAGTGCTCTACTAATCCAAGAGGTGGATTGTCCTTTGACAATATGAATGTCAATATCTTGTGGAAGCGATGGTGAAAATGTCAGGACACAGATACTGAATCATTGATGAAATTCCATTGACATCAGCATTTTCCCACCTCAACAGTTCAATTAAGTCATCCCAGATGTACTCTGCACAGCTCAGAGTAATGAACCAAGTGGTCATGCCATACTCACGCAGCATAGTCATGACCTCTGAGTGTCAGCAATATCAGTATTCTTTTGTGCCACAAACTCAAGAGTATAGATGTCAAATTCACCTGCAGCGTTTCATCCTTTTCTTTCAGTTCTTGAAGAAACTCAACTGCTGTGATTCCATCTAGAGGAGTAGTCAACCACAGAGTATATGCAATGGACTCAGAGAGGATACTAAGCTCACTGTCCCACAGCAGGTGGAACAAATATGTGTGTTCCTATGGAATTTGCCATCTTTCTTTAACACTTTTGATGTACGATATTCAGCACCTGGAACATGCACTTCACATGCATCCAAATGACCTCTTGTGCCTAGAGGGAATACATCTGGGAAGCAACGTGCTTCCATTGTCTCCTTCCATATGCTAACAGCGCTACCTTCCACCTGTTTCATCTGGTACAGGTCAATATTATCATCAATTGGATCCCTACCATGCAGAGGGTGAATTGTGTGCTGCTCATATACATCTTCATGAGTTGCAACATCTATCTTCTCAATCATTGGCTTTCTAGTGTCCACCACTCCAAACTGAGGACTCATATTAGAGAATACATCAATGTCAGGGTCATCATAGAAAGAATTATTGCTCTTCAGGTAGTGTAGGGCACTTTTCACTTTCTGCACATTGACAACATCTTGCCAAATGACCTTTGACTTTGTTGGGACACCATTCACTAGTATGACAACACTGTTTTCATTTGAGATGGTCTCCAAATTCTCTTTCAGAGGCAGTGGCAAATATATGACAGACCCTTTCAGAGACTTCACAAGCTTTTCTGGGGCACTTTTGTGTCTTATTATTCAAGCAAAGAATAGTCTGAAATGGTTTCATCATTTGCATGAGGATCTGTTCAAACATATTCAGTGCTGTAATCTCAATAGGTGTCACATCTGCCTCCATGTTGTTCAATACAGACCTCAGTGGCAGAGTGTCATGCTTCACCTTTGTGAAACAGTACTGACACATGGTAACTAGTGGATCCAGGTCAAAGTCATGCTTTACTAGTAGGTGAGCCAATAGTCATGCCCACATGTCATTAAAAGATGCAGTCTTTTCCAGATCAACAGTAACAGTCTGGTGTCTATAAAGTAGTCTGTGACATGAGACACACACAGAGTCAAACTTCTCTTTTGCCAGTTCAGACTTGGCAATGGGTTTCCCAAATGTCTTAACTATGTTGGATTCCCAAAGAGAGAGAGCACATGGTACACTGGTGGAAGTGTCATCACTCATCACATAGTGCATCATAACATTTAGTGTTATGTTGCACATCCTCCATCACAATTTTGCAGCTTGCATATCTCCTGCTTTTAATGACTCATCATGCTGTTTGTATAGTGACACAGCTTTTCTTACCTGGTATACTACATACAAGCTGAGTATCGTAGGATTGTGCACAGCAAGCATGCATATGATGAAACACACTGTTGCACAACACTATCTAAACAAGCCAAGGAATGCCCCAGCAATCCTTTATGCTTGTGAATCTCCAGAGATCAGTCATGTGTAATAGGTTGTATCTCTGTTTTTTCTTTGTGGAACAAAGCAATGCACAAACTGTGCAATAGCATCAAAGGATGCTTGCCTAAGATTACATGTTTCATCACATGTCCATGATACACAACATTTCCTGTGCATCTCAGTAGTTGAGCCTGTGTCCTCATCTGACACACTTCCTTTGTTGTGTCAGTCATGGTCAACACATTATAAGCCTTGCCACCATCATCTACAGAAATGGTCATGTCTGTATCAAGTACATGGTAAGACTCCCCCAGAAAAAGCTTCAGAGTGTTGTTTGTGTAGCCATTGTCCTTTAAAGACTACACAAAGTTGTCTCTGTTCAGAGTAACAACATTTTCCTGTCTAGCATGAACACAGTTCAGAGTAATACTGAACCATTCAATCTGCAGCATCATTTGTCTCCACAAATGTGCAAGGATAGCAAGTACCACGTTCTCAAAGGTGTGAATCCTAAGACGTAGTTACATTAAGGCAAGCTTACTCTTTAGTCATTTGCCTTGCCATCTCATCCTGGCAGAAATAATCCAATTAAACTTAACCTTAGAAGCTAACTTTCAGGAAAATTTAAACTTGCTAAGATGGCGACATATCACAGAACTGTTTCTGTGTACGTTCACATTGGCAACACCAGCAACTCTAACAACTATATTGTGCTGCTTACTAGCAGCAGCATGATCAGGAGTTGTGTGCTTTCTAGTTGTTGATGAACAACTACCTGGAACAGACATCTCAGGAATGTGAGGCAACTCTTTCCTACGAACAGACCTTGCAGTGATCTTAGTTTTCTTTGTGACATTTTACTACCTACATTACTGTTCATCAACTGCACTTTGTATAATACGCTTCCTCCTATGTCTAACTGCTTGTCTGTGTCTTGTAGGCATTCTTCCAGTTTAGAAAGACAATTTTCAGCCAATGATATGGAACAGGATCACACACCTATAATAGAAAAGAAAACAATTATTAGAGTAATACAATTTACTATTTTCAATAAAGCATTCAGAAAAGATATGAATAAAAACATTGCAGTTAAACGATCCTATTTAAAACACATGTATAACACAAATAAACACAGGTAATCTTTTAAATTTCTACAGTCATAAAATCATATTGAGCAAAGAAGAAACTGTATTGAAATGAATAACAATTTTCTATTGTTAGCACATTTTAACAATGTTCAGACTATAAAATGATTCTTAATTCAATAAAATATGAAATGTTTTTGTGCTCAAGAAATGTCTGCACAAAAGTTTTTGAGGTGCATGATCATGCCCCATTCAAATCAATAATGTTGCCGTGATCACAAAATTTCACTGCAAATGTTTTGAGGTTCATGCATGTGTCTAATTGAAATCAACAATGTGGATGAGGCAAAAAAAATGTATTCATAAAAGTTTTCGAGGTTCATGAATGCTTTTCATTGAAATGAACAGTGTTGCTGAGGTAGCAAATGTAAATGTGAAAGTTTTTGTGTTATGTGAATGCGTTTCATTAAATCAAATAATGTTGTTGATGTAAAAAATGTAACCGTGAAAGTTTTCGAGGCTTACGAATGCGCTCCATTGAAATCAATTATGTTGCTGAGGGTAAAAATCTAACTGTAAAAGTTTTAGGGGTTCGTGAACACCTCCATTGAAATCAGTTATATGCTGAGGACAAAAAAAAAAAATCAAGCTTTTCAAGGTCCGTGAATGTGGTTCATTGAAATCAATGATGTTGTCGAGGTCTAAAAAACGAAACTGCGAAAGTTTTGAGGTGTGGAACATGCTCCATTGAGATCAAATAATGTTGCAGGACAAAAAATTAAGTCATGAAAGTTTTCAAGCTGTGTGAGCATGCGGCATTGAAAGCAATTATGTTTTCGAGGCATAATTTAATGTTGTCTTGCAACAAATAATTTCCCTGAGCTCCACATATACATTACACATTAAATGATGTTGCGACACAATTTGTTGTTGAGGTTATTTGACCTTAACCTTAGCTTTCCATGGTGTTTTACAACCAGGAAGTGGCTCAAATCAGTGCAAAAAGTTAGCGACCAGACAATGTCACACATCAGAGTAAAACAACTTACAAAGCCTAATTATGCTACCAAAACCACACATAATCATCATACTCATTAATAAAATAGAGAATATTATGGGTGGCATGTGCAATGAGATTTTACACACACCCGAGTTGTGGGATGCTACATAAACACCGAGGTGAAGCCGAGGGTTTGTAAAGCATCCCACAATGAGGGTGAGTGTAAAATCGAAGTTTACACAGCTACCCATATTTTATTTTATAATTGCTGGATTGCATTTTTCACTTCAGCAATTATAGAAATAAACAAATAGACTGGTTTTCAGGTGGCGTGACCAGTCAGGATTTTGCATTCCCGTAGTCTGCCAGTTAACAGTACCTCACTTGTTTGGGGAAAATATATTTTGTTGTATTTGTCTTAGTTTTTTCATTTTCTTGATTAAACTTACTACTGAGCGCTTCTGTATGCTCTTCCAGCTTGAAGAGGTCTGGAGATCTGCTGGCGGTGGCGCATGTATGCGGACAGTAAAACTCCTATGGTGGTAATGTTTCCCTTTGGTTTCGATCCTGAACATTCTTCTCTTTTTTAATAATAAAAGAAAACTAAGTTACCGCCAACAGCGAGGGGCACTGAGGTACTATGCAGCTCTACAGTTATGGAAGACCAGTGACTGGCATGCGTGGTCATAGGAAATTGAGATAGGTTTGCCATTATAACCAGCTGAGCTGGTTATAATGGCAAATTATAACCGGCTTTCTATGAAAAAAATTGAAGCCAGTAATTATTAAGCAATAATGTGAGCAAATTATTCAGTAAGCCCACTAAGGTCAGCCATGTTTTTTTTCCTGTAAAAATGCCCACATACTACATCCAGCCAATCAGAGTTTAGAGAATGCAAGGCTGAAACTGTGCAATAGCAAATGGCATTTCAGCACTAATATATGCAATTTAAATATTTTAAAGTTAATTTTACACATCACAGGAAATTCTTTCAAGCAGCCAGTCATGAAAAATATATCCCATGAAGAAGAACAAGTACATCACATAAAATTACTTTTATAACTGTACTCTCTGTACTTGTTTTCTGCAAAATAGGCTTGTTTAAAGAGTTTTTCTACATAGCCTAGTACAACCCTGAATATGTAGAAAGTCCTATTATTAAAGCATTTTTATATGTTTATGCACTGAATTGAAAGCAGTACTCACCACCACAGATGCCAGCTCAAAAGGGAGGAGAGCAGAGAAGCCATGTGTATATGCTTGAAGGTCACAGCCAATCACAGTGTACCTTTTCTTGTGTTCATTTGAATCATCCTATGAGAAAAATCAAATTCCCCAAAACATAATTTTGTTTTGTCTATGGGCATCCAATCAAACCCCGTATGCTGGCATTTTCAGTTGTTTCAGTTGTCTCTGGTGAACTATGTGCTGAGTCCTAGAGACTATGTTTTCTAAAGAAGCCTCAGCATGGCAGAAAACTCCAGAATCACAGTGTGGATGGTAGGCAGCAGTCTAATCTGCAAAAGTGGTGAATATGCTCTAAGAAGTCGATTTAGTAGTGACTTGCACCTGCCCAACTGCAAGGTGTACTAGCTTGGAGGAGATATGAGATGGGAGCCTCATGTCAATCATACACCACCTGCAGAGCAACCACCATGCACCAGATGTACTGCTGATCCATCTTGAAGGGAATGACTTAGGTGAAAATGGTGGATAGATTTAATAGCTGAAGTTAAATCAGAGCTAGCTTCACTTACAGAGATGTTGCCGCCTGCAAGATTGTCTATTTGACATCACAGAGTGCATGGTCTGGCATGCAAATCAAAACATGTATCTGCTCAACAGGAAAGGAAAAAGTAAATATGTATATTTTTATGTGATCTGGAATGCACACAATTCATCACCCTCAAATTAAGTATGACTCTACCTAAAAGATGGTGTGCACTTCTCAGACACTGGCAATTGCCTCTTCCTGGGGACCTCAACATGGCATCCTCCATGATCTGAAGGACAGTTTGTCTTAATGAGTTGGTAAAGTGTTTCAGAAACAAAGACTTTTTAAGAGCCAAATTTTTCTGGTAAAAAATAGAAAATTCACACACAGCAAACACATATTCATATATACAGCATTACAGTACATGTTGTATAATTCATAGGGTTATTATTTGTATTAAGGAGGCATACCTGTAATGTTTAGAGGTTTAGTTGAGCTGTAGTTCCAATATGATCATCCAGTAATTACAGTTTTTTTGAGGGGGTAAGTAAGCAGGCACTGGATGACACTGTGCAAGGTCCCACTGTTCAAAAATATGTGCAATTTGGATCAGTGAGCAATATCACTAATGTTTAGTGGTTCCATTTAACTGTGACTCTTACCTCAGGATACAATGCCTGTTGTTGTGTGTGTGTGTGGGGGAAGCATTCCCTGACTGAGACCATGCAAAGCCCCAGTGTTGTAACACATGTGTGGTTTGTATCAGGAAGCTATACCAGTAATGGTTAGGTCTTCAGTTGACCTGTGCCTGCTACCTCAGGAGCCAGTGCATGTTTTTTATGGGGAATATTCACTGACTGAGATAGTGTGAGGGCCTACTGTTGTAACAGATGTGCACTTTGTATCAGTGAACTACTATAATAATGTTTAGGGGTTCACTTGACCTGTTGCTGATACCTCATGATCCAGTGCCTGTTGTTTTCACGGGGGGTGTGTGGGGGCATTCCATCATTAAGACCATTCAAGGCACCAGTCTTCTATCATATGTTGTTACTATATATCAGAGAGCTATACCAGTAATGTTTAAGGGTTCACACAAACTGTTGCTGCTACCTCAGGATCAAGTTCCTCATGTTTGAAGCAGTTTTGGGGGCGGGTGGGAGCATTTCCTGGCAAGATCATGCAAGATCCTACTCAGCAAAAATATGCGCTTTGTTTGAGGCACCAATTTCAGTAATGCTTATGAGTTCAGTTCATCAGTCACTGGTATCCTAGTATCCAGTGCCTTTTGTTGAGGGGAGGTCTGGGGTATTCCCTGACTGACACGGTGCAAAAGTCCCACTATTATAACACATGTTCAGTTTGTATCAGAGAGCTATACCACTTATGTTTAAACCTTCAATTGAGCTCTGACTACTACCTCACGACCCAATGCCTGGTGTTTTGAGTGAGGCAGCATTCCCGACTGAGAATGCACAAGGCACCCTATTCTAAAATATGCACAGTACTCATGATACAGGTATACTGATAATCAGTACAGATTCAATTGACTTTTTGCTGCTACCTCATGATGCAGTGCCTCATCTTTTGTAGTGGAGCATACCAGCATTCCTAACTTAAGACCATGTAAGACTCAGTATTGTAACATATGTGTAGATTGTATAACGGGGTATACCACTAATGTTTGGGTGCTCACTTGAACAGTTGCTACATACCTCAGGAACGAGTCCATGGGTTTTGGGAGGGGATCATTCATCAGCTGAGACTGTGCAAGTCCCTACTATTGTAACAGATGTTTACTTGATATCAGTGAGGTATTCCAATAATGTTTAGGGTTCAGTTCACCTATTGCTGCTACCTCAGGATCCAGTGCCTCGTATTTCCATGGGGGTGCATTCCTGATAAAGACTGTGCAAGCCTTCAGTCTTGTAACATAGGTGTAGTTTATATCATAGAGACATATCAGAAATATTTAGGGGTTCAGGTGAACTGTTGCTGGTACCTCACTATCAAGTGGCTACTGTTTTTGGGGGCATTTGCTGACAGAGACCATGCAAGGCCCCTGTGTTGCATTAAAGCAGCACATGTGAACCTTAATGTCTTTACTATACAGGGCAATGTATACATAGCTTCACATATTAGCATTTATCTGTGAACTCTTCTTCTCTTTCAGAATATGCTGAAATACTGGACCACTGAAGAGCTGCCTCTGCTGCTGGAGGCTGTATCCAAAATAGCTGATCCTGCTATTGTTATGCAGGCAACAAACCTGCAACTGGAGGAAACCTGGAAGGGGTAGCCAAGTATCTCCGACATGAAAAGAGACTCAATCAGAAAAAATGGAGACAATGTAAGAAGAAGTGGAACTTGTGTGACAGAAATTCTATAAGCTTAAGGAGTTGGGGAAAGTGCCAGAGAGGGAACTGGAACTGATATAACCAGGCCTACTAGCTGTGGCTCCAGGCAGGCGACCTGGTTTTGTGAACGTATGCTGTGTTGTAAGTAACATATCATATTACCATAAAACTTGACATTGTAGCAGAAAAAACTATAACTGTATTGTGCAAAATATAACTTCACTACCAAATATGTATGTAGAACAGCAATAGATTTAAAAGTTCAATGGGTATTACAATTTAAAAACATATGTATACAACAGCCTTATCTACATATAATGTGTATACATACCCAGAATCAGTGTGAGCAACAGTTCTATTGTACAGTCAAGGTAATATAACCACATTATAAATGCAGATTTTAGATACCATATCATTGTGTCAAGAACTACACAATGTTCTTAGTTTTAAAAGTAATATCATAAACATTTTACTTAGTATAGTGCTTTAGTTAAAAAAATATTGCACAGCGATAGCTAGACACAATACTCAGAACCAAATCAATATTTCACTCTATATTTACTTTTTGTTTCACAGCAAGTACTGGAGCCACAACTGAACCAGCAACATCTGCCCCAGGCCTGGTGACACCAGAATGTTAGCACCCCCAAAAAATCACACAGAACACAATTTCCAAATGTTCAGTCATAAGCGTACAAGGTGCTAATGGGTCAATTTCTATGTACAGTAATTGTTGTCATACTTGTATATCATATGCAGAGATAGCTCAGAGCAATATACCAGAAGCTATATAGCACTAGGGTAACAGTCCCACCTTGTCAGCTTTGTGCTCTTTATGCACCATAGTACAACAATCTTCCAGCAATCATTATTCTCCAAGGAGAACACTGGTACCCACCTGTGACCCATAGTACACTTCTAATGTTGTACAGCCCCTGTGAGGTTGAAGGAGACATGGCAGGAAAACAGACTAGGATAAGGAACCATATCTTCTTGAGGGGACCGGGTGGTGGTTTTGATAGAACCACACAGCACGTGATCCGTTTTGTCTATTTCTGAGTACCCTGCAGGGTGTCAGCAGGGAGTAAGGGTTGATGGCTCCTCTGCTGCATCATGCAGTACAATATCCTGGCTCTATCAGACTACTCTTTGCCTGATTTAAGATGCAACAGCGCCTCTGTTGCATGTGTACATGTGTCATCCACACATGATCACAGCCCTGTAAATGCACAGCAGCATACATTATAGATGAATTTAATTTTGCATACTTTCAATAGTACAAATGCCTATGATTATATAGTTATATTACAACTAAATATCAGTACCTAATGTTAAACCAATATTAAGCAGGACTTAACATTATCTACACCAGTTAGTCTCACTACTAACAATATCATTTCATTGCTTTTGCAGATAAGCACTATCCTAAACAGTATAAACCTACACACATATAATGTAAAAGAGCCATTGGGGACCAGGGCCTTGCCTAACATCAAAGTAGAAGAGTGAGAGCCCAGAACATCTCATCATATGTATACTTAAAATAACTTCTATTAATTGCATTAAACATTTGCTCTCAAGTTAAATAAATCTTACAGTCATTATGTGCCTTTCATATGATGTACTTATCAGAGACAACCACATCAGTGTCATTGGCTGAGTACATTCTGTTCCTATTAAAGTGGTATACCCAGGTCAACTGCCCCAGGGCCACATAGTTAAGGGGTCACTAACTGACCGATTCATATGTTTTAGGAATATGACATGATGCACAGCCCTAAACATGTGAACCAGTTCTCATAATTATCTTGTCAATGAATATCAAGGCACTATCACAGAAGTATGTTATTAATATTTTTCCTCAATTCTTAAGTAAATAAAAATGCAGTCCTCCATGTTATTTATTTGTTCTTCATTGATACTGTCAAAAACAAAGCAGCGGAGAGGAGGGTTGAGTGGAGGAAAGTAATGTTGGCAGAGTTGCACGCCATCGAGATGAAGGCAGCCATCAATAACAAAGTTAAAGTGTGTCACAAAATGTGTTTTGTATCTCAAATCTATACTACAAACATTAGTTTGCAATAGTTCAGTCAATTGTCTTTTTCCCAAATTGCAGTAAGCACAGCTCAGATAGAATCATATTAAACTTCCATAAAACTGCTAACATACAAAATCTGCTTGTGGCAAGTACAAACCAGTACAATATACTTATGATGTTTATTTCTTTTTTCATTGACAGAAACAGCAAGATCAAGACAGAAAGCACTTTTGAGCACCTTGACAACTTGATAGAAGTCCAAAGTAAAACAAACAAACTATTAGAAAAACAAATACAAAACCAAGATCAAATTATTAACAGCATTCATTCAGCAAAAACATAAATTCTAGTCAACACGGAACTAAGCAGACACCTCTATCAAGTTGTCAACGTGCTCACAAAGGCAGTAAAGCAGTTTCACCAAACGTACCAGCTTCTGCTTCCTCTGCACTATCCCACCTGGCCACCCTTTCCAGGTCTCACTTGGATGCAGCCTCCAGCAGCTGAGGCAGCTCACACACCCAAACCATACTGTACCTCTAAATACTTTTTTTAAGAATCATCTCTAGCTATTTATTTTATTTTAATTAAAGGTGAATTAACCGTATTTTTTCTTATGTTAGCAAACAAGGAAATGTATATTTTTTATTTATGTATATTAAAAATATGGATTTATTTTCAATAGTTACAAATGGTGGTGTAACTATTATCTATATCTATATATATATATATATATATATATATATATATATATGTCTGTGTGTTTATGCCTAGTAGACACCATGTATCATGCACACAAAGCACAGAGACAGGTCTTCCACAACTCTGCAGCTGGCAGCATGAGTTCCAGCTGCAGCTGCAGATGTCAAGGAAATACCACTCTTCTCATACAGAAAACTGACTCCAAGTCCTTCTGTGTATTAGCTGGCACTTGAGAGAAAAACTTCTTTGGGACTAGTTAAAACACTAAAATCATCAGAAAACACCTAAAGAGATTCTTTTAGCTGTTTTCTGATTTTTTTTTGTGTTTAAAATGTTAGATATTTCAACATCCTAGTTAAGCGGCAAAACAATCAATCACAGGACTGTGAAGTGTATAAAAATACCAGCATTCTTTGTGAAAAGAAGCTGGTATTTTTTACACAGTAGTCCAATTGTTTTAAAATAAACCACATTTCATACAATACTCCTATTGTGCAAAATATATCTTTCATGCCTGATATATAAATCTTCCCATAGAAACTAATGGGAAAATTAAAATGTCATAACTTTTGAAGGATTCATATTTTTCACCAAACTTCACTTACATAGAAACATTCAAAAGGCACATCTGTGACACAAGGGCGTTCTACCCTGAAAATTATAGACTAGTACTAAAGTTGTTTCTGAGATTCAGAGGACAAAGAAATGATAAAAACCCTGGATTTTTATATTTTTTCAACACTTCACATCTCAAAAACACTGGATGGATTCCTATAGCATTTGGCAGGTCAAGAGTCCTTCCTCTAGAAAATATGCATGCCACAATTCATGCAAATCCATTGAACAGCTTCAAAGTTATTAAGGTTCAAAATCTGGACTTTAACATAAATTGCCATTTCACCCTAACCATACTGGCACGACTGTGTCAGTATAATGTATATTCATTGCAAAAACTACATTAATGCATCAGTTAGGGTTTTTATTAAAGTGTAAAAGCTGGAAAAATTCAATGTTAGGGTTAACAATCCCTAACACCCCCTCTCCACACACCAACAGGCACGGCGTGTGCCTTGCAATCATCAGCCCTAACTCTCACCTCATTCCATGTGTAAGCATGATGATATGGTACACTATAGGAGAATGGGGTGAGAGTTAGCCATAACTCAAGGCACACCCAACACTGTTGATGTGTGGAGGGGTGGGGTGTTATATAAAACCCTAAGTGATGTATTAACTTGGTTTTTGCAATTAATTTCCTTTCTTTTCAGAAAGTGTAATGTGACTGGTATGTGACTGTGGGAGTGCAAACCCTCCGGCCCTGTGCCCCTCTCATGCTATCCATTGTTGCATAATGATATTTATGCTCATACTTAAACATAAGTATGGACATACTGCAGCCCTATTGTCATGAAAAGTAACCCTTGCAACACTAATTTGGCAATATCTCAGTCACTGTAGCCATTATGGAAAAAATCCACTGCAGTTGTAATCGTGACTTTGGAACTTACATGGGTGTAGTCCACTTAAAACTGTGGAGAGTGAAAATCCTGTATCTCAAATCATTTTCAAGATATAGGAGTCAAAATGCACAGTGGGCACCACAGTTCAATGGATGCATGTAACTCGGGCATTTTCAGGATTTTTTTCACTCAATTTTCAACATGGCACTTTGGGGACCCCACCTGCGTGAACAATGTCACTGTCATTTCGTTAATCTGTCCCAAAAGTTGAGTTTGCACAGTGAATGTGCTATTCTACGCCACAGATGTGAAATCATGTTTTGGGCAGGATGTAAAAATGACAGCTGTATCCTGTTCATAAGGGGTGAGGAAAGGGTAATGTTGAAAATCCAATGGAAAATATGAAAAATTGGCAAAGTTAAGAGCGTGACGTAGAAACTGCACAACATGCACTTGTAACATAGCCATTTTGGGATGTTTTAACCAAATTTTCAGCATGAACTTTTTGAAAATCCCTCATGAGCACTGGCACTGTGATTTTGTTAATCTATCCCAAAAGTTGATTTTAAAGCGACTGAACCATTCTGCGCCAGGTGCAAAAACATATTTCAGGCAGAATGTGAAAAATGACAGCTGTACTGTTCATGAGGAGGTGTGAAAAAATGGCAATGTTGAAAATCTGGAGTGAAAATATTAAAAAGTGGCAAAGTTACAAGCTTGCACAGAAATTGCGCAACACACGCTTGTAACACTGGCTGTTTTTGGATTTTTGCACCACATTTTCAACATGGGCTTTTTGGGATCTCCTTTCATGAACACTTGATTGTCATTTCATTAATCAGTCCCAAAATGTGATTCCTCACAGTGACCGAAATCACCTTTCAGGACCAACTAATGAAATGACAGTAACATTGTTCATGAGGTGGGGTCCCAAAATGGCTATGTTCAAAATTTGGTGAGAAAACACCAAAAATGACTGAGATATCCACATTTAAATTCTTTGTTTGTATCAGAGTCATATGAAGTAGGACCTTAGTTTGTATGATGAGATACAAACTAAGATCCTATCATATGACTCACAAAGTAGGATTCTAGTTTCTACCTCATCATACGAACTAAGATCTTACGTCATATGATGCCGATATGAAAAAATAATTTAAATGTTAAATAACACACATTCTAATAGCATTTTCCAAACAGAAAATGCAGAATGCACCTAGGGGTCACAATAATCAAGCTACATGTATTGGTTCCTCCCAGAGTATCATTTTGGAAGTTTCTAAATTTGAATTTCAGGCAACTGGAAACAAGATGCTGACCATATGAAATAGGAATTTTCTCATACAATGCAGGATTCCTCTTTGTATCATACAGCTATACTGAATTGCAAACTGAGCATGCTCAGAAATAATTTTCAAATTTTTAAATTGCAATAACTTAAAATGCCTAATTATTTTTCACCAGACTAGCAAAAGGCACATCTGTGGGGTAGTCTCTTTCTGTCCTGAAAATATCATACCATACAAACAAAACCCTCTGGGTTGTAGGCAAGTTAAAGAAAAATCCCAGCAAAGTCAATGGGTAAAAAGTAGGGCTGTGCAGGGGCCGAATATTAATTTCCAAATACCATGAATATCAGGGCTTCCGATATTCGGAAGCCCTTTCTGAATAGAAGACTATTTGGGAGATATTCATATCTCGCATTCACCCAGAACCTTAAAAACAGTATTGTCTCCTCCACCCTCCAGCAGCCAGCAAATCCCACCCTCCTACCCATCCAGCTCCCTCCAATTTATTTATTTTCTCCAGAAAAAAAACATTTTTAAGGGACTGGCACAACACCCTGCTGTCACGGCCTGCCGCATCTTATACTCTAAAGTAAAGTGAAATCTCACCCTCCTACCCCACCAGCAGAGCCAGGACCCGCAATCTTTTTTTCTGAAAAGTTTTTTAAAGAGGACTGTCACAACCCGCCCATCTCCATGGCTGTCCCCATCTTATGGAGAAATGACAGCATTATTAAAAAAACACTAGAGAAATCCTCCCATCAGGAACAACAAGTTATGCCACCAGACTTTGCCCTACATTACTCTGTCCTCCCCAGCAAACAATTCTCTTATTAGGAGGAGATAGCAATTGCCACTGGTCCAGCACAACCCTCCCTCCTCCTGCTGACTTCAAGTGCCTGGCTTCTATGAATGAGAATTGTGCGCTGTTGCTATAGTAAAGTCGAGGCTAGCAGATCATGAGATCTTCTGGCTTGGCTTTGCTATTGCAACAAGCAGTGTAATTTTAGTCATGAAAGCACTCAAAGTTGGCAGTGGAGGAGGGAGGTTGTGCTGGACCAGCGTGAGCATTTGCTATCTCTAATAAGAAGAATTGGGTGCTGAGAGGAACAGGTACTAGTGGGGGCACTGTCTTTGTGGCATGACTTGTTCCTGATGGTGGGGAATTTCTGTTGTTTTCTTTGTTTCACGATGCTGTCACTTCTCACTTTACTTTAGCCTGTAAGATGTGGGCCAGCAGAGGAGGCGGCGGGTAGTGCTGGTCTTCTTTAAAACATTTTGCTACAGAAAAAAATTGCAGGCCCTGGCACTGCTGGTGGGGTAGGAGGTGGAGTTTCACTTGAGTTTAGAACATAAGATGGGACCTGCCATGGAGGCAGTGGGGTTGTGCCGGTCCCCTTAAAAATGTTTCTGGAGAAAAATAAATAACTTACGAGTGCTGGGTGGGTAGGAGGGTGGGATATGCTTGCTGCCAGAGGGTGGGGGAACAGTATTGTTTTAAGGTGCTGGGGTTGACATTTATTTATTTTTATTCAGGACTGTGCCAAATATGAATATTCGGCTGAATAATGAATATTTGGCACAGGCTCGAATATTCAGAAAAAGGTATTCACAGCCCTAGTAAAAACATGTTTATTCATTTCTCTGTAACTCAGAGACTGCATAGTCAACTGAAATGAAGCTTGCCAGATCAAGAGATCTACACCACAGGAAGGAGCATGCCAAATTTTGCAAATCTGTTCAGCGTTGCAAAGTTATTAAAGTGCAATTTTTGAGTTTAACATTGAAGTGCCTACTCAACCCCAACTATAGGAGCGTGACTGCATCCCTATTTTATATCTATATATATATATATATATATATATACACACACATACTGTATATATTAAGGGTTGAGTAGGCACTTTTAATGTTAAATCTTATTTTTATGATTAATAACTTTTGCAACTGTTCAACGGATTTGCATGAAATTTGAATGTGTGGTCTGGTATGGTAGATCTCTTGATTTACCAAGTTGTGTTTTGTTGGCTTACAGTTTCTGTGCAACAAAATTCTAAAATAAATTTTTCTCCACTTTGACATGTCTTTTGCCCATGCTGCAGTGGCCACAGTATGGCCTTTTGGTCTGAAATTTGGAATGTAAAATGAGGCTGGGTCAAGGAAGAACACAGCATTAGTTTGTTAAAACATATTAATTTGTTCAAAGTTATTAAATTTTGAATGTTTGGGTTCTGAGCATGCTCAGTTCACTCCAAGATTTATATGGTTATTTTCAGACAAAGATTAGGCTCACGGTCAAGGATTTTGTAGCTAGTGGGCTAGGATCCTGGTCCACCAGAAGATTCCTCATCTGTGAGCTGCCATCTTGTTTTCAGTTTTTCCCAAAAACAAAATGTTGTAACTTTCTCCATGGGTGACTTTTGCACCACATTAGGCATGGGTTTTGTTCAGGGTGACCCTGTCTACAAAGTCATGCCTTTAGTTTCAGCTCATTTAGTAAAAAATAGCTTTTAAAGTTAAAATTCTTTGACCATGACTCACTAATGATCCTAGTCCACGAGCTGTCAAAACACTAGTCCACGACCTCGCGGTCAAATATTTTGATACTCATGAGACTAGAATTTTAAAACTTTACCACTGCATTGCTAATGAATGGTTTGGCCTTTTTACTTGAAATTTTCAGGGTATTGAGGGATGCCCTACGGTGTGAATTATGCTGCTTAGGTGTTGGGGAATTAAGTGATTCCATAGATATGCCATCACGAACCTGAGATTTTCCCCATAGGATAACACTGTAGTGTCCATTGCACTTTTCAGTGCCCGTAGCTCATAAACCATGCAAGATATGGATTCAGTCAATTTATGTTGTGTGGATGTCTCACTGCCATGATTACAATGACACCTGAATTTTTTTCTAGCTCATATGATTCCCAATATATCAGCAAATTAGTGTTGCAAGGGTTCCTAGCACTATAGGGCTGCTGTATGGCTCTGTTGCTATGTATAAGTGGGAGTGCTGGGCCCAGAGGACCACGCTCCCACAGATCATATTGTTATGCAGAAATGGGCAGCTTGGTGGGCTCTATGCTCCCACCAACACATGCTATTTGGTAGTCATGTTACAATTTTTCAAAAAGTAAGAAAATTCATTGTAAACAACTTCATTTAATGCATCAGTTAGGGTTAAAGCAACAAAAATGAGAAATGAGACATTAGGGTTGAGCCTAACCCTCAACACCCATCCCCTCCTCCATAGTCTGAAAAGCACCGGGGTGTGCCATGGGGTCATGAGAGCAACTCTCACTCCATTCTTCTTTACTGTAGCATGTCAACCTGTTTACACATGGAATGGGGTGAGAGTTGGCCACATGACCCCATGGCACACCCTGGCGGCTGTCAGTCTATGGAGGAGGGGTGGGTGCTGGGAGTTAAGGGCTCCACCTAATATTTCTTTTCCTCACTTTTGTTGCTTTAATCCTAACTGATGCATTAAATGAAGTTTTTATATGGATATATCTATATATATATATATAGATATATATATATATATATATATATATATATATATATATATATATATATATATAGATATATATAGATATAGATATAGTTATAATCATAATCGCCCTTATAAGTAGGGTTGGTACAGCCTTTCAATGAAATGTTAAATTTCAATTCTTGCACCTTAATAACTTTGTCATTTGACAACCAAATAATGCAAAATTAGTACGTGCTGTCATGTTGTCAGTGTTACAAGATGTGGAAAGTTTAGTGATGTAGCTTTTACAGTTTTGGAGGTACTGTATAATGTGGTTCAAAATGCAAAATGGAACTTTTTATCCATAGAATAACATGGGATTTTTGCTCTCATGTACAGCACACTGCAGAATTAAGTTTGCCTCTGATATTTTCAGGGATAATGGGGTGTGTGTATCAAAGGTGTGCCTTTAGATGTTTTGGTTTAAAAATATATTATCATTTTTGAATTATTACGATTTTGTGATAGATGCATAACAGGCTGTTCGAATAGTAAATAACATTGTCATTAACAAATTGCAATTTCCTGTTTGAACAGTAAATGTTCGAACAGTAAATGGCATTTACTGTTTGAACAAATAAATATTGGAATGGTAAAGCCATTTTACCATTCACACTTTACTATTCACAATTTCAGTTTTCATTTCAATTTTTGCCATGTTGTTTTCGGTTTAGCAGGATGGAAAACTTAAATATTTAAAAATACTGCCGAGTAAAAACTAACAGTTGTGTTTACCTAATCAGCCAAGGAACACATTCCTGTCATTATTTTTTGGGCATGTGATACTGAAATATATTTTGAGGTGATAGAGTGTGCCATAAATTGCATCAGAATCCTGACACTATCTTGCCCACATGACAGTTTGGGGTGGATTTGCAGGCAATATCCTGCTAATTTGGGGTCAAACAGACCAAATAATTGGATTCCTCTGCCCCAAATTAGATAAGCACCAGGTGTTTACCTAATAATTTCTTGATTTTTCCCTTTTATGTCTCCTAAGGAGAAGGGGCAAGGAATATTATTATTAATTATTTGAATCACTGCTGACAGCAGGTTCCTGGTGTTGGCAGTAGCCCCTCCCTCCCTCCTTACGATGGTGTGGGACACTAGGTAGCCCACTCCCAGTGTCCCCAGTTGTGTAAAAATCCTCAATATTATTGTAGAACACCAGCTTCATTCCCAGTGTCTCAGTATGTCCCTCCAGCAGTGTTGCTGTTGTCCCTGTTATGTTTGCTGGCAGCAGGGTGCCCAATCCCACATCAGCAGTATCCCCCTTCCCCAACAGTGTGGGACACTGGGTAGCCCACTCCTAGTGTCCCCAAATGTCTGATGTACCTGTAAAATAAAAGGTCCCAATGTAATTTTCTTAATTAAACCTGGAAAAATAAAATGGTCTCTCATCATCTCCTCATGTCCCCCTCCCCATCTCCACCCCCTGCACACCCACCTCCGCACCCCCTTACCCAATAATTACCTCCAGAGGTTGGCTGTGACCATCTCTGGATTGGGACAAGTCTGCACCCTTCAAAGGCAAACTGAACTGAAGGAATCAAGGTAAGCCATATAATGGCTATCAAGGGAGTGTTCAAGTCATGTTGATATCTCAGCCATCTTTAGGAATTTTGACCCCAAATTTTCAAGATGGGGTTCTTGAGACCACCTCATGAACACTGTCACTGTAATCTCATTAATCAATCCTGAAAGTTGCTGCATGGAATCATCTTTTGGGACTGATTAATAAAAATAGCAGTTCCACTGTTCATGAGATGGGGTCCCAAGAACCCAATGTTGGAAATTTGGTGTAAAAGTCCCAAAATGACTGCATTATGAGCGTGCATTGAGCAGTTTCTACGCATGCTCATAAATTCACCAATTTTATCATATTTTCACTCCAGATTTTCAACATTGCCATTTTTCAGACCTCCTCACGAACAGTGCAGCTGTCATTTTCATCTTGCACAAAATGTATTTTCACACCTGTAGCGCAGAATGGTGCAGTCACTGTGTGAAATAAACTTTGGGACCAATTAATGAAATCACAGTGCCAGTGTTCATGAGGAGAGGTCTCAAAAGCACATGTTGAAAATTTGGTGAAATAATTCTAAAAATTACCATGTTACAGGTGTGCATTGCACAGGTTCAGTGCAGCGTGTAGCTTCAACAATTTTTCATATCTGTACTCCAGATTTTCAATATTGACATTTTCACACCACCTCATGAACAGTATATAGCTGTCATTTTCACATCCTGATCAAAACATGATTTTCATACCTGTTGCGCAGAATGGCGAGGCAAGCTTTGTGAGAAATCAACTTTTGGGACAGATTATTGAAATGACAGTGCCAGTGTTCATGATGTGGGGTCCCCAAAGGCCATGTTGAAAATTTAATGAAAAAAGTCCTGAAAATGCCCAAGTTATGTGTGCTGGTTGAATTTATTCTACTTACGCACATACTATACTATCTCAAAAGAAGGTAAATTCATTGTAAAAAAATACATTAGTGCATCAGTTAGGGTTTTTATTAAAGCATCAACACCTCAGAAATTCAACGTTAGGGTTACCAACCCTACACCACCCCACCCTCCACATACCAACAGGCATCAGGGTGTGCCTTGGGGTCTTGGGAAATAGCTCTCACCCCATTCTCTATACTATACCATCTCATCTTGTTTACACAATGAAATGGGGTGAGAGTTAGGGCCAAAGACCCCAAGGCACACCCAGATGCCTGTAGATGTGTGGAGGTGGGGTGGTAGGGTTGGTAACCCTAAAATCAAATTTCCCAGCTTTTGATGCTTTTCTAAAACCCCTAACTGATGCATTAACATAGTTTTTGCAGAGTATGTATTAGATATCCATTTGAGTTAGCAATATGCTCTGATATACGCATGCCTTGGGTGTGTGTTATTGCAGCCTCAAGCATTAACCACCCAAGGCATGTGTATATCAGAGCATGACTGCACACCTCATAGTGTTTTATCTATCTTATAAAATGTCAAAATTGTTTTGAAGGGGATAAAGTGCAGGTGTGCTGTTGCACTCTGAGATACGCATGGTCACACTCTTATATTTGCACGGTCGTGTGATGTGTTTCAACTAACCAGCAGGGATAACTTTTCTACCCATTTTATAAATATATATATATATATATATATATATATATATGTATATATATAATACTGGTGCAGTAGGGCCAGTATACTTAGGGTTCCTATGAGCATATAATGTTAAAGGTAAATTTTGCAGGGTAACAACTTTGGCCAAGTTCAACAGATTTGCTTGAAATTTAGCATTCATTATTGGAATGGATAGGTCTTCTGATGTTCTAAATTTGGTTTGCATCCCTTGTGTGGTTTCTGAGATAGTGTTCAAAAATAAGAGATTTTTATGATTTTAGCTTTTTTGTCAACCTGTATCTCACAATGAGCTGTAGCATGAAAATTTCAGGGTAGAACAATTTAGACCCATTGATGTGCCTTTTGAAGATTTGGAGAAAAATATTGATCTGTTCAAAAGTTATTCAGTTTTGTTTTATCCATTATTTCCAATGGGAATAAATATCTGTCTCTGGCGGCATAGGATTCGAAGTCAGAGCAGCACTCCGCATAGGATTGTATGCGAAGTTTAGCAATGGGCATACAATTCTATGTCAGAGCAGCTGTCCAGCATAAGATTATATGCCAAAGGGTACAAGTGCAGGTCAGCATCTACACCCCAATATGACTGTGGGACACTGGGAGCCCACTCCCAGTGTTCCCAAATCTGTTACTATCCCAAAAAGAAAACAGTCTCTCAACTTAATTTTTAACTCGATGCAGAATCCTGTATCAAAGTGCTAACTTTAAGCTGACATCAGGGTGCCTAATCCCCAAGTCAGCATTTATAGTACCTCCACTACTGTGGCACCTGGGGAGCCCACCCCCAGTGTGCTGAACTAATAATTATTATTTTCCGACACGGGATGTCGACTCCCGTGTCAGATGTCTCCCGAGACCAGTTTCATTGCCAACAGGGTGCCCAATCCCCCTTCGGCATAATGTATTCCCCACTCAAGTGGCACACTGAGCCCACCCCAGTGTGCCCATATTCACTGTTTTGTTCCTGTAAATAAAGAAAACCATCCCAATGTTGTTTTTACACATGTAATAAAGAAAACAGTCCCGTCATCTCCCTAGTCCCCTCCCCCATTCCCACCCTCCCACTGAGCACCCACCTCCCTGCACCCCCTACCCATACTTACCTCTGGAAATGGGAGCAGCGATCTTCTTTGGATTCAGGACACATCTGCAGTCTTCAAAGTCCAGCCGCAAGCTGAGGAATCAAGGTAAGCTTTGTATTATGGCTAGCAATGGGCTTTTCAGCTTCAGTTGATATCTCAGCCATTTGTAGTAATTTGTACCCCAAATTTTCAACACAGGGTTCTTTGGAACCCACCTCATGAACACTGTCACTGTCATTTCATTATTTGGTCCTGAAAGGTGATTTCATGGTCGCTAAGCAGAATCATCTCTCTGGATCAATTAATGAAATGACAGTCCTATTTCATGAGAGGAGATTCAAAGCCCATGTTGAAATTTGGTGCTAAAATTCCCAAAATGACAGCGTTACAAGTGTGCATTGTGCAGTTTCTATGCAGATTTGTAACTTCACCAGTTTTAATATTTTCTCCAGATTTTCAGCATTGAGATTTTTAATGCTGCTTCATGAGCAGTGCAGCTGTCATTTTCACATCACACCTGAAATGTGTTTCAGAGCTCTGGCACAGAATGGTGCAGTCACTGTGTGAAATCAACTTTTGGGATGTACTAACGAAATCACAGTGCCACTGTTCATTAGGTGGGGTCCCAAAAGATAATTTTGAAAATTTGTGCAAATATTCCCAAAATGACTGTGTTACGAGTGTGCATTATGCAGTTTCTACGATATTCGTAATGTCGCCAATTTTAATATTTTCACTCTAGATTTTCAACATTGAGATTTTTCCACACCTTCTCATGAACAGTGCAGCTGTCATTTTCACATCCTGCCCAGAATGTGTTTTCACAGCTCTGGTGCAGAATTGCACAATAGCTGTGTGAAATCAACTTTTGGGATATACTAACAAAATCACAGTGCCACTATTCCATTAGGTGTGGTCCCTAAAAGGCCATATTGAAAAATCTGGTGCACAAATACCAAAAAAATCTCACAAAACTGGGATACTATTATACTATGTCAAAAGTAAGAAATTAATTAACAAAACTTCATTTAAAAAGTAGGGTTCTACACATAGCTCTTCAACCAAAGTGATACAGGTCAGGAAAGCAGGATGTTAGGGTTCACTTTTTTAGAGCCCTCCCCACCAAACCCTACCAGTGGAAACACATCTCCCACCCTCCACACACCAAAATGTGTTGGGGTGTGAGGTAAGGTCATGGTGGGTCCACCCCACCCGACACAACCCTACTATCCTAACACCTCCCACCTCCATGCACCAACAAGCATTGGGGAATGCCTTGGGGTTTTGAGCCACAACTCAACCCCATTCCATCTGAAAGGAACCTGTCATGGTACAGTATAGGAGAATGGGGTGAGAGTTAGAACCCATGACCTAAGGCAATCCCCAATCCTTGTTGGTGTGTGGAGGGTGGGTGGTGTTATGCATGGTAGGGCTGTGTGGGGAGTGAGACCCACCATGACCCTAAATCACACCTCAACACGGCTGGTGTAGATGGTGGGGGTGTGGTTCCAATGGTAGGGTTTGATAGGGAGGAGTATTAAAATTGTAAACCTGTAACATCCAATTTCCTGACCTGTATCACTTTGCTTGAAGAGCAATGTAGAACCCTAACTTTCTCTAAATGAAGTTTTCTGTTAATATGTGTATATATATATATATATATATATATATATATATATATATATATATATATATATATAAATATAAATATATATTGTATATTTTATACTCTGTGTGTGTGTGTGTATGTGTGTGTGTGTGTGTGTGTGTGTGTATATATATATATATATATATATATATATATATACACACATACACACACACACACTATACACGCCACTATAGATAGGGTTGAGTAGCATGTTCAACATTAAAATTCATATTTCGCGACTTTAATAACTTTTGCAACCAATCAATGGATTTGCTCAGAATTTGGTATGCACTGTCCTTTGGGGTAGATCTCTTGATGTGGTAAGTTGTGCTCCAGTTGGATATACAGATCCTGAGATCCAGGAAGTGGAATAAGTTATAAAGGTACCAGTTTTTGCAGTTTTTCTCATTGCTCTGCGTCTAGCTGGTGTGGAGTTTTGGTGTCTATGCCTTATGCTAGAAACAGATTGTGTAACAGAACTGGCATGCATTTGTTTTATGAAACAATACTAATCTGTTGCAATGCTATTGAATATTTTATTTCCCATTGTTTTCAACAGGAAGATCACTTTTCAGGATACAGTGAGAGCGTTTGACAAAAGAATTTTATCTCACCGAAAAGTTTTGTCCCCTTGAGACCGTTTCTTTTCATGAGAATAAAATCCTTTTCATGAGTGAAAATCCTTTTCATGAGCTGCCATCTTGTTTCTATTTTTACTTAAATTGTTTTTTTCAAAAGCCAGAAAATGACATCTTGGAGACAGAACACCAAACCTAACAGGCTCATTGAGGCGCTGTTATGTGAAATCTGCACTTCAAAGTTAGAAATATGCACTTGAAATGTGTTTTTAATATAATAAATCCTTTTCATGATCACATGGTATGAAGAAAGAATACTTTTTGTATCACAAGTCACAAAAAGGATCTTTTTATCACTCAAGAATCATTAATTGTCACTTCCATTGCCTTCCCAAGTACTCCACAGTTTTTCCCTGGTGTCTGGTGGCCCCAACCCTCCAATACCCCTGCCCATCATTTCCCTGGTGTCTCATGGCATCTCCCCAACCTCCGATCCCCATCCCCATTATTCAATATATTTTCTCTGGTGTCTAGTGGTACCCCCAACTCAGCAATCCCCATCCTCATTATTTAATATAGTTTCCATGGTATATAGTGGAACCCCCATCTTCTGATCCCCATCCCCATTATTCAAAATATTTTTCCTGGTGTCTAGTGGAACCCCTGACCTTCAATCCCCAATCCCTGTCCCCATTATTAAATCATTCTCCTTGGTGTCTAGTGGCACACCTGCCCTCTGATCATCCCATAATTAAATAATTTCCCTGGTGTCTAGTGGCAATCACTGCCCTCTATCCTTGTCCCCATTGATTACTCAATTTTCTGGTATTTAGTAGCACCCCAGCCCTCTGATCACCGTCCTCCTTGGAATAATTTCCTTGGTGTCTAGTGGCACCCCCCCCTCCTTTACCATAGATCCTGTAATAAAGAAAATGGTCCCACGCTGTAATTTTTTAAAACCTGAAAAATAAAGTCCCTCACAGATCAAGCCTCCCACCCTCACCTCCCTCCAGCACCCACCACCCCACAGCCCCAGTACACCCACACACATCACTCACCTGAACAGGTCCCAGGTTTAAGATCCACTCTCTGATCAAAGACACATCTTGCTGCTGGAAAGGGCAACTGCAATAAGATAAACTAAGGTAAATGCTGTTCCAGTGTATTTCAATGGGGTTTCAACGTGTATTCATAACTGAGCCATTTTGAGATTTTGACCCCAAATTTTCAACATAGCCTTTTGGAGACACACCTCATGAACAATATGACTCTCATTACATAACTCCTGCCCAAAAGGTGATTTCATGGTTGATTGGTAAAATCACCTTTCTGGTGGAGTGGGATTTGCTTTATGACAAGTCATGGCACTGCATGAGGTGAGGGTCATCGAGAAGGCTATGTTGAGAAAATTGTTCAAATATGGAAAAATGGCAAAGTTATAACCATTTGTTGAAATTTTGCTATGCACACTTGTAACTTTGGAAATATGAAAGACTTTGACCCTAAATTTTCAACATAGACTTCTTATTACCCCACCTCATATATGTCACATCTGTTATTTTCAAATCCTGCCCAAAATGTGTTTTGTACCTGTGGCATGGAATGGCATTGTAGTTGCATGGAATTATGTTTTTAATGGGATTCAAATATTTTCTGTACCAGATACATGAAATGGGTAAATAAGAAGGCTATGTTGCAAATTTGTGGTCAAATATAAAAAATGACAAAGTTATGACCATTTGTTGCAGTTTTGCTACAAACACTTATAACTTTGGAAATTTTTAATATTTTGACCCCATATTTCAACATAGCCTTCTTTTACCCCAGCTCATGGATGTTACAGCTGTAATTTTTCAAATCCTGCCCAAAATGTGTTTTCTCCTGTGGTGCAGATTGGTGTTGCAGTTGCTCAGAATTATGCTTTGGCTGTGATTCAAAAACTTTCTGTACCAGGTACATGAGGTGGGGTAATAAGATGACTATGCTTACAGTTTGGTCACTGTTGTCATATAAATGGAAGCATAGGGTCTGTAGCCCTGTGCTTCCACAGTTACATACATATACATCTATGGAGGATGGGCATTAAAATAGGGATGCTATTATACTATCTCAAAAATTAAGTTGCAGAAAACTTAGCTAATGCTCCAGTTAAGGTCAAAGCAACAAACGTTGGGAAATGAGGCATGAGGTTTCCCCTCTAACATCCTACCCTCCCAAACCAGGCAGGAGAGCAGGTGTGGTGTGTGTATTGGGCTTCTCAAGCCAAGCGTTCACCCATTCTCAATGTGTACACATCTGACCTTATTTACAGATGGAATGGGGTGAGTGTTAGGCTTGAGAAGACCAAGAAACATCCCACACCTGCTTTCATGCCTGATTTGGGAAGGTGGGGCTTTGGGAAAACCCTAATGCCTCATTTCCCAACTTTTTCGCTTTGACCCTAACTGGAGCATTATGACGTTTTCTGCAACTTATTTCCTTACTTTTGATAAAGTATAATAATATCCTTATTTTACCATGCCACGCCACAGGTGTCAAAACACATTTTGGGCAGGATTTGAAAATGACAGCTGTGACATACATGAGGTGGGGTAATAAGCAGGCTATGTTGAAAATCTGTGGTAAAAAATATTTAACATTTCTGAAGTTACAAGTAGGCATAGAAAATTGCAATGAATGGTCATAACTTTGGCAATTTTTCATATTTTTACCCCTTTTTTACATAGTCTTCTTACTACCACATCATAAACCCCATAAGTGAAAAATTAAAATCCATGCCAAATGCCATTCCACACCACAGGTGCGAAAACACATTTTGGACAGGGTGAAAAATAACAGCTGTACTATTCATGAGGTGGTGTGAAAAATGGTTATGCTGAAAATTTGGAGTCAAAATATTGACAATTACCAATGTTATGTACATGCATAAAAATTTTAACAAATGCATCAACTCAGCCATTTTAGAATTTGTTCTCCAAAATTTTAATCATGGCCTTTTGTGGTCCCACCTCATGAACACTTGTAGTACAATTTTGTTATTCAGTTCTGAAAGGTGATTTCATGCAGCCAATGCAAAATCACCTTCTGAGCCCAATTAACAAAATTACAGTTGCAGTGTTCATGAGGTAGGGTTCCAAAAAGGCCACGCTGACAATTTGGTGAAAAGACTCCTAAAATGGCAATGTTATGACCATAAGTTCAAAACACCATTGAAATACATTATACGGCACTTACCTTTATTCATCAGTTCATGGTTCAGCTTTGAAGAGTGCAGACATGTCTCAGTCCACAGAAGATGACAACCTACGACCTCCAGTGTGTAAGTATTGGGTAAGGGGGTGTAGGGTGGTAGGTACTCAGTAGGAGGATTAAGATGGGGAGGGACAGTGGGGATGACAAGGGACTGTTTTCTTTTCAGGTTTTAAAAAGACATCAGGAGACTGTTTTCTTTTACAGGTTTAATGAATAAATATTTAGGGACACTAGGGGTGGACTCCACAGTGTTTTACACTACTGGGGGCTTATAATGCCAACGTGGGACTGGGTTCCCGATGTTAGCAGATATATAAAACAAGGGACTGTAGGCTGGAGGGCATCTGACACTGGGGTGGGCATCCCAGTGTTGGATAATAAAGAACAATAAACAAGGGACTAGGGGATGATAATCAGAGGGTGGGGTTCTACTAGACACCATGGAATATATGGGTCAGTGATTGGGGAGTGGCGGTGCCACTAGACACCAGGGAAAACAAGGGCTTACAACTCACACTGCAGAACTAAATAAAATCCATTGTTCTTATACAGAGAATGTGGCGGAAGGCTCCTCTCGCTAAGCTGGGCATCCAGGATTTTGGGTGCCTAGAAAACTATTTCTGCTGCTAATTGTGAAAACAAACACTAGAATGTAGCTAAACAAGGTCTGTTTAGTTAGGTTCTAGTGTTTGTTTTATAAAATAACAACATTTTATGTATTTTCCACGTTTTTTAGTTGGTGAAAAAAACAAGATGTCACCTCATGAAACAGGATTTTTCCTCATGAAAAAGGAATGGATCTAATGAGAACAAATCCTTTTCATGAGACCAAATCCTTTGTAGAACTTTTTACCTCTATCCTGAAAATGAACTTCCCATAGGAAATAATGGGAACTTAAAACTGAATAACTTTGCAACAGGTTAATATTTTGGCACCAAACAAACACAGGCAGTTCTATTACCCAAGTTCTTTCTATCATAAAAATCATGCCTAAATGCCAAACCATCTGGTTGCAAGGCAATGAGGAAAAAGCTGCAAAAGTGGAAACCTTTTTATCATTGCACTATTTCCCCTCCTGGGTGCAGAGCTGTCGTAATGACCCCTGGCCACCAGCACCTTCACCCCAGACCAGGTCTGGTGTGTGAATCCATACACCCATCCGCACAGGCGGCCAATGAGCAGGACCCCCGGCAGCTATGCATCTCATGTCCGGGGAGCAAGGCTTGGCCATCAGTTGCCACAGTGGCCCCACCATTTTCCACCTGATTTTTGACTCAGAGGAGCCAGACATGCAATGGCATCAGCACACCTACATGCCGATGCCTGCCGTGCTCCTTCAACTTGTCATGCCCACAGCTGTAGTGCACCCAGCCTCTGCCAGGTGCCACTGCAGTGGTGCAGATCCCTCACCCACCCAAGAGGAAAGAGAGCAGTCATGGAACACGCAATCCTTCCTCTCTCCTGTCAGCCCCAGTGGCCCAAGTCCATTCCCAAATGCAGGTCACCAGTGTGGCTCGAGTGTGGCATCCAGTGTCTCAACCCTCAGCAGCACTGGGCCAGCTAAGTGGCAATTCTTCACTTTTTACACTATTCAGATCTCAGAATCTGCACATCCAACCAGAAAGAAACTTGCCCTGTTAAGAGATCTGCCCCACAAGACAGCACATACCAAATTTTATGCAAATCTGTTGAATGGTTGCAAAGTTATTAACGTGCAAAATTTGAGATTTAACATTAAACAGGCAACTCAACCCTAACTTTGGGGCAAAATACACTGTATGTACATCTATCTATCTATCTATCTATCTATCTATCTATCTAGCCTGATAATACATTGTAAATATATATTTTACATAGCAAATAAATGTTTTTAGTTTATAAATTGACTGGAATATATACTTCATATATCTATATAACATATAGCCTACATTCTGTACATTTATATTGAATACACTATTTCTACATATCTTCTTATAGTAAAATATGTATACAAGCAAAGAAGGCAGCTTCAAAATGTAGTGGTGCTCACAACATAAATGTAAACAGCAGTCATGGTAAATGTTAGGCACACACACACACACACACACACACACACACAGCATACACATGCACACATATGCATACATGGGATCAGGAACTCCAGAAGACACTTCTTACATTTTCCACCACAAAGTTTATTTGCACAAAAAATAAAATGTTATAAAATCAAAGCCCAAAGTAGCAATGTTAAACAAGCATTTGTCAATGCCGAATGTTGTCACGCTGGCATTGGCAGTGGTGGAGCCAGAGATGCATAAGAGGGATGGCAGTGAAGTATTGAAGTGATGCCAGCCCCACCCCACCCTGTAGAAAGTGACAGGCATCAGGGTGTGCCTTTGGGTCATCAGCTATAATGCTGATGCCATTGTACCTCACCCTACCCTGTAGACACTGACAAGTGTCATGGTGTGCTGGGGTCTTTGGGCATTATACTTACCCCATGCGAAAACACATTTCAGCCAGAATATTTAAAATGACAGTTGTACTGCTCATAAGGAGGTGTGGAAAATGCCAGTTTTGAACATCTGGAGTGAAAATATTACAAATGCGCGAAGTCACGGCGTGCATGCAAACTGTGCAACACATGCTCGTAAAACACTAATTTTATGGACTTTTGGCACCAAATTTTCAACATAGGCATTTAGGACTTCTGCTAATGAGCGGTGTCACTGTCATTTTCATAATGTGTCTCGAACATGGACTTTCCACAGCAACAGCGCTATTCTGTGCTGGAACTGTGAAAATACATTTTGGTCAGGATGTGAAAAATGACAGCTGTACTGCTCATAAGGAGGTGCAGAACAATGGCAATGCTGAAAATCTGGGTGAAAATATAAATTTGTGAACTTACGAGCATGCGTGCAAACTACCAATGCACACTATAACACAGTCATGTTAAGGAGTATCATCACTAAATTTTCAGCATAGGCATTTTAGGACTTCTGCTCATGAACAATGTAACTGTCATTTTGTAATTTGTCCTGCACACTGATTTCCTACATCAACCATGCTATTCCGCACCAAGTGCGAAAACACATTCGGCAGGATGTGAAAAATGACAGCTGTGTGGTTCACAAGAAGGTGTGGAAAAATGCCAATGCTGAACATGTGGTGTGAAAATATTGCAAATTCGCTAAGTTACAACGTGTGTAGCAACTGCACAATGCAAACTCATAAAACAGTCATTTTTTTATTTTTCCCACCAAATTTATAGCGTAGGCTTTTGAAAGCACCCTCATGATCACTGGTGCTGTCAATTTGTTCCTTATTCCCAAAAGGTGATTCCATGCAGTGACTGCGAAATCATCTTTTGGGACCAAATAACTTTACCATGACAGTGCAAGAATTCATGAGAGGGTCCCAAAAACCCCATGTTGAAAATCTGGTGCCTGAATTCAAAAATGCCTCGATATGCAACAACATTGAAAAACTCTATTTATTCCATTATACAGATTACTGGCATTTCCTCAGTTCGTGGTCAGTTTGAAGAGTGCAGGCGTGTTCTCGGTCCACGAAGATCATCATAGCGGACCCCACAGGTAAGTATGGGGTGAGGGGGTGTGGGGAGGTGGGGAGGCAGGGCGCATACAGAGTGGGTGCGGTTGTAGGAGGGAGACTCTGAGGGACCGTTTTTGTGTTACAGGGTTCAAAAACAAAACGCCATGGGACAGTTTTTTTTTCCTCAGGGGATTTGGCATGCTGGGTTGGGCTCCCAGCATGCCACCTATTTGGGGGTGTGTGCTGTAGCCTATGGGGAATTGGGCACCCTCATTGGCACAACACAAAAGGGGGTAATTTATGCCAACAGGGATTGGGCACCCCGTCGGCACACAAGGAGGGCAAGAGCCAAGAGGATTGTGCACCCCCAGCATATAACAAATAGAGGGAGTGCTTTATGCTGACAGGGAGTGGGATACCTCATCGGCACATACATAGGGCCACAGGAAGCCAGAGGGGATTGGGCATCCCGAAGTTGGCAGTTAGGCGGCCGCCATGCAGAGAATTTGGCTGTGCACATCAGAAGGTCTGCTGCATCTGGCAGAGCTTTGCTCAGATTTCAGTGGACCTTTCCTTAGATATGCTTGCCACATTATGTATGCATGGTGTGGCACCAACATGCAGGCTGATTGGGGAATGGGGGCACCTACTGATGCATGCCCTGCATTAAGCCCAACAGTGAACGCCTCCAAATCTGCACTACTGCAAGATGTTGGCTGCGCAAGCGCCAACATAAAAACTAACCCTCCACAGGATTGACATTTTGTGCTGTGTTTGCATATTTCAAGAACGGTGTGAAATCTCAGTCCTGTGGGGAGGTCTATTTTTACTATTACTGCTTTTCATTTAGTTTTACATTTTTTTCTATACTACACAAATAAACTTTGTGATGGAAAATCAAGCGCCTTCTGGAACTGTCTGTGTGTGTGTGTGTGTGTGTGTGTGTGTGTCTAACTTCTGCTGTATCTTGTTTGCTTGCAAGGTACAGTATGTATAGAATATATGCAGAATATATATTTTTATATGTGTCAAATACATTTTGCAAATGTCTGTTTTGGTAGTTTGTATGTATTTGCATAACTAATTTGCATATTTCAAAAGTAAAGTTTATAAACCAAAATCATGGTAATTTCTATTTTTAAAATAGTTTTGAATTGTCAGCATTACCTTACAGACCAGAGGGAAAGGTACAGAGTAAAAACAAGTACATGTAGGAACTCACCATAGCGTAAATTGGAACCAAACAGATGTGGTATAAATACTAATTTGAGCCTCTATGCATTCTGAGACCAAGAGATAAGTCCTATGCATAAGTATAAAGGTATAATTTGTAAGTTTGTGGTAATGGTGTATCATTAAATGACAATTTTACTATAAATATCTAAATGGTTACTAATAAGAGAAATTCCAAATGGACAGTTAAAGGTATATTATATCAAGATTACTCTATTGTCTTCTGTCTGGGTATTTTAAGATATTTTCACAATGCATATATTTAAAAATATTTTATATATGTATATCAACTACATAAAAAGTATATCTATTAAATATTCAAGATCTATAAGCAAATATAAAATATATATCATGCACCTACAATAAATATTGTAAATATATATGTCATATATTCTGCAAATAAGTCCAATATTTCAAAGCCAGTCTTAAATATTTTGTATGTATTTCAGATATATGATCAAACATGTATTTGAAATACACTTTTTTTTTTTTTTTAAATAAACCCAGTAAGACACACTATAAGCTTTTTTTTTTACAGGTGCAACCTGGGAGCACAGGAAGTTAAGTGACTTGCTCAGGGTCACACAGTATGCAAGTGGAAGTTGTGGATTCAAACCCAGGTCTGGTTTGCTGAATATCACCAGATTTGCAGCTCACAGCCTTAAACCACTGTGCTATACTGCCTCCCGCTTTACTTTTATAAATATATCTAAAATATATTTCTTTTCCATATGGGATCACCATCGTAGTTGAGCGTAATGATACCACTAGTGCCTACAACATCAGATGCAACCCAGTCTCTGCCTTGTCTACTCCTTTTCTTGAATTAGATGTATGTGTGTGTTTCATTTTATGCAGCGTGTCCATTTACTGTTAGTTTGTTCTAATTTTAGCCCCTGCTCACAACAGGCACCAGCTGACTTGGCTGTAACCCATCTTGCTATATAGCATGTGCCACCTGCCAGTTACAGTATAGCAAACATCATTAATATTCTGTCCACTGTGGCACTGGGCACAGCACTCAACCATACATTTATTTATTTTTCTTTAACCAGGTAAGTGCACTAGTTTGGGTGCCTCATTATTGAATGTGAAGATTCTAGATAGCCCTAATACTAGTGTGACATGATCAGGCAGTTGAATTCTGTTAAACCATTGCAGCTTTTGCTGCTGGGTGTGATTACTGTACCCAAAACAGAATGTAGCTGCCTGCACATACCAACTGCTCAAAGTCTCTCATTCCTCCTTCCCTTTGACTTTAGTTTTAACAATTGATTTACCCAAGATAGCCCAGCTGAGATGCATCCCATTGCCTTGTGGCTTTGATCATTTTACAGATGGGTGGACTGGGACTACTGGATGGTCGAGTGACCTTGGCAAGCTCTTATGATATATTAGTGGCTGTGGAGGTACTTAAAACTTCATCTCCTGGTTCATGATTCTCCTTTCTGTCAGTCTATACTGCTATTCAAGTTGTATCAGCACAACCACCCATGAATGTTATCTATGTAGGTTATTATGATATGAAATGAACAGCAGTAAGACCTATGCTCTGGGTGGAATTCTATTTGTTTTATTGGAGGAGATAAAGGACCTGGATGTCAAAGAGACAAGGGACTGAAGCATGACAAATAATGCACAGCTAATGTCAAGAGAGTCAGCAGAATGGGGGGTTGCATTAAAGAGGGGTGACTGACAGAGCAGAAGAAGTAATTCTGCCACTATAGAAACCTGTGGTCAGAACCCACCTCAAGTACTATGTGCAGTTCTGGACTCCTCAGGACAAAAGGGGCATAGATACACTTGAGTGGTGCAGCACAAGACCACCACGTTTGATCAGGAGTTTAAGGGACAAAAGCTACACAATGGGCTGGATTTTCAAAGTGTGGCAGAGGGCTTGTGTCAAACCATGGCCACAACACTTAGGTTCTGGCACTGTACCAAACCCCTTTGCCACAACTGTGCCTGATTTTACAATCTCGGGTGCAGCTGTGATAGTTTCCACAATTTGTGGCAGCTTACGGCAAATATCTGTTACCAAGCTCTGTGAAAAGGTCCCTCGGGACTGCTGCAAGCTAGATCACAAAAGTTGGTCTAACTTGTGGCAACTATCACCGAGGATAGAAAATCCTGATCACCAGGTAGAATGCTGCAAGCCCGTGTGTCGTATGTTTGGTGCACAAGGGGTTTGTAGCATTCTCAGAGTTTTGAAAATCTGGTCCGATAAGTGAAAATGGTGGCCTTCACAGGTACATCATGGAGAATTTGAGGCTGAGCTAGGATGTGGTCTCAGTTTTCTGCATACTCAAGGTAATGACAAGATTAAGAAGACAGATATGTGTGAGCTGGTGTCCAGCAGGATGTGGGGACAGGTAGTAGATCGCTGTCCATACAGAGGTGATATACAGACTGCCAGAATGGGAAGAGGAGTTGTATAAAGCACTTTGGAAAGCCATGATCAGGATGGCAAATAAGAGGAGTAGGGTGCTGCAAGTTGGGGACTTCAATCTGCCAGAAGTGTATTGCAGCAATGTGGTTCCAGGTACCTGCAAATATAAAACACATCAGGAGCAGCCTGTTCCAACTACAACAATAAAGCAAGAGAAATTGTTGAAAATAAGCTCCACTCACAGAGCAATTTTTTATTTTAAAAGACTTGTGTTTACTTTGTAATATCAGTAAATAAAAATGCCAACATTTTGTGAGCTGAGCTCACTTCTCAGAGCATCTGTACTGTTTAATAAATCATAATGTAGCAAATTAAAATCCTTTTCATGCCTCTTAAGCTCATCTGCTCCAACACACTACCTGGTGTGTGAGTAATGGAGTTCTGTATCACACTGTATTGTGATTATTGTTATTTTATGCGTTTTGCATTTCTGAATATTAACTCTAGGGACACTATAGAGAACACTGGACCACAGTCACATGTGTCATTAATGAATCAAAATGTCAAATATTCAAGTTATTCTGTGGTTCATAATCAGTTTCAGACAGTTTAATGTTACCACAATTATTTACAAACCGTAAATGCTGTTATTAATTGTAAACATCAATAAAACATGCTTGTACCTTTAAAGTGTTGTCTGTTTTATGGATCTGTTCGTTTAAGGCCTGCCAGCATTTTAGAAGTACTAAAATTGGAGATACATATGTGTAAATAATATGTCTGGTTTGGTATGCTACAATATGTAGGCAATGTCTATTCCTTTTACAGCTGCATCGCGTCAGAGCTATACTGATGTATTGCTACCTATTGCTTTAAAGGGGCTCTAGGGGCATGGCTTTCTCTGCCCATCTTGTGTTTCTCAGAATGGCTGCACAGGATTGGGACATAAAGTAACGAAAAGAATGTACACTATAAGACAATCATATAGTGGCTAATGTGTACCTCAATATCAAGCAGCAAGGTTTGATCAGATTTCGTACTGTGTGGGGTGTACCTGTCATGTGGGGAGTGGTTATGGCTGGATACCAAATGTACAGCATTTTGTTTGCTCCACATTTCCACCCAGTGGAATTCAATCACATGTAGTTCTGCATGAATCAGTATGCTTTCTCTCTACCCCCTCCGTGTTTTGCAGAATGGTCACAATTTGCAATCCCTGCCAACTGTCAGCACAATGAAGTGTCCCCTTACCATAGCCCCCAAACCATAGATGAAAATCCTCTCCTTCTGTACCATCTGTTTTATGCACCCACCCACTTCCTTCCAAAAGCCCCCAAAGCTCAGTGCCTGAGATTGTTTTATCTGGGGCTGCACCATCCTAAGAGGAAGGTCTGACTGGCACCTGTCCATGCAGCTGTCCATAGTAATAATTACTGTAAACCATCCAGGCCCCACAGAGTGCCTGCAGGTTGGTGGTAGGGGCCACAGAGTGGCATTGAGTCCGGCATTTCTGTCATGGCATAGAGCACCGCAGAGTCGGGGAACATAACCCCATGGGCAGCAGAAACAGCAGTCCTGGTGGGGGTCAGTAGGGGCCACAGCATCTCCTTGCAGTGAGGTCTGCTGGCAGCCAGAATACTATCGACTCTAAACCTACCAGTAGGCATCAGTGACCTACAGCCATCCCAAAAGTCAGCAAGTCCAAACGTTTGAGAGAAACAACATCAAAACAAAAATAAAGAAAAACAAACTGTCCTTTAAGGATGATGATCTCAGTTGGTACATGCTTTCCTCAAATACATGACTCAAATCTCTTCCCAATTTGCTGATTTGCACTGATGTTGTGTTGCAATCCATCAGAACTTCCTCCTCATTTTATACCATGTTGACATCATCCTGGACAGAGCTCCTACTAATATGCAGATGACAAACAAAACCAGATCTGCATGGTTGGGGGTTCACTGGTGTGAAAAGGGACTGATTTGTCCATTGAGAATTAATGAAATTAAGTTAATCCTTTCCTGTAGGAAGGTCTTTTGTAAGTGTCACTAGACTTGCCCTGATTCTGCTGTAGCCACTAACTATGCAGGCTAATCAGATTAATAATAGCACTCTGTGTACAGCAGGGTGATTCTGAGTCACTGCCCTGTCTGCTCACCTCTTCTTGCAACTAAACCTTATTTTATAGTTTGGGTTGCAGCTTCTTCCTCTGAAATTGAGAGCACCATGTATCCACCTTTGCAAGAGGCCTGTTTAAATAATATTTTCCAGTAACCATATGGGGAAAATCAAAAAGTGTTGCACCAAGCAAAACAGAGGCTTCCACTCCCAGGTCATAGCTCAAACTGTGTGGGTCTGAAATAAAGGTATCTGGCAAAACAAACAAACTAACAAAAGCAAGTGTTTTGTTTCGATTTAAATGAGGAAGTGTATTCAATTTCAGTTTAAGAACCTAGTTATATACACACATATATACAGATATATATATATATATATATATATATATATATATAAAACAAAACAAAATGGTTATATTAAATGCGCTGAAAATAGAAAATAGAGTTAAAATCTACGTTTAGACCTTAGGTCTTCTTCAGGAAATATCAAAAAGAAAAAAAACAAGTTATATATATATATATGTATATATAAATGAGTTGTTAGCAGCTCAGTATGTCTTCCCTGGTGAAACTTTTGAAATCAATCAATAAATAAATAAATAAAACTATGGGATTTGAAAAGTTTTTACATATACTTTAGCGAGATACGACTGTCACATGGAATCCACAGGAGGTGAACAAAATGAGATTACGCATCAGCACCTCATCAGAACCCCATCAGGAAGGTAGGAAAGTGTACACAGTCAAAGACAACAAACCATTAGGCTCTGTTTACAAGGAACACATAATCTTAGCTGAGCAAAGAAAACAATTAGTGTTTGCATAAAACTTACTAAACACTATTACCTGAATTTAATGTCATAAGCTAATTTATCTTTAAGCAAGCTTAGAAAATACTACACAGAAAAATGTCCCCTCGTTATCAAGTCAAGTTATTCATTAACCCTTTCACTTCCAGGGGTATTTTACACTCCTGTGCCAGGCAATTTATGTTATTTTTGCACAATATTATATAAAATTAAAATATCACTATGTTCCCTTCAAGGAAAAGTAAGGAAACTATGGATGTTTTTTATTGTCAAACTCTGAGCTTTTTTATAGGTAGTAAGGTTTTGTCAATATCAGGTCATGTGGCCATGAAACACTGCCTGAAATGTAAACAAAATGCTATTTGTACTCAAATATGTTGCAGAAAACATCCCAGAAAACATATTATTTAACTGAGAATTATGGAAAGCTATATGGTGCTGAACTTCTCATTGTCTGTGCTATATACTGTCCAAAAATCTTTTATAGGCAGAAACATATTATAGCAGTAGTACTCTATTTAATTTCTACTTCAAGTGCCTTAAATTCTAATTTAATGCACATCATTGCTTCTTTGCTTGTAGAGACCAAGAACTTCAGGTTATTTTAGGAAAAGTATATATTTTTGAAACTACACAAAATACTGTTTTAAACATGGGTAGCATAGCCCACTACCAAATATATACTACACATTATTATTCTTTATGTCTTGCAACAATCAAAAATAATTTAAATTCACAGAATGTTCATGTTCTAAAAAGTAAATGCAAATGTAACATAAGAGGCAGGTACATAAACATCCCATTTTAGACTCTGTGGGGAGCACTGGTTACATCGGTACCTAATTTATGTACCTTTAACAAAGAAATCTAGCAGAAATAAGCCCTATACGCACAGGTTGCTAAGTGCATTTTAAAGTGGAAATATTTTCGTCCATGACAGTAAATGCCTGGCATTGCTTCTCTGGCCTGTAGACATTCAGGACACCATGTTACCATAGAAAAGTATATATTTTATAAATCTGCACAAGATACTGTTTTTAAAATATATGCACTGCCCACTATCCAAATGTTTACTACCCATAATCCTCCTTTGCATTTGGTGGATCTATGCAAAATGATGGAAATTCAAACAGTTTTCACACTTTAACAAACCAATTGTCTATGTCAAATTGGATGAACGTACAAAACCCACATTTGTGGATTCCGCTAAGAGTACTGGTTATAACGATACCCCATTTATGTACCTTCACCACAAAGATTTGTCTGAAATAGGCTCAAAATCTATAGAGTGCTATGTGTATTTTAAATGGGAAAATACTGTATAGGCCCACAGTGAAAATGCAAAACATTGATTCTTTGGCATGTAGGCACTCAGGACACCATGATATTATAGAAAAAGTATATATTTTCTGAAACTGCACAACATACTGTTTCTAAAATGTATGACATTTCCTGCTGTCCAAATATTTGCTACCCATAATTGTCCTTTGTATTTGGTTGAACTATGCAAAATGATGAACATTCACATAGTTTTCACAATTTAACGAACCAAATGTCTATGTAAAATAGTATGGAGGTACAAAAACCAAATTTGTGGATTCTGCTAAAAGTACCGGTTACAATGATACCACATTTATGTACCTTTACCACAAATATTTGTTTTAAATAGGCTTGAAACCTATAGGGTGCTATGTTGTATTTTAAGGGGAAAATGTTGGCCCACAGCAAAAATGCATAGCATTGCTTCTCTGGCCTGTAAACATTCAGGAAGCCATGGTATCATAGAAAAAGTACACATTTTCTGAACCTGTATAAGATACTGTTTTAAAAATGTATGACATGGCCTGCTATCCAAATGTTTGCTACCCATAATCCTCCTTTACATTTGGTAGAACTATGCAAAAGGATGGAAATTCAAAATGTTTTCACCATTTAATAAATCAAAAGTCTATGTAAAATAGGATGGAGGTACAAAATACCACATTTGTGGATTCTGCTGGAAGTACCAGTTACAATGATACCACATTTATATACCTTCACCACAAAGATTTGGGTTAAATAAGCTTGAACCTATATGATGCTATGCATATTTTAAAGGAAAATTTAGGTCCACACTGAAAACACATAGCATTGCTTCTCTGGGCTGTAGACATTCAGGACACCATGGTACCATAGAAAAAGTATATATTTTCTGAAACTGCATAAGATTCTGTTTTAAAATGTATGACAATGCCTGCTATCCAAATGATTTCTACCCATAATCCTCCTTTACATCTGTTATAACTATGTAAAATTATGGAAATTCACATAGTTTTCACAATTTAATAAATCAAATGACTATGTAAAATAGGATGGAGGTACACAAATACCAAATTTATGGATTTTGCTGAAAGTACAGTTACAATGATATCACATTTTGTACCTTTACCACAAAGATTTAGTTTAAATAGGCTTGAAACATACAGGGTGCTATGTGTATTTTAAAGGGATAATTTAGGACCTGATGAAAAATGCATAGCATTGCTTCTCTGCTTATCGGCATTTAGGGCACCATGGTATCATAGAAAAAGTATATATTTTCTGAAACTGCATAATATACTGTTTTTAAAATGTATGAAATTGACCACTATTCAAATGCTTGCTACCCATAATCCTCCTTTACATTTGGTAGAACTATCCAAAATGATGGAATTCACAATTTTCACAGTTTAACAAACCAAATGTCTACGTAAAATAGGACAGAGGTACATAAATATCACATTTGTGGATTCTGCTGAGAGTGCCAGTTACAATGATGCCACATTTATGTACCTTTACCACTAAGATTCGGTGGAAATAAGCTCAAAACCTATATAATGCTAAGAACATTTCAAAGGGGAAAATGTTGTCCCACTATGGAAAATACACAACACTGGTTCTCTGGCTTGTAGACATTCAGGACACCATGGCATTATAGAAAATGTATATATTTTCTGAAACTGCACAAGATCCTGTTTTAAAATGTATGACATTGCCTGCTGTCCAAATGTTTGCCACCCATAATCCTCCTTTACATTTGGTAGACATATGAAAAGTATGGAAATTTGCATCATTTTCACAGTTTAGCAAACAAATATCTATGTAACATAGGATGGAGGTACACAGACACCACATTTGTGGCTTCTGCTTAGAGTACTGGTTTCAATGATGCCACATTTATGTACCTCACCACAAATATTTGGTTGAAATAGACTTGAAACCTATAGGGTGCTATGTATATTTTAAAAGAGAAATGTAGATCCAACATAGAAAATCTACAGCATTGATCTCAGGACACCATGATATCATAAGAGAAGTATGTATTTTCTGAAACTGCACAAAATGCTGGTTTAAAAATGTATGACATTGCCTGCTGTACAAATGTTTGCTATCCATAATCCTCCTTTACATTTGGTAGAACTATGCAAAATGATGGAAATTTGGATCGTTTTCACAGTTTAACAAACCAAATATCTATGTAACATAGGATGGAGGTACACAAACACCACATTTCTGGATTCTGCTTAGAGTACTGGTTCCAATGATACCACATTTATATACCTTCACCACAAAGATTTGGTTGAAATAGGCTTGAAACCTATAGGGTCGATGTATATTTTAAAGGAAAACTTAGGCCCACAATGGAAAATCCACAGCATTGATCTTGGGACACCAGGATACCATAAGAAAAGTATATATTTTCTGAAATGCAATAAAATACTTGTAATCATTGGCAAGACTGCTTGTTACCAAAGTATGTGCTACCTATAATCCTCCTCTATATTTAGTACGACTACAAAAAATAATGAAATTTTGCATAATTCTCTCATTTCACGCAAGTTAAGTAGGATGCTGGTATAGGAAAACTTTTTTTATTCTCAAGAGGGTACTTAATGTGGTATTAAATTTATGTTTCTTTACCAGAGTCTGACAGATGTAAGCCCAACACACAGGTTGCTAAATGCATTTCAGATCCATTGAATGTACAGTGTTAACAGTTTGGAGCATTTGTACCAAGGGTCCTTTGGTGGAGGTGTAAGTTTGTGGTACCAACACAGATTGTACTCCCCAATGAAGCCCAAAGTGGTAGGAGTTTGTACTTGATAAATGAGACAGCCAGATAATTAGGTAGAAAAGGGCCAAAATATTGCATTTTATTCAGTATTTTTAGCTGTGGAACTTAATTCACTAGAAGATTATAGATAGTGAACATGTGGGTGGGATACTTTCTCAGACATCCTTAAAATCTTTATTTTGTAATCCTTAAAGCAATATATATTGTTCCCTGGGTAATACAATGCATTGAAGTTTTCTGGAGGTGAGAAATGCAGGCAGGAGGGGCTGCATGACAAAGGTTTCTACAAAAGCATATTGTAATAGGCAGATCTGGATAGAATGTCATGGTAAGACTGCATGTGTTTCACATTGCATTACTGAAATACTCTGGCAGAATCAGAAATAAAGTGAGTTTGTCCATATGGAGTAAAATATAATTATATCCTAAAGGCCCTTGAATAAGAGCTGACAATATAGCCTAGTGGTTAGTGTAATGAGCTGTGATCAAGTTTGATATAGCACTGGGTTTGATTCTCACCACCTTCACTTGCATGCTATGTAACATTAAACAAGTCATTTAATATCCCCAGTGTTTCCAGGTTGCCCCTACAAACCAGCATTGTGCTTCATGGGCCTTACTTGGTTACCAAAGAGTTCAAACAAAGGTTTTTGGGTGCTGAGATAAGAAAATGTCTTCTCCCAAAATGTTTTAGAAGTTGAAGTTGACTGGCAGATAAGGACTGCAAGGCCCATCCAGTCTGCCCATTTCTTTTCTACCTTATAAATGTGCCATCGGCCTTTGCTCTGTCAGTGGCCTATCTATTCATAGTCATTTGTATTGCTCCTTATGCCTATCCCATGCCTGTTTGAAGCCCTGCACTGTATTCATAGCCACCACTTGTGGTAAGCCATTCCATGCATCCACCACCCTTTCTGTGAAAAAGAATTTCTCACATTCCCCTTAATCGGCCTCCCTCTAATCTCATGCTGTGTCCTCTTGTCCTGCTATTTTCTTATATTTAAACATGTTAGACTCTTTCACCTTGTTTATGCCCTAAGGTGTTTGAATGCCTCGATCATATCACCTCTCTCCCTCCTTTGCTCAAGGGTATACATATTGAGCTCCATTAATCTGTCCTCATATGTCTTCTGATGCAGTCCCTGCACCATTTTGGTTGCCCTTCTCTGGACTGCCTCAATTTGATTAATGTCCTTGAAGGTGTGGCCTCCAATACTGCACGCAGTACTCCAGATGGGGCCTAACCAGTGTCTTGTACAGAGGGATTATTACCTCCCTCTTACGACTTGTGATACCCCTACTAATACACCCTAACACCCCCTAGCCTTACCTACTGCTTGAGAGGTCTGCTTGGATGATTTTAGGTCATCAGTGATGATGTTGCCCAAGTCTCTTTCTTCCTTTGTGACTGCTAGCAACTCCCTCCCAGTCTATAGGTGGCTTCAGGGTTTCTCTTCCTATGTGCATGATTTTGCACTTCTTTTGCATTAAATCCCAGTTGCCACTCTTCTGACCATTCTGCTAGTTTATCCAGATCTCTTCTCATTCTGCCCACCCCATCTGGATCATCTACTCTGTTGCAGATCTTGGTGTCATCTGCAAACAGACAAGCCTTACCCTCTAGTCCATCTGCAAGGTCACTAATGAAGATGTTGAAGAGGACTGGCCCCAGGACTGATCCTAGGTACCCACTTGTGACTTGCATCTCTTCTGACTGTATACCATTTACCACCACTCTCTGTTTGTGCCCATCAACCAGTTTGCCACCCAGTTGACCAACTTCTGACCCACCCGAGCCTACCCAGCTTATTTATCAATCTTCTATGTGGAACAGTGTCAAAAGCTTTGCTGAAGTCAAGGTAGGTGACATCAACTGCTCCCCCTTGGTCCACCACTCTGGTTACCCAGTCAAAAATCTATGAGATTAGGTTGACAGGACCTTCCTTTGTAACCCCATGCTGTCTTGGATCCTGTGCTATGGATTCCAGGTGTTGCACTATCCTTTCCTTAAAAGTGCCTCCATAATCTTGCCCACTACTGAGGTAAGACTGAGCCGGTCTGTAGTTCCCGCCTCCTTCCTGCTACCACTCTTGTGGAGCGGGATCACATAAACCCTTCTCCAGTCTTCTGGGACCTCTCCTGTACTCAGAGACTCACTAAACAATTCTGCTAATGGCTCTGCTAGTTCCTCCTTTAGCTCCTTAAGTACCCTGGGATGTATGCCATCAGGTCCCATTGCCTTATCCACCCGGGCTTAGCAAGCTCTTGTAGGACCCTTTCTTTTGTGAAGGAGTAGTGCTCACCTCCCTCCCCGTGTCCATGATGCTGAGCTGTGGGCCTACCCTACCTTCTCTTCAGTAAATACTGAGCAAAAGTATCTATTTAGGATAGATGCCTTTACAGGGTCCTCCTCCTCACATGCTCCCTTTTCTCCATTAAACTTAGCAATACCCCTCTGGACTTTCTCCTTTCACTAATGTATCTATAGAAAGTCTTGTCACCTTCTTTACTGTTAGTGCTAGTGTTTCCTCAGTTTGGGACTTTGCCTGCCTTCTGCCTTACCTGCTTCCCTTAAGGCAGTTTGGTATGCCTCCCTATCTTCATCCTGCTGTGTTCCTTATATTTCCTGAAGGCCAGCCTTTTGGCTCTGACCTTTTCTGCTACTGTATTTGAGAACCAAAGTGGTTTCCTTCTTCTTTTGCACTTCATTTCTGTCTAACACAATGGGATGTTGCTTCAAGTATTGCATCCTTAATGCTTGCCCACTTTGCCTGTACCCCCTCACCTGTGTTTCTTTTTGCCAGGGCTAGCTTAACTCTGTTGGCCATCTTATCAAAGTCAGCTCCTCTGAAGTCCCATATTTTTGCCTTGGAATGGGATGATTTAGATGTAGTAGCCAAATTGAACCATACCATGTGATGGTCAGTGCCCCAGGTGACCGTCTACCTGGATATCTGTGATCCCTTCTTTGTTAGTCAGTACTAGATCTAGGATAGCCTTGTCTCTTGTGGGTTGCTGTACCAGTTGTTTGAGGCCCTCCTGCAGGAATCCACTATGAGTCTAGTTCTGGCAGATGTTCCTGCTGGTATTGACCAATCTGTATCCGGCATGTTGAAGTCTCCCATTATCAGAACCTCCCTTTAGCTGTCATGTTTTGTATATCTTCTAACAGTAATGTGTCTATGTCCTCCCTCTGGTCTGGGGGCCTGTAGACAACCCCAGTTCTTATGGCTGTCCCATTTCCTGTTTCCAGAGTGACCCACAGTTCTTCTGGCTCCTTATGTGTATTCTGAATTTCTGTAGCTTTGATATTTTCATTAACATACAGGCCACTCCTCCCCTTTTGCACCTCAGTCTCTTCTGAACAATACATAGCCAGGTACTGAAGTCTCCCAAGTGTGGTTACTGGTAAACCACGTCTCACTAATTGCTACTATGTCCAGTTTAGCCTCTGACATTATTGCCTGCAGGTCTGGGATCTTATTTCCCAGGCTGTGAGCATTGTGTACATGATTTTCCATTGGCCAGATTTTGGTATGTTAGTTGTTGGGTGAAGTTTGGCATTACCCCTTTTAACCTAATAAATGCTTTGGCCTCATTTTGCACCCATCAGTCATTCCAGTAAATGAGCTTGGTGTGGTATTTCTCAAAACAGTTCTCCAGGCACAGCCCTGACTCTGTGGGACAGTGTGGACAGTAATATCTTGAATCTGTCCTAAAGCCTTTTGTAGCAGACTCTACAACTCCTCTGGGGCCTAGCCTTCCTTTCAATAGGTGGCAATGTTGTGCAGAAATGCCTTTCAGTTAGTCTGGCTACACTCTCATTCTTTCTATTTCTGGTATTTCTGCTGAATCAAATAGAAGACTTGAAATGACATCTGTTTGGAAATCAAGGAAGGATTTTAAATGACCAGATGACTTTGACCGTGACAAAATAAAAGCATTATACATAGCCAGCTGAAACAGGTGAACAGCTAATTTCTTGTACCAAGCCATTGTTTTCGAGTGGCATCATAGGGCTCAAGCATCCGATCTGTTTTGTCCACACCTCCCATATGTTTGTTATAATCTAGGACACACTGAGGCTTGCTTATTAATTTGTCCTGACCACAAAATGGAACTGCTGTTGTGGATTCATCATGAATTGTACTAAGGAGATACACAACTTTTTATCTGTGATTTTACAGCCAGTAGTTCATCACATGGAGAGCACTGGTCTCACCACATTTTGCTTTCTGCTACCAACTCTTTGGGAAAACATTGCCTGTTAGATCTGATGGTGCCATAAGCTACTGTATCAAACTGGTACAGAATATTAAACCGAGGAATCCCAGTATAGAAATTATCAACATACAGGTTGTAGCCAGATCCTAGCAAGGGAAAATTAGGTCCCACACAATTTTCTCATTTGTGTTTAGCCATAGGGGCAGCCTGCAACATCCTTGTGGCATCCTTTCCTGTGTAGATTCTGAAATGGTATGTGTACCCAGTGGAACTTTCACAAAGTTTGTACAATTTAATTCCATATTGGGCATGTTTCAGAGGAAGGTATTGTTTAAACAGTATTCTCCTTTTGAAAAGCAGAAGAGACTCATCCACTGAAATGTTTTGGGATGGGGTGCACACCTCAGAAAACATTTTAAAAGATGATCAATAATAGGCCGTAATTTTAAAGCCTATCATTCTCTGGATGGTCCCTTGGCAAAGCCTTAGTGTTGTCATTGTAGTGCATAAATCTCAGCAGAAGCTGAAATCTGTTCCTGATCATTATAGCTGGAAATAGAGGGTAGAATGAGCAGGGTGGGTGGACTCAGTACATGCTGATGGTGGGCTTTTCACAATCCCCATTAAAAATGTCAAACCCAGAACCTTTTCATTTCCTGTAAGTTTGTGGGAGCCATTGGCGAGCCCTTGCATGTGGTTTAGCTTGTCCCCATACTAGGCCAAAAGCAGTCTGCATAAAAATTTATTTGAGCCACTATGTGAGAAAGTATTTCATCACTAAAAATAAGAGAAATATTCTAGGGGTAAAATCCTTTGTGTCAACCTGTACACCTGTATTACCAGTGAATGGTGGAGCATATGGTTTTTCCATACTTGTGGGATTCCATTGGTAAACTGGAGTATAACCACTATTGTGCCTGCTATGGCCTGTACCTAGCATTGGGGCAGTAGTTTCAGACTCGGACATTGCCAAGGGATCAGCTTTTTCTGAGAAAGTGGCACTGCAGGTGTCTGGCTCAAACAGTGCATTATGCTCCAAGCTGAGTGTCTCCCTCAGGTAGATGCAGGACTTGGGCAGAGTGTCAGGCTCAGGCAATGTGCCAGGCTCAGGAAGTGTGTCGGCTCCAGCAACATGTCAGGCTCCAGCAACATGTCAAGCTCGGACAGAGTGTCAGGCTCTGGCAATGCATCAGGCTTGGTCAGAGAGTCAGGCTCAGGTAATGTCAGGCTCAGGCAATGTGTCAGGTTTAGGCAGGGCATCAGACTCAGGTGGGGAGTCATATGCAGGCAGAGAATAAGGCTTGTCCAGGGGTCATGCTCAAGCAGGGTATCTGCTCTGGGCAGAGTTCAGGCTTGGGTAGTGTGCTAGTGTCAGACAACTGCTTGCACTTTAATTTATGCCTTTTGGGTTGAGATTCTTGCCTAGGCTGGGGCTCTGATACTGGCTGAGGCAGATGTTTGCACTGTGTGTGTGCTTTTGCATTTACCCTCATCCTGTGTTGTAGGTACCATAACATGAGTAAATGGCAGGTGCTTCTGCTTACATTTATGCTTCATGTGACTTCCTCTGCCTGCATTGTGGCACCTGGCTCCATCAAAGGCACACATGGGGCCTCTTTCTGGGAAATATCTCAGGCTTTGGTATCTGCACAGGCTTAGGCAGATCCCCATGCTTCTTCTGCTTGGGCTGTGAATTCTGCTTTTTCTGTTTATGCTTTGGCTGGTGCTCGCTGGTGGGCACATGTGCGCTTTCATCCTCGTGGGACTTAGACTTGACCTTAGGACTGTATGGACCACTGTCATCGGCATCACCTGATATTGTATCTTCAGTAGGAGTACTACTTGGACAGTAGTCACTCCCAGACACTGGATCAATAAAATCATCTAACTCTGAATCAGAGCTGATAATATATTTTAAGATCTCCTCTGCAGTGTATTTCTTTGACATGATTAGCAGCCAGTATGTCTTAGTGGCAGAGACACTCTCTCCCCCTCCCTCTTCTGTATTGTAAAGCACTTTGGGATAGTTCAAATAAAAGGCACTAAATATTCTTGCCTAGTGCTTGAAGCACACAAGTAAGAACCAGAGGTCAAAGTTTGAATCCCACTAAGGACACTTAAATTGTGGCTGGGTATAATTGCTGTATAATATCTGGATTGTTTCTGAATTTTATTTATTCGTTGCTAACTGTGTGAGAACCTAGAGCTAGAGCCCTAGGTTTTATCCCACTACAGACACTTCCAGTGTTGCTGTATAATAGCTCAGATTCTTTTATGCTATTTCTATGGGGGTGGTTGTATCTAGAAAGGACAGCAAAATAAGGATTATCTCAGGTGACAGTGGTGTGTCAGGCCCCAAACAACCAAAACTGTGTAAGACAGAAGGCACACTCTTCACAAAAGCAGTAAACTATATACAACTGCATCACACTATGAGCACTTACAGCATCACTATTCACTAACTCAAAAATAATTTTGCTATTGTTTGTAACTAAAAGAAATCCTAGAGCCCTCACGGCTTCTATCGTTACTATAAACAGAGTGACACAGTGTTTTTTTTTTACCAGGAAAAACACACTAAGCTGGAAGCTTGTTTACAGGTGCAATCTGGGCACACAAAGGAAGTTAAGTGACTTGCTCAGGGTCACACTTTTACTATAATGTATGCAAAATATCAAGTTATTTAAATGTGTGCATATACAGTATATATATATATATATATATATTATTTATTATTCTGAGTAACTGAGTAAGACCCACTGGACACAAGTCACATTTACAGGGGTGACCATGGAGCACTTGGAAAGGAGTATAAATCAAAATAAAGCAAATGAAAGGCACTTTATAAAACAAAACTTCTTTTCAACACACCACAAAACACCAGTTAGAAACTAATAAGTTCTAAAACAACAGTTGTTTGCAAAAAAATGTAAAAACAACAAATTAATTGCCAAAATACAAGGCAAAGGCTGGAGAAAAAGAGCAATGAACTTTTTAACTTTTTCCTTCTACTAAATGAGTCTGCTTAGCACCCACACTAGCTTCAGAAACACAATAAATCTCTTTCAGGACACTGCAGGTCCTTGATTTGCAACTTAAAGCAAGTTATCAATCAATTTTATTAGCAACTGTAGCAACCTCAGTGTGCTCTGGTACACCGTCACTTATCAGAATGCAACCCAGCAGAAAGTAAAAGCAGACAAACCCAGACAAAGCCACGTGTTTGCATGCTTCTGCAAACACGTGATGTCTGCTGCATTCCAGACCCCAGAATCGCGAGACTGCCATCTGCTCATGACCCCAGAGGTCAAAGCTTGTAAATAACACCAGATCCCCAGTGCACCGGGAGGTTTATGTCCAGATGTACAAAATACGTCTTTATGGCCATGTGCAGCTGTTTTCTGTGTCATAGACAGTACGACATAGGGCACTAAAGGGGTTAATATTCACTTTTCATCTAATCTTTTTTTTGCAAACTTTATTTTAAAATTGCAGCAGTAGGATATACATACTTTAAATCATTCAGTCAAATTAGAACAGATGAGTATTTCATGTTGCACAATAAAATAAAAATAAATAAACTCTGTATATAGAAATTTCTTAGGCCCTTGTCTATCGCTCCACATTCAGACAGCCCTTTCCTATTTCCTTAGGGACGGGTCTTAGCAGTATTTTTGTTTATTTTTTATTTATTTAGGGATTGGATCATACCTTTGAGCTCAGAGATCTTTACAAAGGTTCCACGTCAAACAGTGACAATGACAGCAATAACAAACAGTTTACATACAATACCGGATAGTAGGTAGCTAGTATACAGTAAAGTTACAATGTCATTCACAGTACCAATGGTGATAGTACAGCATCAAGAGCATTCAGCTAGGGTAAGGACAGTGTTTATATGTAGCAAAGGAGAAAGAGGTGTGATACCTAGTGTGAGAGTCCAAGGAGGAGTCAAGGGAGGGAGACTGGGGAGGGAGGTGGGCGGCCAAAAGAGTGGCTTTGTCTAGGAGGTTGGGAGGTAGTGGTAGTAGGTTGGTTTTAAGGTTGATCCAGTGGGAGAAAAGGCACAGGGGAGAGGAAGACAGAGGGATAGGGCAAGAGGAAGAGTGCTGTATTTCACCTGCAAAGGTTCCTAACAACATTTTCCCAAGGTACTAGGACAATTATATAATTGTTGAGTCATCTAAGTTTTGTTTGGAATGTCAGGTTCATCAGAGCGGTTCAACATTCTCAAAATATTCCTAGGTGTATGTTATTCACATAAGAAATACTTTTTTTTAAACCAGGAGAGACATACTAAGCTGAAGCTTGTTTACAGGTGCAGCCTAGAAGCACAAGGAAGTTAAGTGACTTATTCAGGGTCACACATTATGCAAGAGGAAGGTGTGGGATTCAAACCCAGGTCTTCAGGTTTGTAACTCAGAGCCTTAAACCACTGTGCTATACTGCCTCCTAAAGTAAAATGAACTATAGTCTTTATTTTTGTATAACAGAACATATTAGTAGTGCCCTGTTAAAATTACTGCAGGAATAGTTTGCAAACGTTACATAGTGTACTAAAAGTCATTGGGAGCAATAGCATGAAGTTTTTCCAGTGCAGATTATTATATAGCGATTGACTAAAACTGTGCAGCATACTGTTTTGGCATCCAAGTTTTGAGACAGAAATATTATATCTCCCCTGCATCGCTTTAAGCAAAAGCACTTGCTTTATTCCATGTGAGTTGCTTTGTATTCATCGCTGTTTCCTCTATATCTATCTATCAATCCGTTTGTCTGTCTGTCTGTCTATCAATAGACATAATAGTGTATTTTGGATCAAAGCCCGGCTTGTAATTAGTTTCATTTCAATATGTAAGATGGCCACTTTGCAGGTGCCTCTGCAGCTCCTTACCCTCCTTATTGTCTACCCTACCACAGAGCTTAGTTTCATCTGCAAAGAGACTCATATTGCCCTTTATCCCTTCTCCTATGTCACAGCGAACATATTGAAAAGAACTGGTACCATGACTGACCACTGAAGCACTCCATTCGTGACCTCCCTGTTCCCTGATTTGACATCACTGGCTACCACATTCTGCTGTCATCCCCCAGCCAACTATCTAACTAGGTCCTTTGCTGCCCCACAGCCTTTAACATCTTCAGCAACCTTCTGTAATTCACTGAGTTAAATGCCTTGCTGAAGTCAAAGTACATTAATTCTCCTGATTTTGTTACTTATTCAAGGAATACTATCAAGCTGGTCTAATAGAATCTCCTGCCATGAACCCTTGCTGTCTACTATCCTAGAGCCCATTCCTCGCCAGGCAGTCTACAAGGTTTTTTTGACTAATGTAAAATCATTTTACCAACAATAGATATAAGACAGTTAGGCCTGTAATTTACTAACTACTCCCTGCCCCTCCCTTGTGAAGTGGAACCACGTCCGCTATCCTCCGATCTCTTAGAACCACATCTAACTAGTGAGCTGTTGAATAGCCCTGCCAGAGGTTCATCCAGTTCTGATGCCAACTGCCTGTGCCCCTGGGTGTATCTCATGTAGCAGATCCATGGCAAAACAGTAGAGAAATAACATTGATTACAATTATGACAACATCAAATCAGCGACAGTCAATATGGTGGCCAGAATTTATGGCGACTGCAGTTACAGCAACATTTGCTTTGCCCCCACACCTCCTTACTTATATATCTAACTCCAAGGTCATAGCACCTTGGGAGAGAAGCAAATGTCACTATAACTGTGGTCACCATAAATTCTGGTTGCTGTATTAACTCTCACCGATTTGCAGCCATCGTAATTGTAGTCACTGTTATGTCTTCACTGTTTTGATGTGCTACCATACAGCCCTCTTGCCTTATCTATTTTCAGGGCTGCATGCCTTTTATTAACTTTTCTCCTGTAATTATCATCTGCACCATTGCCGGATGCTACCTGCAGCAGCTTCTGCTACTTTCTGGCAGATGCCCTCTATACTCCACTATGAATCTTGAAAATAAATAGTGATTTAGAATGGCTGCTTTCTGCTTGTCCTCCTCTATTACCCTCCTGCCTCCATCAGTCTTACAATTTCCACTCTCATCTTCATTTTTCCATGATATGCCTAAATAATTGCTTTTCCCTCCCTTTACTCGAACTGCAATATGCAGCTCTGTTTCTGTGTTTGCATCCTCACTGCCTTCTTGGCCTCCTTCATCTTTGCTTGGTTTCACTCCATTTCATTTCACCCCTTTCTCCTTGTAGCTAATGAGGCCTTTTCTGCCCTCACTGCTTCTCTGATCTTCTAAAAGAACCAGACTATCATCTTTTGCCTGTTACCCTTGGTAGCCATTCTCAAGCCTGATTTAGCTGCTTTGAGAATGGCCCATTTAATTATCCACCTTTCCTCACCTAGAAAATTAGACAAATAACAATAAACTTTATTTTAACTATGATAAGTGTAAGGTAATGCATCTGGGGAGGAACAACCATCAATTTATGTACTCCTCAGTGGTAAACCTCTACAAATTACAACAAATGAACATGACCTGGGGGTAATAGTGGACAATAGGCTAGTTTTGATATAAACACTAGGCATAAGATAGTACAGAGTAATAGGATCCTGGGATGTAGTAAAAGAAATATTAGGAGTAGATCCCATGAAGTTATACTGCCCTTGTATACAGCACTGGTTAGATCAAAAGTTGAGTACTGTGCTCCCTTTTGCACTCCAGGAACAAAGAGGAAAAGTTATTAATTGAGAGTGTACAACGAAAAGCAACCAAATTAGTGGTGCAGCAACGACATAGAATTATGGAGAGGCTGAAATGTTTGGGCATGTGCTCTTTGGAATATAGGCAACTGAGGGCGATCTATGTCTGGTGTATAAAGCTACCAGAGATAGATATTTATGGAAACCATAGGTCTGACAGACTATATGGTCTACAATATATGCCAGTAGTCATAACCTAAAATTAGATAATGGGTAAAGTCAAACTTGCTTCCTGATTGGCTGAAACAGACTGCCACCCAGGCTGTTATTTCTTAACAATGACCGCTCAATAACAAGTTCCCCTTGCAACACCGATCACATCCTGATATCCCTGTGCCCATGCTCTGCTAGCTGCTATTTTTACTATACTGTTACCATCAGGATGACCTAAAAGCATCCACACACAACCAATCCTCAAAGCAGTCAACAATAAAACAGTAAAAAATGAAAACTCTTCTCTTTGTTGTTTTTCCCCTACTAAGTCAGTCCTCAATCGATGCTGGCAAGGCCCAGAACCTTGCATCCTCTCCCACTCTTGCAACTGCCACTACCCAGCACTGCAGCTCCATTGCATCCAAAATTAAAATGAAACTCCCGCTCCTCCATAAAATAAATAAAAATGAAGTACCTCCTTGATTTCTTGCCCCAGACCTCATCGGCCAAGTTCCATGTACCCGAATGGTATCACAGAACACCACATGATTCCCACTCTACAGTTCAGCCTCTTGCTCCTGCCTCTCACTCTGACAACCAAGCGATAGATTTCAACATAATGCGAAGAGATAACCAACGACAATGAAAAATTAAAAGTAACAACAATTCCCGGACATTACTGTCAAAATGTGGCACTGCAAGACACTAACAAAAACACATATAACAAACAGCAGCACCCTCTAGTGGCACTAAATGGACTATTTTACAGAACCCAGCAATTCACTAAATTTTTACTAACATTTTACACTTTTTTAAAGAAATCATTATTTAAAAAAAAAACCTAATAATATAAACCCATGTTCTAAGTGTAATAATACCCTCCAGGGTGGGCATTATGGGATATAACACAGACCTTCCAGGGGCTATAAAGCCCTCCGCCTGCAGTGTCGGGCCTCATTACACCTCTGAGCAGGTCCGTTTATCCAATAATGCCCACCCTGTAAGTAATTATTACTTACTTATCAACAAATATAAGTAGGACCAATAAAAACAAAGATGGTTTACAAAAGAGTTGTAAAAGATGGAATTCATTGCGGAATATGTGGTACACAGCCCCACAATGGATGCATTCAAACATAGATTAGATTCCTATATAGGAGCACATAAGTACGTGTACATCCACTAATGTTTAGTGGCAAGCTATCAATGGTCTTTGGCTTATAAGCTTGTATCTTTCTATGATTCTATGATTTCTCCACCCTGAGTTTATCCACTCCAACCAAATTACCCTTGTCTAATTCCCTCATCTGGTCAAAGAACTGGAAGCACTGTACAGCCTTATCACCTTCACACAGTTATCACTCATCTGTTGCCCTTCTGTAGCTGATTTTCTGGTGCCAGTCTTGTCCAGCAACTTGCTGCTATAGCTCAGGTTACATCATGAGCTGCATCAGCTGAGGAAGCTTTGCAGACATTGGAGTTTAGATGGGAGATCCAGCACTATTGCTGATAGACTTATCTTGGTTTCCTGTTACCAACAATATGAGGAGGCAGTGATAGCTGTAAAAAGTTTTACTCAAGCATCATTTCAGCCAGGAGAAATAGACCTGACACCCTTTTCTGTTTAGTAGATAACACTGCAACCAAGGATTGTCTCAGGATCATTGGGGAAGAGCACTGTGGACAGCTGTAAGCAGTTTGTTAATTTTACATGGCCAAGATTGTGGTGATTATGGATAAGATCTCCTCCAGTGGTGTTAGTTACAGTTGCAGTGGCCAAAAGTACAGGTGAAAAAAATCTTGGTCTGCTTGTAGAAATTCTCCAGGTGTATAACAGACTTGTGCTGACATGCTTGTGCCTTGTATCCAGATACTTCTTATCTAGTGAAGGCTGGATGGCAAGTCCTAGTTTTAGTTTTCACATAGATTGTCAATACCTCTCTGAGAGAAGATTCTCTTCCTGCTACAGTACCTTAAAGATGGCTATAGTGAGATCTCTCCTTTAGAGTTTTCATTAGATCCAGCCACTCACTTAAACTATAGGTCAATCTCTAACCTTCCTCTTATGGGTAAGGTTATTGAGAAAAGTAGCATCTTGACTGAAAATGCATCTGGAAAATATGAGCTGTATGATCCTTTTCAGTTTGGTTTCCATCCATGTCACAGCACAGAGATTGCCCTTTCATACTGGTAATAAATGATCTGCTCCTGGCTAAGGACCATGGAGAGTTATCTTTAGTGATTTTCATGGACCTATCATTGGCCTCTGATGTCATGGACCATGTGAGATGGTTGAGTGCCTGAGGAGATTCTGTGGTCTGGCCCAAACTGTTTTACAACAGTTCAGTACATTTCAGGAAAATTGCCAACAAATGGTGGTTATGGGAAATTGTTACTCTGTCCTTGTCATTGCTGAGTCAGGCATCACCCAGGGCTCAGTTTTGTCCCCATTGTTATTTGGGGTATATTTGTGGTTGCTAGGAAAGGAGATCCAAATGTTTAGATTGAGTTTTCACTGCCATGTAGATGACACTCATTAGTATCTTTCATTTGTACCGGGCAGGGTGATCTGATGACTATTATTTAGAATTTTATTTTGATAATCAGAGCTTGAATAGTGGGCAGCTGGCTGATACTAAGTCCTATCAAAACCCAGCTGCTGTTGGTGGATGCAGGTTGACTTGTGTCATCTGCAAGTCTTTATATCAGTCATCCACAAGTAATGGATTTCAATTGCAAGTTATGGAGGAGGATCAGAACCTGGGTGTTATTCTGGACAAGGAGCTGGCACTGACTTCCCAGCTGTCAAGCAATGCACAGAGTGGTTTCTACCACCTGAAAATGTTGCTTGGTTGATCCACTACTTTGACCATGGCAACCTATATTCACTTGTGTAGACTTTCATCCCCTGCAAATGTCACTATGAAACTCTCTGTTTTGGTCTTCCCATGACTCAACTACATTGACTTTAGCTGTTGTATTTGTAATTCAGAATGCAGTAGTTTGGATTTTAACATTAACACCAAAGTATAAGCATATTTCTCCAGCACTGTGTGTCTGCATTAGCTTCTGGTTAGGTGGCAGAACAAGTTTTATCTTCATTTGCTGGTTTACACGGCTCTAAAGGACAGGACCCTTCTACATTCCAGAACTACTGATAGCTCACCAGGAGAACATTAGTGGTAACAGGATTCTGTGCTCTGTCATCCTGAGACTAACACAAGTTCTGTCATTAAGTCTGAAGTTTGCTGGGGACAGAGCATTTGCTGTTTTGCACCAACATTGTGGAACTCTGTCCATGGGTTCATCTTGTTTGCACTCTTGGTAGACATTTTTTTAAATAAACTGAATACCTTGCTTTTCACCCAAACATTTCTAGGACATTGATTAAATGGAAAAAATTGAAATATGTCCCCTGCCATATTTTAATCTGTTGTATTTAATTTTATGGCATGCTAAACTTGAGTTCTGCATGTGTTTCTTTTTGTATTTGTTTATGAGAACTTTGACCTATTTATGAAGTCCTTTGACCCCGCGAAAGGCACTAAACAAAGTGAGTTCTGTCTATCTTTTTCTTCTGTGTGTATTTAGTGCTCGTGAAGGTGCTGGACTGACAGTACTAGAACCAGAAGTCCTCTGTTTATCCACATGACTGGTACAGCATGGACAATCACAGCTCAAGCTTCCCACACTGCCCTGGTAATGAGCCTCAACCCTGCCATGGAGGGACCACCTCATAGGTGAGAGGAAGTTTATGCTCCATGCCATTCAGTCTTTGGCCTCTCATGTGAGACTCCCAGCAAGGGTGCCAATTAGTGCAAATTGTATTGATGGTTATGTGATGTGGACATCTGTCAAATTGGAGCTGGACTGAAACCACCTTAACTCATTTTACATAGGACACTGAACAGCCGTCGGTACATTATCTATCTATTTATCTATCTATCTATCTATCTGTCTGTCTGTCTGTCTGTCTGTCTGTCTGCCTGTCTGTCTATCTACCATTCCAATCAAAATAACTGTAACTCTACCAAGTTTAACTTACCTTAACAGCTACAGAGTGCTACAGAAAAGACTTTGCCATTAAGGGAAGAAAAACATCACCCTACAGTCATGGCTCCCTGAAAGATATGATATTAATGGAAATTCATGTGTGCATTAAACATTTAGAAAACACTGAAGTAATGGAGTGAAACTAGTATTTTCTCAGCATCACATCATTCTTTATGGCCAGTGACAAGGAGAGACTGAAGTTTTAGAGAATGAAATGACAGGCAGGCTTCCATCAGAGAGAAGGATTGTGACTAATGAAAGCTTTTTCTGCTTCTGCAGAGGTTTTAAACACACCATTTATCCCAAGATATTAAGAAATGTTATTTGAAAATTCAAGGGTGATAAAGTAATGGTGATCCCGAGCAAACATTATCTTATTAAAGCAATGGGTCCAATCTGGGAGAGCCTCACCTGTCTTGTTTTAGCCATGCTGAATGTTTTTCAGCATCTCTACTTTGCCAGTTTTAGACCTCTCTGTTCTGAGGGTTTCCTGATGGTATGAGACATTAAATAGGCTTCCAGTACTCACTTAGAACTCTATCAAAGCTGCCAGAACTATGTAGAATGGAGGTGCAAATGCAGAATTTATCTACATGGAGTACAGATCCCATCTCAGGCTAGCGTGCACAACTGAGAGTTGTGTGGAGGTTTGCACATACATTTGGAGCAAAGTGAACTGGTACATGCAGAGAATATGGGCTAGTACTTCACTGCTGGATCCCACTCCTAGAAGCGCCATATAAAGACATGCTCACTTGATGGCACCCTGGTATGTGGGTATGTACTCAAACATCTGCTGAAGAAATCAGATGCACATGCCAAGACTAGATACAAAAAAACTATTGTAAACAAGTCACACTCCCCAAGGAATGGACTACCCCATGCAGGATATGTACCTGCTAATGGGGTATGTGTGTCAGCCTCAGAAGTAGTTACACAAAACCATGGTCTAGTATGTCTGAAGTTCCTTATGTGAGCTAGACCAGCATACACAAGTTGGGCGACTGGATCACCCTGCATGGAGCTCAGGTACACACCCAGAACTTTTCCCAGAGTGGCAGCCAGATAACAATGTCAGTGGCAAAATGCCCTCACCCTTGGTGCCACCAGAGGTGGACATATGGTATAGTATCATCCACCCTGCAGTGTTGGTTGTAGGCACTGCCTCGAAGAAGGTTGGTAACTGGAAAAAGCCTTACTTGGTGCACCCTGCCACTGTTATTCAAAATTTGAGAGGTAAACAGAGGCTCAGGCCCTAAGTCTGACATGAGCCCCCATAGCTTATACTATATTGCCATATAATTTGGTAGGGTGCTCAATGTAATGATGACCATGCATGGGTCCCATAGCCTCACAGTTAATTACATAAAATGGTACCACTACCTGCTACAACACATGTAACAGAACTCTTGTCCATGACTGTGTGGCCCACAAATGCATGTGCTGGTAAATCAGGTAGCCTTCTGTTCCTGGAACACCAACTCAGTGGCATGACATTACAGCAACATGGGGTGGGGATGAGACCAATAGTGCAATTTGCTGCACTGCTTGTGGCAACTGCTGTTCCATTGTGGTTCTGCAGGATCAGAAGAAACATTCTATGCCATGACAAGAACATGCACTCAGGGTTGTGGCCTGGTTGACCCTTGTAATTATAGTGGTTACAGTGCAGTGGCAAAGATAAGTGAGGATGTAACAGTGACATACTGTAGTAATTTATTTTAAAATGTATTCTTTATGCTTCTCTTTGGCTCAGCCCCATTATCCAGGTCTGGCCCTGCATCTCTGGCGCTTACCTCACTTCACTTACTACCCCACAGGCTGTGGGGCCAGGAGAACCAGGCTCAAACCTCCCACTTCCTCCATGGCACAGAGGCAGGAGAACCTGGTGTATGGGTGGTGGCCAGTAGCAGGGAACAAAATCTGAGTAAGCCCATGTTTATCATCTCATGCCATGGCTTTTCTGCTTTGTATTGTCTCCCTGTCATAAACATGCGGGCATCATAGGCTTCCCATGTCCATGCCCACTAAGCATGGTAGCACAGAACCCAGCTGGCATCCCCTTCCCTATGTACCACCACTGCACTGCTTACTGTGTGTTGTAGTGGAGTATCTGACCTCCTTCCCAGAGGATGACAGAAACCTTTAGGATGCTCAAATGTCCTTCCCGTGGTGAGCTTACAGTGACCCAGGCTTGTTTCCTAACCCAGGTTGCTGGCATTGCAAGTGGTGGCACTACCTCTGCATTGACAGGTCAGATGTAACAGAGTAATTTAAGGTCAGGATTAGTCTAGGCACCTCAGATCCACCCCCTTCATAGCAGGGGTAAATAAGTATGCTGTGAGAACACATTAATAATTTAAAGGGCTTCTCCACCCATTTAACTACCCAGAGTACCTTGTGATTCCTTTGTAAGCAGAAATTTGTCAGGACTACCCTGAAGGCATGCATTGTCTTTATGTTACTGTCTCCATAGTAGGCTGTTAATAGGTTGACCCCCCATAGTAAAGTGCCTTTTAACATTACCTTGAATTTACCATCACTGAGCTTGCATGTCCCCAAGATTAACTGATCTACTATCGTGTACCTTAGCAGGGCAATGAAGATCAGCCTTGCAGGATGGTGCCTCTGTTGCATGAAGACACACTGCTGGCCAGAAACTGGGATCAGTTTGGTACATAACTCAGGAGAATGCCTTGATGTGGGCCAATGGAGCCCCATAGAGGATAATGTACCTTCTTTGTCTGCACAGTGGTGTTCAAAGGATTACTGGTGTCATGCCTGTCTATAAAATGGGCAAGAAAATTCCCACAACCTACTTGGTCAGTCTGGGGCCTTATCTGTGTATAAATCTCACAACAAACACACAGATAAAGTCTCAGTTGTCCACTATAGGCTGCATAACAGCTGGAGAGAGCAGTATTAACTGATCGAGTGTTTGTGTGGGCAAAACCACCATTTTGAAACCAACACTGTGCAGCTTAATGATACAGCTGTCCCTCAAAATGAAAAGTTACATAGCCAGACAAGTGAAAAGCAGTGAAGTAAATTTAAAATGTGTCAGTATGCTGCAGACTACCTCCTTCAATCTCATGACTGGATCCATAGATGCCTTCCTCCCAAGTAAGGTCAGTAGCCCTGATCACGAAGTTATCTCTCGGCCACCAGTAAGTGTGGTAATGACCATCATGCATTCTCCAGAAGAGAAAACAGCACACAAGCAAAATTCAAAATAAAGAAATGGCTTTAGAGGGCAGCAGCTGAGACATTTTCCAAGGCATCCTTCCTGTTTGTGACACCAGTATCAGCATTGATAATGATGTGAACTGACTCCTCCCTCAGCGCCTCACTGAGCTGTAGATGGTCAGTCTGAGGTATCACCTCCAATTAATATGCAGGCCCCACCGAGGTAATGCCAGCTCTTCTGTCTGCCAGCATGAATATTAAGAACAGCCTAAGTGGGAGGAATCTGTATAAATATGCAAAACCTATCTTCACCAAATTCAGCTCATCAACAGTTGTTCCTGTTTACATATATATTCATTCATCTCTTCTGTTTTACAGTGATTTGTTTCTATGCTACTGGGACTATTTTTTAACTGGTAGAGGAACAAAATATCACAAACCATTAAAATAATGAAAACTATTGATTTATTAGCAATTAATACTGTATTTATTTCTTGGTTCATTTTATAATTGCAATAATGCACTCCAGGGTGTGTTGTTGTGAGATTTACCGCCTCGGGTGGTTTACGGCACTCAGCCTGTGGCCTTATGTACACAACACCAAAGGTGTGTAAATCCACAACAACCACCCCCGTTGTGCATTATTGCTAATTGTAAGGTGTGCATATCCTGGTATAGTGTGCAGTACCTTTTGTGTTTAGGGTTGTGGGAAGCCTACTGTATATATTGGGGTCTACTTTGGGAGTCCCTGTGTCTTTATTTACATGTCTGACTAGTTGCGACCATAACTTTGTATAACTGGTATTGTGCCTGTTTTACCAGTAGCCCTAGCCTGCATGTCCTTTTTCTACAATTACTATAGACGGTGACATCACTGTGCTGTGCATGCAGCACACATCTTGGTTACATGGTTTAGAGACATAATGCATTACGCACTCACTCATTTGCAGTACATAGTGGCCTATCAGCATTGTACATGGAGCAGTTAGAACTGTTACTGAATTGGAAGGAGCACTGCAAGCAACTAACTGTCTGAAACAAAATCTACAGTATATCTCAGAGCATTAACACTAAGGAGTAAAATCATATCATGGCACTTCTCAACAGGTATGTAATAAAAAGATCAGCTCAACCTAACAAACTTGAACTTCAAAATGCAGATTGCTATAAAATGTAATATTGGATGGAAAACATGACCTTCTGTTGACATTATCTGAAAGAAAGTGAACGTGTTTGCCCAGCCAGCATGTGATGCATATAGTGGAAGTGCTGAGAGGGTTGTAGACATGGTTCAAATTGGACCATTGGTATAAAACTTTTGGGCAGAAGCAGGGAACCTACTCAGTCAAAAACTAATCCGATGCAGATGTTTTACTACTCTTCCTTCCTTCAGCTTTTGTCATAGAATAAGTGCATCACTCTCGACCCACTAACAGAAGGGATTGGGGTCATTTCTGGGCAGGTTGCAACTTTTGCTGTTTTCATTCATGTATGCCAGCACATACTCTTGACACTCACATGCACAGACATAGAAACAACAACAGATCCCAGACAGTGAAAGATCAACAGACAGGCACATATGTATACTGGGGTCTCTAATGTATGCCTGGCACCACTCTACTCCCATGTAGCCAAATTACATGTATCATGTATCTTATTATTTTTGTTATTCTTTGTTTTCTTTAGTCTGCTTTGATATGTTTTGTAAAGACTGTATATATATATATATATATATATATATATATAGTTGCAACACTGCCTGAAAAGTCTGTTCTTTCACTTGCTTTTCACATTCTGTCCATTGTGTGTATTGCTTTGCCAGTTCCTCCACTATATTGTTGTATTTCTGTAATTTCTTCCTGGGCTGCACCTGAAGATGACTCTTGGCTCAGAGTGCTTGTTCCAGTCAACAATTTCTAAGTAAATAAATACATACATAAATGTAATTAAATAATATGAAGTAACATTGAACATTGTCATAGACATGTTTAAGCTTCTCTGTGTTGCTGTTCATTTAGAGGGCACTTCATCTGAACAATTCAGATTAAGCCTTATAACTAACACACATGCACACACACACCAAAATACAGAGAGACAGGCCAACACATGTATACAGACACAGCCCAAAACTTGAATAGATATACAAACTCAAATTTTCAAATTTATTTGAAATTTGCTGACCAGCAGAGACATAGTGAGCTAAGGATTATTTCCAGGTGTGATATGGTGTGTGTGTGTGTGTGTGTACATAATTGGGAGGAATACAAAGCTTAAAGTGCAGCACTGTAGATGTGCAATACACCATAATAAATTTAAGTAACATTTGCGTGTCTTATATGGCCATATATAGTAATGATCTTTGGGATATAAGACTGCTTTCCTCAGATTAAAATGTATTTGGAACCATATACTTTTGCCTTTCACCCAGCAAGTAGGTTTTATTTGAAACCTTATTTACTCAGGATAACGTAACTGAGATACATCATCTTGTTTTCAGTTGGGACTTGCGTCTACAGTTCTACAACTGGAAAAACTAAACCACTTGCTCAAGGTCATACATAAAGACAGTAGCTGTACTGGCAGCACTCAACCTGGAATCTCCGTTTCACAGTTGAATGTTCTTCCCCCGACCACATTTCCACAAGAGCAACCTTCACTGTTAGATCTTGTTAAATTTACAATAGCTGTCCAGTGTGGTATTCAATTTTATCTGAGAGTAAAAGCGGTCTAAATTACAATACATTCAGGCAGAGAATGCACAGAGCTGGAGTACAGCAACTTTTATGACCTTTGAACTGTCCTACAACAATATTTTGAGAACTGCTGAAGTCTCTTTAGAATTGAAGGCAACCATACAATATAAACTTATTTTACTACTACTGTAATTTAGAATGATATTCCAAAGGCAGTCAGTGCTCACCACCATAATTAAAGATGACCAAGCATAGAATAGGTGTGCAAATCCTTTATTAAAGTGCCCAGTAACACACATCCTTTAATAAAGGATTTGCATGCCTATTCTATGCTTGGACCGCTTTTACTGTGGTGGCGAGTGCTGAACTGCCTTTTGAAAGTCATTATAAATTACAGTAGTTGTAAAATAAGTTTATAGTATATGGTTGCCTTGATTCTAAAGAGACTTTAGCAGCTCTCAAAATGTTGTTAGATAGTTCAAAGAAGTCATAAAAGCTGTTGTACTATTGTTCTGACATCACTCAATAGTACAACTTTTTCTGCCCTTTGAATGAGCACATGCTGTCACCGGCTTTCCCAGCTGCTGTGAAAGCCGTTATTCTGACTCCAGAAACTCTGATTAGGTAAGTCTTGTAAATAAACTAGCCAAATTCTCAGATTTTTTTTTGTGTACAAATATATTAAATTAAAAAAAGCACTGGGAAGGCAAAGAGGAGTGAAGCCACGGGGTAGCCAGAAAAACACAAACACGGCCACTTAGCTGTTATGGGTTACACTTTCTCTCTGTTTAGGAACCTGGGACATGATGTGTGCAGCAGTCAAGAGAATAGAATCTAAATTGTATCCTTTCTATGCCTGATTTGAAGTGCTTGTAATGAAAGCAGTACTAAACACTTGTTCTATTTTTTAAACTGTTTTGACATTCTGTGTGTTCTGTAGTAAAGTGGTTACACTTCAACCAGTGTCTCCTTTTTTTACCATGATTAAACATGTCACCTGAGCTGCTGAAATCTATTGAACTGAGGGCAACCATATGCAATAAAACAGTATATGGCAGCACTCCAACCTGGGATCTCAAGGGTGGAGAGAGGCAAGATGGTAGCCATGCTGGGCTGCTGTCTGTGGGAGCTCTAAATGGAGCAAATCATCCTCCTATTCTACTTTTGTTACTTCTATTTTAGAAGCGACCAGCAATTTACTGAAGTTGTGACTTTGTGGTCGTGATCAAGGCTTAAAAGTCCTAAATTTTGAAATTGTTTTAACTTTAGTTAGATGTGCAGGGTTAGGGTGAAGCATCAGGTAGGGCTGGGAAAGAAAGTGTGAGGAGCTAGGTTTTTTGTTTTCAGACAGGAAAACTAGTGCTATGTGCTGATGGAGGAACTCCTGGAGGTTTGGAAGGATTAAGACAGGAGGAGCAACCTGCTGTGGTCTGGAAGTGTGCCATTGTGTGTTCAACTGGAGGTCCGGCTGTGGAAGTGTATACCTGGAAGGACTCTCCAACGTACTGTTAAATTGGCTGCCACCAGGTTTGATTCAGGAGACTGACTGGCTGTGGTCTGGCTGTGGTCAGGAGAATATTAGATCTCTTCTATTATTGCCTGCATGCCACACCTGCCTAAGACCAATTTGGATGCTTGATTCCTTGTTGAATTGTTTCATCAAGAACACTTACTTTGAGAGTGTCTGCCCCAGTGGATGATTGTGTGGTGACTTGGTGTGGATTGTAACTCGTTTTCCCTGTCTGTTTGCTGTACCAGTGCATGGAGGGTCCTGGTGGGAGAGCCACTTGGAGAGCTGGTTGGTGCAGCCCCATTCTTAGACCTCCTGACTTCTCTACCTTTTGGACATCTGAATAGCTGCGGTCCCGGTGTAAGGAGCATCTTTTCTGCTGTGAAAATTCTATCAGTTTGGATCTTGCTGAGTATCAATGAGAGTGCTGCTGGTGATATACTGTGAAATTGGCTCAGTGAGTCTGCTCCTTGTTTGTCTACTCCTGTTGCTCTGCATCCCGAGATGATTCAGTTCCTGGGGCAGGTAAGGGCAGCCCTGGGATAGGATTTGTGTCAAGATCGTCACCTCCAGAAAGTTTCCTCCTATTTTAAACAAACTTTTGCAGCAGTTCTGTCTCTTTCTAAATGCCATCTCTGGAACTTTAATGGTGAGATCATAGTTCCATTTGGGATTGTTTTGCAGTCTGGTGAGTGGACTGTGAATCTTCCATATTAGTGTGGTCTCCTTTTGGAAATCTCTGCTGAATACTTAATTTGAACATTGCAAATAGGCTTTGGACATTGCTCCGAGAAGGAGCTGTAATCACATTCATTTCGTAGCACTGGTTTTGGTCTCTCCTGAGAACTGAACTTCTGGCTCTATTTATCATTTCAATTTATTGTTTGGAGGGTGGGAGTCTTTTGGGGTGGGTATTTATTTGATTTGGGTGGGGTTGAGTGTGTGTATGTGTAATGTGTGAGTGGATAGTTTTGCTTTTGTATTAAGGTGGATGTGATGGATGTTTGCTTTTAGGAATAGCCCAGTAGCATCCCTCCTAGGTCAAGGATAGTTGGGTGATCATAATAGTAATCTACAGTGCATTGGTCTTGTTGGGATGTGCTGACATTAATCCTTGCATTTAGCCTATGCTGCAGCCCAGCTGCATGACAACCATCCTTTTCTGACCTCCCAGTGTCAGATACTGCAGCTAGGCCCTGAAGGAGGTCAGCATTACAAGGTACACAGGGTGAAGCAGGCTCAGCAGAGGTGAGCGGTAGAAGTGGGCAGCTGCAGGATGCCCTGGGATTAAGCAGAACCTAGAGAGAGGCCAGATGTGTTTGGTCTCCATCACCAGAGCTCCCACCAGACTGAGTGGGCAGGTAGTTGGGGGCTGGCAGCACCTACCATTCCCTTCCGGGCAGTGCTGTGCAATGCCAGGTCAATAAGAACAAGCAGAGGTGGGCAAAGTGGCCAAAATTCACTCTGCAAAGCAATTTGCGGAGTAAGTTGGAAATTGCAAAGTAATCCGTATGCCAAGCTTAGTACTTCATATCATAATGAGGCATAAAGTCCATTGATAACAATGACTTTGCATTACTCACCTTCCCAAACCACTTCTGCACCAGTTTTAATGTGAAGTACATAGAATCAATATACTTTGCATCACTTCGCCTTGTTATTGAACTCCAAGGTGAATTTTGCAGTGATTCATGGGATTGCAGTCACACGGGCTCTAGATTGTTCTGCACAGTCTCAGTTCTGTGTAGTGTGTATAGTGGTAGATGGAGACAGTTTCCTCTCTGAGCGCTGATTCAACTCCTCTAAAAGCTGTTAAAAAGCCTTTTGAGACATTTTTTTGCTCAAAATTTAGTACATCAATTGTAGGAAACCCTCCTGTGCTCATATCATTGAGTGTTTATTGTTTGTGTGTGGATTTTGAATGTTAATTTAGAACATTCAGTCTGTGTACTGATAGACACTTGAAGTGTGCTTTGGGGAGGGCGTTTCTGTGGTGGAGTAGGTTATAACTGGGGGAAAAGGCAGTCTTTCTGATTTGGTTATTTTTTTGCATAACTGTTAATGTATACACAGTAATATTTTCATTAATTCTTGACATTTTTTGATGATTGTTGTGGTGCAGCAGTGCATAATTTCAGTGTGTTTAAAGATTTGGTTATATGACTGAAAGTTTTCAATTTGCTATGCATTACTTGTAGTGTGTGTGTGTGAGTGTGTGTGCCATGCTTGCCATCATATCAGACACATTTTATTGTGCCACAGAGTAATTGCAGTAGTGTGAACCTGCTATCCACTGCACCTGCATGATTTTGTACTGCTTTGTGATATCTTGGTTTTGGACTGTTACTGCAGTGCACTGCACCCCTCCCCAACTGGCAAAGATATTCTTTCCAGATTGGATTGTGACTTGTGAGCACTGGTTAAGGTGTTGTTGTGACTTTGCTTCTGCATCTCTTCTTGATTGTGCAGTGCAATCTTAATCTGTCTGTACTTTTGCATCTGTTTAGTGCCCAATCTCCATCTGCAAGCCACAGTTGTTTTTGGCTTCAAATCCACGGCCCAGACTGAAAGTTCAGAAATCTAAATTTGTTTAGAATTTTCTTGGTGATCCACCAAAATGCCTGCAAAGAGACATGCAAGCGAAGCTGTTTCTGCCATGGCACTTCTGCCACTGGTAGTATGCAGAAGTACATAACTGATGTTAGTAAAGAGTTTCTCCATCAATGGTTTTACAGTGCAATCTGTAGCTTCTCTCATAGTTGGAGGAGATGATGTTGTTCCAGCTGGTGGTGTTAGTGCAGTTTCTGCTGGCATGAGTATTGCTGCCTCAAGTTCCACTTTTGACCAGTTAACCATTTCAAAAAATATAGGTGAGTCTAAAGCTGTGACTGACAGTGTAGATGATGTCATACTCCCATTAACATCTCCATGGTAGTTGAACATGATTCTGATCCTGGCAATGATAACTGACAAAGTCACATTTCTTCCAGTACTGTTGAGGTCATGCCTTTGCCATCCAATGATTCACAGTGTGGCCTAAAAATATTGGGGGTGGAGGTGATGATGATGATGTTGTTGCTGTGGTTGCAACATGTTCTCACATGACAGCATCCAAGCTGAAAATGTGGATGCAGAAGATGCTGATGAATATGATAATGATGTCAGTGACCCTGTTGGGAACCGGAGAAAAAGAAAGTCAAAGGTGGCTGTGTCTGGGTCTGCAGGTGTTAAATCCCCCTCCTGAAAAGTTGTGATTTAGTGGTTCCTGTTGATGATAATGATGATGACCCAGTAATAATCATAAGTAGTCATGGTGGTCAGTTGGAGTCAAGTGTGTCCAGTCTAAAAATCATGTATGCACCCCCATTTCAGGGGTTAAAAACCGGATTCAATAAGCAGCATCAGAGACATGTTAAAAGCAGGGATCACAATCCCTTGTTTGAGATTTTTGTCCAAGATGCAGATGATGAGTCATTTTCAATCTGCAAGCTTTACTATGCATGTATGAGTAGAGGCAAAAAGAGGAGTCATCTGGGCATGGGGAACCAACATACACATCTTAAGACCAGGCACATGGCACTGTAGACCCAGCACCAGATGGCAGTTAATGCCATAGTGGGGTGTTCACCCTCATCATCAACCTTACTGAGTATGTTATCCCTTCCATGAGTATAAGACTAAGTAGGAATGCCTGCAGTATGGATGAAATGACACCAGTGGATTACTACAGGCATGAAATGTTATTCATGTTTTGTTTGTAGAATACATCTGTACGACAGTGAGAATGCCAAAGTAACTTTTTTCTTCCTCTGGCTGTGAGAGAGCTAGGGTGGTAAATAATTTTATCTATATTTAATTAATTGTTTTTTGTTTAATTTATTTTGGGGTGGTTAGAGAACCCTTATATTTATATTTATTTTAGGTCTAAGGAGGATCTTAGTAGCCCTCTAGCTTGGCCCAGACTCAGTTTTGTTTGTGGTGAGTTAATCTTTTATTTATTTAGTTTGATTAAGTTTTGGAATTATTTATTGTAATTAGGTTTATTGTTTGCTTTTAATTGTTAGTAGTGGCATGCGTTGGCCTTCAGTTCCACAGTGGTGCACTATTCATCTTCCTCTCTTCTCGCCCTCCACCCTTTTGTCCCTGCCTCTCCAATATGAGACCTACCAGTGTTGTAGAGCTCTGGGAATTGCTCATAGGAGAGGGAGGAGGGTAGGGGCTGCGAACAAGGGAGGATGGGCGGGGGCCACCATATTGGGGTAGTTAGATCCAGAAGGTGCCCTGGGGCAAATTGGAATCCAGATTGTGGTTTGCCATGTCTGGCGCCCATACCCCAGTACTACTGAATTTAGTAGTGCAGATAGGCCCAACAGCCTCCGAGGTCGTCCAGCTCGAGCGGTGTTGTGCAATGCCAGGTCCATCAGGAATAAGACTGGCATCATTACAGATCTTGTTGGTTTGGTGGACTTGGCATGCATCATCGAGACCTGGCTGGATGAAAATCCAGGCCCCACATTAGAGCTATGACTCTGGCTGGATGCCGGTGATACACGCCCAAGATTGGATACATGAGGCGGGGGTTACAGGTTGTTTCGAGACTGAACTGGGCCTCACGAATGTGGTAGTGGGAGGACTGAGTCCTTTGAATGTACAGTGGTAGCAGGTGTAGGTGTTGAATCGTTCTCATCTACCGTCCTCCATGGATGTCGCGATTCTTACAGGAAGTAGCAGATTTCATCATCGACATGGCATTTGAATCACCCAGATTGATGGTTCTGGATGACTTTAACGCCTGGGTCGACGATGAACTCTCGAATTAGTAATCACTTCCTCCAATTAATGACTTTTTGGGCCTTACACAGGTGGTTTCCGCTGCCACCCATAAATCTGGACACACTTTGGACTTAGTCTTCCTTCTAGGGATTGAAACATCCAATTTGGAGGTGGAACCAGTTGCCTGGTCAGATCACTACATTGTGAGGTTCAGTTTTGCACCCCTGAGAAGGCCTACCCCTGTGGAATGGTTAGGTACCACCCATTATGGGATATTACTTCCCAAGGCCTTGCAGCGGTCCTTGACCTCTCGTCCCCCATGTTGGCGAGCAATAGTCCAGAGACCTTAGTGTCGGCCTATAATATGGCTGTTATTGAGGCTCTGGATTCTAGTGCTCCTGTCCGTGTGTCCCTATCCTTTCACCCCAAGTCCCCTTGGTTTGATGGGACATTGAGGGAGATCGCGGAGACAGGGGCGAAAGTTAGAGAGGTACTGGCGCAGGTCCGCCCTTGAAGCCAACCACCTTAGATTGATGGACCATTATTCAGTCTTTCAATCTGTAATCACCAGGCAGAATTCCTGTCCAGGAGATTGCAGTTGCTCGGAATTGACCAGCTCAGCTTTTTGAACTGTAGACAGACTGTGCAGCCAGCCTGTCTGCAAGTTTGGAAAGCCCTTTCACAATTAGAGTGTGAGGAGCTTGCTCGATTCTTTTGCAAATAAGGTGGCCGACATCAGGGCAGACCTGCAACCAGCACTCTCTAGGGGATGCTGTTGAACAATGCGAGTTCACAGTACCTCAATTTTCTTGGAGTTCCTTCAGTCGACTTGATTTCCTGGATGTCATGAGGATTATACATAGTGTGCGCCCTACATGCTGTAGTTTGGACCTGGACCGACCTCCTAATTTTGGGTAGTAGTGATATTATTGGTCCAGTCCTTGTGCGAATAGTCTGGTGCTCCTTGGAATCAGGTCGTTCCTAGCTTCCTGAAAGAGGAGGTGATGACACCTCTCTTGAAGAAATCTACCTTGGACCCAGACTGTTTCACAAACTACAGACCCATCTCAAACCTACACTTTATTGGGAAGGTGATTGAGAAGGTAGTGGCAGCCAAAATGGAAGACCATTTAACCATCCATGACATCTATGAATCCTTCCAGTCTGGTTTTCGTAAAAGACATAACACCTTGACAGCGCTGGTTCGGTGCTTAGTGATCTTCTGAGGGCAAGGGATCTGAAGAGACGTTCCATTTTGGTTCTCCTTGATTTCTTCTGAGCTTTTGACACTGTGGATCACATGGTGTTGATAGCATGCCTGAGGCATATTTGTGGAATATCAGGAACCGTCCTCCAATGGTTCACCTCATTCCTTACTGGGAGATCACAAAGAGTTGCATCTGGGTTTTTCTCGAGCTCAACGTCTTTGTTGTGTGGGGTGCCTCAGGGTTCAGTGCTGTTTCCCATGTTGTTCGTGGTATATGCTGCCCTTGGAGACATTATAAGATGGTATGAGCTGAGGTTTCACTGCTATGCAGATGATACACAGCTATACCTGTCTTTGCACCCGACTAGGACGGAGCTCTCGGTGTTTAACAACTGTCTGAAAGAAATCCAAGAATGGATGGATTCTAGTTGGTTGAAGTTGAACTCAGAAAGACAGAGGTATTGGTTGTTGACCGGGTCGCCAGATAGAGGTCTCATCTGTTAGTACGCCCTCAGGAATTTTTATTGGTGCGCTTCACTCCCAACCTCTGAACTGGTGTGTAACCTGGGGTTATCTTGAATTACAGGCTGACACTGCAGTCACAAGTGTCAGCAGTTGTCAAGACTTCCTTTTACCATCTTAGGAATGTCACCAGAGTTAGGCACCTTGTTCCGTCTGATGTTCTGCCAATGTTGGTTCACGCCTTTGTGTCCTCACTTTGGACTACTGCAACTCCCTGTACTTTGGGCTTTCAGGGGTTGAAATCTGCTGCCTGCAGCTAGTGCAGAACACAGCAGCCCAGGTTTTAACTGGTTCAAATAGGTCCAGCCATATTACCCTGGTGCTGTGTGAACTGCACTGGCTGCCTATACGGTGGTGGACTGCCTTTAAAGTAAACTTGTTGACTTTCAGAGTCCTACATGGCCAGGTTCCAGCCTATCTGAAAGAACTTCTGGTTCCTCACTGCCCTGGCTGATCACTCCGCTCGGCTGATGAGGGGTTGCTAGAGATTCCAAGAGTGAATTTTAAATCATCTGGGTGTAGGGTGTTTTCTTATGCTGTGCCCACTGTTTGGAATTCTCAACCCCGCTTGATTCTGGAGTGCACCACCATGGAGGAATTTAAGAGGATTTGAAAACACATCTCTGGCAAATGGCCTTCCTAGAAAATTGATTGTTTTAAAGTTGCTGAGTGTATTATGGTTTTATCTGTGTTTGATATTGGATTTTAATGTTTGATTTGTACTGTTTTAACTTGTACAGCACTTTGAAAACTGAAAGGCGCTTTATAAATAAAACTATCATTATTATTAAAAATAAATAAAAAACTATTATTATTATGATGAGGGGAGGATTATGATTTAGAAATCTTGTCAAGTGGTGGTCAGAGTAGCAGTGGTGGTGGTGGTCAATGCAGTATGTCTAGTGCAAGTGGTACATCAACCCTGTATATAAAATGGGAAACTAACTTCATTTGTGGACTTGTCACCTGTGCACCCTCTTCATCACACATCCACACCCACCCTGGCCATTCGCAGAACTAAGCCATTTGTCACACCGCACAAAGCGTGTAAGTAAGCCCACGTTGGAGAGTGTATTTGCCATAATCTCCCACCTGCCTGCAAGCATGTGACCTACACTGTGTAAGCCATGTGATTGTGATGTGTGTGGGCTGCCTGTGAATTCTCACTCTGCCGTAAGCGGAATAAGGCAGAATGCACAGCACAAAGTCATAATTTCAATGCAAAGTGAGGGTTTAAATGGGCACTCCATGTAGCTGAATACTAACGTAAAGTGGCCACTTTGCAGGCGGAATTTTACTTCTCTGCATCTCTAGGAACAAGACTGCAATTATGGCAGACTTGATTTCCTCGATCGACCTGGGTTGCATTATGGAGACCTGGTTGGGTGATTACACTGGGCCAGTTCTGAGGTGGACATCCCTTTGGGTACTCTGCAGTACACCACCTGAGTTGTGAACACAGGGGTGAGGGTGTAGCCATCAGCTTTAGATCCAGATTGGGCTTTGCCATACGCCCAGTGGGATTGGCCAGATCTTTTGAGTGTGTGGCAGTGCGTGGAAGTTGTGGTTTGCTGGATTCACCTAATCTGCTGCACTCCAGGGTCGGGTGGGGATTTTCTGCAGTAGGTCACGGACTTCATTGTCGACAAGGAGTTGGAGTCCCCAGATGTTTAATTCTGGGGACTCCAATGCCTGGTTGTGATGAATCCTTGCAATTAGTTATAACCTCTTCCAGTTGATGTCAACACTGGGCCTGACACAAGTAGTTACTTCTGCAACCCATCACTGTGGCCACATGCTCAACCTGGTGTTCTCACTGGGGCTTGAAGTAGCAAACCTCAAGACTGATTAGGTCATCTGGCCTGATCATTATATGGTGAAGTTCTTGTTTGGGGCCCCTAAAGTCCCTCCTCTGTTGAGATGGTTAGCTATTGCCCTTTGAGGGGACTACTGCTGGCAGTAGCTGACTTATCTAGAGAAGCTGCATGTGCAATTAGCGGGGGTGGCCACCTTTGATAAGGCAGTCTCAAAGTGCTCAATGCCATCACACAGGTCTGTATATGACCCAGATCTTCTCACTTGAGATCTCCTTGGTTTGATGGAGATCTCAAGGTGGTGAATCAGGAGTTGGAAGTTGGAGCATTGCTGCCTGAAGACCCATTTGGAGAAGGATAAACTGGCCTTGCGTGACCATCATAATGAGTACCAGGGGCAATCAATCGTAAGAAGGCAGAATTCCTATCCAGGAGATTGCTGCAGGAAAAACATACCATCTCAGCTATTTCGGACTGTGGACAGACTTTTGCATCCAGCCTCTCTACAGCCAATAAAAGCCTTTTCAATCACTTTGTGTGAGAATTTGCTCTGTTTTCTCTGACAGGGTGTCCTCCATCCATTCGAGGATCCCGTTGCTGAAGCAAGTTTTGCCTCACAGTGATCAGCCTGAGATGAGCAGAGGCTCTCCATTTGTCTGTGAGGAGTTTAAACCAGTGGAGGTGGCTGAGGTCATTGAGATGATTTTGAGGCTTAAGCACACTTATTGCGAACTGAACCTGGCCCTACTTGTTTCTGGATGAGATGTTTTGGGACCATTGGCCTGGTGTTCACTGGGATTGTTCAGTGTTCAATGTTGGAGGAGTCTTTCCAGATGCCCTGAAAAGAGGCTATGATGAGACCTATCCTGAAGAAGCCATCTCTCAACCCTGATGTCCTGGCAAATTATCGTCAAGTCTCCAACCTGCCATTTTTGGGCAAGGTTGTTGAGAAAATAGTGGGGTAACAGCTCAAAGAACACATTAAAAACAGAGTCACACATGGTGGGCTGGGGTGCTCTGTGACAGTAATATGAACAAAGGAAAGAACATTCATGGCACTCACCTCAGCACTATTTATAAACAGACTCCCAGACCTTTTACACGTGAAAAAAGTATCTGCTTTATTCAGAGCCAGCAAAGGAACACCAGACGCAGCAGAAACAAGGAATAAAAAAGCTCTGACTTTTCACCTACAGGAAGCTTTTTCCAAGATCATCTATGAAGCATTCCATTTGGGTTTCAAGGCCAAGCATAGCACCAAAACAGCATTAGTGTCAATGGCTCAGTAGGTGCACCTCACCTCTGAAGCCAGGAGATCAGAAGGGCTGTGGATTCAGTTCCCATCTGGCACTTGGTTAATATCCCCATACTGACACTGTAGTGCAGCATGGGGGAGGTGCTCACTTCTGAGGTGCCGTCTTTTGGATGAGATGTTAAACCGCGTCCCATCTGCCTGGATTGGCGGTAGTTCAGGTGGATGCTAAAGATCCCATGGCACTTATCGAAAAAGAGTAGGGAAAATTGTATTGAAGAAAACTGAGCATGTCATAACACAAATTATAACAACAGCAAACAAATGTACAGGCACAAAATAGACAAGATACATAAGCATAACTATCATATGTAAAGCGATAAATCATCCTATTTTGTCTTTCATAAAAGGACTACTATCCATCTAATTTTCCATGCACTTGCTGACATACAGTGTTGTTCAAACTGACACTGTTTACTAATTTCTGTTTCAATGACTTGAACAACCATCCCTGGATCTTGGATTATCTGTTGTAATACAAATTGACATCTAGCCTGCCATAAGATAAACTTTATAAAGAAAAGTACTAATCGAACCATATTATTTGGTAAACCTAAATCTATTGTGCTAAAGCCTTCTACCATTTCAGCATAAGTAAGCCTACCCCAATGGGGATGATTCCATTCCTGAGCTAACAATCCCACATTTCCTTCACAAATGGACAGAAGATTAAAAATGAATCATAGATTCTTCCTGTTCCACACAACTCAGTCTTGGACACATTCTTTCTTCCATTTTTATTCTTTGCATTCCCTTAATCCATAAATGACCATGTGCACTGAGCCAGGTGACATCCCAAAGTTTAGGTGGGATATATGGATCCTTCAAGGTCTTCAACATTTCTGGAATATGTTGTAAATCCACTCCCTTAAATTGGACCTGTGGTATATCAATTCCATGTTGTATCATGTTATACAATCCTTCATTTGTGGTGGAGGCCAAGATACCCATTTCCACTTTCCACTGTTTCAATGTTCAAGAGCCGGTCTGAATAACACACATTTTGTCTTAACTGAGCAGTCAACACTCCCTGTCTTTCCTAAGTGTGGTACAGAGGTCTAATCAATGTTCCACAAATGGGATCCCAGTGCTGTTTGAGGTATAGACAAATCTGGTAAATTACTATCAAAAATATAGTAAAAAGAACACAATTGGGTTTATCAAATTTAATCCACCTTTCTCTATTGGAAGATACAAAATATCCCTTCTAATAGGATTCAGCTGGCTGCCCCATATGATTTGAAATACCAGCCCTAAGAGGCAAGATTCTAACGCCTGGGCAAGGGTAAACTGCACTAATAAATAAAATATAGGAAGAAGAAATGTCTTGACCACCGCCACTTTCTTCTTTTTGTTTGGTTCCATGATTTCCAAATAGCTACCTTAGTAGAAGCTAATTCTAACTTCTTGTTCCAGTTTAAGACACTATTATCCCTATTCCCAAACCAAACCCCTAAATACTGAAATGGATCACTTGAAACTACAATATCATGCCATGTCTCATTTTAGAGATCACCCCCAAAGGATAAATTATACTTTTCTTTTATACAAACATGCACCTGTTGGTTGTGAAAATTGTTCTATCAAATTCAAAACTCTAGCTCCTGACTGTTCATCAGCTATAATAACACATACATCATCTGCATAAGGGGTGACTCACACCTCCACCCCTCCTTGTGGCCTGATACCCCTGATTCCTGTGTCTTGTTGTATTAAACATAACAATGGATCCAAACAAAACACATTAAGCAGAGGCTTAGTGGGCACCCCAATGCATTCCCTAGAGACAGTAATATATGTTCCCAAGTGTCCATTCACCATGGGAATTGCCTGTGCATGGTTATACAATAACGTTATCCACCGTACAAAGGACCCTGGAATGCCATAAGATGTAAGAACCTGTGCAATAAATAGATGTGGGACTCTATCAAAGGCCTTTCCTGGTCCAGTGACATAATATACCCTGTAATCTGTTCCTCTTTACCTGCTCCACTAATTCTCAGATTAACAACAAATTATCCTGTATGGAATGATTGGGGACTGTACATGTTTGGGCTGATGAAATTAAATAAGATGTCATAGTTAGTAATCTAAAGTGCAGTATTTTCATCAAGATTTTATAATCTGAATTAAATAGACTAAATAATCTCCAATTGTCAAGACTGGACCTGTCACCATGCTTATATATTATAATTTGTACTGCTATACAAAATGAAAGTCTATCTGCAAAGTGCACAATACCCAGTTAAAACTACTACCAAAATGTGCATCATCAAATCCTTAAAGGTTTGATAAAACTCCGCTGCCAGTCCATCGATACCAGGGAGTATTTTTTGCTTCCTATTGCCTGCTCAATTTCTTTAATGGAAAGGGGCACTATAAGTGCTAACAACAAGTCTGGTGGCACATCAGGTACTTCAAGGAGGATAAAAATTCATTCAAAGCCTCCACATCTATTGGAAGGCAGTGTACATATCAGCCAAATACTTTGACACTGTTTCCAGAATACTAGGTCCATCCTGAACTACTAAACCACTACTTGTTACAAGAAGTCATAAAACAAGCTGACACCCTCTATGAACAGCTTTTAAAGGCATCCCCAAAACCTGTTTTCCCTGGAGAGCATATCTTATGTTCATGTAGCATTGCTGTAGCTTTTGTATATTGTAAGGCAAACATAGCTTTTTAACATTCGAGGCCTCGTTGTCAAACTAAGATGATACAGATTAATGCTGAAATAAATTTTGTTTAACTGTAGCATAACTTCAGATATTGTTTATATTGATCCTGTCGTTTATTTATAGAATACAGTTGAAAACCTTGTTCACATTAGCAGTCAAAACAGCTACTGACATTCATGATCTAAGGAATTATGTTATCTTAACCTGTAACTGTTTCTCTAGTAGTACTGCTGTATTCATTTCCAATAGCCCCTCCCATAAGTAGGGCCATGTTGGTAGCCAAGCAAACCTGTAGAATAATATGGTCTGAAATCTCCAAAGGAATCAGTATTGCTGTTTCCACCCCAATATTGACTTTGTAAACATAAAGTCAATCCTAGTTGACAGAGATCCTCGAAAATAAGTACTGTATGCCCTCCTCTGATGTACAGATCTGTATGAATCTTGTAATTGGCTTTGAGCCAACATATTGAGAGATAATTAGAGTCACAATACAGTTTTGTAGTTTTGCACCCTATCACCAACATCCACCACACAATTAAAGTCACCCCCAAATTACTGATTTTGTTGTTATTGAGAAAGGTTTAATTAAGCTAAACAAATCCGACCTTTCCTTCTTTGTAAGAGGGCATAAATATTTGTCAACCTCCACCCAACTCCCTCATTTGTAAAATCTACCAATAAGGCCCTCACCAGTGAAATCTCTACTAGCCTAGAAATTCTAAATTTATCCCCTAAACAAAATCCCACCCCTCACAGACATCTGAGCCAAAGGAGAAAAGGACTGGCCCCAACACCACAATTGTTGGGCTGATCTGACCAGTGAAATAGTATTCAACCTGGTGCCCTGTAAAGGCAAATATCACTTCCTAAATCTTTCAATACTGAAAGTGCTATCAAACTTCTTTTGCATTTTTTATACTATTAACATTAATGGTAGCTACCCTCAATTTGGAATAAAGGTAGTCTGCAATTACATTTTTTAAGTTATCTTAATTATCTTATTAGGTGGCTTTCTCACTCTAGTACTTCTCGTGCTCTTGTTTGAACCCTAGTTTCACTAACAGCTACCTCTCTTTTGTCATGTGACTCACCATCTGTATCAGAAAAAGGAGGGGCTAAGGATGAGGCCTCTGAATCACCACCCAGTTCTGAATCCTGTGAATGGTGTAACAAAATCTCATATTTATTTGAAAACACTATATTCTCATCCTTTGTAAAATTAGCCTTAGCAACCTTGGATCTTGGTTTGGTTTGCTTCAGGCTTGCTTTTTGCCACACTTTTAACAATTTGGGAGGCATCTCAGTTATTGTTTGTCCCTTAGCAATGAGGCCCTGTTCCACAGGTAGCTGTAGAGCCTGAGCTTTAGTTACTTCTGGTTCTTCAGACATAATGGTGGTTGGTTCCTCAGGTCTTTCAACCATTACAGGAGAGGGAGAGGAGGGAGGGATGGCTGGCGGATCAGTCCTGGGTTCAGGAGGAAATTTTGGGACTGAGCTTTTCTTTTAGTCATTTCTCATTTCTGTGCCTCCTGAATTACAATGTCCTGACTTTTTCTATCCATGCGGTTGTGAGTAGCCCATGGGCAAGATCTGTACATATGTCCTGTTTCAAAACACAAGTTGCATTTAAATCTGCCTGACACTCTGTGCCATGATGTCAAACTCCAAACATGGGTTACACACAGCCTATCACATGCGGAGCCTAGATGGGTATACGCCCACATTTTAAAACATGCCCTTGGTTGACATGGATAAAAGCAATGCCCCTCTCATTACCTAAAATGTACTATTAGGCAGATGAACTGGGCCCAGGATATTATTTCTTAAACAGACTTTAAATATCTATCCCCATTCCATATGCACTCTTCGACAAAATGGGAGAAGGAAAACCTAGCACATCACACTTTCTTTGTAACCAATACACTATATCATGAACTGAGACTGATTCATTTCAGAACAACACAGTCACTGTCTAAATAGATGGTTTGTCAGAGGTACCACCTTAAGCGGCAACCATAGTTCTATGTATTTAAAAGAGTCCAGTTTGCCCAGAAATGGTCTAGGCCCTGTGGAGAAATGAAACTAACATCATATATCACTGATCCTGAGACATGTATAAGGCGTGAATCTCATTTGAAAAAAAAAACATTGAACCTTTTCATAGTATCCTTCCCACATACATACACACAGTCCGGTGCTATGTCTAGACCCCCAGATACTCTAAACGTACAGCATTCCATCTTTGTGGTGGGGGGCCTGAAAAGGATCTTTGCGGTGAAAAGATTCCCATGCAGTTTTGCCTGTTTAGTAAAGCCAGGTAATGTTTCTGTCTGCTGCAATGCTGCATCTGCAATGTCTCTCCACTCTGTGGGTTTAGCAACTGACTCCTCTGACTCAGAGGAGGAGGAATCCGTGAAGGGCAGGCTATTCGTAATATTTTCTTTTTGTACTACAGGCTGCAAGTCTTCCGAGTTCCCCTGTCGATATCCGAGCTCCTAGTTCTGACTGCTCACGTGCAGAAGTGGTCATTTGTCCCGGAGTTGGGCTGCGAGCTGGGTCAGGGACCCCGCCCGATTCCCATGCTTCCATCCTGCACTCATCAGTGAATGCTCTAGCGAGGACAACAAGCATTTATGAGTGGGAAAGGGAGGATTTTCCTCTGCTCTACCTTTCCTCAAACTAAAGTTTGCATTTGGGCATCTACAAGTTCTACTGCTAGAGACACAGAAATACTTACAGGCCTTGAAACTGCTCCGAGCAAGAAGCTGTAAGTTCGCAGCACCATGCCCGACTCAGTTGTCAGTTGCTGCATTTCTGGGTTTGACTCTGTCAGACTGCTTCTCTTTGATACTTGTGCATCATCGAGCTGACTCAGACAGCTCTCGTTTGAATTCTTCCAGCCGCCTCTTTCTCCAGCTCAGCCCGAATCATCCTTGCAGCTTCTTGTACAAGGACAGGTTCTACAATTTCACTCTGAATGTCAGCAATGTTGAAACCACCTCACCAGGCAATGCAGTTCCACAAGTACTTCTACATTGTTTTGTCATGGAGCTTTATTTTGTTGCAAGATATCATCCAACCACACTGCATCTGATCCAAACAGTTCTTTCAGTGCACTTAGTGTAGTCAAGTCTGTAACTATTACATTGTCTTCCATTTCCATGCCATCTTGTAGAGCGTTGTTGGTCTCCTGCGCTGGACCTGAGGGCTGGGAGACCTGCTCTCCCAGGTACACCATCAGAATGAACATCCATCACATCGGCCTCCATAGCAGCAGCACCCTACTGCAAGAGTAGGGAATTTCCTGTGTCCTGGCCAAATTTCTCCCATTCACTAAAAATACCACCAACAGCTTAATCTGGTTCAATTTCAGTTGCTTACCATCTGAATCTCCCACCCCTGGTCATCCCTGAAAAGGGACTTCTAGGCCCAGTGGACTTACTGGGTCAACAAAATTCAATAAATAAACAAATGATTTAGGGTGTATAATGACCTCCTCAGGGCTAGAGATAGAGAGGACAGGTCAATTCTTGTTCGCCTTGATCTCTCTCCAGCTTTTTATACCGAGGATCACAGTGTTCTTCTTGATTGCCTTGAAGTATTGTGGACTCGCTAGTACTGTCATCGACTGGTATGAGTCCTATCTCTCTGGCTGGGTGCAGCGGGTGGAGATGGGAATTTCTCCTCCTCCTCCCCAAGGCCCTGTTGTGTTGAGTATCTCAGGGCTCGATCTTGTCACCAGTGTTATTCACGGTATGCATGTTGCCCTGGAGAGATTGTCTGGCATTACAGTGTGGGTTTTCACTGCTATGCAGATGGCACCCAACTGTGTTTGTCTTTGCCCCCAGAACACATGATGCCATGGATGTGATTGACAACTGTGTGGCACAGATCAATGCGACTGAACATGGACAAGATGGAGGTACTGGTGATTGAGCCGGGTTGTGGGTGTGATTTGAGTGCCTCCAGAGTGGGTACAGGATTGTTTCTGGGATCCGCCGTTGAAGGCTTCCCATCGGGTGCAGGATCTTGGTGTTATCCTTGATAGCAGTTTGACATTGAAACTCAGATGTCATCTGTGGTCAAAAGTGTTTTTACCACTGAGGAATATCACCAGGATTAAGCCCTTAGTTCTGCCCAAAGACCTGCCATCTTTGTTGCATGCCCTTGTTACTTTGAGGCTCAATTACTGCAATGCTCTATACTTTGGGGTCACTGGAGGAACCCTCCGCCTGCTGCAGCTTGTGCAGAATGCAGCAGCTCAGTTGCTGACGAGCCTGGCTAGGTCCAGTCTTGTGACTCCAGTCCTGCAGGCTCTGCACTAGCTACCAGTCAAGTGGAGGTCATCTTCAAGGTGGACTTGCTCACCTACAAGGCCCTATATGGGCTGGGTCCTATCTGGCTGATATCTTCACCTGCCACCTCAGTCCATTTCTGCTGCTCTTCAACTAGGGGCTTCCTTGATGTTCCCTGGGTCAGGCTGAAAACTTCTGGTGACTGCAATTTTAGTGTCACTAGGCCCACCCTGTGGAACACACTTCCAGCTGTTATCAGGAGGTTCCCACAGTTGAGTGATTTAAAAAGGCTAATTGCATACCTGTTTTCTGACTTTCCTTGGCGAAGGTGAATTACCTGCACTGATTACCTGAGGTTGTTTTAATTAGTCTGATATTTAATTATTGTTTAAATTTGTTATGCTTGTATATGTTTTATAGAAGGTTTGTATTGCATTGATCTTACCTGTTCTTTTAATGTAAGGTGCTCAGAACCCCAGGGACTGGGCACCATAGAAATAAACTTTGCCTTGCCTCATCTTGCCATGGGTAACCATACACCTCAAGGCAGTGTTTCCATCTCAGGTTTGTGATGACATAATGGGAACCTGTGGAACTTCACTCCCAAGGTCCCCATGATGTCAACAAAACCACAATGAAACACATCCTTGTTAATGTATGGTTACCCTATAAACTTCTATATGTTCAGAACTTGGCCATTGAGCCAGAGCTTATTTTCAATGGAATCCTATACAGTATTATAAAAAGTTAGAAGTTGCACATACAATATCGACATAAAATAGACAATAACAATTATCCATTTAAAATACACATTAACTTGAGAAACAGCATATCAGTGCAGAGCTGGCGTGAGTTAAAAAATACAAAAACATTGTTTTACTTTACCAAAAGGGAACGGACTACAACATAAGCACAAATATTGAGGAAGGAAATTCCATAATTTAGTACAGAAGCAGAAACAGAGGCAACTGGATGCAGAGGCAGTCTACCCATGGCAGTGACATTTATGAAGTGCAAAGTGGACTTGGTTACAATAAAGACTCAGGAATCCTGGGAGAGACAGACAAAGCTCATTCTTTTAAGATTTTCATGATTAGGACATCACGATACACTCTTTACTGTTAGGATATTAGAAGTTATGAATAAGAATAAGAGAAAACACCATGTAGCCCTGATGAAGAGCATCACGGACCATGAAGCGGCAGCATTGTCTGTTGTGAGGGAACATAAAGAATTCAATAAAATCAAGTCATATGAACAGCTGAACCTTCACTGTGTTTCTTTTCTGGAAGTTGTATTACCTACTCACCAAAGATTTTCCAGATTACCGTTCCATTTCCTGTTACGGGAATTGGTCATCCTGCAACGTATTTATTCCATTATACCTTGGCAATCAGCACATTTGGTTGAATTAAGGAATACTGACATCTTAATGGAAGAACTTAAAGCTTTAACTAGCTTTCTGTATGACAGTTTTTAAATGAAGAATACTTTTATGACACAGTACTTCAGTTGCAGCTCTGATATACCTGTTTGTTTAGTAATATGTCTGTTATGATTGGATTCTGTTTATAATTTATGCTATTGATCTGAACTGGTTCTATATGTAGTGTTTGTCTGTGCCTGATAATTGGTTGCAATGTGCAGTTTGTAGTGAAATGTGCTTTAAAACAATATACAGTGCATATTAGGCTTTTCACTGTGTATCCAGTCTCACATTTAATACATTGTTAACACCTTTCCTTATGATTTCACTATATGTTGCAGCCTTTGCTGAGTAATGCACAAATCCAACAGAACTGTGCAGTCACCAAATTATTCATAAAAATCCTATTCATTTTTCTAGCCACTGTATTGTACACTAACGTTTCATGGATGGTGTTTCCACTTCTTCAGGATAGTGTTCCATCCAAGCAGCTGCATCTCAAAATGTCTTCCTATACTTTGTTAAGTTTTGTTAAAGCTACCTATTTCATTCAGTGTTATATGTTTGTCAAGTACTGTATTACTGAAACAATTTGGGGATCTTTGATCGGTAACTAGTATCTAGTTCTGGTATGTGTAACTTACAACATGTCCACTTCTCAGAGACAGCAGGGTTCTGAAATCATTCATCAGCGCATTCTGCCAAAACATAGGTAGTGGTAGCACTTCTGTATCTCCTAAACAAATAGGGCTTGTGGCAGTTTTTACATAAGTGCCACTTTCTGGATGCAACTGTACCTATACAGCAGATGCTCGTAGATAACCTAATAAATTGTGTATCAGATGGATGTAAGACCTCTGTACAGTAAGTGTGTTAACAATACTCACACCACCTATCAAGGTCTGGGTTCTGACTTTAGGAACCTTGAAACATGTCTTGTGCAAAATAACCTGCTACTGCAGCTAGAATAACTGCCCAAAGGGGCAACTAAAAATCACGGTCATTAGAGGATCTATTTTACAGGTAGTTGAGTAACGTCAAGTGCTTGGGCTGGCAGTATACCCCAGAGGTTACAACAGTGAGCTATGAATGGGCTTGCTACATCCAGCAGACCTTGGCTAGATTCACAACCTCCACATGCATACTTTGTGACCCTCATAAGTCACTTAACCTCATGATTGTTCCTAGTTGCCCTGTAAATGAGCCTTGTGCCCAGTGGGACTTATGTGGTGACCAAAAATTAAAAATAAATAAAAGTACTTGGGTGTAGTTCTGGATCATTCCTGACCAACAGTGCTCATCATGACTGCAACTGGTCAATTAAACAGGAAGCTTTGGTTGCTATTCAGAGTTTAGGATTGTTGACCACTGAGGCTTGCTCTGCCATTGCCAACTACATTTTCATCTCACTACTCAACTATGGCACAATTCTCTTTATCTCACTGGTGGATAAAGAAATTGCAAAACTCAAATTCTTAGATAATAGAACTGGACATTTTGCTCTAGCAGCTGACAAATGAACACACCATTGTACAATCTACACTAACTTTAACTGGTTCCCATTTATACAAGACTGGGATATCTAGTGTGCAAAAACAAGTTCTCATGTCATCAGCAAGATTGGCTTGCTTACAGGCAGCTCTGAAACTCTTGTAAGTCCATTTTGAAAAAGGCCAAGATTAAGTTCCTGAAGGACCTGCACTTTGACAACATGCAAAACATAAAACATTTATGAACTCAAGTAAACACCTCCTAAAAAGGCAGACTGGCTTGCCCATTGGTGCAGCTGTTGGAGATCTGCCTGCCATGCCAATGACCTGGGTTCGGGAATAGACTCAGGTCGTTGGAGGACCAACCGGAAAGGATCGAGCATCCAGGGACTGCTCTCCTTCTCTGGGGAGAGGGTGGGAAGTGTGTCCAGTGCTTGATATAGAACTGGCAGAGGCCAGAGGTACTAAAGTGACTGACACCATAACGTGTCGATGGGCAAGGCAGGCGCTTGTCGTCATTGCATGTCCCGGCCCTGCATATGGGAGAACAAAAGCCAACTGCCTGCCACCTGGATGATGCCTGCCCCTCCACTCTGATGAGCTCCCAGGCTGGCTCCTCACCTATTCCATTGCTTGCGGCACTAAGGGCCGGAGTCGAACCTCACCCTGGGGATAAACCAGGGGTGTCAGGAGTCGTGGCTAATGTGGGAGTGGGAGTGGAGGGGCGTGACTGAGGCGGAAGGAATGGTGGCATGGCAACACAAAAATAATAAATAAAAAAAGGCAGACTGGAGCTTCTAATCATTAAATGCAGTCTCAGTGACCCCAAGCAGATTGCCAAAGCATTCAATAATTTATTTACAGATCTGGATTCATAGAAGGGCCTCCTGTTCCACTCTGGCTCCCCTACCCCATTATGCCACTGAAGGTTTCACTTCCAGCTGATTACTAAAAGGAGGTCTTGACTTAGTTACTTAAAATTAAAGCGGACGAGTCTGCAGGCCATGACAGACTTGAACCTCGACCATTAAAAGCGGCTCCTCCTATTCTGGCATACCTCTTGACCAAGCTATGTAATTTTCCTTGTGTCAAGGCAGGGTGTCCCAAAAGTGGATGGCAGCACACATGGTCCCAGTCCATAAAGGAGTAGCTAGGAAACTATAAAGAATTATTGCACTATTTCAATACTCATCATCCTGGCAAAAGTTCAAGAAAGACTAGTATATAATCAGCTCTTAACTCATACTGATTCAAACTCTCTTCTCATGGATATTTAACATGACTTTCATGAGCACCACAACACTGATACTGCACTGGTGCCCCTTACCACAGATGTCCTTTGGGCCATAGATAATGGAAAAGTATTCAATGATCTAAACTAAGGCCTTTGACTTGGTGGGTCATGAATTCCTCCAAACCAAACTTATGAACCTGGGCCTTGATCTTCTTTCCTGCTGTTGGCTCAAAAGCTTCCTCATGGGCGGAACTCAATTTAAGTGGGTGCAGGCCTTTCTCTCCTCCCAAAGTGAGATCTCAGATGAGATACCACAGGGCTTTATTCTGGGCAGGGCTGCAGCTATGAATTTTGGGGCCCAGGACAAGTCAATTGAAATGGGCCCGTTTCCCAAACCAGCTAATGCCAGGGTAATGCCAGCCTCGTGTGGGCCCCTCCTGAGCTCGGGCCCTGACAACGTCCCCACTTTCCCCCTATTACCGCGGCCCTGATCTCTGGGACCCATTCTTTTCTCACTAGTCACTAATGAACTCCCCTTCTGCAGTGGAGCCAAAGTGCTTCTGTATGCAAATGATGCAGTGCTTTATATAAATGGCCCTGACCCCAGTGCCATCAATTATGGACTCAGTAAGGGCTTTGGGGAACTGGAAACTTGGCTCACCTCTAACCATCTTGTCCTTAATGAAAAAAAATAAAAACAAAAAAAAACAAAGGGACGTGCTGTTTGGGTCTATGAAATTTGGCTCTGACTGAAATGAGCTCTTGCAGATCATTACTTCTAAGGTTACCAGTTAGAGGTCATACATCCTATATAGTACCTCAGTGTTTGGTTTGCCTAGGAACTTTCTTCAGGTCACACACCAAATGAGTGACTAAGCTCCTCACACAGAAGCTAGGTATACTTTTATAGGCTTAGGACTTAACTCACTACCCAAGCCCTACTGTCCATAACTGGCAGTGTCCTGGTCCCCAAACTCCTGTATGGATCCCATTCTCTTCCCCTTCTGAAGGGGCACTGGACTCAATATGCAACAATTATTGTACTACAAGAATTAGCAGTTTTGCTCTGGGTGCAGGCAATACAGAACATCATTGCAATGTCCTTGCCTCCCTCAGCTGCCCCCCACCAGAGAGAGAGGTCCCAACTATTCTTCACCTGGCCTACAAGATGCTTGTGGCTACTTTCCTAGTCTTAGAGATGTCCTAGTCTGTAAGCCCGAAGTTGGCACCTCTGCTCCTCCTCTCTTGCTCTATTGGAGGTCCCTAGGGCCCAGACTACAACAGGCCAGTGCTACTTCTCACTCAGACCCTCCCCAGCTCTAGAATGAGGTCCCTCTTCCCATCCAGGAAAACATCTCACTTTTGACCTTCAAAACGAGCTCAAAGAGCATCACCCTCCTAAAGACACTGTAGCTACACCTGCCTCCGCTGATCACTGTTTAAGTTATTTTCACGTTATGCTGCTTTAAGTGACCATACATTATCTGTGACCTCTGTCTCACCTGTCCACTGAGTTGTACTGTGCAGACAAATCATGGATATTGTACTCTGATTTTCTGTTTGGAAAGTATGAATCTGTTAGTACCATTGTTGCTATCATTGTTCTTTGTTTCATAAGATATATATTGTTATGCTCTGAATCTTGTTACCACATCTAATTTCTGTACTATATGTAATTAATCTGGGTCACTCCTGAATAAGGAGCGCATGTGTCAGTACATCTACCCTGTTAACAAAATCCAATAACTAACTAACTAAACAAGATAAATAAATCTGATTGTTATGATTCACGGGACTGGCTCCCTGCCTTCTTGTTTATGATGCTCGGATCAAAGACAGGCCCTTAACAATATGATCCACTGCTCATTGTCAGCTGTCGGTTCTGCTCTGCAAAACACATATGGGACAATAATAATTTGCTTCATGCCCCCAAGTTATGGAACCCTCTGCCACTGCTTGTACAAGAAGTTGAGGCTCCTGGACCTTTAAACATAGTTCAAAGCATAACCTACTACTACTAAGTACTACTAAGTGATAAGGAGCTAAGGGGCTATGTTTGACCCATACAGAACTCCTTCCCACTTTACCCATAGTATACCAGATTGTGTTCTTCCGGATATAGGTATCTAAGTTCCTTTTAAACTGTGCTTTATTTCTAGCATATACAGTCTCATCTAGCAACCTGTTCCATGGAGCCACCATTCTTTGGGTATAAAAGGTCATCGCCTACTTGTGTTACACTTTATATGTCTTAGCTGCAGATGGTGCCCTCTGTTACCTACTGTATCATTTTAAACTGTAGATTTAGATCATTTAACATATAATCATCCTCATTATATCTCAAGTCTCCTCTAAATCTTCTAGTCTCCAGTGACATTAGTCCTAAATCTGCTAACCTCTGTTGATGGGTTCTACCCTGCATGCCATGCACCATTCTTGTAGCCCTCCTCTGCACCTCTCAACCCGCCACTGCCCCTTTATTTATGGGCCCCACCAGGGCACCATAGTCCAAAATGGGCCTTACATAGGCTCTGTGTGAAGCATAATCACTGCCGCCTTCCTACTCTTGAAGTTCCTTTTATATTCCATAAGACTCAATTTGCCTTTATTATTTGTTTGTCACAATGAGCCTGGTATTTCAGTTTCTGATCTTCCAAAATGCCCAGGTCCCATTCCACTTCTGACTTTCTTTAGCTATGCCCATTCATCTTATAGTTATGTTGCAGTTTCTATTGCCCATGTGGATCACACAGCATTTGTCAATGTTAAAACTCATTCCCCTTTCGGTTGCCCATTTGTAGATTATATCCAAGTATCTCTGTATTGTCTTTGCCCCTCTAACTGTGTTACTCTACCGGTCAGTTTAGTGTCATCTGCATACTTGCCCAGCTGATCGCCCCTTCCCATTGACTTCATGAATACTCTAAATAGCACAGGTCCAGCACTGATCCCTGGGGACCCCTCAGTCACAGGGATCTCCCCAGACAAATATCTATTTATACATACCCTTTGAGTCCTATCCGCAACCAGGCCTGAATCCACTGGCACACTCTATAGTCCAAATCAATTTCCAACAAGCATTTTAATATTTCAAAATGTGGTACTTTAGCAAAGGCCTTGGCAAAGTCCAAATAGATACAATCCACCATTTCCCTATCCAATACTGCCAAAATGTTCTCATAAAAACATAATATGTTTGTCATACCTGATCTCCAGCCACAAATCCATGCTGCTCGCTAGCATCCTGTTCAGTCTCAGTTAGCTATAGATTTATTACATCTTTTAATATTGATTCCAACAACTTGCCTGATACGAAGTCAGACTTTTAATTTGTGCAATCTGCTCTATCTCCCTCTTATGAATGAACCTACTAGGGAAGATTAAATGTACCTGTGAAGCTGACCACTACTCTACCTCTTACCCTGTATGTATTAATTGTACTGTAATTACGATTGCCTACTTGTTCATCGTGATTTATTGTTTGTATTTCCAGGTGTTCTGGATCACCCCTGTAAACAGATTTATTCTTTGTGGGCTTACATGGTTATTAAAGGCACAAATAGCATCAGTAAATAAATTAAAGTAATCAATAAATTACATCAATCAGTCAATAAATCTGCTTTAAAACTTTGGCAGGCAGATCCATGATGGACTGACTCTAAAATCCTGGCAGTCATATTTAAAAGCAGACACATACATTCTAAAATAAGAAAACAAGATGCAATGACAAGAATGACCTCATTCTTGACCCAAGGCTTATTGAAGATGGTCTTAAGTCACTCAGATTTAGAACAAGACCAGCTCTTCTTCATGACATTTCTGAAGCAGCTTTCTTTTGCAGTTTGTGAAAGACCCATGCCTCCTTCAGACCTCAGGATATACAACCTGGGGATGCACTTGTTGAAGATTGGCATGCATGAAAGAGTTTTTTGATCTGAAAACAGTCAGACAAGATCTTTTGTGGGGTCAGTCTATTACTTCAAAACTGTAGAAAATTACAGACAGGAATAACTTGGCTTAGTGCTGTATGTTGCATGGTGTCAGGGCACTTTTAAATATAACCAAAGGATTTATTAGGTATTTTTTGCTGGTTTTTCTATTGTTTTGTTTTGGATTATTGCTCCTTCAAGCATCCCATGAATTTTCACTGTGTTGAAGTTCTTTGTGCAGCACCCATTCCAATCAAACTGACGTTCTTATTGGAGACAAGTAAGCAAGCTGGGTAGCTTAAGAGTGGTTCTAAAGGTGGTAATCTGGATAAGAAATTGGTTAGGGACAGGAGACAGAGGGTTCTGATAAATGGAGTTCACTGCAAGGAAGGGAGAGTGACCAGCAGGGTGCCTCAGGGATCAATGCTGGGACCGGTCCTCTTTGTCTTTATAAGTGACATTGCAGAGGAGCTGGAAAGGAAGGTCTGCCTCTTTGCAGATGGCAACAAAATCTGCAATAGGGTGGACACCTTGTTGGGGTGGAAAGGATGAATTGAGATCTGAGGAAACTAGAGGAGTGGTCAAGGGTATGGCAGATGGGTTTCAATGCAAAAAGTGCAAAATAATGCACTTAGGGCACAGAAACCCAGAGGCAGAGTACAAAATGGGTGGAGTGGCATTGATAACCACCAAACAGGAAAGAGACCTGGGGGTAATCATATCAGATGACACAAATGGGGCAAGGCAGTGTGACAAGGCAGTAGGGACAGCGAGTGGGATGGTGGGTTGCATAGGGAGGGTATCACCAGCAGAAAGAGGGATGTGGTGTTGTCTCTCTATAGATCATTGATAAGACCCCACCTAGAGTACTGTGTCAAGCTCTGGAGACCACATTTCCAGAAGGATATAGACAGAATGGAGGCAATCCAGAGGAAGACAACCAAAATAAGGCAGGGTCTGCATCAAAACTCCTATGAGGATAGACTAAAGGACCTCAATATGTATGCCATGGAACATAGGAGGGAGAGGGGATATTGCAGAGACTTTTAATTACATCACAGGAGTAAATAGGGTACAGGAGGGAAGTATTTTCAGAAGAAAAGGTGCTCAAGAACAAGAGGACATTCTATGAAGCTGGATGGGGTAGATTCAGGAGATATGTGAGGAAGTACTACTCAACAGAAAGAGAGGTGGATTCCTGGAATAGCCTTCCAGCAATGGTGGTGGGGGCAAAACAGTGGTGGAGTTCAAGAATGCACAGGATAAGCTCAAGGGAATCATAGTGGAAAAGGAAGTGTGGAGGGAGAAATAGCTGTAGATCAGACATGGTCTGTGGTAATAGTGTAGACAGGGAGAAATGGGTAGACTGGATGGGCCAGGAGGTCCTTGTCTGCCATCAAATTCTATGTTTCTATTGTGGGATAGCTTTCCTGGGATACAAAACCCTTGGGGCACTTGACCAACCCAAAAGGTCATCCTGATAACTTTAGAGAATGCTTTAATGGTTTGTAGTTGCTCTTTAAGGTGATCATATGAACTGCAGAGCTTAGGATCATTTCAAATACAGATGAGCTGCTGTTTGGGGATCCAAAGCTAAATTTAGTCTGAACCCTTAATTCAAGTTGTTGATAAGGCCTCTTGGTGGCATTAGCTCAAGGCAGAAAAGGAGTGGTGACATAGAGTCTTTCTGGATCATTCTTCATTGTGTCATAATGTTTACATGATATTCTCTGGCTAGTTTTGTGATTAAAACTCAGGGTAGTTTGTCACATACTCACACTAGTCCTAGATACATCAGAGTGTGATGAATTTTGTACATTTTAAGGCATTCAGTGATCCAAAAGTGTGGGATATCGTGAAATGTCTGGAAGATCTCATGGTCATGGATTCTACTCTCACATCAGAAACTTGGTTTTATATCCAGTACTGACACAGTAGTGCATAACTAGGAGTGCTGCACTGTTGAGGTGACTCCTACAGATGAGATGTTAAACTGAGGACTCTTTTGTCCACCTTTGCTGGCTGTCCACAGGGATGTGAATGAGCCCACACATCATAAAAGATGAGGATTTTAATTATGTCCTGGCCAACATTCCCCTATTGATGAAACAGATCCATGTAACCCATATCCTAGGTGCAGTTGGAAACAAGATTACATAGCTCCATGTGCCTTTTAGCTGTGCAAAATAACATTTTGTTGGCAGAATTACCGCAAAAGTTACAATTTCACTTCTGCTAAATTTTGAAATGCACTTTGGCAACTTTCCCAGAAATTCGGACTTAGAATGGCAGAATGAATGTATGAATTGTAAAGTAATGTGTTCAACTGTGAAAGAAATTCCACAGAACTGACCGTCAGTGATCAGTTCTGTGGAATTGCTTTCTGTAGTTTACTACATTAATCTGCAACACATGTATTCATTCCATAGTTCAGTGAGTCATGGAACTGCAAATGAATGTACAGTATGAATTGCAGATTTTTATGCTATGGAAAGAAATGTCCCTGAACTGATCACTGAACTGTGGGATGATTACATCTATTGTCAATTGATATGTTAGACTGCAGAATGAAATTCCTCAGAACTGTCATTCTGCAGTTCATGTTATTATTCTGCAGTTCAGCTAGAAAAGTTCACAGAACAGAGAAAAATTCACCAAAGACATTCAGAAGATTCAGATTTCACCAAAGTCAGAATTTCAGAAAATTCTGCGAAATTTGTACAAATTCAGAATTCACAGATTCAGCCTAACTCCACTGCCTTTCCTGTCAAAACATTACATATAAGTAGAAAAACACAGAAACATAGAAACTGACAGCAGAAGGGGACCGCAAGATCCATCTAATCTGCTCAATATGGGTAACTACTCCTCTTCTATCCTTTCTGTGAAATGATACCTTAGTGCCTGTCCCAGGCGTTTTTACCGTTACTGTTTTGGCCTCCACCACTTCCCGGGAGGTAATTCCATGGTCGATCATCCTCTCAATAAAGAACTTCCTAACATTGCTCTTGAATTGCCCACCCTTGAGCCTTATATCATGTCCTCTAGTTTTGATGCTTTTCTTCTCCTGAAGGAGCTCCTGTACCCTTCCTTATTTATACCCTTGATACTCTTCAATCATGTCCCCTCTCCTTCTCTGTTCCAGGAAGTATATGTTGAGCTCCCTCAACCTATCCTCATGTACCATTCGATGAGGACTCTGAATCATTTTGTTGCTCTCCTCTGCACCGTCTCAATCCTGTCAATGTCTTTTCTAAGGTGTGGCCTCCAGAACTGTATGTAGTGCTCAGGTGGGGTACACCAGCGCCCTGTAAAGTAGCAGCACCACCTCCCTCTGCGACTTGTGATTCTCTCCCTATGCAGCCCAGCACACCACTTGCTTTTAGCACTACCTTTTCACACATGCTCCCACCTTAAGTCATCTGACATGATGACTCCTAGGTCTCGCCTCCTGGTTAGTGCATGTCAGCTGCTCCCTCCCAGGTAGTATCCCACCTTGGGGTTTCCATTGCCTAAGTACATGACCTTGCACTTGATGGCATTGAACTTCAACTGCCAGGTGTCTGACCACTCCTCAAGTTTTCTCAGGTCTGATTTCATGCTCCTGACTCCTTCTGGGTGTCCACTCTATTGCAGGCCTTGGTGTCATCTGCAAACAGACACACCTTCCTTCCAATCCATTATGGATGTTGGCTATGAACACATTGAAGAGTAGGGGCCCCAGTTACAACCCCTGAGGCACTCCACTAGTCACTTCCCTCTCCATTGATACTACTCCATTTTTCTGCACCCATTGTGTTCTTCCCTTTAGCCAGTTGCTCATCCAATCCACCACTTCCTTATCTATGTTGAGGTGGTCCAGCTTCTTTAAATACAAATATATTTTTCTTGTCATCCTATGCTATGTGAAGATTGAAACTCCTCTTGCAGCTTTGTTGGGAGCATGAGGGTCTGTCACATAAGTGTCTGGTTGCAGTCTCTCAATTCCTGTGAGCTGAGTGAGCTGTTATGTGCATCAGGAGTGTTGGGGCCGAAGGAGACAGGTGGTGGTCTGGCATGTATTGTTGCCAGGAAACCACACTGAGCTTGCTGGTAAGTGCAAGTTTCTCAGTGAGCCCTGAGAACTACACGGGAATGCCTGACTCACACTCCTTAGATAGAAATAATTGTATTCTTGTGTTTTAACATTTCTGGGGTAAGGAGCCTGTGGTGTTAAGCAGCTAGGGATATCCCTGATATTTTATTTCATATTTTTGTCCTCAGGACTTCAGCAGCCATACAGGGTGATCACTTGACCCATGGAAGATACTTCTGAGTCTGAGGGCTTAAACATCACCCTTAGCATGCAAGGTGAGCGTGTTTGGGCAAGCGCACGCAGAGACACACGCAGACAAGCATCTGTACACCTTTGCCGAGCAAGTGTGGCATGACAGATAGGGCAGTGGGCCATGACACTTTGAATAGAGGAACATTGAGGTTAGTAAAAGCTTTACTACAGTTATATTCAGTAGAGGCGTAAAACAAAGTATTTCCCTGGGGCAGCAGTATTAAGCCATGCTCCTGTATCTCTCCACAGAGCATATGTAACAGTACAATCCTTGTGATACATATCCTATTACTTACGTAAGCCCCTAATTGGGCTTACCTGAGTGGGCCATGGTCCCTGCTCCCCTGCGGCATCCTACATGTAGTCACTGGTGGGACTAGATCCTGCTTCCCTGATGATGTTCCATGGTCATTGCCACTAACTTCCATGACCTCAGCCCATGTAGAAAGGGGCTGAGATCTGATCATCATTAAGGTGCCTCTGGGCGCATTTGGGGGTAGTTCGGCAGTCCAATGAGCAGCTAAAATAGTACACTGAGTATAAATAAAAAGATAGTGTGGCACACCTCTATATGCATACGCAGTCACTGAGAACAGAAATTTTAAAGGAGCCATGACTCCTAAGGGTGTTTTAGATACGACCAAAATTAAGTGGTATCCCTGCCCCAGGGCAGAGAGTGGAGCCAAGGATCAGCAAAGAAAGTCTCCGGTTGTGAGGAAATGTTTTCTGCCCTTGTAGGGCTAATAAATAAATGAGGGCAGCATGATTTGGGACTAAAAGTAAACAAATTTGGCAGCCCCATGGGACTACAGAAACAAGGGGCTGCTGGGATAAGGTGAAGGGCATGAAAAAGGCCAGGCAAGCAGCAGCCAATCAGAAAGGGACTGCTCTGAAACTATAAATGCCACTGCCTGCCCACCAAAAGAGAGACCAGCCAGGAATTTCAGAGAGTCCAGAGTGCAGGAGAGCCTGCTGTTTGGGCTATCCAGCCCAAGGCCTGCATCCAGCAATCATTGGCCTGTTTGGTCCCTGAACAAAAGGCTAGGTAGAGCTCCTGAAAGATGACTCTGCAAGGAAAAGACATCAGAGAGTTGCTGCAGCAGTGGATTTTGGAAGTTGGCTGCTGAAAGGGAAAGTTGGAAGTTGTGCTGAAAAGAAAGTGAAAGTGATTGGGCTGCAGTGTGAGAGCAGAGACTGTAAGAGTGCAGCCTATGAGAATAAACACTGCAAACTTTAGCAAAGACTGAGCTACTGTGTTCCCCTCTTCCCGGTGCGGTAAGTTTGGACTGCTGTTGCTGCAAGCCTGAGAGACTGTGTATGCTGAGGCTAGAGACTGGTAAAGCCAAGCCCCTGTGCATAATAGAGAAGTGAAGCAAGAGAGCTGGGGTTAGAGACTGAGAGCAGTCCACCCTTTACTTGTGTAGACAAGGACAGGCAACAGAGGGGTCTGTGGACCACGATGCTTTGTCTCTGGGCAGAAGAGGATGGAAACCAGTGGAGAAGTTGACGAGAGGCCTGCCTGGTGAACAGTGTCTACAAAAGCCTCTGAGGTGAAGTTGGCAAGGCCAGGCAGTTGAAGACCAGTGGCCCCCATCTTCTTCTTCTTCCAGTCGGCTCCTGCTTTGGTGCACCTAAAGTAATACCTCCACGGTCCCATGACACAATTGCATCCAGATTGCTGGACCCCTGAGACTTCAAAACTGTGAGTACCTCTGGGCTGCAACACAGAGGAGAACCTAATTAGCTAGCTAGAAATCAGTGGGTAGGTCCTGGGCAGTACTCTAGACAACTATGTCCAGGTCTGAAAGTTAAAGTTAAGAGTTGTGAATTTAAAGTTTGGGCACCAATGAAAGATCCTGTGTCGACTTCTGTGCTGTGGTGTGGCACCCACAAAAGAAACTAGAGACTGTCTGGCAGTTGCTATTGAGGGGTTGGGTGCACCGAGGTGGGAGGTGGGGATTCATAGGGCACTGTTTGCTAGCCAGTTATTACTGTTGTTGTGGCTTTGCCTCCTCTTCCCTCCTTCCCCAAAAAAAATATTGTTATTGTTCATGTTATTTGATGTTCTACAGTGTTATTGTAAAGAAAGGGGTATTGTCATTGTATGTGGGGAACTGTGTAGGGGCAGCTAAAGTATTTTTCCTGGGGGTATGATAACCTGCTATTTGCCCACAGGTAATCCCTATCACTTCCTTGGATGCAGGCACCATGCTACCTACCACTAACCTTTCCAACCCAGGCCAGTCTCCTTGGAGGTGTATGCTGTGAGGACCTCAAGGGCCCTGGAACAGCTGAAGGTGAGTCAAATGGCTGTTACACTTAACATGGAATTTTAAATCCAACTGAAGATTTTTAGAAATTCTATACACTGAGGGTTCTGTAGTACAATGTCGTAGTTGTATGATGTATGCAACATTTGAACATGATTCAAAACAAGCTAGCTATGTTTGCACTAAGCAGGGCAAACTCTTGCATGAACTGCAAATTCTAAAAACAGCATCAGTAAATCACCAGTAACCAGATGTTGGCGTAAGCACTCAGGTCCAAAATATAATCTAGACTAAAACAACACTAGGAAGAAATTATGGTAGGCAGTAGGGATTTAACCGCTGGTGAAAGCTCCTTTGGGAAAGGAATAAACAAAAATGAAGGAGCAAGGAAAATGAGGAATGGTGTCTAGTTAAAACAAACACTTGTAAAATAGGTAGAGTGGCATTAGGAAAGAAAATATAGAACTGTCAAACAGGTATGACCACTTTTAAATGAAACAGAATTGCTTCCTGTTAATTCCAATTTAGGATCAGAGCAGCCAACAAATAATTCAAGGAAAGGAAGCAAGGTCCTAGTAATTGGAGATTCAATCATAAGAGGTTGTGATACACAATTCTGTGGTAGGCGTGAAGAGGACAGGATGGTAATATGCCTACCAGGAGAAAAGACAAATTATATTCTTACCAGACTACCCCAATTGTTAAAAAATGATGGACATAGTCAAACTGTACATCTACACATGTACCGTGGGCATTAATGATGTGGGCAAGGACCATGAGATGGACATATCCCTATGACCCCTAATCTCCCTGTCTCCTCATCTTACCTTTCTTCACCTTATGTTCTCCTCCCACCCCCACCCCTGGTCCCAATGTCTCTTCCTCATTCTCTCCCAGTGTTCCAGTACCCTAAATTACACTTCTAATTATTGCTCTAATCCTGCTATCCTCTGGAAACTTTCACCCTAACCCTGGCCCAATGTGCCCTGTCTCCTTCAAGCCCACCCCACCCCTTTTCCCACTACTCTCCCTAAAGGTCTTAAGATCCTTCACTTAAACATCTGTAGTCCACTGCTAAAAATCAACCTCCTACAAATCATGGCGACTACTCTAATACCTGATCCTTTTTAATTATCTCTGCAACCTGGCTAAAGGACACGATCCATGACCACGCAGTCTCAATCCCAGGATACTCCATCCTGAGGCAAGACCGGGTTGGTAGGGTGGAGATGTGGCCATGTACTGTATATTCTCACCACACTTCAATTTACTAAAATATACTCAACCTCCAATCCAGCGACATATGACACTATAGCCATCCAAGTGACCCTACCCCACACAGTCCCCATCTTCATATTTGGTATCTACTGCCACCAAACATTCAGCCAAGCATTGCATTAGATTTGATCGCTTATATCTCTGCCCTCTCCCATTCTGGTGAACTATATATCCTGGGTGATTTCAATCTAAACTAGCTGTCCCCTAAATGTGCCAAGACATGAAATGATATAGGTGCCCTAAACCTCTCACAACTGTTCACTGAACCCACCCGCCCAAACCATAAGACTCTAAACCACTCACTGATTGATTGGGCAGTTACCTCCACCACACATAGTAATCAAATCTGGTATCCTTCCGAAGCCCTCAGTGACCATAACCTAATCTTTTTAGTCAGAAAAGCCACAGGCCTAAATCATTGCACAAAACCCTGCAACTACACTCTTTCAACTCACTGAACCTTAAACCCCTACTATGAAACTCCATCCTTTCGGACTGGTCCTCTAGCTTCTGCTTCAATGGAGGATCAGGCCCTTACTTACTTCAAAGGCATATTCCTTGATACTTGGGATACCTTCACCCCGCTTAAAACATCCAGAGTCAGGGTACTGCCTTCCTTGGATTACCTCTGAACTCCTAGCCTACCACAGGGCTCGAGATTGTGCCTGGAAGCTCCATAAATCAACCAATACCCCTAGCAACTTTGCATCTTACTGTATGCTCAGAAACACCTGCACTAAGGCTCGAGATTAGCAAAGTCTGAATACTTCAAATTGGCCTTCCTCAAAAACATAAACACTCCTTCAAAATTCTGGAAGATGGTCTATGCCCTTTTAACTCCCTCATATCTATCCCCCAGTCTTTAAGATAAATAACACCCTGTGGATGCTCCAAACATGGTGGCAGCAGCTTTTAACTCCTACTACACCTCATGTGCCACTGAACTACTAAAGTCCCTTCCTCCTACCCTGCTTCACCTTCCTCCTCCAATACTATAACCTCCCTCTTTCTAGCCCCTTCTACTTCTCTACCATCACCATTGATGATGCACTAAAAGCCCTGCTCACCATCAACCCTTCAAGGTTCCTCCCCAGATGACCTCGACACTTGCGCTCCTCTCCCTCTCAGCCACTGCTATTGCTTATCCCCTCACTCATTCTAAACCTCTCCTTCACTACTGGCTCAGTCCCCTCCTCTTGGAAGCATGCTGTGGTCCTCTCCTTACCCAAAGGTGGGGATCCACTTCCCTCAGCAACTATTGCCCCATCTCCCTCCTCTCTACTCTTGCAAAGCTCCAAGAACACCTCGTTCTTACTCAGCTTACCACCTATCTGTCTGACCTCCTTTTCACCCTGTTTCAATCTGACTTCAGGAAAAATCACTTTACCACCACCTCCCTTCTCAGGCTCACTGACTCCATTCTAATTGGAATGGACAAAGGTCTCATCACCTCAGCCATTTTGTTGACCTGTCCAAGGCATTCAACACTGTCTCCCACACCCTCCTCCTGGACTGTCTCTCATCAGCAGGCCTATCTTCTTCTGCCACTAAGTGGCTCAGGGCTTACCTCACAAGTAGAACTCAATCAGTTAGGGTCTCTGGACTCACCCCTCCCAATTACAATAGGAGTCCCCAGGGCTACATGGGCTCTTGTTCTTCTCAATATTCTAAATGACCTACCATCAGTTTGCTCTCCTCCATCTCCATTCACATGTATGCGGATGGTACATTCTTGTATGCTTCTGTCTCAAATCCTGCTGAGGTTACAACCAGTATGCAGCTTGATTTCAACAACATTCAGCTCTTGTATGCTAACCACCACCTCTTCCTTAATGCCAAGAAGACTGTCTCCATGACCTTTGGCACTAGGCAGAAACTCTCTAAGTTCCCCAATCTCCCTCCTTCCACACCCTGGATGGGACCATTTTGGAGGACACATCCTCCTTCAGATATCTTGGAGTTTGGCTTGACCAACACCTATACTTCACTGGACATATTGACACCATCCAGAAGAAACTGCACCCCAAGCTTGATGCCTCTACAGGAACAATAGTGGCATCCCTCCTGTGGCTAGGCATCAACTTGTCCAGAAGATGATCCTCCCTATTTTTGACTACTGTGATGTAGTCTATGGTGCTGCTTCCTAATCTTCCCTGACCAGATTGGACACACTTTTCCACTCTTTCTGCCGCTTTGCCCTTAATGCCCCAGCTTGCACTCATCATTGCGATCTATACCATGCATTTTCCTTCCCCTCACTCACAAAGAGACGTCTTTCCCATTGTGCAAATTCATTTCTAAACATTGGCTGGACAAACTCCCAATATAGCTCTCCTCCTCTTTCATTGCCCCTCCACTCACTTCCTTAGACCCACTGACACTTGAATGTTGTTGATCCCTGGCACTCCACCCTTATTGGTCAATCCAGCTTCTGCTACTGCTTCCCAAAATTTGAAATCCCCAAGTTCATCACTCCTCCACTACCCACTCCATCAGTTCAGCCTTCACAACTACCTTTCATCCAGCTACTCTTGCCATGACCCACCTAAGCTATGATCCCTTATGTGTCTAGCTACACCAAATAACCTTATCTACTCCTACCTACATTCCCTCTCCTACAACATCTGTAGCCTCCCATGCCCCTTGCAGGGTTCTCAACATCCTGAACTTGCCCTCCTGGGCAGCTGTCCCTCCCATTATCCTATCTACTCCTTCCTTCCTATCTTCCCTCCCCTACAATACCTTTAGCCTCCCATGCCCCTTGCAGGGTTCTCAGCATCTTGAAGGGCCCTTCTGGATTCAGCTCTCCTTCCCTTCCTTCTGTACATTCTCCTCTTCTTACCCTCTTTCTGCACATAAGTAACCAGTAACACCTTGTAAATATGCATATTCTCTCTAATCACCCTTGACTTGCCTCTAAATCCTCCTTATTCCTTCCAGCCTTCCCTCTCAGGGTTCTCAGCATCCTAGAGGGACCCCTCACAGGGTAAACAATCATCCTGGTGGGCCTCCTTGCTTTTCCCCTCCTCCCCTCTCAAATAGATCTTTTCTCACAGTACTTTGTTTGCCTCTGGAACTTGGCTCTCCCATTTTCATTGTCTGCCTCTCCTCCTTCCCCACCCTTTCTTTTCTTCCCCTCTTGCACTTAGTTACCTAATCCTCCCAAAACTCTGGTTTCCTTTAGAATTCCCACCTCCACTGGCACGCCTTGATCCCTTGCAGGGTTATCAGCATCCTGAAGGGCCCACAGGTTCTGCTTTTCCCTCCCTGCCCCCTCAGTCCTCCCACTCCTGTTCCTAGTTCCCCTTTTACCCTGGAACTTTGTGAATTTACCTAAAATGAATGCACTTACCTTTCCTAATCTTCTCTACTCTGTTTATATCAGATTGTTCCTTCCTACTTGTTGTTCCCATCTATTTTAGATTCACACCTGTGCTACTTTCCGTTCCCCACTTACTCTATATTGCCATCCATTAATTTGCCTGCTGCTTTCTTCACTGTATGTAACTGTTGCCTCTTATACCTAGAATGTGTAATTAATTGCCTATAGTTTTCTCACTATGTGTAATCTGTAATCTCAAGTACCCTGAATGTAACTGTTTATCCACCCTCTACCCGACCCACCAGGTCACACCATGAGACGAGCAACTTGTTTAGTGTGCTTTCCTGGTGAAACATTTCAATAAATGAATAAATAAAAATCTGCAAAGAAATGATTGAAATAGGCAGGCAAATAAAAGCAAAAGGGGAACAGCTGTGATTTTGGGTATCCTACCAGTTTTAAAAGGACATCACAAGAAAAATAAAACAATCAAACTTATTAATATTAGGCTACAGAACTGGTGTAAAAGGGATGAGATGTTATTTGTAAACAAGTGGCAGTCTTTCTATGGTAAAAGGCAACTGTAGGCCAAAGATGGGTTACATCTAAGTAAAGTAGGAAGTAGCACCTCAGGAAAATTATTAAATGAAGTACTCCAAGAGAAAGTTTAAACTAACAGAGAGAAGTAGGTGGACTGGATGGACTACTACAGAGAATAAAAAACATTCATAGGAACAAACTGATGTCCAGGAGATTAAATGTTATATGTGCAATGCCAAAGTCTCAACAATAAAATGGTTGAACTGGAGGCCCTACTTGAGCTGAAAATAATATTGATATAGCCTTTATAACTTAGACATGGTGGTGGGAGGAAGACACTTTGGTTAAATCAATACAAGTTTATCAAGTATTTAGACTTGATAGAAAAGACAAACAAGGTGGGAGTTGCTATATTTCTAGCTCATCAAATATCAGCAGCAGACATCTCTGAAAAAGTCAAAGAGGCTGAAAGCAAAACTTAAATATTATGGCTCAAGATAACAAAACAAATGCCAACAAGAGTATAATAGTTGGGCTGTGCTACAGGCCTCCCAATGCTAGCAATCAGGCCAGATTAGTGATAGTATTAATCAAGAAATTGAAAGTATGCTAACCTTGGAGAGAACATTTTCATGGGTGACCTAAACTATGGAGGCATTTGCTGGGAGACTAAACAAACCACTAGCTTAAATAGTAAGGAATTCCTGAAGACCCAAGAACAATTTAAATTAATTCAACATATAAACATACCTATTAGAGGACCAAATATATTAGATATATTACTAAGTCTCTAAATATTAATATATTCGACTGTGAGGTGGGCATACCTTTGAGGTAGTAGTGATCACAATAGTATTATCTTTCGATGTCTGGAATCCTATACTAAAGTAAGGAAGTTGGGAAATTTACCTGTATCACATGGCTAATTTACAAACTATTCATGATGAATTAAATTTCCTAGTAGAAAAACTGCCCTTGGTCAAGCCAGCTTCTCATTTAGATTCTCAAAATTATGGAATTCCCTTGCCTTGTCCTTTAGAGCCACTGACTCTATTCCTAGCTTTAAAACCCATCTACTTTCCCAGCTCACCTCCAATAACCACTGTGCTTGCAATAGTAGACTCATTTGCCCTCTTTGTCTGCCCAATCATATGTCTGAGCCTCTAAGCAGTTTCTCACCCTGCTGTTTGCCCATTGCACTGATTTCCTCATCCCTTATGTCTTGTCTGCACTGATTCACAGTCCTCATGCTAATTCACAAAATATGTACTTAATTTCTCTCTTTGTATCTAGTATTGCACTGTGTATACTATACTTGTAAAATGTATGTCTGTTGTCACTCTTTCTTAACACTTTTGTACCTTGACTCTAGATCTTTTGAAAATAGACTCAGTCTAAAGGGCCTTGTGTGTAACATAAATAAATAATATTGATTGGGATAAGCAATTAGAAAACAAGACTGTAGAAGAAATGTCAGTCAAGATAAAGGATGCAATTTTCATGGTTTGTAATAAACATATTAAGAAAATAAAAAATGTAATCATTATATTAAACAAAGATGGCTTACTAAGTCAGTTAAAAATTAATAAAAACAAAGCTGTATAAGAAGTACTTTAAATATAGATCAGAAAGTTCCTAGAATGACTATAAGACAGCACACAGACAATGTAAAAATCATATAAATACTGTAGGTCCAAAGGAAATCTGAATTACAGATAGTGACAAACATTACTAAACATAATCTTAAGGACTTATATAGTTATGTAAACTCTCTCCAAAATACTGATACCGGCCTTCACTCTATGAAAGATAACAAAATCACAATTAATGACCCAAATAAAATGGCCATATGATATGAAGGAAAAGGGAGATCTATTTTATGCTTTGATATTATGCAAGATGACAATCTAACTTTGAATTCAAGGCTGATTACATCTGCACTAGATTGCACCCTATGAAATTAGTCCATAAAAATTTCACACACATAAGAGAAAACAATTCTATACACAGTGCATTGTAAATATATGGAATAAATTGCCAACTGGCATAATAATTAGCAGAGACAAAAGCAATTCAAGGCTAGATGGGATAAACAAATTTTGGAGGGTAATGAACTTTTTATTAAAGATAATGGACCAGAGCAATTATGGACATAGTGCCTTCTAAGCTCTGTACAACCTTTAGTATGACCTTTGTATGATGACTTTGTTTCATATGAACATGCATGGGTACAAATTTAGGAATTGAATTAAGAACACTGGACCATCGTGTTCTTCCCCAACAAGAATACCCTGTCACCCCTATTTCTACGAGGAATGTATTTAGTTCAAGCTTGAAGGTAGTGCAACATGACCCCTAGACTCCAGTTACTATGGGGCCCTCTATCTCATGCAAAGGGCAGCCAGGGTCTTACAGATTTAGTGTGATCATTGGGCAACTAACATGCTGACATGCATTAGATATCTTTTAACTGAATTTAGCAAACCCATTGTCCATGCAAAGTTCTTCATTCAAGAAGCTGGATGTTATTTGAACATCAGAGCACTCTTTGAGGGCATTTACTTCATACTACCTCAGGCAGCTCCTCCTGAGAGACTGTAACAATTGCCTTTTTGGCATCCAGATCAAATTACACATCTTCCATACACTCAGAGACATGATGCTTCACTTCATTCTTGATAAGACGCATGATCTGTGCCCTACTTTCAGTTATCAGTGCCCCATCCAGATAATATATATAGGGATCTCCCAGAGCAACAATGACAGCCTCATTTTAAATGCTCTGCACATGTGTGACATCCAGCTAGAACAAAGACATTGATTGCTTTTGAAGGATTTCTCCTGGACTCCTACACAATTCAGGCATACACACCACATAGAACACTCTCTGAATCCATGTGGGACCATATAATGGTTACTATGGCACTTTACTTAAATTTGATCTTTACTATTAGGAGGATCTATTAAAGAGTACATATAAATAATTCTCTCTCAAGTCTCAATTGCTGATGCACTTTTCCAAACCCCTTTCATACCTTTTTTCAGTTCATTTACTTTTGATTCCTCCCGTTTTCTAAAATCCTAGGCAACAGTTTCTTATTCCATCTCTGTACCATTACTAATTCCTCATCTGAACATTAATGTCTTTGTCTAGGTATTAATGAAGCTGCTTCTCTCATTACTGTTTTTTTTCTGGGGGAGCAGATACAATGAAGCCTGTCTTGGCTCATAATATTCAAGCTGTTGTCTGATCTTCTGATATCATTAGCATCATAACCATAACCAAATCACTTTGCTGCTGGGAGTCCTTTGATATATCAGATGCCTCTGAGAGACTTGGTAGGGATGGGTTGAGGACAAAATTAAATATTTAAAAGGGATAAAAGGGTTAGCACTTTAATTAGCCCCTATGTTTTAAAATGTTTTAAAAAGCTTTTATATTAAATGATATGTTTATCTGTGTAGTTAACCTGGTATAAATACCTGAATCATATGGAAATATGGAAAGTCTACTTTCATTGCACCTTTTGTGTTTAATAGTATGAATTGCCCGATACTCTTTGTCCTTTACACATGTTGCAAATATGTATAGCAGTGCCACTTTCTCTGTCTGACATTGTAGCATTATTTGGATATACCATAAGTTGGTTAAATGTGTTTAGGTCATGTGGTGTGTTATACACTCTGGAACAGGTTGAATTTGTATTTGCATGTGATTTGTACTTTGTGCCTCTAATGATGGAGAACAGATAAGAATAGCCAACGATTCATCACTGATATGAGTACCCAGATCCATTTGCCAGGCTTCTCTTAATGCAGGTCAACTGTTTTGTTTGTTTGTTTTATTATTGAATACATGTTAGAAATTATGCTTTTTCTCTTGAGGTTGCTTTAACAAATATTTCTTCTAAGGGTATTGGGATTATACCTGCTTTGCCTATTCTCATTTGTAAATAAGCAAAGAGGCATGCTAAAGTAAGTTATATTTATCTTTGAGGTTCTTAAAGGTAGCAAAACTCCAATTGAAATATCGTCTATAAAAGATAAGAACCCAATTCCTTTCAGATTTGGAACATATGGTTAGTACAGAAAGGTTGGAAATTTACATATAAAAATATTGGGAGTAAACTGGGCAATAATGAATATGCCCAGTCAAATTAAAGTCTCTTGCCAAATTTTGAGGTTGATTTGGGAAACTAGAACAATGTTTATATATGTTATGCCATGTAGCTTAATATTAAAATCTGTTTTAAATCTTTAAATTGAATGTTTCTCATTTTCAAATGTGTTTATGCAGGAGAAGTTAAAGATGGCTGAAACCAATCATGTAGTTGTTCTAGTTGTTCAGCTATCTAATACCTTTGCAGGTTTGGGAGGCCTAGTCCAGATTGTTCTAATGGAAGATGTTACTTTTTGTTATACTTGGTTGTTTTGATTGCCAGAAAATTTTCTAATCTTTTTCTGGCAACAAAAATTTGATTTTAATATACTGTGCATTGATACATTTGGTACAAAATAAAACATGTGGTAAAACTTTAATCCTAATAATATTCACTTTCTCTGCAAAAGTTATTGGTAGGTCTTCCATTTCTTTAGTTCTGTAAAGGTTTGCTACATAATGGTGGGTAGTTTGGTTCAACTAGCCTATTCAGATCCTTACAAATTGCCACTCCTAGGTACTGAACAGAGTCTACAGGAACACTGATTTGCTGGTTGATGAAAAGTGATGTATCTCATAGGTTGTCTAAAGTGAGTACCATTTTCTTTCTCCAATTTATTTTATAACCTGAGATTTGGCCAAATGTTATCATCAATTCTAGTACATTGGGAAGTGATTGATCTACACTACTTAGAAAAGAGAAAATATCATATGAATACACTGATATTATGTGTTCCTTTCCACGAACCTCAATTTACTTAGTATTATTACTTTTCATAAATGTTTGTGCTAGGCTCAATAAAAGTGTGAAAAGCAGATGTGATAAACAACCCTGTCTAGTGCTACTTTTCACATTTGTGTGTAAGATAATAGTTTACTCATTTCAATTTTAGCAGTAGGGAAGAATAAATCATTTTTATCTAGCTGAAGAATTGTGAGCCTATTCAAACTTTTCTCAGAATCATCATAGAAATGTCCAACTGACCTTGTCAAAGGCCTTTGCCACATCAAGCATCATATAGTAAGTGCTGATCCTTGTACCGTTGTTTTGTCTATTATTTTCAATACTCTCCAATTATTATGTTCCAGTCTCCTACCCTTGATGACACCCATCTAGACTACATATATTATTGTTGAAATAATCTTATATATAGCCTATTTGCAAACATTTTGTTAACATGTTATAATCATCATTCAGAATGGAGATGGTTCTGTAAAAGCTAAATTGAGGGCCAGCCCAGTGGCACTGAGGTTTGAGGTATGGGATGCCACACTTGCACCACACTGGTGACCTGGGTTTGGAAACACACCTGGGTCATCAGGGGTCTGTTGGGGAGAGAGGGAGCTAAATTGAGCTGCAATGAGGCCGCTCTCTCTCCTCTCCCAGGGAGGGACATTGTTACTCCACTGCATGACTGCCACCAGGTGGAGGCCTGGGGCCATGCAGGATGGAGGGTGGCATGAAGGGAGGGTGTTGTGGGACCACAGCATGCACACACCTCTACAAGTGTACATGCCTCCGCAACAATTAAAGGAAAAAACAGAAAATGGAGCTGTCAGGCCCCATGATGGTTCCAACTGCAATCCCAGTGAGTGGGACGCAGACAGTGGATGCATGTGAGCCCCCCAGAGGAGGGGAGAATCCTCCTGCCTGCCAGCTCAGGGAGGAGGAAAAACACAATACAGAAAAAAGAGCAAATAAAGCTAACTGTTTATCCTTTTTGATATTAATGAGTTTGTGGCTTCATTAAAGGTAGGAGGCAGCCTCCCACTATTTTTTTAAGTTTTGAGTTTACAGGATGAGTTCCATGAGAGCAAATCTCATTTACAGAACGTCCCAGGTCCATTATGTACAAACATGACAGAGTCAATATGCATACATAATAATACAAAGCATACATAGTAATAGTTACAGATACATTTGTGTCTGCAAAAGCTTTTCTTGAGGTTGTGTTTAAAATATGTAATGTCCAAGAATTCCATAACTCAGGTGAATGTTTATTCCAGCAAAGTGGGGCATCAAAAAAACAATTTCTTTTATAGTGAAACTTGTACCAAGGTAAGAGCAAACCTTGGTTGGGGACTTCTCTTAAATTATGACTATGAATGGAGACTAGTAGTCTATTAGAGAGATAAACTGGGGTTAAGTGATTTACTGTTTTATAGATCAGAGTGAGTCAATAATGTGAACGTCTTGATGAGGAAGATAGCCAGTTTAGTTGAGTTAAAAGAGTATAATGATGTTCATTTCTTGGACTACTTAAATAAACTGTAATAACTGAAAATATACCGTGTCAACTAAGGAAAGGTCTGTGTTGTTGAAATTACGGCATATAGAATCACGGTAATCCAAAATTGGAAGTATTGATTGGGCCACAATAGTTTTCCGATCTTGTAATGACAAACAATGACTGGCATTTCTCAACTGACCTAAGCATTGATGGGTTTTACAGTAATATTGTAAATATGAGATTTAAAAGAAAGAGTGAAATTGAATGTCATCCCCAAATATTTAAATTATTGATCGCTTTGCTCCAAAGTCTAGCTAAAAGAGAGTATTTCAGTTGGGCAATCTGGCTATAGAATTCTATTGTAAAGTCATCTGGACCTGGAGATTTAGAAAGGATAGACCTTTGATGCTACCCATAATTTCTTGTTAAGAGATATATTGTTTTAGGATGTCTCTATTGACTTTACTTAATTTTTTCATGTTCAGGCTTTTAAGACATTCTGAATTTCATGTTTACCAGACTCTGTTTTGGGTGTATATAGTTTTTGATAATAGCTTATTGATCTGAGTTGTTTCTATTAATTTATTTCTACTATATCTTGAATCTGGTTGACAGAATTTTAGGCCTGCTCACACTACAGTTGACAGTGAAGAAGTCTATCGGAGAAGAAGTGATATTTTGTTCTTGCCCAATTAAATGCTTTTTCTGCTTGTATGTGTGCTACTTGGTTGTATTTGATCTGTCCCTTAATATTTTCAGTAAGAGTGTTTGGAAGGTCTTCTAGGCTCCTGGTTTGAATATGTGTAGCTTCTGTATCACATAACTATTCTAAATCATTCAAGGCTTTGTTTTATTATTTTTTATATTGTTATCAGGCAATACTACCTATAAGAAATGCTTGTATTGCATCTCAGATAATAATTACATGAGCACATTGCTGTGTTTTAAGTCTCCAAACAAAATCAGCATTTTTCCTTTTCTGTAAATCTGACAAATGCTTGATCCTTTACCAAATTACTATTAAATCTTCAGGTATGATGCTGTTGTAGTGGATTTCCAATTTTAAATATGTATATGTATATATATAGGGGATATGACATGGCCCGACTTAAGATATCATATTTATCTCCATGAGAGGCCAATGATATCCATGATATCTCACGAGTGGCTAAGCCACGAGTGAGATAATATGATGTCATTGGCCTCAAGTGAAGATAAATATGATATCTTCAGTCGGGCCATGTCATGTTCTGTTTATACTATGTATGTTTTGGGCCCCACTCAACACAACCCACAAATGGCCCTCAATACAATCACTCACATAGAGGTGATGGTTGTTGCAACTCAGCTGTACATATCTCTCCCAACACATGGCATATGTTATTGAAAAAATATATACAGTGTATGTTTGAGCCTGCCACTTTGAAATTATGATAAAACAAAAAACTTGTCTGGATTGTGGTTGACCCCCCACACACACACACAACTCAACAAATTACATATATTTAACAAAAAAGTCTGATTACAGTATTTAATAAAACACACACATTTGGTTGATCCTGTCTGTAACGTTAAACAAATAATGTTTAGAAACATATCTGATTGATTGTGAAATTTTCTTTTACCACTTCCACCTGAAACTAGTGTGACCATGCAGCTATCCCCAGAAATGTAGCATCACGGCGCTATAAACATTGAAATGTAAGGCACTGTCAGACTTTTAGAAAAACGTAGTCAGTACTGAAACACAAAGGAAAGTGTGCCTTTTGTTAATTTTAGGTTTATTTTCTCAAAGAAGCTGCCGACAGTACTAGAGGAGGACATTGAGAGGTTGGCAGCTTCAGAATACCAGACAGAAGCGCTAGCATGTATTGATATGGCAACAGGCGCCGCGCTTTCTTCTGGTGTTCTGAAGCTACTGACTCTCCCAATGTCCTCTCAGTACTATCGAGCTTCTTTGAGAAACTAAACCTAAAATTAACAAAAGGCACACTTTCCTTGGTGTTTCAGTACTGACTACGTTTCTAAAAGTCTCAAAGTGCCTTACATTTCAATGTTCATAGCGCTTGGTGACGGTACATTTTGGGAAGGCTGTTTTGTCATGTTATGTTCCAGGTGGAACTGGATAAAAGAAAGACGAGGGAGCAGCAGGGATCAACCAGATATGCTTTTTAAATATTTATATGTTTAATGATATGGGGAGGATCAAGGAAATGTATAGCGTGCATGTGTGTTTGGGGGGAGTCCTGCTGTGAAGAGAGACAGTCACAGAATGGAAAGTGAAAGACTTTCACTTTCATTAGAATGATGTATAGGAACATGTAGATATCAGTGATATCTTCACATGTGAAGATATCATTGATATCTCCACGACCAAGCTGAGATACTATATTTTATGCTGACATTTATCCCAAAACATACATTGTATAAATATATATATATATATATATATATAGTGTGCATATACAGTATACATAACAATGCAGCATGGGTCAAGGTTTTGATGGGGCTATATTTCCATATTTGACAATCTATTTTTGCAATATAGTCTCTGATATAGCAAAGCGAGAATGTAGCCATGTTGGACCTAAGAAAATAGGGTCACTGAATATTGTGATACTTTATTTGACCAACATATGTCTTTTACAAAGTTGGTGTAACAAAAATGTTTTCAGGGCCATAAAGGTCCCTTCAATAGAGCGCAACAGCATTCAGAACAGAAGAAGCTACATTTATAGTTTAAGTTACCTTGTTTTCAAAATAATTTATGACAGGACAGAATAGTTAAGGTAAGTTGAGAAGTGTTACTAGGAAGTTTGGATAGACAACAGAGAGGAAATAGATTGTGGGCAGTGAGGGAATGCCTTTCAAGGAAGTGCTAAGATAGTCAAACAAGAGAGGCAGGATAGTTAATTACAGTGCCAGTGAAAGCAATGTGAAGGTTTTGTGGTAGGAACTTAGGAATGGTTAATGGAAGTAAACTGAAATTCTAGTACACATAGTACAGGAAAGTGGAGCAGGAAGAAACAAAACTGGAAATGAGATGGGTGCTAATCAACCAGTATAGCTTTATAAGTATTAATTAGTGATACAGGTGTTTGAGTTTTATATAATGTGTTGAAAACGCAATGTCTCAATTGAGCCTGTTATATAACTTATGTTTAGAATAAAATTGTCTAATGTATTTCAGTTTGTATGTCCTTCTCTCCTCTGTGTTTTTGAAGTTGCTTCTTAATATTAGTATAGAAAGGTCTGAGAGTGGCCTGGATAGGAAAAGCGCTGGACTACTGTTGTGCTACAATAACCTGATTTAATATTAGGTACCAGTGAACGCTCAACCTGGTCTGCAGTGGTTGCTTTTTCCCTACATAGCATCCATTTGTGCACGTTTTGCACTGATTAAAGTAAATCACATCACTAAATATACATTTTATGATTCATTTTATTTTAATTGCACTATGTTCTATTTTAATGGGTGTCTGAGTGCATATGTGGGTAATGATCTTGAATCTAGTACTGCTGCATGGTGTTATAGCTCATTTCGCAGTTATTTTGATCTGCTGAGAGTTTTTGTGGATTATTACAGTATGTAAGAAAGGTTAGGAGGATGCCTGTAGGCAATGATAGGTGGCTCAGGAAAATGTCTAGTTTTCACATTCGCTCAACATAGGTTGTAGTTCTTTTACATTTGCTGAAGGATTGTTAGCATGAGACTGTATGTGATGACCCATTGATTTGTTTTGTAATATTTGTATAGCACATTTCATTTTCTAGTTTTCAAACTGCAAATTAAAACTTTAGAGAAAAAATGCAAAATCATTTCTGGGATAGAAATCAATTGTGACATCCTGAAGCACTTACCTAACCCAATAAATTATTTGTGACATTATGGAGACTAACACTAACCCAATCAATCAATTGTGACATCATGGAGCACTAACACTAACCCAATCAATCAATTGTGACTTCATGGAGCACTAACACTAACCCAATAAATCAGCTGTGACATAATGAAGCACTAACATTATCCCAATCAATCATGGCATCATGCAGCACAACACTAACCTAATATATGAACTGTGACATCATGAAGCACTAACACTAACCCAATCAATCAATTGTGACATCAAGGAGCCTGACACTATTTATTATTATTTATTATTTAGTTGTTTAACCAGGTATAGCACACTAAGCTGAAAGCTTTTTACAGGAGCGACCTGGGAGCACAAGGAGGTGAAGTGACTTGCCCAGGGTCACACAGTATGCAAGTGGAAGCTGTGGGATTCAGACCCAGGTCTGAGTCTGCTGGATGTCACCAGATTTACAGCTCAGAGTCTTAGACCACTACGCTATACTGCCACTAATCCAGTAAATCATTTGTGACATCATGGAGCACTAACTCTAACCCCATAAATCAACTGTGACATCACAAACACTAACACTAACCAAATCAATCAATTGTGACATCATAGAGCACTCAACACTAACCCAATAAATCAGTTGTGACATCATGGAGCACTAACAGTAACCCAATAAATCAACTATGACATGATGATGCACTGACACTAGCCCAATCAATCAACTGTGACATCATGGAGCACTAATACTAACTCAATAAATTAGTTGTGACAGCATGGAGCACTAACACTAACCAATAAGTCAACTGTGACATAATGGAGCACAAACACTAACCCGATCTATCAATTGTGATGTTATGGAGCACTAACACTAACCCAATCAATCAACTGTGACATCATTATCATCAGCACAACATTACATTTTACAAACGTGAAAATGTCATCATTCACCCCAAAACACAGAGAGTGATGCAATTTCCCCTACACACAGAAATCCAGCACTGGAACTATTGCAGTCCTGTCCATATAAATAAAATGCACTCCTCTCCTCATCTGCCTTGCCTTCCTCCTCCACCCCCTACCTCTTTACTCCCTTTGCAACTCTGGCTGTCACTCACCAGCGAAATGTTTAGCTGGTCAAGTTTCATTCTCCTTAGCTTCCCTAAACTCTGGGGCTCTCTACCCCTTCTATCTGGTCCAGATCTTCTCTTCACTCACTGAAATCTTTACTCCAGGATTTCTCTAATCACTCTCACAATTGCTGCTGATATGGGGCCCAGGGCTTTTGTAGTCATCCTCCTGCCCTTTCTCCCATTCCTCCCTGCACTTGTGCTATGCAGCCCCAGCCCTTCCCTCAGTATTTTATTGTTGAACACTGCATAGTGACCTCCTACTGCACATTAGTATATTGTATATTCATCACTCAGAAGCAGACTTGCATGTGTGCACTCTGTGGTGCATAATTACTTATTCTGTACTTTTGTATTAGTATTTTTGTGGTTCATATTTGATATCCTCATCACCTTCCCCTTCCCTGAGGATGCATCAAGAAGAGCGGTAACCAGCAATATGTCTTCCTGGTAAAACGCTTACAAAAAAATTAACAAATAAATAAATATTTCAAATAAATAGTAAAGAAAGCTGTGAAGTCACACTGAAGTCATAGTGAGAATCCATATTCAAATTGTTATCTGCACACAAATGAATTTCCCAGATTCCTCAATGTCAAGCAGCTCTTTAAACATATTGGATTAAAATATTAGAAACTGTCCATGTTTAGAGAACTACAAGCTTTTTCACAGTTTTCAAATGCTTTAAATAAGGAACACAATACTAGTCACCACAATCAAAACTAAAACTTTGGACATTGCATGCTGCTAAACCTCCACCATGGAACTTTCATGCAGACACAGTGAACTGAATCGAATGGACACATCTCAAAGTACAAGTCAATCAATTAGTAAATTTGAATGAACAACTGCCTCATTACCTCTTTCACTGTTTGCAATTTCTGGAAAAAAACCAACAACTTCAATTCCAGTTGTTTTTGACTACCAGATATAAAAAACAAACAATACTAAAGGTGATAAAATTGCATCTCAGGAGAGGAGTGAGGTAAGAATGTCACTCTGTCTTCAGCCTTGTGTTATCACCTCACTCCACTCCCACGACACCATGTTTTTCTTGTATACAAACCTTTTACTATCACTTATTCTGTGTGCGTGTGTGTTATTGTTAATTGTGCATACACATTGTTTTTCTTGTATGCAAACCTTTACCATCACTTATTCTATGTATGTGTATTGTTAATTGTGCATACACATATACTACTTTGTATTGGTGCTGAGTATGTTGTGTGAATACAGTCCTTGCACAGGCTCTTATGCAGCTGCTGTTTTAAATGTACCAGTTATACACAATAAAAATGCATTTGTGATGTGAGTAGGGTTTCTAGGTCAAGCTTTGGGAGATTAAATGTACCCTAGGACCCCAGATATATCAAAATGCACTGAGAGGATTCCACAGTACGTGACTGTATATGGATGTATTTTGTGCTCCATCTACACAGGCAGCATTTAACCTGCAGAACACCAGGAGATATCATTTTTCTAGATCTTGTAGTTTCTGAGATGTCAGACTCAGCATGCCAAAATGATAGATTAAAATGATTGAATCAGATGGCTGTATTAAAACTGACATTCATTTCTGGAGCATTTGTTATTGCTTACAACAGAGCAGACAAGCTGGGATCATGAACAATTTTCTATTAGTATCTGTCTGCGAAATAATTTTCTTTCTACCCAATAGCTCTGTCTTAGTAAAATCTGCATCTTCAGGTTTGTTTTGGTACAGTTAAAATTACTGCCAGGAACAGTTATGATTCTTATAGTCCAGTGTTCTTAGTGAAGAATAAAATGGAGTCATTTGCTTTCCTTGCAGCCATTGCAAATGGCTCTGGAGAATCTGCTCAACTGTTATCATGCAGGGGCACAGAACAGAGAGAGAGAGTGTTCTGATCTCAACATAATGTAAATAGGCAGCTTAGAAAAATAACAGAAAAACTGAGTTCTACTTGAAAAAATATAATTTTTTCCATTTGCAGGACTAGCTTAACATAAGTAGGAATGCATTTGAATGGTGAGGTTAGTATTTTGTGTACAAGCCTTAGATTTCAACTTTGAAGGGTATTTCTGTATGATCTGTGCCATGGAAACCTTCATTAGCTAGTGAACAAACTGTTATTTTCTTACAATTTATTTTCCCAGGAAAGACTAAATGTGACTTGCTTATGTTATGTTTAATGTCTGAGATCACACTGTTGGTTTGTATCTGTATAGCAGCTTGAGCATTAGGAAGGTGCTTCACAAATACAGTACACTTGCCTTATTTTTTTTTAAGAGTTTTACCAGGAAGGTACAGTGGCAGCCACAGACATTGCCAGCTATTTCCCCAAATTTCTGTGATATTTCTGAGAAATCTCCTGCTTTCTGCATTTCCACAGTAGGAGCAGCAGAGAAACTCTTTAAAAATTTCAGAAATATCTGGAAATATAGCTGGCAATGTCTATACTACTATATACTGAGCAAGTACTCCTCGATTCCAGATGCTTCCTGGGGACAAATACAATGTAACAATGGGAGACAAACAAAATAGCAACAGAACAATATGAGATGATAGGTGCAGGCAATATAAGAGCAAGGTTTCAACACGATTTAGGGTATTATAAGGTACAAGGTGCAAATGCATTTACAGTGAGGGTTACATCAGCTGAAGGCAGATCCCACTAAAGTAATGATACAGGGTGCAGCTGAACAACTAATACAGCTCTGTCTGTGGGACCAACAAGGAAAGGAGGCATGGTGGTAACTGAGGTTCTGCAGTGGAACAGAGTAAGTCAGGGTGAGGAGCTGTCATAGGGCTGTGAATGTGTTAGGCACATGAGTAGATGGTGGAGAAATGTGCAGATAGTAGAGCGACTTAGGTGCTGTGAGGGTGTGGAGTGTCAAATGTGTGAAGGAAGGGCGTTCCAAAGCTTGGGCATGTGGTAGCTTACTGTCGCCTGACCCTATGAGGAGGACCTATGTGGTACATAAAGGAGTCTAAATTCATTTGTCCTGAGCTTGTAAACTGGGGATGGTTGAGCTGACAGGGCCGAGGAGAGGTAGGAGGCAAAACGTGAGTCCAGGACTTGGCAGTGAAGCTGCAGAGTGTGAAGCCTCATAGTCCTGAAGGGAGGGTAGACCTAGAGATTGGTAGAGGGAGCAGAGATGAGTGGAGTGGGGACAGTCAAGAGCAAAATTACAAAAGGAGTGGAAAAGAAGTCAGTCTGGTCTGGGAGGACTTGCAAACATTGATCTGTTATTTTTACAAATACCAGTATAAGGATTGACTAGGTTTGATAGATTGAAGCAGTACTTATAGTACTGATCAAACTTAGTTGCTAAATCTTGGTCAAAGCTCTGTTCAGATGAAAATTTCTTAAATGTTCAGGAGGAAGTGGCAAATACATGTCTATATGATTTATTCTTTATAAGACAACCAAGTAAGAAAATCCAGCCTCTTATTGGTTAAGACTAGGATATTTATCTACAGAGGCATGTGTATGGGACAGTACTGGTGGTTCTGTTTGTTTTACTTTAAAATAAAAATGCAACAAAATAAATAATAGTAGAGCATTACGGGGTGAGGGGTGAGGTTACCATTTATGTAATCATCCACCCAAAGGAAATGGCACAAAATGCAGAGGAGTGATAACCCATTCCTATCTTATGCTTTACCTTACTTCTTAGATAGAATAGTATATTTTGTTACAATATATATCTATAAGAAGATAGTGAGTATGGGGATTTAAGACATGATCTTTTGTTCAGAGTTCAGCTGTAGCACCAACTCCTGCTTTTCCCTAAATTCCTATGATTCACTGGTACTTGGGATGACTTACAATAGGAATGCTTAGATAACATAAATGGAATGATTGGTAGGATGTGTGGGATGATTACTAGAATGCTAGAGTCTGGCTACATTTGTTTTGAAGTAGGTTAGGGTAAGAATACAGTCAATGTACATGTACAAATTTGAATGCTTATGCAATGTAGGTTTGACCATTCTCTCTTTGTCCATGTTACAAGCACTACCACCCTTTCAGGGTACCATAAATGCATGGAATCCTTTTGAGGAGGATCCAGCCCTAGAGGTTGCCACAATGATGAGGTCCCTTAGACCAAAGATATCTTAGGAAAGAAACCCACAAGTCCTGTAAGAAAAGAGTGGAGCCACTAGTGGAGGAGGGAGGATGACAGGAACAACAATAATAAGTAGGCAAAGGATGCTTGGGCATATGCAGATTAAGCACCACTCAGTGGAAGTGTTGTATTATATCACCTGCTACCCCAATGAGCCACAGTTATAGCATATCTATTCACTGATGCACTGGGAGACTTACGATAGGAATGCTTAGGCAATATAACTGGAATGACTCATAGGATGCTTAGAACTCTTAACAGGATGTTAGGTACTTAGTATGTTCATATTGAAGTAGGTTCAGATAGGAGTACAGCTGATATACGGCAGATAGGTCTGAATGCTTGTGCACTCTAGGTTTTGCTGTTCACTTTTTCTGTCCCTGCTACAGGACCAACACGCTTCAAAATACTGTGAAGACACGTGAACTCTTTGAGGAGGGGTCCATTCCTAAAGGTGCCACGGGGAAGAGGTCTGCTTAGATGAAATGTGCCTTAGGAAAGGCCAATACCCCAAAATAAAGAGCCAAAAGTTCAAAACATTTCCATAAGGAGAGAAGGAATGAGGTCAATGACAGATAAGATACATGAAAGAGAAGCAACTGACCAGTAATGTAGGGAACCACCATCCAGACCCAACTCATGACAGAATATATTTCTATTCTATTCTATTCTAAGTACTGGTGACCCTTTGAAGTATGGTCTTGATCTGTGTTTCAAACGCTGTAATAACCAGGTTACCCAGCTATGATTCACTAGAGAAACTGAAAGTTTCTAAGTCTCTTCTGCTCAGTATTATTATTATTTTTCTTTTGTATTTATCCAGTTGATCCTGCCTTTTCAACTTATGAAATGTATCTAGTTGATCCTGCTTTTCGTCAGCTTTGGGAGACAGTAAGCGAGTAGGAACAGGGCCATGGCTGACTGCCTCTAGTGCTAGTTAAGCATGATAGTGATTCCACAATGTAAGCTAAAAAAAAAAAAAAGAAAGAACTAAATGTTCATACTGGGAGGGAGAGAGAGAGAGAGAGAGAGAGAGAGAGAATATGTGTGTATGTGTGTGTGTGTATATGTCTGTGTGTGCTCTCTCTCTCTCTTTTCATTTTATTACATTTTTTTCTGTAAAGAAAACCTTTTTAAAGATAATGGAGGGACATGTTTGGTAGGAGGAATGCTGGAAGAAGTGTGGTGCAGTTATTCACCTCAACTGGTGTTCATTCAAAAGAGGCACTGAGGCCCCCAAACTGAGGATGGGAGTTCCACTGCTCCCCTGCAGCAACAGGAGCAGCAGCAGGACCCAGTAGTCCCCATCCCCAGCAGGAGCCCATGGTCTCCCCGCCTAACCCACCAATTTTACCAGTGCCACAACCAGCAGCTCCACCACTGGCACTGGCAATGTAGAGCACCCCACTGCAACATCATCTGTGCCCCTCCTTCCACTGCCACAAGATTGATAGTATGGGAGTTTTTCTCCTAAATCCTGCAGATGACAGTGTGGTCATCTGCAAGATCTGTGACTGTAGTGTAAGGCGTGGGAAGAAAGGCAGCCACCTGGGGACCGTGGTCAAAGGACCCACCTTATGATCTATCACATGGCAGAGTGGCAGGTGAAGGAGCATGAAGTGGCAGCAGCAACACATCCTACTAGTGGTGGTGATGAGGACAATATGGAATATGAAGGGGGCAGTGGGTTCTCAGCCGTCATGCTGCTGTGAGTCAGCATGGTAGGTGGACTCCCAGCAGTACTCAGCACCGTCACCACAAGGACAGCAGACAGCAGCACATGCACCCTCCCTAACACCGATAAGCCCCAGAGCACCTGTCACCCAGGCAGAGGTGGCTGTCCTGTGGGACAAGGTTCAACAGCTGCACCATGATTTTAAGGAATTCTGGCAGAAGTTAGAGATGATATGGACAAACTGATGTCCAACCAAGAAAGGTCTTGAACATCCTGTTGGAGCTGCGTGGCAGTGGTGGGCCTGGCAGTGCTACTGGCAGTGGTGGTGTGACAAAGTAACCGTTCAACTTATGTTAACTTATTTTGGGTTTATTATTTCCATGCTGCATTCAGAATTGTCCCCCAGAAAAAAAACACCAAAAAATATAAAAAGTGAAAAAGTAAAAAAACAAAAAAACTTTTCTGTCTTGTTTTCTCTATCCTCTTTTTGGTTCTGTAAAATATTTATTTCCAAATGTTTAGTTGTTAGGGTCCTATTTCATTCCATCCTTTCCTTGCTCACCTCCTGAATTTTCTCCTCATGTAGACTTCAGCATTCCCCTTGCCCTGATGACCCTGCCCTGTCCTGTTATGTTCTGTACACATGAACCACCAATTTTGTTTTGTTATTGATTCATGTGTCCTCCTGTTATCTACAAATGTCAAGTATTGGCCTCATTAAAAAAATAGTTTCCCAATGCTATATGATGGTGTGTGAGTGGTGGTTGTGCAACCGCCAACCGCCCAAAGAAGTGCAAAACCATATCACAAACATGAGCAATTCTCCTGAGAAGTTAAACATAAATCTGTTTTAGTGCTTAACATGCTTCTGCGTGCTTGTCAGAAATGTTAAGTTGGGTCCCTTCTCAGACGAAAACTGTCTTTCTGCTGCTAGTTGTAGTATTGCACAGCAGGCCAGAGAAGGCAGTGAAAACCACATGTGAAAATTACAGGAGAAGTTAAACATAATTATGGAACTTATGACTTTTGGCCTGCCAGGCTGCCACCCCACCATCACCACTAGGCCAAAATGTAAAATTGTGTCCGCAGAGAAAACTGCTTTCTTTCTGACAAATACTGTTGCTGCACATGCCAGAGAAGGTGATGAAAACCACATGTGAAAACTGCAAGAGAAGTTAAACATAATTATGGAACTTATGATTTTTGGCTTTCCACCCCACCACCACGCCAAAAATATAAAGTTGTGTTTTTCCATTTTCCATGGAAGCAGTTTTTTTTTTATAATTGCAATGTATGCTTGATGTAATAGTAAATTGTTTCTGTTGCTGTTGTTATAATTTGCAGGAACTTTGCAGAATGTGTCTGCAGTATACTAGACACTGAACATAGAAGATGGAGATGGATTGCTTGATGCAGGATTTTGTGACACATCATTTCATGCACATCACAGACAGCACCTGTGAAGACAAGAAAATATTTTTGCGTGAATGTACTTACATCTTTACCCATTGCAGTATGGGCCTATCTGCAATGTATATCAATTTTGAGTCTGGAGGACCTACATCATACTACTACAGTACTTACACCACATATTACATGTTAAAAAGCAAAGAACAGAAAATAAAAGAAAGAAAAAAGGAAAGGCAAGGGAAGAGAAGGCAAGGAAAGGAAAGGAAAGGGAAGGAAAGGAAAATGAAATCATAAGGATACTTACCATCACAGTACTGCTGCTGGCTGTGCAATGGTGTATGTTTTGGTGTCCATGAATATAAAGAACCAGTGAAACCTGCATGAAAAAGAAATTCCATGAAAACATGTGGCATTGAGTAACATGGAATGACTTTCTGCCTCTGGTATGTTGACAGAAGTGATGCAGCAACAAGGGCCATATGTGTGGTGGATACGATCCCTAAATAACGGTGCAAGTGTCTTACCATCGCAGATCACAAACAGAAGTTTCACAGTGTGGTTCCACATGAGATCTTGCTTCCTTAATGCTGTGGCTAGCTGTAGGATGTAGGACCATCACTTCCATTGGAGTTCATTTGCAATGGTATAGCATCATGATGTATGATAATTTTTGTGACAGAGGAGGACCCAGCTGAAGCAGGCAAGAGGAGCACAGAGGAGGTAGAGGAGACAGTTCTGTGTCTCGCATTTGTGGAGTCGGCAGCCTGTGCTAGGTGTTATTTGAAAGACATTTTCCTGGTGAATCGCTGTGGTGGTGTAAGTGATTGCCCATGCTGTTTCATACTTGGTGTGAGGAGGACCCATCTGAAGCAGGCAAGAGGAGTACAGAGAAGGTAGAGGAGGTGGTTTGTATCTTGCATTTGTGGGAGCGGGTAGCCTGTGCCTAGGTGTTATTTGAAAGTCATGTTTCTGTGTAGAAGTGGTTGACCTTGCTGTATATGCCCGTAGGATCCAAGCTGACTTGAGCACCTGATGATATCAGGAGGAGGAGAAGGCTGAGATTGTGAAGTTGAAATTAAAGCAGCAGTGCATGATGGCATCAGAAATGTTGACCTATACTGTTTATTCTTTTATGTTTGCTTGCGCTTACGCATGAAAGAAACATCTTGGGACAGTGTGACTTTTTGTGTGACTGTCCTGCCCAGTGCAGTTCTCAGTGTAGCAGGTGAGTCCCTTTCACACTAATGGATGGGCGAGCTGTCTATGACAGCAGTTTCAGCAGTGGTCTTTACTTGAAAGAAAAGCTCCTCTGCAATCATCAATCGTGATGTGTTGCTATTTAACATATTTATGTTACCCTTTCTCTGGTCCTCTCCACATCTGTAGTTAACATATTTACATCCCCTTCTCTCTGGCTGTCCTCCACGTCTATGACATTAAAACAAATGCATTGCTTTGCCTCTTGTAATCAGACAAAACATAACCTTTTTTTTTCACAGTCCCCATGAAAGCCAACATCAGGGATGCCTAATCCCTCTGTCAGCATGTCCCCTCCCCAGTTCATTTGCCGACGGGGAGCCCAATCCCCATTGGCATAATGTCCCCCCATTGGTAGTGTGCAGAGGGTGCCCAATCCCTCTTGGCTCATGCGCCCCCAAAGATAGACACATTTTATGTGCCAACAGGGTGCCCAATCCCTGTCAGCTCCACGCCCAACAAACACCCAGGTGGCATTCTGAGAGCCCACCCCAGTGTGCCAGTTGTCCTTGTAAAAAGAAAAGTCCCATGATGTATTATGTTTTTTTCCCTGTGAAAACAAAACAATCCCTCGTTGTCTCCGGTGCCCTCTCCCCCAACCCATACCCATCCTCTGTGCACCCCACCTCCCACACCTCCCTCACCTCATACTTACCTCCAGAGCCTGGCATGATGATCTTCGTGGAGTGGGAACATCCTGCTTCTTCAAAACCGACTGCGAACTGAAGAAATACCGTAAGCTGTATAATGGCATAAATGTTTTTTTTCAACTTAGGTGGATATCTTGGCCATTTTTTCAAATTGTGGCACCACATTTTCAACATGGGTTTTTGGGACCCCACCTCATGAATTCAGTCACTGTCATGTGGCTATTCGATCCAAAAGGTGATTTCATGGTCACTCATGGAATCACCTTTCGGGACCAATTAACAAAACAACAGTGTCATTGTTCATGAGGTGGCCTCCCAAAAGCCTATGTTGCACATTTGGTGGAAAATTCCAAAAATGACTTGTAAGCGCATGCATTGTGCAGTTTCCACGCACACTCATAACTTTAAGAATTTGTAATATTTTCACTCCAGATTTTCAACATTGCCATTTTGCACACCTGCTTATGAACAGTACAGCTGTCATTTTCACATCCTGCCAGAAATGTGTTTTCGCATATGTGGAGCACAATGGCACAGTCACTGTGGGAAATCAATGTCCGGGACAGATTAAGAAAATCACAGTGACACTGTTCATGAGCAGAGGTCACAAAATGTCTATGTTAAAAATCTGGTGAAAGAATTCCATGAAATGACTGTTATGAGTGTGCATTAGCAGTTTCCATGTACGCTCGTAAGTTTGATAATTTTAATATTTGCACTCCACATTTTCAACATTACCATTTCTTTACACCTCCCTATGAATGGTACAGTTGTCATTTTCACATCCTGCCCAAACTGTGTTTTGCACATCTGGCACAGAATGGCATGGCTGTGGGAAATCAACGGTCTGGACAGATTAACAAAATCACAGTGCCACTGTTTATGAACAGAGGTCCCAAATGCTTTCATGAGGTGGGGGTCACAACAAGGCCATGCTGAAGTTGTGTAGTGCAAATACCAACAAACTCCCGGGGCATTAGGGTTTCTAATCATAATGTCCCACCCTGTACAGACTGACATGCCTGTCCATCTCTGCAGGGTGGGGTGGGGTTGGCATCATTTCAGTACTTCACTGCGATTCCTATTCTGCATCTGTCTAACTCATGCACTTCCAATGCTAATACCAGCAAGCAAACATTCAGCAATGACAAATGCTTGTTTACATTGCTTTACTCTCTGATTTGTAGATACCATTCTTTCTACAGTTTGAGTATAATTATTTAGTACTTTTTTCATATTTGAAATAATGAAAGTAGTGCCACTTTTAATATGACTCTGAGCAGGTATTCATCAGTATTCTCAGCTGTTTTTGTACATGAATTGTTTAAAATAAATTCTGTTGTTACTAAAATGAAGTATCATGCAGTATGTAGTGCTCCATGACCTTTATAGGTCAACAGGTGTATAACAACAGCAGAGAAGAGTGATGAATGTCTGGTCTGAGCAATGTTTAAAGGAGCGCTCATTTATTATACAAAAAGTGAAAAAGTACTAACTACACTCAAACTGTGGAAAGAAGGAATCATACAAGTCAAGAGATCAGAGGCAATTGAAAATAGAATGAAAAGCATAGGTCTCAAATTTGTGCCACTATCTGGCACTGATGCTTTAAAAGCAGCACAAATTAATGCTTGAGGGTGGAGAGCAGTACAATAAATGAGAATAATATAATTTCTGTGAATTACACAGCCAGTATTATATTATGGGACATGGGGAGAAGGAGCAAAACATGGCATATTTTTTTATCTTCAACATCGCCATGAAGCAGGCCTCACAGTCTTCAAGACTGGAATTGTCACAATAGAGAATTCCTTCTCCATCACTGCTTCATCCACTTCGATGGTGCCAGACAATGCTGTTTAGCCCAGTCTGCCGACAGCACTTTTCTCCTCATCATTATTGTCATGCAGTGGTGTGACAAGGACATGATTCTTCTCGTGGAATGTGCACTGATTCATTTTAATAAATGTCAGCAAGGCAACATTTTTGGAGACAGATTTGTGCACCTGTCATGCACAATGGCACCTACAGAACTGAAAACATGTTCAACGCTGACACTGGAGGATGGGCAGCTCAGATATTTAATAGCAACTGCGGTTAGTGGTGCCCAGTCATTGACCTTGGTGCCCCAGTACAACAGGGCTCATCTGCAATAACGAGATTCCTTGTATCTGCCAAATAGGCATCTACAGTACCATGCATTTCACTACTTGCAGACGTGCTGCGTGATCCTCCTCCTCCTCAGTTTCCTCCATATCTGAGACTCCCACCTGACTTAGAGCAACCCAAATGGGATTCGCATCTGTTCTTTAAGTGGCATGGTTTTTCTGCCGTTTAGTCTGTGATGATGAGTAGATGGTAGCAACACCTGGTTGCTGTGCAGTACCCTCTTGTGGCTTTGCCCCTGTGTCTGTAGTAGCAACTGTGCCCCACTTACCCTTTGTGTTAGATGTTCAGTCAGTCTTTGCACCTGCTGATGCCCACCTTGAATTATGGCTGTGAGCCCACGTTATAACATGGGTCAAGCATTGTGGCAATCCCCAAATCCTCTGACTGCAGAATGTAGTTCATGTGGTATTGGAGTCTATGGACAGCATGTGTTCCATCATGGCACAACTTGATCTGTCACCACCTGCCTCCAGCTGCTGCTGCACATTCAGAAGTGTTTTCCTCAGCACACATAGCAGGGGATGGACTCACTGATACAGGCAGTGACCCCACTCATGTCCTGTGTAGCATGCTTAAAGAGCCTTAGAATCAAGATGAGCCCATCCATTTGGCGCCACTGCCCCTTGTGAGACACATTTATTTATTTATTTATTTGTTTTGATAACCGGGGAGTGCACTACATAAGAATGCCTATTTTCAGGCATGACCGGGAGAAAACAGTTTGAAAAGAACAATGAGCAAGCAATACATGTGACGAGAAGATAAGATATTTAACACAGTTGATAGGAAATCAAACACAATAAGCTTAGGGTGTAAAGAAAACATTGATTCAATATAACAATGACACTTAGGCTGTAGAGAAAATTGTTCAGTATAACACAGTCAGAATACAGTTTGGTCAAATAACAACAAGTATCAAACGATATAATGAAACAGGCATTGCAAGAGAAGGGTATGCACAGAAACAATACGCTAAGTGCCAAAACTGTGGTTAATGAAAACAGGGGGAGAGAAGGGAGAGTGGTAGGAAGCAGGGAAGAGGGTAAGGATGAGAAAAGAGACATGAGCGGAGTGTATAAGAGAGGTGGCGAAGAGGTGTCAGAGAGGTAGATTGCCTAGCGAAAACAGAGGCAGGGAGAAAAATAGTCTAAGGTGGATGAAAGCAAGTGCAGGGGCTAGTTGTACGCAGATGATCACGGTGAAGTTTCTTAAAAGTAGCGCTGACGAATGGTTTGAGGAATGGAGTTCCAGTACATTGGAGCAGAGTATGAGAAAGCGCATGCACCCATATTGGTTTTGCATCTAGGGATGTGAAGAGGGCTAGGTCAGCAGATCAGAGCCCATAGGAGAGAGATTGTGAGTGCAACAGAGAGGCAAGGGATAGGGGAGGCCTGATCTGGCAATGCAGTCAATCAGTGAGCCAAAGGACTGGAGTCGATGGGCACAGGACAAGGCCATTTAAGGTCAGCATAGAGCTGGCAATGGTGTTTGTAACATGGGGATGCAGAGAGCATAGCGGCAGATGCTTTTATAGGTGGTGTCCCATTTGTGGGAGGGAGGATTTTGAGGCAGATAAGTAAGTGACTGAGCCATATGTCAATGCTGGAAGCAGAAATCCTTGTGCCACAGCTAGTCTAGCTGATGGGGTAAGGACATAGCTAGTACAGTAGGCACCTCCTAACTTAGTTGACAGATTTACAGGTGGTAGTTATGTGTAGGTCAAAATCTAGGGATTCATCAAGAGCACTGCCCAGATATTTAAAGGATCTGGTGCTAACCAGCGGAGTGCCGTCTGCATATGAGATTTTGAGGCATTTTGGTTTGCTTTAAGTCTGGCAGGTGAGCCAAAGAGATAGAGTGTGTCTTGCTAATACTGAGAACTAGTTTGTTCTCTGTTAGCCAAGACTGAATACTTGAGAAGTCTGAAGCAAGAGGTTGATTTATTTCGCGATATTTCTTGCACCGTGGTAAATGACTAGGTCATCTGCATAGAGCAAAGTTGAGCAGGCAGGTGGAAAGTAACGGGATGTCATTTATAAAGATTGAGAAAAGCAAGGGGCCGAGTATAGAGCCCTGGGGCATGCCAGCATGTATAGATGACAGGTCAGATGTGGTTGAGTTGAAAACTACAGCCTATTTTCTTTCGGACAGATAGCTTTTGAACCAGGCCACTACATTGGTGGAGAAACCAAGGGAGCGTAGTTTAGCAAGAAGAAAGGTATGGTTAACCAGGTCAAATGCCTTTGTTAAATTGATGAAAATTGTGCCTGTCAGGAGGCCTGAGTCCATAGAAGCATAGATGTCGCTTGTGAGTTTGAGGATGGCAGTGGAAGTCGTTGTGGCCCTTAAGAAAACCATGCTGGGAACAAAAGAGAAGGTTATACTCTGAAGATATTCTATGGATTAGGTGGCCACTAGTTTTCCAAGATCTTGCTAAGCACAGATATAATTGCTGTGGGATGGTAATTCTTGAGTTCTTTAGGATCACCCTTTTTGGAATGGATGTGACCTTAGCTATTTTCCAGATATTAGGGACTGTACCATGGCATAGAGATAGATTGAAGATTTTGGTTAGGGGAGAGGCTATGAGCGGGCAGCAGCTTTTAGGAGCCTGGGTTCCAGACCGTCAGACCCCGAGCTGGTGCTGTCAGGAATGGAGAGTAGCAGTTTTAGCACTTCTGCTCTTGTAATGCTCTCGGAACCTAAAGGAGGATGCGGAGTAGTGGTTTTGCATGGCTTGGGGAACAGTGTGTACATGAGGGAAGGAGGCCAGGTAGCTGGTTAGATCATAGAAATGGTGATTAAATGACTTGGCTATAGTCACGGGATTATTGCAATGTATGCCGCTTAACAGCATATCACTTGTATTGGCTGTTTGATTTGCTCCAAGAAGGGATTTTATTGTTGACCAGAATTTCTTGGAGTCCTCTGCAGCTTTCATTAGCAGATCTTTGCAGAAAGAGCTTTTGGCTAATTGAATATGTCTTTGCACGTGTTTCTCAGGGATCGGTAGTTGTTATAGTCGGCCTGGAGCCCAGAGGTTTTAAAACCACCACATTCTGTCCCTGGCCCTAATTTTGTTGAGTAGGTCTTTGGTGAGCCATTTTGTCTGAGTTACATGAATTCAACGAGTGACACAGGGAGCATGGGTGTCTTGGAGCACATGAAACCGGGCCAGAATTGGTCTAATGCCGAGTGGGCATTAGCTGAGGTGTATATGGGTGACCAGTCAATCAGTGAGAGATCATGTATAAACTGTGTTAGGTTAAAGTTAGCCAAATTTCGGAAAGTGATGAGTTTTGAGGTGGAGATGGTTTGCTGGTAGAGCGCCAGATGCAGTAGATTGGGGAGTGATCACTTATTGCATCTGCAAGGGTACCTGCACATACTATACTGTCAGGGCAGTTTGTAATACTCAGTCGATAAGAGTACTGGTCCCAGGGGGAGCCATAGACCCTAGTTGAGTCTGTTATTAGTTGGTGAAGGTTTTGGCCTTGTACCATGGTATGAGAGGATTGGTTTGATTTGCTAGTCCAGTTTAGGTTGAGGTCTCCCAGTATTAGGACTTAATTTTGGCCAATGGTGTTGTCCACTTGGGAGAGGAGTTCTTCAAGATCCCTTCAGGGTGCCTTCCTCAATCAACTGGTCATGGAACCAACTCAGCAGAAGGCAATACTGGACCTTGTGCTCACAAACAGGGACAGTGGATGGGGTAACAGTGGGAAGCACCTGGGGAACAGTGACCACCAGTCATTGTGGTTTGAAATCACAGAAAGAGCAGAACCAAACCCACAAAAACACGATCCTGGATTTTAGGGGGCAGACTTTGAGAAAATGGGGAGATACTTGAAAGAGGCATTAAGGGAATGGGACAGGAATCAGGGGTTGAGGAACAGTGGGCAGTTTTAAATGGGGATTACAAGAACAACAGAAATATGCATTAAGCAGGTTAGCAAAAGGAAAAGGAAGAGGAGACCATTATGATTTTCCAAAGAGGTAGTGAAGAAAGTGAAAGCCAAAAGATTGCATTCAGGCAATACAAAAGACACAGGCAGAAGGGGATAGGGAGAAGTACCAGGAGAAGCAAAGGAGGCAGGAGGTCAGTAAGGGAGCCAAAGCTCAGACAGAAGAACACATTGTAAAATCAGTGGGTAGAGGGGACAAACCTTTTACAGGTACATAAGTGAAAAAAAGAAAGACAAAGGGAGGGATAGTGAGACTGAAGGGGAGGATGGGGGCGCGTGGAGGATGACAGCAGTAAAGCTGACATATTGAACAGGTATTTCTGCTCAGTCTTTACTGAGGAAGAGGAGGTAATGGGTCTGAAGGAGTACAAGGGGTGAGAATGGTGCAGAAATGGACACAAGTCCTGCTACACGAAAAAAGGGTCCTGAAGGAACTAGAAGTAATAAGAGTTGATAAAGCAATGAGGCCAGATGCGGTGCACCCCAGGGTCCTTAAAGAACTAAGAGAGGTGGTGGCTGAACCTCTGGCTATCCTGTTTAGCTGATCACTGGAAACAGGGAGGTACCCAAAGACTGGAGGACAGCAGATGTAGTCCCCTTATACAAAAGCGGGAACAAAAGGAAGCAGGAACTACAGACCAGTCAGCCTCACCTCAGTAGTGGGAAGATCATGGAAGCACTACTGAAGTAGAGATTGGTGGAACATCTGGTTGTCAATGGACTACAGGACCCAAGGTAGCATGGTTTCACCAGGGGAGGTCATGTCAGACCAACCTTGTTGAATTTTTGACTGGGTGACTAGGGAGGTGGATCAGGGGAGGGCAGTGGACATGGCCTATCTGGACTTCAGCAAGGCCTTTGACACTGTGCCACATAGAAGACTGTTAAACAAACTGGGGAATATGGGTGTGGGCAGGACAGTAGTGTGGTGGATAGGTAACTGGCTGGGTGGCAGGACTCAGAGGGTGGTGGTAAATGGCTGTCACTCCACAGAGGGAAGATTGACCAGTGGGGTACCACAGGGATCAGTGCTGGGACCGGTCCTATTCAACATCTTCATCAGTGACATTGCACAGGACTGAGAAGGCAGAATTTCACTGTTCGCTGATGACACAAAGCTCTGTAACAAAGTAGACACACGGAGAGTGTAGACAGAATGAGAAGGGACCTGCAGAAACTTGAAGAATGGTCAGGGGTTTGGCAGTTGAAATTCAATCTAGAAGTGCAAGATAATGCATATGGGGCACAAAAACCCTGGCACAATATATCAGTTGGGGGTGAGGATATAGCATGCACCAAGCAGGAAAGGGATCTTGGGGTTATCATCTCTGATGACCTCAAGGTAGGGAAACAGTGTGACAAGGCAGCAGGTAAAGCAAATAGGATGCTGAGATGTATAGGCAGGGGCATCACCAGCAGGAAAAGGAGGTGATAATTCCGCTATACAAGACACTAGTGAGGCCCCACCTGGAGTACAGTGTACAGTTCTGGAGACCATACCTACGTAAGGACATAGACAGGGTAGAGAAGGTTCAGAGGAGGGCAACAAAGATGGTGCATGGATTGCATCACAAGTCCTATGAAGACAGGTTGAAGGAACTGAACATGTACTCCTGCAGGAGAGGAGGGAGAGGGGATATGATAGAGACATACAAGTATCTCACAGGGAGGAACAGGGTGCAGGAATACACTATTTTAAGTGAAAAAGATGTTCCAGGACTAGAGGGCATGGGATGAAGTTGGAGGAGGATGATTCAGAGGAAACATGAGGAAGAATTTCTTCACAGAACGGTGGTGGACAAGTGGAACACCCTGCCAGAGGAAGTGGTGGGGCTGAAACAATCACGTGGATTTAAGAATGCATGGGATAGACATAAAGGAATTCCGGAGGTCAGGGTAAGGGCAACAGGACTTAGGAAAACATAAACTGTATTTACAAGCTCAAATGGGCAGACTGGTGGCATAGGCCCTTATCTGCCGACACTGTCTATTATCTATGTATCATGCTACCACCAGAGGAGGGTTATAAGCTAGACTGTGTAGTTTCTTTGTGCCTAGCTGTAAGGTTGCGTGGATTGCTTCACAGTGAGATAGGGCAGGCAGGACATTATGGTATATTAACAAATGAGGTTTATAGAAGATGGCAACACCACCTCCACGCTTTGCTGAGTGCCTGTCTTGTCTTATTAGATTGTAATTTGGTAGTGAGCAGAGGAGATTAGGGGTGGAGGTTTTGCCAAGTCTCAGATAGGCAAAGGATATCAGGGTGATGCTGAACAACCCATGCCGAGTTCCACCATGTTATGAAGAAGGCTTCTGATATTCAGGTGTGCAATGGAGGCCCTTAGTGTCATTCCAGTTTATATGATTGTGGGATAAATTACTTACAGGCCCGGTTTAGCTCAATATCCCCAGCTAACATTAAGGCTAGAATTAACAGGTACCATAGCTTACGATGAAAGAAAGGTGGACAGGGTAGGACTGAGTGCGAGGATTTATGCAGAGTGTATGCTAAATGGTACGGTGAACTTATAAGGGATGAGGAGGGGAGGTAACAGGGGACAGGTGTGGTAGTATACGATAGATGAGAGCCAAGAGTTATCGGGTAGGCGTGGATGGTTACTGGGTGTTTGTAGTGTAATATAGGGAGCCATATGAGGAGGAAACTATAGAAACTATTAAGAATATAGCACAGGTATTTATAGCCATATTGAGTTTTATTGACAGGGTCATTTAAAAGTGTGTATGTAAGTAACAGAATTTATTTTGCTTGCAGGGTTTAGAATGGAAGCCAGAAAATGGAAACTAATATCAGGCACCCTCTAACTGCCAAGAAATATAGCCTGCTAATGAAAAAGTGAGGAGATAAATATATTTTTCTGGGCATCACAACACTATTCCTCATGCTATATAACTAGTGCTTGCTAAGGGTGGGAGTGGTGGGGTGGTGGGAGCAGTGACAGCGATCTGGGGAAAGCAGCACCCTGCAAGCTAGGAGCAGTTTTACAATTAATTACAGTCTCCCTCCTAGGCTGCTGTGCAATGCACTTTAAAATGGAGAGCAAATCTTGGAAAAAAATGTGCCCAGTAACTCAAGGAGCTGCTCAGTCATCTCCTAAGCTGCAGGCTACGTAGTCTTAACTTTAGGCAGCTCCTGCATTTTGTTTGGCTGCTTTCTTTACACTTGACCAATTTAGTAGCTGAAAGCATGTTAGGGGCTGAAATTGGGACCGAGGTATAGACAATTGAATTACAACACAAAAGCAGTTTGAAACTTCCGGGTTTGTGCGTTAATCAGCAGTTAAAATTATTTCTTAAATTGAGATACTGAGACAGTTTAGGTTAAATCTGCATGTATTTCAGCATTAGTCATGGAAGAAATTCAAACGAGGTTTTGGCACCACTTTCTCGTATGTGGCGGATTACTTGGGTATACAAATTGAAATTCAGGTCCTAACCTAGTTAGCACACAATTGTATAAGCAATTAAAATATATAGCAGCTGGTAGTAGTCCCGCCTTTAGGCAGTCATTTTAAGCAGATTGCAACTGGGCAGAAGTCCAGGTGAAACAGCACCAAAATTTGAACAGTCAAACAAAGGAAGGCCAAGCTCAGAGGTGCTGCAAGGAGTGATGAAAATTACCTTTAGGATTGGAGCCTGAGTTCATCGACCAGAGAGCTCCAGGGCAAGGTGTGCCCTCCTGTAGCCGAGGCTTTAGGATTGGAGCCTGAGTTCATCGGACCGGAGAGCTCCAGGGCAGGGTGTGCCCTCCTGTAGCCAAGGCTTTAGGATAGGAGCCTGAATTCATCGACCGGAGAGCTCCAGGGCAGAGTGTGCCTCCTGTAGCCGAGGCTTTAGGATTGGAGCCTGAGTTCGTTGACCGAGAGCTCAGGGCGAGGTGTGCCTCCTGTGAGCTACAATGGATGCCCCAGTGTTGTCACTGCTTGCATGAAGCAGCACATACTCTGATATTGCTTTGTACTGCTTGTAAAATGCTCCAGCATGTACAAGGTGGAGTTTCATCGGGTGACAGCATCCATTTAAGACAGTGCTGAGGCAGCTGGTTTGTACCTGCAGAACACATAGATGGCCACGGCCTTTGCTGAACATGCAAAGTGGACACAGATGCACCAGGCCAGTCAGTATTTCCTTAATGTCAGGATGGTTCACAAAAGTCTGCACAACCAGGTTCAGACAGTGTGCCAAGCATGGCACCCAGAGAAATTCACCATCAGTGATGCATTTCCTAACATTGGAACCATTGTCACTGGCAATGAATCCAGGTTTCAGAGCATGGGGTGGAGCCACCATCGATCTCGTGATGACCACTTCAAGCATTTTTTCAACCATGTGTGACCCGGGATACTCCTCATGGTCAATGCCATGTGCTGGTGAACACCAGGCATATTGTCGCCACCACAGTTGAACTTGTGCTCTAATGCACAAATAAGAGCTACCAGCTGTTTTACCACTGGTCCATATGTCCATGTTGAGATGTACATACTGAGCTGAGGAATGCTGAAGGGCATGATGTACTGTGTTGGACACTGCACCGCATACTTCCGAATGGCACGCTTGGAAAAGAATATACATGATGGGACCTTCCATTTCAGCAAACGCACAGGACCCGAACCACCAAAATCTGACATTCTCCACAAACAAGAATGGCAACAAATCAAGAGCAATCATTTTGCTGCTGCATTCACCTCCTGTGCAGTAGCATGATTAAGCAGGAATTTTGATTGACGCTCAAAGCAAATGCAGCATAGGCTGAACCTTTCTTGCTGTTATTAATGGTGTGACAGACAGCTTGCCTTGCCATGGTATTATTATTGGTGTGCTCTTTGATGCTGGATTGCCAATGTCAGTATGTAGTGTTGCGCAACAGACATCAGTGACTTTTCGTGTTTTCAGTACTGGGGTAGCTATGCTTCTTGGGCTAGGTGTAGTGGTGCTGTAGGGAACAGTACTTGGTCCACTTCTAGAATCTTCCTCATCATGTACTACATAAATCTCCTCACCTGCCCCTCCATCTTCCTTGTGTGCTGCTGTGACAATTTTGCTTACATTGCCTGATGATGACGATGGACCAGAACCACCGGCGCTGGCTTCTTTCTGGTGTTTACACCACCATAATGGGTGCCTGTTTTCAGGTGTGTATGTTGCCCACATATCTCAAGGTGACTACCTTTCTTACCCCTACTGAATCTGGTTTGACAAAGTTGGAAAATTGCCATTGTCTCGTCAGCTGGGTCCAGTATGTAAAAATCCCACACTAGGGATTTATTTGGCCTTGTTTTCACATGGTGCCAAGGATGACTGAGATACCAAAGGAGAAGGGGTGGGCTTTGTTATGTTTTGTGATGACCGCGGACAGTGGAGAAGTACTGAGGGGGCCTTTGTGGTTGAAGCAGTGCAGACAACAGAAAACGCAACATCTGCATCCTTAACACCCTTTGGCCTTTTCTTTCTGGCTCCCATAAGGGATCAGTGTCTGAAGCATCATCATCATCATCGCCACTGATAAAGACACTGCTGTCCTCCTCATCCCCACTGGTCTGTCCTCCTCAATAGCTACAGGCTGTGTGATGTGCACCTCCTCCTCAGGACAAGTCTCACTCTCAACCACTTCTCTACATGTCCCACCTCACCCTGACCCACTGGCATGGACACACACTATCCAGCTTCTCTGAGTCATCAGCACCAACAGCACCTGTTCCCAAGTGCACACCACGCTTGTACTGCAAGGGTCTCACTTGAAGCTTCCAGGGACCCTAGGAAATTCTGGGCATATTTAAAATCCTTTCTGGGATCACATCAGTCACAGCACACAAATGATATGATCCTAAATGGTATGCACTGCAACGCACCTCTTACCACTGCAAATTCCTTCAATAAATACTTTACTGACCTCTCTAGGTACACCGCCTCTTTCCCAGTGAACCACATCCTCCATGCTCTGCTGAAACTAGTGCACCTAAACATCCACCTTTTTATTTTAAGGTTATTAATGAATGCTGATGTCCTAAAACTACTGAACAAAATCTCTGACAACACTAGTGTTGGCTCTGACTGCCTGGAGCCTAAACTTCTGAAGCTAACTGCTCCTTTTATTGCAGCTCCACTGGCTAAAATCTTCACCTTGTCACTCTGCCATGGTCATGTACCAGACAATTGAAGGTAGCAAAGTTACCCTGGTCTTTAAGAAAGGGGACAAAAGGACATTTCCAATTATAGGCCTATTGCCATTCTTTCAGCACTTAACAAAATCCTGGAGAAATTAGTGGCTATGCAGGTCTCTGAGTTCCTCTCCAAATACAGCCTCCTATCACCTACTCAGCATGGCTTCCGAAAAGGGCACAGCACCTCTATGCCATTACTACAATTTACTAATGATGCCCTTACTGCGATGGATCAAGGCCAAATGACTGGTGGAGTGTTCATCAATCTCTCTAAGGTGTTTGATCTCGCTGATCACCCCTCCTACTTACCCATCTTGGCTCTCTTGGCCTCTCTGCAAAAGCTGTAAAATGGTTCACAGTTACCTAAGCATAGAAGCCAACATGTTAAATTTAACTCTGCAGTGTCTGACTCTGTGCATGTAAGTGTTGGTGTTCCTCAAGGCTCCATTTTGGGGCTTCTTCTTCTCAATTTTTATAAACAACATACCTCTAATCACCCCTGGGTGCTCAACTATTTTATATGCAGATGATCTCATACTTTACACTTCCTTGGCACATACAAAGGAAATGTATAGTCATCTAACCTCTGTGTCTCTAAAATGCAAGACTGTATCCACAACAATAAACTTGTCTTAAACGTAGTAAACGCAGGGCATGCTCTTTGGATCCCCTGCCAAACTTAATGCCAAATGCAGCCTCTTTCATGTCTTATGTGCAAATGGGTCCTCTCTTATGGCGGTAACCTCTTTTAAGTATTTAGGTGTCCTAACTTGATGAATCACTCAGTTTTGAACAACACTTCATGACCACATGCAAATCAGCCAACATTAAACTAGGCATTGCCTACAAAACTAGTTGGATGCTCACTCCTTCTGATAGACTGGATATTGCCAGGGCATTCTATTCCGTCCCTCGCATATGGTGCCATTACCTATACAAATGCCTCTAAAACCACACTCAGTAAATGGGACACAACATATACAGTCCACTCCACTAATGCCACCCACAGTTTAAATGGGCAGTTGGTTATTTCGCAAAACGATTTACCACTTGCCCATTTCATAGGATGTGATGTTAAAAAGCTGGTTATAGCGTTCTATTTTGGGCAGATTAGCTGCTAATTAGTGTTAGATTACATGTTGGCATGCAGTTTGCGGAGCTTGCTAAAGTGTGAATTGACACTACTTAGCAGATAATCTGCCTGAAATATAAAGGGCATAGAAAGTCTCAGGTACTGTTGTGGATCAGGAGTCTTAAAAGCAGAAATTAGGTCTGTTGTCTGCACATCATCTTTGTGTACAGTAAGTAGCCAGATATCCTTTTGTTAATTGAACAACAATCTGTGACTCTTCCCCTTCCGACCCTGACATTTGCAGCACCTTGCGGAACACCACTGGATTACCAAACAAGTAGCATTTAACAACAATTGTGTATCTTTGGTCAGAAAGAGCACGCAATGAATGCACATCCTTATGTGTGACTCTCTCCCTTCTGATCCTGTTATAGCAGCACCTTGTGGCACACCACTGGATTACCAGAACAAGTAGAACTTTATCAGAGAGGAGCCCCACACCTGATAGTTGACCTTTGCTAGCAAGATGTTACAGTGACCACCTGCTATAATGGGCAGAATGTGTCTGCACAAATGTGCCTGTTATAAGCGGTGGCGACTGTAGCAATATCTGTCGCTATGCCTCAGCTTTCCCATGCCTGAAACATCACTGCCTGCTATATTCAGACCTAAGTTGGCCCTCTCCATCTGCCCATCATCTTCTTGCCCTTGGTACTCTGCTAGATATCATTAGAACTGGCCTTCCTACCGCTTTTGCAACCATGTTAGTACCCCAAACCCCTGCCTATGGCCTCCGCTCCTCTGAGCTCTCTCTACTAAGTACTCCCAGGTGTAAGACTCTGAAAGGTACCTCAGCCTCTCATGCCTGGCCCCAAAGTGCTGGAACTCCATAATTGTAACTAGCCCATGCTCACGTGCCTTCTAGTGCCTACAGCTCTGACAATGTCCAATAGGCGGCCTCCACACACACATACCCTCTCCCCTCCCTCCCCACTGGCCCTGCCTCCTCTGCCTAGACCAGATCACTGGGGTGTCACCTTGATCCATGTGTAACATGTAATAGTTGGTGTCCAATGTTCTCTTATTGTAACAATGCTCTTTATTGTGACAATGTAAATAGACCATATAAAAATATCTGTAACTACCTGACTACATGTGTAACAATGCAAAAGACTGTAAACAACGATGTAATTTTTGCTCAGTGACTGCTCTTGTTGTAACCTGTATCACTGTTCTGTCCTCCATGTGACGAGGTACTTTGTAAACGAGCCTTTGGCTCAAAGTTTGTAAACCGATATTATAAATAAATAAATAAAACTTGATGTTCGCTTTGCCCTAATCATGCTGCCTTTAAAAATGCATCACACTTTCCTGGTCAAGAGCGCCCAATGCACCTGTTTTAACCCTCCATAGGCTGCTCTTATTTCCTGCCTCCTCTCACTGAATGATCATCTCTCTCTCTGGAACCTGACTACTGTAATTTGTAGCACTTAGCATGGATGGTATGCAAAATTTCTAGTACCTATGATAGTATGAACTATGTACACTTTTTCCTACCTGTTTTCTAGCATCACATCATCACTGTTATTACACAAAATGTCTTGGAGATTCTCTCTTCATGTTTTTGCTCATCTTCTGTACGAACGCCTGTAAACTGTTTGACTGCCTAAAATGTCTAACCTCCCGGTCATGTCTGAAAATACTGTAGTCATAATTATGGCTGTGACACCATACCTGGTTAACAAAAACTAAATAAATAACCACCTCAATGACCACTGTTTCTTTTTGGGTGGTGATGCTGCTTTCTATGTCACTGGACACATCAATCAACATGGCTGCCACAGATGTGGCAGAGAGAAATTTAGAGAACTGCTACTAAGGTCTTCCCTCAGTTTCCTTTTAATGTTAATATAAATTCTTAGTTAGAGAACTTAAAAGGGGAAGTGTCTTCAGACGGTGAAATCTCATACGTAAATAGTGAAATTAGACTCTCAACCCCAGTGTATTCAGTATCAAATTCATGTTTACTTATGTTTTAAATAATTCTTGAATTTTCTCAAGTTCATCCTCCAAAATTCACAAGTCCATCCAGAAAAAACTTCTTCAATCAATATTTTAGTTCCAAATATCCTCTTCATACAGAAAATGTTATACTGCAGCACTTCAATACCCAGAGTTTGTCATAATGTAACGTTTCAAGACAATCCTGTCTCTTCAGACTATTTTCAAAGTGCTATAATTAATAAAAAAAAAAAATAGTATTATAATATTCTTATTTTGAGCTCTCAAACTACTGTGTAATAAATGTAATATATATATATATATATATATATATTCTCAGGGGAACACACCTGAATAGTTTTGTTGCTGACTTGTGATATTTTAACTTTTGAAATTCTTCTGGTAGACCCTTTATTTTGAAGAAAATATATACATATAAACGATAGTCTCAACTTATTTTTGTATAGCTGCTATAGTGAATCAATTACATTTATGTTTAGTAAAGCATATGCATAATTTACCTCATTCAGTTTCCATTTTCTCTCTTGCAATTGAGGTCTCATTTGATATCTTTAAAAAACAAAATAAAAAGTTAGTATTTCTCTATATCAACATCCAGTACCTATTTGATACAATATCAGAAAAAAATCTTATGTTTAGAAACCTTATTATTATTTTCACCTCTTCTAGCTGATTAAGTGCATCCTAGATTTCTTTCTTACATTGCTTTAATCTTGTCAGTAGTAATGCATTCAGTAAAATGAAAATAAAATTTTCAGTTTGTCTCTCTGGGATCCTTATATAGTATTAATACTTTATAGGCAGGATTTGCAAAAGAGATACGCTGGGTGCAAGTGAGATGCACTGGTGCAAACAAACAATGCACCATGAAGCATTCACACACAGGGCAGATGCGCTAAGTACATCCTGATGACGTAGGTCAAACTGATAGTTGTAGGCACATCATAATGTTATGGTGCAAATAGAGGAGGCAGACACATGTATACACAGCAAAGTGATTCACAGTGCAAAACGATGGCGCAACAAGAGGCAAACCAGCGCAAGTACCAAATGCGCCATGAAAAGATAAGTATAAAGGAAATAGACTTAAGTGTAAGCCACCAGCAGGTCAGTGGCAGAACAGCAGCCGCACACTGGCAGAGAGAGAGGGGAGAGAGACAGAGAGGGCACCACCACCAGCAATGGTCAGTGTACTAATGAGGATGAGGAGATGGGGAGGCAGAAGGCACCATAGGTGGCCTTCCCATGGCGGTATCGTGCCAGGCTGTCATTTGAGCAGCTGACTGATGTGGAGACAGTAGGCCGATACCGCTGAACAGGGCTATACTGAGGCAGCTCTGTGAGCTGTACAATGAAGAAATGCAGGCACCCACTGCACATGGTCATGCCATCTCGGTGGAGACCAAGGTGACAACAGTAATGTGCCTGCTCACCACAGGAACCTTCCAGAGGCTTACTGGGGACACCAGTGGCATATCACAGGCCTCCATGTCCTGCCTCCCACACAATTCCTCACCGCACTGCTACCACTTGCTTCAGAATATATCCATTTCCCAGCATGCAGGCACAGTGGAGAGAAGCCATGCAGGGGTTCTACAGGATGGCATGCATGCCAGGCATCATGGGGCAATTGACTGCACCTATTTGGCAATCCGCACACCACCTGGCGAGGACACTGTCATCTACATCAACCACAAGGGATGCCACTCGGTGAACTGCCAGGTGGTGTGTAATGCCACAGGGAGCATCAGCAATGTCTGCGCCACACACCCTGGGAGCAACATGATGCCTTCATCTGGCAGCAATCAGCCCTCTGCCAGAGGGTTTCAGGCAGGGACATATCAAGTGTCCATCTATTAGGTGCGTGGAACATGGAAACAGCAGCATGACAGGGCATCACTGTCAGGACAGGAGGTGTGTGTGCGGAGAGCACCATGCACTAAGTGCAGTATGCACAGCTGCCATGGGACAGCAGAGATGTGCAAAGGGTACACAGGCAGATACCTGCAGGTACAAGGGAGGCACATGTGTAATGTATGGCATGTGTGGGCAGTGCCAAGGGGGTGCATGTGTGGCAGGGACATGCACAACACAAGCAGACAGTAGCCAGCAACAGCTGCCGAGGTATGGTGGAAGGCATGCAGGAAGGGACAGACAGTGGTAGATGCCTTGCGCACACCAGTGTGGACTGGAACAGGGACTGGGGCATGCCACACATGGGACCAATGTACTAACGGCCATCCATTCCCCCAAAAGGTGATGCAGCATACCCACTGAGGCCCTGGCTCCTCACCCCATCTGATGACTCGGAACAGAGGTGGAGGAGCAGTACAACAAGGCACACATCAGCACGTGCACCATCATAGAGCCCATCTTCAGCTTGCTGAAGATGTGTTTCTAGTGGCTGTGTAGGTCAAGTGGTGCCCTACAGTATAGCCCTGAGAAGGCCTGTGGCATATTCATGGCCTGTTGTATGCTACACAACATGGCCATAGACTGTGGAATACCTGTCGAGGCCAGTGAGGGTGACAGTTCCAGGGAGAAGGAGGAGGGTGGGGATAAAGCACCTCCACAGAGCCACAACACAGAACCTGCAATAGGCCACTGGGACCCATGGCTGGCAGCACAGGCCAGGTAGTACTGCAGCAGGCTGGTGGAGGAGAATTTTGGAAACCGCAGGTGAGTATGAGAGGTATGTATCTGGGAGGTGCACTATGCTGAGAACAGGTTGTCACAGAGCTGTGCAGTGCATGGCAGACACAAAACAGTACACGGACAGGCCCACACAAGTGCACAAACACACACACAGAAACACACACACAGCCTGCAACACACACGTACCACCATGACAGTGCCAGGCATGTCATGGATCAGTGTCACTGCAACCGCACACAGGCACAGAAGACACTGGGCTGCACTCATCATGCCCATGCCACATGGCACAATGATGGTACACACAGACACGCAGGTGGCACTGCACAGGGAGCTCACGGTGGTGGTGCACTGAGGCAGATGCCTGCCACACATGCTGCCCCAGGCAATATCCGCTAGATGTGTGGACACAGTGGTGTTATGGGCTGCAGCTGATGGAACGGGACCAGAACGTTACAGGGCAGCACCTCGCTGCCACAGACATGTGGGTGGCTTCTTCCACGACTGGTGGATGCAGCCGCAGCACCACCAGCCACAGGGGTGTAGCCAACAACCCTGCAGGGGTACTGCAATGAGACTGTGAATGGGTGCTCATTGGCATGGTGGCCCCATGGGCCACATCTGGGCCAGGGACATTGGGCATTGTGATGCATGGCAATGGCATCAGCAGCAGAGGACCCACCTGATGCCACTGCCGTGGTATGCAGGAGGCACTCCTGGGTGTCCGACTGGATGCCCAATGTCCACGGTGCACAATGGCTGCAGCCACCCCACCTCTACAGCAGCTGCAATCTGTTCCAATGCTGCAGTCATGCCCACCCGCAGGAGGCATGCCTCAGTCAACATCTGGTCATGCCATGCAGCATGGTCTCGTGTCTCAGGACCATCACTGTTGTGTGGCTCCTGAACTATGCATGGAGGGCCACCTGCCCTCCATGGTATCATGCAGGAGGCGGACATTGCCCTCAATGTCGTCGGTGGGTGAAAGGTCATGGTGGCATAGTCGACAAGCGAGGGAAAGACAGCCTGCCCCGGTCATCCACGGGTGGTGAGGGCCTTGGCCATGCACAGCCACTGCACGCCCATGGCTGGTGATGTCACGCCCAACAGTGCATGCGTGTGCCCTGCAGCACCTGGACTGGATGCCCTGATGGCCCAGCCACTGCACCTGAGCCAGGAGCAGGGTGCACAGTACCCACTGATGCAGGCAGCTGTGTGGCCACTACAGCTGTGCCATGTACAACCGGCCACCTGTGGCATCTGGGGACATCTGCATAGGTCCCTGCTTGCTGCATGTCCCACTGTCAGCCATGTCTCCTCAATCCATGTGGTGTCATCATCTGTGTTGTCATCACAGAACGCCCTGCATGCCGCTGGCAAGCACGAGGGAGGGCATCGGGCGATTCCACTGTGTCTGCATGGTCATCATCAGGGAACCCAATAAAACACCCAAGCCATGTGTTGTCATTGCCAGCCACTGTGCCAGCAATGGCCGAGGGGTCAGATGGGCCCGCCACCACTGGGGCTGTGTCTGGTGGGTCCGTGTGGTGGATGGTCCAGGGATGGCACCATCCACTGCAGTGACAACAGCCCTGTGTGACGGGCCTGCATCATCACCTGCTAGGGCGTCCTGTGCAGCCATGCCCATGGCTGCACCCGTGAGGCATGATGGAATTGTGGAAAGAAGATAGGAGAACATGGTTAGTGCACTAGACTAAACAGTGGCATACAGGCATGCAGATAGACAGACATGTACAGAGTGGCACAGTGTAGTGCCATGGTACACATACCGTCCACAGCACGGCTGTGCTGTGCCCACCATGCCACACCAGCCATGTACATGCTTGTGATTGGTACGTGTGGTGACAGGTCATGGCCACATGGCACCATGAGTGGCATTGGCAGCACAGGCATGCCCAACAGTGTGTGTCACCCAGTGGTGTGACTGGCAGTGGCACCTCACATGCACCACCACGGGCATGGGTGGTGCAGCCAAGCATAGCATGGCATGGGACACCCATGCACAGCCACCACACATGGCACAGCCTCTGGTTACACAGATGCACTGCACGGCACACCGAGACAGGCATGGCAACCAGGGCACACACGTGGCAAGCCACATTTTGTGTTCATGGCTACTACAGTGCTGTGACAGGCTTCCTCGGTCTGGAACCCCCACCTGGGACACCCTGCATGGCGGCCCTGGCAATGGTTGCTGCAAGTAGCTCTTCACTGGGGCTCAGGTAGACATCCACCTGTGGGCCATCCCCTCTGCTTCAGGGAGGCCTCAATGTGGGACACCTTCTTTTTAGCCCTCTGTTTCCTGTCATTCCAGTGCTTTCTGCACCCAGGGGGTTCTGTTGAATGCCCCATGGCACTGACATGGTGGGCCACAACCCCCAGCCCTCCTCCTGTACTCATACAGGCTGCCACCCCTGCCAGTCAGGATGTCACGTCATAGGTGGCATGCCTCAATGAGGGCCTGCTCCTCATCCTTGGTGAAGTTAGGCTACCGCCTGCTGGCAGCACTATTGCCTCCTCACATCGTGGTTTCTGTGGGAGAGTACAGACAGACATTAGCCATGCTCTGGTAGATTCCCGGTGGCCAATCCTCGACAGACAGAGGTTGCGGTAGGACAAACCATCACCTGTCAGCCAGGGCCTGCAGGCTGTTCACAAGCATGGGTTTGCACAGTAAGCTGTGGTGGTTGTGACTGTGTCAGGCATGTATATTGCCACACCATGGATGGCTGCAGGCCACGGCCATGCCACCTGTGCCGCATGTCCAGCTACACATACAGCTGTCAGCACATCACACACACTATGCAAGCCACGCTGTTGGTGCAGGCACATCAGACATCATGTCCACCCAATGGTGCTGCCTATGGGGCAGTGTTCAAGTTCAAGTTCAAGTTTATTGCAGGAAAACTCCATTGAGCAAGCTCATTCACAAGGAGGTCCTGTGACATAAACACTTAAAGTACAAACACAGAAAGGTAATAACAGTATATACATGAAATGCACGTTACATGATACAGGCTGGATATACATACGAGGGTACCACATAGGGTGACCGAGGTGGTAAACACTGATATGAAACAGGGAAGCGACTTACAGGTTGCATACTGATAAATGAAACATGATGACTGGTGTGTAATACATATATTTTGGCAGCTAGAACAAACAACAAACTACAACTGATATGGGGGAGGAGTGATTTGATAGAGTAGCAGTGGAGAGTAAGCATAGATAAAGCCAGGAGTAGAAGGGAAGGAAAGCAGTTAATATGACAAATCAATTATACCTTACCGATGGATAAATATGGCACACATGGGGAAAGAAGAGACTTAATGACAGTTACAGGTGTCTTTTATTTTGGCTGAACTTAGCGATTTTAGAAGTTTATTGAAACTGTGCTAGTTAGTTTCAGTACGGTTTGTAATTGGTTCCAAATGGAGGGAAGGGCATATGCAAGCATACGTTTACCAAAGGAAGTCCGCGTCCCTGGTATGTCAAGCATAATAAAGTCAGATTTTCTTAATGAGTATGCACTATGGGAGATACTAATAAGGAAAGAGAGATAGTTTGGCAATTTCTGCAGGAGCAGTTTAAGAGTCCATAGCCCAGCATGGAGCAGGCGTCTAGTAGTAAGGGATGTCCAATCAACAGCTGCATATAAGTCACAGTGGTGCGAGCGGTAGGGGAGTTGGTAATGAACCGTAATGCATGGTGATAAAGGATGTCTAGTGCGGGACGCCATGTCACCCACCAGGAGTCCCAGCATATGGCGTGTTGGTGAGGGATGTGCTCAGCCAGCCCCAGCATGTGGCATAGCTACAGTGCAACTGGGCCTGTACACAAACGGTTGAGTGTCAGACATTCTTGTAGCAGTCTGCTATTTCCCCACCCTGGAATGTGCCTTGGTGTAGGCAGAGGTCTACAACAGCACATATCCACTCCACAGTACCAGCAGTATTACATGTAGGACAAGCTGTGTACTCACCCTCAAGGCTATGAATCCTCTCAGTCACCTATTCTCAGTGTGGGATGAGTTGGGAGCATTTATGGCTCAGGGCATGCAAATGAGGTCTGGGACAATATTAATGAGATGTTAAACAGCTGAGATGCTCCTGCATACGATATGAGGCTGATTTGGGTGCATTGTTTGTGAACTGCATAATTGCCCTCAGATCTTCTCAATCAGCACAGTGCATCTGCTGAGTTGGGCACATCCGCATGGCACATGTCCCATGTATGTGCATTGCGCTCAGCGATCTTCCTGGATAGAGCGATATGCTTCAGCACAAGCTGTGTGCATGCGCTGAGCGTTATACCCATAGCACAGCCCCACATGTGCACAGCTGTACTGTTGATTGCATCACGGACATGCAGATGCTGCCAATCACACGGTGCTGCCTATCCATGCATTGCACGCCCACATGTGTGGTGCCCATTCTGCTGGTTGACTGTTTTGTATGCGAATCACACTTTACACACAGGTGCATGGCAGTGTGCTACCATGCTTCATGGGTGTCTGTGTGATTGAGCTTGCCACACACAATATGGCGGCCACATATACATCGTGTATGCCCAACCCGGTCATGACCCATGCCTCACATTTCCACCTTAGCGGTGCGCATTGTACATGAGCCAATGGGGCTTGATGGACCAATCGCGGCTTCATGCTGGTGTGTATGAGTCAAGATGTGGTTCGCTGGCGCATATGATGCCATTTCTTGGTTTAACGCTGTACATCCCATGATTGCACCACTGGGCTGCTTCTTTACTTGTGATGCCTAGGGCAGGGAGGACTGGGCCTAGGGCCATGAACTGGTCCCAACTGGAGCTGCTTCACCTGGTGGCACTGGTGATGTCTGCGGAGGGGCAGCTGTTTGGCCGTGAGGACATGCAAGGTGTCCAGGTCACAGGTGGCCACCATTACCCACAGGTTAGTTCGGTGCATGGGGGTTCCCTGCACTGGGGAACAGTGCAGGCACTGGTATGTTGACCTTGGATGGAGGGACAGGGACCATCTTCAGCTGCTGTAGCCCTTGTATGCAGGGTGCACTGCCACGGCCAGGTAGGTTACGCCATATGTTTGCATCACAGGCACATGTGGGATGGGCCTGGGCCACATCACAAGATCACACCCACATTGGAACATCACACCATGCACACATGGCTGTGGCTGCACCTGCCCTGTAGTGACCTGTCCTGCATGCAACATGGGGTGGGCACTTCGCAGTGCTGTGTGTGGGTCAGAACACGATGTTGCATATGGGGTGGGACCACTGCAGCGGTGCATGCCCACAGGAGGGCACTGGGAGCCCAGGCCCAGCAGCTATGTGCTGCTGTGGTCTGCATGGATGGACACTGGTGTTGCACTGGCTGGGTACACCTACATTGCATGTGCACACTGGTGTTGAGGTGGGTTTTGTGCGCTGATGTGTCTACTCATGGTGTATCTGTCTATGTCTTGCAGGCTGGAGGCCAGGCAGCGGGCTGTGGAGGCTGCTGAGGAGAGACACCAGAGGGCTGCAGGGCTCGACATGGTGTCCATCTGGGAGCAGGTAGGTGGCGCCTTCTGTGTGCTTTGCCTCTCTGGTGGCATGGGCTACTGCTTGGTGAGGGTTGTGTGATCACCATGGTCCTTAGTATGTGTTCTCTGTCCTTGCTGTAGGTCCTTGGGATTGTCATGCAGTGGCCAGAGGTGGGGGAGCCATGGACTGTGTTGGAGACCTGTGACCAGAGGATCGCTTGGGTGATCCAGGGGTCACTCCAGCCCATATGAAGGACCATTGGGCAACTAAGTGGGGCTGTTGGGGTCCTCCTCCAGCTCCTGTCAGCACGTGGCCCTCTGGGGTTGGGGTGCAGAGCTGCTGCCACCATGTAGCCCCCATCTATGTGCATGCATATCCCTGCTGTATATAGCCCACTGTTACCCACCCTCCATTCCTCTGTTGATGTTCCCACCCTCCCCCTTCTGCACATATGTAGCTGTAAATAGTTCCTCATCCACTTCCCTATGGATTGCACTATGTGCATAGTTTCTGATTTTGCTATTGATTATATTGTTGTATGTTCTGTTTCTGTTGTCACAATAAATAATTTTGCACTCTGCTATGGTGTCTGTGGTCATTCACTGTTCCACATTCCTGGGTATATGTACTGTCAGGGCTCTTCCCTTTACCCTTCCTGCCATGGCTCTGTGTGCCCACGGTGTTGTATTGACTCCTTCCCCTACCGATCCCCTCCATGCACACAGTTGCCTGTGGTGTGTGCATGGGCCTCTGTCCTGCTGCTCATGTCCTTGCCCCTGGTCTCTGTGTCCATGCTGCTTGTGGCCTGTATACATTGCACTGCTGCACAATTGCTGTGAACCTGTGTGCGGTATCCTGTGTTTGGCATTGTGGCCTGGCTGTGGCACTGTGGTGGCACAGTGTGCTGGCCACTGTTCAGCATGGTGTCACCCTGTGTGTCCCCCATGGCCAGTCATTGTTATCTGTGGGGTTGGCCCTGTCCAGTGCCCTCCACCTTGCTCTTGCACCTGCACGCTGTTGTGTGGCACCATGCCTGTTACAGTGTGCCTGTTCTGTGTGCCTGCCCTGGACCTGTGTGGGCTGTGGCCTGGGGCTCTGTGTGGTGTTCTTGGGTCCCTGTCACAATTCTCTGCCTGTTGTGGCCACTGTTGTGCCCTTGGCCTCTGGTGTGTCCCATTGGTTCTGTGTCCTCTCTCCTTTGTCCCACTGCTTTGTCCTCTGTTGCTCCAACATGCCTTGATGGCTTGTCCGTATTCACTATGTTACTTCTTTGGATGGCTCTGCACATTCTGCATGCACTGGTGCATCTCCACTTGTGCCCTGCCCTTTCTGTGTGATTCACAGTGGGGTTGTGCATGGGCTATCCTTTGGCTCATCTCTTTGTAGATCACTTGGCATTCAAGTTGGCGTAGATCTCACTTGCGCCCGCACATCTCTTTGTGAATCCTGCCCTATGTCTGCAAGGGATTATATTAATTGCTTTTTCAAAATTCTGCTTACCAACTTCCTTAAAAGCTGCATGTATGGTTTTAGGGCTGAAGGTTGCAAAGATATGCAGAATTAGTGAATTTTAGGCTTTTGTAAAACCATCACCATTGCCGAGGATGCCAACCTAGCTCCTGCTTCTGAAGTCAGAGACAAGAGGGGCTGGGCTGTCAGTTACACACTCCAGCCTGGAGCTTGATTAAATCACTGTAGTGACTTGCTGGGTGTCCCAGTCACTGTGGAAACCAACGCTTGTAATAGCTAGTCGGTCCCTCTTGCTTCATAAGCTCTCTAGGCTTAAAATTATTCTTCCTCTGTAAACTTACTTTTAGTTCTTAAAGACACTAATCATGAAAACATCTTCAGTATGTTGGGCTCACATGTTCTGTAAATGTGGCTTTCAAACCACGAGCAGTAATAAGGGAAGTTTTATTCTAAGCTTATCACATCGTGTTTTAAAGCTACAGTGCCTGGATAAATAAATCACTATATCAATGCAATGAGGAATGATTATTACATTTTATACAGCCTCACCTGAGTTGAAGTGTGGTGTATAAATACACCAAGGAATAGAAAGGATTTTAAATACTGTTTTGCTTTGCTATAATTTTTGGTTATGTGGGCTGGATGTGGGTCAAGCAAGGGGCAGGTGGAGTGTAAAGGGATTAAAACTACTCTCACCAGGTCACTAAGGAGGTTTTCTGGTGTATACGAGGTTAGTGTTTACTCATCTTAATGGGGTGAGATGGAGGATTTAAAACTATTATAAGTAGAAATCCATGGGGGAATTGAATACATATGGTTCCTATAATTATATAAATGTAGAACTGAAGAACTCATTAAAATCAATAAAAAGAAAATTATGATTCTGTTACATTCTATTGTGTACTGAACTCAATTTGTATAAATTCAGAACTAATTTCATACATGTTTGTTGATAATAGTCTGAAACACCTATATTTATTGTATAGTTGTCCAAATCAGATTTTCATTTCGTCCATACCTTTTGATGTGTGTCTTTAATGTATATATCCACTATGCTTCTCTTTCAACAGTTGTGTTTCCCATTTCCCTCCTCCTTCTGGTTTAGGTACTCTTTCTGTTCTGAAAAACTTCAAGCTTGATATTTGATGGTTAAATTCAAAATTTCTTGCCAATGTAGATCTTTCATTGCCTCTTCTTATGTTGCTTTTATGCTGTTATTCTCATTTTGAGAGGTCTGGGCATTTCCCTATGTAATAAAGACAGCAAGGGCAGATTAAAGAAATAATGCCTGACAGGGTGGGGTTATGCTGGGATAACATCCCACCTGGGGTGGTTAGGCCTGAGGCCACTGGCCGAGGGTGTCCAACACCCGAGAAAGGATGTTATCCCAGCATAACACCCACTCTGGAGGGCATTATTTCTATTATACAATGGCTTGTTGTTTTTACAGAATAAAAAAAATTTTTAAAGAATGTTTTGTTAGTGTGTAAAATACTTTTGTTTCTTAAGAGAAGAATGGATAACAAAGGCAAAAATCAGCAGGGATGTTATGCCAGGATAACATCCCTGTTGTGATGGCCAACTGAGCAATCAGAAGCCAGGATTCTTTCTGCCATTGTGTAATATACAGTAAACCACATGATCTGAACTGCATGTTATAAAATCCTGTATTTTTAAACTGCAAGAAAACTTGAGAGGCAGAAATGCCAGCAGCACTGACAAATACATTGGTGCTACTGCTACTGCCTGCCACAGACTCATCAGAATACTGTGCCTCTGCTCCATTGACACTTTTGTGTAGCTACACCACTATTAGGGACCATAAATTGGGAAATGTACTTTTTGGCTCTCCATGACCTCTCCCTTTATTTGACCTTTTCTTCCCAGTCATTCTTCTGTGCTTTAGTACGATAACAAACAGCAGTCACTTAATATTGTTAATGTGCAGGCAGTGCAGGTTTTGTTCGAACACAACTGTGATGACACAAGACACAACAATAACTTAGTCTTGTTGTGAATGCACAGTCAGGGCAGGAATTGTTTTAAGAAGAGAACTGTGACAGAAGGGACACAACAATCACTTAATATTGTTAATACGCTGTTGGCGCAGGGATTTGTTCAGAACACAACAGTTACGAAAGTGAGACAGCAATCACTCCTAATTGTTAATGTGCAGTCAGCATAGGGATTTGTTCAGAACACAACTGTGACACAAGGCACAAACAATAATGTAGTCTTGTTGTCAATGCACAGTCAGGGCAGGATTTTTTAAGACTAGAACTGTGACAGAAGGGCACAACAATCACTTAATATTTTAATGTGCAGTCAGCAGGCATTTGTTCAGAACACAACTGTGATGACACAAGACACAAATAATAACTTAGTCTTGTTGTCAATGCACAATCAGGAATTTTTAAGAAGAAAACTAACAGTAAGGACACAACAAACACAATTGCTAGTGCACAGTCAGGGCAGGGATTTTTCAGAAAAAACAGCAGTTCAAAAGGGACACAACAATCACGATTGTTAATGAGCAGTCAGGGCAGGGATTTTAAGAAAACTGTGACAAAGTGACACAACAATCACTTTATACTGTTATAAGCACTCATAACATGAATTTTGATGATAACTATGTATAACAAAACTAAATTTAACAGAAATATCCTACTAAAACAAAAAAACTGCAGATCTCTCTGCAAGGCCTTCTAAATTTCTCCTCCCTCCCCACTCAAGCCACCCAACCACTACTTCTGTTTAAACAAAACAACTACTTAAAGAATTTATGTGTAAATCAACAAAAAAAGTACTGTGTGTGCACAAGGCACTCACAACCACAGTTCAGATGCAATTTGAAGAACAAACTGCTCAGATCTATAAGTTTTATTTAGGTTTTGAATCTTAGTCTCAGCTAAAGCACAGACTCTGCTCTCTGAGTCTCTTCAACACACTACACAGAGAGAATGACAAAACAAGCTTCTACTGGCTATTCAGCAACATGTGACCTCCCATCCCATGGTACATTGCAAACTTTGCACCACGCTGCACTTCAAAGTCAAGTTCCAGCTTATGGATCTGATACACTTCTATTGTAACCTCCTATATCCTTCAAGTTTTCAAAATCGAAATTTCGCTAATTTGCCACTGGACTGCAAAGTTCGACTTTGCCCTTGGAAAAATTTCACAGAACCATGGTAATCCACAAAATATTATGTGGAGTGAATTTTAACAACTTCACACATTTCTACTCATGACCTAAATTTTATTTCAAGTTTATTAAATCTGATGAAGTATTTAAATTGCTATCTTCATTGAAAGAGGACACTGCTAAAGGAATCGATAACCTAGACAATATTTTACTTAAATGCAGTGCTGATATTTTGGCCCTTTCTAACCCACATTTTAATTTATCCCTACTACCTTAATGTTTTCCTCAGCAAGGAAACAGTTTTCTAGTTATCCCTTGCATAAAGGTGAGGACAAAACTGTAGTACCAAAATTACTGCCCCATATCCTTCCTCCCTATAATTTCTAAATTTATGGAAAATATTGTCCTCTCTCAGATCTCTGAATATCTGCCCAATTTTCAGTCAGGCTTTAGACCAAACCATTTTACCCGAATAGCACTGATTGATTTTCATGTCTCTGTCTTAGGGCATTGAATAAAGGGTAGCTTGTAGGTTCTGTTTTTATTGACCTGTCTAAAGCCTTTGATGTGATCAATCAATCATTGCTTCTAGCTTGTCTGTCTTTTATGGTTTTTCCACATATGCTATTTCCTGGTTTTCATCTTACTTAAATGAGAGAGATCTCAGTCTGTTTTCTGAAATGGTTACCTTTCTTCTCCTCTTTCCATCTCCTCTGGGTTCCCCAAGGGTCTATACTTGATCCTATTTTATTTAATCTTCTTGTAGAGCCCTAACCTCTGTTGTGAACCATTGTTCAATCCTACTTTACACCAACAACATGGTCTTTTTTATGCTCTTAAAATCCATCATCCCTTTCCTTGACTCTCCAGGGTGATTTAGACAAAATCATGAACTGGTTTTCTGATAACCTTTCTACTTCTACACTGTAATGTAAGCCCCCTATGAAGTTTACAGCAGCCATAGGGTTACCTCCTGATGTCTTCTGGGGCTGCCTGCAGGTGGGTGGCCACAGGATGGTGCTGGAGGCTATTTGCTGTAGTGGGGATTTGGTGAAAGAGAGTTCCCCTGGAGAGAGTCAGAGGTGGACTGGTAGAAGTGGGGGCAGAGGTGGGTGATTGACCTCCAGCCCTGGACGATAGGTTTCAGCAGTGTCAGTAGAGAAGAAAATGTACCAGTGGTCCAGTCCTGTCCTGCAGGTTGGCTGAAGTTGGAGGCTCCGATGTGCATTCTGAGTCTGGAGGGAGCCAGGCCTGTGGGCAGTGGTGAGAGCATGCTACGGGCCGTGAGAGCCTTCCTACCTCTCAGGCTGTGAAGCTGGGTCCAGTTTGTGAGCAAAGCATTGGGGATGGCTAGATAGTGATAGAAGCCTGGGCATCAGTCTCTTTGAGCTGCTCACCTCATGGGTATGTCCCCACCATGTGTGCTGGAGTGCCCTATGTTTAGCATCTGCACATGGACTCAGTGGCAGAGAGTGAAGATTGCAGGAACTGTTGAATTCCTAACATTAAGTAGTTCTGGGAGTGCTGTGACAAAGGTTTGTGCCGTGTAGCGCTTGACAGTGATTTGGAAGGTGAAGTTGTGGGGAGGCATCCACAAGTTTTGAGTTGAGCCCAGTTAAAAAGAAAGTGCAGGAGTAGAAGGGAACTGAGAAGGGTGCTGGGAGAGCTGCCGCCTGATTCAGCTCCCTGTGAAAATGTTGCTGCCACTCAGCTCTTAGTGCAGCCTGATTCAGCTGCAGGACATTTCCTGTAGGTCTCAGCCACCATGAAAAGATAAAAGGGAAGAGTTACTGTTGTGCCCAAAATGATCTGCTGCTTAACTCCCATGCTCCATGGAGTGGCTGTTTTATTGTTCTCTTAATTAAATGAACTTGTTTTATGCACTTTACTGCCATGTGGACATTGGACTAATTGTTACAGCTTGCTAAAATGGTCTAACCTGCATTCCTTCTGCAGCTGCAGTGGCCTGCCCTTGGGCGTCCCGCCTTCATTCTTCAGGAACCAAGTAAACGCAGCCAGATGGTGGTTATTGGGTCAGTAGCCCCTCCCTTTGGACTGTACCATCCATACCCCTAGACACAGGGAGGGGTTACAAAGGTGAGGGCTTCTCTGGGATGTGTTTTTGAGGTGTCTATGTGCACCTGGAAATGGCAGATGCTGCAGTATGGAACGGACTTTAAAATGTTCTCCCCATTTTGTGAACTGTGAGAATTTATGCCTTTTGGAAGAGCGGTGCCTAAAGTTCTGGCCTGAGATAGAGCTTATGGCAATAGTGGGTCTACACTAAGTGGTGATTGGCTCTGGGACTGGTTTCTGGGTGCAGAGCGAGAAGGCAGGGGTCACAAGTCAAGGCAGGGCAGGTGGGAGAGCACCTGAGCAGTGCTGAGGAGACATGCTGTTGCACAGTAAGGAATTTGGTCTTGCACTTGGAGTAGAGAAAGTTGCTGCAAAGATTTTCAAAATGGCCCAGCATCTGAGCCAACGGTTCCTGCCTCCATGCTGCACTGGTTGTGGGAGAATATAGAGAAGCTAACCACCAAAGAGCAATGTATAATATGCAAATACCAGGGCCCTGGAGTTGGAATTGTTGCTGCGTGCATGTGCTTCTGTGGAGCTCCTACACCTGCCAGTGGTCTACCTCTATAAACCATTGAGGGAGCTGGATGGTTTACACCTTTTGCTTAGAGACCATCAGTACTGAAGTTTGGGAGGAGGTTGCATTAGACACCAGCCCTGCTGCCCCAGTGGATCAACACTCCCCCACCCAGGACCTGAGGAGAAAGACACCAGCCATATTCCCAGCCCTTCTCATGCTCCTGTCCTGGAAGCTCCCAGTGGCAGAGGGAGAGGCGTTGCCCATGTGGACAGGCCATCAGGAAAATCATTACCAGTGGGCTGGGGAGCTTAAAAGAGTTTCTGAGAAGCCAGACTGAGAAGTCAAGGGAAGTGGTGCTGGAGGGTGTAAGCAGTTCTGGTTCATAGGATTGGGAAGAGAGCAAGGAGCTGGACAATGCAGCAGCCAGCCTCAGCAACCATCTGACTTTTGATGACCAACTATTGGAGAGGGACATTCCCAAGCCCTACCTGTCCCCCATGCTTCATTTCCCTGAGAAGGCTACTACCCTTGCTCAGGCCTTTCAGCACACAAGAAAGCGGCTGGACCAGCTTAGGACCACTGACACCATGGTTGGCATACCACACCGAGTGTGGCTTCAGCCTGGACAGGCTCTATGGATCAGTGTTGGCAGTATTCCAGATTGGTCCAAGGCAGAGAGGCTCATCCGGTGCTGGATTCAAAGAAGTACTCTGTTAGCTGCCACCTATACTTCCTGGGCATCTGTGGATGTGACTGAGGAACACCCGTGACTGGGTTTTCCACGCCATGCTAGACAAGGTCTATAATAAGTGGTGTCTCAGCACATCCAGTCCTGGGATACAACTTCAGGAGGCAAAACATCATGCCAGAGCTATGTGTAATATGACGCTTATACAGATATTATGCAATTTAAGACCTTTGCAGTCATCCAGTATGTTGAAGGAAGCACACTAAGTACTATATCATCAGCCAGGACTCCTTCGGAGAAGAGGGACAAAGCAAGACCCATGTTTTATTATGTCCACAGAAAAGATACATCTTAGATACGCTCTCAAGTTAGCATCCATGGAGTCTGCAGGACTGAATGAAGTGACCTGTGAGAAATCCTTGTGATAATTCCAGCCAAAGGACTTCTATCCTTCCTGAAATTGGTGAGACCAACCCTTTTGTTATTAATTCTTATCTGTTCTGGTTGCTGTTACTGTTACATGTTAATGTTTCACAGGTAATAGTCGGTCTCCCTTAGATGGACTTCAGGAGCCCTTTATCAGTTATAGCAATATAAGGACTAAATGTTGGACTGCTTCAAAGACTGTGTCACCAAATACTGAGCACCTCGGTGCTGCAAGTAATGCAGTGGAGTGGGATATGAGTGTATCTGGAGAAGGTGCATGCTGTGTGGTGTGATAGTGGAATTGGCTAGTGTGTGCATGTTGGTGTGAGGTGTGAATTCTGTAGGGTTCCTTCAATCCTTCAGCCAATGTCTTCAAATGTTCCTGTTAACTTTGCAGTTGTGATAAGCCTACCTGTGCTCCTGTTGGGCTGCAGGTTGTTATATATTGTGATGGGTGGGGGGGGGCAGTTATCCAGAAAAGAATTGTCTGGTGGCATCAGCATTGGGGATGGTAGTTGTGAGTATGCGGGTGGGGGGCACCACCACCATGGTAGGCAAGCCTTTTGTAGTGCAGTGGGTCGTCAGCCACCAGGTCCTGTGGGCAGTGTATGTTTGGGTAGTAGCTAGTGAATGTGGGGGTCCACTGTTTGGGTGGTGTCACCTGGTGCCGGGTGGTACCGGGGGAGGTGCATATCTCCTCCCTGGAGTTGCCAGCTGTGTAGCTGGTTGGGTGCTCACCAGGAGGTGAGTGTTTGTGTAGGGAGGAGTGTAAGCCAGCCATAGGGTTAACCCTTGACATCTCCTGGGGCTGCCTGTGGCAGGCAGCCACAGGGGCACAGGAGGCTATTTAAGGAGTGGGGCATTGGCACCAGAGAAAGTTTCCCTGAGAGCGCTGAGAGGGTGCTCTGGTGAAGTGAGGGCTGGGGAGGGGATTGTCCCCAGCCCTAGCTGGTGTGTTTTGGCAGCACGTGTAGAGAAGAAAATGTACCAGTGATCTGGTCACTGTCCTGCAGGTTGGCTGAAGTTGGAATCTCCAGGTGTGTGACCTGAGTCCAGAGGGAGTCGGGCCTGGGGGCAGTGGTGAGATCCTGCTCCAGGTAGCGTGGCAGTAGTGAGACCCTGCCCCACCCCTCAGGTGTTGAAGCTGGGCCCAGTTTGTGAGCAGAGCAAGTGGGAAGGCCAGATAGCATGAGGAGCCCAGGTGTCAGTCTCTTTGAGCTGCCCATCTCATAGGTATGTCCCCACCATGTGTGCTGGAGAGCCCATGTTTGGTGTCTGCCAATGGACACAGTGGCAGAGTGAAGATCACAGGAACTATGGAAGCCCCAACATCAAGTAGTTCTAGGAGTGCTGTGATAGAGGCTGAAGCCCGGTAATGCTCCTTGTGATTTGGAAGGGAAGTCGTGGAGAGGCATCCACAAGTTTTGAGCCCAGTTAAAAAGAAACTGAAGGAGTAGAAGGAACTAGGGTAGTCATGCTTGGAGTCCTGCGGCCTTTTCAGCTGCCCATGAAAATGTTGCCACCAGCTCTTAGTGCAGCCTGATTCAGTTGCAGGACAATTCCTGTAATATCTTCTGACCATGAAAAGGTCAAAGGGAAGAGGTACTGTTGTGCCTGAAATTATCTATTGCTTAACCCCACATTCCATGGAGTGGATGTTTTATTGTTCTCTTAATTAAATGAACTTGTTTTATGCACTTTACTGCTGTGTGGACATTGATTGGACTCATTGTTACAGCTTGCTAAAATGGGCTAACCTGCGTTCCTCCCATAGCTGCAGCAGCCTGCCCTTAGGAACCCCATCTTCATTCTTCAGGAACCAGGTAAATGCAGCCAGATGGTGGTTTCTTGGTTAGTAGCACTTCTCCTTGTACTGCACTCATCCATACCCCTACACACGGGAGGGGGTTAACAAGACTCAAACCATGCTGTTATGGATATTTCTACACACCTCTGTGTGTGATGATCTCATAAACCTCTCAAGCTTCGCTTGAGATTTATGGGTTATTACACAGCTTGGGTGTTAAAAATCATAATACACAGTTGCCTATCTAATATTTATTTATTTATTTCAAATTCAGATTAACAGCTTTGAGCCATAGGTTTGTTTACAAAGGCTCCAAGTCAGTGGATGCAGAACAAAAGGACAATAAGTACACACAGGAGAAAAGAAATTAACATAAAGTGATAAGTGCTATTACAGTGAGTACAGTATTACAAGTTTTGTAGTTTAGATCAGTACAGTTGGGAACACATTTTACAAAGGTGAGCAATTTATATAAGTAACACTGCAGCAGTGTGGTACAAAACTTTGGGGAGATTGGAGAGCAGTAGAGGATGGAAGGTCCTGGTCTCACAGGTGGTAAAAGGAAGAAGCAGTCACACAGGCCTTGTCAGTAGAGTGGGGATGGAGGAATAGGAGTGGATGTGGGAGGAGGGGAAGGAGGGGGAGCAAGGGGGTGGGATACAAGGGAAGTGGAGGGGTGGTTGGTGCCATAGGGCTGTAAATGGGCTGTGAGGTGGATAGGAGGATGGGGTGAGGGGAGAGAGAGAGTGGGGGTAGGGATTGATGGAGGTAAGGGTTGGGGGGTGGAAGCGGAGGGTGGGTTATGAGGTATTAGAGGACAGGGAGCACCATCAGTTACGTAGGCAGTGGCAGTCGTATGAGTTTCTAAGTGGGAGCGTAGCTTTGTTTTCAACTGATTGAGTTTGTTACTTCTATCAGGGCTGGAGGCAGATCATTAAACCATTCATTTTGCCGATGGTAAGCGAGACCTCTGGGCAAGAGAGGTGCCTTTAAAGGTTACTATAAGCCCTCCATTAGAGGCACGCCTGGTGTTAATAGCTGGTTGGGCAGTTTTGAAGAGGGAGGAAGTCGATTCAGGCATAAGCCCCAGCACTGATTTTTTTCACTAGCAGGGCAGACCTGGTATTGTACCCTAGTTGAAGGGGAGCCATCCAGTCTGACCGTATAGGGCACAAGTATGGGTCTGGTGGGGAGCTCCAGGCCGGACAGCAGGCTTTGTTAAGTAGGGTATTGACGCCTTCAACGCGGGAATCCAGTCAGCCCCATAGATTGCTGGGTCCGTAGTCCACCGTGGGACAAGACTGAGCTATATGTCATGAGTTTTAAGGCTTGAGGTGTCATGGACTGACGGTGGTCATATAGTACTCCAAGTTTTACATTGTCAGTTTTGACAAGTTGCTCCACATGGGCTGAGAAGGTAAGGTGTCATCCAGATGAACGACTAGGTATTTAAAGGTGTCTTCCTGCTCAAGGGTGTCACCTTATGACTCAGAATCCTTAAGGACTGCATCTCTTCTGCTCTGGGGTACAGAAAGCATGCATTTTTTTTTTTTTTTTAGTTGAGTAGTAGTTTGCACTGAGGGAACCATGATTCAAGCTTTTGAAAGTTGTCTTGCAGTTCAGAGGTGATTGAGGCCAAGTCCCTACCGGTACTGAAATGACAGCATCATCCACGTAAGTACAATGTGACCTGGGCATACCGAGGGAACAGTGTTGATGAAGAGGTTGAAGAGAAGTGGGCCTAGGATAGACCCTTGGGGAACACCTAGGCTCACCTCCCAGGGTTCAGAGAGATGCTGCTGATTCTTACATCGTTATGACTCTATTAGATGTGTAACTGTTGAACCAGTGTACAGTGTATCTAGACAGCCCAGTGAATAGAAGAGTGCAGGAGCAGTTGGTGGTTGACAGTGTCAAATGCCTTGGTGAGATCTATAAAGATAGACCCTACTGCTAGCTCTCCGTCAAGGCCCCATAGAGTTGGAAGGTGTAGTTGACCAAGGTGGTCATGGAGTGCTTTTTCTAAATCCATGTTGCTGCTTACAGAGTAGATTGTATTTATCATAGGTATTCCATGAGTTGGTCGGTGACCACCCTTTCAAGGGCTTTGGAGAGGTGGGGAGAATTGAAATGGGCCGTAGTTAGATAAGTTAGTCCTATTAACAGTATTTAAAGACTGGGGTTACAAGTGCAGCCTTCCATCTGTCGGGAACACCCTAGATCTTAGGGATGCATTGAAGACCTTGGTGAGATCTAAGAGTTCATTTAGGTGAGGGAAACCAACTTCATGTCAATTTGATCGCTACCTATTCTTTTGTTTTCCTAGGACTCGTCTGGTGTATTTTATAGTCTCAGTTCTGGTAATGAGTCTGAAGTAGAAAGGTGGGAGTCTGCTAGTGGGTCCAGAAGGAGAACCCAGTATACGCTGCTGGTCAGGTGGAGTATGAGTAAGTAGTCACTGGGTAGTACTACAATCTGTGAAGGCAACACTGAATGCATTAGCAATGTCACATGATCCTGCAATGCTTCAGAGGGGGTTACAATGAGGTCAGGAGGGGTCGGAGGTTTTTCCTGTAAGGGATTTCACAGAATCCCAGAATTCCTTCCATGTACCCAGCTCCTGCCAAGCAGGTCATTGTAGTGTGAGGCTTTGGCAAGTCTGATAAGCTTGGTACAGCTATTCCTGGCTGCCTTACAGGCTACAAGGTCAACCCGTGCCTGGTTGCCTTAGCCTTGTGCCATAAGTTGTCCCTGAGCCTCATGCACTCAGGGAGTGAGCTAGAGAGCCACAGGCTATTGGACCCTCTTGCTACTTTGGTTTTGTACAGTGCAAAGATGTCACACTCTGTGGTAAAGATCTTACAGAAGTAGTCTAGTGCCTGTTCACATCAGTAGCAGTGTCCAACGGGGACCAGTCTGCCTCCTTCAGGTACTGTCTGAAGGTATCCAGATATCTGGTTCTCAGTGTTCTATTGTGGAGGCTCGAGGTGCACACTTAGTGAACTTATTTGCCCAGGTCCAAGATACTGGGGAGTGATCACTATGCATCTAGTAAGATAGACATGTCAGAGATATGTTCCGGCAGGTTGTAAGTAGCCAGTTGATAAGGGAACTAGTGTTTGTGCAGTAGTTCTGTCTGGTAGCCTGGATTACTATCTAAGTTAGATAGAGGCCTGATAATTTATCTTAACAATAGTTGCTTCTTTGGAGAGCCAGTTGATGCTGAAGTCTCCAACAATGACCTGCTCCCAGTTTTGTTTATGTTGTCTAGATTATTTATAAACTGCTCCAAGCCAGTGAGTGCTTTCCCAGTGGTAGGTATACTGTGTAGAACAGCAGCACTTTGTTTTGCTGACCTATGGTGAGTTTTAGTTAGGATCTGTGCCTCCATTGTACGGAGGTTGCTCACGCATTACTTGACCTTTTATGTCATGTCTAAGGTAGACCATACATCCTCCTCCCTGTTTTGACTGGCAATACTGTCTAAAGAGGGTGTAGCTGTCCAGGGCTACTGCCTCATTGGTGACCTTTGGGGAAAATCAGGTTTCAGTAAGTGAGATGATGTCGGGTCTGTGCTGTTCCACCCAGGCCTGGAACTGAGGGAACTTGGGAAGGAGGCTACCTATGTTCAGGGAGACTATCTTTGAGGTGTGATTTGTGGTTGGTGGACCAGGATTGGGGTGGATGTTCCCTGAAGCAGAAGCATTATGAGTATTCATTTTCTCTTAAGAAACTGGACCAGGATACTCTGGTGAAGTCAGCAGGCTTTGGCTTAGGAAGCCTAGATGTTGGGGAGGCAGTGGCAAACCAGTGGCAGCACAGCAAGGTGGCTATTGGGATTTTATGAGATATAGGGAATTTGTAAGGTAGGAGATGGTGTTTTAGTTCAAGGGGCTGATTGGGGTCTGAGGACATTCCCTGGCTATGCTCAGTAGGAACTGTAGTACCAGAGAGTTTTGGAGGTCCGGGGTATACGCCAAGATTGGTAAGTCTTCACCTATCTTGGAGGTAGAGTAGGAGGAGAACATGAGAGCCAGCATTGGCAGTCTCTGCATTTTGCTATAGAGGTGTAGGGAATTAGATGCAATGAAGGATGGCTGGCAGTAGTATGGGTCTTCCAGGAGAGGTCAGTAATACAGGAGAGTGATGGTTGTGGGGTAGTAGGGGGGTAGGTCAGGGGAAAAGGTGGAGAGGGACACTGGACTTGAGCTTGTTAATCCACACATGTATGAGGGACCACAGGGTACTGGCCAGTCAAGACTAGCGTCAGGGAGGCTAGGTTTGTATATGAGTTGAAAAATCAAGTTATAGAGCCGTGTTCAGTTGAGGGGAGTAGGTCTACAGCATTATTCAAGAGAATCACATGAAGTTATTATACAATACCCAAGCTAGGTGAGTAATGGGAGTGTTTAGTGATGTGAGAGGGAGGGCAGGTGGGTGGACAAAATATAGCCACTAGAAGGTTCCAGGAGCAGCAGCCAGAGAGCAGGCAAATCAGCAGACCTTAGGTCGAACTGCATTCCTCACCGGCAGGAGTGTGTCCCAGGTTTCGGGAAGCAGTTAGCCAATCGGTGAGGTTCATAGAATACTGCAGCCAATCACAGAGAGAGCGGTGGCGCAGCTAATCAGGTCTGCGTGGTCGAATCCCGGTTCCGCATCTGAGTTGCTTGTGAAAGCGGGCAGGGAGCTCGGCTGGCCAGTGCAGTGCCGAGCTGCAGCTGTGAGTCAGCCCAGTTAAGGGCAGAAACCTGAGTTGCTTGCTTGGATAGCGGCAGGAAGGCTCAGCTGGCCAGTGCAGTGCCAAGCTGCAGCCGTGAGTAGGCCCGGTCAAGGACAGAAATCTGAGTTGCTTGCTTGGACAGCGGGCAGGGAAGGCTTGGCCGGCCAGTGCAGTGCCGAGCCACAGCTGTGAGTTGGCCCGGTCAGGGGCAGACACCTAAAAGGTTATATTATATTATATTATATTTTATTATATTATATTATATTATAGTGGCACGGTAGCATCGCTTACAGTTAGGGTTGAGCAGGCACTTTAATGTTAAATCTCAGATTTTGCACTTTAATAACTTTGCAGTCATTAACTGGCTTTGCACCAACTTTGGTATGCACTGTCCCATGGGGTAGATCTCTTGACATGCAACGCTTTGTTCTGGTCAAATGTTCAGATTGTGAGATACTTGATAGTGTAAAATGTATAACTTTTTGCCATTTTTCTTATCTCACCGCGACAGACAGTGTTGAAGTTTGGTCTGAAATTGTTATGGTAGAAAGAGCTTGGATCATAGAACTGCCCCGCTTATTTAGTAAAAATATTAATCAGTTCCAAAGTTACTGCATTTTTAAGGCCCCATTATTTTGAATGAGACTTTTACTTTCCAAGACAGATTCCTGAACAAAAGGATTTTGCCTGATGAGCAAAGATCCTTTTCTTGATGAGCCAGTCCTTTTTGTCAGAAAAACTTTTTCATGAGCAGCCATCTTGTTTTTTATTTTTGGCCCAAACAAACTGTCGTAATTGTGCCCAGGGATGTCTTTTACAGACACCAAAGCATGTATCTTGGTCATCGCTGATGAGCTGTTCTGTGCATTGTTTAATATTTGGTGTGCCCTCTGAAGTTTTTTTTTATAGTAATTCTTTTTACTACTGCTAACTTACTTTTGTTGTCTCCTTTTTCATCATATGTGGGCAGAAACTGGTTGACAAAGGGGATTTCCCTTTGTTATGCCGCTAATCCTTTTGACAGCTAATTTCTTTGTCATGACAAAAATGATGGTGTAAAAGGAATTGCTGTTGAGAAAAGTATTAGCGCATGGCCATCTGTTCATGAAGGGGAAATCTTTTCGCTAGTTGATTTCCTTTTTCACCATGACAAAAAGAATGGTGAAAAAGTTATTGTTGTGGCAAAAAGGATTCTCATCACGGACATCTGGTCCAGAAAAAGGTTTGGGGCCTATTTGGTCCCCAAAAGCAGAACCATCTGGGGAGAAAGGATCCTTTTAGCCATACGGAATCTTTACCTCCACCACAGCAAAGGATTGTGGAAAAGGGCTTGTGCTGATAAAAAAGGATCCTTTTATTGTTTTTTTATGTTTTCTTATTTGACCCCCCAAATAAAATCCCTGGTGTTTAGTGCCCCCCACCCTGTATACCCATATGTTTTTATTTTTTTACACATTTTTTATTTGTTTTCTATATACATTATTTTTTTCTTGTTTTCCATAACCCTGCCCCCACTTTTTGTTTTGGTCTAAAAGCTCTAGACTTTATCCCTAGAGTTTAGTGGCATCCCCACCTTCTGATGCCCATTTTTGTTTGTTGGTGGTCAGTGGTATCCCGCACACTCCCATGTCAATATGTTTCCGAAAATAAGAAAACCATCCCTTGATGTCTTTTATTTGTTTTAATCTGTAAAAAAAGTCCATCGCCGATCACACCTCACTCCCCACCTGACCTCCCACTGTGCATGCACCTACCCACACCCCATGACACCCCCATAGGCACTCACTCACCTAAAGAGGTCCCAGGTTCGAGATCCACTCTGCCGATCGAAGACATGTCTTGTTGCTGGAACTGATGACTGTAATATGAGAAACTAAGGTAAATGCTGCTCAATGTATTTCAATGATGCTTTTAATTTGTATGCATATCTCAGCCATTTTTTGAGATTTTGTGTAATGACAGTCATATTGTTTGTAAGGGTGGGGCCCCAAAAGGCCAAGTTCAAAATGATGACAGGGACACTGCTTTTTATGTTGATCCAGAGGTGGTTGCTGTGAAACCAACAAAGCCATTGTGAAAATCCTACTGAAGCAGGTTTTCCACAGAAGTGGTTGATGGACCAAAGGCAAAGATACAGTAACTGTGCCATCTGCATACAAATGTATATTTGAGTTGGCACAGATGGAAGGGAGGTCATTTAGGAAAATGGGAAACAGGATAAGGCTTAAAATGAAACCTTATGTGAACCTGGCCTTGATGGGGAGTGGTGGTGTATAAGCTCGTCTCCAAACTGAACTCACTGTTGATGGCCATTAGGTAGGTATGGAGCCACTGAACTGCAGGAACTGAGAGGCCTGCAGAACTCAATTTGTCTGGAAGGAGCAGGTAGGACATCGAATCAAAGGTTTTGGTCAGACTAATGAAAATGACAGCCACTATGTGACAGTTCAAGACAGGGCCTACGTACTTCCAACCATGGCTGTGCAGCACTTCAAGAGGTGGCTGACCTCTACATATAAAACAAAAGCAGACAAAAGATGCGCATACATAAGGATACAGGAGCCCAGTCAATTTCAATGACCTCACTGAAGACTCAAGAGAGTCGAGGTGCTAGGGGAGAACTATGTTATCAGGAAGCAGTGCTGCTGACTACATTTGGCTGCTATTTTGGAGCTTCAAATAAAGTATAATCTTTGGAAATTGACTGGGCTCCTGTATTCATATGTGCGCACTTTGTCTGCTTTTGTCAGCCATTATGCGACCCTGATCCATTCCCAAGAAGCTAAAATCAGTGACATGAAGCAATGAGGAAACAGTAAATGGAATTTCTGAAAGCCAGGCTGGAAAAGGAGAGAAACTGGAAGAGGTAAGGCACTCTAGGAGTCTAGCGCAGACTAGCTTGTCTTGGATTTTGGCAAGGAGGAGAGAAGAAGATGGGGCTGAAGCTTCCTGGGGAGGAACGGTCACCTCCTTTGTGAAGTGGAAGGACTTTTGCAATCTTCCAGGACTGAGGAATGGAACAGAGTGAAAAGGAGGTTAGCAGGTGGCAAAGTGAAGCTGCAATAGCAGAAACAGAGAGCTGGAGGAGTTTGGGATCAACCCCGTCCAGGGCTGGATTTTACAGGATGAGGGACAACAGGGCATGCAGGGTTTCATGTATAATTCTGAGAGGAAATGGAAACCAGAGGATATATGGGAGAGGAGAGGAGGGACCGAGGGGAGTCAGTAGCAGGAAGGGTACAGCATAAGTGGTGAAAATCTCATTGATGTAACCAGCAGAAGAGGCAGGGTCAGACACGGGTGAACCATTAACCATGAGAACTGGGTGGGGGCAGACTGGATGGAGGGGTCAAATAGGAGAAGATTACTTTCCAAAATTTAATGGGAGAGTCAAGGTTATTTTGAAGATTCGTTTAAATACAGAGATTTTGCAGCCCAAATGGCCTTTGTACAACTGTTTCTCAGGGTTCTTTAGCAGCCAAAATCAGAAAGGGAATGTGACACTTATAGCATGCCCAGGCAAGATCATGGATTTGCACTTGAGCACTGATTTCAGTGGAAATACAAGGAAAGGAAAAGACCTCACTCTGGATTTCCTTTTGGGAGGGCTTGTCCAAAATGGCTTGAAAATCGGAATGAAAAAGAGAAAGGGCCACGCCAATATCTAAGGTTAAGTGTATGGCAGACCTGTCAATACCAGTAGATCACTCAAGAGAGCACTTATGTTTAGCAGTTAGAGCAACCTTGACCAGACATATTTTGGGGCACAGTGGGGATGTTGGATTCCCTCAACACAGTATGCCATACAATGGTCGGCTCAAGGAATCCATTAGAATACCTGTAGCCACAATGTGTGTGGTGGGAAGACAGAACCCAGTCCAACATGGAGTGATTGGAGGAGGGGATTAAGTTTGTGGGTTCTGAGATAACCTGGGACATTTGGAGACTCAGTCCTCTGGATGATAGTTCTTGAGAAAGGGAGATGCAGTTTGTTGAAGTCCCCAAGGAGAATTAGTTTACCTGCAGAGAAGTGTAACGAATGTTAGACAGAGGGGGTAAGACTTTAGGTAGGGCATAAAAATGCCTGTGAAAATAGGAACAGATGAGGGAAAAATCCCAACCATGAGACAGTCATGTGAGGATGGTAAGGCCTCCTAAAGTCCACGGTGCTGGAGAGGCTTTGGTGAACATAAATGGCTGCTCCTCCACCATGTTTCCCTATCCTGTCTGAAAAGATTGAAATCTGGAAGGACAAACTACAGTCAGTGTAGACAGCCAAGATTCAGTGATACATAGGACATCTGCAGAGTGCTGCAGTAGTTGGGCAAGCCAGAGCAAGCTTGAGCCTGGCTTGAGCTTAGTGCCTGGCTCGGCTCAATCTCTATAACCAACTGAGAGCTAAGGTCAAGCCAAGCCAGTTATGGTCAAAGTAAACATTTTTGTCAGCCTGAGTAGTCACTGTAGTGTCTAAAATGTTTAACTTCTATGCAGAAAACAACCTGCAGTAGACAGGGCTCAGCTCATGTTTTGGCTCGAGAATCAAGCCAGACCTTTGGCTTGGCTCTGGCTTGGCTCTAAGTGAAAAACCCTGGCTTACCCACTTTTATGCTGAAGTACCCAAACAGACAGGATGTCAAGCTTAGGTAGAAGGGTCCTAACATTAAGGTGAAATATGATAAGGCCCTTGGAAGTAGCAAAGGCTGAGGGGAGGTGGGATGGGACCAGGGTTGTGTTCCACATCACCACCCAGGAGGAGGAGGAGGAGAATGAGGAGAAAACTTAATGGGACTTCCTCCCATTGGAGCAAGGAAGAGAATGGGGGGGATGATAAGCAGAATAGAGGGCACAGTGCAGAAACTCCAGATTAAGGGAGGAGAGGAGAGGGAGGTGTAATGGATGAATAGAAGGGAAATATCACTGAGAGAAAGATGGAGGACTGGAAAAGAGAGGTTGGGAAAGTGGGAGGTGGCAGGGGTGTGGGAGGGGTTGATTGAGGAGATAGTGGAGGTAAGTTGTAAGGGAAATGAAAGAGGCAGAGGATGAATAGGATCAAAGTAATGGGGAGGAAACCAGCAACAGTACAGTTGCAACAGACATGAAAACCCTGCAGTAAAACAGGTTGAGTATAAACTTGGTATCAAAGACTGCAATCAGAAACCAGCAGTAATCCAAAATAATGATAGAATGTGGAATAAAATAAAACAAACATTCTAAACAGGATGATGAAGTAATATAACTGGTCCTAGACTTAATGCAATAAGCAACAACCAGTATTAGTGCACCAGTAAACCTGTAAACCAGATAGAGTAAACATTTGGCCCACAAAAGACAAGGTGAAGTGTAGGTACACAGGAGAAACTAATTAGGTAATTGAACGAACTAGGAACCCAAGCAGACCGAGGCCCCACTCTGATCAGACACACTAACATCGATACATCTAGAACAAAACTCCACTATGCAATATGATAGGTGGCGCTGAGGAAAAACAAACAAAATGGTATTACACATACATTAAACAATAACAGTTGATTATGAAACCCAGATGAAAGTTCAAATCAGTTATAAAGTAAAACTGACAAAACAATCTCGTGGCGAAGTAATACAGGTTGAGTGGGAGTCCCAGGAGCAGCGAGCTGGCTGAATGGCTGACCGATGGCTGACTCTCCAGGCAGACTCCTTGGTGTCCTTGATGCTCAGTCCTTCACACGAGGACTGCAAGCAGAAGGACTGCTTGTATGATGCAGGGAGTGATGCCCTTGGAGTCCTAAAGCCAGCTGACAGACTGCTGGACAAGATAGTCAAAAGATCCCACAATTGCTGTGTAATGGAGCTGTGCTAGGAATGGTGGTAAAGTCTATACAAGGGTGAGGGCCCAGTGATCTAAGGCCCTTCTGTCTCTTCCTAACTGTTCAGCCCAGCTGGATGCTGAAAAATAGCACTGGAGACCAAATGGAGCAGAGAGCTGAATCAAAATCAGCAGTTTTCACAGCACACTGCCAAAGGGCAATAGAATGCCAAAGATGGATGTCGAGGGAGCACGTTCTGCTGTTCTGGTGGCACCAGTCTACTTTTTCCTTACCCTTTCCCGCGCTCTCTGCTCCCTATTTTTCTTTACTCCCACGCCCTATATTTCCCTTTTCCTTTGTCCTCTCTCTCCCTCTGGTTTGCTATCAAGGGCACGCTTTTTAAAACATTGTCTTCTCTGCCATTCTTTTCTGTTATTTGTTCATGAATCTATGGTCTCAGTTTAGTGTAACTTTATTTTTGCATTTGTGGCCCTTCCTGTTAAGCATTTTGCTGTAGATTGATCCGGACTTCTGCACAATATTATCCTAATGGACAAATTGCACATAGTATTTATCATAAATGTTTCGAACTGCTAATCTTTTTAATAACAAAATAAAAGTTATTTTGGAAACAACATTTTTTCCATCCTGGAATATGACCTTGGTGCTATTGATATTTGTTCATATTTCATGTTTTGTTTGATCACCTGTTTTGCACTTTTCTGTGTTTTCCACATAATTTGTGTCCAGCTAGTTGTACCATTTGCAATCCTGCATGACAACTTAGTGTTGTTAGGTTTATGAGTCTTTAAGAATTTGCTATATAACTTTAGTGCATACAATGCAGGATCTAGTCTTTGACAAGTGCCCTGCTGATGTTTGGTGCAAAATGTTGGGCTTTGGTAGAGGTAACCTGCTAACTGTTATACTGTAACAATATGTGACTTTTAGCTTTGATAAAATACATTTGCTGGAAATTTTTTTTCTGCTTTGGTAGGCTGTTCCCCATCTGGATTGCCCCCAGCCCTGTCACCCAGCTTCTCATTGGCATACCTCCTCTGTCTGCTCCCATGGCTTTCCCCTGTGGTAAGGTGCTGCAGGACCCCAACTGCCATTGAACAGGATCTGGTTCCTGGGAAGGCTTGCCATGTTGCTGCAGTGTGGAGCCTGTGAGAGGTCAGTCCATCACCCTGTTCTGACCTGCCAGTGTTTTCCTTACTTTTCTCCTCTCCCTGAAGATGCCAGCCTTGGAGAATGATGCAATCATGCATGCAAGTGTAGTGCACGTCAGGTGCCTGTGTCTCCCTCCCACTGAGCCACTTCCAGCAGTACTGCCACCTGTAGTCACTCAGGTGGCAGTCGTGCACCAGAGCTGGCTGCCCTCCCTCCCTACCCAGAGGAGGATAGCATCCTCTGGGGTACTTGATCATCCTCCCCAGTCAGCCCCCCGACATGGACTCACATCTGAACCTGGGTCACCAGAGTCAGATGTAGCACTACCACTGTGTTGACATGCCATCTATTTGCTGGCAATTTTTATCTTCGATGTTGCTTATGTGGGTGCATGTGCTGGGTTTTCCTTCTTCAATCACCCAGCTTGTTGAGGTTCTTATAAAGTTCAAGGAGGTCCATCACTCTGGCTAGCTTAGTGTTATCTGTGAACATAAGCAGCCTGCAGGAGACCTTGGCTTCCAAATCACGGATGAAGATGTTGGAGAGCAGGGGCCGGCACTGATCCCTGAGGGATGCTACTGAGTCCACCTCTTCACTTGGAGTAGTGCCTGTTGACCACAACCCTCTGCATTCTGACCGTAAGACAGTTAGCAATCCATCTTGCATATATCTCATGTATACTGAACTAGTTTACTTCACCTAGAAGCGTATTATGCTCCATAGTATCAAAGGCCTTGCAGAACTCCAAATAGACTACATGCATTGCTCTACCACTGTCCACTTACCTGATCAGCCACTCAAAGAAGGTAACACGTTAATTTTGTATGATTTACATTTCATAAAGCCATGCTGAGAGGGGTCAATAATGGCCACCAGGACCTTAACCATCACTGATGTAAGGTTAACTGGCCTGTAGTTGCCCAAGACTGACCTCACTCCCTCTTTTAATATTCTGTTTATTCACTTTTGTTAAATGCTAGCAAACACCATTTCTACAAAGAAAAAATACATGACATTCTTACAAATAACATTCTTATGAAGGGTACTGTATGTCTAGACACTTTCCTCATTGTCACACATTGGGGAATATGCAGTAAATAGTTAAATTATTACAAACAATGAAAAACACTTTGCATACAGCCATGGAATGTATAAAGAGCTCTGAAACAAAGATATTAAGTGATGCCACACTTACCAAATGGGACTATATCTCACTTCTGAGCTCCCACAAGCTGACTATTGAACAATTTATAACTTAGGCTTAAGAGAAATCTAACACAGCAAGGGTTCCTGTCGAGCCTCGGACCTTACATACCCCAGACAGTACAGGTTAAACTGATGTAACAAGCCAGCTGAGACTGGCTGTGTGGTGGGGGTGGGTATAACTAAACACATGGACAGATATTAAGATATATTCCTTACTTGTCTCTTCCCACCAGCCCGGACATATAGATAACAATCACAAGATAGTGGTTAGAACAGTAAAATACATTTTCCTGGCTAAAACATATACAGGGCTGTCCTTTGACAGGAACACCCTTGCAATCACTACCACGGTATTTGTGTGTGTGTGGGGGTGTCCATGGACAAAAGTGTTGTGGCACAGGTGGGCACAGCCCTGGCAGCCTGGTGCCATGTCACTTTCGTCCCTGGAACCCCACCTTGGCAGTTCCATTTCATCGGCTGTGAGGATATGCAACCGCATCCTCATATTAAGTACATAGTGGCTGATTGTTATGATCTGTATAACAGAAACATTTTGAAGTCTGCTGAGTTCTGTTTACATATGCTGCCATGTTAATCAGAAATACTGTATCACTTGCCCTCTTTGGACCTGATCAGGTTCTGTATTTAGTGTAGCATTCATATGTACAGTACCGTGTAGTGCACTAATATTCATGGATAGACAGTAGCAAATATATAACAAGGCAACACACCCTGCTGGGTGCCACATCATCACTTACTTGCAGCTGTCTCAACTCCCCATGGCACTTCCCATGCTCCTTCTGCCCCAGCAGCCCAGTTTTGGACCCTGTCCTCCATCCCCAGGTATCCTGTCAAAGATTGACTGAGATTGAGCGACTCAAATATGAGCAACTCAGTCTCAGTGCCTGTGTTGTGGGCTACCCTGAAATGGTAGTCACGGGTCAAAAGAAGCAGATGAGAGCAATGGGAGCTACACCACGGGGATGGAAGAGGAGGGAAGGTATGTGGGAGGCAGTGTAGGTGGTGGTGAGGGTGTCTGGTTATGGTTGGGAGGGTGCAAGGTTCTGGTCTGGGGGTGCAATAGTTTTTTGTGGTTGCAGCAGTTTTTTTTTTTTACAGTCCCCCAACATGCAACATGCACCCCGGAACTTCACAGAAACAGAAATTGTGTTGGCACCATTATTTTTCGCTTATGAGTGTACACATCGCTGTTTTATCTCAGCAATGTACACTCACCTTAATGGGCTATGACAGTTTGAGGCACTGGCGTAAGTCACTTTGACTTCTCCTGGCTTGTCTAGGTGGAGCCCCTTGCTGCGCCCATGGCGGGTTTGCAGAATCCTCAAATGGGATCATTGCAGTCCTGCTGTGGTGCAAACCCCAGGACCTGACGCACCGCCTGTATGGCACAAGGCTGGCACAGTGCCACTTGGTGCAGCGGTTCTCTTTTCAATGCAGACTGCATTCAAAATTATGATTACCACATCTTTAGATGCAATGTGCCAATTATGTCATTTATGTTTGCTGCAGGAACCTTGCATCATTCTCAGGCTTTGAAAAATCAAGCCCTTGTCCCAAAGTCAGACAGAATATCTGTGGTGGAAACTGCCATCTTGGAGTAGACTCATGGGGATAGATTTTCAATGTGGCCAGAGCTTCAAAAGTCGCTTTCCTGCCATGACATGTAGGTTTCGTAGTGTGCCAAATGCTCTCGCCGGGAACTGCAACCTAATTTTACAATCTCAGGCACAGTTGTGAGTTTCACGATTTATGGCAACTTTCACCAGATATCTGGTGCAAGCTCTGTAAAATAGGCTCTTGGGATTGTCACAAGTTAGACCACAAAAGTGGTCTAACTTACAGCAGTTCACCCACTGGATAGAAAATCCTGAATGTCACAGTGGAATGCAGCCATGTGCACCGTATGTTTGGCATACCAGGACTTAGTGCATTCTCGGAGGTTTGAAAATTCTGTCCATGGACTTTAATATAGAATGTGGCAAGGCATGGCAACTTGATTAAACTCTGCAGGACATATCAAACAAAACCATTAACATAGAGGGTGCCAACTGTAGCTGTCCTTTCCAGTTTAGTAATTCCACCCCTTCAGCCTCCACCATGGCACAAGGAAGGGATGTCCCTCATCCTTTCCTTTTCTACTAGCAGTAGAGCTCCTAGCCCACAAAATTCATACCTCTCACTCCTTCTGGGCATCTGGATAGGGATTCTTCTCACAAGCTGTCATTGTTTGTGGATGACATCATCCTTTCATGGTAGATGTCCCTGGAGCACTGCAAAGCTTGACTGACATAGTGGCAGGCTACTCAGCTCTACTGGGCTATAAATTAAATGGGGCCAATCCCAAATAATGCCTCTGAGCACTTCTTGCACACAGACACTATTCCAGGCTTAACGTTTCAATGGTCTCCCGAGGAGTAACTCGCCTGGGAAACAACTCAGCCCCAATATTCAAGCCACAATCTCATCTAACACTCATGTCATGTTGGGAAAACTGGACAAGAATATCTCCAGGTGGGGAATCATGCAGCTGCATTGAGCCCCTTCTTCAATTAACACCACATGTGGTCTATATTACAAGTCTCATGCAGCTGCTCTGGACCCTTGGACACCTGGTCCTTCGTTATGGGAAAGTCTGCTTTTTAAATTTCTGGTCCTTGGTGGTGAGGTCCTGCTAGTTTTTCCTGTTCCACTTGTAGTCACTGCCCCCAATGGTTTCTGAACTGTCACATTGCAGGTGATTCCATTTCAATGTTAAGAACAAGGCCAAGGGTGGCCTCAAACCTAGTATCTTGTTTGACTGCTATAAGAAGCAGTCTTAGCTAGCCTGGTGGCATTGGAGGTTGAGGCACTGGTCGCTACACCATTGTGATACTCCAGTGACTTGGGTTCGTAAATAAGCCCGGATCATCAGGGGTCGGCAGGGCAAGGGGATCGAGCATCTGGAGGGCTGCCTCCTCCTCTCGGGGGTGCTTGTTGCCTCTTTCGCTGACTGCCCACTGGCGGTAACTGGAGGCAGTATGGGTCGGGAGGTACTGACCAGCATCCTCACATTGGTGGGGAGGGAGGGCTGGGAGGAAACATGGAAAAGGAAGCTGGCAGACTCATGATGGCCCCACATCCCTGTGCCACCCTGGCATCTGGATTGTACTCTGGGGGCAGAGAAAGCTGTCACTCTCCTCCCTAGCTCTGCCGTGGGGGGTAAGCCATGGGGAAATACTGGGGGTCGGCATGATCAGGGACATGTGGGGTTGAGAGATAAGTCCCTCTGAGGGAGGGCCATAGTCACCTGCTAGGCTCTGGGAGCATAAACATATAATAGAACAAATAAAAAGCAGTCCTTAAAGGCAGATACAAATTCAGTCTCAGGCCTCCTGTTAGGCACTCTCAAGCTGTGAATCTATTTCTGGGAGCTTGAAACCCCTGGATAAAAGTCCTAATACAAGCATCCATAATATGGAATATGTAGACCATTTTAATTTACTGAAGACAAACAGTCAGGTTCCAGCTGGAACTGGAGGGGCACAATATATGTTCTCTCCTCATGCCTTGGGAAGAACCCAGTTCAAACAATGAAACGTTAGCAGCAGTAAAATCTCCAATGCATGCAATTCATTTTCAGAGGTGTTGAGCACTGGAGAACCCAAAGGTAATCTCCTGGGTGAAAGTCCTGACTAAAACATCCATAATATGTTGTGAATAGAGCATATCCAACCTCCACTGACCCAGACCCCAGGGTGATAATAATTTTGCTGGGTGATGAAAAGACTTGAACAACTGGTGTCTCTCCCTGCCAGCCATTCAAGTGGGTAGCTGCATATAATCTATAGTCCTGGCACTTACATCATTGGTTAGTAGTGACCCAGATAGTACTCCCTTCAGCAGTTAGCTGGTACCCATGGAGGGTCTTGATATCAGGGTTTAGAAGCGCCGCCCAATGGCCACGGACTCATGATTTTTTTTTTTGAGGGGTTGAACAGTATTGCAGTTCCAGGCTAGTGCAGTCTTCCTCTCTAACCCATAATGTTTGTAAGTCATATTGGCATGCAGCATTAGATGTTCACAGGCCACGTAATCATGGATCTGGGTCAGTATGGTAATCAGTAGGGTGTGATGAATTGCCCTTTGGTAGTGGGTGGGCAGGCTGGAGGGGGTTACTGAAAATGGTCAGCACCTGCACAATACTAGCAGTGGGTGATGACAAGAGAAAATATAGCCCTGCGTTGTTCTAAGGACTGTAACAGTGAACAAACCTTTTATTAAGTGTTTTTAAAGGATTTCTGAACTCTGGTTCTATTTCAGAAAAGTTAATATCTAACCAGTTTCATCCACATGCACTTTCATTTTATGCCTTTAGTATTGTGACTGTTAAAAGCATTTTATCTCTTCCTCCCCATCAACTCCCCCATCTTTTCTTGCCTTCACAGGCCTTGCCAGGTAAAGATTCAAAAGATTGTAAATATTTGAGTGCTTACTTTATCTGACCATTTTCATAGGATTTTCATCAATGTCTTCATGAGACACAAAGCACACAGAAATGGCTTCCAAGGTTAGGCTTTTATGACATGCTGAACTTTTGACTCAGTGGCATAAAAGCACATGCCCTGCAGTGTTTCAATGGGCTTGCAATGATGTACATATGTGCAGTCAGTTAAAACCATATTATTTCTCACTCCTGAATATGTTTCTGGCTCAGTTGTCTACAGACTTGCCTTAATATGCCTGTAGGGGTCTCTCTTTGTCCACAACTTAGCACTGCAAAAGCATCTCAGCAGCTCTCCTTCTGAGTGCATTTCTTCACAACCAATAGAAAGCAGGCAGTAAAGAAATGCCTTTTGCACTACCAGGCTTTATTTAGGACTGTGCTCAGTGATTAATGTGCCAGCTGTTTAAGTTTTAAAGTGGTAGCGCATGCTGCAGTGAAATTTTGACGTTTACCTTTAACTGTATTTTAGATTGTCCAGTTTCTCCTGTCCTGTATGTATCGTGCCTCTTTCACCCATTGTGTAGCTGCTGTAGCATTTGTTTATGGTACATTTGACATGGCTGCCCCAGGTTTTCCACAGTAACTCTAGCTGGGTATTAACACCCATTCTTCCTTAAGGTTAGCGAGCAGTGTCTGTTGCACACCCTATACCTTTGTCACATAAAAATGATTTTCAGTAATGGGTATTCTGAAACTGGTGAGAATACTGGTGAAAACCTAGGATAGCAATTTCTTCTTTTCACCATTTGGTAACTGGCTTGACTCTTGAGCAGAAACCTGCCGATTGCAAGTGTGACCTAGGAAACAGTACACACACAGTAAGCATAACAGTTTAAAATATTCTGAAAATGGATGCACAACAGTAAGTTACAAGCATTGCACCAGTTGATGTGAAAGCAATGCCACTGGTGGGTTGAATTTAGGTAGCATTTAAGAAATGTTTAAAATTCAGTTCTGAGAGAATTTAGGATAGCAGACTCAAACCGGGAAAACATATGTGCACCTTGAAAGACAGAAGACAAAAGGGCAAATGGAATAGTAGGTATGTAGGTACAATCTTTTTCCCTGTGCCACGTAGTGCTGTAGTGATGGATGGCCCTCTTTCCTTTGAGTTGTTACTGCTCATACTGTAACTTGTCTTCATTAGTAGACCCTACACTAAGGCTTTCTGTTTCCTTAAGCTTCGGAAGAGAAATGTACACTTTGAGTTAGGTGAGAGGACAACAGAGCAAAGTTGAGTGGTGCTGGCCTTGAAATGTTACCTCTGTGGTAGTGCTATACCTCACTAAATTTAAAAGAAAAATATATATTTTTGGGGAGGAGGGAGGTCTACCTAAGGAAGTTGTTAATGCTTCACAGTATCAGCAGGGGTAACAATTCCACAGCAAAAGCTTTAGATGTGTGTCCTTACTCAAAACAGGGTATACTACTTCTATGTGACTGGAGAGACAGACAAGATAGAAACATAGAAACATAGACTTTGATGGCATATAAGGACCACTTGGCCCACCCAGGATTTCCTACCTATTAATAAGCTGCAGATCCTATTTAACCAACAGCCAATGGTGCAAGTGGTAGACAAGAAGTACAGGGAGTCAGGCACTGGTGAATATGAAATGCAGAATGAAGATCTTCAATCTGAAAGATAACTGTGTGAAGACACGTCTGTTTTCACACTAGTAGATTCAGTTAGCAATATTGAAGTATTTCTAACAAATTAGCACTGGTGTACAAGTCAAATGTTGTTATGGAAACCTAATTTCAGGTCATAGGGCCAGGAACTGTCTTTATGTTGCTGGTTTAAGAATTTCAGTTCCAGTGTCAGTGGAAGAAGTACAGGAACTCCGTTCCTGCTGCAAAAAGGTACAGGAATGGAGTTCCTGTAGTTTCCTGTTCACTTTCATCACTGCCAACAGCCTACTTCTCCTACCTGCTGTCCATTCTGCTACCACAATAGTGTGTTGGTACACTTAATATGTGTACTATTAGGGATAATGCTCCCCAGCTGTGGTATGGATACCCCACTGCTAATACTGGATCCATTTCTGATAGTGTTGGAAGTCTAATAACATTTTAAAATAAAATTTTTGTGCAGTTTTTGCACTAAAAATGCTGTTATGCTTATAAATGTAAAGAAAATCAGTAATTCAGTAGTTCCATTTGTAGTATTGAAGCAGCAGGTGGTGCTGCAGACATAGTTAACTATACAGGATTCAAGAATGGGTATACTTTAAGCACAACAGCTTAAGAGGCGTGAGTATGAAGCAGCTTAGAGCAGTAGGAGTTTAAAGCAAAATCTTTCCCTCTCATCCCTACACTGTATGCTGTGTCACTCCTGCAGCTTTTATATGAGGGAGTATTGGCCCCTGTTCACCTGCCTCTACTCCTGCTGACCCAGACATCCCCCATACTGTCCCCAGCAGCATGACCAGACCAAGGAGACCCCCCTGCCACAGTACATAAATGTGTTTCGATGCAGGGTATCACTTGTGCAACTCTTCTGCTCCTTTTAGAACCCATATGTAACATTTTGCGATTAAGCAGTGTTTTCCCTAGGTGACCCATCTCCACGCCTCCGCCTATTGATGGTAACTTGGCAACAGAGGAGGAAGATCTCTGGACAAGTGTCGCTAACCCTCTTCCTCTGAGCTGCACAACACTGCTGTGCCAGTTCTGAGGCAAAGATGGTGGCTTGACAACAAAGGAGAAAGAGCTCAGGACATGTCTCGCTGACCCCCTGCTCCTATCTGCACAGCACCGCCCATTCTGTGACATAGAAACAAAGAAACATAGAATTTGATGGCAGATAAGGACCACTTGGCCCACCCAGTCTGCCCATTTCCCTGCCTACTGGATAAGCTGCAGATCCTAGTTAACCAGCAGCCTACTTCTTCCTACCCCACCCCTAGAATTGCCTTATGACTGTCCCATGCATGCTTGAATTCCACCACTGTTTTGACTCCACGACCTTCCTCCGGAAGGCGCTCCATGCATCCACAACCTCTCTGTGAAAAATACTTCCTTAAATTACCTCTGAGCCGCCTCTATCTTGAAATTGTGCCCCTTGTCCTTGCACACCTCTTTTTGAAAGATACTACCCTCTTGGACTTTGTTGATTCCCTTGAGGTACTTGAAAGTTTCTATCATGTCCCCCTCTCCTTCCTTTCCTCAAGGCTATACATATTAAGCTCCTTAAGTCTCTTCATATGTCTTCTGGTGCAGACCCTGCACCATTTTAGTTGCCCTCCTCTGGACAGCTTCCATCCTGTCTATGTCTTTGCGAAGACTGGGTCTCCAGAACTGCACGCCAGTACTCCAGATGGGGTCTGACCAGCTGTCTGTACAGAGGATAATAACTTCCTGTTTTCTACTGGTGATGCCTCTCCTATGCACCCCAGTATCCCCCAGCCCTCCTTGCTGCCCTTTCACATTGCTTGCCCACCTTTAGGTCATCTGATATGACTACCCCAGGTCCCTTTCCATTTGTGTTGTTGTTAGTATCTCACCCCCATTGTGTACTCTTCCCTGATTTTGTTTCCAGGTGCATTACCTGCACTTCTCAGCATTGAATCTAAGCTGCCATACATTTGACCATTCCTCTAACCTTGCCAAGTCCTTTTCATCCTTTCCACCCCACCTTGTGCATCAACTCTGTTGCAGATCTTTGTGTCATCTGCAAAGAGACATACTTTTCCTTCCAGTCCCTCTGCAATGTTGCTTATAAAGACATTGAAGAGGACCGATCCTAATACTGAACCCTGCGGTACCCCACTAGTAACCCTCCTTTCTTCAGAGTGGACTCCATTTACTATTACTCTCTGTGTCCTATTCTCCAGCTAATGTTTTACCCAGGCTGTCATCTTGGGACCCACTCCCAGGCTGGCTAACTTGTATATTAATCTTTTGTGTGGGACTGTGTCAAATGCCTTGCTAAAGTCTAGGTAGGCCATGTCCACAGCCCCTCCCTAATCTACTACTTTGGTCACCCAGTCAAAGAAATCTATCAGATTTGTCTGGCATGACCTTCCTGCAGTGAATCCATGCTGCCTTGAGTTCTGTGCCCTCTGGCCTCTAGATACTCGACAATTCTTTTCCTTCAGAAGTGATTCCATCATTTTCCCTACCACTGAGGTTAAACTAACAGGTCTATAGTTTCCTGCTTCTGCCTTGCTCCCACTTTTGTGAAGGGAAATCACATCTGCCCTCCTCCAGTCCCTGGGTACCACCCCATCCTCCCATGATTTGTTAAAAGGGTAGTCAGTGGTGTCACTAATTCTACCCTTAGTTCTTTTAGAATTATGGGATGAATCCCATCAGGCCCCATTGCTTTGTCCACCTTCAGTTTTAAGAGTTCTTTCAGAACCCTTTCTTCTGTTAATGGGCTGGCATCAACTTCTGTATCCAGAGTGTTTCTACTGTTTGTTTTAGGTACCTCCCTCTTCCTTTATAAATACTGAGCAAAAATATTTGTTTAGTATCTCTGCCTTTCACAGTCACCTCTGCCCACCCTCCCCCTTTATTAAGCCTCACTATCCTCTCTTGGTCTTCCTTCTCTCCCTGATGTACCTATAAAAGGTTTTATCCTCCTTCTTAACTGAGTTGGCTATCTTTTCCTCGGTTTGGGCCTTTGCTGTTCTGACTGCCTTCCCAGCTTCCTTTTGCTTTAACTGATACACTTCTCTGTCCTGCTCCTTCTGTGATTCCTTGTACTTCCTGAAAGCTTTTTCTTTGAACCTTCACTGCCACTTCCTTTGAGAACCGTAGTGGTTTCTTACATTGTTTAGTTTTGTTTATTTACTTCACACAAAGGCTTGTTACTCTGTGATGGCAGTTTTATTATTCCCATTGTTCTTCCACCCTCCTTCCTGCCCATTTGCTAGTGCCTTCCTAGGCACTCACCCATTTTGGCAAGGTCAGCCCTCCTAAAGTCCAGTACCTTTGCCTTTGTATGGCTTGACTCTATTGCTGTGTTTATTGTGAACCATACTGTTCGATGGTCGCTAGTTCCCAGATGGCTACCCACTTACATCTGTGATCCTCTCTTCATCTCCATTTGAGAGAACCAGGTCTAAGATTGCTCCCTCTCGAGTGGGCTCCAATACTAGTTGTCTAAGGCATGCCCTGTAGGGCATCTAGAATAACCCCACTCAAGTGGCTGCTGCAACTGCACTCCAGCTAACATCTGGCATATTCAGATCGCCCATCAGCAATATCTCCCTTTCCTGCCATACTAAGTATACTTTCTATCATTTCTTGTCCATTTCCTCCCTGAGAAGGGAGTCTGTATACAACCCCTGTGCGGATTGTGGTGCCATTGCCGGTCTCCAAATTTACCCACAGTGCTTCTTCTTCTCCCTGTTTTCCTTTTGTTCTGTTGCTTTGATTCCTTCCCTTATGTAAAGAGCTACTCTTCCTCCTCTTTTACCCTCTCTGTCCCTCCTGTAGATAGTGTATCCTGGTATGTTTAAGTCCCAGTCATGGTTTTGTGTGAACCATGTTTCTGTGACTGCCACGATATCCAGATGTTCCTCCTCCATCAAGACCGCTAATTCAGGAAGCTTGTTACTCAGACTACAGGCATTGGTACTCATTGCTTTCCATTTTTGATGGCTTTACCTTCTGTTGCAGCATCCCCACTGACCTTTCTACCTAGGTCTTTTTCTCATTTAGTACCCTGTTTTATGTTATGAGACAGCTCGTCAACAGAAGATGACCAGCTGCCTTGCTGATTAGTCTTAAAGTGAAATTCATATGTGAAGGGGTTATGTTAAAGTAATTTGCACAGTGAAAAAGTATTGCTAGCAGAAAGTTATTGAGCACTGCCAGGTGCTGGGGTGTTGGTGGTTATTGGGGCTCAAATGAAACGGTGCTGTTTTTGGCAGAGGCCACAGAATTTACTTTGAGCTGTCGAGAAGTGCAATATATTATGTAAGTGGTGGGGAAATCTTTGAGAATGTGTAGTAAGTCTGGCATTGTAGCTTGTTTAAATATGGGTGGGAGCTCTCACACCCAAGGGCCGTGGATGAGCGGTGTTCCACAGGGCTTGGTGTTGGGACCAGTGTTGTTTGGGATATTCATTGCAGACATATCATGGGACATCAAGAGCAAGATCAGTCTGTTTACTGATGATACCAAGGTAGGTGCAGTGGTGGATGACCTAGGGGGATGGCAGGGTTCCGGGATGATCTGGAAAAACTTGAAACCTGGTCAGACACCTGGCAACTTGGGTTCAATGCCAAAAGTGCAAGGTGCTGCATTTTGGGATGAAGAGCCCAAGGAGGAGTTACCAGCTGGGGGAGTGCAGCTAGCCCAGACAGAGGAGGAGAAAGATCTGAGTGTGCTCATTACAGGGTCAATGAACAACTCGGCACAATGTAGGAAGGCAGCTGCAAAGGCCAACAAAATGCTGGGTTGTATTGCAAGGGTATGTCCTCGAGGAGGGAGGAGGTGATTCTGCCAATGTATAGGTCATTAGTTAGACCACACCTGAGTACTGCGTGCAGTACTGGCTTCATATCTGAAGAGGGACATTAAGTTACTGGAGGTGTGCAGCGAGGGTGACAAAGATGATCAAGGGGCTGGGGGACTTATCATACGAGAGGAGGTTGAAGGAGTTGAACATGTACTCACTGGAGGAGTGGAGGGACGGGGTGACATGATTGAAACCTTTAAATACATGAAAGGAATAAACAAGACAGGTACAGAGGGGCTGTTCAAAGTAAGGAGGGGAGGCCACCAGGGGCCATGATATGAGACTGGAGGGAGGAAGGTTCAGGAGGGAGATGAGGAGACACTTTTACAGAGAGGTGGTGGCTGGGTGGAATGCATTACCTGCAGAAGTGGTATCCAGTAGAACAGTGGACTCCTTCAAAAGGGATGGGACAGGACAAGGGGAGGGTTAATGAAGGGAAGGGTGGAAGGGAGGGGCAGCTGCAGAATAAGGGTGCTAGCTGCACATTCGAGCAGACTTGATAGGCCTCTAGGCCTTTATCTGCTGGCAAATTTCGTATGTTCATATGGTGGCTCTTCACACGTTCACCTTGAAGAAAGGGATGCTGAGAAGGGACATCATCCCAGGACTCGCACAAGCAAGTGTAGTGACATGATCAAACAAGCAAATGCTAGATCTGGTGTCCTTGAGCAGGATGCAGGGACATGCCCTGAAGTTCAGAGGTGGTAAGTTCAATGGTAAAAATACTGGAGGAGTTACATATCACAGAGGCGGTGAAGCTATGAAACAGGCCACTGGCAGAGACTGTGGAACTGAAGAGAGTGCAGGCCTTCAAGGTATGCACAGACAAATTTCTGCTTACCAAGGAAATTTCAGGGTACTTTGATGTCACCCAGGCACCATGTGCCAATTGGCTGCTACCCTTCCTGCTGAGTACCACACAGGCTAAGGGGCCTGGGTCCTTCTACAGTGATGTTTTGGGGTTCTATCCCAAACTGGTAAGAAAGTAGTGCAGTGCCTCCACCCAGAGTAAAGAAGCAGTGGGCCAGGTGTTTGCCTTGTACAACCCCTGGGATGCTGTACCTATCCACCTCACCTTCCAACCACCCCATACACTAAATACCACATAATACCACAGCACCATAAAATACATCTATACCAATAACTCAATCATAACACAAGACTTGCAACAACAAAACACAGCTTTATTGCTACGGAGAGGGCTAAGAAAGGGGTACCAGGAACAAGAAAACTGTGAATGGAAAGAGGTTTTGTTATTTTTAACAACAGAGCCCATGGGCTCAAACACACAGTAACTCACCTCCACTGGTGCCAGTGAAACCCCTTATGTCCCGATTGGTACATAGATTTTGCAGGCCTGCTTGGTGCAGCGGGTTGGCCGCGTTAGCCCTTGAAACAATTCTGTCTGAAGTGCTAACAGTTTAAACCTTTACCCCTTTTGTCAGGGCAAGTCCTTGGTACTCACAGTCCTGAAGTGAGGGTTCAGTCATTGGCACAGTAGACTCTGGCAGTTTGGGTTCCGCCAGTCACCCTCAGAGAGCAGCAAGCAGAAAGGATTTGGTGGACCAGCCTTGGACTTTCTTGAAGGTCTAGCCACTTGTCTCCTGACATGATTGAATGTCAGGTCGCTTGTCACCCTCAGCCCTGTTTCAAGGCCTGTTGCAGAGCTCCAAGCTCAAAGCCTACCAGGCCACAAAAGCCCAGACCCAGGAATGGCTAAGCAACCTACCATGTGGCACAGAGTCAAAGACCTTACTGAAGTCCAGGTATAGTATATCCACTGCCTGGCCTTTTTACTCTGGGTCTTCTTGCAGTCTTTGTGGCCTCATTCAGACCCAACTTGATGATGGACCATTTCTGCTCTGCATCCATCCCCAGTGTGACTTCTGCAAGATGCCCTAAAAGTATGTCCTCCATTCCTCTAAAGTCTGCTCTCTTGAAGTCTACCACCCTCATCTTGGTCATAGTTCTTTACCCAAATTGAGGTAAAATCACACTGTATAGTGGTTGCTACCCACAAGGGGTTCCTGCGTGGCTATCTCTTGGAGATGCTGTCCATCTGAAAGCACCAGGTCCAGTATGGCACCATCTATGGTCAACTGTGAGACCCCTGCACCAGGAAACAGTCCTGGAAAGCTTCCAGGAGTACATTTTCCCTGACAGAGGAGGTAACCAGAGTACTCCAGTTAATACCAGGCAGGTTGAAATCATCTGCTATGATATGGTTTCCTCTAACGCCCATCTTCCTGATCTGATCCCCAGCTCCCTGTCCATCTCCACATCCTGTGAGGGTGGTCTGTATACCACTCCCAATTGAAACCTTCTCCCTTTATTGTTCTGGAGTGTTACCCATAAGGCTTCAATTCCGCCTTCCTCCTCCTCCTCCTCCCTGGTGCATATTATTCCTTCCCTTACGAATAAGACTACACCACACCCCTCCCCCTCTCCCTGTCCTTCCAGTGCAATTTGTAACCAGGGATCACAAGGTCCATATCATGGTATTGGATGTCCATGACTCTGTGATGGCCACTGTGTCCACCTTCTTCTACCGCTAGTTCCTGAAGATTTGCCATGTTATTTGTTAGACTCCTTGCATTCAAGGACACCACCTTCCATCTTAACTCCTGTGCCCTTTATTCCCTATCAATCCTTTACAACCCCTCCCTCTTGGGGTTCCACCCTTCCTCTTCCCACTACCATTACCCTTTCCCTCCCAATGATGATGTAATAGAGATTTAGACCTGATGGCCCCCTTTCCTGATGTCTATGAGTGTAGCACATTTTGTACCACCCAACTTTAATTTAAATTCAGATTAACTGCTAAATATTCCTCTAACTTAACCTTCAAGACCTTTGTACCCTCTTAACTTAAATGCAGCCTGTCTGGTGCATACAGGTCTTTATTTTCCCATGTCCTTCCCCACTCACTCACCAGTCCATACACATTAGACTCATACCACCCTCTCAACCAAGTGCTGAACTCCTCCATCCTCTGCTTTCCAACTGTGCTTTCCCCAGGGACCGGAAAACCTCTGAGAATGAAACTGATCTTCCTTCCTTCTTACATACAGTATCTTCCCTACCACATGAAACCTATCCTGAACCTCCTCACCTCACACCCTACAAGCTCATTGGTACCTAGATGCACCACTATGTGAGGTAACTCTCATCCTGCCCTCAGCACTTTGGAATAAGTGGCCCTACCCTCCTGCCGTCATGCCTGGCATACACTCTACCCACCTATTGCTGTTCTTGCACCCTCCCCACATATTACACCCTTTAGTATTGAGTCTCCCAGTATAATGACCTCCACGTCCTTCCCCTTCTCATTTTGTTCATCCTACTGAGCACATCCCAGAGACCTATTCCCTCCTATACACCAGTTTCTCCCTCCACCCTGCTGATGCTTTGCTTTGCTCTTACCTGGTGCCCTCTTTCCCCCTGCACTGGTCATCCATCCCAGACTTGGTCTCACCTCCTCCCCATGTATCTTACACCCTTTCACCACTGCCATTGATCCACCTCTCCACAACCCCACCTGACCCACTTCTTCCTTGACTCTGTTCTTAGCCTTCTTTCCTTCCGATCCATGGCCACCTTATCTTCCCCTGCTCATCCAGACCTGACAATATAGTGAAACTATTTGAGGAATCCTCCCTTGACAAGTCCTACTTGTGATTTCCTCCATTATCCCAACTCCAGCATCCTTGCCCTGAACCTCCTGTTCTTTTACCCTTCACTTCATGCCAGCTATCCACCCTGTTTCTTTGCTGCACACTTGTTGAGAATGCCCCAAGCCATGTGTTTTGTTTTTGGTTCTACCCTGAGAGTACCTACCTTGTTATTACAAGATGGCACCTCCTCACCATTCCATATATGAGATTCTCCCCAGCCCATCCCTCTCTTTTCCATTTCCCATCTCAGCTCCATACCTCCTTCTTTATCCGCTCAAGCTGTCTACACAGTTGACAACCTTCTGCTCTCCACAATTTACCTAGGATGATAGTGGCCTCACACCCATTACAGCTGATCACCCTCCCTACTCCCCTGCATCATGCTAGTTCCACCTCCTCTCCACCTTTGTGCCTCCCATCTGTCTTGATGCCTACTTCAGTTCCTTTGCTCCCACATACTTCTTTGCTAGCTTTACTTAATCCTCTTATTATATCACAGAATCCTATTTATTCAATCTATGTTAGGCCACACCTAGGTGTGACATTAACTATTAAACCACATAATTTGCGATGCTCTAGATAATACCAATACTATAAGAGCAGCTTAGTACCTCAGAACATTATGACTAATCCACATGATAGTATAGCTATAAAGTACCATATTCAATATTATGTGATCCAAACACAACCTACATCTACAGTTTTGCCCTCTTGAACATACAGTTGTAACCAGTGCACACTGATACCTTTCAGGTACACCTAAATACATTGTACAATAAATATTCCCCATATTAATGACTGATATATAAAATAATTACCTTACTGAGGTGCAGACCCTCCTGCCAACTGCCACCACACTGTAGTTCTCACTGCCTCACCAACTCTTGTCTCATTCCTTATCTATGAGGCTCACCCTGATTCCTGTTCCCATCTCTTTTGTATAACTACCCTGAGATTCAGCTTAGCTGTGGTGCATACCTGGTGCAATTCAGATATTACATGATTTGTGTTCAAGACCTCCAATGTATGCCTTCCCCAAGAACTGCTTAAGTCTGCTATGTTCTTCCTGTAACTGGGACTTGCAGGGTTCTATTGTCCAATAGGCATGGGCAGGTGGTGAAATACCCTACACTAAATTCTACCTGCAGGTACCTCCAAACTACCCCAAATTACTCTAAAAGACCCTTATGAAAACAGGTAGCTGGTTAGTATAGGGCCCCTACCCTGAGTTTTCTACTACCCAGTTACTCTACCCATGTCATAACAAATGTGAGATATGCTGTTCTTAACTACCCTAAACAGAGACAACTAGCCACAAGGGCTGTTTTTGAGACATGTAAGATAGGCAGAGCTTCTCCGAGCAAAGCCTACTGTTTCAAAATACAGCCTTAAGTATTCTGGCTGTAAAGTCATTTGCCTATACGGCCACTGTGCTATGCCCTGACTTTTCTTTATTAATGTGACATTAAAAGCCTCAGTGTCTGCATTCATTAGTGAAACAGGGGACCTTTTATGGTTAAATAAGTCATTTGTCTATTGGGCCATTGAGTGAGACAGACAGGGTAGAGAGGTGCAGCTAGTCTGCATAACTGCTGCTGTTTCCAAAAATTACACCCATGACAGGCACTGCTGTGGAAGGTAGGGCAGGTGCAGGTGCTCTGAGTGAACCTGCTGCTGTTCCCAAAATTATACCCATGGTAGGCATTACTGAGGTAGGTGGGACGGGTGCAGCTGTGGGTGAGCCTGCAGCTGTTTCCAAAAAATACTCATGGCAGGCATTGCTGAGGCAGATAGAACAGGTGCAGCTACTCTGGGCAGCTGTTTCAAAATTATACCCATGATGGGCATTGCTGAGGCAGGTAGGATTGGCACAGCTGCTATGAGTGAGCCTGCTTCTGTTTCAGAAATTATACCCATGTTGGGTACAGCTGAGGTAGGTAAGACAAGCACAGTTGCTTTAGGTGAGCCAGCTGCTGTTTCAAAAATGATATCCATGGCGGCCATTGCTGAGGAAGGTAAGACAGGTGAAGCTGCTCTGAGACAATCAGCTGCTGTTTCCCAAACTTACACCCATTGCAGGCATTGCTGCGATAGGTAGAACAGGTTCAACTGCTCTGTTGAGCGTGTTGCTGTTTCCAAAATTACACCCTTGGTGGGCATTGCTGAGGTAGGTAGAACAGGTGCAGCTGCTCTGAGTTAGCCTGCTTCTGTTTGCAAAAATTACATCCATGGCAGACAGAGCTGAGGTAGGTAGGACAGGTATAGCTGCTCTGATGGAGCCTGCTGTTGTTTCTAAAACATTACACACATGGCAGGCATCGCTGAGGCACAAAACATCCAAAATTGATGATTGGCAAGAGCAGTGGGGCACGTGTATCTGACAAGGTGGTGGTAGTGAAGGCGATTGTTATCAGTACTATCGTCTAAGGAGAATGTCAGCAAAATTGAAGAAAGTGATGCCAATGGAAACTATGGTAGTAACTCTGATATAAACAACATGTCTTCCAAAATGTGTGCAGTGCTCAAATAAAGCAGGCAGGAACAGAAAGTCAAGGATCACATTTGACAAGAAAATGTAACAAATAAAAAAGTGAATGCAAGAAAATGGTGCCAACATAGTAAGATAAATGACAAACATGCCTGTTTGCCCATGAATTGTGCCTATAGCAGGATTTGTTTCAGAGGGACAGTTGCAACTGCTGAGAGCGAGGTGTTTGCCAACAAATCTAGCAATATGCCAGTCCAGACAGGACTCTCTTTTCATGGGGCGGCCTATGGGCACAGTTGAAAGGCATCCATCTGTGGGTCGACATCCCAGGTTCAGGGACAGACTCGGGAGTTGGAGGGCGGCAGGAGAAAGGATTAAGCATCCCAGGGACTGCTCTCCTTCTACAGGGGAGAGGGAGGGAAGAGTGTCCTGTGCTATGCAGACCTCTGGCAGAGGCTGGGGGGTAGTGCTGCGGCTGGTGCCACGTTAGGGGTTGGGGCAGATGCTGGCATCATTGCATATCCCGCCCCTGGAAAAAATCATCAAAAAGTATTGACAGCCACTAATGATGGCCCTGCCTCTGCCGCTGTGCCTTGCTGCAGAGTAAAGTCCACTGGGAGGTCCGCTCCCATGACCCCACCCTGGAGGGGCAAGCCAGGGCTTTGTGACCATGTTTCCTGAGGAGGGGCGTCCGTCTGGTGGCTCTGCCAGGGCCAAGCCATGGGATGGGGAGAGCAGTGAGTGGAGAAGGAGACCAGAGCCACCTGTTGGGGGGCAATAGCTGGTGGAAAAAAAAAAAAGGATTCTCTTTCATACATAACTAGCCATCATATCGGTTATCACTGCAGGCTGTTATTCATGTTCAGGGTCACAGTAATTCAGTGTTTGGTACAACTGGTAGTGAAACCTCTGTATTATTCAAGGGCTTAATTTTTGCCCCACACAGGAATTTGATAACGTTTGATTCTGTGGTGAGATGGAGGAAAATTTAGATGGCTTCATCTGAAAGAGCAATTTTATGATAAGAACAACAGTAGGGAGAGGAGAACTCAGTGAAGATCTGACCCTTATTAAATAAGAACCAGAAGACAGTGAAGTTCTGCTTTTTCTGATTAGTTCTGATTTATTGACATATATTTGAAAAACTGGGAAAAATGCATAAAAGTGGCTAAAGTCGGTGACATTTGACAGAGAGGCCCAAAGGAAATAATTTAATGGATTATTTGTATACAAATTAATCTAAAACTGCTAAATAAAAAGCAATCACTCACTACTAGCCCCTTCATGGCTGACTTATAATGGTGGAGTGGCATATGCTGCTCGGGTCCGTCTATATGAGTGTGCTGGGAGAGACAGAGAGAGATGGATAGAGAGAGAGAGAGAGACAGGCAAATGCAAATACCTATATCATAGCACCATCAAGCACTGCAGGTACTGCCAGGCAGCTAAGATTTTTTTATTAATGGTGCTGGGTGGGTATTATTTTGATAAATGATCCAGTCAGAGCTGAACAGGCCAAAGAAATGGATATGAATGATCCTGACCAGTGCTGACAGATGCACCACACCTGCTCCTCTACTCCTTTGCCAATGTGCTCAATTTTGAGCAGAGGCTCTTCTACCAATCCTGCCTACTGACAAAAAATACTCCTTGGTCTCTCCCTCCTGGGTTGACTTCATCCCTCCACCCTACTACTTGCTGTCTCCACCAGCAGTGCCTTCAAGTCCATCCTCCTTGTCCCTAGGGTCAGGACTCGCCGCCCAGAGGTCCTTTTGCTAAGGGCCCTTTCTGGTTCAACTCCTCCTTCCGCTATCACCAGCCTCCCTAGAATTGGTCCTTTCAAAACTGCACTCAGGAACCACATATTTGCCACCCGCAGCTGTAGGTGTGCATAACAGTTGACTTTCCCATGTCTGGTGGGCCAGAAGTTAGTCTTTCTCCAACTGTGACAATATATCCTGGGACAGCGACCACCTCACCTCACCTCACCTGTGCACTGCTTTTACTACTGTTCCAATTGCCTAGCTACCATTTTGTATAGTGCAATGTAACATCTTGTGTATACCTGCTGTTGCCATTACAACCCTGTCTGCACACTTCTAGTGTTGCACCTAATGTACTGTTGTTTATGTTCTGTAACCATGTGATTCTGTGACTGTTTCTGTATACTTGATGTGGAACCTTTGGAAATGAGTCCATAACTCGAAGGATTGTAATTGGATATGTATAAATAAATAAATGAGCAGCACTAAGAGAGCCTGCCCACCCTACCCATGTGAATGATGCAACTGCTTAGCATGCCCCAGTGCACTGTGGTGTATGGTACACTACCTGGTCCAAGAGGTGGTAATGTTTTCTAGTACTACAACCACTTCTACTGACTCTAATCAACACGCTGAATCCTTAAAGAAGAAAAATGCAAGACATAGTGATCACCACCACCCAGGCAGGCAGCCAGTCACACATCACATTGGTCAAGTGCAGTGCAGTCATAAAAACGTCTGCCACTGCCACCTGAAGACCTGATGACAGACGCACAACACAATTACATCCTTCTTAGTTCCACAATTGCTGCCAGCCACTGCCAAGTAATTTAAGTATCAAAAATAAAATATAGTCATATAATAATCTCAGCCCAGTTACTGTAAGTGAGATGTAACCAGGCTAGCATACCACACACACACACACAAAAACACACCACTAAAGAAATTACATGACACACACACACACACACACACTAAAGAAATTACATGAATCTTAAATTTAGTAGCATTTTTATCTGTGAAGTATTTGCAGCCAAATATAGGGACATAAGAACAATACAAAGAGTATTCAGTTTCTGGGTTTCGGGCATCTGCTAAGCCATGCACTGTATGAAAGTTAAACAGTACAGTCAGGGTCAGTTACAGGGGCAAGAACAGTGACAAGTAGAAGTAAAGGACTGGAGTAAGGACAAAAAGTGATAAGTAGTAGTCGTGACTTGTGAGGACAAAAGTAATAGTAGTAATAGTAACAGACAGCAGTATCCTACCTTCGGATCAGACAGTGGTACCAGGTACCACCAAGTAAGTTGTGACATGAAATGCAGTTGCTTGCTGTATTTGGACTCTGAACCCATGGATGTTATTTTTTTTTCTATTCTGTGTTGCTTATGTGATCATTCAAGTAATAGTGGCCTGGCCTAGTCCATCCTGACCTGACTTGTTGCAATTAATTGCTACTTCATGTAGTGAACCCTGTTCACAAGATTTTGACCATAGGCACAGATTCTTGTGTAACCCCCTGTCATGTGGGTTACTAGAATCCACTTAGATCTAGTGACAGGCAGGGAAAGGCAGCTTGTGAGACACCAGTTGAATGGGTTTCACACTGTCTCACTCTGTCCTCAGTCTCAGCTGAGCTGGAGGATGACATGATATAGAATTCTCGCAGCATAAGCCACAGTGGAATGTTGCAGCTGAGAGTTAGGTTAGAACGCTGGGGTTTTCAAAGTCAGTCTGAGTAGTCTAGAGGGAGACTCAGTGGAGGGAGGAGATGCGCTGCAGTTGACAGCCCCTCATAGCCCCAGCTCTGTTCAGAGCTACCATAAGAAGAGGGTGTGTTCTCTCCTAGAGAAGGACACAGAAGAAAACTTACTGAAGTGGTTGAGACCATTCCCCAGTTTGTTGCAGTGCCCACCCCTGAAAGGGATGGGGGAACAAGACCAGCTTTTGGGGCAATCTCCTGCCTGCTGGAGGAAGAAAAGCTGCCTGATGAGAAGAATTTGAGCTGAGGCACCAGAAGTATGTTTTGCTGTGAGAGAAGCCCTGGGGCACCTGCAAACCATGGTGAGTCTGATCTGCCAGAGAGCCTATGTTGCCACCAAGATAGTTGTGTAAAAGTATCTGCTGCTGTGGGGAAAGGAAAGGACAGCCAAGTACAATACTTTAAGTTATGTGTATGACTTGAAATGCATCGGAACAGTGGGAGTCTACAGGGATGGACATAGCCACTTAGAGAACGCTGCAAGTCAGGACACCAGTTACCAAAGATAGTAGATTGTTAAATGTGATACACATTTCATGATAGCATTCTACAAACAGAGTTTCAAAGGAAGGTGTTGACTCCAAATAAATGGCCGGGTATGGATTTGGGGGCAAGAGGTAGAGACCCTCCATCTGGAGTAACCAGATTTAACTCCACGGATTCACTTTGGGCACCTATAGCTTTCTCCCAGGCACTTGGCCAGTGTCTGCAGAAAGTACCAGACATGGGATTAAGATGTGTGTTTTCCCTTAGAGCTAGGAAGTGCTCATGGGTGGTTGAGGGAGCCACCAACAGAAATGTCCATGCCATATGGAAAGTGTGTACCAGAGCTGGCCGAGGGCCATGCCTGGGAATCCAAGATAGAGAGAGTACCAGTTCGGGCTGAGAGACCAGTGTGTTCCGAACCTGAGGATTGTTATGATGATGAAGAAGATATGTTCTGACCTCTATAGAACCGCATAACCAGTGAGTGTAGCCCCTGGGAGTCCATCTTGCTTTGTATTCTTGTGCGAAGTGAATAAAAGCCCAACTTTAGAATCCCACTCCTGGTTTGGACATTCTCAATTCTTGCTCTGTGTCCAGAATTACTTGGGTGACCCTGTCCAGAAGTACAAACCTAGCCCTGATGCCGAGTGAATGTTTTCTCCTGAACCCAGGCTAGCCAGGTAGTGAGTTACAAAATGGAGGCACCAGGCACTAAACAACAACAAACCCTAACCTATACCTTGATTACAAATTGGAAGCACTGCTGAGGATTTGGTTTGAATCTTGAGAGAGAACAAGAAAGATTTGCTTTGATTAGGGCTAGCGTTTTGTCTGTCTGGCAGTAGTAGCCCAAAATGTGGAAGCATTGCCACCTAGATGTCCTGCTGTGTGCTACTGTTCATGTGCTGCTGTAATTGTGCCACCAGTTTACTGAGGAGCAGTAAAGCCCGAGAGTGTATGCCCTTGTCCTGCATCAAAGTTCTAACATTTGCCAGCTTTTAAATTAATGTATGACAAGGAAAGTGTGGAAAACTGTGGGAAACAAACAGAGATTTGTGCCCTAGACGTTGGAAGTGCTTGTTGTATGGACAGAGAGTCGCTGAGTGAAATGCCATGAAAAATGGTCTAAATGGTGTTCTCACGAGGAGCTATAATTGAAAAAAAAGTGTGGTTTGCAGTTTAAATTTTGCCTGCTCGACAATCGCCATGGAGGAGAAGAGCACATGAAGGAAGAGGCTCATTTGCATGGTGTCGGTGATTGGTGAGACTGCAATCAGTCCTGCCCCAAGCCAGCTCTAGAGTGACTGCACAGTGTTTGAGAGGGATAGAGAGAGTAGTGTGAACTGCTTGCCAGGAGGGCGTCGCAGTGACTGAAAATGTTATAAAAGTGGTAAAATCTGATTTTTCCATTTAAAATCGGGCTCAACCTGCATTTCGATTCGTCTGGGAAGAGAGCGAGGTGTTCAGAGGGGCAATCAGCAGGACTGCTAGCCCGCTTCATTCCAGAGGCCTCCAACACTGACTGTAGGCTGAATTTTTCCATCGCAATAACCAGCTACTGATTAAGTAAGTACCAGCCTAAAACAACTCAAACTATATGCGATTTTAACTAAAGCCAGCTGAATCTATGTGTAGCAGTGATCATTTTGCAAAGAAGGACTGTGTCATAATTGTGGGTTCAGCAACAGTATCATTTTCAAAGCCATGTGAGAGAATATGGGTTGTATGAAAGATGCAACAAAAATACAGGCAATCCAGTGCAATGAAATACTGTAGCTTTAGGGACTTTTAAGCAAGAACAGTGAGTTACAGCAAATACAAAAGTCCAGAAAAACAATATAAATGTGCTAAGAAAAGAGTGCAGTTTAAACAGTTTGAGTAAACTTTATCAGTACAGTGTGTAAATTGGATGCAGCGGCTTGAGTCAGAAACACAACATTGATGCACAGGAGTGCTGCTGCCACCATTACAGGGTGAGGTAGTAAAATAAACATAGCAGCAAGGAGCCATTTTGTAAAAGTTTTCCAACAGAGTGGGACTTGAGATAACAGTGAGCTTTTGTTTTTCTCTGCAGTCATCACCGGATCAGCCTGCTACTCGGATCATGCCGGGCTATGATAGTAGAAGAAGTTAACAGATTGAAAGATGTTGAGAGATGTTACTATGGGGGCATTTGCCTCCTCATGTGGCGATTCCTGGATATCCAGTAAGAGTGTGCATAATGTGCTTAAAGGCTGGAAGGACATCTTCATGATTCCTCACTGTTCTGGGTGCCTAGAGAGACATGGCCTAACCAAAGCAACCAAGATTCATTTGGCTCCCACACTGATAAAATTCAAGAACCTGCAGTTGGCAATACACAGCACCAGGTAGAGCCTGTTGGAGGAGGCTCAGTAGAGTGTGGCATGAAGCAAGAGGGTACAGAGCTACAGGCAGAACAAAGTACTGATGTATCTGAGTCCGGGTCACAGAGAGACATTGCAGAGGGAGCATCGGCAGATCCTTGGAGAGAGGGCCAGCCCAAGTCTCATAAGAGAAGATGAGATGAAGGAGATCCTTGAATGGGAGGTGTTGACCTCCATGCCCAGTGAGGAGTGGATAGTCTCAGGAGTGAGGAGACTGCTCACTCCTGGGCTCAGATCCTCAGTGAGGAAGAGTATGAGGGGAACCTATGTGGCCTTATGAAGAAGGTGCGGATCCACAGCCTTGGGCTCTTGTCTCGGAGGAGCAGAATGGAAGGAGAAATTGGTGACTCCACAGTCCTGTCCCCACAAGGAGGAGTCAAAGATCCATTTTATGTTGCATTAAGTATGCGTAGCTGGCAGAACAAGGACTGGCTGCTGCCGAGCCAGGCCAGAGGTCTCAAGTTTACCAAGTGTAGTAAAGAGGAAAGACTGGTTCGTGGTAAGGCGAATGAGATCTATGGGATATCCTTTCCTACCTTTCCTCGGAGAGTCTGGGAAGAGATAGAAAGAAACAGGAAATCCTGGATAGTGGAAGTGGCCACAAGTTTTGTCCATCCGGTGCAAGTCGGTATGTCCGAGACAGAGTGTTGCAAGAGAAATTCAGACAACGGAAAGTGGGCAGAACATTGTTTATAGACACTGTTCTGATCGTGGATGGAGGAGGACATGAAACCTTCTTCAATGTGAATTATGAGCTCCCAGATGGGGTAATAATTCTTGCACCTGACCCCTTGTGTTACTTCCCGAATGCAGACAACTTCTTGCAATGTGTCCATGCCTGCCAAGTGGAAAGCAGAGCAGTGGTAGCCGATGCTGCCATCCAGCTGTTGCCGTACCCATGTTGTTCCGCCAGTCTGGCATTCCAGGAACCAGGTACCCCAGATTCATCAGCCTTGCAATGTACTGGCTTTCCAGATTTCATTGACTGGCCTTCCAGATGACTTCATATCCAGAGAGGACACCAGCCCAGCTGTATCCTGATTCATCGCCTGGGTTTTGGATGACTTCAGACCAGCTGTTTCCTGTCCTGTTCCAAGGTTCCATTTCCTAGATGACATCATCCCAGCAGTTTCCAGATGTGCCATCCTGTCATTTTCCAGAAGATATCCAGCCGCTGTATCAGAAGAATGCTGCCAGGAGAGTCGTTGGCTGGAAATCCAGGTGTCGAATTGATTTTGTTCTTCAAGGGACTGGGAAGTCCAGACATTTTATTTTAATGACACTGCAGTACACACCTACACCTAGCAGATTTCAGACTGTTTGAACTGTCCTCAAATACTCTCCCTTAGAATTTCAGTCCTACAGAACTGTGCTTCACGGGCTCCAGCCAAGGACAGACACTTTCTTGGACTTGCCTTCAGGCACTGTTGTCTCTAGATGGGATTTTAGGGCACTCCATCCCCAATAATGTGTATTGTAAATAATGTCATTGTTTTCCTTCTGTTTATACTGTTTTTCTACTTTTCTAAATAAATACTTTTTGAGGATTCTTCAGTGTTTAGATGGTAGGGGTTAGATAGTACTGTGTTTGCAGAATAGGGGTTGTTTTATCTTTTCTTTTGCAGGTGTTCCTTAATGTGCTTTAAAAGTAGTAGTGTTTAAAGTGCAGTGTTGTTGTTTGCTGTGTTTAACTTTTCCTTTCACAGGTATTGTTGTGGAGGAGTGGGAGTAATACCTAGGGTACAGTATTAGCTCCTTGTGTTTTGGGTTGCAGATGTTCAGAGTTGGGGGAGGTTCCCTGTGTTTTGTAGGTTTTTCTTCAGATAGGTTTTCCCTAGAGAGCTAGGGGGATAGACAGGCTGTGGTCCTGACCTGCAGTAGGGGCCATAGTACTGATCTATTAGGAGCTATGCTCTGTGCAATTCTCAGAGACCACTAGGTACCCATGGAAAGATCATAGAGAGGAGGCTGATGCATCAGCCGATGGCCTCTGGGCCCTTAGTGTTGCCTGCCTGTGACTAGCACATGGTAGAAGAGTGCCTGATCACCCTCTCCGTGGGTAGCTCAGAGGGTAGGATGGTCTGGGCCAGGTAGTAATGACTGCAGACAGTCATTTTCCTGGTCAAGGGTGGGTGTAACCCCTGTCACCCAGGGTTACTAGAATCCCACTTAGATCTAGTAGCAGGCAAGGAAAGGCAGCTTATGAGACACCAGTTAAATGGGTTTCACACTATCACACTCTGTCCTCAGTCTCAGCTGAGCTGGAGGATGACATCATATAGAATACTCACAGCAGCATAAGCCACAGTGGAATCTGTGCTGAGGCACCAAGTATGTTTTCCTGTGAGAGAGAAGCCCTAGGGCACCTACGAACCATGGTGAGTCGGCTCTGCCAGAGGCCTATGTTCTCACTGAGATAGTTGTATAAAGTATCTGCTACTCTGGGTCAGGAAAGGACAGCCAAGTACAACACTTTAAGTTATGTGTATGACTTGAAATGCATTGGAACAGTGGGGGTCTACAGGGATGGACATAGCCACTCAGAGAACACTGCAAGTCAGGACACCAGTTACCAAAGACAGTAGATTGTTAACTGTGATATACATTTCGAGATAGCATTCTACAAACAGAGAGTTTCAAAGGAAAGGTGTTGACTCCAAATAAATGGCTGGGTATGGATTTGGGGACAAGAGGTGAGAACCCCCTATCTGGAGTAACCAGCTTTACCTCCACGTATTCACTTTGGACATCTATAGCTTTCTCCCAGGCACTTGGCCAGTGTCTGCAGAAAGTACCCAGATGTGGGATTAAGATTTGTGTTTTCCCTTAGAGCTAGAAAGTGCTCATGGGGTGGTTGAGGGAGCCACCAACAGGAATGTCCATGCCATATGGAAAGTGTGTACCAGAGCTGGTCGAAGACCATGCCAGAGAATCCAAGATAGAGATTACCAGTTCGGGCTGAGAGTCCAGTGTGTTCCGAACCTGGGAGTTGTTGTGATGATGAAAAGATGTGTTCTGACCTCTATAGAACTGCATAACCAGTATGTGAGCCCGTGGGGGTCCATCTAGCTTTGAATTCTTGTGTGAAGTGAATAAAAGCCCCACTTTAGAATCCCACTCCTGGTTTGGACATTCTCAATTCTTGCTTCCTGTGTCTGGAATTACTTGGGTGCCCCTTTCCAGAAGTACAAACCTTGCCCTGATGCCGAGCGAATATTTTCTCCCCAAATCCAGGCTAACCAGGTAGTGGGCTACAAAAATGGAGGCACGGGTGCTAAACAACAACAAATCCTAACCCACACCTTGGTTACACTTGAAAGTGTTTTGTGGATAGGGCCTGCTCAAAGCAATTGGTGTATGTTTTATTCAGGTATCATATTTGAAATTAAAGTGAGGAATGTTGACTTTGAGAAATGTGAGGTGCTCAGCATGTTCTAGTGTCAAACAGGATCGTGTGTCAGTAATGATGTTACCAGCTGAACTAAACAATCATTCTGAACAGACACTAATCGGAGGGCAAAGCTGGCCACATATTTTGTTTGGATTTCAGTACTGGAAAGGATCAGCATAACAGCAGATACTGGGCTCTGCCAGGTATATTTCAACAATTGTCTGTGCTGGGACTGTGTTACAGAGGCAGATGAAGAAGATGTTACAATTACATCTTCTAAGTGACTCAGAGACATGAAGTTGAACCAAGTGACTTTGGGACAGTGCTGTGCTATGCTTGGCTGATGGTGATACTTGCTGGAGGAGAGGAGGGATCGGGGTGACATGATAAAAACATTTAAGTACCTTAAGGGCATAAAAAGGAGCAGGGGAACATCTTCCAATATAGGAGGAGTAAAAATTAGGGGCATGATATGATATTGGAAGGTGGCAGGTTGAGGGAAATGTGAGGAAGTTTTTCTTGCGGAGAGGTGGTGGACACATGGAATAGTCTGTCACAGGAGGTGGTGGGAGCAAGCACAGTGGAGGATTCAAACATGCCTGGGACAGGCATAAGGAACCTTAGAGGTGGGAAGGAGTGGTGAAAAGCTGTTGACCAAGTAGGGTCAGAGGCTGCAAACAAGTGTAGGGCTTATGGGCAGACTGGATGGGCCTAACGGTTCTTATCTGCTAACAATTTTATGTTTCTGTATTTCAATGTGTGGCAGCCTCAATTGGCTTCAATAAGGTGACCAAAGATTCAGCCAGACTCCAACTGCTGGAACTTAGCATGATGTCAACTTTACCTATTTAATTCTGCATGGTGTAGTAACGTAGAGCTTTTTCAGTTCAAGAAACCTTTCCAACAGGTAAAATGTTAAATTCCAGTGGGTCGGAACTTCCTGCTTTAATTTATGCAGTAGTAATTTGACCTCTGCAGCCCCTTCATGACTTTGTGCTTTCACGGAGTGGCTGAAATGATAATACATTGCCCTGCATAACCCAACAGGATTTCAATATTTCTGTTTCCATTTAAGAAATGATGAATGAGAAGATTTAAACAATACATGGAACATGATATGTGTAGTAGCTACCATCTCTAATGGCTTTAATTATGTTGGCACAGTTATCTGATACTATGAACCCTGGATATAGGGAATACGGAGTGAGACATTTCTGGAATTGTTTCTGCAGCATGCAAAATATTGACTGCAGTGTGGTTTCCTCGAAGTGGTGATGCATAATGCAGCCTGCTTTCTACCAACTACAGTAGACCAGGGATTATTACTTTCTGACCAAAAACATGTTGAATAAGCTGTAGCACTCATGTAGCCTATTGTTTGGCTGCTGGTCCATATGTTTGCTGTTATGTGAACCAACTTCTTCTGGGTGTTTCAATCCATAATAGCTTCAATACACAAGAAGTCATACAACTGTCGAACAGACTTTTCAAAAAAATGTTCAACAGGCAACAGTGTACCATAGTTTAACCCAGTGTATGAACTTGAGAAAATCTTTTGGGTAAGCAAAAGTGAATACTAATAGAGCAATTAGTTAATTAGGGTGTACTAGTGGGGTAATGGAGCAGTAATAGGGAGTAATGTTTGGAAAGGGAAAGGAAAGCAGGAGGTGAGGAAAGAAGTTGGTGTAGGACTACGGGGTTGAGGGGCAAGAGAGGGAGATAAAGATCTTCATGGAAATCAAGGAAGGCAGGGAGAAGAGGCGAGCCTAGAGGAGTTGAAGAAGACAGGAGAAAAAGGCTTGGTCTAGAGGGAGAGAGGTTAGTGGAGATAAGCAAAGTCATGAGGAATGGGAGGGCTTGGAGAAGAGGGAGGTACAATGGGGAGTGGAGATGACATGGGAATACTAAACAAAATCATGGAGAAGAAAAGTGAGCAAACATCTGCTACAGCAGAGGATGGGAGGGAGGTGAACATGCTTGAGTGGGGTATTCAGGTGATAATCATTGGGGACTCTGTGATTAAGAGAATTCATTGGGAAAGAAGGGGGACAAGGATGCCAAAATAAAAGTGGTGTGTATGCCTGGAATAACAGCAGGAAGAGTGGTCCAATGATAGAGGAAGTGGTAAAAGGAATGGGGAAACTAAGCATAATTATTCACCTAGGCACCAGGGGAGAAGGTGGAAGTGGTAAATGTAGATTCAGGGAGTTGGAGAAGGCCTACAGGGAGGTGACAAGATGTCTGGCATTCTAGGTGGTAATTCCAGTGCACAGAGCTAGCACAGTAAGGAAACTTAGGATAGAGGAATTCAGTGCATGACTGAGGGATTGGTTTAAGGAGGAGAGGTCTGATTGCATAGGAGTCTGGGGGTGACATGGTCAAATAAATCGCTCTATGCACAGGACAGACTACACCTCAACAGGGAGGGCTTGAGGGTACTCAAGGACAAACCGGGAGGGTACATTACTCATACACTTAATTTAAACTACTGGGGGCAGATGGGCCTAAGGTACAGAGACCCCAGGAGTTGGTAATGAATAGAACTTCCCTATAAGAGTGAGAGTGGACAGGAGGGGAAGGGGAACAGAGTGGTTTGATAATGGGGAAGCATAGAAGACAAAGAGGAAAGTGCTAGTGAAGAAAATGATGGGGCTCAGACTCAAAGTGAAGGGTGGTCTTTGAACATACACAGTCTCAGAAACAAGATGGATGACCTGCAAGTGCTACTTGCAGTGGGGAAGTGGATATTGTGGCAGTAACTGAGACTTGGGCCACACCTAAGCATGACTGGGACCTCTCAGTTCCAGCATATAAACTTTACAGGTGAGACTGAGTGGTAGGCAAAGAAGGAGAATTGGCAGTATTCATTAGGGAAGGTATAACAAATACAAGGGAGGAGGCAGAAGAGGGAGGGAAGGAAGATGTAATGGGTCCAATTATAGATCAGTAGAACAAGGAAGATAAGGTTGGAGTTGGTATACAGACAATCCGGTCAGGATGAAGAATTGATAAGGACCTGAATTAGCAAATTCTGATAGCTGTGGAGAATGGTGAATTGGTAATAGTGGGGACTTCAACCTGTCCAGGATTGACTGGAGTGTGCCAACCACAACATGTGCCTGGAGTTAGAAAATTCTAGAAGAGATTCAGAATGGGTTCCTGACTCAAGGTGTCACTGAATCTGCCTGGGAAGAGGTAATCCTTGACCTGGTGCTCATGAATGGAAAGCATGTACAGGACATAACAGTTTGGAAGCCACTGGGTGGAAGTGATCATCACTCAGTGTGGTTCCAGCTAGATATGGGCAGGAATGTGTCCCACTAGGACCAAAATCCTGGACTTTAGGAGGGCAGACTTTAGGAGAATGGGAGAAGTACTAAAAAGCACCTAGCAAAATTACAGCGACTATGGATGTGGACCAAAATGGGTCTTAATAAAGAAGGCTTAAGGGCTGCAATGGAGGAGTGTGCTAGATACAAGAGGACATACTCAAAGGTCAGAACACCCAACTGGTACAGCTCTGAGGTAGCCCAGGCAGTGAGGAACAGCTAGCCTATGGGAAATTCAAGAAGACCAAGAGAGAGGAGGACAGGGAAAAATACTTAAGGCTGAAATGGAGGCAGGAAGGGTAGTTCAGAGAGCCAAGATGCAGAAGGAACTGCAGTTAGTGTAGGGTATTAACAAGGAATTGAAGGCTTTCTTCTGCTACATAAAGCGAGAAAGGGACAAGAAAGATGGGATAGCTAGACTAAGACAAGAAGATGGGTGGGTGGAGGAAAACAGGGAGAAGGCAGAGTTAATGAATGAATGCTTCTGCCCTGTCTTCACTAAGGAGAAAGATGGACCCTAGCAACAGGGGGAAGGGGAACAGAAGGGGAGGAGGACAGATGGGGCAATAGAAGGAAAGAGTGAAGAAAGGGTTGCTAGCTCTGAGGATAGACAAATCACCAGCTCCAGGGGCCAGACCTCGGGGACGGAGGCACAGAGAGGGCGCTGAAAATTACATTTGTCAAAATCTGGTGCTGTACTGATGCGATGCTGTAAACATGTCGCTGTTGCATTGGTATATGCTGAAGGAACTGGCAGGAGCTTGCAGAGCCACTAGTGGACCTGTTTAATTGTTCTCTGGAGTCAGGCATGGTACTCGGAACTGGAGAATGGCACATGAGGTGCCCCTCCACAACAGTGGTCCCAGGGATGACCTTGGGATCTACAGACTGGTCAGTCTCACTTCCATATTATGCAAACTTATGGAGACCATACTGAAGGAATGATTGACAGAGCAACTAGAAGAACATGGTCTCTAGGGTGTAAGACAACATGGATTTGTTGAAGGAGGTCCTATCAAACAAATCTGATTGACTTCTTTGACTGGGTAACCAAAACAGTGGACACAAGCAGTAGACATCCTCTATCTGGATTTCAGCTAGGCCTTTACTTTGTACCCACAGGAGGCTGATCTGGAGGTTGGTGGACCTTGGAGTAGAAGAGAAGATGGTTAGATGGGTGGAAAACTGGCTAGGTGACAGGACCCAAAAGGTGATGGTGGGGAGAGTTGTCTAGCACCAGAGTGGTCACAAGTGGCATCCTGCAGTGCTCGGTGCTAGGGCCAGTGCTATTTAGTGTTTTCATTAATGATATTGGGGATAGCATTAAGGGCAAAATGTGTCTGTTTGTGGATGACACCAAGCTCGGCAGGAGGGTGGACTCAGCTGAGGGATACAGGACCTTAATGAGGACTTAATAAGACTTGAAAAGTTGTCCGGGATCTGGCAACTGAGCTTCAATGCCAAGAAGTGCAAAGTTAGGCACATTGGAGCAAAATAATGCAGAGACAGAGTACTACCTGGGAGGGGTCCAGGTATCTCCTACAGAGGAGGAGGACTTGGTAGTGATAATAGCTAGTGACCTGAAGTATTCTACAGTGCAGGAAGGCAGTGGCAAGAGAAAACAGGATGTTGGGGTGCATAGCTAGTGGAATCAACAGTAGGTGACAGGATGTGTACTGCCCTTGTACAGATCTTGATGAGACCACATCTGGAGTATGCAGTGCAGTTCTGGAGCCCTCACCTTAAAAAGGACATCAACCTGATGGAGACAGTCCAGAGGAGCTCTTTGAAAATGATTGTGGGGCAGCAGAGTAGAGTGTATGAGGGAGAGACTGAGGGCCCTAAACTATACTCCCTGGAAGACAGGAGGAAAGGGGAGACAGGGGACAGGAAGGAGAGGGAGACACGATTGAAACCTTCAAGTGTTTGAAAGGGATTAATAAGGTAAACAGAGAGGTCTGTTCAGGCTAAGCTGCAGCAAAACTGCAAAGGGCACAGCCTAAAGTTGAAGGGTGTTTAAGAGGGAGGTTAGAAGATAACACTCCTTCACAGAATGGTGGTGACCAAATGGAACACACTGCCAGAAGAGGTAATTCAATTGAGGATGGTGGTCAGCTTCAAGAGAGGCTAGGATAGCTATATGGAGTAGATAAAGGTAATGGAAGGAAGGGGAGGAAAGGGATGGAAAGTTAGGGAGAGGTGGAGCAGGGACAATAGCCTCAGCTGAGAACCCTGCTAAAGCAAGCTGACTAGATAAATCAAATACATAATTCTGCTGGCTTCTTCACATGTTCATATATACTACTCTGGGATTTTCTGTTACTTGAAGGTGTCAGAAAAAATTCCATGTTTGTCTGAGATGACTGCAATGACACAGCCACAGATTCAATGTCACTTATTGCTTCCAGTATCGCTATGATCACCACCATACCTCCACCATTTCCATATGCTAAGCACACTGCTCTTTTACCTTGCCCCACTCAACTAGGTGTTTTGCCTTTACATGTTGCATCATTACTGATGTGCAAGACTGTGTCCTCTTGCCATGACTGACGCTATTTTGTGCACGTACTACATATACCTCCAGAGCTGTTTGCAGGGTCAATATAGAATAAATTCCACACTAAAGATTTACCTTTTCACTTTGTGCAGTGGTGCCTGGCACTGTATTTTGTGCATTCAAATGAACTTGATGAAACCCTACACTGACATCTCCTTCTTCAGATATTCAAGAATTGTTACTCTTCTTAATTTATGTGTGCGAATTTTTTTATGCACTTGCCTCTCATGCATTGTAGCAGCATCCTGTCCTACATCTTCATCCCAACTATCAATGTCATCATCATTTCCACCATTAGAATCAGAATAATTAGAAGTGTCATTATGTGGGGCATATCCTGGCTGTCCCATTCCAGTCCTCACCAACTATGCCAGCCTTCTCTACCTCAGCATCTGAGCTTTCATTTGAGGAAGATGCCTCTGTGCATGCTGCTTCAGCAGCTGGAACTACCAGGCACATGTGGCAGAATGTTAAGTACCTATATGAGTAACTCCTTTCAGTTGTTCCTGAAACTCTACTATTCTTCCATTGCAAACGTACTTTTTCTGTGTAGGATATTTAGTGCGGTCCTGGAATTGTTATTATTACACTACATTCTGATTTATTGGTGGTATGATTATTGGAGTCCTTATCATCAACAGTTGTGCATGCAGTAACATTGTGCTTCTTCTTATTAGACCTATTAGTAGTAGACATAGTGACTGATCACAAATACTACTGGTGAAAGCACAGTGGCCTTAAAGGTGATAGGAAACATAAGTTTAATTAATAATTTATGAGGCTAATGAGGCTCCTGATTGGCTACTGAATTGGTTACTAATGTCTTACAAATGACTGATCCAGCTGTCATCTGACACTGTGCGACATGCACGCTCAGTCACTCTGCTATAAAATTGGATTGCAGTAAAATAAATGGGAAAAAGAAAGTTGTTATTGTGATTAGACTTATAATTGCAGTAACAACCTTGAAGCCGGTCATTTCCATGGATTAATGACCAGTTGGTGGGAGGTGGCCTGAGGCACAGCCTCGGCCACCTATTCCCCAGCTGGTCATTAATCCTTCAGAAATGACCTCAGCTTGTTCATTATTGCTTAAGTATTTATACCTCTAGGTGCCCTTCAGTTGTTCTTTTGTATCTACTATATCTTATCTTCTGATGTGTTTTGACCTTTTTATGACATTAATAATTTAATTTTGTTGCCATGTAAGTACCATAAATCCTTCTCTCCTTAGCAATGGCTGTTCTCTCTTTTTGTACTGCCTGAACATTCTATGACATCAATAACACTTTTCCAGGCCACTCAGATGAACAGCATGGAATGGTGTTATTGATGTCATAGAATGTCTTTGAAATATGAAAAGAAAAAGCAGTAGCTGGTGAGGAGGTGGAACTCTATGGAGATCTGTGGGCACCCAAAGTTAGATTATTTATTCATAAAAATTGGTCAAAGCACATCAGAATACACAACTGGGATGGAAAGGAAGATGGAATGGCAGTTAACTATGTAAAAATAATTTCCATCTCCTTAAAAGAGCTAGTGTACTGCCTGGAACCTGCCTTGATTTAATTGTTACGTTTAGATGTAGTCAGCTATCACTTCTTGTATCTCAAGTAATTTTTCTTTTTTGTTTGCCTAATTAGAAGGTTTTCCACCTGGCAATACTGGGATGATGTGTGGGCAGCACTCTGTCCTAGAGAGCTAAAAAAGTCAGTTCTGTTCCTCCCACTACATCAACACTGAAACCACACTGACTGTGACATCACTAGTAACCAAGGAGAACCATTTCTCACTGCCAGATTATTCTCTTTCACATGAAGCAGCAGGGACTGGCTATTCTTGGTTACTAGTGATGTCACGATTTCCTGCATTTTGATTGGTAACTTGTGACAGTCACTGCTCAGACTGCAAGGATTGTGATGCCTCAATGTGTTTAGTCACATTTCTGATGATGTAGTGGGAGGAAAAGAATTGGCTTTTTAACCTCCAGAGTGCTGCTCCACACAAAAGCCCAGTACTGCTAGGTGCAAATTCTTCTAATTAACAAACAGAAAATAAGAAATATTTTGGATATAGGAAGTAATGCTGACTGCTATTAATTCCAGGCAGTTCACTAGCTCTTTAAGATGAATACCTTATACAGCTGTAAAAGGCTATTTCACTAAGTGCTGAGGAGAGTCTGGCTGGCTATGCCAAATTATTTAATGTCGGGAGTCTGACAGTGGCCCTAAGACCAATGCCATATATAGCCATAAAGACTGTTTCATTAAGTGCTGAGAAGAGTCCAGCTGGCTATGCAAATCACAGTAATTAATTTTCTGATGTCTAACAGTGTCACTAAGCAACGCCTTATACAGCCATAAAGGCTATCTGTTTCACACAGTCCTGAGGAGAATCTGGCTGCCTACGCCAAATTATTTAGTGACAAGGCATCTGACAATAGTCCAAAACAAATGCCTTATATAGCTGCAAAAGGCCAACTGTTTCACTAAGTGTTGAGAAGGGTCAAGCTGGTAATGTCAAATTACAGTAACTAAATTTCTAACATCTAACAGTATTACTAAGACAATTGCCTTATACAGTCAAAAAGCTACTGTAAAATGGATTATTTTTATGTTTGTCGTATTTAGCACATGAGACTAAGTGGTCAGAATTGTGCAAATTTAATTTAGACCAAAGGGATTAGGGCTTAATTCATTTCTGTAGAAAATGTGCGATTTCAGCCAATCGGCATCATTTTATTTTCATGCAATCACCACATTGAGCGAAAATAGTGAAAATTAAATTACTGCGAAAATACCTAGTCTTACAGTATCTGTTTCACTGAGTCCTGAGGAGAATCTGGCTGGCTCTGCCAAATTATTTAATGTCAGGTGTAACAAGGGATAAAGAAGTGTGTCTCTATATTTCAGCCTAACCTCATTTGGTCTAAAATATTATGTGTTTGTGTAACAAATGTTGACCTATATAATTGGATCATATAAAACTTGTAAAGCCACAAGACAAACTAAGCCACAAGTTGCAATATTAAAGTGCCTTTGACATTTGTGCTGACCATGTAATTAATAGCAAACAGTTGTCTTATGTGTTTGCAAGACAGAAACACAGGATAGTGTCCAAATTACCCTTCTGACTATCTCTAGTGTTTGTCATTATCAGGACAGGCCAAAATGCTTGTATGCACATTCCTAAGTCCAAACCTATTTCTTCCTCCTGGACTTTGGTAACTGGCAGTGACAACTGTTGCTAGCCATATATAATAATAGAATGTACACTATCTATACTTGTGCTGACCAAGGATGAGCTCATACATATACCAAAGGAGTATTGCCTTGTAAGTTGATGTTTGTGCTTGTTTTAAACCAATCATAGAAAACCATAGGAAATGATGATACTGTCTTCCACTATATAAGCAAGCCAGCACACACTGTTACTTTGAAGAATGTACCACTTGTAATCTCTCGCTGTGATTATTGTTATAATAATTAAATTCTTCCACCTTCAGTCTCGTCTCCGTTCGTCTCCTTTCTAAGTATCTGTAATTGATAATTTACTAACTGTAATTTTTTCTGCACGCTGCACAGGGTATCTGACAACGGTCCTAAGACGAATGATTTATATAGCCGTTAAAGGGCAAATGTTTCACTGAGTGTGGAGTCAAGCTGGCTATGCCAAATTACAGTAATTAATTTTCTAGTGTCTAACAATGTCACTAAGACAAATGCCTTTTACAATTGTAAAAATTATCTTGCTCACCAAGTGTTGAGGAGAGTCTTGCTGGCTATGCCAACTTTTTAATATCAGGCGTCTGACTGTGGCCCTAAGAAGAATGTCTTATACAGCATAAAAGTCAACTGTTTGAGTAAGTGCTGAGAAGAGTCAAGCTAGCTATACCAAATTGATGTCTTCCTCATACCACCACTAGATAAGGTGATAGAGTAGGGATTCATGGTATGGTCTCTCACTCTCTCCGTCTCTTCTCTTTTCCCCGCCGCTAGTCTCAGACCAAAATCCCTTTCCCTATTTCCTCCTTCCTGACACACTACACTCAGTTTTTTTTTCTTTTTTTTAGTCAGTGTCACTACAGTGAGCTTAGCCGAGGTCACACAGTGGATCTTCTTGGCTACCTTTTTTTAAGCTATCCCTTTAACAAGAGCCTCTAAACATACAGGGACCGGCAAAATGTAGGCACTAGGAGTTCGATTTCTTTTATTGATGAATGATGAATCACAACAACTGACCACTGTTGATGTTGCTAGCTACTTGCTGCTGCCAGATATAGTAGAATGAAGAAATACCCACATGCTGTTTATCTTTGCAGTTCAGGACAGTGATGCAAGGTAAATTAAATCTGCGTTGCCAAGGGAATATGTTTTCTAATGCTCACTGCCATCTGTCTCTCACTCTGTCACTCAGCTTTCAAGCAATTCATTTGCACACACATATATACATGCAGTCAGGTAGCCGAGTGCTGTACTGTGCAGTGTGCACAGTGAATCATGTAATAAAAACTGCCTTGGTGTCTTTCAGGGCAGGGTGATTACCAAATAAGTCTTCTCAAAAATATTTATTTTTACCTTTTTACATAAATAATAAACAAATCTCTCTTTCTGTCTCTCTCAAACAGTGCTGGTTGGAGCATTGGCTTTGCAGACTAGGAAACATGATTCAATGAAATAATCAGTATATAGAGCAGCAGCAAATTATGTCTAGATGACTGATGGCTTGCTGCTTCTCTTTTTAAAGATTTTTTTTCTGTGTGTGAATTTTTTACTGCTTGTGAAAGGTACTGGATTGACAGTACTGGAACCTGAAGTCCTCTGCTTATCCACATAACAGGTACAGCATGGGGTTCACAGTACAGGGTTCTTCCCAATGCCCCAACAATGTCTCTCAACCCTGCCAAGAAGGGACCACCACATAGGTGAGGAGGGTAGTTCAGGCTCCATGCCCGTTAACTCCTTGGCCTCTCATATGAGACTGTCAACAAGGGTACCAATTAGTGCCAATTGTATTGGTGGTTTTGTGATGTGGACACCTACCCACTGGGAACTGGACTGAGACTACCACAACTCATTTCACAGATGCCACTAAACAGCACCCAGGTGATAATGGCTTCCAGCTTACCGCCTCTCAACTGAATCATTTGTTGTATGCTCCTGATAACTATCTCAATTTTTCAAGCTGATCCTCAAGTCAGGAACAAAAATAAATACTCAATTGCTCACCTAAAGCTGCCTGAACGCTCCAACTATAATAAACAAATTTTTCACTAGAACCCAAGCCAGCCTGATCTGTTCACCTGAGCACATTTCCTCACTCCAGAGTCCCTCCCACTTTAATGTTCTCTTTTCTGGCCTCAGGCTGCAGTGCAAACTAGAATAATTGAGCAAGGGAGAGTAACTGGGATTATTTTCATTCTCTGATATTTCTCAGTGGTCTACTCCATAAGATTTAGTGTCAATCATTTAGTCACAGTCACCAATTCCACATTGCTGCTGCCTGTGTTGAAGAGAACAATCTGCCTGTTCAGTGCTTTGTGACCCTTGAAACTGCATTGCTCACGTGTCAGATCTCTTTTTTATACCCTGGTGAAAATGAATGCTGATTGGACCGCATGACCACACTGGGCATGGCAGATCAGATCATATGCTTCCTTGCTGCAAAGCTGAACATGGGTGGTCACATGATTGCCATGGAAAAAGCTTTTGTTTTAACAAAGACTGAGCTGTGTGAGCCGGCAATAAACCTGCAGGACTGCAACAGGGTAGGTTGGTATTTGTTGCATTAACTGATTCCCTTACAATCTTTGCAAACTGATGTTCCCACTCCATGACTTCTGCTGCATCTGCTTTTACCCCAAACAGAAACCCATCCTGCTACCCAACCTAAATACCAGACTTACAAATACAATTGACATCTGGGTAGGGTAGTACTTTACCTGAACTATCATGCCTGGCTACAAAATGGTAATATCTGCATCACTTTACGTAGCTACCTGTTGGGCAGCCATGCCTTGTTGTCAAGTAATTTGTTAGTTGCAAAAACAATAGAAATAGCCAGCCTGCGGTGCAATGGTAGCACTGCACGCTTCCAATGCAGTCGACCAGGTTCAGGAATGAGCCCTGGAAGAGGGTGCTGGCTGGGGTGAGGAGGCTCAAGTATCTGGAGGACCACTCACTTTCTCCAGGGAGGAGGGGTTGAGGCTCGGTGCTGGCTGACCTCTGGTAGAGGCCAGAGGCTTAGCAAGTGTCCGAGCTACATGGAGGGTTGAGGGTGACAGACATTGGTGCTCACATCTTGATGTCTGGGCACATGTCAAGCCCTCTGTAACAAGGAAAATTGGTTCTCAGATTGCTGGGTAGATGGAGTGCCCAGTGCAGACCCTGAAACTCCTACCTGCCTGTCCCATTCAGGGTGCCCGATGAGAACAAGAAGGACCTTGGGGTGTAGATCTCAATCTCATACCCACTTGGAGGTATATGCACAGCTTCATGGGGGTTCACCTGCAGGTTCAGGTAGGTGGAGAAGTAGGGCAGACACCATAGGCGACTCCTGATGGTGCATGGCTCTGAGGCGGGGGATAAAAATTGAAAGTAAAAACAACAAAAACAATAGAAATCACTGAAGTGGGATAATTCCATTGAAGTTGGGCAAAGAACATTGGGATCCCTCCTATTAGTTACCCCAGACTGCAGAGGCAAATTCACACCCATCTCTTGTAGGTGAGATAGATAAGACCCCAGGAAACCCTTTCCATATCTAATTTTTTTTTTTTTACTTATAAATGTTAATCATGTCAATGTTGATAATGCTGGGACAAAAAAAATCTTCTAAATGTTCTTCCCCAATCCTTTTGTTTCCACTCCTCCATTCTAGAAAAGTTATTGGTAGTACTCCACAGCTGTAAGCACCATGGGAAAAGATTCCACTCTGAGACCACAGGCAGGTGTCACTTGTGAGCTAACTGCAGGTCTAGCTGTAGTAGTAGTAGTAGTATAAACTTTTATTTTCATATAGGGTACAATACCATTAGGGTCAAAGCCCTGTTTACAGGTTTGCCCTGTGTTGAGCTACAGTTTACATATATAATGCCTACTATAGACAAACAATTATTAAGATTTTAAAAATGGTCAGGAAAAAGACATCAACTCTGTAACTTTGATTGGATAAAACCAGTTATGTTGCCCTTGATCAATCGCTGGTAAACCCACATTTTACTGTTGACCTATGCTATCATGTATGAGCAATTGACCCCTTACATTCATCCAAGAAACCAGCACCATATTTGAAAACCTAGCAAAACAACAAAGTGAAATCAATAAAGCTCAATCCCTTTCCTTACATCCCTCCATTGTCTGTATCCATATGCTCCACAAATCTCCCTGTCTCAGCTCACCTCACTACATACCTAAACTGCAGTTCCTGATGTATCTTTGGAGTGCTGCCAACACATCTGTAATCCATGATAGGCTCCTTCCTTTCATGACCACAGCTTGCTGAAAGCAGCTCTGGAGCAGAGAGAGAGAAACACACACATACACACACACACACACACACACACACACACCAGCTCCGGAGCTGGGAGAGAGAAAGACACAGGGGACACAGGGGACATAGGAGCAGAGAAAGTGTGCTGTGGAGCTGAGAAACACACATAGGGACATAGAAGCAGAATGCAGGAGATTGCTCTTGCAAACTGTTGCTGAAATCGTTTTGCAACTCATAGGCTGCACCTGCACTTAGAGTTAAGAAAAAAGGCTTGCTCTTTATCGTTCCATGACACCTGGTGTCATGCTGGAATGGACTAAATATATGTTTTGTGACTGAAGTATTGATTTAATGGTTACTACAAATGCATATTTCAACATAAAAGACATAGAATGTGAAAAACTATTTGATTATAGTAGTATTTTCATTGGAACTACAGTAATTTCTTAGGCAGTATACCTCCAAAATAAAACAAAAATAAGCTATTTAAAAGGTCTCTGAGTATTTTTCAATTAAGAAATAGTTTATTTTATAAGTGCAATGACCTATTCCAGGCCCTGGTATATGGTGGCATTAATGCACTTCCCAGGTAGTTAGCAGTCACATGGCCTTTGCCCTCCTGACTCACGATGCAGCTGGGGCATACATTAATGCACCCATACACCCATGGCCTATTGTGAGTTACAGCTTACCTATTATATGGCTAATGCCAATAATCCATGTTTAGGACACTCTTTCTAAATGTGATAATCCATTGTTTGTGACTAGTGGTGGTGAAGTGCCTAAAATTTAGCGCAGTATTTGCATAGAATCTGAATTTCACTTACTACTCCACAAAGCGAAGCAAATAACTATACATCTCAAAGTAACGCGAAGTTCCATTGTTCTCTATGGACTTGCGTTACTTCACCTTGTTTCTATTGACTTCGTAACTTTGCCTTGTTTTTGCGCTCTTTAAGGCAAATTTTGCAGTGAGTCATGGAATGCAAAGTCACATGGGCTCTATATTGTCTTGCACAGCCTCAGTTCATCATAGTGTGTGTAGTGGAAAGCCGGAGACAGTTTGCTGTCAGAGCTCTGAGATTCAAACCCCTAAAAACCTTTAAAACACCTTTTGCCACAGAATTTTGAGACAAAATTTGTAGATCGATTGTAGTATACCATGATGTGGTTATATCATAGAGCATTTATTGTTGTTTTGTGAATATTGAATGTTAATTTAGTTGATTCAGTCTCTGTACTGAGAGACACTGTAGAAGTGTGCTTCAGTGGAGGGCTGATCTGTGGTATAGAAGGGAGAGTAGTGAGAAAGGCTTTTTTCCCAACTGTTTTTGGCTATTGTTTATTATTTTGTGTTCAGGTAGACACAGTACAACTTCACTGAATTGTTTATAAATATTTTCTGTTCACTGGGCAGTTTTTCAGTCTTTTACAGGACTGTCTGTGTTGTACTGTGCTGAACAGTTAACGTTTCTGTGCGGACCTTGAATCTGTGTGCATGCTGTCAATCGATATGCATTTCATTGCGGCATTCAATAGCAGTACTTTGAATTTCTAAGCTTCTCTGCAATTTATTTCCCTACTTCTGTGTAGCTAGGTACTTGCGTCTCCTCCCCCATCAAAACAAGGAATTGTTTTTTGACATTTGACTTTTTGAAGATTGGTTAAGGATTCAAGGACATGCATTGTGTTGTGCCTGTGCAGCTGCATTTAGTGTTTTGCTTCCCAGCCACCCAAAAGTACTAAAATATCAAGCTGTTGTAAATTGTCTGTGTCATCTGAAAAAATGCCTGTGAAGAGACGGTCTGGCAAAGCAGTTTCTGCTGTGATGCTGCTGCCAAGAAGACTATTAGCAGTGGAAGTTGTTGTGGAGATGAGTCAGGTTCATCAGGGGCTACCAATGGTAGCAGTGTTAAGAGTGGTTGTGGCTGTGGTAGTACGCAGCAGAAGGGAAAGGTAGTAGTTGATGCAAGTAAAGGGATTTGTCCGACTATGTTTTCACGGCGAAATCAGTCACTTCAATGCTGGTTGGAGATGGTGTTGCCCTGCTGTTGGTAAAGTTAGTGAGGGCATGGTTGATAACAACAGGAGTATTGCTGCAAGTGCATCCCTGTTAAACTTATCATGTGGGAAAATGTTGTTGAATCTGCAGAATTGAGTGCAGTTGATATCCTACTACCTACAGAACTCGAACATGATTCTGATCATGATGATGACTCACAGTCTCATGTTTCCACTGATGCTGAGGGTAGGCCATTCAGACATTGACGAAAAAGTCAGGCTGATAATATTGTGGCTGCTGTTGAACTTGGAATATCTCCACAGGAGAACAGGATCCAAAGTGAATTAGTGGATGATGATGATTATGATGATGATGATGCTAGCGACCTCATTTGGGAACCGGAAAAAGAAAGTTAAGGAGGCTGATTGTAAGCAGTTTGTTAATTAATCGCCCCTCCTCAAAATTCTGCTGTAGCTGTGTCTGTTGATGACCCTGAATTAATAGTCATAGATTGTGATGTTCAAAGTCCAATTGTGCACAACAGCAGAAATCATGCATTACACCCCATTTCCCATCGCCACCAAAAGTGCAGTTACATATGCTGCAGCACCAGTAGCGACATGTGAAGAGTAGGGCATCCAAATCCCTCATTTGGGATTTTTGTACAAGATGGCAACAATGAAACAGCATCAATCTGCTAGCTTTGCCAAGTGCATGTGAAGCATGGTAAAATGTGTAGCCATTTGAGCACTGGGGCCTGCACACTCATCTGAAGAGCAGGCACAAGGCACTGTGGACGTGGCACCAGAGGGAGCTAATGCCATAGTTGGGTACCTTAGTGAGCATGGTATGCCATTCCATCAGTGTAAGTAGCCATGTCAGTAAAAGTGGTGAAATAACACCAGAGGGTTACTACAGGCATAAGGAGGATGATGATTTGGAATGTTCAAGCAGTGGTCAGAGTAGCAGCGGCAGTCCATGTAGTAATTCTACTACATCAACCCCTGAGCTTAAAACAAGGAAAATATCCATGTACTGGCTTGTCACCTGTACATCCACCATCACACATCCAAGGTACCCCATCCATGTCAATTAGTACAGTAGAGCCATTTGACACACCACGTGTAAAGCAACAAGCAATGCAGCCACATTGCACAGCCTTTTGTGCATAACACTAAATACCCACCCAATCATGCAGATGCACTTGAACTCAATGCTGCCAGAAGGAAATGCTGGCAACTGACCTTTGCCATTTTCCTTTGTAGAGAATGTGGGCTTCACGCGCTTTGGTGGCATGCGCATGTCCTAAATGGAAGGTCTTGTCCGGACATACTTTTCCACCCATGCTGTCTCTGAGTTATATCGGACGGTGACAGAGTCTATAAGACATGCCCTTCAACATTCTGTATCACTTTAGATTCACTTAAGCATGGCTATGTGGACAAAGCGGCAAAATGGCGCATAGTTCCTATCTGTGTATTACTACACATTGGGTGCACCTACCTGGGGTTGTCTGTGATGGTGGGATGGGAAAGCAGTGTAATACTTCAGACTGTGGTGGTGGTAGCAACCTTCATGGCATTAGACAGCATGCCATGCCTGCAATGCATAGTGTAGCAGGGTTGCATACAGGTGAACACATGCTAGACTCCGTATTGACAGAAATTGATGAGTGGCTACACCCCTGTCGCTAAAAGCTGGCTTCATAGCTAGTGATAATGGAACAAGCGGTGCGAAATGTATCAGCAATGGTGGCTTTGTGCAGGTTCCTGTATGGTCCACTATTTAAATCTGGTGGTAAAGTTTCTGCAGTACCTTGAAATAAAGCAAATGCTGACTGGTGCACGTTGCATCTGTGCCCACTGGCGCTTTGAACACTGACTTCCTGTCTATTTAACTGCCTCCCTGAATCATGTGACCTGCAGACCTGCGGAGACAGTCAGGCATGTGATCAGTGGCATGTTTTAATGACTTCACCTTATCAAACTGTAACTCAAATTGAACTTGAAGTGGACCACATGAAGTAAGGCAAAGTAAGGTGAATTTCAAGTTTTTAGTAGACAATTCATGTAGTGCTATGCGAATTTGAAGTGGACCACTTCAGCTTCACTTCACCTGTGAATTAAAACTTTGCTGTATCTCTATTTATGACTGATAGGTAGCAATAATCCATTTCTAAGCATGAATTATTACAAGCTGTCAATCTCAAACAGTGAATTACTAACAAGATGATAGTCAAATGGTTTTGACTGCACTTTCAGACCACTCATTTTCCTCGTTATTTCTGCAAATGCCTGACTCGATCAGTTTCAAGAGTTACTGGTTTGTCTCAGCTAGAAAATCCTTCTCTGAATAGTGGAGGTTTCAAAACACATAATTACGTAGGCCACCATGAGGTAAGTCAGTCTTGCTCCTCGGGATCACAAGTTAGTTCAGGCAATTCTGGGCCCACTTCTGGTTTGGGGACTTTGGCAGGACTGCAAGGAGCACATTTTCAATCACTTGCTAGTTGGGCCAGCTTTGCCATGATTTGCATGACAAATCAGGGAGGCTGCACTGTACTGAGGCCTCAGCTGACCAGGTGTTTATCTTTTTATGCTGATTCCTAGTGGAAAGCAACTTTCTGAGGAATTCAGAAGCCATGGTCTCCATTTGTCCCAGAGAAAGGACAGTTTCTAATAGCAAAGCAAAAAGTAAAAATAAACACTTGGAATTCTGTAATAACATTCCCCTAAGCACACCCCACAAACTGAAAATGCATCCTCTGATACTGTTGGACTATCCCAATAATATAAAAAATAAAACAATGGGAAGAGTGAGTTGCAAGGTGTCAGTTCAACCTCTGGGTTTATAGAACTTCAAAATGCACTTGGCCTTGACATTGTGGATTACAAGGTTTCCTAAATCCTTCAATTGAATTATCATCTTGTAACTCACACGTCCCATCATTTATTCTATATTTAACAAATGGAATAACTTAACACAAAATAAAAAGTAGTCTTATATGTTGCATTGACAGCTGACCAAAAGTTCATGCTTGATGATTGTGTTGAAGATGTTCAAGGAGGCAGATAGTGAGTGTAATTTGGTGGAATGTTGTTCCAGCACCTCACATTGCTGTATTGGAATGTCAGTTCACCATAAGCGGTGTTTATCTTTGACTCACTGTATTCCCTTGACTTTGAATCACATAGTTGATAATTATGCTGTGGTTCTTTTAAGTGTGGTTGTTTTGTTTATCATACTAAATATTGTGGCCAACCATATTTTGTTTCATCTTATGTCTAGTGAATCCCAATCTAAGTCTTGGAACATAATACACTGATGAATTTTAAACCTACAGAGTAGGAAATCTGGCCAACCTACACAGTCAATTCCATTTATATGCCTATGGTCAGAACCACATGATTTTGGGCATATAACCATAAAGGGATAAAAACAGAACTTGTGATTACCAAGTTTTGGCTTAGCATTAAAGTACTATAGTATTCACGCAGTACTTACTGCGCTGCTGATCTGAATAAAGAATAACATACTGATTGCTGGTTTTTTTTCATTTTTTAAATGTTTATTTTGCTTTATTTTAATTGCTTTGTTTAATTCACTTTAAAATAGTGTTAGTATTCAGCATTCAGCCTTCATGCTTGGTTATGTCTGTAAATTTGGTCATCAGCATCTCTCGCATTGAAGTGGCACTTAAATGAATAAAACCAGCCAAGTCTTTCTTTTCTCTAAATTCATCATAGTTGTGAATGTGTTTCAGCATTTCCAAGCTTCACTTGCGGTTTGGAGTTGCTCTTGACATGTTAATTCCTCCTCATTGTCTTAAATGATTCTCTCATCATTTATTGAGCTACAGTACAGATGTCTGCATATGTGATTTCCCTGTGGCTGGCTTGTTCTCTTCAACTGCCACATAGGATTCAAACTCGGATTGTGGTATACCACTTGGCAGCTCAGTGAGTTGTTCTGGCTCAGTAAGGCTTTCAGTTTCCCCTCCAGCACTTCTGCTTTTTGAAAGCAGTGTTTTATTGTTTGGGGTGCTACTGCTCATATGAATTTTATCCAATATTGTAAGCCTCCTTGTCAAGTCCACAAATGTCTACTCACTGCAGTCAATATCTCCCAGGACCATAGTCAAGATTCTTTATCTGTAGTAAGGTTTTAGACATTGGATCACTCTCTGATCCATTGGCTGAATGATGACTGCAGTACAGTGGCAGGAAAATAAGCTTCACATTTCAAAAGCTTATGTCATTGTATGCTAGACAGTTGTTGACCAACATGATAATTTTGAATCTTTTCCTATGCATTTATTTGTCAATGACCTGCCCCTACTTTGTGGGAGATTTCTGATGTCGTCCATGTGTTATTGTTAGTGGTTTATGTGAAAGGCAGGGTGTCTAGTAAAACACCATGACAGCAGTGTGGCTTTTAAATTTGCCCACTTTAGCATGAGGCAGCTTTTCTGATCCTGTTCCACTTGCTCTCACCATAATTAGATTCACTCCTTTGCTTTTGTTTCCACTGGGATCCTCTATTTTAAAAGTGAACATGCCATCTGGAGGTACACAGAAAAACAAAGCTGTTTCATCTCCGTTGAAGATATCATCAGGTGCATGACTGTTTAAAGGCACTGGCAGGATATTCTGGAGCCAGCTGCCAGCTAAGGTGCTGCATGCTCTTCACGAAGCCTGCAATATGATATGTTATGCAGTACCGTTCTGTGGGACACTGTGGTCATGGGACATCATGTGCCACAGCAGTAATGCTTGCTTGCCCTTGGTGTCCTTGCTTTCTCTTTGCCGCTTGCCATCCTAATCACTGCTCTGGCTGACTCAGCTAGGATTGACTCCTTTTGCAGATAAAATAACCAACACTGGAAGCATCCATTCTGAATTCAGTGGCAAGATCTTTGTAGTTATAGCCCGAGTCAGCCTTCTCAATAAGTCTCACCTTTTCTGCTAGAGTGAGAGAGCCTTATGCCTTGCCATGCTATAAGGTTAGTAGGAGGGTTGGGGAGGGTGAAATGAGCCATTAAATAGGGCATAAAACCAGAATGATTTATACATGCTATATTTGGTACACAGTGGTGTTAGACATATAAACAGAACAGGCATATATCCAAAGACATATAAGTGGAACTGACTATCTCGATGTCTACCTTATGCAAGTTTTTTGTGTTTATGTTTCTGTAAATCAGACATCCACAGTGTAGAAGCAAAAAATTTACTGAGTGATCATTTTAATCTGTTTGTTTAGGATTTCAAATGCTGTGCATCCCAACACACTAATATGAGCATTTTTTTTAGTTAAGTTAGAGACATGGGATTTGAGATTCCAGTGTTTGTCAGTTGTTACTCCTATGCATTTGCATTCATAAGTGTAGGTTATTTAAGCAATACACCATGACAGGGTGTGGGTTATGCTGGGATTTACCCAAGCCTGGAGTGGTTTGGTCATGAGGCCATAGGCCGAGTGAGTAAATACACCAGTAGTGGTAACCTACAACCTAATAATTCTGGAGTGATGCACAGATTATACAATGTCCCTTCACATTTTGCAAAAGAAATGAATGAAAATACATTTTATTCTCACTTGAAATAATTAATGTTTAATTTATTGTTGCACCAGAAAAAAAATATTCCCTGTTACTAGGTAGAATACCCCCATTATGTTTAAAGGAAGAGCGAGCATGCCAGACAGGCTTCAGTGTTTTTGATCCCCAGAACTGAGGCAGTCATAGCTTTACACCAAAAGACAGCAAGTGAAGTTTCAGTTACAGCATGACAGTTGTTAAAAAGTAAAACAGGTCTAGTTTCACTCCCGTTCTGTGGTTTCCATGGTCTTGTGTGTAGCAGCACTTCGGATGCTGGCAATGTATAGCCAGCTGTAACTGGTAAAGTATGAGGGAGGCTGAGTCAAGTGCACCCGAAAGTGCTGTGCCGTGACAAGTGTGTAAGGTTAATCCACCCGCTCCCAGCTACTAGACTACAAAGCAAACTAAAAAAACAAAAGAGCAGTTCCCACGCAGCTGTTGGAGGAAGAATCCACAACACAAGCTTTCTGAGACTCTCTCATCAGGACAGGCAGGTTGGAAAATAAAATAAAAAAAATGATCACTTCATGTCCTGAAAATGCAGAGTTATCGGATTACCTTGGTGGAAGGCTGATACTGGAGATCAGCTAAGTGGCATATCAAGGTTTGAGTTGAATTCAGTCCTGTTCAGGGCCATTTCTAATCCCTGTTTTGTGCATCCTCAAAATCCCATATAATTTGAGTTCTGTGCAAATTCAGTGTAACAACTGTATCATTTCAGGCTGACCAAGAAATTGGCTGTAAAGTGCTCCAGTGTTGTGTGGATTGTTTCATTAGCCCAGCTGTCCCAGATCCATAACTTTTTTAATCTCCAAAGCCAGTCCGAGCCATTTTCTGATCACGTTACAGACAGCATGTGGAACATGAAGGCAACTCAGAGTGTTCAGTTAAACCTGGCTACTCACCAGAGTGATCAATTTGAGCATTTCAGCTTTTAGGATGGCTTAGAAATTTGGCAACCAGTACCAACAGAGACAAACCATGATTCAAGGTAAGCCTCTGTGCCTGGCTCCGTGGAAGCAGTTATGAGGACAGGTTTGAAAACTACTCTTTCTGGTTCTGTGTTGCTCGTTGAAGTATTTTGGAAATTTATTGTGGTACATTCTGACTATTCTAGGAATTTCTAGAGTGAGTGAACTTTATTGTTGTGTGTTGAGCATTCCAAAATTCTTACTTTTGATTACTTGGAGGGTGCGGTGTGAGTTGATCAGGATGATCGCGGGGCTTCAGTGCTGTGGCGGCCAGCGGCTATCGCTCTGTAAGTGCATAAATAGTTATTGGGGACAAACAGTTAACAAATGAATGGGGAAGAAGCGATTACAGAAGAAAGAGTTGATAAAACTATTTTAGACCAGATGTGGATTTTGTGTGTGTTCATATGTTTTGCTTTTTATTCTTAATGGTCCACCAGTATTTCTCGCTTTAGCAGGAAAAAAGATGGCAGCTTGCAGGTTTTCGTTTTGGGGTTGGATGGTTTTTCTTTCAGATGCAGCTGACTGGTGCCTTTTCCATGGGTGCCTAGGATTTACCATGGCTAAAAGATGCCAGTCATCCAATCACATTAAAGAATTCTCAGATCCCATCATATAATAAACATCCACCTTTTGTCTTTATTTTTCTAATTTAGGCCTGTTTTCCTTTTTGTTTTGAGATGGGGTGAGGTGAAAGACCACTGATTTGGGTCTTCTTGCAGTTTATCACTAATTTTACTTTTCAAACTGATTTTGTATTATAATAAATTCCAGCTGTAGTTTATTTTGTACTTCTGGAAAGGATCTGCTTGATGCCATTAGAACTGCATCATTTGCATAGAGACAAACATTTGGAATGTATTATGGAATCTGGTTACTTACTAACATTAACCAAGAATAATTAGAGGCTCAGGATTGAACCCTGTGGAACCCCTCTAATTTGGTAAGATATTTCAACAAGTGGCCTTCAACTGCACTCTCTAGGTGTGGCCATTAAGTGTCAAAGGCTCTTTCCAGAGTAAATTAATCCACATTGTAATGTATCTACTCTTCAAAGGACCAATGAGTGTAAGAAGGAGACCCACATAAGGTCACTAACAAATCTGGCTCTTTTTTTCTAATATAATTAATTAATTTTTCTGACAATTATTGCATAGAAATTTGTAACATAGAAAAATCCAGTGTTTTTCCATACATTATACATATTTGCATTAGTCTAACACTTCTAGACCATTCCTAAATCTTTAATTTCCTAAATATAATTATATACATTTAACTACTTAAATTCCAATAATACCTATATGACAACCCCCATCTTTATTTATAATCCCAGGGTTAATCTACATTTAATATCTGGTTTTTCAACCCTTTATTGGGAAATCAATTCCAAAACTTCTCTCCATATAACATTGGGCTTTCCATCCTTGCTTTCATATGCGTCCCATAATTGTTCAATCAGAATAGCATCTTTTACCATATATTCCCATTTACAAAAATAAAAACCTCCAATTGCTCTGCATTCCATTGGGATAAAATCAATCTTTTAGTTGCCATTGTAGCTATATAAAAATTTTCCTTTTAGGTAATGTTAACCCCTGTTCTTGTATATCGTTTAGTATGAAAATATTAAAGCTCAGAGGAGATCCAAGTGAAATAATTTTAGTAAAATCTGCTTTGTTTTCTCCCACCATACCTGATTATGTTTACACCCCACAGACAATGCTGTAAATTTAATAAAAGTCCAGATCCATGCCAACAGTCTTGTTTACCCCTTTTTCATATTCCACAATATCTGGGAGTGAAATACGCTCTATCAAGATGTTTTGTATTGCCTTGTTTTCACAAATAAATAATCCTTATTAATTTTTGCTCTCAGATTTTCCATTGTTGGTCAGAATAACGTAGATTACATTCAACTTCCCATTTCAAGTTTACTGTGTTCCTCAGATCCTGCTCAGAAGTTACCAATGTAGCATAGATTTGTTAGGACAACTTGGATCTCCTCTATAAACCATTTTATTGTGCAGTTCCATCAAGACTGATAAATTCCTCTGTCCCCTTGAACCAGCTTATCCTTAAAGATAATTTTTAGTTGAAAATAATAGAAAACATACCCTTTATCTATATCTAGGAATAACATTTTAAATTTGTCTAAAGAACTAAAATCCCTTCAACAACATCCATGACCATGTTAACCCTTCAGTAGAGACCCTTAGTTTCATTTTCCTCTGGAGTTTTCTTCTCTAACATATTTATTACCCCATATATTTAAAAAATCCCATGGAACAAACCCATTTTTTAATTCTGGCCATAGCATGAATTAATTCATTCTTAATCGATAGATTACACTTGGAAGTTTAGATTTTATACTTAACTCCTGTATAATAATATCATAATGAGGTAAATTTGGTTCTTCCCAAAAATGGCTAACAAATCTGGCTCTTGTGATATGCAGCACTGCAGCCAAGCCTCTGCACTAGGTAGATATTCACTAAAAATACCTCCAACATCTTAATCTGGTTCAATGTCAGTTGGCATCCATATGTATCCCCCTCACCTGGTATGAGGCTGAAAATAGGCAGAATTGTCTATTCCTCCTTTCCGGTCAACAAAAACTAAATAAAATAAATAAATAAATAAAATAAATACAGGGAAAGTTGTATCATTAAATGTTTCATTACCTGAAACCTCACGGGTGAATGGATCATGCAGAGAGTGTTAGTTTCAGAGCAAGATGCCAAGCTAGTAGTGGAAAAATAAGAGTTGCACTGCATGCTGATATACATGCATGATGATCTTGATTTATTATGCAATGTTCAATTACCTCATTCAATCAATCAGAGTAATCAATCATTTTATTCTATACACATTTATGGAAGAGGCACCTCAAAGCAATAGACCATAGCTGTCCAACATGTGGCTCGCCAAAGCTTGTCTGTGTGGCTCATGACGATGTTTTAAAATCAACATTCTTTTTTTTAATTTTGTCTTTAAATTACATCACTGATTTGTGTTATAAACAGCATTCCCCATTGATTTCTGCTGTCTATTTTACTCCTGACTGCATAGATTAGGTACAAATGGCAATAGTTGCATGGGAGAGAGAGAGAGAGATAATTAGCACACCACAGACTGCAGCAGTTACTTCAAACACTGCCAAGTTCTGTGTTAAGTATTTAATTGCATTCCACAAGTGCTACAGTATAATGCTGTGGGCTGAGGGACTTACAATTAACATCAGGTGGGTCATTAAAATCCTAATTGAGTTGCTGTGCTTAATTTACCTGTGGCATTAAATTGCACTCTGATTTGTGTGTACTGACTACTGAGGCATTTCTTTTTTTTGCGGTCTGTCTCAGTGAACAAAACATGCTTCTGGCTGTTAGTTGATCTCTCTGTTTTTATTCTGCTCTTTCTACTATGTGGATACTATCAGTTGTTCCCAGTGAATCTTGCTGAGGAGGAAAAAGTTCATTAGTTGTTGCTGCTGCCACAGCTATGGTTTTGAAGTCCAAGATACCAGAGCACCAAATCTGCAACTCTACTCTGCTAAGGCAGGCTGTCTGGCTGTTTCAGTCAAACCACTTTGCTGCATCCCAGTAAGTAAATTTGTTTTTTTAATGATGGGGCTACCTTTAGAGAGCAAAGCACATATTAAGGGAGAGATGGAGAGGTGCTCATTTAAGCAATGTTATGTTTGGGGCATATACTGATGTCAGCACATATTAATGGAGAGGTGCAACAAAGCAGAATGAGGTGGGTTTGGGGAATCTAATTTAAGCTTCATGCTGCACAGCAGTGTAATAGATGTGTGTGTTTATTTGGGAGGGTCATATAATGCTGTGTGCACATATTAAGGGAGCGGTGGAGGTACATATCCCATTCCATCAGTGCTTGTTTGATATGTGTTGGGGGTCATATAAATGCTGCATGTTCAAAGCAACAAAGCTCATTTAAAGTTACATGCTGCATATCCCATTCCATGGTTTCTAAATGTGCCTTTTATTATTCACAGCTACCATGGCTTCTAGTCAACCACACCCCACAAAAAGCAAAAATATATTCTTATATTTTCAAAATGAATGGAAGGAGCAGTATTTCTTCATAAACGTAAATGGAAAATGTGTTTTGCCTAATATGCTTTGCCAGTGTATCCGTGGAAAGAAGTGCAATGTGAAGTGTCACTTTGAAACAATTCACAAAAGATTTGACATAGAATACCTTCCGATAGCAAGCAGAGAAAAGTCAAATTACAGGAACTGAAACTTGCCTGAATGCACAACAAGCCAGTTTCACCAAGTCTGCAATCAAATTTAAAGTTGCTACTATAGCTTCTTTCAAGATAGCAGAAATACTAGCAAAAAGAAAAAAAATTGAAGATGGTGACATAGTGAAGGACTGTTTTCTTGCAGCTGGAAACACATTATTTGCAGATTATAAAATAAATTAGAAATTCTAAATGCAATTGAAGATGTCCAGCTTTCAAGGAACACTTTTGCAAGAAGGATAGAAGCAATATCAAATAATGTTGAGGGGCACTTAAAAGGGATCTAGCAGCTTGCAAGTTCATTATTCTACAACTGGATGAATCAACTGATGTTACTAACACTGCCCAATTAATTCTGTTTGTTATAATGGTGTTTCAGGATGCCACTGCAAAAGGAACTTCTGAAAAATTCCTCTAAAAGCAAGACTCGTGGAGAAGACATTTCCAAGAATTCAAAATATGCATGGAGGCAATGGAGGTGCCACTGCATAAACTGGTTTCAATCACCACTAATGGTGCCCTTTCAATGTTAGGTGCACATGTAAGTTTTCTATCACTCTGCAGAAAAATTCTATTTTCCCAGAATTCATCACCTATCATTGTATAATTCACCAGCAATCATTGTGCACAAAAGTCATTGATAGCATGTCATGAGTGTGGTGTTGAAAATGTGAACTCAATCAGAGCAAGACCAAAACATCACAGGCAGTTTAAAATGTTGTTAGATAAACTTGATGCACAGTACAGCTGCCTATGTTTTGCACACTGAGTTAAGTGGATAAGCAAAGGGAAAGTTTGAAAAGATTCTAAAATCTCTTTCAGAAACATGTCAGTTTTGGAATCAAGAGGGATAATTGGAAGAACTTAATGATCCTGCCTGGCTGAGTGATATGGCTTTCTTAACAGATCTGACATCTAAACTTAATGTACTTAATCTAGAATTGCAAGGTGAAGAAAACAGTGATTCAAATGATTGGCTCTGTAAGAGCATTCCAAATGAAGCTGTGGATGAACCAGTTTCAGCAAGGGTCTTTCATCATTTTCCTGGCCTAGAAAAGAAAGTGAAGAAGGTATAAATGTGATCACACAAAGTATGCAGGAAATCTAGACAGGATAGCCAAGGACTTTGACAGAAGATTTTCTGACTTTGAAAGAATAAAGCCAGTCACCACGTTCATCACTGACTCATTGACTGCAACAGATATTATAAGCAAACTGCCAATGAAATCTCAATTGTATTCAAACTTAATTCTGTACAACTTGAAACTGAAATAATAGACTTGCAGACAGATGTGCAATTAAAGGCAAGATCGTCTCATGAAGACATTAATAGATGAGCTCAGATGTCCTCTTCTGAAATAGTTGTTTCTTCAATTAAGTGTCTGTTTTGGATCTACCTATCTATGTGAAGTGGGATTTTCAGCAACAAAATACTAAAATCAAAGTTAAGGACAAGTTTGACTGATGACCACCTCAATGACTGCAAGACAATGGCTGTGACACACTACACACCAAGCTACATGAATTTGGCTGATAATATGCCATGCCAGAGCTCATATTAGAATAGATATACAGTTATTACAATACAGATTTTTTAAATAAAAGTGTTCTTATAAATATTTAATAAAGCTGATTACAAAATTACTATTGACTAATGCTGTCATTATTTATTATTTTAAACTATATATATATATGTGTGTGTGTGTAAAAATGTTAAATACAGGACTAATGTGGTACGTGACGTTAAATGGCATGTGCCACATGGTGATGTTACTCTCCCTTGTTCTTAAATTTCAAATGTTGCTCCCACCCCAAAAAGGTTGGACAGCCCTGCAATAGACCATGCAGCAACAATGTAAACAAATATGTTACTGTTCTGATAATATAGGAAACATTCCTGCTGAGTATGGAGGCTGGATTATGTTGTATGTGTTCATAAGCATTATTTTCTTTATACAGTAGCTACAGCAGTTAGCATCCAAAGCAGGGTCATTCTTGATGCCCTACAAGGCATGCCTCAGACAGCTAGTATTGGAACCCACTCAGGAGGAAGCAATCTTAGACCTGGTAATCTCAAATAGGGATGGAGAAAGAATCTCAAATTTAGAAATGGGTAGCCTTCTGGGAACAAGCAACCACCAAACAGTGTGGTTCATGATAAATGCAGCCATACAGTCAAGCCTATACAAAAGCAAGGTATTGGACTTTGAGGAGGCTGACTTTGGGAAAATAAGAGAGTGCCTCAGAAAAGCACTAGCAAATAGGCAGGAGGGGTGTGGAGGAACAATGGGGAGTAATCAAACAGCCATCACAGAGCAACAACCTTTGTGTAAAGCAAATCAACAAAACACTACGAAGAAAAAAACACTATGGTACTCAAAAGTGGCAGCGAAGGTTAAGGAGAAAAGGATAGCATTCAGAAATATAAAGAAAACACAGAAGGAGCAGGACAGAGAACTTTATCAGTTAAAGCAGAAAAGGCTGAGAAGGCAGTCAGAATAGCAAAAGCCCAAACCGAGGAATAGCCAACTCTGTTATGAAGGGAATAAGACCTTTTATAGGTACATTAGGAGTGAAGAAAGACCAAAGGAGGGATACTGAGGCTTAATAAAGGGAGGAATGTGGGCAGAGAGTGACAGTGAAAAGCAGGGATACTGAATGAATACTTCTACCAGTATTCACAAAAGAAGAGAAGAGGAGATACCTAAATCAATCCATAGAAACACTCTGGATAGGGGGTCAATACCAGTCTATTCACAGAAGAAAGGGTTCTGAAAGAACTCATAAAACTGAAGATTGACAAAACAATGGAGCCTGATGGGATCCACCCCAGAATTCTAAAAGAACTAAGGGAGATTCTGTGACACCACTGACTACCCTCTTTATCAAATCATGGAAGGATGGGGAGGTACCTGAGGACTGGAAGAGGGCAGATGTGATTCCTCTTCACAAAAGTGGGAGCAAGGCAGAGGCAGGAAACTACAGACCTGTTAATTTGACCTCAGTGGTAGGAAAATGATTGAATCCTTCTGAAGGAAAGAATTGTTGAGTACCTAGAGGCTAGTGGGGCACAGGTCCCAAGGCAGCAGGGATTCACAGTGGGAAGATTGTGTCAGACAAATCTAATAGATTTCTTTGTGTGGAGACAAAGTAGTAGACGGGAGGGACTGTGGATATGGCCTACCTAGACATTAGCAAGGCATTTGACACAGGCCCACACAAAGATTAATAAACAAGTTAGCCAGCCTTGGATTGAGTCTCAAGCTGGTAGCCTGGGTACAAAATTGGCTGGACAACAGGAGTAGAGGTAATAGTAAATGAAGTCCACTTAGAAGAATGAGGGTTACTAGCAGGGTACCGTGAGGGTTCAGTACTGGGACCGGGTCGTCTTTAATGTCTTTATAAGTGACATTGTGAGGGACTGGAAGGAGAAGTATGTGTCTTTGCAGATGACACAAAGATCTGCAACAGGGTTGATACACAAGGTGGGGTGGAAAGGATGAGATGGGACTTGGCAAGGCTGGAGGGAATGGTCAAATGTATGGCGGCTTAGATTCAATGCAAAAGTGTAATGCACCTGGTAAGCAAAAACCCAGGAAAGTGTACACAATGGGGGCAAGATATTAACAACAAAATGAAAAGGGACCTGGGGTAGTCATATCAGACAGCCTAAAGGTGGGCAGGCAATGGAGAAGGCAGTAAGGAGGGCTGGGGGATACTGGGATGCACAGGGACAGGCATCACCAGTAGAAAACAGGAAGCTGTTATCCCTCTGTATAGACAGTTGGTGAGACCCATCTGGAGTACTGCATGCAGTTCTGGAACCCCATCTCACAAGGACATAGACAGAATGGAGGCTGTCAGAGGAGGGCAACTAAAGTGGTGTAGGGTCTGCACCAGAAGACATATGCAGAGAGACTAAAGGAGCTTATATGTATACCCTCGAGGAAAGGAGGAGAGGGGACATGATAGAAACATTCAAGTACCTCAAGGGAATCAACAAAGTCCAAGAGGGTAGCATCTTTCAGAAAAAGAGATGTGCAAGAACAAGGGGCAGTATTTGAAGATAGAGGGGAGTCTCAGAAGTAATGTGAGAAGTATTTTTTCATGGAGAGGGTTGTAGATGCATGGAATGGCCTTTCTGAGGAGGTCATGGCGGTCAAAACAATGGGGAATTCAAGAATGGATGGGACAGTGGAGGTAGAAGGAAGTAAGCCATTGGTTAGCTTTGATCTGCAGCTTATCCATTAGGTAAGGAAATGGGCAGACTAGGTGAGCCAATCAGTCCTTATCTGCTGTCAAATTCTATGTTTCTATGTTTTGAAAGCCATTTTAATTTCTGAACATGAGAAAAAGGTGAAACCTGTTTTGCAGTAACATTTCTGCCTCCTCTGCTTTCCACCTGGAAATGCCAGCCTGTGCCCATGCCCACCTCCCTAGCTTCAAACTGACGTTACCAGACTTAAGTCAATTTAGCAGCAAAACAGAATAATTCCTTATTTATTAGGTACAGAAATAACAAAGATTACTTTAATGGTGCTCAGACAAGCAAGTCAACTAGCTAAGCTGTATCCATCAATTTTAAACTGTATTCAGCCTCATAAATTACTTGTGTTTTCAGTTTCTATTATTCTTTAATGTTGTCATCCTCAGTAATTTCTGTGATTGTGTCCATAGAGTGTGCAATGAGGAAGTATTTATTTATTTTATTTACAAATTTAAAATTGTTTAGGAGGGCACACTGAGCTAAAGACAGCTGATTTCCAGGTGCATTCTGGAGGAAGGGTGAGGAGGAATACAATGTCAAAAAGCACATGTGTGTGACAGGGTTGAATAAGGTCCTGTCCGTTAATGCAGAAAGAGTTAAACACAAGGATCTGTTCTATCATCTCCTTTACGCTCTTGTATGTCTGGTTATGTAACTAAAGCTTCTTGTGAGATCTAGGAGCTAATCACTGTGATGGTCTCTACGATTCTCCGCCTCTCGCTATCTCTCTGCCTACACTTGCTGTTTCTGCCTTTCTTCTCTCTTGCATAGCTACTGTTAAAAAATATAAGTGAATATTTGTGTGAAACTGTAAGTGATACTGGGATCCCTTTGTTTGAAAATGTATATAGTTATACTGTTGAAATGAAACTATTTTGAATTAAGGGGTTAACCTGAGATGCAGTTTGAGCTCCTCTAATGCAGCGCTGTCAGCAGGAGGCCAGATTTGGATACTGTTCAATTTGTAAGACTGCTCTGCAAAGAAACTGACAAGAACTCTGATACATTTTGTGAGAAACAGGATGGGCCAGATTTTCAAACCCCGATGCAAGCTTCAGCAATGGCAGCTTGCGCCAAGTGCCAGTGTGTCCTGGACCCTGTGCCCAATTTTCCATCTAACAGGGTCCCAACACCTAAGTCCCACAGCTTGCAACAACAGTGGCAGTGTGCCAAATGGATGGTGCACTCACCAGGAATGCCGTAACAGCTGTTTGGTGTCAGTGGCACCCACAGATAGGGGCACAGTATAGACTAGACCTCCCTCAACACCACCATGCTACCAGTACCCACACACCTGAACACACTGGGACCCTGGTGATCTAGTGGCCTCCCATACCCCCAGCAGGTAGTGCCCACCACCCCGCTCCCTCTCCCATTTGTAACCTGCTCCTTGACCGGCACAGACATCCACACCACCACGGCCGGCTGCTGAATGACCTATCACAAGCACATATCTATGATACTTGCTTTCACAGTTCATTCAGTGGCTGGCCACAGTGGTGTGTAGAGGCTGTGCCGTCACTGGAGCGGCTACAAAATGGGAGGAGGGGTGGTGGCACCATTTGCCAGGTGGGGGTTAAAATACCAGACTACCAGGTGATTACACAGGGCAATCAGGTAGGGAGGGGCCACTAGATCACCAGGGGACATTACTTGGGCAGTGTCGGGTATGACAGGCAGGGAGGGGGCCACTAGATCACCAAGGGCATCACTTGAGGTGGATCAGGGCAGGCCACACAGTGCCACATACTGGATTACCCTCCCTGGAGTTGTCTAAGTACCATTAGACCAGCCCTTTGCTGGTCTAATGGTACTTAGCACTGTTCCTGGGGAGGGCTTTGAAATTTGTATTTCAGGGCTGTGGCAATCACGGTCTGCTGCAAGTCCACTAGTGCCATGCCACAGCCAATTTTGAGGTGCAAGGTCATCACTAGCACACTTTGGCACAGGCAGCCTGCTGACTGGTGCAGTCTGCCTTTAAAATTGCTCAGGCACTACCCTTGGCACAAAGTGTTGTTTGCCTCCTACATGGTGGATGCTAAGCACCTTGGCCAATCAAGGCTTTGAAAATCTTGTTAGATGTCTCCTTAACAAGCTCATGATGAAGAAGTTAGTTAGCAGGCAAAGACTTGTTTTAAAAAGAGCAGCAATCTTTTGTTAGGAGAGAGACTGAAATTTGGAATTAGAGATACCCTCAAATGAAGGACTTTGTTTTCTCTGTTTGTATTGCCTTTGTAAATAGTTATACCGAACAATTTTATTTTTATTTTACTGATATTGATAATAATAAAATGCTACTTGTGAATTTTATAACTGCTTCTGGTTTTCCTATGCTTCCTGACTTGTGGTTCGATGACAGATGATGTCAGGTCTTTTACACTGTGACTACTCTAAGCCAGGAGTTTTGTGCGGAAGCATAGAAGAAAGGTATGGATTCTGCAGCAGCAAGCCCAGGAGTGATTACCAGAAGAATGGCAGCCAAACTAGCAGAGACAGAAGTCCAAGCTGAGACTGTACAGCCAAGCACCGTAAGACCCTCTTTTTCCTATTAAACTCCAAGTCTGATAAGAACTCTGATGGGGTAACAAATCTGCACCCAAAGACTTTATTTGCTATAACTGTAACAAGTCTGGCCATATTGCAGAAGGAGCCCAAAACCAGCAGAAGGCATTATGACCATGGGATAAAAGAACAAGTTTTGAGCCAGGCAAAAGTCTTTCTACTGTTACAAACTACAGAAAATAAACTGATAATGATGTGGCAAGGGCTTTATAAAGTGCTTAGATGTACTGGCACAGTTAACTATGAAATTGAGACCCCAATAGGAAAAATCCTACCAGGATATACCATGCTAACCTGCTGAAGAAATGGGTTGAAAAAACACCAAAGACTGCTTTCCTAGTTTTACCAGAAACTGATAAAGAAGATATTTATATAATGTAGTTTATGGCAGACTGGAACACACTGTACCTGCTGATTCTATAAAGGTGAATGTTTCCTTAACCTCCGAACAAACAACAGAAATTCATAACTTGCTAAAGACATTTTAACAGTACTTTTACCCTCCATGCCAAGCTGAGCAAAAGGGTTGAGCACATAACACTGACAGGGAATGCACGCCCTAGCAGATAAAGACATACAGAACACCAGAGTGGTGAAGAGCAGACATGGTTAAGGAAATACAAAAAATGAAAGAACTGGGTATCATACAAGAATCGACAAGTGCTTGGTCATCACCAATGGTGGTCATAAATAAAAAAGAAGGAGGTGTAAAACTCTGCCTTGATTTTAGGAAGCGTAATCAAGTGCTAGAATTTGACAGTTATCCTATGCCTAGGTAGATGATTTGGTGGCCAGATTGGGGAGTGCCAAGTACATCAGTGCCTCCTATCACAACAAGGGTTAATAGAAAATCTCCTAGCTAAAGAATCCATGGACAAAACTGCATTTGCCACTCATATTGGATTCTATAAGATCACCACCATGCCATTTGTGGACCAGCTATAGTCCAGTGGTACATGGATGTAATTTTATCCCTCTCACTGGTTATTGTGCCATGTACCTGGATGATATTGTGGTGTACAGTCCAGACTGAAAAGCCACCTGGAACACCTATGAGCAGTTATCCAGTCAATCAAAAAGGCTGGTCTGAGAATAAGTCCTACCAAATGTGCATTGGACATGCAGGAAACTAGATATTTGGGCTATGTTTTGGGAAATGGACAAGTAAAGCCAGAGATTTATATGGTAGAAGCTATAGCTAACAGTACTGTCCCTGAAACAAAGAAGGTAATTTTAGGACTGGCTGGTTACTATCAGAGATTTGTTCCTAACTTTGCCCAGTTACTGTAGTTATCTCCTCACTCAACTCATGAAGAAACAATGCCCCAAAATGTGCAATGGACCCCAGAGTGAGATGAAACTTTTCGGGCCATCAAGGTTGCATTATGTGAGCCCTGTTTTAAGAAGCCCAGACTTTGAGAAACAGTTTTGTTACAGACAGATGCATCAGAGGTAGGCCTAGGTACAGTCTTGAGTCAACATGTAGAGGAAAGGAATATCCCATTCTATATAGCAGTAGGAAGTTGCACAACAGAGAGAAGAGGTACTCCACCATTGAAAAGGAATGCCTTGCAGCAAAGTGGTCCACAGAGTGCCTTAAAGTTTATTTGTTAGAGCTGACTTTGTACTTGTAACAGATCACAGTCCTCTTGGTTGGCTTAACCAAATGAAGGCACTACAGCTAAAATGATGCAAAAATCTGAGAAAGAGAATGTCAATTCTGATTTTCTGTCAAGATATGGATCAGGAATTGAGAATTGAAAAACAAAATGTGTGAGTTTAAACTACTCTGCTATACTGCAGATGCACTGAACTGTAAAGGTTATAAAGTAATGTAAGAAGAGAACTAATGGAAATTTTGGAAACCTGTTTTTTAAACAGGTTCCCTTTAAAGAGGGGGGTATGTAACAGGGTTATTTAAGGCCCTGTCCCATTTTTTATGCAGAAATAGTTAAATACAAGGATATATTTCTATCCTCTTGTCTGTTTGATTACACAACCAAATGTTCTTGCAAGACTTAGGAACTGATTACTCCGATGGTCTCATGATTCTCTGCCTCTCCCTATCTCTCTGCCTTCACTTGCCATTTCTGTCTTTTCTTCCCCTGTATAGCTACAGTTATAAAAATATATTTGAACCTTTGTGTGACATTCTAAGTGATACTGGAATCCCTTTGTTTGAAAATGTATACTGTTGAAATAATTGCAAAAAGCTACTTGGAATTTAGGGGTTAACCTGAGATGAAGTTTGAGCTCCTCTCAGGCTTCTTTGCAAACTCTTTGCAGAGCTGTCAGCATGAGGCCAGCTTGGGACACTGTTCTATTTGCATGGCTGCCTGCAACAAAACTGACAAGAACTCTGATACATTTGTGAGAAACAGAATGTCTCCTTAACGAGCTCAGGATTAAGAAGTTAATTGTTAGGCAAAGACTTGATATAAAAGACAGCAATCTTTTGTTAGGCAAGAGACTGAAACTTGGAATTAGAGATACCTTCAATGAAGGACTTTGTTTTCTCTGTTTGTACTGCCTTTGTAAATAGTTATACTAAACAATTTTATTTTTTATTTTACTGTTATTCATAATAAACAAGTGCTACTTGTGAATTTTATAACTGCTCCTGGTTTTCCTATGTTTCCTGACTTGTGCCCCAATGGCAATGGGAAAATAAATATACAAAAAATGGACACAGTTACATAACAGCAATGAAGCAACATGATGAACTAGCCTTAACATATAAGCAAAGATCAACCAGCATACAGCAGACAACCAGCAGGGGCAAAGTAAAGAGGTACTAGCTAAGGATCAAACGTGGCAAATGGTGAATGTAGTGTAGGGGTCAGATGGAAGGAGAAGAAAGAACAGGCAGGGAAGTTTCACTAAGTTTTACAGGAGCAGAAAAGGCATAGCCTATAACAGCTCCTTAAGACAGCGTGTAGTAATTCATATTTCCGTTTGAGGCAATATACTTATCCAGATTAGTCTTAGTATTTTCTTTTCTAATACTAGAATTACAACAAAAGAAGTCTATTCAGAGGTTAGCTGTTCTTAGTGTATAAAAATATTTTCTATTATTGGTTTTATATGTTTCCAGTTTAATCTGTAGTTGGTGTCCCTGGTATCTAACATGTTATCTTTATATTTGACATTTAAATCTACCATTAGTAGTGGGTCATTTAGAATGTCAAAGTAAAAGAATATCTCCTCTCTGCCTTCTGACTTTCAGGCTATAAGTCCTAATTTGGCTAACCTGTCTTTGTAAGAGGTTTTTAAGAAAGACTATTGATTTAGTATATCTTTGTTGGACCTTTTCCAGTTTGCTTATTTCTGTTGTAAGATAAGGGACCATATGATGAGAGGGCGGGAAGGGGCAGGGGTTAGAAATGGGTAGACATGAGTAGTACTGTATGTTCAGGAAGGAAAACTTTAAGAACAGCAGGGAAGACTGAACAAAGAAAAAGCTGAAGAACTTGAGTGAGACTGACAAGAAAAGGAATCTGAGATCGGTAAGGTATTTGTATAAGATGGCACAGCAGCAAAACTGATAAAAATGCCCAAAGTTGGGTACCACATAGAAGCAAGTAAAAATAGTATTAAATACAACACAGCACAGCACAACATGACTGGGTTACACAAAATTACTTTACATTACTTGGACTTCAGCAAGGCCTTCAGGCTGGTCCTGCATGGGAGGCTGGTGAAAAGTTCAGAAGTCTAGGAATGGGTGACAGCTTAGTTAAATGGATCAGGAATGGGTGAAGCTTAGTTAAATGGATCAGGCTTCTCAGCTTTTCACCAGCCTCCATGAGGGACTGAGTTGAAGGGTTTTATGTGATAACGGTGATCGCAGAATAGCAATCACCATTACAGAGAGTGCACATTGCCGAAAATGAATTTTGGTGATGCACACTCACTTGGCGACTGCAAATAGTGCGCCTGAGATCCATGGCTTTATTTTGAAATGTGGGGCTGCTTTTCTGGTGCTTCACCCCCATACCCTCCTACTAAGGATTCTCCACTCTGTTGGGGGGCATGTCGGGGGTGAAATGGTTGTAAAATGGAAAGCAGGCCTCCAGCAAAAAAAAAAATACATGCCATGCCGGACCCAAACACTCCACCCTGCCTCTGAACCAACGACCCTCCCCACCACGCTAGCAGGCCAGCTCGGCTGGCTGCCTGCTACACTCCTCCACATACATTCCCTCCCTTCCTCATCCTCCATGCATGTGCGTGCGCACATGAGCATAAGTTCCTGTCACCCCACCTCGCCCACCCCAGTATCCAGGCGCTACCCTGCCAGGTAGCCCTGAATATAGGTGCCGTAACTGAGTCAACATTTCTGTAGGCACTCAATTGTAAATGCCATATTCACTGGATACCAGTTGAAGGCTTGCTGAAGTCCAAGTACAGGGCAACCACAACCTGGCCCTTAGCACAACCCTGAGTTACTGTACTAAGAAAAGTCAAAGAGGTTTGTTGGGTATGCTGTCCCCTTACAAAGCTGTGCTGCCTCCTGTTCCGCTGTCTCTTGCTCTCTTATGAAGGTCTCAAGCAGTTTTCCTACTATAGAGGTCAGACTGACTGACCTGTAGTTGTAGATCCCTTTATTACCTTCCTTGTGAAATGGTATCACATGTGCCTTTCTCCAGTCCTTTGGAACCAAACATCTGGAGAGGAAATAATTAAACAGATCCACTAGTGGCTCTGCCAGAACCTCCCCTATTCATTCAGTACTCTAGGTTGGATCCCATCAGTGCCCAGTGCCTTGTTCTTATTCAGTCTCATAACCCCTTCAGTTTCCTGTCCTCAGTAGCTGGGCATACAACCAGTTCCAGTCTCCCATCCTCTTCCTCACCTGTAGAGGGACTGAATACTCAGGACTGGTACCCCTTTTCCCTTGGCAATAAGAAAACAAAATATTCATTCAGGAAGGTCTACCTTGCCACCATCATATCACTCACTCCACTTCCTTACTCAGTCTCTCAGTGCCTCCTTTATTTTCCTCTTCTCCCTACTGTATCTGAGGAAGGCTTTGTTGTTTGCATGACCTCCTGTAAAATCTCTAACTTTGCCTTGGCTTTTGCTCTCCTCATTGCCTACCTTGCACCCCATTGACTGCCCAAGTAGGGCTAACCTGCTCTCCTCTGACTGCTCCTTTTATATATGACCTGAAGGCTGTCCTTTTCTACAGACTCCTAACCTGTCTGGCAAACTAGATAGGCTTCTTTCATATACTGGCCTTGCCTACTGTCTTCATACAGTTCTGTGAGACATATAGGACTACTCCTTGATGGTCTTCCATTTAGCCTCAGCCCTTTCCACTTGCTCATTCCTTTGCACTGTTTCTCCAGTAACCTAGTCATTTAAATGAAGTCTTACTTGCAGAAACCCAAGACCTGAGTCCTGGACTTGATAGGGCTGGGGTAATCAAAACCACACCATGTTATGGTTGTTGTTTCCGAGAGGGGCCAAGACCCTAACACCATCTAAAGTATCTAGATTAGTGAGCATTTGTCCAGGAGAGCTCTGCATGGTGCAATCCTTGACATGCTTTGTCGGAAGCAGTCCTAGAATGTGTCCACCAATGCCTGACTGTGACTACCTTTAGTCATTGGAATGGTCCAGTCCACATCTGACATATTTAAATCTCCTACCAGTATCACATTTTGCATCACAGCAGCCCTTTTTATCTCCTCCCTCAATAGCTATCCCAGCTTTAGACTGACTTGGGGCCTGTAAGTCACTCCCTTTCTAATGTTGCTAACCCCTTCCACCACCCACTATTCCCAGAATGCTTTCATCCACTACCTTTGCTCAATGGACCTCTCCTCCATGCCCTTTGTATACTCCTATGTATATCGCAATCCACCTCTCTTATCTGTTTTCCTGTCCCCAGAAGATGTTATAATGTGGTATTGTAGATCCCATTCATGTTTTGATGAGGTCCAGGTTTCCATGACTGCCATAATATCAGTCTCCTGCTTCATGGCCACTACCTGCAGGTCACTCATTGGTCTCTGTCTTATATTTTGTTCAGCCCTGTTCATTCTTGACTTTTCCCTACTGCTTGCACTCTTCCATCCTCAATGCACTGTCCTGCTCCTCTTATTGCTGGAGAACTAGGTTCCCACTGCCTTAACACTACTTCAGGATCCCTCAGCCCTAGTCTTTGCATTTCTTAGTTTGAATGTCTATCAATGAAGGGATCAAACATTTGCCCCAGTGCCCTCACCCCTCCACTATTTGCTGTAAGCTGTCTCACTAAAACAGCTGCCTATCCTAGGTAGACCCAGTCCCCTATGAATCTGTACCCTCCATTGTTGCAGTTATAAGTGCAGTTCTTAGATTGAGCGTCCTCTTGTCCTGCATGTTCTACTGCCAGGACCTGGAAGATGGTCACTGACACCGTACCTCAGCTTTTCACTAGTTCATGAAACTGTCTTTTACTGCTTCCAATTCTTGGTTGTCAGATCATTTGTCCATACAGAGAAAATCATATCAACTTGCCTCCTGTACCTGACTATCCTCAGTATCCTAATGGTGTCCCTTCTCACTGGGGCTCATAGAGACATCTAAAAAACAAAAAACAAGAGTTAGTGTGCTTGTCTGAGTTGGGGGAAGGGAACTGTTATCTGTGCAGTTACCTAGGTAAAGAGGAGAGTTGTAAATTAGGGATGTGGCTTAGGCAGCAGAAGGCCAGGTGTCTGCATTTAACACTTCCCTAATTAGCTTTTGGCAGAGGCACCAAGAGGAAGGAGGCAGGCTAGAACTTTACTACTCTACTACTGGGACTAAGGAACTAGAACTTTACTACTGGGACCTTCAATTTGGGTAAAAAAAAAAATTATACAATGCGTATGGAAATTCCTGCCTTCTGATTGACTACCTGGCATCTTACCCATGGTTTATTCTACAGTATACCAATGAGAAAAGATGCCAGTCACCAGTCAACCATCCAGGAACTCTTCTGAAATAACTGTGACCACAGCAAGGTCAGTATGGACAGGACAGCAAAGATAGCAATGACTAAATGGGGAGAGATGCGTACTTGCATCACTGTGCAGTTCACAGTGCCAGCCATTGCCATTCTCAACCCTTGAACTTCCAAATACCTGTTGAAACTACTACAAAATAAAAACTAAACCAAACAATTCCAAATCCATATGGGACCAAAACCGCTGACTAGTCCTCAAATTTTTCCCTATAAACAGTGCCACCTGACTCACGTCTAAACTGTAAAATCAGTTTCATTCCATAACGTTGCTGCTCCAAACCACTCCAACAACTGATCACTCCACCTCCATTACCAACTTATTCGGATGTTCTCTCACAGCAACACTTCAAAAATCTAAACAGAGTAAAGTATTTCTTTAATAACAACAAGGCCAAAAACATACAGAAATCATGGCAAAATGGCAAGCTGTGATATTGCATGTCCCTTATGCATATGCATATCCCAGTAGTTTTGTATATGCATACACACGCTCACTATCGGCCATGATTTCTATCACTTTCAGTGCTCATGTTCAATAAGGAAACACTTTCTCCACTCCACCACTCCAAACGTCTTTCATTATCTGATTAGCTGAATAGGGATGGTGGAAATTGAGCACGCACCCTACCAGAGCTTAAATACTTTAGCGGTCAGCTACCGGCACAGAGTCACAGTCAGTCTGTAACTTCAAAAACACAAAAACTGACACTAACAGGATCTGTGTTGGGATCTGCTGGCCAGCACCCTCAATAATTGATTTGAGGGACATGAGGGTGGCATGGTGACAAAAAAAATATAGAAACCTCACATACTAGTCTCTTGCATACAAATATGTAGACCAGTATTCTACCTAATAACAAGGAACTATTTTTTGTGGTGCAAGAATACATTTATTAAAACTATTTAAAATGCAAAAAAATGTGATTTTCTTTTATTTTATGTTACAGAAACAGAAGAGGAGCATTGTATAATCACAGTATACCACTCAAGGGTGTGGGTAATGCTAGAATTTACCATGCATGGTGTGTTTTAGTCCACGAGGCCCTTTAACTTGAGAGCATGGTAAATCCTAGCATAACCCACACCCTGTCATGGTACATTGCTTAAAAAACAAGAGTTAATGTGCTTGTCTGAGTTGTGAGAAGGGAACTGTTATCTGTGCAGCAGAAAGCCAGGTGTCTGCATTTAACACTTCCCTAGCTAGCTTTTGGCAGAGAGCAGCAATAGGAAGGAGGCAGCTGCTAGAACTTTACTACTTTACTACTGGGACTAAGAACATGGGGCTAGATTTTCAAAGGGCCCTTAGATCCATGCAAGCTGCATCAAACAAGCAGCTTGAATCAGATCTTGGTGCACCAAATACTATATGCCATATTTTGCAAGAAAAGTGGTCACAATGTGACAAAGTCTCCCAAACTGATGCAAGCGGTCCACTGCATCAACACAATGGTGTAAGGATGGGAATGACACAAGTTGCACCAAAATAAATGGTGCAACTTGAGTCAAAAATAGTGCATGTTAAGTCAGAAAATGACTCAAGGAAAGGAAAGGACAGAAACCGAGTACTAAAATGCTGCAAACTGAGTACAAAATGGTGCAAACTGATTAGGAAATGATGCAAATCAGTACACAAATGGTGCGAACTGTTTACATTTGGTGCAAACTGAGTAAAAAATGGTGCAAACCAAGTAAAATGGTGAAAGCTGAGTCAAACAAATGATACAACGGACAAGAATAACGCAAGCTAAGTAAACAAAATGGCAGATGAAATGGCCAAAGTAAGCCCCAAAATGTTCTAAACTAGTCCTGCAGAAGAATGCTGGCTCTTACTATTAGCATAGTCAGGTCTGACCACCTGCTTTGGGTCTCTTTATATGCTCTAGTGTCCCTTAGACCAGCTCTGGCTGATCTAGCAGCTGGCAGTACTTTGACAAGTTTGGTGTCAGTGGTGCAGCTTTGAAATTCCATAGGTGCGGTCTTGCACCATTTCTGTAGTGCAAGGCGGCTTGCATCATGGAGCTGCCATTTGTATGGTGCAAGGCTGATGCAGCCACCCTTGACACAGGGCGGGCTGCCTTTGACACAGTGCTCCTTTGAAAATCGGGTCTGGTGCAATGTTTGATGCTAGATTCCCTTGCGCCACTATTGTTTGGTGCACATCCTTGCATCATACCTGGGGCTTTGAAAATCCGGCCCTAGAACTTTACCACTGGGACCTCAATTAGGTAAAAAAAAAAACAAGAATTAGTGTGCTTGTCTGAGTTGGGGGAAGGGAACTGTTATCTGTGCAGTAAGCTAGGTGAAGAGGAGAGCTGTAAATTATGGGGTATGGCTTAGGCAGCAGAAACACCAAATCAAAGGATCCAGTCCAGCCAACCTGGTAGAAAAAAAACTTCGGGAGTAGCTCACCACCAATTATGGCACAACAATAATTAAAGACAAATTGTTAGAATCAGAGCCAGCTCACCATGTTTCATATACATAAAAATACTTTTTATTTAAATAATTATTTTTCTCTCTCTCTTCAAGGAAGTCCAGTGTTCAAAACAAATGTCAAATGTTTCAGACATAAATCCTTAATCAGTGATAACAATGTCTGCTACAGCAAATTATAAACAGATATGGGCATATTTATTTGAATGTTTGTCAGGTTAAAACATACAATTCTAGCAAGCTGCTGCCTAGATGTTTAGAATTATGCCATTCTACTTCTTTTTAAGTTTATCAGATTCAGAGGGATCGCACCTCACCTCCGTGGTCTCTCATTTCAGGAGATGAACTAAAGTGTCTGGCACAATTCTTTTCATTCAAAGTCCACTTCCTGGAGAATTGGGCATTTGCGTTTGCATACCAAGTCATGTGCCACAGCTAGCTCAGACCCTGTGCACCCGACCTGCTAGTACGCGGCACTGAGCACAAAACAACTGCAATGTTGTAGTGCTGAATGTCTCCTGTGGAAATTTAAATATATATGAAGTATATCACAAATTACTGCATTTGTTATTCTTTTAGTATATAAATACAAATCAGGATATAATTCAAAAACACTCGAGCACATGGGCTGCACTGATAGATGATTATGCACTCACTCAGTAATGAGGCAGAGGTACTAAGTGACCTTGTGCATAAAGTTTGACCTTCCTGTTTCTTAGAAACATAGAAACATAGAAACATAGAAGTTGACGGCAGATAAGGACCTAAGGCCCATCCAGTCTGCCCATTTCTTTTCTACCTTATAAATGTGCCATCGGCCTTTGCTCTGTCAGTGACCTATCTATTCATAGTCATTTGTATTGCTCCTTATGCCTATCCCATGCCTGTTTGAAGCCCTGCACTGTATTCATAGCCACCACTTCTTGTGGTAAGCCATTCCATGCATCTACCACCCTTTCTGTGAAAAAGAATTTCCCACATTCCCCTTAATCGGCCTCCTCTAATCTCATGCTGTGTCCTCTTGTCCTGCTATTTTTCTTATATTTAAACATGTTAGACTCTTTCACCTTGTTTATGCCCTTAAGGTGTTTAAATGTCTCGATCATATCACCTCTCTCCTCCTTTGCTCAAGGGTATACATATGAGCTCCGTTAATCTGTCCTTATATGTCTTCTGATGCAGTCCTCCACCATTTTGATTTCCTTCTCTGGACTGCCTCAATTTAGTTAATGTCCTTGTGAAGGTGTGGCCTCCAGTACTGCACGCAGTACTCCAGATGGGAGCCTAACCAATGTCTTGTACAGAGGGATTATTACCTCCCTCTTCGACTTGTGAGTACCCCTACTAATACACCCTAACACCCCCTAGCCTTACCTACTGCTTTAGAGGTCTGCTTGGATGATTTTAGGTCATCAGTGATGATGATGCCCAAGTCTCTTTCTTCCTTTGTGACTGCTAGCAACTCCTCCCAGCCTATAAGTGGCTTCTGGGTTTCTCTTCCCTATGTGCATGATTTTGCACTTCTTTGCATTAAATCCCAGTTGCCACTCTTCTGACCATTCTGCTAGTTTATCCAGATCTCTCTCATTCTGCCCACCCCATCTGGATCATCTACTCTGTTGCAGATCTTGGTGTCATCTGCAAACAGACAAGCCTTACCCTCTAGTCCATCTGCGGGTCACTAATGAAGATGTTGAATAGGACTGGCCCCAGGACTGATCCCTGAGGTACCCCACTTGTGACTTGCATCTCTTCTGACTGTATACCATTTACCACCACTCTGTTTCTGCCAGTCAACCAGTTTGCCACCCAGTTGACCAACTTCTGACCCACCCGAGCCTCTAGCTTATTTATCAATGCTATGTGGAACAGTGTCAAAAGCTTTGCTGAAGTCAAGGTAGGCTTACATCAACTGCTCCCCCTTGGTCCACCACTCTGGTTACCCAGTCAAAGAAATCTTATGAGATTAGTTTGACAGGACCTTCCTTTGTAAACCCATGCTGTCTTGGATCCTGTGCCCCTATGGATTCCAGGTGTTGCACTATTCTTTCCTTAAGGAGTGCCTCCATAATCTTGCCCACTACTGAGGTAAGACTGACCTGTTATATTATCTTTTCTGTTATAGATCGGGATGGAGGAGGGAATTCAAAAGTACTAAATGATGGGGTTCTTAAGTGATTTCTCAGTATCCCAATGGACTATAAAGTACTTCTCACGTATCTTTGACATTTATGTATATAAACAGGGCCATCAGAAAGGGATTATGGAATTCTTTATGTATACTGGTTACTGGAACAAAACTTTAGCAGTGTATAGTACCTTGTGCATTCCTAGCCTTCTACAGGATGTTTAACCATCCCCTTCCAGTTATAAAATTAGATAATTTAATCAGTTGTGTTTGCAAATGTAAATGCTTTTATGGTCTTAACCCTAGGATCAAAAATAATCAATTTTCCACAATGTATGTATAGTCCACTGACTGCAAATATAAGGTAACAGCTATTTACAGTATGGACTGGCAGTCTATTGAATCATTTAACCCAAATCTGGGATTGATGGCCCCAAATTTATTTATATAAAATACTTCTTGAGTAGTATCTGGGTCCTGAAGTCTCTCCCTCATGGATTGGGCTCTACTTTTTCCGCCCAAAAATCTTAACTGTGGCAACTGATGGTGTGCCTCTATAAAGTGTCTCATTACCGGTGATGTGATATCATTTCTCCTTATATCTATCTGATTTATGTTCACCAATTCTTGTCTTTAGTGCCCTTTCTGTTTTCCCTACGTGAACTTGGTCACATGGACATTTCAAACAGTAAATAACTCCATCCGTTGAGCAATTAATAAATTGTTGAATAGTCACATCCTCATCCCTCGCTGTATTTCTATTTTTCTATTCTACACATGTTGTGACAGTGAGTGCAATGCCTGCAGGAAAATTCCTCTAATGTTTATCGATGTCATAAAGTGTTGAGATCTTTTTCTGGTATTTTATGTATTGTTTTGGACAATGTAGTTCCTAATGTTCTATTTCTTTTCACAACTCAATAGGTGGGTTCAAAATTGTATCCCCTCCCCCAGCTGCTGGAGGTCTGACTCTGAGCAAGTAAGAAGGAGACTACCGAGGAATACAGGAACTTCCTGTCCCAGAACAGGAAGGGCAGAAACTGTAAGAGGCACAAAGGCAGTAGGAAAGTAGGAAGAAAAAAAGATCAAGAAACAGAGAGAGGAGAGAGTAAGTATACAAAGCAACAGAAGAGGGGCCACAAATAAGACATACTAACATACTAAAATGCCAGCAGAATAGGCCTAACGTCTTCGTGGTTCAGCTGCTTGTCAGCCCCACCCTGGGTGCTGACCTGCTGTCCCCTCGCCTCTCTGGCTTCTCCCTTCCTGTTCCGGATATTCTTGCTGCATTGGATTTTGCTTCCAGAACCCTTCCCTGTACCTGTCCCACCCCTCTTGAACCCCTCCACTGTCTCTGCCTCCACCAGCCCCCTAGGTAGTGCATTCCATGGCTCCACCACCTCTCAGTGAAGTAGCACCTCCTCCTTTCTCCCTGAATCTTCCCTCCAGCTTCCACCCATGCCCTCTAGTGGCCCTTCCTCCTTCCTTCAAAGCACCCTGACTGTTCCTCCCTATTTACCCTCTTCATGTACCTGAAGACCTCTATCATGTCCCCGGTCCCTTCTCTCTTCCAATGTGTACATATTTAGCTCTTCGAGCCTCTCCTCATAGGTCCTGTCCCCAAGCCCCAAATCTTTTGGTTGCCCTCCTGGACCCTCTCCAGGAGGTTAATGTCCTCTTTAAGTGTGGCCTAAAACTGCACGCAGTACCCAGGTGCGGCCTCACCAAGCAGTTATACAGAGGGAGTATCACTTCCTCCTTCTGGAGGTGATCCCCTAGCAATGCATCCCAGCATCCTGTTGGCCTTGGCTGCTGCCCTTCTACAAGTCTCAGAGTTGTTCATCTTGACATCCACCACCACCCCAGGTCCCTCTCAGCCATTGAGACTTGTAGTATTCCCCCCAGGGTGTACACTTGGCCTGGGTTTCTGGCCCCAGGTGGAGTACCTTGCATTTCCCTGCATTGAACCTCAGCTTCCATTTTCTAGACCATCTTCAGAGCCTCCAGGTCCCCCTATGATGGGAGTGGTACAGTGCAGTGGCTATGGAGTGGCAGTCTTGCGGGAGACATTCTGGAGGATGTGGTGTCCCATCTGCAGGCTCCTCTCTGGGATGAGGGAGGAGGTTGCTTATCTCCAGGCTGAGTTGGCAGGATTCTGGGAACCTCCTATCCCACCCAGGGACCACCAGGGCCACTGCTGAAGCCTCAGAGGTTGCCAAGAAAGAGGAGCAGTTGGACCACAGTGGGCTCAGGAGGGTGAGGGTGGTGGAACAGAGGCACATCCCCTCAAGTTGTACCTCTCACAGATCATACACTGTTCTGGCAGGTGTGGTTCCTCTATGAGGCACCCACAGTGAAGACCAAGGAAGATGCTGGAAACCTCCACAAAGGAGACCCACAGGGGAAGGAAACAACTCCAAGTGAGGGACTCAGTCATTAAGGGATAGAACTGGGGTAGGAGGGAGAAGGAGGTAAGGTGCTTGCCCAGCACCATGGCTTGTAGGGTCAGGAAGCGAATCCTCAGGATCATAGAAGCAGCAGCACTGGAGAGGAGCTGGACATCATTGTCTACCTAGGGACAAATGACCTGGCTGGGAATGGGATCCACAGCAGTGCAGGAGGAGGAGTTTGTGGAGTGCGGTGGGGCCTTAGACTAGTACAGTAGCATGCAGCGTTAACCTTCTCGGAGGTGCTGCATGTCTTTGGCATGGGTGAGGCTATGGTACTCTGCACAATGGGATTCAAGGAATGGTTGAAAACTGGTGCAGAGCTCAGGGTTTCACTTCATTGGGGACTGGGATTCCACCTGGAGGGATACAGGCCTATACTGGCACGATGGTCTGCACCTGTCTGCGAGGGAAACCAGGATCCTGGGTGATAGGTTTAAATGCTTCATTTGCAAGCATTTAAACTAATGAGGGAGGCACTGAAAAGGATCAGAAATCCCAGCCCCCACAAAACAGGGTAGTTAGCGAGGTAAACAACAAGGTAGTGAAGATGATAGGGAGCAGAATGGGGTAAATAAAGAAAAGGCAAAAGGCAGTAAGGACAGGGATGGGGCTAAAAGGTTAAGGCCATCAAGAAATGGAGAGCAATGAGTACCAATGCCCATAGTCTGGGTAACAAGCCCTGAACAGGTGGCCTTGATGGAAGAAGGATGCCTGGATATCGTGGTAGTCACAGAAACATGGTACACAGAATCATGACTGGGATGTCAACATACCAGAGTACATAATTTACAGGAGGGACAGGAGGGTTAACGAGGAGGAGGAGTAGCTCTCTCACGAGGGAAAAGGATCAAAACAATGGAACTAAAAGGTAAACAGGGAGGAGAGGAGGCACTGTGGGTCACCCTGGAGACAGGAAACAGCACCACTAGCCACACTGGGGTTGTATACAGACACCCATCTCAGGGGATGAAATGGACAAGGAAATGAGGAAGGCATCCTTAGAATGGCAGAACAAGGGCGATATTGTTGATGGGGGAGCCTGAATATGCCAGATGTTAACTGGAGCACCTTTTGCAGCCACATCCAAGAGCAGGGTCATTCTTGATGCCCTACGGGGGCATGCCTCAGACAGCTAGTGTTGGAACCACTCTGGAGGAGCAATCTTAGACTTGGTACTCTCAAATGGGGATGGAGTCAGGATCTTAGATTTAGAAGTGGTAGCCACATGGGAACAAATGACCACCAAGAAGTGTGGTTCACAATAAACACAGCCTAGAGTCAAAAGTCATACAAAAGCAAGGCTATTGGACTTTAGGAGGGATGACTTTGGCAAATGGTAGAGTGCCTCAGAAAAGCACTAACAAATGGGCAAGAAGGAGGGTTGGAGGAACAATGGGAAAACTCAAAACTGCCATCACAGAGGCAACAAGCCTTTGTGTGAAGTAAATAAACAAATCAAATGATGGAAAAAAAATTATGGTTCTCAAAAGAGGTGGCGGGAATGATAGGAGAAAGACAGCATTCAGGAAGTATAAGGAAACACAGAAGAAGCAGGACAGAGAACTGTATCAGTTACAGCAGAAGAAAGTGGAAGGCAGTCAGAATAGCAAAGGCCCAAACCGAGGAAAAGATAACCAACTTTGTTAAGAGGGGATAAAACCTTTTATAGGTACATTAGGGAGCAAAGAAAGACTAAGGAGGGATAGTGAGTCTTAATAAAAGGAGGGGTGGGCAGAGGGTGACAGTGAAAAGCAGGGATACTGAATGAATACTTCTGTTCAGTATTCACAAAAGTAGAGGAGGGGAGGTACCTAAACCAATCAATAGAAGCATTCTGGATAAGGGTGTCGATATCAGTCCATTCACAGAAGAAAGAGTCCTGAAAGAACTAAAATTAAAGGTGGTCAAGGCAATGGAGCCTGTTGGGATTCACCCAGGATTCTAAAAGAACTAAGGGAGAACTTGACACTACTAACTACCGTTTTTAACAAATCATAGGAAGGTGGTGTGGTACTTGAGGACTGGAGGAGGGTGGATGGGATTCCCTTCACAAAAGAGGGAGCAAGGCAGAGGCAGGAAACTACAAACCTTTAGTTTGTCCTTAGTGGTAGGGAAAATGATAGAATCACTTCTGAAAGAATTGTTGAGTACCTAGAGGCCAATGGGGCACAAGATCCAAAGCAGCATGGAGTCACAGTGGAAGGTTGTGTCAGACAAATATAATAGATTTCTTTGACTGGGTGACCAAAGTAGTAGACCAGGGAGGGCTGTGGACATGGTCTACCTAGACTTTGGCAAGGCATTTGACAGAGTCTCGCACAAAAGATTAATAAACAAGTTAGCCAACCTGGGAGTGGTTCCCAAGTGGTAGCCTGGTAAAACATTGACTGGACAACAGGACACATACGGTAATAGCAAACAGAGTCCACTCCAAGTAAGGGGTTACTAGTGGGGTACTGCTGGTTCAGTACTAGGACCAGTCCTTATTAATGTCTTTATAAGTAGGAGCAAGACAGAGGCAGGAAACCACAGACCTGTCAGTTTGATCTCAGTGGTAGGGAAAATGATGGAATCACTTCTGAAGGAAAGAACTGTTGAGTACCTAGAGGCCAGTGGGGCACAGGACCCAAGGTAGCATAGATTCACTGCAGGAAGGTCATGTCAGACAAATCTAATTGACTTCTTTGACTGGGTGACCAAAGTAGTAGACCAGGGAGGGCTGTGGACATGCCTACCTAGACTTTAGCAAGGCATTTGACACAGTTCTGCACAAAAGCTTAATAAACAAATTATCCAGCCTGGGAGTGGGTCCCAGGGTGGTAGCCTAGGTAAAACATTGGCTGGACAACAGGACACAAAGGGTAATAGTAAACAGAGTCCACAGTGAAGAAAAGGGGATTACTAGTGGGGTACCGCAGGGGTTCAGTACTGGGTCCTGTCCTTTTTAATGTCTTTATAAGTGACATTGCAGAGGGACTGGAAGGAAAAGTATGTCTCTTTGCAGACAATACAAGATCTGCAACAGGGCTGATACACAAGGTGGGATGGAAAGGATGAGAAGGGACTTGGCAAGGTTGGAGGAATGGTCAAATGTATAGCAGCTTAGATTCAATGCAAAGAAGCACAAAGTGAAGCACCTGGGAAACAAAACCCAGTGGAAGAGTACACAATGGGGGGTTGAGATACTGACAACAGAAATGGAAAGGGACCTGGGGGTAGTTATATCAGATGACCTAAAGGTGGGCAAGCAATGTGAGAAGTCAGTAAGGAGGGCTGGCGGATACTGGGATGCATAGGAGAGGCATCACCAGAAGAAAACAGGAAGTTGTTATCCTCTGTACAGACAGTTGGTGATACCACATCTGGAGTGCTGCATGTAGTTCTGGAGACCCCATCTCCACAAGACATATACAGGGTGGAGGCTCCCCAGAGGAGGGCAACCAAAATGCTGCAGGGTGTGCACCAGAAGACATATGAAGAGAGACTAAAGGAGCTTAATATGTATAACCTCGAGGAAAGGAGGGAGAGTGGGGACATGATAGAAACTTTTGAGTACCTCAAGGGAACCAACAAAGTCCAAGAGGGCAGCATCTTCCAGAAAAGAGAGATGCAAGAACAAGGGGCAAAATTTGAAGATAGAGAGGGGATGGCTGGGGCAATGTGAGGAAGTATTTTTTAAGGAGAGAGTGGTGGGCGCATGGAACAGCCTTCCTGAGAAGATTGTGGGGTCAAAACAGTGGGGAATTCAAGAATGCATGGGACAGACATAAGGCAATTCTTCTGGTGGGGGTAGGAGGAAGTAGGCTGTTGGTTAACTAGGATCTACAGCTTATCCAACAGGTAGGGGAAAGCAGACTGGGTGGGCCAAGCAGTCCTTATCTGCCATCAAAGTCAATGTTTCTGTGTTTCTATGTTCACCCTGCCTTTTCTTCCTTGCCCATCCCCACACAGCACTTTCACTGTTCCCGACAATGGAGTTGCTGACCACCAATTTCACCCTTCCTGTATTCTGGGGCCTCTGATCCCTCCTCCTAGGTAATGCCTTGTTGGCTGTTCTTGGAGGCTGGTTGGTGATTGACATGGTGTCCTCCTGAGGAGGTAATGGCTGAACCCTCTTAGTTAAGGGCTTGATGCGATTCTCCAACACAGTTCATGGACTCATGCCCTTATAGTAGGTCTCTGGCTTTGCTTCTCCCCTGCCTGCTACCCTCCAGCCACCTGGTCTGGTTGTCTCTGTGGCAAAGAGGGGGCTAACAGACATCTCCAGTCCTCAATACAGTCTGCTGCATAACTGGTATTTTGACTTATACCACAGCAAGTTTTGCATTGAACAGAGGCAGGCGCTACAGAGGGATGTACCAGTCCCTGAATCAGTGCTTGGAAGACCGCAGCCCCACAGCTCCTACAACTAACAATGTCTCTCCCCGTTCTTCACTGTACTGCATTACCCATCCTCAATCCTCCCTGCCTTGAATGCATTCATACAGTCCTATCCTCACAATAATGTATTTCTCCCTCATAGAATATGTAGTACAGTGCACAGATATACCTGTTGCCAAATGGTTTGAGGAAATAGCCTTGCCTAAACTTTAGGCAGCGTCTCCTTTTCTCCATTATTCTGTAGCTCCCCTAGCACTCCTGCCATTTAAGCATTCAGTGCCAGGTATATCTGAGCTAACCCTCTTCTTTCCTTTCAGGAAGCGCCTACCTGGTTGACCAGCGGAAAGTGGTTCTGATACTGCCACTACCCATGCTCTGCCTGGACACTGCTGCATCTGCACCGGCTAGACTCAGCACCTCCTGCCACCAGCCAAAGCTGTTCCCGGATTCCCCTGCACTCAGGTATGGGACATCTAGCCACAATCGATTGGACGCTGGCAGGACTGAAGTACTCCTTATTGGCTGGCTGGCTTTAAAAGCCTGAACTGATTGTCTGCTGGGTTTCAGTCTGTGTGAAGTCGGTCTTCCACATTTTTTACCCTGAATTTTCTCTGGTGAAGTGAATACTACACTGTATAATTTTTCCCTCCCTCCCCACCCCTGCCACTCTTTAAATACAGAACGTCAACCAATCCTAGGGCTTAGACTTACTCTCTCCCCTTCTCACTCTCTTAAAGGAACTCACCACTAAAGCCACCATGCTAACTCACTGCTGGCATTTGCCACGGTGATCTTCCATGCTCCTATTATTGCTACTAGTTATTTCGCTGCCTACAACTAAAGTTGTACAAGATAAAGGCTCCACTGATGTACCAAACTGTAACCCTGCAGCCCTTTACTCACTGGCACAAACACTCAGTGCCATGGGTGAAGAGATCAAACCCTGCCACCCCTGAGCAGCCAACCACCATAACCTAAAAGGTACCTCCTCCTCTCATCTGCTGCATTGCTGCCCTGATGTGTTACCACCCCTGACAAAAAGGCAAACAGTCATAGTCAATGTAGGTGCAGACAACTCTGCAGATTTAGAAGATACTGGCTATACCACACAAAATAATTATTACCATCCTCCTACTTTTATCAGGCAACGTATCCCAACCCTGGCACCCTAGGCAATTTAACCCAAAAGGCCAAGGTAACCTTAAAATAGCCTTAATAAACATCTGCAGCATTCTATCTAAATTCTCCCAGTTCCAAGCCTGGGTCACAATTCAAAGGTCAAACATAACCTTGATCACAGAGACCTGATTCACCCATAAGACACCAAATGCCGCCATCTCCTCTAAGGCTATACCATATTCTGTCAGGACAGACTGACAAAATGTGGTGGTGGATGCCTAGTTTATCTAAGGAATAACATTAAGGGACAGATGATGCCTAACAATATCAACACTAGGGAAGCACAAATGCTGTCCATTAAACTTACCATTGGATGACTATGCAAGACACTGCTGCTCACAACAGTCTATCTACCACCGGAAATCAAGGAATAGGACTAGAATAGTTCCTTGACCATGCTAGCCAAGAAAAACAAATTGGGAGTAGGTAATACTTGGGACTTCAACACTAACTGGCTTGCCAAGGATACCGTGGCCATTAGAGATAGAATAAGTGGCCTCTACCGCTCTCAAATGGTCACACAAGAAACCAGAAGGAACTACAATACTGGTACTGCTACTCTCATTGACTTGCTCCTCACCAGTTGTCCAGAGCACATTACAAAGGTCTCTGTCCTTCCTGATACCCTAAGTGACCACTCCCCAGTAGTATGCCTATGAACCAATGAGTGGCCAAAGGACCCACTGATTCGAACAAAAATCGTCACTAAAAAGGACAACTGCACCACTTTAGAACATATCTAAATAATACTGACTGGTCACCCCTGGATGGCATGACTGATATCAACCAGACACTGGACTACTTCTGTACCGTCCTTCAGTACAGCCTGTGACTTCTTTGCCCCAATCAAAACCACCAAAGTTAAAGGCTCTTTTAACCCCTGGCTTAATGGCTCCTATTAGAACAAATGAAATTGAGAAACAATTCTGGCACATTGTCAAGGCTACAGGAAAACACTTGACTATGCTGCATACAAAGCAGCCAAGAATAAATGCACCAGACTGGTGAGGGAAGCAAAGGCTTCCTACTTTGGACAGATGTTGGAAAATAGCTGGGGTAATGGGAGGAGTTTTGGAATAATGTCAAGTCTCTAACAGGTCTGGAATCCAGAGCTCCGCTCCACCTCATAGTCACCTCCAGAAGCCCTCTGCAACAACCGATTGACCTGACCAATGCTTTCAATACCGCATTTGCGTCCTCTCCATGGTTCTGCCTCCTGAGTATCTAGTAACTGGCCCTCCCAGCAGACCCAAGGGCCCCAACTTCCACCACTCTCCAAACCCAGGACACCCACCCTTCTATTTCAAACATATCACCAGGTCTCAAACAGTAAAATATCTCCATAAGGTACCAGGCAAAATCAGGATGGGAAGATAATATTTATATGAAGCTAGTAGCCCTCTTCCTGCATGAACTAGCTCTCCCACTGGCAAAATTATTTAATATGTCTCTACGAACTGGTATATTCCCGGATAGGTGGAAATCTAGATTTAGTAGTTGCCGTATTGGTCCTTGCAAGAATAGATCCAGAAGCAAATGATTTGATACCTTTTAATGGACCAACATAGATGTAACAACAAGAACAAAGTGCTCTAGCTTGGACCAACCAGTCCTTCTTCAGAAGCTCATGGCAGTTGTTTAGAAAATACAATACTTATAACAGCTAGATAATGCAGAGAAAACAGAAAAAATCCCCATTGGTTTAAAATACTCATTTTAAAAACCAGAAGATGATGTCAGAGAAGTTTAACAGTACAATACTGCCCTCAGTCCGAATGAACCTTGGGTTCAGATGTGCTTAGTGCAACACACATACAAAGAATCCTACTACACATAAATTTAATTGACATAAGATAACACTGCTGAAGCAGATAACTCCCAAATCAAGCCATGAGTGTCACAGTCAGTATAAGGATGTGATTACTGAAAGGCAACCCCCACCCAGCTTAAAGACAAACTAAGATAGTTATAGGGCTCATGAAATTACAATGTATGCATTAAAGACAAGAATTACCAGTAAAGTTGTCTAAAAAACATCGGATAGGTGGAAGAATGCCCTGGTCACCCCTGTTTTAAAAATGGGGATAGAACATAGGAAATTACTAGCCTATTTCCATACTGCCCCATTATCAAAAGTTCTAGAATGACTTGTAGCTGACCAGTTGACAGATTACCTGAGCAAATATAACCTCCTCTGCCCACAGCAGCAGCGTGGTTTCTGGTAAAGACACAGCACGACTACTGCTCTGATCGAGTTCACCTCACACCTATACAATGCTTTAGACTCCGGGAGGTCTGTGGGATCCATCTTCATAGGCCTCACTAAAGCATCTGACACTGTAATTTACAACAGTCTGCTGGACAACCTTGTGACCCTTGGATTGTCCCCTGATACAGTCACCTGGTTTGAGAGCTACCTGTCCCACAGGACACAGTGCTTAAAATAAGTGGGTAGTATCAGAACCTAGGGACGTGACCTGGGATTCCCAGGGCTCTATACTGGGTCCTCTCCTTTCCAGCTTATTTATCAACACACTCCACATGCCTGCCCAGCTAAAATACTACTGTAGGCAGATGACACAGTAATCTCTGCACCTGGCAATCACACATCAGAAATAACCGCTGAGTTACAGGAAGCTTCAATAAACTCGAGTCATGGTTCTCCAACAATAAACTGCTCCTAATTACAAAAAAAGGCTCTTCATTTTGCTATGCCCACCTTAAGAAAAAGCTTTTCCTTTGACCATTAGGCACCATAAGGGTGATACTATTGAACAAGTTACCACCTTCAAATACTTAGGAATGCACCCAGATGACACCCTCCTTTGGACCCCACATAGATCATGTTGTTAAATCAGCTAATATTAAACTCGGCATACTCTTTCGCCACAGGCATGCTATGATCCGAGGCTCTCAGTCTGGTTACCCAGAGCTCAGTACTGTCTACCATAGATTATGGGGCTTGCCATCTATGGTGCAGCCTCTGACACAGCCATGAAAAGAATCAAACTTCTCCTCAACAAATCCTGCAGACTGGCCCTAGGAGCAGACTGCCTCCACTGCACACATGCAGCCTCTACACCATGTCTGGGTGGCTCTCTTTGCAGCAAAGGATCAGGTACCAGACCTGCCTGTGAGTAGGAAAAAAAGGCCCTTCTTGGCCTAATGCCAGGATCAACTGCTGACTCATTTCAACAAAACTTAACCTCAAAGCTTACCACAAGAACTGTCAAGGGATCCCTCAAGGTCCCCTACAAGCATATCTCTTTTACCTAAAGAACCCTGGTGTATCGAGGGCCCATGTGGTTAAACAACCTCTCCTCCTCCCTCCTCAAACAAGGCAAGATTGGTCCTTTCAAAGAGACCTCCGCCACCATCTTGCTTGAGCAAGCAGATGTGACTGCCCTTCCTAATTGAAACCTAAGAGTATCCAACCCGACCTCTCACCCTTTCCTGTCCACCTACACATCTCCACTTCCACCCCTATTGCCTTGCCTCCCTCCCCTCTCCTCTTTGACAAAGCCTTCTGGCTGCTACCTGCCAACCACCCTGCACTTAGCAACTTATGGAACTGCACTTAACAACTGACTGTATTCTATTAATGATTTCTTCTGTGATATCTTCTTCTAGTTTTGTCATTACCTACCACTGAATAATTCTCCTTGAACCAACTGTACCTTTCCCTGCTCCATTGTGCTACTTGTTTTGTTTGTATTACTTGTTGACATGGAACCTTTGTAAAAGAGCCTTGGCTCAAAGGTGTTAATCTGAATTCTGAAATAAATAAAATAAATAAATAAATACTCCTGAACCAGAAAGTAACAGCACCACTTCCTGTCCTGGATGCTTTTTGAATTATAACATATCTACATAGAAACACAGAAAGTGTCAGCAGAAAAGAACCATTAGGCCCATCTAGTCAGCCCTATTTTTCCTTGGCTATTACTACACTCTGGACCCTATCTGGTTGCCGATGTACTTCCCTTTTCTTTCTCTACTTTACTATGCCAATGTGCCTATCCCACACATACCTGAAGCTCCCACTGTCTTTGCCCCCACCACCTCTTCTGGCAGGCTGTTCCAGGTGTCCACCACCCTTCCTGTGAAGCATTTCTCTCATCCTCTTAAACTCCCCTTCAAGCTTCACTGCATGCACCCTTGATCTGGTGCTTCTCCTCTGAAACAGAGTGCCCTCTTTGTTCACCTCCCCATGAGATACTTTTAGATCTCAATCTTGTCTCCTCTGACTCTCCTCTCCTCCAGGAGTATGTGTTCTACTACCGAACCTCTCCTTGTGTACTGTCTCACGAACCCTCACAAAATTTTCATAGCACCCTGTCAATGGCTTTGCAGAGGTGCCGCCTCCAGAACAGGACACAGTACTCTAGGTGGGGCCTCACTAGTGAGTGATACAGTGGAAACACCACCTCCCTTCTCCTGCTGGAAATTCCTTCCCTATGCACTCCAGCATCCTACTAGCTTTATCTGCTGCCTTGTTGCACTGCCCTGCCACTTTGAGATCAGATACAATTACCCCAGTGGCCTTCTCCTGCTTAGTGACTGTGAGTACCTCTGCTAAATGTTACACACAGCCCGCCAGGTTTCCCTGCCCCAGGTGCATGACTTTAAACTTTTGGCACTGAAATAGAGCTGTCACACCTTAGACCATGCCCTAGTTTCCTAGATCCCTTTGCAATTCTCCACCCCTTCCTGGATGACACCCTGTTGCAGATCTTTGTGTCATCCACAAAGAGACACACCTTCCCTCCAGTTCCTCAGCAATGTCACTTGAAGACAATGAAGAGGACAGGACCCAGTACTGATCCCTGTGGTACTCCACCGGTCACCTCATGTCCCCAAGTGACTGCCACTTACCACCACCCTCTGCCTAGGCCACATCCACTGCCCTCCCTGGATCTACCTCTTAGTTATGCAGTCAAAGAAATCTATGAGACTTGTTTGACATGTCCCCCATGAAACTGTGCTGCCAGTGGTCCCGCAGCCCATTAGCCTCCAGGTACTCTTTCTAAACTGGCTTACACAGTTTGTCAATAAGAGTAGCAGGGTAGATGAAGGTGTGCACTCCACTACCTTCAAAGGTGTGGTTGCCAAATTATGACAGGCAAAAGAAAGAGCAATGCACACTCAGGCTCTGAGGTGAGGTAGAACCTTACTTTATTGCTACATATTTGCAGAGTATGTTAAGCTAGAAACCCATGTGTTGTCAACTCTCAGGAGGCTGCTTCAGGGTAAGAAGCTTCCTGAGAGGTGATAAGTAGGGGTTCTAGCCTGGCATCCACTGCAGGTATTTAGCAATAAAGTAACTTACCTCAGAGCCTGGAGTGTGTGTTGCTATTTTTTTTCTTTCCCACAGTCTAATAAGCAGATTCCTGACTAAAAGCAGGAACTACCTAGACTCCTAAAGAAAATTCACTGGATTCTGGAAACTCGTGGCCAACTCTGACCCCTTCTGCACCTCCTCCATGAAGTCATGTTAATAACAAAATAATGCATATTTATTATCTCCCCGCCAACTATTGACATTAATGATGTTTACTTATGCAGGTTAGTAATCCTTCATTGCTGTACTTTTAATATAGCAGATTTCAAAGATAGTTAAGCCAGTCTGCAGTCTTTTGCCCTTCAGAATTAAAGTTACACATTTAAATCAGCAAAGTACAAACTGGTTGACACAGTCTATCAATCAAATTACTGACTACTGTTCAAAGAGGAACTACTTAGCCACTTAACAAAAATCACTGGGTTCTAAAAATTCTGCCCTGATCTCACCCCTCTCGTTTCTTCTCAATAAAGTACATTTAGTCACAGAATGATGGTATTTGGCACTCCTTTTCCACCACACTGCTGAGGTCACTCAAGCAGGTCAAAGAGCAAGTGCTTAGTAAGGATGTATGTCTTAAAGAATGAAGGTGTGGGGCCTTTAGATGCCTGTCTAATAATTTTGTTTGCTTTTATTTTTCTTTAATTACCATTTCACCATTTTATTTGTATTTTGCCAACTGCTAGTAGAAAAGAATCCAGTGGAATCCTTGTATTATGTCAGAAAAGTTTTATTCGCATGGCTGGCAGCGTATTTCAGTGGGAAATTGCAAACCTTCTTTTCAGGTTTTATAAAGAATTATGAAATTCACAGAAAGAATGCTGGGTCCTGATTAGCCAAGAGGTACTTTCAGCTGGGTCGTTATCCCAGTACAATAGCCCAGCTGAAAGTAGCTCAACAAAATATGCTTAAAACTACACCCAATTTACTAAAAAGGATCCATTTCATAGTCACAATAAATGATGGAACAGTTGATACCTTTTATTGGACCAACAAGTGTCTTGTACAAAGATAAAATTATACACAAGCTTTGGGCCACACAGGTCCCTTCTTCAGGTGAATAGCACAACTGAGCAACATAAGCAGTATATATATCTACTGTGGAGCAATTTAAAAACAGCAGGAAGTGAAGTAGGAAAGAGATAAAAGGGACTAGAGGTAAAAAGTCTATATAAGATGCAAAGTAAAGAAATGAGTGAGAAAAATGGGGAGTGGGACTGGTCAGTAGCAGATGAAAGGAAGCTAGAAGAGGAAAACAAAGGATCAGACAGGAACACAGATAAGAAAGAGCTGAGATCAGAGTTTGGCTTGTAAGGGTAAAATAGACAGGAGATGCCTAAGAAATGCATTGAAGTCAAGACATTAGAGGAAACAAAAGAACAAAGGCCCAGATAAAACAGAGTGTGAGATAATATAAACAATTTATTTATTTATTTATTGTATAATCGGATTTACAACCTTTGAGCCAGCGGTCTCGTTTACAAAGGTACCTCATCACTGAGAGGACACACATGGTTAACATAATTTATAGAGTACAGTCAAGACAGAATAACAGATTTTTACATATTTATAGAATACAGACATACAGAATCATATAATTTTACGTGGGTTGCATGAACATAAATACATAGTATTACATACAATTGCTTGATTGGTATTAAAACAATTAGGGAGTTGACAGGATTGAGCTGAAGAGTTAAAAAACAGATTAGTCAGGAACAAAAATAGAGGATAAAGTATGGGCAACAGTTAACAACAGCACTGTGTATGCTTCGAGAGGTTGGCACGGCAACCTGATAGACCTCAGAGTGCAGCTCGAGAGGTCTGTGGTTGCCATGGCAAGCTCGAGAAACATACACTGCTATTGTTAACTGTTCACCCATACTTTATCTTGTATAGTGTATAATATGAGTGAGGCAAGTTTTGGCACGGAAATGTTTTTAAAACTTTGTCCAGCCCCAGACACCCCCCTTCAACACACACACACACATACACAACCTTACCTGGGCACGAAAGACATCTAGGACGTGGGATGTAGCTTGCTTTTGTTTAAGATTACATCAAACTTAGGAGAGCAATAAGCAATACAAAATAAATTAAATATTGAAGTCCAAGGCATAGGACGAGCATAGTATATGCGTTACTAAACGTCACATGTCAAAGTCTGAGGGATTCAATTACTTCTGTAGATTTCAAGAGGTCAGTGCTGGATGATGCAGTCTGAAAAGGTACCTGAGGAAGTGGGGAACAGTCTCAGTTAGGAAGCTTTTTTCAAATTGACTGTACACGTTTGTGGCTACTTACTGTGGTTACTCATCACCCGAGGAGGAGGAGTAATTTATCACAGCATTCGACGTCTCTTTGTGGCTTGTGATAGTGATTTATGTAGATGTTGACACCCTGTTGGAAGAGACAATTATCCATCAATAGGGTGAAGTTAGGTAGGTCACCAAAGGATTCCTTGTCACTGTTTCTGCTGCTATTGCTTTAGGATGTATCTGTACAGTTGCCGATGAGCTAGAACAGGAGGCTTGTGGTACAGAAACTGAGGTTTGGCCTGCTAATATGGACGAAGTTTCTTGTTTTCTTTGCCTCGGACAAGTGGCTGTAATTATTTATTGACTGCAGGCTGCTTATGTTGCTCAGTTGTGCTATTCACTTGAAGAAGGACCTGTGTGGCCAAAGCTTCTGTATAATTCTAACTTTGTACAAGACACTTGTTGGTCCAATAAAAGGTATGAAACCTTCCATCATTTCCTGTTTTCCAAGGACCAATATGGCTGGAATCTCTTTACAAAATATTACAATAAGAGCATTTAGAGTGCATTATGGTCGGGCTAACAGCACTTCTCGGTGGTGGAAGCACTTGGCTTTGCTTTGTGCTTAAATCCATCCAAGGTGGGCCATTATCCTACCAAATGCACTCCTGTCATGCCTTATTGCTTAAATAACACTTTCTGCCACCAAAATGTTATATATTGAATAGAAATATGTGATTTTTCCAAAACCTGTTATATTTTGTTATAATTTAGAAGGTGACATTTTCTTTATAAGCAGATTTTACATGGGAAGAAGAAAAGTGAAGCCAGTTACTGTTTTAAAAACTGTAAAATCACACAGGTGGACCACAATAGTGCAAACATATAAAAGGCAAAGTCTGTTGCTGAAAGAAGTATCTGTTTCTTTTGAAAAAGATAAAACAATGTATTTAGTTTGTCATCTAAATACACTAAGCTGTTAAGTAGCTGGCAGTTGGTACCGGGTCAATATAGTACTGCCCAACAGCGCATGAAAAACTGCTCATGAGAAACCTCAAGGGAACTACAGTGACAGGGTTTCTAAGCATGCAGTAATTACTGCTACCCTGTCGCTGTAGCTTCACATTGAGGAGTGTGAAGTATGCCGCTGGTGCAGTACCTGGCCAAGCTGCTCCCTGGGAGGCATGGATAGAGTACTGGCACTGGTGGTGTCGGGGACCTGGGGCTGTGGTTCAGTTCTCCCCAGTTCCCTTTGTGATGCATTTTTTGTTTTCAAAACACGATTTTCCTGCTCCCACCTGCATCCCATTACTAAGCCCACATCCCCACAGAGTTAGATATTTATACTCTGGGGGGTGGAAATGAGAGTCCCCACGTTAGGGGATGTAGGGGCCCATAAAAACAAAGATATTCCTCCAGTGTGTGCTTTTGGTTCCTGGTTGGCATGTTGTGCCGACGTTATTGTGCCGCATGCTGATTTGTGTGTGGCATTCTTGATGTGCATGATTTTGACCGTGACATTATGACCCCATGCCCAGGCAGTTTCTGGCATCACAATACCAGCATTCTGTTGATTTCTTTTACAAAGGCTAAAACAATCTTGGCTCAGTGCACAAACAAAATATTTTATTTTAAAAGTAGAAAGTAATTACTAATACATCAAAATACAATAAGTAAAATAGTCAGTTGTCTACTTATTAGAAGTAAACACCTACTCTTTGAGTTTAACCTTTGTTGCTGTACTTTTAATTCAGCAGATTTAAGGTTTTCAAGCCAGTCTACGGTCTTGTGCCCTTCTGAATTAAAGTAAAAATCTAAAACAGTCAAGTAAAAACTGGTCTACACAGACTATCAGTCAAATTCTTGACTGTTAAGCAATAAGGTATGGCAGGTGTGTGTTGTGGTGGGATGATGGCCCATCTTGAGTGGGTTGAACCATGAGGTGAAGCTGAGGGGTTCCACCACCCAGAAGGGTATTTTCCCACCACAGTGTATGCCCTGGAGTTCCTCACTGTGATCATGAAATGTGTCCCTATTAGTAATTAGGATATATATATATTTTTTAATTCTATTTATCTGCCTAGCCACCCTCAACCCCTCGTTACGTCTCACGATCCCGTCCGGGATCCGCCGCTCATCTTCTGCCTCCCGCCTGGCACCCTGAACTCCTGTGGTTGCCCCCACAGTGGGTGGCAGAAAGCTCTCCTAACTCCCCACCATCACGGATCCAGTATGGGTGCCAGCTCTGACAAACACTGATGACGGCCATCAAGCCGCATGAGAGGTGTCACCTTTTTCCCTTGTTTGCTCCACCTTTGCTGGAGCCCTGGGCATGTAATGACACCAGTGGGGGCAGGGATGCATGCATCCATGCCTCTCCCCAGACCTCTTGCCCAGACTTCTCCCGATGCTGTTACCCCATGCCCTGACCCCCAGCTTCTGCCAGGGGGTAATCGAGCATCGGAAATTAACCCCGGAGAAGGAGAGCAGTCTAGCGGACGCCTATCCTTCTCCTCGCTGTTAACCCCCTGACGCACCCATGCTCGCTTCCCAACACAGGTCGCCGCGCAGCGTGAGGTAAGGCTGCCCAGTGCCTCAGCCCTCAGTGCCAACGGGCCAGCTCAGTAATTAGGATATTTATAAAAATGTACTACTAAATTTAGCTAAAAAAAAAGTTGAAAAAGGTAAAATAAAAGTTTCAAAACAGAAAATAGTTCAATATGGAGACTGTGTTGTTGCCACTGCGCAGTAGGGGTGCCAATGCTGCATATAAGCAGCTGTCAACACATAAATAATGACATGAGTAAGTGTATAGGGAAGGCAGGCTATGGCTTCAGGCAATAGTGTTGTGTCGGGTCAAGGCAGAGTGGGCTGCATTCTCCATCAGTGGTGGTTACTGGTGGCATCTAGTTACTCTTAAACAGTGTGTCATACACTGGCTTTTGGCTGCATGTGGAGGCCGTTGGATTGGCGACAAGTATGGGAGCCTGTCTCTGGTTTTATTTTTATGTTTTAACACATCCTATATATGGTTTGTTTAGACATCATCTGCGTGAAAGGGGAGCCTTGCTGCAGATTTACAAAATAATGCTTCCAACCAATAAAAAGGGCATAGCGGTCCATCTGCATTCATTCTAGAAGTGACAAGAAGCTGAAAGGCAGATCACACAATACACCATCAGAGAGCAGCCAAAACTGAATGCAAATTACTCTAGAATCAATTACACTTTAAGTGGAGGAGCATGGAAATGGAGCTCAGGAGAGCTGTGTGCTGGTGAAGGATTCTCTCTTATGGTAGAGATCAGTGTGTGAAACAGACTCTAGATTAACAAAATTCTTAAGCAAGAGCATACTGGTATCTTTTAAGTGCTGCATACTGACTGCATACAGCTGCTTCCATTCCAGCTGTTGTGCTGGGATAACAGCTTAATTGAAAGTACCTCTTAGCAATAACTTATCTCCTTTTAACTGATTGAGCTATTCTCTCCTCCATTTGTGCTTTAGCGCCTCACTGTCTTTCCACCTCTCTTCGACACTTCTGGTACATTTCTTGTCCTTATCCCTTGTGTCTCTCTTAATACTTTCTGAAGTCTAGGCTCTTGGCTTCTATTTCTGCACACACACCCCCGAGAACCAATTGTCTATTGACCTAACACATTGTTCTGTTACCGCTCTATATCCCCTTGATGTGTGCCCAATTCTACTCAACATCCCTGCTTATCCTCCTCTTTTCAAGTGTTTCTTTTAACTGCAATTCCATACTGGTAAAGTCCATCCTTCTAAAGTCTAAGACTCTTGTCTTCATATGGTTTGACTGAATCCCTGTGTCCACTTTGAACCACACCATATTGTGGTTGCTGGACCCTAACTGACCTTTCACCCTAAGACCTGCAACCCTGTCCCCATTAGTCAGCACCAGATCCTGGATCATCTGGTCCCTGGTAGGTTCCTGAACCAGCTGCCTATGGCCAGCCTCCTCAAGGAGTCCATCAAGTCCTGTGTCCTAGCTGAGACCCCTGCTGGGATGGACCAGTCTACCTCCGATATGTTAAAGTCTCCCATTAGCAGTACCTTCCCCTTGCTGCCATTTCATGCATGTTTTCTAGCAGCTGCTTGTCATTTTCCTCTGCCTGAGCTGGGGTCTGTAATGACCCCTGTGCAAATGGTTGTTCCACTGCCTGGCTCGAGGGTGACCCAGGCTTCCTCCATTTGCTCATGCCTTTTTGACTTTCAGTCACCTTTATGCTCTCTTTGATGTAGAAGGCAACCTCCCCTTTTACCTTCCCTTATCTTTTCTGAAAAGGGCATAACCTGGTACACTTATGCACCAGCTGTGGTTGCTGGTGTACCATGTTTTGGTTATCGCCACTATGTCCAGATCAGCCTCTGTCATTGCAGCCACCAGGTCTGGGATCTTGTTCCCCAGGCTGTGGGCATTTGTGTGCATGACCTTCCATGAAATGCAACATCTTTTTGTTCTTCTTGTGGTTTGTCCATTGCTTCATCCTATTTTTCTTGGAGTGTTCTATGTGGTGCTTCCTTTTATTACCTTACTGGTTACTTGTAGTCCAAGTCCTTTATCAGTGGTGATATCATTATGTCCTGAGTGCAGCCATCCCGCCTTGTGGTACCTGTGTATCTGCCCCTGGGTTGACATCCTGGTCTTGCTTGATGTGTGCACTAACCTGTGGGGTGGGTTACCTGAGTCTTCCCGCTCCTGACAGCCCCCAGCAGCTAGTTTCAATGCTTGCTCAGGGAGCATGTAAACCTCTCATTGTGGACAAACGCATTCTCCTCAGCCTGATGCAGGCCGCCTTTTTGTAAAGGCGTGTATCATCCCAGGTGGTGCCTCAGTCCCCAATGCAGCCAAAGTTGTTTTCCCTGCACCAGTCTTTCAAACACTTATTAAAGGTTTTGATGTGTTGGTTTCTTCTCCCCCTTCTCCTGACTGGTAGCACCTCTGAAAACGTAACAGAGTTTGTTACCCTCCCCAGGCTCCTACCCAAATTCCTAAATTCTCCTGAACCTTCTCAATACTTGCTCTTTCTTTGGCTAGGTCATTTGTACCCAGATGGACAATGATGTCAAGCTCCACCCCCAGCCATGGCCTTTACAATCCTGTGGCCGCCCCTCCTCAGAGCTGTGCCTCCTGGGAGACACATAACCTCCCTCTCCTCCTGATGCCTGATCCTATCTCCTCCATACTGTGAACTATTGAGTCCCCACTAGGAGAAGCTTTCTTTCTCCCCTGGGATTCTCTGTCCTTGTTCCCTGTGCTTCCTCCTGGTAGGTCTGCCCATCACCCCTGGTCACAACTTTGGCTCCTTCAGGGCTGTCCTCCTTGAAAACATCATATTTGTTCTTTAATTGTACTGGGTTGGGGGTGCTTGAGCTCCACCTTTCTCAATCTCCCTGAGCCCACCGTAGTTAATCCAGGCCTCTGTCTGAGTACCCTGTGTGGCAATGGCTGGTGGTATGGTGGTCCCTGGGTAGCGGCAAAGGTCCCCAGTACTCCTGCCAACTGTACTCAAAGTCTGTCAATCTCCTCCCTCAGCCCAGAGAGGTGTTCACAAATGGGGAAGCACCCAGTTCCCAGAAAGTTCTTCTGAACATGGCTGCTCCACACCCATTGCACTGCACCACTGCTTGTGCCATCCTACGTACTCTAAGTATGCTCCCACCTTTTAGTGCTTTTAACACTCTCTCCCCTTTACAAAATTTCTTTGTCTGTGACCTTGATATGTTTCACAGCCCTTGCCCCTTCTGCTCTGTGCCCTCTCAAACTTATCCTATTCCCAACAGAGTGAAATTGACAAGATCATGCAGCTTAAATGTACAATTGTCCACATACATGATATAATCAGCAGGTCCTCCTCCTTTGATTTTATTTGCTCTTTAGCTATCAGCCCCCTGGACAGAACCTATATGCTTCTTCCAACTAAGCATTTAATAATGTGTGGAGGTGGGGTGGGTTTGAGGAAAAAATCTCACAGACAAAATGCCTCCTGAAACAGTTGAAGAAAGATTCAAACTCACAAAAATCTCACAGACAAAATGCCTTCTGGAAAACAGAGTCAGACTCACAACTCATACCTCCTCAACAGCAAGCAGAATGCAGATACAAAATGCTTCCTGGAACAGTTAAAGGAGAACTGTCATCTACAGGATTTCTTAATGTCTGAAAGCTCCTAAAAGCTAATTTGAGTGAGCCATTGTGTTTTTTTGTGAGTCTCTGCAGTCCATATGTAAATCAGCTTTTAATTAAGTGCTGGGGGCAGTCATGTGTTTTAGGCTCCTGACAGGAAATGATGTCACCAAGGGACTTGGCCCTCCTTTGACTGTAGATAATCCAAGTTAAACAGGAAATCATCTGTTTTGTTAAGTGCGTTTTAAGGTATCATTACAACACTTTCTACATTTTATAATAACTGTTTTGTATCTGCATTGAAACTACTGTAGTGAGTTATCACCCTTTACATTTCAAACTGTTAGTAAAACAATCCATCTTTAGGATTGCTTTAAGCTGTATGCTATACTGTCAGCTGATCATTAAAAACTACACATCTCAAGGCTGGCTCTGTGGTGCCAGCGGCTATTAGGGGCCCTGTATCAGGAGTTCTAAACCCGGCTTTGTTCACATCAGTACAGATTTCTGGGGCTGCCACAGCACCAATTTGGGTATTTTTCTGTTCCCTCTGTTACAGCCTTTTTCTTATAATTTCGTGTGAACTCAGGTCTACAAGATGCAAATGTTGCTACCTACCTACCTACCTACTGGCCTGACATCATGGGGCCAGCCTTGAAATGTGTAGTATTTGATTATCAGCTGGCAGTACAGCTGAGAGGTTAAAGCAAAGAGCTATGAACAAGCTTTGTCTATTAAGTAGAATGGGTTTTGATTCTAGCATGCTTTACTGAAAGTGTAAGAGAAAAGGCTGTAAGAAAAGGAACAGAAAAAGACAGAAATTGGTGCTGTGAAGCTCCAGAAATCTGTACTGACATGAACACAACCAGGGTTTAGATTCCAACATGCTTTACTTGTATAGTGTGTGACCAAAGCAAGTCACCTGACCTCCTGTGCTCCCAAAACATACCCGAGACCAAGCTGTAGCTCAGTGTGCCTTTCTTGAACAAAGACAGTAAAAACAATCTGAGCATGGGTTATGATTCTGAAAAAGTATGCTCTTTCTATCCAGATTTAACTTGAAAAGAATAAAACAGGACACAATTACTTGTTTATTAATTGAAAACACATAGATGGACAACATCATTTAAACATGCATAATCTGAAATGTATTATTAAAAGAGTATTTTATTTCTTTTGATGAAGTTAAAAGTATAACAGTTTCTTACTGAAATACTTTGGATTGAATGGAATTTTCAACCATAACAATGCCAGAACCCTACTGGATTATTTTTATTAACAGTTTGAAATGTAAAGGTGAACACACAGTAATTTCAATGCACATACAAAACAATTATTATAAATGTAGAAAGTGTAGGGCTATGCCGGTAACTGTGACTTTCCAGGATGCCATTCCCACTGTAATGTAAAAAAAAAAAGCAACACAAAAGAAAAGAAAACACAAAGGGAGAGACAGGAAGTGTGTGTGTGTGTGTGTGTGTGTGTGTGTGTGTATCTCTGACAGAAGTGCTGCAGTAACTGAACTGTGCTGAAAGGGAAAAAATAATCACCATTAATTACATAAAATAATATATGGGTCGGTGTGTATAAAACAGATTTTTACACACCCTCAGTGTGGATGCATTTATAAACCCATTGGGCTTCACTCTTGTGGTTTATGTAGCATACACACTCGGTGTGTGTAAAATTTGTCACACACACCCACCCATATATTATTCTATATTTAATGATGTTGTCCATCTATGTGTTTTTGCAATTATTAAACAAGTAACTGTGTCCTGTTTTATTCTTTTCAAGTTAGATCTGGATAGAAAGAGCATACTATTTTCAGAATCATAACCATGCTCAGATTGTTTTTACTGTCTTTTTCCAGGAGAGGCACACTGAGCTACAACTTGTTCTCAGGTGTGTTTTGGGAACACAGGAGGTTAAGTGACTTGCTCTGGTCACACTATACAAGTAAAGCATGTTGGAATCAGAACCCATTCTGCTGGATGAACAAAGCTTGTTCATAGCTTTTTGCATTAACCTCTAGGCAGTACTGCCAGTTGATAATCAAAACTACACATTTCAAGGCTGGCCAGATGATGCCAGGCCAGTAGGTACATACCCATATTTGTATCTTGTAGACCTGAGTTCACACCCGAAATTGTAAGAGAAAAGGCTATAAGAAAGGGAACAGCAATATACAGAAATTGGTGCTGTGGCATCCCCAGAAATCTGTACTGACATGAACACAGTCAGAATTTAAAATCCTGACATGGGGCCACAATACCTGTTGGCACCACAAAGCCAGCCTTGAGTTGTGTAGTTTTGATGATCAGCTGGCAGTATAGCCTAGAGGTTAAAGCTGTCCCGAAAATGGATTGTTTTTACTAACAGTTTGAAATGTAAAGGAGATAATATATAGGATAGTGCATGGGAATGGTTGACAACAGGGCTATTCTTTACCAAGTTGGCACTATGATGACGGATTGATTACCTCAAGAGCGCAGCTTGAGAGGTAATCCGTCGTCATAGTGCCAACGAGGTGAAAGATGCCCTGTTGTCAACTGTTCTCCATGCACTTTTCTTTATAGTGTATGGTGGAACCCCATTTTTGGGGAAAAATCAGTTACTAGAAGCAAAAAGAACTTTACATTTTGAACATTTTCACGCTTGACATTTTAACTGCTTAAGAACTTTACATTGTGAACATTTTAACGCTAAACATTAGTACTGCAAGCCGACATTGCTGCTTTTGCCATGTATCCTGTCTATGGAGTGAGCCCTAACTGTCAAATGCTGCTCGAGATAAGTGTGTAGACGCTCGCAGTACAGTAGAAAATATCATTCTGTTGCACTGCGTAATCGCCACTAGTGTGACTACAATGTTTTGAAAATGATGGATTTCGTGGAGAACGACGCTCCACCATACACTATAATACTGTAAAACACACTTAATAAAACAAATGATTTAACCTGTTGGATTATCTACCATTAAAGGAGGACCAAGTCTCTTGGTGACATTTCCTGTCAGGAGCCTAAAACATATGTCTGCCCCAGCCCTTAATTACACGCTGATTTACATATGAATAATTCTGGACTGCAAAGACTCACAAATAAACACAATCACTCACTCAAGTTAGCTTTTTATGGGCCTTCAGACATTAAGAAATCCTGTAGATGACAGTTCCCTTTAAAGAGAGATTCAAACTAGAAACTCCTACTTGATTGGCTCCTTTGTTCCTGGGGAAAAATCTTCTTCCCCAGCAGCCAGCAACAGTTAAAGAAATAGTTAAAGAAAGATTTAGGCTAATGCTCCCCAGGCAAAATGCCTTCTGGAACAGATTCAAACTCACAACTCCTACCTCCCCAACAGCAAGCAGAATGCACAGACAAAATGCCTCCTGGAACAGTTAAAGAGAGATTCAAATTAAACTCCCACTTGATTGGCTCCATTGTTTCTGGGCAAGAAATCTTTTGTTTCTGGACAAAATTGAGATCCACTGTAATGACATTCATGGAAGACCTTATGTGCCCTTCCTCTTCGTTGTCTTAATTTCACTGTCTCCTCTTGATTCACAATCTTATTTATCTAGACTGCTAGGTCTTTGGTGTTACAGCTATGGACAACAGCCATAGAGCTGGTCCTTTGACTTTCTTAGTATAGTCTAGGGCTTCTAGCTTGTTCAATTCCTATTCCACCACTTTGGGCACATGGAACTGGATGCACCTATGCAGTTGAGCAGATAGCTGAACAGAGCTTCACTTAACCCATTAACTTGTTGATTTCTTCAAAGATGCCTGCATATCCTTCTACAGTGTAATTTGTTCTGGTGGGTCACTGTTGCACACTAATTGGATCAGACCAAAAGCAACTACAGTTTTATAATCAAGTAGTGTATTAGTTGCATGAGCAACCACATTCAAGGTGATGTCCACACACTTGTCTCTGAATGTCAGCTGGGATTTAAATCCTCCTTGAACTGGCAGTGGCTCTAACAGCCACATGCGATATCTTGACTAATGTCTGTTCCAACCTTTGTTTTCCAGGGCATTATTCAGTAAAGGTATTTGCTATCCAATTTACTGGTGTCCCTGTATTGTCAAAACATTCCACTGGATGTCCATAAATCAGGACAGTCTTCTTAAGCTAGGAAACTGCATGTGGGACAAATGACTGTACATGACATATTGCAGAGGTACATGCTGTCATCTTCAAAGTGAGGAAATTGAATGGTGTTTACTTAACAGTGGGCTATACAATATTGGACACCTTTGCCAGCATCTCCTGGTCTTAATTGAGTAGATATGCATACTTTGGCGTACTGAATCTGTATGGCACATTTCATGCAGATGGCTTGCATTACAGGACACTCTGTGCAGTGTGGATATTCACCTCCACAGTTGTAACATGTGAATTTGTGTTCCATGTTGTTTTTCATGGAAGATAATGTGCTTGGTTGGCATGGTTAGCCTGGTCTTGAAGGTGTGCTTAACTGCCATCAGCATCTCTGGAGTGCAGTTTGATATCCCCTTTCTATTTGCTGAATGTGTCTCAGATACCTCACCAAAGCTAGGTTTCTGAGCTAGACTAAAGTCAAGTATGGGTCTCTTACAGCTTACCTTCATAGCCAAGCACATCAAGTGCACCCTGAAGTATCTGAATAAACATCTCTTTTGTCAATGTTTGTAAACTTTCAGGACCCAGTTTGCTTGCATAACTGGCCATAAATGATCAGTGGTTTCAGTACTCAGTTGATGTGCCTGCCTTAACTTGCAAATTATAAAACCCAGATTAATTTTTGCCATGAAATAGTTAGTAAGCACTTCTTTGGCTTTCACATAACTTTGTCTTTTCCTGTGTCTGAAATGTGCTGAAAATGTTATACACCTGTTCACTGGCATAGTGTAACAGCATTGCACATTTTCCTTTGTTATCTTGGATATTCATGACCTGAAGAAAACTCAATCTGCTTCAGTCACTATACCTACTGTACCTGGGTCCTGATATTGTGTGAGAATGATGTACTTCAAAAACAGAAATGACTGAGAGTCAGAAGCAGCAATTGCTAGTCTCGTACAGTTGTACCCATCAAGTTGTCTGTATATTCCTTGATATTTCATGATATATCTGCAGGAAATCATATTGAGGCCCACAGTGTTATTGCAGGCAGACAAGATATTTCTACAGCGATATCACTGAAATTTCAGGAAATATTTATAGACATGTAAATGACTGAAACTGTATGTGAACTCTGTTTTACAATATTGCCTTCTCTGTTGTCGGTGTGTTTTAAAGCAGAGAAATTACCCAATCCTGCCACTAGGTGAAGTTGTCTCCTGTTCTTACTGCTCTGTCAATTTGATTAAAGAACAGAAATTGTCTGTTGCTGCCACAAGGTGGTACTATCTCATGATCTGTCATCACTGTTGGGCAGCAAGCAATTACACTGTTACAGAGCTGGTTGACTAATGTCACCTGCCTTCTGTTTCTTTTACAGTTAAGATTTGCTTGAGATTGGTTTAGTGGTGATTTTGTCTTTTTCCACTGCTGTTATGGCACTGTTTATGGTGCTTGGTGCCTACCTTGTTGCCAGTTGTGGTGTCCATAGAAAGAGATGCATGAGACACCGAATGACAGCAGTCATCTTTTATTTGTGAGTGTCACATTTACTGGTCTGCACACTAGGACACTCATATCATGGCTGCCTCTACCCTTGCACCTGGAAAGCTGCCTTTCTATTTCTTAAAGAGACAATTCACAGTAATGCGTATTGACGTTATAGAAAGAAGATGTTATATGAGGAGATTCTTCCTGTACAAGGCCTTAGTTATATTGCACCTGGGACACTGCATCCAGTTTATTTATTTATTTAAAGTTGATAACTGGGAAAGGCACACAGAGCTGAGGCTCATTTTCAGGTGTGACCCAGGGCAGGGGAGAGGACACAGTATGAGAAATAGTACAATGGGATAAACAGTAAAGAGATTTCACAACGTTTACAATACACAGGCATTGACAAAATAGAAAATTAATACAATGAGGTAAATATTATTGCAAAATGCAAAATTTGCAACATTGACGATAGTGCAGCATTTCAGGTAAGTAGCATTGTAGAAGTTGAAGCAAGGTGAGTATAATAAGGGAGGTTTGTGCAAAAGGCCTGGGGAGTTTAGAGTGGGGAGGGGAGCATAGACAAGGGGTAGGGGAGACGTCTGAAGTACCTCTTTAGGGATGTAACAGTAGGCTAACTGTGGACTGCAAGGGAAGGCTGTTCCAGAGGGCAGGAGCCAATAGGCAAAGGCAAGTTTCCCACAGAGTGAGTGAGGTTGGAGTACAGCAAAGGAGCAGTGATCGGGAGTACAGTGAGTAACCTGGATTAGGGGTGGGGAGATTAGAGAAGAGAGGTAGGAAGGAAGGAAGGGTATTATGCCAGTATTTGGTGATGGAGGCACAATGCACAAGGCATTGGTTGGCGAGTGGCAGGAGAGATATAGTTTGGTTGAGAAGGCGGCGATGTGTAAGGTAGGGAGATTGGTGGCAAGCGGCAGAAGACATGGGTCTAACTGTGACAGCTGATTGAGGAGCTGAACTGTAAACCATATCGGCATAGTCAAAGGATGGGAGGATGAGCCTGGAGATAATTTCCAATCTGCTGGGGATCGAGAGACTGTCCTTATGCCTATACAGTAAGCCTAATTTGGGGCTGAGCTTTCTGTGTAGAATGTCGAGATGGATGTAGAAGTCCAGTTTGGATCCGGCCAAACACCCAAGTATTTGCAAGCATCTATGGCCTCAATTTTCATGCCATGGGGCATGGGGACAGGGACAGTTTGGCCAATTTCTGGCAGTGCCGAAAACCATTGCAATTGTTTTTGTGGTATCACACTTGAGCCGATTTGGACTCAAATTAGTGCAATAAGTTCATGAAGTCAACTTGGAGGATGGGATCTAATTGCATGAGAGAAAGACCTGATGCAAAGATCATTGTGTCATCAGCATACATTTGGGCATGTGAGACTGAGCAGATGGATGGTAGGTTATTTAAAATATTTACAAATATGGAGAAAAGAATGGGGCCAAAGATTGACCCTGTGGTACACCAGCTTGGATGGGGAGGGGGAGGATTTGGTGTCACTCAGTTGCATGAACTGGTCTCTATCAGAGAGGTAGGCCTTAAACTGCTTGGTGACTATGAGTGAGAGTCCAATGGAGGAAAGGTCAGTTAGAAGGATTTTGTGGGCAACCGAATCAAAGGCTTTGGCCAAGTCTCAAGATGGCAGGGTCAGATGGCCTTTGTCCATGGCAGTATGAATATGATTAGTAAGGTGGAGAAGGGAAGAGGAAGTAGAGTGGAGACTCTGAAAGCCAGATTGATATGGGTCAATATGTTGTTTGTGACAGAAAGGAGTTTAGTCTTTAGAGATAAGAGATTCAAGGATTTTTGAAAGGTAGGGAGAAGTGAGATGGACCTGTAGTTGCCTGTAATGGTGGGGTCTCCACCTTTATGAAGGGGATCACCTTGGCTAGTTTCCAGGCCATTTGGATGGAGCTGGTTGAGAGAGAAGTTGAAAAGGAAGGTGATAGGTGGGACTATGGCAGGGCAGAGATTTTCAGGAGGTTTGGGTTGAGGCTGTCAGGACTCTGCTTGGAGGGGTTTAGGGATTTAAGAGCATGCAGGACTTCTATCGGTGTGATGAGGGGAGGTGAAGGAGGTCCCAGGTGGGGACATGGAGCATTGGTTGGTCCGGGGAAGACATGAAGTGGAGGTTGGATCGGGAGGGAGAATGAGGAAGACAGTAGACTGGGGGAGGAGGGAATGGACCCTGAATGGGACAAGGAGTCTTGGCTGGATTTGGGAGGGAAAGTGCAGGAGGTGGTTGTCTGGGGTGGGGGGGTAGGTGGTGAAGAAGTGGTTTATAACAGAGGCAGCAGAACCTGGATCATCGCAGACTGAACTTTGGGTGGGCATGGGGAGGGAGAGACGAGGAACCTAGTAGAGAGTGGAGAGTCTTCCAGAATGCTGCTGTGGGGTGGCAGTCCTATAGCTGTGAATGAAAGAAACTAGCTTTGGCAGTGCTCACAACCTTGGTGCAGGCATTCCATTGTGCCCTGTAATTTTGGAGGTCAGAGTCATTTAAGGGAGGCTTTGTAGACTCTCCAGGCATGGTATCTAGATTTAAAGAGTCTTATCAGGTTGGGTGAGATCTAGGGAGGTGTCTGCACCAGAGTCAGAGCCTTTTGGGTGGGGCATGGTGGTTCCATTTATTCTGGAAAGTAGAGTAGAAGGCTGCCAGAGCAGAGTCAATGTCAGGGCAGTGAAGACACCAGACCAATAAGCTATGTAGAGGTCAACCAGGCGAGCCTGCAGGTTCAGTGATGTTAGGGGTCAAAACCACATGCACTTGGGTGGGGAGGACAAGACTTCCTTCAGCAGTGGGTGATGCAGTGGTTACTGAATGTACTGGGAGAGTACCGGATGATGAGTATTTATGGGGTGGGAGGATAAAATCCACTCCAGTAGTGAATGGTTGGAGGAATGGGGATTAATCCTGGTGGGATCTGAAATAAATTGAGTGAGATTGAGGCCTCAATCTCCTGAGTGTATTTTCTGGCTTGTGGGGCAAGCTAATTAAGGTTGAAGTCACCCATAATTAGGAGTTCTTCAGATGTGGCAGAGGAGATGAGAGTAGGCCAGGCTGGAGACAATTGATGCAGGGTTCTCTTTAGTGAGAAGCAGCAAATGCCAATAAAGAGAGGGCAGATACCGGTTATGCACTACATTACTGAAAAGACATGGAAGAGATCAAGAAGCCCAGCATAAGGCCACTACACTGATGGAGTTGCTTTGGGACAAGCACCATGAGGGAAAATTGGATATGCTTGAGTGAGTTAGCCTAGAGACTGTTGATGGGGACATGGTCATGGTGTTTTGAATACTGTACTAAAGGGGACAGGCAAGGCAGAGCATAATAGATGTTTCAGATGGTGAGTGCAAGCTGAGCTACAGGGCATGCATTCAAACTGAGGGGAAGAAGCAGAAGGAACATCAAAGCAATTCCTCACACAGAGTGTGATCAATAGCCTACCAAGTGAGGCAGTGGAAGTTAGCACCATTCAAGCTTTCAGAGCAGAACTAGATAGATTCCTGAAGGAGAATAGCATTGTCTCACAACCTGAGTTGGGGTAACATTCCAACAGTTAAGCTGGGATGTGTCAGTTTTCAAACTGGGGTATAGTCTGCTGTGTGGCAGGACAGTCAGACAAGGTAGACCAGAAGTCCTTTCTGCCCCCACAGTACTATGTTGATTTGGTTTTATATCTTGCCTTTCACACACACTGTGCCCCAACCTGTTGTTACGAATCAATGAGTTAGATACTGGAAGTGGATAGGATTGTTTGCAATATATATATATATATATATATATATATATATATATATATATATATATATATGTATATATATACAGCAGCCATTTAGAATGAACTAATACCCTACGATAGTAATACTGCATTAGAACATCTACTATTAAAGGAAATGTCAGTCAGAACACGGGGATAACTCCTGCATTCTTTCCAAAAGTGCCATGGGATCCTTATCTTTCAGCAAAGGGCAATACCTTTACAGTATAGTGCCCCTAGTACAAGACTGAAGTATCAGCTCTGGGTATTATCCTAATTGCCTTATGGAGGACTTGAACTCCCAACAGACTAAACTTCCTGACCTGAAGGAGATGCTGCCTGCTTAGCATGGGATACAGTGATGGCCCAATACAAAACAAGTGTCACTTCAGTAGATTTTACAGGGTTGAACAGTACAGAAACAGACTACAGATCATACAGTCATACTGCAGTATACTACTACATGTACACCTTGGGTATTTCCAAGCCCTGGTTTTCCCTTTGTCATGTACCTGTGCAACCACATACCTGAAGTCTGTTTTTGTGCTGCTCATCCCTTTAACATCTATTTAAGTGACAATGTAAATAAAGTGGATGTTATTTTGATGTGATGCTGTACCATGAAATAAAGTACCGTACAGTAAAATAAAACAGCAATCCATAATGCTAAAAGTAGGTTGTATACCATACAAACTATGTACATTTTCAACATTATTTGAATGTACAGAATAGCAATAATACATGACTGTGCGGTCTTACTGTTGTATCTGTTGGCCTCTGGTACTTTGCGAGACAAGAGTCAAAGTCAAGAACTGTGAGCTATCCACAGCATGCATTCAAAACACTAAATTAGCCCACCCTGGAGTTGATTTAACTGCTTATTCCTGTAACATCCCTGAAGTGAGTGTTATTTTTGCTGCTGATGTACTTAAGTATTATTAAAGCATAAATATTTAACACAAAGTGGTTTACAATATTCATATATACACATATTTGGACCAATTTTGAAAGAGGTACATACTAGTGTGATTTATGTTGGTACTGTCTCCAATGCTCGTGGTGAAGAGGGCTGATTCTTTTGGCTGTTTTGAACCAGGAGGGGCAGCTCCAAATGACATGATGCTTAATGCAGCAGCTTTTGATGGTACAGTGAGCCTATGCACCACATCTCTGATGCAAAGGCCTCCTGCATCCTTTCAGAGCCACGCCTTATAAGCAACAACTCTTATAGTGAGCGGTAGCACCAATCTTATTACATGCCACATGGCTTTGCATGGCACAAGGACAGCCAAGTTCCTCACCCAAAGAACTCAAGAAGGCCTCACAGAGACACAGTAAGTGTACACTGTATAAACACAAAAAGCAATAAATACTATTTAATTGAAAATATTGAGAGCAACCATGGGACAAAGTCAAGAGCCCAAAAAGCCAAGTTAAGTGCAATCATTGAAGTTAAATGCAATCATTGAAAAAAATGGATTTAAACTTCTTATTTTAAGAAGGTATTTGCTTGTTAATTCAAGATTATAGCTTTATTTGAAACTAATAAGAAAGATATCTAAACAAGATCCTAAAATTAATAAAAGTACATTTTTGAACTTCTATATTGATGTTTCATAATAAAATCTAAGCTCCAGGATATGAATTTGGTGAAAGGAATGTTAAGGTATACTGGTTTATAATGGCACAAAATACTACTTGATCTCAAACTGCAAGTTTTTCTGGGCTTAGGTAACCAGTTTACTGGTGGTATACAGTGAAAAACTCAGATGTAGCCCAAATGGGGCATAAAAGTAACCTGCAACCATCAAGACCCAGGGAGTATAATGCTGCAATAACATGTTGACTGTAGTTCGTATTCATGGTTACGACACTGTGAAAATCTTTATGCCATGACACCCCAATTATTACATAGCTCTTGAATAAGCAACAGATACATTAATGCGTGATTCTTGCACTGCTAAAGTTATCCTGCCTTGTCACATTATCATTAAAAGCAATCCTGGTCCCTCTGGAATGTAAAATTAAAAAGCATGAGTAGTTTCAAATCACTGTTAAACAAGCTTTAACATTAGGATTAAGACTAAGACAAAATTAAACACCCATTTGCCTTAAATTTAAATACTTTTATTTCCCTTTCAGTTATTGCTAATTGTTGAAGATTATTGTTTAAACATCAGAAGCTTTGTCTCAAGCAAACCATCTCTCCTTCTACTGACTTCATATTCAGTGGTGTCACATAGCTCTATAGTGCATGTTTTTGCCAAGAATTTTTTTAACTTCTTTTGTTCTACTCATTTATCCTAACTGTCCTCCACTCTGCTCCTTCAGCTATCCACTAGCCTCACAGCACAGACAGCCTAACACTATGTCTGGCTCAGAACTGGTCCAAAGGTCTCTCCACCTCATTGGAAATCCCCCAATGTGGACCCCAGTCATCCAAATGTGCCCAGGCTGTTGGACCATATATTCTGAAAGCCATGATGGGAGGAGGAGGAGGGCTGCTCACTTGGCAGAAGAGCAGCATCATGTACCAATCAGTGTTATTCCCTTTATGTCCTGCCATCTGCCCTCACTAGGGATATCCAAACACTTCCCTTGACCTGGGGGTCCAAACATTGTCTGGTCTTCCATGGCATCCAACACCACCTCAAACTTGCCAAAGGGAGGTGCCTGAGCTGGATGGAGTCCACAGCCCTTCCCCAGAGTTTGTCAAAACTCAACTGGCCCAAGATAGTGGGACAGATTTGCATTGCAACCCTGGTTGTCAACAGTGGATCGAAACCCAGTTTGCCCTGCTACTGGACCTGGCTGTAAGTCATTTTGTATGTTTAGAATGTCAACTTTTTCCTCTTTGTTAGCCCTTGTTACATGTACCACCTAGTTTGCAAGGAGGCCAAGGGTGGCAGGAGGCAAACAACTATTAAACCAATCTCAAATGCAATTCCTGTGGCACTGAAGCAAAGTCTGAGCAAACATAAGTAGGCAAATTACAAGAGTAAGATGCATACAAATTCTCAAGATTATACACATGAATAAACCCATCTTTTTACATTAGGTGCAACAGTAAGGAAGGATCAGAACAAAGTTTGCTAAGGGTGGTATAATGAGATTTTAGTACAAGAGCTGATATTACAGAAAAGGAAGGCAGGAGTAAAGAGGCTTTTGTGGAATAGACTCTTATTTAAAAATAAAACTGTAAAAGTAAGGCCAACTGGACGGAAAAATACTGAAGAATCAATAAAGAGTTCCTCCAGTCTTATACTTTGACAATATGACATGCAGAGCTTCACACAATATTTGTGGCTTCTAAATTTGTCCTATTTGCTTGCAATTTACACAAATGTCAGCAGAGGAATTGTAAAACAGAGTGTCCGTAGCATACACATTGGTCATTCCTATGTGTCTATACAGTCTCTATGGAAGAGGTACAGCCCCCCAAGTGACTTACTCTGGGTGAAGCAAGTTCTCCCAGCCTGAAGACTCCATGCCCTGGCCACAGTACATTGCCAGCTTCTTATGGGTGTGCTATCTTCTGCTTCCTCATGGCAATGAAAATATACAGAAAGAGAGATTTAGCAGTTAGATCACTGGCTTGGGAACCAAGAGATTGCAAGTTGAAACCTGACACAAACAATCTTAAATACTCATTATGTACTGAGGATCATAAATAGAGGAATCTGATTGACCAAGAGCTCTTTGAAGCCATGATGATATCAGGCTACATCATCACAGCTTAAAAAGTTCCGCACCACCAGCCTCTTTGCTTTCTACTGTTTGAGAACTATTTTTCAAAATGTACTCCTACACCACCCAAAAGCTCATTCATAAAATGTTTTAAAACCTGTTTGTTTTATTATTTTATTTATAAAACTTCAAACTCGAGTTCAAAATAGCAATAAGTCACTCCAGGGTGTGGTATATCATGGGATATAAATCACTTCTCGGTTGAGCATGATCGCCTGTGGCCTCATGCCCAACCACCCAAGCGTATGATGATATCCCGTGATGTACCACACCTTGTCATGCCTTATTGCTTAACTATGAACTGGCTGCCAGAAATTCAGCAACCTGATTGGTTAAGAGCTCTTCTCAGCCATGAGTATATCTAACTACATACTCACAGTTTCAAATGAGTTCTTGAAACACCTTTCCTTCAACAGTACTTACTGTTCTGGTTGTACCCTGATTTACAGAGTGCAAAGGGCTACCTCAGATAAGAATGCAATCTGCCGAACAAGAACACAGCTGCCAAACCCTAAAAATACATTTTCTCACTGCACCAGAAATCAGACAGTCACAAAAAAATGCTCTCACTGCTACCAAGCAATACTTTGATTATTTTACCCTGCCATCTGTATTTCACGTCATAAGAACTTTTAAAAGCAACTATATTTCCCCACCACAACATACTGCCTCACACCAAACGGCAGTTAACAGAAACCTGCAACCCCTCCTTGAGAAACTCTTCCCACTGAGACCATGGCTCTAAATATAAACAACAATGGCTGCCATCTCACTTCCCTCAAAAGCACGGCATGAACACTGTGGCCAAAATGCATTAAATCCAGGATTAAATCAGAAACAACGTCCGTTATCTTGAGGAGTCGCAGTACAGGTCAGTAGGCAGTTTCCCAATAAAACAATTGCAGTACACGCCGGTAATCAGTCTCTAAGTAAAACAAAAAATGGGGCACATACTATAAACCGAGAAACAGACCACAGAAGCATACTGGTTTTTTTAGGTTGTGTGGAGTGTGTGTGTGTGGGGTGCAGAACACATAGGAAGACATCCCCACGCTACCTTCTACCAGCTCCACAACAGCGCCACCTGCTGACTGCAACCCTAATAGAACTTTCTTCTGAAACAGTACTCTTACACTATCACTTAGAAATTATTTTTTATATTTAATTTTTTGCAAATAGTTTATTTACACCAATTTTGTAATCAAGTTCATAACAACAATGCGCACTCCAGGGTGTGGCATATCACTACATTCGGTGAATGAGGCACTGGTTGCAGTCTCATGCTTCACAACTCAGCCGAGGCATGATTGTATCCCATGATATATCACATCCTGTCATGCATTATTGTTTAAATGTGTGCCTTTGGTCAAGTCACTTAGCCTGCCAGTGCTCCAGTCCAATCAGCTGTGGAAATGAGCAGAAGCAGGACATCACTGAAAATAAGATGCTACATCTCTGCTGGGCTAACCTGGATAAATACATTGTAAAATTCCATATAATGATAATTCTGGTGGGACTGGTACTGCAAAAATGAGAGAAAAATAAAAGAGTAAGTTGTAAACAGGTCACAGGTATGGCCATAAATAGAGACTCAGGACCCAAACATGGATGGAATTTGATTTAAATTGACACCCTTTAACACTAATTATGAACATATGAAACTGCCAGAAGAAAAAGCCATTTGTTCTATTGAGTCTGCTTGATTCTACAGCGAGCACCCCTACTCTGCAGCTGTCCCTCCCACCCTACCCCTTCCCATGACCTTCCTTTTGCCCTATCCCAACCATATAATTGAGTGGCAAAGGGGCACTTGTATGTGATAAGACCAATTTTAATGGATTTGTAAGTCTATAGTCATTTTCCATAGCTATGTCTTGTTGGGCATGTATGACTGTATAAAATTGTAATTTTTAAAATATTCATCTACTAGTTATTGCTTTAGGTCCTCAAACTAAAATATTATAAGTTTGCTAAAGGTTCCAGGCTCTAGGCTCTACAGACTGGGAAACCTTCAGAAAAGGAAGGCAGTGGGGTCTTAGTGGTTAAAAACAGCACTGTCTGGGAACCAGGAGATCATGGTTTCAAACCCCAAATACAGTGCTCACTGTGTAACACGTTGGTAACTTACTTCCAGGGCACCAGTCCATCCAGCTGTAGAATTGGTAGATCTGACCCCACTGGAAACAAGATGTTTTATCTCAACTGATTATTCGTGTAATCAAGTTGCAAAAAAAAAAAAAAACACTGAAAAATAAAATAAATTGGTTTAACAGATTTCTTTACAGGTTTAAGACACTTTTTGTATGGAACTCCCTGGTATCACAATTGAAAGTAATAAAACCCAAATTTGGAACAGTAGCATGTCCTGTGTATTTGTCTTTAGAATTTAAGTAAATATTCTGAATATGCCACCAATCAGCTGATCGAAAATTAACTTTGCATATATATATATATATATATATATATATACACACACATATATATATATATATATATATATATATATATAGATATATATTGCAAATCACTACATTAATGCATCAGTTAGGGTTGAAGATAAAGTGACAAACATAGGAAAGCATGACTTTAAGGTTTCCAACCCTAAAACACCTGTCCCACACCTGGAGCAAATGTGGTGGAGTCTTCCTTGAAGTTGTCAACCATAACGGTCATCTCACTGCACTAACAGAAAAGCTAAGATATGATGGATACTGGTGTGTATTTTTTATTATTTTTATTTATTGAATAGAATCAGAATTACAATTTTGAGTCATAGATTCTTTTGCAAAGGTCTCACATCAGATAAAAGTAACAATACAGAGGAAACAAAAAGTACATATACAATAATAATGTAATAAAACAAGGTCATACAGTCCTGGCTTATAGTAATTTGAGGGTTACTCAACAGGGAGCATAAAGAAGGTCCAGGCACAGTTCCAGAGGATCTTGAAGGACCCAGAGTCATAATATCTAAACAGAGGATTGGGAACATAGGAGAGACATAGGAGGAAACTAACGACAAACTATCCTTTAGCTACAGGATACTTCCTGAGATAGTGTATGCTTCATGAGTGCATACAATGGGGTGAATGTTAGGGCTGACAACCCCAAGGAAGACTCCATCCCTCATTCATTTCAGGGTGGGGCAGGTGTTTTAGGTTGGAAACCTAACGCCATATTTCCCTACATTTGTTGCTTTATCTTCAACCCTAACTGATGCATTAACACAGTTTTTTTCAATGAATTTCTCTTACTTTTTGAGATAGTGTAATCATAGCCTTGTTTGCCTGTGGGAGTGCAGGGCCCTTGAGGCCCTGTACTCCCACCCATCTATAGTTCTTGAGATAGAGTAATAGTATCCTTATTTGCTTGTGGGAGTGCAGGGCCCTCCATAGATGCTTATATGTATAAACTGTAGCTGTGGAAGGGCCTCACTTCCATTTATAGACAACAGTGACCACATTGTCAGCATAGCCATCTTATTACCCCCACCTCATCTATCCAGTACAGAGAATGTTCAAAGCCATGCCAAACATAATTCCAAGCAACTGCAACACCATTCTGTGCCACAGATGTGAAAACACATTTTGGCCAGGATTTGAAAAATGACAGCTGTGACATGAGATGAGGTAATAAGAAGGCTATGTTGAAAATTCAGGGTCAAAATATGTACAATTTCCAAAGTTATGTGTGTGTGTGTGTGTGTGTGTGTGTGTGTGTGGCAAAATTGCAATAAGTGGGTATAATTTTGGCATTTTACATTTTTTGACCCCAAATTTTCAACATAGCCTTCTTATGACCGACATCATGAACAAGGACAGGAAAGTTTCAAATCCCACCCAAAAGGTAAATTCGACAATCAACTGTGAAATCACCTTTCGGTGAGAGTTACATAATGTCAGTTATATTGTTCACGAGGTGTGGTTCCCAAGTGGCCATTGAAAATTGAGTATCAAAATGTTTTAAAATACTGGCTGAGTTATGCAAAAAGTTGAAACCCCATTGAAATACATTGAACTGCATTTACCTTAGTTTCTCATATTGCATTCGCCAGTTCCAGCAGCAAGACGTGTCTTCCATCGAGAGTGGATCTTTAACCTGGGACCTGTTCAGGTGAGTGAGGGTGTGGAGTGTACTGAGGGTGGGATGGTGGATGCTGAGTGGCAGGTGGGGGCTGATCAGCAAGGGACAGTTTTGTTTTGGCAGGTGAGAAAAACATTGAGGGACAGTTTTCTAATTATAGGGATGGACAGTCAGGATGTGGGGGCACTAGACACCAGGAACATAAGCAGCAGCATGCAGACCAGGATCAGAGAATGGGGAAGGGACCACTGGACTACCAATGAAAGATTTTGAAAATATGGGGATGACTATTGGAGAACAGGGAGGGTGGAGGCATCACTGACTTTCAGGGAAAATTTTTGGCATGGGGACAGCAATTGGAGGACAAGGGAGGGACCACTGGACTACCAGGGACATTTTTGTTTTGTACAAGGATGGTGATTGGAGAACAGGGAGGGACCACTGGACTAGCATGGAATGAAAAATCATACACAGGACGGTGATCAGAGTATGGGGAGGGGAGGGACCACTGGACTACCAGAAAATGAAAAATTATACATGGATGGTGATCAGAGAACAGGGAGGTGGAGGGACCACTGGACTACCAGGAACACTATTTTGGCATGAGGACAGTGATTGGACATTGGGGATGGTGAAGGGACCACTGGACTACCAGGGAGGTTTCTTTGCTACGGAGATGGTGATCAGACACCAGGGAGGGGGAAGGAAGCACTGGACAGTAAAGTTCAAACTATTAATAAGTGCAAATGGTTATTTACTGTTCGAACACATAAGTTCAAACTGTTAACAATTTGAATGTAATTACTTAGCAAGTGATGGGGGCATGATGTTCAGTAAAACATGTATTTGCCATGGACATATATTAATGACAGACATGGAACTAAGCACAGCACTAAAACCTAAATACAGGTGTTGTGCTCTTTATTACACGGTAGTTATGTACAACACTATTTTTTAAATTGTTAATTCAATGTGCCTGTGCAACTTGGTATAGTGTTATGCTTATGTAATGTAGATAATCTTGGCTGTTCACCTCTCATCCATGGGATATACCACCCTGTAGGGGTACAAAAAGGCAAGGAACCCTAGAGAAGGGTTCCACCTCAGAGGTGCCACAGGAATGATTCCCTTGGCTACAAAACTTTAGGAAGGAGTCTACAGGGAGAGAGAGAGAGGCAAGTTGTTGGAGGAGGAGGGGTGGATGGAGGGGCAATGAAAAACAATCAAGGGAGGAGTGAGGAGGAGCATCCTTTATGGGCTGAGCAGGGCAGGGTTAGTTGCTCCACCCATTGAACTACAGGCATAGCCTTTCAATTCAATATGCCTACACAACTTGGAATAGTGTTATGCTTGTGTAACACAGATAATCGTTGGCTATTTGCCTCTCTATCCATGGGATATTCCACCCTGTAGGGGTACGTATGGCAAGGAATTTGAGAAGTGTTCCACCCTAGAGTTACCTGTGGAATTATTCCCTTGGCTAAAGGTACTTTAGGAAGGAGCTCAAAAGGGTGTTTAGCAACACTTGAGGTGTGAATGCATATCAGGATCAAAGACCTGTATGTAGGTTGGTTGGTGGTATGGTCATGAGCTTGAGTAGAGTAGGCAAGAGACAATAGATGAATAGTGACCCGCTGTAGGTCTGAATGTAAGGCACAGATGCGTGGCTTCCTAAGGAGAGAGGGAACAGCTACAAGGGAGAGAGAACATTTATGGAGCCACCATACAACTCTGTCCAACAGCAGAAACCTAACTACATGACCTATGAAAGATTACTACATCTATCTAGGTATTATGACCATTGGCATGGAGGAGAGGAAAACTCCCTTTAGGAGGAAATCTCTGGGGATCCAAGGCCTAGGTCACCTTCCCTCCAGGCTTCAGGACTTTTTAGTTTAGTGACAGCTCTGCTACTGCAATTTAGTGGACCAATCCAGGGTGACGTTCCAATTTTGGGGAACACTCTCACTCTATCATTCTAAAGGAACACTGCGAAAGGATTGTGATCAATCTCTGCAACACAGGGCACTTAGTACCAACCGCCAAGGTGGGAGGATAGTAATGACCACTGAAGCACTCAGCTGGCCTACCGATCCAAACACAAACTGGGTGAACCAGGGTGGTTGTAGGGAGAATAGCTTAAAGGGTGCCTCTGAACCTGCTTGGGCAGCTAGAGGGGCTCTTCCATGAGAGCCCCACCCCTCACCCTGAAGTCTTAAATGCTACATCTAGAAGTGCCATTGGTATGGTTGATGACTGAAGATCCACCTGGGTGAGGACATTCCACTATGGGCCAGATGAGAAAGACCCTGCCCTGTGCCTCACATGCTCAAAAGTGCAGACTTTATGGGTGTTGAGCAAGACCATTGGCCACAGGGCTACCCTTGAGTCCCTGAAAGTAATGGAAATGGTTGGCATGTCTCTGAAATGTGAAGAGAAGTTGTCGAATGTAGCATGAAACCCCAATGTGGGTCATGCTCGATGATCACTAATGATGGAGAGACCTTCATGTAGATTAGACTGAGCAATGGGAATCCTCATATGGGTATAATTAAAGCAGATAGCATTTAGCAACCACAGGAATGCATGCCAACCAGGTCCGTTAGGAAGCCAAATTAGGAGTGAATTGAATGTTACAAGTGAGAAAACGGTAAGGCCAGATGAAGCTTCACAACTGGACGGTTAGGTAGGAGGAAGCTGCAAAGCCGGTACAATAATAGGTGAGGTTTGAGATGAAAAGACTTGATATGTTGATTGCAATAATGCCATGTAGGGTGGTATAGTGTGGGTCGGTGGAAACCAGGTCTATTGGTATGAGTGGTAAGAATGTTAGAAGGCTGGGCAGAGCTAGTGGCCATTGGTTTGAGAATTGACTGGAAATGTAGATTGAGTTAGTGCCATGAAGGACATGCTGAGCAGCAGGAGAAGGCCAGGCTAGCCATTGACCAAATATATATAAGATAATTATAAAGCTGTTCCCACTGCCTGGGGCTACCATGCTCTCTGTAACAATGCAGTTCCCTGCTGTAGGCAAAACAGAGAAGCACAAACAAGGCAATGGGACACCAAACAGCTAATTAAACCAGCAATATAAAATAAACTGATTAATTACCAGCAGCTGAGGCTGGGCTGACAGCTTAGCAGGGCTGACATGCTGGCTGATTGAAATGGGTAAATAATGTAATCTTCAGAAAACCCCAAAAGAACATAGCGGGCTAGTAAACCTAAAGAGTAATAACATAAACTGAGAATACCAGTTGCAGCTAGAAGTGTCAAATAACAATGGTTAAAATTAATGAACGGAAATGGGTCCTGCATGTAGGAGCAGGAAAATGGGCAAACAACATTAAAGATGAGTGGTGGTATGGCAAGAAACCCCAAAGGACTGAGGCAGGGCAAGCCTAAAATGGTGCCCCTGAAAGCCGGGCGAAGAAGAAGGAGCCAGCATTTCAGAGCAAGGAAAGGCAAAGCAAAAGAGCAGAGGAAAATAGAAGGTCAACACAGCCAAGGAGCAAACTGCAGGCTGGTGTAGAATGGCCACCAACCACACAAAGCCCAAACAGCAGGAAATACACCCATCCTGGAGCTGAACAAGGGAGAAAGGTAATGACACAGGGAATGCACTACAGCCAGGGTGGAGAGGCAGCAGGAGTCCAGGGCAGATGAGGAGGACCAGGACACCAACAGGGAGAACAAACAAGGAAGAAATGGCAACAGGAAAGCAGCAGACAGGAAGGAAATGTGGAGTAGGAGGAGGGAGGACAGACAAGAGCTACAACACAAGTGGCAACAAGACGGAGGGAACAGGGACACACAAGTGCGGAGGAAGGAAGGGAGAACAAGACAGATGGAGGAGGAGTCAAGACAATGGCTGCAAGAGCAGTGGCGGGGAGAGAGCACAATGGGAGAAGCAGACCAGTGGCCAGAGACAAAACAGCAGATGTGGCAGAGGGTGGGAGAAAGGAGCACAAACAGGAGAATGGGAGGAGTAGCAAGAAGGACAGAACATCTGACCACCACGAGAAAAAAATTGAGGAGGAGTGAGGAGAAGCAGTCCTTTATGGCCCAAGCAGGGGTGTGGTTAGTTGCTCCACCCCATTGAACTACAGACATAGCCTTTCAAAAAAACAAGATGGCTGACATCATGAACAGTATTTCTCTGAGTACAGCCAGTAAATCCTTAGTATTAAAAATTCGGAAGATTTTCAATTACCTGCCTGTCTCACATGACTATCCAAAGCAGTGTTAGAACTCTAAGAAAAATAACATTACTTCACAAAACTATTGAAGGGCACACTCATTAGGTATGTACTGTTCCCCATCATCCCTGAAAATGTCAGAAAAATTTCATTCCATCTGGGCTGTAGATGACAGCAAGAAATCCCATGTTAACCAACAGGAGAAAAAAAAGTGTTTTCTTTTTGCTTTTTTTTTTACCATTTATGTTTCAAAACCATATGCAATGCGTCATGAAACTTTTCATGTCTTGAGACTCTGGCAGAATGGCTACACATGCCAAACTTTGGGTTATTTCTTTGAACTATGCCAAAGTTATTAAGGTGCAAAATTCCTGATTTAACATTAAGTGCTGTACCAACCTAACTATGGTGGTGCGGTAGTGCCACAATAGTTAAGGTTGAGTAGAGCTGTTTAATGTTAAACTAACTTTGCACTTTAATAGCGTCACCCTTAATCAACAGATTTGCATGAGATTTTGCATGCATGATCTTGGGGTAAGTTCTCTTGATGTGTCATGTATTGTTCCAGTCAGATGTATGAATTCTGAGATCTGAATAATAAAAAAGTGAAAAGTTTTTTTTGTAGCACCCAGATAGTTTGGAATTTTGGCCTGGAACTTTCAAGGTAGGAAGAGTGTGCCCCAGAGTTGTGCCTTTCTTTGGTTTGGTGAAACAATATTATTGCATTCCAGAGTTATAAGGATTTGAAATGTCAGTCCTGAGAATGCTATCAATGCTGTTTTGGATAGCTATTTCATGTGAAAAAGAATTTGGCCATACAAAAAGAATTCTGTTTTGTATGGGAGGAGGATTCTGTTTCATGAATTTTTTCTTTTCTATGACCACTGTCTTGTTTCTTTTTTTTTGAAAACCCATAAAAATCATATCATGGAAAGACACCAACACATGTATCTTGCTAATCGGGTCCCCATTAGCTGGATTCTGCAGTTAGTTTTTTAAGTGATTCAGAAACATGTTTTGACACATTTTAAAACAGTTTTTTCTTGAAATGATTTTCTTTTTCATATGGCCATATGAAACAGGAATAGACCATACAAAAGATTACCTTCATATGAAAAAACATTTTTTCACATTCTTTTTCATAAGAAGGAGTTGTTTTTGTGAGAATGAGACAATCTCATGAATAAGGATTCCTTCATATAGAAAAATTTGGACCCAGTTTTTATTCATTCTTTTTTCAAATGAAGAAATCTTTTGAGAATGACCCAATCTCACAAAAAGATTCCTTCAAAAAAAAAAAAAAATTGGGACCTAATTATTTTCACCTTCTTTTTTAAGTATGAAGGAATCTTTTGATGAGAACAACACAATCTCAAGAAAAGATTGCTGCATATGAAAAGAATTTGACTCAGGTTTTTCACATTTTTTTCAAATGGAGGAATCCTTTTGTGAAACAAAACAATCTCACGAAAAAGGATCCCTTCATTTTCTACATTTCAAATTTAACAAGGCACAACTCTGTCAATATCTGCAGCTAAGGGGCAATCAATACATCAAAGAAAGGCATTGATGAGCACTATGATACCAACACATAATACCATACAGAAGAATTCAGGAGCTATATAAAAAACATAAAACATTAAAAATTACAATTGCCATAGGATAACATTGCAACTTTAACAAGCTATAGTCTGTCATTCTTTGAAGTTAAGGGACAATCTACATATGAGAAAAAGTGTCTCAATGGCTACTAAAACAGTAACACATAACATAAACATAAATTAGGGACCATATAAAAACATAAAAATTAAAAAGTGAAAATTCCCATAGGGTAACACTGCAACTTTAACAAGCCATTCATAACTCCATCACTGTGTGGAGTTAAGGGTGAATCTATGTATCCTACAAAGAAGTCTTAGTAGGTGCTACAACAGTAACACATCATACCCCTCAAAATAAAAAATTAGGGCCATATAAAAAACATGAAGATTAAAATAAAATTCCCATAGGATAACATTGCAACTTTAATAAGCCATAACTCCCTAATTCTGTGGAGTTAAGGGAGAATTTATATGGAAAAAAAGTATGAATGAGTACTACACCACTGACACATAATTACCCCCTCAAAAAAATCATAAAGATGAAAAAATGAAAATTCCATAGCATGACACTGCACATTTAGCAAACCATAACTCTGTCACTCTATGGAGTTAAGGAGAATATTTGTATAAAAAAGGTCTCAATTATACTACAACACTAACATATAATACCCCACCAAACATTAGGGGCCATATAAAAACTTAAAAATTAAAAATGGGTAATTCCCATAGATAACATTGCAACTCTATCAAGCCACAAGTCTGTCAATAATTGAAGGGACAATGTATATATCAAAAAGATGTAAATGAGTAGTATGACATTAACACATAATCCCACACCAAACATTATGGAGCACACACTGCACCCCAAAAGACCTACAGTCTTCATCATGGTGCCAAATCCACAATGAAAGCGAGTCATCATCAAACATTAAAAATGCACCAAAGGTGTATCTTGTATTCCACTACAACCATAGCAAATTTCAGAGCAAACTGACAAACATTTACTGACTTATTGGTAACAAAGTGAAAATCAAATTTTTGTCCATATACAATGAACCATTCACACTTAAGAAGGGCACTTAATATATTTTCCTTTGAAGTGAGCACCACAGAAAACAATTAAAATTAAGCACATACATTGCTTTTCTGGAGCATGGAAGCAGAAGGCTATGCAGTCCCACAGTCAGATGTATGTGCATCTATGGATAGATGGAAGTTCAGGGCCCCTAGGCCCTGTACCTCCTGAGGATACAATTCTACAGTACTATCTCAGAAAGTAAGGAAATTTTTGCAAAAATGGTGTTAATCCATCAGTTAGGGTTCTGATTAAACTGACAAAAGTAGGAAATGTGGCATTAGTGTTTCCAAAACAACTTCCCTCCCCTCCCCAAGCAGAAAAAAAAAAGATTTTTGCTGCCCTGACTCTTGGCCGAATCAGGCATGGGGTCTTCAGAGAGTGGTATATGATCTGCTGATGGAGGATACAGGTAATGGGAAATCTGTCATTTACCACAGATAGGATCAGAGATGGACTGGCAACCTTCAAGCCAGACAAAGCACAGGGACCAGATGGACTGCATTTGAGAGTACTAAAAATTAGCAGAAGAGTTAGCTGGTCCCTGGCACACTTATTCAACAGATCACTGGGTATGGGAGTGGTTCCAAGGAACTGGAGGGTGGAGGACGTGATGCCGCTTTACAATGGGGAGCAGGGAAGAGGTGGGGAATTACAGACCTGCTAGACTCACATCTGTAGTTGGAAAACTAATGGAAACCTATATTACTCAAGATCTTGTGCAATGCCTAGAGAACAGAGCTCCAGGACACCAAACAACATGAATTTGTGGCAGGAAAGTCATGCCAGACAAATCTAATCACATTTTAAACTGGGTGACAAAGGGAACTGGATAGGGGACATGCAGTGGATCTTCTCTATTTTAATTTCAACAAGACATTTGATTCTGTATCACACAAGCACCTGCTGAGGAAGCTGGAAGACATATGGGCCACAAAACGATATAGTCAGATGGGTGGGCAACTGGCTCACAGACATTAGTCAAAGGGTGGTGATAAAGGGGTGAGGTCAACCGTGGACATGGTTACTAGTGTGGTTCCACAGGGATCTGTCTTAGTCCCTGTTCTCTTTAACATATTCATCAGTGACATTGGCAATGGTATCCAGGAAAGCTATCCTTGTTTGCAGATGACACCAAGCTTGGAGCATGGGTGGACATTCTTGAAGGGTTAGATATGTACAAGAAGACCTCCAAAATTGGGAAGGTGGTCAAATTCAGACAGGGCCTATAGGTTCTTGGCAACATGTGGAGAGATACAGTTCTGTATGTTTGAAGGCTATATCATGATGGAGTGAGTGTTAGGGTTGAGAAACCAAGGAAGACCCCATCTGATTCATCAAGAGTCAGGGCAGTGAAAGCTATAATGGTTTTCCTTTTCCTGCTTAGGGGTGGGGAGTTAGGGTTGGAAACCCTAACACCACATTCCTACTTCTGTCAGTTTAATCAGAACCCTAACTGATGTATTAATGCAGATTTTTCTAAAGAATCTATCTATCTATCTATCTATCTATCTATCTATCTATCTATCTATCTAACTATCTATCTGTCTGTCTGTCTATCTATTGTAGGGGCACGGTGAGTATGCTGGAATTAGGATTAAGCAGGCACTTTAATGTTAAACCTCAACTTCTGCATTTAATAACTTTGCAACTGCTCGATGGAGTTGCACAAAATATTGCATGCATGGTTTCCTGGGGTAGATCTCTTGACGTGACAAGTTGTGTGTTGGTCAGATGAGGAGATGTCATGCTGTGCATAGTGAAAATGTGAAAATTCACCTTGTTTTGCAGTTTTTCATCATCACACTGCAGCCAAATGGTTTGGAATTGTGGTCTGAAATTTTCCAGGTAGAAAGTGTTTGCCCCACAGAGCATGTCAGCATTCGTTTGGTGAAAAATATTAATCCACTCCAAAGTTATTTAATTTTAAATGTATTTATTTATTTATTCATTAGGCCATTGACAGAGTAAAGGCCTATGGCATATTCATAAGGTAGAAAAAATGGTCAGACTGGATGGGCCTTGTGGTCCTTATCTGCAAATCAACTTCTATATTCTATGTTTCTATGGCCAACCCCTTGCAACGCTCACACCTGCGAGCATGGGTCACGGTGTGGCAGGAAGTAAGGCATGATGCCTCAGTCTCCCATGCTACTGAGCTGGCCAGTATTCATCCATAATTTTAAGCTATTGTAATTGCATCCTTATTTTCCTGTCAGTCCACAACAGTATTCATATTTGCATGTGGGAATGCAGGGCCCAGAGGCCCTGCACTTCCATTCATCCATAATTTTAAAGATACTGTAGTCATCTCCCATCCCATGCTGCACAACACCAAAGAAGGAACTCACATTGTTATCCTATAGGAATCACAGGAAAATTTGAAACAAGTATAACTCCACACAAAATTAATATCTTTTCACCAAACTAGTAAAGACATATCTGTAGGGCAAGCCCTTTGTATCCTGAAAATTACATAAAAATTGGAAGCCATGTCTTCATAGCAGAGTGACAAAGAAACGACTGCATACATCTCACATTACAATGTTATCCTATGGGAAATGAAGGACAATTTAAACCTCCAGAACTCCAGAGCAATGTAATCTGCTTTCACCAAAACAGCAAAAGGCACATCCTTGAGCAAGCCCTTTATACCCTGAAAATTTCAGACCAAAATTCAAAACCATTTCTTCAGTGTAAAGTGACCAAAAAACCAACTGTATTAAAATTCTTTTTCACAAATTGAAAAACAGGATCCTGTTTCAAGGTTTCTTTTTCACAATTTTCAAAAAAAATAATTTTGATTCAATGTACCAAATGCCCTGTGCAGGCTGGAGAGTCTGGCATGGAACAAATGGGTGCAACAGGTACATTGATTGTGCACCATGCCTCTCTGATCTTGATTCGGTATTGGTAGGTAGAAATGTGGAGGGTTAAATTACCAGACCCAATTCTCAGGCAAAAGGGACTGGTGGTATTATTTATAAACAGTTCCTGAATTCAGCTCATGAACGCACATCAAGCATGCACCAAATTACTCATGAAACTTCATGAATTGTGTATGAACTTTAAATGGCATTCTTGTGTTCATGAGCATTTATTAAACTATAAGGAATGATAGGGTTATGTTAATGTCCTGCCAATCACCCCCTTGGTGGCATAAACTGGCACAAGGTCTAGAGCTACAGTATTGGAGCTTGTTTATTATTTGATTTTTATGTTATTGTCTCAAATTAACATGAAGATAGTCTCTCTGCAATACCTGTACACCATGGCTGTTCATTTAAAATCCCTGCCCACCAAGCTTGCCCAGTGGTGCGGAGGGCTGAGGCAGTGAGACCTCACCCCCAGCTATGCGGGACCTAGGTTAGGGAATGGAGGAGAGTCATTTGGGGACCAGCCAGGTGAGGGAATATTAAGCATCCCAGGATGACTCTCCTCTCTCGGGGAGGAAACTCTGATTCTTGTGGCTTGCCTTCCACCTAACTGAGGCTGGTGGCAGCACTGGCAGGACCAGCAGACATGGGGACACACGCTGATGCAGCACACATGTGCATCAGTATACATACATCACTTGCAGATTTCCTAGGGGAGAAAACAGAGGAAAATGCCTTGGCTTGCTTAGCAAAAATCTCTGCCCACCAACTCACTCTCTCTCAAACCATACTATGCCTGTTAATTGAACATCATCCACCTGCCTGCCTACTCTTAAGCTGGCACTGCTGATTCAGTGTCAGTGGCTCAGTAGGTAGCACACTGCCTCTGAGGCTGGGAGATCAGAGGGCTGTGGGTTCAGTTCCCACATCTGCCACTTGGGTTAATATCCCATTACTGACACTGTAGTGCAGCATGGGAGGGTGCTGCACTTCTGAGGTGCTGTCTTTTGGATGAGACGTTAAACCAAGGTCCCATCTGCCTGGACTGGTGGTAGTTCAGGTGGATGTTAAAGATCCCATGGCACTTATTGAAAGGTAGGGAAATTTCCCAGTGTCCTGGCCAAATTTCCCTCATTCACTAAAAATACCACCAACAGCTTAATCTGGTTCAAGGTCAGTTGGCATTCATCTGTATCCCCTCCCCTGGGTCGTGCCTGAAAATAGGCATTATTTGTCTAGTGCACTTACCGGTCAACAAAAACTAAATAAAAAATATATATATCCTGAGCCACATCGTGGTTGTTAAATGACCCTCCCACCCACTCTGAAACTAGCACTACTGGTTCTGATTTTAAGCCAGACAATGGCTGTAAATTTAAAACACTATGTATGTCCACCCAGACACCAGCACTGGCGGTAATCGTCTTAAGTCACAACGTAGCTATTAATCACACCCGCCACTCACTGTCTGTGTGGCACCACCAGTTCACATTTTTGAGTAACAATGCAACTGTTAATTGACCCCCTGCTGTAAATAAGTTGCACAGTGGCTGTTAAGTTAAACTCCTCACCCACCTGCTCTGAAACAGGCATCACCAGTAATCATCTTAAGCCACACAGTAACTGTTAATTGCACCCTGCCCACCTGCTCTCAATCCAACACTGCTGGTTGAAATTTTGTGCCACACCAGGTGTTAATAGAAACCACCCTCCACTTGCTCACCCACTCTGAAACCAGCTCTACTGGTACTCTTCCTAAGCTGCATCATAACTGGTAATTGAACCTACACCTTGCACAATGTCAGTAAGCTGCACTGTATCTGTTAAGTGAACTCAACTGCACACCAATCTGCTCCCAAAGTGGAACATGCAGCGGTTCTGTTTTTAAACTACATCACAGCTCTTGCTCGAGTCACCTTGTTAATCAGGGCCTGTCCCTTTAAGGCTAGTTTAGGAGGCTGATGTTTGTTTTTCTCAATTGACCCACTGATTCATTGGTGCTGTTCATGAACAGCACCAATGAATCAAACAATTACCACTGGATACCCAGGTAGATCATGTGACCATAAAGGGAGAGGTCCAGATATAGGTCTGTATCCCAAGACAGGCAGAATTATCTGGAGTGTAAAAGCAGCACTTAAGAGAGTGTGGCAGCAACATTTAGCAGGCAGACATGTCAGATTTTGAGACTAACACATCGGGGCTGGGGGTGGATTTGTAAATAACAATGTAAACCATTTAGAACATTAACGTTTCTTTTTACATTCAGCTGGTTGTGATGTTACTGTTAATCAGGGTTCTTCTTGATTCTGTCAGGCTTGCTGTAATAGTGACCCTAAGGTCCAGACACAGAATGCTTGAAAGATAAGTAGGACTTTAATTTTTAAAATTAATGCCCATGTATTCAAGCTATACAGGTATATAAATAAGGAGATTAATGTAGGGCTCTCAGAAAGTTGCCAACAATTGATTGCAACATTACTGAAACCCTTACAGTAATGAGCATAAAGGTCAAGGAAAATTCATGAAACTCCTCCTTGAATGTTTATGGACATGAAATGTTTAAAGTCTGTCAATATTATTGGTGACTAAGAAATACCTTGCTTTTATAATATTGGGGAACTCATCAGGCAACCCTTTATTAGCTCTAGTCTCAAAATATTTTTGCCATATTTACAAATTAGTGCTAGTAAGTACTAAATATCTTTATTTTATATGGAACGAAACTGTTAGGACCCAGAAGTCTTATTTACAAAGATCTCCAGTGTTCATTTAGCAGTTACTGTGCAAGAATACAACATAATTACTGGCGAGCTCCTTTAATACACAGAGTCTATCCATGTTTCAGACACCATACTAACTAGTAGAATTGGTTATCACCGCATTTTGTGTCAGTCATTTGAGTGCACCACCTCATTGGCTTTTACTGTGTGCATATGGGTGGGACGAACCCCATCAACAAACATGGCTGCTCCATTTCTCTTACTGAGGACCCGCATTGCTCGTTTGCCTCTCACATCCAGCATAGATAACTTATTCATTGTTTACAGTATTTATCTGGTTGATCCTATATGTGTGCGTATGTGTGTGTGTGTGTGTGTGTGTGTGTGTCTGTCTGTCTCTCTGACAGCAGTTCTCCACTACCTTGACATCTCGAAATGTTGAATAAGAAAAAAAAAAACTCTTTGCAGCCGTAATTGTAAAAGTAATGGGGATCACCAGTAATCATATAGAGAATAATGGCTATGCAACTGTGTTGTTATGGATTCTTTAACACACCTCAGTATATGATAACCTCAAAACCTCTTGAGTTTTGCTCTCAAGGTTTATGGGTCATCACAAACTGAGGTGTAAAATCATAACACAGTTGCGTAGTCATTCTATATTATTACTAGGTGATCCCCTATACTAAAATCTTGGGTGTGTAAAAATAGAGAATAAAGTATGGGTTGGGGTGGGTAACTAGATAGTTTACACACACCTGAGGGTTAGATGCTACATAAACGTTTATGACTAGTATCTAATGCCGAGGTGTCTAAACTGAGCTACACACTTCAACCCATTTTTATTTTATATAATTGCTGGGTTTACCTTTTTCACCACAGGTTCCGAGCACTCGGCAGTCTGGTTTGATTTAAGAATGTAGTCCGTGGTGCCGTTTTCTATTTATTTTAAAAATATTATTTTGTTCCTTAGTGAAAAGATACATTTTCTCCCATTGTGGTAGATTTTATATTTAAAAATTTGCTTACCGCCAAGTCCAAGTAGCGGTTAGTTGTCTGGAGAAGAAAAGAGTGTGGTACCGTGGTGTGAGGAGAAGAGCTGCAGCAGGGCATGTGCAGAGTGAGGAAACTGTGTGCGTGTTTGCTGCTATAAACACTCCTGTATAATGGCAAATTATTCTACAGTTTCCCTATGGGAAAAGGCTAAGCCAGTTATTATAAATCCATAACACACAGTTGCATAGCCACTGTTCTATATAAAATGGGCATCCAAAATAAGTCTCATTGGTCCAAAACATATCATGTGACTGTGCATTACATCTCTATAAATGCACAGTCATCCTGCTCCTAAATCACATCACACAATGAGAAAACCAGTCCTCCTACAACCAGAACTATCGTCCATCAGTCCCACTACAACCAGAATTGGTCTTTCATCACAAACATGACTGCAACTTTACACTGTAAAACCTTCAACTGGGCCTTAAAAATAAAACTACCTTAAATAAAAATAAAACTACCTTAAATAAAAATAAAAATTAATTAATTTAATGTTTTCCTGATTATCACCCTCTCCTTACACACATAAACAAACTAGAAACATTAAGTATTGTTTATAGTTTTTATTACAACTGTTTCTTTGCTGATAATGAAAAATCTCACTTTTATCTTTACCTGCTCATCAGGAAAATCTCTTCTGCTTGCCCTGACAGCGAAATAATTGAGTTTCTGGCTCAAGAAGAGGCATTTGTTGTGTGTGTGTGTGTGTGTGTGTGTGTGTGTGTGTGTGTGTAGTATGGTAGGAGAGAATCATTCTGCCAGTGGAACTTTGAATCCCTGTATTCCATGGTAAACGTTCCATGATAAACATTCCATATCCTGAATGTGGGGAAAACAGAAAAAAAACAGGATGAAGAAAGTAGGCAATAATCTTAATAAGCAGAGAACAAAAGTGGAAAAGCACAGTTACATGGTAGACTCAAACTGCTGAAATACATTCCTGAAATGTATAAAAACATGTAGATTTGAATCATATATGGGTGTTTTCAGGTGAATTTTATCACTACCCCACCACTAAAACAAAAGACAACCTGGCAGGTTTAAAGTTTTTTCTTACTAACTTTTCACATCAGTCCCATAGTAGTTTTCCTGTTACATACTAGACCATGATTCATAAATAAAAACAAAAATTAAGAGAATGTTGCCTTGGCAAGAAGGCAAGCCAAGACAAATTTTATTTCTACAGTGCTCATTCCAGGAGGCTCTGGGCACCTTACAATTAAAACATGTTAAAATGATACAGAAATATAATTAGCAAAACCACACACGAACACATATAAAATCATCATACTAAAATAAATACTTAATTAACTCAACAATATCAAAAAACAAGAAAGCCAGACCAAAACAGATTTTAGTATAAAATAACAAATTAACAGAATCAAATCTCAAAGTCCAGGAAGGCCAGTGAAAGAGATGGGTCTTGAGACAGGTCTTAAAGACCCCAACAGAAGGGCCTCCTGACAGAAGATGGAAAAGAATTCCAAAGGACAGGATCAGTGACACTAAATGCCCTATTGCCAGATGTTTTCAATCTCATCTGTGAAATAGTCAGGAGGCCCCTAGCCAAGGAGCAGAGGGAGGCGGACGGGTTGGCCAGCATTAGGAGGTCAGACAAATAGCCAGGGCCAAGTCTGTGTAGGGCGTTAAAGGTGAGTAATCCCACTTTGAAGATAACCTCTACCTGACCGGCAGCCAGTGCAGTTTACACAGCACTGGAGTAATGTGACTAGACCTGGGAATGAGTGAATGAAACTACAGTGTAACTACAGTGTAATGAAAATTAAGTTTTAAACACTGTTTATTTTACAAATTTACAGATGTTACAGTGCATCTATGTGAGAATGTACATGTACAGAAAATATATATTTTATCTAACACTATTGAAAAATACTTTTACTGCAAAGTATTAGTTAATCTATTGCTGACATATGCTAGTTTATTCATTAATATGGACTCGTTTTCAGTTTATAGAAGTTTTAGAGGTAATGTACACTTGTTTGAAAATAGTAAAGAAGTTTTAATCCCTATCAGAGTGGTTCAAACTAATTATTTAATGATGGTGTCCCATTTTATAAGTGTGATAAGCCACTCCAGGGTGTACATTAGAGAATTTTTAAGGCACTTCCAGGGTTTTAGGACACTAGGCCTTGGCCTCATGCCAGCGCATGCATTAAAATTGGTTAATGCACACCCTGTCATGGCTTATTACTTACATATCAAACATTAACACAATGTAAGATAATAATGAAGTTAGGCATAACACTCAACATTCAGCAGTCAACTGAAATTTAAATACAATCACAAACAAAACATAAGTCCAATAGAGTTTGGTTTTAGAGGACCTTAAGTTAAGAGAGGATAGAGTAGTTGGAACTACTTGGTTCCATGTTTTGGTATCAGTAGTTTATTGTATAAGCACCATACTCATACCTGTTTTGGCACTGAAACCCCTGTTGCTAATATCTGCAAATGATATTTACTTGGGTTTTAGGTGCACTTGTGAAATTGAATCCAGATACAATGCCATTTATGATTGTATTGGCCATCACAACTTTTTGGTTTTCCTTGCTATAAAGAGTGAGTGCCAGGTCAATTTTTATATAGATCACAATGATGAACCTGTAGTGGTCTGTTTAAAGCATGTTGGGTAAGACTGTTTCAGATAACACCCAATTGTTAAGGAAGCTGCTTAGTGGCTTTGTTATATCCTAAATTTCCATATTCTAAAACTAGCAAAATGTATTGTATTGCAGTATTTATTCTAGCTATTCTGATTAATGCAAATGCATTTCTTTTAGTGCACCAATTAGCAATTTGCTTTTTGAAAATAATGGCTATATGCTTATCCAGTTTAAGTGAGTCATCTACTAAAACTCCTAGGTATTTGTATTCACTAACTGTGGTGATTTTCTCTCCATTTGGTAACCTAATATTTAGCACACTGTCTCTTTTCACTTGTTTGCACTGAGAATAATAAGAGCTGTTTTTTTGTTTGCCTTAATAACAATTTAGGTTTATTGAACCTTTTCTCCTAATTATTAAAGACCTCCTATAACCTGTAGTCCATTTCTAACTTGTTACTAGCTGAAGTAATTAGGTCAAGGTCATCTGCATAGAGACTTATATTGGAATGTTTTATTGTTTTGGTTAGATCATTAATATATATTAGAAACATCAGGGGTCCTAAAATGTACGCCTATGGTACTTCCCTGGTAAGATGATCCACATTTGATTTTACATTATCAACAATTTGTGAAAAAGAAAAATATAGAGGATAATGTTGGTCAGCTATCCATAACAAGCATGGGTAGCCATCGAGGTTGCCAGCGGTGACCGTTTAAATCTCAAGAGTGAAGCTTGAGAGATTTTGGTCGCCATGGCAACCTTGAGATGGATGATCATGTTACAGAAATAGCTGACCTACATTGTCTTTCATAGTGTATGGTCCGCTATTTAAAGTAAAACGAGTCCATCTTTGACAATGCTTGCTCTGCAGTGTCCTTACTTTTGTTTTTATCTTCAGTTCTGCTCTCCTCCACTCCCGCTATCACGCTGTGGTCTCTTCCTTACAGGGAGGTTAGTGTAATGCACATGTGAGTGTGTTGCATGTTGTTATGCTGCAGTAGCTACGTAGCTAGTACAGCATAACAGCTATGATGGTGTAGCTACTGCAGCACAACAATGTTGTTGAAGGATGGATTTCCATCTCTAACAATGTTCCACCATACACTATTCCTGCATTATCAACCATTACTAGTTGTGACCTCCCAACTAGATAGCTCTGAAAACATTTTAAGGTTTCTGGCACCACACCAATGACAGCCAGCCTGTTAAACCAAAAAGCATGATCAGCAAGATCAAACGCTTAACACCGCACCCACAGTGTCACCCATATCTATGGCACTAGCCAGAATACTGACAACTTGTTCAATGACTAGTTGTTTTATTATACAACCAGCAATTAACAATGACAACCACATTCTTTTAACAAACTCAACATTTGTTAGTGAATTGCTTTTCTTACCATTCATTTTAGAAATTTAGAATTTTAACTTACTTTGCATTTACTTTTTATGTTGTTCTTTCAAAGGAATCTATTCTCTCCTTCTTTCATAAATTGAAGGACCAATTGCTATTTACACCAGCAAACTCTAAAGCTCTCTGGTGGATTTAGATGTTAAACATTTTGGGTGCTCAGATAGTTAATTGCCTTAATTTCCATTCCTCAGCTGAAGCAGTTATAATTTTGTGATACTTACTGGGCCTCATATTAATTGCTGACTTTCTAAGCTGCACACCCATAAGTAGTGCATGCGAGATAGCATACAACCAGCCTGGAAGCCATATTCAGGCAGGCAGCATGCACCAACAGAGCATACTGCCTGTATGAATGTGGGGCTGTATCAACCCACATGTGCTCATGCAGCACAATGCAGGAATATGGCCCACAGGAGTTAATGTCCCAGTGAGCCACATTCAGCCACCTGCATTCTAATAAGCCTGTATGGAATGTGAGGTGCTAAGGGGTCAATTGTATGCCATTATAAGCTAATTAGCATCTCTGCACAATGCCACCATGCACAATTGCATGGAACATTTTGCAGAGGTGTTCCATCCTCCCACCCTCACCCAACTGCTGTAAACATTCTGCCAATGAATGTTTGGGATAATACCTTATTCTAGTGGTACTTTTACACACCAGTCACCATTGTGATCCCCAACTTGTGCCACAAAATTACTGTATCCCTATCTCTCATGTCTGTTGATCCCCTCCACAGTTGCAATACAGTTGCCCCCAACTAATATTATGATCCACTTCATGGTGTCTGTGGTCCCCCATCCCTGTTCATAGTAAGCTGCCCAAGACTAATGTTATGACCACTCCCTGGTGTCTGAGGTCTCCCCACCTCCCATTCACAGTACTGTTGCCTCTGACTAATCTTTGGATCATCTCCCTGGCATCTAGTAGATCCCCACACCCTCAATTGTTGCATGTCTGTTCCACTCTGTGTCCTGCCCACTCAGGCTCTTCCACCTCCTCCACTGGTAACCGTCCACTCTACCGAGCAGCCATCATCCCCATCTGGAGACAGCGATCAGCACAGCCCCTCTGCTCATCACCTCAGCCAGCCATCATCTGATTTACAGGAGCAAGTGTATGCCTATTGTAGTACAAACTGTACTGCAGTACAGTGCTCACTAACACTCAGATGGCAGCCACCTAGGTAATGAGCAGAGGGGGTGTGCAGGTACTGTTTCTGAGAAAGAAGACAGTGCCTGCTTGGATAAATCAGGGGCCACTGGGGATGAGGGTGAAGGAACCTGGTGGATAAGACAGAAGTAGGGTCAGTGGTACAATCAGGGGATGGGAAGCCCACTAAATTCCAATGAGCAGATCAAAATATTAGTCAGGTGAGGACCAGTAGATGCAAGGAGTGGATTATGTCATTAGTTGGGTGCAACCACTGTAATCAATCAATCAATCAATCAATCAATCAATTTTTATTAATAAAAGGCGCCTTTCCAAAATCATGGCGCCTGTACAATAAAATAAAACAAATAAAATAAAATTACATACATTATATAAATTCCAATAAATATGAAACCACATAAAAACACTTCAGTTGCCAAAAGCCAGATCAAAAGATAAGTCTTTAATGCAGTTTAAAACTCTGGACGGTCAGGCAATCTTGTACCCGATGAGGTAGAGAGTTCCACAGGGATGGAGCAGCAAAGCTGAATGCCCTTGCTCCTGATGTCTGCAAACGTACCTTGGGAACCTCTAGCAATCCCTCTTCAGTGGATCAGAGAGGAAGGGAGGGACAGTACAGGCAAAGGAGATCTTTTAGGTAGCTTGGTCCCTGATCGTAGGGCCTTATAGGTTAACAAAGCAACCTTAAGGTGATCCGCCACTTAATTGGGAGACAGTGCAGACCGCAGACCACAGGCGTGTGTGACTGGCTCTAGAAGCAACAGTCAACAGCCTGGCAGCCGCATTCTGCACCAGCTGCAAGAGGCGAATATTAACCCTGACAGTCCTAGGTAAAGGGCATTGCAGTAGTCAAGGCGGGAGGTAATGAAGGCATGAACCAACATTGGAAGATCATCGGGAGGAACCAGATATTTCACCTGGGCGATATTTTTAGATGGTAGAAAGAGGTTTTAACAACTGCTGACACCTGTGATTTCAAAGTCAGACAGTTATCAAACATAATGCCCAGGTTCCATACCGGTCTGTGGAAGCTAGCTGGACACCTCTGAGCCACAAGCCCGAAAGTGAACCTGCCAACACACCACCTCTCGACAACTTGGGTTCACAACCAACACCTCAGTTTTTCAGGGTTCAACCTTAGCCAGCTCATATTCATCCAGGCCTGGATTTCAGCTAGACAGCTGTTGAGCACCGAAATGGCATCATCCTGTTCAGGGACAAAGACATGTATAGCTGAGTATCATCTGCATAGCAGTGAAAACTCAAGCCATACCCGTCTAATAATCACTCCTAACTGCAGCATATATACTGCAAACAACACGGGCGCTAAAATGGATCACTCGGAACCCCACAGGGCAGGGAGAATGGGGTTGAGGTACAAACCCCAGATACCACTCTCTGAGTCCTACCCATGAGGTAGGATTGAAACCATCTGAGGACAGCCCCTATAGTCCACAGATAAACCGCAGGTGATCCAGCAGCACATCATGGTCCACAGTATCAAATGCTGCAGAGAGATCAAGAAAGACCAAAATGGAATGAGTCTTTCGATCTCTCGCTCTCAGGAGGTCATTTAGTACCCAAACAAGAGCCGTCTCGGTACTATGTCTCTTCCTGAAACTGGACTGGAGAGAATCATAGATATTGTGGCTGGTCACATGGTCATCCAATTGTAAAGCCACCAGCTTCTCAATAATCTACCCAAAAATGGAAGGTTAGAGACAGGCCTGTAGTTTCTAAGACAGTCAGGATCAAGGAGGGATTCTTAAGAAGAGGTGGTAGGGTCCATTAGACACCAGGAAGTCTTCAAAATATTATCAGGGGCATCTTTATGATGATTGAGGACTGAAGTCTACTAGACACCAGGAAAATGTTATAATCATTATGCAGGGCATATGACATGATTGGAGGGTGGCGGGAGGATGCTGGCAGGGATGACAACTCCTGCTGTCAATCTACTACCCAGCACCTGGCTGCGGGGGTGGGTTGGGATGGGTGTTCACACACCACTGTGCTAGAGTGAGGAAGAGTAGGGTTTTAGAAGCACTAAGCAGCACTAACACATTAAAAACCTGTGAATATACTGATGGGCCGGTATGCAAGTGGATTTGTCATTTGCATGTGTGCATCAGCATATTCTGTGCATACATGCCATTCGGTTAGCAGCGCACACGGGGCCTCTGAATAAGGCCCCTGCCTCTGCCCTAGTATGCTGTGGCAGGAAGCATGGGGCTAACATGGTTACTGCTGTGCTAGCCTTTTGAATATGGGAGCCTATACTGTAGCCCTAATAGTGAAAAACATGCATTTTGATATGCAATTTAGTTATGCAAATTGATTTTGTCTCAGTTCATCATGGTTCTTTAAAGGCTCAGTAATTTCATGAACTTCATGTTGGTGAGCAGTTCATTAACTTGGTTCATGAACTGAGTGCAGGAACACTTTGCACTCTTTGATGGATGTTCATGAACCATTTATGAACATTCCTCAAAGTTCATGAGTTTATTTATTTCAAAAGACATACCAGGAAAGACATACTGAGAAACAGTAATTAATTTCAGATGCTTCCTGGAGGGAGAAGAATACAATAATAAGTTACAACAAATAGGTTACAATAATCAAAACAGTGCAGTAGTAATAAGAACAAATTGAACAATAAAGTGCAGATGGCAGCAAAACTGTAGTGTGAAGAAAGCCTACGGATTCAAGAAAAAGTGCAGGTGGAGGCCATAATTGTTTGGAAAAAGGCACCACTGAGTACAGTTGGAAGGAAGGAGAGGTGGGATGGACTGACATTATGGCAGGAGTAGGGTGCAGGGGATGTGGAATTGGGGATGTCAAAAATAAATGAGCCAATCCAGGGTCACTGGCTACTACAAGAGTGAGAACAGAATTCCTGGAGGAGGATCTGAATGAGTGGAATGAAGATGAAATGTGAATGGGGGCAGTTCCAGAGTTGTTAAGGGAGTACAAGATAGAAGGGGAACTGAGGAAGGAGGAAAGGCAGAGGAAAGGATCCTAAACCTGAATTTAAAGATGAAGGTAGCTAATGTGCAAAGCACCTGAGGTGGGATTTTCAAAGTATTAGACTGCCACAACCCCGGTGCACTGACATTGTGGCGCATGAGGCTTGCATCAATCAAGCAGGATTTTCCATCCCATGCAGCTACTGGCGCCAAGTTAGACCAACTTTTCTGGTCTAACTTGCAGCAATCCTGGGGCCGTATTATGGAGCTTGCACCAGATATTTGGTGCAAGCTGCCGTATCCATGAAACTGTTGAAACTGCACCAAAGATTGTAAAATTAGAGTAGTTGCATCGAAGGGTTTGATGCACCGCCAAAACCTATGTGCCATGGTGCAGAGCTGGACTCAAGCCCTGCACCATGGTTGGAAAATCCAGCCTCTGGTGTCTAAGGATGGTAAGGAGAGGAGGAATATGTTGAGCAGTGCTGGGTTCTAGGGGGGCAATGAAGGGCAAAGTGGCAGGAGGAGTGAAAGAGAGTCCAGTCTGGCTAGGTGGACTTGGGAGCAACACTGAAAAATGTCACCATAATATAAAATAGGAGACTCATCATTGAAGCAACTCTCTGCGGGAGAAAGTGGATACATTCTATATTTCTATAAAACACAACAAGCTTGGGGTGAAACTTCTTGTGGATGGCATCCACATGAGCTGAAAATCAGGTAACAGTCCAGCCAGATCCCAAGATATTTAAAGGAGGAAACATCCTATCAAATCCCTAACAAGATGCAGGATAGATTTAGGTCAAGAAAATGATTACTCTGGGAAAACCTGATTTAGAGATTGTTTTCTCTTCAGAAAGCAGCAGATCTGCTCCTTCCATTGACACTCACAGTCTGCCAAAATGAAACTGAAGGTCACTGTGTACAGACAGCTGTACCATGTACTGTAACCTGCAGGACAGCTGCATGTGACCTAAAGGTCCATGGCCATTGGCAACTCAGCACAATGTGCACAGCCTCAGCTGCTCCCCAGAGCCCTATCTACCTATACCATCCGTGGCAATCTAGCAGACCTTCCTCCACCAACTAATCCCAGTCGGTATTGTGGTACTATTCTAAACCCTTCCTGGCAGTCTAGTGGACCCTCCCTCACCTGATCTTATAGTGTGGAATTGTCCAAAACAAAAGGCTACTCACCTCATTGTGGTGCTTGAAGACCAATTACAGAATAAGGGAGAATGGGTACAGGACTGCTGTTATTCAGTCGTAAATAATGCAGCTCTGAGTATTCTGATGCAAATCTTTATTACTAATTTTATAATCCCATCACAACAGCACAGCATGTAAAACGAGTTCTAGTCAGAGCCACTACAGCTGCTAATACATTAACTTGATAATGGTGTTTCATGCCTTAAGCGTAAAGATGAACTGCCGTAGTCATCCCTATGTGTAAATTTCATTTTTGGTAAAGGCAGATAATTTATCTGGTTGATCCTGTGTTTCCTATGTGTTTTGAATGCGAGTAGTGAGTGCATGGTACTGTATGAGGAAGGAGGGAGATCCATCAAAGCATTCAAGTAATGGTAGAAGGAATGGTGCAGGAAGGAGAGGTATGTCTGCATTGGGGACTGTGGGCCATTCTGAAAAGATAAGAACCTATACCTAGGTGATAGCCTGCTTTCATCCAGGAGGCAACCACAGTCCTCAGTGGATGATTCAAATGTTACTTCCATGGACATTTAAAGCAGCCAAGGGGTGATGGAAGAAATAGGAGAGGAGCAGGTGGGCCATCACAAACTAAGAGAGTAAAGAGATCCCAAGGGGCAAGTTCTACCAGAATGCAATTTGTTTAGAGAAGCAGGGGTTAGCAAAGGAAGAAGGGTGGAAGGAGCAGTCAAAGGAGAAAGGTGTGGAAGGGAATAATTGGAAGAAGGAGAAAACAGCAAGAAGAAAAGTGAGAGTTGTCAAAATGGTGTAAGGTCTGCATCAGAAGCCCTATGAGGAGAGAGACTGAAAAGTTCAATATGAACACCTTGAAGGAGAGGAGGAGAGTGGGGATATGATGAAGACCTTTAAATACCTCTTGGGGGTTAATAAGGTACAGGAAGGAGATATGTTTCAGAGATAAAGGTACTATAGAACAAGGGGTCATGATATGAAGCAGGAAGGAGGTAGATTCAGGAGAGATGAGATGAAGTACTTCTTGACAGAAAGGGTGGTGGATTCCTGGAACAGCGTTCTATGGGAGGCAGTGTGGGTGAAACCAGTATTTGCCCCTCCCTGGATTTTTATGGCCTAATTCGGCCAAGTAGGAAAACATTTTAAGTTCTCCTTGGTACTCAAGTGGAGCCTTGCGGGTTGAAAGGTCAGCACAGATATGTAGAGGATTAAACTCAGCAGTTTAGGCTGGAGGGAGTTCAGTTGGAGAGATGAGCATCACGGGAGTGAGAATAAGTTAGGGCCAAGTGGGGTTGATTGCCACTCCAGCCCCAGTTGGTGGCACTTGGGGGACACAGAAGAAGAAGGAAAAGAAGTGGGAGCCAGTAGATGCAAGCTGCACAGTATCTTGGAAGACAGCTAAAGTTGAGAGGTGAGCTAGTAGCTGCAAGTCACAGAGTGCCCTGGCAATCTCGCTGATTCTTGTAGGGATCCAGTGGACAAGAATGCAACAGGGAGTGTAGTGTCCACAGAGCTAGTTGCCTTGAAGCTCCATGGGATGTGTCCCCTTTCTCAGTTTGGGTACAGTTGCTGCCAGTTCTGGGAAAGGATTCAAGTGTCATGAAAACCTACAAATCTCAAGCCGCGATCATTGCATGTTCCAAGGGCGAACCACTCAGTCAGTGTTGGGGGGTGGAGAGAGAGAGAGAAGAGATGGGGATCATTGAGAGTTTGGGTGCCTATGAAAATAATGGGCTGTTAGGCACTGTGAACTGCTTTGAGACTTATGCTGCCTTCAAACTTTTGTATTGATAAGCGGTCTGAGTTAATGCTACCCTAAAGACTGTCGACCTTCTCAGTTCAGGAATAAGCTAGTATTATGGCCATACCAGCCATGTGAAAGCTGAATGTGTTCCACACATTAATTGATGCTCCTGGAGCTATGTATGAATATGTTTAATGATGTTAATTTGTGTTAACAATTGTATGTACCGTTAATTGACCTGTTATGTCATGTACTCTCCTTTGATTTGGGCCTTTGTAAATGAGCCCATGGCTCAAGGTATTGATCCTAAACTGATATAAATAAATAAATAAATATATATAATATATATATATATATATATATATATATATATATAGATGAATAAATAAATAAATTTGGGATCCCTGTTGTTTGTTCACGTTCAGCTGGGCGTTCCGTTATTAAAAAACTGTTTAGTATGCATTAACCTGTTGTTTTCATCCAGCACCAGTGAGGAAAAGGGACCCTGTATGTGACATCTAGGCCTGGGTAACAGGGACGCTGGAAGTGTTTCTGCTGCTGCTGTGGCGCCCCTCCCACGGGCATATTCCATCCATTCCCTAGACACGAGGAGGGAGGGCTACATTTCTATGTATGGCAGATTATATGATTCAAATGGATAAGGCACACAGCTGTTACAGTTTTGCACTTGCGCTGTTGGCTTACAGAGCAAGTTTAGATACAATGTGTGTGTTGGTTGTTGGGGAGGGATAAGGAGATGTGGGCTTGAGGATCAAATGAAACTAAAAACAAAACAAACTAAATACCTTTGCCATATAGTACAATGCACTCCATCAAGCCTAATGATGATGAACATTACATACATATTCTGTAGGTTACAGTCAGTGATTTCAGAAATACATATTTTTTATCCAAACCATCAGCCTCCATTCAGTGCACATAGTAAGCTTTATTTGTAAAAGGCTGGGAAATAATTTAAAAGTTTAAGTTGACAAAAAGTCAAGTAAGTTATCACATTTGGTCAACATAATATTTTAGCATTTCCTTTATAAGTCTGGTTTCTAGAGAGAGAAAGAGTGAAAGAAGAGGAATGGTGGAGATCTGTTTATCATTCAGTCTTCGAATGGTCCTGAAAGAGTTAACAAACCCTACAGACAGCAGTAAATCGTTGTAAACTCACACGCACACACCACACACACACACACACACACACACACACACACACACACACACACTCTTACTTGAAAGAGAGAAGTAATTTGAATCTTTGTTGGAGCAATGCAGTCTCTTTATAATCTGTTTTGACCAACAGGGCATTGTTTAGATAAAAAATGTAAAAAGAGGATTTAGGTGGAGAGAGAGAGAGACAGAGAGAGACAGAGAGCAGGAATGGTGGAGCTCTGTTTAACATTCAGTCTTAGATCAGTCATGAAAGGGTTAACAAACCCTATATACAGCAGTAAATCATTGTATAGTGCCACATACAACCACAATTGGGAGACAGAAAGAGAGCAAGAGAGAGAATGTAATTTGAATTTCTGCTGGATCAATGCAGTCTCATTACAAACTCAGCTTTTATGAACAGGCAGTGTTGTAGTGCTAAATTTAGAAGTGTGGGGTCTCCATGAACTACGATGTCCCCAACCCCCAGGCCTGGGCTCTGGGAGCCGAGGCCCCCAGAAGCTATCAGGTTTTAGATGCATTTTGTGCATTTTGAGGGTAATTCTGACACTGTTTGGCTGCTTTTAAGCCTTCTTTGACTTGTTACAAACAACCAATATCACTATCAAAAATTAACTTTTATTAAAAATAAAATTATCAAAACTAAAGCAAAAATCCCACTCCAGCCACCCTTCAAACACCCAACTATGCACAGTATTTCTCTTGACAGCTATTACTGCAGCAGGCATTGTACTTGTTACCTTGCAACCAGAACAGAAGACTCTGCCCCTCCCCCAACAGTGCACCTCACCGTCAGACATACATGGTAGCTAGAAGGGCACAAATCACCAGCCTGGGGGTGCATGTGCCTGTCACACAGACACATACACAGACCATCTATGCCAGAGAATGGAACTGATAACAGGATCCACTGGATGGTCCCTCAAGGTCCAACATTGACACAGGATGTATACCAGGTCATGAATGCTTTATCTGCACGTACCCTGAACTGAGATGAACTGAGACAGTTGGAGCACAGTGAGTAAGGCTCAGCAGGGACAACTGTATGAAATACAGGGCATATACAGTGACATCACAGCCCACAGACTTGACATGCAGCAAGGGTCCCAACCTTGTGGAGACCTCAGACAATGGCATGACCATACAGTAGTAGCCACAGACATTGTCAATTATTTCCAGATATTTCTCAAAATTTCTAAAGACTTTCTCTCTGCCCCTACTGTGGAAATGCACAAAGCAGAAGATTTCTCTAGAAATATCACAGAAATTTCAGAAATAGCTGGCAATGTCTGTAGTTACTACAATTATCACTGCTTTACAGTAGGATGATGTTTCCCATTCATATCCAGTACATGGCAGCCAATCCCCATGTGTTATATACGGAACCACAACACCATCAAGAACTCCAGCACAACTCACACATGATAGCAAACCTACAGGGGTGTACAGCTAACTGTAACAGATGATGACCTAATGCCAAGCACATCCCATGGCATGTAGACAGTCCAGTCACATGTCAAGGGAAGGGCAATGCCAGTGGTAGGCTGATCCCACCTAAACACCCACTTAGAAGTCATTCCAGACACCTAAGCCAAAAACAATGACCTAATGCCTTATCTGAATGCAGCACAGACTTTAATGCTGAAAATTTGCCATCCACCATCAGATGCATGTGGACTTTACTTCATGGGTTCCATGCTCACTCACAGCAGGGGATGGGAGGCTGACAAAAGGAAGCTGAGGGAAGAGAGGATCACTTGTGTCACTGGATGCAGCCCAACCCAGCCCTTCACTGTCAGATAAATTCAATACAAACAAAATTATTAATACAAAATAGCACACTTAAACTTCATTGCTCCTTTAATTATAAAGCCAGGCTGGTTATTAATTTACATTGTTTTTGTAGGCACTGACACACTAACTCACTCGGTCCTAGTCAAGTCCCGACTCCGACTTGTGAGAATTAAAGGCTCACGGCGTGACTAGTTGGCTGCTCCCCACTTGCACTCCACATAGTATCAGCAGCACCCAGTCACACAGGCACAGCTAGCCACTCGTTGGGTTAGAAGATTTCTGCAAGACATTCCCTAGATTGCAGATCTCTTTCACATGAACAAAAGTACCAACTTCAAGACAAGAACAAAGTTATCACTTCCAGGTTATTAAGTTACTAATCCTTCATGAGAAGACAGTTAAACATGCTCTACTGCTTTGCCACATTAAATAAGTTAATTAAATAAATAATTCCACTTTAGTGCTCTATCCTGGAAAAATACATAGAAAAGCTGAACCCCACAGAAAATGAGAAATTACCTCTCACTTGGTCTATTCTCGGTAAATGCATTATGAAAATGGGTAAAAGGAACACCCCACTGAAAAAAAAGATCTTGCATCTCCATTGTGCTATCCTGGGTAAATACAATGTAAAAACTGGGTCAAACAGAGCCCCACTGCAAATGTGTTATCACAACTCAGCTGAGCTATCCTGTGTAAATATATTATAAAACCATAGAAGCAGGACCCTACAGCAGAACCCTAATGAAAAGCAGGTGTTGCATGTAAGCTGATCTGTCCTGGAAAATACATTGTAAAGCATCCAGATCACCCATCTTGTAGTTATTGGGTATATTCTTGGTGGTCTAGTGGTCCCTCAATAAGGCCATGAGGCCCCCTCCGACACACCTCTCAGGCACCCAGGAGCCTGGTCATGCAATACAAACTACAGCAATAATGATGACTGGCACAGCCCTCTCTCACCACCCAGATGGTTTCCATCTGGTGGTTCTTGAGCAATATAAGTATTGTACAAACACCTGTTTCTAATGTACTCATGATTGCTTACTCACAATCAGATGGTGGCCAGCCAAGGTGGTGAGCAGAGGCATGTGCCGGTCACTGTCACTGTTTCCATGCCCGGCTTAGGTGACCTGAGCTGGGTGTGCGTGTGTGTGTGTGTGTGTGTGTGTGTGGGGAGGAGAGTCCTGAGCAGGCAGGTTGACAGAGGATCAGATGCCCTTACTGGGGGGGGTGAGACCTTTAGACTACCAGGAATATTCAAGACTTCTACAGGACAGTACAGTTGATTGGGGTGCAGGGGCCTCTACTCCACAAGGAATATTCAGAGACAGCTACAGGACAGATGATCAGGGGTGGGGGACCACTAGACTATCAGGAATATTCATGACAGCTACAGGAGAGTCACACAGTGGTACAGGAACCACTACACTACCTGGAATATTTGAGGCAGTTACGGACAGGTGAATGAGATGGGGGACCACAAGGGATATAAAGACAGCTACAGAATGGGGGAGCCACGCACATGTTAAAGGGCCCATAATGGGCATGCAAATGGGCCATCATGCCATCTATGCCCAAAGGGTCATTAGCATGTTAAGGTTAAATATGGCCCCAGGAGCCCTGCCTCTATCCCATGTGATCAGTACTACCTCCATTGCACTCCTGCCAGCCATATTCAGCCTGGGCCTGTGTCTGCATAGTGCATAGTCACTGAACTGTACCTGATCTGGCCCCATATTTAGACAGTTTACATGCTCCAGTTGCAGTTAGCTAATTGTCTGAATATATCCCAGGCAGGCTGTGGGCAAACTGCCACAGACCAAACATGGCTGACTCTGAATAGGGGAGGTCTATAGTACTTAGCCCAGTGGAACACAAATTCCATGAAATAGTGGCTCATAGGGGCAAGAAAGGCCTACCTATGGCCTCAAGATACTGTTGTTCTAACTTGCAACAGCATGAAAGCAAACATGTTTGCACTGACTTATTCTTGTTTGTTTGGGCAGCAAAGCATACAGTACATAGGATTACCATGTCAGCTAAATGCTTCATTAAATACAAACAGAAAAATACCACACAATATGATATCATAGAATAATAATGTAACATATATGTTATGTGGGACACCTCTTGTTTCAAGCCCAACTGAGAAGGATCTGGGCATTATAATATCAAATACTCTTACTACTGATGTACAAACTGAAACAGCAATAAAAGATGTAACAACATAATATGGTCCATTAAGAGAAACATAAAACAAGGGAGAAATCTGTTTAGTACCATTATATTGTGCCTATGTTAGACCACAATTGGAATACGTACCACAAATATGGTTTCCATATAGAAGGAAAGAGAGGACCCGATTGAAAGAGTACAAAGAATGTATACAAAACTAATAAGGTAATGAAAGACTTAGAATATACTGAGATTATCACAACTCAGTCTCATGTCTCTTGAAACACGAAGAATGTGTTCGATCTACTGTTTATGTATGATGTAGTGAAGGATTCTGCCTTACTTTGTGATTTAAATATTGCCTTTAAACCAGACAATAAAAGCACAAGGGGTCACCACTTCAGATAAAAGGCAATAGTTTCAGACATAATCAGAAAAATATATTTTACTACAAGGATTGCAAACCCCTGAGATTCCTTAGAAACATAGAAACTTAGAAGTTGACGAGATAAGGACCGCAGCCCATCCAGTCTGCCCATTTCTTTTCTACCTATAAATGTGCCATCGGCCTTGCTCTGTCAGTGGCCTATCTATTCATAGTCATTTGTATTGCTCCTTATGCCTATCCCATGCCTGTTTGAAGCCCTGCACTGTATTCATAGCCACCACTTCTTGTGGTAAGCCATTCCATGCATCCACCACCCTTTCTGTGAAAAAGAATTTCCTCACATTCCCCTTAATCGGCCTCCTCTAATCTCATGCTGTGTCCTCTTGTCCTGCTATTTTTCTTATATTTAAACATGTTAGACTCTTTCACCTTGTTTATGCCCTTAAGGTGTTTGAATGCCTCGATCTATCACCTCTCTCCTCCTTTGCTCAGGGGTATACATATTGAGCTCCTTTAATCTGTCCTCATATGTCTTCTGATGCAGTCCCTGCACCATTTGTGTTGCCCTTCTCTGGACTGCCTCAATTTGGTTAATGTCCTTGTGAAGGTGTGGCCTCCAATACTGCACACAGTACTCAGATGAGGCCTAACCAGTGTCTTGTACAGAGGGATTATTACCTCCCTCTTATGACTTGTGATACCCCTACTAATACACCCTAACACCCCCTAGCCTTACCTACTGCTTTAGAGGTCTGCTTGGATGATTTTAGGTCATCAGTGATGATGATGCCAAGTCTCTTTCTTCCTTTGTGACTGCTAGCAACTCCCTCCCAGCCTATAGGTGGCTTCAGGGTTTCTCTTCCCTATGTGCATGATTTTGCACTTCTTTGCATTAAATCCCAGTTGCCACTCTTCTGACCATTCTTTTTAAAATTCCAAATTTTTATTGTGAGCAAATCTCATATCGGATACACTGTACATAGGAACAGACACACACCTTTTATACTATCATATCAATTAGCAAATTCAATTCAAGTCACCGATTTTCCCCACCCCCACATTAACAGAACCACCCCTCCTTAAACTAACTCACCCCCTCACTACCTCAAACCCTAGAGAAGATCTGCTCACCCACCTTTATCCCACTTCCTACTTGATTCCGTCTGGCTATGCCTAGAGAAGGTATAACGCTTGAGCGGCAAAGTCCTTTCAAATGTATGAAGCCTATTATCCCTTCCCGCCCCAATTTCTCCATATTTAAATTAAACAACATTTCCTGCAGCCATTCCGTTATCGTGATTGGTGAGTCAGTCATCCAGTTCGCAAAACTACCTTTTGAGAGAGCATGAAATCAGGGCCATGTAAAATCTCGCTCTCTAAACATGATACCAGAGTAATCCCTATCAGGCATATATCAGGTGAAATACTGGTCAATACCAACAGGCGGTCCGCCCTCTGCCTAATCTGCATCCACAGCTGTTTTATCCGTGGGCAATCCCAAAATGTGATACAAATCACCCACTGCCTGACGACACCGAAACAATTTTGATCCGACCTACTACCCACCTTAAATAGCTTGAAGGGTCCAGAATAAATTATTCAAGAAGTGAAACTGCATCACCCTCAGCCTATCCTGTCTGACATACCTGTACATCTGCCTCCAAACAGCTTCCAGTCCGCTCCTGTTCCCCAAACAATTAATCCAATATCTGGGCTTATGGTCCAAATCGACCAAGACTTGGTCGGAAGTCTCTTATATACTCTAGAGACCGCGGCGGCTCCCACACAACTTTCATGCGAATGGACTCCAAAACCAATTCCCATCCACACGCCCATCTCGGAGATTGGACCCCACTTGCACCAGTAAATGAGTCACCTGGTATAATTTAAAGACCTTCTTAGCATCAATATTATACTTTGCCAGGATCGCCCTAACTGGGAGTACACGACTATTTTCCATTAAGTCCTCAATTGTAATCCTTCCAGCTGGGGAATCCATCTACCAAAAATCATTTTCCCCCAATTCGCAGGTTCGATTTTGCCATACCGGTTGATGCTTGTCCTGTCTGGGCCATAACCAAGCTTACTGCAAATCTGCCTATGTATACGCAAAATTTAACTATTGGATTAGTAATCAGCCTAGGGGCAGTCTCCTAGAGTGGAATAAAACAGCAACCGGGTCAACTCCTGCCTCCTGATTGCTTCTATCTCTAGCCTAACCACAAGGGAACATAAGGCAAAGTGTCAAGTTTGCTGTCAGGAACCACCCATCTCAAATATTTACACAGGCTACTTGCCCAATAATATAGTCCAAAATGTGGAGTCTCAGACCCGCTCTCTCCCTGGGAGCTGCCAACTTACTATAAGCCCTACGGGTGCTTCCTTCCAGATAAAGTCAGAAATTAACGAGTGCAATTCACTAAACCAGCTTAGGGTAGAAAGCATTAAGCATATTGAGTGGGTAGAAAATCCTAGGCAGGATATTCATTTTAACTATGCTAATCCGGCCCCAGAGAATAGCGGCAATCCACTCCACCTCTGCAAATCCTGCTTAATAATATTCCTAGTGGCGTTCAAATTAAGATTGACTAATTTCTGTTCCGATCTGGCCAGGTAAATACCCAGGTACTTCAGCCTATGCGGTGTCCACTGTATACCCATTTCCAGCACCTCTGACCTATGCACTCTCATATTCAACGGAAAATTTGGGTTTTCCCACATTAATCCTGTAATTAGACAGTCTGCTATACTCTCCCATAATTTCCAGCACCGCCGGATTGAGCTATTTGGCTGAGCAACATGCAACAAGATGTCATCCGGAACGCAGAGACTTTGAGCTCATGTAACCCAACTCTAATGCCCATAATCCTGGGGTCTAATCTCACTCTGGTGAGGAGGCTCCAGATACAAATTAAATAAGAGAGGCAACAGGGGCAACCCTGCCTGGTACCAGAATTAAGCGAGAAACTTGCAAAGAATACCCTTTACAGTATATTTTGGCTCTTGGATCCGTGTACAAAGCAAACACATATTTGATAAATTGGGCCGAGACCGAATTTTTCCATGGTAATGGCTAAAACTTCCAGTCCACTCTGTCAATGCCTTCTCCGCATCCACCGACACCAACACACACGGGAATTTACTGTCGCTGAGGCGAGAAGACATGAGACAGTTTCCTCAGATGGTCCGACGCCAGTCTACCCTTCATAAATCCCACCTGGTCGTGATGAATTAACTTGGGCATGACCCTGGACAACCTAGAGGCCAAAATCTTGCCAGAATCTTGATGTCATAATTAATCAGGGAAATAGGTCTATAACTTGTAACTTTATCTAACTCCTTCCCTTCTTTGAATAAGTACTATCAAGGCTTGAATAAATAACCATCTACTTTGTCCAGGGTCAAAATACTTTGAAATAGTCTTTTAACCGGGACATAACAAAGTCGAAACTCTTCTGACCATTCTGCTAGTTTATCCAGATCTCTTCTCATTCTGCCCACCCCATCTGGATCATCTACTCTGTTGCAGATCTTGGTGTCATCTGCAAACAGACAACCTTACCCTCTAGTCCCTCTGCAAGGTCACTAATGAAGATGTTGAAGAGGACTGGCCCCAGGACTGATCCTAGAGTTACCCACGTGTGACTTGCATCTCTTCTGACTGTATACCATTTACCACCACTCTGTTTTCTGCCCGTCAACCAGTTTGCCACCCAGTTGACCAACTTCTGACCCCGAGCCTACCCAGCTTATTTATCAATCTTCTATGTGGAACAGTGTCAAAAGCTTTGCTGAAGTCAAGGTAGGCGACATCAACTGCTCCCCTTGGTCCACCACTCTGGTTACCCAGTCAAAGAAATCTATGAGATTAGTTTGACAGGACCTTCCTTTGTAAACCCATGCTGTCTTGGATCCTGTGCCCTATGGATTCCAGGTGTTGCACTATCCTTTCCTTAAGGTGCCTCCATAATCTTGCCCACTACTGAGGTAAGACTGACTGGTCTGTAGTTCCCTGCCTCCTCCTGCTACCACTCTTGTGGAGTGGGATCACATGAGCCCTTCTCCAGTCTTCTGGGACCTCTCCTGTGCTCAGAGACTCACTAAACAATTCCGCTAATGGCTCTCTAGTTCCTCCTTTAGCTCCTTAAGTACCCTGGGATGTATGCCATCAGGTCCCATTGCCTTATCCACCCTGAGCTTAGCAAGCTCTTGTAGGACCCTTTCTTTGTGAAGGGAGTAGTGCTCACCTCCTCCCGCTGTGTCCATGATGCTGAGCTGTGGGCCCTGCCCTACCTTCTCTTCAGTAAATACTGAGCAAAAGTATCTATTTAGGATAGATGCCTTTACAGGGTCCTCCTCCTCACATGCTCCCTTTTCTCCATTAAGCTTAGTAATACCCTCTGGACTTTCTCCTTTCACTAATGTATCTATAGAAAGTCTTGTCACCTTCTTTACTGTTCGTGCTAGTGTTTCCTCAGTTTGGGACTTGCCTGCCTTACTGCCTTACCTGCTTCCCTTAGGGCAGTTTGGTATGCCTCCTATCTTCATCCTGCTGTGTTCCCTTATATTTCCTGAAGGCCAGCCTTTTGGCTCTGACCTTTTCTGCTACTGTATTTGAGAACCAAAGTGGTTTCCTTCTTCTTTTGCACTTCCTTTCTGTCTAACACAATGGGATGTTGCTTCAAGTATTGCATCCTTAATGCTTGCCCACTTTGCCTGTACCCCTTACCTGTGTTTCTTTTGCCAGGGCTAGCTTAACTCTGTTGGCCATCTTATCAAAGTCAGCTCCTCTGAAGTCCCATATTTTTGCCTTGAATGGGATGATTTAGATGTAGTAGCCAAATTGAACCATACCATGTGATGGTCACTGGCCCCAGGTGACCTTCTACCTGGAGATCTGTGATCCCTTCTTTGTTAGTCAGTACTAGATCTAGGATAGCCTTGTCTCTTGTGGGTTGCTGTACCAGTTGTTTGAGGCCCTCCTGCAGGAATCCACTATGAGTCTAGTTCTGGCAGATGTTCCTGCTGGTATTGACCAATCTGTATCCGGCATGTTGAAGTCTCCCATTATCAGAACCTCCTTTAGCTGTCATGTTTTGTATATCTTCTAACAGTAATGTGTCTATGTCCTCCCTCTGGTCTGGGGGCCTGTAGACAACCCCAGTTCTTATGGCTGTCCCATTTCCTGTTTCGGGTGACCCACAGTTCTTCTGGCTCCTTATATGTATTCTGAATTTCATAGCTTTGATATTTTCAACATACAGGGCCACTCCTCCCCCCTTTGCACCTCGGTCTCTTCTGACAATACATAGCCAGGTACTGAAGTCTCCCAAGTGTGGTTACTGGTAAACCACGTCTCACTGATTGCTACTATGTCCAGTTTAGCCTCTGACATTATTGCCTGCAGGTCTGGGATCTTATTTCCCAGGCTGTGAGCATTGTGTACATGATTTTCCATTGGCCAGATTTTGGTGTGTTAGTTGTTGGGTGAAGTTTGGCATTACCCCTGTGCGTCGTATGGGGAGACAAACCTTTTTCTTACCTGGTGATGCAAATGAATGGCAAACATGCTGAATTCCTGTTTGACCACTAGCTGAGGGAGGGTGTTCTTCCCATTCGACGTATGGGGTGCTGCACCTCTCCCCATTTGCTAGTTTAAATATTCTGCAAAGACGTCAAACTTCTGCCCCAATGCACTGAACCTCTTTAGTCAGATGCAGTCCATCAAATTTAAAGAACTTTCGCTCCCAGAACTGTTGCCAGTTCCTACAAATCTGTGTCCTTTTCCTGGCACCAGTCCCTGAGCCACGTGTTTAGGTCCCCTATCTCCCTTCTCTGACCTTCCGTCCATCTGCTCCCCTCTCCCAGACTGGCAGGATCTCAGAGAAGGAGATGCTGGATGAAATAGATGATAGTATGTCACCCAGCCTAGTCAGGTGTTCCTTGGTCTCCACAACTGACCGGCTGGCAAGATCATTAGTCCCTATGTGTACTAGGACATCAATGTTTCTCCTGCTTTGTGAACAATTTTAGCAATGCGGTCAGTGTCTCTCCATGCTGATGTACCTGGAGACATCTGCCATCACCCCTGGCTGGAGATGGGTATCAACTCCCCGAATCATGGAGTCCCCTATGATCAGAAGTTTTTGGTTTCCTTTGTGCTTGTTTTGTTTTGGTTCCTGATTTGGGTGAGTTTTGTTGTGCTAGCTCCTGTGCCGCAGTGTCCTGCTCTGCAGTGTCTTCTGCCTCTTTATTTGATTTCAGAGATAGAGGCAGATACCTGTTTGTAGTGTTTATATGGTTTTGGAGTAATGTGTTGGAGAGCAGAGAGTGATGGGGCACCTGATTTGCTCCACTAACCACCTTCCAACCTCCTGGACCAACTACCCTCTCTGGTCGAGGTTTTTCTGTTGGATGCTGGGAAATAACAGAGAACATAACAATAAGTAAAATAAAACTGAATTTAAAACAAAATTGGATAAATACATTACATCGGTGCTAGATTACATTACTTTAGGGATTAGGAATTTATCAAAGCATATATGGGCATATGCCTACTTGCTTTACAGTCCTCAGTATGAACCTCAGTATGACAGAATCATAGAATCATAGAAATCTGCCAGCAGAAATGACTCCACGGCCCATCCAGTTTGCCCGCAGACCCCCTCTAGGGACACCCCACCAGCTTGACCTCGGCCTGCTAGGTCCATATGCATGTAAGTTTTCTACTGTATCCACCTCTACCACCCATTCTAGCAGCCTGTTCCATGGCTGTACTCACCTTTTGGCAAAGAACCTTCCCTGATGTCCCCTGAATTTCTTCCTCCAGTTTGTAGGTATGCCCCATGGAATTGTTCTTGCTCATCTTGAAGATGCCATCAACTTTCACCTTATTTATGCCCTTCAAGTGTTTGAATGTCACTACCATATCCTCCCCTCCCTCCTTTCCTCCAGCATGTACAGGCCCAGCTCTCCCAGCCTCTCATCATATGACCTCCCTGCAGGCCCCCACCATTTAGTTCTTCTTCTCTGGACTCTTTCCAGACTGTCCTCATCCTTGCAGGTAAGGCCTCCAGAACTGGACCCTGTATTCTATGTGTGGTCCCACCATGGCTTTGTAGAGCAGCAGGATCACCTCCTCCTCCTTCTGCTGGTGAAACCCTCCATATGCATGCCAGCATTCTTAGATACTTTTCTGCTGCTTGTCACATTTACTCTGGAATTTCAGAGTGTCTGAAATGGTTATCCACAAGTCCCTTTCCTGCTCTGTCTCCTCCTGCTCTTCCCCCAAACCGTATTTCGCTTTTGATTATTGTGCCCTATATGCATAATTCTGCACTTTTGTGTTGAACTATAGCTGCCATGTTTCTAATCACCCTTTAGCCTGACTAAATCCTCCTCATATCCTCATCCCCTTCTGTCTTATCCACCCTGTTACTGCTTATCTTCATGTCATCTGCAAACAGACACACCTTCCCCATAGACCCTCTGTGATGTCCTCAATGTATATGTTGAAAGTACTGGTCCCAACACAGACCCCAACACAGATATGCAGGAGACAATATGGCAAGTCAAAGCAGAGTAGTGCATTCAACTCCAAGGTCTGTGCTATCACAAGTTCATAATTAGGCAACCATAAGGCATGTATCAGCTAAGTGTAATCCCAGTTTAATATCATAGTTACTCTTACTGTTTACATGTTTGATTACAGTACTAAATGGAGGAGACTCTGACTAAAAGAAAACTGAACTGAAGCTTTACCCTCACCCTTCTCAACTCCTCACCCACCAGCACCATTGGAGCTTACAGAACCTTGCATGTCACATTGGGAAGATAGCCATTAGACATAGGCACCAATGAAACTGTCACTCATTATCAGTCAGGCAGTATTTCCAAATAAACTCCTTACAAATGCAGATAAAGTGTAACCACCCAAATTTTTCCACAGGATTGTCTATACAAAAACTGGACAGAAGGTTACGTGATCTTTACTTACAGTAGTAGGAAAGTAACTTTAACTTAGAAACAAACAGATTCACTAAAATGAGACTGCCTGTTTTACTAATTGGAAAATCATCACAATGTCTGTCTGCCTGTCCCAGTCCAGTGACCCCACTGCCACAAGCTGAAACCTGATCTCAAATCAACATGCTCAATAAAGTCAATGAAGGAACTCAGCAGAGAAGCTATAAAACAAAGTTCCCTTACAGCTCTGCTTCAAAGACTGTTCAGTTGCTTGATTTAAGATGGCTGCCTTGAGATCTACAAAAAAAACACATAATTGAAGACTATAAGAAGTATGAGCACTACACCCCACCAACAGGGCATTGTTTAGATAAAATGTATAAAAAGAAGGTTAAGTGTCCTTTAAGACTAAAACAAGCTGTCTGTGCTGTTTACACTGATCTTATCCATTGATTGTAATTTGAGCTGGCATGAGAATGCTACATGTAGGAAAGGAACTCTCCCCAAGTAGTGATTTCAGGTAATGGAAGGATCGTGGTTCAACTCCATAATGTGCTTCAGTGGGAGTCTGAAGTGCCCTTTCCCAAGTGACAGCAAGACGCCTGCAGGGCACTGCCCCTGCAGCCATAAAAGAGCATGCTTACTGGAGCCCCAATGTTTCACAGCTCTGCTCCCACTGTAATTTATCTTTATCTAGGTGTGTGACCACCTCTGGTCGATATTATTTATAGTAATTATCATCCTCTATTAAAGTCAATTGTTTGTGTTTGGCCACTAGTGTACTACATGGAATTAATAATTTTCAGTAGTAGTTAGCTATCACTTCATATATTTGAAGTATTTTTCCTTTTTCTGTAGCTGATTACAAGATTTTCTACCTGGCAGTACTAGGTATGATGTGGAACAGCACTCTGCCTGGTGGCTGACATTGCCAGTCCTGTTCATTCCCATACATCATCAGCATTTTGATCTTACTGATATGACATCAATAGTAACCAGGAAGAGCCAGGGCTGGGTTCTCAAATGGTTTTGGGACTAAGTCACACACTATAACTCCAGTTGTGGACTGAAATCTCCACAGCTGCAGAGATTGGTATTCTCATTTGCAGCAGCTGAGGAAGATTTTACAGCTGTCCTACTGACCATGGCATTTTCCGCAGCTGTGGGATTTCTACAGCAACACCACCCACAGGCTGATGTAAATCATAGAGCCAGTTTTAAACCAACCCACTTTTAAGAATATTGTAGCTGTGGGAGAAACTGTGGTTCCGCAAGTGGCAAACCCACTTACACCATAGTTTTTCCCGTAGCAGGTGGACTTTCAAGAGATTTGAGAGTATGGCCCTCAGTCTCCTGCTGCTTCACTGGTAATTTTAATACACGCTACCAATCAGGCAGTAGGGCTTGTAATGTAACAATGAGTCAGGTCACATGCTGATGATGTAGTGCGAGGAATAGAACTACAGTACACATGTCTGCCTCCAGGTAAAATATTGCTTTCACATCCCATCCAATTCTGTTAGAAAGAAAATATCCAGGGAACACATAGAAAAGAAAGACATTTCAGAAATGAAAAGTAATAAGGAACAACTCTGAAATTATTAAAAGTTTCTGCCTGCTATTTTCTGCTGCTACTAACTTTTAAATAAGGAAATCACCACAAATAGTGCTGCCAAACATACAAATACATAGAATTAAAACATCATACAACAGTCCTATTACAAAACATATTGTACCATTTTTGGAATCACTACCATATACAGTATTCAGTACACATTAATTTATAATATTTAGATAACAAGCTACTGTAGCTATTCATTTCCTCTATATATGCAGATCTCTTCTTTATTTTCTGCTTTAATCCTATAGCTCACTGAAACCATCATCTGTAAACAAAGAACACACAAATAACTACAAGAGGTACTAATTCTGCTTGGTCATTGATGCTTGGTCAGCTAATACCTCAATCGGTACAGTATATCTAATATACTTTACATGTCTTCATCCCAAAGATGCCCTTTCTATACAAATAAATACTGATTTTTGTCCCCCACACTTCCCATATCTTCTACAGATGCACTGAAGGCATTATCTCTGTCCTTCTGAGCACTAGGCACTAGTTCAGAAGAGACGGAGGACAGTAGTGCTTTAACCTTATTTTGTGGTCAAAAGGTACAAGGTGTTAGATACCAGGAGTAAATGATTGCTTTGAAATTCTACAATAGTAGATTGTGTATCTGCACTCATAAATGGTCCAAGTCATTAATCCATAATCATTCTGTTGTTATTCGCTATCCTTGGATACTCCAAACTCAAAGCTCTGCAGATGGAGTGACATGACTCAAATGTAAGCATGGCAGCAAGCACGCCAAGCACACACCTGGAGGGCAGGTAGAGGAGCTGAAGCTGAAGCAAGAGCATGCAACAAGAGATGCCCCAGCCTGGGGAACTCTATAGAGATTGTACCGCAGTTTGTATCTGCTCAGGTGTATACAGCAGTCGGTTGGTACCTGGTTTACATCTGGAAGGAGTAACTTAAGTTTGGAGTTTCAAGGACAGCTACTCCACTCTTCTTTTATCTCTAAATTATGGTTAAGGTCCCTGCCCTCCTGCCTTTGCTAACTCCTACCTCTGCTCACTCCTATCTCCTTCCCTAAGGCTTCCTTCGCTCTGGTCAAGAGAACTGCACTTCTCTTTCCCTAGGCCTCCTCATGTTCTGGCTCAGCTGCTTTCTAACAGACTGCCTCGCCTGGAGCACCCTCCCTTTCACATCAGACACTCCTCCTCTCTCTCCTAAAACATGCTTTACCCCATGCTCCTGTGTTCCGCACACATTCACCTGTTAAGTATGACCTCTCCTTTGCCTCCTCCCGAATGATTCTCTTGTTCACTTACTTATAGGCCCCTTTCTCCCTTTATATCACCTTTCTTCATAGCACTTCCTCCACTTCCTTCTTTCCTGCTCCCACTCCTTCTCTCCTTTCTCCCACCCCAGGAAACCCTGTTGGTCAATGCTGCTTACTCCTCCGTTGATTTTGCCTTACCACCTGCATGTCTCTGCATTTATCCATGTATTAATTCCTGATTTAATTGCCGTTTCACCTGTATTTCTCTGTATCACTCATGTTTTGGAATTTGTATCATTGTATTACCTTGCTTTACTACTCCTATTTTGAATTCTGTATACCAGTGTCTATTTATGTACTGTAACCCCCAACTCTCCTTTCCCTCGGTCGCACTCTGGAAACACGCCTCACTCAATGTGCCTCTCCTGGTTACCAACTTCAAATAAATTAATTAATTAATTTAGAACCCTCATTTGCAAACTTAAATCTGTTGAGTCAGTATTAAGTATTTCTGTCAGTTCCCAAAGCTATTCTATCTCAACTTATACCAGTAATATACTTTTACATCTTATAAATCCACACATTTCTGCCTCTTTAAAGCTTTGTTCATCATTGAAGAGTTTAGCAGTTTTTCTTCCTATAAAATTAACAGTCACAAAACGGCAGTCTTTCTGCTTAATAATAGAGTGGATAAATCTGCCATGATTAAGTTAGGCTTTAAATGGGAACCTACATTTCTAACTTACTTAGGTATCAACATTTCTAGGACCACCTCACTTACTCTCTGTAAATCTGGGCCTTTGTTTAAACTCATTGAACAAGATCTTGTGCAATGGGTGCAGAGTGCTGCCGAACGGGGGGCACTAGGGCCATGGCCCTACCACTTTCATTAGTGGCCCTATCACTTTTTGCTATCATGGTAATATATTTAATAGGGAAAATTTACTCTTACGTCCTTGCCCTACCACTTTTCAAACTGCTCCGCACCACTGAATGGGTGACATTCCTATTTCCTGTTAGGTGGAATTAACGTAATAAAATGAATGTTTTGCCACACATTTTGTATCCTTTAAGTGTGTTTAATCTGGCCTCCCTGAATAGGTTTATCAAATTACACAATATGATCTCACAGTTTCTATGACAAGGTAAGAGAGCTCAGTGCTTTTATAAATGTTTAACCACACCCAAACTTTTAGGTGGCTTATGCCTTCCTAATTTTTTATTTTATTATTTAGCCTCTCATTTTACTATCTTCACTTGTGTCCTTTTTCAACAGCTGAACCAAATATCTATAAACCCCAATGGCTGAATATTGAAGAGCAACTAGCCCATAGCTGTGGAGTGCAACTTAATTATCTCCTGGTTGTTCCTCTGGCTTGGGTGCACACAATGCTGCAGTTTACAACTATTATGTGGTCTTTAGCACATAATCAAATGTGTCAGTGTCTAGGTTTCCAATTGATGAAAGACTGCTCTCAGCCTTTATTTTTAATCCTAATTTGCAGGGTTGTATGAGTTTGAACCCAAGTTTTGGAACAACATTGATATTTCTTCAGTAAGCCAATTCATGACACAACGTTCCCTTAATACTTATCAAGCATTTTTAGATCAATGTAAGATTTCCACCCTTTTGCTTTTAAACTGTCACAATTGAAGCACTGTATTCCTAGATGCATGGGCCCTTTACCCTGGTCAGACTTAGGATGGGGTCTCCAAGAATTTGATCCTTCTATGCCATTTCCTACCTGTTATTCATGGTCCAGCACGTTAGAGTTGACTATGAATAAGAAACAATGAGCAACAGCTATGGGTTGATTTGTATAAGTATAATAAACAGGACTGCTTCAGACTACAACAGTTTAAAATACTACACAACCTTTATTACACCCCACAAAGGCTTTTTCAAATGCATTAATCAGATTCAGATCTTTCTATTAGGTGTAGACATGATGTTGGCATGCTTTTACCATATTTTGGGCTGGCAGTATAGTCTAGAGGTTAGAGTAATGAGCTGTGAATGAGCTTGATACATCCAGCAGTCAGACCTGGGTTTGATTCCCAAACCTCCTCTTGCATACTGTGTGACTCTGAGCAAGTCACTTAACCACCAAGTGCTCCTGGGTCACCCTTGAAAACAGGCACCTGTGCCTAGTGGGCCTTACCTGGTTACCAAAAGAATAAAATGAAAAAAAAAAAATATATATATATACATATATTTTATGGACATTTGACAGTGCTCACCCTTGTGGTCTGAGATACAAAATCATTAGATCCCTTATTGGGATGGCAAGATTTGTTTAGCACTAAAGTTTGTCTGCTCCATTTATATTATACCTCTTCCTCTCCCTATGACTCTGGCACTTTATCTGTTGTCTATTTTCTGACAAATGCCGCTGGCTGCCTTGTTACAATGCTACCCTTGAACTGTATTAATCTGTACTCTGTTTGCAATGTCCACATTGTTGTAATGCCTGTCTTGATGTTCCCATAATTTGTATTTCTCTGACGTGGAACCTTTAAAAGAGCCATGGCTCAAAGGTATTTATAATCCTAGACTTGATAAATAAAATAAAATGATGATCCAGTGCTTGGACCTCAGGAATGATATATTCTTTAATAGCTTCAGTAGTGAAGCTTCTCAGTCTCCAATACTGGATGGATGAGGACACTTTGTCCCATGCTGAATGGCATCATGAGATCCTGTTTGCTTTCTTTGTAGAATGCTCCATAGTGATTCTACGCCACAGATACTCTTCTTTCCAAAAAATGAGAATTGTTGCTATCCTTACTGACTACCTAAAGTAACTATTGTTTATGCTGACTTCTAAATGCTTGAGATCTATGCTACTTCTCTGGTTACTTTGAGCTGATGAAGTATCCTGTTGTTTATTGTCTAGTTTAACAATCTGGGTTCACCTATAACTCATAGAAACATAGAATTTGATGGCAGATAAGGACCGCTTGGCCCACTCAGTCTGCCCATTTTCCTACCTAACAGATAAGCTGCAGATCCTAGTTAACCAACAGCCTACTTTCTCCTAGCCCCACTTGACTGCCTTATGTTTGTCCCATGCATTCTTGAATTCTCGACTGTTCTTGACTCCACAACCTCCTCAGGAAGGCTGTTCCATGCATCCACAACTCTCTTTTTTCTTCCCATGTTGCACATCAGGTGAGGTGCAGGCCACAAGGAAGGGTGGGATGGGTTTTGTTTTCTTTTCTTTTACCCTGTATAGTATTTTTGTTCCTGTTAGATTTTTTCAGCTGCACTGTGAAACTGTTTCTTTTCTATTTTGTTTTGTTATTACTGTTTTCTCTTATGTTACATGTCTGTTTATACAAAACAAATTTCAATAAAGTACATTTAATCTAAAAAAAGAACTACCCTTTAGTATCTTCATTATGGTGTGGAGGGTGATAGCTATCTGCCGCCAACAAGGTGCTGCTGTCTGTGAATTTTTATACATGGTGGGTTTACCTCCCATTCATCCAGAGAACTGATCTTCACCATTTATATTCTGAGCTATTGTGTGGAAATTTAAATGAATAAAAGATCTGCACCAAAATATGGAGAGCAGCTGCATAGTTTTGATTGTGGTGTCAGTCATGTTGGTTCTCTGCCACATCAATTTGTGTCATGGTCCAAGGTATAAATAGGCTAGTCCATGGGACATCCATGAATAAGTTTTTATTCATTGTGGCATGTTGTCAACTCTGATGCCCTATCACGTTGTGGCTTTGCTTCACTCAGTACTTGCTAGGCAGCATTGTTAGGAATATTCCAGTGTGAACAGAAATCTGTTCTTGGACTCCTATGGGATACCCCATATACTGGATATTGTTTTGTCAGGTAGCTTTACTGGGTTACCATAAAAGTTGGTTTCTGAATTTGTGAAATCTAAAGTATGTTCTTAGAAACCCAGTAGCTGACATTGATATTTGAAATAAAAACAGTTATCCAGTCTCAGGTAATCATTTTGCAGGGTGTAACCTGCTGATGGAAAGGAGCAGGTTGGCTGTTTCCTTTTGAGTTTACCTAAAGGCTGACTGAGACAAGACATTCCAGGTCCAGCTGAAGTGCTGACATTAAGCAGCCAGAGGAGAGTGCATATCCCGCAGTCACAGACTACTAAGAGTTTCAAACCTAGGAGAAATGTTATCTATGTCATGTATTTCTCTGTGGTACCACTCTGGAGACAGCACTTAGAGTACAGTGTGTGAAATAAATGTTTTTAAGATGAGAACAAGAAAGATTAGTAAATACTGTATATTGATTTAAGGTTTCATTTTCTGGTAGGCAGCAATCTGACAATGAAAATGTATTTCATATAGCAATTTAATAAAACAACTCTATCTATCATCATAAAGTGCTGTAACTAGCTAACTTATCAAAATCATTCTGCAACAGATCCACTAAGAACAAGAAGCTGATACATACTAAAGATTACATTTACCAAGCATAATTTCACAGCAGTGTACATACCAAATGCATTCCTTATTTCTTATTTGTCATTTATTTTCATTATTTTTATTTGATTGGTTAAATGACAGCTGACTTGAATCCTTCATATACTGTACGTAACACTGTCACTGTCCAGAGGTTACAGATCTTATTTACTTGATTACTGCTCCTGCCTTGCAAGGTTCAGGGCCTGGCTCATTAAACTCCCCAAGTGGGGGTTGGATTGGACAGGGAATATGGGGAAGAGTGCAGTGTCTCCGCCCAGAGAAAGAAGTAGTGGGCCTGATCACTGGTAGAATACTGCTCCTGGAATACCATACCAACTCACCTTTGAAAGGGCTGCTTCAGCTCCCCATGGTCAGCAGGCACGCAGCCAGCCACTGACTGAGACCAGGATGCCCGCCTGCAGCTCCTTGGAAGGTACGGGACAGCGAGCAATTGGAACATGGGCGCCTAAAACCCGCTCTGATTGGCCAGGACTTTCCCTGCTTCTGCCACCTGGCACTTTTTACAAATAGATTTTACATAGAACTAAACACATTTCAAGTGTGTAATAGAAGTTTTTTTTTTATTTTGCTTTTAAGTGGCTAGTTTTCCATTAGCAGGTTATACAGACCTGCCACTAGAGGGATTCTTGTTTTTCTACACAAATCACTGTACTCAATCGTGGGCAATATGGCCTGCATTATCATTCTACTTCTAATCCTGGCAAAAATATGACTCATAAAGCATTGATACATGATAAGTCAGAAGTCATCCCAGCCTGTGAACCCACAATCATAGTTCCTGCTGAATCTTCATATTGCTTCCTACTCTTAATCTGTCAGGTTTTCATTTTAATTCTTATTCCTCTCCTCTGGCCCTCCTCCCTTCCAATATCTTTCTGTGCACTTCCCTGCTAGCCTTGAACGGCCATGTCAGCATCTCCTATGCCCTGGCTAGATGTCCCTCAATGACTGAACACCACACAAGATCCCATACGAAAAGAGACCACTTCTACCTGATAAATGCCCTCAAGAAAATGTTTCTAATTCTCCGTTTCTGTTTAGGCAATGTTGAACTAAATCCAGGTCCCCAACTCAAATCACTTCTCCGTCAGAGTTTGCAGCTGCTCCTGGGATGAAACTGATGATGGTCAATGTTCTAAGCCTGCTCAAAAACTTGATTATCTTCAAGTTTGGCAGCCCACACTGACCCATATCTGATTATAATTACCGAGTCATGGCTAAAAACACCAACAGTGATCCGCAAATTACTATACTGGGCTTCAAGCTCTTTAGGGCTGATAGGATTCGAGGGGTTGTATACGCCAAATCAAAATTTGATGTTAGCAGCATTTCCTGTAAAACAAGCCCAAGGAATACAATATTGTCTCGCTAAACTTCACCTTCCATCCTCAGAGTGCATCACAATCATTGGTGGCTATAGACCCCATCAGGAGGCACAGAAATTTTTAACATGTTGAAATCCATAACTTTGGCTGTTAACATGGAAACAATAATCTTAGGGGACTTCAATATGGATTGGCTCACTGCTAAATCCTACTTCCTAAAAGCCATCTGTGATGAGCTGGTCTTACACAGATAGTAACTGAACCCACAAGAATCAATGCTTCTAACTCTGCCAATAGCTCACTCTTAGATGTCATCTTAGCTTCAGATCCCCATAAAATCTCACATTCTGCAGTTTTCCATATTGACATGAGCGACCACAGTATTGTTATATGTACAAGATTACAATCTAAAACCCAGCAGCACCCTGAATTCAGAATCAAAGGCTCTGTTCCATAAATTCAACTCAGTAAACTTCTTAACTGATCTAGTTTGATCAGGTGGCAAGACCTATATCTTGCCAAATGTGCTGATGTCGCTGCCTCTGTCCTAAATGACAACCTCACCACCCTAATTAACAAGCATGCTCCTCTTATTAAATGAGGGTGAAGAAAATCTCGCCCATGGTTCACCCAAGAGCTCAAATCTGCACTTACCAATAGAGACAAGCTATGGGCTAGGCCAGGCTCACAAAGAACCCGCAGACTGGCAGACATTTAGAACTGCCAGAAATGCCTGTGTTAAAGGTGCAGTGCTACTAAAGCAAACTTCTACATCTCCAATCTAGAGCAGGCCAAAGAGAACTCCCAAAAATCTGGAAGACACTGAGATCCATTGAAGGCCATCCTGCTGCTTCCCTCCCTTCCACCAAGATTCTGGCCAAGGACGGGATGGTTGAAAATAAACTATAATCCTCAAGAACTTAACCTTCACTTTGCCACTGCTGGGTTGGCATTTAACTCCTACCCATATGCTAGCCGAGTCCCTTTCTCAAAGCAGTATGTCTGCAGGGCTATGCTTACTCCAGCCATAAAATGGAAACAGGAGGAGGCATGAAACTATAGGCTGGCCAGCCTCACCTCACCTCATCAGTGGATAAGATCATGGAGACACTGCTTAAGGAAAGGATTGTGGAACACCTGGAATCCAATGGAGCACAGGAACCAAGGCAGCATGGATTCATAGTAGGAAGGTCATGTCAAACAAATCTGATAGATTTTTGACTGGTGCTGAAGGAGGTGGATCAAGGGAGCAGTTGATGTCATCAACCTTGATTTCAGCAAGGCTTCGACACTGTTCCACATATAATACTGGTAAATGTGTTGGGAAGCCTGGGCATGGGCCACAAGGTGGTGAACTGAGTTAGTAACTGGTTGGGGACAGGAGGCAGATGGTGGTTGTAAATGGGATCCAATCCGAGGAAAGAGGGTAACCAGTGGGTCCCACAAGGATCAGTCCTGGGCCAGTCCTTTTAATGTCTTTATTAATAACATTACAGAAGGGCTGGAAGGAAGGTTTGCTTGTTTGCAGATTACACCAAGATCTGCAACAGGGTAGACACTCCAGGTAAGGTGGAAAAATGAGGAGAGACCTAGGAAAGCTGGAAAATGGTCTGAAGTGTGGCAACTGAAGTTCAGCAAGAAGAAGTGCAAAATCATGCACCTAGGGCACAGAAATGCTGTAGAGAGCTACAGGATGGGGAGTTACTGACAGTCACCAGTGAGGAAAATGATTTGGGATTATTATCTCAGATGCCCTAAAGGTAACCAAGCAGTGTGCAAAGGCTCTAGGGAAGACCAGTGGCATGTTGGGGTGCATAGGAAGGAGTATCACCAGCAGAAGAGAAAGGTGGGATACCACTATACAAACCACTGGTGAGGCCTAATCTAGAGTACTGTTTGCTGTGTGCTGTACTGAGGCTGCATCTTCATAACAACATAGACAGAGTGGAGGTGGTTCAGAGAAGGGTGATTAAGATGGTTCAGGGCTTGCAACAGAAAACTTACTATATGAGGAGAGATTAAAAGACCTCAGTATGTATACACTGGAAGAGAGGAGGGAACGGGAGATATGATAGAAACCTTCAAGTATTTTAAGGGCATTAACAAGGTGCAAGTGGAAGACATCTTTCTGTACAGGAGAGGTACAAGGACAAGGGGCACAATATGAGATTGGAGGGGCAGGATATGGGATAATGTGAGGAAGTTCTTTTCACAGAAATGGTGGTGGATGCGTGGACTAACCTGCCCCCAGGAGGTGGCAGGAGGAACACAGTGGTGGAATTCAAATATGCATGGATAGGCATAAGGAACCCCTAGAGGTGGGAAGGAGAAGCTAAAGTCAATGACCAAGTAGGGTCAGTGGCCGCTGATACAGGTAGGATATACGGGCAGACTGGATGGGCCTAGCAGTCCTTATCTGTCATCAACTTCTATGTTTCTATGTACATCATAACCACCAGCCCTTCTCACCCCAAAACACACACAACGCAGCTAACCTTTTGGTGTGCAGTTTGTTGTCCCCTTTCTGCCTTGCCTCTCAGAGCTGGCTAATCTCACTTGGGACATTTACACTGTGATCCTGAGGCACCTGCAGGACACACCTCGTTGTGGTAGCAGTTCTCTACCTATACTATAGCACAAACTTCTGTCAGACAGACTGCAGCCTTCCTTGCTTGAATTGCTTCCTTATCTGGCTCCTGCTGGCTCAAACAGATGGACTCACTACCTGGCCCTCCTACTCTAGGCTCTTGACTCATTGGCATGACTCATGACCATCACCCACTCATAGCCTACCAACTCTGAGGGGCAGCAGCCCCGCCGCATCATTGCACACTTCTGCACCGGTCCACCACTGTCTAGTCCCACTCCTTACTGCCACCCAATCAGATTCACATGTGCTGTCAGCGATCAGCAAACCCTAACACCTCACCTCACCCCCACCTCCATGCACAGGTGTCTTGGTGTTGTCATCCTCAATGCTCTCCCCATTCTCCTATACTGTAACATCTTACATTCCTTATACATGGAATAGGGTGAGCGACAACCCCAAGATGCCTGTTGGTGAGTGGAGGGGGGTGAGGTGTTATGGATGGAAACCCTAACACCACATTTCTCAACTTTTGATGGTGGGAACCCAACTGATGCATTAATGAAGTTTTTTTGCCAAGAATAAATATATATATATATATTTGTATATATCTTATACCGTGCAGGTATAATTAGGATTGTGTGGCCACTTATATGTTAATGCCAAAGTTTAGCACTTTAATAACTTTGCAACCATATAATGGACTTGCCTGAGATTTTGCATTTGCCATTCGGCACCATAGATCTCTAGATCTGGTAAGTTTCGTTCCAGTGGGTAGAACAGTTTGTGGAGCTGCAGAGTACTCAAAAAGTGAAAACATCACTTTTTGGCAATTTTTTTACTCAGGGCTACAGCCCAAATGTCTTGGGTCTCCGCCTAAAATTGTCAGGGTAGATGGGCCTCAGTCACAGATGTGCCTTTTTATTCTTTTGGTAACCAGGTAAGGCACACTAGGCACAGGTGCCTGTTTTCAGGCACAACCCTGAAACACTGGGGAGGTTAAATGACTTGCTCAGACTCACACAGTATGCAAGTGGAGGTTGTGGGACTGAAACCCATGTCTGTCTACTGGATGTACCAAGCTCATTCACAGCTTGTTACTGTAACCTCTAGGCTATCCTGCCAGCCCCTTTATGAAGGTTTGGTGAAACAAATATTAATCTGTTCAAAAGTTATTAAAATTTAAGTTTCCCATTATAGCCTATGGGGAAAAAATACAGTATGAATGGCTCGCAAGTACTTTCACTTTTGTGAAAGCATTTTCACTGCCAGAAACAGGTATAGTACTTTTGTGCTGCCACCATCTTGATTTCAGTTAGCGATGCAGAAAAACGATGTAGTTTAAAAATGCTGCCCCTTGGTAAACACCTACTGCTGGATTTACCTAATTGGGCCTTAGCAACATGACCCTGGCATTAGTTTTTACATACAATGCCCAGAAATATGTTTTTAAATTTTTCTGCCATGTTAGCTGTGAACCTTTGCACAAATACTGCAGACTTTCACGAAAGTACCATAAATACTTTCACAAAATTTCCATATCTACAATGGTGGGACTTTGCAAAAGTTCTACAATACTTTGTGAAAGCTCCCCATGTAAACTAATGGTACTTTCAAAGTCCACAGAACTTGTGCTAAGGTCTCGCAGGTAAACAGCCTAAAAACAGTTTCTTTGCTACTTCCTAGCAAAAAATGGGTAGGACTTTGGGGCTCAGATTTGCAGGGTGGCAAGCCCTTACCCCACATAATGTGCCATTTCCTGGTTTGGTGATAAAATTTACAGCAGTTCCATAATTATAGCAATCTGAAGTTTTGTAATTCTCTATAGGATAACACTGTGGTACTGGTGCCACTTTTCATGCCTATATCTCAAAAATGGTTTGAGAAACAGATTTTTTGCTAATGTGCTAAGCACGCATGGAGGTGGCCTGGTCATGAATACTGCTGCAGTGGAATTTGTTTCCAAAGTTCCTATGATAATTGAGATATTGCAAGTTTTGAAGAACAAGGGCTACCTGAATGGCTCTAGGCCTGTGCTATACTCCCACATATGGATCCCATTACACAACAATGGGAGCACAGGACCTTACATTATGCAGTAGTGGGAGCACGGGACCAGGAGGGCACTGCGCCCCACACAGAAATGTGATATCATTAAAATATACCATGTGAAAATCAGAGACAATTACAAAATGTATATATTCCACAACCACATACAGTGACATTTACACTTTCACAAAAAGAAGGAAATCCATTGCAAAAACTCTGTTAATGCATCATTTAGGGCTGTCATTACAGTGACAAATGTTTAGGAATTCGAAGTTAGGGTTACCAAACCTACCCCCCACCCTCCACACACCAACCGGTGTTTGGGTGTGTCTTGGGATCTCAGGCCTAACTGTCACCCCATTCTCCTATACTGTACCATCTCAGCTTCCTTACAAATAAAATGGAGTGAGAGTTAGGGCCAATGACTCAAGGCACACCCAACACCTGTTGATGTGGGGAGGTGAGTGTGTAGGTTGGTAACTCTAACATCGAATTTCCAAACTTTTTTCACTGTAATGACAACTCTAACTGATGCATTAAAGGAGCTTGCTTGCAATGAATATATACATTATATTTACATATATATATATATATATATATACCATGTGTGTAGTGCCAGTCTTTATCCCAGTGGGTATGTTTTGTGATCCTATGCTGGAGAGCTGACTTCAGTGACCCAGTTGGATGGGGTGAGGGGATGGTGCCTTATGCAACGCAACAAGGAATGACATGTAAGAAAGACCCCACCACTGATTTGTCAAGGCTCCAGAGATGCAAACCCTACCGCTTTTTTCCTCTAGCTGCTGGGGAATGGGGGATTAGAGTTGTAAACCCTAATGCCACATTTCCCTACTTTTGTGGTGTTAAGTTACCCTAACTGTTTCATTAACAAAGTTTTTGGCAAACAATTTTATATTATAGGTAGTTTGTTGCATAGTTGTGTTACCTAATCATAGTCAAGGTAAGTAGTGTGAAGATAAAGGGTATCTGGTCAAAATAGCATGCTAAATATAGCGTGGTGAAAATCAAAACTTCATTATAGTGTGAACCGTAATAGCGGTATGTGTTTAATAGGCGTGGGTGTTGTAACACTCCGGTCCTAATGTGTGATTGAGTTTGGTAGTGTTGTTAGGTTGTGTCATTAGTGTTAATCCTCCCCCGGAGTTATAATATTAAATCCCCCAACTTTGACCCCAGAGTTAGAATAGTAAATCTGCCCCCTCGACATTCTCCCCCACCGAGTTGCATCCTATGTTGAGTTACAATAGTAAATCCACCATCAACTTTCTACCCCTCCGAGTTGCATCTCCCTAGAGTCTTCAATGGTATATCTGCCTCCCCAGATTTTAACCATCCCAGAGTCAGCATCAGTTAATCTGCCTCCCCGGAGTTGTTGCAATGTCATTGCTTTGCAATGTTTTCCCAATGCATAGTTTTTACTTTTGGCTTTCTGACTGTGCTATTATTGACTGTTGTATTTTGTATGTGATTTTAACCTAGACCCAAGATCAAGTGTTGCTCAATCATTCAAAAGTCAGAAACTATAAAGCAGTGATTTTTAAAGTTATCTTTTTTTTTATTTTCGTAGTCATGGTTTCAACAGCTGCAGCAGTTGGGATTGGTGCAGTCATACAAGAAGTGTGCTGCCTTCTTAAGGCCCCGCTGTATGTAGTGTTTGCAGAGACAGGTAAGCAAAGATTCCAGAGCTACCTCAGGCTCCATGGGAGGCAATAATAGGAAAAGTGTCTCTGGCGGACTTGCTTCCTGGCTCAGTTTTGCAGTCAGGGACAGAGCTAGGAATGGAGGATGCAGACAGGTTTTGTCTGAAAGGACACCAGCAGCTGCTGTTGCTAAGAGCTTCTGGCACCTGCTTTCACAGTTGGGAGGAGGCTGGCATTGCATTACTGAAGTGCAGCTCCAGCTGCAAAGATGGGTTACCTAGGGAAGGAGGTAGTGCTTGTCTCCTCTAGGAACCACAAGTAAGACTGAGACTCACAGCAGCCCTAGCAAAGTTGTTTTACTTTGTAGTAAAACCTGCATGGTTAATGAAGTTGTGTTCAGTGACAAAGCCTGGGGCAGGTCTGATGAGGAGTCAGCCTAATTTAAGTGTTTTCGCTCATAGTGGAGATGAAAGTGTGCTGAAGTAATTGGTGGCACAAGAGACATCGCGGTCAGCAGGGCTGCACACAATGGACGGAGCAAGAGGTGACGCCAGGAATCCATAAACTACAGTATGCGGAAAAGAGTTGGCAGAGGAGAGCAGGGATTTCTACTACTGTTCAAATGCTGATGGCAGGCTCTTCTTTGACCTGAGATGATGTATGGAGACATCATTCTGGCTCAAGGAGGCATCAACCAATTAGTTCTAAAGATTTTAACCATCCATTTCACAGTTTTCTTTATCAAAGTGCTAATCAAATGAAACAATGGAATAGATCAAAACTCAAAACTGCAAACAGACTTGTCCTTTTTGTTCTAAAATTCAGTTTCAAAACATGTCATATCTAGCAAGATTTTGATCTGAAGGCACATTTGGTTATTTGAATATTTATTAAATGAATTAGTTAATTGCTGTCAAGTGTCGTTGGTTGCAGAAATAACACTGGGCAGAATTTCATGCCTGTTTTTGAGGATTGCCATTTGTTATTGAATAAAGGTGTATGTTACAGTGGCACGGTAGTGCCGCTATAGTTAGGCTGAGTAGGGTGTTCAATGTTAAACCCTTAACTTTGCATATTAACATGCTTGGCACCCTTTGATGAAATGCGGTGAGTTTAATTCCAACTGTAGTTACCTTACTTGTAATACAGCAGTTGGCAGTTCCAGAAGCAAGACATGTCTTTAACTGGAGAGCAGATCTTCACATTCTGAGCATGTCAGATGAGTGAGGTGTGTGGAGGGTGCGGGGTGGGTGGTGGGGAGGTAGGACCCCAGTGGAGGGTCAGGTGGGGGTTGCAGCTGCATGCGGTGGTGGATTTTCTTTTAACAGGTTTAAAAATAAAGAAATCTAATTTACAGATTAACATCGACATGGGAGGGTGGTGGGGAGTACCACTGACCACCAGCAGGATAATAACATTAAGAGGGACACAGGAGGGTGGGGTGTATCACTGGACACCAATGAGCTGTGCCCTAAGTGGTGCATTATTATATTATAATAACTCGGTCTCCTTTTGCCATAGAGAGACTATGGCATAATTTCCATGCTATAAAGGAGTGTTTATAATGGCAAACACACGCACGGTTCTCCTCCTCTGCACATGTGTCTGCAGCAGCATATCCCTTCCTGACTCACTGCTTCCTTCTGCCACAACTCAGCTGCCAAAGAAACATGGCAGTGAGTACAGTTATATAAAACAAAATGAGAACTACTGTTACAGATGGAGGACTATGAAAATATTTTTAAAAATACATGAAACTGCCAAAAATAAAAATAAGCCGACCGCACATAAAATAAACTGGAGCGTAGCCACACCAAAACTGTTGATATTTTATATAATTGTCGCCAAAAAGGAGACTCCAGCATTATAGTAATAGTATGGGTAGTGTGTGTAATTGAGTTTACATTATTACCTTGGGTTAGATGCTTGCACAAAACCCTTTGGAGCTTCGCCTCGGGTTTATGTAGCATCTAACCCCTCGGTGTGTGTAAATTCTGTTAAACACACCACCCCATACTTTATTCTCTATAAAATATACAAGTATATGTGAATTGGGGGGTCCACTGGCCATCAATGTGTTAGAAAATATATATATATATATATATATATATATACACATAGGAATTGAGGGTGGTGGTACAGCACAGATCAAGTACAAAAATCTTGTTTCCAGCTGTGATCTGGGAGGGGCAAAGGGAGGAGAGCAGGTAGGAAATTAGTTACACAACAATTAATAACATTACAAGTACAAAATTAACACAAAGCAATAATACTTAAACACATAATATATATGTTTAATAATCTAACCCAAAGTTCACTAGGCTCTCAGCTTCACCTCATGCCTCTTGGCACCACTGTGGTTCAATTACAACAGCAAACATGCATGAGAGGGTGCCACTAACCACCAACGGGGTCTACATTATAAAAATATGGGGACTGAGGGCAAGGTGCCACTAGACACCAATGGGGATTAAAAATATGATAAATATGGGGATTGAGGGTGGAGAGTGCCACTAGACACCAGGGATATACAGTAGTAACATGGGAGGGTGGAGGGGTACCACTGAACACCAATGAAAATTTATATAAAATATAATTCAGCAATGCTAGGCCCTTTAAAAATGATGGGGAACTGGCATCTGTTAAAGAAATGGCTGATATTAAAACAAATATTTTTGCTCAGTTTTTAATACTGGAGCTGTTCCTTCTGGTTATGCTAAACTTGAAACCACTCCAGGACAAATTATCATTAAACCTAAGAAAATTAGGGACAGATTAACAAATTGGATGTTAATAAATCCCTGGACCCAATAATATTCATCCTAGAATACTACTTGAACTGGCAGACCCCTGACATCCCAACTCACTTACCTATTTCAGTCCTCCTTAGACAGTGGTAAAGTCCCACAGGATTGAGGGATGCTATTGTGGTCCCACTCCATAAGAAAGGGCCTAGGTCAGAGCCAGCCAACTTTAGGCTGATAAGCCTTACATCTTTAATAGGGAAGGTATTGAAGGATTTTAAGGCCATGGTGGTGGATTACTTGGTGGTAAATAGCCTAAATGACCCTGTACAGCATGGGTTTACAAAGTCAAGGTCATGCCAAACAAACCTACTTACCTTTTATAAAACTGCCCCCCACAACAAGTAAATCATGCAAATAACCACTCACAATATGTTGTTAACCATTCATGATAGATTTTATACCCTTTATGATCGCTTTTTTTACCAGTCGCACAGAACATTGACTCAAAAATCTATATAACTTCAAACGGTATAATATTTTTTCACCAAACCATCCAAAGGCGCACTATGGCATTGGCCCTTCAGCACTGAAAATTCATGAAAAAATTCCACAACTGCCTAGGCTGAAGGTGAGAGCAAAAATACCCAATGTTAAGTACAAAAACACCAAACTTTTTTTTCTGTTTTTGTCACTCCGATTTTGAAAGCCATACTAGATGCCATTATAAAACTTTCCAAATCTCGAGAGTCTGGCAATCTGACTGACCCTCATGCCACATTTTTACTATTTTATCAAAGAATGCAAAAGTTATTGAGCTGCAGAAAATGGGTTTGACATTAAACAGACTACTCAACCCTAATCGTGCCCCTATAATTGAAAAGCTATGCCTGTAATTCAATGGGGTGAGCAACCAGTCATGCCCCTTCCTGAACTGTATAAGCTTTTGATACCAGTCTCCTTCTGAAGCACTTTTTCTTTGCCTCACCACCATCCTCCCTCCTATTCCAGTAGCACACCTCCCTTGGGGTGGGGGGCTCCTTCCTAAGGTATCTTTAGCTAAGGGAATCTTTCCCAAGGCACCTCTAGGGGTAGAAGCCTCTTGAGGGTTCCTGCTCGAGTTCCTTGCCTTCAGTACCTACAGTGGTAATTCCCTACAGAATAGCGGAGTGCGAATGGACAAACAATTATCACAGTTGCACAAGTATAACATTAGCCTGGTTGCATAGGCCAATTGAATATATATATATATATATATATGTATATGTATCTATATATATATATATATATATATATACATACATATATATATATATATATATATATATATAGATATATATGATATAGATAGATATATATATATATATATATGATATATATATATATAGCTATATTGATATAGATAGATAGATATTATACAGGCATGGTAGTACCAGTATAGTTAGGGTTGCCCGCCACTTCTAATTTTGCACTTTAATAACCTTGCAACTGTATGACAGATTTCCTGAAATCTTGCATGCACATTCAAGTACCATAGGTCTCTGGATCTGGCAAGTTTCATTCCAGTCGGATGTGTGTTGCAGAGTTGCAGAGTGCAACAAAACATGCACAAAATGCACTTTTTGCCTATTTCATTGCTCGGAGCTACAGCCCAAATGGTTTGTCCATCTGCTCTGAAATTGTCAGGAATTTGCAATCTGAGTCACTGATGTGCCTTTTGAAGATTTGGTGGAAAATATGAATCCTTTCAAATGTTATTCAAATTTAAAGTTTCCCATTATAGTCAATGGGACAAAATAGCTGTGCCTCTCAAAGCTGCTACCAGTACATTTTACTGTCGCAAATGCCCTCAGTAGTGTCGACACCGCCATCTTGTTTTCAGTTAGTGGTGGAGAAAATGGCTGTAGTTCAAATTTGACTGCCTCTAAGCAAACACTGACAGTTGTGTTCACCTAATTGGGGCATGAGGAAGACAATGCTGGCATCAGAATTGCAAAACTTGGCCTGGAAATGTTTTATAGCATCGGACCCCAGTACTGTTGCAAATTGTGAAAGAATGGATGCAACACTTTCACAAATTGCTACACTTTCACACATCGCTCTTTCGCAAATTTTGCAAAATGTTGCAATTTGCAGCACTAGTGAACCAAAAAATACAATTGTTTGTCACCTCACTGCAACTAAATGGTTAGGGCTTTTGGGCTGAATTTGCAGGGTGGCAAGTCCTTGCCCCACAGATGTACCTTTTACTGGTTTGGTAAACACATTTACACTGGTTCCATAGTTACAGCATTCTGAAGTTGAGAAACTTCCTGTAGAATAACATTGTGGTGCCTCTGGCATCTTTTACACTGTATCTCAAACGATTCGAGATACAGATTTTTCACTCTATGCAGCTTAGTCCAGTCGCACTCCATTCTCCTATACTGTACCATGTCAGCTTGTTTACACATGGAATGAGATGAGGTGGGTCTGATGACGCATGGCACACCACGTAAACCTGTTGGTGTGTGGAGGGGCTGGGGTTGTAAGGGTAGGATCCCTAGCATTGAATTTCCAAACTTTTGTTGCTGTACTATCAACCCTAACTGATGCATTAATGTTTTTTGCAATATATATAAATATATATATATATAAATGTATATAAGTATATATATATTTATATACTTTTTAAATGTTAAATGCTGAGACTGCATCAGTGAACAGAGTGCATTATTAAGTAATTCAGATTACTTAGTTTAGTGTTGTGAGCACTTGGCCTAAACTGTTAATCTCCTCCAAGATAATAATCACTACCACTACCCCTCCATCTCCCAGCACCAGTCTATGTGCATCCTGATGTCTTTTCCCATTATGGGTCTGTGTGTCTTACTGTCTACAGCCCCCCACCCCCCATCTTGATCTGTATACCCTGATGTCTGTGTCTGGTCCTTTCTTTCCTAATCTCAATCTGTTGCAATACAAAACAAAAGATGTACACATTCAGGAAAAATAAAATCCACAGACATTCTACTAACTATTTCTTGCAAACTTCAGTCAGTATTTCTGCAGGCTGTCTATGCAAGAATGAGCACCGCACCAAACGCCCTGGCCCCATGTGTTTTGAAACATCAGTTCATATGGTGCTTGAAGTAATTTGTTGCACAGGCTGTCGTAAATTTGTAACAGAAGTTTGCAATAAATCTGATTTTTTTTTGCCAGTCAGTAGGACATTTTTTTCTGAGTGTGCAAGTCTTTTGTTTTGTTTTGTGAATCTGAGTGTTTACCTCACCCATGCACCACCTCTACACTTAGCGCCTCCTATGTCTGTTTTTGCCACTTCATTTGCACTCTGCTGTCTACTGTGTAGAACCTTCCCTATCCATATCTTTTTCCTCGTCCATCTGCATCCTGCTGTCTAGTGCTACCCTTACTCTCTTGGTCCAACAGTGGTAGTTATTGAAAAGTTTCCTACCTCGAGGCACCTTGAGGTACTGCCGAGGTAATCTGCATTGACTGTAATGTGATCCTGCCTCATTCTGCTTCAGTATACCTAGGTATACCTCAGTACTGTGAAACTTTTCTATGACTACCAGTGTAGGTCATACCAGTACCCCAGCCCTGGCCCAATCTGTATGTGCCCTGTTGTCTAGCCCTACACCCTTCTTCTGCTGGTCCTACTCTGTGTTTACCCTTATGTCTACTGGTAACCCTCTTCTGGTCCTAGTCAGTGAGCATCCTGTTGTCTGTTGGCAAACCTCTTTTGGGCCTTTTGTGGGTTCTGATTCTTCCTCTGTTGGGTCTTCCTCTGCTGAATACATATACACTCAACAGATGGTGGGGTAGAACTAACCTTTCTCTGCCATTGTGGGTCTTTGTGCACCTTGTTGTCTGCTGGTATCTCCTGTCCTAATTCATTTGCACTCTATTGTCTAGTGCTAACCCCTTTCTCAGTCAGTCACAACCCTTGTGCACACTGCTGTGTACTGGTACCCACCTCAGAACTCATGTGACCCTGTTCTGCAGTGCTAATCCCTTCCTCTGCCAATCCTAGTCCATATAAACCCAGCTGTCTACCAGTACTGCTGTCCCTCCAGGTCTGGGTACATGTAGACTCTGCTGAATACCAGTCTGGTACCCTTCTCCTGATCTAGATCACTGTGCAGTCTCTTCTCTAACACTCACCTATTTCTTTGCCAATCTTGGTTCACGTGAAACTCTGCTGTCAATCTGAGTACTCCTCCCTCTCCCAGTAAGGGTCATGGTCCATGTGCACCCTGCTGACTTACCCTCCATCTCTCAGTCAGGATCATTTTCCATTTGCACTATGCTATCTACTTATACTCCTCTTCTCAGTACAAGTTCACAATTGTACACACTGCTGTCTATTATTACCCTTCTTCTTCCAGTTCCACTCTTGCATACCCTTCTGTCTACTGGTATCCCTCTTCCAGTCCTGGTACATGTAAACCCTCCATTTTACTTATACCCTTCCTCTTCCTGGTCTTTATCCCTGTGCTCCCTTGTCTAATACTACCACCTTCCTTTTTATTTTACTTTTCACTTTTTAAAGAACTGCTGACTCTCAAAGAAAACTTTGAAAACACAATATTTAGGTACAATTCAGCTTGCATTCCATATATATTCAATAGATTCTCCTCCCCATTACTTATTACTGAGAAATTGTGTGGAAATATTCTCTATATCCATTAGAGTTTATCTGCCTCTTTAACTTACTCCCTACTTCATGTCATAGTCCACTGTTGTGACATCGAATATATTGCCATAGGAGTAATTGTGATGTCACAAGTAGAGCATTATGACCTCAGGTAGGAGAAAGCAACAGGACTAGACAAACTCTTCAGGAGCAAAGATCCTGTTTTCATGCAAATGGATTCAGTAGTAAATAACGGGGAAGAGAAATACAGAACTAATGTGAAATACAGGCTGAACTGTGTCTAAATATTGTTTTGTTAAAGCTGTCCTAATGCGCCAGCTGCTCTTTAAGTGATATTTCCAGGTGTGAGCAGGGTGCTTAGGAAGGTTTATTGACTTGCTTAGAGTCACACAATTTTAAAGTGGCAGCTGTTGTATTGAAACCTAAGTTTCTAAAAAAAAATATTATGGGAGAGTCCATGGGCCACCTGGATATTGGCCCACCATCTTAGACAAAAGAAAGTTCAATCAACCACCACACAGGTTAAAGACTCTGAGTCCGGACAAATAAGATGAATCTCTTCCCAGATTATAAAGCCTTTTAAAACTTACAGTATTACCATACCTTATATACACCTGAGAATCATGCTGATCTGCAGAAGATACAGGCCTTTTTGGCAGACTTGCGCTTACCTACCCTTTCACTGACCCAGTTGCAAACTCTGGATTCTCCTATCACTGTAACAGAATTGCAGGGAGTTGTCTCTAACTTAAAATCTAATAAAAGTCCCAGCCCAGGACGGTTACTCTGGGGAATTCTACAAAATATTTGAGATAAACTTCTCCCATCATTGCTTGGTCTGCCTGGCAGTGCAGAAGGATAGGCGGCCCTCAAACATGGAGATATGCTACAATTACAAGCATTCTGAAACCTGGAAAAGACCATTCTTATTGTTCCTCCTACCAACCTATTTCTGTATTAAATATAGACTATACATTTTTGCAGCCATTATTTCTGGTAGGCTATGTCTCTCTTCATTGATCAACATGGATCAGTGCAGTTTTAGTCCCATTAGGAAGACCCAGGACAATATAAAGAGAACACTCCATCTTCTACACCATGCCACCTGGTCAGGGTCACCTTTCCTGTTATTAAGCCTGAATACGGAGAAGTCTTTTGACTGGGTGACATGGCCTTTCCTTATTCGTGACCTTGGGGAGAGCTGGTTTTTCGGAGGGTTCATCCAGTTAATGATGTCCCTTTATCGACAACCCATTGCTTGTATTAAAATAAACGGGCAACCTCAGAACCCGTCCCTTTACTACGCGATACTAAATAGGTCACCTTTGTTGTTCACTATATACTTGAAGCCATTGCACAGGCAATTTGACAATAAATAGGTATATTGGGGACAGTGGCAGGGACTGATCAACATAAACTAACACTATATGCTGACTATTTGTTGGTATACCTATCAAACCCAGAGGGGTCACTACCTCCACTCTGGTGACTCCTAATTAAATTTGGTAACCTTGCAGAATATAAAGTTAATATTACCAAGACAGAAGTATTAAGCATTCATTATGGACCCTCTGACTGTACTAAAGAATTATTTCCCATCCATTGGAACCTAAATGCCCTGAAATATTTAGGAGCAACAGACCCTGCTCAATTGTTTTGAAGCTAACTATCAACCTTTGGTATATAATTAAGCAATAAGGCATGACAGGGTGTGTGTTGTTGATAATAATAACATCACTCCTGGGGTGGGTTGAAGCACGAGCCAAGCCAGGTGCATCCACCACCCCAGAAGTGATGTTATTACATAATAACAGACACCTTGGAGTGCCTTATTGCTATTATACAATGGCTTATTTGTTAATTAAAAAGAAAAAAAATATTTTTTATGCATTTTTCTTGATTTTTGTGGGTGTAGGAATACCTATTAAAAAAGCTCAGAATATCTCTTCCACCAGAAGGTGGAGCTGCTGGCAGAATGATCTATCTTGCCACATTCCGAAGGTTTTCTTGCTTTGGTACTGTGTGCTGTTTCATATCAGTCTCCCCTTGCTCTTTCTGGCCCTTGATTTCAATTATTAGCCGACATTGCTTAAAGGGAAGAGTGTTTTATAGTTTTTTTATGTCATTTGAGTCTCTTTCTTTTCATTGTGAATGAGCCTATTCGAGCTGTGCAGCATGACTCTGACATGCACATGCGCAGGTTCGATGTCGGGCGCTTGAGCCGAGAAGGAAAGTATGTATTTGTTTTTAAATGTTGGGTTTGTTTGTTAAGTTAAAATGCTGTTGAGCCAAAAGGGTAGATGAGTGCAACCATCCGTTATGTGCTGTGTGACTGAGAGAGCCACATGAGGGAGTCGCATGTAATGGCAGTTGCAGTTACGCTTTTTTTTTTTAAACCGCAGGAAGTAGTGTTCGACGAGGATTTGAATTCTCCCATAAAGAGGGAGAATGAGGGTTTAGTCTGTTGAGCTGTTTTTTTAAATGTATTTACTGGTGAGCAAAGGAGTTGGACTGGAACAAAAATAAATAAGCGGTGAGCATTACTGGAACAGCCACTCGCTGACCGGTCAACGGGTGCTGTGCTGTACTCAGCTCGGCTACCTTCGCTCGTTCGTTCATTCAGTGAAGGTATAATTTAAAAAATGTTTTGGATTAGCAGTTATACTCGGTACACCCACTAATTATTGATGTGTTGAGGTCGCTAAGACTGCATGTAAGACGATGGTCGAAAGCGTGGTAAACTAAAGTGGGAATTTGATGGGGAAAGCCTTGAGGATCATAGAAGATAGTCTAGACAGGGCGTACTGATTTTTTTAATTTATTCTGCAGTCAAGTTGTTGCTGGACCTTCATACAGTGATGTTATAGTCAGATATCATCACTGGTGAAGATGAGCAACAACCAATCAGAAATGAAGAAATGTTTTCCCATTGTATAATACCAATTAGCTTTTGATCTTGAATAGTGGAAATCCCTACCTCTACCCCTGATTCAAAGGATGGATTCTGTCAGGATGAACCTTTTACCATATTTCTTGTACCTGGCCCAGACTTTACTGGTACTGTCCCGGATAGTTTTTAGAGACCTCAATAAAAGATACCAAGATACACCGACACCCAGAAACCTAGAGTTCATTACTTTATATTACAATTACCAAAAACCTGGGGGTTTGTCACTTCCAGATCTATAAACATATTATCTTGCAGCACAGCTAAGGACTGTGCTACACTGGCTACACCCTCTCTATAAGGCTAGATGCAAGGAGCTGAAGATGAGTGAGGAGGACCTTATCAATTTGAATAAAATCTTGCTTGACGTATACTAGCATACCACTGGTAGATATTACAGTTAACCCATACACTAGTAATCTATTGAAATGTTAGAGGTCCATTTTAAACTCCAAGAACTTGACTAAAGCTAGGTTTCTCCTATATACCATCCTGTATCTCGACTCCTTTACATCCTCCCATTTAGACCATGGGTTCCACAGATGGGAGAGAATGGAATTGCACCGGTAGGCCAGTTTATAAAAATGATACACTAGTAACCTTTGAGGAGCTGATAGAGCAGTATGGTCTTCCTCCCCAGGATAGATTTAGATTTTGCAAGTCAGAAATTTTATAAGGACCTTGTTTCCATCTCTCTTGATGAGATTCCCATTCTGCAGATAGTGGACATTCCTCAGGCTTGCACTGGAGGAGAGGCCTTCCTGGCCCATATGATATCCTACCTGTATGCGGGGTGGCCTCCATGGGCGAGACTCCCTGTGAACTGTAAAGATTGTGTGGAGTCTGACTTGGATCTCTCGCTACAAGATATGCTTAGGAGAGGCACCTAAATTTTCTAGAGACAGGAATTTCTTTAGCATGGAGGGAGTTCTGGAAGGTCACCCTCTGTTTTTTCAAAACACCAGCTATTCAGGCCAAATATAAGGAGGGCAGAGGTGCAGGGTATTGGATAGGCTGTGGGCATTCTCCAGCCAATCATGGCCACATTTCTGGCTTTGCTCAGTCCTTCAGCCTTTTATACAAGACTTACAGGTTTCTCTCTCAGAGCTTTTTATGCCCTCCCTCTGGCTCATGCCCAGATTGTTTCTTTTTCAAATTATCCACAGGTGTCGAGATCAAAATGCTAGAAAACAACTTACCATATACCTTTTAGTGATGAAGAGCCATAACCAAAGAGTGGCTTTCTGTGAGGTGCCTACTTTGGCTCAATGGCACGATCTTATGATTGGGATTTATGGTATGGAATGCCTTACGGCAGTGTTTAACAAAAGACAGATCCAGATTGAATTAATTTGGAGGTGTTGGGTATTATATATTATTCCTCACAGGCCGAATTCATACCATAGCTCCCTTAGAGGCATAATAAACTCCACATTTTAGCAAGCTGTTTACTACTGTATGTGTCCACTTATATGAACTGAAATGTTTTATCTACACTTGTACATCAGAATTGATTTCTTTATAAGTATGAATTGTCAAGCATTGTTGTCTTTGTTTGTTCTGTATTGTCTGTACATTTATTGTTGAAAAGTCAAAATAAAATTAGTTAAAAAAAGAAACCTAGGTTTCCTGAATCTCTAGGTTCAGAGGTTGGGGCACTAACCTCTAGGCTATACTCGCCTTCCTAATCACTCCCAGTCACTGACTATGTATGCCAGCATTCTGCTGTATAATTGCATATATTATTTTTTCTTTGTAAAGACAGGCCTGAATGTGAGACATCATTTCTAATTTACCAGTTTGATACTACATTTAATTGATTTCATTTTACGAATCAAGTTATTTTGATACACACTTACAGACATGTCTCCCTTGAATGGCTCTACAATGCCGGTTCGACAACCATTTTGTCGACCGCCTCGCGACAGGAATCATGTCAACTGCAAGATGCAGTTCCTATGATTTCTGTGTGTCTCCTGTCCATTTTTTATCGGGTGGCTTCGCACCCAAACCCTCCATGTGACCCCCATCTTTAAGATTATCAACCCCAGTCAAAGTCGATTCAGGGTGGGGTGCCAAACTGAGACAATGCCTCATCTTGGGCACACCAACACAGCGACCTGTCAGAAAGTGCAGATTTTGCCAACAGGATTGTAGTTCGCTGTGTTGGTGTCACCATACATGGGGCATATACCCTTGAATGTACAAGTTTATACAAAGAAAACGTCTCATTTTGTGTAATGACTTTACTGATGCCATATATACAGTATGGAAATTGACTGGCTAATGTTGTAATGCATTGTTGTGCCAAGGGGACAGAACTCATGGAACCAAGTTGGTTAAAATGTATATTTGATTAACAGGCAAGTATTATGTTAGCATTTAAACCCACCCACCCACCAGTTACAGGTTCTACAGTGCTTCAGGTGCTATCAACAATTATTGAAACAGCTATGCAGTTTATTATCCACTCTGTTTTGTTACAAGATTTGAAGGTGAAATGTAACATGTTCTTGGTATACCATTAGGGCAATGACTGAATTTTATCACTGCAGTTTGGGTGCCAAAGGGCGACAATGACAGGGGTGATCTTGAGTTTAGATCACCTCTCAGTTATGCTGCTCTGGGTGCCCACACTGTTTTCATCTCTTCCAGGGCATGCCCGCCCAGAGGTTTTTATATTCATTTCGAGGGTGCAGGGACTGTTTCGAGACAGTGCTTACGCAACATGTCCTGGGAGCTACAATGCCTGGTGCCCTAATGCTAGGTGGTATATCGCTTTTGTCCATATCGGTGTTGACAAAATGATCACACACCGATATGGGTGAACCCATGTTCTGAGGGTAGAATAATGTTTATTAGTCTTATGGCTGGCCAAGTAAGGTCGCTTATATGCCTAAATCATGCATAAGTATTATGTCATCCAGCCAGTAATATGTTTGGTGCATGATTATTCATCCTTTGAGACCACATTTGTATCTGGAGATGGTTGAGTGGTAGGAGTGGCGCTAAGAGCAGTGATCACATGAACAAACATATCACAATCCTATTCACCGCAAGCACTAGCAGTGTAGAAAAGGGACAGCTAGTGTCTCTCTCTCTCTCTCTCTCTCTCAACCTCTCTCATTTTGATCGAATCCATGCCATACTAGATTAGCAAACAATACTGTGGTGTGGAGTGTATATATGAAGATCAGATTATCTTATGTTCTCTACATTTACATGTAATTATTGTAAAGATGGCTAGTATCAGATTGGTGTTCGTCAGAGGCTGATAGACTTGTGAGATAGCACTGATCTATACTTACATGGATGCTGTGAGAAATTCATTAAATCTGAATGCTATTAGGACTGCTAGAAAGAGGCATGTTTACGCTTAAAAGTGAATAACGGTGGTGGTGTTATCTTGAAAAAGAAAAAAGAAATAAAACAAAAATAGAAATCTTATGTTTGGATTTAATCACGTGGTAGTTAGTGACAGCTCCTACAATCAAGATACATGATCAGCTCTATATGATGGCTACATCAAAACAAGGACAACCTCGGTACTGTATTTCGTAGATCTAACAATTTGTTTAGCCATGTGTGATATAAAATGTCATCAGGGAGTAACATCACAGCCAATTAACTTTGGAGTGTAATCTGGCAGCTCATTGACAGATCCTTTCATCAGATCCACAGCTAGTCCTGACCAGAATCCCTCCTTATCTCTGTTTTAGAAAGAAGGAAAAGTTTAACCTTCACTTGCACATAGCCATTCACTGAAGTTCTTGAATGAGTAATGCATTGAATGCTAGGTTTATTACTAAACATGGGTATTTTACTGTCAGCGTCTGATCACAGGTCCCATAATGTAAATCATCAGATAGCATGCTAGTGTAGCCACCCACAAATCGAGCTTTTCCTCCTGGGTGCACCAGTCCTAGTGCACACCTCCTGGGTCCCATCCCTGCTGCTGCCAAATCCCTGTGGGTTCCGACTTTTGTTCTTGCTGTCCCCTGCTATCAGCTTTGTTTTTCCTGTGCAGGTGAGAAAAAGAGCTGGGAAAACTTATGGCACTGTTAGGCTGCATAACTAGAGGCCTTGAGGTTTCTTTCCTTAAGCTCGAGCCCTGATTGCAAGTAGGGCTCAGGCATCTAAACAGCCAGTGTGCACATGTGCACAAGGGGATGCACCTGTGACGTGGTGGCAATATCCACAGAGAAAAGGTGCCAAGGAGTGTATGTTGGGGATGGGTCTGTGACAGGGAGAATCCCTGTCAGGTAAAAGGGATAATTTTTCTTATTTTAAACCCTGGTTGCAACCACACTTTACTATCTCCGTCTCTATCTTTTCTAGACCAGAAGGTGGGCCACCTTTGGGTAAAACTTTCCTCTCTCTCTCTTAATGCTATCCCTGTTTCTTTATTTTCACTATTTCTTCTTGGGTCCAGCTGTAACATGGGAGGACAAGTGTAAAATGACCTTTGGACTTAATAAGCTCTTTTTGCTAAAGACTCTCTCTCTCTATATATATATATATATATATATATATATATATTTTATATATATATAAAATAAAATTCTGCTTAAAGTTGGACCAGCCTAACATTCTGTGGTGATTTGCATATACAGCCTTGATGCTTTGCATTATGGGGGCATGTGATTTTGTATTTTCTTGAAACTTGGCTTCCAGCCAAATGCCCTTTGGGTAACCCTTGCCTCAGTGTTTGCTATTGTGAGGTTCTTTTTTGTCTTTAAAATGTTTTTTTATTTTAATGGGTTCACTATAATATATCCCAGGCACACTGCCTTAGGGTAGCTGGTCCCTTTCACTGGGGTGTCAAGCAGATGAGGCATACTGATGAGTCCTGGTAGGGCCTAAACATACGTTCCATGTCTTCTGCTAGCACCCTTGAGGATCGTGTGAGAGGCCTTTCGCACCATGCAATTCTGCTTAAAGTTGGACCAGCCTAACATTCTGTGGTGATTTGCATATGCAGCCCATGATGCTTTGCATTATGGGGCATGTGATTTTGTATTTTCTTGAAACTTGGCTTCCCAGCCAAATGCCCTTTTGGGTAACCCTTGCCTCAGTGTTTGCGCACAGAGGTTCTTTGTCTTTTAAATGTTTTTTATTTTAATGGGTTCACCACAATATATCCCAGGCACACTGCCTTAGGGGTAGCTGGTCCCTTTCACTGGGGTGTCAAGAGGACAGGCATACTGATGAGTCCTGGTAGGATCTAAACACGTGTCTATGTCTTCTGTTAGCACCCTTATGACTGTGTGAGAGAGGCCTTCGGCACCATGCAATTCTGCTTAAAGTTGGACCAGCTTAACATTCTGTGGTGATTTGTATATGCAGCCCATGATGCTTTGCATTATGGGGGCATGTGTGATTTTTGTATTTTCTTGAAACTTGGCTTCCCAGCCAAATGCCCTTTGGTAACCTTGCCTCAGTGTTTGCGCACAGAGGTTATTTGTCCTATATATATATATATATATATAAATATATATACATGCTCTTAGTGTGCACACAGTTGCTCGTGCAACTAAAAAGGGGGGAACAGACATACAGCATGTGGCTGTAAGTGGAATAGTTATTATATCTCCAAAATATAGAACCCCTCACTTAGTGTAAGTATGTAGAGGAAAACAGGAGCAGCAATCCTTTTTCCTTTTGTTTCTCTTCCCCTGCTGCTCTGTCAGACAAAATGTATGATTTCTAGTATGTAGCAAAACACTAAATAGGGGGAGCCATCAGCAAAGCCACTAAAAAATTATGAAAACGTGGCTTACTGCTCCTTGGTTGATAAAGAAAATGGTTATCGCTATGGGGTGAGCCACTCATACAAATGTGGTGTTTAAAAGTACCACCTGTGACTTACCTCATTTTCTAAGATAGTGCCCAAAGGAAAGGGCAGCATGAGAATGGAAAGGAGAAAGTTTATGCAGTAGCACTAGACAAAGCACTCACTGCTATGCTCCTGTTCAGCTCCCAATGATGCGCTCTGTGACATAAAAGCAGATTAGAGGAGCCACAAGAATGGGGGTTGAGCCTAGCACACAAGAAGTGGTTTTCTTGAAGTGTCGCTTGTGGCTTGCCCCTTCCTAAGTGTGGACCCTCTGAACAGTCTGGGCTTTAGCCACCCCAAGAAAACCCTACACTGTAGAATTAGGCCAACAAAATGGACAGAAAGGAGAGGAGGCTTTGTGCTCACATCAGGAAGTGCACCACTTTTTCTCTGAGTCATAGAAACATAGAAACATAGAAGTTGATGGCAGATAAAGACCGAAGGCACATCCAGTCTGCCCATTTCTTTTTCTACCTTATAAATGTGCCACGGCCTTTGCTCTGTCAGTGGCTCATCTATTCATAGTCATTTGTATTGCTCCTTATGCCTATCCCATGCCTGTTTGAAGCCCTGCATAGTATTCATAGCCACCACTTCTTGTGGTAAGCCATTCCATGCATCCACCACCCTTTCTGTGAAAAAGAATTTCCTCACATTCCCCTTAATCGGCCTCCCTCTAATCTCATGCTGTGTCCTCTTGTCCTGCTATTTTTCTTATATTTAAACATGTTAGACTCTTTCACCTTGTTTATGCCCTTAAGGTGTTTGAATGCCTCGATCATATCACCTCTCTCCTCCTTTGCTCAAGGGTATACATATTGAGCTCTGCTAATCTGTCCTCATATGCCTTCTGATGCAGTCCCTGCACCATTTTGGTTGCCCTTCTGGACTGCCTCAATTTGGTTAATGTCCTTGTGAAGGTGTGGCCTCCAATACTGCACGCAGTACTCAGATGGGGCCTAACCAGTGTCTTGTACAGAGGGATTATTACCTCCCTCTTACGACTTGTGATACTCCTACTAATATACCCTAACACCCCCTAGCCTTACCTACTGCTTTAGAGGTCTGCTTGGATGATTTTAGGTCATCAGTGATGATGATGCCCAAGTCTCTTTCTTCCTTTGTGACTGCTAGCAACTCCCTCCTAGCCTATAGGTGGCTTCAGGGTTTCTCTTCCTATGTGCATGATTTTGCACTTCTTTGCATTAAATCCCAGTTGCCACTCTTCTGACCATTCTGCTAGTTTATCCAGATCTCTTCTCATTCTGCCCACCCCATCTGGATCATCTACTCTGTTGCAGATCTTGGTGTCATCTGCAAACAGACAAGCCTTACCCTCTAGTCCATCTGCAAGGTCACTAATGAAGATGTTGAAGAGGACTGGCCCCAGGACTGATCCCTGAGGTACCCCACTTGAGACTTGCATCTCTTCTGACTGTATACCATTTACCACCACTCTGTTTTCTCTGCCCGTCAACCAGTTTGCCACCCAGTTGACCAACTTCTGACCCACCCCGAGCCTACCCAGCTTATTTATCAATCTTCTATGTGGAACAGTGTCAAAAGCTTTGCTGAAGTCAAGGTAGGCGACATCAACTGCTCCCCTTGTCCACCACTCTGGTTACCCAGTCAAAGAAATCTATGAGATTAGTTTGACAGGACCTTCCTTTGTAAACCCATGCTGTCTTGGATCCTGTGCCCCTATGGATTCCAGGTGTTGCACTATCCTTTCCTTAAGGAGTGCCTCCATAATCTTGCCCACTACTGAGGTAAGACTGACCGGTCTGTAGTTCCCCGCCTCCTCCCTGCTACCACTCTTGTGGAGCGGGATCACATGAGCCCTTCTCCAGTCTTCTGGGACCTCTCCTGTGCTCAGAGACTCACTAAACAATTCTGCTAATGGCTCTGCTAGTTCCTCCTTTAGCTCCTTAAGTACCCTGGGATGTATGCCATCAGGTCCCATTGCCTTATCCACCCTGAGCTTAGCAAGCTCTTGTAGGACCCTTTCTTTGTGAAGGGAGTAGTGCTCACCTCCTCCCCTGTGTCCATGATGCTGAGCTGTGGGCCCTGCCCTACCTTCTCTTCAGTAAATACTGAGCAAAAGTATCTATTTAGGATAGATGCCTTTACAGGGTCCTCCTCCTCACATGCTCCTTTTCTCCGTTAACAGCAATACCCCTCTGGACTTCTCCTTTCACTAATGTATCTATAGAAGTCTTGTCACCTTCTTTTACTGTTCGTGCTAGTGTTTCCTCAGTTTGGGACTTTGCCTGCCTTACTGCCTTACCTGCTTCCCTTAGGGCAGTTTGGTATGCCTCCCTATCTTCATCCCGCTGTGTTCCCTTATATTTCCTGAAGGCCAGCCTTTTGGCTCTGACCTTTTCTGCTACTGTATTTGAGAACCAAAGTGGTTCCTTCTTCTTTGCACTTCCTTTTCTGTCTAACACAATGGGATGTTGCTTCAAGTATTGCATCCTTAATGCTTGCCCACTTTGCCTGTACCCCTCACCTGTGTTTCTTTTTGCCAGGGCTAGCTTAACTCTGTTGGCCATCTTATCAAAGTCAGCTCCTCTGAAGTCCCATATTTTGCCTTGGAATGGGATGATTTAGATTGTAGCCAAATTGAACCATACCATGTGATGGTCACTGGCCCTAGGTGACCTTCTACCTGGAGATCTGTGATCCCTTCTTTGTTGGTCAGTACTAGATCTAGGATAGCCCTGTCTCTTGTGGGTTGCTGTACCAGTTGTTTGAGGCCCTCCCTGCAGGGAATCCACTATGAGTCTAGTTCTGGCAGATGTTCCTGCTGGTATTGACCAATCTGTATCCGCATGTTGAAGTCTCCTTATCAGAACCTCCCTTTAGCTGTCATGTTTTGTATATCTTCTAACAGTAATGTGTCTATGTCCTCCTCTGGTCTGGGGCCTGTAGACAACCCCAGTTCTTATGGCTGTCCCATTTCCTGTTTCCAGGGTGACCCACAGTTCTTCTGGCTCCTTATGTGTATTCTGAATTTCTGTAGCTTTGATATTTTCATTAACATACAGGGCCACTCCTCCCCTTTTGCACCTCGGTCTCTTCTGAACAATACATAGCCAGGTACTGAAGTCTCCTACGTGGTTACTGGTAAACCACGTCTCACTAATTGCTACTATGTCCAGTTTAGCCTCTGACATTATTGCCTGCAGGTCTGGGATCTTATTTCCCAGGCTGTGAGCATTGTGTACATGATTTTCCATAGGCCAGATTTTGGTGTGTTGGTTGTTGGGTGAAGTTTGGCATTACCCTAATGCGTCGTATGGGAGACAAACCTTTTTCTTACCTGGTGATGCAAATGAACAGCAAACATGCTGAATTCCTGTTTGACCACTAGCTGAGGGGAGGGGTGTTCTTCCCATTCGACGTATGGGGTGCTGCACCCCTTCCCCATTTGCTAGTTTAAATATTCTGCAAAGACGCAAACTTCTGTCCCAATGCACTGACTCCTCTTTAGTCAGATGCAGTCCATCAAATTTAAAGAACTTTCGCTCCCAGAACTGTTGCCAGTTCCTACAAATCTGTGTCCTTTTCCTGGCACCAGTCCTTGAGCCACGTGTTTAGCTCCCCTATCTCCCTTCTCTGACCTTCCGTCCATCTGCTCCTCTCCCAGACTGGCAGGATCTCAGAGAAGGAGATGCCAGACGAAATAGATGATAGTTTGTCACCCAGCCTAGTCAGGTGTTCCTTGGTCTCCACATGTGACCGGCTGGCGAGATCATTAGTCCCTATGTGTACTAGGACATCAATGTTTTCTCCTGCTTTGTGAACAATTTAGCAATGCGGTCAGTGTCTCTCCATGCTGATGTACCTGGAGACATCTGACCATCACCCTGGTTGGAGATGGGTATCAACTCCCGAATCATGGAGTCTCCTATGATCAGAAGTTTTTGGATTTCTTTGTGCTTGTTTTGTTTTGGTTCCTGATTTGGGTGAGTTTTGTTGTGCTAGTTCCTGTGCGCAGTGTCCTGCTTGCAGTGTCTTCTGCCTCTTTATTTGATTTCAGAGACAGAGGCAGATACCTGTTTGTAGTGTTTATATGTTTTTGGAGGTAATGTGTTGGAGAGCAGAGAGTGATGGGGCACCTGATTTGCTCCTCCTAACCACCTGCCCACCTTCTGGACCAACTACCCTCTGCGGTCGAGGTTTTTCTGTTGGATGCTGGGGAAATGGCGGGTGGTTCTTATAATGTATTTCCTCTTCAATATGAAATTTGAGGCGTGCAATCTCTGCCCATGCTGCCCGGAGCTGAGCCCTAAGATCTCAAAGGCCCAGCATGTAGGACAGTTTCCTAAATCCTGTAAGACTGTCCTTCTGAAATTGTTCCACAGTACCTGCAGTTAATGAAATCCATTCCAAATAAGTTGCTGGGTTTGTAACCTAGTCAGAGTAATTAGAAGGAAAAAAAAAGGAAGAAAATGCAAGTAATGGTTTAATTGTGTTTTGTTTAACTTGTTATAACAAGTTAAAGTACTAGTGCCCTGTAAATGAGATCACCTTGTGGAGGCTCCACTGATCCCCTTCCTGCTCTGCCACAGGAAATGTCACAACTGTGGTACCCTATAAAAGGAGTGTAGAGTGGGGTGGTTGGGGATGGGGTGGGTGGCTGGGCCTTCCCTGCCTAAAAAGAAGAACCACGGACGAAAGAACAAGGAGGTAAGAGCAGAAACAATCAGTCAACAACAAATGCAGTAACCCTGAAAGCTTATCCTAATGTTAGATAAAACTGTAAAACTGTAAAGCACCACTTGTAATAATTTCAGAGAAGATATACGCTGTAAGAAACACTTTGCTCCAGAGAAAAATAAAGCAGTAACAGAAGATATACCTTGCAAAAGACAATTTGAATCAGAAGATTACAGGAGTAATCTGTTAGCACACACCTGTAGGCACACCTTGTAATAATGCAGAAGAAGGTATACCAGCAACAACAATTTGAATCAGAGAAAAATAAAGCAATGAAATGTTAGCAACAAACAGTAGCAATCCCTGTGAGTAAAAATAAAACACCACCACACAGTAAATCTGCTTAGCCAAACTAAGTCTTAATCCTTTTCCCTGCTCTTGTAAGTTTCTCTAGCTGCCTTTCAAGCAGTCTTAGAAGGAAAGAGCTCAGGTGAAGCTAGGTGCCTTGGCCAGCAAACCAAGTCTTCTACCTCCAAGATATCAACTAACCTGACTTTTAACCCTTCTTTCTGTTGGAAATTACTGACAGTTTGCCAGCTCCACCCTCACATACACACCTAATCCTTTGGAAGAGCTGTGGAGGAAAGCAATTAGCTCCTTCAATGTGAGAAGGAGACTGAAACACCTCTGAGAAAACAAACCTTTTCAACAAACAAGAATAAAATAAAACACAGTGTCAAACAGTAATTTTGCTTAGCCCAATGATAAAAAGTCACAAAATGTAAGCTCCACCTGTAATACAGTAATTTCAGAGAAGATATACCCTGTAAGAAACATTTTGCTCCAGAGAAAATAAAGCAGTAACAGAAGATATACCTTGCAAAGACAATTTGAATCAGAAGATTACAGGAGTAATCTGTTAGCACACACCTGTAGGCACACCTTGTAATAATGTAGAAGAAGGTATACCAGCAACAACAATTTGAATCAGAGAAAAATAAAGCAATGAAATGTTAGCAACAAACAGTAGCAATCCCTGTGAGTAAAAAATAAAACACCACCACACAGTAAATCTGCTTAGCCAAACTAAGTCTTAATCCTTTTCCCTTGCTCTGGTAAGTTTCTCTACGCTGCCTTTCAAGCAGTCTTAGAAGGAAAGAGCTCAGCTGCAGCTAGGTGCCTTGGCCAGCAAACCAAGTCTTCTACCTCAGTCCCCAGTTATTAAAGTGTTTTGGCAGCCTGACAATGGGAATAAAGTAGTAGAGCCAGGCTCCCCGATCAGATGTTGCTCCTGAGCCTTTCGGGACACAGGGCCCTCTCTGGTGAGCTGCTGGGAGGTTTTCCTGTGTTTCTAGGAGATGGCCCTTGGCACAAGGCCAAATTGAATAATAAAAGCCGATGGCAAAACCTTGCAGCTGTCGGTAAAAGATAAAAGTTGTTTCTTTTTATTTCTGTTTTACAGCTCTACTCCTAAACTCAGTATGTACGGTAGCCAGAAGATGCTTGGTTAAACACATCTAGAGCTCACATAAAAGGTCCCTGAGTGAATACCTGACTACTGTAATTGACAAAGAAATGCATTTAAAAAGCCACAGTCAGATTCTGTGGCCTTTGATTTTCCTTTGATAAAACCAAATGACATTTTCTTTAGCTTATAAAACATGGTAGAAAACAGAGGTATTTGCTGAGACTGCAGGGGAATTCTATAAGCCTATGCTTACCTGAGTCCAGTTCCAAGAGGAGTGCCAGCTTAGGTGCCTTTAGAGGCCAGCAGCCCCTAGAGGTCCTATTTATATGCCTGAGTAATTCTGGACCTGTCAATCAAGAAGGGAGTGGAAAGTTTCCTCTTCCCTTCATTATTATTTTGTATTTCTGAGTGTTTATTGTATGGTGATATCCTGCCTGTTTCATATGATATTAGATAGCCCTCAGATATTATAAAAATTATAAAGAGGGCTAAATAAGAGTCTTTTAAAAGTATGATGCTGTGATCACCTGACCACAGAGGGGCACATATATAAAGCCCTCCTATGAGAGCATAAGACAGATAGGGAGTTAGTTGGGAGCTGACTGTTTAGGCAAAGGCTAGGGGAGCCTAATGCTACACTAGCAGGTGGAAACAGTGTGGGTTTGTCACTCAAGTCTTAGTATTTCATTTTCTGATTTTGAACTTTTATTTTCTGTGCAAAAGTATTGCAGTATTTGATTTTGATTTATTTGTTACTTTTTTCCTTTTTGAATAATAAATACCTGACGAAGTCGAGTGGATTGTACCTTATATCAAGTGTTGTGTGCATTTGTTATCCCACTCTTCAACAAGTGGTGTGAGAAGTTGGATAACTGCTGTCGGTGTCTTGCCGGGCAGGGAGACATTGCTACAGCGGATAATGTTGGGTATCCCAGGTGGGCACATGTCCAAGGAACAGAAAGAGAGGCACAGAAGGTTCTCTGATCCTGCCCAGGAGGATGGCCAAATAGACAAGAGTGGAGCTGTTACCAGGCCTTAGTACTCGTCTCAGAACAACACAGAAGAAGGAGGAGGATGACGATGTGGGACTACCAGGAGATGAGGAAGAAGATACCATTTGCCCAGATTTGGAGGGTACACCACAGGAGGATGTTGCAGAGCTTCTGCAGTGGCTATGCATCAGACATGTCCATCTGGAAAAGGAACAGGAGATCAAGAGACGGTGCCAGAATGCTAAATGAGCGGACACAATGTGGGTGTTCCAAGCCATACAAACTGGGGCATTTGAGTGAACAACAGTCCAAGAGACATTAAGTTATCGAAACTAATGGATACTGATGACATTGAGGCCTGCCTCACAACATTTGAGCAGGTGGCTCAGAATGTGGGTGGTCCCAGGACCAGTGGGTGGTCCGTCTGGCCCTTCAGCTTATGGAAGGGCACAGATTGTCTATAGCCATAGGGACATGCATGAGGCTGAGTACTATGAGAAAGTTAAAAGGAAATCTTAAAACATTAAGATATAAGTACAGAGACATACTGTGAATAGTTTTGTTTCCTGAAGATGTTGGCTACTGACACCCCAGGAAATAAATGCACGCTTGAAGGATTTGTGCTACAATTGGCTGCAACAGATGCAAAGACCATACACCAGCTTTTGGAGGTGATAATCATTCAGCAGTTTGTTAAGATCTTACCTCAAGACATGCAGCTGTGGGTAAAAAGCATAAACCAGAAGAAGACAGAAAAACATTACCTGGCAGAAGATTTTTTGGCAGCCAGACCATTGAGGCCCAGGAACTATCAGGGAGGAACAACCACTACCTCCATGCCACTGGTAAGAAATCCTCTACTACTATAAATGGCAATAAAATGACTGGAGGCCAGAAAGAAAGGGATGGTTGACCCTCTCAGAAATAATCTGCCATAGCTGTAAGAAAAAGGGTCATTTAATTAGAAATTGTCCAACCATTAAAAAGCTGGGACATTTGGCTTTAGCCATTTTGGAACCTTGCCATCACAGTGAATATGGGGCCACAGCAAGTAATGGGTTAATCAATTCTGAGAGTTGCCAGACATTGGTCAGGACAGACCTTGTAGGATAAGCAAGAAGACAGGGCAAAGGTACTGCCATTACTTACATCCATGGAGATGTTCATTGTTATCCCACCACCCCATTGACTTTAACTGTACAAGGATAACCCACAAGCTGGAAGTAGGACTTGTAGCCTGCTTTCCCATATCAATAATCATTGGACATGACCATCCGGATTTTGCAAACTGTATATTGTGCCATGCAAGACAGGTGCCCCTGGTTGCCATAATCACAAGGGCAAGCAAGGCAACAGGCTCAAATACCGACTGTCTTCCTTTTTCAGATTAACTTTTGAGGCTGCAGGCAAAGATCAGAAGGAAAGACAGTCTGAAGAAAACAAAGAAAACTTACAAGACAAGCAGGCAAAGATACATTGCCTTTGGGGTTGCTCACAAGTGTTGCTATTATTACTGGGCAAAATGATGATGTTTCATTAAAACCTTTATTTTTGCAGGTTGGACAGGAATAAATACCTGAGCCTCCAAATATGTCTTGCAGAATGATATACTGTATATGGAGAGTGCAAACACTAAAACAAAAGACTTGGTATCCCAACTGATAGTGCCAACCAAGTATAGAGCTGAGGTGATCAAGCTGGCGATGTCATTTCCCTGTCAGGACACTCAGAGAGGGACAGCACCTTAGCAGGATCTTGGGGCAATTTTACTGGCCCGTCTCTATGAACAGGTGGCCACCTATGTAAGGAGCTGTCCTGAGTGTCAGAAGGTGGCACGAGTGGGGCAGAAAGAGAAGGTGCCCTGCAAAATATTCCCCTAGTGTCCCAGCTCTTCGCCTCGGATAGCAATTGATATAGTAGGCCCTTTGGAGAAGAGTTCCAAAGGAACTGCAACTGTATAGCCTGGTTATTTGTGATTATGCTGCTCACTATTTCAGCAGAATGGGGACCACAAGTCATATTAACAGACTGAGGCAAGAACTTTACTACTGTGTTGTTAACAGAATTACTGTATATTGATTACTGGGATCAGTGCACTAAGAACTCCCCATACCATTCCCAAACTGATGGCCTGGTGGAAAGGTTCAATCAGACTTTAAAAAGGTGCTGCTAAAGTTTGTTAATGAGGAGAGGAAGAATTGGGACAAATATCTTCCATACTTGTTATGTTCCTACAGAGAAATACCCCAGTCTTCCCCAGATTTTTCCCTTTTTCTCTCCTGTATGGCCAAACCCCAGAGGAACCCTTGCTGTAGTGAAGGAATGCTGGAGGAGGGTAAAACAATCGGGCAGTAGAATGTTTTGACCTACATGTCCCAGCTAAGGAAGCAACTGGTACGATATGTAGGGTGGGCCCACCAGTCCTTTGAAAAGAAGCAGGTACAACAAAAAGCATACTACAACCCAGGGGTAGGCAGAAAGACTTACCAGCTGGGGACAAAGCAATGTTATTACTCCCCACCTCAGAGAAGAAGTTGCTCATGAAGTGGCAGGGCCCTAGTCAAGTCAAGTCAGACTTTATTTTTAGAAAGCACTTTTCCAATATCAAAGTGCTTGTACATCATAAAACATAAATATTCACAGGTAAAACATGCAAATTAAAGCAGGCAGCTCATCAAATTATTCTCAAACAGTATCCGCAAACACTAAATCAAATAAATTGGTTTTCAATGTGGACTTAAAGGTCTCAGTGGACAGGCATCTCTAATCCAATGAGGTAGTGAGTGCCACAGGGTTAGGGGCCATAAAAGAAAAAGCCATGGCCCCTGAGGTCTGAAGGTGGACCCTGGAAATCTCTAGCAATCCCTCATTGGAGGAGCGGAGTGGGTGGAGGGGCAGGTATACCATCATTCACCAGATAGGGCCCATCGGTTATGAGCTGGACATACCAGGTAAATGCAATAAGATCTACAGTGCCAACTTACTCAAAAGTGGCATGAGAAGGCAGATACAGTATGCTACATACAATCTGAGTGTAAGGAATCTGATCTTGAGATAGCTTACCAATGTTTAGACAAACTTGATGTTTGACTGACATTAAGGTAAATCCAGAACTAACTCCTCCAGGACAAAGGTCTGAATGATCTTTGAAAATATTCTCCTACCTTATTAAAGTACCTGGGAGGACCTGAGGGATTGAGCATGAGATAATCATTACAAAGGGCATCCCATACACCAGAGACCCTACCGATTACCCATGAAGGTCGGGAGGAGGCAATTCAAGAAGTGAAAGAGATGGAACAGCTGGGGATCATTGTTCCTTCTAAAAGTGCATGGGGCCCCCAATAGTGGTAGTAGGGAAAAGGAAGGGGCATCCGTTATGTTTGGATTTCCGGAACGTGAACGCTGCATCTCAGTTTGACGGCTATCCTATGCCAAGGATAGATGATATAATTGACAGACTGGTTTAAGCCAAATACATTTCCAGCTTAGATCTTACTAAAGATTGTTGGCAGATCCTCTGTCACCTGCCTTGAGGGAAAAGACTGCCTTTAGCACCCTAATAGACTATTCCTTTTCTCACCATGCTCTTTGGTTTGCATGGGCACCTACCACTTTCCAGAGATTCATGGATCAGATGCTAAGACCCACACTGAGTATAGTGCTGCATATCTGGATGACATGGTAGTATTTAGCTCTGATTGGGACACCCATCTGAAACACCTGGGAAACATTCTACAGGCTATCCAGAATGCAGGGGTGACCATCAACATGGCCAAATGTACATTGGCAAACACAGAAACCAGGTACTTGGGGTTTATCACTGGCAATGGTCAGGTCAATCCTGAGCAAAGTAAGGTTCTAGCAGTAGCCAATTTCCCTTGCTTACTACAAAAAGTAGGTGAAATCCTTCCTAGCGTTAGTAGGTTGCTATAGGTGCTTCACCCCAACTTCTCTGCTATAGCGTGCCCATTAACAGATTTCATGAAAAGAAGTGCAAGAATACGGTCAAGTGGTCCCCTGAGTGTGATGAGGCCTTCAGGCGTATAAAGGCTATATTGTGTACTTTCCTCAGTACTGCAGAGCCCTTATTTCAATTAATAATTTGTAGTACACACACATGCCTCTGGTGCCGGGATTGGCTGTACTGATGCAGAGAGTGGGAGGGAGGAACACCCATTGTGTACATTATAGGAAACTGCATGAACAAGAACATAGATATGCTACAGTGTAAAAATAGTGTCTCACTATGAAGTGGATGATTGAGTCCCTAAAATACTATCTGTGGTGTACAGAATTCCAGGTGTTAACTGACCATAATCCCTTATGTTGGTTACAGCATATGCAGGAGAAAAAACACCTGCGTGGTACTATGCGCTACAGCCATACCAATTTACAGTGACACATAGGAAAGGAACAGCACATTTAAATGCAACTACCTGTCACATCATGGGGCAGGAACTGCCAACCCAGCTGTTGATGAAACTGAGATGAAACATGATGATGTTTAATGAATAACGCTTGATGTCTGTAACAATGTTGAAAATGTCCCAGGGTAAAAGTTATGATTTTGATGTGTATGGAAGTGCACTTAGGTGTATTCCTTTGTACCGTTATGATGTTTTGTTATGGGACCCTGGGACGAAGTTTTACAGAGAGGGTGGGCTAGAGATCCAACCCTCCAAGGTTAGGGAGGTGTTCAACAGGTCCTTCTACTAATTTAAAAACCTATTTCCTTCTTGGAGGGGGATTTGTGACGGAGAGAATCCTGTTAGGAATAAGAAAATGACCTTTTTAAAGTTTAAAACCCTGGTTACAACCACTGTTTACTATCTCTGCCTCTGTCTTTTTAGTTCAGAAGGTGGGGCCACCTTGGCAAAACTTTTCCTCTTTCTTAATGCCAATTCTATTTCTTTATTTTCACTATTTCTTCCGGGGTCCAGCTGTAACATGGGAGATCAAGTGTAAATGACCTCTGGACTTAAGCACATTTTGGCTAAAGACAATATATATATGCTCTTAGTGTGCATATAGTTGTTCGCAACTAAACAAGAGGAATTGACATACAGCATGTGGCTGTAAGGAGAATAGTTGTTATATCTCCAAAATATAGAACTCCCTTGCTTAGTGTAAGTATGTAGAGGAAAGACAGGAGCATCAATCCTTTTCCGTTTTCTGCCCCTTCCCCTGCTACCTGTCAGACAAAATGTATAATTTCTAGTAAGTAGCAAAACACTAAATAGAGGGAGCCATCAGCAAAGCCACTAAAAAAGAAATTATGGAAACGTGACTTACTGCTCCCCTTGGTTGATAATGAAAATGGTTATCGCTATGGGGTGAGTCACCATACAAATGCAGTGTTTAAGACTACACGCCTGCGACTTACCTAATTTTCTCCAAGATAGTGCCCAAGGAAACGGCAGTATGGGAATGGAAAGGAGAGGTTTATGGAGTAGCACTCAGCAAAGAGCTCCCTGTCGCTCTCCGCTCAGCTCCTAATGATGCACTCTGCTGCAAAAAGGCAGAGTAGAGGAGCCTCAAGAATGGGGGTTGAGCCTAGCACACAAGAAGTGGTTTTCTGAAAGTGCCGCTTATGCGTCACTCTGTTCTTAAGTGCGGCCCTGGTGAACAGTCTGTTGGCTTTAGCCACCCCAAGAAAGCCCTACACTGTAGAATTAAGGCCCAAAACGGACAGAGAAGAGAGGAGGCTTTGCTTTCACATCTGGAACTGCACCACTTCTCTCTCTCTCCGAGTCCCCAGTTATTACAGTGTTTCGGCAGCCTGACAATGGGAATAAAGTAGCAGAGCCAGACTGCCCCTGTTCAAATGTTACTCCTGAGCCTTTTGGCACACAGGTCCTTCTGGTGAGCTGCTGGGAGGGTTTCCGCATTTGTAGGAAATGGCCCTTGGCACAGGGCCAAACTGAACAATAAAAGTCGATGGCTAAAACCTTACAGCGGTCGGCAAAAGATAAAAGTTGTTCCTTTTCATTTCTGATTTTACAGCTCTACTCCTGTAAACTCAGTATGTATGGCAGCCAGTAGCTGCTTCATTAAATACGCCTAGAGCTCACATAAAAGGTCTGAGTGAATACGTTAATATTGACAAAGAAATGCATTTAACAAGCTGCAGACAGGTTCTGTGACCTTCTGATTTTCCTTTAATAAAACCATATGAAGTTTTTCTTTAGCTTATAAAACATGGCAGGAAACTAAGGTATTTACTGAGACTGCAGGGAATTCCTATGCCTTGCTACCTGAATCCAGTTCCAAGAGGAATGGCAGCTTTGGTGTCTTTAGGAGTTCAGCGGACCCTAGTCGCCCTATTTTATATGCCCGAGTAATCCTGGACCTGTCAATCAAGAAGGGAGTATAAAGTTTCCCACTTCCCTTTATTAGTGTATTGTGTTTCTGAGTGTGTTCATTGTATGGTGACTCTCTGCCTGTTTCATATGACTATTAACTAGCCTCAGATATTATACAAATTAAAAAGAGGGCTAAATAAGAGACTTTTAAAAGTATGATGCTGTGATCACTTGACCGGGGGGTGAGTATATAAAGCCCTCCTGTGAGAGCATAAGACAGATAGGGTGTCAGGAGCTGACTGTATAGACAGAAGGTTGGGGGAGCCTAATGCTATACTAGCAGGTGGAAACAGTGTGGGTTTGCCATTCAAGTCTTAGTATTTCATTTTCTGATATTGAACCTTTTTTTTTCTGTGTAAAAGTGTTGCAGTATTTGATTTTGATTTATTTGTTACTTTTTCCTTTTTGAATAATAAACATCTCATGAAGTCAAGTGGGTTGTAGATTATATCAAGTGTTGTGTCCATCTCTTATCCCACCCTTCTACAGGCTCCCAGTTCTGAGGTTCCCCAGGGCAAATGGGGCCATCAGATCATCAGTATTTAATGAAATCATTTAAAGGCTATGTTGGGCTATATTTTAGAGTGTACTAAGCTGCTACATACTATGTTTAGGGCAATGTTTATTTTGTGAGACTGGGGCTGCTGCCATGTTAATTTCCCAGTCACCCAGGCCTCAAGCCAATCACAGTTAGCCATTACTACTGGCTGGGACTTATGCCTGCAGAAACTCTGGCATTCTACATGTGATTGACAGTTTTTTCAGCTAATTAGAGCCTGTAATTCTCATTGTGAGATAAGAAGCTCTAGAAAGAGTGGGTAATCTGGTTTGACTATCAAAGGAGGTAGAGGCCATTAGCCTTGCTTCTACCAATACATTTCAGCCTGCTTCCAAACATTGTATTTTGTAATCCCTCCACCCTCTGTAACCTCTGTATTTTGTACTCCTCCACCCTCTGTAACCGACGTGGAGCCTTTGCAAAAGTCTATGACTCAAAGGATTGTAATTCCTATCTTATGCAATAAATAAATAAACAATAAATAAATAAAACAGTCCAGCGTGGACCTGACCCACCTTGGCCTCTTATCAGTTGTTACTGCTCCTCTGGCTAGCTAGCCAGAGTAGCTTGAATTTGTAAATCTTAGGGTAGCAACTCCAGTTTAACTGGAATATAGTTAAAGGAAAACTACACCTCAAATCTTCTAAATGTTATTTGTTTCCATGTCAATAGACAACTCTTTTCATGTAGCTGTTAAGAATGTGCAAATGTTTTAGTCTGTTTTACAGTTCATACTAAGCCCTGGGAGTCTCCATTTCATGGTTGTTGAAATCGCATTGTCCCTGAGAGCTGCATTAGCATATGAGAATATGATGTTAGATCACCCATTTATATCATGTATCTATATGCTGAAAGAACAAATACCCTATGAAAACTCTCTGGAAACTCATAAACTGAGTGAAGTTTTAAGGGGAAAAAAACTACATTGTAACTCAGATAGTTTGCAAAGCTCACTAAAGGTAATATAAATGTGGTATTCCACACCTTTTGCAGCTTGTTTTATGACTATTAAGCAGGCAGGCATACTGGGCAGTTTAAAGGGCGATTATGCATCATGTTCTCATATGCTAATACAGCTGTCAGGGACAATGAGATTTCAACAACCACAAATCGAGACTCCCAGGGCAGTGACAGGCCTAGTATGAACTGTAAAACAGACTAAAGCATGTGCATACATCCTTAACAGCTACATGAAAAGAGTTGTCTAGTGACATGAAACAAACAACATTTAGAAGATATAGGGTGTAGTTTTCCTTTAAAGTTACGGAGACCCTCTGGTGTTTGTTTAAATATTTGCCATTGTTCAAGTTTGATGATTCCCACTGCCATGCGGAGACTTCAGCATCATTCTGCTCATCATGTGGAATTGTTGACCAGAAACAGCTGGAGGACCTTGCAAGAAGCTACACCTCTGCTGCTCACCCCTCGGGAGCTGTGGAAGCCCATGTTGTTTGCCTCTCAGGTTTCATGATCCATGAGTACTTTGCTGAGCTGATAAATGTCCACCTTTTTGTGGATTACCGTCTGGAGTTACCAGTGGAATATCCTGTTGTAGAATACAAATATTTGGGCTGTGAGTGCTATCACAGTAAAAGTTTTTGGTTTGGGTTTGAAATCTGTTTAAATTATGCACCATCTCTACAGACCTCAGGCAACACAAGATCAGGCCTGCATCAGCAACTCTAAACAGTTAACTGGGTAGTTTAAATCTAATAATACTCAGGTCTGCTGGCTTGGGCCACCTAAAGTGAAAGGGACAAAGTGCATTGGGTAGGCTCTTGTGGACAAAGCCTGACTGTAACCATTGTTGTTATCTAACTTTCCCTTTTCTCTGCAGGACCGATAAAAATTCTGTTCATTTTATATCTTTAGTGGAGTGCATGTTGCTTTTTGCTCTTGCTGTTACTATATTACATTGGCTTTTTAAATCTGCTTCATGGTGGGATCCACAGTGGTATTTGTGCTAGTAGAGATGGACAGGTGCTACATCCCAGGGTTATACCACACCTGTCATCAGGACTACTAATCTGTTCTCTGGGTGAAGGCACCACACTGTTTTGTTGTCTTTCTGGTGATGAACCCCCAGAAGAAGTTTTAAAGAACCCAGACCCTGCAACCTTGCTTGTCTATGTGTGTAGGCAGGCATTGTAACCACAGTATCCCAACTAAAGGCACGGTGACCTGGTTACTTCTTTGGTGGCACCGCTGGAATCTCCTGTTTACCACCAAGCACCTCTTGGATCTCTGTGGAGCCATGGTCACATTTGATACACCCGCCAAACATTTTGATAATTCAGGATGGCTTTCAAGAGGTTGAAGGATGGTGTCATGCAGAGGGTCTGGATGTGAATAATGTATTTTGTTTCAAAATATATCAGAGGGATATGAATGGAATGTAGTGATTGATATATTCATGTATGGCATAAAGGGACTTAGAAAACTGAAAGCACACTACTTGTTTTATGAGGCAGCTACCAAAACAGTGTCAGTAATCTTAGAGAATGATAAAGATGTTTGTCACTCGGTCTACCAACTAAGTCTTGCCCTGAGGGAGATGCTAAGGAGGTTTGTTGTCTGCTCAGAAACAGAGGGAAATGTAAAACAGGAATGGATTTCAAAATTAACACAATTTCTTCACATTGAGGGATACACTTTACAAGATTTGCAAACCATGGAAATCTGATATTGTGATGCCAATTGACAAAAGTGGGATAAGTTCCTAACCTCTAATTACAGACCCATCTCTATTCTTCCCCTCTTGAAAGCACTGCAGAGAATAGTTGCGATCAAATTACAGAATACCTTGATAACCACAACCTGCAATGTCAGGAACAGTATAGTTTTTGAAAAGGACATACTACCACCACCGCTTTCCTTGAATTCACCACTTACATCCATAATGCTCTGGATCAGGGACATCTTTGGTTGCCACCTTCATCAATTTGACAAAGGTGTTCAACACTGTCAACCACTCCCTGCTATTTGAACAATTATCTTGCCTTGGCCTCTCAGATGTCACTGCATGTTGGTTCCAAAGCTACCTTAGTGACCAAACCCAACAGATCAGAGTTGTGAGTCCTTTCACCCTCCAATCCAATTCGCTCTTGGGTTCCCAATGGTCCATCTTGGGTTCCTTGCTTTTCAGTACTTTTCTGAACAATCTCTCCTGCATCATGCCATAATAGACTCCTGTTATATGCAGATGACTCCCCTCGGGCAGGGGTCATGATCCAGCCATCGCACCTCTACGGTGCAAGGATCCTGATCCACCTACCCCTAAAGAGATAGATAAGTGCCACTTGCCCCTCGGCAGCAGTCATGATTCAGCCATATCACCTCTATGGTGCAAGGAGCCTGATCCACCTACCACCTAAAAGATAGATAAGGTACAACGCTTGAAAAATTACCACAATTTCTCTGGGCTGTGTAACGCTGGAATGGATCATCACTTGCAATTTGATGTTTTCAATTTCAGCGCCCTCAGGGTAGCACTATTGGCTCCACGCCTCGTGAGAGCTCCTGAATGGCTGGTCTCACTCACCTGGAGACAGGAGCACCCGAGATGTGTGGCTTACTGTAAGCCTGCATCCCTGTACTCGGCTTCTAATTTATGTATTTTAATTTAGCCTGTTCTGCTCGGCCTATGTAAAGTAACTTATCATTCCCCTGCTGCAGTGTTTTTCCAACTGTATGTGCACTGATTCAGTGCCAGCTCTGCAAACTTCCCTTGATTTTTCATCCCCTCCCCTTTCTGCCCCCAGGCCTCCTTTAAATGCACACAGTCTCCACCCACTCCTATCTGATGTTTCAATTTATTGGTTACTTACTGTCAACAACTGCAATTCTCCCATCCCCTTTTTGCAACTAAGCCTTCTAGCAGCTTTATCTCATTCCGTCTTGCTGAGGCATACCATTTTGGTACTTTAGGTTTGCTTATTGCTGACTAGCATATCCTGTCTTGCTAAGGCACTGTTTTACTTGAAAATTGTATTACAAATTACTGAACTATGACTGATTTGTCAAAAAATATGATTATTATCTAAAAATGTTCCCAGCAACCAAGTGTTATAGCCCCTTTGTTACTTTGTAGCTCTCTCTCCAGACTGCAAGGCGCCAAGGAAATTGCAGGCTTTTCAGTTGCTAATTGAGCTGTTTTCACTCAGACTGCTAGCCTTTGTGTTGCCCCACTATTAATTTGAGTTCTCTCTCCTTTCTAGCCGAGAACCCGCTAGGGATCCAGCTCAGACACCCCCACATGGACCATGGGACACCGGGTGGTCGGCACTCTCCAAGCCACCGCCTGAGAGGTACTGCAAAGCTGCAATTTTTCACCCACCCGCCATGCCCCTCCTGTGTGCTATTATATAGACCTGTTAGCACTGCCCACTCCCATCCCTGATGAATTTCCTGCCTTCTCTTTCTTACTAAAACAATTTGTTATTGCTGGTTCCACCAGGGGAATCCTGCAACCAGCAGCCAGCAAGCTACCCTTGTTATCAAAATTCCCTCATTTACCCAACAACTGCAATTATGGCAGCCTCATGACAATTCCTCTTCCTGACTGCACTGTGTATCATACCTCTTACTGGCTTATTATCTGAAAAAATTTGAGACTGGGAGTACACCACATCCTCATCCTGAAGACTGCTCGCCCAATCTGACTCTACACATCACATGCTATGCCAAGGCTCCTTGCCAACTGATCCAGGTGGACTACCTTCCTCAAGAGCAACTATTGCAGGTTTGTCTATGCCTCCTTCCTTATCTCTAATTAATTCAAGTTACTCCCACTGGCATTACAACAGCCAGAGCAAAGCTTGGCACCCCAGGCCCTCCTCCATGCTAAGCCAGAAAGAGCCTTGAGCTCATTGCCTTCACTTGAATCCCTGAAAAAATTGCTACTTCTCTCTTACTCTGCTCTGGCAATGTTGAGCTTAAACCAGGGCCCTTAAATAAACTTTCCTCCCTTCTGAGTCACTATCTCTAAAGGTATTAGTTTTATGCACATTAACGTGGTGCAGCCTGCTGAAAAAATTCACCTTATCCAGGCTTGGACGCTTCATACAATGCCAGATGTGCTTGTTATCTCAGAATCCTGGCTTTGGCCCTCTGCACCAAATAGTGTGATTAATTATACCTAACTACCAGATCTTTAGATGCAATAGGCAATCCAGAGGAGGTGTCACCATCTACAGCAAAGATAGATTTGTGGCATCAACACTTAATTCTAACTCACTGGTAGCGGATTTTTTTTTGTTAGTTGTTTAACCAGAACTAGCACACTAAGCTGAGAGCTTTTTACAGATACAACCTGGGAGCACAAGGAGGTTAGTGACTTGCTCAGGGTCACAGTCTGCAAGTGGAAGCTGTGGGATTCAAACCCAGGTCTGGTTTGCTAGATGTCACTAGATTTGCAGCTCAGTGCCTTAAACCATCAGCGCTTATACTGCCTCTCTAATTTGATTTGATTTGGGATTTGAATGCCTGGACATAAAATTGACCTATCCCTCATCGTTAGCACTCGAGTCATAAGATGCTATAGACCACCATCTTCGGGTACTCAGCTCTTGTCCTATCTTACAACTATCTTGGACACTAGCCCCTGGAAACAATTATCCTTGGGGATCTAAACTACGATTGGCTGTCAGAAGCTGGTTACCCGCTTAAATCTTTCTCGACTCCTTTGGTTTAACCTTACTCAACCAAGAGCCCATCCATATCAACAAAGAATACAGCCAAAAGTACCCTTTGGATGTCCTGCTTGTGAATAAACCCCATTCCTTCTCCCACGTTGGAACCTTTGACATGGATAATAGTGACCATTGCCTAATAGCTGGAGTTTGGGCAGCCAACAAACTGCCAACTACAGCCAGTTCTCCACCAAAGGTCAACCAGGTCATTCGACCCAAAGGCATACCTATTTGACCTAAAAACTCCTCCTTGTGGCAGAGTTTTTACCTTGCTAAAATAGTGGAAACTGCATATTCTATATTACATGAAATCATTACCTACGCCATGAATCTACATGCGCCTGTCAAAAATATGCATAAAGGCTAGGAAATGTTGTTGGTTCACTCAAGATCTCTGCTACACTACTGTCCAGGGATAAACTCTGGAAACTGCCCGCATCCCAAAAGAGGAAGATTGGCGCCTCTTTAGAACAGCCAGAAATTGCTGCACCAAACTGATAAGGGAAGCTAAAGCCTACTGTTACCAAGCAGAACTAGATACTGCAGCCAATTGTCCCTCCAAATTCTGGGCCACAATCAAAGTAACTGGCAGGAGCCATGCAACAAAATATGCTCCCTACAAAATTACCTCTAACAATACAGTAATCAATGACAAAAAGAGATACTGCAGGCATTCAACACGGACTTCGCCACAGCAGGCTTAGTCTTCGATAACTTGCCTGCATGTAGCTCATGCACTCCAACTTGGCATGACCCCACCAAATGTTGGCTCCATTAGTCAACATTTCTCATTCTCATCGGTTTCCCTCAAGGAAGTGGAAGACTTGATTCTCCACCTGGATACTAAGAAAAGTGCCAGCCAAATGCACTTAAACCATACTTCCTAAAGATAGCATGCCACATATTGGCAGTGCCTATTGCTCATTTATTCAACCTGTCCCTACTACAAGGTGCCCTCCCTCAAATATGGAAGATTGCACGTTATCCGCTTATTTCAATCTGGAGACCCTTGTGACCTTAATAACTATAGGCCAATTTCTCCTACCCACACTCTCGGCTACTGGAAAAATAGTAAATGGCCAACTAAAATCCTTCATCGACAGAGAAAATTACTAAACCCCTTCAATCCGGATTCACAGTCAACCACAGTACAGTCTTGGCATTAGCTAAAGTAACCAATGACTGGCAACTGGAGTTGGAGCATAAAAGTCAGTATGTGCTGTGTTTCTTGACCTCAGCAAAGCATCTGACACAGTCGACTCATGACCTGCTCCTTGACTCCTAAAATACTAGGATTGGATGCTACTTCTAAATGGTTCTCTGAATATCTGACAGACAGATACCAGCAGGTGAAAGCGGATGGCAAACTAGCTGCCCTAAAACTCTTACAAAGACGTGTCCCTCAGGGATCCATATTAGGTCCCTCCTCTTCGCAGTGTATATCAACAACATTGATGAGGGAATCAAGGATGCAAGTATTCACTTATTTGTGGATGACACAGTGCTGTACCTGACTCATCCGCACCTAAAGAAGCTTGTACTGACCTACAAAAATATTTCAACCTCCTGCAGCTCCAACTAATCAATAAAATCTGCTATTAAATGCTAAGAAAACTAAAGCCATGTTATTTTCCCCAAAACTACACATGCGCTACTGACTCCCTCCTCCAATAATCACGATGCGGAGAGTGCTTAGAGTACGTTCTGAAATTCAGATATCTTGGGGTCTAGATAGACTTTAAACTCTCCTTCATTGACCACCTGGAAGACTTGCTGAAAAATTAAGGCAAAGACTTGGCCTTTTTACAGGATAAGAAGACTTTTACAGCAGACACAAAGAAACGACTAGTCCAAGCCACGCTCCTGTCCTTATTGACTACGCAGACTTCATATACAGTAGCTGTGTGGCTTCCTATCTTGGAAAATTGGATAGACTCTACCACAGAGCTATACGCTTCAACACTGACCTCCCTTGTCTACCCATCATTAGCACTATATGCCACCACGGGCTGGACCTCACTTCACTACAGGCGCAACTTTAATGCAGCACTTGGGACACTTAGAGCCCTCAGTGGCAAACTCCCTCAATACATCATCAACTGTCTGTCTCCGATTGTGCCCAGGAATTATTCCTTAGAAGCTGCTCACAACTCCTGCTAAATATACCTAGGGCACTCACATGAGTTGGGAGAGCCACCTTGGATTCGCGACTCCCTTCAATATGGAATAAAACCCCAAAATACTTAAGCAGAAAACCCCAGTAAGTACCCTTTTGTTCAAATGGCTTTACCATGACGGCATTATGGAAATTAGCAACTGCTTTACTAGACACTAACTAACCTTCCTCCCTCAAACGGCGGCCTCCCAGCTGAAATGTGTGCCTCTGCTCTAGCATGCCCACCAACAGATCCACAGGATTTATTGTCGAACTCCCATATCTTATTCTTTGTTGCTCTGAACAGCTGCAGCCTAATTCTAGCACATGCTACCACACTCAGGGATATTATCGCTCTTTCATTCCCAAAAATATTTGGTCCTCATCCATCCAACACCTCCCTCTGCCCCAACCTCCAGGACCCTCCCAGTTATGACCTGCTACTATATTCTTCCTCTTGCACTTAGTACAGCGGCAGCTTTTCTCCTCCATATGTCACCGCGTTTGGTGCAAAAATCACTTTGTTGCCTTTCAGATGGTCCTCTGCCCTCCCAATCCCTCACTCTGCTCTAACAATTGGGTCCTCTTCACTTGTGCCCCTATTCCCACCTATCCCTACATTATGCGCTTGATAGCTTCTATCTGGTATGCCTACCCTCTCCTAACATTTCCCACTACAAAATGCACAGTTTTGGGCTTGGATCCAGCACAAGTTCATTTTCCATGACTTCTTGTAGTTCTGTGTTCAATGTGTATTACCTGTAAATGTGCATTTTACTGTAATAGCAGCTATTTTTACTGTTTGTACTATTGTAACTTGTCTTCTGTATTATTACTGTAGGACCGCAGGTCCACGTTGTAAATGAGCTTGCTCAATGGTGCCTGCCTGGATAAATAAAGATATTGCTTGCTTGATTGCTTGTTTGATTGATTTTCACCTCCCACCCTGACCCCTCCCTCCTACAATTGCAACTGCAAACAAGCTTTACGCAAGTGGAGACATGGTTTAAATCTCAAAACTCATGCTAAATCACAAAACTAAAACTTGATGTTTCATGGCATCCATAACAAACATCAAAACAAATGTCTATCTATCACAAACAGTGAAGGGCGTTACTCAAGATGTTCAACTGTTTAAGTACCTGGGGATTACCCTGACAGCACCTTATCTTACTCTGAACACATTGAGAGCATTGCCAGGATCGTGAACACCAAGATAGGACTTCTCTTTAGACATAGAAGCTGCCTCACCAATGAAGCCCTAAGCATTGCCATTCAGAGCTGTTATATCAATAATTGACTATGAGCTTGTGATCTACGGCTCTGCCACTGGCACTGCACTTCAACAAATAGCCATTGCCCTTAACAAGGCATGTCATCTACTGACCTCTGTTCCATGCCTCTCACATAACTGTGACATCTACAAGCAAGCAAACGGGCTCCAACTCCCCAGCAGACTCAAGTACCAGACCTGTATGCTAGCAAAAGATTAACTTAAATTTCCTACCCTCAAGGGTTCAGCCCTTACTGGCACTCCTCTGCCAGGCTCCCCGCCAACCAGGAGCTCAGAATATCTTACTTTTCTGTTCCATGCTGCTGCACTACCCAAGAACAAAGCTCCTTTACATACAGATCTCATCCTAGTACAACTCGCCCACCTGCTGTTACCAATGACACTACCCTTGGCACTTTCAAGTGCAATCTGCATCAGCAACTTGTCACAATGGCCTCCTGTGCATATTTCTCCTAACTAAACTTATTCTCCTTCCTCTAATTCCCTCTAAGTCCCTCCCACCTTTACCTCCCACTATCTCCCTCCTCTCTTTTATTTCCCCACTATTATCTACATTTTCTCCCCATAGCTTCCTTTACATGTAACTACCATCTCTCCTTGCAGTTTCTAATTTATTCTAGTGAACCATATTACAACTGTTTTTATTGTACATATGTTCTTGAATAATATATACAAATTACTGTAACTTAACATATATACAGTGAAGTTGAAAAACTCACCAAGCTGGTTATGGAATGTTAGAACAGCGCCACCAAGTACTTCTGCTGCACCTATCCCTACCCTGGGAGACTAAATTCGGAATATCTCTGCATAAAGACCCAGAAACAATGCACTGCTTTGTTATCATTGTGGTGAGGGTAGACACTTGAAAAGAAACTGTCAAGAAAAAGAAAACTTAAGAAAAGAAACAGGCAAGCTTATTCAGAAAGACTCATTTCAGGAAAACTCCCCAGAGTCCTGTAAGGGAATGCATGAGCACCCAGGAGGAAAGACACTCTAGAGAGTGGCCAAAGCTTCAGCAAAGCAACAGACTCCAGCACCAGATGCGTTGTCAAAATAGTTAGGCCAACTTCTGAGGTTGATGTGACAGTGGAAGGTGGGACCATCAGAGTGTTACTGGACAGTTGGTCTCAGGTCACTGTTGTTTTCAAAGACTATTATGAACAATACCTGACTAATAAGAAATTGGAATCTTTGGAAGTTTTGAATGTTTGGGGTTTAAGTGACTCTTTGTACCCTTTCCTAGGCCTTATCCTAATTTGGATCACGTTCTCCACAGATGTGGTAGGGGTAGATGGACCTGTTGAGACACTTGCACTGGTTTGCCTTCTAACAAAAATACATGATAACATTCATATTATCACTGGAACAAATGCTCATATGTTTGGGAGGCTGAAACAGTTATTCATGGAGATAGAAGCACAATGAAATATGACTAAGAGATCCTTCTAAGGGCTTGTGGCACAGGCCTAGGCAAACAGGACACAAAAGTACAAGCTGTAAGTGAAGACTAGTTGATATTGTTTGGGCAGAGATGAACAGCTGATAATTCTGCCACTCAACTCAGAATGTGCCATTGAGGAATTGTACATTTAAAAGAAGATGTTCACAATCAGTTACTAATGGTTGATGCCCCTGAGGAACATGGTTTGCCTGAAGGACATTTGGTGGAACCCAACATTTTACCAGTATGTGCACATGCTTATGTGAGACGAGGATGGTTCAAGTAAGGAATGTCACTGACCTTAATGTAATCACCAGAAAGGGCAGAACTCTGGCCCATGTTGATTGCATGGATAGTGCTATGCAGCCTCAAACATCTGGAAGGCAGCCTGAGGAAAGCATTGATACCAGGCTGTTTGACTGTGCAGACTCTCCTACCCTTGGAGGGGAAGGAAATAATGAATCAGTAGCAAGTTTGAATGCAGAACAAAAGTTTTCTCCTGGGAGAGTGGGTTGTATGAGTTATGCCATATTCGCTTGCACGATGAGAGGCCATTCAAAGAGATATCCTGCAGATTGACTCTGCAGACCTAGATGACATAGGAGACATTTGCTGGTACATAGCTGCTCCTAGAAACTGGGTTCCTAGTGACAATATATTACTGGATATCAAAACCAGTCACAGAACTCACAGCTCCACAAATAACCAGATGTCCATACAGGCTTCTTGCAGACTATAAAATGTTTATTGCCAAACTCCACAGACACCAAAACAGGTGTCTGAAACAAACTGACATTTCACCTCCTTTGGGGCTTTGTCAAAGTTGCTACCCCCTACTGGTGAAAAGCTTAAATAGCATACAGCAGTAATCATGTGACCTAGATCCATTTAAAGAAACACACATAAAAATATGAATGAAAAAACTATTATATGTTAAGTAAAGTGACCATTTCTAATACACATGAAAAGTAAAGTGCTAAATTAGTAGACATTGTGTATATTTTAACACTGCTATTTTACAGTATAAAAGATGTTTACTGTTCATAGGGTTTATTTCACAGATTTAAGTTTGTACATCACAATCCTGCATAAAATTGATACCATGAAACAAAGCCTGGTTTGGTGTATTTTTAAAGATTTCAAAACCTGTTTTATTGCAAAAGCCTAATATCCAGAATATAAAGATGGAAAGAAAGAGGATGTAGAAAAAGGTGGAGAAGGAATGATGAAACCAAATGTGTGTTGGGTAAATGAGAAAAAGAAGATGAAAAGCAATAGGAGGAGAAAAGATGAGTTTGCCCAAAGCACAAAGAAGTCCACACAGGAGATATGTTCTAAGAGACAGTTTTATGCACCCAGCCTCCTTCATATTTTCAAAAATAAATTCTTGTTGACTGTGCAACCTGTTAGAAGAAAGAGAGAAAAATAGGAGAGAAGTATAATAAGGCACTGCAAAACAATACAAGCATATAACTATTGACTGTAATATCTTAAGAAAAATCTACTTCACATTCTCCTTTTATAAGGCACTGACGTTTATGACCTTGAAACAGTTTACATGCTTAGATCAAATATATAACACTGAATTAATCTCTCAGGAATGGGATGAGTTCTATTTAATCATTAAGGCCCAAATGACCTATACATATGAATAGTAAACATCTGTTGTCTTGTAAAAGTAGCAGTGTTAAAATATATGTAATGTGTACTGGTTTGAGCACTTTACTTTTTCATATGTATTAGAAGTGGTCACTTTACTTAACACATAATAGGTTTTCTCATTCATATTTATATGTGTGTGTTTTTTAAATGGATCTAGGTCATGTGATTAGTGCTTTATGCTATTTAAGCATTTCGCCAACAGAGGGTAGCAACTTTGTCAAAGCCTCAAGGAGGTGAGACGTCAGTTAATTTGTACACCTGTTTTTGGCATCTGTGGAGTTTGGTAATAAACCCTTTATTGTCTACAAGTAGCCTGTATGGACATCTGGTTATTTGTGGAGCTGTGAGTTCAGTGACTGTTTCTGACATCAGGAGACATCTCTAAGAGATGCTGGTGGCTGTAATCATCAGAGAATCATACAGCCCCTATGCTTCCATCATGGTGGTTAGAAAGAAGAATAGCACTGTCTACATTTGTGTGTATTACTGGATGTTGAACAAAAGAACCATTCCAGACCAACGTACAATGCCTCGAAAACAGGATGCCCTGGATTATCTGAATGGGAGTCGAGGTTTTCTTGTACTTGACTTACAGGGCAGCTATCAAATTCAGATGACCCCAGAAGATTGGGAAAAAAATGGCTCATATTTGTCCTGTCAGAATTTTTGAATTCCTCACAATGCCACAAGAAATCTCTGAAGCCCAGCCATGTTTCAAAGGCTCATGTAATAGGTAGTGGGTGATATGAATTTTCTTGAGTGCCTGGATTTCTGGATAATGTTATCATCTTTGGCAAGACTGTAGAAGAACACAAAGTTGTCTATTCAAGGTGCTAGACCAGTTAAAAGAATTGGTACTGAAGTTATCTGTTGATAAATGCCAATTTTTCCAGAGTTCAGGAAAGTATGAGAGCCATATTGTTTCCAAAGATGGTATCCAAATCAGTCCTCCTGAGAAAGTGATGGCCTTGACTTCATGGCCCAAACCTAAGTGTCTAAAAGAACTACAGTATTTCTTGGGGTTCTGTGGTTATTATCATCGCTTTATCAAAGACTACACTTACATAGTTAAACTATTGCTGAATATGACCAAAAGTGTCCACCTGCCAACAGAAAGAAAGAATCCCTGAACAGAAATACTGAAGGCATAATATATTTTATGTTATTGAACCATTTGGATATATTGTAGGTGGGATTCAGCTCATGATTAGGCATTCAAAGACATCATATACCAACTGACCCTATGCACTATATTGGCATATGCTGACCCCAGCAAATCTTACATCTTGCATACCGATACTAGAATCAGCTGGATCAGAGCAGTGCTGTACCAGTCATACCCACAAGGTTTGAGATGGTTGCTTTTGCTAGCATAAGTCTGTCTCCCTCAGAGCACAAATGCCCAGTGCACAAGTTGGAGTTTCTTGCCTTAAAGTGGGCTATAGTAGATCAGTTCCATGAATACCTGTATGGAGCACATGTCACTGTTAGAACTGAAAATAATCCAGCTACCTCTATCCATGCAACAGCCAAATTAGATGCAGCCAGTCATAGATGGCTCTCGGCTTTATTGCTGCCTGACTGCTGTGTGGATTATCGACCTGTGTGAAGAACATGGACACTGAGGCCCTGTCTTGATTTCCGTATCCTGATGTCTGAGATGGAAACTGAAAAATATTCCTCAGCCTGCTATCAAAGCATTGTGTAGAAAGTATGATGCTGATGAGTTAACTTCCCCAGCTATTGCCAATCAACTCATTGATAGTCGTGGAGCATCTGCAGATTGTCTACCTACAGAGTACTATAACTTCAATAGACAAGTAATCTTTACCTCAGTTAAATTCTGAAGATTTACAGAAAGAACAGAGATGTGATAGTTGCTTCAGAGATATTGTTCCATGTTGGAAAAAGGAAAAGGACCTGAACAAGTAGCTCTGACTCACAAAGATACACCTTTACAGTTAAAAGACTGGCCTAAATTGAAGTTAATATATTGTTAGTGCGAGAATTCATGGGGACCTAACAAGAACATGAGAAGACAGATGTTTTTCCTGCAAAGTACAAACAAACTGTGATCTGGGCCTTACCTGATAAAATGGGACATTTGGGTTTTGACAGAACCCTGGACTTGGTCAGATCAAGGTTCTTCTGGCCCTGAATGAGCGCAGAAGTGGACAAATATTGTCATCAGTGTTCAAGGTGTTTGCGATGCAAAATTCTTCCAAAGTGAGCTGTCCCTCTTGTTAATATTTCCACCAGTGCATCCATGGAGCTTTTTGTGTTGATGTCCTCAGTTTGGAGGCAGATGGTATCCTATGATATGGGTGAGTTAAACTGAGGTGACTCAATTTGAGTGACTAAGTTTGACCGCCTGTGAAATGAGTGTGAAATGTTAGCAAGGTGACTTTGATGGAGAAGAACCGTGACTGAAATATACAGTGGCTGCTAGAGGGAGCAGTAGGGAATGACTACATGGGAGGTAGTTTGGCCAAGCAATTCCCAGTTGGCCGTTTGGTCTAGTGGTAGGAGTTCATACCTACAGTGCTGGAGGACCTGGGTTTGGAGCTGGCCATGGAGGTAAAAATGTTCTTGTACTTATGCGTTGGGCACTTGTAAATTTTATTTTCTGTTCCCTTTTCTAGATTGTGCGCCATCAGACATGTGGTCCTGATGCCTTGGGTCCCCCTCCCCCGAATAGCCCCTTCCTAGTCACTCCTGTACCCCAGTGTCAGACTCCTCCTGGAGTTGGTTGTAATAGTAAAGAGGAATGCGGCAAGGCAAAGTCCCCTGCATGGGGGTGATGGGTGGGAATAGCCTCCTCCCACATAAAAGAGTGGTCAGTTTTGCACCTGGAGCGTGTGTTGTGGACCTCGCTGATTTTGGGTCTGCTGTTGTACAGTCGACGTTTCTGTTTTGGCGATGTGTACTCTCCAATGTGTCTCTCACTGTCATTTTTCTTGCTCTTATCACTTGGAACCAAGCCAGACAATAAACATTTGGGAGATGCACTGGTTGTGACTGATCACTTTGTTTTTATATGCTCAAGCATTCCCAAACAGGGACCAAGAAGCATCTACTGTCACCAAGGTGCTGGTAGCATTTTTTGTGCATTATGGAGCACCACAAAGAATACATTCTGATCAAGGGAGAGATTTTGAGTCATCTCATAAAGAACTGTTATCCCTGTGGGGATTCATAAGTCTTGTACTACTCTGGATCACCCTCAAGGTGATTCTCAACCAGAGAAGTTCAGTCGAACTCTAATAAATGTGCTTGGGACTTTGGATCCCATCCAAAAGTCCAAGAGGAATCAGAAAATCAGTACCCTTATACATGCATACAATTGCACGAAGAATGATCCTACAGGCTGTTCGCCATATTACCTAATGTTTGAGAGGGAATTTTGGGAGGCAGGCAAGGCTCCCAGTAGACTTGTGCTTTGGAGTGTCTTCCGATGGCACCAGACCTGGAACCTACCTGCAGTACTGTATGTCCAGAGACTCAAAGACCAATTGAACTCTGCTTATCGCCTGGCCTCAGGCAGCCATTAGAAAGAACCAAGTCAGGATCCTCCACGTCACAATATGGGGTAGCGATCCTGATTGACAGGGGGTACAGTTCTTAGAACTGTAAAAATCATGGATCCACAAGGTAATTTTATTTTTTGAGAGGAATGTTTGATCACAAGGAAATTCTTATTGGATCAATGTATGGTCCTAACTGAGATTCTCCCAAATTTTTTTCCACCTTTCTGTATCCCTAGCACCCTTCAGTAATTTACCCATAATATTGGCAGGATATTGGAATCTAGTTATCAACACTCTTCTAGATAGATCTTCAGGTACGCTCACCATCCCATCCCCAGCACAGCGCCTCCAAGATCTCATGGAGACTTATGGGTTGATCAACCCTTGGCGCTTTCTATACCCTAAAATAAAGAGTACACCTTTTTTCACCAATGCACAAATCCTCTCCAGAATACATTATTTTCTAATTAATCAAAGAATGATCTCAGGTTTGTCCAGGTCTGGAATTACTCCTAGGGTTATATTGGACCACTCTCCTATATGGTTAGATCTTAACTCTCCCAGTAATCCAGAAAGATACTATCTGGAAGGTAAACTCTCAGTTATTAGTGCATGAACATAAGGTAACACATATTAAAGAACTCATTAAGGATTTTATGATTCATAATGAAGGCTCCATCTCAGCCTTTGATCAGATATGGAGTACTTTGAAATGTGTTCTTGGGGTGAATTTATTAGAGTATCTGCCATTAGGAAAAACAGCAAGACAAGCAGGTCGCTTCTCTTCTAATAGAGATACGATCCCTAGAGACCTCATTATCCAATCCCCCTACTAGACAGAGTTATTCCATCTGACTTTGCTGAGAGACCAATATGCAGAAATATTAAGGTAGAAAGCAGATTATGCCCTTTTAAAACTCAGGCCAAGTATATAGAACAAGGGATAAAACTAGTCATCTGTTGGCAATGAGGCTTAAAAACAGGAAAAATCTCGATCATCTCCTCATTGACTTCCTTAAATTCTGGTAATATCATAACCTCCCTCAGAGAAATTGCACAAGAATTTGAGAAATATTATAGACAACTTTATAGCTCCATGGATCCTTCTCCTTCGGACAAGGAAATTGGTGATTATTTGGATATAACTCCTCCCTCTCTTGATGCAGCCCAAATAAAAAATGCTTGATTCTCCTATAACAGAACAAGAAATTAGGAGGCCATTAAATCTCTGCCTAGGGATAAAAGCCCAAAGCCGAGATGGCTTTTCATCTAATTTCTACAAGTTATTTGAAGTTAACCTGACCCCATTCTTCACCATCTGTTCAATTTTTAGTGAGTATGGCGTCTCAGACTCAGCACTGAGGCAGTATAGCACAGTGGTCTCAAGGCTCTGAGCTGCAAATCTGGTGATATCCAGCAGACCAGACCTGGGTTTGAATCCCACAGCTTCCACTTGCATGCCTGTGACCCTGGGCAAGTCCTTAACCTCCTTGTGCTCCCAGGTCGCTCCTGTAAAAGCTTTCAGCTTAGTGTTCTATACCTGGTTAAACAACTAAATAAAAAAAACCACTGTTAGAAGCAATCATACTCCTGAAACCAGACAAATCCACGGATTTTGTTACCAACTATCGCCACATCACACTAATAAATTATGACATAAAATTTTTGCTAAAATGTTAGCTTCTAGAGTTGCAAAGGTTTGGGAGGGTCTCCTGAGCCCTGAACAGGTTGGGTTCATACAGGTAGATCTTCCTCGGACCACATCCGTAAGCTAGATCACATCTTTCTGGTGTCCAGGGAAGCAAATCAACCTATGGCCCTCGTCTCCTGGACACCGAAAAAGCATTCAACAGGGTTAGTTAGCCCTTCCTTTTTGTACTTTATCCAAATTTGGTTTGCCCAATTAGTTTTATATCCTGGGTCAAATCTATACTCCTGTCCCACTGCAAAAGTGTATTGCAATGGAGTTATATCACCCCTTTTCCTCTCAAATCTGGTACTCACAAGGTTGTCCCTTATCACCATTATTACTATTTAATCTATATTTAGAACCATTGTTGTGACAATTGAATGCTTCTCCACTTTTGAAAGGAGTCAAAGTAGGTTCAGTGCATCTTAAAATGTCTGTTTATGCAGACGATATACTCCTTCATGTTTCTGAGCCTCATAATTCCATCAGGACCGCTTTACAAATAATACAGAAATTTAGTTCGGTTTCCAATTACAAACTTTAATTTGAATAAAACTGAAGTGATGACCTTAATCCCCTTTTGTCTCATGCTGAGATTGACCCATTCTCTATGATCTGGAATACTGTCTAAAATATCTAGGGATAATATTATCTACTTCTGTAACACTAATGATAAAACTCAATTTAGATAACCTTATTTTGACCATTAAACAAGACCTAGATAGACGGACTCCAATGTATTTGTCCTTACAGGCTAGAATCAGTGTAGTCAATATTAACGTTCTGGCCTGGATATTTTATCCATTGCATATGTTAAATCTTCATCTTCCCTTGTCATGGTTTCGATGGACTTCATGGAGTGCTTCCTAAATTCCTGTGGAGTGATAAGCCCCCAAGGAGGTCATATAACCCTTCTGTGCACAGCGACAGATGGGTGGACATAAACTTTCTAACTTTTGCTATTATTATTTGGCCAGTCATGCATCTAAATACATGCAGTGGAATTACATGCCTCAGGACTTGGAAACTTTCCTGTATATCTTCCTGTGGTTAAAAATTGAATATCATATTTTAACCATGGCTGGTTTTACACCTTCTAGTCTATTGTATCGTTGCCAAGTCAATTACCACGCTCTCAAAGCTCAGTTATACATACATTAAGAGTTCATCTGCAACTACATAAAATTCTTCAATATAATAATCAACAAGACTTGTCCCAACTACTGTTTGGTAATCCCATTTCAAGTTTGGCGATCAAGTGATCTCACCTCCAAAGAACTGTCCTATCAGACATATATTGGTGAGTGAATTGATCACTGAAGGAGACTTTTAACACCTCTGAATTATTAGCACACCTTCAGTTATCTAATAAATATTCATTTTTGGTTTCAACTCAGACATATGTTATTAAAATGGTATGGTTCAGACACTTGTGATTGTTCCTCAACAACCCCCTTCAGGATATGTTATCTTGTAATATGCAACCCCATTCTGTGTCTCGCCTGGTTTTGATCTTAATAAGGATACTCTATTCAGCAGAAGTGGGGCACCTCGATACTGGGCCCTAACTTTTCTGGACAAAACCATTCCATGGAAAAAGGTATGGCATGGGTTTACACCAGTACAAGTCCAAAGATCGCCTCTGGTTGATACAATTTTATATTTTACACAATATCTATTACACTCCCATAAAACTGCACAAAATGGTAAAGTCCTGGCTCAGGCTTGCTTTAGGTGCAGTCAAGATGTAGGAACATTGTTTCATGTATTTTGGGAATGTCCCAGAGTAACTCCCCTATGGAGCCTAATCCAGAGGAAAGCTGATCCACTACTGGGTTTACAGGAGTTATTCACTCCCCAAATCTGCATACTGGGAGATTATAGCAATATTCCAATTAAAGAAAGATGGTATTATATGTGTATTATTTCTTTTATCAGTCAAAAACTCATTCTCCATCACTGGAAAGATTAAGATGTGATAACTTATTCTGAATGGGTAAATGAATTGCTCTACAACCTCAGGATTGAAAAGCAATTGCTAACCTTTGTGGTAATACCTCATTGTATAAGGATAGATGGGAGAAGTTGTATACCTTTTGGTCTTTATCCTCTCCTTAAGAGACTGTAGAATCACCACAAGATATGAATACCTAGGTTTCATGTAAACTGTTAACAGAAGTGAGACACTTATTCCTTCATGGTTTCAGTGGCTTCAAAGGGTAGGGAAGGGGATACTGGGTTAGATTTGATTTCTTGGGATAGGGGGTGGAGGGCAGGATTTTAGTTGTTAGGGATGAATATTACACTCTTTGTTTTATAGTCAGTAGGCATAGTATTGTTACACTTCTATATGTAGAGCATGTAATGTCTTGATACCCTGTATAATTTTATAGTGTCATGCTGTTACAAACTCTGTACCTACTGCACATTGTATTAAGAGTAAATAAATAAATAAAATATATTAAATTAAAAAAGAGAAGAACCAACTCAACAAGTTGAGATATGATCAGAAAGTGAGCACAAGAATTGCAACCTAGAGACAGATTCTTACTTTGGAATCTTGGATTGCCTGGAGCTCACAAGATTGCTGATCATTGCGGAAATGTCCCATATGTTGTCAAAGAGAAGTTGCAAGCTATGCCAGTATACTGGCTTTAGCCTGAAAATGACATAGGAGGATCTTGTATGATCCACTATAAACATTTACTTTCAATTGGTCAGCTCCAGATAACAGAGACTGTCCTTGAAACAAACACAGTTGCTCTATCACACACTCAGACTGCTGTGTGCAGAAACCAAAATAAAGAGCAGAAATCCCTGTCTCTCACAGGAGCTGCAACCACTTCAAATGTTTTGCCATCTCAAGATGTTTTGTCACCTGAGGACTTGTCAGATGGGGAGATGGATTATGATCACTATTACCCTACAGAGGACATTCTGTGTTTATTTAAGATCATCAAGTTGTTGCCATCTGATTGGGGTACCCTTCAGTTGGACAGTAACAAGAAACTAAGCTCAACCACAACACACCAGTCACAGATGGATAAAAGTAATCAGTCAAAAGTAATACAGAGCTGTCTGAACTCATGTAAACCAGAGATGCCCTTTTAGCTGAGGACTCTCTATTGCTGAATGAAGAGATGGAGGTCACTACCTACGAGTTCTGAGGGAGGAGGTAAGGCTCAGAGACACTCAGAAAGACCTGTCAGACCCATTCTAAAGCTTTCATATGATACCCCTGGTACCGCCATCAATTTGCCTTTTGTATGTGGTACATAAAGGGATTTATATCACCCTCAGGTCAATACCCCACATTTTGTTCAGTGGTGCCCCAGGGTAAAATGCAAAATATGGTGAAATGGTATACTGTTCCTAGACAGGAAAAAATCCTTTATGTGTAAAGCCTGTGACTAAAATGTACAAATTGTTGTCTATGGAATTACCTATTTAACTAAAACTGTACTGTACTGTTAAAGTAAAGTGATAGTATAAGAATCGATGGGGATGTCGATGGGTTCAGCAGAGGAAAGTGTAGCCACACCTGAAATTGGGGCTTACCTCCTGGGCTATGCCAGCCCAAGACACCTCCTGGGTCCCATCCTGCTGCTGCCTAGTCCCTGGTGGTTCCAACTCCTGTTCTTGCTGTCCCTTTCTGTCCATCTGGTTTTCCTCCTTGCAGGTGAGAAAAGAGCTGGGAAACTTGCACCACTGCTGGGCCACATAACTTGAGCATGCAGGGATTTTTTCTTAAGCTTGAGCCCTGATAGCAAGTTGGGCTCAGACATGAAAACTGCCGAGTGTGCATGCTTGCATGCAAGGAACACCAGTGAGTGCAAGTGGCAAAATCCACAGAGAAAAGACACCAAGGAGTGGTGCATGTTGGGGATGGGTTCCCAGTTCTTCTGACATGATCCCCAGGGCAAGTGGGGCCATCAGATCATCAGTATTTAACTGAATAAATTAAAGGCTATGTGAGGCTATATTTTTAAGAGTGCTAAGTTGCTGTATACTGTGTTTAGGGGTTAATGTTTATTTTGTGTGACTGGGGGTTGCAATGTTAATTTCCTAGGCAGCCTGGCCTTCAGTCTATCACAGTTAGCCACTGCCACTGACTGGGACTTAGGTCTGCAGCCATTGGGGTGCCATGCATGTGACTTGGCAGTCCATTGTAATCAATTAGAGCCTGTAATTCTCCCTGTGGGATGAGAAGCTCTGAAGCAGTGGTAGTCTTGTTCGGACCATCGAAGGAGGCAGAGGCTGGTAGCCTTGCTTCTGTCCAGTGCTTTCAGCTCACTACCAAGTAGTCCAGTGCAGACCTGGCCTACCTAGCTTCTTCCCAGGTGCTACTGCAGCTCTGGCTAGCTGGCCAGAATAGTTTGAATTTGTTATTCTTAGGGGTAGCAACTCCAGTTTAGCTGGCACATAATTAAAGTTACCAGAGAGCCCTCTGGTGTTTGTTTAAATATTTGCCCTTGTTCAAATCTGACGATTCCCACTGCCATGCGAAGACTTCAGTATCATCCAGCTCAGTGTGTGGAGATCATTGGCAGAGTCATCCAGAGGACCCTGTGAGAAGCTACACACCTGTTGCTCATCCCCTCGAGAGCTGTGGAGACCCATCTTGTTTGCCTCTTGGATTTCAGGATCTGTGAGTACTTTGCAGGACTGGAATGTCTCTACCTTTTCTGTGGATTACTGTTTAGAGTTACCTGTGGAATGCCCTATCATGGAATAAAAATATCTGGGCTGTGAGTGCCAGCACACTAAAAAGACATCTGGGTTTGGGGTTTGAAATCTGTTTAAATTGTACACCACCTCTGCAGACTCAGGGCAACAAGATCAGGCCTGCAACAGTAACTCTAAACTGTGGTACCAGTTAACTGGTTAGTTTAAATCTCATAATACCCTGGTCTGCTGGCTTGGGCCACCTAAAGCACACTTGAAGGAGAGGAAAAGAATATTTGGGTGGGCTCTTGGGTGCAGCATCACTGTAACTCATTATTGTTATTTAAGTTTTCCTTTTTCTCTGCAGAACCCATAAAAAGTCCCGTAAGTTTTATATCTTGTGTAGAGCATATGTTATTATTGCACTGTCTATTGCTGGTACTATATTGCATTGCCTGTTTACACCTGCTTCATTGGTAGGATCCAGTAGTGTTTTGCTAGTGGGAGGTGGGCAGGTACTGTTCCAGGAATTGTACCACACCTGTAATCAACCCTCACTGACCTGTCTTCTGTGGGTGGAGGCAGCACTATTTTGTTTTCTATCTGGATACAAATCCCCACAAGGAGTTTCAAAGAACCCAGGCCCCTTAACCTTGCATGTCTCTGTGTGTGTAAAGGCAGGGGTTGTAATCACAGCTTCCAGTTAAAGACCTGATGACCCGGTTACACTTTATATGTCTTTCCTTCAGAATGCAAAATGTTGCAATATTATGTATATTTAGGTGTGCATGGTGGGGGCCGACCTAACCCTGGCACCCCCATTAAGTTACCATCCCATTCTAAATTTTACAAATTTCAGTTGCATGAAAAGGCTGGATTGACCTCACAGCACAGCTTGTGCTGAGATTGGTTTGTTGTATCTCTGTTCTTCCACTTGTCGCCCACCAGCCCAGGCTTCCTGATCTTAATCAGTCGTGACTCCCATCCCAATTGCTGTCCTATCCTACCATCTTGCATCCCACCCACACAGGACCAGCCTGGCCAGATGATAATGACTGATCTGAGGGATGCAAACAGTGGTAAGACTCCACTTCCAGTCCCAGCTTCTGGTCCTTCAAGTCTTGGGCTGCTTGTTGTCCTGCTGAGTCCCATGTTGTGTCCATGCATCTCTGAGTAATTTGGTGAAATCTGGTATTCCCAACCACCTGATCACTTTGTTGGGCTCAGAATCATTCCATAGTGACAGAAAGTTGGGACCTGGCTAGGGACTGACTGGCAGGGGAGGCAAGCACAGACTCAACTGTTGCTACAATTAGGAGGATTAACATGTGGTCTGATCATCCAGAGCCCAGTTGGAAGGTAATGTTATGCTGCTTTGCAGCAATTTCTGTCATCCACCAATCCCAGATGAGATGGTGATCAGACAGTCTACAGTGCAAGTTCTGCAACAGAGACATATGGAGATGGAGTTTGGCTGATCACAGCATGTAACATACACTGGAAACTTAGTCCAGCAACCTGTTGCTCTTGCTTGTGCTGTCTGATCCTCTCATGGGATTCCTGTGACTCTTAACTCAGAAAAATATGACTCCTTTGTTTTATGGATTGTCTAGTAGTCACTGTATTAGTGTGTTTTTAAATGAATGCAAGTAACTATGAGCATTGGCAGCACCACAGATTTATTTGAACAGCTGTGTGTTTAAATCCTTGGTGGTGGTTGAAGCTGCATTCAGTTAAACAAAAAACTTGGTTTGCATTGGGAAGGAAGGATTAGAGTGGGTTGGGTGGGCCCACTTATTTAAAGGACTGTCACTCCATTTCTACCAGCACATAGACCCAATTCATAAAAGTTCCATCCTAAACTTGGTTGCCTTTATAGACATAAAAGACGATTCCTGTCCCTTCCTGCCATGACATCCTTACCAAAATGATTCTCCCCATCTTTGATTACAGAGATCTTGTCTATGGTGTTGCCCCTAAATCTATTCTAGCCAGACTGGACCCTCTCTTCCACTCCTTCTGCTGCTTTGCCCCAACAGCCCATCCCACACTTACCACTTTACCCTCCACTCTTCTCTTTACTCCCTTTCCTTGAGGATCACTGTCTGCCCCATGTTGCTACATTTACCTCAACATTCTGGCTATCCTTTATCTTGACTCTATTCTCTCCCTCCACCCCCTTCCTATTCTCTTCATAACACTAGGTTTCACTATCTCAAGCTCCCAAGCTCTCCCCATAAAACTCTCACTGCCATTCTGCATTCTCTTTCCACGTTCATAAACTTTGAATTCTCTACCCTTAAACATTCCACTTTCTCCCTGTAAACCCTACCTCACTTCTCTTCTTGGCTCACACACACCTCCCCTCATGCCATTGTTTACTAATGTACCAGGCCTTGCTTTTCATTGCTGCTGATTGCAAATGTGCTGTAACTGCTGTCATTGTATCCTGCACTTACTGTATAATCATTAATTACTGACAATCTCTATTGCACTTGTTGTTTATATGTTATTATACAATGGTTACTTTTTGCTGCAACTGTATATCACAAATATTGTATTTACCTGTTTCTTCTCTGTAATTTTGTATGTTACAGTACAAATGTACTCTCTGTATGGTACATTGTGTGCAATTCTCTGTATATTGTATCCAACGTCCCTTCCCCAGGACACGCTGGAAAGGAGGTGTTTAAGCTCAGTATGTTTTTCCCGTGAAACACTATTAATAAATAAATAAATGGACTTAGGGAGTAGGGACTGCTCAGTCCCTTTAACTGGATTCTGTCAGAGCAAGCTACTGAGCTGACTGCAGCACTTGAGAGGTGGCCAATCAGTGTGCTGTGGGGTAGAAGGTCATGTGACTCTTCTAAGTACTATCTGGTGGCCATCCTAACTGTTCTATGCACAGAAACCATCAGGACATCAAAAGACAGTCACTGGCACAGATCAGCATTTGATTGGTCTGTGACTGAGTGAACAATGACTTGACCAATCAGGGCTTTGTCTGCCTCAGTGTTCTGAAGTGGAACACATGAGCGCTTTCACTCATGACAGAAAAGGCAAGCAGGACAGTTGGGATTTTTCTGTGTTCTGTGTGTTCTAGCCTTGTGGACTCATTAGCTGTTGTTTTTCAAGTTGTATAATCTTCAGTCATAACTTGGTCTTATGAAAAAATATAATGACTTTTCTTGAGCATATCTCTCCTTACTATTCTGTCCCTCTTTCCCCAAATTTGAATCCTCATTGCTATGCCACCTCACTGCCTCCTCTGTTTGTTCCTGCCCTAGATGACTTTCCTTGGTCTTCCCTAACTGTACAGCAATCTACCTTGTGGAACTAGTCCATTTCTCTTCTAACCTATTCTTGTGAAGCTACCCTCCCTTGAATGAGAACTATGCTACTGACTTTATTATACTGTGTCATTCTATTTTGTAATTGCACAACTAATGTGATGTCTATATTTTGATATCCTGTTATCCCGAATTCTGTTGTGACCCATGTCAATGTAAACTGCCCTTTCTCTGTAAATGCACTGTATGTTGTTATGTACTGCTCTTCCCAGGTCGCCCCGAGAAAGGGACTGTAACATCCCAGTGGGCTCACCTGGTTATCAAAATCCAATAAATAAATATCTCAGTGACTGCCCAGGAAAATTTTGAGGAGGGAGAGGAGAGAGATATTGTGTTAGAAATTGACTAGCTGCTGCCACTTCAGTTTAAAGCAAATTGGTGCAAGCAGCCTGGCTCATTTTTTCTGGAAATGAGGGAGGGTTGGGGAGGGCATTTCAAGCCACATGCATAGAGAGGAGGAGGAGGAGGAGGATAAGGATCAGGCATCACTGGGACTCAGGAGAGGGAGAACTCAGGAAACAGAGAAAGCGTAGGGAGAAATGTATTCATATGAATGTAACCCCAGATTCCCTGGGCTACTAGGACCCCGGTAGATGAGGCTAGTTAGTCTGGGTTGCTAGTTAGGTTTGCTGGGCAGCCCAGGTTTTAAATCTGCTATTGTTTTCATGGCAACTTTTGTCAGTCCAGCATGGCAGAGGCTCCAAGGGGATGGAACTTGCTCAACAGTATAAGCCACATTGGAATGCTGGCATGGAATGCAGCTAGGCAGAGTTTTCTGCCTGGAGTGCAGAGTTTAGGAGTTGCCTTCTGCCTGCTGACAGAGGAGTGTGATGTTGGCTGGGAGGTCACTCCTCCCCATGACCCTGCCAGCTCTGATTTTGGTAAATGTGAGCAGTGTCATGCAGGTTGTGACAGCTGCCTATGGTTCCATGCTCTTGTGAAGGGTGAAGACTCCTTCGTGGAGCTAAAGTCCGCATCCGTGAGTAATACTCTGTGGGAGCATGGATACTAAAGTGTTGCCCAGTGTTGGGAAGGTCAGGATTTGCCCTATGAGCTCAGGGAAATGCCTGCAATGTTTTAAAAGTTGAACTTCAGACAGTGTGGGAGGGCTATTTCAGACCCAAATAGTGCCTACACTGTATGGATCTGATATGATTATGGAAAAAAGGATGCCTCCCTCTGTGCAGAATTGGGCTGAGAAATAGTGCCTGTCTGACAAGGAGAATAAAGATTTGGTGTCAGAGTGCTCCACTGAAACTGCTTCAGCACGGTCTAGAAAGACAACTACTGTCCAGTGGAAGATCCTGTGTGGAACCTTCAATTAGGGGAGCTTTTAGTTGCTCTCTGGGATGGAAAATCCTGAATTTGTTTAGAGTCCATAGCCCAGAAGAGGGATGGACCAGAAAGTAGTTTGTACTCTACTGAGAGAGGGGATGGGTTTCAAACCTTGAACTGTGGCAAATTACTACTGTGCAAACAATGGACTGCATGTACGTGTATGTACCTGTAGTGTTTTGCACCTGCAGCTCTCATAGGAAAATGCTGTGTTTCTGTCTAGATTCTTTGTGTCAGAATAAAACCTACTGCTTGACACTATTTTCATTTGGGGACAGCTGGTGTGTTTGGACTGTCAGTTTCTGGTGCCCCAGTGCCATGTCCCTCCCTGAAACTTGTAATAAATATAAATGTTGCTTGGTACCCCCTTCCTCCGAAGATCGAGCCAAGAAAATAATTGACAGTGGAGTGAATGGACTGTTTGCTACAAATACCATCAGTGGTGCCAAATGCCAACTGTTTACCTGAAGGAAGAGGTTACACAAGATTGGGTCTTGTCTCAGGATTTGAGGTTTGGTTGACTAAAGAAATGGCCTGGGGTGATGAATTTGGTGGCTATATACCCACTGAAGCAAGAGCTAACTGGAAAGGCAAAGTGATATTCAAGTCTGAGCAGCGAGGGAAAAAAGATTAAGTTGCAGTTTAAAATCCTTCCCATAGAGCCAGTATATGTTCAAAAGGAAAGAAGGAGTGTGCCCTTGCCCTACTTTGCATGGCATCATGTAACTGGCTGGAGTCAGTAAGTCCTACCACTTGGAATGTGTTTTCAGTAAGAAGGGACTGGCACAAAGTGTAGTGAGAGTGGAGCTCATGAGCAGCAAGCAGTGAGACGGGCTTCAGGCCTTTGGATTTTTAAAAGTTTGACAATTTGGGACTGTCTAAAAGTCAATCAGAGTGGTGATTGGCAAATTCTGAAGTGCAAGCAGTTGTCCATCCATTGTTGTGGGTGAAGAAATGTTCTTGAGTTGGTCACTGCAGTCAAGATTACCAGAGAAAGTGAATTGCGCTCAGCATCGAAGCAAGTCTGTAAGCCAGGACAGAATAAGAAAAGTTGATAATCAAGCTGGACTGTGAGTAATTTGAACCAAATGCACTTCAAAAATGCTACAAATAGCTAAGGATTGTTGTGGAGTAAATGTTCACATGCAAACTGGGCATAGATTAGGGACAAAGGAAAAGCATTCAAGTAAGAAAAAGCAGGTTGCAGCAGGTACAGGATTCTATTGTGGAGTCAGAAAAATGTTGGAGAAGACAAGACTCTGAGGCCTAGTAATGGCATAATGTATTTAAGCTTAGAGTGCAAAGCTTGAGTGCAGTAAAGCACAGTGAGCAAGGAATTTCACAGTGGCAAGCTGACTGTGAAACCATTCAGTAAGGTGGACTGTAACAAAGATAGTGAGATTCTGTGCAAAATGTTAAATGGTAAAGAATGGGAGTGCGGACCAAACGCTTTACCCCCATCCCATCTGACCAAGTATTGTGAAGAGCAGTTTAAAGTGCAGTCAGCGCACCTAAAGTTGTGTAAGTTTTGCAGCATCCAGGAACATGGACAGCAGTAAATGATATCCACTGCATATGTATGCCTGGGTCAGCCAGAAGGAAGAGCAGCTAAGAGCTCAAGGAAAACACAGGGCATGCTGGGGTTCCAGACAACATACTGCTTCCTGGTTGGCCAGTATCAGTGTGTGGTGTGTTGCCATCTTGGAGAGACATCCTGCCCATACTGCACTGTCAGGCCTGCAGAGACATATGGACTGTGCCAACCCTCTAGGCCTGTCACAGCCCAAGCCAGCTGGGCCCAACCGATGGCTAGATGGAGTCTTGTTGCTGACATTGAATTGTCTGTGGAGGAAGATGAAAACCCAGAAGAAATTTATGAGGAATGGCTACAGCTGTGTCAGAGAGCCAATCATTCTGGTCAGAGCCAGCCTCCAGGTGAGGAAGAGCCTGGGAGGTGGGCATTCTGGGGCATCGGCCGGGCAGTATCAATGCTTGGACACTGCTTATCACCTAAATCCTTGGATGTAAGCCTGGATGTGAGCATGAAGTGTGTTGCTCTGGCCCTCAGACTGGTCCAACTCCAGTCACTAAAGAACCTGAAGGCTTGAACCAGTGCCTTGGAGAAACTGGAGGAGCCAGCAGAAGATCGGAAGCCAGAGAACAGCCACAACTTGCCACCCTGCCAGAAGCCAGTACTGTCTTGGATGATGCCACTACTGCCACCACCTTACCAGAAGAGTCCTTGATAGCCAAGGAAGAAGAGGAGGAGGTGGACATCAGCAGTGTACTGCCACTTTGGGACCAGGAAGACTGGGATGACAAGATCTGGCCACCACCTGGTCAGTCTGGTGACTGGTATCTACCCAAGAGTAGCAAAGAAGAAGAACTAGTCTGGAAAAAGTAAAGGAAGTCTTTGAGGAAGTGCATTGTTCATACTTGGGTGGGCACCACAAAGAAATGCAGACCCTTCCCCCATGCCAAACATTACATTTTTTTCTCATTTCCCATTCTGTCCCCCTTCCTGCCATGCCCATGGACCCTTACCCATCCTTTGTCTGATTTCATGCCTTCGGCATAGCAGGGGGAGCCAGGGTCGGACTCGACCCTGACTAGATACCATCCCTGGGCTTGGAAGGGCCAATCCTGGCTGCTTAGACAGCCCTCCCTTGCCCCACTAAAGGGCCCAGGGAGTGATTTGAGGAATTATATGACTCAACTGGTGGTGGCACGGATGTCTCAATGTACCTGAAGTGGGCCTGTGGCTCCTCCAGTGTCACCCTCCAGCATGATCCGCAGCAGCAGCGTCACTTGGTTGTAGCATGGTGCCATGACACAATATTTCCTCCTCTCTCCTCTCATGTTCTGATTGCTACAGTAGGAGCAGTTTCAGGGATGGACCCAGACGCACAGTGGTGATTTTGATCTGGGCAGAAACACTCACCTTGCACCTTTTAGTTCCACTGCGCCAGTCATGGAAGCAGCCAAAAGCTGGGTGGGAGCATGACTCCCAGGCCAGCTTTCCAACCCCCAGTAGGCGTGCAGTCAAGGGCCATGGAGTGAGTGGGCCATGTAAGATTTTGTGTTAATCTCGTGCCATGGGTCCTGGGAGAGGGAGGGAGGGGGAAGGACAGCGAGAAGTGAGCTGACTGCCCAAAAGCAAGGGGAACAGGAGAGACATGGGCCATGAGCCAAATTGTAATGTACTTTGTACACAGGCACTAATGGGGGAAGAAAGTCCAGCAGTGGGTAGAGCCCCACATGAAGGGAAGAGAGGTACTATGAGGCAGAAGCCCAAGGGTGGGGGAGGTTTGATGCCAAATCAGTGCCATAGCAGAGAGGCAGGCTGAGATGGTAGGTCCTCCTGCAGACCAGCATAGGGAAATCCTGGCTTTGGCTCAGGGAGTTAAAGGGCCAGTGCCCAGTTTTGGAGAATCACTCCAGCACTCCCAGATTGCCCCAGCATTTCCCTGGGACCCCCAACATTTCAATAGGTCACCCCATTTCCTCTGAACTGCTTGCCAGTAGCTATCATGCCTGTGAACTGTTGACATGAGCAGGACTGCACTTTGTATTGCCCACCACCTGGTCCCTGGATTTGGGTGGGCACAGCACCCTCTTGGGAGGAGGGGAATTGTCTGATGGCCCTAGGTTGTTCATGGGAGCTATGTGGATGTGTTCTGACCTGACCTCACCTGAAAAAAATTGGGCTGTCACCTGCCTAGTGCCCACTAGTGACTGAACCCATTTGCTGGAGATTTGAACTGCATTGCTTGCAACCTGAACTGTGTTGCTGGACTCGTCCCTCTATACTCATGCCCAGCTTTGCCTCCATTGCCAGGACCAGTTTCTTTAGGCTTGATGTTGACCTAGGGAGGTTCCTAGCACTCCTCCATCATCAGTAGACCTGTCTCCAGTGATGTTGATCCAATTTGAATCTCTGCTATGGTGTTCAAGAATCAGCCATGTTATGGTAAGTTGTAGAGAGCTGCTGGTTAGGTATCCAGAAGTGAGTCAACGTAGGAACAGCCTTGGCTGAAGAGTGGGGAACCTCAGTTAGCATTGTGTAACCATTTTCTTATTGTGTTGCCCATCTGCAAGTGTGTGCACACCAGTACTGCTCCATATAGGCTGCACCAAAGGTCACATTGCCAGAAGGCTTCTTGCTGAGAGGTGACCTGGGTGCCTGGGATCTACCTGTGGTCACTGCTGTGGATCATTCAGAGAACTGTCTGCTTGAACAGGGACTTCAGCTTCTCACCAAGAGTCACAGAGGATTGCTAGCAGTGTTCCTCTGTTTTCTGCTCATTTGGGGATGCCCTGATATGGTCTGTTTATAAAATTGCTTTGTGGGGTCAATTCCCATTTCCTGATAATCCAATGCATCTCAAAGCCCTAGCTTGGTTTGTCAGTATCTGGTCATCTCAGCAAAGTGCACGCAGGACTTGGACTGAAAGGGGTTAACTTATGGTTATTGGTTCGACCAGTTGTTGCTCCCAATTGTATCATTTTGTTGCTTGTTCTGTTATCTTGTAGCATTGTAGAAAACCAGTTGTCTTTTTGTTCTTTTTGTCCCTTGTAAATAAACCTTTTGCATATTGGTACCTGAGTAAGGTCATAAACCTCATCCACTAAGCTTCTGGCCCTACAGAAATACCCACATCTTCCACAATGGATCTTGTTTGAAATAGAAGACTTTCATGATACCTGGCTTATGGAAGAAGCCATGAGAATGGCTGTGAGTGGACAGTACCTGTGGACCCCTCAAGTGCAGCAGAAGTGCACAGAAGGTGCAAAGAACTCATCAGCATGTAGCAGGTGGGACGCATGCTTCACATGGATACAATCATTTGCGTAGATAAAGAGGGAGGTAAGAAGTTCACAGCATGCCCATGCAATGACCAGATGGCACTATTGTTCATAAGCCTCATCCTGACTGGTACTGTGAAGGAGACTTCCTGGCATGTCCAGATTGGCACCTTCACGGAGCATCAAGTGTACAAAGTTGCCAGGTTGGTGAATATTAAAGAAACTGTAAACCATGATTGGCAGGCCACATGTTCTGCAGGGCATCTGCTGAAGAAGAGGATGACAGCCATAATATCATCACCTGAAGAAGAAAGGGTTGAGTTTTGTCTGGGTATCCAGTTTCCGGAGGTTAAGAGGGAGCCAAGTCACCAGGTCTGCAGACAGCCACTCCAGCAGCAGCTGTGAGTTGCCAGAGATATCCCTTCATGTCGGAACTGGTAGGGCCAAGCTTTTGTTGTTTCTTAACTATTTTGACTGTTACATACAACTGGTAGTATATCTGAGGGGTACTGTGGACAGCATTTCCACCTTGGTCTCTTTGGACACTTTGTCTGAACACTTCCAGTGGGAGGTGTGCCCATCTGAAAATCTTTGGAATTGTTTCTATCCTTCTCCAGAGACACTTTGTCCCAGCCCTATGGACATTTTTCCTTAGATAAATTATTAGGGTTCCCTTTCCTATGCTTTAATGTTTTCTACTGTTTTGCACATAAGTGCAAAAAAAAAAATAAATATTTTTATAGAAAAACCTGCTATAAAACAATTTTAGAGTCAAGTAATATGTAGTTGTGTGTTTTTATTTAATTTTTTTGTTCTGCCTCCCCTTGAGCTCAGAGCCTCCCGCCTCCCTCCGCCACCCTATGCCCAGGCTTGCCCCCTGGGTGGGGCTGCTGGGGTTCCCAATGGACACTGTGGCAAAGCCCCAGCTTACCTCCTGAGTCAGGGGCCACAGGAAACAGTACTCCCCCAGTGGATTTCAGAGGCAGGTGGGTTATCATGCTAGATGGCTGACTTTTTTCCACTTGCTTGTTCCTTGGGGATGAGGATGTGCAATGACATCCAGCATATTCCCGTCCCCTTGAATGTACTGGTGCCAGTCGCAGTGGTACCTCCAACCTCTGCTTGGGGCCCATGATGTACTGGACACTCTTCCCTCCGCCTGGAAAAGAAGAACTGTCTCTAGGATGCTCGATCCTTCTCCCCAGCTGACCTTCTGACTCCGGGTCCATTCCTGAACCTGGGTCATTGTGCTACAAGTGGAAATATAACTGCTGTACCAGAGGGCCGGCCATGCAGTTGTGTATTTTTGCATGGTCTTTTGGAAGTGCAGGGGAAGAAGAAGCAAAAGATGAACATGAGTGCTTGACCACAGCACTTAAGAGTGCTTCAGGGATTATCTTTTAAGTTGTCTACCAAACTTTTTTAATGTTTTTAACCTGTACTATTGTCAAATGTGTTTACTAAGTAGAATATGTATTTATTGGTATTAGGAAATGCATTGCAAATATTGTGTATGTTCTTAATTCTGGGTTTGAGAAGGTATGGCCTGGCTGCCCTGTATTGTAGCAGTGGGTAGTGCCAAGATAGAGGTTACCCCTTGTAAGCGGCTGATGGCGGTGGAGCTGTGTGAGTGCCTGATTGAAGACAGTTTGGAGACCCCCTCCAGTGATGGTGGGTGGTCAGTTCCATCAGGAGGTGCCTCTGGTAGTCAGAAGTGTTATGAATGAGGAATCCTGTAGTTAGAGTCTGTGGGTAGCTAAGGAAAAGAAGCTGCAGAGTTGCAGAGCTGCAGGCACTGGTACAAGGTCCACTCCACTGCTGGAAGAAGTAAGAAAGTTAATTTAATAAAGTAAATATAATTGTAGCACCCCCAACAACAAGTGTCAATGTGACAAGCAGCTCCTTTTCTTGGGTTCCCTCATGCCAGTATTGCTCCACTAAAACTCTGCGCTGTGTGGTATGCTGAGGCTGACCACCATTTGCTTGTTTCTGTAGGTAGCATTTGTGGTGAGCTGCCTATGCTGGTCATAGGTAGAAATGGGGTGGGCCTGCTTCTCATATGGTACCCAGGGGAGGAAGGCCTGTTGCAGTCCAAAACCCTTGCTGCAGATAGCAAGGTTTCTTGAGTGGTGCTGAGTGTAACCCTTGGGTTCCCCTTAGTTAATGGGACCCTAGTAGATTAGGTTAGTTAGTCTGGGTTGCTAGGTAGGTTTTTCTGGGCAGCCCAGGTTTCTGCACGTTTGCTGTTCACATGACAACTTCAATTAGTCAGCCTGGCAGGGGCCCCAAGGGGATGAAACTCTCGCATCAGCATGAGCCACCTTGGAAAGTTGGCATGGAATGCAACTAGGGGAGTTTCTACCTGAGTGCAGGGTTTAGGGAGTTGCCTTCTGTCTGCTGGCAGAGGAGGAGGAGTGTGAAGTTGGCTGGGGAGGTTGCTACTCCCTCTGGCAATGCCAGCTCTGATTTTGGTGAATGTGAGTGGTGTCATGCAAGTTGTGATGGCCATTTATGGTTTCATGCCCTTGTGAAGGATAAAGACTTCTTCATGGAGTTGAAGTCTGCAACCATGAGTAATGTTCTGTGGGAATTTGGAAAGCAGAGTGCTGCCCATTGTAGGGAAGGTCAGGATTTGCCCTATGAGCTCAGGGAAATGCCTACAATATTTTAAACATTGGACTTCAGACACTGTGGGAGGGCTATTTCGGACCCAGATAGTGCCTACTGAATATGGGTCTGATATGATATGGAAAAAGATGCCTCCCTCTGTGCAGAGTTAGACTAAGAAATAGTGCCTGTCTGACAATGGAGGATAAAGATTTGGTGGCAGGGTACTCCACTGAAACTGCTTCAAACAGTCTGAAAAGACAAGCACTGTCCAGAAGGAACATCCTGTGTGGGATCTTAGATTTGTGGGAGCTTTAAGTGGCTGCCTCTGGTATAGGAAATCCTGAATTTGTTTAGAGTCCATAGCCCAGAAGAGGATGGATCAGAAAGTAATTTGTGCCACTACTGACAGGGGTGGATTTTGAACCTGTAACTGTGGCAAATTACTTCTGTGGAAAAGATGGACTGTATGTAGTTATAGTGTTCTGCACCTGCAGCCCCAGTGGGAAAAAGTGTTTCTGTCCAGATTCTATAGATTTAATTCTCAAAGAGCCCTTAGATTGATGCAAGCTGTCACCAAGGCAACTTGCATCAATGCCTGTGTGCCAGGGACCCTGTGCCGATTCAGATTTTGCAGGGTCCTGGCAGCAAAGTACTAGGCTTGTAGCAACCCTGGTAGTATGCCAAGAAGATGGCACTTCTGAGGAGTGCTGCAAGTTGTGGAGCAGCTGTGCACCACTATATCTAGTTCCTGATGGGCAGCAGCCCCCTCCTCAATCCCCATGTCCCCAAAATAAATGAATAAAAAATAACCCTGATGGTCCAGTATCCCCACAATCCCTAATGCCCCCACTGTAATCACAATTTAATAATTCCCTCTCATTGGCAGTCTAGCAGCCCACCCCCTCCACCCCAGCAGGTGGGCCACTATCACCCCCCATCCTGTGATAGAGCCATCAACTGGCACAGCCTCCTCATACCTCCACAGCCGTCCACTGACTGAACCCGGCTCTGTATGCTCTCAGTGACCATTCAATGGGTGGCCAGCAGTGGAGATGTGAGGAGGGCTGTACCAGTAGTCAGCTCTGTCTCAGGATGAGGGGAGATGAGTGGTGAGCACTACCTGCTGAGGTGGGGGCCACTAGATCACCAGTGAAAGGAGAATTATTTCATTGAGATTATAACAGGGACATTGATGGGGAGGTGTTAGATGTCACATTGCCATTAAACAGGCAACTCTCCCAGAGGCAGAATATTCCAGGCACCCATAGGCCAGCCCTGGCTGGTCTAAGAGTACTTAGAACTTCTCCCTCTTTGAGAGTTCTGAGAATCACACATTTGGGGATGTGACAGCTTGTGTCTGCCACATGCCTCCTAGTAGTATACTATTGTTTCAGCTAAACCAAAACAGCAAAACCAACACAGCAGCATCAACCTGTTTGACATCCACAGTGTCAAATGGGTTGTCAAACACTACTACTGGTACAGCAGCTTCTAGTGCTGGCTGCTCTCTGAGTAAACTGCACCCAGTTGATTCTATATAAGTCCAGGGATGCAGGGGACAGAACCTCTTGCATGGTGGGTGAGGGGACAAAGCCCCCACAAACAGTTTAAATGTGTCCTGGTGCATGGGGCGTTGCAGCAGTCGGTCAACACATTTACAGGGCAATGTGATTGTTGTTGGCAAATTTGTGTCGCTGTACTATCCGTTGATAAGAGTCTTGGTGGAACCCCTCTTAACACCAGGTCATAGCCCATTTTTGGTTGCAAAAGGCGATGCAAGCTGTTTGGGGTAGGCAGTCTGCTGCCATTGAGGAATGCTTCTGGTGCATCTTTTGATGCAAGGGCACTGCACTATTCATTGTGGTGCAAGCCCTTGCATCATGCCAGGAGCTTTGAGAATTGAGCCCTTTGTGTCAGAATAAAACCTACTGCTTGACCCTATTTCTGTTTGTGGACAGCTGGTGTGTTTGGACTGACAGTTTTTGGTGCCCCCAGTGCCATGACTTTCCTTGGAATCTGGAACAGTTATTAATGTTTCTTAGGTACCCCCTTCCTTCCAAGATCAAGCCAGGAAAATAATTGTCAGTGGAGTGAGTAGACTGTTTGCTACAAATGCCATCTGTGGTGCCAAATGCCAACTAAGTTTACCTGAGGGAAGGGAGATTACATAAAAAATATATTAGGCAGGCATCTTTTGCAGCACAGCAGCTATCAGCATGGGCACAGCCAAGTCAGAAGAGATGGCACAGGCAGGCATCCTAGAGTGACAGAGGGAAACAAAATATTTAAGTTGGCTTGTAGGTTAGTGTGGCCAACTTGTGTATTTAGAATTTATGGTTACATACGATAAAACAGTCAAACAGCACAGATAGGCCTCTTACAGCACCAGCACTCAGCATGGGAGTACAGCTGACAGAGTAAAGGGTGACCCAGGCATCCCTGAGGAGAGAGACAACTTGTTCCACTGGGAAAAAATATTTTAAGTAGTCTTGCAATTTACTATTCTACTGTGGCCATGTGTGTGTGTGTGTTTGGAATTTTATGGTTACATACCATAAAACAGTCACACAGTGTAGACAGACCTCTTGCAGCACCCAACACGGGGTGCACAGAAACAATAACTATCCTAAAAGAGCATAAATCACAGGCTCAGTCTACCTAGGAAAAATGTTTGTCGGCTGTGGTAAAACATACATTGCATGCAATAACTTGGAGAAGGAAAGCTTGTATAAAATAATAATTGAGTAGTGCTCCTTTACAGAAACGGACATAGAACAATTTCTGAAAGTTAAAGATAATGCTAACAGTTCTCCTGGGCAGTATATATGTAATTCTATGATTAATCATGAGGTGTTACAGAACCCATATTGGGTCCTAGTCAACATGTAGAACCACATGTACCACATCCACATCAACAACCACTAATTTTGGGACAACGTGGTCTGTATGTTTCTGAAAGTGATCCAGCAAACCACTTCCAGTAAACAGTGAATTACAGCACAGTCAGCATTAAACTTTAGAATAAATTCATTGCAACTGAATTGCTTATTATCTAAACTCAAAAGCAATGAATTTAAAACATAAAATTCAGTGATTTTTCCATCCCAATGGACAATGAATTAAAATTTTTGCATCTAATTCTTTTCTATAATCAGGGGTGCTCGAATCAAAACTTTTAGGACTAGCCCATCCATGACTGTAGCTGAATTATCACTTGCCCTATTCATTACAATGAAATTAGCTCTCTTTTTGTACTTGCCCTGCAAGGAATTTACTTGCCGGACAGGGGCAATAGAATTTACACCCTATCTACAATATTCTAAATATGTTAATTGTTACACATTCCATTCATATACAAATCCAGCGCTTACAAAACCTCATAATAAAGCTCCCCACAAGCAAAGGGGACTTCTGTGCTCTTTCAGGCTACTCCTTGCAAAGCAAACTACACCTACAGTTTGAAAACCTCTGTCTAATGAAGCTGCTAAAGCTCCCCTACAAACAAGGTACGGGTTGGAACTTTTTAATTTTGGTGCCTACCACAGGAGGAACCCTATTTGCTCCTGTCTGCCAGCAGAGTTTTCCTTGCACTAGGTGCAGCAAGGCAGAGATCCATTAGGAACTGCTGCCGAGGAATTGCTGCCAGGACTGCTCTCTCCAGGACTGCCCTCTCTGCTTGAATTTTATGGATGTCTCACTTTAAGCAGCTAAAGTCTGATGTAGATTTGTTAGAGTTGATTTAAGTTTTGATATTTAGAGTTGTTTCAAACTTTTTCCAGTTTCCCATTAGTAGATTATAAAGATTTGCCACTAGAGTGATGTTAGTTCTTTTCTGCAGGGTTACTAAAGTAAGAGGATCCTTCACTGTCAACTGTAGGCCCCCCTCAATTGCTCTCCAGCCAAACATTGTTGAGACTTCATTTTGTTTTTCATTGGCTGCTGTGCACTGCTGTCCACCTAGCCTTCTCAATCATACTATAGCTCTGCAAGCTAACGCTTAACTATTCATGATGGCTGAGTTAACACTACTGTGCATTATGTCCAGCCTGGTACTTCTCATTGTAGCAGACTACCTCATAGTCCTATTCCTAATGCACCTCATTGAGAACTGCATTGTGAATCATCTCCCCACCACCATTTGACTCATGAATCTCTGTCAGTGTATATCCTGTCCCTTATCTGCCAAAATGTGGAGTCGCCTGCCTAGGATCCCGCTACTCAGAAAGTTGCAAATATCTCCATTTCCCATCAGATAGCTCAAAAATGGCTGGTCTCTTCAATCAGGCCTTCACTCCGTTTTCTTTTCTTAATAACCCTTGCAGGTGACGTCAAATGAAGTCCTGGGCCTGCTAATGATACCTCTGCACCCCACCCTCCTGCAGTATCTGAACAGGTACAGAAAGGGTTGAAAATGTCCAACTTAAATGTGGAAGCCTGAGACCTAGAATGCCAGAGCTGGAAGCATGAGCCAATCTTCACACTCTTGACATTCTATGCATCACAGAGACCTGGCTGAAAAACAAGTATCAGGCAACATGAAGTGGCACTGCCTGGGTACAAATGTTTCATATTGGAACACCTGAAAAAAGGGGTGGGGGCATCATTAAGTATGTCAGGAACAGCCTTGATGCTACCTTAATCCCTGGACCTGGACCCTCCAACGTGGAATCGATATTCTCTCTCTCTCACCCGTGGCTCTGTAACAAAAACTACTGATAGGGTATTTATACCTACCACCTAAAGTAGCATCCTCTTGCCTACTGTCCTTCATTACCTTCCTTTCTAGCCTTCACGCCTCATGGCCTGGTGCTTGGGGAGACTTCAGTATTAACTGGTTGAACCCTGGCTCTGCCAAATCATTTGTCACACTAGCTGATTCCAACTTGGCTCAAATGGTTAATGGTCCTATTCACCATAACACAAAGTTGAGCAACCATACCTTACCGATTGGGTGGTCACTAAATGTGCATCAAAGATAGAATCTGTAGAGGTCTTCTCCGGCAGTATGTGTGACCACTCCCAACTATCTGCATGTGTGCAATAACTTTCCAAATTCCCACCTAGGGTTGTAATGGTCTGGGACATGACAAATTCAACTCCTAAGTTTTCACAGATGTAATTCAAGATACTGACTGGCCCCAATAAATACCCTATTGGATGTCAATTTAACCCTAGACTACCTTGTGACTAAACTCACTGGTATTATTGACCTCCACACTCCTATGAAGAGATGCCAGATAAAAGGTGTCAAAGCTCCTTGGCTCTCTAAAGAACTGAGGCAGCTCATATCCTGTGTGATAAAGTTTGAGATACAAGGGTAGTGGATTACCTATCTGACTGGCAACCTTATAGGCAGCTAAGGAACACCTGCAAGAATGCCATCCAGAAAGCAAAGTGCCTGCATTTCAGGAATCTCCAGACTGAGCATCTCAGCAATCCAAAAGAATTTTGGAGACAGGTTAACTCCTTCTAAAGGGAAATACCTCCAAGATCCTCAGCTCCCTTGATGTCTAGGGTTCCATTCATAGTGACCCTCCTCCATAGCAACTGGCTTTAATGAGTTCTTCACAGATCTTCACAAATTATACATCTATTTTGACAGCTCTTCCTCTCCCCATTAGGGCCCTCTGCAATCAGTCGACTTCATGACTCATCCTGCCTTCCACCTAAAACTAGCCACCATTGATAAAGTCTGTTGTCTGCTTAAGAATTTGAAGGCTGACAGCTCCACTGGCATCACACACTGGAACCAAAATTCCTTAAGCTAGGAACTGATGTCCTTGCCCATCCAGTTCAGGATCTATTTAACAGATCATTCCTTACTTGTACCATCCCAGAGAAATGGATGGTGGCGGTAGTGTCCCTGTCCACAAGGAGGTCCCAAATCCGTAGTAGAAAACTTCTGCTCAATCTCTATTTTATGCCCACTAGCCAAGACGCAAGAATGAAGAGTCGATGATCACCTGCAGGACTACCTAGACCTTCACTAGCTGCTTGCAACCTCCCAGCATGGGTTTAGGAAAAATTACAGTACCCTGACAGCCCTGGTCAAAGTCACATCTGATATTTTCTATGCCATGGACACTGGCCATGCCACAGGTGTCATATTTGTAGATCTGATTAAGGTCTTTGATTTAGTCAACCATGACCTGTTGCTATGCCAGCTGAACATACTTGCCTTGATTCTTTTGCCTAACTTGGATTCAAAGCTACCTCTATGGCCACACTCAGTGTGTGAAATGGGTGGGATCCTAATCAGCTCCAAGGTCCATAATCCACGGTGTTCCCCAGGTCTCCACACTGGGTCCTCCACTTTTTCTTTATACATCAATGATCTCTCATAACTGTGGTGGAACCTCAGTCCACCTCTATGCAGACAACACTATCTTCTACTACTCCTCCTCTGACATAGGCTGGCTCAATGCAAAGCTGGAATCTGACTTAACACCCTCAAGGATTGGTTCATTCAAAAGCAACTGGTGCTTAACACTAAAAAACTAAGTGCATGTTGTTCTCTAGATCACCTGCACACACCCTCCGGTCTGGCTGTGCCCTCAGGTACTGTGACTGCTCTTGAATCTGTTGAGTCATTTAAATAATTGGGGATCACCTTGGATCCCTCATTTACACTGGATGCACATGCAACAACTCTCACCAAAATCCTTAACCAAAACAATCAGGGTCCTTTACTGCATTCGTCCCTTCCTTTCAACTGCCTGTTGCAAGATTGTGAATGCCACCCTGATGCCTCTCCTCTGTGTGGTGCCCCTGCTTCTCACGACCTCTGCAACCATATCATCTCATCTCTGCAGGTCTACCACAGAGTGGGTAGGTTTGCTCTGGGAACCTATGCTCACCATCATCATCACTGTGATGTCCTATCTGCCCTGGGACGGTTGCCCCATGAGGCCAAACTATGCTATGCCACCCTGAGATTTATTCACAAGCTAGTGCATTGATTCTCACCTCCCTGCCCAGCTGATATCCTCCAATTTCAACTCCCCAGTGTGCTCTCAGATCTGCCTCCCTACCCCTTCTTGTAGTGCCAAACCTGCCTCTCTCTGTGGCCCTGAGATCATTCACCTTTTCTGCTGTGTTCTCCTGGAACTCATTATCCTCCTTAGTCCTGGCTTGCTCTTTGCTCCCTCAATTTCAGTGCTTGCTGCAGGCTCATCTAGCTGCCCTGCCCTGCTCCTGCTATCGATGATTTCCATGCTTTCTATCTCTCCACTGCCTGTGTGCTTAGCATCACTGGATTTCTCATTTAGGTACAATGTTATCTATACAATCTGAATTATGTACAATGTTATCTGTAAATAGGGATTGATCATTATGTTACTGTCTGCCAGATTATACTCTATGGTACTGCTATCTATACTAGTAGTTCTTAACTGTAGTAATTATGTTCTCTGTACGTTATTTTATGCTAGTTGTGAATGTTTGTATGACGTAATTGTGTGGTATTATGGCATGTTCCTGTAACTATATTAGTTGTTCTTGTTATTGCAGTTGTCATACCTGTATGGTTTCCTGTGTCAACTATTGCACTATCAATGTACTGTACTTACTGGGTTGCCACTGAAAAAGGTCTGTCTTGTCTCAGTGGGCCTACCCAGTTACCAAAGTTCAGTAAAAATAAGCACAACAACCAGAAAGGAACTCATTAAACAATAAGTTAACAACTCACTGCAATCACAGTGTAATACTGAGTGTACTGTAAGTGATTTAACAATTAACAAGCATTTGTCAATGCTGAACGCTTGCTTGCAGGTATTTGCAGTGGTATTTGGCACTTGGACATGGATTAAAAATCAGTGACAAGAAGTACAAGCATTTGTCAATGCCGAATGTTGCTTGCTTCTATGTGCTGTTTAGGTATTTGGAAGTAATTGGAGTGCAAATATTGAAAATTCGCGAACTTACTGAGTGTGCAGGGAACTGCGCAACACACTTGTAAACAGTCCTTTTAGAATTTTTACACAGATTTTCAACATAGCCATTTTAAGACCTCTGCTCATGAAGAGTGTCACTGTGATTTTCTTAATGTGTCCCATACATTGATTTCGCACACCGACTGCGCCATTGTGCGCCTACATGGGTGGAAACACATTTTGGGCAGGATGTGAAAATGACAGCTGTACTGCTCATAGGAGGTGTGGTAAATGGTAATGTTGAAAATCTGGAGTGAAAATATTGAAAAATTTGCAAACATACGAAAGGTGTGTAGAAACTGCACAACCATCGTCAGAAACAGTCATTTTTAGAATTTTTCACCAAATTTTCAACATAGCCATTTCAAGACCTCTGCTAATGAACAATGTCACTGTGATTTTCTTAATGTGTCCCATACATTGATTTGCACACCGACTGCGCCATTGTGCACTACATGGGTGGAAAACACATTTTGGGCAGGATGTGACAAAAGACAGCTGTACTGCTCATGAGGAGGTGTGGTAAAATGGCAATGTTGAAAATCTGGAGTGAAAATATTGAAAATTCGTGAACTTACGAGCCTGCGTGAGAACCGCGCAACGCATGCTGTAAAACAGTCATTGTTTGGAATTTTAGCTCCACATTTTCAACATGGGATTTGAGACCCCTTCTCATGAATAATATTACTGTCATGGTGTTATTCAGGCCTGAAGGGTGATTTCGCACAGTGACTGCGCGGTGACTGCGAGAATCACCTTCGGTCTGAATAACGCCATGACAGTGACATCATTCACGAGAAGGGGGTCCCCAAAACACCATGTTGAAAATTTGGGCAAAAATTCCAAAAATGCCTGAGATATGCAATAAAGTTGAAAACCCCTATCTAGCTCATTATGCAGCTTACGGCATTTCCTCAGTTCATGGTCGGCTTTGAAGAGTGGAGACGTGTTCCGGTCCACTGATGATTGTCGCTCTGAGCTCGGAGGTAAGTATGGGGTGAGGGGTGTGTGTGGGGGAGGCAGGGTGCGCAGTGGGTGGATGCAGGTTGTGGGAAGGGGCTAGGAGAAGCTCCGTGGGACAGTTTTAATTTACAGGTTTTTAAAAAAAAGATGACATGGGACGTTGCCACACTGGGGTGGGCTCCCAGCATGACAGAAGAGTTGGTGGGGGCCGTGGAGCTGAGAGGGGATTGGGCACCCCCGTCCAGCAGATGATGCGGACATTGCCACACTGGGGTGGGCTCAAAGCGTGGCAGCAAAGATTTGGGGGGGCAGTGTGATGCGGTGTAGCACACAGCGGTGGTTTTCCGAAGAGAAGACCGTTGTCACACACAGCACCGTCCGATTGGTGCAGGATCGCCACACCTGCTCAATGGAGCAGGGATTGCAGAGGAGGGGCACACTCCAAAGTGTCCCATTCTCCAAGACGTCCTTGCACATGTGCACGTTTAATGTAAAAGGAACAAATCAGACAGTGGTAACAGAATATGAAAAAAAACATGAGGTGCAGGGAAACATTCATAATGTTTTCAAAAGTGTGGTACAGTGATTATCCATGGCTAGAGTATTCACCTAAAACAGATAAAATGTACTGTTTCTATTGTAGATGTCCCATGTTCAGCTGACCCGTTAGTACTGCTTTATCCACTTTGGGAACACAAGAAAGTGGTTGTAAAGATGCAAAGGACACAACACGAGAACATGAAAGTTCTGCTGTCCAAAACCATGTAGCCCTTGCATATGCTACATTCCTGAAATCTGTCCCAACTGATAGTCAGTTAGATGTTTAGGTAGCTGCAGCATCTTTAGCTAGAAAGAAAGTACAAGAAGAAAATAGAAATGCAGTTAAATGATCGATTTATATCATGGTAACACCAAGGAAATGTGGACAGCCCTGAGAGGGCATTGTGAGCATGTAGAATCTTATTAGTGAGGTAAACACCAATATAGAGCAGTCGATAGGGAGAAGGGCAGGGGTAAATGAAGAAAAGACAAAGGCAGTAGGGACAGGGATGGGGCAAAAGAAATAAAGCCATAAAAATGGAGGATAATGAGTACCAATGCCCATAGTCTAGGTAAAAGATCCCTGAAATTGTGGCCTTGATGGAAGAGGGATGCCTGGATATTGTGGCAGTCACAGAAACATGGTACACAGAGAACCATGACTGGGATGTCAACATGCCTGGGTACACAATCTACAGGAGGGACAGGGACAGAAGAAGAAGAGGAGGAGTAGCTCTCTATGTAAGGGAAGGGATCAAAGCAACAGAACTAAAAGGGTACACAAGGAGGAGAGGCACTGTGGGTCACCCTGGAGACTGGAAATGGCTCCACAGTCTGCACAGGAGTTGCATACAGACCACCATCTTAGGGAGGAAATGGACAAGGAAATGATAGAAGGCATCCTTGGGATGACAGAAAGGGAGATATTGTTGTCGGGGACCTGCATATGCCAGATGTTGACTGGAGCACCTTTGCTGCAGCCACATCCAAGAGCAGGGGCCATTCTCGATGATCTACAGGGCCATGCCTCAGACAGCTAATTTTGGAACCCACTCAGGAGAGAGCAATCTTAGACCTGGTACTCTCAAATGGGAATGGAGAGGGATCTCTGATCTTGAAGTGGGCAGCCATCTGGGAACAAGCCACCACCAAACAGTGTGGTTCATGATAAACTTAGCTGTAGAGTCAAGCCACGCAAAAAGTGAAGGTACTGGACTTCAGGAGGGCTGATTTTGTCAAAATGGAGAGTGCCTCAGAAAAGCACTAGCAAACAGGCAAGAAGGTGGGTTGGAGCAACAATGGGGAAACATCAAAACTGCCATTACAGAGGCAACAAGCCTTGTGTGAAGCAAATAGACAAAAAAATGAAAGAAAAAAACACTATGGTTCTCAAAAGAAGTGGCAGGAAGGTAAGGAAAAAGATAGCATTCAGGAAGTATAAGGAAACACAGAAGGAGCAGGACAGAAACTGTACCAGTTAAAGCAGAAGGAAGTGGGTAAGGCAGTCAGAATAGCAAAGGCCCAAACCAAGGAAAAGATAGCCAACTTGGTTAAGAAGAGGGATAAAACTTATAGGTACATTAGGAGCAAAGAAAGACTAAAGCAGGGATACTGAGGCTGAACAAGGAGGAAGGTGGTTGGGCAGAGAGCGACAGTGTAAAGCAGGGATACTGAACAAACTCTTCTGCTCAGTATTCACAGTGGAAAAGCAGGGAAATACCTAATCCAGTCAATAGAAGCATTCTGGATAGGGGGCTGATATTAGTCCTATCGCAGAAGAAAGGGTTCTGAAAGAACTCTAAAACTGAAGGTGGATAAAGCAATGGGGCCTGATGGGATTCACCCCAGAATTCTAAAAGAACTAAGGGAGAACTAGTAACACCACTGACTACCCTTTTTTAATAAATCATGGGAGGATGGTGTGGTACCCGAGGACTGGAGGATGGCGGATGTGATTCCTCTCACAAAAGTGTGAGCAAGACAGAGGCAGGAAATTACAGACTTGTCAGTTTGACCTCAGTGGTAGGGAAAATGATGGAATCACTTTTGAAGGAAAGAATTGTTGAGTACCTAGAGGCCAGTGGGGCACAAGACCCAGGGCAGCATGGATTCACAGTGGGAAGGTCATGTCAGTCAAATCTAATTGATTTCTTTGACTGGGTGACTAAAAGCAGTAGACCAGGGAGGGCAGTGGACATAGCCTACCTAGAATCTAGCAAGGCATTTGACACAGTCCCGCACAAAAAGATTAATAAACAAATTATCCAGCCTGGGAGTGGGTCCCAGGGTGGTAGCCTAGGTAAAACACTGGTTGGACAACAGGACACAGCGGGTAATAGTAAATGGAGTCCACAGTAAAGAAAGGAGGGTTACTAGTGGGGTACCGCAGGGTTCAGTTCTGGGGCTAGTCCTTTAATGTCTTTATAAGTGACATTGCAGAAGTACTGGATGGGAAAGTATGCCTCTTTGCAGATGACACAAGATCTGCAACAGGGTTGATATACAAGGTGGGGTGGAAAGGATGAAAAGGGACTTGCAAGGTTAGGGGAATGGTTAAATGTATGGCAGCTTGGATTCAATGCAAAGAAGTGCAAAGTAATGCACCTGGGAAACAAAAACCCAGGGAAGAGTACACAATGGGGGTGAGATACTGACAACAACAAAAATGGAAGGGACCTGGGGTAGTCATATCAGATGACCTAAAGGTGGGCCAGAAATGTGAGAAGGCAGTAAGGAGGGTTGGGGGATACTGGGATGCATAGGGAGAGGCATCACCAGTAGAAAACAAGAAGTTGTTGGCCCTCTGTACCGACAGTTGGTAAGACCACATCTGAGTACTGTGCACAGTTCTGGAGACCCCATCTCCACAAAGACATAGACAGGGTGGATGCTGTCCAGAAGAGGGCAACAAAATGATGCAGGGTCTGCATCAGATGACATATGAAGAAAGACTAAAGGAACTAAAGATGTATAGCCTCGAGGAAAGGGGGACATGATAGAAACTTTCAAATACCTCAAAGGAATTAACAAAGTCCAAGAAGGTGGCATCTTTCAAAAAAAGTGATGTGCAAAAACAAGGGGTACAATTTGAAGATAGAGAGGATGGCTCAGAGGTAATGTGAAGTATTTAGTCACAAGAGGGTTGTGGATACCTGGAACAGCCTTTCTGAGAGGGTCGTAGAGTCAAAAACGTGGGGAATTCAAGAATGCATGGGACAGACATAGAAATTCCAGTGGGGTAGGAGGAAGTAGACTGTTGGTTAACTAGGATGTGCAGCTTATCCGTTAGGTAAGGAAATGGACAGACTAGGTGGGCCATGGTCCTTATCTGCCATCAAGTTCTATGTTTCTATGTTATATTTAGAGATAACAGAGTTTCTAGTTACTATGATCCTGTGCTAAAGAAACACTTAGAGCCTGCTCCAAAAATGCAACATATCTTTCAAACAGAAGTCAGAATGATAAGATACAGGCAGCCTATGGACTGCTGCTGCATCAAGCTTCAGATAGAGCTCATCGAGGCTCAGTTTTTCACAGCTATAATGGATGAGGCAAATGATGTAAGCAATGCTAAGCAAGTTAGTATAGTGATATGATAAGAGGACAGTAACTGCAAAATCCTGGAACGGTTAATTGATGTTAGGCAAATAGAAAAAATGTTGCTGATTCCTTGTTTAACATTCTTTGGTCAACACTGGATATGTTAAGAATAGATAACCAGATTATTGCACAATGCTATGCTAGAGCAAGCATATTATGAGTGGTGTAATGAGTAGTTTGTGTGATCGAGTGACAAATGTGCTACCAAAATTCTTGTATTTGCACTGCTTTGTTCACTGATTGAACTTGGTTTTAGTTTCAACGGTGACAGCAAACACATATGAAAGAATTTCTTTGGTACTCTGCAAGCTCTTCTATGTTTTCATTGAAGGCAGTCCATGAAGACACAGATGTACTATGAAAACATTAAAGGGGACAGGAAATTTGTGCTTAATTGACAGCTGTTTATAAAGTTTTATTCTCAGAAATGATATACATTCCCCTAAATTATCCATATTTAACTGTACCTGAATAAAAGTGATACAAAACTGTATTTTGCATTGTTTTAATTTTATGGGCAGCATTCTGCTACAGTTCTCTTCTGTGGAACCTGTGATTTGGAGTTTTTACTGTATTATGGTTTGTGCACAGAATGCCAATTATGAGCTGTTGGCTCATGAGAACTACACTATGAGTTCCGTGCACAAATCATGACATACTTAAAACTCCAAATTATCGGTTCCATGAAGGAACTGTAGCAGAATGCTGCCTATAGAAACAAAACAATGCAAAATACAGTTTTTCATATCACTTTATTCAGGTACAGTTAAATATGGATTATTTAGAGGAATGCATATCACTTCTGAGAATAAACTTTATAAACTGCTGCCAATTAGAAATGATTTCCTGTCCTCTTTAAGATCTGTAGAGGATGCAGCCCTGGCTAAAACAATTATGAGTCTTGATACCCAGTGGAGTTGCTGAAGTGAAGCTATTACTGCAATGAAAACTTGAATTTATTATGAATGCTTTGGAAGAAACTGAAGAAACCTGTAAAATTCCAAAAGTTTCTGCAGATGGTGGAGTTTTTGTTTCAGATTATAACTTTTGAATTCATTCTTTGTTTAGATGTTTTGAAAGATATAGTTGACAAATGCCATACTGTCAGTGACGAATTGCAAAGAATTGAATTAGATATCATTTGTGCAATTGAAACAATTGACATTCTCAAACCTGACAGTAGCTAAACAGATGGAAAATTTCATGGGTGCTTCTTAAAACAGAGATGTGAAAATAGTGGTATCAACACTGAAACAAGAGTGTCAAGACAAAGAAAGTATCAAGCTGTCTTAATAGCAGGGCTATGACACAACATATGTTTCAATCTTAAGAGGATGAGTTGAGAGGAACAATGTTTTACATTATCCTTGATCATGTTGGAACAGAACTCAAAGTTAGATTTATCCAGGAGGTTTGTGAAGTTCTTCATCTCATGGAAAAAAAAAAAAAGCTTTCACAAAAGTATATGAGACATTGCTAGATAGGCTTAATGTACCAAGGACTGAGTTTTGCACAGAGTGGGAATTGTTTATTCATGAATCCTTAGCATATATGACAGTTCCAGAGTTTCTCAATGTCTTTTGTCTCTGAAAATCAAGCCAAGTATCTCCAGTTGTGTTTAAACTTGGAAGCCTTAGGTACTTTGCCATTACTTCTGCAAGTTGTTAGCACAGTTCCTTTAAAATGGAATTCTGAAACACAAAACATAGAAATATAGACTTTGACAGCAGATAAAGAACACTTGGCCCACCTAGTCTGCCCATTTCCTACCTATTGGATAAGCTGCAGGACCTAGTTAACTGCAGCCTACTTCTCCTACCTCACCAGAATTGCCTTATGTCTGTCCCATGCATTCTTAAATTTCCCCACTGTTTTTGACCCCATGATCTCCTCAGGAAGGCAGTTCCATGAGTCCACCAACATCTCTGTGAAAAAATACTTCCTCACATTGCCTTGAGCCGTCCCCTTCTAGCTTCAGATTGTGTCCCTTGTTCTTGCACATCTCTTTTCTGAAAGATGCTACCCTCTTGGACTTTGTTGATTCCCTTGAGGTACTTGAAAGTTTCAATCATGTCCCCCTCTCCTCCTTTCCTCAGGGTATACATATTAGCTCCTTTGATCTTTCTTCATAAAGCTTCTGTTGCAGACCCTGCACCATTTTAGTTGCCCTCTTCTGGACTGCCTCCATATTGTCTATGTCCTTAAGGGGATGGGGTCTTAGAGAACTGTAGCAGTACTCCAGATGGAGGTCTCAACAACTGTCTGTACAGTGGGATAACAACTTCCTGTTTTCTATTGGTGATGCCTCTCCTATACATCCCAATATCCCCCAACCATCCTTACTGCCTTCTCACATTGCTTGCTTTCCTTTAGGTCATCTGATATGACTACCCCAGGTCTCTTTCCATTTTGTAGTTGTTAATACCTTCCCCCTACCATTGTGCTCTTCCCTGGGTTTTGTTTCCCAGGTGCATTACTTCACTTCTTTGCATTGAATCTAAGCTGCCATACTTTGACCATTCCTTCAACTTTGCCAAGTCCTTTCTCATCCTTTTCACCTCTCCTTGTGTATCAACCCTGTTGCAGATTTTTTGTGTGGCCTGCAAAGAGGCATACGTTTCCATCCAGTCCCTCTGCAATGTCACTTATAAAAACATTAAAAGGACCAGATCAGAGACTTCCAGTTCTGGTTACCTTGAAATGGAATCTTGATTTCAGAGCTCCTGACTCAGACAACATATATCCAGCCTCATCCTACACTGAAAACGGCAACCTGTCAAGATTCAGATACATGAAGACTACATGATGCCTCTGATCTAAAATAAAAGATGGGATGGCGGCATCCACTGTAAGCTGAAAACTAACCAACAAGGCTCCCTACAGCAAGTCACCTCCGCAGAGATTTTAGCTTATTAGCTCAAACGGCCACCACAAGTACAACTATGGAGGAAGATTTCACTGTAACTCCAAACCCCCTGCAGTACACTTCAGTAAATGAGCGAGACCCTTTCGAGACTGGAGAAAAAGTTTCTGAAGATAGACATAACATAACGGCACTTACTGATTGTAAAGAACACCTAGAGACTGCGATGTCTGAATATACTTCCATCTCAGACATACAGAATTTGGCCCTAGTTGACTTACACAAAGAGAACTTCAACTACAGCAGCTGCTGAAGATTTAGAAAATAGGAACAGAAGAAACAATCTTCGCTACATGGACTGCTGGAAGGCACAGAGTCTAGGAGCATGACACAATTCTGAGATTGATTCCTAAAAGAAATCTTGAATGTTGACAAAACTATAGACTTAGGAATTACTTGTGCAAATAGATCTTTGATATCTCATCCTAAAGACCCCAAAGCACGCATACGTTTGGTCATAATGGCTTTTATGGGCTATAGAATTAAGGAGGAATTCTTAAAGTTGGCATGGTCAAAGAAACAAATCCATTTGGGGATATTTGTTTATTCTTGACCAAATTATGCTCCACGGATCCTGGCCTACAGACAGGAAGCTTTCAACATTATTAAAGCCATCAGGAAAGCAGGACACCAGGCTCACCTAGAATACCCAGCCAAATTCAAAATCCCAACATTGGCAAGAGATACAGTTACCAGAAGATGGCACAAACAAAGAGAAGGTGCCCTCATGAAGAAAAGCTGGTGTGTCAAGGGAACCAAAAGCACGAAGGTGAAGAAATCAGGAAACCTCATAATGTGTGGGACAGAGTAACATATAGAGAGGCTCCGGGAGAGGATCTGCAGATTGGAGTCCAGCCCAGAGCCCAACAAGAACAGAATGAAACCTGACTGAGCTAAGTATCACAGATTGACTTATAACTGCACCATTTCTATTTCTGGAGCTATGCTGGTTATGTTTAAACCCAACTCTGGAGATCTTCATTAGCATAATAGAGTGGAACAGGGTTTTAAACCTCGTGGACACAAATATACTCTAAAGACCTCATTTCTAATAGGGGCTCTTAAAATGATCTTCAGTCTGAGATATGCAAGACTATATAGATCTATCTCCTATCTGGTTAAGAAAAGTTTTCCTTTGTTAAAAGATTGCTAGGGCTGTATATTTTACTAGAAATGGTATACAAGGACAACTTATAATACTGTGATGCTAATAGCTATTTTGAAAGGTAAAATACCAGGATGGGGATGGATATACACGAATCTTGGAGGGAGGTTTGGGCGGGTGGCGCCTGAGGGTCTCCTGGTGTAGGGGTGGGGTCCCGTCCGGTGCAGCAAGATGGACTGCATAGTGTCCAGCAAAAGTCTCATTTCATTATTTAACTTAGATTTTTATTAGTAAGCCGAATTGAGAGGGCCTGATGGTGTGCTGGGGGCAGGGCCGGGTGAGGTACTCTTGCTGGGGGGTGACCCTTCTCTTTATAGTCTGCCTGCTGGCTCTTTGTTGAGACACATGCTATCACTGTGGGGAGAGGAGGAGGGCTCATGAAGGACTTAAGCCTAAAGTGGTTTCCAGTGATAAAATGGCCTTCTTATTTCGGACTCATACTGCTTGGTCCAGACAAAGAGCGGAGAAGAAACAGCGTTGTGGATCTGGAGGGCTCCACAAACTGCCTTGACTATTTCTGCTTGGACTGAGAGCAATTCCTGTCATTTAGAATGAAATTGAGGCCAAGTGCAGTCCGAGGAGGCCGTAACTAGATGTCCTTCACCTAGTATTCTTCCATCCCGCTTGTTTATGAAGGCATTAGCGGCATGCACATGGGGTGTGTCTGCATTGAGTGGGACACTGGACCCATGCAGAGGGGTTGTCCTCATGGTGGGTGGTGCTGGGCAGCACTGCCTTGTGGTGTGGGCTGGTGACCTCCCTAGATAAGCTGCAGTTGGTCTGGGCCCTGATAATACACTTTGGAGGCTTAACATTTGGGTTCCGTCTGCCACCAGGGTGGGTTCCCTGCTTCAGGAAGGAGGCTTGGGTGCTTACCGGGTCAGACTTGACCTACCCCACAACCAAAAGATAACTTGATATTTAACTGAGTCAAGTAAGATGACAGATTCAATCCCAGTTCAATGGGCAACGATACACAACCTAACTGGAATAACTCCCAATTGGTTGGGCTTGTTCTGGTAGGGAGGCAGCATCTAAGCAGCCTCCTACCCGCCTCATAGACCAGTTCCAGAGGTGCGGACTAAGGTATAACCACTCCCTGAAGTACCGAATTATGGCTAGGCTGCTTATACAGTGGCAGTTTGTAAATAGTTTCAATATTAAGGTTCCTTAGTTTTTTGTCAAGATGGTTATAATTATAATACAGGCAATCGACTTTCTCCTCCATAATATATTAGACCTACCCTTTATACTATGGGGGACTTAAAGATAGTCACTTGGAATACGAGAGTATAAACAGCCAGATAAAGAGACACATATTATTCAAGAACTTCAGAGACAACACTCTGCAATAGCCTTCCTACAGGAGACACATCTTGGAGCTGTAGAACATAAGAAGTTACGTCGTAGCTGGGTGGGGAGGTATATGCAGCGGAATATCAAACACACCACACAGAAGGGGAGTAGCCATCTTAATACACAGAAATCTCCTCTAAAGGTTACCCAGGTAGACTCCAATGTAGAAGGTAGATATGAAGACTATGGGGTGAATACAGAGGAGTAAAGGTAACTTATTGAATATTTACTCTCCAAATGAGAAACAGGAGAGAATACCATTTCTAACTAAGGTTATTTTGGAGTCAGTTCTAGACCCATAAAACCTGATTATAATAGGGGAGATTTTAATTCAATAATAGATCTACATCTGGACAGGGTGGGCTCTAAAACTAAGGGTATATCTAAAACAAGCAGGCCCCTGACCAGACTTTGCTCAGAATTGTCTTTAGTGGATGCCTGAGGTTTACCACCCAAAAGAGAGTGACTATACTTATTATTCACCTAAGTATAAAATGTACTCCCAGATTGACTTCTTCCTAGTTTCCTTAAATGCCCTGCAATATGTTAAACATACCCAGATAGGCAACATTTGCCTATCCGACCATCTCTGATATCATTAGAGTTGGATTTGTATCAGACCTTCAGAAACCGTCTGCGCTTAAATGTTAGCCTATTGACACACAATGAATTTAAAGAATTAATCCAGAACAAAACAACAGAATTTCTTGCCCTAAACCCACGAAGGACATGGAGGCAGGGTGAGATGGATGCCCTTAAGTGCTATTTGAGAGGGATATAATTAAATATGCCTCATGGCATAAAAGGCTAAAATTAAAGAGAGATGGGAAATAGAACAAAAAATCTCACAACTAGAGGCAACTCAACAATTAATCCTAGATCCTTCCACCAAATTAGAGCTAGACTAACAAAGACAAAAACTAAATAAATTAATAGACACCCAAATTGAAGGCCAACCCAGATACTCAAAACAAAAATATTACGAGCAGGGCAAGAGAGCTGGAAACTGCTTGACTGGCAACTTCATAAGGAAATGGTTTCCAGGGCAGTGCTGAAATTAAAAGATTTTAGAAAGGCACTAGTATCACATCACCATCTCTGACTGCCAAACAATTTCAGAAATATTATAAGGAGCTATACAAGGAAGAATGGGCCACAACATGGGGAGTGAATTTCAACATACTTCAGTAAACTACAGCTACCTAAATTCACGGAAGAACAGCAGACTAAATTAGAATCAAAGATTACACTCACAGACATCACCAAAAATATTAAGCAACTTAAACATGGGAAGGCTCCAGGAACAGATGGGTATGTGGCAGAATTTTATAAGCAGTTTAGTGAACTTTTGATGCCACCCATGGAGGGGCTTTCAATGAGCTGCTGGCGGGAGAGGGGAAGCCCAAGCTCCTGACATCAAGCACAGATTTCAGTAATTCTTAAGATGGTAAAGACCCGAAGACTGTAGATCTTATCGTCCCATTTCTCTACTCCTGTGGACCTAAAGTGTTTCACGGTATCCAAGCAGACCGCCTAGAGGAGTTATGAGAATCTTGGTGCACATGGATCAAACTGGTTTTATTTTGGGTCATTATTTATAAGATAATATTAGATGCCTGTTAAACGTGATTTCAACAAACAAAGCCAACCAAAACTTTTGCTGGCTCTCAGCATGGATGCCAAGAAAGCCTTTGACAGGGTCGATTGGATTTTCCTTGTCTCATCCCTAAAAAGAGTTTGGTTTGGGGTACAAATTCTCAAATGTGATTAAGGCACAGTATAGAGCCCAGAAGCCAGAGTCAAAGTAAATGGATACCTCTCTGAGAGATTCGATCTTGAAGAGGAACGAGGCAGAGGTTGCCCCTCTAGCCCCTGCTTTTTGCACTTTCTTTGGAGCCTCTAGCTACCGAGATCAGGGCACAGCAGCAAATAAAAAGTGGAAGTTGAGGTATTATCCAGAAAATTGCTCTATATGCAGATGATTTTTATTTTCATATCCGATCCTGAAAATCCATCCCAGCATTGTTGCAAACTCTGGGATCATATGAAGAAGTTAGCTGGTTATAAAATAAATCTTTCTAAGTCTGAAGCATTGATTCTGAGTGGGACCCCTTCTCAAGAATTCCACTAACTTCCCTCTTGCCTGGACATAAAAATACATTCAGATACCTAAATATCAAAATATAAGTGGACTTATTTCAGTTGTACAGAAGTAATTATTTAAAACTGTTCCAAGAAATTCAAGCAGACATGGCCAGGTGGCAGATATTACCCTAGACTTTATACTGGTAGGATACAAACTATCAAAATGAACCTCTTACCCAGGTTACTATTTTTATTTTAGGCCCTCCCAATACAACTGCCCAGAGATTTTTGGACCTCTCTACAAAGGGACACTAAGCAGTTCATCTAGGCTAAGAAACATCCCAGGTTAGCCAGAATATATATTACAAGCCCTGGGGAGAAGGAGGACTGGCTCTTCTGAACTTTGTCTTTATTATGTGGCAGCTAGAGGGTGCAGCTATGCACTTGGGCCAAGCGTAGGGAAGAGTCAGGCTGGTACCAATTAGAAGAACAGCTCTTAAGGTTTGGGCAATCTGGGCCCTACCAACCAATACCATATCTACAAACATCCTAGGAAGATAGTGAACCCATGGATAGGTCATACCCTTAAGATCTTGAGAACACTTAGAAGACTTACGCACTCCAGAAGGCCAGGCCCTTATCACTGATCAGATGTGAACCATATTTTGTGCCACCAAGGTCAGATCCAGGGTTTGTGTTCTGGGCACACCATAAGTTATCAACCTTTGCATAATGTATAGACAGTACGGAATGCTTGTCATTTGCCCAACTGGAGCTAAATGTGTACTCCGGAGATAAGATCATTATAGATACTTTGCAAGTGTCACTTCATTTCCGCACTAGAGATGAAACAACACATTGGTAGAGATAGAACAGAGTTGGAAAACATCTTTTATTTCACCATAACACTCCAGGAAAACACCCATCTGCTCTCACAATTATAAAATTATTACATATGCAGAGTCCTATCACATTAGAAAAGGTAAAACTGAGGTGGGAGTTGATCTATCCATTACCATAACACAGGTTCATTGGACCAAAAGATTTGAAAAGGGTGAAAGTAACAAGTTCCCCACTTGGAGATAATTCCATTGGAAAATCATTCAGAGGTTTTTCCTTACCCCAACAAGCACAAAACATTTTGGTCAGCACCACTCCGACCTGTTTGGAGAAGCTCAGGAACATAGGGACACAGACATATATTTTTTGGACCTGCATTATAATTCAGGAATTTTGGAAGCGGTCCATACCCAGATACAAAATATTACCAGCCTCCAAATACCTTTTACAGGGAAGATTTAGTATTAGGTCTCCCAATGCTTTTATATGGAAATAAGTTATTAAACAAATTAGCTTACATGCTGAAGGTAGCCACATTAAAATGTATTACCTCTAGATGACTGTCCTCGCTTCTCCAAAATACAGGATTGGAAAACTAGAGTAATGCAAGTAGAAAAAGTGGAACAAATTACGAGCAGTTTAGGACTGCAGTAGAAAGATTCGAACAAATCTGGTCCCTTGACATAATTATATAGGAGAGAGAGACATTTAAGCAATATAAATTCTTAAAAGGAGTCCAGCTGATAAAGCATAAAGGAAATAGTTTAAATTGCCTGATAAACAACATTTGTTTTTAGTTACTTTTTGTTGTACTAAGATTATCTTTGAAGTATAAGATTTACTTACATCTTAATCTAAAGAGAATGTATTATTATGTGAAATATGTGGAAGTGGATTCCTAGTTTAAAGGTTATATAGTTATTTACACCTGTGTGTACATCAGTCGTCAGTGGTGAATGGTTTGAAGTATTGAACTGTAAAACTTATCTGATGTCTAATAATAAAAAGAAGTTATAAAAAAGAAAAAAAAAGGACCAGACTCAGTACTGAACCCTGTGGTACCCTACTAGTAACCTCTCTTTCTTGAGTGGACTCTGTTTACTATTCCCTCTGTGTCCTGTTTTCCAGACAGTTTTTACCCATGCTACCACTCTGGAACCCACTCCTAGGCTGGCTAATTTATTTATTAATCTTTTGTGTGGGACTGTGTCAAATACCTTGCTAAAGTCTAGGTAGGCCATGTCCGCAGCCCCTCCTGATCTACTATTTTGGTCACCAAGTCAAAGAAATCTATTAGATTATGTGACATGACCTTCCTGCTGTGAATCCATGCTGCCTTGAGTCCTGTGTCTTACTGACCTCTAGGTGCTTAACAATTCTTTCTTTCAGATGTAATTCCATCATTTCGCTACCACTGAGGTCAAGCTAGCAGGTCTGTAGATTCCTGCCTCTGCTTTGCTCCACTTTTGTGACGGGGAATCACATCCCCCTCCTCCAGTCCTTAGGAACCACATCATCCTCCCATGATTTGTTAAAAAGGTAGTCAGTGGTGTCAGTAGTTCTCCCCTTAGTTCTTTTAGAATTCTGAAGTGAATCCCATCAGGTCCCATTGCTTTGTCCACCTTCAGTTTTAAGAGTTCTTTCAAAACCTTTTCTTCTGTGAAAGGACTGGTATTGACCCCTATCTAGAGTGCTTCTACTGATTGGATTAGGTACCTCCCCATCTCTTCTTTTGTGAATACTGAGCAGAAATATTCATTCACTATCCATACTTTTCACTGTCCCTCTCTGCCCACCCACCCTCCACTTTATTAAGCTTCACTATATCCTCCCCTTAAAATTCTTGGCTCCCTAATGTACCTGTAAAGGTTTTATCCCCTTTGTTCTACCATGAGCCAACCACATATGCTCACTATGATGACTTTGTATGTACAATGGCATCTGGTTGACACTCTGAGTATCACGGATGTTCTTCATGAATTTGCTATTACTGGAAATAGGCATTTAAGAATATCACTCTGTACACATGGCAAACTGTTTTGTGGATTAGGCCTTGTCACTTTCTCTCTCCTGCTCACCTAAACTTGCTGACAAAAAATAACTCACCACTATAGCTCTCTGCTGGCCTTTCCATGCTGGCTGTTTTGCTCTCCCACACTCACTTTCAGCATGTCTGAGGCATTTCCTGAAGTGCTGTTGAGGGAGTTTATTTCCATAGGTGTGCTGCCCGACGTCTTCTTGTGTCCCACAGATGGGGGTGGGGGTGGGGCTGGCAACTCCACTTCCCTCTTCTAAAAAGGCTCTCATTGATATCCAGATCACTAGTAGTGGTGTAATATGAGGATGGGAAATCACCCCTATGACGTAATATGGACCTTAATGGTACCTCAGACACTGGGACGCAGCTCATGGTAAATGCATTTCAGGACTGGATTCAACTGCACATCAGGGTTATCAGGGGAGAGGAGGTTCAAGACAGATACCACAGCAACATCCACAGCAACAATCTCAACACCCCAAGTGTCGCCACTCCTTGCAACCCCAACAACATCAGCAGCAGCTTTACTCACAACCCAGTCTCCAGGTACACCCACCATATTCCAACCACATCTCCAACACCCCTGAACCCCACCCCCATCCATGCAACCTAAGAAAACAAACAGACCAGGGGGTGGCAGGAAGCACACAGGGAGAGAGATGGAGAGGCAAGGGCAGGGACATCAAGCATCTTATCAGACTAGATTGTGATGAACATATCTGACACCAATCTTGCTAGTGACCAAATGAAGGTACTACAGAAGGGCTTAGCTTTATATATAAGATATAAACACCTTATTTTATATGTAAATCTGAAGAGATTCACTAGAAATCTTAACCTTCATTCCTTCTTTCATAAAACTGACACTGAGCGTGAGAAACCCAGTCGAACCTTGGGGGAACACAGGATAGCACTAGTGAACATCAGGTCAATACTAGTACAACTGACAATATTTATTCTATGTTATAACCTCCCTCCACCTTTAACCCACCCTATGTTGATGTGGTGGAATTTTTAGAAAGAGCCTATAGAATCAGACTTTGACAACCTATGAGCTCAGAACATTAAACCTACTTTCATCAACATGTCCACTTCTAAGGCTTCAGCACTTAAGGAACTGTGGTTGAACCCTTCTATTGTTATAAAACCAGCAGACAAGAGAGGTGCTATTGTGATTATACAGAGGAGAAATATATACAGGAGATCTATAGATAACTGGGAGATGCTAACTTCTATTAGAAATTATCAAGTGATCCCATGGATCTTTTCAAGATACAGATCGATTCTCTCCTGAATGATGCCCTATTGGCAGGCAAAATTAACCCTAAGGAACATGCTTATCTCACAGTGACTCACCCTATACAACCCAGAATTTATATATTACCTAAAATTCATAAAAATCTGGAGAAACCAGCAGGACGACCTATAAGTGTCAGGTATAGGGTCAGTCCACAGAACCCTTGTCCAGAGTCATTGTCCTACATCCAATACATATGTACCACATCTCTGTATGTGAGAGATACGAACATCTTGCATGTGGGCAGAGATGACATCTGGAATCTCATTCCCTTTGGCATCAATGGATATACGGTAACTGTACAGTAACATTACATACGAACATATGAAATTGCCAGCAGAAACAGGCCTCATGGTCTATCGAGTCTGCTCAAGTGTGCAACTAACCCCTCATCTTACAGCTGCCCCACCACCCTCCATTCCCAGTATCTCTTCCCTTCCCTGTCCCAACCCCTCTTGAAACTGTCCACCGTCTTACAGGACACTATCTCATATGGTAAGGTATTCCATTTGTCCACCACTCTTTCAGTGAAAAAATTTCTCCTCATTTCCTTCTTGAATCTTCCCCCTTCAATCTCAGTCCATGCCCTCTCTGTTATCCTCCCCCTTCACATCCAGAAAAAATCCCTTCTGTGTTGGTCTTGTTATCCCGTCAGAACTTAAAGCTCTTGATCATATCCCCCAATCCCTCCTCTCCTCCAGTCAATACATATTCAGCTCTCCCAGCCTGTCCTCGTAGGGCTTGCTCTCCAATCCCTGGATCATCTTTGTGATCTTTGCTGCACCCTCCAACAATCTGATGTCTTCTTCAGGAATGGGCACCAATACTACATGCAGTAATCCAGATGGGGCCTGACCAATGACCTTTACAGGGGCAGGATAATCTCTCTCCTTCTGGAGAGATCCCTCTCTAGTACACCCCAGCATTTTGTTGGCTTTTGCTGCCGCCTCCCTGCACTGAGCAGAGTTGTTCATGCTCCCCATAATGGTCACTCCTAGGTCCTTCTCCTCTGTGGAGTTCCCAATTGTACTCCATTCAAGTGATAATACCTCCCTGGTTCCTGGCTCTGAAATACAGAACCTTGCACTTCTTGGTGTTGAACCCAACTGCCATGTTTCAGCCCACTCCTGCAGTTTAGTCAGGTCCTCCTGCAACCCCTTCCGCCCCTCTGTGTCATCAACCACAGCTCCCATCTTGGTATTGTCTGTGAAAAGCCCCAGTCTTGCTCCAAGATCCCATGTGAGATATTTTAATAAAATCCTAAGCAGCACGGTCCCAGTACTGATCCTGTGGTACTCAACCGTCACCACTCTTGGTGATGAGAGGTCCCCAACCATTACCACCCTTTGCTGCCTCCCCTTTACTAGTTTGTGATCTATTTCACCATTTTTGGTCCCACCCACATATTCCAGTTCCCCCCAACCTCCCATGTGCTCTGAATCAAAGGCCTTGCTAAAGTCTTAATACAGGATATTCACTGCATGACCCTTATCCAGTTCATGGATCAGCCAGTCATAGTACTCTACAAGGTTTGTCTGGCAGGATCTGCCCACTATAAATCCATGCTGTTGACCATCCTGGAGACTGTTTTCCTCCAAAACTCACTAGCCTCTCTTTTAGTATGGTCTCCATGAGCTTTCTCACACTGTCGATGTGAGGCTCACTGGCCTACAGTTTCCTGGTTCATCCCTCTGGACCACTTTTGCGGATGCGACTGCGCACCACATGGATTCTCCAATCCTGTTGTACACTTCACATGCCCAGGGAGGTATTAACAGGTTGTCCAGTGACCCCACCAGGACCTCTGCCAACTCCCTAATACCCTAGGGTGAATGCCATCAGTTCCAGGTGCTTTGTCCACCCTGTTGCCCTCAACCCATCTAGTACCCTGCTCTCTGTAATCCCTACATCTGTCATTCCCTCCCCCATGCCCCCCATCTGAGGTATCTCCTTCCCACTCTTCTCCTACATGAATACAGGCAGAAGTATTAATTCAGTGCCTCTGCCTGCTCTACCCTTTTCTTCACCCACCCCTCCTCTTCTTAATCCTCACCAGCTGATCCTTGCTCTTTCTTCTCCCTCTGATGTAGCGGAAGAAGTCTTTTCTCCACTTTTGATTCCCTGTGCCAGTCTCAGCTCCCTGGATGCCTTGGCCACCTGACCAGTCTGTAATCTCCCTGGACTTCCTCATGTACATATCCTTATCTTCACCTCCCTGATTTCCTATACTTTCGAAATGCTACCCTCTTGGCTCTCACCACTTTCATAACCTCCTGTGTCGGCTAACTGGGTTTCTTTTCCCTTCTCTTCTTACTTTCTTCCTAGTGCAAGACTCTGTTGCCTCCACCAGCCCCTCCTTTATGATGTCCCATTTCTGGTTTGCATCCATATGTAGTTTGCATTCCTGCCAGTGCCTGCCCCAAATTTCCCCCATCTTCTTAAAGTCCACCCCTAAACTCACTCACCCTTGTACCCATGCCCCATTTCCCTCCTCATGTCGAAGCATGAACCACACTGAATAGTGGTCACTCCCAGCCAGTGGTTCCTCTACTTCCAGATTCCTTACAGCTTCCCTGTTATCCAGTACAAGGTCTAGAGTCCTTTCTAACTGAGTCAGCCCTGGACCAGCTGTGTCAGAAAGCTGTCTTGAAATGCTTCTAACAGGACCCACACCTTGAACTCATGGTGAGTTAGAGTCCCCCACCACAACTGTGCTCCCTTTCAAAGACCCTCCTAATTTCTTCAGCTAATTCCCCCTCCATGTCAATCCCTGAGCCCAGTGGCCTGTACACCACACTCATCCTCAGTGTCCTATTCTTTGCATCTTGGAACTACATCTATAGTGCTTCTGTCCTGCCCCCTTCCTCCCTCACAAACATTATCCCTCCCTTACATAGATCGTCACCCACCATTCTCCTTAGCCCCTATCTTTTCTGAATAACCTGAAACCTGAGATTATCTTATCCCAGTCCTGGTACTGGGTGGCCATATTTCCATGATGGCTGCAATGTCCACCCTCCACCACCAAGAGATCCAGTGACTCCAGCTATTTTATTCCAAGACTTCTTGCATTCAGTAAGACCACCATCCAGCCTGTCCTCCCTTCCCTACCCTATTCTTCCCCCTCTTTATTTCTCCCTGTGCTGCTTTCCACTGCCTTTACCCATAACTAGAGGTAGAAAGCTCACTAGGCTCCCTTTCTGGACCCTTTTCCCATCAGCAGTCCCTCACCAGCCCCCTCCCCAGTTTAAATCCACCTTTGTTGATATATACCACTCTATTCCCCATTTTAGTACTCTTCCCTTATCTGTTCAAATGTAACCTGTCCCTCTATATAGGTCACTATTGCCACAGGTCCTGCCCCAGTCTGACAATAATCCATACTCCCTGGTATGGCACCAATCCCTCAGCCACTCATTGAACTCCTGTATCCTTTTTGTCCTCACACATGGTACTGGGAGTACCTCAGAGAATGCCCCCACCTCCTCAAACTACCTACCCAACTCCTCAGATCTCCCTTCACCACCTCTACCATCTCCCCTGCCAAGTTGTTTGTATCCATGTGCCTCATTATGTGAGGTTTCTCCTCCTCCTCCATGAACATTTTTGAAGTGCCTGCCCTGCCCTCCCTGCCCTGCCCACAGATCAACAATGGAATAGCCTTGACTCAGATATAATTGTCACTTTCTCCCTTCTGCCCCATCTGACCCCTTTCAGTATAGAATCCCCCAGCACTAGTACCCCCAATTTCCCATCCCAGTACAGCCTTCCTCCAGTTTTTCACTGTCCACATTTCCAAGTCCACACTGCCCTGCTCCTTATTACCTCTAGCCGCACCATTTGTGACTCCTACATCTCCCCACCCGGTTCCACCTCTCATCTGCCTCTACCCTGTTCTTCCACCCCTTCTTCCTTTCCCGGCCTGAATCCTGGGTCTTCCTTCCCTTCTCCTCCTCTCCCCCACTATCTCTGACACCTCACTACCACCTCCGATGCCAACACTGCGAACTCTTATTGCTACTACCACAGTGGTGCCTATCTCATCCTTCCCCTGCCCTGAGCTTTCCTTCAACTTACTGCCCCTCTGTTCTCCTCACCCTCACCCACCCTCCATACATCCTCACAAGATTTAGCCCCTGCGGCTCCTCTGCTTCTCCCAGCTACTCCTCTCTGGGGTTCCTCCTGCCCCAGCCCCTTTCTCATCCTCTCCAGTTCCTTCCAGAGCCCTTGTACCTCCTCTTCCAGTCTCCTCATTCAAAAACAAATTGGATAACCTCCAGTTTCCATAGTATATTCATCCAAACAGCAGCCCAGCAACCAATGCACCCCCAATTGCATTCCCCACTCTGAGGGGTTAGCAGCTTTAACTTATTGGCTTGATAAAGATTGATGCTGGTTTTATGCTGTACTGATCATAGCTGTACTTTTTAAAACATAGTTTGTGTATTTGATACTGTTAAAAGGGGTAGTAGCGTTCCTCTGGAAAGAGGAGGTAATTCTAAGGCTGTTGCCACGGGAACCAGATAAGGGATATTTCCTTGTCCTGGGGCATTGTGGGGCTCGGGAGGTCCATCTTACTCACAGCCTGCAGTGTTTGAGACATTTTGCAATAAAATGTTTTGAGAAGCTAGGGAAGGCTTCAGATATCCACCTAAACCACTGCATGAGGTGTTTTAAATAAAATTGCAGTGTTAAAACATCTGGTCTGTGCTTAGCTGGGGTGAGTAGCAGGAAGTGACATAGAGGGACTTTCTGTCTATCAGACACCTTAAACCAAGCTCCACATGAGTGGAAGCGAGCGTGAGCAGAGCAAGCGTGCATATACACGTGCAGAGACACATGCAGAGTCATGTGCATTGTATGTCTACTGTGTCCACTGTGGACACTGCTGGACCACTAGGCAGCATTATACTGGGATAGTCTTCCATATAACAGGCAGAATCAAACACAATGGTGGTAGCGTACTAAGCCTAATATTGTTATCAAATGGCTCAGGAAAATCAAAAAGGGAAGGGAAGAGCTTGCAGGAACGTAAAAGTTTGCTGAAGTAATTGTTAGCCAGGAATTTACCTGTGATAAATGCATAAAATTGCTGCTCTATTAAGGGAGATCCATGATCTGGAACAAAGGTTACAAACTCATAAAGATTTAACTAGACTGGAAGAATTTATAGATGAAGCAGTGATCAAGGTAGCTATAGGATGCCTGATAAATCATGTTTTGCTGAAACATCCAAACATCAAAAGTTAGCATGAAGGACGAGTTCACAATTAAAGTGGCAGAAAATGAAAAGGCAGCAGATAGCATGTCAGGGCCTATATTGGATACATCACTGAAGTTATCAAATAGGTTTGATAACTTATTATTGACCTCCCAGAGATGTCAGAGGCAACCAAGGACTCAAGCTCAAACAGACATTTTGCTCAACACAAGGAACCATGTTGTCATATAGACATGGAACAAGGAAAGAAACAGAGTGTAAATGACAGGGATATTGTAGTCATTGGAGACTCTATCATAAGGGATAGACACACAAGTCTGTAATAAAAGAAAGAACACAACAGTTAATGTACTCCAGGAGCTAGACTTCATGATATTTCTACTCTTTTGAAGGGCTGCTTGAAAACACAGTCAACCCATTAGTGATCCTACATGTAGGAGCAAATGATGTGGCAAGGAGTAGGATGGAGGATATCCAGTCAGAATACAAGGATATAGCCAGAAGGATAAAGAGCTTGAGGGAAATCATAATTTCTGGGATTTTACCAATGTATGGGTATCATTCCCATAAAGACAGGCAGATTATGCTAATTAAGAGCTGGCTGAGAACATTTTTCAAAATAGAATGTATAGGTTTATGGAAACTCAATTACATTTACTAGATCTCTTCTTTTCAAGAATGATGGCCTGTATCTAAATTTCAGGTACCAGAATATTGGATAAAAATTCTGGATGTGACAAAATTCCATTTATACACAGGAGGTGGCGGAAATGGTTAACAATTTAAATAACCCTCAAATCCAGGAAAAACCCTACAAAATGTGTCTGAATGGAATACTATCCTTATCAACACAAGAAGTCTAGTAAATAAACACGATGGCCCAGATATTCAAAAGAGTTGAGCCATGCGCAATAAGGTTGCACCTGCGCAAGTCTGAAATTGTGCCATTCTGCAATATTCAGCAGGAGGTAGTTGCACTCAATCATGCTGAGCAACAGCGCAATGATAATGAAGGCATGCTGCACAACCGAAGGGGAAGAACCATGCATAAATGGCACAGTACGATATTCAACTATTTGTGCTGCTCTTAATAGGAGAGCAAGCGGAAGCTGCGTTCATAGAGAAATGAGCCAAAATAAAAGGAGCAAGGAGAGGTGCAAGAACACTACAGGGAAGCCACATGAGGCAGAACCCTAGGCAGACAGACATGGCAGGAGGACAAACAGGGCAGGCCAGGGAAAGAGCACCCTGAACACCCAGGCACAGGGAAGGTGTGGGAAGCCACAGCTAGTGCAGAAGGGGAAGTGCCACACAGCACAGAAGGCCACCATAGGCAGGTGTTCCCAGTGCAGGAAAGTAGCAGGGGAGGACAGCGGGAATACAGTAACAACTGCCATGGGGGTGAACACAAGCCAGGGACATGGCCAGTGCCACCACCTTCCAGATGGAGGCCGTTATGGGGGATGAAGGGCATGCAGCGGGGGCATGGCCGTGGAAGGGTCATTCAGTGGTATGCCCCAACAGGCAGTACCGAGCCTGCACCAGCTTTGAGCTGTACACTGATACTGAGATTGTGGGCCAGTACCGCCAAATAGGGAAATTCTGAGGCGGCCCAGTGAGCTGTGCAGTGATGTGATGCAGGCACCCACACAACGGAGCCATGCCCTGTCTATGGAGACTAAAGTAACAGCCTGCATGTGCTTGCTCACCATGGGTGTTTTTCAGAGACCAACTGGGGATACCACAGGCATAACCCAGTTGGCCACATCATGCCACCTCACCACTCCTCAGTGCACTGCTGCCACATGCTGTGGAGTACATCCATTTCCCCAGCACACTGGCGGGGTGCACAGCAAACATACAGGAGTTCCACAGGGTAGCACGTATGCCTGGTGTGCTAGGGGTAATAGACTGCACCCATGTGCCATATCATCACCACCTGACCTCGACGGGGCCGCATACATCAATCGCAAGGCTATGCCAGCATCATCTGCCAGGTTGTGTGTGATACCAGGAGGCGATAATCATTGTCTGTGCCACGCACCCTGGGGAGCACATGATGCCTTCATCTGGCACCAGTCGGCACTGTGCCACAGATTAGAGTGGGGACATCCCCACTGGACACCTAGTGGGCAAGTATGCAAACCACATGGACAACCATAGGGCCTGGGGGCATGGACAGAGGTGACATGGGTAGTGGCCTACATGGCCTGGGGCAGGGTGATGCTGATCACCAAACCAACCTCCGCCCTCTACACACAGGTGACAGTGGATACTCACTCCGTCCTGGCTGCTCACACCTCTACCAGTGGTCCATGACCCCATCGCAGCAACACTACAATGAGCCACCACATGTAATGTCATTGAGCAGGTGTTCAGGATGCTGAAGGCACATTTCGTTGCCTGACACCTCTGGTGCCCTCAAAGGCCTGTGGGCTATTCCTGGCCTGTTGCATCCTGCACAACATGGCCAACGAATGTGGGATAGCTGTACAGGTCGAGGAGGGGGCAGCGATGGGGGACGATGAGGACGACGGGTGATGATGGTGATGGGCAGCCTCCCCTGGGCCGATGGGACCCTTAACTGATCCGGCTGGCACAGCTGCACCAGGACACCATCATGGAGGAGCACTTCAGCCAACCCAGGTAAGACATGGGGCCATGTAACCACCAGTGGCTAAGGCACAACCCACAAACACGCATGGACACACACCAGGGGTGCATGCCATCAACAGAAGTGGCAGGGCACAGAAGAAAAATTACTCACCTTAGTAATGTTGTTTCTTCTAATGGAGTCTTGCTATATTATGACTATTGCAGTTTGTCCCACCATTAGAACTGCCCGGAGGTGAAAGAGTTAACTTCCATGCCAGGCATGGAACTTGGAGCACGAGCTCGGGTTTGAGAAGCTCTGTCTGGAAGATTTCAAACTGAAACTGTCAGATCTTTACTAGCAAAACTCACTAAGGTTCTGTGTGGAAGCTGTAACTACACTCAGCCAACTGGCTACTTAAATATTAACACATTTTCCTAGTCCTAACACTAAGACTCAAGTCAGGGACCAGAAAATTAAAATAAGATGAAATAAGATAATATAAAACACAACACCCAAACACCCCAAAAAGAAGGGGTGGAAACAAAAAATGGGCATCAAAAAGTACCAACACTGGAATGCCCACCCCATACCCCAAGTAGAAGTTCTGAGAGGGGCAGGCTGGAGGGTTCACTAATATAGTAAGACTCCATTAGAAGAAACAACATTACTAAGGTGAGTAATTTTTTCTTCAAACAACATGAAGTCTTGCTATATTATGACTATTGCAGAATACATAGCAGTACCTCCATGGAGGAGGGACAGAACTACTTAGGGAATAGGGCTCTGAAGCATGGTTATAAGCAAACCAGCATCCTCCTGGCCTGGATATCCAGGAGTAATGCTTGGTGAAAGTGTGTACCATTTTCCAAGTAGCTGCTTGACATATCTCTAAGATAGGGATGTCTCTGGCAGCAGCTAGAGATGCAGCTGTACCTCTGGTAGAGTGAGCCCTCAGGCCTGAAGGGGAACCTTTCCCAGTTTTTATAGCAAAATTGGATACAAGAGACAATCCACCTGGCAATGAATCTTTAGTGGCAGGTTCCTTTTCCAACCTCACCCATAAGTGAGAAATAGTTGGAGGGATTCAACCTGTGACCCTTGGTACGCTTCTATGTAGTAACTTAGGGCCCTCTTAACATCTAGCTGTGCAACCTCCTCTCACCAGAGGAGGAATGATCAGTGAAGAACACTGGAAGGGAGATAGATTGATTAAGGTGGAAATCTGAAACCACCTTAGGCAAAACTTCCTGTTAGTCCTGAGGACTACTTTATCCCTGTGAAAGGAAATAAAGTCAGTCTCCACTGACAAGGTTTGTAACTCACTTATGCACCTGGCAGAAGTGATGGCTACTAGAAAACAGTTTTCCAAGTAGGTACTTAAGCTCTGCGAAGACAGAGGTTCAAAGGGGGTTGCATCAGCTGAGCAATGCAAACATTGAATCCCAGGCAGGAGCAGGGTCCCTGAAAGGTGGATTAGTATGAAGTAATCCTTTGAAAACTTGGAAAATACAGGGTGAGTGAAAAGAAGAGGGCTTTCCTGCTGAAATAAAAGCAGAGACAGCTGCCAAATGCACTTTCAGGGTAGCTGGTCTCAGTCCCAAAGAATTAAGATGGACCATATAGTCCAAAAAAAATGGGCAAATCAGCAGATTCCGGGAAATATGCTTCCCAGAACACCATATGGAAAACCTTTTCCATTTAGAGTTATAAGTAGCCCTAGTGGAAGGCTTCCTAGAAGCTTCAGGATTTCGAGAACACCTTGAGAAAGGTGTAGGTCAGCAATTCTAACCCTCAAGAGCCAGGCCTTGAGGTTGAGGGATTTGAGATTCGATACTAAACTCTCCCAGGGCACAAGTTAACAGGTTGTGGTTCCTGGGAGAAACAGGGAAGATGGACTGCTAAGGACAAGAAGGAGGGTACCAGGGCTATCTGGCCCAATCTGGAGCAATCAGGATCATCTTGCAGGGTTGGGATCTGATTTTGACTAGTACATTGAACAGGAGAGGAAGGGGGAAAGGCATATAGAAACTTCCTTCCCAATCGAGGAGAAGGGCATCCAGGGGACTGAACCCATCACTGGGGCCTGCAACAAAACAGTGGAAGTTGGTGATTGTCTGGGGCTGCAAAAGATCTATCTGAGGGTGCCCCATCTGGCAAAAAACTATCCCTAGTACTGGGATCCAGTGACCATCTCGTGATGGCCCTGGGAAATCCTGTGAGAGCATCTGCCAGGACATTGTCCTGCCTGGGAGGTGAACTGCTAGTGAGGGAAGTGTTCAGGGAATAAGCCAGAGACCACAACTTCATTGCCCGGTGCACAAGGCTGAAGACCGAGTGCCCTCTGTTTGTTGATGTACCACATTGTAGTGGTGTTGTCTGTTCTGACCTGTACCACTTTGTTCTGAACAGATGCAGAAAAACCTGAAGTGCTGGAAAAACAGCTCTGCATTCCAGCAGATTGATGTGGAGCAGAGATTCCTGAGGGGACCACACTCTCTGGCTGGAGAGGTCGCCCATGTGAGCTCCCATCCCAGAAGGGACGATCTGTGGTAAGGGCCAAGGAGTGAGATAGAGGGATTGAAGGGACCCCTAGTCTCAGATTGCTCTGATCCTGCCACCACTGAAGGGCCTGGACTGGGGTCTGAGTCACTGGGATCAACTTGGATAGGGGATCTTTCTTTGAGACCAAAAGGCTCTCAAGTGGAACTGAATGTCCCTCATCTGAAATCTTGCTCCTGCACTACAGCTGTGGAAGCAGCCATGTGTCCTAGGAGCTGTAGGAAGTGCCTTGCTGGTCGAGAGACCTGCAAAATGAAGGAGAAGGTCAGGCCACTCGGTTCCTTACCCTTCTAGGGAAGGAAGGCTCTGGCCTGCTTTGTGTCCAATTCTGCACCTATAAAGGTGAGTACCTGGACAGGTTCCAGAACTGACTTTGGAAGATTGAGAAGAAAGCCCAGAGAGGTGAGCAGCTGCTGGGTAACTTGCAGGTGTGATTTGACCTGGTCTGGAGACTGACCTACAATGAGCCAGTCGTCTAGGTAGGAAAGATGGCAATCTTTTGCCTTCTTAAATGAGCAACTGCTACTGCCAGGCATTTTGTGAATACCCTTGGGGCAGAGGTAAGGCTGAAGGGCATTGCTCTGAATTGGTAATGGCCTGAGGGCAGTTCGAATCTGAGGTACTTTCAGTGGGAGCTTCTGATAAGAACATGGAAGTAAGCATCCTTGAGGTCCAGGGAAGCTAGCCAGTCCCCTGGCCTTAGAGAAGGTAAAATCATTGCCAGAGTCACCATTTTGAATTTTGGTTTTAAAGGTGCTTGTTCAGATATCTTAGGTCCAGAATGGGCCTCCATTCTCGTGTCTTTTGGGGTAAGGAAGTACCTGGAGTACAGACCCTTGCCCTGGTGTAGGGAGAACCCTTTCTACAGCTCTGAGAGCCAGGAGGTTGAGACTCTGCTCAAAGCAAAAGTTTCTAGAGGGTTTGCAGGTGGAAAAGATCTGATTCTCATCTTTGAATATTTTGAAGCTGAGAACCAGACCCTGGCTTACTACTTCCAGGACCCACTTGTCTGATGTTAAAGACTCCCAGTCCTGAATGAAGTAAGTCAGCCTGCCCCCTACAGGTAATGGAGAATCTGGCCCTGGGCACCCCATCAGGGTGCCTGTTTGGCAGGAGCTTTAGGCTGAGGGGGGAGCAGGCCTGCTTGCACCACATCTGCCCTCTCCTCTGAAGAACCCCTCTGAGCATAAGTCGAAGAGGAGGCCTGTTTGTAAAAGGCCTGTGAAAAGGCCTGCCTCTACCCCTGGGGTCTGCCTCTGAGGAGGCTTGGCCTCCCTTGGCTTGTGCACCCTATAAGTGGTTCTATATTCGTCCATTTTCTTCATATATATCTCTGTCTGCTCCCCAAACAGAAAATTTCCTACCACAGGAAAATCCATAGCCTTAGTCTGGGTATCCTGTGACAAACTAGTACACCTGAGCCAAGCCAATCTACGAAAGGCCACAGATGTAGCCATGACTCTAGAGGATACATCATTAGAATCCACAGCAGCATGGAATTACACCTTGGATGCCTCAATACCATCAGCAGCACCTGCTCCAGCTCCTCAGCAAGCTGGCCAGGGGCCTGTTTGGCCAAAGCCATGACAGTGTCCCATCTAGATTTTTGGTATCTTGCCACATAAGCCATGTAATCTGCTTGTCTGAGTCCCAAGAATGCTGCCAAGTATTGTTTTTAGCCATGGCATCAATCTTCCTGGAGTCCTTGTTGGAGGATGTGGCCAGGGAATATTAGTCTTATCACAGGCTGCAGCCTGAACTACCCCAACATGACTGCATTGCTGTGAAAGAAATTCTGTATCAGGACCTGATAAAGTGTACCTCCTGTCCATCTTTTTGTCCACAGGAGGGACAGAATTAGGAGCTTTAAAATTTTTATTGTTTGTTTCCTAAATGATTTATGTAAAGGAATAGACAATCTCCTGGACTCTGGGATATCCATCACTTCCACAAAGTCAGGTTCCTCTTGCTCATCCACAGCTTCCTCAAATGGGAGCTGGAGGGTTTGCAACCTTTTATAAAGCAGAAAATGAGAAGGGACTCAGAAAGCATAGGGGAGATTCTAAAGGTCTGTCTGAGAGATGTCCGGCTCAATGGGCACATCCAGACTCTCAAAGTCACATTCACACTGTTCATAATCATCCTCCCCTCCTCTGGTTCATAAAACTCTTCTATATCATATTCTTGAACTGGTGAAACCGGCCGAACTGACCTTTGCAGACAGTGGTGGTTCGGACGGAACCGAGAAAGTGACTGGACAATTTGTATTGCTTTAGCTATCTCTGCAGCAGTTGAGAAGGAATTTTGACTCACACCTGCTGATTTTCTAGTTTTTTTGCTGGAACTGGCTCCTCAGAGTCAGCTTTACGCTTGCCCGAGGAAGTCTCGCCCCTGGTCAGAGGGCACCTCTCCGGTTCGCTGGCACCGAACCGGGCTTCGGCCATCCGGTCAGCGGACTTTTGGCCTCTCTCGCCCTGAGCCTACCAACTCTTATCCAGGGTAGCTGCAGGGAAGTTCTTACAAATCTGGTTGTCTGAATTGAGGTGGTCAAACCTCAGACAATATACACATGTGGTGTGTGGTCAGCCTTGGCAAAGGCTTCCCACAGACACTACAGTGTTGAAACCCAGTGGGCCCGGTTTTTTTTGGGTTCTCAGACATAATGCCACCCTAACCAAAACTTGCCCTTTAACGGCAGTGCCAGGCAAGACACCCTTATCGGTTCCCAACCGTGTCACGGGTCATGGAAAAACTGTAATGAAATCCATTTTTTAGAACCGATAAGAACCGGAACCGCCTCTAAAAGCTTTCAAATGCTTGAGAACAAAGTTTTAAAACAACCTGATCGGTTCGAACCAAACAGATAAACATTTACAAGTTCCACACAGAAATAAACCTGTCTATTACTTACAATACCACAGACAGAGCTTGAACCGATCGTTTTATGTTAAAATAATAATAATCGCGGTTGAATTTAACCGAGAAAATACTGTTTAAACTGAGAAATGAACCGAGCAGTAGGAGGAATCTCCAGAGCGACTGTTCAGTGCGAGGCGGAGTAAAGAATCTGACAGTTTCAGTTTGAAATCTTCCAGACAGAGTTTCTCAAACCGAGCTCATGCTCCAAGTTCCATGCCGGCATGGAAGTTAACTCTTTCACCTCAGGAGCAGTTCTAATGGTGGGACAAACTGCAATAGTCATAATATAGCAAGACTTCATGTTGTTTGAAGCACACACACAACCAGAGATGGGTGAGGATTAACATGCCACACGGATGGACACACACGCACACACACAACACACCAAATGTGCACAGAGGGCAGGAGGCACACCGACCCAGTATGCCAGCCCTAGCAACACACATGTCACAGGCCACCACGCCCACTGCTTTCCATGTGTGCGTGTGTCAGATGCTGAGCACCATTGTACATTGAGTACAGCACAATGCAGGCATCATTAAGCACATGCAACTGTGGACAGCAGCCGGGAGGGTGTGTAGGTGGACTGTGTGTCCGTGCAGGGCTGGTACACCACCGCACTGCCCACTGAAACACACAATGCACACAGGGCAGCACTAGACAGCCGTGCTGGGAGACAGGTCAGTCACGTGACACAGTGCCCGCCACCACGGATGCGTGGTTGGCCCCACCAAGACCAGCCAGCATTGACAGGCTGACCACTGGCCTCATGGGTGGCACCGATGGTCCCCAGGGGTTCCACTGCATGAACGCGACCGCGCTCACGCAGAGGTCTGCAGCACCGAACATGCCTGCACCAGGACTGCTCGGGATGCCCACAGCTGAACCCGGTGTCGACAGGGTGGAGTCACATGATGCCAGGAAAGGGTGGACGGTGCACTGCATGGTGTCCACGATGCATGGGCACCTGACTGTGTGTGCATTGTGGCCATGACAGCAGTGAATGCCTGTGCATGCCTGTCAATGGCAGCGTCACATCCTCCCACAAATGGTCCATCCCTGCCAGGACCAGAGCGGTGTCCCTGCTGCAATGCTCCTCTTCCCACTCCAGAGCCACACGCAGTGCATCCATGGATGTCGCAAGCCGCATCTGCTGCTGGACCAATGCTTGCAGTAGGTGGTGTGCTCATCCAAGAGGTCATCTGCCCCCTCGGCATCCTGTCCCTCATGATGTGCATGGCCCTGATGATCAGCACCCTTGAGGGTGGGTGCTGTGCACCAGGACCAGGTCTGGGCATGTCCACAGGTGGTGCACAGATGCCGCCGCTGAACCCTGTACCCCAAGCCCATTGGCTGACTGCTGATGCTGCCACTCCAGCTGCCACTCCCCAGGGCTCATTGGTGCTGCTGCGAGTGGCCTCAACAGTCCCACTGTCCAGAACAGACACCAGTGCTACCCCACTGGTGCTGACAGGCACAGGCTGGGACTGTGCTGACATGCAGGCCTCTACGGCAGCACCACCCACAGCCATGGGTGTGAAGTGCCTTGCTGTGTGGCCATCCGTGGCACACATGTGTCACTGCCCATGATGGTAGCGCTCATCTTCATCGGTGACGGACTCTGCAGGCCCTAGTCACAGCATGCCGGGCATCCGTGGATGCAGGCATGCTGGAGACACAGGCAGGTCTTCCTCCACACCTGTTACAAACGACATCAGTGTGGACAGCCAGGCAGCCCCACTGTCGCAATGATCCACGATACCCATGGAGGTGGATGGGTCCTCCTCCATCTCCAGCTGACTGTCCTCAGTGGACAGGCCCACCAACGCTGACCCATGCAGACACTCAGGATCTGTAAGGAAAGCAAAGTTGCATTACTGCATGTGACCTACCCTGACCCCCCATAGACAGACCATGACTTACCATGCAGTGATGGGCCACCACCCGCCTGGAAGCCACCACCCTGAACACCCTCAATGGCACTGTGCTGCATGCTTCCAGCAAGCCTCTCCTCCTGTGGGGTCAGCTGTACCACCTCTGGCTGCCCCACCTGTTGTAGCACATGCTGCCCTGATGGCAGCCACCTTCTCCTTTATCCTCCTCCTGTCCGTGCCATCTTTTTCTTACACTCCTGCATGAGCGCTGGTGGCTGCCATACAGGTTCACAGCACATGCCACCTCCTCCCATGCAGCAGCACGGCCTGAGGCGTTCCCCGCTGTCCACTGAGAAGTGGCTCCTGATCCAGGTAGGCCTCAAACAGGGCTTCGCTCGCCTTGGTAAAGTTAGGACTCTCCTCCTCCTCCCACCACTGTGTTCCACCTCTCCAACAACGTGCTCGGTCATATATGTAGCCTGTAGGAATGGGAGCTGTTACCTGTGACTGTGCAGTCCCATGCATGTCCCTAAATCCACAGTCCATACTCCCAAACAGCATGCAACTCCACTAATAGACTGCAGTAACCGACTATGGCCACTGGTGCCCAATGTTGCACTTTTATAGTGCAACCCATGCAAATGAGGTGAGGCGCAACTTAAAGTAGATGCAAATTGCAGTGCTGCATCATTGAATGGCTGATTAGATGATTTGCATATGACGGCTGAATATCGCGTTGTTGCGCTTTGTGCAATTGTGTTGAATGTGCTGAGCCAATGGAGCAGTTCTGTGACATACATAGTACACACCTCACTGCACATGCCGGGTTGCTGATGCAAGTGTCTGCCATGCTGATGATGTGCTGTGCATGGTAGGCAATGCAGGGCACGGCTACCATTGTACCAGTGATGCTATAGCGATGGTCACTACATGGCGCTGTGGCACTGGGCCATCATAGGCGACTGGGCCAACTGTGGGTAGGCCGCTAATGATGGTGGCACACAGGCAGCCAGTCGCGCTACACGCATTGGGTTCCACTGGCGCTGTGCATGTCCATGCACCAAGAGACCCTTGACCCTGTGCCTGACCTTTGCCTCCTAGGTGCCATGCGTCAGGCATGGGTGCACCTCTATCATGCTGTTCGGTGATAGCACATAGGGAATGGCAGCGCTGTACCGCGCAGCATCTGCACATGGGGAGCCGCACTGCAGAGTGCCATATTGCCTAATAGAGCAGCGAGAATGGCATGCATGAGGGCAGCCCAGTGGTCTGCAACGAGCCGCCAACCTAGTGGACATTGTGAGCCTTACCATGGGCCACTGTTCAGGAGGCACCCTGGACAAGGCCAGGACCCAGGGTGGCAGGAGGTGGCCACTGCCCTTGAGGAGGCCACCAGATGGGGAGGAGCACCGAGCAGTACAGGCACAGATACGGGACCTGCACTGAGGAGCTGGAGCAACTGGCACACCCATGGCACGTGCCAGGAGGGGCATGGTGCCACGGCCAGGTAGGGTTACGCCAACACACTCTTTTATCTTCCATGGGTAACACTGCTGTATGTGTCCAGCACATGGGGGAGGGACTGTCCGGGGTTGGTTGTGGTGGTGTTCACAGGGTGTGGGGTGGGTGGGTCTTGCTGGGTGGGAGGGCACACACCTGGGGGGCAGGAGGACTTTGCTACAGGATTGTACTGATGTTCCTCTCTCATGTTTGTCTCACAGGTCCAAAGTAATGCCGCCATGCACGTGAAGAGCGGCGGTAGGATAAGCAGGTGCAGCCAGGCAGGGCGAGGGCCCCTCACCACCCACTGGACCAGCCCGATGAAGGTGAGTGCCATACATCCATGATTACTATTGCATGCTGTGTGACAGGGTGGGCAGTGGGGCATGGCCACCATCCATCGACACCACTGCCATGCATGCGACTTGTTACAGTCAACACTGTCCAGTGGCAATGCATGTCTGGGAGTGCATCAATGGTGGTCCATACGTGCACCAGGTACATGGTTGTGCCACTGCCTTTGCACCTACATAGCCGTGTCACTACACAGCCATGGTGGTGCTGTGTGTGACTTGGCCGTGGGTGTGTGCAGTGTTCCGCATGGCCGTATGTGCCTGGGTGGGCAGGTCATGTAGACGTGATCACTGCGGTGGTCACACACCATCACAGAGGTATGTTCCACAGCTGTATGCCATGCACAGTGGGCGGGTTGTATGGGTTGTGCATTCACACCTATTGACTGTGCTCCTTGTCCTAGGTACCCACCATCTACATGAAATCAGGGAGGCACTGCGGGAGATATTACTGGTGGTGAGGATATTGCTGGGCATCCTCAGACACATTGATGACACTGGGGTCCTGACAAGGCACAGAGCCCGGAGGAGTCAGAGTGGGGAGAGGCACTCCCACTAGGGATCAATTGGTCCCAGTATTCCCCACCCACCTGGACCCACTCTCACACCCCTCCTTTCCCATCCCATCCCATTTGTCCACCCCTGCCTTCTACTCACCCCACCTTGTTTGTGGCCCCCAACCTTGTATATAGTTTATGTAATATTGTGTATAGTTGAATTTTATATATCTGTTCAATACATTTAATTTTGATATGAATACTGTGGTGGTCTCGGATTTGCAGTGGGCTATAGGTGCTCAGCTGCAGTGGTGTGCATGGCGTCAGGGGTGTTGTGGTCATGGTATGTGTGTGTGTCCCTGTGTACGTGACTATGGTGTGGGGGTAGCTATCAGTCAGTGTCTGTGGTGTGTGTGTTGTGCCCTGTGCACTCGATGACTGTGTGCAGTGGTCCATGGTGCATGCTCTGTGTCCATGGTGCACCATCGGTCCATCCATGGCCTGTGCAGCTGACACACATACATGTCTGTGACCTGCATGATTCACTGGCATGTCAGTGCTGGCAGTCCCTGCAGGGCAGCCACTGTACCCGTCACATTGCTGTGTTGCCTCCTGTCACTGGTACGGTGCATGTCTGCCTTGGGTGGCACTGTGGGCACCACAGTTGTTGTCCCACCTCCATGCTGTGCCTTGTGTGTGCTGCAGGGTTGTGCCCTACTGTCTGTGACTTGTGCTCCGGGTGAATGATGGTGGTGTACGGGTCCACAGTGCCTGCACAGGGTGGCTGGTACTCGGTGCCATGGAGGACTACGGGTTGTGTGTACACAGTTTACATGGGCCCACACTGGGGCTTGGTTGCCCCACCACTGCGTCCCTGTGTTGTTGTGCCCTTGGATATGGGTGGGTGTCTGTCCATACACTGTGTGGCATCCGGTGTGGTGCATGCTTCCACGCACCACTGTGGCTGTCTGTACTGGCTGTTGTGACCTGTGGTGGGTCAGGGTGTGTCATTGGAATACTGTGCAGGGTGCTGTACCACTGGTGGTGGTGTCTGGGGCATGCCCTGTCCCGTGTGGGGTACCTCATGTGGCATGCATGGTTGGTCTCAGCAGTACCTCAGGGGACTGTGCATGGTGGCACTGTCTCTGCTGTTGTTGCATTGCTGTGTGCTGCCACCTGCTGATGGGTGCTCGTGGAGGGGCTGGCTTGCATGGTTCTGTGGTGCACAGGGTTGCAGTGTCAAAGTGGGGGTGTTGGCATGCATAGAGTTTCCTGCAGTGGTGGTCACTGCTCATGGGGGGGTGTCTGGGGTCACGGTGCAGGGTGTGCTCTGCATTGGGGGTGGTGTGGCATGGGGTGGTCAGCCCTCCTTGTGTGCCAGTCACAGTTTGCTGGTGGGTGTGATGGGGCACCATGGCCCGGCTGTGGGTTGTTTGCTTGTCTCCATGGGCCAGTGGTTATTCAGCCCTCCCCAGTTGTGCAGTACATGGGGTGGGGGAACAATGTCTGTTCTGCTGTGTGTTCCTGTGCCCATCTGTGGCATGGGTGGTGGGCCCTCCCTCCTGGTTGTGCAGTTGCATTGCTCTGCTGCTGGGGGTCATCCCTGGTTGCACTATGGCACCTCTGGACTGCTCAGCTGAACATCCCTTGTTGCGCTATGACGCATCAGGTCTGCTCAGCTTCCCCTCCCTAGTTGGCATAATGGTGCAGGTGGTGCGATATTCAGTCGCCGGCTGTAGGCGCAGTTTGGTCTGCTCTGTTTTTGAATGTTGCATCTCTTGCACATGGGTGCAATAGACTCATGCTTGCTCCTGCTATTGCACACTTTTGGGCGCAGTTTGAATATCTGGGCCCATGAATTTAAACTGATGTTGACACACACATAATATACATACTGAGTTAGTAACGGAAATATGCGTGAGCAGGGATGATCAATGGGAAAAAATATTGCTGGGTACTAGTTGCTCTATACATTCAGGAGATATAGAAAAGGTGGTGGGGTGGCTATGCATATATGTAATGCCCCAAAGTTGGGGCATCCCAGAAATGTAAATTAAGTAAAAGATTAGGGTTTACAGGTGCCCAGGGTGCCTGCCTTAGGTATAGACTGCAGGATAATTAGGTAAAAGGGGCCCGCAGTAGTTGTTTCCTCCCTGTACAATATAAAACACTGCAATTAATAAAGAAAGTGCCCTGTGCACTCAAACCTGATAAAAATAGAATTCAGGTAGCTTCAGCAACAATGGCCTGGATGGAATGCTGTGCTGAGCCGCTCATGCACAGCATTCCACTCCAGCTACTCTAGAACCCTGGTGGGTTCAAGTTTAAAAATATTTGTTCGGTTAGTTAGTTGATCCTGGGCAGTGGTCGAGGAGACAGGACACAGAAGTCAAGGGACAGTTTAGGGCTTATGTTGCATTGAAGCCATCCCTCTGGGCTTGCTGTGGTTCTGTGCTGCCTCCCCTGTGAAGACTGCTCGCTCTGCCTTGTTCTGTGGTCGGTGGTGCCACCAGGGCACCACAAAGAAGTAAATCAGGTGTTTAACGGGGTTTGGGCTTGTTAGTCCAGTCGTTTTATTGTTTAAGCCCACTCAGTAATTTAAAGTTTAAACTCAGTCTCACATGCAGCATTACCAGCCACATCGCCATCTAGTTTGTTGGCCGTCTGAAGCCCCTAGTCGCCAGCCGCATTGCCTGCTCAATTCCTCCCACTGCCAGTATACCTCCCGCCTCCCGAGATCGCAGCAGCCCTCCAGTAGACAACGGAGTGGTGAGTTGGCAGCAGCACTTGAAGTGTGCTGACTGCCTGTAAAGGAGAGACTGTTTGTTTTATTTAATTTGAAGCGCAGAGAAGGCGCTGGGGAAAACGGGTAAAAGCCGAAAGACAGCCGAGTCAAAAGGACCCTGAATTAATATTCACCAGGGAGGTGGGGTAGTGATGCCCAAAGGAGGGGCCAGGAGGGCAAGGCCAGTATAGCGGCCTCTTAAATATTCATGAAGAGTCGGGATTAAGGGCGGCGATGCAGGACTAAGTGACAGTAGCTCTCGCACAGCCTGAGAAATTAAAGGGCCTGCCATTTCTGGCCAATTATAAATTAAAAGGAGGCAATTCAGGCCCAAGGTTTAACAGGGCACTAGGCCCACAGCTTAAAGGGGCAGCAGGCCTAATTTGAAGGAGGGCTACCAGGCTCAACATAAAGCGGGTTCAAAGCCCAGAATAGAGAGGCACTAGGCCCCTAAATTTAAAGCAGAGCACCAGGCCCTGCATTTTGAAGGGCACCAGGCCCACTGTATTTAGGGCATCATGCCCACAACTAAAAGGCTATAAGGCCCACAGCCAAGTGTAGGTTATCAGGCTCGAGGTAAATGTAGGGCATTAGGCCTGAGGTAAAGCAGGATTCCAGGGAGGCCCGCCTCAGTGAGTGAGGGCAAGCCAGCACAGTGGTAGTGAGGGCAGCCCCAGCCTAGCGGACTAGGGCAACCCAGCCTAGTGGTACTAAGGGTAGCCCTGACCTAGCAGATTAGGCAAGCCAGCCTAGTGGTAGTGAGGGTAGCCCCGCCTAGCGGATAAGGGCAACCCAGCCTAGTGGTACCAAGGGTAGCCCTACCCTAGTGGATTAGGGCAAGCCAGCCTAGTGGTAGTGAGGGCAGCCCTGGCCTAGCAGATTAGGGCAATCTAGCCTAGCGACAGTAAGTGAAGCACATAGGCCACATAGTAAATAAGGCATTTAGGCCTTGGTGTTCCCAGCAATCAACCTAGGGCAAGTGGTACCTCAGTATAGGGGTTAGAGCATCCTTAGCAAAGCATTCATGGGTAGCCAGATCTTATTCAGGAAGACCCTACATTTAGAAAAAGGGGTCCATCCAAGGGTGCTCAGTTCACAAATACTGTGAAGCTACTGTAACAACTGTACTGTTTATACAACTGTGATTGCTGAAGTACTTGAAAGATTGTGAACTTGCTAAGAAGCACCAAGACTGTATTGTATATGGATTGTGGTTATTTGCCCTGGTTACCTCAACTATTGCCTCTGGTTATCTGAACTATTGTCCTAAGAATCTGAAATATTGCCCCAAGCATCCAAACTATAGCTGTAAGTATCAGAACTATTGTTCAAAGCATTTGAACTATTGCTCCAAGCACCTGAACAATTGCCCCACTTGTAACAATTACCCTAAATTTATAATTTGCCTTTCCTCGGCAAACCATCAGATCATTCCACAGTCCCTTGGCATTGCAGGAAGGTGCATCTTTCAGCTATATTGTTACTAGTGCATGGGGACAGTCTAAATCTTCTAGCACACTGCAGTCCCATAGTGTGGTCTGTAATACTCCATACTCAGAATCAGTCTCTACCCAGAAGAGGATGTCTTCTCAGCATTCTTCACTCAGTGGGATCATCCATCAGCTCATCTCATCCATCTGTGTTGTCCGCCGAGTCGAGTCTGTCGCCGGTCGTACAAGTCGACTCCGCCGTTTCTTGTTTTCACAGCTCGCAAGGTGTGTCCGCCAAGCACATCACGATAGCCGTACAGTGTCATTTCATATGGCTTCTGTTCCAGATGTCTAAAAGTTGGTCACCCCTCAGAAGAGTGTGCTTATCCTGGAGAACCTGGTCTGCACCCCTGGTCATTCGCTGAAAGTCAAGTCCGTCAAGCCCAGTACGGGATGCGTCCGCTGTTTCTTTGTTTTGTTCTAGTTTCTGGTAACAAGATTGCAGAATTAACCATCATCGCTACAGATTCTTCAGGCTCCTGGTCCTATCGAAGATCCTTCAGTGTTAGCTGCCCTTGAGTGCTGCAGCATCAGTCAGGTCATGGTAGTCCTCCATTGGATTTGTCACCACGCAGGTCCTGATTTCTGTTCATCCTTGTGACCCTGAGCGTTGGAGGAACCCTTTGTTTTCAGTTGGAATCTGATAGCCCATTAGTGGTTATTTCAGGAACCAGTTGCTCTGGTTCTTTATTCTGGCAGCCTTGAGAGTGGGCTTTTGCCGAAGATACACATGGTCTGTTTAACAAACCTCTCATCACCCAGTGGCCTTGACAAAGTCCCTGCTGGGAATTGCGTTAGCATCTATTGTTCCGTTGCTTCCCTTCATAGCTACCATCACAGGCCAATGGTGTACATGAAGATGCCAGACCTCTGGACTCATGTAACATCTGGACTTTGGATAGACGTGTGTAGTGATAGCAACCAAATACTGTTCTGAGTAGTGTATGTCCTCTGATCCTCACCTAAGCTTATTGATAGGAGCAAGAATTATATAATAATTATAGAATAAGAGTGGCAGTAGGCCTCAGCATCTAGTGTATTCTTGTTGAAATAATTTTAGCAGTCATAGGTAATGTATCTGTCTTGTTTATCACCCTATTGTTTTTGGTGATTTCTGTTCCTCTTGTGACTGTGTCTCCTACCTTCTGGTACAAAATAAACACCTTGCGGGCACTGAATCTCTAGGATGACTTCTGCTCTCCTTGTCTGGGTAACTGTTATCTTATCCACAATAATTGGACCTTGGTGCCTCACTCATCTCTTTTCACCACCTTTAGAGTAGAGTAACACAGAGCACCTCTAGACCATCACATAAAATTTCTGAGTCGCAGGATACAGATAATTATTTATCCAAGAAGTCCAAAGTTGGAGTTGCCTAGTAAGAAGCACAGATGGAGCCAGGGTGTAGTAGTGGATTGTCTGGGGAGAAGAGAGTCAGTTGGAGGAGACCGAGATGGGCCTCGAGGGAGTATTCCACCATCTCCTTAACCATGCCGACTACTTGGAGCACCATGGCTTCCACAGTTTTCTGGAGAAAAGGATACAAACAGAACCAGCAATCTAGGGAATTCCATTCAAAGATGCAGGCAATGTCTAGGTTGTATCAGATCCCTGAGCAACAGAAGGTCAAAATCTTAATCAGGTAACTAAAAGGAGCTGCTCACCGGGAGGTTCAATCCTGGCCAAATGGGCGAATGCCACAACGGAACAGATACTACAGAGGCTACAGCAAATATTTGATGCTAGAACTGTGACTGACCTCAAAATGAAGTTCTTTTCTCACACCCAGAAGCCCCAAGAGACCCTGAGGACATTCACATTGAGTCTGCAGGAGCTACTGAGAGCTACAGAGAGGGTAGTGTGCAGAGGTCTGAGATGCAGACCGAGTGCTACTAAAAAGTTTGTTGAAGGGGTGCAAGCGAAGCCCTGAGGAAGGCTACATGCTACACTTGCAAAACAGAGGTCAATTTCCTGGACTTTAAGGAGAAGGCCATTCAGGTATTTGGTTTGGGACATGCCAGAGATGAAGCTCAGGTATATCCCCAAATGGCAGCCTCAATGGGAACTCAATGGCCTGCATACCCTACAAAAGGGTAGAAGGAAGACAACTCTTGGCAATGGAGACTCCAGCCAGAGGAAATGTCATTACAGAGATTGGAGCATGGAAGAGAAGCAGTTGCATACCCGAGCTGGTGTTCAGAGCATGAACAGATGTGTGGACCAAGCATACAGACACCGATCTGTTCTGTGGGCCAGCACCAGTCAACACTCAGAGCTGACCGAACAGATTGCTACCCTGACCACCAGATGGCAGAGATGTGCAAGGAAATACAAAGCTTAAAAGCAAGATAGAAGAGCGAGAAATGTTTTAATCAGCCAGGAAAAGAAAGAAAGGGAATGATCTAATGAATCATCCGGAGAAGGAGTGAAGGGAGCTCCCATGGATCAGTTTGATGGCCAAGGAAGACCCATATGTTGTTGGTGTGGTGTTAGTGGCCATATAGAAAGAAGATGTGGTCCAGCCAGCAGATAACACCCAATTTAAACAGAAATTCTTGAGGGATGAGGACCGACCCTCGAAGAGCAGGCGCTTAGGTCCAGCAGTCCGATTAGAAACAGTCATGTTTCATTGGTAGAAGTCTGATGATACCAGTCAAAATAGATGGCATTAAACATGGCATTGTTAGACACCAGATCACAGGTCACTACATTGCAAGGACGAGAGTTCCGGAGATACTGGACACCTGATGATCTTAAGCCACCTCCTAGATCATGGGTGAAGTTAATAGTGAGCAACGGTGATGAAGTACCTTATCTGGGGTATCTAAAAGCTGATGTCCAACTGGGAAAGAAAATTCAAAGCAACACAGGCATCATTGTTAGTGACCTAGAAAGTGATCAACTGCCACCACTAATCTTGGGATGAATGTTTTACAAAATTGCTTTGATGAACTATTGTGCATTCTCAACAGCAAGCCAATCGCATGACCCCAGGTGGAGAAACATGCCCTGCAGCAAACCATCTATAATCTGCAATGCCACCAATGGTTTGCTAACACTGAGGTGAAATTGGCAAAGTAAAGGTGACAGATGCCTGAGCCGGTAACTTTGAGCGGGCACGAAACCACTCTTTGCTGCAAAACAAAATTAGGCCGAGGTCAAAGATTATGATGCTCTAGTGGAACTTTACCTATGAACAAGGAAGAACCGATAATAGTAGCCGGAATGTAGCTACTGTAACCAGAGGTTGAAGACCAATCAGAGTATTGAATTACGGACTCACAATGTACAACTTTACAGAAACCAGCTGGTTGCCCAGATCCACACTGTGTGCTTGCAAGACATTTTTGAGGCTGAGGAAGAGATAAAGAAAGTGCCTGAAGGAGGGATGGCAGCGATCAGATACCAGAGTAGGCTAAAGAGATTAAGGTAGGCAATCCAAAGACCACCATTAAGCAAAGAGCTGATGTTCTGGAAGTGGTTTTACACGGAAGAAGCTTTTGCCAACACCTTGATTTCAGGTTAGCTCATGGGGTACAGCAACATCAGTACCCATGGACATCTGCCTATCGAGAAAACGATAGACCTATCCCACCAGCCATGCAAAGCAGCAAGTAAAGAGATGATTAAAGAAATGAAAAGGCTGAAGTGATCAAGGAAAGTCACAGCCCATGAGGCAGCACCAATTGTCCTGGTAAAGAAGAAGGATGGTAAGATCCGATTCTGTGTGATTACCGCAAATTAAATCCGTCACCCATAAGGATGCATACCCTTTGCCTCATATAGAAGATTCTCTCACGGCTCTCCAATCAGAGGCTGTATTCTCCACTCTGGATTTAACCAGCAGATACTGGCAAGTTCCTATGGCACCAAGGATCAAGAGAAAATAGCCTTTATTACCCCCATGGGTCTTTTCGAGATCACGAAGATGCCTTTTGGATTGTGTAACACACGGAACTTTTCAAAGACTGGTTGAATATTGTCTTGGAAGCTGTAATTTCGATATCCTTTTTGTTATATCTGGATGACATCATTGTATACAGTATTCAAGACTCACTAAGATCATCTACTTCACTTGGACGAGGTGTTCCAAAGATTGATCCGATATGGTCTTAAAATAAAACCCTCTAAATGTCATCTGTTGCAAACTAAAGTGAGTTATCTGGGACATATAGTCTCCATTGAAGGAGTGACACCAGAGAAGATTGAAGAAGTAAAGGAATGGCCTGTTCCTACTACCATTAGAGATGTCAAAAATGTTTGGGATTCATGGGATATTATCGAGATTTATCAAGAACTTCTTCAAAATTGCTGTGCCATTACACAAACTTTTAAGAGGATCAGCAGAGGTCGAGTCACAAGAATCATCTAGTTACCTGGGGAACTGAACAGCAAGAAGCATTTGATCAATTAAAAAGTACTAATTGAGGCTGCTTTATTGGCATATCCAGATTACGTGAAATCTTTCTGTTATATACTGATGCCAGTAAGAAAGGATTGGGGTGGTACTCACACAAGAACAGAATGGCATAGAAAAAGTAATAGCCTATGCAAGCTGAGGGTTAAGAGGCTCTGGGCGGAATGGCGCCCACTATAGCTGTTTCAAACTTGAATTTTTAGCGGTAGTATGGGCTATCACAGAAATTCTGGCAATATTTGGCTGCCACCCTTTCATGGTTTACATGGATAACCCCTGGCGCACTTGAATACTGGGAAGCTAGAAGCCCTCGAGCAGAGGTGGGCCTCTCGACTTGCAAATTACTAATTCTCCTTAAAATATTGTTCTGGTAAAGCAAATACAATGCTTACACCTTGTCTCAGATGCCTGGACAAGAGGAAGCAGAAGTGGATAACACCTTGCTGGAAAACATAGAAATGCCACCTTTTCTGCAAGTACCAGCTGAGATTGTGCAAGCATGTTGTCAAGTTGCTCCTGAGCCTGAAGTAGAAATTCAACAAGAGGTGGATGAGAAGATTGCAAACTAAAAGAATCTGTGGGTGAAATTACAAAGCCAAGACCCTATCGTTCGCCAAGTAAAAGCTCTAGCTGCTGCACAGAAATGCATGACCCAAAAAGAAAGAAAGAAACTGAACATAGAAGCCATGAAACTTTGGAGACACAGAACTCTCCTGGCCATAGAAGATTGCCATTTAGTTAAAAAAGTAGAGTCCTACTACACACATGGAATTGATTCAGATCATAGTTTCAAAGACCCTGTTCCATAATATTAGAGCATACCATGATAATTCAGGACATTTTGGTCACAAAAGAACTGAGGCTATTATCAGAAGGAGGTTTTACTGGATAGAAATGCAAACAATATAATAAAGTGGTGTGAGGAATGTCCAGCCTGTAATTTAATGCAGAGAGAAGATGAATCAGAGAGCTCTCTTCATCCAGTAGTTAGTAACGCATCATTGGAATTAGTTGCTTTCGATCATTTAAAGTAAGACCCAAGCACAAGTGGACGCATCTATGTCCTCACTATGGTTGATCACTTTTCCAAGTTTGTGGTTGCAGTGCAGTAAAACACCTATCTTCTTGAACTACCGCTGAGACCTTCTTGAGATGTTTTGTATGACCTTTTGGATATCCTACAAAATCCTCACAGATCAAGGAACTTTTCAATGCCAACTGTTTCATAAACGTTGCACCCTGTATGGAAGCCATAAATTGAAAACCACTGCTTACCATCCCCAAGGTAATGGACTTTATGAAAGAACGAATCAGACTCTGCTGGAGATGCTGCGAGCCCTAACAGAATATAAATGTCCCTTCTGGCCAGCTTTGCTTCCCAAGCTCACATATCTCTATAATAATAACATCATCCATTGCTCACAGGTTATACACCTCATTATCTAATGTTTGGATGCCACAGAAGACTTCTGATGAACTTAGTGTTAGAAGTATCACTGGAAGAAACCAGAGTAAAGAAACCAGTTGTGAATTGGGTCCAGGAACATAACCAACATTTGCAGAAGTTGGACAAATTGTTGGCAGACATATGGAGCAAGTACAGCAAAAGCAAAAGGCAAATTACGACATCAAGGCCAAGGCTACACCTTTACTTGTTGGAAAGAGAGTAATGTTAAAGAAACCCCAAATGCAGCAAATTGTCTTGTAGGAACCAGAACCATATTGTATTATTGAGATACCTAATCCTGAACTACCGCTATACAAGATCCAACAGGAATTAGGCAATGGTACCAAGATTGTTCATCGGAATCTCCTAAAAGCTTGCACTTTCAGAGATGCTGTTCTCGTAAGCATCAGAACAGTCCTATGCCAAAAGAGAGGCAGGAGTCCATAAAGACAGGATGTTGGAACTAGAATCGCCAACCAGTTGGTGTAAAGAACCATGGATCTGCACTTAGTATGTAAACTCTCATGACCATCCAAATGGTGTACCAGTGATAGATCCGAAATGCCAGATTTCCTAGAAAGAGAGCGATTGTTCAAGAACTTGTAGATTTCCAACCCCACAGATCCCAAAGATCGAATGCAGGTGTTCTGCCTAGAAGGCATATCACAGAAGCTTCCCAACTTGTACTATGGTACCATATGTAAATCTAGGCAAAGTACTTACCCAGACACAGTCACTTTAGTGTAATACTTCAAAAATGTACAGTATAGTAGATGTTTTAAGATTTTAGAGAATTTAAGAGTGTTTTATCAACATAAGATTTCATAAAGTGTTAAGTAAGATGTTAGAGTGTTAAGAGTGTATCTTTTATAAAGTGTTAAGGGAATACACGGGACGTGTATTTTAGGTAGGTTCGATCTGTAATGCCCCAAAGTTGGAGCATCCCAGAAATGCAAATTAAATAAAAGATTAGGGGTTTACAGGTGACCAGGGTGCCTGCCTTTAGTATAGACTACAGGATAATTAGGTAAAAGGGGCCCAGTAGTTGTTTCCTCCCAGTCCAGTATAAAACACTGTAATTAATAAAAGAAAGTGCCCTGTGCACTCAAACCCGTAAAAAGTAGAATTCAGGTAGCTTCAGCAACAATGGCCTGGATGGAATGCTGTGCTGAGCTTATGCACAGCATTCCACTCCAGCCACTCTAGAACCCTGGTGGGTTCAAGTTTAAAAATATTTGTTCAGTTAGTCAGTTGATCCTGGGTAGTGGTCGAGGAGACAGGACACAGAAGTTAAGGGACAGTTTAGGGCTTACCTTGCATTGAAGCCATCCCTCTGGGCTTGCTGTGGTCCTGTGCTGCCTCCCTGCTTGAAGACCTCGCTTTGCCTTGTTCTGGTTAGTGGTGCCACCAGGGCACCACGTAAGAAGTAAATCAGCTGTTTATCATGGTTTGGGCTTGTTAGCCCCATCGCTTTATTGTTTTAGCCCCCGGTAGACCAAGACCAGGACACCCGCCTGCAGCTCCTTGGAAGCTGCCTGCCCTTGAACAGGGCTGCTTCAGCTCCCCACGGTCGGCTGGCACCCAGCCAGCCACCGACCAAGACCAGGACACCCGCCTGCAGCTCCTTGGAAGCTGCCTGCCCTTGAACAGGGCTGCTTCAGCTTCCCACGGTCGGCAGGCACCCAGCCAGCCACCGACCAAGACCAGGACACCGCCTGCAGCTCCTTGGAAGCTGTCTGCCCTTGAACAGGGCTGCTTCAGCTCCCACAGTCGGCTGGCACCCAGCCAGCCACCGACCAAGACCAGAACACCCGCCTGCAGCTCCTTGGAAGGTACGGACAGCGTAGCCAATCAGAACACAGGTGCTTCCAGCAAACCCACTCTGATTGGCCAGGGCTAGTTTTCCATCAGCAGGTTATACAGACCTGCCACTAGAGGGATTCTTGGTCTTCTACATAAATCACTGTACTCATTCATGGGCAATATGGCCTGCATTTTCATTCCTACTTCTTTCCGGTGCTCCTACAAGTGGTGGTTGTAGTTGAGGTTCCCTTAACTTCACTCAACAGGCTGACAACTTCCTTAATACTGCCTGTGTGACAGCTCTGCAGCTGAAAACAGGAAGCCCTCAGTGTCTGCCATCCACCCTTCAGACTCAAGTCAGATAGACGCTGAGCAACCTATTATTACCTCACGCTGTGCTGTCATACTGATAGATACCAACAGAATCCTCTGCAGAGAGCCAGCACGCCTGGGCACCCTTGATTGGTGCGGCACTGCCATAGGGGATTGTGATTGGTACGCCCGCTTGCCTGCTTGCTCTGATTGGGACACCTTCTCTATAGCCTATTACAGTGTTCCTTCTTAATTCTGACTTCTCAGCTCTCACTCTGACCTGAAATTTTCTCCCACCCCCACCACCCCCATGTCCCAGGCCTCTTTAAATACACTCATGAGCCACCTCCTATATCATATTACTGCTTCATTGGCCTAGTTTCAACTGCTGCCAACCTATGATTGGTATCTGAGTGTGGCCAATAAGACTGCCCTGTGTTAATATCTCTTGAGCCCCGCCACTAACTAAGCTGCTCCTGCTCTCCTTGTTCCTTTCTGCTGTATTTTCTCATCTAGGTTTTAAGTGAGTACCTAGGTGGGCAAATTACTTACCTAGAAAACATTGCACTAATACAAATCACGAGACCACTCAATCTGGGACCATGGCTCTCCTTATTGTGTTTTTATTGCTCCTAAGGTGCAGAGTTCTCAGCAATACAGTGCGATTCAAGTACCTCAATGCAATTCAGTTCTCCAATGTACCTTATTAATACCTAACGTTATAACGGTCTACCGGCAGACACTATGTCATTCTCCTCTCCCTTTTAGCCTATTCCCCGGTTAGCCTACACCCCTTGCTACTGCCCTCACCTATGTCTATTCAGCACTTACATTGATCACATCAATTGTCATTACAGTGGTGCCCTCTTGCGCAGCACGATATGGGTTGCCGAGAAGAAATAAAAAGCAGTCTCCATTCTTATAAGCTCCTTAAAGAAAGTTATACTTCTGCTTGTTCTCTGCTCAGGAAATGTGGAGCTCAACCCTGCCCCCACAACTTACCTCACCTATCGATTTTGTTGAGGCCACAGGTCTCAAAATGATGATGGTCAACATTTTAAGCCTGCCTAAAAACTTGTACAGCTGAAGCCTGGGCTGTACACGTTAACCTTGACCTTATCATAATTACTGAGTCGTGGTTAAAAAGATGAACACTGATCAACAAATATCACTGCAGGGCTACAATTTATTTAGAGCAGATAGAGAGTCTAGAGGCAGGGTGTGGTTATCTACACCAAATCTAAGTACTCAGTCACCAATATTAGTTGCAAATCTCTAGCCAAGGAATTTGAGTTAGTTTCATTGAGCCTTCATCTCTCCTCGGAATGTATCACTATCCTAGGTGGCTATAGACCCCGTCTGGTGGTGATGAAGTCCTTAATCTTTGAAATCCATGTTCAGAGATGCAAAACTGAAACAATATTTCTAGGAGATCTAAATATGGAATGGCTGTCACCTAAATCACACGGCCTCAAATCCCTTTGTGACGAAGCTAGGTCTTGGGCAATTAGACAGTGAACCCACCAGGAACAACACTCTAAATACTACCGACAATTCCATTCTAGATATGGTATTAACCACCTATCACACAAAATATCTCATTCGGCAGTGTTTCACAATGACATGAGCGATCATGGAATTGTTGCTTGCATAAGATCTCAAATTAAGGTCCGGCCGAACCCATCTTTATAACAAAAGATCCTTTCGCAAATTCAGTGCAGTAAACTTCCTATCTGACCTGAGCATGATCAGATGGCAAGATCTCTACCTAGCCAAAGATGTCAACAAGGCAGCTTACATCCTTAATGACAAACTCACTACAATAATAAATAAGCATGTCCATTTTATCAAAGTAAGGGTACAGAACAATTCCAACCCCTGGTTCACCTCGGATCTCAAGGCAGCCCTTATAGCTCGAGATAAGCTCTGGGCTAAAGCTAGACATTCCAAAGAATCTTCGGATTGGCAGGCCTTTAGAACAGCCAGGAATAACTGTGTAAAAACTTCGCCTACTAAAGCTAACTATTATATTTCTACTTGAACAAGCTAAAGGTAACCCTCATAAAATATGGAAAACTATCAAAGCTATAGAAGGACGCCCCATGGCCCCTCTGTCCCAACAAAGATAGTTGCAAGTGGCAAGATTGTGGAAAACAAGTCCCTAATCCTGGAGGAACTTAACTCCCACTTTGCCATGCTGGATTAGCTTTGACTCGTCACCTTATGCTGGTGCTGGGGTGAGCCAGCATACCCCTGCCTCTACATCTAGTCCTGCACCCAGCCCTTCCAACTGTGCAAGATAACTTATAAAGAAGTAGAAGATTCTCTCTTAACTTAGACACCAAAAAGCGCAGGGGACGATGGCTTGGAACCCTTTTCCTAAGGTCAGGCTACTCCCATCTCACTGCCCCAATTCTCCACATCTTCAATCTTTCCATTACATCTGCTACTGTGCCGTCCTGCTGGAAATCAGCACATATCCTCCCCTACTTAAATCTGGTGACCCATGCGATGTAAACAACTATAGGCCTATCTCCATATTGCCTATCCTTTCTAAAGTTCTCGAAAAACTGATCCATATTCAGTTAAAATCTCACTTGGAAAACTTCTCTGTCATTAACCCAGCTCAATCCAGCTTCCGGCTAATCATAGCACAATCACTGCACTAGCAAAAGTAACCAATGATTGGATCTCTGCTATAGATGCTAAGAAGGTAACTGGTGCAGTCTTTTGGACCTCAGAAAAGCTTTTGATACTGTTGATCACAAACTATTAGTCAATTGCCTTGCAAAGTTGGGTGCCACATGCCATACCACCCAGTGGTTCTCTAGCTACCTAACTGGAAGATTCCAAAAGTAAAGGCGGAAGGCTTTTTTCTGCTGCCTTACAGTTGCAAGAGGCATCCCCAAGGATCCATCTTAGGCCCTATCTTGTTTTCTTTGTACATTAATGACTTAGATGCTAACATATCTACGTCCAATCTGCACTTTTTGCAGATGGTACTGTGTTGTGTACTCTGGCTCATCGTTATCTGAAGTCAAGGGAGTGCTACAAGCGGACTGCATAACTCGAGCATAATCTAATAAAGGCAAAGCTTCTGCTCAATGCTAAGAAGACTAAAGCGATGATATTCTCCAGCAGTGCTGTCACAGACCCTCCCAATACCCTTGCCCAAGACTTCATTGTCACCACGCTAAACGAGCCTCTGGAAGTTGTAACCAAATTTAAATATCTGGGTATCTGGATTGACAATAAATTATCTTTCAGATGTAGTCCCTTTATACAAAAGTGGGAACAAAGAGGAGCGGGGAACTACAGACCAGTCAGCCTCACCTCGGTAGTGGGGAAGATCATGGAAGCAGTACTGAAGAGAGATTGGTGGAACATCTGGTTGTCAATGGACTACAAGACCCAAGGCAGCATGGTTTCACTAGGGAAGGTCATGTCAGACCAACCTCATTGAATTTTTTGACTGGGTGACTAGGGAGGTGTATCAGGGGAGGGCAGTGGACATGGCCTATCTGGACTTCAGCAAGGCCTTTGACACTGTGCCACATAGAAGACTATTGCACAAACTGGGGAATATGGGTGTGGCAGGACAGAAAAGGGTGGGTAGGTAACTGGCTGGGCAGCAGGACACAGAGGGTGGTGGTAAATGGCTGTCACTCCACAGAGGGAAGAGTGACCAGTGGGTACCACAGGGATCAGTGCTGGACTGGTACTATTCAATATCTTCATCAGTGACATTGCACAGGACCTAGAAGGCAGAATTTCACTGTTCACTGATGACACAAAGCTCTGTAACAGAGTAGACACACCAGAGGGTGTAAACAGAATGAGAAGGACCTGCAGAAACTTGAAGAATGGCCAGGGTTTGGCAGTTGAAATTCAATGCAAGGAAGTGCAAGATAATGCATATGGGGCACAAAAACCCTGGCACAATATATCAGTTGGGGTGAGGATATAGCATGCACCAAGCAGGAAAGGGATCTTGGAGTTATCATCTCTGATGACCTCAAGGCAGGGAAACAGTGTGACAAGGCAGCAGGTAAAGCAAATAGGATGCTGGGATGCATAGGCAGGGCATCACCAGCAGGAAAAGGGAGGTCATAATTCCACTATACAAGACACTAGTGAGGCCGCACCTGGAGTACACTGTGCAGTTCTGAGACCTTACTCACGTAAGGACATAGACAGGGTAGAGAAGGTTCAGCGGAGGGCAACAAAGATGGTGCATGGATTGCATCACAAGACCTATGAGGACAGGTTGAAGGAACTGAACATGTACTCCCTGGAGGAGAGGAGGGAGAGGGGATATGATAGAGACAAGTATCTTACAGGGAGGAACAGGGTGCAGGAATGCACTATTTTTAAGCGAAAAGATGTTCCGGGACTAGAGGGCATGGGATGAAGTTGGAGGAGGACGATTCAGAGGAAACGTGAGGAAGAATTTCTTCACAGAATGGGTGGTGGACGAGTGAACACCTGCCAGAGGAAGTGGTGGGGCTGAAACAATCAAGGATTTAAGAATGCATGGGATAGACATAAAGGAATTCTGGAGGTCAGGGTAAGGGCAACAGACTTCCTGGAAAACATAAACTGAACTTACAAACTTAAATGGGCAGACTGGGTGGCCATAGGCCCTTATCTGCCGACACTGTCTATGTATCTATGTATCTTCAGTGACCACGTCAAGACGCCTCTAGAGGGTTAAAAGCAAGGTTAGGTTTCTTCTACAGAAATAGGCCCTTTTCCCCTTGAAACTCGAAACAAGCTTGTACAGGCCACTTTTCTCCCCTACTCGACTATGGCAATGTAATCTATTCCTCCACCAGTCTTGCAAATCTAAGTAAACTGGACATCCTTTATCACCGTATGCTACGGTTCATTACCAACTCCCCACTGCCTCGCACCACTGTGACTTATATGCAGCTGTTGGTTGGACATCCCTTACTACTAGATGCCTGCTCCATGCTGGGCTATGGACTCTTAAACTGCTCCTACAGAAATTGCCAAGCTATCTCTCTTCCCTTATTAGTATCTCACATAATGCATACTGTTAAGAAAATCTGACTTTATTATGCTTGACATACCAAGGACACGGACTCTCCTTTGGTAAACGTATATTGCATATGCCCTTCCCTCCATTTGGAACCAATTATAAACAGTACTGAAACTAACTAGCATAGTTTCAATAAACTTCTACAAATCGCTAAGTTCAGCCAAAATAAAAGACACCTGTAACTGTCATTAAGTCTCTTCCTTCCCCATGTGTGCCATATTTATCCACTGGTAAGGTATAATTGCTAGTCATATTAACTGCTTTCCTTCCCTTCTACTCCTGGCTTTTATCTATGCTTACGCCTCCACTGCTACTCTATCAAATCACCTCCCCATATCAGTTGTAGTCTGTTGTTTGTTCTAGCTGCCAAAATACATGTATTGCACACACCAGTCATCATGTTTCATTTATCAGTATGCAACCTGTAAGTCGCCTCTGTCTCATATTAATGTTTACCACCCGCGGTCACCCTATGTGGTACCCTTGTATGTATATCCAGCCTGTATCATGTAGCGCATTTCATGATATACTGTTATTATCTATGTATGTTTGTACTTTAAGTGTTTATGTCACAGGACCTCCTTGTGAATGAGCTTGCTCAATGGAGTTTTCCTGCAATAAACTTGAACTTAAACTCAGTCCCACATCGGCAGCATTACCAGCCGCACCGCCTTAGTTTGTTGGCCGCCTGAAGCCCCCTGTCACCCACTGCATTGCCTGCTGAATTTCCTACCACTGCCAGCATACCTCCCGCCTCCCAAGATCACGGCAGCCCTCCAGCAGACGATGGAGCAGTGAGTCGGCAGCAGCACTTGAAGCATGCTGACCGCCTGTAAAGGAGAGACTGTTTGTTTTATTTAATTTGAAGCGTGCAGAAGGCGCTAGGAAAACGGCTAAAAGCCGAAAGACAGTTGGGTCAGAAAGACCTTGAATTAATATTCACCAGGAAGCGGGGAGTGACACCCAAAGGAGGGGCCAGGAGGGCAAGGCCAGTATTGCAGCCTCTTAAATATTCATGAAGGGAGCAGAATTAAGGTGGCGACTCAGGGCTGAGTGACAGCAGCTCTCAGACAGCCTGAGAAATTAAAGGGCCCTGCCATTTCTGGCCAATTATATATTAAAAGGAGGCAATCAAGCCTAAGGTTTAAGAGGGCACTAGGCCCACAGCTTAAAGGGACAGCAGGCCCAGTTTGAAGGGAGGGCTACCAGGCCCAACATAAAGTGGGTTCTTAGCCCAGCATAGAGAAGGCACCAGGCCCATAGGTTTAAAGCAGGGTGGAGACCACGTGATGCAGAGTGCTGAGTAGAAGCACCTGTGCTAAGCTCCAGCCTCCTGATCTTATAATCGTCTTTTTCTGACATCTGAATCCTAAAAATCCTCTGCATTTAATTTTTCCTGTTGCACAAACACCTAGAGTGCCAGTTTTTGAGAGTTTGGTCTGCTAATGGAGGCTTACATGAAGAAAGCCCCAAAAACATACCCCACCTGTTACTCCCTAGAAGGGCCCCAAAGAAATCTTGGCCTCGGGTGGGCCAGATAGGCCTGATCCTTTGAGTCAAGTAGGGGAACAAGAACCTTTAACACTTAACAGGTTCTTAGAAGAATTTAAACCCTTCCTGAGGAGATGAAAGGGATGGCGATTGACTTGAAAGCTCTGTCAAAAAGCTGGATGAAGTTTGTTAACTGACTCGATAACACTGCCTGAATAGTCTCGTTGGAGAAATGACTAGAGAAAGTTGACCCCGAGTTAGTGTCTATGCGGCAGAAGCTTTCTGATGGAGGCAAAACTTGAAGATCTGAGGGCCATAGCCACAGGAACAATGTTGTGATATTAGGGCTACCAGAGGGAGAAGAAGGCCAGAATGCTGTAGCTTACAGAAGCTGGTGGAATGGGTTGTTGGCCCTCCTTCGGCCCTATATATATTATCGAGCGAGCTCACAGGTTGTTGCAACCGAAACCTTTACCGTGGCTGCCCTCACCCATTGTTTGCTGATTCTTAAATTTTTAGAGAGACAGCATTTTGCAGAAAGTCAGAGCTCTGCAGGAGGTCCATTTGGAGAAATCTAAATTGAGAATTGCACAAGACCTGCCAGGATCAGTTAGTTTGAAACGCAAAGTGTTCCACCCCTAATCGTGTCCAAGATTATTGCTGCAGGGCTTAAATTTAAGATGGGGTTCCCGGCTAGGCTGCAAGTTCTTGTAAGCGGATCCTGGTTAAGTTATGAAGATCCAGAATCTGCCCTTTCAGGCCTCAAAACTGCTTTACCGGATCTGTTCCGAGAGCCTGAGAAGTTTCACCTACAAGATGAGGGGATGTCTGGTGTTGTCATACTGGGACTGCTATCTCTGTATTTTATTTATGAAGATAGTAACGATGGGTGCATCTGGAAGCTCTTGTTTCTCATCTGGACTGTGTTAATACTTATCTGGGCTACTTGCTGCTAGATTCTCAGGCCCTAATTTATGTTAATTGTAGTTCAGGGCAAGGACTCCTGGAATGTTTGGGCTTGCTTATTTAGGGATGGAGTTTTTGTTTCAGTGTTTCTAGTTATATAAACTAGCACTAGCGAGGGAAGGCTGTGTGAAATTGTTTAGGATTAATATCTCACTTTATAGATTGTTTGAATTGGGAGCTGTGTTGGGCTTTTCCAGTAGTTTCATATAGCTATTTTGGTAGGATTGGGCTGTGGCCACAAGAGGGAGCATCATGCACATGAAGAGTAACTAACGCTTGTTCTTAATTCAGAGAAGATCTCCCTCAGTTGTGTTTCTTGTCTTGAATTTAGGGCAGTAAATTACCCCAATTGGGGTTCTTGGGCCTGTGGGCTGGTAAATGCCCAGTGCAGAGATGTAATTTCTCATCATTTTTGCCTGGAGCCCAAGATGTTAGTGTCCTTCTCTGGTTTTCTGGTCATAGTCTGGTTGGCAGGGATAATTCCTCCATTAGTTTCCCATCTAGCTCTGGTTTGCATAGATATTTCTCACGGTGCAACAGAGGCCCTATTTCCTATTTGGTTCCCTGAGGTTTTGGGGCATATCTATGTGTTTTGCAGGCTACCTGCTCCTTTTCTATTATTCTAAAGTATTCGTGTGTGCTTATATTGGAAGCCCAGGACCGCTCTCTAGTTATTATGGGTTGTTAAAATAGTAGTGCTGCTTTGTATTTACTTGAGGACATTGGTACATTTGCTGGAAGCAGAGTGGTATATTCGGGGTGGAAGAGAGGAGGAAGGGACCCAGTACTGTGCTAAACGTTGCTTGTGGCAGTGTGGGTGGTTGGGTGGGGGTGGTATATGCTGGGTTTTGTTAGGTGGATGAGGTGAATTTGGGGGAGGGGAAGGGATAATTGTGGAGGGATGGGGGAGGGAGGGTTATACAGCAGTAACCTGTGGATTATGGCCGAATGTTTCTTGTGATTCTTGCACAGAGCTGAATATACTAAGCTCACTAATCCTAGTTAGATGGCTAAAGATGTGACTTTTGCTACTTGGAATGTTAAGAGGATCAGGAAAATCCAAAGAATATCAGGTGCTCAAACATTTAAGTCTATCATGTTCTCAGATAACTTTTTACAGGAATCTCATTTACTAGAATCTGAAGCCTTACAGCTAAGGAGACAACTGGTTGGGCAGGTTTATGATGCTCAGGGCTCCACTAAAAGTTGTGGGGTCATGTTTATTATCAATAGAGCATTCCCTTTGTTTCTACACAGGTTATCAAAGATCCGGGGTGGGGGTAGATTTGTTTTAGTTAAAGGCTCTCTCTCTGGTCAGTACCACTTTTACTTGGTAGTATATATGGTCCCAATATTGATGACCCAGGGTTTTTATGAGACTGATAACCATTATTCTTCCAATGCTTCCATCAGGATTATTATGGGGGGCGACTTTAATCAGGTCATAGATTCTAATGTGGACAGGACAGGTCAGGTACTGGACTGGGAGGGATGTCCCTGGGGCAGAGGGCACTTAAGGATTTGGTAGATCAATGCGGGCACTGTGATGTCTCTGCGTGTTGTATCCTGACTCTAAGGAGTTCACTTTCAGTTCAGTGGTGCACGGCTCGGAGTCTCTCATTGACTACATATTTATTTCTCAGGTCTCTTGCCCGGGGTCAAGGCTGCCTCGATCCAACCTGGCCCTGTCTCCGATCACCGCTTGTGTTATGCAACTTGGCATCCTTAACTTACCTAAAAGGAAACCAGAGAGAAGCTCAACGAAGCAGCTCCTTTAAGGATGCAAGCATTGCAAGCTCATAAGGGAGCAAATTGAGTTCTATTTTTCATCTAACCCTTTAGACAGTGCAAAGTCGGATATTTTATGGGGGCCTTTAAAGCATACATGAGGGGATCCTTATCAGTATGGCGGCTAGAAGGAAAAGGGCACAGGAGGAAGAATTATTATCATTAATGTCCCAAATTCGGTCCCTTGAAGGAATAATTCTGTTAGTGTCTCAGATGAGGACAAGAACAGGCTTCTAGTGGCCAAAGACAGATATCTAGAGTTGTTAAGAGAAAAGGCAGAATTAGCTATAATTTGAACCAGAGCCAGTTATACGGATCAGGGAGAGAAAGCAGGGTGCCTGCTGGCATTATATAAAACAACAGAAATCCATAAGATTTATCCTCCAATTCGGCAGTGGCAGATGGGTCCCTGAGAGTATCCCCACGAGATAGTACAAGAGTTCGCTTCTATATTATGAAAGACTGTATAGTAACATGAAGAGTCCTCCTTGTCCTGGGATTACGGAGAAGTACTTAAGAGAATCCCACCTGCCCTTCCTATCAGAGCAACACAAGGGTTTTCTGGCTATCCCCATATCCCAGGAGGAGATTTCGAGGTTATTGGTGGACTACCCAGACAAAGTCCCAGGTCCAGATGGGTTTCCTCTCTTTACAAGGTTTTTCGTGATCTTTACTACCAGTACTTTGTTGCCTATTTCAGTACATTCTATCTGGAGTAGAGGCAGATCCCCACCTGTTTGAGGCCCTGATTGTTCTCCTCCCTAAACCAGATAAGGATCCTGAATTAGTTCAAAGTTACAGACCCATATCCCTTCTAAACCAAGATATTAAAATTATTTCTAAGATACTAGCCAATAGGTTAACCATAGTCCTCCCTGATCTAATAGGTGTGACCCAGGTGGGATTCATGAAGGGACGTCTCATCAGACCATTTATGCATTCTTTCTATGTCTTCTCGGCTACCAGGGATGCTGAGTTCCCTCAGGGCTGGTCTCCCTGGATGCCGAGAAGGCATTGATCGTGAATTGGAACTTTTTGTTTCGAGTTTGGAAGACTTCCACCCCTCCTGTATTTATATCCTGGATTGCTGCATTATACAAACCCCCACAGCAAGGATTTATGGAAATTGTGCTTTTTCCAAGTCCTTTCACTCCATTCAGGTACCAGACAGGGTTGCCCCCATCTCCTCTTTTATTTAACTTGTACCTTGAACCTCTTATTCAAACCATTCTCAATAACGCCGCTAATACAAGGCATTTGGGTTGGCATCATGAAGTTAAGGTCACTGCATATGCAGATGATCTGTCAGTAATTTATCCCATCCGTATCTTCCGTCCTGGTTCTGCTGGGCTAAATAGCTAAATTTAGCACCTCTATCCAACTACAAACTGAATGCTAATACATCCTCCTTCTTTCCTTTAAATCACAAGATATTCAAGACTGATATTATCCCCTTAGGTTTATGTTGGACCCCTAGGTCATTCAAGTATCTGGGCATCAAACTAACTCAGAACCCCTTAGTATGGTTTAAGGAAAATTTGGAATCCTCTCCCAGCTTATAACTTAGGATCTTGATAGGTGGTCTAAGCTCCCTATCTCACTATGAGGCCGAATCAACATAGATAAGGTGAATATTTTCCCAAGAATTTTCTACCCTCTATCTCTCAATACTTTTATCTCGTTATCCTGGTTTAAGAAGTTGCATAGTATGTTCACCAGGTTTATCTGGTCTGATAAATACCCCAATTGGCCTACCATATGCTGGCTGCTCCAAAATCTGAGGGGGCCTGCGGATTCCCCTTGGCTATATATTATTTGGCTAGCCACTTGGCAAAATGTTTGAAATGAGTATGTCCCGCCCTGAAAAAGGCAACCGGGCATGGCTTAGAATAGAACTGATTTAATTGTCTACTAATCTGGATCCCTAACTCTGTTCTATGTAAAAATGTCTCAGGTGCGAATGGCTGAGAAGTGTCCCACAGTAGCTACTTCATTAAAGGTATACGCACAACTTTGTTCCTTTTTGCGATATACCCTCAGTTAGATCTGACCCAACCCATCTGGAACTCACATCTTTCACCATAAACAAGCAGCAGATTCCCGCATTTGGTTGCCCCAATTGGGTGATGGAAAGGTACTCTCCTTTGTGGATGAGGAGAGGCAATGGTTGTTGTAGGTGATATTATTTGGAAATTTAGTATCCGGCTCTCTCACATTTTAAAGCCATACAGATAAGGCATCTACTCACAATAGTCCTGGGCAATACCTCCTTACCAGACAGTTACGGCCCTGATCCCAGAAGTCTCTTCTTTACTTGGATCTTCGAGTATCGTATCCAAACTATATCAGGTGTTGTTTCACAAAGGTATGGGACTCTTTTGGACTGACGAGGTTCTGGAGCTCCATTCTTCCTCAATATTATCCTAATTGGCAAGCCCTGTGGAAGTCCTGTCATAAATATGTTTCCCAAGATAGGTTGCGTCTTATGCAATATCACATTTACACAATATGTACTATACTCAGATTAAGTTAAAGAAATGGGCATCTTGGACTCTAACTTGTGTGTTAAGTGTTCTCGGAGGAGGGAACACTTCTTCACATATTCTGGTCCCGTCCAAAATCTCTTTTCTGTGGGACTCTATCAAGGTGTCCCTGGATCCTTTACTGGGCTTAGAGGAGTACTTCACACCTGACATTTGTCTCCTAGGGGACTTGTCCTCTATTAGAGTTAAAGTGAGAAGGTTTCATATTTCTATGATAGCTTTATCTGTCAAGAAGCTTATCTTATGCCACTGGAAAGATAAGTCCACCCCAACATTACAGGAATGGGTGAATGAAATTCTTGCTAACCTGCGTACGGAAAAAGCGATTGCCAGCCTCCACAACAGATTATCTGTTTGTACCCAATTTGGGATCCTTTATTCTCTAATTCTAGCTGCTCAGACTTAGTTGTGTTCTAGGACAAATTGCCCTGTAGACTCCTGTAAAATGACTTTGTATTAAAGTGACACACTGATATGTTACTGCTGTATGGGAGGGAGGGAGGGTGGGGCAGTTTTAACATAATATGCTGCTGTATTCTTGCTTCAATTTCATGTTAACTGCCTTTACTGTGGAAAATCTGTTAATAAAGTTTGAATTGAAAAAAAGCAGGGCACCAGGCCCTGCATTTCAAAGGGCACCAGGCCCACTGTATTTAGGCATCAGGCCCACAGCTAAAGGCTATTAGGCCCACAGCCAAGTGTAGTGCATCAGGCCCGAGGTAAATGTAGGACATTAGGCCCAAGGTAAAGCAGGGTTCCAGGGAGGCCCCAGCCTAGGTGAATAGGGTAAGCCAGCCTATTGGTAGTGAGGGCAGCTCCGGCCCTGGTGGATTAGGACAACCCAGCCTAGTGGTACTAAGGTTAGCCCTGCCCTAGCGTGATTAGGGCAAAACAGCCTAGTTGTAGTGAGGGCAGCCCCGGCCTAGTGGATTAGAGCAACCCAGCCTAGTGGTAGTAAGGGCAGCCCCGGCCCAGGTGAGTAGGGCAAGCCAGCCTAGTGGTAGAGAGGCAGCCCTGGCCTCAGCGGATTAGGGCAACCCAGCCTAGTGGTACTAAGGGTAGCCCCGACCTAGTGGATTAGGCATGCCAGCCTAGTGGTAGTGAGGGCAGCCCTGCCTAGTGGATTAGGGCAAACCAGTTTAGTGGTAGTGAGGAAGCCCCAGCCTAGCAGATTAGAGCAATCCAGCCTAGTGACCGTAAATGAAGCATATAGGCCCCATAGTAAATAAGGCATTTAGGCCTTTGGTGTTCCGCAATCAAGCTAGGCAAGTGGTACCTCAGTATAGGGGTTAGGATATCCTTAACAAAACATTCAGGGGTAGCCAGATCCTATTCAGGAAGACCCTACATTTAGGAAAGGGTCCATCCAAGGGTGCTCAGTTCACAAATACTGTGAAGCTACTGTAACAACTGTACTGTTTATACAACTGTGATTGCTGAAGTACTCGAAGATTGTGAACTTGCTAAGAAGCACCAAGACTGTATTGTATATGGATTGTGGTCATTTGCCTCTGGTTATCTGAACTAATGCCTCTGGTTATCTGAACTATTGCCCCATGTTATCTGAACTATTGCCCTAAGTATCTGAACAATTGCCCCAAGCATCCAAACTATTGCTCTAAGTATCCGAACTATTGCCCCAATCATCCATACTATTGCTCTAAGTATCCAAACTATTGTTCAAAGCATTTGAACTATTGCTCCAAGCACCTGAACAATTGTCCCACCTGTAACAATTACCCTAAATTTGTAATTTTCCTTTTCTTGGCAAATCATCGGATCATTCCATAGACCCCTTGGCATTGCAGGAAGGTGCATCTTTTAGCTATATTGTTACTAGTGTATGGGACAGTCTCAATCTTCTACCAAACTGCAGTCTCATAGTGTGGTCTGTAATACTCCATACTCAGAATCAGTCTCTACCCAGAAGAGAACGTCTTCTCAGCATTCTTCACTCAAGTGGGATCATCTATCAGCTCATCTCTTCCATCTGTGTCATCCGCCAAAAGTCGAGTCCGCCGCCAGTTGTACAAGTCGTACCTGCCATTTCTTGTTTTCACAGCTCAAGGTACGCCCACCAAGCGCATCACGAAGCCGTGCCAGTGTCGTTTAGTATGGTTTCTGTTCCAGATGTTCCGGGTTGGTCGTACTCCTCAGAACAGTGTGCTCATCCTGAGAACCTGGTCTGTGCCCCTGGTCATTCACCGAAAGTCATGTCCGTCAAGCTTCAGTATGGGACGCCATCACTGCTTCTTTGTTTTTGTTCTAGTTTCTGGTGACAAGATTGCAGAATCAAAGATCATCTCTACAGATTCTTCTGGTTCCTGGTCCTATCGGAGATCCTTCAGAGTTAGCTGGCTCTTGAGTGCTGCAGCATCAGTCAGGTTGTTGTAGTCCTCCATTGGATTTGTCGCCACGCAGGTCCTGATTTCTCTTCATCCCCGTGACCCTGGAAGTGGTGTTGGCTGAGGAACCCTTTGTTTTCAGTTGGAATCTGACAGCCCATTAATGGGTTATTTCAGGAACCAGTTGCTCTGCTTCTTTATTCTGGCAGCCTTGGAGAGTGGGCTTTTGTTGAAGAAACACATGGTCTGTTTAACAAATCTCTCACCACCCAGTGGCTTTGACAAGGTCCCTGCTGGGATTGTGTTAGCATCTATTGTTCCGCTTGTTTCCTTCATAGCTACCTCACAGGACCGACAGTGTAATGAAGACACCAGACCTCTGGACTCATGTAACATCTGGACTTTGGTAGAAGTGTGAGTGATAGTGTAACCCCTTTGTTACCCGGGGTTACTAGAATCCCAGTAAGACCTAGTGGTAGGCAGGGAAGGCAGCATGTGAAACTCAGTTAAATGGGTTTCACACTGTCTCACTCTGTCCTCAGTCACAACTGAGACTGGAGAGGTGACATCATTATATAGAATTGTTACAGCTGCATGAGCCACACTTGGAATCTTCAGCTCAGAGAGTTCTTAGAACCTTGGGAATTTGAAAGGCAGTCTTCCATTTGTCCTTGAGCAAGAAGGAAGCATCAGACTGTAGTTTGAGTTTTGCCTCCACACAGAAGGAAGTTTTTCTGTGTTTCACCATTCTTCAAGTGGTGGAGACCGTCCCTCGGTCTCAGTGCCCCCTCCCTCAGGGGGTAGGAAAAGTCTCTGTGGCTTCTGGGGCAGCCTCTTTTCCCACCAAGGAAAGAAGCTGCCTGAAATTACTTTGTCTGTTTGGGTATACAGAAAGGTTAAAGGACTTTCGCCTTTGGGGGCCCTGCAAATGATTGGGTGAGTGTTTGGTCCAGTGTAAGGCAAACAACTGTTTTCAGTCAGGAAATGTTATTGGGAACTGCTGTTTGGGAAGACTATATACACTAGGACGAACAAATGGAGCAGTCAGTTTAAAGTTTAAATGGATTTAGAGTTCAATTAGAGGGGTGCATCAGTTCATCCACCATGCAATCTACAGTTTTACAGTCCTGAAGTTTCTGTGCGTTCAGAGAAATGGCCGGGTATGGGCTGTGGGAGCTGGAGGTGGCTAGATCCCTATCTTTAGTAACCAGGTCCACCTCCACGGATTTCTTCTGTTTTTGCTACCTACCCATGCGCTGGCCAGTGATGGGGTGGTACCCAGATGTGGGTCAACTTGAAAATCTCTCTAGGAGTCACAGACTTCAAATGGTGTGGGAGCCACAGGATGGGAACATTACTCCTTGTTGGATGGGAGTCTCCCTGTTTGATGGGAGTTTCAATTGGAAGTACGAAACAAAATCTCTGTAGGAGTCGAGACTTCAAGTGGTGTGGGAGCCACAGTTTGGGATCCTCCTTGTGTGATGGGATGTCTTTCCAAGTAGAGTTTGGGTTCATTCGCCAAGTGGACCATCAGTAGATTGGCCGGCAGGGAGCTGGGCCAGTCGGGTTGTGTATCCAATGCGCATGCAAAGTCCGGCTGAGTGCCTGGTGGGTCCAAAGCCAGACAACTGTTGTAAAGTGTTCATTCCTAAATGGACCGCTGTGTTTAACCTCTAATCTGCATTACAGTTACGTAGTCTCTGTGGGGTACCATACTGAGCTTTGTTTATGTTCAGTGAGTTAATAAATAAAGCCACACTGAAAATCCCAATTCTGGTTCTGGACATTACAGTTATTGCTTCCTGTAGTTGGATTTACTTGGGTGCCCCTGTGCAGAGAAGTCAAACCTAGGCCTCTTGTGCCAAGTAGCCTCATCCTTCTCTGAACCCCAGATATACAGCTTCCCCACCAGGTATTGCTGCCAAATGCCAACAGCATGCCACCTGTCGTTGTTTTGGTAAAAGGACAGGGTGGAGGTTACAATAGCTTAACCAAATACTGTTCTGAGATGTATGTCATCTGATCCTCGCCTAAGCTTATTGATAGGAACAAGAATTGTAGAATAATTATAGAATAAGAGTGGCAGTAGGCCTCAGAATCTTGTCTATTCTTGTTGAAATCATTTTAGCAGTCATAGATAAAGTATCTGTCTTGTTTACTACCTTATTATTTTTGCGATTTCTCTTCCTCTTGTGACTGTGTCTCCTACCCTCTGGTACAAAAATAAATGCCCTGAGGGTACTGAATCTCTAGGATGACTTTGTCTCTCCTTGTCTGGGTAACGGTTTTCTTATCCCCAATAATTCGGACTTTGGTGCCTCACTCATCTCTTTTCACCACCTTTAGAGTAGAGTACCACAGAGCACCTCCAGACCATCACATTAAATTTCTGGCGTAGTCGGCAGGATACAGATAATTATTTATCCAAGAAGTCCAAAGTTGGAGTTGCCTAGTAAGAAGCACAGATGGAGCCAGGGTGTAGTAGTGATTATCTTATGGAGAAAGAGAGTCGGTTGATGGAGACCAAGATGGGCCTCGAGGAATATTCCACCATCTCCTTAACCATGCCGATATTACTGGAGCGCCATGGCTTCCACAATTTTCCTGAGAAAAGGATGGAAATGGAACCAGCAATCTAGAGGAATTCCATTCAAAGATGCAGGCAATGTTTAGGCTGTATCATATCCTCGAGCAACAGAAGGTTGAAATCTTAATCGGCAACTAAAAGGAGCTGCTTACCGGGAGGTTCAATCCTGGCTGAATGGAGCGAAAGACACCGTGGAACAGATACTACAGAGGCTACAGCAAATCTTTGATGCTAGAACTGTGTCCCACCTCAAAATGAAGTTCTTTCTCGCATCCAGAAGCTCCAAGAGACCCAGAGGGAGTTCACATTGAATTTGCAGGAGCTATTATGAAGCTATAGAGAGAGTAGACACGGCAGAGGTCTGAGATGCAAACTGAGTGCTAGTAGAAAGTTTGTTGAAGGGTTGCAAAGCGGCTCGAGGAGAGAGCTCCGATGCTACACTTGCAAAACCCTGATGTCGATTCCTGGATTTTAAGGAGAAGGCCATTCGGTATTTGGTTCGGGACATGCCAGAGATGAAGCTCAGGTATATCCCCAAATGGCAGCCTCAATGGGAACTCAATGTCCTGCATACCCTACAAAAAGGATGGAAGGAAGACAACTCTGGGCAATTGAGACTCTAGCCAGAGGAAATGTCATTACAGAGATTGGAGCATGGAAGAGAAGCTGTTGCATACCTGAGCCAGTGTTCAGAGCGTGAACACATGTGTGGACCAAGGATACAGACACCGATCTGTTCTGAGGGCCCAGCCAGTCAACACTCAGAGCTGACCAAACAGATTGCCACCCTGACTCCACCAGATGGTGGAGATGTGCACCACCAGGGATATAGGACATTAATCTTTTTACAGATGCCCACGATCAGGCATGGGGGCGCCGCCAGGTGCAGCCAGAACTTCGGGTGGCCACCCACAGGTGGCAGCTGCGTGTTGCACCCTGCAATTTGGCAGCTCACCTGTGGGTGGCCATCAGTTGTTCCTTTTTGGGGTGTAACTTTGTGCTGGTGCAGGTAGGGTTGAACATGCATGGCTCTGCACATCCCGGCTGAATATCGAGCTGTGCAGGTTATGCATGGGCACGCCCCACCTGTGCCTGCTATTGCATTACTGATGCGCTCCGTAGATTGAAATTTGTGCCATGCACTTTTCCTTTGGAATATCATGCCGGGCTCATCAGTGGGTTGCGCGATGGTTAATAACACTGTTGCGCCATGCGCAACTGCTTTGAATATCAGGGCCCCAATATTTAATTGTCTATTGGTCTTGATTTAAAAGTTCACTTACTCCCTTTTATGTAGAACAATTTTATATATACAGCATATATATAAGTATATATATATTTATTCAAATTTTGAAATATGCACATTACACTTACTAATAGGTTGTAGACAGACTTAGTCTATCCTATGTATGGTTCTGCACTTTATAAGTGACATCAAGAATTTTAATTACTGTGTTTAATTTATTATTTATTGATGTGATTAGGTTTCAATCATGGTCACGGATTATATTATGCACTGTCACTTTAATAATTACTGTGCCTCTATAAGGGTGTTATCTTAGGCGGGCATCACCTCTTGAGGATGCACTGCATGTGTAACTGGTCGAGGTTGTCTGTCCAGAGCTTGGAGTGGCTCATTTCTTTTACTTATGTGGCTGAAATAAAAGTTTTATACTGAGTCGTCTGTGGTGCCTGCAGTAGTTTGCAATACTGTATTGCTCTTTGTGCCTATCACATGCATTTTTGAACCCCACCATTGTTGTTATCCCCATCACCTTTGCCAGTGGGCTGCTATATGAACCCAGTATTCTTTTCTGTAGAAGTACATCCTTACAGCTATCCTGAATCTATCCCCATTCAGATTTATGACATGTCCCCTTGTTCTTGAGCAAATTTTTATTTTTTACTTCTGTTTATGCCCTCTGCCACCAGCTACTAACCTTCAGGGGTTGCTAAGGCATTAAGATGGCTGTTGTCCCCACCTTACCAGTTCACCAGTGCTCAAGACCATCCCCTATGGAGCTGTGGCTATACCCCAGATGGGGCCAAGGTGGGCTGCTCATGCCTCATAATTCAATGTTTCATTGGGATGCCAGAACCATGGAACAGGCAGGGAGATCTAGTTTGGTGCAGGCGCTCCATCATTCCGGTGTGTTAGGGCCATGTTTTTCCAACTTTCGTCTAGAGGTGTGATGTGTGCTTGATGTCAAGGTGCCTGTGCGACCTCCATCATGCCTCTCCACCCAGAGTCTGAGCTTGGGCTTGCTGTGCTGCCAACGCCTGCGAGAGGCCAGTCAAACACTGAGCCCTCCCCTCAGAGAGGGCAAGTGGTCTTACAGATGCTCAGCCTCCTCCCTCCTGGCCAGCCCTCCAATGCCTCAGGCTCATTCCCAAACCCAGGTCACTGGTATCACAAGCAGTAGCATTACGATGTGTTGGCAGGCCAGCTAGCAACTTTTTTCTGTGAAATACTTCAGCCCAGTTCATTATTCCCTCCAATGTATTTAACTGTCTCTGTCGTATTCCCTCTCTCCTTCCTATTTTCTATGGTGTACATATTTATGTCTTTATTTTGGTCTGATAAGATTTCTGATATAGACACTGCACCATTTTAGTTGCCCTCCTCTGAAAGCTGCTGCTCTGCATGATGGTATGCTGAAAGGATATCTTCCCTTTATACTGTCTGTTCTCAAACCTCTTCACCATCTCTCTGCTCCCTGTTCAAAATCTGTCCCTTCAGAACATGTTTGTTTCAATCTGAGAAACTGACCTTTTGGGATATTTTTCGATCAAGAAAGTTCAATTCCACTTTTATGAATTCAGAGCGCAATCACTTTAAGGAATTTATCAGAACATGGAATCAATACCAGGAAGATATAATTCTGGTATGGAAAAGATCAGAGAACACAGCATTGACATGTGTGGATTATATCAATTGCACTACTCCACATTTGAAATTTACAGCTGTAATTAGTATGGTGGAAGTGAACTTTCTTGGTTTGACTATCACAAAAGATGCCACTAGACTGAAAACTAAATTGTATAGAAAGCCAACAGCTAGAAATTCCATCCTACAAGCAGACAGCTGTCATCTCAGTTTTCTTAGTGAAAATATTCCTAGAGGTCAGTTTCTCAGATTGAAATGAACATGTTCTGAAGAGACTGATTTTGAACAGAGGGGCAGAGAGATAGAAACATAGAAACAGAGAAGTTGACGGCAGATAAGGACCACAAGGCCCATCCAGTCTGCCCATTTCTTTTTCTACCTTATGAATGTGCCATAGGCCTTTACTGTGTCAATGGCCTATCTATTCATACTCATCTGTATTGCTCACATGGCCAAGAGGTTTGAAAACAGACAGTATAAAAGGGAGGTTATCCTTTCAGCATACCATCATGCAAAGAATACAAACAGGAATACTATCATTCATGGTAAACAAAATATGCATAGATCAGACACAGATTGGTCTTACTTTTGCTACTCAGTATAATCCTGTGGCTTCCAATATTGGTGAAATAGTTAAAAGACACTGGCACATTTTGGAATTGGATAACAGATTAGAGGTGCTCTCTGATACTCCTCTATGATCACTTTTTGGAGGGCTGCAATCTGAGGATGTTTTAATTCACACAGTTCTGCCCAAACAGGCTTCTGAAGCTGTCTTCCTCCACCTACAGTTGTCAACTACAAATGTGGCTATGCAGTCAATATTGAAATACCTATAACATGTCTATATTTGTTCATCCTCACAGGTGAAAGAAACAGGATAAATCAATTTATTAATTGCAGCTCTATGGGGTGATTTATATCTTCAGTTGTCCATGCAGATATTTTGCTTCAGCTGGGGAACATAAAACTGCACTACAAACCAATAATGTGCAATATGCAATGGCCAGACAGTTTTTGGGAAAATACACTGGATCTCCACCTTGTGTGAGATTTGCTGGATTTGAAAAATTGAAATAGGACCACATGGTGAAGATAGTGGTGTAGACTGTTACAGCATGAAACATTCACCCTGTTGACTTAATGATGACCTTCCATTGCTTTCATACCTTTGAATCCAGCACTGCTCTTGGCCGACTGCATCCTGCTTGCCAACCCATTCGCTTCCCAGCTGCTGCTCAGCTTTGCGTCCTGAGTGGGCTCCTCCACCAAGATTGCTGCTCTGGCACTGCTCTTGGCTGGCCGCATCCTCCTCGCCAACCCTTCTGCTCCCCAGCTGCTGCTCAGTGAGATCCCTGAGTAGGCTCCTCCACCAAGATTGCAGCTGTGGCACTGCTTGCCTGGCCGCATCCTTCTCGCCAACCCATCCACTCCCCAGCTGCTGCTCAGGTACCCTTGCCAACATTAGAACTACTTGGCTTGTAATTTGATTGGTCCTTCTACAGCTGTTTCTAGTTCTCCATTGGCTGCTACAGGCCCCTACTGCTTCTCTATTGGACTCAGCTCTACCCTGTGTTTCTAGCACTTGGTGCTCCTACTGACTCTGTTTTCTGTATATGCAGCGACAGACACTCCTGTATAACTGAAACTGCAGTGCTAGGTGCTCCTCTAATCTCTATGCTCTCCAACTTGAGAAGTTTGACTAAAATGGATTTTATTCTGTACTGTATAACATTATTGATGTTTTAATTTTAGATTAATACAAATGTTAGCTGATAGCCTAGATAACCACTGATTACTGCTACATGCTTTTGTTTTAACTTAAGTTTAATACAAATGTTAGCTGTTAGACTAACTAGCCTGTTGTAGATAACTGTTGGATTACTGCCACAAGCTTTTAATTTCTCTGCCTGTGAATCTCTTTGTCTCTGACCCCCCACTGGACCTCTGTACTCTCGCCTCTTTGTTCCCTTGGATACCACTGGTGCCAAAAGCCCAATCTACCCCCACTGCTAATTTTTCATCTCCCATCCTGCCATGCCTCCTTTGGTACCCACTCACCCTCCTTTTGTCTCTTGTGCTGCCCCTGATTTAGCTGGCCTCTGTACTGGAATCTTTATGTGTGCTTACAGTCTTTCCTGCTTTCTTTCCAGTTTGAGCTCTGAGAGGCTCTCCACTGAGATTGCAGCTCCAGCACTGCTCTTGGCTGGCCACATCCTCCTCATTGCCATCCCACCCAGTCCCCAGCTGCTGCACAGGTATGTTTGCCAGCACTAGGACCACTCAGCTTGTAATTTGATTGGTCCTTCTACTACTGTTTCTTGTCCTCCATTGGCTGCTACAGCCCCTACTGCTTCTCTATTGGACTCAGTTCTACCCTGTATTTCTAGCACTTGGCTCTCCTATTGACTCTGTTTTCTGTATACACAGTGCCAAGCTCTCCTGTATAACTGAAATTGTAGCACCAGGCACTCCTCTAATCTCTATGCATTCTAACTTGAAACGTTTGCCTAAAAATAGATTTTTTTTAGTGTCCAGTTTCTCATTAGGGATTATAAAGATCTGCCACTAGAGGGACCTTAGTTCTTTTGCAGCATGATTGAAGTAAGAGGATCTTTCTCTGTCAACTATAGGCCCCTCATTCACTCTCTAGCCAACCCTTGTAAATACTTCAGGCTGCTCTATATCTGACTGCTTTCTTTCCTCAGGGTCCTAATCTATTGCACTGTACCTGCCACTTAGGCACCAAACTGGTAACTATCCTCTATTTCTCTCCAGTTAACAAGTAACTCTGCTCACTGTGTCACCTAAGGGTACCCTTCACAGAGGGTAGCACTACTGCTCACCCTTTTAAAGTTTGCTGGGCCTCTATTCTCAAGTTCTCCAGCATTTGCACTGACAGTATTTCAGGAAATGCACATTATGTATACAGTACTGTCACACTATCTCATAGTAATACTTTCACATTCCTCCCAGGGAATGGATGTTTTCTGCCACACAAGGCTATTATTGAAACAGCTTGGATGGTTGCCACCAGTGGCAATCCTTTCTGGGTTTTTAGCTCTCATGAAAAAGCTTCCACACTCCATACACAGTGTAGGCAATACAAATATAACAACAAGCAGCTGAAAGAATACCTCTATAGGACTGCACTGTTGCTGTTGCTGCTTTCAGGAAATATCCACTCCAGTCCTGGCCTTCCTCAGTCTACCACTGTTCCACAACAAAATACTGGACAACTTACAATTGCTACACTGAACATCTGCAGCCTCTTCCCCAGAATGGACAGTTAGAATACTTGGGTTCTACAACACAACCTGGATATCCTATCAATAGTCGAAACCTAGCTCTCCTCCAATACAGCTGACAGTGAAGTTTCTATTCTGGGCTATTTCATGTTCAGACAAAATCATTTCACTAAGCATGGAAGTGGATGTGCAATCAACCTCCATAAAAATATACAGGGTCTAGTTCTTCCAATGCCTAGTACTGGGGCCAATATACAAGCTCTTGCATTAAAGATACTCCTAGAGCACACAATAAAACCTCTGCCAATGCCTAGTACTGGGAGCCAATATACAAGCTCTTGCATTAAAGATACTCCTAGGAGCACACAAAAAACTCTCTGTCCTGATGGTTTACATCCCCAGGTCAGACGACCCAAGGATTGGACTCTTTCATGGGGTGTCTAGACATTCTCAGTCTTAACTCTGATATCGCATTGCTCGGGATTTCAACATTAATTGGCTCTCCCCTGCAGCTAGCCCATACAAGGATGCAGTCTCATCAATTAACCTCTCCCAGCTAGTTGATGCCCCCAACCAAGGTGAACTGTAAGATGGGAACATCCACCCTACTGGACTGGGTACTATCAAACCATCCTGAATATATCTCTCACACAACAGTACTCCTGGATGTTTGCAGTGACCACTTCCCTGTCCTTTTCTGCTGTCTAATAACTACTCCAAACCCCAGCCAGAACAATCATAAACAGGGTCCTTAAGAGGAGGCACCTTGATTGCTAAAAGCCAACTTCTGTCATCAGGACTTGCCATTAGTCTATTCCTCCTGCTCAGTTGACTCCACATTTGAGCAATTTATATGCCAATTTAATGTTGTATGTGACAGGTATGCCCACTAAAAGGTGTAAAATCAATGGATACAACAATCTTTGGTTTTCACCAGAATTCCTCGAGTGTATGAAGATGAGAGACCACTTTGGCATAGATCCCGAGCCACTGGTAAACAGACTGGCATCCAGAACTACAAAAAGCCTGAAATGACTGCAGAAGGACCATATGAACTGCAAAGAACCAATACTTTAAGGACACCCTCACATGCTCTTGGAACGATGGTCGAAACTTGGTCAAACCTTAAGGAAGTAACTGGGAAAGGTAACAAGATATCCCCTACCATGCTTAACATCGATGGGGTACCCACTCTGGATCCTTCTATCATCGCTAATATGCTTAATGATGCCTTTTCTGATCTGAAAGGAGTTCTTCCTCCTGATTTCTTCCATATTTCCAACTCTAAACATAACGCTAGTTCTGAAGACCAGCCACCTGCCCACCCTCCTTTCTTAAAGCCATCTCCTGGGAGGTTAGGAAATACTTACTTGGGGTTCTAGGAAGGCTAGATTCAGTAGTGACTCCTGGACCTTAAATATATGGTACTAACTCTGGATTAAATACTCGCTCCTTTGACACATATAATCAACACCTCACTGAGATACTCTCAATTCCACATTTATGGAAATCCACCTTAGTGACAGCTGTATATAGAGTGGGGACCCGCATCTCCCAATAACTATAGACCCATTTAGATCCTCCCACCATTATCAAAAGCACTTGAAAGAATTGTAGCGGATCAACTGGTTGACTACCTAGAAAATATTAAATTCAATGTCCGCAACAACATGGCTTTCATAAGGGACACAGCACCACTACTGCTTTGCTTGAGTTTATGGGTCATATCCACAACTCCTTGGATCAGTGTGCCCATGTTGGTGCAATTTTATTGATCTAGCAAAAGCATTTGATACAGTTATTCATGTCCTTCTGCTTGGACAATTGGAGTCCATTGGGCTTGCATGTGACACTGCTGCTTGGTTTGAGAGCTACCTTTAAGCCGCACAGCGAGTGAAGATCTCTGATGATCTATCTACTAGTGTCCCCCAATGATCTATATTGGGTCTGTTATTATTCAGTCTATTCCAAACTAGCTCCTGTACTCCTGTCAGTGCCGAATTCTGCTTTATGTGGACAATGCAGTCCTGTTTGTGAGTGATCCTGTCCCAAAGCAACTGGAAATAAATCTCCTGATGAGTTTTTCAAAGGTCGAAAGTTGATTTGAGAGCAAAACTCATTTTGAACTATAAGAAACATAAACAATGTTGTTCTCTAGCTCCCACAATAGACATTGTACTTACCTCTTAACATCACAAATAAGTTTGGGACACCTTTGGAACTAGTCTCACACTTTAAATACTAAGGGGGTAACTGTTGACAGCACTTTAACTTATGTCTACCACATAAACAATACAGCTAAGGCAGTTAATAGGTCTTCTATACAGGTGTAAAATAGTCTGACCACAGATGCTCTTACTCTAGCTATCCTTAGTTTGGTGGTCTCACTAATAGACTATGGTCTAATAATCTATGTCTCCATAACTGACACGACACTCTGCAGGATTATAGTGGCACTAAACAAAGCCTGTCACCTTGAAACAGGTTTGGTAAGATTCACACATACAGTACATGTAGAGATGTGCAAACTGGAAAATTTCACTAGCTAAATATTTTCGTAATTCCAGATTACGTGAAATTCTTTGCTTAAATGAAACATAATTTTGCCTCAATTTTGCTTTTATGTAATGTGAAATTTCTCCCAATTTCTCCTGATTTCGCCTACATAAGGAAAATGTCACCATTATCCTGAATTTTGTTAATGTTTTCAATTTCACCAGTGAAATTGCAATGCATTGTGGGTAGATAGCTGAACTATCACATGCAGGCTGTTTCCGCACAGATATATTGTCTGTTGAGTCAGAGAGCAGTTCAGTGTTGTGTATCACAGCCAATAAACCATTCAAAATCTTTATTTGTGATTTTGAGAGTTAATTGTTCCAAAAATCTCAATTTAGTTCCTAGTGCTGCTTGTGAACCTTTTTTTGTTTTTGTATCTTTGGATAATACTTAGTTAAACTTAGGTAGTGTTTTCAGTTTTCTCTGTGTCTATGTCTGTGAGGGAGTTGGTGGGGGAGGGTCAACCATGTGGTGTGTGTGTGTGTGTGTGTGTATGTGAAATTAGAGCAGGCTAGTTCCTAATATTTGACAGATTTTCATAAGTTGTGAGTAAGTTTCTGTAATTTCTTTTAAGTTTTAATACTTTTTGTTGGTGTGCTACTTATGTTTTATATTTTTCTTACATAGTGACCCTTTTTGGTAACTTTATCTGAACAGTTACTACATTCTGAGTAGTTCTGTTCCTGTTTCCTTTGCTTAATCACTTTTGTGATTTATTTATTTATTGAAAGTATTCGTACATTGACCACTTGACTTGTCCATATCCATACACTGCATTGTTGAGTTACTCACAGAAATTAAAATTGTGATCTAGCCTCTGCATTACAGTGTTCATGTTTTCTAATTAATTTGCTTACCATATTAACCCTTTCCTCCCTGTTAAATCACTGTCATTTACTACCTGGCCCTACTATATAAAAGCTACATAGTTTTCAAGAGAGTGGTGGTCCCTGCACGAGTTTTGGAGGTGACTTTGTTCATTTCAAATCTTGTTGTCCCTTCTGTCTGATATATCTGTAAGCCACAAATGTATTTAGTAAGTACTAATAACACATTGCAGTACTCGCCTTATCCAGACATCACTTATCCAGGCTGTAGTTAGTATTTTGACTGTGAGGTGTTCTGTGCAGTTATTTTCCATGTTAGTTTTGTGAACCTACCAGTACCTACCGGTTATTATCAAGTTGTGTAATAATCATTCCATTTAAAACTGACATTTGATTAAGAATTACTTAAGTACTTTTTCAGATTTACTGCACATGCTTGTTATGGTGGTGTTCTCTGTCAGTTTTGTACTGAAAGTCTCTCACTTCTATCCTCCTGTGTCCCCATGTTACTTAACTTGTGTTTTTGTAATTGAAAAATAAAATAGTGTTTTAACACTCTAATAGGCTACAATAGCAGTTGTAGGCATTTACATGTATAACTTACTGTTGTTGTTGTTGTTTTGTGTTTTGTTCTGTTCTACTGTACCATTGTAACACCCTACCCAGGGTGCATCTGGAATCGGCGGTACTCTGCTCAGCATGCTTTCCTGGTAAATCTCTTAAATAAATAAATACATACATACATACAGTACAGTGCAGCTACTGTTCTGATTTCTGTTTGCCCTTTGTATTTAGCACTGCAGGTGTTAAATCACACTTATTTAATAGAAATATATAACAATACATTTCAAGAGGAAGACAAATGAAACAAGCATATAAATATGCCTGCCAAGTGACATTCAACTTCAGGTAAGATGCTAGGGTGGGAGGTGGCTCAAGAAGTCTGTTGGAAAAGGCAAACCAATTTCTCAATCAATGCCCTCTGTGGGCCTGCTGCTGCTGTGTCATCCAGTAGTAGCAAAATCAAAGTTAAAGTGACTTCAAGTCTGTGACTCATTTTTTACTGCCCAATCTGTAGGTAGAGACTTGCTAGGGATGACACTGAAATAAAGAAGACACACCAGTGGAGGCACAGAGGTCCAGGAGAAGGTTGAACAAGTTGTCGGTGTGACTGTTGTTCCTGCTCAAGGAGGAGCTGATGATGGTGAAGGTGATAGTGTCTAGCTTCAGTCTGTTTCTCCTGGAGAAGGAGATAAGGAGAGTCACCCCCACAGTGAGAAAATGCCAGAGAAAGGAAAAGTTTCTCTGGAAGTAGACAGTGTTAGGGAGGAGGAGGAGGATATAATATGTTTCAGTACAGATGATGATGAGGTGTTGGATACCCTGTGGGAGCCAGAAGTAAAAGATGAAATGTGGTGATGATGTAGCCCATGTAGATGACAAGACTGAGGGTGAGGATATCAGCAAGCCTACAACAAGCAGTCCAGTCACCCCACCTCCCAAACGTAGCATGGTGGAAATCATGCAAGTGGCACAAAAAGCAAAACTTCCACACCTTTCACTCCTGTCCAAGTCTCAGTGCCGTGTCAACTCTAGGGGTGCAAAGTCACTAATTTGGGATTTTTTCTTGCTTGATGCAGCTGATGACACTATGGCGATATGTCAGTTGTGTCAACCACGTGTAAGTCATGGAAAAAGGGCAGCCACATAGGCACCGTACAGCGCCCACTTGAAAACAAACACCCATTGTGCTGGCACCAACACTAGAAAGGTGTCCGTTGATGATGATGATGTATGTTTTTAGTTGTCAGCAGTGGTCCACACCTCACAGATGAAGCTCCTCAATCCAGCATCTACACACAAGGCTAGATAGAAGACTTGAGTTAGTCACCAATGCCATACAGAAATGGGATGCATTGGCAAATGTCCACCAGAAAACTAAACAACCATTCCAATTGAAGTACTTTGTACCTGGCAATAAGAAAAAAGAAGACATTTTGAGCATTATTAAAATCAGGTGCCCCCCACCATCATTACATGAAGCAATACTTACATCAGGGAACGGTTGTTAAAATGGAGCACTTGGCATGAACAGACTATATCTGATAAGCACAGCCAGCAGCCAGATTGGGAGGTAACAGATGAACCCCAGCAACGGAATTCCTGAATATTGACTGACCCATATAGAACATAGTTACTGTCAAAGTCTGACATCTCTGTACTGCAGTAACCACAAACTTAATACTTAACCATATCCACCAACCCCATACCGATCCTCAACCTCCTCCTCCACCACCCACCCACCAAGACCATCACAAAATTAAGAATACGTATTCACCACTTAATGAATTGCACATATTGAACAACAGCAGCAGCAGTGCACGTGGAGTTAACAGCACCTGACTTCCGCATGTTGAGAAAAGCAAAAATAATACAATTACAATCTGACTCAATCTGAGCTGCAGTCACCTATCCCTCCAAGTAATGAAAAATTCAGTACTTACCTTGTCACTGTTCAATGTGAAATGTGGTGCATCCCAACATCCGTATCCCTTCCCAGTCCTGGCCTGCATGTCATGATGATGTACTTCTCAGCACACTATGTGATATAAATCAGTACAAACATAAAAGAACTCAAGATGTCCCAATAGCAACCTACCATCCCCTTCTCTTGCACCTGAAAAATAAATACAGACAGATACTTACGTGTTCAGCAGCAGCAGCATCGATTAACTATGTGAAGAGGATCCCCATGAAGCAGATAAAGCATTACTTCTCATGGCAACTAGTCAGAGCAGCAGGCAGCAGCTACAGGCAATAGCAGCAGCACAGAAAAGATCATTCGATCCACACTGACTTAAAACCACAGGGCCAACAGAACTAACTAGGCAGCATCATTGCAAAATGATAATTCCATAGTTCTCAATCAATTAAGAAACCAGCAGCAGGAGGAAGCAAGTGCAACTTTAAGTAGCAGGACAATTTTCAGGAGGTTTTATTTTTCTCAGCTTATGATGCATGTCAGGGAGTGGCAGCACCGTGGTTAGCCTGAAACCATATTAAATGGTGCAGAAAACAGCAGATTTGGGTACGCATGGTCGATGTAAACCATGTAACTCGCATGTCTGATACCTGATTTAGGTCTGAATGTACTGTGTAATTCTTTGAAAACATTTCTGGACATGTACTGCCTTCAGCATGAGATGACTTGTAAACAATGGACCAAAGACCATGTTTTGGTTCAGGTGGGCTTAGCGCCATATAACAACATGGCTGAGATGAGATTTCTGTCTGAATTTAATGTACCATTTTTAGGAAACATTTCTGGACATGCGCTGCAGTCTCAGAAACAAGATGGCCTAAAAGCAATTGTAAACAGTGGCCAAAACTGCATTTTAATGTCTGGGTGCTGGGGCACCATAATACATCAGGACTGGCACCTCATTTCAGTCTCAATTTGATGACTCACGAGTTAGTGTGAAACTGGTAGAGGTTTTTTGTACTGCTGTGGTTGTATCACTGGTGGTAATTTTAAATGTTATCATTCAAAGCTGAATATTGCAGTCCCTGAGTGGTGCTGTTTTTGTAATTGAGATTTTAGCCTTGTGAATCATAAACACTCCTCAGGTGGTTGAGCTGTTTTGTCCAGTTGCTTGTCAATTTGATGTAACATTTTGGGTAAACATTTCTGGACTTGTAGGCCCTGTTTGGCATGATCAGCACCTAGATTCTGGCTGAAATACGTGGCAAACAGACCCCAAACAACTATTTAATGTCTGGGTGGTGGTAGTGGGGGCCACAGCACATCCTGACTCAGACAATATTTCTGTTTCTATTTTATGTACCCATTTCTCATGTCATATTTTTGGACATGTGCAGCCTGTTCTGTGCTCACAGAACAGAGATTCACATGAGATGACTTGTAAACAGTGGACCAAAGAACATGTTTTGGTTCGGGTGGTGGCTTAGGTGCCATATAACAACATGGCTGAGGCAAGATTTCTGCCTGAATTTAATATACCATTTTTAGGAAACATTTCTGGACATGAACTGCCTGTGCTGCAGTCTAAGAAACAAGATGTGGCCTAAAAGCAATTGTAAACAGTGGCCAAACTGCATTTTAATGTCTGACTACTGGGGACCATAAAACATCAGGACTGACAACAGATTTCAGTCTAAATTGATGTACAATTTTTAGGAAAGATTTCTGGACATGTACTGCCTGTGCTGCACTCACAGAAACAAGATGCTGCCTACAAACTAATTGTAAACAGTGGACCAAAGACCATTGTTTGGTCTGGGTGGGGCTTAGGCACAATAAAACATCAGGACTGAGACCTGATTTCAGTCTGAAGTTACTGTAAAATTTTTGGGAAACATTTCTGGACTTGTAGGGCCATGTTACTTAGTGGCTACACCAAAATCAGGCATGAAACTGTTTGTAAACAGTGGGCAAAAACATGTTTTGGTCTGGGTAGAAGGCATGTGACATTTAACAGTATGACTGACACCTGATTTCAGTCTGAATTTAATGTGCTAATTCTGTACTTATATAAACCCTGCTCTGCACAGCACAGTGTCAACTGGAGGGAGGGAACCAACTTAACATTTGTGGCAAGTGCAGGACATGTGTTAAGCACTGAAACCATATTTATGTTTAACTTTACAATAAAATTGCTTATGCATCTGTGATTGTTGTGTACATCTTTGGACTGTTGCTGCACACATCCACGACTGCTGCAACATCACATATTTTTGGAAAAACATTTTTGTCATAGAAACAATAGTTGTCATTTGTGGATAGGAGGAGAGAATATATGAATGAGTCAAACAAAAGAAAACAAAGGTAAGGAGTTTATGGGTACAACACTACTGACTGTGACACACGAGTATGACAGGGGAGGGGACAGGCTGGGTCATGGGTAGTGTAATATGAGAGGGTGATACAGAAATCAGGGAACAGGGAAAAGGATTTAATAATATGGGGAGCATAACATTACACATAAGAAACACGCCACACAGAACCACTGGACAAAGATGTATATTTATGACAATAAACAAACAAGATGATACAGAGGAAGATTAGAGGACAGAAAATACTATTTTATAATTTTTTATCTTTTAAATTTTTTTCTTTTTTCGTATTTTTGAGGGTGAAGATAAAATGAGAGAAGAGAAGACTATCAAAACACACTGACATGAGACAGGAGGATAGGGTTCAGAAATAAGAAAAACAGTTTGCTTGCTGCTGACTTCAAATATGTAATTTAAACATGCCCAGAAGTGCCACCACCACCACCATGATGTAAGTCTGTAAGGAGGTTGAGAATTTGTTGCTGGTCCTCCATTATTTTGTTGACATCTCCTCTGGCCTCACTGAACTCCTGTCTGAACTGTTGATAGCCATGCCGTAGTGCTTACACTTCAGCCTGCACAGCTGCCAGGTCTTCACTGGTGACCACCTGACCGCCAGCTGCAGCCAGTGTGAGCTCAGCATCCTGTTGCTTGCAGCGCCACCGACTGTGGGGTATTGTGCCACTGGTGCTGCCTCCCACCGCTGCTATGTCTGACTAATGCACCCCTGTGGACGCTGACTCACCACAGACAGAGAAGGGCTGCTCTTCTCCTCCTGACCCCTTCCTCTTCTCTGTGTCCAGTCATGCCTCCATCCAGCTCACCCACTTCAGTGCTTACATCAGCACTGCTCCTCACTGTTGAGAGGTCTAAACCTCACTTTCAGATTCTTGATGATATTGGTAATGCAAGTAATCACAAACAAGTTTATTACTACCAAAGGGATAAATCACAGTTGCTCAGAGCAGTTCTTACCAATACGAACCGGAGCCAGTGCTAAGCTCCCCTACACCTCTAGGTTTTCTGTAGTCTCTTGTCTCTCAGGTCTAGTAGGATCAAATGTGGTAAGGAGACAGTGAAAGAAGCAAACATGGTATCTGTTATGGAACATTTCTTAGCAGTGAAACAAGGACCAGTATTAGGGTGTCTGGTCACAAACCCCAAATTTCTAGCTGTGGAGAGAGGAATAGTCAAAGTCTGTTGCATACACATGGAAACACAGCTAGTAGTTTTACACCTTGGACAATACCATTTGGAAATGCGCTATCATGTATAATGTCAGGAATTCTTCCAGATTCTAGATCACGAAGAGGTTATTGATGTAGTGATAATGTATGAGCCATAAGAAGAGCAGAGTATCTCCCAAGCAATGTATTGTTTATCTGCTTCCTTATTGTTCTGTTGTATGAGGGTGTTGATCTTATCTTTAGAATCAGTGAATGCCTTAGCAATGTCATGCATGTTGTATACAGTGTATCATTCTTCTTGACTAAGGCCATCCACACCATGCAATAATGGAGGTAAATGTTGTTGACCAAGCCAGTGGAGAACTTGGGAGAATGACTTTTGATAGCAGCAATGTCCGCTTTATTCCAGATAGACATAGCCATACCAAAAGACCTGTGACAGTACCTGTTGCACCTGTGACATCAGAACTGTCAACTTCACGCTTGTTACGCTTTATGATTCAGATTATCAGGAGAGGGCTTCCTCCTGAAGTTGCCTCTATGTTCAGTAGAATAGACCCCAGCAAAGGATCCTGAGTATGAATCTGAAATGCAGCTAAACTATCAACAATAATATACTATAAAATGCTGATGTATTAGTATTGTGACACATACCAAACTCTTTCATATTCCAGTAAGTAAGATTAAACAAAACAGGTATATGCATAAACTGTAAGTTATTAATTAAAGAACCTGGGAGGGCAGTGGCCGTGAGACCACTATGGGGACCAGGGTTATGTTTTGGACATTCCAAAAGTTGCTTATCAGTGGGTGGTAACACAGAGAGGTACATAGCTACAGAAGCTATGTGGTGTATAGCACAAAATCTGTGGGCAGAATCTTTGGACAAAGAATTACAGTAAGAAGGATCTATTAAGGCAGTTATATTGTACAAACCAGAATGTCTTAATGCAATTTGTAACAAGGACAGTGAACCATTCGGGATAATTTAGCATTTGGCCAACCCTGGAAAGTTCCTTTGGAGAGTTTTGCCACAGGGAGAATTTGTCCTTGTGATGTGGTTTGCCACCAATTTGAAGGGTAGATTTATCAGGAGCAACAACCGAGGCAGTTAGGCAAGCATTGGAACCTTCCTGGACAGTGATCATACTATCTGGGATATTGATGGATAGTCCCCTGTTGGAGGTGCTGGAGGGTCGAGGTGTCGAGGAGGTCTGGTACCATGCCTTGATGCAGGGATCACTCCTGAGAGGAGGAAATAATGGAACAAGATAGCCATCTTGCAAGTGCATCTGAAAAGGAAGATCAAAGATTAGTATGTTAGTACAATTCCGCCCAATGGGGTGAGGAAAAGTAGTTAAGCTCCTTTATACAGTTTCAACTGGTTTGCATATAACCATTTGTCAGTAAATTTGTTGTTGTGGAGGAGTCTAACTTGATAGACTGCCGGACTGAGCTTGTTGACAATGGGGTATGCGCCTTCCCACTTGTTGGAGAAGGAGGTGGGGTTGTGCAAATCAAGTACTGATTACCTGAGATCATTACCTGATCTCCAACTTGCCAATCCACTTTTGTGCATGTTTATCAAATTGTATTTTGATTGTTGTTGGGCCTTGCCCATGTAGTTTGCAGCACACAAATGTGTGTGTGTATGAGGTCTTTTCTGAGTTTTTCCACATACTGGTCCACAGACACACGGTCTGCAGTGGGTGCAGGTCAAACAACAAGTGTTCAGGTAATCTCATCTGTCTACCAGTCATCACCTCAAAGGGTGTGAGCTGGGTGGTGGCTGAGGTGTGCCCCTAATTGCCATAAGGAGTAAGGCAATAGGGAATCCCATGTTTTGGGATTGTCCTCAATGAATTTGTAAAGCATTTGCTTAATCCATTGGTTGGCTCTTTCTACTTGACCTGAGGATTGAGGTGGTAAGGTATGTGGAATTCTGCTGAACTCCGAGGAGTTCAAGGGATTCTTTCATCAACTCACCTGTAAAACTGGTTCCTTTGTCAGATTCTACTTTAAGAGATAGACCCCACCTGCAGAAAATCTGTTCAACCAGGATTTTGCAGTAGTCTTTACTGTGCATGTCTTAGTGGGGAAGGCTTCCACGCACTTCGAGAAGAGGTCAGTTACCACAAGAGCATACTTATTATTTCTGCTGGTGTTGGTCAGAGGGCCAATGAAATCAATTTGGATGGCATGCCACGGGCCAGAATGTCATTGTGGTAAAAGTTTGGCATTTCATTTGGTAGGACGGATTGTTTTGTGCACAAACAAGGCAATTGTCTATGTACTGTTTAACATCTTTGGTAATACCAGGCCACCAGGTGGTGGTCCTGAGTTGCTGGAGGGTATTTTCTGCCCCTGGTGTCCACCAGTAGAAGTGTCATACACTTGGTGCAAGAATTCAGATTTTAGATGTCTAGAGACTACCCACAACTTGGTGGTAGAGTCATCTGGTTGAAACCAAATGAGCTTGTCATCTGGTGACAGTGTAGCTACCTTCATGCCTTCGATGGGGTTATGCGTGGGAGTTTCTCTTCAGTACCTTTATCAAGGAATCTGAACACCTCTTTGAGTTCAGTATCAAGCTGTTGGGCTGCAGAGAGGTCAAAGGAGGAAAAGATTCAGATTTTTTTGAATGCTGCAGCGTGTACAGCTGCATTAACCTCTGGGTGGTCCATCATCCAGATGTCCCCCTCCGGCCCCTTCCTTAGCAAGGGTGTCTGCTGTGTCATTGAAGGCATGATAGGGTCATGGAGAGAGAGGGCTTTGACCTTGTGTACATAGAATTTGGGTGCAAATTTTGTGCCAGTGCATGTATATATATTACAAATTCTTTGTACTTCACTGGACTGCCATCAGAAGAGAGGAAGGAGTTCTTCTGCCAGAAGGGAAGAAATTCTGTAAGGGAACAACAAACCCAGTTAGAGTCTGTAAAATGATGGTATCCTTGGTTCCATGTTGGGTGAACTCGAGGCACAGGCCACCGCTGCCATCTCTGCGTACTGTGATGAGGCTATACTACAGCATTTAGATATCTTGACAGTGTTCCCATAAGGGTAAATTACCAAAATACCCATCTCTGCAATCTGTTCTCCCTGATAGTAGGATGCTGAAGCATCAGTAAAGATAGGCACAAAGAGGTACTCTCGAGTACTTGTGGCATGGCAGGAAGAAAGGACCTGGATCAGGAAGATCAGGTGACTGTAGTGTACAGTCATGGGGTTCTCCCTGGAAAGGAGGCCATGAGGTAGCATAGATGGAACTTTAGTCGGTTGTACCTGTATGTCCCTGTCCTGGAGAAGAAGTGACCAGTGTGTCAGCCTGGTGTTAGAGACTGACCCATCCTTCACTCTATCTGACAGCAAAAAGGTGGTTGGTGTATGGTTAGTGTTAATGATCAGAATCAGTGGTGAGTACCCAATGATATACAAAAGTGCTTGATAGCCCAGTAGGTGGCCAGAAGGTTCCTTTCACAAAGGCCGCATTTCTGTTCCACTGGGGTCAAGAGCTGTGAGGCATATGCACGGGTCTCACGGTGCCATGCACCTTCTGCGCCAGCATTGCTGACATAGCAATGTCAGAGGTGGCACACCCAGATAGAATGGTAATGCTGATTGGGGTTCACAAGAGCTGGGGCGGAGGCCAAGGCCTGCTTCAGATGCCACAGCCTGGGTGTGAATAGGCACAAAGTCCATGGTACATCCTTTTAGAGTAGTTCATACAGAGGAGCAGCTTTCTGAGCAAAATCACAAATGAAATCTCTCGAATAGTTTACCATACCTAGAAACCTTCAAGAGTTGCCACACTGGTAGGTAATGGCAAGTCTTGCAATCCCGTACCTTCTTCCAGGTAGGGATTCGACCTTGGTCAGTTATTTTTAGACCCAGAAAGAGTACTTTGTGACACAATTGTGCTTTTGCTGGGTTACATTTCAAGCCTGCTTTCCGAATGAGAGTCAATAGTTCATCCAAGAGATCCAAATGTTGTTCCTGTGTGGCTGTGGCCAGCAACAGGTCATCCACATACTGTAGAGACATCGGGTGGTAGAGAACTCGAGGGCATCCATCATGTGGAGATGGAAGAGGATGGACTGTTATTGAATCCTTGTGGCAAGCAAGTCCACGGTACTGTCTTCTTTCAAAGGTGAAGGCAAACTTATATTGACTTGAAGGCCAATGGCAATGACCAAAACCATTGGAGATGTCCAGGGCACTGAACCATTTTAGGTCAGGGTCAGAAGTCATAGTCATCTGGTGCTGATGCTACATTTGGAGAACAACTGAGGGTGACCTGATTCAGTTTCCTGTAGTCAATAGTAAGTCTCCAGGCACCTGTGGGTTTCTTCACAGGTCGTACTGGGAGTTAGCAGTGGAAACACAAGTTCTGATTATTCCTTGCTTGAGGAGTGACTTGATCATTTCTCTAAGGGAAGGCAAGGCCTCAGTTGGGAAAGGATATTGCCTTTGCCTCTCATGTGCCGGGCCTGGCACTTCAATGATGGTGCATTCTACCACAGTCATGCTTGTTAACTGCAAACACTTCTAAATGTCATTGCAGAATAGGTAGGAGTTTGGGAAAAGTTTAATGATTCTTGAACAAATCTATGCATCATACTCTTTGTCATTGGCAGATATCATTGCCACAACGTGTGAATCAGGAATCAAGATGGTATGGTATTGACCTTGAATCTGTATCAGTAGCATAGTTAGTTAAGTCCACCACACAGCCGTGTGGTGCAAGAAAATCGATCCCTATAATACTAGGATGGTTATACAGTACCATTAATTGAAGGTATGTGAGGCCTTCAAATGGCCTGGCCTCACCGGTAAGGGAAGAGAGCGTGTATGCAGGTAGCCTAATACCATCGACTCCTGACATGTTGGTCTTCCATCCGTAGACCAAGGAGATGTGTCCAGGTGTTCCTCATGTAGCACAGATACAGCTGCACCTGTATCTAGTAAACTACTAGTTGGTGGCCTGACCTCGGCCTCAGTGCAGGGCCTTCCTTTGTATCCAAGACCAGCATGTTTACAATATGGACTGGGGCCTGTAATTGTCAATCCGTACTACCGGAGCATGCAGAGATTGTGCTGGCTTTATGTGAATAATTTCACCATGCTGTACTGATGCTATATAGGAGGAGCTTCTGGGTTTAGGCCTGTGTGGGCCTGAGGGCCTGTACCTCCTGTGTCTCCATGGCTGGTTGTGGCCTGGGCTGCCGGTTGTACCGCCACAAGGGTCTGAGCAGGAACAGCATCTGCCACAGAGTGCACTTTTCCCAGGAGCTCTCGAAATTTCCAATTTTCTTCAGCTATCTCTATATGAGGGACCCATTCTCTGTTGTGGTTTACCTCTGCCCTTATGCTTCCTGTTCTTATGCCAATTCTGGTTCCCACCCCATTGCTGTTGTTGATGTGGTTGTTGGGCCTGTTGGGGTATTGATTACCAGCTGGAGGGGCTGGCGGATGTTGGGCCTGTTGGCGTTGAGCCTGCCCTTCCACTGTGTAGTGTGTCATGGTTCCCAAAGCAGGTTCCACGGCAGCTACCTTCTTGGAACCGGAGCCCAAATCACGGATATACAGTTAATACACCCTCTCAGTTTTTCAAAGAATATTGGCAAACTGATCTGTATTTGGTAGGTGGTTGGCTCTACCTTTCTCTTACTGCTGGAATCATGTTCCTAAGGAACAGGGTCTTATATTCAATAAGATCTACATCCGCAGCTTCCTGTGCCAGGTGCTTTCCTGCTCGGTAGGCCATCCAGAGTCTCTAGTGGTAAGTCGCTGGACTTTTTTTGCATTCTGCTTCACAGGATATGCAAGCATCACTCCTACTACACCTGGACTGTGAGCAGAAATGAGCTCAGCTGCAACCTCATCAAAGTAGCGTTCCAATCCTGGTGAACAGCTTCGGGAGTTTGGCTCACAAACCAGGATCGATGGTATGGTGAGTATTTGGACCTGATATTCTGCAGTGAGGTTGAGCATCTCATTTAGAATGTATTTTTCCAAGTGACAGCTGAGGTTGTCGGACGGGCTCATCCAACCGATACTGTCAGCAATTTTCTGAACAGAATAGGCTATTTGTAGGGGTTAGTGGGCTGATCAGGCACAGGTAGAGTGTCTTGAGCACCATCCAAGGCTGAACGAGGCTGTAGATTCATCTGCAGTGTGGACAAATACCTTTTCTGAGTACCAGCTTCTTGAAAAGCTGCCTAATCTGGGTTTTAATAGCCTCATACTCCTCTCAGGAAGAGGAACATTGCCTATCACTCTTTCAATCATGGTTTCTATCTCCTGCCTGTCTTCCACATTAATAACAGCTACCAGAGGTGCCGTTGGGACCAGGCTTGGGCCTGCTCTCTCACCATGGGCACCGCCATGTTGGCATTTCCATGATGAGCGCCACGATGTGTGACTTGGGGAGTTAGCGGGACCCACCATGCTGTGGATGGCGGGGGGAGTCTGGGCCATAAGTAGGGGCGTGATGGTGTTGTATTGTGAAATGTCATCATAGATAACTCCCTTCAGATGATGAATGAAAGGCAGGCTACGCCTCCCATTGCCTTAACATGTCCAGCTAGAACCTCTCACTGATGACGCAGTGTCACCATCTTAGTTCTACACTCATCGTGATTCACACTTGCAACATCCATATCAACCTGATCCTGCTTTTGCTTTTGCAAAACTCGATACACGTGCTCAATTCACGATTGTCCCTGAAGGCTACTTCTAAATCATTACGCTCCTGGTTGATCTCGCCCTGAAGCTCACCCATTTCGTCACTCAACTGAGCATTTGCAGCAGTCAGCAAATCATTCATTTGCACAACCTGACTCTTATCCTGTCTCAAACTTTACACTCCTGCTTCAACATACACAATTCCTGTTCACCAACCTGGGCTGAATGATGCAATAGTGAATCCTTTTCATTCCGTGAGTTTGGAGTTCAGACTCAAGTTCTGCTGCAGTCTAATACATTCTGTTTCCTGTAAACCCATCTCTTGCTTAAGAGACAAAATTTGCAGATCAAGGGTTTGAAACCTCGCGGAGGCTTCCAAAGCAGCGTGAGAGCAGCGACCATCAACCCTTTAGCGTGATGCTTATTGGTTGTCTCATCTCTGCGTGCTGGGTTGAAATCCCCAGTACAGGGTTATTGATTGACTTGCATCCCACGCCGAAGTCAGCCCATCCTCCATGGGAGGCAAGGAAGTTTGAGACATCGAGCCTCAGTTCATGCGAGGTATCTGATACTGTGGCCATTGTGTGGGAGGGAATGAAAATTCAAACTGTGAAAAGACAGCGAGCTGCGATTGATCCACAGCACAAGTACTTTAAACACAGCTGGGCTACTCTATGAGTTGCAGGCTTGCAATTCAAAGCTGCTATGGAGAGGGTGGAGACGGCATCGACTATACCCAAAAGTCAGCCAGACTTTGCAAATGACTACAAACTGATTTTAAAATGGGAGATGTGATATGGGAATGTACACCTACTGTCCCCTGGGGAAGGGAAAAGTTTAAGCAACAAGTGAAAACTTAAAACACCAAATATTGCCTGCACACGGTCACCAATTTGTTGAGAGGTCTAAACCTCACTTTCAGATTCTTGACTATATTGAGAATGCAAGTAATCACAAACACGTTGCATTAGAGTAATAAACAAGTTTATTACTACCAAAGGGATAAATCACAGTTGCCCTGAGCAGTTCTTACCAATACGAACTGGGAGCCAGTGCTAAGCGTTCCCTACACCTTGAGGTTTTCTCTGTAGTCTCTTGGGGTCTCTCGGTCTCCGAGGTGTAAAGCCTGTGCATTACATTATATACCTATGATAATTACTATGGTTACCAAAAGATAGAAACATTTCTAGTTACAGAGATGAGCCCTACTGGCTAAATTAGAGGTGGCTCCACTGTCCAAGATAACATTATACATTCTGTAAAGTCAACAGTTTGAGAACAGAAGAGTTCTTATACAGAGTCTTACATAACTGAGTGTAGTAGTACAGATCACCAAAAGATGGCAATGCCATCTACATATTATAATTACTTCAAGGACAGGTGTCTTGGCATCTGACAAGTAAGAAATAGACAGAAAATACATGGTAAAATATATGTGTATTAGCAAGCAAAGTGGATTACAACAAAATGCATTCATATCTGACATCCACTCTTGTACAGTAGATGCCCTTAGCCCTAAGTATTAGTATAACCTATACCTAAGCATTAGCTGTCTCACAATTGGACCTCTGGGGGTACCAATTAGGGTGCAGGGACCTCGTGTAACACCACAGCTGCACTTAATGCCACCACCTCCCACAATTTGAGGTCCATTGGAGTGGTGGTGGTGCTCCATGTGGCTATGCTGGCGTTGTCCCAAAGTGGGATCCACACTTTCTCCAATGCACATCCTGCCCATAGATTATAGGTGACCACTGGGTCACCTATCAATATTTCATAGAAAATCTCACACAGGAGAACTTCAGGGTTGATGGTGCTGTGGGGGAGCAACAGATAATGCCCAGGGCACTAACTCCCTGACTGCTTGGGAGGGGGTACAGTCTCCTGCTGTCTGGGCAGAGGAACAGTATCCTCCTGGTGATGGGGAGGGGCCCTGTCTCCAACTGCTGATGCTGCTGTGGTGGAGAGGCCACGGTCACCTCCTGCTTCTGGGGAGGGGCACAGTTGACTGTTGGTGCTGGTGCAGGAGCCAAAAGCCTCCTGCTGTGGCATTTTATTTGTTATAGTTACCTGAAATGCACATACACGTGCCCCACTGTCTTCACCTTCTTCCATTATGACCAGAAAACAACCAATCAAACAAACAAAAAAAAAGAAATAGAAATAGACACCCTGAGAGGGCCGGGACCTGGGGTGGGAATCACACACACACAGTCACAAACACACACAATCACCAGGTACTACAATATGAACAAAGACAAACAAGAAAAAGTTAGAAAAAACAGCACAAATGAAGGAAGTGACTCTGAAAATACACTCTGCAGTCACAGGGAGTATAAATGCTGCCTGCTTCCTCGTGTATATAGCACAGGAAATTAACCATTCACTTCCTGTCTGTTTAGACTTAACCATGTGACCACCAGCATAGCAAAAGACCAATTTTGCCTAATTTTGGTCTCAAGCACAGGCGAAATTAAAGGCCAGAATTACACTAAATATTTCACTAGGTGAAATTGGTGATTTCACCATAATTTCACCAATGAAATAAAATGTTGCTGCATCTCTACATAATGTGACTTATATGTTAAGACAGACTGGCTCCAATTTGAAGGAAGGCTCAAATTCCAAACCTGCCTGATGGCTAAAAATATAAGTCTAGGCCTGGAGCTCCTTGGGGTACAGAATCTCCTCACACTGCACGATAATAAGTGCTGCACCAGAAGTGCCAGTAGTATGGTTTTCAAAATCCTATGCTGTCATTCTTTTCAAGGACAGAGGTCTTTCTCCCATCATGCTCCATACTGGCATAACTCCTCACCCCTGGACATTTCATCCACAGCCACGTTAGGTCCCTTCAAACAAAAGCTAAGGAACCAAGTTGTTGCAAATTCCAGCTGTGACTACTTTCACTAATTCCTTCACTCTTACAGGGCTTAGTACTTTATACTTTCCTCCCAGGTCAACCCTTAGATGGCCCAAAGTTTTTCTACTCTTGGTTGCTAACTTCCTTGGCCTTCCAAAGCAATTTTCCCTAGTTATCCACTCCTCTAATATATCTCCTCCAATCCTCCCTTTATCTTCCCCCAAATTTCATCCCTAAAGTTGTCTGCTACCTAGCCCTGTTTCTACATCTTGTAAATACATCCTCTTCCGCTACCCTTATGATGAAGCCCTCTGGCTGATGTATTCTCCTCCCCTATGTAAGTCTTCCTATCTTTTATGTATGTCTTAGCCTGTCTTACCTAACTGTTACCTTTACTACCCCTCACTCTCCTGCTTCTAATTGTATTTTGCACACACTGTAAAATGCCAACTTGATGTCTTGTTGCCTTACTTGCCTAACTTTAACATTGCATGTATAGTTGCTTCAGATTTAATTCTTGCTGCCTAACAGCAATCACTTATGTTTACACTGTTTGTCTAACTGTGATGTGGAACCTATGTAATGAGCCTGTTCTCAAAAGGTGTTAATCCGGAAAGAATCATAGAAGTTGATGGCAGATAAGGACCGCAAGGCTGATCCAGTCTGCCCATTTTTTCTACCCTATGAATGTACCATACTCCTGTACTCTGTCAATGGCTTGTCTATTCATATTCATCTTTATTGGTCCCTTATGCCTATCCCATGCCTGTTTGAAGCCCCTGCACTGTATTCATATCCACCACTTCCTGAGGTAGGCCGCTCCATGCATCCACCACCCTTCCTGTGAAAAAGAACTTCCTCACATTCCCCTTAATTGGCTTCTCTCTAATCTCATGCTGTGTCCTCTTGTCCTGTTATTTTATGTTGGCTCGTGCGTTGCCGCCAGCCAACATCTTGCAGTAGTAGCAGATTTGGAGGTGCAGTCACTGTTGGGCAAATGCAGGGCACGATCAGCATGTGCTTCCCTCATTCCCCAATAAGCCAGCAGCAGGCGCTGACATCATGCATCACTAATGAGGCCACCAGATCTAACAAAGGTCCACTGCAATGAGATGAAGTTCTCATGCAGCAGGACCACAACACGCCCCCAACGTGAACGCAACATGGTGGCACTGACTGCCACCGCTGTCACCTGGTACAATGCCAACAGGGGAGCCCACTACCTGTCGGCATACGACCTCTGCCATTTAAAATGTATGCCGAGGGGTGCCAAATCCACTTGGCATCATGTGCACCTCCCAACAGTCTTTCTTTTCCAACGGGGGCCCAATCCCCATTGGCTTTAATCCCCTTCATCTTTATTTTGCCAATGGGGAGCCCATTCCCCATCGGCATAATGTCTCCTCCCACTTTTGTTGTGTGCCGACGTGGTTGCTCTATTCCTATGCTGGCTAAAGCATCACCTAAAACCACTTAGGTGGTACACTGGGAGCCCACCCTAGCATGACAAATCCCTAGAATATGTCTGCACTTTTCAGAGCCGACTACTAACTGAAGAAATGCCGTAAGCTGTATAACAGCATAAATAGGTTTTTTCAACTTTAGTGCATATCTCTGCCATTTCTGGAATTTTGGCACCAGATTTTCAGCATGGGGTTATTGGGACCCTCCCATGAATTCAGGCACTGTCATGGCATTATTTGGCCCCAAAGGTGATTTGCAGTCACTGTGCAAAATGGTCTTTACGGACTGATTAATGAAATGACAGTGCCACTGTTCATGAGAGGGGCTCAAAAGCCTATGTTGCAAATTGCGTGGAAAAACTGAAAAATTACTGTTTTACTAGCATGCGTGTGCAGTTTCCATGCACGCCATAACTTCGTGAATTGGTAATATTTTCACCCAGATTTTCAACATTGGCATTTTTCCATACCTCCTTATGAACAGTAAAACTGTCATTTTACATATCCTGGCCAAAATGTGTTTTCACATGTCCAGCGAGAATAGCATGATAGCTGTGCAAAATTACTTTTCAGGACAGTTTGAGGAAATGATGCTGACACTGTTCATGAGCAGAGAATCTAAAATGTCTATGTTGAAAATTTGGTGACAAAATTCATAAAATGACTGTTACAAGTGTACGTGAGCAGCTTCCATACACCCTTGTAACTTCTCAAATTTGCAATATTTTCATGCCAGATTTTCAACACTGCCAGTTTTTCACACCTCCTTATGAATAGTACAGCTGTCATTTTCACATCCTGCCCTAAATGTGTTTTCACACCTGTGCCGCATAATGGCGTGGTCACTATGGGAAATCAATTTTTGGGACACATTAACAAAATCACAGTGCCACTGCTCATGAGAGGAGGTCCCAAAATGTCTATGTTAAAATGTGGTTAAAAAATCCCAAAATAATTGGTTATGGACGTGTGTTGCACAGTTTCTATGCATGCTCATGAGTTCACCCATTTTCATATTTCACTCCAGATTTTCAACGTTGTCATTTTTTTACATGTCCTCATGAACAATACGCTTGTCATTTTCACATATTGCCCAAAAGGTGTTTTCATCCCTGTGTTGTCAAATTGCATAGCTGCTGTACAAAACCACCTTTCAGCTAACAAACTGATAGTGCCACTCTTCCTGAAGTGGACTCATAAAAATCCGTGTTGAACATTTGGAGTGAAAATACCAACACACGCCACGGTATTATGGTTTCAATCAGTACCCCACCCTGTAGAGACTGACAGGTGTCGGGTGTGACTTGGGATCATCGGCTGCAATGCTCACGCCATTCCACCCCCATCCCCACCTGCAGCCAGTGACAACCATCGTGGTGTGCCTTGCAGTGTTCGGCCACAAAGTTCACCCCATTCTCCTATACTGCACCCACCTCAGCGTATTTCCTTCTGGAATGGAGAACGAAAATGCCCAAAGACCCCAAAGCACACCACAACACTTGTCAGTGTCTACAGGGTAGGGTGAGGTAAAATGGCATGAGCTTATAGCTGATGACTGAAAGGCACACCCCAATCCCTGTCGGTCTCTGCAGGGTGGGGATGGGGTTGGCATTATCAATACTTCACTGCCATTCCTATTATGCTGCCTCTAACTCCTGCACTACCAATGCCAAATGTTAAACTGTTTCAACTTGTTAATGCCCTTAAGATGTTTGAATGTTTCCACCATATCACCTCTCTCCTCCTTTGCTCTATGGTATACATATTGAGCTGCTTTAATCTGTCCTCATATGTTTTCTGATGCAGTCGCTGCACCATTTTGGTTGCTGTTCTCTGGACTGCCTCCATTCTGTTAATGTCCTTGTGCAGATGTGGTCTCCAGTACTGCATGCAGTACATGCAGTACTCCAGATGGGGCCTAACCAGTGTCTTGCAAAGACGGATTATTACCTCCTCTTATAACTTATGATACCCCTACTAATACACTCCAACATCCCTCTAGCCTTACCTACAGCTTTAGTGGTCTGCTTGGATGATTTCAGGTCATTTGTGATAATGATGCCCAAGTCTCTTTCTTCCTTTGTGATTGCCAGCAACTCCCTCCCAACCCCAAGGTTCAGTTCCCACATCTGGCACTTGGGTTAATATCCCAGTATTGACACTGTAGTGCAGCATGAGAGGGTGCTGCACTTCTGAGGTGCCGCTCTTCAGATGAGACGTTAAACCGAGGTCCCATCTGCCTGGATTGATGGTAGTTCAGGTGGATGTTAAAGATCCCATGGCACTTATCGAAAAGAGTAGGGAGTTTATTGAAGAAAAAAAATCATACAAAATGACAATGCAGTAACAATATGAGAACAACAAGGAATACAGAAATTACAAACCCAAAGCATATAAATACAGCTAATAGAGAAAAAACATAAATGAAAAAGAAACAAATACAATCATAAAAAGGTAAAGGAAAAACATTAGTTGCCACAAAAGAAATAAAGAACAGGAAAAAATACCAGGCCTCAAACCACCCATTTAAGTAATGGGAGCATCTGAATCTGTTATCCAAGGCATGTTTCTCCACACAGCCTGCAACGCTCTTAGAAAGTAAAACCTTTGAATCTTCTCCATATAGGAATTTCAATCCTTATTAATTTTACCAAGAAGATCAGCATGAGAAACAAATTTTTGTTGCAGAGGAAATAAACATCTGCTGTTCCAGATGTGCCATTTAATGACCAGCAGAAGTTTAGTCAAAGTATCCCTATGCCAATCCTGAGCACCTCTATAGTCACCTCTACATCAAAGCCTCCATAGAAATAGAATTAAACCATGGAGCCTTCCATATGAAAGCCAAAAGGACCAAAAGGAACAATATACCCACAGGTCAAAAAAGGTGGTCCATGGTTTCCAACTGTTGCAAGCATCCAGGCCTGACACACACCGCCAGTCAATTGTTTATGTTTTTGGTTTGCCTTAATATTTATCCTATCATGGCAGTTTAGCAAATGAAAATCCTGAAATTTCTCTGAATCCTAGGAGTATTTAATAAACTTAAAAGGTGTTAGTTCTGTAAGGGAGAGGACAACAGGGAAAAGTTTCTGTTTCAGTAAAATGCATCAGTATAACCCACTTATAAAGCCCTTTACTATGGTTTGATAAAAAGTAAGGGCTAGTCAATTTCAGCGCTTGATATATATAAAAGAGTCTCTGATATAAGATGGGATATTCAAGGATCTATAAAGAACCCACAAATGCCCCTGTCTCCATTGCCTTAACCATTGACCACAATTAGAATCCAACATGGAAACCCAATGTTTATCGGGAAAAATTAAAAGGACGGAAGTTAGCATAAAAAAACAGAATAAAAAACAAAATCAGATTAACCATCCCCAAACCCCTTGATCAGTTGGTAAATAGAGAATGTTCCTTTTATCGGATTCAGCCGCTCCCCAAACAACTTGAAAAAATACTATAAATAGTAGTTAACAATTGACTAGGGGAGGGTAAATATAACTCATAAAGGAAGATTGGAATAAGAAAAGTATTAATCAAATAAACACGTTTTCTTTTACCAAATTTCCACCGATTCCAATTCACAATTAGCTGTTTACCTCGAGAGATACAAGGGTCCCAGTTCAGGGTACACATATCCCTCGGACCAAAAATGATCCCCAAAACAGTCAAATGGGTGGCTGAAAAATCAATACCAGAGATAGTCAAATTCGTGTAACAACCGAACCAAGCTGTAAACCCTTACATTTCTCAAGATTCAAACCAATACCAGAACAAGAATTATATGTGAACAAATATCAAGGGCATACTGAACATAAACTTCATCTTTAACTAAAACCTTATATGGCAAAGGAATAGAAGCCACAGTAATTGATTTTAAAAGGGTCAAGCATTCAAAAGTTTAAGTAAGGGATCTATACAAAAGGCATATAAAGGGGACTGAGATGGCACCCTGACAACCCCCGCTTAACAGACAACATAGGTCCCTTCCAATCCCTAATAACAGGAGTAACCATCGCAGTAGCATAAAGACATTTCACCCATTGTATAAATTGCAAAGGCAAACCATATCTACGCAAAACAGCCCACAAAAAGTATGACTAACAAAATCAAAAGCTTGTTTTTGATCCAGAGAGAGCACCAAACCAGCTGCTCTAGACCTAAAACTATGCTCAAGAGCTCCTTAATAAAATCAGATGGTCCGAAATATTCCTGCCAGGTAAAGATCAAGTTTGGACCGGAGATAAAAGGTGGGTTGCAATTGACAGAAGACAGTATGGAGAATTTTAGCTAAAATTTTGAAACCGTGTTAAGAAGAGAAATCGGTCGCCAATTCTGAATGCATCTTTATCACCTTTTGTTTGAAAAGATGAATCAAAATACCACCAGTCATACGTAAGGAGGGGCCCCAGTCATCAGAATTGCTGAAAACGGCAGCCAACTCCCTCCAAATATAAGGACCAAGGAATTTATATAATTCACTAGTTAAACCATCACCACCAGGGGCCTTATTAATCTTCAATGCCAAACAGCATGTTCAACTTCAGAAGGTAAAATATCAACTATTAAAGGGATAATAATTGGTCCGGGAGTTGAGTAATAGGGACTGAGTCTAAAAGGACGCCAAAGCATCATGATCAATTGACGGTGCAATAAAAGTCAGAGATGTAAATGAGAAACAATATTAAGCAGTTGACTGTATCTGTACAGAAATTACCCTGGGCATCAAATAAACCATCCATAGTTCGGTTCACATTTCGGCAGAATATCCCTCATGTGGGCAGACAAAACCTTTCTTATCTTGTGTACAATATAATTGCTGGTACTTTAAATGCTGTTCTTGTAATAGATGATATTGAACCATCTGAAGCTTAGACTTTGAATCTGAGCTCAAAAATCATGTTTCACCACGGAGGCCAAGGATAAAATTTTTGAGATGCAGTCTATTATTAAGATAACCCTGTAATCCTCATCCCGAGTCAATTTACCATAGGATTTCAAAACCATTAAATCCCGCACTGTATCTTCCCACCAAGTACAGGGTCTGTATACATAACAAAGACTGATTTTCTGGCTTGAATAAAGTACTTAAGTCCTGTTGGACAATAGTTTTAGCCAATAACAGCGAATTTAATTTCCAGTAACCTGGACCAAAAGAAAAGCACAAGAATTTCCTAATAACAAAAAAGTATCTTATGATCTGAAAATTCGCCAGAAGAGTTTTAGCCAATGCAATTTGCAACAGAGGGAAATAAAAAAATAGTCAATCCTAGTGGCAGAGATAGATCTAAAAAAGTGGGATCTGCTTTACCCACCTTCTCAAAATAGGCATCCCTTAAGTTTGCATTTTGAATCATAGTAGACAAATAAGTCATATCACAAAATATTTTCATGGTTATTGTTCGTGCCTCTATCCCGAATCTTAAGGCCACAGTTGAAATCCCCAAAAACAATATGATGAGCAGAATGCAAAAGGCTGAATAGGTTGAAAAGGTCAACACGGGCCACCTTTGTCTGACCTGCATATACATTAATAAACGGAATAATGTACTAGATATCCTAACGTTTAAAATCAGAGCTCGACCAGGAACAAGGTCGATCAATTTGATTAAATGGACATCTAGATTATGGAACAGAATGGCCAACCCAGAACAGGTATCTTCACCAAGAGACCAAAAAGTGGGGCCTGTATTCCAAAAGAAATAGCTTTGCTTCAATTCAGAAATAACATGCAACCTAGTATCCTGTAAAAAATATACCATCAGAGAAAGACCGTGAACAAGAAAATACAGCCTGCTTTTTCCAAAGACACTTAATACTATTCACATTAATGGAGTAAATAGATAAAGATGGAATCAGAAGCATAAAAGAAAGGAAAACCAAACAAAGGCAGAACCCAAATTCAAGGAGGCTTTAGAAGAAGCTCTGTGGTCCGAGTATGTTTAATCTTTTCAGTACGCTTCCCAGACAAAGGAGGGACCATAGCAGAAGAGGGATCTTCCAGTTCAGATCCCAAATCCAAAACAGAGGAAATTACAGAGGACCCTTCAGAGTCATTCTCAAATATCCCCTTCAATGGGCAGGGCGAAATCTATTTTAACAGAAACATCAGATGTCTTAGGCATTTTAGCCATTGGTTGAACCCAATGTTGTCTTCATCTGGAAGCCTTGGATACAGGTGGCAAGGGAGTATGGGACACAGCCATAGAAGGCACAGGGGAGGGAATTCAACCTCAGCCCTAATGGGGTCACTTGATCCAGAAACGGAAACTGCCTTCTGAGTGACCATAGGGTTAACCAGTAGATCACTAGGCCCAGGAGGCGGAATCTAGAAGGGTGTAAAGAACCCTCAACTAAAGTAGGGACAATCAGAGGTTTCAGAAGGTCACCATTAGGTTTCGGGTTAGAACGCTGGGTCTGAACCCTTTGGGCTAGGGCAATGGATACTTGTTGTTCATCCCAATCAGCTTGTTCACCCTGAGAGCGAGCAGCAGAGGGCAGGAATGATAAGTATGGCTCTTCACATCACATAAGTTACAGACTTGATCATTCCGACAAGTAGCAGCACTATGACCAAATTCAGTGCAGGTTGTACATCTAAGGCGGTCACACATACTACTAAGGTGGCCTGTGGTTCCACAACGATAACAGGCCTTTGGCTGGCCCGCATAAAATAAAACCCTCTATCTCTGCCCCAAAAAAACTATTAGGCAAATGGATTAAACCTGAATCAAAATTTTCAAAATAACCTGCACTTTCCAACCCCATTCCAAATGTGGTTTTCATCAAAAATAGGTTCAGGATTACCCTGAACCGCATAACCTCTGTTTCAACAAAATAAAAGATCTGCAACACACACTCCTTCATTATGGAACAAAACAGTAATCATACGAGATGCTGGTTTAGTGAGAGGCACAACCTCGAAGGAACCCATAAAGCAGAAGCTTTCAAAGCAGATATTGAGACCAAAATTTTGTAAGTCACTGCCATGTTTAAAACTAATGTCAAACACAGGTTCTCCAGAAACATGGATCAATGCGTATATTTCAGGGTGGAGTAAAAACATAGAACCCATTAACAGAGACTCCTACATGCATTCGGTCAGGAAAACATCCAGACCCCTTTATAAAGAAGCCTGATAGCTGCTATGTCATTTAGCAGAAAAGACAGGAGCTCTAAATAAAGATGCAAAAGTTTTTACAGTTTCCGTAGCGCCCAGAGGAAAGAGATTCAGTAGGTGTTAGCAAAGGAGCAGGCCCACACTGCTTCACTGGACAATCCTGGAAAAGAGGGAAACTGGGTTCTGGGTAAGTTCCAAGCCATCAGGTACACATAAAGGAGAAACCACATCCATCACAGAACCCCAATCTGCAGCATGCTTAGGAGCCTTAGAAGAACAAACTTGAGACAAGTCAACATTTTTACGAGGGGACACTGAGATGGGAGAAGGCCAGAGACCCATGCACCAGTGTCAGATTTTTCCCACCCCGCTGCTTGCAACGCAGCATCCACCGGCCCAGGCAGTCGAATTGATAGGATTTAGTTGTTGCACAACTGGGGACCTCCACACTACTACAATCAGCTTGACTCAAAGTCGAGAACTCATAAAAGGAACATCAGAGCCTGAAAACAAGTTTCCTTGAAAACAAACAAGGGCGGTTGCCCAGTACCTGAAACGGAGGAGCCAGCCTCGAGCTGCAACCGCGACACGCTGATTGCTTCTGATCCAGACCATCTGTAGACTGCTGCTTAGAACTGTGCGAGGCAAGCAACAAATCAGCCTCCAAAGCAGAACTTTGCATAGCTCCATAGGCTGCTCACTCACAGAACGTATTTCCATAGCCGCAATAGCAGCTCTCAGTGCCATTTGGTGAGAACGAAAACGAGCTTCCTCATCTAGTAGTTGTTGCAAAGTCAGCAGATCACAAGAAGCCTCAATCAGTGTAGTTGAAATGGGGGCAGTTTCCACAATCTCTGAAGATGAAACAAACAAAACAGCATCCTTCTCAGAAGTAATTGCAGCAATTTCAGGCACCATATCCGAGTAGGAGCATCAAAAAACCTTCCGAATCCAGAACCTCAGAGCGTAGAACAACAGCCAGTCCTGCACTAGGCAGGGCAACCTCCTCCGCTCCATCCAGAGTCAGAATGACCGACTCGCGCCAGCAGTCCCCCTACTGGCAAGAGTAGGGAATTTCCCAGTGTCCTGGCCAAATTTCCCCATTCACTAAAAAATACCACCATCAGCTTAATCTGGTTCAAGGTCAGTTGGCATTCATCTGTATCCCCTCCCGGTCGTGCCTGAAAATAGGCAGGATTTGTCTAGTGTACTTACCCGGTCAACAAAAGCTAAATAAATAAATAACTATAGGTGACTTCAGGGTTTCTTTCCTATGTGCATGATCTTGCACTTTGTGTTAAACCCAATTTGCCACTCTTCCCACCATTTTGCCAGTTTATTCAGATCTCTTATCATTCTGCCCACCCCATCTGGATCATCTACTCTGTTGCAGATCATGGTGTCATCTGCAAACAGACAAACTCCACCTCCAGTCCATCTACAGTATCACTGATGAAGATATTGAAGAGGACTGGACCCAGGACTGATCCCTGAGGTACCCCACTTGTGACTTGCATCTCTTTTGACTGTACACCATTTACCACCACTCTGTTTTCTGCCTGCCAACCAGTTTGCCACCCAGTTGACCAACTTCTGACCCATCCTGAGCCTATCTAGCCTATTAATCAATCTTCTACGTGGAACAGTATCAAAAGCTTTGCTGAAGTCAAGGTAGACGACATCAACTGCTCCCCTTGGTCCACCACTCTGGTTACCCAGTCCAAGAAATCTATGAGATTAGTTTGACAGGACCGCCTCAGAAACCCATGCTGTCTTGGATCCTGTGCTGGTATGGATTCCAGATGTTGCACTATCCTCTCCTTAAGGAGTGCTCCATAATTTGCCCACTACTGAGATAAGACTGAGTGGTCTGGAGTTCCCTGCCCTCCCTGCTACCAGTCTTGTGGAACGAGATCACATGAGCCCTTCTCCAGTCTCTTTGGGATCTCTTCTGTGCTCAGAGACTCACTAAACAATTCTGATAATGGCTCTGCTAGTTCCACCCTTAGCTCCTTTACTACCCTGAGATGTATGCGTCAGGTTCCATTGCCTTGTCCGCCTCTGAGCTTAGCAAGCTCTTGCCGGATCCTTTATTTTGTGGAGGGACTAGTGCACACTCCCCCATGTCCATGGTGCTGAGCTGTGGGCTCTGCCCTACCTTCTCCTCAGTAAATTCTGGAGCAGAAGTATCTATTTAGATAGATGCTTTTCCTTGGTCCTCCTCATGCTCCCCTTATCCCCTTTGACCTTAGCAATATCTCCTCTGGACTTTCTCCTTCACTAATGTATCTGTAGAAAGTCTTATCACCTTCTTTTGCTGTTCGTGCTAGTGTTTCCTCAGTTTGTGCCTTTGCCTGCCTTACTGCCTTATTGCCTTCCCCTACTTCCCTTAGGAAGTTTTGTATGCCTCCCTATCTTCGTTGTGCTGTGTTCCCCTTATATTTCTTAAGGCCAGCCTTTGGCTCTGACCTTTTCTGCTACTGTTTTGAGAACCAAAGTGGTGATCTTCTTCTTTGCTTTTGCTTTTCTCTCTAATACCATGGGTTGTTGCTTCAAGTATTGCATCCTTAGTGCTTGCCATTGCCTGTACCCCACACCTGTATTTTCTGCCAGGGCTAGCTTAACTCTGTTGGCCATTTTATCAAAGTCAGCTCCTCTGAAGTCCAATATTTTGCCTTGGAATGGGATGATTTAGTTCTAGTGGCCAAATTGAACCATACCATGTGATGATCACTGACTCAGGGGCCTTCTACCTGGAGATTCAGATCCTTTCCCATTAGTCAGTACTAGAGCTAGGCTAGCCCTGTCTCTTGTGGGTTGTTGTACCAGATGTTTGAAGCCCTCCTGCAGGGACTCCACTATATGTCTAGTTCTGACAGATGTTCCTGCTGGTATTGACCAATCTGTAACTGGCATGTTGAAGTCTCCCATTATCAGAACCTCCCTTTAGCTGTCATGTTTTGTATATCTTCTAACAGTAATGTGTTTATTTCTAGAGCACAATAAATATATAAATAAATGATTCTGCTATTTATGTCATTTAGGTTGTTCTCTGCTGTTTGTGATGTTCTTCTTGGTTTACTGATTTCCTTTGTCCCTTTACAGGTTTAAATTTTTGGTTTCTTTATAGCTTAAGTTCAGGGCAGTTAAGGGAGACTCAAACTCATTCAGCTACTGAAGGGTCTCTCTCCTGGAGGTGTCTGCTGTCTAGAGAATACAGCCACTTCTCTCTTGCTCTCAGCTGACTCGACACCTTCGGCTACCTCACTAAGAGAGTCTGCTGGGTCTCATGGCAGAAAAAGCAGCCTACTTCAACTAGTTAGCCGCTGCTTGCCTCTAATTACCTTGATCTCCTGGCAGGAATGACTACTGTGCCCTTTCAGGTTGTTTCTCTCAAACAAACTGCATTCTGCAGTTTGGTAAGCAGACTAAGGAGAAGCTGCCCGAGGCTCACCTCCAAGCAAGGGGACTACTGTGCCTTTCAGACTGTTTCCTCTCAAACAAACTGCATTCTGTTGTTTGGTAAGCAGACTAAGGAGAAGCTGCCCGATGCTCACCCTCCAAGCAAGGAACTACTGTGCCCTTTTTGGCTTTCAAGAAACAAACTGCATTCTGCAGTTTGGTAAGCAGACTAAGGAGAAGCTGCCCGACGCCACCCTCCAAGCATGGGGAACTACTGTGCCCTTTCGAGGTTGTTTCTTCAAACAAACTGCATTCTGCAGTTTGGTAAGCAGATTAAGAAGAAGCTGCCGATGCTCACCCTCAAAGCAAGGTACGGGTTGGAACTCTGAATTTTAGCATCTACCCTGGAGGAATCTCACTTGCCCCTGTTTGCCAGTGTTTCACACTATGTGCAGCAATCCAGAAGTCTTCTAGGAACTGCTGCCAAGAAATTAATGCAAGGACTGACCTCTGCTTGACATGTTCTTGATTTCTCACTTTAAGTAATGTTTAGTCTGATGTAGAGATTTCTTAAGAGTTGATTTGAGTTTTGAGAGAGGTTTTAAGGTAGTGTGATTTTGCTATCTGCCCTGAGACCTGTGCCCCTTCTCTTAGAGCTGCAAGTCTGTGGGCTGCACCCTTGACCTCTGTGTCCCATTGAGGCTGCTGCAGTGGCCTCCAAAAAAAAAAAACTTATTTCAGGTCTTCCTGCATGTTTTATTTTTTTTGCTGACTTTTCCATTAGCAGATTATATCTTTTAGCCACTAGAGGGCCCAGTTAAAAGCACACTTACCTCAATCCAACACAATACAGTTCCTGTCTCATTTCACTTATTGTGTGGTCAGTCTATCAGTATTCATCAGTCTTTGCCCCTCCTCTTCTACTGATTGATACTGACTTTTCCCATTTGCATCTTATACTCTTCGCCCACTGAAGGGTTTTTTCCCAACCGTGCCAAAGCTGCTCTACATCTCCTTACTCTCTACTACCCGGACTCTCTTTCTTTACTGCTCAACTGCTATTGGTACCTACACCCATTACTAAGTCTGCCTCCTCACCCTCTTGGTACAGACCTCACACTGACTGGAGCACCTTCCTCCAAACCAGGCATTTCATCCCCAGACTACCCCACAGTGACTCGGCCCTTCCCCACCCTCGCACACCCGTGACCCTCCAACAGCCCCACCCCGCCAACACCCCACTCCCTTTGCCTCCAAGGCCTGACCTGGACCCAGCTCCCCCTGCCATTCCTACCCTTCGCACTTTATTTATCCAATGTACCTGATTGTAAAGTCTCAGCTGGGTGTCGACCCAAGAGTCTCCATTGCCACCGTCCACTAACCAGAATAATTAAACTGCTATTATTATTATCTGTAGTATACATCCAAACCCAGGACCTATGACTTCTAACCCTTCTAAACCCTGTACTGCAAATGCCTTCTGCTTGGCATCCTTAAACATTTGCAGTCTCCTAAAGAAATCTGCTGCCCTCCAGTGCTGGGTCATTCAACATCAACCTGACATGATTGCACTGGTAGAGACTTGGCTCTCCAATCCACCCCTGACTCTGCTATCACCCTCCTGGATACTATCTACAGGGAAGTCCGAGTAGGCAAACGCGGTGGTGGGTGCGCACTACTTGTATGGGACTCCCTTATAGGTCAGGCACTCCCAGCTCCTAAACTTGATTATGGAGCCCAAGCCCTCACATTAAAAATCACACCTGACCCCACCCAAGGCCCTCTTCCTCATGGTCTCCTATGCACCCCAAGGAATCGAAACCAAGCAGTCCAGTCCCTCATTGACGACCTCACATCTCTCCCTCACAAAGTGGAGCAAATCATCCTAGGTGATCTCAACGTTAACTGGCTTGCCTCCACTGCTTTCCATATAAGGGACCTTTGCTGCCCTGGATATGTCCCAGTTAGTCACCCAGCCCACCAGATTCAACCACTCTACTGGCACTAGCACTTTCCTAAATGTTGTTATATCTAACCACTCCTACAAAATCTGGGATGTCACTGTCCTCCCCGACTATCTTAGCGATCACTCCCAATCCTCTGTCTCTGGTCATCCTCCCACACTGAAGCCAGTGTCCCAGGCCACTCTACACCTCCTTTATGCCCCAGCGGCCTCAGAAAATGAAAACAATACCTAGGCCAGCTAGACTGGTCCCTCATCCAGTGTGCCCCTGACATTGACTCAGCTCTTGACCACTTCACAAATGCTTTCTGTAAGGCACGTGCCCTTTTGCCCCTCACCAGGATTCACCCAAAATGCAATGCCCCATGGATCACCCTCCTTCAGAGACTCAAAACAGAGATAATCTCTGGCACATTGCTGTAGAATCTGAAAGGAGTCGGATACATAGGCCTACAACGCAGAATGCAATAAGTGTACTTGGGCCATTAGGTGGGTCAAGGCAGAGCACTACCAGACCAAACTTGCTTCCACTTGGGATTCAGCCCAGACCTTCTGTGATAATATGAAGAGCTAAATGGGAAGACCCACTCTCCACCATCTCAGCTCTCCATCAATGGCACCCCACCACAGATCCACTCCTTATAGTCGATTGTCTTAACACTGCCTTCTTTGACCTAAGCTCGGTCCTCCCCAGCAGCTTCTTTGACCCAATCCGACCTCTCTCCCTCTGGTCCTGCATTGCCCACCATTCTACCTGTGCACCCTATCCCCAAGAAGCCAGGCAGCACCTGTTAAAAGCCTTAGGCAGCAATAACCCCAGCAGTGACCCCCTTGACTTAGGATCCTCTGTATGGTCTTGGACAAAGTCCTAGTCCCCTGACTGACCTTCTAAACCAGTGTCTATGCCTGGGTCAGTTCCCAAGTGCTTGGAAAACTGCTGAAATCACACCCATACATAAGAGTGGGGACCGGTCCACTAAACAATTCACGCCGATCTCTTCCTCCCTCCACTCTCTAAAGTCCTTGAAAAGTGGTGTTGATCCAGCTCTCGAATACCCAACCAAGTACGACATTATGCCCAGAGCAGCATGGTTTCTGCCCAGAACACAATACAACCACAGCTGTCCTGGAATTCTCCCAACACCTGCATGCTGCTAACGACTCTGGCAGCCTTGCAGGAACAGTGTTCATTGACCACTCCAAGACCTTTGACACTGTCTGTCATCCCTACTACTCGACTTTCTCCACCAACATGGCTGCCTGGTGGTCCCATTTCCTGTTCTCTAGCTACCTCTGCTAGATACCAGCATGTCAAGATCAGCGACCCCTCTCCAGCACTCTTTCTGTTCACTTAGGGGGTCCCTTAGGCTCCACCCTGGGTCCAATACTTTTAGTTTCTACCTCAACACCCTCCCCAGCTCATGTACTGATAAAATGCTCCTCTACACCAACGATGCAGTCCTCATTGCCTTACATCTCAATCCCATCTCCTCCAATTATCCCTCCAGCAAGCTTACAACTGCAAAAGGTGGTTCGCAACCGCAGACTGGTCATTAATCTAAATAAAACCAAACCAATGCTCTTCTCCCACCACCAAAATAATGCTAAAAATACCCCTCTTGACTATCTCCAGCACTCTGCACCCGCTAGAACAAGTGACCACATACAAGTACCTAGGCATCACGCTCGACACTGCCCTCTCCTTCCACACCCACATTAATGCCCTGTCAGCCACCATTAACTCTCAGATTGGCCTGCTATACTGGCACAGGGACTGCCTGCCTCAGGTTGCCCTCAGGCTCGCCATCACCTCCTCCATCTTGTCCTTCATGGACTATGGCTTGCCCATCTACGCTGCAGCTGACAACACTGACCTCTCCAAAATCCAACTCTCCATCAATAACACCTGTAGGCTTCTGACCAGTTCCCCAGCCTAACTCACACCTGCCTTCTCTATACTACCACCAATCTGCTCAAATTTGAGGAGTGACTGCTCTACCAGACCTGCCTTCGCTAAGAAATCACTGCTAGGACTTCCCGGGGTCTCCACCTCCCTACAGCAGTCATCATCGTCTGTCACCACCCATAGCTCTGTTAAGGCCACTTCAAGGTGCCCAGAACCAAGACCTCTTGCCCAGAGATCCTTCCTCTACCCAGCTCCCACATGGTTTAACTCCTCCCGAGCTGCATCTCCAACTTGCCAAAATTGGATCCTTCAAACAGCCGTTTGGAACCATATCTTTCATACCCACTGTTGTAGGTGCAACTAACCCCTGTTGTAACCTTTGGTACCTGCTGGTCTTGCCCCTGGCTTGACAATGTCCACTGGACAGCCTCTCCTCCCCAGACCCACTCCTTCCCTATTAGGTCCAAACAGGGATGTAACCCACTGTCTTCTGAGGGCTACTATATCCATGAGTGTAACTCACAATTTTGTAACATTAAGTAACCTAAGAAACATGCAAACTACTATATTATGTAACCTAAGTGTAGCTATGTTAAATGTTCCTTTGCTGCACCTGTAATGTTATCCTCTGCTTTAATCTGCACTGTAATAACTGTCTTGATGTCTGCCCCCCAGCTACTGAAGTTGTTTTGTAACTGAGTCTCTGACTCAAAGGTTATAAACCCAATTTGTAATGAATAAATAAATGAATAAATAAATAAATGAATAAATAAATAAATGAGGTACGGACAATTGGCAGATTGTAAAGAGCTGTTAATTTAGATGGAAAGTAGAGGGGTGTACAGCCACATTAACTGATTGTTTTTGCAGCAGAGGAGGCTACAGAGGATAAACACCAACTTGAAACACAGTGATCCCCTGCAGTGATGTCAGAGGCACTGCATCCAAAGGTAAGGTTAAAAGGCACCAAGTGCAAGCAAAAGGATTGGGGAAATAAATAGAGGGAACTGAGATCTGATCGAGCACACTCTGACTCATTTAGATACTAAAGAGGTCTCTCCTGGTGGTGTCTGTTAGCTAGGGAATACATTCACTTCTCACTCACTCTCAGCTGACTCTGATACTTTCAGGCTACCTCACTAAGAAAGTCTGCTGGGGATCAAGGTGGAAAAGCAGCCTACTCCAACTAACTAGCCACTGCATGCCTCTGATTACCTTGGTCTCCGGCAGGGGACCAGGTCCAAATGATTGGCAGGCTGTAAAGAGCTATTCATTTAGGTGGGCAGTAGAGGGCTGTACAGCCACATTAGCTGATTGCTTTCAGCAACTGAGAAGGCTCCAGGGTACCCACCTCTTTCCCCATCCCCACCAACCCTGTGCTCATCACAATTTATAGACATCATATAAGACTCCAATTTTCTGCCTGAATAGAAAGGGCAGGACTTAAAGAAGGTAGGGGTATAATAAATGCAAAAAATCTATTCTTTCATCCATCAACCACACAGCTGCCAGTACTGTGGGACCCTCTTCAACTGAACAGTTTTCCAGGGTTTAGGTCACTGCCCCACATGCTGTGAAATAAGTGACCTAAAGACTTAGCTCCAGGCTGCATTGGCAGAGATAACCTGCCTCCAAATCAAGTTGCAAAGTAGCAGACAGTATGGCACTCCTTCTCCATACCACCAATGCCAAACTTGCACGCACTCTCCCCCAGAGGAAAACTGGGCCAGGGTAGCATTTGGTTAGAAGTGTGGAGGCAGAACCCAAACAATGTACCCAAACAATCCTAAGCCTATAGAAATTGCAAACAGGTACCTACCTCTGACATTTGTCTCTGGCAACAAGGCAGAGGAGGTAACAGATCATCTCCAATCTGAGTGCATAATGACATCGCATCAACCGCGGCACATTAAAAAAGTAAAAACAACAGAAAGTAACTCATCATCATAGGGGACTCATGATTCATCACGGAGTCCCACCTGATGTAAATGAGCAGACAAAAGTGGTGGTCAGATGTCTCTCAGGAGCATTGGCAAGGAAGGACACTGACCGCATTGTCAAGTAAATATGCAAAGAAAGTGGAACACAAATATCCTGGTCCACCTAGGGACCAATGACCTCACTAGTCAATCGGTGGATGAGGTCAAGCTGGCCCTAGCCTAGCTAGGGGAAATGTTTGCTTCTCTTTCATCTGGCTCCTGCTTTTTCGAGGTTCTGCCTGTATTAGAAATGGGGAAACAGGCAGAAAATCAGGGAAAGGAAATAGGTGAACTTAACATCTGGCTGAGGGATTGGTGCCGCACAAAATGACACCACTTCATCAGAAACTGGTTGACTTCTGGGAGAGAGTTTTAAGTTTGATGACCACTGTGATGTGAAAACCATCTACTAGTTATGTGCATGTGGTTTTGATATAAATATATGTTTTAGACCTCTGCTTAGGAAAACAGGCCAAGCAGCAATGCATCATGGAACATAAGATTTGAACAGAGAGAAAAGAGAGATTGGTCCTATCCCTGACCCAGTGGATAAACTAATTAAAGCTTCCTTTGACACCCGCCTGTCAAAGCTTGTGTTAACTGATATAACAGGTTGTAAAACCAGCCACTGCTCTGAACCTAGGAAACCTGTTATAAAATATTGCATTTTACGACATCAGGAGGTATGCCAACTCTGACAGTTATCTCTGAAAATCTTCATATCGCTAAGAGAAGTGTCTTTCATGATGTTCTGAGAGATCAAAGGGATATTCCGTTCTGTCATAATTCATGCTCTGTGGCTCACTAATTAAAAGTATATATATATTTTTAATTGGAATGTTTAGCAGTGTGCAGTGACATGTGACTAATTCCATATTCAGGAATGAGAGTGACCTCACAGCCAGCATCACCACAGAGCTGTGACCTCACAAGCTTGGTGACACTTTCCCAATATTGTCAAGTTGCTGAGGGAATATTACATATTTGTGTTGGACTTTCAATAGACACTTATGTTCTGGACTCTACGAAGCACTTGTACCAAAATTAGGTAATTTCAGCACCACTATTTACCAACTGAAATGGGAGTAGGATCAGTTACTCAGTATAAGGTAATTTGTGTATACTTGTCCATTTATTTTATGACTGTACAATTAATGTTATATGCTCTGGGCTGGATATTCAAAGGGTTGCCATGCGCAATAGGGTTACACCAGCACCAAGTCTGAAAAATCATGCCATTCTGCGATATTCAGCAGGAGGCAGTTGCGCCACCGAAAACATTCTAAGCAACAGCGAATGATAATGAAGTCATGTGCAACCAAAGGGGAGGAACCATGCATAAAGAGCGAAGTGCATGTTCAAAGACTTGTGCCAGCTTTGAGCTGTATACAGATATCAAGATTGTGGGCCGGTACTGCCTGAACAGGGCAATACTGAGGTGGCTCTGTGAGCTGTGCAGTGATGTGATGCAGGCACCCACACGATGGAGTCATGCCCTGTCAGTGGAGACAAAGATAACAGCTTGCATGTGCTTGCTCACCACGGGTACCTTCCAGAGACCAACCGGGACACCACAGGCATAACACAGTCAGCCACATCATGCATCCTCACCCAATTCCTCAGCGCATTGCTGCCACATGCTGCGGAGTACATCCATTTACCCAGCACTGCGCGGAGCACACAGCAAACATACATGAGTTCTACATGGTAGCACGATGTCTGGTGTGCTAGCAGCAATAGACTGCACCCATGTGACCACATGCACACCACCTGGTGAGGAGGGGCCACCCACATGAACTGCAAGGGCTATTCCAGTGTCAACTGCCAGGTGGTGTGCGATGCCAGTGGGTGCATCATCAATGTCTGTGCCACGTACTCCTGGGAAGCACATGATTCATACATCTGGCACCAGTCAGCACTGTGCCACCAATTTGAGAGTGGGGACATCTCCACAGGACATCTAATGGGTGAGTATGCAAATCAAATGGACATATCGTGGGCATGGGGGCATGGCCAGAGGTGCCATGGTGTGGCCCACAGGGCTTGGGGCAGCCTGAAGCTGAACACTAAACTAACCTCCACTCTCTGCACACAGGTGACAGTGGATACCCACTCCATCCCTGGCTGCTCACACCCTACCGGCGCCCACGACCCCATCGCAGCAACGCTACTAATGAGGCACATGCCACCACATGCAATGTCATTGAGCGGTGTTCGGATGCTGAAGACACATTTCCATTGCCTGGACACCTCTGGCGATGCCCTACAGTACAGCCCTCAAAGACCTGTGGATATTCCTGGCCTGTTGCATTCTGCACAACATGGCCAAAGAATGGGATAGCTGTACAGGTCAAAGAGGGGACAGCGATTGGGACGATGGGGACGATGGTAATGGGCAGCCCCTGGCCGATGGGACCCCGACTGACCCGGCTGGCACAGCTGCACCAGGACACCATCACAGAGGAGCACTTCAGCCAACCCAGGTAAGTCATGGTGCCATGCACAACCACCAGTGGCTAAGGCACAACCCATAGACATGCCTGAAACACACCAGAGGTGCATGCTGACAAGGGATGTGGCAGGGCACAGAAGCACACACACACACACAACCAGGGATGGGTGAACAGCAACACGCCACATGGACAACACACACACATGCACACACACAATGCACCAAACATGCACAGAGGGCAGGTGGAAAACCGAGCCAGAACGCCAACACTAGCAACACACATGTCCACAGGCCACCACATCCACTGTCTGTCCATGTGCATGTGTCGATACTGGGCACCATCGCACTTTGGTGTACAGCACAATGCAGGCATCATCATGCACATGTACCTGTGGACAGCAGCCGGAGAGTGTGCAGGTGGATCATGTTTCTGTGCATGGCTGGGCACCCACCTGTTCACCGCCCACCGAAAACACACAATGCACACAGGACAGCACCCAGACAGTGCCCACGCTGGAAGACAGGTCATTCTCGCTGCACAGTTCCACGGCCACCTGATGCGTGGGTGGCCCCACCGAGACCCGCCAGCACTGGCAGGCTGACCACGGGCCCTATGGGGTGGCACCGATGGTCCTCAGGGGTTCCACTGCGTGAACGCGACCGCGCCTGCACAGGGGTCTGCAGCACACCAAACATGCCTGCACCAGGAGTGCTCGGGATGCTCACAGCTGAACCCGGCATCGACAGGGTGGGTGTCGCATGACACCAGGAATGGGAGTGGATAGTGCACTGCGTGGTGTGGTGATGCATGGGCACCTGACTGTGTGCCCATTGTGGCCATGACAGCAATGAATGCCTGTGCATGCCTGTCAATGGCAGCGGTCACATCCTCCCGCAAATGGTCCATCCATGACAGGATCCTATCGGTGTCCCGCGATGCTCCTCTGCCTGCTCCAGAGCCACACACAGTGCCTCCATGGACATTACAAGTTGCATCTGCTGCTGGACCGATGCCAGCAGTAGGTGTGCTCGTCAAAGAGGTTGTCTGCCTCCGGCATCCTGTCCCTCAGGTGCACGGCCTGATGTTCAGCACCCTTGAGGGTGGGTGCTGCACACCAGGACCAGGTATGGGCAAGTCCACAGGTGTTGCACAGATGTCACTGCCAACCCTGAACCCCTAGTCCCCGTGGCGACTGCCGCTGCCGCCCCTCCAGCTGCTGCACCCAAGGGCTCAGTAGTGCTGCTGTTGTGGCCGCAACAGTCCCACTGTCCTGACCAGCCACCAGTACTGCCCCACTGGTGCTGACAGGCACAGCCTGGGACTGTGCTGACACGCTGGCCCACAGGCAGCACCAGCCAGAGCCATGGGTGCGAGCTGACCTGCTGTGTGTCTGTTCCATGGCACACATGTGTCACTGCCCATGACGGTCATGTCTGCATCACTGATGCATCTGCCCCAGCCACAGAACACTGAGACACAGGAAGGGCTTCCTCACCTGTCTCAATGACATCAGTGTGGACAACCAGGCGGCACCACTGTCATGCTGATCCACAGAAACCTGTGGAGGTGGATGGTCCAAACCCGACTCTGTCTGACTGTCCTCAGTGGACAGGCCCACCAACGCTGACCCATGCAGATGCTCAGGATCTGTGAGGGAAAGCAAAGTCAATGCTACTTCACGAACCTAACTAGCCCCCAAGGCACACCATGGCTTACTATGCAGAGATGGGCCACCACCCATCTGGAAGCCACCACCCAGAACTCCTCTATGGCACTGCAGTGCATGCTTGCAGCAAGCCTGTCCTCTGCTGCTGTGAGCTGCACCACCTCCGTTGTCCACCGCCTGTTGCAGCATATGCCACCCTGATGACAGCCACCTCTCCTTCACCCTCCTCCTGTCAGCACCATCTTCTTCTTACACTTCTCGAAGCCAAGGGACATGCAGTGATGCTAACGGAGATGCGGCATGCACTCTTCCATGCATGTGCCCCAACGCCTGTCCCCAGCTCCTCCCTACTGCAGTACAGTGCCCTGTCCCCAGACTCCACCAGGAGGTGACCTGGCACCAGCACCAAGAGCCCTCCTCCCAGAGAAGGAAATCAGTCCTCTGAATTCTCAATCCATCTCCTCCCTTGCTGACCCCTGGTGTCCTGTGCCCATTCCTCAAACATGGGTCACTGGCGTGACACAAGGTGTAGCATCCAGCACCTCAACCATCAGCGCCACTGACCAGCATTTGGATGCCTTTTAAATTCATTTGAAAACGTATGCATTCAGGCAAAAATTCCAAGAAAGCCCTGAGCTTTCAGCTATCCCGCTGCTTACTTGGAAAGCTTGCAACACATTGGGTCAAATGGACAATCAGGACAGTAATGATTATGGCAAACTTACAGCTGCACTGTTAAAAGTATGACTTGACAGCTGAAGTGTACAGAGTTAAGCTCCGTAAGCTCAGGAGAAGCCCTGACATGAACTATGAGGAGTTAGCCACAAAACAAAGTCAGTTTTGAAACATTGGTGGAAGGGGTAAAAGCAGACTCTGTAGAGAAAATCGAGGATGTTGTACTTTGGAGCAGTTCTCTTGGGCTTGCCCAGCACAGCTGAAAATCTGGCTAGAGGACTGAGATCCAGAAACAGTGCAGGAGGCTGCTGAGCTGTCAGACTGCTATGCCAGGAGCAGGCCTGCTCTGAGAGGAAGTGGGGGTGTGGCAGTGCAGAAAGGAAAAGCATACCTTCAGGGCAGCTAAACCCTCACTGCCTCCCAGAAAGTGGGCAGCCTGGGTTACAAAGAAAGAATTTGCCTGATAAAAGAAATGATTGTTAGTTTTTCAAACAACCTGGGCATATTGCAAGACAGTGTCCTAAAAGGCAGAGAGAGTGCACAAAGTGGTGCTGAGAAAGAGGTGTTATTTTTGTGTACCCTGAAAGCATGCCAGTAAACATGAGGGAGCACAATCACCCAGTTACTGTGATTGGGGTGCAAACCCATGGGTTAAGGGACATGGGGGCATCCCTTACTTTGGTAAAAGGGGTTTGATTGAGCCTAAACAGCTTATACCTGATCAGTTTGTTACAGTATGGGGATTCATTGGGGAGAAGAAAACTCTGCTACTTGTTAGTATTCTAGACTTGGGTGAGACAGGAGAGGCTGTGCAGTTGCAGTGGCAGAAAATCTGGCCCTGGATGTGATTATAGGAACAATCTCCAAAAGGGGTGGTGTATGCAGTTACCTACAGTCAGGCAGCAAAGGCAAATTGTAGTTCCTCTGACCCCATAGAAGCCCTGTGGAAATCACTGGGAGGCTGGTTCCCCAGCCTGTGTCTCCTGATATGGAGAATAGTGAAAGGGGGATAGAAATTTCACAGGTAGCAGTTAACAAAACAACTACAGAAGGTTACTCTGAGGAGCGAGGAGAGCCAGTTGTCAAAGGGTTAGGGATGGCAGTGAACCTGAATGCCCTGACGCCAAAGCTATGGACCCCAGTTTAGAGACTGAAGGGGACCTGTCCCATGCCTTGGGAATCTGTAAAGATCTTGCAGCTGCTCAGAAAATGACCCTAGTTTAGAGAGGCTGAGGGCTTGGGCTGAATCTGATGGGACACAGGAGGTGATGGGAGACATACAGTGTACTGGGACAATGGACTACTTTATACTCAGGATGTAAGGACAGAGGAGGGTGCTGGGAAGGCAGCTTGTCATTTCCCAGGGTACCATGAGTGGTTACTCAAGATTGCTAATGATATTCCCATGTATGGACACCTGGGAACTGTGCACACTATGCAGCAATTGGCCCATAATGTCTATTGGGCCAACTTCACTCAGCAGGTGAAGGAATATTGCAGGTCTTGTCACCAGTGCCAAGAAATATGGAAGGCGGGTAGTAAAACCTTAGCAGACCTAATTCCCTGACCACAGTGAAGGAGCCATTCCAGAGGGTAGGAATGGATACTGTGGGGCCTTTGAATACCCCCAGCTTCTCCAGGAAGCGGTTTATCCTAACAGTAGTGGATTATGCCACCCGGTACCCAGAGGAAGTAGCCTTATTCTCACTGAGGACATGCAAAGTGGCAGATGCCTTGCTAGGGATTTTCTCCCATGTCAGGTTCCCACAGGAGATTATCAATGGTTGAGGGGCCCTTCATGTCAGACCTGATGAAGTGTTTGCAGGAGAAGTGTGGGTAGTGCAGAGATGCATGACACCTTATCACCTGTAAGCCAGTGGGCTTGTGGAAAAGTTTAATGGTACCCTTAAATTGATACTCCAAGCATTTGCTGAACAGCATGGGAGGAACTGGGAGAACTACCTTCCCACCTGTTGTTCACATACAGGAGGTGCCCCAAGAGTAGACAGCGTTCTCCCCATCAAGCTTTTTATATGGATGCAGGGTTCATGGCCCCAGACTTGATCCAGGAGGACTGGAAGGCAAGCATGCCACCCAGGGAACCCCATAGTGGATTATGTCCTTAAGTTTAGAGGAAAGCTGAAGGAGCTAAAGGGAACAGCCCAGAGCAACCTGGCAGCAGCCCAGCAGAAGCAAAAGGTATGGTACGACCGCAGAGCCAGAGCTCGATCATACACTGTGGGTCAGGAGGTCATGGTCCCAATCCCAGTCCAGAAAGATAAGCTGCAGGCTAAGTGGACAGGACCATACAAAGTAGTCAGGCAGGTGAATGATGTAAATTTAATTGTAGAACTGCCTGACAGGAGACATACCCAAAGGATGTACCATGTCAACATGATGAAGCCATATGCAAATAGGGCAGACATGGTCTTTGCAGTGTGTAGACCTGGGGAGAGGACAGATGAGGAAGACACCCTTATGGACTTGCTGGAAGAAAGCAAGTGGGAGTCCTCTGTGGAGGCAATCAAAATGTCACCCCAGTTGACACCAGACCAGATCCAGGAAGTAAGGGAGGTTTTAGCAGACTTTGCCCCATTGTTTAATGCCAAGCCTAGACTAACCCTTAGTGATGCATGATGTAGATACAGGGATGCAAGCATCCATAAGGCGGATGGCATATTGAGAGTCTGAGGCAGTCCTAAAGGACATTAGGAGGGAGGTGGTGGAAATGCTAGATTCATGGGTAATCCAGAAATCCTACTGTCCTTCGGCCTCACCCATAGTCCTTGTTCCCAAGATAGATGGCTCTACTCAGTTTTGTGTTGACTATCATGGACTCAACACAGTCATGAAGTCGGACACCCACCCAATGCCATGGACGGATGAACTACTGGACAAACTGGGAGGGTGACATACCTTATCACTATTGACCTGATGAAAGGGTATTGGCAGGTGGAGTTAACTGCTAGAGCTAGGAGATGTCAGCCTTCATCACTCCAATAGGGTTATTTGAGTTTAAGGTAATACCTTTTGAATGAAGAACGCCCCTGCAACCTTCCAAAGGTTAGTGAACCAGGAGTTTCATGGTGCTGAAGAGTACACTGTGGCATACCTGGATGATATTGCCATCTCAGTGCCAGCTGGAAGGAACACCTGTCTCACCTTATGGAAGTGTTGGGCAGGATACAGAGGCCAGGCTCACTGTGAAAGCTGGAAAGTGCCAGGTGGCCATGGCTGAGGTGGCATACCTAGGCATATAGTAGGGGCGGGATAGCACCATCCTAATCAAGCAAAGATTGAGGCAATTGAGGCATGGCCCAGACCTGAAACACAGAAGCAGATTCAGAGTTTTCTAGTGACTGCAGGATACTATAGGAAATTGTACCAAACTACAGTGCCCTGGCAGCTCCCTATCTGGCCTGCTAAAGAAGAGAATGCCTAAAAAGGCAGAATGGGAGCCAGTCTGTGAATGAGCCTTTACTGCTGCTGAAGGAGACACTGTAAGGTGCTCCTGTATTAGCCAGTAGACTACAGTAAACCATTTGTAGTCCAGACAGAGGCCTTGGATATGGAACTGGGCAGTACTTAGCCAGACTTCTAACCAAGGAAAGATCACCCAATAGTGTACCCTAGTAAGAATTTATTTCCCAGAGAACAGGCTTATTCTACAGTGGAAAAGAATACCTTGCAAGGTGTGGGCACTAAAGAAATTAGAGCCATACCTATATGGGCAGCATTTTGAGGTACAAATGGATTATAACCCCTGGTTTGGTTGGCACAGATGGGTTAAACAAATGGTAGGCTTTTAAGATGGAGCCTTGCCTTGCAGGGTTACGACATGACTGTCACCACAGGGCAGGGTCAGAAATGCAAATGCAGACGGGTTATCCTGACAGTTAGAGCAGTGAACTGAATTTGGGAAACCATCCCATGCCTAGGAATAGATTCCCCAAGTTCAGTCTAGAGGAGGAGTGTGACGTGATAACCATCTACCAGTTATGTGCATGTGGTTTTGATATAAATATATGTTTTAGACCTGCATAGGAAAACAGGCCAAACAGCAAAGCATCATGGAAACATAGGATCTGGACCAGAGAGAAAAGAAGGATCTGCCCTATCCCTGACCCAGTGGATAAACTAATGAAAAGCTTCCTTTGACACCTGCCTGTCAAAGCCTGTGTTAGCTGATATAACAGGTTGTAAACCAGCCACTGCTCTGAACCTAGAAAACCTGTAATAAAATATTGCATTTTATGAGATCAGGAAGTAAGCCAACTCTGACAGTTACCTGTGAACATCTTCACATAGCTAAGAGAAGTGTCTTTCAGGATTTTCTGAGTGACCAAATGGATATTCTGTCCTGTCATAATTCATGCTTGTGGCTCACTAATTAAAAAGTATATATATTTTTAATTGGAATGTTTAGCAGTGAGCAGTGGCGTGTGACTAATTCAGTATGCAGGAATGAGAGGACCTCATGGCCAGCATCACCACAGAGCTATGATCTCACAAGCTGGGTGGGACACTTTCTCCCTGAGATTGTCAAGTTGCTGAGGGAGCATGGCATATTTGTGTTTGACTTTCAAGAGATACTTGTGTTCTGGACTCTTAAGAAGCACTTGTACCAAAATTAGGTAATTTCAGCACCACTATTTACCAACTGAAACTGGGGTAGGATGAGTTACTCAGTATAATGTGGTTTGTTTATACTTGTCCATTTATTTTTATGACTGTACCATTAATGTTTTATATGTTCTGTGTTTTGTATTTTATTTACTATTTTTAATTCTAGTAAACTCTGTTTTCCTTGAAATCTTGCCTGAGCCTTTTCTCATTTTGAGTATGAATGGTGGGACAGTGTTGATAATTCTGACATAACTGTAAAAAGTGCTTATAGTGTGTCATTATATGCAGCTAGATAAGAAAATACCAAGCTCTCAATTGAGTCTGAAAGGGATTGTGAACCAGGTTGTGTGCCAGCTGGGTTAAGTATTGTAGTTTTCCCCGAAGAGGGTGTGATATTTGGACCTGTTACCTGGCGTGCTAGTAAAAGGGGTTCATATTTGACCCCAGGACTCAAGACTAGTAGTTGCTCAGACCCAAAACAGACAAGAGGGTGTCCCTGTTTGTCTCCTGTTCACAAATTGCATTACTTCAAGGTTGGGCACTGTGGGGGCAGAGGGCCTGACCTCTGGGTCGCGTTGTGACAGCCATCAGCTAACAAAGGAGGGTTGGGGCCCTGGGCCAAACATGTACGGGACATTTAAACTAGCAAAGAGGAAGATGATGGTAGCACCTATTTCCTATCACAGTGAACTAGTCTTCTCTCCCTCATCAGCTAGCATTACACCCAAAAACATAATTGTGGCAGTGTCACAGAGGAAAAAGAAATGCAACTCAAAAGTGTCCAGCAAAGATTGCAAATATGGTAAAAAGTGTAACCAGTAGGGGAGGAACATCCATGCAGTCAATAGAAATATTAGGCATGGAAAGTAATTTGGACATATGCACACAGTCTAGCAAACAAGATACCAGACCTTGCCGCAGTAACTGAAGCAGGGCTGGACTGGGTAGCCATAGCCAAAACTTGATTCAATAAAACCACACTTGGGATATAGCTATCCCAGGGTATAACCTACTTTGAAAGGACTATAAGGGTAACAAGGGGGTAACTATTTATGAGAGGGAAGACAATGCTACAGAGATACAGAGGCCACAGGGGAACTGGAGGCACCGTGACTCACTGGTGGGGCTGATAACAAGGCACTGGCCGGGTAGGAGTGATCTACATACCCCTTTCTCAGGAAGAAGCAAAGAATAAGCAGATCCTAGAAACCATTCCATGGTTATCTGACAAAGGGACATTATTGCTGGTTGGGGATTTCAATCTATGGGACACTAACAGGCATTCCTTCTCAGCTGCATTAGAAAGAAGTAGGAGTTCCTGGTTGCCCTGCAGGGGCAGGCCTTCATCAGCTAGTGAAATCACCCACAAGAGAGGAAGCAAACCTGGACCTAGTATTTACAAACAATAACAGGGTGCTGGACGTTGAAGTTGGGAATCATCTTGTACCATCACACTGTATGGCTTAGGGTAAACAAATCCGAGGACATCAGGCATTCAAAACTGAAAGTCCTTGATTTCAGGAAAGCAGATTTCAGTAAAATGAGAACCTGTCTAAGGGAAAATCTAGATGGGATGGCTGAAAGGGATGTGAAACACTACTGGGCCAGGCTGAAGGGACATTAACATTAGTTACATCACAATGCACCAAACCAGCTAGTAAGACAAAGAGGAGAAGTAACCCACTCTGTTTCTCTAAGGAGGGCAACCAAAGTGGGGAAAAAGAGTCTTCAGAAAGTACAAGGAGTCAAAAAGTACAGTGATAGAACAGAAACAGGAAACAACTGAAAAGACACTGGAGGGCAATAGGGATTGCAAAAGCTCAAACAGAAGAGACGATAGCACAGCACAGGGAGCCAAGAAGGAAACAAAACCTTCTACAGATACATAAGTGTAACCCCTAGGTGGTACTATCCTATGGGCTACTACCCTGCCTGTGTGACAATGCACAGGTTGAGGGTTCTAAGCTCCATGAACGGGTGCTTCCACCCAGTGGAATGGTTTTGGGGCAGTGTAGTTGCTGTTGCTATAACCTCTGGGATGCTATAACCCCCACCATTCCCTCTAGTGGCCTAAACAGTTTAGCAAAAGAACACTCACATTTACAATATGACAACAATGATATGCTCACACTCCTTGCACTTACCACAAGGGCTGGATTTTCTGCAAGTGCCCTGGAGACCCCTGGAAAATAAGACCAGTGATGCAACATTACAACAGCAGTACTATGTCCCCACCAAGAAGATACACACTAGCCAGGTTAAAAGTAAGGAAAAAACAACAATCTGATTTATTCAGAGGGATGTGAACAAGGGCGGTGTAAATCAAGCAAATAATTGGCAGTTCTAATTACATCCAGATTAATTAGGCATACACTGTAAGTCCCTTTGACAAAGTGCCACAACCGTGGGTACCCAGTATGTTAAACAGGCTATCCTGAAGCATTGCCCGAGGTAGACCGGCATTGCAGCTGATTGTTGGGGCCCTTAGGATGGAAAACAATTAACATGCACACAACCCAAATATTTGTCATTCAGAGTCAGGTGTCTCAGTCCATTGCAAATAAACCCAAAACAAGTAAATCAGATGAAACACACAAATAATTGCAGCTTTGTTGCATGGATCTACCATGGAATTACTCACGCTACCAAAACCAGGAGGATGAACCGACAACATGAGACCTGTGCAGAGATTTTGTGAAGCATGGGGAAGAGTTCACTCATGGTCCTTATCAAAATGCTGGTCTTCGGATGCAGGAGCATACAGCTAATGCTTAACTGGTTCAAACACTGGCTGATAAATGCACACCAGATATCTTGAACTGTCTGGCTGCGCAAACACTTCGCAAACTAAGCACATTTTATGTACGGCTTGTCCTTTTCTGGTCCGGTCCAACCAGCTTGGAGGCTGATCCTCACTTTTCAGCTTGATTGCTGCATGAATCCTGTGCTGCTGTGACCCCAACATGGGCCGACTGGACACCTTGGACCTGTGGACTAATGGCCCTAAAAGTCTAGGCCTGGCAGGCCTAACCTCTGAGAGCTGGCAGGTCCCCAGAGGCTCAAACACTGAACCCTGGGCAAATCTGACAACCTGCACAGTTACACCCTTTTATATGGGGCTTAGGTCCAGCGCCTCATTGGCTACCAAAACTGTCCTGAACAGTTCCCATTTGATAATTGGCTTGCTTTTTGGCACCTAGAATTTGTCCCATATAATTTCTATAATTCTCTGGCTGTGCCTTGGAAGTCCCTTTGTTAAATCCTGGCTCCCAATTGGCTTATAGGCACAAAGATGGTGGCTGCATGTGGTTTCTACTGCAGTCTAATTCATTGTTCCCAAGTATAAAGTTCTGTGCAGCCAGATAGAACACTTTTATTAAATAATATCCCCATTGCCTTGTAGCCTCAACAGTTCTCTTTTAAATATGTCCACTTTAAGTTAATTACACACCTTGGGGAGCTGCAGCTCCCATAACACACTGCCCCAAGAAACACAGCAATGGCTTATGAATATTCATAAGGGCAACACTGCCCTGACCTTTACCCATAAGCTTTGGTGCCCCAGACACACTGCCTATGGCATCTGCCAATTTGTTTAATTAAAAATGTCTTCCTCTTGCTGTGTCAGGTTGCGGTCCACATTTAGCCTAGGGATGCCCTGACCAAGAAAACTCCTCAGTTTGGACTACAACACTAGCAGTCGGCATCAACAAAACACAGCAGGGTGCATGCACAAGTGTCAGTGGCACAAACATGCCGGAGCTACGACAAAGGTTTTAAGCCTGAAATGGGCTGAATTAAATTACTGGGGCTGCTGGTGGAGACAAGGGGACATCAGGGGAATGACAAGGCAGTAGGAGGTGCAGCAAAGAATGAAAGAACCCAGGAGGCAGCGGGAGCACACTCGGAGGCATTAAGGTAAGCCCTCAATAGTGGGGGCATTACATAAGGGAGAAAAGAAGAACAGAGCAGGAGTCATTAGAATTTCCAAAAGGATTGGCATCTTATTGAGGAAGACAGGAAAAGGCAGAGGTATTTCAGCTCAGTCTTCATGAATGAAGAAGAGGGCAGCGGACCTTCATTATGCAAAAAGGTTAGCCTCACAAATGGGTGGACACAAGTCCCTTCACGGAGGAAAGAATCCTGGAAGAACTCAACAAGTTGAAGGTAGAAAAGCAATAGGGTCAGATGAAATACATCCTAGAATACTGAGAGAGCTTAGAAAAGAACTGGCAGCAGCCCTAACAAAACTCATCAGCTTGTCGTTGGAGAATAGGAGATTCCAGATGACTGGAAAAGGGCTTTAGTGGTGTCACTTCACAAGAGTGGAAACAATGAGGATCCGGGGAACTACCTCCCAGTTAGCTTCACCTCAGTGGAGGGAAAGTTGATGGAATCCTTGTTAAAAGAAAGGATATTGGCATTTTTAGATGCAAGTAGTCAATTAGACCCAAGCCAACATGGCTTCATGGTGGGAAGGTGCTGCCAAACAAATGTGGTTGATAGTATAACCTGGGTCACTAGGGCAGTGGACCAGGGGAGTGTAGCTGATGTGGTCTACCTGGACTTCAGCAAGGCCTTGACTCTGTGCCAACAGGAGGTTGGTCAGTAAATTGGAACACATTGGAGTTGGGCATAAAATAACTTGCTGGGTGAAAAACTGGCTGAATGGGAGGACTCAGAGGGTATTAATGAATAGTACTCTGTCAAAAGAGGGAATGGTGACTAGCAGAATGCCAAAGAGATTGGTGCTGGGACCAATCTCTTCAATATATTTATCAACGGTATTGCAGAAAGGCTAGAAGGGAAGGTGTACCTGTTTGCAGATGACACAAAGAGCTGCAACAGGGTAGATACACCTGATGGGGTGCAAAGGATGGAGTTAGACCCAAGGAAACTAGAGGAGTAGTCAAGAAACTGGTATTTGAAGTTCAGCTTGAAAAAATGTAAAGTCATGCACGTGGGAAAACACAACCCAAGGAGAGTGTACTTAATGGGAGAGGAACAGCTAATGTCTACAGAGCAGGAGCAAGATTTAGGGTTATCATTTCAGATGACCTGCGGGTAAGCAAGCAATGTAAAAGGCATCATTGAAAGGTAATGGAATCCTGGGTTGTATAGGGAGGGAATCATAAGTAGGAGACAGGAAGCAATCATGCCACTGTTTAGATCACTGCTGAGGCCTCACCTGGAGTACTGCGTCCAGTTCTGGAGACCACACCTCAGGAAAGACATAGATCAATTAGAGACAGTGCAGAGAAGGGCAACAAAGAAGCTGCAGGGTATGCATCAACAGCCTTATAAGGCAAGGCTGAAGAAGTTTCAACATGTGCTCCTGGAGCAGCGAGGAATTGGTGGATATGATACAGACATTCAAATACCTGAAGGGTATCAACAAGGTTCAGACACAACCTTTTTCAGGTAAACAACTGTATCAGGACTAAAGGACAAGTAACACAACTCAAGGGAGGCAGATTCAGGAGCAATGTGAGAAAATACTTCTTCACAGAGTGGGTCATGGAACCATGAACTGGCCTGCCTCAGGGGTCGGGAGCAAAGATAGGGGAATTGAAACTAGCAAGGGACAGGCACAAGGGATCCTCAAAATACAACAAACTTGGGGAGGGTTGAAGGTACTGCAGACTAGATGGATCCTGAGGTCCCCATCTGCTGACACATTCTACGTTTCTATGTTTAAGTTTGAAAGCAAATAAGTTTGAAAACAAATTGTTTATTACAGATCCATGAGATATATTTTAAATCTGCTAATAACATTAACTTTGCCTTTACAGGTTACCATTGTTTGTTAAGACTGCTTAAAACTGAAAGTACTATTTGTTTTTTTGTATATGTTTGTATGGTGTGCCTATTTTGTGTTTTGCACATATGAGCATTATATGTTGTTCAATATATTATCATATGTATTATGGCATCTCTTTGCACAGCACTTGGACACTTTTCTGATTCTTTGCACTTTTAAGGGCACTTTGGTGTTTGACGATTATTGACTATCATTTTAAAATCTTTTGTTGTCTCTGTCTCTTTAAATGTAGTATTTAAGTCTTGTCTGTGGCAGTGCCATGTTACCTCTGATGAAGACATCATAGCCGATGTTGTGTGGCTTAGTGTGTATGTTAGTAGTACTCAAATCATTGTTATAGCTTTTCTGGTATCTTGCAGGATGCTATGTCTGACTGCATTAGCTGAATGAAGCGTTTGAAGTGTTTGAAACCATTTTGGATTTATGCCAGTCATTATTGGAATATGTGTCTGCTTTGATGACTTCTGCTGCAGTAGGAATTGGTTACTACACACACTATGAGGTTACTGATGTGGTATGTTTAATCAATATGTAGTATAGCTGTTGACTGGCCACCGCAATATTTTTCTTACAGTTGGAATGCTGACCTACCTTGAGCTAGCTGATCTGCAAGCCCCTTTGTGTTCTTGGTAGGCTCTACATCTCACTACCAACAGCTCCTGTGACTGCCCAACTTAACCTTGTTTCTCCACTTCCTTTCTGCTCTAGTTGTCCCCCTCCCCCACTGGATTCTACCTCACATCTTGGTATACCCATGCTGCACTTTTCACCCTCTCCCCACTCTTCCTACACCCCCATGACTCTGGCACTTCTTATCTGTTGTCTATTTTCTGACAAATGCCACTGGCTGCCTTGTTACAATGCTACCCTTGAATTGTATTACTCCTGTACTCGGTTTGCAATGTCCACATTGTTGTAATGTCTGTCTTGATGTTCCCATAATTTGTATTTCTCTGATGTGGAACCTTTGTAAAAGAGCCAAGGCTCAAAGGTATTTGTAATCCTAGACTTGATAAATAAATAAAATAAAATACATGCTATACAATGCCAGATTGATTAGGAACAAGACTGCAATCATGTGGACTTGACTTCCTTGGTTGATCTGGCTTGCATCATTGAGACCTTGTTGGGGATGATGCAGGTCAGTTTTGAGGTGTCTGTCCTGGCGGGGTTCTCTGTAGTGCACTGTCCAAGGAGGAATGCATGGGTGGGGAGTGGCTATCTGTTTTAGATCTGATCTGAACTTTTCCATGCACTAAGTAGGTTCCACTTTGTTGTTTGAATGTGTGGCCATGCACAGGGCCCAGGTACAGGCTGCAGGATCCTCCTTGTATACTGACCTCTAGGACATGAGGGAATTTCTGCAAGAGGTTGCAGACTTCCTCAGCAAAGGGTGTTGGAGTTGCCCAGATGGTTGATTCTGGATGATGTCAATACCTGGACTGGCAACAAACTCTCACATTTTGCTCATGACCTCCTCCAGATGTTGGCTTCTCTGGGCCTTGCACAAGCTGTTGCATCTGTGACCCAAAGTCATGACCACGCCTTGGACTTAGTGTTTTCACTGGGCTTGAGGTCACTGACCTCAAAATTGATCCGGCAATCTAATCTGATCATTGCATGGTGGAGTTCTAATTTGGGGCCACCCTTGGTCCCTCCCTATTGACATGGCCCACTACTACCCTTTGAAAGGGTCGTCCCCAGAGAGACTGATGGGGTAATGGATTGGGTAGAGTCTGCCAAACCAAGTAGGGAAATGGGCAGACTAGGTGGACTGACTGGTCCTTATCTGCCATCATATTCTATGTTTCTATGTTTATGTTTCTATGGACTTTTCTGGTTTGAGTGCTGCTTGTGTGATGGGTGCAAGCGAGGTGGTGATGGCCTATAATTGTGCTGTCTCCAAAGTGCTCTCTCCCTATCGCACTGGTCAGTGTATGACCCAGATCTTCTTGCTTGAGACACCCATGGTTTGCTGGGGCTCTGAAGGAGATAAAGACCAGAGGTCTGAGGTTGGAGCATGGTTGGTGAAGGTCTTGGATCTGAGGAGACAGATTGGCTTTGAGAATTCATTACAGTGAATATCAAAGAGAATAAACCACAAGAAGGCAGTGTTCCTGTCCAGGGAGATAGCTAAAGGGAGGAATAGACTGGCTCTGCTTTTCGGACTATAGATAGCTACTCCATCCTGCCTATATGCAGAAAAGAACAGTTTCAGTTGCTCAGTGTGAAGAGTTTGCTATTCTTCTCTGACAGGGTGTCCTCCATTAGGGCTGGGATCTCACCAGTGGGGCAGATGCATCCCAACAGTGGTGGCCCATGCATTTTCAGAGCACTCCTGTTGCCTGGGGTGAGCTTCAGCCAGTGGGGTGCAGAGTTTTGTGGGAGGTGATTTTGAAGGTGAGACCCACATACCGTGACCTGGACCCGGGCCAGACTCATATCATAATGGGATGTGCTGGTTCCATTGGTCCAGTGTTCACTGAGACTGTTTGGTATTCACATTTGAGGGACTTTTCCCAGTGCCATGAAAGAGGCACTGGTGAAGCCCTCAAAAGAAACCATCTCTAGACCTGATATCATGGAGAATTATAGACTAAACTCCAACCTCCCATATTTGGATAAAGTTGTCAAGAAAGTAATGAGTCTATAGCTGGAGGCACACCTTGTGACCTATGACATCTATGCACCATCCCAGTTTGGGTTTAGGTCCAGGCATTGTACCAAAGCATTGTTAGGTTGTAGAATGATCTCCTCAAGAAGAGATAGAGGGACTGGTCAGTACTCATTCTCCTCAGTCTCTCATCAGCATTCAACACTGTAGACCATGTAGCATTGCTGGATCACCTTAGGGAGTGTTGTGGACTCATCGGTACTGTCATCAACTGTTTGAGTCTTTCCTCACAGGTAGGACACAGAAGGTAGTGATGGGGAATTTCTCCTCCTGCCTAAAGCCCCTGCCTTGTGGAGTTCCCCAGGGCTTGATTCTGTTGTCTATGTTGTTCACAGTGTACATGTTTCCCTTGGGTGAGATCATTAGACAGTACAGCTTGGGTTTGCATTGTTATGCAGATGACATCCAGCTGTACACATCATTTGCACCCAGGATGAGTGATGATGTGGAGGTGCTTAATGAATGTTTGGCTGGGATCCAAGACTGAATGTCCTCTAGTTGGCTAAGACTTAAAATGGAGGTACTGGTGGCTGAGCCAGGTTGCTGGCATGATCAAGGTGCTGCGGGGAGGGAACAGGGTTATTCCTTGGCCCCCACCCTTTGGCAGTTCCTACTAAGGTGAAAAATGTGGGCATTATCCTTGATGATGGATTGATGTTTGAGGCTCAGGCATCATTTGTCATCCAGAGTGGTTTTATGACCTAAGGAATATCTCCCAGATCAAAGCTTTAATTCTACGTGGTGATCTTCACTTACTAGTTGATGCCTTTGTAATGTCTAGGCTCAACTGCTGTAATGCTTTATACCTTGGGGTTGCCTCACTTCTCTGCCATCTGCTATGGTTGCTCTGAAGTAAGTCAGAGTTTCAATTTGCAGTATGTGCGCTGCTCAAGAGGGCTGTGCAAATGGCCTTGCACTCGCACATACTCTGAATATTGGACTGCACTGATATTCAAGTCCCTGTCCCTTCATTTACACTGCACCCCACTCAGTCTTTTGCCGGGTGCAAACCAAGTTTGCTCTTGCTACTTGGGTTTTTAATATAGCCCTTCTGCATTAAAGCCTGTTTATGTGGCAAACTTGGTTTTGTGCCCGGTCAAACTTTTGAATCTTGGGCCCCGATCTGAGCTTATAAAGGGACTAACATGCATTGCAGGCTATTTAGTCTCCACTGCTGAAGTCTTTCCATAATGTCAGTTGCTATGGATTCTGGGATTTGCAGTTACTAGAAATGTCAGCTAGCAAGTCAGCAAAATCAGCTTGATACAATCTACTATACTGCAGTAAACAGTAAATAAACAAAAGGTTTATGCACACAAAGTGAAAATTGAGACCAGTCATACAAGTGGGTGTAGGCTCTTAGTGTTGCCTGCTTTGCCCTTAGTAAACGAATCTTATTGATTATTGTTATGACTGACTATATTATGAGAGGGTAACTATTAAATGTCCCAGTTACCTAGTTTCTCAAACTGTGAGACCAGATTCCACGGGAGACTGAAAGATATTTATTTATTTATTTATTTAGTTTTTGTTGACCGGGTAAGTGCACTAGGCAAATCCTGCCTATTTTCAGGCACGACCGGGAGGGGGATACAGATGAATACCAACTGACCTTGAACCAGACTAAGTTGTTGGTGGTATTTTTAGTGAATAAAATTACAGTGGAAGCTCAATCAAACTTAATAATGTACCAGTTACCGAAAATGAGAGTTCACTGCTTTTTATGGCTGTGGGCAGAGCCTACAACCATCTTGCTGTCTGTAGCTGGAAAAATGGAATCCCGTGGAACACATTTTTGGAGTTTTAATATATCTTTCCACAAATACAAATCACTATGCCAGTTAAAATAAAATATTCCCTTCTTTCTGTTTAAAATGTTGGAGACAGAACTCCAAGCTGCTTATCAGATGGCCATTAGGAAACTGAAACAGCTTTTTAAATATTGGTTGGCTATTAAACTGGAGATGTGTTTATCCCTTCAAAATGCAATAACTTGCACATTTAAATACTTAGCATTTAAACATTTTCTTGCTACTAGCTTCAGTTGGGCAGGTATTGTCTTTCAAGAAAGAATCATGCCTCATAAATGTTACCCTTTCCCAGTAACAAATCTAAAAGGTTTACACTGTTTTTTAACCTCTTAAGAAACTATCTGACAGGATTTGTCTCAGACAAATGCCAGGTCTTCTGTGAACTGTCTAGGCTAAATATATAGCAATCAGAAGGAATTTTTACTATGCTTTTGGGGAAAGAAATATATTGAGCTACAGCAACACACACACACACACACACACACACACACATTGTACACACCATCCTCATGGCCACAACATTCAAAATAAATACTGCAATCTAATATGTTATCATAGGTATCATAGGTAATTTCAGAGCAAAGAAGACTTCGTCTATTGTGCTCGTTGTTGACTCTAATTATGGTAACTCCTATTTTGTTTAGCTATACAATGTTTATCCAGTTTCCTCTTGACCTCAAGCATTGTCTTACTAGCAACCACCTCCTCAGGCAAGTTGTTCCACACTGGAATGACTCTAATACTAAACCAGTGTTTTTTTTCATGGTCCTAAAATGTTGCCTCTTAAGTTGCCATGAGTGTGTCCTAATGTCATAACACTGTTCCCTTAGTGTAAGTCCCAGTTTATCCCTTAGATTGAAGTCTTAAGTACACTATACACCATTCACATGTCACCTCTCTATCATCTATACTCCAGTGTGAACATCCCCAAGTCTTCTAATCTGTCCTCATAGTCCTGGTTACTAACATCAGCTATCAACCTTGTAGCCCTTATCTGAACCCTCTCCAATCTCTTTTATATCCAACCTAAACTCTGTGACCAGAACTGTGTGCATTACTCCAACTGTGGCCTCACCAGTGCTCCAAAAAGAGGCACAATCACTTCCTCTTCCTACTCTTTATATGTTTCTCAATGTTGATAAGAATACCACCAGCGGTCTTTATAACCTGGCTACAATGCTAATGGAACTTGAGATCATTTGTCACTTTAACACCCAAATCTCTTTCCTCCACTATTTTTCCCAATATATGTCCATTTAGAACATAATCAGCTTTTTGTTATTTTTCCCAAAGTGCATGACTACACATTTATCGGTGTTAAAGGATAACTTATTTTCCTAGCCCAACTTTCCATTTTAAATATGGCTTTTGCAGTTTCATTACATCTTCACAATTTTTGATACTAATACCAATTCTAGTGTCATCTGCAAATTTGGTTTCCCAAACATTCCCTCCTCCAGACAATGAGTGTATATATATATATATATATATATATATTAAACAAACAGGGCCTCAGTACAGATCCCTGGGGAACTCCACTCTCCACTACCAACCAATCGGAATATACTCCTTTTAAACAAACACTCTGCTTTCTCTCATTCAGCCATGCTTTTACCCAGGATGTAATGTACCCAGGTATTTTGTGTTCTATCAGAGCATCAACCAATTCTCCATGTGGGACCTTGTCGAACGCCTTTGAAAAATCCAAAACACCACATCCACAGAGATACCTTGGTCAAGGCCCTACTGTAATAATAACTATTATAAAACAATAAAGACAAGTAAGCAATAAGACACATTGGGGTGTGCATTATGGTGTGATAACCACACTCCTAAGAGCATAGTTAGGCATGAGGCAGAAGGCCAAGTGCTGATGCGTCACTGGGAGTGCGATTATCACACCATAATGCACTACCCCAGAATGTCTTATTTGCTTGTAAAATGGCCCTTTATTTGTAGAAGCAGTTTTTTTTTGTAACACATTTTAAATAAGTAAAATGTAAGTGAATCTGTGCTTTTAAAATAAAATAGCCCTTCCGCCTATTGGTGCTAGATTAAAGTAGTGTTATACAGTGTGTGGCTCACTGCACACTTAAGCTTCATATTCCCCTGTCAGCCACAACAATTCACAAATGCTGTTTCCTCATTCTAAGTATGATATATAACCCCCTTATTTTATTTCCTCTCCTCAGCCTGTAGACAAAACTAAAAGGAAGCCATAACAGAGGTTTCTCAGTTTCCTGATGCTGCAAGCATGAGCATGGTTCAAAACTGCCACACTCACTGACAGCATCATGAACTGCTCACTCTGTTCTAAAAGATAAACAGCAGTGTGAGTCATTTACCACCTTTTCTCTTTGTTTATATAGTATTATTGCTTACTTTCTTCATTCTGTTTTTTTCTCTGTGTTTCCCACATTCAAAAATGGAATGTTTACCATGGAATACAGGGATTCAAAATTCTGCTCAGTTCTACTAGCAGAAAGCTTCTCTACTAACATGTTATATACACACAACAAAGGCCTGTTTTAGAGCCAGAGACTCAATTTTCTAACTGTCAGGGCAAGCAGATAAGATTTCTCTGATGAGCAGGTAAAGATAGAAGTGGGATTTTTTCACTGTTGGCAAAGAAACAGTTGTAATGAAAACTATAAACAATACTTGATGTTTCTAATTTGTTTATGTGTGTAAGGAGAGTGTGATGATGTGGTAAACAACATTTAATTCATTTGTTTTATTTTATAATTAAGGTAGTTTTATTTTTAGGGCCCAGTTTTTCTACAATATAAAGGTAGCGCCATGTTTGTGGTGGAAGATCATTTCTGGTTGTAGGGAGATTGATGGAAGATAGTTCTGGTTGTAGGAGGACTGATTTGATCATTGTGTGATGTGGTTTAGGACCAGGATGACTGTGCATATACAGAGATTTAATGTACGGTCAGCTGATCTCTCTTGGCCAATGAGATTTCTAGATTTTTTCTTGCCATTTTATAATGTTTGTTTAGGTCAGTGAAGTTCAGTTTACAGTAGATTTCCTTTAAATATTTTGTATCTTATATTTTGTATCTTGGATAGCACAAGGAAGATGCTACATCTCATTATCATAGGGATCTTCATTTTACAGATTTTTGCACTGTATTTACTCAGGATCTCCCAGATTAGATGCAATATCTTGTTTTCAGTGGGGTCTTGATTTTACCATTTTAATAATGTATTTATTCAGGGTAGCTTAGTCCAGATGTAAAATATTGTTTTCAATCTGTTCTGATTTTACACAATGCAGCACAATATTGTATAGATGTAGAGCCCCACTGAAAGTAAGATGTCTTCTGTGAACTATTTAGGCTAAATATATAACAATCAGCAGGCATATTCTAGAAAAACATATTGTAAAAATGAGTAAAAGGAAGACCACATTGAAACTGCCTCTCAACAGATCTGCATTGTGCAAATGCATTAGAAATAATGGGTAAAAGCATCCCAAAAGCTCTCCACAGCCATATTTTCTCTGACCAGAGTTTGTTATAAAGTGAGAGAGAAGAGAGAGAAAATTTCACACAGTTACTGTTGGGAGTTGTTAAACTTGCAATGGCACACACTGTTCCTTTAGCTGTGCAGGAGAAAAGTGCTAGCAACCTTGTATCAACAGTTCTAAGAAGTGTACTTGCCTTTACAGATATCAAATGCAATATTAATAGTGTCATAAATAATTCATGTGATCAAAGGTATTTAATTTTATTCCTGGTATACTGCACAAATAAGGTACTTATGTTTTATTAAGAAGCCCAAGATGGTTTTATAGGATGTAGCTTTTAGCCAGAAAAATATGACAGAACAGCTTTCATGGCTGTTGACAGACTAAACATATGGGCCTGGTTAATGTTTTTTAAAGAGATGTATCTTTTTGATGGTGATCATGTATTTACATCTCCCAAGTAAATCCCAATGGACCATGCATGATCAATGCTCAATCAGTAATGCTGTCGACTGGATGAATGACCAGCAGTTCAGGGATGGAGTTTTCTTTGTTTGTACCATAGAGCTTTGTCTCCATCAGGCATATTTTCAACAGGGTTCTACTGTGATCCCTGGATGTACCCTGTTCAGATCTGGTGCTCCACCAATCCTATTGGGTCCTGCAGCCCATCAGTGTCCCCCATGGCTTACTCTTCATGGCTAGAGGCTCTGGGAGATGGTCCTCCTCCCCTGGCACTGTCCACCAGTGGATTAGGATCCTGTGTCAGAGTTGATAGAACCCAGTGGAGCCCAGGAACACGACTGCATGGTACATGGCTTTTTATCCCTTCTCCTGCCTGCCTCCTTGACTAGCATTGGCAGAGCCTTCTGATGAATTTGTCTCTGTGCAGTAACATCCTGCAGCAGAAACAAACTGCCTTGCCCCACCCCAGGGGTTGCTGCAGCACTGAGTGCATGATGCCATTCATCCCGACCACATTCCATCTTGGTCTGGCCTGTCTACTGATACTACAGCATGCTGAGCAGGCTTCTAAACCTGGGATGCTTGCATGATGGAACTGCCTCTGTGCCATCAGGTCAGCCCAGGGAGAGAGTTTTCTAACTTCAGAGTGAATGTTTGGCTGAGCTCTGACCCAAAAGATTTTACTACCAACATTCTTCCAGGATCAATGTACTATGAATGGCTTGACTGCAACATCTGTTATTTCCAGCATCTTACTCCCTTTAGCCTGAATGCAGTTTCTGTCCCATCTCCCCCGCATCACCACCATGAGGATATTTAAGAGTATACATTATTTTACAATTCCCGATGGATTCGATACATACTGTGAAGGTGCTCTACTCAATACCCCTATAAAGTAGTACATGTTTGCACAACAAACTTTTTAATTCCTGATCATGGTGGGGGAGGGTGGGGTTTGATGGAGCTAGATCCTTCTGACCTTAAATTGCCATGTTACTACTGTAGTATGTATGTAGATAGATAGACAGACAGACAGACAGAAAGACAGATAGTTGGTAGACAGAGATATAGGTAGAGATAGAGACAGACAAAAGACAAACAGACAAACAGATATATCTTTATTTAAATACACCTTTCTAAAATGAAGGCACACTACACAATCGTTGAAAACTATATTGAAACAAATACATTTAAATAAGCAATAAAACTTAACAGGATTAACAAATGAAAGGCATTATCCATAGACAGACTAAATCGTGGCTCTTATGAAACAACAGTGTAACATTCAAAAGAAAGACCTGATTAAACACCAGGGCCTGATATTTAAAAAAGCACAAAGCAAAGAGCAAAAATGTGCTTCCATTTTGTGATAGCCTGGCTGCCCAAAGATGCTATATTCAATGTAATTGCACACTGGCACTATTCACCTGAATATACAATAGGGCCATGTCAGCCCGGTGTTAAGCCACTAGCTGTCCCATCATGGCTCCCAAAGTATGCCTCCACAATGGAGTGCACTGAGGTGCAATTTTCAATATTAAAATGGACAACATGCAAATTAGGCCATTGGGCATGAAGGCACTAAGAGGCCATTTGTATGCCCACTATGGGCTCATTTGCATGAGCAGCTGGTTAATTTAGAATGCTGCCACCCCTAATTGCCCGATCATATATGTGAGCTATCCTGGTGCTAGTGGTTCCCCACCTCCCTCCGATCCCACACCCATAAATTATACATCATTTCCCTGGTGTCTAGTGGTCCCTTCCCCACACCACACCCATACCCCGATATGACATAGTTCTATCCCTGGTGTCCACTGGTCCCTCCTAACCGACCCTTGCCTGGTACATTACACCACATACCTGGTGCCTAGTGGTCCCTCGCCCCACATGCACCCATGCCCGGCGTGCCATAGTTCTGTCCCTGGTGTCCAGTGGTCCCTCCCCACCCAATCCTCACCCAGTACATTACACCATATTCCCTGGTGTCTAGTAGTACTCCCACCCAATCCCTGCCTGATTACTAAAGAATATTCTCCTGATGTCCAGTGGTCGCTCTCCTATTTCAGCCCTGTCCTCCATACCAGTGACATTGGTGCAATTAATGCCCTCACAACATAGCCCCCTCCCTCACCCTTGACTACTGGTCCCCAAATCCTAGCCCATTCCCTGTTGGTGTCTATTGCCCTACTCCCATGGCCCTGACAACTCATCTCCCCAGTCTCCCATACCTGACTATTGGTGCCACAGTGCAGCAATGGTGAGTGATACAGCTCTTCATACACAACTCTGCCACCACCATCTGACATAAGCAGGGAGCATGCTACTTACTTAAATAACCAGCACACTCTCTGCATTTGTTAGATAGCAGGTGATTGAGGTGGTGCGTGGAGGGTGTGTTGCTCGCTGTTGCTGCACCACAGCACTGATAGTCAGGTATGGGACCGAGGGGGTAGGTTGTCAGTGCCGGAGGGGGGACCACTAAACAACAACAGGGAATGGGCTAGTGGAGTTTGGGACCAGCAGTTGATGTCGGAGTGTTGTTGTTTGTAGGCATACATTACACCACTGCCACTCAGTACAGGGACAGGGCTTGGATGAGAGAAGTGACCACTGGACACCAAGGAGGATATTCTTTAGTGATCTAGCAGGGCATCTGGTGGGAGACCACTAGACACCAGAGAATGTGGTGAAGAATCGGGTGGGGGAGGGACCACTAGACAGCAAAGACAGAACTATGGCACATTGGGCATGGGTGTGGGTGGGGAGGAGGACCACCAGACACCAAGAAATATGGTTTAATGCACCAGGAGAGGTATTGGGTGGGGGAAGGACCACTGGACACCTGGGACACTGTTTTGGTGGACTGGAACTGGCACCTGGAGGGCTGCTGATCTCCTCAAGCTACCGCCAGGGTCACAAGGGAGTAAGTGGTCTCTGTCAGCTGTATTTGCATCATGCAAGGACTATGCAAATGCCCTTGTGTGCAGAAATACTCTGAATATCAGATTGTGTTGATATTCAGGTCCCTGCCTCTCCATTTGCATTGGGCCCCTCTCCTGTTTGTCCATGCAAACTGGGCTTTTGAAAATAGAAATTCACACAAAGCCCGGTCTGTGCACACAAACCAGGATTTACACCTGGGCAAAGTTTTTAATATCTGGCACCATGTTTTCAGTTTATTTTTCAAAAGAAGACCAAAGGGGTCAGTTTGAATGTCCGAGGGAAGGCTGATCGATGTATTGATAGCAGCAACAGAAAACTTTGCTACTTGCAGATTTTGAATGAGATTTGGGAACAGCCATAAACTAGGGCCAGTAGATCTTAGAACTCAGAAATCAATGTTGGTTGGAGGACGCTCGTGAAGGTAGTGAGCTCCAATCCATAGAGGACCTTGTGAGTCAATAACAGGATCTTAAAATTGATCTGCCATCTATCCAGGAACCAGTACAAAAGTGCAGGGCAGGTGTAATATGCTCACCTTTCCTAGCGGAGGTAACAAGCGGAGCAACATCATTCTTGAACTAGTTATAGACGATGGGTCAGACCAGCAGACAGGCCCTGGCAGATCACATCACAGGTATGAGATAAGTAATGCATGTACCAGTGTAAGCTGCTCATCATGATCAAAATAGAGCCATTATCCAACAGTATTTTAAGATAGTAGAAACCCTCCAGACCACAGACCAAATAAATAAATGCTTGCACGGAACTCTCCTTTGGGTCACTGTATTAATCAGATTCCACACTGCCACTGATCACCACTCTGGGAAATTTGAAGGAGGACCATTTCAACATTTTCAGATTTTGCTGGATTCAAACCCAGACTTTGTTGTTTACTGCCCTGTGCACTAATCATTAGGCTATGCTGGCTGTTGTTTTGCATGGGTATTGGAATAAGTTTTAGACATATGTCAGACACAAGCATTGATTACCAATCAGTGCTCACAGCATACTGATGCCAGATACAGTAAGTGCAGGTGAACACGCATCCTGGATTAGAGGTAAGGACCACAAACTAAGTGCAACCTCCTTGAACCCCTTTTCTGTGAGGCAGTCACCACCTCTCGAGCTTTGAAGCATCAGCCAAAAAATAGATTTTTTGTCTTGAATTTTAAATAGATGAATTTCATTGTGTTGAAGAGTCACTGATGCCCTGAGAAGAACTTTGAAAATATATCTGGACACAAAGCAGCTTATATTTCTCATTAGCTTTGTATTTCTGATGCACATTATTTATTGCAGAACTTATGCATGAAATCAATGCAGCTGTTCCTGAGGGTTTATCAGCTCCTATTGCTTCTTACTATCCTGATATCATAATACCCTGCTTGTGATATCATTTATTCCTATGGTAACAGACTGTGATGTCACTACAGAGCATTGTGATTTCAAGCAGGGAATAAGCTACAGAAGCAAATGTACTCTATAGGATAAATATCTTGTTTTGTGGGAATTTCTTCAGTAATAAATACAGGAGGAAAACGCTATAGAAGATATATGAAATACAAACTGAATTGTGTCTAAATATTATGTTTTCAAAGTTTTCCTAAAGGCAATCAGCTGCTCTTTCAGTCTATTTTCAGTGTGCTGTCACTTGTCCACAGTGCAGTGTGTGTGTGTGTGTAACCTAATGACATAATGGGTAATTGCTCTGTATTGACTTGTTAAGCGAGGAATATTTTTTTTATATCTTTTTGCTTGTAAGATGCCCTGTAAGGTTTCTCCGGAGGGAAATACATAAATTAGTATAAGTTCAGTTAAGGATGACTATTTAGGTATTTGGAGTTAGACTTATAGTAGCCTTGAAGGAAAAGGATTAAACTAAAAGGATTCAAATTGCAGTTGAAAGGGTGCAGTTCAACTAGATGTTGTTTTAATGTTTTTTACATGAAATATCTGGATTTTACTCAGGTTTTTACATTAGTAGGTAAAACATACCATAATACATAGTTGCTTAGTACAACTGAGAACTACGTGAATTACAACCCGATCTGTAAAGGGGTAGATGATGCCTTAAGCAAGTGTGGAGGCCAGCAAAAACAATAGCGATGCTTGCTCTAGTATGTAGTAGTAGTACTAGTATTGCAGTGGTAGCAGTAGATTTTTATTTCTTTATGGCACCCTTTCCCAGAAGCTCGGACACCATTACACTGGAGACTGTAGCAAATATAACACAAATAAAACACAAGATCCCAATTATATAAATAGCCATTATAAGTAAAATCTCAGAATATTAAAATTTAAGATTTTATAACTACAGTACATGTCACATCAAACTGTTCCATCAACTCACTGGTGTAGCATTTTTTGTGGTGGTACTGCATTGGCAGCTCGAACTGTTGAAGCTTTTAACTGTTTTCCAACTATCCTTCACTGCCTATTCAGCTCACTTGTACCTGTTTAGTGAAATGGCACTAGCTGTTTTGCAGAGTTTATGCAATGCATTTTCATGGCATTGTTTGTAAATATCACAGCATTCCTTACAGCATTGTTTGTAAATATCACAGCATTCCTTAAGAGTTGTTAGTCTGCCTTCTGAAATGAAACTCATAAGCACTCAGCTGAAAATAAACTTATAGTACATAACAGCTAGTTGCAAACCAATAGTAACCTTTTACTAATTCATTGATTAAAACATTGCAGAGATTAGGAAACTCATTGAATAATGCTACACCAGTGAGTGGAGGGAACTGTTTAATGTGACTTATACTGTATGTATACACATGGGGCAATGTCACCAGCAGATGACCAGGCTGTGGGCGGGCATGGTCATAGTCACACCCTGTGCAACCCACACAATTTTCTGCACTGTGGCAGTGGGATGGAGGGCACAGATGCTTAGCCAGTGGGGACCTTACTGTAGCCCTTAGCGCCCTCCAAGCATGGCTGCCCTTAAACATTCTGGGGCTATATGGTGGCCCCAGCCTTTTGAGACAAAATGGGGAGCTGGGAGGAGTGCTTGGCTGCACGTTTTGTTTTTAAATGTAACCCCTAGGTGGCGCTATCCCAAGGGCTACTACCCTGCCTGCCTAACCGCTAACAGGTTGAGGGGCCTAGGTTCTATGATGAGTGCATTCACCCACAGGTCAGGTTTACAGTAGTTTGACCAACTTGGCTCACAGCCCTCTGGGACACTGGAGACCCTCGCAATCCTATTAGTGGCCCCCAGAATGTACCATATGTATCTTCACTGTTTACACTTACCCCAGGACTGGTAGTGCCAACTTGACTCTGGGGACTCCCTGTAAAATAAGATGATGCAGTGCAATAGCCACAGTACAACACTTTAACATAAACACATACCTTGGTCAGTGTAACTTTGCTGAAACAAATAGATCTGATTTATTTAAAGGACTGTAACAAGGACAGGAAATCAGGTAAATTAGGTTAGACCCAATAATTATCACAGTACTGCAAACACATTCAGAGTCCCAAAATGTCACTTTGCTGGGTATCCAAGATGAGGGACTAGCCAGGATCAGTGCAGCTGGTTGGGGCCCTGTGATGGAAAAACACTTGACAATACCCAAATGTAATCTGGAGCCGGATGGCTCAGTTCGTGAAGACAGAAAGAACAGAAATCAGATGACACACTTGCAAATAAATGCACTGATGGCAGGGAGCTACCCTGATTTGCACTCACAAACTTGATGCTGAAAACTATCACTGAGGGGTGTATTGGATTGCCGAGGCCTCGCACAGCAAGGGAGGAAGTTCTACCAGCAGGCACACAGCTTCAAACAGCCACGGATTCAGCCCACCTGCACACGATTGCCTTCCTGTCTGCACACCCAGGACCAGAGGACTTGTTAAGCTGTCCTCCCAAACACCCACACATTTATATGTAAAGAAATTACTATACCAGGCAGCTGCTCGCAGGGTCCAGTCGCACCACTGCTAACCTGGGAGTTCACAATGCAGCTTCACTTTCCTGACAGACCGAGCGCGCGATGAAGCAGTTTCTCCAGTCCACTACAGGGTGAGCCTGGTATCTAAATGTTCAGCCTCTCCTTTACTCAGAAGCTGCAGTTCAGTCCGAATCACCAGGGCAAACCGCCGCCCAAGTTTGAGCCTTCACACCGCCTTCGCGTAGAAAACTCTACAGCGCAGGGCTCAGAGCTCCTTCTCTAGTCATGGTCACAAAGGATCTGCCTTCCACACAAGGTATGGTATTCCATTCGGGCGCCACTCCGGTCCATTCAGGACTTCAGTTGTCAATCACTCAAAACTCCTTTATTGGTGAGAAAGGTGCCACGGCCCAGAACTTGACTTCCCAGAATTACTAGCTATACTCCTTATGGCCAGCCACCTCCCAAGAGAGTTCTGATCCTGGCTGCTCCGCTTAAACTCCATTTTAGATGACCCTCCTGCCCGATTGGATCTATTCAGCAGTTCAGATCCAAAATGGAGGGCAGACACAAGAGTCCCAGCTGCAAAAAGGCAGGTTAGACAAATTACATTTCCTAATACTCTAAACAATATGGGGCAAACAGTTCACCTCTAATAAGTACCCCTTTACGCTCATTTAGTGACAGCATTAACAGAGCAATTGGTCAGCAACTCGGCGGGACTCGAGCAGGAAACGCACAGTCCCCATGTAAACTAATTATGCCTGCAAGCAGACAACTCTTAAAGAGACAGTACCAGAGGCTCTAAAAGCACTCAATAAACGGCTTAAATGTCAACTCATTCATAGGTTAAGCACCAAGCAAGCTCCTGAAGGTAAGTTTGGGAACCCCAATTGCTTGGGGTTACATAATATTGTGAGTTCTGTTAAGGATATGGCAGTCCATGGAAACTGACATATCCCACAATGTCCTGCTCTCTGCAGAGCTGGGATCAACTCAGGAATCACCCAGACACCCATTTGATTGTACAATCTCAGAAGCAATTTTAATGGAGCACTCTAGGATGCTGTACTGGTGCCCTGAAGGATACCAAATCCCAACATACACAAAAAGCAGAAAGGTGGCACTCAGGAAGGCAACACTCTGACACTCACAATTAAAAATGCCAGATGAGTCTATTCAGGACATAAGACGCTTTTCTTGATTGTACAATCTCCAGCCCTACTTCACCCCAGAATAACCTGTCTCCTGTACATATGGAATAATGCAGCCAAGGGCTGTGGATGCAAATATGTGTGCAGTTGACTTCAGTGCTACATGCTGGATACACACAGTTTACACATATCTGGTCCATCTGCTTGTATAGGGCTATTAATGGTCAAGGCACTAGCCTTATACAACTTAACCCTTAGGCTGCCAGATGATTTAGAACATATAGGTTTTAGGACATGTACACATGCCAGAGGCACAGCAAGAGTTAAAACATTGGCTCACATCTAAGCAGTTCTTTGCTTTTTTAGTGGTTCCTTGTTTTACCTAATTCTTCCAACTGAGTACAAGGGCACAAGAAAGTATTGTGACTTGCTTAAGATCACACAGTGAGTGAATGGCTCTAGTAGGATTTGAACATGGGATCTCTGAGTTGACCAGCTTGTGCTCTGCCCTCTAAAAAAATGAGCTACTGTACATTGCTTTATATGTGGAATAATTGTCAGGATTTTTCTCAGCAAATTCCTGGATTAAATGAGAAAGAGTGCTGCTCTTTCAGCCTTTGTTTCATGGTGCCTCGAGGTGCCCTGAGTCTGAGTCCAAATGATTTGTGTTATAGGCACCAAGTGGGAACTGCTTTGGAGACTAGTTCCTGTTCTGTACTTAAGGGCAGTGGTGGACTGATGTGGAGCAGCGGACCTCACTGTATCTGCTCTCTGGATAAAAAGATTGCTTTGTGACTCCTTCACTTTTATGGGCACCAAGTTTACAGCTCAAAATTAAACCTTCCTGTTTGCCTTCAGGCCTGGAGGTTTGTGTAAGAAGTGCTGAGGTCAAACAACAGGGGATACATTGGACTGATAGGTCTTCAACCAGAATTACCAAGAAGGTGCAGAACAAGGTATGCCCTGAAGCCTTCCTGTCTTAAATGTCAAGTTTCACCCTTTAATATTTTCTCCATCTCAGCATGTTCAAATTGTGCCTGTTTTCTTGTTCCTCATGCTGAAATGCCACCCAGCCATTGTTTATAGTGCTGAAAGAATGCTGCTTCAACAATCTGCTAAATGCAGATAATGGCAAATTCTTAAAGAGTTATTGCTTTTTGTTAAAGAAGCAAGTGCTGTTATATTTGCACCAATGCTGGTTGTGCTTTGAGACTGTATTAGTTGTATATATTCAGTACTAGTTTTGAAGAGAACAGAGGAGTAGTTTCTTAACCATTGTGCAGATACTCAATCCAGGTGCTCGTACAGAATCCCTGATTTTGTGCTCATACGGCATCATCGGTGAGATGAAACACTGTTACTGCAGCCTCCTGAGTTATGATTTGGCTGTGATATAAAACTGAACTGCCATTTTCTTTTGAATGTCAAGAAATAACTGGAACATTTTTGCAGTTACTAAAGTACTGTTCACCTTTTAGTAAAAATGGGTCTTTTTAATCAAATCTTTCAAAGAGCTTTAAATATATAGACAAGCCTAACGCACAGCTGCTGAAGGGTAGTCATCCATCAACTCTACTCCTCAACAGCAAATGAAACAAACCTGGGACAGAAATTATAAAAAAGTACATGTCAATGAGCCAAGCCTGATAATAGCATTCAAACAACAGTCTCCTCACTAAGGCATATGTATCAAAAATATAGATTTTGGAATATGTTGTCCTCATACTGTTCTATGGATCTCAGATCGGAAACACATGAGTGCCTTCTCTCATGTATCTGCATGTACTGTACCATAAACATCTCACTATTTGGTATTTTGGGGTGTCATAACTCACAGCTCAGTTCAGTGATGTTCACAGCCATGCATATCAGTCGAATTGTGAAATTCTGCTTTGTCAATTCTGTGGAATTTTGTAATTTTGCAACACTTTGTGGATGTACCCATGTTTTACAGAAAATGGCACAATTTCGCAGTTTACAATGAAGTATATTCTATTCAGTGTTGTTTTATTCTTTTTTATTCGTAGTAATTGAACTTTTCAATAACAGACATTAAAACAAAACAACATAACTTTTAACAATAATACAACACAGATGATCAGGAATACTTAAAATTAACATTGTAATCCACTGTAGGGTACAACTGGTTTCTCTAGTAATATAATTTCATATATTTGTTATTAAACTCTGCATTGGTGTGTCTTATCTATTTTATGTAGGCTCTAAACCTTCCTCTTGTAAGGTTTGTAGCCCATTTTATTTACTATATGTTTGGCTGTAGCCTTAACACCATTCCTTTGTGTCCCAGTTTACTTGCCAACCTGTTCTGATTTGTTTAGCAGCCTTAGTTCTACTGTTTGCAGCCTGCACTGTTTTGTTTTGTTTTGTTTAGCAGCCTTAGTTTCCAGTTTGCAGCCACAGTAGCAGCCGTTGTGTAACCAGATATTCTGCTCTTACAGGATACCACTTTCTGCTCACCCCTCCCTCTCTCTCCCCTTTACCCTGCCTCTCATCATCTACCTTTCTCCCTCCAGCCCCTCAGTTGGATGCCAGCTCCTTGTCGAGATGGCTTTGTGGTCCCCTGCCCTCCCCACACAAACCAAGTGCACAGGACACCAGTGAGATGCCTCAGGTACAAAAAGTGTGAGTGAGATACACGGATACCTGAACTGGTGCAGCACTCAGAACTTGGCATGTGGCATTGCTATGTGGCGCTGCATAGAGTCTTCCCACCACTCACTTCTCCACCGCCTCGCTTGAGTGGGTATCTGTAATTTATTGGGTATCCATTCATTTCAGGCCTGCCTCACTCCCACCTGATGACAATCTCCACCCTGTTTTCCAGACTCAACTGTAGCACTAACACTGGATGCCCATGGTGCTATTTTGTTCACTCAAGCACCATTTGCCTCATCGCTTCCCCATTAGCACTAAAATTTGAAACCACACATTTGCTAACTTAGCCTTCCTCTGTAATCTCAGTGACCACCATATTCAGAGGCCCTCTTCCCTTTCTTGAGCACTCCGGCTTCCTTCTGTACAGATTTCTGCATTCACCCATCCCTCCCAGGCTAGCCACACCCCTAAGCCAGACCTGTTACTTCATTCTGCCAGTTTTCCTCCTGCTCCTCTTCCCTCTCTCCTCCCCTTCATCATTTAATCTTGCTCCCTCTTTCCTTGGATTTCTTTCTATCTCCCAGTTCTTACCCCCCTCCTCTTCATCCCCTCCCTCACTTGCCCATCTCTCCTCCTCAGTAACTCAGCCCTCCTTCCTCTCCTCCTCCCTTTCCCCTCCACTCCTTCTTACCTAATCCTTCCATTCCCCAGAGCACTCTTCTCCTTCTTTCTTAATCCTGAATCTTGAATCTGCCCCTTCCGTCATCTCTCCTTTCCATCTCAACCTCCTCCTATCTGCAGGTGCAGTGGGCCCAAAACCTCTCTCCTCCCTTACTACTTTTCTGCTTCTCTCTGGGGATCTTGAACCATCCCAGGTCCCTACCCCTCCCCTCCCTTTCTACCAAAAGGTCTTGGTGTTTTCCACCTCACTGCCAGGAGGCCTTCTCTCTAAACTAGATGCCCTTGAAGTCTGGGCAACTCAGTACACACCTGACATTCTATGTGTCTCTGAAACCTGGTTACCCTTGAAGGTCCCTGACTGCCACCTACTGTATCTCTTCTTGATTACAGTCTCTTCTGCCAAGACAGAGGTAAACAGTGGCCCTATACATTTCTCCACTCCATCTCCTGTTCCATCTCCTTTTGTGAGTCCTCCCTCTTGAAGTCATCATTGCCAAACTACTCCTCCCCATCACTCCCACTTTACACAGGCACTTATATGTCTCCTAAGCTCTCTTTAAACTCAATCATCTCTTGTATATCCTCAACCACCACCCACACCACTGATGCAGAACTTATACTACTCAGAGATTTTAATTTAATTGGCTCTCACCAACATCCAAGCCTGCTGTACTCAACATAGAAATCCTTAACCTAACCCAGCTTATTCAGGGCCTCCCAACTCAACCGCCACTCCCCAAACCACTCCCTGCTGGACTGGGTGCTCTCATTCCACCCAACTGCATCACTGCAGCAGGTACCCTCTCCAGCATTTTTAGTGACCACTGTCTGACCTATTGTGTCAGGAAAGTGTGCTTCCACACTCTCAGTCCCAAAATACATTTGGCACTGCTCCTCAGGGCTCTTAAAATCAACACCCTGCTACAAGATCATTACTCTTCTGACTGGTGCCCCAGTGTTATCTGCCACTGACACTGACTCTGCTTTAAGTTCATTCACAGAAACCTTCATAATGTGTCTGGAAATCACATGCTTCCTAAAAATCCTATGGTTATGTATCCAACACCCTTGGATCACCACAAACCACATAGCCCAGTGCAAACAGACAGGGACTGGGCATTATTCAAATCCTCCTCATCCCTGGCAAACCACCAGGCATATAGGACATTAAGAAACTCATGCACCAAATCTGTCTGCACAGCCAAGGTGGCCCTGTAAGTGACTACTTGCCTCTAAAGTCAACTCCCCCTCAATTTCTGGAAGACCATCCCTCCTTCCTCAAATCCCCTACCCAGGTAACCACCCGTCCTCTCAGTGGATGGTTCTTCAATCTCTGACCCTACTGCTGTTGTTGACACCTTCAATGAGTTCTTTATCACCTGTGCTCTCCTGACCCCCCAGCCTCCCTCCCCCTCCCCAATGGTTTCCACTTCCCTCCAGTCTTCCAGCAGAAGTTTACCAAGCTCTCTTGTCCTAAAACCTGGTAAACACTGCCCTGATGGCAACCGTCCCACAACTCCTCCATATCTCTGCCCCAGCCATAATTCTACCCCTTACATATCTCCTGGATCTATCCCTCTCCCTGGTAAGATTTCCCAGGCCAGAAAAGGCCAGGGTCATGGCCCTCCATAAAAGTGGTGACTTCGGCTTCTCACGGAGTACCACCTAATATCCCTCCTCCTCCCTGGCCAAGCTTCTGGAATCTCTTGTTTACACAAGACTTTCCAATTTCATCTCTACCTCTGGTACCCTATCTTCAGTCCAAGCTGGCTTTGGAAGGGTCACTCAACAACTTCCTCCTTACTGGGCGTCACTGATTCCATCCTCACAGGGATGGATCAAGGTACATCACTGCCCCATCTTCATCAATCTGGCCAAGGCTTTTGAGTCAGTGTCCCACCCACTTCTTCTAAAGACTGCACTCTGTTGGTCTGGCAGCACAGACAGTGAATTGGTTCAGTTCCTGTCTTCAGGACAGGCACCAATCTGTCCAGGTGGGTTCCACCCTGTTTTCCTCTGCCCATCCTCACGGTGTCCCTCAAGGCTCCATCCTAGGCCCTGTCCTTTTCTCCTCTTTATCAGTGACCTCTCCACTGTTTGCTCTCACTCAAATGCACTTGTCACCCCTCCCTCTAGCCCTTTCACCTCCTCCTTTATCCCTCCTCCATCAGTCATCTACCACCCTTCACTTCTCTATCACACTTCTCACACCCGTCTCAAGTGTGCCTCCAGCTCCTTTTTTGCATCCCCTGTTCTCCATCAACCCACCGACAACCCCTAAGCTACAGTTACCCTGTAAAACCACTGTTGAATCATAATTACCCTCTGCACTTATTTTAATAGATCAACTGGTCATAGATGGTAGCTGATTTCTTCCTTTGTATTAGACTGTTTTGTTCTTTACATCTGAGTAACCGATATCTACAACCAATGTTTTACTCCCTTTTACACTGTTCTTTATGTTTTGTTTGTGTATACTGCATTACTAAGACTTGTTTCTGTGCATCACTGATTGTCTACTCTAGTTGTACTGCTTTTATGTAAACCTGTGTATGCATGTACTCCAGGACCACCTTATAATAGTTCTGCAAATGGTGCTTTCCTCCTGGAAAATAAAAGAATAAAGAGAGGAAAAAAGAAAAAAAGAATAGAAAAATCTCCATATGTATGCTGATGACACTGTCACATACATCTCAGGTCCCTCAACCACGAATGTAGAAGCACCCTCCGAACGATTTCAGCAAGGTGCTAAACTGGTTCCAAGCCAATCAATTGTGAGTCAATACCAAAAAATAGTCATCATGACTTTTGGAACTAGAAAAAACTGGCCAGCCTCCTGATCCCTCCTGTATTCACCACCCTGGATGGCTCTACTCTCGACACCGTTTTACCCATTCAAGTACCTCAGGTATGGTTGAGATTAACTCAACTTCTCCATTCATGTTGAATCCCTGTTTTCAAGCTCCGCCCTAATCTCAGAGTTATGTACCATAAAAGGAGTACCTCTCCCTGCCATTTGCTGTAAACTTATCATCAAAACCATCCTCCTTATGTTTGACTATGTGGGCACTGTTTACGGCAGTGCTCCCACCTCCTCCCTGAGCAAATTAGAAACACTCCTACATGTCATCTGTAGATTTGCCACAAATTCCCCTACTGTACATATCACTGTTTCTTTATCGTCTCTGTGAATCCTTCCTCTCCCCACCGACGTCAGTCCAATTCCTCTCCTTTATCGCCAAGTAGTGGCTTGACTCACTCCATCTTCTCTCCTCTGTCTTGACCCCCACCTGTCCCCACCTCCTATTCTCTTCACCTCCCATTCCTTTCCTTCCCAACTCCTCACCAGCCATGCGAATCTGCCTTCCTATCAGCTCCCCTCCCTTTGAATAATCTCCCCACCTCTTTTCAGCAAGTCACTTCCTTTCTCAATTTCAAGTGCCTACTAACCTCCCATCTCCCGCCCCCATGCTTCTGCCCCATTGCCCCCAACTCACATGGTAGCCAGCTGCAAAATGTTTTGTCTACTACTAAGTATATACAATGTTTCTCAAGCCTGTATGGTCTACCGTCCTGTGAAGTAAAGCTAATATTTGTAACTGTATATAACACTGCTCTGCATAGCAATGCAAATGTTTGCACTTGTTTATTCCTTCCGTGTCTGTTTTGTTCCTTCCCCCTCCCTGGATCACATGTGGAAACAAGCCTTGGCCCAGTGTGCCTTTCCTGGTTACCAAACTTTTAAATAAATACATACATACATACATACATGCATACATAAATAAATAACTATAAACCACCATCACCCCGTATCTATATTTGCAGACCCATGCTGATTATATACTCCCTCTTTATAATATACTCTTCTCCATTCTAAAATACATGTCATAGCCCCTCCCAGAGTAAAGGTACAAATTTAGGATGTGTATCCATAATATACATCAGTCACTCCATTCAGTAGTTTTGCAAGTATGGTAGCTGCTGTTGTTATTTGTACAGTATGTGATTTTCTCCATCTATTAAATGGAATCACCATATCCTCCACTGCTCTGTTGATTGAGGTGTGGGCTGGAGACACAAGCTGGCTAAAGCTTTTTGCGCTGTAAGCAATATCCCAGCAAATATTTGTTACTTTTGTTGGTGATCTCATCAAGATAGAGCAGCAGCAGTGTGGCTTGTGGGTTAAGAATACCAAACTCAGGTATAAGTGCATTTATTGTCCTGTCTACTTCCCGTCAGAAGGGCCTTACTTGTGGGAAAGACCAGAAAATGTGGTAGTGGTTCAGTTCCACTTGGCCAAAATTTCTCCAGCAGGAAACTGTAGTGAGATGCAAATGTAACCCCCACCAGGTATGCCGTTTCCATCTTGACAGCACTACCCGGTGGGCTGGGTTAGGAGAAATATGTCACTCGGCACATTGGCTAGGTTTGGCTACTCTGCAACAGTGGTACCCAAGTAACTCCGGACAAAGGAAGCAATAACTGTAATGTCCAATACCAGAAGTGGGATTCTAAAGTGTGGCTTTTATTCACATCCAACAGAATAACAAAGCATAGATGGACCCCACAGGGCTACACTCCTGGTAATACATATTTATGGAGATCAGAATACATCCTCATTCACTTTAGCAAACAGACTCGGAAACACACTGGGCACACAGCCTGAACTTGTATGCTGCTCTGGGTATTCCCTGGCTCGGTTCCCTTGCCAGCCCTTTGGACACTTTCCATATAGCATGGAAACATTTACTGGTGGCTCCATAAACCACCTATGAGCACTTCTGACTCCATACAGGAATCTTCCTCATTAATCCCATGTCTGGGTACTTTCCTCAGGCACTGCCCAAGTACCTGAGAGAAAGCAACAGGTGTCCAAAAGCAAACCCATAGAGGTGAATTTGGTTACTACTGATGGAGGGTCTTCCACCTCTTGCTCCCATAATTCATACTCGGCCATTTCTCTGGACTGTAACACCTCATCCTTTAAAACACTTTGCTATGTAGATTTTCTTTAAATGTATTCACATTCAATCTACTGTCTTTACATCCCATTTGTGCTGAACTTGAACATACTTAAGTGGCTGTGTCCATTACTCTAGACCCCCACAGAGTTAAGCAGTCCAATCCCACATCTTCCAAACTGTACTTGCCTGTCTTTTCCTGACCCCACAGTAACAGTCACTTTAGTTTCATCTTGATTCAGGTGAAAACACATTGGCCCTTTAGCAGAGTGAACTCACCCCTTGGTTGCAGGTGCCCCACAGGCATTTTCTCCTCAAAGGGAATCTCATCCAGAACTTCTGGTGCCTCAGCACGCACTTAAATCAGGCAGCTTCTTTCCTCCTAGCCGGACCAAGGGGTTACTCCTGGAAGCAGGCCGATCCCTTCCCCATCCCTGCAGGGATGGGACCCTGAATCCACTGAAAGCAGTCTCTACCACTTCAATGTGCTCTTCTTGTGTTCCTCTTCAGGTGAGAACATACACCTATACCAAAAATAGCTCTTTGACAGAGCTTAGAGCTCTGACGGCCTGCTTTCAGCAGAGCACCTCCTTCTCTTCTACAGACTGCAACTGACTTACAGACTGACTTCAAATTCTAATGTTTTACTCTAACCTCCAACTGCAACATTCCAGTGTGCTTATGCAGCTGTGACAGTTCTAAAATAATATCATCCCTCAGTCTCAGCTGAGACTGAGAGAACAGAAGACACTGTGAAATCCTTTTTAACTGGCGTTTCACAAGCTGCCTTCTCTGCCTGCCACTAGGCCTTACTGGGATTCTTGTAACCCCGGATAACAGGGGTTACACACATTTTGCTGTTACAATTGGTTTCTGTAAATAAAGAATCCTCATTTTTCAGGCATACTCTCTCCAAAAAATACAATGCAGTGACCTAATGTTGTTAGAACCAAACTGTGTCCCAGTCTGATAGTTCTATTTGAAACCTAAATCTGTTTGCTACTGCTCTCTTGCTCTGCAGTAACTTTTGGAAATGCATTTACAGTAATGCCTCTAACAGTGTGAAATGGTGTGTGCTGGTATAATACCACAGACCCCTGCCAGTAGTAGTTCCAGCAGAGGATGGCTGTCGTCAGTGGACTATTGTAGGCCTAGTGTGGCACTGATATAGTGTCTGGCCTGCAGTTACCTAAAATGATCTGTTCTGCATAAAGAGAAATCTTGTAACTGTTGAAACATTTTGATGTGTCTTCCACCACATAAAACTGGTGTTTGTAAATGAGACCCTGTTTTTCCCCACTAAGGAATTTAGAGTCCCTTTTGGCTACCTATAAAGTACTTATCCTGAGCCATGCTTCCATGATTCTAAACTCTTGTTTAAAAGCTTCTCTCCAGTAATAAGGTTCCACCACTCCAGCATGGCGTAGTTAGGGAGCCATCAATGATCACCTCTGAGTATTTCCTTGGCAATGTAAAGAGGGCAGCTGGGGGCAAAGGAAACTTGTTTGTCAGTTCTAGCTGCTTCCAAAGCATTTTATTTTGTGGATCCAGCCACCCAGAAATGCATTAATTGTGCAGCCTGCTAGCACCTGTGGAGTTAGGCAGCGCCAGCCCTCCTTTTCAAAGTAAGCTGTTTGGTACTTTGTTTGGAAACAGAACCCTCTCTGCAGGAACCTAGATATATATTATCTCAGTTCTGGAAGTCTTCCAGGAGTGGTACATTGGAGGTTTAGATGAAATACAGAAAGCAGGGCAATACAGTCATACATATTGTATCTACTCAGTTATTGAGAAATAGCAGCAAATGTTTCCACCTTTGTAGATCTGCAGTTAGTGCTTGTTTTAGGGGAGTGTAGCTAAGATGGCAGAGTTGAATTAAGTCTAATGGGATTTGTACCCTAGATATTTAAATGCTGTTCTGTCCCATTTAAGGGGAATCATTGCTGGAGTGCATCTGACGGATCACAATCAGACTCCAGGACCTCTATTTTGTGGTGTTAAATGTGTAAAGGGACAGGGCACCGCCTCTTCCAATAGTCCCACCAGTGCTGGTAAGGAGTCAGTGGTTGTGTTAAGTATATTAATAGATTGTCAGCATACAATGTTGGTTTGTGCTCTCTGCCCCAGTAGAAACCCCTTAATGATGTCCGGTTGTCAAATGCACTGCACCAAGGGTTCTACATAAAGTGCAAACGTAGTGGGAGAGAGATGGCAGCCTTGTTGTGTTTCTAGATAAAGGGAACATGGAATAAGGAGCCATTTGCCTTAACTATCACCACTGGAGAGATATGCTGTAGAGTCTGCATCTCTGACTTGAGAGGAGAAGTTAACTTTTGATAGGGCAAGTCAGAAAAATGTCTATGAATTCTTATTGAATGCCTTTTGATCATTTAAACAAAGGAAAAGGTATGTTGTTTCTCAGTGAGGACAATTTCTATAAGGAATACTGTTCTCATAATATTGTCAGCTGTTTGTCTTTTGAAATATACTCCATTTGATCCCTATTGATCATGGTGGAGGTATTTCCTCCAACCTCTTTGCTATGATATCTGCATACAGTTTGTAATTAATATTTAGAAAACACAATTGGGCTATATGAATCATTCTGCTGATGTATTTACCCCGTTTGGGAGTTGTGGCAATATTGGCATAGTTTATAGCATACATCAGTTCTGCCTAGAGAGACCAGGAGCATAAGGAATTCATTCAGATGTTGTGAGAGGGTGGGGAGATGAAGTTTGTTAATGAAAAGCTCAGAATTAGTATCAGGTGGTTCCTGGTGCTGATGATATAGTTTGTAAGTACAGTATGCTTCTAAAACCTGCAGAATCTGCTGGGTTCAAAAACACTGCTGTCCTGTAGCAGGGTCAGTCATAAGTACAACGGTAAAAGACTTCTGCTATTGTAGTCTATAAGCCAGTAGATTGGTTGCTCAGGAGCTGCCTTCATAGTATTGTTGGCACAAGCACAAGAGGGTCTGTTCTGTCTTAAATGAAAGTATTTCTTGTATTTCCCTCTGCCTGCTTAAGAATGGAGCCACAGAGATGTCCCCTTGCATATTTATATGTTGCAGAAATTTTAATTTATCTGTAAGAAGGACAGACATTCCTCCCTCTGTTTCTTTATACAGGATGCAAATATAATTATCTCCCCTTCAACATCACAGATAGGAAACCGAATTCTGGGGCTATCAAGAGGTCTTTTGTTTTCAGGAATGAAACATGTATTATTCCATTATATAAAACCTTAATTAGACTACACATGGATTATGCTGTGTCCTTCTGGGCCCCTATTTGAATAAAGATAAAAAAATCATTGAAAGTACTCAAAGAAGGGCAACTAAGCTAATCTCAAGGGTCAGTAAGCTACCATATCAAAACAGGATAGAAACACTTGGGCTATATGATCTACAAAGAGAAGGAACGATGGAGACATTACTACTGTATAACATACTTAAAAACAAAGAACCTATGCAGAAGTGTAATTTCACAATAGCGGACAAACCTACTAACCTGACGAGTCATAACAGACAAATTCATATACCTATGGCCACAGCAAATAAACAAAAGCATTGTGTTGCTATCAGGTCAGCCACACTTTGGAATGCACTTCCACAACATTTAGTCAGTATTGATGATTTCTAACAGGTTCAAAGAGAACTTGACAGATACCTACTTAGGAATAGCAGCTAAATCTGCCCCACATGGTGTGGGAAGGTGATCTCGATGGGCCTTGTGCCTTCTTCCAACTTAACAAACCAAGTAATACCAAGTAATAATATTTTTATGGTGTCCCACAGAAGTGCTTATGATATCTCCAGTGTATCATTATTCCTAATCACCAACGGGACTCTTTCTTTAACTAATGTAAGAAACTCTGGATCCTACACTAGTGAGATGTTGAATCACCATTGCATCCATTTTTCATACTTCCCAAGTTCAAATTTAGAATTACTGAGGCATTCATGAAAAATACCACCAACAGCTTAATCTGGTGCAAGGTCAGTTGGCATTCATCTGTATCCCCCTCACCCGGTCGTGCCTGAAAATAGGCAGGATTAGTCTAGTGCACTTACCCGGTCAACAAAACTAAATAAATAAATAAATAGTCTGATGTTACAGAAATGGGAAGAAAGGAGTTAATGGCTTGTATTTTTAGCAGTCTGAAAAAAACACACACACACACTGGGATTCCACTGTCCACCAGCACCTAGATAAGGGCTGAGTAATACATCTCAGACATGGTAACCGAAGGGGCGTGGACATATACACACAGACTCACATAGCTTGAAAGGATTGAATCCCTCAAATGTAAACTGTAGGTTAAAAATGAAAATAATTGGACACTGATAGGTGTTCAGTCTGATTGGAACAATTAAATACATACATTGTAAATGGTTGCTGCATTCAAATGAGGAAGAAGAATCACCTATTCTTAAAAGACAATATAAGATGCTGAAAGACAATTATAGGCATTGGTGTTGCTCTTGGAGTTGCTGGGGAAGTTACATCCGAGGCCAAGATTGGAGCCTACTCTTCTAGCTATGTCCGTTGAAACTGGCAGATAGTTTAGGGTGCAGTTTCTCTTTATGGATAGGGAAGGGTAAGAGTACTGACAGCATTTCTCAGGAATAGCCTTTTCTTGTGTCATCTGTTATTTAAAACATTTGTTTACTTTTCCTGTAAAAGTGTTATTCTCATGTGTTAAATATATATATCCTGTAATGCTACTTTTAACCTTCTGATAAGAAAAGACCTATTTATTTACTCAACAGTTGTGGCTGCAATTTAAATTATTTCTAAGATAATTTATGGTTTCCACTGATCGAGGTAAACTTTGTTTTGCATCCACCACCTGAAAGACACACTACCAGGCTTTGATCTGTACAAGTGCTTGTTTGACCTCCCAGTTATGTGCAAGTAGGAAGGTAGGTGCTGGACGACCCAGCTGGTGACAGTGGATACCAAAGACAGACACCTCTCTGAAAGCTAATACAGCCCAGAGAGAGAGAGAGAGAGAGAGAGAGGGAGGTGGGTTGTCACAAATTGGTGACAGAGATGGATGACTACAGACTTTCTAGCACACTGAGATGCAGAGTTTGCCAGTGGAACTTTTACCTTAGCAGTTAAAAAACATGATATCTAAGAAAGTACACTTGTACAACTGTTTTTTATTTCTAGTTAGCACAGTTCAGTGTAGTTTGAGAGAATGAGCTCCATGGAGTATGACTCACTTACTGTGCAACAGCTTTGTAACAAGTGCTAGGAAAAGGAGATTCAGGTTACTGGGTCTAAAACAGAAGGAGACAGATGTCATAGCTGCCCTGGTGGCACATGACCAGAAGCAGAAGGTGCTTGAGGGTGAGTCAGGATCTGGTGTATCGGATGCCCCAGATCAGCTTGTTGTCCTGTGACTGCAGCTGTTGCTGTGAGACAAGGAGCTGGAGGCAAGAAGCTGGACTTTGAGACAAGGAGACTAAAAGCAGAAGCAGAAACAAGGAGACAGGAAGCAGAGAAATAACTGGAAGAAAAAGACTGGTAGACAGAGGAAAAGAATGTCAGGACAGAGAGAAAGAATGACAGCATGAAATCCAGAGACAACAGCAAGAGAAGGAGATGATGACCCTCTAACCAGCAAAATGTGAGTAATGGGGAGTGAGTTTTCCTCATGAAGTCAAAATTAATTCTAAATTGTTTCCTCACTTTAGAGAGGGAGATGATCTTGATCTATTTTAAGGTCATTTGAGAGAGTATGTGAGCAATTTCAATTGCGAAGGCTTCCTGGTCAACTCATCTCACACTCTTACTTACGGGAGGGCTTTGCAGGCATTTACTAAAATGAATGATGAAGACTATGTTGATTATGATGTGGTTAAAACAGTGTTGTTAAAACATTTTGAATGAACTCCTGAGGCTTACAGAAAGAAATTTAGGGAATTAAAGAAAAGTCCACAGTTATGTGGAATAGCAGATTCAGTTGTGTGCTTACCTTGATAGGTAGGTGGAGGGAAAAAGCAGACACCGTGAAGCTAATCAAAGATTTGCTTGTGAGGAGCAATTTCTTAAAATTGTACCTGAGGATCTGCATGTATGGCTCCTAGATAGGGCATGCAACACCTCAAAAGAGTGGCAGCAAGCGCTGAGATGTACATGTCTGGCAGGCCATACACACAGCGTAAGTCTCATGATGGGGACAGCACATGGTTCTAAGGGTCCCATGGGGTGCAGCCCAAAGGAAACCAGCATGCACCTGAACCCAAAGCAGAACCCTCTGGTTCTAAAAGGACCCAAGAGACAGGACCCAGGAAAGCAAAGCAAAGCAAAGAAACTTTATTTATAAAATGCACCTTTCTGAAACCAAGGCACCTATACATAACATAATAAAATCAATAAATATTTAAAACAATATTAAAATTAATCTAGGGCAACTACATTTAAAAATCATTGTATGCAAGACTAAACAAATGAGTTTTAATGCCCTAAAAATTCCACAGGGTTGGGGCCATAAAACTAAAGATCTGGCCCCAGAGGTCTTAAATGAACCCTGGGAATCTCTGAGCAATCTCATCAGTGGATCAGAGAGAGCAGGAGGAACAGTAGGGACAAAGGAGATCTTTCAGGTAGCCAGGTCCTGATCGTGTAGGGCCTTATAGGTCAGCAAACCAACCCTGAAGGTGATTCGCCAGCATATTGGCAGCCAGTGCAGTCACGGGCACAGCCATTATATGACTGGACTTAGAGGAACCAGTCAATAGTCTGGCTGCCGCATTCTGCACCAGCTGCAGCGGCAAATATCAACACCCAGTAGCCCAAGATAAAGGGGCGTTGCAGTAGTCAAGGCGGGGAAACAGTGGACCAAGTAGGAAGATCATTGGGCGGAACCAGGTGCTTCACCTGGCGATGTTCCTCTGATGGTTAAAAGAGGCTTTGACAAGTGCCGACACCTGTGATTTCAGTGTCAAACAGTCATCAAACACAACACCCAGGTTCAGCACCGGTCTGAGGTAGTTAGCTGAACACTCCCAAGCCATAAACCAGAGGGTGAACCTGCCAACAAACCCTCCTCCTGGTGACCTAGGTCCATGACCAACACCTCAGTTTTCACTGGATTTAACTGCAGCCAGCTCACATTCATCCAGTCCTGGATTTCGGCCAGACAGTTGTTAAAGACCAAAAGGCAGCGTCTTGGCTGGGCACAAAGAACATGTACAGTTGAGTATCATCTGCATAACAGTGAAAACTCAAACCGTACCACCTAATAATCACTCTTAATGGCAGCATGTACACTGCAAACAACATGGGCACCAAAATGGAGCCTTGAGGCACCCGCAGGCTAGGGGAATGATGCCAAGGAAAAATCCCAGACACCACCCTCTGAGTCCTACCCTCGAGAAAAGATCGAAACCAACTGAGGACTGCACCAGACAGCCCACAGATAAACTGCAAGTGCTCCAATAGCACACCATGGTCTGCAGTGTCAAATGCTGCAGAGAGATCAAGAAGGACCAAGATGGAATGAGTCCTTCGATCTCCGCAATTGGGAGGATCATTTAATACCGGACAAGAGCTGTCTCGACTATGTCTCTTCCTAAATCCGGACTGGAAAGAATCATAGACATTGTGGCTGGTCAAATGGTCATCCAGCTGCAATCGACCACCTTCTCAATAACCTTACCCACAAAGGGCAGGTTAGAGACAGGCCTTTAGTTTGCCAGACAATCCGGTCTAAGGAGGACTTCTTAAGAAGGGCTGAACCACAGCCTCCTGCAGAGGATTTGGAAAATCCCACTCCAAAGACCTCCAGACTATCTCAGCAAGGACTGGACAATTTTATCCACACAACCCACTAGGAGATGTGTGGGCCCGAGTCCCAATCACAGTTGGTCGGACGCAATGATTGGATGACCATCACAATGTCACTGATTGTGGGAAGGCTGAAGTCAGACACACAAATTGGGTGTCCGACATCTCCTGCCGACCATCACAGCTCCCATTAGGGAGGGTCAAGTGGACATCAGACCTGATTGTGGCAACCTTATCTGAAAAGAACTGAGCAAACTCCTCACACCATTCTTGAAAAAAAATCTTCTGGGCTGAAGACAAATTGGATTGCATAATCGGTCCACAGTCCTGAAAAGCTAAGCTGGTCTATTCTGTGCATCAGCAATCTCTCTGGACAAGAATTCTGCCTTCTTAGAGAGATTGCTGGTTGATAGACCACATAATGGTCCATCGAACTAAGTCTGTCACAATCCAGGCCCGATTTCCGCCAGCACCTCTCTAACCTTCGTCCAACTCTCCTCAACTCCCTTAGAGTCTCATCAAACCAAGGAGAACTGGGTTGAAGAGTGAGGGGATGAACATGAACAGTAGCAATGGAATCCAGGGCCCCTACTACCGCCTTATTTTAGGCAAGTACCAGGTCCCTGGGTCCATGCAATCACTCAGTAAACCGATAGAAAATGTCATATTTGCAATCAAGTGGGGCACTTGAGATATAATTGCCTTCAGAAATGGTTATGGGCAAAGGCCTGGGAGAGAGGGTGATCAAAATGGCACTGGTCTGTTGTGGTGTATGTGCCGCCTGAAGAACCACTCTCCTCTGACGTGGATATGCACCCCATTGTAGTCAATGGGACAGTAACCCAGGGACTGAGGGACACAGGTGCTTACATCTGCCTGTTAAGGCAGAATCTAATTGGACATAGAAGATGTTGCCAGGGAAATACCTCAAGATCCAGAGAGTCACAGGGCCAGCAGTCCAAATGCAATGGCTTGTGTCTTCCTGAGCTGGGAGGGCCATGGAGAAAAGGAGGTGGGGGTCAAGAGGACCTCCCTGTAAATGTGATCATGGGGAATGATTTTGACCACAGGAATCTCTGGTGTGTTGGAACCCAAGCCAGGCAAAAGAGCAAGCTTCTGAGGGTGAAGAGGGTGACTTAACATGGTCCATCCCTCCCTCAGCAGCTGATGAAGTGGCTAGCATGGGGAGGGGATGGCTAGAAGCAGCAGTCCTGAACCCCAGTCAGAAATAGAGGAGTCCACAGTACTTCCTTCTGAAGGGCCCTGGGAAGGGTCAGATGAGGGGAGCTGAGCTGCACAGTGGACAGATCCTACCTTGCAAAAACTGAGGGAAGTAGCTAATAGGGCTAAGGGGGTAAAGAGTCAGTTTACTGGGACAATGGGCTGCTGTACAGAGAATGTACAACAGAGGAAGGGCTAGATAGTGAGGTGCTCCAACAGCTGGTAGTCCCTAAGGTTCACTGGCAGCAGCTTTTGGCCTTGCCCATGGTACAGAAACATAGAAACATAGAAGTTGACAGCAGATAAGGACCGCAAGGCCCATCCAGTCTACCATTTTTCTACCTTATGAATGTGCCATAGGCCTTTACTCTGTCAATGTCCCTTTTAGGCCACATGGGTGTAAGACGCACAAAAAGCAACTGACCAACAATTTCTTCTGATCTGGTATTGGCAAGGATGTGGCAAATTACTGTAGGACTTGTCCACAGTGCTGGAGAGTGAAGAAAATGGGAAGAAGGCCAAGGTCAAGACAGCTTTGGTGCCCTGCCCATTATTGATGAAGCCTTCAAGAGGGTAGCTGTGGACATAGTGGGGCCACTAAGCACCCCAAGTCACACTGGTAAGCAGTATATCCTGGTTGTAGTAGATTATGCCTCAAGATACCCAGAGGCAGTGGCCTATTGTCCACTGAGGTGGAACCTGTTGCTGATGCACTATTGAAAATACTTAGCTGAGTAGGCTTTCCCAGGAGATACTGCCAGATCAGGGCACCAATTTCATGTCAGGGTTAATTAATAGTTTGTGGATAAGTGTGGGGTAAAGCAGCTCAAAACCTCCCATAACATCCCTAAACTAATGGTCTGATGGAGCAATTTAATTCAACCCTTAAAACCATTTAAGGACTTTTGTTGTCCAGCACAAGAGGGATTGGGACACATATTTGCCTTATCTCCTATTTGCATACAGGGAAGTCCCTCAGGTCCACAGGATTCTCACTTCTGAGCTCCTATTTGGCCACAGGGTAAGAGGCGCCCTGAATTTGATTCGGGATGAATGGCAGGGTGACCATGTCTCCCAAGGGAGTCTGTTGTGGAATATGTCCTGAACTCAGGACCCACCTTATGGAGCTCATGGGGCTTGCTCAGGAGCACTTGGCCACTGCACACAGTAGTAGAAAGTCTGGTATGACCACGGGGCCTGAGCCAGAAAATACAAGGTGGGACAGCGGTGATGGCACTCATCCCTGTCTGACAGAATAAACTACAAGCAGCATGGGAGGGCCATTCTCCAATGAAAAATAGCAGGACAAGAGGTCACAGCATGAGATTAGAGGAGGCTGATTAAGGGGTAATGTGAGGAAGTTCTTTTCACAGAAAGGGTAGTGGATGCATGGAACAGCCTACCTCAGGAAGTGGTGGATATGAATACAGTGCAGGGTTTCAAACAGGCATGGGATAGGCATAAGGGAACAATACAGATGAGTATGAATAGGCCATTGACAGAGCAAAGGCCTATGGCACATTCATAAGGTAGAAAAGAAATTGGCAGACTGGATGGACCTTACAGTCCTTATCTGCCATCAACTCCTATGTTTCTATGTTTCTATTGTCCAAAAGATTAGTATGTCAATTACATGATAGAGTTACCAGGCAGGAGATGCAGGTGACAGGTGTATCATGTTAACATGCTGAAGCCCTACTATGACAGGGAGGAATTGGTCCTTGTTGTGTGCAGCACCCCAGAAGAGGAAACTGAGGCTGATCCACAGTGGACTTGCTTGGAGAGGTCCAGGTCACATCCTCCGTGGACAACCTTACCCTTTCCAAACAGCTGAAACCAGCCCAGGTGCAGGAGATTCGGGGTGTACTGAGAGAATTTGAGGACATGTTCACAGGAAACTGGGGTACACCATGCTGACAGAGCACCACATGTATACTGTGACCCAGGTGCCCTGAAACAGTCTCCTACAGGGTACCTAAGCAGGTTAAGCAGATTGTGAAAGAGGAGCTCAAGAAGATGCTGGAACTTGGAGTAATCCAGGAATCTAGTATCCCTGGGCCTTGCCCATGGTGTTGATCCCCAAGAAGGATGGTACCACATGATTCTACATTGACTATCAGAGGCTTAATAGCTGCATGGAGTCTGACACCTATCCCATGCCCAGAACAGATGAGACCCTGGAGCGACTGGAAACCAAGTATCTGACCACAATAGACCTAACAAAGGGTTTTGGCAGATACCTCTGATCCCTGCAGCCAGAGAGAGAGATCAGCTTTCGTCACTCCATTTGGCTTATATGAATTCATGGTAATGCCATTTGGAATGAAGAATGAATCTGCAACCTTTCAACGACTTGTGGATGCATTCTGTCTGGGAAGGTAATTTGCACTGGCGTTTGTGGATAATATAGTCATATGCAGCCAGACCTGGGAGGAGCACAACAAGAATGTGCAGGAAGTGTTCTGCAGGCTAAAGTTTCAGGTCTGACAATCAAGGCATAAAGTGCCAGATAAGTATGTCTGAAGTGTCCTGCCTTGGGCACCAAGTGGGTAGTGGATGCATCTGCCGGAGTCTGCCAGGTCAGTGCCATCCTGGCCTTACCTACTCCTACCTCAAGAAACTGATAAAGGCATTTTGGGTAAAGTGGGGTACTACGAGGTTTGTTCCTTGCTATAGTGATCTGGCTAAGCCCCTGACAGATCTAACCAAGAAGGGAAAGCCAGGTAATCTGCAGTGAACAGAAGGCTGTGAGGTCACTTCTCAGGAGCTAAAGAATCACAGTCTGAAGTTCACTGTCCATGTGAACGCCTCAGACCATGGGCTGGGTGCCATGCTAAGCCAGGTTACCAGCAGGGGGAGGAGCAGCTGTTCATGTACCTCAGCCAGAGGCTTCTTCCCATGGAGAGACCTATGCTACAGTCGAAAGGAGTGCTTGTGACTAGTGTGGGTCCTTCAGACGCTGCAGCCTTACCTATATGGGAGGATTTACTGTGGTCACAGATCATAATCCCTGATCTGGCTTCATAGGTCAAGTGGGCAAAATGTAAAATTACTATGCTGAATTTGGTGCTGCAGGCATACAACATGACCATCCAGCACCGCAGTGGTGAACAAAATGTCAATCGCACGGGTTATTTAGGCAAATCTAACAGCATGGCTGGATGCTTTGGGCACTTCCTGGCAGTTGCATGAAAGGCTGTGTCACTTGGGGTGACCCACTGGACTTATATATTTAAAACTATCTGTCTCTTTTTTTTTATGTATATAAAAATCTTACTCATACATACAAATTACTTAAAATGCTTTACTCTACAATTTTAACCTGATTTTTATACAAATGTATCCTGGTAAAGGCTAACACAAAAATTTGGATTAGGCAATGCGTCAAAAAAATGGACACCTGCCAGCAGTAAATGTGGGTAATTGACTTTGATCTTTACAAAGCCCGTAAAATGTTATTTTTAAAACAAGCAAAGAGAGCTGTAATAACTTGTGAGCAGATATGGATATTAAGCACTACAGAAAAATAAAATATAAATGATTTATGTATGACTCTGATTTGGGATTGAAATATTTGAACCTAGAGTGCATACAGGAGTGCTTGTAAAATTGTTCATGCTTTTGCATTGAAACGGTGGACACATATCTTATGTAATTGCCCTGGTACTAGCACCCAAAAACCTTTTTGCTCTCTATGTAGAGTTATGAGCTCCACAGAACATTATAGTTCAACTCAAAGGTAATACAGTAATAGCATATCTCAGGAATAGCCTTTTTCTTGTGTTATCTCTTATTAAAAACATTTGTTTACTTTTCCTGTAACAGTGTTATTTTCTTGTGTTAAATATATATATATATATATATATATATATATATATATATATATATTTTTTTATTTGGTTTTGGTAGGTGCACTAGCCAAAAGACTATTTTCAATCAAGACCTGGGAGAATACAGAGACAAACTTCAAAGAACAACAAGATACATGGTACAAGTTACATAACAGCAGCAATGTGACAAAGAATTGAGGTAGTTAGACCAAGATAAGCATTTAAGTTAACATAAGACAAATACAATAAGGTCAGATTAGGAAATTGTGGTAGTAAGACCAAAATACAGCATTAATAATTACATAAAGCAATACAAGCAGGTCAAATTAAATGATCAGACAACTGTGCAGGCAAGAAAGGAGTGAGGTGCTGAGAGAGTGATAGCCTTCAAGCAAAGATAGATAAAGGGAGGGCTAGGAAGAGGGTGGAGAGGTGGATAGGATCATCTGGAAAGTAGAGAAGGAAGTGGAAGAAAGAAATGAAAGGAAGAAGGAAGTGAAATAGAGAGGAAGTGTTTCGATGTTGGGGTGGACCCTAAGCTCCTAGGTAATGACAAAGGAGAGTGGAGTTAGAGAGCAAAGACTAGGGTGGTTTGAAGCAGGAGCATATGTAGGAGGAGAAGAGATAGTGTCAAAGTTCTTTCTGAAAGGAGATGTGGGATGCAGATTGGCGTAAGGTTAGAGGAGTGAGTTCCAGTAATAGGGTGCATGACAGGCAAAGGCCGACCACCTTTATTTGTACGATGTCTTGGGATAAGGACAGGGACATTTACCACAGAGCGCAAAGTGTAGTTGGTTTTCTGGTAGGAAAGAGACAGGCCAGTGATTTAGGAATATGAGATCTGATAATGTTATCAGTAATGGATCCAAGGATGTAGGACCTTAGTCCTAGTGGTGGAAGACACTCTAGATCTGAGTAAAGGAGACAATGATGTTTCAGCCGTGGGAGCATGATGCAAAGCGACAGATGTTATTGAAGGTAACATCCCACCTACAAAGACTCAAGTTGCCAGCTGAAACATGTGTTGCAACCCTGTAAGTAAGAGAGAGTAATATCCCACAGGCAATGGCCGAGTCTAGTAGGAGGGTAGGTGCATAACTTGTTTGGTGAGCGATACCAAGTTTGGAGTTTACCTGCTTACAGATAGTATAGATGTGGAGGTTGAAACTCAGGGACGGGTCAAAAGTGACCCCAGATATTTGAATGAGTGAACCACCCCAAACAGATGTGCCATCTAGGGAGGAGACATTGAAGTGAGTTTGGGAGAGCTTGAGTTTGAGACTGGAGCCAAGTAGCATGGCGTGGGTTTAGATTTATTTAAGACAAGCTTGTGATTTACAAGCCACTGTTGTATAAGCTGATAATCACCGAGAGCCTAGTATTATGTAATGAATTAATCTTAATGAATTAATTTCTGGCAGCATCTTTCCTGTAGCACTAATACTGCACTCAATGCTGACTGGCCATGGAGGTTAGAGGTGGGCTGTGCCAGTGCCGGCTGGGGACAGGGGGGGGTGCTGGGTGGGCTGGACAGCTAGGTGGAGGCCACTAGTCCACCAGGGAATTGGTGTTATTTTGTTTTATTACAGTGATGGGGCACTAGACTACCAGGGCATTGGGGTTATTTATGTTTATTACAATGATCGGGGCCACTAGACTACCAGGGGTTGGAGATAGTTACATATATTATAATGATTGGGGGCCACTAGACTTCCAGGGTTTGGAGATATGTATATGTATAACAGTGATTGGGAGAGCACTAGACTATCAGGGCTTCCGTGGGTATATACCGCATTTGCGGCTGGTGACTGGGTCGGGAGCAGGCAGGGGGCTGACCGCTGGCCGCCCTGCTGTTCATGACTTGTGACATGCTCACCAGGTGCAGCCACAGTTCAACGACCTGGCCTCATGTCACAAGTTGCAGGACTTAGCTGCAATGACCCTGCCCTTCTAGAATAGGGTGCAGGGACAATGTCAGTTGTAGGTGGCCCAAGTGTATTTGGTGGTGACCTGCGCCACCTTCTAGAATCGGGGCCACTATTTCTTTAGTGCAGTTATGATCTTTGCTCTCTTAATAGGATTGCTTAAACCCCTGACACCCAGAGTGGAATACAAGACCATTTACCTCCAGTATAAGAGATCAAATCCCCCCGCCTATTCATAATGCACAGTTGCCCAAGGTAGTTATCAGAGAAACTCATAAGTTGATTTCTCAGTGCTGTGCTACTATTATCAACCTTCAGAATACCTCAGCTCATGTAAATAAAGGTGTTAAACCACAAAATGCTGCTGGGAACTTTAAACATCTCAATACCACTGGTGAACTGGGCAGGGTATGAGCCTGTGTCCACCAACCAACCAAGGCTGGAAAGTAACATGAAAGTCCATTAACTGAAGAGCGTGTACTTCCAATGTAGGGGCTGATCATAGGACCCACACTTGCAATCTAGGGTGGCTTAAGGTGGAAATGAAGGTGACTCATTGCAGAGAAATGCCACAGCCAAGTGGGCACAGGCCTCATTAAAGGGGTGAAGATACCCCCGTATGGGATGGGAGAGAAGTAAAGGATTAGGGGCCAAGATAAGGAAAACATAAGGATGTCAGCCCCTCTGCATGTCTTGTGCATTTGAGAGTCAATTGCACACCGTACTGAGAAATAAATATGCCAGATCAGTGACTCTGTTGAAAGTGGATCACTGCATATGCCCATAATTGTGGAGCTAGGACTTATCCTTTCCAATGGACATAGCAAAGAAGCAAATAAATGTCCCCTCTTTCTCCTGGAGGCTAGTTATAGGACCACACTTACTTCCAAGTAGGAAGACCCACACTTTGTTAAACATTAAGAGCAGACAGAGTACTTTATAGTCAAGAAAGTAAACACTAACAGCCTTTGTCCCAATTTGTACATGTCTTACCAGAACTCAGGGGATTGCATGCTGAAAGGTCCTAAGCAAATTATTAGTCCAGGTCTCAATATTTGACACAGGTATGTATCTGTTCCAGTGGCTGTAGCTACTACATTCCATTTTGTTATCTCATACTGGTTGCAGTTATTCTACCACAGTTACAAAGGAAACCAGTTCCAGTCCATCCATGTATCCTTAGTGGATCTGTGTAACTAAAGTATGGTCCAAAATACTTGCCTCAGTCCAAGATAAGAGTCCTGTATATCACTCTGCACCTTTAGTACCAATGTCATTAAATCCTGCCAGGTAAGAAAATGAAATAACACCATTTCCCTGGTAGACTAGTGGCCACACCAGCCATGCCAACCACCCAGCACCCCCCACCCGTCCCCAGCCGGCGACTGGCACAGCCCACCTTTCACCTCCATGGCCTGCCGCTGACTGAGTGCAGTATTAGCTCTAGGAAGAAGAGCGCTCCAGAAATTAATTCTTAATGAATTAATTTCTGGGCGCATCTTTCCTATAGCGCACTAAGAATGGCACACAGAAGGAAAATGGGAATACACAGTCAGTGAACCAAGTTCCTTTGGGTAATTGTGATAAATGAAATAATATCATCTCTGCAATAGGGACCACAAAGAAAACAAATTTAGGGAAGGTAGCACTAATCATCAAGGCTCTGCCAGAAGTTCCTACAGGGCTATTGCACCACAGAGGAATTCTCAATAGGGATTAAAGAACTATTGTGGTTTACTCTGCAGTGAGAAGACTTGACTATTTGCTCTAGACTCTCACTATTTGCAAGGCTATGCCTGTAGTTCAATGGGTGGAGCAACAAACCACTTGCCTCCATCAAGCCTTTAAAGGCCATTCCTCCTGGCTAGTGCAGGATTCATTTCTTTCATTGTGGCTGAGGCGTGCTCCTCCTCACTCCCTCCCTCCCCTTCTTCTTTTGGGCTTTTGCCCATATTTCTAATGCTGCTCCTCCATTCACCATCCATGCCTTCCACCGCTGTTTTGCCTCCTTTTTCTTCCCCAGCTCAAGCTGGCATTCTCAGCGTCATCCCCACTTCACTGTTCCTGCCTCATCCTTTTCCACTCTTTTGTGCTGTCTGTCCTACTTCAGACCCTCTCTCCTCCTTTTCCTCTGCTTGTCTCCAAGCTCGCCTGGCAGTCTTCCCTCCCACTTGTCAAGCATCCTGACAGTTCAGTCCCGCTGCTCACCATACCTCCTTCCTCCGCTTCTTGTCCTACTTTCATTGTGTTTCATTCCTGCCTCCTGCCACTGTTCCATTTTCTTCTGTTCTGGTTTGCCCTGGCACTCTGGGTGTGCATCACCCACTGCACCAACTTCCAGCTCCGCTTGTTGCCCAGGAGACTCTGCCTTGGCCATGGACTTTCTCCTTCCCGGACCTTCTGCTTTCCAACTTCAAGCATCGCTGGCTTCCATTATCTCCTGGACATGCAGTGGCTTTCCCACCTGTAGTAAGCAGTACTCTGCTTCACCACTGCAGATGCTTTCTTACCATGACCATCTTTAGTTCAGCATCATGGTACTCAGCTCTGTAGTTCTGCATCTCACCTGCCTGGAGCCTGCCTTGCTGTTGCCTCGCCATTCTCTGTTTTCACGTTTGCCATTTCTTTCTTTCCCATTTGGATGCGAGTGGACTCTTTAGATGGTGCTCTGTCCAGATGCAGAGCTAGCTGAGCATTTCTTGGGAGCTCCTGCCACTACCTCCATGCCTCTGATGGGCTTCACTGCCCTGAGCCTTCCCCTTCTCTTCCTGCCTGGCTTCCTGGCATTGCCATGCTTGGCCAATCCTTTCCCTCCTTCTCATCCATGCCTCTTTTCCAAATCCTCGTTCTCTTGACCCTGCAGCTCACTCTTTCTCCTCTCTCTTCCTGTTGACTCTACCTTGGCTTGCTCCCTGCTTTCTTTTGGAAGTCTCCTACCCTGACATTCCCTTCCCTATTAGTATCTACTCCTTTGTTCTGGACCCCCACCTGTCATGTTTTCTTTCCTTATCAACTTGTCTGTCATTCCCATCATTCATGTCATAATACGGTAGCATCCTTCCACCCTACCTCCGTTATATTGTGTCTTTCATTCTCGAACTCTGTTTCTTCCCTGGCTCTCTGTCGCTGTTCTTTCTTTTGGGCTTTCCATAGTATGCCTACCACCCCTTTACCACTCCATTCCTACCCACCACCTCCTCTCCACATACTGTCTTCGCTGCTGCTATTTCCCTATCCTGCCATCATCTTACCTATTCATATGCTCCTCATACCCTAGTCCTCAGTTCTGGACCACTCAACTCATACATCCTCCACTCCATGTCAACCTCCATCATTACCAGTCCTCATCACCTTCCTATACCCTTAATCGTACTGGCCTTTAAGGCTTTCACTACATTATCATACATCATCCATTTCATACCTCACCTTGACCATTTCCAGCCTTCAAGGCTTTCAATCCACCATCATTCCTCATTCTTCATTCTTGATCATCCTCTCCTCCAATATCGACTTTTCAACTCACTGTAGGCTATGGATTTTGCCTGGCTGTTCTCATCTCTTCCCTCGCCTCATTCGTTTCCCATTTTGCAGTCCATGCCAGCTTTCAAGGCTTCCCTCCATCGCTATACCTCCTGTATTCATCTTGACCCTCCACTAGTCTATTCCAACCCGTTGCTCCTACCTCACTACCCAGGTACTTCATACTTCCCTGTTCACTGTTGACTTTGCCCAGCCGTTCTCATTCCTACCTTTATGAAGTTTGCTCCCCTCCTGGTTTGGCTACTCAATGGACACAGTTGGCATCCACTCCACAGTTGCTACTGTGACCTGCCTTCTCTGGACCATGTTGGGATCTCCTTCACTCACTCCAACCTATCCATAGGTCTATTCTTTCACATCGCCTAATCAAGCATACCCCTCATATGGGTCCCATACTACCTCAACTCAACCTGCTCTCTACTCAGAGACTCATGCCTTTGAGTCCATTGCTCCATGGCTTGGGGCTAGCTTGTAGCCAATGGTCTCACTTTTCACCATGAAATCCGCATCTAGAACATGCAAAGCTCAGGTGGGGTTCTTCTGCCTGGTCCACAGTGAGAATGTCTTCTCTCCGGGTGGACCTTCCCCATCCCTCATTTCTGTGACACCTCTGAGTGTAGAATTTATTACTTCCAGCCATGAAGGGTGGGGCTCTCATCATCTGTGCCCCATTGGCTGCCTGAGTGGGTTTGGAGGCACCCTCTATGTCATTCTCCATCTGACCGCCTCTGGTTCATCTGGTCTGTTTTGTAGGCTGGCTGAGTACCTCAGCAGTTATCTCTCTCCTCCTTTGCTTTTGGGCATCTAGTTGCAGAGTTGTCACTCCACAACCCTCAACAGCATTCATGTTAAAGGACAGAGCAAGAGCTTCCTCTAAATTAGCTAGTGCTAGTAGCTCCTGCTAGCTTTTGGCAAACAGAAATCTTGCTTCAGAGCAAGGATCAGCTGACTACAAAACTATAACTTTTTACTAATAGAACATGTCTATCTCAGCAGGAGTTAATGCATGTTGGGATTAAGAAAACAGATACTTTATTAGAAGTGGAGAGTCTCATTTAGGGTAAAAAAGAAAAGTCAGTGTGTTTTGCTGTTAGGAAGGGAGTTGGCTAAGTCAGGAGGAGAAGTTAATTGGGGGTGTGGCTTAGGAGTTCAAAGGCAGGTGTCTCCAATTACAGTTCCTAGTGCTAGCTTTTGGCAGATAGACATCTTGCTTCAGAGCAAGGAGCAGCTGACTACAAAACTAGAACTTTTTACTAATAGAACACGTCTATCTCAGCAGGGGTCAGTGCTTGTTGGGATTAAGAAAACAGGTACTTTATTAGAAGTGGGAGTCACATTTAGGGTAAAACAAAAGAAAATCTGTGTGTTTCACTGTGTTAGGGAAAAGGATTTGGCTAAGACAGGCTTGGAGAAGTTAATTAGGGTGTGGCTTAGGAGTACAAAAGCAGGTGTCTCCATTTACAGTTCCCTAGTGCTAGGTTTGGCAGACAGAAATCTTGCTGCAGAGCAAGGAGCAGCTGACTACAAAACTAGAACTTTTTACTAATTGTCCTCCTTCTCTCCCCTCCACCCTCCATCTTTAGCCAATTCTACTTTTATAGGCACTGGACTTGACTGACAAGAGGAATCCTGTTTGGCAGTAGGAAAGGAAGGATCACTGAGACACTTATGTTTCATCATCCTTGAAGGAAAGAGTAGCTCCCCCTCCCCATAGCTGCTGGAGGTCTGACTCTGAGCAAGGAAGAAGGAGACTACAGAAGAATACAGGAAGTTTCTGTCCCAGAACAGGAAGGGAGAGAGCTGTAAGGGCACATAGGCAGTAGGAGGAAAAAAACAGGGAGGAGAGTATGCATACAAAACAACAGGAGAGGAGCCACATAATAAGACATGATGGGAGTGGTGCAGTGCAATGGCTGTGGGGCAACAGTCTTCCAGGAGATATTTTGGAGGCTGTGATGCTGCCTTATTTGTAGGCACCTCTGGTCTGAGGAGGAGGTTACTTGTCTCAGGCTGACTTGGCTGGGATTGAGAAACCTCCTCCACCACCCAGTGACCACCAGGGCCACTACTGCTATCTCAAGGTTGCCAAGAAAGAGGTGGTTGGACCAAGGTGGGCTCAGGGAGGGAGGGGTGGTGGAACAGAGGTGCATTCCTCCAGTTGTACCTCTCACAACTCCTACACTGTTCTGGCGGAGAGTGGTTCCTCTATGGAGGCACCTGCAGTGGAGACCAAGGAGGAGGCTGGAAACCCACAAAGGAGACCCACAGGAGGATGGCATGGAACCCCACAGGGAAGGAAACAACTTCTGGTGGGACTCAATAATTAAGGGACAGAACAGGAGGAGTAAGGGAAGAGAGGTAAGGTGCCTGCCTGGTGCTGGCTTGGAAGAACAGGAGCAAATCCTCAGGATTGTGGGAGCAGCTGCATGAGGGAGGGAGCTGGATGTCATTGTCCATATAGGGACAAATGATCTGGCTGAGAATGGGATCAGAGCAGTGCAAGGAGTTTGAGAAGAAGAGTTGGGGAGGGCCTTGAATAAGTAGCATGTGCGGTAACCTTCTTGGAGGTGCTGCCTGTCTATGGCAGTGTGATGCTAAAGTACTCCACACCATGGGATTCAATGAATGGTTGAAAAACTAGTGCAGAGCTCAGGGTTTTTGTTTCACTGGGGACTGGGGTTCACCTGGAGGGATATAGGCCTATACTGGCATGATGGCCTGCATCTGTCTGGGAGGGACCAGGATCCTAGGTGATAGGTTTAAATGATTCATTGGCAAGCATTTAAAATAGCCAAGGGGACACTGAAAGGAGCAGGGAAAACCCAGTCTCCCTCACAAAACACATTAGTTAGAGGTAAACACCAAGGTAGAAGTCAATAGGGAGCAGGACAGGGGCAAATGCAGAATAAGGTAGTAAGGAGGGGATGGGGCTAAAAGGGTAAGCCATCAAAAATGGAGGGTGATGAGTACCAATACCAGTAGTCTGTGTAACAAGCTCCCTGAACTAGTGGCCTTGATGGAAGGGGCACCTGGATATCGTGGCAGTAACAGAAACAAGGTACACTGAGAACCATGACTGGGATGTCAACATACCAGGGTACATAAGCTTCTGGAGGGACAGGGAGGGTAAAAGGGGAGGAGTAGCTGTCTATGTAAGGAAGGGATCAAAGCAAAAGAACTAAAGGATAAACAGAGAGTAAGGAGGTACTGTGGGTCACCCTGGAGACAGGATATGTCACCCACAATACACACGGGGTTGTATACAGATCCCCATCTCAGGGGAGGCAATGGACAAGGAAATGATAGAAGGCATCCTTAGAATGGCAGAAAAAGGGGAGATATTGTTGATGGGGACCCGAATATACCATATATTAACTGGAGCACCTTTGCTGCAGCACATCTAAAAGCAGGGTTATTCTCGATGCCCTACAGGGGCATGCCTCAGACAGCTAGTGTTGGAACCCGCTCAGGAGGAAGCAATCTTAGACCTGGTACTGTCAAATGGGGAAGGAGAAAGGATCTCAGATTTAGAAGTGGGTAGCATTCTGGAACAAGTGACCACCAAATAGTGTGGTTCACAATAAACACCATCAGAGAGTCAAGCCATACAAAGCAAGAGTATTGGACTTTAGGAGAGCCAACTTTGGGAAAATGGCAGAGTGCCTCAGAAAAGCACTAGCAAATGGGCAAGAAGGAGGGGTGGAGGAACAATGGGAAAAAATCAAAACAGGCATCACAGAGGCAACAAGCCTTTGTGTGAAACAAATCAACCAAGCAAAATGAAGGAAAAAACTGTGGTTCTCAAAAGAGGTGGCAGGAAGGTTAAGGAGAAAGGTAGCATTCAGGAAATATAGGAAACACAGAAGGAACAGGACAGAGAACTGTACCAGTTAAAGCAGAAGGAAGCAGGAAGGCAGTCAGAATAGCAAAGCCCAAACTAAGGAAAAGATAGCCAACTCAGTTAAGAAGGGGATAAAACCTTTTATAGGTACATTAGGGAGTGAAAAAGACCAAGGGATGGATAGTGAGGCTTAATAAAGGGAAGGGACAGTGGGCAGAGGGTGACAGTGAAAAAGCAGGGATACTGAATGAATATTTCTGCTCAGTAATCACAAAAGAAAAGAAGGGGAGGTACCTAAATTAAAGAATAAAAGCAATCTGGATAGGAAAGGTCGATACCAGTCCATTCACAGAAGAAAGGGTTTTGAAAGAACATTTAAAACTGAAGGTGGACAAAGGAATGGGGCCTGACGGATTCACCCAAGAATTCTAAGAATTAAGGGTGAACTAGTGACTCCACTGACTACCCTTTTAATAAATCATGGGAGGATGGTGTGGTACCTGAGGACTGGAGGAGGGTGGATGTGGTTCCTCTTCACAAAAGTGGGAGCAAGACAGAGGTAGGAAACTACAGACCTGTTAGTTTGACCTCAGTGGTAGGTAAAATGAAGTAATCACTTCTGAAAGAAAGAATTATTGAGTTCCTAGAGGCCAGTGGGGCACAGGACCCTAGGAAGCATAGATTTACAACAGGACGGTCATGTCAGATGAATTTAATAGATTTCTTTGACTGGGTGACTAAAGTAGTAGACCAGGGAGGGCTGTGGACATGACCTACCTAGACTTTAGCAAGGCATTTGACACAGTCCCACACAAAAGATTAATATACAAGTTAGCCAGCCTTGGAGTGGGTCCCAAAGTGGTAGCCTGGGTAAAAATTGGATGGACAATAGGATGCAGAGGGTAATAGTAAACAGAGTTCACTCTGAAGAAAGGTGTTACTTAGTGGGTACCACAGGGTTCATTACTGGGACAGGTCCTTTTAATATCTTAATAAGTGATATTGCAGAGGGACTGGAAGGAAAAATATGTCTCTTAGCAGATGACACAGATCTGCAACAGGGTTGATACAGAAGGTGAGGTGGAAAGGGTGCAAAGGACAAGACGAGGTTGGAGGAATGGTCAAATGTATGGCAGCTTAGATTCAACAGAAGAAAGTGAAAGTAATGCACCTGGGAAACAAAACCGGGGGAAGAGTTGACAATGCAGTGTGAGATGCTAACAATAACACAAATGGAAAGGGACCTGGGTGTAGTCATATCAGATGCTCTTAAGGTGGGCAAGCAGTGTGAGAAGGCAGGAAGGAGGGCTGGCGGGATACTGGGATACATAGGAAAGGCATCACCAGTAGAAAACAGGAAGTTGTTATCCCTCTGTACAGACAGTTGGTGAAACCCATCTGAATGTTTCGTGCAGTTCTGAGACCCAGTCGCAAGGACATAGACAGAATGGAGGCTGTCCAGAGGAGGCAACTAAAATGGTGCAGGGTCTGCACCAGAAGACATACAAGAGAGATTAAAGGAGCTTAATATGTATATCCTTGAGGAGAGGAGGGAGGGGACATAATAGAAACTTTCAAGTACCTCAAGGAATCAGCATAGTCCAAGAGGGCAGCAACTTTCAGAAAAGATATGTACAAGAACAAGGGGCACAATTTGAAGATAGAGGGGACGGCTCAGGGGTAATGTGAGGAATTATTTTTCAGGGAGAAGGTTGTGGATACATGGAACAGCTGTCCTGAGGAGGTAGTGGAGTCAAAAAGGTGGGGAATTCAAGAATGCATGGGACAGACACAAGGCAATTCTACTGGGGGAAGGAGGAAGTTGGCTGTTGGTTAACTAGGGATCTGAAGCTTATCCATTAGGTAGGAAATGGACAGACTAGGTGGGCCAAGCAGTCCTTATCTGTCATCAAATTCTATCTTTCTATGTAAATTTAAATCTTTTCCTTTCCCTTGATATCGACACTAAATTGCAGTAGCTGAGCCATCACTAACCAAAGCGTTGTTCAGCCTGGAGGAAGGTGACCTAGGCCTTGGATCCCCAGGGTTTCCTCCTCAAAGGGTTTCCTCTCCTATGTGCCAATGGTCATAATATTTGGATAGGGTAAGAGCTTTCATAAGTTCTATGGTTAGGTTCCACTGTTGGATGGTGGTCCGGCTGTTTCTCTCTCCTTTGAAGTCTTGCTCTCTTACCTCATGTCAGCTTCCATTCCACGATATTCCTCATCATCTCTATTCCTCTTCTGTCCTTCCATTTACATTCATCAACCTCTATTCTCACCCTCGATATCTTCTGACTCTCACCTCCTTCGATGCTTGACACCCTTTTGGATATTATTTTGGGCTTCTTCCTAAGCTACCTTTAGCCGCAGGAGTCATTGCCGTGGCACCTATAGGGTGGAACCCTTCACTAGGGTTTCTGCCATCGTATCCCTACAGGGTGATAGATCCCACAGATAGAGCAGTGAACAGCCACAATGTATCGGGTTATTAACGAAAGCACACGCTAAGGCTGGTTATGTAGTTAACATTGAACTGCAAGGCTATGCCTGTAGTTCAATGGGCAGAGCAACAAACCCTTCCTGCATCAAGTCTTTAAAGGCTGCTCCTCCTGGCTAGTCCAGGATTAGTTTCTTTCATTGCCCCACCATCCTCCCCTCCTCCTCCTCCAGCAGCATGTCTCTGTAACCCCCCAAATGGGGTTCCCAAAAGTCTTCCAGGAGCTTACCTGAGTGCTCCAGGTCTGGGCAGTGTTGGCAAAAGCTGTTTAAGTGTGGGTGTAGTGAGTGCTTTGCAGTCTCCACGTACTGTCTCTTTAAGAGCTGTCTGCTTGCAGACGTAATGAGTTTGAATGGGGGACTGTGTGTTTTAATGCTTGAATCCACCTGAGCTGCTGCCTAATCACTCCATTTCTGCAGTCGCTTAGAGCACAGAGGAGCTTAATTGAAAGATGTAACTGTTTGCTAGAAAACATTTACAGTAATAGTAAAAATACGGTTTGTCTAACCTGCCTTTCTTGCAGCTGGGACTCTGTGTGTTTGCCCTCCATTTTGTACCTGAACTGCTGAATTGGTCCAATCAGTGTGGGGGACCCTTAAAATGGATTCTGCTTGGACCAACCAGAACTTGGACTCTCACCTGTAGCCTGCACCAAGTGGGATGTATGCCAGGTGCTTCTGGGAAGTGTAGTGTGGACCCTGGTGCCTTTTGCACCAATAGATGGAGCCTGCTGTGACTGACAGAAGGACTCAGCCAACCGGAACTGTTTTAGATCAAGGAGAATGCCTGAACTGTTGCTGGCAAGCCAGATGCGAGTTGACTGAGTAAGGAGAAGGAGCTCTGTGTTGCTGTGGCGTATAGTTCATGCGGAAGCGTGTGAAAGGACTTGAAGTCGGCCTCGGCCATTATTGAGTGGAGTCAGACTGAATCCGTGTTTGGAGGAAGGAGAATGATGTCAGAATTGTGGAAACCAGGCTTAACCTGAAGAAGACCGAAAACTGTGCTAAAGAGCGATCGGCCTGTCAGGGATTGCTGGTGCTGCATGTGCTCCCGGTTTTTGCAGTGTTACGATCGTGATTGAGAAGCAGCTGCTTGGTATAGTAATTTCCTGTACATATAAATGTGCTAGTGCTTGTGGGGACCACGATTCCACTTCCCTCTGCTGTGAGGTGTGCTGAATGCTGGCAACCCAGAAACAACACTTTCCCGCTTGAAATCCGTGTGAGGTATTGAGACTACAATTCAGGGCAACCCCTGCAACAGCTTGTAAACCAAAAATCCTGGATCATACCTGAAAATAGGCAAATTGCTTGTCTAGTGTACTTACCTGGTTAACAAAAGCTAAATAAATAAATAATAGTGTGCCATCTGATTTATTGTGTTTCTTTCTACGAACTGAGCCATCCAGCACCGGATTACAAAGTTTGTGTTGTGCATATATTTTCTTCCTACAGGGCCCCATCCAGCTGCACCAGCCAGCCAACCTCTGGCAATGGACCTGGCTAGCCCCTCTCCCATCCTGGGTACCCAGAGTGTGACTTTTGGACCCTATATGTATGCACAGTACTGTGATTTGAACTTTGCCAAACCAAATCAACCTGATTGCCCCCTCCCGTGTTACTGTCCCTAAATAAATTAGATTTGTTGGAGTCACGTGGTGAGCGAGCAATGGAGTAGGCGTCTCGGTCGCGCTCCCGAGCCCAGCAGTGAAATACAGTAGCGCCGGTTTGTTTAGATCCCCTATGGAGCAAGAAGCGTGCGAGGGACAGCCGTCTTCTTAACGCTGCATCTGGAGAAAGCGATCGGGTGTTTGGTGGTTCAGGGGTCACTTTTTGTTGGTGAACAACGTATGGTAAAGAGGCCGAGATGGAGCAAGGAGGCTCCGAGCCTCTGGCAGCTAGAACCCCAGCGACCAAGCGGTCTAAACCCCACTTGCCAGACTTGGAGTCTCGGAGGATTGGAAGGCAGAGGCCAGGAGGATTGTTCATCAGCGGATGATATTAGTGAGATCAAACAGCTCCTTAAAGGGCTAGTGTCAGACTTTTCAACCTTGAAACCAGCACTTCAGGCTTTATCACAGCGAGTTGGCGATGTGGAAGTTAGAGTGGCATCCCAGGAAAGAAAAGTGAGCACCATTGATCAAGAAGTGGTATACCTGAAGGCAGGTCAGGAAGTTGGAAGATCGGCTGGAAGATCAGGAAGCGAGGGCCGTAGAAATAACCTAATTATGGCAGGGCTCCTGAAAGATCTGAGGGTGCAGACTGTGTGGCGTTCATGCAAGAGATGTTGCTCAAGCTGTTTAGGCCCACCCGTTCGAGATGCCTATAACCTCGAGAGGGCTCATCGGGCATTGAGAGACCCCTCTGCCGGGGGCTCTCCCTCGAGATTATAATAATCGTTTCCTCAACTACAAGGAGAAAATACATGTTTTAAATAAGGCTAAAGCTAACAGAAATTTATTTTGTGGGGGCTTCTCGTTCCCTCAGTGAGGAGAAGCAGAAGGCATACAGTAACATCAAAAAAGTTGTACTTGGCAGGATTGAAGTTTAGGCTTCAGTATCCAGCTACTTTGGTGGTTAAGCTCACAAGTGAGGACAGAAGGTACCTTACAGCGGAGGAAGCTCTTGAGAGTCTTAAGGTGGAACTGCCGAGCTGTTTAAATCGGGACTTGAAGAGGATGATCGGGTTGGGATTATATCCAGAAGGAGATGAGAATTGGAACTTAAATATTACTGTGGACTCCTGAGAACGTTGAGAAGAACCCTACTAGACTTGGGTTTTCTTCCCCCCTCCCCCTTTTTTTTCTCTTCTCTCCCTTCCTGAGGGGAAGAATCATGGTGGAGTAACCTATTGCAGCTGTATACTTTATGGGGAGAGCTCTTAGCTTTTGGATGTTGAGCTTCCCACCTGAAAAGTTGGTTAAAAGAAGAGACGGTATTAGGTGAATTGGGGATAGTAAAGACTGTGTGGGGCAATATGGGGGCTTGGGAGGCGACCAGAGGCATCTCACGAGCCAACTCACACACGTTTTGGGCAGATTAGGGAGGGTGATCAGAGGATTGGGGTAGTATAAAGGGTGTTTTGAGGGGGATAGAGAGTATCCATGACCGGCAACTTAGAAAAGCTGACAATATGGAGGAGGGTTAAGGCTGAAGGGTAGTAGATGGGCTACTTAAAATATTATCTTGGAATGTGAAAGGTCTTGAGCAGGAAAAAAGGCTGGTAGTACTTAGATATAATGGCCAGATGGGGATACATCTTGCCATGCTTCAAAACCCACCTGCTGACTGAGGGAATCGCAGTTACTTAAGAGAGGTTGGGTAGGTGCAGTCGTAGGGACTGGGAATTGCAAGCTTCAGGGGGTTGCGATACTTGTTCGGAAAGGATGTCCTTTATAATCGGGTCCACTCGAGTTAGGGATGCGCTAGAAGGTTATATGTATTAGGCTCCTATTTAGGGACTCCTATGGTCTGTGCCTCTATTTATGGGCCCACACCAGCTAGGCCTGAATTCTTTGCTTCATTGGGCCGGATATGGCTACTTTCTCTTATGGGCCAGTAGTCTTGGCAGGAGATTGGAACGTTTGTGTTGATAATAGAATTGATAGAAAACCTTCTTCCAACAAAGGGCCTAATCCATCGCAGTTAGCACTGTACAGGTTTTGGAAGTTACAGCACTAGCTGACCCATATAGGGTTCACAAAGCTGGAGGGACTGAGATGACATCTTATTCTGGAGTCCATAAGACTTTTTGAGGATAGACTTTTTTGGTCAATACGGAAGTTTAAAAGGGGTCATAGGGATGTATCGTATGAGAGAACATTTTCTGACCATTCCCCAATACAAATGGTATGGAGGATGGATCATATCCCTCTAAACCATATCGGTGGTGTCTTGATGACAGGCTACTTGAGATGGGTAATCTGGCAACCACTTTGGAAGGTAGGCTAAAGAGATTATTCAAGACCAAATCCCAACCCTTAGCAATAGGAATTTGGCGTGGCCTACATGCAAAGTGTTGTATGCAGGCTGGGCCCAAGAATAGTCTGCTAGATATAATAAGCTAATCAGGGCTCGGGAGGAATTTATAATGGGGCCATTAAGTCCTTGTCTCCTTTGGAGGGATCCTCTGAGGAGACTGATAGAGTTAAGAGAGTTGAGAGATGAATTTAAAGGGATCTGGCATTACAGGGCAGATCGGTGGTTGGAGAGGCTGAATGCTAAATATTTTTACAGGGAGATATACCAAGTAGGGTACTGGCTCATCGGATTAAGGGGGAGGCTGAAAGGACGATTATGGCAGTGCAGTTTGGAGATCAGATGGTCTCAGAGCCTCAGCAGTTGGTTGATGCCTCTGGATTACTATGCTGTGATATATCAGGGTGGGGCCCGAAGTCAGTGGGTGAGATTAGAGGGTTCCTAGATCAGCTACCCCTTCCTAGACTTACCCTGGAGCAGGCCCGTGCTCTGGCTTCTCCAATTTCAGAGCGGAAATTCTTGAGGTTATTAATAACTTACCAAATGGGAAGGCACCAGGACCTGATGGCCTTTCGGCTAAATTTTATAAAGTCCATGCAGAGATGATTATACCCTTACTGAAAGATCTCTTTCTAGCTATCATTAGTGAAGGGGTCCCCATCCCCACTTTATCAAGCTTATATTGTGTTGATTCCGAAACCAGATAAACCTAGGCATCTACCTGGTAATTACAGACCCATAGCCCTAATGAATCAAGATATGAAGATACTTACAAAATCTGGCTAATAGGATCTTGAGAGTTGCCCTCTATTGATTAGTCAAGAACAGGTAGGGTTTATGCCGGGAGGAGCCCAAGATGCTTTGAGGAACGTCACCATATTTTAGAGAGGCGGTGGATTCTAAATCTGCTATGGCTTTATTTGCGTTGGATGCCGAGAAGGCATTCGATAGGGTCTCCCATCAATTCCTATTTCTCACAATGGAGAGAATGGGATTTCTGAATGAGCTCTTGGTAGGACTTAGAAATTTGTACAAAACTCCTACAGCCAGAATTATGTGTAATGGTTATCTCTCTAAGGAGGTTTTCCTCCAGAAGCGGGACAAGGCAGGGCTGTCCACTGTCACCTATCTTATTCAACCTCTACCTCGAGCCCTTGTTGAGACATTTGGGGATGGATTCGAGTACAGGTGATTGAAGTCGTGGGACTTGAGCTTAAATTATCGGTATTTGCTGATGATATTTTGCTTCACTTAGTCAATCCGGTTGAAAGCTTTCAGAGGGCTGTGGAGATTATTGAGAATTTTTCAGCGGTCTCTAACTACAAATTGAATTTGTCCAAAGCAGGTTCTTCCACTTACAACGTACACATATAGGGCGAATTTGACCACTTTCGTATTAAGTGGGCTGGACAAAATTAAGTACTTGGGATATGGATCCTGGCCAGATCCACAGTGGGAGTGGAAGAGAATGTGGATGGGATTGTGCTAAAATAAAGCAGGATATTGCAAGGTGGAAGAGGCTTCCTCTAAACTTCACTGCCAGATTGGGGTTAATTAAAATGAACCTCCTGCCTCGACTGCTTTACCGACTTGTCTTTCTCCTTATTGTATCCCCAAGAGCAAGTTTATTTATATTCAAAGGATTATCCTGGAATTTCTGTGGGGCTCTAAAGCAGCTAGAAGAAAGAGCAGGCTGTTCGTCTCCCCCATCAGGAGGGAGGTCTGCAGGTCCCAGATCTAAGGTTATACTATGTTGCAGGGCAACTTGGGTATATAGGGGCATTAGGATAGACAGGGGGATATGAGGGATATACTCCAACATGGTTGCGGATAGAAAAACTTGTATTGGAGGGTTTAAAACTCTCCCGAAGGCCCTTTATATGTGGACCGGTGACCTTGCCAGGTATTAGCAACCAATCTCAATATATAAATCAGTTAAAAGCGTGGTGGGAATGGCTATCTCCGGGGCAGAGGAGAGCACAAGGGTCTAGAGACCAACCGATAGTGGGAATCTAATTTTAGAGTGGGAAAGCGGGTGTTGAGTGGGCAATGGAGGCCTTTGTTATTGGACTCTAAAGTAGTGGACTGTATAGGCCCAATAGGGTCCGCCTGCCGGATCATCTCGAGATTGGGACTTCTTTAAAAGATTCAGTTAACCACCTTGCAGAAATTTATACGGGAGCACTTAACAGAAGGGACAGTCAATCTTTTCGTGGGAGCAGTTAAAAATTTGGATCTATCATGTCATCCTCTGTCTAAAGTGTATAAGATACTGTTGGAATTTGTGAGTATTGGTATTGGAAATAGGATTCTATACTGGGATAGGGTGTTATCCCCCTGGGAATTGATTGGACTGAAGTGTGGAAATATAAAAATATCAGCCCATTCCAAAATATGCTATTATGCAATTTTTCATCTGCTCCAACATCTACTACACTCCAGTTAAATTGTGTTCTTGTAAACTCAGACAGACAGATCGATGTTTCCGATGTGATCGGGAATCGGGGATTTATTGCATGTTTTGTGGTCTTGCCCTAGGATTCAGCTATTATGGACCCAGATTAAAGAAAAAATGGATCCAGTATTAAATTATGAGGAGTATATCTGCCCTGAGATATGTATATTGGGGACTTGGGGAGAATACCAGCGAATTTCGTTAAGTGCCATGTATCTCTCTTATCAGCGGTAGTCAAGGCTTTTGTCCTCAAGCATTGGAAAGATGATATTATTTACACTTATGACCAATGGTTGGGGACCTTCTCCAAATCTTGGAGAGACTTAAGCAGAATATGTGGGTGGAAGGAAAAAGGCAATTTTGACAAGAAGTGGGAGCTTTGGAGGCAGTGTACTCATTACAGTGGAGGCATCTCGGATCCAGATCTGTCTGTCTGATGAGTAGTATTTGGTTAGTTATTAAGAGATTAACTTTTGGGAGTGTCGTGTTAGTTGAAAATGTGTTCAAATGTGGAACAGTTACATATCTTTCTATGTATATCTATTATAGTTGGTTTGAGGTAAAGCTTAAAGGTTAGAGCTTAGTGGGATGGGGGTGGATTCTCTCTCTTTCCTAGGGCACAGTTACTTAGGGTTAAAGGTAAACAATATTAGAATGTATATGTTAGTTGTGAGGAATTTGACTGAGAATGGTTTGTTATTTTGAGTTAAGTCCAAATGTAACTGTGCATGTACATAGTTGTGGGTTGTACATAGTTTCCACTTCCAGTTTGGGGAGGTGGGCCGGGGTTATATCTCGGGCTGTATGTATATATGTATTTGTCTTGTGTATCATTGAATAACCTAATAAAGAAGATTATAAAAAATCAGATTTGTTGTTATTGAACTATATACTGTCTGTGTTGTCAGTACTATAGAACCAGCATTACATTGTTTTGTGTATGTTGCTTAACCTTGTTTTACAGGGAGTCCTCAGGGCGTGCTGCAGAATCCATCTCAAGGGTAAGTGATATCTATATATGTAAACGTGTTCCTATGTGGGGTATTGGGAAGGTAACTCATATGTAATGTGTGGACCACTAGTGGGAACAAAATGGGGTCACAGTGTCCCAGTGGGCTGTGCCCAAGTTAGGTTAACTACTATCAACCCTGACCTCTGGGTGAAGGCACCCATCATAGAACCTAGGCCACTCAACCTGTCAGTAGCCAGGCAGGCAGGGGTAGTAGCCCTGGATAGCGCCACCTAGGGGTTTCATCTTGGAGGCACCACTGGGATTAAAGTCCTCAGTGGGCCACATGAAAGAATTGCCCTGATATGTTAATTTAGGAAACAAAATGGAGGGGCTTACTATGCAAAGCTAAAATTGCCCCCATAAGCTGGTGGTGCATACATTGATGGTGTGGTGCGAAGCTGAGGAGATAGACCCCAAAGACTATTCTGTTGCTGGATGCCCCTTAGGGCTAACAGTGCTGACACTGTGTCACTGCAGAACATGTTAAGTGCTTAGGCAAGGTAGAGGTAAGGGGCGAGGCTGATTTATTTGAACAAACTATGCTAGTGCTACTCGTGAGCTCCTCAATGAGACCCTGAAAGGTACCACCTATGATTCTGCCCGAAGGTGCCCAGAAGGGATGGAGGTTGTTCACTTACATAGTAGTACCGATGGGTTTAAAGAGAAGCTGCTCAAGCTGATAGCCTCAGAAGGGAGAACAGCCCAGGAGCTGGTAAAAGTGTTAGACTTGTCCGTGGACCACACACCCATGCATTTCCCAACCTCCTCTCCTGTGTCCCCAAATACAGAAATAGCTGTCTCCTCATCATAATTCCCCGATACAGCTGGACTCCTATAGAAAGCTCAGACTTTTCTCGGTACTGTCCCAGTGCCTTGGGAGAAGGAAGATTTAGAGACCTGTATGGACTATGCTACCCCTTTAGTACAGGAATGGCAATGTTCAGAGGGGAAGAGGAAGCGCTTGATGGAGAGTTTGAGAGCCCCTGCCCTAGAAGCCATCCATTTTCTACATGCCACTAGTCCGAGGCTACTGCAGCAGAATACCTGTCTGCCTTGAGAGGTGTTTTGCACAGAATCAGGGATGATTTATTGTGAAATAATTCAAGTCAGGTAAACAGTGGAAAAATTAAAAGTTGTCTGCCTTTGTCACTAGGATAGAGAGGGCTTTGCAGAGGGCACGCAGAAAAGGGGAGTGCCTACCCAAGAACTGAATTGGGACAGATTAGACCACATCCTGAAGTCAGCTAGATTTTCAAGTGTAATGATATTGAAGCACAAATTGCAAGACAGGAGGGCAAGCCATCCCGGTACTGTCATCTAATGAAGAATTTGTGAGATTGAAACTGATGAAAAGGGCTGGGATCCTCTGGGCTGTGAGTACTTGTCCGACCCCTGAAAGGAGTGATTCAGAGGAGGCCCAACAGTTGAGAAATTGATTAAAGAATTGACTGAGGTAGCCAGAGAACCAGATCTGTATCAGGGTCCCCTGAGCCCAGTGGAGTGGGGTGCATGTTGTTTCCCGGAGACCTGGATGGGGGCCAACTTGCTAACCAGAGATCACGAGAATTGAAAGCAATGGTGGGAGCTGCAAGAACTGCCTAACTCCCAACCATAGTGGAAATTTAGAAGTTCAAGGTGTAGGTCTCCATCCAAGAAGAGCCTCGTGAACCCCAGAGGTGCCTTAACAGAAAAGGACCCGCCTCTCAGAGACTCTAAAGAAACCAAGTTTTGCTACCATTGTGGGAGGATGGGCATTTTCAGTCAACACTGCCCTTGCCAGAAAACTTGAGAAAAGTTACCAATAGGTTGGTGGCCTTACACTCCAATGCTAATGCCCGGCCACCAGGGGAGCTGCATGGAAAAGATTATACAACCAGGGCCAGTGCCGATCGGCCTTGAGTTAGCACCGCCAGAATGGTCTGAAGTGGGGGTCCCACCATGGAGACCACTGTAAAGGTAAATGGAGTGCCTAAAGAGCTGTGTTAGGCGGTGGCTCCCAAGTGACAATTATGTTCCAGGATTGGTATCACAAGCATTTGTCTGATGTGCCCCTGCAACCATTGGAATTGGAATTCAATTTGGTTGTCTTTCTCCACCTCTGTGGCTGGAGTGGCAGAGCAAGTGCATACCCTGGCCCTAGTGTGTCCCCCTACTAGACTGTATGATGGGGTCCCTCTACTAATTGGATGTTGGCTCAGTTGTGCTATGAAAAGCAGGAGTCAAGGATTGGTAGGCATTCCAGCCTTGATCAAGAAGGCCTATGAGACACAGAGAATGCTGAAAAGTGGAACCAGAGGAACCGGTTGGAATTGTCTGGAAGAGGGATCCTGAGTCTCTGATCCTGGCACCAAACATCCAGTGTACCTTACAGGGGAGGTCCGTATCAGAAAGGATGTCAAGAATAAAATTCCTATGCTGGATGCACCAGGTGATGGAAAATTGCCGGAAGGACTACTGGTCAAGCCTAGTATTTTGCCTGCCAGGAGCCCATGCTTATGCCAGAAGGGTAATGATTCAAGTTCATAATATATCTGACAGAGATTTGGGTAAATAGAGGCTGCACCTGGCTAATGTGCATTGTGCAGATACTGCAGTGTTACCAAGTAACAAGTGTTCGGGAAGAGTGACAGAGTGATGCCCGACTTGTTCGATTTCGGTGACTCCCGTTGCCAGCTGAATGGAAGGTGAGAATCAGTGCGAAGCTTGCCAGAGAGACCAGGTGTTTTCTTTACAGGAATGGGACATAGGATGTGTGCAAGCAGCTGAGCACCATATCCGGCTGCATGATGAAAGGCTATTTCGTGACAGGTCTCGACACCTGGCACCTGCTGATATAGATGATGTGGCACGGCATCTGCAAGAGATGCTTGCTGCTGGTGTAATACAAGAATCCAAAGCCCATATGCTTCACCTATCGTGGTAGTGAGAAAAAGAATGGGACAGTGAGGATGTGTGGGGATTATCGCACCTTGAACTGGCAGACTATCCCTGATTAGTATACAATGCCTCGCATTCAGGATGCTTTAGACTGGCTGAACAGTAGCAAGTGGTTCTCAGTGTTGGATCTTTGCAGTGGATACTACCAGATCCCGATGGCCCCAGAAGACCATGAAGAAGACAACCTTTATCTGTCCGCCTGGTTTCTATGAGTTCATGAGGATGCCTCAAATGATCTCAGGTGCCCGAGCCACTTTTCAACGACTGATGGAGTGTGCAGTGGGACATGAACTTATTAGGCGCGTGATATACCTAGATGATGTTATTGTGTTTGGCAGCTCACTGGAGGAACATGAGAGCAGATTGTTCAAGGTGTTAGATTGATTGGAAGACTTTGGCCTTAAGCTATCCATCAATAAATGTCAGTTCTTCCAAACCTCTGTAAAGTATGTGGGATACATAGTGTCCACGAGGAATAGAAAAAGATCCGACTAAAGTTGAGGCCTTGACCACCTGGCCATAGTCCCACAATCTAAAAGAACTGCAAAGATTCCTGGGATACTGTGGCTACTATCGCCGTTCATCAAGGACTATTCAGAGTGATTCGTCCTCTACTTAATCTTACTCAAGGTTACACTCCTACCAACAAAAAGATAAGAGGTCGGTTTCTCCTGAGACTGAGAGAGTATATTTCCATCCTAATGAAGTTTTGGGGCAAGATGGACACCTGATTGTGAAGCTGCTTTTCATGAGATTATATATCAACTTACCCATGCTCCTGTCCTTGCCTATGCAGATCCAGCAAAACCCTATGTCCTACACACTGATGCTAGCTTGCAAGGTTTGGGGCTGTGTTGTACCAGGAGCATGAGAATGGCCTGAGACCAGTGGCCTTTGCCAGCAGAGGTCTGACCCCATCTGTAAAGAACAATCCTGTGCATAAGTTAGAGTTTCTTGCCCTGAAGTGGGCCATTGTTGACCAATTCCATGAGTACTTGTATGGGGCTGAGATACTGGTAAAACTGATAATAATCCTTTGACCTATGTGCAGACTTTAGCCAAGTTGGATGCTACTGGCCTATGGGGTGACTTTCCAGTATTAGCTATATGTGATTAGGGTTGTTGAATACAGAGCAGGCCTGAACGCGATAGATGCTGATGCTCTCTCCTGGAGGCCTCCTTCATAGAATGATTGGGTCAGACTATCAGAACCTGATATTCGAGCAGTCTGCCAAAGTCTGACAGAGGAACAAGTGTCCACGGATGCAGTGGACTGTCTGATGGATTGTTTCAGGCCCTCTGAGAATTGCATACCTGCCTTATTGCCACTTTTGCATTAGACATTGGAGCACTGCCTCAGCTGGACAATGACTGTATTCAGTGGGCTCAATCCCGAGATCCTATGATCAAATCAGCTCTAGAAGCCCTCTACAAAGAGAAAGATGTATCCAAGTTACACTCCACTGATTTGAGAACTGCATTGTTGTACAAGGAAGGTACTAAATTGAAACTGATTAATCGACTGTTATACAGAGAAACAGTAGACAGAGGGGAAAAATAGACAAACAACAGCTAGTTTGCCACTGCATTCAGAGACTTAGTATTAAGGTCCCTACACAACCATGGGGCACCTTGTTATAGACAGAACACTTGACTTGGTGAGATCCAGATTCTATTGGCCTAAAATGGGGCTGATGTTGAACAACACATTCGAACTTGTAGTTGTTGCTTACAGAGGAAAGCTTTGCCCCAGAGGGCTGCCCCCTTGTTAACATCACCACCAGCACCCCATAGAGCTGGTCTGTATAGACTTTCTGAGTTTGGAGCCAGATCAAAGAAATATTAGTAATGTCGGTGGTCACTGACTATTTTACAAGATAAGCTCAAGCTTTCGCACCAAGGACCAGAAGGCATCCATTGTGGCAAAAGTACTTGTAGAACACTTTTTGTTCAATATGGCCTCCACAAAGAATCCATTCTGATCAAGGGAAGGACTTTGAGAGTCGTTTGATCAAAGAGTTGATTTCTCTGTGGGAATGTGAAGTCCAGAATGACCCTTACCATCCCGGGGATCTGCAGCCTGAATATTTTAATCACACTTTGTTGGATATGCTGGGCACCCTCCACCCAAAGGACAAGCCTAGATGGAGCCAACAAATTAGCACCTTGGTACATGCCTTCAACTTCACCAAAAGTGATGCCACTGGGTTCTCCCCTACCGCCTGATGTTTGGAAGAGAAGCCCGGTTACCGTAAGATGTTTGTTTGAATTTCTCCTGGTGGGGTCAGGGCTGATAACTATCTCCAGTATGTGCAACAGTTAAAGACCCAGCTGAATCATATGTATCAATTGGCTCAAACCATGGCTGCCAAAGAAATCTGGCCAACAAAGAAAGGTATGATAAAAGGTGAAGGCACAAGAACTCCTGGAGGAGATTGTGTTGCTAAGAAATCTGGGACTGCATGGCAAACACTAGATTGCTGACAGATGGCATCATCTCCCTCACATTGTAGTAGGTAAACTGGATGATCTGCCTGTGTACAAAGTAAGGCCGAAAATAATTTAAAAGATGTCAAGACAATGCATTGAAATCATTTGCTGCCCATTGGCCAAATATTGATTGAGTCTGAGCCCCAGAAAGTGCTCCTCTGGACCAATGACTAGAGCTGCTGCTAAGCAAAGGCAGAGAAAGTCTGCACCTACAGATGCTGAGTTAAAGTTTTCTCCACAGCAAATCCCAGTCAAAAATGACTGTCAGTCTACCTCAGAGGAAAGTGAATGCAACTTTGGGTACTACCCTCTTATGAACTAAGTCAATTGTTTCAAGGCAATCCCTAGTTAATTATGAAGATGAAGCTGGGCCTTCTGGACTGTCTAAGCCCCAGCTTTTGTCCTTGGAGCCAATGCTCCCAGAAAGTGAAGTGCAGAGTATCAAGTCGGATGACATGGAATCACTGTGAATGGTGGAACTGTATGAGCTTTCAGAGGAAAATGATGAGCTGGGACAGATTGATGATATACCAGAGCAAGAAGAGTATTTGTGCCCTGAAGGTTCACTGCCAGTGTCATAAAACTCTCCATGTGAGCTCAAGTGTTGTGGACTCAGAGTTGCAAATCCTGGAACTGAAAAGTGCCCCAAGTTCTAGCTCTCTCTACCCCGATAGACACTCCCTGGCAAGTAGAGACAGTGTTGAAAGTGAGGCTCAAAGTGCAGAGAGTGTAACAGTTCCCCTAGAAAGACTGGTCGAGCTGTGAATCCTGTAGTGCGCTTAAGCTATGATTCCCCTGGGAGGCCTGTGGATTTGCCTCTCAATGTGGTCCATAAGGGAGTGTATGTGTCCCCAGCTCATTGCCCAAACTGAACATAGGTGCTAACTCTAGATTACTTGTCTTGCCCTCTAGGATGGTGCACCTGCCCCATCCAGCCCCCAGGTAAATGATAGGAAGGGCCCCTCTCTCCAGGTTTCATGTGCAGGAAGTAATGACCTGATTTCAAAGTGCAATTGTATGTATAAATGTTGTGTAACAAGTAGTAAGCTGTGAAATACAGAATAAGTATATATATATATATATATATATATATATATATATATATATATACACTGTATATACAAGTATATATATATATCAAGGTTTAATATGTTGACTGCTGTTCCAAAAGATGCTGGTCTAACCTGTTGATGATCTGAACAAATGTGATGTTCTGCTTTAAAGCGTTATGAGGGTACCTACTTGACGGAAGCCAAGTTTTCAGGCCATGAAGGATGTAACCCCTGCAAATGGGGGTTCCCAAAGAAATCTTCCAGGAGCTTGCCTGAGTGCACCAGGTCTGAGTAGCGTTTGGCACAAAGGCAGTTTAAGTCAGGGTGTAGTAGTGCTTTGCAGTCTCCAGATACTGTCTCTTCAAGAGCTGTCTGCTTGCAGACATAATGAGTTTGAATGGGGACTGTGTGTTTTAATGCTTGAATCCTGCCCAAGCTGTTGCCTAATCACTCCATTTCTGCAGTCGTTAAGAACGCAGACGGAGCTTAATTGAAAGATGTAACTGTTTGTTAGAAAACATTTAGAGCAATAGTAAAAATACAGTTTGTATAACCTGCCTTTCTTGCAGCTAGGACTCCGTGTGTTTGCCCCTTCATTTTGGACCAACCAGAACTTGGACTTTCATCTGGAGCCTGCACCGAGGGGATGTATGACAGGTGCTTCTGGGAAGTGTAGTGTGGACCCTGGTTCCTTTTTGTACCAATAGAGGAGCCTGCTGTGATTGACAGAAGGAATCAGCCAACTGGAACCATTTTGGATCAAGGAAAATGCCATAAACTGTTGCTGGCAAGCCAGATGCGAGTTGACTGAGTAAGGAGAAGGAGCTCTGTGTTGCTGTGGCGTGTAGTTGCGCAGGAGGCGTGTGAAAGGCCTTGAAGTCTGCCTGAGACCATTAGCGAGAGAGTCGGACTGAATCCAAGTTTGGAGGAAGGAGAAGGATGTCAGAAGTGTGAAACCAGGTTTAACCTGAAGAGACTGAAGATTGTGCTGAAGAGCGATCCGCCTGTCAGGGACTGCTAGTGCTACGTGTGTTCGGGTTTTGCAGTGTTGTGATTGGGATTGAAAGCAGCTGCCTGGTGTAGTAATTTCCTGTACACATAAATGTGTCTAGTGTTTGTGGAACCACAATTCCACTTCCCTTCTGCTGTGAGTTGTGTGCTGAATGCTGGCAACCCAGAAACAACACCTTCCGCTTGAAATCTATGTGGGTATTGTGAGTACAATTCAGGGCAACCCCTGCAACAGCTTGTAAATCAAGTGTGCCATCTGATTTATTGTGTTTCTTTCTATGAACTGAGCCATCTGGCTCCGGATTACAAGTTTGTGTTGTGTATATATTTTTCCTACAGGGCCCCATACAGCTGCACCAGCCAGCCAACCCCAGGCAACAGAACTGGCTAGCTCTTTCCCCATCCTGGGTACCCAGGTGTGACTTTTGGACCCTATATGTATGCACAGTACTGTGATTTGAACATTGCCAAACCAAATCAACCTGATTGTCCCCTCCCGTGTTACTGTCCCTAAATAAATCAGATTTGTTGTTATTGAACTATAAACTGTCTGTGTTGTCAGTACATATAGAATCAGCATTGCATTGCATTGTTTTGTGTATGTTGTTAACCTTGTTTCAAAGGGGTCCTCAGAGACATGCTGCAGAATCTGTCTCGGGGTAAGTGGCATCTATATTTGTAAAACGTGTTCTATGTGGGGTATTGGGACGGTAACTCCGTGTACTTTGTGGACCACTAGTGGGAACAAGGGGGTCTAGTCCCAGAGAGAGCTGTCTCAAGTTAGTTTAACCACTATCAACCCTAACCTCTGGGTGAGGCACCGATCATAGAACCTAGACCCTGAATCTGGCAGTAGCCAAGCAGGCTGGGGTAGTAGCATTGGGATAGCCGCCACCCAGGGTTACATCTCTTCCTGTGGCTTCTTCCTAAGCTACCTGTAGCCATGGGAATCATTCCTGCAGCACCTATAGGGGTGGATCCCTTCACTGGGTTCCTCACCATCCATTACCCTACTGGGTAGTAGATCCCACATATAGAGGCAAACAGCCACAATGTATCCAAGTTACATAGCATACATCATGCAAGTTGTGTAAGCACATTGAACTAAGGCTTGTGCCCATCTTGCAGTCACATTTGAGACTCACTCAATCAAGCAGTCCTTGCCCCTTGTGTAGCCATCCTCATTGCTGCAATAACCAATTATTATTTGGGAGTTGCATTGTCAAGTTGTGCTGTATCAGCATATTAGATAAGATGTAGGGCCACCAGTAGCAAATTCTTATTTAGGTACATGCCTGTGATCCCCTCCTCACAGGTTTGGGCCATATGAAGTCCAAGCCACAGATGATTCATCTTTACCTCGCCTAGCCCAAAATCCCCATCCTGGTAGCTGAGAGACATTACAAGATCAGTCATGTTGTGCTCAGCTCACTGCTTTCTTCATTGCCTGGAGCGGCTTGATGATGGCTGCCACAGTGTCCATAGATTGCTGCTTCCCACTTTTGATGTCTCTGGCATGCTCCACATCACCTTGAAAGTGGGATGGTGGCTTGTGGTAGGAGTCACATGGTGTGAGATGTATAGCCCTCTCATTCATGTTCTATACATCTGGTGCTGTGGTGTACATCCTCTGCTCCTCCTGGCACTGAACCACTCATCAGGCCAGGTAAGGTGTTTTAAACTTCAGTAGAGCCATTCTCAGAGCCTGAAATAGGGAAATACTCTCTGTGGAGTTGCATGATTTTATTGGGATAATCATTGTGCACATACATTTTTATCTAAGCAGATTAATTTCTGTTTTAGCCAGGCGAAACATGTGTTCTTTTACTGCATACTTGTGTAGGTGGACCACAGTGGAGCACTGTTTAGGTTAAGTTGGCTTGGTCCCAAAGCTTAGTGGGCCTGTTCTGTCTTAAACAGGTAGTCCAGCTCTAAGTGTAAGAGTTCTTGTAAAAATGCAAGCAGAGATCCAGGACAGGCAGGAGGATATGAAAGCAAGAACTTGGAGAAAAGAACTCCGACTGTATGGTGTCTCTGAATGTCAGGAAGGCACAGAATTTTCTGGAGCAATTTTCAAACTTGCTCCACCACAGTCTAGCTGGTCCATATAGCTATCAATGTCTGTGAGTTGTTTCTCTGCCTCCCAATGTGGCCCACCAGTCCGTCAAATTTTTTATTTTTTTTGGTGGCCTTAAATTCATGGAGTTCTGGCCTGATGGCTGCAACTGCTGCAGAACTGTTGAAATGTGCAGCCATTTTCAAGTATCCATTTCAGGTTCCTGAGGAGTTGGCCTGCATGGGTGCCTTACTGAAGGCCTGTGAAAGCTCTGAGTCTAACAGATCAGCCTTGGATTCATTGTCATCCACTGGCATTAGTTTTGATTTTCCTTTCAGTGGTTTCTCCATGATGTCTCTGACTTACAGCTCTCAGGTAGTTAATGTGTTTAGAATAGGTCTATTTTAATGTTATTTCCCAGTCAAGGGATGAGGAGCTGTTCTAGTGCCCAGTTATCAGAGAGGTGATGTCACTGGAAGTCCTTAGTGCTATTTTATTCCATTTTATTAAACCTTGGATGAAAGCAGAGCTGTTCCATTGGTAAAACCAATCTCATCAATACAAATAGCCTGCACTGTTGCCTTCTGAGCCCATAGCAGTGGGCACTAACATATTGCAAATGGTCAATAGCTTAAAATACTATTGACCCCTAATGGAGTGACTCACTTGGAACATCCAAAACAACTGCAATAAACAAGCTACAGATGAAGCAAATTGTCCAGAGCCGCTAAAGAAGATGCTAGTCCTGGCATCAATTATTGTTAATTAATGCCCCAAAGAGTTAAGTGGTGACAAGAGCTACCAATGTGCAAACTGCTGATATGGCTGGATGGGAAAGCCTCAGAGGTTTAGTTTAAAGCTAGCTTCCAGTGGGGAAGCATGCAGTTGTCTGAGACTGCGAGCAAAGTAAGCGTCGCTCTTGCCACTCAATACAAAAGCCCTAGGGTTTGTTAAGCTATTTACTTAATAGAATTTATCCTTTTTAGGGCTGCATGGGCAGAGCATGCAGTCCTTTTATGAACACAGAGTGAGAACTCTGATTTTTCCCTTAATTAAAAACCCTGGATTCCCTCTGCCCATCACAACCCACCTCTCTCTGGTTCCCTGCTATCTTACTGCCGCCTCCTCCTCACCAAGCTCTGGAAACACTCCTCTACCACCCACTGTACCGCCCCTACCCCTCAGTTCCCATCCTCTTTATTCATGTTTACAAATCCCCTCCCGAGCGTAAGATTTTAGTGCTGCAATAGCTCCTCCCACCAAGCTCTGCTCCACTCCTCTCTGCTCTGCTCTAAAAGAAACCCTCCTATTACTGCTCACTGTGCACTGTACTGCCTCTACCCTTCTGTTCCCGTCCTCTTACTGTAAAGAAATCCTCCCACTACCACCAACTGTGAGCTGTAGCAAGCAATAATGCTTATATTTGTTTGCTGTTTAGTGCCCTCTCCATGTTTTAAAAAAAAAATCCCAAGCTCAGAAAAAGCCTTCTCAATGTTAATAACTTCTCCATGTTCTTCTTGGGTTGGTATCTCTCGTTCAGTCCTTGTTGCCTCTGTATCAGAAAAAGACCTGCTTCTCTTTGCTCCTCAAATACCCAGTTTTGTAGCCCGTTTCCTTCTCTGAGCTGTAAACCTGCCTGCTTTTGGCTCTGCATAATTTTCAGAGTGTGATTTAGTGATTTAGTCTGCTCCAAAGGTCCTGCAATCAGTTTATTGCTGCTCAAATATAGCACACTACTGCACACCAACAGCATGGGGGGTAAATCCTCACAAACACTGCATTTCAAGCTGGCATGCACAAATAAGATTCAGGATGCAGCAAGAGCTGCTCAGCTACTACACCTGTGCTGTAACAAGACAACTAAGTATTCAAAACAGAAAATCATGGCACCAGGAAGCAGTGCAAGCTAAACCGTTTATATACAGAAAAGCACAGATCCATATTACCCTGGCTGTGCTAGTAGGTGTAGTAAAAACAGAGACTGTTATTCAGCCTGGTTTCAATTGTCCTCTGATGACAACCAATTTATTTTATTGCAGTGGCCACGCCGTCTTCTATAAAGGGAGGGATCGGAAAAGTTTCACAAATCTGTGACCTTACGCTTTCACATTTTCATTCCCCATAAGTGTAATATTAAACACTGACTGCCAGCAACTGCTTTATTAAAGAATGTATTTTCCAGCACTGGCTTAGTTTAGAATTTGTTCAGCTGTCCCTGGTTGGCACAAGAATCGATCAATAATAGTAAAGAAACCACTGTACTTTGCACTCACTGAAATGCATCTTCTCATCTGGCTTAAACTATATGTTATACAAATTTAGGATTTTACGATGGAGGTTACATGTAGTATTTATGCAAAATGTTCTGGAATTGCTAAGTTCTTTTAAATGAATTGATACAGCTTATAGTGCCTCCAAAACTATTTTGATAGCTGTACAGAGTAAGAGCATAGTTTAAACATTTTCACTCATACTTGTGTTTTGATTGCTTCAAACATTCATGTAACAATGTTGCGTGGATGATGTAGCTTATGAATGATTGCATCAGTGGTGGAATGGCTTTTATTAATTCTGTTGCCAAAGCTAGGATTTCTGTAGATAAATCAAAGTGTTTTTGTATACTATTAAACCAGTTACCTCTTTGAAAATAGATTAACGGGATAAATCCTAAGCACAGATTGCACCAGTATTGTACATATCAGGGATCCCATGAACACAGCAAAAACAGTGTTGTATTGTGTACAAGGGAAAAGGTAATAGTTTAATGATTCTAGTCTCCTGTTCCCCACTGGTATCTCAGTTGTTTACACTTTAACCATGATAGCCCAGAAGAGATGTAGCCTTTTTCTGTAAGTGAGATCCTGCTTCCACTGTACAGTGCCAGTGGACTGCATGAAACAAATGGATAAAGTCAATAATCCAATTGCTAAAACAACTGTTCAAAAATATGGCTAACAGATAGACATTCTCTTTAAAAAGGCTTCAGCCAACAAAACTTGCCTTCACATTGCTCTACCCTCCCGGTCTATCCTCCTTTGCCCACACATGTTATGGCTGCCATGACATCCTTCCCTTACAGCATTGTTTTAAACAAGCATTTGTTCAATGCAGAATGTTTGCTGTTGTGTTTGCAGTGCAGATGTGTGGCATTCAACCCCGTTAGGAGGAGTAAAGAGATACTGCCCTTTCATCATTACTAATTCATGCTTCCCTCTCTCTCTCTCTCTCTCTCTCTCTCTCTCACTCAACAATGTACTAATTATGTTTTTTTTGTTATACTGCTTCTACAAGCCAGAAAAGACTCGATAGGCATCAGTTTGTTTCTCCCAGCTAATTCTCCATTTATTGCAAGATTCTGGATTAACAAACATGTTTTAAAAGTTCTAAGGTCTGCCTTTTTCTCAGAAACAACAATAGAAAGAATATACTGGATACCCCCACCCCCAACTATACAACAAGCAGGAACTGAGCACTGCAGACAAGTCACTTGCCTCTCTTTGATAGAATGAGCTGTCATGGGCCACTGCTGGGTATTTATGGCACTCTTAGTTTTAATGGATAATATGCTTAGGAATAGTGGTCTAATATGTTTAGTGTTCAAGAATGTCTTTATCAACTTAATTTACTTTTGATATTGTGTGTGTGTACATATACACACAGAGACCTGAACACACAGATATATATATATATATATATAGACACACACACTCACACACATTATGAGAGCCCTCCATAGATCTTCATGGATGATGGTTACATTTCAAGTGTAAAATACAGTATAGAGCTGTGAAACATACACACGTGTGTTGCAACACTTGACAAGGTATAAATTGGTACCTTTGCAAGTAACACCCCTACCCCCAACACACATCACTTACGTTCAGACAAAGGCACTTCTAAATGATTATTTTCGCAGCCCAAACCAAAGCACAAATGCAAAGTGCACTTTTTCAAGAACTGTATTTAGTACAATGTTAAAGGACCTAACAGGCAGTCTAAATAAGGCCCTGAGGAAAGACTTATAAACCACGTCTACTATTCTTCATTTTATGTTTGCTTGCCGCATGTGCAAGAAACATAGTGCCATCATCCGAGTTTTTGGAGGTGTGTCAGCATCTTCCAATTCAGTCAGTGTGTTTGCAGGCGTGGTCACAGTTCTCCAATCACTGCTGAAGCTGTCTATGACAGCAGTTGAAAATGCAGTGGCATACAGTTGAAAGAGGGAGCTATGCTTCAGTGAGCAGCTCACCCTCACCACACACACACAGATCAACTGTGTCTGTTGCCTGATAGGATGGTGCAGTCTTGTTAGCTTAGAGAGACAAGCCACATCATTACTTTAATAAACTGTTCCTTACCAAAGCAGGAACACCAAAATGTGTGGGTGCCTAACAGTCCTTACACATGCCAGCTTTCCAAAGCACACCTTCATGGACTCCATGGGTTCTAATCCTCCAGAAAAAAATACCTCAGCATTTGATATGAAAACTCAGACTTTGTTGTATGTGTAATTCCAGGTGTTTTCTCTTACTAGACTCTGTCAATGTGAACTCCCTCTGCTAAAACCTATGCAAACGAACTTAAGTGTACTGTACTACCTGCAGCTGAAGCAAAGAACTGCCAGAATGCACAAAGGAGAACATACTGCTATGCATTTCAGCAGCAGCCAGTGGTGGAGGTTTTCATGACTGAAGCACTTTAATGCGCTTTTTATGTTTGCTTGCACGATGCAAGAAACATAGTGCCATCATCCGAGATTTCGGAGGTGTGTCACCCCTCCTCCAATTCAGTCAGTGTGTTGGCAGGCGGCTCCTGTAAGCCAATGCATGCTGGAGCTGTCTATGACAGGCTCCAAATGCAGTGGCATACAGTTGAAAGGGGAGCTACGCTGAGTGAGCAGCGATAAGATATTGCCTGCTCATGCGCAGCTCCCCTACACACAGAAACTCCCCCTCACACACGTATAGCCAACTGGGTGCTCAATCCCCGTCGGCTTGTGCTGTGCTCCCCTCCCCTAAATGTCAGGCTAATAGCCGATGGGGTGCCCAATCCCTGTTGGCTTCACTGTATCTCCTCCCATACTATCACCAATGGGGTGCCCAATCCCCATCAGCTTCCTCTCCCCAGTACAAGGTGCCACGCTGAGAGCCCACCCCAGCGTGGCGACAAATGCCATGGCCGACGGGGTGCCCAATCCCCTCGGCTGAACGCCTCCCAACGTCCTTGTGCCATGCTGGGAGCCCACCCCAGCATGGCAAATGTCCCACGTTGTCTATGTTTTTTTCAACCTGGAAAAAAAGTCCCACGTAATCTCCCAGCGCACCTCCCACAACCTGCACCCACCCACTGTGCACCCTGCCTCCACACACCCTGCAACCCCCTCACCCCATACTTACCTCCGGACCTCGGCGCGATGATCTTCGGTGGACCAGGAACACGCCTGCACTCTTCAAAGCCGACTGCAACTGAGGAAATGCCGTAAGCTGTATAATGGGCTGATAGGGGGTTCAACTTTATTGCAGATCCAGGTAATACGAGACTACTAACATGAAAGTGATTATGAATGACATTGTTATGGCGTTCGGTTCAAGGTGCGATTTCGCAGTGACCGCGAAATCACCCTTGGGCTGAATAACACCATGACAGTGACATCATTCATGAGAAGGGTCAAAAACCCCACTTTGAAAATTTGATTTTTCAAAATTCCAAAAATGACTGTTTTACCGGCGTGCATTGTGCAGTTCCTACGCAGGCTCGTAAGTTCGCTAATTTTCAATATTTTCACTCCAGATTTTCAACATTGCCATTTTACCACCTTTTCTTATGAGCAGTACAGCTGTCATTTTTCACATCTCACCCAAAATGTGTTTCTGACTATGTAGCACTCAATGGCGCGTTGGTGTCGTAAATCAATGTACAGGACAAATTAAGAAAATCACAGTGACACTGTTCATGAGCAGAGGTCTTAAAGTGGCTATGTTGAAAATTTGGTGAAAAAATTCCTAAAATGACTGTTTTCACGAGTGTGGCTGCGCAGTTCCTACGCACGCTCATAAGTTCTGGAACTTTTAATATTTTCACCCAGATTTTTCAACATTGCCATTTTACCACACCTTCTTATGAATAGTACAGCTGTCATTTTTCACATCTCACCCAAAATGTGTTTCCACCCATGTAGCGCACAATGGCGGCAGTCGGTGTGAAATCAATGTCAGGACAAATTAAGAAAATCACAGTGACACTATTCATGAGCAGAGGTCTTAAAATGGCTATGTTGAAAATTTGGTGAAAAATTCTAAAAATTACCCAACGCACACCCCAATGCTGTCACTCTCTGCAGGGTGGTGGTGGGGTTGGCTTCAGTTCAATACTTCACTGCCATTCCTATTATGCAGCTCTGTAACTTCTACACTACCACTGCCAAAGCCAGCAAGCAAACATTCGGCATTGACAAATGCTTGTTATTAAGGCTGCAAGGGATGGAGCTCAATAGTCCTTTAACAACCACAGAGTGAGGAATCTGCATTTGTTTTCCTAATTAAAACCAGATTCTCTCCATCCATCACAACCGCCTCCCTCTCTGGTGCTCCTGCTCTACTGCTATCCAAACAGTTCTTCCACACCCTTTCTCTGCCCATCATCAGTCTGTCCCTCCCGGTGTCCCTTATCAACTGTTTTAGTGCCACAGTAGCTCCTCCCCACCAAGCTCTGCTCCACTTTTCTCTGCCCTGCTCTGAAAAGAAACCCTCCCATTACTGCCCACTGTGCACTGTACCACTCCCACCCTCTGTTCCCATCCCTTACTTCAAAAGAAATCCTCCTGCTACCGCCCACTGTGAGCTGTAGAAAGCAATAATGCTTATATTTCTTTGCTGTTTAGTGTCCTCTCTGTTTAAAAAATCCTACTCAAAGCCCTGGCAACAAAGGAATGTGACTGGTGACATTGGGAGGAGCAAGCTGTACATGCAGCTCCAGCCCATAGAACTCGAATAATATGACAACATTTTATGTATTGGCATGCATCACTCCTAGGGGCAGCTCCCTTGCTTCACCTCCCAGCCAGGAAACAAGGAGCCATAGAACCAGCTCCCACATTCACCCCTGAACCAGTTTCCACATTCACCCTGAACCGGCTCCCATGTCTACCCCTGAACTGGCTCCTTGTCCAACCCCAAACCTGGCCCACCAGCACTGATGCACCCCAGCCCACCCACAAACCGGCTCCCAAATTCACCCACAAATCGGCTCCCACATCCACCACAGAACAGGCTCCTACATTCATCCCTGAACCAGCTCCCATATCCACCATGAAATCTGCTCCTACTCCACCCCAAACTGGCTCCCACCTCTTCCCCCAAACCTGGCTAGCCAGCACCGAAGTACACCAGCCAGCAGGTAGCCTTTGATTAATTCTTTAATGAACATTTTTGTAACAAAAGTGAAGTTTGTAATCCTTGTGTATCCAAACTATACATGAGCACATTATGGTGCTTATTTCAAGAAAGTACATTTGTGCAGCTGTTGGCCTAGAGTCCCAGATTTGACTCTGAATCTCACCACCACCACTTACTCACTGTTGACACTGAGCAAGTCGTTCAGATCTCTGTCCAAACATGGAAACTGATTGCAGATAAGGACTGCTTCACCCCCTAGTCTGCCTGTTTTCCCTATCTACTCTAATACCACAATTTCCTTGATCTCCAGCTTTATCACCCCCACACATACACAGATTTTAGTTCTCCGTTTTTCACCCCCATTAGCTTCTTTTAACCTCCCTCGATCTCACTGAATCTCTCAGTGTTTTTCTTCCTCAGGTCTCACTTAAACAGCCCCTGACACCATTGGGATAACTTTGAAAATGTAAGATTTGTATTTTCTGCAATTACCCTCCCTTCATTATTACTGAAGACAGTTTCATGAAAACAGGATCACTGCCCTCTAGACTTCATCTACTCTTGGTAATTTTGTGCACCTCACATCATAATCCCAGTTTACGACATCATAATTATCGCTACAGCAACAGACTGTGATGTCATAAACAGAACTGTGAAGTCAGGTATAGGCAAGGCCTATAGCAGATAGGGCACAAATCCTGTTACCATGCAAATGCCCTTAGTAATGAAGAAATAAAGGTGAGAATTACGGAAAGAGATATGAAATATAAAATGGATTATGTTTAAACATAACATTTTTCTAAAGTTGTCCCATGGGGTCGAGGCTCTTTAACCTCACTTTGTTCCTAATGGCTGCTGCATCAGTTTGTGGTTTGTAAAGTGCTTTGGGATACAATGTGTATGAAATTGCCTATATAAAACCCAACTCCTTTCCTTTCAGCATGTAAGTATGACTTAGTTGTTAGCACATGCAGCTCTGGATCAGAAGGTCATATGTTCTACTCCCATACTGGGACTTTGGCTCATACCTTAAATGCTTGCACCCAGATACAGTATTAGGAGATGCTGAAATATTTTGTGCGTCATCCTTTGGATGAAATGTTGACTGAGGTCCTTTCTGCTTATCCCAATTGCTGTCCCAGTGGGTGTCCAGGTGGTGTTGCAGACTACCAGTAAATGGTACAGTCCCTGAGGATGCCCTAGTCCTGGACTGGAGAGGAGGTTCTGCATGACATCCCACCATTCCCACCCATTCAGACAGTGCTCATAATGCTCAGGAGAGAGCCAGCCACAAGGATCCTGTTAATCCCGGAATGGGCCAGGCTAATGGTACTAGTGCTCCTGATCCTGTCCAGCAGGATTCTAATCAGCCTTCCAATGAAGTACAACCTATTCACTCTGTCTTGTGACCAACCCCCAGTGTCTGTATCAGGATGCTGCTGATTTTATTTTCAAATTACAGACATCATCCCCACCCAACCTTCTCTCCCTTCCCTCTCTAACCCCACCCCAACACATGCAGCCCTTTTGGCTCTGGCCAGAATTCGTTTAGGTTGGGAAGGGACAAGGTTTAATAAAACTGATATTGACCAAAGTTTTCATGATATAGTGGAAAAGCAGTGACCCCTAGATGACCTAAAAGATAATATGGTATTTACACACAATACTTCTTACATTTTCATATTTTTCTTCTTTATTTTCCCTTTCACTATTAAGAACAACTGCTTGAAAATAAAATTGTTGTCCCTTAGACTTTATCTGCTTCTTCTGCTCACGGTGATGTCCCAATCTTCTGTTTATGAATCAAACGGATGTTGCATCACATGTATACAAACAGCAACAACAGATGAAAATGGCTGGGACCCTGTTTCCATACACATTTCCTTAGCAATAGAGAAAAGAGGAATCCAAAATGGCACTATAAGAAATACAACTACAATTATGTAAAATTCCAATGTGTCTCCAGAGGCATTACAAGCTCTTTCAGGAAAACATAAACATTTCTTTGTGAGGACTAGTCTCTCAGGCTTTTGTGTGAATACACAACAGGCTTCACCAGTGACAGTGTACAGACAGACTGAGAAAATGCATTTTGTGAAAGAGAAAAAGAAAAGAATATGTCTAGCTAAGTCAAGTAATACACAACAATAGTACTGTAGTATAAATCTTTCCTACAGACACCCCAAATAGCCATTACAACAAAATACCTCCTTTGTTTGTAGCTACTGCTTGTGTAATCTACATGCATGATAAATGAATGCTGCGGGTACTTTGAGTAAAAGGGACAGCTAGCTCACAGCAGAGTTCCACTTCTTGTATGGGTATAGTGGGTGCTAGTACAGTACTAAATAATAACAAGCATTTGTCAATGACGAATGTTGTCTTGCTGGCATTGGCATTAGTAGTGCAGAAGTTAGAGAGATGCATAATAGGAATGGCAGTGAAGTATACAACTGATGCCAACCCCAACCCACCCTGCAGAACTGACAGGCACTGGGATCGCCTTCGATCGTCAGCCTTAGAGCTCATGCCATTTCACCTCACCCTACCCTGCAGACACCGACAAGTGTTGTGGTGTGCCTTGGGGTCTTCTGGCCCTACTGTGCAGGACCAGTGGGTGACACCAGGGTGGGGTCCACAGGATATGGCAGCCCATACCAGTCCACCAGAGGCTGCCATTCCCTTCAAAACAAACCAGAAATGTGCCATAATATCAGACCAGTGCCAGTGACATCCCCAGCCCTTACCTCTTCACCCAGGACTGGGGCCAGTGGAGAATGGGCTGTACTTGCCCCAACATGAACTGGACAATCAGTCAGAGAGGAGCACATAGGTGGTACGACAGCTCCAAAGTAGATGCCCTCTGTGCCAGCTGCACGTGCTTCCCTGGCAATGTGCAGGATCATGCAGTTGTCTGTCCCTTGCCTGCCCCCAGCCCGCCACAGAGGTGGGTCCTGTGACCATGATTTGGGCATGGAGTAAGCATACAACAATGGCTCTGGATGCTGTGGGGTGCCCCAAAGGTGCACATCCTGTGCAGGGCAGCTGTCCACCCCTTTGCAAGAGTGAAGCAGCTGCAAGCATTGTGTGGAACATGCCCTTATTTCAAAGCATATTACATATAGAATAATGCATGGGGTGGCATGTGTAATGAGACTTTTACACACACCTGAGGTGTGGGATGCTACATAAACCCGAGGCAAAGCCTGAGGGTTTAATCAACATTCCACACTGATTAATGCGGTCGTTATTCGAGCATGCTATGTGAAAGGTTATGCACCTGGTAAAACAGTCATTTTATGGAGCATTGTCACCAGACATTCAACACAGGTATTTTAGACCTCTGTTCATGAACAGTATCACTGTCTTTTTGTAATGTGTCCCGAACACTGATTTCGCAACATCAACCGCGCTTATTCTGCACCGAAGTGCGAAACACATTTTGGCCAAGATGTGAAAAATGACAGCTGCACAGTTCACAAGAAGGTGTGGTAAAATGCCAATGTTGAGAGTCTGGCATGCAAATAGTGCAAATGTGCCAACACACGAGCGCATGTTATGCAGTTGCTGCGCACTCATAAAACAGTCACTTTATGGAGTATTGTCACCAAATTGTCACCACAGGCATTTTAGGATCTCTGCTCATGAACAGTGTCACTGTCATTTTCGTAATGTGTCCTGAACACTGATTTCACACCACGACCATGCTATTCTGTGCGGAAGTGCGAAAACACATTTTGGCCAGGATGTGAAAAATGACAGCTGCACGGTTCACAAGAAGGTGTGGTAAAATGCCAATGTTGAGAATCTGGCATAAAATATTGCGTGAATTCGCTAACTTACTAGCTGCATTGTGCAGTTGCTATGCACGCTTGTAAAACAGTCATGTGTTGAGTTTTCCACCAAATTTGCAACATAGAGTTTTTAGAGCCCACCTCATGAACAGTGGCACTGTCATCTCCTTTCACGGTCCTGAAAGGCAATTCCATGCAGTGACTGCGAAATCACCTTCGGGACCCAATAACGCCATGACAGTGCAAGAATTCATGAGAAGGGGTCCCAAAACCCCATGTTGAAAATTTGGGGACAAAATTAGCAAAATGCCTGAGATATGTACTAAAGTTGAAAAACCCTATCTATCCCATTATACAGCTTACCGCATTTCCTCAGTTCAGGTCGGCTTTGAAGAGTGCAGATGTGTTCCGGTCCACCGATGATCATCGTGCTGAGCTCCAGAGGTAAGTATGGAGTATGGGGGTTTGGGGAGGCAAAGAGTGGTGGTGGTGGAGGTGGGGGGGGGGGCATGGAGACTCATGAGGACTGCTTACTTTTACAGGTACTGAAAGGAAAAGAAAACATCAAGGAACAGTTTTTTTTTCCAGGGGATTTGGCATGTTGGGGTGGGCCCCAGTGTGCCACCTAACTGGTTTGGGGGTCTGTAGCCAACGGGGATTGGGCACCCTCATCAGCAAACAACACTGGGGCGAATTTATGCTGGTCAGATTGAGCACCCTGCTGGCACACAAAGAAGGGAGGGAGGAGGGATGCAGAGCCAAGGGGAATTGGGCACCCCTTGGCATTAAACAACTGTGGGGTTATTTCTGCCGACGAGGAGTGGGATCCCCCATCAGCACACAAAGGAGAAGTGGAGGCGGGGTAACAACGAGGGAGGATTGGACACCCTCGGCATTACACAATTGGAGGGTGCTTTATGCTGATGAGGAGCAGGCTCCCTGTTGGCACATTGACAGAGGGAGCCGGGGCAGCCAACAAGGGAGATTGGGCACCCCAGTCGGCAGTTCTACGGCTGTGTCCCACCATGCACATATGGCGGCAAGCACGGCAAGAGGACTGCTGCATCTGATGAGCTTTGCTCGGATTGCAGCAGACCTTTCCTTAGATGTGCTTGCCACATTATGTATGCATGGTGTGGCGCTTACATGCAGGCTGATTGGGGAATGAGGGACGCACCTACTGATGCATGCCGCATTCGCCTAACAGCGACGCGCCCAAATCTGCACTACTGCAGATGTTGACTTGCGCTTGCAGCAAGCCAACATAATAAGAAGGTGGTGATCTGAAGTGATAAAACATACAGGAAATCAAAACAGACTAGATGAGGAAGAGGAGATTGCTTTTAAGTGAAAGCTGAGTGAGATGCAGTCCTGCCCCTTGCCCTAAAAATCTCTTTAAATTAACATCAGCTCCTTTGGGACATATGCTACCATTTTTCTCATTCTCTGTGGAGTTACATTTCTCCTTAAAAGCAAATTCTTCTTTATTGAAAAGTTTTATTGAATGAAATAATGGGCTCATCGTGAATGGGTTGGTCAATGAGCAGTGTGTGTTCATTCAGGGTTAAGTCAATAATGTCTACAGTCCATTTTTCAAAATAAAATATCCATTTCTTTGCTAGTTGCTCTACTTGATTTAGTTATAAAGGAAGGCAAGAATCTGCACTGCTGGAGTTTCAGGATCTCAGGCAGTATCAGTCAAGTACAGAATTATGCAAAAGGACTACATGTAATAAATATCCATTTGAAAGTAGCAGTATTTGTTACTGACAAAAACGGTCACCATTTTTTACAGTACTATACTGTACTCTTGAAATGCTTAGATTGATCATCAGTAGATTAATAACTCATCCCACCATCCTTAAAACAGTTTTTATTATTAGTGCTGCAATAAGTGGTCCAGGTCAATAAATATAGATAACTGTAGCATTTTTTACATTCCTTTTCCTCTGGTTCCCTACTGACCGGGACCTCCTTTAGCTACATGAGCAGAACTACTTCCAGTCCACTGAGGCCCCTTTAGCTGGCATCCTCGTGCTTCAGGGCCATCTGTGACACACCATGAAGTATAAGCCCCCGCCCCCTTCCACGGCTTGTATGTCAAGGCTGCCTTTAGCTACTCAGCAGTATCCCCACACACTCCAGTCAACTGTCTTGATGGAGGTGAAGTCAGGAGGAATCTGGGAGCAGGTATGTCTGGTTCACTAAGGATGTGAGTGGCTGTGGGGTTTCATCCTCCTGGCCAATGGTTATTTTCAGTCCGCTGGACCCTAGGAGGAGCAGGCATGCAGTGGTATCCAGGACATTGTGCGCACTCCCACATGCTGCTCATTAGCACCTGTCACTCCTCAGCTCAGTTATTCTGGTAGTCCTGAGCAGCCTCACACCCAGTCACTGTTTGGGGCCAGGCTAGCTCAGCTCACATCCCTCCCCAGAAGAGGAGTGCTGTCTCATGGATACTGAATGCTCCTCCCCTGGCCGACCCTCTGACACTCTAGAATCATTTCCAAACCTGGATCGTTGGTGCTATCACAGCACCAGTAGGCTGGCAGCTCTAGCAGTTTTAATAATCTTTTCCCCTGAAGTTACTGTCTGACTGTACACACTAAAGTCATAAGGCTGTTATATTCAGAAGGTGCTTTTACATGTTTCTGCTGTTCAGCAGCACAGCACCACACCAAAATGTTTAGCTTTATTGTGGTGGTGGTGGGCATGACTAGGGTTCTGGAACTTTAAAAAATTCTAAACTACATATCCTGCTGTAGCCTAGGAATAAAAGAAAATAGAAAACTGCAAATGGAAAAACTGCAGTGCTAGCTATATTATCAAAAAAACGTTCTCCTAATGTGCTGCCTTATATCATCTTTCTTTTTGTCTGTCTGTCTACCTGTCTGTTCATCTATCTAGCTATCTGTCAATCTTCATATTAATTAAGGGACTTGTTAGTTACATACATAGAAATGTAGAAAGTGTTGGCAGAAAAGGACCACGAGGCCCACCCAGTCTGCCCTAGCTAGCTGTTAGGACTTTGCTATTTCCTACCATCCCCCACCATCTAAAAGACCATTGTGTCTATCCCATGCTACTTGAACTCCCCACAGTTCCTGCCCCCACCACCTCCTCTGGAGTCTGTTCAAGTCATCCACCACCCTCTCCATGAAGTAGAACTTTCTAAAGTTTTCCTGAACCTTCCCTCTACTATCTGCATATCATGTCCCTTGTTTTTGAATGCTTCTTTAGCTGGAAGATGTCCGCTACTGGCACCCTATTAATACCCTTGATATATCTGAAGGTCTCAATCATGTCCCTCCTTTCCCTGTTCCAGGGAGTACATGTTTAGGTCCTTCAGCCATTCCTCATATGAAAAACGACTGAGGCCCTTCATCCTTGTTATCACCCTCCTCTGGATGCGTTCCACTCTGTTCACATCCTTCTTGACATATGGCCTCAAGAACTGGACTCCATTCTCAAGATGTGGCCTGACAAGCTGCCTGTACACGGGCCTTATGAACTCCCTCTTCCTGCTATTTCATACTACCAATACAACCCAGCATCCTACTGGCCCTTGTCACCACTTTCTCACATTGCCTTGTCACCTTCAGATCCTGTGAAATGATTATACCAACTCCCTTTCCAGCTCGAGCAACCTCTAGGGCATGCCATCCATCTGGTATTCCACTCCTTGGGTTTCTTGCAGAGGTGCATGATCTGCACTTTTTGCATTGAAGGACAATTGCCACTCCTTGGACCATTCCTCCAATTTCTCCAGATCCCTGTGCATACTCTTAAGCCCCTCAGGTGTATCCATCTTATTGCAGACCTTTGTGTCATCCGTGAATAGACATACTCTCTCCTCTAGCCCCTCAATAAGTCCCTATAAATATATTGAAAAGAGTGGTCCCAGCACTGACCCCTGAGGTACCCCACTGGTGATCATGCCCTCCTTTGATGGTATCCCATTAACAATTACCTCTGCCTTCTGCCCCTGCCAGTGGGTTTGATTTTTACAAATCAGCCTTCTAAAATATATAAAAGGAATTTAAAATGAACCAATAGAAGTCTAAGGAGTGTGCCCCATGCTCACCAGACTATTACATCACAAAACATTCATGTGCAGGGGTGAAGCTCACTATCACAAAGTGGAAGGGAATGGGCTCTTGCCTCCCTGGAGTCCAAATATGATCCTCCCTTATTGAGATCCCTGCACTACAGAATTCTGGTTTTGGAAGCAAAGGACTCTAGGGGGCGTAGAGCCATTGCTATGTTTTGGGGTCATTTTGTAAAGGGTACAAAGGTGATCTTTATGAACTCCATCAAGGTTTTTGAAAACATGTTAACTTATAAGTTGTTATATGATGTCTAACTGCTTGAAATCCAGAACTTATGTTTGTCTTCATAAAAATGTATTATGTACTACATGGTAACAGCTGTCTTTTCAGCTATGAATGACAGCCTGCTGCAGTTACAAGCACAGAACACTGCCACCTTTTCATGACCATTCATCCACCTGAATGGTCACCTTGTATGTTACCACCACCCAGCTTGTCACCACCCAGGAATTTTTTGTTTGAATGCTACCACTACTCACTGCTTATACAGTACCATGGCCTTTCCTGAGGGCAAGCAACCTGCCCCTATAATCACAGCTGGAATGCTTCTGGAACAGTTTAGTGTTCTGCCTCTTTGGAGATGGACCAAAGGGCTTGACAAAATAAAGCAGGTTATCTATACTCTTTACAGTACAGTCACAGAGAACAGGAAGCATATAAAAATAATATTTAACACTCCATGATATTCACATGTGGTACAGGATTATGCACATCAAAGTCTATGGGGAATACAGCAACACAACAGAAATGAAAATAACAGCTTTTGAACAGATAGAATACAGACAAATTAAAACTAGATTCCAAGTAGAAAACTTGGAAGCTTACCCCAAACTGGGATCTCTTGAATAATAGCAGATCTTGACAGATGATATTTCCTGGTCAGCACCAAAATATGGCTAATGTTTACAAGGAAAATCAGGAAGAGTAGTATGCATGCCATGCTGGCTCCTCTACTTGCATCATTTGACATGACTCTCTTTCATTACGTGATGGAAATTTCTCTGATCTGCACAACCACCTTTGCTCCTAAAACCATTATGACTCAGTTTGGTGTTGATGTGATTTAGATCCACTTTCCTTTATTTACATGGCACACAGCACACTAAGGGAGCCTCTGGCCTGCCCTGGCTACTGTTTATGCACAAATAGACCCTTTAAATGAAAGCCCCTTTACAGGATGAATGGAGTTCTTTTCTCTGGCTAGAAAAAGGCTTTTTGTCCTAGATCCAGGGACAGCAGCCATAATTCTACATCTTAGGACTGCTGCAGTGTTAACAATTCATTTAACACCCTTGAAAACATTTAACATCATCTAGTTCACTGAAAACATGGCATGTTCCTTTTAAAACATCGCTGGTTTCTAAGAGTTTCACTGCCTTATATGATGTGTATTTACACTATACTGTAGCTTGTAATTTTATTCTGGTAGCACCAAATTTCATCATTAGCCTGGGAATTCCCTCTCCGTGGCCTGCTCCAGGAGTGGATCACACCTTTTGTAAACGTAAAGAGCATGCATCACTTTATATTGCATTTCCTCAATTTGTAAGCATTCCAGCATTGTGCTCTCTACTGTGCCATGGTTGTCATTGTCCTTTAAACTAGTATCATGCTGTCATCAACTTTCCAACTGCTATGCACATGGATCGCAGTGGGGATGGTACTTTTCATTTTAAACCCTTCCAGTTGTCCTTCCCAGAGGGTCACAGTTTTAACTGAGGCTATGTAGTCAAACTGCAAACATCAAGATTGGGTCTATATAATTGCCCACCAAAATCTGGCTATTCCTGGACATTCCAACACCAGGTACTGTAATGTGCCTACTTCTACTGTACACTTAGGCAGATTTCTGATTTACTACTATCAAATGTATGTGCTAGCACTGAGTACGATATGTACAATGCAAGACATTAAATTGCATTTGCTGATCCTGGTAGTTTTGGAACACACTCATACTTTCTGCTCTGCTTCTTTCCGTAACTGAGAGGGATAACTTCCTTGCCTGTATCTGCTGCCCATTTCCTTCAACTGGCAACTCAGGCACCTGGGAAACCCCTTCAAGTGCCCCATGGAATGTTTTTAAGGGTCTACTATCTAGAGGTATGCAGAACCTCTCCCTAGAAACTGAGTCGCCCTGAATGCATGCGACTCGCTTTCATGAGACCCGAGCTGAACCTTGCTGGCTCAACTTCAGATCTTGGATCTGTGTGTATTTTCCAAATTTCAGCTCCACCAGCCTCCCAGCTTGCATGCCTGTTGTCTGTGACATGCTTAAGGCATGCTATGAGATGTCAAATGGTGCAGTGGTAGTTGTCATGCAGCGCAGCTCAGACATCCCCACCATTGCCTGTCAGCCAGTGGTGGGAGGGACCAACTTTGCTCTGCGTGAGTGGCTGGGGGACCTCTGGTAGTTTTCACTGAAGTTGCAAACTTTAGTTTGCTTGTTTACCAACAAAAGAAGGAGGAGTTGGACAAATTAAACACTTTTAATGAGAGACGAGGGGGTTGGCAATGGAGATGCGTGGTCAGAGCACCACATGCCAGACAGAGACTCTGCAGAAAAAGAAAAGTGGAACTTTAACTTAGGCAGATAAAAAAAAAAGAAAAGAAAACACAAACAAGAGGAGACTGAGTGTGTGTTGGGGATGGGAGACTGCCATGCTGCTCAGACCTGAGACTGCAGTGTGTGACTGCACAAGAGCTCAGCACAGCAGTAATGCCCTACAGTACACAAGAGCAGTCAATTCAAAACTGTGAAGAAAATTAAAAAAACTGAGAAAGAAACATTTAGGGTAATGTGATTGTCAAACTTTCTTTACATCAGCTACCACACACATATTCTGGTTGATGTCAGTTTTGACATCCCAGCTGCTTTTAAAAAGTTTATCTGAAGTCTCATTGTTGTGAAAGGGTTATAGTTTGACCCTATGAAGTGGTCAGATGATCTCTTCTACTTCCCTGTAGTGCTTTGACACACCCCACGCCTGGGCATGTAATGACGTGTGACCAGGAGGCGCAGGAAGCACACCTTTGAAATGAATGGGGCTGAATTTCAATGCCATTTTTTATAAAGGACTGCCAGCTAGAGATTAATGAAGACCACCACTGACTACAAGGCCCTTGTTAGTTGAGCAGTTTTCTTCATTAAATGGCCGCCTTATGCATAAAATGGCATTGAAATGGAGCCCCATTCATTTCAGAGATGCACACCCTCCGCTCTCCCTGGTCACAAGTCATTACATGCCTAAGTGCAGGGCATGTTAACACTATCAGGAAGTGGAAGAGATCAGCTGGCTACCCATAGGGCCAGTCAATAATCCTTTCCACAAAAATAAGGAATTCAAATAAAATTATTAAAGCTGCTGGATGACTATCACGGTCATCTGCTGTAAGAATGTTTGAGTGAGGGGAGAATCTTGGAAAATCATTTTAATCAAAAAGAGAAAGTTTACTGAAAAAGAGAAGAAAGGGAAATTTCCACTATCCGGTCGAGGCGCCGCAGCTCTCCAAAGCCAGCGGACCTCCTCTGACCTTCTGTCTGCACAGAGCTGAAAGACCGCAAGCAGAGGGAAGGTTTCAACTCCTCTGCTGATTTTTTTGAATTCCCACCCACCCACCCTGTGGCTGTGGTAACCAATATAGGCTGCAGTCGGACGAAGCCCAGCCCCGCATTGACTCTCCCTATCAAATCCAATGATCGCTCACAAGGAGGAGCTCTACTGCTACGCCATCAGCCCACTTACTCCCCAAACTCTTGAGGAACTCCTTGTCTCTCTCCTATCCTGTTGCTGCCAGGCCTGTAGGTAGAATCCCATTTTTCTCTTGGGTCCGATCCTCCTCTTAAACCTGCGATAGACAAGCCTCAGGTTCTATTTCTCATCTCTGGACATTATTGCCTGTCTTTGCTCTACAAAACCCCAAGGCTGCACAAACAATCTGACCTCTCTGTCTCCCTACTGTCACTGCCCCTAAGGTCCCAACTCATTTGCTAGCCATTTGTACGATTAGCTACAGCCACATTATAAGTAATTCATGTGCCTATTATTTTCAACTGTCACTTAGCCAAAGGACCTTTAAACGTATAAACGCTTGTCTTTGATTTTTCTCCAGCTGCATCATAAATAATCCTGTGCAATTGGCTTAAACTGACCCTTTACAAAGGCTAAAATAACGCTAGATTTAGGATACTGCTGCATTCAACATAAGGTTCTGTAACTGTGAATTTAACTGTTAGCCCATGCTATTGCTGGTTACATAACTCAGGTTGATTTGTGTTGTTAGCTCAAATCCTTTATTCTGCTGCTACTAGCTCTAGCTGTAGCTGCAGGATTCTCCTGCAACCTTGCTGTCACCTAAGTCTCCTTGCCAGATAGAGACAGGGAATCATCATGTACCCCTGCAATTGGAACAATGGTATTATCCCTGTCGATAATCTACATTCTGGCTCAACTAGGGACTGATACCCTAGTCAGAAATGCCTACAGCCCCTACGAAACTCGAGGGGTTGGGAGAGGATATGGCTAGGCACTTCTTATGCCTCCGCCAAGGATTAACATCCTCTCCTAGCGGCCCATGAATTCTCTAGGAAGGGGGTCCTCTACAGAGTCCTTCTTTGTCCTAGGAGCCCGACCCCATGTCAGGTTAAACTGGCACTACCTCCTCCAACCCTCTCTCTCCTTAGCTCACCTGCTGCCCTATTCCTACTGGCAGGGGACATCCAACCTAACCCAGGACCAGGGACTATTAACGCCTCTATCTCCTCCGATATGGCTAAGGCCTGGGATGGAGCCAAGGGTCTGAGGCTGGTCCACATGAACATCTGCAGCCTGAGACCAAAGATCCAGGAGGTACAAGCATGGCTGGCTGTGTACAAACCTGACTTACTAGCGGTCTCTGAGACCTGGCTAAACCCCACATTCTGGATCATGAGATTGCAACTCTGGTTACACCCATTTTAGAGGACAGACCTCGAAAAGAGGGGTGGAGTGCTAATTTATGTCAAAGACACTTATATGGCCTCCATAGTCAGGCTGCCCCTGGACTTGACCCTGACTCAGAAGCAGTCTTCTTAAAGGTCACAATAGGAGGGGCTAAACACCTCACAATTGGCTGCGTGATACAGCTCCCCAACCAATGCCCTCGGCTCTTGGATATGCTTCTTAAGAGCCCTGTGGTGAACTCAGCATCAGAGATTATCCTATTGGGTGACTTCAACTTAAACTGGGCAGAAGAGGCTTGAGTCTGCAATTAACGGAGTCTTACACTCACCCACCTTGCTCAAATTATCTCCCTACCGACCAGAATGAGCTACAAATCAGAGAGACACTCAACAGACTGGATCCTGACCTCATCCCCAAGTAACGTAAGTTGTCTGGGACTCTGGCAGATGCCTTAAGCCACCACCTCCCATATTTGCCATATGGAAGAACAATGGGATCAAATTCCCACCTCGAACTATCACTTCTAGGACTACCCAACTTCCATCCTGACCAGTTCATAGGCTACCTAAATGGCATTGACTGGAACCCCATAAGACATCTACCTAACTTGGAGAAGCTGTAAAATTTTTCCAAACCACCCTAACTTGTATCACTGACCTTGTAGCCCCTATGAAAACCCACAGGGTCAAGGGGAACTGCTATAAGTGGATCTCACCCCACCTAAAAGCCCAGATGTCTACCTGGGACAAAGCATGGAAAAAGTTCAGGAAAACTAATCTTCTGGTGGACTTAGCCAGCTACAGGGCCGTCAGAAACCAATGCAAACAGAACATAAAGAAAGCTAAGAAAGATTATATCTCTAATCTCCAAAACTAACCTGGGAAACCCTAGGTTCTTCTAGACACATATGAATGAACTCCAAAGGTCACAAAATCAACTACCAGCCCTATCCTGGCAACTGGCAAGTACTTGATGAGGGTCTCCGATCGCAGAGGCCCTAAACGGCTACTTCTTACTAACTTGACGCTGCATAAGGTGGGGCACATAGACAACGGGAATAAGCCTTACAAGCATCTTCCCTGTGAATTGACCGCCCACAGTTTCATCTGCGGCTAGTTAAGGTAAAGGAAGTTCTGCTCATCCTTAAATCCCTACAGTCGAGAGGCACTGAGAACCCTGATGGGATCCAGCCAAGAATCCTTAAGGAGGGTGCCCTAGCACTAGCGGCTCACTAACCTGGCTGATAAACCTGTCCTTATTGGAGGGGTCAGTCCCTGAGCCATGGAAACAGGCACATGGTGATTCCCATTCACAAGGGAGGTTCACTGAGCCTATAGGGAACTATAGGCCTATCTCCTTGCTGTGTGCAATAGCGAAAAATACAGGAGAAGCTAGTCTCTCCTCAACTTCGGAATACCTGGAAACACACCAGGTAATCTCATCGCCTCAGCACGGCTTCAGAGCCAAGCATGGGACAGATACCACCCTAACCAAATTCTCGCAGAAGTCCTGTGCAACAATGATTTAGGGGTTTGCGAGTTACTCCACTGGCCATACCCAGAGGGTCAGGTGGAAGGACAATGTCTCACAGACTGCACCGCCAAAAAAGGTACCACATGGGTCAATACTTGGCCCTCTTCTTCACTCTGTTCATAAATGACCTGCACTTACACTGTGAGAGCAGCAGCCATCCAATATGCGACAATGCCGGCATTTACCGAGCCTCCCAAATGTAATAGAACTGAGAATGCCCTACAAGAGGACATCCTTCAGATGGAGGATTGGCTCATCTTGAACAAAATGGTATTAAACACTAGCAAAACCAAGGTGATGCTGTTTGGGCCCAGATCCTTGGATCTGACCAGTCGATGCTCCTTCAACTGCAGTCCAGAGGGGAGACAAACTCAAGGTGGTTACCTATATGAAGTACCTCGGTCTAACCCTTGACCAAAGCTTCACTCTAAAAAATCATGTTGACCAACTCACCAAAGTCATCCATGTGAAACTTGGTATCCTCTATAGAATAAAGGACCAGATTATCCCCAGCCAGGGTAGCCATCGCAACCAGCCCCACTCCCTAAGCTCACCTACGCAGCCCCTGCTCTCCAAAGTGTGGCCTCTATGGAACTTAGCAGGCTCCAGACCTTATACAACAAGATTGTGTGGTTTGCCACAATGTCCCACCCTAGAACACACACCACTGCGAGGCCCAAGCCAAGCTCAGGTGGCCATCACTGGAAGCCCGCCTCATCTACCTGACTCTTGCCTTACATTTAAGCTACTGGCCCCTCTCTCCCTAGCCTCAAAGGGCTTGTCAGGGGGTTAATCCAATCTGAGGAGCCTCGCACTCAGGACAAACTCTCCTCATGGTTCCTAAAACTAGGACCAAAGCTGGGTCCAGGTCCTTTGCATTCACAGCCCTTCCAACTGGAACAACCTTCCACTTGAGTTACGGGAGGCATGGTCTGGCCCTTGCTTCCGGTCCAAACTCAAAGCACACCTGCTCGTCAGGAGTACTTGCCAGTGCCTTAGGACATGACCTCACGTCACTGCCCCTCCCTCTTAGGAAAGTGACTAGACTCTTGGCAACTTAGTCCTTATCTTACGACTCCCATGTTCTTCATGTTTTGTGCATGTATTATGTTTTTATATATCCAACTCTAGAGGTCCCACTGAGTGTATGTTCCTCGTGATCACCTATCTGACTGTAACCCTATGGAATCTTTCACTGTCAAACAATATGTCATTTATCAATTTGTACTGTTCTGTTACCTGTATGTTATTTTTACCCCGGTCGCTCTGAAAAGGGACCTCCGGGACCCAGTGGGCCTACCGGTCAACAAAATTCAATAAATAAATAAATAAACTACACAAAAGAGAGAGAGATGGTGCACTAGCAGAGCCGGTGAAGGCTTGCATCACATGGGAAACCTTTGAGGGAGGGTGCATCCCTTGGCAGTTGCATAGTAGTAGACCCTCTATGCAGCAGCACCAGCCATTTCCACACAAGCAGGACAATTTTTCTTTGAGTAGTCCTTAAAAAAATTGCAAGCAGAGCCAGCAAAGGCTTAAGTCACATGGGAAAACTTTTGAGGGAAGGGCAGCCCTTGGCAATGGTCGTGAATCTAAAACCAAAACCTCCCCAGTTTTGACACCACTACTACTATCCTTACAGATACCTGCTGCTATCTCCTCTAGTATAGATCTCTCAGGAATACAAAGGGAGCCCACTTGTGTCATTATTTTTTCTCACTTGGAGACAGACAAAATGTTGACTGTCTTTGGACCAAACTGAGCTTTCAGGTTTTGAAAAGAGCACAGCACCCAATCACTGAACAGATCTGCTATCATTTTTACACATGGTCTTCCACCTCTCAGTGCCCTTAGAATTGGGTCAGGGAGAGGTAGGCCTGACACACATTTGCCTGAGGAGACATTCCTATTTTTGTACAGTGAGCTAACGGGCCATTAGCCAGGCCACACAAGGATATAGTGAATGGGTTTATTATCTACTTAGCCATTCCTGTTCTTAGAGCTAAAGCCAGCAGCTCTGATACGGCTAGTCTTCCTTGCAAGGCCTCCTCTAATGTCACATTGGATGCTTTCTCATCCTCCTCCATCAATATATCTTTTAAGAAGGCAAATTGTGCACCTAGGTAGTTATCACAGAAATTAAGGAAATCTAGCCCACCCTCTTTACTAGACTGCTGCTGAACTCTCCATCTTAACCTGTGTCCTCTCACCCTGCCACAAGAAATTGGTAAGATAACCCAGTCAAATCAGAAGATCATGAATCATGATCTTTGGTTGGCTGACATGAACAATCACTTTCACGCACTAATTATCATCATCTGATCATCAAACAAGTTTATGATTTTGATGATCTTCTTGGTGGTGATCTGATCATCAGAAATACTAACATTTTAAATTCTTCATGGTGATTTTTGTGATTTGGTTAACTGCCAAGTTATGATTATGGATGATCACATAAAGTCCATTTTTGGGTGAATTTTAATGACTTGCTTTATTTTCAAGTGGTGATTGTTGATGATCACATGGAGCCAAATTTTTCTGTAGGTTTTAGTGATTATATGAATGTACAAATTATGATTTTGTTGATTACATGAGCCACAGTTGGTTAGCAAATAAGGTGGGCCCCATGTTCAGAGAGCAACCACTACCTCCATAGACAGGAGTGCTGCATGGCACATAAATCACGTCCTGTTTGTATAATATTCAGAGTTAGCACACCACAACATAAGCTTAACTGTCTGACTATAGAGCCAATTGGTAGCACAGTGCATAGTGACTATGCTCTGTGTTGTCACAACATGGAGCTGCACATGACCCATAGGAGCCACAAATGACAGTGCAGCCCTAATGTGATAGTGCAAGGTCACCTAAGGGCCATATTCAGCCCTTGCATGCAAAACAGTCAATTAGTCATGCAAGTTGCTAAAGGGCCATTTGCATGCCCATTATGGGCTCATTTGCATGCAACTGTCAGCAGCCCCTTAATTCCCATGCCTTTACAGACCTGTAGTCTAGTGAACCCCTCACACCTGCCCCTCATCCATATTACTATATTAAAAGATTCCGATTCCTGAGGCCCTCCTCAGCCATGGAGCAACACAAACATGATATGATAGCACAGCACCAATTTTAGCCCTGAGGCTTGGTTGTAGTGTGGCTCTTCTTCTGGGGTCCCCAATGAAGAGCCATGTTCCTGATGAAAGGCCATGCTACAGACCCGAAGCACTGTGGCTAGTTTGGTGCTGTGCTAGCATATTTGTGCTAAATAAACTGAGAGATTTCTCAAATGCATTGCTTTTGTGATTTATTTTGAGACTCAGTGTGATTTTTCTGTGTTACTCTGTATTCTTAATCCCTACAGCACTGGTTGTATTGCTTGTGCACGTAGGACTTTGTGAGTAGCAGCATCCTTAGCAGCATGCTCTGAGCACCCCAGCACTGAGTTCCTGAGTGCACCCACTCCCAGCTCTTGTCTCAGGCTCACAAGGCCATCCTCTCCCAGCTCTGCTGGAAGGCTCCCAAGCCCAGCCACCCAACCCTGATGAATGGTGAACTCATGAGGTGGAGCTGCAAGAGATCAGTAAGTGGGGCATACAGTGTTGTATGATGAATGTCGTGGGGCTCAGAAGGCAAGAAGTGTCCGGGGCTCCAGAAAGGAACCATGGAGAACCATGGAGGATGAAGGGATGGAAGGATGGAGGGGTTTGTCAGGGGGTTCAAGAGAGAGGAGGTGTGCAAGGACCAGGGAGTGAGATGCCTGGAGGTGTAGGAGAGTGGGTATCTAGGGAGATAGAGGAATCTGGAGGTTGGGGAGGGAGGAATATAGGCCAGAGCAACAGTCATCAATGTGAGGGGGGGCAAGGCATGTCTAGTGAGGGAGGGATGTAATGAGGAGCCAGGGAGGAATATGCATGGTGGCTCAGGGATGAGAGCTGTCTGAAGGGGTGGGAAGGGAGGAAGAGAGGTGTCCGAGAGTCCATAGAGGAGATAAAGTAGTGGCGGAAGGGGACAATAGAAGAAGAGAGGGTTTCGGGGATCTGGGGGGACATGAGGAAGGAGGTGGGTAAGGGCTTAGTGTTGGGTCTTGAGGGAGGGAGGCAGTGTTTGGGTCTGTGGAGGGAGGGTTTCTGTCAGAGAAGGGAGCTGTCAGGGGCACCCCTCTTTCCAATGGAGGCCTTACACCCCTATTGCCATCCAGTAAAAAAGAAATTCTATAGCAGGCGATGGAGTAGATAAGGACAAAATGTGATAATAACATGGACATCCTAATGCTGCACACCATCTTTGGATAAATCCACAACACTCAAGGCTGCATACTACCCAGATGACCACCTCCCTGCAGCTGGACCCACACAACACACACATTTCACCCACTGACCAACTGGCTGCCCCCTACCAACCACTCTCCCTGCAAATGGAACACCCCACAACCTGCTATCCACTGGCACATCTTGTTAGAGTACTTGGGAAACTTTGCAGGGCCTACAACCCCTACCTTTTCCCATGCACTGGCTTGAAATCCCTCCCCAGTCCAGGACCTGTACCTTCCCTACTTGTGCAGAGCACTGCAACCCCATACCCAGACAGTGGCCTAATCCCATGCATGGACCTGCACCTCACACCTCCTAGTGGTGGCATTGTACCCTTCCTATTTCACAGTAAAAGGAAATCCCACAGCAGCATGCCCAGTGGGGAGAGAAGGCAAACCTCCAAATGTGCATACCCTAAATGACCACCTCCTACAGATGGGCCCTCCCTCAGGACTACTGCTCAAACCTACTGACCAGTATCCCCACCACATGTTCTCTCGCAGACAGAACCACCACCCCAGGGCACATTAGTGTGTTTGTGGATGCCATTTAACTGTGGTCCCAGGGAGCAGTGTTTGAGTTGGGATTCAGTTTGACACTCCAATCACTCCCCTGCAACATGTCCAACGAACATACCCCCACACACACACACGAGAACAGATACTGATAGAGAGCAGATCGGTGGGCAGTATAGCCTAGAGGTTAGAGGAACGGGTGTGAACGAGCTTGAGATATCCAGTAGACGAGGCCTGAGTTTGATTTTCACAACCTCCACTTGCATACTGAGTGACTCTAAGCAAGTCATTTAGCCTCCCAGTGCTACCAGGTTGCTCCTGAAAACAGGCACTTGTGCCTAGTGGGCCTTACCCGGTTACCAAAGACTAAAAACTAAAGACTCTGAGCCTGTTTCCCATCAGAGCAGCCCTCAGCCTGCATATTGTTTTCAGCATAGCCCATGCAAAGCTCCTCACCAGGCAGTACTGCCTATCCCCTTAAAGCAGCAGTATTCATTGGATATGAACAGTTCTGACCTATTTTTATTGCTGTGGAATGAAGAATGGACATTTCAGTTGCAGATTATCATTGCTTCCATTTGTTCCATGATTTGTTTAACTTGGTTTTAACTTTTTAAGGTAGTGACTTGAGTCACAACTGCCATTTTAACAGACTGTGTTGGAGATGTGCGTGTTGTGTAAGCTTGACCCACTCGCCCCTGATAGATTGACTGACCTACTGCCAGCATGATCTTCTCTCCTACTTCTTCGTGCTTTGTAACTGAAAGGTATGCATTCTCTAAGCATAGTCAAAGCTTGGAATGTGTGTCTGCACCTATAGTAACAACTCTGTGGTTTTATTAATGTATTTTTCACAGGTATATGCAGGAATGGAATGATTTGTCTGAGTTCTTTTCACTGATCAGTGACATGAAGGAAGCTGTACTTGCAGTCAGTACAGGCTGCACTTTGACACTGATTTAAGTCACAAAACTTCATTTGATTGTGTTTCCTGATGGCTACTATTTTGGTTATAAACCCTATTTAGGAATACCATCACAAACGTAGTATAATTAGGAATGACAGTGTTATTGCCCGTAAACTGTTCTATCTGGATTATTCGCTAGGAACGAGGTCACAGAGAATTTGTTATTAGCTTGAATGTGTGCAGTTTATGAAGTTATCGACTACTTTATTGGATGTCCCAAGCTGTGACTACAACCACACAGGTTCAGACTGGAGACCTACTATATATTTTAAATGTTACGATCAGTAACAGCGATGACACATACTCAGAGCTTTCTGAGGAACTACTGGAAAATGAGGCAGCAGTCTCCTTTTGAACTGGCAGCAGTCTTCTGCCACAAACCATGAATGAACTTGAAGATATGATTGGTACTTTCAAAGGAGGAGCATGAAATGCATCATTCAAATGAGCCTCCTCTAGAGGCATTGCCAACAGGAGACATCTCTACCAATCAGCAGTACAAATGGCAAAGCTGGCGAGATTGTATGCACCATGTAGGCATTACATTACTTGAGAAACAAAAGTATGTGGAATACAGCAGTTCCAATAAAGCATGCTGTTTAGAACACTTGTACAGCAGTTGAGTGAGTTTACAGAGTTTTTAAATAACATACACTGCTGCTTTAACTTTCCTTTATTATCTAGCTGATCCCACCTCCTGCTGACAATGTCAAGCTGTCCTAATGACTTTGGTGCCAGACAGCAGGCTAATATGGCCTGCCTTGCTTTTCCTGGAGGACTGCGGCCTCCCATCCAGGCAACCAGTTATTTTTATTAATTTATTTATGCTTCCTTGGCTTTTATTGTGACCTCATGTGAGCTATCTATGGGCTGACTCCCACCCCACATATGCATTCTGGTCTCCCTCCCCATCTCCTTTTCAGTTCCTCCTCGGCTTGCATGCAGCTGTGAGTGGCTTGTCTGTTACTTCTCTCAAGGAGTTTTAGTCCTGCCTTCTTCCATAAGGCTCTTACAATTAAAATAAAGCCTGCTACTGCCACCAGCCTTCCATTATATATATATATATTATGTTCATATCAACCCCCCGCATACTACTGCTGTGGGAGTGACTTCTTTGCTGCTCCAGTTCCTTTCTGCCTCTCAAGCCATTTAGGTCAAAAACAACCTTGCCACCGGAGCAGTGGTTCGGGAGGTGGGGAGGTATTTCCATCCATTGCCTCTTCCACCTCACCCAAGCTCATTTTCTCCCTCTCCCACCACAGCATGGAGTAGGCCACAGCCTAAGCTCCGTACGGGCTGGGAGTTGTAAATGCCTGCAGTCACTTCACTTCTAGCACAGCTGCAGCCCCAGCGTGTCCTTCTCCTTGCCATTCAACATAGCAGCATCCACACTATGCTAGGGCTCAGGAGCCACACTAGACCCTAGGGAAGGGTTTTAATTTATTAAAAAACTGCTGGCCTCAACCACTAGAGAGCTAAACCCCAGGGCTAAATTTAGTGCTCAGGCAAGGCCTTCTACTTGACCTATATTGGGTGGGTTGTCTGTAATGGGGTGTCCAGTGTCTGTTACAGGGTATTACTGTAGGTGTCACTGAACATCAGTGACTGCTTTTAAATATGGAATGGGAGAGTGAGGGGTGCTATTAGACACCAGGAACTTAATTTACATGGAATGGGATGAGGTAGGTGTTTGCCAATGGATGCTAGGGACTTTTTTTCAGCAGTAAGGTTTGATGGAGCTTTATTTTCAGTCCACCCCCACCTCAAATGGCTGCATGCAGTTTCTGGGCAGAACACATCTGCTGCTGCTGCCGCCATAATGATCACAGCCTTCCACTCAGCATTGGATTTCTGTGTTGTCAGCTGTCTGGTATAGAGGGTTGACAATCTTTCCCTCCCAGGAGCAGCCAATGACAAGCAGGATAGAGTAAGCGGATATCCGCCAGCTAGCTCACAAAAGATCAAGCTGATTGTTTGAGCACGAATGTTGACAGTGACTATCATTATCACCATTATTTTGCAAGGCCATTTTGGTTATGGAGAATGAAATGGTGAAGCAAGATCAGCATACAAAGGTTGGTGGACTTGTGGCATGTTGGTTTATTTGGTGGACTGATGGATGGGTGGGTGACCAGCTTGGTAACAGACCAGTCATTCTCCATTCTTAGTGGAATGAGATGCATAGGCAGGGAGAGGAAGTAAGCTCAGGAGTGCAGCTCCTGTGTGTGGTTGGGTGGGGAATGAATAGCTTCTGTGTGTGGGTGTGGGTGGGGTGGTTGGCAAGATCACAGCTTCTGTGTGTGTGTGGCTGGAGGGAAGCACAGTTTCTGTGTTTGTGGGTGAGTGGGAGCACAGTTCCTGTGTGTAATTGTGTGTGTCTGTGTGTTTGTGTTGGGGAGCACAGCTCTAGTCTAGGGGAGCAGCTCCTGGGTGTTGGTGGCCAAAGACAACAGCTCCTGTTCTGAGGGCTGGGAGCACAGCTCCTGTATTGGGAGGTGGAGGCAGAGCACAGTTCCCTTGTTGAGGCATTGGGATAACAGAGTCTGTGTTGGGAGAGTGAGGGAGCACAGATGCTATGTCGGGCATGAGGAAAGCAGCTCCTGTTTCCTATCTATTTTGTTTTATTTTGTCCTCTGTCACTGTATGTGTGTTTTCCTTACTTTGGCATTAAAGAGCAACTCTGCACCTCAGCAGGTGCTTTCAAAATTAAGATGTTTCAGCTGCTACACTTTACTAGAGAATACATTTTTTATTTTTCATGTAATTTTCTATGATTTACAACACATCTTAGTAGTCCACCTCAAAGGTCTGTATAGAAAACATTGGAAAACATTTGCCTCTCCCTGTTAATCTCACAATGCATTTGTTTATGACATCATAGTGCTCGCCATGATAAGCTGTGATGTCACAAACAGCAGTTGTTTTTTTCATTCTTCATTTTCTCCCCCAGTTTTCTGTGCCCTCGCTTACCCTGCCTGATGCTGCGGCTGCACATGCACATGCCATGGTCCCATGGTGCCCTCCCTCTCCATCAGGTGTCTCTTCGCCTCCCTAGCTGCTGGAGGTCTGACTCTGAGCAAGTAAGGAGACAACTGAGAAATATAGGAATTTCTTGTCTCAGAACAGGAAGATCAGAAGCTTTAAGGGCACAGAGGCAGTAAGAAAGTAGGGAGAGAGAAAAAATAAAATAAATAAATAAACAGAGGAAAGAGTAAGTATTCAAAACAACAGTTAAGGGGCCAGAAATAAGACATGATGGGAGTGGTGCAGTGCAGTGGCTGTGGAGCAGCAGTCTTCTGGGAGACATTCTGGAGGATGCAGTGTTGTCCCATCTGCAGGCACCTCTCTGGGCTGAGAGAGGAGGTTGCTCGTCTCCAGGCTGCATTGGTCAGGATTTGGGGACCTCCTCCACCACCCAGGGACCACCAGTGCCACTGCCGCTGCCTCAGAAGTTGCCAAGAAAGAGGAGCAGTTGGACCACAGTGGCTCAGGGAGGGAGGGTGGTGGAACAGAGGTGCATCCTCCAGTTGTACCTCTCCACAATTCATATGCCATTCTGGCAAAGTGTGATTCTCTATATAGGCACCCGCAGTGAGACCAAGGAGGATGCTGGGAATCTCCACAAAGGAGACCCACAGGAGGGTGGCATGGGACCCACAGGGAAGGAAACAACTCCTGGTGGGGACTACATTGTTAGAAGGGTAGAACTGGGAGATGAAAGGAGAGGGAGTGGAGGCCTGCCTGGCGCCATGGCTTGAGGGACTGGGAGCGAATCTCAGGATTTGTGAGCAGCTGCACGGGAGGGATCTGGATATTATTTTCCACATGGGGACAAATGATCTGGCTGAGAAAGGGATCAGAGTAGTGCAGGAAGAGTTTGTGGAATTGGGAGGGTCCTAGACAAGTAGCATGCACGGTTACCTTTTCGGAGGTGCTGCCTGTCTATGGCATGGGTGAGGCTAGGTTCTCCACACCATGGGATTCAATCAGTGGTTGAAAACTGGTGCAGACTCAGGGGTTGGCTTCATTTGGGACTCGGGTCCACCTTGAGTGATACAGGCCTATACTGGTGCGATGGACTGCATCATTCCAGGAGGGGAACCAGACTAGGTGATAGGTTTAAATGCTCTCTCACTGCGTATTTAAACTAGCCAAGGGGAGGCACTGGAAAGGAGCAGGGAAATCCTAGCCTCCCAAAAAAAGTCAGGGTAGTAAGTGAGGTAAATACCAAGATAGAGACGTCAATAGGGAGAAGGGCAGGGGTTAATGGAGAAAATGACAAAGGCAATAAGGGCAGGGATGGGCAAAAGGGTAAGAGCATCAAGAAATGGAGGTAATGAGTATCAATGTCCATAATCTGTAACAAGATCCCTGAACTAGTGGCCTTGATGGAAAAGGGATGCCTGGATGTCATGGCAGTCACAGAAACATGGTACGCAGAGAACCATGACTGGGATGTTAACATACCAGGGTACACAACCTACAGGAGAGACAGGAGGGTAGAAGAGGGAGGAGTAGCTCTTATGTAAGGGAAGGATAAAAGCAATGGAGCAAAGAGTAAACAGGAGGAGAGGAGGCACTGTGGGTCACCTTAGAGACTGAAAATGGCTCCACAATCCGCACAGGGTTGTATACAGACCCCCATCTCAGGGAGGGAATGGACAAGGATGTGATAGAAGGCATCCTTAGGGATGGCAGAGAAAGGGGATACTGTTGATGGGGACCTGAATAGGCCAGATGTTAACTGGAGCATCTGTTGCTGCCACATCCAAGATCAGGGCCATCTCGATGTCCCACAGGGGGCATTCTCAGACACCTAGTGCTGGAACCCATTTGGGAGGAGCAATCTAGACCCCATACCTTAAATGGGACAGTGAGAGATCTCAGATCTAGAAGTGGGTAGCCATCTGGGAAGAAGTGATCACCTAACAGTGTGGCTCACAATAAACTCAACTGCAGAGTCAAGCCGCATAAAAGTGAGGGTACTGGACTTCAGGAAGGCTGACTTTGGTAAGATGCAAGAGTGCCTAGAAAGCACTAGCAAACAGGCAAGAAGGAGGGTGGAGGAACAATGGGGAAACATTAAAACTGCCATTACAGAGGTAACAAGCCTGTGTGAAGCAAATAAACAAATCAAAATAAAAAAGCAACTATGGTTCTCAAAAGAGGTGGCGGGAAGGTTAGGAGAAAAAGATAGCATTTAGGAAGTATAAGGAAACACAGAAGGCGCAGGACAGAGAACTGTAAGTAAGGCAGAAGGAAGCAGGGAAGGCAGTCAGAATAGCAAAGACCCAAACTGAGGAAAAATAGCCAACCTGGTTAAGAAGGGGATAAAACTTTTATAGGTACAAACAGAGTGTAGAAAGACAAAGGAGGGAATAGTAAGGTTGAATAGAATGGACGGTGGGTGGCAGAGAGGGACAGTGAAAAGAGGGATACCGAATGAATACTTCTGCTCAGTATTCACAAAAAGAGGAAGGGAGGTACCTAATCCAATTAACAGAAGCACTCTGGATAGGGGCTAATTCAGTCCTTTCATAGAAGAAAGGGTTCTGAAAGAACCCTAAAACTGAAGGTGGACAAAGCAATGGGGCCTGACGGGATTCACACAAGAATTTTTTTTTAATTTAAACTTTATTGATACATTTCCCTTTATAAAGTGCAGTTACAGCGAACAAGAACTGCCCAGCCCACCCCTCCCACCCATTCCCCCTGCAGCAGCAACAAGACCATATAACCCCTAAGTGCAGTGATTATTCCCATTGGACATAAGGAGAAATACTAAGGTGTGGCATAATCATAAGTGAGACAGTGAGAGTAAAGAGTGGAGGGGATCCCATATTTTACTATGAGCTGCAAGTCTATTATGAAGGCTTGCAATCACCTTTTCTGTTCGAGATTAGCAATGATTTTGTGCAACCACTCTTGGAAAGATGGGGTGGATTTGTCTTTCCAGTGGCGTAAAATGAGTTTCTTTACAGATAGAGCAATCATGGAAATATGAAATTTCCTGATTCTGACCCTGACAGGGACATGTCCCCTAGGAGACATATCTCAGGAATAAAGTACTCCTGAAGGCCCAGAAGGGGATCCAGAGACACCTTGATTGAATTCCATAGAGGGAAAACTTTGGGACACGACCAGAACATGTGAAGGAGCATTCCTTCTTCCTGTATGCACTTAATACATGTACTAGAATTTGAGAAACCACATTTCTTTAGTTTAACAGGGTACAATACATATTATGTAATATATGGTATTGCATGAGATGCAATCTGTCCTGGGAAACATATTTATGACAGGATCTCATAGGGATTGCACCAACTGGTATTGAGGAAGGAGTGAGTTCCAGAATCTGGTAGGTCCAAAGGAGTCCCCGTATTTTTATGATACAACACTCTGTATAATTTAGATACAGTGCCTGGAAGATCCAGACAGTAGGAAGATTTCGGGTATCAATTCTAACACCTTCTGGGAAGCGGGAATATTCCCCAGGACTATTGTGAGTAGGTGCCTTAACTGCATAACCTTAAAGTAAGATGAAATTGAAATGAGAATTTTTTCAATAATTCCACCTGGGGACAATTAATGTGCCTCCCATCCACAAGGAAAGCAGCTTTCATCACCTAATTGGGGCAACCACTTACTGGGAATCTGCTTCTTGTTAACAGTAAAAGACGGAGTTCCAAATGGACTGAGCTAAGTCAGTCTTGGGGAGTAATGAAGAAATAAACATAACTGTGCAAAACTTTAAAGAGATACCTACTGTAGGGACAGTCAGCTGTCTTTACCTGTGACAATCTGAGGTAAAATAGGGTTAAGGGGTCCAGACATTTAGTTTTAATTACATCTAATTCAATCTTAAGCCATACTGGTTGTTCCATTTCAAGGCCTGGGGATATCCATCTCACGATTTTACTAGGTGACTGGCCCAGTAGTATAATGCCATATGGGGAATCTGCAGCCCTCCCTCAAATTTTGTGGCAGCTAGTTTATGATAAGCCAAACGGGGTATTTATCAGCCCAAATAAATCTGGTAAATATACCATGCAATTTTTAAACCAGCGATAGGGATAAAAGTATTGAGAAGGGATAGGGGTAAAAATTTAGGAAAGATATTCATCTTAATTATGTTGGTCCTGCCCCATAATGATATGGGAAGTTTAGACCATCTGTCAAGGTTGTGAATAATAACCTGTGAGAGACAATCCAGGTTATCCTTAAACCATGTTGAGGGTTACGGGATAACTTAATGCCCAAATACCTAAATGCTTTAGGAGTCCAGCATGCTTAGGGACTAATATCGTTCTTGAATACCTTGTAGTTTAATGGAAAAATAAGGATTTACTGGCATTTAGCTTGTAATTAGATAGCTCACTAAATCTGGCTATTTCATTCAGTAGGGACGGTATTGATGATACCGATGGGAGAGGTGTATCAACAAATCATCTGCATACCTGGACTTTAATTTCATGGCGCCTCAACCCAAATACCTTGTATAGAGATATTTTGAGAATGTTTTGAATGAGGGGTTCCAAGTATAAATTAAATAACAGAGGCGATAGGGGAAGCCCTGCCTAGTCCCTGAATGGAGGGAAGGAGTTAGAGAAAGCCCATTTGCTGAGATTCTTGCTGTAGGGGATTTATATAGTGCAGCAACCCAGGATATAAAATACCAGAGGGAATTTGAAAGCACCTACACCTTGAACAAAACTCCACTTTACCCGATCAAACGCATTCTCGGCATCCAGAGAGACTAGGCCTGTGGGAACTCGGCCTCAGAAATGGAAGACATGAGATAACATATGCAAGTGGTCCGCCGATGAGCGCCCTTTCATAAATCCTACCTGATTCATGCCTATTAACCCAGGGAGTACCATGGATAGCCTATTAGCTAAAATCTTGAGAGAATTTTAATGTCTTGATTTAGGAGAGATATAGGCCTATAACTTTGGACAAGCTCTGGTCTTTGTCTGGTTTTGGGAGAAGTACTATCAAGGCTTCAAAGAGGTGACAATTAACCTCCATCCCAGATAGAATATGTTGAAATAATCTATTAAGTATTGGTAGTAAGAGATCTCGAAACGCCTTGTAGAAAAGGGAAGAAAACCGCCAGGACCAGGAGCTTTATCTAAAGGTAAACCATTGATAACCTCAGCAATTTCTTCCTGTGATATAAGGGAGACTAGAGAGTCTTTGTGACGTGCTGGGAGGGATGGCAGATGGGAGTCCATCAGACACTGTACTTCTCCATGCTTACAGGGCTAGGGGTGCTCCATGTCCCTGACAGCGCTTTGTAGTATACTGCAAATTCTTGAACTATCTCGGTAGGGATGTTTTCAGAGACCCATCAGCTGACGCCCTGATAGAAGGGATGAATCTCACAGATTCTTGTTACTTGATATGGAGTGCCAATAGGCGCCCACCTTCTCTCCCTGATCAGTGTAACTAGCTCTAGTACATATGATAGCTAACTCTGCCTTTTCCTGAGCAACTCTAAATATCTATCTCTCAGCAATAGGGCTTCTTCCTATCTTCTTCTGGAGTATTGACTAAACATTAATTTCAAGTACCCAATTTGGGATAATAATGATACACCCTCTCCTAGCTCTTTTCCTAGACACCCTATACTAATAAGAATGTTTCTCATGTAGGCCTTAAAAGCCCCCATATAATGTCTGGTTTTGCACTGTTTAAAGGGTTGACAAAAAAAGGCCTCAATATGTTCCCTTACGAGTTTACAATATTTAGAATCTTTAAGCAATTGATCATTAAGTTTCCATCTTGTTTCTCTCTTTGAAACATCCTGAAATGCCAGTTTACACAACACCAAGGAATGATCAGAGACAGGACCAGGTTGGATCGACGAGGTCCTGACCCCAGGCAAGAGAGTCTGAGAAATGAAAATGTAATCAATGCAGGACTGTGAGCCATGCACCAATGATCTATAGGTAAACTCCTTGAATCTGGATATAGGACAGGCCAGACATCACAGAGCCGCAGATTGATCCAGTAGGTCTCTAAAAGCCTCTGACCTGGAGAAACATCCCCTGATCCACCACCTGACCTGTCGAGGTTTGAATCTACGGCTTGATTAAAGCTACCACCCAGAATAATCCTTATAGGAAGGAAAGGCAGGATTATATTTATAAGTCTCATGAATTACCCAGGATCATCTGCATTAGGGTCAGATATACCGCCCAGTAACAATGATACTGACCAGAGAGTACTTATAACTAAAACGAACCTACCTCAGGTTCCTTGATGACTTGTGTAGAAACAAACGGAATGCCCCAGCTAATAATAAGCATGACCCCACAACTATTGGGGAGCCTTTGAGCCTCATACACCATCCCTACCTGTTGTCTCCTCACTTGTGAAGCTTCCGTTTCTAATAAATGCGATTCCTGTAGGAAAGTTATCTGAGAGCGTAGTAGGCTTAAAGGTTCAAGAACCTGATATTGCTTAGATTTTTTCCTGATCCCCTTAGCGCTCCACGCTGCAAAAGTCACCTCCTTGGCCACCTGCTAAAGACTACTAGGTTCAATAGATTTGGCCCCTGTGCTCAGGTATATAGCACATGTAATCTGATCCTCACCTGTTGCTGCTGCTGTAAGGCCCTCCCACCACCCTAACCCCCATCAAAAGCCCAACTTTAAGCCCCCCAGTACCCCCTACCCCCCAACAAGAACCTGTAGCACCCACCCCTCCCAACCCCCCAATCTGTCACAAGCAACGCTAGCACAGCACTGGGTCATTTTTCCCTCCCGCCCCCAAGTATATCCTCTGTTAATGAACACCCACATATCTCTAGGTATAGAAGTAGTTTATGAATTACATTGACAAGCCCTTAATGCCTAAAGAGCGGTCTGGCTTCCAGTGCCTGTGGACATATGATAGTGAATCCAATAGAACTAGAGAAAAAAATGAAACAAACTATCAGAGATGTGAATATGGCAGGCAACCATGTGACACCAAAATGAGAATTGAAAATTGCCTATCCCCATAGAAAACTACACCAAAACCAGAACCAGGGAGAACCTAGCACGAAGGGTAGCCCCAATCTTGAACTGAGAACATGAAAAATGAGAAACGAGATGACAGCCAAAACAAGATCCTCAATAAGAAAACAACTAGAGTGATTACCCAGGGTTACCGACCCCTAGTTCCAAAATATCCCTGCAGAAACCGAATGGCATAGAGACTGAAAGAGATCCCTCTCAACTCAAAATCACCCAGATGTATGTTAATTGGGCAAACCACGCCCTCTTGTGGTCCTATCCCAGTTCAACCTGCCTGCCAAAAGCACAATGAAAGCCCAAAACCGCTCAGAAACCTGAAAAACTAACATATAAGATCTAATCAGAAGCCGCAACCAAAAGCCTTCCCTCAGATGCTACCCCCAGAAACTGAGCATGTAGTATTCTCCAGAATGCAGACCCAAATGAGCCATCACCAGAGCCTCAAAAGGATTCACCCTGAAACAATATTAACACCAAAAGCCAGGGCATGGAAATGGTAACAGGCAGGTCAGATACTAGTAGCCAGTTCCAACTGAGAAAATGAACACAGTAGAACTTATCATTGGAAAAAGCTTTCTCCATGAAAGAAGTGAGTAACAGTTCACTCAGCAGTTCTCAGTGAATCCTGATACTCCAAAGGCACTCTCAGGTCGCCCGAAAAAATTTGGCAGCATTGATTTAAGGCTTAGTAGCGCAGCTTCAGGATCTTCAAAATTAAGCCAAGAGCCATTTACTGAGACTTGTAACTTAGCTGGGTACCCCATCCTGAATTTTAACCCTGCCGCTATAATCTTAGATACAATAGGGTGGAACGCTTCTGCTTCATACGAACTGAGCCAGGGATGTCTTGAGCAATTCTCAACTTCGCCTTCTCCCATCTGACTTTGTAAGGCCTTGACTTTCTGCAAGAAATGCTGCTTTTCCAGATAATTCAAAAGCTGCAGATAATGGACGGGGAGCATCAGTGGGGGTTTTGGCCGGATCGATGAGCATGCTCTATCGTGGTACACTGGGCCAAAGGGAGAGGGACCAGCAACCCGGTCTACCATCTTCTGCACAAAGACTTCTGCATTCTGACCCTCTTCCCTTCTGAAAGCCTAGTATTACAACATTATTTCTTCCGCCACGGCCTTCCAAATCTTCGAAGTTTAGCTTCTAAGCGATAATTTTTGTCTCGTTGATTGAAATTCAGGATCCAGGCTTTCCAGTTTTCTCTCGATCGAGACTATTCAGGCAGTATTATCCGAGACCGTAATACAAACTTCATCCAATTTTCTGGAGAGGGATTTCAAGTCAGTCACCATGTCTTTCATCTCTTCTCGAAATGGCTTAAATTCTTCCAAGAACCTGTTAAGAGTTAAAGGCTCTTGATCCCCAGCTTGACATGAAGGATCAGGCTTGTCTGGGCCACTGAGGCTCGGGATTCTTTAAGGCCTTCTTCAGGAGTGGCAGGGGGTATGTTTCTGCAGGGCTTTCTTCATATAAGCCTCCATTTACCACTCTGATACCCAAAACTGGAGCACAGGATGTTTAAACACAAGAGGAAATCGTTTAATGTAAAAGATTTAATTTGTATTCGGAGGCAGGAGCTTAGCGGAGGAGCTTCTACTCAGCACTCTTCATCACGTGATCTCCTTCTCACCCAAGAATTCTAAAAAATTAAGGGGAGAACTGGTGACACCACTGACTACCTTTTAACAAATCATGGGAGGATGGTGGTACCTCAGGACTGGAGGAGGGAGATGTGATTCCCTTCACAAAAGTGGGAGCAAGACAGAGGCAGGAAACTACAGACTTGTCAATTTGACCTCTGTGGTAGGGAAAGTGATGGAATCACTCTGAAGTTAAGAATTGCTGAGTACCTAGAGTTCAGGGGGGCACAGGACCCAAGGCAGCATGGGTTCACAGTGGGAAGGTCATGTCAGATGAATCTAATTGATTTCTTTGACTGGGTGACCAAAGTAGTAGACCAGAAAGGTGCTGCAGACATAGCCTACCTAGACTGTAGCAAGGCATTTGGCACAGTCCCACACAAAAGATTAATAAACAAATTAGCCAGCCTGGGAGTGGGTCCCAGGGTGATAACCTGGGTAAAACATTTGCTGGACAACAGGACACAGAAGGTAATAGTAAACAGAGTCCACTCTGAAGAAAGGGAGGTACCACAGGGTTCAGTGCTGGTCCAGTCGTTTTTAATGTCTTTATAAGTGACATTGCAGAGGGACTGGAAGAAAAGTATGCCTCTTTGCAGATAACACAAAGATCTGCAACAGGGTTGATACACAAGCAGGCATGGAAAGGATGAGAAGGGACTTGGCAAGGTTGGAGGAATGGTCAGAAGTATGGCAGCTTGATTCAGCAAAGAAATGAAAATAATGCACCTGGGAAACAAAACCAGGGGAAGAGTACACAATGGGGGGTGAAACAACAACAAAATGGAAAGGGACCTGGGGTAATCATATCAGATGACCTTAAGGTTGGCAAGCAATGAGAAAGCAGTAGGGAGGGCTGGGGGTTACTGGGATGTACTGGAACAGGCATCACCATCAGAAAACAGGAAGTTGCTATACCTCTGCACAAACAGTTGGTGAGACCCCATCTGAGTACTGCATCCAATTCTGGAGACCCCATCTCCACAAGGACATAGACAGGATGAGGCAGTCCAGAGGAGGGCAACTAAAATGGTGCAGGGTCTGCAAGAGAAGCCATACGAGGAGAGACTAAAGGAGCTTAATGTGTATACCTTTGAGGAAAGGAGGGAGAGTGGGACATGATAGAAACTTTTAAGTACCTCAGTAGAATCAACAAAGTCCAAGAGGGTAGCATCTTTCAGACAAGGATGTGTAAGAACAGGGGAACACAGTTTAAAGATGGGGGAGCGGCCTAGGGGCAATGGAGGAAGTATTGTTTCACAGAGAGGGTGTGTGTGCATGGAACAGCCTTCCTGAGGAGGTTGTGGGGTCTAAAACTGTGGAGAATTCAAGAATGCATGGGACAAATATAAGACAATTCTTGTTGGCGGTAGGAAGAAATAGGCTGTTGGTTAACTAGGATCTGCAGTTTATCCAGCATGTAGGGAAATGGGCAGACTAGGTGGGCCAATCAGTCCTTATCTGCAGTCAAAGTCTATGTTTCTGTGTTTCTATGGTTCTATGTTTCTATGTGTCTGCATGGCTCAGTTAGTAGCACATCTGCTTCTGGACCAGAAGGCCATGGGTTCTCGTCCCACACGGGATTGGACATGCACCTAGAATGCTGGCATCTGAGTGCAGTATTAGGGGGTGCTGTATCTGTTGGGGTTTGCCATCCTTCAGATGAGACATTAAACCAAGATCCCTTCTACTCTATCCTGGTGCTGTCTTGGTGGGTGTGTGGAATTAAAGAACCCAGGGCACTCTTTGCAAAGAGTAGCAGACATTCCTGGTGTCCTGGCCAACATTTCTTTCCATAAACTGGTTCATGCAATTGTCCAGGCTGTGTGTGGGTGTTGATGTGCTATGTCCATCACTGCACATTGAGTCACTTCACTACCAGTCTAGCATTGCTTGTAAAGCACTTTAGGATACACTGTGTATAAAAAGCACTATATACATGCTGATTCTTCTTCTTCATGCTGCCTACCCACCTATGCTTCCTCAGGCCTCCACCACCTAGAGGCAGTGGAACTATGGGGGTAGTAGGATCCCTCCCGAGGAGAGGAGAGCTTGCCTTGCTGCTGCTCAATCTCGGCCTCTGCCAGCCCTCCCAATGACCCTGACCCATTCCCGAACCCAGGTCACCAGCGTGGTAGGAAATAAGGCATCCAGCATCACTAGCCAGCCACAAACAGCATCTGTGTGGTTAGCATGGGAGAATCTGACACATTTGGAAGACTTGGTAAGAAAAAGTGCTGCATTTATATTTAGTAGACCTAACTACATGGGAAAGTAAAAAAATACAAATAACTAGAAACAATAAATTTAAAAACTCAGTTGGTGTAGATGTAATGTTTTAAGCTTTTATTATCATACAGAATTGTTCTTTAACTCTGTCTTTTCCACTAAAGTGCAGTTTTCTTTACTGCTATGCTGTATTGTACCCTTTGTATCTCTCCACTCCCTATCACTACCACAGTACTATTAGTTCCCTCATACTAACCTCACTTTTACCTTAATTTGAAGATGTCTGATCAGACCTAAGCAGATTTTAGGAGGATGAGGGCAATGGTGCAGAGGAGCTAGTAGGAAGGAGGACATGAAAGACATGGAGTAGCTATGGGGAAATTAAAATAGGAATATTGACGGCAACAGAACTATGTATTAGTATGGTGAGCAAGAATAAGAGGGTGAGGAAACCACTTTGATTCATACAGAAGTGAAGAATACAGTTGAGAAGAAAAGGAGGGCATCTAGGTATATAAAGCATCTCAGAGGGAGGGAGGCAGACAGAGAGGTACATAAGGAAAAACTGAGGAAAACAGAAAAGGTGATCAGACAGGTGAAGGTGGAAATGGAAGAGCACATGCAAGGAGGAAAAAAGAGGAGACAAAGTTTTTCAGATATGTGAGTGACAGAAGGAAGGAAGTGGATTATGAAGCTCATGGGGAAGAGGGGGCACTGGTGGAGGGAGATATAAAAGCCAATGTCCTGAATGAATACTTTGCATCGGCTCTTCATGATGGAGGAGGAAAATGGGTTGGAAAACAGGGAAGGATGAGTAGTGAGATGGACTCAAGTCCCTCATGGAAGCTCGTGGTATTGGAAGAAATAGAAAAGTCATGGATGGATAAGGAAATGGGTCCAGATGGTATTCACCCGAGGGTACTCAGATAATTAAAACAAGAGTTGGCAACACTGTTCCTGGAGGTTATTTAACCTGTCACTGCACAAGTGAAGGGTTCCTGGGGACTGGAAAGGGCTGAGGTAGTGCCCTACATAAGGGGAGGATAGGAAGAGCCAGGAAACTACTGCTCAGTTAGTCTTACCTCCGTGGTTGATAAACTAACGGAGTCACTTATTAAGGAAAGGCTGATAAAATATCTATGGGGAGGGCTCCTAAATGACAATCAACATGGATTCACAGGTGGTAGGTCCTGTCAGACCAACCTGACTGAATTCTTTGACAGAGTGATGGAGATATGGGACCAGGATGGGGTGGTGGATGTGGTCTACCTGGACTTCAGGAAGACCTTTGACAGCATCCCCACAGGAGGCTACTAGGCAAGGTAGGCAGCTTAGGAGTAGGGAGCAAGCTCACAAACTGGGTAGAACACTGGCTGGAGTGGAGGGCACAGACAGTTAGAATTGAATGGGTGCACCCAAAGGAAGAAAGGTGATGAGTGGGTCTGTGTTTGGACCCCATGCACTTTTCAACATATACATAGGGGCCATCATAAGGGTCTTAAAGGAAGGCATGTCTGTTTGCATACAACATGAAGATATGTAGTAATAGGGTTGATACAGTGGAAGGTGGGTAGAGGTATGAGGGAGGATATGGCTAGGCTGGAGGAGTGGTCAGAAAGGTGGCAGCTGCAGTTCAATACAAAAAGTGCAGAATTATGCATATAGGGTGTGTAGAACCCAAAAGGCAGAATATGGCTTTGGGGGCAGGAACTAGAGGTAACAGAACAGGAATGAGACCTGGGGATCACTATTTCAGACAATCTGAAAGTCCAGAGTCAGTGCGACAGAGCAGCAGGAAAGGCACTCCAGAATGCTGGCATGCATAGGGAGGGATTCACAAGCAGGAGGAGGGAGGTGATTATGCCAATATACAAAACCATGGTCAGACACACATGGAATATCGGTCCAGTTCTGGACGCCATACCAGCAAGAGGAAAAGGACATGCTGGAAAAGGCCCAGAGAAGAGCAACCAAAATGCTGAAGAGGCTGCAGGGAAGTCATATGAGAAGAGACTGGGGGAGCTGGACCTGTACACGCTTGGAGGAGAGGGTGGGAGTGGGGGTTATGGCAAAGATATTCAAGTACTTGAACGCATAAACAGGGTGAGGGTCACAGCATCTTCAGAATGAGTAAGAACAATTCCACTAGAGGGCATACCTACAAACTAGAGGGGAAAGACTCAGAGGGATGTCATGGGGAAGTTCTTTACCGAGAGGGTGGTGCAGCCATCGAGCAGACTGCTGGAATGGGTGGTGGGGGTGGATAAAGTGGACAAATTCAAAGAGCCTGGGATACATACATATGAGCTAACCGACAGGGGGCAGGCTGAGGATGGAGGGTGGGGTCTTCCCAGAGGGGTGGTTTCAGGCAGACTGGATGGGCTGTGGGGTCCTTTCTGCCAACAGAGTTCTATGATTCTATGATTCTATGAAGAAAACTACAACTCCCAAAATCCATTGTGAAAGGTGGGGAGCACCTCCCAAGAGACATGCGATCTCCAAAACCTTTGGGGCATTTTTCAAGATGTTGGGCTTCCTCTGTGTTTTGAATTCTGAGGGCCAGAAGATTACATGGATTAACTTCACAAGTTGTAGGTGTGTTAAAAAACATCTTTTCAAACTAGGTCTGTTATGTAGAGTTTCTCACCTTGAATGCTTAAAGGTTTTTATGGTGTGTATTTCCTAACTGCTAGAGTGCTTCAGTGTGTGAGGCCTGGTGTGGGGCTGTGCTTTTAGTATTTAATTTGATTAATTTGCATGTGTAAATACATTACTTTAAATAGTATAAAAGGCTGACTCCATGTACTTTTTTATTCTTTTGTTGATTGTGAAAATATTTCTTTTGTGTATATTTTTGAATGGCTGCTTCTGTTTGCTTGATGTAATTTTACTGTTTCTGGAAAAGTATGCCTTAAATTGATACTTCATGTGGCTATTTATATAAAAAGTGATTTGCTAAGTTTTTTTAGAGTATATTCCCTATACACAGTTTCTTATCACTGAAAGAACAATATATAGGATAGTGTATGGCACCCAATACCACAACAAGGCTATTCTCAACCAAGTAGTTACCATATCTGGCAGTATAACCTTGAGGTTAGAGTAATGAGCTGTGAATGCATTTGGTACCCTGTAGACCTGGGTTTGATTCCCACAACCTCCACTTACATACTGTGTGACTTTGAGCAAGTTACTTAACCAGCCCAATGCTCCTGGGTCACCCTGAAAATAGACACTTGTGCCTAGTGGGCCTTACCTGGTTAACAAAGAATAAATAAATAAACAGCAACTGTGCAGCTTGAGAGGTCTTACAGTCGCTATAGTGACTACAAGGTTGGAGAGTAGACTTGTGCTTCGGGAGTCATACATTTTTTATATATAGTGTATGAAGCAGAGCTTGCAGTCTTATTAAAAATAAAAGGAAGAAAACACTAATACCAGCAGTTGAAGTTAGCAAAAAGCATTTACTGTTTTGAAACAACACAACCAAGATCGATACACAGAAACAGTGTCCCATTTAAAATTCGCCTACTGGCAGTGACTCTCCAGTGGGAACGTTACATTTTCACTTTGCCGACTCATCTCTTGTAACTCAAATGGCGTGACCTGGGATCAGGTACGGAATCTGGGCGTTTTGCTTGATAGCGAGCTGACACTTAAATCCCAGGTGTCAGCCATTGTCAAATCCTCATTTTAACATCTGAGGAATATCGCCCAGATAAAACACCTGGTCCCTCCTGATGACCTTCCGACACTGGTCCATGCCTTTGTAACCGCGTTTTGATTACCGTGCCTATACCTAGGACTTCCAGGTGGACCTTCTCCATACAGCTCGTGCAGAATGTGGCTGCCAGGTTGTTGACTGGCTTATTGAGATCTTGCCATATCACACCTGTACTCCGTGGCCTGCATTGGCTGTCAGTGCAGTGAAGGATCACCTTCAAGGTTGGATTACTGACCTATAAGGCCCTACATGGACTGGGTCGCGCTATCTGCAAGATCTTCTTTGCCCATACTGTCCCATTCATCCTCTCCGCTCTGCTGGCGAGGGATTGCTAGAAATTCCCAGGTCCATTTGACAACTGTGGAGCTAGATCATTTGCTTTTATAGCACCGACCTGTGGCATTGTCTACCTTGTCAGGGTTAGAGAGTGCCCATCTGTCGAGGCCTTTAAATCAGCCTTAAAACCTATTTATTTGAGTCAGCGTTTTCTGATAGTTAAAATGATTGATATTTAAAATCCTGCCTTTTGGTATTATGCTTCAGTAAGTTTTATGAAACATATTTTTGTTGAATGTTGTTTGTTAATTATTGTACAACGCTATGATCTTTTGAATAGCTTTATAAATAAAGAATGGATTGATTGATTGAAGATATAAATCAGGGAGAGGGAGAAAAAAAATATTAGGAAATATGAAGTAACAGTACTTACATTTAGACAGTCGTTGACATGCTGGAAATAGACTTCTGCCGTTTACATATTTTCTTGCCCCCCATCCTTGGTTACTTTAACATGTGAAAAAACTGAAGCAAAATACTGCATTACCCTGTGACTTCTGACACTAACACTCGTAACTCCACCTACATTTCCTTACACAGATTATGGCTGCTGGAGGAAGTGAGTAAGGAAAATAAAATGGGGTGATTAATCAACGGGAGAACCAGTGTGCACTCACCTTAGTCTAACTTGGAGGAGGAATCCTCGATGATGTCCACATCGCTTGCATTTGGCTACTCGGATGAATTCAGAATTTTACAGTTAGTGTAGAGTTATTAAACACACAACCCCACCAAATATCTGCATGTGGGAGAGCTCATTGAGTGGATTATGGGGTGCTTGAGCACAGGTGGATGGTGCAGCTGCAGAGGAGAGCTCAGGTGAGGCACATTGTTTGTGGCTGTGTTTCAAAAATCAACTTCCTCTTTTGTTTGCCCTCAGATAAGAATGAATAATTATTGATTGATAGTATGTTTTTGTGTCCAGAGACTTGGGCTACCTTGGTTGGTGGCACATTGTGGTCTCCAGTCACTGGATTGACGTAGTGTGGATTGAATGGTTCATAATCGCTTTGAATTCTGGTAGTCCCTAGGCGATTTTTATTGATTTCATCATGCCAAGGATCTTGTTCTTGCTGACAGTCATGGCATGATACCAATGGAGATGCCGGCTTCTAATTAATATTTGATGCCAAATAGAAAGGGGCATCTGGGTCTTGCATTTTAGGTGGCCTTTCTGACCTGTACTTTTATAGGCAGTGATCAGGTCTCTTTCAGGGATTTTGCTGTCATACATCCTGGTTTTAATCTGCCTCACATCCTGTGTGTTCTCCCCAGACCTAGTTTTAGTCTGTCGCTCATTTAGCTCTAAATATTCTGCTCCTTCTGAGTCCTGATAAAGCAGTAGATCGCCCCATTTTAATTGATATTGTTCTGCAGTCCTCAGGGTGAAATACAGACCTACATTAAAAACAAAAGGTTCAAAAGTGCTGTGGATTGTGCTGCCCGAGTGTGCCAGATGTATACAGTTTTTCGATATCTGTGTCAATGAGGGCCTCATCTCGAGTTAGGCTTGTTGCCTTTGCCCATTTTTAAGAAATTTCTTTTTGATTTTAAAGTTTTACAGTCTCAGGAAAAATATTTCCGCTGACTTGTAGATGAATTCTTTATGACTGTGTTTTCTAGGTGGTGGTCTACACTGCCCAGTATGTCTCTTATCGTAAACATCTTGTATTCAGCGCTGTCTAGTCTTTGAATTGTAAATATGAATCCTGCTAATACAGAGTATAACTCTGATGTCAGTATGTCTTGAATGGCTCTGTGTTCATCATTATCCCAAAGATAGCTATGGATTTGCTGCAAGTCATTTTCTTGTTTTTTTTTTTTTTTTACTGTTTTTAAGCTTCTCCTGGTACAAAATGAATTGCTGGCAGTCCAAAAGTGGCCTGGATAAAATTACGGTGGACATTGCTGTGCAGTGGTATGTACAATTATGGTGCTGACAATGTTTTGTTGATGGCTGCTTTTGGAAACCTTACATTGCTGGGTTGTTTTGAAATAGTGCCACTGCGCAGATGGCTCTATTGTGGAATTTTGAAACATACAGGCATCCCAGTATGACATACCTAGTGCAGCAGAACAAAGTTGTCCTGCTGCACTGTGTATGTTACTACTGCAGCAGAATAATGTTTTGGGGACATTGAATTCCATAGCAAACAGCTCTTCTCCATACACTATAGAAACAATTCTGTTGTACTGTTTTGTTGGTCATTTGTGCTTGCTTATGTAATCCCTAGGTGGTGCTTTCCTAAGGGCTACTACCCCTGCCTGCATGACTAGGCACAGGTTGAGGGGCCTGGGCTCGTTGAACGGGTGTCTCCACCTGGAGGAATGGTTCTGGGGTAGCGTAATTGCTGTTGTTATAGCCTCCAGGATGCTATAACCTCCCACCAACCCTCACAGATTAGTACAATAACCTCTACATGTGCCATATGACAGTAACACTGGTCCACACTCTTGCACTCACCAACAGGGCTGGATCAGCTGCAAGTGCCCTCAAGACCCCTGTAAAATAAGACCTGTAAAACAACAGTTCAATGGCAGTAAAATTCCCTCCAAGAAGGTGCACACTAGCCAGGTTAAATGCAGAAAGAACAAAATCTGATTTATTCAGGGGAAGTGAACAGGGGTGGGGCATGAATCTAATGGATGATACACAGAACTGATTAATTCAGGCTGAACATGCATGCACAGTGAGTCCCTTGTATCCAGTCACATAACCCTAGGTACCCAGTTGTTAAGCAGGCTATCCTGAAGTGTTGCCAGGGTAGACTGGCATTGCAGCTGTTGTTGGGGCCTTTAGGAAAGAAAACAATTACATGCACATCAACCCAGAAATTGTAATCCAGAGCTGAATGGCTGTTTGTGATAATAAACCCAAGCAAGTAAATCAACTGACACACAATGACTGCAGCCTTGTTGCAGTGAGCTACCCTGTTTAGTACTCATGCTACCCAAACCAGGAGGCAGGACTGATGAAATGAAGACCTGTGGATGGTGTTTTGGTTTTGCCAGGGAAGCAGGGCCACACGACTCACTGTGGTGGTCGCTACCTGTTTGATGGTGTTGAGCAGGGAGCGAATCCCCAAGCGGGTCTTTCATTGGAAATGTCTACAATGGGAGCGGCAGTCTAGGGCTGAGATGGTGGGGGCCAGACCAGAGCAGGCAGTTCAGTTTTAGTCCATACGAGTGCTGGAGCTGCTTCCAGGTAGCATAACACACTTGAAGGTGGGGAACAAATCGTGACCCACACAGTACATCCAGCACACTTATAAGCAACACAACTCATAGCCACAGTTCGGATAAAGTCCATTTGCAATTTAGCAGGGTTTCTGTGCAAACCTCTTAATCTGTGGCTCATCTGTACCTGGCAGGCTGATTGCTTCTGGAGCAAGTCTTCGGTCCAAGTTCAGGCAATGATCACTCACTTTCTCTTCAGGCTTCAGGTCTCAATCGAATTACGAGCTAAGTCCGATTTTACTCTCTCAGACTTCTTCACACCATAAGATGGTAGCAGGCAGGTCAAACACAGCCTTCCCACCGATTCTTCCATGCTCCTACACAGGAGCAGCTGCTCGATGGCTCGAGCTGTTCAGTCTCAAACTCCAGCTTACAACTGACTCTGCTGCAGGTAGTTCTGGGGATGTCCTCTGAGATCCAAAAGGTTCAGTTGGCTAAGGGAACTGTCTGTCACAGCAAGGGCCCTCCAGGACCATTTAGGTGTCAAACCTTAAAACTACAATTCCTACAGATTTCAATTCCACAAGACCTCTGGGGACAGTCTCCATTTAGGTCCTTGTGGTTCGATTGGTCCAACTCTGGCAGCCTAGAACCGTAATGGTGGCTCTTGTGCAAAAAGTCCAAGCTGCAAGACAAGGCAGGTTAAACAAACTTCTATACTATTATTAACAAGCATTTGTCAATGCCGAATGTTTGCTTGCTGGCATTGGCAGTGGTAGTGTAGAAGTTACAGAGCTGCGTAATAGGAATGGCAGTGAAGTATTGAACTGAAGCCAACCCACCACTACCCTGCAGAGAGTGACAGGCATTGGGGTGTGTGTTTGGGTCATCAGGCATAACAGCCGCCATTTCACCACACCCTACCCTGCAGACACTGACAAAGTATCACGGTGTTCCTTGGGGTCTTTGGCCCTTATGCGCACCCATTTCATTAGGAAATACAGTGAGATGGAGAGGATATAGGAGAATGGAGTGAACTTTGGGGTTGAAGAGTCCAAGGCATACCTTGATGCCTCTCACTGGCTGCAGGGTGTGGAATGGTATGAGCATTACAGGCAAGAATCCCAAGTCACACCCCTGATGCCTGTCATTCTCAACAGGGTTGGGGCGTTATAGTTGGAAACCCTAATACCTCAGGCATTCGTTGGTATTTTCCTCCAAATTTTCAACATGGTTTTTGTGACCCCACCTCATGAACAGGGGAGTATCAGTTTGTTAGCGAAGCTGCTTATGCACAGTGACTACGGCATTTAGCCCCACAGGTGCAAAAACATTCCGAACAGGATGTAAAAATGACAGCTGTACTGTCTGGGAGGTGTAAAAATGGCAATGTTGGAAATCTGCAGTAAAATATAAAAAAAATGGTGAAGTCACGAAGCGTGCATAGAAACTGTGCAATGCACACCCTAATATAATTAGGTTGGGGATTTTTTACAGCAGATTGTCAACTCAGGCATTTTGGTGCCTCCGATCATGAACAGTGTCACTGTGATTTCCTTTATCTGTACCGAACTATGATTTCCCAGCGACCCGCGCATCTGCGCTGAAAGTGTGAAAACACACTTCAGCCATGTTGTGAAAAATGACAGCTGCACTGTTCATAAGGAAGTGTGGAAAATGCCACTGGTGAAAATCTGGACTGAAAATATTACAAAGTCATGAACTTACAAGGTGCATGGAAACTGTGCAATGCTCACTCGTAACACAGTCATTTTATGGACTTTTGTCACCAAATTTTCAACATAGTCATTTTAAGACCTCTGCTCATGAACAGTGTAACTGTGATTGTCTTAATCTGTCCTAAACATTGCTTTAGCACACCAACAGCACCATTGTGCGCTATATGTGGAAACACATTTTAGGGCGACATATGAAAAATTACAGCTGTACTGCTCATAAGGAGGTGTGGTAAAATGGCAATGTTGAAAATCTGGAGTGAAAATATTGAACATTCGGTGAACTTATGTGAGCGTGCGTAGGAACTGCGAATGCACCCTCATAAAACAGTCATTTTAGGAATTTTTCAACAAATTTTCAACATAGCCATTTTAAGACCTCTGCTCATGAACAGTGTCACTGTGATTTTCTGAATTTGTCCTGTGACGTTGATTTCACACAACCGACTGCACCATTGTGCGCTACATGGTGGAAACACATTTTGGGTGAGATGAAAAATGACAGCTATACTGCTCATAAGAAGGTGTGGTAAAATGGCTAGCGTTGAAAATCTGGAGTGAAATATTGAAAGTTCGCGAACTTACGAACCTCAGTGAGGAACTGCGCATGCACGCCAGAAATAAGTCATTTTGAATTTTTGCACCAGATTTCAACATGGGGTTTTGAAACCCTTCTCATGAATGATGTCACTGTCATGGTGTTATTCAGGCCAGAAGGGTGATTTCACAGTCACTGCGCAGTCATTGTGCGAATCACTCTTCGGCTCCTGAATAACGCCATGACAGTGACATTATTCATGAGACGGGTCCCAAAACCCTATGTTGAAAATTTGGTGCAAAATTCCAAAATGCCTGAGATATGCAATAAAGTTGAAAACCCCCATCTAGCCCATTATACAGCTTACCGCATTTCCTCAGTTCGGGTCGGCTTTGAAGAGTGCAGACGTGTTCCCGGTCCACCGAAGATCATCGTGCCGAGCTCCAGAGGTAAGTATGGGGTGAGGGGGTGGGAGGCAGAGTGCGCAGTGGGTGGGTGCGGGTTGTGGGAAGGTGGGCTGGGAGACTACGTGGGACCGCTTTTTATTTTTCAGGTTGAAAAAAAGTAGACGACGTAGACGTTTGCCATGCTGGGCTGGGCTCCCAGCGCGGCACAAGGACGGTGGGGGGGCGTTCAGCTGATGGGATTGGGCACCTCTGTCATTATCGTATTTGTTGCCATGCTGGGGTGGGCTCCCCAGCGTGGCACCTGTACTGCGGGGAGGAGGAAGCCGGCCGGGGATTGGGCACCCCTGGCCGGCGATAGTATGGGGAGGAGAGTCAGTGAAGCTGACAGGGGATTGGGCACCCCCGTCAGCTATTCTATGAGTTGCCATGCTGGGGTGGGCACCCAGCGTGTGGCATTAGAAACTTTGGGGAGTGCAGCACAAGCCGGCGGGGGATTGGGCACCCGGCGGCTATATGTAAAAGGGAGGAGGGGAAGTGCAGCACGCAGGCGTATGCTTCTGTCTGTGTGTGAGTGTGTGTGGTAGTGTGTAGGGGAGCTGCGCATGAGCAGGCGATATCTTATCGCTGCTCACTGAAGCGTAGTCCCTTTCAACTGTGTGTTACTGCATTTTGGAGCTTGTCATAGACAGCTCCAGCATGCAATGGCTTGCAGGCTGCGCCTGCCAACACACTGACTGAATTGAGGAGGAGGAGGTGACACACCTCCAAATCTCGGATGATGGCATTCATGTTTTGCACATGCAAGCAAACATAATAATGCAGATAAACAGTAAATGAACACAGTTCCTAACAGAGCTCCCTCTGTGCAAATAGCGACTGCAGAATGGAGAAGAAATACCACTCACCTGGCTGGTCATGAGCTCTAAACTACTTGGACCCAGCCCAGACTAATTTCTAACACAGCATAATGACTCTCTTAAAGAGACAGGCACAGAGGCTTTCTATAGCACCTCATGCAGACACATACAGCTACTGCAGATACAGGACACCATCCTGACAGTGGGCATTAGGCAGCCCAGGAAGACATCTTAGTAAACCCCAATCTGTGGAGGGGCTACACTTATTTAAGTGTGTGCCTGTTCTGCCACATACTGTATGTTTAAGCGTATACATTTTGGTCAGCGTCTGGTTTTATTATTATTATTGGCTCATAACCTGTGTTCTGCTCATTTTAAAGATCAGCTCTGCACTTCAGCATGTGCTTTAATACACAAGATGTTTCAGATGTTACAATTTACTGGACAATACATTTTTTCATTTTCAATGTTCCTTTCCAAGCTTAAATACTTCTGCAGCCTGCTTCAAAGTGCCCTAGGGCACACAGTTATGGATGGCCACCACAAATAAACAGCTTTTGCTTTGCAACATTATTTTTCCACTTATTTTCTTCTCCCCAGAGTCATCCTAACTTGAATCCTAGCAGGTCTCCCACATGGCAGTGCAATGTGCTACCCTGCACCATCAGTCCATCTACTGTCTTTCCTAAACTGTTTTCCCCAGAAAGCTTTATTTAATATATGTCTTATTTTAAGGTCTTAGAGGATATAAATCCATACCTGTCAGATAACTATATGTGTATTTATATCTAATTTACATGTAGAATTAGATCCTCTTTGGTCTTTTGTGTGCTCTGATTTATTATTTTATTTTTGGCCATTCCTTAGGCTCAACTTCGAGTATTGGCTCCACAACTTGGATCAGCAAGGTAAGAGACTTACCCTTCAGTAAATGAATGTTGAATATATTTTTTTATTTCACAAATTTTTGCATGGCTAACCCTGCTTAACAACAATCTCTCATTTCTTCCAGAGGGTTCCTGTTCCAACCTATTCCCATGGTTGGGTGGATTGAAGCACTGGTCAAGCAATGAGCATTTGGTTTGCAAGTTGTGAACCATAGATACATAGACAGGGATAGCAAAAGTCCTGTCAGCATATCCTGTCTGGTCACCCTACCTAGCTACTCTGCAGTGGCTGTAGTGGCCACCCTCCCTGCTTTGCCTCCCTTTCTAACTCACCCAATGCCTCGCCCCATATCTGCAGAATATCAGAATACTGCAATTTACTGCAGGGCCTTTGTAAGTCAATGGCAATTAATCCCTTTGTCATGCAGAATTTGTGACATCATTACTGCATGTTACTCAGCTTCATTGTGGCTCACACTTTTGTAAATATCTATACTGTGTAAGCATCCAATATATGATGGCATGGGGTATTTGAACTGGGAATGTGAAGCTGTGCAGGGTTTTAAATAACAAAAAGGCAGACAACCTGCAGTCCTCCCCACCAGTAACTAACCCCAAGATCTTAATGACTTAGGCACTAACCAATGACAGCCTTCTGTTATACTTGTAGCCTGCCCCAAAGAGCCCCAGACCACATACATACTTATTTTGTAATATCTTCCTTTGCCTCATGCTGACCTCCAGCCACCCCACCCCATCTACTCATGGCAACCACAAACCCTGTCATCCCTCATCACAGTCAGCAAAGATCCATATAGGGAAGTCAGGTTGTGCCAGTAGTTATCATTCTGAAGGCAATAGGGCTCTCTAGTTTTCCCTGTTTCTCTATCAGAGCCTTTCCACCAACTGAGCAAAGGCTCACAAGACCCTTGGGGCCAGCTCTTGCATATCCTGATGTCCTCCTATTGGAGGCCCTAGCTCCCTTGCCCACTGAAATGGATCACAACAGCCGCAGAATACACCACCAGCCCCTGCACTGCTGGGACACATTGCAATTGGCAGCATCTCTGACGTGCTGCTATCCTATTAATGGAGTAGCAAGCTCTGTGGAACACTGATGTGGGCTATTGTGGCTGCAGAGTGTACACCAGACCTTCACATGCTTGGATGCATTGCATTTGGCATCATCTCCCGCACATACTGCTATCCTCTTATTGGAGTAGCAAGCTCCATGGCCCACTGTTGGGGACACTGTTACAGAATGTACACCAGGCCATCCTCTGCTGATGTGCTGCAATCGCAGCATCGCTTTAAGCCAGTCACTCAAGCACCAGCCTCCAAAGTTCACTCCAGAATCTAGTACCCAAAGTGATGCATTGCTGTTGGGCATACACTATGTTTTCTGAGTTATAAGCAGGCATCAGCAAGAAGCAGATTGGTGTTATACAGCAAGTAGTTGGTTTGGATTAGCTGACCCATTGTGTAGTGGTAGTGCTACCTACCACTCACGGTGAAAGTGACCTGGATTTGGAAATGAGCCTGGGTGGTAAGGGACTGGCTGGAGGAGAGGGCAGCTGCCTTTGCCTGTGTGTGACTGCCCTGCAGTAGCGTGAGAGACATCATAGTGGCCACCAAGTTGGGGGAGTGTGTCAGCTTGCAATGTGCATGCTTGTTGGACACCATGGACTTCGGGAGGGAGGGAGTAAAATGGTAGCAAAGAACCATCAGGGCAGGATAATGCTAGTATCCCACAGGTCCCTCACCTACTCACCAGGCTGTTCCAACTGATCACAGATCTGGTCTCACTATGGGGCACAAGGAAAGTCCTGTGTGATGTGGTGACAAGAGTAGGGTACTTGATAAGTGGGGAACACACTGGCGACCCGGGTCTGAATGTCCTTATGTTACTCGGTGATCAGCAGCAAGAGAAAGGATTGAGCATCCCTAGGAGAACCTCCTTCCTCTGGGGAGTTAGTGTGGTGCACTGCTTAACTGATATCCTGCAGCAGCTGGGTGGCAGCACATGCAATGCCTCTATGTAGAAAGGGAACTGAACCCATGTTCAGGATGCTGGGGTGACTGATATCCAGCAGCAGCTCTGTGGCAGCACGTGATGCCTCTATGTAGGAAAGGGAACCGAACCCATGTTCAGATGCTGGGGCAACTGATATCCAGCAGCGTCTCAGTGGCAGCACATGCAATGCCACTATGTAGGGAATGGGAACCAAACCAATGTTGAGGATGTTGAGGTGTCTCCACAGAAGCTGAACTCACTAATCATACTTATTGCATGTCCATGGGCCCAGAGCAAAACCAGTAGGAAAAACACCCAAGGCAGCAAGATGCAGGCCCCACAATGGTGACTGGAACCACCACAGTCCTATGGCCAAGGCACCAGTGTATGGTAAGCCCTGGAGAAGCCAAGGACGGACTTGGGGAGGTGAAAGGCATCCGGGGAGACTAGGAGATAAACAGATTATGGAAAAAATATATCATAGACATTCTCTGCTCTTGTTGCTTGTCCACCAGTTACATCACAGTTCCCTGTTGATGACCTCACAGTTACCTCCATCCCAACAGATTATTGTGTCATAAACAGGACTTTGATGTCAAGTGTAGACAAGCAGCCAGAGCAGAAATGATTACTAGACATCCTGATTTCCTGTAAATGCCCTTATCATTAAAAAATAATGGTGGAATTTCAGAAAGGAATATGAAATATAAGTTTAATTGTGTTGAAATATGTTTTTTAAAACTTGTCCCAATGGTGTTGAGGGCTCTTTAACTGCCTAGTTACTAAGATGAGCCATAAGACAGTTCTTCTGTTGTATTTTTTAAACAGCCTGAATCCATAATTTGTCTTCCGCTCCAGTGTGCTATTTTTATTTATGTGCATTCTGCTCTTCACAGGGGCTGTTCTGATTGACAAAATTATTTAGGTTATGGTAATCATACCAAGGAGTTGCCTGCCCGAGGGTTCATTTACTCATTTTTGAAGTTTTTTGTGAGTGATTACAAGTACTGCTTTAATGCCTCACTCATAACTTCTGTCACAGTACTTTAATCACTTAAAAAGAAAAAATTCAAACATGTGCTCAATTAAATCTGGGCAGGCAACCCTTGGTATGAGTTGCATGCCTGGACCATGTCAGTGACTTTTTCAAGTACAACGGACAACGGAATGACTTTTTGGAATACGGAGCCTGGTCTGAGGACCAGTTTATGAAAATGGAAAACTATCCTAATGGCTCATCTTAGTGACTTGGCAGTTCAAAGACACTGCTTGGCTAAATCAGTCCTGATTATGAATTAGGACCCTTTAAAGAGCACCTTTCTCAGTGCTCAATACAAACAAACAAAAAACAGGGAAGTTTCCTTACCTGAATGGGAGCTCATGGCTGTAATTTTTTTCCTAATGATGCCCCAGGGCTTTAGATAATATTGGCACATAATGTGTACAAGTGCTTTAAACCTGGGAACAATCTGTACCTTTTAAGTCACCAATGATATGAAGCACTATTCCATGGGGTGTGGAGAGTTTCCATGTGTTGGGATGAGGATCAGTACATTTAAAACAAAATTGGAAGACTTTTTCCTAATATTGGGAGAGTAAAATAGGCTGATACTCACCTTATCTGAGCACTGGATGCCTCTTTGGAAGAGAAGGATTGTAATTTACTCCCGAGGGACTGGCTGCTGGATCCCAACTACAGTATTTCCTTATCACTGACTCTGTATCTGCTCTCAGATGTTTTGCAATGTCTGTATAGGGAGAGCATGGGGCACATCCATTTAGTTCTACGGTGTGTCTTTTGTTAATGCTACTTTCCTACTTTAAACTGAGTTTTGGTACAAATCAAAGCCAGGTTTCAATTAACAGCCACAACACATCTGAGCAGGAGCAGACTGTAGATAAGGAAGTGGAAGGATCAAATGGCCAGCTCCTCTTTGGAAGAGCTTATATGAGCACCTGTTTGTTCCTCTGTGTACCTTAAAATCATTAGTAAAGATGTTCTCTAAAAAAGCGTGAAGTTTAAGCAACCAGTAAGCACAAGGATCAGTACTCAAGGCCTGGTCCTCTTCAATGTAATTATTAGTGACATTACAGAAGACTGGAAGGAAAGTATGCCTGTTTGCAGATGACATAAAAACTCAGAGTGGCTGCACCTTTTTTTTTTGAGGGTGGAAAGAATGAAGGGTAATACAAAAAGCTGGAAGAATGGTCATGGGTTTGGCAGCTGGGTTTCACAGCTAAAAAGTGCAAAATCATGCACGTGGGGCAGAGAAACCTGGGGCAAAATACCAACAAGGAGGAGAGGTATTAAAAGTCACAAAGAAGGAAACAGATCTGAGGTAATCATTTCTGAAGAACTGAAGGTAGCTAAACAGTGTGACAAGGCAGTGGGAAGGCTAGCAGAATGCTGGGAAATTAGGTGGCGAAATTACCAGCAGGAAGAGGGAGGTAATAATACCCCTGTATAGATCACTGGTGAGACCACACCTTGATAACTGTTTTCAGTTCTGAAGGACCCATCTCCGCAAGGACATAGAGTGAATGCAGTACAAAGGAGAACAATCTAAAATGGTGTAGGGCCTGTATCAAAAGCCCTACAAGGAAATGCTTTAGGAATTAAATATGTACTCCCTGAAGGAGAGGGGAAAGGGGGTATTATAGAAATATTCAAATACTTCACAGGAAAAACAAGGCAATAAGAAGTTAGCATTTTCCAAAGAAAATGATGCTCAAGGACAAGGGTCGACTTTGAAGATGGAAGTGGGAGGCTCAGAGGCAATGTGAGGAAGTACTTTGCAGAGAGGGTGGTGAATGCATGGAACAGCCTCCCAGCAGAGGTGTTGGTGGCTGGAATGGTTACAGGATTCAAGAATGGATAGACACAAAGGCCTTAGAAATAAGGAGGGGGTGAAGACTGAGACCAAGTAGGGTCTGATGTGTCACTATAGGTAGGGAAGTAGAGCAGAGTGGGGGCCAGGAGGTCCTTATCTGCTGACAACTTCTATGTTTCTACATAACCTCCCAGTGCACCTGTTTGTCCAGCTATGGAAATGTGTAGAGGCAGGATCCCACTGAAAATGAGGCGTTGCAACTCTTAGCTGAATTGTTCTGGGTAAATAAGATTTGGACAGACTTCTGGCTTTTCTTTCTTTCCTCAGCCACCTGACCATTTGTTCTCCGCTCACCCACATCCATGCCATGAAGTCAGGCTTTATCCTGAGCTCTGCATACACTAAAGTAAACATCCTCTGTATTTTGCACATAGCCTCTCTTCAGAATTTGAGCACAGTTGTACTTGTCAGATGGCCTTTCCTCCTTTTTTTTATTTTTTTTTGCTCCACCTTATTCTCTATACTGATTCTCTTATCTACATGTGCTGAGCCATACTTCTCGGTCTTCAGAGTAATTGCCTATGAGGCACTGGCTTGGAGCTGTACCTTTTGCTTTAGACAGGAGGCTATGGGCTGGGTTGAGGGGTGGGCATTAAGGTTGGTAACCCCAAGGAAACCACACAACTGATTTTCCAAGATTCATCACTCAAAACCCTGTTTTTCATTTTCTTACTTTGTGCGGTTTGCATTCTTCATCCCCAATGCCTGTATTAATATCTGCAGTAATGCTGTTTTCTGCAGTCAGTATATACTGTATGTATATATGGTGGGGACATGATGTGGTGTTTTGGGAGTGATCAGTTGCCATATATAAGCAAGGAGGCAGTACAGCATAGTGGTTAAGGGCACTGAGCTGCAAACCTGAAGACCGGTGTTTGAATTCCACAGCCCCCTTACATACTATGCAACACTGAGTAAGGCACTTAACTTTCCATAGAAATGGGAATGGAGCCACTATTTGCACTGGGGTGATCTACAGACATCCAGCACAGGGGAGGAGATGGACAGAGTTCTAGTGGAAGCCATTCATAAGATTGCAACTAAGAGGGAGGTGCTGCTGGTGGGAGACTTAATCTGCCAGATAGTGGATTGCAGCTTCCATCACCAGCAGGGGGCATTCCTCAGGCAATTAGTAAATGAGCCTCGCTCAGGATGGAGTAATTTTGACCTAGTACTCACCAGCGGGTCAGTTTTGCAGATGTCCCAGTGGGTGGCCACCTGGAGACCGGTGATCACCAAACTGTGTAGTTCAATATAAGAACAGGGGCGGAGTCAAACCACATGAAGACGAGGGTCCTGGACTTCAGAAGACAGGGGAATGTCTAAGGGATGCCAGGCTTGGGTGAGAGGAGAACAGTAAGTGAAATTAAAGGAGTTGTAGTGAAGGCAACACACCTCTGAGTTAGACACGAAATAAAAGCAAGAGGATATAAAGCACTACTAAATTATGACATGAAAATTCTAACTAAAATTCTATCTCTTAGAATTAAGCAGATTCAGGCTAACCTGTTGAGCCCCAACAAGTGGGTTTGTACAAGGCAGATCCTCTGCGACCATCTACGTCTCTGTCACATATTTTGAGTCCGCTCAAGAGTCCCAAGTTCCCATGGTCCTGGTTTCATTAGAAGCAGAAAAGCCTTCGACAGAGTTCACTGGGACTTCCTCTGGGCTACCCTTAAGAGAATGGGGTTCCCAGACATGTTTATCCAGTGGATTCGGATGGTAAATAAGTCTCCTGCTGCCAGAATTTACTGTAATGGGGTCTTTTCTTCCGATTTCCTTTATTTATGGGCACTAGACAGGAGTGTCCTCTCTCCCTTTTTGTTCAATCTATATTTAGAACCCCTTTTGCTCAGTATTAAAAGTTCTCCCCAGGTTACAGATTGCTCAGTACATCAACAAATTTTGACCCTTTGCCTATTGGATGACATCCTTTTACACTTAGCTAACCCGGAGTGTTCCTTAAAATCCTTCTACAAATTATTGCCTGATTTGGCAAGGTGGCCAACTATAAGCTCAATCTATCCAAATCAGTTATTTTCCCACTAAATGATAGCACATCTCGTATCAACTTCACTCAGTTTGGTATGAAGCTGTCCTCCTCTTTATTCAAATACTTAGGTATACACCTTACTAGAGACCCTGAGGTCTTCAGAAACTTAACTTGGATGACCTAGACTCAAGGATACAACAAGATTTCTAGAGATAGTCTGCCCTCCCTTTATCACTGTGGGGTCGATAAGTATTATTGTTGAATGTGTTACCTCAGGTTTTCTACCCACTAAATCTACTGAATATTTATTTTCCCATGTCCTACTTCCAGCAGCTTCATTCTGCTATTATTAAATTTATTTGGCAGGGCAAACATCCCAGGAGAGCCTTCTCCAAACTTAACCTACCTAAGAAAAAGAAGGTCTTCGTCTCCCTAATTTTATGCTATATTATTGGGCAGTCATTTGTCCAAGATGGGGCGGTGATACAATGCAAGATCTGAGGATATTTTCCTGTATGGCTGCAGCTGGAAAGGAGGATGTTGGATAAGTATAAACTTCAGTTATTCAGAGTTTTCTATTATTCCTCTTCCGCTCTACCCTCCAATTACAAAGTAGTATCATAGGGGTTTCTATTAAGGTGCTGACTCAGTGCTGGAACTTTTTAATATTTCAGTTAAAAAGATATGGCTCAGCCTCTTACTTTAAACCCCAATATCAGGTTTGGTGGCTCTCAATTCCTCCAGACTGCTCCTCAGCTACAAGACTGTTGTGTGGAAAGTCTTTTTTCAGGAATCCTTCTTTCCTCGATAGAGATTATGACTAAGTTTAATATGCCTCAGAAACTTATATTCAAAGTCTTCCAATTGAGACACCTCATGGTTTCCTCTTTTGGCTCAATATTTACTCCATCCCAAATCAGGCCTATTCTAAAACAGATACAGGATTATGCAAATAACCCCATAGTATATCTAGATATACTTTTATTTACTGGAGGCCAAGCACCAGAATCCCTCAAAGGCTCTAAGATCTGGGACACTCTTCTGCCAGACTCTCCCACGATTTGGGGTCAGATATGGGGAGACATGCATAAATACCTCACCCAAGATAGACATAGGCTTACTCAATACCACATTCTAAATAATCTATATTATACACAGTCAAATTGGCCAGATTAGGTAGATTGCTTGAACACCTGTACAACGTAGGTATTGCTGAAAGTAACCTGGTACACATTCTTTGGCACTGTGACAAAGTAGCTCCTTTATGGTCTTTAATTCAATCCAAGCTGGACCCTCTTCTGGGACTAAGTGATTTGTTTACTACAGAAATTTGTATTCTAGGACAGTTTACTAATATTCAGGTTCTGGAATGTAGATTCCATATGGCCTTAATTTATAACAGTGAAAAGACTGGTTCTTAGACATTGGATGGACCAATTAGTTATTTCATACGAGGAATGGATTAAAGAAATGTCTCTTTATTTTAAGACTGAGAAGCTAATAGCAAGTACCCAGAACTGTTTGACATCCTTTAGCAGGAGATGGGGCAAATTGTATGCTTCTTTATTTGCACTAAACCTCATATGGGAACACCTCTGATTGTCTGATTCATATTAAGTTTTCCTTGATGCTGGTTACTGTGTATTGACTAGTTCTTGGTTTATCTCTGTACATATTTTTTTTTTCAATAAGGCACATCGGGGAAGGGATTATGAGGGGGTTTTGGGGTACAAGGATGGAGGGGGCATGGGTTTGATACTGTTCCAGATCATGGGTGCATGATACATTCCAATTGTAATTTTGAAATTGGTTGGATCTTGTAAGTAGTCTACGTTCTCAATATTTACTGTGAGTGTTTTTTTTTATGCTTCAAAACTTAATAAAAATTCTGAATTTCAAAAAAAAAGAGGATATAAAGACTGCTATGGTTTTCAGAGGAGGTGACTGGAAGGTTATGGCACTACAGTTAACGCTCAGAAGGGTAGTTATTAACGAGTGGTGACTTTTCATTTTTCATTAATGTTTGCTTAAACATACGTGAAACCGCTTTTGAAAACGAGCCCCATAGACTTGTATGGGACACACCCCAAGCTCTTCTGGTTAGATGTCACATTACATTGGAGCATGGAGGCAGAGCAGGCTGACCAGAAAGTGAAAAGGGATTGACTGGCCAACAGTTCAGCCAGAGTTACGATCCCTTCCTCCTTTACTATCCCTTGCTGCAACGTGGGCTATGAAGCCCGCTACAGTATGTCACACTGTTACTTTAAAAGGCAATGATTGATCATGATTAAACATGACAAATTATGCAGATTAATTACAGCAGAGCAGCCAGTGAGAGCCATTTACAGCAATCCTGATTAATCATGACCCAATCTTACAAGCATATGATCAAGCATGATTAATCATGATCTGTGAAGCCGGTTCTGATTGGCTGCCAGTAACTCATCAGTTATTGATCAACTATTACTAATCATGATTGATAAAATAAAAACACCATCAACAAAGCTAATCATGGTCATATCTTACAAGCATATGATCAATCATGATTAATCATGATCTGTGAAGCAGGTTCTGATTGGCTGCCATAACCTGCATCAGGTGTTAACTATTATTAATCATGATTGATAAAAAAACTACCATCAGCAAAGAAAGAAAAGTGATGGTTTAGGCTGCTTTGAATATTGATTGATTATGCAAGATAATGATTTAGCACCACCAAAGTACTGAATAAAATGATCATGACCCAGCAAAACAGTTAGACCAATACTGATCAATCATGATTAATAATGATTGACCATAAAAACCCCACCATGATGCCAATAAAATAATAATGATTTTGATTACTTCAGGTAATGATTAATACTGTATATTGGAAATCTCAAAAATTCAAGAACAATCATGATCAGATCATGACCAATAATTTGATGATTTATGATTGGTGTCCATTTAACGTTGGTGGACTTTCTTTATTAATGATTTTTGGTGATTTTTCATACTTGATCATGATCTTTAGCAATGAAATATAGGGATATTTAATGATCAGTCATGATAAACTCTCATTCATTTCAGCTGGAAATCTTTGATACTTTGGAAAATGTTAGTGTTACTGTACTGGAATCACCTCAAATAAATATAAAGATTTTGGAGGAAACACATCTTCACTGAATTAACCTTTCTTATTATAGTCAGTGGCAGGGATCTTCATCTGTTGCAGTCTGTTTTATGGATTTGTCAAAATGGGTTTAAAGTTCAGTTCTAAAGTGTGGTCATTTTCTTTCTGGGCAGGATCACCCCAAGTATTTTAATTGATTTGAGGGTGTGAGTGTTATTCTAGCTACCTGGAGAGCATCCCCTCCCAACGGCATCCATTCACACGTGCTTGACAAATTTATTTTATGTTCTGATACTGGGCCATACTTTCTGAATATTTGAGTGACAGCTTCTGTTGCTTCTTGAAGTCTGGACAGGAACAAGAAAATATCATCTGTGAACAGTGATGCTACGTGATGCACTTCCTTCCCTTTCTCAGCCTTCCATTTTGATTTTTCTTATGCAGTAGTACAGTGCAGTGGCTGCAGGGCAGTAATCTTTAGGCAGACCTTTTGGACACTAAAATGCTGCCCCATCTGCAGACACCTCTCTGGACTGAGGAAGGAGATTGCCAGACTCAAGGCCGAGCTGGCATGATTTAGGAGGACCTCCGCCTCCATCCAGAGACCACCTAGTCCATCTCCACTGCCTCAAAGGGTGCTAGGAAGGAGGAGTGGCTGGACAACAGTGGGCTTGGGGAGGGTAAGGGTGGTGGAACGTAAGCACATCCAACATCCCATACTACTACAAAACTCCTATGCTGCACTGGCAGGGTGGGTTTGTCCCACAGAGGCACCTGAGGTAGTGGCTGAGACGGTGTGGAGGTCCTCCATGCTGGAGACCCAAGGGATGGTGGTGGACCTCAGAGGAGGAGGAGGAGGAGGAAGTGAATCCTGGTGGGGGACTCAATCCTGAGGGGATTCAGCTGGGGACAGGAAGGGCGGAGTGAGAGATAGGGTGCCTTGCAGATACTACAGCTAGAAAGGATGGAAGGTGGATCCTAGGGATCACTAGGAAGGCAGGGAGAGAGGAGAGCTGGATATCATTGTCCATTTGGGACAAATGACCCAGCAAGGAGGAACCAGAAACTGTTCAGGAGGAGTTCAGGAGACTGAAAGGGTCTGGGACAAGTAGCAAAATCTGTTGCTTTCTTGGAGGTGCTACCTGTTCATGACAAGAGGATGACAGGAGTCTCTGCACCAGGAACTTCAATGTATGGTTGAAGAAATGGTGCAATGATGAGATTCAGATTCATTGGAGACTGGAGCTCCTCCTGGATGGATAGAGGCCTGTACAGATGAGTCAGCATGCATCTGTCCAGGAGTGGAACTGGGATCCTCAGTGAAAGTTTAGATGCTACATAGGTAAGATTTAAACTAGCTGGGGGGCAGACTAAGGCAGAAGGGCATGGACTGTCCACTCCACAAGCTAACAGGATTAGCAGCACAAATTCCAAGGGTGAAGAATATCAAAAAGTTTAAATACAAGGAGTAAATCAGGTAGAAGAGGGAAGTGGAGAGAGGAAAGGATATAAGGGAGATGATAAGGGAGGACAAATGGGCAAAGAGAAGGGAGGTGACAGTAAAATCTGGAGAGTCATGTGTGCTAATGCTCAAAGTCTGGGCAACAAGGTTGTGGACCTAGGGGCCACCATGATGGTAGCAGACCTTGACATAATCGCAATTACAGAGACATGGTACAATGATAACCAGGACTGGGACGCAGCTATACCAGAGTATGCTCTATTCAGGAGGGCCAGGGTAGGCAGAAAGGAAGAGGAGAAACAGCTCTTTATGTGAAAGAGATCATAAAGGCCACAGAAATACAAAGGGATCAGGAGAGTGGAGGTACTGTGGGTTACCCTAGAGACAAGGAAGGGGCTGTTATTCGAACAGTGGTGATCTATAGACCTCCAGCACATGGAGAGGAAGTAGATAAGAAATGATGGAGGAAATCTGACTAACAAAGGGGAGGTTTTGTTGGTATGAGATTTCAATATGCCAGATGTGGATTGGAGCATGCCAGCAGCAGCAACAGGTATAAGTAGGGAAATCCTAGACTCTATGCAGAGGGCGTTCCTCAGGCAACTAGTCAGTGAACCCACTCATGGGGGGCATTCTGGACCTGGTACTGTCAAATGGGGACAGTGTCACTGGCGTCACAATGGGGAGCTACCTGGGGACAAGCGATTATCGCACAGTGTGGTTCAGGGTTAGAACTGGGCTTGAAACAAACCACGCTGAAACAAAGGCATGGACTTCAGCAGGGCCAATTTCTAGAAAATGGGAGAGTGCCTCCGGAAGCACTAGCAGAGAGAGGGAATTGGAGGGTAGAGGAGATGGGCAGAAATAAGGAAAGCCATCGAGAAGGCAACAAACCTCTGTGTCAAGCAGCTTACAAAGAAAAGGAGAAAGAAAGACCACTGTGGTTCTCTAAGAAACATAGAAACATAGACTTTGACGGCAGATAAGGATCACTTGGCCCACCCAGTCTGCCCATTTCCCTACCTATTGGATAAGCTGCAGATTCTAGTTAACCAACAGCCTACTTCCTGCAACCCCCACTATAACTGTCTTATGTCTGTCCCATGCATGTTTGAATTCCCCAACTGTTTTAGACCCCACAACTTCTCAGGAAGGCGGTTCCATGCGCCCACCACTCTCTGTGAAAAGAATTTCCTCACATTACCCTGAGCCGTCCCCCTCTAACTTTAAATTGTGCCCCTTGTTCTTACACATCTCTTTTTCTGAAAGATGCTACCTCCTGGACTTTGTTGATTCCCTTGAGGTACTTAAAAGTTTCTATCATATCCCCGTCCCTCCTTTCATCAAGGGTATACATATTAAGCTCTCTTAGTCTCTCTTCATATGGTTTCTGATGTAGACCCTGCACCATTTTAGTTGCTGCCCTCCTCTGGACTGCTTCCATCCTGTCTATGTCCTTGCATAGATAGAGGTCTCCAAAACTGCACACAGTACTCCAGATGGAGTCTCACCAATTGTCTGTATATAGGGATAACCACTTCCCTTTTCTACTTGTGATGCCCCTCCCTATGCATCCCAGTATCCTCCTGGCTCTTCTTACTGACTTCTCTCATTGCTTACCCACCTTTAGGTCATCTGATATGACTACACCCAGATCCCTTTCCATTATTGTTGTCGTTAGTACCTCCCTGCTATTGTGTACTCTTCTCCTGGATTTTATTTCCCAGGTGTATTACTTGCACTTCTTTGCATTGAATCTAAGTTGCCATGTGTCTGACCATTCCTCCAACCTTGCCAAGTCCCTTCTCATCCTTTCTACCCCCTTGTGTATCAACTCTGTTACAGATCTTTGTGTCATCTGCAAAGAGGCATATCTTTCCTTCCAGACTCTCTGCAATGTCACCTATAAAGATGTTAAAGAGGACTGGACCCAGTACTGAGCCCTGCGGTACTCCACTAGTAACCCCCTTTCTTCAGAATGTGTTCCATTCACTATTACCTTCTGTGTCCTGTTGTGCAGCCAGTTTGCTACCCAGGCTACTACCCTGGGACCCACTACCAGGCTGGCTAACTTGATTATTAATCTTTAAGGGACTGTGTCAAATGCCTTGATAAAGTCTAGGTAGGCCATATCCACAGCCCTCCCTGGTCAATTACTTTGGTCACCCAGTCAAAGAAATCGATTAGATTCGTCTGACATGACCTTCCTGCAGTGAATCCATGCTGCTTTGGGTCCTGTGCCCCTGGCCTCTAGGTACTGAACAAATCTTTCTTTCAGAAGTGATTCCATCATTTTTCCCCCACCACTGAGGTCAAACTAGCAGGTCTGTAGTTTCCTGCTTCTGCCTTGCTCCCACTTAAGTGAAGGGAATCACATCTGCCCTCCTCCAGTCCTCAGGTACCACCCCATCTTCCCATGATTTGTTAAAAGTGTGGTTAGTGGTGTCACTAGGTCCTCCCTTAGCTCTTTTAGGATTCTAGGTGAATCCAGTCAGGCCCCATTGCTTTGTCCACCTTGAGTTTTAGGAGTTCTTTCAGTACTCTTTCTTCTGTAAATGGACTGGCGTCAACCCCACTATCCACAGTGCTTCTACTGTTTGGTTTAGGTAACTCCTCCTCTTCTTTTTGTGAATACTGAGCAAAGTATTCATTCAGTATCTCTGCCTTTTCACTGTCTCCTCTGCCCACCTCCCTTCTCCTTTATTAATCTTCACTATCCCTCCTTAACCTTTCTATGCCCCTAATGTACCTATAAAGGTTTTATCCCCTTCTTAACTGAGTTGGCTATCTTTCCTCAGTTTGGGCCTTTGCTTTTCTGACTGCCTTCCCACTTCTTTCTGCTTTAATTGATACAGTTCCTGTCGTGGTCTCGTCTGTGATTCCTTATACTTTTGAATGCAGCCTTTTTCTCCTTAACCTTCCTGACACTTCTTTGAGAACCATAGTGTTTTTATTCTGCTTTGTTTTCTTTATTTGTTTCACACAAAGGCTTGTTGCCTCCATGATGGGTACTAAGGAAGTAGCTGATAAAGTAAAGGCAAAGAGCTTAGCATTCAAAAGATACACGGCAACACAGAAGGAAGACAAGAGAGGGTTATTATCAGAAGAAAGTAAGGGAGGTAGCAAAAGCAGTTAGGCGAGCTAAGGCACAAATGGAGGAGAACATAGGCAAGTCAGTAGAAAAGAGGGCTAAAATATTCTTCAGGTATATAAGCAAAAAGAGGAGAAACAAGGTGGGGACAGCAAGACTAAAAGGAAGAAAGGAGGTGTGGAAAAGGACCAGAAAAAGCAGACATATTGAATGAGTACTTTTGTTCAGTATTTAGAAAAGATGGGGTGGGTGACAGGCCACTGACAAAGGAAAAGGGCATAAATGGAATGGAGGTAGACAATATCCTTTTATTGAGGAGAGAGTCCTCAAGGAACTGGAGAAACTAAAGTGGATAAGGCAATGGGGCAATGGGGCTGGACGGAGTGCACACTAGGATACTGAGGAACTTAGGAAGTAGTTCACTGTATCTCTGACTCCTCTGTTTAACCTATCACTGGTTGCAGCAGTTGTATCAAGGACCGTGGAGGGTGGATGTGGTTCCACTTTACAGAGTGGGAATAAGGAGAAGGCAGGGAACTATAGACCTGTAAGTTTGACGTCAGTGTGGCAAACTTATGGAAACACTTCTAAAAGAAAGGATTGTGGATTACCTTGCAGCAAATGGTTTGCAGGATCCAAGACAGCATGGGTTCACTGGGGAGATCTTGCCAGAGAAACCTGATTGATTTCTTCAACTTGGTGAGCAGAGAAGTGGATCAGGGAGGGATAGTGGATGTGGCCTACCTAGATTTGAGTAAGGCTATTCACACGTTCTGCACAAAGACTGGTAAAAAGCTGAGCAGCCTGGGAGTGGGTCCAAAGGTAGTAAAATGGGTACAAAATTGACTGAATAACAGAAGCCAGAGGATGGTGGTAAATGGGGTACACTCTGAGGAAGGAAAAGTAACCAGTGAGGTGACACAGTGGTCAATTCTGGGACCAGTCCTCTTCAATGTTTTCATTAGCAACATCACAGAAGGGCTGGAAAGGAAAGTATGCCTGTTTGCAGATGACACAAAATCTGCAACAAAGTGGAAACCCTGGAGGCGGTAGACAGAATGAGGATGACCTGAATAAACTGGAAGAATAGTCGAGGGTATGGCAGCTAGGCTTCAGTGCTAAAAAGTGCTAAATTATTATAGGCACAGGAACCCTAGGGCAACATACCAACTGGAGGAGAGGAGATGGCAGCAACAAAACAGGAAAGGGACCTGGGGTTCATCATGTCTGATGACCTGAAGGTTGCAAGAGCAGAACAATAAGGCAGTAGAAAAGGCTAGTAGAATGTTGGGGTGCATAGGGAGGAGTTGTACAAGCAGAAAGAAAGAGGTGGTGTTGCCACTGTATAGACTGTTAGTGAGGCCCCACCTGGAGTACTGTGTCCAGTTCTGGAGGCCTCATCTCAAGAAGGAAATAGATCGAGCTGAGGCGGTACAGAGAAGGACAGCCAAAATGGTGCATGGCCTGTATCAGAAGCACTACAAGGAAAGACTCAAAGAATTGAATATGTACTCTCGGAGGACAGAAGAGAAAGGAGACATGATAGAAACATTCAAATATCTCAAGGTATCAATAAGGTACAGGAGGGTGGCATTTTACATAGAAAGAAATGCTTAAGAACAAGGGACATGATATGAAACTGGAAGGGGGAAGGCTCAGAGGGAATGTGAGAAAGTACTTCTTCATGGAAAGGGTGGTGGACACTTGGATCAGACTACCAGCAGAGGTGGTAGGTGCTAAAATGGTAGCAGGATTCAAGCATGCATGGGATAGACCTTAGTAACAGAGCAGGGGAGGGTAAGGCCAGAGATCATGCAAAGTCTGCAGTGACACAGTAGTTAGGATATTTGTAGGGCAGACTAAATGGGCCAAGGGTCCTTTTCTGATGACAACTTCTATATTTCTGTTTCTATGCTATGGTTAGAGACTGTACATTTAAGACGATAGTTAAGGGAAAGGCGGCACCCTGCCTGGTCCCTCTTGTTAGTAGGACACTGTCTGATAGGCTCCCATTTGTAACTGTCTGGGCCTGCAGTTTCTTGTAGAGAACTGCTATCTAAGCCTGCCTTCTTTTCCCAAACCCAAAGTGCCCAGAGTAGCAAACATTAAGGGCCACCTGACCAGGCTGAAGGCTTTCTCAGCATCTGGGGGCCAGAAGACTGGGCTGAGCAGCCTTCCCCTGCCCACTTTCATATTATATGAAATATTCTCCTGAGATTGCCCCTAGCCTATTGACCCTCCACAAACTTTGCCTCGTCCCACTGGATCCTTTTCTAGCACTCCTCCACCCTGGTGGCTATGACCTTCGCACTGATCTTGTAATCTACATGAAGCAGTGATATGGGTAGGTATGAGCAACACAGGGTTGGGGTTTCCTAGTTTAGGGAGAATGGTTATTGTTGCCATGTATTGTGAGGTGGGGAGCTGACTCTCCATCTAGGGCCTCTACTATTGATCCCATTATGCCCTCTAGCTGGCCCCAAAACTTTTATAGAACCTCTGCTGGGATGCCATTTGGGCAGGGATCTTGCCCTGTGCTAATGTAAAAACTGCTGTTCTGACTTCCTCTATTTTGAGATTATAGAAACATAAAATTTGATGGCAGATAAGGGCCGCTTGGACCACCCAGCCTGCCTGTTTGTCCCTGCCTATCCTGTCACCACAGACCCTACTTGTTCTCTGTATTTCCCCTTGCTTCCTACTAAGATTCCCTTGTGTCTATTCCATGCAAGCATGAAGCACCACCATCTCTGCTGGAAGACTGTTCTTGACATTTACCACTCTTTCAGTGAAGAAAGACTGTCACATTTCTCCTAAATTTCCCCGGTTTCCAGCTTCATTGCATGTCCTCTTATTCTTGTGCATCTTTTCCTCTAAAAATGCTTCCCTCCTGTACCTTATTCAACTCTCTCTTCCTTCTCTCCTCTAGGGTGTACACACTTGAGGTTCATTAATATCTCCTTTAAGGCTTCTGATGCAGCCTCTGCATCATTTTAGTTGCACTCTGGATGGCCTTCACCCTGTCTATGTCCTTTCTGAGATGTGGTCTCCAAAACTGGAGGTGGGGTCTCACAATTATCTATATAATGGCAGTACCACCTCCCTCCTTCTACTGGTGATAACCTCCCTATGCACCTATAGCATACCACTAGCCCTATCTACTGCCTTGTCAAACTGTCTCGTTACCTTAGGATCATCAGATATAATTAGTCCTGGGTCCCTTTCCTGTTTGGTAATTGTCGGTACCTCTTCTCCCATTTTGTACTCTGCCTCTGGATCTCTGTGCCCTAGGTGCATAATTGTACACTTCGCGCATTGAAACCCACCTCCCATACCCTTAACCATTTTTTGAGTTTTCTTGTCTCCACATTCTTTTCTCTCTCTCTGAGTGTCTACCATTTGCAGATTTTTGTGTCATCTGCAAGGGGCATACCTTCCTTCTAACTCATCTGGAATGTCATTTATAAAGACACTAAAGAGGACTGGTCCCAGTACAGAGCCCTGAGGTACTGCAGTGGCCAACCTCTCTTTCTCAGAGTGAACTATGTTGTCTCCTTGCTTTTAACTAATTTCTTACCAGGTTTACCAGCTTAGGACCCATACCTAAGCTACCCAGTTTCATTATGAGTCTCCTATGGGTACGGTGTTAAATATCTCACTAAAATCTAAATAGGTCACATCCTCTGCATCATCCTGATCTATTTTCCTGGTCACCCAGACAAAGAAATCCATCACATTTGTCTGTCATGACCACTTCCTGTAAATCCATACTACCTCAGGTCCTGTAACCTGCTGGATTCAAAATACGCTACAATCCTTTACTTTAGCAGTGACTCCAGTAACTTTACCAGCTTTCCACCATTGATGGCAGACTGACTAGCCTACAGTTGCAAGCCTCCTCCTTACTACCATTTTATAAAGTGGGATTACATCTGACTCTTCCAGTATTTGAGAACCACTTCATCCTTCCTAAGCCTATCCTCTTGAGTGACCAACTGCAGTGGTAGGGGTTTTAGATAGGTACTGGGGCACTCTAGAGATTTCTGTGATTTATTGCTGTTGGCAAAAAGTTCTAAAGTTCTGTCTTATTTTCTGTTGTTCCACCATCACCACCCCTATCTGGATGTTGTATTCTAGTAATTGTTTTCTCTGCATCTTGTTTCTCAGTTGCTGTGCAACACTACTGCATCGAACACTATTGAAGTGGCATTAACAAGGCCATCTCTTTGGTTCTGGATATCACTGCTCTTGTCCGTGTTCATCCTCTACCCTTCATCCTCGGTCCCCTTGGTTCGATGGGACCTTGAGGGAGATGTGGCAATCTGCTCTAGATGCCAACCACCTTAGATTGATGGAACACTATCAAGTCTTTCATCTCGAAATAACCCATAAGAAGGCAGAGTTCCTGTCCGGGAGATTGCAGCTGCTCAGAACTCGACTGGCTCAGCTCTTTGAACTGTGGACAGATTATGCAAACCAGCCTGCAGGTTCAAAGAGCCTTTTCTCAAGTGGAGTGTGAAGAGCTTGCTTGTTTCTTTGAGGCTAAGGTGGTTGACATCAGGCAGAGCTCCAACCAGCACACCCTATGGGAGATGCTATGGATCGGCGCTAGGTCACTATCCCTCACTTCTCCTGGAGTTCCTTTGACCGCCGGAGTTCATTTATGTCATGCAGATTGTCCAGGATATGCACCCTATGTGCTGTAGTTTGGATCTGGGCCCAAATACCCTGATTAGGGGCTGTTGTGATACCATCTGCCTGGTTCTAGCACGGATAGTCTGGTGCTTCTTGGAGACAGGTGAGTTTCCTAGCTCCCTGAAGGAGGCAGTGGTAATGCCTATCCTGAAGAAAGCTCTCTGGATGCAGACTGTCCTGCCTACTACAGACTGATCTCTAACCTTCCTTTTGTGGGGAAGGTGATTGAGAAAGTAGTGGCCCTACAACTGGAGAACCATTTGACCATCCATGACATTTATGAACCTCTCCAATCTGATTTTCATAAGAGGCATAGTACCAAGACTGCACTGGTTCAGGTGCTCAATGATTCTTGATGGCAGAGATCAGAAAAGCCTCCATCTTGGTTCTTCTTGATCTCTCATCAGCATTTTTTTTTTTTTTTTATTTTAGTTGTTTAACCAGGTATAGCACACAAAGCTGGAAGCTTTTTACAGGAGTGACCTGGGAGCACAAGGAGGTTAAATGACTTGCTCAAGGCCACACAGTATGCAAGTGGAAGCTGTGGGATTCAAACCTAGGTCTGGTTTGCTGGATGTCACCAGATTTGCAGCTCAGAGCCTTAGACCACTGCGCTATACTGCCTCCACAGCATTTAACACTGTGAACCATGGAGTTTTCTCGAACACCTGAGGTTCATCTGTGGTCTGTCTAGTACAGTCCTCAGGTGGTTTAGATCTTTCCTCACTGGCAGAACTCAGGGTGGTGTCAGGGATCTATTCCTCCCACCCAGTCTCTCTGTCATGTGGGTACCTCAGGGTTTGGTGTTGTCCCCATGTTGTTCGGAGTGTACGTGCTGCCCTCGGAGACATTGTAAGAAGGTATGGGCTGAGGTTTCACTGCTAAGCTGATGATACCCAGCTCTACCTATCTTTTGCACCCAACCAGGATAGAGCTCTCTCGATATTTAACAATTGCCTCACTGAAATCCAGGATTGGATGAATTCAAGCTGGCTGAAGTTGGACTCGGGAAGACTGAGGTGATGGTTGTGAACCCAGGTTGCCAGATAGAGGGATGGGAGCTGGTTTACTTTTGGGACTTTTTCTTGGTGGCTCCCAGCTCCTTACTTCTGAATGGGTGCAAACCTGGGGTTATTTTGATGATGAGCTGACAGTGCGATCGCAAGTGTCAGCAGTCATCAAATCTTCCTTTACCATCTGAGGAACATCTCCAGGATTAAGCACCTAGTTCTGTCCAGTGATCTGCCTACATTGGTCCATGCCTTTGTGACCTTGCACCTTGATTATTGCAGCTCCCTTTATCTAGGGCTACATGGGGTTGACATCCACTGCTTGCAGCTACTGCAGAATGCTGCAGCCCATTTATTGATGGGTACTCCTGTCACATCTCTCCAGTGCTGTGCAAGCTGCACTGGCTGCGGTACAGTGGCAGATCCCTTTAAAGTTGGACTTCTGACTTATAAAGCCCTACAGACAGGGGCCGGACTACCTGAAAGAGCTTCTGGTGCCATATTGCCCCAACCGATTGCTCCGCTTGGCTGATGAGGGGTTGCTAGAGATTCCAAGGGTTTCTTTAAAATCTTCAGGGCCTGTTCATTATGTAAGCGCCCCAGCCCTTTGGAATTTCTACCCCATCAGAGCTTCAGGAGTGCATGACCGTGGAGGGATTTAAACAGGCCCTAAAGACCCACTTGTGGCATCAAGCTTACTTCACCTGATGGTATTTTATTCTGAATTTTATGAAACCCTGTATTTATTGTATTTATGGCTTTTATTGCATCCTGTTTTACCTTTTGTATTTTATTGTCAAGGTGCCTTGATTCTAGAAAGGTGCGTAAAAATAAAGTATATTATTGTTATTATTATTATAAACCCATTAAAATTTCCATTTAAATTCCTATTAATCGTATATAAATAAGGCCAAATCAACAGTGTAATTTATCTCAAAGCATTAAAATCCCTTAAATTTAATGCTTTTCTGTCATTAAATTTTAATGGCCATGAAACTTAAGTGGTAATTTAATGGTTAGTTAGCCATGAAATGCATGGCCATTAGTTGTTGTTAAGTGCTATTAATTTAATGGTCTATCGTCCATTAATGTTTTCTGCCATTAACTTTTTAATGGTATTTTTAATGGATTTCAACCATTAATTTTGTTGACCATTAATGCCAGCTAATGGCCATCAGATATGCCATTAATCTCTCCATTTAAGATCCCATTAATTGAATCTGTATTTTGAATTAGTGTAATAATGGCCATTAAACCATAGTTACATATTAATGGTATAATTAATAGTATCTATCCCTTAAATAAAACCCTTGATACCCTATTAATCGGTACATAAATAATGGCACCATTAAATTGTTTTACACTTTTAATGGCCATTTCTCTTTAATGGTATTGTAGCATTTTAATGGTCCCATTAATCACATGACATGCCATTACAATCCATGAATTTTAATGGCTCATTAATTGTACTGAATTAAACCCTGACTGTTATGCAACAGAATTCATTATTAAGTTTGTTTTGATGAGCTAATTACTGTTACGGAAAACACTGATGCATAGCAGAACCCATCAGCATGCAATTCCTTTGAATACAGAGTCTGGATCATTATCTGACAATAATACACTAATTGCTTTTTAGCTGTTTACATTACAACTTGTCAAACCTCAATAGTGCAAACTGCAGTGTGGTTATAGTGTGTTTCACATAATTCAGTCGTTATGTGTATGGTGTTACATAAACTATTTGATTTCTTCAGCACTTATCACAATTGATCTTTTTAAAGCTCATGTACTATATAAGCTATGATTGTCTTGTAATAAAGCTACAGCCCAGCATCTTGTTGGCTTTCGCTGCCTGCTTATTTCTGCACTGGGCAGAGTTGTTCATATTCCCAGTTATAATCACCCCCAGGTCCTTTTCCTCCTCTGTTATCCGCAACAGTACCCCTCCCAGCTGATAGCTACTCCTCTGGTTCTTAGCTCCAAAGTGCATTACCTTGCACTTCTTGGCATTGAACCTCAACTGCCATGATTCCGACCACTCCTGTAGTTTGGTCAGGTCCCCTGCAGTCCTTTCCACCCTCAATGTCATCAACCACAGCTCTCATCTTGATATAGTCTGCGAACAAACTGATCTTACTCTGGGTCCCTTGAGAAATATCTGCTATGAATACCCCAAACAGCACTGGTGTCAGTACCCGATCCCTGTGGCACCCACTTGTTACTGCTGTTGGCGATGAGAGTTTCCCTCCACCACCACCATTTTCTGCCTGCCCTTCAGCCAGTTTATGATCCATTTGACCATCTTAGTACCCACCCCTGCATCTTCTAGCTTCCTCCCAGCCTCCAGTGTGGCACTGGAATTGAAGGCCTTGCTGAAGTTCAAGTATAGGACATCCACTGCATGGTCCTTGTCCAATCAGGTTTGTCTGGCAGGACCTGCCCAAATAAACCCATGCTGCAGCCTGTCCTGGAGCCCACTGTGCTCCAAAAAGTCACCAGTCTTTCCTTAAGGATGGTCTCCATGAGCTTACCTACAACTGATGTGAGGCTCACCAGTCTGTAGTTGCCTGATCATCCCTAGGGCCACCTTTGTGAATGGGTACCACATGGGCTAACTTCCAGTCCTGTGGGATGCATCCTATGTGCAGAGAAGTATTAAGAACAGGTCAGCCAGTGGTCCTGCCAGGCTCCCCTGCCAGTTACTTGAGCACCCTAGGGTGAATGCCATCTGGTCCCGTGCCTTGTCCACCTACAGTACCTTCAGCCCTTCCAGTATTCTGCCCTCCATAATTTCCAGTACTCTGCCCTCCATAATTTCTCCACCTGTCACCCTCCCCAGAATTCTAAAAGAACTAAGGGAAGAACTAGTAACACCACTGACTACCCTTTCTAATAAATCATGGAAGGATGGTGTGGTACCTGAGGACTGGATGAGGGTGGATGTGATTTTCCTTCACAAAAGTGGGAGCAAGACAGAGGCAGAAAACTACAGACCTGTTAGTTTGACCTCAGTAGTAGAGAAAATGATGGAATCACTTCTAAAGGAAAGAATTGTTGAGTACTTAGAGGCCAGTGGGGCATAGGACCCAAGGCAGCATGGATTCACGGTGGGAAGGTCATGTCAGACAAATATAATTGATTTCTTTGACTGGGTGACAAAAGTAGTAGACCAGGAGGGCTGTGGACAGGGCCTACCTAGACTTTAGCAAGGCATTTGACACAGCCTCTCACTAAAGATTAATAAATAAATTAGCCATCCTGGGAGTGGGTCCCAGGGTGATAGCCTGGAGTAAAACACTGGCTGGACAACAGTACACTGTGGAGAATAGTAAATGGAGTCCACAGTGAAGAAAGGGGGTTACTAGTGGGAGTACCTCAGGGTTCAGTACTGGGGCGATCCTTTTTAATGTCTTTATAAGTGACATTACAGAGGGACTGGAAGGGCAAGTATGTTTCTTTGCAGATGACACAAAGATCTGCAACAGGGTTGATACACAAGGTGGGTTGGAAAGGATGAAAAGGGACTTGGCAAGGTTGGAGGAATGGTCAAATGTATGGCAGCTTAGATTCAGGGCAAAGAGAGCAAAGTAATGCACCTGGGAACAAAACCCAGGGAAGAGTACACAATGGGGGATGAGATACTGTACTGACAACAACAAAATGGAAAGGACCTGGGGTAGTCATATCAGACTACCTAAAGGTGGGCCAGCAATGTGAGAAGGTAGTAAGGAGGGCTGTGGGGATACTGGAATGCATAGGAGAGGCATCACCAATAGAAAATGGGAAGTTGTTACACCTCTGTACAGACAGTTGGTAAGGCACATCTGGAGTACTATGTACAGTTCTGGAGACCACTTTCTGCAAAGACATAGACAGGGTGGAAGCTGTCCAGAGGAGGGCAACCAAATGGTGCCGGTCTGCACCAAAAGACATATGAAGAAAGACTAAAGGAGCTTAAGATGTATAGCCTCGAGGAAAGGAGGAGAGGGGTGACATGATAGAAACATTCAAATGCCTCAAGGGAATCAACAAAGTCCAAGAGGGTAGCATCAGAAAAGAGATGTGCAAGAACAAGGGGCACAATTTGAAGATAGAGGGGGCGGCTCAGAGGTAATGTGAGGAAGTATTTTTTCACAGAGAGGGTTGTAGATGCTTGGAACAGCCTTTCTGAGGACGCATGAGAGTCAAAAACTGGGGCAATTCAAGAATGCGTGGGATAGACACAAGGCAATTCTAGTGGGGGTAGGAGAAGTAGACTGTTGGTTAACTAGGATCTGCAGATTATCCGTAAGTAGGGAAATGGGCAGACTAGGTGGGCCAAGCGGTCCTTATTTGCCATCAAATTCAATGTTTCTCTGTTTCCCTCTCCACCATCCCCATGAGGTATCTGTCCCCCCACCATGAATACAGAGCAGAAGCACTCATTTAGTGCCTCTGCCTGCTCCTCCCTTCTCTTCCCACCCCCACCCTTCTTAATTCTTATTATCTGGTCCCTGTTCTTCATTCTTTCACCTATGTATCTGAAGAAGTCCTTCTGTCCATCCTTAATGCACTGTGCCAGTCTCAGCTCTTGAATGCCTTGATGGCTCTGACTAGCCCTGTAACCTCCCTGGACTTCTTTGTATACTCCTCTCCATCTTCCCTTCCCTGATCTCTTGAACCTTTGAAAACTCTCCTCTTGGCTCTAACCCTCCATCACCTCCTTGATCAGCCAGCTGGGTTTCTTGACCCTTCCTCTTCTTGCTCCATACCATACTACATGCCTCAGTAGCCTCTGCCAGCCCTGCCTTAATAATACCTCATTTTTGATTGGCATCCATGCTGAGTTGGATTCCCTCCAGTTGCCATATCAAGATTTCTTCATCTTGTTGAAGTCTGCCTCTGAAATCAACCACCCTGGTACCAGTTTGCTACCCCATTGTGATGTAGAACCACACTGAGTGGTGATCACTCCCAGCCAGTGGGCCTCAACCTCCAGGTCTCTTATGGCCTCCCGTTTGGTAGTACTAGGTCCAGAGTCCTCCCCAACCTAGTTGGCTCATGCCAACTGTACCAGGAAGCTACTCTGGAATGCCCCAGTATAACCTACTCCCTAGCACATGCGATGGTTGGTGTGCTCAGTCCACCACGGATAGGTTGAAGTCCCCTACCACCACTATGTTTCCCTTCCTGCAAACCCTCCTACTTTGATCCGCCAACTCACTGTCCGCTCCTCCCTTGAGTTGGTGCCCTCCTCGGTACCTCCTGCTCTTGGATCCTGACACTGCATCCACAGGGCCCCTGTCCTGCTTTCTTCCCCTCTCTTATGCACAGTATTCCTTCCCTTACATTGATCACAGAACCTCCACATTTCCTGTTTGCCCTGTCCTCCCTGAATAGCCTGTATCCAGGGATGATCATCATATCCCAGTCCTGGCACTGGGTGGCCCAAGTTTCTGTTATAGCTGCAATGTCCACCTGCCCCACTGCTAAGAGAGCCTACAACTCAGCCGATTTGTTTCCCAGGCTCCACGCATTTAGCAATACTACCCTCCATCCATCTCCCGTCCCTTCCCCACCCGATTTACCCCATTGTTCCTACCCTGATACCCTCCCTTGTAGCTTGGAGATAGTCTCATCTGGTTCCCTCTTTGGAAACCCTGTCAACCAGCTTTCCACTTGCCACCCCTTTCCTAGATAAATGCTACCATTATTGCTATGTCCCCTCCATCCCTTGCTTTTCAGCTGTGCCCCTCCTCCTACTACCTTCTCCAACTGCCTGACCCCATACCCTCCGTTCCCTTTCCCTCTGTCTCCCTCCTGGTGCTCTCCCAACTCCCCTTCCACCATTGTTGCCAGCACTGCAAGCCTGTTGCCTGCCACCACTGTATTGTCCTCGTTGGCCTTTTCCCTGTCCCTTGACCTGACTGCAGTGCTTGACCCCTATCAGATGTGAACCTGCACTCCCTCCTGTTCCTCCCTCCACCTAATGTCCTTCTCCTGATGCTCCCTCCTGTTACCCTCTGGGAGAGGCACTCCTGGCCCTTTCTTATTTTCTCTGCCAGCACCCTCTCCAGCTCTCTGCCAAGCCACTGCAGTCTTTCCTCCAGCCTCTTTAGCCTGTGGCAGATTGAACACCCTCCCAGTCTCCATGATATGTTCATCCCAATAGCTTAGTACTAAGTAAAATATAGTGACTTACCTGCCCTGGGAGCCATAGGTAAGAGTCCAAAGGGGTGATGTAAACTACCTGTAAAATAAAAGAGAAAAAGGGCCACAAATGATCTGCAGCTCTTTCGGGGGCTCAAAAGGGAAAAGGACAGGATAGACATAAAATATACTTATCTGATGAGATTTAGGAACCCTCGTCCTGTCAGACCTGTAAAAATAAAATAGAATAACAGGTTATAATGAACAAGGAGTCATCCATCCTGTCAGACCTGTTAAAATAAAGACAAAAAGGGTAACATAGAGGAAAACACAGTAGCGAGGGCTAAGGCAGAGAGAGAGAGATGAAAGTGGTATATGACAGCATAGAGGAGTAAGCAGAAAGAGAGCTTAAATAAAAGTTACAGTTAGAAAAAGCAAGAAGACAACTACAAAGGAAATAAAGTCATAGGCATGTAAGAGATGGCCCACAGGCACAGCAGAGAGAGCTTGGACAGACAGAGGACCAATCCAGAAGAGAAGGACAGGACACTTCACTACTCCAGGGGGTCTCCATCCCACTGCTGTAGCACCACCTGGGTGCCCACAGGTGGTTGTGGTGCACAAAATCCACAAGTGACAGGCAGGGCCACTGGAGTGTACCCATGGGGTGGTCTTGCGGCAGCCAACCCTGATGTGTGCTACCAGTTGGAGGGCCATGGAAACAACATGCAAATGCCAGACAGATGAAGCCCCTGCAGCAGGCTACTCCTGCATAGAACCCTAGCTGCAGCACTCCTGGATCGGATCCACACCTTCACCCGCCCCCACCCTTCCACCCCTGGCCAGATGACTGTGGGAAGAAATTCCAAAGCTGATGTCATAACCAGCACCAGGGGTAGTTGGGGGCAGCACAAGGGTGTTATCCCAGGTGGGTGGGGACCAAGAGTAGCTGCAGCAGAGTCTCAGTAGAAAGAGTAGCTCACTTAGGAGGCAACAGAAGGAGGTCAAAGCCCACGGCCAGTGCAGCATAAAAATATTAAAATAAATAAATAAAAACAAAACAGAGGATAAAAATGTTGGTGGTTTGTGGAGGGGGCTAACCAAAATAACTTATCGCCCTTGATTGCCAAGAGGCCAGCAATTAAAAGTAATAACCCAGGTGGGCAGGGACTCTTTGGTCTAGTTGCCCAAAATGAAATAATTCAGCACTGGTAATATCCCTGGTGACCACTGTATTAAAATAACAATTTCTCTGGGTCTAGGAGGGTCCTGGGCCCCAATATTGCTTTGTCAGGCAGGGAGTTGGAGTGTGAGGAAGAGGAACATGTGGTGAGGCTGCTGCTGCAGATAGTGCAAGTGACCACACAAAGTGGAAGTCCTAGGCTGTTCTTTTCTGCTCCCAGATTATATGGGGCTCAGGCTCGTCCTGCTCTGTGTGGGTGAGGAAAGAGGGACAAGATCTTATTTGAAAGCGGAGGAGGACACAACAGAAACATGTCCTTCCAGCCACCTGAGCCACTGCTCGGGGGGCAGGTGAAACAGAAAATTAGAATGGAAGGAGGCAACTCAGGAGGAGTGGGGAGGAACTAACTCAGCTGCCCACTCGAGCAGATTTGATAGACCATTTTGGCCCATTTCTGCTGGCCATTTCTTATTTGTATGTATTTTTCTGACAAAACAGAGGTTTGTACAGCAGCAGCTGAGAGAACAGTATCCAGAAGCTGGAGTTCAAGGGATGTAAAGAAAAATTATGGGTGCATTTACTATCTATATTACCCCAAGATAATTTTCTCAGACTGACCAGTGTTACACAGCAAAGCGTGTATGTGCAACACAAATTCCCATATCCTGACTGCAGTATTTTGCACTTTGCCACTCTAGATGTAAGCCCAGTCTTTCAGCCCAACCAGGTCTCTTGCTGGCTGAGAAAACATAGGACAATTTTCAGGTACAGCCTCCACCACATGAAGAACACATTCACAGGACCACATGCACAGAAACCATCGCTTGGCTCAGTGCAGCTGCATCTGCTCATTTTGCTTATTTCTGCAATGCAACATTGGCAGACTGCACATGGTGAGGAGCATAGGGTTAAAAAGTAAAACATGAACAGACTGATGGACTAAAGAGTAGGAAAAACAGCAGGAAAATTAAACCAGGACACCTATTTGTTGCCCGTTCTAGCTACACTTGCCAGCATTACATGTCGCTCCCAGCTGAATAAAACTATCTCACGGAACGTTTTTCAAAATTGTCTCCCTCCTCCACACCTTTTGCTGCTTCTGGCTGCTAATGTCAGTTCTGCTCAGATTACACCTTGCATAAAAAGCATAATTAACCTTTCTTGTAGCAAGCTGATTCTTCCACAGAGCATTCAGTATTGTAGAATCGGTGCCATCCATTACCGATTGAAGCATGTTGGAGAACACAAGAACACAACAGTCTCGTGTGCAGTGATTCAAATTATTTCCTTTCAGACATCAGAGCAGCAGTATCACGAGACGTCTAGGGACCAATCAAGTCATTCTGATGTTGGCTGTCGACTGCTTCTTGAACAGCAGAAGAGGTTGAACACACAAACATTTTCGGTAGCATTTAGGCTATTCTGTTGAATGGGATCATTTAAATGTTTCACAAGGACGTGATAAGTTTTTCTTCTACAGTGCAATATCAGAACAACAGGCAGTGTCTAGCAAGATTTATTGCTTCAGAGGGAGCTCCATTTGTAGATACACTAGTTGAAGGCGCTTGGAGGGGAGGATTAACCCTTTGCTACCAGGGCAGTTTGCAATTTCAGTGCCAGTATTTTTTTGTTACTTTATAGATTTATGCTTGTGTATGACAAGTAAGTACATAAAAGCCAAAACATTAAAAGACTTGGAGAAAAGACATATAGATTCAAGTATAACAAGCATTTGTCAATGCCGAATGTTGTTGCACTGGCATTGGCATTGGCAGTGCGGAGCTAGAGATGCATAATAGGGATGGCAGTGAAGTACTGATGTGACGCCAACCCCACCCCACCCTCTAGAGAATGACAGCCATTGGGGTGTGCCTTTGGGTCATCAGCTATAACACTCATGCCATTGTACCTCACCCTACCCGTAGACAATGACAAGTGTCAGGATGTGCTTTGGGGTCTTTGGGTTATACTTACCCCATTTCATAAGGAAATAAGCTGATGTGGGTGCAGTATAGAGCACGGGTGAACTTTGTGCACAAACAGTGCAAGGCACACCAAGATGCCTGTCAGTGGCTGCAGGGTGGGGATGGGGGTGGAATGGCATGAACATTACATCCGATGATCCCAAGTCACCCCTGAGGCCTGTCAATCTGTACCGGTGAGGTGCTACAGTTAGAAACCCTAACATCGAGGCGTGTGGTGGTAGTTTCACTCCACGCTTTCAACATGGGCTGCTTGTCAGGCCACCTCATGAAAAGCTGCACAATCACTTTGTTAGCTGAAAGGTGGTTTTAGCAGCAGCTGTGCCATTTGGCACAGAGGGACGAAAACAATTTTGGGCAGGATGTGGAGAATGACAATTTTGTTCATGAGGAGGCATAAAAAATGGCAATGTTGAAAATCTGGAATGACAATATGAAATATTGGTGAAGCAATGAGCATGTATACAAACTGCACAACACACGTCCATAACCGAATTATTTTTGGGAGTTTGTTAGCCACATTTGTAACATAGGCATTTGGGACCTCCTTATGAACAGTGGCACTGCGATTCTGTTAATCTGTCCCAAAGTTGATTTCCACAGCGACCATGCCACTGTCGCCACAGGTGCAGGAACACATTTTGGGTAGGATGTGAAAATGACAGCTATACTGTTCATAAGGAGGTATGAAAGAATGATGTTGAAAATCAGGCATGGAAATATTGCAAATTTCTGAAGTTACAAGTGTGTGTGGAAACTGTACAGCGCCGCGCTTGCAACACAGTCATTTATGGAGTTTTGGCACCAAATTTTCAACATAAGCATTTTAGAACCTCTGCTTATGAACAGTGTCATTGTCATTCCTCAAACTGTCTCGAAAAGTGATTTCGCGACAGCGACCGACTATTCAGCGCTGGACTTGCGAAACACATTTTGGCCAGGATATGTAAAATGACAGCTGTACTGTTCATCGGGAGGTGTGGAAAAATGCCAATTTGAAAAATCTGGAGTGAAAATATTACAAATTCACGAAGCTATGAGCGTGCATGGAAACAGCGATGCACACTCGTAAACAGCCATTTTTAGATTTTTCCCACCAAATTTGCAAGATAGACTTTTGAGAGCCCCCCTCATGAACAGTGGCACTGTTGTTTCATTAATCGGTCCCAAAAGGTGATTCACGACAGTGACCGCAAAATCACCTTTTGGGTCCGATTAACACCATGACAGTGCCAGAATTCTGAGGAGGGTCCCAAAACCCTATGTTGAAAATTTGGTGCCAAAATTCCAAAACGTACTCTGAGATATGCATCAAAGTTGAAAACCCTATTTATTCCATTATACAGCTTAATGGCATTTCCTCAGTTCGCGGTTGGCTTTGAAGAGTGCAGGCGTGTTACTGGTCCCGCGAAGACCGTCCACGAGACTCTGGAGGTAAGTATGGGGTGAGGGGGTTTGAGGAGGCAGGGTGCAGTGGTGGGCGTGGTTGTTGGAGGGGGCAGGGAGACGTGAGGGACCATTTTCTTTTTACAGGCTAAAAAAAAAAATCAGGGGACGGTTTTTCTTTTGTAGGGCTTTGGCACGCTGGGATAGGCTCCCAGTGTGCTACCTAAATGTTTTGTGGGGGATGCTGTAACCCGATGGGGATTGAGGCACCCCATCGGCACACAATGAAAGCAGGGGAGGAGAGCCGAGGAGATTGGGCACCCCTTGGCACATAACAAATGGGGAGTATTATGCCGTGGGGAGGGCTCTCCTCGGCACATACATTGAGGCAGGGCATGCCAACAGGGGGATTGAGGCGCCCGGTTGGCAGTATGGCAGGCAGTGTGCCACCATGTTAATTTTTTTCACCACCAGGAAAGCACGTCGGGAGGTCCGCTGCGATAACGAGCTTAGCTCGCATTGCAGTGTACCTTTCGATTGATCTCATGGCCACATTAAGTATGCATGGTGTGGTTCCGCATGCAAGCTGAATGGGAATGAGGGATGCACCTACTGATATGTGCCCTGCATTTGCCCAACAGTGACCGAGTCTCCAAATCTGCACTACTGCATGATGTTGGCTGTACAAGCAAACATAAAAGGGCAATACACTTGGCTTTTGTGGTTTAAATGCACATTTTTATTTAAAATGCCTAAATCTATTTTCCCATTTATGCAGCATCCTCAATATATACATTGTTATTGAGAGAAGAGCCTTAGCTTTTGGGGCATAAATAGCTTTGTGGTTTAATTTTATGCAGTGCAGAAAACTTGGATGTAAACTGAACAAATTATAAAGCAGGGATTGTTCTGTGAATGGGTTAATACCATGTCTGCATTAAAACAGTGTTGCTCCAGCTCTGCAGTGGTGTAATTAATTGAAATAATCCACAGCCCCTGATTGTTGAGTCTTGCATTTGGTAGCCCCATGCCATACGTAGACTTCCTGGACTACTTGCTGGGTGTTTCAGGTCAGACATGGGTCAGGTGTCCCATTCAACTGACCAAACCTGCCACATATATTCCGTCATGATGGGTGAGGAGAGGGCATGACTACAGGCTTTCAGTAACCTGGAGACATGGCTAGAGGAGGACTTGGGGAACATTATGCCATAGCTGGGGAAACTCAGGACTATACTGCCATGGCTGGGGAAGGGGTTTGTGAGCTATAGGTCAGTGATGGGGGCACCTGGAGCCTAAAGACAAGGATATGGAGTCTCAGAAGCCTGAGGTCGAGGTGGGTTTCAGAAATCTGCCATTGTCACTTGATGAAGAGACGAAGGAGCTAGAGGCCAGGGTTGGTGTGCAGGGGTAGGCTAGGGAGCATGCCACCATGGTAAAGTCAGGGCTGAGGGAAGAGGGGTTGGGAACAACAGAACAAGGGTGGGAGGAATGATGCCACTCAGTACACTGGTCTGATGAGGGTTTAGTGTAGCCATTTTGTGAAGAGTAAAGACTTGTTATCAGGAAGAGGATAAGCCTGTCAGTGACAGGAAGGAGGGGATAATTAAGTGTTGGGCTGTCAGTACCAGAGAGAGTGGGTGCAGGATTAGTGAATCTTGGGCTGTGAGTACTGGGGAAGTACAGCATGGCCAAGTATTGGGCTTTTGCTACTGGAAGGGAGAGGGGATGGCGAGTGTTGGTCTGTCAGAACTGGGAGGGTGTTTGGGGAAGCCAAGTATCAGACTCACTGGGGATGTGGGAGTATGGTACAAGCCAGTATTGGATTAGAATTAGAGTGTTGGGATGGCTGGACACAGACAGTTTGTATCGAGAGGTGTTATGGGAAGTCAAGTACTGAGCTGTCTATACCAGGAGAGGTGTTAGGTTAGTATAAGGATGTCAGTACTACAGAGGTGTGGATGGGCAAGTGTCAGACTGTCAGTACTCAGAGGATGTGGGATGGCGAGTATTGGGTTGTCAACACTAAAAGCCAGATACTTACCTGTCCTGCACCTCTCCTTGTACTGCAGCACAGTACTTGCCCATCCCCACCTGCCCAGTAATGTATCTCAATAGTCGTGCACCCCACATCTCAACAGCATTTTAGTTTTTAAATTCTTGAAATGTCAGTATGTTACTAATGTAACTTTTATATGTATTTTGGGATTTCTGTTTCTGAGATTTATCTTCAATAAAATGAATTAAAAAAAAATTCCTCCAGGACTGTCAGTACTATACTCACCTGCCTCTACTCCTACTGTGTGTCCATGATGTGTGCAGATGATGAACTCACTTTATCTTGCTGTGGAAGTGGGCAGAAGCAGGACCACACTGAAAAAAGATTTTATCTCAAAAGACATAGAAAACACTTCCATGGTGCCAGTAGCCCCCATGGAAAAAAAATCTTCCAGTCAATGGCACGCTCACACACAGCTTCAGAACCTCCCCAACGAGCAGTAACACATCTGCAGAGGATGAGGCACAAGGTAGGGTGGAGGACAGTAGAGTAGTGCCTGAGGCTCCTAAGCACTTCAATGGTGCCAGTAGCCCCCATGAAAAAAAAATCTTCCAGTCCATGGCACACACAGCTTTAGATCCTCCCCAACGAGCAGTTACACAACTTCAGGGATGAGGCACAAGGCAGGTGGGGGGTAGGTATTGGCCGAGACTCCTGAAAATAAGATAATGGGAACAGGAGGTGTATGTGTGTGAACACAAACACCATCCAAACACATTGGTCCCAATGTTTAAAGAGGTACAAAGTACAAGGCAAAATTTGTACTGGCGCCTTGTGCTTGCTTGGGAGCCCAAAGATGATATAATCAGTGGAATGGCACACTGCGCTATTCAACTGAATAAAAGTTATGTCATCCCAGCACTAACCCACTTAGTGCTGGGCAGACATGGCTCCTGAAATATGGTGCCACAAATGACTTGTGCCTATGCTAAATTTCTGATATTCAAACAGACCCATGCAATGAGCCCACTGGGCATGCAAGCACTAAGAGGCCATTTGCATACCCATTATGGGTTCATTTGCATGGCGAGCAAGGCTGGATTGCACAGAGCCACCCCTCCAATTGCCTGGTCTCAGAGAGCTATCCCTAGTGTTAGTGCCATCCCACCCACCCCTGCGCCAATTGCTGATCTGATGTTAAAATAAATCTTTCCTTGGTGCTAATGATCCCCACTGATTGCTGGCCCGATGTTAAACATAATCTTTCCATGGTGTCCAGTGGTCCCACTTCCCACCTGCAACCATGCCCGATGTTGAAATAATTATTCCGACAGTCCAGTGATCCCTCTCCTCACCCACACACATGCCCATTATGTAAATTGTTGTGACCAGTGGTCCCTCCTCATCTGATCACCCACCTGACAGATAATGTGTCTCTGGTGTCCAGTGGTTCCTTCCTCCACCTGATCACCTGTCAGATGAACAAGCTGTCCCTGGTGTCCAGTGGTCCCTTCCCCCACCCGATATCTGCTAGAGGTGCAACTGTAATATTACCTGGTGTCCAGCAGTCCCTGCCCCTACCTGATCATCCACCCTGGCATCCAGTTGTCCCTCTTCCTACCTGATTCCCTGCTGAGTAAAACAAAACTATGGTCCCTGGTCAAGTATCCTTCTTCTTCCCCATCTGATCCTTGTCCTGGTTTTCACAACCTTCCCCTTCAATCACTGTCCTACCACTGTCTCGTGGGATGCCAGGTGCCCAGTATCATCCCCCCACAACACTGCTTTGGCCCCATTCACATTCACTGGTCTCTCATCCTCCCCCAGCAGGTCTCTCATTGGTGCTATTGGATCCCCTTCTACCCACAGCAGTGACAGCCACTCCCCCAGTCTTGTTCCATACCTACATGTCTGTGCCATTGTGAATTGATGATGAGCAACAGAGACATTGACTTGGTGGATCAGGACCCACGGCCATAATCAGTGTAGTCAGCAGGCAAATGACTTGGCTATGAGGTCTGAGAAGCCTGAAGCTGGGGATAGGGCCGAGCCTGCTGCCAGGGCTAGAAGGTGTATGATAGGGTGTATGACACCATGGCTGCGAGGGCTCAAGTGCTAGTTGCCCCACTTTCTTTGTCACTGAGACACTCACCCTTACCTGTTCCAGCTCCAATAGCTGACCTTCCTCATTGCATTTGAAACCCCTTCCCAACCATAGACCAGCCTTGCCCCCAGCATTGCAGTGCTCTTATGGAAAAGGTGCTGCCAGACACGTGCTCTGAGCACACAGCTAGTTTTGGCTGTGGGAGTCCAGCTACAGGAAAGGTGGGGGGTCCAGTTGCAGAGGACCAGATCTGGAGTGGCTGACTACATACCTCTAAACTGTCCCTCATGAGGCTAGGTTCATGGCACCCCTTCAATGCATGGTAACATGTCAATTCATCCCATTCTGTCTGCTCCATGAGAACTCATGCTGTACTATTTGCTCCGATGTTAATCAGTCCCTGTACAAATCATTCCCTGACAATTCACCCCAGCATAAATTTAATATATTAAACTCCAGGGGGCACACTTTGGGAACAAATTGGGCAGGGAGCCAGTTGACGCTGGAGCTAATAGTATGGCACAGGTTGTCGTGAGAGTGGATTACCAGAAACTTGACATGTAACCTCAGTGGACTCCTAATTTTAACAGATGCAGGCTTACCATTATGGCTCAAATTTTCCACCTTCCAATCAAGTACCTAAATCATGTGTACTGGTCCAGGTGAGGGAACTTCTGTGTAGATTTCGATTCTGTATGCTGGGAGTACCTGTAAAACAAAGGTTACACAGGAGTCACAGAGGAGCCATAGTTCTTAGGGCAAAGTACAGATAAGAACAACAGTAAATAAAAGTATATTTATCTGATATAAGCACAGGTCAAGATCCAGTCAGTCCTATGGAAATAAAGGAGAACATATATGTTTGATACATAAAATTGCCATTAATGCATTGGCACAACATAACCATAATGTTTAATGGTAATGAGAAGCTCATTTGGACAGTTTTAATGGCCATTAACGTAGTGACACAACATGAACATATAATTGTCATGGCAATTGGAAGCTCATTTGGACAGTTTTAATGGCCATTAATGTATTACGCAGCATGAGCATAATTTTATAGCAATGAAAAGCTAATTTCTCAGTTTTAATGGTTATTAGCAGAAAAGCATGTCATTTTCATGACCATTAAACTCTCAGCTGAAGACATTTAATGGCCATTAATGTATTTAATGACCACAAAGATACTGTAGTTTTCATGGCAATAAAACTAGGTTATTACATTTTTGGCTATTAAAAGCTTGTTGCTATGTTTTCATGGGTATGAAAAAGGTCAATAACTGTACATTAGATGACATTTAATGGACGTACATCACCCGTTAAATATATATTTTTTGAGCCAAGGCTGTCTGGTGCGATTTACACAGACACATTATCCCCTTTTAGGTTGTTTTTTTCCAGCCCTCCATATATACATTAGTTCCTGCAGGGTGGAAATATTGGTACTTGTCCTGTGGGGCATAGAATAAGAGAAGTGTTAGCTCCTACAATATTATCTAGCTCTACTATAGCTGTTCTTTAACTTTATAGCAGTCCAGTCTTAGCCAGGGGTTGTTATTATTACTCTATATTTCTCTTTTAATTCCTCAACAAATACCTGGTTGAGCTGTGCAGCTTATACTTCCTACTGTATTATTGAATGTAATATGATGAATATTCTATTGTATTTGTAAAACCAATAAACATAAATTAAAAAAAAAAAACACCAGTTAAATAATTAATTTAATGTATGGCGGTAATGGTTAATTAATGCCATGGATGAGTACATTAATGGTTTTCACCCATGAAACTGCAAAATTAATGGAAATTTAATGGGAATAAATTTCACATTAAACATGATTTAAGAGGGTAAATGAATGGGTTGCTTGAAATTAATGGAAAATTAAAGGATTTTAATGGAATTTTAATGGATTTCGATGCAGTAGTGCAAGGCAGTGGCATCCACTTTCACCTTCAATACAGGCTTTTGTGTGTGAGCAATAACTATTTTCAATTTTCCTGGATACCAAATGGTTTAACACTCTTTTTTTCTTGATTAGGTTCTACAGTACCTCTGGTAAGTTAGTGGCTACATGCTTTTTCTCCAGTTCCACTATCTCTTGTTAGATCCTTTTCCTCCTGTCCGTCCCTCTTGTTTTCCCAGTTGCAGAGGTGATAAATGCCCTTTTAGTGCATCCTACCTGACACTCTCAGTTGTGTCCCTTCTTATGTGTTAGGATGTCTTGGACAGCTGATTTGATATGCTGGATATACTCTGGGTAGTGTTACTCAGATAGTATCCTATGAATTAAGATACCACCAGATACCTGATGTTTAGATAGATAGTGGATCCAGTCAGATAGTAGCGTTATCCTACCATGGATTCAAGCGGTCCCAGATCCAGGTCGGATCCCCGGATCTGCGGTCAGATCCCTGGAACCGATGCTGGATCCACCGCAGATCCTGGGATCCAACCACAGATTCCTGGATCTGACCTCAGATAATGTGGAATCCGACCTGGGATCCGACCACCGACTTAGGTCGGATCAAAGGTCGGATACTGCCACGATCCAGTGGATACAGCAACAGCAACACAGCTCAGGAGACACACGCTGGAGCCACGCTGATTGGAGATTACAGCAAACAAAAAGGTGGCTCAACAGCTCAGAAGCTACAAATAGCAGCATAATTTATTAATTTTAAATGTTAAAAGCACACACCCCAGTGCACACACATCAACGTTTCACGCCACCCTGGCGCTTTTTCAAGATATCAGCAGCGTGTGTTGTTACTCTCATTTATAGTGTCATCCCCACAACCATCTTAAAGGTACATGCACATTTAAAAGAAAACATAAATATTCATCCCTACTTGAGCAGCACAGTATCTATAAAGCTACACAATGCAGCTTATTTAACAGTATAAACAGTATCTCATAGTACTCGCAACATGAGATGCATAAATAAATAAATAACCATAAATTGGTATCGTAACTATTTCTGTATATTGTCCTGCTACCTAAAGTGCTGTACAATGACACTAATTCCATGGTGAACTATGCTTAAAAATGCTAAAAGACATAGATAAATGTTACATAAGCACTGAGCAGATAATACACATTAAAATACTTGTGTAAATCTACTTGCTATCTAAAGTGCTATGCAATATACAGTACTCTCTCAAACATCTTACAACCATAAATAAATGACATGCCCTATACTATTATCAAATCTCCTATATCTAGAATACTTATCCATATATCCAAAAGCACCTACAATTCTGATATGAATATTATTAGTAGTGACATCCTAAGAAGCATGTATATACAAGTGTATGGTGCCCCAACATCAATACATAACAATAACCATTATCTAAATTACTAATAAAGCACCAACACCACCTATGCTACAGTAAATAAAAAGATATTTCATTTCCATTTCACCAAAAAGGGGACAGTTGACAAGCATCATTAAGTTCTGGATATTGTCCTGCTCTCAGTTTAAATTGCCAATAAATTTCTCTACGCTGTAACCTATTAGCAAGGTCGCCCCTCTGAAGACCCAATTTAACTGTTTCCAAGCCTGTAAACTTAAAGCATGTCCATGTCCAGCCCTCTTTATTTGGCATGCTAAAGCATTCTTATTTCTTTTCAATCTAATGCTGAGATAAATATTCCAAAATACGGTCTTTGCATCTCCTTCCTGTCATGCCTATGTAAAAACAATCACAGGTACAGATTGCCAAATACACAATCCCTTCAGTTGTACATGAAATAAAGTCTCTCATTTGATATATCCCATTCTGATTTGGCAGTGGAAAACAATGTCTCACTTGTGTGTAATTGCATGCCACGCAGTTTTATTTATTTATTGAAGAGAATCAGAATTACAATCCTTTGAGTCATAGACTCTTTTGCAAAGGCTCCACATCAGTACAGAAAGTGCAAACATAACATTTACTAGTATGCCCCAATATCAATACATAACAATAACTGTTACAAATTATGATGCCCATGATGCTTTGCATTGTGGGGGAATGTGTGATTTTGTATTTCTTTGAAACTTGGCTTCCTGGCCAAATGCCCTTTGGGTAACCATTGCCTCAGTGCTTGTGCACAGAGGTTCTTTGTCTTTAATTTTTTTTGTTTTTAATTGGGTTCACCACAACATAACCCAGATAGACCGTCTTAGGGTAGCTGGTTCATTCCACTGGGATGTCAGACAGATGAAGCATACTGATGAGTCCTGGTAGGATGAAACACGTGTCTATGTCTTCTGTTGGCACCCTTTGTAAACTGCGTGACAGGCCTTTCGGCACCATGCATTTCTGCTTAAAGTTGAACCAGCATAATATTCTGTGGTGATTTGCATATGCAGCCTATGATACTTTGCATTGTGGGGCATGTGTGATTTTGCATTTCTTTGAAACTTGGCTTCTTGGCCAAATGACCTTTAGGGTAACCATTGCCTCAGTGCTTGCGCTCAGAGGTTCTTTGTCTTTTAAATTGTTTTTGTTTTAATTGGGTTCACCACAACATAACCCAGATAGACCATCTTAGGGCAGCTGGTTCATTTCACTTGGGTGTCAAACAGATGAGGCATACTGATGAGTTCTGGTAGGATGAAACACGTATCGATGTCTTCTGTTGGCACACTTTGCAAATCATGTGAGAGGGCCTTTCGGCACCATCCATTTCTGCTTAAAGTTGAACCAGCATAGTATTCTGTGGTGATTTGTATGTGCAGCCCATGATGCTTTGCATTGTGGGGGCATGTGTGATTTTGTATTTACTAGTATTATACATAGGTCACATGGTACAGTATATACATTACTCAAGGATCCTGAAGTGGATTTTGGTCATAGCTGTGACCACAAGATAGATTACAGATTCGGGGTCCTAATTGAACCCTGAGTCAGAGTTTATATACATTGTGATTGTGGGACCTGAGGATGCAATCAAGGAGTAAGGTTAGGCATTTTATCCCCACCATTATGAATATTCTACCTTCGCTGGTGCTATATAGACTGCTAGAGGGTGACCTTGCTAATAGGTTACAGCGTAGAGAAACTTATTGGCAATTTAAACTGAGAGCTGAACAATATCCAGGACTTAATGATGCTTTTCAACTGTCCCCATTTTGGTGAAATGGAGATGAAATATCTTTACATTCCACACTTGTGATTGCCAGCGGAAGTTTCAGTCTGTCTTCCCTTGTAAATTCTTGTTCATTGTACCGTGCACTAGGAGGTCCGATAAATTACTATTTCTCCTATACACAAACTTTGGTAATTGTTCCATCACACTTTTAAGTTTAGGTTCAGCATGTAGAATGTGCCATTTCATTTTTATTATGTTGTCCGCTTCATGGGCCTGAGCACTATAAGTTGAAACAAATACAGGGTTTGCATTAAATGTATTTATTGTCTTGCCATCATTTCTTTTTTTTCAACAGGTCAGCTCTATTGATATTATCAACTTTACTAATAGCCTGTTGTAAAGTATCCATACTGTACTCCTCTGTCGAAACCTAGATGTCATTTCTTGCTTCCCATTCATACTCCCCTTCTGTTTTACAATCCAGCTTGATTCTCATGTACTGTCCACTGGTATATTTTTGGCCATGTGGGCTGGATGACAACTATTATAAAAAGAATACTATCGATCGGTATTCTTCCTGTACATTTTGTTCCTAATCCCCTTGACCATCCTTGTATACTAACAGATCCAAAAAGAAAGTTCACACTGATTTGCTGTCATCGTAAATTTTACATTTGGATTTGTACTTTCCAAGTATTTTACAAATGAATTTAGTTCCTCCAGCCCACTAGTCCAAATCAAAAATGTTTTCAATAAAATGACTATAGAAATTGATTTATACTTGGAAGGGGTTGACATCAGCATCATAAACATGTTTCTTTTCCCATTCAGACAAATATATGGTGGCATAATTGGGGCCATAGCTGCCCCCATTGCTGTACCTTTCACCTGATGGTATAACTGGGTGCCATAAAAAAAAAAAAAACATTTTAGTCAAAATATGTTTGAGGATCTCCCCTATAAACAAAATAAAATAATTCCCATAACTTGTATTCTCCATTAATGATATAAACACAGCCTCCAACCCCTCCCCATGAGGGATATTTGTATATAAAGCCTGTATATCTAATGTTACAAGCCACCACTCCTCTTCTCGATCATTTCTTCAAACAGATTTAAAACGTGGGTAGTATCCTATGGTATGGTAGGTGCTGTTGGATATATGGATAAGTATTCTAGATATAGGAGATTTGATAGTAGTATAGAGCATGTCATTTATTTATGGTTGTAAGATGTATAAGAGAGTGTATTGTAGAGCACTTTAGATAGCAAGTAGATTTACACAAGTAGTTTAATGTGTATTATCTACTCAGTGCTTATGTAACATTTATCTATGTCTTTTAGCATTTTTAAGCATAGTTCACCATGGAATTAGTGTCATTGTAAAGCACTTTAAGTAGCAGGACAATATACAGAAATAGTTGGCGATATCAATTTATGGTTATTTATTTATTTATGCATCTCATGTTGCGAGTACTATGAGATACTGTTTATACTGTTAAATAAGCTGCTTTTGTGTAGCTTTATAGATACTGTGCTGCTCAAGTAGGGATGAATATTTATGTTTTTCTTTTAAATGTGCATGTACCTTTAATATTGTTGTGGGAATGACACTATAAATAGGAAGTAACAACACACGCTGCTGATGTCTTGAAAAAGCACCAGGGCGGCATGAAACGTTGATATGTGTGCACTGGGGGTGTGTGCTTTAAAATGTAATAAATTATGTTGCTATTTGTAGCTTCTTGAGCTGTTGAGCCTGCTTTTTGTTTGATGGACTATCCAATGGATCACAGTTGGATCCACAAAGGCACTTTATGAGCATCGCTAACTCTGGGTCTACCAATGGGGTCTAGTTTTAGTGTCTTTGTCTTGGGAACCCCTCCAACTCTGCTATTAGTGGTAAAGGTCCAAAAGAATCCTGGGGTATATTGTGCTTGCAGTGCCTTGTAAACTGAAACAGCTGAGACTAATATTACATTTATTTTGTGGATACTTTATGAGCAAGAGAGTAAAATGAATGCTTTCTGTCATGTGGTTGTAAATATCTCCATATTTCTGTTAGTGCCTGTTTAGCTGCGATGGCCGCAGGGTCCCTGATCTCTTAGGTGGGTCACGGGTCTATGGGGCATGTTGAAGTCACCACCCATTATTACTGGTGCTTCATAGGATGCTAATAACAGGGACAGCTTATGAAAAAAAGTGCCAGGACCTATCTGTGCTTCAACCACCACATACCTTCATTGGATATCTCTCTCCATCTTTTAGATCTGAGCCACCAGGCCTGGCCAGAACCAGGCTGCAACACCTCTCACCTTCAAGTTGAATTGGGCACCTATTAAAATTCCTACCAAGGAGTTGCATGAAGCAGCTGAAGGAAGCAAATGAGCAGCCTGATGCTCCAAGCAATCTTCTCTTCATTTTGTAAATGCTATATATCCCAAACATGTTTGTTTATCAGTTAATGAGCTGCACACTAGCTGAATTTGTGGTCACTGCAATAATGGGGGAGAAGTTGCCTGGTAGTTTTATTCTGGGCGCAGCAATCAAAGCTTATGGAGCTGATGGATGGCACAGCTTTTTCGACACAACCCAGGCTCATACTCCTCCACTTACCTGGAGAAAGTCAGGGATACTGAAAGGCTTAAAGCTTCCTGTTCACCTACAGCATCAGAGGTAAAGCTTAGTGAGCATAATAATACCGAGTGGATTTTTTCAGAGCTAAATTCCATCAAGGAGGCTATTTTGGGTTTGTCTGAAGATATGATGAGTTTCACCCTGCTCTAGGAGCTCTCACCTGCGGATGGAAGATGCAGAGGCTCAAATTAGTTCAACAGAGGTCAGGCTGAGCAATGAAGAGACTGAGATGGTGACTTTAAAAGAGTCACTAAGTTGGAGTCCCGAACAGAGGATCTGGAAGGTCAAAATACAGTAGATGAAGCAATTTAGTATTGATTGGAATCCCTAGCAGGCAGAGGGATGGATGTGGAGTTCGTGCAACAAGTGTGTCAAACATTGCTGCCTCATCACCTCACAGAGAGACGTATGTAACTGAATGTGCTCACAGAGTCCTACAGCCAGTTCCTTGACCAAATGAGAGATGCCGGTCTATTTTATTTAAGCCTTTGAATGTTTTAGGTAAGATACATGTACAAAAAAAGAACAGAAGAAGGGAGCTTGATGGTATGTGAGCGGTTTTATGTCTGTAAAATTTAACCTCTAATCCTACAGCAGCAGGTGAATATCATGGTATTAAATCTAAATTGTTGGCAGCTGAGATTAGGATCAAAATGCTGTATGCTGCATGGCTGCTTCTTACTTTGAGTACTTGAACTATACAATTTGCTTCAGCCCAGAAGGCTTGGAATGGTCTCCTGCCATCTTTCTGGACCTTTTCCTGTGTAGTCTGCCTCTCACAGAGTGGCAACTTGAGAAAAGCATGAACTGATCTCCACTCATTTAGGATCATGCCTAGACTTACAGGACTGCTTCTTCTTTCGTGCATGTTTGAACTTTTCTGCTATTCAAGGTAGCAGATTATGAATGTCTCTGAAGCCCTCCTTTTTATGTTGATTGCGCGCATGTAAGAAACATGTTATGACAGCTTTCTCCACAAGCAGGTTGTGAGGTGCGCAGTGTTGTGGCCATGCCCCAACAGCCTGCAAAGGCTTGTCCCGCTTCTCAATGTTGTGGCACGCTGCTGCTGACACTAGTTCAGCCAGCATGCCACAACCTTATTAAAAGTAGCGCTGCAATCAGGGGCTGCCTCATCATTGCAGCGTCAGCCATCCGCTGCAATGAGGAGCAACCATCATTGCGGGCGGAATGTAAAAACCCGATATTGTTTGTGAACAGGTGGCGGCTTGCCGCGTGTTCTAAACAATCTCTTCCTACCATGTTTAGTTGCGATGGGGGCTCCAATACCGCCGGCTTCCAGCAATTTTGATTGTGCCGATGGGGAACCCCTCCCCGTCGGCACTATGTCAAACCCCCGCTGTTATTGTCTGCCGACGGGTGCCCAATCTCCGCTTGGCATAATGTGAACCCCCCCTTTAGTTGTAGTGTGCCGAATGGGGTTCCCAATCCCTGGTCGGCTACTGCTGGCCCCCTACAACGAAAGAGTCCGGTGGCATGCTTGAGCCCACTCCAGCATGTCACATGTCCCTGTAAAATGCAAAACGGTCCTGCGACATCTTTTTTCTTACCCTGTAAAAAGGAAACTGTCCCTCGTCAGTCTCCGTGGCCTCCACCCACAACCCGCACCCACCAACTGTGCACCCTGCCTCCTCCACACACACCCTCACCCCATACTTACCTCCGAGTCCAGCACGGTGATCTTCAGTGGACTGGGAACACGTCTGCATTCTTCAAAGCCGACCGTGAACTGAGGAAATGCCGGTAAGCTGTATAATGGAATGAATGTTTTTTTCAACTTTAATGCATATCTCAGGCATTGTTGGAATTTTGGCACCAAATTTTCAACATGGGGTTTTGGGACCCCTCCTCATGAATTCTTGAACTGTCATGGCGTTAACCGGCCCGAAAGGTGATTTTGTACTCACTGCACAGAATCCCTTTCAGGGCAGATTAATGCAATGACAGTGCCAGTGTTCATGAGGTGGGCTCTCAAAAAAGCCTATGTTGCGAAATTTATTAGGCATCCAAAATGACTGTTTTATGACTGTATCGCGTTGCTCAGTTGCTATGCTGCACTCGTAGTTCACAAATGTGCAATATTTTCATGCCATATTTTCAACATTGGCATTTTTCCACACCTCCTTGTGAACCGTAGAGCTGTCATTGTTCACATCCTGGAGGAAATGTGTTTTGCACTTGACGCAGAATAGCGCGGTCGCTGTGGGAAATCAGTGTTCGGAACAGATTAAGAAAATTACAGTGACACTGTTCATGAGTAGAGGTCCTAAAATGCCTATGTTGAAAATTTGGTAATGATACTCCATAAAAATGACTGTGTTACGTACATTGTGCTGTTTGCACATGCACCTCATAATTTCGTTAATTTATAATATTTTCACTCCAGATTTTCAGCATTGCCATTTCCACACCTACTTATGAACAGTGCATCTGTCATTTTTCCCATCCTGGCTGAAATGTATTTTTGCACTTCCGGCACAGAATAGAGCGGTCGCTGTGGGAAATCACTATCACGGGACAGATTAAGAAAATGACAGTGATATTGTTTATGAGCAGAGGTCTTAAACGCCTAAGTTGAAAATTTGGTGATGATAGCCCATCAAATGACTGTGTTACAAGTGTGCATTGCACACTTTCCATGCACCCTTGTAACCGCTTGAATTTGTAATATTGTCCGCCAGATTTTCAACAGTGGCATTTTCACACCTCCTTATGAGCAGTACAGCTGTCATTTTCACATCCTGACCGAAACGTGTGTTCACAGTTGTAGCGCGGAATAACGTGGTCGCTGTGGGAAATCAGTGTTTGGGACACATTAAGAAAATGACAGTAGCACTGTCCATGAGCAGAGGTCCCAAAATCCCAATGTTGAAAATTTAGTGCGAAACTCTATAACATGACTGTGTTACAAGCGTGTGTTGAACTGCTTCCACGCACCCTTGTAACTCTCGCAAATTGTAATATTTTCATGCCACATTTCCAACAGTGGCATTTTTCACACCTCCTTATGAACAGTACAGCTGTCATTTTTAGCATCCTGGCTAAAATATGTTTTGCACTCCTGCTGGAGAATAGCACAGTCACTGTGGAAATCAGAGTTTGGGATACATTAAGATCAAGCAGTGAGAGGGGAGTGACCGAGCTCAACTGAGCTGTGTCAGAACTGCTGTGGATTTGTTTGTGGGCAGAAAAGACCCCAACGCAAGTGCCCAGTACAAAAGCGTAGCCTGTAGCAGTGGGAGAAACAGAACGAGAGAGTGTGTGAGGGAGAAGGAGTGAGCGAACTCACCGGAGCACTGTCAGGACTACTGCAGATTTCTTTGTGGGCAGAAAAAGGCGTCAGTGCAGGCAGAGACTAAGTACAAGAGGCCAGCTTGCAGCCGTGGAAGAAACAGTATGAGCGAGTGAGACAGGGAACTGAGGTGTGCTCAACTGAGCTCTATCAGGACTGCTGTGGATTTGTTTGTGGGCAGAAAAAGGCACCAATGCAGGCAGGAGCCCCATACAAAATGGCAACTTGCAGCGCCAGGACAGCCAGAATGAGCACATGAGAGAGAGGACTGAGCAACCTCAGCGGAGCTCTGTCGGGACAGCTGTGGATTTCTTTATGGACAGACAAAGGTGCCAATGCAGCCAGGAGCCCTGTACAAAAGCGTAGCCTGCAGCGCCAAGAAAACAGAATGTGCGAGTGACAGAGTGGTAGTGAGTGAACTCCACGGAGATCTATTGTGAACACGTTATTTCAATGTGTGAGTCAGTTAAGGGGTATTTTCTGGGGTACTGGCCTTATCCTTAGGTTGAAATTTACTTAAAAATATTTATTTAGAGCTTCTGCAATTTCCTTCATTAGTTAATATCATTTTCTTTTAAATGGTCCTATTCCTACTTTGTTACCTGTTAGAGACCCAATATAGCCGAAATATTTTTTCTTATTCTCCTAATATCACTTACCATTTTCTTTCTGCTTTTATTTTAGCCCTCCTAATCATACCCTTAATTCCTGTTTTTCTGCTTTTAATATGCCATCCAATTTTCATCACTAGGATACTTTTTATATTCAATATACTTCTCTTCATCCTTTTATACCATTTCTAATCCCTTATTCCACCAAGCTGGTATCCTTCCTCTATTATCATACTTTCTTACCACTGGTACCCATGTGTCCATGCAATAATCTATCAGGTTTTATTTTGAGCCATGTAGATTCCACATCCAAGTCCTTCAAATCCATCTCCCAATTCCATTCTTGTAAGTATTTCTGCATTGATACATAATCTGCCTTATAATATTTTTTAGCCACAGTAATACCCTGAACTCTTTCCTTTCCCTATCTAGTTTTATGTGTATAACATTATGATCACTAGATCCAACTGGAATATCAGTACTTATTGTGACCTTTACTGCCTCTATGTTACTCAGAACAAGATCCAATATATTGTTTCCATGTTTTTTCATGGATAAATTGTTCTAATTCATGTTGTGCCATGATTTCAAGGAAATAATTTTCATATAGCGTACTGCCTTGCTGTAGTTCCCAATCAATAGTTAGGAAATTAAAATCACCCAAAACATATAACCACCATTAATAATTGTACCTCTCATTGCTGCCAGAAAAGCTTCATTTTCTTCTGTATTTAAATTTGGGGACCTATACCCCACCCCTGTTGTAATATCTTTACCCCAGTTTTAATTCTAATCCATAAGAGTTCTGATTCTCCACATGATATATCTGGGGATGTTACTTCATATGCCTTAGTGTTATATTTGCTGTGTAACTAACAAATTTGGGGTAGGACCCTTTCTTTAGTGTTTGATCTGTTTTAGTGGCTTGGTTTCCTAGAGTGTCTGCTCTCTCCTTAGTGGGTTGGGGTTAAAACTTTCTTGGGATAGAACTGACCCAGTGGTGGCACTGAGGGTTGAGGTACTGGATGCCTTGCCTCGCTCACGCGCCAGTGACCCGGGTTAGAATGAGCCAGGTCATTGGGGAGTCGTCGAGAAGGACTAGTATTGAGCATCTGATGACAGCTCTCCTAGTCCTGGGAAAGGGTGGATGCAGCCGTGCTGTGGCGGTCCCCGGGATGCCCAGAGGAACTACAGCTGTGCAGGTGCTTAACGGGGAGGAGCACACAGATGTTTGCACGTGAGTGCGCGGATGTCATTGCACATCTGTACTCCCATTGGGAGAAAAAGGGAAGCAGCATGGTCCATGGAAGCTTGATGGCCTCGCTTCACCATCCGACGATGCCTGAATTAGGCATGTGCCAGTAGTGGAGCCCTCGATGGTCATAACTCGTATGCCAGCTGGGCGCATCTGCCTCGGGTTGGAGGTGAAGGTAGGAGTGGTGGCTGGATGAATAGCAGGACTGTGGCTGCAAGGAGGAAAAACAGAGTTGAGATAAATAAAAAAAACTAACAAAAAAAGCTTTCTTGGGATATATGTTTATTTTATTGTATGATAGTGGGAAATATCTGTGGGGCTAAGGCTGCTGGATTATACCAGGAGGGCACATCTCGGACCGAGTGGTACTGGTACCCTAAGTGGAGGACATTGTTCCTACCAGAAGGTGGGTGTTTTGTGTGTGTGTGTGTGTGTGTGTTTTGTGTGTTTTCTTGGTCTAGCAGTTTAGGTTGTGGGTTGCTAGGAGTTATTATAATTATTGGATTTGAGTATTTTGGGGATGGAGGTTCGGGGAGAAGGGGCAGGTACATATTACTACATGATTTGTGTCAGATCCAGCTTTTGGGCATCTATTGTACTGGAATAGTCTAATCTGTAAGCTATACAGCTTGGATGGCAGCTAATATTAAATACTGCACTTGGACTATTAGAGGCGCAATCTTCTTGTAAGAGATATTGAATACTTAAACATTTCAAAGGTTTACATACTGATATCTCTTTTTGCAAGCAACCCATCTTAAAAAGGACCAAGTTACTTTACTACCTAGGGAATGAGTGGGCCAACTCTACAGTGTTGATGACAGCACCTAGGAATTTATTATTTTATTTATTTATTTAAAAGTTAGAGAGTTACAGGATAGGTTCCATGAGTATAAAACTCATTTGCAGAACGTCCCAAGTCAATGTACAATAAACATACATAAACATGTAACACAACATGCAAGCTACAATATAAATCAACACAAAATACAAAATTTAAGATAAACAGTTGCAAACAGGTTGTTCCATAAGGAGTATTTTCTTAAGATTTTGTTTAAAAGAATACAATGTCCTAGAGTTACATAATTCTGTGGTCATGTTATTCCATGTCAAAAAGAAACAATGTTTGCCAAAATTAGTCCAGTATCTGTGTAGAGATAAGCCTCTGTTCTGAATATCTCTAAGACTGTGATTATGAAAGGAAACTTGCAGTCTTTCAAAAGATAAGCTGGGGTTTGATGATTTAGTGTTTATAAATCAGTATAAGCCAATGAGGTAAGAGTCTAGATGATGAAGACAACCAACTTAGTTGATTTAAAAGAATGCAATGGTGTTCATTTCTTGGGGTTCCTAAGACTATAAGCAATAACTGATAACATACTCTGTCAATTAAAGCAAGATTCATGGCATTAGAATTCCTATAAATGGAGTCCCCATAATCCAAAATTAGAAGTATAGATTGAGCCACTATAGTCTTTCAGTCTGTCAGGGACAAGCAGTATTTTACCCTTCTCAGCTTACCTAAACACTTGATGAGTTTTTACTGTACATTAGTGCAGCAATACTTATAGCTAGATGGATACAATTTTGACTTCTACAAGAGGTAGTGGATTCAGAGTGGTGATTTATAAGGGACTGTTAGAGCAGAGGGAGGTGATTTGTGGTTCCATATATGGTCCTACACATGATGACCCAGATTTTTCTCCTGCATAATGACTGTATTATCTCCTGTAATGTTCTTCCTGCCATATTACTAGAGGATTGGAATCTTGTGTATGCTAACAACCTGGAGAGATCAGGAAAAGACATGGGGGCTATCACCAGCCCAGCAAGCACTTTGTGAATTGATGGACTCTCTGGGACTTACAGACCCTTAGCATTTACGTTATCCATAAGTAATTTACTTTTACTCATTTATTGTCTCATCAGTCATTTTGAGGACTGATTATTTCTTAGTGGGGTGGATATAATTTCAGGGATTCATAATTGTGAGCATAGTGCTCAGGTTATGTCAGACCACCATGCTGTTATATTACACCACAGCTTGGTTCCAGGAATGATGTGGATAAAGCATGGTGGTTAAATAATCAATTACTAAAATGTTAAGACACAGTAGAGAAATGGTGACAGTTTATAGCGATTTTCTTAGAGATTAATCAACCCTTAATGCTGAGAAGATCCATTCTTTGGGTTTGCCCTAAAATGCAGCTGGGGATTCATTTGCCTTGCTCAGGTATGCAAGTATAAAAGGGAGAAGGAGGTCATCTCCTACTTAATGAAATTCGTACCAGTGAGAAGATGCTTTTAATGCCCCAAAGTTGGGGCATCCCAGAAAATTAACTTCAATAAAAGATTAGGGGTTTACAGGTGCCCAGGGTGCCTGCCTTAGAGTAAAGACTGCAGGGTATAGGTAAAAGGGCCCCTCAGTAGTTGATTTCCCTCCTGTACAGTATAAAACCCTGTAATTAATAAGGAAAGTGCCCTGTGCACTTAAAATGCTGTGAAAAAATAGAATTCAGGTAGCTTCAGCAACAATGGCCTGGATGGAATGCTGTGCTGAGCTGCTCATGCACAGCATTCCACTCCAGCCACTCTAGAACCCAGAGAGGTTTAAGTTTAAAAATATTTCTACAGTTGTCAGTTGTTCCTGGGCAGTGGTTGAGGAGACAGGGCGCAGAAGTCAAGGGACAGTTACGGCTTACCTTGTGTTGAAGCCGTCCCTCTGGCTTGCTGTGGTACTGTGCTGCCTCCCTGCCTGAAGACTCCTTGCTCTGTTTCGTTCTGTGGTCGGTGGTGCCATTGGGGCACCATGAAGAAATAAAATAGCCATTTGCCTTGCGTTGAGCTTAAGAGCCCTGTCATTTTATTATTTTAATCCCCCGGTATTTAAAATTTTATTTCGGTCCCACGTCACGGGCATTGAAGAGCCGTGGTCGCGCCTAGTTGCTGTCGGCCGTCTGAGGCCCCCTCAGTCTGTCCCTCGCTCCACCTGCCATTATTTCACTCCCTCCCTCTGCCAGCAAGACCTCCCACCTGCCGTCTGCTCTGTCTGGTCCCAGTGTGAGTGGTGAGTTGGCGACAGCATGCAGATTCATGCCGTTCGCCCGACAAAACAAAGACTGTATATTTTTATTTCATTCTTCAGCGCACAAGCGCTGAAGAGAGCAGCTGAGCGCCTCTAGGAATCGGGTCACAAGGGACCCCTAATTAATAGTCAGCGGGAGGCGAGGTAGTGACGGCCACAGGAGGAGCCAGCAATGCAATGCCAGTTCAAGGCCTATTAAATATTAACGTGGGGGTGGGATTAAAGCGGCGATCTGCGAAAAGAGTGACAGCTCTTAGAGAGCCTTCAAATTAAAGGAATAGGGCTTCCCAGGCGCATTGTTGAAGGGGCTATTTGGCCAAATATGAAGAGGGCTATTAGGCCCATAGTAAAGGGGCAATTTGGGCCCATTTTTGTTAGGCACCAGGCCCATTGTAAAGCAGGCACCAGGCCCAACTGTAAGAGGGCATTTAGGCTCACAGTCTAGAGGGCACCAGGCCCATTTCTGTTAGGGCATCGGGCCCAGTTTAAAAGGGCTATTGGCCCACAGTATAGAGGTGCCAGGCCTATTCAAGGGCACCAGGCCCAGTTTTAAAAGGCGAGTAGGCCCACAGCAAAGTGTAGGGCATCAGGCCCAAGGTAAATGTAGGGCATTAGGCCCGATGTAAAGCAGGGTTCTGGGAGGCCCGGCCTGGTGTAATAAGGCAAGCCAGCCTAGTGGTAGTAAGAAGGCCCTGGCCTGGTGTAATAGGACAACCCAGCCTAGTGGTAGTAAGGCCAGTCCCAGCCTAGTAGATTAGGGCAAACCAGCCTAGTAGTAGTAAAGGCAGCCCTATCCTAGCAGATTAGGGCAGTCCAGCCTAGTGGTAGTAAGGACAGCCCCGGCCCAGTGGATTAGGGCATTCAGCCTAGTTACAGTAAGTAGGGCATATAGGCCCTTTAGCAGATAAGGCATATAGGCCTGCAGTGTCCCGGCAATTAGCATAAGGGCATCTTTAGCAAAGCATTCAGGGTAGCCAGATCCTATTAGGAAGACCCTACATTTTGGAGAAGGGTCCATCCAAGGGTGCTCAATTCACAAATACTGTAAAGCTCTGTAACAACTGTACTGTTCATACATCTGTTATTGCTGAAGGACTTGAAAGACTGTGAACTTGCTAGGAAGCACCAAGACTGTATTTTATAAGGATTGTGGTTATTGCCCTGGTTATCCGAACTATTGCCCTAAGCATTTGTACTATTGCTCTAAGCATCTGAACTATTGCCCTAAGCATCTGAAATATTACTCTAAGCATTTGTACTATTGCCCTAAGCATCTGAAATATTGCTCTAAGCATCGGAACTGTTGTCCTAAGCATCAGAACTATTGCCTAAGCATCTGAACTATTGCTGTAAGCATCTGAACTATTGCTCTAAGCATCTGAACTGCTGCCCTAAGCATTTGAACTATTGCTCCAAGCACCTGAACAATTGCCCCACCTGTAATAATTACCCTAAATTTATAATTTGCCCTTCCCTGGCAAATTATTGGATCATTCCATGTCCCTTGGCATTGCAGAAAGGTGCATCTTTCAGCTACATTGTTACCAGTGTATGGGGACAGTCTCAATCTTCTACCACACTGCAGTCCCATAGTGTGGTCTGTAATACTAGTACTCAGAATCAGTCTCTACCCAGAAGAGGATGTCTTCTCATCAGTCTTCACCCAAGTGGGATCGTCCATCAGATCATCTCCTCCGTCTGTGTTGACCTGAAGTCGAGTCCATCACCAGTCGTACAAGTCGTACCATACGTTTGTTGTTTTCTAGCTCGTGAGGTGCGCTCCGCCGTAGCGCATCACGACAGCCATGCCAGTGTCATTTCATATGGTTCCTGATCCAGATGTCCCAAAGTTGGTTGCTCTCCACAGAAGAGTGTGCTCATCCTGAAGAACCTGGTCTGCGCCCTGGTCTTTCGCCGAAAGTCGAGTCCATTGAAGCCCAGTGCAGGACATGACCGCCACCTCTTTATTTTTGTTCTAGTTTCTGGTGACAAGATTGCAGAATCAACCATCCTCTCTACAGATTCTTCTGGTTCCTGGTCCTATCGGAGATCCTTCAGAGTTTAGCAGGTCCTTGGAGTGCTGCAGCATCATTCAGGTCATGGTAGTCCTCAAGTGGATTTGTCATCACACAGGTCCTGATTTCTCCTTGTCCTTGGTGACTCTGGGAGTGGGTTTGGCCAAGGAACCCTCTGTTTTCAGTTTGAAACCCGACAGCCCATAAGTGGTTATTCCAGGAACCAGTTTCTCTGGTTCTTTAATCTAGCAACCTTGGAGAGAGTGGGCTTTGCTGAAGAATCATATGGTCTGCTTAACAAACCTCTCACCAGCCAGTGGCCTTTACAAGGTCCCTGCTGGGGTGTGTTAGCATCTACTGTTTCATTTGCTTCCCTTTGTAGCTACCATCATAGACTGATGGTGTACACAAAGACATCAGACCTCTGGACTCCTGTAACATTTGGACTTTGGTAGAATTGTGTAGTTATAGCTAAACCAAATACTGTTATGGGTAGTGTATATCATCTGATCTTCACCTAAGCTTAGTGATAGAATAAGAATTGTAGAATATTTATAGAAGTATAGTGGCAATAGGCCTAAGTATCTATTCTATTCTGGTTTGAAGTAGTTTTGGCAGTCATAGATAAAGTGTTCTGTTTTATTTACCACCCTATTGTTTTGGGTGACTTCTCCTTCTCTTGTAACTGTGTCTCCCTACCCACTGGTACAAAATAAACACCCTGTGGGCGCTGAATCTCTAGGACGACTCCTGCCTCTCCTTGTCTGGGTAACAGTTATCTTATCCACAATAATCGTACCTTGGTGTCTCACTCATCTCTCTTCACCATCTTTAGAGCAGAGTACCACAGAGCACCTCTAGACCATCACAAGTAAAATTGTTGATGTAGTAGCAGGATACAGATAATTATTTATCCAAGGAGTCAAAGTTGGAGTTGCCTAGTAAGAAGTACAGATGGAGCCAGGGTGTAATAGTGGATTGTCTGGGGGAGATAGGAAGTCGGTTGGAGGAGACTGAGATGGGCTTCGAGGGTATTCCACCATCTCCCTTAACCATGCCATATTATTTCAGGCGCCATGGCTACAGTTTTCTGAAGAAAAGAATGGAAATGGAACCAGTAATGTAGGAAATTCCAGTCAAAGATGCAGGCTATGTTTAGGCTATATCAGATTTCCGAGCAACAGAAGGTCGAAATCTTAATCGGGCAACTAAAAGGAGCTGCTCACTGAGAGGTCCAATCCTGGCCAAATGGAGTGAAAGTCACAGCGGAACAGATTCTACAGAGGCTACAGCAAATATTTGAGGCTAGAACTGTGTCCGACCTCAAAATGAAGTTCTTTTCTAGCACCCAGAAGCCTCAAAGAGACCCTGAGCGAGTTCACATTGAGTCTGCAGTAGCTATTAAGAGCTATAGAGAGGGTGGATACTGCAGAGGTCTGAGATGCAGACCGAGTGCTAGTAGAAAAGTTCGTTGAAGGGTGCAAAGCGAAGCCCTGAGGAAGAGCTCCACATTCTACACTTGCAAAACCCTGAGGTCGATTTCCTCGACTTTAAGGAGAAAGCCATTCGGTATTTGGTCTGGACACTCCAGAGATGAAGCTCAGGTATATCCACAAATGGCAGCCTCAATGGGAACTCAAGGGTCTGCATACCCTACAAAAGAATGGAAGTAAGACAAGTCATGGAAATCGAGACTCCAGCCAGAGGAAATGTCGTTACAGAGATTGGAGCACGGAAGAGAAGCTGTTGCATACCGAGGCAGTGTTCAGAGCATGAACAGATGTGTGGACCAGGATACAGACACCAATCTGTTCTGTGGGCCAGCACCAGTCAACACTCAGAGCTGACCGAACAGATTGCCACCCTGACCCACCAGATGGCGGAGATGTGCAAGAAATGCAAAGCTTAAAAGCAGGATGGAAGAACGAGAGATACTTTAATCAGCCAGGAAAGAAAGAAAGGGGAATGATCAAATGAATCATCTGAGAAGGGTGAAGGAGGCACTCCATGGATCAGTTTGATGGCCAAGGAAGGACGATATGTTGTCGGTGTGGTGTTAGTGGTCATATAGAATGAAGATGTGGTCAGCCAGCAGATAACACCCTGAATTTAAACAGAAATTCTTCAGGGATGAGGACTGACCCTCAAGAGCAGATGATCAGGTCCAGCAGTCCCATTAGAACAGTCATGTTTCATTGGCAGAAGTCTAATGATACCAGTCAAGATAGACGGCATTGAGCCTATGGCATTGTTAGACACCGGATCACAGGTTACTATGTTACAAGGATGAGAGTTCGGAGATACTGGACACCTGATGATCTTAAACCACCTCCTAGATCATGGGTGAAGTTAATAGTGAGCAACGGTGATGAAGTACCATATCTAGGATATCTAGAAGCCGATGTCCAACTGGGAAAGAACTTCCAAAGCAACACAGGCATTATTGTTAGTGACCTAGAAAGTGATCAACTGCCACCACTAATTTTGGGGATGAATGTTTTACAAAAAAATTGCTTTGACGAACTAGTGCACATTCTCCAACAGCAAGCCAAGCACGTACCCAGGTGGAAAACATGCCCTGCAACAAACCATCTATAATCTGCAATGCTATCAATGGTTTGCTAATGCTGAGGTGAGATTGGCAAAGTAAAGTGACAGATGCCAGACCGGTAACACTGAAGCGGGCACGAAACCACCCTTTGGTGCAAAGAAAAAGTGGTCCGAGGGTCAGGATTATGATGCTGTAGTGGAACCTTACCCTACAAACAAGGAAGAACTGATAATAGTAGCTCGAGTGTAGCTACTTTAACCAGAGGTCGGATACCAGTCAGAGTATTGAATTACGGGACTCACGATGTGCAACTTTACAGAAACCAGCGGTTGCCCAGATCCACACTGTGTGCTTGCAAGACATTATCGAGGCTGAGGAAGAGATAAAGACAGTGCCTGAAGGAGGAAATGGAAAGTGATCAGATACCACAGTGGGCTAAAGAGATTAAAGTAAACAATCCAAAGACCACTGTTAAGCAAGAGCTGATGTTTTGGAAGTGGTTTTACACCAGAAGGAAGCTTTAGCCAACACCCTTAGATTTCAGGCTAGCTCATGGGGTACAGCATCACATCAGTACCCATGGACATCCGCCTATCAGAGAGCGATTTAGACCTATCCCACCAGCCATGTACCAGCAAGTAAAAGTTATGATTAAAGAAATGAAAGAGGCTGAAGTGATCAAGGAAAGCCATAGCCCATGGGCAGTGCCAATAGTCCTGGTAAAGAAAGATGGCAAGATCCAATTCAGTGTGGATTACCACAGATTAAATGCCATCACCCATAAGGATACGTATCCTTTGCCTCGGATAGAAGATTCTCTCACAGCTCTCAATCTGCGGCCATATTCTCCACTCTGGATTTAACCAGCGAATACTGGCAAGTTTCTATGGCACCAAAGGATCAAGAGAAAACAGCCTTTATTACCTCCATGGGTCTTTTGAGTTCACAAGGATGCCATTTGGACTGTGTAATGCAGGAACTTTTCAAAGACTGGTTGAACATTGTCTTGGAAACTGGAATTTTGATATCCTTTTCTTATATCTGGATGATATCATTGTAGATTCAAAGACTCACGAAGATCATCTACTTCACTTGGACGAGGTGTTCCAAAGATTGATCCGATATGGTCTTAAAATAAAACCCTCTAAATGTCATCTGTTGCAAACTAAAGTGAGTTATCTGGGACATATAGTCTCCGTTGAAGAATAGCGCCAGACCCAGAGAAGATTGAAAGCAGTAAAGGAATGGCCTGTTCCCATACCATTAGAGATGTCCAAAAGTTCTTGGGATTAGTGGATATTATCGAGATTTATCAAGAACTTCTCCAAAATTGCTGTGCCATTACACAAACTTTTAAGAGGATCAGCAGAAGGTCGAGTCCCAAAGAATCATCTAGTTACATGGGGAACTGAAAAGCAAGAAGCATTTGATCAATTAAAAAGTACTAACTGAGGCTCCTATATTGGCATATCCAGATTCATGAGACCTTTTCTGTTATATACGATGCCAGTAACAAAGGGTTGGAGCGGTACTTGCACAAGAACAGAATGGCATAGAAAGAGTAATAGCCTATGCAAGCCGAGGTTAAGTGGCTCTGGCGGAATAGCGCCCGCTATAGCTCTTCAGACTTGAATTTTTAGTGCTAGTATGGGCTATCACAGAGAATTGCGGCAATATTTGGCTGTCACCCTTTTATGGTTTCATGGATAATAACCCCTGGCACACTTGAATACTGCGAAGCTAGAAGCCCTCAAACAGAGGTGGGCCTCTCGACTTGCAAATTACCAATTCTCCTTAAAATAGCGTTCTGGTAAAGCAAATACAACGCTGCGCCTTGTCTCGGATGCCTGAACAAGAAGCAGCAGAAGTGGATGACACCTTGCTGGAAAACATAGAGATGCCACCTTTTCTGCAAGTACCAGCTGAGATTGTGCAAGCATGTTGTCAAGTTGCTCGAGCCTGAAGTAGAAATTCAACCAGAAGTGGATGACATGATTGCAAACCAAAAGAATCTATGGGTGAAATTACAAAGCCAAGACCCTATCGTTACGCCAAGTAAAAGCTCTAGTTGTTGCCAAACGCATGACCTACGAGCGAAAGAAGCTGAGCGTAGAAGCAATGAAACTTTGGAGGCGCTGAACTCATCTGGCCATAGAAGATTGCCATTTAGTTAAAAAAGTGAGATCCAGCTACACATGGAATTGACTCAGGTCATAGTTCCAAAGACCAGTGCTTCTGTAGTATTAGAGGTGTACCATGATAATTCAGACATTTTGTTCACAAGAGACCGAGGCTATTATCAGAAGAAGGTTTTACTGGATAGGAATGTGAAATGATATAATAAAGTGGTGTGAGGAATGTCCAGTCTGTAATTTAAAGCGCAGAGAAGATTAATCAGAGAGCTCCTCTCCATCCGTAGTTAGCAACGCGCCATTGGAACTAGTTACTCTTGATCATTTAAAGTTAGACCTAAGCACAAATGGACACATCTATGTCCTCACTATGGTTGATCACTTTTCCAAGTTTGTGGCTGCAAGCGCAGTAAAAGATCTATCTGCTCAAAGTACCGCGAGACCTTCTTCAGATGTTTTGTACGACCTTCGGATATCCTATAAAATCCTCACAGATCAAGGAACTTCTTTTGAATCCCAACTATTCCATGAACTTTGCACCCTGTATGGAAGCCATAAGTTGAAAACCACTGCCTACCATCCCCAAGGTAATGGACTCTGAAAGAACGAATCAGACTCTGCTGGAGATGCTGTGAGCCCTACCAGAGTATAAATGTCCCTTCTGGCCAGATTTGCTCCCGAGCTCACATATCTTTATAATAATACCATCCATTGCTCCATGGGTTATACACCTCATTATCTAATGTTTGGACACCATGGAAGACTTCTGATGGATTTAGTGTTGGAAGTACCACTAGAAGAAACCAAAGTAAAGAAACCAGTTATGAATTGGGTCCAGGAATATAGCCAACGTTTGCAGGAAGCTGGACAAATTGTTGGCAGACACATGGACCAAGTACGGCAAAAGCAAAAGGCAAATTATGACATCAAGGCCAAGGCTACACCTTTACTTGTTGGAGAGACAGTAATGTTAAAGAAGACGCAAAAATGCAGAAATTGTCTTCGAGTGGAACCAGAACCATATCGTATTATTGAGATACCTTATCCTGAACTACCGGTATACAAGATCCAAAAAGAATTAGGAAACGGTACTAAGATTGTTCATCAGAGTCTCCTAAAAGCTTGCACTTTCAGAGATGCTGTTCTCGCTAAGGATCAGAACAGTCCTACACCAAAGAGAGGCAGGAGTCCATAAAAGACAGAATGTTGGAACTAGAATCGCCGACCAGTTGGTGTAAAGAACCATGGATTCGCACTTTATGTAAACTCTCTTGACCATCCAAATGGTATACCAGTGATAGATCTGGAAATGCCAGATTTCCTAGAAAGAGGCGCATTGTTCAAGAACCTGTAGGTTTCAAACCCCCAGATCCCAAAGATCGAATACAGGTGTCCCCCTAGAAGGTATATCACAGAAGCTTCCCAACTAGTACCATGGTACCATATGTAGATCTAGTCAAAGTAATTACCCAGACACAGTCACTTTAGTGTAAAACTTCAAAGATTTACAATAATAGTAGATGTTTTAAAATTTTGAGAATTTAAGAGTGTTTTATCAACATAAGATTTCATAAAGTGTTAAGTAAGATATTAGAGTGTTAAGAGAGTATCTTTTATAAAGTGTTAAAGAATACATGGGGACATGTATTTTTAGTGAGCCGAATCTATAATGCCCCAAAGTTAGGGCATCCCCAAATATATAAATTAAGTAAAAGATCAGGGGGTTTACAAGTGCCCAGGTGCCTGCCTTAGGTATAGACTGCAGGATAATTAGGTAAAAGGGGCCCCTCAGTAGTCGATTCCCTCCCTGTACAGTATAAAACCCTGTAATTAATAAGGAAAGTGCCTGTGCACTTAAAATGCTGAAAAAATAGAATTCAGGTAGCTTCAGCAACAATGGCCTGGATGGAATGCTGTGCTGAGCTGCTCATGCACCGCATTCCACTCCAGCCACTCTAGAACCCAGAGAGGTTTAAGTTTAAAAATATTTCTACAGTTGTCAGTTGTTACTGGCCAGTGGTTGAGGAGACAGGACACAGAAGTCAAGGGACAGTTTTAAGCTTACCTTGTGTTGAAGCCGTCCCCTCTGGGCTTGCTGTATGTACTGCCTCCCTGCCTGAAGACTCCTTGCTCTGTTTCGTTCTGTGGTTGGTGGTGCCATGGGGGCACCATGAAGAAGTAAAATGGCCATTCTATGCGTTGGGCTTAGAGCCCTGTCATTTTATTATTTTAATCCCCCGTATTTAAAGTTTTATTTCGGTCCCCATGGTGACATTGAGGACGCATCGTGCCCTAGTTGCTGTCGGCCGTCTGAGGCCCCTCAGTCTGTCCTCGCTCCGCCTGCCATTATTTCACTCCCTCCCTCTGCCAGCAAGACCTCCCACCTGCCGCCTGCTCTGTCTGGTCCCGGTGTGAGTGGTGAGTCGGCGACAGCACACAGATTCATGCTGTTCACCCCACAAAACAAAGACTGTATTTTTTTTATTTCATTCTTTAGCGCACAAGGCGCAGAAGAGGAACTGCTGAGCACTGCCTGGAATCGGGTCTAGGACCCCTAATTTAATAGTCAGCGGGGAGACGGGTTAGCGACAGCCACAGGAGGGGCCAGCAATGCAAGGCCAGTTCAAGGCTATTAAATATTAACGTGGGGGCGGGATTGGCGGCGATCTGCGAAAGAGTGACAACTCTTAGAGAGCCTTCAAATTAAAGGAATAGGGCTTTCCAGGCCCATTGTTGAAGGGGCTATTTGGCCAAATATGAAGGGCATTAGGCCCATAGTAAAGGGCAATTCAATCCCATTTCTGTTAGGGCACCAGGCCCAACTGTAAGAGGGCATTTAGGCCCACAGTCTAGAGGCTCCAGACATTTCTGTTAGGGCATCGGGCCCAGTTTTGAAAGGGCTATTTGGCCCACAGTATAGAGGTGCCAGGCCCATTTCAAGGGCACCAGGCCCAGTTTAAAAAAGTGGAGTAGGCCCACAGCAAAGTGTAGACATCAGGCCTAAGGTAAATGTAGGGCATTAGCACGATGTAAAGCAGGGTTCAGGAGGCCCAGGCCCTGGTGTAATAAGGCAAACCTGCGTAGTGATAGTAAGAGAGGCCCTGGCCTGGTGTAATGGGACAACCCAGCCTGGTGGTAGTAAGGCCAGCCCGGCCTAGTGGATTAGGGCAACCCAGCCTAGTGGTAGTAGGCGGCCCCAGCCTAGTGGATCAGGGCAAGCCAGTCTAGTAGTAGTAGGGCAGCCCTGGCCTAGCAGATTAGGGCAGTCCAGCCTAGTGGTAGTAAGGACAGCCCGGCCCAGCAGATTAGGGCAATTCAGCCTAGTTACAGTAAGTGGGGCATATAGGACCTTTAACAGATAAGGCATATAGGCCTGCAGTGTCCCGGCAATTAGCATAAGGGCATCTTTAGCAAGCGTTCAGGGTAGCCAGATCCTATTCGGAAGACCCTACATTTCGGAGAAGGGGTCCATCCAAGGTGCTCAATTCACAAATACTGTAAAGCTCTGTAACAACTGTACTGTTCATACATCTGTTATTGCTGAAGGACTTGAAAGACTGTGAACTTGCTAGGAAGCACCAAGACTGTATTGTATAAGGATTGTGGTTATTTGCCCCTGGTTATCAAACTATTGCCCTAAGCATTTGTAGTATTGCTCCAAGCACCTGAACAATTGCACCACCTGTAATAATTACCCTAAATTTATAATTTGCCCTTCCCTGGCAAATCATCGGATCATTCTGCAGTCCCTTGGTATTGCAGGAAGGTGCATCTTTCAGCTACATTGTTACCAGCGTATGGGGACAGTCTCAATCTTCTACCTCACTGCAGTCCCATAGTGTGGTCAGTAATACTTCATACTCAGAATCAGTCTCTACCCAGAAGGACGTCTTCTCATCAGTCTTCACTCAAGTGGGATCGTCCATCAGATCATCTCCTCCATTTGTGTAATCCTCCAGTCAGTCCATCGCCAGTCATGCAAGTCGTGCCCTCCATTTCTTGTTTTCACAGCTAATCAAATACGTCATACGTAGCACATCACACGACAACCGTGCAACTGTCGTTTCATATGGTTCCTGATCCAGATGTCCCGAAGTTGGTCGCACTCCACAGAAGAGTGTGCTCATCCTGGAGAACCTGGTCTGCGCCCCTGGTCGTTCGGCGAAAGTCGAGTCCGTCGAAGCCCAGTGTGGGACGTGACCGCCGTCTCTTTATTTTGCTCTAGTTTCTGGTGACAAGATTGCAGAATCAACCATCCTTTCTACAGATTCTTCTGGTTCCTGGTCCTATCGGAGATCCTTCAGAGTTTAGCTGGCTCTTGAGTGCTGCAGCATCATTCAGGTCGTGGTGTAGTCCTCGAGTGGATTCGTTGCCATACAGGTCCTGATTTCTCCTCGTCCTTGGTGACCCTGGGGTGGGTTTTGGCCAAGGAACCCTTTGTTTTCAGTTTGGAACCCAACAGCCCATAAGTGGGTTATTCCAGGAACCAGTTTCTCTGGTTCTTTTATTCGACAGCCTTGGAGAGAGTGGACTTTTGCCAAAGAATCATATGGTCTGTTTAACAAACCTCTCACCAGCCAGTGGCCTTTACAAGGTCCCTGCTGGGGTGTGTGTTAGCATCTACTGTTTCATTTGCTTCCTCTTCATAGCTACCATAGTAGACCAGCGAGTGTACACGAGGCGTCAGACCTCTGAACTCCTGCTACATTTGGACTTTGGTAAAATTGTGTAGTTATAGCTAAACCAAATACTGTTATGAGTAGTGTATATCATCTGATCTTCACCTAAGCTTAGTGATAGGAATAAGAATTGTAGAATAATTATAGAAGTATAGTGGCAATAGGCCTAAGTATCTATTCTATTCGGTTTGATATAGTTTTGGCAGTCATAGATAAAGTGTTCTGTTTATTTACCACCCTATTGTTTTGGGTGACTTCTCCTTCTCTTGTGACTGTGTCTCTCTACGCACTGGTACAAAATAAATGCCCTGCAGGCACTGAATCTCTAGGACATCCTGCCTCTCCTTGTATGGGTAACAGTTATCTTATCCACAATAATTCGGACCTTGGTGTCTCACTCATCTCTTTCACCATCTTTAGAGCAGAGTACCACAGAGCACCTCTAGACAATCACACTTTTGTCTACCACTCCTGAGAGTACTTGATTGAAATTAAACAGTCTTTGGGCTAAATATGAGGAACTCCTTCAGGAGAAAGTAGAATACGCTATAATCCATTCTAGAGCTAAGTATCATGATCAAGAAGAAAAGGCAGGAAACTTATGGTGCTTAGGATCTGTAAGCAAGAAACAGATAGGATTATACAGCACATAATTACAGATCAGGGCAAGGTTATTACTAAGCCTAAGGAGATAGAAGCCTTATTTCATAATCATTATCAGAAAGTCTATAGCCCTGATCAGCTGGCACCTTCCATAGAAGAGATTACCCATTTTTCAAGCTTTCTCACTTCTTAAGCTGACTGATGAACAATGTATAATGTTACAATTCCCTTTAACCATTTGGAAGTGAACACAGCTATTCAGGAGTTGGCATCAGACAAAGCTCCTGGACCAGAGGATTCAAGTCTAACTTTTATAAGGCATTGAAAGATAGTGGCACCCATTTTGTTGGATGCATACATATCAGCATGGCATGCAAGAAACTAGTTTAACAGAAGCGTTAATTATGGTTCTTTTAAAACTGGAGAAGGACCCTGCTAAAGTGAGGAGTTACAGACCTATTTGGATGATAAATGTAGATTACAAAATATTGTCCAAATTTTGGCATCTCACTTGAGCAAGGTTTGGAAGGGTTGATTAGCCCTGAGCAGGTAGGTTTGTTACTGGGATGGCCTCCTTGGACCATCTTATGTAATTTGCTCACCTTTTCTCCACATCCAGAGATTGTCTAAATCCTGCAGTTCCAGTGTCTCTGGATGTGGAGAAAGCTTCTGATAGGGTATCTTCGAGCATGTGTTCTGGATATTGCAGAAATTTAATATCCGATAGAATTTATCAATTAGGTTAAGTTACTTTATTTGAACATGAGTTCTTGGATTTTATGTAATGGTATACAGTTTGATGCAGTGAGGTTATAGGGGGCACTCGGCAGCGATGTCCTCTTTCGAGCTTCTATTCAATCTTTTTCTGGAGCCTCTTATATGACACATCAGATCTGCTCTGGATATTCAAGAGATCCAAATCTGGTGACAACAATATAATTTATCTGCATATGCTGATGACATTCTTTTGTATCTAGTACAATCAAGGACATCTCTGCCTGCAGTGTTTGAGACTATCCATAGTTTTGGTATAGTTTCAGATTCTAAGCTTTAATATTGACACAATCTATTTGCACTTGTTTTAATTGATTTTGTGTATATCAGTTTATGTCTTAATTGTTATTTTAATTGATTTGGGATATTCTGTAAATGAGACTTGTTTTTCATAGAACTTATCCTATATTCTTTGCAACTTTTAAATAAAACATAAAATAAACTAGTCTGAGGGTTGAAAATATAAGTTTTGATATGTTAAACAAACTGAAAAAGACAGCAATAATATCACGAGTGTAAATGATGACATCTCTAGTACAAACAAAAGTGAAATAAGAATGCAAGTGATCTGGGTAGAGATATACTATGCCATGAAACTAAATGGGTGAAAATCTAATTTTACAGTCCTGGAATGTGTAGAGTTTAAGCAGTAATGAAAAGAAAAAGGGTTGGTCACAGGCCAAGAGTCAAAAACAGACATACAAGTTACTCATATTTTTTGGTTCTGCCCAATTGCACAAAGAATGTGGAACATGGTGCAGACTAACGTAGGGAAGAAACTTTCCTTACAAAATGGGATAAACTTTGAGACATGTACAGTATTTTGGGCAATCTCAATGAGGTAAAAGGTGCAAAAGATAAGTCAACTCTTATCACTATTGCCTATATCACAAAACAACTTATAACAAAGCACTGGATGGATAAAGAAGAGCTAGGTTGGAAGTAATGAACATCAAATATTATATTTAACTTACAAATCATAAGATTAATACATTTATTCCATGATAAGCTTAAATTATTTTATGAGAGATGAAGTGAATTGTACAAATTATTAATTTAGTTCAGCCGAATGTGTAATATAGTTATCGTTCTGACTGATTTGACTCTCGTATGATTGCCTTATTTCAACTCATTTATCAAGATGAGTTAACTTTATAATTCTCCCTTGCAGGGCTTTGTATCAGATATAGGTTTCTAAGATAGCTAGCTGGGAGGGTGGGGTGTAACTAGAGTTGGTTGTTTATTCACTGTTGTCTTGCGCCTCTTTGTTGCTGTTATTGTTATTGATTTTGTTTTTATTTCTCTGTATTGTATGGTAGTAGGAAAAGTTGTTTAAATAAAAGAAAGTTAAAAAGACATACTGCTTATGTAGGAGGCGCACATCACATGGAGAGCTGAAAATTGCAAAAAAAAGAAAAGGAAAAGAAAGTTGGGGAAGGACTTTTTATTTAATATACTTTATAAATGTTTAACACACACACTAACACACACACATATACATCAATTGACAGAGCAGACTGGGACCAGAACAGCATGGTTTGAGTCTTTTACTGTAACCCCCTTCCCGTGTGTAGGGATATTGATGGTGCAGTACGAAGGGAGAAGTGCTACTAGCCAAGAAACCACCATCTGGCTGCATTTACCTGGTTCCTGAAGAATGAAGATGGGGTTCCTAAGGGCAGGGCTGCTGCAGCTATGGGGAACGCAGGTTAGCCCATTTTAGCAAGCTGTAACAATGAGTCCAATCAATGTCCACACAGCAGTAAAGTGCATAAAACAAGTTCATTTAATTAAGAGAACAATAAAACATCCACTCCATGGAATGTGGGGTTAAGCAATAGATAATTTCAGGCACAACAGTACCTCTTCCTTTGACCTTTTCATGGTCGAGAAGATAGTACAGGAATTGTCCTGCAGCTGAATCAGGCTGCACTAAGAGCTGGTGGCAGCAACATTTTTCACTGGCAGCTGAAAAGGCAGGCAGGTCTCCAAGCATGACTACCCTAGTTCCTTCTACTCCTGCAGTTTCTTTTTAACTGGGCTCAAAACTTGTGGATGCCTCTTCATGGCTTCCCTTCCAAATCACAAGGAGCATTACCAGGCTTCAGCCTCTGTCACAGCACTCCTAGAACTACTTGATGTCGGGGCTTCATGGGTTCCTGTGATCTTCACTCTGCCACTGTGTCCATTGTCAGATACCAAACATGGGCACTCCGGCACACATGGCGGGGACATACCTATGAGATGGGCAGCTCAAAGAGACCTGACACCTGGCTCCTCATGCTATCTGGCCTTCCCCACTTGCTCTGCTCACAAACTGGGCCCAGCTTCAAAGCTTGAGGGGTGGGGCAGGCTCTCACTACTGCCACGCTGCCTGAGCAGGATCTCACCACTGCCTCCAGACCCGGCCCCTTTGGACTCAGGCCACACCTGGAGCTTCCAACTTCAGCCAACCTGCAGGACATGACCAGACCACTGGTACATTTTCTTCTCTACCCGGCGCTGCCAAAACACACCAGCTGGGGCTGGGGACAATCGCCCTCCCCAGCCCTCACTTCACCAGTGCACTCTCTGGCACTCTCAGGGAAACTCTCTCTGGTGCCAATGCCCCACTCCCTTAAATAGCCTCCTGTGCCCCCCTGTGGCTGCCTGCCTACAGGCAGCCCCAGGAGATGTCAAGGTTAACCCTATGGCTGCTGTAAGCCCCACAGGGTGGCTTACACTCCTCCCTACACAAACACTTACCTCCTGGTGAGCACCCAACCAGCTACACAGCATGGCAACTCCAGGGAGGAGATATGCACCTCCCCCTCGGTACCACCCGGCACCACTGGTGACACCACCGAAACAGTGGACCCCCATCATCACTAGCTACTACCCAAACATACACTGCCCACAGGACCTGGTGGCTGACGACCCACTGCACTACAGAAGGCTTGCCTACCATGGTGGTGGTGCCCCCCACCCGCCCATTACTCATAACTACCTTCCCCCAATGCTGTTGCCACCAGACAATTCTTTTTGGATAACTGCCCCCCACCCATCACAATATATAATAACCTGCAGCCCAACAGGAGCACAGGTAGGCCTATCACAACTGCAAAGTTAACAGGAAGATTTGAAGACATTGGCAGCAGGATGGAAGGAACCCCTTCACAATCACACCTCACACCAACACGCACACATTAGCCAATTCCACTATCACCACACAGCATGCACCTTCTCCAGATACACTCTCATATCCCACTCCACTGTTTACTACTTGCAGCACCGAGGTGCTCAGTATTTGGTGACACAGTCTTTGAAGCAGTCCAGACATTTAGCCCATATATTGCTATAACTGATAAAGGGCTTCTGAAGTCCATCTAAAGGAGACCGAATATTACCTGTGAAACATTAACATGTAACAGTAACAGCAACCAGAACAGATAAGAATTAATAACAAAAGGGTTGGTCTCACCAATTTCAGGAAGGACGGCAGTACCTTTGGCTGGAATTCTCACAAGGGTTTCTCACAGGTCACTTCATTCAGTCCTGCAGATTCCGTGGATGCTAACTTGAGAGCTGCATCTAGGACGTATCTTTCTGTGGGCATAATAAAAGCATGGGTCTCACTTTGTTCCCTCTTCTCCAAAGGAGTCCTGGCTGATGATGTAGTACTTAGTGGGCTTCCCTTGACATACTGGAACACTACAAAGATCTTGAAAAACATAATATCTGTATAAGCGTGCATATTACACATAGCTCTGGCATGACATTTTGCCTCCTGAAGCTGTATCCCAGGGCTGGATGGGCTGAGACACCACTTATTATAGACCTTGTCTAGCATGGTGTGGAAAACTTAGGCAGCACGGTGTTCCTCAATCATGTCCCACAGATGCTCAGGGAGGTATAGGTGGCAGCTAGCAGGGCACTTCTTTCGAATTCAGCACCTGATGAACCTCTCTGCCTGGAACCAATCTGGAATACTGTGAACACTGATCCATAGAGCCTGTCCGGGCTGAAGCCACACACTCCAGTGTGGTATGCCACAACCATGGTGTCAGTGGTCCTAAGCTGGTCCAGCCTCTTTCTTGTCTGCTGAAAGGCCTGAGTAGGGCTTGGGAATGTCCCTCTCAATATTTGGTCATCAAAAGTCAGGCGGTTGCTGAGGCTGGCTGCTGCATTGTCCAGCTCCTTGCTCTCTTCCTAATCCTCTAAACCAGAACTACTTACACCCTCCAGCACCACTTCCTTGACTTCTCGTCTGACTTCTCAGAAACTCTTTAAGCTCCCGGCCCACTGGTAATGATTTTCCAGATGGCCTTTCCACATGGGCAACACCTCTCCCTCTGCCACTGGGAGCTTCCGGGGCGGAGCAGGAGAAGGGCTGGGAAGATGGCTGGTGTCTTTCTCCTCAGGTCCTGGGGGGTGTTGATCCACTGGGGCAGCAGGGCTGGTGTCTAATGCAACCTCCTCCCAAACTTTGGTACTGACACAATGGCTTATAGGGGAGTAGACCACTGGCAGGCGTAGGAGCCCCACAGGAGCACATTCAACCCAGCAACAATTCCAACACTCCAGGGCCCTGGTATTTGCATATGATACATTGCTCTTTGGTGGTTAGCTTCTCTACATTCTCCCACAACCAGTGCAGCATGGAGGCAGGAACCATTGGCTCAGATGCTTGGGCCATTTTGAAAATCTTAGCAGCAACTTTTCTCTACTCCAAGTGCAAGACCAAATTCCTTACTGTGCAAGAGCTTGTCTCCTCAGCACTGCTCAGGTGCTGTCCGCCTGGCCTGCCTTGACCAGTTCATGATTTTGTCTAAATCACCCTGGAGAGTCAAGGAAAGGGATGATGGATTTTTATAAGCATAAAAGGACCATGTTGTTGGTGTAAAGTAGGATTGAACAATGGTTCACAACAGAGGATAGGGGCTCTACAAGAAGATTAAATAAAATATTTATTTATTTATTTATTTTGACATCAGTTTAACAACCTTTGAGCCAGAGGCTCATTTACAAAAGTACCTCGTCACAAGGAGAACAAAGACATACATACAAGAGACAATTATCAAAAACAGTTCAACAATAAGGCACAGTCAAGTTTCAAGTAAAGCGGGACATAATACTGCTACCCGCAATTTTAGGATCAGTGATTAGGAGGTGGGGTAGCAGAGTTGAAAGGGGCCCTGCGGGGGAGTGCAGATCAGGGAGCTTTGTCACTGGGGAGGAGGTGGGGGGAGGTCAGGGGCAGTGGCAGGAGTGTGAGTTGAGCAAGTAAGTTTTCAGACTGTATTTGAAGCAAGCAAGTGAGGGAGCATCAGCGATGCCAGCAGGAGGAGTTGTACCAGGAGGGAGCTCTATAAGGAATGCCTCAGACCCTGGGAGGTCCGAGCCCTTGGAGCGACCAGAGCAGCTTTGCAGGAGGCAGTGCGCACCGTGGAGTTAGTTCGGTGAATAGAGTTAGCAAGGCCAGGGGATAGACCATGGAGAGCTTTATAGGTAACTTGGCAGGTTATAAACATGAGGCACTCATCAAGGTTGAGTAGGGAGGACGTGGAGTACAGAAGGCAGGTATGGGTGAGTCTATGGGCACCGGTAATAAGTCGACATGCTTTGTTGAGTGTTAGTCATGCCTTGCGGAGGGCCGTCTGGTCTGCCGTGCCATATACAGGGGCCGTAGTCAATTAGGGAAAGAACCGAGGAGGTGACAGCCAAGCGGAGTGAGTTTGGGGGAGGCTTTTTGTGCCGGAGAGGATGCCCAGCCATGCGTTGGAGGCAGAGGTCAGGGCAGAGATATGGTCATGAAAGAGAGAGCAGAATCAAAGATTATGCCAAGATATTTATAGGGTGAACAAGTTCTATAGGGTGATTATGGGCAGAGTGGACGGAGAGAGGAAAGTTGCTGGACTTATTTTGGGAGTGTGTAAAGAGCATAGTTTTAGCTTTCTTAAGGTTGATGATGAGACGGTGTTCAGAGAACCAGGTTTCAGCAGTGTTGTAGACAAGCTGAAGGGAGTTCTGAGAGAGACGGGGTTACTGTCGGAGGCAAAGAGTACTCGTTATCAGCATAGAGCAGGACATTTCCTGCACATGCATTGGGCAGGAGTTGAGAAAGAGGGAGAAGAGTAAGGGCCCGAGTATGGAGCCCTGGGCACCCCTGAGTGAATTGGGCAGGTACTGGATAGAGTGCCACCAATCCTCACACGCTGAGAGCGGTTGGTCAAGTAGCTGGCGCTCCAGGAGATTGGACCAGTGGCAAAGCCCACGCTAGCAAGGGTAGCTAACGAAGAGGGTGCTAGACAGTATCAAAGGCTTTTGATAGGTCTATAAATACCACACCAGCGAGGAGCCAGCATCGAGGAGTTATGAAGGAAGTTAGCAACCCAGGAGTGCAGTATTGGTGCTATGACCGACTCTGAAACCATGCTGTTCAGGGCAAAGAACATCATATTTCGCGAGGTAGTCTGAAATTTGGCTAGTGACAATTTTCTCTAAGGCTTTAGAGAGGGAGAGGATAGAGATAGGCGGTGGTTGCCTGAGGCGTTCTGTTACCACCCTTGTGGATAGGTGTGACAGTGGTGACCCTCCAGACAGAGGGAATTGCCTAGGCAGAGGACTTATTAAAGAGGCAAGTGATGGAGAGATGACCTGATCCAGGACCTGCCGTAGGAGACATGGATCAAGGAGTCATTGCCAATAGAGTTGAACTTTAGGGCTTTTAGCAAGTAGGGCCTGACTTCATGAGTGGTGACAGTGTGAAGGTGGAAAGGGGCGGAGATGGGAGGGGCAGACACGGGGAGGAGGATTGAAGAAATTGCATGGGAGCACTGCACTAAGGTCAGTGAAGGAGTTATTGAGGTGTGATGCAATGAGAGCAGAGTCAGTGAGGTGGTCCCATCAATGTCAAGAAGTGATGGGGGGAAGCGTGCTCCACCAGTTAGCTGTGACATTGTCCCAGAAGGACCTGGGGTTCCCCAGGAGTAGGTAGAGAAGCTTGGTAATAATCGGCCTTAGCTTTGCGGACAGCCCAAGTACACTTATTCTGGGCAGCTGCATGGCCTGCCTGTCAGCCCAGGCGGCCAGTTTCAACACGATATGCCATAAGTTATCCCGTTGCTTAAGTGTGTGTAAGGCAGGGGTAATCCAGGGGTGTGTTTTACTTTAGATCTACGTGGGGTTAAGGGTGCGAAGATGTCACAGGCAGAGTTAAAGTGTAAACAAAGAAGGCAAGACCTTGTCAATGTCAGGGGTGTTTAGTAGAGAGGACCAATCAGTGCTGGCTAGGTAGAGTTTTAAGTCTTTTAGCCCACCAGGTCTAAGCAGACGACGAAGGCTGTGAACAGTGGGCTTGGACCGGGAGGTCACCCAGTTGAAGAGAACCGGGAGTGGTCACTAAGGCAGTCTGGGAGGATTTGAATATTGTGGATGCGGCATGGCTTGTTGGTAAGGACCACATCAAGAAGAGTGCTAGTGCCCTACTAGGATTCAACCTGGTAGGCTGGGAGGCTAGTTGTGTTAGATCAACAGCAGCGAAAGCCTCACGGATCAAGTATAGACCCTTGGGGAACCCTGAGGAGATGGAAATAGGAAAATAAAGGCAACCATTTCAGAAAACAGACTGAGATCTCTCTCATTTAAGTAAGATGAAAACCAGGAAATAGCATATGTGGAAAACCATAAAAGACAGACAAACTAGAAGCAATGATTGATTGATCACATCAAAGGCTTTAGACAGGTCAATAAAACAGAACCTACAAGCTACCCTTTATCCAATGCCTGCCCTAGAAACTGAGACATGAAAATCAATCATGCTATTAGGATAAAATGGTTTGGTCTAAAGCCTGACTGAAAATTGGAGAGGATCTGATAATTGGCCAGATATTCAGAGATCTGAGAGAGGAAAATATTTTCCATAAATCTAGAAATTATAGGGAGGAAGGAAATCGGGCAGTAATTTTCTACTACAGTTTTGTCTCCACCTTTATGCAAGGGATAAATAGAAAAATGTTTCCTGCTGAGGGAAACATTTAGGTGGTAGAGATAAATTAAAAATGTGGGTTAGAAGAGGGCCAAAATAGCAGCACTGCATTTAAGTAAAATATTGTCTAGGTTATTGATTCCTTTAGCAGTGTCCTCTTTCACTGAAGATAGCAATTTAAATACTTTATCAGATTTAATAAACCTGAAATAAAATTTAGGTCATGAGTAGAGATGTCGAAGTTGCTAAAATTCACTCCACATAGTATTTTGTGGATTACCATGGTTCTGCAAACTGTTTCCAAGGACAAAGTCGAACTTTGCAGTCGGTGGCAAATTCTGAAATTTCAATTTTGAAAACTTCAAGGATATGGGAGGTTACAATAGAAGTGTATGAGATCCGCAAAGCTGGAACTTCGACTTTGAAGTGCAGCCTGTGGTGCAAAGTTCGCAATGTACCATGGGATGGGAGGTCACATGTTGCTGAATAGCCAATGTGAAGCTTGTTTTGTCGTTCTCTCTGTGTAGTGTGTTGAAGAGAGACTCAGAGAGCAGAGTCTGTGCTTTTAGCTGAGACTGAGATTCAAATCCTAAATATAACTTATAGATCTGAGCAGTTTGTTCTTCAAATTGCTTCTAAACTGTGGTTGTGAGTGCCTTGTGCACACACAGTACTAGTTGTTGATTTAAACATAAATTCTTTAAGTAGTTGTTTTGTTTAAACAGAAAGTAGTGGTTGGGTGGTTTGAGTGGGGGAGGGTAGGAGAAATTTAGAAGGCCTTGCAGAGATCTGCAGTTTTTTGTTTAGTAGGATATTTCTATTAAATTTAGTTTTGTTATACATACTTTGTAATTCTTAATATTTTATCTTCATCAAAATTCATGTTATGAGTGTGTATAACAATATAAAGTGATTTTGTATCACTTTGTCACAGTTCTCTTCTTAAAAATCCCTGCCCTGACTGCGCATTAACAATCGTGATTGTTGTGTTCGTTTTGAACTGCTGTTTGTTCTCAAAAAATCCCTGCCCTGACTGCGCATTAACAATTGTGTTTGTTGTGTCCTTACTGTCAGTTTTCTTCTTAAAAATTCCTGATTGTGCATTGACAACAAGACTAAGTTATTATTTGTGTCTTGTGTCATCACAGTTGTGTTCTGAACAAATGCCTGCACTGACTGCATTAAAATATTAAGTGATTGTTGTGTCCCTTCTGTCACAGTTCTAGTCTAAAAAAATCCTGCCCTGACTGTGCATTGACAACAAGACTACATTATTGTTTGTGCCTTGTGTCACAGTTGTGTTCTGAACAAATCCCTGCACTGACTGCACATTAACAATTGGGAGTGATTGCTGTCTCACTTTTGTAACTGTTGTGTTCTGAACAAATCCTGCCAACAGCGTATTAACAATATAAGTGATTGTTGTGTCCCTTCTGTCACAGTTCTCTTCTTAAAACAATTCCTGCCCTGACTGTGCATTCACAACAAGACTAAGTTATTGTTTGTGTCTTGTGTCATCACAGTTGTGTTCGAACAAAAACCCGCACTGCCTGCACATTAACAATATTAAGTGACTGCTGTTTGTTATCGTACTAAAGCACAGAAGAATGACTGGGAAGAAAAGGTCAAATAAAGGGAGAGGTCATGGAGAGCCAAAAAGTACATTTCCCAATTTATGGTCCCTAATAGTGGTGTAGCTACACAAAAGTGTCAGTGGGAGCAGAGGCACAGTATTCTGATGAGTCTGTGGCAGGCAGTAGCAGTAGCACGATGTATTTGTCAGTGCTGCTGGCATTTCTGCCTCTCAAGTTTCTTACAGTTTTAAAATGGAGGATTGCATAACATGCAGTTCAGATCATGTGGTTTACTATATATTACACAATGGCAAGAAATACTGGCTTCTGATTGGTCAGTTGGCCATCACAACAGGATGTTATTCTGGCATAACATCCTGCTGATTTTGCCTTTATTATCCATTCTTCTCTTAAGAAACAAAAGTATTTTTACACACTAACAAAAACATTCTTTAAAAATTCTTTTTTATTCTGTAAAAACAACAAGCCATTGTATAATAGGAATAATGCCCTCCAGAGTGAGTGTTATGCTGGGATAACATCCCTTCTTGGGTGTTGGACACCCTCGGCCAGTGGCCTCAGGCCTAACCACCCAAGGTGGGATGTTATCAACATAACTCCCACCCTGTCAGGCATTATTCTTTAATCTTCCTTGCTCTCTTTATTACAAAGGAAATGCAAGACCTCTCAAAATGAGAATAACAGAACATAAAAGCAACATAAGAAGAGGCAATGAAAGATCTATGTTGGCAAGAAATTTTGGAATTTAACCATCAAATGTCAAGCTTGAAGTTTTTCAGAATAGAAAGAGTACGTAAACCAGAAGGAGGAGGGAACTGGGAAACACAACTGTTGAAAAGAGAAGCATGGTGGATATATACATTAAGGACACACATCAAAAGATATGGATGAAATGAAAATCTGATTTGGACAACTTTTCAATAAATATAGGTGTTTCAGGCTATTATCAACAAACATATGAAATTAGTTCTGAATGTATATACGACTGAGTTCAGTACACAATAGAATGTAACAGAATCATAATTTTCTTTCTTATTCATTTTAAGGAGTTCTTCAGTTCTACATTTATGTAATTATAGGAACTATATATATATATCAATTTCTACCCCCACAGGTTTCTACTTATAATGGTTTTAAATCCTCCATCTCACCCCATTATTAAGATGAGTAAACACTAACCTCGTATACACCAGGAAACCTCTTTAGTCACCTGGTGAGAGTAATTTAATCCTTTACACTCCACCCACCCCTTGTTTGACCCACAACCAGCCCACATAATCAAAAATTATAGCAAAGCAAAACAGTATTTAAAATCCCTTTCTATTCCTTGGTGTATTTATACACCACACTTCAACCAAGTGAGCTTGTACAAAATGTAATAATCATTCCCTGATTGCATTGATATAGTGATTTATTTATCCAGGTACTGTAGCTTTAAAACACGATGTGATAAGCTTAGAATAAAACTTCCTTTTACTGCTCATGGTTTTGAAAGCCACATTTACAGGACATACGAGCCCAAAATACTGAAGATGTTTTCATGATTAGTGCCTTTAAAAACTAAAAGTAAGTTTACAGAGGAAGAATAATTTTGAGCCTGAGAGCTAATGGAGCAAGAGGGGACCGACTAGCTATTGCAAGCGTTGGTTTCCACAGTGACTGGGACACCCAACATGTCACTACAGTGATACAATCAAGCTCAGGCTGGAGTGCTAACTGACAGCCCAGCCCTCTTGTTTCTGATTCCAGAAGCAGAAGCTAGGTTGGTGTCCTCGGCAATGTGCAGTTTTTACAAAAGCCTAAAATTCACAAACTCCACATATCTTTGCAACCTTCAGCCCTAAAATCATACAATGGCTTTTAAGGAAGTTGGTAAGCAAATTTTGAAAAAGCAATTAATATAATCCCTTTTTGCAGACATAGGGCAGGATTCACAAAGAGATGTGCGGGCGCAAGTGAGATGCGCCAGTGCATGCAGAATCATGGAGCCACTCAGGGAGCAACATAGTGAATATGGAGCAAGCCGGCGAAAGGCACGTTAGAGCAACAGGGGACAAAGCAGTGGGACAAAGGAGAGGAACACAGGACCAAAGGGACACACCAGAGAGGCCAGGGGCACAACAGTGGCCACAATAGGCACAGAACCATGACAGGGACCTGAGAACATCACACAGAGCCCCAGGCCACAAGCCACACAGGTCCAGGGCAGGCACACAGAACAGGCACACTGTAGCAGGCATGGTGCACACAACAGTGTGCAGATGCAAAGAGCAGGGTGGAGGGCACTGGACAGGGCCAACCCCACAGGTGACAATGACTGTGGTCATAGGGGGACACACAGGATGACACCATGCCGAGACAGTGGCCAGCACACCATGCCACCACAGTGCCACACAGCCAGGCCACAACCCCAAACACAGGATACCACACACAGGTCCACAGAAATTGTGCAGCAGTGCAATGTATGCAGGCCACAAGCAGCATGGACACAGAGACCAGGGGCAGGGACAGCAGCATGACAGAGGCCCATGCACACACCACAGGCAACTGTGTGCCGCATGGGGGAGGGGCCTGGTGGAGGGAGGAGACCATACAACACCATGGGCACACAAAACCATGGCAGGAAGGGTACAGGAAGAGCCCCTGACAGTACACATACCCAGGAATGTGGAACAGTGAATGGCCACAGACACCATAGCAGAGTGCAAAAATATTTATCATGACAACAGAAACAGAACATACAAGCGATATAATCAACAGCAAAATCAGAAACTATGACATAGTGCAATCAATAGCGAAGTGGAGTGAGGAACTATTTACAGCTACATATGTGCAGAAGGGGAAGGGTACGGAAACATCAACAGAGGAATGGAGGGTGGGTAACAGTTGGCTATATACAGCAGGGATATGCCTGCACATGGATGGGGGCTACATGGTGGCTGCGCAGCTCAGCTCCAATCCCAGAGGCCACATGCTGACAGGAGCTGGAGGAGCCCCAACAACCTCACTTAGTCACCCAATGGTCCTCTGTATGGGCTGGAGTGACCCCTGGATGGCCTAAGTGATCCTCTGATCCAGGTCTCCAACACAGTCCATGGCTCCTCCACCTCTGGCCGCTGCATGATGATCCAGGGGACCTACAGCAGGACAGAGAGAACACATCTAAGGACCATGGTAGACACACAACCCCACCAAGCAGTAGCCCACCCCACCAGAGAGGCAAAGCACAGAGAGGGGCCACCTACCTGCTCCCAGACAGACACCGTGTCGAGCCCCTGCAGCCCCTGGAATCTCTCCATGGCAGCTTCCATGGCCCGCTGCCTGTCCTCCAGCCTTGCAAGACACAACAGACAGATACCGCCATGAGTAGACATCAGTGCACAAACCCACCCCAAGACCAGTGTGCGCATGCAGTGTAGGTATACCTAGCCAGTGTAACACCAGTATCCATCCATGCAGATCACAGCAGCACACAGCCGCTGTGCCTGAACCTCTGGAGTGCCCTTCTGTGGACATGCACCGCACAAAGTGGGCCCACCCCATGTGCGACATAATGTACCTGACCCACACACAGCACTGCAGAGAGCCCACCCCATGTTACATGCAGGACAGATCACCACAGGGCAGGTGCAGCCACAGCCATGTGTGCGTGGTGTCTTGTTCCCATGTGGGTGTGATCTTGTGATGTGGCCCAGCCCACCCACATGTGCCTGTGATGCACATATGCACACAACCTACCTGGCCATGGCAGTGCACCCTGCATACATGGCTACGCAACCACTGAAGATGGTCCCTGTCCCTCTGTCCAAGGTCACCATACCAGTGCCTACACTGTTCCCCAGTGTGGGAACCCCATGCACCGACAGCCTCTGGGCAATGGTGGCCCACACCTGTGACCTGGACACCTTGCAGGTCCTCACAGCTGAACAGCTGCCCTCCACAGATGGCACCAGTGCCACCAGGTGAAGCAGCTCAGGTTGGGACCAGTTCATGGCCCTAGGCCCAGTCTCCCTGCCTAGGCATCACAAGTCAAGAAGTAGCCCAGTGGTGCAATCATGGGATGCATGGCATTAAACCAAAATGGCATCACTTGCGCAGCGAGCCATGTGCAGTGCACCACGACAGTGGCAAGCATGATTGGTCCATCAAGCGCCTATTGGTGCATGTGCAATGCGCACAGCTAAGGCAGGAATATGGGGCATGGGTCATGACTGGGTCAGGCATGCGTGATGTGTACACGGCTGCCATATTGTGTGTGGTGAGCGATCAAACAGAGCACCCGTGAGCGGTAGCACACTGTCATGCACACCTGTGCGAAAGTGTGATCCACATACAAAACAGTCAACCAGCACAATGAGCACTGCACAGGTGGGTGTTCAATGTGTGGATAGGCAGCACCGTCGGGCGGGCACCATCTGCATGTCGCGATGAGATCGACAGTACAGCTGTGAACATGTGGGGCTGTGCCATGGGTACAACACACAGCGTATGCACACAGCTTGTGCCGAGGCATATGTGCTGTATCCAGGAAGATGCGCTGAATGCAATGCGCATGCACAGGACATGCGCCGTGTACAGATGCACCAAACTCAGCAGATGCCAAGCTGATTGAGAAGAGCTGAGGGCAATTATGCAATTCACAGACAATGTGCCCAGATCAGCCTCATATCATGTACAATATGCAGGGGCATCTCAGCTGTTTAGCATCCATTAACATTGCCCCAGACCTCATTTGCATGCCCTGAGCCATAAATGCTCCCAACTCATCCCACACTGAGAATGGGTGACTGAGAGGATGCACAGCACCTTGAGGTGAGTACACAGCTAGTCCTACATGTAATACAGGTACTGTGGAATGGTTATGTGCTGTTGTAGACCTCTGCCTACACCAAGGCACATCCCAGGGTGTGGGGACACAGCAGACTGCTACAGGAATGTCTGACACTTGACCATTTGTGTACGTGGCCAGTTGCACTGAGCTATGCCACATGCTGGGGCTGGCTGAGCACATCCGTCGCCAGTATGCCATATGCAGGGACTCCTGGTGGGTGACATGGTGTCCACACACTGCCCATTGGTAACACCACTGGGGGGACATGATGGCCGATGTGCCTGCACTAACTGCATGGCTTGCATAGTGCGTGTGATGTGCTGACAGCTGTATGTGTAACTGGACATGTGGCACAGGTGGAATGGCTGTGGCCTTGCAGCCATCCATGGCATGTGTAATGTACAAGTCAGACACAGTCACAACTGCCACAGCTTACCATGCATACACCCATACGTGAACAGCCTGCAGGCCCTGGCTGACAGGTGATGGTGTGTCCTACCGCAACTACTGTCTGTCGGGATTGGCCACATGGGAATCTACCAGAGCATGGCTAATATTTGTCTGTACACTCTCACAGAAACCACAATGTCAGGAGGCAACAGTGCTGCCAGCAGGATGGCCTAACTTCACCAAGGATGAGGAGCAGGCCCTCATTGAGGCATGCCACCTATGGCGTGAGGTCCTGACTGGCAGGGGTGGCAGTCATATGGCAATGGAGGAGGGCTGGGAGGAGGTGGCCTGCCATGTTAATGCCATGGGGCATTAAACAGAACCCTCCTGGAGTGCAGGAAGCACTAGAATGAGCGGAAATGGAGGGCTAAGGAGAAGGTGGCCCACATTGAGGCCCCTCCTGAAGCAGACAGGGGTGGCCCATAGGTGGATATCTGTCTGAAACCCAGTGAAGAGCTACTTGCAGTAACCATTGCCAGAGCCACCATGCAGGGTGCCCCAAGTGGGGGTTCCAGACCAGTGAAGCCTGTCGCATCACTGTATGTAGCCATGGACACAACATGTGGCTGGCCATGTGTGTCCTTGTTGCCATGCCTGTCCCGTATGTCATGCAGTGCAACTGTACCCAGGGGCTGTGCCATGTGTGGTAGCTCGCATGGGTGTCTCATGCCGTGCTATGCTTGGCCCGCCATCCATGCCCCTGGTGGTGCATGAGGTGCTACTGCTGGTCACGCCACTAGGTGACACACACTGTCGGGCGTGCCTGTGCTGCCAATGCCACACATGGTGTCATGTGGCCACGGCCTGTCACCACAGTACTGATCACAGCATGCACATAGCTGGTGTGGTGAGGCGAACAAAGCACAGCCGCTGCCAGACCAGTATGCGCGACCAGATGGCATTACACTGTGCCACTCTGTACATGCCTGCCCGTCTACATGTCTGTATGCCACTGTTCAGTCTAGTGCACTAACCATGTTCTCCCTATCTTCTTTCACAGCTCCATCACACCTCATGGGTGCAGCCATAGACACAGCTGCACAGGACACCCTAGCGGGTGATGATGCAGGCCCACTGCACAGGGCTGTTGTCACTGCAGTGGATGGTGCCATCCCTGGACCATCCACCACACAGGACCCACCAGACACAACTCCAGTGGTGGCGGGCCCATCAGATCCCTCGGCCATTGTTGGCATGGTGGCTGGCGATGACTACACATGGCTTGGGTGTCTGATTGGGTTCCCTGATGATGACCATGCAGATGCAGTGAACATCACCGATGTCCTCCTCGTGCTTGCCAGTGGCATGCAGGGGCATACAATGATGATACTGTGGATGATGATGCCACATGGATTGAGGGAGACATGGCCGACAGTGGGACACGCAGCAAGCAGGGACCTATGCAGGTGTCCCCAGATGCCACAGATGGTCTGGTTGTATGTGGCACAGCTGCGGTGGCCACACAGCTGCCTGCATCAATCGGGCCATCAGGGCATCCAGTCTCAAGTGCTGTGGGGCACACACATGCACTGTTGAAGCGTGACATCACCAGCCATGGACGCAGTGGCTGTGTATGGCCAAGGCGCACTCCACCACCTGTGGATGCCCCTGGGCAGGCTGTCTCACCCCCCCACACTATTGGCAACGCCACCATGACCTTTCACCCACTGACCACATGGAGGGCTATGTCTGCCTCCTGCATGACACCGTGGAGGGGCAGGCGCCTCCATGCAGAATTCAGAGCCACAGTACAGTGATGGTCCTGGAGCATGAGTCCACAGCTGCATAGCATGCCCAGATGTTGACTGAGACATGCCTCCCGCGGGTGGGCATGACCGCAGCATTGGAATGGATTGCAGATACTGCGGAAGTGGTGGCTGCAGCTGTTGCATGCCGTGGATATCAAGCATCCAGTCAGACACCCAGGAGCACCTTGCACACCCCAGCAGTGGCGTCAGGTGGACCATCTGCTGCTGATGCGTCATCGCTGCAATGCCCAGCATCCCCAGCCCAGATGTGGCCCATGAGGCCACCATGCCAATGAGCACCCATTCACCATCTCATTGCAGTACCCTGCATGGTTGTGGCTACACCCCTGTGGCTGGTGGCGCTGCAGCTGCATCCACCAGTCATGGAAGAGGCCACCCAAATGTCCGTGGTGGACAAGGTGCCACCCTGTAACATCCTGGTCCCTGTTTCATTGGCTGCAGCCCATACCATCACTGTGTCCCACACATCTGGCTGACGTTGCCTGGGGCAGCATGTCTGGCAGGCACCTGCCTAAGTGCACCACCACTGTGGGCTCCCTGTGCAGTGCCGCCTGCGTGTTTGTGTGTACCACTATTGTGCCATGTGGCTTGGGCATGATGAGTGTGGTCCAGTGTCTGCTGTGCCTGTGTGCTGGTTGCAGTGCACACTGATCCATGCCATCCCTGGCACTGTCATGGTGGCACGTGTGTTGCAGGCTGTGTGTGTGTGTGTGTGTGTGTGCGTGTTTTGCACCTGTGAGGGCCTGTCCGTGTACTGTCCTGTGTCCACCGTGCACTGCACAGCTTCATGGACACTTGTTCTCAGCATAGTGCACCTCCAAGATACATACCTCTGATACTCACCTGCAGTTCACGAAATTCTCCTCCACCAGCCTGCTGTGGTACTGCCTGGCCCATGCTGCCAGCTGTGGGTCCCGTGGCCCAATGCAGGTTCTATGTTGTGGCCCTGTGGTGGTGCTTTATCCCCCACCCTCCTCCTCCTCCCTGGAACTGTCACCCTCACTGGTCTGGACAGGTATCCATGGTCTATGGCATGTTGTTGCATACAACAGGCGAGAAATATGCCAAAGGCCTTCAGGCTATATTGTAGGGCACCACTCAACCAACACAGACACATCTTCAACATGCCAAAGACAGGCTCTATGATGGTGCGATAGCGATGTATGCCTCGTCAGTACTGCTCCTCTGCCTCTGTTCCAGGTCATCAGATGGGGGTGAGGTGCCAGGGCCTCAGTGGATATGCTGCGTCACCTGTGAGGGAATGGATGGCCATTAGTACATTGGTCCCATGTGTAGCATGCCCCCAGTCCTTACTCCAGTCCACACTGATGTGTGTGCAAGGCATCCACCACTGCCTGTGCCTGTTCCTTCCTGCATTCCTTCCACCCTACCCCAGTGGTTGTTCTGGCTGTTGTCTGCTTGTATTGTGTATGTCCCTGCTACACATGCACACCCATGGCACTGCCCCACACATGCTGTGCATTCCACGTGTGCCCTTCTGTACCTGTAGGTGTCTGTCTGTGTACCCTTGCACACCTCTGCTGTCCCACAGCAGCTGTGCATACTGCACATTGTGCATGTTGCTCTCACACACACACCCGGCCCTGACAGTGGTGCCCTGTCATGCTGCTGGTTGCCATGTCCCACGCACCTAGTAGATGGCCACTTGGTATATCCCCTGCCTGGAACCTATGGCAGAGGACTGACTGCTGCCAGATGAAGGCATCATGTGTGCTCCCAGGGTGTGTAGCACAGACATTGCTGATGCTTCCTGTGGAATTGCACACCACCTGGCAGTTCACCGAGTGGTATCCTTGCAGTTGATGTAGGTGATAGTGTCTCGCCAGGTGGTGTGCGGATTGCCAAATAGGTGCAGTCAATGGCCTCTATGATGCCTGGCATGCATGCCATCTTGTAGAACCCCTGCATGGCTTCTGTCCACTCTGCCTACAAGCTGGGGAAATGGATGTATTCTGAAGCAAGTGGTAGCAGTGCGGTGAGGAGTTGTGTGAGGAGGCAGGAAGTGGAGGCCTGTGATATGCCACAGGTGTCCCCAGTAAGCCCTGGAAGGTTCCTGTGGTGAGCAGGCACATTACTGTTGTCACCTTGGTCTCCACCGGATGGCATGACCATGTGCAGTGAGTGCCTGCATTTCTTCATGGTACAGCTCACAAAGCTGCCTCAGAATGGCCTTGTTAAGCGGTATCAGCCTACTGTCTCACATCAGTCAGCTGCTCGAATGACAGTCTGCACGACACTGCTGAGGTCAAGCACCTTCGTGCCTTTTGCCTTCCGCCTCCTCATCCTCATTAGTACACTGAGCATTGCAAATAGTGCTGCAACCATGCTGCTGGTGGTGGTGTGCCATCTCTGTCTCTCTCTCGCCTCTTCCCCCGCTCTCTCACTCTCTTCTCCCTCTCTCTGTCTCTCTCTCACTCTCCCCTCTCTCTCTCTCTCTCTCCTCCCTCTCTCTGTCTCTCTCTCTCTCTCTCCTCCCTCCCTCTCTCTGCCAGTGTGCGGTGCTGCTGTTCTGCCACTGACCTGCTGGTGGCTTGCACTTAAGTCTACTTCCTTTATACTTCTCTTTCATGCGCATTTGCTACTTGCGCTTGGGTTTGCACCTCATTGCGCTCATTGTTTTGCACTGTGAATCACTTTGTGCTGTGTATGCATGTGTCTGCCCCCTCTATTTACACCATTATAACATTATGACGTGCCTACAGCATCCAGTTCAGCACAACGCATCTGGGATGTGCTGGCGATCCGGCCTCTGTGTGAATTGTTTTACGGTGCATTGTTTGTTTGCACTGGTGCATCTCACTTGCACCCAGCGTATCTCTTTGTGAATCTTGCCTATAAAGTGTTAATAATATATAAGGATCCCAGAGAGACAAACTGAGAATTTTATTTTCATTTTACTGAATGCATTACTACTGACAAGATTAAAGCAATGTAAAAAGAAATCTAGGATGCAATTAATCAACTAGAAGAGGTAAAAATAATAATAAGGTTTTTAAACATAAGATTTTTTCTGATATTATATCAAATAGGTACTGGATGTTGATATAGAGAAATACTAACATTTTTTATTTTGTTTTTAAGGATATCAAATGAGACCTCAATAGCAAGAGAGAAATTGAAACTGAATGAGGTAACTTATGCATATGCTTTACAAAACATAAATGTAATTGATTCACTATAGCAGCTATTCAAAAATAATTTGAGACATACATATATATATATATATATAACACACAGTATATAAATATATTCTTCAAAATAAAGGGCTACCAGAAGGATGCCAAAAGTTAAAATATCACAGGTCTGCAACAAAAATTATTCAGGTGTGTTCCCATGAGAATATATATATATATATATATATATACACACATATGTGTGTGTGTGTGTGTATTTTTACATTTATTACACAGTAGTTTGAGAGCTCAAAATAAGAATATTATAATACTAATTTTTTTGTATTAATTATAGCACTTTGAAAATAGTCTGAAGAGACAGGATTGTCTTGAAACGTTACATTATGACAAACTCTGGGTATTGAAGTGCTGCAGTATAACATTTTTGTATGAAGAGGCTATTTGGAATTAAAATATTGATTGAAGAAGTTTTTTTCTGGCTGGACTAGTGAATTTTGGAGGATGAACTTGAGAAAATTCATGAGTTATTTAAAAACATAAGTAAACAAGAATTTGATACTGAATACACTGGGGTTGAGAGTCTTATTTTGCTATTTACATATGAGATTTCATTGTCTGAAGACAATCCCTTTTACATTCTCTAACTAAGAATTTATATTAACAGTAAAAGGGAACCGAGGAAGACCTTATTAGCAGTTCTCTAAATTTCTCTCTGCCACATCTGTGGCAGCCATGTTGATGGATGTGTCAAGTGACACAGGAGCAGCAGCACCACCCAAAAGAAACAATGGTCACAGAGGTGGTTATTTATTTAGTTTTGTTAACCAGGTATGGTGTCATAGCCATAATTATGAGTATTTTCAGACACAACCAGGGAGGTTAGACATTTTAGGCAGTCAAGCAGTTTACAGACATTCATACAGAAGATGAGCAACAACATGAAAGAGAGAATCTAGAAGACATTTCAGGTAATAACTGATAATATGATGCTAGAAAACAGGTAGAAAAAGTTTACATAATTCTAACAATCATAGGCACTAGAAGTTTTACATACCATCCATGCTAAGTGCTATATATTACAGTAGTCAGATTCAGAGAAAGAGATGATCATTCAGTGATACTGTAGGAGGCAGGAAATAAGAGCAGCCTATGGAATGTTAAAATAGGTGCATTGAGTGCTCTTGACCAGGAGAGTGTGATGGCATTTTAAAGGCAGCATGATTGGGGCAGGGCGAACAGCAAGTGGGATGCAGTTCCAGTACTTTGGGGCAAGGCATGAGAAACTGAGGTACCTTTCAGAGTCTTACACCTGGGAGTACTTAGTAAAGAGAGCTCAGAGGAGTGGAGGCCATAAGCAGGGTTTGGGGCACTAACATGGTTGCAAGAGTGGTAGGAAGGCCAGTTCTAATGATATCTAGTAGAGTGCCAAGGGCAAGAAGATGATGGCAGACAGAGAGGCTAACTTAGGTCTGAATATAGCAGGCAATGGTGTTTCAGGCGTGGGGAAGCTGTGGCATAGCGACAGATATTGTTACAGTCGCCGTCATTTATAACAGGCACATTTGTGCAGACACATTCTGCCTGTTATAGCAGGTGGTCACTGTGACGCCTGGCTAGCAAAGGTCAACTATCCGGTGTGGGGCTCCTTTCTGATAAAGTTCTACTTGTTCCAGTAATCCAGTGGTGTGCTGCAAGATGCTGCGATAACAGGATCGGAAGGAGAGAGTCACACATAAGGGATGTGCATTTGTTGTGGCTTTCTCTGACCAGATGCATGATTGCTGTTAAATGCTACTTTTCTGGTAATCCAGTGGTGTGCCGCAAGGTGCTGCAATGTCAGGGTCAGAAGGGGAAGAGTCACAGATAAGGATGTACGGCTCTGCCTGGTCAGTAGCACGATTATTGTTAAATTAACAAAAGGATATCTGGCTACTTACTGTACACAAAGATGATGTGCAGACAACAGACCTAATTTCTGCTTTTAAGACTCCCTGATCCACAAAAGTACCCCAGACATTCTATGCCCTTTCTATTTCTGGCAGATTATCTGCTAAGTAGTGTCAAGTCACACTTTGTAATGTCTGCAAACTGCATGCCAAAGTGTGAATTAACACTAATTAGCAGCTAGTCTGCCTGAAATAGAAGGAGAGCATAGAACGCTATAAACAGCTTTTAACATCACATCCTATGAAATGGGCAAGTGGTAAATGCGTTTTGCCGAAATAACTGACTGCTTATTTAAACCGCGGGCAGTATAAGTGGAGTGGACTGTATATGTTGTGTCCCATTTACTGAGTGTAGTTTTAGAGGCATTTGTATAGGTGATGGCACCATAGGCAAGGGACAGGAGTAGAATGCCCTGGCAATATCCAGTCTAGCAGAAGGAGTGAGCATCCGACTAGTTGTGTAGGCAATGCCTAGCTTAATTTTGACTGATTTGCATGTGGTCATGATGTGTTGTTCAAAACTGAGTGATTCATCAAGTTAGGACAACTAAATACTTAGTTACCGCTAAAGAGAGAACCCATTTGCATACAGACACATTAAAGAACTGCAATTGGCAATAAGTTTGGCAGGGGATCCAAACAGCATGCCCTGCATTTTACTTACGGTTAAGACAAGTCTATTGTTGTGGATCCAGTCTTGGATTTTTAGAAACGCAGAGGTTAGATGACTATGCATTTCCTTTATGTGCAGAGGAAATGTAAAGTACAAGATCATCTGCATATAAAAAGTCGAGCATCCAGGGATGATTGGAGGTATGTTGTTTATAAAAATTGAGAAGAGAAGAGGTCCCAAAATGGAGTCTTGGGAACACCAACACTTACATGCACAGAGAGACACAGCATTTAAATTTAACATGTTGGCTTCTGTTGCTTAAGTAACTGTGGAACCATTTACAGCTTTTGCAGAGAAGCCAAGGAGTCAAGATGGGTAAGTAGGATGGGGTGATCAACAAGATCAAACACTTTAGAGAGCTGGCCCGGTGGTGCTGAGGGCTGAGTTGGACGCCACACCGAGCACCACACCGCGACCCAGGTTCGGGAGTGAGCCCGGGCTGTCAGGGGTTGGCAGGGAGAAAGAGGATTGAGCATCCGGAGGACTGCTCTTCTCTCTAGGGAGGGATCCAGGGCTGTTCGGCATCCTTCTGCGACCCGGTGGAGACAGAAACAGACAGGTACACCAGCAAAGAAAGAGGAGTGCGGCAGACTTCAGCAGGGAAGCCGTGCGCTTGACGCCATTGCACGCCGCACTCCCGGAGGTGACCAGAACACATAGAAATACCCTTCTCACGTGTGAAGATGAAGGGGGGGTTCCAGGGACATGGCCACATTCCGGCCTGCCAGCCTGCTGGTTGAGAGCCTCATGGTCCAACCTGATTCACACTAGGTACATTCCTCCTAATGACAGATAGGCCATCACGGGAGGACAGGCCCACCCTTGAGGGTGATCCAGAGGATTAGGTTGACCTGGACCAGGGGTAGTTCTTCCAACAAGTGAGGGTTCAGGCATGGGAGTAGAGGCTGGGGTCGAGTGCACACCTCGAAGGATGCCCAGGCTGGAGGTGAATAAATAAAGTGAAAAAAAAACACCTTAGAGAGATCGATGAACACTCCACCAGTCATTTGGCCTTGATCCATTGCAGTAAAGGTATCATTAGTGAATTGTAGTAGTGCCATAGACGTGCTGTGCCCTTGTGGAAGCCATGCTGAGAAGGTGATAGGAGGCTGTATTTGGAGAGGAACTCAGAGACCTGTACAGCTACTAATTTCTCAAGGATTTTGTTAAGTGCTGAAAGAATGGCAATGGGCCTATAACTGGAAATGTCCTTTTGTCTCCTTTCTTAAAGATCAGGGTAACTTTCTACCTTCAAATGTCCAGTACATGACCATGGTAGAGTGACAAGGTAAAGATTTTAGCCAGTGGAGTTGCAATAAAAGGAGCAGTTAGCTTCAGAAGTTTAGGCTCCAGGCAATCAGAGCCAACACTAGTGTTGTCAGAGATTTTGTTGAGTAGTTTTAGGACATCAGCATTTATAATAACCTTAAAATAAAAGGTGGATGTTTAGGTGCACTAGTTTCAGCAGAGCACAGAGGGATGTGGTTCACTGGGAGACGTGGTGTACTTAGAGGGGACAGTAAAGTATTTATGGAAGGAATTTGCAATGGTAAGAGGGTCGTTGCAGTGCACACATTTAGGATCATATCATTTGTGTGCTGTGACTGATGTGATCCCAGAAAGGATTTTACATGTTCCCAGAATTTCCTAGTGTACCCGGGAGCTTCAAGTAGGAGACCCTTGCAGTATGAGCTTGGTGGTGCACTTGGGAACAGGTTCTGTTGGTGCTGGTGACTCAGAGGAGCTGGATAGTGTGTGTCCATGCCAGTGGGTGAGGGAGGTGGGACACGTAGAGAAAGTGGTTGAGAGTGAGGCTTGTCCTGAGGAGGAGGTGCACATCACACAGCAGTGTAGTAATTGAGGAGGACAGACCTGTGGAGGATGAGGAAGACAGCAGTGTCTTTATCAGTGACTGTAATGACAATGATGTTTCAGACACTGATCCCTTATGGGATCCAGAAAAGAAAAGGCCAAAGGGTGTTAAGGACGCAGATGTTGCATTTCCTGTTGTCTGCACTACTTCAACCACAAAGCCCCCCAGCACTATCTCATCCCTTCTCCACTGTCTGCAGTCATCACAAAAATATTAAATCTCACCCTTCCCTTTGGTATCTCATTCATCATGGCACTATGTGAAAACAAGGCCAAATAAATCCCTAGTGTGGGATTTTTACTTACTAGACACAGCTGACAAGACAGTGGCAATTTCCCACCTTTGTCGAACCAGAGTCCCGTAGGGGTAAGAAGGGTAGTCACCTTGAGACAGGTGGGCAACATACACACCGGAAAAAGGGAACCATTATAATGGTGTAAACACCAGAAAGAAACCAGCACCGTGGTTCTGATCCATCGTCATCATCAGGCAAAGTAAGCAAAATAGTCACAGCAGCACACAAGGAAGATGGAGAGGCAGGTGAAGAGATCTATGTACTATATGATGAGGAAGATTCTGGAAGTGGGCCAAGTACTGGTCCTAGCAGCACTACCACCTCTAGCCCAAGAAGCATAGCTATCCCAGTACTGAAAACACGAAAAGTCACTGATGTCTGTTGTGCAGCAGTGCATACTGACATTGGCAATCCACAGTCAAAGAGCACACCAAAATAATACCATGACAAGACAAGCTGTCTGTCACATCATTAATAACAGCAAGAAAGGTTCAGCCTATGCTGCATTCGCGTTTTGAGCGTCAATCAACATTCCTGTTTAATCATGCTACTGCACAAGAGGTGAATGCAGCAGCAAAATGATTGCTTTTGATTTGTTGCCATTCTTGTTTGTGGAGAATGTCAGATTTTGGTGGTTCAGGTCCTGTGCCTTGCTGAAGTGGAAGGTCCCATTACGTATCGCATTTTCCAAGCGTGCCATTCCGGAAATGTATGGTGTAGTGTCCAAAATGGTACATCATGCCCTTCAGCAGTCCTCAGCTCAGTATGTACATCTCAGCATGGACATGTGGACCAGTGGTAAAACAGTGGCAGCTCTTATTTGTGCATTAGAGCACAAGTTCAACTGTGGTGGTAGCAATATGCCTGGTGTTCACCAGCACATGGCATTGACCATGAGGAGTATCCCCGGTCACACGCGTTGAAAAATGCTTGAAGTGGTCATCACTGAGATCGATGAGTGGCTCCACCCCATGCCCTGAAAGCTGGATTCATCGCCAGTGACAATGGTTCCAATGTTAGAAATGCATCACTGATGGTGAATTTCTCTGTGCCATGCTTGGCACACTGTCTGAACCTGGTTGTGCAGGCTTTGTGAACCATCATGACATTAAGGAATATTGACTGGCCTGGCATCTGTGCCCACTTTGCACATTCAGAAAAGGCCCGTGACCATCTATGTGTTCTGCAGGTACAAAACCAGCTGCCTCAGCACCGTCTTAAAATGGATGTTGTCACCCGATGGAACTCCATGTACATGCTGGAACATTTTATGAGCAGTACAAAGTAATATCAGAGTATCTGCTGCTTCATGCAAGCAGTGACAACACTGGGGCATCCATGTGTCTCACAAGTGAGCAGTGGAGCCAAATGGATGGGCTCATCTGGATTCGAATACCCTTTAAGCATGCTACAGAGACAGTGAGTGGGGTCACCTGCCTGTATCAGTGAGTCCATCCCCAGCTATGTGTGCTGAGGCAAACAGTTCTGAATGTGCATCAGCAGATTAAGGCAGGTGGTGACAGATCAAGTTGTGCCATGATGGAACACATGCTGTCCACCTTAGACTCCAATACCCACATGAACTACATTCTGCAGTCAGAGGATTGGATTGCCACAATGCTTGACCCATGTTATAAACGTGGGCTCACAGCCATAATTCAGGTAGGCATCAGCAGGTGCAAAGACTGACTGAACTTCTGACACAAAGGTAAGTGGGCACAGTTGCTACTATGGACACAGAGGGCAAAGCCACATGATGGTATTGCACAGTGACCAGGTGTTGCTGCCATCTACTCATCATCACAGACTAAACCGGCAGAAAACCATGCCATTTAAAAGAACAGATGCGAATCCCATTTGGGTTGCTCTAAGTCAGGTGGGAGTCTCAGACATGGAGGAAACTGAGGAGGAGGAGGAGGATCACGCAGCACATCTGGGAGTAGTGAAATGCATGGTTGTAGATGCCTATTTGGCAGATACAAGGAATCTCTCTATTGCAGATGAGCCCCTGCTGTACTGGGGCACCAAGGTCAATGACTGGGCATCACTAACCGCGGTTGCTATTAAATATCTGAGCTGCCCATCCTCCAGTGTCAGCGTGAACATGTTTTCAGTTCTGTGGGTGCCGTTGTATGACAGGTGCACAAATCTGTCTCCAAAAATGTTGCCTTGCTGACATTTATTAAAATGAATCAGGCGACATTCCACCGGGAAGAATCATGTCCCTTGTCACACCACTGCATGACAGTAATGATGAGGAGAAAAGTGCTGTTGGCAAACTGGGCTATACAACATTGTCTGGCACCATCAAAGTGGATGAAGCAGTGATGGAGAAGGAATTCCTCTATGGTGACAATTCCAGTCTTGAAGACTGTGAGGGCTGCTTCATGGATGACATTGAAGATTAAAAAATATGCCATGTTTTGCTCCTTCTCCCACACGTCCATAATATAATACTGGCTGTATAATTCACAGAAATTATATTATTCTCATTTATTTACTGATCTCCACCCTCAAGCATTAATTTGTGCTGCTTTTAAAGTATCAGTGCCAGATAGTGGCACAAATTTAGACCTATGCTTTTTCATTCTATTTTCGATTGCCTCTAATCTCTTGACTTGATGATTCCCTTCTTTCTATAGTTTGAATGTAGCTGAGTACTTTTTCATTTTTTATATAATAAAAGGAGCGCTCCTTTAAATATCGCTCAGACCAGACTTTCATCAAACTTTGCTGTTGTTATACACCTATTGACCTATAAGGTCATGGAGCACTGCAAACTGCATGATACTTTATTTTTGTAACAACAGAATTTATTTTAAACAATTCATGTACAAAAACAGCTGAGAATACTGATGAATACCTGCTCAGAGCCATATTAAAAGTAGCACTACTTTCATTATTTCAAATATGAAACAAGTACTAAATAATCATAGTCAAACTGTAGAAAGAATATTATCCTACAAATCAGAGAGTAAGAAGCAATGTAAACAAGCATTTGTCAGTGCTGAATGTTTGCTTGCTGGTATTAGCATTGGAAGTGCATGAGTTAGACAGATGCAGAATAGAATGGCAGTGAAGTACTGAAATGATGCCAACCCCACCCCACTCTGCAGAGATGGACAGGCATGTCAGTCTGTACAGGGTGGGACGTTATGGTTAGAAACCCTAATGCCCCAGGAGTTTGTTGGTATTTGCACTACACAACTTCAGCATGGCCTTGTTGTGACCCCCATCACATGAAAGCATTTGGGACCTCTGCTCATAAACAGTGGCACTGTGATTTTGTTAATCTGTTGAGAACGTTGATTTCCACAGCCACCATGCCATTCTGTACAGGATGTGCAAAACACAGTTCAGGTAGGATATGAAAAGGACAGCTGTACCATTCATAGGAGGTGTAAAGAAATGGTAATGTTGAAAATGTGGTGCGAAATATTAAAATGATCAAACTTACCAGCATACATAGAAACTGCGCAATGCACACTCGTAGCAGTCATTTCATGGAATTCTTTCATCAGATTTTTAACATAGACATTTTGTGACCTCTGCTCATGAACAGTGTCACTGTGATTTTCTTAATTTGTCCCGACGTTGATTTCCCACAGTGACTGTGCCATTGTACTCCACATGTGCGAAAACACGCTTCTGGCAGGATGTGAAAAATGGCAGCTGTACTGTTCATAAGCAGGTGTGCAAAAATGGCAATGTTGAAAATCTGGAGTGAAAATATTACAAATTCTCGAAGTTATGAGTGTGCATGGAAACTGTGCAATGCATGCCCTATAACAGTCATTTTAGAATTTTCACCAAATGTACAACATAGGCTTTTGGGGAGGCCACCTCATGAACAGTGACACTGTCGCTTTGTTATTGGTCCTGAAAGGTGATTTCACAGTGACCGAAAATCACCTTTCTGTATCGAATAACCACTTGACAGTGACTGAATTCATGAGGTGGGGTCCCAAGAAACCCACGTTGAAAATGTGGTGCCAAAATTCACAAAAATGGCTGAGATATCTACCTAAATTAAGAAAAAATCCATTTATGTCATCATGCAGCTTACCGGCATTTCTACAGTTCGTGGTTGGTTTTGATGAATGCAGATGTGTTCCCACTCCACCGAAGATCATCATGCCAGGCTCCGGAGGTAAGATGGGATGAGGGGTGTAGAATTAGGGGTGCACAGAGGGTGGTGCGGGTTGGGGAAGGGGCACTGGAGATAACGAGGATCGTTTTCTGTTTTCCACAGAGAAAAACAAAACAAAATAAATTGTGGGACTTTTTTCTTTTACAGGGACAACTGGCATGCTGGGGTGGGCTCCCAGCATGCCACCTGCACTTTGTTGTGGATTGGAGCCGACGGGGATTAAGCACCCTATCAGCACATAAAATGTTTTTGGGGGTGCATGAGTCGAGTTGATTGGGCACCCCTCTGCACACTACTAATGGAGGGGCTTTATGCTGATGGGATTTGGCTCCCCATTGGCAAATGAACGGGAGGGGCATGCCGACTGAGGGATTGGACACCCCGATGTTGGCTTTCATGGGACTGTAAAAAAAAAAAAAAAGGTTATGTTTTGACTGATTACAAGAGGCAAAGCAAGGCATTTGTTTTAATGTCATAGACGTGGAGGACAGCCGGAGAGAAGGGGATGTAAATATGTTAACTACAGATGTGGAGGAGGACCAGAGAAAAGGTGACATAAATATGTTAAATAGCGACACATTACGATTGATGATTGCAGGGAGCTTTTCTTTCAAGTGAAGACCACTGCTGCCAAATTGCTGTCATAGACAGCTCGCCCATCCATTGGTGTGTAAGGGACGCACCTGCTACACTGAGAACTGCATTGGGCAGGACAGTCACACACAAAAGTCGATTGTCCCAAGATGCTTCTTTCACGGTGCGAAGCAAACATAAAAGAATAAACAGTATAGGTCAACATTTCTGATGCCATCATGCACTGCTGCTTTAATTTCTACTTCACAATCTCAGCTCTCTCCTCCTCCTAATATCATGAGGTGCTCAAATCAGCTTGGATCCTACACAGGCATAAACAGCAAGGTCAACCACTTCTACACAGGAAAATGACTTTCAAATAACACCAAAGCACAGGCTGCCGACCACAAATGCGAGTCACAGAACCGCTTCCTCTACCTCCTCTGTGCTCCTCTTGCCTGTTTCAGCTGGGTCCTCCTCAGTCACAAGAATTATCATGCAGCATGATGCTACGCCATTGCAACTGAACTCCAATGGAAGTGATGGTCCTACATCCTACAGCAAGCCACAGCATTATGGAAGCAAGACCTCATGTGGAACCACACTGCAGGCTTGTGTTTGTGAGCTGTGATGGTAAGACACCTGCACTGTTATTTAGGGATTGTATCCACTGTATGTGTGGCTCTTGTTGCTGCATCACTTCTATCAGCATACCAGAGGCAGAAAGTCACTCCATGTTACTCAATGCCACATGTTTTTTTGTTTTGTTTTTTATATTACTTTTAGTCTCCCATGGGAGTCCCAGCCGCCTCATTGTCCTTGCATCCTCGCGATCCATCCGCCGGCCCATCCTGCACCGCCTCCAACTGAGGGCAACCACCGATTACACCATGGCTTACCTCCCATGGCGGGCACAGTGGGGTCGATCAACTCCACCACACAACGGATCTGCTCATGGTGGTCTCTTGGGTGGTGCAGGACATCAGGATGAGCCATCAACCGCAACAGCTGGGCGCTCCCCTTTTTCAATGTTCTGCTGGAGGCAGGGGCATGCAATGCTGACAAGGGCTCCCTGCGCACGGCGTCTGCAGTGCGCCCGCCGGCTGCCCCGCCTACTACCCAATTCTACCATGCCAGATGCTGACACTGAGCCTCCACTAGGTGTCAGACTTATGCCAGACACTGTACCCCGACCCACCCTGGGAGAGGAGAGCATTCCGAGGATGCTCGATCCGCATCCTCTCCTGCCGACCTCCAGCAGCCTGAGCTCGGTCCTGAACCCGGTCGCCGCATGGCGTGAGGTAAGGCATCCAGCGCCAACCTCAGCGCCACCGGCTGGCAGTGCCACATGTTTTCATGTCATTTCTTCTCCATGCAGGTTTCACTGGTTCTCCATATTCATGGACACCAAAAACATACACCATTGCACAGCCAACAGCAGTGCTGTGACGGTAGTATCCTTATGATTTCATTTTCCTTTCCTTTCCTTTTCTTTCCTTTCCTTTCCTTTCCTTTCCTTTCCTTTCCTTTCCTTTCCTTTCCTTTCCTTTCCTTTCCTTTCCTTTCCTTTTCCTTTTCTGTTCTCTGCTTTTTAACAGATGATATGTGGTGTAAGTACTGTAACAGTATGATGTGGAGTCCTCTAGACTCAAAGATTGGTATACATTGCAGATAGGCCAGTACTGCAATGGGTAAAGATGTAAGTACAGTCACCAAAAATATTTTCTTGTTTACAGGTGCAGTCTATGATGTGCATGAAATGGTGTGTCACAAGATCCTGTAGGCAAGCAATCCATCTCCATCTTCTATGTTCAGTGTCTAGTATACTGCAGACACATTCTGCAAAGTACTTGAAAATTATAACAACAGCAACAGAAACAATTTACTATTACATCCAGCACACATTGCAATGAAAAACACACCAAACTGCTTCCATGGCAAATGGAAAAACACAACTTCACATTTTATGTTGCTTGCACACATGTGCAAGAAACACAGGCCATCATCCGAGTTTTCAGAGGTGTGACACCCGTCTTCCAATGCAGTCAGTGTGTTTGAAGGCGCGCCCCAGTTCCACAATCACACTGCTGCAGCTGTGTATGACAGCTGCTGAAATGCAGTGGCATACAGTTGAACGGGAGAGTTTCGCTTCAGTGAGCAGAGCTCCCTCCACACACACACGTGCACGCTACGCTATCACATACCTGCATGCTCATGCGCCTTCCCCTCCCCCAACACTGTATTGCCAATGGGGTGCAAGCAACTCTCAGAGGCTCACGCCCACCAAAGCATCCAGGTGCCACGCTAAGAGCCCACCCCAGCGTGGCAAAATGTTTTATGGCTGAGGGGGTGCCCAATCCCCCGTCGGCTCCTGCCCTTCACCAGCATCCTTCCAGCTGCCACACTGGGAGCCCACCCCAGCATGGCAAACGCCCTCGTCGTCTTAGAAAATAAAAATACCTGTAAATACAAAACTGTCCTCGACGCTTCTCCCTGCCCCCCTCACAACCCGCACCCACCCACTGGGCACCATGCCTCCCCAAACCCCCTCACCCCATACCTATACCTCTGGAGCTCGGCGCGATGATCTCGGGCGGACTAGGAACACGCCTGCACTCTTCAAAGCCGACCGCGAACTGAGGAAATGCCAGTAAGCTGTATAATGGGATATATAGGGTTTTTCAACTTTATTGCATATCTCAGGCATTTTGGAATTTTGGCCCAAATTTCAACATGGGGTTTTGGACATCCTCCTCGTGAATTCTTGCACTGTCAAGTATGTTAGGGGCCCAAAGGGGATTTCATGGTCACTGCGTGAAATCTCCTTTCAGGACTGATTAATGAAAGGACACTGCCAGTGTTCATAAGGTGGGATCTCAAAAAGTCTATGTTGAAAATTTGTGAAAAATCTCAAAATGACTGTTTTAGAGCATGCGCTATACAGTTCCTACACACGCCTCGTAAGTTCACAAATTTTCAATATTTTCACCCAGATTTTCAACATTACCATTTTACCACACCTTCTTTGGAGCAGTACAGCTGTCATTTTTTACATCTCATCCAAAACGTGTCGCCCATGTAGTGCAAATGGCGAGTCGGTGTGCAAAATCAATGTATGGGACATATTACAAAAATCACAGTGACACTGTTCATGAGCAGAGGTATTAAAATGGCAATGTTGAAAATCTGGTGAAAAATTCCTAAAATGACTGTTTTACGAAAGCGCGCTATGCAGTTCCTACGCACGCCAGAAGTTCGCGAATTTTTATATTTGCACTCCAGATTTTCAACATTGCCATTTTACCACACCTCCATATGAGCAATACAGCTGTCATTTTTCACATGTCGCCTAAATGTGTTTCTGTGCATGTAGTGCACAATGGCGCATTCAGTGTGTGCAATCAATGTTTGGGACAGATTAAGAAAATCACAGTGACACTGTTCATGAGCAGAGAACTTAAAATGGCTATGTTGAAAATTTGGTGAAAAATTCCCTTCAGATGTTCTGCAATATTATTAATGAAGATATTGAACAGACTTGGCCCCAGGACCAATTCCTGCAGCACCTGGTCCGCCTCTCCCTAGACTGCACACCATTTACCACCACTTCTGCCTCCTGTCTGTTAGCCAGTTTCTAACCCAGTTTACCACCCTTTCCCCATGCCCAGCCTACCCAGCTAGTTTATCAGCCTCCTATATGGGATGGTGTCAAAGCTTTGCTGAAATCGAGGTAAGCATTGTCCACTGCCCCACCCTGATTCACTTCCTTTGTTACTCAGTCAAAGAAATCAACCAGATTTATCTGACATGATGTCCCCACTGTGAATCCATGTTGTCTATGGTCCTGGGCTCCGATGGCATCTAGCTGCCCCACTATCCTTTCTTTAAGCAATGTCTCATGATCTTCCCCACTACTGAGGTGAGGCTGAACGCTTATTGTTCCCTGCCCTCGTCCCTGCTGCCGACTGTGTGAGGGACCACATGCCTTCCTTCAGTTCACTCATGTTGAATGACTCACTGAACATGGCTGCCAGAGGTACTGCTATCTCCTTCGTAGTTCTGTTAATATCCTTGGGCATATGCCATCTGGTTCCATCACTTTGTCCGCCTTCAATTTAGTGAGCTCCTGCAGGACTCTTTTGCCTTTGAATGGACTATTGTCCACCTCTTCACCCCCTGGCAACTGCTGTACTGCTGTGGCCTTGCCCTCCCACTCTTCTCTCTGATACTGAATGGAAAGACACAGTGATGTCTTGGGAGGAAGGCATGGAACTATCACTTCCAAATACCTAAACAGTACATACAAGCAAGCAACATTCGGCATTGACAAATGCTTGTTGGTCTAGTGGTGGTGGTGGTGGGGTGGAAGGTCAAAAACCGTAAGTTCCATAATTATGTTTAACTTCTCTTGCACTTTCACATATGGTTTTCACCACATTCTCTGGCATGTGCAGCAACAGTATTTGTCAGAAGGAAAGCAGTTTATGTCACGGACACAATTTACATTTTGGCCTAGTGGTGATGGTGGGTGGCAGCCTGGCAAGCCCAAAAGTCATAAGTTCCATAATTATGTTTAACTTCTCTTACAACTTTCACATGTGGTTTTCACTGCCTTCTCTGGCATGCTGCGCAACACAGCAACTAGCAGCAGAAAGACAGTTTTCAACTGAGGAGGGACACAACTTAACATTTCTGGCAAGCGCAGGAAGCATGTTAAGCACTAAAACAGATTTATGTTTAACTTCTCAGGAGAATTGCTCATGTTTGTGATATGGTTTTGCACTTTTTGGTTGGTTGGTTGCACACAACCACCACTCACACACCATCATATAGCATTGGGAAACATTTTTTTAATGGGGCCAATACTTCACCTTGTAGATAGCAGGAGGACACATGAATCAATAACAAAACAAAATTGGTGGTTCATGTACAGAACATAACAGGACAGGGCAGGTCATCAGGGCAAGGGAATGCTGAAGTCTACATGAGGGAAAATTTCAGGGAGCGAACAAGGAAAGGATGGGATGGAATAGGGATCCTAGCATATAACAACAACACTAAACATTTGGAAAGAAATATTTTACAGAACCAAAAAGAGGATAGAGAGAAACAAGGCAGAAAAGTGTTTTTTTTTGTTTTACTTTTTTTCACTTTTTATATTTTTTGGTGTTTTTTGGGTGGGAGGCAATTCCAAACGCAGCATGGAAATAATAAACCAAAAATAAGTTAACATAAGTTGAACAGTAACTTTGTCACACCACCACTGCCAGTAGCACTGCCAGGCCCACCACTGCCATGCAGCTCCAACAGGATGTTCAAGACCTTTTCCTCATTGGACATCACTTTGTCCATATCGCCTCTAACTTCCTGCCGGAATTCCTTAAAATCATGGTGCAGTTGTTGAACCTTGTCCCACAGGACAGCCACCTCTGCCTGGGTGACAGGTGCTCTGGGGTTCATCGGTGTTAGGGAGGTGCATGTGGTGCTGTCTACTGTCCTTGTGGTGATGGCTGAGTACTGCTGCGAAGTCCACCTACCATGCTGACTCACAGCAGCATGACGGCCGACAACCCACTGCCCCTTCTATTCCATATTGTCCTCATCACCACCACTACTATGTGCTGCTGCTGCCACTTCATGCTCCTTCGCTTGCCACTCTGCCTTGTGGTGGATCATAAGGTGGGTCCTTTGACCACGCGTCTCCAGGTGGCTGCCTTTCTTCCCACGCTTACACAACGGTCACTGATCTTGCAGATTACCACACTGTCATCTGCAGGATTTAGGGAGAAAGACTCCCATACTACCAATCTTGAGGCAGTGGAAGGATGGGCACCAGATGATGTTGCAGTGGGGTGCTCTACATTGCCAGTGCCATGGTGGAGCTGCTGGTAGTGGCACTGGTAAAAATTGGTGGGTGGGGCGGAGACCACGGGCTACTGCTAGGAGAGGGGACTACTGGGTCCTGCTGCTGCTCCTGTTGCTGCAGGGGAGCAGTGGAACTCCCATCCTCAGCTTAGGGGGTCTCTGCGCCTTCTTTTGAATGAACGCCGGTTGAGGTGAATTCGGCATTCCTCCTACCAAACTTGTCCCTGCATTATCTTTAAAAAGGTTTTCTTTACAGAAAAAATTTAATAAACTGAAAAGAGACACACACACACACACACACACACACACACACACAGCAACTATCTAAACTTATAAAAAAGATTATACACAAGCAAAAGATCTCAGTACAGAAAATAAAGATAGAAATTAGTGGGAAGTTGGAAACTATCAAACTAAATGCTATTTTTGTTCAAAACAATATAAATCACTGAGTTGTCCTGCTCTGTGTGTCTCAATCAGCTCTAACTGCCAAATGAAACATTCACTTCCTGCCTGACTGGAGTCTCCATGTGGCCTGCAGAAAGTGAATCATGTGACAACCCCTGTCGAAGTTAGTAATAAAAGTCGAGAGTTAACTCGAAGTTAGCAGTGAAGTTTTGTCATTAGAAGCCAATTTCACAAAATCTTTGCAGGGTGAATTTACGACTTTGCAGGAAATTCACTGGTGGAATTAAACTTTGCAACATCTCTAAGTCTTGAGAGAGGACATTGTCAGGGGATCAAAGACAATCCAGTGGTGGATAAACCTGTGTTTTCAGTAGCAGAGCAGGAGACTCAAAATGTACCCTTTCCACCCTCTGCTTCCTTTATCTGGTCTCTGCGCCAACTCTGACCAGAGCTCACAGCTAGTGGTTTTATCCCCAGTTAGACCTGGCATCAACTGTCTGCACTGTACTCTCCTCCTCCCACCCCATTTACTCATGACCCCCCACAAGGTCCTGTTTTAGAGTCTCACTTCAGCATCACCTGGAACCTCTCTTCTTGCTCATGGTTATAGCCAACAGTTGGGCTTGCTCTCTCCCTTATCATTAGGGCTCCTACATCCAATGTAGGCCATCCATAACTCTCTGGATTATTTTGCCTGCATCCTTCTGGTTTTTGCCCTCCTGCCCCACCATTCACCAACGTTATTGCCCAGACTGCTTATAGAATAATATTATTTTATGACATGGCCATCTCAGTATATTAATGAATCAATCTGTCTTGTGATCCCAGGGCAATCCCTACCACTGGGCTGCACTCCCTACCCCAGCTTGATTTCAGGATTGAGTCCCTGTGTAAAGGGAACTGTCTCCTGCCACAACAGCTATCTGGGAGCCCCAGCATGGGCACAGGAAAGTATGAAATAAAGTTTGTTAATGAACCAGCGTGTCCGCTGCTACCCATCTAGTTTACTTCAGTGGGAGGATTTGAATGACTGTAAAAGAACTGAAAGTTTTTTTTTCTGGTTCATTTAGCCCCTACTCCTTACCATGCCTTGTCCTTGTGAGAAAGTGAAGAAGCCACTTAGACAAGTCTGCCTTGCTTTCCAGTTCAGAGGTTCTCCTTTTTTGATTTTATGTTTCATGCAGCTGTTTTAGTGGGGCTCAATTTTTTTATAAGCAATCACTTGGGGGTTAGAGGCCTCTTTTCACCGGGAGAGGAGGGGAGCTAGGATCTGCACTGCTATTTAGGTCAATAATGCATGCTTAGGCTTTGCTGCTAATTACATCGGGTTCCCTTTTCCCACCACAACCTCTCTTACCCTCAACTGAGTGGCCATAACGGTGCACAGAGTGTTACCATTCTTACAGCCATTCTCTAAGATTGTACAGCCATCTGCTGTTACGGTTCAGTCATTAGTCATTAATGTTCAAAAAGCATTTGAGTGTTATATTTGAGCATGCACCCTCCCTATTGCCTCCCTCAGCAAAGCTCCTTCCTCACCCAAGTCAATCATCAAATTGTTCCACTCACTGTGGTGCTTCATCTTCCTGCTTCATATCAGGTAGACAGCACCATTCTCCTCTGTGACTGACTTTGTTTCGACTTTGATCTTGGTGTTAATGTAGGCCTCTGCCAAAGCTGGCTTCATGAAGGATTTTGGTGGTTTGTCAGGATGGTGTTTCAGGAGTCTCAAGGGGTGAAGGTGCTTCAGCTGCCAGTGCTTGGCATGAAGGCTGTGCTTTACCTCATTGAACTTGTTGTTTTTGTTGTAGGCATCGGCTAATGTCCAAAAGAACTGGACCAGGGAATCTTTACTTGAATTAAACTCTTTTTCCTGGCAACCTGCAGCAATTTTTCTCAGTTGGGGTAACGCATGAACTTGATTAAAAGAGCCTCTGCCTGTCTACTGTATCAGGACACTTCCCAAGAGGACAATGAGTTCTTTATATCTCTAGTGTGGTGTCTGGAGGTAGTCCCAGGGCTTTGGTGAGCCATTTTTTAAGAAATGTCATGGTGATCCTTTCCTTAACCTTTCCAGGAGGCCAATTAGAAAATATTCCACCTCTCACAATTTTTGTGATCGGTCAGTGTCTCCTCCAGCTCCTGTATAATGTTGTGTGCAGCATGTATCTTTTGCAAGTGGGCATTAAGCATTTTCTTGAGCCTCCAGTCTTGTATCCGGCTCCTCTAATCCGTCGTTATGCCCATAAACCATTGTTCCCAGTGTGTTTACAGTTTGCTGGATATAAGAGTATTGGGCCAGTAGGTTCCCAATGCTGTTTTATTGAAAAGTATTGCTGCCAATTGTTTGTTAGATAAATCTGAAACCCATGCAGCATCAGTGCTTGTGCTTGCAGCTGTAGTTCAATCTTACTGCGGCATAGCACATCATTGCCAGTATCTTCTTCAGTCAGATCACTGTTGTTTTTGTAGGATAATTTTACCTGAATTTTGGCTGATTTTGGTTAGCTGATATCTCACTTCTATATTCTCTCAAAATGTGTTTGAAGTTATCTAAAAATATGAGAGATGCAGTTAGATTTGTGGAAATTTGGTCTGGAGCTCAGAAATCATGCATCCTTTATCTGGTATCCTCCATACCCCCATCCCCGGAAAGAAAACACAGACACATGTTTTGGAAGAAATGGCCACAGCCATACAATTATTGAATATCAATCCGGATTGAGAACAGCGTTAGTACCTGGGATCATCAACTGCCCATGGTCCTAATGGCCAGGCTGCTTGGCCACCCCTCAGGTGCCGTTAGCCTTGCAGTATAGCTGTACCTGTTGCAGGCTGACCATGACCCTCCCCGGGTCAGGGACTTGCTTTCTGCCTCCATGCTGACCAGAGGGGGGCACAAGCCTTCAGAAGAACTTGGCTTATCACTGCCCCCAACCACTATTCCATCACATAGAGATCCTCCTGAGATGCCATAGGATGGACATTGTCCAACCCCCAAGCTGACAGCTCTACCACTTCCTCCAAGACCCCTCCAGTTCTCCTAGTCACAGCTCTAATCCCTCTTGGTCAACCATCCCATCTCAGCTACCATGATTTGACCAGATGCTTGAATCTGACTATGTTTCACTCGGTCCCCACTAGTGGTCGATGACCTTCCTCACCTTCTGGTGGATCTGAATGCAGACCATGTTGAAAGAAGCCACCCTCCCCATTCGGCCAGATAAACCTCTGAATCAGCTGAAACCAGAGGAGCACAGCATGCAGCCACTACTACCTAATGGTTTGAAAGTCCTCCTTCATAGCCAACAGCAAGTCCACCATCTTCCAGCTTCCCTAGTCTTCTCCTCCAGGATGTACCACCAACATCTCCTAGCACCTGTGTTCTGACCCCATTCATTGAAAGTGGACCTCAGATGACCTTCATCCGGGCTGCCTCCCTGCCCCAGCTGCCACTCTTGCTACTGTTTGCTGTATGAAGGCCTGACCACAGATCCAGATCAATCCACAGACCTCCAGGGACCCTGGAAGAAACAAAAGCTGTTATTGTAAATGTGGGTGCATGTACTTCAAGAATGCTTGCAACCTCCATCACCCCAGCGCTGAATCTGGCCATCCGCCTCCCCAAACTCCTAGCGTTCATGTAGCCCTGATCCTGAAGGAGTGCATCCCATACTCCTTCAGGTTCAACCTCACCTCCTGCACTGGTGTGGTCAGAATAGCTCTAAACTGATAAGCCATGATGGGACCTCTGTCAGCATGTTGGAAGAATGCACCCCTATTCTGGGGTTAGCAGTCATGTATGCCTGCACCTGTCCTGGACCTTCCAAGATGCCCCAGGAGGTGCCTCAATCAGGCACCAGTGTTCCTTCTGCTCCTAATCCATTTTACTCTTCCTAAGCTTCACCCAGGACCTCCGCTCTGTCATGAGAACATCTCCTAGTTTCAACTCTATGATCTTGGTACTCTGGGTGGCTGTGTTATCTCTGACACCCTAAAACCCTACAAAAGCCACCAAAACATAGTGTCAAACAGTAGTGCCTTGAATGGGGTCCAACAGACCCTTGATGCACCCATGGATGCTCTCCAGGATTGCCGGAGTGATGGGGTGCCTTATGTCCTTGTGGGAAGCAAACAAACTCCCCACCCTTCTAGCACTTTCCTCACCTTGAAAGTCTTCATGTTGTTGGTGACCCCCAGAGCTCTGGAGACCCAAGACAAGCCAGCGAGGCACCTGGCAACCACTCCCGGTGTGACTCCATTTGCTTTGACAGCACGTGTACAGGCACAGTGGCTCCACTGGAATGGGCCAATCATTTGGCCAGCCTTGCTGTGCGCACCCTCAGGTAGTATTCTACCCTCTCCAATATACTTCCTTGTCCTCAGTGCAATGGAATTACCTATGCATTTCCAAGTCAAGATATCCTACCTCCACAAGAAAGGAGGTACTGTCCATGGCTGCTGCTCTGCTGCTGGAGCCAGCTCTCAAAAATGTCACCACTGTGAACGAAACAAAGCATCAGCAATCCAATTGTTAACACCGGTATGTGCATGGCCTTAAATGTGAAGTTCAACATCAAACATTTTAGGACAAAGGTGTGCACCAAGTTCCCCATCAAGCCCTTGGCCCCGGCTGCCCATTAATGATGTGTACCAACCCCATGTTATCTGATCTGAATAGGAGCTTTTGGTCCTCGACTGTGGCCCCATAAGCACAGAGCAACCACTATGATCAAGAATTCCAGTAATATAATGTTGGTGAGCAGCCCCACCTCCCTACTCCAGTGGCCAACTGCCCTCACACCACTCCCCTGGAAATATGCCCCAAACCCAGACCTCCTTCCACGATCTGTAAACAGTTGGAGTGGTTGACCTCTGCTGACAGCCTGCCATAGCGCCACTCTATTGAAGCTACCAAGGAAGACCTTCCACACTAGTAAATCCTCCCAGAATCTCTCAGTGACTCACAGCCTGTGATGTGGTCTGGTACACCCTTTTCCTGACTTAGCTCTGCACTGTAGAAAGGTGCACCCCATGGGGATGACCCAACATGCAAAATTGAGGTGTCCCAGCAGTTGTAGCAACTGCTACAAATTTACCTTCCGGGCCCACACCATGGAGTCCACCAAGTGCCTGAGCATGTTGACCTTCTCCTGGGGCAAGTGGTAGAGCCTGTTGATGGAGTCGATCTCAATCCCCAAAAAGACCAAGACCCTGATAGGGGCCTCCACCTTCCTGGTGCTAGGGAAGCCCAAAGTCCTGACAGACAGTCACAAATTTGTTTTGTTTTGTTTTTGTTTATTTTATTTATTTAGCTTTTGTTGACCGGTAAGTGCACTAGACAAATCCTGCCTATTTTCAGGCATGACCCGGGAGGGGATACAGATGAATGCCAACTGATCTTGAACCAGATTAAGCTGTTGGTGGTATTTTTAGTGAATGAGGGAAATTTGGCCAGGACACGGGAAATTCTCTACTTTTCAATAAGTGCCATGGGATCTTTAACATCCACCTGAACTACCACCAATCCAGGCAGATGGGACCTCGGTTTAACGCCTCATCCGAAAGACGGCACCTCAGAAATGCAACACCCTCTCATGCTGCATTACAGTGTCAGTACTGGGACATTAACCCAAGTGCCAGATGGGAACTGAACCCACAGCCTCTGATCTCCTGGCCTCAGAGGCGAGTGTGCTACCTACTGAGCCACTGACACTGCACTTATACTAATAAGACCATGGTCCAGAAGACCCATTTTCATGGGTGATCAGTGTACAAGTAATAACAATACATATAGTATAGACAGTATACAATAAAAAAAGAATGCAAGAAAAATATATAAAACCACATTCAGGACATACACAACTTATTTTAACAATATTATACAAAACAATTACATTTACACTTTAAAAGAGATACTCTTTCAGCTTATGTCTAAAGGAACAAAGTGAAATGTTAATACAATCAAAAACAGATTGCAGTACATTAATAAAAGATGGAAGTGTATAAGGTATTGCTTTCTGACAATTGAAGTACATTCTTGGAATGCAAAGAGAATAGTTATCTGATGATTGAGTCATAACAGTTGTATACTGTTTCTAAAGATTAATAATAAACAATCAGGAACTCTATTAAGTGTCACTTTTTGCAAGTGTACCTAACTGAAAAGTATATCTTCCTTCAAGAGGAAGCCAACCTATTTAGGTTACAATGATGAGCCCTTTGTGGTGATTGAACAACAAACCTAGCAATTGAATTAAGTAGTACCTTTACCTTAGATAACATCCCTCCCCAGCAAAAAAATAGAACAATAACCCATAATCAATTAATGGCAATAGAAAACTTTGAGCCAACAAATGTTGAGTAGAAGTATACAATGCCCTAAATCTCTGATGTGTCACCTTCAACATGTTAAGAATCTGTGGCTCATAGGTAAGACCCTCATCAATTAGCAAACCTAAATATTTGAATTGTTTGACCGGTTCAATTTGTGTTCCAGAAATAGTATGTATTGATAATAAAGTATGTAAGTTAAGTCTTATTCTTGAATTTGCAAACACCATAGATTTAGTTTTTTTTTCATTGAAGACCAGCCCATGGCATCTAAACCAATTCTGAACCTCTAAAAGTCATTGGCCAAATCATTCTGAACCTTTTCAAAAGATGACCGCTTGTGAGACCACTGCATCATCCGCATATAAGAAAATGTGTGATTGTGTGCATACAGAAGGAAGAGTTTTAAGAAAAGACTGAACAAAGGGGCTTGAAATAAAACCTTGAGGAACACCCAGTGCAACAACAGTAGGAGAGGAGAATTGACCATTGACCCTCATAACCTGTGTACGGTTAGTTAAATAACCCCAAACCAATCCCTGACCACTACTGATATTCCCAAGTTTGTTAATGGAGACAATAGAAGGCCAAGACTGACCAGATCAAAGCCTTGGTGAGGTCCACAACCACGGCCCCTGTGCAAAACCCTATCAAGTGCTCGTGAACTATGCTCAGAACCCCACCAAGGCAGTTGTAGTACTATGCCTGACTGAAAACCGTGCTGTGATGATGTAAGTGTATTATTTTTGGACATGTACTCCCTGATGTGGTCAAAGATGACCTTCCAAAACCTTTGAAAGTGGGCCAGCAAGGAAATGGGGCAATAGTTACATCTATCCATAATATCTCCAGCCTTAGGAATAGGACCATAGTAGAATGTTTCCAAATCCTAGGAAAACTAGACAAGCAAAGAGATAAATTAAAAATAGCAGAAAGGGCAAAACAATGAAGATCAACAGTGGTTCTCATGAGTCGACATCTATACCATCCTTACCCACGGACGGATGAGTGTCCATAATCGGAGGTATTTCAAAACATCATCTGGGGTTAGGATTTGAAAATAAAACTTTGGTATACTCAAACTCAGTTCCTGTTGAAACATGCTGGTTTGAACCAGCGAATCCTCAAGTGAATATATAGAAAATCCAAAAATGTGCATTGAATTCCTGAGCTGTCACAAATGGGTCAGCAACAATACCGTCCTTAGTTTTTATGCATTGAATAGTTGAAGTAGGCTTTTTACCAGTGAGTTCATTTATTAACTTCCAAGTTTCTGTAACATTTTTTCCTGAAAATTTTTCTGCCTGTCAAGAAAATAATTTCTCTAAACGTCTGACCAAGGCTTTACTTCTATTTCTTACCTGTTTTTATGAAAGTAAACTGTTTTGACAAGGGTCTTCCTATAAGCAAGGACCCTGGTTTTCCATTTTATCAGTAACTCCAGTAAAATCATGGAATTCTGTTTGGTTTCGTATTTTGAATTCTTGCACCTGTGCCTCATAGAAATTGTATGTCACTGCACAGAATCCTAAGATTTTAGCATCTTTTATTTTCTCTTTCTATGACCTCATCTCACAGTATCAGTCTCCACTTTTCAGAGATCCCTAGGCTGGGTATCCCAAGCTTCACCCCAGGTAATGCTTGGGAGCTCCTGTGGGTCTGCTCCCATTCTGCCTGTGTTGTGCCCCCAAGTGGGAAGGAGGGGACCCCAGTTCTCCCTCCACTGTCCTTTATTGAGAGTCAACCAGCCCAGGGGTCCCTCATGGAGCCTAGTTATGAAGTCTGGCAACTGGGTCCCTCTACCAGTGGCCAATGTGGGGTGATTGTTCCTGATTTTCTGGTCTTTGTCCCTGAAGGCACCAGCACTCAAGGGGATACAAGAGGTAGGCACATAAGAGACATGCCACTGCTCTGGATCCCTGCTAGCATCCTCCTCACCCAATTGCTCTGCATCCCCATTGCACCACCACCGCCCATGGTCACCCAGGTGGTGGTAAAGCAGTGGGACCTGCAGCCCACCCTCCCTGGAGGAGGAGAACAGCCCCGGTGCTTGATCCTACACCCTGGCCAGACCTCCAGCAACCCAAGTTGGCTTCTGACCCTGGGTCACTGGCAGTGTGAGCAGTGGCACTACCATAGCATGGGCAGACTGGCCATATTTCAGCATCTTCAAATGAATGCTGCTGTGCTTCGCATTCTTTCTGCTTTGCTGCACATAGAATCAGTAAGGAAACCACCAGCACTACTTTGTTTGTAACCCAGCCATTCCGTTTAACCACCCATACTTCCCACCCACCACTCCATCAGCTGAGGACTGCTTTCCTTCCTGAAACCACAGTTTTCATTTAGTATGTGCCTAATCATCTTTTACTATTTATACTACACTGGCTGATACAAAAAATACAAGTATCAGAACACATGGGCAAGGTCACTGGAAAATTGTGGGAAAAGTAACCTGAAATTGCAGATATTTTTTGCAAAACTTGCTGAGAAATTGCAGCAGTTCTATTATAGACCCTGAGTGCTTCACAATATATCATTTACTATTTTCTGCAACATATGTTAGTCAGCATAAACTACTAAATGAATACACTGACACTTGAATATGTTTTAAATAAGAAGAAAACATATATTCCAACATGAATCTAAGCAGATAAGATGTGTTGCCTCTCTTCCAAAATGTAAAACATCTGCCTCATACAGTGCTAAATAGATTCTATTTAGTGAGCCACAAAAATCAATATTAAATAATCCAAAATAAACAGATTTTATCTGTTTCTGGATGTAGGCTAAGAAGCCTGGTAAAGCTATTTACAATGCCCTGTCAACTATTCACCTACTTTGGTGTAGGAAAAATAAGCAGATGGAGCGGCAAATAGTTCAGTTTTAGTAAAATGTTGTGAAGTGTTTAATGTTCATAATTTCCTGTAGGTACTGTACATTATTATTAAAATCATATATTAAAACATTATATATGGTGTTATTATGGCTGGCAGTATAGCTAGTGGTTAGAGTAACAAACAGTGATTGAACTGGGTACATTCAGCAGACTTGGGTTTGATTCCCACAACTCCACTTGCATACTGTGTGACTCTGAGAAAGTCACTTAACCTCCTCTGTACTCCTGGTCACTCAAAAACAGGCAGTTCTGCCTAGTGGGCCTTATCCAGTTTACAAAGAATATATAAAAAATACCAATACATGTTTACTACATCATACAGTAGTCAGGGTACCATGTAATTTACCTGAGTTTTACTCAGGCTGCAATGATTTTGTATCGGTAAAGATAGATGTACAGATACATTTTTATGTCTTTATAAGTTTATTTTTAGACTTTAGTCAGGTTTTATTGCATTCTTTGCATGTGAGCATCTAGGTTGTAGATTGCTAGGTGCAGGATCACTGTTACCAACTAGCTTATTCAAGTTTATAATAAGCAGGGACATCCAAAATCCTCAGTTGTTTAAATGAAAACCAGTCTGAATGAAAGTATGTTCACAAGGAAGAAACTGTCTTACTTCTCTGAAAAGACTTCACAGTTAGCACCCCATTTAGGTGAATGGGATCATTTGCACCTTTTCTCTCACCTGCTGTTTCAGTCTCTGACAAAAAAGGTTTTCTGATAGACTGCCTCAACAAAAGCAAATGTTAAGTGTTTATTACTTATGCTTGGCCAGCACATTTTGAAAGCACATTCAATGACACACAGAAGGTAAGACCCCAGGGGCTGTATGATGCTGGTGGGCAGAGTGGTGCTCAATTCACATCTGAGCTCAGACATGAAAACTGAGAGACACCTTTTCATGCAGACCAAGTAAAAAGCATCCACATGTTTGGGAGATGCATGATTTTCCATTTGAAGGTCCTCAAATAATCACTAGTGGATTTTTAGGTGAAGACACTTTATCTGAAAGAAGAAAATGCAAGCAGTTTATTTTTTGTTCTTTCTACCCCTGGCCATCCACTCCTTCAGGCCTGCTAGGCCCCTACCACCACTGCTGAGTCCCGACCACCATACACTGCCCCTTTGCGTGCTATTAGGTAACCCAAAGTAACCCTTCATCGGGTGGCACTTGACCTCAGGAGGCTACCAGGAGGAGAATCACCCCAAAGGGCTTCCTATGTATCCCAGGCACAGCAGGGGTCAGAATAGACACATGAGTCTGGGGCTTTGGCTTATGCAGGACCAGCAGCTGTCCTTCAGTTGGCCAGTGGGTGTTCTCCCATTTTCTTGGGAGCATAACAGGCCACATGATGTCAAGGCACAAGCCGCCTTACATCGTTCCCTACCACAGTGAGGGCTGACATGTTGCAGTGCCTCTAGCCTCCACCAGGGATCAGCAAATACTGAGCTGTGAAACCACCCTCCTTCCTAGGAGAAGCGAGTGGTCGTTGGACACTCAAGCCTTCATCCCTGGCTGGTCCTACAACACCCAAACCCTGGTCAGCAGTGTCCCAGTCAGAAATCCAATTGGTAGTTAAATGACAGGAAAAACAAAGGTGGTCCACCTTAGTGATGGTGGTTCAGATTAATTCACATCAGAGTTCTAATGATAAAAGACCAAGTAATTTGTAACTTGTACATGCGATTTATTTCTTTATTTCAATCTAGGATTACAATACCTTTGAGCGAGGCTCTTTTACATAGGTTCCACGTCAGCAGTGCAACAGTCATCATTTTTAGTTACAAACATATAGTCATTGACTTACAAACATGTCATAACCAGTACAAAGACCTGAGCTATGAGCGAGACAAGGGAAGGGGTGGGTGGGGAAGTGAGGGTAGGAGATCGAGGGGGAAGGAGGTGCAGGGGTAAGGAGAGTACAGGAGGTGGTTGGGGGTGAGGGCAGGAGTGGAGATGGGGAGAGGTGAGCGAGGGTGGGAGACAGTGCAGCCAGGGTGCCTTGTCGAGGGAATATGACAGGTAAGGTGCTAGGGGTGCAAAGACTGATTGTAAGTGCTGGATGCTGGGGCATAGCTGGAATGGTGGAAATGTTAAGATAGGCAATTGCAGGATACAAGCAGTGAGAGGCACAGCTTGGACTTGAGGAGGCCGAGTGTTGGAATGGTCGCTATGTTGCTGCCAAGAGAGTTGAGTCAGTTGGATGCCCTATAGGCAAATGATCTTTGTCCTTGGGTAGTGCGACATCGTGGGATATGTAGTAGATGGGAATTGGATCTCCTTGTAGTGATGTTCCTATGTCTAGGTTTAAGGAGGCACAGACACCAGGTGGGGCAAGCCCCATTATAATTTTCTTGGCCGTGATGCAGGTCTGGTATTTTATGCATTTGTCCAGTTGAAGACATCCAGATTGGGAATAAAAGTCACATGTGGGTATGGCGATGTGAGCTAGTGATGAGACGACAGGCCTTATTCAGGGAGGTAGCAATGCATTTGACAGCAGTGGTAGTTGCAGACCTATATGTGATAAGACCATAGTCTATGATGCTGATGATGGAGCTTTGATGGCCACTGACAGTGCTTCTGGGGTTAGATGATTCCTGTGCCAGAATAATATGCCTAACCTTGCACTGGCAGACTTTACAACATTGCTGATATGGACAGCGTATGAGAGGTGGGGATCAAGGGTGATGTCGAGGTACTTGAACAATTGTGTTTGCTCTAGGATGGCTCCTTGTTCAGTTGCAATGGAGAGGTGGAGTTGTTTGTTTTTGCTGTGGAGGCTGCAGAAGACCATAGACTTGCTTTTTTCTGATTGAGAAGCAGTTTATGATTTAGGAACCAGGTTTCAATGGAGGAGAAGGCCCGCTGAAGTTTATTTTGTAATTGGATTGGATCAGGGTCCTAGGTGAGGATTACAGCATCGTCGGTGTAGAACATTATTTGTTCTGGGTAGCTGTCTGGTAGTGAGTTTAAGAAAAGGCTGAAGAGGAGGGTCCCAGAATGGAGCCCTGGGGCACTCCCAAGCAGACCGGTCTAGGGCCTGAGAGTGTATCAGCGATTCTTACTGTTTGGGACCGTTCTTCAAGGTAGGTCTTAAACCAGCCAATGGAGCCAGTTGACAGCCCAGTGTTCTGAAGCTGGACAAGCAGGAGGTGGTGATTGATGGTTTCCAAAGGCTTTAGTTAACTCACTGCCTCCTAGAAACATCTGTAGGCATCAGCAAATCTAACTACAGTGTGTCCCAGAACACCTCCAGAAGTCACCTACAGACTTCCTGTGTACCCTAGAAACATCTGGAGAAGTCACTCACATATTTTAATATTACTTGCCAGCCAGAATTAATTAGAATTGACTGCATAGTACCATTAGAAAGGTAATGTTGTGCTGAACAACTTTGCCTCTGACACTTTGTGTGTATCATGTTCACTTTAGAGTTATTCATATTTGTTTATGACATTTTGTCAATCTAGAACCACCTAAGCACTTTGAAAAAAACACATTCTGGGTATCTTAGCCAGTATAAACAAAAACCAAATTGAGTACAGCTGATTGCATAGAACCATTGAAAGGCAATTTTGTGGAACAACTGTGCCACTGATATGTTGTGTGTATCATGTATACTTTAGGAGTTAAATGCATTTGTTTATAGCATGGTGTGTGTGGCTGACATTTTTTCCATCAAGACTCACCTAATCAGCTTGAATAAAATGCAATTTGTTTGACACTTCAGCAGGCATAAAAAAAATCTGTATTGATTACAATTGATCGCAGATAGCATCATTGGAAAGGCAATTTATGCTGATCATCTTTCATGCTGATACTTTGTGTGTATCATCTATACATTTGGAGTTATATGCATTTGTTTATGATATAGTGTGTGGTTGAGATTCATCCCCACATCTCACCAAAGCACCTTTGAGTAAAATGGGGAAAAATTATGTTTCATAGTAAAATATGTCTTTTTAACAAACATAATAGTAAACACCATCTGATGTCTGTATGCTTAATTTGGTGTTGATATTTGACATATGTTCCAGTAAAAATGGCTTATATTTGCCTTTTTTAGTGAAAAAAAATTATTTTTCGGTGTCGACCAGCATAAAAAAAAACTAAATTACTCATTATTACATTCATACCACCATTGGAAAGGCAATTTTGTGCTGAACAACTCTACCACTCATACTTTATGTCTAGCATGTACGGTTATTGAGCTATTAGCTTTGTTTGCAACATGCTGACTATGGCTTGATTTGCTTAGAAAGGCCCAGGATTCACTGTTAAAAGTATACAGGAGATCAGGAGACAAGTAGTGTAATCTCAGAGTGAGCCTGTGGAGGCAATGAGTTAAGTCAATGTAGATTGAGCCTAGTAGTTCACCGGAGTCAAGTGCATTGTGGATTGCGCCAGGGAATTCAAGTAGGGCTGTGGAGGTGCTATGACCTTTTGGAACCCGTGTTGTTGCTTGCACAGGATGTTGTACGTATCCAGGTATTCTGTGAGCTGGTCCAAGACGATGCGTTCTAGTACCTTGAGAGGTGGGGTAGTAGGAGATAGGTCTAGTTATCATAGGCAGTTTTGTCACCATGTTTTTGGAATGGGGTGACAGTGGCAGATTTCCATCTATCCAGGAACTGGCTAAGGCTGAGGGAAAGGTTGAAAATTCTGGTCAGAGGACTAAGCACTTCATCAAGTGTGAGAGACAGGATTTTTTTCAGTAATAACAATCTGAATTATACATGAAACCAGAAACAATACAACACTGGTTGCACTGGAACTGTTCCCCCCCAGACCTACATCCCCACCCCCATGCTAAAACCCTCCCTCCCTCCCTATTCAGCACAGTCTAAACTTATCAGATAAATGATCAAATTCTAAACCAGACATCAGTACACGGTATCTTAAATGGTGAACAACTTGTGAAAAGGTTCCATATCTTTTTATATCTGTTCATTTTATTATTGAGACTTGCCACCATTTTTCCATCCTGAGATGGCTAACAATTCTGTAAGCCATTCCGAATAAGAAATATCAAGATTATCTTTCCAATGACGAAGAATGACCTTTTACAGATAGGGATAGCAGAGCTATAAATATCTCCTGGTAGGTACTGAAATCATGGTATAATCACCTAAGAGGCATACCTCAGTGGTAAAAATATCCGAGAGTACCAACAAGGAATCCGTCATCTGCTGGATGTCCTTTCAGAGAGTAGAGGCCTTAGGACAAGTCCAAAATATATGAAACACAGAGCCCTCTGCCTGCTGACAACAGGAGCAGGTGGGCAAGCTAATAAGCCCATATTTATATAGTTTTTGAGGGTATAATATATATTGTGTAATATTGAAATTGTGTGTCGTAATCTATCCTGAGTAATGTATTTATGACAATTAGACCATAAAGTTGTCCAATCTATTTCCAGATCAGGAAAGTATGAACCCCAGTACTTCTCAGGTGCAAAGCAGTTCGGTACTTACAATTATATAAAATCTTATACGTATTAGATACAGGGTAGGCCATGCCAGACACAAGGGCAGTTCTTCCAGGAAGGTTTTAGTTCCTTTTGGGAAGGCTTCAGACCAAACTCTTCACTATTATGTCTTAACTGAAAAACTTTAAACGAAATTTAGTAGGAATGTTGAGATTATTTAATATTTCTATAGTTGGAAGCCATGAGTTATCCAGCTTGACAAAGTGGGAGAGCTTAGCATCTTCCAATTGGGAAGCCACCTAACTGTTATTGGTTTATTATCTATTTTAAATTTGGATTACCCCGATAGGCTGGGCTAGATCTAAAGTATGATTATATTTCATAAAAGCGATATCTGCGTATGTACTCTAACAGAAGTTGCAATGGGAGTTGACTTCAAACTTGAGGGAAGGGCACAAGGCCTGATATGAAACAAGGAGGCCAGTGAGATACCATTTACTTTAATCAGAGACAACTCAATTTTGAGCCAGAAAGGAACAAAAGCAGAAGAATTAGTTTCCTCCGTATGTTCCAACCATCTCATATATTTAACAAACGTGATCACCCAATAATAAATATCAAGTAAGGAAGACAAAGACCTCCTTTGTCTTTTGGGAATACTAACTTATGAAAAGCAATCCTAGGTTGCCTATTAGCCCAAATAAATTTTGTAATCAAGCCATTAATTTTACTGAACCAGGTCAGAGGTATCCAGTTATTCAGTAGATACAAGGATAAAAATCCTAGGAAAAACATCAATTTTAATTAAATTCACCGGCCCCACAATGGAATAGATAAATTGGCCCATCTAGCTAGATCTGCACATATAGCATTTACTAGGGCATCTAAATTGAGTTTTTGAAGTGAAGCCAGGTTCCTAGTAATTTGAATGCCTAGATATCTTACAGAATTCAGTGCCCAAGACAGACCTGTGTCTGTAATAGTGGATTTAATCACTTTATAATTAAGCAGGAAGACAAGAGATTTTTCAATGTTAATTTGTAATTTGAAAAGTTAGCGTATTCTTCTATAATGGCTAACATGGAGGGATTGAGTTGCTTGGTACGATAATTGTAACAAGAGGTCATCGGCATAGTCGATACTTTTATTTCATATCCCTGAATAGTAATCCCCTGAATCATCGGGGAAAATTTTAACGGTGAATAAGGGGTTCCAGATATAAATTAAAAGTAAAGGGATAAAGGACACCTTGGCTGGTACCTGAAAGTAACATGAAGAGCTCGGATACGGCTCCATTAGCCACCACCAAGCTGAAGGGGTACTATAAAGGGCCTTAAGCCTATTCTGAAAACATAAAGGAACTATAAGCATTAAGAGCCCAAAATAGAAAACTCCAATCAACCCTGTCGAACGCCTTCTCAGCATCCAGAGAGACCAAAACAGTTGAAACGAGGCATCCCTGGATGCCGAAAGGACGTATGACAGGGTTCAAGATGATCAATCGAGGAACACCCTTCATGAATCCAACCTGGTCGGGTCCAATAAGGTCAGGCAAAACTAATGCAATATGATCAGCTAACAATTTAGATAATATCTTAACATCCTGGCTCATCAGGGATATTGGGTGATAGCTTGTAGTTAATTATGTTTTTTTCTGGTTTCAATATAAGAACTATGAAGGCCTCCATAAAGTAGGGTCAACAGGTGCACCCGACAAAATATACTGAAATAAGGGAACTAATAATGGTAATAATTGTTTTTGAAAGATTTTATAAAATTGGCGGACATGCCATCTGGGCCAGGTGACTTGTCAGAAGGTAAGCTTTAATAACCAAAAGGATTTCTTCAGAAGATATTAAAGAAACAAGTAGATTCTGTTGGGACCAGAGAGGAAAGTCAAGCTGGATGCCTCTAAATAATTGTCTAAACTCTGCTCTGAAAGCGGGTTTATCTTGGAGTTGTACAGCTTTGCATAGTACAGTTGAAATACAGATACTATCTCAGCTGGAGATGTTTTTAGGGTACTGTCTGATTGGGAGCGGATTGAAGGAATATATCTGCTCACTTCCTGTTGTTTAATCTGGAGTGCTAATAGTCACCCTGCTTTTTCACTCTGATCCGAATAGTGTGCCTTAGTTTTCAGAATGGCAAATTCAGCTTTCTCCCTTAATGTCTCCAGATAAGCATCCTTTAATTTTGCCAGCTCTTGCTGAAGGGGTTCGAAAACCTATGAGAGAGCTTTAATTCCATTGATCGAATTTGCTCAAGAAGAGTACTTAGTTCCCTTTCCTTTACTTTTTCCTTGTGTAGCTATACTAATTAGAATTCCCTAATGAAAGTTTTAAATGCACCTATATAAAATCTGGTCTGGAGATAGAATGGAGATTAGTTTCTATAAATTATGCTATATGTTTTTTTTGATAACTTTGACTATGTGGGGTCTTTTAACATTTGATTATTAATTTTCCACCGGGTGGTTTTCTTGGAAGAAGTGAAAGGGTAAGATGACAGGTTACTACTGAATGGTCGGAGGGTGGTCCCGACTGTATGGAAGCTTCTGCTACTCCAGGCAGGATAGTCTGAGAAAGAAAATATAATCAATGCGTGAAGCTGTTTTATGGACTGGCGATAAGAAAGTGTATTCTTTCTTCAAAGGGTGCAAGACTCTTCAAACATCACACAGAGCATAATGCTCTATAAATTCTTGCAGGCCCTTTGTGGAGCGACCTCTACTATAGGAGAAGAACGATCCATTGATGGATCCATAACGGTATTTATAACTCCCCTAAAATAATTGGCAGGGACAAAATGGATATAGAAGTTCAACCAGTTATAGAAAAACAGGATAATCTGTATTGGGCCCATATACACTACCCAATACAATTTTGGTCGCATATAAAGTACAATGAATGAAAACAACTGGTTCTGTGGGTCCTACACATGCTTAAGAACAAAAGGAACTTTTCTATTACTTAAGATCAATACTCTAGCTCTATTGAGGCAACCTCAGCAGAAAATACATAAGCAATTTGCTGCCTTCTCATGCAGTTTGCCTCTGATTCTAATAAATTAGATTCTTGTATTAAAGCAACATCTAAAGATAACAATGCTAGGTGCTTAAGAACCTTGTACTGCTTAACTCACGCCATAATCCTTTAACATTCCATGTTGCAATCTTAATACTATTAGACATTATTACTTACAGACTGTAGATTCGATAGAACAAGAAGTGTGTTCACTATAGCAATCACCAATGAATATCTTAGTAAAACTGTGCTGAATCCCACCCCCAAACTGTAATAAGTCCCTCCCTTCCTCCCCCACAATAGAGAAGACACAACACTAAACTACTAACCCAACCCCTTCTCCTCCAATCTAACGCGACTTCGATCCGCAGAATACCTAGACCATAGCTCTCTCTCCAGCCACCCATAGGTGACCCTAACCTAAGATTTATTAATGGACAGTATGGTAAATAATCCCTAGATACCCATATAATTAAAATTTAGAAATAATAGAGCCCATATAGATCATATATGGAATTATTTTAATAACACCCTAAGGAATTGCACTCCTAAAATTTATACTCATAAATTGCTTCTCTCTATAGTGTAATGAACATTAGGAAAATAATAACAGCTTGCTTAATCTACTTGTATCCCTCAAAAATTAAGTTGCAAGCAAGATCGTGTATTTGTATCCTATTAATAATGCTAGAATGCCACAGAAACCTAAAGCCTGGTCTGCTGGTTCCCTCTAGTGGTCACGCTTAAAGAATTATGTATTCCACACTGAAAAGTAACAAGTAGGTTTAAGCCGTTGTTTGAAAGTACTCTGAAAGGTTTTCCTTTACTTATATCTAACCAAAAGTCAGCCAAGAACTTAAAGAGTGATCAGGTTAGCTTTGCAAATTAAACTTTCGCATCACCAGCTATCGCCTGCAAAAAGAACCAGGAAGCAGATGAGAGGATCCAACTAGGGTCTCTTCAGCGATCGCCCTCTCCAGACAAAGATAAGCACTTTGCTAGACCAACTTCCCAGCCAAAGTATCGGATCTACCAGACAACAGCAAACTTATCACTGGAGGAAGTTCATGTCTCACGAAATAGATAGGGCAGAGCTTTTTTAGTCTGGCATGTGCTGCTTCTGGGTCATCGAAGGTCTGAAAGGTACCTGAGATGAGAACCTGTAACAGCTGGACACATCATCTTAAACTGAATTCCTGCCATCAATTTCAAGACCAATGGATTAAAAGCTGTACGTCGCTGTCTCACAGTGGCAGGGAGGTCGGGTGACCCTTACTTTCCTTCCTTCCCAGGTGATATCCTACATCTCCCTGACTTTTTCAGAAAATGCTGGCGCTCAAGGAAATTAAGGAATCTAAAATCAGGGGTTTCAGTGGTGATCCGGGTGAGGAAGCTGGTCTAAGGGCCCTATGTGCCCTCTCAATGGAGTACTTAGCCCCAAAAGGCGAGGGACCAGCGATTCGCTTCTACAAATCTTTGAATGAAAATAATCGATCCTGACCTTCTTTGGTTTCAGGCAGCCCAATCAGGACCATTGCTAGTCTTCTTCTACTTCACCGAGGTCTTCCAACTTAGATTCCATCCTGGTTATCTTCTGTCTAGTGGCTACTATCTCTGGATCAATTTTGTCAATTTTTTCCTAACGAGGAGACCTTGGCTTCAGAATCTGACGTCGCTGGGAAACCTCTCCAGTGTTAAAGATATAGCCTTAATCTCTGAAGTCAGAGATGACAGTTCCTCTTTAAAGGGGCCTGAATTCAGCTAGAAATCTAGCCAGCATTAATGGTTCTTGATCCGCTGACGTGGAGGATGTTTCCATTGAATAGGCTGCACTTGCAGACCTAGGCTTCTTGGGCCTTTCTCGGAGTGGAGGGAGGCATTCTTTTGACATAGCTTTTTCATCTCCACCTCCATTCAAGATGCTATGTGAACCAACGGTAGCACAGCCTTTAAATGTTGTTTACACTCTTTCCAGCTGCTTTCTTTACCCTAAGTCGGATATAAATGTGAAAAAGTAATTGGGTGGCTGGAGCAACCAAGAGGAGCCTGCACTTGGTATCTACATCACGTGACCAATCGAGAGACAGGATTTTGAGATTGAGGAGTCATTACTGAATCTTGATTTACCAAGGGTATTGGTAACATATTTGTGTACTTGATGAGCCTTGAATGCTTGGAAGTAGAAGCAGGGGAGCTGGTGGGAGTAGTGTTTATTGCGGACAGAGGAGCTTCACCATCTTTGAAGTAGTCCTGGGGTAGGGCAGCGCTGAGGTCAGTAAAGGCCTTGTTTATGGTATCCGTAATGGTTTTTGGGTTGAGGGTTGTGGTTCCATTGATGTGTATTGATGGGGGTTTTGGGTGGGTTCCGTGAGTTCCTTTATGTTCTTCCAGAATTCCAACCATTGCCCCAGAAGTTTGTGAGGGCATGCTTATAGTAGGTGGACTTCATTTGTCGGATGGTTTTGGTGCAGTCATTATGACGCTTGTAGTTTTGGATGTCATTTTGCATCCCAGAGTTTCTGGCCAGCTCCTATAGGTGGTCTCTTGTTTTAACATCCTGAGGAGGTCATCTGGGAGCCAGGGGTTACTGAGTGATTTGACTCTGTGTTTTAATAGGAGCATATGTGTCACAGGCCACAGCGAAGATGTTTATGAAGTGGTCAAGGGCAGTGTTTACGTTGGTTGCATTGAAGATAAGGGACCAATCTTGATGGAGGAGGTGGGATTTGAGTCGAGGAAGGTGACCGCTGTAGAACCCTGCTGGTGATAGTTTTGGTGGCTGTTTGATGAATTTATTTGACCAGGTGCAGCTAACAGGGAATGGTCACTGAGCGTGTCAAGGAGGACATTAGTGTTAGATATCTGCGAGGGTGACTAGTAAGGAGTAGGGTGTGGGTTTTGAAGAAAGGGGATCATAGTGCTGTCACTATTGCCAACACCTGTGAGGGATGTGGACTGCATTGTTTCTACTGCCATCACACCTGAGGGATGGGGAATGTAGTACTGCTGCCATCCCAACTGAGGGATGGGGCCCATAGTGCTGATACTGCCATCACACCTGAGGGATATGGGGAATGTAGTACTGCTGTCATCACACCTAAGGGATTGGGGCCATAGTGCTGATACTGCCTTCACACCTGAGGAATGGGGAACATAGTACCGCTGCCCTCAAAACCTGAGGAATGGGAGCCATAGTGCTGATACTGCAATCACACCTGAGGAATGGGGAACATAGTACTGTTGCCATCACACCTAAGGGATGAGGGCTGCAGTGCTGCTGCTGCCATCACACCAGAGGGATGGAGGCTGTAGTGTTGCTGATGCTGCCATTGCACCTGAGTTATGGGGTTCGTAGTGTTGCTTCCATCACACCTTAGGGATGGGGTTGTAATGCTGTTGTTGCCATCACATCTTGTACCTAAAATAACTTTAAATTGGTACAAGGATGGAAGGATGTGCAATAGTGGAGGTCAAAATTACAAAATGCATTTATCAGAGTTAAAATGGTTAAATAAAGTACACAAAACCAAACACCGTAAAACCGGATTTTGGCTTAGCAGACACCAGTGACAATACTATTTTTTACAATGTGCAAAATAGAATTTGCCCTTTCTCAATCCCGATAAACCAGTGTCCCTGCCTATAAGCCTTCCAGAGTCTGTCACAAATTCTCATTTGATCTAAGACTTCCTAATCATGTTTATTTACTCTTATCCTACAGTAGTAGCCACAGACATTGCCAACTATTTCCAGATATTTAGCAACATTTTTAAAGAGTTTCTCTCTGCTGCCATTACTGTGGAAATGGAGAAAGCATGAGATATTTCTGGAAATATCACAGAAATTTTGGGAAATAGCTGGCAGTGTCTGTGGCTGCTACTGTAAGTTTCTTGGAGCAAATTTATCACATACCAAATTAAACAAATTAATAAAACATATCTAATGCAATATCCACTTCTGACTTTGTATTACTTTAGTCCAATCTATATTAGCCACTGCCTGCCTAAATCTGTCTGTATCCAATTTCTTTAGATTATGTGATAACACAACAATGGGGGAACACATTTACTCTTTGCAGACCAATAACAATAGACTGGGCTATGGTCACTGACACCATCTGGGAGCACCCTTGTTGAACAATTTTTGGTGTCAGAGACCAAAACCCAGTCAATCAATGATGAAAATCTGTTTTATAATTTATACGTGTAGGAACATCAATTATTTATGTTAATCTTTGATTAATAACCATTTCCTTAAACTTTGTTTTGTCCTTTCCTAACCAATTAATATTCATGTCTCCCATGATAATAAGCTCTCCATTACTAGGCAATGTTCCTCAGATTCTCTCCAGTAATTGAAGGCCATCCTCCTGGAAACCACGTGGAACATAGATCACCACCACAGGAAGATTTTTATGTTTACCCAAGATAAGTGCCAAGGGCAAACACTACAGGTGGAAGGACCTTCAATAGCAGCATCCTGTAGTACATTAAAATGATTTCTAACATAAAAAAGACACCCCCTCCCTTCTTGCCTCTCTATCACATATAAGTATCCTATAGCCATCAATAGAAATTGATTAATCAGGGACCCTACTTGTTAACTAGGTCTCTGATAGTCCAACCACATCAAACTGATAAGCCATTCAAGCAGTCAAATTATCCCATTTTGCAAGCAGGCTCTGAACATTCAAATGCACAATGTTCAAAGCATGCTTTATAACAAAGATTGTCTCCAATCGGCCTTGGATTGGGATGTACTGAACCAGATATTAATAATAATAAAAGTATCAAACTTCTCAAGCAGAAAATCATAAAGACGCTGTTTGGGGCAAGTGGTCTAGTATGTGCCATTGTTTGAGAAACATTTGAAAACAGACTATATAATACTTGCATTGTAATATAAAACTGTAGTTTTCTATGAACATGTGCAAATCCATCTCTAAGCCATTTGTTAGATGTTAAGGAGGAGGAATAAATCAAGGTAAAAGTTTTAGTATAAAAAACAATTACCTGATAAACATTGTCAATAATGTTAAATGATTTATCCCCTTTGCTATCAGGGGCTACTGGGAAACATCCTATCAGGAAAGTCATAATAGTTCCTCAAATAAAACATGTTCAACCACAGTTTATAGGCCTCCCACCACAAAACAGCAAGAACTAAGGTGTATGTACTGCTCTCACCAGCTCCTACGAGAAATTCCAAATCTGGTTCCTCGAACTGCCACTTCAAGTTTCCAGTCGAAGCCACCAAAATAGGGCATGCAGGAGCAGTACAAAGCCCAATGTAGTTGAAACAACAGAGGAGTCTAGCACACATCCAACCTGTTCCTAACCTCCTATGATTGCTCCCTTCCCAAGCCCTGCCACTGCAAGGTCAGATGCAATCAATCATTTATCAAATTCAGTTCCGCTGCAGTGTGTAAAGTGATTCCCATCAAACAATATGCACCATAAAACACCTTTTCTAATCCCAATATAAATAAATATAAAATGAACCTGAAGTACAGTACCATATGACTGAATTTGTACACATAACCCAATCAATACACAACATGTGTACCTTGAACAGTTCTAAACAATACCTTAAACTAATGTGAGCTTCACTATCTCAATAACTCACCAATGGCATTCACTATACATACAGTATGACCACATATTTTGCATGCAGCCTCCTCCATAGAATCATGCAGGTGACATCACCACTCCGGCGTGAGCCACTCCTGCTGCAGCACTCAGCGGGCAGCTGCTAAAGTGGCTGTCTCTCCACCCCTCTGCTCACCTGACCCACCTCCTCCAAGATGGTAGCCCCTGCTTACTGGCAACAATCAGCAGCACAATCCTTGAGGTGGTCAGATAATGTAGGTCTTCTTGGGGCACAGAAAATGCAGGAACGGCTCAGCAGTCAATCGTATGCATGGAGAAATGCAGCAGAGATACATTGATTCAGTGTAGTGCAACTACACTTTATAGTGGCTGTCTCTCCGTCCTCTGCTCACCTGACTCACCTCCTCTGAGGCGGTAGCCCCATGCTTACTGGCAAAATCAGCAGCACAGTCCTTGAGGTGGTCAGGTAATGTAGGTCTTCTTGGGCACAGCAAATGCAGAAATGGCTCAAAAGTCAATCGTATGTCATGTAGAAATGCAACAGAGATGTTACTGACGCAGTGTAGCTTGACCATGCTTTGTAGTGGCCATCTCTCCTCACAGACTACCATCCCATCCACCCTGATGAACAAAAGTCATCGAGGTAGTGGACTACCACCTGATTACCCAATTGCCTCTCCATCACCCAGTGTAAGAAACAACTAAATGTCTCAAATACTGTAGTATGCCACTGCCCACCCCATGGGCATACATTTGTCCACATAGTACTGGGCCTCAAATGTCATGCCCAGCAATTACCTGTCATCTGGATGGATGAGAAGCAAACTGAACACCGACTCAATGTCAGGCTTCACCAGGAGTGCCCGAGGGCCTGCCCGCACACAACCTCCACGCCCTGTCGAATGATTCATATTACACCACCATATAATGTGGGTCAATGTGGTTGTTCATGGAGTCTCCATCTGGATAGGAAAAGTGATTTATTATCCTGTATTCCCCTGGCACTTTCTCTGGCATCAGGCCAATGGGTGATAACCACATTGACAGACTCAGTGGGTCACTAATGGCCCACTAACCCTCCCTAGCCACTTCTCCTTCTCCAGTTTCTCCTGGACTACCTGTGGATGGACCCATGTGGATTTCAGATTCTCTGCTTTGTGACCCCCGGGCCTTTGTATTGGAACCTGAAACCCACCATGAAACCCTCCTCCAGCAGGTATGTGGACTCCTGTCTGGGCACTGGGCCAGCCATGGGCTAATCCTGTCCACCCTTACTGGGTTAGGCAGGTTTGTTGCCCTGTAGCTTCCTTGGCTTCTTGGTGGTGACCCTGAATCCCCTTTTGGGGAATGCAGTGAAGCACACTGGATGAAGGGTGCTGCTGCCCACAGACCATGCAGATGTGCCGAAGCAACACTTCACCTTGGAACACTTCACTGGTTGTAAGCATAGCATGCCTGCGAACCGGTGATGTCCCTTCTGCCTTCTGTGTCATTGTTAGCCGCAGTGGCAAGCCACTGTCGGTGTGTACTACCCCTCCATGCATGATGTCCACCAAGAGTGTCATGTCCACGGTCCCCACCCGAGGGCACTGTCTTCCTGCCTCCTCTGCCGAAACTCCTCATTGTACCCAAGACATGCCACTCTCCTTTCCTGCAGTGCATGAGAGTGATCCTGTTCTGGCAGGTGTACAACCCCAGCCCTTGATCCTTATCCACCTGCAGGATGGTGCCTCACAGATGGGAAGGCCGCAATCCAATTTCAAAGGTGTGGGGCACCTTCAGTGGCTTCTTCGGTCTCCTCCTTCTTTTCCTTTGTTTTGTCATCATGCTTATCTGGTCTGTTTAATAGGAGAACATGTTCATGTACTCCCTATTCCTGATTCGCTGTCTAACCTTATCTGTAAGGTGGGACCCCAAATTCTTATCCAAGCCTGTGTATAAGCTCAGCAGGAGAGGAGGCCTCAGGAGTAGCCGGGCTGAGGGAACACCGTCCCATCAGCCGCATCCTTCTCTCCAGTTTTTGGCCATCACTGTCATGAGGTCCAGCAGCTTGTCCAGCTTAGCTTCAGCCCCTGTCTGCCCCAGCCCACCTGCCGAGGGATCCCCAGTTCCCCTCTACCACGGCAGCACTCTGCCCCAGGTTGTGAGATGACCTCTGCCTCCCCCGTGTTATCAGGCCTATTCTGTTTCTGTATTCCATCTCCCAGAGCTACATTGAGTACCTGCAACACCTCCTCATCACTCAGTTTTCTTACCTCAGATCCTTGCTTACCTCTCCTGGTGTCCTGGGGACCTTCGGGGATCCACACTGCCCCTTGCCAGCTGCTTTTTGTGGCACCCTCCCCCAGCTGTTGATATTGATAGGCCTCCAGCCTCCAGGCAGGCTTCTAGCCATGCAACTCCCTCTTCTATACATCTCCATAGCTGTGCTTCCAGACCTCCATAGTCTTTGTCGATGGTTCTCTCTGCCGAGCTGACATGTTGCACCTGTAAGATGCTGAGAACTCCTTGTCACAAGATACTAATAAGCAAGGCTTTACACCAATTCCCCTCTCAGGCCTGGGGACATTGGGATCCACCCCTATTCCCACCCTGGTAGCCCATCTGGCATGTGGCATGAGCTACCCTGGTGGTGGCAGCCACACTGAATCTCACTTGTGACCAACCAACCATGCAGCTGGGCCCAATTACCCAACATCTGAATAATACCTAGGCCGAGTCATGGATTAGCCCCAGCTCCAGCACAGTCTTGTCAACAGCACGCCTCCAGATCCCACTGCTCAGCGGCTGCTTTAGCTTGCTGCCAGGGGTGAACATGTGGATAGGTGTCCTCTTCCTCGAGGCCTCTGGGGATACCCTGTCCTTCCCCTAATGGCCAAGCTGGCGACTTCCGCATTACTGGGGATCTGGAACCCCAGTGAACTACTATGCATCAGTTTGCTTTATTTGCCAAAAGCCAGCACATTACTGGCTCTCTTCTTTTTTTTTTGTATTGTGCCATCCACTGATGCTGCATCCCCAGCAGATGCCTCCCCAAATGGCCGACGGGTGCCCACGATATCTCGGCTACCTTATGCACATGTGCTATGCCCAAGATGGCCACCGAGACTCTCATGAGAGCTTGTCCTCCAACTCGCACTGACCCCACTTGAAATGCCCATTCAAGGCTCAAGAAGTTTAACCCAGGGCTGCTGCTGCAGAACTATGGTTTGTAGCCCCAGGAAGCCTAGTGCTCCATGCATGAACAGACCACTATCATCCATTCTTTTCCAATGTACCCAGGTGATGCTTTTGAATTTGGGCCCACCATGGGCTGCAAGAGACCCCACTGGCTGAGTGCCAGTGTCCAGTAAAGGCAGCCGAGCAAACAATCAGCTCACTGGAAAATACCCAGACTTGCCACCTGCATCCTCTGCCCTCCTGGCCTGAAGCTGGACCACCACAGCTAAAGCAGGATTCACCTGCCAGGGGCTCACACCGGGGCAGCCTATGCCAAACTGCTGCCAAGCCCTGCCCCAGCTACCCTGGCTCATGAAGGAACTCATCACATCCCAAACCCATTCCCCAGCTAGTGGAGTAATGACCGAGGAACATCACACACAAGTGGGCACTGCAGGAGAGCTGCAGGGCTCTGGGGCCATGCCAGATGCCCAGTTAACTCTTATCCGACTAATGCAGAAAAGCAACCACACCAATGTCTGAGGTTTTCTTTTCTTTCCTTTTCTTTTCCTCAATGTTTGAAACATTCCCCAGCTGGCCATATAAGGTCTCCAGGTCACCAGCCTCGCTAAGCCATGCTTATTCCCTGCAGCATGTTACAGGATCCCTGATGGTGACCATTGGATGGCCAGCAGGTATCACTAGCCTGCCTTCTAGTTTATTACTCTCTGTTACAACTTATATATTACATTTTCTTTGTATGGATGCCTACAAGAGCTCCTGTCACACAGGGAATGCCTACAGACTTGAAAGCTGCCCTGCCCTACCTTCTTCTTCCCAGGCTCTGCCCACCCACCAGCCCCCAGGTAGAATACCCCTTAGGCTTTTTAGGCCTTACCTGGCTGAGCTGGCTGGCTGGACATCCTGATCTCTGTAAGGTGAAAGGAGAAAAGGAGGACTGCTGGTTACAGTCCATGAAATTCTCTTCCCCTTCCCCACTACAGGATGTGACACTCCTCTCAAGTGGGAGGCCTTGGAGGTCCCATGTCCAATCCCTGGACCCTGCCTAGCCCCTTGGGACCACCTATCTTCCCCTCCCTTCTCCTTCATGGGTCAAGGTGAGGATGGCCCCAGACAAATTACTGCTGCTGCCATCTGTTGCAGCCTCTGTATTCCCTTGCTGGCTGGCTAGGCATTGCCCTTACAAAGAACCACATTTATGGTATCTGTGTGTAACCACCCTACAAATGGGGGTTTCAAAAGTCTTCCTCGAGCTTGCCTAAATGCTCACTGCCAGGCTGGTGTCCTATGTATTAGCAGTTTAAATGTGATTGCCAGAGAGTGCCTGTATAGCCCTGTGTACTGTCTTTAAGAGCTGCCTGGCTTGCAGTCATAAGTAATCTGAGAGGAGCTCTGTTGAAAGATGTAACTTTTTGCTGAAAATCATTTAGAGTGATAATGATAATGTAATTTGTCTAACCTGCCTTATTTGCAGCAAGGACTGTTTTGTTTGTCTCCACTATCTTGGTCCTGGACTGCTGAGCTGGACCAATCAGTCTGGTGGGACCTAAAATGGAACTGTCTGGAGTCAAAATCTGTAGGAATTGTAGTTTTGGGCTTTTGGCGCCTTTTGCAACTGAAGGGGAGCTCTTGTTGTGATTGACAGCCGGATCAGCCAACCGAACCTTTGGATTCTGAGGAAATCCCATGCTTGCTGGCAGCTGAGTCAGATCTAAGTTGGAAGCTGAAGAGGGAGACAGCCTGAGACAGTCAGGCAGCCATCTGAATAGTTTGTACAGGAGAACTGTGGAAAGGCCTGATTTGTGGTCTTCATGTTCATGCTGCTCTCTGAGAGGGAGAGAAGAGAATTAGTTTGGACTAAATCCAAGTATGTGAGAATGAAGTAAGCTACTGTTTTTTTCACCAGGCGCATACCTGAAGAAGACCAAGATTTTGCTGAATGCGATCAGCCTGTCAGATTTCCAGCTGCTTTTGAATCCCTGGTTTGTGCAGAGATTTTACGATTGTGACCAGAGAGTGGTTTGCCTGGTACAGTAGAATTTTCTTACATGTAAATGTGCTGTGTATTGAAAGTGTGTCGTGATTTGGTCCCCACTGTGTGAACTGTGTTCTACTTGCTGGAAGCTTTATCCAGCCTAATTGGACTGAATCCATTTGGCCTGGGCCATGCCATGCTGGCCCTGCCAGACTACCTCACTGCACAGAGAAAGACACCAACGAGAGACCTGCCTGGGGATCAGCCCCTGCTCCATGCTCGAACAGGATCAATGCCTCGGTGAATCGTGTGGGCCCTGCATCTTCTGGCACTCCAGATTACACACCTGAGGTCTCGACTTTCATCCTGCCTGTGTCCAGTCTTGGGTATCATGAGTAATCATCAGGGTAACTCCTGCAACAACAGACTAATCTAAAAGTGTGTCATCTGATTGCCTTGTTGTTTCTTTTCATGAACTGAGCCTCCTGCTCCGGATTACAAATAGTGTGTGTTGTGCATGTTGTTTTCTTCCATCACAAGGCCTGAACCAGCTGCAGCATTCCTGGCTAGCCCACTCTTCTCCATCTGGGTACCCAGAGTGTGTGACTGTTTACTGACCCCGAGTGCATGCATAACTGTTTAATTGATAGAGCCTTTAGCAAATTAACCTGATTACGCCCTCCCGCTCAAGTCCTTTAAATAAATTAAATCTAACTTTTTTGCATTTACCCTGACTGTGGTTCCAGTTTGTGCAAGAATACTGTACTGCTGTTATGTGCTGTGTATAACCTTGTTTTACAGGGGTCCCCAAGGCTGAGCCAGAGGAAAGCACTGGTGGTAAGTGCAAACAGTGTGGAATTTGTGTGGTACATCAGGGGTATTGTAAAAGAGATTATTGTGTATTGTTCCAGCCACTAGTAAGGAAAGAGGGGGTTACAGTGTCCCGGAGGGCTTGTGCCCAGGTTAGCTTGACCACTACCAACCCCTGACTTCCGGGTGGAGGCACCCATTTTAGAACTCAGGCTCCTTAGGCTGCTACTAGCCAAGCAGGTGGGGTAGTAGCCCTTGGGATAGCACCACCTAGGGGTTACATTGTGGAGGAACTGCTGGGATTTTGTGCCTTCTAGTGGCCAAAATTACAAACTATAGTTAAAGATTAATGGCTATCCCGGTAGAAATGGCTGTACACCAGTTGGTGGGGTGGTGTACTGGGCAGAGATCGACCCCAAGTGCTCTACTTATACTGCATATTCCCCTGGGTACCACTAAAGACACTGTAGAGGAGCACTCTCCAAAGCTGAATGTTTAAAAACCCTGTGGTGGTGGGTCGACAGATTGAATTGATCGTCCACACTTTCATAGCCTTGATAGAATGTAGTGACCTCGTGGATAGCTCTAAAGTGCCACTGACTAGTGCCCCAGAAAGAGTTCCAGCTGCCTGAAGAGTGATAACAAAAGACAGTAAAGACCCTGGGGAAGATGAGCTCCCACCATTATCTGAGACTTTTGAGGAGACATTTGCTAAGTGGTTGCTGGAGGAAGGCAAAACCATAGAGGACTTTAAGAAACTATTCTTTCTTCTCCAACACCCCTCCCACTTCAGCACCTGTTACTGCCCGCCTTCTGTGCCCATGCCAGTGCTGGCCCCTATCTGTACCTGCCATTAATCATGACTCCTACCTGAGGCTGAGAATCTTCTGGGCACTCTCCCCACTTCAGGGGAGGATGACTGGGAGACCTGGATAGATTATGTTGCCCCTCTAATACTTGAATGGCAATGCTCAGAAGCAGAGAAACAAGAGGCTGAGTGAGAGCCTCTGAGATCCTGCCCTGGCTACCATCCATGGCAAGTGGGCCAATAACCTCGAAGCAACTGCACAGGACTATCTTGATGCATTGGAAAATGTGTATGGGAGCCCGGATTCAGATGAGGATCTGTGGTGGAGAGTAAGAAAAGTTCAGCAGTACCTAGGGAGCCATTGTCTGTGTATGTACCTCAGCTTGAAAAGCTGCTACAAGAGTGCCTCAGAAAGGGTAGTTTGACATCAAATGAATTAGATCGAACTAGGCTGGACCAGATCCTTAGGTCTGCTCCATTTTCAGAATTTTACTGCTTCAGTTGTGCCTTGCCACCCGACTGGGATCACCCCTGCTGTGATGAGGTAATGAAATAAATTCTGGAGGTTGAGCAAAGGCGACTGCATTGGGGAATTGCACCCCATCTGCTGCTGCTGCACAAGTGACCAAGTGACCAAGAGTGATCATCCAAGTGAGGCTCAGGGACAAAAGTTGGCACTTAACGAGCACTCTGAGAATGCAAAGGACTTCTTGCCCTGGGCCCAGCATTGGAAAGATGAGCTACTAAAGGAAGTCTGAGAGCTGAAGATAGGTGCCTCTGCAAGGGTTTCCCATGGAACAAGATTATGGTCCCTTTCAGGATGTGACTGCCATGGGTGGGGGTGCATCCTCAGGCATCCGCTACTGAGGATGACTTCAAGGCTGAGATCACTGGATTGACTGCCACTCTAAAGGAACTGTTCAGACACATTGCACCACATTCACCACTGCAAACAGATACTAGACCCCAATCTCTTACTACTGCTTCAGTTTCTCATACGATGTCCTCTCCCAGGATGACCCAGGAGTCTATTATTTGTCACACCTATGGAAAGGATGGCCATATGAAAAGAGAATGCTGGTCTCAGAAATACTTAGAAAGAGTAGTAAAAGACTCAAGGAGCTCCGAAAGCAAATCAATGGCTAATGATGACTGAAATTACCGCAGTGAGGGTTCAAGAAACCCTAGCTCAAATTTCTTTGTGGCTAAATCGTCTGTCCAGACCTCTGCTACTGCCTCTCAAGACTGGTCTAAAATAGTGGGCCCTTCAATGGAGACTATGGTGACTATGAATGGTATTCATACTCTGGCTATGTTGACAGTGGGTCACAAGTGACCATTGTATTCCAGAACTGGCATGACAAACACTTATCTGATGTGTCTTTGCAATCCCTGGAAGGCCTACATGTGTGGGCCTTGAGCAACAAGTCTTATCCTAGCTAGGTATGTCTGCCTCTGGTTGTCTTTTCCTGCAACTGTAACAGGTGTAGAGGAGCGAGTAGAGACATTGGCCCTAGTGTGTCCCCCACTGGACTGTATGATGGGGTTCCCCTGTTAATTCAGACAAACACCCATATTTTGGGAGACTGGTGCAACTCTGTCATGAGAAACAATGGTGACGTAACTGGGAGGGCCCTGAGAATTCCAGCTCTGATCAAGAGGGCCTATGATTTGCAATAGAAACCCGAGGAAGTAGACCAGGATGAACCAATGGGGATTGTGTGGAAGAAGGATCCTGATTCAATGGTACTGGCCCCTAATGCCCAGTGTACCATTCAACGGAGGTCTGCCTTCTGGAAAGATGTCAAGAACAAAATACTGATGTTGGATGTGCCAGGTGATGGAAAATTGCCAGGATTATTGGTCAAGCCCAGCATCTTGCCTGCTCGTGCCCATGCCTATGCACGAGAATGATAGTCCAGATTCACAATGTGTCAGATTGGAAAATTTGGGTGAACAGAGGGTGCACTCTAGCTATGGTACACTACACAGACACTGCAGTAATGCCCAGCAACAAACACCCTGGTGAGAAGGAGAGAGTAACCCCAGACTTGTTTGACTTTGATGACTCCCGTTGCCAGCTGAATGGAAGGCTAAAATTAGCAAGATACTTGCCCAGAGAGACCAAGTGTTTTCATTGAAGGAATGGGATGTGGAATGTGTCCAGGTGTGGAGCATCACATACGCCTGCACAATGAACAGCCATTTCGGAGAGGTCCTGACACCCAGCCCCAGCAGACATAGATGATGTGAGAAGACACCTGCAGGAAATGCTCGCTGCTGATGTGATACAAGAATCCAGGATCCCATACACCTCTTCCATTGTGGTTGTGTGTAAGAAGAATGGGTCTGTGAGGATGTGTGTTGATTATCGAACTCTGAACCAGAGGACCATTCCAAACCAATACACTATGCCTCATGTACAAGATGCCCTGGACTGCTTGAATGGGATCAAATGGTTCTCAGTGTTGGATCTTCACAGCAGATACTACCAGATCCCAATGGCCCGGAAGACCATGGGAAAACAGCCTTCATCTGTCCATTGGGGTTCTACATGTTTCTGAGGATGCCACAGGGGATATCGAGATGCCCAGCCGCCTTTCAGCAACTGATGGAACATGCGGTGGAGATATGAATTTGCTGGAATGCCTGGTGTTCTTGGATGATTTCATTGTGTTTGGGAGCACCTTAGAGGAGCATGAGAACTGACTGTTTAAAGTCCTAGACTGATTTGAAGACTTTGGCCTCAAGCTGTCCATTGACAAGTGCCAGTTTTTCCAAACCTCCGTGAAGTCGTGGGGCACATAGTATCTATAAAATGGATAGAGACTGAGCCCAATAAGGTTGAAACACTGACTACTTGGCCCCAGTCCCATAATCTGCAAGAACTACAACATTTCCTGGGGTTCTGTGGCTACTACCGAGGTTCATAAAGACTATTCCAAGGTGGTTCACCCACTCTGAAATTTACCAGGGTTACCCTCCTACCAATCGTAAATACAAAAGGGAGCCATTAAAGAACCAGAAAAAGCATACTTCCACCCAGGTGAACTCTTTGGGCCCACTGGACACTGACTCAGAAGCAGCCTTCCATGAGATCATCTACCAGCTCACCCACACCCACATCCTCGCCTATGCTGACCCCCAAACCCTATGTGCTGCATATGGATGCTAGTATTCAGGGTCTAGGAGCAGTGCTGTATCAAGACCATGAGGATGGCCTGAGACCAATAGCTTTTGCCAGTAGGAGCTTGACCCCATCTGAACAAAACTACCCTGTGCATAGTTGGAGTTCCTTGCACTAAAATGAGCCATCATTGACCAGTTTCATTAATACCTCAGTGGAGCAAATATATTGGTGAAGACTGACAATAACCCATTGACCTATGTACGGACTTCAGCTAAGTTAGGCGCTAATGGGCACCAGTGGCTTCCTGCATTATCAACCTATGATTATGCTGTCAAATACAGACCGGCCTGAACCTTATTGATGCTGACACCCTATCATGAAGACCCACTTCCAAGAGTGATTGGGTGAGGCTGTCTGAACCTAACATTCGAGCATTGTGCCAGAAGTTTAAAGAGATGAACAGATGTCTGCGGACTCAGTGGACTGTTTAGTAGATTGCTTAGGCCCTTCTGACACCTGCACACCAGCTGCTTATTGCCACTTCTCTGCTCTAGATATTAGTGCACTACCTCTATTTGACAATGACAGCATTCAGTGGGCTCAATCCCAAGATCCTATGATTCAGCCACCACTTGATGCCCTGCGTGCAGGGTAAAGATGTGTCTAAGTTATGTTCCACTGACTTTTGAACTGCTTTATTGTTTAAAGAAGGTCCCAGATTGAAGTTGCTCAATCAGTTGTTGTATAGAGAGACAGTAGATTGTAGTGGCAAAGTAGACAAGCAACAATTGGTCCTGCCCACGGCCTTTGATTTGGTACTTTGATTTTAGCAGGGCATTTGATACAGTCCCACACAAAAGATTAATACACATTAATAGCCAGCCTTAGGTGGGCCCCAAGGTGGTAGCCTGGATAAAAAATTGGCTAGACAACAGGATGCAAAGGTAGTAGTAAATGAGTACACAGTGAAGAAAGGAGGGTTACTAGCGGGGTACCGTGGGTTCAGTACTGGGACTGGTCCTTTTAATGTCTTTATAAGTGACATTGCAGAAGAACTGGAAGGAAAAGTATGTCTCTTTGCAGACGACACAAAGATCTGCAACAGGGTTGATACGCAAGATGGAGTGGAAAGGATGAGAAGGGACTTGCAAGGTTGGAGGAATGGTCAAATGTATGGCAGCTCAGATTCAATGCAAAGAAGTGCAAGGTAATGCACATGAGAAACAAAACCCAGGGAAGAGTATACAATGGGGTGAGATACTGACAGCAGTAAAATGGAAAGGGACCTGAAGATAATTATATCAGATGACCTAAAGGTGGGCAAGCAATGTGAGAAGGCAGTAAGGAAGGCTGGGGGATACTGGGATGCATAGGAAGAGGCATCAATAGTAGAAAACAGGAAGTTGTTATCCCTCTGTACAGACAGTTGGTGAGACCCCATCTGAGTACTGTGTGCAGTTCTGGAGACCCCATCTCCCGCAAGGCATAGACAGAGTAGAGGCTGTTCAGAGGAGGGCAGCTAAAATGGTGCAGGGTCTGCACCAGAAGACATAGTGAAGAAAGACTAAAGGAGCTTAATATGCATACGCTTGAGGAAAGAAGGGAGAGAGGGTCATGATAGAAACTTTCAAGTACCTCAAGGGAATCAACAAAGTCTAAGAGGGTAGCATCTTTCAGACAAGGATGTGCAAGAACAAGGAACACAGTTTGAAGATGGAGGCGCTCCAGGGAAATGTGAGGAAGTATTTTCTCGGAGATGGTTGTGGATGCATGAACAGCCTCCCTGAGGTCATGGAGCAGGGCGGATTAAGGCATAGGCACAATAGGCCCGGGCCTAGGGCCTCATCTGCTAGAGGGCCTTCATTTATTCCCTTTGATTCACTTTTGCTTTTTTTTTCTCCACGGACTAGTAGTCCGATTGATAACTATGGCAGTAAAATGCATTTTAGAAATGGCGCCACGGCAGCAAATTAAATTAATAGGCACACACTGCGCACGAGACCGAGGTGGGCTAGCTAGCCCCAACCAAGACCTCCAGGCTTCTCACAGTCTAGAGACAATCCGACCAATCAGTGGTGTGATCTGTTTGTGTTGCCGGCTTGCCGCGCATTGAGTCACATGGTGTCTCTGCGCGATTCGATTAGCGATCACAGTTTTGTGTGGCTAATAATAGTCATTGCCTTCCCGCCACTCCAGACAGTCCGTAGTTTGCTCTCCATCCTCCTCATGGTGGATGCATAAATATTTCTTCCGTCGTTGCTCGTTGTCGTTATTCCTTCCAGCTCTGCGCCTCGCCTCCCAATCCGAACCCGACAGCCGACTTGCTTCCTCAGGGGCTCTGAGACTGAGTCCTGTTGAAATAGATCAGTGCCCGTTACCTCAGCCTGCCGCCCGCCGGCAAAGTCTGTCTGACCCACCACACCCGTGGCGCCCCTGGCCTCCCGTGTGGCCTGCCGCCTCACCTGCCCTGCCCCTGCTGCAACCCTTCTGAGTGCCTGCAGTAGGTCCACACCACCTGCACTCACGTGTTGCACTTGCGTCGCCGCCTGCCCAGCCCAGGTCTGCCTGCCTGCCCAGTGCCACTGACTGCCCACAGACACCCAGTGTCTTGCCACTGCCAGCAGAGTGCATCTAGGAAGACTGACTCAGGACGGAAAAGAAGTAAAGAAGAACAGAACCTGACTCCTTCAACCAGCAGCAGGTAAGGCAGAGAGTCAGAGAAGAAAATTAAATCAAAGTTGTTTGAGTTGGACCTGTCCTCTCCTCTACAGATGAAGAGTAAAAGTAGAGCAGGAGCAACAGTCACACAGGCTATTATTGTATTGTTGTTGTGGCCAGAGCTTTTAGTGTCAGCAGTGCTTGTGCTTTTTAGCAGATAGTCTGGGTAGAAGCCTTCACTAGAAATCCCCTTTTCTTATTTCAGAATGGGGGCACCAAGAAAAGTGTCAGGATGAGGAGGAAGATGTATGTACTGCATACCTCTCAAGCTTTTGTCATCACTGAAATGAGGGACATGGACATGTTTTGCAGTGCTCCCAGATCTACAGGATTCCTGTATTTTACGGGGTTTGGGGTTAAAAAAGGTAAGGAAGGATTTCTTACTTTGAACAATCTACAGGAGAAATTGGTGCCGTCATGGGAAGCGTTGCTGCGAGTGTCCCAGACGAGAGTTACACAAGCCTGCCTCTTGATTGGTTCAGAGACCCAGTCATGCTCTGATCATGTAGTGACTGTGGTCTCTGATTGGCTATGCAAATTCTTTGATACAGTGGCTGGCCGGGAATATTTAAACTGACTACCCAAGCACCATTCCTTACTTTTGCCTGATTTTGCTGCCAGAGAGAGGAGAGTGCAAGGATTATCCACAGTTAAGCTTGCCGTTGCCTGCCACCATGTGTTTTCAGCGTTCTGATCTCATCCCGAGACCGGCGACCTCACCAGCTGAATCCAATTGAGAGAGTCCAGTCAAGTGAGAAGACCTGACCTGCCACCGTCCCGCCGGTCCCTACTCCGTTTGTCACTAACTAGTACTGCAGACCAAAGGAGCGTCTCGTTTTTATCCCTGAGCTGCCTGTTTTCACTGGAGACCTGGTCAAATCTTTAAAATAAAAGTGAAGCCAGGCAAGCATCCCCCGAAACTGGTGGTTCTATTTCTTTTGAGTCAGTTTTAGAGCCCAGATGCCAGCATCTTGGAATGGAGCCGATCCCTGAGCTGCCTTCTCACCGGAGAATCTGCAAAAGGTAATAAAAATAATAATCTGTCTCTGGGGTTACGCTCTTCAATGTAAATTGAAATGCAGTGAAATAACTGGTTTGGGTTACGGCTGCATCTTCATCCTGAATTTTCTGTGCTTTACTGCTAAGTAAGTTCCAGGGACATTGGGGGAGTGAGACTAATATCTAGGCTAAATTCAAATTGCTCTCCTTAATATCTTTACCCTAAGGTCTCTCTTCAGCTATGTAGGAACTTGTTTTCAAAATGCACAATTCAATCATGGTTAGCCTGGCAGGGACATGAGCTTAAAACAACTTTGAACACCATATCAGGCCTTGATAATAAAATCAAATGGCATGAAACATCTTATTTCTTAAGTTGTCCCTAGCCTGACTTTAACTTTGTTTTCAGTGGTTTATGGTGTGCTTGTAATGTGCCCTGGTGTTATTTTGTGCTATTTGCTTCTTGTGTGCTATACAGTATGTGACAGCACTATGTGTTTTGTTTTAATTTTGGCTGATCTGGCACTTAAAACAATGACCAACCACGTGCCAAAGTATGAAATACATGTTTGTGGTGGGTTGTCCTCTGCTGCAAGTCAGTGGTGTAGCTAAGAAAATATTATTGGTGCACTAGAACACTCTGCATATTTTCTTTGGTTCTCCCAAGCTGTATTCACCTTTGGCTGCCTGGGACAGAGTGCACTCAGGGAGATCATGTCTGATTTTTAATTTAATAGATTTAAAAAAAAAAAAAAACTTCCTTCAGTCACCAGAGTCAGGGTGGGAAATAATTCAGGTGTGTGTCCTCCTGTTGATGGCCATTGGGACAGAGTAGGTCAGTTTTAATTTTAAAGTAAATAACAGCACTTAAAACAGCCAGAACATGTGTTGTAGTGATTTTATTGACAACTATAATGGCGCAATTGCAAAATAAATTGGCTTGAGAATACAGGAAAATCTACAGGAAAGTCACCCAGTTTTACAGGGAAAATACAGGAAAAATTAGGGTCTGCTACAGGAAAATGCTTTGGCCGATCTGGGAGCACTGTGTTTTGACACCCAAAATGAGGGACAATGAGGGACACAGACGGAACCTCAGAATGAGAGGACACATCCTTAAACATGGAGATACAAGCTCAGATGAATTTTATTTTGGATTAAGTATTTTTAAAATATTAAGAGTTTCTGCTTTGAAGTCTGAATTTACACAGCACCTTTGTGTGGACAGCACCTTTACCATGAGGGACAGAACAAAGAGAGAGAAAATGAGGATATCCCTCATAATGAGGGACACTTGAGAGGTATGAATTGTACTGTACTAGTAGGCAGCGAACTTTACTGCCAGGCTGCCAGACCAGAGATTGAGTGGTGCGGGGGGAACTCTGCGTCTTGTACATCTCAGCCACTGTCTGTGATTATGAGGACTGGGGAGGTCCTTGATCTTACTCAGTGATGGTCTGGAATCACAGTTTATGAGCTTTGGGAGCAAGGGAGCCCCATAGGGGTGCTATCTTTAAACTATGAGCATCCTTTCCCATTGTAAGTCAATGACAGTGATGCATGAGTGACTGAGGGCTCACTTGAGCTGTGGGGGTGAGCCCTGGTTGACAATTCCCCAGTAATTCCAACACTGAATTTTCACCCTCAAAATTGCTCCGTATTTCATCCATTCCACATGGAAAAGGCTGCCCACCCAGAGAATGTGTGAAGCAGAAGGTGAAGCTCATAATATTCTAAGATGCTAACACAATGGCTTTTACAGAGTTCTGAGCTTGTATCTCCATGTTAGAGGATGGATATGTGTGTGTGTGTGTGTGTGTGTGTGTGTGTGTTCCTCATTATGTGGGTCAGTGTCCCTCATTTTGAGTGTCTTTGTCCCTCATTTCAGTTACAAAAGGTAGAGAGTTATGGGGAGGGACTCTTCAGTTGTACTGCAATTTAAATACCTGTTATTTGGGAGAACAATTTGCTCTGCACTGGTTAGATAATGCTGTGTCTTGTGCTTGTAACTGTTGAGGATTCCAGTCTGTCTTGTATACACCTGGTTTCTTAGTATGTTCAGGTTGAAAAAGTTGTCTTTAAAAAACAAACAGCATAAATACAAATCTCTGGGCTCAGCAGGTGGGGAGGGAGGGAGGAGGAGTACAGTGAGTGAAGATGGGTACAGTGAAGGAGGAGGTACAGGCAGATGATGGGTGCTGGGGCAGGGGTACTGGTACAGCAAACTTGGAGACAGAGAAGCATAATGGTGAGGAGCATAAAATTATGAAGCTGCAGCCTGCACAGCACGAGTGACAGGTACAGTCAGTGAGTGAAGTCATGAAGTGCAGGGCCCCAGGGTAGAGTAAGTAGAGCAAGTGGGGATGGACGGGTACAGAGGTGTGAAGGTGGGTACAGTGATGTGTGAAGGAGGAGGTACTGTGTTGCGGGTGTGTCATCCTTTGGATGAGACGTTAAACTGAGGTCCTTTCCACCCGTGCTGGTGTTGTCCTGGTGGGTGTCCAGGTGGAAATAAAAAGAACCCAGGGCACTGTTCACAAAGAGTAGAGTAGGGATATTCTGGTGTCCGGCCAACATTCCCTTCCCATAAACCAGTTCATGCAATTGTCCAAGCTGTGTGTGGTGTTGATGTGTGATATGGCTGCCACTACACATTCAGTCACTTCACTACCAGTCTAGCATTGCTTGTAAAACACTTTGGGATACACTGTGTATGAAAAGCACTATATAAATGCAGATTCTTCTTCGTTTTCAGTGTGGATTTCTGGACATTTAATTTGGTATGCTATATATATAATTGAAAAGAGATAAATGGTAGGTTATGTAAAACTGCTAGTAGTACTATTTTCTTACTTTGCTTTCTTTTACACCATAGTGCAAGAAATCATGTATAAAGGTTACTAAGCAGTTCAGTAGATAAAAAGGTAATTCATACTACATTTAGTGAAGGTGAAAAGGTAAAGGTTGCCTTTTCCAAGTAAAGCATAGATGCCATCGGTTGCATTATAATAGCGAAAGTGGGTGGGGAAGGAGGGTGGCATAGGTGTCGGAGGGTTGGGAGGCGATGGTTCCAGAGGTGGCAGTGTGTCAGAGTGTGAGAGAAGCAGGGAGCAGGTATGGGCCAGATAATGTGGGGGGGACTGGGAGGGGCAATGGTGTCAGAGGGTAGGGAGAGGAAGGTGGCTGGGTGCCTGAGGGTGGTAGTGAGGCTGGCTGGGTGCCAGAGGGTGGTGGGAGGAGTAGGATGCCATGGGTGTGAGAAAATGGCAGGGATGAGGGGAGCATGAGTGCTAGAAGGTAGTGGGGCAGGAAGCATGGGTGGCAGAGGGTGGGAAGGAGAGTGGTATGGGTGCCAAAGGCTAGGGAGGGGTATGGGTTCCAGATGGTGGTGCAGGGGGTATTGAGCCAGAGTGTGGTGGTATGGAGGGCAGCATGTTGGCAAGAGGCTGGGGGATGGGGAGCATGGGTGCCAGAAGGTGGGAAGAAGGGGAGCATGTTTACCAGACAGTGAGTGAGGAGGATTTCATGGATGCTAGTGGTGGCAGAGGAGGATGGCAGGGGTAGAAGGGTGGGGAGGGGTTATAGCTGACAGATGGTTGAGGGAGGATACATGCATGGGATGGTAGAGGGTGGTGGAAGAGTTGGTATTGGGTGCCACAGGGTGAGTTGGGGCTGGGGAAGGGGACAGTAGTGCTAGAGGGTGGGAGAGAAAGGGGCAGAGTGCCACAGGGTGAGAAGAAGCCAGATGGTTGCATGGATACCAGAGGGTGGTTCTGGTGGAGACAGGCATGCATGTCACTGTGGGTGAAGGTAGGTGGATGCCAATGTAATCGTATTAAAAGATGGGGGTGCAGTGGTTCTGGTTGTGTTGAGCCACCAGTAGGCATGCTAGGGAGGGCATTTGGTGATTTGGCTGATAGATGTAGCAGGTGGCGATTGGCTTGGACTGGTGGTCTTGATGACTCGGCAAAGTTACTAACTGTACTGGACGTGGGGGTGAGTTATTTGGCACCAGAGAGGTAACCAGTGGGCCTCACGGAGCTCAGTGCTGGGGCTGGTGTTGTTCAACGTCTTCATTAATCACATTGAAGATGGCATTAAGGGAAAAATGTGCCTATTAGCAGATGACACGAAGCTCTGTGGGACAGTGGACACAGCTGAAGGGATACAGAACCTACAGGAAGATCTGGAAAAAGCTAGGAGGTGGCTAGGATCAGGCAGCATGGCTTCAATGCCAAGAAATGACAAGTTATGCATATTGGAGCTAGGAATCCCAGGACAGAGTACTACATGGGTGGAGTCGGAGTATCTGCATCAGAGGAGGAAAGACCTGGGGTGATAATCACTAGAGACCTACCTTGTACAGTTCACTGATAAGGATGCATCTAGAGTATGGAGTTCAATACTGGCTCACACCTCAAAAGGGACATTAACTGCTAGAAAATGTCCAGAGGATGGATACAAAGATGATAGCCGGTCAGCAGAGTAAGGCATATGATGAGTCATGGGCACTGAACATGTACTCCTGGAAGACTGGAGAGAGAGAGAGGAGGCATAGATTGGGATGTTCAAGTACTTGAAAGGGATAAACAAGGTTGATAAGGAAGCCTCTTTAGCTGAGTGGCAACCATAACACGAGGGGGCACAGTCTTAAACTGGAGGTGGGTGGGAGGTTTAGGAGGGATGTCAGGAAGCACTTCTTCAGAGAGACAGTGGTGGAAACTTGAATGCACTAGGGAAGAGGCGCCTCATTCAAGACATTGGGCAGCTTTAAGACAGGATGGGATAGGTATAGGGGAAGGTAAAGATCATGGGCAGGGAGGATGGGAGGAGTGAGGAGGGAGGGGTGCAGAACATTAACTCAGGTCAGCTGGGAACTGCAATACTACGAGCAGACTTGATAGACCAAATGGCTTTTTTCTGCAGGCTTCTTCATATGCTCATAGGTATGTTCGTAGTAACACTTTTTCTCTTGAATATGTTTTACGCTCGCTATGCATAGCGCGCAAGGAACGTCTTGGGAGAATGGGACACTTTGAGGTGTGCCTGTCCTGTGCAATCCCCTGCTCCATTGAGCAGGCATGGCAGTCCTGCACCAATCAATGCGGTGTTGTATGACAGCAGTGTTCTTCTCTTCAGAAAACCACTGCTGTGTGCTGGCAGCGCCGCACCTCAAATCTTTGGTGCCACGCTGGGAGCCCACCCAGCGGCAAATGTCCTGCATCGCTTGCCAACGGGGTGCCCAATCCCGTTGGCTCCATGTCCCCCAAACAGTTTTCTGCTGCCACGCTGGGAGCCCACCCCAGCATGGCAAACGCCCCGCCGCATGAGTAAAAAAAAAAACCTGTAAAAAGAAAATGTTCCATCGCTGTCTCCCCACCCTCCCTCAACCCACACCCACCCACTGCGCACCCTGCCTCCCCACACCCCTCACCCCATACTTACCTCCAGAGCTTGCACGACGATCATCGCTGGACCGGGAACACGCCTGCACTCTTCAAAGCCGACCGCGACTGAGGAAATGCCGGTAAGCTGTATAATGGGCTAGATGGGTTTTTTCAACTTTGTTGCATATCTCAGGCATTTTTGAATTTTTGCACCAAATTTCCAACATGGGGTTTTGGGACCCCTTCTCATGAATTCTGTCACTGTCATGGCGTTATTCGGGCCGAAGGGTGATTTCGCAGTCACTGTGCGAAATCACCTTTCAGGCCTGATTAACGAACGACAGTGCCAGCGCTCATAAGATGGGCTCTCAAAAAGCCTATTTAGAAAATTTGGTGAAAAATCCTAAAATGACTGTTTTATAGCTGCATTGTGCAGTTCCTATGCACGTCAGTAGGTTTGCAAATTTTCAATATTTCCACTCCAGATTTTCAACATTGCCATTTTACCACACTCCTTATGAGCAGTACAGCTGTCACTTTTCATTTTTTATGCCATGTCCATGCCAAATACCACTGCAAATACCTGCAAGCGAACGTTCGGCATTGACAAATGCTTGTTTATAATAGTATTAGCAGCAGGACTCCCAGGAGCTAGATTAATAGTCAGTTAATGAGTTAATCACCTTGGAGCAATATGGCACTTGGCTCCACCTCATTCTACATTACATCCCTTGGGGATAACAGAATGTAAGGAGGGTTTAGTTTTGTACAAAAACAACTACTCCTTTTTGGTCTGCAGGCCTGGTACAGTCTGAAATAGATTCTGATCTGCGACTGCCCTCTTTGGTTAGCATAGCATGGTCATTTTTATTAATTAGATTTAGATGTTGAAGTCTGAATTTAATTTGGGTTGCTTGCTGGTTGCATATAATTTTGATCTAAATATTGCTGCCCTCACCTGGCCGTTTGTGTATCTACGTGCATAAGATCTTGGAAGTGTAATACGTGGAGTAAAGTTTCTTCCTTCCAGTAGTGTTTATTTACCTCCGTGCTTTGTTTACAATACATAGGATAGTGTATGGATCACTATACACAACAAGGTTATTCTCAACTCAGTGGTTACTATGCCGACTGGATGACCTCGAGAGAGGTCTCTTGCGACGTATAGTATCCACGAGTTTGAGAAGGCCGTGTGTGTATAGCAATCCATACATTGTCCTATATAGTTATGGTGTCTCCCCACAAAAAAAAAAAATATACATTTGCCACCTACATTTTGTTTGTTTCCGAGCAGATGTCTCGATGCTTACTGTCGAGTTAGCCCTGGTTGCAAGGACACATAGCATGGTTGTTGGGACCTGGCGCATTTCAATTGGTTGACTTTCGGGTTTAAAAAATGTCGGCTGATCGTCTGGCTTAGTGAGAGGACAATCATTCGGAGGACTGGATATTGAAAATTTATAAGCAGTCTGGTTGATCCTGCAGCACAGTAAGAATACATTTAACTTATCTGGTTGTTCCTTCTTTTTATGGTGTCCTGAGGCTGTGGATCTCTGCTCGATCCATTGCCATGAACCTTAGCTGATGATGTACGTGCTGCAGCAGAACGAAAGTCGTCTGCTGCAGCACGGATGTCACTAGTGCAGCAGAATGACTTTTTACACAGCATGGAAATCCATGCTGATTCACTGAACTATGTTCCACCATACACTATATGGAGTTTATCCAGTCCAGAACAAAAGCTGTGCAAAAGAGTCAGACCAGGACCATCCCTATGGCCCAGACAACTCATTTAATGAAGCATGTACACTGTGCACTAAGACAGATGTCAGCTGGAGGGTGATCCAAGACAAACAATTTCCTTATCCTGATTTAACATTTTTGTCCTCGCTAGTCCTTCAGCTGGCATCTGTCTTAGTCTCTAGTGTGTGCACTTCATTAAGTAGGATTGTGAATGATGGGGAGGGCTGCACTGTCAGACCTTTTAATATCTCAGGTTTGTGTACTAAGTGCCTTGGTGCTATTCTGAGACCAGCCATAGACTGTCAGCTACAGTACTTCTGGACGTGCCCCACAGCTCACCACATTAGGAGTTTGTACTTTTTTCAGTTTTCCATTCTTTGGTAACTGGATAAGGCACAATGTACATGAAGCCTGTTTCCTGGGGACGTGTCTTTTTGAACACTGGGAGGACACTTCAAGGGTTAAGTGATTTTCATGTATTCACACAGTATGCAAGATGATCTGATGTTGTGGGGTTCATATCTTAACTGTCTGGATGTAGCAAGCTACTTCTTAATTTGTTTTTCTTTAAGTACTCTGTTGCGGTCCACACTTTTGGGGGGCGGGGCAGAGCACTTGTAGGTAGGTAAACTTGTAGAGAGTTAGTGGTAAGTGATCATAAGCTTGGTGTATTTTCAGTGACAAGATTCTTTGTTAATGTTTATTATAGATAATATTGTAGAAAGATGGAGTCGAGCACAGCACGGAAATATCTAAGTGGGTCACAGAAGCGTAGCGTGCTAGGGATCAAGTAGAAAAGAGAAACAAATACTAGCAAAGGTTCCAAAGTTAACAGATTTCTTCTTGGCATCAGGCAGCAGTGCTAGAGAGATAAGGAGGCTGTTGGTCAGCAATGTCAGGGTAGCAGTGAGGAAGGCATTAGAAATGTAGACACCAATGTGTCAAATATTGCAATGGAAATGATGGATGCAGGGCCCTCTGAGGAAAAAACAAGCAATGTTGTTTCTACATGCCAAGTCCAACACATCACAGATGAAGAAGTCAAAACCAATATTTACCATGAGAGTCCTTTGGAAAGCAGCCCAGCAGTTACTACATGCCATGGGGTCACAAAGAGTCACGTTGTCAGCACCATGTGCAATCTGACTTCATTTGACAGCATTCCAGTGGTTCCTACAAATACAGAAGTTACTAAGAAACAGGTTACTGATATTTGCCATCAGATTCAAGTTGAAAGTTTAAAAACACAGCTGTACAGCAACGACCCAGCGCAGTGGACATCTGTATGTGAAAACTTAGGAATTATTTCATAGATCGTGACATTGACCAGAATATATGTGACTCTCCAAGTCCATGCGTTGTACCCAGATAAGAAGAGTTATTTATCCAAGGATCTTTTCTCTAGAATCATGTTAAATGGTGAATGTAGTACACGGGATTGGCTGATTTATTCTCCTTCAACTGGGAATGTCTTCTGTTATGTCTGTAAGCTCTTTTCAGTGAGGAATACTGCATTCTCACAATCTGGTTTCAGTGACTGGAAAAATGCAAACTCCTTAAAAGGAGGATATAGAGGCATAAAAGTGGTGGTAGGGGCCTTTAAAGATGTTTAAAGGTGGGAGTTACAGAGTCGAAGGAGGTATAAAGGTGGTGTGTACAGGGCCAGAATAAAGGTATAAAAGTTTGGGTACAGAAGTGGTTATAGAGGTATAAAATTGGGGAGGCAGTTATTGAGGTATAAAGTTTGGGGTACAGGGCCTTAAAGAGGTATAAATGTTTGGGGTAAAGGAGCATAGAGGTAAATGCAGGAGGTAGCTAGGGCCTTAAAGGTATAATGGTGGGGGACAGGGTTTTAATAGAGGTATAAAAGTGGGGAGTACAGTGGTGGTTATAGAGGTAAATGTGGGGGCATGGACTGATAAGAGATATATAAGTGGGGTATAGGGGCCTTTTAAAGGGTATAAAGGTGGGGGGCACAGGTGCCTTTAAAGAGGTATATAGGTGGGGTACAAGGCTATAATATCGGTATAAAGGTGGGGTACAGTTGCAGTTATAGAGATATAAAGGTGGGGGGAGGGAGGTTATGGAGGCTAAAGGTGGGGAATAGGGCATTTAAAGAGGTAATCATGGTTGTTGGTACAGGTCAGTTATAGAGATATAAATGTGGGTTGTACAGGGGTGGTTATAGAGGTATAAAAGTTGGGGGTACAGGGGCCTTTAAAGAGCTACAGAGGTAGGGATGTACAGGGGCCTTTAAAGAGGTATAAAGGGTGGGGGTACAGGTTCCATAATAAATGGATTAAGGTAGGAGGTACAGGGGCAGGTATAGAGATATATAAATGGGGGTACAGGGGCCTTTAAAATGGTATAAAGGTGGGGGTACATGGGCAGTTATAGAGGTATAAATGTCAGGGGTACAGGGTTGTTATAGAGGTATAAAGGTGGGGTCTACGGGGCCTTCAAAGAGTTATAAAGGTGGGATGTACAGGGGCGGTTATAGAGGTTTAAGAGTAGGGGGTACAGGGGCCTCTAAAGAGGTATAAAGGTGGGGCACAGGGGCGCTTTAAAGAGGTGTAAAGGTGGGGAGTACAGTGGCCTTTAAAGAGGTATATAGGTGGGGCATGGACAGTGACAGAGGTATAAATGTAGGGATACAGGGGCGTGTTATAGAGGTATAAGGTGGGTAGTAAAGGGCCTCAAAGAGGTATAAAGTTGGTACAGTGGCCATAATAAATGTATAAAGGTTGGGGGTTCAGGGAAGTAATAGAGGCATAAAGGTGGGGGCACGGGCAGTTATAGAGGTATAAATGGGGTGTACATGGGCCTTTAAAGAGGTATAAAGTGGGAGGTTACAGGGGTCTGTAAAGAGGTATAAAGGTGGGGGGTGTTACAGTGGCCTGTAAAGAGGTATAAAGGGGTGTACTTAAATATAATAAAGGTATAAAGGTGGAGGCACAGGCGCCGTTATAGAGGTATAAAACTGGGGGTACAGAGGTAGTTATAGAGGTATAAAGGTGGGGTGTATGGGGTCTTTAAAGAGGTATTAATTGCCCAGGAACAGGTGGTTATGGAGGTATAACATGGGGGAACGGGGAAGTTATCTGGTATAAACATAGGGGTAGAGGAGCCTTTAAAGAGGTATAATGGGTGAGGGGTACAGGAGTGGTAATAGAGGTATAAAAGTGTGGGGTACAGGGACATTTAATGAGGTATAAAGGTGGGGGATACAGGGACCATAATAAAGGTATAATGTCGGGGTGTACAGCCCGGTTATAGGAGTATAAGAATGGGGGGTACAGAGACGATTATGGAGGTATAAAGGTGGGGGGTACAGGGGAGGTTATAGAGATATAAAAGTGGGGCTACAGGAGCCTTTAAAGAGGTATAAATGTGGGTGGTACAGGGGCCATAAAAAAGGTACAAAGGGTGGGGGTGCTGGGACCATAACAAATGTATAAAGGTGGGGGGGTACAGGAGCCGTTATAGAGGTATAAAAGTTGGGGTACAGAGGTGGTTATGGTATCCGTAGTAATCGCTGACTTTAAAATAGTAACTGCCAAAACAGCGGACTAAACAACAGCGAACACAAGATGGGTGACAAACATAACAGCACATATGCCATAAAGCGACTGAAGTTGCCATTCTGTCAACAAATATCGCGACTCCAAATTAGCGATTATACATGGCTATGCAGGCAATTGACCTCAGAGACTCATAAGCCCCAGTCTCCCCACAGCAGTGCTACAACTGTAGCATTCAGGTAAGACATTGCCCAGCTGCTGGAGGACTGTGATGGGTGGGGGTCCAGCTCGACTCTCTTAGATCTCTTTTTTTTTCTGCAGTCACGTAACTCCTGTGCTCCCATTCTTGGTTCTGTCAGATACCACGACCTCTGCCACCACGGTAGCTGGATTAAATTCTATTCACTGGGCTCGAGCTGTCCAGATTGTCAGGTAATTCAGGTGGTCTTGTTATTTTGCTGAATGGCATTATGGAAACTGTTGGGGTCAGGGTTGTGACTACTGTGGGTGGAGTTCATATCGTGGCACTATTTTGACAGTTTAGCTAAATATGCAGCGCTATTATGCTTGATCGCTAAGTTGACAGTCGCCGTTTTGAATTTGCAGTTTTTTACAGCGCTATTATGCGGTCGCGATTTTAACACGGAACCGTGATTATAGAGGTATAAAGGGGTATGGGGTCTTTAAAGAGGTATAAAGGTTGGGGTACAGGTGTGGTTATAGAGGTATAAAATTGGGGAGTACAGGGGCCTTTAAAGAGGTTTAAAGGTGGGGGGGTACAGGGGCTTTTAAAGTTGTATAAAGGTGGGGAGTACAGGGGCCATAATAAAGGTATAAAGGTGCAAGGTACAGGCGCGGTTATAGAGGTATAAAAGTGAGGGATACTGGGGCAGTTATAGAGGTATAAATGTGATGGGTACAAGGGCCTTTAAAGAGATATAAAGGTGGGGGGGTACAGGGTTGGTAATAGAGGTATAAACTTGGGGGATACAGGGGCAATTATAGAGATATAATTGTGGGGGGTACAGGGGCCTTTAATGAGGAATAAAGGTGGGGGGGTACAGGGGCCATAATAAAGGTATAATTGCAGGGGTATCTGGCAGTTATAGAGGTATAAAATTGGGGGCACAGGGGCTGTTTTAGAGGTATAAAGGTGGAAGGTAGAGGGGCCTTTAAAAAGGTATAAATGTGGGGTGTACAGCAGGGCGGTTATAGAGGTATAAAAGTGGGGGGTACAGGGGCCCTTAAAGAGGTTTAAAGTTGGTTGGTACAGGGGCCATAATAAAGGTATAAAGGTGGGGAGTTCAGGGGGAGTAATAGAGGTATAAAGGTGGGGGTACAGGGGCCTTTAAAGAAGTATAAAGGTGGGGGTACATTGGCAGTAAAGAGGTATAAATCTGGTGGGTACAGGGGCCTTTAAAGAGGTATAAAGGTGGGGGGGTTATAGGGGCCTTTAAAGAGGTATAAAGGTGGGGGTACCAGGGCCATAAAAAAGGTATAACCGTGAGGGGTACATGGGTGGTTATAGAGGTATAAAAGTGGGGGTACAGTGGCGGTTATAGAGGTATAAAGATGGGAGGGGTACAGGGTCCTTTAAAGAGGTATACAGGTGAGGTGTACAGGGAGGGTTCCAGAACTACAAAGGTGAGAGATACAGGGGTCTTTAAAGAGGTATAAAAGTGGGGGTACATGGGCCTTTAAAGAGGTATAAGGTTGGGGGTACAGGGGCCTTTAAAATTGTATAAAGGAACGGAGTACAGGGGCCATAATAAAGGTATAAAGGTGGAAGGTACTGGGGCAGTTTTAGAGGTATAAAAGTGGGGTGTAGTTGTGTGGTTATAGAGGTATAAATGTGGGGAGTACAGGGGCCTTTAAAGAGATATAAAGGTGGGGATACAGGGGCGGTAATAGATGTATAAATGTGGGGGTACAGGAGTATTTAATAAGTTATAAAGGTGGGGGTACAGGGGCCATAATAAAGGTGTGAAGGTGGGGGTACAGGGGCGATTATAAAGGTATAAATGTGAGGTGTAGTGATGTGTTTATAGAGGTATAAATGTGGGGGATACAGGGACCTTTAAAGAGGTAAAAAAGGTGAGGGGTACAGGGGCCTTTAAAGTTGTATAAAGATGGGGGGTACAGTGGCCATAATAAAGGTATAAAGGTGGGGGGTACAGGGGCAGCTATAGAGCTATAAATGTTGAGGGTACAGATGCCATAATAAAGGTATAAAGGTGGGGGGTACAGGGGTGTTTATAGAGGTATAAAGGTGGGGTGTACAGGGGCTTTTAAAAAGGTATAAAGAGGGGGTGTAGAGGGGCCATTATAAAGATATAAAGGTGGGAGATACAGGGGCAGTTATAGAGGTATAAAAGTGGGGGACACCGGGGCAGTTATAGAGGTTTAAATGTGGAGGGTAGAGGGGCCTTGAAAGAGGTATAAAGGTGGGAGGTAGGGAAGTCACAGAGGTATAACTGTGGTGGTACAGGGGCCTTTAAAGAGGTATAAAGGTGGGGTGTTCAGGGGCCTTTAAAGAGGAATAAAGGTGGGGTGTACAGGGCCATAATAAAGGTATAAAGGTGGGGGTACAGGGGCAGTTATAGAGGTATAAAAGTGGGGGGCACTGGGGCAGTTATAGAGGTATAAATGTGGGGGTACAGGGGCAGTTATAGAGGTATTAAAGTGGGGGTACCGGGGCATTTCATGAGGTATGAAGGTGGGGGGGTACAGCTGCCATGATAAAGTATAATGGTGTTGGGTACAGGGGCAGTTATGGAGGTTTAAAATTGGGGGTACAGGAGTGGTTATAGATTTAGAAAAATGGGGGTACAGGGGCCTTTAAAGAGGTATAAAGGTGGGGTCTATGGGGTGTTATAGAGGTATAAAGGTTTGGGTACAGGGGCCTTTAAAGAGGTATAAGAATGGGGCTACAGGGGCCTTTAAAGAGGAATAAAGGTGGTGGGTACAGGGGCCATAATACAGCTATAAAGGTGGGGGGGTGCAGGGGCAGTTATAGAGCTATAAATGTTGAGGGTACAGATGCCATAATAAAGGTATAAAGGTGGGGGGTACAGGGGTGTTTATAGAGGTATAAAGGTGGGGTGTACAGGGGCTTTTAAAAAGGTATAAAGAGGGGGTGTAGAGGGGCCATTATAAAGATATAAAGGTGGGAGATACAGGGGCAGTTATAGAGGTATAAAAGTGGGGGACACTGGGGCAGTTATAGAGGTTTAAATGTGGAGGTAGAGGGCCTTGAAAGAGGTATAAAGGTGGGAGGTAGGGGCTGTCACAGAGGTATAAATGTGGTGGTACAGGGGCCTTTAAAGAGGTATAAAGGTGGGGTGTTCAGGGGCCTTTAAAGAGGAATAAAGGTGGGGTGTACAGGGCCATAATAAAGGTATAAAGGTGGGGGTAAAGGGGCAGTTATAGAGGTATAAATGTGGGGGGTACAGAGGCCTTTAAAGTGGTATTAGGGGTGGGGTACAGGGGCAGTAATAGAGGTATAAAAGTGGGGGTACCGGGGCATTTCATGAGGTATGAAGGTGGGGGGTACAGCTGCCATGATAAAGTATAATGGTGTTGGGTACAGGGGCAGTTATGGAGGTTTAAAATTGGGGGCACAGGAGTGGTTATAGATTTAGAAAATTGGGGGTACAGGGGCCTTTAAAGAGGTATAAAGGTGGGGTCTACGGGGTGTTATAGAGGTATAAAGGTTTGAGTACAGGGGCCTTTAAAGAGGTATAAGGATGGGGGTACAGGGGCCTTTAAAGAGGCATAAAGGTGGTGGGTACAGGGGCCATAATACAGCTATAAAGGTGGGGGGGTGCAGGGGCAGTTATAGAGGAATAAAAGTTGAGGTACAGGGGTGATAATTGAGGTACAAAGGTGGGGGTTATAGGGCTTTTAAAGAGGTATAAAGGTGGGGGTACAGGGGCAGCTATAGAGGTATAAAAATGGGGGGTAGTGGGGCCATTATAGAGGAATAATGGTGGGGGACAGGGGCCTTTAAAGAGGTATAAATGTGGGTGGCACTGGGGCTATAATAAAGATATAAAGGTGGGGGTACAGGCGGCATAATAAATGTGTAAAGTGGGGTAAAGGGGTTGCTATAGAGGTATAAATTTCTGGGTATGGGGACTTTTAAGAGGTATAAAGGTTGGGGTACAGGTAGAGTTATAGAGGTATAACATTGGGAGTACAGGGGCCTTTTAAGAGGTATAAAGATGGGGGTAAAGGGGTCTTTAAAGAGGTATAAAGGGGGTTACAGAGTCATAATAGAGGTATAAAAGTGGGGGTACAGGTGTGGTTATAGAGGTAAAAAAGTGGGGTGTACAGCATCGGATATAGAGGTATAAATGTGGGGTACAGTGGCATTTGAAGAGGTATATAGGTGGAGTCCACAGGGTGGTTTTAGAGGTATGAAATTGGGGTATGGGGCCTTTAAAGAGGTTTAAAGGTAGGGGTGCAGGAGCCTTTAAGGAGGATAAAGGTGGAGTGTACAGGGGTCAGAAGAAAGGTATAAAGGTGGGGGTACAGTTGTGTTTATAGAGGTATAAAATTGGGGTGTACTGGGGTGGTTATAGAGGTATAAACGTTGGGGTACAGGGGCCTTTAAAGAGGTATAAGGGTGGGGGTACAGGGTCCTTTTAAGTTGTATAAAGGTGGGGGTACAGGGCAGTAATAGAGGTATAAAAGTGGGGGCACAGAGGCGATTATAGAGGTATAAAGGTGGGGCGTACAAGGTCTTTAAAGAGGTATAAAGGTTGGGGGTACAGGTGCGATTATAAAGGTATAAAAGTAGGAGTACAGGGGCTTTTAAAGAGGTATAAAGGTGGGGTAACAGTGGTCATAATAGAGGTATAAAGGTGGGGGTACAGGGGTGGTTATAGAGGTATAAATGTGGGGTTTACAGCGGCAGTTATAGAGGTATAAATGTGGGGGTAGAGGGGCATTTAAAGAGGTTTATAGGTAGGATCTATGGGGTGGTTATAGAGGTATAAAAGAGGGGGGTACAGGGGCCTATAAAGAGGTATAAAGGTGGGTTTCAAAGGAGGATATAGAGGTATAAAAGTGGGTGGTAGTGGGGCCTTTAAAGATGTTTAAAGGTGGGAGTTACAGGAGCCGTAAAGGAGGTATAAAGGTGGTGTGTACAGGGCCAGAATAAAGGTATAAAAGTTTGGGTACAGAAGTGGTTATAGAGGTATAAAATTGGGGGGGAGGGGCAGTTATTGAGGTATAAAGTTTGGGGTACAGGGGCCTTTAAAGAGGTATAAATGTTTGGGGTAAAGGAGCAGTTATAGAGGTATAAATGCAGGAGGTACAGGGGCCTTTAAAGGTATAATGGTGGGGGTACAGGGGTTTTAATAGAGGTATAAAAGTGGGGAGTACAGTGGTGGTTATAGAGGTATAAATGTGGGGGTACATGGACTGATAAAGAGATATATAAGTGGGGGTATAGGGGCCTTTAAAGTGGTATAAAGGTGGGGGTACAGGTGCCTTTAAAGAGGTATATAGGTGGGGGTACAAGGGCTATAATAATGGTATAAAGGTGGGGGTACAGTTGCAGTTATAGAGATATAAAGGTGGGGGTAAAGGGGAGGTTATAGAGGTTTAAAGGTGGGGGAACAGGGGCATTTAAAGAGGTATCATGGTTGTTGGTACAGGTCAGTTATAGAGATATAAATGTGGGTTGTACAGGGGTGGTTATAGAGGTATAAAAGTTGGGGGTACAGGGGCCTTTAAAGAGCTACAGAGGTAGGGATGTACAGGGGCCTTTAAAGAGGTATAAAGGGTGGGGGTACAGGTTCCATAATAAATGGATTAAGGTAGGAGGTACAGGGGCAGGTATAGAGATATATAAATGGGGGTACAGGGGCCTTTAAAATGGTATAAAGGTGGGGGTACATGGGCAGTTATAGAGGTATAAATGTCAGGGGTACAGGGTTGTTATAGAGGTATAAAGGTGGGGTCTACGGGGCCTTCAAAGAGTTATAAAGGTGGGATGTACAGGGGCGGTTATAGAGGTTTAAGAGTAGGGGGTACAGGGGCCTCTAAAGAGGTATAAAGGTGGGGCACAGGGGCGCTTTAAAGAGGTGTAAAGGTGGGGAGTACAGTGGCCTTTAAAGAGGTATATAGGTGGGGGTACATGGACAGTGACAGAGGTATAAATGTAGGGGATACAGGGGCGGTTATAGAGGTATAAGGTGGGGTAGTAAAGGGCCTTTAAAGAGGTATAAAGTTGGTTGGTACAGTGGCCATAATAAATGTATAAAGGTTGGGGGTTCAGGGGAAGTAATAGAGGTATAAAGGTGGGGGTTACAGGGGCAGTTATAGAGGTATAAATGTGGGGTGTACAGGGGCCTTTAAAGAGGTATAAAGTGGGAGGTTACAGGGGCCTGTAAAGAGGTATAAAGGTGGGGGGGGTGTTACAGGGGCCTGTAAAGAGGTATAAAGGTGGGTGTACTTGGGCCATAATAAAGGTATAAAGGTGGGAGGTACAGGCGCGGTTATAGAGGTATAAAACTGGGGGTACAGAGGTAGTTATAGAGGTATAAAGGTGGGGTGTATGGGGCCTTTAAAGAGGTATTAAGTTTGTGGAACAGGTGTGGTTATGGAGGTATAACATTGGGGGTACGGGGGCAGTTATCTAGGTATAAATATAGGTGGTAGAGGAGCCTTTAAAGAGGTATAATGGTGAGGGGGTACAGGAGTGGTAATAGAGGTATAAAAGTGTGGGGTACAGGGACATTTAATGAGGTATAAAGGTGGGGGATACAGGGACCATAATAAAGGTATAATGGCGGGGTGTACAGGCCGGTTATAGGAGTATAAGAATGGGGGGTACAGAGACGATTATGGAGGTATAAAGGTGGGGGGTACAGGGGAGGTTATAGAGATATAAAAGTGGGGGTACAGGAGCCTTTAAAGAGGTATAAATGTGGGTGGTACAGGGGCCATAAAAAAGGTACAAAGGGTGGGGGTGCTGGGACCATAACAAATGTATAAAGGTGGGGGGGTACAGGAGCCGTTATAGAGGTATAAAAGTTGGGGTACAGAGGTGGTTATGGTATCCCGTAATAATCGCGACTTTAAAATAGTAACTGCCAAAACAGCGACTAAACAACAGCGAACACAAGATGGGTGACAAAACATAACAGCACATATGCCATAAAAGCGACTGAAGTTGCCATTCTGTCAACAAATATCGCGACTTCCAAATTAGCGATTATACATGGCTATGCAGGCAATTTGACTCAGAGACTCATGCTTTTCCCCAGTCTCCCCACAGCAGTGCTACATAACTGTAGCATTCAGGTAAGACATTGCCCAGCTGCTGGAGGACTGTGATGGGTGGGGGTCCAGCTCGACTCTCTTAGATCTCTTTTTTTTTTCTGCAGTCACGTAACCTCCCTGTGCTCCCATTCTTCCGGGTTCTGTCAGATACCACGACCTCTGCCACCCACGGTAGCTGGATTAAATTCCCATTCACTGGGCTCAGAGCTGTCCAGATTGTCAGGTAATTCAGGTGGTCTTGTTATTTTGCTGAATGGCATTGCGGAAACTGTTGGGGTCAGGGTTGTGACTACTGTGGGTGGAGTTCATATCGTGGCACTATTTTGACAGTTTAGCTAAATATGCAGCTATTATGTGATAGCTAAGTTGACAGTGTAGATTTTGAATTTGCGGTTTTACAGGCGCTATTATCGGTCGCTGATTTTAACACGGAACCGTGATTATAGAGGTATAAAGGGGTATGGGGTCTTTAAAGAGGTATAAAGGTTGGGGTACAGGTGTGGTTATAGAGGTATAAAATTAGGGAGTACAGGGGCCTTTAAAGAGGTTTAAAGGTGGGGGGGTACAGGGGCTTTTAAAGTTGTATAAAGGTGGGGAGCAGAAGAAATTAGGGATATTATTGACTCTAATACCAATGAGTCTATTATTCTTGGTGATCTGAACTTAGACAGCTTACACCAAATGTTCTAAAGGACTTATGTGACAAACTTGGAATCTTGCAGCTTATCCTAGATCCTACCAGAATCAATATAAAAAATAAGGATAACAGCACCATTCTTAACTCAATCCTCACAAACTGTCCCCATAAAATTTCACACACAGCCATCTTTCACAATTACTCGAGTGACCACAACATAGTCATCTGCACTACTATTCAAGAAAAATGTTCCACTTGCTCCAAATATGTAGCAAGGTGCAGCTTCTGCAATTTTAAAATTGATAATTACCTAGCTGACCTCAGGTGCATAAATTGTCAAAGTCTTTATCTGGCTACCTCAGTAGATGAAGCCGTCATTATTTTGAACGCTAACCTCACAAAACTAGCCAATAAGCATGCCCCACTCACAAGCATAGGGTGAGAAAGGCTGCACACCTCTGGTACCTTGGAACCAAAAGCTGCTCTAACCCATTGTGATAAAATTTAGGCATGAGCAAGACAGACCAAATCTCCTGCAGACTAGCAGGCCTTCAGAACTTTGAGAAATGCTTGCACAAAGCTTATTAGAGCAGCCAAAACTACCTATTACGAGAAACCCTGGAGGATACCAAAAGCAACCCAGCTAAAATATGGCAGACAGTCAAAACGTTTGAAGGCCAAAACATTCTCTTCTATACCTGCAAAATTACCACCAATAGTACTGTGATCTCTGATCATGATACCATCCTAGAAAAATTAAATGCCCACTTTGCCACAGCAGGCCTTACTTTTGACTCCTCACCAGCTGTTGGGTTGGTTGGCTGCTCCACACTTACGGATGCCCCTGGGACCCGAGGATCCAGGACTCCTTCTGTTTTTTCCACTAACCTATATACAAGTCAAGGACCTCTTAAAATCTGGACACAAAGAAGAGTGCTGGTGCTGACAGGATTGAGTTCTCATTCCAAAAACTAGGGAGCCATCTGTTAACTGCACCAATTCTACTCATCTTTAATCTGTTCATCTCTTCTGTCATGGTTCCCCATGCTAGAAAACAGCCTTCATACTGCCCTTATTTAAGTCAGGTGACGAAGAGATCTCTATAACTATAGACCCATTTCCATCCAACCAGTTCTGTCAAACTCTTAGAAAACATAGTCAATAATCAAATAAAGGTGTATCTTGAAAAGTCTAATTTATGTAATCCATTACAGTCTGGTTTTAGGCAGAACTACAGCACTGTCTCAGCTTTGGCCAAAGTGTCGAATGACTGGTTCACAGCCCTGAATAACAAGCAATCCACAGGAGCCAACTTCCTAGACCTAAGTAAGGCATTTGATACTGTTGATCACAATCTCCTACTTGTTAATCATAAAGATCTTGGTATGAAGAGCTGCTCAGTAAATTGGTTCTCCAGTTATCTTATGAGTAGGCTCCAACTGATTAAAGCTGATGAGCTCCTTTCAAAACCTCTGCCACTTACAAGAGGAGTACCTCAAGGTTCTATATTAGGACCTTTATTGTTCTCTACTTACATCAGTTCCCTGGGCAACAACATCCACAAATCAAAGCTACACTTCTTTGAGGATGATACTGTGCTGTATACATCTAAACCCTCCCTGAAAGAAGTATGCACTGAGTTGCAGTCAGATTTCAATCAACTGCAACACAACCTAATAAGCTCCAAACTGTTACTGAACACTAAGAAAACCAAGGTGATGTATTTTATCCCCACCCATCCTTCAGCAGCCCTAAGTAATCAGACTGTACCAACACCCATCACAACCTTCTTTGGGACTCACTGGAGGCTGTGGATAAATTTAAGTACTTGGGAATCTGGCTGAACAGCAAATTATAATTTGTCGCACATCAATTGTCTTTCCGACAAATTAAAATCAAGGTTAGGATTCTTCTATAGGAACAAATCCTTATTCCCAGAGGATATCAGATGTAGACTGGTACAAGTCACCTTCCTCCCACTATTAGACTATGGACATTATATATACTTGCAGCACAGTGACCAACCTACATTAATTAGATATACTTTACCATCATGCCATACACTTTATAACAAATGTCCCATATAGAACGATTCATTGTGACCTTTACTGGGTAGTAGATCAGACATCCCTCCCCACAAGACGGATGCTCCTCATTGGCACCTGGACTCTGAAAATCATGTTGAATAAACTGCCACTGTATATCTACTCCCTTGTTCATAGGTCACACAGTAACTATTCACTAAGGAAAAGCACCCTCATTTTACTGGACATGCTCAAAGCACGCACATCCCACGGCACAGGTGCTATTAGCTATGTCATCCCATCAGTTTGGAATAAAATCAATCCTCCCTCAGACTACAAGAACTAGTCTCTATAAACGTCTTCAAACTTCTGGCCAAAACAAATGTAAGGAAAATTGTCATTGCTACAATACCTAGCACTTTTCTTCATCATTATTCTATTAGCACACAAGCACTTAGTTCTCCAACCACCCCAACCCCTCCTTTCTTTAACTACTTCCTTATTTTCTCATGGAAGATTTTGTATTGTTATGTCCCAAATGTTTTGTTCTCTTACTTATAATAACATTATACTGTGAATTTTGTTCTTGTCACCTTACATTGGTCTGTAGATTTTGTTATTTTTACTGCCTGCTATACTGTTGTCCTACCGATCTCCTTGTAAATGAGCATGCTCAAAGGAGTTTTCCTGCAAATGAACATGAACTTGAATCTGTTGTAAGATAAATTTCTATTCCCAAACAAAATAAGGGGCCAGATTCATGAAGTGGCCCTTGGATCCACACAAGCTGCATAAACCTCTGATGCACTAGGGACCCTGCACCCAATAACTTACCGGGATGGGTCCCAGTACCAAACTCCTGCAATCTGTGGCAACTGTTGCCATATGGCAAAGGCAAGGTGCATAGGAGAGGTTTGCTGCAAGCTGTGCAGCAGTCAGTCAGCATCAGTGTCATTTGACAGGCACCCATCTGGAGGCTGGCAGGGTCATGAGAATCATCAGACCTGGAGGACAGGTCAGGCCGAGATGGGTGGAGGGGTGGCAACAAATTCCAATGGAGACATTGCATGGCTGCTGCCATGCCTGTACTGTCTGGGGAGGTAGCAGCATACTTTGCACCATGGGAGGACCCTTCAGGCATATACCCACTACAGCAGGATATGCTGGCAGCTTCACTGCTGCTCTGCCACTGTCCAGGTTCTGTCTGAGCACAGGATACAATGGTGATGGCTCTGGGGTGGCACATGGCCTGTTATACCAGCTCCAAGTTGGTCTAACTGTCACAGACTGTGTGCCCTTGGGAGGCTTTTTGAATCCAATTTAAAGGGATGCTGCAGTGCCGCCTTGGCATATGCCTCTTCTGCCATGGCACACTGGTGCGACCTATCACAAGGATGGTGCATGCCCTGCTAGCACAGGTGGTCCCCACTGGCATAGGTGGCATTGCTGAATTGGGAATGACACAAGGTGTGGTACAGTGAGACCTTTGCACCATATTTCTTTGATGCAAGCACCCTGTATCATTCCTGATACTTTCTGAATTGGGCCCAAGGAGTCTTTTTTCCAGTGTATATTCAATATATCAAACTCTTTTAAAACTATGTGGTTCAAAGGAAGAATTTTGTTTTATTGTAGATTTAATTTATAACCAGAAAATGGGAACACCAAGGAGGTTGACAGTGAAAATGCCAACCTCCAGCACAGCGATGGCACAATACCAAAGCAGGTGTTGTCCTGCCCATTCTACAAGTGTTTTCTGTGGGGGCACCCATGCAGGGCTCTGCCCCACACCCCTGGACTTTAGGATTATCAGCTCCAGGTCAGAGTTGGTCCGTGGAGGGGCAGAACACTGAGGAAAAGCGAAACATGGAAGGACCATTACAGTGATTGTCACTGTAATGGTCTTTTTGTGTTTCGTCAGGTGTTGACCTGAAGGGTGCACAGATTTCAATGCTCTTGAAGCAGAGGTGACTGGACTGGTTTCTTGTAAAAGTATCATCAGTGTAAGCAGAATGTACATATGAGGATTTTACCTGCTTAAAACCATGTGCAATCAGGTTCAAAAGTTCTGATAAGTGGTTGCAGATTTAAATAAACTATAAAGGGAAACACGGGCAGCCCTGTATTGTTCCACTGGATAATGCTACTTTTTTTTTTTTTTAGAAAATCCCATTACACAATATTTGGGCCCTGGATTTAGAATAAAGCAATGTTATCCAATTTATAAAGCTTTATGGGATCATATATTGTTTTACAACTCTAAACAAATAGGGCCAGGAGACTCTATCAAAGTTTTTTTCTGCTTCCAGGGCTACCAAGGCGATCTGTGCCTCAGCATCACTGGATGCATAAATTATAAGAAACAGTTTACAAAGATGATCAGAAGACACCTTTTCAGCCATAAAACTAACTTGTTCTGTTTTAATGAGATAGTAATATACTTTTGAAGTTTGGAGACAAAATGTTGGCAAGTCTTTTGAAATCTAAATTTAAAAGAGAAATTGGTCTAATATTAACTACTTTAAGATGATCTAGGTTGTGCTTTGGAATCACAGAAATAAGAGATTATTGAATGGTTTGTTCAAATGCATTGTATATTTCTATCAGAATTTCTTTTGTTTCATCTTTTAAGACTTTGTATAGGCTTGCTGAAAGATCATCTGCACCAGGGGTCTGTCTATTTGCATTTCACCAATGGTCATCCCCATCTCTTCAGTTTTTATAGGACAATGTAGGAACATCTGTTGTTTAGTGGTCAGAGCAGGCAAATTAACTTAATTTAAAGACGTTTCCATATCTGTGATGTGTTTATTTTGTTTCTGTACTGTATCATTATAATATAGCTTTTGATAAAACTTCTGAAATTCCTTTACAATGTCTCTAGGATTTGTTACACTGTGTTGCCTGCTCTAAGAATAAACTGATTGAATTACTCTAGACATTTCTTGTTTCTTAATATAGACCTATATAGGCTTTGGTTCTGTCCTCACACCTGAGGCTAGGGCCCAGGCAGTAAGAGGGACAGTTCTACCCATCCTAGACTATGGTAATGTGATATATGGTGCAGCCTCTGAAACCAGCCTGCACAGGGTCTATACTACCCTCAACAAAGCATGCCACTTTGTTTTAGGTGCAGATCACCTTATGCACAAGTGCAACCTTTATATTGGGACACAGCTTCCTCTCATGGACTGAATCAAGCTCCACTCCTGCCTTCTATGGAAGAGCACACTTCTAGGTTTTGCACCCCCCTACAAGCCTTATTTCATCTAATCCCAGCTGAGCACTCCACGAGAAGTGTTACAAGACATGCCCTAGCAGTACCTTTGAGAAGAACTGCATTAGGGAGGTGATCCATTGCAGTAAGGCCCCCACCTGGCTAAATGAGCCCCCCAGGTCACTACTGAGCCTTACTCATCTTGGTCAGTTCAAATCTGAAATTCAGAAGACCGTCTCCCTCCAGAACAATGGTGCTGTAAAGAACACCCCATCCATTAATAGCCCTCCTGGTGCTCTCTGACACAATATGAATTTGCTTTGGCAATGCATGACTCTAAGAATCTCCCGCTAATCCCCATCTACCCACACCTTGGACCCCCATTCCCACTCAATCCTTACAACTTAGCCCTCATGATCCTTCATACTCACCTCCACTCCCGCTTAGCTCCCCTGAAACTTAAGCTATCACCCACCATTGTGCTCTCCCCATCTAGCCTGTAGCATACTCTCCTTAATGGCTGTACTTATTGGTGGTCACATTAATTATTCCTCTGGAAACCTATCTAAGCTCTATAGCTGCATTCTGGTAATTCTCATACTTTGTACATAGTTGGAATCTGCACTTTATTTACCTAATCTGTTATGGGACTATTTTCCTCTGTATTATGTAATTAAGTGATGGCTTTTGCAATGTATTCTGTCTCTCCCCATCCTTATATTTGTAATGCTGTATAGCCTCTTTAATGATGTGTAACTGACAATGCCTACTAGCTGCTTCTGTTTTTTCCACTGTCCATGTACTTGATGTTCCCCACCCCTGTTCAACAAGGATCATTTGTAAATGAGCTTTTAGCTCAAAGGTTGTAATTCCGATTTTACAATAAATAAAAAATAAATAAAGATATATAATGCTAATAATTTTCCAGCTTTGTGACTTTGTTCCGATATTGTAGTGTGTCTGTAAATATTGTTTTTCTACATTGCCTCTGTTTATTTTATTATATTTTTCTCTAGTACTGTTAAGTATAAGTCAAGAATCATCATACGACTTTGAAGACAAGGCTTTCTCCAAGTCTCTAATTTCTTTAAGCAGTTTTCTTCCTCTTGAATTTTTTCTTTTTGACATCAATCTTAAGAGGTCTTCCCTTAGTGCGCATTTAAAGAACACCATAAAGAATCTGTTTTAGTAACAGAATCCTTTTATTAACAAATGAATTGCTCAGTGAATGTCTTCAACTGTTTATTACAGATGTCTTCTTTAGGAGACTGTTTTTGATTCTCTAGTGTCTGTCGGTCCCACCTCTAGAATTGAATTGATGAATGAGAGGCATTGTGTTATGACTGAAAATAATGCTTCCACATCAAAACTGGGAAAGCAAAACAAAAAAAACAGCATGGACAACTATCAGCACTGTGAAAACAACATAGTCAAATATCAGCACTGTGAAAACAGCATGGACAACTATCAGCACTGTGAAAAACAGCCTAGTCAAATATCAGCACTGTGAAAACAGCATGGACAACTATCAGCACTGTGAAAACAGCATAGTCAAATATCAGCACTGTGAAAACAGCATGGTCAACTATCAGCACTGTGAAAACAGCATGGACAAATATCAGCACTGTGAAATACAGCATAGTCAAATATCAGCACTGTGGAAAACAGCATGGACAACTATCAGCACTCTGGAAAAGACAGACTGCACCTAAATGAGGAAGGAAAAAGATGCATTGAAGGCAAGGATAGGGAAGCACATTGAGGAGCATTTAAACTGGGAGGGGTAGCAGAATGGATATTGGAGTTTAGAGGCCTTGTGATGTGAAATCAAAAGTGCTTACCCCATGTGATAGCAAGGTAAGGAAGAAGGTAACTACTCAGGGATTGGACATAAGGGAGAGAGGCAAAGGGCTGAGACAAGGGTTGGAGGTGGTAACACTAAATGCTAGCTGTCTGGGAAATAAGGGAGGAAACTACAGGCTCTCCAGGAGAAGGGGAGTGGACTTGGTGGCTATAACAGAGAAATAGGCCACCAAATCCATGACTGGGACATGATGGTTCCAGGGTACAGATTGCCCGGAAGGATAGGGAAAAGGGGAGGGGTACTGTTCATAAAGGAGGGATTAAAATGTGTAACAGAGGAGGAGATGAAGGAAATACAGGAGCACTGTGGGTGCAACTACAGGAACCCAAAAATAGATCATTAAGACTAGGGGTGGTGCACAGGCCACCCTCTCAGTCTGAAGGGATGGACAGGGTACTGGCAGAACAGATCAGGAGGAACTGTGGGAAGGGGATGGTGGTAGTAGAGGACTTCAACCTGCTGGGGGTGGAGTGGAGACACCTACCACAAAGAATAGAAGGGAGCAGATAATGTGGATGCCTTTCAGGAAAGCTTTCTAGTACAGTTGGTTGGAGGAACCAACTTGGGAAAGGAACACCCTTGACCTTATACTTACAAATGGGGAGTGGGTGAGGGATGTGAGGGTGGAGGAACCACTGGGGAGAGTGACCACCAGACAGTATGGTTCCAGTTATAGGTAGCTAACAAAAGGGGCATCTGGCACAAGGGTGCTGGACTTCAGGAATGCCAACTTTAAGATGATGAGGAAGTAGTACAGGGTTCCAGTGCAAAATTCAACCAGGTAGGGACACACAACAAAGGTGAGAACTGATAAGACGGGGGATAATGGAGGCAACAAGAAACTTACTGTAGGGCTCAGACTAAGAAGAAACATAGAAACATAGAATTTGATGGCAGATAAGGACTGCTTGGCCCACCAGTCTGCCCATTTCCATACCTAATGGATAAGCTGCAGATCCTAGTTAACCCAGCAGCCTACTTCTTCCTACCCCCACCCCTAGAATTGCCTTATGACTAAGAAACCCAGCTGGATAACCAAAGGGATGATAGACAGGATGAGGAGGAAAAGTACAGCTTACAGAAGATACAGAAAATCAGGGAGGGAGGAGGATAGGGAGGCATATCTGCAAGAAGCAAAGGAAGTGACATGGGAGGTAATGGCAGCCAAGGCATCAAGAGAACTCAGACTGGTGCAGAGCATAAAAAGGAGAAAAAGACTCTTTAGGTACATCAAGGAGAAAGAAGCTGTAAGGACCAAACTGTAAGAATGAAGATGAGGGGGATGGGTGGGGGTTAAAAGGCAGAAGTGCTCAATACCTACTTCTGTTCAGTCTTTACAAAAGAAAGGGAGGGCACCACCCATAATAGGAGGGAGGATAGCAACAGATGAAGGGGGGTGACGGACCAAGAAATCACAGTGGGGAGAGTGCTGAGAGGTTAAGGGCATTAAGGATGGACAGGGCACCAGGACCAGATGGAGTACATCCAAGGGTGCTGAAGGAGCTGGCAGAGGTCCTGGCAGGACCTTTGCAGAATTATTTAATTCATTTCTAGACACAGGATGCATACCCCATGACTGGAGACTGACTCATGGTTCTCCCTTCACAGAGTAGACTCACGAACAAACCTGGGAACTATAAGCCAGTAAGTCAATGTCCATAGTGGGAAAGTTAATGGAGATCATCCTAAAGGACAGGCTAATGCCACTACTGGTAGTGAACAGGTGTAGGATGGGAGGCAGCGTGGCTTCATCAAGGGCAGGTCATGTCAGACCAACCTGGTGGAATACTATGACTGGGTGACTAGGCAAATTGAGAGGGGCATGCGTGGATGTTCTGTACCTAGACTTCAGTAAGGCCTTTGATTCAGTACCACATGGGAGACTTGGAAGCAAGCTATGGGGCACAGGGGTAGGAGCAAAACTGGTGGTGTAGGTGGAGAACTGGGTAAAGATAGCCAGCAGAGGGTGGTGGTAAGTGGGGGAATCCTTATCCTGTGCCTAAGCCTGTGACAAGTGGTGTTCCACAGGGGTTGGGGTTGGGCCCAGTGCTGTTTGGCATATTTATTGCAGAGGGCATCAGCAACAAAATCAGCCTATCTGCAGATGACACCAAGATAGGAATGGTGGTGGACAACTAAGTTGGGTGGCGGGGCTACAGGAGGATCTGGCAAGGCTAGAAGCACGGTCTGACAGATGGCAGCTGAGGTTCAATGCGAAAATGCAAGGTACTGCACTGAACACAAAATCTGAAGAAAAGCTACCATATTAGGGGGAGTGCAGCTGGAGGAAAGAAGAGGAGAAGGATCTGGGGTGCTCATCACGAGCAATGAACAATTCTGTGCTATGCAGAAAGGCTGCAGCAATGGCCAACAAAATGCTGGGGTGCATTGCAAGGGGCATTACCTGGAGAAGAAGGAGGTTATTCTACCATTATACAGATCATTGATTAGACCCCACCTGGAATATTACTTGCAGTACTGGCATCTGTATCTACAAAAGGACATTAGGCTGCTGGAGGGGTGCAACATAGAGCAATGAAGATGATTCAGGGCCTAGGGGTGCCATATGAGGTCAGACTATCAGAGTTAAACATGTACACACTGGAGGAGGAGGGATGGGGAGGGGTGGGACAAGGCAAAGGGAAGGGTAAAGGAGGGAAGGCGGTGGGGCAGCTACTGAATAGGGAATTGGCTGCAATCTCAAGCAGCCTAGATAGACTAGGATGGCCTTTTGCTGCTGGCAACTTTCGATGTTCATATGTTTGTATAAATTAGTACAAGCAGGAATTTGCGTGTGTTTTTATCAAACTTTGCTAGATAAAATCCTCCTGGAATTAATTCTGCATTGGTAATTGGTAAATGGAAGTTGTTTGAACAATTCTGTGAAAACAGTTGCCTGAAGTTCTTTTACAGTATTTGACCACATGCTTTTTGGATCCGTGGTCCTGACAGATAATGGAAATAAATTGTCCCAAATCTGACATTAATGTACATCTCTTAAAAATATTTTATCAATTAAGAAACGGTCAGTCTAGAAAATGTATTATGAGGACAGAGTGAAATGTATAATCTCCACCTGATGGATGAAATAAATGTCAAGGATCAAATAAACCAAAAGTGTTTGTACATCATTTATAGACCTTTGGGCGGTGCAGGCCTTTCATACATTATCCTGATCAGTCCAATCTCAGTTCAGGTTTAGGTTTCAGTCATCTACTAAAACAAATTGAAGGTGTACCCAAATGGCCATGAGTTCTGTAAACATATTGAATTGCCTGAGTTTGGCCCATAAATGCATGAAAGGACCAATAGCATTCTGCCTTATCTACCTTTAACAATAATACATCTTCCATATGGGTCTAAATCAAATTCTGACATTAAAATTGTATATTTCTAGCTAGTAAAATTGCTACTACAAGTCTATTATTTTCTTTTCCAGCTGCAAACATTTGACCAACCCAATTGCATCTAAAAAGGATACCTTGATCTTTTCAGATGTGTGTCTTGCAGACAAGCCATTGAAACATCTAATTTTCTCAGGTGTGTTTGAATTTGTGACTTTTATGGGAGAATGGTCTGCCATCTGTCAGACCATGCCTCTAGCCTGCCAGATCCTCCTGTGCCTTCCCTCGCCAAATATGGGGCCCCATGCTCACTGACCTCCTCTTTAGTCAGGCAGCTTCCTCTCCCACCTGCCCTCCTTCTACCTGCCTCACCCTGCCCACCCCTTGCCCCTCTCCTCTCCCTTTCCTCACCCCCCGGCACCTACTGACTTTTATCCTCCTCCCTTGAGTGCTCTAACCCTCTCCCTTTACCCTCTGACAATGGTCTTCCTGCCTGCATAACCCCACCTTCCCTCTCACCAGCAGCTTATTTCTAAGATTGCCCTTGGCTGTTATGTGTACCTAAGATTGGCACATTTTGAATTATTGGAATTTCCTAAGCCTCAGTCTCTTGCTTTGTTTTATTGTGTAACTATGTATAATTATGTTGACCTTTGCATGTATGTATACCCCACATTCCTTTGACGTGAAACCTTTGTAAATGAGCAGTTTCTGCTCAAAGGTATTTTAATCCTGGATTTCAATAAAATAAAATAAAAATAAAATAAGTAATTTGTACCCTTAACATTCCATATTGTGTATTTATTAGGCTTGCTACTCATATGAAACCTTTATAGAACCATAAACTTGTAATAATGTCCAACGTAATTGATAAACAAGATATTACACATAGTAAAATCGTATTGTACATAGGTAAAGCACATGTGAAGTTTATATTATTAGCCCCTTGGGCAGGATGGTCCCTCATAAGAAAACAAAATCATTTTGAATGTCAACAATGCATCAGCTTTGTATGAGAAGTGGTTAAGCACCCCACACAAATGAACAACCATTATTTAGTAACTATTAAATTGTTAAATCACTGTTCACCCATGACAGACTATACAGGGTATTCACTCAAATTAGGTATCTCTAGGTCCTTATAGGTGTTACTTTAGTAGAGCTATGAGTGTTATAATGCTTACGAAGAAAATGTTATAATAACGTGTTACAATGCATCAGTACTCAACCTTTTGAGGTAATAATATACATATCCATAAATAGAGTAACATTTCTTTAGAGAAATTAAAACATATTAATAGACTGAGATTTTTTCTATAGAAATCAATAAATCAGTCTTCCTTTTATGATATTATTTAATAAATAAGAGTTAAAGGTTTCACTTTAAAAATGTCATGCAGAGAAACAAATTGCACTCACCTAGTGTCATAAAGCTGTATCAGCACAAACAATTTATCAAAATCAAACAAATGTATTGTCCACCTGTTCTCTTTGTAAAACAAGTTAATAGAGAAAGGCTCAACATGGATACAATACCAGGCTCAGATAACTAATTATCAAAGTTAACAAAATTAATCTCCCAACCCCAACTGTGTCAGGCCATCACATCCCTTTTATAGGGCACAATTCTCAAAGATCTTCTGGGTGATGCAAGTTGCATCACTCCAGGGGCAAACTCATGGTGCACCAGGGGCCTTGTGCCCAATTCTTGTAAAAATCAGGTCCCAACGCCAAAGTCCCCAGGTTTGCTGTGCATGCTGCTGCCTTAGACATCACTGTACAGTCACATGGTCTGCTGTGTTCTGGTGCATTATGCTACAGCATTCTGCGGATTTATCATTGGTCCCTCTTGTACTGTGTTCTTTTAGGGCAGGAAATGTATGTACTGTTATGGCTACTAAGCACTGTACATTGTAGTGCAGTACATGGACATGCTGGCATTTATGAGACATATAATACTGTACACACACCCTGCCTGGGTGTCACTTCAATAACGTCAGTCACAGCTCTCTCTCCCCATCTCATCCTCTGCCACCCTCATCCTTATGCTTCCTGCCCCTACTGTCAACCCCCAACCATCTTGGTCCTGCTAGTGTTGCGCTAGGTTGGGGACAAATCCATACAGGAGGAGGAGGGACAACTGATAATTCTGCATAATACAGCATCACGTTGAATGTTGCCACAGCATACCACACAGCAGTACAGTTAGATAGACTGTAACATTCAATATGATGCCATTTTATGCAGAATTATCAGTTGTCCCACCTCCCATGTGTTGCATTTGTTTCTATGTACAGTATGACTAATAGTTACTGTACACGATACTACACTACTATATAAATTGATGGACATATGCACTATTAATACAATGTAAACACACTCCTGCCGGGTGCCATATTACTACCTTTAGGTCCCAGCTGTTTCCCCTGACACTCACTAAGACATATCCCATGCCCTTGTTGTCCCCTGCCTCCCTCCTGGCAAGCAGTTCCCCACCTCTCAACTACCCCTGCCCCACTAGTGTTGTGCAGGGCAGGGGATCCTGATCCCTGCAGCAATTCCCTTATGTGCACAAAATATTTGGTGCAGCTGGTGGCTTCAACAAACCCAGGAGTTTGGTGCATGGACCTGATTTTATAAAACTGGATGCAGGGTCCCTGGCATACCTGATTTACCACAGCCCTTAGAGTGACACAACTTGTATCACTCTAAGGGCTCTTTAAAATTGGGCCCACAGTCTCATTAGTCACTCAAGTTTGCATAGATCTTTTCCCTGTAGCCCAGTCTCTAAATAAAGCTAGAAAGATGCAGAATGTTTTCTCCACAATCTCTGCTGAGGCAAACTCCTTTTTATTTGTAAAATGTGAATGAGTAGGCAGGCTGAAAACAATGTTCTGAATCTGAACCTCCCCATGCAGGCTTTTTTGTGTTTTTGTATACAGGTACCATCTGCTTGCTTCTCACTGTGGGGCTTACATCACTGTACATAAAGCATTTAGTGGAATTACAGTAATGTGTCTCTTTTCCCCTTGTTTCCTCTGAATGTGAGCTTTAATAGAAAATTCAGAAGTCTAATAATAATAGGCCTAGGTACTGTATTTCCTGGAGTTGATCAGAGTCTTAAACATCTGTGTGCTCTTTCAACAACATACTGCTTTCCATAATGGGAGGTCTTGTTACATGTACTAGTAAGTCTTGAATAAAATGTAACTTGTTATTTGTTTCTTCTCTCTCACGTAATACCAGATATATAGAGGTCCCCATATTAGCAATCATACAAAACAAGCCTGTTATTCAATTAAGAGACTTCTGTGGTAATAGTAGACTGTCTCATTATCATAGAAACCTTGAGATAAAAAACAACCTTGTTGGGGATGATTGCTCATACACAGTCTTTCATAGTGTATGGGAAACCATACATTCACGGATGTTTCCTTATTTTTGTATTTTATTCAGTGCAGCTCATTCAGGGCCAGCTCTCACCACTCATGGCCATTTCTTGAAAAGCAGAGGAATGAGGAACCAGCATGCACAAAGATGTTTGATACTGTTTGTTTACTTATTTATTGAAATGTTTCACCAGGAAAGGCACACTGAGCAAAAGATGCTTGTCTCATGCTGCACCGGAGGGGTGGTTTACAGAGGAGAGCAGATGAGAACATTGATAGATGGAATTGAGTTTTCTCCACAATCTGTGCTGAAGTAAACTCAATTGTACCTATAGTGATGTACCCAAGAGGGTACAACAAACCTTGAGGTAACAAATAATGGTACAACAATACTAAGATTCCACTGATTTCTATGTGAAACAGCGGTCTCTCATACACTGTAACATTGTTATTTCTCATATCCCTTCATTATTGGTCTTCATTTGTGTCCTCTGATTCATTAACCTTTTTCCTTAATAAAATTAGCTCTTGTTCTTCCCTTTGTAGTTTATCTTCAGTCAAACTAATTTTTTCTCTTGTTTTCTCACTCTCATATGAAGTTTGTTTAATGACTTACAGTGATGTGATGGATGACAGCGGTTGCACCTTGATGAGCTCCACCTGAGACCACAGCTTTAAAGTTCTAAACTGTCCCAGTAATCTCTTAAAAACAGAACCCTTTGGTACTGTTCACTCCTCAAACTCACTTGGTTCCTATTTGACCTGATCTACCATACCTTACAAATGGATACAATGTCAACAGAGACACAATGCTAGACCCTACATAGCCACCACTGACTTTCATGTGGTCACAGGCCCAGAAGGGACATAAGACTAACATGCTGCTGCAGACACTGCCTGACACAGGAAAGGATGTCTGTCTGACAGAAAAGATTTTAGGAGTATTTTCTTCTTTCAAAATGATAAAATCAGAGGTAACCATGGATGTGAAGATGGTAAAAGCCTATATGGACACTCTTACTAAGGGGTGGGAGATGTGGAAGCCCATGTCAGTTTCCTTGAAGATGAGGCAGCAATGGAGAAGAAGGAGCTCATCACCCTGAGAAGGAAACTTAAGTTTTCTGAGGGAACTGGAAGGGAAGGTGTGTCTCTTTAAATTCTATTCAATTCAATTCACTTTATTTTACCCGGAAGAACATTGGGCCAAGGCCCATTTTCAGGATTGACCTAGAGCATCATTAAAAAGAAGCTAGGATGTTATAAATAAAATACAAACAGTGTAAGATATTAAACAATACAAATGTTGGTACAAATACAAGTATTTAAAAACAATTACAAGATACAAGAGATTGCAAATAACTATACAAAGTTTTTTTTTTTAATAGTTTGTGTGTAGGGACATTTGAGCAATTGGTAGGCAGAGTGTTCCATAAATTTGGACATTGTATTGAAAAAGCCCTCTCTCCCATATAGGTCAAAAATCTAGGCATAGAGAACTGTAATACACTGGAAGAACACTACAATCTTGATTTATCTCTGATTTTCAGTAAGCTAGGCAAAGGAGATTTACAACCTCAAGCAAGTGTAGTGTTAGTCACACAACCCAAACTGTAAGAGTAAAACCAACTTGGGAGGCAACCATCGGAGATCAGTATATAAAACACAATGATGTGTTTTAAATGGTTTAACCAAAACAAATTGCAGATGGCATTAAAAGTTCTATTGATGAGAACCTAAACATTTGGAGTCTGCTCCCTAAACTGGACCTACTCCAACCGCTAGCTATATTCCATGCCCCAGACATTATCATCCTTTCAGAAACATAACTAAATAAAAAATAGGTGACCCCACCCTCTCCATCCCTAACTATACCATAACCCAGCAAGGCTGAACTGGTGGGGTGGAGGTGTAGTGTTGTACCTCTCTTCTTCCATTCAATTTATCTTCATTCTTGCCATGTCAGTTCCCAAAGCCTATGAAGTGCTGATCCTAAAGCTATCCCTTCCCTTCTCCATCCCTGTATATATTGTTGGTGCCTATTTTCACCCTGGTCTCCTCCTCCACTATTGCTGACCTCATTAGTACCATAATTTCTCATACCCCTTCTTGAGAACTATATATAATGGGTGATTTCAACCAAAACTGGCCATCTCCTCCCTTAAAAAGTACGCAGTGATATCAATGCCTACAACCTATCTCAACTTATACAGCAGTCTACCTAGTGGAACCACAAAACTGGAAACCATTCACTAATAGATTGGGCCCTCACATCTCATCCCCATAGGGTCATCAAATCTGGCATACTACCGGATGCCTTGAATTACCATCAAATGACCTTTCTGGTTGGAAAATCCATAGAGCTAATGCTCCCCACAAAATTCTTCTGATTTGGTCATACTAATCTTTGAATCTAGTTCCTTCCTCCATGACCTGGCCCATGCAAACTGAGTTCCAATAACATTGTCCAGTTCTATTGACAATATGTATGTATCTTTCCACAGCAAATTCCTGGAGGTCTGGGATAAACACACCCCACAGCGGCACACCAGGGTCAGGGGCAACTGCCTCCCTTGGATCACCCCAGAACTCTTAGCATGTCTAAAAGCATGGGATCTAGCTTGGAAAACTCAGAAAGCTACTAAACTCCCTAGCGACTACAACACCTACCGGACCTTATGCAACGTGTACAAGAGCCATGCTTTAGCTAAAGCAGATTACTTCTGCTCACATTTCAATCTAATATAAACAATCCCTCCAAATTCTGGAAAGTCAAACAATCTCTCTTCACCCTCTTTCATCAGTCCCCACCCTCCACTTAATATAAATAACACTCTCCTGTCTGACCACCTTAGCAGGTACAACTGAATTCAATTTTTTCACCCTTTGCGCTGCACTCCTGGCCACCCTACCTCTCCTCCTGCTATCCCCCTCCTCCTGCTTGCTTCTTCATTCTAATGCCTTCTCCTTCACTAAAATGTCAGCATCAGACACCTTGGCAGCTTTGTATGCTCTCAACTCCTCTAAAGGCAAGTGTCCTGATGGACTGGACCCCAAAGTGCTCTGTCTTTCAGCTCCAGCTATCTCTATTCCCTTCTGACCTTCTTAACCTTTCCTTCACAACTGCTTCTAGTCCATCTGCCTGGAAGCACTCCATTATCCTGCCCCTTACCAAGGGTGGTGGCCTTACTGCCTCTGTGAACTATCACCCTATTTCACTTCTACCTACCCTTGCTAAGCATCAATGAGATCTGGTTCTCTCACAACTCCACCTACCTCTCTGACTCTAATTTTTCACCCTGTTCCAATCTGGGTTCAGAAGATCCATGCCACTACTGCATCCCTGATTAGGCTCACTGACGCTCTCTATCAGGGATGGACAGTGGCCAAATCACCTCCACCACTTTGGTTGACCTAGGAAGGCTTTTGACACTGTCTCCCCTTCCTCCTACTAAACACTCTCTCAGTGGCAGGACTATTAGTCCCAGTCACAAACTGGTTCAGGGCCTACCTGGTAGGCAGAACTCAGTCAGTCAGAATAGCTGACTTCATAGTCCCCCAGCTCCCCATTAACATCAGTGTCCCACAGGGATCAGTGTTGGGCCCCATTTCATTCTCCATATTTCTTAATAACCTTCCTCTGTCTGCTCATCCACATGTATGCTGATGACATGGACCTTTTCACCTCTGGCCAGTCCTCAGCTGATGTAAGTACCAAACTTCTGCATGACTTCAATACAGTTCAGCTCTGGTTTAGGTCACATCAACTCACACTCAATACCAAGAAGACAGTCTCAATTACCTTTGGCACTAGGAAGAGACTCTCCAGGATATCCCCTTCCATCTTTCCATACCCTTGATGGGGCAAACCTTGAGGACACTTATACCTTTAGGTACCTTGGGTATTGCTCAACCAACACCTCAGCTTCTCTGGTCATGCTGATGTAATCTTGAAAAGCTGCACCCCAAGCACGGCACATTATACAGGAACTGAAATAGCCTTCTGCTACTGACTAGACGTGAACTTGTTCAGAAGATGATCCTACCTATTTTTGACTACTGCAATGCACTCTTCAGTGCTGCTCCCAAGTTTTCCTTATCCAGATTGGATACCCTTTTTACTCCTGCTGTCACTTTGCCTTGGATGCCCCACCTATCACCCACCACTGTAACCTCTACCACTTACTGGCTTTCCCTCTTTAGAAAATCATTGACTCACCATTGTGCAAAATTTATGTCTGAATTTTGGTTTGGTTTCTTCCCCATTTTATGTCTTTGCTTCTCATCCTCCCTCTCTGGCCCATGCTCTTAGGTTATTTGAGTCCCGCTTATGGATAGTCCCTCGACCATCAGCCTCTTCAGGTCAGATGGCTTTCTCACATCATTTTCCTGAACTCTGGAATGTGCTCCCTTACAAATTCACCACTCCCCCACCCCTACTCCATCTCTATGGTCCTTCATAACTTCCTATCAGTCAACTGTACCTGTAACTAATTCCATACACCCTCAGACCAATCCCTAGCCCCCTCCCTTATCTCTCTTTCTTCCAATCCTTCTGTCTTTTATCCCTTGTACTGTGTCCAACTGCCCCAATGCTCCCTCTTTCTTTCCCAAAAGATCAACTTTACCCTGCCTCCTCCCTCTCCCCATCCATCCCTTACTCATTCACTTCCTCCTGCAAGTGTTGCTACAGCTCCTCAGACAAAGAGTACTCCAACAAGTGCACTTACATATTCACTGATGTTTACCAAATTGCACTTGTGATGTACTTAAATCTGTTCTTACATTATTCATACAGTTCTGTGTACTCTGTACAAGCTTTAACTGTATAGTTGGTGGATGGAAGAGGGATGCTTGATATCATGGCAGTCACAGAAACATGATACACAGAGAACCTTGACTGGGATATCAACATACCAGGATACAATCTATAGGAGGACAGGGAGGGAGAAGAAGAGGAGGAGTAGCTCACTATGTAAGGGAAGAGATCAAAGCAAGAGAACTAAAGGGTAAAATGGGAGAGAGGAGGCACTGTGGGTCACCTTGGAGACTGGAAATGGCACCACAATCCACACAGGGTTGTATACAGACCCTCATCTCAGAAGGAGGAAATGGACAAGGAAATGGTAGAAGGTATCCTTAGAATGGCAGATAAAGGGAGATATTGCTGATGGGGGACCTGACTATGCCAGATGTTAACTGAGCACCTTGCTGCAGCCACATCCAAGAGCAGGGCTATTATCAATGCCCTACAAGGCATGCCTCAGACAGCTAGTTTTGAAACCCACTCGGGAGACAGCAATCTTAAACCTGGTACTCTCAAATGGGGACAGAGAGAGGATCTCCAGTCTTGAAGTGGGTAGCCATCTGGGAACAAACAACCACCAAACAGTGTGGTTCATGATAAACTTAGATGTAGAGTCAAGCCTTACAAAAGTGAAGGTACTGGACTTCAGGAGGGTGGATTTTGTCAAAATGGGAGAGTGCCTCAGAAAAGCACTAGCAAACAGGCAAGAAGGTGGGGTGGAGCAACAATGGGAATCATCAAACCTCCATCACAGAGGCATCAAGCCTTTGTGTGAAGCAAGTAAAGAAATCAAATGAAAGAAAAAAACAATGGTTCTCAAAAGAAGTGGCAGGAAGGTTAGGGAGAAAAGACAGCATTCAGAAAGTATAAGAAAACTCAGAAGGATAGGACAGAGAACTGTACCAGTTAAAGCAGAAGGAAGCGTGGAAAGCAGTTGAATAGCAAAAGCCCAAATCGAGAAAAAGATAACCAACTAGGTTAAGAAGGGGAAAATCTTTATAGGTACAATAGCGAGCAAAAGAAAGACTAAGGCAGGGATACTATGGCTGAATAAAGAGGAAGGTGGTTGGGCAGAGAGCAACAGTGATATTAGTCCCTTCACAGAAGAATGGGTTCCAAAGAACTCTTAAAACTGAAGGTGGATAAAGCAATGGGGCCTGATGGGATTCACCCCAGAATTATAAAAGAACTAAGAAAGAACTGGTAACACCACTGACTACCCTTTTCAATAAATCATGGGAAGATGGTGTGGTACCTGGGCACTAGAGGAGGGTGGATGTGATTCCCTTCACAAAAGTGGGAGAAAGACAGAGACAGGAAACTACAGATCTGTCAGTTTGGCCTCAGTGGTAGGGAAAATGATGGAATCACTTCTGAAGGAAAGGACTGTTGAGTACCTAGAGGCCAGTGGTGCAAAGGACCCAAGGCAGCATTGATTCACAGCAGGATGGTCCTGTCAGACAAATCTAATTGATTTCTTTGACTGGGTGACCAAGTAGTAGACCAGGGAGGGATGTGGACATGGTCTACCTAGACTTTATCAAGGCATTTGACACAGTCCTGCACAAAAGATTAACAAACAAATTAGCCAGCCTGGGAGGGTCCCAGGGTGGTAGCCTGTAAAACACTGGCTGGACAACAGGACACAGAGGGTAATAGTAAATGGAGTCCGTAGGAAGAAAGGGGGTTACTAGTGGTGTACCATAGGGTTCAGTACTGGGGCTGGTCCTTTTAATGTCTTTATAAGTGACATTGCAGAGTGACTGGAAGGAAAAGTATGTCTTTCCAGATGACACAAAGATCTGCAACAGGATTGATACTCATGGTGGGGTAGAAAGGATGAAAATAGGCTTGGCAAGGTTGGAGGAATGGTAAAATGTATGGGAGCTTAGACTCATTGCAGAGAAGTGCAAAGTAATGCACCTGGGAAACAAAACCAAGGGAAGAGTACACAGTGGGGGTGAGATACTGACATCAACAAAAATGGAAAGGACCTGGGGTACTCATATCAGATGACCTAAAGCTGGGCCAGCAATGTGGAGAAGGTAATAAGAAGGGCTAGAGGGATATTGGGATGCATGGGGAGAGGCATCACCAGAAGAAAACAGGAAGTTGTCAGCCCTTTGTACAGTCAGTTGGTAAGACCACATCTGGAGTACTGTGTTATAGTCTTGAGACCCCATCTATGCAAAGACATAGATAGGGCAGAGGCTGTCCAGAGGAGGGAACTAAAATGGTGCATGGTCTGCACCAGAAGACATATGAAGAAAGACTAAAGAAACTTAAGAAGTATAGCCTCGAGGAAAGAAGGGAGAGGGGACATGATAGAAACTTTAAAATACCTCAAGAGAATCAACAAAGTCTAAGAGGGTAGCATCTTTCAGAAAAAGAGACGTGAAAGAACAAGGAATTTGAAGATAGAGGGGCTGCTCAGAGGTAATGTGAGGAAGTATTTCTTCACAGAGTGGGTTTTAGATGCATGGAACAGCCTTCCTGAGGGGGCCATAGGGTCAAAAACAGTGGGGAATTCAAGAATGCATGGGACAGACATAAGGCAATTCTAGTGGAGGGTAGGAGGAAGTAGGCTGTTGGTTAACTAGGATACGAGCTTAGGTAGGGAAATAGGCAGACTAGGTGGCCAAGCGGTCCTTATCTGCCATCAGATTCTATGTTTCTACGTTATACTAACATACTAAAATGCCAGCAGAATAGGCCTAACGGTCTTCGTGTCTGTTGCTTGGTCAGCCCCCACCCTGGTGCTGACCTTGCTGTCCCCTCGCCTTCTCTGGCTTCTCCTTCCCAGTTCCGATATTCTTCCTGCATTGGATTTTGCATCCAGAACCCTTCCCTGTACCTGTTCCACCCCTCTTGAACCCTCTACTGTCTCTGCCTCCACCAGCCCCTAGGTAGTGCATTCCATGGCTCCACCACCTCTCTCAGTGAAGTAGCACTCCTCCTTTCTCCCTGAATCTTTCCCTCCAGCTTCCACCCATGCCCTCTAGTGGCCCCTTCCTCCTTCCTTCAAGCACCCTGACTGTTCCTCACCTATTTACCCTCTTCATGTACCTGAAGACCTCTATCATGTCCCCCGTCCCTTCTCTCTTCCAATGTGTACATATTTAGCTCTTTGAGCCTCTCCTCATAGGTCCTGTCCCCAAGCCCCAAATCATTTTGCTTGCCTCCTCTGGACCCTATGTTATGTTATGTTTCTAGTTGATTTGTATGTTGGTTTGAATGTACATTTCTTTTCCACTGTACCCTTTCTCCTAGGGTGCACTGTGAGATGAGCAACTTGTTGTTCAGTATGCCCTTTCTGGTGAAACATTTCTATAAATAAAAAAAATAAGGTGGTTTAAGTCAAATCAAGTTAATTGAAATACTGCTTAAAGAGATAAAAGTGCCATATATTGAATCAAATGGGTTACAAGATTCAAGATAGCATGGATTGATGAGTGGAAGTCATGTCACTTGAATCTGATAGATTTCTTTGATTGGGTGACCAAGGAATTAGATCAAGGTGGAGCAGTGGATGTGGCCTACCTAGATTTCAGTAAGGTTTCTGGCACTGTTCCACATAGGAGACCATGAAACTGGCTGGGTAGCTTAGGAGGGTCAAAAGGTTTTAAACTGGGTAGGAATTTGGTTAGTGGATAGATGACAGAAGGTGGAGGTAAATGGAGTTCACTCAGAGAAAGGGAGGATGACCAGTCTGGTGCCTCAGGGATCAGTGCTGGGACCAGTCCTCTTAATGTATATTTTAGTGACAATTACAGAGGAGGAAGAGGGGAAGGTTTGCCTCTTTGCAGATGACACTAAAATCTGCAGTAGGGTGGATACTCAGGGAGGATGGAAAGGATGAGCAGAAACCTAACAAAACTTGAGGAGTAGTCAAGGATATGGCAGTTGGGTTTCAATGTTAAAAAGTGCAACATGATGCATTTGGGCACAGAAACAGAGTGGCAAAGCACAAAATGGGGGGAATGTTATTGATAACTGCCAAGCGGAACAGAGACCTGTGGGTAATAATTCTGATGACCTGCTGGTGGCTAAGGAGTGTGACAAGGCTTTGGGAGAGCAAGTGGGATGCTGCAGTGCACAGGATGAGGTATCACATACATGGGGGAGTGCTGCTCTGTACTGATCATGGGCAAGACTCATTTAGAGTACTGTGTACAGTTCTGGAGGCCATATCTATGGAAGAACATAGACAGAGTGGAAGCAGTTCAGAGGAGGGTAACTAAAATGGTGAGGGTCTGCATTAAAATCCCTAAAAGGAGAGACTGAAAGACCTCAATATGTACACCCTTGAAGAGAGGAGGGGGATATGATAGATACCTTTAAATACTTCACAGGGTAAATAAGATACAGAAGGGATGTATTTTGCAGAAACAAATAGCTCAAGAACAAGGGAACATGTCATGAAGTTGGGGAGAGGAAAGACTCAGAAGAGATGTGAGCAAGTATGTCTTCACAGTAAGAGTGGTAGATCCTGAACTGCTTACCAGCAGAGGTGGTAGAGGTGAAACTGCAGTGGGGTTCAAGAATGCATGGAAGAAGCATAACAGAATCTTAGTGGAAAGGAATGATGGAAGGCGAAAAAGGAGTCGGAGATAAACTAAGGTCTACTGTGATACTGGAGGTAGGTAAATGGGCAGACTGGGTGGCCCAAGTGGTCCTTATCTGCTGACAAATTCTATATTTCTATGTCTCCATGGGAAACCTCTGCCCAACATCTCCCAGATGTCCAGCCTCAACTGTTTGTCAAACCTTTATACCAACAATTCCACATGGGTCGTTGAAGTAAGCAAAGCAAAAGAAAGTGCTGCAGTCAGTATAGTGGGTGGTGCTGTTTCTAAAGGGCTGCCAGCCTGAACGTAACGAAACCAACAACAGCACTCAATGCTGATGAAGACTCATTGAGAGTTGAAGCCCAGGGCTTTGTGAATCTTTGTTTGAGAGCCTCTGGCCAGGCTAAATATTAATATATTCTGAATTGAATCCTACTGCTGCCTGGACCTTAACATTATTACGAGAGGCACTGAGTGCTGCTGCAAACTTCCTGGTCATTGAAGTAAACCTGATTTTTTTTAATCTTGACTATTGTGAGTGCAGAGAACTGATTTCTTTTTACATTAATTTTTATTAAAAACAAAACAAACACATAAACTCATACATCCAACTTAAAACCAACAAACGTAATGTAGTTTCAGGACAGCATAGTCTAAAATCATACAATACAGAGTTGAGCACAAATACATTACCAGGCACAAAACATGGCGAAAGAATACACACTTTTAGTGATTCAGAGTAGTAATAGGCACCAAAGTACACTGGTCTAATAACATCTGGATAAGAAGAATGAACCTTCCTGGGTTTATTGAGAGTTATCTGGAGTGGACATATAGGGCTAATGCAGGAAGTATATTTAGGTATGGAGATCATGCCTAATGATAGTCATCTTATTCATCGCCTGATGTGTTATATGTTCCAAGGAGTCAAGCTGCCCCACTTCAAGATGTCATTCATTTATAGTCAGGATATCTAGGGTCCTCCATCTCCATAATAGCAGCTCTTTGGCAACTAGGATAACAGCTATTACCCAACATATCTGGGGTCATTCATAGGGAGATCAGAGGTATGGATTACTAGGAGAATCAGAGAAGCATTTAGATTGATACATGCAAGTAATGCTGCTTTACAGCAGGCTAGTACTTGGTTCTTGAAGGCAGATCTGGGGACAATCCCAAAGGAGGTGCAAAAGAGACCCACCATGTTGGCCACATCTGTTGTGTGACATAAGCCCTCTGGCATGCAAGAACTGAGGGTCCTATATAAAAATGTACAATTTTAACTGCATCAGCTGGTCCCTAATGTCCCTGTATGATAGAGGGCCCTGAACCTCACATAAGTCCCAAGTGGATTCAGAAATAGGGTATTCAGTTCAGCCTTCCATTTTGTCTACATTGGTAAGGGTGAGGGTCTGTATCTCTCAACAGTTTATACAACATACCTGCCCTACTTTTAGAGATCACATCCCATTTTTCAGGGGAAATTTGTTTGTGAGAACTGTGTACTTCTTAAGCTGAGGTCACAGCTAAGAGTAATTGGAGGTATCTCCAAAAGTCCTGTTGGGAAATATCAAAGTGGGTTTTAATGTAATCAAAGGGGACCAGGACGGGCCCATGTGAATGACAAAGATATTGGACTTGTAATATACTTGCTTTTCCAGTGGGGCCAGTGTACTTTTGTCCACCCAGTGGTAACCAAGGGTTATTCTGCAGAGAAGCATGAGGCAGGGGCTGAGGTAATATTTAAGGACAGAAGTCATTTTTCCAGTTTTGAGGAAAATGTCCAGGGTGGGCGGTGCTCAATTAGGTAAGGCCTATTGAGGCATAACGTAAGTAGGGAGACAGTAATGATATGAGGAAGCCTTCACTTTCCAGCCACATGAGTGCAGGAGCATTGCCTAGGAAAACTACTTGAGGACCTTAGGGCAAAGGAAGGACATGTGGTAGTGACGAAGTGAGGAAGTCCCTACCATGCATTCTGACAGTGTTGCCTTAGTTTGCCATGATTAATACAAGAGGGCTTGCCTCCTCAAAGAAGTTTTTCTACTAGCCAATTAAGTTGGTTAAACATCTATCAAAACCAAAATAGGTAAGTGGGCTAGGAGATGGAGGACTTTGTGCTGGCATCATCTTGATAGCAGTTATTTTTCACATGATGGAACAGTGGACTGAATTCCATCAAGCTACAGTATATCCATGTTCAATGTGTGGCTAATAAGGAGTCATACACAGACTGTGGCACTACACCCACTTTAAACACTGGACTCCAGAGCACAGAACCATTATACTTTAATAATAAATATTAAAATGCAGCATCAGACAGCCTGACACATTTCAGATTCAGTTTGTCCTTTATCAAAGGCTAAAAACAGTTCATCACATGATCCAAATATACCAACACTAATTACAACTAGTGATGGGTAAAGTGGCCTCAATTTGCTCTGTGGAGTGATTCACAGAGTGAAGGTGAATTGCAGAGTGCTCTGCAATGCGAAGTGGAGTACTTAGCTTTATTAATGAGTAATGGAGTCCACTGCAAACAATGACTTTGCTTTTACTCTGCCTTCCCAAACCACTACTCCACTATTTTCATATGAAGTACATTGAAAAACAATGTACTTCTGGCCTTACTTTGCCTTGTTTTTAAGCCCCAAAGGTGAATTTTGCAGTGTTTCATGGGATTTCAGGTCAGATGGGCTCTAGATTGTTCTGCACAGCCTCAGTTTGGGGTAATGTGTAGGAAGCTGTAAGAGACAATCTGCTCTGAGAGCTCTCTGCAATTCAACCTTCAAAAGCTGTTAAAAAGCCTTTTGAGTCATTTTTGCTGATACTCTAGTTCATCGATTGTAGGAAACCCTCCTGTACTCATATCATCGAGTATTTATTGTTTGTGTATGGATTTTGAATGTTAATGTACAACATTCAGTCTGTGTACTGAGAGAAGTGGAAGTGTGCTTTGGGGGAGGTGTATCTGTGGTGTAGGTAGATTAATTTGGAGAAAAGACAGTGCTTTCTGTTTTGGTGATATTTTTCTTGTATAACTGTGTTAATGTACACACAATAATATTTTCAATATTTCTGCCATTTTTGCTGATTGTTGTGGTGCAGCAGTGCATAATTTTAGTTTGTTTAAAATATGTGGTTATATTACTGAAGTTTTCAATTTCGTGCATTACTTAGAGTGTGTGTGAGTATGTGTGTGATGCTTGTCATCAAATCAGACACCTTTATTGTGTCACATAATAATTTCAGCAATGTCAAGCTGCTATCCACTGCAGCTGTGTGATTTTGTACTTTTGTGGTATCTTTACTGATACTAGTACTAGTGACTGTTACTGCAGCAGTGCATTACACTGTTCCCTCCCCGCGCCCTGCCCAACCAGCAAAGTTATTCTTTTCCAGATTTGAATTTCTGATGGTGAGCACTGGTTAGGTGTTGTGCCTTTGTATCTGCATCTCTTCAGTGCACAGTGCAATCTTAATCTGTCTGTGCATTTGCATCTTTAGGGCCACTCTCCATCTATAACTTAAGTCACAGTTGTTTCTTTGACTTCCCTTCAGAGTACTGGATAGGTGTGATACTTAATTCTGCATGAACATTGTATTCATTAATATGCATTTTAAATCAGGACCATCATCACGAGTCACTCGTGATACAAATCATGTTCTTTATCATCACGGTCACAAATGCAGTCACAAATCACCATTCCCGATCATTTACATTACAAATAACAACATAAATTTTTTTCTAGTTACTTGATGTATTGTAAGCCTTTTTGTAGTATCTCTCCGGCTTCACCATCCGACCGCTGTACTCATTGATACGTGTTTTTAAGTCTGTGAGTTTAAGCTACAGCTCATTGGGAAGTATAGCCATAGGCGTGTAGGCATTCACATTTCTTCATCATCATGGTCACAAATGCAGTCACAAATCACGATTCACGATCACGTCACAAATCACAACATTAATTTTTTAATAGTTACTTGGATGTATTTTAAGCCTGTTTTGTAGTATCTCTCCATCCTTCACCTCCCCACCATTGTACTCATTAATGTTTGTTTTAAGTCAGGAAGTTGGACAGTGTCTGTAGTACGCACACAGACTGGAAAGAAGACTGAATGCACACATGCAGTTTAGTACAGTATACTTGCACTGCTCAGAATACAAAGTGTCACTTATGGAAAACAACAAAAAAGGCATAATTACATGCAAGGGTTGGAGATGGTGGAGGAATACATTTTATAACACAGCAAGGAAGGTGTGGTGGGGCACATGGATGAGAAAAATAATGTGGGATCCCATGGTGATCCAGCAGCAGTTCCAGCATGGACATAATTTGCAACTGATATTCCTCTATGAGATCCAGCTGCTGCTCCACAGCACTCACCATCTCGTTGTTATCCTCAACAGCACTTTGGAAAGTGCCAAGTCAGCCTGTGTTACATGCAGTTCTCTGGGGTCCACATTCTACAGGCTGACCTGCTGGTGGTGGTGTGGGGTGCTGGGTGGAGCAGCAGGTGCTGCTGTGGCCTCCTCTTCTCAGGGATGCTGCATTGCACAGCTGCACCATCTGCCACAAATGGCCAGCAGGTGCAGGCATGGTCGTTCTGTGGCAGCCTGCCACCCAACTGCTGGTGATTGAGCACATGGGTGCACTGGCTCTCAGTCCCAGGTGAGTCCTCGGGGCCATGGCGCACCTCCACCTCACATAGGTGGCACTTGACCACACTGCTGTCCCCCACACAGTAAAAATCTGCCAAACAATGTAGGTGTTGGGAGGACAAGGCAGGGCAGGGATGGCCAGATGAACTGGCAGCAGGCTGGTCACAGTGCTGAACAGGGATGGGATCCACACCTGGGCCCAGGGAGTGGCACTTACTGCTCCAGAGAACCTGGACTTGGTGGTGGTGGTGGTGGTGGTTCAACTGCCTCAGAGTCAGGACAGGAGGTGGTGGTAGTCCTGCTTCGGGGGGCAGCCAATCACAAGCATCGAGTCAGTCTAACAGGAATGGGTGCCATGCCCTCCACACATGCGCATGGTATGATGCTTACCACTACCACCTCCTCCCAGAGCTACCCCACCCCAGACATTCCTCACCCTGGTCCATCTCTCCTACTGAGCTCCCTCAGTTTGAGCAATTACTACTCACACTGTCACATAACACACACACACACACACACACACACACATATACACAGTCACACAAACAACTAACTACTTATAAAGGCAAGAAAACAACATTAACAGAAAGAACAAATTAAGTTAAAAGAGTACAGAAAAGACAAAAAATGTAGCTTTTAAAAAGCTGTTGGGTCTAAATCAAAGTTTAAATCTCCTCCTCACTCTGATCTCAAAGTATCAGCAGTCACAAAACACACTACTTTCTCTCCGTCTGCACAGGAGAAAGTAAAAGTGTCTGCTTGTATGACTCACTTTCTTCCTGCCTAGTTGAAGAGCATGTGACTTAGAGTACTACAAGCCAGTGTGATGTGTGGGGGCTGCAAATCTAAACATCAAGTGGGTCACTTAGAATCATAATGAGGAACGCAAGTCCATTAAAAACAATGATTCACCTTACTTCACGTTGCCATTCTGCCTTAACGCAAAGTGGTAATGACAAAGGAGGTGAGCACTTGCATTCGTCACTTCGTGGTGATTGAAAATGAGAAGTGCCCACTTCGCTGGCTCTCACTTTGCCAGTGGAATTTAAATTCGCTGCATCTCTAATTACAACCATACATCATTACATAACACATAGTTTAAAATGATTGGTTGCAGACTTAATTATTGTAAATACATCCTAGTCCAATAACAAAAGTCATGGCAACTATCAACACATCAATATATTAATAAGACATATATGTAAATATTGAATGCTATAGGTACCCCAACATAATTAAAGTGCTTAAACCAGTATACACATATTCTTGGAGTTCAAATAAATGTTCCACTTTGTTAAATATAACAAAATATACTTATCTATCTTGTAGATAGGATTTTAACTCAGACCTGTATTTAAACCAGTGTTTTTATTTGCTCGTAGTCTCAGTATCCAGTCATTTTCCTGTTTTAAAGTTTTGTTTCTAAAGTTACCCCTCTTGGTTTAGGATAGACCCTTCAATACCAGTAAACTCAAACTTGTGTTCCTGGCCATCACTAGCAATCAAAATGTGTGCTGCTGTAGCATATGATTCATCTTTCTTTCTATGGTTCTCACATGCTCATTTACCCTGATTCTAAATTGCCTTTCTGTTTTCCAGTGTAGAATGCTCTACACTTACATCTTCCTAGATAAATTACTCCTGTGTACTGAAGGTTACACATTGTCTTATTTCAAACTGTTGTGCATCTCTCTCATTTGTGGAACTTTTAAAAGTTGCAATGTGTTGACATGCTAAGCAGGTTTTACACTGAAAACATCCCTTATCATTTCCTAGCCATGTCAACAGGTTTTTGACTGTAGTGACTATTAACCAAACTATCCTTAATGGTTGGTGCCCTTTTATATGATATAATGGGTGGAAGTTTTGTTATTTCTTGCAAGTCTCTGTCACTCCCAGACATGCCAATATGTTTAATAATGTTTTAAGCTTGTTTGGCATGAGCAGAAAAAGTAGTGACATAGTGAAATATGTTGCTTACTCTCTTTCTTCTCTTGGTCTATCTTATAGGTTTCATAGGTTATATCTGAGCAGAGAAGTTATTAGTCCATTATGCTCACCAATGCCCTAGTTATAGTAACTCACAATTTTGTTAACTCCACAGTATTTGTCCATTTCTGTTTTAAACCCAAGATGTTATTGCTTGGAACAACTCCTCAGACAAGTTGTTCCAGACTGGAATTACCCTAACACTAAACCAATGTTTCTTTTATTGTTTTAAAATGTCGCCTCTTCAACTACAATGTGTGCATCCTGATGTTATGATGCTGATCTGTAAGTGTAAGTCACAGTTTTCACCCTTAAATTGATCTATACACACCATACACAGATCTCCTCTCGGTCACCTATACTCCAGTGTGGACATCCCCAGGTCCTCCAATCTGTCCTCATAGTCTCTGTCCTTTACATCAGCCACCAACCTCATTGCCCTTTTCTGAGCCCTCTCCTGTCTCTTAATTTCTGTTTTGAACCTAAGTGACCAGAACTGGGCAGTACTCCAAATGCTGCCTCACCAGTGAATTGTAAAGTGGCTCACTCACCTCCCTCTTCCTACTTTTAATATGTTTCTTGATGTTGTTTAGTATTCCACTAGCAATTCTTATCATATGGCTACAGTGCTGGTGGAACTTAAGATCATTAGTCACCTTAATGCCCAAATCTCTTTCTTCAGAAACCTTTCTAACTTCTGCCCATTTAAAACATAATCCATTTTGTTATTATTTTTACCAAAATGCATAACCGTATATTTATTAGTGTTAAAGGATAACTTATATTCCCTAGCCCAGTTTTCCATTCTAGCTAAAGCATCCTGTAACTTTTGTGCATCCCCACTATTACTGATGCTTGTGCCAAACTAGTATCATCTGCAAATTTGTTCTCCCAAACCTCACCCGTTAGTGAGTGTATGCTGCGTTAAAAGCAGGCCCAGCACTGATCCCTGGGACTCCGCTTTCCATGTTTAGCCAGTCTGAATATGCATTCTTCAGACAGACCCTCTGCTTTCTTTCAATCAGCCATGCATTGACCCAGCATGTGATGTACCCAGAATATTGTGTTCTATTGGGGCGTCTATTAATTTCCCATGAGAACGTTATTGAATACTTTCAAGAGTCCAAAACCACGACATCCACAGAGTTGCCCTCTTCCAGTGCCCCCTCACATGCTCATAGAATTCCAGGAGATTTGATTGGCATGATAAGCCTTTCTTAAAACCATGCTGTGCATTGTCACAATCCCTGCCAAATTCATGAGCTCCACTATTTGATCCTTAATGATGGACTCCAACATCTTCCCCAAGACAGTGGTTAAACGTATGGGCCTGTAATTACCAGCTCTTGTCTTGACCCCTTTTGTGGATTGGAACGATGTTTGCCTTACACCAGACCTCAAAACACCACATCTCTATTCTGAGGTACAGCTTGTTCATAGGCTTCATTTACAGAATTTCTAGCATAGTGTCTATCCAACAGCCTATTACTTAACTCATTAGCTCCCTTATCAAGTGCTTCCTGTGTGCTGCAATTTCTATTAACCCTCAAGAACTTGTCCTTTGAGATGTTTTTATGGTATGACATGGATGGCAACTGGATGCCTCCAACAAAATGTTGCCATCCACATCTTTCTGATACAAATCAGTGTTGACTTGCCATGTGACATCTTTTAAATTTTTTAATTCTAATCTAAATGATTAACCTCACTGTCACTGACAGAGAAGCTAAATCTCAAATGTTTGCTGGTGCTATGGAGGAAGTCTACAAATTCAGACAATGGTTCAGCATCTCCTTTCCATATTAACATAACATCATCTATAAAGCATTTCCACATAACCACATTTGCACTATATGCTATTTTATTTTTATTTGTACATGACATCATGTTCCTATTTACCAACGAACAAATTTGCAACCGATGGGGCACATGCTTAGCCCCCATGACTGTTCCCTTTATTTGGTTGTAAAGTAACCTATCAAATGTAAAGGCATTTTTACAATATATGTTCTAAGAGTTTTAATAGAAATGGTGTTGGGGGGAGTTGTCCTCTACTTTCCTCATTGTTTAAAAAGATTGCTGTAGCATCTAGGGCACCCTTCTGTGGCACATTTGTGTAAAGTGCCTCTATATTGAGGGTGTCTGCAAACAATCTCCACATCTCCATATTTTCCAACAAATTCAATGCATTTTTCATGTCTTTAATATGTGGGCAATTTCTTTACCAAATTACACAGGTATGAATCAACATATTGTAAAATAGGTTCTGTCAGTGAGCCTATACCGCTCACTGTTGGAGCATCCTGATTTTCTCTGTTCTTATGTACTTTAGGAAGCACATAGAACATAACTTTCACGGGTTTTCTATTGCAAAATTTTGTTTTGTAGTATTACTTATAAGTCCCTCTTCATGAGTCAAGGTAACCGTTTTATCGATACTAAATTTAAAATCCCAGGTCGATCCCCTCAGTTTTCTATAAAAAGTAGCATCCTTTAACTGTCTCGCTACCTCTGCCTTATTGTCATTGGTATTCATTAGTACAATACACCCCTTGTCTGCTTGTTTAATAATAACATTTTTCATGTTTTGTAGTTTGTTTAAGGCTTTCCTCTCTGTGCAGCTCAGGTTGTTATATTTCAAGTGAGGAAGCTTTGTCACTGTACTCTAAGTCTCTCTCGAAAGTTCTCTGAACACTGCTACAGCTGGACATAGTGGTGGATTAAATACCGAATTCAGTCTAAAAGTCAGGGCATTAGAGCCTTGCATTTGTCGTAAAGTTTCTTCTTGTCTTTTGAAAAGAGGCTCACAAGCTTCCAACACATGATATGTAAATCAATGACACGTTGTACTTTATTCAGTGGTGTAGTCGCTGCAAATCCCAAACCCTTTTGCAGCAACATAAGTTCTGTATCAGTCAAAATATGCTCAGATAAGTTTATAATTTATGCGGATTGTCTCTTACCTCTGGCAGCCCCGGAAGTTGCACCTGTTATGTTTGTTGTTGGTTCTCCTGTAGAGGCGTTGCCTCTGGGGCATCTCCTTCCCTCCATATTCACTTCCATTTTGTATCAGATTCCTCCTCTCTGATTGGTAAACCTGGGGCTCCTCCAGGGTTCCATTTGTTGCTGTAAGGAGGTTCCATTGCAGTTTGTCCTCTGTGTAAAAGGATCCCAATGTAAATCTTCAGGTTTGGGTTTGCTGCCTTCTGTGGAGAAGTTAAAGGATACATGTCTAGATCTTTTAAATGCTTTTATGAGTGTCTGTCCTTCACAGAGTGTTTATACTTACTGTCACGCTCTCAGCAACGCTCAGTCAGTGGCTGGCCATGGTGGCGAGGTGGACTGTGCCAGTCGTTGACTTGCCCACCATGTGTGTATGTGTGTCTGTGAAGCTGGGTGGGCTGGCACAGTCGGTGGGGGGCACTGGACTGCCAGGGAGTTATCTGGTGATGCCCATGCCACAGTGAGGAAGGGGTTTGGCATTGCAGGGAGCGTGTAAGTGGGCATCGGGTGGGGAGGGTTGTTACAAGAACCCATTGGGACATGTAGATGTGCACTATCAGGATTGGGAGTGCGACTGCCCACACTGGGCTGTTAGCACTGTTGGATCTGTGGGCATGGGTGTGTTGGATGACTGGGGATGGGGCTGCTAGGGGGGCTGTAGCCCATGAGGGCTCTCTGGTGCTCCAGTGGTGGCATGGTGCCAACTCCCAGTGGATGGCAAAGACCACTTATGCCAGCTTGTATCTGGCCTAACTGGTCTTTGACAGATGTCAAGGTGGTTGTCTCTGAATCCCGATTTGGATACTTAGTGGCCACCAACCTGAATCGGTGCAAATGCTGCCATAAACCCCTTATGCTATGCCATAAGGTAATTTATAGTGCATTGGTCCACTTGGTGTGCAGGCAGCCTGCAGCATGTTGCATGCTGAATCCTACCATGAACAAACTCATGATGTAAGTGCTACTGTACTTGCACCATTTTGTGGATGCAGGTTGCCTTGCTTCCTGGGTTGTCTTTTGTGAATCAGGGTCATATTTTTTTAAAATGAGTGCAAAAATGATGCTTGCACTCACAAATGACTCGAGATCCTTGTAGCCTACAACACAAACTATTAGACTAAAAGCTAAAAGAGTCGACCCTCTAAAACTACAAATTGCAGTAAAAGGAACAAAAATGGCAACAATTATAGGAGCACACTGAGCTGCAGTTCGACACGGGAGGAGAATAAAAATCCCTGACATTCCTTGAACTAGGTTAAGAAAAGTAGATCAGCTATAATAATAAAGGCATTAATAATTATCTTACACCGTTAATTTTTCAAGACTGGCAGCGTGACAATCACACAGACCTTCACCATAGCCATTGTATGTGTGAAAAAAGCAGGCTTGTCAATTTAAAATTGAAGAGAAGTTTGACTGAATTTAGAGAGTACTGCTTGTAGAAACACATTGTATCTTCTTGCTGGAGTTGCAGGACTTCTGGGAGAAGAACCAGTATCAGTTAAACAATCAAATCAAGCTGAGGAACTACTTAAAGAGAGATGATGTAATGTTACTCTGGCATGGAGACAGATAGTTAGACACTGTGCAGTTCTTGTGCCATCAACATTCCATGCTGATGTCACAGCTTGGAGTCATGTTAGTGAATCCCTAACAGGGGGCATCTCACCCATCTGTGTTGCAGAGACCAGTGTGCTTGCCTCACTGGCAAAGACCTGGTGCCACAGTTCAGGTGTCAAGCTTCTCTGTCTGAACTCAGAAAGGAACTGCTGCTGAACTTCCCAGGTAGTAATGCCAGGCTTGCAAAAATAGTTAAAAGTTATTAGTCTGCACATTACCTCAGAAGTAATTTATTGTGCAAATTGTTTCAGAAAATATAAAAAGCCTGGCTAAAATGTATAATTTGTTGGATTGCAATTATGGCCCGTGCCTGAAGGGTGGATTGTAAGTGCCATCAGCCTGGTGTCTGAGGGGTAGATTGCAAAGTGTTACGTTGGATGGCATGGTTAATAGCCGCTAACAGTTCAGAGCATGTGGGCAATGGTGTCTTTAACTTCTGTCTTTAGGCTTCCCAAGGTGCTGTAATAGCTTGGAGTCAGTAGGTTTGTTGGGAGCTTTTCTAAAGTTACTCTTTGGACGTTTAAGTCATTTCTATTTCTTTATTTTTAATCCCTACATTTCATTCTTTTATAGAGCTTGTTCACAAGGTTGTATTTGTATTTCTGTTAATATAAAACATAAGTTTCCATTCTTTCTTATTTTATATTTCTTTTAACATGTAATTAGTTATTTTTATCACAGTTCTCATATTTACCAAATTACTGCTGTGTTACCTTACTCTTGGATCAACTTTGATCCCAAACATTTTCATTCCTTTAGTGCCACCTGTTGAATATACTGTACATAATGTTCCTTTAAGTATTTACATGGCTACTATATACAGTGCATTCTCTTAAATAGTTTTCCCAGTTTTACTATAACACCCAGTGATCACTTATATAGGTTAACAACCTGACTCCCTTACCACCAGGTGATTACCTTTAGGAATTCACTCTGTTCAAATGTTCCTGAGCAGTGTCAGTGGCTCAGCAGGTAGCACACTCGCCTCTGAGGCCTGAGATCAGTAGGCTGTGGGTCTATCCCCACACCAGGCACTTAGGTTAATTTACTAATGCTGACTCAGTAGTACAGCATGAGGTGGGTGCTGCACTTGAGGTGCCTTCTTTGGATGAGGCGTTAAACCGAGGTCCCATCTGCCTGTTCAGGTGGATGTTAAAGATCCCATGGCACTTCTCAAAAGAGCAGGGAGTTTCCTGGTGCAATGGCCAAATTTCTCCATTCAAGAAAATACTACCAACAGTTTAATCTGGTTCAAGGTCAGTTGGCATTCATCTGTATCCCTTCCCCGGGTCAACAAAAAATAAATAAATAAAATAATGCTTTTGTGTTTCAAACCTGTTTTCTGGTTTGTTTCTGAAATGAAATTTAGGTCCCAGTTTTACTTTACATGCTTCTGTTTTACTCTGTTACTTTCAATGTTAATAAAGCTTAATGTCTCCTTGATAGTATGAAACTTTGTTACCTGTGAGTGATATTTTATTGCATATGGTGTTTTTATTTTCTCAATGGTGTCTACACAAGTGAATGCCCTGAAACATCTCACCTCATGAGGCTCGTTTGTGAAAAGCCATGGAGGTGATGCATCTCATCCCTGTACTCTCTCCACTCTAGATCTGTTGCTAAGCAACTGTACACCCACAGTCAGATGGCTGCGTCCGCCTTCACAAATGGACCCTTGATGCTTAATGATTCTGGATAGTAGTATTTATGTCAGACAAAGCTTTATTTCAAAAATATAAATACACATTCCCAGGCAGATTCTGGTGACACAGAGGTTCCTCACAATATTGTTCCTATTGCATATTGACTATGCAACCTGTGTTACTTGCAATACAGTTTAACATTTTACAGTTCAACATTTTTCTTTGTGTGCTATATAGTAAGGGTGAGCGTAGGGGTTGAGGTAACTATTGGATTTCACAAATATTCTTCACGCTTTACCTTTTACTCAAATACCATACATACATGAATGCTAGTTGCTATCTACATTCATGCCTATGTTATGGTTTAGAACAACTAACATTTTCAAGTCAAACTATCTCTGGCTGGAAGCTGCAATACTGAACATAGGATTTGCAAGAAAAGCGAGTTGTGCTCACAACAGAGGGAGGTGAACCTTACAATTGTCTTTGGTTTGGAGCAGAGATTCTGCAGGTGGAGGCTACTTCTAACTGAAAGGTGAAATAAGGAACTTAGAATTATCAGGAAAAGACAGTCTTTGTTACAATTCTTAAGATTTTCAGTGCAGGAAGAGTTTAAACCTTGGGCTAAGAATTTGTCATAAATCTTGAAATAAGTGCAGGTACAGGTCATGTATTTGACCCAGACAAGTGCCCTAGGGGGTGGAAACTGTTTTTATGTTTATCTGTGTATGCCTTAAAATGAAATTCCAGACTTTAGCAGGAAGTGCTTACAACACAGCTACTTATCAGCCAATAGCTTTGGTAACAGACCTAAGAACAATTGTATTGTAAGCAAGTGTTTTATAGCAAACTCATCAGAACAGCTAACATTTTTCAAGTCAAACTATCTCTGGCTGGAAGCTGCAATACTGAACATAGGATTTGCAAGAAAAGCGAGTTGTGCTCACAACCGAGGGAGGTGAACCTTACAATTGTCTTGGTTTGGAGCAGATATTCTGCAGGTGGAGGCTACTTCTAACTGAAAGGTGAAATAAGGAACTTAGAATTATCAGGAAAAGACAGTCTTTGTTACAATTCTTAAGATTTTCAGTGCAGAAAGAGTTTAAAACACAGCTGCCTTATTTTGGGCTGACTGCTTTCAGAGCACAAACCACCAGGCTGTTTTGGGGCTGGGAGGTTTTACCTGTGTCTGACTTGGATGTCTGGATTTTTCTCTGTTTGATTAACAGGGCATTTTCTCTGTCAAATTGTTGTGTAGGGTAACTTGCTGACAGGAAGGCACTCATGGCAGCGGTCGGTCAGAGCTCTTAGCTGATTGCTTTGTGAGGGCACAGTTTGGCCCAACCCTTCCCACCCTCACCCCACCCACCCCTGGAAATAGTTCCTTTATACCTGGTGTTCTGGCATCATTTCCTCAAGAGTGCAAGGTGCATATCACTGTCATATCCTCTCTAGCACACTGCACTGACAATATACATACACATTGTATAATATACAGTTATATATATATATATATATATATATATATATATATATATATTTCTATATAACAAACCAATCACACACACAAATAACAAAAGTAGATAAACATGTGGGGAGTAGTGCAGTGTAATGGCTATGGGGCAGCAGTCTTCCAGGAGTATTTCTGAGGCTGAGATGCTGCCCTATTTGCAGACAACTCTCTGCCCTGAGGGAGGAAGTTGCCCGTCTTCAGGCCGCACTGGACAGTAGTAAGGGAACCTTCCCAAAGGCCACACTGGATGGTAGGAAGGAACCTTCCCCATTCAGGGAGCACCAGAGCCACCACCATTAACTCAGAGGTTACGAAGAAAGCACAGTAGTTGGACCACAGGGGCTCAGGGAGAGTGAGGATGGTAGAACAGAGGCACACCCAGTCAGTTGTTCCACTCCACAATCCATACACCATTCTGGGGAGCATAGCTCCCCTATGGATGCAGCCACAGAGGAGACTAAGGAGGCTGAGGACAACTATCACAAGGGAGGCCCACAGGAAGGGAGACAGAGGATACCACAAGGAAAGGAAGCAGCTCCTGGTGGGGACTCAATTATTAGGGGGATAGAACTGGGGGAGCAGGGAAACTGAACTAAGGTGCCTGCCTGGTGCCATGGCTTGGAGGGAGAGGAAGCGATCCTCAGGATCACGAGAACAGCTGTACGGGAGTCTGAGCTGGATGTCATTGTCCACCTAGGGACAAATGACTTGGCTCAACATGAGATTAGAGCAGTGCAGAAGGACTTTGTAGAATTGGGAGGGCCTAAGACAAGTAGCACACACAGTATCCTTCTCAGAGGTGCTGCCTGTCAATGGCATGAGTGAGGCGAGGGTACTTTGCACCATGCAGTTTAATGAATGGTTGGAAAAATGGTGTGGAGAACAGGGGTTTGGCTTCATTGGGGACTGGGGTTCCATCTGGAGGACACCAGCCTATACTGGCAGGATGGTCTGCATCTGTCCAGGAAGGAACAAGTCTTTTGAGCAATAGGTTTAAATGCTTCATTGGCAAGCTTTTAAACTAGTCAAGGGGAGGCACTGATAAGCAGCAGGAAAATCCCAGCTCTCCCAACTAAACAGGGTACTAAATGAGAAAAGACCAAGTAGAAAGGTCAGTGGGGATGCTGCAACAGAAGGTAAAGCCATCAAAAATGGAGACAATGAGTACCAATGCCCATAGTCTGAGTAACAAGCTTTCTGAATTAGTGGCCTTGATGGAGGAGGAACATCTGGATATCATGGCAGTCACAGAAACATGGTACACACAAAACCATGACTGGGACGTAAACATACCAGGATACACTATCTACAGGAGGGACAGGGAGGGTAAAAGAGGAGGAGGAGTAGCTCTTTACATAAGGGAAGAAATCAAAGCAACAGAACAAAAGGGAAATAAGGGAGGAGAAGAAGCACTGTGGGTAAATTTGGAGACTGGCAATGGAACCACAATCCGCACAGGGGTTGTATAAAGACCCCTTCTCAGGGGAGAAATGGACAAGGAAATGATAGAAAGTATACTTAGAATGGCAGAAAAGGGGAGATATTGCTGATGGGTGATCTAAATATGCAGATGTTAACTGGAGTGCAGTTGCAGCAGCCACTTGAAGAGTGGGGTTATTCTAGATTCCCTACAGGGGCATGCCTTAGACAACTAGTATTGGAACCCACTCGAGAGGAGCAATCTTAGACCTGGTTCTCTCAAATGGAGATGAAGGAGGATCACAGATGTAGAAGTGGGTAGCCATCTGGGAACTAGCGACCATCGAACAGTATGGTTCACAATAAACACAGCAATAGAGTCACGTCATACAAAGGCAAAAGTACTGGACTTTAGGAGGGCTGAATTTGCCAAAATGGGTGAGTGCCTAAGGAATGCACTAGCAAATGGGCAGGAAGGAGGGTGGAAGAGCAATGGGAATAATAAAAACTGCCATCACAGAGGTAACAAGCCTTTGTGTGAAGCAAATAAACAAAATGAAACGATGTAAGAAACCACTATGGTTCTCAAAGGAAGTGGCAGTGAAGGTTCAAGAGAAAAGAAAGCATTCAGGAAATACAAGGAATCACAGAAGGAGCAGGACAGAGAACTGTATCAGTTGAAGCAAAAGGAAGCTGGGCAGGCAGTCAGAACAGCAAAGGCCCAAACCGAGGAAAAGATAGCCAACTCGGTTAAGAAGGGGATAAAACCTTTTGTAGGTACATCAGGAGCAAAGAAAGACCAAGGAGGGATAGTGAGGCTTAATAAAGGGAGGAGGGTGGGCAGAGGGTGACTGTGAAAAGGCAGAGATACTAAACAAATACTTTTGCTCAGTATTTACAAAGGAAGAGGGAGGTACCTAAAACAAACAGTAGAAACACTCTGGATAGAAGTTGATACCAGCCCATTTACAGAAGAAAGGGTTCTGAAAGAACTCTTAAAACTGAAGTGGACAAAGCAATGGGGCCTGATGGGATTCATCCCAGAATTCTAAAATAACTAAGGGTAGAACTAGTGACACCACTGACTACCCTCTTTAACAAATCAGGGGAGGATGGGGTGGTACCGAGGACTGGAGGAGGGCAGATGTGATTCCCTTCACAAAAGTGGGAGCAAGGCAGAGCAGGAAACTACAGACCTGTTAGTTTAACCTCAGTGGTAGGGAAAATGATGGAATCACTTCTGAAGGAAAAAATTGTCGATTATCTAGAGGCCAGAGGGGCACAGGACCCAAGGCAGCATGGATTCACAGCGGAAGGTCATGCCAGATGAATCTGATAGATTTCTTTGACTGGGTGACCAAAGTAGTAGATAAGGAGGGGCTGTGGACATGGCCTACCTAGACTTTAGCAAGGCATTTGACACAGTCCCACACAAAGATTAATATACAAGTTAGCCAGCCTGGGAGTGGGTCCCAAGATGACAGCCTGGATAAAGAATTGGCTGGAGAATAGTACACAGAGGTAATAGTAAATAGAGTCCACTTGAAGAAAGAGGGGTTACTAGTGGGGTACATAAGGTTTAGTATTAGGACCAGTCTTCTTCAATGTCTTTATAAGCAACATTGCAGAGGGACTGGAAGGAAAAGTATGTCTTTTGCAGATGACACAAAGATCTGCAACAGAGTTGATGCACACGGTGGGGTGGAAAGGATGAGAAGGGACTTAGCAAGGTTAGAGGAATGGTCAAATGTATGGCAGCTTAGATTCAATGCTAAGAAGTGCAAGGTAATGCACCTGGAAACAAAACCCAGGGAAGAGTACACAATGGGGGTGAGATACTAACAACAACAAAAATGGAAAGGGACCTGAGGGTAGTCATATCAGATGACCTAAGGTGGGCAAGCAATGTGAGAGGCAGCAAGGAGGGCTGGGGGATACTGGGATGGATAGGGAGAGGCATCACCAGTAGAAAACAGGAAGTTATTATCCCTCTGTACAGGCAGCTGGTCAGACCCCATCTGAGTATTATGCAGTTCTGGAGACCCAATCTCTGCAAAGACATAGACAGGATGGAAGCTGTCCAGAGGAGGGCAACTAAAATGGTGCAGGGTCTGCACCGGAAGACATGAAGAGAGACTTAAGGAGCTTCATATGTATAGCCTCAAGGAAAGGAGGGAGAGGGGGACATGATAGAAACTTTCAAGTACCCAAGGGAATCAACGAAGTCCAAGAGGTAGCATCTTTCAAAGCAAGAGGTGTGCAAGAACAAGGGCACAATTTGAAGATAGAGGGGTCAGCTCAGAGGTAATTTAAAGTATTTTTTCACAGAGAGGTTGTGGATGCATGGAGCGGCCTTCCAGAGAGGTTGTGGAGTCAAAAACAGTGGTGGAATTCAAGCATGCATGGGACAGTCATAAAGGCAATTCTAGGGGGTGGGGGCAGAAAGAAGTAGGCTGCTGGTTAACTAGGATCTGCAGCTTATTCATTAGGTAGGGAAATGGGCAGACTGGGTGGGCCAAGCGGTCCTTATCTGCCGTCAAATTCTATATTTCTATTTTAGTGCTTTCAGATTAAATATCCATTCCTCTCTATTCTTTCCAATTATTTCTTGTAATCTCCTCCTCCTCTCTCTCTAGAGGTGGGACCACTTCAAACCCCAAAATCTGAGGGAGGATCCAGTGTGCCCCTCTGTGTTAAAGTATTGTGCCACAGGGGACCCTCATCATTCCTTCTTATGTCCCCTCATGTTCCTGTATCTGCACTTTAAAGAGCACATTTCATGATGGTCCAGAAGGCTACATCTTGTAGTCTTTATATAGCACTAGACATGAAAGGGTGAGTGCATTTGTTATTTTTGGCCAAGGTTTACTCTGCTTTCTATAATTTGGATTTGTTTTGAGCTCTGCACCCGCCTTTGCTGTTCAGCTGCTGGGATGCTGGCTCCTGATGATAACACTGTAAGGCAGAGGAGTGCCTCACACTGTTCAGTACAGTGCAGTCACAGCAGTTTTGCAAGGAAACCTATCAGTACTCAATGTACGTACTGTATTCCCCCTTCCACAAGACACCCTGTTAACAGTGCATTATGCCAAAATCTAAATGCCTTGTCAGTATTTTTTTTTTTGTAAAATTGACTTCTTTCTGCCTCTGTAACAGCACGGGGATTGAGAGAAGATCAAGTTGCTGTCTACACCTTTTCCCAGTCCTTTCGACTTTCATGCATAAATTACCCCTTTGTGAAAGACAGGAGATGAAACTTACAAAATAGGAGGCAGAGTTTCAACTACTAGGAAAATTTAAAAGCACATTTCCCAGTTATTTTGACTTTCATGCATAAATTACCCCTTCTTGCATTGATTTTGGATTGTATTTCATTACTGCCCTCTGCAGTTATTTTTGCATTCTGAGCAGCCAAAATGCAGGGTGTACAGGAGCTTCTGTAGCAAGCATGGTGTTTCTGTGGACCCAGGGCTGTACTGCTCACATTACTGTATGACAGAGGAGTGACTCACACACACACACATACACACACGTCAATTTTACAGAAAAGCATACTGACAAGGCATTTGGATTTTGGTATAATGCATTGCTAACAGGGTGTCTTAGCAAAGGGGAAACATAGTATGTACATTGAGTACTGGTAGTTTTCCCTTTCAAAACTGCTGCAACTGAACAGTGTAAGTCACTCCTCTGCCCTATAGTGATGTCAGCAGTACAGTCTGGGGTCCACAGCAACACCAGGTTTGCTTTTGAAGTTCTGGTACATCCTGCATTTTTGCAGCTCAGAATGCAAAATCTGACTGCAGAGGACAGTAATGAAATACAATTCCAGAATCATGCAAGAAGGGTTAATTTATGCATGAACATCAAAGGACTGGGAAAGGTGCTCTTTAAGGGCTCTCTTTGTTTGATCTACATATAATCTGTTATATGGACACTGGATAATGTAAATTACCCATTCTGTAGTACAGTCTACATGTTCCCTGATTTCAAATTGTTGATTTGTGTGTGGGTGTTCAAAGACCATTATTTTACCTGTATGTCCACATACTGATTATCTACCATAGGGTGTCATCCCCAGGTGCAGTAGTCCCAGCAGCTGCTGCCCTCCTCTAGGATGGGTGCTTTAAATTGTGACCTGACTAGTCTATCCTTCAAGTTCCTCACCCATTTTGCAGCTACCACTCTTCTCTGCTGGAAACCAGATATGTTGGGGTTATCTATGGTCACCAAATGCCAGTTGTTATTGATTATCTTTCTGATATTGGTTATCTTTTGATTGAACTTCACTGCCAGCACTACCCTGTCTGTGGTCGCTCTAGGTCTATTACCAGTTAGACAAAGAAAGAACACTGCTCAAGACTTTCACAGAGGAGCCAACATACAAGTCTTACAATCTGAAGAAAAACAACTGTCAGCTGCACCTTAAAGCACTGCTAATGCCACAGGATAGCATACTATAATAATATGAATGTTTATTTAAACAAGGAGTAGCACCCCCACACACACTCACAGTGTCTACATGCATTTTGAGTTGCACTTGACTCTTTATCAAGACTTAATACAAAACTAAAAGCTCCCTTAAATAGCTCCTATTGCACATGTGCTCCAATACACACATACTATGTGTATTAAAGGTGCAGTACATTGCAACAACCATAAAAATGCTTTATACAAAAACAATAATAAATAACTATCAAAGCTGTAATAGATCTATAAATATTGCACAAGCCCATCACTACAACTGCTATACTTAGTGCTATACATAATATGACAGTGAAAATTCAGGTATGCCAGCAACTAGACGTACATATAAATATAAACATACAGAGTCAGAAAGAGAATCAAGGAACTCAGAAAATATCTATCTATTAGCCATCTCTTATAAGGAGCTAATTGAAATGTCCATTTAGACCAGGAAATTGACCTGCACACAGTTTGAACTGCCAGTATGTTTCCTGGCACATACATGCATTGTTCAACCCCATGGATACTGGAAAATGTAATCTACCCTTCTGTAGTACAGTCTATATGTTTCTGATTTCAAATTTTTGATTTATGTGTAGGTGTTCAAAGACATTTCTTTTACTTGTATGTCCACATACTGAACACCTCCGCAGGGGTGACATCCCCAATTACAGTGGTACCAGCGGCTACTGCTCCCTCTTGGAGTGGGTGCTTTAATTGTGACTTTACTAGTCTATCATTCAAGTTCCTCACTCTTTTGCAGCTACTTCTGGTCTCTGCAAACTGGGTATGTTAGGGTTATCTCTGGTCACCAAATGCCAGTTGTTATTGATTATCTTTCTGATATCAGTTATCTTGTGATTGTACTTCACTGCCAGAACTACTCTGTCTGTGGTTCCTCTAGGTCTATTACCAGCTAACAAATCCTTTCCTTCCTGACTCTCAATTCTATAGTCAGCTCTCTGTAATGTGTTTTCTTTATAGCACCTATCTGTAAATCTCTGTAACATGTCTTGTTTATTAGCTTGAAAGTCTTCTTCTTTACTGCAATTTCTTCTGACTCTTACTAGTTGTATGTACTGTATGGTATGCTATCTTTCAGTTAAGTCTCATGGTAGCTGTTGCCATGGAACAATGTGTTCCAGTGTGCTTCCTTTCAAAATAAGGTATTCTCAAATTGCCCATTAGATACTTTTATTAGCAGGTCCAGATATGAACTCTGTTCCCTGCTGTGTTGCATAATAAATTGCAGAATGGTATTCCATGTATTAAGCTGACAGCAAAATTCCTTTATGTCTTCTCTGTGCCTTTCCATAGGCATAATATATCATCTATATATCTGTACCCTCCAACAATGCTTGCATTAAATCTGCTGTGATTTGGGTTTAAAACTGTTTCTGTTTCAAAGCTGTACATAATGGAATTGGTGTAGACCAGCACCATTGTGCTGCCATTGTTTTCTTTTTGTTGAAATAGCTGCCCATTAAATTCAAAGTAATTAAATCTCAGAATAAAGTCTGCTAGTTTTGTAACAATACTGTCTTTAGTTTTGCTGCGTTATCTCTCCTACTTAACATCTTACCCATGCTATTAACACCTTCCCCATGCAATATCAATGTTTAGAAAATGGTCAAGATTATTCAAAGTCGCTGATTGGCTGACGGGCAGTACAGGGGGTACATTAAGTTTCAATAGATGCCCGCTTAAAACAAGACACCAATTCAGGGTGTCCTATTACCAACTTTATCCTTGGGCACCCTGAATTTGAAAAATCAAACCGCCATTTTTTTCCCCGCTTAGCGAGCGATCAAGGTACCCCACATACACACAGACTCCCGCACAACAGCTCCAGCACGACTTTCTTTTAAAAAAAAAAACATAACCTGATCAAAAAATGCACCCTGTTCCTTCAGTCCATAAAAGAAATTGCCTCCAGAGAAGTGGCGGTTCCACAGCCCTGCACTTCCGTACTCACCAGGAATGCGGCAGACCACTGAAAACCCTCCTACTCCACAATCCTCGTCCCTCACTATCCATAACAGATAGAATACTCCTCCCACATCACATCAGTGTTTTAAATTTTAAATACCACCTTTTTTTTTTCTGCTGACTTCTCAGGTCTCTTGGCGCTTGCCTATTTAATGGAGCTGTCCATGTTCACACTTACATTCTCCACAGCTGAGCCTCTCAGACCTGGCTGCCTCTTCTCATATGCAGTAATTGTCTCAAACAGCAGCTGCTCTTCAGACTTAAAAAAAAAAACTTAGTGCTGTTGTGCCACACTGTACTTGTGACTCTTAACTTTTTGGGAGGGGATAACCAGAAGAGAATGGCTCTGTGGGGAGCAGCAACGGGAGATGGAACAGCTTTCAAATGTAGGGACTATTTTATCTTTTTTAATATTTATATTTGTTTAAACTCATTTCCTCACTTATTTGATCAATTAATTAAAATTTACACGAAGCCATTTTCTAAGCACAATAATACCCTCCAGGGTTGGGCGGTATGGGCAATACCGGACCTTCAGGGGCTATAGGCCCTCTGCCTGCGTCGGGGCCTCATTACGCCCTGGACAGTCCGGTATTGCCTTAGTACTGCCCACTCCTGTCGGGTATTATTGTTTGCATAGATCTGGCCACATCGAAGGTCACTGGTATAATATCTTCTTGTATAACCCTCTTAAATAACTTTAAGTTTCTGAATGATGACAGTGGCATCTCTTAGATGTGTCAATGTATTTTCTACTAATGGCTGTGGATAGTAGTTAAAATATTGGGAGATAGCCTGACACAATAGGTCGGCCAGGTGGTATCTGGGCATTCTTGTGCACCTTGGGTATACAGTAAAAGTAGGCATTCTTGGGTGTTTTTTCACTAAAATGTCTGTTTCCATTGGTTAAGGCATTCCATATCAACATATTCATTAAGAATCTCTCAATATGTAGGGTCACCTGGTAACTTGTGGTAGTTATTTCTGTCTAATAAAAGTTTCATACATTTCTTTATATTGTTTCACATCCTGCACAACTTTACCCCCTTCTCTGCTGGTTTAATTATAATCATTATATCTTCACTTAAGTTCTCTAACACTTTTCTTTGCTGGAAGGTTAAGTTCTGATGTTTCTTTGTACAGGTTCATTATTTGTTTTCAGCTACAGTACAAAGGTTTTAATACCATTGTTTCTTCCTAACAGTGGTATATATGTTGATTTTATGTTCAAAGCTTGTTTGAGTTTCCTTTGTTCTTCATTCCCTACTTGTTCCTGACCAAACAGATTTTTAAGTCTAAAAGTTCTAAAGAACTTTTGTAAATCTACTTCCAGTTTGAATAAATCACACGGTTGTATGGGTGCAAAGGAGAGGCCAGACCTAAGATGCATTTCTTCTTGAATATAGATATTATTTCTGAGGTTCCCATCAGTTCGATCCCATATAATTCTGCTTTGATGGTCTTCTATCTGTCCCTCCTCTCTGTCCCCGTCTGTCTGCCCAAAACCTGATGGTCCACGTGAGGGTCCACGCTATACTGGAATTTCTAAGGTCATATCTTGTTCTTGGCCCAGTTGTAGGGCAGCTTAGCCATTGTGAGTCACCCAAAGGACCCTGTGGATAAGGTTCCTGTTGTGATACCTGTGCACCCCTGGTATAACTATTATCACTGTCTGTCCCACTGTCTGTGCTGTATTGCATTTGGCTTTATCTGTTAAATTGTTTTAATGTATGTACTCTGTTTTCCTTGAAATCAATGGTGTCACTGATAATTTATTTGATTTTTGTTGTTTCAGTCTATCTTCATATTCTTGTGGTTTTCTTTTAATTTCCTCTAAATTTCTTCTGAATTCATCAGCTTCGATTTTGAGTTTAAACGATTGTTCTATAAGGTTAATCTCAACAGTAACTTTCTGCCTTTTTCTGTAATAGCCTCAATTATAGCACACATAAAATTGTAACTAGTCGATTTCTGATGCCATCCCATTTAGCGAATAGTTTTACTGAATTAATGCCTAAATTGGGTTCCTCCAAATTCAATTGCAACACCCTAAGTATCCTTTGGTGTTCCAGGTACTGGGTTAGTGTAAGTCCATGCCAGTTCAATCTGGTGTTTTAAACATAAGGTTTTCTATTTTATGTGCCATATGTTTAGGGGTTTCCACCATTTGTGCTGTGAGATCTCCCCCACATCACTTGAAAGAGTTCCTTCCTTTCTTCATCTGAGAAGGAAGTAAAGTGAAGTGTATTCTGTAGGCTATTACCAATATCTTCAAAAGCTTGTAAGCCTGGATTTTCCAACCTAATTATATTTAAACACACAGTAATCCTAAAATATGAGACTGTAAGATATAGTTGCTTACTGTGTTTACACAATTTACACTGTTTTCAGTTATATTTCCTTTTTCAACCATCATACACACGTATCTGCTTGTCCTCTTCAGCATATCTTTAGTATAACAGTTAGGAGCATGTGGGTAGTGGTGCCTTTAACTTCTGTCTTTAGGCTTCCGAGGAGCTATAATAGATTAGAGTCAGTAGATTTGTTGAGATCCTTTCCAAAGATACTCTTTCAATGTTTTAGTTGTTTCAATTTCTTTATTTTAATAGCCACTAACCCATTTGTGACTGGCCCTAAAGAGGCCTGAGAACCTATGTAAAGCAGCTGATAGTACTTTGCATATACTGTAGGTGCACTGGAAGGCTGGTAGGTTTGGAGGGTGCTAACTATCCATTAGTGTCTCACTAATTACTGCCTCTCAAGCCAGGTCTTATGGCCTGTGCTCCTAATACTCGGCCCCAATTACCCCGCATGTCTGTTACAATGTTGTTCCTTGTGTCCAGTGGTTCTGCTTGCCCACCGAATACCTAGAAGTTCAATAGCCTAATTTTCTTAGTGCTTCATGGTTCCAACAGCTCACTGAAAACCTGATTGTTCAATACCTAAATTTCCTTGTGTCCAGTGGTCCTGCCTGCCCTCCAAACACCTGGCAGTTCAATACCCTAATATCTCTGGAGTCCAGTGATCACCCCATAGGCATGACACCTCCCATCCTTCCCGACCAGTCCCCACCACTATTGTTGGATGGGCAGGTGGCATCACTGGACACCAGTGAAAATGAAATTAGTTACTGGCCAGTTGTTTTTGGGCAGGTGAGACTACTGGACACTAGGGAAACTCTAACTACATAATTGCAGGGTGATAGGAGCAGAGTGGGGACACACTAGATGCCAGGGAATGCCAGGAGATGGGCTTTTGATAGCCATGAGAGGTTCTGTGGGTGTGGGAGGTACTGTGGGGTGGGTTGCAAACTCTGTTTGCGCCAGGCCTGTCAAGAGGCCCACATGGGAAGCAAATGATCCCCTAGCACCTTGTTTGAGATCATTTGCATATAAGGGCACAATTTGGCAGATTGCTCCAGAAGAACAATCATCATTAGTGGACTGTAACAACCAGATTGCTACTACAGGCCCTATAGCACCCTATTGGCCACATGCCTCCTGTGGCCTGTAGGGGGCTGAGATTAATAGGGCACACTCAGGATAGTGCATGGCAGGTATATTGGAACATATGTTTGGTGCTCATATAGTACTCCTGTGTATTCCTGTATACCTGAAGTTTCTCCAGGCACTAATTTGCTCCTGGAGCAAACATTTAGTTGAGCTTAATCTAGGATCTTCAAATATCCTGTTCAAATTGTACGTTTGCTGTTTCAAGTCTTACAGTAGCTCAATCAATTTAGGAAACCTCTTTTGTAGGTTGAATCCAAAGAGTTTTACAAAGTAACTTCCAGATACAGGTAGTACATGGACTGTAGAAAAGTATAGAAATTACATTTATGTAGTGCCTTTCATATACTGTATCTCAAAGAGCTTTTCAAGAAGTTTTTTTTTTATTTATCTATCTATGCATTTGTTTTTGTTGACTGGGAAAGAAGGCAAGGAAAATATTTGCTGTGTTTAGCCTCATCCCATGGGAGAATACAGGAAGTAATGATAGATATTGAGCCATGTTTAACTGTTGGTAGTTTATGTGAATTGTAGGAATTTGAACAATGCACTAGAGGAATTCCGCTATTTCTTTTCCAGAAGTGCCACTGATCTTTAATGTCCTCCCTGAGTGTCCACTTCAACAATCGCTAGAACAGGCAGACAAGGCCTTGGTTTAACACCTCATGTAAACAATGACACATCATGACAGTACAGTGTCACCCAACACCATGCTTCAGCATCAGTATGGTTACTTATAACTAGGAGGAGAGTGGGCCCACTAAGCTAACAGCACCACTTAATACAACACTTGATGTTTATTGGAGGTCTCGTATCAGACTACAGTGTCCAATACAGCTTACCTTATTTACACAGGCTTGCATAACTAAGATGTCTCATCTCATTTCCAGTGGGTTCCTTCTTCTGTTTGTGCAGTTTGACACCCCAAGGGCTATTGCCACTTTGATTCTCAACTGTTTGCAAGTACTGATTGTCCCATAAGGTCAGGGAGCAATGTGTCTTGCATGCTATTTCATTTTAATCACAAAAACATTATGCCAAGCACAAGGTGTTTAAATACAACAGATAATACTGATACAAACCTGAGGAAAGCCATATTAAGAGGAAAACATTGTAATAACAAACTAAAGGAGACTGCCCTGATGGCCTGGGGTTAAGGCATGTTCACTGCACTCAGGAAATGCAGGTTCATACCTAAGCCCATTGTCCTAATCAGAAATGACAGGCATAGGAACAGCAGTCAGACTGATGCCTCTCTTATCCAGAAAGAGTATCCTACATGCCAAGCAAGTGACTGCACCTAGTGGCTCAAGAGAATAGGGCTGCATTTCTGCATGGAATGCAGTTTAGTTCTCCCTGCTCCCACACTGGGGCACATACAGGTGCCCATTGCTGAAGGGTATGAAGGTCTCAACACTAAGCTCTAACCCAAGACCTGTGGTAGTTATGGTGACACCTTATTTTGCCTGTGACAATAACCTGTACCCCTCACCTGTTGACCAGGTGATGTAGTTCCCAAGTCTGCCCTTTCTAATGTGTTCACTAGTAATGGGCCAAGAAGATATCTGCATGACCTAGCATTGAGGAGCCAGTTGGTGCAATACTGGGAACAACACAAACTCAAGCATGAATACTCTGGTCAAAGGCCACAGGTCAATCCTCAGAATAGCAGTGTGATCAGAGGGTGGACAGGAGAAACTTCATAATAAGAGAATGACAAATAAATGCTAAAGATACTCAAAATGGAGAAAGAGCATTTTGTAAGAGACGAAAAAAGGGCAAGCTACAACAGAATACAAATGGACAACTCCGCCAGTTCCTGGAGCAGGTTTACCTTTAATGGATTTAATTGGAGAAAAGTCAATTTGTTTTCTCTGCAACTTTGAGGTGAGGAAGGGATCATCATTTTCTCTGTTGTACTGACCTCATGATCGCTTCCCTGTTTTATTAATAATAATAATAATGTTCATTTATATGGCGCCTTTCTATTTCTAGGCGCGCATAGTTAAAAACAATTATAACAACCAGTATAAAATCTGATAGTACATGACACAGTCAAAATGTCATATTGAATAAACAGTTCAATTGTACAGAAAGGCTTTTGCCAGAGAAATGTTTTCAGACCATTTTAAATTCCTCCACAGAAGTGCACTCGAGAATTGATGGGGTAGAGAATTCAAAGGTGGGAGCAGCATAAGAAAAAACTCTAGCACTGGATGATTTCAGATTCACCCTTGGAATTCTAGTAACCCTCGTCAGCCAAGCAGAGTGATTGATCTGGGCATCAGGGTATCAGAAGTTCTTTTACATAGACAGGACCCTGACCGTAAGGCTTTGAAAGTCAGTAAACCGACTTTAAAGGTGATCTGCCACCTTATTGGCAGCCAGTGCAGTTCACACAGCACCTGGGTAATATGGCAGGATCTACTCAAGCCTGCCAAAAGCCAGGCTACAGCATACTGCACTAGCTGCAGGCGATGGATTTCAACCCTGAAAGCCCTAGATAAAGGGAGTTGCAGTAGTCCAAGCGCCGAGGACACAAAGGTGTGGACCAAAGTTGAAGGTCGCCAGACGGAACCAGATGCTTAGCCCTGGTGATGTTCCTAAGATGGTAAAAGGAGGTCTTGACAACAGCTGACACCTGTGACTTCAGTGTTAGTCTATCATCAAGAACCACCCCCAGGTTACACACATGTTCAGAGGTTGGGAGAGAAAAGCCGCCAAGAATAATTCCAGAAGGTGCACCAACACCCGACCTCCCTATCTGGTGACCGGTCCACAGCCAGTACCTCTGTCTTTTCTGAGTTCAACTTCAGCCAGCTAGAATCCATCCACTCTTGGATTTCTTTCAGACAGTAGTTAAAGACCATGAGAGCTCCATCCTGGTCGAGGCAAAAGGAAGGTATAGTTGGGTATCATCTGCATAACAGTGAAACCTCAGCCCATACCTTCTTACAATGTCTCTGATGAGTAGCATATACACTGCAAATAACATGGGTGATAGTACTGAACCCTGAGGCACTCCATATGACAAAGCTGTTGGGCCTGAGGAAAAACCCCGACACAACTCTTGTGATCTCCTGTGAGGAACGAGTGAACCATCTTAAGACGGTCCCTGATATTCCACATATATGCCTCAGGCATTCTATCAACACCACATGGTCCATGGTGTGAAAAGCTGAAGAAAGATCAAGAAGAACCAAGATGGAATGGCTCTTCCGATCTCTTGCCATCAGGAGATCATTGAGCACTTGAACCAGCGCTGTCTCAGTACTATATCTTTTACAAAACTGGACTGAAGGGGTTCATAGATGTCATGGATGGTCAAATGGTCCTCCACTTGAGCTGCCACTACTTTCTCAATCACCTTCCCAACAAAGGAAAGGTTAGAGATAGGTCTGTAGGTTGCAAAACAGTCTGGGCCCAAGGTAGCTTTCTTCAAGAGTGGTGCCACCACCGCCTCTTTCAGGGAGCTAGGAAACTCACCCAATTCCAAGGAGCACCAGACTATCCACACAAGGACTGGATCGATGATATCACTACAACCCAAAATTAGGAGGTCAGTCCAAGGTCTAAACTACAGCACATAGGGTGCACACTCTGGATAATCCTCATGACATCCATGAACTCTGGTTGACTGAAGGAACTCCAGGAAAATTGAGGCAAAGCAATCTCGACTGTTCCACAACAACCCCCTAGAATGTGCTGGTTGCAAATCCGCCCTGATATTAGTCACCTTATTTGTAAAGAATCAAGCAAGCTCATCACACTCTAACTGTGAAAAAAGCTTTCCAAACTTGCAGACATGCTGGGTTGCACAGTCTGTCCACAGTACAAAATAGCAGAGCCGTTATCTCGAGCAACCGCAATCTCCCTGGACAGGAATTCTGCCTCTTACGGGTGATTTCAGATTGATAGACCAAATAATGGTCTATCAATCTAAGGTGGTCAGCATCAAGAGCGGACTTCGCCAGCAATGCTCTAACCTTTGCCCTGTCTCCACTTCTCCTCAATGTCCCTTCAAACCAAGAGGACTTGGGGCAAAGGGAGAAGGGTGCACATGAACTGGAGCAATAGAATCCAGAGCCACAACAGCTGTATTATAAGCTGACACAAGAATCTCTCGATCATTGCTTGCCAATGCGGGAATGAGAGGTCAAGTACAACCGCAAGGCCTTGGGCATTTATGTCCTTAAAGGATGGTACCTAACCATCTCCACAGGGGTGGGCCTCTAGGGGGTGCAAAACTAAACCCCACGGTGTAGTGATCTGACCACCTGACTGGTTCCACCCCACGCCGGAGGTTTCGATCCCTAGAAGGAAGATTAAGTCCAAAGAGTGTCCAAATTTATGTGTAGCAGGGAAACCACCTGTGTAAGGCCCAGAGATGTCATTAACTGGAGGAAGTGTTGACCAAATTGCGAGAGGTCATCGTTGACCCAGGTGTTGAAATCGACCAGAACCATCAATCTGGGTGATTCAAATGCCATGTCGATGATGAAGTCCGCCACTTCCTGAAGGAATTGCTTCTCATCACCGGTGGACGGTAGATAAGAGCAATTTGAAAGCCTATGCCTGCTACTACTGTACACTCAAAGGACTCAATCTCCTCAACTAATACCTCTGTGAGGCCCAGTTTGGTCTTGAAACAGACCTCAACCTCCCACGATCCAATCTTGGTGTATCACGAGAACCCGGCCAGAGTCATAGCTCTCAAAATGGGACCTGAATTATCATCCATCCAGGTCTCGGTGATGCAAGCCAGGTCCACCACACCAACAAGATCAGCCATAATTGCAGTCTTATTCTTAATGGACCTGGCATTGCCCAGCACTGCCGAGTTGGACGAACCTCATGGGTCACCGGGCCATCTGCCTACCATATTCAGTGGTATCTTTGGGTATGGCCACCAGACATGGCAAACCATGATCTGGATTCCATTTCACCCCAGGGCACCTTCTAGATCCAACCACCCTGATACGGTGACCCCCTCATCCATACTCCTCTGTTTATAACCCCTCACCCTCCCTCTCCTACACATAATGCCCAGCACTCTACAGTGCTGGTAGGTCTCAAACTGGAGAGGGAGAATAAAAAGGCAAAGGGCATGAAGGGAAGAGGATGAGTAGCACAACTGAGGGGTTAAAGACCAGCACATGCTGCAGCTATACAACCAAATAATGAATACAATAAAACAAACCCAATCACACTATCCCCAAAAATAAAATATACAACCTCAATATAAAACAATTTAAAACACCACCCTGATCCTAGTTAGCGAGATCAATTCTGTACTTAAATCTAAAGACAGCTGCAATCCCCACATGCATATATAACATACAAAAGAAAAAAAATATATTAGGTTCTCTCACCACCCAAACAAAACTAAATAAACAAAACAAATGTGAAATTAAGTTTTCCCTCCCCCTAGTCCTCACACAACCAGGGAAAGAGGGTTCATTTGGTACTCTCCTGCCAAAATTAACAATTACAATCAGAAAACTAAATAATAAAATAACATACAATAATACAGTTTAAAAATTCTCACAATCAACAAAACAAAAAAAAACATGAGACCCCCAAGTCCTCTCACAACCAGGAGATACAATCATTTTGGCACTTCTCACTACCAAAAAGTCATAGACTGTAAATTTAAAACATAAAGCTTTAACATAAATAAATAAATTAAATATATGGATGCAGGGTCCTCTCACCACCTGGTCACCCAAAGAAAAACGTTTTAAATCCAAGAAGGGTATCAGCAGTCTTCACAGAAAAGCACAGAGATCACAGCATCCAGTAATCCAATAATCCAGTAATCCAGTGGGAAGTCAAACTCATAAAATCCCAAAAATAGGGGATAAAACAGGACCAAGTAAAGTGGGGATAGGAGAAAATCCACAGAATAGCTCCACTGAAGTACAAGAAACTTAAAATCCAAGTCCACTATGGTTAAATCTTGCTAGGAGAATCTCAATGGCACTCTAAGGCTCCCTAACTCCCAGCAAAGTGTATCCTCGGAAATATTGCCAACCCAACAAATGAGCCCAAAATAGGCTGCAATTGCAGCCATATCCACGAATCCAAGGCAGCACAGTACCCCAGCCAACTCCCTGGCCAGGTAAATACTCCGACCCCTGTGGTGTAGCAAATCCTGAGGAGAAACACCCGCTGGAGTCGGGCCTCTCAGTCACCAAACGCCTATTACAGATTCCAGCCAAGAATTCCCTAACACTCTCAGCCTCTTCACTGACAAAGTTTAAATGACAACCAGTGAAAACCTTTGTAGTCCCTTAAATCCCAACATATTCTCCTGCTAGGTCAATTCATGGAGGGTGTTCTGTCTCCTTCCCACATTCATGGCTCCACTAGCTTCTCTTCACAGCCCCACGCCCTCTGAACATCCACAACATTCTTACTGGGCAGAGAGCGAGGAGCATTAACCACAGTAATAAAAAGAGTCTTAGGGCTCTATGGAACTTCACTCAAGCCCAACAACAGTAATGGGGAGGAGGAACAAACAGAACAAAGGTTCATCCAATTTCTCACCGCAAATCACTAGTCTGTGGATGACACTCACACCAATAGACTACTGGTGAATAGCAATAAAATCCAAAGTGAAACAAAAATAAAAGCGAACAACATAACAATAAAATAAAGTGAACAACATAACATAAAATGAAATAACTAAAAAGTCCCGATGAACAACAGCAGCACACCCAGCCTAGGCCATCTTGCAACTCAAGGCAGGATCACTCCCAATTTATGCCCCTTGTTGTCTCCGTACTCAACTCCCTCAAGAGTCAACATCACAACCTGCCCTTACCATCTGTAACTCCACAAATGACCCCTTTGAGCAAGTTCACTCTTTCAGATACCTCGGAATAACCCTCAAAACCCATCTCACATATCATGATCATAGCCAAGGCCTCCTGTCCTCACTCAACTCGAGGACTGACCTGCTTTATTGACATAAACATTTCCTAACAGCCAAGGCTCTCCAACTGGCTGTATCATCATACGCTCTCTCTGGTTGATTATGGCCTGGTGATATATGGCTCAGCTGACCCAACCTCCTCTCCCGGGTCAAGAATTCCTGAATAAGGCCTGCAGGCTGATCACAGGCGACAACAGACTGACTCACACCTGTAATTCATACAAATCTGCAGGATGGCTAAACTCTGATGCCAGACTCAAATATCATACCTGCATCCTCGGTAAAAGATATCTCTCAAGTCTACCCCTGGCCTTGATTCCCTGGTCTCCACAGCACCTTCAGCTTATGCCTTGAGAAGTACCACCAGGTCCTCCTTCTCTGTGCCCGCTGCAGAACATCATTGTGTCAAAGTGCCTTTTATACCATGCCCCTATGGCTCAGTGAGCTCCCAACTACCATCACCCACCTACCCAAAATCATCCCTTTCAAACTGGCCCTTAGGAACCATCTCCTTGAGTAGTACAATTGTGACTGCTTCTGACCTCAGACATGGCCACTTGTTTTTAGAATGTTTATTCCATCCGATCATGTACTTCAGGCTACCTTGTCACAGTTGTTACCTCTTCCTGTTCATGACCAAGGTTCTCTTTTAAATCCTGGAGTTAGCCATGTGAAACTCCTTGTATGACTAGGGACCCTTGCCTGCTGTACCATCCTGTAATTATTGTACCACTGATGGAATAACTCCTGTACAACCATTTGTATCTGTTTAACAATGGCCCACTGCGGCTTGTTGTAACATGTTGTGTTTACTGCTGTATAATATGTTTAATTTTTTCATACCTATTGTATTACCTTAACTTCCATGTACTTTGTTGTAATTATTGTCCAATTGTCTTGATGTGAAGCTTTGCAAATGAGTCCTTGACTCAAAGGTTGTATTCTGAATCATCAAATAAATACATAAAGTCCTCCAAAGGCCCACCTGACCCATGCTCCCCTTCAGCATTCACCTGTCCACCATGAGCCTCTGTTTGTTCCCCAGGTGGGGCAGAGGTGGGGGGATGTATACCTAACTGTGGTCTTCCATCAGGCAGTGGTGCAGTGTAGTGCAGGGTTTGGCTATTCTGACATCTGTTATCCTGATCACCAGGGCCAATTTCACTGGTTTTCTGCCCCCACAAGACAGTGGTATCTATGATGCCATGGGCATGTATGCCTGCAATGTGTGTTGCCACATGGCATCAACCAGCATCTTCCAGCCTGAACTGACAGTTCCACCTGTCATCACCCAGGTGGCACTGTTATGGCAGTGTTGCCTATCTCCCACCACAGAGAAGGAGGTGCCTCACAGGTTGCTCCCGCCACAGAGAAGAAGAGTGCCCTACAGGTTATTCCCACCACAGAAAAGGAGAGTGCCCTATGGGTGGCTCTGTTTTTCTTTTTCAGCTGGCCTCAGATGACCTAGGCTTGTTCCTGAACCCGGTTGGCAGGGTGGTGAGCAGGGGCCTGACTACTGAACTGATGGGCCACTGAGATCCCTCCTTTTCTATTGTGAGCACTCTGCTCAAATATTTTGTGAAGAATGAGTTTACAAAGAGCTGGATATACTCCAAATCAATAAGAATATATGTTTTATGAATTTTAAATATTTTAGTGGTCTATTTGGTCAAGCAAGGTCAATGCTCAGCTAACACTGAAGCATGCTCCACAGATGAAGAGAAAACATTCTGCCACCCTGTAAACATGTGTGTGCTTTGTGGATCACCCTATACTTTTGTGGCAGGATAGTATCAAACGGTGCTAAGTAGACTTTACTACTAAAAGTCATTGAATTTTCATACATGGGCCTAGGACCTGGGCACACAAGTGCAGCCATGGAACTGAGGTGCCGCTGGTGCACTATGTTCATCGTCGATAACTGGACCCAATTGCCCAGACATTGGTGCATTTGTGGCACTTGGACATATTTTGTGGCAGCATGCATTTATGTTTAGATGCAAGTGGCACCTGTATGTAGGCAAGTAACCCCAACAATGACGCATGCTAGACTATGGAGATGGTTGTCTGGTCAGCATAATTTTGACATGGCATCTAAAAATCCTAATTTTTAAAGCAAGCCTCATGTGTCATATATTTGATGCACTCAGTACAACAGTAATGGTATAACATGTTGATTTTGTTGTTGCTAGCCAGTTCTTGTTTTACAAGAAATAAGTTCAGTAATTAAGGTGATGCACATACTATCTATTCAGTTTCAGATGATTCAGATTGTATGGACTTTCCACAATCCAGATCTCAAAGGCACTATCCACATTTACTTTCTGAGGGGTTAAATGGATCAGAGATGTTCTCAGTGGATCACATACAGTAGTTTTCTCTCTACACAGCCATATGAATAATATAACATGGATTTCCAACTGTGTTGCTTGCCTATTTAAGATTGTTGTTATGACCTCTAATGTTATATTTAGTTTTGCAATTTTCACATCCTATAAAAAAGTTTTAGATAAGAAACATGCAGTGGTCCATACATTTTTATGTAATTGACCAGATTTCTAAGAATGCTCTTATTATTATCTCTAAGCAGAAAAGCTTCCTGAGCATCCCCTATGGTATCTTCTTGCTAGATCAGTTCTCCAGGATTCTCCATAAGATGCAATTCTAGAATGATTGGGTCCTTTTAAGGTCTTAATAATGCCCATGTGTCTCCATTTTTTCATGCAGACAGAATTCTGCAGTCACACTATAGGGGCAACTTCTTTGAGCAGACAGTTATTCCTGGGGTCCTTACTGTAGCACTGCTAAAAGCTGATTTTCTCAAGGGCCTTGAAGTAGGGACCAATGGATCTCTAGACAAACTAGATTAACATGGATTCATTAAGCGGCTGTGTCAATGTAGGCACCACAGCATACTACTGGAGACCACATCCTTAGGCAAATCATATTCCCTCAGTCCTCTTTGAAGCAGCCTCACTGGGCACCTTAGGTTCCCAATGGTTCTGACATAGATGTTTTGATTCTTGACCAACCAGAATCAGTATGGTCATCCTTGTGACTACTGTATATGTTTAAGTGGACACAATTTATTCGGTGATGTTTTCTTTTTGTTTTCTGCACTTGCTGGAGCTCTACTTCTCGCTGCAGGACTCAGTTCTCTTATTTTGTATGAAGTGAGATTGGCTGTAAGACTCAGATACCATTTTAATATTATCTCAGTAAAACTGAAATTGTGGTAGGTATTCATTCCAGCCAGCTGACAGCTCTGAGCTTCTGCTCCTGTGATGTAGCTTTACTCATATAGTGACACCTATCACTGCATTCAGGTTTTGTGTAATGTAGTTAAAAGATAAGTGGCATGTAAGCCTCTCTCATGAGCTCTGCAAGCTGGGAATTTGAGTTTTAGAATTGCAAATATGACAGGAGACATAATATACTTAGGAAAAGAGGCATGCATTTAGTGCTTCACTCACAATATTGACTTTTTTTCTATCAGTTCTTGCAGCAAAAAGGGACTACAGGGTGCAACAATTATGATACAGAAATCAACACCAATATGTAATTTTGTTTTAGTTGGAGGATTAGTTTCCTCTGTAGATCTATCATCTCTCTAGTGCTGTATGTTCCTTAAATTGGATCTAGGTAATAATGTTCATGGTATTCATAAGCAATTTGCATCATGATATTACATATCTACTATACAATACCGTGCAAACTCATAACTGCAGCTATTACTGCAAACAAGACTAATGCACATGAGAAATACAAAATTGCACATGCTCATATAATGCAAAACATTATGGAATGTACTGTATATGCAAGTCACTATGAAAATATAAGCTGGTTCTGCTAATACTCATAAAGGTCAGTGACAATCTGTAAAATGGAGAACTAAGAACTTTGGGGTACCTGCCCCCAAAAGGTGTCTGACTATCTTAATTGTTAGCTGTCAACCATTGACAAATGTATCTCAAATGGAAACCAGCAGGGGTTGTGTAGGTCTAATAATCCCATGTAGTAATTGGTCTTGTCTAAAAACATATTAGACACCTCAGTTAGGTGTACTCTTGATGTCAGGTGTGGTCAGGAGGTGTAGTTGATGTGCTTCTAAAAACTGTTAACTAGGTACATCTCAATGAGGAATACACCTTGACCTGAGATATATTTCAGAGGTGTGGTTGATATGCATCTAAAAATGCTAATAAGAGACATCCTGGTGAGGTGTACAACCAAGTCACAGGTGTAGTCAAGAGCTGTTGCTGAGGTGCATACATCAGTACAGCCAGTGTACAGTAACTGTAAAAACTCTAAATACAGAACAGGGATCTTGTCCAAAAAAAGTAAGTACTATTTGCATAATTAAGTTTAAGCAAACTTTAAAAATTATTAACGGGGGCAGTTCCTACCTGTTCTCCACTCCCAGCCTCATTACAGGAATGACACACAGAGATAAAACTCATAGAATTCCTACATTAAATAGTTAAATGGAGCAGTGGCTCCAGGAACTGCTTTCAAAATACATTTCTTGTATACACTTGTCACTAGAGACAGTGAAGAATACAAAAACCAAAAGGAAAAATATTATGGAGTTAAGGGCCTCAGTCCCACTAGAGATGCAGCAAATTTTAATTCCACGGTGAAGTGAACAAAAGTTGGCACTTTGCATTATCACTCCACTATGCCGGTGGGCAATGCAAAGTGCTCACTCCGCCTTGTCATTACCACTTCATTAGGCGGAATGGCAATGCGAAGTAAGGCAAAGTCATTGTTTTAATGGACTTCACGCTCTCATTATGATTCAAAGAAAGTGATCCACTTGGTGTTTCAGATTTGGAGGCCCTCACACATCACATGGCTTACAGTACTGTAAGTCACATGCTCTTTAGCTAGGCAGGAAGAAAGTGAGCCATACAAGCAGACACGTTTACTTTCCCCTGTGCAGACGGAGAGAGAGGAGTGTGTTTTGTGACTCTGATACTTTGAGATCAGAGCGAGGAGGAGATTTAAACTTTGATTTAGACCCAATAGCTTTTTAAAAACTGCATTTTTTGTATTTCTGCACTCTTTTTACTTAATTTGTTCTTTCTGTAAATTTTATTTTTCTTACCTTTATAACTTGGTAGTTGTTTGCGTCTGTGTGACTGTGTGTATGTGTGTGTGTGTGTTATGACAGGTGAGTAGTGATTGCTCAGACTGAGGGAGCTCAGTAGGAGAGCTGGACCAGGTGAGGGAATGTCTGGGGTGGGGCAGCTCTGGGAGATCGTGGTAGTGGTAAGTGTTGTCACCGTGTGCATGTGTGGAGGGCATGGGCACCCATTCCTGTTGGACTGCTGAAAACTTGTGAGTGTCCCCCCTAGAAGCAGGACCAGCACCGCCTCCTGTCCTGACTCAGAGGCAGTTGAACCACCACCACCACCACCAAGTCCAGCACCAGGTCCTCTGAGCAGGATTTGCCTGTTCCCTTGGCCCAGATGTGATCCCATCCCTTTCAGCACTGTGACCAGCCAGCTGCCAGTTCACCTGGCCATCCCCTGCCTGTGCCACCCCACACCTCCATTGTTGGGAAGTTTTTGACTGTGTTGGGGGAGAGCAGTGTGGTCAAGTGCCACCTATGTGAGGTGGAGGTGCTCCGTGGCCCCTGGGGACACACCTGGGGACTGGCAGCACACCCATATGCTCAAACACCAGCACTTGGAGTGGCAGACTGCACAGAACAGACCATGCCTGCACCTGCTGGTCATTCTGTGGCAGAGGGTGAACTGTGCATTGTGGCATCCCTAAGAAGGGAGAGCCACAGCAGCACTCTGCTGCACCACCAGCACCCCCCACTAGCACCACCAGCAGGCCAGCCTGTATAATGCATGGATCCCAGAGAACTGCATGTAACACAGGCTGACTTAGCTCGGAGGAGGTTGTGGAGTCAAAATCAGTGGTGGAATTCAAGCATGCATGGGACAGTCATAAGGCAATTCTAGGGGTGGGGGTAGGAAGAAGTAGGCTGCTGGTTAACTAGGATCTGCAGCTTATCCAGTAGGTGAGAAATGGGCAGACTGGGTGGGCCAAGCGGTCCTTATCTGCCATCAAATTCTATGTTTCTATGTTTCTATGTTTCTCTGGGGTGCTGTAGAGGAGAACAACAAGAGGGTGAGTGCTTGGAGCAGTGGCTGGATCACATAGAGGACATCAGTTGCAAATTATGTCCATGCTGGAACTGCTGCTGGATCATCATGGGGTCCCACATTAGTTCTTTTTCCTCACACCATGTGCCCCCACACCTTCCTTGCTGTGTTATAAAATGTATTCCTCCACAATCCCTGACCCTTGTATGTAATTATGACCTATTTTGTTGTCTTCCGATGTGACACTTTGTATTCTGAGTAATGCAAGTATACTGTGCTAAACTGCCTGTGTGCAGTCATTCTTCTTTCCAGTCTGTGTATGTGCTGCAGACACTGTCCAACTCCTGACTTAAAAACAATCATTAATGAGTGCAATGGTGGGGTGGGAAGCATGGAGAGATATTACAAAACAGACTTACAATACGCCTGAGTAACAATTAAAAGAAATTAATGTTGTGATTCGTGACGAGATTGTGAATCATGATTTGTGACTGCATTTGAGACCGTGATAATGAAAAATGTGATTCGGTGTCAATGGTGTGAGATAACAGTATGAAAATGTATTGGGAACGTGAATGCCTATGGCTGTACTTCCCCAATGAGCTGTAGCTAAAACTCCCAGACCTAAAAATACGTATCAGTGAGTACAATGGTGGGGTGGTGAAGCCTGGAGAGATACTACAAAACAGGCTTACAATACATCCAAGTAAGTAGAAAAATTAATGTTGTGATTTGTAATGTGATCGTGAATCATGATCTGTGACTGCATTTGTGGCCGTGATGATGAAGAATGTGATTTGTATCACAAGTGACTCATGATAATGGTCCTGACTTAAAACGCATATTAATGAGAACAATGTTCACACACAGAATTAAGCACCACACCTGTCCAGTACCCTGAAGGAAGGCAAAGAAACAACTGTGACTTAAGTTACAGATGGAGATTTGGCCTCTGAGAGATGCAAATGCACTGACAGATTAAGATTGCACAGTGCACTGAAAAGATGCAGACACAAAGGCACAACACCTAACCAGTGCTTCCATCAGAAATTCAGATCTGGAAAAGAATACCTTTGCCATTTGGGGTGAGCTGTATGTGGGGAGCAGAGTACTGCACTGCTGCAGTAACAGTCACTAGTACTAGTACCAGTAAAGATACCACAAAGAAGTATAAAATCACACAGCTGCAGTGGATAGCAGCTTCACATTGTGAAATTATTATGTGGCACAATAAAAGGTGTCTGATTTGATGACATGCATCACACATATACTCACACACACACACTAAGTAATGCATAGCAAATTGAAAACTTCAGTAATATAACCACATATTTTAAACAAACTAAAATCATGCATCAGGCAGTAACAGTCACTAATACTAGTACCAGTAAAGATACCGCAAAGAAGTACAAAATCACACAGCTGCAGTGGATAGCAGGATCACATTGCTGAAATTATTATGTGGCACAATAAAAGGTGTCTGATTTGATGACACGCGTCTCACACATACTAAGTAATGCATAGCAAGTTGAAAATTTCAGTAATATAACCACATATTTTAAACAAACTAAAATTATGCACTGCTGCACCACAACAATCAGCAAAAAGGCAAGAAATATTGAAAATATTGCTGTGTGTACATTAACACAGTTATTCAAGAAAATATCACCAAAACAGAAAGCACTGTCTTTTCTCCAAGTTAATCTACCTACACCACAGATACACTCCTCCCCAAAGCACACTTCCATTGTCTTTCAGTACACAGACTGAATGTTGTATATTAACATTCAAAATCCATACACAAATGATAAATGCTCATGATATGAGCACAGGAGGGTTTCCTATAATCGACTAACTAAAGTTTCAACAAAAAAATTACTCAAAAGGTAACAGCTTTTAGAAGGTTTAAATCGCAGAGAGCTCTCAGAACAGATTGTCTCCTACAGCTTCCTACACACACAATACTCCAAACTGAAGCTGTGCAGAACAATCTAGAGCCATGTGACCTAAAATCCCATGAATCACTGCAAAATTCACCTTTGGAGCTTAAAAACTAGGTGAAGTGAGGCGGAACATTGTTTTCAATGTACTTCGCCTAGAAATTGGTGGAGTAGTGGTTTGGGAAGGCGAAGTAATACAAAGTCATTGTTCTCAATGGAGTTGCGTACTCCATTATAATGCAAAGTACTCTCTTCTTCCTCTCGCTATGGAGCACTCCACGATTCACCTTCACTCCACGAATCACTTCTGGAGCTAATTGGGCCACTTCGCCCATCACTAGTCCCCACCCCCATTAAATGTACAGAACATTCACACACATAACAAAACTTGCACACCCTAGTAAGCTTTTGCCTCTTACAGCACCATAAGCAAATTGTTACTATAAACAAGGACATATCTTACTCTGAAAAAGATTAATTATTTTGCAAGCACTGCCCAGCTACACAAAGAGTTCCAACTGCTGCCTAACCAGGAAGTACAGTACTACAATAAATTTTAGAAATCACAGCTGCCAACAGTACCTATAGAGTGCCAAAAGATAGCCCTTCACTCAGTAGCTCAAAGCAGGCGCAAGGTGCAGTTGAGGTTTATACATCTAAAAGTTACTGTACATTTATGAAAAGCAGATGAGGTGTGCACTACAAAATGTTACATTTTTAAACACAGAATGTAGAAACAAAGAATTAGCTGGCAGAAATGACCGCTTGGTCCACCCAATCTGCCCAGATGTTCCCTGTCTAGTCCTTCTCCATAGACCCTAACTAGCCTCTGGCAACCGTCCCCCTGTCTGTTTACAAATATTCCCTTTATCTATCTCACACATGCTTGAAGCCCCCACATTATTTTTGCTTCAACCACTTCTTCTGGCAATCTGTTTTAGGCATATACCATCCTTTCAGTGAAGCAGTACTTTCACATCCCCTTTAAACTCCCCTACTCCAGTTTCATCAGTATGGCCCCGGTCTTGTTGCTCTTTTCAATAGAAAGAGACTCCACTCCTGTACCCTGTTCAATCTTGTGAGGAACTTTCGGTCTCGATCATGTCCCATCTCACTGTCTTCTGTTCCAGGGTGTACATGATTTGATCCTCCATCTCAACTCATATGATTTTGGTGCAGCTCTATTCAATTTTATTTGGTAAGTAAACTGAGGGAACTCCTGCACCATTTTAGTTGCCCTCCTATGTACTGCCTTTACCCTGTCTATGTCCTTTTTGAGGTGCGGCTTCATAACTGACACCATACCTAGATGGGGTCTCTCCAGCTAGCAATACAGTGGCAATGCCACCTCCTCCTACTAGAGATACCCCACCATGTGCATTTCAGCTTCCCACTACCCTACCCACTGCTTTGTCACACTACAGTACCTTGCCACTTTGAGGTTATCAATTATAACCCCATGGTCCCTTTTCTACTTAGTGACTATCAGTACCTTCCCCATCCTATTCTCATCTTTTGGGTTCCTATGCCCTAGATGCATGAGTTTGCACTTTTGGCATCAGCTCAAAACTGCAGTGATCTTGATGTTCCCCAAGATTCTTGCACATTGTCTGCACTCCTCCTGAGTGTCTGCCCATTAAAAAATGGGTTTCATCTGCAAAAAGCATGCCTTCCTTCCAGTTCTTCTGCAATGTAACTTATGAAGACATTAGAGAGGACCGGTCCCACTACTGAGCCCTGTGTCACCCCTCTTGTCATTTTCACATCATTAAGGTGAATACTGTTAACCACCACCCTGTATATATCCATTAACCTTTTCAAAGCCAGTTCACCACTTGGATCCCAACCCTGGGTGATTAATTTAATCAGTCTCCTGTGTGGAGCAGTGCCAAAGTCCACTTAAAGTCCAGACAGGCCACATCTACTGCTCTCTCCTGATCTATTTCCTTGGTCACCTAGTCAAAGAAATCAATCAGATTTCATCTGGCATGAGCCACCCTCCCACCTCCCCTACCCTTTGAATCTTTGGTGCCTGTTGTCTTGCAGCCCATTGGATTCAAGATACTCTGACAGCCTTTCCATTAGCACAGTTTCCATTAATTTCTCCACCACTGAAGTGAGACTTACTGGCAGATAGTTGCCAGCCTCTTGCCTGCTGCCATTGATATGTAGCAGAACCATGTCTGTTCTCCAGTCCTCCTGAACCACACCTGTTTCTAGTGAACAATTGAATCAGGCCATAAGTGGGGCAGCAAGCAACTTCCTGGGTTTCTTTAGGACCCATGGATATACCCTATGATCCATAGCCTTGTCCACCTTCAGAGTTACAAATCCCTTCAGGATGTTTTCCTCTGAAAATGGACTTGAATCCATCCCCTCTTTTATTCTGCTAATCCCTGGTGGTCTGTGCCCAGTCTGTCCAATGTGAAGATTGAGTAGTAGGTCCTACTCAGGATGGCAGCTTTTTTGGACCTCATCTGCACAGTCTTCCCTTCTGCCCTCCTATCCTCCTCTCCTTGTTATCTACTACTCACTTGCAGTATTTACCTGAAGAAAGTTTTATCGACTTTAGCTACCCCATTTGACTATATTTTTCTCAGTCTGTGCCTTTGCTCCCTCCTCACCTGTCCAACTTCCTCTGTTTTACTTGGTACACCTCCCAGTCCTTTCCCTTCTACATATCCTTATACCTCTGGAATGGTGCCCTGTGTTCCTTCACCACCTTGGCCACTTCCCTAGAGAACTGTAATGGTCTCTTTTCCTTCCATTTTACTAACTTCCTTCATGCAGAGGCTGGTTGCCTTAATTATGCCCTCCTTATATTTCACCACTGTGCCTGTAGGCCTCCAAGACAATACCCCAAAAGGCAGTTTCTGAGGCAGTCTGTCATTTCTGTAAGCTCCACCCTCCAAAAGCCCAGAACCCTTGTTCTCAAGTGGTTAGGCTCTGTTCCTGTCTTAGTGTTAAACCAAACTGTACAGTGATCACTGGTACCTAGATTCTGCCCACTGTGATGTCTACAATGCTGTCCCTGTTTGTATGCACCAAGTTAGGCACTTGACCTTCCAAAGTGGCTTCTTTGATGAGCTGTCTGAGAAAAGCCCATTATAGAGAGCCAGGTGCATCTCGCTGTTTGCTGAAGCTGCACTTTGAAGGCTCCCTTGCATGTCTGAGACTGAAGTCACCAACTAGCCACACCTCCCTTACTTGCCATCCTGATTATAGCTTCCTCTAGTACCTTACTGAACTCCTCTCCCTGTGCTGGAGGTCTGTATACCACCCTGTATGGACAGCAGTCCAAAAATCTCTCTCCAGGATGGCCCACAGCACCTCCAGTCTCTTTCTTATCCTCTGGGTTCCCCATACTGTAGCCTTGATTCCTCTCTCAGACATAGTACAGCCCCTCCACCACTCCTACCGACCCTGTCACTCCTGAACAGTATTGCCATGTCCTAGTTGTGGCTGTCAGTGCACCACAACTCAGTTATGGCCACCAATCCAAGCTAACATCTATTATGATGGCTTCCAGGTCCAGAATTTTGTTTCCAAGATTTCTTGCATTGGCAGATGCCTTGCATTTCTATTTAAGGTATAGTTGAAGTATATTCTGCTATATGTACCTGTAAAGTTTGTAAGGTGTACAATAGACATATATTAATAAAAGTACAAATTTGTAAGGTACAGCTAAGAGCCCAGTGTTTGTGATGTGTGTATAGGTGCAGTTGAGGTGAACACAGTGTGTAAACCTCAGACTAGTTGTACAGCTTAGTTCAGTCAGGGTCTCTTTGTGACACATGCTCCCATAAATTATGGAATGTGCCACAAATATGTCAGACCATTTGAAAGCAACATACAAAAATGCTGTTTGGTCCCTTGGGTGGGGAACAGGCTGAGGGAAGAACACAGAGGGTAGTAGTAAGTGGGGAGTTTTCTGCGATAAGAAATATAGCAAATGGAGTATCTCAAGGGTCAGTGCTAGGCCTGGTTTATTTGTGACATAGGAGAATGCTTCAGGGCAAGATCTGCCTTTTCACAGATGTCAAAAAGGTATGTGTAAGGGTAGACGAGAAGAAGTGATCAGGAAACTCATGGAGCATCTGTGTAGGTTGGAGAGCTGGACAAAGATATGGCAGATGGGCTTTAACAATTAAATAATGCAAGGTGGTGCACATTGGGAAAAAATAACCCAAGAATGCAATATGAAATATGGTGGTAGTACTGGAAAGCACCATGGAAGACATGGACCCAGGGGCATGATATCACAGGGCCTCAGAAAGCAGCACACTGTAATAAGGCAGTAGTTGGTAAGGCAAACAGGATGCTGGGATGCATATAGAGGGTTATAATCAGCAGAAACCTAGATGTGGGTCCACATTTAAGAAAAGTCTATGACAATCAGGAAACTGTATAGTACAGGAAATGTAGATGGTCTCCTGACTAGGAGGCAAGAAATGTGAGGAGAGTCTATTGGTCTTGAAGATGTACACCTTTATAAAAATGGAGGAAAGTGATGACATAAGAAACATACAAGTGCTTGTGCATGGGTTAAATAGAGTGGCTGCCAATGTACGTTTCTCCTTGGGCTCAAGTACAGGAACAAGGAGAAATTTACTGAAACTTGTAGGGATAGAGTCAAAGGAACATCTACAAGTACAATTTCACTGAAAAAGTGGTTCTACAAGTGAAACAAGCTGCCAGAGGAAGTGGTGCAGGCCAAGCGTAGCAGGGGTCTTGTCAGACAAACCTTTCTCTTACTGGGTAACAACGGTAGTGGATAAGGGCAACTCTGTGGATTTACTGTCCTTCAGTATCAGCAAGGCTTTTGACTTGGTGCCAGACAGAAGACTGCTGAAGAAGCCAGAGGACCTGGGCATGGTTAGGGACATATATGGGTAGGAAACTGGTTGAAGGAGAGACAGAAGAGGTTGTAGTAAAAAATGGGGTCAAATCAGAAGAGAGGAAGTCACAAGTGGGTGCAAGAAAGGTATCTGTCCTGAGTATTGTTCATTTCAATGTGTTCATCAGAGACATTGAGAGGTCATACAGGGCAACTTGTGTCTCTTCACAGATGACAAGAACTCTGCAGTATGGCAGACAGTGATGAAGGAATCAGGAAGATGCAAAGGGACCCACAAAGTCTAGAGAGGTGGTCTACAGGTTTGGCAGTTGAGATTCAACAACAACAAATGCAAGGTTATGCACCTAGGGAAGAAAACAGGACAGAGTACAGGATGGGAGGAGTTAAACAGAGCACTGTGGCAGTGAAAGGGACCTGGCAGTCATCATTAGTGACTCCTTAAACAATCAAGCCAGTGTAACAAGGCCAATAGTAAGTCTAATAGGATGCTGGGATGAACTGAAAGGAGCACTGACAGTAGGAAAAGGAGGTTCTACTACCTCTGCATAGGTCACTGGTACAGCCTCACCCGGAATACCAGCGCTCAGTACTGGAATCCTCATCTAAGGAAGGACAGGGACAGGCTGGGGTTAATTCAATATAGGGTGACCAAGAGGATTCAGGGCTAACAGGTCAGATGTTATGAAGACCGTCTTATGGCACTGAAGATGTACTCACTGGAGACCAGGCAAGAGAGGGGTTATGATAGAGACCTTCAAGTTCCTGGAAAGAACAAACAAGGTGAACTGTAGAGAACTATTTAGCAGGAGTAAAGAGCCAAGGACCCAATAGCACGAAAGGAAACTGGTGAGGGAGCTTTAAGAGGAAGTTCTATTTGATGAAAATGGTGGTGGAGCCATGAATTAGCTAACCAGCAAAGGTGGTATCTCTAAGACCTTAAATGGTTTCAAGCATGGCTGGGACTGAGTGAAGGGTTTAATGATTGCTCAGATCAGCAGCAGTAGGGAGGGCAGGTGGTGGGGTGGACCGGGTGGGATAAATAATAATAATAATAATAATAATAATAATAATAATAAATTTTATTTCGCAAGCGCCTTTCAGGCCATCAAGGCACTTTACAAAAGATAAAAGCAATCATGCTAATAGCAGTAAACATAAGAATAAAATAAGTAACACAATAACAGAGGATCCAAATTATTCAGTGCCACCAAAAGCATGGCACCATAAAAGGTTTTCAGCACCTGTTTGAACCCTCCCACAGTTGTGCACTCCAAAGCTGATGGGGTAGAGAATTCAAAGTGGTCAGCCACGTGCATAAATGCACGGGTCCCTGAATATTTTAAAGACACCCTTGAATTTCCAGCAACCCTCATCAGCCGAACACAACTGTCACACCGGCAGTAAGGCACAAGAAGCTCTTCAAGTAGTCGGGGCCCAGTCCATGCACGGCTTTATAAGTCAGTAAACCAACTTTAAAGGTGATCTGCCACCTAATCGGCAGCCAGTGCAGATCGTGCAGCACAGGAGTAATATGGGAAGCCTGTGAGGCCCCCTCAACAATCGTGGTTGCTGTGTTCTGCGCAAGCTGCAGCAGTGGATATCAACCCCAGGAAGCCCTAAATACAGGGAGATGCAATGATCAAGGCGTGAGGTCACAAAAGCATGGACCAATGTGGGCAAGTCACCAGATGAAACCAGGTGCTTAATCCTGGAGATATTCCTAAGATGATAAAGGAAGTCTTGACGACGGCCAACACCTGAGCTCGTAAGTCAGCCTGTCATCAAGCACTACCCCCAGGTTTCGCACCTGCTCAGAGGATAGGATCTGAGAGCCCCAAGAAAAGTCCAGAGGTCTGATCAGCCCACAACCTCTATCCGTGACCCGAGTCCACTACCATCACCTCCGCTCTTCCAGCATTCAGCTTTAACCAGCATGAGTTCATCCAATCCTGGATATCGGCAAGGCAGGTATTAAATACCAAGACAACTCTATCCTGGTCAGGAGCAAAGACAAGTAGAGCTGGGTATCATCAGTATAGCAGTGAAACCTCAGCCCATACCATCGCATACAATGTTCTCCGAAAGGCATATACACTGCAAACAACATGGGGACAGCACTGAACCCCGAGGTACACCACATGGCAGGGAGAATGGGTCCGAGGAGAAAATCCCAGATGCCACTCTGACTCCTGACAGTGAGGAAAGATGTAAACCACCTGAGGACCATACCTGTCAATCCACAGATGGACCTCAGATGTCCAAGCAGCACCCCATGGTCTACAGTGTCAAAAGCTGAGGAGAGATCAAGAAGCACCAAGACAGAACGGCTTCTCCGATCTCTTGCCATCAGGAGATCATTGAGCACCCGAACCAGCACTGTCTCTGTACTGTGCCTGTTTCAAAACCGGACTGAGAGGTTCTAGATGTTATGGATGGTCAAGTGGTCATCCAGCTTTAACGCTACTATTTTTCAATCACCTTCCTATAAAGGGAAGGTTTGAGATTGGTCTGTAGTTGGCCAGAGAATCTGGGTCCAAAGAAGCATTCTTTGGGGGTACCACTACCTCCTTCAGGGAGCTTGGAACTCACCAGATTCCAGGGAGCACCGGGCTAACTGGGACAGGACAGGGCCAATCAAATCCCAATGACCCATAATCAAGGAAGTTGGCCTGGGTCCAAACTACAGCACATAGGGTGCATACCCTGGACAATCTGCATGAAATCCACAAGCTTCGTTGTAGGGCAAAGGTACTCAGGAAGCTCAAGGTGAGGTGACCAAACACCGATCATCAGCAGCCCCATACAGTGAGTAGAAAGAATTTCCAACCTGATGTCGCCACCTTATCCACAAAGAACCGAGCAAGCTCATTGCAATCCACTTGCGAAAAGGTCTTTGGATCTGTGGCAGGTTGGGTTGCACAACCTGTCAACAGTTCAGAAGAGCTGAGCTGGCTGTTCTGAGTGGCAGCAATCTCCTGGACAGAAATTCTGCCTTCTTATGGGAGATTGCTGATTGGTAAGTCTGATAATGCTCAACCAATCTAAGGTGGTCAGCCTCCAGGGTGGATTTCCACCAATGCCGCTCTAACCAACATCCTACTTGCCGCAACTCCTCAAAGACCCATCAAACCAAGGGGCCAGAGGGTGAAGGGGAGAGGATGAACACGGATGGAGCAATCAAGTCCAGAGCTACAGAAATGGCCTTATTATAGGCCACAACCAAAGTCTCTGGACTTGAGCTGGCCACAGAAACCCCAAGGGGTCAATCACTGCTGCTAGGCCTCCAGGGCTCACATCCCATAAAAAGCAGTAACTGACCATCTCCACAGGGCAGGCCTTCGAAGGGGTTGCAAAGTTGAACCTCATGATGTAGTGATCAGATCAACTGACAGGTTCCACCTCCAAGTCGGAGGCCTTGATCCCCAGGAGGAAAACCAAATCAAGAGAGTGACCATGTTTATGGGTGGCAGAGGTAACAACCTGTGTGAGGTCCAGAGATGTCATAAACTGGAGGAAGTGTTGTCCAAACTGCGAGTTCATCGTCGACCCAGACATTGAAGTCACCCAGTACCATCAATCTGGTGACTTCAATGCCACGTCGGCAACAAAATTTGCTATTTCCTGCAGGAATCGCTGTCTCATCTCCTGGTGGATGGTAGATGAGGGCTAACCTACAACCTACACCAGCCACCACAGTACACTCAAATGATTCAGCTCCTCAATGGTATATCTCGTGAGGCCCAACTCGGTATTGAAACAGACTTCCATCACCCCCGCAATCCAATCTTGAGTGGTATATCACCGAGTACCCGGCCGGAATTGCTACATCCAAAATAGGGCAAGCATTTTCATCCAGCCAGGTCTCAGTGATGCAAGTCAGATCAGTTGTTCCAACAAGATTTGCAATACTTGCAGTCTTATTTTAATAGATCTGGCATTGCATAACACCGCTTGAGTTGGATGGGCTTCAAGGGCCACCCCAGCTACTTGCCTGCTACAAAGGCAGTGCTCTTGAGTATGGGGACTAGACATGGAACACCCATTCCAGACTCTATTTCACCCCAGGGCATCTTCTAGGCCTAAGTACCCCAATGTGAGAGGTGCGCTCATTCATCCTCCAATGTCCAACCCCCCACCCTCAAACTCCTGTATGAACAATAGGTATCATGGCAGATAGGGAATTCTTTGTAAACTAGATGGACCTTCAGTCTTTTTCTGCCATCATTGTCTATGTAACTATGTTTCTAAATCAGTGAGCAGCTTCAAACCAGGATGAAAGAGGTATATGGGATTAGTCAGAAAATGGGTGGCACAAACAAATGGGGATAGAAATATAGAAACATAGAAGTTGACAGCAGATAAGGACCTCAAGACCCTTCCAGTCTGGCCATTTTGTCTACCTCATGAATGAGAAATGAGTTACAATGCTTAGGGATAATTTTATTAGTGTTTTTCCTGTATACAGCAACACTTACGCAATTTATTAAGAAATGCAAAAACGACTTTTCACTAGATAGCCACCAAGGCTAGTGCAGAGTAATTAGGTAGGATGAGAAGACTGAATGTGCCTACAAGCCTTTTTCTTGCCATCATTATCTATGTCTTTATCTATTCAAATATTTTGACACATTTCAGAAGACACAGGCACAATCTGAAATTGGGAGTTCTACAGCCCTCTTTGAAAATCCAGCCACAATAATCTTAATCTGTAGAAATCTTACCAGAAAAAGAGTGATAAATGCGAAACCTTGGTGTGCATCAATGGTATAGGACAGCGAAGGCAAAACCTGCACATTGAAGTTAGTGGACTTGACCCATTATCACAGGAACAACTCCTAGGTACTTGTGTCTGTCTTGGCATTGCAGGAGTTGCTCAAAGTAATGTTGTAGTGAAGCATCATTATCAGTCACAATATTGTGATGAATAGAATAGTTAGACAATTATGGATTCTCTAAAGTTCTGGATTTAAAAGCTAAAATCAAACACCACCTAATTTCACCAAAACCTGATACTACAGGGATGGGTGAGGAACAGAGACAGCACAGTGAGCAGAAGGAAAAGATTCAAAAGGAGTTTGAGGACTTGCAGATTCTGCTTGAATAGAAAAAGGAGCTGGGCATGCTGTGACAGATATGCATGAGAGATGATGATACATTTGTTCATGTGAACAGCCTGAATAAAGTTAATCAACCTTGCACTACATCATCATCTTACGTAAATTTAGATATGAAGTCAATTTATCAATATAATTGTTTATTAAAGACAACTAATATATCTGTTAAGAATAGAGCATCAGAATTATGTAGATTTATTGAAAAAGTAAACTACATATAAAGGAAATGTGATATCATAGGGAAATCAAATTACCCCATGACATAATGTTACATTTGAATCTAGAGATGGATTATGGCAGCAGGAAAAATGTTTTATTATTACCATGTCATTTTATTTATGTATGTATTTATATGTTTTGAATACATGTTTTATTAATTATTTTGTAATGACACATTTTTGTCAATCAATAAATCTTTACCTACCTACCTACATCATTATTTAGAAAATACATGAGCATTTTGGGGGTAAATAGGTGAGCCAGGCCAGTAAGATTAATAGGACAGGATTTTCAAAAGGATCCACCCAAGATGCATCTGTGGCTATTTGCAAAGCAGACATGGGTCCAAACCTGCTAGATCATCTCGTAGATGCCCTGTACAGTGTCCACAGTTTGCATCCAGCAATGGAACCCAGTTAAGTCCAAATGGATACAGTTCCGAGTTGCATCTAATCTGGATGCAATTGCATCTGTTTTCTGCCACTGTGACTTTTAGTTGTAAATGAATGCAACTTCTGAAAATAGCAACAAGTAGATGGATATAGGCATTGGCTCAGCAGGCATTTGTGTCTGTCTCCAATCCTTTGAAATTGCTCCCTCAAGTACATTTTACTAGCCTAGTCCACCAGACTGAAAATGTGCTAAAATGAGCTCTAAACTTTGAATAAATGCCAGTCAGTTTTTTTTTTTTTTTTTTAGTTGCTTAACTAGTAGCACACTAGTTGAAAGCTTTTTACAGGTGCAACTTTAGAGCACGTGGAAGTTAAGTGACTTGCCTAGGGTCACACAGTATGCAAGTGGAAGCTGTGATATTCAAACTCAGAGCTGGTCTGCTGAATGTCACCAGATTTACAACTCAGAGCCTTAAACCAGTGTGCTATACTGTCTCCTATGTGTCTCCAGTATTGATATGTCCTTATTGGATACTGTTGTTTATTTTAAGTACAGTACTTGTAAATCACTTTACACCCCACATTTAACTTTTCTCACCCTTTGTTTCTTTGAGTAAATATGTTAACTTCACTTTGGGCCTTGCTTACAGAGTTCATTGAAATGTTACTCCCTAAGACTCATTTGGCAACTGTTCAAGGAGTCCTGCTGCCTAGTCAAAACTAAGGTCTGTTACCCTTTGTAATACTTCTTAAAATATCCTGGTGAAGTGGGATGTCACCTACAGGGAAAATAACATCTGCCAGCTTTTTCATTTATGCTGTGGTTGTGATAGCTATCCCCTGTTGTTAAGTGTTGTTTGGCCTTTGGTTGCTTTTATTGGCAAACTATTAAGATCACAAGTGCCTGCTTCTATCGCTGATTTGCTTTGGTCTCTCTTGTGCACCTGTCCTCTCAGATCTAATGAAAAGTCATTGTTATTTGTTCCAAGGTGTTTTACTAATATGAGGATACAGCAGTATTTGCATTAAACGGCCATGCCAGTGGATTGGTTTAGCATCATTTGTAGTGTTTTCAATGCAGTGGAAACCCAAATTGTATTTCCCTCTCTTAACCAGCTCAACAGTAACTTTTATCAAATGTGTTTGTAACTCAATTAGAATGCGTCTGCAGTTCTGTCACAGTGCAATGCAGAAATGAGTTACAATGCTTAGGCAACAATTTTTATTAGTTTGTTTCCTGGATACAGCAACATTTATGTAACTTATTGAGAAATGCAAAAGAAATTCATATTCATGACTGTTTAATGTGAGTTGTACTATTCAGGCCTTCTCCTCCTTTGTTCCCATTTATTGGAACTCTCTTCCTCTAGAATAAATGTTGCCTCTCATTTGCTGTTCTGAAGTAAACTAAGAAAATATCTACACACATTAAATGCCCAGTTTTGCACATATTTTCTAATTTGTGCTTTTGAAAAGATTATACATTTCCATATCTTTAACAGCTACTATTTCTATAAAGATTATACATTGCCACATCTTTAACAGCTATGTCTTTTTTTGCATTTTCTGTTATCTTTATTGTACAATTGTGCTGTATTTTCCAATCCTGTATTTGTCATGTAGTCAGTACTCTCCCAGGCTGAGTCTGAAAATACGGTAGGCACTGTATATCTAATGCACTGACAGAACCTGGATAAATACTCAGATAATTAAACAGTTAACGCTCTGAATCAGGCCATTGTCATCGTGTCACAACTGAGAAGTTACCTGGAAGGAAAAATCTTATGTGACATTGCCAAGACTTTGAGGGATTTTTTGTTCCCATTTTCAAAGAAAGGATGCTGTTTGCACAATTATGCCCTGTTGCTTTGGTTTCATGGGACAAAGTGTTTATGATGGTACAACAAGTGCGAGTATTTTCTGTCCTGCTTTGTTTAGGTCTTTGAAAATGTGTCTTGACACAGAAATATTTAAATTAAGAGAGGAGTTTGAGTCAGGTAAAGAGACCTTAGTTGAGCTTTCTTCTTTGAACTACATAGGGGATCTTGCACACTTCTGATATACAGTTGTAGCCAAATAAAGTCCCAAAATATCCAGATCAAAGAAATCCCATTTATTTAAATGGGATTGATTATGATATATCAGGATATAATTAGAGATGCAGTGAATTTAAATTTTACCAATAAAGTGCCCAGCAGTGGGCGCCGTGTGTACTCCCGCTACTTGGGTGGCAATGGAGAATACCCACCTAACTCATTATTATTTGTGTTAAGTCAGAATGCTAACACAAAGTAAGGTAAAGATGTTGTTTTAAATGGAGTTCTCGTTCCTCATTATGATTCTAAGTTATCCACTTTGCGTTCCAGATTTGGTAGCCCCCACACATGACATGGCTTACAGTACTGTAAGTCACGGTGCTCTTTAGCCAGGCAGGAAGGAAGGAAGTGCTGCGAAGGAGATAGTTTCACTTTCTCCTGAGCAGAGGGAAAGGGAGTATTGTGTATGAGACAGCCTGAGACTCAGAGATCAGAGTGAGAGATTTATTGTTTGAATTGAGACCAACAGCTTTTTAAAAGCTACATTTTTAGTCTTTTCTGTACTCTTTTTACTTAATTTGTTCTTTCTGCTAATTTATTTTTTCTTACTTTTAAAAGTTGTTGTTTGTCTGTGTCTGTGTGACTGTGTGTGTGCCTGTGTTGTGTGTGTGTTGTGTGACAGTGTGAGTGTTTTGTGTTGAGTTGACTCATCATTGCTCGGATGGAGGGAGGGCAGAAGCAGATATAGACAAGGTTGAGGGAATGTCTGGGGTGGGGAGTTCTGGGAGAGTGTGGTAGGTGTTGCACCATGTGCATGCATGGGGCGTGGCTGCCGGTTCCTGTTTGACCGAACCAAAATGGTGAGTGGTCCCCAAAGCAGGACCAGCACCTCCTCCTGAGGCAGTTGAACCTCCACCACCACCACCATGTCCAGTACCAGGTCATCTGGAGCAGGATGTGCCTTTGCCCCTGGGCCTAGGTGTGGATCCCCTTGAGTACTGTGACCAGCCACCTGCCAGTGCATCTGGCCTTCCCTGCCTGTGCCTGATGCTCCCTGCACCTGCACTGTTTGGTAGTTTTTGATTGTATCATGGGTGGACAGCAGTGTGGTCCAGGTGCTGTATATGTCAGGTGGAGGTGTGCCATGAGCCCTGGGGACTCACCTGGGGATTGGGGCCAATGCACCCATATACTGAACCACCACCAGCTGGGTGGCAGGCTGGCATAGAACGGGCCAGGCCTGCACCTGCTGGCCCTTCTGTGGCAGAGGGTGCAGCTGTGCATGGTGGTGACCCTAATAAGAGGAGGGCTACAGCAGCACCTGCTACTCCACCAGCACCAACCCACCACCACCACCAGCAGCTGAGCCTGTAGCACCTGTGGACCCCAGAGAACTGCCTGTAACTCAGACTAACCTGGCAGTTCTCTGGGGTGCTGTAGAGGAGAACAATGGAGGGTGAGTGCTGTCCAGCAGTGGTTGGATCGCATAGAGGGACATCAATTATAGATTATGTCCATGCTTGAACTGCTGCTGGACCAACAGAGGATACCACATTATTTTATTTTGCTCACATCATGTGCCCCTCAAACCTTCCTGCTGTGTTATAAAATGTATTCCTCCACCATCCCCGACCCTGTATGTAATCATGCCCTTTTTGTTGTTGTTTCTATATGTGACACTTTGTATTCTGCTCCCTCTACCTTCTGTTAAGTGTGTGTGTGTGTGTGTGCACTGTTTTGGTGCCTCAGTAATGTTTACTTTCTATTGCGGAGTGTTTGTGGAAAAGCAGGACTGAGCAATTCAAGTATACTGTGCTAAACTGCATGCGTGTAGTCAGTGTTCTTTCCTGTGTTCCTGTGTGTGTGTGTGTGTGTGTGCTGCAGACACTGTCCAGCTTCTTGCAAACATATATATGCTGATTGATGACTTGTTGCTGTGTTTATGGTATAAAGAATAAAGATAAGAATATATAACATTATATTTTGTTAAGCGATCAAAGCAACAAAAATCCTGCTTTTCAACAAACCGTATCAACAGACAAAAGTATTGTTGATACACCCAAAATATCTCATGGTGTACAGACATTATACAGTCAGAAAATATATAAGGTCCAGTTCACTGCCACCACACTGTGCTACCACATTTGTTCTTTTCATTATTTGTTCAAGAATATGTCTTTCTAGTTTAGACTGGCAGTGTCAGTTTGGCAGCCAGTTGATGTACACCATAACATGACATGGCATCAGTGGTAGCACAGTGTGGTAGCAGTGGACTGCAGGGCCTGTTATATATATTCCGACTTGAAATGTCTGTTCATCATAAAATATTTTGGGTGCCTCAGCGATATTTTATGTCTGTTGCATATGGTTTGTTTAAAGCATGATTTTGTTGTATATCTCTGCAAAGTCATGTATGCACTGTGTGAGTGACTGAGGTGCACATTGGCCCAAGACCTCTGAAAACATATCATATCACTTTGTCTGCTGCTGTTGATGGTACAAATAAAACATACATTATATATTCTTATCTTTATTCTTTATACCATAAACACTGCAACAAGTCAATATAAATATGAGATATACAATGGTGAGCTGTCAGATAAATGATTTATCTACACAAGTGCTGTTTGACCTTGGGTAATCTCATGAGTGAGGTGTCTGAGGTCAAACAGTACAAGTGTAGATAAATCATTTATCTGACAGCTCACCATTTATATTTCATTTATGCAATAGGGATGCTTTCTATCAGTGCAGAAGCATTTGGTTTTGACTGTTTATCTTTATTTTAAATGATAATTTCTGGGAGTTTTGGTTAACTTTCCTAGAGTATGTCCGCCTAGCATAGTGGTTGCTATTAAATGAAACACCACTCATTTTGTAGAAAACTTCTTGCTGAACAAATGTCATGCTCTCAGTACTATGCTATCTTTTCATTTTAAAGTTATTCACAATTCTTTGTCAAAAAGGAAAAGAAAATTGAATTTTATGCTGTTTTTTGCTAATTATAAAACAACTAAATAGTATATATAAATGAAACACCACTCATTTTGTAGATATTTTTGTGCTGAACATTTTTCATTCTCACAGTACCATGCTATCATTTTTGTTTTAAAGTTATTCACATTTGTTTGTCAAAAAGTGAACAAAAAATGTAATTTTCTTCTGTTTTTTGCTAATTATAAAAATCTATAGAGTATCTATTACTGAAACACCACTCACTTTGTAGATAATTTTGTGCTGAACAATTTTGTGTGCTCACAGTACCTTGCTATATTTTTTCATTTTAAAATTATTCCCATTTGAATATGGTTAGTACTGCTTCTGAGGCCGAACAGTCTAAATGAATTCAGACAAATTTGTGACACGCAAAACTGTGTGTATAAATGAGTAACTGTGTATGCAAGCAATAATAGGGTGGATAGTATTGCACACCAGAGCCTAAGGTGTAATGAGGCCCAACACTGCAGGTGGAGGCCTTATAGCCCTGGAAGATCCGGTATTACCTATACTGCCCACCCTGAGGGCATTATTGCACTTAGAAAAGGACTACCTGTGCCGCTTTTTTATGTGATTTAATAAAATGTAAAAAGAAATTGAAAAACAGAGTGAAATGAAATTAAAATGTTTATGTTGCAAAGTAGTCCCTCCTTTTCTGTGCTGTTCCATGTCTTGTTGCCCCAACACCACACTACTACAGAGTAATACAGTTCTTCACATCGTTATTTAAAAAAAATGCAGTTTTCTGTCTGTCTTGACATATTCTTTTTCCCCACTCAGAAGTTGCAATGCTGATCGCTCCTGCCACCAAAAGGCAGGAAGTGCAGAGCGAGGGTATGAGGTGCAAGGACCAGGATGTTACTTTTAAAGTTAAACACACTTTTTCTAGCTGCGCTGAAACTAGTGAGGAGTTGTGACAAAATTATTATTTTCTTTTTTGCTGGGTGTCCTGAATGTGAAGTGGCTTGACGGCTTTCAGTATACATTCAGGATATTTCAGGAGCATGTGGCGAAGTCTGAGGTGAGTGGAAATGGACGGCAGTAGCAGCAGTCGGTGAAAAGGAAGGTTGTTTTCTTTCCCACTTGAAGTGATATTCCTTTGTGGGTAGGGATGGCTTACTGGCTGACATAAGAAGCTTAACTGTGTTGGCCAGCAGACTTGTCTTTGATGGAGTACAGGAGCAGAGCAGGCTGGGGTGGGCGTGACCTCCTATATGACAGCTGTCTGACTGGACTGCAGGGTAAAAAAAACTATGTTGGTTGCTCTGCAGGCATGCCATTTTTTAAGTCAATTTGATGCTTGGGAAGATGGGGAATTGCAGTGACACTGGTCAGGAGAGGAACTGAAAGATAGGGAGAAAAAGATCTCACTAGTTTTCAGGCAAATGTTTTCAGTTTATTGGGCTGATTTCGTGGTGGCCATCCAGTGAAACTGAATGAGCGGAGGCAGCAGTCATTTTCTCAGGAGGAGGAGAAAAGCAGAGGATTGGTTTAAAGCTTGCAAAACAGGTATAATTTTTTTTCTCAGTTACTGGCTGCTGTGTCATCCAAGTAGTGACTGTGTGTGTGGTGGTGGTGGTGGTGGTGGTGGGGCTCTTGCTAAGCGGTGAAAAAAATGGTGGCAGTTTGAAATTTTGTGCCCAGTGCTACAGCCAGTGATGAAGCAGGCTGGGCACAAGGTTTCTTGGCTGGGCATAAGGCAGGTTTGGGATGGCACTTTTTATTTGGTGGGCATCTACTGAAAGTTAATGTACCCCTGTGGAATGGGTACCAGCTAATCAGATGCCTCCAAATAAAAAGCCCATTTTCTAAAATAAATTTATACATACAGTGACTCAGATAAATGAATTTATCACACTCTGTTTATCTCACACCTACTGCATAAATATATAAATAGAATACTAGATAGATGAGGATGTATTACAAAGCAATAAGACCATCAAGAGGTTTTGGGGACTTTGTGAACCTCAAGATGGTCTTACTGCTTGAAATACACCCTCATCTATTTGTTATTTTATAATATACAGTATGGACCCATCTAAAACTTCTGTGTTTTTCTGTGGGGCTTCTGACTGTGTGCTGTGCTGACAGGCTGAAAAATCTCTCTCTTTCTCTCTCGCTCTGTCTCGTTCTAGCTCACTCTCCCCATGCAGTGTTACATTCACATTTGCCATGTTCTGTGGCAGTAAGTCCTACCTTTCCCTTTCATTGTCCTTCAGTGAATGGAGGATGAAGCAGATAACACAGAGATAAAAATAAAAAATAAATAGAAGCAAGCAATAGGGTGACTGTCCGCTAAGCTAGGGTAAACAGCCGCCATGTTTTAAGAGTTGTTCTGCCCACCCACAGAAGAAATCTGCCAATAAGAATGCACACCATCACTTTGACTGTGAAGGAAGAAACGCGGCACCTTGGCAACTGGGTCTGTGTGGCAGGCAGAGTTGCACATGCGCTGTGTCATTTCTGTGACAGTACTATCGTTCAGAGCTGAAATTATAGTATTATCACCTCTGAATGATAGTATTACCATGGAGCAACAGTGGTATTATCACTGTGGATAGTGTAGTATTACAGGGATTTTTATATCTAAAACACCTCCAAACAAATCACCTATGTGATCCAAAAAAATTCTGGGGTCACATAAACTTACTCCTCAAAGTACTACAAGCAGTCAAGCAGGCGCCATCCTAGTAGGGGACTCACTGACCAATGTCCCTCAGTAGTTGCTGAGACCTTCTGCCTCCTTCTCTAATCCAAAGGGCCCCCTCTCTGACATCCCCAGGTCCTCCACTCACCCTAGTGAGGACTGGGTGCATCAAGAGCCTCAATTCCACCTGAAACTAATCAATCAGTCTGGGGTTCTACCTCTTCTAGCAAAATCAACCCAAATTCCTCCCGGCCATGACCTGCTAGAACCTCGGCTGCTGAGGGCTGCTGCCCCGGCTTTTGCCCTCCCTGTCTCCCCTCTTCATCAGTAGGTCCCTACTAGGATGAATAGTCCCAAAAATGTGGAAGGTAGCGACCATTGTCCTGTCCACAAAAGTGGTCCCCATGACAAAATGGGAAACTACAGACCAATTTCCATTCTCAGCCCCTAGGGAAAATACAGGAAAGACTAGTCTCTGACCAGCTACAGGACTACCTACAGCAGCACTCACTCCTGGCTGATGTACAGCATGGCTTCAGGAAGGGCCATGGTACCGACACTGTGCTCATAAAGCTTATATCGTACATCCTTGCTGCCATGGACCAAGGCTCCCCATCGGGTGCTCTTTTCATTGACCTATCCAAGGCCTTTGACCTGGCCAACTACAGTCTCCTTCTTTCCAAACTCCTACACCTAGGACTGGACGATCACTCACTGTCCTGGTTCAAGAGCTACCTGAATGGCCATACCCAAAATGTCCATTGGAGGGTTACCCAGTCTGGCCCTAGACTGGTTACCTCTGGGATACTCCAGGGCTCATCCTGGGCCCCTGCTTTTCTCACTCTTCCTTAACAACATTGAGGGCAATTGCATGCTCAGCAACCTCATCTTCTATGCGGATGACACTGTCATATACTACAGTGACCCACAACCTAGTATTATCTCTACCAAACTGCAGGACGGTATCTCAACTCTTGAGGCCTGGTTCTCCTCAAACTCCCTAAAGCTCAAGAAGAAAAAAACAAAGCCATCCTGTTTGGGTCAAGACATTTGGGCTGTGACAGAAGGAGCTGCTCCAGCTCAGCACAGCCCAAGGAAAGAGAGTTGAGGTCACCACCAACTTCAAATACCTTGGAGTCCTCCTTGACCAAGAGATGACCTACAGACCCACATTGACTCCATAACCAGGTCCATCCACCAAAGGCTCGGACTTCTCTACTGCCTGGGAAACTCCCTTTCCTGTGAGGCATGACGAGCAATGCCTGCAATCTCCCCCTCTATTCTATACTGTGCCCCTCTATTTGCAGTTCCTCCGAGAGGAACTCAATAAACTCACCTTGCTCTACAAACCATGTGGCTCGCTTCACCACAAACTCCTCCCTTAGGAGACACATTGCGAGGACCTTATTGACCTGAACTGGCCCACACTGCAGCACAAAGTAGCATACCCTACTGCCTTCAAATTCTCTACTCTTGGCCCCCACCTTCGTGGACTTACCTCCAAAGTACAATGCCATACCCTAAGATCCTCTGTAAATTGCCCACTTGATATCCCTCGGATCCATTCCAACCAAGGGAAGTGCTCCTTCAAATATGCTGCCTCCTACCTATGGAACTCCCTCCCAGATAGCTTGATTGACTCACCCTCCCTTATCCAGTTTAAGTCTGGCCTCAAAGTATAGCTCCTTGAACTCAGCCTCTGTGGCTGCAACCGTTAGCTCCCTAGCCTAGGTCTCCTTCCCATCACCACTGCCTTAATTCCTCTTCTTCCTCAATAAGTCTCCTGAACAAGACTGTCAATTATACTGTAAATTGTCTCAATTCCTACTAACTGTGTGAAATTTGATGTCACTGTATTGCATACACGTGCCTGAATGAAAACTGGTTGTTAACCCTGTAAACTGATGCTGATGTATATCTGTGTATCTATTGTAACTACTGTAAATAACACTCATATGTGTTTTTTTTCTGCAACTAATTCTGGGTCGCCTCTAAAAGGGACCTCTGGTCTCAGTGGGTTTACCCAGTTACCAAAATCTAAATAAATAAATAAATAAAAATATGGGACAGGATGGTATTATTGGTCATATATATATATATATATATATATATATATATATATACATATATATACAGATATATGTTTGCAAGAAGCTGGACAGTGTCTGCACAAACACAGAAAAGAACACAGACTGCACACATGCAGTTTAGCAAAGTGCAATTGCACTTCTCAGTACTCTTTTTGACAAACACTTCACAATAGCACAACAGAAAGTGAACATTGCTGAGGCTCCAAAATATTTAAAGACTCACCAGAATTTCCAATCCCAAAATGCAACTGTCTTGTGTCCACAAAATTCCCCAGTGCTAATGAAGTGAAATTGCAGCATAACTAGAATTGCAAAGTCTCCCAGAATTAATGGCACACTCAGTCATGCGCTAGTGCTCACACACAGTCACCAGCGTTATTGTGCATCCTCAGAATGCAACTGTCTTGTGTCCAGAAAATTCCCTAGTGCTGACAAAGTGAAATTGAGCATAACAAGAATTGCTGCTGCAATTACATATAATTCTGCTGTGTATTGACCTTACTGTGATGATGACGTGATAATGCACAATGTCTTGCCAAACCGTATGAAGAACTATTGGTTGCCCAAAGTATGTTGAAATCACAGCAATAGGAAGGTAGGAAAGATGCCCTTTGTGTGTACACTAATAGTACCTTGGTGAGTTTATATATATATATATATATATATATATATATATATACATATATATCTTTTGGGGTGACAAATTGACATATATGATATATGTACATGTAGTCATTGTATTGTTTTGTGTCACAGGTCACTCACATACAACTGTGTGCACATTCCTGTGCTTGAAGAAACTGTGGTGTTGGAACTGGGATACTGTCAAGCCAATGGAGGTAACTATTTTTTTTTGTTGGGGGGATTGTTATCATTGCAAGTAGGTCTCATTAATGGTTTTTGTTTGGCTAATTCTTCACATATTTTGTCTGCATCCTTCTCCAGTCCAGTAATGATGTTCATGGTCATCATCGATTCATGCTACTTATTGTATGTCTTCCAGCCGGGAGGAGATATAATGTTGAACAAGTTATTTGGATAAGGCAACTATGACAACACAAAGCATCTGAAGTTTCCTAAAACAAGAAATAAAGGACTTATTAAACTTGATTGCAGCAGTAACACTTGATGTTTAAGCTGTGGCTGTTCCACCCATCATATATGCTGATAAGCAGATAGCAAGCTGTCCCACTGAAGCCACACAGACCAAGTCATCACATCAATTAAATTTAGTACCAGGCTATAACCAATTCACTGTGTCAGTGTCCCTGCGTCTTAATGCAAGTTACCTTTAAAACCACATCTTGTCAAGTCACGACCTGGTTCAAACTTGTCAACACTGATTTGCACTCTTATGAAAAACAAGGAACAGATGAAATAAAATTGATATACTTACCAGTATGGAAATGGTTATTCTGCAGGTTGCTGTAGACAGTAATGCTGTACCACACAGACTTTCAGTGAAGGAGAGTCATTTGTTAACCTGTAAAAACAAAATAAGTTGACCATATGTGTTTGACCACTGCAGCTCAGAAAAGCAACAGGAAACAAAACACAGCTAAAGGAAATTGAATAGCATGAAAACATTAGTACACATACTCACATTAAAGTATTGATAGTAAGAAGCCTAGTGCCTCTGGCTGATGGATGTGGTCTCCTGTCTGACTCCCTCTGCCTTGGCATGGGCAGGACATGTAATGGAAAACATTGTCAGAATGGTGGTGGTGGTGGGTGGTGGATGGGCTATAGGCGCACAATGACATTCCCTCTTACATCTTTCCAAATCTGGTGGTGGCAGTGGCTAACAGCGGTTTTATGGTGGTAGTCAAGGAGGGCAAATTCCTCTCATGTCTTCCTGCATCTGGTGGTGGCAGTGGCTAAAAATGGTTTTATGGTGGTGGACGGTCCAAGGGGCACAGAAAGTCATTCCCTTGGTGGCAGTGGCTAGCAGTGCTTTTATGGTGGTGGTCTAGAGGGGCACAAGATGACATTCCCTCTCACATCTTCCTGCATCTGGTGGTGGCAGTGACTAACAGTGGTTTTATGGTGGTGAATCATCCAGGGGCATACAGAGTCATTCCCTCTGGTGGCAGTGTCTAGCACTGCTTTTATGGTGGTGGTCAGAGGGCACACAATGCATTCCTATGGTGGCACTGGCTAACAGCGGTTTTATGGTGGTGGTCCAGGTGTCAGGATATATTGTGCTCTGAGTTACAAATGTGGCGTAACATATGGAATTTGAGTTGCTCTGAGTGGGACGCTGATTTACTTTATGAAAAATAAAACATATATCATACAACAAATGTGACAGCATTTTAACCACTTAACTTAAAACCTGCCAATATTAACCTCATTATCATCCTCATAAAAAGCTGTCCTGGCAGTCATCTATGTCTGAATTCTGCCCACTGGGAAATTCTTTCTCCATTGTGTCATCATCTACTGTACATCAGTGGTAGGCCATTTCATGCTGCCACTGCCACCAGGATGGTAAATTTCTACAACATCAGCAAAACCATGACTATGCCAGGTACGAATACTGAGGTTGCAATCTGAGCTGGTATATGCCTCTCATTCATTTTATGAATGTCAGCAAACTGACATTTGCAGGACAGAGGTTTGTATGATGATCTTAAACTATTGCACCTGCTGAGCTGAATACCCTCTCAACACTTACACTGGAGGGTGGACACGTCAGATACTTCAGGGCCACTGTGGTCAGCTCTGGCCATTCATTGACCTTTCACTCCAGTATAAAGAGGATCATCCATTATTGAAAGACACCTGTTTTCAGACAAATATGACTCAACCATTAGCTGTGCTGCACCAAGTCCAGAGGTTGATGCATCATCCTGTTCTCTGGAATCATTTATGTCACAAATCCCCACTGGGACAAAGCCTCCCAAAGTGGGTTAACACCAACCAGTTTTGATGACAGACCACCTGGAACTGCAGTTCCTTTCCTTACAGGATGTGCTTGATACTACTCCAGGTTCACCTTCAGCCTGATTATGCTGCTCAGGTTTGCTGACCTTGCCATGTGACATCTGTGCCCCATGAACCAAGTGCACCAGTTGCCCACTGACATTTTTACATGTTCAGGACTGCCCTCCAGTAGTGAGACAATTCCATGTTTGTATCATGGGTTCAGCAATGTTGCTATTGCAAAGTTGTCACTATTCTGAATGCTCAACATGTGATGATTCTTGTTGAATACTCTCAGCATGTGTTTCAGCAACAGACTGCTAGCACTGTCTCTGGCAACATCAAGGCTATGCTGTACATTCACCAAAGTCTGCCTCAGCACCCACAGCAGTGGAATTGATTGGTTAATGGAGCAGACTCTCCACTCACTGCCTGTGTGGCATGTTCAAAGGCCTCAAAATTGTTATTACAGAGTTCATGAGCGCCACTGTTCAGTCATCATAGACATGGAGGCCCCGGAACTGTCATGGCTAGTGTGCATGACAAGATAATCTGAGATGGCTTTGTATTGTTCATGCAACCTCTGCCATGTATAAAGTGGAGTTTCACTGGTGACAACTTCCAGCTTCAAGCGGTGCTGTGGAAGGCTGTTTTGAACCTGCAACTGCTGAAGTTGGTCAAGGGCCTTTGCAGAGCGTGAAAAGTGAGAACAGATATGGTGTGAAACTGTCTGCATTTCCTTTATATCAGGATGCTGCAGAAACTCCTGCACCACAAGATTTAAACAGTGGGCCATGCATGGAACCTGAACAAAGCTACCATCCGTGATGCATTTAACCACCATTGCCACTTGCTATGAACCCTGCCCTCAGGGACAGGGGTTCAGCCACTTGTCACTTTCAGTCAGTACCAAGTCAGCATGTTTTCACCAGTGTGTGAACAGGTCACATTGTGCATAGCAATCGTTGCACCCTGTCAAATTCTGGAAGATTGCTACCACGACACTCCACCTTACTACACTGATTATTCACACTACCAACAGTACAAACAACACCGGCACCTGCGCCAATGTGCAGTTATACACAATATGAACTCCCCACTGTTTTCCACTTGTCCACAAATCCATACTTAAATGGATGAATGGAGATGAGGAACGTTGAAGGGCATGTCGTACAGAGTAGGACACAGTACAGTACAACTCGGGGACAGCACGGGTGGAAAAGTATGTCCTGGATGGGACTTTCCATTTGGACAGGTACATGCTGCAAACCACTGGAACGCAGAATTCTCCACAAAGGAGAAGGGCAAAGATCAATTGCCAGCATTTCAGCTACAGCAGCATTAAGTTCACGTGACACTGTATGATTGGGTGGGTACTTCAGCTCATAGGCAAAAACACTCTGTAACATGGGCAGACAAACGTTTTACATGGGGTGTGATGACAAATGGTTCTGCTCTGCGACTGGCAGGGGGTGGAGTGTGGACGTGTGATGAAGATGGTTGCAGAGGTGATGAAAATCCACAAATGAAGTTATTTTCCCAGATTTACACACAGGGTTGATGTACCACATGCACTACTAGACATACTGCATTGATCACCCTCACCACCACCACCACCAAAACTGCTACTGTCACCATCACTGGACAAGATTTCAAAATCATTATGCTCCTCCACCTCATCATGCCTGTAGTAATCCTCTGCTGTTATTTAATTGCTACTGCATACATTCCTACTTGATCTTATAGACATGGAAGGGATAACATGCTCATTATGGTTGAGGATGAGGGTGAGCACCTCACTGTGGTATTAGCTGCCATCTTGTGCTGGGTCCACGGTGCCATGTGCCTGTTCTTAAGATCGTATGCTGTCCCCTGTGCCCAGATGGCTCCCCTTTTACCTTGATTCACACATGCATGGCAAAGCTAGCAGATTGCAACTGACTCATCTTTGCATCTTGCACAAAACAATCCCAAACAAGGGACTGTGATCTCCAACTTTTAGCATGTCCCTGATGCTTCTTATTGGACTCCAGTTTTTAAGCCCTGAAGTGGTGTGTGCTACAGGATTTTCAGGCAAGACACACTTGGATTGCAACTGGCCACCATGACTACCTATCATTATTACTTGGTCATCATCATCATCATCATCAACTGAAACTGCTAAATCACAACTTTGGGGAGGGGTTAATGCAAACAGACCCAGACACAGCCATCTTGAATTTATTTTGTCCGGTTCCCAACAGGGGTCACTGACATCATCATCATATTCATCAACATCATCCACATCCACATCTTCCGCTTGGATGCTGGCATGTGGATTTCATGTTGCAACCACAGCAGCATCATCATCATCAGATTCATCATCATCAACACCACCATCACCCAATATTTTTCACCACACTGAATTATTGCATGGCAAATGCGTGACCTGAACTGTAGTAGAATAAATGTCACACTGTGTGTTATCATTGCCATGGGATGTTACTGGGAGTATGACATCATCTACACTGTCACTCACTGCTTTACACTCAATTATATTTTGGTCATGGTCAACTGGTCAGAATTGTAACTTGAGGCATCAATACTCATACCACCAGCAACTGCACTAATACCACCAGCTGGGACAACATCATCTCTTCTAACTATGAGTGAAGCTACTGATTTTGCTGTAAAAAACACTGGAAGAATACCTTTCCTCACATCAGCAATGCACTTCTGCATACTACCATGCCCACAGACAATCTTACCATTGGCAGCAGTGCCATGGCAAGAAACAGCTTTGCTTGTACTTCTGTTTGCAGGCATTTTGGGGATCAACAAGAAAATTCTAAACAAATGTAGATTTTGGAACGTTCACTCAGGGCCACTGGATGTGAAGCCAAAAAACAACTGTGGCTTCAACAACAGATACAGACAGAAAGTCACAACAAGTTCAACAACACATTAACTAACCAGTGGTGGTCAAGTCACAATCCAATCTGGAAAAGAATACATTTTGTCGGTTAGGGGGGCACTGTGACTGCAGATTACAGTAACAGTGCAAACCAAAGATACCACAAAGCAGTACAAAATCAAGCAGGTGCAGTGGATAGCAGGTTTGCACTGCTGTAATTACACTGTGGCACAATAAAGGTGTATTATATCATGTCACGCATCGTGCACACACACACACACACACACACTTTATCTACAAGTAATGCCTAGAAAATTGAAAACTTCAGTAATATACCATGTATTTTAAACAACTTGCAATTATGCACTGATACCAGGTCCACAGTTAACACAATCAGCAAAAATGTCAACAATTACTGAAAATATTACTGTGTGTACATTAACACAATTATACAAGAAAAATATAACCAAAAACAAAGAACTCTATTTCTCCAATGTATAATCTACCTACAGCACAGATATGCCCATCCCCAAAGCAACTTCCTGTATCTGTCAGCACACAGACTGAATGTTGTACATTAACAATAAAATCCTGACACAAACAATAAACACTGATGATATGAGCACAGGAAGATTTTCTACAATCGATGCACTAAAGTTTGAGCAAAAAAAATACTCAAAAAAGGCTTTTTTAACAGCTTTTAGAGGTTTGAATTGCAGAGAGCTCTCAAAGCAAACCGTCTCTATGGCTGTCTACACACACTACCCACAACTGAGGCTGTGCAGAAGAGTCTAGAGCCCATGTGACCTGCAATCCCATGAATCACAGCAGAATTCACCTTGGGCTCAATTACAAGGTGAAGTGATCACAGTACATTCATTTAAATGTACCGCCTTAAAATTGGTAGAGTAGTGGTTTGAGGAAGGCGGAATAACACAAAGTCATTGCATTCAACAGACTTTAGGTTCCTCATTAATGATGCAAAGTACTCCGCTTTGCATTGCAGAGTACTTTGTGGATTCCTCATTACTCCACAAATCACTTCATGGAGTGAATTTCAGCCACTTCACCCACCTCTAGATATAATACATTCATGGGACTTTTCCCCATGGAATAGGTTAGCAGATATTTCCCTGTATTCCTTCCACTGTAAATGTAGTGTGATCAAAAGTAATATTACCATCCATATGTATTATAGAAAATAAATAATAGGCAAGTGGAGGGTACAAGGACATGTACACTGAATGGAGTTCAAGAGGAATTACTGTAGCTTGCCTATCCAGCTCATGCATTATTACTTCATGCTTGCCCATCTACAGTATATTTCCTTATACACAGTTATCTATCATGTATTCTATATATAGCTAGAAATGTAATGGGATATATCTCTGAATACCACTGTAAACATAAAACATAGAAACATAGACTTTGATGGCAGATAAGGACGCTTGGCCCACCTAGTCTACCCATTTCCCTACCTACAGGATAAGCTGCAGATCCTGGTTAACCAACAGCCGATTTCTTCCTACCCCACAAGAATTACCTTATGTCTGTTCCATGCATTCTTGAATTGTCTTACAGTTTTAGATCACACAACCTCCTCAGGAAGGCTGTTCCATGTGTTCACCATCCTCTCTGTGAAAAAATACTTCCTCACTTTGCCCCTGAGCAGCTCCCCCTCTATCTTCAGATTGTGTCCCCTTATTCTTGCACTTCTCTTTTTCTGAAAGATGCTACCCTCTTGGACTTTGTTGATTCCACTGAGGTACTAAAAGTTTCTACCATGATCCCTTCTCCTCCTTTCTTCAAGGGTATACATATTAAGCTCCTTTAGTCTTTCCTCGTCTGACTTCTCTTGCAGACCCTGCTCCATTTTAGTTGCCCTCTCTGGACTGCCTCCATCCTGTCTATGTCCTTGCAGAGATGGGGTCTCCAGAACTGGACGCAGTACTCCAGATGGGGTCTCACCAACTGTCTGTACAGAGGATAACAACTTCCTGTTTTCTGCTGGAGATGCCTCTCCCTATACATCCCAGTAGCCCCAGCCCTCCCTACTACCTTCTCACATTGCTTGCTAACCTTAAGGTCATCTGATGTGATTACCCCAGGTCCTCTTTCATAAAGGGTAGATTGGTGGATTAAATGCTGACATAAGTAATTCTTTGGGAGAAGAAGAGGAAGAAGAAGAAGAAGAAGAAGCTTTCATCTACAGTACTGTAAGTTAAATCCCCAAGTGTTTAACAAGCACTGAAAAGGACTGGTAGTGAAGTGACTGTATACTTATAGTGGCAGACACTACCCTTGTCAACACCCACATAAAGCCATGGACAATTGCCTGAACCATTTATAGGGGGGAATGTTTGCCAGGACATGTGGGGAGACACCTTTACTTTGAAGGGACATTCATTATCTAAGTTTTTCAACACCCACTATGCACAAATGTTTGTACCTTGCATGAAAATTTGCAGAGACGTGATGCTTTGTTCTGGGATTTAGGCTTTAGAGTACACACATATGCAAGAGATGTACAGAAACTGAACAAACTGAACACTGTCTTGTGTTGTTTATGCATTCTATACACTGCCCTTGCTGAAACTGCCTTTTAGTTAGACTGCTTCTCATGCATATCTTGTTGACTGTAATGAGTATCTTATATACTGGTCTTGAAGTTTTATAGCAGTAGTATGTGCATTGTAAATTAATGTCTTGGCCTTCTGTGGCTGGAAGTGATTACACAATCGGATTGCTCACTGCTGACCTCTGCTGCTGATCAAGCAAATAAACACTCAGTATGGTCACACAGTCCAGAAGATGTAAGGGAGGAAAGATTGAATAAATTAATAAAAGAGAAGGATATCATAGTGCCTCTCGGTAGCATTGGTATTTTAATCAAATACTTGTATCGTCTGAGCTATAGATGTATAATATTTACATTTATAATATATTCATTGCAAAAACTTTGCTAACATACCAGTTACAGTTAAACTGACAAAAGTATGGAATTGTGGTTTAGAGTTTCCAACCTCAACACCCACTCCCACCATGCAAGCACCAAAACCCCTACAGAGCCCCCTGTTGGTATAACGCCTCCCGCCGGAATCACTGATGCTGCCTCGTTATCTTATTTTAAAAGTAGCCTTAGAAATCACCTGCTCTCAACACGCAGCTGTACCTGCCTCTAAGCCTCCTCCTATCCTTCCAGATAAAGCTCACTGAGCTGCTCTGACCTTCTGTCCAGCTCTACCTTTACTTGCTACTATCTTCCCACACTCCTCTTCTGATGTCTTCCACCCAGCCTTACCTTTATCTGCCCACTGAATCAATCTCCATGTAACTACTGTATATTGTCTACTCTGTAAAGCGCACATGAAGCCTGTTGTATACTGTGTTTGACATATGCCTGTATTTTTGGCTGATTCCTAAATGTACTCTGATTTTTGTCTGCCTTGATGTTTGTTTCTTGCACTGTTTTGTCCTCACTGTGACGAGGTACCTTTGTAAATGAGCCTCTGGCTCAAAGGTTGTTAAACTGATGTTCTAATAAATAAATAAATAAATAAAACAAAAAAATTACAGTTTGTGCTGTCCTGAGTCTTGGCAAATCAAGTCTGGGGTCTTCCTTGAGGTTTGTGACAGCTGTTTCTTACCCTCAAATGAGATCACTAAAATCATTAATCAAGATCGAAACATACTGGGGTTAGAGCCAAAATTAAGCACATAGTGGAAGCAGGACCATATGATGTCTTCAGAAAACCCAGGTATATAAAAGATCAAGTTGCTCCAAGCATGTTACCTATAAAACTAATGGAAACAGGTGCATAGATAACCCCCAAAGGTACTTACAAGTGTGGGGAATATGTATTGAAGATACATAACTAGTATAAGAGTTTTATGAATTCTGAAATGTGTAAATTTGGATATCATGCATGTTATTATTTATACTGAGGGGTAGTTTATTTACTGAATTGCAGCTGTGGCCATTATTATATTGGCAGAATAACCAGATAGTATAAAACACGGTGGGAGAACATGTGCGGCTATATAACATAGCAATAAAAATGATGCTGTAGTGAAACACAATAATAAACCTGGGGAAACACACAATATATCATTTACTGGCATTGAAAAAGTAGTACTGGGTCCAAGAGGTGGTGATCTAGAGAAAAGATGGGTCCAAGAGAACATTTTGGATCTATCACATACTTGTATGCAGTGATATCAGCTCAATGATACCATTGATCTATCTGCCTTTCTAAATACAGTAAATGGTAAGGCAGGTATCCCACAGTATGGTCCTAACCCTAATTTTGTGGCTTTATGTCTTGTGGTGGTGCATTAATTTTTCTTGTGCACTTTGCTAATTTTATTTTGCACCACTACCTTGTCCTGGTGCCGTTTCATGTTTGCTTTGTTTGGGGACAGATTAAGCAGGAAGCATCTGGACAGACTGGGTGGGCCAGGCAGTCCTTTTCTGTCAGCAACTGGTATGTTTCTATGTTTTCTACTCTTAGGATCTGACCTGTTTTTGGAACCAGTATTATGGAGGTCTTTGTGTGATGACATAGCTCACCTTTTCTACCATGGGTAGCAGAATATTACTGAGTGGTAGCAGCATGCATATTGCCACCTGATCTCTGGTATGTCATCTTGTCAGAACATGGGAATCTGCTACTAATGGCTCTCCTCAGAGTCTGGGCAGACTCTGTTATTAGCCAGCATGAGTATGAACTGTTGTTCTTACCTCTACAGAGAAAACTCACCAGCACCTTGTGCCATCCTAAACATTAGACTCCTTGGAACTTTCCCTTGATCTTTTCCCTGAATGCCTCTGCCCACAGAACCACCTTTTACTCATCACAGACCACGGCCTAGGATATTGTCCTATATTTGCTCCTTGCTGAGCTTCTCCTAGAGTCTCTCCACAAAGGAACTACAATCACTGTGGTTCCTACTTCAAGAACTCAAACCCATCTACAGCTGGTTGGGGCCTAGAAGAATGCCAGCAATCAGCAGAAGGATCTCCTCTTCTTTCCAAGGTTCTTCCTCAAATAGAACCTTCTACAGTACTACATTTTTTATTCTTCTCAGTGTAACACACCTCTGCAGGCAGGTGGTGATTATAATTTGTTCAGCACAATAGCTCCTCTGGGAGAGGCGTGACTACATAATGTTCTGTACTATTGCAACAAGTAAACAAGCATTTGTCAATGCTGAACGTCACACACAGGTATTTGCAGTGGTGTGTGGCACTTGGACATGGCTTAATGTCTTTAGGGTTACAGTTTAAAGAGGTGCAGCCCTTCCCTTTTGCACAGTCAGACTTTTAATTTCACACCCACCCCATCATATGATGCACAAGAAGAAGTACAGTTAGTGTTCAAAGCATATTTCAAGGGTACCCACTGACAGCGCACTGATCAACAGTCAAAGGGTTTGCACCCAAGCATTTCAGCCAGTACAGCAATTAATACCTGTCCATTTGCTTTTACCTGTTGGGCATGGTGACTCGGACCACCTCTGGATTAATGACAAGGGATGTGGGACTCTGTGCTGGTCTACTGACCATGAGATATGACAGTTACAGTAGTATTTCAGGTAGAAATACACTGCAGTGGCTATGGTGACCCCAGTGCTGCCCATCACCAATACCTGTTTCCCACCACCTAAGGGCTGCAGCTTGTACATCTCTAGCTCACCTTCCTGATTGACCAGTTCACAGTAGCCAGGAACTTGGCCACCCTCTCCTGCATGAGCTTCAGCAGCAGCTCTCTCCCTGCCTCAATCTGGGTCTTGTCATCAGCCCAAGCCTTCAGATGCATCAGCATCTCAAACTCAGCTGCTGCAGAAACAACTGGACCCGTCAAAACCACGGCACAACACAGTGTCATCAGGAGGAGGTCCTGCAGAGTAGCACACATGCCCGTAAATCTTGGTTACTTTTCCGTGTGGTCAGTACTGACAAAGTCCAGCACTAGGATGCTTCTTCAGGAAACTTCATATGTCAATTGTAAAAGGAACTGCTGTGGGGTCTGGGAGGTATAACTGGCATTCTTTTTAGCCAGTAGCAAAGCATGTAGGTGGGGAGTGAGTGGAGGCAGGTGTTCAGACACTAAACTCAACCGTAGTATTACTGGGGAGACATGCATGTGTGAGGTATGTCAGTGTCACTCGTGGAATTCATGTGAAACCAACAAATAAACACAAGGCAGAGCACAGGCAGGTTGAAGATGTTCCTCTGTAAGTTAAGAGGGCTTCTGCCAGAGTTAGTTCAATGGGTGAGCCAGAGAATAAGGGAGCGGGAGGACAGCAGCAGCGGGAGGGATTGTGATGTCAATGTGCTAAATACACACATGTTACCACTGCAGACTGCAGTGGTGGTTTTCTTTGAACTGTAGAGCACTACAGCTGAACTGCTGTCATACACAGCTTGCGCATCCATTAGTGCGATACGGTCACGTCTGCTACATGGGCGCTGTATTGGACAGGAAGGCCACACAGCTTCAAAAGTCATACTGTCCCACAACGTTACTTGTGCATGCACATAAGCGAACGTAAAAGGACATTAGAGCACATGTTCAAGACTGACAGGGGCAGAGATTTCTGGTGATGCTGCATTTCATATGGCAGGCTAAGATTTGAGCCCCATCGGGTCCACCGATATAATACCTCCTTACACTAATTTAAATTCATTAGCTCCACAATTTCATTAAGAAAGAGGTTTGGATTGAATGGGGAGTCACCAGAGGCTAACTAAATTTAAATTGGTAACAGGAAAAGAAACATATCTCTTCTGCAGCACAGCATGTATCCTCTCTGAATAGTATGGCGATGGGCAGTTTGGAATAGGGCAGCAACCCACAAATGCAGTTGTTATAACTGAGCTTCTGGACTTTCAACAGGAAACTCAATCATTATCATAAAATTAAAACTTCGGTTGCTAATATTGAAGGAAAAATCTGAGAAGTGGAACAGCATGTGACTAGCATGGATGGCACAGTCGATCGACTTGAGATTGTTTACTTGGCTTCTCCAAGAGACCCAAACCCTATGGGAAAATGCAATGCCCTAGAAAACAGGTCACGCTGGAACAGCATCCGAATCTTTGAAGTACCAGAGGGAGCTGAAGCCAAGAGGTATTCTGTGACTTTGTTCAAGAATTCTTGATCTTTTTAACCTTTTGCTTCTTCCGATTGAGAGTGCACACAGATCCTTAATGGCAGCACTGGCATTTAGCACACACAGGCAAGCAGTCTCTTGTGCGCCAGCAAGGGTCCGGGACTGGTGGGTGCAAAAACCCGAGAGACAGCCAAGAAAAATGTAATGTCCTTCTGAACAGTGACATATTCCAATATATATTTTTTAATTTAAACTGCATAGTATCAAACATTCAAGTCATCAACATTTTGTGACTGACTTAGTCACCTCTTCAGCTTGTGAACATAAACTTAAAACAATGGATGCTCAATAAATTTATTATGCAGTAGCTCCCAATGTGAGGGTCAAGATTACTTATATATGCTAGCTTCATGTTATAGTTGCTGGAGTGCTTTTTCAAAATTCCAGCACTTAAATGGCCACTATGAGCTCCTGTTTATACTCCTGCTACTAAATGAAAGTCTAAGAGGTATGTCATCCTCCTGTTCCTCCCAGCCAACTTCTCAAAACATGACCTCAGTGGAGGAAATTAAGGGGTAGGGGGCACTGTAGGCTCCACAGCGCACCATCTGCATCCATAGGGCACTGTTAAACCTCCCCAGCTCTGAAAGGCCCACTTTCCTTCTCCCTATAATTATACACCTGAAAAGCTGATTGAAGCTGTGGCTGCTTCTGCTGCATTGTCACCACTTCTCATCCCTTCTCTGCCTTGAAAGATAACACTTGCTACTCAGCTGTCCATTCTGCCCTGCACTGCACACACGGCCAACAAGAGTCAGAAGGCTCAGAGGACCCTACATTTGAAGCAGCTGCCCGCCACTTGTGAGATTACTGTACGTTTTGAAATGTGCACATGAATTCGATTCAGCCCCAGCCAGGATTCAGTTGGCTCCAGCTCCTGAGTACTGTGGCATAGAAAGTGAACAGCTGATGGAGCATCAGAGCATGCCAAAACACAAATCCAGAGATCTGCGGTGAGATACATAGAGTGAGAAGGAGAGCAGAGAAGCGAGCGAGAAGCAAGAGAGAGAGAGAGAGAGAATGAGAATGTAAGCGGAATTGTTCTCTCCTACTCTTCTGCTCTCCAGTCATGTTACAAACATTCTCTCTCTCTCTCTCTCTCTCATCCATTGGTTTGCAATGCGGATAAACAGCACACACTGCAGGTTACAGATATCAGAAGTAAATAGTTTACAACCTGAGTATGCTGGAGGGTCTTTCTGGTGAAATGTTGTAATATATTTACTTCTGATATTTACACTTTCCAAACTCATCTGATTTGTCTGAAAAAAAAAACATTTAAAGCATAAAAACTTACAAATCTGGTGTTCATGGTCTCTAAGGCATGAGAGCCAGTTAATGCCCACCTGAATGGTGATTGCTGTACTGTGCCATGAAAACACAATTTCAACTGTGAAGATGACGAGAATGAACCATTTGTAATGCAGCCCTCTAAGGATCCTATGTCTCCCCAGACCAATCTTTGTCAGGTTTTATAATCATATGGTCCAGCAGCAAATTTTAACGAGGGCTTGAGATTGGGAAAGCTGGAATATTGGGACCAGAGAATATAGTTTGTGAATTTGCTACTCCCTGATTGTTCAGTGCCAACGGAAATCTTTAGTGCAATTGTTCGCAATGTTGCGAAACACGTACAATAAAATACATTCTGTTGTATCCTGCCCATTTGAAAATTATTTTACCGGAGGGCCACAGATCTACAATGAATTTGAAGCTGCAATTTGTGCCCTACAACATAAAGGACAGATGTAGAGGATTATGGAGTGTCAGAATACCTGGGAAAAGCGGGCCCTAGAAAAAAGTCGTAGTCTAAAGTGTCTGCAGAAGGTAAGAACTGGAGAAAAGAACAAAGGCTTGATGAGAGCTGTAATTAATTTTTTGTTCTGAATGCGAGGGCTTGTTTAATTTAATTGCATATGTGAGTCTCCTCAGCAATGCTCCAGATAGTTCGATGGCAACTCCAGTGGATCCGATGTTCAGTACTGTATCTGCAGCAGCCAGTGGAGTAACCAGCCTTAAAAAGTGTATGCACCAATAATCTAAACTATAGGCCAGGGGTCTTGGTGAATTCTGGTGCATTTTGGGGTAATCTGAAACAGAATTAGATACCCTGTTACCCCTCCCCATGCCTAGTAAGTTGCACTACAGTCCTTTCTGCAGTCCCCACAGTTCATTGAGTTACTTAAACCACCTGCCTGTCAATTCCATTCCTCCTGAGTCCCTCCCATCCCAACTATAACAACAGGTAGGGGCGAGGCAAGAATTATTTTGTAGGGTGCTTGGATATGATATTTATGAATAAGGAGAAATAAAAGCTGGGGTCCGGCCCCCAGAAGCTCTGGGGGTTTACATGCTCTGTGGTGAGTTTTATGTTTTTTCTTGAAGACACAGTTTTGTTACATCTTGCCTACCCTAATTTCAAGAGAAATGCCCCCATGGAATCAGAGGTGTTGGAGGCTCTGGCTGGCATTACAGTCTGCAATTTAAATGGTTGTGGACAACTGGCTGAAACACCTACCCGTAAGCATTTTTTAATATACTGCGAAAGATTTCTACACTAAGTCTGGGAGTCACTCTAGGGGTTTACATGCTCTTTAGTGAGTTTTGGTGCTTTACTTGGGAGAAAAAGCAGGGACAGATAAACAAATTTAAAAAACTGTATCATATCAAATATACAGTAGCTTATATATATATAAATTAAACTGGTGTGGCATCTTGGGATCTGGTGACAAATGTAATCAACCCATGCTTGAATTTCATGGTTAAGAAATGCCACCAAAAACCCTCAGTGCCATTACAGCCTTATGTACACTTGCATATACTCTGTTCCTTGTGTAACTGCACTCTAATGTATTATAGCCACTGATTTTCTGTTTTTAAAAATGGGTAACTTCATTTTACAAAATGTTCATATGTAAGTTTTGTTTGTTTTGTCATCCCCCACTCCCCACCCAAATACCGTGCATATCAGCATATTTTGCAGAACAGAATGTAACAGAAAATGGGTGGAGAGACACAAATTTCATGCCAGGTGTGGTTGTAAATGATGTGTAAATAGCTTTTCATAGGACAAATGACTCAAAGCAGTGTTTAAAATGGCAAATTCTGTTTTTAATCTCACTGTTTCCTTAGAAAGAGAATGGCCCTAATTTAGCTCTGACTAGCACAAACTGGGGAATATGGGTGTGGGCAGGACAGTAGTGTGGTGGGTAGGTAACTGGCTGGGTGGCAGGACACAGAGGGTGGTGGTAAATGGCTGTCACTCCACAGAGGAAGAGTGACCAGTGGGGTACCACAGGGATCAGTGCTGGGACCGGTCCTATTCAACATCTTCATCAGTGACATTGCACAGGATATAGAAGGCAGAATTTCACTGTTCGCTGATGACACAAAGCTCTGTAACAGAGTAGACACACCAGAGGGTGTAGACAGAATGAGAAGGGACCTGCAGAAACTTGAAGAATGGTCAAGGGTTTGGCAGTTGAAATTCAATGCAAAAAGTGCAAGATAATGCATATGGGGCACAAAACCCTGGCACAATATATCAGTTGGGGGTGAGGATATAGCATGCACCAAGCAGGAAAGGGATCTTGGGGTTGTCATCTCTGATGACCTCAAGGTGAAACAGTGTGACAAGGCAGCAGGTAAAGCAAATAGGATGCTGGGATGTATAGGCAGGGGCATCACCAGCAGGAAAAGGGAGGTCATAATTCCGCTATACAAGACACTAGTGAGGCCCCACCTGGAGTACAGTGTACAGTTCTGGAGACCATACCTACGTAAGGACATAGACAGGGTAGAGAAGGTTCAGAGGAGGGCAACAAAGATGGTGCATGGGTTGCATCACAAGTCCTATGAAGACAGGTTGAAGGAACTGAACATGTACTCCTAGAGGAGAGGAGGGAGAGAGGGATATGATAGAGACATACAAGTATCTTACAGGGAGGAACAGGGTGCAGGAAAACACTATTTTTAAGCGAAAAAGATGTTTCAGGACTAGAGGGCATGGGATGAAGTTGGAGGAGGGACGATTCAGAGGAAACATGAGAAGAATTTCTTCACAGAACGGGTGGTGGACAAGTGGAACACCCTGCCAGAGGAAGTGGTGGGGTCTGAAACAATCACGGGATTTAAGAATGCATGGATAGACATAAAGGAATTCTAGAGGTCAGGGAAGGGAAATAGACTTCTAGGAAAACAAACTGAACTTACAAGCTCAAATGGGCAGACTAGGTGGGCCATAGGCCCTTATCTGCGACACTGTCTATGTATCTATGTATCTATGTATCTATGTAAGTGACACTGAGGCATTTGGCCTGGGCACACCAGTAGTAGGTTGGTACAGTCAGCTCAGGTAGGAAAATGAATAGACAACATGGACTATGAGTCATTTCCTGCTGACAGGTTTCTAAGTTTCTCTGTGCTGTTTGAATTGCCCTGTGGAAAGCAACAGCAATGTCCTTTCCTCTCACCCTTCCTCAGCTAGACAGTAAAAACACACTGGGATACAGTTTGTGTAAAAGACACTATATAAAACCAAAATCCGTTCCTTTCCTTTTGTGCCAGAATTTCAAAGGACACGACCACCACAATTAGAGTTGTTAAGATATTCTAGTGATATGCCTACAAAGAGGAGCAGGTGTTTTCTGAAGAGTTTCTATAATGTACAGAAGCACCAGCAGCCCTGTCCCACCATAGTTTCCACAAGAACTCCCCCAAAACAAAATACCATAAATAAAAAAAAAGTACTCGAGTTGTCAGGAACTGAACGGCTGTTCCCACAGTACTTGTTCCAGTGTTTTGTCTGTACATGCAGATTCTGAGGAAACTGCCCCAGGTGCTAGCAGCTCTTTGCAGTACCTGTTGTTTCTCAGTCTTCCACCTGTTCTAGTGTGCACCTTTAGCACAGGTACATAAACCCCTGAGTTTTATCAAGGCAAAGTTCATTTATCTAGCACCTTTCATAATCTGTAGCCCTCGCGGTGCACAAGCAGCATAAAATAATTTGTAACAATTAGCTGGGTCCAATATAGAAATATTATGTGGTATACTGTTACAAAGTGTGGGTTCAAACAATTGTTTTCATCTTTCTTGAAACTTTCTAGCAGGTGTGGGGGGGTATTCCAGTGCTCAGAAATTAGGAGGATGTAGTCAAAAAACTAATGAACCTCAAACTTTTCAGGCTGGGGAGGCAGGAATTTAACTATATGATATATGTGCCACAAAATAGGCTGGCAGAAGTCCCACTGCAAATATGGGCTACCAGTTTCCCCACCTCTTGCTGAGCGAGTTCCTTTAACAGTATTTGTTTGTCAAACACTTATTACCGCCATCAGGTTCTGCAGAGCACAGATAAACAAATAATAAAAACTAAATCAAGTATGTGTGTAAACAACAACATAAAGAAACAAGGAACTCAACATAAATAAAAGGGGAAAACAAAAGCAACAAGTGTTTCTGGCAACCCATAGTAGGGTCCCAGGACCCTTGACAATTTGTAAATTTTGTTAACAGCAAGGGGTCCAAGGATGCACCATATGTTTCACCCAACTTTTCAAACTGACTTTCCTAGGCATTATTTCCAGGTATAGTATTGTACCAGAATGGGGCTCCTACATTTCTGAAGGCTCTACAAGTCAGGGCTTGGCTCTTCAAAATAAATTATCTACGTGAAACACTGCAGGTCATTCACTTCTAATATTTCCAAAGGAAATCAACTATTCTCAAAAGCAAATCGACATTTGTGACAATTAAACATTTGCATGTTTTACTTCAGAAATCAGATAACAAGAAGAAAAGGCATAGAAAAGGAAGGATCAGACCTTGGATAACAGAAGGAAAGCACAGTAAATCACAGACACTTACAAGAAAGGAGAGGTAAAATTGCCCCTGTTCCCCCAAAATAAGTCTATTAAGAATGCACTACCCTCAGAATACAAATATTAACCATAGCAATAATAATGTCAATACTAGTAATAATATTATTATTAATAGTAGCAAAACTAATGAAAATAATGGTGGCAAGGCCAAAAAGTAGGCAGCCAGAGAGCACTCCCCTGTGTGTGAATAGTGTGCTACGAATAACCCCACATATTAATATTTTGCTAGAAGAGAATCCATGTTAGTGTAATAAAAGTAATAACACCCAAACAGTACAAAGGCAGGGATTACTGTCAAAATCATGCAACATTAATAAGCGCGACTCAATATATACGCATCATGATGCGCTTATCTACATTAGCGCGACATCAATATAGCGCGACCAACAATAGCAATGTAATAGAGTACCAATATGGAGTGGTTACATTAGCAAACACACAGATAGCTTTTTAATAAGTGCACATTTTAATAAATATTGTGATTTTCAGTGATTTAATGGGAATTTTAACTGTTTTAGTTAAATCAGTTTAGAATTCCTGTGCCATCTGGTTAAGTGTGCTACAACAGGATAGAGAAAGAGAGTGATTGCATAGCTATTAATGGGTCCAATTTATAAAAATACAGTGCTCCTTGTCCTCCCTTCTAAATGTTTAGTACTTGTGAGATGGACAAGAGGATGAGTCAGATCCCCAAAACCATACAAATAGATTCATGAGGGGATGACAGTGGCTGTCTCGGCACTCTGTGTGCTATCTCTTTGTCTCTCTCGCTACACAGTATGTCTCACCTTTCGTACTGGAGCCTAGGAAATCGTAGCTGTTGGCTGCCATTTACATCATAGATATAAACAAACAAACTGAAAAGAATTTCAGTCAGAACACATCTCATGCTCTTTGGTGAGTTAATTATCTAGAAATTGAGGGTGTCGTTATTTTAATAAAATAAAAGTGAGTGGTGGTGCGGGGGAGCAGCCAGGACAGATGAGAATCATGTTTCAATATAACTGGCATAGTTTCACTGTCTGTTGGTGGCTCCTTAATGGCTGATCAAGGTTCCTCAATGAGCTTGAAAAAAAGCATGCTATCATTATAGCATCAGGCAGTACCTCGATTAAATAGATGGCACAGCCCCAGCACTATTTCTACATGCATCGAGGTATTGTCTGCAGTATTAAGTTACAGCCTGGAATTGCAGCAAGTGGCTTAAAATACAGATAGAGATTGGCTCTATCTCTGACCCACACTTCCTACCGGAATGGAAAGGAGACTTTGAAAAATAAAACACGTACTCCTTCTACATCACTATAAATCACTGTGCATGTTTTTGATGTGTCGTCCCTATTCGACTGTAAACATTTTACCTAAACTAAATATGAACCAAATATGATGCAAGAATAAAACGTATAGTATGTAACTAACTAGGATGTTATTGCAAGAGAGTTTCGAGCATCAGTAATACTTGGCAGTACCGTTTACCTTTATAAATAATCTAAATTCCTATTCCTGTGTTTTGGATTATTGAACAGTGACTCATGACCTTCGGCTGCCACCTCCTGACAGCCCGTATTAGCCAGCAGTTGAGAGGACCTGCTCCACCAGCTAGCCATATACGATAACCCTGGCAACAAAGATTGACAGTCCTTTGGGCAACAGCAGTGGTGGCATTTTATTAATTTCTTTTTATTTATTAATTGATCTAGGGAGGGATCGTGATGTCAATATGCCACGTACATCGTTACCACTGCTGATTGCAGCGGGTGGTTTCTTTGAACTGAAGACCACTGCAGCCCAACTGCTGTCATAGACAGCTCGTCCATCCATTGGTGAAGTGCAGTCGTGCCTGCTATATGGAGCTGTGCATTGGACAGGAGGGTAACACACCTCAGATGTTGTACTGTCCCAAACGTTCCTTGCGCATGCGTGCAAGCGAACATAACAAAGGTCCAGTCAGGAAATGGGTTTCACAGAGAGGGTTGTGGATGCAATGAACGGCCTTCCGGAGGAGGTTGTGGAGTCAAAATCAGTGGTGGAATTCGCCATGCATGGGACAGTCATAAGGCCATTCTAGGGTTGGGGTAGGGGTTAAGTAGGCTGCTGGCTGACTAGGATCTGCAGCTTATCCAGTAGGTAGGGAAATGGGCAGACTGGGTGGGCCAAGCGGTCCTTATCTGCCATCAAATTATATGTTTCTATGTTTAGGCACTCATACTGAAAGTTGCAACAAAACAGGAACATGTTTATTCATAGTTTGTGTACACAGGCCTTTGGATGTAATCACTATCACTGCCAGAACAATATAATCAACATAGATGGTATTTCAGGGATCTTCTGTCCATAAAGACAGCAAAAGACCAGTTTTGCCTTTTTTAAAGTAAGTTTATTTTATATTTTCAAACATACCAATAACAACCAATTAACTACAAAAGCAATGAAGAAAAGAAAAGAAAAGAGGATCCCTCCCACACTATCAAAAGACCAATGAATTAGAACAAGCTTGGTACAACCAGCAGACACAGCTGTTTGGGTTGATTCCCACAATATCCACTTGCATACTGCATGATCCTAGCCTGAGCAAGTCACTTAATCCCGCTGTGTTCCTGTGTTACCACTTTATGTAGGTCTTGTGCCCAGTAGCCTTCCTAGGGGTATGCAAATGCACACATTTAGGATTTGCGAATATTTACTGAGTGATTTAGAGAGTATTCAGGTATCCAGCTGTATTTTTGTATTCAGAATGCATGTGTTCAGCCCTCTCCCAAAGCCTTTGTTTAACAATAAAGATTTTTAAAAGTCTTTAACTAATCACCACCCATGTGGGAATGTTGCCCACTCATCTCCTCCACCACCCAGGAATGCACCCAAAGCCACTCCCACCCTTGTCTCACCACACTGCATTACTTCCTCCATCCCAGGTGCAGTACTAATGAATAAAAGGTACTGACTCCCAATAAAGCAAATTCCCAGATGTCACTGTGGCCACACACTGTCTGTAAAACCCACCCTCTCCACTACCTGCCCAATCACATTAAAACAGATACCCCCACCCCAAACCACCCTTTGACACCCTCCACCTCCTCTCACCTCCAGTCACTCACTCACACAACAAGAAATGAAAGGTGGTCCCATGGTCTTTGGTGTGCTCTTTCTCCTGACTCTCATCCCATCACCCATTCCACTGGCTTTGTTATTTTTCCTTTGCATCATGGCACCTTTCCCTTAGCTTGACCAACGAGGTGGATTGCCCATTTTTCAGCTAGAGCCTTGCTTGACAGTGCACATCTGGGCTGGAATGGATCACTTCATTAGTGGGTTTTAGGAAGGGAGGGCTTTTGCCATGGCTACTGAACACGGGTAGCATAAGCCATCCAGTGTCATCCTGCTACCATCAAGGGACTTTTTCCTACTTTTTCCTGGTACCGCATAGGCAGCTAGTGTACATGTGACCAGCAGTCCTGATTGGGGTGCTGAACATCACATAGTGGCTCATGACATTAAGGGCATCACCACTGGACCACTACCAGGTGCCAATGAAGAGCAGTGTGCTATGGACCCATCCTCCAGGAGGAGAACATCTGGTGGATGTTCTAAGACTTCCCTGCCAGCCTCCACTCAATATGCCCTGGGCTCAGGGAACCAACCTGGATCACCAGTATGACAGAATGGTCCCCTACTGCTCAACATGATGGGGTCAGCCCATCGACTTTACTTGATGCTGGATATAGACAAGAACCAAGGTGCAACCATATGTACAAACTCCTTGAGGGGAATCTCCACTACAAGCCTGTCCCCACCTCTGATGTTGTTTTATTCTAGGACCAGGCAACTGGAGACTTGACCCTATTGAAGACCTGTGCTATATTTCTGATCTATGGCCCATAATGCCACTCTGTGAGCTTGGTAGGGCCCCCTGCCCAGTGACAGCTGGTGACATGAATGGGATCCCCTTATCTCTTGAGACTCTGATTGAACTACTAAGTATGCTTCCTTGGTGCCTGTTTATATTTCTTTTGGTCATAGAAACAAGTTTCTTACCTGAGGGACCACTTGTTTATTCTATAAATGTACAGCACACAGGACAATTTCATTTCCTCAACCCTTTCTGACACAGTAGAGTACTCACGCTGCAAAGAGCTGAGGCAGCAAATGTTAGAAGCAAAAGAGCTGGGAGCTACAAAATTACTTCATCAGAGTAAATTAGTATAGCTTCGACATATTTAATCATAGTATTTTATATGGTTGATTATTTTCACTTCAAATTGTGTTATGTACTGTTAGAAGAAGGCAATGGAATAAATTGTGTGGCAAATTAAAAAAATATAGGTATTAAACATTAATGCCACAAAATTTTAAAATAAAGTAAGTGCTGACAGTGTAAACAGAGTAAAATGATTTGGCATCTTAAAACAAACAGCCCATCTTTGAGCTAAATGCTTCAGTGCTACCATTAGTCTGAGCTTCAATCTGGAAAGATGAAGTACCTGGTTTCACACATTCTAGAGACTCAGAAGTCTTTATAGAGAGAAAAGAAAATGCCTATTTCTTAATCCTATATAACAATCTCAAATGTCCTTGTGGTAAAGAACATGTCTGGAAGTACAGGCAGACAATGGAAAAAGGTACAAGGTGCAAACAGACAAAACAATATATTTTGTCAGGTAGCTCGGAATGGTGAACAGATTTGGAAAACTGATTTGGCAGCTGCTTTACAACAGTTATAAATGGAATGTTCAGCAGTCTTTTGCACTCCATATCTACTACTATGTGCTTCTGTTAGCCTCCTTTCTAAGTAGTAAAGTAATACCTTGCAATTTCAGATTAACCTTTTTGATTGACCTGTTCGACTAGGTTAAGTCTTTATTTCTCACAGATTCTTAGGTCATCTGCAACCTCTTTTCAGAGAATTCAGGTGTGTTTCAAGAGCCCCTTTTCTAAGTCTTTCTACAGCTTATTAATTGCTTTTTGATCTGATGTCCTTGTGACCTTTTGTTCTTTCCACACCACACTCAATTAGCTGTCCTTTCTGAGTGTCTGAGATAAACAAACATGAAAAAAAATAGGAAGGCTTGTAAACATTACCCCTTCCTGCCTTCAGAGTTAATTAATGTTTTAATAAACAAAGTTTTAGAAAAATAAAATGTCTCCTATGCACAGCCTGAACAACAATTCACATTCACTTGAACAGCTCCTAAGTGTTTAATTATAGATCCTGTCAGTCTAATGTCATTGGGACTCAATGTCCTGCAGCAGAGATGAAGAGGAAAGAAAAGAAATGACAAAGAAAAGAAATGCCCTGTTTACATATCAGCAACTCTTTACTCACTGATCCGTTGCCTTCCAGCTGCCATGTGACTTAATTCGATGCTGTTCTACTTATACTCCCGAGTTTGATGTGCTGCAGATCACACTGACAGGAGTGTCTGGGGCTTCTGGGAAATTATATCCATGGTGACTTGTGTCTGGGAAATAGGGAATCACAGCAGATCGAGCACATCAATCGCTTACCCGCGGGTAATGCGGTCGATCCAGTTTGTGTCCCTGTTTCCCATCAGGTTAAAACCCAAGTTGGAGTGCACTTAGGGTGATGCAGTGAGTGTCCACACCTGTCTTTGCAGTGCATCAACTGGAGAACGAGTTGATGCGCTGCAAAGATGGTGGTGTAAACAGGGCTAAAGACATCATGAGATGCAATGTAGGGATATATGGGAAAGGGAAAAGGGGTGGAGAGAGTGATCAGGCTGCTGAAGGGGCCAGCTTTTAGGTCCAATGGGAATATGGATAGGCAACCAATTTAAAAAGATAGAAAGACAGGTAATGGATAGGACGGATAGACAAGAACAGTATTTTACTAATTTTATTTATCCTTATCAAAACTGGACAGGGTTCTGACCCTGTCACAGCCCTAGAGACATAGAAACATAGTCTTTGACAGCAGATACAGACTGCCCAGTCCACCCAATCTGCCCATTTTCCATACCTGTTTCATATACTGCAGATCCTAATTGATCTACAGCTTACCCTTTCTTTCCTATCGCTAGAGTTCCTTTATGTCTGTCCCATGTATTTTTGAATTCCCTTACGGTTTTGGCTTCTACAACCTCTGCTGAGAGGCTGTTCCATGGATCCACCACCCTTTCTCTTTAAGGAGCCAATATAGCACAGTGGTTAAGGGCACTGAGCTGGAGACCTGGGTTTGAATCCCATCAGCCCCCACTTGCATACTGTGTGACCCTGAGCAAGTAACTTCCTTGTGCTCCCAAGTCGCACTCTGGAAATAAGCTCCAGCTTAGTGTGCCCATCCTGGTGAAACAATTCCCTTTCCCTTTCCTTACACAGATTGTCATTATAAAGAAAAATTGACAAGATTTTGAATTAACTGACTTTTAAAGTTGAGCGACATTTAAAACTATAGTTATGAAAAGAATCACTATCTCATAAACTATAACATAAAAATCCAGCCAGCCCGCCAGTGCAGTGGCAAGGCATCCACTTGCGGCAACAACATCCTGGAGTTAGAGGGCCGGTTGGGGGACTGAGCATCCTAGAGACTGCTTTCCATCTCCAGGGGAGGGGTGTTGAGTGTCCAGCACATAGCATACCTCTGGCAGAGGCTGGGGTACCGCCGTGGCCAGTGCCACATGTCAAGGGGTGATGGATGCTGTTCATCATTGTATGTCCCTGCTCCCGGGATCCTTGCAGTAAAGGAAAAATGCTGCCTCCCACGCATGACGCTGGCTTCCAGTGTCCACTAGGGAGGTCCCACTCTCATAGCCCCGACCCAGAGGGTAAGTCAGGTCTCGCTCCTAGTGTCCACCGGGGAGCCTACCAGGCAGCCCACCTGGGGGCCCTGGGCATGGGGATGGTGGATAGAGCTGGGCTGGGCTGAGCTTCTGTGGGGAGACCAGGCAAAAACAAATAATAGATAAATCCATTATGTTCACACTTCAAATGGTTTGTCACTATTGAAATATCTAAAATGTGACTTTCATGAAGAAATGACGTTACTGTGTAGAGTAATAGTCCTTTAGAAGACAAATATTGTGTTGTATTTAAGATCATAGGTTTTGTCAAACTTTTATGATTATTAAAGTCCAGCATGCTGCATACAATATTATTGAAGAAGGAGATGGACTTGCTTTTTAAAAACATTCGTGAAAGAGTGTTATCTTCTTTGCAGACAAGTTTTAGAAGACATATTGAAGTGAATTAAACAGTTTCTGTTTGTAGAGGAAACTTCAGGAATAATGTAATTTTTTTTTCTCACAAATATGAGACATTTTGAAGTTATCAAAGGAAGTTTATTGCTTTGTAATGGTAAATCATACAGTGATCCAACACACTTCAAACTGTTCATCAAGTAATAGCTGTTACGAAACTGTGTTTATTTTATATGATATTATGCTATCAAAAGTTATACAACTACCAGTATATAGAATTCTGTACAAAAGTAGTCTTGTTATATTCTGAAGAAAAACTCTTGAAAACAAAAAGATTACACAGCCAGCTCATAAATTATATTATTTATTTGTAATATTCACAGTAAGTATCAGATCAACTTTTACAGCAGCCATAGCCCATAGAATAAAGTGTTCATGTTCCGTGGAAATGACAGCAGCTCCTGCATATTGAAGTTCACTACTCCTTCAGCAACAGCAGCCAAGAGAAAAGGACCTACCTCTTTGAACTGTGAACTAAAGGGGTTGCAACATTCTGATTCAGAAGGAGTTATTTTAATGGGCATACTGTCTAGATGGGAAGATGGGGCTTCATAGCACATAGGAGCAGAACAGTGAAGTTTGCTGATATAAACAATTAACTTTCCAAGGAAGCACCTACTGAGAGGACTACTGCATTACTGATATGAAATAAACATGGCAAAAAGAGTAGAGTAATATACAAGGCAAATAACTACAATAACCTGTCTACAAGCCTGCAACACTAATGTGCAACTCTTCAAAACCCAGTGATGCTTCACATGCCAGAGTCTTTGTGGTGCTTGGACAGGGTATTTGTCTCAGCCTCTAGGTGACCCTAAATAGTTATGGTGTCAAGCATTAGGGACCCATTAAAGAATATTTACTCAGCCAACTCCCTTAGGTGATATTGGAGTGTGAGGTGAAAGGAAGAGGCAACCTTCCTCAGATGCTCCAAGAAAAGAGAACAGGTCTTTAGAATTTGGTATGCATACCATAGGCAAGGTGAGCCATCCTTTTAAACTTGACAAGTTGAAAGAAGATGTTTACTAGTCTGACTTGAGAAGGTGTATTGGGTCTTCCAGTGGCAGAGTAGAAGTTGTTTAGTTTCTATGCAAACTACTTGCACCTACTTGCATTTGTTAGGTTGTAGTTCAGGATGGGCTATGAAGACCAAGCAGGTCAATTTTTGGTGATGGCTTAACTGTGATGCGAGCTGCATTAATAAGATCAAAGAGCAGACTCCAGTACAGATGAAGTGGGGCACACTGCCATAGGATGTGTAGTAAATGTAATCCTGGTTGCCCACACCTCCAGCAGGGGACATTCAGGAGTAAATGTGCAGTACAATGGACACCAAGTCTTCGGTACCATAAAAGCAGGACCTTGTTTTGTAGAAATCTGCTTCTGGCATTTCTAACTGTGGTGCAAGCATCTTTGATGCACTGTACCTATTCCTCTTGTGGAAGGGTCAGCTTAAAGGATGCCCAGTATCTCTGGTTGAGAGGGAGAGCCAAGTTTCTCTCTTAATTCTTTTGTATAGTCTCTCAGCCCTCCCTTTGGGAGACTTCAGCAATCTAGCTAGGGGATAAGTTTTGTGTAAAGGAGGCAGAAGATTTAGGGTAGATTCTCAAAACCCTAGAGAGTCACAAGGTGCTTACAGTATGTCGAGCATTTCTGCATAAGTGGCACCTGCATCAAAAGATGCACCTTTTGGTATTCTGAAATCAGCCTTGTTAAAACGTGAGGCTGCCTGCATCAAAGGTGGCTTGCTCCAGCCTTGCCCCACAAATGGGCTACAGCATGGTGCTAGGGGCTTGCAGCAGATGCAAGCTGCCACATCCCTAAATTAGTATTCTAAAAGCTCCCCAGAGGACAACCATCTTAGTGTACTTAGTTGTTCTCTTGGGGTTGCTCCAATGTCCCATGGTCCTGATCCCCCGTATTAAATGCTCAGCCCGATCCCAATTACCCTCTTCAATTTATTAAGTTTCCCTTGTAGTCTAGTGGTACCCCAGCCTGATCCCCAATCACTCTGTGCAATTTAATACTTTTGCCTACTAGTTTAGTGGTCCTCCAGCACTGATCCCAGATTACCCTGTCAACTTATTAATTTTCCCTGGCAGTCTAGGCACCCCAGCCCGATCCTGATCACCTTATTAAAATGTTAATATTTTTCCCCAGTAATCTAGTGGTTCCTCCCAGCCCAATCCCCAATCCTCCCCCCAAATATGATCCAAAACCTCCCTGGTAGTCTGGTGGCCTCCACCTCTCCACCCCAGTTGGCGTGCCTGCACCCTACTCCCCATCCCCAGCCAGCGTCTGCACAGCCCTCCACACACCTCCACAGAGCTGGACACTGACTGAGCTATCAATGAGTGTGTACTGTTCAGTGCGATGTCGATGATAGCTGAATCGGTGGCCAGCCATGAAGGTGTGTGGAGGGCTGTGCTGGTAGCAGGCTTGGGGGATGCAGGAGCAGGGTGGTGAGGCACTGCTAACTGGCGTGGGGTGGAGGACCACTAGACTACCAGGGAAGGCTTTTCATATTTTCTTGGGGATCGGGTATTAGGACTGGGGGTGGACCACTAGACAACTGGAAAAAAATATTAAAATTGAACAGGGTGATCAGGGATCAGGGCTGGGAGAGTGCCCTAGATTTCTGTCTTACAGCAGCTGAGTTTGAGTCCTGAGACAAGGGAGAAGTCATTGAGCAAGGAGATCAGTAATGGGAGTGCAGTTGATGTTGTATCCATAAGTACCATCAAGTTATCTAGTATAATAGGGCTTGCAATCTGAGGAGCCAGTCTTGATTCCACGGATGTCCGGTACTGTCAAACTGCAGAAGAAAGGTTTTTTATTGCAATAACAAATAAGAGGTGACAAAGAGCAACCTTGTCTGGTACCCTTCTCCAGTTGAAATTCTTCCGATAAAGTTTGGCTAGTGAGTACCTTTGCAGCAGGGTATGTGCAGGTACAAGCCTGTTATATGAAGCTCTAGCCAATCATCATCTTATGGAGAACTTTATATAAATATTCCACCAAATCAAATGCTTTTCAAAATCAATGGCTACTGCAACAGAAGGTCATGAGACCTGCTTCACTACATGTATGAGGTTTGTCAAAGTTTGGAGATGATCAGAGCTGAGCTGGCACTCGACAAACCCCACTTAAGACAGGTGGAGAAGAGATGAAAGGAGCTTCTCTAGACTGAGGCCCATGGTTTTTGTAGATTGTGCTGACTGCTGTAATAGGAGATATGTGCTTCTAGCTGACAGTGAGGAGGATTTTACCTTTCTTGGGCCATACCATAATAATGGCAGTACACATAGAGGAAGCTACCTGTGTTCAGTACATAGCCTGTGAAGGATTGGGCAAAACAATGGAGAGAGAGCTTGTAGAAGTTCCACCGGAAACCCATCCTCCCAGCGCTTTATGTGGACTCAGGATCTTGAGAGCTGTTTCCTCTTCCACCAAAGAAATTGGAGTCTCAATATTGCTATATGTTATGTGGTGAGAGTTGGGAGTTGAAGCAGATTGAGAAAGTTGTCAATGGCCATGGTATCATGTGGTGTGGGGAACTGAAGAGGTTAGCATAGAAGTCACACATTGCCCGGCTTACATGTGATGCAGTTGTACCGAACTCCCTGGGAAATTTTGAGGCCCGGCAATGTGTCTTTTAGCCTGTTGTTTTATGTATACTAGGATATTTCTGAATTTCTTCCCTTCCTCCCAGTACTTGTGTGTTATCCTACGAAGCTAATTCCACCTTCCTGGACAGGAGAGCATCAATATTCACCAACCTGGATGTGTGTTCTAGCAAATCTCCCTTCCAAACCTGGCATCCTTGTCCCTGCATTTAATGGCCCCATCAACACCTGCTGCCCCACTTTCAACTTCAGAGCCACCTCCCTCAGAGGTCCAACAACTACTCCATGCCCTATCTAACTCTCGCGAGTACTGGGAGCAATGGACTCTGCCCTCGGTTCCTTAAGCTGTCTGTGGATTCTATTGTTAAATCACTGTCTATCTTTTTAACTTATCTCTGTCCTCTGCTCCTTCCTCCCCTACTTTGGAAACAGGCCAGACTTGTTCCCCTCTTTAAATGAGGTGACCCAAAACTCCCAGAAAATTACAGACCAGTTTCCATATTCTCACACCTGAGCAAGGTCCTCAAGAAAATTGTATTTCTGCAAATTTCAGACCATCTTTCAAAATACAGTCTATTATCTCTGACTAAAATGATTTTTGAAAGGGTTTCTGCACCTTCACCTATCTGGCTCATTTCACTGACCACTTCCTAAAGGAAGTAGATAATATGCAAACTCACTAGGGAAATCTTTGTTGACCTCTCCATGGTTTTGGAAGTAGTTGATCACGTCTTACCTCTCTGCAAATTCTACTTTTATGGCTTTGCTACTAGTGCCCCAGAATGGCTCATGAATTATCAAATAGATCCCAAATGGTCCAACTTGGAAGGGTCCTTTCTAGCCCTTTCCAGGTGCATAGGGGTGTCCAACAAGGGTCCATACTGAGACCCATCCTTTTCTCTCTTTTTCATAAACCCACTTCTCAAAGATTACTCGGGATGCCATAAGATCATGTATGCAGATCCTTCCTTGTCTTATTTAGGAGTGACAACAGCCCTCATAAATGATGCCTTTCACCATCCGACAATTTATCTTCTACACACAGTTGGTTTACAGCAAATAGACTTACTGTCACTGCATAAAAGAGCAAATCCATGTTATTTGGGTCTAAGCCTTGGCTCACCAGATTCTGTTTAGCACCACTGACTTCCTTCACTTTCTGGCCCGAATAGAACCCTCCCTGGCAACCGTCATCTTTTAAATACCTTGGGGTCACTTGACCCCTTCCTTAACATCTAAAAATCACATCAGCCTAGTGCTTAAACAGGTGAATCAGAAACTGAGTGTCTACTGCTGTCTTAAGCATCTCACGACCCAGGAGGTGAGATTGGCTGTTAGGTCACCCTCCTATTTCTGATGGACTACTGCTTACCCATCATATCCTTAACCTTGTCCCATCTTCTCTCTCATATTCATATTGCTTTCAATAACTTCTGCACATTTGTCACCTTGCCCCTTTTCACACTTACCATTGGTCCTTCTACTTAGCACTCGGGTGCTTCTCCCCTCAGGCCCATAGGGATTTTATCCTAACCTCACTCATATTTAAGACACTGCATGCGGCATTAGCTCCCCACTGTCCAGACTCCTCAGTAACAAACAGGGATCCCAGACCTTGAGGTCCTCCAACCAATGTCTCTCACCTGTTCAAGGTCTACTACTGATATGGGCAGAGAGCTTTCTTCAGAGCTGCACCTAAGGTCTGGAACTCCTCCCAACTGTGTTCCAATCATCAGCCCCGCCCCCAAGATATTCAAGGAGCGTTACAAGAAGTTATTACTATTGCCCTCAACTTGCAACTGCTTCAGCTACCCTGGATGCCCCTCTACCCATAATTCAGTGCTGCCATTCTGCATGTACACAAAAAGCCATATTTTTGCACTTCTCTCTCTCTCTGTATTAGCCTTTTTCATGTTGTTACCCTGGTTTTTAGTATGTATTTTTGTTATTCGTTCTTGTTGCTGCAGTTGTACCCTGCTCATTGTTCCAGTTGTATATTGATTTTGTGTTGATACCCACTTTATTATACTGTTTTATATGTCTCTCAGTCTCTCTACTGCAATTGTATTACTGCTTATTGTTCCAATTTTCCTGCTTATTGTTCCAGCTGTATATTGAATTTGCACTGTTACATTATGCTCTTACGTTATGCATTTGTACAGTGAGATTGCTCTTGCTACCCTCATCTTTTTATTTTGTGCTGTATTGTGCCATCTCAATGGCCAAGGTTGTGACTGAAAACAGTCTCTGGGACCAGTGTACCTACCAGGGTATCAAATAAATAAATAAATAATATCGATATGAAGCTTTACTATGGCTTTGTGCAATGGAGAGCTAGTAGAGGCTTTGGGGTGGATTTAAACTTGGCCTCCTTGCTTTTGAGTTAGTTTTACAGGTCAGCTAGCTTTCTTTCTCTTTCCTTTCTTCTATGTGTGGAATAACTTATAATTTGATCTCTTAGAGCAGACTTAAACCCTCCCTTTGGACTGTGGTGGTAGTTTTTCCGTTATCATATATTCAAAAAATTCTGTGGTTTCATGTCATGACCACTGTTAGAAATCTAGGTTACAGAAGCAGCAATGGATCCATAAGACAAGATGTTGATCATCCCAGCTGGACACCCAAAATCATGTCCAGGTGGCCAGGATATGGTCTGATATTATTAGTTTGGTTATGGATGTCACTGTGACTTTTCCATGGTGTTTGTTGAATCGAGCCATGTCAATACAACCATATGAACCGTTAGCTGCAGAGAGGCATGCGTAATCACACTCTCATGGGTGCAGGTGCACCAGACATCAGGTGAGACATTGGTCTGCTAGCCATAGTGAGACAACTTCTGATGCCTTGGAATGCAACTCAACTGTGTCTTGGCTTCTGTCAACCATGGAATTGAGTGTTAAGTTAAAATCTTCCTCTTCTATCACCAGGGTGTGGAGATCATTAAAATTGTACCAGGAGATTTAGCAGCTCATGAAGGAATGTGGGTGAGTCAGAGTTTGTGGCATGCAAGTTTCCTGTGGACCCATGGAGTATCAAAGCAAGAACCCATCTTCCCTACTTTGCCTGCCAATGTCTTTGTTAATGGGAGGGCTTTAAACCCATGGTTCGATGGGCAGAAAAACAAGGTCACTCCACCATCGAGTTTAAAGATCACAAACATCCTGGGTTTCTTCAGAATTCTTTTCATTGCTGCCAGAGGTCATACTGGCTGCCTGGTCAGTGGCCCATTCTCCTGCCTCATTCCTGACTGCATGGCCTCCAGCTGATCTCGCTCTCCTCCTTCCTCTCTTGGGACCCTCTTGTGTTCCCCCCTTGAGTGGTCAACTCAACATCTGCATTGCCATTTGTGCAGTGGGGTGGGTACAGGACCACTTCCTCCTTCCTGATTCTGCCGCTCGCTCAGTGGCTGTCCTAGTACTTGTCTCCCCCGCCCTTCTGTTTGTGGCCACTGCCCCATGGCTCTCCATCTTTTGAGACCCTCCCTGCCCTGCTTGGATGCCTCCCATGTTGTCCTTGCCTCTCTGTGAGTGCTCTCCCGCTTCTGCTGAGCGGCTCTGTTGTTGTCCCTCCTCCCCATTTGCCAAATTTCAGCTACTGTCTCCTCTATTCCGCTGTGCTCGTTCTTACCTGCCACTCGGTTTCCCTTTCTCGTGTTTTCTCTGTTGTTGCTGCATCATCTTTTGCCTTCACTGCCTGCATTTCTTCTAGCTTTCCTCGCCCTTTTGTTTTCACTTTGCTCATCGCCTGCCTTTCCCCTGTTGCTTAGTGCACCTTGCTACCTCCTATTTTATGGCTGGTCCTATCCACCATGGGAATCTGCATTCCCTGTCACTTGTTGTTGAAGGTGAGTCATCTATCCTTATTTCTCCATGTACTACATATGGCTTGTTACCTATCGCACTGCAGTATTGCTGTTGTCCTTTCTAGTGCTCTGGTGCTAGTACAGCTTGCTTGCTTCCCGATTGGACTACACCTGCATTGGGACTGTGCCACCTGCTGTCCGTAGTAACAATACAAAGCCTGTGTTGTTTCAGTGCATCTGTACATTTTAAATAACCTTACCTCATTTACCAAACTATTTTAATTTTGTTAGGAATACAAATTGATTAAAAAAAGATTCAGATTTCTTTTCTTCTATTGTTGGTGCTATCCACCCATGTCTCCTGTTCTGTCTCTAATTGACTGTTGGGTATGCTGTTCTGTGTGTCAGCCTGCAATGGTTCTGCTGGGTTTTGAACCTGGGACCTTCCGACCTCCTGAGCCACCATATCTAGCATGGCTTGCTTGCTTCCATGTGCTGAGTACCTCCCTATGCTACTCGGTTCCCGACTTGTCATTTTCTCTGCCCTTCAGGTTTGATTCCCCTTCAGCCTTGCTTTCCTTCCTCCTTGCATGATCTTCCTTCTCCTTCACATCGAACATCTCCTACTCGGCCCCTCATCTTCATGTTCCCTCTGCACTCTATTCCTCTCCTCCCCTCAGTTCTTGCTTCTTTTGGGCATCCCATTGGTAGCCCTCTCAGATTCCCGATACCTCACATCATCCTGCTCATTTGCTCTATCCTTCCTGCCCTAGCTGCCTCCATTTGGCTGGCAATCAACATTTCTTTTGCATACCTCTCCTGAATGTTCTGCTTCCTGTCCATGCTACCTTGACTGGTCTTTATCTCCTTGGGTCCTCTGCTACCTCTCGCCCTCCCCTCTTGTTCCCATACCCTCTAGTTCCAGACTTGCCTTCTTAGCTTCAACGTATCGTCCTTTCAAGCCTCATTATTTGCATCACTATTGCATCCTGTGCTAATTCATTGACCTCAACATCAGGGTCTATTTCCCATCGTGGCCTACCTTTGACATTTCTTTTAGGCATGCCTCTCATGGCTCTATGCCGCTTCTCTCCACGCTACCTTGGATCGATTCAATATCCAGTCAAGGACATGCTGGTCCCCAATACCTTACCTCAATCTGCTTGTATATTTCAACTGCTCAATCTGCATGCCTCGGCTGCCTCCATCTGGCCTCTTTTGATATTTCTTTTGGGTCACCTCCCATTGGGTCCCATGCTACCTACTCTACTCTGCTTTCTTGCAGTGCCTGTCATCATCCATATTAATCTTTCTCCATCACCTCGCTTCAGCTGTATCTCCCTTGCAACCCTCATAGCTACAATTATCATTTACTCAGCATTACGTTTCCTACCTCCGATCATTCACTCTTTCTTGCTTCATGGTTTCTCTCTTTCATACTACCGACTGCATCCTTCCATGACATTCTCAGTGCTAATCTCCCTTGGGAATTTGTCTAATGCTGCACTGAAAGTATAACCCTTCCTAGTTTCCAGTCTCTCACCTAGTGGACTGCTTCTGGATGCTGATTGTTGCCATCTCGTCTTTTCATACTTCTGATGTTTAGCCTTCTCCCCTTTGAGGATCTCCCTGCAGTTCTGCTTGCCTTCACCAGCTTCACCAGGTATTTCTGCTTTCCTGTCTATTCCTTGAAGTATTCGGACCTTTGCTCATGTTTCTCCTCACTCTTCTTCTTCCTAGGCTTCATGAATTGTCTTTATCCAGTGTTTTGTATGGCTCTTGTTCCCTAAGCAGCTTATTGGCGTAGTCATCCCATGCTCATCTACTTCAATTGACTCTGAGCTTTGTTCTTTCCTACCTCAATTTCCCCATCGACTACTCTTGCTTGCGTGCCCTCATGCTGCTCCCTCTCCTCTGCACTCTTTACAAACTCAGCCATCAGAATTCTTTCCAGTCATGGCTTCTATCTCCTCGTGCCACAATTTATCTGTTTGTTTGCTCTCCCATTCATATCCCTGTGCCATCCACATCTGACTCCATCCGACCTTCCATTGCATTTGGCCTAAGTGCCACCTCATCCTGCTTGTCCTCCTGCCCTCTTGTGGAGCCTTCCTCCTTCATGGTGTCTTCTTGCTCCTTGTTGCCTGTCATCAATCCCTTCATCGGAGATCCTTCAACTCATTTGACCCCTCAGCTCCTTGATACCTGGCCTCGAATTGCTCATCTATTTCACTCCCTCTCTCAATATGCCTTGGCTTTGTTTGCTGCCATGTCTGCACTATTCCCTTGCTTTGTCTGGCCATACCTCTCATGGATCATGTACCACCTACTCCGACTCACCCCGTGCAGTTCTCATCCTGTACTGGCTGGGTCCTCTGCTACCCTATTGATTTCCTTACCATCTTTTGTTCTTTCATACCTCTCTTTCCAGTACTTGCCTTCCTGGCATCAATCCCTCTTGTACCTCCTCCGTTCCTGTTACCTTTCTTAGTCTATCGCTTATTCTAGTTCTGACCATTGTGGATTATCTCCACTCATGGCTTTCCTCCTCCTTGTTCATCATCTGTTTTGTCTCCTCTGATCGCCCTCCTGTGCTTACCTTCTGATTCACATACCCTCTGGATCCTGTCACATTCTTGGCATCGGAGTATGCCTCCTTCGAGGACCATCATGATTTGCGTCACTCCATAGTGCATGATACCTTTGTTCCAGTTATTTTCCTGTCATTCTTGTCTCCTCTTATTCTGATCCCATACAGACTCTCAGGATTCCTCCATTCATGGTCTTCTTGTTATTTCTTTTGAGCATCCCTACAATAACTCCTATGCTGTCTATCAACCCAGGCCATCCTGCTGTATGTGTAGAGTTAATAACTCCAGTCCTTTCGAGTTCATAAATCAAGTCATCATTCCCTCAGCATTACCTCAAAGCTATCTATGTACATCTCTTACTCTACGATTCCTATCATCAATTCCATACTACCTCATTGTCTACAACCTCAGGGTCTAATCATTCAGGGTCTGATCGTTTACATTGCATAATCAAGCATGCCTCTTCAACCTCTGTGTCTACTCACTCACATCACTCAATCAAGAGCATCACTCTAACAGGCCAGTCTGCAGTATTATTTGACTCATCAGAAAATCTGAAATATCCTCATAAGCACATCTGGATACCCCTTGTTCCTCTGATTCCTACATGAATTTCCTCCCTACATCCTTGCTACTCTTATCTACTATCTCTCAGCACCTTCTAGAGCATTCCTTCCTTGGGTCCCTCTACCTCTCGATCTTTCTTTACTCTGTCCTTCTTTGGAATTCTTTCCTCTCCCATCATCCCTCCTCTACATGGGTATTCTCCTTCACATCAAATGCTCAATCTGTATCCTTCCCTTTGCCTCCTCAGCTTCGCCTGTGCTTTTCTTTTGGGGTTCCTTATGCTACCATGCCTGGCTGACTCAGCCTGGTCTGCTTGCCAGCCTCCATAGCATTACACTCTGGTGACTCCATCCAACCTCCTCTGACTCACCCCTATTGCAGTTTTCTTCCTACTGGCAGGGTCCTTTGCTAACCCACTGCATCCTTACCATCCTTCAGCCTTGCATACTTTGCTTTCCGCTCCAGCCTCTATGGCTTCAATCCATCTTTGTACTTCATCCATTCCTATTTTACTTTCCTCAGCATAATGAGTTCCAGGCATGCCTTTTTCTAGTGTCAGTCATCAAGGATTTAGTCCACTCATGGCATCATTCCTCATCCATCACTGTTATCTCAATTTGACTCTACCTCCACTCAAGATCCATGCCTTTCCGTCCATCGCCCTTTGTTAAGGGCTGGCTGAGGCTCTCCACCATCATTCAAATTCCTTTCACATTCCTTTCTGAATCTACCCTTTCGAGGAGCCTACTTACTCACATTGCTCTATTCATTCCAAATCTACCTCCTTTCAAAAAGTCTACTTAGTCACATTGCTCTATCAAGCATATCACCCCTCTAGTTTGCATACTCTCTGGTTCCAGATATGCCTTCTTGGCCTTGGAGTATGTCTCCTTTTAGGAGTTTCATTGCACCATCACTCTATTGAATCCTATGATATTCATCGCCTATAACATTAGAGTCTAATCGTTGACATCGCATATTCATGCCTTGTCAGCCTCTGTGTCTACATCCTCACCTTGTTCAATCAGGCACACTTCTCATTTGATCTTATTCTACCTCATTGTCCTGCCACCCTCTTGTGGCAATCATCATCATCTGTATTCATCCTTGCCTGCATTCCTTCGATCCATGCCCAGCCTCATGTTCCATATTTAATCATGCTTTCTTTCAGGAGTTTCTCTAGTTTGTCATCAACCTCCCTACTCTTGTCTATTTCATTACTCTTCACTACTTAGATCCCTCATCTATGAAGCATTCTCTTTACCAACTTACATCCTCAAATCAAAAGTAATCAGCCTGGAGGAAGGCAACCTAGGCCTCAGGATCCCCAGAGTTTCCTCCTTAAAGGGGTTTTCCTCTAATCCATGCCAATGGTCATGATATTAGCTAGCATTAGTGCTTTCTTCACATTAGTTAGTTAGGTTCCACTGTTGGATGGAGGAGGATGGTGGCCCTGGTTTTCCCCTCTCTCCTTAGGAAGTGAGCCCTTCTCTTTACAGAATTCATTTATCAACCTTGCCTCTTCGAAGCTCAACATCTTGGGTATTCTTTTGGGCTTCTTCCTAACCTACCTTTAGCCGACACATTCATCTCCGCACCTGTAGGGGGGAACTCAGGGTTCCTTGCATCGTAACCCTACAGAGTGATATATCCCATGGATAGAGGCGAGAAAGCCACAAAACAAATCAAGTTACATAAGCATCATCTCATATTATCTCATCCAGTTGTGTAAGCACATCGAATGAGGGCTTTAACCCATGGTTTGATGGGTGGAGCAACAATGTCACTCTCCCATCAAGTTTAAAAGGTCACAAACATTCTGGGCTTCACCAGAATTCTTTTTCATTGCCCACCATCCACCTCCTCCTCCAGTGGCTCGTCTCTCTTCCCGTGGGCTTCCTCCTGACCTATCTTTAGCTGACACATTCATTCCTGGCACCTGTAGGAGGACCCTTCTCTGGGTTCCTGCATCTTACCCTACAGGTGGTATACTACCATGGATAGAGGAGAAGCCTACAAAGCAAATCAAGTTACACAAGCATCATCTCATATTATCTCATCCAGTTGTGTAAGCACATCAGACTTCCAGTTTAGGGATTTATATGTCAGGATAGACACCCCTCCTTTTTAACTGAGGCCTGCTACACATCTCAATGCCAGTCCATTCTCTCTGCATGTTTTGAGCTTCCTGGTACAATAGTTTGGTCTCTTGTAAAGGGCAGCGAGAGTGGAGGCATTTTGTATGAGAGCACATGACTGCATTTCACAGGGAGGTTAGCAAGCAAGCAAGTAATGTTTTATTTCTAAGGCATCTTTTCCTGAAGCTAAGTCCCAGGTATTCCAAGTATGTGTTCACAAGTCCGTCATTATATAACCATGTGGTAAAGCAGGACATAAGTCAGATTGTGTGAAATCTCAGGCAGGTGCCACTCTGTATTAGTGGAAGGGTCGCTAGAGACTATCAAGACATGGTATGGAGAAGTTACCACTGGGTGTAGACAGCACAGAACCAATACATTGTTATGAAGATCTAGAATTATTGCAAGGCAGAAAACTGATGTAGAACCAACTAGGCATAAGTAATGACAAAATCAGAATATGCAAACAACTATATACAAACTGTGTCCCATTGATATAACCAGTACTGAGCTGGGTCCTGAGAGGATCCCAAAGCTCTTGGTTATGGCCATAGGGCACAGCTACCTTCATGGTGAAACCAAATGAACCTTCATAGCCCTCCACCCCACCAGCCACTGTCAGCATGCATACAGAGATACCTTTTCATACTGTACATGTAGATATGTGTTGACGGTATCAGTATAGCAGCATAAAGCTGTTGAGTGAGCCTTCTCTAGTAGGAAAGACAGCTTGGCTGGTATGATCACATCATGAGCACCAGACCTGTGCCATATGCAAACATTGGAGGACATGCCACAAAATAAGTGCAGAAGTAATGCAAGGGATGCAGGGTATAAGGAGCATATGGGGTAGATCAAGGAAACTTGCAGAATCCTGATGGACTTGTTGAGGAATCAGAACTGGTAAGTACAAAATGTTTGCAGACATAAGACAGAGTATGGATGTAGTTAATAGTAAGGCTTTGGCTGTGGATTAAGCACCATCATATGAGAGGTGTTGCTGGGATGCTAGGAACAAGTCGAGGATGATATTCATTATAATAGTAAAAGTAAGTAGTTTACTGAAATGACTGAAGGTGTGAGATACCACTGTTCCCCAATCATATCTATACCAGCAGGGTACATGACTTTGCACTATGTTCTTCAGGTCATCTTTTAGGCTACTGAATGTGGCCTGTGGATGAGGTAGAAATCTGTAGATATGGTCAGCTTAGGTAAAATAATATCAGAAAATTGGAGCCAAGGAGAGCTGTTTTGTCAGTCAGCCCATGTTAAGCCAGATACCACAGCTTGAGTCTAGGCATTTTCAACCAATCATGGTCCTTGATTACACCCTATCAGTTGTCAAGCACTTGATATAATGCTGGTGGTCTGGTGCCCACATTGTGCCCATCCCAGACTGAAGCCATGGAGTGGGGATAAACTGACTCGTTATGCTGTTAGATATTCTGTATGCCATAAAGACAATCTGGAAAGCTTTAGCTTCAATAAGGTGCTAACAGCACATCCCTTCATTGCTTACTGCAGCCCTCCAGGGAAATCGGGTGGTCATTGAGGGGAGCACAGTGGGGCATGTGCTGACATAAGATCAGATGTAGTAGTGGAGCTTGATGAGGTTGCAGCCATAGAAGTAGACAAGCCTTGCTTGACCTGATCAACATCAGTGTGTTACAGCGATTAGGAGGCAGGTGAATTTGAAAGCTTTAGAGTCCATCAGTGGTTATATGGTGCCACAGATGCAAAGTAAGGTTAGCAGGGCTGCTGCATTTTGTACACCCATCTTTTTTCTTTTGTAACTCATTAGCATATATGAGGGTAGCCAAAACTACACAAGGGATACATTTATCATTGATAGTCCCAAAAGTCTCAACATTTGCTTAGGTGGCATTGTAGAGGTGTACCGTTAGGACGGTGACTGAATGTTGTCGCTGGAATTACAGTGCAACAACAAAAGGTGACAGTGAAAGGGCAATCTTGATTTTACATCATCCCTCAATCCTGTCACCCTTGCCCCCACAACAGTTTCAGTTTCTACTAGGCCTGCATGAAACTTTAATTCCACCAGTGGAATTTATTCAAATGGCAGAATCGGCAAATAACGCTCACAATGTTCACAAAATGTTGCCATTGAACTGTGGGTTTTTCTATACAGCGTATTTAAATTGTGGAATATATTTCCACAGAACATCACACTCACAGTACCAACATTTTGCAGTTCTTGTGTACACTAGTATTGAATAATATTCTGCGGTTTACATTTTCCGCTGTTCACGTGTGACTGTGACATTTTATTCAGTCTCCTTGTTTCTCAAATCATGTGTAAAAAGTTCAACCATTTACCAACAACGCTGGCAATACAAACTGTGGATTTTCTGTGAACAGTGAATTAGAAAATTTGTTGTTCAAAATATGTCAACTACAGTTCAGAATTTGTAGTTTTGAAGAGTTTAGTCAGTGACAGTGACTCTGGTAATGGAGTTTCCCTTATAGGGCAGACCAGGTTGTCCTGGTGCACTCCCTTCCCTTTCCATCAAGATGGTGTGCTCAGAAAGGAGGGAAAAGAAGGGAGGGCCAGGGGATACGAGAATGGCTAAGCAACAGGAAGGGGAGGGGCAAGTGGAGGTACATAAGGGTAGCACAAGTGGTTCAGCCACTTTTGCTGGAGTTTTGATCTAATTGGAACTGCCGCACATCAGATTGGCAACTAGAGAGGTTTCTGCATTAGGATATTGCAGGTAGAGAGCTTCAAGAATGAATTAAAAAAAAGAAAATGGTGATAAGAATAAGATAAACAGCTAAGTAATGATAATATATAATGGTATAGATTACTTTGCTCAAAGCAAAAAAAAAAAATCTTTATAGTAAAAGAAATCATCTTGTGAAGGTGAATAGTATGTGGCTAGTTCATTGGACTTATTGAAAGAAGTTTTTCATTTTGTTTCAGTGAATGCATTTGGAGAGTTTTGGTAAAGAGTTTACAGCTATACTGAGGTTGTATACTTTGTGGTAGTTGACTGGCATAATAGTTTTTGTTTGAGGCGAGTTAGCATTGCTGGTGTGAGGGGGTATGTGTTTTGGTAGTTTGGACCAAATGTTGCAGCTGCACAGAGGTGGTAGACCTTGGTACAAATCGCGAGGTGCATGAACCAGGGAGCGAGGTTAGCTGGATAAGTGTGGTTGCCCAGAGGAGTTTTTCAGTCAGAAAAGCTGAGGTTGGCTGGAGAAAGCAGCCTGAGAAGGCAGAAGCTGGATTGACTAAGGCCTACACTGGCCTTTAGCGAGTAGAGCAGGTAGCTTATGAGATGGGAGTGTGACTCTGAAATACAGGGGCGGGTTTGGTAAAGAAGGGAGCTCTGGCATTACTCATTGAAGCGAGTCGCATGACTTGAGGAGAAACAGGTCTCTGAGCTTGCAGGGCATGGTAGGTGTGACTGGAATCCTGGGGGCCTGCAGCTGTTTGGGCGCCCAGGGCGGTGGGGGCTTTTGCAATGGAGCTGCAGGAATAACAGAGGATCCTCACCCCAACAGAAATCCTTGGTGCTTCTTTTCCCACAGGGATCCAGTGAGCTCACAGAGCAGTGCTGCATTTGTTACTGCATGCCAGCTCGACAGCATGGTTTACAGATGAAACCCCCTCCTGTGCCTCCTGAATCCCCAGGGGAGATCCTGCAGGGGTACGCCTGCTTCCAGGCTGAAGGGGCTGACCGAGAGACAGCATCAGTCTTGCTGCCCCATGCCCCTGTGAGGCCTAGCGCATTAAGTGGGAGAGGATTTCAGGGGTTATTCGCGGGCTACAAGCCAGTCGGTCGAGAGTAGGGGGCAGGGCCAAGGAAAGGCCTAGCAAGTGGGGGTGATGAAGCAGACAGTTGGCGTGATGCCACTCACTGGGGGTCACGTGCACGTTGGACAACTGGGAGGATAAGGGGAGGTCTAGGGAAAGGCCATGCAGATGAGGACAAAAAAAATGGCCACGTGGTGTGATGTCACACGCTGGGGAGCAGACCAAAAGGGAGTAGAGGCCGAGTTGACCTGGCAGGACTGACGAGAGGCCTATTGCTCAAGAGTGGGGGACATTCGATGTCAGCAAAGGATGGAGAAGCCTGCCAAGGGACCTAGCAATGGGCGATGAAGAGCGACCAGAGGACTGGTGAAAATGGGCAGGCCATGCGGCGTGACATAACATGCCAGTTGGGTCAGGTCGAACAATGGAAGGAGCCAAGGAAAGGATGTTAAAAAAAAAAAAATGAAAAGAAGGTCCAAAGAGGTTTCGGCCATGGGAAAGATTGTGATCCTGAGGGGTGAGGTGGTCATGTTTTAGGGAGTAGCCAGCACCGGCAACAAGACTGGGACAATAATTATCTGACACCCAAGAGTATAAAGGGCAACAAAAGGCATGTTCATCACAGTTAGAGGCTGCCTATGGGAAGCGGGCCTGGCCTCTCGGGATACTCCCCAGGCAGAGTTTTAATAATGTAATTTTCTTTTCCCTTCTTTAGTGTCTTCACAGTTGGCAAGAAGCAAGAACATAGCACCCAAGAAGAGCAGGCCTTTTGAAGGAAGATGCCTATAGGGCATAAAGGCTAGCCGAGAAAGCCAATAGAATGTGGGAGTTGGTGAAGGGAGGAACCAGGGAGGTCCGGGAGAAAGGAAAGCAGTGAAGGGTAAAGAGAGCAGAGGAAGCAGCTGGCTGAGAAGCCACACAGCCCAACCAGGGCACAACCACTGATAGCGGGACCTACCAAGTGCAAGTCCAGTACCTCTGCAACCAGTAGACTCGGTCCCGTCAGTACCTCCCAGGACCAGGTGGTGGTTCCCACAGTGGAGCCCAGACTGGATCCCCAGTGTATAGTGGTTCCTCCATAGCAACTAGTAGGGCAACCAACCCTCCAGCCAGAGGAAATGTGCTGGAGCACCAGGATGAAAGCAAGCAGCAAAGAGCGGACAAGGCCACAGGTAATGCACCCGGCTCTGTTGGTGACAGCATTAAGGAGTACATAGGTCAAATCATTTGGCACTTGGCTCAGGGGTTTGGGCCAGATGGAGTCAGCACTGGCAGAGATTAGGGTAGAAAAGAGGTGCTGAAAGAAAGGAAGAAGGAGTAGAAAAAGAGGAAAAGGAACAAGGAGATAGGAACTCGGGGATGAGGTGGGAGAACACTTTCGTTGCCAAAAGGAAAATATATGGAAGGGAGAGTATGTGGATATTTTCACTTTAGTAAAGCCAGGAAGTGGCTGAAATCTGAGGAAAGAGAGAATATAGGAAGAGTGAAATGGCAGCAGCGGTGGTTTGTTTAGGCAAGAAAGGAGGACAAATTCACTAAAGGGAAGACTTGGGAAGAGGTGGTTTGTAGGTTTCGCCACATTCTCAGCCATAGTATTGGAGAGGAGGCCTGAGTTGGGCATCCCGCTCATCACATACTCCTGATAATAAGAAGAGCCAAAGCAAAAGGGGTGTTGGGAGGATATATTATGATGAATTCTTTTGGCAGAGAATGGTGACACATGGGGATATAAGATGGGACACGAAACAACTAGACTTGTGGACAGACTACATAACCGATCAGTCCATGCCTGAGGAGAGTTTGGGAAAAAGGTACCATGCTACAAAAATGTTGCTGGGCCTACAATAGGGCCTTTTGCTCCTGGACACAATGCCGTTTCTGGCACGCCTGTTTGAAATGTGGGGGATCACATCCGGCAAGCAGATGCAAGATGACATGGGTCCAAGGAACCCAAGAATCTGGGGGCAAGGTTTGGGACAGCAGTTTTTCAGGAAGGGCAGGGATATAAAGGGCAGACATGGAATACAGAGGGTAGGGTTAGGGGATGTGCAAATAGAGGAGTCAAAGTCATTGACCAACAAGACTGGGCATCAACCAGAGGGGAGACCTTGGTGGGGAAAAAGAAATGAGGACTAGGGAGCAATTTAAAGAGCTAGAACCCCATCAGGATAGAGGCATGGAGAGAATGGTTAGACAGATACCCAGATAGGAAAATGGCAGAAATGATTAAAAGGTTTTCACACAGGTTTTTCATTGCAGTGTGAGGGCCCAAGGCAAGCCAGAGAGGTGAACAATCTGGTTTCAGTGAGAGGAGGGAAGAAATGTTAAGACAAAAATAGTGAAGGAGAAGGCTGCAGGAAAATGAGGTCCGTATGATACTCCCCATTGCAGAATATGAGGATTTCTCCATTGGGTTTAGTCCCCAAAAACAGGAAGGGAATATAAGGTGATTCATCACCTATCCTTTCAGAAGGTGATTCAGTGAATGATTTTATCAGCGAGGAATATAGTAAAGTGGCGTATTCCACCCTGGAAGGCGCAGTCCGGATTATCCGGGCAACTGCAGATGCATGGATGGCTAAAACAGACATAGAGTCAGCTTTCAGATTACTTCCGGTTAGAAAAGAGTTGGGACCTGTTGGGGTTTAAAACTGGGGGACAGTACTATTTTGAAAAAGCCATGCCCATGGGTTGCTCCATAGCATGCGCGATATTCAAAGCTTTCAGCACATGTTTGCAGTGGATATTTCAAGAAAGAACTGGTTATAAAACAGTGATTCACTATTTAGATGATTTCCTTTTCATAGGCAGTGGGAGAAGAAACAGAAAAATGTTAGCCAGCTTCAACAACTGTGTAAGGACTAGGGGTCCCACTTGCACCTGAAAAAACAGAAGGGCCCAGAAGGGTGTTAGAGTTTCTGGGCATTGAGATAGATGCACCAGGGAAATATTTCGGCTGCCAGACAAAAAGTGAAAAAATTGAAGGAACTGATTAAGATACATACCAGTAGAAGAAGAGTACAACTAAAACAGGTACAAGTATTGGGACATCTGAACTTCACATGCAGGGCTATTGGGCCAGGAGGCATTCACCAAAAGGCTAGCAAGGGTCATAGCCAGAGTCACCAGACCACACCATTGGGTAGACATGCCAAAAGGAGTCAAGGAGGATTTTAAAAGTATGGGAGGAATTCCTTAGGAATATAATGGCTGCTCTTTCTGGCAAGAGGAATAGGTGTATAACACAGACCTTGATCTTTACACAGATGCAGCTGGGGGCCTTGGCATGGGGGGCTATCTGAGGGCAGATGGTTTGCAGAACCTTGGCCATCAGATTAGGTAAGGGACAGTAAGGTAAAAGACATAACATGTTAGACATCATGCCCATCTGGGCATGCACCCTGGAGTGGGGGAAGAATTACGGGATCAAAAGTGACATTTTGGTGTGACAATAGAGCAGTGGTAGAGGTCCTGAACAACAGGAGAGCCAGGTCAGAAATGGTCATGCAAGTTTTGCGACTTCTGGTGCTAAGGGCATTGCAGCTGAACATGTAATTCAGAGCTAAACACAAAGAGGGGTACACAATACCCTGGCTGACAGCCTTTCCGTCGGCAGCTGGATCATTTCCGAGGCTGGTGCCAACAGCAGAGGAGCAAAATACACCATGCCAATGAACATATGGGATGTTGGCAAGAAGAACAGAAATGTTGTTCCACAGTTCATGGACACCACGGACTCTGAGGGCCCTTGATGGGGCCTGGCAAGTGTTTCAAACATTCAGGGCAACACACCACATGGAGGTAAGTAGGCCACTCACAGAAGAACAATTGGGAGAGTTCAGCATGGAGCAATGGCAAAGGAACCGCCCATGCCACAATGGGGTCTACTTAGCTGGGATTAGTGTGATCTATAGTCTAAAAGGATGGAAGGACCCAACAAAATCAATGTTCATTAGAAGAATGATGCAAGGATGGGGTAGGTTAAAACAAGGACGGTGGATAATAGAAAACCAATAGGAGAACAGTGGCTGGTGAAACTGAAGGGTGTGTTGCCAACAATATGCAGATCAAGGCGAGGCCCAGTTATTTCACACAATTTATGCGGTAATGTTTGCTGGGGCCATGAGAGTGAGTGAGGTGGTAGGCCATGGCAGGCAAGACAGGAAGGGGACTAGAATGGGAAGATATAAGCTGGGAATGAATGAGATACAGGTCATGATTAAGAGGTCGAGATGGATCAAAGGGACAAGGTTGCATGGTAACACTAAAAAGCATGTAGAGGTGCAGTGTGCCCAGTGCAGGCTTTGTGGCTTCGCTGCAGAGCTTGGGAATAGGACAGGAGATTATTTCTGTGCGGGGATGGAAATGGAGTCACAAGTTATCAAGTCACAGCATTTCCCAAGAAGGGCATGCAATTCCTGGGGAGGATCAATTAATTATTCTTCCCACTCCTTACGGATGAGGGCTGCCTCACAGTGGGCAGCGGCAGGTGAATGGTGAATAACATTTTGGAGAAGGGTGCTGGTGATCGGCCAGTTATAAAAGATACATTGAACACTGCAGTGTGGAGACTAATGTATCACCTATGTTTGGTTACAGATATGGAGCCACTGGGGGCAGGGGAGGTGATATTATGGTGAGAAATTAAGACCATATATAAGATATTTATTCTGTTTCAACCCTATAGGAGAGGGAGGAACACGGAAGTCTGGATCTGCAGCCACTCTTATATTTATTAGCAGAAAGGACAGTTGAGAAAAGGCTGGGGAAAGCAACTTTACCAGGATGTGAAACAATGTAAATTGGTATGGCGTGGCGTGGCATTCGTGGGATGAGATGGGCACAACTGCTCCCCACCTTGAAAGAGCTACAGAAGAGATGACCCATTCCAGACTTAATTACAGTATTATACTTTTAGGGGTAATGACCTTGAGGGTTAAGCCATTTTGTTTAAATCGTTTGTCCTGCATGGCGTTTCTGTATTGTTATGTTTTAAGTTATGCTCACAATACAGTACATTTTTCCAGGAAGTGTTGGTGCTGTGTTTTTGCATTCTGGTGTTAAGCCATAGGTAGACACACATATACAGATAAAAGGACTTAGAGACAATACAGCAGTGGTGGCCTAAGGTATGCCTTGCCTGGTCAGATATGATACCAAGGAGGGTTTGGAGACATGAGCACAGCCATAGAGCTGTGGATAGGGCCAGGAGAAAGATGAACAGAAGGGTAGGGACACTGGTACAGAAAATGGGAGGATAAGTAATATTGCGAGGTGTGGAAGAGTGGGTGAAGATTTCTACAGGTCAGATGGCATGCACCTGTCAGATCTAGCCATAGATATGTTTAATACAGAAATGATGGGTTTATAGAAGCATGGAGGAGGCATCGAAAATAGTTAAAAAAAAAGGGGAGAGAGAGGATTGGAAGAGTGGTTCGCGGAATGCGGGAGGACAATACCCTAAGTAGGGGAAAGCTGGCCATCCAACACAAGCTATGACTGGCTAGTGGGGAAAAGGGGAGGAAGGGGAAAGAAAAGTAATAAGACAAAAGAGGATGAAGCAGAAGGAGACAGCGGTGTTGGTTTCACCGTTACCTAACAGAAAGGAGAAGAAGAGGCACCCAGGTTTTCACCTGGGGAGCAAAAGAGGAAGAAAGAGGATGATCAGAGATTGATATGGATAAAAATAAATGAAACTGTGAAAGATATAAGAATAAAAGATGACAAAATGGAATATGGAATTATATATATATAAATAAATTAATTGCGATCTGAGCACAACAAATAATGGTCTCTGTCTTTTTGTGAGGGAAAAGGGGAATCCAGGACAATGGAGTTTGACCCCTTTATGGGCAGACCAGGTTGTCCTGGTGCACCCTTCCTTTCCATCAAGATGGTGTGCTCAGAAGGGAAGGGGGAAGGAAGGGAGTGCCATGGGGTAGGACAATGGCTAAGCAACAGGAAGGGAGGGGCAAGTTGAGGTACATAGAGGGCAGCACAGAAGTGGTTCAGCCATTTTTGCTGGAGTTTTATCCTCCCACCCACCCTATAACACAGAACAAGAGGGAAGACAGTCAATATGGGACTGTATGGTAGGTCTGTCAAAGGTGGATGACATGTGTCTGGCTGGACATTTATTGGACTGCCAAGGTGGATAGTAGGAAAAAACAATATGGTTATCGTACTGACAAAGGTGGATGGCAGAGAAAAGGGAAAAGGGGAAGAAAAGGAATAAGACAAAAGAGGATGAAGCGGAAGGAGAAAGCGGTCTTGGTTTTCCCGTTACCTAACAGAAAGGAGAAGAAGAAGGCACCAGGTTTTCACCGGGGGAGCAAAAAGAAGGAAAGAGGATGATCAGAGATTGATATATGGATGAAAATAAACGAAATTGTGAAAGATATAAGAATAAAGATGATAAAATGGAACATGGAATGATATATATAAATAAATTAATTGCTGATCTGAGCACAACAACAAATAATGGTATCTGTCTTTTGTGAGGGAAAGGAAATTCGGGACAATGTCAAGTATGTACTGTAAGTAGTGGAGTGTTATGGGTAGGGTCATGTGTGACGGAGGATGGGAGGAGGGGGGAGAAGGGGCAGGGACAGTAACTCAAGCTGTGAACCCTGTAACATGAGCAGACGTGATAGAACCATATGGCCTTCTTCTGCTGGCTTCTTGTGTTATTTTTTTTTGCAAAACTGTTGTTCTTTTTTGGTACTGGAAGAATGGCATCATCATCAGTGAAAGTGTTGTCTGTGGAACAGGGTGAGGTGAACATGCAGGTCAGAGTCAGCAGCCACAGAATGATCAGCTGGAGGAGACTTCCAGTTCTGCCCCAGGAAATGGCTGCTTGATAGAAACTCTCTCCACCCTCCCAAGAAAAAACCCTCTAACTGGTGCATACTCAATATAAAACCTTTTAAATATCCACAAATAAAAGATGAAGAGGGATCTAAACAAAAGAGCTGGTACCTGTGCACCTCCGGAGGAGATGGCTGAAAGATGTTGAGAGATCCAGTTCGAGGCTTTCAACTCAGAGATTGCACACTTGCTGGAAACTGTTACTTCCAACTGTGGATTGCTGAAAGCAGGCCACACACCTAACAGTAAAAAAAAAAAAATCAGACTTGAAACAATTTACCAGAAACTAGTGCCTTTTATGCAGAGGTCAAGCAACTGTATGGGGAACTCAGAAAAGACAATACAGCTTAAACAGATGACCAATGAATCAGAGTGACAGGTAACAGTACAGTGATGGAGAACTGTGTAGATGATCTAGAGGGCCTGGTATAACAACTAGAAGCAGCAAGAACTCTTGGATTCTAGGCAAGAAGGCATGATAAACAGAGCCCACTGGAAAAATTAGATTGTATTGCATACGGAGGGCTCTGAAGGATCTGACATTAAGGATTTCATAGGACACCCTGCTCCGGACAGCTCTGGAACTGCCACCAGACATGGAACCAATCTTGGAAACAGTGCACAGGGCCTTCCATTGAAGTCCACATTCGCCACAGCAAGTCCTTGATCAACAATTGCCAGATTCAACAACTACGCTATCAAGAAAAAGTCCTTCTAATGGCTGCAAAGGCAAAAAACTGTTTTATGGACAAAACATTTTTATATTGACCATGACTACATTCTGAAGACAATGAGGCAGCGGAAAGCATACCTACCACATTCCAGTCCTAAAATCTTCAGGATATAAATACACAACCCTGTATCCCACTTAGTTAGTTGTGATTCTCTCTGATGGCAAGAAATAATTTTCCTCAGTGCAAGTAGCCGGAGATGAACTCTCTAAATTGGGCCTGCAATATCTGGAGTGCTTTATAGGCCTGGGAGACCAAGCAATATGCCCTCCATGATGACAGACAACCCCACCCACTCCCCAAAACAGACAGGAGAACAACGCACACTGCAGGACCCGAGACAAGCTTTGGCAGCCTTCAGAAGAACAGACACCCTCAGAAGATGTGAGAGGGAACTGGACTGGCTGCTCTGATTTACTCACTTCTCTGTAGGTATTGTGGAGGGGAGGACCTGGGGGAGGTTGTGAGGTGTAACTAGACCATAACAGGGCCTTCTTGGGCATCCACATGACCTGCCCTGACTCTAGGCCATCCATCAAAATATTACTAGCCATCTAGTTTTCTGGGAGTGCTATGGCCACTTGCCAAGGTGAGTCATGCAGAGATCCATACCTCCCCTGGCCCCACTCTTTTGGGGATACCAGGCCACAAACTTCAGATTGCTGTAATTGGATCTGAGGAGTTCCCTTGGAGACAACCACAGAAGCTGTAATGTTGATCTCAAGGCCACAAATAGGACCTGCTACTGGATGCTTAGAACTGTATGGGACAACAAGATAGAAAAGGATCAGGTTGATCTCTAAGGTGCCTATTTATTTCCCTCCAGCCTCATATTTTGTTCTCCTTTCTCTGTTCTAAATGACTTTGAGAAAAATAGAAATGTAAACCTAATCTGCCTGACACAGGGGTTGAGTTTGAAAACCTCAAGTTATGGATTTGGAGTGATGGCTGACTTTGTAGTACCTGGAACTTTGCCTGATAGACCTTTTACAAATGGAGCTTGTAACAGTTTTACATTCTGGGGACAGGTAGAAAAATCCTCAACAGGGACATAGAGAGGTTGGTAATCAGGGTGTCTATCAGGGTTATCACTCGCACCATCAAGTCCTCCGTGACCACTTCGCTGAGTATAATGTCTTCTAAATCCTCCTTGCCCTTACAAACCATCAGTCCAACCTCATTACCAATAGAACCACATTCGCTTACAGGTTTACTACAGTGCACAAAATTTTTACTAACCACCTTGGCTGTGAGTGCATCATCCTGAGTATCACAAGTGCCAGTATGAAACACTGTGAATCAGTGCCAAGTAAAATAAAATCCTGACTCTGAGACTATGACTCATCTTGAGAATCCATCATTGACGCTGCAACATCAACAGCAGATTTCAGTCCCCCTGCCCCTGCCTTAACTGTGCTGCTGAATCCTCCTTAACATTACCCTTTTGTTTTTCCCACTGCTGGTAATGTTATCTGCACTACAAATAATGAACTGATACTAATGCCACTCTTACATACACCAGAAGAACTATGGCCCAGCATAGACAATCGGCACCCAAAGTGCCACTACCTGCACCGACTATAGTGCTGCCCACGGACCTCTAACAATGTTGCTGCTGGAACAACCTGCACTAGAATCACTACCACCAGGAATGTTAGCAGGAGGAGTGCTTGAAGTCAAATGTACCACTTTACTGCCACATAAACAAAACACACTAACACCCTTCTTTCCTACTATCTTTTTAACTACTGACTTAAAGTACAAGAAACAAACAAATAACTGTGTCACAAAACTTCATTATATATATCTCAGATTGCAATACTGGTCTGGATTAATCTAAAACAACAACAACACACTCTCACAGCATTTTCTATTCAAAATAAAACTGCTGTTTAAAACACAAACTGCAGACACTAGCCTATAATTAAAAAAATCAAAATCAAAACTTCTGTCATGTATTCCTAATAACTATTAAGGTTAATTTAGATCTCTGACTAATATTTCAAGATTGCTGTAGGAGGATCCTATGATACAATAGCACTTTCCAACTATTTCTATATAAGACTGAAACACACAGTTTTTTACTCTAAGCAGAATGCAAAACTGCAGACAGACAGAGCAGCAGAACTTGCCACTTCATCAAACTGTCAAGCACTGCACAGAAAACGAGGAGGAGCAGTCATTTGACTGAGAGAGGGTAGGGGGATGCTATTGCAACTAACCTTTGTTACCTAAAACCACACCTAATGGAACCAAAATCAGGTGACTGCATTGTTCACAGAATATTTTGAAGGGCATTCTGTAGAATAAAATTACGAATGGCAGAATATTTGGATGAACTCGGAATATTTCACTTTTTTTTAAATTATATTTTGAACTTACAGTAATATTCAATAGAAACTTTAATCTGACTTAAGAAAATCATATTTAATTGACGAGAGGGATTGTAAAAAGTGTACTTTAGTAATTAATTTCCTGCCTAAATTAATGGAATCACATGACTAGACAGCTCACGGAATATATTTCCTGAAAAAAAACTGTGAATGGCGGATTATTTTGGTAACAATTAAATTCCACATTTGGACCATCTTTTCTGCAGTATACCAACTTATTCCACAGTTCAGTTAAGAATTTTGTGAAAAATGCAAAATTCAACTATAGCTACTATATGGCAAAATTCCATGAAATTTGCAGAATTCTGTAAATTTCATGGACAGAAATCCACAATTTTGCCCAGGTCTAGTTTCTACCCCTCCAGGTCATGTATTGGGTGTGGGGCAAAGCCCCCTCAAAAACTAACTGTTTCCTGGGAGGCACTTTGGCACTGTAACTCTCGGGAAACATAATGCCTGGCACTGTAATGCCAGGTGGCATAGTCCTACACCGTAATCAGCATCAGCAAAATGTTTGTCATTTTGACTACTGTAGGCAAACCCATTGTAGATAACCCCCAACAGGCTTGGTCAAGCCCAGCATCCCCCTCCCACCGGCATATCATTCCCTTGGGACCAGTCATAAAAAATATAATTTAAAACTAGATGAATGCCTTATGTCTGAGCTGGTGAGTGCTGCAGGGCTTTATGAGTCAAAACCTGTTTTTAGTAGGAGCTACACAGTTAATTTGCCTGATTGTTGGTTCACATTTAGAAGGAGACAGTTGGACGACAAATGCTCCAGTTTTGCTTAGTCATGGTGGAAACAGTAGTACAAACCTGAGGAATGAGGAAGAGGATATTTGGGAACCGTCGAAGTCCACAAAAGAAGTGCGTGTTCAACATCCGTGAAAATGGTTAGCCACTTGAAGCACAGAGGCGAAAGTATTGCTTGCACAAAGCGGTTTCAGGCGGCACCCTGAATGATTTGAGTTAGAGTCTCAATCTGCTTTGGTCTCATAGAGGGAGACTGAAAGTGTTTGCTAGAAGTTGTTGCACTGGTAGTAGACATGTCAGCGACTACGGTAGCCCAGGTCAGGTTAGCTACCTCAGTTGGGCCAGTGCTCAGTGTTTCCTTGTCAGGCCCAGTGGAACCTGAATTCAGCATGAGGATCTTCTCTGCTGAAAACATAGACCCCAAGTCAGATTTTGCCTCATGATAGAAGCCTGTAATAGATACAGAGCAAGCTGGAGGAGAGGCATTAATGTCAGATTTCCAGGTGGATTATTGTTGTTGTGGATGCAGAGGTGCATCTAGTAATCTGGCCATCAGTGCAGCATACCTGTTGGGTCCTGCCAAGAGCTGAAAGCACATCATTGTTGTCAGTGAAGTCCTTGCTTCTACGTTACTACAGTACTGTATCGAAGATGAAGCACAGTCCCTTCAGCTTTTTGTTTCCCTCAATTATTGCATCTTTCTTTGGGAGGAAGCCAGAGATCTTCATCCAGTAGGTGGGGAGTGCTAGGTCTTTGTATTTTAGGCTATGTTGGAGGAGGGTGTCCATTTCTAGCCCCACTACACTGAGTTCAGCCTGCCTGGAGATATGACAGGAAGGTCTTTGTGGAGAGTGCCAGTGTTGTTGTATAAAGTCAATTGCAGCCTTAGGTGAAGTGAGGGTTAGCAGGACCCCTTATGAAAGAGGTAGAGATGAGCTTTGAAAAGGGTATTTTTAACTTATGAAGCAGTTTTCTTGCTTCTGTGAAGGCCCTTCTTTTACTGGTAAGGTCATGGGAAAAGTCCTGAAAATCATGATCTCGTAACCTTGCCACTGCAGTTCATCCAACTCAGTTGCTCATCTTAGGATGCCCTTCTTCACCCAAAATTAAAGAATTTACTAAGCATGAGCCTCAGCCTCCCCTTCCAGGGATTGGCGTCAAAGATCAGTGGGCCGCTTGATCTTAAATTACAGAGTCCTGGGCAGCTTGAGCAGGCTTGGTAGGACATGACACAGAAATCTGATGGTGTCCCTGTGGGAAACCCACAAACTAGAGATTGTTGTGACAACACTGATTTTCAAGGTCGTATACTTTGTCTTGCAATTAGTGAATCAGCTTTTTCTGTTTCCTTAACGGTGTGTGTGTATATCGTGAATGACTGAGTCGTTAAGTAGTCCCTGTTTCTCTGTTATCTCAAGTTGATCAGTCATCTGTGTGATTGCCCCGGCATTTGTTCAGTTTTTACCTGAATGTTTTCATTTCTTATAGGATCTGCCAGAAACATTTGTTTCACATTATCGGTAGGGAGGGCAGTTGTCACCATCCGAGCGAAAGGAACAGGCCACACTGACCGGAACAGGGTGCATGAGAACATGGCTGATATCTGAGGATCAGTAAGAGTATTTTCCTTCCATTTGGTACTGGAACATTCAACTCAGGTTGAAGAATTAGATGATGCCCGAGGGTGAAGCTGGAAAAAGTTAGCTTGCCATTTTGTGTGAGGTCAAGTCACGCCCTATCTACTGTTTTGCATTAAGATAAAATATCTATTTTATGACTTCTTGATACCAGATACATTGTTACTTTTTAAAATAATTTGGAACTTTTAAAACAATAAGCTGTAAATGAAGAACCTGAGTAATTTTACAGAAATCTAAAACGTATATTTTGAGTTTTAAACCATTACCAAAATCAGAATTAAGGTTGCAGTTTCAGTGTTCTGTTCTAACCCTCCTGACTACCTGCAGAGGGCGGGTTACATTTCTAACAATACCACATTTTGAGGTGGCATTACATGGAAAGAGAGAGTGGAGGGGATGGAGAAGCTCATGGACAGAGGGATGATCCTACCTCATGAAGGGCTTTTCGAAAGGCCATTGGGCCTAACTCAGTCCAACTATGGTTGAGGTGGTTGGACTCCTATACTGGCATTTAGGTGTACCAGGTCATCGTAGATATCAGTACACAACCATGCTTTATGGACTCAAGCTAGAGGGGCTTAGGTCAATAATACCTGTGGATGTGTAATCCAAAATGTTGTAGATGATAAAGTTCAGAATCCAATTCACAAGGGCTGGGAATGACACAGGGTGCCTGCTCCCAAAAACAATGATGCAAATTGCAACTTGCATCAAAGTTTGTCTAAGTCTGACTCAGCAACACTCCTTGTGTCAAACCCAGGACTGGAGCTCCAGTGACTTGCACCATGCTTGTGTCAAAACCTGAATGCACCATGTTGCAATAGAGCTTGCATCACAAAATGATACATTGTCCCTTTTCTGGGATTCACAAAGGTGGGAGCCCTGACACTGCATCAATGATAGCAGGTATCCGCTAGGCTAGGGTGGAGCTGGTCTAATTGGCAGTGGCACACAGAATGGAATGGGTCAGTGCAGCAGCACAGACAGGGAGAGTGAGACAGCCCTTACACCCCTATGGGATGGTATGGGGCTGCATATGCCACATGGCTATTTCTTCTGTGTATGGTTTTCACAGGTCTTGCACCATGCAGCAGTTTACCACAGTGTGCATCAGTTCTTGTCCACATCATTGTCTTTTTGACACAGTTTGTGTCACTTCCCTCCATGCTTCACTCCTCAGTTTTCACCAACCTTGGGCATTTCCACCCCGCATCATCGTTGTGCCTTAGTGTGGGCATTCTTGCCCTCCTGCATTGCTGTTGTAGCTCACCAGGAGACATTCATGCCCCATGCTGTTGCACCTCAGCTTCTGGCCTTCTCTTCACATGCATCATATTGTTGATGCAGTGGACCTCTTTTGTCAATTTTGGGGACTTTGCCATGGAGGCTACTGTTCCTTCTAATAAAGCGCACAGTATTAGGTGCATCTGACTTTGACACAAGGTGGTTCTTTGCTGCACCTTGCTCTGGTCTATAGGCCCTTTGTGAATCTGGCCTGTGCTGTACCTCCCCTCAGGGAAATTAAGTGACTAGGGTTCAAACTTGTACTACCCACTAGGAAACAGTACCAATCTACTAGGTCCTCACTGTCACAATCCTCCAACCTCCCATACAGTGTAATTCCTAATTCAGTGAAAATAAATAGTTGGAAAATTACAATAATATGTTCATACATAATAAACTGCTATGGGTCAGGAAACTGAAAAAAGAATAAGAAGTTTTATTAGGAGGAAACAGGAAAAATGCCATCCACCAATCCCATCCCTCCTGCTGGTTCACCACCTGCCTTTGCTAATAACAACACAATAGCCCTGCCACACTGTACTATCATCGCTACCCCATTTCCCATTGTTACCAGTTCAATCACCCCAATTTCAGGAGCTGACATAGAAACCTGGGTACCCAGGTGTTGGATCGTGACAGACCCAATGATGATGCACATGGCAGGTATGCATTAGCATTCTTAAATATATGGTAAATGGCAACCCACACTATTTGTAATTCTTGCTGGATGGCCCAGTCTGTTTGGTGGCCAGTGAAAAAATGTGTTATGTAATAACAGCTAAGTAAAATAGCTACGTCAAATACAGCAAATTAAATTGCCCCCACCCAAGGTGCATCCCCATGGAGTTGGTATATATAACAAGGGAGGCATGGAGAATGCATGCTTGCACCCTCACAAAACAAAAGCGTGCTGTATTTGATCAAGCTGTTTTCACTTAGTTGTTTTCACATGGCGCCATGTGTTTAACACCAGTAGTCCCAAACTGTGATCCAAACCTGTGTTGCCAAACCTATAAGCCCTGTTGGATTACTCACTGTTACCTTCAGTCTGGATGGCCTGCCTCTCTCACTACAGTCCTGGCTGGATGCCTCATACCACAGTCTTTGCTCTCTGCCAGTGACTCCCTCAATTCTCCTCTGCCAGGCACTCAGGTTGAGCATCAGCTGGCTCACTCTCCAACAGTCCCTCATGGTGTTTTGATGAATCGAGTCTGGATAACTCACTTTCCACACTGCTGCCCCCAAGGCAGCTTCCACTGTGGTCAGTCACATGGCTGCGGTGCTTGACATGCTGACTTCCATGGCTCCCTCACTTATGGTACTGTTGCAGTCCCCAGGTCTGATTAGAAATGCCCCAGTGTCTCCACTAAAGTTTTGAATACAAGACAGATTTACTCAGATAGCTGGTTGCTATCAGTTGCCTTTGCAGTGCTTCTCTTGAGATTTGTAATATTTTCCTTTTGTCTGTATAAGTACAATCTTAACTCCAACATCGTTGTAGCGCTGGCCACTGTTACAGACAGTCTGCTCTCCTACTCTGTTTCTGACAGGCTCCAACAGACTGAGCTCTTTCTAGGAAATTCCTCACATTTGCCACAAGCAGGTCACCCCCATTCAGTAGAATCCCTCAGACTGTCTCCAGCAGGTCTGTCCAGCTATGTCTTGATACTGGTTTGGTCACCTAGTTTGGTGTGCTTTTAGTGGTGCTGTTATTCTTTGCTGTCTTTACTTGGAATTGTTTTGGAGCTGTTGAAAATTTAAAACCTAGTTTGGTGTGCTTTTATTAGTGCTGTTTTCCTTTGCTGTCTTTACTTGCTGCATTTTTGCTCACCCTCACAAGAGACCCTTTTCTTAAACGAATACTGCCTCTGAGGCAGCACTGCCTAGGAGGCAGATGACATAATCCCACCCTCTGTTGTGCCTCATTGGTTAATACCTTCTGAAGGACAATAACTGAAGTTGCCTGCCTCTTGCTGCTGATTGGTTATACATGCCGCTGCCTCGGAGGCAGACTACTTAATCCGATCCTCTGCTGTGTCATATTGGTTAATACCCTTATGAAGGGCAGTAACACAGTTGCTACCTGTTGCTAATGACTGGTAATACAAGTCACTACCTCAGGGCAGACAACTTAATCCCACCCTTTGCTGTGTCTCATTGGTTAATATCTTCTGAAGGCAGTAACTGAGGTTGCTGCCTTTGCTGCTAGTTGGTTATTCATCTGGTCTCTAAATGGCCCTCCCATATGCTTCTTCTTGCTCTGATTGGGTGGTTCTAGCCTGCCCCTATTTGGTCAACATACAGAAAGTGCATTTTTAAAGACACTTTTTTAAATGAAAATTGTCTACAAGGCAGATTTGCCTCTGTTGCAGGTATGGAATGGGTTGCCTCCCAGGCAGGGCTTTAATCTCTATTGCTAAAGACCTGAGCTTCACTGCTGTGCAAGCTTGACGAGTGTATTGGAAAGGTCTACAGCCTGATAAACAAGAGGTTGAGAGTTTGAATCCACACAAGGTCCCCTTGGTTCTCTTTGGTCAGAATATCACTTGAGTGGTGATCCATGACAGTGTGGTGTTAGAATAGTATGTATATGAAAAAAGGGACTTAGCTGTGCCTCAGAGGCAATATTTGTTTAAGAAAAGCATTGCAGATCTGCCTTCAATAAAGCTGGGCAAGCCTTGAATTTTTGAGGAAGAATAGAGCCAGAGCCAAGCCAAGGCTCTGGCTTGACTCTTAGAGTCAATCACGAGCCAAACCGAAGAGTATCGGAAATTAAAAACTGAGCTGTTTTTATTTTTCTTACTACAATACAATGTATTTTGCATACTGATGTAAATGCCCAGATTTTCAGGGATGTCCCTAATGCTGCCTAAAACATTTTCTTGATCCCTTTGAAATGTTTGTCACTGAGAGCACGGATTTGAAGCATAACATGATGGACAATGTGACAGCCTAGTCCTCCAACAAAAATGTTTTTTCCCACTAAGCCAAACACACAGTAATTTGTAACAAATTCTTGAGATCATATCTTCAGATTTTAAGATGTGCTCCAATTTGGGGCATCAGTCCTTGATTTTTAAGCCCAGTTCATCAAATATAAGAGACAGGTTGAAGCAAAATCATACAGCCCTAACTCATTCCAATCATAACTGTCTTCACATTGCCAAATCAGACTGAGATCTAACTGTCTTTGTCCTCTGAAAATGAGGCATTTTCAGTACAAATGCCTCAAAAGAGGATTTAAAAAACAACAAGGCAAGCAGGCATTAGGCAGTTAATTTGTGTAAGTCCCTGGGAGGACTGTTCTGTTTTAAATGTCAGTCTGAAAGCAAAGTCTGTGTTCCCATTTTGTGTGTGTGCACTCACAAACCTGGAGGAGGAGGATATTGCTGGTATTGAACAAACTGCTCTGAGGTATTGCAATGCAAATATCATTGTATTTTTCCTCAAGTAAATCTAAATTATTTAGATAACTATCTGTATACTTTCCATCCAAGTGGTGCAGTGTCAGTGGCTCAGTAGGTAGCACACTTCGCCTCTGAGGCCGGAGATCAGAGGGCTGTGAGTTCATCTCCCACATCTGGCACTTGGGTTAATATCCCAGTACTGACACTGTAGTGCAGCATAAGAGGGTGCTGCACTTCTGAGGTGCTGTCTTTCGGATGAGATATTAAACCGAGGTCCCATCTGCCTGGATTGGTGGTAGTTCAGGTGGATGTTAAAGATCCCTGCACTTATAGAAAAGAGTAGGGAAAGTTTTATTGAGACAAAATCGTACAATAGTACACAAAGCATAATACAAAACAAAGAAACACAGGATACGTATTATACAATCATTCAGGTAACTGCAAAATCAGAGTCAGTGATCAAGGAAGAGCTTTCCAAAGTTCCATAAATGTCATATCTGAATATAGAGTACGTTCATGCTCATAAACATTTCTTTTAAATCTTGTACAATCTTTTTTCAAGCTCCAAATAGGAGCAGTCCTTTTGCTGTAAAGAAAACACAACGCACCATCCAAATATTCCATTTAATGCAGAAAAATACAAGGTTTAAAGTGTCCTGGTGCCATTTTGACCACTGGGGAGAAAAACCGTATACAAGATTCAAATAAGTAACCGACTGAAGCAAGGGGTATCCCATGCCTGTGCCAAAGCAGGCCACCAATTTTTGATAAAGGAACAGTCAAAAATAAATGAGGGATAGTTTCAAGTTCTGTAATACATAATAAGCAAGAACACATTCTATCTTGGGACTGCTTATGTTTATGATCTGATTTTACATTAATCTTTTCATGGTATGAAGCCAATGAAAATCCACATTTTGGCTGGAACACTCTTACATTTCCACAATAACAAAAGGGAAGGGAGGTGTTGACCAGGACACTTATCGAAGGGTACTGATACAGCACAAACCGTCAGGAGTAATTTCTTATATAAAACTTTATGTGAATGATTTAATAACATCTGAACAGACACCTTCCATTGTCTGAGACGTAAAACATATGTTTTACGTGAAGTTGGTATACCAACAGTTTGTCTTAACACAGTTAAGGAATTAGTTTCCATTGATGAAACCAAATCCTGCAAGAGTCATAAAACCAAGGTTCCCACCCCTTTGGGCATGAATCAATAAAGGCCTAAGGTTTGCAGTGAAAAAATACAAGAAAAAAATTACAAAGGGTTAACCATACAAACGCCACCCTCAGGGATAGGTAAATAAGTGATATTCGCTTTATCGGGTTTAACCTACTACCCCAAAGAGCCTGAAAAAACAGGCTAAAGACAGCAGTTTCTAGCTGTCGTGGAATAGAGAATACATAACTCAGAAAAGGAAAGTAGAGATCAAATAGTTTTTAATTAAGAAAACACTTTTTTTTCCTATCTGCCCCGGTTCCAGGAGGCCACCTGAAGTTTACCTTGTTGCAGTTTAACATTTCAGTTAAACAAATTTGGATCCTGTGTCCCAAAAAAATTCCCAAAATGCGAATAGGGCCCTCAACTAAGCGTAACTTGAGCCAATACGGTCTGAGGGGAGGTTGCTGAACCGACCCAAATAACCAAACTTTAGTGTAATTTAAAGCACCACAGAGAAGTTTCCAAAATAGAGCACTCACGGAAGAATGAACCACTGAGGCTGCATCAGCTACAGAAAACAAACATCATCTGCATATACGATTGCCTTATAAAGGCAAGCATAAGGTACAACTAGAAATAGACTGAATCTGAGAATTAGTATTCAGTCAATGGAGCAAAACATCAAGAAAAATACATATAACAATGGGCTTAAAGGACAGCCCTGAGAACCCCCCTTTTATGGGGATCATGGGTCCTATCCAACCATTCACTATAGGCACAACAGTAGCGCTCTATAGAAAGCACGAATCCAGCGCATTACAACATCAGGTACATGCAGAAAATGAAGTGCTTCCCATAAAAAGTCATGCCTAACCAAATCAAAGCAGCCTTCTGATCTATGGAAACAACAAGTCCCGAAGCCAGACCTGCATAGCCATGAGAAAATAATTCTCGTAAGAGGATCAAATGATCAGAAATTCTCCTTTGAGGCACAGAACAGGATTGGGGGATGCAAAACCACCTCCGCTATCCTCACCAAGCGCTTCACAATAATTTTCGTTAAGAGCTTAAAGTCAGTGTTCAACATACATAAAGGTTGACAATTCTCTAGAGAATGGATATCACCTTTCTGTTTATTAATGTAAATCAAAGTACCCTTAGTAAATTCCAAAGGAAGAGATGCACATGTTAACAGAGAATTAAACACAGATGTAAGTTCTGAGGCCAAATGGTCACCCAGCACCTTATATAAGCCAGCAGGAGACCATCCAGACCAGGAGTTCTCTGTACAGGTAATGAAGAAATAGCCAGTGTCAAATCCTGCTCCATGATAGGAGAACAAGCCTGGTCCTGACATAGCTGTGAGGAGCTGGGATATCAAGGCCAGTATACAAAGTCACACTGTTACCAGCCACAGCAGGGATGGGAGAAAAAGGCTGTAGTATACTTCGTTACAATATGACAAATCTCAGTTTGTGAGGAACATAAGGTCCCTTCTGAATTTAGAAGACATGTCATATTTTTTGGCGGACTGACAGGAATTATATTCAAAGGACAAATAACATCACGTGTTCCAACAGTACAGAATTTATGTTGGTAATAAAGTTGTTGTGATTGCCGTAATTGGAAAGTCAAAATATCATTCTGTAGGACTTTTATTTGTTGAGTAAGGTCTTGCCCGTCGTGTATGCTATGGTTAATAATGACTGAAAATGTACCCTCTTCTGCAAATAGTCTAGGTATTCCCTCCTACATTTAAATGACTGTAAGTTTTTAAAAAGTGACCAGATCATGTTTCGTGTGTAACCACCACTGAACAGGATCTTCATAACAAATAAAAACAGATTTACGGGCTTGTATGAAGGACAGGAGGGACTGCATAAACATCGGAATCTGCAACAAAGATGTGTTGAATTTCCAAATACCTGGACCTATACGAGAAGAGGCAACAGAATCAAAACCAACAGAAAGCAGCTTATGATCAGAAAACTCAACCGCTTGAACTTTGGCGAAATAATTGGTACTGTAGGAGAGAAAACACATAATGAATACGTGTGGCTAGTTTACCCTTTTGGAAGGTAGGGGGTGTTGTGTAGTAAAGGAGATAAGAGTCCGTTAAGTGGGTGACTCGAACCATTTTACCAATTAAGTTGGGAATCACAAAACAGTTTCTTTGTAGCAGCAAAGGAGTTCTTATCCTGAAGACTCAGGCCACAATTAAAGTCACCAGCAAACAATATCTGAAAGGAAGTATGCAAATAAGGACGAAGCAAAGTAAATAAAGCTATGCATTCAGTTTTGATTTGAGGGCATAAATGTTTATCACCCGTAAGGACAGGACCCAGTAACAAAATCTATAATAAGTGCCCTACCAGGGCTACATCAAACAATTTTAGCAAGCGGAAGTCTGGGATATTAATTAATATTCCCAGTCCTGAACAAGAATCCTGACCAATCGACCAAAAGAAGGACCCAGTAACCAGTCCTGTTGTGCTTGTCGGATCTCATGTGTAGTATGAAGTCTTGTATCCTGTAATAAAATTAAACCCAAAGACAAAAGCCGTAGAAAGGAAAAAATCAATCTCCTTTTAGCCATACGCTTCATACTATTTATATTAATAGTATGGCAAACAAAGTGAAACATAGCAACAAAAAAAGGAAAACAGACAAAAATACATTTTACAATTTCCTTTCCCAACCACCTTTTCCCTTTAAGTTTTACTCTGGCCTTTCGCTGAGAAAGGCCAGTATGAATGCAACTCAGGGTCAGTGGTACCATCAGGAGAGAAGCTATGGAGGAAGAGTCTGACTCACCTCCAGCATCATCAGAAAGGGGTTGGAGAAGTTCAAAAGAATTAGATAAGGGCACTGGGGGTGGGGTCCGGACCACTCACAGGAGATGGTGCAACCGAGGGTATTTCTCAGTGACCTTCTATGTATGATATTAGTAAGTACTCGGGGGCATAGTACTTGGACCTGGGACTGGGTCAGAACAGGACAATTAGACTGGGCAGGATCAGGGACAGGAGAAATCTCAGGCAAGGGGTCATCCGTGAAGGAAACCATCTGAGGTATGACCTCAGAGGATACAACAGCGCTGAAGCCTGCAGTAAGGAGCTGGGCTGCCCTAGGGAGAGTTACAGCCAATGTGGTCAGAGGCAGGCCTTCTGCACCTGTGTAATAATAAAGCGTGGTCCACTCCACCATCATGAAATTCCTGGTTGTCGCAGCCATTTACAATTCTGAAAGGTGTGCCACTGTTCGTCACATAGGTTATATCTACATTCATTCAAACAGTGTGCCCCTCATTGGCCAATTCCCCACAGACATTGCATTTCATTTTATCACATTCATTACTAAGATGTGTAGGGTCACCACACCGATAGCAAGCTCTGGCTGACCGGGTAGAACAAGACCCCCTATCTCGGCCTATGAAAAAAGAGTTAGGCAGATGTACAACCCCAGAATCATTAGATCGTAACAAGACTTTAAACTTCCAGCCCCCAGTCCAAATGTTCTCAGTATCCAAAATGGCTTCAGGCTGTCCCTGACGTCAATGCTGTTTCAGCCAATACACACATCCTCCACCTCAACTCCTCATTCTGAAACAGAATAGTGATCATCTTAAAAGTGGGTTTAGAAAGAGAATAGCCTGAAATGGGGTCCATAATGCAGTAGTCCACAGAGAATTATACTTTGACCAAAAACGCTCCAGTCCCTAGATGTTTGGAAACTAATGTCAAACGTGGTTTCACAGAGATATGAATTAACACATATATTTCATGGGAAAAATTTTAAAGAATCCTTTAGAAGCATACATGCCACATAGACCTGATCAGGTGGCTCAGGTAACCCACACCCTGATAGCACTAGCGAACAGCGTTATGTCTCTTAGCAGCCTGGATTGGAAATTTAAAGAAAGAAGAATATGAGTGGCTTGGTCCCGAAATTTTGGAGGGGGCTGTGGTGGTGGTGGGGGAGCCACAGCCTCTACAAGTAGTAGAAGAAAGAGGAGTCTGAGGTGGAGAACCCTTCAGATAATACAACACAGGGTTCTGTGTAGCTCCAGTTCATGAGGGAGACACAAGGGGTCAGTAGTGACTTTTGAAGCACCTATCTTGCTCTGTAGCTCTGGAAAATCTTCAGTGCAGGGGGACCGAGTGGAGATGGACCAGACTTCCAACTTCCTGGGACAGTACCCTGGACCCAGCCAGCACCTCTCAGCACTGATTCTACAGTCCAGGTAGGTTCTTTATTAATATTTACTGTAGATGATTCTTGTACATGTAGGGAGCTCTGCGATGAAATAGAAGCAGGTAGTGAAAAGGAAAATTAATCTGTTTGTACTGCAGGTGGCAGGGGAGCATTTACTGTAGATAAGTTTTGTACATGTGAGGAACTCTGTGATGTAATGGAAGCAGGTTGTGAAAAGGAACCAAAATCCGTTTGTACTGCAGGCGTCAGGGAGCAGGCAGTAGGGCTTCAGCTCCTGGCGCGCACTAGTCGGGTCAGAGCCTGTCACAGCAACAGGCAGTAAAGGAGACAAGTCAGGTGAATCTTCAAGAGCTTCCACCCTAGTGGAAGATGCATCTGTGCTGTCAGCTCTCAGGCGTTGCATATCTCTGTGCATTTTCAGTTTTGCACTAGCAAAACAGCACTCTGCCATTACAGCGCTCCTGGATCTCGTGCTGTCAAACAGTGGTTTTCAGATTCAGATGAAGTAAAATCCTCCAGTGAGTTGACTGTAGGCATGCAGGTCAGCAAGTCATTTCCATAAGAAGTAAGCAGAGGGCTAGGTATAGCAGCCTTAGTATGAGCAGCAGAACTTAAAGTTGAAGTAGGAACAGCAACAGGCAAAGCATCAGTTGTTGGCATCGTGGTCTCCATTTGTTCAGAGGTAGGAGCAGAGACCAAATCTCCCACCTCCATAGCTCCCTCCTCGAAGGCAAGGTGCGTCCACCATCTTGGACAGAGGTTCCCCTCTGACAAGTAAGGGAATTTCCCAGTGTCCTGGCCAAATCTCCCTCATTCACTCAAAATACTACCAACAGCTTAATCTGGTTCAAGGTCAGTTGCCATTCATCTGTATGTCCCTCCCAGGTCGTGCCTGAAAATAGGCAGGATTTGTCTAGTGCACTTACCCGGTCAACAAAAAAGAAATAAAAATAAAATAAATAAAAATAAATAAAATAACAAGTGAAGGTGTCCCAAATGTATGAGACCAAGTTCTTGTGCAGTTGCACTGCAGTGCATAGAGCTCATCTTTATAGTGCACGGCATTGGTTGATGCTGCTGTCCTAAAATGATTAAATAACAACAAATACAGGTAAACACTAGTATCAACGATCAATGGGACTGGTGGAATGGCTAGAGAGACTTCAGAATCTGTTAGGTTGTTTGCAGAGGATTAACAATAAAGATTACAGTTTGACGGTACGGTTAACATGCAGAACACACACAATATAATAGGCAATGTGTTCCTGCATATGTCTCACAGTTTCTAAATCACAAACTAAAATAGAAATGAAACAGATAAGCAGTCAGCCACAAGTCTATCTGACAGAATGACACTAGTTGATTCTTCACAAAGCTGCAGCCGCTCCCCTTAGCATCAGTACATCCCAGTACAACCAATTTATAGACAAATTCTGCTGAATGCTGCTTGTTTGTTCCTATCACAGTAGCTAATAAAACATTTTTAACTATCCAGCTGTTATAGAGCACTAAGCCAATGACATCAGGAACATCATTATGACTGCCCATTCAATGGCCACTTATTGTAGTGGCTAACAGGCAACTAACCCATTAGCCAGACTTACATTTTCACCTGCAGAGTGTCAGCTGTTTGCATGTTAGTCAAAAATTGTGTCCACCTTTATAGCCAGCTGTGATGTGCTGTTTTGTATTATTTAATCAAATGTTGCCCACTCGTGCACAGCACACAACCGTAGCGCACACATGCATGTACGCATGCACACACACACACCTTCCGTTGCAAGAACCACAGGAAAGTGCATCAAACTGAAACCAACAAAATATCCATTTTATTGGAGGGCCAGTGGGAATGAAGCAGAGTCAGCAGACAACACTAATATGTCCAAAGCCCCATTACAGAACTGGTGGGAATGAATCAGATGACATTAGTATGTGCAAAACATCATTGAGATAGCACAGAGAGATAGACAGAGTGTACCCAGCTCGCATCAACCAACATCATGATTGTGAGCCCCAGCTGACTTCAACCAATATTGTGAGTCACACAAAATTAAAGAACAGGAAGGATTAAAGGCTGGGACAGCACATCACCGCCAATGTCAAACTCACAGTGCACACACATTAACCTCCACTCCCTCCAGTACTCACACTGACGTTACTTGTACAGCACATGCACTATACAACATTTATACAACTGCTGAACTTGCAAGATTGCAACACATTATTGATTAAAGCAAAATATAACTTGCCTTACTTATAACCAGCAGTGACAATATTTAATTTACAGTAAGTGTAGTTTTGAATCCATTAATATTAATTAGCCAATTCTAAAGAGGCGGGGCACCAGGTATGCAAGGCTGCTCCGACCTGCATGGAAACTAGAGCAGCACTGCCAATGTGGCTTATTCCTGGTGCTAGTAGTACATATGTAAACAAAAGTGTTTATAAGCCAAGCTGACTCTCTGCCCCGAAAGCAGCACATGACAAAATATCAATACATGTCCCTGGTCTTGGTATTTACAATATATAAAAATCCTGCTCTCCCTCCCATACCAGAGCCTTATTTACAACCTGCTTGCCCCACCCCAGATTCAAAACATCTTGCCCCCAGATGAACTGTTGGTAATGTTAGAAGTACCACCTGTAAACCCAGGACAGAATGAGCTGATGTGCCACCCATATGTATGGAAACTGAGGCAGAACAATGTTGCAAAACACAGGTTTTCATTCTAGGGATTCTATTGTAAAATGACTAGACAGAGCAATTTGTAACATAGATAAAGAAAATAGGACCATATCATGCTTTAGGGAGGCAAAATACCTGACATTACTAAAATGACTAGTGACATACTTTATCATGAGTGGTCCCCAAAATTAGTGATCATATGTGCTGGGACTAACAACGTGTTACAGCAACATACCCAACAGATTAAACAGGAACTAGTTAATCGAACCAACAAACTTGAGAATCTGGGTTGTGACTTTGCTTTCTCAGAAATACTTCCTATACCAGAGCCACCTACCAGCAAACATGTAAATTAAAGCAGATTAATAACTGGCTAAGACAGTGGTGCACAAAGCAGGAAGTAGGGTATATTATGCACTGGGAGGAATTTATTGATAATAACTATTAGTGCAGCAAAGACGGAGTGCACCTGAGCAAACTTGGGTCCCAGCTTCTAGGCCAACATATAAACAATTACAGAACAACTCATTTAAACTAAAATGTAAGGGTGTGGGGTAATTTCTCAAGATCCTTTGCATCCTACCCAAACGTACAACTCTCTGTCAAAATCAAAAACTCAAAAATACTTAAAAGGGTGAAAGCAAAAATAAAAAAAATTAGAAGAAGGTTAACGGAAAAAATAAGAAACAAATAATAAAACCCCTAATATACTAGAGAACTCTTATAATACTAGATCAGATCAAACTCCAGTTACTCTGTCCAATCCAAATGAACTAAAGATCTTATTCATCAAAGCTAGAAGCAATGAATAAAATGGACGAATTATAGCACATTTTAGCAATAAGAAATATTAATGTATGTGGTATTACAGAAACCTGGTTCTCCGACAATGATTGGAACACAGACATTCCTGGCTACATTAAGTTCTTGAAAAACAGACAGAATAAAAAGGTGGGGGTATAGCACTTTATATATCAGCTAAACTCAAGAGCTACCAGATAAACCTGAATGTTACAAATGCTGAAATTCTGTGATACCAGGATAGAATCTGACAATAAAAACTTGACCTTTGACTTAGGTTATCGGCCCTAACCTAGGACTGGAGGACAGTTTAATTTTCTAGAACACTTAGAAAACAGGGCAGCTTCAGATGATCTGATAGTGATGGGTGATTTCAACCTCCTAAGCGTAAATTGGGGGACCCTGAGACTAAGGGACTATTTAAAGGAGATTTTAGAAACCACCTTTCAACTTGGCTTAGAACAACTGATCACACTCCCAACAAGGAACAATAATATCCTGGATTTAATTTTCACAAACAATACAGATATAGTTCCTCTCCCATAATACTGCTTTGGGTGACAGTGACCATAACATGCTAATAATGTAATGTCCAAAGGTATGCTCTGAGTAACAATGGGATAACAAAATCAACAACTATCAAAAAGCAGACTACGAAAGCATCAGAGGTTAGCTTGACACATGGAACTGGGAAGAGGATCTAAAAATCATGCTCTCAAACAAATATGGGATAAAATTATAATCAAAGTGGAATTTTGTATAAATAAATGGGTACCCGATCAAGTCAAATACAATTATAATAAACAAAGGATACCATTATGGTAGACCAATGAAATTAAGTGAACTATAAAAAAATAGAGCATACTGTAAACACAGTAAGAGTCAAAAGATACTGACTGGAATAGGTTTAAGGTACTTGCCAAAAAAAATAACTTATTAGAATGGCAAAACAGAGGTTAGAGGTAAACCTAGCAAAAATGTTAAAGATAACAAGAAAAAGTTTTATTACATTGATTCAGTAAAAGAGGTCAAGAGGAACTGGTCCATTAAACTCAAATGATAAAATAATTACTGATGAAAAGAGATGGCTGAAGAACTCAAGCAGTACTTTGAAATATATTTACAAAGAAAACATAAACATAGACATACAACCTACCTATGACCCACCCATGTTGTTCACTGAACACAACGCACTGGATGCCATCAGCTTGATTAAAGTTACTAGAGCTCCAGGTCCAGACTGCATTAACCCAAAATTTCTAAAAGAACTTTCCAAAGTACTTTCAGGCCCCCTAACTCTTTTATTTAATACCTCAATAAAGGAGGGAAGTGTACTACAATCCTGGAAAGAGGCCAATATCACACCGATCCTCGAAAGTGGCAACAAACAACTACCCTGTAGCTACTGGCCTATCAGTCTAACCTCCTAATTAGCAAAATCATGGAAAGGCTTAAACAATATAAACCCTTAGATCATTTTAGGAACACAGGATGTATAGATATTTCCCAGAATGGATTCACACTGGGCAGATTGTGCCTAACAAATGCTATAAATTTTTTGAACCGATCAGCAATGATCTGGATAATAGAATGCTAGTGGACGTTGTATTTTTGGATTCTGAAAAGGCATTTGACACCGTCTCTCATAAAACCCTCATTGAGCAACTAGTTAATATAAATTTGGACATTAAACTAATAAAATGGATTGCATCTTGGCTGTTCAATAGACAGCAGAGAGTGGTTATCCAAGGACATGAGTCCAACTGGAGTTCTGTCCTTAGTGGAGTGCCCAGGGATCTGTGCTGGGACCATTACTGTTTAACATACTGGTCTCCAGTATGCAGACATCTGACAGGGTATGGATAAATAAGTACGCTGATGATTGCAAACTAGGGTGTGTGGTAAACAATGCCCAGTCTAGCCACTCTGCAAAATAACTTAAATAAACTATGTGACTGGGCAGTTGATAACAAAATGAGGTTCAGTGTTGCCAAATGTAAATTATGCACATAGGGAAGAATAATACTCGGTCTACCTACTTTATGAACAACATAAAGTTAACAGTAACATCAGAAGAGAGGGACCTAGGTGTTACAGTATCAGATAATCTAAAATTTAGTATACACACAAATAAAACAGTCAAAAATTGCCACGGCATACTGGGAAACATCTTAAAGTATATCAAAAGCAGAAATCCTGAGGTCATTCTGCCATTATACACTGGCCTAGTGCATCCACATCTGGACTACTGTGCACACTTCTGTGCTCCTACATCAATAGGCTACCAAATCAAGACAGAGAAAGTTCAGCTGAAGGTTACCAAAAGGATTAAGAACATGGCTAACATAGACTACAAGTGCAGACTTAAATCACTTGAGCTATTCTCCTTGAATATACAGCCCTAAGGGCTGATTTGATCTACACCTTTAAAGCTCTACAAAAAGAATCTATGTTAGACACAATTTGTCTGGAAAGACATCTAACTAATAATAATACTACTAGATCCCATAAGTAAGTTGAACACTGCTTTGTGCAAAACAACGAAGTGTTCAAAATTTTATCCAGAGGTGCCTCCCATATGGAATTCACTCCCGTAGACATTGTTACAAGTGAAAATGTGGAACAGTTTAAAAGAAGAATAGATTTTATATGGGTGATAAAAGTATATCTTCAACCACTAACATGGTGGCGGAGTTCTTTATGGGCTAATGCCTTTTGAACTTATGCTCATCTATGAATCTATGAATTACATAATCAAACTGAAGGCTTTTAGAAAGATGGAGACAGTGAATGTTGCAAGATTTCAGGCACTGTAGAGACCAATAAAATGTTGTTTTAAACTTGTCTCACTCACCACCAACGTTGGCTTTTTTCTGCTCACTCCTCCATTCTGCCTGCTGCTGCAAATGGCCCAGTGACTGGCAGTGAGTGGGCTGCCAACTGCAAATTCAGCAACACTGTCTGTCTGTGCAGTGCACATCTGCTGCACCAGCTGGACCAGGCCTCGGTGCCTTGGGTGTACTAGTTGGTCCCACAGTCGGGTCCACTTCACACATGGCGGCAGCCGCTGGTGATATCACAGAGTGAATGACTACAGTGAGGAGGTTGAAATGCAATGCGGAGTAAGGAGTAGATGATGTTACCTCAATTTTTTTTTTAAGCTCGGTGCCTCTTCTCCTCTGCTCATCAAGGCGACAACACGGCAGTCGGCTGAGTCATCAGACTTCTCCCGCTTAGACTGGTGATGTTCCGTTCATGATGATCTTGCCTCTGGCGTCAGTCTAACCAATAACCACTAGCCAGATCCCGCTTGCGCGCTCGGCGCATGTGCAGTGCAAGCTCCTCCCCATCAAAACTAGGGAGACTGCTGGGAGTTTGAGATTTTTTAGCAGGGTGGCAGCAGTCTGTGTTCCAGTGCCAGAGAGGAAAATTAAAAATAAAGCCAGTCATCAAGGATGGCTCACCAACACCATCGAATCGCAGGCATGGCAGTGGGCAGGGGGCAGAGGAAATAATTGTGGATGATAGGCTCATCCTCCCAACCCGTGAAAAAGAATAGGCATCAAGGTGGAGGTTATGGGGGTGCTGTGCCATTCATTAAAACAATTAATCATCCTTTGGCTCGGTTCGTGGATCACAATTTAACACTACAGCTGAGCTGAGCCGAGCTGAGACACATCTTTGGCTTGAGCTTGTCTCGAGCCTGTACTGTCTCACCCAGGTTTAGCCTTCAATGCAAAACTTTATTTTGCAATTATTCTTCTCACAGCTACAGTAAGTCCCTTTTCTTGTATGCTTACTGTTCTAACAACATGCTGCCATGGATCACCACTCAAGTGAAATTCTGACAAAAGAGAACTGAGGGACGTGTGGATTCAAACTCTCAACCTCTTGTTTATAAAGCTGCAAACTTTTCCACCACACCACCACTGGGACAGCAGTAAAGGTCAAGTCTTTGGCTATAGAGGTTAAAGCCCTGCCTGGGAGGCAGCCCTATCCATATCTGCTTCAAGGCAGGGATGCCTCAGAGGCAGATCTGCCTGGGAGGCAACTTTCATTAAAAAACTGTCTTTAAAAAGGCACTTTTGTTATGTCAACCAATCAGGGCAGACTAGAAACACCCAATCAGAGCAAGAAAAACATGTGGGAAGGCCATTTAGAAATCAGATGAATAACCAATCAGCAGCAACTGGCAGCAACCTCAGTTACTGTCCTTCAGAAGGTATTAACCAACGAGACACAGTGGAGGGCAGGGTTAGTTGTCTGCCTCCAAGACAGCGCTGTCTCAGAGGTAATATTCATTTAAGAAAAGTGTTTCTTACCCTCCCTCCCTCATCCCCACTCTTAATTAAATGCCCTGTTAAATCTGATTGACAGGAGCCAAGCACAGGAACAGCAGGGGCTGTGGAGTAGGAGGGGCATAGGGAAGGAAGACTGCCCTTGGCACAAGTGTTTGACTCATTTTTGTCACTGTTTCCTTCTTAAAAAAAAAATATCTGAGGATCAGTGGCAAGATTTTCAGGACGGCAAATTAACCCTTGCAGGGCCATGGACTGAAATATCAGTCCACAATTCCTATATGTTCTCACTCTGTTGACAGCCTAGGGTTAATTAATAAAGAGGGAACTAGAAGGAGAGCTTCAATAACAGAAGACTACTGGAATAGCAGTATAAGTGCAGTATAATGTGGGAGTGGTGCAATGCAGTGGAAGTGGGGCAGCTGTATTCAGGCAGACCTTCTGGACGCTGAGATGCTGCCTATCTGCAGGAATCTCTCTGGACTGTGTGGTGAGGTAGCCAGACTCGGAGCAGAAGTAACCATGCCAGGAGCACCTTCGCCCTATCCAGAGACTGTCCAGTCCGACGCCACTGCCTCAAAGAATGCCAAGAACAAGGAGTACTTGGATGACGGGGGCTCAGGGGTAGGTGGTCAGGCAGAGGCACATCCCAAATACTATTCCACTTCAGACACTTCAAGAACTCATATGCCACACTGGCAAACAGGGAGACCCAAACAGAGGCACCCAGAGAATGGAAGGGAAGGATGTGGAGGTCAACGGAGGAGGGTGACCTCACTGGGGAGAACAGTGAACCCCAGAGGATGAGGAAGTGAATCCTGGTGGGGACTGTATCATAAGAGGATCCAGCTAAGAACACACGAGGGGAGGACAGGGAGGTGAGGTGCCTACCAGGTGCCATGGCATGGAGGGATGTGGGGAAGTTCCTGGGGATGCAGGAAGGCATGATGGGAGGGTGAGCTGGATGTAATTTTTCACTTATGTACTAATGACCTGGCAAATGTGGAGCCTAAGGAAGTTCAGGAAAAGTCTAGGAAGCTGGGAAGGGGTCTCAAGCAAGTAGCTACATCTGTCACCTTCTTGGAAGTACTACCTGAGAGGCATGGGAGGTGTGGGGTGCATGCACCAAAACTTCAACACATGGTTGAAGAAACCGAGAGCTATGAGGAAGGTTTGGATTCATTGGCACTGGGGACCCACCTGGAGGGATGGGAGTTGTTCAAGCCTGACGGCCTGCATCTGTCCTGGAGGAATCCAAATCCAGGCACTCAATGATACATTTAAATGCTACATAGACAATCATTTAAACTAGCCAAGGAGGTGGCAGGCCAGCAAGGAGGGTACCTAATTTCCCACCCCATAGCTAACAGTGGAACCAGTGAACAGGAGGAGGGATATCTCTACAAAGCAGTGTGCACAAGATGGAGATAGGCACCCAATGGGTGGATAGGCAGAAAGGGGCACAATCCAACAGAAGGGCAGAGAGCAGGGAGAACCAAGGATAAAGGACAACCAGGGAGGGGCTGGAGTAGAACAGCTAAACAGTCCAGGAGTTCACATCATTGGAAGCCATGTGTGCCAGGAACCTTAGCAACAAGATGGAGGATCTAGAGGCTGCCATGGTGCAGTTGGATCTGGACATTGTGGCCATCATGAAGACCTGGTGCAATGATAACCATGACTGAGAGATGGCCATACCTGGCTCAACATATTCAGAAGAGACAGGGCAGGCAGAAAGGGAGGAAGAGGAGGGGCACTTTATGTGAAAGATGGCATAAAGGCCACAGAGATTCAGGAGGAACAAAATGGGGTAGATATATTGTGTGTTAAGCTGAAAGGAAAATGGGGTCAGCCATCAACACAGTGGTGGTCTACAGACCACCAGCCCAGGAGGAAAGGCCAGAGAGAGTTAATGCTAGCCATCCAAAGGATGGCAGACAAGGAGGAGGTGGTGCCAGTTGGAGACTTTAATATTCCAGATGAGGACTGGAGCTTCCCAACAGCAGCAGCAGCAGCCAGGAGCAGATTTATCCTGGACTCCTTCAAGGTGCCTTCCTTAAGCAGCTGTTCATGGAACCAACTCAGCAGAAGGCAATACTGGACCTTGTGCTCACAAATGGTGACAGTGTGATATGGGTATCAGTGGGGAGCACCTGGGGAAAAGTGACCACTGGTCGGTTTGAAATCACAAAAGGAGAAGAACCAAATGCACAAAACACGTATCCTGGATTTTAGGAGGGCAGACTTTGGGAAAATGGGGACATGGTTGAAAGAGGCATTAATGGGAATGGGGAGGGAATTAGGGTTGAGGAACAGTGGGTAATATTTAAAATAGGGATTACAAGAGCAGCAGAATTATGCATTAATCAGGTTAGCAAGGGAAAGGAAGAGGAGGCCATTATGGTTCATTATGGTTCCAAAGAAGGATATCAGATTGCTGGAGGGAGTACAGCATAGGGCAACTAAGATGATACTAAGATGATTCAAGGGCTGGAGGGCAAATCCTATGGGGACAGGCTGACTGAGTTGAATATGTACACCCTGGAGGAGAGAAGAGGTCAGTGGGATGTGACTGAGACCTTCAAATATTTCAAGGGAGTAAGAAGATGGGCACAGAAGGGATATTTAAGATAAGAGAGGAAGGGACACCAGAGGGCATGGTCTCAGGTTGCAGGGTGGAAGATATCAGAGACAGATGAGGAGGCATTTTTCACAGAGAGGTGGTGGAGAAATGGAACACTCTACCCTAGGAGCTGGTATTCTGCAGCACTGTGGGCAATTTTAAAAGGGCATGGGACAGGGTGCAAGGGGTAAAGGTGAGGGGGCAGCTGCAATATAAAGGTGCTAGTTGTGCATTCAAGCAGACTAACTTGATAGACCATAAGGTCTGTTTCTGCTGGCAGATTTGTATGTTTATATGGTTTTCCAAGGATGTAGCAGAGAAAGTGAAAGCCAAAAGGTCACATTCATGCAATACAAAAGACGCAGGCAATCGAGGATAGGGAGAAGTACCAGGAGAAGCAAAGGAAGGCAGGGCGGTCAGTAAGAGAAGCCAAAGCTCTGGCAGAAGAGTGCATCACAGAATCAGTGGGCAGAGGGGACAAAACATTTTACAGGTAGATAAGTGAAAAAGAAAGGCAAAGCGAGGAAAGTGAGACTGAAGGAGAGGATGGGGGCTGCAGGAGGATGACAACCATAATGCTGACATACTGAACAGATATTTCTGCTCAGTCTTTACTGAGGAAGAGGAGGGTAATGGGTCTGAAGGGAGTACAAGGGTGGGAAAGGTGCAGAAATGGACACAAGTACCTTTACACTGGAAAGGGTCCTAAAGGAACAGGAAGGAATAAGTCGATAAAGCAGTGGGGCCAGATGGGGTGCTCTCAAGGATCCTAAAGGAACTAAGAGAGGTGGTGGCTGAACCTCTGGCAATCCTGTTTAACCGATCACTGGAAACAGAGGAGGTACCCAAAGACTGGAGGATAGCAGATGTAGTCCCCTTATACAAAAGCAGGAAAAAGAGGAAGTGGTGAAATATAAAACAGTCAGCCTGACGTCAGTAGTGGGGAAGATCATGGAAGCACTACTGAAGGAGAGATTGGTGGAACAACTGGTTGCCAGTGGACTACAGGACCCAAGGCAGCATGATTTCACCAGGGGGAAGTCATGCCCGACCAACCTCATGGAATTTTTTTCAACTGAGTGACAATGGAGATGGATCAGGAGAGGGCAGTGGACGTGGCCTATCTGGACTTAAACAAGGCCTTTGACACTGTGCCACATAGAAGGCTATTAAACAAACTGGGGAATATGGGAGTCTGCAGGAAAGAAGTGTGGGGAGTGGGCAACTAGCTGGGTGGCAGGATACAGAGGGTGGCGGTAATGGCTGTCACACCACAGAGGAAGAGTGACCAGTGGGGTACCACAGGGAATGGTGCTGGGACTGGTGCTTTTCAAAGTCTTCATCAGTGACATTGTGCAGGACCTAGAAGCAGAATTTCCCTGTTTGCTGATGGTATGAAGCTCTATAACAGAGTGGACATGCCAGAGAGTGTAGATAGAATGAGTAGGGACCTGCAGAAGCTTGAAGAATGGTCAAGGATTTGGCAGTTGAAATTCAATGCAAAGAAGTGCAAGATAATGCATGTGGGTCACAGAAACCCTGGCACAACATATTTGTTGGGGTGAGGATATAGCATGCACCAAGCAGGAAAGGGACCTTTGGGTTATCATCTCTGATGACCTCAAGGTAGGGAAAACAGTACGACAAGGCAGCAGGTAAAGCAAATAGGATGCTGGAATGCATAGGCAGGAGCATCACCAGCAGGAAAATGGAGGTTATAATTCCACTATACAAGACACTAGTGAGGCCCAACCTGGAGTACAGTGTACAGTTCTGGAGACCTTACCTACATAAGGACATAGACAGGGTGAGAAGGTTCAGAGGAGGACAACAAATATGGTACAGGGATTGCATCATAAGGCCTATGTGGACAGGATGAAGGACTTGAATATGTACTCACTGGAGGAGAGGAGAGAGAGGTATGATAGAGACATACAAGTACCTTACAGGGAGGAACAGGGTGCAGAAATACACTATTTTCCAGTGAAAAGATGTTCCAGCACTAGAGGCATGGGATGAAGTTGGACAGAGGAGATTCAGAGGAAATGTGAGGTGAGAATTTCTTCACAGTAAGGATGGTGAACAAGTGGAACACCTTGCCACAGGAAGTGGTGGGAGCTGTAACAATCATGGAATTTAAGAATGCATGGGATAGATGTAAGGGAATTCTGGAGGTCAGGGGTGAGGGCAACAGACTTCTAGAAAAACTAAAGAGAACTTATAAGCTCAACTGGGCAAACTGGGTGGGCCATAGGCCCTTATCTGCCAACAGTGTCTATGTATCTATGCATCTATGTATCTATGTCACCTCACTCCCAGGTGATTTTTTATTTTTATTTATTTTATTTAGTATGCATTTTTGTCACAGGGGTGCCGACATCCATTGGTCAAAGACCTCGACTCCACCTCCCATCAATGGCTCTGATGCTCCCTCAGAACCCCTGGCTTACCCCCAGAGGCAGAGTTGCAGCACCCACTCCTGGCTATAGGTACCACAATTCAATATCTAGTGGAGGAGGCGAGCCTTGGGAGGCTAATTTGAAGCTCGAGGTAATGCTTCATAGAAGCGATCCCTTGCGAATTTTTTCTTCCCCGTGTGTGCAGGGGCAGGGATGTGCAATGATGACCAGTGTCCGCCTGCCCTGAGGATATCCTGCGTCGGTGCAGTGTGGTAACCCCAGCCTCCACTGGGTGCTGCTGTTGCACCGATCATGAAGCCATCCTTCCCCCAGAGAGGAGGCTGTCCAAGGATGCTCAATCCTTGTCCCCGAGCCGTCCCTCCAGCGACCCGAGTCCATTCTCAACCAGTCGACGCCATCATGCAAGTGGAAATCCAACCACTGCGCCCAGCAGACCGCCTCTCTCCTAGGTGATTTAATGAAGTCCTTCATTGTATCTGAGACCCATCTAGCTCCCTGGCAGGAACTTGTTTGCTGCTTGGCTGAACTATTATTCTTTTATCCTGGTTACCATGTATCAGGGTCAAAAGCAGTTAAATGACTGCTACCCTTGTAGTTTACAGGAAACTGTTCCATAGAGTCCTTTTCCCAAAAGGCTCCACCACAAACTTAGTCAATTGCCCTCAGTCTTGTCATGTGCAGTCACACCAGTGTTCTGGTCAAGTTGGGAATCGATGCAGGTGATTTCTCACTCCTCATGAGCACTGGTCATGCTCCTCTGTCAACAGGGTAGAAAATCTGTACAATACGAATATGTGAACATACACACTATGAAGATGTCAACAGATAAAAGCCTTATGGTCTAACTTCTCTGCTGGATTGTACTGGTCCTCCTATGTGTAGAATCAGATCTGACCCCTCCCAGATTCCTCCTGACTCCCTCAATTCCCAGTAATGCCACAATGCAATAATGGTGCAGGAGATGTCAAAGAAATCCTTCTCTTTCTGTGCCTGACCCTTCACTGTAGCAGTCTACTGTACAAGGAGATCAAAACAGAGCACTATGGCAGCAGTCTTAAATTAGTCTAGGCTCATTGGAGACAAGTTAAGCCCAATCATTTGGGTGGTGGTTACATATGGAAAAATACAGAGCCTCACAGGTGGTTGAAGGCAGCATTAACCACAGAGGTGAGTAAAGGAACACATTCATGCAATGACTTTAGGGATCATAGCGATAGTATATATAAGTCAGCCTTTATTTAAGGGGACTTGACTAGGATTGCTGTACTAGAGGTTAGGCAACAGGTCACTTTCTGCATAAATTGAACAGTTCCATTCCTTTCTTGCCATGGGATGCATAGTGGGTTTCAATGCAGTGCTGTCAACTGATGAGTCAGATCGGGTGATCCTTGTGGGTTGTGACCCTCACACCCTTCTGAATATGACCTGAACTGCAGCTACAGGTATATGTACTGAGGTTTCTGGTGCATCACTCCATGGATGGTGAGAAATCCAAGAGGTCCCTGCCGGTGCTATATCTGGCAGTGAGAGTTCTGGGGCATCATTGGAAATGGCAGCTCCAGGAGTCATGCTTACAATCTAAGTAAACAGCTACCAGAGGTAATCTTGGATTGAGATGCCTGTGGGGATATCCCAATTACCAGGATTGTCATTTTCAGGTACAGATGCCAAGTGTATGAGGGTCCCTTGGGTATATCCCATGTGATGTTGCTGCAGGAGAGATTGTGTCTGTAGGGTGAAGGTTTGTGCACCTTATCTGGGTAGAATCTCTTGTTCTCCACCTGATGGCTGTTTGTCCACAAATCAGAGTAAAAGTATGGGTGCTGGATTCATATGTTATGCCCCATAGGGTGAATGTCTTAACAAGAGATAACTGGGAGGTACTGGCTTCACCTAACCATGTATGGTCCTCTTTTGGCTTCAGTGTCATATGGCTAGCCATGCAGCTTGAATGTGATTGGCAACCTCCCAATGAAAGGGTCCCTTTTGCTAAACTACGTTGGACAAAGTGCATGGGTCATGTATACTTTGTCCTGATCTCTTGAAAGGAGAGAGAGGCCACAATCACATGTGAGGATGGGAGAAACACCCAGCTGGTTACATTTATTACAGCCCCACTCTGGACTCTTGCCATTGTTAACAAAGTGGTTCTCCTATAGCTTAACTGGTAGGGTTTCATTTAAGTCAAACCTGACAAAGTTTCTATGACATGGTGGTCAGTGATCTTGAAAATGCTCCACTAGCAGAGCAGTCACCCTAAATCTGCAATATTGACTGTTTTCCTCTGATGAGGGACTTTCATCAAAAGGCCTGTGCAAACAATAAACATGTTTCTGTATTATTTCAACTTTAAGTGTGAAGTGCCTCCTTGTGTTTCCTGATGTGACCAGCAGAAAAGCCAATGTGCTGGGGAGTGCACTGAAATAAAAGACCAGGGTAATTGTGTAAAGGATTCATAGCAAAGGTCGCCACCATTCCCCAGAGGCATGTGTATTTCCCATTCAGCCCATCGGCTGTTCATCCAGAAATGCTATTGAGTACCTCCCTGGGGATGGCAGTGGACGTGATGCCAAGTGCTGTTGTACCATGCTGGCTATTTCCCTATAGACAACATCTCTTGACCTGCCCTAGAAATGAGTCATTTCAGGTGGAGGCACTGTGCTACTGAAATATTGTACTAACACTCCATAAGACTAGCAGCTGTCCAAGGACAGAACATCTTGCTGATACATTTGTGCCAGGGCTTAGCCAACCCTGGCGGATAAAGGATTACATCAGTCTCACTTTCTCACTTTGTATTTACTCTATTCATTCGTCACCTTTACACTGACAATCCCCATGGATACCATGTACAACAAACCATGCGGTCTTTTTCTCTAATTGAATCCAACACCTGTATCATTTTATTAGTGCTTCCGAGATTTCTGGCTCAATCTGCATGTTATTTCTTTATCTCTCTAGACAGACTCTCAGAAATAGGATACAGCATTCAATTCAGGACCTGGTTCACTCAAAACACTGATTTCAGTTGGATTTAGAATGCAGTCCTGTGTGTGTGTGCATGAGTGTGTGTGTGTGTGTGTGTGTATATGTGTTTTGTGTGATTGGGGCTGCAGCAATTTGCCCACCTGTGTTGTAATTGGTCTATGAATACACAGAGAGCATCAGTTGCTAATTTTATTAATTCTTAACTTTTTCTGCAAGTATACTAACCTCATTGTAGTAAGATATTAAAATTAGCAGTACAAATAACTTTCCATCTTAATACCATACTAAAAAGCAGTGCCAATCAGCCCAGAGGTATGAAAATTTAAATATTTTGTGCCAGAAATCTCCATCTCTTCAGAAATAAATTAACAATAAGAAGCACATCTGCCTTGGAAGTTTGATCCTGGAGTGATGGTTATTATATTTAAATACCAATCCATGATTAACTCTGGCCAACATATGGGTACAAGGAGATGATCTGATTACCTCAATGGGAAATCATTAGCACAGTTTGTAGGTTAATCTGTCTTTTGAACTAGCTTAGGTCTCGAATATTAACTCTGCTGCAGCAACCACCTACATAGATTTTTTTATCAAGGCTGAACATTCTCCTTGTAACTCTGTGAGAAACATTTAATTTGGAGTGATGCTTCTTACCTTTTAAAAGGCTCCAATTTATGACTTTATTTTTATAAAGAAGCTGCACACTGGGGTGGTGGGTGGCCAATAGATTGTGTAATACTGTAGTCTTTTACTGCTGAAGATCTAAGTGTGAAGTTAGCTTACATTAGATCACAAGAGAAACTGATTAGGTAGTCTCATCTTGGTTCCTAGTTGATGGTTTTCACATATCACTGTGCTTAATATGACAAAGCTGACAGTAGAACTAATTTTGAAACTTGAGTGAACATCCTGGCATGAGCCAGTAATGAACTTCACACCAGAAGAAAGTCCTTCATATAAAAATTCCAAGCCTCAAAGTCAGTGCTGTGAATGGAAACACGCTTACAGTATGATACATATAGTAGTCCACTTTGTACCCTCAGTGATGCTAACTGCTTTGCCCCTCCTCCTCCTTCCTCCCTCCTTATAATGCACCTGATTGCTAGCATGACTGTGCCTAATGAATAGAACCAGACATATTTTAAAAGGGGATGGCTGAGTTAACCTGGACATTTAAGTATTTCTTCCTCCAATCACAAATCTGGAATCATGAGGTGGCTGCCTTTAAATAAGCTAATATTGGGTATATAGGAAGTTGGATTACAATACAGAAGTTACTGTAAAGATGTTGGCTCCTGGAAAAGTGCCAGAAAGAAACCATTTTTAAGAAACATGTGGAAGGATGAAGAAGGTGGGGTGGAGGGTAGAAAATTACTGCAACTTAGGAGGATGACCCAGTGATGGGCCCTTGTCTTCTGGGAGGACTGGAGCTTTTGGCTTTTTGTTAAGTGTACTCAAATACTGAGCACCAAATAATAAAAGTACCTATGTATCTTGATATGCCAAGTAAAATACTCAATGAGTACTCAAAAAAAGCACTGCCACAGTCCTAGTCTTCATTTTAATTAGCAGGCAGGGTTACCATGCAGCTGTTTCCTGAAATTGGTTCATTGCCCAATGGAGAAATTACAGCTCTTATTAACATGCTCTGGTCAGAGCCACTACAGCTGCTGCAGAGTGGTGAGTCCAAGAAAGTGTACTCAGAACTCCCACCACAACTGACACCGTAATGCTGCAAGTGTGCATATGAGCAGTGACTGATAAACACTACACATGTGCGTGGAAGCAGCCCTACCATGCTAAAGATGATTGCTCTGACAAGGTGTGCATGCACGATTCTCGTGGCATGTGCACGATAATTGAAAGTGGCCATCTTGGCTATTTTTTCTGCCCACAACTGTGGAAGTGCCAGGCAAAAATAGTGCCCCCATAAAGTGAGGGGTTGCAGGGTTTCATGCCACAGAGAGGAGGGGTGCACTGATGGCACATTAGTGGAACTGGTCTGCAGCATGAGGAAGCACATGACTGATGAATCCAGTCATGTGCTTCAACAGTCTCTTGTCTCTCTCCTACAATCAACAAAGGTCTCCAGGGCTCAGCTGAGCAGCCATAACAATGGAATACCCCACCTTCCACCACCAACATTTAGTCTGACACTATCAAAGTGTAAATATTTGCAATTCCAAGTCTCATTATCAGTGTTGCAAACAGAGCCAAGGTCATAATACATGGAGCAGGCATTCATGTAGTAACTCTGTTGAATAACTGTGCTTGACAGCACCAACATATTTATTAATTTATCTAAGACTAGTTGATTAGAAATGCACACTGAGTCACAGCTTGTTTCCAGTTTTGACTCAGGGAGAGGGAACAGGGGCGTTAGAGAATAATGGCTAGGCAGGTGTGTGTTATGCTGTTTTTGCACACCAAGGTGAGTGATGAGCCATAAACCTCAAAGGCCGAACTCGAGAGGTTTATGAGCTATCACTCACTGAGGGTGTGTAAAACAGCATAAACACACCTGACTAGACTTTATTTTTTATAATTACTGGTGCTTTTACTGTAGCACCACAAGAGCATTCAGTCAGTCAGCCACGGTCAGTTTCCAATCTGACTGACTTCCAAAGCCCTGACTAGAGCACTAAGTACTGCATGATCAACCAGATATTATTTTTTTATTCTGAAGGCAGGATCAACCATATAAATAGTTATTAAAATAATAGTTTACTTGGGGACAAGTAGACAGACGAGGGTCTCGTAGCAGGTGCTTCAATACTGGCAAAATGGAGCCGCCATGTTGTTTGTTTTGTACATCACATCCCATCCACCGAGGAAGTAGGATCCAATAAGGTGGTGCTCTACAATTGGCGACATAAACCACCGGAAGTGACAGAATGTTTAAAGCAAAACACTGTAATAACGTTTTGGAGTTATTATGGCGTTGAAGATGCCTCAGACAGTGTGATAAAGGGGTCACCAGTAATTACTGTATACCAAATAATAATCATCAATAGTAACAGCAAACACTATAAAAGGTGCAATTACAATGAGATAGCATGATAAATAAAACATCATTAAACAAGAAACAAATAGTGATACTCTACAATTACTTTAGTTCCCTACTAGGATCAGATGCAATGTCACTGCATGTCACAGTTTCATGCATAACACCTGCCATTGAACTGCATTGTTTCCTGCAGAATTTTGCAGGATTATGCATTTGATCCTGGTGGGTATCACTGTACAGTCCCAATAAAAAGAGTCAAATATATTGTGTCTATTTCTCAAAGCTCCCAGAGCAGCACAAGGAGCTTGTGTCACAGTGAATAGCTGACCGTGCCCTTGCGTGAAACAACGTGCCAGGAGCAATTCTCAGAGAGCCATGCATCAACTGCAAGCTGTCTGCCCCAAACAGGGCTTGCGCCCCCTCTGTGCAACAAAATGAGATGTGGCATGGCACTAGGGTGCATGAGGCAGGTGCACCTGCCACATCCACAAAAGGGATTCTCAAAACTCTCCAGAGGAGAAAGTCTAGGTTCCTTTAGACCAGCCAGAGCTGGTGTAAGGGTACTTAGAAATATTCCTCTGTGAGAGTTTAACACTTTGCAGCCCCTTCCAGCCCTGCTCCCCATAATTTAAAGTAATAATCCTTGGTGGTCCAGTGGACCACCCTGCCCTGATCCCTGTTATTTCAATGGCCCCCCTCCCAGCCCTGCTCCCCATAATTTTAAAAAGTAGTAATCCTTGTGGTCTAGTGGGCCGTACCCTGCCCTGAGGCACTGTTATTTCAATAAATTATAATCTCTGGTGGTCTAGTGGCCTCCTCACCCCAGTAGGCAGTGTCCCACCACCCACTCCCCATCCTGAAACTGATGAACCAGTGAGTAGACAGTCCTCTCACCACCACAGCCATCCATCAACTGAGCTTGAATGAGCCCATACTGTATATAGTATGAGTTCAGTAATTGACAGCTGTTGTCAATCACTGAGCATGTACTATACAATGCGCACTACTCAGAGCTCAGTCGAGTGACTGACTGTGGTGGTGAGAGTGGCTGTGCCAGTTGCCTCCTCATTGGTTTCAGGATGGGGAGTGGTGGGACATGCCTGCCAATGTGGGTCCACTAGAATAAATAAGAATACCATTTATTTATTGAAATAATGGGGAATTGGGGCCAGGGCAATCCACTAGACCATCAGAGATTATTTACTTATTGAAATAATGAGGATTGGGGCTGGGGCAGTCCACTAGACCACCAGGAATTATTTATTTATTTAAATAACAGGGATCGGGGCAGGGGCAGTCCACTAGACCATCAGGGATTATTTATTTATTTAAATAACAGAGGATCAGGGCAGGGACCCACAGGATGCCCTGGGACATTGCCACATGGCCACCCAGGGCTTGCAGCAATCTGTCTGGGTGTGCCCTCTGTTTAGTACACCATCACGGTTGCCACAAGCCACATGACTTGCCACTGGGACCCTACCTGGTTGAGAATTGGGTGCAGGATCCATGACACACTAAGTATTGACACAAGCTACCTTTTGCCACTTTTGTCAATCTAAGGGCCATTTGAGAATTAGGCCCTCCATGTTCTCAATAAACAGCTGGCCTCAGACCTCTACACAGAGCAGCAACACCTAATCAAACTACCAAAATATCGAAGGTACCAAAGAAGATGACTGTTGGCATATGTCTCCCAGCCCTGGTTATTCAGGACTTTTCCGTTCACAGACTGTACAGCCTTTATTTACGCTAGCTAACAGAATAATGCTTGCAGACTTGTTTATGGGGTCATTATCTTCCTGGTTCCTCTTTAAACATAGGCTATTTTGATTAGCAATCTAGTTCTTGGAATTTTAAGTTGTCCACTATGGGCTCCACTGTTACAAAAAGGCCTCCATCCCCACAGCTCTGGCAATATTCAACTGAGAATGGGCAATCCTATACCCAGTGCACAGCTCCCAAATCCCTGTCTCACATATTAGGACAAGACCTGGCAAACATCAGGGACAAATAACTAGAATCAGCTACACATCTTAAAAACTGATAGTACCTGTTCTGTAATCTCTGACATTATTTGTATCAGTGAAAAAACAGAATGAGATCTGAACTGTAACTAGGGGTGTGTGAGTATCGAACAGCATTTCCAGAATACCTCAGATAATGCACTGTTCACTATTTGGATACTATTCATGCCCATTCCTGGATAGGAAATAAAATTTAAACAAAATCTGGTCAAGGCCAATACAGCTGCTCAGAGTTGGTGAGGCGATTACAGGAATATTCGTGCTCTCACTGTGCTAGGGGCTGCCATACCCAAGATGGTGGCGATATCAGAACTGCACATGCCTGATGCTTGCCAATGCACAGTTTGAACTGGCAGTCATCTGTGCATGGCAGCCATCACTTCCACAGTTGAGGAAAAAGTAGTACCCTCATGAAGAGGGTGTTTATGCCACCGGTGGTGAGGAAGGGCCATAAACACAACCAGTGGAATTGTGGGGAGCATTGTGGAAGCACACTGGACAGCGGTCCGGTCATGTACTTCCTCAGTGCTACACTACAGAATTGTAGCAATATGTCTGCAGAGCTCCACCCACGCAGTCATAAAAAGATCATTTAGATGATGGCTGGCTGTAGAGGGTGGTGGTTATGCTGGTCGCCCATTGTGGGAGTTATAACTACTTAAATATTAAATTGTGGTGCTTGAGGAGAGAGTAGTTTTGAGTTTCTAACAGAGGGGAGCGATGGGGCTTGAATTTCAGGATTTGAGCTGGGGAACTGGATGGGACTGTTCTTTTTTTCATTTAATCATATCCCCAAATATGAATAACGAATACCCAAATATTTTGGGGGCCTAATATAATTTTCAGCCTGAATATTTGAATTAAAGCATCTGCAACCCCAACTGTAACAGAAAGGCTGACAATACCTTAAAATAGAAATCTCTGATATTCAGTAACAGAAATGTCACATTTAGGAGGACTGAGGAAATTGTTTTAGATAAAATCAGGAACAGTTGAGAAATATGCCTAGTGTCAGATTAATGTCCCTTCAGACTAGACCAGTGCTATGGTTATGCTCCATTCAGACTGCGATCCAGTTTATCCAGTATAAATTACCATGCTGGGTCACACATTTCACTGGTGCCAAGGTAATGTCCCTCTCAGACTGGATTGCCTTTACCCCAGTCTTAAGCTAAGTCAAATTCAGGTGCTTTGACCAACCCTTAGTCACTTGTTATCCCAGCTCAGTTCATAGACCCCCCCACGCCGCCATGATTCATGCTTCTTACCTTCTGAATTCTGTGAAGAGGGTCACCAGCATGCTGCCACCCTTCCAAAACTCCAGGATAATAGAGTTGCCCAAGCTGTTCAGATCCGTCCTCTTCACCACCTGTTAAATGTAAGAGTCTCACCTGAACCTTCGACTCTGAGTGGGGCAAACTGCTGGGCCAATGAGTAGTAATCAGAGGGCAAACCAAAGTCAGATGACCCAGCTGAGAGTCATCATAGCCACCTGCAGTAGCCCATCTGAAAGGCACAAGTGTCACCACAAGCACTCAGGGAATCCAACTATAAACAGCACTTCACAGGGAACCTACAAACCCCATGGAAATCCAGCAGTCAGAGTCTCAGATACGCACTGGCTAGGCCTGTACATTCCCCACTGTAACCCTGTGGCCCTGTGCAAACTTAGCAAACTTTTAACTTGCTGAAGTTGGTTGCAGGTTGTGGATGTCTACGGGCAGGAATCTACAGTTCTGCTGGGAGCAGAATTATGCTCCTCTCTTGTGCCCCACTTTAATGAAATTTGCCCTGGAGACCAGTTTAAACCCCATTATCTCTACTTTCCCAGTGTGTGACACTAAGTGAGTCACTTTTCTATACTGCCATTTGCTTGAAACTCTCTAGCCATACCTCATTCACCTTGTACCCTTTGAATCTTCACATGCACCAAAATGACAGCAACCTCTCTCCCAACCCTTGCCTCTTTTGTAAAGTGCTTTGATGCTGGAATGAAAATAAGAATGATCAAAGTCATGAGGGGGAAATGCACTAGTATAAATCAGAAATTCCATTCTATATCCTCAAAGCAGGGACAGCACTTTTTTCCAGGCTGTCCTTACTCAGTGTATATAAACTGCATTGCACTTGATGTTCACATATCATCTCCTACCGACAACTTGTAACCTGAAAAGTATCTTACATACACTGCACCTTGGTTAATAACCTGCTTCCTGTTATAGGTATACTGGTGCAATATATGTACTGTTCTGTTAATGAATCTCTGGTCTCTATTTACTGTATAACTGTAGTGTGGCACAATATCTGTATGCATCAGTGTTGTACCTGACTCTGAACTTCTGGAAATAGGCCCCTGCCTAAAGGATGCTTTGTGAATTAAGAACTAAACTAACTGGTGCAAACTTAGCAGTAGGGGCTGATGGATGACCAAAGGTAAGATGTTATGGTATCATGCCAATGACTCAGGTTCATTGTTTGAACTTGGGACCCGTGACCCAGTAGCCTAAAGATACAGTCCTGCCTGTAGTAGCAGATGTGGTTTATGGAAATGACAGTGTATTCTCTGACTGATTGAGTGGCCTATATGCCATGGCCAGGAGGTAAGTGATATATTGCCTGTCACCTACTGAGTCAAATGTTGCATGCCCTCAGCGCACGACATGACTGCAAGGTAGGAACAGCGAGAGGTAAGAGCGAGAGGTGCAAACCGCAAAAGGAAGTATGCACGGTAATGTACCTCACTTCACCCAGTGCAGGATAAGAATCCTGCTGGGAGAGGGGTCAGAGAGCTGCTGTGGCTCAATGGGATGAGCCACCGGCAGCAGGGGAGGCAGGCAGTGAGTCTGGAACTGGGTTTGATTCAAGAGCAAGAATGAGCCGTTTGCAATACATTAGCTGCATTGCAGCTTGGTATATTGTTACGGCATAATGTCTTGACATTATGACCCCGTGCCTACATGTCACTGCCCCCAGCTATGGAGAGTTGGGTGATACATTCAGGAAATGAGGAGAGTCACTATGTATGTGGGCATTAGTGACGTGATGGTGTAAGTGTCAAGGAGCCAGAGTGTCAGTGGAGAAACTGAAAATAGCTCCTCCCCACACAGTCAGCTCCAGTGCCATCTCCTAATGCCTTGACTTCCACCAACATGCCCTCATTGAAATTTCACCTTGTGCCAGGAGAGGTTGTCCTTATTGTAGGGCAGTGGAGGTTTGCTGGAACAGGGCTGGACTGAGGGAGTTGTGGCCTGGCAGGGTTGGCTGTAGGATGGAGAACAGAAGAAAAAATAAACTTAGCAGTAATGCAAGATAACTTTTCTTTCTTTTGCAGATAAGGTGCCTAAAATAATAAATTGACCTATTCTCTTGACAATGACCCAGTAGAGATGAAATCATGTTCAGTGCTGCCAATTATATGTAAATTAATATCTGCACCTGATAATTTTAACATAAATGCCATCCAGTTTAAAAGGCTTAAAATGGAGACCCTTACATCACTAGGGTCCCTTGTATGAACTAAGATACAGTATGGGTTGTAAAGCATGCAATTACATAGAGGCTATTGGGCAGGGCCTATCACAAAAAACAGTCCTTCACAAGATCACAATACATTACTTAATTCCAGAATACATTTATTGCTAAAAGTGGTACCTTTTGATTCTGTTCCACTGATGCAGATGGAGAAAGACTCAACAAGGGCTACTGTTGTATCATACATCTCTCTGACACATTTAAGGTCCCAGGAATGCAACTAAATAATACAGCTAGTGAAAAGCTTTTGAATTAACCTCATATGACTAATATAAGTAATGATTTCCATTATCATCGCATTATCTCCCTATGCCAACAAAACTTCAAACCTAATAAAAATTTTTGTGTGAGGTGCAGGCATTGATACTTTTAAAATAGTAGGTTTTACAATTAAGAGAATGAAAGTCATGTTATTTCAGATGCATACATGATGAGCCTCAAGCAGCAAGTGCATGTAAGGAACTCTTATGTCCCCAGTGTTCAGCGTGGCAATTCAATTAGTAAACAGTAAAGAGCAATCAGAGCTACAGGAAGTTTTATCCATGGCTCACAGCATTCAGCTGGAAGGGCAGCAGTGTACTGTATTCAGGTTGTTCTCACACAAGAAAACACCCATAAAACAGAGATGCACAGATCTTTAAGGCAAGGCAAATGTTGTTTATATGGCACCCTTTCCAATGACTCAGAGCACCTCAGGGCAATAAAAGCAAACAGGTATAAACTCAAAAATCTAAGGAACAGCAAACTACAGCAAATGCATTAAAATAAAAAATATCTATACTAAAATAAAGTAAAAACATCTAGCGTTAATTAATAACCTGGATATGCCTTTTAAATGAGTATTGTGTGGTAGAAGTTACAGTAATTAGTCTGACACACTCAGATTCCCACCACAGGCAGGAACTTCTACATGTCCTTTCCATATGGCGTAGGCTGGCCTCTAATAGTTGTCAAGATGTATCAATCTGAATGAAGAGCGCACCAATTGAAGGACGCAAGCACACTGAGGATGAGGAGTCCAACAAAAAGAAAGAGTGTAAACCTGCAGTGCTGTGCAACTGACCCGCTGTCTATCTGAGTAAAGTGTCTGCTATGGCTCCATCCTTTCCCTTTCCATTCCTTAGCTTTTTAAAATCCATCCAGTATTGATGGATTCGATTGCACCATTCTAATTTGCTTATCCCCACAGGTGACACTGTCATGATGCTGCATCATCTCTAGTCAACAGTGACTCAGAGATGAGTATGGACTGGCTGGAATAATGAATTTTCACTGCACAGTAAGCAGACACAGGCATAGCTGTTGATGCACCCACAGCACAGAACAATGAAAGCAGCTCAACTTGCATTTTAAATAAGAGTGTTTTTGCCAGCACAACTTCATTTGAAAGTAATAGAGATAGTCCAGCCTCATATCATTATGCTGCAGCCAGTCCGAAGCAGCTTTACAGCAATAGCCTCATACTGTATTTCCTCCTGTGCAAGTTCAATCGATCAGCGCCGCCCAGGCACAAAGGATAAAATCAATGTAGATTGATAATGCTGACACAGAAGTTGGTCAAATTAAAGTTTTATTAAGAGCATGACTCCTGTTTTACAGTTACAGCATGAAATAATTTTAGGACCCATCATGACTTGCATTTGGTAGAGTTTTATTCACGTGTCGATTTTTTTTAATATGAACAAAAAAAGAACAAAGGAAACTAGTACAACTGAAATCTCTCAAGCAGGCATGGCTATCACTGATTTTCTTTGTTGTACAACTGTGTGCAAGGAAAGTGTATGACTGTCTCCTAGCCCCACCTCACACAGTCAAGAGTGCCTACCCAGTATGTTCAACAGCAGCATTTAATGGGCCTTCTCAATGGCCAGAATGAAGTGTGAATTTGGTAGAAGGGCCTTTGTACATGTAGGCCAGACATTTGTATTGAGAATGCTTATAGCTTGCATTTGCTCATGTCCAATCTTTCAAGCCACCTTAGAACCCCATTTTTCTTTTTGGTCCAGTATCCCACTCTCTCTGGCCATGATTGTATTATGTAACAATGCTCATGTTCTGTTTTTGCGGTGACTCCACTTTGTTAACTTGCTTTTGATTACTGTTTGGATATACTTACCTTTTGCAGTTTTTTCTCCATATATATTTTAACCTGTAATAAACTATTCCTGTTGGAAAACATTAACCTGTTGATTGCTGCTCTATTCCCCACAACCCCAATGAAAACAAGATGCTGCAACTCATGGGAATATCTAAGTTGGAGAAATCTCAAATAAATAACTAAATAAATATACAAATAATATAACATGTTTCAAAGATAAATTTATAAATAAATACCACTGTGTTCTGCAGCACTGTAGATGTTGTAGAGAGCCAAGACTTTGGGGAACCCTCAGGAAAAAAACTCCAAGCAAAGTTCAATGGACAGAAAAGCTGCTTTCTATTTCAGCACCAAATAAGGGTTTGAAGCAGCTTACTTTGGCAGAGCAAGTACAGAACAAAATCATTTTAACCTGATTCATCTCGTTGGTTCACTGCAGCCTACTATATCTCTGGCCCCAAATCCTCCTTCTTGCTTTTCTGGTTTCTTTATGCCTCCCAGGTAAGCTCATTTGTTGCCATTTTCAAGCAGGGATTTCCAAGCTCCATACAAGCCAGTGCATATGGCATTTAAAGGCCAGGCAAAATATCAGCACTGCTGGGTCTCAATTCATTCTATTCTCCTGCTGGTATCTTAATGGAAAGGGGTCCTGGTCGAAGGCTGTATAGACTCCTTCACAAGCACTGATGCTACTTTTCATTCCTCTTCAGAGATGACTAACACAAAGTGACTGACAAACAATTCAGTCACTCATATACACACAGACTGCACACTGAAGGCCCAAAAGAATTACAGGATTCCATTCAGCGCCTGGACCTGACCTCCTGGGAGCCTCTTAGTGCTGCTGCTGAACAGTTGCGCCAAGAATAGGAGTCCTGTTTCTGGGAGATCCCCACCTCATCTTTATCCATGCCAGGTGACAATGAAGGAATCAGGTGGGCTTCCACTGCTGAGGATCCCTCAGGTACAGCACCACTATGTACCTAAAGAAAGGATCATCCACATAGTCAGTCAGCAGCAATGGCAGAACTGGGGCTCCCATGATGGGGCACTCTCCTTGCTTAGAGCTGCAATCTGCAACAATGTCGCGGAAGGACATGGGATCACACTAATCACAGGCCCTGGTACAGCCATGCCAGGTGGCACATGCTAGGATTGGGGAGTCTGCTAACTGGGAGTGCCTTCATACAGTCACAGCTGGTGGCACTTTTGAAGACTGGGATCCTACACTAACTGGAATCCTTCAGCACTACTACACTGTGCACCTCTTGTTAAATCAGGGGTCAGTGTTTTGTAAGTCATCTGAATAGCACTTAACAGCCATCAGAGCCAATAGTACTTGTTGCTAAATGACAATGTCATAAAATGGATGATGATAAAACATTTGTCCCAAGTTAGCTTATCATTCACAAATGATCCAGACAGCAAGAATCAGCCCACTAATGCTGAATGCTGACCCTTGATGCTAAATACAGTTTGCGAAACCTGCAAACAGTAGGCCAGATTCACAAAGGTCAGCCACAAGCTGCGACAATGGCAGCTTGCCTGACCATCCCTGTGGCTTGGACTCTGCACCCGATTCAGCATTGGACCTGGTCCAGGGTCTGCACTGTGCGACTTGCGGCATAGGTCACACAGGTGGCACAATGACCACACATGCCACAAGCTACAGGAAAGGTGGGAGACAGATGCACTGGCATCCCTGCATGCCCCTCCAATCCACGGCAAGGTCAGTATTTGAAAAGTGTGATACACTAAATGTGTAGTGCAGTGAACCATTGTAAAATGGAATCAATTGTGTAGCTGAAATAGCCACTGTCATCCTATTGCTTTCATGCCATACCACACACAGGAGAAAAACTGACTTCTAAAGTATTTTGCAGTTTCTAGGCTGCAGCTTCATACCATACACTTCATTCGTAAAAAACCAAATATGAAAATCTTGTCACAGACAAAATCAGCAGTACCTGCTAATAGAATGCTGGTACCTACATTTACAGTTTGCAAATACTTGAAAGCTGACTGAGTGAGGTTTCTGTAAGAAAACAGCCAGAGTCATTATTAATTATAGCATTGATGATCTGGGCAGTTTCTTTGCTTTTATGGTTGTCTATAGTTTGATAAAATTAAAAGTTTTAAAATTGAAACACTCCTGTGGTGAGACCTGACACACATAGAAAAAAAATAGTGAATTAGAGGTATTTAGTACAGGGTTTTATTTAACTTAAAATTGATTAGCTTTTGCTCATAAAACTGCTAAATATTGTGAAAATGCATAGCACTTGCCTCATTGTGTTTAATAAACATAACACTTCTAGAAAACCTATATAAATACTTTCTGTACAGTTATTAGTATTGTCCCAAGAAAACTGCTAATCAATTATTTAAAACCTGTAGTAGCTGTTGTTTTACAGAAACCCCAGTTAGCTGGCTCAGGTATCTGCTAAACTGTAAATATTGAATATGGTATGCAAATACTGTTAATCCCAAAAGCTAAAGTTTTATGTTTTAGTATATAAATGTTTAAGAAAAACCTGTGTCTATTTCAACTGGAATCAAACGCTGTGTCTATTGGTTTCTTGGGAGCTGTAGTTTTGGCACTCTTTAATTAATCTTTCCTTCTGAGGTCCCAGGTGACTTTGATAATCATTTGTTCCAAGGGGTTTAAGTCAGTTTGAAGGCATTAAGCATCTTCTGTTCTCCTAGTCCTTAACAAAATGCAGGCACTCCACAGACGTGTTCTGTTGCTTTGTCCAGGTCCCAAACTAGTGTGTCTTGTTTCAGCATGATAAATCTACCTCATGCCCTTCACATGAATCAAAAAAAAGGTGGGGTGGCTCTTTAGGAGAGCTTCTGGTGGAGGTGGTGGATCTTACTTCCCAGAAAAAATAATGCTGCCTCCTCACTCAGGTTCCAGTTTTTGTACTGACCATTTAAGAAAGAAAATAGTACCCTGCAACCATTGACTAACATGAAAGCATATTTATTTGAGGATAGAAAACATTTCTTGGAGGAGGTAAGACGGAAGAGACTATTTATACCTTCAGTCAGTTCCATGGACAGAAAACATGACGTCATTCCTTTGTACATGCAAAACATCTGCAGGCTCCGCCTACTGCAGCCGTAAAAGTAAAGAAAAAAATTAAATAAAAAACATGGAATGATACTTGTGCCATTTTTAATAACTGACCATGCCATGTAATGGTGAGCAGTGCCCCAGAGGTGGAGGGGCAGGAGGTGGCTTGCTTGCTAAAGGAGTAGACATGGTCTGGCATTTTGCTTGGTTAAGAATCTGGGTTTGTCTGGAGCAGTGTTGTTACTCACTCCAGCATTTCATGAGTCACATCGCGGCTCTTTAGGAGACTGGCTTGTGGCTCCTACAGTGATTCTGCATTTACTGCATGATGCGGCTCTTCAAACATCTCTGTCTGAGCCAAAGAGCAAGTGAGTAACATATATCCCTAGTCACAGTGAGACAGTGAGTGAGTAACGCTGTTTAAATCACAGAGCTTAAAGTGGCATTTTAAAATCTGCCTGTTCTATGCACTGTCCCTGGATGACAGTCTGCCTGCTTAGCTGTAAATCGATCGTGTTTGATGCCCTTTAAAATACAATGAATTTACATCACCTGTGTAGCGCTATCAACGACAGTCTGATTGCACTAAACAGGTGATGTTAATTTCGTTCTTAGTAAACTGTCAGTTAATTAATGTGGTCCTGGAGCATTAAAAAGAACACTGTGTGGTAGTATGTTAGTGAGCCACAAGCTGGGGGTGTCAGTGAAAGCTGTATGGTGTAGCCCTGAGGAAGGTATTCTGCGTTCCCAATAGGTGAGCCTGCACCACGAGGTTATGGGGAGGAGGTTAATGCAGTCGGATTTAAAACAGTACCAAACTGCATTTGGAACATGGTTAGCATAAGATGCACTCCTCGTTATGAATTAAAACCCTTACCTGAAACCTGGACTAATTGGAAACACTGGCCATTAATTTAGTGAATAATTAAAACAGGTTTCAGTCAGCTGTTTAACTTGTATAAATAGCAGCACGGAGGAGGTTATTCATGCTTCTGCCCAACATACTGTATTGACTGCTGCTGTGCCTCGCTTCTTTATGCCTCTATGTGTCCTCGGTGCTCTCGTTTGTTTCATCATGTGCATAGAATACTTGAACAAAATCCTGATGCTGTTGCTAGTCAAGATGTTCAGCAATATGCTCAATGAGCTATCTGAAAACTACTTTGGTAGAGTTTTAGATTTTAAAAGTGTGGAAAACTATTGCTTCTGGTGCATAACCCATTCTCATGCAGGTTAGTGAAATGGAAGACAGTTTTGCTGGAATGTCTGATTCCACTGATCTCCTCATGGAATTTGTGGGACCTGAAGAGCTCGGATGAGCTTCACATAGGATTTTGACAAAACAATATTCAGTATCATTATTCAATTTTGTCATGTTTCTAACAGTGTTAATTAATGTTTTGTTTATTTGCAAACTTTTGCAATAAATAGAAATAAAGTGTTTTGAACATTATACATTTTGTGTGCATGTATCATTTCATCTCATATGGATGCCGTGTATGTGTGTTGTGGCTCTCTGAAGTATAGTAACAAATGTGGCTCCCAAACCACACATGACTGAGTACCACTGGTCTGAGGTTTCAGATGGAGGCAGCAGCCTGTTTTGTTGTTTGCAGATGAGGACTGGAGCAGGTCAGAGGAGAAGATGCAGCAAGGGACAGGCCAGACAGAAGGTTCAGTCTGGCATTTACACTGAGTAAACAGTCTAGGCTTGTCTGGAGTTATCAGATGGAGGCAATGGCCAGAGGAGAGGATGGAGCATCTCATTAGTGGTGGCAGGTGGTAGCAGTTCACACAGTAGTAAACATGTCTGGCATTTATGTTGGGATAAGAGTCTGGGTTTGTCTGGAGGTATCAGAAGAAGTTAGGAAATCAAGGCTGGATTGGTTTTAATTATATCTGCCCTTAATATAGATATGAATCAAGACATTGAAAATGAGAAAGAGTGGAGAATCTCCTCCTTCATGTCTTCCAGTTCTACCTGGTACAACACATCCCAAACTGGATTGGTTGAAATGTTCTCTTTTCCTTTGATATTTTCCATCAATTTGCCATGAGTGCTAGTGACACTGAGTCTCTGATGGTCAGCCTTGGGCCTTTGACAACTGTGTTTTGGCATCTGTGCCCCTTTTACCTAGCTTCTTAACACATTGGTCAAATTGTGCAGTTGATCACGGTCACCTTTAGTAATGAAAGCAAAGTCACATTTATAATGTAGATTCAGCATGGTGGCAATCCCAACATCTGCAGACTGCAGGATACCAGAAACATTGATGTTGCAGTCCAATACATGGAGCACGTGCTTCATCAAGACACAACTTCCATAATCACTTCTTGCCTCAAGCACCTGCTGTATATTGCACGGTCTGCCTCAGCACCAGTAAAAGTGGTATGGCCAGACTTATATGGTCTGTATCTCCACTCACTGCCTGTGATGCATGCTTGAATGCCATGAGAATCCTATTCAAGCCATCTATTAGTCTCACTAGTCTACTGTCAGAGATATGGATACTCCGGCACTGTCATAGCTTGCTACAGAAGCAGATATTCTGAAATTGTTCTATACTGTTTGTGCAAGGTCTCTATCATGTGCAGTGCCTAGTTCCATTTGTCACAACTTCCAGCTTCATACCATGCTGACACAGTTTGTTTTGTATCTGCAGGTGGCAGCTGGTCATGGGTCTTTCCGAATGGACAAAATGAGCACAGATGTGATGACAGGCCAACCAACATTTCCTTAATGTCTGGATATGTCAAAACTCATGAATAGCAAGATTAAGACAATGTGCTATGGCACCTTGAGAACCCGCCTCCCCATCACTGACACATTTCATTACACTGGAGGTATTATCTCACAATGAAACCTCCATTGTGTGAATGCAGGTGAAGCCACTCCTCAATCTCTGTCAGGGAACTATTTAACAGACAGGAGGCAGAGGGCAGAGATTAACGACAGGCATTCTAAGGATGGGAGAGTGACCAGTGGGGTAACACACAGGAGGTTGGTACTGGGATAGGTCCTCTTCAATGCTCTTCATAGGGCACATTGGAGAAGAACGAAAAGGAAGGTTTGCCTTTTTGCAGATGACATCATGAGGAGTGGTCAAAACATGGCAGTTGGGATTCAATGCCAAAAGTGCAAAATCATGTACCTAAGGCATAGGAGCCCTGGTTCTGAGTATAGGATGGAGGTACTGACAGTTACTAAGCAAGAAAGGGACCTTCAGGATATCATATCTGAGGACCTCAAGGTGGCAGGGCAATGTGACAAGGCAGTGGGTAAGGCAAGTGGGATGCTGTGGCCCATAGGAGGCATACATCCAGTAAGAGGAGGGAGGTGGTGTTGCTGCTGTATCACTCATTGGTGTGATCCCACTTGAGTATTGTGTCCAGTTTCGAGACTGCATCTCAGAAATGACATAGACAGGGTAGAGGTGATCCAGAAGAGGGCAACTAAAATGGTGCTGGATTTGCACAAGAATCCCTATGAGGAGAGACTGAGGATCTCAAAATACATACCCTGGGAAACAGGAGAGGGAGAGAGGTGACATGATCGAGACCTATGAGTACCTCACAGAGGTGAGTAGGTTATAGATGGGGAGGTGTTCTTTCAAATGAGAACAAGCAGCAGGACCATGGAGCATGCAATGAAACTGAAGGGCAGAAATTCAAGAGAGATGTGAGGAAATATTTCTTCACTAAAAGGATAGTAGACACCAGAAACAGACTACCAGTGAAAGTGGTGGAGGCTACCACAGTACTGGTTCAAGCATGCAATGACAAACATGTGGATATGTGAGAAAAGAGACAGGAGGTAGGATGGTTGCTGGAGACCAGATTGGTCTTCAGAGGCAAAATAGGCAAGGAACATCTGGGCAGACTGTGTGGGCCAAGTGGTCCTTTCTGATGACAAATTCTGTTTCTATGTCAGGAGTAATGTTAACATTTTATGACTGTTGTTTGATTCACTGACACTGTTTGTTTCATTGTGGCATGCTATTGAATACCCAGAGTGTTGTTTGCACTACTGATTTGGCTTACTGGAGTTTTCCCCCACCTGGAGTCATACTGCACAAGGCACCTGTGTCTAATGTGCTGTAATGCACAGATAGAAACCTTCAGCTGTTTTGCTACTTGTCCACATATCTAAACTAACGTGTGTGTATGGCAATGCCAAATGCCGTAGGAATGTATTAAGGTGGGGGACACTGTCCCACAGTTCAGGAATGGCACCAATTGGGAAATAAGTATGGATGGAATCTGCCATGTGGCACAGTCACATGCTATTAACCTTCAAAACTCACATTCTCAACAAAAGAAAGTTATAACAGATCAATGTCTAGCATTTCAACTATCGCTGCATTTCTTGTGAAATGTGATTTGTGTGGCATTTTGAATAATGCTCAAACATGCTTTGCAGAGTAGGCTGGACCATTCTTGTGGTGGTGCTACCAAACAGCCGACATTTGTGGCAGCATTGTTGGTTGGTAATATTAACTCCTCCTGTGGTTGCACATTTGGTGTTCTTATGAAATTAATGATTTCTGGTGTTCCCTGCATCGAAATGTATATTGTTCTGTGCTGGGGGTGGTACTACTACTCAGCCTGCTGTTGCTATGACCAATACTGGAGCAGTACCACAGACGCACCTCCTCTCAGTATTCCTCGTCACCCTGCCCTCCTCCACCTGAGTGTATTTCCACATCACTTTGACTGCCCTTGCTTATGATTATGAGGGTCTCCTGCACCTGTTTGCTTCCAGTGTGGAGTACAAAGTAATAAGTGATGTGACTTTAGGGGTGCGTAATGCCCACCAGTGCCTATGTGGCTGCCCTTTTCACCCTGCTAACACAAGCTTGACAAAGCTGACATACATGGAACTGCTTTATCATCAGGGTCATTTATATAATATCACAGGCTAGGGATTTGGAGGCTCTTAAAAGTACTGTAGGCCATGCTGACAACTACTGTACTGAGGGTGACTTCTGTCTTGGCAGGCTCCCCTGCCCTGTAGTGTGGACCCACGAGGCAGACATGAAGCCTCCTCTGACCCTGCAACCAATAGAGGCTCAAACATGCAAAATAGTACAAATCCTTCCTCTTCATTTTAAAGCCTAGGTTTACACAGTGGAGTTACTGATCATGGCATCTTCATGTATGTGGTTTCGATGATGAGTCAAAATTCATGAATACAGTAGTTTTGGCAAGTCTTGGCATGAACCCTTTTTCTAATTCAGATCCTTCATAGTTTTTCTACTCCATTAGTTCACAAATCTAAATCAGAATTGGATAGAAAGACTGCAATAATTCTTGATTCTTTTGTATGGCTTTTATTAGATGGAAGGTTTCTTTCCAGTTCAGTGCAGACACATACATGTCATTACAAAATAAAGTTTATAACATCTGCACTCTGTCTGGGTTCAATCATTCAGAATGTACTGCACATAAATTTTTGCTGGTAATTTAAAAACATTAATATCATGACTCAAGGTTTTCATGGCAGCAGGATTAGGGCATAATGATTAATGAGTATCCTGTCAAATAAGCGAGTGAATAATAGCGGTGGAAAACAGTGAATCACATTTTAGTGACATGGTTTTAATAGGATGTGTTTTTCTGTGCTGTAGGCAGTTATTTCAGCGATATAGGCAGGGAGTTGCTGAATGATGTAGGCAGTAATAGGTGTGGCAGAATCTGCACTGGTAGTGTAGCCTAAAGATTAGAGTCACCACCTTGGGGCTCCCTTGATATGTTCAGATAAACCTAGGTTTGAACCTTGTGATGCCTGTTTTTTTTATTAATGTTGCTACTGCTTTCCCTGCTGACTTTGTCCCTTCCTGATTTGAAATAGTTTATCTGCTCCCTTCCTACTTCTCCCCACACAAGTGCCGTTCCGTCTTTGTGCCACTTCATGTTTTTTGACTGTCCATATTGTTCTGCTCGCTGTTTTGGTTTTCACTGATTTTTCTTCACCGTTATGGTCTTCACTGTTTTTCTGTCACTGTTTTGACATAGGACCATCTTTATTCTTTTTTGGTAACCAGGTAAGGTCCACTAGGCATAAGTGCCTGATTCAGGGATGACCTTGAGCACTTGGGTGGTTAAGTGACTTGCCCAGGTCACACAGTATACAAGTGGAGGTTGTGGAATCAAACCCATGCCTGCTGGATATACCAACCTCATTCACAGCTCCTTACTCTAACCTGTAGGCTATACTGCCTGCCCTGGTTTGACGTACTCTTTCAATAATAACAAACATTTGTCAATGGTAAACGCTTGCTTGCACTTGTTGAACAGGGTCCTGCTCGCATAACATTTTACAATATATTTACCCAAGACAGCCTAGATGAGATGTAATATGTCATTTGAAATGGGGTCCTGATTTAAAACAGTTTTATTCTGCATTTACCGAGGACAGTAGAGGTGCGATGCAAGATCTCGTTTTTAGTGGGGTTCAGCTTTTATAAAATATTTCTCCAGGACAGGTAGCATTCTATTTTTATACAAATTTACATTAAATTTACCCAGGATAACCCAGCTGAGATGCACTATCTCATTTTCAATGGGCTTCTGCTTTGACACATTTTGTACTGTATTTATCCATGATAGCACAGCTCAGATTCTATCTTGTTTTCAATGGGGTCCTGCTTTTTCAATTTTTACTGTGTATTTACCCAGGAGAGCACAGCCAAGATGCAATATCTCATTTTGATGGGGCCCTGCTTTTACCCATTTTATAATGTATTTACAGGACAGCCCAGCTGAAAGGCAAGTTGCATTTCAGAGGGCACAGCTTTTACAATGTATTTTTCCCAGGACAGAGTAGTAAAGATGCACAGTTCAGTGGGGACTCTGCTCTACTGGGGTAATGCTTTTGCAAATGTTTACTATATAGTTGCCCATGATAGACCAGATGAGATACAATATCTCATTTTCAGGGTTCCTGCTTTTGGACATTTTTAAATGTATTTGCCCATGATAGGCCAACTGAGAGAATATCTCTTTCAGTAGGCTCCTACATTTTGACCCCAAATCTCAAACATAATCTTTTATGACCTTATGTTATGATCAAGACAGGTGAAACATTTAAATCTCATCAAAATGCAATTGGAGGATTTGAAGAATGACACTTGTCATGTTCAAAACGTGGAGTAACACAAAGGGATATACTGAACATTAGGGGCCCAAATCTTCAGAAATAAAGTTATGTGTAAATGTTGGAACAATTCAACATTTTATAATGTAGTTGTTTTTCATATTTTTACCCCAGATTTTCAACATAGTCTTTTTATGACCCTATGTTATCAAGACAGGTGGGGGAGGGTACATCCTGTCCGAAAGGTGGTTTCTCAGAGAGACTGCTAAAATATGTTTAAAGGGATTTGAAAAATGACACCTGTCAAGATCATCAGGTGGCATGACAAGAGGGCTATTTGCATATCTTGGGACAAAATTTGCAACAATCACAAAATTATGAGTAAACATTGAAAAAATCAATATTTCCTCGTAGCATTGTTATTTTTAGATTTTAACCCCAAATTTTCAACATACTTATCTTTTATAACTCCACCTTATAATCACGGCAAGTGAATTTTTTAATCCCATTCAAAAGATGACTTTGCAGAGCAGATGCAAAAACATGTTTAGGAGTTGATTTGAAAATGACACCTGTCATGTTCATGAGGTGGGTAGCAAGATGGTTATGCTGAAAATTGGAGGCCAGCACCTGCAAACTTCACAATGTTATAAGTAAATGTTGAAAGAATTTGACATTTCTTCATAACTTCCTTGTTTAGTGACATTTTGAGTGCTGAAGGATTGTTCCCCTGATGACTAGTCTGGGACCTGCCTGGTCTGAGACCAGTTTTTGAGCAACCTGGTCTGGGACCGCCTGGTCTGAGACCAGTTTTAGAGCTGCCTGGTCTTACACCAGTTTCTGTGCCTCCTGGTCTGAGACCAGTTTCTTTTCTAGCTGAACCGGTTGGGGATCACTTATTGTCACATATGTGTCTAACCACAGGCTTACTAGGCAGCAGCCAGCATCGTGTAGTGGTTTGGCACTAGGATGTGATCCTGAAAGTCTGGGTTGAATCTCACTTCCCCTAAAATTCTTTTTACCCGAATTTTACTGGTGTGGTGATCCATGGCTGTGTGGAGTTGGTAATAGTAAGTCTACACTAAAGGTAGTTGGTACAGGAACAAAAAAAATAAGTATTACAAAGAAAGCACCTGTACAGTGGAAAAACTGGCCCCAGACCAGGTGGCTTTGGAAACTGGTCTTTGACCAATTGTCAGGGAACAAACTTCCTGCAGTGACATTTTAACCAAAATTTTCAACAATGTCTTTTGATGCCCTCTTCCTGCACATGACAGGTGCCATTTATAAATACTGTCCGAAACATAATTTTGTACCACAAGTGTGAAAACACATTTTGCCTACATTTGCAAAACAACACCTGTTGAATTCATGAGGTGGTGTGAAAAAATGGCTATGTTGAAAATCTGGGAACAAAATATTGAAGATTACCAAAGTTATGAGTGAGCATTGACAAATTTCAATATACCTTAGTAGCAGCTCTTGTTTTTAATATGTTAACCCCAAATTTTCAACATAGTCTCATTATGGCCCTTCATCATGAACATGGGGTGGAGGGATTTCAAAACATGCTTTGCTCATGATGTGGGGTCCCAGATAGGCCATGTTAAAAATGTTGGTGAAAAATATTAAAACATGACCAAGTTATGAGTACAAATTCAAAATGCATTGAAATACATTGACAAACTTACCTGATTTCCTCAGTTCCTGGTCCAGTATTGAAAGGTGAAGATACGTCTCTGGTCCAGAGAAGATTACAGTGTTCAACCCTGGTGGTAAGTAAGGGGTAGGGAGGAGTGTGGATGATGGGTGCTGAGAAGGGAGGGTAATGGCAGAGGACAGTGGCAGCAATAGACATTGATGGACTTTTCTTTTTCACAGGGTATAAAAATAAAAAAATCATTGAGGGACAGTGTTCTTTATTTCAGATACTGACATTGGGGGCTGGGCACCCCAGTGTCAGTTTATCTCAAAGGGGCATGAGAAGCAATGGGGTGAGAGTGATACTTGGCAGAGGGTGGGATATTGAAAGGGCATGAGAAGTGATGGGAGATGGAGGGATACATGGCAGAGGGTGGATATTGAAATGGGGCACAAGAAGCAATAGGAGGTGGGAGGATACTTGGCAGAGGGTGGGATTGTTTTTACCATTGAGGAGGAGGACAACAGCAGGCTGATCATGACATCATTTAGTTGGCAGCTGGGCAGCATCATGCGATGAAAGGATAGGGTTGTTTCAGATTGGAGCAGCTCCTTCCTTTAAACTACACAAAGTTTTTTCCCAGCAAGCCAGGGAACACTGTCATTATCAACCTCACAGATAATTGGACTGTCACTGTCAAGCCCGCTACAGCCTAAGCTGTATTGAACCCAACAGTGACTCACCTCTGAAATGCCAGTCTCGTAACAAGATGCTAGCTTGTGCAAGTGCAGCAAACAAATGTAAAATGTCACTATATGGTGGATGACCAACAATTTGTTTCAACATCCTACAGTAGTTGCAAAATTAATGAAATCTGATTGTTCCATATCCTTTCATAAGCCTGTGATCCTTACACTTTGCACTCCTTCATGTTCCTGGTCCTCTAATCTTGCCTCCAACTTGTTCATTCGAGACTGTTAAACCCCGTTCTTTGTATTCTTTAAAGGACATCCTCTAGCTGCTGAATCTTGCAGCAACATTTCCTACTATTTGCTTTTGCTTTGCCAAGTCCATTTGAAGTTCTATAAAACTTATTGGCATTTCAGATAATGAATTCCAGACAGGGCAACTCAGTTCTCTGAGATTTCACTGAATAACACTTCAAACTATGTAACAGTTAATGTTTGGTTTGTTTATGAACGTATGAACATACAAAATTGCAAACAAAATTAAGGCCAGTAGTCTATCAAGTCTGCTCATGTTGCAGAATCCTAATGGCAACTAAGGGCTCTTCCCCTCCCCAACCACCCTCTCCTTACTATGATCTCCACCCTTAACCCTGACCTTCTCCATTACCCTAACACATTCTCTTTTCAAGACTTCAATGGTCTCCATTACGACTACTTCCTTGGAAGCTTGTTCCACCCTGCAATCACTCTTTAGCAAAACACAATAGTCTCAGACACAGTAGCAGAAAAGGTCAGAGCCAAAGGCTGACCTTCAGGAAATATAAAGGAAGGCAGCAGGATGAAGATAGGGAGACATACCAAACTTCCATAAGGGAAGCAGGAAGGCAATAAGGCAGGCAAAGGCCCAAACTGAGGAAACTCTAGCACAAACAGTAAAAGATGGTGACAAGACTTTCTATAGATACATTAGTGAAAGAAGAACGTCCAGAGGGGTATTGCTAAGATCAAAGGGGATAAGAGGGCATGTGAGGAGGAGGACCTTGTAAAGCATCTATCCTAAATAGATACTTCTGCTCAGTATTTACTGAAAGAAGGTAGGGCAGGGCCCAGCTCTGCACCATGGACACAGGGGGGAGGGGTGCACTAGTCACATCACAAAGAAAGGGTCCTACAAGAGCTCGATAAGCTCTGGGTGGACAAGGCAATGGGACCTGATGGCATACATCCCAGGGTACTAAAGGAGCTAAGGGTGGAACTAGCAGAACCATTATCAGAACTGTTTAGTGAGTCTGTGAGCACAGGAGAGGTCCCAGAAGACTGGAGAAGGGCTCATGTGATCCGCTCCACAAGAGTTGTCAGCAGGGGAGGAGGCAGGGAACTATAGACCAGTCAGTCTTACCCTCAGTAGTGGGCAAGATTATGGAGACACACCTTAAGGAAAGGATAGTGCAGCACCTGGAATCCATAGGAGCACAGGATCCAAGACAGCATGGGTTTACAAAGAGATCCTGTCAAACTAATCTCATAGATTTCTTTGACTGGGTAATGAGTGGTGTACCAGCGGGAAGCAGTTGATGTTGCACCTTGACTTCAGCAAAGCTTTGATACTGTTCCACATAGAAGCTTGATTAATAAGCTGGGTAGGCTCCGGTGGGTCAGACGGTCAACTGTGGCAAACTGGTTGATGGGCATAAAACAGAGAGTGGCGGTAAATGGTATACAGTCAGAAGAGATGCAAGTCACAAATGGGGTACCTCAGGGTTCATTCTGGGGCCATCCTCTTCAATATCTTCATCAGTGTCAATGCAGATGGACTGGAGGGTAAGGTTTGTGTGTTTGCAGATGACACCAAGATCTGCAACAGAGTAGATGATCCAGATGGTGTGGGCAGAATGAGAAGAGATCTGAATAAACTAGCAAAATAGTTGGAAGAGTGGCAACTGGGGTTTAACACAAAGAAGTGCAAGATCATGCACATAAGGAAGAGAAACCCTAAAGCCACCTATAAGCTGGGAGGGAGTTGCTGGCAGTCACAAGGGAAGAAAGAGACTTGGGCGTCATTATCACCGATGACCTGAAATCATCCAAGCAGACCTCTAAACAGTAGGTAAAGCTAGAGGGATGTTGGGGTGTATTAGTATGGGTATCACAAGTCAGGAGAAGGAAGTAATAATCCCTCTTTACAAGACACTGGTTAGGGTTCCCCATCTGGAGTACCTTTCCTCGTGCAGTACTGGTGGCCACACTTTCACAAGGACATTAACCAAATTGAGGCAGTCCAGAGAAGGGCAGCCAAATGGTGCAGGGACTGCATCAGAAAACATATGAGGACAGATTAACTGAACTCAATATGTATACCTTAGAGCAAAGGAGGGAGAGAGGTGATATGATTGAAACATTCAAACACCTTAAGGGCATTAGCAAGGTGAAAGTGTCTAATATGTTTCAGTATAAGAAAATAAGCAGGTCAAGAGGACACAGCATGAGATTAGAGGAGGCCGATTAAGGGGTAATGTGAGGAAGGTCTTTTTTCACAGAAAGATTGGTGGATACATGGAACACGCCTACCTCAGGAAGTGGTGGATATGACTACAGTGCAGGGCTTCAAACAGGCATGGGATAGGCATAAGGAGCAACACAGATGAGTATGAATAGATAGGCCATTGAAGAGCAAAGGCCTATAGCACATTCATATAGGTAGAAAAAGAAATGGGCAGACTGGATGGGCCTTGCAGTCCTTATCTGCCATCAACTTCTATGTCTCTGTGTTTCTATGTTTCAAATGTAAACAAGGTGACATGATGTTTTTGTAACATAAAACATTACCAACTCCTTTTGATTCAGCCTCCCTCAGCAGGTGACCTCCCTTCCAAATCCCCAGCCCTTCTCTTTCCTCATCATCCTCATTGGCATTCATTTCCATGAGCAGTGTTTTGAGTGTTTTCCTCCAATGAACTTTATACTAATCTGCAACTAGATGGTATTGGGTTTGTTATCTGGCTTTGAACAGATGCTGGGAATGTGCCACTACTGCTATTTCCATCTGTGTTTTCTCAGATATCTCCATGTCATAAAGTCTCTAATGAAGTCCAGCCCAGTCTGATTTTATTGGCTATATACCTGATTCCCTTTTATTTTCAGATGATTAAATGTGATTGTCAACCAGATCCTCCACCTTCAGCTGTTAATTACTGCCTTATGAAATGGCTCAGCTTCTGTTGAAAAGATAATGGTTGGAGCAAAGCTTAATGGTAAGAAAATACTTAGATGAAGTAAACAAACAAATACTGTGACTCTGGACATTTTCTTGCCCTGCAAAAAAAAACATAAATTGTTAGGCCATATACTTACTGTTTACAGAGTTAAATAGCTATTTTCCACTGGTGGTGGTGGTGGGGGGACTTAAGATATAGAGCTCAGAAAAAGACATCCATGCGGCCTGACACCATAATTCAAATCCTGTGCCATTGATTTTTCCAAGCAGCCTTCTAAATTATTAATGTACAGTGCCAGAAAGGATGTCCCATTGCCTTGTATTGAGTGGTTCCCATCACAAAATACAATCCCTCCCCATTATTTTTGCATACAGTATTTTAAAAATCATGCATCTCAGATTGCTTGCTCCCACAATGGTAAAGGAACATTGTTTTGAAGAGCGACTGTTGCCTCAAAGTAAACTTTAAAAACATGATACTTGGGTACAATTCTGCTTGCATTCCATTTATATTTGATATATTTCTCCTCCTCACAATTAATTACTAAAGACATGTGTATGAATATATGATTGCTGTCCCTTAGGGTTTATTTTGAGTTCATCTGCCTTAATAGCTTACTTCCTACTCCAAGTCATAATCCTCTATTGTGATATCACAGTCTGTTGCCATGGGTAACTGTGATTACAGGCAGTGCCTATGTCTTCAGGTAGGGAGAAGGCAGCAGAAATAGATGAACTCTTCAGGTGCTGAAATCCTGTTTTCATACAACTGACCTCAGTAATAAATAATGGGAGGAGAAATACAGAACTAGTGGAAAATACAAGCTGGACTATGGCTGAATACAGTATTGTGTTTTGTTAAAGTTCACCTGAACGTGCCACCAGATCTTTAAGTTATCATGATTGTTGCTCATGTAAGTACATTAATCCTGAAATTAAAAAAAAAAAATTAAAAAGAACTCTTTTTAAAACATCTGGATTGCTAAAAGCTTCATATCAAATAAAATTAAGTTGAAAAGTTAAAAATGTATTTCTTAGATCAGAATAGAAATAAAACAAGAGATTGAATCGCTTTTTCACTTATTTCAAAACAGAAGAAAAATATTGTACATTGCCTAATTTTGTCTTTGGTTAGATGTATAAACATAGGGTCAACCAATTTCATTCCTCAGTGACTTTAATTGGACAGACTACAACAGTATCAAAATCAGAGTACTGCAGACTACAAGAGAAATGATTACCATTGCCAGCAGCCAGAGTTTTTGAGGACGGGATGACCTGCTGTGCTGGCTGGTTCTCCAGCATCGCCTTATCTTTAGGAGCCTAGAAGACATTACCGAGGCTGTCCGTGAGATGGTGGTGGCTCAGTACCAATGGCAAACACCATCGCCAGCACCACCCCCCTCTGCCAGGGGTGCCAAGAGCGTGCCTGTACTGTAGGCATTAACGTTTCTGGCTGAACTGTTTTACCCAGTGTTTGCACCCACCCACTCCTTACTTTCCCCTTTTACCTTCTGTTTTATTATTGCTTTTTCTTAACAGTAAAGTTTCTGTTTTATGCTGAAGCAGCTGTGTTGGGTGTCTGGCCTTGGTGCCTCTCTGCCCACCCACAGCCACCCCTAGTGTGCAGCTCCTACCTGGTGCCCTGGACAGGGCTGTTCTATATTCAGCACTGCACTGCTGCACTGTGCTGTGCTTTCACCTGTGTTTGTGCAGAAAGCAATGTGTAAGCCATCCTATATTCAGAGAGTTTAGCACTGTGCCATGGAACATAGCAGGCTGTGGGACTGGTGCAGGTGCAAACTGTGGTGCAGCACAACCTTTGCACCTCTGCACACTTTGGAATATCTGGCCCCAAGTGTTCACGTCTCATAAATAGAAAACTGTTTTGTTTATTGTATTTTGATGTGTTAGCAATTACTTGCTACTTTTATAATAAAATGTTTGGTTTGTGCAGTGAAACAAAATTGCTTTAGCTTTTGCTTTTCATGCTGCTATTAAAAAGAATTCAATAGAATTGTGGTATTGTGATGTCAGAAACTGCCAGCATTTAAGGGTCCAATGTATTTCAATGAGAAACTAAGTACATTTTCTACCTCTTTCAAAAGAAATAGATACTTCTTTCAGCAACAAACTTTGCCTTTTATATGTTTGTACTATTGTGGTCCATCTGTATGATTTTACAATTTTTAAACAACAGTTGTCTCCTCCTTTCTTCTTTCCAAGTGAAATCTACTTGTGAAGAAAATGTCACCTGTTAATTGTAACAAAATATTTCATGTTTTCAAAAATCACTTATTGCTATTAAATATATAATATTTTGGTGGTAGAAAGTGTTATTTCTCTATAAAGACCTGAAAACAGGTTTGAAGTTTCCATTGAAATGCACTGCCAGCCTTGCCAATAAAACTTTTCTGACATCATAATACAAGAATTCCATTGGATTATTTTTGTTTGTTTGTTTACTAGTAGTTGCCAAAATACAAATAACATGATGAAAAGATAATTAAAACAACAAATAAAAGCAAACAAAATGACTGCAGAGACATCTAAAGACCCCTACACCTTCATTTTTTAAGATGTGTATTTACTAAGACTTGCCTTTAAGCAAGAATTAATGCCAGATGCAGGTAAATTCATTTTGGTTTGCTCTTTTCAAGTGGGCAAAAAGTCAGCCATATTATAAAAATAATTTTCAATTCTATTGCCATTTTTTTCATGCTGTTTGAGAAATTGAACTGGAGAGATGGTCAGGCATCTGGTAGCTGGGGTTCAATGGGAAGAAGTGCAAGGTCATGCACATAGGAAGGAAGAACCCAAGGACCAAATACAGTCTAGGGGAGTTAAGGTTACTGAATCAGAGTAGGAAAAAAACTTGGGGATAACTATCACCAGCAACCTTAAACAGGCTATGCATTGTAGGAAGGCAGTGCTCAAGGCTATCAGAATGCTGATCAGTATTGCTAGAAGGTTAATGAGGAGAAGGAAGGAGGTTATGCTTCTGCTGTACAGATTCTTAGTGCGATCACGCCTATAATACTGTATGTAATTCTGGAGCCCCAACTGAAAAAGTATATAAGCAGCTCAAGGCATTTTGGATGAGGGCATCAAAGATGGTTCAGGACTGCAGGGCAGGGTATATGGGGACAGACTGAGAGAACTCAACATGTACTCACTAGAAGAGAGGAAAAGAGAGCGGACATGATTGAATTCTTCAAGTACCGAAAAAAGTAGGGAACAAGTTGGATATCAGCAAATGTTTCTGTCTCAGGGATAACAAGACTACAAGGGGGCAATATTTTCAGCTGGTGGGTGGAAGATTCAAGAAGGAGGTCAGGAGACAGTTATTTACAGAAAGGGTAGTGTAGAGGTGGAGCAAACTCCATGTGAGGTAGTCATACAAATAACAGTGGGGGGATTTAAGAGAGGTGGGATAGGGAGAAGGGAGGATCAGGGATGGAGAAGAGGTAGTGTGGCCTACTATAATCTCTGGATCAGGGGCATCACAATTGAGTAGAGTTGATAAGGCCTTCTCCTGGCTCTTTCATATGTTTGTATGCTCAATAAGATTGTAAATTAGCTTCCCAATAAGACATTTATTTCATAGCCGAGAGGCAGTCAAACTTCTTACTTCAGGGTTGAACTGTACAGCACACACTTCAAAATCAGAAAATTTCAGAAGTAAGCTACCAGTATATTCTTGTGTACAGTTTTAAAGACAATTTTTAGTTAAGTTCTCTGGGAATTCTCTGGGCCTGGTCTAGGTTATACATTCCCTGCTAGCAAACTCATTAATACAATTAGGCTTGTTTTGTATTAGTATATTGCAATCTCACGGATACTTGACTTAGGTAACTTCAGAATTGAATCACATGCAAATTTACCTTTAAATAATAATAATCTAAAAGTTTCTCTAACATATATATTAGGAAAAACATAGTCATAGTTATAAAGCGATTTCAATGTGAAAACACAAGTCTTAGAGTCATCATAATAGAAAACACCATTCACAATGATAACACTGATTATGGCTGTCTATTTATTTCTTTGTGAATGAATCCATGTCATTGTGATAGGCTCAGGTTTTCTATCAGTAAAAAACATAACTGCAGCACGGGGTAACAAACTGCAAAATAGAGTACTATGAGAAAGTTAATAAACTAGCAATAATACCCAACAGGTGGTAGGTTGGCTAAACCTACATCCCCAGGCATAATGAATCCTAATCATAGGTGGAGGGCCTTATAGTTCATGGAAAGGCAGGTATAGCCCCACACCACCCACCTTGGTGGCATGTTTACATTTAGAAAATGGAACAAAAGAGATGGGCACAAATATAGAGTTTGCAATTAAAGAAGTCAACTTTATCAACTTTTTAATTTTTTAATTGTTGGAGAAAACAATAGTCCATTTTTAGTAGGGTGTCAAAAGAAAAATAATGCACTGATATCGTGGATGCATACTCCATCAATGGGGTGCCCAAATAAAAAATAAGAGATCACTGTTTAATGTAGGAATTGAAGTTATTTGGAGAGTTGAATGTGTGCTTCACTGGACTGAAGTTGTTAGCTGTACTGGAAGCTGCATTGCTATGCTGCTTGAAACTGCAGGTGGCATGGTAGAGCTGCTTGCTGCAATTTGCTCAGTGTGTTCAGGCTTGAGCTAAAGGTTTTGCAATCCTCCAAACCTGCAGTCCTGTAGTTATCTAGACTTGTTTCAGACCTATGTCTTGTAATACTCATGATCTTGTGATTAGACAGGCTGGTGTCTGAAAGCAGTTGGACGACCTTCAGTCTGATGCTGTGGTTGGTGTATTACAGACTGAGGTTTGCTCTGGGGCTTTGCTTAATTTAGGCATAAGATTGCCCAATTAATTTTCACCATGGCCTCTCAGGTGTTTCAGCAGTCTTTAAAATCCAGGTATGTCTGTGGGTATCGGCAAGGATGCAGATAGAACACTGGAGCATCTGCGGTATTTGTTGTGGATATTTTCAAAGGATTGCATAGCAGATTTACCTTATCTTCATACATTAATCCTTTTGAATTCTACTTGTTTACCTCAAAAGGATTCTGTGGGCTTTCTCTGCATTGTGTGACATTTTTTCAGTTTATAGTTTATTGAGGTTTTATATTATATGTCACAAATACATAAAACCAAATGATACCAACCTAGGGGCCAGATATTCAAAGTTTAGGCAGGGCAAATCGGTTGCGCTGGACTAGTGCCAATTTGCGCCCGACTGCTATATTTAAAAGGACATTTAATGCCAGTGTTAGGTGTTAGCGCTGATGCTAAATTATAATGTATGCAAGGGAGGGACTGAGGGAGGCCCTGAATGCCTGTGCACCAGCATATTCAAAGGTATAGCGTGCTTTATAGGCATTAGTGCAACCTGTAGTGTGGCACTGAATACTGATGAGAAAAGGCTGGTGGTAATGTGGTGGCAGGTGCCCCAAAGCATGATTCCCAATCCCTGATATCCACCCTATGACGTTATGTCCCTGGTAGTCTACTGGTCCCCACCCTAAGCACATATCCTGACCCCATTGCAAATAAATATAACATCTTTTGCCTGGGTCTGGTGGTCCACCACTCTGAGCACATATCCTGACTTTCAAATATAAAAATATAATTTTTTCCCTGGTAATTTAGTATGCCTCACTCCCCTGGGCACATATCCTGGCCCTCATTGCAAAATAACATAAAATCCTTTTTTAGTTCCTGCAGCTCAGTGCATCCATCAGTGCCTGAGAACAGAGCCGGGCTCTGCCTTCCACACATGGCCAGCCACGACTGAGGTAGGGAGGAGCACTCCTTCCTACCTCAGCTGGCAGCTGGCCATGGTGGTGAGAGGAGGCTGTGCCAGTCACCAGCTCTGTTCTCAGACTTTATTGGGATGAGTGGGGTGTCACTGCCAGGTGGGGGACCGCTAAACCACAAGGAAAAGGTTTTATATTTATTTGCAACAGGGTCGGATACATGCTTTGGGGGGTGGGGACCACTAGACTACCAGGAAATAAGTATATTTGTATGTGCAATGGGGTTGATACGTGTGGGTGGGGGGACCTACTAGACAACCAGGGAAATTATTATATTTTTATTTGCAATGGGGGTCAGGATACATGCTGGGGGTGGGGAAACCACTAAACTACCAGGGAAATGATTGTATTTTTATTTGCAATGGGGTGGGGATACATGCTGGGGGTGGGGACCAACTAGACTACCAGGGAAACGATTATATTTACATTTGAAATGGGGTCGGATATATGCTGGGGGTGGGGACCGCTAACTACCAGGGAAATTCTTGTATTTTTATTTGCAACAGGGTGAGGATACATGCTGGGGTAGGGAGACCACTAAACTACCAGGGAAATTATCTTAATTTTACTTGATCTGGGGGTCAGGGATTGTGCTGGGGTGGGGGACCACTAGATCACCAGGTATTTCTTTGATTGTCAGGGCTACCAGGTGTTAGGGACCATGCTGGGGAGACAATAGCCTATCAGGGTGCATGCCTCTCAACTGTCCCTGTTTATGAGGGACATCCCTCATTTTACCCCTTGAAACTGCCCTGTCCATCATCTTGAATGTCCAAATATGTCCATGTTCCTCTTTTCAGTGACACAAGAGCTGAGGGGTATGCCAGGGTGTGTAACAGGCACCACGTGGTCACAGGGACCATGATGGCAGGGAAGGAACTGCCTGGCCCAGCAAGTCTGCCCTGTCCCCTATCTAATGGATATGCTGCATATCCTAGTGAACCTATGGCCTATGGCCTCCCGTCCCCAACAGGTTCACCTTATGCCTGTCCCGTGCATTGAGTCCCCCACTGTAATTCACCCACTACTGCAGTGGGGTACCTATGCTGTTGGGGGCATGCTCCAGGGCATGTATGGCCACAGTGGCCACGGACAGTGTGTCTGTGTTTAGCTATCGATCTGTGAGTGTGTGTGTGTGTGTATATATATATATATATATATATATATATATACTGTGTATATACACACACACACATAGTACAGGTCAAGCTTGCACAGATGCATGGGTGCAGTGTATGCACTGACTGCCTGGCCGCACACAGTTCCTGCTGCTTCCAGCCTGTACTTCCATTCCTACCAACAGGGGATGCTGTGGTCATGCCTTGGCCTGCAGTGTCCAGCCTGTTCTTCCATTCTGACTAAAAGGGAGATTTGTGCTCCGTGCAGTAGCACCGGGCAAACTGCATGGTACTGTATGCTAGCAGCAGTTAATGATATGCAAATGTACCTGTTTGCCCACAGATTACCTAGTAGGCTCATTTGCATGGGAGCTTTGAATATAGCTCCCATTTGCCCTGGCTAACTAGTTTGCCCCAGGCTAATGTGTTAGCACTGTGCAATCAGGTTAGCCCCAGTCAAACCTCACTTCAGCATAGCACAGTTCTACAGTGTGTTGCTTACATTGTTGTTTGCAGTAGATGTGAGACATCTCTTGCAATCACACACAATGTTCTCCATCTGCAACACTGGCTTTCTCCAGGGTCTAATGAGCTGCAGTAGCAGTGTGCACTTCCCTGTTGCTATATTCAGTGCTGTCTTATTCCGGGCTATTTTTGCCCTGCACTCCTGGCCCTGTTTGCCCAGCTTCTTTGCTTGCTATATTCAGCTGGTTTTGCTATTTATAACAGCGGCTCTTTCCTTTTCAGTATAGCTTACTTTGTGCTCCGGCTAAGTTTGCCCGCTGGGCAGTGCTAATTTAGCCCCCAGGCAAAGATTTGAAATTCTGGCTCTAGTTCTCCAAACAAAACCAGACCACAAAATCTAGAGGATACAATTGGTTCCAGCAAACAAGGACATATTCTGAGATCAATAAATTATTCAGTGACATATCTAAAACAAAACAGAAACTCAATACCTCTTCCATCTAAACTGATTACAGTGTTGTAACCCTACAGTAAACCTTAACCTCAACAGTCCAAGTAATCAGAAAACTAGAAAACAAAACTTAATGGCAATATTCACAGTAACAATATGTGCATTAACTGACTTTATCAAAATAATTAACAAGTAAACAGTCTGAGTAAGTTAAAGTGCTAGATAAAAAAGCCCCTCACATAGGGACAAACTCCTGAAAGTTACTCAAACTCAGAGAGTGTCACCATATTAAGGCTGGGGAGGGCAGCGACATCCAGCATCCATTAAGCATAGTACCTGATTGGATATTTGAAGATGTGCAAAGATAAACTCTCACACCAAGCTCCAGGAACAATAAGGAGCAACAGGTTGATCAGGATAAGTAGGGCTTCCACATTTATTACGCTTCACTTGCGCGCATGCGCAAGGAACGCCTTGGGAGAATAGGACATTTTGAGGTGTGACTGTCCTGTGCAATCCACTGCTCCATTGAGCAGTGTGGCGTCCTGCACCAATGGATGCAGGTGCTGTGTATGACAGCAGTGGTCTTCACTTCAAAGAAAACCACCACTGCGATCAGTGCTGGCAGCGCTTCTGTATGAGATGTCAAACAAAATACGTCCAGCTTCTGCTTCAAGTCTGCACACCCCCAAAGCTTTGGTGCCACACTGGGAGTCCACCTAGCATGGCAAATCTTGTTTTGGCCGACGGCGTGCCCAATCCCATCGGCTCCACGTCCCCCAAACAGTTTTCTGCTGCCACGCTGGGAGCCCACCCCAGCGTGGCAAATGTCCCGCATCATCTGAATAAAAAAAACAAAACCTATAAATAAGAAAACGTTCTATCGCTGTCTCCCACCCCTCCCACAACCTGCACCCACCCACTGCGCGCCCTGCCTCCCCATTACCTCACCCCATACTTTTCACCGAGTCTGGCGCGACGACTTCGTGGACCGGGAACACTTGCACTCTTCAAAGCCGACCGCAAACAGGAAATGCCGTAAGCTGTATAATGGGATAGATAGGGTTTTTCAACTTTATTTGCATATCTCAGGCATTTTGAAATTTTGCACCAAATTTTCAACATGGGGTTTTGGGACTCCTTCTAATGAATGCTGTCACTGTCATGGTGTTGTCTGGTGCTCAAGGGTGATTTCAGAGTCACTGTGCGTAAATCACCTTCTGGAATGATTAACAAAACGACACTGCCAGTGTTCATAAGGTGGGCTCTCAAAAGCCTATTTTGAAAATTTGGTGAAAATTCTAAAATGACCGCTTTACTTGTGCGGCATTATGAAGTTCCTATGCACGTCAGAAGCTCACGAATTTCTCATTATTTTCACTAGATTTTCAACATTGCCATTTTTACCATACCTCCTTATGAGCAGTACAGCTGTCATTTTCACATCCTGCCCAAAACGTGTTTCCGCTTTCATGTAGCGCAACAATGGCGCAGTCGGTATGCAAAATCAATGTATGGGACACATTAAGAAAATCACAGTGACACTGTTCATTAGCAGAGGTCTTAAAATGGCTATGTTGAAAATTTGTGAAAAATTCTAAAATGTCTGTTTTATCGAGCGGCATTGCGCAGTTCCACGCGATCATAAGTTTGTGAATTTTCAATATTTTCCTCCAGATTTTCAACATTGCCATTTTACCACACCTCCTTATGAGCAGTGCAGCTGTCATTTTTCATCTCACCTAAAACGTGTTTCCGCCATGTAGCGCACAATGGCACAGTCGGTGTGTGAACTCAATGTATGGGACACATTAAGAAAATCACAGTGTCACTGTTCATGAGCTGAGATCTTAAAATGGCTATGTTGAAAATTTGGTGAAAAATTCCTAAAAATGACTGTTTTACGAGCGTAGGCTATGCAGTTCCTACGCACGCATAAGCTCACGAATTTCAATATTTTCACTCCAGATTTTCAACATTGCCATTTTATCACACCTCCTTATGAGCAGTACAGCTGTCATTTTTACATCTTGCCCAAACGTGTTTCCGCCCATGTAGTGCACATATGGCGCGTCGGTATGCGAAATCAATGAATGGGACACATTAAGAAAACCACAGTGACACTGTTCATTAGCAGAGGTCTTAAAATGGCTTTGTTGAAAATTTGGTGAAAAAATTCCTAAAAATGACTGTTTTACGAGCAGTGTAGTTCCCACAAAGACGCCGTAGGTTTAGGACCTCAATATTTTCACTCCAGATTTTCAACATTGCCATTTTACCACACCTCCTTATGAGCAGTACAGCTGTCATTTTTCACATCCTGCCCAAAACATGTTTCTGCCATGTAGTGCACAATGGCGAGTCGGTGCGAACTCAATGTTTGGGACACATTAAGAAAATCACAGTGACCCTGTTCATGAGCAGAGGTCTTAAATGGCTATGTTGAAAATTTGGTGAAAAATTTCAAAATGACTGTTTCATTTAGCCGCATTGCGAGTTCCTACACACGTCAGTAGTTCGCGAAATTTCAATATTTGCACTCAATGACTTCCAGATACCTAAACAGCACATAGAAGCAAGCAACATTCGGCATTGACAAATGCTTGTACTTTTGTCACTGATTTTTTAGCCATGTCCAAGTGCAAAATACCAAAATACCTGCAAGCTTAACGTCGGCATTGACAAATGCTTGTTTATATAGTGTCATGCATATTTAAATGAGAGAGGTTCTAAACCTGCTAATTTATGCATGCTGTCATCCCATTCATCCATAGTAGGGATTTATTCTAATGTCCATTTCCTATACAGCAGTCTTTTGGCTTCTGTAATGGCTGTCATAAATCATAAGTCGAGATGTTTATGCCTGACTGGGAGTTTGTTGGTATTGCCCAGGACCATGAGGGAATCATCCCTAGGTACTTGACACTGCAAACTCCCAACATGCATGGCTGAGCTTGCACCGCCAGTTCAACAGCTTAGGACAGGAACAGAGAATGTGTAATGTGTCACTAATGTCACGAAGCATTGGGAGGAAAAGGGCAGTTTGCACACATGTAGCTCCTCATATTTTTATGTAAAGTCTCATATCACCCCATTTTCAATGTACTCGTCAAATCCTTTTTTGAAGGTTTCCTTGGTCTTGCTTACCACTATCCCAGTAGGTAGCCTATTCCAGAGATTAACCACCTCTGCATTTGCTGACCTAAACTTTGTAACCTTTATTCGTAATAGGTGGCCTCTTGTTGACATGCCATTGTTCTTAAATTCAAAATTCATTTTGTGTTTGCTTGCACGCATGTGCAAGAAACACAGTGCTATCATCCGAAGTTCTGAGGTGTGGCACCCATCTTCCAATGCAGTCAGTGTGTTTGCAGGCATGGCCACAGTTTGCCAATGAATGCTGCAGCTGTCTCATGACAGCAGCTGAAAATGCAGTGCCGTACAGTTGAAGGCAGAGCTCCGCTTCAGTGAGCAGCGAAGCCACTGCTCGCGCATGCGCTCCCCAACACACACATGCACGCATGCATATTGCATGCTAATGCACTTCCCACACAATGTATGGCCGACGGGGTGCCCAATCCCCATCGGCTCCAATGTCCCCCCCAACAGACACTGGGTGCCACGCTGGGAGCCCACCCCCAGCGTGGGCAACAGTCCGTGATGGCCGATGGGGTGCCCAGTCCCCATTGGCTCCACTGCCTCCCCCAAACAGCCTTCCTGGTGCCATGTCATCCAAGAACAAAAAGAAACCTAAAGAGAAAACCTTCCCTCGCTGACTGTCCTGACCCCGCCTCCCCCACCCGTGTCACCCTCTGTGCATCCTGCCTCCCACACCTGCCACACCATACTTACCTCCGGAGTCTGACGCGATAATCTTCGTGGACCGGAACATGTCTGCACTCTTCAAAGCTGACCGCTGGACTGAGGAAATGCCGTAAGCTGTATTATGTAATAAACAGGGTTTTTCAACTTTGATGCATATCTCAGGCATTTTTGGGAATTTTTCACCAAATTTTCAACATGGGTTTTGGGACCCCACTCATGAATTCAGTCACTGTCATTTTGTTAATCAGCCCGAAGGCGATTTCACGGTCACTGCACAGAACCTCCTTTCGGGACCGATTTACAAAGTGACAGTGTCACAGTTCATGAGGTAGGCTCTCAAAACCCTACGCTGAAAATCTGGTGAAAAATTCTCCAAAATGACTGTTTTATAAGCATGCATTGTGTTGTTCTCCACGCATTGTGAAGTTTGCGACTTTCACTATTGTCACTCCAGATTTTCAACATTGCCATTTTACCACACCTCCTTATGAGCAGTATAGCTGTCATTTTCACATCTCACCCAAAATGTGTTTCCGTGATGTAGCACACAATGGCACAGTTGGTGTGTGAAATCAATGCTTGGGACAGATTAAGAAAATCACAGTGACACTGTTCATGAGCAGAGGTGTTACAATTACTATGTTAAAATTTGGTGAAAAAGTCAATAAAATGACTGTGCTACGAGCGTACCATCGCAATTTCCACGCAGCCTTGTAAGTTCATGGATTTCTAATATTTTCAGTCCAGATTTTCACCACTGGCATTTTACACACTTCCTTATGAACTGTACAGTTGTCATTTTTCACACCATGGCCGAAATGTATTTTCGCACTTCCAGCACAGAAATGCATGGTCGCTGTGGGAAATCACTGTTCGACAGATTAAGAAAATCACAGTGACACTGTTCATGAGCGGAGGTTCCAAAATGCCTGTGTTGACAATTTGCTGTAAAAATCCCCAAACTAATTGCATTATGGGTGTAATAGTTCTTCCTACACACATGCTCGTGACTTCACCAGTTTTTTATTATTTTCACTGCAGATTTTCAACATTACCATTTTTCCAACTCAACATGAACACTACAGCTGTCATTTTCACATCCTGTTCAAAATGTGTTTTGCACCTGTGGTGCCGAATATTATAGTCGCTATGCAAAATCAGCTTTCAGCTAACAAACTGATATTGCCACTGTTCATAAGGTGGGGGTCACAAAAACCCATGTTGAAAATTTGGAGTGAAAATGCCAACTAACGCTGAGACATTAGGGTTTCTGACCATAACGCCCCACCCTGTAGAGACTGACAGGCATCAGGGTGTGACTGGGATTCTCGCCTGTAATGCTCATACCATTCCACACCCTGCAGCCAGTGAGAGGCATCGATGCATGTCTTGAACTCTTCGGCTCCAAATTCACCCCATTCTCCTATACAGCACCCATCTCACTGTATTTCCTGATGAAATGGGGTGAGCATAAGCCAAGACCCAAGGCACACTGTGACACTTGGTGTCTGCAGGGTAGGGAATGTGGTGACATGGCATGGCCGTTATGCCTGATGACCAAAGGCACACCCCAATGCCTGCAGTCTCTGCAGGGTTGGCTTCAGTTCAATACTTCACTGCCATTCCTATTATGCAGCTCTCTAACTCCTACACTACTAATGCCAATGCCAGCAAGCAAACATTCTGCATTGACAAATGCTTGTTTTCTTAGCAAGTCATCATGTAGTATATCACAAAGCAAGAATAGGTCTCCTCTTTTTCTTCTAACCTATAGAGGATGTAACGTGAGCTTATTTAGCCTATCATTGTAAGGAGTGTGCTGTATTTTTTGACTTACTTTATTTTATGCTGAACCCTTTCAACTTTTTTATGCCTGCCTTTTGTAAGAACACCATATCTGTCCTCCATTTCCAGCTGAGGCCTTACATAGACATATAAAGAGGCACCAGCTCTGACTTTTATGTTTCTCTTTATTACTCCCATAACTCTGTTAAACCTTGGCCACTGCAGAGGTGTATTGTTCCTAAAAACTTAAGCTGGTATCACAATCATATCAAGATCCCTTTCTTTGTTTACAGATCATAGAATGGTGTTACTTAACATGTAGGTAGTTATGCTGGGGGAGGGGTCTTTTACCCATGTGGGACACAGCTTTTATCCATGTTGAATGGCATTCCCCAATTTTATGCTCAGTCAGTTATTTTGTCCAAGCCTGATTGTATTGTCTTGATTTGTTCTAGGGTACCACATGGTCCCCTAATTTTGTGTTGTCGTGTACTTTATCATGTAATTCTGTACGTATTCACTTAAATCAGCAATGAAGAACTGAAATACAATGGGGCCCAGGATCAAACCCTGAGGCATGCCACTTGTCAACTGCCTCGCTCCAGACATATACAGTAACTATTCAGTGATACCTCATGCTTCTATCTAATAGTGAGCCTTCTGTTGATGACATCTCTAGCACTCAGTTGTGTTTACCAAGTTCATCTTTTCAACTGCTTGGGTGATCTGTACCACAGAGGCCATGTTTTAATGGCATAAGTTTACCCCATGTCCTTCAGGATCCATAAGCAATGGACCAGCACCATTCCCAGTCCTCCTCATCTAAATGGCAGCCAAGTTGTTTTTCCTATCTAGATATCAATTTGTCTGTTGTGGAGGTATATTCCTGCAACAGTCCTTTATAGGGGTTAGAAAACTACCCTCCACCAGTCAATCCTAAGATATCATTCCAAGTGATCTTACAGGCAATTTGAGGTTGTGTGACAATCTGACTTATCAGTCCTTGGTGTCATCCATATTTATTTTGAAGAAGTTTGGACAGAGGTCTCATAGACCATCATAATCATACCTGGCCATGTGCAATTGTATGCTCTCAATCATACTTTTCAAACCAGGCCAGTTGCAATATCGGGAACAAAACTGGCAAGTGCTGTAGTTTGTCTTCATCAGCGGAAATTATCAGTGGCTGGTGGGCAGCTTGAACTGTTTGTTGCTTTCTCATTTTTTTTGATAATATTGAGATTCTCTATGTTGGAGTTGCTGGAGGAGAAAAGTCAGGTTCATTGATTAGGTCTGCACTGTGGCCTTTACTAAGTGTTGTGGTGGCAATCAATCCTGGCACAAGATTTCATTATCCAGACACAGTACTACTGCTCCTCAGCTGAAGTTCTGACCTCTGTACAGAACTGCCGGAGCCGTGTTACGTGGTTTCAAAGCTTTATGTTTCCCACTGTACTGTATAGTTTATAGCTGAAGCTGAGCCATGGAAAGCATTGACAGCTCACTGAGTGTTTTGTTTGTATTTAATTCTTCCCTATCACTCTCTATTTGGTTTAAATCAGTGTTAGTCACAGACATGAAGTGCTCAGTTACACGGTTTCTTTGTAGGCTCTTTTTGCAGGTTGTGACTATTGGGCAGCTTGGTCCTTTTAAGGAAGTGATTTTGTATTGTTTCTATAGGTTGAATTTTAGCGGAGGGATCTAACATTTTTTGCGATCTCAAAAAAAATGGCTATGGCTATGGGTCAACCTGAAAAACTGAAAGTGGGCACATGGACATTAGTGTGTAATGAGGCAGGTTGGCATGGGACTTGTTTTACTGATCTCTTGGTACATAAATGTACCACTAAGTAAGGGCAAAGACAATCACAGGCCAGGATATTTTGACCCATTTTCTTATACAACTGGACCAATAGATCTGTCCTAAATACACCAAGGAAGACATAAGTAATATAACAGACAATGACAGTTACTAAAAATAAGAATAAATGCACTGACCCACATTGCCGAGTCATTTAAATGTTTTCTTTTCCTTTAAATCATAACCTTTTTTAAAACATTTTATCTACTTAGTTCTGTTGAGGTGTTTTTTAGTCCTACCTCACAAAACCTATGGTGTCAACTTTAAAATCTGCCACAGAAGATGGAGTGTCTGTAGTGGACGCTGTCACATGCTGCAAATGTGCATTTGGGGAATTGAAAGTTGACACACATAGGGTTCATTAGCCTGGGGCTAAAAAGACCTTGACAGAAAGAAGTCGGTAAATTTATAAACAAAACCAAAAGAAACAATGGGGCCTAATTATTTCAATATGGTCAGCTGACTTAGGAGGAGTGCTTCAAGGGATATTGAGGATTCAGCATTGAGGGATGCAGGAGTCATAACAAGAGAGAGAAGTGGGTGCCAGTGGAAGGAGGCTGGTAGGGTACATAGAGGGTAGGAAGCATGGGGGGTTATATGTTTATTAAATAGTTTGGTGGAGGGGATACCAGAGGACTACATGGGAGACAGTAAGGTTTGTCTAAAGTGCTAAGCAAGTTCAACCCTGCCTAATACACAAATATGTTATCACATTTCCTATTTCAGTTAAGGGCTGTCAAAACCACAGGAATCGATATGATGGTTGATCTGAAGCCTTTTTGTAAAAGTCCAACATTTTATGTGCATGTTATAGGGTATCAGAATAGAGACCTGAGCAACACAAACGTGAAAGAAAATGGTGAACTCAGTCTGATACAGTAACTAAACCATGAAAAGAACTCTGTGTATGAATATGAATGTATAATCACATGTGTTTGTTTCTATTTAAACCTACTGCTTCGCTCCTCTATCTTTGTAAATAGATGGGTATGTTGTGGATCTCCAGAGACATGCCTTTCTGCCTTTCTCTGTCCATTACCATTGAGATTGTCAGGTTCAAAAACAGATCAATACTGTTATTTGGTGACTGCAACAAATTGTTTGCTATAACAGACATTTCACCTTGGGTTTATATGTTACAGAAATGTACTACATTTTTTAACTACTGTATGCCATACTTGATGAGGCAGACTGTCAAAGAGCAGCTGATGCCTTCTGGAGAACTTTAACAAAACATAATGTTTAGACACATTTCAGCTTATATTTCACATTAATTCTGTATTTCTCTCCCATTATTTATTACTGAGGGCAATTTGCATGAAAACAGGATATTTGCTCCTGTACAGTTCATGTATTCCTGTTGCTTTCTCCCTACCGAGGTCATATTGCACTGCTTGTGACATCACAGTTACTCCCATGGCAACAGATTGTGATGTCACAACAGATGCTTATGATTTCAAGTAGGCAGTAAGCTAGAGGCAGATGAACTCTAGGCGATGAATACCATGTATCAATGGAAATTTATTCAGTAATAAATAATTAAGAAGAGAAATCCAATGGCATCACCAGGCTGTTTTTGGGGATGCTGAAGCCTCTCTAATGTAAGCTCAAGCTCCCTCAATCATTTTCACTGAAAATTTTAAGACTCACAACTTCACTGCTTGCTGAGGAAAAAAAGGAGCCATGGTTTAGAGTCAGCACTTTATAGCTCTACCATGGAGTGACACTTTCCTTTTCTTTGCCTGGCCGGGTCCTCCGGATCCCACTGCGATTGTTGGTGGTGCTAGTGGTGGAGGTCGGGAGCTCTACTCCCACCCAATGCTTTGGTTGCCTCTGAACAGTGGCAGGGCAGAACTTTAGTGGTCTGGATGCTGGTTTCTGCCCAGACACACTTTGCTGCTGCACCTCATGGTCTGTCTGCCCAAACTTGTCCCCTCTTGGTGAATGCCGCATGGACCACGATCAGCTGGGTGCCTAGGTCTGCAACTGCAGTGGCACTAATTTACTTTGGAAGGGAGGTGGGGAAGAGAGCTGAGCAGGGGAACTCCACTACCAATGACCACTAAAATGGATGCTGTCACTTCATTTGGAGGAGGGGTTACAGGAGAATGACCACAGTTGAGGTCATCTCAGGGACTGGAGCAAGAAAGGGGTTCAAGGAGTCCACAAAACAGATAAACATAAAACAAAGAAATGGCAAAACTGAAGGCAGAAAATAAAGAGGCCCCCAAAAGGGCACCGCACCTTGCAACCAGCCCAGAAGGCCAGACAAAGGGATGGGAAGCAACCTGGAGCCCCACAAAAGGGAAGAGAAAGAAATTAAACAAAACAAAGAAGAGAAAAAATAACCACTTCAGCAAAGCTGGGCAGGGCAACAGCCTGCCGACCACCAAGTGGCACTAGAGGCACTAAACAAAGGGGAAGGACAGGGAGCTGCAATGGCAGCCCCATGTGTGGCAACACCCAATGTCAATGCCAGAAAACAGCCAGCATACTGGAGAGGGGAGACTGGGAACTGCAAAGCCCCCAAAAACACAAAACCATGCCACACTTATTCTGCAAAATAACAGGAAGCAAACTAACAGACTTGCCAAACCATATTGTTATTCAAACAAAAGAGAACCTGGGTGAGCATTACCCTCGTTACTTTGCATCTGAAATGTGGTGCTTGTGCTACATGCACTACTAGGCACCCAGCATCAGGACACCCCAGAAAACCCCAATACAAAAACTGAAAACTGAAGGAGCAGACAACTAAAGGGAGCACATCCTATGGAACTAGCTGCTGCTGGCCATCGAGAGGACTGCTGGTCCTTTTCTGGAGCTATGTGTGTGACTGCTGCTGCTGCTGGATACCTCTGAGGACCACTGGCTATAGAGGAGCAGCCATCCAGGAGCTACAAACCTGAGCTTCAGGTAAGCCTCCAGCCATCCATACTCCTGTGCTCTCTACTCTGTCAGTCACCCAGTCCAGAACTGACACTGGCTAGCAGGGAAGACCCTTTCTAGCCTAGAGGTGGACCTGACATTTGGACAGATGATTGGGTATCTGGGGCTAAGATCAGCCAATTTGGCTGATTTAGGGCCCTTCGGCACTGGCCAGAGACCTGGCCTGGCCAAGACAAAGGATCCAGTGCCAGAAGGCTCCAGGAGGGAAGAGGGATGAGGATAGAGACAGAAAAGGTCAGCCAGCCAGTTTGGTCAATAAGCCAGCTGGCTATGCATGGGGTTGGCAGGCGTTAACTTTCCCTCCCTGAGTCCTCTTTGGTCTGCTTGCCTGTCAAACTTTGGGGCACTACACTCGTCCACCACAAGTCTGATGGAGAAAAAGAAAGTCAGTCTCATGAGCAAACTGAGTGCACTGGTGGCTGGCTTCTGTGTACTGTGCTGTTGACAAAGAGAACATTGGGACATGCATCAGGACGTCACCATGGGAGAGCTCAGAGCTTGGGGCAGGGATTTGTCATCATCACTCCCAGGTTAGTTGGATCCCAGTCTGACAGGGAGCACAGGAGGGTTACACAAATGCGCTCTGCCTCCACTAGTCTCTTGGACTCTGTTCAGTGGATTCAGAAGCATGAGAGGTTTGGCATGCCTTGCCTTGTGGAGGGAACACCTGGACAGGACTGGGAGTGATTGACATAAATTGGGATTGGGATTGGTGACCACCTTTTAGTAACTGCCATGGGAACACAGTCAGCATTGCTGGCACAGCAGGTATATTTTTCAGACAGGCACATATGTGGTACACATCTAAAAGGCTGTGCAACAAGAGTCTTTACACAGTTGTCTGGCAGTTTAGAGAAGGAAGATCTGTGCCTGTGGCGTGTGTGAAAAGAAATTTTGATTTATATAACACTTTTCATACAGACTGTATTCCTGAGTGCTTTGTAATCCAAAGAGGGAGGGAGAGAATTCTGCTGCCTTTTATATAGCAACCTACATAGACACAATCATACAAGTCATCCCCAAACTCCTTAGAATCCAGGAAGGGGGGGATAGTTTGCAGCACACAGGGAGATGCAAAGACCAGAAATTGGCAACAGAGAGAGAGAGAGGCAGGAATGTTGAGTGACTTGTTCAGAATTATGCCATGTGAAAGTGGTGGCTGTTTGCTCCAGGGTCCTGTAACCTTCCTAGCAGATCTGCTGGAATAGTGGTGTCTGAATGATCTCTTATTTGCTGTGGGGATCAGTAACCTTCCCAGCAGATCTGCTGATAATGGTGTCTCTCTTTCTGTTGTTCTCACTGGTTCAGTAACCACATTTTTGCACATGTACCATTTAATAAATTTCATTATAGCCAGGCTTCTCAAACATATATTTCACCATTAAAATGCAGGAAAAGCCACCATTTGAAGGTAAAATCTCAAAGTTTCTGGAAAAGCACATCCCTGGACCCTCTTAGCTTTGTTAGGATTTTTACTGTGGGGCATTAGCCCCACCCCAACTTTATACCTCTGGTGGTGCCCTGGAGAAATCTATAGAATGTATACTGAATGCAAGCTGAATTGCACCTAAATATTATGTTTTCAGAATTTTCCATGAGGTGTCAGCAGCTCTTTAATGAATTATGGGTATAGTAGAGCATTGTTCTGTATAGAATTCCTTCCCTTTCACAATGTTGTTGTACCACAGTTCAAATGTCATGGAATGGAATTGTACCATTATGTGGTACAATAGCATTCAGAAGCTTCTAGAGACTGCATGTCAGTTTCATTCTGAAAGTGAATGAACCACTGCATGCACATTTGACATGATACTATACATTGTAAAAATACAGGATGAGCAACTTTATGCACAACAAATGTGTTCTGCCACCTCGGGGTTCTGATTCCCGTGGATCTCTTGAGCTTCACTCTCAATGTTGAAGGGAATCAGAACCTCTGTGGCAGAACACACTGGTTGTGCATAGTTGCTCGTCCAGTATTTTCTCTATGGCAAACTCTAGAAAGTATGAGCAAATGATATAAGAGAAACATAGGCTCATTTGAAATGCATATAGAAATAAAATCTGTAACAGCCAGATCTATGTAACATAAATCAGATACCTCAGGATATTTTGAAAGATTTGATTAAAATGATGATCATAGAATGTCCTATCTTGTTACAAAAGCAGTGGCTTACAAAGAAAAATGTTTTTCAAAAAATATTTATTTTTACTAACAATGGTTTATTGTCATGGATTCAATGACAGCAGGAGGATAAAGAGAATCATATGTAAATAGTATAGAGCTTTTGTATAACCTCTTAAGATATAAATGAACACTTATGCACTTTATCAAAATATAATGGGTGATGTCACTATGATGTCACTGTGTTCAACAGATAGAAGGCTGGCCGCCAATGGTCAAACTATGCTGTCTGATGAAAGTATGGACTGAAGCTCTAGGGTGAGCAACAGGAGCAGATCAGAGGTAAAATACCTTTAATACTAATTCTACTTTATGCACATGTAATGGATGACTGAATAGATGGTAAGTCACCTGAAACCTTCGTCTGTGCCTTTTGCTAAGCTTGACCCTGCCACTGGGTACAAGTGCACTTCTCTATGTTGTTTTATTACATTTCCTATACATTTTCTTAAATTTTGCAGGGATGCTCTTTGTGTATGGCCAAAATCAAAATCAAATAGTCATAGTTCAAGTCTCACCTCAAAGCTGCTTGAAAGGCTGCAGTTCACTTCAGCATATTTCAGTTTTCTTACTTTCTGTCTTCATTATTTTAACATTTTAAAGGGTTCTTGGTCTTATCCTTTACCAAGTCATGATTAGCCTGATCACAGACAGCAAGGTGACTTCCCCATTGGTCAGTTACCTACATTTAATGTTTTAACATGTCAATATGTTCTGAGCCCCACTGCCCTTTCCCTTTCTTGTGCAAGAACCAGTCTCTTGCCTATTCTTTTATACACTGTAGTGTGTTCTTGTACTTAAGAAGCTCAAATGTGAACAGTGAGGAGCTTACTAATTAGGAGAAGGTCACATCTCTCCTGTTCTAAATGCAGTAGGCTTAGCACGCTCAACTGTGGACAACACACAAAGATTTGATCACATTTTTTATACATTTTTCTTAAATGTTGCCGGGTGCTCCTGGTGTGTGTCCCAAATCAGAATCAAACAGATAAAGTACCAGTGCCCCCCAAGCTGAAATTCATTAAAGTAAATTACATTTTCTTACTTACTGTCTTCATTCCATCATTTTAATATTTTAAAGGGGTTCTTAGTCTCATTATTTGGCCAAGTCATGATTAGTCTGGCAGTGATGACAAGGTGCCCCCTCATGAGTCAAATACCCAAACTTTACATTTTAACATGTCAGCGTGAGCTGAGGTCCAGCTGCCCTCTCTTTTTCTTGCAATGAAACCACTCTCTGGTCTCATCTTTGATATAATGTGTTCTGGCCCATAAGAGGATCCCAGGTGATCAGTATAGAGCTTCCTAATCAGGAGAAGGCCACGCCATTCCTGTTCTAAATGTAGACAACTGACTAATGGGGGGACCTTGTCATTGATGGCCAGGCTAAAGATTCAACCATGAAAAGTTCTTAGGTTCTGAAAGGCCATGAAAAGTTTTGATAGTTATCAGAGCTTTATCAGAATTTTCAAAACTTTATGTTTGAAATAAAAATGTTTTTGTCATTTTTCAGCCATAAGTTAGTGTTAGTGACTGGGAAGGAATCATAAAAATAATTTGAGTTGTACTACAATAAATATAATTAGCATCATATATGTAACTCGTAGTTAGTAAAAATGAGTAACACCACTGTGAGCATAACCACGTAATTCAGATATCGAATACTTGGTCCATTCTCAACCCCAGTCTTTTTTCTGAGATTTCCACCTCTGGATACATAAAATCCTGCTTGGGAAGCAAACTCAGTGCTTTAAAAATATTGTAACCTTACAGAACCTGAAAAAATGTTGATGAGATTATTTTACAAAAAGGGTACAGGTTCTGCAAGGCTCTGAACTTATTCAAATTGGTTTATCTCATCCAGTAATTTAAGGATGGAAAAGACTATGCACATCATATCTGCCTCTGTACCTCAGTTCATAAACAAGGATAAATAAGTACTGTAAGCTCTGCAAACATATACTAATTTACATAGATTCATCACCCATTCTACTACCCAGGGTACCCTGTGATTCTCTTGGTAAACAGAAATTTACTCAGGCTTGCCTTGAAGGACTGCAATAAGTAAGCAATAACACATGGGTGAGTGTTGGTAGTACTGAGATACCCACACACCCAGGTGTACACTACACACCTGAGTGTTCAGGTGTCTCAGTACTACCAACACCCAGCCATGTCTTATAGTTCTTATAAAATGGGCTTTCATTATTATGTTGGCTTGTGCTTGTAGCACCAGCCAACATATTGCATTAGTAGCAGATTAGGAGGTGCAGTCACTGTTGGGCGAATGCAGGGCATGCATCACTAGGGTGTCCCTCACTCCCAATAAGCCAGCATGCAGGTGCCACACCAGGAATACATAATGTGCGAGCACATCTAAGGAAAGTTCCACTGCAATGAGAGCAAAGCTCATCATACAAGCCGCACCTCCTGACGTGCCTTCCCTGGTGAAACATTAGGCGTGAACATGGCAGAACACTGCCTGCCACAGTGCCAACTTCAGGGGTGCACAATCCCTGTTGACATGCCCTGACCCAGTTTATGTGCTGATGGGAGCCCACCCCGTCGGCATAATGCAACACCCCATTTTTATGTGCCAAGGGGTGCCCAATTCCCTCAGGTCTTGCCCCCCTTCAGTATGTGCCAAAGGGTGCCCAATCCCTCACTGGTTAGCCCCCATACACTCAGGTGACACATTAGGAGACCACCAGTGTGCCAAATGCCTCTGTAAAAAAGTCCGCAATGTTTTTTTTTAACCTGTAAAAGAAGAAAATGGTCACCTGCAGTTTATCCAGCTCCCTGCCCCAACCTGCACCCACCCTCTGCGCACTCTGCCTCCCCACCCCACTCATATACTTACCTCTGGAGTCTGACGCTACATTCTTCGGTGGACCGGGAACACGCTGGACTTTTAAAGCTGACCAAAACTTAAGAAATGCCGGTAAGCTGTATAATGGCATAAATAGGGTTTTTAAACTTTGGTGCATATCTCAGGCATTATTTGGAATTTTGCACCAAATTTTCAACATGGGGTTATTGAGCCACTCCTCATGAATTCAGTCACTGTCATGGTTATTTGGTCCCGAAACATGATTTCATGGTCACTGCATGGAATCACCTTTTGGGACTGAATAATGAAACGACAGTGCCACTGTTCATGGGGGGCTCTCAAAATGCCTATGTTGCAAATTTGGTGAAAAAATCCCAAAATGGCTGTTTTATGAGCGTGTGTTGCGCTGTTTCCAAGCACGCCATAACTTCATGAATTTGTAACATTTTCACTCCAGATTTTCAAAATTGGCATTTTTCCACACCTCTTATGAACAGTATACAGCTGCCATTTTACATATCCTGGCCGAAATGTGTTTTCGCATCGTCTGGCGCAGAATAGAAGAAGAAGCATCAGCATTTTATAGCTTTTCATACACAGTATCCCAAAGCACTTTACAAGCAATGCTAGACTGGTAGTGAAGTGACTGAATGTGGTGGCAGCCATATCGCACATCATCACCCACACACAGCCTGGATAATTGCATGAACCAGTTTAATGGTAAGGGAATGTTGGCCAGGACACTGGGAATGTTCCTGCTCTTTACAAAGAGTGCCCTGGGTTCTTTTATTCCACCTGGACACCCACCAGGATGGGCAGAAGGGACCTCGGTTTAACGTCTCATCTGAAGGATGGCACACCCCAGCAGTACAGCACTTCCCAATACTGCACTCAGATGCCAGCAATTTTTAGGTGCAAGTCCGATCCTGGGTGGGACGAGAACCCACGACCTTCTGGTCCAGAGGCAGATGTGCTACTAACTGAGCCACGCTGACACCTAGCGCAGTCATTGTGTGAAATCAGTTTTGGGAAGTTAGAGAAATGACAGTGACACTGTTCATGAGCAGAGGTCCCAAAACGCCTATGTTGAAAATCTGGCATCAACGCCCATAGAAATGACTGTTGGCAAGCGTGAGTTGAGCAGTTTCATGCACCCTTGTAACTTCGCAGATTTGCAATATTTTCATGCCAGATTTTCAACACTGGCATTTTTCACACCTCCTTATGAACGGTATAGCTGTCATTTTCACAGCCTGCCCAAATGTGTTTCCGCACCTACGGCGCATAATGGCGTGGTCGCTGTGGAAATCAACTTTGGGACAGATTAATAAAATCACAGCACCACTGTTCATGAGGGAGGTCCCAAAATGCTTATGTTGAAATGGCTAAAAAAATCCCAAAATAATTGGGTTACAGATGTGTATTGCTAGTTTCTATGCATGCTCATGACTTCACCACTTTTTCATATTTTCACTCCAGATTTTCAATGTTGCCATTTTTATGCCTCCTCATGAACAATACAGCTGTCATTTTCCATATCCTGCCCAAAATGTGTTTTCAATCCTGTGTCTCCAAATGGCATAGCCGCTGTGCAAAACCACCTTTGAACTAACAAATTGATTATGTCACTCTTCATGAGGTGGGGTCACAAAAAGCCTATATTGAAAATTTGGAGTGAAATGCCAACAAACTCCTACAACGTTAGGGTTTCCAGCTGTAACACCCAGCCCTGAAGAGATTGCCAGGTGTCAGGGGTGTGACTTGGGATCATTGGCTGTAATGCTCACGCCATTCCACCCCACCCCCACCCTGCATCCAGTGACAGGCATAAAGGTGTGCCTTGGAGTGTTCAGCTCTAACGTTCAATCCCATTCTCCTATACTGCACCCATCTCAGTGTATTTCTTATGGAATGGGGTAAGTATAAGGTCTAAAGACCCCAAAGCACACTTCAACATTAAAACTTGTTTACAGGTGTGACTTGGGAGCACAGGGAAGTTAAGTGACTTGTTCAGGGTCACACAGTATGCAAGTGGGGGGTGTGGGATTCAAACCCAGGTTTTCAGATTTGCAGCTCAGAGCCTTAAACCACTGTGCTATACTGCACCTGTCTCATTGTATTTCCTTATGGAATGGAAAGACCCCAAAGCACACCACAACACTTGTCTGTGTCTACAGGGTAGGGTGAGGTACAATTGCATGAGCTGTTATAGCTGACGCCCCAAAGGCACACCCCAGCACCTGTCAGTCTCTGCAGGGTGGGGGTGGGGTTGGCATCAGTTCCATACTTCACTGTCGCTCCTATTTTGCATCTCTAACTCCTGCACTACCAATACCAATGCCAGTGAGACAACATTCGCATTGACAAATGCTTGTTAAAATAGGTTTAATTAAATATACATTTTTACTATGTAAAACTTGAAAATAATATGTTGTTTTCAGCAAAAGTAGTCCTTCCACCTACTGCGACTAGAATTATTTGATGCTTTGCTTCAGGTGTTTTGGCCCAATGTTTTTTCATTGTTGTAGTTTAGTCCCCACTACCCATCTCCCCATAAGCCAATGATAGTATAATTGTTTAAAAAAAACAGAAGGAGAGAGAGGGCGTGCAAGAGTTTGTTTTATTGGAAATGCTGTTGTGCCACTTCGTTTTGTAGTGTCCGCCTCCACGCTGCCTCAGTTTCCTTGTTTCTGCCTGCGTGCACACACAGCCATGAGTTGAGGTGTTGTTATTTAGTACCATTGGCCTCCTCTCTCCTACCTGCCTGCTGTTCACTCACTTGTTCGAATGGCAACCCCTCCCATGGCTTGCTCCTTCTGATGACCCCCAGCTCACTCCTTTGGATGCCTCCCACCCACTTGAATAAAAGCAGTGTTCAAGAAAAGGAGATATTTTATAGTTAATGTACTTTGGATAAAGGTGCAGGACTGGAGATACATGGAATGCGGCATAGCAGCAAGCGCTGTAAGCACTGACATGCAGCGAGTTAAGTAATAGCCATGAGTCGGTGTCACAGGGAAGTAGAAATTAACTAAAAGTATGAATTGACTGCTTGCTGATCTGGATTTATTTACATTATTCTGTGCTACTGAGTGAGTTTGGGAAGGAAGAATGTTTGTATGGTCGAACACAGGCAGCTGGCTGAATGGACATAGATGCTGGTGTTCATGTGGGCTGATTAAGAAAAATATAAATAACACATTGCCTTAATAAAAGTGTGTGAGGTTGTGCTGTACATATAGCCGTGTTCCTTCTTGTGATGAAGGGGAAGAGAGCAGAGTGTGTCATCCAGTGAGAAAAGAAAATGGCTGCCACACATTTTCTTAAAATCTGAAGTAAATAGTGATTTTTGATGAGTCTAAATACCAGAATGACCATGGGTAGTACAGTGGAATCTGCTTAAATGCACACCTGTTTTGCAGCAAGAAATGTACATTTAAGTGTAATGTGCATTTATCCGAACTCCTATGTTTACAATGCAACATAATGAAAATAACTGAGACCTGACACTGTAATATGCATTCCACATTTATTTATCATAGCAATGTACTAAAATGTTAAAATGTACTACTGTGTAGCATTGACAAATAACTTGAATGAAGCACAATGCAATAATATATATATATATATATATATATATATATATATATATATATATATCCAAAGCTGATCATCTGTTCATTATCTGTATTGCTTGTCGAACCCAAAAAGGAAATGATCTTAGCTTGTTTGCAACTTTCAGTGCCAACTGAGTGGGTGTTAAATGTTGCTTCACAACTGCTTAGAATCACCTGTGCAATTATGAGGTGCTAACTACCTAGGAAGAGATATGCTGGTGAACTGTGAAACTGTGTATTTAGCCAAAATGTGTACTTATTCAGTGCTCACTTAGCAGATATTTTTGAACTATGTGAATAGTAAAAAATGGGAAAACATGAAAAGCGACTTATCAGGAAAGTGCACTTATCCAATGTGCACTTAAGTGGAATCCACTGTACTATATCCATGTATGGTCAGGTGACTGGTTCTAGCCAATCGGGTTTGAGGATTTTAGTGCCCATTTTATAACTTCATATCCATTGTCTTCACTGTTAAGATGTTCCACAGATTCACCACTATCTGGGAGAAGAAGTGTCTCGGAATTAATTTTAAATGTAACTTAAAATTTACCACCTCTGAGCATTAGGGTGTGTCCCCTAGTCCTGCTGGGGATTCAGGACAAACATTTCTGTTTGAGCATGTCAGTGCCCTTGTATATGAAAAACTGAGATCATTTTCCTCCTGAGTCTTGACTAGAGTTGTGACGGTTGGGGATTACTCCACAAAATAATCTGTGAATTTTGCAATATTTACAGATTATTTTGTGGATGAGGGTTGCAAAGTTTCACTGGTGAAGTGTGGAATTTCACCCACAAATGGTGTAATTCCACTGTTTGTGTGCAAAATTCCACAAAAGCCCACAAAGTCCGATAGGCAAATCTTTTAGCCTATCTGCAAAATTTTGTGAACTGTCTGTGGATGTGAAATTGCCTACTTCACCGTAGAATTAAAACCTTGCTACATCTCTAGTCTCGACTCCTTTTCTGCAGGGTGAACATGTTACAGTTCACCAGCCCATAGTCAGTTACAGTGCATGAATTACAGTATGTGAAAGCCATCAATTTCAAAATGAATCAATACTTGAGAATAACACTTCAAACATGAATACAAAGTAAAACAAAATCATGAAAAGAACATGTATAAAGACTGACTTTAAATTATCTCAAATCAACTTGAAAGTTTAGGATAAGTACTAGAGGGTATCCAGTGAACAAGGCGATCATAATTGGGTGCCTACAAAACAGCAACTCAGTTACGGTGCCTGTGTTCAGGTCTACCTGGCAGGGGGGGTGACTGGATACTGGGGTGAGCAACATATGGTGAGAGGAAGTATGCATGTGCACATGTGGGGAGGAAGGGAGGGATTTATGTGGGAGGGGTTGTGGCAGGAAGCTGCGAAGCTGGTCTGTAGTGTGGTGGGAGGGTGGTCGGCTGGGAGGTGCAGGCTGTAGGGTTCAGGTCTGGTGTGGCGTGTTTTTTTTTTTTTGCCAGGAGGTGGCTTTAATATTTTATAAGTTTTCACCATCCTCAACATGCACCCCACCAGGTGTTGAGAATCCATAAATGGGTGTGGGGGGGTGGGGGGCTGAAAACCAGCCGGTATGTCTTGGTGCTCTCCTCTCCTCGCCACGAGTGTGTATAGCTGAAATTCATTTTTGGTGATGCATACTAGTTATAATGGTGATCGCTGTTCTATGATCACTGTCATGACATGGAACCATGCTAGAGTTTCAGAGGTAAAATAACTGAATGAATGCTGCAATGTTATTTACTCAATATTTTTCCATAGCTACAGGGAAAATAATAGCAGATAAAAGTCTACCAGTCCTTCAAATCTGCCCACCTGTCCCTACCTGGCTATAGTGTTCTGGCCCACGGGGCCATTCTGCCCTTAGTGTCTTCTGCCTCTTCTGACTATGCCTATGTGCTTGTTCCACCCCTTGAAACTGCTCACTGACTTGGTCCTTACCACTTAATCCAGTAGCTGATTCCAATTGTTCACGTGTTTTCCATGAAAAGTGTTTATGAACATCTTTCTGAATCTCTCTCCTGTTAGTCATGTTTTAGTATCACAACCATTGAATCTGTACCAGTGCATTTGTCTAGTGCACTTACCCGTCAAAAAACTAACATATCAGGAGTCTCTTGGAAAGCCTCATCCATTTGTACTATGACTGAATTATGGAAGTGGGTAGTGACTTGTGCTATTGAACAGCACTGGGAACTGGGACACACTGCCTTTGTATCAGTTCTTTCTGTTGTCTATACAGTTGCTATATGAGCGCAAACCTTTTGAGAATGTGATGGTAAATTTAAACCTCTTGAGAACATGGTGGCAAACCTTTTCTGCTGGGCTCAGCATGCCTGTTAGGAAAACTTCTGTAACACATGCATCCAGCCACAGGTTGCGCTTGTTTCAGCACTTAAAGCATGGCTGTATCAGGAGACCTTGAAAGGGCAGCCATGTCAAGAATATGTTAATGTGCGTCCACAACCCTAGCAGCTCCATGATATGGGCCTGCATTCTTTTCTTGCATGCTTTTTAAATAGCTTCTATCAAGCAGTTGCTGTAGCTGCATGTGGTGGCATTTTCGCTTGCTGGCCCTTTCTTTTGTACATACAGTAGCCATGAGTAGGGCATTTCTTCCTTGGTCAATCAGCCTCTGTATCTAGTTGCACAAGGTGACAGTCTCCACTGGGTCTGATCAGACATTACATCTGACCCTGATTAAGCCTTTACATCTAGCCACAAGTGACAAATTCTTTTCTGGCCTAGATCATTTCTCTGCCTGAAGCCATGAAAGGCAGCATTTTCCTTAGCTCTACATGGGTCTTTGCACGTAACTATGAGCAATAGAATTATCCCTAGCCACAGCAAGCATTTGCATCTAGTTACAAGTAGTGGCTTTACCCTGGCCCTCATTGCATGTAGCACTAGCTGTCACATTCTCCTCTGGCTCTTATCAATCCATTGCATATACAAGTGGCGGAAAGTATTTGCCCTTCCTGATTTTCTCTATTATTGCATATTTGTCACACTGGATGTTTTCAGGTCTTTAGACAAATGTAATATTAGATAAAGAGAACCTGAGTGAACAAATAACACTTGTTTTATTTTACTTATTTCATTTATTTAATGAAAACAGTTAACCAACACCAACTGGCACTGTGTGAAAAGTAATTGCCCCTTTACACTTAATAACTGGTTATGCCATCTTTAGCTGTAATGACTGCAACCAAACGCTTCCTATAATTCAATATCAGTCTTTCACATCGCTGTGGAGGAATTTTAGCCCACTCTTCCTCGCAGAACTGCTTTAATTCAGTAACATTGGTAAGTTTTCGAGTTGAACTGCTCATTTCAGGTCCTGCCACAGCATCTCTATTGGGGTTAGGTCTGGACTTTGACTAGACCACTCCAAAACTTTAATTTTACTTCTTTTCAGCCATTCTGATGTGGACTTGCTTTTGTGTTTTGGATCATTGTCTTGCTGCTTGACCTAACTACGCTTCAGCTTCAGCTCAGCTGACGGACGGATGACCGGACATTCTCCTTAAGAATTTTCTTGTAGAGAGCAGAATTCATGGTTCCTTCAATTATGGCAAGTCGTCCAGGTCCTGAGGCAGCAAAGCATCCCCACACCATCACACTACCACCACCATGTTTGACTGTTGGTATGATGTTCTTACTGTGGAATGCTGTGTTTGCTTTACACCAGACATAATGGGATCCATGTTGTCCAAAAGTTCCACTTTGGACTCATCTGTCTATAGAACATTTTCCCAAAAGGCTTGTGGATCATCCAGGTGCTTTGATAAATGAGAGACGAGCATTTATGTTCTTCTTGGTTAGCATTGGTTTCCCTTGCTACTCTCCCATGAAGCCCATTTTGCCCAGTCTCTTTCTGATTGTGGAGTCATGAACACTGACCTTAGCTGAGGCAAGAGAAGCCTGCAGTTCTTTGGATGTTGTTTTAGGATCCTTTGAGACATCCTGATGATTTTACGCTGCGCCCTTGGAGTAATTTTGGCAGGCCGCCCACTCCTGGGAAGATTCACTACTATTCCAAGTGTTCTCCATTTGAGATTATGGCTCTCACTGTGGTTCGATGGAGTCCCAGAGCCTTAGAAATAGCTTTGTAACCCTTGCAGACTGATAGATACTGTAGCAACAACTTTTTCTGATCTTTTCAGGAACTTCCTTTGATCGTGGCATAATGTGCTTGTTGAATCTTTGTGCTGGCAACGGTCAAAATAAGTGAGGTTTATATTGAGCAGGGCTGGCTGTAATCAAGCCTGGCTGTGTTCAATCAGCTGACTCTAATTATCCCTTTAATTGGGTTGATTTAACTAGGGGCAATTACTTTTCCACACAGTGCCAGTTGATGTTGGTTAACTTTTATCATTAAATAAATAAAATAAGTAAAAAAACAAGTGTTATTTGTTCACTCAGGTTCCTTTATCTAATATTACATTTTGTCTAAAGACCTGAAAATATCCAGTGTGACAAATATGCAATAATAGAGAAAATCAGGAAGGGGCAAATACTTTTTCATGCCACTGATAGCTCTGAGCAGCAGCTTCACCCCAGGCCCAAGACAATATAACCTGATCTCCTTCTCTCCCTTTTCTTCCTTTTCTTTTCATATTTTTAATTTAAATGCATGCATTTTTGTACATGCTATGTGCAGGATTGGATCTGAATTGAGCATAACTTGCTTTGAAGCCTGGAGGTTTTCATGTTGCTCTGGACCTGAAGGTAAGCTGTCTCATTACACTTTGTTTTGAAAGCTCGAACTGGGATTTGACAGGGAATAAAAGCAAAGGCAAGGGGACATGTTGCCTGTGCACTATGTTGCCTTTTTCTAAAACATAAACTACAAGAAATGGGCAGCACGTTTTAGTTACTCAAATTAAAGCTGATATGCTGTACTTAAGAAAAAACCTTTGGCTACATGGTCTAGTAACATGCTTTAAGGTGTTTTTATTTTGCTTTCTGGAGATGCTGAAATGTTCTTTATTGCCCAGAAAACATCATCTGCTGGTTCTGATGTCTTACATTACGAGTATAAGGCATCCGAAGCAACATCATTTTTCAGTTTCTTTAGATTGATTAACGGTAATTAGAGTTATAGTTAACATAAACTGTTTTTTATAAAGCCTACCACAAACAGTTTAAAGGAACACTGTCAGCCCTTATTGCATCATGTTATTTCTAGTTGAAAACCCATATTTATATGATTGCTTACCATGTCTAAAATTCATTGGTGTTGCTTGTTGATTTAACTGCATCCTTTCTTAGAACTGAAATGCTTGCTAATGGTGTAATTATACCCAGCTTTGTTTTGTTAAGCAATATACCATGACACGGTGTGAGTTATGGCAGGATTAACCACAGTTGGTGTGGTTTGGTCACGAGGCCGCAGGCAGAATGAGTAAACCACGTCAAAAGTGATAAATCCTGCCATGACCCACACCCTGGAGTGGTATATTGCAATTATACAATGTCCCTTTTTTGTGTCAGAAATAAATTAAAGAAAGCATTTTTTGGTCATGTTTTAAATGACTTTTTGTTGTTATTGCTCTGCCAGAAAAAATAGTTCCCTGTTGCTCGGTTGAATAATGTCACCCAAGAGCATGCACAATTTTTTTTATTCACCCTAACCCGTCTGCACCCTGAAACTAAGTCAGTCATAACTTTACTACTGCAGCACCTGAGAGATTCTCATCCCAAGTCCACTGCTTACTTGATGTTTGGTTTGAGTCATGGAGTCCTGTGACTAATTCCGGAGGGTGATGGAATGATAAGGTACTGAGAATTTAAAAGAAAAGTGAGAGATGTGCTGCATTCTGAGAGGCAGCAGTAATCAAAGTAAATGGGTACATTACATCAAGGAGTAAATGGAAGAGTAAATGGAGCTAGCATTTGAACGTAATAGCTGTGATGGGATTTCTGGTATTGTAGCTCCATGATCAGTGGTGTTTATTATTTTATTTGTTCAAACATTTATCAGGAAAGATAACAGTTCCAACAGCTTGCATTAGTTTTGTTGTTCTTTTTGTGAGGAATCGGCATGTGTGGCAGCAATTATCGGGCTACTGTTGGGGTTCACAGGACTGGACTGTGGGGATGGAGTGGAGTTCAGAGAGGGCCATGGTCTCACTGTTGCTCATACTCTGACTGCCTACCAGCAGATGGTATTGTGAATTGTGAGGATTTTTTTTTGTTTTCTGTGAGTAGGATTTTCTGGGTGGTGGATGAATGTTGGAGGCATAGTGTATGTATTTTACAGACTGTGCAGGGTTGCAATTGGGTCATGGTTTACCAACATTTTTAAATGGTGGGTTTGTTTTAATGGGGGTCAGAGAGATTCACTGGCCCTTTAATGATATTTCTCTACTCCTTTTCAGTTACAAACACTTTTCCCAGTTCAGCTTCCTCAGTGTATTAAAATCTGTATCTAGCTGAATGGGATGTGAGTGCACGGAGTCAATACAATGTGTGTGGAATGGCCCTGCATTGTAAAATGGTCAAATTAGGCATCTCACCATCCATTGCCATGGTTGCAGTCATGGGTTGGAATGCTCAGAGTGGTCTGAGTGGGAGTTCTTGATGTGGCAGACTGGCAGACTGGCACCTTTTCCCATTGTCCAGGTACAGAGAAAGGCAACAAATGATTCAGGGATCATGAAGATGTCCTACAGGGGTAGACTGAAAGAACTGCACATGTATTCCTGGAACAGAAAAGAGAGCGGGTGAAATGATTGAAACATTCAAGTACATAAAAGGCATAAACCAGGTGCAGATAAACAACCTCTTCCAATTTAAGAAGGGCAGCAGAACCAGGGCTATGATCTAAGGTGCAAGGAGGGCAGTTCTCCAACAACACCAGGGAGTTTTTTCTTTACAGAAAGAGTGGTGGATACCTGGAACAGCCTGCCTGCAGAGGTGGTGGGGGCAAGCACAGTGGTAGGTTTCAAGAATGATTGTGGCAGATACAAGGGAGCCCTTAATCCCTAGGGCAGTTAGAAGGCTAGGTTAAAAGACAATGGGCAGACTAGATGGAACTTGTGGTCTCCTTCTGCCATCAACATCTATGTTTCTATGTTTCTATTTCACAAGATTTACCACAGATAAAAGGTGCCACTTAGCCAATCAAATTCAAGAATTCTCAGCCCCATTTTATAATTTCTAATTCTTGATCTACTCTTGCAGCATACCTCCTGAACATTAGAAACCCCCCATGGTGAAGCCACCATGATGCAGTAGTTTCTCTCCTCCAACTGGATCACAAGTGGTTTGACTATAGTTAGGAGTGTTCCCAAGTCTGGAAACAATGCAGTGGAGTTCATCAAGGAGTGTAACATACATGTTTTGTGTGTTAACACTAGTGTGGTGGATTGTCTGTATTTCACTTTTAAAAGAAAAAAGACTTGAATCAAACTAACAACTACATCAGTAATTGCTACAGAATGTGACCAATCAGAAAATGTGTTTTTAAACTACAGACATTCTGAGGCCTAAGAGAGTTTGCAGTGTCCCTTCAATTATCTGCATGTACAGCAATATTCTCTCACACAACACTGGCTTTTGTAAAACACTTTGCATCCTGTCTTTTATGGGAATGTATAGGACGTCCAATGCTATTTTGTTGTTTACTCACTGAAACTGCCTTGACTAGTTTAACAATATACATAAAAAATTATATGTAGCTGAAGGAACCTACTTCATTCTCAGGGGCATGGTGCATAATATTATTCACAGCTGAGGACTACTGAAAAGCAGGGCAACTAATATTTGCACTGTTCTGTGACACCAGAACCCTGATCATACTCTCTCATCCACTTTTCCTTTCTAGATCTATGAACACTGAGTTGGATATCTCGAGTATAGGTACTGAAAAGACGATTCTGTCTCCTCTAAAAGATACTGCACCTCTCCAGTTGCATGGTGGCAGTGTTAAACACTTCTGCCTAAGGATGAGAGAAGACCCAGACAAATCAGTAAATCATCATTCATGTTTTCTGAAGGGCAGTCATGACTGATCATTGTCAAGCATGACAAATGCTACCATATGAGCATCAAGGGAAGTCATGATCTCAAATCATCATTTAGACCATGTTTAGACATTAAGCAATTGACTTTTAAATTACCAGCTGATGATTATTTTGTAAGATTAAATCAGCATGAGGGTTTCTGATATTTATAAATGATCCAGTGATTACCACTGATGATTGCAATTTTACAAGTCACATGAGGAATATTAGAAAAGCTGTCATTTGTTACTATTGTGACAATGCAAATGTGTCAAATATCTGCAAAAGAAAATGAATTATAAAATATTGATCAAGCACATTTAATTTTTAAAGTAAAGGCTATTTATTTATTATTTATTTATTTAAAATATATTTCACCAGGTAAGCACATAGGGCCTAGGGCTCATTTTCCAGTTGTGACTGGGGTGGGGTTACTAGATAAAAGGAACATTTTCAGAGAGCATACAGTTACAGAGTTCATACAGTACATATTTTAAGATACAAATAATACATTCCAAGTTAGACAAAAGATCCAATGACATTGCAATCCCTCAGAGAGCATAGAATTGGGTGGCACATGTAGTTCTGGAGTGGTATGGCACAGAATTAAATTGACAGAATAGGCTTTGTTAGCCTTACTTGGCTACATTTGTTGCAAACTGCAGTGAACTGTCCTGCCAAGGCTTCTGGCCAGGGGTGCCTGCTCCAGGTGGGAGAGCAAGGGCCTCTGGGGGCGCTAGGCAGTGAAGGAGTGGTGAGGTTGGCAGCAACAGCAGGTCAATGGGAATTTGAAGTAGGTGTTCATCAATGCTTTGCTTTTTTTTTACACTTTTATTTATTCACTGCTGGTCCAGGGCATCTCTCAGGGTACCCTCACGACTACCACTGCTACTCCCAGACTGAAACCTCCTCGAGTGAACTCTTCCCCAGCCCACACAGCTTGCCCAGCACCTGGATCACCAATGGGAGGTGGTGATCTATTTACTATTAGAGGGACAGCTGCAGAATCAGGGCAGGAGATGGGAGACCCCAGCAAGGCAGGTCCAGCAGCGATGTGGATGGATCCCGAGGCCCACTTCGCCTCCATTTAGACCACCAGTGTTTTCCTCTTGAAATTTTTTTTCCCATAGCATGGCTGTGCACTGCGCCTGGCACTGCGTGCTGATGCCCGCTGACCCTCCAACCCAAGTTGCTGCACTGCAGGTTCCTTGCGGTAATCCCGATTTCCATTGGGGGCAGCTAAGGAGTGATGCATAGTCCTGGATCTTTCCCCATGAAGGGGAGCAGTCCTCTGGATGCTCAGTTCTTCCCTCCCTGATGACTCCCCAGTGACCTGAGTCCGCTCTGAACCCGGTCGCCGCATGGCAAGAAGTGTGGCATCCAGTGCCTCAACCCTCAGCGCCACCAGGCCAGCTATCAATGCCTTGCTTGATTTGAGTGAGGGAGGCAGTAACCTTGAGGGGATTGTTCCAGATGCTGAGTATCCTGTAGCTAATGGTGGCTTGGCCTAGGCTGCACCGGTATCAAGGAACATAGAGACAGTGGCTTGCCTCACATCTGTGCAAATAGGTAGGGGTCACTGAGGGGAGAATAGATCAGGTAGGTAATTAGATAGTTTGCTAGTCCAGTATTTGGCTCCCACAAGAGCAGTGTGCATCACTTGTCTAGCATGGGGTGCAGCCGGGCACATTGTTCATAATGCGGTTGTGTGTATTGGGGCCAGCACTGAACAAATCTGCATAATATATTGAACAGAGTGGTAATTTTGTCAAGGAGGTGGAGTTAGCACCTGAGTATACTACAACCCTGTAGTCCAGAAGGGAAGGACTGATTTTGTTCTACAACTTGTGTCCTGATGTTTACTTGAGACAGCTGCTTACTCTGCATATGGTGCCAAATATGAGAAAGTCTTGACTGCTACCAGACAGATGTGCCTGGAGTAGTCAAGGTATTGGTCCAAATGTTGGCTGAGGCACTTGTAATGGGGGGCCAAGTCTAAGCAGGTCCCATTCAGGGAGTGTAGGGTCAGAGAGGGGAAGTAGAGCTGAGCTATTGCCTGAATCCCACAGCATGGACACCACTTTTTTTTATGCATGATAAGCTGATTGTCCAGGAACTAGTGCTGTGCGAATGCGGAATTCTGCCACCGAAATTAGTGTGGAATGACCTTTCTGCCGGTGGAAATTCAGGTGGAATTCTGCTGGTTCTTCTGCAGAATTCCTCCTACTGTGATCTGTGAGGGAATTTTATATATCCTAAAGCTATATTTGCTATTAAATGCCTTGAAGCTTATGCTTGCTTTGAAAGCCATGCTGTAACAAAGTCATAATGAATGTAGTAGAAATTTCTGAGTTCATGTTTTTTTTAAGGGTTATAGAATTTGTACTGAGGTTACTTGAGGTACATTTGTAAAACAGAAAGATAGATAAAACTGAGCAGAACTGGTTGTACCAGCCTGAATAACGGGCTTGGACAAAATATAAAGATAAGAGCATGCCTGGGCAAAATATAAAAATAACAGCACGTAGTGGCATTGAAGGCAAGCTGTACATTGCTATGGTGTGAGTGAAACTCATTGTCTCTCTCAGGTCAGCTTGACCCAGGCATATGTATCAAGCAGTAATGGGAAAGAAATAAAATAAGCAGTGAAAAATACCTCATGCATATCAATGTGTTTTTTCTGTTACATTGCTAAAAACTTGTTATGCTGTCTTATGATTGGCTTATACTGAAATGTTGGTATTTTTCAAGATAAGAAGTGCAAAATCTAGCTTATAAAAGCTGCTGTAAATTGTAATCGGAGAACTTTTCCGTTGTAGAAGTCCCACATGCATGTGTAAGGTTTGATCAAATAAAGCGGCGTTAAGACAAAACCCAGTGGTGTGGTTTTTGCCCCGTGACGACGGGAGTGGTTGCTCAGGTAATACTTACAGTGAGAGAATTTGCGATCACAGTTTTGGCGTAGTCGGCAGGATGAGTTCTTCGGTCCGTGTCACCTCATGATTGGGTTGTTTCCTGGACAAAAAGAAGGACATTTTGTGGAACCCCATCAGGACGTGATTTAGGGGCCAGCGACACTCATCATCACTGTAAGTACAAGAATACCTTGGAGCGAGTGTGCACTATAAAGGACAGGCCTAGATAATATGGGAAACAAGGAAAAATAGCTGGGTCCAGAGTTAGTATTATCTGGACCGCAAAATGTATGTTTGACTAAGTTTGACTAAATAAATTACAAGGGCAACTGCACTGCCCTTTGTACTTGTAATTTGTGCTTGCTGCAAGTATATACTGTTAGAGCCAATGATGGCTTTCACAGTTCAGGCTGCTTTAGGAGAAAAGCAGCTGACTGATTAAGTAACGTTAGATAAGCAACATCTAGAGAAAAGAAAATAAACTACTGTGGATGTACGCACAGTAGGTGACTACAGACGGATGATTTGAAAATCCTCCCCCATGTTGCCTATCTGTGTAGTTTCAAGTTTTTCTGTATCAATTTCAGTTCCCTTGCCTCCTATAGAGGCTAAAACATTTGATCCCAAACCCAAGTACTGGGGACCTCTACCAGATGGATCTCAACCTAATACTGTTAGAGATTTTTTGTTTTGTTTTTAAACTGCAAACCAGAGCTCTGGAAAAAGACTTGGTTTGGCAGGTTACTAAAATGGCCAAAAGAAAACCTTTGAAAGGGTTAATAGCTGCAGCATTTGGAAATTATCATGAAGGTCCTGCAGTCAGTTTTCTTACTCAGACTAGTGTATCGGAAAAGAAGAAGAAAAATACCTTGGCACTGGTAAGTCTGAATTTTTATTTAAAGTTGTTTTATGTCTGTCTGTTTTATTTCTGTAATACATATACTAAACAAGGTAATGCTCCGCCTTTCGTGCATGTTTTCTAGCTTATATCTGTGTTCTGTAATTATGTTCTGTTGTCGAGGTTTGAGATAGGATTGACTGCCTTCAGTGCACAACATGTTACAGTAAAAAAAAAGAAAGAAGAAGCTTTTTGCCTCATAGCTGACTGTTTTAATTGTCTTTATTTTAATGGAACATTTGTGCTGCCTAGATAGGGTCAGTGAAGAACTTTTGTTTGTAGTTGGTTGGAGCAGGTAGTGTTGATGGTGAAGAGTTATGACGCATATAGATTGCAATGTGCAGAAAGATTTGTAGTTTGCAAGCAATGTGCCAAGCCACTGCTAGATGAAATGTAATGCGTTAACAGCTGTAAATGGCTTTATCATACTTCTAGTTATAACCAGAAACTTTTTGCAAAATGGCAGGGTGCATATTTTGGCTATGCTCAAAAGGTGTAACCATGTTATACAAGATGTGTTCACTTACAGATGATATGTTGTGCTGCGTTTTAACGGAGTTAAAATTGTTTAAAAAGTGTTTTGTTCTGGAAAGATTTGGCATGGTGATATGTATCAATGTGTTGATTTAAAATTGTCAGTGTTACAAGACAGGGGAGGCAGCACATATATCTAAAACACGTACAGTTTTCTAATGAAACTATGGGCATAACCTCAGCAAATTGGTGTGAAACAACGTCAGTCTTATTTTGTGTTAAGTATCTCTTTTTGTGTATGTGTATGTGTGTGTACTGTCTTGGCCAGCAGTTTTATTGTATGCTTTATTATTATTTAAAGATATTTAATATCAGTAGTGTTCGAGGACACTAAAAAAAAAATAAAATAACTGGGTTTGAAGCGACCTTTGCATGCACACTGTGATCTTTTGCATGTTATTTGACCTTCTTGTGTTTCAACATTTTATGTTACTACCAGTTCAAACTTGATGTATTCCATACCTAAAGCACAACTTTTCACACAAAATGTATGTTTTCATGAAAGCACACCAAGAGTGAACCATGTAATTTGACTTTTATTGCAAAACTAGTATTCTAAGTGAAGAGGAACAAACTTTTCTTCTCGCCTCACTGCTTCTGACTTGCAGCCAACACAGGCAATACTCCAGCTGGAAGGGAGAATTATTCATCATCCCATATTTTTATTATATATATATATAGTACGCTTTGAAAAAGGACTATTACAGCTGTTTTGAGAGTTTACCATCTACAGTTAAAAACAATGGCTTTTGTTTTTATGTGTGACCATGGTGTAATCATTTTTTTGTCTTTTTGAAATGCATTCTAAGAGATACGTACGTGCGGTATTACCATCAATCTGGATTTTTTATAAACTCAGCTGACATTTTGTCATGCTTAGGATAAGGGAACCCAGGGAAGCTTGGCTTCTTTTATCCTATGGAAATAATCTTGTTTTATTTTAAACTGGTGTGTTTGTTTTTGTTGTTTGTCTGTGTTTCTTCTCTTTCTTCAGAGAAAAGAAGTTCCCCATCTTTATAGTAAGGTATGAAACTTACTAAACTAATTGTAATATTATCTTGTTATACTTTAAAGTGTAGTAGGTGGGGATCATGTCACCATCCACAGCTAACTTTTTATTGCTACAGTATTCGAGCTGTCTCTTTCACTTCGAGTTGTCTCTTCCACCAGTAGGAGCTTGGGGAAGGGGTAAGTTACTCTTCCCTTCCAGTGTAGTACCACAAAGGTTGCAAGGTACATCACTGTTCCCCAAAGGGTAAATAAAGAAAATGTATATTTGCCAATAATTGTTTCTTATTTACAGGTTTTAAAAAGACCCAAGGTATTTTAACAGCATAACCCAGCCCAAGCCCTTCTGTTTTTTCTAGTGCAAACAGTTAAACTCACACCTATTATTGGTATAAGAGTTTCCGCCTCACAAGTAATCAGTTACGCTGGAGGGTGAAGTTGTGTATGTATGTCCACACATATTCATTCTTTTGATTATCTTTTCAGCTTTCTTATCCTGTTAAAACAAATGCAAAATAACTTTTGTCATTGTCTTACAGCAATGAATGCATTTTTTTCAACCAGTAAATTCACAGTACTCTAACATTTCTGGACTCTAAGCTAAGTTTACAGTCTATATGTGTTGTTTAAAATGTATTTTATGCATTATGCATTATGCTCAATACTGAAATTGTTCTATTACAAACATGCTTATGTTTCATGTTTAGTTTATAATGTTTTGATATACATCTTGCTACACTGTATCATGTGTGTATTCAGAAAAGTGCTCCACATGTATAATGTTTTTAATGCTCATAACCAAACCTAAATACTGGGACCAGCATTGCTGACCCACCCCTACAATATGTTCCAAAGCAAAACCAAAAGTAAATTAATGCTCCATTTGTCTTATTGCTCACAGGTACCCCTAAAGAATGAGTGTACTCTATGCAGGTTTTGTCATTTTAAATTTTAACAATTATAATATGCAAAATTTAGATTGTACTCCAAACCTATGCTTCAAGCCTTACCCCACTCAGTACTTTGGAGTATTTCACTATACAGGTAAAGAAGGTAGACCTTTTCACTTGTCACGGGTACAATAGGCACTGTTATTAAATTGGCATATGCCAACAACATATGTATTTGCCCCACTAATTGCATTTGGTAAAAGGCATATTGTTATGAACAATATGTTTGAAGCGTGTAACTGCATTAAGCAGGTTAGCAAGAGGAAAAGGAAGAGGAGACCATTATGGTTTTCCAAAGAGGTAGCAAAGAAAGTGAAAGCCAAAAGATAGCATTCAGGCAATACAAAAGACACAGGCAGAAGGGATAGGGAGAAGTACCAGGAGAAACAAAGGGAGGCAGGGAAGTCAGTAAGGAAGCCAAAGCTCAGACAGAAGAACACATTGCAAAATCAGTGGTTAAAGGGGACAAAACCTTTACAGGTACATAAGTGAAAAAGAAAGACAAAGGGAGGATAGTGAGACTGAAGGGGAGGATGGAGTGGCGTGGAGGATGACAACAGTAAAGCTGACATATTGAACAGGTATTTCTGCTCAGTCTTTACTGAGGAAGAGGGGGTAATGGGTCTGAAGGGAGTACAAAGGGTGAGAATGGTGCAGAAATGGATTGCATCACAAGTCCTATGAAGACAAGTTGAAGGAACTGAACATGTACTCCCTGGAGGAGAGGAGGAGAGAGGGATATGATAAGAGACATACAAGTATCTTACAGGGAGAAACAGAGTGCAGGAAAACACTATTTTTAAGCGAAAAAGATGTTCTAGGACTAGAGGGCATGGGATGAAGTTGGAGGAGGACTATTCAGAGGAAACATGAGAAAGAATTTCTTCACAGAACGGGTGGTGGACAAGTGGAACACCCTGCCAGAGGAAGTGGTGGGGCTGAAACAATCACAGATTTAAGAATGCATGGGATAGACATAAAGGAATTCTAGAGGTCGGGTAAGAAACAGACTTCTAGGAAAACAAACTGAATCACAAGCTCAAATGGGCAGACTGGGGGGCCATAGGCCCTATCTGCTGACACTGTCTATGTATCTATGTATCTATGTATCTATGTATTGTAACATTACAAGATTTTATAACTCAGGCCTGCTTGCAACAGACAGGGAATAATGTTCATCACTGTCATAACTGCTTCTGTGATTTCAAAGCAGGAGGTAACCATAACATTGTCATGATTTACAGATGGTCAAATGGTATAATTGAACTGCGGCCTGCACCCCCAGGTGTGGTTAATGTCCCATTTTTCTTTTTTCTTTTCTAACTGCCAGAATTTAGGCTCTGTCACACCACCTTTACAAAACAAAAGTAAATGGTTTAAAAGATTATTTATGTGTTTTTACTCAGTGTCTAACACACTTTGCAAGTTTGCAGGTTTCACGGTGTAGCACATAAGATCTCCACGTTCAACAGCAGTAATACTTTATCTAAGTTGCCAAGACCTTCATCTTTTCCTTAAAAGAAAAACAACTGCCACAGTTTTGATGTTATCACCATCTTTGTGCCTGACTGGTTCCTTATAAGGACTATTGCATGAATCCAGTTATTATTACCTCTGCAAGTGTAATGTTTTCAGCAAAATTACACCTATTTGTAGAACTTTAAATCAACTGAAGAAGGTCCAGTCAGTTCAGACTCTGCAATCAACTTATTGTTTTTGCTTACTATGAAGTTAAGTCTGGGAAGGGGCACTCCCTAACTCCAATGAGAAGATTCTGCTTCAATTGACCTTCAAGCAATACATCCATTTTCTTCACTGGCTTGTTCCAAACATGGTTGTACTTTCTACAACGCTATTGCTCTGTTATGGACTGTGTTCTTCATGGTTTATTGTCAATTGTTACCTTTTATGGACTGTTAATCTTTATGCCGGGTGTAATCAACTACTACAAAACAAATGCCATGCCAGTGTGTGTGTGTGTGTGGCTATTCCATTAAAAGGACTCAATGCACCCCTGGCCAGTGTGTCTACTAATCAGCCATCCAGCAGCTAGCCAGAAAATGAACACTGACTTTTCTACTATGCTGGTGTTTTGTTTTAAATTACTGTCTGCATTGCCCCATGTGCCTTGTGGGGTTACCACCATTCTGCAAATGACATTTCATCTGTATTGTAACTACATCAACCTGTGGATACTTATATGAACTTATGAACTGTTAATTTCATGGACCGTTATGTTTTATAAGGACTTATCTGTCAAGAGACATTATCAACAGATTCTTCAATCAAGCTCCCAGGGTGTGCCACACCTCAACACAAGGTAGCATCTACCTTATTCACTCTCAAAGTGAATTCCATGAACTCTTTTTCATCAACAAAATTGTTATGTTATATTGTGTTATATGTGGTATCACATGTTAGCATTTTTCACATATTTCAATTGTGGTGTTGACATCCTCAATTCTGTATTATGTTTTACAAACTCACGATTTGTGTTCCGTCTGTAACCACCCTGTGCCAACTCCAAAACAGGATGCTTTTTATAAATGCCTTGACTATCTGTATGCTGGCAACCAGTTTTAAATCATATACCTATTCACCTAGTCTAGCAGTCTAAAGTAGAAATGTTTAGTTTTTTTTTTTAACCTTCAGTTATTAACTAATATCTTTACATTTATGTTCAATTTTTGTGAATGTTCGAGTCCCTCAGGGACCTCCTATCTTCAGGGTGGAAATTATTAACAGTGGTCAGTGGCCAAGGTTTTAGTAATCAGTGACCAAACTTTTATCAACAATGTGTAGTTAGCTAACCATAAAACTGAGGAAATAAAAGGTGTAAAATGGCTAGTGTAAATTGCTAAAGGCTAGTAAAAGGTAAAATGGTTAGTAAATGACTAAATGATGCCAACATGTAAATTAGTATATCTAGTAGCAAAGGCTGCAAGTGGAAAATACCACTATGTCACTTAATATGTGTGTGTAAGACTTTAAAAGGGTTAATTGTAAAATTCTATACAATGAAAAAAAAATAGCTGAAAGCATAAAACGGCCGTGGCCAAGATATGTACAAATTCCAGCCTTGCATTTTTTCTAAGCTTGCTACACATAAATATGGGACCCATGGTCATGGCTTACGTTTAGTTGGTGACTGGGGTGCTACTCTTCTCCATTGGGTGACAGTACTTGTAAGTGGTCATATTGGCACTCTGGCTACTGACTGTCCTAATCAAACTTCTCCTACAATGCCTGGGCAACACAATGGTGTCACGGGACGCCACCCACCTGCCCCTTGCTACAACCGAACAAAAGGACCCCATTAAACTGGAGGGGTGTTTCCATTACAAAACGAGCCAGATTGTGGCAAAATATAAAGTGAGAAAAGTAAAAGGATCAGTTAGTTGATACATAGTATCAAAAGGGGAGAGTGTGAGGGAATTTTTATATATCCTAAAGCTATATTTGCTATTAAATGCCTTGAAGCTATGCTTGCTTTGAAAGCCATGCTGTAACAAAGTCATAATGAATGTAGTAGAAATTTCTGAGTTCATGTTTTTTTTTAGGGTTATAGAATTTGTACTGAGGTTACTTGAGGTACATTTGTAAAACAGAAAGATAGATAAAACTGAGCAGAACTGGTTGTACCAGCCTGAATAACGGGCTTGGACAAAATATAAAGATAAGAGCATGCCTGGGCAAAATATAAAATAACAGCATGTAGTGGCATTGAAGGCAAGCTGTACATTGTTATGGTGTGAAGTAAACTCATTGTCTCTCTCAGGTCAGCTTGACCCAGGCATATGTATCAAGCAGTAATGGGAAAGAAAATAAGCAGTGGAAAAATACCTCATGCATATCAATGTGTTTTTCTGTTACATTGCTAAAAACTTGTTATGCTGTCTTATGATTGGCTTATACTGAAATGTTGGTATTTTTCAAGATAAGAAGTGCAAAATCTAGCTTATAAAAGCTGCTGTAAATTGTAATCGGAGAACTTCTCCGTTGTAGAAGTCCACATGCATGTGTAAGGTTTGATCAAATAAAGCGACGTTAAGACAAAACCCAGCTGTGTGGTTTTTGCCCCATGACGACGGGAGAGTGGTTGCTCTAGGCATACTTACAGTGAGAGAATTTGCGATCACAGATCCCAGAATAACATTCCACAGAACAGCAAATTTTATGTGAAAATTATTCTGCAACAATTTCAGTAGAAAATATTGAGATACATTTTTCTGCAGAAAATCATTCCACAACTGTTTTCTGCCACAGATTTCACCATTCCTTTTTGATGAAATTTGGCAATTTGGCAGATGTTTGAAAATTCTGTGGAATTTCATTCTGCCAGAATTTGAAAATTCTGCACAGCACTATCAGGAACTATTTTTGGACTACTGTGAAGTCCTGTTGGAGGAAGCCATCAATAGAGGAGCGAAGTACATGAAGAGTAGATAATGGTATCATCTGCATATTTGTGTATGCTGCTGACTGAGGTGGAGAAGGGGAGGTTATTGATAATGTTTTGAACTGCAGGGTCCCTATTGCCAAACCTCAGGGGACACCAAGGGAGACTGATAGGGCAGGGAGGAGTTTGGGCCAAACGTAACAGACTGGGTACAGTTGGCCAAGTAGAATTGGAACCATGCCAGGGCTGTTGGGGAACAGCATCTGCTACTTTTGTAAGAGCCAAGGGTTGTCCACGGTGACAAAGGCCTTTGCTAGGTGTATAAATATAGCCCTTGTACCTGACCCTTATCTAAATTGGTGTGTATGTCCATGACTCTGAGTACAGAGGTGAAGGTTGAGTGGTTGGGGTGAAAGCTAAACTGGGACAGTGTTAGGAAGTCATATTTCACATAGAAGTTGAATAGCTACCTGCTGACAAACCTCCTGAGAGTTTTGTAGAGGATGGGTAGGAGTGATATTTGCCGTTAGTTTGAGAGAGAGTGTCAGCTGGACCTGATCAGTACTACCAGTACATGCTTCCAACTTCGATGAAATTAGCTGGTGCAGAGGGACCTATTGAAAATGTGAGCAACGGGATAGCTACTACCAGAGTGCCAGTTTTGAGAATTTTGGGTGAGATGCTATCAGATCCACAGCTGGATGTTGTGTTTAGCACAGATAGCTCTTTGCAGATGTCATCGATTGAGATAGCCTACAGGTGGAAGTTGCCGTGTGGCGGGGGTTGTTAGTGGGGATGGGGTGGTTGGGGATGAGAGCCCTAGTACCTTAAATGAAGTACTGGTTGAGAGCCTCAGTGGTTTAGGAGGGGCTGGAGGAGGTCTGTGCCCCACTGGGAGAAGGCAGTTGATTGGGCTGTTACCTGTTTTCCAGAATTTAACAGTGTCAAGGGCATTGCAAGATAGCCTGCTCAGGAAGTAGTTGGCCTTGACTAGTGGTATTCTTCTAGTGCACTGATTCCAGATGGTGGCATAGACTTGCCTGTCCTCTGTTAGCCCGCTTGATTTGTATGTGTTCCAAGCTGAGTCTTTTCACTGGAAAAGTTCAATTAGATCAAGGATTATCCAGGGCTGGTGGTGACTCGGACATTTAACCACTAAATTGGAGTGTGCTTGTTGCAAATGGTTAAGAAGGTGGAAGACAGGTTTATCAGTGCCTCTTCCAGGTTGAGGGCTGACAAGACTTGGGCCCAGTTGGCTGCAAGGAGATCCTGTATGAATCAATTAGAACAGAGTGATTTAAAGGATCTGGCAAAGGTTATTCAGGGGTGGCTTTTGCAGTTTTAATTTTCTTTGTTTTTGAAATTGCTCTTTATACTGTCCTCTCTTGCGTACAGTCTCCACTCCTTCAGGAGACACACAGTGTGGTATCCCTCACACACAGCCTACCCGACTCCTGCTCATTCCCCACAAAGCCTTGGCTATGTCCCCAGGTGGGTACAGGGTGGGGCAGAACACCCTGATGCTGTATCACTTGGTCAGACCCTATTCCGGCAATCAGGCAGGCGCATGGGCTATCAGGGTCTCCGCCAAGGTGCTCCATCATCTAGTAGACTGTGTGCTGTTTTTCCCTTGTTCGGGGTAGCTTGACCCAATGTCATGGTATTACCACCGATGTAGCCACTCCCCATCCCCCCTGTGTCTCACCCCAGAGCTGACTGGTCCCCAGACCTCTGCCTGTGGCCAATAACATCCCAGAGGTGCTGACATGCCAACATGCCCCCTAGCCTCCACCAGGGGTCAGCCCACATTGGAATGAATCCCATCCCTCCTGCCAGAGATGGTGAGCTGTAGTCAGATGCTCAAGCCTATCTTCCCCATCCGACCCCCGTGGCCCAAGTCTGCTACCAATCCTGGGTTACCAGCGTGTAGCGAGTATGGCGTCCAGCGCCTCAACTCTCAGCGGCACTGGGCCAGCTCAGTTTTAATTTTCTGCACACAGTATGCCATTCAGTGATTAATATCTGGTAAGATGCCACAGGTGAGGCTTCTCTGTGGATGTGTTATCAATACCCAGTCTATTGTGCTGTGACTGCTGGAATTGGGGTTGAAGCAGGTGGGCAAGAAAAACAATTGGTGCAGGTTCATGGCATTCATTTTGAAGTGGAGTTTGGTGGGGTGATGGGAGCTTGGTACCAGCTGACCAGTTGAAGTTGAAGTCACTAAGAACAACAAGCCCATACCATTGCAGCCCATACTGTACAAGGCGGTCAGATTGTAGCAGATGAATTCATTCATATCTGGACTTCTCTCTGATATAGGCTATAACTCCACTCTGCACCAATGGGCGTGCAGCCCTATCGTCAGTCAGTCATCGGGCAGCGGGGCAGCAGGCGTGGGATGCTGCCGTCACCGCCGCCCGCGGGGAGCGGGTGGTGGGGCTTCATGGGTGGGTGGGGTGGGGACACTAGATCACCAGGGATGCGGTCTGGGGAGGTTTAAACATTTTGCAGCCCGTGATCGGGCTTAGAGGTCCACTGGACCACCAGGGATATGTTCTTGGGGGTGGCGGTTTAAACATTTTGCAGCCCATGATCGGGCTTAGCGGTCCACTGGACCACCAGGGATATGTCCTTGGGGGTTGACACTTTGCTGCCCAGCGATCGGGCTTAGCGGTCCACTGGACCACCAGGGATATGTCCTTGGGGGTGTTGACACTTTGCTGCCTGCGATCAAGCCAGTCGGGGGTGGGGGATTTTTACACTTTTGCCCGTGATTGGGCTGCAGAGGCATCGGTCCCCAATGACTGCTGCCTGGCAGGGCGCCAGGCGCAAGTCCTCAGGGATTAGTGCACCTGCATGCTAATGGCATGCAAATGGGTCCATAAATAGATGCAAATGGCCCCGGCGCCTTGCATGAATTATGGCTCCATTTGCATATCTGCTTTAATGGGAAATTTGCACATGGCGCCGTGGTACTTGTGCCACGCCAGCGAATGCTCCACTCCTGACCACTTGCGGTGGCGCAAGTTCCACTCGCCATGCACAGTGGCTGTGGCGGGGGGGGTGATATTCAAAGGAGCGTCACTAGCACAACTCCTTTCTAATATCGCCCGGCCATTATTCCTCAGCTGAACTATTTTGTGCAGCGCAAGGGCTTGCACCACAAAATAGCGAGTTTGAATATCCAGCCCATAGTGTATTATTAGAGCTTATTGTGCACGGAATTCAAACAGATCAAAAAACCTCAGTGTGCACATTCTAAAACCTTATTGTGCACATTCTTAGTTACTCTGCATGTTCTAAAACCTTATTGTGCACGTTCTGTTGTTAAGTGCACCTGCAATTCCCCAAGCTCACTGCTGCCAACTGCTTCTGAGGGAATCCTCAGCCCCTGACTACTGTAGGACTTACAGGTCCCCATGAAGCAAACAATCAAAAACAAATATTTTTTAAGTACCTGAATGTTAAATAGTTTACTTTATATCTGGTCAGTCCTGCATCACTCCACCAGCTATGCCACCAAAACAATAGCCCTACTGTCCCCTGCAGCCAGTCCTGTCATAACATTAGTGATGACTAACCTGGGAGGGGATCTCTATGTGCCAGCACATACTAATGTATTCTAATACTTTGTAACAGCACATTTTCATGCTTAGTGCACCGATATTGATCAGGCTGAGTCTGCATGATCGATACCAGTACACTAAGCATGAGAATGTCTGTTACCAATATTAGACTACATTAGTAGTACCAGATATGATATCCCCTGTGACTTAGTCTGTCACTCGTCATCACAGGACTGGCCGAGGGGAGATTGAGACTATTACTTCAGCAGCATGGAGGGTGGAGGACATAGGATCCACCAGATGTAAAATAAACCATCTAACCTCTTAGCTACATAAAATATTCTCTCTTTTGATTATTTGCTTATTCAGCTCGTCTAGGTCCTGCAGCATTAAGGCAGGGGACCTGAGGATTCCTGTTTCACTTCTTTCACTCACTGTACCTCACTGTGCCTCATAGAAAACCTAACAGCAGCATACTGTAGTTATAGTGTTTGTGTCTTTACTTTTTAAAACTATACACTATAACAAATAAAATAGGGCTCCTGTGACACAACTTGTCTTATGTTTGCATCTGGTTGAGATATCAGAATGGACCTCTCAAGCTTCACTCTCAAGATCCATGCTCTGGTATCTTAACTCCATGATGGAAACAGGCTCATTGTGTTTAGGCCCATACATTATTCCTTATATTTAGTACTAACTCTTCAATATGTGTGCCATTATTTGTTATTTTCCTGCTGTGAATGAGTGTTCGGTCAGTGGCACCTTTGGGATTGTCTGAGTGCATGGTCCCTGTTCATGTTTGCATAGCCTGGATCATCTTGGATACCCTCTTCTCTACTGCCTTTACTCTTTTAATGTCCTTTAAATGTGATCTCAAAACTGCATATAGTATTCCAGGTGATGAGCAACCAGTGATCATTAAGCGGCAGATGTACCTCTCTTCTCCTGCTGCTGATCCAATGCCCTATGAACCCTAATTTCCTATTTGCCATTCCCATTGCGAGATTGGATTAGGCTTTTCCTTCAGACTGTCTGAAATGAGTAACTCAAGTCCTTTTCTTCAGATGTGCTTTCCAATACTAGTTCCCCATTTTCTGTTTCCTTTATAGATTTTGTGTCACTATGTGCTTCCTTGTACATTTTGGCACTAAATTTTATCTGCCATACATTCAACAACTTCTGTAGCAACCCAAGTCTCCTTCTTCATAATTCTGAAACCTCCTCACCATCCATACAGCCATCAATTTTAGTATCATCTGGGAAGAGGTGCAGCTTACCATTGATCCTTCTCTGATGTAGCAGATAAAGATGTTAAAGAGGACCAGTATTTAAGCTGATCCCTGAGCACACCACTAGTGACTCCTTGACCCTGAGAACTGCCAATTAATTTCCATTCTTTGGGTTCTGCCTTAACCAGTTTCTCACCCATTATTTGAATTTGTCCCCACACCAGGATATGCATCTTTTAACCAACCATCCACGTGGCTTGGAGTCAAGGCTTTACTGATGTCAAGGCACATTATTTCCACCACCTGCATCTTGTCCGCTGCCTTTGTGACCCAATCAAAGAAACCAATCAGGCCTATATGGCATGACCTCTCCTGTGAACCCATGCTTTGTTTTGTCCTAAAGTCCATTTGTCTCCAGGATTTATGATCTCTTATGGTTTTACACACTAGACATTAGAATGACAGTACTGTAGTTCCTGCTTTATTCCACCTCTTTGGCAGTAGGACCACATTTACTATCTTCCACTCTCTGGGTATAGCTCTGCCTTCAGTGAGATACTGCATTGAAGAGCTCAGCTAGTGACTCAACTAGGCCTGCTCCATTGCCTAAAACACATGGAGATGAAGCCTGTTCAGGCCCATAAACTTATCCATTTTAGTACTCTTAAACCCTCTAGTACCAGTTCATCAAATCGGATCCTCATTAACAACAGCCCTCTCCTTCTCCCCACCTACTGTGTGGAACAGTTGGACATCACCCCTTTTCCTTCATTCTGAACACCAAGCAGAAATATCTGTTCAGGATGTCCACCTTTCTGTTCTCCTCCTTTCCCCACCCATCACCCTGCTTCTGTTTGCCTATTCCTTGCATAGTTTCTCTTCTCCCATATGTAATGATTGAAGGTCTCAACCCTTATTCATATCCTCCACTATCTTTAACTCTGCACAGTCTCAGGCTTCGCATGCCCTGCTGGCCTCTCACATAATGATATGAATCTGTACCCTGCCCCCAAAACTTAGCTGGTTCTGTTTTCCTTAAATGCCTTTTTCTTTGCCTTCACAGTTCTCTACTTCTATTTTGAACCACAGTGGTTCCTCATCCCTCCTGTTCTTACATATTACCATATCACAGAGACTTTTTTCTGTTATCCCAGTTTTTATCACTTCCTCTGGGCTTTCACCCTCTCTGCCAGTATTATCCTTTTCTAGTTTCTGCAGTGGCTCTCTCATCCAATCAAAATTAGCCCTCCTAAAATCCAGGACATTAGTCTGTTATTGATTACTCTCTGCTTCAAGTTTGATCTCAAACCAAACTGTCTGGAGTCATTTCTGCCAAGTGGATCCAGCACTGTGACCTCCTCAACACTGCCCCTAAGTCAAGGATGTCGGCTTCCCTTGTAGGCTCCTCCACCCTTTAACTAGGAATGCTTCCTGAAAAACCTCAGCCAGCTTTTTGACATTCTTGCACCGCCTGCCAGCCAACCAAGCAAAAGCACTGACATTGATTTTTAAATGGAGCTGCTAAATTGCCCAAAGAAAAAGGTACAAATATGGCAATGCTGCTGTCTGAACAGAAGGTTAAATGGGAGGGTTAACTCAAGCTTGCTGTTTTGATTTATTTGCTCTTTTGGATGTCACGGTGTAGCTGGAGTATGGGAAGCCTTAATACTGATTATGTGCTGAATGTCTTTTTCACTGCTCTGGTAACTTTATTCCATAGTATACTGTAATTTTCAAACCCACTGCTCATATACCCCCACCACCACTGCCAACATGAAGCTTTAACTTCATAATATGGAGGATAATGGATGGGAACCAGTTATATATGCTGCGTTCCCATCAAGAGGTTATCATGACAACATAGTAAACCTCGAGAATAGAGCTAAAGAGGTTTACAGTTGGCATGATGACCTTGAGATGGAACTCAGTGCTCTTGTTAATTGGAGCTCATCCATTGTCTTTATAATGTATCAGCACCAGTTAAATGAAATTTGTCCTTACTTTACTTTTTTCCATTACACCACTCTCCTTCAGTGCCAGCTCTCACTGCCATGGCCATTTGTCGTAAGCTGGTAGTTCACTAGATGCACATGTGCAGATCCATTCATGTTGTTATGGTATCATTGTGATGTACTTAGGAGGATATAACGACCTCTTGATATCACAAGGATACCACGACAAGATGGAATTCATCGAATTCCATCAATGACAACCCTCATCCATACATTACACAATAGTTACAATCAGCCAGACCACAAATTAAGACATGTTTTATGTCCGAAAATGTGATTTTGTTTATAGAACGGAACTACTGTGGATGCAAAATGAAAGACATGCACAACATTCTGATGTCTGCAAATGCCTTTTGAAGCAATGGGGTTTTAGCTGTGGATATTACAGTAGATCCTTTTAATAGGGACACCAAAATAAACAGTACCATCCCATTTAAGCGAGTGTCCCTTTTAAATGGAGTTATCCTGTGTGATACAGAAAATGAGTGCCACTCATGAGTATGGTAATGGACTGTAACCTTTGTTAACACTAAGTACTGTACTTTACCTTATTAAATCTTGTATTGCATCTGAACATATGAAATTTGCCAGCAAAAAAGGCCTAGAGGTCTATCAAGTCTGCTTGAATGTGCAGTTAGCACCCTTATTCCTGCAGCTGCCCTCCCTTCCACTCTCCCCTTCATTAACCCTCCCCTTGTCCTGTCCCATCCCCTTTGAAGCAGTCCACTGTTCTACTGGATACCACTTCTGCAGGTAACGCATTCCACCAGCCACCACCCTCTCTGTAAAAAGTGTCTCCTTATCTCCCTCCTCAACCTTCCTCCTCCAGTCTCATATCATGGCCCCTGGTGTCCCTCCCTCCCTTACTTTGAACAGCCCCTCTGTATCTGTCTTGTTTATTCCTTTCATGTACTTAAAGGTTTCAATCATGTCCCCCCTATCCCTCCTCTCCTCCAGTGAGTACATGTTCGCCCCTCAGCCTCCTCTTGTATGAAGTCCCCCAGCCCCTTGATCATCTTTTGTCGCCCTGCACTGCACCCTCCAGTAACTTAATGTCCCTCTTCAGATGTGGGTGCCAGTACTGCACGCAGTACTCCAGGTGTGGTCTAACTAACGACCTATACAGTGGCAGAATCACCTCCTCCCCTCCTCGAGGATATACCCCTGCAATACAACCCAGCATTTTGTTGGCCTTTGCAGCTGCCTTTCTACATTGTGCTGAGTTGTTTATTGACCCTGTAATGAGCACCCCCAGATCCTTCTCCTCCTCTGTCTGGGCTAGCCACTCCCCAGTTGGTAACTCCTCCTTGGGTTCTTCATCCCAAAATGCAGCACTTTGCACTTATGGCATTAAACCCCAGTTGCCAGGTGTCTGACCAGGTTTCAAGCTTTGCCAGATCATCCTGCAACCAGTGGCATCCCCTAGGTCATCCACCACCACTCCTACCTTGGTATCATCAGCAAATAGACTGATCTTGCTCTTGATGTCCCATGATGTGTCTGCAGTGAATATCCCAAACAACACTGGTCCCAACACTGAGCCCTGTGGAACACTGCTCGTCACTACCCTTGAGTGTGAGAGCTCCCACCCACCACCACCCTCTGTTGCCTTCCCTGAAGCTAGTTTCCTACCCATCTCAAAAGCTTTGCACCGCCCCTGTGCCTACTAACTTACTTCCCAGCCTTCCATGCGGCACCGAGTCGAATGCCTTATTGAAGTCCAGATACAGGATATCCACTGCATGGCCCCTGTCCAGTTGCCTAGTTACCCAGTCATAGAACTCCACCAGGTTGGTTTGGCAGGATCTTCCCCATATGAAGCCATATTGTCTGCTGTCCTGTAGTCCTTGCCTCTAGGAGGGCCACCAGCCTCTCTCTTCAGGATCATCTCCATTAGCTTACCCACGATGGATGTGAGGATCACTGGTCTATAATTTCCCAGTTCATCCTGAGCCACTCTTGTGGAGGGGCACCACATGAGCCATCCTTAAACCTGAGGTACACACCCTCGAATGTAGTGAGGCACTAAATAGATCTGCCAAAGGTCCTGCAAGGACCTCTGCCAGCTCCTTCAGTACCCTGGGGTGGATGCCATCTGGGCCTGGTGCCTTGTCCACACTCAGTGCCTTCAAACCCTCCCAAACGCTGCCCTCCATGATTTCCCCATCTGTCACACCTCCCCCTTGTTTCTGCCATTTCTCCCCTTGGGTGTCACCCCTCTTCTCTTTAGTAAATACTGAGCAGAAGTACTCATTTAGTGCTTCTGCCTTATCTCACCCTGCTTCACCCAACCTCCCTCCTTCCTAATCCTTACTATGTGGTCTTTACAGCTCCTTTTCTTCCTGATATACCTAAAGAAGTCCTTCCCCTTCTTAATGCCTTGTGCCAGCCTGAGTTCCATAGATGCTTTGGCTCCCCTTACTGCCCTTGTCACCTCCTTCAATTCTGACAAGTACTCCTCCCTGTCCTCCCTCCCTGTTTTTTGTACTTCCTAAAGGCAGCTCTTTCCTCCTTACCTTTTCCATGACCTCCTTGCTCAACCAGCTTGGTTTCTTAGCCCTAGCCTTCTTGCTCTGGGCCTTGCAGCAGGTTTTAGTTGCCTCCACTATCCCCCAGCTTGAGCTCCCACCTCTAATTAGTGTCCATACTAGACTGAATTCTGGGCAGGTACCCTTACCACTTCCCCATCCTCCTAAAGTTGGCCCTCCTGAAGTCCAGCACCCTGTGCCAGATTCCACCTTCCTTGCCCATATTCTGTATTGTCATGTTGCCATGCTGCAGTTAACCCCAAATAAAGGCTCATGTAAAAGTAAATAATGTGTGCATGACATACTGACAGAATTTGAAGTACTAATTACTAAAACAAAAGCAGCAACTAACAAAAACAAGGACTCTCCAGGGCCCTTGAAAAGCTTTATTTTGTGCTCTGACCATCCCAGTTAACCAACCCATTTATTCTGTAATAAAACCTCTTTGAGCCCTCCACCAGGTAGGGGGTGAGTAAACAGGACTTTGGGCCCTGCACAAAACAATAGGTGAGTCCCAGCTTGCTTTGGGGAGGGCTCTGCAAGGAACCTTAAGTATCAAGAGGCTGAATGTATTTGACTTTTGTTTTTGCAGCTAAATTTTATTCAGCATTTTACAGAGCACTCAGAAGGCATAACTTTGTATTCAGTCTACAGGCAGGTCTAGGTCAGGAAATATTAAGCTCAGTCAAACATAGTACGTCATCCAATGGATACATTATATGGTATATTGAGTCATGTTTGGCCTGCCGGTGCAATGGTAGAGCATCCATCTATGATGCTGACATCTTGGGTTCAGGAACGGACCACAGAGTCAGAGAGCTGGCCAGGGGAAAAGGATGGTGCATCCCTGGGACCACTTTCCTTCTCTGAAGGGGGTGAGGATACATTCGGTTCTTGTCTGACACCTAGCAGAGACTGGGACTTAGCAGCTCTTGTCTGGCAAGATTCTGCTGGGGGCATGTTGGATGTTGGCACTGAGGCACCCCACATCATTGCATACCACACCGCCTATGGGGTCTTCAAAAAACCTTGCAGCAGCCATGTATGATGCCCTGCTCCACTGGCCCTGATTGCTTCTGGGTGACCTAGCACTGTCAGGTGCCCTTGGGCCTGACACCGCACTACACTGGGGTAAGCTTGTGAGCAACCCCTGGTAGGTGATCCTGCCGCATCCTTGTATTGGCATCGTGGATGTTCGTATTAAGGTTCATACTAAGGTTTGTAAGAGCTAGGGGCTTTTATGCCCATAATGCTCTTTAAAGACACTAATAATAATAACCAATAAATTTACTGGATAGTATGAACTTGTCAAGGTGATGTTTAAACATATGTTTGGAACTGCTAATTACAACATCCTCAGGCAAGGAGTTCCAAGGTTTTATTACACATAGGGAGAAGAAAAATTTCCTTGCCATCAGATTAAATGTTTTGTCATATAATTGAAGCAGATGGCCTCTTGTATTATATGGGTTTTATTTGAACTCAAATCCCAGCTCAGTAATTAAGAAAGGGTCTTGCATAACATCATACATAAACAGGAGATCACCCTGCACATGTCGGACCACTAGTGACATCAGATTCAGCAATACAAGCCTAGATTCATAAGGGTCATCATATAATCCTTTAATATGTTTAGTATATTTACGCTGGACCTTTTCAAGTGAATTAATGTCTGATTTCTTAAAGGGCTCCATAGTTGGGATGCGATTCCAAGTGGGGCCTAACATAGGCTCGAAACGGGCATTAAGACTCTCCTGTCCTTAGACTTAATATTACGCCTAATGGATCAGATTACTTTATTAGATTGTGTGATAATCTCATTGATCTCTATTGAAGGGCAAAAGTCAGAAGATATATTTACTCCCAAATCCCTTTCATTTGCTGAAATATTAAGTTTTTGCCAGCCAGGTGATAAGTCGCTTGCTGGTTTAATGCACCCAAATGCATAACCTTGCATTTTCAGGATTTAATTGCATCTGCCATTTAGTAACCCAACTGGATATTTTATTCAAGTCTGACTGTATGATGTCCATTTGATCCATAGTTAGACATGGTCCTCCTATTTTAACATCATCTGCATATTTTATTGCAGAGGAACAACAATCTTTAGTTAAGTCACTTATAAAAAATTTGAAATAGACAAGGTCCCAACACAGATCCCTGCAGAACGCCGGTGGTAACGAACCAATTTTGGAGAAATGGCCATTAATAATTACATGTTGGGTTCTGTTAGTTGGCCAATTAGAAATCCAGTTCATAATAAGTCCATTGATTTTAGGTCATATAGCTTTTTAATTAAGGCCCAATGTGGCATGGTATCAAAGGCCTTACTAAAGTCAATAAAAATAATATCATATGGTATCTTCTTATCAAGTGAATAACATTTTCATAAAACACATCAAGTTGGTTAAACAACTACGTCTCCTTTTAAAGGCATGTTGGGATGAATCGGATAAATCAGAAATAGGGAGATTATGTCTTTTATTAGGCTTTCCAACATTTTACAGAGAGGTGACATTAGACTAATGGGTCTATAATTCTCCCAGCTATTTTTGGTCCTTTTGTAAATTGGTATTACAAAGGCTGTTTTCTATGAACCAGGGATGAAGTTCTGTGCTAAACAATTATTAAACAGTAACCTTTAATGGAACCACAAGAGAGTGTCTTAGTAAAATAAATAATGACCTGCTAAGTAGTCAGGAGAGATACTAGTTTTACCGTTCTGCAGGGATAATTTAAGTAAGATATTCTCCTTTGAGATAGTGATGGGTAGATCAATACTTGTAACAGGAGAGGACATATCTTTAGATGGTTGAAATAGCTCACAAAATTTGGTGTTAAATATTTTCGCCATCTCACGAGGGTAATTTATTATCTGATCATTGTATTGTAAAGGACGCCAAATAGAGGAGTTATTATTTCTCAGGCCTTCGTGAATAATGTCTGGTCTTTTCTCCATTGTATGGAGAAGTCAGATATTCCATCTGTTCTGGAGTTCTATGTCACATTTTTGTAACTGTCCAGTAAGTTTTCCATCTTATATATGCCCCACACCGAGTCCTCCCAGTGTGATATAGTCAGAGGGTTGGGAGTAAGCCACAGCCTTATGATTACCTTTTTCCCTGCTGCCATGATAATACCTAGGAGGTATAAATTAGGATGGGAGAACCTCAAAGGGCTCTGAGGTTCTAAAAGGTTCTGATTAGCAAGAAAGGTTCAGATGCTTATCCAAATCTTATCCAAACCTTTTATAATATTTATTGCTTTATGGTAACTGCCTGTTAAAAATCATTTTAAATTGCTTTTTATCAACATATCTGTAGAAAAAGCATTTAAACCACTGTTTAGTAGTAATAAACAGCATGATTAGTGAAATGAAATGAGAAGGAGTGAATGATGTGACTGTGGATGTGCTTACTGGAAATGCCAGTGCTGTAATATGTACGCATGAACCTAACAACTGGCACCAACCTCTAAGATGATGAAGATGATTTTGTCCAAAAGTAGACAAGTTCCAGAACTCTGACCAGCCCTTATAGTATAGTACTTAAAGCACCAGTGTGAACCATGAAACTCTGACAGCCACCCACCACATATTGTCTATGTGATTTTTTGTCAAAAGGCAGGAAAATCCCAGAATGCTGTCTAATCACTCTTCTGTTTCTGACATTTAAGAAAGTAATACTAGTACTGTGTATAAGTTATCAATAGTGATTTTTATTTCTCAACAGGCAACACTGTGAATGTCTCTTAATTAAGTAATGAAGAAGCCAGAGACACAAAAACAGCACCAGGCCAGAGCAGAGGGCAGCCAGTCAGACAGCAAGTCAAAGAGAGTCAGTCAGCCAGCTACCACTTCAAGACTCTACTACACTCACCTACTACAATCAGCAAAAACAGAAGTAGTCTACCAGCACTGAAATCAGTATAGTTAAGGCACATTTACCAAAAATGACTGCTTAGAAAAGAATGAGAAAGTAACTGTGATGATGAGCAAATCCCAGACCAGATCTTTAGTGTGTATAACTGTACTTTGCCTAGGTAGCAACAGAAGGAGAGAAAAGCGGTCTCAGTTTTCACTGTTACCTAATAAGAGGAAGCGAAGAAGAAGAAGTCACCCAGGTTTTCACCTGGGGAGGCGAGAAGAAGAGAAAGAAAAGGATGGGTGAACAGATATTGATATGCATTGCAATTTAAACAAGGAATTTTGTAAATACAATAATGATGAATGGTGATGGAATATGTAAATACAAATGTGAACTAGAATAAATTGATTGCCAATCTGAGCACAACAACACACAATTGTCTGTCCTGTTTGTGGGGGACAATGGAGTTTGCCCTTTAAAGGGCAGACCAAGTTGTCTGGTGAACCCCTCCCTTGTGGCAGAGATGGTTTGCTCAGAGAAGAAGGGGAGGGAAGTCATAGGACAAGGGTCAGGGCAGGTAGGAAAGGGTAGGGCTAAGAATTTGAACAGAATAGGGATAGAAGGAAAATGAAGGAGGAAGGATAGAGGATACTTGGTAAAAAGGAGCAGCACAGAGGATACAGCCTCTTTTGCTGAAGTTTGTTGCTTCTCACCCACCCATCAAAGGAAGACAGAGAAAGGGGTCTTGGAAGTTGTTTGGTCTGTCACAGGTGGAGGGCAGAATGAGCCCTGTCTGGCTGTGATGGACTGCCACAGGTGGATGGCAAGGGGAGGGGAGGAAGGAGGGCAGGAGAGAATGATAAAGGAATATGACGAGAAGAAGAAGCAGCAGAAGGAGAAAAGCAGTCTTGGTTTTCACTGTTACCTAATAAAGAGGAAGAGAAGAAAGAAGTTACCAGGTTTTCACCTGGGAGTCAAGAAGAAGAAGAAGAGAAAGAAAAGGATGGGTGAACAGATATTGATATGCATTGCAATTTAAACAAGGAATTTTGTAAGACAAATAATGATGAATGGCGATGAAATATGTAAATACAAATGTGAAACAGAATAAATTGATTGCCAGTCTGAGCACAACAACACACAGCTGTCTGTCCTGTTTGTGGGGGATGGGAATCCAGGACAACTGTACTTTGCTTAGCTAGTTTAATGGTTTTATTTCTCAGTCATAGACCATGTGTGTTTTGCTTACCAGCAAAGACTTCCTCTGCATGAAATGCAACACAAAGCAATGTGAGAGAATAGCACCAGCCAGTCCAGAACTAATTAATTTGCCACTCTTACTAGTTGCTACCACTACTATCAGGGAAAAAAACAGAGCTAGCAGTACTTATGTGGTTATAGGTGCATTTAGCTAAACAATCTCCTTAGAATGAGAAAGTGACTGTGTGTGAGAGAACAGGGACTTGCCTGCCACAGTTAGCTTTGCTACCAGTACAATCATGTGATGTACTGGCTGCACTCTCCCACCCAGCCCCAGGATGACGGCAGTTTGGTCTAAAGACAGGCAAGTCCCAGATCTTGATTTTTAACCAGTCTCCTGAGTCTAATGTTTTGTAGATGGCAACAATGGGTGTGTAATGTATGTCAACAATTAATGCATGTTTAGAAACAGTTCCCGGTATGGAACGCAACATGAAGCAATGTGAAAGAAGAACACTAGGCAGTCCAAAGTGAACACTTCACCACTGCTACAACCACTACTATAAGGGGTAAAAACAGAGCTAGCAGCATGTATCAATATGGTTATGATAATTATTCTTAGGCACATTTAGCTAAATGATCTCAGAATGAGCAAGCTACTGTGTGTGTGTGATCAGGGACTTGCCTGGCCGCAATTGCTACCAGTGCAGTCATGTGATGTACTGGCTGTGCCTCCCACCCACCTCCAGGATGATGATGATGCAGTCCAAGGGCAGGCAAGTCCCAGATCTCTACTGTTAAGCAATCCAGTCTCAAAATTAAAAGCTGATGTTCCACTTAATCCACAGATGCAAAACAGTTACTGCTGTCAGTGCCATCTCCTTTATGATTAACATTACATGTGCAGCCAAAGTTTGCAAGTTAAACTTCAAGAACATTAGTTTCTCCATATTGTCTGGTGTTAATCTTGTTCATTTATCAGTCACAACATCCTCAGCAGAGCTAAATAAATGTTCAGAACAGACACTGGAGGGTGGACATCCAATATACTTACAAGCCAGGGTAGCCAGCTTTGACCAGCATGATTTTTTTCTGTTGCTGGTAAGCAAAAGGTCATCCTTAATACTAACATCGGGCTTAGACAGATATGCATCTACCATGCTTACTACTGAACATGCATTTTCTCCTTGTGGAGTTTCAATGTCCTGCAGCTGGCATCAAATGCCATTCTCCTCGTTGTCTGCTTCTGTACTGTTTTTTGGAGCAGTTTTTGAATGTGAGGTGGTGTCATTGTAGTACAGCTTCCAAGTCCTCCTAATAAAACCTCATCTAATATATCAATCAAAACTTGCCTGTAGTTCAACTCCTCCATATCCTCAGAAACCACATCAGGAAAGTGTCTGTTCCAGAAACATTGATCTAGCAATGTTGCTAAGAGATACAACTTGCTCTGTGTCATTGTTGATAATTTGTCATTATTGCTAAATCTGAAAAGCATGTTATTGACTAGAGATTGATTCATACCCTAAGTTGTTTCTCTTTTTTTTCCAACCTTTATTTGAGAAGTAGAATGAGTGGAATAACTTGGCTAAGGTATGCTTTTCCTGCACTGACCTCTTCTGAAGCACTCATGAATGGTTTCAGAATGTGACACTACTGTTCCAGCAGAGGCCATTGAATAGAATGGAGTACAATGCCCTCCCCAATATCATTGTACGTGATACACTGAATGATACTTACCGCTTGTTCAATGATGTATTTAATCATAAAGTAAGTTGATTCCACTTTGTTGGTACATCCTGAACAAGCCTGAGACATGGAAGACCCTTGTCCTTCTGAATATCAGCAAGGATGTCACGGCTTTTACTGAATGGTTGAAGTGGCACACATTTTGCACACTGTATCACAGTGGTTGATACTTGCCGGTCATTATCCAGGAAGCTTTGAACAATTAGGTTAAGACAATGTGCAAAACAGCATATATGTACATAGTTGCCATTGTGAAGAGCTGTTTTAATATTTAAACCATTGTCAACAACAAAAACAACTTTCAAACCCTGTGAAGTGACCCAAGCAGTAACTAGTCTTTCAGTTCTTGCTGAATGGAGAAGTGCCATTTTCTGAAACATGACAAGTTTTTTGAGCTCTGAGAGATAGTAGTGGTAGTAGTAGTACTGGTTGAAGTGGTAGGGGTAGCAGACAGACTGGTATGTGAGGATGATGATGATGAGTTGTCTGCAAACTGTCCCAGTGTGCAATAAGAGAAAGATAGGCAATGGTTTGGATGCTGGGCCATATCAGTAGTAAAGTGAACTACCTTGTCCTTAGCCTCTCAGACAGCATGCCTTACTTGAAGTACTAAGCTGTCATACATCCTGGGCACAGTGGTTACTGAGAAGTATTTTCTACTTGACATTAAATATCAAGGCTCTAAGTATTCTATAAGCCTTCTGAAATCCATGTCTTCCACAATAGAGTATGGGCTGCAAATCAAGTACAATAATTTCTGCTATTTACGATTTATTGCCAGTGCTATGCGGTGGTTTCATGAATATTTATACTTTCTTTCAAAACTTCTTTAACTTCAATTGCCTCCTATCAGGGGTAAAGTTAATTTGGCTGGGGATGTTGTATGACTATGTGCCGTGCTTGGTAAAACAGAGGAGCTTACAGAATTATCTTGAGAAGAAGGTAGACTTTGGATCTTGCCTGGTGATCATATCCCACTGTTTCAGCAGAATGTTCCTGTTCACCGAGAGCCCTGCAAGATTTCCAGGCACCAATTGAGACTGTTTATTTGAACCATAAATAATGATGGGGTGAAGTTATGTAAGGTATCACAACATCGTTGTGGTTCCAAGATGCCCTTTATTTTTCCTCCTACTAACACAAGTATTGCAATGCTCACATATAGCTTGGCAAGCATCCTTGGGGTTTACATAAAATGATTTCAAACAGTAGAGGTGGACTGTCTACATCTAGTAACAAGCCCAGTAGGAGTCACACAGTTGGGGTTATGGGGAAGACGTATCAGCAGAAGATTCAGATCCATCAGGTGAGATAGTCATAGAATCCTCTGCAGCATCATTGCCATCATCATGACTGTTAGACTTTGTTTCACTTGTGTGGCTTGTGCCTTTGACTTTTCTTTTTCCTATTGGCAGTCTACTACTGTCTTTATCATTATCCACACTGTCAATGTCAGAACCAGAATAAGACATAGCTAAAGGTAAAATCACAAGCTCTTCATCAGTCTCACTATGACCATAGTGGTCATCATCATCTTCATCAGATTCAGTGGTGCTAACACTTACAGTCACAGACTGAGTTATCCGATATGTGTGTGTTGCAAATTGAGCAACTACACTGCAAGTTGTACCGTGCAAGTGCTAAGCTTTATGTACAATTGGAATATTTATTTTTGCACTTTTCTCAGATGACTTGCTACTATCTTTGGAAACATTGTTTGCTGTACTGAGCCTTTCTGACATAGACAGTCCACACCCCTTAATGATTTCTCAGTATTTTGAGACTTAGCCTGTACACTGAGTAGTAGCATTTAGCTCAGCCCCTTCAGAAGACCGTGGTGCTTTTACTTTACTTTTGGCCCTTTCTTCTTTCTGGGGTCTTGAACAAGCATTTATGTTTACTTCTTTGCCCCAAGTTTTTGCTTTACTATTTTTTGGAGTACTCATAATGTCACTGCAATCTGTAGCTTGTTCAGGGGCAACAGCAAGCGGTGGTGGCTGTCAGTTTAATTCATACACAGGTCTGTCACACTCACGCTCAACATAGTTCACACACACACTGCACCTAGGCTACAAGGGCTGATGCTGCAGGCAGTGTTACCCACAGAGATTCAGGGACCTGGCCTAACCCTCTCTGACACAGTAATTTTCCTTCAAGGATTATTTTTATTTATTCCACTTGGCGTAATGCCCTGCCCACTGAGCCAAAGCTTGTCAATTTACCTCACAGAGGACAGGGAGGAAGAGAAGATCAGAGCTGACTGACTTGTTTGGGGGGCACAGACAGCATGTAAGAAGTGGCACTGGTGGCTAGTTGTCAGATTTTATATCACACATATGCAGTAGCTCACACACTGCATCTAGGCTATAAAGGCTGATGCTGCAGGCACTGCTACTGACAGAGATTCAGGGACCTGTCCTAAACCTCTCTGACACAGTACTTTTCCTTCATGGATTATTTTTATTTATTCCACATGATGGAATGCCCTCCTCACTGAGCCAACACTTGTCAATTTACCCCACGGAGCACAGGGAGAAAGAGATGAGATTACTGACTTTTGGGGCAGGAGGTGTTATACAGACAGTATGCAAGAAGTGGCACTGCTGGCTGGCTGGCTGGCTGTCAAATTTTACTTCACAAGCACTAGTTATTTATTTATTTATTTAAATGTTTCAATAGGAATGCATACTGAGCAGACAACTGCTTGATTCAAGATGCGTTCTGGGGAGGGGAACATGGAAGACAATACCATATATACAGCAACAATAAATAGAAACAGCACATTTAACACACAAGAATACAGCAGATGATCATAAGACACAATCACATAGTAATAGATTTCAGGTCTATAGCCCTATTTGGGAGTGTCAGTTCATACACTGCACCTAGACTATAAGGGCTGATGCTGCAGGCACTGTTACCCACAGAGATACAGGGACCAGGCCTAACCCCTCTCCGACACAGTGCATTTCTTTCAAGGATTATTTTTATTTATCCCACATGACGGAATGCCCTGCCCACTGAGCCAAAGCTTGTCAATTTACCTCATGGAGCACAGGGAGGAAGAGAAGATGAGAGCTGGCTTGACTTGTTTTGGGGAGGGTCACACAAAAATATGCAAGAAGTGGCACTGGTGGCTGGCTGTCAGTTTGTAGTTCACGCACACAGAGAAGTTCATACTTTGTACCTAGGGTACAAGGGCTGATGCTGCAGGCGCTGCTACCCACAGAGATTCAGGGAACTGGCCTAACCTCTCTGACACAATACTGTTCCTTCATGGATTATTTTTATTTATTCCATGTGATGGGATGCCCTCCCACTGAGCCAAAGCTTGTCAATTTACCACATGGAGCACAGTAAGGAAGAGATGAGAGCTGACTGACTTATTTTTTTTGGGGGAGGGTGTCAAAAGACAGTATGCAAAAAGCGGAATCGGTAGCTGGCTGTCACATTTTGTTTCACACACACATAATAGATCACACACTGCACCAAGGCTATAAGGGCTGATGCTGCAACCACTACTACCCACAGAGATTCAGGGACCTAGTCCTCTGACACAGTACTCTCTTTCAGGGATTATTATTTATTTATTCCACGTGATGTGATGGAATGCCCTGCCCATTGCGCCAAAGCTTGTCAATTTGCCCCACAGAGCACAGGGAGGAAGAGATGAGAGCTGATTGACTTGTTTTTTGGGGTGGGGACACATAGACAGTATGCAAGAAGTGACACTGGTGGCTGACCAGCAGATTTTATTTCACACACACACAGTAGTTTACACACTGCACCTAGGCTATAATGGCTGATGCTGTAGGCCCTTCTACTCTCAGAGATTCAGGTACCTGCCCTAACCCTCTCCGACACAGTAATTCCTTAAAGGATTATTCTATGTGACAGAATGCCCACTGAGCCAAAGCTGTAGATACCGTATGGAGCACAGGCAGAGATGAGAGCTGACTGACTTCTTCGGGGGGCACACAGTGAGAAGAGGTACTGGTTGGTTAACTTGCTGGTGGGTAGCACAGTTCACCCCCCTGCTGCCAAATAAAAATAAAGAATTGGCACTCACTCACTTCCCCAGTCTTCTTCCTCCTCCTCCTTTTACCTTCCTTGGGTCTCTGACTCCCAATGCCCACTCCCTGACTCCCAGACCCAGCTCCCCATCCCCACCCCAAGTTTTCCGATTCTCTTGTTTTTCAAAAAATATTTCTTTTAAATTTTTCTTTTTGACAGTCTGAGTCCCTCTCAACTATTTACCCAGCCCAACCAGCAAACAAAGCAGCAAGCGTTGCACTGTTGCAATGGTTACAGAACATTCAACACACACAGAGCAAGGGGTCACGTGATGGCATCCATCTGAGCAGCAGCTGAGATCCTGAGCTCCCCTCTGGCCTCCTCAACTGCAGAATTTAAGGTGTATCCTGACGTTTTTCGAAAATTTACTTAAATAGCAAGTCTTTTAACATTCTGTCATCGATAGAGAGCCTTGCCTTGAAATTTTAAGCCCTAGCTGGGTCAGCGATGGAGGTGGATTCGAAACAGGCCCTTACCAAGCACACCCTCGAGCATCCCCTGAGAAGGCTGCAAAAACAGAGGAATCAGGCCCCAGCCAGGCCGGACCGCAGAGGTGATAAAGCAATACAGCCTACGCCTATTATCGGAGGATAAATTCTCTAGGAGCTTGGTCCTCTGAAGGAGCTTCTTGTGGAACTTACAGGAACTCAAATCTTTATGTAGCGACCTCTGATGTTTCTAAAAAGTTTCAGATGTGGAGGTCAGGGTCGCTTCTGCTGAAAAATGGAGATCTAGGGCTGAGATGGAGATAAAAGAATTAAGGCAACAGGTGAAGAGACTCCAACTTAAGACTGAGGACCTGGAGGGCGAAACCAAACAACTTGTTAATAATTGGCCTCCCGGAGTTGGAAGAAGGCCCAGACCTTATGGCTTTCCTACAGAGGTTCTTTGTTAAAATTTAGGCCCATCTCCCATAAATGCCTCCTACCATCTCGAAAGGGCCCACCACTCACTGCGCCCTCGACCTACAGCTGGATCCCTGCCGCGTCCGATCATTATTAAATTTCTTAGCTACCTGGAAAGGCAGCATGTGTATTTGAAGGCCTGGGAGCTTAAAGAAATCTTGTAGGTGCTTCAAGATCCGGATCACCCAGGACCTTCCCCAAGGAGATTCGTGAAAAGAGAGCAGAGTACCACCAAATAGTGCAGAAACTCATAGCAGCGGCAATCCTGTTCAGGATGGTATATCCTGCAACCCTGAAAGTTACTGTTGGAGGCTCAGCCACGAGTTTTAGTACCCAGAAGCGGCCCACAAGGAGCTTACTAACAGACTGCCCGACCTGTTTAAGGGATACGGCTGAGGACTATATGGTGGACTTTCAGGAGCTGTGTTAATGCTCGTTTGAAATATTAATACTATTGTAGATGGTGTCTGTGTTACCCTTGTTGGCTGTTGTTGTGACCCCTGGCCTTCTGTTTCACGCTTGCCCACCCTTCTTGTCACTTACCTCTGTGTTGTGCTTTGTTGTGGTGTTTTTCTTTGTGTTGTTTGGTTGTTCCGGCTTTTCTCTCTGGGTCCTTCTGGTGGGCTGACCGTTGAGATGAGGGCACGGTGGGTGGCTAGGTCTGGGCCTGGGTCCGCACCTCTGGTCCCGTTTATTGATGCGCTGATGCCGGGCGGAGGAACGTTTTTCAAGGGGCGTTGTTTCCGGAGGGAACTTCCTGGAGGACAGACCATTTGGGGTTCGCGGTTTTAAGGGTCCTCGGAACGGTAATCCTATGGCGAATCTCCGTGAGCTTCCCTTTGCTTCCCATTGAATGGCGGTGTTGGGACTGCTTTCCCAGTTTTCGATTGGAGCGGATTCAGGTAGGTGGCCCATTTGTTTTATTGGGGTGGGAAGAGAGGAGCATTGCGGGACTGTCCGGTGGAAGAGGCCTAATGGGTGTTTCTCATTTGGGGCTTATCCATATTTATGTTTCTGTCTTCTCCTTCCCTTGCTCCCCTTCTTTAGTGCTCTTCAGTCTTCCTGTCTCATTGGTATGTGGAGGGGCGGGGTGGGGCGGCTGGGGGGCTTGGTGAATCTGCGTGCTGGATGTGGGATCGCGAGCCGTGTGGGGGGTTGCTAATCTCTGCCGGGGCTGATTCAGTAGGTGCTGGTTAGTTGTTGCGGGGGTCATATCTTCGCTGAGGATGTATTTGTTTTGATAATATGTGCTACTCGGCTCTTGGCTCTGGGGATTGGAGATTCACATGGGGATCTGGGGGGTTCGTAACCCGAGGTAATAGGCTGTATTTGGGACCACTGTTGTACGGACCTCCATCTGTACATAGTTTTGGTGGGTTTATGTTTGGGGATGTTTTGGGGGATCTCCATACCGCTGATTATAGTATTGGGTCTCATAGTCTTGTCTGGGGAGGGTTTTTTTTCTAGGGTTGTTTGGCTGTTAATTAACCTTAGAGTTTGGATTGGGGGTGGGTATGGGGGGGTTACGGACTGATGTTCCATCTAACTGCCGGTCAGGTTTGGGGTTTTGTAAGGGGAGGAGGAGGGAGTGGTATGAAGGGTTTCAGACTTATTATGAGGAGGTGCACCTGCTATAATTTGTGGGAAGTACTCTATCTGGATATCTAATTGCTGTGAGATATTTTAAAATGGCTACGAGCATAGTTAAAATAGCATCCTGGAATGTGAGAGGGCTCAGGGATCAGGGTTAAACGTTTGCAGGTTTTCAATCATTGCTCCCTGCTCCGCACGGACATCCTTTTTCAGGAAACACATTTAGGCCGTGATGAGGCCAAGTTGCTTTTCTCGGTCTGGGTTCTCTCAAGTTTATCTTGCTGGGAATTCTCATTTTAGCAAAGGGTAGCGATTCTTGTTAAAAGACACATCTATTTACAAAGACCTGGTCTGCTCAGACCCAGAAGGAGATTTATTCTAGTTAAAGGTAACTCCAAATGGAGAGAGTGTAGTTCTTGGTTTGGTATACGGACCGTGGAGGTAATCCTGAGTTCTTCATGATGCTGACAGATAAATTGGCCAGTTTTGCCAACTCAATATGTGCTAGGGGGGACTGGAATGTACCTTTCCTCGTCATTAGATAGAGAGCCCCAGGATAGGCGACACCCTCCTCGGCCCAGAAAGCCCTCATGAAATGGTTTCAATGTTAGGCTTAGGTGACCCATGGCGTATTCAATCCTCTCTTGTCGGGCCTTTTCCTTTCAATCCCAATCACATGGTACTAAATCAAGACTGGATATGATATTAGTCAGTCTCTCTTCTCTCCGAATGTATCTTTATCTGGTATAGAGCCGATCATTGTGTCAGATCATGCCTTGGTTTGGTTACACCTCTCTTTAAATCCCGATTATTCTCGAGACTCCATGTGGAGACTAAATACTCAACTATTAAGGACCGCCATTGTGTCTCCAGAGATCAGCTCTAGAATATCTCTCTTCTTGGCGATAATATGGATTCCATCCCTAGAGTGGATATGATATGGGGAGTGTTAAAGTGTTATCTTAGGGTGACTTTATTAAGATGGCTTCCTTAGGAAGAAGGCACGATTAGCTAGGTCGTTAGAATTGGTGGGTAGGATTAGGAGTTAGAAGGTAGGTACTCATTAACTTCTTCGGTCTCGGATCTTAAGGAGCTTTTTCAGTTAAGAATGAATACTGGACCTTCTGAAAGAAAAGATAGAGTACTGTCTGGTGAAAACCAGGCTAAGTATATTGATCTCGAAGAGAATCCGCAAGTTATTGGTTTCATGCTTCGTGCACTTGAAGGTTTGAGGATCATTTCTTCTGGTTTCATCTGGAAGCACTGTCTCCTCCCAGAGATTGCTCAGGTCTTTAGGGAATACTATTCAAGTCTTTACAGTCCCCTCCACATCCCATTCACAGCAGACGCCAGAAACTACATAAGAGGAATTGGTGTTCCGAGTATATTGGAGTCCTGATAAGCGAGCTTATTGGCTCCTATCTCAGCTGAAGAAATCCAAAGCATTATTGTTCTCCTTGACCCCGGACAAAGCACCGGCCCAGATGGATTTCCAGTGAATTTTTACAAAGTTTTGCCAAAGACTTAATCCTTATTTTGCTTAAGCTATATAATTACTTCCGGTTGCATTGGAACTTGATCCGGCTTTGTTCGAGGCCACTATAGTTTTAATTCCTAAAGTGGACAAGGAGCCTTCTGATCCAGCTAGTTACTGTCCTATTTCTCCAGAACTATGATGTTAAGATACTAGCTATAATACTTGCTGAGAGGATTAAAAGATCTGGCCGGAGCTTTTGAGCCCAGAGCAGGCAGGTTTTGTCTCAGGGAGATCAGCAGCTGACCATCTGAGGACCCTATCGCATATTTGGTAGTACGCCCGTCCATCTCAGACCCAATTGTACTAGTCTCTTTAGATGCTGAGAAAGCATTTGATCAGGTCTATTGGTCCTTTTATGGATAGTGATGGAGGAAATGGCTTCCTGATTCCCTTTTGAACCTGATACAGGTATTCTATAGGTGCCCCTCTGCAAAAATCTATTGTAATGGGGTCTTATCCTCTTTCAGTCTTCTTGCCGGTACTAGACAAGGTTGCCCTCTCTCCTTTATTGTTCAACTTATACTTGGAGCCTCTACTGATAAATCTTAAGTCTTCCCTCGGTAAGAGGGTCAGGCTCCAAAGCCGAGCTAGTTCTTTCATGTGATGCAGATGATGTTCTGTTACATCTGTCAGATCCAGTAGCACCTTTAGAAGCAGCCTTGGATATTATTACAGTTTAGCTCCTTCTCTGGCTATAAGTTAAACACTTCAAATGTGAGATCTTTCCTTAAATAATTATACCTTTAAGAGAGGCTTTCTTCCTTTTGAATGAAATGGACTTCCAGCTCAATTAAATATCTGGGGATCTACTTCTACTGACCCTTTCTTGCTCAAGAAACTAAATTTAATTAAGATCAGAGACTCGATTAGTCAAGATTTGCTGCGTTGGGCATCCCTTCCTATTTCCTTGTGGGGCAGAATCAGTATCATTAAGATGAATGTCCTTCCCGGATTTTTACCCACTGAACCTTACCAACCTCTGGCTCCTCTTTCCTTCTTCCAGCAGCTCCATAGTCTGTTTTCCACTTTCATCTGGAGAGGGAAAAGGGCAGTTGTCTATGGCTCCCTTATCACTCCCTAAAGAAAGAGGAGGCTTAAGACTTCCGAATTTTCAGCGGCATGGGGCCAGATAATGTGTGGGGGGGACTGGGAGGGGCAATAGTGTCAGAGGGTAGGGAGAGGAAGGTGGCTGGGTGCCTGAGGGTGGGTAGTGAGGCTGGCTGGGTGCCAGAGGGTGGTGGGGAGGAGTAAGATGCCATGGGTGTCAGAAAATGGCAGGGGATGAGGGGAGCATGAGTGCTAGAAGGTAGTGGGGGCAGGAAGCATGGGTGGCAGAGGGTGGGGAAGGAGAGTGGTATGGGTGCCAAAGGCTAGGGAGGGGTATGGGTTCCAGAGGGTGGTGCAGGGGGTATTGGAGCCAGAGTGTGGTGGTAATGGAGGGCAGCATGTTGGAGAGGCTGGGGGGATGGGGAGCATGGGTGCCAGAAGTGGGGGAAGAGGGGAGCATGTTTACCAGAGAGTGGTGAGGAGGATTTCATGGATGCTAGTGGTGGCAGAGGAGGATGGCATGGGTAGAAGGGTGGGGAGGGGTTATAGCTGACAGATGGTTGAGGGAGGATACATGCATGGGATGGTAGAGGGTGGTGGAAGAGTTGGTATTGGGTGCCACAGGGTGAGTTGGGGCTGGGGAGGGGACAGTAGTGCTAGAGGGTGGGGAGAGAAAGGGGCATGAGTGCCACAGGGTGGAGAAGAAGCCAGATGGTTGCATGGATACCAGAGGGTGGTTCTGGGTGGGAGACAGGCATGCATGTCACTGTGGGTGAAGGTAGGTGGCATGCCAATGTAATCGTATTAAAAAGATGGTGGGTGCAGTGGTTCTGGTTGTGTTGAGCCACCAGTAGGCATGCTAGGGAGGGCATTTGGTGATTTGGCTGATAGATGTAGCAGGTGGCGATTGGCTTGGACTGGTGGTCCTGATGACTCCGAGTAAAGTTACTAACTGTACTGGAGGTGGGGGGTGAGTTATTTGGCACCAGAGAGGTAACCAGTGGGGCCCCACGGAGCTCAGTGCTGGGGCTGGTGTTGTTCAATGTCTTCATTAATCACATTGAAGATGGCATTAAGGGAAAAATGTGCCTATTAGCAGATGACACGAAGCTCTGTGGGACAGTGGACACAGCTGAAGGGATACAGAACCTACAGGAAGATCTGGAAAAAAGCTAGGGAGGTGGGCTAGGATCAGGCAGCATGGCTTCAATGCCAAGAAATGACAAGTTATGCATATTGGAGCTAGGAATCCCAGGACAGAGTACTACATGGGTGGAGTCGGAGTATCTGCATCAGAGGAGGAAAGACCTGGGGGTGATGATCACTAGTGACCTACCTTTGTACAGTTCACTGATAAGGATGCATCTAGAGTATGGAGTTCAATACTGGCGCCCACACCTCAAAAGGGACATTAACTGCTAGAAAATGTCCAGAGGATGGATACAAAGATGATAGCCGGTCAGCAGAGTAAGGCATATGATGAGTCTGCGGGCACTGAACATGTACTCCCTGGAAGACCGGAGAGAGAGGAGGTACATGATTGGGATGTTCAAGTACTTGAAAGGGATAAACAAGGTTGATAAGGAAGCCTCTTTAAGCTGAGTGGCAACCATAACACGAGGGGGCACAGTCTTAAACTGGAGGTGGGTGGGAGGTTTAGGAGGGATGTCAGGAAGCACTTCTTCAGAGAGACGGTGGTGGAAACTTGGAATGCACTGCGGGAAGAGGCGTCTCATTCAAGACATTGGGCAGCTTTAAGACAGGATGGGATAGGTATGGGGGAAGGTAAAGATCATGGGCAGGGAGGATGGGAGGAGTGAGGAGGGGAGGGGGGAACATTAACTCAAGTCAGCTGTGGAACTGCAATACTAGAGCAGACTTGATAGACCAAATGGCTTTTGCAGGCTTCTTCATATGCTCATAGGTATGTTCGTATTAACACTTTTCTCTTTTGGAATAATGTTTTACGTTCGCTTGCTTGCACGAGACGTCTTGGGAGAATGGGACACTTTGGGGTGTGCCTGTCCTGTGCAATCCCTGCTCCTTGAGCAGGCATGAATCCTGCACAATCAATGCGGTGCTGTGTATGACAGCAGTGTTCTTCTCTTCAAAAACCACTGCTGTGTGTGCTGGCAGCCTTCCCCAAATCTTTGGTGCCACGCTGAGGCAGCCCCAGCGTGGCAAACACTAGATACCTCTAGCGGGGTGCCCAATCCCCGTCGGCTCCATGTCCCCCCAAACAGCTTTCCCTGCTGCCACGCTGGGGCCACCCCAGCATGGCAAACGTCCCAGCGTCGCATGAGTAAAAAAAAAAAAACCTGTAAAGAAAATGTTCCATTGCTGTCTCCCACCCCTCCTCAACCCACCCACCCACTGCGCACCCTGCCTCCACACCCCTCACCCCATACTTACCTCCGGAGCTTGGCTGACGATCATCGCTGGACCGGGAACACGTCTGCACTCTTCAAAGCGACCGCGAACTGAGAAATGCCGGTAAGCTGTATAATGGGCTAGATGGGTTTTTAACTTTGTGCATATCTCAGGCATTTTGGAATTTTTGCCAAATTTTCAACATGGGGTTTTGGGACCCCTTCTCATGAATTCTGTCACTGTCATGGCGTTATTCGGGCCCGAAGGGTGATTTCAGATCACTGTGCGAAATCACCTTTCAGGCCGATTAACAACGACAATGCCAGCGCTCATAAGATGGGCTCTCAAAAAGCCTATTTAGAAAATTTGGTGAAAAAATTCCTAAAAATGACTGTTTTACGAGCGTGCATTGTGCAGTTCCTATGCACGCTCGTAGGTTTGCAAATTTTCAATATTTCCACTCCAGATTTTCAACATTGCCATTTTACCACACCTCCTTATGAGCAGTACAGCTGTCACTTTTCACTGATTTTTTAAGCCATGTCCAAGTGCCAAATACCACTGCAAATACCTGCAAGCGAACGTTCGGCATTGACAAATGCTTGTTTATAATAGTATTAGCAGCAGGACTCCCAGGAGCTAGATTAATAGTCAGTTAATGAGTTAATCACCTTGGAGCAATATGGCACTTGGCTCCACCTCATTCTACATTACATCCCTTGGGGGGGATAACAGAATGTAAGGAGGGTTTAGTTTTGTACAAAAACAACTACTCCTTTTTGGTCTGCAGGCCTGGTACAGTCTGAAATAGATTCTGATCTGCGACTGCCCCTCTTTGGTTAGCATAGCATGGTCATTTTTATTAATTAGATTTAGATGTTGAAGTCTGAATTTAATTTGGGTTGCTTGCTGGTTGCATATAATTTTGATCTAAATATTGCTGCCTCACCTGGCCGTTTGGTGTATCTGCGTGCTAAAGATCTTGGAAGTGTAATACGTGGAGTAAAGTTTCTTCCCTTCCAGTAGTGTTTATTTACCTCCGTACTTTGTTTACAATACATAGGATAGTGTATGGATCACTATACACAACAAGGTTATTCTCAACTCAGTGGTTACTATGCCGACTGGATGACCTCGAGAGGTCTCTTGGTCGGCATAGTATCCACGAGTTTGAGAAGGCCGTGTTGTGTATAGCAATCCATACATTGTCCTATATAGTGTATGGTGTCTCCCCCAAAAAAAAAAAAAATATACATTTGCCACCTACATTTTGTTTGTTTCCTGAGCAGATGTCTCGATGCTTACTGTCGAGTTAGCCCTGGTTGCAAGGACACATAGCATGGTTGTTAGGGACCTGGCGCATTTCAATTGGTTGACTTTCGGGTTTAAAAAAATGTCGGCTGATCGTCTGGCTTAGTGAGAGGACAATCATTCGGAGGACTGGATATTGAAAATTTATAAGCAGTCTGGTTGATCCTGCAGCACAGTAAGAATACATTTAACTTATCTGGTTGTTCCTGTCTTTTTTATGGTGTCCTGAGGCTGTGGATCTCTGCTCGATCCATTGCCATGAACCTTAGCTGATGATGTACGTGCTGCAGCAGAACGAAAAGTCGTTCTGCTGCAGTACGGATGTCACTAGTGCAGCAGAATGACTTTTTACACAGCATGGAAATCCATGCTGATTCACTGAACTATGTTCCACCATACACTATATGGAGTTTATCCAGTCCAGAACAAAAGCTGTGCAAAAGAGTCAGGACCAGGACCATCCCTATGGCAGACAACTCCTACTTAATGAAGCATGTACACTGTGCACTAAGACAGATGTCAGCTGGAGGGTGATCCAAGACAAACAATTTCCTTATCCTGATTTAACATTTTTGTCCTCGCTAGTCCTTCAGCTGGCATCTGTCTTAGTCTCTAGTGTGCACTTCATTAAGTAGGATTGTGAATGATGGGGAGGGCTGCACTGTCAGACCTTTTAATATCTCAGGTTTGTGTACTAAGTGCCTTGGTGCTATTCTGAGACCAGCCATAGACTGTCAGCTACAGTATTCTGGACGTGCCCACAGCTCACCACATTAGGAGTTTGTACTTTTTTCAGTTTTCCATTCTTTGGTAACTGGATAAGGCAAAATGTACATGAAGCCTGTTTCCTGGGGACGGTGTCTTTTGAACACTGGGAGGACACTTCAAGGGTTAAGTGATTTTCATGTATTCACACAGTATGCAAGATGATCTGATGTTGTGGGGTTCATATCTTAACTGTCTGGATGTAGCAAGCTACTTCTTAATTTGTTTTTCTTTAAGTACTCTGTTGCGGTCCACACTTTTGGGGAGCGGGGCAAGAGCACTTGTAGGTAGGTAAACTTGTAGAGAGTTAGTGGTAAGTGATCATAAGCTTGGTGTATTTTCAGTGACAAGATTCTTTGTTAATGTTTATTATAGATAATATTGTAGAAAGATGGAGTCGAGCACAGCACGGAAATATCTAAGTGGGTCACAGAAGCGTAGACGTGCTAGGGATCAAGTAGAAAAAGAGAAACAAATACTAGCAAAGGTTCCAAAGTTAACAGATTTCTTCTTGGCATCAGGCAGCAGTGCTAGAGATAAGGAGGCTGTTGGTCAGCAATGTCAGGGTAGCAGTGAGGAAGGCATTAGAAATGTAGACACCAATGTGTCAAATATTGCAATGGAAATGATGGATGCAGGGCCCTCTGAGGAAAAAACAAGCAATGTTGTTTCTACATGCCAAGTCCAACACATCACAGATGAAGAAGTCAAAACCAATATTTACCATGAGAGTCCTTTGGAAAGCAGCCCAGCGTTACTACATGCCATGGGGTCACAAAGAGTCACGTTGTCAGCACCATGTGCAATCTGACTTCATTTGACAGCATTCCAGTGGTTCCTACAAATACAGAGTTACTAAGAAACAGGTTACTGATATTTGCCATCAGATTCAAGTTGAAAGCTCTAAAAAAACACAGCTGTACAGCAACGACCCAGCGCAGTGGACATCTGTATGTGAAAAACTTAGGAATTATTTCATAGATCGTGACATTGACCAGAACATATGTGACTTCTCCAAGTCCATGCGTTTGTACCCAGATAAGAAGAGTTATTTATCCAAGGATCTTTTCTCTAGAATCATGTTAAATGGTGAATGTAGTACACGGGATTGGCTGATTTATTCTCCTTCAACTGGGAATGTCTTCTGTTATGTCTGTAAGCTCTTTTCAGTGAGGAATACTGCATTCTCACAATCTGGTTTCAGTGACTGGAAAAATGCAAACTCTCGTGTAAATGAACATGAACACAGTCATGATCACAGGTTGGCGTTAATCACACTGCATAAAGGAAAAGGACCACAGGATTGAATTGATGCTGAAATTGTAAAACAATATCAGAATGAGTATCAGTACTGGAAAAATGTACTGAAACGTGTCGTTGCTGTGGTTCGTTTCTTGTCAGAACGTGGATTGGCTTTTCGAGGTGACAATGAACTACTGGGGTCTCCAGGTAATGGAAACTATTTGGGTAATTTAGAGCTTATTAGCCAATTTGACCCTTTTCTAGCTGACCACATAGCAAAATTCGGCAATGCTGGAAGAGGACGACCATCATATTTGTCCTCAACCATCTGCAATGAATTCATTGACCTGATGGGTAAAAATGTGATGCACACTATTGTGGAAGAACTAAAGATGGCAAAATACTGTTCTATCAGTGTTGATTTGACACCGGATATTTCTCATGTGGATCAGCTGACTTTCATTGTTAGATATGTCAAAGCCGATGGAAATCCAGTTGAACGTTTTCTTAAGTTCATTCCAATCCATAGTCATATGTCAGAAAATCTTGCAAACACAGTGATGTCTGTGGTTCAGGAATTGGGCATTGAAATAAAGGATTGCAGGGGTCAGACATATGATAACGCTAGTAATATGGCAGGAAAATATAGCGGCCTACAAGCCAGAATAAAAGAACACAATCCTTTGGCGGACTTTATCCCTTGCTCTACGCATTCCTTAAACTTGGTTGGGTCCTGTGCTGCTGAATGCTGTTTAGAGGCTGTATCTTTTTTTGGTTTTCTTCAGGCACTGTACACATTCTTTTCAGCCTCCACACATCGTTGGCTTATCATGAGGCAACAGTTGCCTAGTGAGGTGAAAGTACCAAAGTCACTTTCAGTTACTCGATGGTCTGCTCGAGCAGATGCATGCAGTGCCCTGTTCGGTGGCTATCAACACATGAAGGCTGCATTACAGAACATGGCTGACGATCCTTCAGAAGGACCAAGCACAAGGATGGAAGCTGAAAGTCTGGCAGAGAAGATGGAATTGTTGGAAACTGCACTAATGACAGCCATTTGGAATTCAGTATTACAGCGCCTGCATGCCACAGGTAAGAGTTTACAGAAAGTAGGCATTTCTTTGAAGATGGTGGTAGATTTATATTTATCTCTAACAGGATTTCTCCAACAGATACGCAACAATTTTGATGAGTATGAAAGGAAAGCAAAAACGTTGGTTGACCCGGAAATGTCATACCAAGCAGACATCAGTAGGCAAAGGCGTCGCAAATACATGTTTGACGAACCAAGAAATGAAACAACATTAACAGGTAGGGAAAAATTTCGTGCTGAGACATTTCTTGTTATAATCGACACATTAAGTGCTGCCCTGCAGAAAAGAAAAGATGCTTATGATATATTACAGAAAAAATGTGGAGTGTTAACAGACTTTCCTTATCTGAATGTAAATGAGATATGGAAGCGAGCAGAAAGTCTAGTTGCTGCATACCCTCAGGATTTGGAGGAGTCGTTCACTGACGAATTTGTACAATTCACATCATTTGTTTCTTGTGAAGAAGACAAAGATGTTCTTAACCTGTGTAAACTTTTGAAGGCTCGAGGACTGGAGTCAACATTCCCAAATGTGGAAGCTGCCTTTAGTATATATTTGTGCACACCAGCTGCAAACTGCAGTGGAGAACGGTCATTTTCAACCTTGAGTAGAGTCAAGAATAAATTAAGGAGCACGATGGACCAGGAAAGACTCAATGCCTGACTATTTTATCTATTGAAAGTGAACTGGTTAAGACCATAACTTTGATGATCTCATCAGTGACTTTGCCCAACTTAAATCGAGGAGAAACAAATCTAGGCTGACTAAAGCACTATTAAACATCATAATTCTAAAGGAGACGACATAAGCTATCTGAGAAGACTGCAAATACCCGGAGCCAGAATATCGTGAAAAATGCCACAACTCAAGCCTGTGACCCCAGTGAAGCACACAAAATAGCGCTGGTGCTACAAAGTGCTCCAGCTCCTGGAGATGGAGACGACAGAAGCAGTCTGAGAAGACTGATGCCAGTACCCTGAGCCAGAGTACCATGAAAAATGCCACAACTCAAGCCTGTGACCCCAGTGAAGCACTGCAAGAAATGAAGAGAATAGCATTGGTGCTACAAAGTGCTCCAGCACCGTGAGATGGAGACGACAGAAGCTGTCTGACAAGACTGATGCCAGTACCCTGAGCCAGAGTACCATGAAAAATGCCACAACTCAAGCCTGTGACCCCAGTGAAGCACACAAAATAGCGCTGGTGCTACAAAGTGCTCCAGGTCCTGGAGATGGAGACGACAGAAGCTGTCTGAGAAGACTGATGTCAGTACCCTGAGCCAGAGTACCATGAAAAATGCCACAACTCAAGCCTGTGACCCCAGTGAAGCACTGCAAGAAATGAAGAGAATAGCATTGGTGTTACAAAGTGCTCCAGCACCATGAGATGGAGATGACAGAAGCTGTCTGACAAGACTGATGCCAGTACCCTGAGCCAGAGTACCATGAAAAATGCCACAACTCAAGCCTGTGACCCCAGTGAACCACACAAAATAGCACTGGTGCTACAAAGTGCTCCAGCTCCTGGAGATGGAGACGACAGAAGCTGTCTGAGAAGACTGATGCCAGTACCCTGAGCCAGAGTACCGTGAAAAATGCCACAACTCAAGCCTGTGACCCCAGTGAAGCACTGCAAGAAATGAAGAAAATAGCACTGGTGCTACAAAGTGCTCCACCTCCTGGACATGGAGATGACAGAAGCTGTCTGAGAAAACTGATGCCAGTACCCTGTGCCAGAGTACCATATAAAATGCCAAAACTCAAGCCTGTAACCCCAGTGAGGTGCACAAAATAGCGCTGGTGCTACAAAGTGCTCCAGCTCCTGGAGATGGAGATGGAGATGACAGAAGCTGTCTGAGAAAACTGATACCAGTACCCTGAGCCAGAGTACCATATAAAATGCCAAAACTGAAGCCTGTGACCCTAGTGAAGCACTGCAAGAAATGAAGAGAATAGCATTGATGCTACAAAGTGCTCCAGCACCGTGAGATGGAGATGACAGAAGCTGTCTGACAAGACTGATGCCAGTACCCTGAGCCAGAGTACCGTGAAAAATGCCACAACTCAAGCCCGTCAGTGAAGCACTGCAAGAAATGAATAAAACAATGTTGGCGCTACAAACTATGCCAGGCAGCCAGCTCCTGCAGATGAAGACAGAAATGTCTAAGAAGATTGATGTCAATAACCTTAATCTATGCATGTGTGGGTGAAAACTTTTAATTGATGAATCTAAAGGATAACTTCGAACTTTTATGTATATTTTATTAGTGTTTTCAATACTGATTATTGCTATGAGGATAGTTAAAATATTCCTGCAATCCTACTAACCAGGGTAAATACAGCTTTTAACTGTCTTCCTTGTCCTCTCGGTCTTCTGGTAGATTGAACTGATATACCATGCGGAATAGCCAGTTGAAAAGGTTGTTTCAGCGTGAGCTGCAAGTCATTCTGTGTTTAGGGAAACATTAATAATTTGAATTGCTGTGGATATTTAGCTTATTTATTTGCAATGTTTTTTAATTACATGCAAGCCTGATAATGGATAATTACAGATATTTTTCCTTGACTACTATACAGGCACCTGTGCCTAGTGGGCCTTATCCAGTTACCAAATAGTTTTATTTATGAACAAAAAAAATGGAAGGGAGCGGGGCTTGGCATAATGGGCGGGGCTTGCTAAAAAAGGGGGCGTGACCAACAGAAATGGGGCCCCAGAGACCCCGATTTCCCTCAGGCCTAGGGCCCCATCGAACCTTAATCTGGCCCTGTCATGGAGTCAAGAATAGTGGGGGAATTCAAAAATGCATGGGACAGACATAAGGCAGTCCTAGTAGGGGGTAGGAGGAAGTAAGCTGTTGGTTAACTAGGATCTGCAGCTTATCTCTTAAGTAGGAAAATGGGAAGACTAGGTGGGCCAAATGGTCCTTATCTGCCGTCAAATTCTATGTTTCTATGTTCTATGTTTCTACTGAGGTCCCTCCACAATCACATGGGGTACCTTGGCATTGACAGAACTCTTGATCTGGTACGATCTCGCCTCTACTAGCCCAAAATGGGGGTCGATGTTGAGCACCATGTAAAGACTTGTAGTCGCTGCCTGCAAAGAAAAGCCCTGCCTCAGAGGGCTGCCCCCCTTGTTAATATTACTACCTGTGCCCCCATGGAACTAGTCTGCATAGACTTCTTGTGTTTAAAACCTGATCAGCAGAACATTGGTAATGTGTTAGTGGTTACAGATCATTTCACACGGTATGCACAAGCTTTTCCCACCAAAGATCAAAAGGCATCTACCGTGGCCAAGGTGCTAGTGGAAAATTTCTTTGTCCACTATGGTGCCCCCCAGTGGATTCATTCTGATCAAGGCAGAGACTTTGAGAGTCGGCTAATCAAAGAAATGCTCTCTCTCTATAGGGGGTGTAAAAGTCAAAAACAACCCCCTATCACTTGCAGGAAGACCCTCAACCAGAACATTTTAACCACACCCTTCTAGACATGCTGGGCATCCTCCACCCAAAAGACAAGCATAAATGGAGCCAGCAGATTAGCACCTTGGTACATGCATACAATTGCATGAAAAATGATGTTGCCAGGTTCTCTCCCTACTGCCTCATGTTCGGGAGAGAGGCCCGGCTGCCAGTTGATGTCTATCTTGGGGTCTCTCCAGATGGGGTCTGAGCAGAAAACTACTTGCAATATGTGCAAAAACTAACAGCTCAATTGAACCATGCCTATCAAATGGCCCAGACAATGGCTGCCAAGAGAAATCTAGCCAACAAAGAGAGGCATGATAAAAAAGTAAAGACTCAAGAGCTTTGACCTGGAGACCGTGTGTTGTTACGCAATTTGGGACTGCATGGTAAACACAAAATTGCTGATCGGTGGCACCATCTTCCCCATGTAGTTGTTGGAAAGTTGGATGATTTACCTGTGTACAAGGTGCACCCAGAGAACAACTCCAAAGCTGTCAAGACCATGCACCGTAACCACTTGCTACCTATTGGCCAAGTCATGATTGAGGCTGAACCCCCAGAAACTGAGCCCCATGGGCCAGTGACTTGTGCTGCTGCAAGAAAGAGACAGAGTCAACCTACCCCAGTAGTCACAGATTTAAGGTTTCCTCCGCAGCAGGCCCAGAATGATAGTAACTGTCAATTCACTTCTGATGAAAGTGAGTGTGACTATGCCTCTTACCCCTCTTATGAACTGAGTCAGCTGTTTTGAGGAAATCCTATGACTAATTGCAGGGATCAAGCTGGGCCTTCTGGACTGTCTAACCCCCAAGCTTCATTCTTGGAGCAAATGCTCCCTGAAAGTGAAGTGCCAACTCTGAGGACTTGAACTCACTGTGTTTTGTGGAACTGTGTGAATTGCCCGAAGAAGAGGCTGATGGTTTGAGTCTCTCTGGTGACACACCAGAACCTGAGGGAAAAGCATGGGAGTATTGACAGACCCCTTTCAGCACCTCAAAGTTTCATTGTGCCTGAACCTTCACAAAATGAGCCAAGTGTTGTGGAACTAGAGACTACAGAACAAGAAGCTGACAGTGCTCCCAGCTTGGACATAACCATTCATGCAGAGGCACCCCTCACAAGTAATAAAAGCTCTAAGACCATTTCTGAAAGTACAGAGACTGTGGTTGTTCACCCCAGAAAGACTGTCCAAGCTGTCAAGCCAGTGGTGCGCTTCAGTTATGGTTCCCCCGGGGGCAAGTGGACTTGCCTCTCATTGTAGTCCATGAAGGTGTTTATGTCTCTCAGAGCTCACTGCCACAATTGAGCTTGATGGGCCATTCCAGGTTACTTGTTCTGCCCTCTCACCATGGTGCCCCTGCTCCCTCTAGCCCCAAGTTAGCTGATAGGGAAGGGCCCCCTCTTACATTGTTTAAGGTACAAGAAGTTATTACCTGATTCAGTATAGTAATGTTCAATTTACCTGTGTGAAATATGCACAATGTGTTGTCAGAATGGATACAGTATCATGAAGTGTAGTGAATATGTACAGTAAAGTAATAAGTTTATGTGAACTGATGCATGATGGTACAAACTTGACGAGGACACCATGTTTTCTCCAGGCAGGGAAGGGTGTAACCCCCCTACAAATGGGGGTTCCTGAAAAGTCTTTCTCGAGCTTGCCTAAGTGCTCACTGCCAAGCTGGTGTCCTGCGTTTTAGCAGTTTAAATGTGATTGCCAGAGAGTGCCAGTATAGCCTCTGTGTACTGTCGCTTTAAGAGCTGCCTGGCTTGCAGTCATAAGTAATCTGAGAAGGAGCTCTGTTGAAAGATGTAACTATTTGCTGAAAATCATTTAGAGTGATAATGATAATGTAGTTTGTCTAACCTGCCTTCTTTGCAGCAAGGACTGTTTTGTTTGTCTCTACTTTCTTGGTCCTGGACTGTTGAGTTGGACCAATCAGAGTGGTGGGACCTAAAATGGAGCCGGACTACAGGAGCTGCCTGGAGTCAAAATCTGTTAGGAATTGTAGTTTTGGGCTTTTGATGCCTTTTTGCAACTGAAGGGGGAGCTCTTGTGACTGACAGCCAAATCAGCCAACCTAACCTTTTGGATTCTGATGGAAATCCCCAAGTTTGCTGGTAGTTGAGTCAGATCTAAGTTGGGAGCTGAAGAGGGAGACAGCCTGAGACAGTCAGGCAGACATCTGAATAGTTTGTATAGGAGAACTGTGGAAAGGCCTGATTTGTGGTCTTCATGTCTGCCTGCTGCCCCTGAGAGGGAGAGAAGAGAATTACTTCGGACTAAATCCAAGTTTGTGAGAACAAAGTAAGCCACTGATTTTTTACCAGGCTCATACTTGAAGAAGACCAAAGATTTTGCTGAATGTGATTGACCTGTCAGGATTTCCAAATGCTTTTGAATCCCGGTTTTTTGCAGAGACTTTGCAATCGTGACCGGAGAGCTGTTTGCCTGGTTCAGTAGAATTTCCTTATATGTAAATGTGCTGTGTATTGAAAGTGGGTCGTGATTTGGTCCCCCACTGTGTGAACTGTGTTCTGCTTGTTGGAAGCTTTATCCATCCTAATCGGACTGAATCCCTGTTCATCTCCATTCGGCCTGGGCCATGCCACGCTTGCCCTGCCAAACTACCCCACTGCACAGAGAAAAACACCAACGAGAGACCTGCCTGGGGATCAGTCCCCTGCTCCATGCTTGAACAGGAACAATGCCTCAGTGAATCGTGTGGGCCCTGCTTCTCCTGGCACTCCAGATTACCCACCTGCTGTCTCGATTTTCGTACAGCCTTTGTCCAGTCTTGGGTATCATGAGTAATCATCAGGGTAGCTCCCTGCAACAACAGCCTAATCTAAAAGTGTGTCATCTGATTGTCTTGTTGTTTTCTTTTCACGAGCTGAGCCCTCCGGCTCCGGATTATTAATAGTGTGTGTTGTGCATGTTGTTTTCTTCCATCACAGGGCCCCAACCAGCTGCAATGTTCCTGGCTAGCCCACCATTCTCCATCTGGGTACCCAGAGTGTGTGACTGTTTATTGACCCTGAAGTGCATGCATAACTGTTTAATTGATAGAGCCTTTAAGCAAATTAACCTGATTACGCCCTTCCCTTGTTCAAGTCCCTTAAATAAATCAGATCTAACTTTTTTTTGCATTTACCCTGATTGTGGTTCCAGTTTGTGCAAGAGTACTGTACTGCTGTTATTGGCTGTGTATAGCCTTGTTTTACAGGAGGTCCCCAAGGCCGAGCCAGAGGAAAGCCCTGGTAGTAAGTGCAAACAGTGTGGGTACTTGTGTGATGTATCAGAGGTATTGTGAAAGTGATTATTGTGTATTGTTCCAGCCACTAGTAAGTAAAGAGGTAGGTTACAGTGTCCCGGAGGGCTGTGCCTAGGTTAGCTTGACCACTACCAACTTTGACCTCCAGGTGGAGGCACACATTTCAGAACTCAGGGCCCTTAACCTGCTACTAGCCAAGCAGGCAGGGGTAGTAGACCTTGGGATAGCACCACCTAGGGGTTACATGTGCACCAAAGTATGTTGTCAATGCATTTCTCACAGACACAGCCTGCATGTTTTGTGCAACAATTTACAGATCTTTAACAGCCACATGGTTACAGTCTCACTGCTGAAATGTTTCCAGATAGAAAATTACTAAATCATTACTTTTGCACCCTTATTAACACAGACCATGAAGAGAGCAAACAAAATGTGTTCGGAGTGTAAAATGTATACCATTGGTAAGCAAGACCCTAAATTCTTATGTGATAAATGTATCCTAATTGGGAATTTAAAGGAGGAAATTAAAAAACTGCAGCCAAGTGAAAATATGAGCTCTGACATTAAAGCACTCGAAGAATACATTGACCATATGTCACTACTTATAGAGGCCAATACTTCCACCTCATAATGTCTGAGAAACTTTTTCTCTAGTGATCCACCACTTAATTGCTTTCCACTCTCTATTTTAGTTGAAAATCCAACTAATTCCTCTACTCCTTTAGTCACCACTACTAAAAACTTAGTGGACCCCACCTCACAGCTTGAGAATTGGTCTTTAACTTCCCCAAAAAGGCATACAAAAAATAAACTTGTTACCAAACCATCTGTGATCCCACTCTCAAATTCTTTTGAACCCCTCAATGAACTGGCTGAGGAAGTGTCCAATAACACCTTTGGCACTGTTGAGTATATACATGACAAACCAAATATGAGTAGTCACAAGACATTGGAGAATGAAATAACTGAAATCTCAGCATTTAAATCTCCCCAGGATAATGCCCCCCTGAACACTCCCTCTGTGCCTAAATCTCTACATACTTCTGACATGCCTTTACCAAAAAAACAGATATATGTACTAGGTGACCCCATAACAAAATATATTGACTGAACAGTTTGTAACTCTGACAAAGAAAATCAGACTTGTTCTAGCTATAGAGGAGCAAAAATAGCGGACCTTACTTCAATGACAAAAGTAATTTTGTCAACAGCTGGAAAAATTCCCTTAGTGGTTACCTATGTTGGTTCGAATGACATCGCACAATCCCCACTTCATCAGATTAAACAAGACTACAGTATGTGGCTTTATGTAATGTACTAACTGATCATGGTTGCAGTATATGTTTGTCTGAAGTTCTACCCATTCCGAGAGCAACTAGATACATTAACAATAAAATAAAAGCATTAAATGAATGGATTCGTAAGTGGTCTTATCAACAGGGCATAAGCTGCTTAACTCATTGGGAGGAATTTGAGGACAGACCCTCACTTTTCTGTTGGGATGGTCTACACCTCAGCAGAAGAGGTAGTTCAATATTAGGACGAAAGATAACAAATTTCATAAACAATCATTTAAACTAATAGGAAGGGGAGAGATGGGGACTACCCCCATCTCTTGTAAAAGCAGCCCATGTACACCTCATTTGACAAACTTCAATATTCTTTCTTTAAATGCCAGATCACTCACAACCACCAAACTTGCTGAACTCGAAATTTTAGCTAAAACTTCAAACTTAGCTTTAATAGCAATCACTGAAACTTGGGGAAATACGGATAAAATGTGGAGAGCAGAAATCTCTGGTTTTAAACACTACTTCAGAAACAGAGTGGACACAAAAAAAGGTGGTGGGGTTAGTCTGTATGTTCGTGATGATATTCCATCATGTGAATCAACAACTACCATACATTCTGAAAGTATCTGGGTTCATATTAGGCCCACCAGTACCCATCAATTTCTTATAGGTACCTGTTATCTTCCCCTTCCTCTGATATTGATCAAACCAAACAACTTTGCAGTGAAATCACCCAACTAGCTAATAAAGATCCAGTTCTGATTTTAGGGACTTCAATCTTCCACTATAAACTGGAATGCACCTCTGGAATTAATAAACATGATGAACAGTTTCTGTCAGTTATAATTAATTTGGGACTAACTCAATGTGTAAACCAACCAACTAGGTGGAATAATATATTAGATCTAGTTATAACTAACCCTGAGACACACATATCTGATATTCAATTACTCAATCCTCTGGGAAATAGTGACCATTTGTCTCTTTTTTTCTCTATTCAATTGCCTCTACAACCCAAAACAATCAAACTAAAAATAAAACAATATAATAGGGCAGACTTTATAGCTATTAATCAACAGATAAAATCTCTCAACTGGGAACAAATAATGCATCCAATGAACACTGAAACAGCCTGGAGCTATTTAAAAACTAAGATATTGGAACTTGAAAAAAAAATATGTCCCTGACAAACTCAAGTATAACAATGAAGGGAAAACCCCCCATGGTTCAGTGGCAAAATTAAAACACTAATTAAACAGAAAAAGAAATTATTTACAGCTCTAAAAAAATGCTCATTGGGTCAGGAAATTATCCTTCTCCCCAAATACAAAGAGGTGGTTAGACAATTAAAGAAAACCATTTTATTAGACAAACGTAATTTTGAATTTAAAATTGTACACTCCAAAGATAAACATAAGGCTTTATATACTTACCTAAATGGTAAGAAAAGTAATAACAATATGATAGGTCCCTTGGTATGCAATAACATGACTATAACATCTGATATTGAAACAGCTTCAGAGCTGAATAAATATTTTTCATCTGTTTTCACTCCTGAACTTATTAAAACTACTTCTACTGCAGTGGACTTTAAACTTGAAACATATGAAACACTGTTTCAGGACATTCAGTGGGTCTTTGAAACCCTTACACATTATACTAGTTCTGGTGCAGATAACATTAGTTCTAGATTCTTCATAGAAACTAAGGATATAATAATTCCCCCCCTGACTATCATATTTAAAAAATCACTGCATGAATCCTCAGTCCCAGATGACTGGCATACTGCCATTGTCACACCATTTTTAAACAAGGCTCTCATTCTAAAATTGAAAACTACAGACCCATCAGTTTAACATCTATACCATGTAAACTCAAGGAAAAAATAATTAAGCATCAACTTGAAAAAGAAATGTCTATATTAAATATTAATGATGAGTATCAACATGACTACAGAACAGGATATTCATGTACTACTAACCTGATTAGTTTTTATAATTATATTAGTTCCAACCTTGACTGTAAAATACCTATAGATGTCATTCTTTTGGATTACAGCAAGGCTTTCGATAAAGTATCACATGGTATCTTGATCAATAAACTTAATCAGTTAGGCTTTTCAGCACCCATCATATCTTGGATAAATAACTGGTTGTGCGATAGAACGCAGAGGGTTAGGGTGAATGGGGTGCTTTCAGGTGTGGATGTGGTGGCAAGTGGTGTGCCACAGGGTACCATCCTGGGTCCGGTACTGTTTAACCTTTTCATCAGTGACATGTACATCTTACCACACAACACAATGGTTAAATTCGCAGATGATACCAAACTTGGAAGAAAGGTAAACACCCCTACTAATTGTCATAATTTGACTTTGGATCTTTCGCTAATTGAACAATGGGCCAGTACTAACAAGATGTATTTTAATGTTGCTAAATGTGCTGTATTACACTTTGGAAAAGACAACCCAAAACAAAATACTACTTGAATAATAGTATAATTAGGGCATCTTCTATAGAAAAGGACTTCGGCATTATGGTGAATGACAAACTGTCATCTACATCACATTGTTCAAAAATTGCTAATCAAACAAATGCTTTACTGCGTAGAACCAACAAAACATTTATTTCTAAATCAGAAGAATGCTTATTGTTGTTGTACAGGTCACGAATAAGGCCATATCTTGATTATGGATCACCATTTTGGAGCCCTTACTTAAAGGAAGATACAAACAAAATTGAACAAATACAACATAGAGCTACCAGATTAGTACCACATCTTACTCATTTAGAATATGATAATAGATTAAAAAAAACTGGACTACACTCTCTAGAGCGAAGACGAACCAGAGATGACCTCTTACAATTGTTCAAAATACTTAAATCACCTGAACAAATGAAACAATGTGGTATTGCTTATTCAACAAGAAAAATTGTACCGAGGCTACATAATAGACAATTGGAAATAGAAAAAGTATATAACAATAGGAGATTAAACTTTTTTACTATTAGATCACCCAGATTATGGAATAAATTACCTCAAGATATTGTCGATTCAACAAATATATCAATATTCAAGAATAAATTAGATGATTTGATGAATAATGGGACTTGGGTGAATGATCCATCAATATGAAGGACAATCTCGATGGGCTACTAGCCTACTTTTGTCCAAAAAAACAAGTAAACCAAGATCATTTTCGGATAACCAACTGGCATTAAATTCCTCAGTTGTGTTTTTCACATATGTTGCACAAAACACAACATGTACCAGTGATATATGGCATGTTTTCAAAGCTGAAATCAGTTATTTTCTGCAATTGCCACCTTAAGCCAAAAAGGCTGTTCTCTATAAGCATATGGGCTTTACTCAGACAGTAATTAGAATTCTGTTACAGGGTAACTGGGGTAGGGATTCATCAGCCAGGTGAGAATGGGGTGAGCTGGGTCACTAAGAATCACAACTGGCACACTGACACCACTGATTTCTTTGTTAATAGCTGGAAACAGGTAGTCACTTTGAACTCTGGTATACAAGTTACTATTTTTGAACACACAGGGATCATGTACTTTGTGGCCAACAGATATTTATGTCTATGAACCTGTACTTTTGGTTTTCTAGCACCTGCATAATATTATGAAGTAATACTATTTAAGCAATAATGCACAACAGGGAGATTGTTATGCTGGGATAATGTCACTCTTTGCTTGCTTGGGCACAAGGCTGCAGTCCAAGTGAGTCCAACACCAAGGTTTGATGTTATCCCAGCACAGCACACACCCTGGGATGCATTATTGTGATTTTAAAATGACTTATTTGATAAAAAAAATGTAGAAGAAAGTTTATTAAAAGTAGATTTTGTGTCATTTTATTAGTGGGTAGGTATACTTACATAAAAATAGTACAGATTTCCTGTTTTGTCCAGTAGATGGAGCTGATGTGCTGTGTGTGTGTGTGTGTGTGTGTGTGTGTGTGTGTGTGTGTTTCCTACCTAGCTACCTACCAACTTCTCTTTCTCTGTCTCTTTAAATGGTGGTAATGAGGCAGTGTTTCCTGTTCTTTCACCCAGCTCCATCTCCAGGTTTGGGTCATCTCCTTGTCTTAGTCCCTGTCTCTCTTACTGTACTTGTACACCACAAGCTATAGATTCCTTGTGTAAGCCCCACAAATTGGGCTTACTTGGTGGGCTTCAGCCCCAACCCAGCACTGATGCTGCTCAGGGGGTCCTGGGGGGATCTGGACCCTGGCAACTCCCGTCACCTCATGGCTGCGGCCACCATCAGTATCCTCAGCCCTGTGGGATCACTGTACAAAGAGGCAGAGGAACAGAACATGGTTTCTGCACCTGCGGGCGTTAAGAAAAAAAAGGGTGGATAAGTTGTGGTCCTGATGTTTTGAAAAGCTGGGACCACAGAGTAATTGAACAACATGGCAGCCACGCCCCCTCTGAGCATGTGCGGTCATCAAAACAAAAATTTAAAGGAGCTGCACTCCAATTCCCATTCAGCCATGCAGCCGTTAGTAAAAAAGTATATCCCCAGCTTTAGGGTGAGCAGAGGGGCCAGGGAACTATAGAAATAGTGACTGGAAGGCCTCCTGTCAAAAGAAAACATAACGTTAGCCCTGTTAGAGGGCTCAATTGCATAAATCAGTGCTGGACTGCAGAGAGCCCTAAGGAAGATAAAATGGTAGCCCCATAGGAAACTACAAAATGGGATTGCTGGATAAAATACAGAGCCAGCCCTGAGATCACCTGGTAAGCTGCAACCAATCACAGGGAGGCTGCTAGGGGAAGGGATAAGACTGTTTTGCCACCAGAAAGGGAAGAGTTGTCAAGAGGAGCTGCAGTGTGGCTATGAGGAGAGAGACTGTCCAAGTCTATGAAGTTTGCCTGGTTGCTTCTAAACCCTGACTAAATAAAACTACTAAGCTGAGTGCAGGAGAAATAGCAGCTGTTTCTGTGAGACTAAAGCAGAGAAAAATTGCTCTCTAGCAGCCCAAGCAGCTGAACAGTTTTTTGAACTGGGAAAAACAGTTGGGCTATGGACCTGGGAGTAAGCCACTGATCCCCTTGGCAGAGAAATTGGTTAATGAAGTGAACGTTCGGCTGGAGGAGAGACTATAAGTGTTGAGGCTAGCCATTGTGATAGGACCCAGCACTGCTTGTGGAGGCATCACCTGAGATAGGGGCTGTGAGGTGAGAGACTGTGGGAGCCCCGCTGCCCTGTGCAGGTCCTGTAAGGCAACTAGACATGCAACAGAGGGGTTTGAGGAACATTGTCTGTCCTGGTTCCTCAGACTGAAGATGACGATGCCCACCAATGTTGAAGGATGGAACAGGCCTGCCTGAGTGAAGTCTGTTAATAAAGGCTCATAGACAAAGTTAGCAAGGTCAGGTAGGCAAAGATCATCACTCCTCAAGTTTGTCCAGTCCTGGTTTCCCACCTGTGGTGCACCACCAATGGAGACCCTCCACGGTGCCGTGCAACTCATCCGGCTGTGAGCCCCCTGTGTGAACTGCAAAAACTGTGAGTACCCCTAGCTATGGCTCTGGGGAGTATATTAGTTAGCTAGCCAGTTAGGATTCTGGGGGTAGTCTCCAAACAGGATGTTTAGTGACATACATGTTGGCAAGCCTAGGATTGCAAGTCTGAAAGTGTGTTCTGTGTTTATCTGGGCCCCAACAAAAGACCACAGGCCTGTATCACCGAGCAGTGAGGTACCCACCGTACTTTTTGAGTGCACCCAGGGGTGGAAGGAGGGGTTGCTATGAGGAAGGTTATTGTCTAACTAAAGTAAGTGGTGGGTGACATTCTCCTCCTTGCGTTCCCCCTCCCCAAATAAATAAGTTCACTGTTTGCAATTTATCCACTGTTACTGTGTTATTGAAAGAGTGCTGCTGGGGTTGTGGGTGGTTACTGTGTGGGAAACTGTTATTGTGTTTGAAAAAAGTATTACAGGGGCAGCTTACTTATTTCCTGGGAGGTGGTAACCTGTTCTTTATCTGCAGGAGTTCTGTGCCACTACCCCAGGTACCACTGTGGAACCCATGCCAGTCCCTTCGCAGGTGTGTGCTGAATTACTCTGAGGGCCCTGGTGCAGCCTAGGTGAGTCAAAGGGCTGTTACAAGTGAAGGCACTGCTGGGATTTGCTTCCCCCTAGTGGTGACCCCCGAATTTGCAGTTTGGAATTTTGGCAACCGCCGTGATTGGGATAAATGATAATGGCCTTCCAAGAAGTAGAGGACTCGTGTGCATTTGAGGGCCTTGACCATCAGAATGTGCTTCTGATAAGAAATGTGACTGGGGGAAGACTAAAGAGTTCATTCTGGGAGTATTAGATGGGGCTCTGACACGATGTGGGAAGATGAAAATTCAAAGGGTTACCAAGGACCCCAGCACTGGGCTTAGGGATGTAGTCATAGAAACAGACAAGGACTTAGGTTATGTTGATGTACCCCCTACAGTGATGATACAAGGATTCCAAGAGACCTGGATGGTGCTAAAGAGAGTGCTAGACCAGACCACAGCCTGTTAATCCACCCCTCAGGCCCCCCTGTCCAGTGATGAAGGGAATCTTGAGGCTAAACTGGAGTCCCTGCTCACTAGTGAAGGGAAGTCCATGAATGACCTGGGAGGGAGGCCCTCTGCTATAGTGCTGCCAGTGGGGTGACCATCTTTGTGGTGGTGCTGTATGAACAGTACAAGTGGCTGCTCACCTTCTCTGGGGCAATCCCCACACCAGCTGGGGAAGATGATTTTGAATCCTGGATAAGTCAGGCCACCCAAATGATTGAAGTCTGGAGGTGTTCTGATGAGGAGAAATGCAAGAGGGTTGTTTAAAGCTTGAGGGGCATGGCTTTGGATGTAATTCAGTCCCTACGGACCAGCCAGCCTACCTGTACTGCAGATGACCATGTAGCAATTCTGAAAAATACCTTTGGGGCTATTGAGAAGAGGAAGGTCATCCTGCTTCATTTGTGGGGAACCACGCAGCAGTATGGAGAAAAATTGTCACAGTACATTATGAAGGTGGAGGCTGTGGTGTGCACGATTGCAGAGGCTGGTGGAGATTCTCCAAAGCACGTTTCCAAGATGAGGATCAACCAGATCCTTAGAGGGGTTGTGTACCCCTGATGGACTCTAATCTCCCTCAGGTTGTGAGACTGAAAGGCAACCCCCCCCATCCTTTAAGCAGTTATTGGATGAGGTGTAGGAGAAAGAGGCCCAGGGAGATGTCACCAACTCATTGCAGATGCCTGCAGCTACCATTGCCACCCTGCAACCCCAAACCACACACCCTGCAGAACCGCCGTGTTCCTTGGAGTTGGGAAATGTATTTATTTATTTAAGCGTTTCACCAGGAAGACATACTGAGCAGGCTACTGCTCAATTCCAGATGTGTTCTGGGGAAGGGGAGGTATAAACATAGTTGAAGAAACAAGTGCAGTTTATTACATAATACACTAAGTATACTACCCAGTAAGGATAGATACAGCACCTTGGGTACCTGGGACACAGATAAATAGCATGAGAGGACTGTTGATACTGTCTCATGCAGGCATTGTTTTAAACAAGCATTAAAATATTAGGATAGTCAGCAATCATTAAATGTACACTAGGAAGGGCGACCAGGCTGCCTCAGTGTGGACTATTATTAGGCCTGAGCACATGAACAGTAAGGGAGTAGTGATCTAGGAGCATGGTGTTAAGGTGTGAGGGAGAAGAGAAGTGACAAATGTTTGAGGGGAGAGAGTTCCATAACTTAGGCATCCGGTGGCTAAAGGCTGCTTGGCCCACTGTAGTGGATCTATGTGGGATAAATAGGATCCGTGGGTCATTGCTTCTGAGTGAATAAACTTGGAAGCTTGTGCCAGCTTGGGCAGAGATGAGGTGGGGGGGTGACTGGGACCAGTACTTGGCCAAGATTTTGGCGCAGTGGGCCTGCCTGCAGTTATCTAGAGATGGAAGGCTCATTGATTGGTACAGGGCACAGTGATGAGTGGAGTAATGGCAGTTCAGGACAAGGCAGCAGAAGGAGTGGTATAGGGGATCCAGTCTGGCTATGGTGGACTTGGTCCCCGCACAGTAAACAAAGTCTCCATAATTGAAGACAGGGAGTATCATTTTTTGCACAATGGCCCTGTGAGCAGAGACTGGGATATTGTCATGGTTCCTGTAAAGTGCACTGAGCCTGGGGTGTAATTTCTTGAGTATGGAGTCAACATGTACGGAAAAGTTTAGGTGCTGATCAAGCCAGGCTCCGAGGTATCTGAAAGAGGTACATGCCTCGAGGGGCATCCCTTCCAGGGTATGGAATGTGATAGGGAAGGGGAGCCTGGAAAGTCTTTGCCTAGTGCCAAAAGTCACTGAGACAGTTTTCTTTGCATTGAGGGAGAGTTGATTTGACTGTAGCCAGAGCTGGATCTTAGCAAAGTCCAACTGCAATCTGATCATAACCTCCGAGGCCCATGGGCCAGATGTATACAGCACAGTATCTTCCACATACATGTGAATGAAGGTGTGTGGGCAGGTGGATGGCAGGTCATGAAGAAAGATGGAGAATAGTAGTGGGCCAAGGACTGAGCCTTGTGGAACCCCAGTAGTAACAGGGAGAGAGGCAGAGGTGGGAGAATTGACTCTGACTGATTGGGACCTGCCAAAAAGGTATGAGTGGAACCATCTTGAAGCCCAGCTAGACAGCCCAGTGTTGATGAGTTTGGTCAGGAGAAGTGAGTGGGAGACAGTGTCAAACGCCTTGGCTAGGTCAATGAAAATAGCGGTTGTGATATGACCGGCATCCATACCTCTAAGGATGGAGTCAGTGAGCCTGATAAGGGAGGAGATAGTTGAGTGGGATCTCCTAAAGCCAGACTGGAAGGAGGTGAAGAAGGAGGATTCAAGGAAGGGGGACAAGCGAGAGAGCACCAGATGCTCTTGGAATTTAGCCGATAAAGGTAGTAGGGAAACAGGACAGTAATTGCTTGGATTGGAGGCATCCCCACCTTTGGGAAGGGGGATTACGGTGGCTTGTTTCCATTCAGAGGGGACTTCAGCAAGGGAGAAGGATAGGTTGAATAGGTCAGTCAAGGGTTTGGCTATCACAGGGGCTGAGAAGTGGAGCATCTTGGACTCCAACCCTGTTGGGCATTTACCTTTATTAGGATTAACGGTGTGCAGTGCATTAAATATCTCCTCTTTGGTGACTTGCTGAAATGACAATGAGTGTGTTGTGGATGTGTTTGTGACAGGGGGTTGCTGTGCAGGGCAAGGTATGGACGGGAGTGTTGCATGGCAATTTGTGAAGTGAGAGTTAAAGCGAGAGGCTACAGCTGGGGGTCAGTGACTGTGAGCCCTCCTACCTGTAGGGTAAGAGTGGGGGGCTGAGATGAGGGGCTGAGAAGCGATTTTACCACTTTCCAGAATTTGGCTGGCTGATGGGAGGTGGAATTGAAAGAGGCTTATTTATAGTCAGCTTTTGCTTGGATTTTTCTAGTGCAAGCATTGCGTAATGAGCGATAAGTCTGGAGGTCAGCTGGAGAGCTGGATGACTTATAGGATTTCCAGGCTTTATCCCTGCTCCTAAAGAGGGCTATGATTGTAGCTGAAATCCACGGTAAGTGTGAGCCTCTAACTCTAGTATGCCTGAGAGTGGTGTAGTGGTCCCGAACGGCAGAGAACTTTGACTTAAAGAACTCCAGGGCCACGTCAATGGAGGAGAATTGGCTGATGAGTGACCAATCAGTATTGGCCAAGTCAGATAGTAATGAAGTGAGGTCCAGGGACTTGTAGGGTCTAGTCATTAGGATTCTGGGAAGGGGGACTTTAGGTCTGAGGATTTTTCTTACTGAATAGACACCACGATGGTCACTTAAAGTGTCGGGCAGGAGGCTGGAAGCTAGGATCCTATGAGGGTGAGAGATGAGAGCCCAATCCAGGAGAATGTGGTTCAGCATCTTGTGATTTAGCCGGGTGGGTTCAGAGATTAGCTGAGCTAAGTTTAGGGCAGTGACCTTGTCACGAAGCTTGGAGTTTGCCCCAGTGAGCTGTTTACGTTAAAATCCCCAAGTATATGGAGCTCACCACCGGAAGACAGGGAGTTTAGTGTGCCTAGGTGGTCCAATATAGCAGGTGTATTGGAGCCGGGTGCACAGTAGGTGCCAGCAATGAAAATTGGTGTAGAGTAGGGGAGTGAGAGTTTTACTATTAGAGCATCGATGGAATCAAAAGACAGTGACAGGGTGACTTGGGAGAACTGGATTGGGGAGGCACTATACATGGCTATGCTGCCTCCCTTTTTGTTGCTCCTGCGATCTTGTTGGATGATTGTATAGCCACGAATAGAGAATTCTCTGTCTGTGTTGTGGGACTTCAGCCAGGTTTCAAAGGCATTCAGTATGTCTGGGCTATGGAACAGAGCAAGGGGCTGAAGCAATGTTATTTTATGAAGAAGGCTGCATATATTTAGGTGGATCATTTTTAGGCTTGATGGGAGTTGGATTGGCAAGCCAGAGTTAGTGGTGTGGTGATGATTAGGACCAGGGTTGGACTCAACATCGCCTGCTAGGAGTAGCAGTAGCATGATCAGGAGTTTAGTATTGTGTACAGCCCAGTATAGCTCACAGGAGGTGGTATAGGGCTTTGCGATATCAGCTGCGGTTCTTCAAGCATGGGGCTGCAGAGCTAAATGGGTAAGTTGGAAGGTGTATGGCGGTACGATGGGACCAACTACTATTGTGTAGGAGTGGCAGGCAGGCAGTGTATCATCCTTGGTGGAGAGTGACTAGATGTTAACTGGCAAGCCAATGTGGGGTGTATTCCAGCCCATCAGCTCAAGGTAGGAAGATGGTGGGAGGGACACCCATGTGACAAGGAAGAAGACAGTAGTTAAGAACAGTGGTAGCATTGTAGGGGAGCAAGCAGATGTGATAGATTAGAGTTTATTTGTTTTGAAGAATAGTGGCCTCTAGTGGTTGAAGGGAATAGCCTGCAGATGGGAAACTAGGCTGACTGGTTCTGGCATGCATGTGACTACTCCTATATATGATTGTTTGCCAAGGGTGGTGGTGGGGGTGGTAGGGTAGCTAACGCAAAGCGTCAGTGGGGTATGCTCACAGCTGAGCTGATCTGATCTGCTGAGAAGCGGTAGGAGCCGTACCTGCTTGCTGTGCTATGAGGAGGAGGGTCAGCTCTCGAGCTCGGGGGAGGGCTTTGGTAGACTCTTGTGCTGAAAGAGCTCAAAAAATTGTGTACAGGACTTTAAGGGAATGAGAGAAACATCACCAACCCCTACTATGGCTGAGTTCCAAGAAATAAAAGACTGTGTGAAGGCCTTGCAGCTGGCATTGGAGTTCCAGCCCTTTCAGAGTGTTGTTTGGTCTGAGCCTCGGTAGGGTCAGACTGGCCTAGCTGGATACTCGGAAATTTCTGGGTGGGCCCTCCTCAACTGTAAGCACAAATGTACTGCTACTGGGTATGAGGGGGAGGCAGTCCATCAACAGTCAGGTGAGTCAGTGCTTATTTAAATGAAATCTTCTTCCCTAAAATGGCTTGCCTTGGATGGACACAACCCCCTTCCCTCTCTACACCGTGGCTAAACAGCCTGATCACCTGATGTTCTAGTCATGGAATTTAAATAATTGCAGCTATATACCTATCTGCTTTAGAAAGTTACAGGTCAGTCAGACAGCTGCAATCAGTGTCTAGGGGGGGCTGGACCCCTTTGTGTTGCATACGGGGACTCAGAGCTGCCACCACAGTTCTGGATGGGCAGGGTGAGGGTAATAATAGTAATTTAATCAGTCCCCTAAGAGCAGCAATTAACGTGTGGAGAGAGGGTTACAACAAAAGAGTAGATTGAATTGCAAGCAGTTGCCATTGATACCGGAGATTAGTGACGTCAGCTAGTGGAACTGGCTGGGTAGGTTGTAGCTTGCAAGGAAAGAAGTGGGGGGGCTGGGCAGAAGATACTGGAGGCACTGATCGAAGGCCATGTTGTCGCTTTTGACTAACGTCACTCGGCATGCAAGCATGGGTACCTCAAAAGTCCACAGAGCATAGATTCAGTCTGTTGCAGCCGGTGATCCTAGATGGAACTCCTCACTTGGTTTGTGCGTCTTCCCCATCTTAGAGATACAGCACAGAAGACTTGAACCTAAGCAACAAAAGAAGGCCTAATCACAACTCACTCTCCTCCTTAGTCCAATCGATGGTAAGATTAAACTATTATCTGAATTCAGTTATTGTGGTTGTGGTCTGGACCTGGAGTGGATGCTGTATGGGCTAGTAGGGTATAATGTATGAATGGGCCGCTGGCTGGGGTCACCATGTACGGGTTTGGCTGAGCCAGCCCAGTCATGGTAACAAGGATTTGTTTCTGGTCTGCAGTGCAGAGTGGAGTATTTGATGTGGAAACTGCCCTGCTGGAAGAGAATGGTACTCAGCAGTGCCTAGGGACTGTCTGACAGCTGGGGGTGAGGGCGTAGAAGGCCCGTGCCTGTACCCCTAGTGCTCCATTGATTACATTCAATTTGGAGAGTTTCCATCCTTGCTGGTAATGGTGAGTAGTTTTGTTCTATTGTTCTGGTGTTCATTCTGAGCCTGGACGGGGTAAAAATTGAATGATGGGGGGCCCAGTTCTGGGGGTGAGGTGGACCAAATGACCATGTCGTGCGAGTCGAGTGGTGGTCAGCTCCAAAGTATCTAGCTACCAGACTACTATGACTCTCCCCTCTCCACCCACATTAGCCAGTGGTTGCTAATGGTTTGCCTTCCTCTCTTGTGTAAAAAAAATCTATTTATTTCCAAAAATAGCTCTATCCCAATCACCAGGAATGGGAAGGAAACAAGACTTGGATGTTATTCAGTGGGGGTTGCCTCAGGCTTAAACTTTCCTTGGTGGTGATTAGTACTTTACGCACTCAAACTTCATTCTGAGCCCCAGGATGGGGTGGTTGAAATGGAAACAGTGGGGGTGGGTGGTCCTGTTATACAGTACCTGGGTTGGTACTCTATTTTGATACTTTGCTTTGGTTGCTTGGTACCACCCTACATTACACTTGACACTGCTATCCTTGAAGCTGAAAGTTCTGTGCTTTTAGTTGTTGTCCCACTCACAGCAGTTTGTAGTAGCCCCATGTATAGAATGCTGCAGCCATTGTTTTGTATTTCACCTCCCTTGTCCTCTTGCCCCTTCTGTGCACTGACACTCTATTTTTATTTTTATAAGATACTTTGGGAGATTTACCAAGCAGGGTCCCTCTATCTAGATGCTCAGTCAGGTGAAAGTAAAAATGCTGCCATTTTGTTTTTCTCCTTTCTTGTCATCCCCCCCCCCTTCCCGGCTGTGCACTCTTATTTTGTTTTTAAAAGATAGTTTGGGAGATTTGCCAAGCAGGGTCCCTCTATCTAGATGCTCAGGTGAAAGTAGAAAAGCTGCCATTTTGTTTTATACTCTTAGACTTTCACCTGAGCATCTAAAGGGACCCTGCTTGGCAAATCTCCCATTAAAAACATCAGAGTGCACAGACAAGGGAGGGGAAATACAATCAATGGCAGCATTTATAGTCACTTGAGCAGCTGAGCATCTAGGCAGACTAGACATACCCATCAACTGCCCCTGATTTTGCTTCAGAATTTTACTCTGTCCCTCCTAAAATTTATGTCCGTGACTAAACAGTAGGAGTTGTAAGCACAAAATAATGTCAGACATTAAAGTTACAACTTGTTCTTCCTTAGAAAATACATTTTACACTAAGCCCTTTATTCTACCAGCTTCCTGAGTGGATATCACACATTTTGAAGGTGTGTCCCTGATTTTGGTCCTTTGTCCCTGACTTTTTAAGCTTTGTCCCTGATTAATGAAGCAGAAGGTTGAGAGGTATGGTTTAGATGATCCAAGTGAAAGTAGAAATGCTGTCAGCCATTGTATTTCTCCTTCCTTGTTCCTTCCCCCCCGCTGTCCACATTTTTTTATTTGAAAAAAATAAAGTAATACTTTGAGATTTGCCAAGCTTTAACACCAGCAGGGTTCCTCTGTCTAGAAATAGAAATGCATTATGCTGCCAGGCACTATATTGTATTTCTCGCCCCTTGTCCCTTTCCCCTGCTGTGCACTCTGATGTGCTCATTTTGTAAAAATAAACTGATATTTTGGGAGATTTGCCAAGCTAAGTTTCCCACCAGCATGGTCCCTCTGTCTAGATGCTTAAGTGAAAGTAGAAATGCTGACAACCATTGTGTTGCATTTCTCCCTTGTTCCCTTCTCCCTGCTGAGCACTCCAGTTTAATATTTGTTAAAAGTAAACTGATAGTTTGGGAGATTTGCCAAGCTTTCCTATCAGCAGGGCCCCTCTATCTAGGTACTCAGGTGAAAGTAGAATTATTTTCCACTTTCACCTGAGCACCTAGATAGAGGGACCATGCTGGTGGGAAAGCTTGGCAAATCTCACAAAGTATCAGTTAATTTAAACAAATAAAACAGAGTGCAGAGCAGGGAGAAGTGGATATGGGAGGGTAAATATAGTACAATGACTGCCAACACTTCTACTTTCACCTGAGCATCTAGACAGAAAATCTTTCCTTTTTTCCTCATATATGTTTTTTCCCTCTCCTGCAGCCCTGGCAGGTGGCTATGTCCCTCCTGCTGGAGGGACACTGACTCTCTCTCTCCAGTCCCGTCAGTCCCCAGAAATTCCCCTGTAACTTACCCCCCCTGCAGTGGGGCCAGGAAGGAGGTTGCCAGCTTTTTCTTCCCCCTCAGAGACCCAATCCAGAAGCCAGGGATGGCCCTTTGGAGCAACGGATCATCATGGAGCCTGCCAGGCTCTTTTTCCTCCATTTTCTTCTGTCCCCCTTCCCCTACCGACATACGTACCCTCTGACCCATACTGCTCTCCAGCCACTGCCAGAGGGCAGTCAACGAGCAGGACAAGTCTCCCTCCCCCTGAGAGAGAGGAGAGCAGTCTTCCAGATGCTCAATCCTCTCTGTCTCTCTCTCTCTCTCCCCCCCTGCCAACCTCGGCGGCCCAGGCTCATTCCTGAACCTGGGTCACTGGCGTGGTGTGAGGTGCAGTGACCAACGCCTCAACTCCCAGTGTCACTGGGATGGCATCTCAGAAAATCTTTCCTGCTGTTGGGAAAGATGCTTTGGGAGATTTGCCAAGCTTTCACACCAGCATGGTCCCCCTGTCAAGATGCTTAGGTGAAAGCAAAAATGCATTGTTCTGGCAAGCACTGTATTGTATTTTTCCCCCCTTGTCCCCTTCCCCTGCTGTGCACTCTGATTCTACTTTCACCTGAGCACCGAGATAGAGGGATCATGCTGGTGGGAAAGCTTGGCAAATCTCGCAAACTATCATTTTATTTTAAAAAAATAATAAACCAGAGTGCTCAGCAGGGGAAAGGGGACAAGGGAGAAGAAATACAATACAATGGCAGCAGCATTCTATAGAGTGGAATGAGATATACTTGTGTCGCATGTATGTCATTTCTTTTACCATAGTTATTTTATGTGAAATGACACAATGCACTAAAATACCAACAACAGCTTAATCTGGCTCATAGTAAGTTGGCATTCATCTGTATACCCCCCTCGCTCTGGTCGTGCCTGAATATAGGCAGAATTTGTCTAGTGCAATTACCTGGTCAACAAAAACTAAATAAAAAAAAATAAAATAAATAGGTGACTGGAGATATGAAGTATGAAACATAGAAATTGGCAGCAGATAGGGCCCCATGCAGTCTGCCTTTTTTCCTTGCCTACAAAAGCCACAGATCCAACTTTATCTCTGGCTTGTCCTCCCCTTTTGAACCGCTAGTGTTCCCCTATGTCTGCCACTGTAGTTTTGAATTGCCCCACTGACTTTGCCCCCATTACCTCTGTTGGGAGGCTGGTCCATACCTCTACTGCCTTTTCTGTCAAGTACTTTCTCATGTTGCTTGCCCCTTGTCTACCCTCTTCCAGTCTCAAGCCATGCCCCCCTGTTCCAGATTTCTTCTTCTGAAAGATGCTGCCCTCCTGTGCCTTATTTATTCCCATAAGGTACTTGTATGTCTCATGTCATCCCTCTCCCTCCTCTTCTACCATTTTTTTGGAAAAAAGGCAAAGACAGTAAGAGCAGGGATGAGGCTAAAAGGGGTAAGGCCATCAAAAAATGGAGGGTGATGAGTACCAATGCCCATAGTCTGGACAACAAGCCTCCTGAACTACTGGCCTTGATGGAAGAGGGACACCTGGATATTGTGGCAGTCACAGAAACATGGTACATGGAGAACCATGACTGGGTTGTCAACATACCCGGGTACACAATCTATAGGAGGGACAGGGAGGGTAAAAGAGGAGGAGAAGTAGTTCTCTACATAAGGGACAGGATCACAGCAATGGAACTAGAGCGTAAATGGGGAGGAGAGGAGGCACCGTGGGTCACCTTGGAGACAGACAATGATACCACAATCTGCACTGGGGTTGTATACAGACCCCTGTCTCAGGGGGATGAAATGGACAAGGAAATGATATAAGGCATCCTTAGAATGGCAGAAAAAAGGGGAGATATTGTTGATGGGGGATCTGACTATGCCAGATGTTAACTGGAGCACACATCCAAGAGTGGGGTCATTCACGATGCCCTACAGGGGGCATGCCTCAGACAGCTAGTGTTGAAACCCACTTGGCAGGGAGCAGTCTTAGACTTGGTACTCTCAAATGGCAGAGAGAGAGAGAGGATCACAGATTTAGAAGTGGGTAGCTAACTGGGAACTAGCGACCACCGAACAGTGTGGTTCACGATAAACATGGCCATAGAGTCAAGCCATACACTGGCAAAGGTCCTGGACTTTAGAAGCGCTGACTTTGGCAACATGGATGAGTGCCTAAGGAATGCACTAGCAAATGGGCATGAAGGAGGAGTCAAGGAACAATGAGGAAAAACTGTAACTGCCATCACAGACGTAACACATCTTTGTGTGACGCAAATAAACATAACAAACCAAAGTAAAAAAAAACTATAGTTCTCAAAAGAGGTGGCGGGGAAGGTTAGGGAGAAAAAGATAGCATTCAGGAAGTATAAGGAATCACAGAAGGAGCAGGACAGAGAACTGTATCAGTTAAAGCAGAAGGAAGCAGGGAAGGCAGTCAGAATAGTGAAGGGCCAAACTGAGGAAAAGATAGCCAACTCAGTTAAGAAGGGGGAATAAAATCTTTTACAGGTACATCCAGGGAGTGAAGGAAGACCAAGGGAGGGATAGTGAGGCTTAATAAATGGTAGGAAAGGTAGGCAGAGGATGGCAGTGGAAAAGCAGAGATACCGAACAAATACTTTTGCTCAGCATTCACAAAAGAAGAGGGTGAGGTACCTAAACCAAACAATAGAAGCACTCTGGACAGGGGGTTTGATACCAGTCCATTCATAGAAGAAAGGGTTCCAAAAGAACTCCGAAAACTCAAGGTGGACAAAGCAATGGGGCTTGATAGGATTCACCCTAGAATTCTAAAAGAACTAAGGAGAGACCTAGTGACACCACTGACTACCCTTTTTAACAAATCTTGGGAGGATGGTGTGGTACCTGTGGACTGGAGGAGGGCGGATGTGATTCCTCTTCACAAAGGTGGGAGCAAGGCAGAGGCAGGAAACTATAGACCTGTTAGTTTGACCTCAGTGGTAGGGAAAATTATGGAATCACTTCTGAAAGAAAGAATTGTTGAGTATCTACAGTAGATGCCAGTGGGGCGCTGGACCCAAGGAACCATGGATTAACAGCAGGAAGGTCATGTCAGATGAATCTAATAGATTTCTTTGACTGGGTGACCAAAGTAGTACACCAGGGAGGGGCTGTGGATATGGCCTATCTAGACTTTCACAAGGCATTTACACAGTTCTGCACAAAAGATTAATAAACGAGTTAGTCAACCTGGGAGTGTGTCCCAGGGTGGTAGCCTGGGTAACAAATTGGCTGGACAAGAGGACACAGAGGGTAATAGTAAATGGAGTACACTCTGAAGAAAGGGCGGTTACTAGCAGGGTACCACAGGGTTCAGTACTGGGACCAGTCGTCTTTAATGTCTTTATAGGAGACATTGTGGAGGAGCTGGAAGGAAAAGTATGCCTTCTGCAGATGAGACAAAGATCTGCAATAGGGTTGATACACAAGATGGGTGGAAAGGATGAGAAGGGACTTGGCAAGGTCGGAGGAATGGTCAAAAATATGGCAGCTTAGATTCAGTGCAATAAAGTGCAAAGTAATGCACCAAGGAAACAATAACCCAAGGGAAGAGTACACAATGGGAGGAGGGGCACAAAGGGGGGTACTAACAACAAAAAAAAATGGAAAGGGACGTGGGGTTAGTCATATCAGAATACCTTAAGGTTGGCAAGCAATGTGAGAAGGCAGTAAGGAGGGCTGTGGGGATACTGGGATAAATAGGGAGAGACATCATCAGCAGAAAACAGGAAGTTGTTATCCCACTGTACAGACAGTTGGTGAGACCCCATCTGGAGTACTGCATGCAGTTCTGGAGACCCCATCTCTGCAAGGACATAGACAGGATGGAGGCAGGCCAGAGGAGGGCAACTAAAATGGTGCAGGGTCTGCAACAGAAGCCATATGAAGAGAGATTTAAAAAGCTTAACATGTGTACCCTCGAGGAAAGGAGGGAGGGGGGGACATGATAGAAACTTGTAAGTTCCTCAAGGGAATCAACAAAGTCCAAGATGAGAGCATCTTTCAGAAAAAGAGATGTGCAAGAACAAGGGGGCACAATTTGAAGATAAGAATGGGATGTCTCAGGGACAATGTGAGGATGTATTTTTTCACGCAGAGGGTAGTAGATGCATGAAACCACCTTCCTGAGGAGGTCGTGGGATCAAAAACAGTGGGGGGGGTCAAGAACTCATGGGATAGACATAAGGCAATTATAGTGGAGTGTAGGAGGAAGTAGGCTGTTGGTTAACAAGAATCTGCAGCTTATCCAATAGGTAGGAAAATGGTCAGACTGGGTGGGCCAAGTGGTCCTTGTCTGTCGTCAAAGTCTATGTTTCTATGTTTCTCCATGGTATACGTATGATGTTCTTCCAGTCTCTGTTAAGACTTTTGTAGTCCCTGCATGAGTTTTGCTGCCCTTTTTTGAACTGTCTCTGTGTTGTCCATGTCCTGTTGGAGATGCAGCCTCCATAACTACATGCAGAACTTCAAATGAGGCCATTACACTCCAACTTCCTTAGGAGACACCCCCCCACACTGGCATGTGTAGTGACTACTATGCAAGATGAGCATGGTGGCACACACCATTGACTATAATGGGGCAGTTTTTTAATTTCAATGCCAGTTTTGACAAAGGAATGCTGCCGCTTCACTAACAAGGACCTGTTAGTCAGGCGGTGGCATTCCTTTGTCAAAATCAGCACACAAATGTATCAAAAAACTGCCCCATTATAGTCAGCGGAGCAGGCCCCCACGCTCATCTTGCATTGTAGTCACAACAAGTGCCTGTGTGGAGGTGTGTCTCCTAAGGAATTTGAAGTGTTTTATTGGCGGGTTTAATACAGTGAAGATTGTTAAACTTTGGGGAACCACTGAAGTTGGCCTCTGGTAAGCTGCATGCATGTTTGGGATTGGAGAGAATTTAATGAACACCTGCTCTTGCTCTTTAACCATGTGGTTTGCCTTTAGTGCTGGTTGACAGTCAAGCTGAGAGGTTGTGCTTTGCTTCACTTCTCAAAGTTCTGCATGTCTGAAGCATTTCATGCTGAAAACATGGGGCCAGATATTCAAGCTTTAATGTCATGGAAACTGATGTTTTCACCTTGAGACTGGTCATAGCATGGGTTGCCTTTTAGAAGTTTGTGCACTATGACTTCAGTTGTGTAATGGTAAATGCGAAAGAGTGGGGGCTTATATACAGTACAGTGTGCTAAGCTATAATCTAAGTATTGGCATCAAGGGTAGTTTTATGCTGCACCAAATACTGTATTTGAAAGGCACGTTTTAACCTAGAGTGTGGTACACAGGACATTTTCAGATAGTCCGAGCATGACTTCTCAGGCTTTCAATGCATGAAAAGGCACAGATGTGGTGTTTTCATACGTGATAGTCCTTATTGCAAGTAAGTCACTTTTGTGACTGGGTTGGAAACTGTGACTGGGGGCTTGGAAAAATGATTTTGCATGTTCCAATACACACATGCTATGGGATATGGTTCCACAAGGCTCAGTCAAATTGCATGTTCTGACAAAATTTTAAGCAGTAAGACCTGGTGTGCATAATGGTGATAACAGCACACCTCAGGTACATTGTTACATTAAAATGCACCTGAGAATTGTGTTGGTACACCCCGTATCATGCATTTTTAGAAAACTTTTATATTTTAATGGAAATATGTTCAAAACCTTTGGACCTGCAAGGTTGTTTGGGGGGTAGATATCCATATATTATCTAAATGTGTTTCTTTATAAATATCAGGGTTTTATTTAAGCAGTCTAGGTCTGCCTCTGGCATTTATTGTGCTTTACCACCTTTCCTCTTTGTTATACAGTATTGCCTCCTTTCCTCACCCAGTTTCTCTTCATGTCTTTCTCCAAATTCTAAAGATGAAATAGAAATAGAGATTGATGGCAGATAAGGACCGCTAGGCCCATCCAGTCTGTCAATTTTCTCTACCTACTGCAAAAGCCACAGATCCTACTTGTTCTGTGGCTTCACGTTCTCATTCCTATTTCTAGGGTTCTCCTGTGCGTGTTCCATACATTTATTTAACTCCCCCACTGTATTTGCCCCCACCACATCCGCTGGGTGTCTATTCCATGCATCCACTACCCTTTCGGTGAAGTAATGCTTCTTCATGTTACCCCTTAGTCTACCCCTTCCAGCCTCATATCATGCCCCCTCATTCCTCAGCATCTCCTTTTCTGAAAGATGATACCCTCCGGTACCCTGTTTATTCCTTTGAGATATTTGAAGGTTTCCTATCATATCTCCCCCATCTCTCTCTCATCTCCTCCAGGGTGTACATATTGAGGTATCTTAACTCTCTCCTCATATGACTTTGATGAAGACCCTGTACCATCTTTGTCTACTGTGCCATAGATTCACTGGAAAAAATGTTTTGCATAATATTTTTGCTATCCTATACCAGCTATCTAAAACCCAGCTTTAATTATGTCTTAATTTTTCATGGAAAATGGGTTCAAAATCCTGCACAGTGCTCTTCATATCATGGAGCCATGTTAGTAGCTGCCTGTCTTCAGTTGTCTGGGGTGGGGGGTTCTCGTATGTATAGAGAAAGGAAATCTGTTGTAGTGGTACTGGTCACTCACTGATTTTGTTGCATGATTGTCTGTGCCATATAATTCAACTCCAGTTTGCTGTACTGGGCAGGTAAATAATGGCAGGAGCACAGTGGACATTGTGGTAACTGACGGTGATGGAGCTTGGTGCAGCGCATCACTGACAGTGTGGCTTGACCAGAGGAGCTGAACTAGCAAAAGTAAACCTGGGTGAATTTTTGGTTCAGTTGTTTGTCATTTCTGGTTCAGTTGTCTGTTGCTGTGTGTTTTGTTTGTCATGGTTTTGATACAGTTGTTATTGCCTTTAGATAGAACAGTAGTAAGCACTTTGAGACAATATTGAACCAGTGTGTCTGGAGGATTGACTTATTGTGTGGTGCACATCAAAAAGTCTAACTATGTCTCAGCTGAGCAAAGCCAAATCTGATACACAGAAAAGGAAACTGGCTAACTTGTCTGCTCTGTTAGTATCACTAAATGATCAAAAACAATGCAAGCTATCGCTGTTTGTGGGCATACAAAACAAAGTGATTATCCCACAGAAGAAAAATACTCCTGGGGATGCAGTTGTAATAGAAGGTGGACAAACTGTAGCTCAGTCTGCTCAGTTAACAGCATCAACTGACCCAAAAGAGCATGCACTATCGCTGTTCACAAGCCCACAAAACAGAGTGACTAGCCTGCAGAACAAAAATACTATGGGGACACAGCTGTAATAGAAGGTGGACAAACTGTAGCTCAGTGTGTGACCAGCTGCACTGCAAGTCAGAATCTACATATTCAAGAAATACAGCCAGTGGACTCTACAAGGTGAACAGTTGTGCAACTTGTGAAAACTAAAAATCCCAATTTTCAATGCCCCAAAAGGACGGCCTTGCAATATGAAAAGGTTTCCTTTGTTAAAATGCATCCAGTTCAGCCTAGGTATGCGGATGTTAAATGCCTACCATACAAGTCATCAACAATCTACACATGAGCTGGCCCAGTGGCACTAAGGGCTGAGGTGCTGGATGCCTTGCCTTGTGCTACACCAGCGATCTGGGTTTGGGAAAAGCCTCAGGTTGCTGGGGTGCCTACACAGGGGGGAAGGGTGGGAGCAGGATTGAGCAAAGGCTCTTCTGTCCCAGGAAGGGGTGGGTCACCTGCCTGTAGTCCTGTTGTTATTGGATGGAGGTCTAGTGATAGGCACAGGCAGCAATGGAGTGACTAGTAGGGTGGGGCATCCCATAGGTGTGCATATGCATGCCTCCACGTGTGTGTGTCACATCATGGATGTGCAGGAGTGGGACTGGGGAGAAAAATCCACAAAAAGTAAACTACTTGCAGAAAAAAAACTACACATAGATTCTTCCTGGGAGCAAAAAATGATAGCAAGAAACTGCATCACTGTACAAGTAGTTGACTGTTAGGTGCATTCTGTCTACTGCAGTATCTGCATGGTATTTTCAGATGTGGAAACTAGATTTGTTACAGGTTACCAAAACTTTAAGCACATCTACCAAGGCATGATAGAACACAAGGATTCCAGAGCTCACAATGCAGCTGTGGATACATATCTGGCTTGCTTAGTAGATGCGGATGTTGAAACGCTGGTGAACAAAGATATAGTTGTGAGGTGGAGGAAGCAAGTCCAGCAGAACATAGATGTCATGAGGACGATTATTGAAGTTGTTGGCTTTATTGGACGCCAGTGCCTGCCATATCATGGAAAAGACAAATTCTTCTGTTGTCCCAATATGATGTTTCTCTGAATACACATATCCAAAAAGCAGTGGAGCAGAGCAAGAGAAAGAAGCCGAGAATGGAGAAAGAAAATGCCACTTCTGAAGCTCTTGGCCATGGAGGGCTGATTACTCTGCTGTCGAAGACCACTGCAAATCAAATTGTTGAGACTATTTTGCAAATGATCAGAGATGGCATTGTAAAAGATGCTACTGACCAGAAGATCAGCATTCAGATGGACACCACACAGGACATCGGTGTGACTGACCAAGCAGCTATCATTCTACAGTATGTGAAAGACCTTAAAGTTCATGATGAGCAGCTGTTTGCTATGGTAGAGGTGCAGGACACCTCTGGACATGGAATGCAGAAGTTTTCAAAGGAAAACTTTGAAAGGCTTGATATGAAAAACATCATCAGGGAGTCGTTTGATGGTGCAGCCAACAGAATGAGCGAGTTTATGGGGTTACAAGCTTTAATAAAAAAGGATTCACCAACCAGTGCGTATACCTTGTGTTATGCACATGTGCTCAATTTATATGTCTCAGATCGAAGTGAAGCTGCTCTGGAAGCAAAGACACTATTTAGTTTGCTACAAAGGACATCAGTCTTCATTAGCAAATCTCAGAAAAGGATGACTATATGGAAATCGAGCATTGATGGGACAGGACAAGACAAACTCTGACTGCTTCAAACGATTGGTGAAACTAGATGGTGGGCAAAACCAAGAGCACTGGCATGTGTGCATCTTCAGAACATAGGGAAATCAAGAAAAGAATCTGTATGTGACACATCTCCAGACTTTGCTTTTTATTAGTACCCCTGAAAAGTTTGATGCTAAAGCTTCCAGTGAGGCAGATTCACTGCTTGACAAATGGGAAAAGTTTGATGTCATTTTGATAGCCTTTGTGTTTATGCAGATCTTTACAATGATTGGGCCAGCATCAAAGTACCTGCAGACTAAGGGAGGGACTAGACTACCTCTCTGCATGGATCATAGGGCCGGCATCAAAGTACCTGCAGACTAAGGGAGGGACTAGACTACCTCTCTGCATGGCTCACAATGGATCACACTAAGATGGAGTTGCAACAGTCTGAATTTATGAACATCCCGGAAAAGGCTTCTAACTTTGTTGCCAGAGCACAAGAAGAAATTTATGATTTAGGTATTGATATTGACCTTGTGGATGACCTGCCAAATAAAAGGATAGCCAGGAAGAAGAAGATGTCCAGGGAAAATGTCAGTGATGAACAAGTGACTGATCCAGTGAAGCAATTTGAATGTGAAGTATACAACTGCATTATGGATCAAGTTTGGATGAGCTTACGTGATTGGTTTGATAACAACAAGCAACTGAGTCTGGATACCTACGACATGGACCCACATTGCTTTGAAAGTATAAGTCAAGATGGCATACCAGATGAAAGTCTGCAGAAAGTGGCATTGTTGGCAGAAGTGGACCGTAGCAAACTTAAACTGGAGTTGATGGCTTTTGCGAAAATATTCAGACGACTGCAAAGATCACTGCCTGAAGATTACAGCGAAGATGTGTTAACTGAGGATGTTGATTTTCATGACTCTGAAGACGACCAATGATCGGAGAGAGAGGAGGTTGGAGCTGGTCACTAAGGCACTGAGGAGAGAGTGTCAGTAGCAGGAGTCAGTGAAAAGCTATATTTTTATTTTTAACAGGTATGCCATCGTTGCCTTAGTAATATTTATAATTTTAATTCCACCAACATTTCCAGGATAACTTTGGGCTTACATCCTCTGGGCAGTAGAGTGGTGTGGCATTGTACAGCCTCTGACCCCCCCCACCACTAGGCAAGGAGCTTGTGAGGTTGAGAAGCCTGCTGGGAGAGGGCCAAAATGAGCCAGTGGAGCCTGTGGAGGTTTAGTGACTGATAACGCCACTCCAGAGCAGAGAAAGGCCATAGTGAGAGACTCAACCAATCAATCAAAATCTTTATTTTACCAGGCAAACATCATTGAGCAATGCTCATTTTCAAGATAGACCTGGAAAGAATATATAGTCACACTTACATTGAACAAAAGGCAAGGGGTAAAATAGCATAGAATTACAAAGACTAAGTGATACCCTAAGCAGGACTAGACAAGTTATTTACAGTGTATACACATTTCGTTGGTCAATAGTAGATAAAATGGTACAATCAGCAGGACTAGACATAGTATTTACAGTATATAGAGACATTTCATTGGTCAATACTAGGATAAATGATGCAATCAGGAGGACTAGCCATAATTTGTACATTATATAGATTTCCAGAGGTCTATGAGCTGGTTAAGATAACTGTGCTCAAGTAAAGATATACAAGCCCAAAGCTACCAGAGGAGGGAGGAGGGTGGATAGTACAACACCAGATGTTGTGATGATGAGCAGCGGAAGAAAATAGGGCAGGATAGGGGTATGGAGAGGAAGTGCCAGAAATTGACTGCCCTACGTTACGCTATAATCTCAACTTTAAAACTTTAAGACCCTAAAAAACTCTTAAATTGGTTTGGTCGAGTCCTGAGTCTGTGGGTGAATTCAGAGTTCACATAATTTCTTTCAAGAAAAAGCAGGATAAGTGTAAAAGTGTAACGCTATATCTTTGGACCTACAGAGTAACTGCTTTGTTCAGACAAGAGTGCAAAGATGGAAGTTAAATAACCTAACTTCTCACTCTCACACTTAAATAAAATTTAGGCACAGTTGGCAATATTTAGTGCATCGATTAAGAGGAATATTAACTACTTTATTTATATTTTATCTATATTTTGGTTTATTCTGATGTCTTTTGCTTTTAGTATTGTGTATTTACCTGTGGTTTGTAGTGGGGGATTGTGCCACTCTGCAGGGGGAGCATCACCCTGATTTTTTCTTTAGCATACTTATGAAGTTTGTTCTTGTTAGTACCCTGAAGTTATTTCTTACAGTAGTTTTTTATTATTTTTTAAAATGTTTCTTAAAACTGTTAAAGTTGTAAGTTAAATTCAAATCTGGAAGCTGGAGTCTCATTGGAGCATTCAGGCACATGACTCCTGAGCATAAAGTGCATGTGTGGGCTTCTCAGGGTATCGAGCACCATTATTCAATTGAATAAGCCAAAGAGACACCGCGAGGAGGCTGTGCAGAAAAATCCTTTTATTTCTGTGCTTTGACTTGCTTCTTTTTACCTTTGCGACTGAGAGAGGTGTGATTAAAGCACTGCAAGTTATGCAAGTCATACAAAACACAGATAGGCTGATGTAATAGTTTTTTTTTTAACGTGGTCATGGTTAAACCCGTTTGAATGCTTATTCAACTTAGAAGAGATTGCAGCTGTTGAAGCTTTTGAGACTGCTCCAGCGAGGCTCCTAACTTGTTGCTGGATAGCTTCTGGTAACTCTAGCCCATGCAGACTGTGAAAAGCAAGTACAAATATTAAGACTCTGTTTTTTATAAGAAACTTGGCTGGGGGCTATTTTTTAGCGTGGTAAAAGTGATATGAACAGCACATGAACAGTATTCTAGGTGGTTCGTGTTTTTCATAGATTGTACTACAGTACTCCTGTAGTTATATTTATTACTATAGCGGCTTGTTGTTTTTTTTTTATTTTATTGAAATTTCAGAATTACAATCCTTTGAGTCAAAGACTCTTTTGCAAAGGCTCCATGTCATTACAAACAGAACAACACTTAAAGACAGACTGTACATAGCCTACTAGGCAAATATTCCATTAAGACAAATATTACATGGTTACTCCATACAGAATATTTTACTTTGCTAGGTTAGTTTCTTCTAGGTTTCTCTAGGGTTGTTTAAGGACCCTGGGTCATTGCGGTGAAGTGGGATTGGTTACCAATTCAAAGGCCAGCACCTAGCTGAGAGAACGTGTTTAAAGAAGCAATGTTAAATTTCAATGTTTATTCCTCCCCTTTTCTCATAAGAGAGCTTTGCATTAGATATAAATTATTATTAGATTTTATGTTTTATGTACAGCGAAGAGAAGAAGTCTGATGGGAAGGAAGGAAAAAAAAGAAAGTGGGAAAAGGCCTTCAATATTGTTTCCTCATTCCTGGCCCTGGTCTAAATGTTATTGGCTTTGATATTATTGGTGTTGTTGGTATTGTTGGAACTGTTGGTTATGCCGGTTTTGCTGGATTGACTCTCTTTGGATTTGGTCAGACAGACGAAGAAGAACAACAATAAATAAGTAACATAAATAGCTTTGGACAACAAATAATATCAAAAGGAATTGCAAGGGGTCAGTAGTGCTGAAAGATCAAGGAAAGAACCCACTTAGGCCTGAGTTGATTTCACAGGAACATACTAGATGGACTTACTAGATTGTATGCTCTAAATAAATTGTATCTTGTGGAAAAAGTTGAGGTTATAAGTCTTGTGACTTTGGCAAACTGTTTAAATAAATGTAGGTATTATTGCTATTTTAGAACTTACAACTGTAAGCTCTCCTCCAGGAGTAGGAGGATAGTGGAATAAGTGGGACATAAAGTGATTGTTTATTATTTATGTTAAATACCTACATTAAGTAGAAAGATAATTAGAGTGATAGACAGGGAGAATCAGAGGACTCCCAGAAGAAATGCCAGTTATGACAAGAAGCATGAAAGATCAAAGGGAAAATAAGAGGAGAAGGAGTGTTAGAATAAATTTGAAAGGAATAAGAAATATAAATATGTTGATGGAAAGTGTAGAAGCTTTGAAAGAGATGAAGGGTGTGTGGGGGGGTAGGGGAGGAGAAAAAGAAGGTGAAAAAAGTGAATAGAATGATTAATATAACCTCGACCCCGAATAATAATGATGAAGGAAAAAAACAATACAATCTAAGATTTATGAAATTTTTGAGACTGGAAAAATTAAACAAAATACAGATAGAAAGGGAAGTGAGGTAGAAATAGAGTCAGCAATTATGGGAAAAGAAAAACAAGGTATGGAGGAGGAAAGGACAGGCAATAAGGAAAGATCAGAAGGAATACAAGGAAATCATAAACCAGATATGGTAAGCATTGTTAGTGAGGAAATAAATAAAACAGTGGAATAAATTAGAGAATCTACAGAATACAATAAAAGAATAGAGAATAAAATTAAGGTAATTAGAATAAATTTAGGTACTCCAAATTTAGTCAATGAGATATAAAACAAACAGAATTTAGAGCTAGAAGGGTATAAGGGCATAATATGCAGAAAAAGAGTCCAAATAGGAGGTTGGAAAAAGAGGAAAACCTGGGAATATAAAAAGTGACAATAAAAATTGAGGACCAAACAGAAGGTTGGAACTCTATTGGAGACACGATGTTTATGAGTCCCATGAGTCCTATTAGAGCTGACAGTTTGATTACTGATAATATAACTAAAGAAATGTGTGTGGCAGTGAGAGATCCTTTGATGGCTAGCATCATAAGGTATGAGCAATTATTATCAATTAAGAAAGATGTTTCCTTTCTTAAAGGTATATGTCTGGAGAACCGTAGGTTATATTAAATAAATCATAGATATACAAACAATGAGGAAAGAAACACAGGAAAAATATGAAGGTGGGACAAATATCACCAAAGAAGAATTGCATTTGGTGAAGGAGTATACATATGTGGAGCAGGATGTGAATTTAAATATAGAAGACACTTTAGGGATAGAAAAATGCAAAAAACAAATTAAAAAGTCAGAGGAAGAAATAATGTATTTGTCAGAAGAATCCTCAAAAGGGGTTGATTGAGAAAGTAGAGGATAGTAATGCAATAACATGGGAGATTGAGAGCCCATGAATGAAGAAAAGGATTCTGAGCTGATAATGCTACCAGATGGTAATTGGAGACAGGAGAGTGTGGCAAATGAAATAAGGCACAGTAACATAAGTTTGTGGGAGAAAGGGTTGACTCAAGAGGAAAAATTACACAAAAACAGAGATAAAGATTTAGGATAGATGGTGTAGAACAAAAAAGAGAAAAAGGTCATCCAGTGAAATAATTATAGAACCAAATGATATCGAAGAGAGAAAGATAGTGTAGAAGTAAATAAAAAAGGAAAATAATAAAAGCAGTAATAACGATGAAAGAAAGGGGTTAAACAATAGATAAATTACAAACAAAAAGGAAAGGAGAAAGAAAACTGGTGTGAGTAAAAAAGTCTTGAATAAGGAAAAACAGAATGGACGAGTAAAAAAACAAACTAAGAACCCAGGAAAAGTACAAGAAAGGTTAAATGTTATTAGGGGAAAGAAGAATGAAATCCATCAAGATACAGAACAAAGTGATAATGAGCTTCAGAAGAGTTTAAAACAGGAGGAAAGTAAGGAAAATGCTACAACATATGTCTGATACAAACTTTGTATTGCCAATGTTTAAAGTGGTAGTAATGCCAGAGGAAACTGAGGAAAGACTAGACAAACATCTGAAAACTTTTTTTAACAACAGTATTACAAAATAATAATAATCATTGTCCAATATTGGACTGTTTGAGTATAGTTAGACCAATGAAAGATCAGTAGTTAGTAATACTGATTTCAGAACAATACTATGAACTTAAAGTAATAGAAAAACAAAAAATGAAACTAAAGAATTTGGGACTTGAAGTTGAAAGAGTAGTAAAAGTGAAAGTTTTGTTTCCTGAATATTTTGAATCGAGAAATAAAAATAATAGTTTTTCAACGAATCTACCAATATCTATATTTGGGACAAATAACTTTACAAATGAATCCAAGAATAATTTAAAAATGAAAATCATACAATTATTACAAAGCTTCTTGAAGACAGAAGAGGTGAGTAATTGGCTCAAAAAAAATAAAAAGACAGGAACATAATGGTCAGATAACAATATGGATGAATAACAGAGAAAATTATAGATTGTTACTATCAAAAGTTGAGATTCTCGACAAAACTGAGATTAATATTGTAGGAGAGGAAAAACAACATCCATCAGAAGAGATAAAAAAGAGATTGGAAGAATGGAGTTACCAGCTACAAGCAACAAATAAATATCAGGTACTAGAAACACAGAGTGAAGACTGACAAAAATTGTACATGAAGGATAAAGCAGGAGAAAAAAATAGTATAAGGGAAGAAAGCCACTTGAGGAAAAGGAAATTGACAAAAATAAACATAATATTATGGAATATATTAGAAATTAGAAATAGGCTTGGGTATCGGACATTTATAAAATACTTCAAAAGTATGATTGTATCTGCCTACAAGAGACATGGGTAGACCAGGAAGTGATGTTAAGTGGATACAAAGTATTCTGTAAAAAGGCAATAAAAAAGAAGAAATTTGGTAGCACTTCTGGAGAATTAATAGTTTGGTTAAAAATAAGGAAAGGGTATAAGGTTGAACAAATACGTATTAAATCTGATAAAATTTTGGGAGTAAGAATAAGGGGGAAGAATCAGAATATAATAATTATTAATTTATATATTCCTCCAGTTAGCAAGCAGTATAAAAATAAGGAGGTAATAACAGCATTAGAGAAATTTATAAAGGAGAGAACGGTGGAAGAGCCAGGAAGTGGGATCTTGATAGTGGGTGACTTTAATGCAACAGCAGGATATAACAAATCACTATCCAATGAGGACATAAATTTGTGTTTAGCAATGGGACAAGAAAAACTAGCTAAAAATAGAAAGTCTAGAGATAAAAACCCTTGAAAAGAGGAAAGATTATTAGTCAAATACTAGAAGAAGGGAATTTTGTATTACTTAATGGTAGCACTAAATGTGATAAAGAGGGGATTTCACATATGCAGGCAATAGGGGAGACTCTGTCATAGACCTTTGCTGGGTTAATTGGAACCTGATACCACTATTTTTAGATTTGAAAATAGAGGAAAGGATGGAAACAGAACATAGCCCTCTAGAGATAATGATAAACATTAGAGATCAAAGACAAATAAATAATAAAGCAATCAAGGTGGTACAGACTAAACTAGGAGTGACATGGGATTATATAGACAATTATGCATCAGTCAAATTATTAAAGGAAAGTGGAATAAGTGAAGATATAAAGGAAGTTTTACAGGAAAGTAAAGATAAAATAATAAAGCCTCATTAACAAAAGAACATACTGGTGGTGAATGGTTTGATATAGAATGTAAATCTGCAAAGACTGAGTTAAATAGAAAACCAAGACTGATAAGGAAGAACCCAACAAAAATCAACAAGGAACTGATGATAATAGCAAGGAATAAATATAAAAAAATATTACCAACAAAAGGTAGCAATATAGGAAAATGCTATGGGCAAAATCAGAAAGGGCAGTATGGAATAAAGATGATAAACTATTTTGGAGGATGGTAGCTAAAGGATAGGATAATTACTCAGACGATATTGAAAATTATATAGAACCTGATGATCGGATAAAATACTATGCTGACATTTTTCAGGATAGTGATAATATAAAGGCTGACGGCCTACCAAAAAATGGATAGAGTTAAAAGAAGGAATAAGTATAGAAGAGATAATAGAATCATTAAAAACAGTGAAAAGACACAAAGTACCTGGTCTGGATGGAGTGCCTATAGACATATTTTTAAATGATACAAATTTGTGGGTCCCTTTATTAAAGATATTATTTGATTATATAGTGAAATATGGAGAATTTCCAGAAACATGGAAAGAAAATAGCATAGTACCAATTTTTTTAAAAAGGGTACAAAACAAACCCAAAAGATTATCGACCTATAAGCCTATTAGACACTTCTTTGAAAATCTTTGCAAAGATAATCCAAAAGAGAATTATGGAATGGGTTGTTAAAAGAGGAATTATGGATGAAGCACAGGCAGGCTTCATGCCATTTCACTCTATGATCGACCAATGCTTTGTGTTAACACGTCTCATTCATATATATATATATATATATATATATATTCATAAACTAAAGTTTTATTGTGTCTTTGTAGACCTTTGAGCCACCTTTGATAGAGTAAAAAGAAATAAATTGTGGAAAGTATTGAAAGACTATGCCTAGAACTGTCAATAATAGGAATAATAGCAGCTATGTACAATGATAACTATATATGTATAAGATACAATAAAAAAGGTGATAAAACAGAAACATTTGCATCCACTTTAGGATTAAGACGGGGTGCCTCCTTTCACCTATCTTATTTAACATTTTTTTTAACAAAGTACTGGAAAGTTTATACAAAGATGATCACCATATGCCAAAGGTGGGCAATAGATATTGCCCATACTTGGCTTATGCAGATGATATTGTATTAATGGCCACAGATTATGTGGGAATAAAAAGAAGCTTAGAGCACTTTAGAATTAATTGTCAGGAAGTGGATCTAGAAATAAATCTTGAAAAAACTAAGTATATGATATGTAATAAAGTAATGGTCAGGAAGGGGATAGATATAATTTTAAATGTGGGAATTGTACCTTGAAAACTGTACAGAATTTGTCCTACTTAGGAATAGTTTTTAACTATAATTTAAATGGAATGAACACAAAAAGAGTATACTCAAAAAAATCAAAAAATTTACACTGGCAGTTGAAAGGTTTATGTATAAATATGGTGGATGCTACATTAAGGGGAATATTAGAGCCCTCAATGCTAAAATTAAAAGTCAGATAGTATACAGAGCAGAGATTTGGGGGCTAGGGAATAATAACAAATTAGAAATACCACTTAATAAATATTATAAGAGAATATTGGGATTACCCAATGGAGCATCATCCGTATTAACTAGAACAGAACTAGGGCAACTGCCATTTAAATGTTACATAGAACAAAGGCTAGCATGTTACTGGTTTAAGGTATTTGTAATGAAAGACTTAAGATTACCAAGAATATATATGGAGGATGCCATAGCATACAAGGACAGGGGATTTGTATTACCAGCTATGAATATTTTGGAAAAGGTAGTTAAACCACATGGATTGTTGAGATTACCTGGTGTATAGCCTGAATGAATCATTTGATTATATACACTACTGGTCAAAAGTTTTAGAACACCCCCATTTTTCCAGTTTTTATTGAAATTTATGCAGGTTAATGTCTCAATGTACTCTGAAATTAAAGCATAGAACAAATAAACAATTGGAGATAAAAAAGAAATCTCAGAATCATTTTGTTTAACAAAATGAATTTAAATTTTTGACTCATCAAAGTAGCCACCTTTTGCAGATATACTGTAACCGCCAAACACACTCGTGGCATTCTTCCTACAATGGACATCAAATATTGTTCGGGAAGTTCTTCCCAACACTGTTGCAAAAGTTCCCACAAATGTGTTGCACTTGCAGGTTGCTTTGCTTTCACCCTTCTGTCCAGTTCATCCCAAACCACCTTGATGGGGTTTAAGTCTGGAGACTGCTCAGCCATTCCATGATTTGAAGCCTACGTCTTGTTCTTTTCCTCAAGGTAGTTCTGACATAGCCTGGAGGTATGTTTTGGGTCATTATCTTGCTGTAGGATGAACCCCTGACCAACTAGGCATAGACCAGAGGGTATTGCATGGCGCTGCAAAATGCTGTGGTAGCCCTTTTGGTTCAGGGTGCCAGTCACTCTGTGCTGTTGTCCTGTGAGCTGCCATCACGCAAGCTGTTGACTCTCAGAAACTTGTCTTCTGATTCTGTTGTGGCTTTGGGTCTGCCAGACCTCTTCCTGTCAGAGTTTCCTCCAGTTTCCAAGTGCCTTTTGATGGTGTAGGAAACTGTACTCACTGACACCTTGGCTTTCTTTGCAATTTCTCTACACCAGTTTTTGCTAATCTAAACTTTTTTTAACCTCTAGCAGTTTATCGCTTACCTTTGTACCATTTCAGGTTATTCACTGGACTTGAATTGCTTAAATTTCAATAAAAACTGGAAAATTGGGGGTGTTCTAAAACTTTTGACCGGTAGTGTACAAGAAGATTTAAAGAATAGAATAAAAGATGGATATATACAAGAAAGTAATGAGCCAATAAATAATAGGGTAATAAGTAGCTGGTTGGGGAAAAATAAAAAGAGAAGATTGGGAATAGAACCATACTAGGGAATATTAAAAAACCTGGATAAACAAAAATGTTTTACAAGGTTCTGCTTTGAATTAAACAAATCAAGATGATTGATTGGATTATACACCAGGGACTCAAACATGAGATGTGCTTGTCGCTAGGGACTGATGATAAAATATACCTTTTAATACTCTGCCCATTGTATGAATATTACCATACATTATATCTAGGTGAAATTGTTGATAAATTGGAAATGGAACCTAAATACCAAGTAAATGTTTTATTGAAATCCTCCAATGAGTATACTCTAGATAAAGTAGTGAAATTTTGTAGAGCTATAGAAAGGAAATTATTACATATGAAAATGAATGATGAAAAGGAGAAGAAAAGATAAGAATAATCTAATAGACTTTCAGTAGAAATAAGATGATCTTAATGATAATAACAATGTGATAATTTAAAATTTTAAATGAGAGCTAATATTTATTAGAGTGCCCTAATTTAATATTTATGTAGACTCACAAGTCCTTTTTATTATTTTTTTTGTATTTGTAATGACAATGTTGTTTGTCAAACAATAAAATTGAACTTGAACTTGACTCTGAAGACACTTATGAAGGTGAAACTGGTGACTAAAGATGCAGCAAAGTATAAATTCACCTGTGAAGTTAACCTGAAGTGGGCAACTTTGAATTTGTGTAACATGAGATGAAATTTCCATTAAAAAGTCAAAATTTCACCTTAATGGACTTCGCGTTGTGCACGTCACGTTCACTTGTATTACAGTTTTAGAAGGCAAAGTTGGTAAGAAACAGCCCACAGATCACATGTCTGACAGTGTGCAGGTCACATGATGCAGGCAGGCAGTTAATCAGGCAAGACAGTGAACTAGTTTCACTTTACCTTGCCATGTACTAGAGAAGGAGCTTTTTGAGAGTGTCTGCATAGTGCTAGTTAGATATTTACTTAGTGTTTCTGTTTACTGCCATATTTTTGCTTTTAAGTTTTGACCCTTTTGTTATCATATCCCTGAGTCTTGATTTTACTGTTTTTATTTTTTGTTTAGTTCTGAATACTTGTATTCATTTTTTTTCCAAATGGAGAGAGGTGGTTTTCCTACAGGGACTCATGGTGGTCATCTTGTCACAAGGATGTGTGGTGGTGGTGTTCGCATCAACCATGTGAACGTGTTCCCATCCAGTGCTTCCCTCCCAGTAAATGCTGTGTCCACTGGCAGTAAAGTTAGCAGTGCCAGCCAAACAGCACTGGTGGTGCAGAGCACTGCCCCCCTCACCACCGCTTGCCAAGGCTCAAGAATAGCAGCAGCAGAAACAGCAGCTGCAGGAGCAACACCAACAGCAGCAGCAGCAGGTTGTTCCCCCTCAACTATACTGCAGCCTATGACATCTGGTCCCCCCCAACTGCCTGTGCCTGGTCCTCCACACAGCTTGGCAGTATGGCACTTTTTCACCACACTGCTAGGTGACCCTAGTGAGGTTAAATGCAATATATGTGGTATGATGGTGCTGTGTGGTTGGAAGGGTACACATTTGGGAACAGGTGGCCAGAGAATTCACCTGACTGTCCACCACCGGGCAGAGTGGGAGGCCAAGGTGGCTGAAGTAGCAGGAAATGCTCCTACAGTGCAAGAGGTGTCAGCAAAGCCTCATCCTACATGGTGTGAGAGTGCAACAGAAGGGAGAGGGAAAAAGTGGTGGCTCCTGCACCTGCACGCGCGCGCAACCCAGCTGAAAGCCTGGCCACACTGGCAGATCTTGGCCTACTGTGGAGAGAGGTCAACCACCTCAGTAACGTGATCGACATAATGCAGCAGCAGTTGGACTGAATGGAGGGTCATCAGCTGCAAATAATGGCTATGCTCCAACTGCTGACTAGTCAGAATCAGGCCAAGTACTCTTTTTGTTTTCTTTCTAACTTGTATTGTGTGTTCTGTCTTTATTTTTCCTAACTTTCTTCCTCCCCAAAAAATATTAAAAACACACCCCAAAAAAATTATAAACGAAAAAAACATAAAAAAGTACTGTCCTGTGTTTTTCTTCTTTTCCTACTTAATAATCTTTTTACATACAGAAAAAAGTATTACATTTTTTTCACAGCAATGTTTTCTTCCTGTTGTATTGTGTTAAAGCAGCAGTGCAACAATATGTTAATGATTTTGGTCTATACTGTTTTATTCTATTTTCAATTGTCCCTTATCTACTGACTTGTATGATACCATTCCTTCCACAATTAATGTGATTCTGCATTATAAATTGGTCATTAATAAAGGGTCAAATGTGATGAATTGCCATTGTGCAAAAAGTGTCACTTGACCATTCATTAATGTCCTGGTACATCAACAGTTGGCATGCTGATTGTAAAAAGCTTTTTTATTTTTTGCTTTTTACAGTTAGGTAGCCCGTTTTATATGTGTGATAACCCACTCCAGCCCTTGGGTATATCAGGGCATTAATGCACTTCCCTCCTAGCAGCTTTAAGTCACTCAGGCAATCCCTCATGCTTCACAATGCACCCAGGTTGTGCATGAATGCCCTGATGCACCCATCTGTCATGGGTTATAGCATACTTACTCCTTATTTTGAGATATGAAATAATAAAAGTAGTGCTCCTTTTAATGTTGTTCAGAGCTGGTTTTCATCAGTATACCCAGCTGTTTTTGAACACCTACTGCTCCATAAGGTCATGGTGGTGGACGTGTCCTGCTGAAGTGCATGCTAGTTCATATTAGTCGCAACAGAAATGATTTTAATTAACCGATGTACAAAAACCGGTGGCAATGCTGATGAAAACTGGCTGCACGTGAGAAGAGCATTTAGTTGCTGAGTGTACCCTTCCTGGTGAAACATTTCAATAAATAAATAAATAAAAGTAGCACTCTGTTAATTATTTCAGATGTGAAAAAAAGGAGTACAGCAGCCGTAAATTATGGAAAGAAGGGTATCATATAGACAAGTCAGTAGATAAGTACCAATCGAAAATGGAATACAAAAGTATAGGTAAAAATTGTCACCTCATTATTGCACTGCTGCTGTACTTGTCATGCTATATTACTATTTGTTACTGTTGACTGCATTAAGTTTTCATTGCACACCCACAAACACAATCAAAATACACTACCATCACATGCAATTACAATCTCCCTTAAAAAAAATTAAAAATCATGAAACGTCCTGTCGAAGAATAATCACATGAGAAATGGTGATTGCCACAGATAACCATGGGTTGAACTATAATTTGATGTTCTGGAAAATCCTTATGTTGCGCTAACTGAAACATGCTGCCATATGTGTATGTATTCATGCCAACAATGGTAAGTTATTGTACATGTCACTGTTATGTTTTTTCAGACACACTGCCATCTAATTTGTATTGAATCTTGTTTTTTGTTGTAAGCAGTCTGTCATGTTATTCCTTTGCAGGGAATCATCATCATACAAATTGAATGTTTCCCCTTCACCAGTGTGTTGGCCATGGTCACATTCACATGCCATACATATGTGCCAACATCTAATGTGGTACTGTAACATTGAAATTTATTCCGGGAGTGGGGGTACTGCTGTGAGTGAATTATAAGCATTTCTCATTACTGTTCTTTTCTTTTACATTCTCAGGTCACAGCACACAGATTCTTGACCACAGTGATGAAACTATGTTGCCACCACACATATGTTCCACATATGTCTGATAGTTGACTTTTTCTGTACGAACAATGTCAAGCCATGAAAGGTAAGTATTTTGTTTGGGGGGGAGGGGTTGCATGCATCATTATAAATTCATTTTTATTAATATTTTTGTCTTCTACCCAGGTCTTCAGTGTATCAAAACTGTTGTCCGTCTTCAGATTGGAACATACCACCCATCTACAGTACCTCGATGTTACCTGCAAACAGATGAAGAAGAAATTATTCTAAGTTCATTCCAGTACCTCATTCAGTGTCAGTGCCCAGTGAAGCTGTTCCTGTCTTTTGTTATATCCATCATCTGGCCTGTATGTCATCACTGTTAAAAACTTTACACCTATGGAAAACAAGGGAAACAAAAAAAAAGGAAAGCAGCCCTCACAATCCTCAATGCCAGAGTTGTACCCACTTAGAAATTCTTTTTCCATGACTGCATCAGCAACCTCAGTGGTACACCATTTGATGTTGCCACCAGGATGGTCTGTTTCACCCACATTATTCAGCATCAGCACCACCATCATCGTGACTGGGTACAAACATAGATGTGATTCTCCTACTTGGTATGTTGCACCAACCAAAGTTGAAGTGGTGTGATTCATGATCGTGACGATGACCATGAAGAAAGTGATTCATCTCATGAGTCATGACGGACTGGCAACACTTCTCAGAGCACCAGAAACTGGATAGAATTGAGCTTCCACAAACAGTTGCCGTTGACAATTTGAAATACCTATGGCTGCACTTCCCTGAACTTTACAATGTTCGAGTTGAGATGATAACACTGGATTAAATAGAGCCAGCTTGTTGTGAGGACAAAGATTCGAGTCCATCTGCTAGTAGGGCTAGTAGGGCATCCTACAGAATGTGAACAATAACAGAAGCCTCATACAGGACCAAGGATCTTAAGTGACATGACATGATAACTGGGTGTCCTTCTGATCTACATTATGATGAAAATAAAGATAAAAAAAAAAAACAGGGTTGGACCAAAAAAAGTTGAAGTGGTGTGATTTGTGATTGTGATGACCATGAAGAATGTGATTCAACATGACGTGAGTGTGATGTGAGTCATGAATTTGGCACTGGCAGTGCTTCTCAGAGCACCACCACTGGTACTCTGACCGCTGCTGGAACATTCAAAGTTATCCTCCTCATGCCTGTAGCAAACCTCTGATGATAATTCACAACTTTTACCTACATGGCTACTTGCTGTTATTTGATGACTGTCTGGAAGATTTTATTTCAGACACACATACACAGAATTTATTTCACACACCACCTACACTAAGGGTGATGCTGTAGGCACTGCTGCTACCCGCATAGATTCAGGGACCTTGCCTGACCTGACCCTCTCTGACACAGTGCTTTTTTCCTTAAAGGATCTTTTTTTTTTATTTATTTCACGTGATGTGATGGAATGCCCTGTCTGCAGAGTCAAAGCTTATACCCCACTGACTTATGTGATTAATGTGCCACAAGCATAAATACCTTTGCTTGACTGTGTATTTGTGGGCATTTTTTTAGATTACACAGAGTCAACAAGAAAACAAACATGTTTATTGCAAAAAGTGATTTTTCTAATTTTGTCACAGGACAGTACAATGGCAAAAATATTACAATAGATATGTTTCTTTATTATGTCTTTTTCTTTTGGTTAAATGCTACAATATGCAATAAGAGACAGTATTCACGGTAGAATGGGGAAACACATGATAGTGGTACAGTGACAACAATTTCAACAGACGGAACAATTAACAGCAACATTATATTTATTTCATTTTTGGTGGATGGAACAATAACAATGACTTCCAGATGGAAACTGAGTACTAAAGAGCTGTAGCTGCACAGGTACAACAAGACCTTACCCCCTAACCAGTCTTCAGAAGTCCAAAAGTGGAACAACAATACCTTATTTTTCAAGGGGGGTTGGATTTACAGCAGTGGCTATATAGAAACAGGAAAAAATACTGCAGACGGGCTAAGAAATTAAGAGTACTGCTATCACGGTGGTGCAATAAAATGCGTATTAGTTTACTTACCGCACACACACAGATTAAAGGTCAGACACAGAGGACTGGATATTCAAACTGCACCAGGCTGTGGCACAAGCCTGGGCGCAGCTCAACTTTGTTGCGCAGGGGTGTGGCCTTGGCGAGATTCACCGGAGCTGCACTATGGTGCAGCGGCTTTGAATATTGCATGCTGGCCACCCCCACAGTGCATGGTGCAGTGGCACTGTGCCAGCACAAGTGGCCAGAGTGGAGCATGGAGATACGCTAGCACAAGTGCCATTGTGCCATGTACAGCACCTGTGTTATTCAAAAGGGGACATGCAAATGGGGCCATCATTTATGCAAGGCACACATAGGGCCATTTGCATGTCATTATGGCCTCATTTGCATCCCATTAGCATGCAGGTGCGCCGATCCCCGATGACTTGTGACTGGCACCCTGCCAGGCAGCAGCTGTTGGGGACTGATGCCCCCTGCAGCCTGATCGCGGGCATTCATCTAAAAGAAAACCCCCTTTAATATCCCTGGTGGTCCAGTGAACTGCTATGTGCCTGATCATGGGCATTTGTCTCACTAAAGAATCCTCGTCTAATATCCCTGGTGGTCCAGTGGACCACTATGTGTCTGATCGTGGACATTTGTCTCACTAAAGAATCCTCGTCTAATATCCCTGGTGGTCCAGTGGACCGATCGCTGCCCGATCACGGGCATCTTTTGAAATCACCCCCCCACCAATATGCCTGGTGGACCAGTGGACCGCACTCTGCCCGATTAATTCATTCACATATCTGGACTGAGTAGTACGGTATGGGTTGCACACCCATTGGCTGATGCTGTGAACCAATGGGCGTGCAGCCCTACCGAGCTGTCAGTTGACGGGCGGCGGGGTGGCAGGCGGGTGGAGTGCTGCCGCCCGCTGGCTGACCGGGGGGGAGCGGGGCGGTGGGGCTCAGTGGGCAGGTGGAGAGGGGGGTACACTAGACCACTGGGGTAATTGGACTGTTCTATGTTTTACAGATGCCTGCAATCAGGCAGAGTGGGGTCTACTGGACCACCAGGGATATTGGTGGGGGGGTGATTTCAAAAGATGCCTGCGATCAGGCAGCAATCGGTCCACTGGACCACCAGGGATATTGGGGGGGATGTATTATACCGATGCCTGCAATTGGGCACATAGGGGTCCACTGGACCACCAAGGATATTGGAGGGGGTGTCTTTACATGGATGCCCACGATGGGGCATAAGGGGGTGCCGCCAGGTGTGGCAGGAACTCGGTCGGCCACCAACAGGTGGCAGCTGCCATGTTGTGCCCTGCAGTGTGGCAGCTCACCTGTGGGTGGCCATCATTTGTTCCATTTTAAGGGGCTTAACTTTGTGCAGGTGCAGGTAGGGGTTGCGCATGCATGACTCTGCACATCCCGGGCTGAATATCGGGCTGTGCAGGTTATGCATGGTCACACCCCCCCTGTGCCTGCATACATTACTGATGCACTCCGGCACATCGGGATTTGTGTGGCGCACTTTTCCCTTTTGAATATTGCGCCGGGGCGCATCAGTGGGTTGTGCATGGTGCAACACTGTTGCGCCATGTGCAACTCTTTTGAATATCTGGGCCAGAAACTTTAACTGTTCAGTAAACTAATTCAGACAGTCTTTTAAAACAACTGAAAAAATGCCCAGCAAACAGAAAAAACTGATAAAACAATTAAGTGAAGTTATACTGTGTGTACCTAAGCACACAAATCATACAAAACTAGCCAACATAAGTTGGACAAACTGTCTTTCTCATTAATCTCCCTTCTACACCACACATCTGACCCTACCCGAAGCACACTTCTACAGTGTCTGTCAGTACAGAGACTGAATGTACTGAATTAACATTAAATATTCATACACAATCAATAAATGCTCAGTGATAAAAACACACAAGGATTGACTACAATCGATATACTAACTTCTGACACAAAATGTTGTGGCAAAAATGCATTTTTAAAGGTTTTTCGATGGTTTGAATCTCACAGCTCTGAGAGAAAACTGTCTCCAGCATTCCACTACAACTGTGTGTACTGGTTCAGGCTACTCTAAGATTAAGACTATAATCAATCTATATCTTGGTCATCCTTAAGTGGTCAAGCTTGGAAATCAGCTCTTAATATGAATAAGGATGAACGCCACTAAACACTGGAATTCTTCAGCAATAAAAACTGCTTTTATTTGCCGGTAACAACCACACTGAATATGAAGGCAACAGTTCCATGGCTGTCACCACTTCTTCAGGCCCATACAGTGTTGTACCTGAATAAGAAAACATATAAAACAACATTTTACTATACAAGTATAGCCATCATTCAAAAGTCCCAACTTAATTATTGTGGGTCTAAAACTACACCCAATAAAACTGATGTGTAAGATAATTTGTAAACCAGACTTCTTGTTAGGAAGGTATTTCTCTAATGTTAACCTTGTATTTCAACAAATCTCCTCTAAGGCTGTATTGCTCCTTTCACTCTTTATTTCACTTTATTTGTGCATATAAGTAATATTAAATAGTACTAGAAATCTTAAGAATTGGCACTATTGGAGACTGGTATTTAATACATTCAGTAATGAAATATTTGTCCTGTGTTATTCTCTTTTACTCATGTTCCAGTCTCTGTTATATATAGGCTATGTGTTATGTCATGAAAATATATAATGTAAGTTAAAGTTAAATTAATCTGTTATCTTGCTATAACAACATTTCTAATCTTTTTTAAGTAAAACTCTTCACCTCCTTATTGTATTTTTCTTCTCTTCAGCCTCTGTCCTTATCTCTCCCAGGAGTGGCAAATGCCAATATCATGCCTAGACAAAATGTAAGGTTATTCAGACGGGGAGTTAAAGAAAATAACCATAAGCAAAAGCTTTTCTAGTTCAAAAGAACAAGTTTGTTCAAACTTACCAGGGTTGTGGCACAGCAGAGTTCCCGGTGTCTCCTGGATACTAGAGCACCTGAACTCTCTCTCGCTGGAGCAGTTAAAATACCCTGCGAGGTGGTAGGAGTAACAGACATCATGTGACATTTTAGGACATGCCCCCTCTGTGTCCCCACCTTGAGAGCCTCTAAGCTTATTAAAAGAGGAGGTTCCTCACAGTGGCAAGATGGAATGGGAGGGAATGCTGAGGTCCAGAGGCTAGGCCAGCTTTCGATTACACACACTACACTGAACTGAGGCTGTGCAAAACAATATAGTGCCCATGTGATTTTAAATCTCATGAATCACTGCAAAATTCACCTTAAAGAGCCAAAAAACAAGATGAAGTAACACGAAGTCCATAGAGAATGATGGGAACTTCAAGTTTCTTCGAGATGCAAAGTTATTCATTTTGCTATGCTGAATACTATGCGAAATTCAAGTTCTACTCAAAATACTATGCATGGACAATTTTAGGCACCTCGCTCACCTCTACTGGTGACCAGAATGAGCAATGGGAGAGAAGGAATGATTTATCAGAAAAAGACAAATGCAAGTCCTGCAAAGAATGCCTAATGTGCTGTTATAAAATTTTGGCACAATACAACATGCACTCATTGGCATTTTCAGCCTTGTTCATTGTTTATGAGTACCTGTTGACGCTATTGTTTACCCAGGTGTCTTGTGAGAGAGCTTTCAGCAAGCTAAAGGTAATAAAGACTCAACTGCATTCATTGATGGGGCAAGGGAAAGTAGAGGCATTTATGGTTATGGCGATTGAGAAAGACCTTCTTGAGGGAGTGTGCACAGAAGATATTATCCAGAAACTAATTGAAAGGTTCACTTGAGTACTCTGTTTGACACTTGCAGGCTACTGTCCATTTGCAGCCTGGAGTGCAAGATGATATGATCCAGAAACTAATTAAAAGATATGAAGTGGACAAAAGAGTACTGTCAGTTTGACACTGGACTGCTACTGTCCAGCTAGAGGGCCGAAGCTGGATGCCGGGGTCACGCACCTGGGTCCAGAAAGGTTCAGTCAATTGAAGAGTACTCAGTTTGACACTTGCAGACTACTGTCCATTTGCAACCTGAAGTACAATATGCTCCTGTCTGAGGACTGAAGAAAGGGATATTTACCGTGCTGGTCATGGAGTGTGCAGAAGCCATCCAGAAACTTAATTGAAGAGCTGAATTACACATGATTTTTGACTATTTCCTTGGTGTGACTACAACTAAAATTGTATACCCCGTTTTGGTTTTGTATTTGTGTTTGTTTTGAGATCATAACATTGAATTTGTATGTACCTTGTGTATGACAGAAACACACAAACACGCAGTTCAATTTATTAAACTCCAGACACTGTTGACAGACTTTAATGTACAACTGATGAAATAACATAATGAAAAACATGCAACAGAAATTTTACAGTGCAGTTACTGTTTAGAGCTAGGGAAAGTGTAGGGACAGATTAGGATGAACCAGATTTGTGCTGGTTGCAGGCCTCCAAAATGGCCCTAAGTAAGAAAAAGACTAGAGTTATGTTATTTAAACTGAGAGGTACAATAAAGACACATAACCAAGGACTGAATATTGTTACCCTAGATTAATACAAGTCGGAAGATGTGGAACTATACAAATTCATGGGGGTACATTTAGATAACACACTTACATTTGGGAGGCACATAGCCAGCACTGTGGGAAAAGTGAATGACAGACTGGGAGCTCTGCATATAAAAGTCTCATTTCTGTCTAAAGAGGACAGAAATAAAGTAGCACAGCAACTACTTATACCAGTACTAGAATATGGCAGTATCATCTATCAAAATGCAAAAAAAACCTTCATTAGACAAGTTAGATAAAGTATTTTATAAGATAGTAAGATTTGTCCTAAAATGTAATTTCAACACACATCATTGCAGTCTTCTGCAACAGTTAAATTGGGATTCCCTTGAAATCTGAAAGAAAAAACAATTGGGTCAAAAAGTATATGCGGAATTTGGAGAGGGGAACATAAATAGAACAAAATATGCACAGATACCAAATAAATGAATATACTTTGAGGAACATAAAAAACAAATGCTTAAAGAGCAGCTGACACCTTCAGGAGAACTTTAACAATACATAATATTTAGACACTGTTCAGCTTATATTTCAAATTCATTTGATATTTCCTCCTCTCCGTTACTATTTACTGAGGTTGTTTGCATGAAAACAGGATATTTGCTCCTGAAGAGTTCATCTATTCCTATTGCCATCTCCCTACCTCGGGTGATAATGCACTGTTTGTGACATCACAGTTACTCCCATGGCAACATATTGTGATGTCATAACAGAGGATAATGACTTGAAGTAGGGAGTAAGCTACAGAGGCAGATGAACTTTAAAGTAACTATAAGGGATAAAGATCATGTATTCATGCAAATTTTCTCAATAATAAACAATGGGGAGGAGAAATATAGAATATACATGGAATGCAAGCAGAATTTTAGCTAATTATTATGTTTTTCAAAGTTTTCTCTAAGGCATCAGTAGCTCTTTAAAGATCCCCTTTTTCAATAATGTGTATAGTAAGATGTAAAAAATGTATTACCTCCCAAAAATATGGAATTAATTAAACCCAGAGGTTAGAAATGCAAGAAATCTAGGATAGTTTAAAGAACGCATAGATACTATGTGGAAAATTACTTGTCACTGCCTAGGATAGTAAAGGATTTATCAGGCTATTAGTAGAAATGGATGGGTTATAATATAGGATGGCTCCTTATAAATTATGTAAATAAGTCTATGCCAAAAAACTTTATGTAGTAGTAGTACAAATTTATTGTTCAGCTAAAAAGCCATTACAATATATAAAAAAAATAAAAAAAGATCACAACAACTGCAAGCATTCCATACAAATACAGAGTATAAAAATAGCCATCTTTAACATACTTTAAATATGGTCTAAATACATATATCTTTCCTGCCAAAGCACATTATTTTCTAAGCTAGTTATCTTGTTCAGATCAACATATACATTACATTAGGACCCATTGTTCATTTCCTACTCTGCAGGGGGCTGTTCTAGCCTCTCCAGACCTGGGTAAATATTAACCCAGGCTATCGCAAAAAAAAAAATGGAACCTAGTATAAAAATTAAAGCAAAAGGCACTAGAACAGGTTATTCTGTCCTGTAGAGTTTACCCTACCAGATCACATAGCATCCCATCGACACCAAACTGGAAACCAGTTGGACACACTTAATTGTAAAAGGCAGGTCCCTTTGGAGTACCATGCAGCGCACACTGCTCCATACCCCTTAGTCCACCTCCTAGACAGTCAGTCCAGACAGCCATACCTGGGGCGCCTGATGTGACCACATGTTATAAGAAGGGCCTGTCTAGTCACACCTTGCTCCAATTGTGCCTACCTTGTTACCAATGGGACATGCTGGCCTTAGGGGGCACATCTATTTGGAACACCATGCAACGCATGCTGCTCCGTGACCCATTGACCACCCCCCTATCAGGCCACTCCTATCAGCCACTATTGAGGTATATAGTGGAACTACATGTCATAGTCTAGGTCCAGTCATTCACACCATATCTCATCTACGCCTACCTGATGACCCGTCAGACACACTGGCAACAGAGCACGTCCATAGCGGCACCATGTGACTCATGCCGCTCCATGCCCCCTGGAATTAGCCTTAATCCAGTCACTCCCACTGGCTACTGCAGGGTGTAAAATGAAAGCCCATGTTTCCAGTAGATTCATCCACTTGGGGCATTCTATCTTAACAAAATCATGCCAAAACATTTGCCTTAAATCAATCCCAATAAGAGAAATATAAACTTATACAATACTTTAAAATATCAGAAATGCCATTAGATAGCTTTGTTACATTCAACAGTCGAAACATACAAGGCTCAATAAAATGGCTCCTTTTCTACATAGAAGTCCATTACTTCCTTTGAAATGTAACTGTTGACTCCAAACCTTGGGGTCCTTGTTCAGCATCTCATGTTACCTTTAAAGAGTCCTGCTTGACACACAGAACAATCTAATATTAACATTTTAAAATGAGCTCTCAGATAATGAAAAGATAATGGGAAGCTGATAGCAATACACTCCAGTAAAAGGAAATAAGCCTTCCAGCAATTCAAAACAACTTAGAGTCACATTGAGGTTTAGAATGTTAAAATTAAATAAAAAAAAGTTTAATATAATGAAAAACTCCTCTAAAAGCAATAGTCTATCAGAGCTTCAGAAAATGGTAAGCTGCCATTGCAAAGTATAATATTACTATCATTTAACATTTTAAATGCCATTTTAAACACCAGGTCATATCCCAGTTATTTTATGGTTCGGTCTGTTCAGTCAGACAAATAGTAACAAAGTAAAACCTCTAATGGAGCTGTATCTAAAATTGACTACCCGCCACTGTGACAACCTTATTGGCAGCTTCGGTTTGTTTCAGTTCACTAATTAGTAGAGGGGACAAACCATCCAAACCTCAAAAAATAATTCATATCCATATAGGCCACATCTGTCCATTTACTGTAGGTCAGCTGTTCAGGATTCATAGTTGCCTCATATCGTCTCTATATTCAGCTCTCCTCCCGACAACTCCACAGTAATTTTTCTGCAGTTTTAATGTGTATCTGTTTAAAAAGAAGAAAGTGCTTCTCTGCAGTCAAGGTGCTCCAGTCATTGCATGGTTCTAGCTTTAAAACATCAGCACTTGAGAAGGGAAGGAATCTGACTCTTCCCTCCAGCCATCTTTCTCAAATGATTATTCATCTTCAGCTTTTCTTTCCTCCAAGACCCTTCTCACAGAAGTCAAGCCATGTTCTAAATTAAATATTTTGATGGCCAGTCTCAAGCACTGCTACCACCCAAAGACACCCGAAAATGTGTTAATCGGCCTGCACGACCATTAAACAATACACCCAGTTCTGCCTCTCCAGCAATAAACTTACACCATGAAAAGCTCATTTCCAGCAATAAAATGCCGAAATAACACAAGTTTCATTCAGTACATTCAGACTGAACGCAAGATAAAACAGTCAGATGCCAGGAAACTCAAAACCCAGCATAGAGTGGTGGGGAGGGGAGCAGCACTGCAACCATCTTGCCGCTTCTCAGGAATTCTATGGGTTTGAGATATCAAACTTTATGTAATGCTTGTCTTAAACCATGTGAACATCTTATCTAACTTTATATCTTGTGATTGCCTAGTAAGGCAAACACTGTTCTATAGTGTAGCATAAAAACTCCTGTCTTTTGTATACCATACTAAATTAAGACCCCCTGTCTTTGTATTGTTTAAAATTCTTTGTGAGTTAAATTTGCTTTAAAAATGTTTTATGGATTCCAATTGTAAGTCTTTGGCTCTTTCTGAAACAATTGTTAAGTTTTGTACACTTTTACCATATGTAACCATCTGCTTATGCAGAACAACTTTGTAAAACAGGGACTTACAGTCATAAATGTTTATCTCCTGTTAAAAAAATAAAGGTTTTTACCTATCTGCCATATCCCCATGGTGGAGAAAGACAAAGAAAAGACTGCTTTTATTTGCCTGTTGGAGTGCTACCAGTTCGAGCGCATGCTGCAAGGAATATCCGGAGCACCGACCACCTTCCAACGCTAGGTGGATAAGGCTGTGGGGGACATGAACTTGCTCAAAGTTATCATCTATGTGGATGATTTGATCATATTTTGTCACACCCTGGAAGAACAAAAGATCCAGTTGATGAAGGTCCTGGATCAGCTTGAGGTGTTTGGCCTAAAGGTTTCAATTGACAAGTGTCAGTTCTGCCAGCCGTAAAGTATTTGGGGCACATTGTCTCAGCAGAAGGCATTCAGACTGACCCAGCTAAAGTGGAGGCCCTCATCACCTGGCCTAAGCCTGCCAACTTAAGGGCTGTTAGGGTGCTTAGCCCTGATCAGATTCTTGGCAGTCGTGGATCAGCAAAAGAGACATGGACAAGTGGCATATTTAGTAATAAACTTGTTTATTACACAAAAAGGTGACAATTTCCCTAAAACAAATCTTACCATTAGACACTGGGAGCCGAAGTTTTTAAAAATAGAAACTAGAAACAGAAACATAGACTTTGACAGCAGATAAGGACCACTTGGCCCACCTAGTCTGTCCATTTCCCTACCTACTGGATAAGTTGCAGATCCTAGTTAACTAACAGCCTATTTCTCATACACTCCACTATAATTGCCTTATGTCTGTTCCATGCATTCTTGAATTCTCCCACTGTTTTTGACCCCATGACCTCCTCAGGAAGGCTGTTTCATGCATCCACCACCCTCTCCATGAAAAAAATACTTCCTCGCATTGCCCCTGAACTGTGCCCCCTCTATCTTCAAACTGTACCCCCTTGTTCTTATACATCTCTTTTTCTGAAAGATCCTACTGTCTTGGACTTTGTTGATTCTCTTGAGGTACTTGAAAATTTCTATCATGTCCCCCCCTTTTCTTGAGAGCATACATGTTAAGTTCCTTTAGTCTCTCTTCAGATGATTTCTGGTGCAGACCCTGACCATTTTAGTTGCCCTCCTCTGGACTTCTTCCATCCTGTCTATGTCCTTGCCGAGATGGGGTCTCCAGGATTGCACACAGTACTCCAGATGGAGTCTCACCAACTGTCTGTACAGAGGAATTACAACTTTCTGTTTTCTACTGGTGATGCCTCTCCCTATGCATCCCAGTATCCCCCAGTCCTCCTTACTGCCTTTTCACATTGCTTACCTACATTTAGGTCATCAGATATGACTACCCCAGGTCCCTTTCTATTTTTGTTGTCGTTAGCATCTCCTCCCTGGTTATGCCCCGCTGGCCTCTAGGTACTCAACAGTTCTTTCTTTTAGAAGTGATTCCATCATTTTCCCTATCACTGAGGTCAAACTAATAGGACTGTAGTTACCTGTGTCTGGCTTGCTCCCACTTTTGTGAAGGGGAATCATATCTGCCCTCCTCCAGTCCTCAGGTACCACACTATCCTCTCATGATTTGTTAAAAAGAGTAGTCAGTGGTGCCACTAGTTCTCTTCTGAGTTTTTTTAGAATTCTGGAGTGAATCTTATCAGGCTCCATTGCCTTGTCCACCTTGAGTTTTAGAAGTTCTTTCAGGACCCTTTCTTACATGAATGGACTGGTATTGACCCCCCAATCCAGAGTGCTTCTATTATTTGGTTTAGGTACCTCTCCCTCCTCTTCTTTTGTGAATACTGAACAAAAATATTCATTCAGTATCTCTGTCTTTTCACTGTCCCTCTGCCCACCCACCCTCCCTTTATTAAGCCTCACAATCCCTCCCTTGGTCTTTCTTCGCTCACTAATGTACCTATAAAAGATTTTATCCCCTTCTTAACTGAGTTGGCTATCCTTTCCTCAGTTTCAGCCTTTGCTATTCTGACTGCCTTTCCTGCTTCCCTCTGCTTTAACTGATACTGTTCTCTGTCCTGCTTCTTTTGTGATTCCTTATATTTCCTGAATGCTAAGTTTTTCCCCCTAACCTTCCCCACCACCTCTTTCGAGAACCGTAGTGGGTTTTTCCTTCATTTTGTTTTGTTTATTTGCTTCACACAATGGTTTGTTGTTTTTTGTATGGCATCTTTTATTCTTCCCCATTGTTCCTCCACCCCTCCTTCCTGCCTATTTGCTGGTACATTCATTAGGTGCTCTCCTATTTTGCCAAAATCAGCTCTGCTGAAGTCTAGTACCCTCACTTTTGTATGGCTTGTCTCCACAGCTGTATTTATTGTGAACCATACTGTTTGGTGGTTGCTTGTTCCAAGATGGCTACTGACTTCTAAATCTGATATTGTCTCACTGTCTCTGTTTGAGAGTACCAAGTCTAAGATTGCTCCCTCCTGACTGGGTTCCAGCACTAACTGTTTGAGGCATACCCCCTGTAGGGCATCAAGAATGACCTTGCTCTTGGATGTGGCTGCAGAAAATGTGCTCCAGTTAACATCTGGCATATTTAGGTCCCCCATCAAAAAGTTATGTGGCTCCATAGTTTTATCAAAAGATATACATTATTCATAAAGTCAGCTAAATAAGAGAACAAAGGACTCATACAAGGTACAAAATGTAGTGCAATATTACATAAATCCACATAGTGGTAGTGCAGGCTATACAATAACTTCTGAGAAGGATAAACAAAACGCAAGTGTATCTCGGCAGAGTACTTGCAATATGTTTCTTAGCAAAAGCGGCAAAAGAATCATAACATATCTCTGGCTTCTTACACTTGTACAATAAGGGTTAACTCCCTAAATGCTAGTTCATCAGGCATTATGTATGTATTAGGTATCATAACATAAGTATTGTCTATGGTGCACAGTGGGTATCCAATGAGAGTGTAAGGACCTTGCATAATACTCCTCCCCTTGTTGCCTTACCAAAAAGGTAATAATACTATGGGAAAGCAGTGGGAGCAATCTCCATCATTTATAGACCCAACACATCAGCCTTGTAAAGGAATTTGATTTGTGCATGGTGCTTTTTTGAGCGTACGCCTTAAACAAGAAAGTGTAAGTATCAAAAATGCAATCAAAAATGCTTGAATAATAACAAAACCTTTAAAAGTTAATTTCAACCAGGTGCTGGAAAGTGAAACACTTAAATCACCATCATGGATAAGGGTGTTAGGGTCATTTCCAGCTTTGGAGATATTATTGCTGATGTAGATGAGGTGGGTGTCCTTTCTATCTAAAAGGGATTTCAGAGCTAATGTCAAAGGGTCTATATGGACATTGAAAATGGGTAAATACTGAAAGAGAGCAAGCATGTATTCAGGGTCACTGTCAATAACATCTAGTTCTGCAATGGGAACAGGAGTAATCAGTGAAGGACCAATTATGGTAGTTTGATGAGGAGTAAAACACAAGTTAGGAAACTTGACCTCACAGGATTTAAGACCATATGAGAACATTTTATAATTTGTTGCACCACAGTACTGACCATCAGAGTTATAAGACATTTTAACAGTTGGAGCCCTCCATTTCTGCAGTTGGACTGGGCAGGTGAAAGGTTGATTCATGAGTCTTGTAGTCAGGCGATGAACCTCTTCTGCATAATTCTGGTAAAGATGTCCAGTGTTGCCCACTGCTGAAGATGCTGTTGATGGTGCCCTGGGAATATCAGTTTTACTGGAATTAAAGTCCAAGTCCATAGTAAAAGACCAGTCAATGCTGTCTGATGAATAGCCACACACCAGCTTGAAGACATCGAAAACATCACAGCTACACAAGTAATGATATCCCTTTTTGGCACAACAGTCTGTATGAGGAGGCACCCAAGCTTCAAGGGTGGGATGAAAAACCAGAAGAGGTGGAAGATCAATGCGTTCTCTGTGGATTTCCTCATCGAAATGCCCAATAGAGTGAATGGAGGCTAACTGATCAAAAATTGTGGTGGTAGGATCAAAACGTGATGAAGACAGAGTAAAGGTAATGAACATGGTATCTCTGATGGTGCAACAATTGTCATTATAACATGATCCCCTATTGGGATGACAGGTACTATAGCCTAAATTATGAGCAGTAGATATAGGTATAGATAGTGATATAGAAGTACACATTGTGATGCAAGTAGTGGACTTACAATGTAGGCGGCACCATTTAGCAAGTCTTCTGTCATGAATAATATTTAGAATATGTCCAGATTTCAGATCACGGAAGAGATTATTGGCAGTGGTTATAACATAAGAGTCATAAGCAGAGCACTAAAGTTCCCTGGCAATATATATTTCTTGTCTGCCTCCTTGTTATTTTGAGCAACAAGTTCATTAATTTTATTCTTAGTGTCTGTAAAACTCTTGGCAATATCGTGCATGTTATACATGGTAAAGTGCTCTTTCTGACTAAGCCCATCTACACCATGCAATAAGGGTGTTAGTATATAATTTTTCATGCCATCCTGGAATTTGAGCGTTTGACTGGAGATAGAGGAAATACCTGCTCTGTTCCAGACTGACATGCCGGTTCTGAAGAGAATGGAGATAGTTCCAGTGGCACCAGTGACAGCAGTGTTATGCCTCCTACTGGAGGAGGAAGATTTGACATTTTCCTTAGTCTCAGGGTTAGGTCTAGGCCTACAGAAACCTAACTGTTCAATAGTGTGGGTACCAGCCATGGGGACTTGTGTGCATGTCTGGTATGCAGCAAGACTATCCAGTAACATAGTACTGAAAAACTTAGAGGTATTTGTATTTTGACACATACCAAATTCATCCATATTCCAATAAGTCAGATTTAAAATAACTGGGATGTGCATATATTGCACATTGTTTACAAGGGTACCTAGAAGGGAGGTGGCAGTAAGACCACTGGTTGGACCAGGTTCCTGTGAGGGACAGTCAGTCAGTTCTACTTCAGTAGGAGGTACTGCAGTCAGAAACATAGCTGCTGAAGCCTTGTAATGGTAATTATAAAATTATTTTGTGGAGTCTTCTGGGAACCTCTCACAAAAGGCAGGGTCAATTAAATCAGTAAGATTATATAAATCAGAATCTGTGACTAGCTTGGCGAACGGACAAGGTACCATTTGGATCAATGTTAGTATTGGGCCAAGCTTGGAAAGTGCCTTTGGCAAGGCAGGCAACTGAGAGCATCTGTCCATTGTTGTCAGTTTGCCATTCAGTTCGGAGGGATGATTTGTCAGGAGCCACAACTGAGGCAGTAAGGTAGGCATCCTTGCCTTCCTGAACAGTAATCAATTTGTTAGGAACAGCTATGCTAACTCCTTCAGGGATGATGGTAGGTTTGTCTGTTGGGGTCATGTACCTTCCCTGAGGATGATCAAATAGTGGAAGGAGTTATCTTAGACATTGATTGCTTTCAGATATAGTTTTCATATCCTTGCCATGGACAAAGAAGAGTGCTCCTAATAGCAGGAGAGCCAGATGCAAGACAGCCATCTTGCAGGAATACCTGTAAGGAAAAAGAAATGGTCAGTAGGTACAATTCTGCCCAATGGGGTTAGGGAAACTAATTATTCTCCTTTATACAGTTTTAATTGGTTAGCATGCAACCATTTCTCAGTATGTTTTTTTTGGTGAATTAGTCTAACTTAGTAGACTGCAAGACTGAGTTTGTTAACAGTGGGGTAGGGTCCTTCCCATTTATTGGAGAAGGGATGTGTAGGGTGAGCAAATCCTAGAACCATTACCTGATCTCTGATTTGCCAGTCCACCTCTTGTGCATGTTTGTCAAAGTGAATCTTGAACTGTTCTTGGGCCTTGCCCATATGGTGTGCAGCGTACAAATGGGTTTTAACAGTATCATCTCTGAGTTTTGCAACATATTTGTATACAGACACTCTGTCTGCAGTGGGTGTGTTCTGATCAATCAACAGGTGTTCAGGTAATCTTATGGTTCTACCAGTCATCACTTTGAAGGGTGTTGACTGGGTGGTGGCTGAAGGAGTACCCTAATTGCCATAAGAAGTAAAAGGAAAAAAGAATCCCAATCCTTGAGACTATCCTCAATAAATTTGGAAAGCATTTGCTTAATCCTTCTTTTGGCTCTTTCTACCTGACCTGATGATTGAGTGTGATAGGGTAGAAACATAGAACATAGAATTTGATGGCAGATAAGGACTGCTTGTCCCACCTAGTCTGCCCATTTCCTGCCTAACAGATAAGCTGCAGATCCTAGTTAACCAACAGCTTAGTTCCTCCTACCCCCCCCCACTAGGACAGCTTTTTGTCTGCCCCATGCATTCTTGAATTCCCCCACTGTTATTGACTCCATGACCTCCTCAGGGGGGCTGTTCCATGCATACACAACCCTCTCCATGAAAAATACTTCCTCACATCACTCTGAGATGTCCCCCTCTATCTTCAGATTGTGCCCTTGTTCTTGCACATCTCTTTTTCTGAAATATACTACTCTCTTGGACTTTGTTGATTCCCTTGAGGTACTTGAAAGTTTCTATCATGTCCCCTCTCTCTCTTCTTTCCTCAAGGGTATACATATTAAGCTCATTTAGTCTTTCTTTGTATGTCTTCTGGTGCAGACCCTGCACCATTTTGGTTGCCCTCCTCTGGACAGCCTCCGCTCTGTCTATGTCTTTGTGGAGATGGGGTCTCCAGAACTGCATACAGTACTCCAGATGGGGTCACACCAACTGTTTGTACAGAGGGATGACAACTCACTGTTTTCTACTATTGATGCCTCTCCCTATGCATCCCAGTATCCCCCTAGCCTTCCTTACTGCCTTCTCACATTGCTTGCCCACCTTTAGGTCATCTGATATAATTTCCCCCAGGTCCCTTTCCATTTTTACTGTTGTCAGTATCTCACCCCAAATTGTGTCCTCTTCCCCTGGGTTTTTGTTTCCCAGGTGCATTACCTTGCAGTTCTTTGCACTGAATCTGAGCTGCCATACATGTGACCATTCCTCCAACCTTGCCAAGTCCCTTCTCATCCTTTCCACTCCGTCTCGTGTATCAACCCTGTTGCAGATCTTTGTGTCATCTGCAAAGAGACATCCTTTTTCTTTCAGTTCCTCTACAATGTCACTTATAAAGACATTAAAAAGGATCAGTCCCAGTACTGAACCCTGTGGTACCCCACTAGTAACCCTCCTTTCTTCACTGTGGACTCTGTTTACTACTACCCTTTGCGTCCTGTTGTCTAGCCAATTTTTTATCCAGGCTACCAACTTGGGACCCACTCCAAGGCTGGCTAACTTGTGTATTAATCTTTTGTGTGGGACTGTATCAAAAGCCTTGCTAAAATCTAGGTAGGCCATGTCCATAGCCCCTCTCTGGTCTACTACTTTGGTCACCCAGTCAAAGAACTCTATTAGATCCATCTGACATGACCTTCCCATCGTGAATCCATGCTGCCTTGGGTCCTGTGCCCCACTGACCTCTAGGTACTCAACAATTCTTTCCTTTAGAAGTGATTCCATCATTTTCCCTACCACTGAGGTCAAACTAACTGATCTATAATTTCCTGCCTCTGTCCTGTAGGCATTTCACTTAGTTGGGGCAGGATTGTTCTGAGCATAGATCAGTCAGTTTTCTATGTAGTGCTTGGTGATGCCAAGCCATCAACCAACATATTTTAGTCTCTGGAGTATATTTTCTACCCCCTGGTGTCCACTAGTTGGGGTGTCATGGACCTGATGAATGAACTCAGATCTCAAAGATTCAGGGACTACCCACAGCTTGTAGTTTGAGTCATTGGACTGATACCAGATCAGTTCATTATCTGGTGATAAATGCAGTTAGTTCACATGTCTTGTGTAGGGTCTATTGGTAGGCTATTCTTGTTCAGTTCCTTTGTCAAGGAGCCTGAACACATCTCTTAGCTGAGGGTCAGATTTATGTGCTGTGGACAAGTCCAGTGGCACTAAAGGCTTGTTTTTTTTCTTTATGGCAGCTATTTGAATGGCTGCTAGAACTTCAGGGTGAGACATTTCCCATGTCTCCCACCCCTCGAGCGCCCTCTTTTGCAAAAGTGCCCACTTGATCACTGAAAGAATGGTAAGGGTCAGATTCTGAGTGGGCCTTCACTTTGTGGATAAACAGTTTGTGCTGAAACTGTTGAGTCAAGTCATAAATGTATACAAAGAGTGCTTTCTTACAGGGGTGCCATCAGAAGATGCAAAGGAGTTCTTCTGCTAGAAAGGTAAAAATTCAGTCAGAGAACAACAGACCCAATTAGAGTCTGTAAAGATGATGGTGTTCTTGACGCCATGTTGTATCAGTTCGAAGGCACAGGCCATAGCTGCCAATTCTGCATACTGAGATGATGCAACACTGCTGCATTTAGAAGCATGGACAATGCTGCCATTGGGATGTATGATGAGCACTCCAAATCCAGCTACCTGTTCTCCTTGACAGTATGAGGCAGAGCCATTAGTAAAGACATGACACAGGGAGGTGTCAGCAAGGAGCTTTGGAGTAGTAGGAAGAAAAGGGCCTGGTTCAGGCAAGTCAGTGGGTTGGAGTGTGCAGTCATGTGGGGATACTTGGTACAAAAGAAAATGGGCTAGAATTTAGGGCATTTTGGCAGGGTGTACCTGTATGTCATGGTCCTGGAGAAGAAGAGACCAGTGAGTCAGACTGGTATTGGATATTGATCCATCCTTTACTCTGTCTGATAGCAGAAAGGTGATGGGTGGTGGTTAGTGTTCAGAATGATAGATGAGTCCCCAATGCATAGAGGAACTGCTTAACAGCCCAGTAGTTAGACAGAAGGTTTCTTTCACAAAGATTGTACTTCTGTTCCACTGGAGACAACATTTGGGATGCATGAGCAATGGGTCTCAAGGTACCATTCAGTCTCTGGGCAGTACTGCAGACATGGCTATGTCTGAAGTAGCTGATTCCAGATGGAAAAGTAGAGCTTTATTTGGGTTCACTACAGCTGGAGCAGAGGCCAAGGCCTGTTTCAGAAGAGTCACAGCTTGAGTGTGGATTGGGCCCCAAATCCAGGGAACATTCTTTTTCAGGAGCTTGTACAGAGGTATGGCCTTTTGTGCAAAATCACAAATAAAATCTCTGGAATAGTTGACCATTCCCAGGAAACGTCTGAGTGCTGCCATGCTAGTGGGTAGTGACAAATCTTGTAGGCCTTGGATCTTCTTCCAGGCTGGGCTCCTGGCCTGTTCTGTTATGCACAGGCCAAGAAAGGTTACTTCCTTCTGGCATAGTTGTGCTTTTGCAGGATTGCACTTGAGGCCTGCCCTCTGCAAGAGGGTTAGCATTTTGTCAAGGAGGCCAAAATGATGCTTCTTGGTGGAAGTTGCCAGCAGTAAATCATTCACATAATGCAGAAGACATTGTGGGGCAGAGAAACCCTGCAGGGCATCCATCATGTGCAGATGGAAAAGAGAAGTGCTGTTGTGGCATCCCTGGGGTAAGCAGGTCCAAGTGTACTGTCGACCCTCAAAGGTAAAGGCAAACTTGTGTTGACTTTCCTGATCTAGGGGCAGTGACTAAAAGCCATTGAAGATGTCAAGGGTGCTCAACCACCTGTGATCTGGTGCTAGCAGTTTGAGCACATCTGGTGCTGATGCTACAGTAGGGGAGCAGCTAGAAGTAACTTGATTAAGCCTCCTGTAATCAATAGTGAGTCTCTAAGATGAATTGGGCTTTTTCGCTGGCCAAATGGATGAGTTGGTGGTTGAGACACAAGGCCTGATCACACCTCATCTAAGGAGTGACCGAATGGTTTCTCTGAGTAATGGTAAGGCCTGAGCAGATTATTGCATTTGCCTGTCATATGCTGGGCCTGGAAACTCAATAACAGTCTGCATTCTCCCACAATCATGCTTCTGTGTGGCAAAAGCATCCAGATACTTCTGCAAGATGGGTAGGAGTTTCTTGAAAAACTCATGTGTCTGGAATAGCACTATGACGTTATATTCCTTGTCATTGGGGGCAATAACTGCAACCACATGCGAATCAGAGACCATGACTATATGTTATTGTCCCCTGATCTGTATCAAGAGTATGTTGGCCTAGTCCACTACACGGCCATTTAGTGTGAGAAAATCATTTCCCAGGATGCTGGGAGGCTTATGTAACACCATCAGGTCAAAAGAGTGATCCATGTTGAGGCTGCCTATCACCACGGGAAGTACAATAGAATGATAGGAGTATAGCTTAGTGCCATCCACACCTTGTGCACTGGTTTTCCATCCAGTGGACCAAGGGGAGTTCGCTGGATTCTCTCCTTATGTAGTACAAACATGGCTCTGCCTGAATCTAGCAAAATAATCAGTTGGCAGCCTCTGACCATGGCTCTGGTACAAGGCCTTCCATTTGTGTCAAGGGTGAGCTTGTTCACAATATGGACTGGGGCCTGTAGTTGTCAATCTGAACTACTGCTGCCAGGTAGTTCCTGAAAAAGTAGGCTATCCTGTTCTTGCCGGGCCTCTTCCAGGTCTTACATAGAATACATGGAGGTTTGGGCACTGTTAGCTGTCATGAAGGGCAAGGCCTCAGGATTTAGGCCTGCTGCGGCCTGATCTGAGGAGGTTCTGATGTCTCCATGGCCTAGTAAGGCCTGGGATACCTGAGCTAATGCTGCAATGGTACACTTCAGGATTGAGTCTGCTACTGATTGGACATGCCTGAGAAGGTTGTGGAGGTTGTTGTTCTCCGTCACTATCTTATGACAAGAAGGGCCTGATAGATAATTTTGATTGCCCCAATTATTATGCTGTTAGTTATTTTATTCGGAATTGGGATTGTTCCAATTTCACCTGTTATTCCTAATATGATTTTGGTTCCCATTCCTGGACTGGTAGTGCTGTTTGTTATCCGAGGGGGCAGCTTTTTTTGTCTTGGGCCTTGTCCTCCACTGTGTGGTGTGTTGTGGGCTCACTGTTAGATTGTACTGCGGCCACCTTCTTTGAGGCAGAATCCAGATCTCAGAGGTAGAGCTGGTAAACCCGCTAGTCTTCCGTACAATGTCTTCAAATTTATCCATTCTGGGGAAAATTGTAGGCTTGACTTTTTCATGGACAGCTGGAACCATGTTATGAAGAAACAGGTTCTTGTACTAAATTTGGTCCAAATCTGCCCCTTCCTCTGAAAGCGCTTTGCCAGTGTGGTAGGTCAGCCATAGCCTTTGTTGGAATGATGCTGGGCTGTCCTTGGCAGTTTACTTTATGGGGTAGGCCAACATAATGCCAACCACACCTGGGGTGTGTGAGGTGATGAGTTCTGCAGCAACACCACCAAAGGGTATATCTGTGGATTGGCAAACTCTATCTTGGAGTTCTGACCAGAGTCCGGGGTCATTAGTCTGCCGAAGAATCTGTACCTGGTAGTTCGTCAGTGGATTGAGCATTTCACATTTGGAATGAACCTTTTCCAAATAGCAACTGCGGTTGTCACTGGGGTTCATGTGACCTATACTGTCAGTGATCAACTGCACAGAGTGAGCCATCTGTAGGGGATTATTTTGAGCTGCTGGACTCTGAGGGAAGGGATCAAGGTTTTGTGCACCACAAAGAGTGGCCTCTGCTTCTGCATCGGCCACAGCAGATGATAGATAGCTGGGCAGTGGCTTCTTTTATCATCACAGCCAAGTGCTGTTTGAAGAGTTACCTTTGTTCCTCACACATCTCCATCCGAGAGAGGGCAGTCTCGATCATTTGATTGATCTACTGCCTTTCCCCTTTATTCAGGTCGGCCACTGGAGGGGCTCCTCAGCCTCAACCTCCCCCCTATCATGGGGGTCGCTATCTTGGGTTTCACAAGTGATAGTCATCATTCTGCTGATGATGTATAGTTGCGCTGTCATAGCATGGGGATCCACCAGCTTATGGGTGGTGGAAGGACACTGAGACACATTGAGAGAGTGGCTGGGTGCCATCTTGATAGTTGTCATCACAAGAATCTTCATCGCCAGATGATGTAAGGTCAGTGGGTGTGTAGAGAAACCCTTCCATTGCTTTAACGTGACCAGCCAACACTTCTCACTGATGGCGCAGCTTCGCCATCTTAAGTCTACATCCTTTGAGACTAACTTTTGCAATGTTATGTTCACCTTTCACAAACTCTTTCTGTAACACTCTATATGTGGCACTTAATTTGCAGCTATACCTAAGCTCCCTGTCCAAATCATCACTTACCCATTTCAGGTCCTCTCTCATCTCCTCAAGCTCCTCACACAAAGTCTCATTCGTATCACTCAACAAATCATTCATTTGCAACACCTACTTCTTATACTGCTTCAACCTATCACATTCCTCTCTCAACATGCATAAATCTTGATCATTACCTTGTACAGAACAGTGCACAAGAGTCTCGTTCTTACTACACAATGACTGAAGTTCTGCTTCAAGTCACTGCTTGGTTTTCAAACTTTCAGATGCCTGCAATCCCATTTCTTTCTTAAGAGATGAGAGTTGCAGTTTAAGGGGAATGAAACCTCGATTCAGAGGCTTCTAGAACACCATAGAGAGCAGTGACTAACAGCCCTTTAGCATCACGCTTTTTGGCTGTTTGCCTCACCCTCGGCGTGCTAGGTTGAGATTGCCAGTATGGGGTTTTCAGAGTGATTTGTGTCCAGCACAAAATCATTCCAGCCTCCATGGCAGGCAAGAAAGTTAGAGATGCTGAGTCTCAGATCTGCACAGATATTGGACTTAGTGCTACCAGCAAAGGTTTTGAGAAACACAAAATAAATCTGTAAGTGGTTGCCCTGCTGTGTATTGATCCACAGTGGTTGAACCAGCAGACAAATAGCTTTCATCTTGAAGGGACCCGAAGAACATAGCACCATTGAAACTTTGGCCTTGATATGTCCAGAGCCAAAAGGGATGACTGACATACCTGTGTTAATTGGAACCAATGCTGATATTTCCGGGCATCTGGCGAAGATGTGTACCAAAAGAAGCGGGGCTGATGAGCTTGTGAACCCTCTGATTAAAGCTGTGATAAAGAGGGTTGGCTTGACTGTGGGAACTATGAGAACCAATGTGGTGGAGGAAAGTGTCAGTGTAGCGTGCCGAGTGGATGGAAAAGAGTTGATCCTGCCTCCGAGTTCAGAGTGCTGAGTTGTGGGGATTGCTTAGTTGGTTCAGCCACCCCAAGGATGTGCCTTCATCATCAACTCCCCACCACTTGACAGTTTACTGGAAGGGCTACTGGTGCAAAGAGGAGTGCTGCCACATCCGAATACACCCTGGGCCAGGCAGGTTACAGTAAGGTTCCGAAATGAATCAAGGAAACCCATAGTCATCGGAAAGGGGCAAGTGTTGGCAAGTATCTACAGGTGTGACAGTGCTATTGCAGTGAACCTGATGGTTGCCATAGAGGAAGAGATAGATCTGAATTTTTTCAAGTTTGGTTATTCCCCTATACCCATCAGTTACCAGTGGAGCTTACGTCAGAAGTTGGCCAAGCACTGAAAGGTCTTCTTGCTCCATGAGTGGAATATGGGGTGGGTGGAAGGTGAAGAGCATCGGATCTGTCTGAAGGACAATCGCCCTTTCAGAGATAGGTCTTGGAGGTTGGCTCCTGGCAACATTGAGGACATCCAGTAACACCTGCAGGAATTATTGGATGCAGACATTATTACCGAGTCCCGGAGCCCTTATGCCTTCCTCATTGCAGTGGCTCAGAAAAAGAACAGAACTGTGAGGATGTGCCTAGGCTATCACACACTCAATAAGAAGACAGTTTCAGATCAGTACTCTGTGTCCCAGGTAGAAGATGCTCTGGCCAGCATGTCCAGGAGCCAGTGTTTCTCCATATTGGATCTCCAGAGTGGCTATTACCAAATTCCCATGGCAGAGGAGAACAAAGAAAAGACCGCTTTCATTTACCCATTGAGATTCTACCAGTTCGAGCGCATGCTGCAGGGAATATCCAGAGCACCAGCCACCTTCCAGCACTTGATGGAGAAGACTGTAGGGGATATGAACTTGCTTGAAGTTATGATCTATCTGGATGACCTGATCATATTTGGTTGCACCCTGAAAGAACACGAGACCCGATTGATGAAGGTCCTGAACTGGATGGAGGAGATTGGCCTAAAGGCTTTAAATCACAAATGCCAATTCTGCCAACCTGCTGTAAAGTATGTGGGGCACATCGTCTCAGCAGAAGGCGTTCAAACTGACCCAGCTAAAGTGGAGGCCCTCACCACCTGGCCTAGGCCCACCAACTTTAGAGCTGTTAGGGTGCTTAGCCCTGATCAGATTTTTGGCAGTCGTGGATCAGCAAAAGAAACACAGACAAGTGGTGTATTCAATAATAAACTTGCTTATTACACAACAAGGTGACAGCTGCCCTAAAACAGATCTTACCACTAGACACTGGGAGCCGAAGATTCCCAAATACCCCTAGCAGTGAAGATGGTCTTAAGGGGAATACATAATACAACATCTAGTTAGATAGTAGCTATGGTTATTAGAAGACTAGATACATAAAATAAGCTCTGTTGGCTAAAAGTTATGTGGCTCCACAGTGTTAGCTACAAATATACATTATTCATAAAGTCAGCTAAATATGAGAACAAAGAAATCATAGAAAGTACAGAATGTAGTGCAGTATTACATAAATCCACATAGCAGCAGTGCAGCCTATACAATAACTTCTCAGAAGAATAAACAAACAACCCACAAGTGTATCTCGGCACAGTACTTGCAATATGTTTCTTAGCAAAAGTGGCATAAGAATCATAACGTGCCCCTGGCTACTTACACTTGTTCGGTAAGTGCCAATGCCCTAAATGTTAGTACATCAGGTATTATGTATTATATATCATAAGTATTGCCTATGGTGCACAGTGGGTATCCAATCCGAGTGTGGGGACCTTGCATAACAGGGCCCTGAAATCCTTTTTGGGGTTCTGTGGTTACTACCATCATTTTGTGAAGGACTACTCGATGGTGGTACATCCACTTAATGACTTGATGCAAGGTTATCCCCCAACAAACATGAAGAAGAGAGCCACAAGGTTAGGGACCAACCTGCCCAGGAAGTATTTGCAAGTTGGTGAACCCTTTGGGAAACAGTAGACCCCTGGGTGTGAAGCTGCATTCCAGGAAATTATCCAGAGACTAAGTGAGGCCCCAGTTCTGGCTTTTGTTCACCCCAACAAGCCCTATGTCCTCCACACCAATGCCAGTCTGAATGCATTGGGAGCCATGCTGTACCAGGAGTATCCCAATGGGCATAGGCCAGTGGCATTCGCTAGCCACAGCCTGACATCCTCAGAGAAAAAACTACCCTGTGCATAAACTGGAATTTTTGGCACTAAAGTGAGCCATAACAGACAAATTTCATGAATACCTGTATGGGGTCCCTTTTACTGTCAGAACAGACAACAACCCACCGACTTATGTTACTACAACAGCTAAACTGGATGCTGGAGGGCACCGATGGCTATCTGTTCTTTCCACCTACAATTTCAGTCTTGAATATCAAAGTGGTCAAACTCACGTACATGCTGATGCTTTGTCAAGATGCCCACATGTTGATACTTCTAACACCCCAGTTCAACTAGAGAATGCCCTTGTTCAAGTGCTGTGTTCTAAGTTTGCATTGCCCACTGATGATCCAGTTGTGAACCCTACCAGTGCAATAGATATACTGGGGGCCTCTCCCAAATCTATCCCACCTGCATATTTGAATTTCACTGGGCTGGACATGTCTTCACTGCCCCAACCCAATAAGCTTGAACTGCAGCAGACACAGAGAGATGACCCAGCCATCTAAGACTTAATGTGGGCCCTTGAGAAGAGACATTCAGCTGACTAAGTGGGTAGACATCACCCTGACACCAAACACCTGTTGAGAGAATGGGAAATGCTAGTTCTACTAGGTGGGCTGTTACTGTGAAAAGTACATCACAAGGACAACCCTGAACATCTCAAGCTTCAGCTGGTGCTGCCACAGGGGTACCATGATGCAGTCCTCAAATTACTGCATAGCAACATGGGTCACCTGGGCTATGAACACATCCCAGATCTGTGTAGAGCATGATTTTACTGGCCCCAGATGAAAACTGATGTAGAGAAACATTGCAAAAGCTGCCAGTGGTGCATACAGAGGAAAACCTTACCAAGTCGAGCAGCCCCCTTGTCAACATTAGTACCAGTGGGCCCCTCAACCTAGTCTGCATGGAGTTTTTGTCCCTCAAGCCCGACAGAAAAAACACAGTTAATATTCTGGTTATCACTGACCACTATATCAGGTATGCCCAGGCATTCCCCACCAAAGATCAAAAGGCCAACACTGTGGTCAAAGTCTTGCAGCAGTTTGTACAGCACTACGGCATTCCAAAGAGAGTCTTTTCTGACCAGGGCCAAGAGTTTAAAAGTAGACTGGTGAAAGAGTTTTTGGCCATGTACGGTATAAAGAAATCTCACATCACACTGTATCACCCCAGGGAGACCCTCAACCAGAGGGTTTCAATCAAACTCTGCTGAACATGTTAGGTACCCTGGACCCAACTGACAAAGCAAACTGGAGTCAGAAAGTAAGCTATAATTGCACCAAGAAAGGTGCCACCCAACACTCCCCTTTCTACCTCATGTTTGGTCATGAAGCCCGGCTGCCAGTTGATCTTTGTTTTGGTGTGTCCTTTGATGGCACATCCCACAGAACCTACCTCAAGTACACTCATCAGTTGACAGAGCAAGTTCAAAAAGCATACCAACTAGCATCTGAAGCAGCAGCCCGAAGTAATCAGACTAATAAGCAGAGGTATGATAACCTAGTTCGTACTCAAAAATTGCAAGTAGGGGATTGTGTTCTGCTCCAAAACTTGGGGCTACAAGACAAACACAAGCTTCAAGATCGATGGGCCCCAGAAAGTTACATTGTGGTTGAGAAACTGCTGGAATTGCCAGTGTATCCAATCAAACAAGAGCAAGGCCGGGATGTAGGAAAGACTGTTCATCAAAACCACTTACTCCCTATTGGCGAGATCATGCCTGAGTCAGCCCTTGGTCCTGAAACTCCAGCTGCAAGAAGGCCCACGATATGTAGCCAAGTTGCTCAGAAAAGACAACAAAGCCCAAGCCCAGCCATACCTCTCAAAAAGAACACACTGAACTTGAATACTGGTCCAACTGCACTTTCTGAGAGGCCCCACAGAAGTGATACTGCTGTCGATATGCCCCCAAGAAGACCATTTGAACCTGAACACTGGTCCAACTGAGCCTGCTGAGTGGCCTGCCAGCAGTTTTTCTGAAGAAAGTGAGGCTGAGGATTTTGAACTTTGTCATTTTGAGCCCAGTCCCGATGTAACTCAGTCCCAGTTGCAATGGTTCTGTCAAAACTCACTTCCATCCATCAGTACCAATCCTCCAGACTCTCTGTTTTCATTGAACACAAATGCAATGCCTTTCATTCCTGGGAAGAGTCCTGTTATCCCATATCCTGAGCCCAAATTGGACATTGAAATGGACACTGAACATGGTTTGGGTCACACCAAAACTGTGGTTGATACACTGGCCACCCCTTGCCATGTCCTTGTTCCAGTCCTTGAGTAGATTCAAGGCAGTGTAGCTTTACCTGACCATGACCCTGGTTTGACTGTAGAGCCTAGCTAAGCAGGGGTTCCCTTTATTCCTGGGGAGATTCCCATATCGGGCACAGCCTTGCCTAGGAGTTCAGCAAGACAGCCCAGGCCAATTTTTAAACTCATGTATGATACCCTGGGTGCCTTATTTGACCTTCTCCTCCATGTCATTCACAAACCTGTGGTCCCTGTCATTTATCCTCCGTTGTGTTGCCCAATGGATGGGGTGGAAAGGTGTATGTGCATACCTGTAGTTAACTGTGCATAGTTAAGATTCAATGTCTAGACAGACACTATCTGTGGGATGGTCAATGTGAATGAAATGTGATTATTGTTGGTACTAGCTAGGAATCAAGTGTCTAGTCAGAAAAGTTCATGTTGAGATGTTTATTACATTTAAATGGCTTGTCCAGATGCCAAGTGTTCAGCCAGGGGAGTGTGTAAGCTTCCCAAATTGGTCTTACCTTGTAGATTCTGGCCCTGACCCAGCACTGAAGCTGCTCCAAGGGGTCCTGAGTGAGATCTGGACCCTGGTGGCTCCTGTCACCTGTGGGATCACTGGGGCCAAGGAACAGAGCATGGTTTTTGGATTTAAAACTGTCCAAGACTACTTTTGGCAGAGAACAGCAAGAGGAAGGAGGTGCTGTTAAAACTTTACTACTCTACTAAGACTATATAGCCCTCCCTCCCTCCCATCCACCTGCCCACCCTTAGCCAGTTCTACTTTTATAGGCACATGATTTGACTGACAACAGAAACTTCCTGTTTGAGAACAGGAAGGGAGTGATCACAGAGGCACAAAAGACTCACCATACTAGAAGGAAAAGAGTAGCTCTCCATCCCCCCCAGCTGCTGGAGGTCTGACTCTGAGCAAGTAAGGAGACTACTGAGGAATACAGGAACTTCCTGTCCCAGAACAAGAATGGCATGAGCTTTAAGGGCATGGAGGCAGTAGGAAAGTATGGAGAAAAGAAAAAAAAAGAATAAAATAAAACAAAATAACAAAATAATGAATAAACAGAGAGAGTAAAGAGTACGCATACAAAACAACAGTTGAGGGGCCACAAATAAAACATGATAGGAGTGGTGCAGTGCAGTGGTTGTGGAGCGGCAGTCTTCTGGGAGATGTTCTAGAGGATGCGGTGTTGTCCCATCTGCAGGCACCTCTCTGGGATGAGGGTGGAGGTTGCTCGTCTCCAGGCTGAGTTGCCCATGATTCGGGGGACCTCCTCTTCCACCCAGGGACCACCAGGGCCGCCGCTGCTGTCTCAGAGTTTGCCAAGAAAGAGGAGCAGTAGGACCACAGTGGGCTCAGAGAGGGTGAAGATGGTGGAACAGAGGAGCATACCTCCAGTTGTACCTCTTCACAATTCATACACCATTCTGGCAGAGTGTGGTTCCTCTATGGAGGCACCCACAGTGGAGACCAAGGAGGATGCTGGGAACCTACACAAAGGAGACCCACGGGAGGATGGCATGGGACTCCACAGGGGAAGGAAACAACTCCCTGTGGGGGACTCAATTGTTAGGAGGGTAGAACTGGGGAAGGGGGAGAGGGTGGTAAGGTGCCTGCCAGGCACCATGACTTGGAGGGATAGGGAGCAAATCCTGAGGATCGCAAGAGCAGCTTCATGGGGGAGGGAGCTGGATGTCATTGTCCACTTAGGGACAAATGACATGGCTGGGAAAGGGATCAGAGCAGTGCAGAAGGAGTTTGTGGACCTGGGGAGGGGCCTTAGACATGTAGCACATACAGTAACCTTCTTGGAGGTGCTGCCTGTCAATGGCATGGGTGATGATAGGGTGCTCTGCACCATGGGATTCAATCAATGGTTGAAAAAACAGTGCAGAGCTCAGGGTTTTGGCTTCATTGGGGACTGGGGTCCACCTGGAGGGATGCAGGACTATACTGGAGCGATGGTCTGCATCTGTCCAGGAGGGGAACCAGAATCCTAGGTGATAGGTTTAAATACTTAATTGGAAAGCATTTAAACTAGCCAAGGGGAGAGGTGCTGAAAAGGAGCAGAGAAATCCTAGCCCCCCCAAACAATCAGGGAAGTTAGAGAGGTAAACACCAAGATAGAGGAGACAATAAGGAGAAGGGCTGGGGTGAATGAAAAAAAAGGCAAAGGCAGTAAGGACTGAGATGGGGCAAAAAGGGACAAGGCCATCCAAAAATGGAGGGTAATGAGTACCAGTGCCCATAGTCTAGGTAACAAGCTCCAGGAGCTGGTGGCCTTGATGGAAGAGGGACGCCTGGATATTGTGGCAGTCACAGAAACATGGTACACAGAGAACCATGACAGGGATATCAACATACCAGGGTACACAATCTACAGGAGGGACAGGGAGGGTAGAAGAGGAGGAGGAGGAGTAGTAGCTCTCTATGTAAGGGAAGGGATCAAGGCAACAGAACTAAAGGGTAAACAGGGAGGAAAGGGGCTGTGGGCACTGTGGGTCACCCTGGAGACTGGAAATGGCACCACAATCTGCACAGGGGTTGTATACAGACTCCTGTCTCAGAGGGAGGAAATGGACAAGGAAATGATAGAAAGCATCCTTAGGATTGCAGAAAAAGGAGAGATATTGTTGATGGGGGACCTGAATATGCCAGACTGCTGCCGCCACAGCCAAGAGCAGGGTCATTCTTGATGCTCTACAAGGGGCATGCCTGAGACAGTTAGTGTTGGACCCAGTCAGGAGGAAGCAATCTTAGGCCTGGTACTCTCAAACGGGGATGGAGAGAAGATCTCAGATCTAGAAGTAGGTATCTATCTGGGAACAAATGACCACCAAACAGTGTGGTTCATGATAAACACAGCCGCAGAGTCAAGCCATAGAAAAGTGAGGGTACTGGACTTTAAGAGGGCTGATTCTGTCAAAATGGGAGAGTGCCTCAGAAAAGCATTAGCAAACAGACAAGAAGGAGGGGTGGAGAAAATAAACTGCCATCACAGAGGCAACAAGCCTTTGTGTAAAGCAATTAAACAAATCAAAATGAATGAAAAAAAAACACTATGGTTCTCAAAAGAAGTGGCAGACAAGGTTAGGGAAAAATAGATAGCATTCAGGTAGTATAGGGAAACACAGAAGAAGACGGACAGAGAAGTGTACCAGTTAAAGTAGAAGGATGCGGAAAGGCAATCAGAATATCAAAGGCCCAAATGGAGGAAAAGATAGCCGACTCAGTTAAGAAGGGGGATAAAACCTTTTATAGGGAAATTAGGGAGTGAAGAAAGACCAAGGAGGGATAGTGAGGCTTAAAAAGGGAGGGAGGGAGGGTGGTGGGCAGAGAGGGACAGTGAGAAAGCAGCGATGCTGAATCATTACTTCTGCTCAGTATTCACAGAAAAAGAAGAGGGGGGAAGTACCTAATCCAATCAATAGAAGCACTCTGGATAGGGGGATCAATACCAGTCCTTTCACAGAAGAAAGGGTCCTGAAAAAAATCCTAAAACTCAAGGTGGACAAAGCAATGGTGCCTGATATGATTCATCCCAGAATTCTAAAAGAACTAAGGGGAGAATTAGTGACACCACCGACTACCCTTTTTAACAAATCATGGGAGGATGGTGTGGTACCTAAGGACTGGAGGAGGGTGGATGTGATTCCCCTTCACAAAAGTGGGAGCAAAGCAGAGGCAGAAAACTACAGATCTGTTAGCTTGACCGCTGTGGTAGGGGAAAATGATGGAATCACTTCTAAAAGAAAGAAGTGTTGAGTACCTAGAGGCCAGCAGAGCACAGGATCCAAGACTGTATGGATTCACAGGGGGAAGGTCATGTCAGATGAATCTAATAGATTTCTTTGATTGGGTGACCAAAGTAGTAGACCAGGGAGGGGCTGTGGACATGGCCTACCTAGACTTTAGCAAGGCATGGGAATGGGGTCCAGGGTGGTAGCCTGGGTAAAAGATTGTTTGGACAACAGGACACAGAGTGTAATAGTAAATATAGTCCACGCTGAAGAAAAGGGGGTTTCTAATGGGGTACGGCGGGGTTCAGTGCTGGGTCCACGCCTTTTTAATGTCTTTATAAGTGACATTGCAGAGGGACTGGAAGGAACAGTATGCCTCTTTGCAGACAGTACAAAGATCTGCAACAGGGTTGATACACAAGGGGAGGTGGAAAGGATGAGAAGGGACTTAGCAAGGTTGGAAGAATGGTCAAAAGTACGGCAGCTTAGATTCAATGCAAAGAAGTGCAAAGTAATGCACCTGGGAAATAAAAACCAAAGGGAAAAGTACCCAATGGAGGGAGGTATTAACAACAACAAAAATGGAAAGGGAACTGGAGGTAGTCATATCAGATGATCTAAAGGAAAGCAAGCAATGTGAGAAGGAAGTAAGGATGGATGGGGGATACTGGGATGTACAGAGAGAGGCATCACCAGTAGAAAACAGGAAGTTGTTATCCTTCTGTACAGACAGTCAGTGAGACCCCATCTGGAGTACTGCATGCAGTTCTGGAGACCCCATCTCCGCAAGTACATAGACAGGATGGAAGCAGTCCAGAGGAGGGCAACTAAAATGGTGCAGCGTCTGCAACAGAAGCCATACAAAGAGAGATTAAAGGAGCTTAATATGTATACCCTTGAGGAAAGGAGGGAGAGAGGTGACATGATAGAAACTTTCAAGTACCTCAAGGGAATCAACAAAGTCCAAGAGGGTAGCATCTTTCAGAAAAAAAGATGTGCAAGAACAAGGGGACACAATTTGAAGATACGGGGGGGGTGGCTCAGGGGCACTGTGAGGAAGTATTTTTTCACAGAGAGGGTGGTGGACACATGAAAAGGCCTTCCTGAGGAAGTCGTGGGGTCAAAAACAGTGGGGGAATTCAAGAGTGCATGAAACAGACATAAGGCAATTCTAGTGGGGGTTAGGAAGAAGTAAGCTTTTGGTTAACTAGGATCTGCAGCTTATCCAATATGTAGTGAAATGGGCAGACTAGATGGGCCAAGCAGTCCTTATCTGCCATCAAAATCTGTTTCTATGGTTTCTGCACCTGTGGGTGCTAAAAAAAAGGGTGGATAACTTGCTGTCCTGATGTTTTGAAAAGCCGGGACCACATAGTAATTGAACAACATGGTGGCTTCACCCCCTCTGAGTATGTGCAGCTGTCAAACCAAAAATTTAAAGGAGCTGCACTCCAATTCCAGTTAGGCCATATGGCCATTAGTAAAAGAAAGTATATCCTCAGCTCTAGGATGAGAAGAGGAGCCGGTAAACTGTAGAAATAGTGACTGGAAGGAATTCAGTCAAAAGAAAACATAGCATTAGCCCTGTTAGAGGGCTCATTTGCATACAGTAAATCAGAGCTGGACTGCAGAGAGCCCTAAGGGAGATAAAATGGCAGCCCCCATAGAAAACTGCAAAACAGGGCTGCTGGGTAAAATACAGAACCAGCCTTGAGATCACCTGATAAGCTGCAGCCAATCACAGGGGGGGAGGGTTAAGACTGTTTTGCCACCAGAAAGGGAAGAGTTGTCAAGAGGAGCTGCAGTGTGGCTGTGTGGAGAGAGACTGTCCAAGTCTATGAAGTTTGCCTGGCTGCTTCTAAACCCCGACTACCTAAAACTACTAAGCTGAGTGCAGGAGGATAGCAGTTGTTTCTGTGAGACTAAAGCAGAAAACAATTGCTCTCTAGCAGCCCAAGCAGTTGAACAGTTTTTTGAACTGGGAAAAGAGTTGGGCTGTGGATCCTGAGTGAGCCACTGATCCGCTTGGCAGAGAAATTGGTTAGGGAAGTGAACGTTCAGCCAGGGAAGAGACTGTAAGTGTTGAGGCAAAACGTTGTGACAGGACCCAGCACTGCTTGTGGAGGAATCCCTGAGATAGGGGCTGTGAGGTGAGAGACTGTGGGAGCCCCGCTGCCCTGCGCAGGTCATGTAAGGAGACTAGACGTGCAACAGAGGGGTTTGAGAAGCATCTTCTATCCTGGTTCCTCAGACTGAAGATGATGACACCCCCAGTGTTGAAGGATGGAACAGGCCTGCCTGAGTGAAGTGCGTCTATAAAGGCCAGTAGGCGAAGTTGGCAAGGCCAGACAGGTGATGATCATCAACCCTCAAGTTTGTCCAGTTCTGGATTCCCACCTGTGGTGCACCACCAACGGAGATTCTCCACACTACCATACAACTCATCCAGCTGTGAGCCCCCTGTTTGAACTGCAAAAACTGTGAGTACCCCGAGCTGTGGCTCTGGGGAGTCTATTAGTTAGCTAGCCAGTTAGGATTCTGGGGGTAATCTCCAAACAGGATTTTTAGTGACATATAAGTTGGCAAGCCTAGGATTGCAAGTCTGAAAGTCTGTTCTGTGTTTTTCTGGGCCCCGACAAAAACTCCAAGCCTGCATCACTGAGTGATGAGGTAGCCACCACAGAGACATTCTAGGTGCACCCAGAGGTGGGAGGAGTTGTTGCTATGGGTAAAGTTATTGTCTAACTAAAGTAAGTGGTGGGTGACATTCTCCTCCTTGTGTTCCCCCTCCTCAAATAAATGTTTACTGTCTGCATTTTATGCACTGTCACTGTGTTGTTGGATAAGTGCTGCTGGGGTTGTGGGTGTCTACTGTGTGGGAAACTGTTATTGTGGGGGGGAAAAGTACTACCGGGACAGCTTACTTATTTCCTGGGGGGTGGTAACCTGTTCTTTATCCACAGGAGTTCCCTGCCACTACCCTAGGTGGAGGCATTGCACCACATTTGATACCACTGTGTAACCCAGGCCTTGCCCCCTCGAAGGTGTGTGCTGAATTACCCTGAGGGCCCTGGCACAGCCTAGGTGAGTCAAAGGGCTGGTACACCTGTGACTCACTATTTCATACTGTTACTGCTGTTCGTTATAGGAGTGCTGACTGCAGTGAACATGCACTAACTCTGATTGAGCCAGAAGCAGGGATGGGAGTGGGGACTGCTGATCAAAATGAAGGCTTTGTTCTCGTTGTGTTTTACATGAGTTATTTAACAAATATAAGGACAACAAATGGGATCTGTTATCTGCACAGAACCCCTGACAGTGGGAGGGAGGGCTTTATCTCTGTTTGGGTGGTAGTAGGAAAACAGGGGTCTTGCCAAGTAATTAAACTCTCCAAAGTCATCTGGGCCCACAGATCTGTTTGGGGGTCCCACCGAGTAATTAAGCCCTCCAAAGTCATCTGGGCAGTCAGCCCATAGATCTGCTTGGAGGTCCCGCCGAGTAATTAAGCCCTCCAAAGTCATCTGAGCAGTCAGCCCACAGATCTGCTTGGGGGTTTCCACCGAGTAATTAAGCCCTCCAAAGTCATCTGAGCAGCCAGCCCACAGATCTGCTTGGGGGTCACGCTGAGTAATTAAGGTATGAAACAAAGCGCTGTTGGAGGACATGCTCAGCGTCCGGTCTGGATTCAAAATTGGTGCCATTTCTCTTCAGCCTTAAGCTACACCTTATGAGAAATCTGTTACTGGGACTTTGTTCTTTTCCCTCTGCACAGTAGAGCTCAATTACAGTTTATATTACATGCTAGGAACTGGGCCATTTAAACCTACTTTTACTGCTGCTCTCGCTCCAATTTAAACTGTTACCGAAGTAAAGTTGAAAGGACAGCAGATTAACTACTTGGGGCTGAGAAATTTATGATAAACTGAAACCCATTTTTACTGTTGCTCTCGCTCTGACTTACACTAGATTAACTGCTGGGGGCTGTGAAATTTATGCTTACACATGTCAGGATCCTTCTCAGGGCTCATTCTTAACTGATTCTGGGCTGCTCTCACTCTGTATTAAGTCGGGTACAGAGTCGCACCGAGCTGCTCCTCTCCCCAGATCCTGACCCTGTAGCCACTGTGCGGCTGCTCCCTGCCCACCACCTAATACCCTCCCACCCTTAACTGTGTTTGTTTATATAGGTACTAGCTACCACGTGCTGCTGGTTTGTTTTTTCCTATCTGTCTAAATTCTCATCTGCAGGTTATAGATTTTTACCACTAGGTGCTGTCTCCCTCCATCCTAACTAGCCCACTTTTCTGCTAGTTTCAGTTTCAATCTCTCGTATTTCCCTTCCTGCCCTGACCCTGACTCTTCCTTAACGGTCTGTCCCTGCTTCCTGCCTTGACCACCCACCTATTCTCTCTTAGTTTTCCCCTCTCAGGTCTGCTCCTTAATCTGCTGTCAGCATCTCCTGCTCGAATTCTCCCACCATGGTGTCAAGATTAGCTTTGTGCCACCTTTCTCCCTTGGTAATTGTCCTACTTGCCGTCAACTACTTATCCCTTGTTACTGGCACCTCCTCCCCACTACAAGAGGTGCCTCCTTGTAACCTTATCTATTCCAATATGCTAGCCAAATGTTCCTCCACACCTATTCCTCTAGTATACCTCAGCTACAGACTACTTGGGTCCCTACTAAGGCACATGGTGAACAGGAGGCTTACCTCCCCTGTAATAGTCTCTTGTGCTATAGCACTTGTATTTCTATGAGTCATTACCTTAACACTCACACTAGCCAGGTATATCGAATCCAACTTTGACCCTTCTGTTGGCCTTAGCCAGTCTCAATCCTGTGCTACCCATCCCCCCCAGGCTCTGGACCTGACTCTTGCTCACCTCAACATCTGATGTCTACAAACCAATCTCTCTGAGCTGGTGGCCTGGGTTCTGATCAACAACCTGGATATCCTTGTGCTATCTGGAACCTGGTTAAAGCCAACTGTTTTAGACCATAACTGTGCCCTATCTGGCTATAACATGTACTGGGCCAGCTGAGCTTCCTCCAGAAGAGGGGGTAGACTACCACTGTATTACAAGTCCCACCTGAATGTTACTCTGCTGCAAAACCCCCTCCTGAACAACAACGAGGTACTGCACTCTCGCTTGCTCCTTGGGGGTGCCAAGAAGTTGCACATATTTGTGGTGACTTTACCTCCCCGAAACAGCAACTTGGCCTTGAGGAGATTACTGGACTGATTCCTGCCCTAACTAAGAAAAACGAGGTTATCTGTCTGGGAGATTTTAATCTGGATTGGCTTGGTCCAAACTCCTCTTCCCTTGCTTCTACAATCAGCAAGGCCAATCTTGTGCAACTCGTCTCATCCCACACTTGGATAACTCAGAATAACCTCAGTTGGACTATGATTGACTGGATCCTTACCAACCACAATGACTGCTTCTCCTCCACTGCCGGGGTTCTACATGACACTATCAGTGACCACTGCCCTGTCTACTGAGTACAGGGTGCCTCCTCTGCCTCACCTCCTCCCAAAGACTTTACCAGCAGACCCAAAAAGCATGGCCTGAGTCTTAGGTATTCCTGGATTACTTGAAAGAGCTCCTAGTCCCCTATTGCCCTGGATGATCACTCTGCTCAGCTGACGAGGGGTTGCTAGAGATTCCAAGGGTATGTTTAAAATCATCTGGTGCAAGAGCTTTTATGTATGCAGCCCCTACCCTTTGGAATTCTCTACCCCGTCGCCTACTGGAGTGCACAACTGTGGAGGGATTCAAGCAATCTTTAAAAACTTATTTATGGCACCAGACATTCAGCAATTTAGTTTTTCTGTTTTCTTTTAGTACATTGTTATTTTAATGTTACTTTTACTGATGCTTATTCTGTTTAAAACTGTTCTTGCTGTTTTAAAGTGTGAGGCGGCTTGGTTACAGATAAGGCGCCATACAAATACATTTTATTATTATTATTATTATTATTATTATTATTATTGAAGTACTGTCCTTTGCTAACTTTTCCAAAGTGGACCCCTCTGCATTCCTACATGACCTAGAACTAGCTGACTGGTCCCCCCATATCATACCAATGATATCAGTCTGGCTACTGATCATTTCAACACAACTCTGCTAGCCTTACAGAATAAACACATCCCAGTCTGTATACGGAGGGTCAGAGGGAAGGTGACCAAGTGGCTGAAGCAGCCCCTCCTGCAACTACTCAAGGAACATGACAAACTTTGGTCAAAATGGAAATCCTCTTTTGATCAGGCTGACTTTGTTAGCTATCGTACGCTACGCTATACTTGCAAGAAAGAGATTCGGGCTGCCGAGTACCTATTTCCAGAAACTCCTCCAGTCCCCATCATTAGACCCCAAGAAGTATTGAAGCCAAATCAATGAGATCTTGGGGAACACCAAGCTGCTGGCCCCCAAGGATATGCTAATCAATGGTACGGTGTGCAATAACCCTTGTAATATAGCTGAGTCTCCTAAGCTTTGTGTACTTAGCTGCGATGGGTTGGTAGTCACGTTCACTGACTCCTTCAAATACCTTGGAGTGATGCTGGATCCCACACCTGATTTCTCCTCACACATTAATGACGTATGTAGATCTGTTAATGCCAAGTTAGGAGCCTCCTACAGCATATGTCACTCCCTAACCCCTGCTGCCAGAATCTCTGTGGCATGGGGTGGGGGTACTGCTTCCTAGGCTTCAGTATGCTCTCCCTACCCTCTCCCATGCCAATGCCGGTATCCTTCACAAATGGGACACCGCGTACAACAACATCTGTAGCTTTGCCCTCTCGGCCCTTCGCCTTACCCACCACTGTCTCCTATACCTTACACTGAACTGGCTGTCCCCCAGTTCCCTGTGCTCCTTCTCTCTGGGATGTTTCATCAACTCCATGAACAGAACCCCTCATCCTGACTGTCTTGGGGCCAAGCTTATGCCTGTGATTCACTCCCGCACACTGAGGTCCTCTAACTTGCCTCTGTTCTCTGTCCCTCTCTGCTCTACAAGAATGGGGGGAGCAAGCTTTCTCCCATTTTGCCCCCAAATTCTGGAACACCCTACCCGCCAGTTTAAAGGGCTCCTTGTCTCACTCTGCCTTTAAATCTGCACTTTTTTCCTACCTTCATGCACTTAATTCTTTTGACTGTGCCTAACCTCCCCTGAACTCTGCTTCCTGCTTTCTCATGGCTAGCACTACTTGGTTTCTTTTGAACTTGATTGTAATGTCTGATTGTGGCAAATGTCCTAGTCATCCCCTGAAGATGGCTACTGCTTGCTGATGTTATTCTTTGACTCTCTTTCTGGGTGTACCATTATATCTTTTTTGGACTGTTTTGTTAATAATCTGTGATTTATTGTACTATTACATCCACCCAGGAATATCATAAACCTGTAACTGTTTGTATCTGTACTGTGATGGTTATGATTGCTTGTATACTGTACTTTCCTGGGCCGTGTTTGAAAATAGGCAGGATTATTTCCTAATGCACTTACTTGGTTACCAAAAGCTATGTAGTGAAGCAAGTCGCAATGACAGCTTTCTTTTTCTTTTTAATTCTTACTAAAAAAAAAGCAAAAGGAATGGAAAATAAGTATACGTGCTGTATAGTGTACAGAAGACTTTCATTAATGTGTGGTTTTATTGTTGTTTTGTGACAATAGGATGGAGGGGTTTATGTTAAAAAAAGTTTCAAGTACTGGCAAAAGTCACAGCAGCCATGCCAAGTGTGGGCAACTTGGACATGGGCTGTGGACTGATTTCTTGCACATTTAATGTGGTCACATGTGTGCTGGGACTAAATTTGTGATGTGCTGGGATAACGTCACGGGTCTAGCCCCAAACTGATCAGTCAGAGTCCAGGGATTCTTCTTGCCATTTTATAATTTCTATTATAGTACGCCATGGCATTCCAAGAAGGTTAAATAGTGAGAAATGTTTGCCATCCATGAATCTGCCTGTTATACCTCATGAACTGTGCTGCAATCATGCAAAACAGCAGTTCAGTGATGGGGGCTGCTATGTTTAAATATTTGTTTACATCCAAATGGTCCGTTGCATTATGGGATATGTTGAAAAGTCCCGCATTGCATGCGGGGATTCCAGGAGGGCTGCCATGCTTAAATCATGCCCCAGTTCAACATCATCACTTATACTCTAAGTGTAGATTATAATGTGCCTAAGCATGGTTCCAGACACACTGCTGCAAATATGTACAGTAGAGCAAGAACAGTTTTAAAAGTTTTCAAACTTGTTTTTTAAAATGCTTCTATAGTATGTACAGGATCTAAGAGGGCCCATATCAGGGCTCTGATGCTCCCCTGCCTGCTTTTGGCAGGTTTTATTTAAAGTCATACTCAGGCTGCATCAGTTGCCCCCTCACCAACCTACATGCTAATTGAAGGAATTCAAGTGTTTTTTTTTTAAATGGCCCAACTCAGAGTTACATCTGTTTATCAGCTGCTATCATAGAAGAAGGACTTTCAGAGTCTACTCTGATGTCTTGTTTTCCTTAAGTGTTTTTTTAAGTCTAACCTGGGAGGCCATATTAATTAACTGCCCTTTTCTACAAACTATCTTTAGGAAAGACCCTTATCTACTATTGGGACTGTTCTAAAACATTTTTTAAAAAGGCCCAGCTTGGTGCTGTCACTGTCAACTAGCCCACTCTGCCTGCAATTTAAAGGAAGGACCATAGCATGGTACCAACCTGCTCAGTAAGACATTTGACATCTCTGCTCATACTCAGGGTACTGATGCTGTAACTAGGTTTACAAAAATAACGTTATTGAATTTTGTTTTCAAAGGCCTTTTCAGGTCCTAACAACAACTAGGGGAGTGAGGTGAACTGACTGAGTAAGAAGGAAGAGCCGACAAACTACACGAAATTATTAAAGAAGAGGTTCCCCTGGAGAAGTGTACTGGAGGAGAAGCAGTCCAGAGAACTCCTTTAATGCAAACACCGAGTTTCATAGTATTACATTTTTTTTGGAGAACTTTAGACCCATCTCTAGCCTCGGTCTGCTGAAAAAAATCCAGAAGTAAATTTTATATGACCACCTACAGGATTGCCTGGACCACCACCACCTGCTCTCAATCTTTCAGCATGGGTTCAGAAAAAACATAGTACCCTCACTGCCTTAATAAATGGCAAGTCTGACCTGTTCCATGCAACGGACCAAGGCTTTGCCACCGAGGCTATCTTTCTTGATTTGACAAAGGCCTTTGACTTGGTCAACCAAGATCTCTTGTTACGGCAGTTACACTCTCTTGGCCTCACTGCTAATGCCTTAGCATGGGACCAAAGTTATCTCAATGGCCGCTCACAAAGGGTCAATTGGGCCGGTTCCCTCTTGGACCTCAAATCCATAACTCATAACCCTCAACCTATAACAGCGTCCCTCAGGGCTCCATTTTGGGCCCATTACTGTTCTTCTTTTTTATTAATGAATTACCAAATAGCTGTGGTGGGGCCCATGTGCACATCTATGAAAACAACACCATCATTTACTATTCTTCTTTGGACGTAGGGTGGATCAACAGTATGCTAGCGTCAGACTTTCATGCTCTTTAGGACTGGTTTCAACAAAATCAAGTAGTCCTCAACACCAAAACAACTAAATGCATGCTGTTTTTCTACCTACCCTCAACTATGCATACCCACCCTCCTCTCATGATATACTCCCTCAATGGTGATGTCCTTGAATCCATCCTATCATTAAATATTTGGGAATCACCTTAGATAACTCACTCACCCTGTTCACCCATATCAGCTTCTTAACCAAAGCTCTAGACCAAAAACTTGGCCTACTTTATCACATACGTCCCTTCCTTACATCGGCTTCTTGCCACAAGATCACGGCCACCACTTTCCTTCCCCTCCTTACTTATGGCGCCCCGCTATTACTTACAACCAACGCAACCATCTTATCTCACCTCAAACAGGCTTATCACAGAATTGGAAGGTTTGTTTTGGGGGTCAATGCTCGTTATCACCATTGTGATGTCCTCTTCTCCCTAGGCTGGTTATCGTATGAATCTAAATTAAGGTATGCCACTCTGAGCCTAGTGCATAAGCTGGTCCACCACTACACTCCTCTTTGCCTTGGTGAGCTTATTCAACTTTGCCAACCATAGTGAACTCTAAGATCCACCTCCCTCCCCCGTCTCTTAATGTCCAAAGCCCGATTAGCTGTGGCCCCACGATCTTTCACCTTGTTGGTGGTGTCTGGTTGGAACTCCCTATCTCACTCCATCTTGTCCTACTCCTCACTCCCCAAGCTTCAATCCTGTCTGCTACTCCACCGCTCTGGCTCTTCACCTTGCTCCTGCTTCCAGTGACTTTTGCTCCAGCTTCCCCCACACTCTGTACAATGTGTCCCAACTCTTGATACCTGTTATGGTTAAGTTTCTCTGCTCTCCGAATCTCCTTTGCATGTGTAAATGTAATCTACTAGTATATCTGTACATGCAGTAATTTGCATATCGTTGATTGATATATTTGTTACCTCTGAAACTGTTGTGTACTTGTCAATTTACCTCACTGCCTATCGTTATATAATTTGTAAGTTGTAAGTGTATAATTTATGCAGTCTTGTAAATCCACAAATGATGTAAATATAACCACTGTAACTACCATTCCTCTGTGAATGTACTGCACTTTCAATGTTTTGCACTTCCCGGGTCACCCCTGAAAAAGGGACTGTATTGTCTCAGTGGGCCCACCTGGTTACCAAAATTCAAATAAATAAAATAAATAAATACCATAATTAGCAATGTGCTAAAAAAACCAAGGTTTAACCTTGCAATGTACAGTTACTCTATTATACTGTATGATCCATGATAGACTGCACACTCAGCAAATGAAGAATTAACACATTTGTAATAGTTAATTGCACTTACCTTAGATCTATAGTAGTGACCTACCTGATAATTTCTTTCCATATATTTTTTTTCCTCCCTGTTGCAGGACAGACATTGCATCAGCCCTTGGTCCCATCCACCACAACCATCTCCAGCTGCCTCCTAAGTCGGGGGCCTGATCCCCCACGGCTTACTCCCAACCCCCCCGTGGCAGGGCCAGGAGGGGAGGGCAGTCCTCCCCTCCTGGTCCCACATCCAGAAGTGCCCCAGGCCCAGAGAGGCAGAGTGGTCTTGCCATTAGATGAACAGGGCTTCATGAATCCCATCCTCCACTTTTTCCTTTGTTTGCTCCCCTGGCCAGACATGAATGTGCAGAGAACACATTGTGTGAGCTCTGCATCTGTGGAGATGCCTCCAATGCCCTAGACATGGCACCTTCCCCTAGATGTGACCTGTCCACACCTCCCAGTGTATTCCTCCAGAAGGTGGTTGAGAGCTGGGCCACAGAACCCCCCCTCCCTGAGGATGGAGAGCTGTCCTCTGGGCACTCAATCCTCCTCCTTCCCCTGGTGGACACCCTGCAATCTTTGTCCATTCCTGAACACGGGTTGCTGGCATGGCAGGAGGTAAGATGCTTACAGCACCTCAGCCCTCCATGCCACTGGGCCAGTCTGACCTGCCTGATCTTCATAGTCAAAGGCAATTAATGAGTCCGTGTTGATGTGATGATTAATTCTGCAGCCAGAGTCATCTTGTGATAATGCATAAAAGTAAAATAATAGCTATTAACATTATCTAGAAGCTGACCCTGGCAGCAGCCAAAGGTGCTAATGTACAGTTGTGTTGTAAATCTGTGACACTTCTTCAAGATTCTTCTGATGTGACATCATGCTAGCCATCAACTGTGTATCTGAATGAGCTGTTGGCCTGTCCTCTAGTTTCTTGCTGGATTGTTTGTTGTTGATGCAAGAGTGCTGCTGGTGTTTTTTGTTGACACGTTCATCATTTGGATGACATGTTCAGGTTGGATCGATAATAGCATGCTGCTGTTATGCAGTAGTATAAGCCAAGTCATGTCACTGGAAGAGGATGAGCTGTTCTGTTTTTGTTTTCCAGCTTTCAAAGTCGGACGATGTGTGATCAATTGATCTGTCCTTTTTACCACTTTTGATTAGACCTGCAGATGGAGCATTAAGTAGAGAATACTGTATGGGCAACTATGCACAGCCAGTATGTTCTGCCACAGAGGGCTTCTGATTCCCTCTGACCTCGAGAGTGAAGCTCAAGAGGTCCGTGGGAATCAGAACCCTGAAGTGGCAGAACACACTGGTTATACATAAAGTTGCTCATCCTGTATTTTTTATAGTGTATAGTATTATGTGAAAAGTGTTCATAGTGTTTTTTTCTTTTACAATGAAGCTAACTTGTACAGTCTCTAGAGGTTCTAGAATGCTGTCCTACCACAGAGGGGTACAATCACATTCCATGACCTTTGAACTGTGGTACAACAGTATTTTGAAAAGGATAGATTTCTATCTAGAACAATGCTCTTATGCTCTACTACACATTATATATCTAGGGATGGCAATTACACAAATGGGGCTGGCAGTATAGCCTAGAGGTTAGAGTAATGAGCTGTGAATGAACCTGGTACATCCAGCAGACTTGGGTTTGATTCCCACAACCTCCACTTGCATACTGTGTGACTCTAAGCAAGTCACTTAACCACTCCAGTGCTTCTGGGTCATCCCTGAAAACAGGCACTTGTGCCTAGTGGGCCTTACCCGGTTACCAAAAAAGAATAAAAGGTAGAAGATCTGGTCCCCAAAAACATTCCTAAGATATTAGAATCCATCTGAATGAATGTACACAAGTGGAAAAAATGTGCACCTCTCACTACCAGGCAAAACAGCAGCCTTGAAAATGATGGTCATGCCCAAACTATTGTGTTGTCTAAATAATCTACAGTTCAAAGCAGTAAGCTGCACCAGGAAAAGATTTGTGCTCCTTAAAAAACAACTGCAGGTATAAAAAATAATAACACCCAAACCAAGGACTCATCTCAGTTAAATTTTATTAAAATAGAAAGTGCTCTAGTGTACAAAGGCTAAAAAAACCCACATATAGTAGAAACAATGACATACGGGCTTTAGTTTCACTTGGATCCACTGCCAAACTTCATCAGAGCGCTGATGAAGCTTGGCAGGGATCCAAGTGAAATGTAAGCCTATACTTCGTCGTTTCTGCTATACGCAGTTTATTAGCTTTTATGCACTACAGCACTTTCTGCTATAATACAATTTAACTGAGATGAGTCATTGCTTTGGGCGCTATTATTTTTTTTAAGTCAAAATAATCTACCCATTCCACTGCCTTTCAAATTCTGGAACAAATAGACTCCCTCATAACAAACCACATATGGGACAACCAGCCTCCTATGCTTAGCAAGCATATACTCATGCCCCTCCTCCCCCGTGACACACACACACAAGGGGGTAATGGAACTTACCATGGCTCTGGACCTATCATATCCGTAATGGGGTCAAACAAGCACTGCACTGGCTAGAGGCCAGCAGTATACACTCACCATTCTGGGTGAAACTGGAGCAAAACATACTAAGAAATATCCCCCTCAGTTTAGTGTTAAAGGACAAAGCTCTTAAAGAATGCAACATGGCATTGTCTATGGGCTACACTAGACAAGCATGGCTCAAAATTTGACAGCTTAACCACTGGCAGTATCTCACACTGGGTCACTTAGAACCCCTCTGGAACAATCCTAATTTCCTGAGTAAGCAATAATACCCTCCAGGATGGGAGGTATTGTGCTATACCGGACCATCCAGGGGTATAATGAGGCCCAACACTGCAGGCGGAGGCCTTATAGCCCCTGGAAGGTCCGGCATAGCACAATACTGCCCACCCTGGAGGGTACTATTGCACTTAGAAAATGGGCACTGTATTATATATATTTTTAGAAAAAATGTTATGTTTAAATGTTAAAAGTTTTAGGTTTTTGATTTATTTTGTAATAAAATAGTTCCTCCGCCTGCATTACAGTGCAGTGTTTTTATTTACTAGAGCCTCTGCTGTTGCGGCTTTGAAACCAGTTGTCATGGTTCCCCTCCCCCCAGCTTTTTTACTGCTGTTGTTGTTGTTTTTAATTCAGTCACTTAGGACTGCAGTGTGCTGCCTCCAGCAGCAGTCCCTTCAGCACAGGCTTATATCATTGGGAGGGATAATTGCTGATGCAGATAATGTGAGGGATGAAAGAGTATGACAGAGATTGGCGGTCTGTGGTCAGAACTCAGGACAGCCACCTGATGAACAGATTTTATGTTTTAAATAATTTTTTTTTACATTAATCAGTTTTATTGTGCTCTATGAATGGGAGCAATCAGCGAAACCATTCAAATAATGGTTACTTCCTCACCCTGCACTCCTGCTACCAGAAACTAACATGACAGTGTGGCTGACTGCTCCCCCTTTCCCGCAGCTGTCCATAGAAAGTAGTTGACATACAGGGAATGGTTGCTGGCTCACCTCACACTCCTGCTGCCGGTAAGAAATACAAGGAAACATTAAAATACAATCCCATTTTAGAGCGCGATCAGAAAAGTCATGTCCACTAATTGCTGTGCCTGAGGTTGAAAGAACCATTTCTTCTGTCTCCTCGTCTGAGTACTACTGCTTCTTTTTTTGTCTTCCCGTCCCCAGTACTACTACTTCCTTGTTTCTTTAACTGTATTCCTGAGAAGAGGGTTAAGTGTTGGGAGGGGGGGACTGTTTAATAAATATAGAAATGGTACGGCAGATCTATCATTAGGAGTAGGGCCATATCAAGCCAGGGAAGAAGGCACTGCAAAGCTGATTTAGTAGTGCAGCCACTTGACCATAGACTGGGTACTGGTGTCTAACCCTAAAAACGTTCAACTGGCTGGGATCATGGCAGATGCCCTCAGCGACCACTCACCCACCTTTTGTATTTGGAGGAATAGGACGGTAAGGGTCCCCCCTAGAATTCTCACGTCCAGGGACTACTCAAAGTTCTCCCTGGAGCACTATAACACTCTCCTGGGCAACCTGGACTGGACCCCTATTAGAAGCCTCCCTACCTTGGATGAGGCAGTCGACTTAAACAGGTCAATCACGTGGGCCTCGGATCTCCTGGCCCCATTTAAAACCTACCGGGTAAAGGGCCACTGCTATAAGTGGATCACCCCTCCCTTAAAGGCCTTGATGATCAGCCAAGATAAAGCTTGGAAAAAGTCCAAGGACACAGGTCTTCAAGCAGACTGGGTCCTCTACAGAACCCTCTGAAACCAATGTAAACAGGTCACCAAACTAGCGAAAAAGGATTATTTTTACTACCTCCAAAAAGCCAACCTCGGCAACCCTAGGACCTTCTGGTCCCATATCAATGAACTAATGAAGGGAAAAAAAAGATTACCTTGGGCCCCATCACAGTTAATGGAATGGCACTACATGATGCGGCACAAATTGCCGAGACCCTTAATACATACTTCACCAACCCTGATAAACTCCTAGCAGGACCATCGGCACATAAAAACCTGGCCGCCCCGCCGGTTCCTCAATTGCCTGACCACCCACTCTTTCACTTGAGGCTTGCCAAGGTAAAAGAGGTCCTGGCCATGCTTAAAACCCTGAAAACGACAGGTTCAGGAGGCCCGGACGGACTCAAAGTGAGACTGCTAAAAGATGGTGCCTCGGTGCTCGCGTAGCCACTCACCTGGCTGATCAATAGGTCCCTACTTGAGGGTTATGTCCTGGAACTGTGGAAACAGGCACACGCGGTCCTGATCCATAAGGGAGGGCCTGCAGAACCAATTGAAAACTACAGACCAATCTCCCTGCTCTGTACCCTGGCAAAAATACAGGAGAAAATCGTGTATGCCCAACTTAAGGAGTACCTGGAAGCTCACATGCTTCTGTCCCCATTGCAACATGGCTTTAGAGCCAAGCATGGGACAGACACTGCCCTAACCAAATTCTCCTTGGATGTACTCAAAGACCTGGATGCTGGATCCAACACAGGGGTGGTTTTTATAGACCTCTCCAAGGCCTTCGACCGGGTGGATCACAGACTACTCCTCCAAAAACTCCTCCACGTAGGCTTAGATGCCCACGCCCTCAGTTGGATAGAAAGCTACCTCACAGGATGGACTCAGAGAGTCAGGTGGCAGAACAAACTCTCCAAACCTCAGTCTCTAATGGATGGAGTTCCACAAGGGTCCATACTCGGGCCCCTTATGTTCTCGTTGTTCATCAACGAACTGCACATGCACTGTGGAAGCAGTAATTTAATCCAATATGCGGATGATGCTGTTATTTACATGTCTTCCAACAACCTGGATGACCTATCCAGTTCTCTCCAAAAGGACATTTACGTCATGGAGAGGTGGCTCATTAACAACAAAATGGTCCTTAACACCAAAAAAACCAAAGTTATGCTGTTCGGACCAAGAGCCTTAGGACAAGACAGATCGCAACTCCTCCAACTCTCATCTCTGGATGGCAACAAGCTAGAAGTTGTTCTCTCCACAAAATACCTCACCCTCAACCAGGGCCTCACGTTCAAACAACACGTGGACCAAGTCACTAAAGTAATCCATTCCAAACTTGGGTTACTATATCGGGGTTAAGGATCTACTAACCCTTGAAGCTAGGACTGCTATAGCAGCCAGTGTCCTACTTCCTACACTGACTTTTGCTGCCCCGGTCACCCAGGGTATCTCAAAGTGGGAATATGGTAAACTACAGGTTCTATACAACAAAGTGACCTGCTTTGCCACTCTATCCCACTCAAGGAGCCACCACTGTGAGGCGCTAGTAAAACTTAACTGGCCATCCTTTGAAGCATGCTTCAGCTACCCCGTGCTCTGCCTGGCCAAAAAGATAATTAGCCCTTCCCCTCCCCCTAGCCTCGGAGGACTCCTCACTGTAAAGAGTAACCAGCGCAGACTTAGGTCTTCGGGCCAAATGTTGCTTGAGATTCCCAAGGCTAGGACTAAGGCAGGCCAGAAATCCTTCTCGTTTGCTGCCCCATCCTTATGAAACCACCTCCCACTGGAGGTGAGAGAAATCCCTTCAGTGCAGTGCTTCCGCACCAGACTCAAAACTCATCTCCTATCAAAAAGCGTATGCCAGTGCCACTACACTTGACACTACCACTACGACCCATAAATCCACCCCCCCCAACAAGGTAGTACTAACTTTTCTCCTTTTTTTCTCCTCCTTTTCTGCAATGAACCACCCTATTGCTCTCGAAGGACCTTACCTAAGGAACCCTAATGTTGTTTCACCTACCTGCATGACAATGTTTGAATGCACTAAACTGCAACTTACCAATATGATATATAATGCCCTAATAACTACTGCTATGTGTAAACAGCCGAATACTGTATACCCATGATTTCCTGTGTTATGTTACTGCACTTAGTTCATTATGTCTGTACTATTATTCCCGGGTCGCCCCTGAAAAAGGGACCTTCAGGGCCCAGCGGGCCTACCCAGTCATCAAAATTCAATAAATAAATAAATAAACAATACTGAGCACATAACGTGGTGGCACTATTAATTTAAACAGAAAAACATTTTGTTTTTGTTTTTTATGTGGGGGACTGTTTTTCCTGACAATTTAAAATGAAAGACAGGCTAGAATCACAAGTTTTACAACTGTGCAGGCTTGTTATTTTTTCAGAACCCTCTCGCTTGGTGAGCGAGAAACAAAATGGCGACACACTAAATGGGAAAATTCTAAGTGCCACCCTGATACTGGTAATCAGATCAGTTTGGGACTGGTACTTTTAATACCCAGGCTCTGTTGTCAGATAGATGCCCAGCTTGGCAGAGCTATCAGCCAATCAGAGTCCAGGAATTTTTTAGCCCATTTTCTAATGTAAGTTAATCCCATACCCTGGAGCTCATGGGCTCACAAGGACACTCCCTGGTAACCCACATCCTGGAGAAAGGCACAAGCCTCCTAAGGTCTCTCAACTCCTGAGGCAGTATACACTGCTTAAGTCTGACCACAGGAGAGATAGCCATGACTTACCCAAAGTCAAGTCCTTCAGTGGAATGCCATGATGGAAGAGGTGACCAGTTCACTTAACAAACCAAAAGGAAGAGCAGGATGTATTTACAAAACATTCAGTCCCATCACGTCCCCAAGTGAGATCACCACAGGGTCAAGTGGGCTGAAACAATGAGCATGCCAAAGACATAAATGGTTAGAAAAAGTTTTGCAGGAAGCCCATATGGTGTCCCCAGACCGGAAGTACCAATTAATTAAAAAAAAAAAAAAAGATCATGAGTAGGTGGAACAGAACACCAGGGAGGTTAGTAGAAATGGCCTTAACATATCATGGGTTTGCTGGAGATGCAATAATGCTCCTGTCAAATATCACTTATATTATGATTTTGGTCAAAATTGAAAAAAATGGTGGCACACCATAGTTGACACCCTTAAGCACGCCATGGCTATAACCCTTCCTCGTAATGCCAGATGTTGGCTCTTGGGAGACCCTTTCCTTGAACAGTTTCAGGCAGAAGTGAATCACTAGAAGTCCTTTCTCAGTGTGGCAGCAACTGAAGCTAAACACCAACTGTCTGTGAAGTGGAGGCAGATAGAGAGCCCCAGTGTTCCTCAATGGGAGCAAGGAGTAGCCATAACAGCATCATATATTGTAATCTGCCACAGGCACAAGGGAACACAGGGAAAATTAATTAATGAATGAGCCCCTGGTACCACAGAATGGCACTCAAGAAAGATTGACAAATACACCCCCCCACCCCCAGAAAGGAACACATACTTTATAGATTCATTAGAAAGGAAGTCTTACCAGGTGGCCATTTTGAATAAGGTTAAGCATAGAACTTTTCAAGTCATATTTATGCTGTAGGGCTGAATGAGTTTTAAGGGGAGAGCAATGGAACAGGACAGGTGATACTTACAGATGTACAGACATATTAAGCCTGCATGATGCCCAGAGTAATGTACCATTTATATAACTGCACATATTTACTGGCATGATGGAAAAATGCTCTGCAAGTCTATATTAGTAGGAAACTCAGCATGCCTAATACAACAAGTGTGCATGACAATAAAGTTTCAGAGATCCTGGTGAGTACAATGAGTAATGATATAGGCCCCCAAGAAATCAAGGCACCAAGACCCTAGGCTCCAAGGCTCTAAACCCCAAACCCTGCAAATGCCCCACTGTCACACAACCCAAGGCCAAATGTCCTTTGCATATAGGGCTTCTAGCTGGCTGAATAGTCTTGCCATTGACATCTCTAACTCACCAACACTGGGGGCTTTCAAGGCTAAGCTCCGCCTCTCCCTACTAGGGTCAAGCACCTGTGACTGCCTTGCTTAATGCAATATTCTCCTCACTACTGCCTTAATCCATGCTGTCTGCTGTGGACCTCTCACCTAGCACTTCTTCTTTCCTATGCCCAACAATTGCTCTTAGCCCTGTTCTGTCATGACAAAGCCTCTTTAGCTGCCTTACTGAGACCCACCCGCCCCCTTGCCCTCTCCGCCTGGCACAACCACTTATTTTGTTGCTTTCATCTACTAGTGTTTTATGTATAGTCCTTGTAATAACATGTTATGATGATTATGTTACTAATTGTTTATATTGTATCGTGAAACCTGTATGACCTTTATGCCTGTACGTACTGATGTGGAACCTTTGTAAAAGAGCCTCAGCTCAAAGGTATTTTGTAATCCTATAGTGAAATAAAGAAGATAAACAAATAAGAAGATCTGATGAAATCCTTCCCAAGAAATTGGAGGTTAGATTACTACATGATGAAACACCATAGACATGATGTAGATTACAAACAATAGTTAAAGTTAAACCCAAGGAAAATAAACTGTGATATAAACGTAGTGTTTTTAACCAGTACATAAGTCAGTTCTATGTGGTAAAATAAAATAACTGAAAGTGTGTTAGTTTTGTTTCAGAGTAATAAGTGCAATGATACTGTTCTTGTTTACAGATGATTCACCATAGAGTTGTATTTCCAAGGGGAATTCCACGGCTAGGTTTATTTTCAGAAATGTTATGGATTCTTGTAATGCTGTACTGTTGGTTCATTTAAAATTCCAATAAACTTTACTTATAAAAAGACCTGCAGAAGGAGACATACCGGACAGAAAAAGACCATTTTTGTCAGGGGGCAATAACAGCATGAAGTACTGCTATCAACGGACATTAGTACAGCAGCTAAGTGTGCTAGCTCACTGAGACACTTACCATCACAGTAGACAAAAACACCCTTTAGGGTAAACCTGTAGTGCTGGAGGAATCTGTGTGGCTGTGCTGGTAACTATGTTGGTCCATGAGACGGGGTTTTCAGTCGTGGAAGAGGAATTTTTGGTGCAGGAGAAGGAAACTTTTATGCTGGAGAAGGAAACTTTCATGCTGAAGGAGGCACGGTGCCAGTGTTGGTGCTGGCAGTGATTAGATCTGCAGGACATGGAGACACAAGGGAACAGAAAAAGAGAGTTTTATTTAAGGTGCACCAAAAGTGTGGAGTACTGCCATGACATACTTGTGAAGGGAAATGGATGTTAGTACACTATGTGTGCTGGCTCACTATTTGAGATACCATTGCAGCAGATAAACAAGGCCTTCAGTATACCATGGTGCTGGAAGAGGCTTTGATGCTAGAGAAGGCTGGCTGGTGTCACATTGTCAGTGGTTATACCTGTAGGACAAGGATACACAAGGGAACAGAAAACACATTTTTAGTCGGGGTGGACCAACAGCCTGGAGTAGTGCTATGACATATCTGTGGAGGGAAAGGAACATCAGTACTTTTACCTATGTGTGCTGGCTCACTGTTTGAGATACTCACCATCTCTGTGGATGGAGAAGATGCCTTTCGGAGTACACCCTATAGTTTATTTGAGTTTTGATAACTGGATAAGTCCACTGAGACAATTACAGTCCCTTTTTCAGGGTCAATCTGGGAGTACAACATGATAAAAACACATAGACATAACAGGTAAAGACAGTTCAACAAGTGGATGTAAATAATAAATGATGGTAGTCTTTGATAACACATTAAAATTGTATCGTAAAATACAAAAAAGCAAAGAAGAACAATATTTACACACCTGTATACACAAAATACATAAACAGCAGAGCATTACAGTTCAGAACTGGAGTAATTATAAGATTGTCAACAAATATAGCACAGTAATCATACCACTGCCAACAGATAAGAGAGGGAGCAAGTGTGTAACAAGTGCAGTCATCGGTGCCCTTTATAGCAACAGCATGTAGCAGAGGCAGTAAGAAAGGAGAGCAAGCATGTCTTGAACTCAGAGTGTAACAGGACAGGACGGGAGGGGAGGGAGTTCCAGTCAGTGACAGCAGCAAAGGGGAAGGACCTACACACTAGAGCAAGCCGAGCAGTAGGCCTTTGTAAGAGGGGTAGTGTGGAAGATCTTAATGTATGTGGGGCAGTTTTGCAGCAGATTATATCTCTAAGATGGGGGGAGTATAAATGTGAACTTGCTTAAACATGAAACACTGGGTAGAGAATCTTAGTCTTGATTCATAGGGTAACCTCCCAAGGGAGGAAAGGACATCACAGTGATAGTGACGGGCAGTGACCCAAACGGTGAACCTCCCCACTCTATGGTATGCTTGTGTGAGAAGAGGCATGACAGCAGCACTGGTTGAGAGTAGTAGAGGATCACCGTAGATTAGGATTGGAAGGAGGGATGAGGAGGCAATCCGATGGCAAGCTGCAGCAGTGAGAAAGGGATGAATGCAATAGAGGAGGCCTGTCTTTTGGTTCAGGGATTTAATTAACAAGGATACATGGGTAAGTAGAGAAAGTGAGTGGTCCAGAGTGATGCCCAGGTATTTAAAAGTAGGGACAGATTCCAGACTATCTCCACTGAGAGAGGTTATATTGAGAGGGGCAATGGTACTTAGGGAGGAGGGTCTGTGGGTAAATAGCATGCATTTAGTTTTTTTAGTATTCAGGGCAAGTTGCTTATGTCTAAACCACACTTCCAGTGCAATGAAATCAGAGGCACGTTCTTGATTAATGTGGGTAATGTTGGATGATGAGTGATGTGAGATAGCATCATCAGCATAGAGGTGCACAGATTCCCCTCTACAATAGCATGGCAAGTCATTGATAAATAGGGAGAACAGCAAGGGACTCAGGACAGACCCCTGAGGGACTCCATGGGTTATAGGTCTAAGGCCAGAGAGTGAATCAGCCCATTTGACCCTCTGAGAATGACGGGTAAGGTAACTTTGGAACCAGTCTAGGGCAGTAGAGTCAAGAGCAAGTATCTGGAGCTCCTGGAGCAGGAGGCCGTGATTTACCAGATCAAACGCTTTAGTGAGATCCACAAAGATGGCTCCAGTTGCAGTTCCCTGATCCATGGCTTGAGCAATAGCTGAGGTCACTTTCAATAAAGCAGTAAGAGTGCTATGATTCTTTCTAAACCCATGGTGGAAGGGGGATAATATATTGTGGAATTCCAGTTAGTTCTGAAGGTGATTGTAAACTATGCACTCCTGAATTTTTCCAAGTGGGCAGAGAATGGAGATGGGACTAAAGTTTTCAACCATAGAGTTGGGTCCACTTTTATGCACTGGCACAATGATAGCATCTTTCCATTTGTCAGGAACAGTACAGGATAGGAAGGATCTGTTGAATAAGTCACAGACAGGACAGGCGAGGGCAGGAGTACCAAGCTTGAGAAACTTTGGCTCAAGAGTATCATGACCTGGAGAGCTCTCAGGTTTCAGATTGGAGAGCAGCCTCTGGACCTCTTTAAGAGTTGTCAATTTTAGGTGAAAATCAGGGCGAGCCCCAGAGAGGCCATGGGGGGGGGAGGGTGAGCAGACAAGTTATGAAAGAGTGAGGTATATTTTTGGAGATCAGTGAAAAATGTATTAAATCCTGTGACAATAGATAGAGGGTCAGTGAGAATGGTGCCCTGGGCGGTAAGAGAGCTAGGGAGTATAGCTGTTTTACCTTTTATCAAGGAGTTCCCCTGTCTCCAAAACTCCTTAGGGTGGCACAGGTGTTCTGTTTGTAAGGATCTGAAATGGTGTAGTTTGGCTTTCTGTAGAGAGCTCTTGCATTTGTTGCGGAGCTGTCTGTAGTACTGCCAATCAGATGGCAACCCACTTTTTTTGAAGGACTGCCAGGCCCGGTCCCTGGAGAACATGAGGATCCTGTCATCTTTTGCATGCCAAGGAGCCTTAATACCCTTGGACCTGCATTTTTTGAGAGGGGGCATACTTATCAATAATTTGTTAAAGGGTAGAGATGAAAAACTCCAATGCTTGATTAATGTCAGGAAGAGTCTTAATAGGGTTCCAGTTTGTGAGATTAATTGAGGAGAGGAAACTAATAAAATCGAACCTGGATAGGTACCATAAAAAGGAGATGTAAGTAGGTGGGTTAGGGAAGTTATTCCTACAGACTCAGACAGTAGGTGAATGGTCACTTAAACAGTCTGATAGCACACCCACTGCTTTGACCTTCAGAAAGCAGTTAGTGACCACCCAGTCAAGCAACGTATGTTTGCCAAATGTATTATTGATACAGGTGGGCTTGGGTATGAGCTGGGATAGGTTGGAGTCAGCTAACTGCAGCTTATTACTAGCGGGACCTAGCCAGTCATTATTGAAATCACCACAAAGTATAAGATCATGACAAGGGAGGTTGGCAAAAGAGGTTAGAAACGTGATAAACCTACAGAGACAACATTGGGTGGGAGGTAGGCACACCCATTGATTAACTTCTTGAGCTTACCAAGAGCTAGAGTTATGAATAAGGCTTCCATTGTAGTGGGTACGGCATCAGGCGTAGTGAGTTCTGTGGCATCCAATTCATGCTGGGTGTAAATAAGCACACCTCCGGTCCTTTTGTCTAGTCTATCTTTCCTAAAGCAGTTTTAGCCAGGTAGATTCACCTCATCCTGCTTGTTATCATGTTAAAGCCAAGATTCAAGGGTCTATGTGATAACAGTGAACATAGAAACATAGAATTTGACGGCAGATAAGGACCGCTTGGCCCACCCAGTCTGCCCATTTCCCTACCTGATGGATAAGCTGCAGGTCCTAGTTAACCAGCAGCCTACTTCTTCCTACCCCCACCCCCTAGAATTGCCTTATGACTGTCCCATGCATGCTTGAATTCCACCACTGTTTTTGACTCCACAACCTCCTCTGGAAGGCCGCTCCATACATCCGCAACCCTCTCTGTGAAAAAATACTTCCTTAAATTACCTCTGAACTGCCCCCCTTCTATCTTCAAATTGTGCCCTTGTTCTTGCACACCCTTTTTTGAAAGATGCTACCTCTTGAACTTTGTTGATTCCCTTGAGGTACTTAAAATTTCTATCATGTCTCCCTCTCCTCCTTTCCTCGAGGCTATACATATTAAGCTCTTAAGTCCTCTTCATACGCCTTCCGTGCAGACCCTGCACCATTTTAGTTGCCTCCTCTGGACAGCTTCCATCCTGTCTATGTCTTGTGGAGATTGGGTCTCCAGAACTGCATGCAGTACTCAGATGGGTTTCACTAGCTGTCTGTACAGAGGATAATAACTTCCTGTTTTCTACTGGTGATGCCTCTTCCTATGCATCCCAGTATCCCCCAGCCCTCCTTGCTGCCCTCTCTCACATTGCTTGCCCACCTTTAGGTCATCTGATATGACTACCCCAGGTCCCTTTCCATTTTGTTGTTGTTAGTAGCTCACCCCCATTGTGTACTCTTCCCTGGTTTTTGTTTCTCAGGTGCATTACCTTGCACTTCTTAGCATTGAATCTAAGCTGCCATACATTTGACCATTCCTCTAACCTTGCCAAGTCCCTTCTCATCCTTTCCACCCCACCTTGTGCATCAACTCTGTTGCAGATCTTTATGTCATCTGCAAAGAGACATACTTTTCCTTCCAGTCCCTCTGCAATGTCGCTTATAAAGACATTGAAGAGGACCGGTCCTAATACTGAACCCTGCGGTACCCCACTACTAACCCCCTTTTTCAGAGTGGACTTCATTTACTATTACTCTCTGTGTCCTATTCTCCAGCCAATTCTTTACCCAGGCTGTCATCTTGGGACCCACTCCCAGGCTGGCTAACTTGTATATTAATCTTTGTGTGGGACTGTGTCAAATGCCTTGCTAAAGTCTAGGTAGGCCATGTCCACAGCCCTCCCTGATCAACTACTTTGGTCACCCAGTCAAAGAAATCTATCAGATTTGTCTGGCATGACCTTCCCGCTGTGAATCCATGCTGCCTTGGGTCCTGTGCCCTCTGGCCTCTAGATACTGACAATTCTTTCCTTTAGAAGTAATTCCATCATTTTCCTACCACTGAGGTTAAACTAACAGGTCAGTAGTTTCCTGCTTCTGCCTTGCTCCCACTTTTGTGAAGGGAATCACATCTGCCCTCCTCCAGTCCTCGGGTACCACCCCATCCTCCCATGATTTGTTAAAGATGGTAGTCAGTGGTGTCACTAGTTCTACCCTTAGTTCTTTAGAATTCTGGGATGAATCCCATCAGGCCCCATTGCTTTGTCCACCTTCAGTTTTAAGAGTTCTTTCAGAACCCTTTCTTCTGTAAATGGGCTGGTATCAACTTCTATATCCAGAGTGTTTCTACTGTTTGTTTTAGGTACTTCCCTCTTCCTTTGTAAATACTGAGCAAAATATTTGTTTAGTATCTCTGCCTTTCACAGTCACCCTCTGCCCACCCTCCCTCCCTTTATTAAGCCTCCACTATCCCTCCCTTGGTCTTCCTTCGCTCCCTGATGTACCTATAAAAGGTTTTATCCCACTTCTTAACTGAGTTGGCTATCTTTTCCTCGGTTTGGGCCTTTGCTGTTCTGACTGCCTGCCCAGCTTCCTTTTGCTTTAACTGATACAGTTCTCTGTTCTGTTCCTTCTGTGATTCCTTGTACTTCCTGAATGCTTTTTTTCTTGAACCTTCACTGCCACTTCCTTTGAGAACCATAGTGGTTTCTTACCTCGTTTTGTTTTGTTTATTTGCTTTACACAAAGGCTTGTTACCTCTGTGATGGCAGTTTTATTATTCCCATTGTTCTTCCACCCTCCTTCCTGCCCATTTGCTAGTGCATTCCTTAGGCACTCACCCATTTTGACAAAGTCAGCCCTCCTAAAATCCAGTACATTTGTCTTTGTATGGCTTGACTCTATTGCTGTGTTTATTGTGAACCATACTCAAGGCCCCTAGAATTCTGTGGTCGCAGAATTTTGCGCAGAACTTGCAATCTACCGCAGAACTTCTGCAGTGCCGCAGAATTCACTCTTCTTGGTGATTTTTTATTAATATTTCTGTTTATACATAGAATCTGGTTCCCTTCCCCTCTTTTTATATCCAACCCCTCTATATGTTCAGAATGTGATCTTATCATTGCTATAACATCATACATTATCTAATGAAATGGCTGCATTCTGCAACAGAAATGAACAGTCACTTATCTACCACAGCTCCCACTGCCAGAGACGGTGGCACAGCACATCATGCATGGTGATATTTGCTCATCCTGCACTACAGCCTAATACAATTTTCAGTCTTACATTGTTGCACTAGGGCCAACTTAAACCAAACCTTGTCAATAGCACAGACCTGTTAAGTCCATATTTCACTTTGTACAAATCTATTTGTGCCTTTAAGGTTTTGAGACACTATCTGAAATGAATAACTGGTAAAATGAATTTAACTGTCTAAATTTTTAAGAAAAATAAAGTAATTATGCCCAGAAAAGTGAAATATAATAATCTGTAGACCTGTTGAAAGAATAGACCTGTTAAATAATTGCACTGTATGCATTTTTGCCAGAGTTATTTACTAAGTATTGTCATTGGGTGATAGAATCACCTAAAAGTTATTGAGAAATGTTGTGTGCAGGGACAGCTGTTGGGCCAGAGGGTAGCATGCTGTGTTTCCATACCGGCAACTCATGTTCAGAGATTAGCTCTGGGAGCTGGCTGGGCAGCACAAGGATTGGTGGAACACATCCCTGCTTGGAGCCTGGGAAGGTATGGTGCAGTGTTCTGTCACATGGTGGACACATTGTGATGGGCCGGAGAGCTGTATCTCACAATTGGTTCACATGCATGTCATGGCCTGATGGTGTTACGCAGTGTGTCAGGGAAAGCAGGTTGACATGAAAAATGAGTTTTGTAATTACTCCTCTATTCCATTTCCAATGGGACCTGTATGAATGAGGATGCAAGATTATGGAAATTAAAAAAATATATATATATATATATATATGCACACACACACACACACACACACACATACAGTATCTCTGTCTCTCACCACACACATGCATATTTATATGTATGTTACAGATTACATATAAATATATAAGTAATACACAGTGGGAACCTCATGAGTGGTGTAGAAAGCACATACAAATATGTAAGTGATAGACAGTGGAAACCTTATTAGTGGGATAGATAACATGCATATAGAAATACCTTATTTATCACATAAGATCCCCTCTGCATATGTCATTTATGCAACAGGCTAGGACCTTAAGGGAGAGACATTTGTTTTGCTTTTTAGGCATAAAATTATTTTTATAAGTCTGTTATTTTTTTAACTAGTGTTACTGAGCTTTCCACCATCCTGATTGCTATAACCACTGCCATGAAAGTGAAGTCAGGATGACAAGCTGACACTGTGATGTGGTAGTTTGTTAGTGCCGCAGAACTTCCGCAGAACTTACAAACCACCGCCGCAGATGTTCTGCGGCAAATGGTAGTCTTGCCGCGGAACTTGGTCCCACTGTGCCGCAGAAAAGTAGGGGCCCTGACCATACTGTTCGTTGGTTGCTAGTTCCCAGATGGCTACCCACTTCTACATCTGTGATCCTCTCTTCATCTCCATTTGAGAGAACCAGGTCTAAGATTGTTCCCTCTTGAGTGGGCTCCAATGCTAGTTGTCTAAGGCATGCCCCCTGTAGGGCATCTAGAATAACCCCACTCTTAGAAGTGGCTGCTGCAACTGCACTCCAGTTAACATCTGGCATATTCAGATCACCCATCAGCAATATCTCCCCTTTTTCTGCCATACTAAGTATACTTTCTATCATTTCCTTGTCCATTTCCTCCCCCTGAGAAGGGGGTCTGTATACAACCCCTGTGCGGATTGTGGTGCCATTGCCGGTCTCCAAATTTACCCACAGTGCTTCTTCTCCTCCCTGTTTACCCTTTTGTTCTGTTGCTTTGATTCCTTCCTTTATGTAAAGAGCTACTCCTCCTCCTCTTTTACCCTCCCTGTCCCTCCTGTAGATAGTGTATCCTGGTATGTTTACATCCCAGCCATGGTTTTGTGTGTACCATGTTTCTGTGACTGCCATGATATCCAGATGTTCCTCCTCCATCAAGGCCACTAATTCAGGAAGCTTGTTACTCAGACTACGGGCATTGGTACTCATTGCTCTCCATTTTTTGATGGCTTTACTTTCTGTTGCAGCATCCCCCACTGACCTTTCTACTTCAGTCTTTTGCCCATTTAGTACCCTGTTTTGTAGGGAGAGGCTGGGATTTTTCTGCTGCTTATCAGTGCCTTCCCCCCTGACTAGTTTAAAAGCTTGCCAATTAAGCATTTAAACCGATTGCTCAAAAGACTTGTTCCCTTCCTGGACAGATGCAGACCATCCTGCCAGTATAGGCTGGTGTCCCTCCAGGTGGAACCCAGTCCCCAATGAAGCCAAACCCCTGTGCTCCACACCATTTTTTCAACCACTCATTAAACTGCATGGTGTAAAGTATCCTTGCCTCACTCATGCCATTTACAGGCAGCACCTCTGAGAAGGATACTGTGTGTGCTACTTGTCTTAGGCCTGTCCCCAGTTCTACAAAGTCCTTCTGCACTGCTCTAAGCTCATGTTGAGCCAAGTCATTTGTCCCTAGGTGGACAATGACATCCAGCTCAGACTCCTGTGCAGGTGTTCTCGTGATCCTGAGGATGCGCTTCCTGTCCCTACAAGCCATGGCACCAGGCAGGCACTTTACTTCATTTTTCCCTGCTCCCCCCAGTTCTATCCCCTAATAATTGAGTCCCCCACCAGGAGCTGCTTCCTTTCCTTGTGGCATCATCTGCCTCCTTCCTGTGGGCCTCCCTTGTGACAGGTGTCCTCAGCCTCCTTAATCTCCTCCGTGGGTGCATCCATAGGGGAGCTGTGCTCCCCCAGAATGGTGTATGGATTGTGGAGTGGAACAACTGACTGGGTGTGCCTCTGTTCCACCCTCCTCACCCTCTCTGAGCCCACTGTGGTCCAACTGCTGTGCTTTCTTTGCAACCTCTGAGGTAGTGGTAGTGAATGCCTAAAGGCGATCACCGTTATTACTCAGTCAGAGTGCCAAACACATTTTCGGCACTCTAACAACCCCGGTGCACCAGCACAGTAGTGCCAGGACATATTTTTACTGCTTTCCCCCACACCTTCTCCTTGCGGGGGCTTTGCCCCACATCCCCCTACTTAAGGAGTCTCAACTCCAGAGGGGTGCATGTCGGGGAGGGTGAAAGCAGTAAAAATAAAAAGGTTTGGGCTGGCCACAATAAACATTGCACCAGCGCCCGGTCCTGAACCCAGTACCTCGGCCACCCCAACCACCAGCCAATCCCTGATGCCATGACGCAGCTCAACCGGCAACCACAGTGCCACTCCCTACAGCGTTTCCACCCCTCCCAGCCCACGCTCTCCATGCTCACTCCCACCCCCCTACGTGCATACGTATAGTGACATCCTGTCACCTAGTTTGCCCACCCCCTCATCCAGTCACCATACCTGTCCATCGTCGTGAGTGGATTGCACAGGGAAGGTGTTGCCATAATGGACGGCATCCTTCCTCATGCGCCCACTTCATGGGTTACCAAGAGTCAGAGACACATACAATATCAGGGTCTTTCTGAGTGACCCAAGCTTCTAATTCAGCCATTTTCTGATGTATACTACAGATGTTCATATGCACTATTTTTAGGCCTTTGGGGTATGGTGGGTTAGAAATTACTGAAATAGGAGTGAGAGTGGGACTAAGGGGCTCAGGGTTAATCTCAATGTCCCCAACACATACCAGTAGCAGAAGGATCACAGCATGGACCCAAGTAGAGGTGCATGGCAGCCTCAAGGACAATAAAAAAGGGACCTAGGGACTGCACAGACGTTTATGGAGCCAAAATCCAAAAAGAGCAGCACCTAATCGAGGGAGCCAGGGGATGAGAAGAAGCATAAACTTAGAGATGGGCCAGATAGGACATGGAGGGGGAGGTACAAGACAGTGGAGGGGGTGGTAAGGTTAAAACAGTGAGCTGGTCTGCACAGCTGAAGTGGGCAATGTACATCAAAGCAGCTAGCCAGGCTAATCAACCCATGTTTTGTGGTACTGGAGACTAGAGATGAAGCAAATTTAAATGTCACCAGTGAAGTGCCCGCAAAGTGGGCACTTCACGTCACTCTGCTACACGAAGTGGGCAATGCAAAAGGCTCACTTCGCCTTGTAATTATTACTTCGTATTGTCATTCCACCTTAATGTGAAGTAAAGTGAAGTGACAACAGTATTGGCAGCTCTTCACACACACAGTCACCAGAATTAATGTGCATCCCCAAAATGCTCATGTCTTGTGTCCAGAAAACTCCCCAGTGCTGACGAAGTGAAATGAGAGCACAAGAAATACAAAGTCTCCCAGAATTAATCGCGCACGCAGACGTCATGCATGCAATAGCCACACACAGTCACCAGAATTAATTTGCATCCCCAAAATGCTACTGTCTTGTGTCCATAAAATTCCCCAGTGCTGACGAAGTGAAATGAGAGTGTGACAAGAAATGCGAAGTCTCATAGAATTAGTGGCACACTCAGTCATGCTTGCAGTGGTCACACACAGTCACCAGAATTAATTTGCATCCCCAAAATGCTACTGTCTTGTGTCCAGAAAATTCCCCAGTGCTGATGAAGTGAAATGAGAGGGTGACAAAAAACGCAAAGTCTCCCAGAATTAATGGTGCACTCCGTCATGCATGCAGTGATCACACGCAGTCACCAGAATTAATGTGCATCCCCAAAATGCTCATGTCTTGTGTCCAGAAAACTCCCCAGTGCTGACGAAGTGAAATGAGAGCACAAGAAATACAAAGTCTCCCAGAATTAATTGCGCACTCAGACGTCATGCATGCAATAGTCACACACAGTCACCAGAATTAATTTGCATCCCCAAAATGCTACTGTCTTGTGTCCAGAAAATTCCCCAGTGCTGACGAAGTGAAATGAGAGCATAACAAGAAATGCAAAATCTTCCAGAATTAATGTTTATTGCAAATGCACAGACAGATTAAGATTGTGCTGTGCACTCAAGAGATGCAGACGCAAAGGCACAACAGCACCTAACCAGTGCTCTCAAGTCACAGATCCAATTCTGGAAAAGAATACCTTTGCCAGTTGGGGGGGGGGTTAGTGCACGGCAGTAACAGTCCACTACCAGTAAAGATACCAGAAAGCAGTATAAAAAATCCATGCAGGTGCGGTAGATAGCAGGTTCATACTGCTGCAATTACTCTGTGGCACAGTAAAAGGTGTCTGATTTAATGGCACGCATTGCACACACACTCACACACATTACAAGTAATGCACAGCAAATTGAAAACCTTTAGTAATATAACTAAATGTTTTAAACAAACTGAAATTATACACTACTGCACCACAACAATCAGCAAAAAAAGTCAAGAATTACTGAAAATATTACTGTGTGTACATTAACACAGTTATACAAGAAAAATATAACCAAAAAAGAAAGACTGCCTTTTTCTCCCAGTTAATCTACCTACACCACATATATGCCCCTCCCCCAAAGCACACTTCACAGTACACAGATTGACTGTTCTAAATTAACATTCAAAACCCACACACAAACAATAAGCACTCTATGATATGAGCACAGGAGGGTTTTCTACAATTGATGTACTAAATTGTGAGCAAAACAAATAGCTCAAAAAGGCTTTTTTAACAGCTTTTAGAGGATTTGAATCTCAGAGCTCTGAGAGGAAACTGTTTCCATCTTCCACTACACACTCACTACACAGAACTGAGGATGTGCTGAACAATCTACAGTAGAGCCCGTGTGACCTGCAATCCCATGAAGCACTACAAAATTCGCCTTTGGAGCTCAAAAACAAGGCAAAGTGAGGCAAAGTACATTGATTTCAATGTACTTCACCTTAAAATTGTGGAGAAGTGGCTTGGGGAAGGCAGAAAAATGTGAAGTCATTCTTTTCAATAGACTTGGCATTCCCCATTATGACACGAAGTACCCTGCTTCGTGTTGCAGAGTACTTCGCGGATTCCTGGTTGCTCTGTGAATCATTCACAGAGTGAATTTTGGCCACTTAGCCCACCGCTACTGGAGACCTTGGATACTAAAGGATGGAAAGAAAGAGTGAGATAAGAAGGTTAGGTAAGCTCTCAGCACAAAAGGGGAGAGTAGGGTCCAAACAACTGAGCAAAGTTCGTAAGATTAGGTCACATGGGTACAGAACTATGGCAGACGTTAGAGAGCGCCACCGAGAGAGAGTAAAATAAAATGTGGGGCTAATGAGTTAAAAAAGTTGTAAGGAGCCTTAGTGGAGCAACCCTTAGGTGATCAGCAGGTTAGCCACCATATAATCCCAGTCCAACAAACTTACAACAGCTCTAAAAGCTTCTAAAGACACTTTAGAAGGCAGACAGGGAGTATTGCTGCTGTATCTTTAGAAGGCTTGTACCTAGCAATGATGCTCTGACTTTAAAAGGGCAGACTTTCTTTAAATGAAAGAACAAGGTCCCTCTAGTGGCAGATCTATATAAACTGCTAATGGGAAACAGGACACAAATAAAAAAAGTGCTGGACAAGGCTGTCTGACTGTGCTGGAATCTATGCTCATCCAAGAGACTAGGTTTGCAGTGCAGGAGATGGAATTGTTGCTGCTAGAGGAGGAGGCTTTTGTGCTGGAGGAGGCTTGATGCTGGTGTCACTATGGCGGTGGGCAGGAAAAGACAGTTTCAATCTGGGGGCACTAATAGCCTGGGGACCCATGGTGGAAAACAGACAGTAATAATGTGTGCTGGTAATGAGACTGTCACACTAACCATTGCAGCAGATGAAGAAAGCCTTCTGGATGAAGTCTACAGTGCTGAAGGAGGCTTTGGTGCTGGCTTGCTATGCTGGCACAAGAGGACAGGTTTTCACTGGTGGAGGAAGATTATTTGGTGATGGCCAGATGTGACCTTGGTGCTGGCTGATTGTTGGCAACAGGCCTTACACTGGTACAAGGAAAGAGACTGAGTTGCTCAAGGGAAGTTTTTTTGGCTGGCTACTGGCAACAGGTCTTATGCTGGTATAAGAGACTGAGTTGCTGGAGAAAAGTTATTTTTTGGCTGGCTGTTGGTGATTGGTCCTATGGTGACACAAGAAAATGAGTTGCTGGATGGAAGTTCTTATTTGGCTGGCTAGAAATAGGTCTTACATTGGCACAAGAAACTTATTTGCTGGAGAAAGTTATTTTTTGACTGGCTGTTGGCAACAGGTCTTATGCTGGACAAGAGGGTGAGTTTCTGGAAGGAAGTTCTTTTTTGGCTGGCTGTTGGCAGCAGGCGTTATGATGGCACAACATACCAAGTTGCTTGAGAAAAGCTTTTTTTAATTGACAGTTGGTAATGGATCTTTATATTGGCACAAGAGACTGAGTTGCTGGAGGGAAGTTCTTTTTTGGCTGGCTGGTTGATGTTGGCTAGCATTGACTGGCTGCTATGCTGGCAGAAGAGTTCAAGTTGAAGCTAGACTTTGGCTAGCTGGTGGCTGAAAGCTAGTGGTTGGCACTGACTGGCTGCTATGCTGGCTCAAGAGTCTGGATTGAGGCTGGACTTTGTCTGGCTGGTGGCTGGTTGATGGTAGCTGGTGGCTGGCATTGACTGGCTGTTAATCTGGCCCAAGAGTCAGGGTTGAAGCTGGACTTTGGCTGGCTGGTGGTTGGGTGCTAGTGGCTGGCTGCCAGCTTTGAACTGCAGCTATGCTGGCCCAAGAATCTGGGATGAAGCTGGATTTTGGCTGGATAGAGGCTAGTGGCTGGATGCTGGTGGCTGGTTGTTTGTGGCATTGGCACTGACTGGCTGTTATGCTGGCCCAAGACTCCAGGTTGAAGCTAGACTTTGGCTATCTGGTTATTGGCTGGTTTCTGGTGGTTGGTTGTTTGTGGCCAGCACTAAATGGCTGCTATGCTGGCCCAAGAGTCCATGTTGAAGCTAGACTTTGGATGGTTGACTGATGGCTGGCTGGGTGCTAATGGATGGTTGCTGGTTACTGGTTGTTGGTGGCCAGCATTATGTGGCTGCTACGCTGGTCCAAGAGTCTGTCTTAAAGCTAGAATTTGGCTGGCTGGTGATGGCTGGCTGTTGGTGGTGGCAGGTGGCTATGTGCCAATTGGTTCTTCACTGGCACTTGAGATCAGGTCAATGGAGATGGCTGGCTGACTTTGGCTGACTGGTGTTAGCAGATGGTGATGCTGGCTGGTGGCTAGTTGGCCATGGGTTCTACATGGGTGCCAGACAGTGGGTTGCTTTAGGTGCTGGCTGACTTTGACTGGCTGGTGGTGGTGGCTGGTGGCTACTTGGTCATGGGCTCTATGCTGGTGCCAGGGGCTGGGTTGCTGGAGGTAACTGGTTAGCTTTAACTGGCTGATGGTTAGTTAGTCATAGGTCCTATACTGTTGCCAGAGACTGGGTTGCTGGAGGTGGCTGGCTGGCTTTAACTGCCTGGCTTTGGCTGGCTTGTCATGTTGAATGGTGCTGCTGGATAGTGGCTAGTTGGCCACAGGTCCAATGCTGGTGCCACAGACTGGGTTGCTGGAGGTGGCTAGTTGGCTTTGGCTGGTGTTTAGTGCTGTCTGGTGGTACTGGATAGTGGCTAGTTGGCTACAGGTCCTACACTGGTGCCCGAGACCAGGTAACTGTAGGTTGCTGGCTGGTTTTGGCTGGCTGGTGATGTGGCTGGTAATACTGGCTGGTAGTGATGGATGGTGACCAGTTGGCCACAGGTCCTAAGTTTTTGCCAGAGACCGAGTTGCTGGAGGTAGCAGGCTGGCTTTGGCTGGCTGACTTCATTGGACACCATTGCCCATGCAGGTGCTTTGGCTGTATAGTACAAAGTGACAAATGTTAAACATTGCATCCTCTGTCCTTACTTATTTGGGATCAGGGACAGCAAGTCAAGGGTCAACAGAAGCTCTTAATATTCTTCTGAGAGCATCAAAGGAACCCCATGCTGTGTCAGTAGTTTACAAAGCAATCCAGAGATTGGATTTGAGGTTGCCACAGGGAGTGTGTTATTATTGGCTGCAGACATTTTCCCTTAGGGATGAACCACATTTCTGGACTGCAATCTGGCAGAACTTATACAGATTTCTCAAGCAAGACAGATTGCGGCTGATGCAATTCAATCTTATGCATAATTTATATTTTACGCCATACAAGCTATACAAATTTGGGAATAGGTCTACCCCTGATTGCCCCAGATGTGTTGCTCATATTGGGACATTGTATCACATGATATGGGCTTGTTCTACGGTCCAGAGATTTTGGTCGGCTATTAGGAGTAAGCTCGATCCCTTGCTGGGTTTGGATTCGTATATTAACCCTGAGATTTGTTTACTAAATTTATTTCCGCAGGGCATTCCCGATGTTAGGAAAGCGCATTTGGCTTTGATCTCAGCAATAGCTAAATTAATTATCCTGAGGCACTGGACCGAGGAATCAGCCCTTTCAATTATTGAATGGCACAAAGAAATGCTGTTTGCCCTTCAGTTAGAGAAGCACATTTTAGCCAGGAATAATAGATTGAAGATCTACCAGAGCAGATGGGGTCCCTTGGATGCTATACTTACTTTATGGAAACCATGATATCTCTTAGTGGGGTAAATTTTTGTTTTTGTTATAGATTGATAACTGAGCATGATCACGCCTGGTGGGAGGGGTAGGGGTGGAGGGTGGGTGGGTTTTCGGGGTGGATACATGGGTAAATGTAACTGGGCTATTGTTCTTTTCTCACAGTTTTCTTTGAGGGGGGGATGTTTACTGTCTGTTTAATTGTTTCCTATATAGATGTTGAAGTTTATGATATATTAATAAAGTATATTGAAATAAAAAAAAACAAACATTGCATCTAATGTCATTAAATTTATAGTATACCCAGTACAGTTCTGGAAAAAATATTCTTAGGTGTATAATGGACACACTCAGCTTTGAAATGAACATGGATAACAGTATGGTGAGGTTGAAATAGATATCCTGTTGCATGAATCACACCAGCTGCACAATGTAATGCTGCTCTGAGATGATTACAGCTGAGAAATTAATAACAAGCAACGCTGCATAATTTTCCTGTAAAATGTAATTTGTTGTAATGGAAAAAATGCAACACCATGATATTTAATACACCAACCCCCTGTCAGAAAAGCCAGTGATTAAAAAAACACAATATCAAAAATCGTTCAACACCACACAAATAAGTAATACAACACCAGCCAGTTGCAACCAAAATGCTCACCTTGATAAGTAAGTAATTAATTAATTCATTCATTTTTTTTTTCATTCACAAGGTGATTCTTCAGTAACTGAAATAATACAATGGGATTGTTTGTAGGTGATTGGTGTGTGCATGAAAGAAAAGTCTGCAAAACTAGAATGGGATACTTTATGTGTTGAGTGACATAACCCGATGTATAAATTTACACTTATTCCACCCCGTAATGGAAATTTGCTTATTGTGAGTTTGGATGTAAACTTCAAAACTTCTCAGCTCAGGCATGGTTAAGGGAAAGTCTTGGGGCAACACTAAAGGAACACACAACATACCTATGTGTGGTTTGATTATATTTATTATATTTCAGTGAATATATACAAGTACTACTGCTAATAACAGCCCCTCTATTACTGAACATGACAGTATTTTTTATTTATTTTGTAGTGTTTTTAAAGTTTTTTTGTTATTTTCATTTTTTTGGGGGGGGGGTCACATTTCCTTCTTCTGTCTGCACAGAATACACATAACAAAACAGGCATATAATATTTACAAGGTTTTGTCGGCAGCTGTGGTAGTGAATTATCTTTTTGCTCTCATGCCATGTAGCTAATGGTAGATAAAGACATATATGCACCATGATGCAGTGGCTTCAAATAAAAGGTAAACCCATAAATGTGGTAAACGACAAAAATGCACACCAGCATGTATCCTCCTCATACAATATAAGCATATGGGGCAAACACAACATGAAACTATGTATAATGACATATCATGGCATGTGGCGAGTAACACAGAAGATGTAAGACTGAGAAGATGCCTTGAACTGTAACCAGAGACAGGTGACAGTGGTGGGGACACCTCATCTCTGTACCTGTAGAACATAAAAATCCTGCTATGAGGGCTGGCCTGGTGGCACTGAGGGTTGAGGCACTGGACACCACACCTCATGCCATGCCAGTGACCAGAGTTCGGAAACAGACTCAGGTTGTTCTGTGATTGGCTGGGGTGAGGAAGGATTGAACATCTGTAGATAGCTCTCCTTCCCTGAGGAGGGGGGGACTAGCACTATGTGCTGTAGACTGGCATGCAACGGTGGCTGGTTGTCAGTACAGGTTCACAGCCAAGTACAGAGTGGGTTCACGTACAGGGTGCTAGGCTGCCTCTGGGGAGGTGGAGACAGCCACTCTGCCCATTGCACATAACGTCCGCTTGGGGTGAAAAAATGGAGGAAAAAAATGTCCAGGAGCCAACAGGACCCATGATGGCCCAGTGCATCCCTCTGCAATGCTGCCCCTGATTTCTGGATTTGTGCTTGGGGGTGGGGAGGAGTAAGCCAGCACTCCTTTCCCTGGCCCTGCTGTGAGGGGCAATCTGCAGGGGAATAGATGACTTCGGTGAGCAGAGAGCAACTGAAGCTGGAAGAAGGAGGGCTAGAGCCGCCTGTTGGCTCCGTGGAGGAACCGTAAATTGTAAATATAAAATCCAGCCATGTGCACAACAGAGGTGACATGGGACAGGTGGTCTTCTGGGACAGGTGGTCTTCTGGACAACAGAAAATTATGTTTCTGTAGGTAGTGCTAATGTATAGGAATACAGACAAGTACACTTGTCATTTGCATAATCTCAGATTGGCAAGCATGACCTGAGCATGTCAAGATGAGACAGACACAGATAGTGGACAAATAAGATGAGTCATGGTCAGTGTGGTAATATGGCACCATCCTCCACCTATTGTGCTACAGTCACATGGCGTAAGCCTAGTGTCACACTGTCTTATCTTTTTTATCTTCCCATCCAGTGTCTGCAGCCCCTGCCCCCTTGTACTGCCTAGGGAAGAACTGTCAAAGATGTCACCCAGCGGATGGGAAGTATTTAACCCTAAGTCCTTATTTATCATAAGAAATGTGAGCATCACCATATTCCCAATGCTCAGCCTAATGCGACTGTCACTCTCAATGGCACCAGTGGTGCTGAGATCATGCTTTGAATACACACTGGAGCATGAGCATGATAGAAAGTATACAGCCTGCTGAAATAGCTCCAGGAGTTCAGTGGATCCAAACCATGAAGAAAAATTGTGCTGCCTCTGAAGTACTCCTCTAGCCAAGTAGCAAGGTCTACAGATGTCTTGGTGACCACCTGTGATTTCTTTGTGGTCTTTAACTTTAAATTTAGGACAGACTTGCATTCCAGCAGTGTTGCCCCTGGTGCAGATGATAGCTCTTCTTCACTGTCTAGCTCTTCTCCCTCTGTGCATCAATGATGTTCCTCACCTCCAGGATCTTTAACAGGTCCAGACTCAGCTGTCCTCTCCAAGTTGTGACACAGAAAATCTTGCCAGTGTTCCATGTCAGTATTACAAAGCAAGACATTTACTAGCTGAGCCTTAAAATGTGGATCAAACATCATAGAGAGGACATACTGTCCTTCTTTAAACATGTGCTGCACTTTTCTGTTGCCATGAAGGAAATCCAAAAGGGAGTCGATGATTGCCTTTGCACCATGTGCTTCTGCATTGTGTCCATACTGAGAACTTTTCTGCTCCAAGAATACATGTAGTAGTCAGAGCTGTGACAGAATCATGCATTCCCTTGTAACAATGTCAAACAGTTGCAAGAGCTCCGCTAATATATTCTCTGCATCCCAGCCACATGAAGACACCATGACATCTGCTCTGCAGATTTTATTATAGAGCAGATATTCATGGATTGCCAGCTTCTGCTCATGGAACTGTTCCACTATATATATATATATATATATATATATATATATATATATATATTGAGTTTCACCTCATCACAAAGAACTGTACTAAAGTGTGTTCTGGCAGGTTTTTCATCACACCAGAACACACACAGCTCCCTCCTGGTCTTTACTGAGTGGGAGAAATGAGTACAGATTTTCTTTTACTGTATCCACAATGTCCTCCAGAGTACAGATCTTACTGAAGAGATTACACACAACCAAGTAGCTGAAAGAAGTGAAGGAAGTGACTAAGGAAGTAAGAGCAGCCAAGGCATCTAGGGAACTCAGGCCAGTGCAAGGCATTAAAAAAGAGGAGAAGGACTTCTTTAGGTACATCAGGGAGAAAAGAAGTTGCAAGGACCACATTATGAGAATTAAGAAGGAAGGGGGATGTACAGAAGGGGGGGGTGAAAAGGCAGAAGTGCTTAACAACTACTTCTTCTGTTCAGTCCTTACGAAGGAGAAGAGGGGGACAGTACCCATAGTAGGAGGAAGGATAGACAAAGATTGGGGGAGGGGTTGGACAGAGAAATCATAGTGGAGAGGGTGTGGAAGGGGTTAAGGGCATTGAAGGTAGACAAGTCACCGGGACCAGATGGGTTGCATCCAAGGGTACTGAAGGAGCTTGCAGAGGTCCTGGCTGGCCCCTTGGTGGACTTGTTTAATATATCTCTAGACTCAGGGTGTGTACCACAGGATTGGAGACTGGCTCATGTGGTTCCCCTCCACAAGGGTGGATCCAAGGATGAACCGGGGAACTACAGGCCAGTAAGCCTGACATCCATAGTGGGAAGCTAATAGAGGCCATCCTAAAGGAGAGTCTTGTGGCACTACTGGAGGTCAACGTGGTGCAGGACAGGATGCAGCATGGCTTGGTCAAGGGCATATCATGCCTAATCAACCTAGTTGATGACTATGACTGGGTGACTAGGCAGATTGATGGGGGCCATGCAGTGGATGTCCTGTACCTTGACTTCAGTAAGGCTTTTGATTCGGTACCACATGGGAGACTTGAAAGTAAACTATGAGGCACAGGAGTGGGAACAAAACTGGTGGGGTGGGTGGAGAACTGCTATGGGATAGACAGCAGAGGGTGGTGATAGGAGGGGAGTTCTCTTCCCCTAAGCCTGTGACAAGTGGGGTCCCACAGGGGTCGGTGTTGGGGCCGATGCTGTTTGGCATATTTATTGCAGACATCTCAGTGGGCATCAGCAGCAAGATCAGTCTGTTTGCAGATGACATCAAGATGGGAGCGGTGGTGGATGACCAGGAGGGGTGGCAGGGGCTACAGGAGGATCTGGCAAGGCTTGAGCCATGGTCGGGCAGATGGCAACTTGGGTTCAAGGCAAAGAAATGCAAGGTGATGCACTCTGGAACAAAGAATCCAAGGAGAAGCTACCATCTTGGGGGTGTGAAGATAGAAGTCACAGAGGAGGAGAAGGATCTGGGGGTGTTCATCACGGGGGCTATGAACAATTCCACACAATGCAGGAGGGCAGCAGTGAAGACTAACAAAATGCTGGGATGCACAGCAGGGGGCATAACCTTGAGAAGAAGGAAGGTGATTCTGCCTTTATACAGATCGTTGGTTAGACCCCACCTAGAGTACTGCATACAGTACAGGTGCCCGTAGCTGCAAAAAGACATTAGGCTGCTAGAGGAGGTGCGGTGTAGGGCAACAAAAATTATTCAGGGTCTGGGGGAGTTGCCATATGAGAACAGACTGAGGGAGTTGAACATGTACTCACTGGAGGAAAGGAGGGACCAGGGGATATGATTGAGGCCTTCAAATACGTGAAGGGGATAATCAGGACAGACACAGGGGGTCTACTCAGAAGGAGGGTGGGTAGAGACAGTAGGGGACATGACATGAGATCAGAGGGGGTAGATTCAAGACTGAAATGAGGAAGCATTGCTTCATGGAAAGGGTGGTGGCAGTGTGGAACATGCTACAAGCTTCAACCTGGACTCTTGGGCCAGCATAGCACCATGGTAGCATGTAACACTGTGGAATGCTTCTAGAAGGGGTGGGACTTGGCAAAGGGAAGGGGAAGGGGGGAATAGGGGAAGGGCAGCTGCTGAGTAGACCATTAATGGCCTTTTTCTGCTGGCAATTTTCATATGTTCGTATGTTCATAAGTGTAGGCAGTAGGTGAGACATGGCACATGGATGTACCCACCATCAACCACAGCTTTGACAGTATTGTCAGTGACAACAATCCCAGCCTCAAGTCCATTACTTGTTAACCAGTTATAAATTACCTTCTCCAGCTTGACTAATAAGTTCTCTGAGATATGGGTGTTGTTAAGCCCAAGAAAACAAAAATCAGCATGATGTCTTCATATAGCAGACTGTGTGCTGTTACTGCCAACGCCCTCCAGCTTTTTCCCTTTTGTGGGATTAAGGCACACCCAGTGCACTGTCACTGCAATAATGTCCATGACCTGAGCACTCATCCACATGTCAGTGGTGATACTGATCTGTGGGATGGTAGACTGCAGCAGACTACATTAGACCTCAGCAGAAATGCTTTTGTATAGCTCAAGCAAGGGAACACATGTAAAAAAATGCCTTGATGGCACACAATACCGATACTCTACTATACTCATTAATCTGCATAATACTGTATTGAAAACAAAGGAGAAGAGCACAAGGTTGTCAATGAACAGCTCAGCCACTGCCCTGTTGATCTCCTTAACCTTAGAATGCCCTGGTGCAAACTTACCAACATGTACTGCCTGAGAGGAATGGAAACATTGGAAGAGGATGAAGTGCTTACGTTCCTCTGACTGAGAGGATGGTCTCCTACAACCAACTGGGGTCTGGTTCTGGACATGCAGGAAATGCTGACCATTTCTGCTCTGCTGTGTTTCCTGGCTTACCTCACCATGGAGCCTGGTCATTGCTGTCCAGTCACAGTGGTAATTAATGCACAAATGGGTGTACATGCCAGAGGTACCAAGGTCTAGTGGATGATCCTTACAGAGTTTGACTAAACATACCAAGCAGCAGACAAGTGTGAAGTCACCAGGACAAATCTCAAAATGTGTCCAGATGCCATACCCTTTAGATTTGTTGAGCTGATATAGTTGATAGAGACATCAGGGACAGGGAAGGCAGTCACTATCACCAGCACCCCCAAGTCTTTTCCCCACCTGCCTTCTCCACAGGTGCAGTCAATTTCTCTGTAAACTTCTTCCTCTTCTGTTCAGCACCTCCAGCCCCAGCTTCAACCACCAGCTCCTCTTCATCCAATAGTAATGGGGGATGTCATAATCACCGATGTCAGATTCTGGTTCTAGTTTGGTCTTTTCGGCTTCTTCCGCAGCAAGATCCAGTTCAGCTTCACCCTGCTCCTCTGCCATAACTTCCTGCTCTTCAGGAACCAGAACTGGCGATACTGGTAGTAGAGGCCTGAGTTCTTCTTCAACTACCTCAGACTGACAAGTAGGTGGCGGTGTAATATGGGTGGTGGACATAGTTATTCTCTTGTGTACTGCATGCTTGCCATAGATGAAACACCCAGTATGGGTCACAAGTTTTCATTTCTACACTCTTTTCAACAATATACTCCTCCCTAGAATTAGGTTCAGAAACTAGTTGTTCATCACCACCAGAACCAGTACCATGAGCTCTTCCTCCAGAAATGTCTGACTGTGACACAGTCAAAGAATATGCCTTTTTTTTCCATCACAGGCTACTTAAGGATTTTACCCAGACACCAGATGTTCCTGCACCCACCACACCACTGTTTGGGGAACTACGGCAAACACCCCCACATGAGGAGAAACCACCCCCACATCATATCCTTCAGAGTCAGCAGCAATACTATCCACCCTCACCTCCACCACACCAGTGCTATTAGCCACCACCTCTGCATAAGAATGCTTACCAGCTGCTCTACTGCAATCCTCAGACATATCTATAAAACAGTCAAAAAATCACAAGAACTCAAGAATGCTGCTTTGTTAACAACTGTTGCTTTAACAGCAACTGACAGAAATCAACAGGGACAATTCAGACTTCACAGTTGCTAACTGAAATGGGCCCAGCCTATTACCTCATCTAAATCAAGCAGGCAGATCCACACAGACAGATACAGCAACAACAAATCAAGAAAGTGCTACTTTTGGGGGTAATGCCAAACCACCACACAAGGACAGAGAAAGGATTGGATGTACCTTTATAAAAATCCAAATAATGGCTCATCAAAGGCACAAAGACCAGAATTCACTTAGAAAGGACAGAACTGGCTCTCCACGCTACCACTGCACATGAAGACCGACTCCAAAATCAGAGTAAAATCTTGAATTTAGGTATTAGGATTTCGAGGTTTAAAATTCTAAATTCTAAAATGAAATGGAATCTGAGAAATCCAATTCTGTTTAGCAGAGGCCAAGCAACCCTAGTACTGTAGTAACACTCAACAGCATGGCGATGAAGAGCGTCAGTGGATCGTACAAGGGTCAGAAAATGCTAGCATTACTCCTAACAGAGGTTGTTGAGTGGTTTCACACCCCATTCACTTTAGGCTGGCTTGGCTGCAAGTGATAATGTTTCCAATGTAGTCAAATATATCAGTAATAGTGGGTTTCTCAGGGTACCATGCCTGGCGCACTGTCATAAGCATGTTGTTCAGGAGTTTCTAACATATCCAAATATTAAGACAATGTTGACTGTGGTCTGCCACATCTGTGCCTACTTTTCCCATTTCAGAAAGGTTCATGGCTGGTTGTGGCAGCTGCAGGTACAGAACAAACTGCCTCAGTACTGTCTGAAGTTTAAAGTTGTGACAAGATGGAATTCAACACTTTATATGATAAGAGCACTTGTATGAACAGTATAAAGCCATTTCAGAGTATCTTCTATATACAAGCCATGACAGTGCCAGAGTGTCCATGTCTCTGTCAACACACCAGTGGTGATTAATGGATGGCCTGATCATGATTCCCTGGCCATTTGAGCATGCAATAAGTGCAGTGAGTGGGAACACTTCCTGGGGGACACTGCCTGTATCAGTCAGGCCATATCACTACTACAGGTGCGTAGGCAGATTCTGTTAAATGTTCAGCAGGTACTGGAGACAGGTGGTGATTCTGGAAGTCTTGTCTTGATGGAACATATGTTTCCTTGTATTGGATTGCAACATCCATTTTTACTGCATTCTGCAGTTATCAGATTATGGGATCACCACCATGCTAGACCCTTGTCATAAATGTGGCCATGTTCTGATACAAAATTCGACCAATCTGTTAATAAGATGGGTACATGGGGCACAAGAAAACTCAGTTATCAATGGCACAAGTAGAACATCGGAGACTGAGAGTTGCTATCATCTTGCATGTGAAACTGTGTAAAATACTTAAAGGGAAAATAGAAAATCCCAAGCAGTGGTTAAATTGGAAATGTTTAGATGGGGGAGCTCTCACATCTATATTTCTAGGTGGTAGAACTGTCATTTCTAGGTGGCAGAAATCTTCTACAGTAGTCAATGGAGAAAGATGACAGAGGTGGTGGAACTGTCATACTATTTTTTAAGAGATGGCGGAACTGAGTTCCTGTGGGCTCCAGCCTAATTTAATCCCTGATCCTAACCAATCCAGTTTGGGATGTGTTGTACCAGGTTGGACTGAAAGACATGGAGGAAAAGAAGGAGGAGGATGTGGATGGGACAGCAGGACTGCATGGTGGAAGCATATTTCATGGACATTAAGCACCTTGGCATCAATGATGAGTGGCAAACTCACTGACTAGTCAGTACTGACATCAGTAGCCATACATTACCTGAACTGCCCACCCATGAGTGTCAGTGTTGAGTACACCTTCAGTTCAGTGGGGACATTGTTAGGGCACACACAAAAAAACTGGTGCACACCAAGCAGTTGAAGGCAAATGACTGGAGGGGTGCTATACACAATGCATCTATTAAGAAGTACAACATTAGTACCCCAGCGCTTTGAGACTCAGCATGGCTCTTTGTCAAAGGGAAAGCATGAGCAGTATAGACTTGCTATTTAAGCACATAAATTGAAGTAACACTAATCAGTTCTAGTGCACTGCTGTATTGCCTAATGCATACTGGGAAAAAAAATACTTTAAAAATAAATAGTAAGTACAAATCACCCCTAGTGAATAAATGTAAAACCAATGGCTGTTGAGCAGTAGAAACACAATGAAAATGAATTTTTTTTTTATTTAAAATTTTGGTGACCAGGTAGGCCCACTGAGACCATAATGGTCCCTTTTTCAGGGGGCAACCTGGGATTAATTACAGGCTACAGGAGAATAAACATTAGGAACAGCTCAAGGGAAATTGAGAAATACAGATATTACAATCAGGACATGATGTATGGTTCACAGACAGGTTAGGTACATTTGAAGAATAACACAATAAAAAAAACGTTGCACATGAATGACAGTTACACATTGTTCATTGAAACGGAACAGTTTCACAAGAATTACAGTTACAAGTGCCTCATCAGGTGATAAGGGTCCCAATATGGGAGAAAAGACATGCCAGGCGGATGACAGTAGCTACGTGGGTAGTTCTAATGTAGTGTATTGATCCTCAGTGGTAGCATGCACAGAAGCTTAGCCCCAACAGGTAGGTCTTGAGTCCTTTTTTAAAGCCACCAGGAGAGCTGCAGTCTTGGAGATTACTAGGAAGGCCATTCCAGAGGGATGGAGTATAGGCAGTGAAAGACTGAAGACCTTGACATGTCCTGACTCTAGGGACATGGAGGAGCTGCCGATTAGAGGACCTTAAGGTTCTACCAGGCTGCTTAAGCATTAAGGTGCAACTCAGACTAGGGGGGGCATTAGTTTATAGAAGTTTGAAGGCCAGGCATAGGAAGGGGTACATCAACCTATCCTCAAGGGAAGGCCACTTTAGTGAGTACAATATGTTACAGTGGTGTTCTAGAGTCGGGTCATCCAGGGCAAAGCGCCCGACTCTGTGATACAATACTTTCAGTTTTTGCATCTCCGTGTTTTGTAGTGAGTATAGCACTGGGGCCCCATAGAACAGGGTGGGGAGGAGCATGCCGGTGGCTATGCTTAGCTTGGATGTCTGAGTGAGAAAAGGGCTCAGACGATACAGGAGACCAAGCTTCTGGTTTAGTGTCTTGGTTAGTTGATCAACATGACCCTTGAAGGAACGGTCCTGATCAATATATACGCCCAGGTATTTAATGCAGTCCACAACCTCTATAGGAGAACCAGTGGACAGACAGGGGGACAATAAGTGTGATCTATCTGGGCCTAACCTTTTGGGTCCAAATAGGATGGCTTTGTTTTTTTTCACATTAAGGACTAGCCGATTAGTCAGGAACCAGTTTTCCAATATGGAGAGGTCCTGGTTCAGAAATTGATTTAACCATGCCACATCAGGAGCTGATCTGTACAACATGGCATCATCGGCATAAAGGGTCACCTTGGCATCTCCACAATGCTTAGGCAAGTTATTGATGAATAGGGAGAACAGGAGGGATCCCAATATTGAACCTTGGGGAACCCCTTCAGAGATGGAGCGCTTGTCAGATTTTGCCCCCAGCCATCTAACTATTTGAGATCTACCATGTAGGTAGTCTATGAACTTCTGTACTGAGTGGTTGTCCAGTCCAAGGGATCTGAGCTGCGAGATGAGCAGTTTGTGGTCCACCAGATCAAAGGCCTTGGTAAGGTCTACAAAGATTGCACCAGTTAGTTGACCATTATCTCGGGCTGCGAGAATGTCAGACGTAAGGCTAACCAAGGCAGTATCTGTGCCATGTAGTTTTCTAAATCCACGTTGACGTGGAGTAAGGAGGTTATATTGTTCAACATATTCCTGGAGTTGTTGGTACACTATTCTCTCTAGCATTTTGCTCAGTGTGCAGAGTATGGAAATTGGCCTGTAGTTCTCGACCAACTCGCACTGCCTCCCTTTGGGGATGGGAGTAACCAGGGCATTTTTCCAGGCTGTGGGAACTTTACCTTCCATCAGCGACCTGTTGAATAACCATGTGATTGGTGTGGCAATTTCTCGGGCTGCTAATTTGAGTAACCTAGGTTCTAGTTTGTCACACCCTGCAGAACCAGTGACCTTAATGCTCCTGATCAGCTTTAGGACCTTAGTTTTAGACACCAACTTAAGGTGGAAGTTAGATGATGAGGGAGGATCCTCTGTGTCATCAGCGGGTGTCTGGCAAGGGCTGCAGGGGTGAACCCTATACCTGTCAAAATCAGTGAGGAATACATTAAAGGCATTAGCAGCATCTTGTGGGTTTCTGTGGTGTATGCCACCCACAACAATGTCAGACATTTTGCGTGTACTGCCCCTTCAGAAGCGTGTTGATTTGAGACCAGAATTTTCTGGGGTCAGAGAGATTTTTTGTTTGCAGATTCGTGAGGAACTGTCGCTTGGCCCATTTTAGGTCTCTTTTGCAATTGTTCCTGAACATTCGGTACAAGACCCAGTCATTGGCCAGTTTAGTGGATTTATACCTCCCCCAGGCCCTGTCTCTTTCCCTCATAAGCTTTTTTAGATCACGTGTCAGCCACCTGGATTACTGCCCTTTGACCCTCATTTGTTTAAGGGGGGGTGTGTGTTTAGTAGCAGCAGAAAGAAAATTCTTATTGAAAAGGTCCAGGGCTATGTCTAGACTAGAAGTGATTTTTAGCTGAGCCCAGTCCACTGCCGATAGAGTATCTCTGAAGGAGTTAGCATAAAATTTAGAGTAGTAATGTGCCAGAAAGGTTCGAGTGGGAGGGGTTGGATAATAATTTTTCCATATTTTAAAGATAGGGGCATGGTCGTTTAAGGAGTCGGCAAAAGTGCCGGCCAGTTTGACTCTATTGGGGTTGGATGCCAGGATCCAATCCAGTGTGGTGTGGTTACTGGATTTCAAATTCAGTCTGGTAGGTTCCTGGATAAGCTGGGTCAGGTTAGCCTCTTGCAAATTGGACTTAATGTCACTTTTGGTCGAGGGGCTCCAGTGGAGGTTAAAGTCACCCAGGATTATTTTCTCCCAGGAAGGTAGGTCATGGATGAGTTTGGCAAGGGCCTTTAGTGCTTCTACTGCAGTCTTGGGAGGGTTGTATACACAACCTATCAGCAAGGGCTTAGTACCACCCAACAGTAGTTTAACAAATAGTGCTTCACAGCCTGCGTCAGTCATGGCTGGAATCACTACTATTGAGGCTGTTATTAATGCTTTAACGTATATTATGACCCCTCCACACTTTTTTCCGATTCTGTCCTGCTGAAAGGTTTTAAATCCAGGGATCTCAATCTCATGCACTAGGATGCTAGGTTTAAACCATGTTTCAGAGATGGCTAATACATCAGGGGAATACTGGTCAACCCAGGCCTCAAGTTCCTGTAATTTGGGTCTGAGACTGTTTACATTAATATGAACCAGTTTCAGTCCTTTTTTATTGGCCCAGCTGGGCAAGGAGGGAGTTACATTTGGGATATTGATGCAGGGAGGACCTGGGTTACTTTCAATATCCCCTGCTAACAGAAGCTTTAAACGGATCCATACCTTCCTGAGCCACCAGAGTGGGAGATGAAAAAACAGGCATTTGTGTAGCCTCAGGTATACAATACAATCATAGAAATGCCCACTTTTCCTGAGACTATTAGAGGTAAGTAGGCTGGAGTAGGGGTTTAGTTGGGGGTAGATACAGGGCTAGTGGGCTAGTGTGATATCGGGTGGCCAGTTATTTCCCACCTAAGAGGTCATCATCAGTTGGTCTGTGCATAATGTGGGCAGGATATAACCACTCCCGAGAAACATGCCCAGAAACATTTTCAGTCTAGTACAGCAGTTAACAATATCGTAATGCTCATCAAGGCAACAGATTGGGATGTCGCAAATTGTGTGTTTAGCAGGGCAGTAGGTATGATAAAGCAGACTGTGATATCACAATGACAATTGTGTGGTTAGCAGGGCAGTAGGTATGATGAAACCACTTCACATTAACCACACATTACATGGGTGTAGTGGGAGGTAGGCACCACTAGAGGGAGTTGATAGAGCGTAGTATTGAGTCAGACCTCTCTTTTTTTTTTTTCCTTCCTTTTTTCGTAGTGGCCTCTAGATGTAGAAGCAGATAACCTGCAGGTGGAAAACTTGCCTGATAGGCTAAATTCAATCAGGTGTCTGTAGCTATAAATAGCAGTGTTGACCAAGGGTGGCGGTGGGGGTGGCGGGGCCAGCAGTCGGCCATCTGTGCTGCAAGTAGCTTGCCAGGGTTCTTTTACTTTCTGATTCAAAAGTTCGCACCTTCGAGCTGTGGGGGAGGGCTGCTCGGTCACCCACCCTTGCGACCCTGGGGGCTCTCAGAGAACCAGCTGCTGTCTTCTGATTCAAAAGTTCGCACCTTCGAGCTGTGGGGGAGGGCTGCTCTGTCACCTGCCCTCGCGATCCTGGGAGCCGGAACATGAAAATCCAAATGGATATTAACAGATAAGTATGGCAAGCTGCTGAATTAGGAGACTGAAGTGTCAAACGACACAAGCCAGGGCAACATCTGTAAGAAAATCAAAAGCAAATATTAATATTAATAGGAAAAAACTGAGACAGGAAAATAAAGTGAAGGTAAGGGGGGAAGAAATGTGTGTGAAGGATGGGGTAATGGGGAAGGAGGAGAAGGGAGGTGTTGAAAAAGACAATGGGAAATGGTGAGGAGAAAAGAAAGGTGATAAGGAAGAAATATAAAAGCAAAGAAAGAATAGAAGGAGGAAATTTGGCTACTTGCCAAAGCAGAGAGCCAAAATACAGAAAGGACGTAACCAAAGAGATGCAGGAGCAGACAAATAGAAGGCTACTAGCCATAGTACTATGATGAGCCATATTAGGTATTGATAAAAGGCAGTCTCATAGCACATTACAACAAGGTATTCTCATAGCACATTACAACAAGGTATTCTCATAGCACATTACAACAAAGTATTCAAATTGCATGAGAACCACATTTCTGTCCACAGATGAGACAGCTGAAAAAAAAGAGAAAAATATGCACTGTGATCTGGATAGATGGGTAAACAAAACTTTCTACCTGTAAAATGTGACTGTTTGCTGCGGACTGTAAAAACACTGATTTTCTGTCATCAGATCCAGCTTGCTTTTTTACCGGTTTCCCTGTGTCCATTTGCAGCTGCCAGTAAAATGGCTGATGAGGGGAGCTCAGCAGCGAGCTATTGGCTGACTGGGTTAGAAGGGGGGAGCTGTGTACTTCAAAAGCTCATGCTTGACTGAGGTGCAAACACTCAGGCATAAGTGTGAGTGGCAGAAGTGCCACACAGAAGAAATATTTAGTTGTGCAAAACAGAGCTTGATGTTCAGACTATAGTGAGTCTTTTATCTACAGTAGAAGTGCAACAGTGGTATTAACCCTATCATGATGTAATTGAATTTGTAGAATTACTTAGTGTTTTTAACTTTTAAGTATAGTTTTTAGATATTATTATTTTGCAAATGAAGTATTCTCATTTAGGAGTTTGTTGCATCTTCCTGAGCTTCATTTTATTAGATATGGGGATATTTTTCTTGTTAGATAATCATGATAGACCTAATGATTTGGGCAGACAGTATAGAGAGTTTTACTACTCTAATTTTTTACAAAGTTCAACAGAAGTAATCTCTGTCAATGTTAAACTTCTAGGAATGTTACAGAAGAGAGCCTTGTATGACCTTGGGTTTTACTGAAGTCCTGTGCTGCGGTGTATACCTACAGTAGTTCTGTGCCCCTTCTACTATTATTATCACATTTTTTGTTATGTTTATCTGGTGATGCTGAGTCCAACCCTGGCCCCTTGTCTAACACACACTCTCCATATAATAATAACTGGAAATCAGAGGAATTGCATTTCGTACATCTTAATGTACACAGCATAAAATCAAAAAACATGAAATTGAGGCAACATCACCCGGATACATTATGTCTGACTGAGTCTTGATTGAAATCTTCTATTGATGATAAGTTTTACTTGGTAGGGGGCTACAATATGATTTGGAAAGACTGAGTAAAGAAAAGGGGATGGAATACTTGTTTATTACAAGGACAGATTGGAAATTACTGAACCAAGCTATAGTTATAAATCCAATGCTGAATGTGAGTGGTTATATCTCCAGTTGCTAATAGGGGAATGCTATAAGTTAAAATCATACATGATTTATAACCCTCCTAAGGTGGGTATTAAGGGTTTAAAAAATTTTTTAGAATTTCTTAGTTTAGTGCACAGATGTGGAGACATATTAGTTATTGGTGATTTTAATATGAATTGGGCTCCAGAACATGAACCTGAGACTGAATCCTTGGTTGCTAATGCTGGCTTGCACCAGCTGATAACCTCTTACACTAGAATGAATTTGGCCAGCAAAAAACATACTATATTAGACTGGGCCCTCACCAATAACCCTACCAGGGTTTTGAGTAGTAGCATGCTCACAGATGTGGCAAATGATCACTTTGCAATATTTTGCACATGGAAAGGAAAAAAAGGTAAGTCCCCTCCTTTGTGGAAATTTACCACTAGCATACATGCGAGTTTGTTAAGGGAACTAAATGTGATTGATTTGTCTTTCCTCAATGCTATTCCTGAAGTAGATTTAGCAGTTGATTATTTTATTTTATAAAATGGCAAGAAAAAATCTAGAAATCTCATTGGCCAAGACAGATCAGCTGACTGTACATTAATTCTCTGTAAACACACAGTCATCCTGGTCCTGAAAAGAGCAGATCAGTCCTCCTACAACCAGAACTGATCTTCCACCACAAACATGGCCGCTACCTTTACACTGTAGAAACCTTCAACTGGGCCCTAAAATTAAAATTATCTTAAATATAAAATAAAACAAATTAATTAAATGTTGTTTACCAGATCGTCACACTCTCCTTACACACATAAACAAATTGAAAACATTAAGTATTGTTTATAGTTTTCATTACAAGTGTTTGTTTGCTAACAGTGAAAAATCCACCTTCTATCTTTACCTGCTCATTGGGGAAATCTTTTCTGCTTTCCCTGACAAGTGAGATAATTGAGTCTCTGGCTCTTAAACAGGCCTTTGTTGTCTGTGTGTACAGTATGTTAGTAGAGAAACATTCTGCTAGTAGAACTGAGCAGAATTTTGAATCCCTGTATTCCATGGTAAACATTCCATGATAAACATTCCATTTCTTGAATGTGGGGCAACACAGAGGGAAAAAAAACAGAATGAAGAAAGTAAGCAATAATACTATATAAACAAAGAGAAACGGTGGTAAATGACTTACCTTGCTGTTTATTTTTTAGGACAAAACGAGCAGTTCATGATGCTGTCAGTGAGTGTGGCAGTTTTGAACCACACTCATGCTTGCAGCACTGGGTAACTGAGAAGCCTCTGTTATGGTTTCCTTTTAGTTTTGTCAACAGAGTGAGGAGAATGAAATAAAATAATGGGGCTATGTGTCATACTTAGAATGAGAAAAACAGCATTTGTGAATTGTTGTGGCTGTCACGGGAATATGAAGCTTAAGTGGGCAGGGAGGCACACACTGTATAACACTACTTTAATCTAGCACCAATAGGCAGAAGGACTATTTTATGTTAAAAGCACAGATTCACTTACATTTTTACTTATTTAAAAATAAAAAAAAACTGCTTCTAAAAATAAAAGGACATTTTATAAGCGCAATAAGACACTCTGGGGTTGTGCATTATGGTGTGATAACTGCACTCCTGGGATGACCGGCACTCGGCCTTCTACCTTGTGCCTAACTACGCCCCCTGGGAGTGTGGTTATCACACCGTAATACACACCCCATCGTGTCTTATTTCTTACACCGCCCTACTGAATCTATAGGATACATTTTTCCCCAAGAAAACAAGAAGGGCTAGAGGGGTTGTTAATAAATGGATTACTCCAGATTTGTTTCAGTTGATGAAATCTAGGGACACTGCCTGAGACCAACTTAAAAAATCACATAGTGAAAGCGATTTTAACAATTATCGTAGAATAAGGAATATCTGCAAAGTTAAGTTGAAGCAAAGTAAAACAAATTTTAACTTAAGTAAACAATGGAGTGAGTTAAAAAACCATAAACAGTTTTGGTCAGCTATTAAGACCCTTAAAGAACCAACTATAGGGAATCAGACTGAACATAAACAGCAATGTAACTACTGATCCAACTGAACTAGGTGAGGCTTTTCTAAACAAATTTGTTGATTTATCTCACCACACTAAATATTTTTCTTCAGTAGATTATGTAACTCCTGTTCAGTTAAAATTAGATGGCAATCAAGTTGCCACTTTTTATTTCCGAGTGGTAAAACCGAAACAAGTGTTAAAATTGCTTAAACAAATGTCCCCTAATAAAAACTCTGGAGGAGACAGTCTTGAACCAAGATTTTTAAAGTTTATTGCTGCCCATATCTACTTACTGTACCTTTGACAAAGGTGTTTAATCTCTCCCTTATAACTGGACAATTTCCTAGCCAGTGGAAACAGACAATAATAAAGACAATATTTAAGGGTGGAGTGATGGGTGATTTACGGTACATAGCTATCGACCAATATCCTTATCACCATCTTTAGGTAAACTTTTGGAAAAAATTGTTAATCAACAGCTTTCAGAGTTCATCAATTCCTCTGGTCTTTGGTCTCCTGAGCAGCACGGTTTTCGTAAGTATCATGGTACCAGAAAGGCCTTGGCCAGATTCATGGACCACGTCAGTGGATCAATGGAGATGAGAAACTCACTGGTGCTGTGTTCATGGACCTGTCAAAGGCCTTTGATCTGGCTAACCATCACCTGCAGCTCGGGAGGCTGAGGAACATCAGTCTGGTGGACTCACTGTGTAATTGGTTTGATAGCTATCTGGCTGATCGTCCTCTGAGGGTCTGTCACCAGGGTGTATTTTCAGGCTATAGAACTATGGAATTAGGGGTACCCCAGGGGTCCATCCTGGTGCCCCTTTTATTCTCCTTGTTCATTGATGAGCTGCCTTCTCTCTTAGAGAACAGATATTATAATGTACACTGACAATATAATCCTTTATAATAGCTCTCTTTCAGTGGTTACTATAAACTTAGACCCACATGCTGATTTCCAGGCCTGGGATTTTGGGCTTTGAAAACATCATTTGCTATTGAACAATAAAAAAACCAAAAGCATGTTGTTCAGATCAAAGTAAAGTTTGGCAAAGAGTGTATCTCTAGTAGTTCAGGACACCCTTGGGGTTCAACTGGAACAGGTTACCCAGTTTAAATATTTGGGAATCGTATTAGACCCATGCCATATTTATTCCCTACATATAAAATTGATCAGTAGGCAAATCAATCAAAGACTGAGCGTCCTGTTTAGTGGTGCAGCGAAATATAATTTTGCCAGTGAAATTCCGTCGAAATTGGGAAATTCAGCCCACAAAATATTTTTCAAACTTGATGCATTTCGCAGAATATTTCACAGGTACGAAATGCAGAATTTCAAATACACATTATTTAAAAAAATAAAATAAAAAATTATTTCTCACCTCCTGTCCAGGCCAACATTAAAATAAATGTTGATCCCCACCATCTCTGATGTGTATTGGCCACCCCCCAGCCGATTGCCAGCCCAATAAGAAGAATTCCCCTCTGCTGAGATTCACCCCATCCCCCCTCCAACATTAAAAAAATTAAATAAAGATAAATGTCCCTGGTGTCTAGTGGCTCCCCGGCTGGTCGCTAGTCCAATATGAAGAATGACCTTCCCCTGAGACTCACACCCCATTCCCCTGTTGTCTGTTGTCTGTTAGTGCCACTGCCAGTCCCACTGGCTGCCAACATCAGTCATTTAATTAAAAAAGAAAAACCTTTCCTGGTATCTAGTGAACCCCCACCCCACCCTGCCTTGTAGTGACCCCACCCCATTTAGGAGGACCCCAGGGGCCACTGGCAAAGCCCTCCACTCACCTCCATGGCCGGCAGCCTGACTGAGCACTTTTACAAATGAGCATGACTGAGCCCTTTCAATGAATGAGCACATGCACTCACTCATTCATTGAAAGGGCTCAGTTGGGCTAATTTGTAAAAGTGCTCAGTTGGGCTGCTGGCTGTAAAGGCAAGTGGAGGGCTGTGCCGGTGGCCCACTGGGGTCCTCCTAGATGGTGGGGGGGGTGAGGTCACCACCAGACAGGATGGGGGGTCCACTACACACCAGGGAAAGTTTTTTTTTTTTAATTAAATGACTGATATTGGCAGCTGGCAGGTCTGGCAGCAGCACTAATGGACAATGGGACGACATGGTGAGACTCTCAGGGGAGGGTCATTCTTCATATTGGGCCCTGCGATTGCCCAGGGGGGTGGGACCACTAGATACCAGGGACATTTATCTTTATTTTTATTTTTTTTATTCTGGATGGGGGATGGGGTTGAATCTGGGGGGGATTCTTGATATTGGGCAGGCAGTTGGCCAGGGGGATGGACCACTAGACTCTAGGGATCATGGTAGGGAATCAACATTTATTGTAATGTTAGCCTGGACAGGAGGGGGAACATTTTTTTTTTTTAATATTATCATCCCCTCGCTGTCAAATGCGGTATTTCATTCATGGGTGGTGAAATTCCACATTTTACCAGTATAATTACGCATTTTGCTGGGGGGATTTTGCATTTCACACCCGCAAAATATTTTTTGTGAAATGCGTGAATTACGTGAAATATTTTGTGGGGTGAAATTTTTCCATTTAGAATAAACACTAGTCCTGTTTAAGTTGCAGTTGCAAAGTCTCTTGGCCGAACAATCCAGATTTGCAGTGGCAAACAATGTGTTGTTATTTATTTTGAATTATAACTCATTCTTGTTTACTGAATTAACTAATTCAGATATGTCATTGCTCACAACTACCTTTCATGTATTTATTATATGCAGTACAGTGCAATTCAGACATTTTGGAAACATCCTGCTTCAATGAAACATTGTATCTACTGAGACTCAAGATGCAACATATTTCCTTTGTATATTAAACATGTGATATTTTCATAAAGAGATAACAATAACCCAATATGGTTTGAGGTATTTATACTGAATACTGTAGCTTTAACATAATTTCTTTATTTTATTTGTTTCTCCAGCATTGCAGGTCCTCCAGCTCTCCTTGTGTAATGGAGGTGTAAATGAGGTTAAAGAGCTAGTGCAACCAAAACAAGCAGACAGAAAAATAATACACATTTTAAGTAGTAGTCAGTTGCTATTTTTCCTTTCTTTTTTTTTTTTTTTTGGAATCCACGGTTGTCATTTTTCAGCCCTGGTCATGTCCCCTCTGGGCTCCCACCCCTGTAATTGCCAGCACTCTCCTCTGTCACCCCTGGCTTGCCCCCCAGAGGGTGGGGTCGTGGCACTGTTCTCCTACCAGTGCCACACTACTTTATCTGGTTGGGATACTGTTGATGGGAGACCTGAATATGCCAGATGTTAACTGGAGCACATTTGCTGCAGCCACATCCAAGAGCAGGGCCATTCTTGATGCCCTACAGGTGGCAGGCCTTAGACAGCTAGTTTTGCAACCCACTCGTGAGGGAGCAGTCTTAGACCTCATACTCTCAAACAGGGGCAGTGAGAGGATCTCAGATCTAGAAGTGGGTTGCCATCTGGGGACAAGTGACCCTCAAACAGTGTGGTTCACGCTAAACTCAGCTACATAGTCAAGCCATACAAAAGTGAGGGTACTGGACTTTAGGAGGGCTGACTTTGGCAAGATGGGAGAGTGCCTCAGAAAAGCACTAGCAAACAGGCTAGAAGGAAGTGTGGAGCAACAATGGGGAATCATCAAAACTGCCATCACAGAGGCAACAAGCCTTTGTGTGAAGTAAATAAACAAATCAAAATGAAAGAAAAAGCCACTATGGTTCTCAAAAGAGGTGGCTGTGAAAGTCAGGAAGAAGAAGATAGCATTCCGGAAGTATAAGGAAACACAGAAGAAGCAGGACAGAGAGCTGTACCAATTAAGGCAGAAGGAAGCAGGGAGAGAAGTCAGAATAGCAAAGGCCCAAACTGAGGAAAAGATAGCCAACTCAGTTAAGAAGGGGGATAAAACCTTTTATAGATACATCAGCAAGCATAGAAAGACAAAGGGAGGGATAGTGAGGCTGAATAGAATGAACGGTGGGTGGGCAGAGGGGGACAGTGAAAAAGTAGGGATACTGAACGAATATTTCTGCTCAGTATTCACAAAAGAGGAGGGGGAAGTGTCTAATCCGATTAACAGAAGCACTCTTGATAGGGGGGGTCGATCCCAGTCCTTTCACAGAAGAAAGGTTTCTGCAAGAACTCCTAAAACTGAAGGTGGACAAAGCAATGGGTCCTGATGGAATTCACCCCAGAATTCTAAAAGAACTAAGGGAGGAACTAGTGAAACCACTGGCTACTCTTTTAATAAATCATGGAGGATGGTGTGGTACCTGAGGACTGGAGGAAGGCGTTGTGATTCCCCTTCACAAAAGTGGGACCAAGACAGAGGAAGGAAACTACAGACCTGTCAGTCTGACCTCTGTGGTAGGGAAAGTGATGGAGTCACTTCTGAAGGAAAGAATAGTTGAGTACCTAGAGGCCAGTGGAGCACAGAACCCAAGGAGCATGGGTTCACAGTGGGAAGGTCATGTCAGACTAATCTAATAGATTTCTTTGACTGGGTGACCAAAGTAGTAGACCAGGGAGGGGCTGTGGACATGGCCTACCTGGACTTTAGAAAGGCATTTGACACAGTCCAACACAAAAGATTAATAGTCAAATTAACCAGCCTGGGAGTGGGTCCCAGGGTGGTAGCCTGGGTAAAACATTGGCTGGACAACAGGACACAGAAGGTAATTGTAAATGGAGTCCACTCTGAAGAAAAAGGAGTTACTAGTTAGAGTGCAGCAGGGTTCAGTATTAGGTCCAGTCCTTTTAATTCTTCATCAGTGACATTGCAGAGGGACTGGAAGGAAAAGTATGTCTTTTTGCAGATGACACAAAGATCTGCAACAGGGTTGATACACAAGGAGGTGTGGAAAGGATGAAAAAGGACTTGGCAAGGTTGGAGGAATGGTCAGAAGTATGGCAGCTAGGATTTAATGCAAAGACGCGCAAAATAATGCACCTGGGAAACAAGAACCCAGGGGAAGAATACACAATGGGTGGGGAGGTAGTAACAACAACAAAAAGGAAAGGACCTGGGGTAATCATATCAGATGACCTTAAGGTTAGCAAGCAATGTGAGAAGGCAGTAGGGAGGGCTGGGGATATACTGGGATGTATAGGGAGAGGCATCATCAGCAGAAAACAGGAAGTTGTTATCCCTCTGTGCAGACAGTTGGTGAGACCCCATCTGGAGTACTGTGTCCAGTTCTGGAGACCCCATCTCCACAAGGACATAAATAGGATAGAGGTAGTCCAGAGGAGGGCAACTAAAATGGTGCAGGGTCTGCAAGAGAAGCTGTATGAGGAGAGACTAAAGGAGCTTAATATGTATACCCTTGAGGAAAGAAGGGAGAGGGGGGACATGATAGAAACTTTTAAGTACCTCAGTGGAATCAACAAAGTCCAAGAGGGTAGCATCTTTCAGAAAAAGAGACTTGCAAGAACAAGGGGACACAATTTAAAGATAGAAGGAGGGCGGTTCAGGGGCAATGTGAGGAAGTATTATTTCACAGAGAGTGTAGTGGATGCATGGAACAGCCTTCCTGAGGAGGTTGTGGGGTCTAAAACTGTGGGAGAATTCAAGACTGCATGGGACAGACATACGGCAATTCTTGTGGGGGGTAGGAAGAAACAGGCTGTTGGTTAACTAGGATCTGCACCCTATCCTGTAGGTAGAGAAATGGGCAGACTAGATGGGCCAAACAGTCCTTATCTGCCGTCAAAGTCTATGTTTCTATGTTTCTATGTTTCTATGAGATCCGGCACCAGAGGCTGATCAAAGCCCGGTGGGAGGGCTTTATAAAGATGCCTGGGATATGTTTTTTTTGTTCCTGTAAGCAGGGGGGGGACATGCAATGACAACCTGCATCTGCCCCACCTCTGAAATGTTATGGTGTTGGTGCATCGCAGTGAACCCAGCCTCCGTTGGGTGCCGCTGTTACCACACACACAGCCCCCCTCCCTCCTGGAGAAGGAGAGCAGTCCAAAGGATGTTCGATCCTTCCTCCCCCGCTTGCCCTCCAGCGACCCAGGTCCATTCCCGAACTCGGGTTGCCAGCATCGCAAGTGGAAATGCTATTTTTTATTTCTGAAGTATTTTTCTTTTTCCTATTGCTCATCAGAAAGTATTCTGTGTGATAATACTCTGCTGGATGTATGGAAGAGCCTGGCAGCTGACATATCTAAATCTACTGCCCCACACTACATCATCAGCATTGTGTTCTCATTGACTGTGACATCAGAAATGAATGACCTAAGAGTCACTGACTTGATGTTCCTAAGTAGCAGCAATGTCACAGCCAAAGAGGTCACAATGCTGATGATGTAGTGTGAGGAAGTAGAGCAAGATATGTCAGCTGCCTGGCTGAGAGCTGTTCCACACATCACACCTACTAATATTAGGTAAACAATCTTTTAATTAAACAAAGGGAGAAGAAAAAGTACATCTGGTATAAAAGGTATTGGCTGGCTGCTTCTAAAAGCAAATATTAATTTTAGGCAGTACACTAGCTCTTTAACATACGAAGAAAATTTGTTGCATCATGAGTTTCATTAGATACAGTGTTTCACTGTAGAAGGATTTTCCCGAAATGTCTGAGTTGCACTGTATTGCATGTAATAAATACTTTTGATGCACTATTAACTTCTCTAAAGTACTTTATATATTTAAAACTGGGTGAGTGGGTCCTACTTTGCACCAATCTGTTTCCATGCATTTCTTGCCTTTGATTGGTCACAGGACTACTCCCTTAATAATTACTTTCTTTTTACCAAGGTTGGCTGTATTGCAAAACACTCTATGAGTAACTCATATGCATTGGCCATTGTGAACTTGCCAGAATGATTACCTAGAGGGGTATCAGGATCCTTTTTCACAATGGAATGCATTTGCTCCTGTAGTCACAACTTTAAAGACCTGATGGTGTGACCAGTATAAGTCTTGGGACAAGAGCAAATGCTTACATATACAACCGATGGAGTCATGCAATTAATAAATTGCCTTCCCTCCATATTCCTTTGCTCTACAGGGTTAGTAAGCTCTTTGTCTTGAAGAGCAATGGCACGCATTGCAGTGTCCGTATTTGTAACTGCCTGTGGGTAAAGGTGGTTAACAAGTTGGACATGTCGATTGGGTGTTTTGGTTACTTTTAGAAGTACTGCTGGTTTCAAAATCCCAAATATTTGTAGCCTTACGATATGTTATTTTTGGGCTTGGTCCTAGTGATGTAAAACGTTTTGGTTCATCTGTAAGGACATCTCAGAATCTAGATGGATGGTAAAACTCAGTCACAAAGCAAACTGCATTTATGTCACAATGTTGCACAGGTTTGAGAGAAAGTAGAGTTTCTCTGTTTAGGCATCTAACTCTGTTTAATGCCGAATTGATAATCTGGAGGTGGTATCCTCTCTGTAAGACATGTTGTTTTAAATCAGAAACCTGATTTTCAAAAGAAGTTAAATCAGAACAGTGTCTCCACAAATGGACACACTATCTGAATGGGATGCCTTTCTTGAAGTGGAGGGGATGGGCACAATCAATCCTTTAAAGTGTGTTTTTAGATGTTGGTTTACAATATGTTTGAGTGTTGACTAATTGCCCCTCAATCCCTGTGAAAGTCAAGTCTGGAAAATGTATGACATTCTTGTCATAACTGTGGGTTAAGTGCATGTTGATATCAATCACATTCAGAAAATTTACAAACGCTGTGGCTGACATAATGTTACCTCTCCAGATGACAATAATGTTATCATATGAATCTTCCCCAGAGTGCAGACTGGGGAAGGAAAGGATTGCAGGTTTGACTGAATACTAATGTCTCCTCATACCAGCTAAGAAAAATGCTGGCATAAGAGGGCACCATTGTTGTGCCCATAGCAGTGCCACAGGTCTGGATATAACATTGCTTATCAAAAGAAAAGTAGCCAGGGCTAGCCAAGTGGCATGGAGGGCTGCAGCATCATGCCTTACCTCCAGCCACGCCGACAACCTGTGTTTATGGTGCAAGTGGGTCATCATAGTTCAGCTGGGGAGGGAGAGGATCATGCATCCAGAGGACAGGTCTCATCTCCTGGGGAGGGTGTGAAACAGAGACTGGCACCTGCCTAACATCTAGCGGTGGCTGGGTGTTGGCACACCAGATGATGTATGCTGGGAGTGGGAGGAGGACAGCCGACTGGCGTGTTGCATGTGGGCACTTGCTTCGACCATTATTGGCACTGCATGCTCCCTCTGCAGAAAAGCAAACTGGTGCTGGTTCCATGAGTACAAGCCGTCCTCCACAGGCACCACCCCAGAGAAGACAACCTCTTAGAACTGGCTTCAGACCTGGTGGGTCGAGCAGAGGCAGGCTCCCCGCCACCCTGCCATGGAGGGTAAGCCGTGGGAGAAGATGGGAGGTAGATCTGAAAAGTGGGGGGTGGGGTGGGGCTGGAATGATGGAAGGAGAATGGCTGACTGACCAGTGAGGGAGAGACCTTGATGGCAGAGACCACAGCCGCAGATGGCACTGTGGAGGGACACACAGAGGTAGCGGCTGGTGAAGAGCCAGATGCTGCCCTGACAAATGAGCCTGAGATAGCCAGCAGATATGCTAGAAACCATATGACTGAAGAGCCAGAGGCTAAAGATGATGGACATAAAGCAGACAGGGAAAGGCATCTACTCTCCAAACAACCCTCAGGTAATGGCAGTATCTTTTTTTCACTGATTGAATAACTTAGGATACAGTAAAGCTCATAGGAATGTTAAATGAACAGATCATCTGGTAAATAAACTTTCATCAGGCTGAATACAAAGTATTGGGACCAATGCTGTTTTCTTCTTTTGTTTGTTTTGTTTGTTTGCTTTATTAGAGTACTGAAGTGGAAATGGAACAACAGTCAGGTTCAGGAAACAGATGGATCTTGTCTCAACAAATCTATTATTTTACCGAGTGTGCGGTTGGAAGGAAACAGATGTGAATGATAATGAGATAGCTGATGGGAGCCAGAATATTAGAAATATAGATATTTACAGATTTGGTAACAGAGGGAGAAAACAGCTCAGTGATTAGTCATTGTCAGTCATGTGAAAAGCAAGACTCAAGTACTAAACCTGCAAATAGGGATCATGAACTATATTGTAAGTATACAATGAATCACAGCATGTGTGGCATACTCGTGGCTATGATATGCAGAATTGTACTTTGCCATATGGGTGATGCATGCCCAGGGTGCTTAATTAATGATCCCAGACAGAAAAATCCTTACCTGTTTAGCTGCTCATATAACAGCTAACGAAGCATTTAAGAAATGCTATTGATACATCACATACATGGAGACTCTTGAAAGTTGTTATGGCACTGGCTGTAAAAAAACACAAGAGTTAACTGTCACAAATGGAACAGGATTCTCTCAGCTGCTTTTTAATACAGCTGAAAGGGATTGATGGCCAAATGCAACCACTTACAAAAATGTACAGTACTGAGAAAGAGATAGTGAGACTAGAAAATTAGCCAAGCAGCTTGTCAGCAAGGGACCATTCACAACATTTTTGAAAAGCCATGGCCCTTTCTGTAAAAATGGAAAAAGATTATTCCCTACTGACATGTCATAAATGTTTAATTTTTGAAATCACCAACCCATTCCAGTACTTCATGTTATATTGTACAGAGAACTAAATGGATTACAGACTGTGAGAGCACAGCTGTGATAATGGTCATGAAATTGTGGGTTTCAATTTTGACATTTTAGATACATGCTTTTTTTAAAGCATTCTATGTCATAGTACTGTACTACTTATCTGATGTCAGATCAATGGTATTCTGACTTAGAATCATAGCAGCAGTAGTATTAATGATTTTGACTTAGTTAACATTTCTATGTAAAAGTGAACATCCCATGTATTACAGTATGCTTGCAGGTTGTACATGGTGTGAATAATGGCTTGTTCTGTGTATTGCAGACAGTCCTGAAATGCACCATGTACTGAGCCATAAAGGACAAAATAAAGGACCTAAAAATAATTTTGTCCACTGAGTCCATATTATGTGAACTGATAGAAAATATACATGATATGACTGAGTGTATAACAAACCATTTTTGGTTCGTATACTATGATGTGGTTGATCAAAAAGGAGACTGTATTATATAATCTGTTATGGCCCATCCAGTCTGCCCTTTTTTTTGTTACATTGCTGACACTGTAGACCCCTCCAGGTCTACGGCACTTTCTCTGCAACCCCCCCCCCACCTATCTCTTATGACTGCCTTGTGCTTAACCCATGCTTTTTTGAACCCCACCACTGTTCTTGCCCCCACAACCTCCACTGGAAGACTATTCCAGGAATCCACCACCCTTTCTGTGAAGAAGTGTTTCTTCACATTTCATCGTGGCCCCTTTCCTCTGAAAAATACCTCCCACTTGTACCTTATTCACCCCCGTGAGGTATTTAAAGGTCTTAATTATATCCCCCTCTCCCTCCCCTCCTCCACGGTGCATGTTTAATTCCTTTAGCCTCTCCTCATAGGACATTTGATGTAGACCTTGTACTAAGTTGGCAGCCGTCCTTTTGGCAGCCTATATCCTGTCTATGTCCTTTCTGAGATGGGGCCTCCAAAACTGGACACAGTACTCCAGGTCGGGTCTTACTAAAGACATACTGTATATAATAGCAAAACCACCTTCCTCTTCAAGCTGGTATTACCCCTACCTACTGTATGTATCCCAGCATCCCACTAGCTCTCCTGATCACTTTGCTGCATTGTCTAGCCACCATCCGGTCATCTGATATGATTATCCCCAGGTCTCTTTCCTGCTTGGTCACTGCTGGTATCTCTCCCCTATTTTGTACTGCACCCCAGGTTTCTGTGACCCAAGTGCATTACTTTGTACTTTTTTGCATTAAACCTTAGCTGCCAAGCTTTTGACTGCTCCTCCAGTCATTTTAGTCTCTTTACATCCTTTGTACCCCTCCAGAATGTCCACCCTGTTGCAGATCTTGGTGTCATCCGCAGAGAGGCAGATCCTTCCTTCCAGTTCCTCTGGTATGTCACTAATGAAGACATTAAAGAGGACTGGCCCTAGTACTGACCCCTGCAGTACCCCACTAGTCAATCTCCCCTCCTCAGAGCGAACTCCATTTATCACCACCCTCTGACTCCTATCCCCTAATGAGTTTGTTACCCAAGTTACCACCTTATTGCCCACCCCCATGATACCCAACTTATTTACCAGCCTCCTATGTGGAACAGTGTCAAAGGCCTTGCTGAAGTCCAAGTAGGCCACATCCACCACCGCCCCCCCCCGATCCAACACCCTGGTTACCCAGTCAAAAAAATCTATCAGATTTGTTTGGCATGACCTCTCCTCTGTAAAACCATGCTGCCTCAGGTCCTGCAGTCCATTAGATTCCAGGTGTTCCACAATTCTTTCCTTTAATAGTGTTCCCATCAATATCCATACTACAGATGTCAGGCTGACAGGCCTGTAGTCCTGCCTCCTCCTTGCTACCACTTTTGTGACGAGGGACTACATCCGCCCTTCTGCAGTCATCCGAGACCATGCTGGTCTCCGGTGATCTGTTAAACAAGTCTGCCAGGGTTGGGGGTGTGTGGCTTGGACGCCGGAGAGCATGACCACTTAATACTGTAGCACGAGCCCCAGCTCTGGCACTTTGTAACTGTTAGCTGGCATCTGAGCTTGATACGTCGGCCAGAATACCGCGTTATGCCCCCGTAACTGTAGAGTTGGGTTCCTGTGAGATATTCGGTGCATTTAGAGCACGGTGGCTATGATAATTGGAAGCAGCGTGAAAGACGTGCATGGCAGTGTGTAGGCCATGGGCCCCCCACGCTCAAGTGGTTAGAACGCCGCCTCTGAAAACCTGGCTGGAGCTGTGCAGTTTTTTTGTGCAGCCTCGGAGCATTTAGTTCTTGACTGTGTTCTGTGTTTACCCCTGGGAATTGCAGCAGTTTCATAGAGGATCAGCCCTGAATATAACCTCTTTGTCAGAGTATACTGGATGGGAGCAGCTGTGTAGGGTCGGTATATAATGGCCTCAGAATTCTCTGCTCATGAATCGAAGGTTCAATCTTCACTGCAGCACATAACATCCCTGTTGGAGACTTTGCTTTCCAGGGTCGACTCCCTATCAACTACTTTTGCTGGGAATGTAGCTGAGGTGCAAGAATTAAAAGATAAATTCAATGTGGTGGAGCAAAGGACTGAAAGTTTAGAGCTAAATCAAGTTAAACTCCTTCAGCGACTTCAAGAGCATGAGTGTAGGCTGGCTACCTTATGGCGGAGGGCTGATGATCAGGAGAATCGCAGTAGAAGGAACAATATCAGGATTCTGGGCATACCGGAGGGGTCTGAGGGGGTCAATATGGAGAGATTCCTAAATCAGGAGATCCCCAAGATGCTAGGGGATAGGTGGCAAGGGCTTATAGAAGTGGAGAGAGCTCACCAGGTTCCTGGAGGCCCCTGCCCGAAGACACCTGGGCCTCAACCTATAGTGGCATACTTATTGAGATACTCCACGAAGGAGCGAGTGCTGCATGCCGCTAGGGACCTTGAGGAAGTGATGTGGCGCGGGGCTAAAATCTCATTCTATAGAGACTTCTCCACTGAAGTGGCAACTCAGAGGAAGGCCTTTGCCCCTGTTAAAAAGATGCTGGCCCAACATGGCTTCAAGTACAGATTCCGCCAATTGGCTTACCTAGCTGTATCAAGGGAAGGGAAGGAGATAGTGGCTGAGTCTCCTCAGGAGGTAGAAGTCTGGGTCTCCAAGTACTGGCCATGTCTGAACTTTAAAAATCCGTCTCCCAAAAAGTTATGGCATCCTGATAAAGAGGGCAGGAACCCTAGTAGGAGTAGGAGTAGAAGCTTGCAGGGGGACGTTAGTAGGGAGCTGATAACCCCCTTGGGGTGTGGGTCCTCCAAACCCTCTCAACCCTGGCATGCAGATATGGGGAGCTCCAGGTGAGGGCACGAGCAGGCTGCGCTCCTCAGTACTGTTTTCTTCATAAAACGTCGGTGGGACAACTCTGCAGCCCGTGTTAGGCATCGGCCCCATAGTGATGCTGAATCTGAAGAAGTCAAGAGATGGCACCTCCGGCTAAGCTAACCAAAGAGGAGTCGCTCAAAGGGTGCAAATAGACCCAGAGGATATACCTGACGAAGCTATTATGGAAGCAGCTGAGCCAGCGCTGTGGTCTGATAACTTGCCAGGAGCAGAAGAATCTGCAGCTAACTCCTCCGTATACACTGAGCCGGGAACTTTGTCTTTTGCAGAAGTGATATCTAAGGGTCTGCAAGGCACAAGCGGTGGATCTCTGCCAGTGGATGGCACATCTCTCCCGGACTGAAAGGCTTAAGGACTGTGTTTGCTATTAGTGTTTGGGAGGTATGCGCTGGGGCAGCCCTGTGGGATTTGGAGGATATGGGTGCCTAGTATATACCCTTGGCTGGCAATATTAGCTGACTGAGACCTCCCTCCATTTCTCCTTGGCTCATTCTTTTCCCCGACTCAGATGCCCCGTCCTACTACGGGGTAAGGGTGGTATTGGGAACAATGTTTAGTTTAGGCGGGGCTGGGGTTGAGCTTGTCAGTAATCGGATGGTTCAATCTTTCCTTCCCCTACTCGAGCCTTTGGCTAGCATGGCAGAGGGCTTACCCTAGCAATTGGCTGAGGTACAGGACCAGTGTGCATACACCAAGATTCGTTAGTGAGTTGCTTTATAATTACTGTTATACTGTGCTAGAAGTTTGAGGAATAATATAGTTAATATAGTTTTCTCTTTGCTTAACTCACAGTTTAGTGGGTGTTCCTAGAGTTATATAATATTTCAGTAGGTTATGAGTGTTGTCTAATCTTACGTGTTTCTCTTTCTCAGTTGCTAGGTCTATTGGGGCCGCATCCTGCCCGGTACACCTTACTAAACACCCTGTTAACCTCAGGTATCCTGAATTATTACTCTTGCTCACTGTCTCGGGGCTCCTGAGGTGAGTACTACATTTATTTTTCTCGGTTTCCCCTTCACAGAAACCTCAGCGTAGTGGCGTTGCATTCCAATATGGGGCTTAAGCTCATATCATGGAATGTGAAGGGGCTTAACCATCCAGTTAAGCGGAATGTTGTTCTCAGACACCTCCAGTCCTTGCACACAGACATTGCGCTACTGCGGGAAACGTATCTGGTTGCAAGGACTGTGGGTTGGCTCAAGAAAACGTGGGTCAGGACGGTAATTGCTAGCTCAGCCCAGAATAAGTCCAAAGGGGTGGCCATTCTGATCAAGAAATCGTGCCCGTGGATGTTGGATAAAACAGTCAAGGATACCCAGGGTCGATGGATAGGGGCTAGGTTCTCTCACCCAGGGGGACATGTGGTGTTAGCAAATATCTATGGCCCAAATACGGATTCTTCCGAAGTACTCCTCGATCTTAATCAGGCATTGGAATCTCTCACTGAGGGACATCAAAACTGTCCACTTTTGATAGGGGGAGATTTCAATCTGGCACCTGATATTTTTCTGGATAAATCTAAGCCCACACCACAGCCCCACCCTAGAGTACTGGGCACCCTACGTAAAATGATGGGAGAATGGGGCATGCCTGATGTCTGGTGTAGAGATCACCCCACGGGAAGGGACTATTCATTCTTCTCGTCAGTTCATGCAACATATAGCAGAATTGATTTCTGGCTTGCAAAACAGTGGGCGGCCCAAGATGTCATGGCAACCGAGATCAAGGATATTATAATATCCGATCATGCTTCTGTTTTCTGCACCTTTCAGACAGGGGGTCATTGGAGGCACTAGATGGCAGTGTAACCCTTCGCTGATTAAAGTTCCTCCTGTCAGAGTATGGTCCAGGACGCTGCTCGGGAGTACTTCACTCACAATAAGCCAGGAGACACGTCCGCAAACACGGTGTGGGAGTCCTTTAAAGCTGTGTTAAGAGGGCATATTATAACTTATGCGGCCCAGAAGAATAGGGAGCGCAAGACGGAGCTCAATAGGCTCCAGGTGGAACTTTCCACCACGGAAGCGCAGTTTAGATCGTCTACCGCTGACGACCTGGACACTACCATACTCCAGAGAATTGTCAGCTTAAAGTACCAGATTAACACTATACTTCACCAACAGGTTGAGTGGTATATGACCAGGGCTAAACATGTGTATTGGGAGGGTGGGAATTAGAGCTGGAAGCTACTGACATTTCAACTGAGGAAGCAGCAGGCTGCCTCCCATATTCAGGCCCTTAGAACGGAGAGAGCAGAGATAGCAACAGGCCCCAAGCAGATCAATGAGTGGATGGCACGTTATTACCAGCTGCTGTACCAGTTCTGTATCTCTCAGGAGGCTGGCGGTATTAGGAGTCAGTTGAGGGATTTTTTGCTCAGCTGTGCATATCCCTCATTTATTAGAAGCCATGAAGAATGCCTTGGATGTACCTCTTACTGAGGCTGAAGTTCGGAAAGCTCTGTCTCAGCTGGCTAAAGGGAAAGCTCCTGGACTGCTGAATTATATCAGCTGTTAAGCCCAGAAATATGCCCCCTTCTACTCGCTGCTTTCCAGGAATCGCATGCAACTGGCTTCCTTCCACCAATGATGCGGGAGGCATTGATTACCCTTATTCCGAACAAATCTGATGATCCGTTAAACTGTGCCAATTGTTGCCCCATCTCATTAATCTCTGTAGATACTAAGATTGTAGCCAAGGTACTTTCTAAATGGGTAATGGAGGTTTTGCCCTCCATTGTACACCCGTCTCAAGCTGACTTTACCAAACGTTGAGCAGTGGTGGATAATATCCGTCTGTTGCTCAATATTAAATGGCTAGCCCTACGATCTTCCACCCCTATGGCAGCTATAGCAGTTGATTTCTCGAAAGTGTTTGATTCGGTGGAGTGGCCCTACCTGCACGAAGTACTCAACCTATATGGTTTTGGCGCTTACTTCAAACAATGGATCCACATTTTGTATAATGAACCCATGGTGAGGGTACTCACCAATAAGGATATATCTGCACCTTTTTCCCTGCAGCATGGCACCCATCAGGGTTGCCCACTGTCTCCGCTACTCTTTCTGGTGGCCCCAGACCCCCTTATACGGGTACTCCAGGCCAACGAGAGGGCTCAAAGCATTTTGGTGGGGGGTCAGGAATACTTGACAATGGTGTACGCAGATGACCTGCTTCTCACCCCCTCTTGCCCACAAGAGTACCTCTCCCCTGTACTGGAGTCCCTGCATTTGTTTGCTAGCATATCAGGGTTGCATATCAACCAAAAGAAGACTAGTGTCGCCCCTTTGAATGGAGCGTGCACCAAAGAGTGTCTGCGGGGAACAGTACTATCATGGGCACCTGACAAGCTGCATTATTTGGGAATATATATCCCTTTTCCCTGGGGCCATACAGAGTCCAGGAACTTTACCCCTTTAATCGCCCAACTGACCACTGAGGTAGTGTGTTGGAAACACCTAAATCTGTCCCTCTTAGGAAAAGCAGTGGCACTTTGAATGCTTATGTTGCCCAGGGTAGCATATTTATTAAATAACCTCCCTATAGTGTTATCAAATAAAGTATTTCAGATGTTAGATAAATTATTATCAGATTACTTGTGGGAAGAATGGAAGCCTAGATGGGGTGTTAATAAACTGTGGGCACATTGGTCGCAGGGCGGCTTAGGGCTTCCCTGTTTTCGGGGATATCACTGGTCCTTCCTTGCTGCCCAGGCAGTCAAATGGTTTGTTCCAGCTTCTGGCAATTCACCACCATGACTAGAGCTGGAGAGACAGATTTGTCAGTCTGTTTCTCTTAGCTTGTTGTTAACTCATGTTGACATACCCCGGGACAAACTTACCCCAGTCATGGATGCTACAAGGAGGGCTTGGTTTTGCCTAATGAAGTTGGCTGGGACGGCGAAGCAGAGTGCTAGGATGCCTTTTAGGTACTCTGAACTGTGGTGCAACCCATTTATCAGGGTTGGCAATAAGCCCCTGTTGTGGGTCTCGTGGGAAGAGAAAAGGATCCGTATCGTGCAAGACCTCTATCTACCGAACTCTAGTACCCAGTCCTTGAGCAATTGCGTCTACTCATTTGTTAAAGGCACAGCACTTCTGGAGGTTCTTGCAACTTCGTAATGCAGTGCAGGCCACTGACTGGTCGAGAAAAGAGGATCCGAAGTGGCATTGGCTGTCCTCATTGCACTTAAAACCCTCCTTTCGTGGGCTAGCAGGCAAATTTTATAGTATCTGGCGGAAGGCGCAATCAGATCACACAGAGTCGAGCAGGTTGGCATGGAGCACGGAAACTGGTAGTTATATTGGTTTGGAAACCTGGTCTTGCTGCCTTCGTGCAGCGCATACCACTTATAAAGATGCTAGAAGCCAATTAATTCAGCTTAAGATACTGCTTCGGTGGTACAGAACACCTGCTATCTTGTCTAAGTGGGGGATTCTTTCACATGATAGATGTTGGAGATGTGAGCACAGCTCTGCTGACACCTTGCATCTCCTTTGGAAATGCCAGGTGCTGGCTCCTTTTTAGTCAGCAGTAGCAATGGACTGTTCAGGGGTGGTGGGACAGCCCATAGATCTTTCACACCCAATGTTGTTGTTGGGAGAGCGGGCTCCGTTAGCACATTTGAGTCCACAGCATCAAAACTGGGTCCTTGTGGTATTGCTGGAGACTAAATGGCTCATACTAAGACAATGGCGGCAACCTTTGCCTCCGCCTATCTCAGTATGGCATGCGGCTATCTCCAGCTAGCTACCTTTGAAAGGTTAACTTTTGCTGTGAGAGGGCAGTTTCCCGTTTATTTTTTCAAATGGGAGGCCTACCTTAACTTGGCTTTGTGTCAGGCTCCCCCCTCCCCTTTGGTATGGTAACTACTCCATTGGGCCTCTGTCAGTGGCATAGGTCCGGCCCAGCTTATGTGCTAAACTAATATAAGGTGTTGACCCCCTATGTCTGATTTAGGAGATGGTCCTGGTGGTGCTAGGCTGAGGTTGGGTGTGACCTGCTTCCCTTTATATACCTTTTCAGTGCCCGGATATTAGTCATATACTTGACCCGTGCAGGGTACGGGAAACTCAGTGTTGGGGTGGCGGTACCCATATGACCTGAATAGGAGCATGAGATGTGGATGAATTAAGCTGTATTATGGCTGTTAGGTGCTGTAAGCTGTTCTATAAGGAAGTTATGAGACCTAAGTTGCAGTAATGTGTGTTTCAAACAGTGACGTGTATTTTATTATGTTCAGCCTTATGTTGGCAGAAGCTATTTTGTTTCTGGAGTGTTGTTTATGAAAACAATAAAAATTATTCTATGATAAAAAAAAAAAGTCTGCCGGGGTGCAGCTTGCATCTCCCTGAATTTCTTTAAAACTCATTGATGCACCCTGTGTAGTCCCATGGCTTTGTCCACCCTCAGATTAGTGAGTACTTTCCTGACCCTCTCCTCAGAAAAGGGATTGGTGTCCACCCCCCCCAATCTCTTGTTGTTTATTTGTGGTCCCTCCTCTTCCCTCTCAACTGTGAATACTGAGCAGAAATATTTGTTTATGATAATTTCTTTTTCTTGTACCTCCTCAGTATAGCCCCCCTGCCTCCTTTATTAACTGTGCAATCCCTCCCTTGATCTTCCTTTTCTTGCTGATATACATGAACAATGTCTTGTCCCCCTTTGATGCTGTCTGGGCTATTTTTTTCTCAGTTTGTGCTTTTGCGCTTCTTACTGCCTTGCCTCCCTCCCTCCATCCATTTCCCCAGATACACTTCTCTGTCCTTTTTCTGGGTCTCCTTATACCTTCTGAATGGCACTATTTTTGTCCTTACTTTTTCTGCCACTTCCCTCGAGGACCATAATGGTCTCCTTCTCCTTCTACTTTTGCTTATTTGCCTGATATACAGGTTTGTAGCCCTTACTATTCTCTCTTTTATTCTGGCCCATTTTGCCACCACCACCTCCCTTGACATCTCCCTCCACCAGGTCTTCTCGGATGCATTCCTCCATTTTTGTAAAGTCATCTCTTCCAAAATCCAGGGCCCTCACCCTTGTGCAGCTAGATTCTGCTGTTGTTCTTATATTAAACCATACTGTGTGATGGTCATTGGTTCCCAGATTACTCCCCACTCTGATCTCTGCCAAAGTCGTAAGTACCAGGTCCAGTATTGCCCCTCCCCGAGTAAGTTCACTGCCCAGCTGCCTGAGGATTGCCCCCTCCAGGAAGTCCAAGATGTCTCTGTTCCTTGCTGATGCTGCAGCAGGTAGGCTCTACTCTACATCTGGCAGATTAAAGTCCCCTCCAGGATGGGTATCCTTAGGTATGATATGGGTATCATGCAACTGAGGGGCCACCCATTTTTCAACTGCTGTTATGCAATTGTGGTGGTCCTTTGTACCCAACACATGTCCAAATTTATTTATTTATTTGAAAATTTGATAACTGGGAGAAACACACTGAACCAAGGCTTGTTTCCAGGTGTGACCTATTCTTTCACTGTTCCCCTCCCCTAGGTGTGACCTAGAGGAGGGGAACAGTGAAAGAACAACAGCACAGTACATAGTAGCAAAACATCTTAACAACATATGTTGAAGAAAAAAAAATTAATACAAGCTACAATAAATACTAAACAACTATATGTGCAGAGAATAAAATGCATTACAGCTTAATGAGTGCACATAGCAAGCTCAAATTCTGAAAAGGCAGGAATATTTGATGGACAAGCACAAAACTGATAATAGAAAGGTAGAAGAGAGCAGGACTGAAGCCTTATGGGTACAGCTCCAAAACTCTAAGGGGAGGAATGTTGGGTTGGGGGTGGTGTAAAGACCACCCTCATAGGATGAAGAATTGGGCCGGGAGCTGGGGGAACAAATTAGAAGGCTAAGTGGCATGGGCGACATTGTCTTGTCAAGGGATTTCAACCTGCCAGGGATAGACTGGAACACCAATACTACCTCCTGTTCTAGAGAACAGGTTCTCCTGAAAGCTTTCCAGGACTATTTCTTGGTGCAAGAGGTCACAGATCCAACATGGGAGGGTACCATACTGGACCTGGTGCTGTTGAATGGTGAGCTGGTAAGGGACATAGTAGTTAAGGACTACCTAGCAGGCAGTGACCACCGCACACTGTGATTCTCCCTCAACTTGGACAAGGAGGCAGCCAGGACCAAGATGTGGGTGGTGGACTTCAGAGGGGGCAGACCTTGGAAGAATGAGTGACATCCTAACAGGGCGTATAGCCAATATTAGACCCAAGATGGATACGAGTCAGAAATGGTCCATTATCAGGCCATGGTTGTTTGAGGCCACAAACGCGTGTGCTAAGGCCCTGAGTAAGAAGTCCAGGACCAAAAGACATAGCTGGTTCAGCAAGGAGGTGGCAGAGACAGTAAAAGATAAAAGAGTGGCATTCCATAGATACAAGAGATCTTTGAGGGAGGTAGACAGGGAGGAGTACTCAAGTAAATCCAAGGAAGTGAACAAAATGGTCAGGGCAGCCAAGGCTGCAAGCAAACTAAGGTTGGCACAAGGGATTAGAGAAGGATAAAAGGATTTATTCAGGTACATAAAACAGAAAAGAAGTTGCAGGGATGGGATAGTAAGGATTAAGAGGATGTAAGGATGGGCGGAAAGAGGTGAGGGCTAGGCAGAGGCATGGAATAAATACTTGTGTTCACTAGGGAAAAAGATGGCCCTATGCTACATGGTATAATAGAGACAGCAACGAGGGGTGCAGGGGTTACTGATGGTGAAATCCCAGAGGACAGGGTTTTAAATGGCCTTAGGGCCCCTGTGGGTGGACAAGGGTCCGGGACCAGAAGGCATGCATCCGAGAGTCCTGAGGGAGTTAGCAGAGGTCCTGGCTGACCCTCTGGTGGATTTGTTAAACACCTCACTGAGGTCCGATCAGGTGCCTCAGGACTGGAGAATGGTGCACGTGGTGCCTCTTCACAAGAGCAGACCCAAGGATGAACCAGGTAACTACAGATCAGTCAGCCTTACCTCCGTCTTAGAGAAGTTAATGAAGACCACTCTGAAGGAGAGACTGGTCTGCTTTTTGGAAGTCAGTGGTCTCTAGGACAATAGGCAGTATGGATTTGTCTCAGGGAGATCTTACCAGACAAACCTACTAGACATTTTTGTTTGGGTCACAAAAGCACTGGACAGGGGCCATGCGGTGGATGTCCTGTATCTGGACTTCAGCAAGGCCTTTGATTCAGTGCCACATGCTAGGAAGCTCAGTAAACTAGCAAATCTGGGTACATAAGCAAATGGGGGGGTCATGGGCTGGTTACAGGACAGGATGCAGATGGTAACCATAGGGGGTGAACTATCGAAACCGAGGCCTGTAACAGGCAGTGTCCCACAGGGCTTGGTACTTGGTCCAGTGTTATTTAACATCTTCACTGGGGACATCACTGAAGGGATCAACAGTAAAATCTGCCTATTCGCAGATGACACTAAGACCTGTGAGAGAGTGGACAGTGAGGAGGGGAGGCAGGAGCTCGGGAAGACCTGGCTAAGCTAGAGCATTGGTTGGCCATCTAGCAATTGGAGTTCAATGCTAAGAAGTGTAAGGTCATGCACGTGGGAGCCAGGAACCCTAAGACTAGCTACTGGCTGGGGGGGAGTACAGGTAGCCACTTCTGAAGAAGAAAAGGATCTAGGGGTAATTATCATGGGGGATATGAAAGGCTCAGCTCAGTGCCATAAGGCAACAGTCAAGGCAAGCAAAATGCTGGGGTGCATTGCAAGAGGTATCACCCCAGGGAGTGAGGAAGGTATCATACCATAGTACAGGTCTGTGGTTAGACCACACTAGGAGTACTGTGTGCAGTTCTGGTGCCATATTTGAAGAAAGATATCAAAATGCTGGAGGTGGTGCAGCGAAGGGTGACTAAGATGATCCGGAGCCTGGGGGACAAACCCTATGAGGAGAGACTGGAAGAAAGGAGGGAAAGTGTCACATGATAGAAACCTTCAAATACTTAAAAGGTATAAATGAGGTTAGAGTAGAGGACATATTTAACTTAGAAGGGAAGGGGAGGGGTCAACAAGGGGGCACAGCTTGAAATTGGTGGGGGGAAGAATTAGAAGGGAAATGAGGAGGCACTATTTCACAGAAAGGGTGGTTGCAGAGTGGAACAAATTGCTGGAGGAAGTAATCTCATTGAAAACTGTGGGCAGCTTTAAGAGGGGTTGGGACAGAGCCAAAGGGAAGGTCAATTCTGTGGGAGGATGGGGAAGGGGAGAGAGAAGGGAAGGGAAAGATAAATCCAGGGAGGAAATGGTTATGGGGGGGCAGCTACAGCAGTATAAACTGTGTGCTGCATACTGGAGAAGACTTGATAGACCACAATGGCCTGTTTCTGCTCGCATGTTTGTATGTTCATAATAGTTAATTGACCTGAAGGACTAGTTAATTGCCTGACATTGTAATGGAGGGAGAAACTGCAGTGGCATGGAAGATAAAACAAGGCAGGAAAGGGGACCCAGTTGGCTGCCTACCAGGATGGTTATGGCTTGGCTGTGTTGGTATCAGGAGGAAAGGTAACAGAAACAGGAGGGATGGGGTTTAAGTTTCAGCTGGTGCCTGAGGAAGCCAGGGGATAGGGAGAAGCAGAGAGATGAGGTGAGTTGATTCCAAAGGGAGGAAAGTCAATAGGAGAAAGCAGATTTCCCAACAGAGGCATGGGGGTGATGGTCCATAGAACGTAGGGAACAGGAAGCAGGGAGGAGTTGGGAGAGGAGAGGGGAGAGGTAAGAGGGAAGGGAACCAAACCAGTATTTGGATATGAAGAAGATACAGTGAGCCTGACAACAACAGGGCAGAGGGAGGATAGATAGGGATGAACACAGTGGGTTCCATATGAAAATCATGATTGCTTAATCGCGACTTAAAAGTCAATGCTTCATCTATAGCAAGTGTCACTTACCTGAGCTAAAATTGCAGTGCTTCACACAATAACGAACTCGTCTTTTTGGCAATGCTGTCTGAAATCCTTGCTAGATTTCTCTCAGGTCTCAATGTTCTCCTATTTGTTGTTATGGATACTTTGTTACCTGGTAACCAGCTATTCTGCCCCCAGAATGCCTTGTGCTGTTATGGAAACCTGGCAGTGCTATTTAAAATTTTGGTTAACCATGCTTCAGTCTCTTCAGTAAGGTGTGTAGATCATTGGATAGAGATATGGAATTTGAGGAAATTACCAGCCAGAAAGGTAGGCCCTTAGCCTTGTTCCATGGATATCTGTACTGAAAGGACAAGGAAACTGGCAAGAAAATATATACTGGTGTTGTGTGGATTCGCTCAAATTTAGTTGTTTTGCTCGAATCCACACAGTAGGTACTGTGGTAGTGAAACCCCGCGAGGATCACACACATGTTGCTGATGATGGGGATGTGGGTGCCAGGAAAGTAATGGCAAACATTAGAGAAAGAGCAAGAACTAGCGTTGAGACAACCTCGCAGGTGGTAGTGCAGTGAACTAGTACAACTCATGAATCCTTAGCTGGTCATTTACCTGTAGTTCCCCTAATCAAACGTACCATGCAGAGAATAAGACAGGTCAAAAGAGGTTTCCCTGCTACTCCGGCTACAGTGCAAGATCTTGTTATAACAACTGAGTTCACCTTAACAATGTCAGGTGATAAGTTCCTATGATACAGTAGTGGGAGCAAGCTGGACAGAGTCTTAATTTTTGCTACAGAGGCAAACAAACAGCTGCTGAGAGAGTCAAGTGACTGGATGCTTGATGGCACATTTAAATCTTGCCCTGCTCTGTTTGAGCAACTGTATACAGTTCACTGCCTTAGGTCAGGCAAAGTTATTACTGCTGTATAAGTTATGATGAGTTCACGGAAAAGCAGTTGTTTTGCAAGGGTGTTCCAAAAACTCAGTGAGCAGTGCACAGCATTGTCCCCTGACACTGCGATCATGGATTTCGAAAAATCTGCTTGGAAGGCATTTACTGATGTCTTCCCTAATACTGATGTCAGAGGGTGCTTTTTCCCACTATGCACAAGCAGTTTGAAGAAGGATCCAGAAGTACCCTGAGGTACAAGAAAGGTACTGTGCTGATGCTGATTTTTCGCTACACCTACGAATGCTGCTTTCACTAGCATTCGTGCTGCTGCTGATGATGTGGTATCAACCTTTGATGACATGCGAGAGTGGGATTTTTTTCCAACAAATGCGAAATTGCTTATGCCACTATTCGATTATTTCAAGACACCTTGGATTGGTAGACCAAGGGGACATACTGGGTGAAGAAGAGCATGCTTCCCACCCATGCAGTGGAACTGCTATGATACAACTACCAGAGGCATAGCCAGAACAAATAACGCCATTGAAGGATGGCATAGGGGGTTCAGTAGCCACCTTGGATCATACATCCCAGCTTGTGGAAGCCAATCAATTGCCTAAAAGAGAAACAGAGGCTGACAGAGCTCACCATTGAGCAATTGGTGTCAGGGGCTAGCAGTTCAGAGCCAAAAAGGAAATACAAGGATAGGAACAGCCGCATCATGTCCATTGTCAGGGATGCCATGATTCGCAATTGTGGCAAGTGCTGTTTTTAGTATTCGTGAATATGGGCTTCAGGAATTGCATAGCATTCACCATTTCAGCATAGTCGCTGTTTTGTGCAGGTCGCGGTATTCACTTTCGCTCTTATTTACTTGCTACATTTTTTTACACACTATTGTAGCCATGCTGTTATAATGGGATACCAATACAGTGAACAATGATGAGTGCGAGGCACGGAGTGTGTAGCAAAATGGCATAAGGTATTGCAGACGGTGTCCACTCTGGCAAAAGAAGTAAAAGGGATAGTGCCGAAGACCACATCCATGCAGTCAAAAACTGGGAGTACCATTTTGGTAACAAGCTGCCTGCAGACCTGCAGGGATAAGAAGTCTTTGTACAGGGCAACAAACTTGAGATGGAGTTTTGCGTGAATGGCATCAATCTGGACTGAGAAGTCAAGCTTGCTGTTTAGCCACACTCCAAGGTGGTTGAAGGACTGAACTGTTACAAGAGGCATGCCATCCAGAGTGGTGAAGTTGGGGGGGGGGGGAGTGAGTCTGGCCAGTTTCTGAATGCTATCAAAAGTCATGGACACCATTTTGTGTGTGTGTGTGTGTGTGTGTGTGTGTTTTGACTCAGAGTGTGTTGGACTGGAACAAGTGCAGAACATTGTTGAAGTTCTGCTGGAGCAAGTCTTCCATAGATGCAGTGGAGGGACTGAAGGTGAAGATGACTGTATTATCCACATACATGTGGATATGTGAGTTGGCACAGGTGATGGGGCTGTCATTCAGGAAGATGGAGCTAAGGATGGAGCCCAGGACGGAGCCCTGTGAGACCCCAGCCTGGATAGGAAGATGAGGTAACAGGGAGCTTCTAATCCATACTGATTGTTGTTAGCCTGTTAGGAAGGAATGGAACCAAGCAATGGCAGGACATGAGAGGCCAGCAGAACTCAGCTTGTCAAGTAGGAGTGGATGGGACGCTGAATAGAAGGCTTTGGCCATATCAATGATTATAGCAGCCATAATGTGCCCCTGATCCATCCTGGAGAATATAGAATCAATGACAATCAGCAGTGAGAAGACGGTGGAATGGTGGTTCTGGAAACCAGACTGAAAAGGTGAGAGACAGCTGGAGGATGAAAGGAAGTTGAGGAATCTAGAATGGACCAGTTTCTCCTGCAGTTTGAAAGGGAAGGGAAGAGGGAGATAGGAAGGATGTTGCCAAGGGAGGAGGGGTCACCCCTTTGTGAAGTGAAATATCTTTGGTCAGCTTCCAGTACTGAAGAATGGTACAGAGGGAGAAGGAAAGATTGAGTAGATGAGTAAGGGGAGCTGCAATGGCAGGAGCTGAGAGGTGGAGGAGCTTGAAGTCCAGACCATTTGGGCTAGACTTCGACCAGTTGAGTGAGGAATGAGCAAACAAGGTTTCTTGCATGGTAACTGAGGGGAAGTGCAAACCTGGTGAGGGATGGGGGAAGCGAGCACTAGAGGAAGCAGAGGAGCCAGGAGGGGGAAAAAATTGAAGGAGCAGATATTGACAAACTCATTGAAGTGAGCAACAACAGAGGTAGGGTCAGATACAGGTGAACCATTTACTTTGATAGTTGAAGAACAGAACTGGGCAGGGGGTCAAAAGGTGAGTGGATAGCCTTCCAGAATATAGCTGGGGTGTTAAGGCTAAAGGGAGAATACAGGAAGCCTCTGCTGGTGTGAAGCATACCGCACACGTTACTATCCCTAGTTATTGTATAAATTTGAGTACTAATGATGATTAGTGGAGGTGTGATACAGTTGCTATTTTTTAGCTCAGGTCATAAAGGATGATTAAAAGTGAATTTTGTATCACCTTGTTCAGCAACTCCTAAGCAGATGTTTTCCCTAATAACACCATATCTTCTTTTACGGTACAACTGGCACAACTGCTTGAACTAAAAGGTGATTGGGAAGCAGGACTTGTAGAAATTCAAAACTGCCATACTGGGCACATTATGCCTACTAATAAAAACATGTTCTGTATCCTGTATCCCCCAATAATGTAAACAAGACTATAAGGCCACAAAACTCAGAGAAGAAGTGTCTGAAATCCCAAAAGGTTATTGTCATACCACTGGCATCATTATAATCAGATCAATAAAGGTATATTTCCAAAAAATGAACTGCTTCTGGTTTTGGAACAATAAACCAAAGCCAGGGGATTAACTATTGCTAGTGACATCAGATACATCTTGCATATGAAAGGGCAATTAAAGCATATATTGGGTTTTAAGAGGCTCGATATAGACATAGTAAAGACTGTGAAAATGAACCCCACAGATATTAATGGGGGGGGGGGTTACACACTGTATATCCACACAGATATTATCACACATGAAGTGGTGGGTGATATTTATGTATCTTTGCTGAGATGTGTACCTGTGAAGGGTCAGAACAATGAGATTGTCACCATTTCCTATGAAAAGCCCACTACCGGACAGTCTGTAAACATCACATTGATGTGGTCAGTACTGAAACAAAGAATGACCAAAATGAAACAGTACCATTTCAGTTTGGAAAGGTAATTGTGAAGTTGCATTTTCATTCACAGAGACTGCTTTAAAATTGAACAAGGGATGGTGGTTATCAGACAATATTGGGACCCGGCATTGTACAAAAACTAATACAAAGTGCATGCTGGATATGGTCTCCTATGCTTTTATGGGGTTCTGGTTATGTATGAGTCTGGTATTGGTAGGGGGGTAATATTTCAGATTTTATTTAGAAAACCCACCCCCTTTTTAAGATGGAATTTGAAATTGCTAAACTGCATATACAGACTGCTGCAAAAAATACTGCTAAAGACATTGTAAGTCATTTGACTAGCACAGTCATTCACAAAGTTTCACACAGTGATTCGTCCCCTTAAGGTGGACTGGGTCTGGTTATGGTCAAGAGAGCAAGACAGAGAAACTGCAGAAGGCTCCCATCGCTTCTCATCAGTCCTCCTAGCTACTTTAAAAAAATTGTTTTAAAATGCATAACAAAAAAAACAAGAGGTCAACGTCTAAATGTTATTTCAAGGGGTGTACAAAATCCAGATATTTGTTTTACAAACATGGCCTTTGTTAACTGTGGGTCTTAAGAGTTTACAGACTCAGAAATGTACTCATTTGTCATGGTACCCATATAGACTAATGTGAAAAGAAGTGTTTATGTTGAGATACTACCTCTGGCTGCTCTTTCAGAAACCTCGCCAATAGTATTTTATGTAGTGGGGAATGTGAAGACTATTTGGAGCTCAACAACACCCTTCTTTATCTAGTTTGTAAGATTACTGGGGGTGATGATAATGACATTGCTGCAGTTGCCAGGGTGAGCCTGATAAACTGTCTAGCGGCCACCATTTTCAATCAGCTGGATGAGACTGCCGGGGATTGCCTCATCAGCCAAAGCAACAATAGTTACCACTACAGAGCAATGATAGAGTCCATTTTAAACAACAGCGAAGAGACCCTTTTTATCCAATTCATGACTGACTTGTTTTACAAAGATGCACCAGGGAAACACAATATCATTGTCAGGGATGGAGATAATCAGGGGTAGATAAAAGATGCTCTTTCACTGCCACCGGTAGAAGGGCGGAGCATTTGGCTCACATACATTCAAGCCTTTCTTCCAAGAGAAACTGATGCTGAATGGTGTGGACATTAAACCTATACTGACATGTAACACAGATTCTTTCTGTCTTACGAATGATGATGCTAAGTCTTATGATATACTACTAAGATTGCAACGGAATAGACATGCGGTCGAAAACCGCATGGTTAAAACATTGCGCATGGTTCAGAATTAGTTTATTTAATTTAGTGTGGTTTTTGACAACAATTTTCTTGGGGTGCCTGCACAGCACTCTATTTGACCACATGGGTTTTAATCACACAATTAACATACAGAACCAGGTCTTATAAGCTAAAGATCATGTCTGCCTCTCTTTTTGTCAAAAGGGTGAAGGTGATCCCAGGTGTGTATTTGGGGCATGCAGGAACCTTCCTGACTTCTAATGCTTAATACCCCATAGACATAGTGTGTAGGAAAGTGTTTTCTTTACCTGTAGGAAGCCTCATCTGCAATGAAGATAATTTGTTTTTAGGCCAATTACCAAAAATGATTGTTACGGCTTTAGCTTACCACAGGTATTTTATGGGTGATTATGGTTAGGGATGTGCGAGTCAGCTGTAACCCGGTTCTGGTTCTGGCTCTGATTTTTTCTGAAAAGGTTCTGATTTACTCTGATAAATTGTAGATCTATTTTAGTGTATTTGAGTATGAGAAATGCATCAGTATTATTCTTTTAGATCCCTCTTGTTAAAAAAATGTTACCTTTTAAAAAATATTTTGCATCTGTATTTGCGTGTTGTTTTTCAAGGTCAGCAAGCAGCCAACAACAGTAAAATAAATTGATTGTTGTTCTTGCCAATCCTGTGTGTCAGCTAGCACATGACATACATAGAACATTCGGTTGGATTCACAAAACTCTTGAAAATCCTGCAACTGCGAGAAAAACTCAGCACAAGAGGGTTGCCACTTGCAAAACTGCAGTTTCTCCCGCAGCTACAGTATTCTCAAAAGTGGAGTCGGTTTATGATTCAGCTCCAAGATTTATGGCAGCTTGTAGGTGGCGTTGTCATAGAAATCCCCATAGCTGTGGAAAAACGTTATGGCTGGTGGGACCAGCCGTAACATCGTCCTTAGCCACTGTGGATATGAATAGCAAACTTTGCAGCTGTGGAGATTTTGGTCTGTGACTGGAGTTGCGGTGTGGGACTTAGTCCCCATTGTATACAGGTCATTTGAGACTTTGCAGTAATAGGAGGCAGTGTGTCAAATTTTGAAAAGAGAGACAGAGACCACCAAATTCAACAGCAGAGTGCAGAGTGCAGACCTTCACTGAATCTGGCATGCTTTTTGATGGGAGACCGGCAGCATGAGCAGGATGTCATAGGGCCCCAGCCATCCCTCTTGCCCTTTTGACTTGAGATGTTATTTTTTATTTGTAATTATTTTGCTAGCCTACATGGTGTTATAATAAGAATCATAGGCCCCAACCACCCCACACACTCCTGTCTGATTGGCCAATTATTTTTTATCACTTGTGTTTTCCTTTTTTCATCTGGTTGGCCTTGCCCCAGCATTGCAGGGATTTTTTTATAGAGCTTTTTGCCCCAACCACCACCTACTCCTGCCATGAAACCCACGTGCCAGTCCACAGCCCTGTTGCCACCCCCCCTCCCATTGTCAAGCTGGTGGGGATCTACACAGTATACTCCACCTGGTTTTCCAAATTGAAAAACACATGCAGCAATACATATGATGTAATATACACTTTGACCACACAAAAAGGATTTTTTTTACTTGATCTTTCTGTTATGGCTGCTGACCTCTGTCCTCTGAATTCAAAGAAAGAAAGAAATTTAATTAAATTGAATAATATCATCACCATAGTCTTCAAACACTAACAAGGAAGCACCCTTATTAGGAGACACCTGTTGCAGCTCTTTGTCATCATCAGTTTTCTGTTCCTGCCACTCTTCACTGAACTGGTAACAGAATTTGTTGAGGTTGACTTTTAGGAAGGTAAGGCTCTGTACATTTTCAGGATTAAGCCTTGTGCGGTCATCTAAGACAGCATTTCGAGCTGTGCTAAATATACGCTCACAGGAAACACTAGTGGGAGGACACTAAGAAGCTTAATAGCAAAGGCAGACAGTGCAGGCCAGATGTTTTTCTTTTCCAGCCAGTACTCAAAAGGGTCATCAGTAATATAAATGAGTGATTCTCAGAAATAGGCATCCACAATATTAGACATAGGCAAGAAGGCATCTCCATGACAGACTGATCTGAATTATCAGTTTCCATGAGTTTTTACCAAAAAGTGTGAGTTATCTGAGTGCTTTTCAGAATGACATGCCTTTTTCAAGGGCCATGAAAGAGGACTTGGTGCAGGACTATCCATGTTGACAAAGGAGTACATGGTATCACTAAATGGAAATTATTCCTGTCACCACCAACAGATGTTGCATCATCAGATAGAGCATCCACATCACATGATTCACTTGTATTGTGAAATACAGCCCTGTTCTTTTCCTGTTCAATTGCTGAAATCAGCATGTTTTTGTGTTTGAGATAAGAGTCACTGATGGGGTGTGTGAAAAAAAAAAATTTGCCAGCAGAACTGAAGTGAAAGTCAGACTTTCGCGTCCATGAAAGTTTGGAAATCCATTTCCAAACAATCATGGAAATTCTGCTTCCCCTATATTTCAAAAAAGCTTCGCAAATTAATCTCTGGTGGCTAGTGGTTCCCCCCCACACCAGACCCAGAAGAAAACAAAGAACAATATCCCTATTCCTTGTTGGCTAGCGGCCCCTCCCCTCACTGGATCACCCACCCAACTTTTAAAAAAAAATCCCTTTTAAGTAGTGATCCATCCCTCCTCCCCTGCCTGACAGTGCCCACAAACCAACGAAATGCCCTGATGCCCTGGTGGCTAGTTGTCCCTCCCCTCCACTCATTCACCTCCCCTGAAGTGTATAGTAACCCCCCATCTCTGTCCGTACTTTTACAGAACAAATTGCCTGGTGGTCTAGTGGTTTCCCAATCCCCTCCCCATCACTGATCCCCAGTCTCATATTATATCCCTGGTGGTCTAGTGCCCTCACCCCAGCAGGTATCCCACCACCCCACTCCTACCCCCATTGAAAACTGCAGCAGGAGGCTCAGCATAGTCCTCCTCTCTCCTCCACAGCCAGCCCACCCACTGAGCTGTTAATGAATGATCATGTTCCTGCACTTTCCTCTTTCATGGCACAGGCAACGTATTCTCTAAAAGTATGGATGGATACGGGGGGCTTACTATATACTTCAGGGGGTGAACGGGTGTAGGGGAGGGAGTACTAGCTACCAGGCCATCAGGGCATTTCGTCAGGCTGTGGGCACTGTCAGGCAGGGGATGGAGGAAGGATTGCTAATTAAAAGGAGAATTCTTTTTTCTAAAAGTTGGGCAGGTGATCAGGTGGGGGAAGGACCGCTAGCCACCAGGAATATTTAATTGTGTACCTGTGGGGTGGGTTGGTTGAGGGGCCATTAGCCATCAGGGCTTATTTTATTTAGCACTGGGTGAAATTTCAACCATAACTTTCATGGAAGTTTTCAGCTCTGCCACAGGCAGAAGTTCGGAAACTTCCACAAAAGTTCCTTGATTACTGCAGAAGTTCCATGGGGGCAAAAAATTGCATCCATGATCACTGAGATCTGAAGAAGGCAGCTGCTGAAACTTAAACTGAGGGTCAAGAACAGTTTAAAGAAGAAAATGTTTGTCTGTCATGATACTGTGAAGTGTTCTGCAATTTTGGAATTACTGTATTAGTCCGTCTTTGAGGGATACACCAGATTTATCTCAATTTTGTTCAAGACCTCTAGACAGCCTCCTGAGTTCCTTGTTCAGTATATATATATGATGGGAATAACCTGGCTTAGAGTAGTATTATTTTTGCTAATCTGTCGAGCTGCTTCTTCAAAGGGAGTCAAGAACAATGTAAGATGCTCCATGAGGCCCCACTGGAATGAGTTCAGCACAACACAACACAATCTGCTCTGTTGTGCTCCATGGTATATTCATGGACTGCCTTCTTTTGTGCAAGAAGCCTCTTACACATGTAAAACATTGAGTTCCATCTTATCTAGAGATGTGCGAAATTACCAAATTTCATTACAGTATGTGAAATATTTCACATAATTTGGCTGTTTAACAAAATATTTCATGGAAGCAATTTCGCCCTCGGAGTATGAAATTTTGCCCATGTAGCATGAAATTTCACCTGCAAAATGGCAAAATTTGCCAGTCGTAAGTGAAATGTCACTATTTTCAGGCAAAATTTCATATTTCACAGGAGAAATTTTGCAACTTCACACCCCACAAAATATTTAGTGGAACAGACGAATTACGCAAAATATTTCACATGGTGAGATTGCCAGTTTCGTAGTAATTTCACTGGCAAAATGTAATTTTGCAACATCTTTTGTCTTGTTGGAACATCTAGTTTTAGTTGCTATATTGGCAATTTTTTTTTCTGGAGGTCAGCCAAGATAGCACATGATTTTTCGGAGTGACTAAAATGGACATAGATTTTCTTTGCAGCTCCCACTAGTGTTACCATACTGTTGTCGCTGGAAAGAAAAGTTCATACTAACAGACTTAATGAGAGTGCAAAGCACGGAAAGAGAGTAAAACTACGACATTTAAATGCACTAACAATATTGTCACCATTGTCTGGAACCACAAATTCATTATAGAGTCCCAGGGACTCTAACCACTCAGAAATGTTGTCATACAACTCTTCCAAAATATTGTCAGCAGTGTGATGCTTCTCAAACATGCTAACTCAAAATGCTACCATTCTTTGTCTACCTTCCTGTTCACTGCTGCTTGTGGTGGAGTTTGAAGATGATCATGACACCCAGTGTGCTATGATGCACATATAATCAGTGGTTTGAGAACCTGTCCACATGTCTGTGGTCAGGTGCACAGAACCACCTTTGCTGTCTTGAAGAGCCAATTTTATTTTCCCTTGCATATATTAATACAGTTTGGGAGCAGCCACAGTCACAAAATATTTATGGCTTGGTACAGTATGTTGTAATGTGGAGCAAAATATTTTAAAAGGACTCTAAAACCATCACTCTCCACCACAGAAAATGGTTACAGGTCCTTGGCAATAAATTCAGCTATTAACTGATTATTTTTCAACGTGACTTGATGTGATCTTACTGATCTACTGTAAGCAGTTTTTTGTTCAAGCATTGCAGTAATGGTCTGCTGTTTAGATCATGCAAGGGGGAAAAATCCATTCAATTGCACTGGTGAAGCCGTAGCTTGTTCAAATACTGTTGCCAGTGAAGTTTAACATGTTTTTTTTCTGTCCTGTCTTTCAGTTTCTGTCTTCACCATCACTATTGTTTGTAGGATTATTTCCATCTCAGATGTTTGTCCCTTTCTCAAGACTGCTGCACAGCCAAATGATTGGATGTGCTCTTTGCAAATGCCTTTTTAGTGATGTACCAAACTGGATCCTCACTTTCCCCCTACTAACTCCTGATGACAAAAGGTGCAGACAGTTAACACATTCATTTTTGGGACTTACATTAAAATAACTCCACACAACTATGTAATCATTATGCCAGTGTCAAGGTGAATCACCTCTTAGGTTCTTGGTGGTAAACAGCAAACAGAAGAACCAACAGACAAAAGACATAAGTGGTAATAAACTGGCTTACTACACAAAATCAGACATGTGCCCTACTCAGAACCTTACCAGAAGTAGGCACTGTGAGCTTAAGTTTCCCTATACACTAGGATTTGAAGTCAGTCTTGGGAAAAGTATGTCATGCATTAGCTTATTTAGTTAGATAATAACCGTGAGAACAACTCTTATTTGCATATATGAGATACAGAAAATGGACTCTATTGGTCAAAAGTTAGGTGGCTCCACAGTGTGCCTAAAAGTTATACATTTGGTGCAAAGTCAGCTAAAATGAGAACAAAACACTCTTACAGAATACAAAGAGATAATAGACATAAGTGCGGTGTTACATAAATCCACATAATGGCAATGCAGACTACATATTGCAGTACATGACTTCTTAGAAGATTAGAACATGTGTTGGACAAAGAACTCAAAATGCATTCTTGGTACACTACTTATACGTTTCCAATAAATCACAGCAATGATCTTATATATTGTCCCTGATACCTTATTCGTATGTAGTAGATATCTGTGCCCTATAGGTTAGTAATGATTATAGCTTATTGGAGCCATGATTAGACAATACTGTAGATGCTGTTAGTGGTGTGCTGTGGGGTTTCCAGTATAGGTTAGGGAACCGAGTGTAACATTCCTCCCCCCTTCTTGCCTTACTGAAAAGGCAACACTAATGGGTAAGTTGTGGGTGATAGCATCACATGGTCGCCAAATTGTTGAGGTGAATCACCTCTTAGGTTCTTGGTTATAAAGAGCAAACAGAAGAAACAACAGATAAAAGGCATAAGTGGTAATAAACTAGCTCATTACACAAAATCAGACATATGCCTTACTCAGAAACTTACCAGAAGTAGGCACTGGGAGCTGATGTTTCCCTATACTCTAGGATATGAAGACGGTCTGAGGAAAACTATGTCATGTATTAGCTTATATAGTTAGAGAATAACCATGACAACAGCTCTTACTTGTGTATATTAGATACAGAAAATGGGCCCTATTGGCCAAATGTTAGGTGGCTCCACAGTGTGCCTAAAAGTTATACATTTTGTGCAAAGTCAACTAAAATGACAACAAAGAACTCTTACAGAATACAAAAAGATTATAGACATAAGTGCAGTGTTACATAAATCCACATGATGGCAGTACAGACTACATATTGCAGTACATGACTTCTCGGAAGATTATAACATGTGTTGGACAAAGAACACAAAAGGCATTCTTGGCACATTACTTACACGTTTCCAATAAATCACAGCAATAATCTTATAGATTGTTCCTGATACCTTACTCTTATATGGTAGATATCTGTAACCTATAAGTTAGTAATGATTATAGCTCATTGGAACCACAATTAGATAATACTGTAAATGCTGTCAGTGGTGTACTGTGGGGTTTCCAATACAGGTTAGGGGACCAAGTGTAACACCAGGAACTGCAGCAGGTTTGGTGGCAGTTGTTTGTGACCCGGATTCATGCACACTGTGGCTGTCCCCAGAAGAGTACCATGATTATTGATTGTTTTTCCACTGGCTGTGACTACTGGTGGTTCTTTTGTGTGGAGGAACCCAGGTGGCATCCTCTACCTCATCAGGATCACATTCCGATTCATCACCTTTGGAAGAGCATAACTGCGATACATTGTGATTGTGATCTTGTTCTTGTACATTTACAACCTCTTTTTCATCAGAGGCACTGCTTTCTGATGAAGGAGCCTGATATACATGAGTGCCATATCATGGAGTGCCACATCTAATGGTACCAGATAGAGCCTTTTCCTTCCACATTAGCTTTCTAGGTCTAATTGTTCTGGCTACATTTTTTCCTGTTTTACTTTTATTAGATTTTTCTGGCAATGCCACTGACAGTGCTGCACTACTTTGATAAGGGATTCACCAACATTATTTTCTTTTTCTGGTTGTGTTGCTTCATCTTTTTCTGCTTGTATTGCTTCATCTGTTTCTGGTTGTGTTGTTTCATTTTCATCAGTTGTATTAATAATATCTTCAGCAATGATTTTTTTCTGAATTTGTTTTTGGGCAATATTTTTATTGTTGTGTGTAACAATTTCAGCCATACTGCTGGTGTTGACCACATGTTACTTTTTTTTGTTTGTTTATTTGTTTAACGGGTAAGCACGACTGGACATTACATCTTTTTACAGGTGTGACTCATGCAATAAAAACACAACAAATAGATTCATATATAGATAACAAAATAAAAGCTATAGGAATAAAATTCCACATCAATATTTCATGTCATATATAAAATCAATTAAAACAATTACATTCATTACAATTCTTACAAAACAAACAATACCAATACCATTGCTCAAAATGGCTAGAAATGCTACAGTGCATAGAACAAAGGGATACCAAAACCTTTTGGACTCTGGCAGCTAGAGGCACCAAGGGCTCTGTTTCATATTTTGACACACATATTCATGAAGACAAATGGGTAAAGTACTTCACAGAACTATTCTACAATGACCAAGCCCCAAATGATGAATCACTTTTAGTGCAAAAACCCATAAAGATATAAGTAGACAAAAACAATATATATATACATTAAATCTATGAACAGGAATAAAGCACCATGACCAGATTGCATTCCTCTGGAAGTTTTCCTGACAAGTATGAACAAATGGATTGCTGTCCTGCTATCAATGTTTAATAAAATACAGGGTTTTAAATAATTGATTAGCAGATTTTTTCTTGGGACAATACTAACTGTACAGAAAGCATTTATATACTGTAGGTTTTCTAGAAGTGTTATGTTTGTTAAACACAGTGAGGTAAGTGCTGTGCATTTTCACAATGTTTTAACACTTTTATGAGCAAAACGCTAATCAATTTTTAGAGTTAAATAAAACCCTGAAGTACTTAGGGAAGTTTATATTCCCCCATCTTGGAAAGGGGCCATCATTGTTCCCATTTTTAGGAAAGGGAATCAGCAAGGCCCAGCAGCGTACAGACCGATAAGCCTACTTGATGTTTCACTAAAAGTCTTTTCATATATAATCTTACAAAGATTATTATCGAATTTAGAAGAGCTGGGGGGGAGTTGAGTAATTGTCAAGCAGGCTTCAGATTAGGATTTAATACAGTGGATAACTGCTTTGTGAATGCTCATTTGATAGAAAAGTAGGTCTATCGTAGGAAACAGAGCTTATACATATTGTATGTTGATTTTAAGACAACTTTTGACTCAGTTAATAGAGACATTTTATGGAAGATTATGGAGAAAAGGGGATTGATATGCAGCTGATTCACATTATAAGAAGTCTATAAAGTGATACTTGGGCAAAAAAAGGGCTGGTCAGAATGGTAAACTCTTACAAACTACTGCTGTAAAAAATGATGTAAGACAGAGGTGTGTATTGGCCCCCACACTATTTTCAGTATATATTGGCACTCTGTTAGCAGATTTCCATGTACTACCATTTGATTCTCCAAAAATCTAAGAAACAGATTGTGATACAATGGCATTTACAGATGATATTGTAATTTTCTCTCTAAGAAAGCATTGTAGATGAAACTGGATTTTTTGCAGGCAAAAATAGGAGAGCTGAAACTTCAAGTTAATGTATCCAAAACACAAACATCGATATTTGGAAAGAAAAAAAAAAAAGAAAGAGTAACATGAAATTAGAAATTGTGAACCCAAGCTATTCATGTAACAAAAACTTATACCTATTTGGGCTTAGTGTTTTCAACAAAGTCCCTTTGGAATAAACATATTGAAAACGTTATGAGAGCAGCAAACAAAAAAACTGCTTATGCGATAAGCAAATTCAATTATATGTATGGAGGAATGTCAGTTAAACCTCTACTGGAGGCTATAAGAGCACAAGTAGGTTATGCAGGAGAGATCTGGGATATAAAAAAATAAATAAAATTTGATGACACCAATGCACAAAGTTTTAAGAAGTATGCTTGGGGTACCCCAATCCTTCCCTGCCAGTTACATCAGAACAGAAACAGGATTACACAATATAAATACTATTTTTAATATTGAAAAAACTAAACTTCTGGCTTAGAATAATCAGATTGACAGAAGAGAGACTAGTAAAAATATGCTAACAAAAGAAAATCAGCTGGCACAAGAGAGGATGCAATAAAGATGGTTGGCTTAATAATATGTATGCCATAAGGGACAAATACAACCTAAAATTCCTCAGTAGATATATGGAGAATAATATTAGACTTAGCTTGCAGTACAAAAAATATATAAAAAAGAAAGTAAGCAAGCACTGGGCAAAGATCAATATGGAAAAAATTAATATGTCCAGATATTCACTATGATTTGCAGAAAATGGTTTAAGTAACTTCCAGGTACAGCATTACTTTGATGTCCTAACTGACACTGTGTTAAGGAATACATACATTAGATATAAATTTGAAACTTGCATGAGTAATGTCATATTAACAAAAAACAATAAAATGCAGTCCTTGTCAACTGAATGTGACAGCAAAGTAGGAGGAACAGAAAACCTGATCCACATACTCTGGGAGTGTTGTTAGTATAGCAAAATAAGAGTAAAATTTATACAAAATATTTTCTCCATTGATTCCATAGAAAAATTAGGCATGGGCATCAAAATTCTTACAAAAACTGTGATAATACAGAAAATCAACTAACAATTAAAGCACTATCCACTTTTTTTTTTTTTGCCAATGCAGCTCATATATGGAAAACGAGTGTTCCTAAGAACTAAAATGTTTGAAATGTTTGAAAACTGTCTGTCTAGGATTGGGAGGAACAAAAAGGGTTGTTGAAAACTTATAGTCATATGAATCCCTTTGAACATAAAAGAGCTATTAGCTTAAAATCATTTTGTTAATCAAGTCTGGTTTTGCACACTTGGAATCCTGACCCTTACAGAAATAATTATGTGAAATGTTTTCATGCTGCACACATAAAACTACCCAAGTGATCTGCATGCTGCAAGTATGATTTAAATGTTAAATTGGAACCGACTGCATGCATATGGCATGCGTGAAGCAAGCAAGTGTGGAAACCATGATTTTTATGTTAAATTGGGAAAGACTGAATGCATGTGGCATGCATGCAGAAAGTAAGTGGTCACTGATAATTGCACATGTAAATGTTAAGTGACTTTCTCAGGATCACACCATAGACAAGAGGGGGTTGATGAGATTCAAACCCAGGTCTTCATACCCCTAAGTCTCATGGCTTGCAGTTCAGTGCCTTTAACCACTAAGCCCTACTATCTGTACACATATGGCTCACTTGTACTTCAATACATACTGTATCTGACTACATCAACAAGCATGCGGCATGCTTGTAGCCACTGTTATGCATTTCAGTTTTCTTTTTCTTCTCTTACTCATCTCAGTTTCACAGTTGAACTGTAGCACACATACCAACCTGCTACAGACAACCCACCAAGTATAGATATAAGTAAAAATCCTCTTACTTGAGTACTAGGGAGCCAGAGGCAGTAGTCTTTAAGAGATAATGTCCATAGGTCTGACAGCTAGGGTGTACCGTCTTGAAATGAATGTAGTTGTTGTTTATTACTATTTTATATGTTATGATGATGAGTTGGAGAATAATGAAGGCCATTGTTCTACTAACAAGGCCCTTGTTAGTCGAGTGGTGGCCTTCATTAATCTCCAACTCTCCACCAATAATGTATAAAATAGTAATAAAAAATACCCCCATTCATTTCAATGGTGCACACTCCTGCATTCTCCTTTGCCCTTTGTCATAATTTGCCTGAACATGGGGATGTGGCGGTCAGCTTTACTGGTGGGGGGGAATAAGTCTGACTATAGTGGGACTCCAATAGACTGTGCATACCATACCGCTCAACTATCTGTGAATGCAAGGGAAAGCTCTAGAATGTCTGTAACATCTCTAAAAGGTACAACATATTTGTTTTGACTGAAAAGTGATATGTAAATCAGAAAAAATTAAAATGTATAAGATTCCTTTGTATATACCCTGGAGCAGTGTATCAAATTTGGGCTTAAACCCACCCAGTTACGAAACAATTTTTTTCCTGGCTGAAGGTCTGCCCCCCCCCAAAAAAATAAATTTGTCCTGATTTTTCTCCCTGAATCCATTTTCCTATGGGTCATGAAGCTGCCCAAAGGTGAAGGAATGTGAAAAACACATCAATATTTCAGTCCTTCCTCCTTCCCCAATCCCCCTGTAAAAAAAAAAAAAATTATTTACTTTTATTTACCCAGCCATGTGGCCAGAACTTGCAGCCTGTCACAGTGTGCCACCAGCCCAGTTTTCAGTCTGCTAGCCCCTCTCTCCTTCCACCAGAAGATGGGTGCTAGAACTGACCATCACAGATCTCCAACGTGGTCCGTGACCATGTCAGCTCACCAACCAAACTCACCAAACCTCGGTTGCTTGCTTCTTGCTTGGTTGTTGCTGTGGCTGCTGCTGCACTGCACTAATCAAGGCCTATAAAGGCCATCCACACCACTGTCACCACTACTACTAAGCCTAGCTTGCTGCCATGGGGTCTGTGCTGCTTTTTTTTTTTTTTGCATGGTGAGCCTGGTAGAGTAAGGAGGTAGCCCCTCTGCCCCTTTCATCCACCAGGGGAGATGGAGACTCACTAAGAGTAGACCAACAAAAATATGCTGCCACAACACTGTAATTGAGAGTTCAGTGCACACCGACTCCTCCAAGCTGTAGTGCACAGTCTGTCTACTTTGTGGTGGGAAAAACAGTGTCACACTTGCAAGACTCATGGGGCCCAATTCCAAGATGCATGGCGCAACTCACGGGCATCTGCGAGTTGTTCCTTGTGGCACTATGCCAGGGATCCTGTATCATATTCCAAGACAGGCAGGGTCCCCGCCATCTATGTCCTGTGACTTGTGGCAGCCACAGGCTAGCACCAAAGGAATGGCACAATGGACCTGGGTGCCACAAGTCACAACCCACAGATAACTGCCTCCTCCAGAGCTCCCCCTACCCTGGAACATTACCACAGGCACCTGGGGTCATTGGGAGGACTGGCCAGGTGGCACTGGCATTTGGGGGCACAGTGAGAAATGGACCTTGGGGGTCCCCGACATTTAGAGGGTGGTGGTCATGTCTGTGCTGGGGGGATATGGGGAGATGGACTATGTGCATGCCGTGGCACTGCAGAGTGAGCATCCATCAATTGGCATGGACAGATGCCCCTTAGACCCTCTCCCTGCTGGTCTAACTACGCTGCACCATAGTGGCTCTTGGAATCACGTAAGTGGGTTATGGCAGACTCCCTTTTGGAAAAGGGCTGAGTTGCTGCCATAAGCCACCCTTGCACCATGCTGCTGTGGGTTGTGGACATAGTGGGTGTCATAGCCCACCTTTGGCGCAACCCGCATATGGCATGGTTCAAGCCACAACTTGGAATCCCCACTTGTGTAATGCATATCGCAAGGTGTGATTTGTGCCATGGGGTCTGGCGTAAATCACCTTGCACCATGCATAATGCATCTTGAAATCGGGCCCATGCACTCTTTCTTGGCTGGAGCTCATCCACATCACATGTGATTGTGCCAAGTCTGGAGAGTACCTGTAGCATGAGCACACACAGGCCATGTGGGCACTTATCGTGCAAAAGATTAAATCCAAATTTAATGCCATTATTGCCACACCATAAGAACAACCTAGGCACAAATATGGGGGGAGGTGGGGCAACTGCCTCTGCGCTATCTAAATGGCACTGCTGCATAATGGTAGAAATTTATTCTCAGGTGCCAATGCAATGGTTTCCACTGTGTTCTGAGGTACTGTATCTCCATGTTTCATGAATGTGTCCTGATCATCATGTGGGTTAGTGTCCCTCATTGTCCCTCATTTTGAGTGTCCATGTCCCTCATTTCAGTGGCAAAATCTGAGATGTGTTGCATGCTTCCAAGACCCTTCTCATCACAAAGAGTGCTCAGCATGGCCATAGTGTATATCCTCAATACAGAATGACAAAGGGATGATAAGTGAGATGAAACAGTCATGGAGAAACACATTTGTAGTACCAAATGTGCATAAGGGATTTGCATGGTCCAAAACAAAAAGGATAGGCTTCACAACACAGAGGCCACTCTTCATACATGTGGAATGGGGGATGTTGACTGGCTATATTCTAGGCATTTAATCCAGTAAGCAAACAATACTTTACGAATTAATGGTGATTCCATGACAAAAATCAAAAGCCATTAAACAACTTGCAAAAGGATCAGAATTCATGAGTTTACCTAATTTTTATGGGACTCCAAATAAAAATGTATTTTAATGACTCTAATTGCTAGCAGTAGAATAAGAAATAGAAACTGATGTGTTTTTTTAGACGGGATGTGTACCAGCTTAGCTGCTGCACACATACAGCATGTGAACCTGATGTGGGGCCCGATTCCAAGTCAAATGTCACAACTCACCGGCGTATGTGAGTTACGACATTCGCCACTATCCAGCACCTACTGCATTCAAAAGGCAGCAGAGTCCCACCACTTGCGACATGTGGATTATGCCATGCGGAGGGCTACGCCACAGGCATGGTGTAGATGGCCCATATGTCTCAAGTAGTGGCCAGCTGCTGGCAGCCTGCCTGAAGCCCCCCCCACCCTGAAACACCACAGCACACACCAGGGGGCATGTGGGGCAGAACTGGTGGCACAGGAGTCCGGGGGGGTGCACCGGTGAATGGACCCCCGGGGGTCCCTGGCATCTGGGCGTGGGAGGCATGGGTATGCCTCTGAGGGCACAGGGGGCACATCAGTGTCATTGTCACAGTGCCAAGGGGGGGCAGCCAATGGATAGTACCATCAGATGCCCCTTACAGCAGCTCTGGGCTGCTCTAACTTAGCACTGCCAGTGCAGCTCTTGGAATCATGCTAGTGGGTTACGGCAGCTGCCTTCCTGGAATAGGGCACAGTTGCTGTTGTAACCTGCACTTGTGCCATGGTGTTGTGTGCTGTGGCATAGTGGGTTGCATAACCCATGGTTGTTGTAGCCCGCAGCCACCATGGCGTAAGGTGCCTCTTGTGATCGGGACTGGCGCACCACTTGGCATAGGTCGCGAGATACACAAAGGGGTTTGGTGTAGCTCGGCTTATGCCGGCGTACAACCTCTTCGAATCTGAACAAGCAAACCTGATGTAATTTTTAGAAGATGTTCATACCAGCTTACCTACTGTGCACATGTCAAGCTTGCAGCATGCAAACCTGATTTGCTTTTTAGACCTGGTTCACTTAGGATCACTTTGTATATGAGAACTACATGCACACATTGCACAATTAAGCATGTACACAGCACATCTATATTTCTGTAAGGGGATGCACTTTATGTGAAGGAGTCCTAGGACATAGCATGTTTTCAATGATTTTAAAGTCTGTAGATGTGTAATCATTTTGTATGTTTAAAATAAATATTCATATAGCAAAGAATTCTTTTAACTGTATATCCATGTGTAATACTTATATGTATCAATGTGTAATTACCTTTTGTGTCAAACAATAAATTACAACAACATCCTAAAAGGAAACATCAAAGCAGTCCCACCCTCCCTAGCCCTTGTTAATCTACCTAAATCAGGACACTGCAGGAATTTGTGAAGACTAAGTGGCTCACCTGATTGGAATATTCTATACACAAACCTATCCATAAGATAATTATGGTTAGCATTAATTGGAAGCCACTCTATTCTATCCAAAACTAAACAATGATGGGTGACATGAGGGATAGACAATGCAAATTTACTCAATGTTTGCAATAAGACAGACTTTTTAGACACAGAATTTGCAGAGGCATTATCAATGACCAAAGAAGCATAAGTAACAATAGGCAAAAGGCACTGTTTGACAACAGCCGTTTTAGTTTCATCAGTCATAAAAGACCTTAACCTATACAACATACCTAACTTGCTGTGAATTTTTGAATAAACACTATTCAAATGAGAATCATGACTCCACAGAGGGTATAATATAAGACCCAAATATTTAAAAGTAACCACGTTCTCAGAAACATTACCATCCAATGCTTCAACATGAAGACACGTCCCCAAGGATTTTAATACAGGAGATGTTCCAAAAAACATAGTTTTTCTTTTCCTTACATTTAGAACCAATTGATTTACATCTAGCCAATGCTGGAGATTGCCCATTTCTCTGGACAAAACTAAATTTAACTCAGACATTGTTTTATCATGTGCATATACCACAGCTTCATCAGCATAAAGCATTAGGCTAACATATTTCAATGCAGCAGAAATCCCATCAAAGTACAAAGAAAATAAAAGAGGACCCAGTATGGAGCCCTGTGATACTCCATATTTTACTGTAAGCTTCCCAGAGATGTAAGCATTTGCACCATTTGATACCTATTTTGTAAGTAATCTGTAAACCACAGCAAAGCAGTATGTCCTATACCAATGCACTCAGCCTTTTAATCAGAAGTTCATGGCTAACCAAATTGAATGCCTTGGTCAAGTCCACAAATGCAGCCCCACTTAAACACCCATTCTCCATATCCTCTAGGACTGCGTCCGTGAAATCGACCAAGGCAGTCTCTGTCCCATAACCCTTCCTAAATCCATGCTGATGCCTTGACTACAAACTATTATGATCAACATAATCAGCAAGCTAATCAGTATCCTCTCCTGAACCTTAGCTATGGCAGACAAAATAGAAATGGGTCAATAGTTCCCACAATTATGAGGAGAGCCAGTGCATGTTTCCATAAATCAGGCACCTTTGCCGTAACAAATGATAAGTTTATCACAATACTAATAGGGTAAGACAGAACTTCAGCTGCATCAAGTGACAAGATAGGCAACAGACCTTCATGGCCAGGTGAGCTATCAGGTTTAAGTTGACATAAAAATGTACATACCTCCTTAGGGGTAGTGACTTTTAACTAAAACATAGGTTTTTAATCATCAAAAGTAGATTCAATTAAAAAAGAATTATTGTTATAACTATTACATAAAAATTTATCTAGATCAACACATCTTTTATTGAACGCATTCGCTATAAGATATGGGCAAGAAACCATATCATCACCCAATTTCATAGACATCACTGAGTCCCCACTAGGATTAATCAACTTTTTAGCCATGTTCCAAAATGTTCTCTTATCTAAAAGCCTATCAATTTGTTTTTGCCTTAAATAGCTACTTTTTGCCAGATTGATCTGTGCCTTACAACTGTTGCGCAGGCAGCGATATTCTTGAAATGCCCTCAATGATCTAACTTTCTTATAGTGCTTCCATGCCTTAACTCTACTGCACATTCCATAACAGACTCTGATTCCGAATGCCTTTTTTGGGGTCCAACTTAATTGCTTATTTAGCAGTATTACTTTGAATGCAGAGATGGCCAACACAGAGTCTGAGACATAATATGCCCCTCTGAAAATATGTGAGGCACTATATGACCTAGTATTAGTTCAAGTACAGAGATGGGCAGCACACAGTCTGAGACATGACACCCTCTCTCACAATACATGAGGCACTACATGACCTAGTAGTAGTTCAGGTACAGAGACGGGCAGCACAGAGTCTGAGACATGACACCCCCTCTCACAATACATGAGGCACTATATGACCTAGTAGTAATTCAGGTACAGAGATGAGCAGCACAGAGTCTGAGACGTTGACACCTCCTCTAAAAATACATGAGGCACTATGTGACCTAGTAGTAGTTCTGGCACAGAGATAGGCACATCAGAGTCTGAGATGTGATACCCCCTCTCACAATATGTGAGGCACTATATGACCTAGTACAGTAGTAGTTCAGGGACAGAGATGGGCAACACGGAGTCTGAGATGTGATGCCCACCCTTCACAACACAATCTGTGTGGCAGTATGGTATAGAGACGGACAACACAGAGTCTAGGGAGTATGACCTTTCAGGGCAGCACAGTCTAGATTCTCTCTCTATATATCTATCTGTCTATCAATCTATCTATCTATATATATATATATATATATATATATATATATATATATACTGTATATATATACAGTATATGTGTATAATATATTTTCTCTCGCTCTCTCTTTGTCTAAACAAAAAGAGGTGTTTTGTCATTTTACTGTTGAGTCTACAATGTCTGCAGCACTCTGCTGCTGTCCACTCTGCTGTTGAATTCATGGGTCTCTCTATACTCTCTCTCTAATGAAAAAATCCTTTTCTTAATGAGTACTCTCAGTCTGCTGCAACATCTGCAGCACTCTGTTTTCTGCTGTTGAATTTGTTGGTCTCTTAGTCTCTATTCTCCCTCTCTCCCTCTCTAACAACATTTTCGCAGGTTGATTTTTGGGAAATCTCCACACACAAATACACACACACACACACACACACACATGACTGTCTCCCTTGACTTCAAAGCCCCAAATGCACTCAATACTCAGTTTCTTAGGGAGGTCCTGTGGTGGTTGACACAGAGGATTGGCTAGAATATGTGTCAGTCACAGAACAGTGACCCTCATTGATTGACTCCCTTCAGTGGCCCAGAATCATAAGGGTTTCCCTTTGTTGGTCATGTGATGGTCCAGGGACTTGGGAGTCTTTGCCAGAGATTGGGAGAAAAAAGAAACTTTTTTCTGCACTTTCCTTTGCCCTGCACTGCCTTTTCCATGCAGTACTTGTGCTGAAAATGATATTCTGAACTGGACCACACTTCCAAACCAAACCAACTCAGCAATCCGGGTTGAGCCACGAAAGGCTTGGTTTTTCCGGACAGAACCGAGTCAGCCTGGTGAAGAACTGCACTAGATCCAGTTCACCAATCCCTAATTATGGTCATAACCACTTTTTATGTCACCATTATAATGTTAATTGTTTTGCCCCCCTGTATGTGGCTGGTGAACAAACTCCTGCTAAACATTTGCAACCTGATTTTCGAAATTGAAATGCTATGAGAGAATATTTCAGTTTGATACAAGGCCCTGGTAAGCAGATCGAAGGATGGGCCTCTTATCATCAGCTACTTGGAATTCACTCAGGGGTACACCTTGTTTGACTTTGATCTGATCCCAGACCAAGAAAGTGCCCACTATTACTATCTGATTAGAACAGGCAACCTCTGAGCATAACTTTGGTTCAGTGAAGCACTGCCATAGGATAATGTCATTGAAGCAAATCAGAGAAGAAATTCAATAGAAACATAAAAACATAGAAGTTGACGGCATATAAGGACCACAAGGCCCATCCATTCTGCCAGTTTTTTTCTACCTTATGAATGTGCCATAGGCCTTTACTCTGTCAATGGCCTATCTATTTATACTCATCTGTATTGCTCCCTTATGCCTATCCCATGTCTGTTTGAAGCTCTGCACTGTATTCATATCCACCACTTCCTGAGGTAGGCAGTTCCATGTATCCACCACCCTTTCTGTGAAGAAGAACTTTCTCACATTACCCCTTGATCGGCCTCCCTCTAATCTCATGCTGTGTATTCTTGTCCTGCTATTTTTCTTATATTGAAACATGTTAGACTCTTTCACCTTGTTAACGCCCTTAAGATGATTGAATGTTTTGATCATATCACCTCTCTCTCTCTCTCTCTCTCCTTTGCTCTAGGGTATACATATTGAGCTCAGTTAATCTGTTCTCATATGTTTTCTGATGCAGTCCCTGTATAATTTTGGTTGCTCTTCTTTGGACTGCCTCCATTTTGTCAATGTCCTTGAGCAGGTGTGGCCTACAGTACTGCATGCAGTACTCCAGATGAGGCCTAACCAATGTCTTGTAAAGAGGGATTATTACCTCCCTCTTATGACTTGTGACACCCCTACTAATATACCCCAACATCCTGCTAGCCTTACCTACTGCTTTAGTGGTCTGCTTGGATGATTTCAGGTTGCATGTGATGATGATTCCCAAGTCTCTTTCTTCCCTTATGATTGCCAGCAACTCCCCTCCAAACCTATAGGTAGCTTCAGGGTTTCTCTTCCCTATATACATGATCTTACACTTCTTTGCGTTAAACCCCAGTTGCCACTCTTCTGACCATTGTGCCAGTTTTTCCAGATCTCTTCTCATTCTGCCCACCCAATCTGGATCATCTGTTCTGTTGCAGATCATGGTGTCATCTGCAAACAGGCAAACTTTACCCTCCAGTCCATCTGCAATGTCACTGATGAAGATATTGAAGAGGACTGGCCCAAGGACTGATCTCTGAGGTACCCCACTTGTGACTTGCATATCTTCTGACTGTATACCATTTACAACCACTGTCTGTTTTCTGCCCACCAACCAGTTTGCCACCCAGTTGACCAACCTCTGGCCTACCCTGAGCCTACCCAGCTTATTAATCAATCTTCTATGTGGAACAGTATCGAAAGCTTTGCTGAAGTCAAGCTAGGTGACATCAACTGCATCTCCTTGGTACACCAGTCTCGTTACCCAGTCAAATAAATCTATGACATTAGTTTCACAAGACCTTCCTGTTGTAAACCCATGCTGTCTTTAATCCTGTGCTCCTATGGATTCCAGGTGTTGCACTATCCTTTCCTTAAGGAGTGCCTCCATAATCTTGCCCACTTCTGAGGTAAGACTAGTCCATAGTTCCCTGCTTCCTCCCTGCTGCCTCTTGTGGTGCGGGATCACATAAGCCCTTCTCCAATCTTCTGGGATCTCTTCTGTGCTCATAGACTCAATAAGAGTTCTGCTAATGGCTCTGCTAGTTCCACCCTTAGCTCCTTTGGTACCCTGGGATGTATGCCATCAGGTCCCATTGCCTTGTCCATCCTGAGCATAGTGAGCTCTTGAAGGACCCTTTCTTTTGTGAAGGGACTTGTGCACACCTCCCCATGTCCATGGTGCTGGGCTGTGGGTCCTGCCCTATCTTCTCCTCAGTAAATACTGAGCAGAAGTATCTATTTAGGATAGACATTTTTTTCTTGGTCCTCCTCCACACACTCCCCCTTATCCCCTTTGATCTTAGCAATACCCCTTCTGGACTTTCTCCTTTCACTAATGTATCTATAGAAAGTCTTGTCACCTTCTTTTATTGTTCACACTAGTGTTTTCTTTATTTGGGCCTTTGCCTGCCTTACTGCCTTCCTTGCTTCCCTTAGGGAAGTTTGGTATGCCTCCCTATCTTTGTCTCGCTGCACTCTCCTTATATTTCCTGAAGGCCAACCTTTTGACTCTGATCTTTTCTGCTACTGTTTTTGAGAACCAAAATGTTTTTCTCCTTCTTTTGCTCTTGCTTTTCTCCCTAACACAGTTGGATGTTGCTTCAAGTATTGCATCCTTAATGCTTGCCCACTTTGCCTGTACCCCCTCACCTGTATTTCATCTTGCCAGGGCTAGATTAACTCTGTTGGCCATCTTATCAAAGTCAGCTCCTCTGAAGTCCCATATTTTTGCCTTGGAATGAGATGATTTAGTTCTAGTAGCCAAATCGAACCATACCATGTGATGGTCACTGGCCCCCAGGTGACCTTCTACCTGGAGATCTGTAATCCTTTCCCCATTAGTCAGTACTAGATCCAGGATAGCCCTGTCTCTTGTGGGTTGTTGTACCAATTGTTTGAGGCCCTCCCCTGCAGGGAATCCACTATGTGTCTAGTTCTGGTGGATGTTCCTGCTGGTATTGACCAATCTGTATTTGGCATGTTGAAGTCTCCCATTAGCAGAACCTTTCCTTTAGCTGTCATGTTTTGTATATCTTCTAACAGTAATGTGTCTATGTCCTCTCCCTGGTCTGGAGGCCTGTAGACAACTCCAGGTAGTATGGTTGTCCAATTTCCTGTTTCCAGGGTGACCCACAGTTCTTCTGGCTGCTTGTGTGTATTCTGAATTTCTGAAGCTTTGATATTTTCATTGACATAAAGGGCCACTTCCTTCCCTCCTTTTTGCACCTTGGTCTCTTCTGAACAGTACATAGCCCAGTGCAACACTAGAGGGGCTGGAATGGTGGGTGGTGGTGGTGACTGTACTGGACAGGAGGGGGCTGGGAGCAGAAGGAGCAAGGGAAGTGGCAGGAGGGATTGGGGAGACAGCTGAGCATTAATGGGAGTACTATGGCACCTGGGGGGGTGCATTTGCTTTTGTATGTATTTGCGTATTGTACTGCACCTATGAATTATACTGTGAGGGGGCAGGGATAGAATATACAGCTGCCAGGGCTGTGTCCTCCTAGTGCCATGTCATGGTTTGTCCCTGAACCCCCCCAATACGGCATAATTTACAAGTATAGTGAAATACGCAAATACATGCAAAAGTAAATGCACCCCACTGGGTGCCACAGCAATCCCATTAATGCCCAGCTGTTTCCCCAACCCCCATGCCACCTCCTGTGCACCTTCTGCCCCTGATACCCATTGTTAGACCCCATCCCACTGGTGCAAGCCGCTTAGACCACCTCCTGGATGATCTAAGCATTGCCCCTTGCAGCATCCATGGCCTGCAAAAAGTATGACCCCCTTATGACAACACCAACATAGAGACCTACATTCCTATCAGCAAAATCAACACTTTGCCAACAGGTCGATGTGTTGGTGTGCCTAATTCGAAGACATGCTGTCTCCTAGTCCTACCCCCGCCCCGAGTTAACTCTGACTGGGTTAACAACCGCGCTGGATGGGGGTGGGGTGGAACCCCCTGTATGAGGGGTTCGGGCGAAGACCCCCGATAGAAAAACAGGAATAGGAATCTGCAAGGAATCATGCCGACCCCGATTTGTGGTCAACATGATTCCTGTCGCTGTAATGCCAGTTGACATTAGAGACGTCGAACCGGCATGGTAGAACCCCTACAAAATCCCCAAAAAATGGGGTGTTGCAGCCCCACCATGGTGCAAGCCCCGTTATGACCTGGCGCATTGGGTTGTTTGATGCAACCTTGGTGCAATGGGGCTTTTGCGCAGCTGCATCAGGATTTGACAAAGGCTGCATTAGAAAATCACAATTGATGCAAGTTGTGACGCAAGTCACCCTTTGCGTCAAAATCTTTTGATACAAGTACCTTGTTCTTGAGCATCTTTTTTTCTGAAAAATTATGCTCTTTTGAACCTTATTTATACCCGTGAGGTATTTGACTGTCTCTATCATATCTCCCCTCTCCCTCCTTTCTAATAGGGTGTACACATTGAGGTCCTTTAGTCTCTCCTCATAGGGCTTTTGATGCACACCCTGCACCATTTTAGTTGCCCTCCTCTGGACTGTCTCCACTCTGTCTATGGTCTTCCAAAGATGTGGTCTCCAGAACTGGACACAATACTCTTGATCTGTACAGAATCATATCCCTCCTCTTTCTGCTGGTGATACCCCTCCCTATGTACACTAGCATCCCACTAGCTCTCCCTACTGCCCTGTTACACTGTTTGATTACCTCCAGGTCTCTTTCTTGTTTGGTAGTTGTCAGTGCCACTCCCTCCAATTTGTTACTCCACCCCTGGGTGTCTATGCCCCAAGTACATGATTTTGCACTTCTTCAGATTAAAACTTAGTTGCCACACTCTTGACCACTCCTCAAGCTTTCTTAGATCTCTATTCATTTTTTCCACACACCCCCGGAGTGTCTACCCTACTGCAGATCTTAGTGTCATCTACAAAAAAGCATACCTTACCTTCGAGCCCCTCTGCAATGTCACTAATAAAGACATTAAAGAGGACCGGTACCAGTAGTGATCCTTGTGGCATGCCGCTAGTCACCCTCCCTTCTTTGGAGTGAACTCTGTTTACCACCACCCTCTTTTACCTGTTTCCCAACCAATTCCTTACCCAGTTTACCACCTTTGGACCCACTCGTAGGCTTCCCATCTTGTTTATGAGTCTCCTATGTGAATTGGTGTTGAAGGCCTTACTGAAATCTAGGTAGGTCACATCCACCCTGATCTAATTCCCAGGTCACCTAGTCAAAGAAATCTATCTGATTTGTTTCACATGACCTCCCCCTTGTGAACCCATGTTGTCTCAGATCTTGTAATCCACTGGATTCAAGATATTCCACAATCCTTTCCTTCAGTAGTGACTCTATTAATTTCCCACCACCGAAGTCAGGCTGATTGACCTGTAATTGCCAGCCTCCTCCCTGCTACCACTTTTGTGAAGTGGGACTACATTTGCCCTCCTCCAGTCCTTTGGAATGACTCCTGTCTCCAGCAAGCAGTTGAACAGGGCTGTCAGAAGTGCAGCCAGCACCTCTCTAAGTTCCATGAATACCCCTGGATGTAGTCCATCTTGCCCCATTGCCTTGTCCACTTTTAGATTTGCAAATTCCTTCAGTACTCTCTCCTCTATAAATGGACTAGCATCCACCTCCCTTCCTTTGATGCCCTTATCACATCTGTGGTCCTTCGCCTTCCCCTTCCTCTGTGATCATGGGACAAAAGTATTTGTTCAGAATTTCTGCTTTTTTCTGGCCCCTCTGCATACACTCCCCCCTTCCCTCCTTAGCCTTACAACCCCCGGTCTTTCTCTTTTCACTTACATACCTGAAAAATACCTCATCCCCTTTCTTTACTGCCTGGGCTATTCTTGCCTTTGTTTGCACCTTTGCACTCCTGACTACTTTCTCTGCCTCCTTCCCTCTGCTTCTCCTGATACACCTCCCTATTATCCTCCCTCTGTTTCTCCTTACACCTCCCGAATACTAACTTTTTTCCCTTACCTTTCCAGCCACCTCTTTGGAGAATCATAGCGGTCACTTTTTCCTCTTGCTTTTGCTTACTGGTCTGATGCAGAGGTTTGTTGTCTTCACTATCTTCCCTTTTAGTTTAGCTCACTGTTCCTCCACTCCACCCATGTCCTGCCCCCCTCCCAACAAGGCATCCGTGAGGCATTCCCTCATCTTTGTAAAATAAGTCCTCCTGAATTCTAGGAACCTTGTCTTTGTGTCATTCAAATCTGTCACAGTAAATATGGTTATTTATTTATTTGTTCAATTTGGACATGAACCACACCATACTGTCATCACTGATCCCCAGGTGGCCACCCATCATGACGTCTGCAGCACTGTCCTGGATGGTGAGTACAAGGTCCAATATTACTCCCTCACGAGTGGGTTCTCTTACTATTTGCCTGAGGAATTCTCCCTGTGGGGAGTCCAGGAGGTCCCTGCTCCTAGCTGAAGCCACTGCTGGAATGCTCCAATCTGCATCCAGCAGATTGAAGTACCCCACCAGCAGCACTTCCCCCTTATTTTCCATCTTTTGAATGGCTTCCACCAGAACCTTATCCATCTCCTTCCCCTGTGCTGGAGGCCTGAGATCAAGCCAGTGGGAATAACGGCTCTATTCCCCTTCTCCAGGGTGACCCACAGTACTGCCACCCCTCTCTGAATTCCTTGTAGCTCTGTTGCTTTTATGCTATCTCTCATGTAAAGAGACACTTCTCCTTTCTTTCCCACTCTGCTCTTCCTGAACAGAGCATAACCTGGTATGGCTATATCCCAGTCATGGTTCTCATTGCACCATGACTAGATAATGGCAATGGTGTCTAGGTCAGCCTCTGCCATAATGGCCACTAGGTTTGGGATTTCATTTCCCAGACCTCGAGCATTTGCACGCATGGCCTTCCAAATTCTGCTACCACCCTGCTTATCAACCCCCATTTTCCCTTTTGTCTTCTCTCCTTATCCCCTCTGCCCTAATTTTCATCCTTCTTAATTTCTGCCTTTTTCATTTCTTCCTTTTACATTTCTACCTTAGACCTGCTGCCTAAGGAGTTAGTTCAAAAAACAACAGTCTGTCTTATCATCAGTACCAACCCCCATGATCCCCCTGGAGTACACTGGTTAGCCCTTACATTTCAGTGAATGGAAGGTGGGGAATCTTTTTGCAGCTATAGATTTTATCCAGAATATTATCCAAAAAGCATCAGGGGCTTCTTAAATAGGCATGCTGAAAACATTGTGTTTCAGAACAGTTACAATATACTTTTTCTATCACATGCAACTTCCACTGTGCTTTTTTTTACAGCACAGATGTAAAGGGGTGTCTTATGATCATTTATAAAATGGGAAGGGAAAATCCTGTGTCCTGATTGGTCATTAGACATGCATTAGAAGTGTCTGAAAACAAACGCTAGCCAGCTGGACACATGGCATGAAAGGAATCATTGTGCTACTAAAATGTTGAAAAACGTAATAGTCAGCATTTTTTTTCCTCCTTTAAGTGAGAGTTTTGCCACAGCTTGCCTAATTATCTGCAATACACAACACCTGGCTGGCTCCAAAATCATCATATCTGTACTAAAACGAAACTGATTTCCAAACATTTTTTGAGTTTTCAGTTTTTTCTGCAACCCGTCTGCCACTTGTTCCCACCAGCCACTCCCTCCCACCTGCCGCTTGCTCAAATGCTCACTGAAATCACTGACAACTATAACAAAAAAGGTTCTTGTTTATTAATTTGAAAGTTTTTCTGACATGTGGTTCTTTCTGCCTTGCATTTCAATCTTTCTTCCTACCCGCATGCTTGCCCATCTATTAGCAGTCATTCACTGTGATTGGTATCCCCCACATCATCATAGCTCACATGCTGCCATCCATTTCACTGCCCGACTTTAAATGAGAAAAGACCATATAAGGAGAGGAGTGGATGGGCAGATCAGCAGTTTTTTTAAATCACTCATCGTTTGTATCTCTCCTGCTGCACAATGGCTTTCCTCCTGTCTGCTGGCTCATTTACTTGATCCCCTACCCACACTGCTCAACCCGATGAGAACATTTATAAGTACAAAAGAACATTCTACACAAAACCCACAATTGTCAGCATGACTTATAAACTGTAGATGATTTTAATTTGTATCACTGCGTGTGTGTGTGTGGGGTTGCCATAACAATCACATACTGTACCAAAACAGCAACAATGGACACTTCAACAGGTCAGAACTCCTAAGTTTAAAGAAATAAAACTTAATGCAGGCAGAGAAACTATTATACGTTACATATATTAAAGTTTATACATTTTTACAGTTTTACTTTGTGTCAATTTTCATATCATAGCCCCATTTTATAAGCACAACTGAAGGGCCACCTGGTCTCCAACATCTCCAAGTGTGACTGCAGCCTTTAACCCCTTCCTGCTTGCCTCTCTGCTCATCTTCTACTCCATAGTCCCTCCTTACCCTGCCCCTTATATCCCTCTTACTCCCTCCTCCTATTCCCTTGACATCTTCCTTCTATACCACCAGCTTCTTCTTCCCCTTTCTCCCCACCCTTGACAATGCTACTCTCTAGTTTCTCTTTTGTCCCTCCCACCGGCTCTTTATGACAACACCTTTTCAAGCTGCCTTGTTATGCTTACCTGTCTCACACTATAATTTTTATCCAAGCACTGTAACTTGAATGTATGAATTGCACTACCTCCTTAGATTATAGCATCCCTCTCTGCCAATAAGAGCTATTGTTCTGAATTCTACTGTATGTAACCACAATTGAATGTAACCTTCCCTTTGTATATGCTGCTATATCTCTATGTATTTGATAACATTTATCTGTCCTGATGCATTGTAATCACTTTGTCTAATGTTTACTTGTCTTCTCCAATATGGAACCTTTGTAAATTAGCTTCTAGCTTGAAGGTTTATTCCTACATCAATAAATAAATAAACAATAAGACACTCTGGGGGTGTGCATCAGACATTTTAAATGCATGGCCAGGAGCTGAAGGCACTCAGCCTGTGGCTTCATGCCTTACTATGCCCCTGCCAGTGTGTTTGAAATGTCTAATGTACATCCCCTCATGTCTTATTGCTTATATAATGAAACTGTATTCAGAGAATCCACTTTAAAATGATGAGATAATGACCAGATTTGTACATAAACAAAGAATCATCAGTATGCCTGGTTATGTCTCTGATGTCATAGAAACATAGAATTTGATGGCAGATAAGGACCACTTGGCCCATCTAGTCTGCTTAGTTCCCTACCTAATGGATACACTGCAGATCCTAGTTAACCAACAGCCTACTTCCTTCTACCCCCCACTAGAATTGCCTTATGTCTGTCCCATGCATTCTTGAATTCCCCCACTGTTTTTGACTCCATGCCCTCATCAGGAAGGCTGTTTCATGCATCCACAACCCTCTCCATGAAAAAATACTTCCTCACATTACCTCTGAGCCAACCCTCCTCTATCTTCAAACTGTGCTCTCTTGTTCTTGCAGATCTCTTTTTCTGAAAGATGCTACCCTCTTGGACGTTGTTGATTCCCTTGAGATACTTGAAAGTTTCTATCATGTCCCCCCTCTCCCTCCTTTCCTCGAGGGTATACATATAAAGCTCCTTTAGTCTCTTTTCATATGTCTTCTGGTGCAGACCCTGCACCATTTTGGTTGCCCTCCTCTGGACAGCCTCCACCTTGTCTATATCTTTGCAGAGATGGGGTCTGCAGAACTACACATAGTACTCCAGATGGGATCTCACCAACTATCTGCACAGAGGGATAACAACTTATTGTTTTCTACTGGTGATGCCTCTCCCTGTGCATCCCAGTATCCCCCAGCCCTCCTTACTGCCTTCTCACATTGCTTGCCCACCTTTAGGTCATCTGATATAACTACCCCCAGATCCCTTTCCATTTTTGTTGTTTTCAACATCTCACCCCCATTGTATACCCTTCCCCTGGATTTTTGTTTGCCAAGTGCATTACTTTGCACTTCTTTGCATTGACTCTAAGCTGCCATACATTTGCCATTCCTCCAACCTTGCTAAGTCCCTTCTCATCCTTTCCTCTTCTCTTGTCTCTCAAAGTGTTCAGACATGCTTGAATCCTAATGGATTTTAGTCATCATATGACTATAATGTATGGCAGAACATTGTTATAGGTAGAAATCTTTTTATAACAATGGTTTATCATTGATGTGATGTCACGATGTTGTTAACCCATCGATGGTATGTCACATTGATGGGTTAACAACCGGGAACTGTCTGGGCATGCGCGTGAATGGATCAGACAGCCTTGAAACGGCCACGGTGGTGAGGGCAGAGCAGCAGTAACATAAAAAAAACTGCAGTAAGGAACTGCTTTCTTTTGTAAAAAAACTAAATTGTACTATATACTATAAAATATAATGTATAGTACATCGATGGGTAACCGTTATTTTAACTCATCTCAAGGTTGCCATGGTGACCTAAACCTCTTGAGATTTGCTCTCGAGGTTTACATGGTCACCCTGGCAACCTCTTGATGGTTAACAAACCAGTTAACCAGTGATGACCATACATTGTCCTCTATGTTATCTTAATAAGCTGTTACCTTAAAAAATATTTTTAGAATAGAAATCTTTTGGTTTTTTATCTGAGTATGTCTGGAGGAGATCTAATTGTTATAGCCAACTTAACTGACAAATTTCTGATACACCAACGTGTGTGTGTGTGTGTATGTGTGTGAGTGTGTCTGCATGAGTGCAATGGGAAGGGGAGGGGTGGGGGTGGCTGTGCTTCAAAATGGATCCATTTTGTGTTGAAAGACAACAGTAATGACACAGGTGAAATGATTTTGTTTTATTATATCAAACATAGAAACCACCTATTATATCTGAAGCAACAAGTTACAGGATAGTGTACATAGTAAAAATATAAACTTTTATTATTGTGTTAAATACATTTTGTCTGTAGTACAGTAAAATGCAGTACTATGGTGAGTTTTGAAATTCTCAAATACTTAGAAACAGTGGTATATACATTCACAGCTGTAAATAGGAATAGTATATAGAATAATTGATGGGTAGGTGGTTATAATGAGAATTGTACATACACCTAAAGTGTGGGATGCCACATACACCCCGTGAACAAAATTCAAGGGGTTTATTAAAGCATCCAACACTGAGGGTGTGTAAAAGTTGAGTTTAGACCTCCTTCCCATCCGTTATTTCATATAATTACTGGTCTTCATTTTTTTGCCAGCAGGATTTCCACTGTAGCACTGTAACAAGATCTTGCATTGGAATAGAGTAATGCAACTGTATTCACATAGTGCAAATTTTATTACATAAAGAAACTTTCAATTTTTAATTTAGTCAGCATTTACTCAACATTGAAATGGTACCGTTTTCTACACTCACGTTGTCACAGTGAACTCAGTAGGGTTCAGAATTCAGTTCGGTAACAAAGGTTTTGCTGAAGACACATGAACATAAAAGAAAAAGCAATGGAAAACTGCAAACTTTTAAGAAAACTAGTGTTAACAGTCTGGAAAATGTATAGTAAAGGTATTGTTTCTTTTAGGGCACTCCTCTGTGACCAACAGACTTCTCACAGGAAGAGTCACCGAACGAAGCTGACAGAAACCGATAAGTGTCATGGACAAGTTCTCTTGTTTGTGAGGGAATAGTGGCTCATGCTTCCCCCTGGACAAAGCCGGCACATGTTTGCCATTATAACCAACTGGTTATAACAGCAAATTTTAACTGGTTTGTTTTTAAGGGGAAAAATGAAGGTCAGTAATTATATCTAAATAAAATAATCACACTTACGAGGACAACCACAAAGGCTTTTTAAATTGCTTTCGCTTTCTGAGTGTATCAATTGGGGTGGTATCAGATGGGGGCACGAGGGCATCGGGGCAGCTTTTTTCCCCTTCTCTTTTAAGGTTTTCAATTTGTTACATTTGTTGCATTACCAAAGACAAAACTAGGGATAGTGGTTTGAGCCCTAACCTTTAAAAAGACATCCAACTCTTTCGGTATTTTATAGTCTGGTATGGCATGAGTTGTCGTATCTGCCCTTACTAAAACAACCATATAAGACCCAGATACAGTAGCACCCTTATACAGCAATTCACCTTTACTGTTCTTAAAAAGTATATTTTTATTTTGAGTCACCTGGGGTAACAGTATCACATTTGTCTTATACTATTTGTGAGAAACACGGTTTAAAATATTTTTCTCCAATGTGTCAGTCACAGCTGTGGGATGTTCAAGAGTGAGCCCCGCATCAGACATGAATGTAATCAATCCAGTTTGAGCCAGTTCTCCCTGGTGCACTAGAGTCAGAAAACATCACAGAACTGCAAAATACATCCAGGCTTTATCACGGTCTCATAAGCCTGTCCTAAAAAGTATTTCTCATTTCAGCATCCAGACTTGGTGTTGTAGTTTTTTTCATGCCCTCATCAGGTGGGGCACTTCTGAATCAGTTCAACTGTTGCTGAGGCACCAGATAAATTTTGGGGGCATGATCCATTATATGTAAGCCAGACATCCTGTAATGAGGAGTATTGCAATAGCCAGCACATTTCCAAAGAACACACCAGCCTGATTTACCACTTGTTTTCCCTTTTTAAAGACAGTCTTATGTCACTTAAATAACCCTGTTCAATCTTATCATGAAGTATAATTGTTTATAGATGTCTCCGACCTATATACCTCAATACCACATGAGGAAGGTGTAAAAGCTATGGGTAGACTTTTAGACACAAGAATATCCCCATCTCACCCAAAAACCAGAACATTACAGTTGTTAGCAGATTTTATTCAGAATAAAAACTATTTCAGATTTGAGAAAACATTTTATGAACAAAGTAGAGGGACTGCCATGGGAGCTACCATGGTGCTGGGATATGCAAATACATTCATGCATGAATCTGAGAACAAATATATCTTGGACATCCAGATAAATCCTTATTTCAGAAATATAAGGTTATATAAGACATATATAGATGACTTGTTTATATTATGGGTATGGTCTCAGGCAGACCTATTAAATTTTTATGAATACCAGGACAGGTATACATCATATTTAAAGTTTACATTAAACTATGGAACAGAATCTATCCCATATCTTGATGTCGGAGGGGATGGAGGGATAAAGGTTTAATAACCATGCTGTATAGAAAAGAAACCGAAAAGGTACACAATAGTACATACTCATAGTTACAGTACCATTTAAAAATTTTGTCAATAATATTCCATACTCTCATTTCCTGTATGTACGCAAGAACTGGAGTGTAGAGGAGGAGAATAAAAGAGAGTTGAGAGACACTACTGAAAGATTCAGACAGTGCAGATATAACAAACAGGTTCTAAAAAAGGCAGAAAAACATGCGGAAAATATAACACAGGAACAGTCTCTTTTAGAAGTAGGAGAAAGACAAAAAGACTTCAGGCTAGTATTCAGTACTAGACATAATCACAAGATGGATCAAATCAGACAAATTGTCTGGAGATATGGACTTTTGGGTCCTGTGCTGTGACTGTCTTCTTCTCCCCTCCCCACTCCCCTCTTCTCGGTTGCCTCTCCATTTTTTGGTAAATATTGGTAAATGTAGGCCAAAAAGACCAAATGTACCTGTAGAATTCATGAGAGGTACTAAGAGATAGAATACTAATGCACAGTTTATGTTGTTCTAAAAAATTAAAAACAAGCGGAATGTGCTTACATTTTCATATGTAAACATTAGGGAAAAACAAATGTGTAGAGCATGATTCTGGCTTTTGAAGGGCTACCAGTGACAATTATTGCACAGAAGAGCAGCCTCAGTCTGATGAGGGTGTGATTGGCTTCCCCTTACATCAGGTCTTGCATAGAGCGATTAGGTGTTACTGACTTGGCTCCACCAATGAGGGGATTCATATTCCCTTACATCAGCACTTGCTAGCTAACAAATCAGATTGAAAGTTACCCACTTTTCAAACAGGAAAACATGAGAGTAGCAGCTCAGTGTCTTGAGTGGATTTCAGCCAGGCGAGCAAGGAAACAAACAAGTTTTTCTGGAATATAAAAAGTCAATAATCAGTAACTAGTGAGCAGAAGTAAATGAAATACGACAAACGTTTTGAAGTAGAGACCATTTGAAAATAAGAGGAAGGAGTTGAATATTGTTGGAGCAGGCTGCTTAGATCATAAAATGCAATGGTGAAGGGATGCAGTGAGCAAATACGGAAGCATGGGGATTGGAAAGGGCAAAGAAAGGAGCTTGAAATAGTTATCCTTCACCCTTTAAAGTGATATGCTTGAAGTAGTTACTGAATAGAGTTAGCAAAAAAGGAAAGTAAGCATATGTAAGGAGAAAAAAGTTAAGAGAAAATGAATAAAAGAGGGAAGAGCACTGTGCTCTCTAGTGACTGGGGCTCAGCTCTTCTGTGTCTTATTAAGGTGATTTGGCAATAAAATAAATGACTTTTTATCTGTTGTGGAAATCCACTGAATGATTATTAAGGCTATATGCCTAAGTATAAACATTGAAAATAACATGGAAATGAAGATGTTTAAAAACAGGTATTGTGAATTGACAAGAACACTCATGAAAATGATTGACTTTAGGAAAGTTTTACCAAAGACTAACTACATGGTTCAAATTATTTTTTCATAAGTCACCAAGAACACTAACGTGCTGGCATGTTACACTGGGCTCTTTGAAAAGCACGTGGAGGATAAAGCATTATTTTTTGGGTTAAACTATTCATTTTAAAATCAATATGAACACCATGGTGCTGGTATGTCTTTGGAATTTTTGTAAAATAAGCTGTGACACTGAGTTTAAGATGCACGAAGTGTTTTATTCAATCCAATGATTAAACTGAAAATAACAGTTCAGCAGGAAGTTTAACATGTCTTAATGGACTTAAGGAGTGCAATATAATATAAAAACATAGAGGAAAGCTCTGTTTGCTTAACAGGGTTTGATGAACTGCAAAAAGAATTGTTGGACACATCAATAGGCTTCCATATTTTGAGTGAGTAACTTTGGAAACATTTAGTTTTGTAAAAATGTTTTATGGTGGTAGGTGGACAGCTATTTAATAATATATTTTTCTATTTATTAGACAGTGAAAGGCATCTCCCATCCTGAAGAAGCCTACACATGTAGGTGAAACATAGAGATTGTTTGCCATGAAAATTGAATAAATTATTGTGAACATTTTTCTACATCCAAACTGTCTGCTATATATTCATTTGCGCTCCCCACACATTTCCGCTAGTGGAGAACTTTATAATTTTGGCATTCACATCAGGGTGGCAGAACTTAGAGACTACAAGAGGCTCATTTCCCATGGGACATTCTGAGATTTCTCAAAGACTGGAACTTTATGATATTTGGGACACCTGATGTGTGGTGTCTATAACACGGAGGTTGAACCAATGACTATTGTCAACAAGAAAGAGAATGGAACTCTGAATTCAATGCCCAACATTTTTTTTAGAAAAGGGTGTGGATAACTGAACTTTTTAAAGGACCGGTAAATTTGATATTTAAATATTTTCCTTTCTGTATCCAGGTGCTCACTCAGTTTGTATTTGTGTGCTTAATATAATATCAAATGGAAGCATTTAATGAAATAGGTGCTGGCATTAATATTAAATATCACTTCACCACATTTACAGAAGTTGAAAAAGAGAATATATTGGTATTAATTAGGGAGTGGGAACTCAAAGCAGCAGGTTGGTTGGACAGAGGTCTGGGGTTATATTCTGTTTTAACTGAAATATTTGAATAGTTTGTAAGTGAAATTAGCTCTATGTGATAAAAATTATTACCTTGAATTAGAACTGTTACTTGGGCTGTGATATTGTAACTTTGGAGGTTTGGGGACTGTTGTTTGTCAGGGTTAATTAGAGGGAAATTTAAATGTGTTGTTTGCCTAGTGTTTGGTAAAACCCTCCCACCCACCCTGTTTTGTAGGCTTTCTTAAACACTGAAAACCACTGGGGGTTGGGATTGAAAGGCTGAGTATTTCTGTTTTAGGACTGAAATTGAAGCAACAGGAGCTGGTGGGCCTGTGACATCATACGGTACCTGATGTCTGCTTACACACACTGTTAGTGGGACCGAACACACACTGGACTGTATGTGTTTGTGAAACTTTGGAACTTTATTGTTGGGGTTGAAATTGGGTTTGTAAATAACTACAGTCAGTATAGAGAGAAACTGTATTCCAGGGGAAAGGGACTGAGAAAAGGGGGTGTGCCATTATAAACAGAGGGATAAACAGGGTGGCCATATTCCACCATGGAGGCATCTTCGGAAGGGTTGTAGGCTGCACAGGATGTGGGATAGCAATAATTTTAAATTGGGCCTGGAGAGAGGAGGCCGCTCACTCTGTAGACAGCTATCTTGTATCAGGAGTGAGGTATATTGGTTAAAGAGTAAGCTGGGGGAGCTGGGAGGGGTGTCCAAGGATAAGGGGTGTGGATATGGGCAGCAGAAGGGTGGGGCTGAGGGGAGGCTGGGGCAATGCTCTGAAATTACAGGACGTTATGTTACAGCAAGTAGGAGGGGGGATCTTAGGGACAGAGGACCCTTAGATAGGGAAGTTGATGCTAAGGGGAAAGCGTACAGGGTGAACAATATGAATACAAAGATAGTGGAGGGGGAAGAGTCAGGAGGGGCTGTTGTGCAGAAGCCTAAAACAGCAGACTGTGGGAAGGGAGCTCCTAAGGTGAACAGAGCAAGAGGGGAAGAAGAGGGGCAGTTTAGAGGTGCAGTCAGGAAACTCGGGTTACTTGATGGAGGCTGACATAAAGTGTCACAATAAATTTGAGCTACTAAGCAACCTAGAGGGAGGAAGGGTTGGTGGAAATGAGGAAACTTATACAGAGGCTGGGGAGAGAGTCTGATACCCATAGGGCATCTGAACCCGGCTATGGAAAGGATAGAAATAGTCCCGAGGAGAGAAACATATATGTTAAGCAAATGGGGAGATGCAACATATTCCAGACAGAGAGGAGAGCATGATTGGAAGAAACTGGGAGACAAGGAGGTGGGAAGGCCCCTTCAGCAGAGGTCAGTACCAAGGATGGGGACCTGGCTAAAGGGGACCACAGAGGCCTCTGGAGGCAGGGTACTAATACAAGGGGGAGGATGGTGCGTGGGGAAGGAGAAACCATCAGGGCCAGGATAAATGGTTGGATAAGAGAGGTTAAAGGGGACACCTATTCAGAGGGAGTTTGAGTTAAGTGGGCAAAATAGCAAGGGAGGCAGAAAGGGAGGGTGACAAGGGGTCTCTAATAAGGCAGGAAGACTCACGAGGTGAGATCATGAATAAAGGGGGAAGGGGGGCTGAGAGGGGCATAGTGGGTAACCATAAGGATGATGGGCGGTGTTAAGGTTCTGTTATTGGGAGACTCGATGATTAGGGGTACCAGTGGGAGGGACAGGGGTGGATGCCATAGCCAGGTGAAGGTAATGAGTATCTCTGGGCTGACAGTGCACAGAGCAAAGTTCATAGTGTATGAAATGGTTAGGGATTGTGGAGAAACCAGTTTCCTGGTGCATTTGGGAACTAATGATCTAGAGGAAATAGCATTTGGAAATCCAAGCAAGGTTCCAAGAACTTGCCAAGTCTGTTGGGATAATGGATGCAACATTTCCTTTCTGGAGATATTGCCAGTACCAAAGGCCTCAGTGGAGAAAAAATGAAGCTCACAGAGGGTTAATGACTGGCTCAGGAAGTGGGGTGAAGAGAGTGGGTTGGGGGTGTTAGGGGAACTGGAATGAAGTTTGGAGGATAAGGACTATATGCCAAGGACAGGTTTCATCTTGCCCCATTAGGGAAGAGTCCTAAACAGGGATGGCTGACTACATACAGAAAGGTGGGTTTAAACTTGTGAGGGGAAGGGATAAGGGAGGGGCTGACCAGAAGCCCTCTCCTCCAGATGAGGGAGTAGCCTTCACGCCCAAGGGGAGGGGAAACAGATTGGGGATGGAGGTTTCAGGAGGAGCAGAGGGAGGATGGAAGTATAAGGAATCTGGGTGGGGTTCAGAGCAAGAGGATCAGGGATAAGGGGTGGGGTTGGTGTTAGTAAATGCCAGGAGCTTGGGAAACAAGTTGCCAGAGTTCAGGCCATGCTATTTGAGGGGGGGGGTGGATGTGGTAGCGGTCACGGAAACGTGGGCCAACAAAAAACATGACTGGGACCTAAACGTATGGGGGTACACTATGCTCAGGAAGGATAGAAAGGAGGGCAGAGGGGGTGGAGTGGCTATGTTCATTAGAGATGACATAGAAATTGCTAGGGTAGAAGAGGCAGAGGAAATGTGGAGCCTTATGGGTCACCTACGATACTCAGCAGGAGATAAGGCCAAGCTGGGTGTAGCATATAGGCCCCGGGATGAGTGATGTTCTGAGGATGGTTGCTGGACAACATCATTGCCCAGTGTGGACCAAAAGGGAAGGGTGGTGTTGATGGGGACCTTAATATACCAGGTACAAATTGGGGAACCATGTCCTCTAAGGTGGCCAAGGAGCAGAGGCTGCTGGATGGCTTCAGGATGTGTTCTTAACACAGCATGTGATGGAGCCCACAAGGGAGGGGCATGTCCTGGATGTGGTTCTGGCAGATGGGAATCTGGTAAGGGACATGGTTGTACAAGACCCCCTGACTGGGAGTGACCACAATACTGTCTGGTTTCAAATAAGCATGGGGGGGGAGATCTAGGACACTGGCAGTGGACTTCAGGGGGGCAGACTTTATGGGCATGGGAAATATTCTCAAGGATCACTTGATGGGGATTACCTCCATGACAAGTGTGGAAAGGAGATGGGAGGTCATAAAATGGGGACTTCATGAGGCAGTCAGGATCTGCGCTAAGTTGAAACTTAAGGGAGCAAGGTCACATAAACCATGCTGGTGGTCCAGTGAGGTACAGGTAGCAGTCGGAGAAAAGAAGGTGGCCTACAAAAAATATAAAACAAGAAGAGGGGATAGGGATAAGGAAATGTACCAGCTTGCATCTAGAAAAGTCACCCGTATGGTGAGGGGAGCAAAGTCCAGTAAAGAGCAGCGGCTGGCACAGGGGATACATGGAGGAGAAAAGGGGTTCTTCCAGTACATTGGGGAGCGGAGAAAAACTAAGGGCCATCTCAGCAGATTGAGATCAGAAGGAGGGCGGGTGGAAGAGGCGAGGACCAGGCAGAGGTATTATGATACTTTGCCTCTGTGTTCACTAGGGAGGGATGGGATATCTACAAGCAAGGAATGAAGGGATAGAAATGTCAGTAAGTGGGATCAGGAGCAACAGAAATGGAGCAAGAGGAGAGAGGTACCCCAGGGGTGTCACATCAGGATAAGGACAAAAAGGCCAGTAAGGTGGAGGGGACGGATGATGCTATCTCCACCAAAAGGGTGTGGTTAGCCCTCAAGGCCCTAAAGAAAGACAAATCTCCTGGGCCGGATGGCATTCATCCGAGAGTACTATGGGAATTGGTGGACATACTGGCTGCACCCCTGGCGGAGATTTTCAGCAGGTCACTTGAGGCAGGGAGGGTACCTAGGGATTGGCGAGAGGCATATGTGGTACCAATCCATAAAGGGGGGTCGAGGGAAGTACCAGGTAACTTTAGACCCATCAGTTTGACCTCGGTGGTGGGAAAATTAATGGAGAGTATACTAAAGGAATGATTGGGGGTGTATTTGGAAGAGGTGGGAGGTCTGGATAGTCGGCAACATGGGTTTGTGCCAGGTAGATCATGTCAAACCAATGTTGTGGAGTTCTACGAATGGGTAACATCAGAACTGGACAGGGGTAAGCCTGTGGATGTATTATTCTTGGACTTCAGCAAGGCGTTTGACTCTGTCCCCCACAATGGTCTGGTGGAGAAACTGATGGGGTTAGGAGTAGGCCCTTTGATGGTCAGATGGATTGAAAACTGGCTAGCTGGATGCACTCAGAGAGTAGTGGTCTGTGGGGAGCTCTCGAACCCTAGAGAGGTTGGTAGTGGGGTACCACAGGGCTCGGTCCTGGGTCCAATCCTGTTTAATGCATACATATCGGACATCAGGGAGGGTATAGGGTGTGAAATGAGTCTCTTCGTGGATGTCTCCAAGATGGGAGCAGTAGTTGAGGGAGAAGAGGGGAGGTTGGCCTTGCAAGGGGACCTGGACACCCTAAGCTGGGCTCACACATGGAAATTAAATTTCAATATCACCAAGTGCAAGGTGTTGCATCTTGGTCGGGAAACCCTAAACACAGGTACACCCTGGGAGGGAGGCACTGGAGGCCTCAATAGGGAAAAAGACCTAGGGGTCATGGTGGATGCATGTATGAATAACTCTGAGAAGTGCAGGAGAGCGGCTATAAGGCAAACAGGATGTTGGGATGCATCGTAAGGGGATCACCTCTAGGGGCAGGAAGTGATTCTGCGCTGTACAATGGACTGGTTAGACCACACCTTGGTACTGTGTACAGTACTGGAGACCACACTTGAAGAGGACATACAGCTCCTGGAGAGGGTACAGAGGAGGGCAACAAAGATGATCACGAGGGCTAGAGGATTTGGCGTTATGAGGACAGACTTAAGGAGCTCTGCCTGTTTTCATTGGAGAGAGGGAGAGACAGGGGGACATGATTGAGGGTCTTCAAGTACCTCAAGGAATAAATAAGGGTAAACATGGAGGATCTTTAGACTAAAGCGGGAGGTATCACCGAGGCATGGTTTGAAGTTGGAAGGTGGAAGGGTGAGGGAAAAAGAGGAGGTTTTCACTGAGAGGGTGGTGGACCCTTGGAATGCACTGCCTGGTGAGCTAGTTCAGAGATCCACAGTGGAGGGCTTCAAGAGAGGATGGGACAGACACAGAAAGTGGATGTATCAGATGATGACCTGTCCCAGGGGGGTGGGGATGGATGATACGGGTTTCTGGAGCACAAGGGATGGGAGGGTCTCGGCACAAAACTAAGGATCTAAAGTTTGAGCAGACTCGATAGACCGTAAGGCCTAATCTGCTGGCAAATGGTATGAGATAGGGAAGTAACAATGGCATATTTTGATAATACAAAACAACTGGCACAGAAAATTGAGAATCAACAGTTCTAAGACTGCAGGTTTGATTGACATGCCATAACTTTGGGGCAGTATTTAGAACATAATTTAATTCCTAGAGGGTTGCAAGTGTACATAGAGCACAATATTGGCATTCAATCAGTCAAACTTGACAAAAAATGGGAAGGCATAAAGAACAGATGTTCGGTAGATTTTATATATGCTCTTATTGAAGCCATCATAGAAGAAAAGGGGGAAACAGCTAAAACCCTGACTCAAGAAAAAGAAGCCCTGAAACTTAAGCTACAACTAGAAGAGTTTAACAACACTCTGGAACATATCAAAAAGAAACTATTGAGTATTAAAAAAAATCTGAAACAACAAAAGGTCAAAAAATTTAACAGAGATGCAAATGATCGTAAAGCAAATAAAGTATACACACATACTAAGAGTAATTTTAGGGGAAATCGTGGTGTGCCTTTCAGAACCACTGATAGTGGCTCAGAGAGTGACAACAGCTAAAGCCGAGATAGCAACAGGCCAGCACCTATGCAGAGACAAGAACTTGATTATATAATGGGTCTGAAATGCAGTCATCTGACTTGCTGGCTGGCATGATTTACCCATTCTAAATCCTGGCATGACCAATGGAAAAAAGTACCAGCTAGCTGCATGTAGACTCCTCACATTTTTAAAATCACTATGACCTCCAAAAATCAAGAGCGAGCATCCACCTTATTGTCTCACTGGTAAAGCGTGAAATTCGAATATGTACTACTATTAATTCAAACATGACACTTCCTTCCCTAAACAAGTAGAGAAGAAAACCCAATAAAAATTCACAGTACTTTCATGGCTCCTCTGACACTCCCTCCCTTACCCTCTGTTGCAGTCAGTGCTCTCTCCTAAACAGGCACTCCCTCCCACCTCCATAGCAATGCTAGTAGCTCCCCAATGTAGCATTCCCATGCTCTGAAATTTGCAAACCCATTTAAAAAAAAAATGGAAAAAAAACTCCTCAAAAACAAAACTTTTCACCTTTTCACAAAACAATTTTTTAACTATCTGCCCAGCAAGACTGGTCACACCCACCTCACTTCTCTTCAAAATATGGACTCCGTCCTGCGTGCCCACCAGATCATTAGCTGCCACCTCATGTACACAAACTCACCATTGTTTAAATTACATGAAGAATGGCCACTCTCCCATTCACTTGACAAAAAATATCAACCATTCCAATCCTTACTTCCTCCCAACCGCAAATCCCACAATCACCCCAGAAACACAATGATGGCAACCCCTCAACACTTGCTCCATGCTGTCATTTGGAGCTACTTGCAACTCGCAGCTCTCTCTTTGAAAAAAACATCACAACCTGAAGGTTCTCTCTTTAAAGAAATAAGCACAGCATATTACTGTGTGTGTGTGTGTTTGTGGGGGGGTGGGTTAGGAGCTGGACAGCATGTCTCTAACACACATATTCTACCTAGCAAAAATGGACCATTACATGTAGAGGGAGGATATCACACTTTAAAATCATTAATAAAGCAGTTTTTTTTTTTTTAATTTTCAATTTTTTTTTTTTAATCCTTCACTTCTTAGACATTGTATAATCACAATTTACCACTCCATGGTATGGGTGATGCTGGGATTTACCCATTTCTGCTGTGGTTTACTCACTCGGCCTGTGGTCTTGTGCCAAAACCATACCAGGTGTGGGTAAATTTCAGCATCACCCACACCCTGTCATGGTATATATTGCTTAATCTGACAATGGAATATTGCCCTTTAAGGTGTTTAAACCTCCTCAGAAATAGCAGAAATTAGGTCATCATCATCAGGTACACAAAATATTGTAGCTCTCTAATAGCTTTCTTTAAATGGGAAGGCCCCTTCACAAATAGTTTTAAAACAGACAAGTTTCTCTGCAGCCTTTTGCCATAGTTGTTGCACGACTCCAGTTCCTAAGTGACCCACATTGGCAGCATCATTTATTTATTTTTTTATTCAGCTTTTTGGTCTCCACCGCCTCCCCCTGCCAACTGGTGATGGGGACACATATGTATTTTACAGATTTTCTCCCCTAACCACCCTGAGGCCCCCACACATGGCCGTGTGAGTATGTGGAGGCACGCTATGCACCCCATGGTGCCAGCTCAGCCCCTTCTACCACCCAATACTTTGCCGCCCCCTCTCCACCTATGTTACCCACCAGACCTTCTCCCAGCAGGTGTAGAACTACAGGGGCACCAACCCACCCTCACCACTCTTGGGAGAGGAGAGCTGCCCACCGGCATGCTCAGTCCTGCTCTGCCCTCCCCCTCCAACACCGGTACCCCAATGACCCAAGGTCATTCCCAAATCTGGGTCACCAGCGTAGCATGATGTAAGGCGGCCAGCACCTCAATCCTCTGCACCACTGGGCTGGCTCATCATTTCTTATTTAGAGGTAGAATGTGTTTTTTTTTTTTCAAAATATAAGCCCCAAGACAATTGGGCAGAAACAGGTCAGTACATATTTTGCATTCATTCAGTATGCCAGATCTCAAATCAACTAATAAATAGCCACACAGTTTTCTTGTGGCATATTCAAAAGTGTTTAAAAAAACTGTCTGGTCTGGATAAATCTGCCTGTCCAGAAGCCTTATCTGCAGCTTGTCCCATGAGTTTTTAAACTGGACCATATATTTGGCATTTAGTGTGATGCTCAGGCTTTTTTGCCTAGGCAGAACACATTCTGTAAAATTAAGATTATTGTTGACTTTTTATGATGGGAGTACTTGGAAAAGTCTCATCTTCATTATATTGACAGATTCCATAAACTCATCTATGACAACCAAATTAATGTGGTAAGAGATCATCATCAGCTAATGATGCAGGCAGCCCCTCCACAAATTTAATCTGCAGAAACTTTAATATCAGTTTATTATACAAAGGTTGCCAACAACTACAAAACCAAATTATTTTTCAGGCATGTGTGATAAAGTGTTATCTGAATTTTCCAGCAATTGTTTTATCTAGAAAACTTTCACCAGTATTAGAGAGTCCTCAGTAACCATAAGGGTGTGTTTAACAATTTTGTTTTAAAACTCTTTTCTCAAAGATTACCAGGCAATAGTGGAGATTATCAGACCCAGCACTACTTACGTAACATAAAACTTCTGTGAATGCAACGCAGTATGGCCTTGAACTGGCGGCTGTGTTCTTTATGCTATGTAAGCCACAATGTCCCTGTTCAGTTAGATTTTCTGACACTCCACACACCACCCCCTTTGTCATTTTTAATATCAGGGGGTTGGTGGTGAAGTCCCCCAAAAATAAAATAAAGTAGAGAGAAAATGAAAGCAAAAAATAAAGTAATAAAAAAATGAAAGTACATGAGTCTGGTCTAAATGAAATTTTGTCACTACTTTATTTTACTTTGAGAACTTTTCTACTATATGATTTCAAAAAGACCAAGGGGGTTGTGAGGAGTGGAGGCCCCTGACTAACATGATGTAAGAACAACTTATTGAACAGGGACTTTTATGGCTCACATAGCCATGTGTGTCACAGCAGTGTGCCATGACATTACATCAAATGGGTGATGCTGTGCTATGCTGGCAGCAGAGCCATAACCCTTGTCCGATTAATCTCCACTATCTCTAATTACTCTTAGTCTCGTTGATAAAGTCTCAATTTGAATAGACCAATAGTTTCTTCTCCTCATGATTCATAACTGTGTAACAATGATTTCTTTAGATGTCTGTGCCCCCAAATAATCAAACACAAGGGGCTGGATTTTCAAACCATTCTGGGACTAAGTTTCACTCTCCAATTCCAGTTGCTGACTGACATCCCCGCAGCTCTGGAGAGTTGTATTTTCAGTTCTCTGCAGTTGTGGGAGATGTTACGCCTGATCCCACCAGCCATCACATTTTTCCGTAGCTGTAGGGGAAAAAACAGCTGCAAGCTGCTGTAAATCATGGAGCCAGTTGCGTCAAGTTTTTCCCGCAGCTACTGTACGTGATCTTCAATGGCTTTGAAAACATACTGGGTCATAATGTTGCAGGCTGAATAGCATACGGCATTATGGTTAAACCCAGACCTGTGCACTCCCCAAGTTGGACCTCCTCCGGAGTTGATAATCTTTAGTGGGGGCAGGGCACAGCCCAATATGGGTGTGGGGCAGAGCCCCCGTTGGTCTAAAAACATGATGCCTCATCGCGATAAATTATGCAGTGCAATAGTGCCATGTGGCATTATGTCTTGCGTCATAATGACCCCGTGCCCTTTGAAAATGCAGCCCAAGATCTTTCAGTCTGTCGACATTGATCCGGTTATTCGTACAACCTGATAACGGTATGCATTTAATTTTAATGCCTTCTGCCCCTCTAGACAACACCTAAGTGTGTTTTGAGACCTGCAGACACAAATTTGGTTATTTACTCATCTGGAGGCAGTTCACTGGGCAGTTCCCTATACAGTCCCCTATTGCAGAGTTCCATTCACAGAGCCTCATCACAAAAATGACAGAATCTGCATTGCAGTACAGACATTGATCTTGTAGCCTAGTCAGTGATGGAGTACTAGTCAGGCATACGCTGTGGATTAATTAGCTATGAATATGTTAATGTTATTGGATTCTGTGAAGTGATCTTTGACATATTTCCAGCAAAGGCATGCTGTGTCATCATCACTGAACCAGCAGGAGGACACGTCATGATAGGGAACAGACACGTGCTGAAACAGCTCATCTGGGTTTGTAAAAATACTTGTGTTTAGCAGGTTAGGGCTCTGACCAGATTTGCCCCATAGTGAAGTTAAAAATAGATTAGCTATCTGACTCTGTGCTGGGTTAAGTGCTAGGTCTCCTCTGCTCAGATGCACCCTTTCGCTATGGTAATAACCTTGACTGCATCTGCCTTTATCATTTTAATTTTTTGCCCCTTAAGGGAAACCAGATGCTACCTGTTTTGTTTTCAGATGCATTTTAATGTAGTCTGTAAACAGGTCTGCTGAAGTTTCCCTGAAGTTCCATACAGTACTTGATACATTCTAATAAATTTCTATCCCTTTTCTAAGGCCAGATTTAGTTCCATTATACAATAAGTACTAACCAGTGCTGAATGTTCATCACTCTGGGCACATTCCCCTGCCTGAATTTTGTTTTCAGCAAAGGTAAACAAATAAAGTAAACAAAAGTTGTTTTTTTTTCAATCCTGGATGGAAGAACAGAAAAATACAACCCCCTAGGAGGCAGAACCTTAAACCTTACCTAAATAAAGTATTAACTTGATGTTCATAAAGGACTGAAGGGTGACCCATGTTTTTCTTTATTTTTGTTTTTTGTTTTGTTGACAGGCTAGTGAAATCATAACACGAAAACTTTTCTACTGGCTTATAGTGCAAAGAGATGGCATTTGTCCTCCCACCAAAAATGGATTCTCTTGGGTTGAGTGGTTGAGGGAACTGTTTATCTCTAAAAAAACCCTACAGACTTTGATTTGAACTTAATTTCTCTTTCCTTTCATGTTTCCATATCACCGTTACACTGAATCCTTTCTGTTTCAGAAAATAGAATTTGTGCATGGTCTGGTTGAAGAACTATCCAGAGCTAGTGCCTGTCGCCATTGTTCTGTCTTTTTCACTGTAGCAGATGTTGGAATCATGGAAAAAAACACCTGTTGAGTTCAAAAGCTCTGGGGATGCCTTGAGTTACCCCCTAGCTATCCAGAAAATAGGGACCGACTTTAAATGTCTCACTCTGCAGAGCATGCTGAATGACAACCTTTTCTCTGTGTGCCGTGCACATTAATCACTTTATAGCTGGTGTGGAGTATCACTTTTTTGCCTGTGATAGCTTTCAGACAGAAGGACGGCAGTAGTTTATTCTTGTAAAAACATGGATCTGTACATGGCCAGGCTTGATGCAATGGTTGTGTACTGAAAGGGCTCTAGACGATGCAGCACAGTCTTAATTCTGACTCTCCTTGTTTTAAAACCTCTCTTGATGTCATATTCATCACTTATTGTCTAAATGTCTCACAGGCATTTTTCAAAATGTTAACATTTTACTGGCAAACATTCTGCAGCTCTCTTTTCAGGTCAAATTCTGTATGCTGATTGGATAACTGCCGTTTTAGAAAATCTGCATTCTCCTCAGGCATAATGGACTCTATCCCATAATACTTTGCCTCTGGTAGGGGATCTAAAAAAATATTCATTTACTTAGTGTTAAAAAAGTGTGGGAAGTGGCCCTGTTATCTTATTGGATCCCCATGCCGAATAGGAAATATTCCAATTTTAAGGTTAAGAAATTTAACAAATCTATAAATCTGATCTGAAAAAGAAGCACTATACACATAACAGCTTAACCCCCTGAGTTAGTAACTTGATTTGTATTTTTTTTATTTAACCGACTAACAATATAATAACCAACATAGCCTTTTGTATTATGTGTGATAAGTGTGAAATATGTGTAAGGTTTATCAACAAGTTGTCTGACAAAATCTCTGACAAATTTCCTCATGCCAGTTCTCATCGCCTGCTGCCATCCAATAGCTTGGCAAAAACATAATTCCAGACATGTTTCTCCTCTTCTTGTCTGCATTCAGTATCATCCACAAATGTTTCTTCTGATCCTTTCACATCACTAAGCTGTGACATGTAACACAGATGCTTGTTTGACTGTCCCTGTATACCACACTGGTGGCATTCTATGGATTTGCATTTGTGTTTTCCTTTCTCACACAAAGTCTTTGATTGATGTAACACTTTCCACAAGGCAGATTTTGCTATATGTATCTCCAGACACACTGCTGACCTACAACTCTCTTTACACCTGTGACATTTCACTACACTGGCTATCTGTTCTTCACAGCATGGATCACAGCACACATTGCAAAAAAAGAGCACAATAATGATTATTTTTGTGGCTTGAGGGCACGTGACAGTATTCACTGAGGTATCTGGGCCCCATTGAATTATTTCACATTTGTGACATCATAGAAGTGATTGTCATGCGATAGTACAAATAGAGTTCTAGGAAGTCTTTCTGGCCCTGTGGTAAATATTTGCCGTTCACTCTGACTGCAATGACTCCAAACCGTGTTCAAACTGTGGCACATCACTGAAAATCACAGGTATGTGCTCTGACAAACCCAGTTCAGCATGCAGAAGTTTAGCCTCCATGATCATCTTGTCATCCGAAATGTTCTTTTTTGGGGGGGTTAACAATCCTATAATGCTACCTGCAAAACACAATACACAATACATTATCCCTGCTGTTTAAATTAATCAATCAATCAAACTTTATTTAACCAGGCATAACGTCATTGAGCAAGATCATTTTCAAAGTGGTCCAGGACATCAAACAAATAACAGGCAGGTATAGGGCCAGCAAAACAAAACATTGTACACACAAGGAGATAAGTCAGGCCTATACACTCAAGGATAAACACAATTAAATGCTAAGTGTAGCACACTAAACAAGTAAACAAATAGGTCAGAAACTTAGAATGGTTCAACCCCAGATACTCACTAGTATATGTAGACCAGTAGGTATTCTAATATTGGACTTGGAAGGGGAGGGGTAGGAAGGGGAAGGGTATAGGAGATATGGGGGAGATTGGGTGGAGAGGGACGGGAGGTCGAGAAAAGAGGTTGCTAAGTGCTGGGGCCCCCTATTAGAGAAGGTGGGAGCTGAGCATTACTAGGTGTCAGAAGATTCTTGTGGGACACCAGAGACTAAGGGCGCATACGTCACCTATAACAGTTGCAGGTTTCCTTCAGATAGTCAGTTATCATTGCTTTGAAGGTGAATGGACCAGGGAGGGTTGGGAGCTTTAGAGATTTTTGCATTGCATTCCACAAGGAAGGAAAGGAGAAACTGCAGCCTAGCCAGGAGATTATTTTACTCTGGGTATTTGGAAGCAGAGTAGGGAGAAGCACCTCAAACTGTACGACTCCTTGGCATGCTCGACGAAGCTTGAGATATATGAAGGTAGCTTATCAGACAGAGCCCTATAGAACCAGAGGAAGGCATTTCTTTTTCCTCCTTGTAGGAAGTAAGGACCATCCCTTCTCTTGGTACAGCAGGCAATGATGGGTGCAAAAAGGCAAACTGAGGATGAACCTCAAGGCACGGTGAAAAAGAGTATCAAGTTTACAGAGCACTGTAGAGGACAATTGTTGTAGAGAAGTCAGTGTAATCCAGTAAAGGCTTGAAAGTGGATTGCACTAGTCTCTTTCTGGCTTGCTTGGTGAGAAGGTGCTTAATACAGTAGAATATGCCTAAGCATCATCTTAATTTTTTCGAGAGCTCGTTCAGGTGGCACAGAAAGTTAAGCTTATTATCAAGCCAGAATCCTAGGTATTTAAAGGTATCAACAGTTTCATGGGGTTCACCCAGTAAAGTTAGAATCTTAAGGCTGCATGTTGGTCCTGGGACTACATTCGGTGAGAGGATCATGGCTTTGGTCTTTTTGGCATTAAGCAGAAGTTTATGCTTAATAAGATCACATTGGAGAGAGAGAGAGAGAGAGAGAGAGAGAGATAAAATCTCACTGTAAATCCTCATGGGCCATGTCCAAAAAGGAGTTAGAGGTGTAGAGGACAGTATCATCTGCAAATAGGTGCATATTAGCTGTGCGCAGATGTGAATCAAGGCTATTCATATAGATTTATTTATTTATTACAATTTCGGATAAATACCTTTGAGCCAATGGCTCTTTTACAAAGGTTCCATGTCAATATACAAAGAGTAGAAGTATAGTTTGTGTGAGATTAGCTGGCAAGCAGTTTGAATACAAAATTCAGTACAGGATATACATGGTCTAAAGTTACTGGTGATATATATAACAGTTAGAACAACATAATCAGGCATACACTTAAGAATGATGAGTCACAACAAATAATATTAACATGAATTAAAGCTGCCAGAATGGCATTGTCCAAGGGAAAGGTAGAGTGGAAAAAACTGAGTTGCTGCCAATTGTGCCATGTAGTATAGGAAAATGGAAGAGAGAGTGGGTGTAGAGGGGTAACTGGGAGGGAGATAGAAAGAGAGGTGGGTGGGAGGCAAGGATCGGGCAACAAGTGCAACATTGGGTGGGGTGAGCAGATTAGAAAAGGGAGGGAGGAAGGGAGTTGAAGGAGGGTAAGAGAGGAAGGTGGTGGACCTAGGCTAGGGAGAGAGGCAGGGGTAGATATGGGGAGGGTGTAGGCAGGCAGAGGTTGTGATAGTAGAGAGGTGTGAAGAACAGAAGTGACTACCTGGTTCTAGATTACAAATAAGATTGGGCACAAGATAAAGCCTTGAGGGACACCTCATGGTAGAGGTATTAGTGGAGACAGTTCTCCCAATGCTTTGACATGTTCTAATCTGTTAGGTAACTGGTGAACCAATTAATGGCAGTACTATCGAGACCGATGTTACTCAATGCATTAAGCATAATGTTGTGATCCACAGTATAGAAAGCCTTACTAAGATCCAGGAAGAGTGCAAACACATGCTTCTTGGAGACCAAGGCAATTTGCCAGTTGGTGGTTACTTTAGCAAGGGCAGAAACTGTGCTATGTTTGGCCCTAAAACCCAACTGAGTGGCGTTTAGCAGTTTCTGTGAGTCTAGGTGCTCTCTCTCTTGGGTGTTAATGATTTTTTCTAGCAGTTTTGAAAGGGTGTATAGTATGGAATAGGCCAATAGTTGTTCAGGTCACCTGGGTCCCCAGACTTGAACAAAAGGATGATGTGGGCAGTTTTCCATGACACGGGTAGCATACACTGTGTCAGGGAGATGTTGAATAAATGAGCAATGGGGGCGGTCAGGTAGTAGTGACCTAATTTTAGGATGAAGGGTTCAATGAGGTCAACACCAGCACTCTTTTTTGTATCCAATGACAGTAGGAGGTCCTCTACTTGCTTGAAGCTTACAGGGCAGAAGCTGAAAGGAGAGGAATAACTCTGGTTGGTGTCGACGCTGGAGCTAGAGACATCAATGGTATTCCTGTGTGGGCTGATCTTACTGATTGGAGAGGCATCAAAGGCTAGCCCCGCAGTGGCAAAGTGTTCCTTGAGTTGTTCTAATGTATCCACTCTGTCCGTGAAAGTGGTGTCACTGGACACTATTTTGGCTGGAAGGGAGGTATCGGTGGTATGATCCTCAACCTCTTTGAGGATGCTCCAGAGCTTGCAATGCCAACAATACAGCTCCTCCGTGTAAAGAGAGTGCAAGTAGTAAAACTGAAAGCAAAATCAACCAAAAAAGTACTCCTCAGTTGCTGAAAAAGGCTTTAATAAAAATAAAAAGGCTGCTGTAAACAAGAAGATAAAATTACAGGCCTCACTCAGACCCTGACCGGTTTCATACGCAGTACGTTATCAGGGCGGTTGTCTTTTAGAGTGGTAATGGACACTTATATCTACATTCAATTTAAAGTGACAATACACCTATACAGAAAAGAGAAGTAAAACATGACCACATTTCCACTACTACTATATACTGCAAAAAAAGGGGGGAGGGGTGCATATGTGAAGACATATATACACACATATCAGAGAAAGGAATCATTTTTATATATTATACCCATAAAGATTTCATATAACCTTCTATTAGTAAATACCAGTTTTAAAATCCATCTTACGCATCATCATCAAACATTCAATAAATATGTAACCAAATGTTCCTAATAATTTGAATCAATCTGAAAAGGAAAAAGAAAAAAGGAACAATATTATTATGCATAAGTTCCTTTTAAAATAAATTTAAGAACATTTTTGATGACCCCTACAAGGCTAATAGAAATTAAATCTCTTAAATTCAAAGAACTGTACTAAACCAAACAGAAAAAGCAATACCAAAAGTGTACAACAGATTCACATATATGTATACATCTCTAAGCCTAAAAAATAGCCTAGATGCAATGATAGCTAGAACCATCAATACTTGGTGAACATCTCAGTTATCAAATGCAGGACAAAAGGTCAATTTTGTCATTCAAACCTGGTTTGTTAAGGGCCCCTAATGTGAATATCCAAAAGGATTCTCTTTGTTTAAGTTTTTCATCCAAACTACCCCCTCGTTTGTTAACACGTACGTTTTCAATCCCACAAAATTTAAACAGGTTTCTGATTGGTCTGTCTAGTATCTCTATAATGCATAGATAATGCACGATGGATATCATTATTGTCAGTTGATCTAAGACAGGGGTGGACTGGCAGGGTCACAGGCCAGGATGCTACATGAGGAGGACAGGTCACATTTGCCTGAGCTGCCAGTCGGTGGCACCTTTCTACATGAAACATGATTTTTGTTCTTACAGTAGTAGTAATTGAACTTCTAATACTACATTTTTAAGCCGAATTAACATATCAATATTTTAAACATCAACCTGTTAATTTAACAGCTACGGAAAAGAAAATACACACAATGACTGATTAATCTTGTTTACTGAATCTGCAGATTGATGCACATAAAGAAACCTGTTTTGTAAAGTTCAGACACATGTGAAGGATGTGTTCAGATAAAAAAGATCTTTACAAAAAGAAATTAATTTAAGAATGCTGACTGCAAGTGATTTGGTCCTAGGACCTAGGTAGCTTTATATTAATTACTGGATTCATATGCCGATATTGTTACATATGTGATGAAATAGTCTTTCACATAAAACTGTCAAGTTTCTGACACATTATGGCATGAGCAGGCAGACAACTTGAACCCTGTAGCGTTCTGCCATAGATTATAAGCAAATTATATAGTACATTTTTTATGTTCTGTGAATGTCAGTAAGTTAGCAATAGAGCCACCACACATCTTAAACTGAAGCAACTGAGCCCTCGTTGCAGTCCCACCACCCATAATAAAACATTTAGATAATGTGAAGTGGACAAACAAGGGGTTATATGGCTTGCAATGCACTGTGATGTAACTAATTGTGTCAGTGGCATCATTTGCCTACAACTAGGACTTGTCAAATGGTTTGGTAGGGTACATCATGCAAAGTGAGAGTGCAGTAGCTCTGTGCTGTGAAGTGAAATAGTACATGTAATACTCCTCCTTTACATGTAGGAGGCACTGCTTGCTGTTAAAATTTGAGCAGAAAACAAATGCTACCCACTATCAGTCATGCTAGTAGTATCACAATGTTATGTGAAGCCAGACCCGCATCATTTTAAAAGAGTGTGTGATGTATTATGTTTTGTATCTTCCAGTTCTATAACACCTGGATGACATTTTTGGCAACAGTCGTGGAAGAGTCAACCTGAGGATATACAGTTTAAACTACATGACAGTTATAAAGTTTGTTCTTTGACTCAGTGAAAACATGGTGTGTAAATCAGAAAGACACACCTATCCACCATCCACAAAACTAAATGAAAGATGAAGCAATAACTATATTTGAACATGTATTTGAATGTAGCTTTCACAGGCTAGTCACTGCCTGCACACATAACATGGACTTCATGGATTAGTTCACATTTTACATGTCCAAATGTTCATTTGACAGTGGAATTTTTAGATGCTGCTGCTTGCAGCCATACCTCTCACACACTGTTTATCTTGCTGGTAGGTCAAGACATTTAATTACAGATACAACTGCAGCAGATTTTTACATGCTATGCATCAAAAATCTAACATATAAAAGATGCAGTAGAAGGGAACATGAGAAATTTTTTTATTTTATTTTGTTGGATACAATCGGAATTACAATCCTTTGAGTCACAGACTCTTTTACAAAGGCTCCACATCAGGTTACAGAGGGTGGAGGGTAGACAAATACAGAGAACCACTACAGTAAACAGGTAGAAATTTGTAAAACAGTACTGCAAGTGCAGTCCAGGCATAATCTTAGTTAACTGGTGGTAGTAGTAGGCATCGATACAGGATAACCCTTGTCAGAGGTAAATGATGCTGACTCTTGGGATCTATCGAGACCCTGTGTCATTTATTGGGGGTATGAAAATACCAGAAGGGCAGGAAGGTTAGCAACAGTCACATTTTCTGACTCCAGGTTGTACTCTGAGGGCTGATTTGAACTGGGAGAGGCTAAGGGTCTGACAGATGGGGGGGTAGAGTGTTTAGCCAAAGAGCAGCACGGTAGCGGAATGATCTTTGCCCAAGGGATGTTCTACAATAGGGGACAAGGAATGAGGAGGATGCTGCGAGTCTAGTGTTATGCCTGGGGGGGGCTACGTTGACTATTGGGAGAAGGCCGATGGGCTCCAGCTGGAGATGGATCTTTTTCACTAGAATGCAGAAGTGGTACTTAAGTCTTCCTTGGAAGTTTAGCCAATCAGCCAGAGCATAGAGCTCACAGGTATGTGTTAATTTGTCGCACCCAGTGACTAGGCGTCAAGCTTTATTCAAAGCAGTGTTGATGCTACGAAAGGCTGTAGGGTCCGTAGAGCCATATATCACTATCCCATAGTCTATTAAGGAGATGATAGAAGAGGTGACCACAAGTTGCATGGCCTAGGTTGGTAAGCATTGTTTAAGTCTGTAGAGGATACCCACTCTGGTGTTAACAACGGAGGAGAGAAGTTGTATGTGATGATTGTAGGAGAGGGAGGTTTCTAATGTAATTCCCAGGTATTTAAAACATGTAACATGTTCAAGTGGGGCGCCTTGTTTGTTTTTGATTAGGAGAACTGACTGGCTGTGTGGACCTTGTCGGTGTGCAAAGATCATGGATTTTGTTTTTTGCTAATTGATGATCAGGCGGTGTTCAGTGAACCAGGTTTCTAGTTCCCCGAAGAAACCCTGAAGAGCTCTTTGGAGGGCGCTCGGCTGTGGGTGTTTCCAAAACACTACCACATCATCAGCGTAGAGTAGCAGGTTACCGCTACATGATTTGGGGAGAGAGTTTAAAAAGAGGGTGAATAGTAGAGGGCCAAGAATAGACCCCTGTGGGACACCTCAGGAAACTGTTTTACAGGAGGAGATGCTGGTATTTATCCTGACTTGCTGTGACCAGTCTGTTAGGTAGTCCTTGAAACAGGCAGTAGCCTCTGGGACCACATTAAGTTGTGGAAGGACATAAAGCAATAGTTCATGACTGACCATGTCAAATTCCTTGGTCAGATCCACATAGATTGCCCCTACTATAGAGCCTTGGCCGAGGGCCTCATGGATGAATGAGGTGAGCTCAGTAAGAGCTGTGACGGTACTATGGCCGGACCAGAATCCGTGCTGTTCCAGGCAGAGAAGGTTGTGTTTAGTCAGGTGTTCTGATAGTTGATCTGACACTATTTTCTCCAGGGCCTTGGAGAGAGGAGGAAGTAACAAAATTGGTCTATAGTTAGTTGTGTTGGTGGGGTTGCCGCTCTTCAGAATGGGAGTGATTATGGCTCTTTTCCAGGTTGTGGGGAACTGACCTAGGCATAAAGAGAGGTTGAGAATTTTAGTGAGATGGGGTAGTGTGACATCCAGGGTCAGCCTAATGAGTTTTAGATCTAGGGAATCATTGCTGTGCCATGTATTGGCAATAGCTTTAGTAATGTAGTGTTTTACCTCGAGGCAGGAAATAACTCTCAGCCGAAAGGGTATTACTCGAGGTATCAGTGGGAGGGGGTGGAGGGATAGTGTGGAAATAGTTAGGGGGGTAAATATGGGAGAGGACCGAGAAGGCAGAGTTGAGGGCTTCGGCGATAGAAGAAGGATCCTGGGTGATCTCCCCATTTATTGTCAGCTTGGTGGGTGCGGGTGAATGGGATTTACCATTGAGTTTCTTTATATTGTTCCAAAATTTTTTACCGTCTCCCCAAGAGGTGGTGAGGGTATGTTGGTAGTAAGTGGCTTCCGTTAATTTTTAAATTTTGCAATTGCCAAATTCACCATAAAACCTGTGTACTTCCAACAGTGAAGCTTGCCTGCCCTGCACAATACTAACCCTCAAGAGCTAACGTAACCCCTTCCCAGGTGTGTGTGAGGTGTAGAAACTGAACTGCACCATGGGAAACTGTCAAGTAATTGCTTTAGTTAGTAATCGGTCATCATTCCATTCCCCATCCCCCATGAATGTTTTGTACCTACTGGTGATTCCAATAACTAGCTTTGCCTCCAAGGCACTGCAGGGTCAGCAGCAGACCTCATCGACTTTGCAGGGTGATACCAGTGGGACTGGTGTGAGGAAAAGATGTGTATTTGTTTTAACTTACTTAGTTTTGACCATGGAAGTAGCCACTGTGATGTTTACGTACACCAGAACAAAAACTGTCACTGGCCTGCTCCATGGATGAGATCCCAGAAAATATTACCAGTGTTTCGAACCTTGAACCTGTGCGGTTTTACAAGAATGCCCAAGTGATACCTGTTTGTACCCAATGGTACCTCCTAGTACTTATTACCTCCAAGAGCAGCATGAAGCTTTCCCTTCACAGCTCAGAAGTAATGCACTGTCACTTGTCTCTCCCTGTGAGGGAACAACAAGTACAACCAGAGTAGAGAAAGGAAGGAAGTCCTTAAACAGGGGGTGGCTGACTACATTCAAGAAAGGTGGGGTTTAAACTTGTGAGGGGGGAGGGATAAGGGAGGGGCTGACCAGAAGTCCTCTCCTCCAGATGAGGGGAGTAGCCTTCAAACCCTATAGGGGGAAGGGGGAAACAGACTGGGGAGGAGGTTTCAGGAGGAGCAGAGGTAGGATGGAAGTATAAGGAACCTGGGTGGAGTTCAACAAAGGGGATCAGGGATAAGATGTGGGGGGTGGTGTTAGTAAGTGCCAGGAGCTTGGGAAACAAGTTGCCAGAGTTCCAGGCCATGCTGTTTGGGGGGGTGGATGATGTGGCGGTAGTCACAGAAACGTGGGCCAACAAAAACCATGACTTGGACCTAAACGTGCAGGGGTACACAATGCTTAGGAAGGATAGAAAAGAGGGAAGAGGGGGTGGAGTGGCTATGTACATTAGAGATGACATAGAAATTGCTAGGGTAGAAGAGGCAGAGGAAATGTGGAGGCCTTATGGGTCACCTTATGAACACCAGCAGGAGGTAAGGTCAAGCTGGGTGTAGTATATAGACCCCACCGGGATGGATGATGTTCTGGAGGATTGTTTGCTGGACAACATCATTGCCCAGTGTGGACCAAAAAGGGAAGGAGTGGTGTTGATGGGGGACCTTAATATGCCAGGTACAAACTGGGGAACCATGTCCTCTAAGGTGGCCAAGGAGCAGAGGTTGCTGGACGACTTTCAAGATGTGTTCTTAACACAGCATATGATGGAGCCCACAAGGGATGGGCATGTCCTGGACATGGTTCTGGCAGATGGGGATCAGGTAAGGGACCTGGTTGTAGAGGATCCCCTGACTGGAATCAACCACAATACTGTCTGGTTTCAAATAAGCATGGGGGTAGGAGGGACAGATCTAGGAAACTGGCAGTGGACTTCAGGGGGGCAGACTTTGTGGGCATTGGAAATATTCTCAAGGATCACTTCAAGGGGATTACATAAATGACAAATGTGGAAAAGAGATGGGAGGTCATAAAACGGGGACTTCATGAGGCAGTCAGGACCTGCATTAAGGTGAAACGTAAGGGAGCAAGGTCGCATAAACCATGCTGGTGGTCCAGTGAGGTTCAGGTAGTGGTCAGAGAAAAGAAGGCGCCCTACAAAAAATGTAAAACAACAAGAGGGGATAGAGAAAAGGAAATGTACCATCTTGCATCTAGAAAAGTCACCCAGATGGTGACGGGGGTGAAGTCCAGTAAAGAGCAATGGCTGGCACAAGGGATACATGGAGGGGAAAAGGGGTTCTTCCAATACATTGGGGAGTGGAGAAAAACTAAGGGCCATCTCGGCAGATTGAGATCAGAAGGAGGGTGGGTGGAGGAGGCGAGGGACCAGGCAGAGGTATTAAATGAGTACTTTGCCTCTGTGTTCACTAGGAAGGGGGATGGGATATCTACAGAACAAGGCACGATGGGGATAGAAGCGGTAGTGAGTGGGATCAGGGGAGCAACAGAAATGGAGCAAGAGGGAGGAAGAGGTACCCCAGGAGTGTCACATCAGGATAAGGACAAAAAGGCCAGTAAGGTGGAGGGGACGGATGATGCTATCTCCACCGAAAGGGTGTGGGTAGCCCTCAAGGCCCTAAAGAAAGATAAATCTCCTGGGATGGATGGTATACATCCAAGAGTACTATGGGAATTGGCGGACATACTGGCTGCACCACTGGCGGAGCTCTTCAACAGGTTACTTGAGACAGGGAGGTTACCTAGGGATTGGCAAAAGGCACATGTGGTGCCAATCCATAAGGGGGGGTTGAGGGAAGTACCAGGTAACTATAAACCCATCAGTTTGACCTCGGTGGTGGGAAAATTAATGGAGAGTATACTAAAGGAACGATTGGTGATGTTCTTGGAGGAGGTGGGAGGTCTGGATAGTCAGCAACATGGATTTGTGCCAGGTAGATCATGTCAAACCAATCTTGTGGAGTTTTATGAATGGGTAACATCAGAACTGGACATGGGAAAGCCTGTGGATCTATTATTCTTGGACTTCAGCAAGGCATTTGACTCTGTCCCCCACAATGGTCTGGTGGAGAAACTGACGGGGTTGGAAGTAGGCCCTTTGATGGTCAGATAGATTGAAAACTGGCTAGCTGGACGCACCCAGAGAGTAGTGGTCAGTGGGGAGCTCTCAAACCCTAGAGAGGTCAGTAGTGGGGTACCACAGGGCTCGGTCCTGGGTCCGATCCTGTTTAATGCATACATATCAGACATCAGGGAGGGTATAGGGTGTGAAATGAGTCTCTTTGCTGATGACTCCAAGTTGGGAGCAGTAGTTGAGGGGGAAGAGGGGAGATTGGCCCTGCAAGGGGACCTGGACACCCTGGAAAGCTGGGCTCACATATGGAAATTAAATTTCAATATCACCAAGTGCAAGGTGTTACATCTTAGGTGGGGAAACCCTAAACACAGGTACACCCTGGGAAGGGAGGTGCTGGAGGCCTCAACAGGGGAAAAAGACCTAGGGGTCATGGTGGATGCATGTATGAATAACTCTGAGAAGTGCAGGAGAGCGGCGAGCAAGGCAAACAGGATGTTGGGATGCATCGTAAGGGGGATCACCTCTAGGAGTAGGGAAGTGATTCTGCCGCTGTACAATGGAGTGGTTAGACCACACCTTGAGTACTGTGTACAGTACTGGAGACCACTTTTGAAGAGGGACATACAGCTCCTGGAGAGGGTGCAGAGGAGGGAAACTAAGATGATATGAGGATTAGGGGATTTGTATGAGGACAGACTTGAGGAGCTCTGCCTGTTTTCATTGGAGGAGAGAGAGGAGGAGCAGGGGGACATGATTGAGGTCTTCAAGTACCTCAAGGGAATAAATAGGGTAAACGTGGAGGGATCTTTAGACTAAAGCAGGAGGTATCACCAGAGGGCATGGTTTGAAGTTGGAAGGTGGAAGGGTGGGGGGGGAAGAGGAGGAGGTTTTTCACTGAGAGGGTGGTGGACCCTTGGAATGTGCTGCCTGGAGAGCTGGTTCAGAGATCCACAGTGGAGGGCTTCAAGAGAGGGTGGGACAGAGACAGAAAGCAGATGTATCAGATGATGGCCTGGCCCAGGGGGTGAGGATGGATGACAGGGGTTTCTGGAACACAAGGGTGGGAGGGCCCCGGCACCCAAATAGGGATCTGAGGTTGGAGCAGGCTCAATAGACCGTGAGACCTAATCTGCTGGCAATTAGTATGTTAGAAATGCCCTGTCATCACTCAAGTGATGTAGCTCGGAGTTTGGCAGTAGTTGTGGCCCAAGTGATAGCCGTTTGTACCCAGTGGTACTTCCTAGTGCTTATTACCTCCAAGTGCAGCATGAAGTTTTCCCTTCACAGCATAGAAGTAATGAACTGTCACTTGCCTGTCCCTGAATGGGAACAGTACAAGTACAACCAGAGTAGAGAAATGCACTGTAGTCATTCAAGTTCTGTAGCTGGGACTTTGGTAGTAGCTGTGGCCTACATGATACCCATTTGTACCCAAATGTTCCTCTTAGTGCTTATTACCTCCAAGTACAGCATGAAGTTTTCCCTTCACAGCACAGAAGTAATTCACTGTCTCTCTCTGTGATGGAGCAACAAGTACAAACAGTAGAAAAATGCCCTGTAGTCATTCAAGTGCTGTAGTGGGGAGTTTGGCAATAGCTACGCCCTATGTGATACCCGTTTGCACCCAATGGTACCTCCTAGTGCTTATTACCTCCAAGTGCAGCATGAAGTTTTCCCTTCACAGCTCAGAAGTAATGCACTGTCACGTGTCTCTCCCTGTGAGGGAGCAGCAAGTACAGCCAGAGTAGAGAAATGTCCTGTAGTCATTCAAGTGATGTAGCTGGGAGTTTGGCAGTATCTGTGGCTCAAGTGATAGCCGTTTGCAACTAGTGGTACCTCCTGGTACTTATTACCTCCAAGTGCAGCATGAAGTTTTACCTTCACAGCACAGAAGTAATGAACTGTCACTTGCCTGTCCCTGAGTGGGAGCAGTGCAAGTACAACCAGAGTAAAGAAATGCCCTGTGGTCATTCAAGTGCTGTAGCGGGGAGTTTGGCAGTAGCTGCGGCCTAAGTGATACCCGTTTGCACCCAGTGGTACCTCCTAGTGCTTATTACCTCCAAGTGCAGCATGAAGTTTTCCCTTCACAGCTCAGAAGTAATGCACTGTCACTTGTCTCTCCCTGTGTGGGAGCAGCAAGTACAGCCAATGTAGAGAAATGCCCTGTAGTCATTTAAGTGATGTAGCTGGGTGTTTGGCAGTAGCTGTGGCTCAAGTGATACCCGTTACCAACAACATAGGTGCTTAATAAGTAACATGCAGTTCTCCGCTGATCCCAACAAACATCACAGGTGTGAGAGGTATGACACTGTCAACAGGGTATAGTGCTGAATGCATTCAACCTTCAGCATTACACTGTGTATGTAATGTAAATGTGAGCCTATGACTATTACCCTGTAACACATAAGAAAGAGGTCATAGGTAAAGTGATAAGTACCCATGATCTCCTCCTTACACCTGGCATAACTCAAGCTTTAAGAAGGCTTTAAAAACATATCTTTTTAGCCAAGCATACCATGCATTTTGTATGCTGCTGTCAAGTTTTAATTTTAATATTGTTTTAATTATTTATTGTTTTATCATGTATTGTACAGGTGCCTTGGTTTCAGAAAGGCACCTTATATAATAAAGACTGATTTGATTTGATATGATGAATAGCGACATGGCATTTTATTTTTAATTATGTGGCATAGTAAACATGTTAATTATTTGTCACAAATGCCATGGACTTTTAGTGGTGGCTGGAAGGGACCCACCCACCAATCATCAAGTAGGAACAGAATGATGTGCCCTCTATGTAACACTACATTATTGTACTGTTTATGCATGTGGGAAGCACGGTCCAGCCTCTCTCATTTGACCCTGTAAGAGTGCTATACATGTTTTTTTTTTATTAGATCTCTCAGTGAAAGCCATCCAAGTACAGTAAATGTCTCATTTTTTCTGAGGAGTCTGCTAATCTATTAATCACATCATCATGTGAGATCCGAATGTCTTTTTCAATGTTCATCAGTATTAAGGCCTCTAGATGATCATCTCTCAAAATAGACCTCAGTCGTGTTTTGATTAGCTTCAGAAATGAAAAGCTGCACTCGCATGAAATCTGGGTGTTTGACAAGGGCAATAGTACTTTCAATGCACACACCAAAGATCCATATCTAGCAGAATGAATTGCAAAGGAGTATGCAGTAGCAAACGCACAAGAGATGTACTGTTTACATAACCTTTGTGATTTTAATGTGCAGTGCAATACCTCTTCTGTCAATGAATTTTCAGTGTTCTCAGCAAGGTGCTCGTCAGTGTCAGGTGGTTCCTCTATCATGTCTTCAAGATCAGTGTATATAGCATTCTCTGGTTGGGCTATTAATCGTACATTACGATACTTGTTCCCAGTATGGCTTCTTGGTTGCTGTATAGTACTAGCTGATAATGTACTGTAGCTAGATGCAAAGGAAACAAATTCATCTTGTAGTTCTTGAGGATCTACACTAGCCATATTGGCAATCATCTGCATCGCTCTGGCTTGAAATGTAAATACAGGTTCGAAAAACATATAATATGTTCTGGGATCCAGCTGTGATGCTTCCTTCATCAAGGCTTCATGGGTAATATATTTATCATCCAGTGTTGTAATGGCATTGTTTAAAATGACTTTGTAGCTCTCAATCTCATACATTTTCCTGGCATCTCCAATATGGCCCCTTTCATCAGATGCAAACTCCCCTGGCATGCACTTACAAGTCCTTGTCCTGGTCTCCGGAAGAGATGTCGACCACTGGATTCCATCTAGTTCATTTCTTGAATAGTGTTCCATCTCTTGATCGATCATGTCTGCAAATTGTTTAGCCTGATCATAAATTGTACCAAACTGATCTGAAAGGTCAACAAGCTATGATTTTAAGTTGTACAGTAGGTTCCATGCTTGCAAGTAGTCTAACCATGAAGACTGAAGGCATTCAGCAGCACCTGAGCTAAGGGAGAATATTTTCAACAATACAAATCCTGTGAGGATGGTGTCAAATTTCAATAAGTTGTTAAGTAAGCACTGTGCTTCAGATCTAGCTGTCGTATTAAATTCCTCTGTTCCATTCTTGATTACCACTAATGTTCTCATTAGAATCTTGAATTGCTTCCTTCGCTTGTGGGAGTGGCTGCACCATCAAAAATGTGCACAAGGGCCACTTCTCTTGCCCACCATCTTGTTTTGCCAATCTTTTGAAGACGCAGGAGCATTTCACTACCCGACACAGATGCAGATTCTTTCAATGTTTTCTTCCAGACATTGGTGCGTTTATATGAATCTGAAGTAAACGTGGCCAGTCTTTCTAACAAACAAAAAGTGAGGCAGCAGAAGTGGATACACTTGCAGCTTGAGATAAGGCCAAGTTGAGAACATCACTGCAGCAATGAGTGAAAATGGATTTAGGTGCTACATCTGTTATTAGTTTCTGAAGGCCATTTTTGACACCGCTCATGTTTGGTGCTCCATCAAAAGCATGACTTACTATTTTCTTCATAGAAAGACCAAGTTTTTCCTCCAACTCTCTTTTCAGTAAGTCAAACAGATCCTGAGATTTGGATGATGTGGTAATTGGCAGGAATTTCAACAATCTTTCTTTTACTTCAGTGTTCTTACATAACAAACGCACACTGTGAGCTAGTCTGTTACTCCAACGTCTTGAGAGGAATCAACCATTATGCTGTAGTACCCAGCTTCTTTTAATTCTATTGCAATTGTTTCTTGAATGATCTGACAAACTATTTGAAGAATTTTGTTGAATGTTGTTTTGGACAAAACTGTCACAAGTGAACCACACCCAGCTCCTCTTCCAGAACCACATGCTTTATTCACAGGTGCAGTTTTCTGCGTGATACTGGCAGTGATTGCCAATTTCAAATACTTTTCTAAAACTGCATCAAACTTCGACCAGGAAAGAAGCAATTCAAGAAAATTTCCATGATTTGTTAATGGATCTTCAAGGCTGTAAGCTTCTTCACCTCGATGAGCTCGGTATCCTATTCCTTGCCTTCCAATATAAAGTGCAGCTTCAATTATTCGACTTAAAAAACACCTTCTTTCTCTTACCTGCTGGTATCAGGCATCAGCAAGCTCCCTGTTAATTTTACTTTCTATATTTTTCTGATTTCTGGCCACCAGATATCCAGTTACAGCACTTGAATGACTACAGGACATTTTATGTTTTGCTATCTTTACATAAACACTCTTGATTGAAACAGAAACCCCAGTGCTTGCAAATGGCGAATCATGATTCTCAGTGAATTGCGTGCAAATGCTGCAAATCAGTTTGCGACTATCCTTACAGAAGGAGATCCACTTTCTCTCAATGTTCTAATAACTACCACTAACTTGTCTATGTTATGTCCTTACAGGGTCAAATGGAAGGTCTGGACCAATGGGCTGTACTGGATGTTTACTTAGAAACTGCAGTTTCTCCATTATTGTGGCCTGTGATCGAGGTGGATGAAATGGATTTGAGATGAAACACTGTATGCCTCTATTTACTAGGTTACTACTGTCAATGTTTCCATCACCATCTTCCTCACTATCAGTGCCATTATCACCAGTAGTTGCATCTTCCAGATGCAACTGTGACTCCTCTTCTTGGATTCTCTGAACCTGACTATGTTCAATATGAAGTTCAGCTTCTGCTGGACCTTGCACTGTCACCACAATACTATCAAATGATGAAGTAGATGCTGCCGACAATACTTACGCTTGTTCAGCAGTACTACTGCTATTTGTTGGTAATGGCCTCTGTTGAGTACTTACACCCTTAGCAGAACTGTATGATGGAACAGTATCAAAATCACTTTCAGAAGCTGTATCATTAAGTGGTATTACATTGCATTCAGTATCAACTTCAGACAGCTCTACGATACTAAACTGAGAACATGACTCTCTACTCCCAACATTAGACACATCCCTACATACTGATACGGTTAATCCAGATTGAGAGACACTGCTCTGTGAGAATGAAAGCTTTCGCTATTTACAGTCCTCTCCAGCTTGTAATAGTTTCTTTCTTTCTGCCTTTCCCATCCTGATGCTGTCTTTTTCCCAAGAAGTTGTGAGCAGCCTTGCTTTTTTTTAAGCATCCTACTGTCTTTGATGACTTGTCTGGCTGTGACCTCACCTAGCTGTCCTGGCTTCAGCACTGTCTGCCTCTGTTCTTGCTGTTCACTTGCTTGTGAGCACAATCTGTCCTAAAGAATAAAAGTTTACTGTCACTGGCTTGTTCTTACAGCATACCTCTACATACAATACCTATATATACACAATCTCTACCTGTATATAAAGACAATAATGGACATGGGCAGAGAGAGCGTTGCATGCACTGTTGACCTTCTCTGGTTATACTATCGTTCATGTCCTGAACGATACTATTATGGGACCTGGACGATAGTTTCACTCTCGAAGTATGGTATCATCACTTCTGGAGTGATATTTTTGTATGCTTTACAAGCATATTAAATGCATGATCCATATATTAAAAGTTCTTAACATCATCTCACACACCATCTACACTGCTTCAGACAAGGAGTATATCGTATGTTAAGTATTATTATTCCAGAGAAGGACAATGAGGAGAACCATGTTGGGACTATGTTGCACACCAGAGGGAGATACTATTTTTACATTCTTAACCAGCATTTTGCTAGTTACCTGATTCACGAACAAGAGGGTCCCAGCGCCCAAGTCACACTCCCAACACCAAGGGTGACCCTTCCCTTGCGGAAAACACATGGTGCACAGAAAGGGATTGCCGTAGTCCCTTTGAGACACTGGCATGCCGTTGTGCCCCATACTCAAGAAAGATGTCAGAACCTTATAAACCTATTTCATCTACGTCATGACAGTGGGTTTATAGAAAGGAATGCCGCCACCTTCAAATGTTCTAAACAGAGTGCAATCATTGGTAGCATACATTTTTAAAAACTTTCCATTCATAACAGTTAACCAGTGATAGCATTCACCATTGTGGGCCTAGCTGCAAACCCCCATGTTGTCTCTGAATGTGAAAACTTCAGCCTAGCATAGCAGAAAAAATACAACAACAACAAAAAAAATGTTGACATTCAGCTGCTAAAGTCTTACCTGGCAGATGTACAGGAACCGCATACCATCACTGGTACCCCAATCGCTGAACTCTATGTTCATGTGGCAGACTTTATCTACAAAATAAAATATAACAACGTATCAGAATATGAGTCGGGTACTGTACTATGGTATTCTTGGTATCGTAGATAGGTATTTGTTAAACAACTATGGAAGTTCCATATTCTATGGCAACACATCAGATTTTAAAGAAACACTGGTAACACTTTCAGCAAAGCACAAGTATCATAAAAAACAGCGTAACAGTAAATTAAAAACCAACAACCAACAATATATTGACTAACGTGCTATTTAAGATAATTAAAAATGTTATCTTAACAAAAAATAAGAAAAATGTGTGGGACTATTTTATTTAGTGCAAGAATATGTAAAGGATTTCAATTGTTTTAAACAGTAAAGTATTTCATAGTGTGTTGCTCATGGCATAATCACAATATGACACTATAAGATGTAGGTTATGCTGGGATTTACCAACACCTGACCTAGCTTAGCAAGTTGGCTGATGGCCTTGTTGCCAAACCATGCCAGGTGTGGGTAAATCCCTGCATAACCCACACCCTGTCATGGTATATTGCTTAAATAATTATAGTTACCCAAGTGTGGCAAAACAAAAGAAAAACTCCCTAAATTTTGGCACGCAAAGGGACTCTGTACAACACATCCCCTCCATCAGCAGTGCCACAACACCAGTCAATTTCAACAAAGCAGAAAATTTGTTAATAAGTTTAAGAGACCCACTGACCAACCTTGGAGTAAATCACCAAGCGTCACAAAAGAAGAGAAGGGTAACTGTAATAAGTGACTCTGTGTCTGAAGATTATTGGTGAGTGACAAGCTCTGTAAAGTAATTGTTCCTTCCTTTAACATTAAATACTAAATGTATTTTTTTCTGCCCCAGTTTAGAGTACCTGATGTATACAAGTATCAAGGCTCAATCCTCCAGATGCGAGTGCCGAATCTGAGGATGCAGGCTACGTGACCTCAACGAGGGAACCAGATGGGTTTTTTCCTGCAACCTCTTGTTTTTCCTTGTTACGGACTATGACAAAGCATTTTTAAATAGCAGTACTACAAATGGCAGTTAACTTGTTTGCTCGTACAATAAATGTTTCTCCAGACAAAATCACAATGTGTGGTTCACATTCTTCTATGAGGTAGGGTGTATTAGCTCACCACTGTGCTGCTGCGTGCAGTGGTGGGAGGATGGGGTGGTCAAGATTGTGAAGCTTTTCAAAACTATTTATGGCTCCAATACACTATAAGAGACAATCAAAACACACACACACACACACACACACACACACACACACACGCACAGCACATAACACTTTGTTTTTTAGACCAAATTTTCGACATTGGCATTTTTCCACACCTCCTCATGAATAGAATAACTGTCATTTTCACATCCTGTTCAAAATGTGTTTTCGCACCTGTGATGCCAAATGACACAGTGGCTGTGCAAAATCACCTTTCAGCTAACAAACTGATAGGGCCTCTGTTCATGCGGTACCATGGGATCACAAAAAGCCATGTTGAAAACTTGGAGTAAAAACACCAAGAAATGTCCAGGGTGTTAGGGTTTTCGCCCATAATGCCCTACCCTCTTGGGACTGACAGGCATCAGGGATGTGACTTGGGACTGTTGACAGTAATGCTCTTGCCATTCCACTCCCACCCACACCCTGCAGCAAATGAAAGGCACCAAGGTGTGTCTTTCTTGGATTCTTTGGCACCAGAGTTCATCACATTCTCCTATATTGCACCCATTTCAGCATATTTCCTTATGGAATGAGATGAGTAAAGCCCGAACACCCAAGGCACACCTCGACACTTGTCAGTGTCTGATGGATAGAGTGCGGTGAAATGTCATGACTGTTATGGGTGATGACCCAAAGGCAAACTCCAATGCCTGTCCATCTCTGCAGGGTGGGGGTAGGGTTGGCATCAGTTCAGTACTTCACTGTCATTCCTATATTGCATGGGCCCAATTCTCATAGGGGCCTGTGTCTGACACAAGCTGCAGCAAACAGCAGCTTGCACCAATGCCTGGTGCACCAGGGAGCCTGCATCTGATTCAGGTATAGGGGTGGTCCCAGTGACTAAGTCCCCATGCTTGTGCTGACCGTAACACTACAGCAAACCCCTGGCACACTGCACAGGTCCACCACATGCCACCAGAGACTGACACAGGACTCCCATCCCACTAGGTACAGGGCATGTGAACCCAACCTGGTGGGCTGGTGTCCCCAACCATGTTTGGTGCAATTGGTGCCTGGCCACAGAAGTGAGTGGTGGGATGTGCCAGGCTCTGGGGAGCAGTTGGGACTGGTGTATGAGGAGGTTTGGGATGGGGGTACCAACATGGTACATAGATGGCATTGGGGAGCTGTGAAGGGTGCAATTGGACCACTAGGATGAAGGCCACACATACAGAGCCACACTCAGGGGTGTATGGTGGGTGAATAGTCACCCATGGTATGCCACATACCGGTATGTCACCTAGGAGAGAATGTCTAAGTCCCCTTACATCTGCTCTGGCTGGTCTAAGGGCCCTTAGAATTTCACCTGCCAGGTTACGTCTGTGAATCGCAGGATGCAGCGTACATCAGCTGCAGTCCTCCAACCATCGTACCGCAGTGCATTGCAGATGCAAGCCCCATTTGGGGCAGGTGGACTGTGGTCAACACAGGCCAGCTTTGTGAACTGCACGGGAAACACAAACCCAGGGGAAGATTACACGGCGGGGGGAGTAGTAACTACAACAACAAAAATGAAAAGAGACCTGGGATAATCATATTAGGTGACCTTAAGGTTAGAAAGCAATGTGAGAAGGCAGTAGTGAAGGCTGGGGGATACTGGGATGTATAGAGAGAGGTATCACTGGCAGAAAACAGGAAGTTGTTATCCCTTTGTACAGACAGTTGGTGAGAGCCCATCTGGAGTACTATGTTCAGTTTTGGAGACTCCATCTCTGCAAGGACATAGACATAATGAAGGCAGTCCACAGCAGGGCAGCTACAGTGGTGCAGGGTCTGCGAGAAGGAAGGGGGGCATGATAGAAACTTTTAAGTACCTCAGTGGAATCCACAAAGTCCAAGAGGATAGCATCTTTCAGAAAAAGAGATGTGCAAGAACAAGAGGACACAATTTGAACATAGATGGGGAACAGCTCAGGGGCAATGTGAGGAAGTATATTTTCACAGAGAAAGTGGTGGGTGCATGGAACAGCCTTCCTGAGGAGACAGTGGGCTCTAAAACTGTGGGAGAATGCATGGGACAGACATAAGGCAATCCATTGTGCAAGCTCATTCACAAGGAGGTCCTGATGGACACAGGCAGTATAAGACATGCAGTAACATATACAGGCAGGATTTACAAGTAGGTAGAGAACACTTCGGCAGACTGGATGGACTGAGCAGTCCTTTTCTGCTGACAAATTCTATATTTATATGGCATCATGTGTTCATTCAGGTGTAGTGATTATTTAAAGTTGGACCTTCCATACATCCAGATATAAGGTACAGTAAATCACCGAATTAGATACAGCTCACTTACAATACAATAAACAGAACCCCAGTGCTTCGAGAAGTCTTTTCTCTTCATAAGGCTGCTTAAAGAGCTGGGGTTATACTTCCAGTGCCCATACCAGTATGCTGATCTTAAAATCAATGAATGCTAAGAAACAGCACCACAGACTCCCATAACTCAAACAAATCCCAAAATAGCATGCTTATACCTGTTATGTTACTTCACACACTAGTATTCACATTTCTTCTAAGGGGTGCTACTAGGTTGTGGCATACAACATTCAATCTAAAAATAGCAGCACACATCAACACCCCCCTGCTCCCCCAAACACACAGCATAACATTTTTATGTTGGTTCTCACTTGCACAGCCAACATTTTGCGGTAGTAGTAGATTTGGAGGCGCGGTCACTGTTGGGCGAATGCAGTGCACACATCAGAAGGTGCGTCCCTCATTCCCCAATCAGGCAGCAGTAGGCACTGACCTCATGCATGCCTAATGTGGCCATCACAACAAAGAAAAGGTCCACTGCAATGAGAGCGAAGTTCTCATGCAGCGTGACCATTACACGCCTCCCATAGTGCAGGCAACATGGCAGCAGTGACTGCCACCACTGCTGCCAGTCACAATGCCCGACAGGGGAGCCCACTCCCTGTTGGCATAATGTTCCCCCATTTCTTGATTGCCGAGGGGGGTTCCCATTCCCCCTCAGCATCATTTGTCCCCACAGTTTCTCTTTGCTGATGGGGGGCCCAGTCCCCGTCGGCTTTAACCACCTATACTTTGGCGACGAGGGAGCACAATCCCCGTTGGCATCATGCACCGTCCCCCCATTTGTTATGTGCTGACGGGGGTGCCCAATCCCCCGTCACAAAAGCACACAAACCCCACCCACAAACACTGAGGTGGCACTCTGGGAGCCCACCCCAGCATGCCAAATCCCACCTGTAAAATGAAAACCATCCCATGACATCTTTTTATTTATTTATTTTTTTTTTAAACCCTGTAAAACAAAAAACAGTCCCACGTCATCTCCCTACCCCTCCCACAACCCACACCCACCACCACTGTGCACCATGCCTCCTACACCCCCATACTTACTTCCAGAGTTTGCTGCAATGATCTTCAGTGGACTGGGAACACGTCTGCACTCTTCAAAGCCGACCGCGAATTGAGGAAATGCCGGTAAGCTGTATAATGGAATAAATAGGGTTTTTTCAATTTTGATGCATATCTCAGGTATTTGTTTGGGAATTTTGGCACCAAATTTTCAACATGGGGTTTTTGGGACCCCTCCTCATGAATTCTGGCACTGTCATGGGCGTTAATCGGTCCTGAAAGGTGATTTCGTAGTCACTGTGCAGAATCACCTTTCAGGAATGATTAACACCATGACAGTACCAGAACTCATGAGGAGGGCTCTCAAAAAGCCTATGTTGCAAAATTGGTGTGAAAAATCCAAAAATGACTGTTTTATGAGCATGCATTGCAGTTTCCAAGCATATTTGTAACTTCTCAATTTGTAATATTTTATGCCAGATTTTCAACAGCCCATGTTGAAAATCTGGAGTGAAAATACCACCGCACCCCTACAGTGTTAGGGTTTCCAACTGTAGCACCCTACCCAGTACAGATTGACAGGCGCGAGGGTTGTGACTTGCACTCACCGGATGTAATGCTCGTGCCATTGCACCCCCACCCTGCAACCACCGACAGCCATCATGGTGTGCCTTGCACTGTTCAGCCACAAAATTCACCCCATTCTCCTATACTGCACCCACGTCAGCGTATTTCCTTATGGAATGGGGTAAGTATAATGCCCAAAGACCCCAAAGCACACCACAACACTTGTCAGTGTCTACAGGGTAGGGTGACATACAATGGCATGAGCATTATAGCTGACGTCCCAAAGGCACAGCCCAATGCCTGTCACTCTCTGCAGGGTGAGGGTGGGGTTGGCATCACTTCAATACTTCACTGTCATTCCTATTATGCATCTCTACCTCTGCCTTTGGCACTACCAAAGCCAATGCCAGTGAGACAACATTCGGCATCGACAAATGTTTGTTAAACCTTCCACTGCCAAAACTGGCCATATTTACTTCAAGCTTCACATGATGAGTGGGTCCTCTTGGTTTCAGACTGGAAATTCCAATGTGAGTAAGCTAAATCACCATCATGAAGGATGGTGGGGCCCTTCGATTTAGTCCCTAACTTTCAAGTGCCTCAGTGTCTAATGTGTCTGACTCTTTTTATACACTGTGCTCCCGTAAGGATTCTACACAGATGTTTAAAATGGAGCATGCTAAGAAAGATCTCCGCAGACTCCCAGAACTCAAATAAACTCCAAAATAGAATGTGCAAACCTTTTATATTACTTCACACAGAAGAATTCACATTTCTTTTAAGGGGCGCTACTAGGTTGTGGCATACAACATTGAATCTAAAAATAGTAGCACACATCAACACCCCTTCACCCCCCCAAACACACAGCATAACATTTTAAAACTTTCCGCTGTCAAAATTGGCCATATTTACTTCAAGCTTCACATGACGAGTGGGTCCTCTTAGTTTCAGACTGGAAATTCCAATTTGAGTAAGCTAAATCATCATCGTCAAGGTGGGACCCTTCGATTTAGTCTCTAACTTTCTAACTTAATCAGATAGCGTCCTTTCTTTTCTAAAATCTTACTGTACAAAACTGATTTGAAACATCTTCTTCTAAACTGATTTGAAACATCTTCTTCTATCCACCCTCCCCTCCCTATTTCTAACAGTGGTTAATGTAAACTGCAAAGAAAAATACATCTGGGAGCTTCCAATGTTTCGCCAATGGTGAATTCAGCAACCTCCTGCAGGAAATTCCCCATCGTCCCTGAAGGGTGATAAATAAGGAAAATCCTGCAGCCTGCACCTGGACCCCCACGAACAGCCACACATTCAAAAGAACCTGGAGTTCCTACTGGGTGCACGGTGAAGGCCAAGTTAGATCTAAAGCAGATGGCTACACCACCGCCCCTACGTTGTACTCTGGGGCAGCGCACTACGGTATACCCAGGCGGGACTGCAGCCTCAAAAACTGGGCCTGCATCATCCCCAGCCCAAGTCTCCATGATGCAAGCCAGATTGACTGAGGAAATTAAGTCCGCAATAATTGCGGTCTTATTCCTAATCGATCTGGCATTGCATAGCACTGCCCTCATGGGATTGGTGGGTGATATAGCCCCTCGGCTTACCTGACCACTCGGTCTGATGGATTCCCTGGGGACAGGCACCAAACATGTCTGGCCTCTCCCATGTACCCGTCGTAACCCAGGGCACCTTCTGGAACCAACAACCTCTATCCTACCACCCTTCACTATGCATGGGGCACCCCACTGCCCATGATCATCCCGGTCCCTCCAAATCCCCACCTCCCAGCAGCATCTCACCATGGTATCTGAAACCGGGAGGGGGGTGAAGGGCCACAAATCATGCAGCAGGGATCCCTCATACATTATTCTGGCCCCCCCAGGCCCCCCCAGATGACCCTGGCACATCACTAAATATAAAGACCTAAAGCTAAAAATGATAACTAACTAATCAAACAATTAACACCCTAGACAATCCCACATTAACAGTAAAACTTAAATAAAATAAATAATTTACATCACTACTCAAAAACAAATTAAATGCATCTAAAAAACCTACCTAGCCTAATTGTATAAAAACAAATATAACATATTTAACCACATCCGAATAATACTATACTCTACAGCTGGATGTGACAATTTACACAATAGGTGGTTCTCATTTAGAAATACAGTTATACAAGCTATCCTGATACATAAAAGCTACCTCACAATAAGGCTGAAACAGCTAAAATTTCCCCCAAGCAGATAATACAAACTCAGGTACTAAAAACTGAGACAGATAAGATTCTGGAGCTTCTTTTATTACCTACTCTGTTTTTAAACAATAGCTTCACATCCACTACTTTTTCCTACATCACACCACTCAACATACTCACACTTGCGAGCGGCATTGCAATATGTAGCCCCACAATCCCCACCTCTTCAGCTGACGGCAATCAGCTCCTCCCCAAGCCTCCTACAAGCAGACGAACAGCAGAAAACACAGTCTCTCACACTGCAAAATCCGAGTTGCTAGTAGGGGAATCCTCTCAATTCAGGGATGCCTGACTACACACAGCATCAGGGCAGCAGTTCTAACAAAAGAAAATGCATCCACAGTAGGCTGTTGGTTAACTAGGATCTGTAGCTTATCTGTCAGGTAGGGAAATGGGCAGACTAGGTGAGCCAAGTGGTCCTTATCTGCCATCAAATTCTATGTTTCTATGTTTAATAAAGTCTGTATGACATCATGCACAACATCAACAGCTTGTGTGAAGGAGTCCAGCTGGTTCAAATTCACAAAGCTATATTTTTCATAAAATACTATAGCTCTAAAATTTCTCAAGGCTCTTTCTTAATTGTCAGTTTGTTCTAGGAACACCCCTGGAGGATTTTCTGGTTGTTCTACCTCTACATTTTCCCTTTTAACATGGAGACCCACTCATCTGGAGTCTACATGGAAGCTCACTTGTCTGGAGAGAGGCAATACCCCTTTGTTTGATCATTGTAATACTTCACATAGTCTATTTTCTTTTTTAAAACACCACTGATTCTTTTGATCTTTTCTCATGTTTTACTTTTGACCTATCATTTGGATTTTAATCTGATCTTTTTTTATTCTGCAGACTTGTCCCCAGTTATGTCATTGAGAGCTTCGCAAAAGATGTTGTGCTAGCATTTCTCCACTATCTCATGGGTCTGCCTTAGTTCTACATCAGTTAATTTCCTCATGCCATGCATCATGGAACAGCCATCTTTCACTGCTCTCTTTCTTGATAACATTGTTTGAGGCACAAAACAATTCATTAGTTATTTGTCCTCATCCTGTAATTTTGTAACCACATCAGTATAATTTTCAAAAACCTCAGCTCGTGTGAAAAACTCCTCACTTGTCTGTCTTACTAAAATACCAGCCAAGTTAGTAATGTGGTGCAATGCCTAATTCAGTGTTTAAATATTACAACTCAGTGCTTGTGTACTATAAAAGGATTTAAGGAGGGCTGAATCAGTGTTGGTACAATGCTGCCTGCTAAAAGCACGCTACTAATGGGGGTGCCAGATGTTAAACAGTTAGATGAACAATTGGTGGCAGTTTGTACTGTTGTTGGCACAATATTCTCGTAGGGGTACCAGATGCTAAACAGTTCAATGTTGAATTGCTGGGGGATTGTACCAATGCTGCTATTGTCTGATTAATGTCACCAGATGCACACCCCACATATATAGAACTTCATTGGTTTTCACCCAAGCTGTTTGCTGCTGTAATTTGATTGTTTTGAGTAACTTCAAGAAGATCTGTAATGTTATAGTCTGGGCAGTGCTTCTGTTGGCTAGTAAAGTCAACACATATTTTGAAGCATATTGGCCTATAAATAAAAGCATAAACAATCATGTCTCAGGCATGTATATAAAATTCATTGCCAGTTTGTGTGAGCAGGACTAAAAGAATCTGTTTGCTGGTAGGTTTGTGAGTTTTTGCCCTGTAGTTTACAGAACACTGTCTTTTTTACCTGATTGTTTTTGTAGACACTGAGTATCAAAGAAACAGCCCCCCACCCAACCCTATTCCCCAACAACTCCTGGGTGCTCTACCTTTATAGTGCAGGGCCAAGCCACACCAACTTAAAGTGGCAGGATCAGTTCTGCAGCACAGCACAAGCAATAGCCTAGCTGATAGTTATGCAGAATTACAAAGGGTGTATCTAGCAACTAGGTCCAAAAGACACATACAAGAGGAGGAGGAGAGAGAATCTGTGAGTCTCTACAGAAGGAGAGTAAGAGTTTTGTGGCACTACTACAGGTTTAGTGCTCTTATAGAAATACAGATGCAATTGTAAAGAGCTGTGGAATACTTATAGACTAAAAGAGACAGGGGAGATGTGGAGGCCAGGGCAAGGAGGCAGCGGGATGTATGGGGGGAAGAGTGGAGAGTTAGGGATGACTGGGGTTGGGGGCACTGGGAGGCTGGGAGGCTTATGAGCTGCAATGGGTGTGAGGAAGCACTGTTTCTGGGAACCTGGTGGAAGGTGGGGGGGTGTCCAATGTGCAGGATGTTCAGACAGCTTACGCTGGAGATAGAGAACTTGAGATGGGAACTGGGGGAAGGGGACAGGTATGAGGGGTGAGGAGGAGATAGGGCAGAGGGGCAGGGAGGGCTCCATCACAGGATAGACCAGGCTGCCATGCACCAGAAGGGGGCACTCAGCCAGGAGGGAACAAGTTCACAGGGTCCTGGGAGCACCAAAAGTGGGTGCTGGCAGATGGTAGGTAACACAGGTAGACAGAGAGGAAGTAGAAAAGAGGTTCAGGGCAAGCAGAGACAGAAAGGGATTTCAGGGGAGAGCAAGGGAAGGACATTGGAGACAACAAACAGGTACGCAGTACTGGTTGTCGAAACAGAGCAGGAGGTGGGGAAGGCACCATAGAACAAGAGTCAGGGGACTAGGATGTAGTGAGGAAATACAGGATACAAGGAGAGAGGGAAGACAGGGGTGTAAAAGTGGGTAGGGGCAGGGAAGTAGGTGAAGTTGGCACAAACACACTAAACAAATGGGGAGGAAAGCCAAAACATGTTGGGAGGGGGGAGAGGGAAGCACAATGCAGGGGGAAGTGGGAAGATTTAAAAGTAGTGGAAGGGGAGTGGCTGTGGAAGGAAGAGAGCAAAGAATGGATGAAGGAGGAGGACAGCAGGTGGAGGGGCAAATCAAGGAGAAGGGGGGGAAAGGGAAGGGTATGAAGGAAGAGGATACTGAGGAAAAGGGTATCATAGGAGGGTAAACCATGAGGAAGTGCAAAGGATAGAGGAGTGAGTACTTGTGTTAGTGGATTCTGTGCTAAGGGGGGTGAGATGGGGAGGCAAGCGAGCAAGGAATAGCCAAACCTGATTGGAGTGTATGCCAGGTATGACAGTGGGGAGAGTAAGGCAGTGCATTGTGAAATGTGTGGAGAAGGTGGGAGGGTAGCCTCATATCATTGTGCACCTAGGAACAAATGACTTAGAGGGCAGTACAGTGGAACAGGTGCAGGAGAGGTTCAGGGAAGTGGGGGGTATCTGCAATCAGCTGGGAAGCTCAGTGACATTCTCTGAGGTACTCCCAGTACCTAGGGAAAGCGCGGTGAGGAAGCTAAGAATACAGGAGTTTAATGGGTGGGTGAAGGGGTGGTGTGCAGAAATGGCATATGGGGTAGTAGGGGAGTGGGGTGAGACATGGAAAAATAAGGGACTTTATGCCAAGGATAGGCTGTATCTCAACATCGAGGGTACAAGGGCATTGAGACGGGGCTGGAGAAGTACATTAAAAACAACACAGATTTAAACTGAGGAGGTGGGAGGGCTGAGTCGGCTAGCAGGGAGGAGGTACCTTCCAGGGGAGACCAGAAGGCTTCTCCCCCACCAGAGAGTGAGGAGGAGAATGAGGGGAAGTTACCAAGACAAAAGTGGAAGAGGGAGAGATGGGAAGTGAAAGGGCAGGACACAAGGTGGACTGTAGTATCCTTGAATGTGAGGACCTTAGCAAACAAAGTGGCAGAGTTCCAGGCAATGATGGCGGAGGAAAAGGTAGATACTGCCACCATCTCAGAGACCTGCACAACCCAAAACTATGACTGGGATCTCATGATCCTGGGATGCAGGATGTTCCACAGGGACTGGGAGAGGGGAAGGGGGAGGGGTGGCTATTTATGTCATGGAGGGGATACTGTGTACCAGGGAGGAGGGGAATGAGGAGTGTCCAGAAGCCATATGGCTATTGCTCCAAAGCCCTAAAGGTAAGAAGTTTAGGATGGAGGTGGTGCACAGGCCACCATCACAGAGTGAGGAGGTGGATAGGGAGCTGGGGGAGCAAATCAGAAAAGTTAGTGGCAAAGGGAATACAGTTACAGTGTCAGACTTCAACCTACCTGGAGTTGACTAGCAGACAGTAACTACTGCACATGACAGGGAACTGGTGCTCCTGGAGGCTATCCAAGACAGCTACCTAGTGCAAGGGGTGATGGATCCTACTAGGGAGGGGAACATATTGGACTTGGTGCTAACAAATGGGGATCAAGTCCAGGATGTAGTAGTACAGGACCCTCTAGCAGGAAGTGACCACCACTCAGTGTGGTTCCTCCTTAACACAGGTAGGGAGTCCGCTAAGACCATGACAAGAGTGTTGGACTTCAGGAAGGCAGATTTTGCAACAATGGGCAGCATCCTAGTGGAGTATTTAGCTAAATTTAACCCAGGGATGGATGCTGAACAGAAGTGGGCAATGATTAGGAAGGGGCTGAATGAGGCCACAAACACGTGTGCCAAATCTCAGAGTAAGCAGTCCAGGTAAAAATCAACTAGCTGGCTCAGCAAGGAAGTGGAGGGGAAGGTGAGGGAAAAAAGAATTGCCTTCATTAAGTTCAAAAAATCGGGGCATGAGGAGGAGGATAGAGAGGTGTTCACAAAGGCATCTAAGGAGGTGACCAGGTCAGTCAGGGCAGCCAAGGCAGCAAAGGAGCTGAAGTTGGCTCAGGGGATCAGAGAGGGGGAAAAGGGGTGCTTTAAATATATAAGGGTGAAGAGGAGTTGTAGGGATGACATTTTTAGAATCAAGAGAGAGAGAGGGGGATATGCGGAACAAGGGGAAGATCAGGCAGAGGCACTCAATGAGTATTTCTGTTCAGTGTTCTCAAAAGAAGGGGATGACCCAATACCAAAGGAGAAACAGGGCAAGGGTGGAAGGGGCAGAGATAACAGATGGGGTCATCCAAGAGGATAGAGTTCTGAAGGGCCGTAAAGCCTTGTGGGTGGACAAGGCACCAGGACTGGACAGTGTACACCCAAAGGTCCTGAAGGAATTGGCAGAGGTGTTGGCAGGTCTTCCGACAGAACTGTTCAACACCTCCTTGGAGATGGGGAATGTACCCAGGGACTGGAGGATGGCTCACATGGTGCCCCTTCACAAGAGTGGACCCAAAGACCAACTGGGCAACTGCAAATTGGTGAGCTTGACTTCCATAGCGGGGATGTTGACGGAGACCATTCTGAAGGAGAGATTGATAACCTTTCTCGATAACAATGGTCTGCAGTATGAGAGACAGCATAGGTGTGTCTCGGGAAGGTCTTGCCAGACTAACCTGATTGATTTCTTTGACTAGGTCACTAGGGAGGTTGACGAAGGCCATGCTGTGGATGTCCTGTATCTGGACTTCAGCGAGGCTTTCAACTCGGTGTTGCACAGAAGGTTAATGAGCAAGCTGAGGGACATGAAGGCAGGGGAAAACTGGTGGGGTGGGTGGAGAGCTGGCTGCATGGCAGACAACAGAGGATAGTTGTAAGGGGGAGACATCCAAGCCAAGGCCAGTAACAAGTAAGGTACCGCAGGGTTCAGTGTTGGGCCCTGTTTTGTTCATTGTCTTTATTGGAGACATTGCTGAGGGAGTCAAGAGTAAGATCAGCCTGTTCACGGACAACACTAAGATTTATGGAAAAGTGGACAATGAGGAAGGGAGGCAGGCACTCAGAAAGGATCTAGCTAAACTCAAACACTGGTCTAGGGAGTGGTAGTTGGGGTGTAATACTAAGAAGTGAAGGTCATGCACCTCAGAGACAGAAATCTCAGAAACAGTTACTGGCTGGAGAGAGTGCAGGTAACAGCTTCAGAGGAGGAAAGGGACCTGGGGGTAATAGTTACATGGGACATGAAGGTATCAGCACAGTGCAAGAGGGTGGTAGCAAGGGCAAATAGGATACTGGGATGCATTGCCAGAGGGATCACCTCTAGAAAGGGGGAGGTCATCCTACCATTGTATAGATCACTGGTGAAGCCACACTTGGAGTACTGTATATAGTACTGGTGCCCATGCCATAAAAAGGATAGGAGATTACTGGAGGGGGTGCAACGTAGGGCTACAAAAATGATCATGGTACTAGTGGAGTTGCTGTATGAGGAAAGGTTGAAGAAGCTCAACATGTACTCGCTGAAAGAGAGAAGAGGAAAAGTGGACATGATGGAGACCTTTAAGTACTTGAAAGGCATAAACAAAGTCAGGGAGGGAGGAGTGTTCTGCTTAAAGGGGGAAGGGTCAAAAGGGACACAGTCTGAAGTTGGAAGGGGGAAGGTTTAGGAGGGAGATGAGGAGTCACTACTTCATAGAGAGAGCTGTGGCGGGTTACAGTGCACTGCTGGAGGAGTTAATTGCTCAAAGGACCATGGATAGCTTTAAGTGGGGTTGGGATTGAGTCAAGGGCAGAGTTAGTACAGACAAGAACACAAAGAGGGAAAGGACCAGGAAAGAGGAGGCAGGGAGGGGTTTAGGAGAGGGTGGGGCAGCTGTAGTGATGTGAAACTATGAGCTGCACAATCGGGCAGACTCGATAGGCCTGTGGGCCTTTTTCAGCTGGCAATTTCATAAGTTCGTACATTTGTTTCTTTATTATATACCTTAAAACCAGTGCTCTAATAATCATTTTTACATCCAAATCTTCTTTTATGGGTGAGAACTGTGCCAGAAATGAATGTAAAACTATAATGCAGTCAATCTAGAATCAAAATGACAAAAGTAAGCTGCCCAGTGGCATGGAGAGCTGAAGCATCCGTGTCTTACCTCCTGCCATGCCGGCAACCCATGTTCACGGTGCCAGTGGTCCACCAGGTACTGGGTGGGGAGGGAGAGGATTGAGCATCCAGAGGACAGCTCTCCTGTCCCAGGGAGGGGTGGGAATGGAGTGTTCTACTTGCCTGGCCACTAGCGGTGGCTGGGGGATGGAGCAACAGACCCACAGACATAGGGGCTGATGAGGAGAAGATGACAAGCATGCCGCTCACTGAAATGTGTGTGGCTCAGCCACTGGCATCATTGCTGGCCGCCTCACCGCACTCGGGGATGGGGAAGAAAAATGAAAAGATCCCGACCGGGCAAAATGATGCCAACCTCTCATGCACCAAGCGACCTGACCAGCTGGCACCTAGTTGAAGCCAGAGGTGAGTCCGTAGATGCTGGGGTGTCAGGGCTGGGGGGGCAGTGGAGGGGGCTTGGGAGGACAGAAAGAAAAGCAGAAAAAAATGACAAAATTATAATAACATTTATGTTACACATTTTAAACATATTGGGCCCTAGGCACAATCAAGTGGGAATTATGCACCAGAGGTACTTATCCTGCCCACATAGCTCCATACCTGTTGACAGGTGTGTGCCGCTGGTATTCATCAATGGCCGCCACCTGTCCATGTCACTGCCCCCATGGTGTGCTGTATTCCCCAGGGTGGCCGGGGTGGAGTCATAGACCCAGTCAGGCATGGGTTCAGGAGTAGATCTCCAGTGCAGTGATGCACAGGTCCAGGTGCAGGAATAGCTAACACAGGCACTTGGACCCACGTGGCCACATTGTCCACAGTCCCCCTGCCTGAGCCCCACGGTCCCTGCTGGGCCGCCGCCACCTGGCACTACGCATCACCACCCAAGATGTCAGGGGACAACCTCCGTCCCAACACAGTGCCGCACTGTCCCCGACCGTGTCTGTGACCCACCCAACACACTGCAGCCCAGGCCCCTGAGCAGTACAGGACCTCCCCCCTGCTATCACATCCCCATCCCCAATGGTGGTGTGAACTTCCCAAACCATGCCCGGCACTGCCCAGTACAGCATATCCTATCCACCCAGTCCCCAGCCCCGAACCAGATTGCCCCGCCCCCGCAGTGATGGTCAGAGGAGCCCCCCATGGCACTGACACTACCATCCTCATCATCACCTATACCATCCTGTTGATGCCGTGGCTAGGAATGGCTAGTGGCACAGCCCTCCACACACCTCCTTGGCCTCCGGCCATCCAAATGAAGCTGGGAGTGTGCCCCTCTAACTAGGCAGCACGCTTCTAGCATCAGTCAGATGGTTGGTGGCTGAGAAGGTGTGTGGAGGGCTGTGCTGCTGGTCATTCCTAGTCATGGCGCTGACAGGATGGTAGAGGATTTGTGGGGCAGTGTTTTCAGTGCCACAGAGGGGGAGGTAACCAACAAGGGGTCTGGGATCCTGTGGGTGGGGGGCGGGTGATATGCTGTGGCCACTGGAGACCAGGGAGCACAAGCATTGGGGCAGGGGCTGCGATTGGGGTTGCCATGTTGGGGGGTATGCTGCTGCCTTATGAGAATGGGCACACCTGTGGTGGCATGTGGGGGGGCACTGCACACAGAGGGGGACAGGTCATCTGAGTGTGTGGCAGGAGGACTGCACTTCTGTTCCAAACCAGTGATCCAGTCCTGTGGAGGTCAACCTGTTTTGCTGGGACTGGGGCGGCTGTCTGTGTGTGTGTGTGTGGGGGGGGGTTGACTACAGCTGCTGGGGCCCTGCGGTAGCCAGTGTGCAGTAAAGGGCATGTAGGACACTTACGGCAGGGTTTCTCCTGGCATAACCTGTGCCCTTCTCTGCGCACCCGCAAACAGCACTACGTACCGTCATACATGGCTGGTAGTGCTGCCATGCCCCTGCCCATACCTGGCATGTTGCTGTCCGCACAGCTGGGGGATCAGGTGCATTGGGGCAGCACACCTTGGGTTGTGCAACCTGTGTGGGGGGGGGGCATTGGGTGTGGAGTGGCTATGTGCTACGCATCCGAGGTGCATGGATACTCCACTCATTCTTGCACAGGGCCTGATATGTTTATCTGAACATAAATGACTAATTCTATGTATTAAATAGAAGGCTTACTTTCAGCAAGGTCAATGATGGCATCCGCATACTGGTTATTTGCTGCTGGATTCAAATCAACATTGTCTGTGTTGTCCAAGAATGGGTCCATTATGTCTCATTGTTTGCAAGTTTCAAACAAGTTCTGCTTGTCAGCTGGATGCTTTAGTTGGACAAAATCTGCTCTGTACCATCTTATATTCAGCAGTTGGAAACTGTATGAGACCCTCTCCACATTCTTATAATCCTATGCATAAACAGATTTTCCTCACAAGTGGGGGTGGGGTGTGTGTTGCTGTGGTACCCATTCCTCGGACTTGACCTTTGTCTAGAACAGGTTTTGTTTATGTGATGAGTGCATTCCTTCTTCAGACTTGACAACTTGGAAAAAAAACACGTTTTCCTCTTGTGAGATGGGGATCAAATCACCTCTCCTGCCCCTCAAACCCTTTGAACTGAGTGAGGGAGAGAGAGAAAGAGAGAAAGAGAGAAGAGGGGTAGACAGGAAGTCGCTTCACCTCTCCTGCCCCTTGAAACCCTGACCTGAGTGAGGAAAAGAGAGGGATGAGATGAGACTCGCATCTCCTGTCTCGCAAACTCCTGACCTGCACAAAGCAGAGCAAGGGGGGCGGTGTGGAACTCGCACTACATATTACAGAAGATATCTCATTCACATATAAGTTTTACCAGGAGAAGCATATGTATGTGTGTGTGTGTGTGTGTGTGTGTGTGTGTGTGTGTGTAGTAAGCCTTTTTTGCAAGATTCCAGATCTGATTCTGTTAACCCTTTCCTGTTGTACTGTATATCAGTTGTGAGGGATAAAGCCCTCCACAGCTTGATGAATACGATATCAGCTCACTGATGAACCACAGGAAAAAAAAATAGATATTGTTTAGATATATATTCATTTTGCTTCTTGCCATGTGCAGTTGGTGTGTTTCACTCCTATGGAGAATATTTTTCAGTATATGTGGTCTTTGGTTTTCTACTTCTAAATTCTAATTCATGCTTGTTACGTAACTTAATTTTCTATCATTCGCAAGTTGTGTGCTGCATGCTATCTATATCATGCATTCTTTTTTTTTTTTTATTCTATGATAACCAGGTAAGGCCCACTAGGCACAAGTATCTGTTTTCAGGGGTGACCCAGGAGAACTGGGGTGGTTAAGTGACTTGCTCAGAGTCACACAGTATGCAGGTGGAAGTTATGGGAATCAAACCCAGGTCTGCTGCATGTACCAAGCTCATTCACAGCTAGTTGCTTTACTCTCTAGGCTATACTCCCCGCCCAGTTTTTCTTCTTGAACTATTGCACCCTGTTGTACTGTCCCAGGATTGTACCTGAAAATAGGCATTTACTTGTCTAATGTTCCTTACGCGGAAAAAAAAAAACTACATAAATAAATAAGGTATCATGGGCAGAGCATTTCACTGTGAAGCTCAACAACCTTTGGGCATTTTCCTTTAATTTCATTACTGATATGCTTCATTCGTCTGTCACACCATAGAACACTTACACAAAATTGAACCCTGTGCTCTGTGAAAAACTTTTGGTGCTTTTTTGTACACAATGGCTCTCCTGTTTGTCTTCTTCCATTGTTGATTAGAACAACACAGCCAACTTTACCATATCCAAACATCACAAAGCCTGAAGAGGTCGATAGTGTGATGCAATGAGTCAGCATTCTGGGCTTCAGGGACTGATGACCGGAAGGATCATTTGGGAGGGGGAGTGGTATGTGGCTAGGGTGGTCTCTAGGTGGGGTGTCTGGAATGATGGTCTCTAGAGGGGGGATGTTGACCTCTAGGATAATGTGAGATGTTGATGTTTAGGTTCATGGGGAATGTTGACCTCAATGATTGGGGGAGGGTCATTTCAAGGGAGAAAGAAGGACTTCTGGGCATGTGATTAAGGGTGGGGTTTACATCAGAAACCACTTCCCATTGGTCAAGATGTAGCAATGCCCACATGTCAGATGACATGACACACGCTGACTGGCTGAAAATTAACATTTGAAGTGTTATATGAACTCCTTACTACTTAACCATCTTCACCTAGGGTAGCAGGGATATTCTTTAGGTTCTGGGATGTCCTTAAAGGAGAACCAGTGCTTTTTGCATCAATAGTACTCCATCCAAAAATCACATATCATAGGACTAAAAATATTGGGGATTTTGTAACCAGCAGTACTTTTAAAAATAACCAAATCACTGAATTGACATGTTTAACTTGGCTATCACCTTTACCCACAGGCAGTTACAAATACCGATACTGCAATGTGTGCTGTTACTCCCTTCAAGCAAAGAGTTTACCAGCCCTGTAGACCAAAGGAAACTGGAGGTAAGGCAATTTATTAATTGTCTGATTCCATTTGTTGTACATGCAAGTATTTGTCCCTGCCCCAATACTTCTATTGGCTGCACTATCAGGCCTTTAAAGGAGTGATTACAGGAGCATATGGTTCGAGCAGACTCGATAGACTGTAAGGCCTAATCTGCTGGTGAGTAATATGTCAGTATGTGCTCCATTGCTAAAAAGGATCCTAATACCCTTCTAAGTAATCAGTTTGGCAGGTTCCACAATGGCTAATGCGCATAAGTTCAATTCCTTGATTTTGTTCATATTAAACCACTCATATATTGAAGCCCAACAGGATGAAGCCCAACTCTACAGAATTCTGCAGTTGAGTTACTCCATCAAATAATGCAGTTTCAATGGGAGTTAATCCCTTTTGTCATGCAGGAAACCTGTGACACTGCACTTCATCCTGGTGGGCTTCACTGTACATAGTGGTGATCATTTCAACATGCTACTGAAATGTGAGACCTGATGGATCTTCACACTTCATGCCCTACATCCACAAGGACTGAACAACAAAACCAATTTAATTCCATTTTTATAAATTGTTTCATGCATCTATTTTCTGAGTATTACTTGTTTTTATTTTTTTGTTAGTACTTTTTCTCCCTGGCAACCAGTCTGCCTTACCTCTCACATGTCCAGGCATCCTCCTGGTGTCTCTGGCCACCATCCCAAGGACCCCTCAGCTCCATTTTCGGGCCCCGCAGCTTACCCCCATGGCTTACCCCCCCCACGGCAGGGAGGTGGAGAGCCCCCCCCATGCTCTGCCACCAGGACCGGAACCAGTACTGCTGCATACCCTCAGCACTGGGTAGATCCCCCCACGGAGACGGCCATCATGTCGCTGCAACTGGTGCCCTTTTTCCTGTTCTCCCCTTGGTGTGTGTGGTCTGCAATGATGCCAATGGACAGGAGTGCGCATGCTACCGCACACAGTCCTTCCCAGTGTCGGCCCCAGCATGTCCTCCAAGTCTGCCTGTACACTGCATCATCCACAGACATCACTAGAGGCCACCAGCACACCGACGGCAGCACACACCCCTCCCCAGAGAAGGACAACAGTCCAACGGATGCTCAGTCCTTCTTCTCCCCTGCCAACCCCCAATGACCCAGGTTCATTCCTGAACTCGGGTCTCCGGCGTGGTGCGAGATGTGGTGTCCAGCATCTCAACCCTCAGCACCACCAGGCCGGCTTCTGAGTATTATTAAAGTGATTTATGTGTTTGATTATGCTTCAACTCTCCACGTTTGAGTGTATGTGCTGATATTTTTGAAACTAATATATTTTTCTCTTCATTCCTTTTCAGCTTTTTCATCTGTGCATGGCTATTTGGGTCCTGTGCACGCTGAATACCTTGTTGTATTATGCTCTGGGATTGTCTTTGATCAGGACCTAGTATGGGTCACAATATCACTATGGCTAGTAGCCTTTTATATGTCTGTTCATGCACCTCTTCTGTTACTTCCTTTCTATATCTTGGCTTGTCAGTTTGGCTAGTAGCCAGATATTCTTTCTCTGTTCATTCTTTGGTTTTGTGATTTTTCTTCCTTCTCACCTTCCTTTCTCCTTCCTATTTTTTTTGTCTTTTTCAGCACCTCCCTTTCCCCTACTGCCTCATCCACCCTTAACGTTCACATACATTTCTCCCTCTTCACTGTATTTTCCTGTCTCAATTTTCCTCTTGTGGTTGCAGCCATAGATACATTCAAATATTTTCAGATATTTTGTGATACTTTTAAAGGGAGTCTTTCTTGTGGCCCATAGTGGTGCTGCAGGCAGGACATTTCTCCAGAGATATCACGGAAATTTTAGGAAATATCAGATCATGTCTATGGCTACCACTGTATCATTTGCTTTGTATTTTCTTATTAAAAAGTCTATGTCTGCAGTTCTATGAGTGAGCAACCAGCCATGCCTACTTCCTGAGCCATATAAGCAGTTCCTTTCAGCCTCCATCTGAAGCTCTTTCTCATTGCCAGCCAGAGGCTCTGCTGGTCTCTCTTCTCACTCTGGGCCTGCTGCAATCTTACCTGGGGCCTTTCCTCCTGCCCCTCTAGTTTGTTTATACTCTGGACTCTGCTTGGTTTCTGCTGGTTGTGTTCCTGTGTCTCTCTTGCTTTGGTTAGTATTTGTTTTGCTTCCTGCTGCTGTGTGCTTCCTTGTGTGCTTGTTTTTGTCTGTTTTTCATGTGTTTCTGTTTTTGGTTTGTGTTTCTTTTGGGATTTTCTACTTTTCCTAGCATCTTGTTGCCCTTTGTTTGCATCGTGTTTATCTTGTGCCTGTGCTCCTGGCTCATACCAAGCCTCAGTTTTCCTGCAGTTGTTATTGTATGTTTTAGCTCACACTGCAGTTTGCTGCCTCCTGTTCTTCCACCTTTATTTATTGTATTCTCACTTGATCCAGGCTTCACCCTGCCGCTCCCTGTGTCCTGTGTGTGTTCATTGGCTGTCCTGTTTTTCTCCCTCAGTGCTAGCTTACTTCGTTCAGTATTGGAGTTCTGAGTGCTTTACTCAATTTTCTTAGTGTTTGTTTATCCGGGCCCAACTGCTGCATTGCTCTGCAGAAACCTTCAGCAATTACGGTTGCTGCCTGGTCTCAGCTTCCAGCTACAGGCATTTTGGCAGTATGCTTCTGAAGTTACCTGTTTCGACCCTTTCAGTCATCTATTTGCTTCACCTATTCCCATTTCTCTGGCAGTGGTCTCATGGTGCTCAGCTTGCATACATCATTTTTGGGGATTTAAACCTGCCCAAGCATGTTTACCTGCACTCGGTGGGACTCAAACCCTGAGGCTACTAAAATATTCATGCTTACAAATTCCTAAGCTTGTTCAGTTGTTCAGCTCACTGCAATTCTTTATTACTTTCTCCATGTGATTCAAACCTGCTTAAAGGCAATTGTACCAAGCAATTATTATTGTTGTTTCAGTGCATTACATCCCATGCTTACAAAATTCTATGCTTGTTCATTTGTTCAGCTCAGCTACTGCAGGAAGTTATTTGCTATTCGTACAATGCTTCATTACACTCTGGAGGTCAGTTCAGCTACAGCTGGTGCTGTAAACTAGTTTTGCTATCTGGTTGTGGATCACGTCACTTTACCGTGGCTTCTTAGTTTTTTCTATGGTGTAGGACAAGGGGTTATAGTGCAGAGTCGTGGCCCTGTGTGGTTCAATTACCTCATGTTCATATACTGCCTTCACCGCTAAAATCCTCCGGGTTTTTTATGTCACCTTTAATTGGCACTCATTGATGGGCTGGTTGGCTAGCCTTGCACTGACTAAAGGACCAGGTAACCCTGAGCTGTTTGTGCAATTCCTATTGCTATCATGCTTCTGCATACTATTTGTTTACCATGCTGCATGTGGCCTGTTACTCACTGCATTACCGTGTATGGCCTGCTCCATTGCTAAAGGTGTTTCCCATAATGCTCATTGCCTGTTACTCCCTGCATTACGATGTATGGTCTGTACCATTACTAAAGGTGTTTACCATGCTGCATATTACCTGTTACTCCCTGCATTACCATTTATGGCCTGCTCCATTATGAGAAGAAACTAGCTGACCATGCCCATCAATTTATTGGCTCTGAGCTCTCTCTCAGCTGATAATCTTGCTCTATACCCTAGTCCTCATCCTGAGCAATGTGATGCCTGAGTGGGGTCCTTTCTTTCAGGCCCATAGTGGGAATGTCCTTACTCCTGGTGGAGCTTTAGCTGTTCATGCGTGGCAGTGCCTCTTGATGTAGAATTTATGACTAGCTGCGCAGGGTGGTTACTTGTGTTCCCTCTTTGGCTGTAGTATTAATTTACTACCATTGCATCTTTAATGCTTCTCCCAGTGACTGTGTCTGGTTCACCGGGTTTGTATTTTAAACTGGTAAGTCAGCTGAGTGCCTCACCAGTCATAGCTTTCCTCCTTCTGCCTTGGAGGTGCTTGTTGCAGAGAAACCTCGCAACCCTTCATGGTGTTTCCGTTAGAGGGATAGAGTGAGATCCCTTCACCAAATCAGAATATTTTCCACCCCATTAAATTTAATTTCAAACATAGCTGCCGAGCCATCACTAAATAGAATAGCCCAAGCTTGGAGGGAAGGCGATCTCAGCCTTTTCCTCTCTCATCCATGCCACAGATCATAATACTTACTTAATTTTAGTAATACACTTAGCTTACTTAGGTAGGTTCCACTGTTGGATGGAGAATGATGGTGGCCCTACTAGCCATTTCCTCTCTCCTTGGTAAGCCCCTTGCTGTCATCAGCATCAGTCATATTATTAGAGCCATACTGCTAACTTGTGCATCTCATTTATGTTTCATTAAGCAGCCTGCTGCCATCAGTCTGCTTCTCTACCTCCTAGTCATTGTTCGTTGTTACAGTTCTTTTGGGGTTCCTTCCTAAAGTATCTTTAGCCAAGGGACCCTTCCCGTGGCACCTCGAGGGGTGGAACCCTCTTACAGGATTTCTTGCTTCAGTATCCCTACAGGGTGGTAATTCCTAATGGAATAGAGAGTGCAAATGGCCACAACATTGTAAATACAGTTGCACAAGCATAACATTATTCTGGTTGTGTGGGCCATTGAATTAAAAGACTACACCTGCAGTTCAATAGCTGAGCAATCAGCCATGCATATTTCATGAGCTATATAAGCAGTTCCTTTCAGTTTCCCTCTGAAACACTTTCTCTTTGCACTACCATCCTCCCCTCCTCCTCTAGAGGCTCACATATCTACTCCCAGGGGATTCCTTCCTAAGGTACCTTTAGCCAAGGGACCATTCCAGCAGCACCTCTAAGGGTGGAACCCTCTTACAGGGTTCCTTGCCTTCAGTAAGCCTACTCCTGATCGTGCCACCCCAGGGCGTGCTTACACCTAGACAATGGACACCCCAGTCCAGCCTAGACTACTAAATGATGACCAGGGCATGTCTGGTGCCACTGTCCTGAAGTGTATGTACCCTGTTAACTGATTACTGTCTTTACTCTGTAACTGTTTTTGCAACTTTCTGTAACCACTTTTGCTAATGTACAAGCTTCTTTGTAACTATTGTGTCTTATTTGTTGCCATTGTATCTGATGTCTCTGTATATAATGATGTGGAACCTTTGTAAAGGAGTCTTTGTCTCAAAGGTATGTTAACCGATATCTTCAATAAATAAATAAATAAAGGCTGGTAATTCCTAATGGAACAGAGTGAAAACAGCCACAACATTGTAAATACAGTTGCACAAGCATAACATTATTCTGGTTGTGTGGGCCATTGAACAGATGTTACCTTGATTTGTGTCCTTAGGCACTTTAGTCTTCTAATTCAGGAGCTTGTCATACTTCTTTGTTAACATCTGTTTTGATTTACATGTTCTTTCATTTTCATTGTATTGCTACTCTTCATCAGCCATGTTTTTATTGGTTTTACAATTTTCACTAGGGGCATTTTGTACTCACTATTTATTTTTAAAGTGGTTTGGATTTCTCACAGTATGCATTAGACAATACAGTAATACACTAGACTTGATTAATGTTTTTTTTTAATTAATGTGCTTAAACAGCAAGCCTGTACTGCTGATGCCCTACCCCTTGACAAAGAGCCATGCTAATGCTTGAAGTGCTGGGGTACTAATTTTGTGCTTCTCTATAAATGCATTGTGCATAGCAATCCTCCAGTCATCTGCCTTTGACTGCTTGCTATGCACCCAACCTTTTGTGTGTGCTCTGTATTGTTTTTTCTTCAGGTCTACACTCATCAATTTCCATGAGCATGACGACTTTGTTTTCCATGCCATCTTAAGGCAGAGGTGCACCAGTGGCACTGACAAATGTTGGCATGCTAACATTTGTTAAAATGAATGCATGGCACATTCCATGGAAACAATCATCTCTCTGTTTTTACCATATGAAGCTGGAATGGTAGGGAAAATGGTGATGATGAAGAATATGACACTGGTGGCACTGGCAGACTGCAGCAAACAAGGTGGATGAAATCCTCATGGAGAATGAATTCTCATGTGGGGACAGCTCCATTTATGTTGGAAAAAACAGCAGTTTTAAAAAATGTATTAGTGGACGTATAAGGTGTATAAACAAGCATTTGTCAATGCTGAATGTTGTCTCGCTGGCATTGGAATTTGTAGTGCAGGAGTTAGAGATGCTTAACAGGAATGGCAGTGAAGTATTGAACTGACGCCAACCCCACCCGCACCCTGCACAGACTGACAGGTGTTGGGGTGTGCCTTTGGGTCATCAGCTATAATGCTCATGCCATTTTACCTCACCCTATCCTGTAGACACTGACAAGTGCTGTGGTGTGCTTTGGGGTCTTTGGGCCATATACTTACCCCATTCCATAAGGAAATATGCTGAGACGGGTGCAGTATAGGAGAATGGGGTGAACTTTAGGGCCGAACACTCCAAGGCACACCTCGATACCTGTCACTGGCTGCAGGGTGGGGATGGGAGTGGAATGGCTTGAGCATTATAGCCACACACCCCAATCCCTGGCAGTCACTACAGGTTGGGGTGTTACAGTTGGAAACCCTAATGTTGTAGGCATTTTTTGGTGTTTTCACTCCAAATTTTCAACATAGGCTTTTTGTGACCCCACCTCATGATGAGCGGCACAATCAGTTTGTTATCTGAAAGGTGGTTTTGCACAGCGACTATGCCATTTGGCAACACAGGGCCAAAAACACATTTTGGGAAGGATGTGAAAAATGAGGAGGTGTAAAAAAATGGCAAGATTGAAAATCTGAAGTGAAAATATAAAAAAATGGTGAAGTCATGAGCATGCATAGAAACTGCGCAACACACTTCCGTAATCCAATTATTTTTGGGATTTTTTTTAGCCAAATTTTCTACATAGGCTTTTTGGAACCTCCCCTCATGAACAGTAGCACTGTGATTTTGTTAATCTGTCCCAAAAGTTTATTTCCCACAGCAACCACGCCATTGTGTGCCACAGGTGCAGAAGCACATTTTGAGCAGGCTGTGAAAAATGACAGCTGTACTGTTCATAAGGAGGTGTGAAAAAATGCCAGTGTTGAAACTCTGGCATGCAAATATTGCAAATTTGCAAAGTTACAAGGGTGCTTGGAAACTGCGCAATGCACACTTGTAACACAGTCATTTTATGGACTTTCATCACCAAATTTTCAACACAGGCATAGTCGGACCTCTTTTCGTGAACACTGTCACTGTCATTTTCTCAAACTGTCCCCAAAACTGATTTTGCACAGTAACCATGCTATTCTGCGTTGGACGTGCGGAAACACATTTCGGCCAGGATATGTAAAATGACAGCTACAATGTTCATAAGGAGGTGTGGAAAAAAATCCAATTTTGAAAATCTGGAGTGAAAATATTACAAATTCATGAAGTTACAAGCGTGTGTGAAAACTGAGCAACACACGCTCGTAAAACAGCCATTTTTTGGATTTGGTTTCACCAAATTTGCAACATAGGCTTTTTGAGAGCCCTCGTCATGAACAGTGGCACTGTCATTTCATTAATTGGTCTCAAAAGGTGATTCCATGCAGTGATGCCATGACAGTGACTGAATTCATGAGGAGGGGTTCCAATAATCCCATGCTGAAAATGTGATGCAAAAATTCCCACAAATGCCCGAGATATGCACCAAAGTTAAAAAAAACCGATTTATGCCGTTATACAGCTTACCAGCATTTCTTCAGTTCACAGTCGGCTTTGAAAAGTGCAGACGTGTTCCCAGTCCCCCAAAGATCATCGCGCCAGACTCCAGAGGTAAGTATGGGGTGAGGGGATGTGTGGGGAGGGAGGGTGTGCAGAGAGTGGGTGCAGGTTGGGGGAGGGAGCAGGACAGACCATGAGGGACCATTTTTTTTCTTTTACAGGTTAAAAAAAAACATTGCGGGTCAGTTTTATTTATTTATTTTTTTTACTGGGGCATTTGGCATGCTGGGGTGGGCTCAAGCATGTCACCTGAGTGTTTAGGAGGCTAGCCAACAGGAGGATTGGGCACCCCTATCAGCACATACCGAGGGGGGGGTAAGAGCCGATGGGGATTAGGTACCCCCCGGGCACATAACAGATGAGGAGGGTGCATTATGCTGATGGGAAGTGGGCTTCCCTGTCGGCACATAAACTGGGTCAGGGCATGCTGACAGGGGGATTGGGCACCCTGAAGTTAGCATTGTGGCAGGTAGTGGCAGCAGTCACTGCCACCATGTTTACTGTAATGCTTCACCAGGGAAGGCACATCAGGAGGTGCGGCTGCATGATGAGCTTTGCTCTCATTGCAGCGGACCTTTCCTTAGATGTGCACACCACATTATATATTCCTGGTGTGGCACCTGCATGCTGGCTTATTGGGGAATGAGGGATGCACCTACTGATGCGTGCCCTGCATTTGCCCAACAGTGACCGCACCTCCAAATCTGCTACTACTGCAATATGTTGGCTGCGCATGCGTGAGCCAACATAAAAAGAGAACAAAATGAATGTCCTAATAGTGCATATGAAAGAGAAAGGGCAAGGTCACACCTTCAGATTTACAGGGTTGGAAAAGGTGGTGCTCAATGCCTGTAGTAATGACATTCACAATAGATTGCTATGAAAAGAAACTTTCTGACAATACCAGTTGCGGGCACATAACTGGCCACGTCTAAATGAATACTTTCAGCTCTCTCTTTTTTTGAAATAATTTTGAATGTCTGTAAGCATTTAGATTCTGTATTAGACATGATAACTAAATGAGAATAAAATAGATCTATAGATTTAGTACTTTGTCATCTGTCGGGCTAGTGCACTGTATGTATCGATTGTATTTAGTAGTATTAACTATATTTCCACACTTCTCTGTTCTCTTTGATTCCCTTCCCCCCACAAACTGGATTTCCTTCTTTCACTGCCCTGCCCCCCTGCCCCCATTCTAATTAGCTCTGTGCTTGTGTTTTTTTTACTCACTGACTTGTATTTTTCTATTGGTATTTCTTAGAGGTGTCACTTTCACTATTTATATAAGATATAGTGTTTATCCGTGTGCACACAAAATTGCACTGTCACTTTAAATTTGGTCCTTTAAAGGTCCCCCCTTTACACAGTGATACCATGCCTTGAGAAAGCTAGTGGGTGGCATGAACCATTAGAGTGCTACTGCTGAGTCTGATGTTTCAATAATTTTTTGTTTCCTGTAACCCAGAGTTTCTGGTGTTTGGTTCTGCTAATTATGAGCCTTGCTACTGCTTACCACAGTTGTGCTGCTGTGTCTGTGCATGCATTTACCAATACTCTGACTGATTCTCTTTTCTTTTTCATTTTCAGCGTCCATCTAATACATATTTACTCAGTGAATGTAATCCAATCCAGTCATGATTTCCTGCCTCCAAGAGATACCTACAGACAAACCAAGACTCTTCATCCAGTAGAAATGCCAGACACAGTTAATGTGATTTTGCTGCCTTGCCTGCCCTATGCTGCATCCTCTCCTCCGGCCTGCTCTGGTCTTCATCTGCAAACAACAGCATGGGCCACTGCCTCCATCTGATGCCACTGTGTTTACTTCTCTGTGATCCTGCTACCATGCCTAGCCCCCAGTGATAAGATACTCCATCCTCTCCTCGGGTCACTGCCTCCATTGGATGCCTTTATAAACCTGGACTCTTAACTGGACATTTAACCCAGCATAAATGGCAGACATCATTTATGCAAAGTTGCTGAGTTGGCTGTCCCTTCCTGCATCCTCTCCTTTGGTTTGCTCCTGTCCTCATCTGCAAAAAAAACAGCATGGGCCACTACCTCCATTTGATGCCTTCAGAAAAACCCAAACTCTTAATCCAATGCAAATGCCAGACCATGCCTTATTCATCCTACACCAATCTAGAAAGCTGCCTTCTCCTGCACCTCTGGGGCACTGCCATGCTATTACACAGCATTGCAATCACTCATGAGTTTTTTCTGCTTTTAACTTTTTCCTTTTTCTTTTTCTTTCATAGGTACAAATGGCAGAGATTGTCCAAGAATCAAAATAATTTCACGCTTGTGTTCACAGGTCTCTTCTCCTGTTGCCATGTCTTCAGCAGCAAGCAAGTCATCACTTGCCTCCTCCTCCTCCTCCTCCCCCCCACCTCTAGGGCACTATCGTGGCATTATATGGCATGTCCATTCTCTATGCTACAGTAAATAAAAAACACATAGGAACACCCATCCCCAATGTGACAATAGGTACAAAACATAGAAACACACAACAGAGTTCTGATGTGGTGGTATGCCATGATTTCATCATTTCTACAACCTGGCAAGGACCCAACTCAACCTCAGTCCTACCATCCTAGTTCCATTTTGAACTTTAATTACAAAGTCTTTATGGGGGGTCTGGCCCATTGTCTGGACGTTCTCCTTCCATTGTTCCTGGATCTAGACTAGACTGGCTTTGTCTGGCAGAGACAGATACTATACATGAGACTGTGCATCACATCTTACACCTAACTGCCTATTTCACTAGTAGGACTACTCCCCTGGCTAGTTTGGATGCTAAGAAGGCATTCATCATGGTGTTATTGCTGTTTGCACGGGACACCCTGTCAAACTTTGGGTTTCCTGGAAAGGTGGTCAGCTTATTAATCTGAGCATTATATGTCTCGTCAAAGGCTTATAATAAAATTAATGAAACACTGTTAGACCCCATCCATTTGGAACTTGGCACCTGGCAGGGTGCCCACTTCCCCCCCCACTTTTGTTTGCACTGTACACTGAGCCACTTGCAGAAACTACAGATAGGGCTTAAAAGATTGCATTATTTGCAGATGACATCATTTTGACATTAAACATCCCCAGAACAATCCATGCAGGCTGTATGAAAAATAGTGAAGCAATAGAGAACCTTATTAGGTTTCAAGGTGAATGTTTCCAAAACAGAACTGCGAACATACAATTACAGTACATCCCTTCATTGGAAATTCAGCATCAGTTCCTCATCCTCTGGCGTCTAGGTGCAGCCAGATATTTGGGGATCCAGATAACAAAATATCTAGAGAATTTAGAAATTCTTAATTTTGAGCCTCTTACCCAGAAGATATTGGTTGACCTCACTAACTGGAGTATCTTGCCATTGTCATTTCTGGTCAGTGTGGAAGCTATCAAAATGTTCTCCCCTGAAAAATATTTTTTGTAAACACTTCCTATCAGCCCAGATGAAACATACTTCCAACCCTGGGATAAGATGATCTCTTGTTTTTCTATGAAGGGAGATGGTCCCTGAATACAGTATTCTATATTACAACTCCCAAAGAAATGAGGGGCTCTTTGCTAAACCTTGCGCTCTAAGTGGGCACCACAATTAGGACACTGCAATTAAAGCGATGGGGAAAAAGTCATGAGTGACAGGGCATGCTGGATTTTGCAGCACCCTGCACTCATGACCGTTTTCACAACTCACACTGTTCTCCTCCAGTCCACTCATGCCCGGACTCAGAAAAGGTTATATTTAGTGTTGAGATGTCTGGGTGGAAGAGTCCACTGCATTGGGTGGGTGGTAGCAAAGCCCCCTGCAAAAAACAATTGTTCTCCCCTGCTCTCCATTGTTGCCCCACTTGGGTTGCAGCAGAATATATTGGTGTGGTAATTGTGGGTGACATGTTTTTGGCACCCTAATTTACAGCGACCAGATTCATGTCGCCGTAACATGGGTGAACCTTTAAGTAGTACCACAGCTAAGCCTGGTGGGTCTCTAGCTGGCTGCTCACTACCATGCTCACTGGAAGTCCATAGAGCTAGTATTAAATGATCTTCATGCTCTGGATCACCAGCTGTTCGCCAAGCCTGTGAAGAATGCGCCACTCTCCATTTTCACAACATATACAGCTGTAACTCTCTGCTTATGGTGGCATTGATGTGGTATTTCCCTTGGGAAATGCTAATCTTGAATAGGGACATAGCTTATGATTCCCCCAATGCTATAGATGGTTGGCTCTGTAATTGAGGTAGATTAGGCCTTTGATATGTATTAGTTCTACAACACCACAGGGTTTTGGACCTTTCAAAAACTACAAAAGAAATATCATCTTCCCAGTTCCGCTCACTTCATATACTTACAGGTCCATTCATGTGTACAGGAGTTGGGAGCAAATTTCAAACAATTAACAGACAAAATAGGATCACTGATGAAATTATCAGGGATCAACAGTTTTGGGATATCTGGGCCCATTTACAGCAATAGGCAATTTATACAAAGGACTTCTAGAAGTGCAGCCAGATAGCTGGTCTACGGAGATTATTCTTACTAGGTGGAACAAGGAAATACAATCAACCCATAACATGGCCATTTGGCATGCATTCACTGTCTGTATACTTTATTATGGCCTCCACCTTGTGGCATGACTTTTCATGGAAATGCCATTCACAGTGCTTTCAAGCACCCAATGTCCAGGCCAATTACTTGGGGCCCCTACATGCTTACTGCAGGAGGGGCTGCAGGGACAGACAAGCAAATCATTACCACATTGTCTGGCTTTGCCCATAACTGATAAACTACAGGCAGGGGCATCTGATGCAGTAGACCAGATTTTTGTAAAGCATGAACTGGTGACTCTAGCCATGGAATTGATGCTGATACCACTTAGATAGGTTGCGAAAAACCCTCAAACTGTTTTTAACACTAATGGCAGCAGCTAAAAATGTGATTATTCACCTTTGACTTCCCACACTTGTTCATTGGCAGGCCACAGTGAATTCAATATATAGACTGAAGACACTGACCTCAAGACTTATGGGACATCTAAATACATGTAATGAGTGTTGGCATAGATGAGTTTTACAGCAACCAGATACTGACCCTGTTTTAATCAATGACTGGCAAGTAGCTTACTTGTTCACCCGCGGCAGGGTTTCTGCTGGGTTTTCTTATTAACAGTAATGTATGAGTTACCAGAGCAAGGATAGAGGTACTTCTAAAGTGAGACTAGCCCCAAGGTATTATGGGGGAATATATTAAAGATTATCAAAAAAGAACTGAAAGTAATAGACCAAAGTCTTAACACAGTTCCAAACCAAAATGACTGAGTAGCACATAGTAGCTGGAAAAATATTAATGAAGTACAAAAACTCCCTATGGAGCTAATAATGCAACTGTAAATTCATGAAGACAGTAAACCCACTCCAGTTATCACAACACATAAAAAATGCACAAAAGTAGCAAATGCTGCTGAAGTCAATAAAAAGCTTTACACAGTTTACTGAAAATGCGATCACAATTAGATATCCATTCTTTTCCCAGTAAACATTTAGAGCCATAGCAGAAAAAAAGGAAGTTTGATGACACTATTGATCAAAGTTTTTCTTCCAAATGTGAAAACTCCCAAATTCTGTATCATAGTAGTTTAAATATCCCCACTGCCTGCCAAAATGACACAGGCATATCAGTATAAATCAGCAGCGTGGGTGCAAATGCAAACAGTCGTTGTCTCTAAGGAAAACCACCCAAAGTTATCAGGGCTGCTTTTGCATAGATATTTAATCAGATAAGACTTCAGAACTAGAGGCTGCTAACTAGGGCTATAGTATATTGGGAATATACCTCCAGTTTGTTCAGTTATACTGAGTCCATTGTTTCTGTTAAGAATGTGAGCCCAGGCATCACCTGAATGTAAGAAGTAACAAGGACGAAACTTGGTGTCACAAAGTTTTAATTTTTATAATGCTGTTGTCAGCAGGATCAAGAGGGAAACAATCCTAAATGAGGGTCTTGTGCTGGCTTGATGAGGTGGATGCTGTAGGGGCTCCTCCTTGTGGTGATCAGATGGAGCCAGTGGTTCCACTAGGGGGGTGGCAGGGGGCCAATGGCCCACACTTTCTTCTGGCACTAGTGCCAGTAATTTGGGACAATGGGGGCACCACTACTTGCTGCTGCTGAACTGTGGGGGGCTTCAGCCAGATGAAGAAGCTGCTGCTGCCACAGGTTTCTTCCTGCCACTTTCTCCTGCATCTGCTGCTGCTTGTGACACCCATGCTCTTCTCTGCAGATGTATGGGATGACATATACCATATGTCAACTGCATCTCCCTCTCCTAACTGCCAGTCCCACTCCTTTCCCTTCTCCTCTCCACTCATTTTTATTTAACTTAAAAAATATGAAACAACAGACATATGCAGTAGAAATATACAGAAACACAAACCATGTTAGGCGAGACAGAAAAAAAGGAAAACATCTAATTATATGTACATTATAAGTAAACAAGATTTAACAGAACTACAGTAAAGTGTCTGCAAACAGAAGTCAAAGGAAAATACAACTATAAATAGATGCTGCTATAACTACAGAAATATAAACTAGACAAAAACACAACTAAAAATACTAATAAACTCAAAGTGAAAGAAATAACACAAAGTGAAATCTGACAGCTTGTTTTTAAATGCTATTTGAGATGCTCAAAAAGCAGCAGAACTGTCTCCTTCCATTAACTCACACAGACTGCAAGAATGAAAGTGAAGCACACCCTGTACATAGGGCTATTCCATGCAACCCAGAGGCACTTGTTTACTGCTTGACTCGGTCTGAGAAAACTTTGCCAAAATTCACCTTAGAAGCAAAATGGCAGGTGAGGTTTACAGAAGAAGTGCAGGGGATGCAAAGTGAAAACAGTTGAATTTCGCATTAAAAAGCATAAATGTGCAAATTAATTCATGAATGTGAATTGAGTAACTTCACAGGAATGGCACCTGAGAATTAGAACTTTGCAACATCTCTTCTGTAGTGATAAAATACTGCTTAAGTAACAAAAACTCTCTCTCTCTCTCTCTCTCTCTCTCTCTCTCTATATATATATATATATATATATATATATATATATATTCTATGCAAAAACTACATTAATGCATCATTTAGGGTTAAAACAAAAAAAGTCAGGAAATGAAAAAATCTTTAGGGTTGCCCCTCCCCACCGTAATTATCCCCAGATTGACAGATGACTGGTTGTGTCATTGGGGTTGTGAGACCTAAACATCACCCCATTCCATATGTAATCATATTGAGAAGGGACAGCGAAAAAGAATGGGGTGACTTTTAGGCCTCACAACCCCAATGACAACCCCGTCATCTGTCAATTGGGGATGATTGGCTGGTGGGGGCAACCTAAAAGGATTTCCACTTTGTTTTTTAACCCTGAATGATGCATTAATGTAGTTTTTCCTTACTTTTGAGAAAGAATGCAAAACTAAGTACTTGGGCAAGTTGGTGGGGTGTGGGCCCCTGGGCCTAAGCTCCCACCAACCTGAGAAGTTGATGGAGCAGGGCCCGACCAACCTATAGAACTTGGTGGGAGCATGGGCCCTACGGGCCCTGCGTTCCATCCAACTTGTAAATGTGTGTGTACCATCAACACCCTCCAAATTTCATTGTAAAACGCCAAACTGTGTCCGAGATATAACATGTAAAAGCTTGAGATTTTCATTCATCAGAGATGCAGAATTCTGCACCTGTTAACATTTAACAGGTACAACAACTGAAAACTACATCCATGACACTAAGGCTAGGTACTCTATCAATTTCATGCCACCAGCACAATGCAAAACACTGTCTGCAACACGTAAATTGCATCATGCAATATCTCCATAAAAAAACCTTCTCTGACATGTAAACACTGTAATTCACATCTACAGGACATGCTGAGAACACTGTCAAAATTTCAAGTAAAAAGACCAAACTATTTCAGAGATATAACATGTTAAAATTTGAGATTTTAATTCATCAGAGTTGCACAATTCCACACCTGTTGACATTTTACAGACACAATGACTGAAAAGTGCATCCATGACACTAAGGCTATGTACCCTGTCAATTTCAAGCCACCATGACAATGCAAAACACTGTCCACAAAGCGTAAAGTGCACCATGCAATATCTCCACAGAAAATATTTTGTCAGACATATAAACACAGTAATTGACATCTACAGGGCATGCTGTGAACACCCTCCAAATTTCAAGTAAAAAGACCAAACCATTTCCAAGAGATATAATGTTAAAGATTAGTAAAATTGGCCTATCTAATGCATTATAAAATTTGACCATCTTGTCCCTAGCTCATGATCAAAGATCACTATCAAAGAATAAGAAGTGCTGAAAATCAAAATTTTGAGACAAATGTGCAAACCACCACCATGGTTCATCAATACGAAGCCCCTGAGCAGAATCCACCCTCATTTGTTTTCCTAGGCCACCCCTGGGCTGAGAAATTTGCATTTTTCAAAGGGCCATCTCATTCCTTGCTCGCGATGCAAGATCACAATCAAAGAATCTCATGATCAAAGAATTTTCAGGCTCACGATCAAAGAAATTCTACGCTCATGATCAAAGAATAAAAAATGTTGAAACACGAGTTTTTGGACAATTTAGATGAAACCACCACTATGCCTGGATAGAACGGGGTCCCCTGTTCAAAACCCACCCTCATTTGTCTTCCTAGGCCAGCCTGAGTTGAGAAAATTGTATTTTCAGGTTGCAATGCAAGATCGTGATGAAAGACTCTCACTAAGAATTTGCAGGCTCACTAACAAAGATCGTTAGTGAGCCGCAATCAAAGAATTTGAAAGCTTATAACTCTATTTTTGGACCATTCTGGATGAAACCAAAGGCATGGCTCGATAGATCGGAGTCCTCTGAGTAAAACCCATCCAAGTTTTACTTCAGGAGTGACCCCTGAGCTGAGATATTTGTGTTTTTACAATTGGAAATCTAAAAACAAGATGGCAGACCTCGCGATCCAAGAATTCTCGGGGGCAAAGATTCTTGAACCACAAGGCTGCAAATTCTTTGACCACCAGGTGTGAAGAGATGGCCAGAACCCCATTCTTTGTTCGCAAAACACACATATAAATTTTCCCATTGACTTATAATGGGAATTTAAAAGTGGCTTAACTTTTGAATGCCTTAATAATTTTTCACCAAACAAAAAGCGTCATGTTTGGCCAACAAAGCTCTTTCAAATGAGTCACCTTGCAGAGTGGCACACCACACAATGGCTGTGCAGGGCCACATACAAAATCTCAAAAGCTGCCTCCCAAAATGGATAATTTTGCATTTTTCAATGCTTTGATGTGCAAAGACCACAAGTCAGACCAAAACAAATTTAGCAGATCAAGAGATCTACCATGCCCCACCATGCATACCAAATTTCAGGCAAATCTGTTGAATGGGTCCAAAGTTATTAACATGCAAAATTTTGACTTTAACATAGAAGTGACATCTCAACCCTAAATACAGTGGCGTGACTGCGCCACTATAATGTGTGTGTATATAGATAGATAGATATATATAGATATATATATATATATATTGTTTAGACTTATTATTGGACTGTGCCAATATAATTGTTTTTGCAGTATACTGTTTATACAGGCAACCCCTTCAATCACCGGTGGGACTCCCTTCAGCCCTAACATTCCAGCCCTGTTCTGTCCCATATCCAGCTCTTACATTTGGATTCATTGCCACAGGACAACTTTTGACCTGTGGTGGTTCTAAGGGTGGTCTCTCTCAGCAGTTCCCCTCTGCACACTAGCGTGAGAGGTAAAATGAGCAGCTAGTCAGGATGGCAGGTCTGGGAGCACAGGGAGTCAACCCGCACACATTTGGGTTTTGTTTCCCTTTGTTTCATTCTGCCTCAGAATGTCCCTGGTGAGGATGTTGAGTGCACATGTTCACATTAGTGCAAGGCTGCCCACAGCGTCCGTTGGCTACCTCCTGTCTCAAGCTGTTCCAATTACACTTTCCCCTGGGGTCACCCAGCTAACAGTACTGAAGTAGAGCCTGCTGTCTCTTTCCCTTAAGGAGGATTGCATCACTTGAGATATTCAGTCCTTCTCCCTCTGGCCAGCCCTTGAAATCCTGGGCTTTTTTCCAGTACCTGGGTCAGCAGTGGTGCAAATGGAATTGTAATAATTTTTTTTGTTGCTCCTCATTTGAGCTTGCAGGCTCACAACATTCTGATGTAATCAGTTAGCCATCTTTTTCTAATTATTTCTACCCCAGCCTTTATGGTATTGTATTATCTTAAACAATAATGAGATGCTAATTTATAATGTAACCCCACCAATAAGGTTTGGCTAAGCCTCAGATGGTGCATGTATTAGGATTTCAGCCTTTGGATGAATGGCCATAGTTTTGGTGATATATTTTTTTGGTTCTTCCTATTTGGCAGTAATGGTTCCTCCACACAGATGATTTCTTCATGCACACTTAGGTATAAGGGTGCTACTCCCTAAGAATTAACAAAAATGATTTACACAAAGGATTCTGAATAACAAAGCTAAGACACAAATGCATAAAGAACATCCCTGCAGTGTAAGCAGAAGAAAGAACAATATTAGCGGGGGAAGGGGACCTGCTCAGAGAGCTGTGGAATAAATGAAAAGCGTTATCAGCATGCATACAAACAGTATGACACGCCCACACATACACACACAAACCCAGTAATAATGTCTCACCTAGCTGATGCACCTGCTCTCAAAGACAGAACACAGAGTGAACAGTAGAATAAGTTACCAGTATCTTTTAAAATAAGCTCTGTCACAGAGGGATACAATTTAAAACATTTAGCCGTGTCCACAAAATGTACAAAATATACAGATAACACACTGAAATGATCTTTATACACTAGTAAGTGCAACAATAAAAAATAGAATAATGGATAGCTAAGTATGTATTACAAGGCAGTAATACCATCGAGAGGTTTTGGGAACTTGGTACCTCGACAGTGAAGCTCAAGAGGTACCCAAAGTCCCCAAAACCTCGAGATGGTATTGCTGCTGAGAAACTACATACTTAGCTATCTGTTATTTTTTGTAATGCATGGAGCAGGAATAGTTTTTTCTTACCTTTGGTGCAGGCTGGTGGGTTGTCTGTAGTAAAATCAGGAACAGCATGAAGAACAAGTAAAGCAGTCCAGAATTTAAGGTAATTGAAGAGCCAATGATTGTGGCTAACAAAACATTAAACAGTAAAGTCTGAAATATTTTTTTTTGTTGTGCATGCAAGATGTTCTAGTCGGAGTCTGAATCTGAGTACATGACGAATCGTGGCTTCTTTGATGGGGGTGGTGACTTCTGGATGTTGATCGCGACGTTGCCAAAAAAATTGCAGTGGGAACCAAATATGTTTCCTGCAGTAGCGGAGATGTGCAAACATTTGGAGGACATTTGTGTTGTCATTTCCTGTGGGACTGCAATGGAGTTAGTCGCTGTGTCAGGTCTGGGTTCTTCAAATTCAGGAGGTGCTGGACTAGCTGTGGAAGTGCTGGGTTGTTCTCTGGAGAGGATGGCACATATTTTCTGTTGCTTTACCTCAGACAAGGTACTGTAATTGTTAATTGACTGGATGTTTTTATGACCGGAGACTTGGACAACATCAGTGGGAGGTACATTGGAGTCAATCAGCATTTGTATAGCCGTTTTTGTTGTGCTACAGTTAGTCATGCACTTTTCTGGTGGGAGCCCTGAAGATTGTTGTAGCATTTTCATAATGCTACAAATTTTGTTCTCTCCAATTGTCATGGCTCTGAACCATAAGCTGGTTGGTTTCAGCTTCAGATTTGGTGCTAAATAGAACGGAGCGTCAGGTTGTAGCATGGCAGGGGGCCTTTGTGTAGAATATTTTTCGTAGGCCCTTACTGTGTCTCTGCTTGGATTTGTAGTGCTGTGATATAGCCTGGGGTGTACTGGCCTAATATCCCTTATGTTTATGCCAGTTTTAGTTTTTGTTTGGCATTTATGGTACTCAAATTAGTCATTTCCTTGGCTGTCTTTATTTAAAACTATGTCACCCCAGCAGAGGAGGTATTACTCACTTGTTCATAGGGTGAAATGTAGCCCTATGTTGAAGAAGAGCATATGAAGGAGTGCTGTGGGGGAGTCGTAACCTAGTGTGCCCGATGTGTACAGTAAGTTGATGTCTGTTTCAGTTAGGGCTTCTGCTTGCCTTGGCCGGTTACCCATTCTGAGTTTTTTTAGATATTTTTGCTTAGCGGTTAGTCTCTCTAGGGTTTGCTTGAAGACTGTTGGAGGACTTTGGAAAATTGAGGTGGGACAATTAATTTTATGTAGGTGTCTGTCGATGCTCCCCAGGACACCTCGGATTGTGCTCAGCTTATATTCAGAGCCGTCTTACTTTTCTAAGTGGTACAGAAAGTTAGCGAGGATGGAGTCTAGCTGCTCTGTGGGGATAGCTTCAATGGACCGTGACTCACCTTGCTTTGTGAGGTATGTTTGGAGGAGCTTTAAGTCGAAATTCGTTTTTTTATGGTGTTAGGGTTCTCCTGATTTTGTACAAAACGTGTTCTGTCTTTGGTGGTATTACTGATATTAGGTTCCATTTTTAGTGTTTGCTGTTATGCGCCGTGACCGAGGAGCAGTGTTTCTGTGAGGAAACTGTTTGTGGTTTGAAACAGAGCTCGCACTTGAAGTGGCCAGGTGATTGTGCTCGTGCTGCTGATTGCTTGTGATAATACTATCGTTCAGGAGTGGAACGATGGTATTATCACTTCTGAACAATAGTATTATCAGTTTCCAATGATGGCATTATCACTTGCCCTAGTGTAGTATTGCAAGGAATTTTTTGTATGGGATAGGATGGTATTATTTGTCTATCTCCATATATTACAATACAGTAAATGATAGATAAATTAAAACAGAAAGAAGTCTAAAGAAAGTGGAATTCTTAATTGTCTTACCAAACAGGTTTTTGACAAAGTACTTCTCACACACATTGATTTCTCCAGCAGATCACTAAGTAGCTGGAAAGGGTTTTCTTGGGTTGCAGACAGTATACAGAACACACAGCCATGTTGCTTTTCTGTAAGCTGACTGCCTTCTTTAGGACCTCTGCACTTCTGGTTATACAGTGCTATTTTTCCCAGCACTGCAAATTTAGAAAAACAAACAAACAAAAACTTTTCTATGAGATACCCCAGCATCTTTGTTTTTTCCCCTTACATCTTATGATTAGCACTCTAGAGGTCTATTTAGAGAAATCCATTGGGGCTACATTAATGCTATTCAAGAAAGTGGACATCTGGATTGGCCTGTCCACTGGTCTTTTGAATAAGAAGGCATCTTAAGGGTGTTCTTTGGTGTTTCTACATCCCAAATGTAACATTGTTTGCCAAGTACTGGATGGTAATCCAAACATTCAAACTCAACAAAATTAACTACGGGCTACCATGCTTGTTGTGAATTAAATAGTGACATGTAATGCTTCATGTTGGGAAAATCTGTAAGGTATAAGATTATTTATAACTGTAAAAACATCAATTATTTAGGCATTCACATGGGCGTTCAAACAAAAATTAAACATGGACCCAGCATTTGTCATGATATTTGTTTTAGTTTTCCATTATAAATTATTAATGTTAGGGCACCCCACTTGTACTAATGTTCCCAAAAATGTGAAAACATTTTTTACATTTTTCTGCCTAAAACCGTATAATTTCCATGTCATCCACATAAAACATTTCTGTTTAATGTAGTCAGTGGTAAAAACTATAGCAATAAGAAGAAATCTAGGGGTTACTGTACTATTTTCAGATATACAGTACTGTATCTGTTTTCATTGTGGCAGGTTTAGAGTTGGATGGCTCTCAACAAATATATATTTAACAAATCCAATAAAAAATGAAACATGCCAGTAAGCCATTCAAAAATACAAACAGAACATTAAACACTTACACATAAAAAAGTACTAAGCCATAAAAGGCAGACATGTATGTATGTACAGTAGCAGCCACATACACTGCCAGATCTTTCCTGAAATTTCTATATTTCCAGAAATATCTCCTGTTTTCTGCATTTCCACAGTAGGGGCAGCAGAGAGAAACTCTTCAGAAATTTCACAAAATATCTTGAAATAGCTGGCAATGTCTCTGGCTATTACTTAGAATGTACCAAAAGAGGCCAGCAGCTGTTATTATGGGAGTGTATTACCACACTATCCTCTTATCCAGGAAGATCTGGAAAACTGGAGAGGTGGTCCAGAATCTGGCAGCTTGGCTTCAATGTCAAGAAATGCAAAGTTATGCATATTGGAGCCAAAAATCCCAGGATAGTGTACTACCTGAGTGGAGTCCAAGTATCTGCATCAGAGGAGGAGAAGGACCTCGGAATGATGATCACTAGTAACCTGAAGCACTCCACGCACTACAAGAAAGCAGAAGCAAAGGCAAACAAGATGCTGGGATACATATCTAGTGGGATCAGTAGTAGGAGAGAGGAGCTTATACTGCCCTTGTACTGTCAGTGGTAAGGACGCATCTAGAGTATGAAGTTCAGTACTGGCGCCCACACCTCAAAAAGGACATTAACCAGCCGCAGAAGGTCTAGAGGAGGGCTACAAAGATGATAGCCAGTCAGCAGGGTAAGGCATATGAGGAGAGGTTGAGGGCACTGAACATGCACTCCCTGAAGCCGGGAGAGAGAGAGAGAGAGAGGGACATGATTGGGACCTTCAAGTACTTGAAAGGGATTAATAAGGTTGATAAGGAGAATCTCTTTAAGCTGAGTGGCAAACATAACACAAGGGGACACATTCTTAAGCTGGGGGGTGGGAGGCTTAGGAGGGAGGTCAGGAAGCACTTCTTCACAGAGAGGGTGGTGGGCACTTGGAATGTGCTGCCGGAAGAGATCATCTCATTGGAGACAGTAGGCAGCTTTAAGAGAGGCTGGGATAGGCACAGGGGGAAGGTAAGGATCATGGGTAAGGAGGATGGGAGGAGTGGGGAGTTAAGGCAGGGACATTACCTCAAACTGTGGACCCTGCAATATGAACAGATTTGATAGCTCAAATGGCCTTCTTCTCCTGGCTTCTTCGTATGTTCATATGTATTTAGATTCTTAGATGTGCCTAACATATTAGATAAATCATTAATCTGGAATGGCTTCATACTGATAAGAATGTCTTTGTTCCAGAAAACCACCTTGGAATATGTTCTGGGTGCATAGTAAAAATGCAAATCTGAAACACCAAGAAATACCTTTATTGGTCTCCCACTGTTAATCACTATCAGGGCCATTACATGGAAAGTTATAGCAACTATGAACTCTGACACATAGACCTGTGGACTCTTCCAAACTGTTTAAATTAAGTATCCATGCCTTAAAGCAGCAGTGAAAGGATTTTTACACCAAAAGCTAGATTCAGCTACAAATAATAAAAAAAAAACACAATACCAGTCAGATTTACTTGTCTATGTAACTCTTTTGCTGTTCACCATGAGGCTTTTTATTTTCTTGATCCTAATCCTTGCCAGGTCTACAGTGCTATTTCTATGCAAAATGTGGTGGTCATCTTTTTTCCTTTACAAAACACTAAATGAAACCATTCATAAAATACTCAGATTTTGGTAGAATTAGAAAATTGTACCACCAAATAAAACTGGAAGATACCCGAAATCTTTCATAGTGAAAAAAGGTGGGGTCAAATTTTTTGCCCAATTGTGTTGCACTGCTGCTTTAAATTTGTCACGCAATGGTTAATATGCAAAAACAAATACTTTATAATCAATAAAGGAAAACCTTTTTGGTAATATCTGAGGAGGAGTGTGTCACATCCTACCATTACACCAGACTGAAACTGTAAACAGCAATTGTGAGGTTAGTTAAGGCAGTTGGAGCATTTTTGAGAAGCACTGTGAACTAAGTGAAAACAAGAAAAAGAGCAATAATATGCTCCCATAATATAGAAAAGTGCTCAGCTATAAACTTCCATAATAAAAATCCACAGATTAAATATTACTGTATCTTGGTGTTAAAAATCTGATGGTGACAAATGAGGAGACAGATTAGGTATATACAGTACATTACCAAGGACCTAAGACTCTGAAAACAATGTAACTAACATATAACAAAGCCAGTAAAACTTGAAATGTTTAAAGTGATGTGTCATATCATAGAAACATAGAATTTGTCAGTAGATAAGGACCGCTTGGCCCACCTAGTCTGCCCATTTTCCTACCTAACAGATAAGCTTAGATCCTAGTTAACCAACAGCTTATTTCCTCCCACCCCCCTCTCCACTAGGACTGCCTTATGTCTGTCCCATGCATTCTTGAATTCCCCCACTGTTCTTGACTCCACAACCTCCTCAGGGAGGCTGTTCCATGCATTCACAACCTTCTCCATGAAAAAATACTCCCTCACATTATCTCTGAGCCGTCCTCCCTCTATCTTCAAATTGTGCCCCCTTATTCTTGCACATCTCATTTTCTGAAAGATGCTACCCTCTTGGACTTTGTTGATTTCCTTGAGGTACTTGAAGGTTTCTATCATGTCCCCTCTCTCCCTTCTTTCCTCAAGGGTATACATATTAAGATCCTTTCATCTTTCTTCGTATGTCTTCTGGTGCAGACACTGCACCATTTTGGTTGCCCTCCTCTGGACAGCCTCCACTCTGTCTATGTCTTTGTGGAGATGGGGTCTCCAGAACTGCACACAGTACTGCAGGTGGGGTCTCACCAACTGTCTGTACAGAGGGATAATGACTTCCTGTTTTCTACTATTGATGCCTCTTCCTATGCATCCCAGTATCCCCCCAGCCTTCCTTACTGCCTTCTCACATTGCTTGCCCACCTTTAGGTCATCTGATATAATTACCCCCAGGTCTCTTTCCATTTTTACTGTTGTCAGTATCTCACCCCCCAATGTGTACTCTTTCTCTGGGTTTTTGTTTCCCTGGTGCATTACCTTGCACTTCTTTGCATTGAATATGAGCTGTCTTACATTTGATCATTCCTCCAACCTTGCCAAGTCCCTTCTCGTCCTTTCCACTCCATCTTGTGTATCAACCCTCTTGCAGATCTTTGTGTTGTCTGCAAAGAGACATACTTTTCCTTCCAGTTCCTCTGCAATGTCACTTATAAAGACATCAAAAAGGACCGGTCCCAGTACTAAACCCTGTGGTACCCCACTAGTAACCCTCCTTTCTTCACTGTGGACTCCATTTACTACTACCCTTTTTATCAAAATACTTTTCAGTAATATTATCATTACACAGATCCTATGTAAGGCCACACTTAGATTTTGGTACTCAGTTCTAGTAAGAGACATTATACATATGAAAGGATACAGAGGAGAGTTACTAAACACATGGCAAAAGGTGTACAACTTCACATATGAGAAAATAATCGAAACAGGCTAAACAGTATGAAAACAAGAAGGAAGATGGGGCATCTGATACAACTTTATAAAATCTTGGAATATAATGAATCAATGGCCCTGCTGGCTGTACTGGGTGTATTATGAAAAGTGGATACACATAGTATAAGGGGACATGGTATTAAACTGGTTGCAAAATATTTTAAAACACTCCACAGGCAGCACAACTTACACAGAAGGTGGTTAACTTACGGAACGCACTTCAATCAGATATTGTAAATAGTAAGAATGTTGATCCATTTAAAGCAATATTAGCTAGGTTTGTTCAGGAGGATAATCATTCAGTTGGTGTATTACCACTGAAATAGTGGGGAGGAGGGGTGAACTGGATGGGAATATGCTGTTTTTTTTTACTCCTACTACCACAGTATAAACCACAGTATAAGCAAGGGATGTACAGTTTTACAGCATAAACCACAGTATAAGCAAGTGATGTATAGTTCTTTTACAGTACAAACCACAGTATAAGTAAGGGAAGTAGTTTTTTACAGTATAGACCACAGTATAAGCAAGGCATGTGCATTTTTGTTTTATTTACAGGTACAAATCCATGCAAAATACCTCCAGTACAACAAAAGAACGAGCTCCACATAAATTTTGTAAGGGACCACAATCAAATAAGTAAAGCACTTCATTATCTGAAATATTTAATAGAACAATAATAGGGGAAAGAAAAAAGCCCTAAACATATTAAAGTGAAACCTACAATACTGTACTGATTGTAAAAATCATAGGTTTTATCCTTTTATTTTAGTATAGTAGCTACAGTACTTGCTCTTTAAACAAGCTGTGGTCAGAGCTGATATGGATGTGAAGAGCTTTTACGAATGGCAAGAGCATTGAAAGGAATATGAGATGCTCTTGCCACACTGGAGTCAATCATAACTAATACTGTTGCCATTACAGTATTGCACATGTGTGATACTCATGCAAACACAGTTTGCCCTGGAGTCAGCTGTGTGCAACATGGCAGCCCTGATATGACTACGTATGCGCTATACTCATGCGTGCTCTGTTTAAGTCAATTACAACAGGTTGCACACAGTAGACATCACTTCGGCAATTGTGGAAAGGAAAAGTAGTACACCGGGAAGGGTGTGTGTTTATACAGCCCACGGAGGGAAGGGCTGCATAAACAGGATCACTGGAAACTATGCTGGAGCACTGTGGCAGCAGACCAGACAGCTGTCTGGTCACATGCTTCCACAGTGATTTTATACAAATCTAATGATGGCAAAATGTCTGTGGAGCTTGGCCACATGCAGCCGTAAAAAGCTGACTGCTATTTAACACTTCAGAAGGCAGACTATTGCAAATGTTTAATGTCCTTTGTGTGTAATAAATCTTACACTTGTTTTACAATTGTTTGACCTAATTTGTTGTTTATGTCCCCTTACGTTTTGTTCCATTATAAAATTTTAAATGTTATTCTTCCATTAGATCCTCCTTAATGATTTTGTACATCATCAACACATTCCGCCAATATGCCTGCTGTGCAGAGTATTTACCCCCACCTGCTGCCTCCGCTACTCCCCCTATAGGACCCTCATCCTACTTGCCTAGACTTTCACTTCAGGGAGAGCTTTCTTCTCCTATCACTTTCCAAACATTTGGAACTCCCTCCCCTTAGACATCCGTTCTGCCTCATCTACTCGTTTTGTTGTCCTATCTTCTTTGACACTATATTTCCCCATCCTGCAATTACACCTGACCCACCTTTCCTTCATTACCCCTCCCTTCCCTCTTCAGCACTACAGTGTAGTGTTCCAAGATTGATTTGGCATTTTCCCTGTAACTCCAATGTGATTTTCCTGTATTCTACACTATTTCTTATGGAAGCAGAATTGCTCTGTTTTCCTGTATAACCAATGCAAGTCTATGGGAAGAATTTCCCTGTAGATGGCTCCAAATCCCTGTAGATTTGGGAGTCCTGACTCAGTGTCAGTATTGGGATTTAACCCAAGTGCCTGGTGTGTGGATAGAACCCACAGTCTTCTGAGCTTCCAGCCTCGGAGGCAAGTGAGCAACCTGCTGAGCCACCGACACTACTTACTACCCCAAGTGCTAAAAAAGCTAAATGTATCTGCGTTGAAATGCTTCATGCATGTGTATATGGTATGTGTATGAATATAAAAGTAAGTGTGTGAGTGAGCAGCGGTGTAGCCAGGGATTTCAGATCTGCACACCAAGTGGACTCACTGCTTACCCCCCCTGTTAGGGTGAGCTACCCCACCCCGGGGTGTAGCCAGACAATATACAAATGTATACCAGGACCGTGTTTGTTGCCTCATTTGGCACAATAAATACAACTTTTGTATCTCATGACAGTGGTTGTTGCCATGCACGGGTAAATACAAATGCCATGCATTGTTCCCTAAGACAACCACATACCAGCCCAGAACCCGTAATGTGGTATTGTCCTTGGGATGCAAAGAGAGTATTAGTGACCAGTCCTTCTAGTTTCAACTCCTATAAAAAAAAGTACAGAAAGGTTCAGTATGTTCTTTGTTAGTTTTCATGTAAAAAGGAAGCAGCTCAGAGCCTATTTGCTACCCCCCTTAAATAAAATTGCACACTATGGAATGCTTGGAGTATGCCTGCCTACACCCGTGTGTGTGTGTGTGTGTGTGTGTGTGTGTGTGTGTGTGTGTGTGTGTGTGTGTGTATATGCATTAAAACATATGTGTGTGTACAGTATATGTATAATGTGTATATGTATACAGACTATATTCTGGATGGTAAGTGTTGCCTGCCTAGCCCACAAAAATGTTTGGTATAGCTTTAAATGTATTTGGTAGTATGTATGAACTTAGCTCTATGTATATTTTGTATTTGGATCTTGTATTCAGAATTGTATTCCATTGTCCTCTTTCCACTAGTATGCATTTGGAAGCAAGCTATTGTAGCTCAGTATGCCTTTCCTGGCAAAACTTTTCAAAATAAATAGTGTAGTCTGAGGAGTTTCAAACATTCCTTATATGTCTTATGTTCCAAACCATTTCTTGTTGTCTTCCTCTGAATAAATACAATTCTCTTCCTATTACTATATTAGTAATATTGAAAGCTTCCCAAAATTGTGAGCAGTAATCTATGATAGATACATATTGTATGAAGTTACTGCATTATGACATTATGCACCTGTATACCAATGTTGAGTTATCTACATTATTTAAGCAATAAGGCATGACCAAGGATTATGTTAATGGTCTGTTAATCACCTTCTAGGGGTATACTGTGGCACGAGGTGTAGCCGAGTGTCACATGCCCCTAGAGGGTGATTAACAGGCCAGTAACATAACCCTTGGTCATGCTTTATTGCTATTATATTAAAACATGTTTTTAAACAGAGTTAAACCTTGTTCAGCATATGGCTAAGCTCTACATGTATGTTAATAAAAGATTAACATAAGGCTGTTAGAATGTTTGTAGTCAATCAGAAAGCTTCATTTCTCAGACCCTTTTTATAATGGGTTTTATTTATTTATAATAATCCATACATTGTCTACATACTAATGACACAGCCAAGGATGCTCCTTACAATCTGTGACCTTTTTATGTTGATTGTGCATGCGCAAGAAACATATTACGGCAGCTTGCTGCAGAAGCAGGCTGTGGAGGCGCAGCACTGTTGTGGTCAATTCCCCCACAGCCCTTGGAGGCTTGACCCACATTTCCAATGGGATGGTACGCTGCTGCTGGCACTAGTACAGCCAGCGTACCACAACCTTGTAAGGTTTCAGCTGCTGCAATCAGGGGCTGCCTCATCATTGCAATGGAAGCCATTCCTCTGCAATGAGGAAGCGACTCGTCATTGCTGGGCAGAACCTTGTTAGTGTGATATTGTTTGTGAACATGGTGGCAGCTTGCTGCTGTGTTCTCAAACAATATGAAGCAGCCCCACTGTCGAGGGGGTGCCCAATCCCCCTCGGCAGCATGTGCCCCCCAACGTGTTTGTTTGCCAACAGGGGCCCCAATCCCCGTTGGCTTCAGTGCCCTAACATTGATGTTGCTGATGGGGGAGCTGACTCCCCGTCAGCATTATATCCCTCCCCCCAGTGTCATTTGCCGATGGGGGAGCCCACTCCCCATTGGCATAATTCCCCCCCAAACACGCACTACAGTTGTACAGAGGGGGTGCCCAATACCCCTTCAGTTACAGCTGCCCACCCCAAACAAACACTCTGTTGGGCTCCCAGCATGCCAAATGGCCCTGTAAAAAGAAAATACCCAGCGTTGTTGGTTTTTTTCCCCTACCTGTCAAAACAGATAATGGTCCCTCATGGTCTCCCTGCCCCCCTCCAACAACCCGCACTCACCCTCTGCGCATTCTGCCTCCCCACACCTCACTCACACCATACTTACCTGCAGAGTCTGGTGTGATGATCTTCGTTGGATCAGGAACACGTCTGCACTCTTCAAAGCCAACCGCGAACTGAAGAAATGCCAGTAAGCTGTGTAATGGCATACTGTACATTGGGTTTTTTCAACTTTGGTGCATATCTGCTGCATTTTGGGGAATTTTGGCACCAAATTTTCAACATGGGGTTTTTGGGACCCCTCCTCATGAATTCTGCCACTGTCATGGCAGAATTCGGCTCCAAAAGGTGATTTTGCGGTCACTGCGGGGAATCCCCTTTTCGGGACCGATTAGCAAAATGACAGTGCCAGTGCTCATGAGGTGGGCTCTGAAAAAGCCTATGTTGCACATTTGGTGGAAAAAATCCAAACAATGATGGTTTTACGAGCATGTATTGCGCGGTTGCTACGCACGCTCATAACTTCGAAGATTAGCAATATTTTCATGCCAGATTTTCAACACTGGCATTTTTTCTCACCTCCTTGTGAACAGTGCAACTGTCATTTTTCACATCCTGGCTGAAGTGTGTTTTCGCACTTCTGGCACAGAATAACGCAGTTGCTGTGGGAAATCAGTGTTTGGGACAGATTAAGAAAATGTCAGTGACACTGTTCATGAGCAGAGGTCCTAAAATCCCTCTGTTGAACATGTGGTGATGAAACTCCATAAAATGAGTGTTACAAGCCTGCGTTGAGCTGTTGCCATGCACCCTTGTAACTTAGCAAATCTGCAATATTTTCACGCCACATTTTCAACATTGGCATTTTTTCACACCTCCTTATGAACAGTACAGCTGTCATTTTTCACATCCTGGCCATAATATGTTTTTGCTCTCCTGCCACAGAATAACACGTTCACTGTGTGAAATCAGTGTTTGGGACACATTAAGATTGAGTGAGTGAGAGGGGGGAGTGACTGAGCTCAAGTGAGTTCTGCTGGGACTGCTGCGGATTTCTTTGTGGACAGAAAAAGGCCCCAACACAGGTACCCAGTACAAAAGGGCAGCCTGTAGCAGTGGGGGAAACAGAATGAGAGAGCGAGTGAAAGAGGGGGAGTGAGCAGACTCAATGGATCTTTGTCAGGACTGCTGCAGATTTCTTTGAGGGCGAGAAAGGCATCAATGCAGTTAGGGGAACAGTACAAAAGGGCAGCCTGCAGTGGTGGGAGAAACAGTATGAGCAAGTGAGAGAGGGGGACTGAGTGAGCTTAATGGAATAACAGAATAACACGTTCGCTGTGTGAAATCAGTGTTTGGGACACATTAAGATTGAGTGAGTGAGAGGGGGGAGTGACTGAGCTCAAGTGAGTTCTGCTGGGACTGCTGCGGATTTCTTTGTGGACAGAAAAAGGCCCCAACACAGGTACCCAGTACAAAAGGGCAGCCTGTAGCAGTGGGGGAAACAGAATGAGAGAGCGAGTGAAAGAGGGGAAGTGAGCAGACTCAATGGATCTTTGTCAGGACTGCTGTGGATTTCTTTGTGGGCAGAAAAAGGCAGCAATGCAGGCAGGAGCCCAGTACAAAAGGGCAGCCTGCAGTGCCGGTAGAAATGGAAGGAGTGACTGAGAGAGGGGGAGTGAGCGAGCTCAATGGAGCTCTGTTTGGACTGCTGCAGATTTCTTTGTGGGCAGAAAAAGGTGCCAATGGAGGCAGGAGGCCAGTACAAAAAGGCAGCCTGCAGTATCAGGAAAAACAAAATGAGCAGGTGAGAGAGGGGGAGTGAGCGACCTCAACAGAGCTCTGTTGGGTTAGCTGTGAACTTCTTTGCAGGCAGAAAAAGGTGCTAACACGGGCAGGAGCCCAGTACAAAAGGGCAGCCTGCAGCACGGGGAGACGCAGAACAAGTGAGTGAGACGGGGGAGTGAGTGAACTCAATGGAGCTGTGTCGGGACTGCTGAAGATTTCTTTGTAGGCAGAAAAAGGTGCCAATGCAAGTAGGAGCCCAGTACAAAAGGGTAGCCTGCAGCATCAGGAGAAATAGAATGAGCGAGTAAGAGAGGGGAGTGAGCGAGATCAATGGAGCTGTGCTGGAACTTTAGAGTTGCCACCCTCCCACCCAGTGTCCTCAGTAGTTCTATATTACAGCAGGATCTGTGAAGTGGAGACAAAGCAATGATTAGATACGCCCACACCTCCTTATGAACAGGACAATTGTTATTTTTCACATCTTGGCCGAAATTGTTTTTGCACTTCCAGTGCAGAATAGTGTGGTCTCTGTGGGAGATCAATGTTTGGGACACATTAAGAAAACCACAGTGACACTGTTCATGAGCAGAGGTCCTAAAATGCCTATGTTGAAAATTTTGTGATGAAAGTCCATAAAATGACTGTGTTACGAACGTACATTGTGCAGTTTCCACGCACCCTTGTAACTTCACAAATCAGTAATATTTTCATGCCACATTTTCAACACTGGCATTTTTTTACACCTCCTTATGAACAGTATAGCTGTCATTTTTCACATCCTGGCCAAAATGTGTTTTCGCACTTGCAGTGCAGAATAGTGCAGTTGCTGTGGGAAATCAGTGTTCAGGACAGATTAAGAAAATGGCAGTGACACTGTTCATGACCAGCGGTCCTAAAATCCCTATGTTAGAAATTTGGTGACGAAAGTCCATAAAATGACTGTGTTACAAGAGAGCGTTGAACTGTTTCCATGTATCCTTGTGACTTTGCAAATGTGTAATATTTTCACGACACATTTTCAACACTGGCAATTTTTCACACCTCCTTATGAACAGTACAGCTGTCATTTTTCACATCCTGGCCTAAATATGTTTTTGCACTCCTGCCGCAGAATAGCACAGTCGCTGTGGGACATCAGTGTTTGTGACACATTAAGATGGAGTGAGTGAGAGGAGGGAGTTACTGAGCTCAACTTACCTCTGTTGGGACTGCTGCAGATTTCTTTGTGGGCAGAAAAAGGCAGCAATGCAGGCAGGGGCCCAGTACAAAAGGGCAGCCTACAGTGGCGGTAGAAATGGAACGAGCGAGTGAGAGAGGGAGAGTCAGTGAGCTCAATGGAGCTCTGTCGGGACTGCTGCAGATTTCTTTGTGGGCAGACAAAGTTGCCAATGCAGACAGGAGCCCAGTACAACAGAGCAGCCTGCAGCACCAACATAAACAGAGCGAGCGATTGACAGAGGGGGAGTGAGTGAGCTTGACAATTGGCATTGACAAATGCTTGTTTTTCTTGAACCACTGTATTCATTTTAAGGAAATCACTTGCAACCTGGCATGTATTCTGTTTTGCACTCTCTCTCTCGCGATGCATTTATCACACAGGGATCATACCTTATCACTCATACCAGAAATGACCATTCACATAAGAAACTATTTAGTTTCACATCACAAGGCAAAGTAGAGGAATTTAAAAATAAATCTCACTGAACTAATTGTTTTATTAAGTCTTTGACTATTGATCTTTCTCTGCTTTGTGCTTAATTGTCTTCAACTATGGAATGTCAGTAATAAGGAGAAGGTGCATTGACAAGTAGCACAGCATAGCACAGCACAGCAGAAATGTGATTCTTAAACATAAGGTCCTCAGACTAGAAAAGCTGTGAAGGGATTATCTGAATATAAAGGAGGTCCCAAATCAACAAAAATCCCATATAATCAGATATGTACTAGCTGTCAGGTCACTTAAATCAGGCATGAGGACAGAGACAAGACAGAGAGAGAGAGAGAGAGAGAGAGAGACAAACAAGCTGAAAAAATAATGTTGCAACTCGTCTACTCAGCAGAGAGAAAAATGTATTTCATTCAATTGACGTAGTGATTTGTAGTTGTGCAAGGATACACTGAAAACTCATAAAAATTATGCTTTGGTATCCCAGTTGTAAAGCTAAAGTAAGATGGCTGTAGGCACCACCCACAGCCATAAAAATGTCATTGTATGACATACAGCTGTGGGCATATCATATTGTTGACATATAAACTGTGAAACTATTTCTGATATTTCATTAGTTTATATGTCATCTGCATGTTTTTGTGCAGTTTGTATGGCATAAGGGGTATCACATTTTAATTTGCAAAATGTATTCCGACTGGACTGGTAAAATGTGTGAGGTGAAGAACAAATCAGGATAATGCATCATTGGGCATCAGGGAAGTAATGATGGGGCCCCCTCATGAAGCTCAATTGAGTAAAGCACCGAGGCACCTGGCTGGCGGATCTTACAAGATCATGTTGTTTGTTTGCCTGCTCATCTATTTATTTAATAAACAAATTTATTTTGCATCAGAGCTAGTGGTTGCAGGCTGTCTTTGACAATTGGGTCCAATACTGATGTGTATCCATGAGTGCACAGAGTGTTTGCATTCTTTTAAGTACTGTTGAAGTTGCATCATGAACTGTTATTAGAATGCTTCCACAATATACACATCACTGGGCCCTATCTGTTCCAATTAGAAGGACCATCACTCTTTTGGAGTACTATGAAGGTACAGGAACCCTCTTGGGAATGGTTCTACCCCTAGATGTGGTACAAGGACTAGGTCCACTTACTTTAAAGGTACCTTAGGGAGGATGCCAAAAAGGTCAGAACTGAAGGCTTTGAACAGAATTGTCAAAACATAAAAGATTTCATAAGGATAGAGGGAATGGTTACTGGAAATGAATGGACAGAAGACAGTAGAACAGGTACAGTGGCAACAGTCAATTCAGCAGGATATCTCATAAGATTCTCTGGAGATACCTAAAGACAAAAAATCTCTGGAGCTGCCTATGCTGCAGGAAATCTCTTGAAAATCTCCTTAGAGATCTCCAGATATTTTGGAATGAGGTATAACTTGTCAAATCAACTGCTACTGCTGCATAGATAGGCATGTCACCATCCCGTTCCAGCTTACAGAATAACTTATATTATTATTATTATTATTATTTTTGTATTGTGGCTTTTGGAATGGAGATTAGGAAAGCCCCATTATGTAGAAAACTTATGGGGATCCAAGGCCTCAGGTTGCCTTCTCTACTGGCTTATTAGTTATTTATAACAGAGGATGATGCCCTACCACTGAATCACCACTTTATAACAGAAAGGGACAAATGTGCCCTCTCCTATTTTGGTGAGAATTTCATGCTCAAAACAGGTGCTGCACGCTTGACCCTATTACCAAAGGTGTCCCTACATGAGAAGACTCCACTGTTACAGAAAAGTGAATGGAGAGCTAGGCCTGAATGCTTAAAGGGACAGTCCCCTCAGTCTTTATTCTGTTTCCCTGTGTAGTTTCTAGGCATTCACAATGATTGCCTCTACTGCATCCTCTTAATTTCATCAGGATTTAAATGTAAATGAAGGTACATAAGTCTGGTGTGAAAAGCTCCTTGACTCCATTGCAAAGGTCATGACCTGACTCTTGTAAGGCATCCTAGAATTTTATGATGTTTTGGTGCTAAAGACTGCAGTAGTTATACCATATTAGTCAGTGCTGTTGCTGTGCTCTGCAGTCCCTGTATTCTGGTCTTATGCTGGCCATGAAACTTTTTAAGGCTTAGCCCTGCTGTTTCCTGTAGTTTAAAGTGTATCTGAATTAGAAAAAAAATGCTTTTAGAGAATACAGGGACTTCATAGGACTTGTAATAGAAGTAAATGAGAGTATAACTTCTGTTAGCTTGTGTATGCATGCATCATCAGCTCCCATGATGCCTTTCATAAGTAGGGTAATGACGTTTAGAATGGAGACAACCAGGTTTTCATATCAGGGCAAAACAGAGTGAAACAACTTCATATTTAAGTTAGGATGACATTAGAGGGATGCAAGAGAGGGAATTAGTATTCATGGCTGCATACTATACATGTATTCAGAAAATAGGATGAGGGGACTTTCCCTTCAAGGAACATCAGGGTTGATGAACTGCCACAAGGAGAAGGTAAAGACTTATCTTACAGCTGCTCAGACCTGGTTTCCCAGTTACTCTCTTCTGAAGTACAAAGCCCATGAGTAAAATTGTTTGAACCAAGCCCTTGAGGCACAAGATTTGAAGGTAGGAAAAATCTCTTGAGGGGCAGCTAAGCATAGAAACAAGAACCTCACATTCATTGGAAAGAGCGACAAGTAGTCACTGGGAAGATGGCATAAAAATCACTTGGGCCAAATGCCCAAACATTTTTGGGCAAATGGCTGAAAATGTGAAAATATAGATGGTTTATTTTAAAACTCCTTTCTAAAAACCAAGGAACTTTACATAAGCATGGCAATAATCAGTCAAAACATCATATGACAGTAAACCAGAAAATAATGTCAAAGACTACAGTTTATTTGTAAACAATGCAGGTAACCATGGCTGTTTCAATCTCCTGTAAATGCCTGTTTAAACAGCCATGTCTTCAACCTACTTTTGAAAATGGTGATAGACATGGCAAAATGAATATCCATAGGTAGTTTGTTCCAAGGTAAAGGGGCAGCTACAGAGAAAGCTCTATACCCAGTCAATTTTAAACTCGATTTTGGAATGACCAATTGGCCATTGTCTGTAGAATGTAATTCATGTATATTGGTTCACCCACTTTGTTGCAACATGCAACAGGGTGATGGACATTAGGGTGACACCACAATGCTGCTGTTGCACATTGCCCCCAACAATTGTGGTGCCTGACCCCCAGTTGTGCCCCATGCACCAGGGCGAATGCAGGCTGTTTGCAGGGGGGGCTCCACCTCCACACCCCTAGAAAAATTAGTATAATCACCTTGACATTGGAATTGTAGGGGGAAAGGAATGTAGCACCCTTACAGTGGCAACAATGGCAGGGGCTGCAAAATCCAGTTCTACAGAATGACAGGCAAACTAGTTGTGACACCCCCATTGCTGTCACCCTAATGGCTTTTCCCCGGTGGTGGGATACCCAGATATTAGGGTGGTTTACATGAAGTTCACTGAGGTACTGCAGTCCCACTCCATTTAGGACCTTAAAGGTAGGTAAAAGAATTCTAAAAGCAATCCACCATTGCACAGGAGCCAGTGTAGAGAACATAGTGATGGAGCGATATGACCACTCCTCCTTACTGAGGTGACAAGTGTAGCTTCCCTGTTTTGTGCCAGCTGGAGAAGACAGATCTAACCATCTGGAAGGCCCTGGTAGTGAGCATTGTAGTAGTCATAGAAAGAGTCATCAATAGAAAACATGCACTACTTTTAAAAGATCCTTCCAGTTAAGGTTAGGGCACAATTCTGCTATGTTCTTTAAATGATAGACACAACTCCTGTCAACAGCTGACATCTGTTGCACAAGTAACAGCTCTTGGTCAAGAGTAACCCCTGGATTGTGAATAACCTGCCTAGACTGGAGTTTATCACTCCCAAAAATAAGAAGATCTAGGCTCTTCAAAATGAATGATCTGAGTTAATCTGATCCTATCAGTAACAGCTTGGTTTGCCAGGATTAAGCTTCAGCCTGCTATGAGCCATCAACCCACTGATCTCTAATAGAGCATTCTCAAGTATGGACACTGAGGAATCCTGTCTGGGTTTAAATTATAGATATAGTTGGGCATCACTGGTATAGAAAAAAATATATATACTTTTGGATCATATTTCCAAGTGGAAGCATAAACACTGTAAACAAAAGAAGACCGAATGGAACCCTGCGGTATGCCACAGTTAATGACAGGGAGAAAATCAAAATTTTGCTAAAATCATCAGCTGCTGAAGATTGCTTAGGAAATATCAGAACCAATCCAACTCCATTCCTACCACCCCACCAATCCTACTCATACATTCCACCAACTCATTATGTTCAACTGTGTCAAATGCACATGACAAATCAAAAAAGCCCAGGCAAAGAAACATCTCCACATCCCTCACAATGGGCAGATAATTTAAAACCCTTTCCAGGCCATCTTAGCCCTGTGCTCAAAACAGAAACCAGACTAGAATAGCCCATAAATGGCGAGCTAGCCAACTGCCATTATATATATATATATATATATATATATATATATATATATATATATATATATATATATATGTGCATGCCCCAAGAATGCCAGTGTTAATGCAAGGAGCACATGGAGAGAGAAATTGGATTTCTTTTAAAAATGTTTGACCTTCCTCTGACCTGAGGGGTAGCTGATTGCCAGGAAGCTAAGGTTGCATTTCCAGGTCCCTTACAGAGATATGCCAAAATCCATTTACCTGTCAAAACCATGCACTTCAGAGCCCAGGATGTGTTAAACAGGATTTTGGGGGAAAAAAAAAACATTCTTAAAAGGACACTGCAAATTATCTTATAGGGTGTTATACTGAGATATCAACGTTTTAACTCTAAAGTCATGTTCATGATTATTATTTGTGCCAGGAAGTTGTAATGTCAGAACCATCATAAGACAATTCTAGGAAAGCACAAGAGTGACATTTACTGGCCTAAAAGAGAAGTTCACCCTTTTAGGACAAGACAGAAATTTTGTAGGGTGCCTCTAGCTATATAAGGAATTGAGCCAGAGCCACTCTCTCTCATTTTTGCAGAGCATCTATGAGGGACACTGTTCTCCTGACAATACAAGAAGCAAGACTGCCAGTACAAAGAAAACTGAATCTTTCATTTACTTTCTATGGACTTCAAATCACTACTGACTTAAGGTAGACTTTAGATAACAGTTATAGTGCATTTTTCATGTATATTTTCCACTTTTATTTCTGTTATTCTGTGACCAAATTAGTGCATCTTTTAGTTGGAACTGTATGATTATTAAAGTATTTTAGTAAAAATATTTGTTTTTGAGAAAATTGCCTGAGCGAGATTTCTAAATTGTGGGACAGTTATTAATAATCTGTGGCAAACCGTTATTGCTAAGGGGTGCCTCCATCAGCAACCAGTCAAGCAAGGGTCTGTAAGAGATATCTGGGTAGAGACAAGGAGAATACCAAAGTCTCAATGAAGAGTCTGTAGGGGTTTTGAACCAGGTTCATGTCCTCTTGGAGAAGACGAAATCAGGAGCACACTGCTACCCCGAAGAGAGTGTGATGCCTGGATCTTTCCTATTTGTGTAACAACCAAGAAGGGTTCATATATGACTACAAGACTTGAGACTGGTATTGTGCACTTATCCAGAGTTTAGAGGGATGCCCTGGGTCCTCATGGTGGGTGTTCAGTTGTGACCTCAGTGAGTGTTCTAAAAGGACTTGAGGAGGGTATCCCTATCCCTTCCCCATCATGGATTGCACTTAGGAGTGGGCACTGTGAGCTCAGTAGACTTGACCTTCAGGAGTGGGTTTGTGACAGATGTGGGATCCAGGAGATCTGGTTGTGCAGTGTTGCGATTCGAGAGATCTTGGTGGCACAGGCATAACAGTTGGATTTGAACCCAGTGTATCTGATTGATAAACTGAAAACAATTCCCAAGCAATCAGGGCAGAGATTTGGAAAAGAATAATTTGGTGCAGTACACAGTTCCCTACCTGTTTTCTTTTCTTTTAAACTATGGTACAGTAGTAGTTAGGGAAGAAGATGACTTCCAACTACAGTGAATACACTACAGACTACCTAAAGCAGTTGTGTCAAGAAAGAGGGTTCCAGTACAAGGTGCAAACCAAAAAGCACATTGTGGAGGCTCTCGTGGCAGCAGATGAGCAAGTGGTAGCCCCGATCTTTGAGTCACACCAATTAACTGAAAGGGACCAGATGCGGGGGTGCCAAGGGACATCACAGTGTCCAGTACCAAGGAGGAGGACAGCAAGACCAGAGGGAACCCAGAGCCACAGCAGCAGGGGAAGGTTACCTCAAAGCTGGAGCCAGAAGGGATCAGGCTGCAGGTAGAGCTGAGGAGATTGGAGCTGGAATTCGAGCAGAACAGGTTTGAAGCCTGGCAGCAAAGGAATTCAAGCAGAGGAAGTTTGAGCTGGAGATGCAGGAAAAGGAAAACCAGTGTCGTAGAGAGGCAGAGAAAAAGGAAAAAACAGTATCAGAGAGTGGCCAAGGAAAAGGAAAAACGGCTTTGGAGAAAGGCCGAGAAAAAGAAAAAACAGCTTCAGAAAGAGAGGCTGAGAGAGAGAGGAAAGACAGCACCAGAGAGAATTCGAGCTGGAGAGGCTAAGACTCCAATGACCAGTACCAGAGGAGATAAGTGGCAGGGGTGGACCTGAAACTCCAGGGCTCTGGTATAAGTTAAATTCAAAATTAATAGCTGAATTTAGAGGGGAAGATATTGATGAATTTTTAAATTTATTTGAAAAAGTCTGTATCCATGCCAGAATACCCAGGGAGTCCTGAAGGTTACAGCTATCCTTGCTGCTTACTGGTAAAGGATATGAGGCACTAGGCCAAATGGACAATCATGATAGCCAAGATTATGATAAACTTAAAACTGGTTTACTTAAGAAGTATCAACTAACTGATGAATCATACAGGGTTAAGTTCCGTAAGCTCCGGAGAAGTTCTGACATGAGCTATGAGGAATTCTCCACAAAGCAACATCAGTTTTTGAAACATTGGTGGGAGGGAGTAGAAGCAAGTTCTGTGGAAAAAATTGAGGAGGTTATGTTGTTAGAGCAGTTCTTCTGGGCTTGCTCAGCAGCGATAAAAACCTGGTTAGAAGACCAAGACCCAAAAACAGTACAGCAGGCTGCTGAGCTCTCGGATTGCTATGCCAGGAGCAGGCCTGTTCTGAAAGGGAGTGGGGAAAGTGTGGCAGTACAGAAAGGGAAAAGTGGGATTTCAGGGCAGCCAAAACCCTCACTGCCTCCACAAAAATGGGGAAACCCAGGTTATAAAAAAGGGATTTCTCAGATAAAAGAAATGATGACTGTTGGTTTTGCAAACAGTGCAGAGTGGACAAAGTGGTGCTAGAACTGAGTTGGGTGCACTGTGTATCCCTGAAAGCATGTCTATAAACATGAGGGAGGACATACACCAGGCTACTGTAAGTGGGCCAGAGACCCATGGGTTAAGGGACACGGGGGCGTCTCTTACTTTAGTAAAAGAGGATCTGCGTGGGCCTGAACAGCTTATACCTAATCAGTTTGTAACAGTGAGGAGATTCATTGGGAAGGAGACAACTCTGCCACTAGCCAGTGTTCTCCTGGACTGAGGTTAGACAGGAGAGATGGTGCAAAAAGTGGCCTTGGTAGACAACCTTGCCCTGGATGTGATTATAGGGAACAATCTCCAAAGGGGAGTGGTATGTGCAGTTACCCGCTGTCAGACGGCAAAGGCTGCTTGTAGCTACCTGGACCCCATAGAAGCCCCTGTGGAAAAAAAAATGGGAAGCTGGTTGCCCAGCCTGTGTCTCCTGAAATGGAGAGTAGTGAAAGGGAAGTAGGACTTCCCCAAGTAGCAGTTCATAAACAGCTACAGAAGGTTACTCTGAGAAGGGAGGGGTTACAAATGGTCAGAAGGTTAGGGATGGCTGTGGTCCTGAATGCCATAGCACTAGAGCTATGGACCCCAGTTTAGGAACTGAAGGGGACATATCTCAAGCGCTGGAAAATGTGAAGATTTTGCTGCTGATCAGAGAACTGTCCCTAATTTGGAGAATGCTGAGGACTTGTGTGGAATCTGATGGAAAACAGGGAAGTGACATGATACCTAGGGTATTTTGAGACAATGGACTGTTGTATACTCAGGATGAGAGGAAAGAGAGAGGGTTGATGGGCAGGCAGCTTGTCGTTCCCCAGGGGTATCGTGAATGACTGTTCAAGGTCACTCATGACATCCCCATGTCCAGACATCTGGGAATTGTGTGCACCATGTAATGATTGGCCCAGAATGTCTATTGGCTCAACTTCACCCAGCAGATGAAGGAATATTGCAGGTTTTGTCACTGGTGCCAACAAACCTGTAAAGCAGGTAGTAAAACCAAAGTCACACTAATTCCCTTACCTATTGTGGAGGAGCCATTCCAGAAGGTAGGAATGGATATTGTGGGACCTTTGAGTACCCTAAGCTCCTCTGGGAAAAAGTTTATCTTGATAGTGGTAGATTATGCCACCCAATAACCAGAGGTGCTCACCCTCTTCTCAGTTAGGACAGACAAAGTGGCAGATGCCTTGCTAGGGATTTTCTCCCATGTCTGGTTTCTGCAGGAGGTTATCCCTGATCAAGAGGGTACCCTGATGTCAGACCTGATGAAGTGTTTGTGTGAGAAGTGTGGGGTGGTGCAGAGATGCATGACTCCTTATCACTTACAAGCCAATGGGCTTGTGGACAGGTTTAATGGTTCCCTAAAATCAATGCTCCAATCATTTGCTGAATAGCATGGGAGGGACTGGAAAAAATACCTTTCCCACCTGTTGTTTGCATACAGGGAGGTGCCTCAAGAGTCAACAGGGTTTTCCCCCTTCAAACTCTTATATGGACGTAGGGTGTGTGGGCCCCTAGACTTGATCCAGAAAGACTGAGAAGGCAAGCATTGCACCCAGGGAACTCCCATTATAGAGTATGTCCTAAGTTTAGAGAGAAACTGAAGGAGATTATGGGGGCAAGCCAAAGCAACTTGTCAGTTTCCAAACAGAAGCAAAAGGTCTGGCATGACTGTGGAGCCAAGCTTGCTTGTACAATGTAGGTCAGGAAGCCATGGTCCTAGTCCCAGTCTGGAAGGAAAAGCTGTAGGCTGAGTGGGCATGACCATACAAGGTAGTCTGAAAAGGTAAATGACATAAATTATATTATAGAACTGCCTGACAGGAGACCTACCCATAGAATGTACCATGTCAACATGATGAAGCCATGTGAAAATAGGGCTGACATGATATTTGCAGTGTGTAGTCCTGGGGAGGGGACAGATGAAGAAGACCTCCTACTGGACTTGCTAGAGGAAAATAAGGGAAAGTCATCTGTGGAGGCAATCAAACTGTCACTCCAGTTGACCACAGAACAGTTCCAGGAAATGAGGAAGGTTTTAGAGGATATTGCCCCTATGCTTACAGCCAAGCCTGGATGAACCCCTTAGCGACACATGATGTAGATATGGGGGAAACAAGCACCCATACGATGGACAGCCTACTGAGTGTCTGAGGCTGTCCTAAAGGACATTAGGATGGAGGTGGAGGAAATTCTGGATTTAGGGGTAATCCAAAAATCCCGCAGCCCCTGGGCCTCACCCGTAGTCCTCGTTCTAAAGCCGGATGGCTCTACTCACTTTTGTGTGGATTAGCATGAACTCAACACAGTCACGAAGTCTGTTGCCCACCCAATGCCACGTACGGATGAACTACTGGACAAGTTGGGAGGGGTGACATACCTTACCACAAATGACTTGATGAAATGGTATTGACAGGTGGAGTTAGCTGCCAGAGCTAGGTAGAGGTCAGCCTTCATCACTCCAACAGGATTATTTGAATTCAGGGTAATGCTTTTTGGAATGAAGAACACCCCTGCCAACTTCCAAAGGTTAATCAACCAGGTGTTACATGGTATTGAAGAGTATGCCGTGGCATATCTGGATGATATTGCTATCTTCAGTACCATTTGGAAGGAACAGCTGTCCCAGCTGAATGAAGTGTTGGACAGGATACTGAAGGCAGGGCTCACTGTCAAGGCTGAAAAGTGCCAGGTGGCCATGGCAGAGGTGGCATACCTAGGCCATGTAGTGGGATGGGGAACGTTTTGCCCTAATCAAGCCACACTTGAGGCAATAGAGGCATGGCCCAGGCCTAAAACTCAGAAGCAGGTTAGGAGCTTCCTAGGGACTGCCAGGTACTATTGAATGTTTGTACCAAATTACAATACCCTGTCAGGTCTGCTATGTGGCCTGCTAAAGAAAGAATGCCCAAAAAGGTAACGTGGGAGCAAGCCTGTGAATGAGCCTTTACACGGCTAAATGAGGCACTGTGCAGTGTCCCTGTGTTGTCAAGTCCAGATTACAGTAAGTCATTTGCAGTACAGACAGATGCCTCAGATGTAGGGATTGGAGCAGTCCTCAGTCAGACCTCTAATCAGGGAAAAGATCACCCAACAGTGTATCTTAGCAAAAAGTTACTTCCCCGGGAGCAGGCATATTCCACAGTTGAAAAGGAATGCCTTGCGCTGGTGTGGGCCCTGAAAAAATGAGAGCTGTACTTCTACAGGAGATGCTTGAGGTACAGACTGATCATAACACCCTGGTGTGGCTAAATCAGATAAGAACATATGAAGATAAGAAAATGTCAGCAGAAACAGGCCTCACAGTCTATCGAGTCTGCTTGATTATGCAGCTAGCCCCTTAAATTGCAGCAGCTCCACCTTCCCTTCCCCTCATCATCATTACCCCCGCACTCTGTCACAGCCCCTATTAAAGCTGCCCACCATCCTACAGGACACCACCTCCTCTGGCAGAGTATTCCACCTGTCCACCACCCATTCTGTGAAAAAATGTCTCCTGATTTCTCTCCTGAATCTTCCCCCCCTCCAACCTCCACTGATGCCCTCTCATATCCCTCCCTCCCTCTTTTAATCTGGAAAATCCCTTCTGTATTAGTCTTGTTTAGCCTCTTTAGATATTTAAAGGTTTCAATCATATCCCCCATCCCTCCTATCCTCTAGGGAACACATGTTCAGCTCACCCAGCCTCGTAGGACTTTCCCTCCAATTCCTGGATCATCTTTGTCACCCTCCATTGTACCCCTCCAACAATTTGATGTCTTTCCTCAAGAATGTGTGCCAGTACTGCATGCAGTACTCAAGGGGTAGTCTGACCAGAGACCTGTATAGGGGAAGGATCACCTCTGAATTTCTGGAGGAGATTTCCTTCGCTATACACCCCAGCATCCTGTTGGCTTTTGCTGCTGCCCTCCTACACTGAGCTGAGTTGTTCATGCTGCTCATTATAAACACCCCCAGATCCTTTTCCTCATTAGTGGTTTTCAGCTGTACCCCTCCCAGCTGATAGCTCCTCCCCTGGTTCCTAGCTCCAAAGTGCAGTACCTTGCACTTCTTGGCATTGAACCCCAACTGCTACATTTATGACCACTCTTTTAGTTTGGTCAGGTCCTCCTGCAGCCCCTTCAACCCTTCAATGTCATCTACCACAGCTCCCATCTTCATATCATCTGTGAACAGACTGATCTTACTACTGATCCCGTGCGAGATATCAGCTATGAATGTCCCAAACAGCACTAGTCCTAGGACCGATCCCTGTGGCACCCCCACTCATCACCTCTCTCGCTGATGAGTCCTTCCCCCACTATCACCCTCTGCTGCCTTCCATTCAGCCAGCTGGTTATCCATTTGACCATCTTTGTTCCCACCGCTATATATTCCAGCTTCCTCCCCAGCCTCCCATGCAGCAAGGAATCAAAGGTCTTGATGAAGTCCAAATACAGGACATCCACCGCATAGCCCTTGTCCCATTCCCTGGTCACTCAGTCACCGTACTCAGTTAGGTTTGTCTGGCATGATTTGCCTGAGACAAATCCATGCTGTTGACCGTCCTGGAGGCCATTGTCCTCCAAAAAGGTCACTAGCTTCTCTTTTAGGATCGTCTCCATGAGCTTACCCACTATTGATTTGAGGCACATTTGTCTGTAGTTGTCTGGTTCATCCTTTGGTCCATTTTTGTGAATGGGCACCACATGGGTCATCCTACAGTCCTGTGATAAGCATCCTGTGTCCAGGGAGGTATTTAACAGGTCAGCCAGTGGTCCTACCAGGATCTCTGCTAGTTCCTTAAGTACCCTAGGGTGAATATTGTCTGGCCCTGGTGCCTTTTCCACCCTTAGTGCCCTAAATCCTTCCAGGACCATATCCTCTGTAATCCCTATATCGGTCACTCTCTCCCCTGCCCACTCGTCCCATCTCTTGAGATATCTACCCCCTTTCTCTTATGTGAACACAGAGGAGGAGTATTCATTTAATGCCTCTGCCTGATTCTTCCCTTTCTCCATCCACCCTTCATCCTTACTAATCCTCACAATCTGGTCTTTATTTTTCCTTCTCTCACCAATGTATTGGAAGAAGTACTTTTCTCCTTCCTTAATACCCTGTGCCAGTCTCCGATCTCTTGAAACCTTGGCCACTCTGACTAGCCTTGTAACCTCCCTGAACTTCTTTGTATACTCATCCTTGTCGTCTCCCCTTCCCTATTTCATGTCTCCGAAACACTTTTCTCTTCACCCTCACCCCCTCCATGACCTCCTGAGTCAACCAGCTAGGCTTCTTTGCCCTTCTCTTCTTACTCCGTGCCTTCATACATGTCTCAGTAGCCTCCACCAGCCCTTTTTTAATAATATCCCACTTTTGACTTGCACCCATACTTTGTTGAATTCCTGCCAAATGCCTACTAACAATTTCCCCATCCTTTTAAAGTCTGCCCCCTTGAACTCAATCACCCTGGTAACCATACCTCCTGTTTTCCTACCCATATTGAGCGTGAACCACACAGAGTGGTGGTCACTCCCAATCAGAGGGTCCTCCACCCCTAGATCAATTATAGCATCCCCCTTTGATAGTACCTGGTCCAAAGTCCTCTACAATCTGGTTGACTCACATACCAACTGCACCAGGAAGCTGTCCTGAAATGCTTCTAGTATGACCTGCTTCTTTGCACTCGAGGTGGTTGGGATGTTCCAGTCCACCCAGGTAGGTTGAAGTCCCCCACCACCACCATGTTTGCCTTCCTACAGACCCTTCTGATTTGCTCAGCTAATTTCCTACCCAGGTTATTCCTTGAGCTGGTGGTCTGAATACTACCCCAATCCTCATTTTCCTACCTGTCGAGTTTTGAAACTGCATCCGTAGGGCATCTGCCCTGCCTTCCTCCCCCTCCTCCCTTATACACCTTATTTCTTCCTGTACATAGAATGCCACACACACCCCCATTCCACCCCCCATTCCCCTTGGCCTGTCCTTCTGGAATATCCTCTACCCTGGAATCATCATATCTCAGTCCTGGTACTGGATTGTCCACATTTCTGTGATGGCTGCAATGTCCACTCTCCTCACTGCCAAGACAGCCTGCAACTCAGTTGATTTGTTACCTAGGCTTCTCACATTCAGTGCAACCACCCTTCACCCCATTTCCTTCCCTTCCCCTCTCTTGTTTCCCCCCTCGTAATCTCCCCCATGCCACTACCCTGACTCCCTCCCCAATAGCATGGGGGATAAGCTAATTTGGCTCCCTTCTCTGGGATCCCTGTCTACCAGCTGTCCACTTGCCACCCCCCTCCTAGTTTAAATCCACCTTTGTTGCTATGTACCCCCATCTGCTGCTTTAATACTCCCTTCCCCTCCCCACTCAAGTGTAGCCTGTCCCCTGCATATAGATCATTATTGTCCCAGGTTCTGCCCCAGACACCAATTAACTCATACCCCCGGATCAATGCCATTCCCCCAGCCAAGTGTTGAACTCCCCAATCCTCCCTTTCCTCACCGTACTCACACAGGGCACTGGGAGCACCTCCAAGAAGGCCACAGATTCCTCCATCTCCTCACACAGTCTTCCTAGTTCCTAGAACTGCTCCCTTACTACTTCCACCATCTCCCCTGATAGGCCGTTCAAACCCATGTGCACCATGAGATGTGGTTTCTTCATACCCCTTCTTGCACACTTAAAAATTGACTGTCCTGCCCTGCCCACCTTTAACCCAGGTATGGACTTTACCCAAATACGACTATGCCTTTCCCCCTTACTGCCCCATCTGATCCCTTTTAGTATGGAATTCCCCAGCACAAGTACACCCACCTCACCACTCCTAACCCCTGCCCCTACCCTATTACCAAGGTATCCATCACTAGCGTCCTCAACATTAGTAGCTCTGTGCTTATCCCCTACAGCTCCCCTCCCCTACCCCTGACCTGTCCCTCCCACACACTGTTTTCTCCCTCCCCTCCACAACCCCCATCCTCCGTGGGCCCCTTCCCCCCACTCTATCCTTCTCATCCACTCTACCAGTGTTATCCCCCTTACCCTTGCCCCTATGGCTGCCCCCAGCTGTGTTCCCCTCTTCACCCTGCCATCCTCTGACTGACTTCTGTCCTGTGCATTTCCTCCTTTCCTGCAACTGCCTCTCCTGGAGATCGTTCCCCCCCTCCTTCTCCTCCACCAATGCCAGCACCGAAAACCTATTACCAGCCCTCTCTACATTGCTGTGCATTGGCTCCTTTCTCCTGACATTAGCCTTCCCTTCAGTGCTATGTCTCCTGGTCATTGTGTTCATGAAGCCCCTCTTCATCTCCTCCCTCAACCTGACCTTCCTCACATGTGGTGTCCTCATGTTACCCCCTGCGGAGGCCCTCCTACCCTCCTGCCCTAGCATTCCCCCCATCCTGTCTGCCTCTCTACCAAGCCACCTCACTTCCTCCTCTAGGCTTCTCAGCCTGTGACACATTGGCCTAGCTTCCACAATATGTTCACCCAAACCACCACCCCATATCCATTACAGCCCTCTATTCTCTCCATGTTTGAGCAGTACTAGCTGGGGGAAGAAAAAAAAAAGAAAACAACCTACTTTCTACAATTTTTGGTTTTTATTTAATTATTTTTATATATTTTTTTATTTTACCAGTCCATATTAAAAAATACAGTATTATCTACCAGAAAAACAACTCGCTATTCTATCCCTTCCTGGCTCTCATCTGTGTACATACCTCCACCTACAGGGTGGTGCTTTTCACTGCTCACCAGCTCCTGACTCAGGGCTGCTCCATGAAGCTGACCCCTCCTACTAAGGCCATTTAATAGAGGCCAGAGGACAAGGTCGGTGGGTGGGACAAAAATACTACCCTACAAGAAAAAAGCATGAAAGCACCAACAGTACAGTCTCCCCAGGAAAAAACACACCAAAGCACCAACAGTACAGTCTCCACTGTAAAAAACAGTACAGTCTCCCGTGGAAACAAACCTGCAGTAAAATCAAGCAAAATCACATCAGTGTACCCCAAACCTTTTTCAGCATCCTCCTTCCACCATTCATGTCCTGCTGGACATAAGGAAGCTGGCTGAATCCCTGGAACCCCACTGCCTTACCTGATTCACACAACCACTAAGAAGGCTCCCAGCCACTTGCTAGGATTCTTAAACCCTTTCTCACTCTTTAAAAGTGGTACACATGCTCTGAGAGCTTACCGGATTGGTGCTCCCTGCCTGCTGCATCACTGGTGACTGTCTGGCAGTCATACCTGTGGGAGGAAAAACAGGCCCACAAGAATCCTAAAAGGAAGCAAAAGCACCAAAATCCTACTTTACAAGGAAAAGCACCAAAACACCAACAGTACAGTCTCCCCATGAAAACAATCTGCAGTAAAATCAAGCAAAATCACATCAGTGTACCCCAAACCTTTTTTGGCATCCTCCTCCTTCCACCACTCATGTCCTGCTGGACATAAGAAAGCTGGTCAAATCCTCAGAGCTCCACTGCCATGCCCAACTGAATCCCCAGAGCCCTGCTGCCTTGCCTGACTCACAAAACCACTATGGGTAAAACAAACGGTCATCTCTTAAGATGGAGTATTGTCCTACAAGCCTATGACATGACAATTACTCATAGGGCCAGATCAGCCAATACCAAAGCAGAAGACCTATCTCACCAGTTAGAACAGTAACAGAATTTATGAAAACCTTACCATGCAGTTGGGGGTGTGTTCCCACAAATTCAGTCTGGGGAGGGATGGTGCGAGCTATCCAGTCATTATTTGCAGATATAATTCTGTTATATATTTTTTTTGATGGGATTCTGTGCATATGTATATGCCACAAGAATGCCAGTGTTAATGCAAGGGGCACATGTGGGGGGTGGGAGAGAAAGAGAGAGACTGGATTTCTTTTAAAAATGTTTGACCTTCCTCTGACCTGAGGTGCAGCTGATTGCCAGGAAGCTAAGGTTGCATTTCCAGGTCCCTTAACAGAGATATGCCAAAATCCATTTACCTTTTATAAACCATGCACTTCAGAGCCCAGGATGTGTTAAACAGGATTTTGGGAAATAGCCATTCTTGACAGGACACTGTGAATTAGCTTACGTGGTGTTTTACTGAGCCATCAAAGTTTTAACTCTGAAGTCATGTTCAGGATTATTATATGTGCCACGAAGTTGTGATGTCAGAACCTTAATAAGACAATTTTGGAAAAGCACAAGAGTGACATCTACTGGCCTAAAAGAAAAGGCCACCCTTCATGGACAAGACAGAGATTTTGCAGGGTGCTTCCAGCTATATAAGGAATTGAGCCAGAGCCACTCTTTCTCTCTCATTTTTTTGCTGAGCATCTACAACAGACACTTTTGTCATGTCAATACAAGAAGCAAGACTGCCAGAACAAAGGAAACTGAATCTTTCATTTACTTTTGTTGGACTTCAATTCACTACTGACTTAAGGTAGACTTTAGATATCAGTTATAGTACATTTTTCATGTATATTTTCCACTTTTATTTCTGTTATTCTGTGACCAAATTAGTGCATCTTTTAGTTGGAACTGTATGACTATTATTTAATTATTTTAGTAAAAACATTTGTTTTTAAGAAAATTGCCTGAGCAAGATTTCTAAATTGTGTGTGAATTGTGGGAGAGCTATTAATAATCTGTGACAAACTGTTATTGCTAAGGGGCACCTCAATAAGCAACCAATTAAGCAAGGATCTGTAAGGGATATCTGGGTAGAGATAGGGAGAACACCAACATCTCAGTGAAGAGTCTGTAGGGATTTTGAACCAGGTTGTTGCATGTCCTGTTGGAGAAGACAAAATCAGGAGCATACTGCTACCCAAAGAGAGTGTGATACCTGGATATTCCCCATTTGTATAACAACCAAGAAGGGTTCATAGTTGGCTACAAGACTCAAGACTGGTATTGTGCCCTTATCCAGAGTTTAGAGGGATGCCCTGGGTCTTCGTGGTGGGTGTTCAGTTGTGACTTCAGCAAGCAATGTAAAAGGACTCAAAAAGGGTATCCCTGTTCCACCCCATCATGAATTGCACTTAGGGGTGAGCACTATGAGCTCAGTGGACTGGACCCTCAGGAGTGGGTTCATGACATCCTCTAGATGATCTTTTATCTGCACCACTACCATTTTCTTGAAAATGTTACCCAAAAAAGGCAAGTTAGAGATAGGTCTAAAGCTCAAAAAATTGATTGGATTTAAAGTAACCTCTTTGGAGTGGTTGTTTCACTGCCTCTTTTAAGGCAGTGGGAAGCAAACCCTCCCTCAGAGAGACACTGTCAATTTCAATGAGTGCTGAACCAATCACTGCCACTCCAGTCTTCATTAGAGATGCAGGAACAGGATCCAGCAAACTGTGGCTAGGACACAGATGTGAGAGCACCTGACAATCTCCATCAGATCAGGCAAGTGACACTCATCCCAAACAATCTGAGGTTTCACCTTCTCCCACACTCTACCACTACAATTGTAAAATTTCACCATGGAGGAAATGTTGGTCCAGATAGCCACAACCTTGACTAAGAAGAAATTTGCAAATCCATCACACCTTTCTTTCTTCCAAATCTTGGTGAGAGACTCAGGGTGGAGAATCCCTTAAGCCACTCTAAAGAGGGCAGCAGGTCTATTTCTTGCAGCTGCAATGATGGCTAAGGAGAAAAATCTTCATATGGCAATCATCGTCTCCTAATATTCTCTGTAATGAGCCACCAGGAGAAGACTATCAGGATCTAGACTGGACTTTCTCAACATGCACTTTAACCTCTGACCCTTTGCTATAAGAGAACAGAGGGCATAAATAAACCAAGGTGTACTCATCCTCCAAGGTGAAGGGCAGCAATAGGTTGGCACTTGGTTATCAGTGGAAGACAGTATGCTGTTATAAAAAACCTCCACTGCCTTAGTGGCATTCCTAGAGGAAGCAACAACAACACCAGAGATGTCCACAGTTTCCCAAAACACATTAGGATTGAGCATTCCCCAGGTTCTACTGTGGACCATCTCCAAGGGGGTGGGCAAAATCCATGGGATCATCAGCCCAAAAAATATGGCAGAGCAGTCAGACCAAATAACAGATACAGTTTGTAGATTTTCAGCCATTATCCCAGTGATGAACACGACTTCCAGTGTCTGGATCCCCACATCATGGTGGCAGCCTGAACATGCTAAGTAAAATGCAACAATTCCATCAGCTGTAGGAGCTCAACAGTGATCTTATTATTTCCAGCATCTACCCAGCAGCTGAAGCCCCCCAGCACCAATAATCTAGGAGACTCCAACAGCTGAACAATCACAAAGTCTGAGAACTCCTCCAAAGATTCCCTGCTCCCACCACCTGGTGGGGGTATGATATTAGGATGATTTTACAATTGAGGCTACCTGCATGTGTCCTGGCCATGTACTCAAAACATACCCTGCTCACCCACCGGAACTGCCGTACCCCCTCACAACCAAATCTATACATCATGGCCACTCCCTCACCCTATTCTCTAAACTACGATGGTGTATGACCAAGAAACCTAGGTGAATAAGCTTGGAGGTATAAATACTAGCCCTGTCTCCCAACCAGGTCTTGGTTGCACAAACCAGGTTGGAGCAAGAGGTTAAAATTACATCCCTCAGAATGGCAGTTTTATTTACAACCAACTTGGCATTTGTTAAAATTGTCCTTGCTGGAGTGGTGTTGCTACTTCCAGTCCCAGCACCTGGTAGCTTCTGTAGGGGGACAGAAGCCAGGATGGAAGTTGGTTTTCATAGATTTCTTGTTTATAATCCTCCTTCTTGTCATCCCACTTCTACCCCTTTCCTCTGTGTCCCATTTTAGTAGTTACTTAATAATCTACATTTTTTAACATCATCAGGGGGCCAGGGAGCCTGTCCCTGAAGTGACATAGCCTCCTAAGCTACTTAGTTGAGTAGGTCCTTACTAAAGGATCTCTGCACATTGTCCAATCCAATAAAACAGAAAACAGAATTAAACCAACCTAAACCCCCCAAAATAGAATGGCACCCTAACTCACATTACACACTAGACAGTCACCAAAATTCAACATACACCACTCTATCTAGCTCACAAAAACACCTGATTCACACAAAAAAACCCACAAATACAAGCAATTCAGAAAGTTTACAAAGTCTGCAATATAGTCTTCAGTGTGTCACTTTCCAAAATTCATTTTTAAATTTTCACAAGTGTCCATTTCAGAAAACAAAACAAAACTATGGATTTCCTCTGTCCATGTACTGTCAGCAAGGACAGAAAGTTTAATAACAGAAACACAAGATCAGAAGCAACAAAAATCTTTAGATTGTGACCCCAGGCAGCCTCTCTCACAGGCACAACACAGCATGGCCCATGTGATAAACTCCACCAGTCATTCACATACTGATTTGAATGGAAAAAAAAAGAACGTGCCAGCAGAAGGGGACCGTGTGATTCATCTAGTCTGCCCAGATTGCCTACCCATATTCTGTTCTTCTTCTAAGATTACCACAGTACTCATCCCATGCTAGCTTAAAAGCAGTGACTGTTCTGGCCTCCATAACCTCTAGTGGTAAGCTATTCCAAGGGTCCACCACCCTCTATGTGAAGTAGAACTTACGAATGTTGGTTTTAAACTTACCCCCTGTTAGTCTCAAACTGTACTCCCTCATTTGTGTGGTCTCATTTTTGTGAAAGAGGTTTTCTGTTTGTACCTTATTTATGCCCTTTATGTATTCAAAGGTTTCTATTATATCCTCCCTGTTTCTCCTTTGCTCGAGGGAGTACATTTGCAGTTGCTGTAGTCTAGATTCATATTGCTCCTGGTGCAGTTCCTGTACCATTTTAGTAGCTCTCCTCTGTACAGTATCAACACAGTCTATGTCCTTTTTTAAGTGTGGCTTGCAGAACTATAGTGTATGGTGGAACGTTGTTCTCCACCGAAATCCATCGTTGTCGAAACCTTGTAGTCATACACTAGTGACATTCGCAGTGCAGCAGAATGATTTTTTCTACTGCACTGCGAACGTCACACAGTGTCCTCGAGCAGCATTTGACAGTTAGGGCTCACTCCATAGACAGGACACATAGCGAAAGTAGCAATGTCGGCGGCAGTACTAATGTTTAGCGTTAAAACGTTCAAAATGTAAAGTTCTTAAACAGTTAAAATGTCAAGCGTGAACACGTTCAAAATGTACCGTTCTTTTTTCCTTCTAGTAACACAGTAAAACTGTTTTGAAGCAGAAACATGCTATAGTGATTTTTTTTCCCAAAAAACGACATTCCACATACACTATAAAGAAAAGTGCATGGAGAACAGTTGACAACACGGCATCTTTCACCTCATTGGCACTATGATGACAGATTACCTCTCGAGCTGCGCTCTCGAGGTAATCCGTCATCATAGTACCAACTAGGTGAAAGAATAGCCCTGTTGTCAACTGTTCCCCATGCACTATCCTATATATATGCAGTACTTGAGATGTGGCCTCACCAAGGACTTGTACAGAGGGAGTATGACCTCTTGCTTCCTACTTGTAATGCCCCTGCCAATACATCCAAGGATGCTACTAGCATTCTCCGCCACCTTTTCACATTGTCTACCCACCTTTAAATCATCGGAAAAAGTACTCTGAGGTCCCATTCAAGTTTTGTTTCTGTTACTTGTTCACCATTGTGTATGTTTTCCTTAGGTTTCCTTTACCTAGGTGCATGACCTTGTACTTTTTGATGTTGAATTTCAACTGTCAGTCCCTAGACCATGCTTCTAGGCTCTTTAGATAAAATAGAGTTACTACTAATTAAACTAGATACCAGCCATAGTTTTGCAAGAAGAATCTTTAGCAAATCCAAGAGAAACAAAATCCTCAGCAGGCTTCTCTTGTAAGCTCAGTGAGGAAGTTTAGTTCAACTCTTCCTGAGGGTCTAAATAATTATTTTCAAGAGCCACAGAGGTCATAGCACTGAAGGAATCAAGACATCCATAAGGGACCCTGTGGATGAAAAAAACACATGGGAGGAGCCTACTCCTAACAAACCTAGAGGCAGGAGGGAGGGTTAGAAAAAATAGACTCACTCACTGGAACTTAAAGCATAATATATTACACTTATTTGTCAAGACTTATATGCACTAAGTTATTTCATGAATACTGTCATTTAATAAGCCAATGTTTCCAGGAGCAAGCCCCTTCTTCCGAGAAACAGCAGTGACACTGAAAGGTTAGATTAAAAACCAAAAATGATAAATCATCAAAAATAACTAGTTCAATATTAAATAGCAACACTCACTATCAAATAAACCAATTTCAGCATGTATAAACCAACAGCCTAACTACTTTATCATTAATTAGGCCAATTAATAATTGAATACAGTTAATTTTATATAACTGAATTCTAATATATAAAATATTTCTTATAGGATACCCTAAAGCACAAAGACAATTTTTTTAATGTAAAATTAATGATGCAGTAAATAATTTTTTTTTTGTGGACTCTTTTTCCCTCCAGTCACAGTCTGCAGTGCCTCTCTCAGGCATCCTGCTTACTTTTGCCCTGCCTGAAGTCCTCCTATCTGTGCCTCCTCTCTCCCCCTCCTCTAGCCATGATTGGTACCCACAGCTAAACCCTTCCAGGGTGGGGCTGCCCTTCCTCTTTTAGGCACTCTCAACAGTCAGCTCTGATGTGGCAGAGGACCTGGGTGGAGGAACCTGGAAGGCCAGTCAGGAAGAACCCGGCTGTGGGCAAGGAGGCAGGTGCCATCACCTACTCCACATACTGGGGTTTTCCCTGTTCTGCTGAGCTCTTCTCACCTCCCTCCCATGTGTGTGCACATCCTGATAAATGGTGCACAGCAACCTCTACCTGCATTGGGCACGCCAGCCATGTGCTGCTTAGTGAGCTACAGCACTCCCGATCTTCACCAGGAGCCACTGATGCATGATCACCGACCTCCCCGCCATGAAGGACAGCAGCCCTGCAAGTGCTCAATCCTTTCCCATCCCTGCTGTCCCCCAGTGCTCCAAGCTCACTCCCTCACTCAGGTCACTGGCATGGCACGAGGTGTGGTGTCCAGCACCTCAACCCTCAGCACCACTGGGCCGGCTTGCAGTAAATAATTGATAATTAAATCTATACAGAAGTAAAAACTAGAGAAGTACCTCAGTAGATCTGGGTCACTGTTCACTGTTAGCTGTCTTATTTGTAAAACTGTGAAATACAATCAAAATGACATGAATATTCATGCTAAATATAAATATATATAGGGGATACATGATGGGAATGAGTGTGATAAGGCAAATATCGTCACTCCTGCACAGTGAGCTCTGGATATCTCATGAGTGCTGAAGGCACGGTGAGATATCCAGCTCACGACTCTGGGAGTGACAATATTGCCAATTACTTCTGCCCATCATGTATTCGATATATACAATAGGGCCAAGAGTTTCTGTAGTTTCATATGCTGTCTTGTGTTCTGTTCCTGTTAATGTGTTTGCTCATTCTGTGTGTGAGCTTTTCTGAATGGGCTGGCAGTGTTATAAACTCTGAGAGACCCATGAGTGTGTTTTGCAATGCTAAATGAGTTAGTTTTAGATAGGAATGAAAACATACTTTTGTGAAGCTGTATTGTTTAGCAGTCTGGCTGCAGTGAAGTTAAAGCATCACAGTAATTGTAATGAACTGAGAGGCAGAGTGTCAGAACAGCTGATACTGTTTTCAGTGGTAATTAAGTTAACTGCAGGCAGAGTGCAGAGTGTTCTTTTTAAATTGTGCTCTTTAGGATTCTGGCTGCAGTGAAGTTGAAATTGTCACAGTAATTGTAATGGGTGAGAATCAGAGTTTGAGGAACAAGTGAGAGTGTGTTTCAGTGGTAGTTGAGTTAGCTGCAGGCAGTAGTTTAGACTGTTCTGTGAAGCTGTGCTGTTTGGAATTCTGGCTGCATCAAGTTGAGAGCATCACAGTAATGAGCTGGAAGTAAGTGTGTTTTGTAATGCTCACTGAGTTAGCTGTAGGCAGCAGTGAGACCTCTCAGGTAGTTCTGCATTTGTGTCTATGGTAACAGCACAGGTGTTTCTTTCATGCTGAGGGGAAAGCTGCCTAGGATGATGATATCAGTGACCTTTTGTGACCTGTGTGTGTAAATGTCTCATATCATCACAGTAGAGCAGAGGGTAAAAATATCACACTGCAGTGGATGATGCGCTGTTTTATCTCACTCATTTACCACTCACCCCTATTGTGTGTGTGTGTATATATATATATATATATATTGTAGTACATCTTTCCCTATTAAAAACTTCAATAAATGCTCCATATCACATAATACCAAATACTTTTAAAGCATTCCCATATAACATAGCCTGCATATCTACTATCAACTTCATTCTTAAATTGCAGTTGCCATGAAGATAAATGTTAATATAATTCATATCAGTTTTGTTAAGCTGAAAACTTTAATTATATCCTAGCAAACAACAAACAACATAACACTATAAACATGTGCAAATACCTTCAATTCCATCCTTCTATTCTTAAACCTTTCATCTGTGACTTCAATGAAAACCACCTGGAAAGGATATAACCACAGTTCAGTGTAAATACCAAAAGTATAGCCACACATCAAACAAATCAGTGAAGGTAAGAGTTTCAGCTTACCAATGCACAAACTGGCAACATCTCATGCTCTGTCTACAGGCTCATAGGCAATAAGAGTGCCCTAAAAATCACAGTTTTGTACTCTCAAAAAAGCCACAGAAAGGTATGGCTAAGACCATTCATGATCATGTCATCTCAGGAACGTGAATGTGATGACATCAATGCATCAGGAAGTTGGAATTCATGTCAGCTAAAGCAAATTTATTGAATTGCTCAAAACATTATAAATCACAAAGTTAAAAAAGCAGTTTTAAATGTTAGCAATGTCTAAATTAATCTTTCATTCTGCTCTTCCTTTTTTTGACTGAAGATGGCTAACTCAAAAGAATGCTGTATGATTGCCAGGCAACCCAGTGCTGAGACGTTGATTGACAGGTCAGCATAGCATTGTTAAATCAGATGCTACCACAACCCAATATCAAATAAATCCAGAATATTAAGCTACCATTCTCACATAATTATAAAGTATTAACACACTCATCTCCTGAAGGTCTCCACAGAATTAATTATGTTTCATGAGGTCCAAACAAGATCATAATAAATGTGCGCAATACAAACCTCCTAAGATCACCACATCATTTACATCCCATGAGTGTCAAAACTAAAATTAACCTTAATAGCTGCCAGATATCATACCATAGCAACCCATACCCTTTAAATATTACTCAGCTAGACAACTGATTAGGGCAAAGCATGATTTTTCTAGAGATGAGGACTGGCAATATAACAAGTGATTTACAACAAAGATTTTTGAATAGGGGGTTACAGCAAAAACCTCCTGGATAGAGCAGATGAGAGGTGTGCCTCGTTGAATAAGTCAGACTTGAGACAACAACCAAGGAAGTTGAACAGTCCAGGATTACATTTACAACCACTTTCAGTGATAATTTCCTTAGTTTTAACAATGTCATTTTGAGAGAAAAAAAAATGGAAGATTTTGCAAGCTACACAAGGAGAACAGGTTTTTAAAGAGAATCCTTTGATAGTTGCAAAAAAGCAAGGTGATTGAGGGGCAGGTTAGTGAATTCAATGCATAAAATACCAAAATCTGAACAACAAGGTTTGTCTTGGTTAGGTCCTCCAATTAAATATGACTTTTCATTTGGACATTGTTCAGCCTCTACCAGTACATATAGAGGTAAATCCAGTGGTAATGTGTCGGGAGAACGAATGTGTGGAGATACAATAACTTATTACATTTCAGACTGCATATAGTCTATGTTCTGAAATGCTCTTGCAACAAAGTTTACATTGGGCAAACAACAAGAACACTGAAGGACAGAGTTTTGGAATGTAAGGGTTATATTAGACACAAGGACCCGAGGGCATCTGTGACCAGATATTTCATTGTGGAAGGCCCTTCAAGTCCACATCTACAATTCTTTTGGATTCGAGGATGTTGTACCAATTCCTAGAAATGGTGACAGGGAGAGAAAAAATCTACTCAGAGAGGCATTTTGGATTGATAAATTTAAAGCAACTAATTCAGAATATGGAATGAATGGGGAGTTGGACTGGACTCCTCTGATTTGATCCTATAGGTTCTTGGACATTTTTGTTTGACTGGGCACACCCTCTTCATGGAATATGGCCCTGTTACTGACTTCTGGACTCCACAGTATGACGCTGGTTTGTGATGTTTCTCCATTATTTGGATGTTTTTCTTGCCATGTTGTTACCAAAACATATGTACAAACGTAAGTCCTTTTTATTTTCATGTAGTTTAAATATTTAGCTTATTATCTTAGCTTTTTGTCCCCCCACCTTGTAGACTGCAATTGATTTGCAGGTGGATCTGATAGTTTTGGGTCAAGCCAGAGAGGGCTTAGAGGAATTTCTATGGATCCTTGTAATCTAGCCCCAGGCTGGCCTGTGTGGACATCAGCTTTAGAAACGTCTCAGATTATATGAGGAAAGGTATTTAAAAAGCTATAAATGTGAGTGTAATGTTATTCCCCTGTTAGAAGTGACAGAATGTTTTTTACAACAATCTCTATTTATCACAGAAGACATTTTTTGTACTTTTTCAAAGTATACATATAAGATAGATTTCAGTACAGTAGCAAGACAGTAGTGTTCCCAGAGCTTGGGGTTCTATCCTGTATAACATTTGACTAGCTGAATAATATCTAGAGGATATGAGTTGCTATGGTATGATGGCTGGGAGCTGTTAAGGTTAATTTCAGTTTTGATAATCATATGGCAAGTAAACAATATGGTGATCTTAGGAGGACTGTATTGTATGCATTTATTACAATCATGTTTGGATCTCATGAAGCACAGGTAATTCTGAGGAAACATTCAGGAGATCAGTGTGTGAATATATTATAATTATGTGAGAATGGTAGCGTAATATTCTGGATGCATTTGATATTGGGCTGTGGTAACTTTTGATTTAATAAGGCTATACTGACTGGCATTCGACATCTCAGCACTGGGCTGCATAGCAACCATACAGTGTTCTTTTGAGCAATCCATCTGCAGTCAAAATAAGGAAGAGCAGAATGAAGGATTCAGTTAGACATTGCTAACTTTTAAAACCATTTTTAACGTGATTTATGAAGTTTTGAGCAATTCAGTAAATTTGTTTTAGCTTACACGAATCCTGATCTCCTGATGTGGTGATGTCATCATGTTCACATTCCTGAGAAAATGTGATTGTAAGTGGTCTTAGCCATGCCTCTCCATGATTTTTAAGGCATTCTCATTGCCCTTGAGTCTGCACACAGAGCATGAGATGTTGCCAGTCTGAGCTGGGGTGAGCTGAAACTGTTTCTTTCACTGATTTGTTTGATGTGTGGCTATTGTTTTGATAGTATTTACACTGAAGTGTGGTCATATCCTTTCCAAGTGGTTTTCGTTTCAGCTACAGATTAGAGGTTTATGCAATTTAAATTAGATGAGGAGAAACAGGAGGGAACTGAAGGTATTTGCACAGATTTTCAGTACTATGTTGTTTGTTGTTTGCTGGGATATAATTAAGGTTTTCAGCTTAACAAAACTGACATGAACTATATCAAGGTAGCATGTTATAATGGCAACTCAAAATGAGTGACTCAGTTTTGAGCAACACAGTTTGAGTGCCTGTGATGTCAGCTACCCTGAAAGGGTAGCGAGACATGGTTATAGCACCAAGTTAGGGAAAACAAACAGCGAGGTAGTAGAAGAGCGAAGGAACAGAAGGTGAAGGTTCAGGAATTAAAAGGTATGTGGGCTTTAGTTTGGCAATGTGTTGCCGAGCTACCATTCTGGTGTGGTGGTGAGGCTGGCGGGCTTTAATGAAGGAGGTCCAGGGTTCAGTGTTAGGTAGGGATTGTATTTTGTATTATCGTGTGCGGCACTTAATTTTTTATATGTCCGAGTTTCTCCCTCTCCCCGACATGCACCCCCCCACCCCGGGTTGAGAATCCTAATTTAGAGGGGTGCGGGATAGATACATTGTTGTTGGTTTCTCGTTGCTGTTGTCAGGTTTGCTGGGAAGTGTACATCGCTGTTTTGATTTTTGAGAGATGTACACTCGCTGTAACAGCGGTCACTGTTTAGTGATCGCTGTTATGACATGGAACCCTATATCAACATTTTTCTTTACAGCAGTACCGATTTAAGAGTGAATCTGATACTAGATATGCAGGCTATGTTATGTGGGAATGCTTTAAAGATATTTGGTATTGTGTGATAAAGATGGCTTGATTTTCAAAGGAATCTCTACACCAGCACAAGCTGCGGCAAACGGCAGCTTGCACTGGAGCCCGGTGTGCCAGGGACTCTGCATCTGATTTTACAACAGGAGGGGTCCTGTTGCCACAGACAGAACAATTGCTGCAAGCACTCCCATATGCCAAACAAATGGCACACAGTAGGGGCATGCTGCAAGCTCTGGGGTGATCATGTGACTGTGCTCTGAGAGCCAGAGCCCATTGATTGTGTGCCCAGGAGGTCAGCAAAGGCTGTGGCACTGACAAAGCTCAGGTGGATGGTGGTGTTGGCACAGAGTTAGGGGAGGAATGGATAAAGAACATGATACTAAGGACAGGTAGCACTCTGACCAGCGCCATGGGAAAGGGGGCCCTGAGGACACCACCAAAACGAGTGGCACCAGAGCCTGTGGCCACCTATTGTCCTGTTTCTGGTCTACATAGCAGTTTGCTTCTGGCTCTCCAGTCTCCCTTGTGCACTTGCCTTCCACTTTGTCATCCTCCACACTGTTGCCCCATTGCTGATAGTCAGTTAGACCAGCTCTGGGCTGGTCTAACTCCAGGTGAATTCTACGGACTTTTGGAGTTGTTGAAATTCCCACATTGAGGATACAGCACAGGTGCACAGCCCTGTCTGCCATTATGCTCCCGTTTGTGGTGTAGGGCAGGCACAGGGACAGTCTGACACAAGGAACATGATTTCAGTGCAGTCTGCATTTAAAAAAATCAGGATTGCTGCAACTTATATTGCAAGGTACCCCTTTCATCAATTCTGTTTGATGCAGGAACCTTACACCAATTTCCTGGCTTTGAAAATTGAGCCCAAAGCATTTATTTATGTTTTAAATAAGGAAAGCCAATATGTGCTATAAATATATATTTTTAGCATGTATATTCATGTGATTTTGATTGTATTGTACAGTTTCACAAATGTGTAAGGTGAACAGCAAACAGTGAACCAAGCATGCTAAGATACTAATCTATTTTTCAGTGGTGGTGTATTGATTTAATTTTCAATAATTTACTGCATCATTAATTTTAAGTTAAAAAAAGTGTCCTTCTGCTGTAGGGTATCTGCTAAAAAAAGGTATGCTATTTACTGTATTAGAATTTGGTTATATTAGATGAACTGTATTCAATTACTAATTGGTCTAATTAATTATAAAGTAGTTAGATTTTTGGTTTATACATGCTGCAATTGGTGTACTAGATGATGAGTGGCTGTTATTTAAAATTGAACTAGTTATTTTTTTAAAACAGTATTATGTTTGTTTTTTAATGTAACCTTTACAGTGAAATTGATGTTGCTCCGAGGAAGAGGCTTGATCTTGCAAATGTTAGCTTATTTGATGGCAATATTCATGAAATTACCTGGTGCATGAAAGTTTTGACAAATAAATGTAATATATGATTATTTAAGTTCCAGTAAGGGGGTCTGTTTTTCCTAATCCTTCTTTCTGAGGTCATGGCACCAAATATTGGTAATTTGACAAAAATGTTATTTAATTTTTTAATTGTATTTATTGGTAGTATGTTGATAGAGTGTGTTGCCCTAAATGACTAACATGGTATGACTGTTGAGTCCAAGGAGAGGAGCTGAATGACCACCTGGGAAGGCTGATGGACTCAGCTAGAATGGCAGTAGAAGCAGCAGATAGAAGGTCTAAATATCCAAAAGGGCAGATTGCTGGATCACTAAATGATCTACCAATCAGCAATTTCCCATAAGAAGGCAGAGTTCCTGTCCAGAGAAATTGCTGCAGTGAGGAACAGACTGGCCCAGCTCTTCTGGACTGTGGACAGACTGTGCAATCCATCCTGTCTTCAAGCCTGTCTAGCATTATAACAGTTACAGTGTGAGGAGTTTGCATTGTTCTTCACTGATAAGGTGTCCACCATCCATGATAAGATCAGCCAGCACCTCCCCATTGGGTTTTGCACTGGTCAACTGAGTGGCATTAATGCTCAGTTGACTTGGTTCACCTTTAGTCAACCGGCAGTCATGGATATTGTGAGGATTGTCCAGACTTTGCATCCAACCTACTATAGTCTGGATCCGGGCCCTACTCACCTACTTGTGGGGTGTGTAGAGGTTGTTGGCCCAATCCTGACTGGGACAGTGGTGGCATCATTAGAGAAAGGGATCTTTCCAGATCCCTTAAAGGAGGCAGTGGTGTGCCAGCTTCTGAAAAAGCCTTCCCTTGATCCTGACTGCCCAGAAAACTACAGACCAGTCTTGAACCTTCCCTTTTTAGGGAAGGTTATCGAGAAGGTGGTCGCTTTGCAGCTGGAGGATCATTTAACCAGCCACAGTATCTATGACCCTCTCCAGTCTGGCTTCAGAAAACGGTGTAGCACTGAGACAGCTCTTGTACAGGTACTGAATGATCTCCTGATGGTGAGAGATCAGAGAACTCATTCCATCTTGGTTCTCCTTGATCTCTCAGCAGCATTTGACACTGTAGATCATGGGGTGTTGCTCAAGCACCTGTGGTTTCTCTGTGGATTTAGAGGGGTGGTCCACAGTTGGTTTCAATGTTTCCTTCAGGGCAGGACTCAGAGAGTAGTGTTGGGGATTTTTTCCTCAGCCTCTCACTGCCTGCCCTGTGGGATGCCACAGGGTTCACTGTTGTCCCCCATGTTATTTGTGGTGTATATGCTCCCATTGGGGGACATTATAAGATGGTATGGGCTGAGTTTTCATTGCTATGCTGATGACTTTCAGCTCTACATATCTTTTGTGCCTGAGCAGGAGTCCGATTCAATCACGTATTTAACAACTGCCTGCTGGAGATACAGAACTAGATGAGTACCAGCTGGCTTAGATTGAACTCAGGAAAAACAGAGGTATTGGTGGTGGAGCCAGGGGTGAGGATGTTAAGCTCATGGGCAGGGAAACCCTCAGGTTTATTTCTAGGGGAGACCCTGCTTATGGTATCTGGCCAGGTGCATAACCTTGGTGTTATGTTTGATGAGGGCCTGACTCTGAGGGCACAGGTGTTGTCCATTGTCAAATCATCCTTTTTCCATCTAAGGAATATAGCATGGGTAAAACACCTGGTTCCACTTGAAGGTCTTCCTATCCTGATCCATGCCTTAGTTGTCAGTCATCTTGATTACTGCAATGCCCTTTGTCTAGGGCTGCCGGGGGTGGATATCCACCGCTTGCAGCTGGTGCAGAATGCAGCAGCCAGGTTGTTGACTGGAAGCTCTACATCCAGCCATATGACACCTGTGCTGCGCGAACTGCACTGGCTGCTTGTACAGTGGCGGAACACCTTCAAGGTCACATTACTGACCTATAAGGCCCTACATGGGTTGGGACCCCACTACCTGAAAGAACTCCTGGTTTCTTACCATCCCTCCCACTCCCTCCAGTCCTCTGGTGAGGGATTGCTAGAGATTCCCCAGGTAACCTTGAAAACATCTGGTGGAAGAGCTTTTGTCTTTATGGCACCTACACTGTGGAATTCTCTACCTTGTCAGATACGTGATAGCCTGACTGTAGAAGGGTTTAAAAAAGCTTTGAAAACTCTTATTCACATAAGCATTCCTGGAAATATAACTTCTGCTATGTATAAAGGTGTTTTAATTATTATGGATTTTAATATTATGTTGAAATTTTGTGAAGGCGCCCTGAGCTCAGGAAGGGCTCCTTATATAAATAAATTTTACCTTACCTTACCTTACCAAAGTATGGCCAAGGCAGACAGCCAGAGTAGGTGAGAAGAGTATGGGCAGCGTCTGGACATCAAGTTCTGCAACAGAGTGAACACACTGGGGGGTGGAAAGGCTGGGCAGGGACCTGAAAAGGCTAGAAGAGTAATGAAGGGTATGACAGCTGGGTTTTAGTTCAAAAAAGTATAACATTATTCACTTGGGCCATAGAATTCTGGGAGTGGAGTACAAAATGGGTGGAGTGCTACTGACAAAGACCAAGAAGGAAAGAGACCTGGAGTAATCACATCGGATGACCTAAAGGTGGACAGGCAGTGTGACAAGGCAGTTGGAAGCGCTAATGGAATGTTGGGGTGCATGGGAAGGGTTTTGCCAGCAGGAATATGGTGGAGGTGCTGCCCCTATATACATCTCTAGTAGGACCCCACTTTCAGTATTGCGTCCAGTTCTGGAGACCTCATTTCAGGAAGGACATAAACAGAGTGGAGGAGGTCTACCAAAATTGTACTGGGTCTGCATCAAAAGCCCTATGAGGAGAGGCTAAAGGAGCTAAATATGTACAACATGGAGAAAAGGAGGGAGAGGGGGGGGGGATATGACAGAGATCTTTAAATACTTCACATGGGTGAATAAGGTACAGGAGGTGGTATTTTCTTGCAGAGAAAAGGGTGCTCTAGAACAAGAGGGTATGCTTTGAAGCTGGAGGGGGGTGCATGCAGGAGAGATGTGAAGAAATGCTTCTTCACAGAAAGAGAGTTGATCACCTGGAACAGCCTTGTAGCTGAGGTAATGGGGTGAAAACAGTGGTGGGATTCAAAAATGCCTGGGACGGGCACAAGGGAATCATATGAGTAAGGACGGAAGAGTCAGAAGAGATTGCACCGTCTATCAATACGGATCTGCAGCCCAAAAAAAAAGTTTAAAACATGAGCAGACTGGAGGCTGGATGGGCCCAGAGGCCCTTATCTGACATCACATTCTATGTGTCTATATTAGTTGTGAATCAGCAGCACCCTCAGGGGAGCAGTGCCGAGAAAGGGATATTGTAGTTAAGTGGCAGCAGATGGCCAAGTAAAGGGGCATCACAGACATCCAAGATCAGGTAGAAGTAGTCTCCACAGCAGCAGACAGAGTCACAGCAACCAGGAAGGGCACCGGGCTGCAGAAGATAGATGGCTGCAAAACAAGTAGCAGCTTTGGAAACAGCAGCACTACCTATCTGCCACCAGGCGAGCGATGAAGAGCAAACCAGGGTGGAGAAGGGGAACAAAGGATGCCAGCCAACAAAAGAGTGGCTCCAGGAGCAGCGAGATGATCAGCCAGCATATCAAGCTACTAAATTCTCCAGGGAATATTAAGGTACCAGGAGGCAGTGAGCTTGCCAGAGCAGCATGCAGGGTAGGCAGAGAAAAGGAGACGGCAGAAGAATCACCGAGCACCAGCACAACCTTTCAAAAGGCTGTGTGGTGCCTGTGTCAGCATATGCATAATAGGGCACAGAGCCAAAGTGTGGCAATAGCAGAGGGCAGTTCAGCAGAAAGCCATGGGAGCAGTAAGGCAGCAGAGCAGTGATCACAAGGGAAGAGCAGCAATGGGCAGCTCATGGGAGGAGGCTGAGGCAGTGGAGCGGAGATGGGGAAGGGCATGCAATGACAGAGGTAAGAAGGCAGGGGAAGGTAGGACAGCATGGAAGTGGTGTGAGCCAAAAGACTGCAGCATTAGTTGGCAGCATCATTAGACAGCTTCAAAGAAATCAAATCAAATCAACTTTATTTTTTATAGCGCCTTTCAAAGCCAAGGCGCTGTACATAAAACATATACATAATGATAAAAAATGTTAAAACAGCATTAAAATATAACAACCATAACTAAATAAATGCTAAACTAAATAAATATGTCTTCAAATAAGCATGCACAAGATATATGAAGCATGTGCTCGTAAGCTGCATTCCATGGCGTGCATGGCTTGAGTTGCCTACTGCTGCAATGAACCTCAGACACATAAGCTTTGCAGTTACAGTTGTTTACAAAACCAAATCTTTTTGGTACCATGTCAGTTTTAAGTGACAATAACGAGAAGCCATAGTCTGTGTTTTTAATGACATGCATTAATTATTTAATAGTACCTACTGTGATTTATTTAGACCTCAAAACATGACTGTTGACTGTCATTACAACTGTGTCATTCATTCACATGAAAATAGTTACCATTTCCACTCTGCCCTTTATCCGTGTGTGCTGTGCTGGTAACTGAAGTAGTGCTTTAAAGGACATTAAAGCTGTAGGTCACTCACTCGACCCAGTCAATTTATGCCCACAGCACTAATGTGCAGACAAGTCTTTAATGACCAATGTCTCAATACTCACACGCACACAGATTAGCTTAATTGACGATTTGCTAGAAGAGCCCTAGGTATTATTTTGTTTCTCCTGCTCATTGTCCTTCCAAGTCCCAAATGCCATTGCATTTGCTGTACATTCTTTTGTCCTTTACCTGTCTTGCAGATTGCCAAGGAGCTTTGGATCTCAGTGGCAACCCTTTTCCAGGAGCACTGAATCTATCACCCTCACAAAGATTTAAAATAAGTAAAGAATCAATTCCTAATTAAAACAAGAAGGGAGCTGCAATATATTTCAATTCTTGGGTTTATGGATGGAGTAAAATGGCCTTTAGAGTAGTATGTTGCCTTAATTAACCTTTCAAAATTTCAAGTGCCTTTCAAGCAAATGTAATTTAGCACACTGGAGTACAAAAAATAATGTTATCAAAGTCCTGAGAGAATTTCCCCACCACAGTCTGTACCTGTTAATAAGATAATAAGATGGCTGTGGGCATGTGATAGGCGGAGGGGGAGATGGATTAATAGAAGTTATGTCAGTTCTTCAAAAGCTGCATGCTCAAGGTCATCCCATGGCACCAGCCGCTCCAGCAGACCTCTGGCATCTACTGATAATACTGGCCTGGTACAAAGAATACTAGCAAAAGTGGATTTTTTTTTGTGCTATGATAAATTCCTTGCTTGCTTGAGACAAGGATAGGAGGGTGAAACCCTATGTTTATAAGGCCCGTGAGGGATCCCCATTCTGCCAGTTCACAGCTGTATGCACTACTACCTCCTGGGATGAAAGGATTCTTCTCTCATTGAGTCTGGGTAGCTCTGCTAACAAAATATTGCCTACAAGCATGGTGCTCGTGTGAGCTTCCTGAAGTGTAGTTTTTTATCCAGTTACCAATGCAATTCAGAGGGGCAGAGACACAATGTAAGCAACTCTTTAGGTGAGGATTACAAGAGTATTCTTTATTGAGACAGTATATGCTGTTCTGCTGAAATGGCAAATGATTTGCACACACATTGAGGAATCATTATTCAAATGACAGTTTCCTTCATATGCCCCCCAGATATATTACAGCACTTTCAACTTTGATACCACCAGATGCCATTTAAGATCCATACTTGGGGGAAAAAAGTATAGGCTGGAAGTATAGCCTAGAGGTTAGAGTAATGAGCTGTGAGTGAGCTTGATACATCCAGTAGACAGAGCTGGGTTTGATTCCCTCAACCTTCACTTGCATACTGGGTGATCTGAACAAGTCACTTAACCTTCCCAGTGCTCCCAGGTCACCACTGAAAACAGGCACTTGTGCCTGGTGTGCCTTACCTGGTTACCAAAAGACTGGAAAAAAAAAAAAAAAGAAAGTGTGAGAACTTAAAGCAAACCTATGTCAGATCATGAATGCTTCTGAATATTTGGAATTTCAATTCAAAGATCGAATTTTTACCAGATAGTCTAGGAAGTAATTTTTACTAAAGAATTAACTTTTTATGGACCAACATTTATATAAATTAATTTTAAGTGTGACTTATCTACCTTAATGAAGTCATCACTGCCAAGCAGAAGTTAGCCTTTTTTTCCCACTTTGATTTGAATTCATGTTGGTTCTATAACATTTCAAATGTAAACATTCCCAGGTGATTAAGTGTGTAATGTAACCCATAACCCTCCCTATAGGTAATTACTTGTCCTGATAGACTTTGAGCTAAATCTATAAAATGCCAGAATAAGCACAGTTTACATGTATCTGGATTGCAAAATTCGAATATGCCCTAATTCTGATCTGCTCTGAATGGCATCCACAGTCTCCAACCATGGCCTTCCATGCAGACACGGGGCATAATTAGGGGCAGAGATGTGCAGGCACAGGGAATTGGATCCCCTACTTTGTGTGAGCAGGGGACTGTATGATATAGCCATCCTCCAAGGACAGATGAACCTCCTTCGGTCAAGTCATTTTTCAAATAAAAATGATAGATTGTTTTAATTTGGGCTAGACATTCCAGTCGGCCTCATGGGGGGGGGGCAGGATGCAATGCAGTACTTTGCAGTAAATGACATGTTACAGAATCCTACATGACAAAAGGACTTAATTGCCATTGAGTTGCACTTTTCCCTGCAACATACTGCTGCAGTCTGCAGTATTATTGCAAGGTATTGCATTGCATCCTGGCTGCTACCCCAGTAGGACTTATTGCAGTGGTGCCAAATTCACAGCCTACATGATAGGGCTGGATGACCCCACCCCCCCAAATCTAGCACTCACCCACAGATTCAGATACATATGAACTCAACCTCCCAAGTCCAGTCCTGAGTTTGAGAGTGAGAACTTGTCTTGAATCCCACTGTCTTGTGTGCACCAATCAGGATCATGGCTGCACCCTCTTCCTCACACACAGACTCAGATAAATATGAATTCAACCTCTCAAGTTCAGTTCAGAGTTTGAGAGTGAGGGCTTGGCTTATGTCCTCCTGCCTTGCGTGTACGAATCAGGATCACATCTGCTCCCTCTCAACTGAATTCCCTTCAATTCTTCCATTCTGGTGCCATGGAGTGGGCAACTGTGCCGAACTGGGCATGAGCAGGCAGCAAGGCAGAGGGTGGGTGGTGGGTGCCAGAGCTGCACCTGGTGAGGTGCCCTGCTGGCTGCTGCTGAGCTTGATTACATGAGACAATGAGACAATGAGACAGAGACAACAGGCAGTGATTGTCAATGGATGACTGACAGTCATGTGATGGTAGATAATTCTATAAAAAAACCTGCTCCACTGAACCACATTGTATAATGAGAGAGAGAGATCAGGGATGAGACAAAGACAGAGAGGCAGAGAATAGATCATGATGAGATGACTCAAACTTGATAAATAAATGAGGCTTGTTTTTTTTTATCATGAATCTTTTTATTAAATTTTTAAAATACTGTACAAAACATACTATGAAATAGTAGCATTAAATAACAAAATAACCAACTAGACACAAATGACTGAGGCATAGGGGAGGTGAAAATATTCCATGAGAATACTAATAACAAACATTCAACGCTGCAACAGTCCACAGTGAAGCACATAAAGCAGAGTCACAAAAGACGATGCAATGCTGGAGTCTATGACTACACTAAAGCTTTAGGTATCATCCAATAACTATAAACAGGTGTAATAAAGTGGAGGGTCCCGAAGCTGAAGAGGAGGTATTAAACACAAATGTGAAAGAAGATAAGAATCCCATTTACTACAGTATGCAGCACATTTAACAGTTGCAACAGTAGTCATTTTTTTAAAAAGCCAGATGAGAGAGGGCTGAGTCTGGGTATCAGGTAGATATCAGAGGGATGGAGGGGCTTTTCTAAGACATGAGGAGTAATCATTTGGCCTTGAGTAACACAACTAAAAGTCAGCAGTTTTGAATTTGAAGTAAATGGGGGAGCCTAGAAGGGAGACCTAAAAGCATTAACTCAGGGATGGGTAAATTTTCATGTTTAAAAGAGCCTCCAGGGTCATGAGGGCAGGTGACCGAGCAGCCCTCCTCCACAGCTGAAGTCCCCCATAGCCGAAGGTGTGACTTAAAAAAAATGCCAGATTGAAACTGGCTCTCTGAGAGCCTCCAGGGTCATGAGGGTGGGTAACTGAGCAGCTCTCCTCCACAGCCAAAGTCCGCCACAGCCGAAGGCACGACTTAAAAAAAAACACTTCAGATTGAAACCATCTCTCCGAGAGCCTCCAGAGTCATTAGTGTGGGTGACCGAGCAGCCCTCCCCCACAGCCGAAGGCATGATTTTCAAAAAAAATGGCAGATTGAAACCAGCACTCCGAGAACATCCAGGTTTGTGAGGGCGGGTGACCGAGCAGCCCTCCCCCACAGCTGAAGTCCCCCACAGCCGAAGGTGCAACTTTAAAAAAAAAAAAAAACACCAGGTAAAGGATCCCAGCTTTTTCTGCCAAGCTATGAGAAGTAGAGGCAGCAGGCTGTCGGCACCATTTTCAAGAATGTCTGTAGTGATTTTTGTTTTTCAGTTGCCATAGGAATGCTGATTGTTTTTTTATACCTACGTTTTTCTCCTTTACCACTGGCAAATTAAATGCTCTGACTGAGCACCTTACTTCTTGGAACATTGAGTACCTGTATAAATGTATACACTGGCTGAGCACCTTACTTCTTGGAACATCGAGTGCCTGTATAAATGTATACACTGGCTGAGCACCTTACTTCTTGGAACATCGAGTGCCTGTATAAATGTATACACTGGCTGAGCACCTTACTTCTTGGAACATCGAGTGCCTGTATAAATGTATACACTGGCTGAGCACCTTACTTCTTGGAACATCGAGTGCCTGTATAAATGTATACACTGGCTGAGTACCTACTTCTTGGAACATCGAGTGCCTGTATAAATGTATACACTGGCTGAGTACCTTACTTCTTGGAACATCGAGTGCCTGTATAAATGTATACACTGGCTGAGTACCTTACCTCTTGGAACATCGAGCGCCTGTATAAATGCATGCTCTGACTGAGCACCTTACTTCTTGGAACATTGAGTACCTGTATAAATGTATACACTGGCTGAGCACCTTACTTCTTGGAACATCGAGTGCCTGTATAAATGTATACACTGGCTGAGCACCTTACTTCTTGGAACATCGAGTGCCTGTATAAATGTATACACTGGCTGAGCACCTTACTTCTTGGAACATCGAGTGCCTGTATAAATGTATACACTGGCTGAGCACCTTACTTCTTGGAACATCGAGTGCCTGTATAAATGTATACACTGGCTGAGTACCTACTTCTTGGAACATCGAGTGCCTGTATAAATGTATACACTGGCTGAGTACCTTACTTCTTGGAACATCGAGTGCCTGTATAAATGTATACACTGGCTGAGTACCTTACCTCTTGGAACATCGAGCGCCTGTATAAATGCATGCTCTGACTGAGCACCTTACTTCTTGGAACATTGAGTACCTGTATAAATGTATACACTGGCTGTGTACCTTACCTCTTGGAACATCGAGTGCCTGTATAAATGTATACACTGGCTGAGCACCTTACTTCTTGGAACATCGAGTGCCTGTATAAATGTATACACTGGCTGAGCACCTTACTTCTTGGAACATCGAGTGCCTGTATAAATGTATACATTGGCTGAGCACCTTACTTCTTGGAACATCGAGTGCCTGTATAAATGCATGTTCTGACTGAGCACCTTACTTCTTGGAACATTGAGTGCCTGTATAAATGTATACACTGGCTGAGCACCTTACTTCTTGGAACATTGAGTGCCTGTATAAATGCAAGCTCTGACTGAGCACCTTACTTCTTGGAACATCGAGTGCCTGTATAAATGCATGCTCTGACTGAGCACCTTACTTCTTGGAACATCGAGTGCCTGTATAAATGCATGCTCTGGCTGAGTACCTGAAAGTCTGTAATATATTGCCTAAGGCCTTATCTGCAGTTTTATTTCCCCTTAAATTCGTGATACCTGCCTCAGCTGTTCCTAACCGGTGCCTGTACATTTAATCTGAAATGGGGGCTGCTGAGTCGGGAAGAGAAATTGATATCATGCCTGAAACCCTGCCCTCTGTACAATGCATGCATTTTGTTAGGTAAATTACTACTGTGAGATTGTGCAGCATAGAAGTGCTTTCAAACTATAGGTCTCTGTTAACCTCTTTTGGCTATCGCAATGCAACCCCAACCCCCTTTGTTCCTCAGCCCCTCCTATTTTCCATACCTGTATTAAAGCTCTCCTTTTCCTCTCCCCACAGATTGAAACTGGCTCTCGAGGGCCTACAGGAGTCGTGAGAAGCGGGTGACCGAGCAACCCTCCCCTGGCAGTCCTCCAGCGGCGCAATTTAAAAAACGGTAATGGATCCTAGCTCTTTCTGCCAAACTACAGGAGTGGAAAGCAGACTGCTGACCCGCTGATGCTTTGCATCAGCTGCCCCACCACCCTGCCACCACCCTTGGTCAACACTGCTACTTATAATGAAAAACACCTGACTGAATTTAGCCTGTCAGGTGATTTTTCCATCTGCAGGTTATCTGCTCCGGCCTCTAATGGCCGCTATAACAAAAACAGCTCTGACAAATGCGTCACCCACTCAGCACTATACTCTACTAACCCCGTCTAGTGGCGCTTACCTCCCACTACACCCTCCTATTCCACTTCCTCCCTTATTTTTGGCACCACCTGATTAACATGGAGCAAATATGAGCTGTTCTTTTTCACTCTGCCTACTGCCCTGCTACCCACACAACTGCTATTTATGACTTCATACTAGGGTGTCATAAACTGCTATACTAGACTGAACATGTTTCTGGGCATGTTTTAGGGGAGTGGCTATATCCTGTTTACATTATGTAGAGACCACTTGATGTTGAACTCCCAGGTGGAAAATAAATGGCCACCTGACCTCACAGTAGCTCATTATCCATGTGTTTACCCCCAACTAAAACCCAACCCCAGCCTACCTACTTTGAATAGTCTCAGGAAAGGTGGACATTGCTATGCTTGCACTACATGCCTCAGATTACACAAACACCTGTTCTTCCATCACCCATTCCAGCTGTTCCAGAAGGTGTGGGTCCTTTTAAAGCTCCTGCTAGCAGGGGATATTGAAACCAGCCCAGGTCCTCCCTGTACCAATATCCCAAATGTAACTTCCTCCTTGCCCTGCTGGATCAATACAAAAGGGCTGAAACTGGTTCATATCAATATAAATAGTCTCAGACCCAGACTACAAGAACTTGAGGCCTGGGTTGACCAGCACTCCCCTGATGTATTAGCCATCTTGGAAACATGGCTTAAACCTAAGATCTTAGCACACGAGAGTGAGATCCCTGGATTTAAAACTTTTTGACAGGACAGAATAGGAAAGAAGGGTGGAGGGGTTATCATATATGTTAAGGAATCACTAACAGTGTCTATAGTAGAGATCCCAGCCATGGCTGATGAGGGTTGTGAAGCAGTATTTGTTAAACTTCTGTTGCATGGTACAAAGCTCTTACTGATAGGCTGTGTATACAACCCTCCAAAGACTGCAGCGGAAGCACTAAAGGCCCTTACTAAACTTATCCCTGACCTGCCTTCCTGGGAGAAAATAATCCTGGGTGACTTTAATCTCCACTGAGGCCCCTCGACTAAAAGTGACATTAAGTCCAATTTGCAAGAGGCCAACCTTACCCGACTGATCCAGGAACCTACAAGACTGAATTTGAAATCCGATAACCACACCACTCTGGACTGTGTCCTGGTGTCTAACCCCAATAGATTCAAGCCGGCTGGCACTTTTTCCGACTCCTTATGTGACCATGCCCCTATCTTCACTATATGGAAAAATGATTATCCAACTCCATTCCCTCGAACCTTTCTGGCACGCGACTACTCTAAATTTGATGTTCACTCCTTCCAAGGTACCCTATCAGCAATGGACTGGACTCAGATAAAACTCGCCCACTGTCAAGACACAGCCTTGGACCTCTTCACCAAGAATTTGCTCTCTGCTGCCAATAAGCATGCCCTCCCCTTAAACAAATGAGGGTCAAAGGGCAACAGTCCAGGTGGCTGATGCGTGATCTGAAAAAGCTCACGAGGGAAAGAGACAGGGATTGGGGCAGGTACAAATCCACTAAATTGGCCAATGATTGGGTCCTGTACCAAATGCTCAGAAACAAATGTAAAAGAGATTTAAAACAGGCCAAGCGATGGTACCTCAAGAACCTGCAATCAAAAAATATCTCAAACCCCAGAGAGTTCTGGTCTCAAATTAACATGTTCCTGAAGGGACATCACACGCAAAATGCCTGTGATATTGTTGTGAGTGATGTACACCACACAAACCCACAAGACGCTGCTAATGTCTTTAATGTATTCCTCACTGATCTTGACAGGTATAGGGTTCATCCCTGCAGCCCTAGCCAGATATTCTCTGATGAGACAGAGGATCCTCCCTCATCACCTAACTTCCATCTTAAGTTGGTGTCTAAAACTGAGGTCCTAAAGCTGATCAGGAATATTAAGATCACTGGTTCTGCAGGCTACGACAAAAACTAGAACCTTGGTTACTCAGACTAGCAGACCAAGAAATTGCCACACCAATCACGTGGTCATGCAATAGGTCACTGATGGAAGATAAAATTCCCTCAGCCTGCAAAACTGCCCTGGTTACCGCCATCCCCAAAGGGGGGCCCAGTGAACTGGTCGAGAACTACAGACTGATTTCCATACTCGGCACACTAAACAAAATGCTTGAGAGAATTGTGTACCAACATGTCCAAGAATATGTTGAACAGCATAACCTCCTTACTCCGTGACAACACGGATTTAGAAAATGACATAGCACTGGTCAGCCTTACATCCGACATCCTCACAGCCCAAGACAAGAACCAACTAACTGGTGCGATCTTTATAGACCTTACCAAGGCCTTTGATCTGGTGGACCACCAACTGCTCATCTCACAGCTCAGATTCCTTGGACTAGACAATCACTCAGCACAGTGGTTCATAGATTACCTGCATGATAGATCTCAAGTAGTCAGATGGCAGGGAGTGAAGTCAGACAAGCGCTTCATCTCTGAAGGGGTCCCCCCAAGGTTCAATATTGGGGCCCCTCCTATTAGCCCTATTCATCAATAAACTACCTAAGCACTGCTGAGGAGCCAAGGTGACCCTCTATGTCAATGATGCCATGCTGTACAGATCTGCTCCAGATGCAGCACAGCTAAATCAACTTTTGAACCAGGACATCTCCTGACTGGAAAACTGGTTCCTGACAAATCGGCTAGTCCTCAATGTGAAAAAAAAACAAAGCCATCCTATTTGGACCCAAAAGGCTGGGCCCAGATAGATCATGCTTACTGTCTCCCTGCCTGTCCAGTGGTCATCCTATAGAGGTTGTGGATTGCATTAAATACTTGGGCGTGTATATTGATCAAGATTGTTCCTTTAAGGTTCATTTTGATCAACTAACCAAGATGCTAAACCAAAAGCTTGGTCTCCTGTACCGCCTGGCACCTTTTCTCACTCAGACATCTAAGTTGAGGGTAACCACCGGCATGCTCCTTCCCACCCTATTCTAGGGAGCCCCAGTGCTACACTCACTACAAAATACGGAAATGCGAAAACTAGGAAAATTGTATCATAGAGTTGGATGCTTTGCTCTGGGTGCCCTGCCTCTAGAACACCACTGTGAAGTATTGCACTTACTAATTTGGCCCTCCCTTGAAGGCAGGCTGGTGTACTCTTCCCTATGTCTGGCCTTCAAGCTTTTGCAAATAAATCCCCCCCCCCAGTCTGAGTTGCACTTTAATGCTTCAACAGCCAGGAAGAGCCTTAAGGTCCTCTAATCAACAACTCCTCCACGTTCCTAGAGCCCGGACATGTCAAGGTCTTCGGTCTTTCGTGATCTACATTCCATCCCTCCGGAATGGCCTTCCTAATAATCCTCAAGACTGCAGCTCCCTTGGGGGTTTTAAAAAAGGCCTCAAGACCTACCTGTTGGGGCTAAGCCTCTGTGCATGCCACCACTGAGGACCAGTACAGTAGACTACCTTTGTAGCTACTGTCAGCCACCTGACATGCCTTTACTACTATTTTGGGACCTTTCTCACTGATGAGACACTTGTAACTGTAATTCTTGGAAAATTGTCCCATTAAATGAACATTATGTAACTATCATTCTTGTGAAACTATTTTACCCTTCATGTTAATCCTCAATTGTCCCTAACCTGCCTGTGATTGTACAATATGTCCTGATTGTAATGTCTGTATTGCGCACATTCCCTTGAATTGTTCCTACTTTTTATTGTACTGTTGACTGTAATTAACCCTGGGTCACCCCTGAAAAAGGGACCAGTATGGTCTCAGTGGGCCTACCCGGTCACCAAAATTTTAAATAAAAAAACAAAAATAAAAAAAATCTTAGCGCAATTGGATAAAACCATATTCTACCTACTGTAGTGGCAAGATGTGGACAACTCCACAGAATATGTGATAGTCCCATATCTGGTTGAGAGCACTACCAGCATGTGAAATCCAATGAAATGGCCATAGACTATAGCACCTGAGGAGTTCTATACCAATGATGAAGGATCCTAAGATGGATGAGCCAATGTTTGGGGTTGCAGCAGGCTTTTTAAGTCAGTTTTATGCTGGAGTACCAGTCATTAGAGAGGATGTGGGTGTTTTGTTCACACTCCCATTTAATTTTTCTCTGAGCTAATGCTGGTGGCAGGGCAGCACATATGGTATGGTATGGTATATCCTACCGGTCCACCCTTTGGTGCTAGTTGCTGTGTAGAGCTGGCTATATCAGCCCCAGGGAGATTGATGGGGTAAAGTCTTTTCATAGTCCTGAATGGCATCCCTGAGCTGAAGAAATCACCAAAAGTTAGTTTTAGATAGTGCCATTTTATCCTGAACTTGTTGACAACAAAAGAGAATGTCAGAGTGGGGAATGGAGATGTCCACTATGATTCAAATGTTTTTGTCTTCCCAAGTTGACTATGTAATTGACTGGCTATGAGGCTTGCTTTTTGAAAATAAAATACTCATGTCCTGAGTGAGAAAATAATGGGGGAAGGGTAGTTAAACAGGTAGGATAAGACAGAGCAATCAAAGGACGGAGGGTGACAGCTATTGGGAGGAGAGGTCATGATGACTACAGCTCAAGAAATAAACTTGACTTGCCTTTTAAAAATAACATTTTCCTGTCCTGCATGAGAAAAGAGTCAGGGGAAGGAGAGAATAAAACAGAGAGTTTCAGTAGCAATAAAACGATGGAGAGAGTGACTGGGAGGGAGAGATCACGATGACTACAGTTCAAGAAATTAGAAACAGAAACATGCTGTAGAACTTGCTGACAGATAAGGATCGCTTGGTCCACCTAGTCTGCCCATTTTTACCCATCTTTGGTATCACCACAGATCCTACCAGAACTCTAGGGCTGTGTGAACCTCTAAAAGTTCTACCTTGCAAACTTTTTGGGTGGAACCTGAAAATGTTCTACCAAGTTTTATCTGGTTCTACTAAATTCTACCTAGTTAATGCCAAACAGTACAAGATACAAAAGTTCTACCTTGTTCTACCTGGTTCTTCCAGGCAGAACCAACCTGAATCTGGTCCAAGCCACACAGCACATCATAAACACTTACCCTACCCAAATGCATCCCTTCCCTTCCTCTTCCCTTACCAGAATAAAGTCTTCATAGGCACAACACAACCCCTGCCTCAGCCCTCATGTCCATCCAATGGCCTTGGGTCATATCTGCCCACAGCTATGGTCTGTTGGGCTTGGCTCTTGCCAACCCCACCCAGCCGTGTCACTGTCAATATCAGAAGCAAAGCATCATTTTTAGACATAAAATACAAAGTTATTTATAAAAAAAATGGATTGCATATAAACTTTGAACATTTATTTGGGGGCAGAAAAAGCACACAATTCTGAGACTCCCCACTTAAAAATCCAGGTATAATTCAGTCATGCTTCAGACTGGTTCCAGACACTTGGTTGGGAAGGGGGTCACGAGTCACAAACAACCCCAGCTCCTATTACAACCCACTGCTAACTATCTGAGCAGCTACAGAAAAGAAATAGGAACCACCACCTAGCCTCAGGTCTGTCACTTACCGGGGCTTGTATGGAGAGCTGAAGGATGATGCATGCTGCTTCTGCTCTAGTAGTCCCTTCCCACTGCTGCTCAGAGTCCACACTGGCCATCTCTGTCATATCCGCCACTGCCCAATGATGAGGTCTGACAGAGACCCTTATACCTCCTTCCCTTTCTCTAAGATTCCCTTATGCCTATCCCATTCATTTTGATCCCCACCCCTGTTTTCTTCCACATCACCTGGTCATCTAAATCCTAATCACCTGCAGCATAGGAATAAATACAATAAAAATACAAAAAACAAAGCAACCTCTTTAAAAGTTGTATTTTATTATAGTAAAAAAATGAACCTTGGTATAATCACAATTATACAATGGGGTATGAAAATCCTGTAACCTCATTGGTCAAAACACATCACATGACCGTGATAAATCCTCCAGTATACCCACTGTAAAAGTTTTATATCACTACAATAACAAAAACAACAAGTTGAACATTGTATAATAGCAATATACCATAACAGGGAGTGGGTATATGGGTAGATTTACCACTTCTGGTTTGGTTAAGTCACTCGGCTGTGCCTTGTGACCGAACCACACCAGGCGTGGTAAATCCACCAATATACCCACTCCCTGTCATGGTATATTGCTTAATAAGCCACTCAGAGGATGTGGGTTACTGAGGGATTTACCACAACTGGCAAGGATTTCCCTATTTGGCTGCACCTCATGGGCAAACCACTCCATCTGTGGTAAATCCCCCGATAAGCCACACCCCCTCGTGGCTTATTGCTTAAGTAATCATTACATTTACTGCAGCCTGCATCTGAAGCAGGGAGTGGCTCACAGTGAGCTGTTTGACTGCTGTGGGGGGGGGAGGTCTGAACAAGTGTGTGAAAATGAATGTACTCCACTATACTGAAGCATACTTTTAATAATAAATAAGTACTGTACTAGAAAGATTTCCAGAAGTATTATAGCTGCTGTCCTTGTGTGATGAACAACAGTCTACCTATTTAATTGAGATAATACTGCCTGCTAAAGCCTGGCTCTGCACCAAATAGTTTTAACTGAAGCTGATAGTCTCTCAGTTTTTGGGAACACTGCACTTACAAATAGATTATTTACATTTAAAATACTGGGGCTTGTTTTCAGTATGAGAGATGTACCCTTTAGATTTATAATTAATATAAACAAATTTATTTATTTGTAATATTGACCAGAAAAGGTGCATTAAGCTAAGAAACTTTGTTTCAGGAGGGTCCGTGGGGAGGGGCGAGGGTTGCATGAACCCTGTTTTGTTGCCGAGGGAATGTTGGCCATGACACCAAGGAAACTCCCCTACAGCTTTGCAGGGTAAAGGCAAACATATTTGCACTTCAGTATGACATGGCTAAATCCCTTATGCAGGAGGTATGTTTTGGCGTGCAAAGCAAAAAACAAACTTTTGATGTTTTTAAATTCTATCAGAAAAGAGTTTAAAAAAATAAGTGTTTCTATAACAATCTGGGTACAGATGGGAGATTCACTACCTCCAATCAGGATGTGTTGGCCATCGCTGACCAGTATCTTGCAGCAATGTTTTGTTCTCCACCAGAGGTTGATTCTGATTCTTTTCTGGCTAACCTACAAATTCTGGCCTTTATAAGACTCAGTTCAGAAATCTCTGGCTACCCTAGTGGGTATCTGGAAAGTGCAGTTGTCTAACAAATATTTGGCGCTGTATTACTTCCCCAGGTAAGGATGGCCACCCCGCTAAATTTTATAAGCCCATTATCAAAGAACTTACCTGGCTTTTGTTCAGCTGTATAATGAGATCTAACAGTACTATCTTTAACCTCTCTATGTCAGTGGCTAGCTTGATTTCTTTGTTGTTAAAGAAAGGGGACTGCTCCTTATTGTAAAGCAGGAGGCCTATTAGCTTGCTTAATGTTGATTTCAAGATTCTTTCTAAAATCTTGGCTAAAAGGTTGGAAAAAGCTAAGGAGTGCATTATGTCACCACACCAGTCTTGTTCTGTTATGAGTCATGCCATACAGGACAATCTCATAGCCCTGCGGGAAGTCTTTGAACAGGGAAACATGGGATTTCTGGATGACCCTGTTTTATCACTAGACCAGGAAAAAGCATTTGATAGCGTGTTCCATGTTTTCCTATTCAAAGTAACGTGTTTGTAAAATGGATACAGTGTTTTTATAGTATGGCGGTAGTCCACCCTTTGATTTAATAGTAGCTAGGGACTAACTTGGTGTAATGCAGGGATGTCCCCAGGCCCTCTTTTGTATGTGTACTGTATAGATCATCTGCTTTGTTCTATTGATGCTTGTGGGAATATTAAAAGGAGGAGCATTCTGGATGCTCAGATAGAATTGAAAGTTATTGCTTACATGGACAATGTCACTCTTTTTTAAGGGATGTTTCATCCGGGCCTCTTTTGGAAAAAGTGATTAGAGCTTTTTTCACTGCATCTGGCTCAGTTACGAACTATATGAAATGAGTTAGATGGACTGGTGATGGTTTCTTTAAAGATGCTGAGACTGACATAGCACAGGTATCTAGTCATTCTTTAGAGCTGCTTAGTGCAGAATTTGAGGGAATCAATTCAGCTCTCTGTAACTGGGAAAGTTACTTACAGGCTGCTCCTGTGAAGCTCCATGGTTCTATGTGATATCTGCGAAAGCTTAAAGGCAATTGTCGTTATCGCGCAGAGTGCCACAAACATTTTTGGCACTCTGACACCCTGGCACATAGGACAATGGCACCGGGGAGGAGGGGCTTCACCGCACCCCCCTACTAAAGGATTCTCAACTCAAGGGGGTGAAATCATGTAAAATTAAAGGTTCGGGCCAGGCGCAATAAAATCGCACCAGCACCCGGACCCGCTACCTCACCCACCCCAACCACAGACCAACCCCCAACACCACAATGCAGCTGGGCAACCCACCACAGTGTCACCCCTTAGAGCTCCTCCGCCCCCTCCCAGCCCACGCTCGCCGTGATCACTCCCTCCTGCATAAGTACATATGGTGACATCCTGTCATTATTCATCACCCGTCCAGTTGCCCTACCTCCCATCGTTGTGGAGGGATTCAGCGGGAATGAGTTGCCATTACAGATGGCGCCCTTCCCCATGTGCCCTCCTCGTGGGATACCAAGGTCCATAGGTGGGAAAACTAGAAAATGGTGGCAAAAAAGAAGGTATTTCTGAGTAAGACTTTGTTACTACCCAAATTTCTGTATCTAGTTATGTTTATCTTCCCCCTCTTGTTTTGGAAGAACTGCTGAATAATTTGTATTTTACGTTTCTTTGGGGCAGCATTTTAAACCCCGTAAAGAGAGAGGTGACTTATCTGGCTGTAAAAGATGTTGAACCCAGTAGTTTTTTACTTTAGTTTATTTTTCAGTTTTAATTTTCAGAGGCTCCTATGACATGATGCAAGATTTTGGATACCTTGGCTCACAGAATGGTTGGATTCTTTTTATCAGGGTGGGAGGTTGGTAGAATTTTGTTACCCAAATTAGGCACTGTGACAGGGTGTCTGACATATTAGGGATGCCATTTTAAAACTGGCATTGAAATATTTCTCCTGGCTAGGCTGAATGTATGTAAAGGAAGTTGCTTTATGTGCATATATTGTCCAGAAATCTACAGTTCACTGTTCTCACAGTAAAACTATTGTGCACTCCTTGAAAAAATATCAAGCTTTTTATGATGCTTTCAAGTCGAATGACAAATTTTATTGATAGGATCTATACACCGTTTTCTGAAAACTTCAAAATGAAACAGCTTGTATGACTGAGATTAAAATGAAATGCAGTACTTATCTCGACTCACAGCCATACGTCTCAACTGTCCCTAATTTTGCCTCAGAATTTTCCTCTGTCACTCTAAAATTTGTATTTTTGTGACAGAACAGTGGGGACTGTAAGCGCAAAATAATGTCAAACATTAGAATTACAGGCTTGTTCTTCCTCAGAAAATGCATCTTGCACTAATCCCCTTATTCTGTCAGCTTTCTGAATGAATAGTACCAATTTTTAAGATGTGTCCCTGATTTTGGGTCATTGTCCCTAATTTTTATAAGCTTTGTCCCTGATTTTTGAGGAAAGAGGTTGAGAGGTATGCTCACAGCTCTCCAAATAGTGTCCTTTTTTACCAAAAGTCAGCTCGCTAGTCAAGTCGCTGCAAAGATTTGCTTTTCCTTCTCGGCTCAATTGCCTAATCCACAGCGTGTCCTCCCCACAATATAAACTGCAATTCTGAATACTGAAGAAAAAAGGTTTCAAACTTTGTTTTAACAAGTGTCCATTAGTATGCACTATTAGACTCCTGCTTCTTTCGGTGCAACTACCGTCCTAACTGCACCTTCTTCCAGGTGCAGAACGTGACAAAAACTTGCTGACATTTCAGAGTGATGATCACTCCATCATCAGAGCTTAGGTGGCATTGTTTACTCAATCTTTTTATCTAGGAGCAAACATTAACCTTTACTGACCTCCTATATATTCTTTTTTATTTATAAATTTTCAAAACATTGTTGTGCAGATTTTCTAAGCATCTGTCAAAACTAGTGTTTTAAGAAGGAATGAACTACTTATTTAACATACTAGCAATACTTGCATGAAAAGCACAACTCATATATTCACAACTAATAAATGCCTATTATTAAACATAGGACTGGGTTTGTGAAAGACAGAATAATAACTGATATTCATAAGAATGAATCTTGTAATAAGCATCCTATTTTTATCATTCCTTACATTCCATGGATATACTAAGTGATTATTAATATTTAATTGAAGCTTGCTTAACAGTCTCTGTGCTCTTACTCCTAAGGACTAAAAACAAGATGTCCATACATAAACCTTTATAGGTAACTGCTGTATCCATTTTCATCATTTTACCTTTTGGGCCACATTGTTTGAAATTCATGTATCCAAAATGCCTCGTGTTGTAATAGTATTTCTTTATTATTTCCTCCTATATCTGGTACCTTTACAGCTTCGAGGCCAATGTGTATTAGCAATGCTGCTGACCCATGAGTCACTTCATCGTAATGTTTTGCCATTGCATATTTATAATTTTTTCATCTAATAGCTGTCTTATGTTTTCCGATTCTTTGTTTTAAGGGTTTTTTTGTCTGGCCAATATAGGCCATGCCACAGGGCAATTTAACATGTGTACAACATTCTCTGTATTACAAGTTATAAACCCTTGAATGCTGTATTTTTTTACCAGATCTGGGTGATTTACAGTGTTTGTTTTCCTAGTACTGCTGCAGTGTGCACAGTTCCCACATTTAAAGTTCACATCTGGGGGTTGGGGCAACCAGTTCTTGTTTGTAGTTTCTTTCTTGCTGGTGAATTGTGTTTGCACAAGTATATCTTTCAAACGTTTTCCTTTTCATAACTCAGCCTTAATCCATTTTGTACTATATTCTCTAGCCAGGGTTCTGCTGACAAGACTTGCCAGTGTTTCTTTATTGTGTTTCCTACCCATCCATACATTTGATTGTAAGTTGTGCAAAAAGAAAAATTTACTCACCTTAGTAATTGTGTTTCTTCTAATGGAGTCTTACTGCATTCTGACATTATGCAGTTAGCCCCAGCACTTGAACTGCTCCGGAGAGGAAAGAGTTAACTCTATGCCAGAGCATAGAATGTTGGGTTAAAGCTCGGTTCAAACCTCTGTCTGCTGCACTTCAAAGTGTAACCATCAGATTCTTACAAGCTAATACTAACTAACTACACCTCCTAGGTGGAAATTGTAAATTAACTAGCCAAAAGGCAACTAGTTGTTTTGGGTCCCAAAAGACTCAAGTCAAGAACCCCAAAACAATAACCAGGTAGTGAACAACATAAATACAAAAAATAACATAAACTGAACCCACTCCCCCTTCTACAAGGGGGGAGTGCCAAGAACACCCCTGAGGTGCAACACTGTACCTGCCAGCCCACTTCCCAAAAAACAGGTTCTGAGAGGGGAGGTATGGAGGGAGGTCAGAATACAACAAGACTCCATTAGAAGAAACACAATTACTAAGGTGAGTAATTTTTTCTTCAAACAACATGACGTCTTGCTGCATTCTGACATTATGCAGACTACCAAGCAGTACCTCCATGGAGGAGGGTACCGAACCTACTTTGGGAATATGCTCTGCATTACTGCTGTACCAAACCTAGCATCACTCCTAGCCTGGATATCCAGAGAGTAATGTTTGGTGAATGTATGGACTGTTTTCCACGTGGCTGCTTTGCATATTTCTAGTAAGGGTACAACTCTTGCAGCAGCCAGAGAAGCAGCTGTACCTCTAGTCGAATGAGCCCTCAGGCCTCAGGGGGGTATTTTGCCTATCTTTTCGTAGCAGAATTGTATACAAGAGATAATCCACCTGGCAATATTTCTCTTAGTAGCAGGTTTACCCTTTCCCACTTCACCATAAGTGAGAAACAACTGAGGACAGTCAAACATAAATGCCTTAGTGTGCTCAATGTAGTAGCTACAGTAAGTGCCCTCTTAACATCCAAACTGTGTAATTTTCTCTCTCCTGAAGAAGAATGATCAGTGAAGAACACAGGAAGAGACATGATTGGTTTAGATGAAAATCTGAAACCACTACTGGGTAAGAACCTCCTCTTGGTTCTAAGGGCCACCTTATCTCTATGGAATGAGATAAAATCAGGCTCCACTGTCAGAGCTTGTAATTCACTGATATGCCTGGCAGAGGTGATAGCTACCAGGAACACAGTTTTCCAAGTCAAGTACTTAAGTTCTGCTGAAGCCAAAGGCTCAAAAGCAGGTTGCATAAGCTGAGCAATGCAAACATTAAGATCCCAAGCAGGAGTAGGGTCCTTAAAGGGAGGGTTGGTATGGAGCAAAGCTTTAAAGAATTTACAGAAAACAGGATGAGATGCCAGGGAAGAAGCCTTCCCCAGTGACAGAAATGCAGAAACAGCTGCCAAGTGTACTTTCAGAGTAGCTGGCCCAAGGGCTAAGCCATTAAGATGAACCATATAATCCAGAACTGTAGCCAAATCAGCAGTATCTAGAGATATATCATTATAGGAACACCAAATGCTGAATCTTTTCCATTTGGAATTACAGGTATACGTTTTTCTGGTGGCAGGTTTTCAAGAGGCTTTGAGAATATCCAGAACCTCCTGAGACAGATGCAGACTTACATATTCTAACTCTTCAAGAGCCACACCTTGAGGTTGAGAGACCGAAGGTTGGGATATCATATCTTCCCCTGAGAGGAGGTTAACAGATTGTGTTTCTTGGGAAGAGACAGGGGAAGATGGGCTGCTAGGAACAGCAATAGAGGATACAAAGGCTGCCTGGCCCAGTCTGGTGCAATCAGGATCACTTTGCATGATTGTGACCTTATCTTGACTCGAACCTTGAACAACAGAGGAAAGGGGGGAAAGGCATACAGAAATTTCTCCTCCCAATTCAGAAGTAGAGCATCCAGGGGGACTGAGCCCAAGACTGGGGGTCTGCAACAGAAGAGAGAAAATTAGTGATTGTCTGGGGCTGCAAAGAGATCTATCTCTGGAGTGCCCCATCTTGAGAAAATTACTTTTAACACTAGGGGATCCAGGGACCATTCGTGATGGCCCTGAGATATCCTGCTCAGAACATCTGCTAGCACATTGTCCTTCCCTGGAAGGTGGACTGCTACCAGAGATGTCTGCAAGAAATAAGCCAGAGACCATAATTTCATGGCTTCTATGCACAAGGCTGTAGACCAAGTGCCCTACCTGCTTGTTGATGTACCACATGGTGGTGGTGTTGTCTGTCCTGTCCTGAACCACCTTGTTCTGTACTGAGTCTGAAAAAGCTTGAAGAGCCAGGTACACTGCCCTGAGCTCCAGAAGGCTGATATGAAGTACAGACTCCTGAGGGACCACACTCGTGTTGTGAGGGCTCCCAAGTGAGCTCCCCATCCCAGGAGAGAAGCATCTGTGGTTAATACCACAGAATGAGTCTGGGTGATGAATGGGACTCCTTGTCTGAGGTTGTCCTGATCCAGCCACCACTGGAGAGCATGGATCAGAGTCTGAGTCAATGGTATCAGTTTGGTTAGAGGATCTTTTTTCTGAGACCCAAATGACCTCAGATGGAACTGAATGTCCCTCATCTGAAATCTGGCTCCCTGTACCACTGCAGTGGAAGCTGCCATGTTGTGCAGAAGCTGAAGAAAATGCCTTGCTGTTCAAGACACCAGAAGGTGGAAAGAAGAAGCCTTTACCCTTGCCAGAGGAAGAAAAGCTTTTGCTTGGACAGTGTCCAACTCTATCCCTATGAAAGTCAGGAGTTGCACTGGTTTGAGAACTGACTTTGGAAGATTGAGGAGGAATCCCAGAGAAGTAAGCAATTGTTGGGTCACTTGCAGGTTTGACTTGACTTGGTCTGGAGACTGCCCCACAAAGAGCCAGTTGTCCAGGTATGGAAAAATGGAAATGTTTTGTCTCCTTAGAAAGGCCACTACTACTGCTAGGCATTTTGTGAACACCCTTGGTGCTGATGTTAGTCCGAAGGGCATTGCTCTGAACTGATAATGGCCTGAAGGCAGTTTGAACCTGAGGTACTTTCTGTGGGAGCACCTGATGGGAATGTAAAAGTAGGCATCTTTGCAGTCCAGGGAGGTCAACCAATCCCCTGGCCTCAGAGAGGGAAGAATTACTCCCAGAGTCACCATTCTGAGTTTTGGCTTGACTAGGTGCTTGTTTAAGTATCTTAGGTCTAGGATGGGCTACCACTCCCCTGTCTTTTTTGGGGTAAGGAAGTATCTGGAGTACAGACCATTGCCCCTGTGTGGAGTAGGAACTCTCTCTGTGGCTCTGAGAGCCAGCAGAGAGGAAACCTCTGCCTTTAGGGCAATGGTTTCAGAGATGTTTGCAGGTGGAAAAGACAGACCCTCAGCTTTGGAAATTTTTTGAAGCTGAGAGCCAGTCTCTGGCTTACTACCTCCAGGACCCACTTGTCTGAGGTAACAGACTTCCAGGCCTGTAAGTAGTAAGCCAGCCTGTCTCCTATTGGAAAAGGGGAGTCGACCCAGGCTGACACATCAGGGTGTCTGCTTGGCAGGAGCCTTGGACTGAGAGGAGGATGCAGCCCTGCTCATCCTCCTTCTGCCTCTCCCTCTGAAGAACCCCCTCTGAGGAAAAGGAGAAAGGCCTGTGCCTGGTAGAAAGGCCTGTGAAAAGGCCTCCCCGTGCCCTTAGACTGCTGTTTCTGAGGAGTTGTCTGCCTTTCCTTGGCCTGTGCACTCCTGTAGGTGGTTCTGTATTCATCCATCTTTTTCATGTAATTCTCTGTCTGCTCCCCAAACAAAGAATTACCAACCACAGAGAAATCCATGGCCTTAGCCTGGTGTCCTGTGAGAGGCTAGTACATCTGAGCCAAGCAAATCTCAGAATAGACACAGATGTAGCCATGACACGTGATGACATATTGTTAGTTCAAACCCATCAGCAGCCACCTCCTCCAGCACCTTGGCTAGCTGGGGGAAAGCCTGTTTAGCCAGTTCCAGAACAGTATCTCACCTGGACTTCTGGTACCTGGCTGTGTAGGCCATATAGTTTGCCTGCCTGAGTCCCAAGGAGGATGCCAAGTACTGTTTCTTGGCCATAGCGTTCACTTTCCTAGAGTCTTTATCTGGGGGGTGTGAAGCCAAGGGTATATTAGCCTTGTCACAGGCTGCAGTCTGCACTACCCCAACATGGTTGCACTGTTGGAACAAGTACTCCATACCTGAGCCTGATAGCATACACTTCCTGTCCATTCTCTTGTTCACAGGAAGTAATGAATTTGGTGTCTGGAGAATTTTTTGTGTCTGTTTCCCAAAAGATTTATGGAGGGGAATAGACAGTCTCTTGGACTCTGGGATGTCCATCATTTCTACATAGTCACATTCCTCTTGTGTCTCAACAGCTTCAACCAGAGGGAGCTGGAGGGTCTCTGCCAGTTTTTTGTAAAACAAATAGTGGCAAGGGGACTCAGAAAGCCTAGGAGGGAAAACATTGGAAGGTCTCTCTGGGGAGATGTCCGGTTCAATGGGCTCATCCAGATCTTTCACACCATCATCATCATCATCATTGTATCCTTCTTCCCCTTCCAAATCTGGTTAATAATAATAATCCAGACAATATTCCAGAACCGACTGAACCAAGCACCTACCAGGAGGCACCGGATCAGCTGGAACTGAATGGAGCAATTCCACAATGTTAATCGCCCTGGCTATCTCTTCGGCGGTTGGACATAACGGTTCTGGATCCGAACCGGACGATTTCTTCTTTCTTTTGGCCGGAACCGACCCCTCAGGATTGGCTCTTCTTTTGCCCAAGGAAGTATTGCCCAGGTCAGTGGGCACTCCCTCAGGTTTGGTTGGAAGCGAACTGGGCTGGCCATCCAGATCAACGGACTTCTCAGCCTCCTTTTCCCAAAGCCTACCCAAACTCTTGTGCAGGGTGGCCTCCGGAAATTTTTTACATATTTGGCAGTCTGAATTGAGGTGGTCAAACCCCAGACAATATACACAGGTGGTGTGAGGGTCTGCCTTAGCAAAGGCATCTCCATACTCATTACAGTGCCGAAACCTAGTGGACCCGGTTTTTCTTTTGGGTTTTTCAGACGTAGCCATCCTAACCACTTACCCTTTAACAGCTTTAAAGCCAGGTAAGAGCCCCCTATCGGTTATCATCCATGTTACAGGCTGTGGAAAAAAACATCTAAAAATACAGTTTTTTGAAACCGATAGGGACCGGTACCTCACACTAGACAAATAAAGAATAAAGACTAAAGAATAAATTGAATCAAAACAATCGGTTCTGAACTGGACCGACTGAAAAAAACTTTACAATTTCCACACAATACAGAAAATAAACTAATGTTCACTACCTACAACACTTACTGTACTGCAGACAGGGATCTGAACCAAAAAAAAAAAAACAAGAAAATTACGGTTTAAAACCAATGTTTTACTGAGACTGAACCGACAAGCGAAGGAGATATCTCTGGAGTCACTGCTCAGTTAGGTGGAGTAAAGAATCTGATGGTTACACTTTGAAGTGCAGCAGACAGAGGTTTGAACCGAGCTCAAGCCCAACATTCTATGCTCTGGCATAGAGTTAACTCTTTCCTCTCCCGAGCACTTCAAGTGATGGGGCTAACTGCATAATGTCAGAATACAACTAGACTTCATGTTGTTTGAAGTATTTTTTTCATTCTTCTCATCATTCTTAACCTCTTTTTCTGTTAATAATTCATTTCTGTCCCTCGAAGCTGTCTGTTTCACTGCTCTTAAAATAAGACCTGGTGGGTATCCTCTATTCAAGAATCTTTGGCGAGTGTTGACAGTTTCTTCTAACATCACTTCGCTTTCACTGCAGTTCCATTTGATTCACAAAAGCTGGCCTACTGGGATGTTAATTTTAGTGTGCTGCGGGTGGTGGCTCTTAAAATCTAACACAGTGTCCAGTCTGTTTGTTTTCTAAAAAGATCAGTTTCTAGTTTTCTTTATTTATTTTATATTGTGATGTCTAGAAAATTCACCTCCTGTTTACTTGCTTCTGCAGTAAATTTCAGATTTGGGTCACAACTATTGTGTATTTATAATTTTGGGGGCTGGCAGTATAGCCTAGAGGTTAGAGGAACGAGGTGTGAACGAGCTTGGTACATCCAGCAGACCATACCTGAGTTTGATTCTCACAATCTCCACTTGCATACTGTGTGACTCTGAGCAAGTCACTTAACCGCCTAGTGCTCCCAGGTCACCCCTGAAAACAGGCACTTGTGCTTAGTGGGTCTTACCCGTTTATCAAAGACTAAAATAAATATAATCCAAAAATCTTGCCAACTTTGTGTCTTCACCTTCCCAGACAATAAAAATATCATCCACAAAGCACAGCCATTTCTTTATATTTTTGTGCCATGAATTCTTTTGTTCATCCCAAATGTATAGACCTTCCCATTTTCCAACATAGATATTCACTAAAAAAGGGGCAAATGTTGTGCCCACAGCTGTACCATGTGTTTGTTGGTAAATGTTTTGCCTAAAGCTAAAATAATTATTTTTAAGAACAAAATCTGCTAACTGTGTAATGAACTATGATGGAGGTACTGTATCATTAGGTCTTATAGTTTTTCTTTTATTGTTTCTATACCTGCTTGATGAGAAATATTATTATACAGGTTCTCAATGTCACACATTATTAAAATTGTGTTTTCATTTGTCTGTATGTCCTATAGTTGGTTAATCACGTCCTTTATGTCAGCTAGAAAACATTTAGTTTTTTTGGCGATAGGTTTTAGGAAAAAGTCCACAAATTTTGATAATGGTTTAGTCACTGAGCCTATGCTGCTCACTATAGGCCTCCTTGGGGGTTCTTCTTTATTTTTATGCACTTTTGGAAGAAGGTAGATGACTGGTTTTATCCGACACTCTATCATTTGGAAGGCTTTTTCTGCCTATGTGATCCAATTTCTTTTCCTTGCGTTATTACTTCCTCTATTTTTTTCTGTATTTCTTCATTGGGGGTCTCTATCCAACCTTTTATAATACTTTTCATTTTGCAGTTGTTTTTCCATTTCCCTTACATACATATCTGTATCCCATAAAACTATGGCTCCTCCCTTATCTGCTTTTTTCACTATGATATTCTGGAGGTTTTTGATTTCTTTTGAAGCTTCTCTTTCTTTAGACATCATGTTGTCTCTGCCTGTTAATGCTTCATATCTCTTTAAAACTTTTTCCACATCTGTGTTGATTAATTTGCTAAATGTACTTATTGTGGGATTTAAACTCATGTTTGGTACAGACTTTGAACTTCTTTTGAAAGTAGTTTTTTCCCCTTGTGCATTCCATTTCTTCATCTTCTCCATTTACCACCAAGACACATTTCATTTTTGTTATAATTTATGCTGTATTTTGAACTGAAGTAAATGTACCTTCAAATGTAGTTTCCTGTATAGCTTAAATAAATCTGTTCTCAATTTGAAGGGATTTATTTTGTTTTGGAGGATGAAAGAGTGCCCTTTTAGCAACACTTCCTCTTGTTTTCCTGTTAAATTATTTTTTGTAAGATCAATTAATTCCGTTTCTTGTTCTGCGTTGATCTTCGGGGGCCCTCTTCTCCCCAATACTGTCCATAATTCCCTCTCTGTCTTCTGCCTCTCCTTCTGTTGCCTCTTCCTCTCACCCCCCACCTTTTCCTCTGCCTGAATTTCCACTCATTTCTTGATCTCTGTCTTATTGAAAATCCTGTTCCTGCCATTCTCTTCTACTTGAACCTGAGTTTGCTATGTCGCTTTCCTCTGTGGTGTACCCATCCTGCATTCTAAACTTATTTCTATCTTTTGTATTAAACCTGTGTCTTCTCCCTTGCCAGTTATATACTGTGCCTTCCCTGTAGTCCCTAGAGTCTTGTTCATGTTCATACATTTTATATTCTGTTAATTCATCTTTGTTTTTTTCATGTCATTTTCAGTTTTTTTAACAGCTTCACTTTGATCATTCCTCAGTATATCTTAAAAAATTTCTTCCTGTTTCTTTTTTGCTTCTTCTTTAATTTTCTCACAGTCCCTTTTCACTTTTTTAATCATTGCTAATATTAAATCTAAGGAGGCTTTATTAAGGATTCTTTCCCAATCATTCATATATTATGGGTCATCAATCCCAAATGAGGGTGACTTTAGTATGCACAACCCTCTTGGGATATGCTTTTTGCAACAGTATCTACTTAAAGATAATGGGCTGGATATTCAAAAGGGTTGCGCCATGCTCAATAGGGTTGTGCCAGTGCAAGTCTGAAAATGTGCCATTCTGTGATATTCAGCAGGAAGCAGTTGCGTCACCGAAAACATGCTGAGCAACAGCGCAATGATAATGAAGGCATGCGCAACTGAAGGGGGAGGAACCATGCATAAAGGGCACAGTGCAATGTTCAAAGACTTGCACAATGCGCAACAGTGGAGCAAGTGGAATTTGTGCCATAGTGGAAATGAGCCAAAATAAAAAGGAGCAAGGAAGAGGCACAAGAATGCTACAGGGAAGCCACATGAGGCAGGGGGAGAGACAGGCACAGGGAAACTGGGAGAAAAAGGGCAGGCCAAGGAAACCACACTGCAAATGAGAGGCACAGGGAAGGAGTGTGGTGACACACATACCAGAGGCCAGCACAGACAGGTGTACCGGTGCAGGGGAGGTAGCAGTTAGGACAGCAGGGGGAACAAAGTAACAGCTGATGTGGGGGAACGCAAGCCAGGGACATGGCCAGTGCCACCTTCCACATGGATGCCATAATGAGGGGGGGTGAGAAGGCATGTGGCAGGGGGACGTGGCCGTGGAAGGGCCCGTCGGTGGTATGCCCCCAACACGCAGTACCGAGCCTGCACCAGCTTTGAGCTGTATACAGATATCAAGATTGTGGGCCGGTACCACCTGAACAGGGCAATACTGAGGTGGCTTTGTGAGCTGTGCAATGATGTGATGCAGGCACCCACATGACGGAGTCATGCCCTGTCAGTGGAGACAAAGGTAACAGCCTGCATGTACTTGCTCGCCATGGGTATCTTCCAGAGACCAACTGGGGACACCACAGGCATAACACAGTCGCCCGCATCATGCATCCTCTCCCAATTCCTCAGCTCACTGCTGCCACATGCTGCGGAGTACATCCATTTCCCCAGCACTGCGGCGGAGCACACAGCAAACATCCAGGAGTTCTACAGGGTAGCATGTATGCCTGGCATGCTAGGGACAATAGACTGCACCCATGTGGCCATACGCACACCACCTGGTGAGGAGAAGGCCGCATAGATGAACCGCAAGGGCTATTCCAGTGTCAACTGCCAGGTGGTGTGTGATGCCAGTGGGTGCATCATCAATGTCTGTGCCACGCACCCTGGGGGAGCACATGATTCATACATCGGCACCAGTCGGCACTGTGCCACCGATTTGAGAGTGGAGACATCCCCACAGCACATCTAGTGGATGAGTATGCAAATCAAATTGACATATCGTGGGCCTGGGGGGGCATGGCCAGAGGTGCCATGGGTCTGGCCCACAGGGCTTGAGGCAGTCTGAAGCTGAACACGAAACTAACCTCCACTCTCTGCACACAGGTGACAGTGGATACCCACTCTGTCCCTGGCTGCTTACACCATACTGGCCGCCCATGACCCCATCACAGCAACGCTACAATGAGGCACATGCCACCACATGCAATGTCATTGAGTGAGTGTTCGGGATGCGGAAGACACGTTTCCATTGCCTGGACTCTTCTGGCGGTGCCCTACAGTACAGCCCCTCAAAGGCCTGTGGGATATTCCTGGCCTGTTGCATCCTGCACAACATGGCCAAAGAATGTGGGATAACCATACAGGTTGAAGAGGGGGACAGCGATGGGGACAAGGGGGATGCAGGTGATGATGGTGATGGGCAGCCCCCCCTTGGCCGATGGGACCCCCGACTGATCCGGCTGGCACAGATGCACCTGGACACCATCACAGAGGAGCACTTCAGCCAACCCAGGTAAGTCATGGTGCCCTGCGCAACCACCAGTGGCTAAGGTACAACCCACAAACATGCATGGAAACACACCAGGGATGCATGCTGGCAAAGGATGTGGCAAGGCACAGAAGCACACGCACACAACCAGGGATGGGTGAACAGCAACACGCCACATGGACAGACACACACACACACGCACACACACAATGCACCAAACATGCACAGAGGGGAGGTGGAAAACCGAGCCAGAATGCCAACACTAGCAACACACATGTCCACAGGCCACCCCATCCACTGTCTGTCCATGTGCATGTGTCAGATGCTGGGCACCATCTCACTTTAGTGTACAGCACAATGCAGGCATCATCATCCACATGTACCTGTGGACAGCAGCTGGGAGGGTGTACAGGTGGACCATGTTTCCACGTGCATGGCCGGGCACCCACCCATGCATTGCCCACCGAAACACATAATGCACACAGGGCAGCAACAGACAGTGCCTGTGCTGGGAGACAGGTCATTCCCAAGGCACAGTGCCACGGCCTCCTCGGATGCATGGGCAGCCCTGCCAAGACCCGCCAGCACTGGCAGGCTGCCCACGTGCCTCATACAGTGGCACCGATGGTCCCCCAGGGGTTCCACTGCTCGAACGCGACCATGCCCGCACAGGGGTCTGCAACACACCGAACATGCCTGCACCAGGAGTGCTTGGGATGCCCATAGCTGAACCCGGCATTGACAGGGTGGGTGTCGCATGACGCCGGGAATGGGGAGTGGATAGCACACTGCGTGGTGTGAGTGATGCATGGGCACCTGACTGTGTGCCCATTGTGGCCATGACAGCAATGAACACCCATGCATGCCTGTCAATGGCAGTGGTCACATCCTCCCGCAAATGGTCCATCCGTGACAGGATCCTATCAGTGTCCCTGCTGCAATGCTTCTCTGCCCACTCCAGAGCCACACACAGTGCCTCCACAGACGTTGCAAGCTGCATCTGCTGCTGGACCGATGCCTGCAGTAGGCAGGTGTGCTCATCAAAGATGTCGTCTGCCTCCTTGCCATCCTGTCCCTCAGGGTGTGCACAGGCCTGATGTTCAACACCCCTTGAGGGTGGGTGCTGCTCACCAGGACCAGGTATGGGCAAGTCCACAGGCATTGCACAGATGTCACCGCCAAACCCTGAACCCCCAGTCCTAGTGGGAGACTGCTGCTGCCACCCCTCCGGCCGCTGCACCCAAGGGCTCTGTGGTGCCACTGCTGTGGCCGCAACAGTCCCACTGTCCTGACCAGCCACCAGTGCTGCCCCACTGGTGCTGACAGGCACAGCCTGGGACTGTGATGACACGCTGGCCCACATGGCGGCACCAACCAGAGCCATGGGCGTGAGCTGACCTGCTGTGTGTCCATTCCGTGGCACACATGTGTCACTGCCCATGACAGTCATGTTGTCATCACTGGTGCAGGTCTCTGCCCCAGCCACAGCCACGGCGTGCTGGCATCCTTGGATGCCAGAAGGCTGAGACACAGGAAGGGCTTCCCCACACCTGTCTCAACGACATCAGTGTGGACAGCCAGGCAGCCCCACTGTTGCAATGCTCCATGTATACCAGTGGAGGTGGATGGTCCCTCCTCCAACTCCAGCTGACTGTCCGCAGTGGACAGGCCCACCACCGCTGACCCATGCAGACGTGCAGGATCTCTAAGGGAAATCAAAGTCGCGTCACTGTGTATGACCTACCCTGCCCCCCCATAGACCGACCATGACTTACCATGCAGTGAAGGGCCACCACCCATCTGGAAGCCACCGCTTGGAACTCCCTCTATGGCACTGTGGTGCATGCTTGCAGAAAGCCTGTCCTCTGCTGGTGTGAGCTGCACCACCTCTGGCTGTCCACAGCCTGTTGCAGCACATGCTGCCATGATGGCAGCCACCTTCTCCTTCACCCTCCTCCTGTCAGTACTCATCTTCTTATTACACTCCTGCACGGAGCGCTGGTGGCTGCCATGCAGGTTGACGGCACGTGCCACCTCCTTCCATGCAGCAGCATAGGCCAGAGGGGTGCCCCGTCATCCACTGAGCAGTGGCTCCTGCTCCAGGTAGTCCTCAAAAAGTGCCTCGGTCTCGGCCTTCATGAAATTGGGCCTCCTCTCCCACCCACCATCATTGTCCTCCTCACCCAGACCTTGCTTGGTCATTATTCAGCCTGTAGGAATGGTAGTGGCTACCTGTAACTGTGCAGTCCAAAGCATGTCCCTGAATCCACGGTCCACACTCCCACACAGCATGCAACTCACCAATATACTGCAGTAACCGAATATGGCCACTGCAGAACTTTGTCACATTTTAATAGCGCAATCCATGCAAATTAGGTGAGAAGCAACTTTAATTAGATGCAAATCGTGGTGCTGTGCCATTGAATGGCTGATCAGATGATTAGCATATGATGGCCGAATATCGTGCTTTTGTGCTTTGCACAATTGGGTTGAATGGGCTGAGCCAATGGAGCAGTTCCATGGCATGCATAGTACACCTCACTGCGCATGCCCAGGCTGCTGATGCTGGCATCTGCCATGCTGATGATGCGCTGTACACGATGGTCAATGCAGGGCATGGCCACCACTGTGCCAGTGGCACAATGGCGAGGGTCACTACATGGCGCTGTGACAATGGGCCTCCATAGGCACAATGGCACAACTTCGTGATATTCCGCTGTGGCGCTGGCAAACAGGCAACCAATTGCGCTATACGCATAGTCGTCCAATGGCGCTGTGCGTGGCCTTGTGCCAGAGACCCTTGACCCTGTGCCCGACCTTTGCCCCCTTGGCGCCATGCGTCCGGCATGGCTGCAACTCTATTGCGCTGTTCGGTAACAGTGCAATAGGGAATGGTGTCGCTGTACCGCGCAGCATTTGCTCATGGGGTACTGCGCTGCAGAGCGCCATATTGCCTACTATAGTTGTTGAGATGGCACGCAGGAGAGCCCCACATTGGAGTGCCATTGAGTTGGCCAACCTTGTGGCCATTGTAGAGCCACACTATGGCCCACTGTTTGGTGATGAGGCACTGGACAGGGCCAGGACCCAGGTCTGGCAGGAGGTGGCCACTGACCTGGAGGTGGCCACTGGACACAGGAGGACCTCAGAGCAATGCAGACACCACTATGGGGACTTCAGGAGGAGGGAGCTAGACCTACTAGCCCATCTGCAGTTGCGTGCCAGGAGGGGCATGGTGCCATGTCCAGGTGGGGGTTCCGTCTATGAACTTGTATTGTCCATATGGGTAACAGTGTTGTATGTGTCCAGCACATAGGGGAGGGCTAGTCTAGGGTTGGCTGTGGTGGGGTTCACAGGGTGTGGGGTGAGTGGGTCTGGCTGGGTGGGTGGGCACACACATTGGGGTAGGGTGACTTTGCTTCGGGATTGTACTGATGTTCTTCTCTCCTTGTTTCCCCCACAGGCATGGAAGAGTGGCGCCAGCTGAGGGAGAAGCACCAGAGGGAGGTGGACAGAGCATCCATGCAGGACAAGGATTGTCACCGCCGACTTGACCAGCCCGATGAGGGTGAGTGCAATAACTCCATTACTGTTGCATGCTGTGTAACAGGGTGGGCAGCGGGGCATGGTCACCATCCATGGATACCACTGCCATGCACGTGACTTGTGACAGTCAGCACTGTCCAGTGGCACTGCATGTCTGGGAGTGCATCAATGGAGGTCCATGTGTGCACCGGGCACATGGCTGTGGCACTGCCCTCACACCGCATAGCCACGTTACTGTACGCCCATGGTGGTGCTGTGCAGGACATGGGTGGTGGGTGTGTGCAGTGGTCCACATGGCTGTGGCTGCCTGGGTGGGCAGATCTTGTGGACACGGTCACTGAGGGTGGTTGCACACCATCACAGGGGCGTGGCACATGGCTGTATGCCATGCACCATGGGTGGGCTGCAGGGGGATGGACAGTCAGACGTAATGACTCTGCTCCCTCATCCTAGGTGTACATTGACTTTGGGCCATAGAGAGGGGACTGCAGGAGCTGTTGCAGGTGGCGAGGGCATCCCTGGAGATCCTCCAAAGGATGGACCGACATGGGGTCAGGAGGCGGAGGTCACATCCGCGGAACATGGCAGATGAGCAGGGCAGATGATGGGCCATCCATGCCCCTAGAAACATCTTCCTCCCCTGGACCCACCCTCACACCCCTTCTTCCCTGTCCTATATGTTCACCCCTGCCCTTACCCACCCCCACCTTGTTTATGTCCCCCCCATATGTACATAGTTCTGTAAATAGTTTTGTTTATGTGTTACAATATAATTATTTTGATATGAATATTATGGTGGTCTCTGATTTGCAGCGGGCTATAGGTGCTCAGCTGCAGTGGTGTGCATGGCGTCTGGGGTAGTGCAGTCATGGGTTTGTGTGTATGTCCATGGGGCAGTGACTATGGTGTGGGAGTAGATATCAGTCGGTGTCTGTGGTGTGTGTGTTGTTCCCTGTGCAATGGATGACTGTGTACAGTGGTCCATGGTGCATGCTCTGTGTCCATGGTGCCCCTGTCAACCCATCCATATACTGTGCAGCTGACACCCTTGCATGTCTGTGACCTGCAAGGTCTGCTGCCATGTCAGTGGTGGCTGTTCATGCAGGGCAGCCACTGTACCCATCACAATGCTGAGTTGCCTCCTGTCACTGGTGTGGTGCATGTTTGCCTCAGGTGACACTGTGGCCTCTGCGGTTGTTGACCCACCTCCACGCTGCGCCTTGCGTGTGTTGCAGGGGATGTGCACCACTGTCTGTGACTTGTGCTCCATGCATATGCTGGTGTCGTACGGGTCCACAGTGCCTGCGCAGGGTGGCTGGCACTCCTGTGCCAGGGAGGACTGCAGGCTGTGTGTACACAGTTTCCATGGGCCCACACTGGGGGCTTGGTTGCTATGCTACTGCGCCCCTGTATTATTGTCCCCTTGGGTATAGGTGGGTGTTTGTCCCTGCACTGTGTTGCATCCGGTGTGGTGCATGCTTCCATGCACCACTGTGGGTGTCTGTGCTGGCTGCTGTGGCCAGTGGTAGGTCGGGGTGTGTCACTGGACTACTGTGCAGGGTGCTGTATCACTGGTGGTGGTGTCAGGGGCATGCCCGGTCCTGTGTGGGGTATCTCTTGTGCCGATGCATGGTCGGTCTCTCAGCTGTGTCTCGGGGGGATTGTGCATGGTGGCATTGTGTCTGCCATTGTTGCATTGCCATGTGATGCCACCCACTGCTGGGTGCTCATGGTGGGGCTGCCTTGCATGGTTCTGTGGTGCACAAGGTTGCAGTGTCACAGTGGGGTGGTGGTATGCATGGGGTTTCCTGCAGTGGTGGTCACTGCTCATGGGGGGGTGTCTGGGGGGCACAGTGCAGGGTGTGCTGTGCATTGGGGGGGATGGTGTGGCATGGGGTAGTCCGCCCTCCTTGTGTGGCAGTCTCAGCTTGCCGGTGGGTGTGATGGGGCACCCTGGCCTAGCTGTGGGTTGTTTGCTTGTCACCATGGGCCGGTGGTTATTCCAGCCCTCCCCCAGTTGTGCTGTGCTTGGGGTGTGGGGTCACGATGTCAGTTCTGCTGTGTGTTCCTGTGCCCATCTGTGGCATGGGTGGTGGGCCGCTACCTCCCTGGTTGTGCAGTTACATTGCTATGCTGCTGGGGGGCTCTCTGCTTGCACTATGGCGCCTCTGGCCTGCTCAGCTGGACATCCCTTGTTGCGCCATAGCGCATCATATCTGCTCAGCTTCCCCTCCCTAGTTGCGCTATGGCGCAGGTTGTGCGATATTCAGACGTTAGCTGTTGGCGCAATTTGGCTTGCTCCTTTTTTGAATATCGCATCTGTTGTGCATGGGCTCAATGGACTTGTGCTTGCTCCTGCTATTGCGCACTTTTTGGGCGCAGTTTGAATATCCAGCCCAATGTGTGCATTTGCATTCTAATTTCTTTCTTCATATGTGCTTCAATACTTTCTATATCTATTTTTCCATTTCCTTCTGTCTGTGTATTTTCAAATATGTCTGCATATTCTGCAGTCCCTTAAGCACCTTACGTACTGTATGTAGTTGAGCACTGTGAATGTTTAGGCTGTTGTTTTCACATCTATTGTCCACAAATGTTTTTGTCACACCAGTTATCTAAAACTGTCTCAAAGCTTGGGACTCTGTGGTGCTGGCCCATCTTCTAAATAAAAGTTTTGCAGTATAGATGTGGGATCTGGTGTGGCTTAGCAGTCACATTTGCTTGGGTGTAAAGAATTCCTTGAAACACAAGAGTGTTGATGAACTATTCCAGACCTGGCTGTACATCAGTTCTTGAAACCCAAGCCCACCTGTTTATTACTTGTCTCTATCTGCAATCATTCTGGGATTTTTTTTGCTGATTTCTATAAATTACCACAGTTTAGAGGTATGACGTATGAGAGCTGGTCATAGGCCTGGTTTTAGCAGGCTTTTAGCAGGCTTTTGATGTTCCTACATTAACTGTATTGTTTACTGTAGTAAGGTTTTATATCTGGCAATCGAGAAGCACCCTCACTTTACAGCAAAAATAGGTGAAGTGCCAGGAACTGCTTCTATCTGTACAGCAGGCCCTATACAAAAAATACTCAAAAGATGCTGTTTCAGTCACAAAGAATAAACTGGCCTTGTGTTGGCAAGGCTTTCCATTACATATATTTGGCATTGTATGGCAATATGTAGGGGGAGGCGTTTCGTGTCTGGTGTGGTGTGGGCTGAACTTCTGCTTGGTCTTCACAGTTTTGATCTAGATTTTTACATAATAACCTTAGCTAGGCATTACAAGGCAAGCCTAGCCAATGGACTCCTCAAGTTCACTTATGACAACCAATTAAGAAGATGTGGAAACTCTGACTTTTTAACTTTCCTTCAAGGAAAATCTTACCCAACATGCCAGAAAATTTCTATCAAGCACCTCAGAAACTCAAACTTTGAAAAGTTTCCACAACAGTTGTAATTTCCCGTACTAAGAAACAACTTTATTAGGAGATACCGGACAGTAGCTTTTAATTCTCATGTAACTCCCATCTTGTCCCCAGTACAGGGTTCAGGGGGCTGTACTCTATTTACAGAACCCAAGACTTCCTGTTTATCTTTGGAATATTTTTTTTTTGGCTTTACCATCACAGGCACCTTGGAGTTCATGCAGCACATAAGCATAAACAAACTGAGTAAAGGTTCTGCCACAGAGATGTTTGTGGAAACATAAACGCATCTTTTTCTTACATGTGCATATAGTATTACTTACTGGGCACTGCTATCCAAGCTATGGGAGGAACTAAAATTTGGAAGTCTCATGTACTATATGAGGCTCTGATTTTGGTTCTCAATTTACAAAATTAGACAAAATGCCATTGAGGTAGGTTATAGATTATTTTTTGGATCCTAAAATTCCAGATTTGGCAAGCTATTGTAGGTCTACATGACTTCTGAATCAGAAGTATATCCCACAAAAAGAATTAGTGGATATGGTTCTCCATTCCCTAAGATCAATATATCTTTCAGAAGGTTGGGACTGACAGTATAGAGTAGAGGTTAGAGTAATGAGCTGTGAATGAGCTTGGTATATCCAACCGACTTGGGTTTGATTCCTACAACCTCCACTTGCATACTGTGTAACTCTGATCAAGTCACTTAAAGGGACACTATCAACCCCCTTAGGCCTCAAAGTGCCCCTAGTTTAAAACACATTTTATGATTGTTCATATTCTATAAAAAAAGTTGATGCAGCTAGAAGTTTGATTCAGATCTTTTTTTTTCTTTTAAAAAGTGAAAAACAGAGTGCTCACCATGCTGGTGTTACCACACCAAAACACATTTATTTACATTTCTTGATCAACTTCCACTGCAACTTTCCTGGACTCAGGAGCACCCCACCACAATTTAGATACTCATTATGTAGTGGGAATAGAGGAGACCATGATATCATGAGTGGCTGCACTGTTTGAGGGTATTTCTAATATTTAGGAAGTATGCAATACATGTACTTCAGTGATTTGAAGCAAATCAAGGCTGTGTATAACTATACATTACTATTCATTTCACTTCTAGTATGCAAGTATAAAACAACTAGCAAAATCAGTGAATTTTAGAGAAGGTAACAATCATAAAATGTGAGGTTTTACTTAAAAATAATATGATACAAAAAAGGTTGACAGTGTTCCTTTAACCTTCCCAGTGCTCCTGATTCACCCCTGAAAACAGGCACGTGTGCTTATGGGTCTTACCTGGTTACCAAAGATTGAAAAAAAGGTCAGTCTTTACATGTACACCAGCTTGGCTTTTTGTGGAAAAATGTCCATTGACTAAAATGAATCCTTGTTTCTGATTTGATTTTTTCCATGAAGTACATTTTGATATGAGTGTTCTTGTAAATATGCATTTTATGGGTGTGGTGTTGGTTTCTTTTGTAAATTCATTCTACACTGTATGTCATATATATTTTACTTTTTCTTTTTCCATCTGTACTTTATCCTCTTGTACTGCCCCTAAGGGATCACTTCTGCTGTGACCATAGCCCCATCACAACACCTGCAGGGCTGGCCCCATCTACTTCCTTACCTCAATGGGTGAGTGGGTGGGTGCAATGGGTGATGGGGGAAGTGCCTGCAGGGTTGCAGTATCATCCTTCTGACAGGGAGTTCTTTCCTTGGATTCGCCCATGGATTGGTGCTGGCAGCGTGCATAGTCGTGCATGGACAGCATTAAGATGCTGAACACCTTAACATAGAAACATAGACTTTGACGGCAGATAAGGACCGCTAGACCAATCTAGTCTGCCCATTTCCCTACCTACAGGATAGGCCGCAGATCCTAGTTAACCAACAGCCTATTTCTTCCTACCCCCCACAAGAATTGCCTTATGTCTGTCCCATGCTTTCTTGAATTCTCCTACAGTTTTAGACCCCACATCCTCCTCAGGAAGGCTGTTCCATGCATCCACTACCCTCTGTGAAATAATACTTCCTCACATTGCCCCTGAACCGCCCTCCTTCTATCTTTATATTGTGTCCCCTTGTTCTTGCAAGTCTCTTTTTCTGAAAGATGCTACCCTCTTGGACTTTGTTGATTCCACTGAGGTACTTAAAAGTTTCTATCATGTCCCCCTCTCCCTTCTTTCCTCAAGGGTATACATATTAAGCTCCTTTAGTCTCTCCTCATACGGCTTCTCTTGCAGACCCTGCACCATTTTAGTAGCCCTCCTCTGGACTGCCTCTATCCTGTCTATGTCCTTGCGGAGATGGGGTCTCCAGAACTGGACACAGCACTCCAGATGGGGTCTCACCAACTGTCTGTACAGAGGGATAACACTTCCTGTTTTCTGCTGCTGATGCCTCTCCCTATACATCCCAGTATACTCCCAGCCCTCCCTACTGCCTTCTCACATTGTTTGCTAACCTTAAGGTCATCTGATATGATTACCCCAGGTCCCTTTCCTTTTGTTGTTGTTACTACCTCCCACCCATTGTGTATTCTTCCCTGGGTTCTTGTTTCCAGGTGCATTATTTTGCACTTCTTTGCATTGAATCCTAGCTGCCATACTTCTGATCATTCCTCCAACCTTGCCAAGTCCCTTTTCATCCTTTCCACGCCTCCTTGTGTATCAACCCTGTTGCAGATTTTTGTGTCATCTGCAAAAAGGCATACTTTTCCTTCCAGTCCCTCTGCAATGTCACTGATGAAGACATTAAATAGGACTGGACCCAATACTGAACCCTGCGGTACCCCACTAGTAACCCCCCTTTCTTCAGAATGGACTCCATTTAGAATTACCTTCTGTGTCCTGTTGTCCAGCCAATGTTTTACCCAGGCTACCACCCTGGGTCCCACTCCAGGCTGGTTAATTTGACTATTAATCTTTTGTGGGACTGTGTCAAATGCCTTGCTAAAATCTAAGTAGGCCATGTCCACAGCCCTCCCTGGTCTACTACTTTGGTCACCCAGTCAAAGAAATCTATTAGATTCATCTGGCATGACCTTCCGCTGTGAACCCATGCTGCCTTGGGTCCTGTGCTCCACTGGCCTCTGGGTACTGACTATTCTTTCCTTCAGAAGTGACTCCATCACTTTCCCTACCACAGAGGTCAGACTGACAGGTCTGTAGTTTCCTGACTCTGTCTTGGACCCACTTTTGTGAAGGGAAATCACAACCGCCTTCCTCCAGTCCTCAGGTACCACACCATCCTCCCATGATTTATTAAAAAGAGTAGCCAGTGGTTTCACTAGTTCCTCCCTTAATTCTTTTAGAATTCTGGGGTGAATTCCATCAGGACCCATTGCTTTGTCCACCTTCAGTTTTAGGGTTCTTGCAGAACCCTTTCTTCTGTGAAAGGACTGGGATCGACCCCTATCAAGAGTGCTTCTGTTAATTGGATTAGGCACTTCCCCTCCTCTTTGTGAATACTGAGCAGAAATATTCGTTCAGTATTCCTGCTTTTCATTGTCCCCTCTGCCCACCCACTGTTCATTCCATTCAGTCTCACTATCCCTCCTTTGTCTTTTCTACGCTCGCTGATGTACCTATAAAGGTTTTATCCCCTTCTTAACTGAGTTGGCTATCTTTTCTCAGTTTGGGCCTTTGCTATTCTGACTTCCTCCCTGCTTCCTTCTGCCTTAACTGGTACAGCTCTCTGTCCTGCTCCTTCTGTGTTTCCTTATACTTCGGAATGCTATCTTTTTCTTCCTGACTTTCACAGCCACCTCTTTTGAGAACCATAGTGGCTTTTCTTTCATTTTGATTTGTTCATTTGCTTCACACAAAGGCTTGTTGCCTCTGTGATCGCAGTTTTGATAATTCCCATTGTTGCTCCACACCTCCTTCTAGCCTGTTTGCTAGTGCTTTTCTGAGGCACTCTCCCATCTTGCCAAAGTCAGCCCTCCTAAAGTCCAGTACCCTCACTTTTGTGTGGCTTGACTCTGTAGCTGAGTTTAACGTGGAACCACACTGTTTGATGGTCACTTGTCCCCAGATGGCAACCCACTTCTAGATCTGAGATCCTCTCACTGCCCCTGTTTGAGAGTATGAGGTCTAAGATTGCTCCCTCACGAGTGGGTTCGAAACTAGCTGTCTAATGCCTGCCACCTGTAGGGCATCAAGAATGGCCCTGCTCTTGGATGTGGCTGCAGCAAATGTGCTCAGTTAACATCTGGCATATTCAGGTCTCCCATCAACAGTATCTCCTTTCTCTGCCATTCTAAGAATGCCTTCTATCATATCCTTGTCCATTCCTTCCCCTGACATGGGGTCTGTACACAACCCTGTGCAGATTGTGGTGCCCTTTCAGTCTCCAAGATGACCCACAGTGCCTCCTCTCCTCCCTGTTTACTCTTTTGTTCAGTTGCTTTTATCCCTTCCTTTACATAGAGAGCTACTCCTCCCCTCTTCTCCCTGCCTGTCTCTCCTGTAGGTTATGTACCCTGGTATGTTAACATCCCAGTCATGGTCTCTCAGTACCATGTTTCTGTGACTGCTATGATATCCAGGCATCCCTCTTCCATCAAGGCCACCAGCTCAGGGAGCTTGTTGCCCAGACTACGGGCATTGGTACTCATAACCCTCCACTTCCTGATGGCCTTACTCCCTTTTGCCCCATCCCTGTCCTTCTTGCCTTTGTCACTTTCTTTCTTTACCCCTGCCCTTCTCCCTATCGACACCTCTATGTTGGTGTTTGCCGCACTTACTACCGTGATTATTTGGGGGGGGGCTAGGATTTCCCTGCTCCTTTCCAGTGCCTTCCCTTGGCTAGTTTAAAAGCTTGCCAATGAAGCATTTAAACCTATCACCTAGGATCCTGGTTCTCCTCCCGGACAGATGCAGCCCATCATGCCAGTATAGGCTTGCATCACTCCAGGTGGACCCCAGTTCCCAATGAAGCCAAATCCCTGAGCTCACACAAGTTTTTCAACCACTGATTGAATCCATGGTGTGGAACACCTAGCTCTCCTATGCCATAGATGGGTAGCACCTCCGAGAAGGTTACTGTGCATGCTACTGACTAAGGCCCTCCCCAAATCCACAAACTCTTCCTGCACTTCTCTAATCCTTTCTTAGCCAGGTCATTTGTCCCTAGGTGGACAATGACATCCAGCTCCCTCCTCTGAGCAGCTGTCCGGCAATCCTGAGGATTCGCTCCTGTCTCTGCAAGCCATGGCACCAGGCAGGCACCTTCTCCCCCTCTCCTCCCCAGCTCTACCTTCCTAACAATGGAGTCCCCCACCAGGAGTTGTTTCCTTCCCCTGCAGGGTCCCTTGCCACCCTCCTGTGGGTCTCCTTTGTGGAGGTTCCCAGCATCCTCCTTGGTCTCCACTGTGGGTGCCTCCATAGAGGAACCACACTTTGCCAGAATGGCATAGGAATTGTGGAGAGGTACAATGGGAGGGATGCACCTCTGTTCCACCACCCTCACCCTCCCTGAGCCCACTGTGGTCCAACCACTCCTCTTTCTTCACAACCTCTGAGGCAACGGCAGTGGCACTGGTGGTCCCTGGATGGAAGAGGAGGTCCCTCAAATCCTGGCCAACTCAGCCTGGAGATGAGCAATCTCCTCCCTCAGCCCAGAGAGGTGCCTGCAGATCATACAACACCGCATCCACCAGAACATCTCCCGGAAGACTGCTGCTCCACAGCCACTGCACTGCACCACTCCAATCATGTCTTATTTCTGGCCCCTTAACTGTTTGCAATCCTTACTCTTCCTCTGTTTTTTATTCTCTCTCTCTCTCTCCTTACTTTCTGCCTGTGTACCCTTTAAGCTCCTGATTGTCCTGTTCTGAGACAAGAATATCCTATATTTTGCAGTAGACCACTTACTTGCTCAGAGGCAGACCTCCAGCAGCTAGAGGGGGCCGGAGAGCTACTCTTGCCCTTCTAGGATGATGGGTCCTTGGTGGTTCTGTGATCACTCACTTCCTGCAACTAAACAGGAAGTTCCTGTTGTCAGTCACATTCTGTGCCAATAAAAATAGAACTAGCTTAGGGTAGGGGGGTGGAGGGAAGGGAAGGAGGGCAATATAGTCCCAGTAGAGAAGTTCAGTCACACAGCAGTCCTTTCACCTGGTGTCTTCTGCCAAGCTATTAGCAGAAACTTTCTAAGGCAGTCTTTAAATGTAGCTTCCTTCTAGCTAAGCCACTCCCCCTACTTACCAGATCTTTCTACAAGTAATTTAAACCTCACAGCAGTTGAGTCCTTTCAGTCACCTGAGATTTACACCTAGATAACTCTTCAGATACCCATTCAGTTCAGTTAACCCAAACACACACTTTTTTTTTGTGTGTGTGTTAGTTTTTTTACCCTAAATTAAAAGTCAAATACAAAAGTTCTTCTACTTTAGTCTGTGATCGCAAATTCTCTCACTGTAAGTATTACCTGAGCAACCGCTCCCGTCGTCACGGGGCAAAAACCACACCACTGGGTTTTGTCTTAATGTCGCTTTATTTGATCAAACCTTACACATGCATGCGGGACTTCTGCAAAGGAGAAGCTCCCTGATTACAATTTACAGCAGCTTTTTATAAGCTAGATTCTGCACTTCTTATCTTGAAAAATACCAACATTTCGGTCTAAGCCAATCATAAAGCAGAATAACAAGTTGATACCAATGTAACAGAAAAACAAGTTGATACAAATGTATGGGGTACTTTTCCACTGCTTATTCCATTTCTTTCCCAATACTTCTTGATACATATGCCTGGATCAATCTGACCTGAGTGAAACAATGAGTTTCACTCACACCATAGCAACATACAGCTTGCCTTCAATGCCTCAACGTGCTGTTATCTTATATTTTGTCCGAGCCTGTTATTCAGGCTGGTACAACCAGTTCTGCCCAGTTTTATCTTGCTTTCTGTTCCTACAAATGTACCTCAAGTAACCTCAGTATCATTCTATAACCCTGTTAAAAAAAAACAGCATGAACTCAGAAATTTCTACTACATTCATTATGACTTTGTTACAGCATGGCTTTCAAAGCAAGCATAGCTTCAAGGCATATAATAGCAAATATAGCTTTAGGATATATAAAAATTCCCTCACACTCTCCCCCCTTTTGATACTTTGTATCAACTTTGTGAACTATTACATCTTATTCACGTCTGGTACATCATAGAACGGGAACACCCCGACTAATTCGCTAGGGTCTTGGTCCTTGGGGTGTAATAAGAGGTGCAGCTAGGTGATGGCATGTGGTGACAAGGTGCTACACAGGCGTCACAAGAGAAATTTGAGCAACACAGTCAGGAGCCATAATGCCAGTATCACCACCACGATTACTGCCACCCAGTGGAGGAGGGTAGTGCCCCAGTCACCAAATATGCTTGAGAACCATGACCAGGGGTCCCAGCCCTGCAATATAGGTGCATGCTCACTAAGAACACACTGCTGTAGCGTTTTATTCCCTCAATCACTTGCTCTAGTTCCTGGGGTTATCAGGTATATAGGTGCAGCATTCCTCCCCTATATGGCTTTTACCTCCTGTGATGCAATATATATAATCAAGTGCGGCTCTATTCTGCAAGCTATGATTCTAAGGCTTTAATTTCAGCTGTCAGCAAAGCAGTTGATTTCAAGGTATCATTAATTAACGTTTCCAACTCATAGCTTAACTGGTCAATGTAATGCATGTTCTGAACAACACCCCACCATGGGAAGATTCCTGCTCCAAATTTTTCTCCCACTGGGACACGTTTATTCACGTCCGGCACCTCCCTTTTTTGAACTTGATTTATGTAGCTTACACGCTGATGTATAGCAGATGCTTTGTACTGATATACATGGGCTGCAGGGTGGAGTGTGGCTAGATAGCAGCAGCCCATCCACCCCATAGGTAGAAAAAGATAAGCCCTATCCCCGCATACCCAGTATAGATCTGACAGACTGCCCATGGCAGTGAAATCAGGATGTACTGTGTGGGCATCTGCTTGAGAGCAGTTGGTTATGGTGGACTCAGACTTGGTGGTGCTGTTGTAGTGCCTACAATATTGGCACGTGGACCATCCCAGTGGTGCTAAACTCACTGTTAATTGCTTATTACACAGGCAGAGCCTGGCTGATATATTCTGCTGTCTAACATCTAGATACAACAGGGTTGACACATTTGTATCATTCGGTGGGCTGTACCATACAGTAAAATCGTGCCCCCGAAACACAGTTAGGTTTTTTATTTTGTTTGTAGCATAATCTGGAGCATTAGTGATGTTTCTTCCCCTGATGGCACCGAGAATCTCTGGCCTCAGTGCTATTTACAGGCCTGGGTTTTAGGTGGAACCCTATGGCTGCAGAGAAAGGAGAGCTAGTGCATACATAGCAATCAGAGACATTAGCATTATTAGCATGTAAGTTCATTAAAGTCCACCAAGTGTTCGTAATGTGCAATGGCTCTTTGCTGCGGTGGGAGCAGTTGCCCCCCTTGTATCCAGAGCCCCATAGCAAAAATAGCAGCAATAGTCCGAACGAAAACAGAACAATAACAATGTCCATGGTTGCTCAGTTCACTGTGCAATGGTATCAACTGTAGAGGCTGTCACCAAGCGACAATGAGATGTGTGAATCCATGTTTCTCTCTCCGAGATCTTTATGGCAGTGGCGGTAGTCAGGAACACTTGAAACGGTCCTCACCACCTCGGGGCGCACCACTTCTTTCTTTGAAGTCCTTGATAACAACGAAGTCTCCTGGCTGTATCCTATGCAGGGTCCTCCAGGGAACTGGAGTACAGCTTTACCCTAGGATAGAGAGATCTTAAAACAGCATTAAGAGATAAACAGTAGGCAATCATTTCATTATCTAAACCATGCAATGTTATTCAGTTTTGTGGGAAGGGACATTTGTCATTCTGAGGGCCTTCCATCAAAATTTCATGAGGTGATAAACCCATGGGGCCAGCTCTTCCCCTCATACTCATTAGGGCTATTGGTAGTGCCTTTACCCAACTAAGGCCAGTATCTGCCATAATTTTGGTCAATTTAGCTTTAATGTCTGATTTGCCCTTTCTACCTGCCCTCCGATTGTGGGTGGTATGCACAGTGCATTCGTAAATCCACTTGCAGTGCCTCACACAAGGTTCTGATGACTTCATTTGCAAAATGCGAGCCATTATCGCTGGAGAGCCGGGTGGGAATCCCCCACCTTGGTATGATTTCTCTAATCAGGGCCTTTGCTACTGTACAGGCCGTGGTTTTCCATACTGGGAACGCCTCTACCCACTTTGAAAACATATCTATAATCACTAAGCAATATTTATACCCTTCACACGGGTTTAGCTCAATAAAATCCATCATTAAATGTTCAAAAGGTCCTGTAGGAAAAGGATGGGCAGAGGGGGTTACTTGGAGTCCTCTGCCAACATTATTTTGCATACATATTACACACTTTTTACAAAAATCTTCAGCATATACGGTAAAGCCAACAACATACCAATGTTTATTTACAAGATCGACTTCTCCACTTTTTGAAACATGATCGTTCCATGGGCCAATTTTTTCCAAAAGGAAATACTGCCGAGGGCAGGCAGAGCCTGCCATCGGGTTAGTCCACACCTTAGTGCTAGCATCAACTTTACAGTTTGTTTGCCAGTTACGCTTCTCTTTTGACTGGCCGACTGTTGTAAAGTTGCAACATCCTTTACTGAGAATAAATCAAGTTGGTTAGTTACAGTCAAAGACATTTGAAATTTCTGAACACTCCCAGAAAGAGCTGCTTCCTTTGCAGCTGCGTCAGCCCTCGCATTCCCTGCAGAAACAAAATCTTGGTTAGAAGTATGGGCTTGACATTTTACAATTGCTAACTTTTCTGGCTTCTGGATTGCTAACAAAAGATTTTTTTACCAAATTTGCATGCGAAATAGGTTTTCCAGCTGCTGTTAAAAACCCTCTGTGTTTCCATAGGGTGCCAAATCATGAGCTACCCCAAATGCATATCGACTATCTGTGTATATGTTAACTGTTTTACCTCGGCTTATTATACAAGCTCGCCAGAGCTTATGAGTTCAGCAGCTTGGGCTGATGTCGTGGGGGTACCTTGCTCCTTCCATGACATAGTTTTGAGTACACTGCATAACCTACCAAGGGGATTCTTTTTCGTCTCTTTGTGCGAGACACACAACAATAATTCTAAGTCTGCTTTTTAGGCTGGGTACGCTCTGCGATATCCGGCCGAGGCTTACAGTCTAAATCAATCACTTGCCCATGTCGTGCTCCTCCCTCCTCCGAGGTGGGAGCAACGTCGCTGGGTTTAAAGTGGTGCACCTTTTCAAAGTTATGTTAGACATGGTTAGTAACACATTTTGATACTGAAGCAATCGTGCAGGCATTAAGCGAGGCTGTGCGAGCTTGTAGCAGAATAGAATGCACAGAATGAGGCACATGCACTGTCAAAGCACAGAATCCTACCAGATCCACGCATGCCAACACCGCTTAGTAGCCAGCTGCCACCGACTGCAAGCAAGACACCATCCCACATACCACTGAGTCCAAACGCTTCTAGTAATATGCTATGGGCCTCTGTCCCCCTCCATGTTCCTGTGTCAATACAGCTGACATGTAACCTCCTTTACTATTCACAAACAGATTAAAACCCTTCTCATAATTTGGTAGTCCCAAACAAGGACTTGTAACCAACACATTTTTAAGTTTCGCAAAACAGATCTCTAGATCAGGTGTCCACCTGATCTCCTCAGTCATCTGCATTTTCTTGCCAAATATGGCTTCATGGAGGGGTTGTGCCAACATAACATAATCCACGATCCAGGCTCTACAATAGCTCACCATACCCAAAAAAGACATAATTTGCTGCTTGGTAACTGGGTGTGGCCAAGCTGTTATGTTCTTAATTCTCTCAGGGTCTAGCTTTCTACCACTGCCAGACAAAACATGACCCAAATATTTTACTTGCTTTCTACACAATTGCAATTTTTCTCGAGACACTTTATGCCCATTCTCAGCCAAGAAAAGTAATAAAGCTTTTGTATCCTGTTCATTTGCTTCCTTACTGGGGCTAGCAAGCAATAGATCATCCACATACTGTATTAGGGTACTGCCCGATGGGGCCACAAAAGCGGATAGATTCTCTATTATTTGAGCTGAGAATACTGCTGGAGACTCAGCATAGCCTTGGGGGCAGGTCCAGGTCCACTTTTCCCTTTTGTAGGTGAATGCAAACCATTCCTGGCTACTGGGTTCTACGGGGATACTATAAAATGCATTTGCTAAATCAATGACCGTGAAATAACAGCTGTTATGTGGAATAGATGACAATACAGTAATCGGGTTTGGCACTACCGGGTCGTGCATGTACTGCTTCATTTACCGTCTCAGGTCCTGCACAAGCAGTAACTTCCATTTGGCTTTCTCACTGGTAAAACTGGTGTATTTACTGTTGCATATGGGCAGGGACGCATTCTCCTTTCCACTAATGCTGCATGCACTGGGGCTATTCCTCCTCCTTCTCTTTACCCAGCGGATATTGATGCTTCATTCGGTCTGTAAGAGGACTTTGGCTTGACCATAACGGGTTGTGCATTCTTCAGTAATCCCACATCATACTTTGATTCTGCCCATAGCTTTGCTGGTAACTCATTTATCCAACTTACACTCTCCTGCATGCCTGTTTCTTCACAAACCTTTCGCACATTCACTTCTCTTTCATCCGCTCGTACCTTAACCTTTCTGTTAATTATGTATTTTTCACAGTTCCCAGCCCTTGATATTAGCTTGCTTCCTACATGTTCCCAATCACACAACTGTACCATTTTGTTACCGATGGCTCCATTCCTTCCACTCAAGGGGTTCTCTTGCTATGAAAATGTGCGGTATGACCCTGGCTCTTGAATACCTTTAATTGTTTCTGCATTCAGCCTCACTGAGGCTGCACAATGATCCTTGCCACATATATCTCTGACACCCAGATGGCCTGTTCTACTGGCTGTTTTCCCACTCTTTGCACTCATAAGTTAGGTCCCGACCTCCCACTGCATAATGTGTTGTACAATGCAAATCTGTCTGTAACTGCAACTGGCCATGTGTTACTACTTCTGCCCATTCTTGTAGCCAACCCACCTCCTTTGGTTCTGTTAATTTCAACTATACAGCCAATCCCCTGTTCTTTCTGCCAAACATGGATACAAACCCACCCTGGTGCTTCTATATTAACCCCTCTGGGGTACAAGTAATGTGCATTTACCTTGACAGGAGATCCTTCCAATAAATTCACAGGACAGGTCATGCTACTGAGGAAAGTATGTTGTAATTCCATTTTTCCATATCGAACCGTAATGAGATTGTTAATTGCTCCTTTGTGGTACTCTGATGCCCCTATTGTTGTCACCATTCGACTGGATAAGGGTGCATTTAACTTGCTTTTTGAATTACTGACATTGAGGCACCTGTGTCTATCAAGAAAGTCAACTTTGTGTTCATGATTATTAAGTCTATTACTGGACTACCTTCTGGTGTTGTTGAAGCACATAGCATTTGTGAAAAGGGGGAGGGGGAGTGTTCCTCTAACCTTCAGCTGTCATTGGCAAAGCCAACATTATTAGTCCAGAACTGAGGATCCCGAGGATTTCCACCCCATCCTTGCTGCTGATTTGGCTGCCACTGTTGTGGAGCAGGACGGGGTGGTGGCGGAGGCAAGAGGGCATTGGAATCTTGATTTCGCTGCCACTGATTGGCCTTTACACGATTTCTTGCTATGTGTCCCTGTTCTCCACAAGCAAAACAGATGATACCACCTCCCGGTCCGGGTCTTTGTCCTGCCGATCCTTCCGATGGTTGCCCTTTTCCCTCCTCCTGTAGATAACCTCCATTATTTCGTCCTCTCTGTCTTCTTCTGTTGCCATTTCCACCTCCGGTTGGGGCTGCTTACTGTCTCTCTCAAAGTACATCAGCTGAGCCTTTTCCAGCTTTTCTTTCTTTTCCTTTTGTATCTCCTTCTGCTGTCTCTCAGTATGTTCAGCATACGGCAGTAGGTCGGCCATTTTCTTTGTCTCCCATCCAATGCACACTGTGGTAACTCCCAATCTAATTGGCTCACTCAGTCCAGTGCAAAAAGCCATACCCAACTGATGCTGGTATGCGGGATTATCCATCCCAATACCGGAAAATTGCCTAAAGACCCCCTCCAATCGTTCCTTGTAATCGCGTACTGATTCCTCATCTTTTTGTCTCGTATCCCGGATGCGAGACCAGTCTGTCACATCTCTGCATTTTTCCCATAGTTTTATGCACACTGCATTAAATTGTGGCATCATTTGGTCCCTTGGCTTCTCTGGGTCCCAGGCCTCTTTTACTTCCTCCCACCTGCCCTTTAATGTCCGTCTAAGACACTCTCCAACCTCAGTCGTAGACAGTTCATACATTTTTATTAAGTTTGTTAACTCCTTTATATATTCTTCTAAGTTATCTTGAGGCTTTGGTACATCTTTCAGGGCCTCTCTTAACTCCTCAGGATTCCATGGGTGGTCCACTTCAATGTATTTAGGGACTGCAGGCTGGTCATTGGTAGCCAGTCTTCCTGCCTCGGGGTGTGGGTTGGGATAACGTATCAAAGGCAACTGCTGTGTTACTTTCTTTTTTCTCCCTCCCTGTTTTGGGCCCTTAGTCCTTGCATCAGTTTGCCTAAATACCCAAGGCTTCCCATCTCCCTTGCCCTGTACCTTCCCTTCCAGTGACATAGATTCCACTGCTTCAACCAGGTCCTCTTCCCCCTCTTCACTCCCTGACTCCTCATCTGACTGAACGGGTGTGGGGGATTTTGGGCTTTTTCTGGGGACTGTGACTGCAGCCTCCTGCACCAGATTCACAGGAGGATGTTGAACAGGCGTGTCGCTAGTCAATTGGGCAGCCTGTTGAATGCCCTGTGCCGGTTGTACTACTTGGCCCGGCTGGACTATCAGTGCTTGTTGAGCAGGTAGGGCAGCAGGCACAGCTGGGGCAACCTGTTCTGGTGGCACATCTGGCACCACCCCTCCCTGTGGGACCGGCGGAACAGTTGGGGGAGGGGGCCAATATGGTGGAGGGGTATTGTGATGATGAAACACCCTCCTTCGGTGTTCAGTATCTTCCCCTTCTTGTTTTACCATTAACCCTCTCACTTGATTTTCATGTCGCCTTTCTGCCTCTCTTCCCATATTCTAAACCTTGACCAGTCTACCTTGCACCCTTTTGTTTGCTCTTTCTTTTCTTCCAATGCTATCCTTGCTTCCTTTAGTACATCTATACTAAAAGTACCTATAAGGGAAATATTCCCTGGTCAACTTATGCCATTGTCCTATCTCAGAGACCGAATCCTGGCCAAACTTATCAACCATACATTTTGCTGGTCCAGATAATACTAACTCTGGACCCAGGCTATCTTTTGTTCCTTGTTTCCCATTTTATCTAGGCCTGTTCTTTTATAGTGCACACTGCCCAAGGTATACTTGTACTAGCAGTGATGATGAGTGTCGCTGCCCCTAGGTGTCACGCCCCTGATGGGGTTCCACAAAATTTCCTTCTTTTTGTCCATAGGAAGCAACCCGATCACGAGGTGACACGGACCAAGAACTCATCCTGCCGACTCACGCCACAACTGTGATCACAAATTATCTCACTGTAAGTATTACCTGAGCAACCGCCTCCCGTCATCACGGGCCAAAAACCATACCACTGGGTTTTGTCTTAACGTCGCTTTATTTGATCAAACCTTACACATGCATGCGGGACTTCTGCAAAGGAGAAGCTCCCTGGTTACAATTTACAGCAGCTTTTTATAAGCTAGATTCTGCACTTCTTATCTTGAAAATACCAACATTTCGGTCCAAGCCAATCATAAGGCAGAATAACAAGTTGATACCAATGTAACAGAAAAACAAGTTGATACAAATGTATGGGGTACTTTTCCACTGCTTATTCCATTTCTTTCCCAATACTTCTTGATACATATGCCTGGATCAATCTGACCTGAGTGAAACAATGAGTTTCACTCACACCATAGCAACGTACAGCTTGCCTTCAATGCCTCAACGTGCTGTTATCTTATATTTTGTCCGAGCCTGTTATTCAGGCTGGTACAACCAGTTCTGCCCAGTTTTATCTTGCTTTCTGTTCCTACAAATGTACCTCAAGTAACCTCAGTATCATTCTATAACCCTGTTAAAAAAAAACAGCATGAACTCAGAAATTTCTACTACATTAATTATGACTTTGTTACAGCATGGCTTTCAAAGCAAGCATAGCTTCAAGGCATATAATAGCAAATATAGCTTTAGGATATATAAAAATTCCCTCACAAGTCCCAGCAGAGAAGTTCAGTCACACAGCAGTCCTTTCTCCTGGTGTCTTCTGCCAAGCTATTACCTTCAACACCTGTCACCAGTCTTTGACTCTAGATGGAGCAAAACCGTGTATTGACTACTACTCAGAACAATATTCAGGCAGGCTTTGCAGCTTCAACTAACAAAAAGGGGAGACAAGCAATCCTTTTCCTGCAAAAGTTCAAGAAAATAAAACCCCTCAAACTGATTCCAGTAACTACACTTTGAGCTTCCTAGCGAGTTCTTAAAGCATCAAGAAAATGCCTGTGGCACTCATGAATGGGAACTGCAGGGGGGGCATTTGTAATGTGAAGTCCGAATCTCTGCAGCGTTTGGAGCTTCATGTTAGCCAGTAGTTTTCCTTTAACTACCTCAGAAGTTGGTGGGTGCCACTGTGATTAGGTATTGCCTTTAAATGAAGAAATGATTATTTAAATGTCTAATGCTATATCAATCTAATCCAAATGCCAAATCAATGCCAAGCAGTTGTAAATAGCTTGACCTTTGCTTCCAATTTCCCTGTCCTAACCCTCACTCTATGTAAATATATTGTTGTTGTTTTTGCATACATCTGTTGTAGTGAGCATATTATTAGAGAGAGTCAATAATTGCCAAATGTCTAAAATGTAGGGAAGTGTCTATTGCGTCATGTTTGGGGTGGCACTATGGTACTGTTGGTGGACACAGCAACCCAGACAGTTGTACCAGGTATTATGCTAGCACACATAAAGTATACTCTGAGTGGAGGTACTGCACATTTATGTTATCTTGGAAAACAACCAGTTTTAAAATAAAATATGAACCCAGACTCATCAACCTTGGCCTGGCCAACTAAGGCAGGGGTAGTGTAGCCCATAGATACTCGGCACCAGGGTTACATTCCTATTCTCTAGGTGCAAGATTTTGCACTTTTTGGCACTGAACTCCAACTGCTATGCTCTTGACCACTCCACAAGTTTATCAAGATCTCTATTGATTCTTTACACCCACTCCTGAGTGTTCATCCTACTGTAGAGTCTGGTATCATCTGCAAAAAGTCCTACCTTCCCTTCCAGTTCTTCTGCAATGTCACTTACGAAGACATTGAAGAGGACCTGTCACAGTACTGAGCCCTGTGGCACCTCACTGGTCATTCTCCAATCACTAGAATGAGTGAGTGCTGTAAACCACAACCCTCTATCTCCTATCCGTTGATCAGTTTCTAACCCAACTTGCCCTTTTAGGACCCCATCTCTAGGGTACTCAGTTTCTTTATCAGCCTCATGTGTGGCATAGTGTCAAAGGCCTTCTTAAAGTCCAGATAGGCCATGTCCACTGTCCTCCTCTGATCTATTTCCCTAGTCACCCAAAGAAATCTATCAGATTTGTTTGGCATGACCTTTCCCACTCCCCACCCGTGAATCCATGCTGCCTGTGGTCTTGCAGCCCATGGATTCAAGACATTCTATGAGTCTTTCTTTCAGTAGGGTTTTCATTAAATTCCCCACCACTGAAGTAAGACTGACCAGCCTATAGTTGCTAGCCTCCTCCCTGCTGCTGCTGATATTATGTAGGGAGACCATGTGAACCTATCTCCAGTCCTCTATATCCATGCCTGTTTCCAGTGAGCTGTTAAACAAGGCTGTTAGTGGTGTAGCTAGCACCTCCCTGAGTTCTTTCAGTACCTTGGATGTATCCAGTCTGGTCCCATAGCCTTATCCACCTTCAGAGCTGTAAGTTCCTTCAGGACCGTTTCCTCTGAAAATGGACTTGTGTCCATCTGCCCTGCTCCCTTTGTTCCTGCTACCCCCTGGTGGTCATACAACTTTTATGTGTATTTGCAAAGTTAGCAAGTAACAGTCAGATTGTATTTCTCTCTGCAGTACACAAATGGCTCAGCTTTAAAGCTAATGTGTGATTCTTGGAAACAGAAGGTCACTGCTTAAGGCAACAATGGGGAAGATGGTAGTAGTATAAGTTCATATATCTCATCAAATGTTAAATTTCAGCCAATCAGCATGTGCCACGTCATTTGACAGGTGGGCGTGGCCTAAAATGGACCAATCAGAATCACCCCTTGTTAAACCGGAAGTCCCTCCCTAAATTGCGCTAGCCCCGCCCCTTGCACAGGAAATGACATGCATTCGAACCCGTGTCCCACCCCTTGCACAGGAAATGACCTAACAACACCATTTTGTAAGCTTCTTACGCCCCTCCTTCTCGTGCACTCCTCGATCCCCTGCCAGACCATCCTGGCTGGAACCCGAGTCCCACCATGCTAGCTTGAACTCCTGCGCCCTCCTTTCTCCTGCACCCCCACCATCCTGGCTTGAACCCTGTCCCCGCCCTCCTTCCTCGTGACTCCTCGATCCCCTGCCAGACCATCCTGGTTGGAACCGAGTCCCACCATGCTAGGTTGAACTCTCATGCCCCTCCTTTCTCCTGCACCCCCACCAGCCTGGCTCGAACCCCTGTCCCTCTTCACCACCGTGCTCCTCCCACCCCAAAAATCAGTTAGTGTTTATGTAGTGTGTGCCCCTGTAGGCCTATTGTATAACTGCAGGGCATGTGTGTTTTTTGATTAGGATATTTTCAGAAAGAAGTATCTAGGAGGAACCTGATCATGCAGAGGTTTCACAGATCTGTGTGGAGACCCCACCCCGAGGGAAATTCATATGCCTGTGTGAGTACCCTTTTTCTGTTTTGTAACAGTATACAAAATTATTTAACATGCATCTGTAGGACTGTGTCAAACTTGCATCAAAAGGATAGCTTTATGTAAATGCATGTAACATTTATAAGCTAAAACGGGGACCTCTGTGTAAATAAGATGGTTCAGCAGTTTTCTGGATAGCATTGCAACAATCGCTAGAAACTAATTATTTATACTTTTGTCATGAATTAGAAAGAATAAAACTATATAAGAAAAAAGGAATACACATACCTATAGTTCACCCCCCTCAGCTCTGTGTAGTATCAAGGAGAAGGCTGAAATGAAATGTGTGTGATATTTATAATGTTTTGAAAAAGGGGGGGGGCTACAACAGATGTACCTCTGACACGTTACCATGTATAGTATGATGGGGTGTGGTGATGGTTTTACCAAGGGGCAGTCCATCTTGCTAAGCATTATATAAACCCTGCATTTGAAGCCAGAAGGCACAGCTTTTGAGAGATTTCTCAGATTCTGTTTTAGAGACTTGGAGCAGATTATCAAAAACATCAAGCAAGAAGATGGCAAGCGCTTCTCATTTCAACATCCCTGTAACAGGTCAGATTGTCATACCACCTAATGAAAAATTCAACCTCCCTGTAACAAGCCAGATTGTCACACCACCTAATGAAAAGTCTGAGATGAAAAGCCAAGCAAGAAGATAGCTGTCGGGGCCCCACAACCCAAGCCAACGTATGTGTACTACGTGAGGTGTGAAAACGAATGCCCCACACAAGTCTTGTTGAGTGGAAGAGTGTCTGACATAAAAAAGAAACTCACTGAACAGTTTGGTGAATCAGAAAATCCTAAACCTGACTGTCCTTCCAAAGAGACACCACTGCAAGACCTTGAAGAGTTGCTGGGGTGTGAATCTGATGCAGAAAAAGAAGTTACTATGAAACCAAAAACAGAGAGTGACAAGAAGGGAGAGCCAGAGATGATGGTCAGTGAGACACTGCCAAAAAAAGCATCAGAGAAAGTTGTGAAAAAGAAATGCAAGACAGAGCCAAGAGGGCACTCTGACCAAGAGGGGGGTGATGATGATGATAATGCAGCCACAAGCAGTCAGGCCCAGGCTAAGAAAGAGAAAGATGAGAAAATGAAGAAAAGAGTTGCCTTGATGAGGTAAATGCATTTTAACATATAAAAAATGTGAGTGGTTACATGGCATAACTGAGGGAGATGAGTTAGCAGTAGAACTAAATCTTACCTATAATGAGTCAGAGGACCAATGCTGTTTTGTTTTACTTTAATAGACAGAAGGATTTGCGATGGAGCAGCAGTCATATTCGGACAGCATGGATTCTCGACTTTCCACAAATCTACTGCTCGACTGTCTTTGCTGTGTGAAAGATACAAATGTGGTTGTTAATGAGATGTGTGAGAACCAGTATGTTAGAAATACAGAGAGCTATAGAATGTTTCAAAATGTCGCAGAACAGTCTGTGATCACCACACAACCCTCTTTTTCTACTGAAATTAGACAGGGGACCTCATGTGAAAAATCAGGCCTTAGTAGTAAACCCCCCAAAACTGACAACGATATGTATTGTAAGTACATTATGTATCATACCATCCGTGGTGCAATTGCTTCAGTGATACAGAGGGTAATACATTGTGAATTGGTTGATTCCTGTCCTGGGTGTGAGATAGATGATCCGAGTCAGAAAAACCATTCATGTGTCCTTGATGACTTAAGGTCTAAAGAAGCATACAGAAATGTTTCTGAAGCCATACATATAGGGTAGCTCATGCTCCGTGATCTTGGCAATCACTATGAAGCATCAGGGTTAAATATGACCAATTGTACCCTGGAAACTATAAGTCATGTTTTAAATGATGTGAGAAAATCTGATGACCCCATGTGGTTAGTTATGCAAATGTTACAGCAGACAGACGGTGAAATTAAAAGATGCCTGCCGTCTGGTCAGCAAAGGTCTTTAAAAAATTTCTAAAAGAAATTCAGGAACACTGTTTATATTGTAAAAAAATACCCCAACACCTGCCCCTACCCTCCCCAAATTACTACATGGAAACATTTCAGTACCAAAATGTGTCATAATTTATTTTTTACAGATAATCATGTGGAATGCAAGTACAGAGAGAATCCAAAGGTTTATGTATCTGATCCTAAGCCATTACTGTCATCCATCACTGTTTGGTTCACCTCAATATGACATTTGCCTTTGTGAGATACATGCAGCCTATGAACTGATGATGTTTGCCCTTCCAGAAGTATGGGAGGATACAGATAAATATATAAATGAATCTGTGTTACCACTTGTAGAAAATGTTAAAGTGATTGCCGTTATATTCATGGAAGACGATGAATGTCTTTGTGGACTTTATATCATGGTCGTCATAGCCATGTGTGTGTGTACTACAAAGCAGAAAAAACCTTGTGATATTGTGCGTGTTGTTAACCTGGCTTCTCTGCTTGCTGAAATAATCCACTGGTCAAAAAAAGGACCCTTTAAAAAATGATATAAGGAAATTCAGGAACACTGTTTTCATTGTTAAAAACATCCCCCACCCCCACCCCAAAAACTTCTACTTGTTACCATTTTAATATTGTTCATATTGTTACCCTGGCTTTACCACTTGCTAAATGTACATTTTTTCCAGAGTATACAACAATGGGAAACACCCTGTCAGTGCATCCAGAGGCTTATTTACCAACTAGTCAGACACAAAGCTAAACAACCTGGTTTAAATCTACCTACAGGACAAGCACCGTCTGTACTTTTAGAGACATGCTGGTCTTTTGATGGTCTCCCAGAGGGACCCCAAAGGAAACTGTGGATTATTTTAAGGATGAGGGGCTACTCTTGAGGAAGCAATGTTTAAAATTGCTATAGAGTTTATGACATAACCCTTATGATGTAATACACTTTTGTGGTTTTATCTGTACTGCTGTTGACTTTTAGTGTTTAGTTTGCAGAACGGGGGTCTGAGTCTGACATCATAAATTTTGCTTCTTTATCGCTTTTGTTGTGTTTCATAAACCAGATTTAGCATATGCTTTTCCTAAATAGTGTATTATAATGTACTTTCAGATGGAACGACTGGCATGCTTCCAATATTCCAGACAGTCTTGATGTCTACAATGTACCGTGTGATAAAGGACATTTTAAAGGAACCTATATACTTTGGAAAGCAGCCTGCATTAAATGTCTGCTCTGAAGATGCTGCTGCTTCACTGGCAGAAAACACACTGACTCTGATTAAAGAGTTGCCACCCCTTGTATGGAGACTCTATGTTGACGTAATGGAAAACAATAACCGTAGAGCAGTATGCAAGGTGAATGTCATTTTAGATGTAACAGAATGTCTTCAAAATCAGCCTTGTTATTTTGAGTGGTGTATGGCATATGTGTGTATGTATTGTGCATACCTCATCACTAAGGGTGAAGTGGACGATGCCAATGCTTGTGTAAAACATGCAGCTCAAAAGTTGCTGTTTCGGGGTATTGTGAAGCGTGTAAAAATTGAAGAGTAGAAAAACAAAATTATTATATAATCTGTTGCATGCTTACCATGTGTTATGCCTTTTGTATGTAGAACCTATATGCATTAGTTGATGTATTATAAAGTAAATATTGAAATACTGTTATGACGTGTGTATTTATAAATAAAATATAATCATGCATTGCCCTTTGTGGTTGTCATAGTGTTATGCCTTTTGTATGTAGAACCTATATGCATTAGTTGATGTATTATAAAGTAAATATTCAAATACTGTTATGACGTGTGTATTTATAAATAAAATATAATCATGCATTGCCCTTTGTGGTTGTCATAGTGTTATGCCTTTTGTATGTAGAGCCTATATGCATTAGTTGATGTATTATAAAGTAAATATTCAAATACTGTTATGACGTGTGTATTTATAAATAAAATATAATCATGCATTGCACTTTGTGGTTGTCATAGTGTTTTAAAAGAACAAAAAGACACATACTTTATTTTACTGGTGACAAGAGTTTTGCTAGCTAGCAGATGTCGGGTGTTGACGAAAGGGAGATGAATGATCACCTGTTCCAGAATATATATTTTAATGCAAAAAAAGTGGGTAGTTTCACAGGGTGACTCAGCTGTATAAGGCTGCAAAAAACTTGATAAAGAGGGTCACCAGGAAAGGTGTTGCAGAATGGCTTGTGTAAGAAGGAGTCAGATTCATTACACAAAGCAGCCAGAGTCCGACGAAGAGAAATCTTGTCATTGTTTCTGACATAGACAGACAATGGCAAGCTGGATTTAGTGATATGAGTCAATATGCAAAAGTACAATAATGGTTTGGTACATATTGACGCATCGATGTGCTGTCCAAGTATGCCTGGGTAGTGACTTTAAGAGACAAATCAGGCAAGGCAGTGATATGCTTTCTAAAACTATTTTTAAAAGTGGACGCACACCTCAGAAGTTGCAGACTGATCAGGGTAAAGAGTTTCTAAATGCTTCCTTAAAGAACCTATTAAAACAAAATAAAATACACCATTTTGTGATTAATAAATGAAGTTAAGGCCAGCATTGTAGAAAGATTTAATAGGACACTGAAGTCACACATGGCGTTACTTTTTACAGCCAGAATACTTGGAAATATATGATGTGTTGTCAGACCTGGTGCACAGCTATAACCATACTTATCACAGAAGCATTAAACACAGACCTGTGGATGTTAACCCTTCCAATGCCCTGTGTGTATGGAAGATCCTATACGGTAATTCTGTTCTTGGCAAAAAACAAAAGGGTACCCTTCAGAAAGATGATCACATGAGACTATCTAAGCTAAAAGGGGTGTTTGAAAAGGGATATGAACAGACGTACACAGATGAGATATTTATTGTGATGGAGGTCTTAAAGACACAGAGGCCCACCTATAAGCTAAAAAGACTATCAGGGGAAGACATTAAAGGTACTTTTTACTTAGAGGAGCTGAAAATTTGAACCTGATGAGGACCGTGTACAGGGTGCAGAAAATCCTGAAGGAGAAAAAGTGTGGCAGAAAAACTTGGTATCTGGTAAAGTGGAGAGGGTGGCTCGATAAATTTAATGGCTGGGTTGAGGCACAGGTTCAGGACAGATTAGAAGCAGATAAGGCTTAAAATGCCTGCAAAATGGATTTTATATCATATTGCCCAGCAATGCATCGCACAACATTTTCCCCAACAATACTATATCCACTTTTACTGTAGTTACCACAAACGCTGAACTACCTGGTGAATGGGAAGTGGGCTTACAGAAATTCAATTACCTTCTACCTGGGACAATGTGCCTGCACAGAAAAACAGGTTCAGTATGCTCTATCAGCCTCTAAACGTAGCCCACAGTAAAACACCACCAATCTGGACCCTTTACTGAGTCAGGCATTTAAAATCCCATCGGGCTATTATCCCAACATGGCTGGTGTTGATTGCTCAAATTAATAAAAGTATATTTGAAATGAACTGCCAGTGGTTTTGGAACAACAAACCGCCGAGAGAAATAAGCGTTGGACAGTGACATCAAATGTATTTTGTTTATGCATGGGCAGTTACAGTACCTTTTGGGTTTTAGGCAGACTCGAGGTAGGTGTAGGAAAGAATCTAGCAAAGAACCCTCCAGATATTAATGGAGCTTTTACACATTATATATACACTGACATTATCACATGAAATAGTGGGTGACAGTCTAGTGCCTTTGCTGAGATGCGTATCCGTCAGCTCAAGACAATGAGATAGTGACTCGTGACCTCACGATAAACCCCATTATCAAACAGTCAGTAAACATCAGATCGATACAGTCACTATTGAAATAAAGAATGATCAAAAATGAACCTGTACCATTTCGATTTGGAAAGGTGATCATGAAGTTGCATTTTCGCCCCAGAGAGTGCTCTAAAATTTAAACAAGGATGGTGATTGTTTGACATTATGGGGACTCCTGCCTTGTACTCAGAAGCTATTACAAGACACAGGCAGGATACGGTCTGCCAGGCTTTCATGGACTTCTCTATATGTATGGTTCTGGTATAGGAGGGATATTCTGTAGTCTGTTCAGAAAGCAGTTCCATTTTTAAGAAGGGGGTTTGAAATTGCAAAACCACATCTACAGACAGCTGCTAAAAAATGCTAGCAAAGGATGTTATGGGGCATCATGACTAGTGCTGTCACCCAAAAGATGTCAGGGGTGATAAGCCTACCAGGGTAGACTCAGGGCTGATTGTATTCAAGATAGGTAAAAGAGAAAGCGCAGAGTACACCCTTCGCTTCTCATCGGCCCCCGGCTACTTTAAAAGAGGTGTTTCAAACGCAAAACTTCACACATAAAAGAAAACGCCAAAGGCAAAAAGGATCTTCGAAGGGTCAGAAAAAAGCAGAGACCTGTTCTAAAAAACATGGCTTTCGTGCACTGTGGTTCTGAAGAATGCACAAAATCAGAACTTGACTTGTTTGCCGTTTCTCCACACAGACAAGAATTGAAAAAGCATTTATGTAGAGATACCCCTCTGGCTGCCTTTCAGAAAACTCACCAATTGAATTTTATATAGCAGGGACTGGTGAAGACTATTTGGATCTAAACAACACACTCTTTACCTGGTTTGCAAAATCACTGAAGCGGATGGTAGTGATATACCTGCAGTGGCCAAAGTGTGCCTTATAAACTACCCAGTGGCAACCATTTTCAGTCAGCTGATGTGACTGTCGGTGATCGGCTCATCAGTCAGAGCAATAACTGTTACCCTACAGGGCTGTCATAGAGTCTGTGCTGAACTTCAGTAGAGGACCCTTTCTACACAATTTACCGTGAGGGTTATTTTACAAAGACACCCCTAGGAAACATGAAATCACAGACAGAGATGGTGATAATGTAGGTTTTAATAAAAGAAGCCTTCACACATCTCAGTAGAGGGTAGAACTGCTGGGACACTTGCACACAGACTTGTTTTTCAAGAGAAACTGATGCTGAATGGCGTGGATATTAAAATTAAAACTGACACGTAACAGGGACAGCTTTTGCCTGATGAGTGGAGATGCTGAGCCTTATAAGCTAAAAAGTCATGGCCGCCCTCTGTTTGTCAAAGGGTTAAGTGACCCCCAGAGTCTGTCTGGGACACTCAGAAGCCCTGCTCACCTCCAACGCTAAATACCTTATAGACAGAGTGGGTATGAAAGTGTTCAGCCTCTGCAGGCAGCAGGGTCTGCAACCAAGATAATTTGTTTTTGGGACAGTTGCCAAAATGATGGTCATGGGATTTGTTGACAATGATGCTTTTAGTGGTTCCTACTAAAAACCCCTTTAACTTTAAGCATTATAACATTAATTTTGTGGCTCTGTATCTGGACGGTGAACAAATTCCCGCTAAACCTCTGCAGCCAGATTTTAGAAATGGGAATGCTGTGAGAGATTATTTTAATCTAGTACTAGCGGTGGGGAAATCTATGAAAGATCGACCGCTTTTAGTTAACTGTCAGGAATTTACCCAAGGGTACACCCTGTTTGTCTTTGATCTCACTCCGGACCAAGAATGTGCTGATCATTATTCTTTAATTAAAACTGGGAACCTCAGAGCTGAGATCAGATTTGCAGAAGCCCTTCCACAAACAGTTAATCTCATTATCTATGCAGTGTTTGATAATGTCATTGAGATAAACCAGAGAAGAAATGTCATTTTTGATTATATGTGATAAACCATAAAAATGAACACAAAGCAGCTGGAAAAAATTGTAACCAGTGACACCCACATCCGTGACTGCTTTCTGGGTGTGTTTCCCTGTGATCTGCTACCCAAGGAGAGACTGAGAAACCTTCCCGCAGCACTAGTCATCAATACTGACCCCCATGACCTCCCTGGACAGCACTGGTTAGCCGTATACATTTCAGAAAATGGGGCTGGGGAGTTCTTCGACAGCTACGGTTTTCATCCTGACAATCATGCACAAACTATTGGATTTTTTTTAAACAGAAATGCAAACAACATTTTGTACCAAAACACACAGTTACAAGATACCTTTTCTACCACCTGCGGATTTCACTGCATATTTTCTTACACCACAGATGCAAAGGACTTTCTTATGATCAGATTTTAAAATGTACTCTAATGATTTGCTGAAAATGATGCCATGGTAACTAGTTTTGTACGTCATTTTCCAGACATCTAAACATGTCAGGTCGCGTGATCAGTGAGGTGGCAACATGTTCAGACTTGTTTGTCTTGTAATGAATTTAAAATATGCAGCAGCTTGTAATTTTATTCAAAAACCAGTCAGTTATAAAAATCATATATAAACACTCATAATTGTGTGTCTCTGTTTGCTGTGTTTAAACTGTGGGGGCTGTGTTTAACATTTTCAGATATGCAATGTCTTCAATAATGACAAAAATATATAAAATATAAAGGTGTTTATTGTAAAAACTGCCAATAAAATACAACAAAATCAGTGGTAACATCATGGATAAGATATGCAAATGTCTTCAATAATGACAAATATAAAATACAAAGGCATTTATTGTAAAAACTGCCAATAAAATACAACAAGTATCAGTGGTGACATCATAGATATGATATAATAAACAAAAGCATCTCCTGTTAAAAATGCACACTATATACGCCATAACCCTGAGGTAGAATTATAGCACATCTTTCTGAAAACATGTTAACATATTCAACTATGAAGTAGGCTAACATGCATCAATATAAACACTTTTTTGTAAAAGCAGGATTACATATTCAGTATGAGGTAAATGGCTAACATAGGTTGTACATAGCACTCACTGAGGTAGGATTACATATTTAATATGAGGTAAAATGTCTCACATATGCTGTACACACAGTCACTGAGGTATCTAACATTCATACATAGAGATTGCATTTTAGGTTTACATAGTGAGCCACACAGGTTTCTTAAAAGACTTTTGTCTTTGGCGCTCACTGACCATTGGCTAACTGGAGATGGCTGTGGCTGTTTTGCACCAACTACCGATTTCAGCCTTTCCACATAGCTCCTGTTTGCTGAGTGAGCAAACACTGAGGTGGGTATGTTAGACTCAGCCATTGCTTTGACAAAACATCCCAGCCCTTTGGCTTTCTGTGGTCAGGGATTGCGTGAGGGCTGTAGCCAGCCTTACTAACTCGACCATGTGAGACCCAGAAACAACAGTGCCTTTATACATTAATTCACCTTATCACTCCAAAACACAATATCCTTGTTTTTGCCATATGCTTTAACAAAAGTTCAGCATTGGTTTTAGACCGATGAGAAACACTACTTAAAATGTCTTTTTCCATAGTACTAGGTACAGAAGCTGTCTCTGCTATGACCGTAGGGGTCAGACATTGATTCATTTTCAGGCATGAGTAATGTCAAACTGGTTTTAGCTTGTTCTCCTTGTCTTACCAAAGTCAGATAGCGTTGTAACACAGCAGAGTACATTTTGGCTTTGTCATAGTCTGATAAATCAGTCCGGACAGTATAGCTCTCATGTCAGTGTCCAAACTGTTAGTTGCAACTGTTCTCATATCCTGATCAGGGTAATTAGTTTTAATGTGATCCATCTGTTGCTGAGGTACCAAATACATTTTCTGTGTAAAATCCATTATCTGTTAGCCAGCAGGCCTGTGATCAAAGGATGGCAATTCCTAGCGTTCCTATAAAGCCACCAGTCTGATTAACTATTTTCTTTTTCCTTTTTAAGGTTATTTGTTTATCGCTTAAAGTTTTAATGACTCTCCGTTTTTTTTTCAGTACACCTAACTGCTTTGCTGAATATTCCCTCTGAGAGTGTTTAAGGCTATCTGAGCTATAGCTGATATCAGATCATCAGAGGCTGAACATAAAATAGCTTTTCTTAAGCTCGGAGGCCCTTTTACTAGTAACTTTAAAACAGACAGATTTCTCTGCAGTCTTTTGACATAATGACAATACAGTATCAAATATTTTTAGAAGCAGAATGTGTTTTTTTCATGACATATGCCACAGGCCAGTCAGGAAACACTCACTCACGCAGTCTATATTCGCTGGTGTATTGTATCTTAAATCAACCAGTAAATAGCCAAGAGGCTCTTGTGGCATCTTCAAAGCTTCTAAGAAAAATTTTGTCTGACCAGGATACATTTGTCTAGCTAGTGTTGTGATCTGAAGCTTGTCTCTGGGGTTTTTAAACAGAATCATGTATTTGGCATTTAGTGTGATGGTCCTGCTCTTTTTTATATTGACAGAACACATTCTGGACAATTAAAAATATTGTCAATTGTTTATGATGACTGTACTTGGTAAACCCATATTCCACTTCACTATTTTGACAGGCAGAGTCCATCAAATCATCTATAACGACAAAATTTACCTTCCAGGGGTAAGAGATCATTGTCAGCTAGTGACATCGGTAGCCCTCCACAAATTTAATCTGAGGGAACTTTAACAGCAATCCATTATACAAAGGTTGCCAACAGCCGTAGAACCAGACAATATTTTCAGGCTTGTGTGATAAAGTGGCATCAGCATGTTCCAACAACTGTTTATAAAGAAGCTTTTCCCACTATTAGAGGGCCAGCCAACAGACAAGTAAAGGGATGCTGCAACCTGATATCCATTTTCACAGTCAGTATCCGTGGGAAGTGTTTTAAAATTGTCTTGTAAAACTTGCTTGTCATAAACTACCTCTGTGTCTTGGACAGCGTTTTTGTTTCAAGGAACCACTGCTTTTTATTCCTAACAATGCTGGGTTGACTCACGGTAATTTCTTTAGAGATCTGTGACCCCATATAGTCAAAGACCAGGTCCTTCAGACTTTCAAAATTAATGTGTTTACTGCTGGCTACATTAAGGTTAAACCCTTTCACTTTAAGAACAACCTCACCACTGGACAGCCTGTAACCGTACATTTTTGGGCCTGCAGAAATGAACTCTGTAATGTGTTCATCAGCAGGAACTTCACTGGTCAGCTCCCCAAATAATCACCGTGGAACTGAGTCACCCGTCTGGACACAAAATGTCAGAGTCTGTGTCATGGTAAAGGCACCTGTCCTGTAACCTATCTAGCAGGTTGTAGAGTTCGACTCTGGCATATGCCGTTGTAAAACTAGCTATAAATATGTTGATATTATTGGAATTTGTGTAATGATCGCTGGTATATTTCCAGCTTAAGCATGCTGTTTCATCATCGATGAAAAAGCACGATGAGATATCGTGATAGGGAACGAAGACATATTGAAATAATTTCTGTGGGTCTGTTACTATGCTCGTTGTCGGTAAATTAGCTCTCTGCCCAAATTTGCCCCAAAGAGAATTTAAAAACAGTTTAGATATCTGTCTTCTTGCAGGGTTAACAGTTATGGCTGCAGGGTTCAAATGTACATTTTCCCTTTCAAAATACTGTTGTATGTACCTGACTTTATCCTCTTCAGTTTTGACCCATGAAGGAAACCAGATGCCTCTTCTTGCCTTTTAGATGCAGCTTGATGTAATCTGCAAAAGCTTTGTGCATGACTCTTTAAAATGCCAAACTTCATAAATGTTAATGATTTTGTAGCCTTTTTCCAGTGCCAGGTTTAGTTCTACGGTACAGTAGGTACCTGTAAGTGACCGTTGCTCATCATCATGTGTGCATGATGTTGTTTGAAGTCTATTTTCAGCGCATGCACCATAATGTAAACATGCTTTTTACCAATCCTGGATGGCAGCACTGGAAAGAAAAGACTTAGGGGTAAGACTTTACTTTGCTAAACCAGTACTGAGGAGGTCATCAAAATTGTCATAAATGATGTCAGGATGACCGACTGGATACTGTTTGGTTTTGTTAACAAAAGGGTAGAGGCTGGTAAAATCATAATAGTGTATTTTCTCATCAGGCTGTGTCTTATAGTACAGACAAATGGCATTTGTTCTCCCCCAAACAGTGACTGCCTAGGTTTGAGTGGCTGTGGTAGCTGCCTGTCCCTCAAAAATTATTCAAACCCTGATCCGTGGTCAGCATTGCTTTCCATTCATGTTCTCACAATACTCTAACTGCAAAACCCTGTCTTTTAGAAAATGAAATTTGTGCGTGGTCCTATTGAATAATTGTCCAAACTAGTCCTCGTCATGTGGTTTCTATCTTTCTCACAGTAACAGATGTTGCAGCCATGAAAAACAACCATTAAATTCAAATGCTGTGGGTATTCCATTTATGACTGAATAGCCATCCAAAAAGTACTGGACCCACCTTAAATTCACACCACCCTTAGCGCATGCTGAATAGAAATGTTTTCTTTCTCAGATATGTACATAAGCCACTGAATAGCAGGTGTGGAGTACCTCTTCAATTGTCTGTGGTAGTTGTCTGGGGGGAGAACAGCAACAGTGCATTCTTTCAAAAACAGAAACCTGTACATCGCCATAGAAATTGAGGCTATGGTGACGTACTGGAAGGGGTCTAAGGATACTGTTTCATACTCCACTGTATCATCGTCTGACTGTTTTAAAATACTTTTCCTAGTCATCTCCAGTACTTCATTTCTAAATCTGACACAGGCTTTTCGAAGAATTTCAACATCTAACTGACAATAGTAGCGAAGCTCTCTTTTCAGATTAAATTCTCTATGTCTGTTAGCTAAGTACCATTGCAAAAACTCTTGCTTTTCTGCAGGCAACATATATTCAGAACCATAAAACTGAGCATCGGGCAGGGGGCCTACATAATTTTCATTAGCCTTGGTGTTAAAAAAATGGGGGAAGTAACCTTTAGCAATCTCATTCTCAAATCCAAGGGCTGCAGGGATTTTTGCTAGTTTAAAAGGAAGAAAACAATGGCTGTCAATAAATCTGATGTGTAGGGATGTCACTGTGACACAGAGTACTTTTCCTCCTTGTGTGAGCAATTTAATATCAATTCTTTCCTTGACTAGCTGGTTAATGATAAAGTAACTGTCATAGCCTTTGGCATTGTGTGCTATAAATGTGTAGTGTCTAAATGGGCATCAATAAAATGTCCTACAAAATCTTTTATGCAATCTTCACCTTCAATTCCCAGGACCTCTTCCCATCTAATTGCTTAGCATACACAAAATTTGGTATGTGCACCCCGCTTCTTTGTGTGGCTTCAAAATCAAACACTATATATTTCTCAGTGCTTTTTACATCTGTGAGTGTGACATGTAACACAGATGCTTGTCTGCTGTCATGAAAGAACCACATCTGCTACACTGAATCAATTTACATGTATGAGATCCTTTGTAAAAACAAAACATTGTTCACACCGTTTCATGGATTTACAAGACCCTGTATCACCATCAGCTCTAGCTAAATGTCTTTCTAGGCACGCTGAAGACCTACAAATCTTCTTATATTTGTGACAAGATACTGTGCCAATTTCCTTTTCGAGACAACACGGGTCGAAACAAACTTTGCACTGTTGTGCACAGATATGATTTCCCTTATGGCTGTAGGCTACATCACAATATTCGCAGAGGTACCGTGCGCCTATGAATTTTTTTACATTAGTGATGCCATAAAAATGTTTTTCATGTAATAATACAAACAGTGTTTTAGGAAATCTTTCTGGACCTGTTGAAAATGTTTGCCAGTTTCCTTCATTATGATATAAAATCTTAATTATCTTAATTTTGACTCCTAAAAAGCATTCAAACTGTGACACATCACTAAAAGTGACAGGGCTTTGGTCTGACAAACCTAGCTCAGCGTACAATATTTTAGTCTTGTTCAACAACTGACTGTCACTCATATGTGGATTTAAGAGTGCGAGAATGGAGCCACCGAAACACAAACTATTGTCTTTGTTATTTAAATCAATCAGGTATCGTCTCTTTTTTTGTAAAATCCTGCTATACAAGATGGAGCTCAGTGTCCGTCTCCCCACCCCCACCCCTGGTGGTTTCTGATGGTCGTTATCACAAGATGTATAGAGGAATCAGCAATTACTTCAGTATTGCTCTGTAGCATATCAGCTATCTGATCTAAGAAGGTTGCAGCATTTAGTTCATTTGGACTTGTCTTTCTTGAGAACAAGGGTGATTCAAAGAAGCAGCATTTAATCTTACTGTATAAAATCCCCATATTGTGTTTTTCTTCACACTGTCTAACAAACTTTCTATAGCCTGGTGCATTGCAGCAATAGCATCTGTAAAAGATTTTATTTTATCTAGATTTATAAACTTATATCTTTGATGAAATTCTGTAGCATTAAATTTTTTAAACTGCGTTCATATTCCTGTACAGCTTCTAAATACACTGTAGGGGGCGCCCTGTTAGCCTGATCATCATCATCATCATGGTTTTCTAATTCAGACTGCAGACCATTTGTAGCATTTTGTAACAACCTATGCTGTAATATTTTCCTGGCATGTTTTACTTTTCTGATCAACTTTTCTCGTATTGTTTTATTTTTACCCAGATTTTTCTTTTTGACCCCATTTGTTTTTTTTTCATTTTGCTAGTGATGCAACCCTTGTACTCAGTTTATGAGAGCTTCTGTGCTTTCACTTCATATTTTGTTCTTTGTTTTTGGCAACTTTTCCTCCAAGCCCTGTACTTTTCATACATGAGGGCTGCACTAAACATCATTTTCATTTCCCTGATTGAGAATTTCGAAATATGGACTAAACCAAGCACACTGTTCAGTACAGTAGCTGAACTTTTAAAAAGCTCAGATTTAAGCAGCTGATGATCGTAATCCTCACTAGATAATCTGCCCTCAATTACCAAGGCATTAAACAAACAATCAATTGTTTTAAAAATATAGGCTTTCCCAATATTGATCATGTCAATGTCACTTTCTTGAAACCTTTGGGCAGAAACTCTTGAGCCGCTGTCTCTAGATGGCTGTACAATATTTATTAGCATTTTGGTTCATTTACAGCTGCAGAGACTCTTGAACCACTGCCTGTAGATGGCTGTACAATGTTTATTGGCACATTTGGTTCATTTACAGCTGCAGAGACTCTTGAACCACTGCTCGTAGATGGCTGTATATCTTGTTCAGTTATGCTATATGTATTCTGGTCACTGACACCAGTTGAAATTCTGCCATGCCCTTGAAAAACATCACATTCATGTAATGATCTCTTTTTCCCTCTCACACCTGTAGGGTTTGTCTGTGAGGCTGTTTAAAAACAGAAAATAAACCCCTGTCACTACTTCAGTATTTTAAAACTTTTATAAGACAACATTTAAACTCTAAAACCTGCAGCTTCTACTATTTCTAGATAAAAATACACACATTCTGTAGCAGTAATCTGGGATTAGCCAGTCACCCTCCAGAGTTTCTCTGTGATCTATTTAAAACAGAAAATAAGCCCTCTGTCACTACTTCGGTATTTTAAAACTTTTATAAGACAACATTTAAACTCTAAAACCTGCAGCTTCTACTATTTCTAGATAAAAATACACACCTTCTGTAGCAGTAATCTGGGGATTAGCCAGCCTCACCCCTCCAGGGTTTCTCTGTGGATCTATTTAAAAAACAGAAAATAAGCCCCCTGTTACTACTTCGGTATTTTAAAACTTTTATAAGACAACATTTAAACTCTAAAACATGCAGCATCTACTATTTCTAGTTAAAAAATACACACCTGCTGTAGTGTTCAACTGTGTATTAGCCAAACGATTAAATGTTTGGATAAGCTCTTCATCAGAGTCCACGGTTCCATGGCTAATTGTTGAATATTTTTAATTTTTTAGCTCAAGACAAAAGGACAGAGCAAGACTACAACAACTGCTACTTGAGCTTCCAGTATCTTGAAATGCTTATATAAAAATGACTCAGACCCCCCCCAAGTACGTGGCAAGTTGTGAAAAACATCTGGCACTGTCCATCAGACCAACACCACCACCCCATTCTCCAAAGGTGGGATATATAAGACCCTATGCTAGTCAATGTAGGCTTTTGTTTCTCACTTCCTGCGACAGCTGGAAGGCATTAAGAAATTCCTTTCTGCTAATAGGCTGGTCACAGTCTAATTAAAACAGATGCTTTTTATCAATCTTAAAACACAGAGAGGCAGTGGAGTGCAAGCCTGTTATGCTTTGAAAAGTCAAAACAGAAATTTTGTCTTTTTAAACAGCTGCGCCCTTTAAATTAGTAATTCGGTAAACATAGCACACACACACAAAGTGTGTATTCTTTTGCACTGACTCTAAGCAAAACTGTAGATACATTTTAAGAAGACTGTGTGCTTTGAAATTATTCTGAAAGAGAAACATTATCATTTTACATTCTATCTTTTCTTTGTAACATATCATTTATTTTTTATTTAGTACTACATGACTTTTAATTTTTGATAATGTAACTATAGACATTTATTTTGCAACAAAAGCATAAAGCTACTTTTTTACAGACCCCTGAAATCCAAAAATCTTGAGACACATGTTTCCAAAGAGAATCAATAGGCCTTTGTAGCCATGGCTGTGTAAATGAACAACAGATGTTTTGTCACGTCTTAACAGACAAAGACCCCTACCACACAGCCAACAGGACCGTGAGCTCCAAAAAGTCCAGCTATATTTTAAACATCCATAAAAGGCATTGCTTTTCCTACGTGCCTAATGAGGGACGGCCACACATACACACACACACACAGCCACCAGGCTCCAAAAACCCCCACCATCTATATTTTAAACATACATAAAAGACATTGCTTTTTCTACGTGTCTAATGAGGGACACACACACACACACACACAAAGTGTGTATTTTTTTGCAACAACTCTAAGCAAAGCTGTAGATACATTTTAAGACTGTGTGCTTTAAAATTATTTTTGAAAGAGAAACATTATCATTTTACATTCTATCTTTTCTTTGTAACATATCATTTATTTTTCTATTTAGTACTACATGATTTTAATTTTTTGATAATGTAACTATAGACATTTATTTTGCAACAAAAGCATAAAGCTACTTTTTTACAGACCCCTGAAATCCAAAAATCTTGAGACACACATATTTACAAAGAGAATCAATAGGCCTTTGTAGCCATGGCTGTGTAAATGAACAACAGATGTTTTGTCACGTTTTAACAGACAAAGACCCCTACCACACAGCCAACAGTCCCATGAGCTCCAAAAAGTCCATCTATATTTTAAACATCCACAAAAAGCATTACTTTTTCCTACATGCCTAATGAGGGATGGACACACATATACACACACACACACACACACACACACACACACACACACAGCTACCAGGATCCAAAACCCCCCCATCTATATTTTAAACATACATAAAAGACATTGCTTTTCCTACGTGTCTAATGAGGGACACACACACACACAAAGTGTGTATTTTTTTGCAACGACTCTAAGCAAAGCTGTATATACATTTTAAGACTGTGTGCTTTAAAATTATTTTTGAAAGAGAAACATTATCATTTTACATTCCGTCTTTTCTTTGTAATATATCATTTTTTCAAAACATTATAAATATCACACACATTTCATTTCATCCTTCTCCTTGATACTACACAGAGCTGAGGGGGGTGAACTATAGGTATGTGTATTCCTTTTTTCTTATATAGTTTTATTCTTTCTAATTCATGACAAAAGTATAAATAATTAGTTTTTAGCGATTGTTGCAATGCTATCCAGAGAAAACTGCTGAACCATCTTATTTACACAGAGGTCCCCGTTTAGCTTATAAATGTTACATGCATTTACATAAAGCTATCCTTTTGATGCAAGTTTGACACAGTCCTACAGATGCATGTTAAATAATTTTGTATACTGTTACAAAAACAGAAAAAAGGGTACTCACACAGGCATATGAATTTCCCTCGGGTGGGGTCTCCACAGATCTGTGAAACCTCTGCACGATCAGGTTCCCTCCTAGATACTTCTTTCTGAAAATATCCTAATCAAAAACACACACATGCCCCTGCAGTTATACAATAGGCTCAGGGGCACACACCACTACATAAACACTAACTGAGTTTTTGGGGTGGGAGGAGCACAGTGGTGAGGGACAGGGGTTCGAGCAGCAGGCTGGTGGGGGTGCAGGAGAAAGGAGGGACGAGGAGTTCAACCTAGCATGGTGGGACTCGGGTCTCGAGGATAGGATGGTCTGGCAGGGGATCGAGGAGTGTACGAATGAGGGGCGGGGACAGGGGTTCGAGCCAGGCTGGTGGGGGGTGCAGGAGAAAGGAGGGGACGAGGAGTTCAACCTAGCATGGTGGGACTCGGGTTCCAGCCAGGATGGTCTGGCAGGGATCGAGGAGGCACGAGAAGGAGGGCGGGGACAGGGTTCGAGCCAGGATGGTGGGGTGCAGGAGAAAGGAGGGATGCAGGAGTTCAAGCTAGCATGGTGGGACTGGGTTCCAGCCAGGATGGTCTGGCGAGGGGATCGAGGAGTTATGCGAAGGAGGGGTATAGGCAGCTTACAAAATGGTGTTGTTAGGTCATTTCCTGCACAAGGGTGGACACGGTTCGATTGCATGTCATTTCCTGCGCAAGGGGCAGGGCTAGTGCATTTTAGGGAGGGACTTTCGGTTTAACAAGGGGTGATTCTGATTGGTCCATTTTAGGCCACGCCCACCTGTCAAATGATGTGGCACGCGCTGATTGGCTGAAATTTAACATTTGATGAGATATATGAACTTATACTACTGATGGTCAGTCCACAGGTGTAGGACATTTGCTGTCAAACAGCTTTGACCAAATGTGGTAGTACTCGTTGAATGTGCTTATGATTTCCTAACCTATGAGGTGGATTTGGGACTGCATGTAACAGATGGAGTAAATAGTGGGCCTGCACCTAAAGAAGCACTACTTAATGAAAACGAATTACCCTCATGACTCAGATTGATCTAGGAATCTTTCTTAGGTAAACTGCTGTGATCAGCATGTCTTTTTATGAAGGAGGCAGATGTTATAACTTGAACCAAGGGTCTTGCAATGTGGCAAGAGAACATTCTGATCAATAATGATATTGCTCAGTCACCAAAAATTTTGGAATTGCTGTATAAATCTCACAGTTAAGGAAGGACACTCCTGATGTATCAAAAACTCTTTATTTCACTACTTCTGGAAGATAGTAACTTTAGTGGAAGCTCTTTATCTCTACAACCAGACACCTCTGAGGCACTACTCTTACATAGTAACATTTTCATTTATGGAGAGAAAGGACTTTAGAACTATCATGTCTGCTACCACTCCTACCCCTCCCCGGTAAACAGAGATGAAATAGCTATGTTCTTCTAACAAACCAATTTATAAGGATTTCCTTCCCACTGTATTACCCTGGGTACCCTGTGATTTCCTTGCTATGCTAGCATTTGTTCAGGCTTACCTAAAGGCATAAACTATATTCTCACTGTGTCTGCTGCCAGGCTGTTGTGTAAGCAATAAGACATGACAAGGTGTGCATTATGGTGAAATAATAGCATGCCTCAGGTGCATTGTTAGGCATGAGGCATGAGGCACAGCCAAGTGCCATTAAATGCACCTGACAAGTGTGAGTATTTCACCATAATGACACACTCCCTGGAGTGTCTTATTGCTCTTATAAAATGGCATTTAAATATATGACTTTAAATGAATGAAAATAAGAAGAAAGTATATTAAAAAGATAACAGTTAGACCTTTCATTGAAGTATGCTTCCATTTTAACTCTGAATACAAAAGTAATCCCTATTCTAGTAAGGGGGGAGGGGGTAGATAAAAACAAAACATAATGAAAACTGTGTGTGACACCTTTTATTATAAGAAAAAATGTTACTTTGCATTTCAAATCAGTACAAGTACAGTTTCTTAATGGAAATGTGTTCAAAACTTCAAATTTGCTAGTTTGCCCTTTTGGGTGGGGTGGGGGGAATAGATTTCACCTGAACACACCCATATATGATTCAAATATACCTGCTTTTAAAAACTTCAGGAATGCATTTGAATAGTTTGGGTCTGCCTCTGCCTATATAACTGTGTTTTACCACCTTTTCTCTTACTTTTTTCGTTCTTTTTGTTCTCTGTTTTTTCCCTATATTCAAGATATGGAATGTTTACCGGGAATACAGGGATTCAAAATTCTGCTCTATTTCACCTGGTAGAATGTTCCTCTCTTAAGTAATCAATAAGACATGATGGGGTGTGCATGGAACAAATTTTACCGCATGCCCAGAGGCATAATGGGGCACGAGGCCACAGGCCGAGTGCCTTCAGCCCCTGGAAGTGCGATAAACTCTGTTACATGCACACTCCCGGAGTGTATTACTGCACTTATAAAATGGGCTACACTTTTTAAAAGCATTTCTTTTTGCAATTGAATTGAGTTTCTTGACACTATGGCTCCTTTAGGTAATAGTGACCATCTAACAATTAAATGGTCAATTCATTTTTATATTAATAAAACTAATGGTAAAACACAACTTAGAAACTTCAATAAAGCAAATTATATGGCTATTAAATAATATCTTTTGAGGTGGAACTGGAAAACTGAATTAAATGGATTACCTGCGGATAATATTTGGCTAAGAATTAAAGAGGAAATTGAATATTGTATTTCTGAATGGGTGCCAATCAGAGTTAAATATATTGGACATAAACGATCACCACCCTGGTTTACTAAAAAAATAAAAAGGTTAGTCTTAGCAAAGAAAAAGGCTTTTAATAAATATAAGAAAAATAAATCAGAATCCAACTGGGCTAAATTTGTCTCTAAAGCCAAAAAGCAAAATATGCAATTAAAAGGTCCAAGCAAGAATTAGAACTAAACTTAATTAGAACACAAGGTGATAATAATAATAAGTTTTTCAATTACATTGGTTCCTTAAGTCCTCTCTCACTTTAGTTGGACCGTTAGGAATAAATGATGTTATTATTAATAATGAACAAACTATGGCAAATAAATTTAATCTTTATTTTGCTAGTATATTTAAAAAAAAGGATGAGTTTATGACTGTGAATCCTTCTAAATTGGATCCTATAATACAATTCACTGTTGCAGAAACCTATAACATTATTGATTCCTTAAAATCTTCCACATCGGTAGGTCCTGATAATATCCCTTCTATATTCTTAGAGAATGTTTCTTATGAGCTAGCAGGTGTACTGACTTTTCTATTTAATGAATCATTGGAAAAAGGTATAGTGGTTAATGACTGGAGAGATGCTTTGGTCATCCCTATACATAAGAATGGCTCAAGGCAGGATTTGAAAAATTACAGACCTATAAGTTTAGCATCTTCCATATGTAAAATTATGGAAAAGCTTATTCTAAGTAAAATTAGTACACATATAATAGAAAATGGTCAAACTGATATTTTCCAACATGGTTTTCAACCTGGTAGATCATGTCAGACTAACTTGATTGTTTTTTTTTGAGCTGGTAAATGATGCTTTGGACCTCGGTCTGCCGGTGGATGTTATTTACTTGGATTTTGAAAAGGCCTTTGTCTCAGTTTCATATGATATATTACTTCAATGTTTAATAAAATTAGACCTTAATAAATATTTATCTAAATGGATAATGCAATGGTTATCCAATAGAAGACAGCGAGTGTCATTGAGGGGTTATTCTTCCACATGGAGTGAAGTCAGCAGTGGAGTACCTCAGGGATCAGTACTGGGCCCTATGTTATTTAATATCCTTATAGCTAGTATGAGTACTAGTAATGGTATTTGGATGACTAAGTATGCAGATGATGCTAAACTAGGCGGGATTGTTAATAATTTGAAATCCATATCCAATTTACAGGATAATTTGAATCTAATTTCTGAGTGGGTTACCAGTCACAAATTAAACTTTAATATAAACAAATGTAAGGTTATGCATTTTGGTTTGAATATCAGGTGTGCTAACTATTATATAGACAATAACGCACTAATTGTCTTCACCTCGGAGGAAGATCTGGGTGTTATTATTACTAATAATTTAAAATTTACAGAACACTTAAATTTTACAGTTAAAAAATGTTCCAGATTAAGCAATTGCTTATTTAAAAATATAAAAAGTAGAGAACCATCTATAATGATCCCATTGTATACCAGTATTATAAGATCTAACTTTGATTATTGTTCATCTTTTAGTGCTCCAACTCAGAGGGGAGATAGATTATCTAGAGAGAAAGTCCAAAAAAGATTTGTTAAAAATATAACTGGTATGGGTCTCTTGACATATGAGGAAAGATTGAAGAAATTGAATCAGTATAGTATGGAATATAGATCTGTGTGAGGGGATCTTTGTTTGCTTTATAAAGCAACTAAAGATGAATATTTATTTAACACATTATATCTGACATGGAATCCTACTCCTGTTCATACTCGTTCACATAATTTGAAACTAATTACATCTACTAATAGAACTACGAAAATAAATAATTTTTTTACTCAGAGAATAGTTCCAATATGGAACTCACTCCCATATGAGGTAGTATACTGTGATAGCTTGGCTCAATTTAAAGAAAATACTTGATGTACATATGAATGATTTAAAATTTGTATCCCACCTAGCTTAGGTGGCATGATCCTAATGGGCTTGTCCCTTGATCGTGTAATTCACCTATGAACCTATGAACCTATGAATATACTTTATTGTTTTTCTTTTGATAACAGGAACAAAAACCAAACATTAAATCAGACAAAGGAACAGATATTGTATGCATCAACACAATGGAAGACAATTCCTAATATGGCAAATGAATATAGAGAGGGTTCCATCAAACCCACTAAGCAATAGGGAAACATCTATCGCACATTTGATGGGCCTGTAATAAATGGACATGTAAGGGCATATTGAGTCCTACATTAGGCCAGGTAATCAAACTAAAACTTATCTCTACCTATAAGATTAGAACTACCCCCCTTCCTACCCACCAATCTCTCCCCCAGGACCCTCCTCCTTCCTCCCTCCCCTGGGGCATGTACTGAGGGGATGCAGGGATACAAAATTATAGTAGGATAAAGCAGAAAATCAGGAGAGGATGAAAGCAAAGATCTCTACCCTGGACCCTTCCAAAATGGGCAGTTAGAACTATTCACTAGGTGAAGTTAATGCTCCCCCATTCCCTGGAGGCAGCACCAACAGTATTCATAAGGGGGGCTAGGGCCAGCAATGGACCCCAGTGAGCATTACATGCTAGTAGTTTGCCATTCCTCCTGGCTATGTGTTTCTCTACTTCCAATGCCTGGAGTAGCTCAGCATGCCACTCCCGGAATAGTGAAGTCTGTTGATCCATCCAGTGACAGGAGAGTACAAGTTTGTCTGTAGCTGCAATGATAGCCATATGTACTTGATACACTCTTATCATATCTCTTGGAAAAAACCTAAGGAGACAAATTTCCAGGGTAAAGTATGGCTCTAGCCCCAGAATGGGATCAAGGGAGGTTTTGATTTTCTGCCACAGAGCGGAAGCCCTGTCACAATCCCAGTGTTTGGTAGTACCTTCTTCTTTACCACATACCTGACAAAGAGGCAAATTGAGTGTCCCCATATGGTATAAATGAGTGGGGGGAAAAAGTACATGTTGTGCAGAACTCAGAATTGCAGATACCACAGCCGATCCTTCTTTATAAATTTATGCAGTCTCCACCAAACTCTCTGCCAAGCTTTGGTATTAACTGAGAGGCTGAGTACCTGATGCCAGTAGAAGCAAATGCCGGATGGTAGATGAGGATCATGCTACTGCAGCAGTTTGTAGAACTGAGAAATTGTGTGGGGCTGGAAAGCCACATCAAGAAGGGGTTGCTTGGCTGGGTGAGTTATAGAAAGCCACAGATGTGAACCTAGATATGAAGAGGTTGCTCTCTGAAGCTGAAGCACTTTAAAAGGGTTAAGGCCTCACTTTTGTAATTTGACTCCTGGGGCTAGCTTACCATCCACCAGTAACTCTAATACAGGTATCCTCCACAGATTAGGGTAGAAAGCTGGTGGAATAGGACGGCCTGCAATTTTGAAGTTGGGATTTCCCAATACCGGTTGGTCAACGTCATTACCAAGACAGATGGAGAGATAAGAGCAAATTTGGTGCGGTGCCTTAACAGACCACCAAAGAGGAGGTAGCTTAAGTGAGGTAGGAAGCACTGAAGGTTTAATATAGAGAAGAGACTGTAAGTCTAGGCCCTGGGACTGGCAAAGTTGTTGCTCCAAGGTTAACCAAAGAGGAACATAACCTTGTGTATGTTCAGCTAAGGGGTTGGCACTCCATCTGAAGATTTTGCTACTGTGGAGGCCACAATAATACAGAAAGAAGTTAGGGAGGTGCAAGCTACCTCAATCAATCAATCAATCAATCAATCAAGTCTTTATTTAACCAGGTGTTCATCACTGAGCAGAAGCTCATTTGCAAGATGGACCTGGGTGTAGCATGAACAATTGTATATACAGGTCAACACAGGTATTTACAAGGCAATACAGATAAAACTCTTTACAGAGAGGAAGAAAAAGAAGTTCATATGTACATAGAATTATACAGATATTATACAGATTACATGGTATTTACATACATAGAAGTGTCTATAGGAAGATAAAGCAGGTTATCTAAGGTTGCAGGAGGAAGTAACGGAAGAAAAAAAATAAAAATATACACCAGGTAGAGAAGAAGGTAGGGGGGATCAGAGGGAATTAGGGGGAGAAAGGCTAGAAGGGCACGGTGCACAGAAAGGAGTTGGTAAAATGGGATGTAGACAGGGTGGAAGGAGAAAAGGAGTATGTGTGAGCCCCGGGATTGAATTCTAGAAAGTACAGGACATGGTAGGATGTCACAACCCAGGGTAGTGAGTTCCTATCCGAGGTTGGGAAAGGAAGGATAAGGGGATGGACGGGCCTAGTGTTGATAAGACAGGGGGATAAGAGAGAGAGAGAGAGAGAGAGAGAACAATTAGGCTGGTGAGGAGCAAGCTGGGGGGTCAGTACTAAAAATTGGGTCTAGGCATGGCTATATACCAATGCAGACACCGGTACTGGGTCTGAGTGGGTGAAGCAGTTACATACTTCTCTGATTGTATGGAAATAAAGCATCTTGAAGGCATTTATACTGATTAGAGTGCTTAATTTGAGGGTTTTTTGTAGATCGTTCCATAAGGTAGGTAGTACGAAGCTTATGGCTGCCCTGCCGAAGCGGGATTTTGTTTTGGGTTCTTTAAGTGTAATAGCTGAGTAACTTCTTAATGCGTATTTCCCAATTATACTCAGGGGAAGACAGCAGGAGATATAGTAAGGCAGCTTATTAGAGATGGCTCTGTAGGTCCAGAGAGTGGTGTTTCTGTGGTGCCTGAAGTTTAGTGATGTCCACCCCACTGCCGCATATAGGGTGCAGTGATGCATGTCAAGGGAGTGCCGTTATAAACCTCAGTGCTCAATGGTAGAGTGTGTCCAGTTTAGCCATGTAAGAGTTGGGGCATTGGCTGTAGAGGAAGTCAGCGTAATCAACCAATGATAGGAAAATGGATTGGACCAGTTGTTTCTAGGCATCTCTGCTGAGAAATTGGTTGATTCTGAAAAACAATCCAAGCCTTTGCCGAAGTTGTTTTAGCAAGTCCTCGATATGTTCAATGAAGGAGAGTCTTTGGTCTATCCAAACTCCCAGATACTTGAATTTTGTAACAAATTCTAGTTTTTCACCTAGAACTGTGGTAATTTGGGGAACTGTCCCACTGGACACAGGGTTAGCTGTACGGATAAAAGGGAGAGGACCATCGCTTTAGTTTTTTGGCATTAAGGAGTAGCTTTTTATGGAGGAGTTGGCTGCAAAGGTTGAATTCTGACTGTGAGGTCATTGCAGGCAGCTTCAGGTGTTGGGCGACTCACGAGAGAACTGTATCATCTGCAAACAGATGGATGTTGGCTTCTTTTATACAGTAGTCAATGTTATTAATGTAGATTGCAAAAAGTAAGGGCCCTAATATAGAACTTTTGAGGGTACCCCTCTTTGCAGAGTTTTAAGGGGGACAGGCCTCCTTCGGCTTTAACTTGTTGAAGGCGCCCTGTAAGATAGTCAGTAAAACAACGCAGAGAGGAGGGGTCCACACCTATGGTTTGAAGGGAGGAGAGGAGCAGACTATGGTTGACGGTGTCAAAAGCCTTGCTTAGATCAAGGAAAACAGCACAAATAAAGTTTTTGCTCTCAAGATTATGCTGCCAGTCGTTAATAACTTTGGCGAGGGCTGAGATAGTGCTATGTTAAGCTCTGAATCCGGACTGCATAGGATTTAGCAGTTCCCTAGACTCAACGTGAGTCCTCAGCTGTGCATTTACAATTTTATCTAGGAGCTTGGACAGAACCGGAAGGAGGTAAATTGGCCTGTAGTTATTGAGATCGCCAGGGTCACCTGATTTGAACAGTGGTATGACATGTGCTGTCTTCCATATAGGTGGTAAGGTGCCCTGAGACAGGGATAAGTTAAAAAGGTGGGTGACGGGTATTGCTAGTATGTGGTAGGCAATTTATAGGAAGTAAAAGGGTATCAGCCTCAGCACTTTTTCTAGTATCCAACTGAAGCAAGAGGTCCTCTACCTCTTTCAGTGGGGCAGGTTGAAGCGAGAAAGGCGGCAAAAGAATCAGAGTTTCAGACAGTTGGCTGGTGGTCTGGGAGCGAAGTATGTTTGCAGGGGGAGTTATCAAATGCCATGCCTGCAGTAGCAAAGTGGTTATTGAATGCGTCAAGTATATCCATCTTTTCGGTTATAGTCAAGTTGCCAGAGGTAATTTTGGTCAGGAGTGAATTTCTTGGGGAGTGGCCTAGCAGATCATTGATTGTGTTCCAGAGCTTGATTGGGCTCTTTGTGGCAGATTCGAGTTCAGATTTGAAGAAGGTGGCCTTCGATTCCCTGATTGTTTTGGTACATAAATTTCGTAGTCTCCTGAACTGGTTCCAGTCCTTTGCAGTGTTCAGTCTACGCGCTTTTTTCCAGAGCTTATCTCTTTTTAGAAGCAAGGACTTGATCTGAGGGGTGAACCATTTACAGGTTTTGGTCCTAGTTTGAACTTTAATCAGGGGAGCATACTTATTAAGGGCCCTTGATAGAATGTTGTGGAAGATATTGTAAGCTGACGTAATCGTTTTGGCCAGGTAGAAATCTTGCCACTCAGGGGAGTACTTAAGCTCGTTTAGGTAGGCATGTTCATTGAAGTTGCGCCTGGATCTCTTCATACAGAACTTGCTGATGGGTGCTGGGTTGTTGGTGGATCTTACTCCCGCAATAGAACAATGGTCACTGGCGTCTGAGAAGAAGAAATCAGCATGGGAGAAGAGATGAGGTTTGCTCACCATTAGCACATCCAAAAGTGTACTTTTACCGGGGTTCTTCACGTTTGGGTGTGTTGGTTCAGTAATGAGTTGCGTCAGCCCATGTTCATCACAGAAGGATGCAAGGGGGGCAGCTGTGTTAGAGAGCAAGTCAAAGTTGAGGTCTCCTAAAATAATAGTTTCTGGCAGCCCCTATCCTAACTTGTCACTTAGATATGACACAAGCTGTAGGCCAGCAGATGGTGGTCTGTAGCATCCTATTATGCAGAGTGCAGTAGTCTGTGTAATTTCCACTTTGAGACTTAGGCATTCGAATTCGCTGGTGACAGATGCTGAGGATAAGCAGAAGGCAGAAAATTTGTCTTTAACGTAGATAGCTACCCCTCCTCCTCTGGCATGCCTATCAGCTTTGAACAAGGCATAGTTGGGTATGTTTACTTCTCTATCAGTGTTGCTGGGTCTAAGCCAAGTTTTGGAAATCACAAGTATGTCAGGAGAGGTATGATTTACCCAGGTTTGTATTAAGGTTATCTTTTTAAGGAGGCTACATACATTAATATGCAAGAAACTTATTCCTTTTAAATTTGCTAGTTCTGCTGGCAAAGCAATAGCTTCTGGGGGAACAGGGTTGAGTTCTACGTTGCCTGAACATAGCAGGAGGATAAGTAGGATTTTTCTAAGAGCCCTAATTATAAGCTTGTAATTCCAGCCTTTCTTCCATCTAGTAGATCTGATGTTTTTAGGGACTGGAAAGTAGCCACCATAGAAGAGCTGATCTGTTGTAGCAAGAGATAGTACCCCTACCACAATAGGCAGGGCAGAGATAGAAGTCTGCATGGTGGGAGGTGGGCCTTGTGGTGGGGGAGTGTTATAAGTACTACTGGTATGTGTGGCCCAAGAGCAGGGTTCGAGGTATTGGTACTTGGAATCACGGAGGCAATTAAAGGATAAGTTGCCATGTGGTATACAGCACAAGGTGCCATTGTAGACCAAACATGATGGTAGTTCAGGTGTCCAATGCTGGGCAGCTGGTATCAGCAGCAGAAGGGGCAGTATAAAGAGCCATACAGGGCCCAACATGATGGTACCTCAAAAAAGGAGCCACTCAATTAGCCCAGGGGCCAGTGAGTTTGCTGGATTAATGCAGCTTATCAGTAGCTTTCCGATCCAGGTCGACCCAAATTTGATAGCATTAAAAATATTTAGTGGTGAAGGCACAGCCAAGGAGAGCCTATGCGTTTTAGTAAGGCAAGGCCCTGAGAGTTGGATCCCGTAGGCTGGACAGAGATGAGGGGGATCACAAGCTAAGTCTCTATTGGTGGGGCACTGTGCCAGGGGACATGGACTAATATTTTGGCAGGAGGTACTGTATTTAGTAATCAGCGGAGGTGGAGGGGGCGGTCAAAAAGTTGCGGCAGTTGCCGTACTTTGTAGGCTTTGGGTCCGTTCCTGCGGTCTCGAGCTTCGGCTAGAGGGGTGCCGACCACCTGGTAGCTGGGAATCCCGCGGCTTAGGAGCTGGGAGCTTGGGCGACAGTTCCTCGGTTGAGAGAGAGAGAAGGAGAGTGAGGGTTAATAAAGGGGATTCACATAAAGGGTTAGGGTTAGACAGAACAGCGGGGAGTCCAAAATTTGCAGAACAAAAGGACATGTATTACTGTGGCACCCAAAAGTGTCTAGGGCCAGTGCACATATGCAGGGAGAGGGCTGTAGACACTAGATTTCTTTCACAAACCACAATTCAAGTCCTTTCAATTACAGACTGGGTTAACACTTCGGCTTTTTAACATTTGTCCCAACATAAACATTTTTAGGGTTTAAAATCAAAGAGCATTAGCCGGCTTCTGCCAGGGACCAATCAGAGTGTGGTCTGAGAGAGCACTCGCAATCTGGTTGGTTGCAGCAGTTGCCGTACCTTGTACGACCTTGGGTCCATGTCTGCAGTCTCGAGCGTCGGCTAGAGGGGCACCGACCGCCTGGTACCCATGAATCCCGTGGCTTAGGATTTGGGAGCCTGGGTGGCAGTTCCTCGGCTGAGGGAGAGAAGGAAAGCAAGGATTAATAAAGGGCATTCTTACAAAGGGTCAGACAGAACAGCGGGGAGTCCAAAATTTGCAGAACAAAAGGACGTGTATGGTACCAGCAGTGCCAAAAGAGGTAGTGACGAGTAGTAGTTGGTGGTTGCATCCCAAGGTAGTTTGTTTGGTGTTGCTGACCTGCTTAACTGCTAGCTGGTTTGTAGTTGAAAGGGTATATAGTCGAATTAGGGTGAGGTCCCTAACAATAGGGCAGGTAGAGCAGTAATTGAGAGGAGTTAGATGGAGTGGCTGGAAAAAAGGTTGAGAGGAAATGTGTGATCCTGTGGGTGGGACTGCTTTAAAAAGGGGCGGTGAGAAAGTGGGTCAAGTCAGGTATTGAAGACAGGGAAGCCAATAGCATGAAAATGTGCAGCAGTGGACTAACCAATCTGCTGCTAGGCTGAGGAAGGGGTGGAGTAAGGGTCTATTTAATACTGTGGGGAGGGTGAAAAAATTCAGTCCAGAACAAAGCACAGGAAGACATTTCCCTGAGATCAGGAAGCACCAGGCATTGGAAAATCAGCCAAGGAGTAAAGCTGCCAATCAGTGCCTGGTTCCTCCATTGGGCATCCAGTCAAAACAGTGGCATTCAAAGCCACGAGTTTCGGAGGTCTGGTGCGTACCTGAATCTGTCTGGGGGTCACTCGGGTGGTCTGTTAGCTGCTGCCTGCTCGGAGAGAGCCAAGGCCACAGGAGCAGCTTGGGAAGTCCACAGATGGGCTGTCTGTGGAACAAGGAGGAAACACAGAGGATTAAATACAGCTAGAGTACAACAGCAAGCTCAGTGGGGGCAAGCAATGGGAAAGACAAAGCATGAGGTAAAGAGGTGGTAAATGCAGGGCAATTATTTGGATCCAGAAGAGGTGTTATGGGGTGCTGCACCGGGATGTCTGAGGAGGACAGCAGCAGCAGCGGGGGGTAAGGAAAGGGTTTGTAGGTAAGGCAGAGAAGAAAGTAAGGTGTTTAGAGAGACAGCATTACAAGTGGGGCAGAGAAATTAATAATTGGCAGAGTGACCAGTGTGGGGAAGGGGCAGAGTTTGTCAGTAGGGCAGAAATGGAAAACTGCCGCAGTCTTGCTCAGTAGCTAGGTCAAGCAGTCAAACATCAGCTACTATACAATACAGTTTGTCAAGCACTAAGTATCACCTAGAGACTAGACTAGTGGCTTGTAATAGACTAGCTAAGCTGGCAGGTAAAGTAAGACCAATTGATGCATAACATATGTAGATTACATTAACAAAAATTCAGTCCAGAACAAAGCACACAAAGAGATTTCCCTGAGATCAGGAAGCACCAGGCATTGGAAAATCAGCCAAGGAGCAAAGCTGCCAATCAGTGCCTGGTTCCTCCACTGGGCATCCGGTCAAAACAGTGGCATTCAAAACCACGCATTTCGGAGGTCCAGTGCGTACCTGAATCTGTCCGGGGGTCAGCCGGGTGGTCTGTTAGCTGTGACCTGCTTGGAGAGAGCCAAGGCCACAGGAGCAGCTTGGGAAGCCCACAGATGGGCTGTCTGAATCTGTCCGGGGGTCAGTCGGGTGGTCTGTTAGCTGTGGCCTGCTCGGAGAGAGCCAAGGCCAAAGGAGCAGCTTGGGAAGCCCACAGATGGGCTGTCTGAATCTGTCCGGGGGTCAGTCGGGTGGTCTGTTAGCTGTGGCCTGCTTGGAGAGAGCCAAGGCCACAGGAGCAGCTTGGGAAGCCCACCTATATCTTTCAGATAAGTAAGTTTCAAGAATGCCCGCTGAGCTGCTTTGCCCTGCCATAAAAAGTCTAATAGGAGAGACTGCAGCTGAAGAAATCATTTTTCAGTAAGGTAGGGACCTAACATACCCATGGGGTATAACAGTCTCTGTAGGATGTTCATTTTGATTACACTCACCCGACCCCACAGGGACATCGGAAGGTGCTGCCAGTGGGTTAAATCAGCTTTAATAATACAAAGTAGTGGTGAGATATTAAGTCTGAATGTGTGCAAGAGGATGCAGGGTAACTTGACCCCAAGATAAGTAAATGCGGAAGCCTCCCAAGTCAAACCTGGATCCGTAATCCACTGTTTTTGAACAAGATGATTGAGAGGCATGATGAAAGGCTTTCCCACATTGAGCTTATAACCTGAGACCCTTGAGAAGTGTCGAATAATTTGTAGGGCAGCAGGGAATGGAGGACTGTGGATTCTCAAGGCGAAGAAAAAGGTTATCTGCATAAGATGAGACAGAGAATGAAAGCTGCCCAACTCGGATATCTTAAATCAGCAGCTTAATCTGTTTTAAGGTCAGTTGGCATTCATCTGTATTCTCCTCCCCAGGTTGTGCTTGAAAATAGGCAGTATTTGTCTAGTGCACTTACCCGGTCAGCAAAAAAAAACAAAAGTAAAAACTAACTAAATGTTTGTAAGGAGCAGATAAGGAGTTCAAGATAGAGATTAGAAAGAAAGGGGGAGAAGGGTCAACCTTGTCTGGTACCGCGTGCTAGGGGGAAAGGGTCTGAAAGAACACCGTTACAATGCACTCTGGTCATGGGGGAGGAATACAGTGCTCAAATCCAATCACAGAAGGTAGAAGAAACCCCAAATTTGGTCAGCACTGTGAACAGAAATGGCCAAGAAATGCAGTAGAATGCTTTTTTGGCATCTAACAAGATGAGCACCGAAGGGATGGAGCTGCATTCCACCTGGGCGATGAGGTGCAACACCTTACATGTATGATCAGAAAAAACTCTCCCCACAAAAAAGCCGACTTGTGAGTGACTCAGCAAACTCTGCCAGACTTGATGCATGCGAATGGCTAAGACACTAGCCAAGATCTTAATATCCAGATTCAGTAAGGAACTAGGGCGGTAGTTGCCAGGCACAAGTGGGGATTTACCAGGTTTAGGAAGAACTGTGATCCAGGCTTGCATAAAGGAGAGGTCGAACATACCTGAGGAGTGTAGAGCATTGAAGAGTTGGGATAGAAACAGGTCCAAAACATCCTGAAAGGTTGCATAAAACAAGGTTGAGAAGCCTTCCGGGCCCAGGGCCTTGTCTTTAAGGAGCTGGGTTATCATGTGTTTGATTTCAAAGACAGAAACTGGGGCCGCTAAGAGCTCCTGTTGCGCAGGGGTGAGAGACGATAAGGGAACAGAGGCCAAAAATGTATCAACCTCATGAGCTTCAGCAGAATTTGAGTCCTCCACAGCGTAAAAGGGATTTGTAGTATTGCTTAAAAATTGCTAATATATATCTCAGGGCTTGGTTACCAGTGGCCCAGGCAACACCGACTGCAGACCTTGGATCATGGTTCTGGCTTCCGATTGTCGAAGCCACAGGGCCAACAGTTTCCCTGCCTTTTCCCCCAATTCCAGGTAGCGAAATTTAACCAGCTGTAGTGTTAAACCTGCTTTTTCTGCTAACTGTCCAAAATATTGCATCCGTGGGGCGTTAAGCTGGAGCCAGCAGTCTGGGCTGGCTGAGGAAGAGAGTTACCGTTCCAATACCCTAATCTGGTGAAGTAGGTGGTGGGCGGCTTCCTCTCTTACTCTCTTATCTTGGGTGGCTAGTTGAATACATTCACCCTGAATGGCACACTTTGTCACCCCCCATAGCATGTCTAGTGAGGAAGTCAAACCAAGGTTGTCAGTGAAAAAGTTACCTATGAAATGCTTTAACCTCTGGGTCACCAACAAGTCTCGTAGAAGGATCGAGCTGAGTCTCCAGGTTCTGTCCTTAGCCTCCATCCCCCCCAGAGAATGCTCCATGTAGAGCGGCATGTGATCGGATAGGACCATGGGGAGAATGTCACACACCAGTAGCCCAGCAGAACCGACAAAGAAGTCAGGAAGAAGTCAATTCGAGAATGGGATGTATGGGGTTTAGAATAAAAGGTGTAATGCTTATCTGAGGGGTGTAATATCCACCTAGGGTCTCCTAGCCCCAGAGTATCCGTCAACTCACGAAGGCCCCTTTGAGCTGGGGAAAGGCTGTGACGGCGCCCTTCCGATCTGTCAATGTCATTATGGAAGACCAAGTTCCAGTCACCTCCTAGAATCAGGATGGAGGCTGGAAGGGAAGAAAGATGAGACAAGAGTTTATCAAAAAAGCCAGGAGAATCTGAATTGGGGCCAGAGACACACCCCAAGGTTACTCCTGTAAGACCCAGACGGCCATACAAAAGTAGAAAGTGACTCTCGGGATCCAGGATCTCATCCATCAGTTGGAACAAGGTGCCTCTATTAATTAAGACCCTTACACCTTCCTTCTTGTTGCTGATACCAGCTACAAAAGCTTGGCCCACCCACTTCTACGAAAGAGCAGGAAATCGTCTTGTTTTAAGTTCGTTTCCTGTTAAAATGCTATGTCAGGATGGTATTTGTGAAGGTGACAGAGTATCATATAACGTTTGCATTTGGCATTAACCCCCTTTATATTCCAAGACAGGAATTGAAATGCTGTCCCCATACCTCAGTGCTAGTGAGAAAAGTGAAGGTCCTACTCTCCAGGTGTAGAGAGAAGCCACGAGGTAAGCTACCATCTCCTCCAGTATCTCTGCATCTCCCAGCCCATTCAGTAAGATAACATAGAAGAAACAGCAAGCCATACAGATATGAAAACAACAATAGGTCCCACAAACATGCCCCTACACTCTCCCCCCTCTCTTCCCCATTGGAGCTCCCCAAAACCAAAAACACTCCCTCCCCTTACAATACAAACTATGTACACTATAACTACCCCAGCCGTAAAGGCTGTACAACAGCTTTGTCTGCGTACGTGATGTAGTACTCCTTCAGAGCAAGCCCCCCTCTCAACCGGCTCCCTTACTACATTAAGTAACAAATGAAAAAAAAAAAAAGATTGTGTCCCAGAGCCCCCAACAGACAAAAACCTGAGCAAAACCATGAAATTTGTGGATTACGAACAGGAAAGTAGACCCCCAGAGTCCATTAATGATCCCATCAGTGGCATGTGAATGGTCAAAAAGACCCTCGGAGTTCACGAGTACCAGATGACGTTAGGTAAAGATGCTGGAACCACTACCGTTGACCAAACCAGCAGGGCATAGGTATGCATTAAAGCTCAGACCCTTTGAAGCCATCCCGGATGGGAAGGCCCAGGACCCCACGAGCTGACTGCCAGAGACCAAGGTCCTCCAGGCCAGGGCAGACCCCTCTTCACCAAGCACACCAATACCACTCTATATGCAGTGGCGGAGTAAATAGGGCCCCTACCTCCAGCAAGTACAGTATGCCAGCAACCCAATTAGCCTTCCTAAGGGCAGTCCTCCAACTCAGAGATGATCAAGACTTTGGAGCTGCCAAAATGGTTATATCAGGAGTCATACCGGTACATTCATGGCAAATAACTCCATGAGCTTAAGCCCAAGAAGGAGACAATAGAGGGTCCTCAGAAAAGGGGGGGAACCTCCCATCCCTGAGATCCACCAAGTTAGCTCTTGCTGTGGGGGGGGCAAAGGTGCTGTCAGGTACTGTTGTTGTTCAAACTGCCTCCCACCGCTACTGCATGGCCCCACTTCCTGGTATATCAACCTAAGGAGATGGCCGAGAGGGGCCTATCCTCTCCTGGATCTCACCCCCAGCTCTCAGAGATAGACAGGGGCCTGCAGGGGCTTGTGTCATGGCGTGCCCCAACAGGGAATAGGGAAACCCACCCAGCCCAGCCCTTCTACCCAACAGTACCATCAGTACGGCACCCTCCTCACCTCTCCCCCGAGGCCTCCAGGCATCCTAGCATCCCATTGTCTCAGCCATGCCCATTTCAGATGGAGATAGTCATCATATATGGTGAAAGTAGTGCCAGCCCTCCGAGTAACAGTTTCAGACTTCTGGTGGTGGTGGAGTCCTCAGACCACTGTAATAGGTCCTAGTTCTTTATTAACCCTGGGGAGGGGTGTAACGCCTGGCAAATCTAGGGAACCAACAATAAACACAGCATAAGGTTCAGGAAAAAGAAAAAAACAGATGAATAACTGTAGTCTCAGTTAAATAAGTGTCCTCAACAGAAGGAAACAGGCATTTGCAATAGTGCCAGATAAGAGTCATTTAGGATCCTGAAACAAATCCGGAAACAGGGTTGGAAATTCCTGCCTTGCTTGCTCTACAGAGTCGAATGACCTTGGGGAGCCCTGGTGTGTAATTTGTAGTTTGGCTGGGTATATCATCTTGAACCAGATATAAGCTGCAATAAATTTGGAGATGTAAAGGTTGAAGTCTGCCTTCTTGAGCCTGACCGAATGTGGGAGGTCTTGGGAGATTCTTATTCTGTGACCCTCACAGATGAACTCTTTCACATCTCTAATCTTGGCCAGGATGTGCATTTTGTCCAAGTAATTAAGTAGCTTGAAAACCAGAGGGCGAGGTGGAGCATGGGGGGGGGCATTGGCCTTAGTGCCCTGTGTTCCTGTTCCACAGTGTAGCTAGGGCCATTGGGGGAGGGTCCCATGATCTTGCTGCAACATTTTTGTATGAATAGGACTGGGTTCTGACCCTCTTCCCCCTCTGGTGGCCCCAATAGCAGCAAATTATTTCACCTGCTGTGGCCCTCTAGGTCTTTGGCCTTCTCCTCTAGCTTGGCTATCTTGCGGTGCATGGTTGTCACATTCCGCTCCTGTCTATCCTACCAATCCCCAAGGGAACTGACCTTAGCCTCTATGTCTCCCATCCTTCTCGTGAGTGTGTCTGCGGTGGCCTGCAGACCCGTGAGCTGTGCTGTGATCCCCAACAATACCTCTTTGATTGGGGACAGCTCTGTTAGGAATTTTTCTTCAGTGAGCGGCATTGGTGATGCAGTCAGCTTAGAAGCAGTCACTGTGGTTGTTTTGGATTTTTTAGCTGCTTTTCCTTTTTTCAGCATGTTCAGTGGGGTGTGTACTGGCCCCACAGGCCACATCTCCATCTCCATTCTTCAGAGAATGAGGGAAGAGAATTACACAGAGACTGGTGTACAAAACAGTGATCAGAGGTGGCAGTGAGTAATAAACCAACTGAATCTGTATCACAGAGTGCAAAACAAAGCCGATCAGAGGCAAAAAAGTGATAGTTTATGGAGCCGAGGAGCAGAGCTGAGAAATGCACATCTCACCCACTCTGAAGCATCACATGATCCACCTTTAAAAGCATTTCTAAAATTAGGTAAATAGGTTTACCTATGAAAACAAGCTCTGGCCAGAGCCGATAAGGGTGCAACCAAGGGATTTGGCATAAACATACTGAAAGTTTGGACTGCTAATTCATTTGGGCTGGTGTGTGACTGGCAGGGGTAGGGAGACCACTAGACACCAAAGAGAGGGATGGGATTGTTGGCAATTGATGGGTGAAATTGCTGGTGAAATTGCAAAATTTCGCCACAATTTCATGACACATTTCACACAGCAAAATTGCCGATTTCACCTCAATTTTGCTGGCAAAATTAAATTTCGCAACATCTCTATTTGCACCAGGCAGTACCTATGAATAGTGTTGTGAAGAACACACAATAAACATTGTTGAGGAATCTTCCTGCATGATTTACAACTGCTTAAGGTAAGAATCACTCAGAAAATGAACTCAGTCCACATTTACACAATCTTGGTAGCCCATACACTATAAAATATAATGTACAGTCTTTAATTAATAACTGTGCTGAATACACTTATTGAGGTTGTCATGACATCTGAAAACCTCTCGGCTACGCTCGCGAGGTTTACAATGATGTCATGGCAACCTCCTGAAGTGTTTATAGCATGGTTATAAACCAAAGACCATACTGTACATTATCTTCTATGTTGTTTAATATTTTCACACCAAAATTTAAATAAAGCCTTCTTATGATGCCACCTCATGAACAACGATAGAGAAAATTTTCAGCTCCTGCCCAAAAGGTGATTTCACACAGGGACAGTGAAATCACCTTTCGGGATGTATAAAAACATATTTTGGCCAGGATTTGAAAAATGACAGCTGTCACATTCATGACTGCACAAAAGATATGGCTATTTTGTGAATTTGGGGGGAAAATATTGACTATTATCAAAGTTAGAAGCCTGCATTCACAAAATTCAATGTACTGTAGGTGCATAACTTTGCTGTTTTTCAAACTTTTTACACCACATTTTCAACATAGCCTTCTTATACCCCATCTCACAAACATGGGCAAAGAAAATTTTCAACTCCTGTTCGAAAGGTGATTTCATGCAGGGAATGTGAAATAAGCTTCAGGGATGTAAACAAAAAATATATATATATTTTGCCCAGGATTTGAAAAATGACAGTTGTCACATTCAGGAGGTGCTATAAATATATGTCTATGTTGTAAATCTGGGGTAAAAATATAAAAAATGTAGCCCTAAAAAGGCAAAATGTCATTGAAGCCCCTCTGAGCAACAAGGTCGATGGTATTGCATTGTGTTGTGCTATATATGTAATACATGCATTTCTGCTTATTCCTATAGTATGCAGGATTTTCTGTGTTTCTTCGGCCTTACACATCCCAACAGATCACTTATCAATTTCTGAATTTGGTGCACTAAAAGAGAATTTCCTAAAATATAAAAATACAAATCTCAACAGATCACTATCAATTTCCAAATTGGGTGCACTAAAAGAGGATTCCTAAAATATAAAATTGCAGTATATGTACACAGCCTGTGATTGGTAGAGAATAAACAAATTTATGCAAAATGTCTGCAGGAAAGGATACCATTTTATATATGTATACCATGCAAGATAATTAACTGTGATTAAAGCATTATGTTTTTTCCAAAAGGCAAATTTCAGCTACAGTTAACATAAATTTTAGCATGCCTGTCAAATCAACTTTTCTAAGTACTGTACCTCCAATGATGCATACCAGAAAATCCTTGCCACCTCTATAATGCTCCTCATAGGTAAAAGGGGTGTGTGTGGGGGGTAGGGGCTCTTTTTTGATAAAAAAAAAACTAAATTTAAACATTTATGAAATAGTCACAATTTGGTGGAATTAGAAAATTTTACCACTAAATAAAACCAGAAAATACCTTGAATCTTTTATAATGTAAAACAAGTTTCGGTACAAATTTGCACTGTGTTGTTGCAGTGCTGCTTTAAAATGCAAGAACAGTAACTGCTTAATCTATATCAAGACAATATTTGGATGGGTATATATACTCTCAGAAGTCTGAACATTGCTTACAACAGTTAACAGACGCCTGCATTGTTTTCATTATGTAATTGTGAACTTTAAACATGCCCTTCAGGCAGGTTAACAGGGTTTTTTGATATATTATCACTGTACATTTTGTCCCTTAAAATACAATGCTAGACTCACCCAACCAGGTACTGCCATCTTAGAACCTGGAGCACTGCCTTTATTTTTGAGCAAATGATTAACATTGTACAGAAAACACATGTTACTCAAGTCAGAAGAGTCATACCTTTCTCTTTTCCTACTGGACGTTCTCTTCAGGCTTACAGCTTTGCTGTCCCTCCATCGTGACTGATGTATCTTTTATACCCAACTCCGAAGAATCTTAAAAGGCTTGTGTAAGCACTGTGCTTAAAAGGTTTTTTTATCCATTTTTATTTTTACAGAGAGCTTATTTTAAAGATTGGACACATTATAGCACAGTTGAAAAACAGCTTTAATTATAATTACCGGATACTATTACTGAATTGTACATGAGATAAAGTAATTGTAAGGATATTATCAAAGAAAGAGTTCTAATGAGAATGTTTTCCATTTTTTGTCAAAATAGTTAAAATTCCCCGTGAACAAGCTCAAAGGAGTGAAACGAAGGGGACCATACAAGAATAAAAGAAGTGAACAAAACACCAAGTTGTACAACAAACTCTTTTCTTAATAAGACGTTTGCACTCAGCTGCTTTATTATATTTACTGTTGATTGTATGTATCACCTTCAAGGGAGCCGTGTATTAATATTAGAAGCACCATTACCTGAATGTGTTGTTGTATTATAGCTTTGCTGTCCCTCTATCGTGACTGATGTATCTTTTATACACAACTCCGAAAAATCTTTCCCCAAAAAACTGAAAATCAGTGACACAGGTGTATAATACGAAGGGAAAAGGATATAATGCTTGGAAACAGAAAAGTGAGAGAACATCCTGAAAGTGAAAGGTGTCTGGACTTTCTTGCTTTATGCAAGGAGTTCCTTTCAGATCAGCAGATGGGATAGGAAATCAGGTGAATCTACACCTTTTAAAAAAATACAGAACAGTAACCCAGCTGTCACTGAATGCAATGCAAAACTCCAACTAGAAGAATATGGTTTGACTATCAGAACGGTTTAACATTAAATATGGATTAATGCACTGAGTTCCTTAAAAATAGAAAACACTCAACACCCCCTTTCTCACAACAGAAACAGTACAACTAGAAAATCAACTTTTCAGAAGCTACATCATCCTACAGAGATTTAGTTATCTATTGTCATCCCTAAATTAAAGTAACAGTGCATTGAAACTGGACAAAAAACCCCCAAAAACAGTCTTTTCTTTTCTCATTATAAAAGATTCCAAGCAACTTCCAATTGTATTTGATGGTAAAATTTACTAGTTCCTTTCAAAAATCTGAGCATTAATAAATGTTTTACTTTGCATTTTTTTCTCAGGAAAAAGGATGATCAGCAAATTTGGTTTAGAAATAGCAGTTTACACTTGGTAAGGTTTAGGATAAAAAATGGTGTGCAGATCAGGAAATGACTAGAAAACTCAATTTGACATGTATACTGTTTGCGATGGGCTGCTAAATTTCTTGGGTGTTCTAGTAATGATTCCTCTTACTTCTTTTTCTTCTTCTCCACCTCCCTGTTTCTGCCTGTGATCACGCTGTGAGTTTAAATTGTGTGTTTTTTTTTCTTTGAATTTGGTTTGCAAATTAAAAATCACTTTGTCTGTTCTCGGACATGCAGAATGTCGAAGGTGACAGTAAGACAAGAGCAGCCAGCACTGCAGTCTGAGAAAGTTCCATATACGTACCACTCTCTATGAGAACAAATATTTCCTCGTCTCCCCTGTGAATTTTCACTTACAGTTGCTTATTACAGCCCCTTTGTTTTTTGAATTTTGGCTAGCACTTGGTCTCACATCCATACATAATTTTGAATATTTTGAGAAACCATACAGAACAATTAAATCTCCCTTTAATTTGCCTTTACTCTTGGGGGGGGCATAACAAAGTAGAGTTTATGGATGAATAAACTGAATATTTGGGTTCTACTTTTGTATGCTATAGAGAGGAGCAGGATGGTTAACTGGCTGTATGAGACCGGCAGTCCTTCAGAGAGAATACACCCCAAGTAGTATTTTATATGACAGTCTGCATTCAGCAATATATGAAATGTGCTTATATAGTACTGCCAAATCTAATTTGAAATGCATACTGTTTTTTTTTACACACTGGGTCATCAGCAGTTCTTTGCATGAGAGCATTGAGCATATATGTGCGTATGTGTGCTGTGTGCATACAACAGATGTGTGCCCAGTTTCTTTAAGGCAAGTGATAGTTTTTACATGAAGCTGTTTTTAAATAAACCAGCCCAAATACCTATAGCACAATATTTAGTGGGGTGTATATATATATCTATCTATATCTATCTATATATATAGAGAGAGAGATACTGTATATACACCCCATTAAATATTGTGTTATAGGTCTGTGGCAGGTTTATTTTTATATATATATATGTATATATATATATATATATATATATATATATATATATATATAGTGGGTGTTATGCCAAGAAAAAGGTGATTTCTGTTTGTGTTCCAGGCAGCACCACTTAGGATTTGACTATACGGTGCTTTATTGAGGGTGGGGCTGGTTAGTAATGACTTTTCTTGCAGTGACATGTAACATCTTTTGTGCTCATGTTTTTATACTGCACTGACAAAAGAATTTGCAGTCTTTGGCAGGGTGTCATTTGTTAGTTCACTTGAGCTATAGCCTGCAGTGTCTTTAGATATATGAAGCTACACAGAATAGAAGTTGAATAATCCATAGTATGAAAAGTACCATCCATTTTCAGTGTCTGATAACTCAAAACATGTATCTACGCCAACAAAGAGAACTGAGGCTCCAAATGAGCAGCAGAAAAATGGTTATTATTACAACACATTTGAACAGCCTCTTGCCAGTAATCCAGGACCAACTTGCCCCATGCTTCGCCTCTAATGCAAGGCTTGATCAGGGGCGGGGTATTAGAGACACTTTGGTTGCTTTTATTGTCCCAATTGTTAACACAATTAATTACAACATGAAGTACATCATCAAATAAGTAATACAAAATAAGTGAGAAAAGATCTAAACATTACAAGGCTAATTTAAAATTAAACCTGCAAAGCATAAGAAATAATAGTCATTCTGTGTGTACAAATCCTAGAGTGCAGTTATATATGACATATACTTTCTAGAGTAATTTTACATAGAAAATATTTTGAAAAGAATAATGTATCATTAACATTCATGCCTTTGTTACATTACTGTCACGTAATCATTCTCAGTTCATAACTACACTGATATTAATTACTTATTTTGTGTAGAAGGGCTTTTACACCAGTTCCATTGTGCATTACATTCAAATCAATGCATTCAAAGGACAGAGAATTAATTTCTTTCGTGTCCAATGCCGATAACTTGTGATCCCAGACAAATCTGAGACCTCTCTTGGGGATCCGCCAGTTTTCACTAAGGTGGCACAGGAAATCTTTAAATAAGTGATCAGTTAAGGTAAACTCAGTCCTAGGAAAGCTCAAACTGAAAACAGACCAAGTCAGTTCATAATCTCACCACACAATATTACACTTTAAACTTTTGCTAGAAAAAATATAAAAAAAATGAGAGTTGACTGTAGATAGCTAGTAACTCTTGACATAATGTATTACTGCACACCCTATACTCAGAGGGATATGCTAACTGTAATTTCTACAGGTTTTATTCCTGATGCTCAGGTTCTGTGTCACAAATCCATTAGGTTCATCACTGTGAAATTTAATGTTGAAATAGCAAACTTTAGTTAGAAAAATATGTACATAGGATTGAGTGTTGCCTATAGATAGCTAGTGACTTTTAACAGAATGTATAATTGCTCTCCCTATATTTAGAGGGATATGTTAACTATAGCTTCTACGTGTTTATTCCTGAAGCTCAAGTTTAGTATCACAGAGCTACTAGGTTCACCCTTGTGAAATTAAATGTTGAAACAATAAAGAGGGTGGGATAGAGTGATCAGTTCAATAGTGAAACTACGATGAGCTATGGTGGGGGGGCTTGTGCACAGCTTCCATAATAAACACTTAGAAGCTGTAGTTAGCATATCCCTCTGAATGGAGGGAAAGCACTTATACATTATATAGTATATGGGTGCTGCCTATTGTCAATGAATTTCAGCAACTGCTGAAATCTTGTTGTTGTACAGTTCAAAGGTCAAAAAAGTTATGTACTATCATTCTGACATCACATCAATAGTACAACAACTTATTACCCTTGACCTGCTGCCTGATTGGCTCAGACGATGCTCTATAGAAAAAAAAAAACATGGCGGCGCGATTTAGTGAGCACCAAGCAGCGGAGCCACCGACTGAGAAGTCAGGAATTGGGACACTGAGAGCCATACATGGCTCCCTTTCTAAAAACAATTTGTTTTATTTTTTCTCACTGATTTAAAAAAAAAATGATGTGCTGAGGAGCAGGACGGAGCATAAGCGGGAACAGGCGCAAGCAGAAGCACCAGAGGGGAAACGGGAGCAGCGCCTACGGCAAGTAACGAAAAAAATAAATGTAAAACAAAAAAACTCATATACTATAAAAAACAGTGGATGGGTGAACATCCACTACTAAGTCTGCGTCCCCATCTTGGGCAGTTGATGACATCAACGAGACCTCTCGAGCTGCGCTCTCAAAGTCTCTGTGATGTCATCAACTCCCTCGATGGAAACACAGACTTGTTGTGGATGTTCACCCATCTACTATTCTATATATAATGTATGAAGAGCCCTTATTATTAACTGAAATCAAGCAGATTACAGCCATGTTATGCCACTGATATGACATCACTCTGTTGTTAACCCTTCATGAGTATGTCATATCAATGGTACAACAAAACGGAATGCTCACAACAATCAGTGTTCTGTAAAGTAATTCAGTAAAGTAATTCAATCTGCGATTACACAATATTGGTAGCCCATACACTATAAAATATACTGTATGGTCTTTGGTTAGCAACCACTCTGAAAACTCTTCTTAAGGTTACCATGACATCTGAAAACCTCTTGAGCTGCGATCTCAAGGTTTACAATGATATCATGGCAACCTCTCAAAGTGTTTACAGTGTGGTTATTAACCAAAGACCATACATTATTCTCTATGTTAAAAGTCACTAGCTATCTATAGGCAACACTCAATCCTATATACATATTTTTTCTAATTAAAGTTTGCTGTTTGAACATTAAAGTTCACAATGGTTAACCTAGTAGATTTGTGACATGGAACTTGAGCATTGGGAATAAAACCTATAAAAGTTACAGTTAGCATACCTCTGAGTATAGGATGTGCAATGAAACATTATGCCAAGAGTCACTCTATATCTATAGGCAACTCTCAATTTTTTTATATTTTTTCTAACAAAAGATTAAAGTGTAAAATTGTGTGCTGAGATTATTAACTGACATGGTCTGTTTTTGTTTGTTGTCTCATAGGATTGTGTTTACCTTAACGGATTACTTATTTAAAGATAACAGTGTTTGTTCTGAGTTACTGACAGCATATATCTAACAGTCTAACCTGCACAGTGTGAAAGGAGTGGATTGAATTGCCTGTCTGAACAGAATTCTCTCAATCAAACCATCAGATTATTCCTTTTTTTAAATCTTGCTTGAAAACAGCTTTTTTTTTGGGGGGCAGAATTAGGCATGTCTGGAGCTCAAAGAAGACCAAAATATTCAAAGATTGAGGGCTCCTGTGTGTTCTGAAGCAATACCCTGAGATTTCGGAGCTCCTGGCACTGCCAGTTTTTGTGAGCTGATCCACTGGAGTTGTTGCAAGCTGAAATTGACCTGGATTTCAGTGAAATGGACAAAAATGTTGCTTAAGAGCAGCAGCAGTGATGCTGAACCAAACAGAGGCAGCTTCTCCATAGTGTGGTGTGGTGTGTAAATAGGGACAAAAGGCAAGGAGAATTACAAAATATTCAGTTCAAACATTGAGAACTCATGTACCTCTGATAACTATATTCTGTGATTTTGAAGGTGCTGAAGAACACCTTTAGGGGAAGGGGCAGAATTTTGCATGTCCAGAGCAAAATTACTTGGCGGTTCTAATAATCTGGTTGGCAAATTAAAAATCACTTTGTCTGTTCTTGGACATGCAATATGTTAGAGGCAACAGTAAGACATAAGATGACTCTGCAAGATGGGGAACTGTCATTTCTTGAAGATGGAACTCTCCCACGATTTTGGTAAAAAAAAAAAAAGGAAAAGGAACTGTCGCGAATGCACAGTAGTGAATGAGGGGGGATGGGGCAGTGAGGAGTTGTGATCGAGACACTGGGGGATTGGGCAAGAAATGCAGGAGTCCTCTTTTGAAAGCAATAGGACTGCAGGGTTCCACCCACTGCAGCCCTAAAGAGGCTGTAATTTGATGAACGTATGATAAAATAGTTCTACCTGGTTTGCTATTGGGCTTTTGTCCTTTGGCAGCATCCATAGTTGTATTTTTTTCTTTAATGAGAGCATGACTGATGGTGACTGGTTCCCTTCCCCCCCACACAGAGATATATCCATATAGTGCCATGGTATAATTTAACGTGAGATATGTATATATATATATATATTTATATATATATATATACACACACTTCTTAGTGATGCTTCCTTGCTTTGCTGTTTAAATTTTAATGTATCAGGAGAACTGTCTGACCTGTCACTCCATGTTGACACCTCATAGTTTAGAAAATAAAAAAAATTTGCTTCTGATTTTTTTTTTTTTTTTGTGAAGCGGGAGGGCAAGGTGGAAGTTCAGCCACTCTGCTAAATGCACAATATCTCTCTCTTTCTCAATCCGTGTAACCTCGGTATCCTGATACATTAAAACTTAAACAGCAAAGCAAAGGAGCATCACTCAAAAGAACAAAAAATACATGTTTTCCCACCTTTTCTCATTGTTTATAAAGTATTATTGCCTACTTTATTCATCCTGTTTTTCTTTTTCTTTGCTTTTTTCCCACATTTAAGATATGGAATGTTTATCATGGAATGTTTACCATGGAATACAGGAATTCAAAATTCTGCTCAGTTCAACTAGCAGAATGTTTCTCTCCTAACATACTGTATGCACACACACACAAACAAAGGCCTCTTTTAGAGCCAGAGACTAAAATATCTCATCGTCAGGGCAGCAGAAGAGACTTACCTGATGAGCAGCTAAGATAGAAGCCAGATTTTTCATTGTCAGCAAAGAAACAGTTGTAATGAAATGTATAAACAATACTTAATGTTTCTAATTTGTTGAAGGTGGAGAGGAAAACAAAACAAAGAAAAAAACACTATGGTTCTTAAAAGAGGTGGCAGGGAAGGTTAGTGAGAAAAAGACAGCATTCTGGAAGTATAAGGAAACACAGAAGGAGCAGGACAGAGAACTGTACCAGTTAAAGCAGAAGGAAGCAGGGAAGGTAGTCGGAATAGCAAAGACCCAAACTAAGGGAAAGATAGCCAACTCAGTTAAGAAGGGGGATAACACTTTTTATTGGTACATTAGGGAGCAAAAAAGACCAGGGGAGGGATAGTGAGGCTTAATAAATTGGGGGGGGGTGGCAGAGGGTGACAGTGACAAAACAGAGATATTGAAGGAATGCTTCTGCTCAGTATTCACAAAAGAAGAGGATGGGAGGTACATAAACCAAATAATAGAAACACGCTGGATGGGTGCATCAATACCAGTCCATTCACAGAAGAAAGGGTCCTGAAAGAACTCTTAAAACTGAAGGTGGACAAAACAATGGATCCTGATGGGATTCACCCCCAGAATTCTAAAGAACTAAGGTTAGAGCTAGTGGCACCACTCACTACCCTTTTTAACAAATCATGGGAGGAGGGTGTGGTACCTGAGGAGTGGAGGAGGGTGGATGTGATTCCCCTTCACAAAAGTGGGAGCAAGGCAGAGGCAGGAAACTACAGACCTGTTAGTTTGACCTCAGTGGTAGGGAAAATGATAGAATCACTTCTGAAAAAAAGAATCGGTGAGTACCTAGAGGCCAGTAGGGCACAGAACCCAAGGCAGCATGGATTCACAGTGGGAAGGTCATGTCAGATGAATCTAATAAATTTCTTTGACTGATTAGGTGACCAAAATAGTAGACTAGGGAGGGGTTGTGGACATGGCCTATCTAGATTTAGCAAGGCATTTTAGACAGTCCCACACAAAAAGATTAATAAACAAGTTAGCCAGTCTGGGAGTGGGTCCCAGGGTGATAACCTGGGTAAAACATTGGCTGGACAACAGGACACAGAGGTTAAAAGTAAATGGAGTTCACTTTGAAGAAAGGGGAGTTACTGGCGGGGTACCGCAGGGTTCAGTACTGGGACCAGTCCTCTTTAATTCTTTATAGGTGACATAGTGGAGGGACTGGAAGGAAAAGTATGCTTCTTTGCAGATTACTTAAAGATCTGCTATAGGGTTGATACATGGGTGGGGGGGTAGAAAGGATGAGAAGGGAATTGGGAATGTTGGAGGAGTGGCCAAAAGTATGGCAGCTTAGATTCAATGCACAGAAGTGCAAAGTAATGCACCTGGGAAACAAAAACTCAAGGGGAGAGTACACAATGGAGAAAAAGGTATTAACAACAGCAGAAATGGAAAGGGACCTGGAGGGTAATCATATCAGATGACCTAAAGGTAGACAAGCAATATGAGAAGGCAGTAAGAAGAGCTGGGGGGACACTGGAATGCATAGGGAGAGGCATCACCAGTAGAAAACAGGACATTGTTATACCTCTGTACAAACAGTTGGTGAGATCCCAGCTGGAGAGCTGTGTGCAGTTCTGGAGACCCCATCTCCACAAGGACATAGACAGGATAGAGGCAGTCCAAAGAAGGGCAACTAAAATGGTGCAGGGTTTGCACCAGAAGCCATATGAAAAGAGACTAAAGGAGCTTAATATGTTTCCTTAGTATATTTCCTCAAGGAAAGGAGGGAATCATGATGGGAACTTTCAAGTACCACAAGGGAATCAAAAAGGTCCAAGAGGGTAGCATCTTTCAGAAAAAGAGATGTGTAAGAATAAGGGGGCACAATCTGAAGATGGGTGGACGACTCAGAGGCAACATAAGATGTATTTTTTCATGGAGCGGATGGTGGACGCATGGAATGGCCTTCCTGAGGAGGTCATGGGGTCAAAAACAGTGGGGGACTTCAAGAATGTACAGGACAGACATAAGGCAATTCTTGTGGGAGGCAGGAGGAAGTAGGTTGTTGATAAAACTAGGATTTACAGCTTATTCGATAGGTAGGGAAATAGGCAGACTGGGTGGGCCAAGCGGTCCTTATCGACTGTCAGAGTCTATGTTTCTATGTGTGATGATCAGGAAAACAACATTTAATTAATTTGTTTTAATTTTTTAGTTATGGTAGTTTTATTTTAAGGGGCCCAGTTGAAGGTTTTTACTGTGTAATGGTGGCAGTTCAAACTTCTGTATTCTAATGGCACAGTGATTTTGTTTGAGTAGAGCAGTCCTGCTTTTAGTAATTTGTTATTACCTGTGCATGAAACAGAGTTCATGCACAGGTGATAACCAATCAGAAAGCAGGATTGCCTCTTCCCATTTTATAACATATTGCACACACACACAACAAAGGCCTTTTCTAGAGCCAGAGACTGAATTATCTCACTGTCAGGGCAAGCAGAAGATATTTCCCTGATCAGCAGGTAAAGCTAAGAAGATTTTTCATTGTCAGCAAAGAAACAGTTGTACTGAAAACTATGAACAATACTTAATGTTTCTAATTTGTTTATGTGTGTAAGATGTGTGTGATGATCAGGGAAACAACATAGAAGACAGTGTATGATCAATCATATACAACAAGGATATTTTTCACTAAAGAGGTTTCTGTGGTAACAGGAGACCTAGAGGAGCACAGCTCAAGAGATCTCGTTACTCCGGAAACCTCAAAAGTAACAAAAATAACCTTGTTGTGTGTGATTGATCATACACTATCTTTTATAGTGTATGGTCAATCATAATTTTATGACTTTTCCCTTACATTTGCCCTTTTTCTCACTGCCACTCTCTTCCATGGCCGTTTGATGAAGCTTGGAGGTTCGTGCACCATGCATGCATACAGAAGTTCGAAGTTGTTGTGCTGCAGTAGCTATATAGCTACTGCAGCACAACAGCTGCAATAACATAGCTCTTGCAGCACAACAATGTTGTTCAAGGGATGGATTTCCCATCCTCAACAACTTTCCACCATACACTATATTTCATTAATTTGTTTTATTTTTTATTTAAAGGAGTTTTATTTTAGGGCCCAGATGAAGGTGTTTACAGTATAAAAGTAGCAGTTATGTTTCTGATGAAAGATCAATTCAGGTTGTAGGGGGACTGGTGGAAGATAGTTCTGGTTGTAGGAGGACTGATTTGCTCATTGTATGATGTGGTTTAGAATGAGGATGACTGTGCATTATGCTCTAATAATGCATGGTCACCTGACTGTTTTTAACCACTTAAAGTTCTTTGATTTTTAGACCCATTTTATAAATAGTCATACCTTAGAGGCCTGCGCTGTTCTCATGTACACTGTCTAAGTTTATAGGCTGTACCATAGGTTGGCTACCCTCTGGGAACAAACGTTACCTCTGAATTTACCCCTCACCCCTAGAGCTTCAAGGTGTCTCCAATGTCCTGTTGCAGGACACTGGATGAAAAATCTTCTACTATTAATTCTATTAATTCTTGCTGATGCACTTGAGTATGCAAAAGACTGAAATTGTCTTCCATCTCAACCTTCTCTTCCCCAGGGTGAACAAGTTAAAGGCCTTCCATCTCTCCTCATAGCTTTAACCCCCCCCCCATACTACTGATCATTTGGTTGCTCAATTTTGCACCCCCTTGACTGTCTCAATCTTATTTCTGTATTTAGAAGACCAAAAGTGTACACAGGTGAGGCCCAACTAAGGCCTGGAAGAGTGTAGGATTACTTCTCCCAATCTACTATTCATCTTCTTTTTGATATTCCCCAGTGTTCTGCTGGCACTATTGAGAATAGTCATGCACTGCTTTCCTTCATTAAACCCACTTGATTTGTAAAATTGTATGACTACCAGCTTCTTTTCCACTGCAGCATGAGGAGCTCCACACAGTGCATAGGTCATCCCTCTGTTTTTCCTCCCCAAGTGTAGCACCTTGCATTTGACTACATTGAATCTGGTGCTCCAGGAATCAGACCGATCACATAGCTTGACCAGGTACTCCTGAAGTTTGTCTTCACTCACAAGGAAGTCATCCACCCTGGGTAACTTTGTGTCTTCCATTAACTTAAACAGCCTGCTGGAGACCTCAGCTTCTGGGTCATTGCTGAAGATATTGAAGAACAGTGGCCACAGAAATTATCCCTGATGAACACAGCTGAGTAAACCTCTCTACTTGGAGTAGTGACCATCCACCACAACTCTCTGCTTCCTGCCCCTAAGTCAGTTACCAAACCATCTGTGTATGCATCATGTTTCATGTGCCACAGTATCAAAGACCTTGCTGAAGTTCAGATAGATTACATACCCAGCCTTGCCTTATCCACCTGTCCAGTCACCACCTCAAAGAAGGTGACCAGGTTAGTTTAATATGATCTGGCCATCATAAAGCTATGCTGAGAGGAGACAGCAACATTGGCCTCAGAAAAGTGCTTCATTATTCTGTCCTTGATAATTGCTGCTAGGACCTTGCCCAGCACTGAAGTCAGCACTCAAATCAGGCTGATTGGCCTATATTCGCCTTGACTTGACCTTGCTCACATTCATAAGATGGGGACCCCATCAGCAGCTTTCCAGTCCTCCTGTACAACACCTGTCTAGATAAACTCCTGAAAGATCATTGCAAGTGGTACGGACAGTTGTATCTTTAGCTCTACTATGATCCTGGGGTATGTTCCTTCCACCCCATAGGACTTACCTAGCTTGATCTTTGCCTGATAGTCCACTACCAGAGCAGACATTATGTCTAATGATTGCATCGTGCTTACCCATGATTTTATGAGCCATCCCAGTGAATCCCTTCCCCCCACAAGGGGCAGCAATGAAGTGAAGTAACCATTAAGCATCTCAGACATTGCCTCTGTCTTTGTCAGGGGTTCTTTCCCTACTCCTGGTTTCAAGATCTCAATTAATTCCATCACTTTCTTTTTTCCATTTATGTAATGGAAGAAGGCATTGGCGTTGCCTGTAGCTCCTGCAGCTTTCATGGCTTCCAGACCTTCCTTGGCTGTCTTAAGTCTAGTTTTGCATTCCCTCCATGCTGCTCTGTACTGTTCTCTAGCCTTAAAACTGCCACTCTCTTACCAGTGGTGATAGACCTTTTTGTTCAGGATCCATTGCCTTAGGTCTGTACTGAGTCTAAGGGGCACTTTTTGCCCTTTTCCCTTATTGTTTACTATAATACAGATCTGTACAGCTGTGTTGACCACCTTCTTCTTTAAAGAGCACCACATGTTCTCTGCATTACTAGACTCTTGTAGCCACTCCAGACCCTTGGACACCAAGTTCTTCATTATAGCAAAGTCTGCCCTTTAACAGTTTCTAGTCCTGGTGAGTGAGGCTTGGCTGGGTTACCTGGGTCTTATCACAGCCTCCCACCGGTTCCTTGATTTTACACTGTAGATGGCCCCATCCCTACTGCTAAGAAGAAGGGCAAGGGTGACCTCAAACCTAGTACCTTGTTGGACGTATTGCTCTAGGAGGCAGTCGTTGAAGTGAAAAGAAATATGGTCTCAGCTCTTCCACTAGCCCTCTCAAAATGCCAGTCTATGCCTGGGAGGTTGAACTTCTCCCATGATCACCACTTTACCTGATTTGCTTGGTCTCATAACTTCCCATCCAGTTGGGCATCAAGCTCCACTGAGCTGTTCAGGGGCCTGTAGCACAACTCCAAGAACATTCGCTTGTCCCTACTTTTCCTCTAGCTAAACCCAGACACTGTCTTCCAGACCAATGTCCTTGTTCTCCACAGTATCTCCTTACTTTACAGAAAGAACTAACCTATCCCCCATTATATCGGGCCTATCTCATTGGAATAGTCTGTATCCCTGTATGCTGGTCTCTCAGTTATGATGTTCCCACATCAGGCATCCATGGAAGACACTAAGTCCAGGCCTTCAAGTACATTAGGCCCTCAAGTGAATTCATATTGCTTGGGCAATCCTTAAATTAATCTGCATTCTGATGAGGATAGTTGACCCTCCATGCTTTTTTGATCCCTCGAGAGGTCTGTTTTCCTTGTGCTTAACAGTGCCACTGTCCTTGCCTTAATGGTCACCTCTATCTACATTCTTCCCATGGTGATCCTTGCACCAGACCCTGTCTTCTCTCTTGTCTAGTTTAAATCCCCCTAACTGCCTTGTCCAGTCAACAAGCTAGTACCCCCACTCCCTCTGGGTACAGGTGCTGATAGTTTTTTTTGTTTTGCTTTTTTTCAAAAAATAATTTTATTAGGGCACATTCCATAGGGTGCAGGTGCTGACAGTGTTGGGCATAAAGTCATCCCTTGCCAGAGGAGGGCCACTATTTGGCCAGAAAAACAAATCTCTCCTTCTTGCACCAAACCTGCAGTAAGCACAAGCCTGCTTGACTTAGAGTTGTAGATTATAAATCAGTTATGTAATTTCAGCCAATCAGTGCACAGAGAAACTATACCTCTTATCCTATGTACAGAGTTCTATGGTGCAGGAATGTTAGGATTGTTCCACTTTGCATCTCTGGGATGGGCAACTTCATTTCACCTTTGAAAATTGAAAAAAAAATGCTTAACACTTATTATAAATCACTCGAAGGACTTACAATAAATTAACAGAGCCTCTGCAGAGTGTTTCTAATGGTATAAGAGAATCCTTTCATGAGGATGAGGCAGACAGAACCACATGGCTTCAATGTATGGTCCTCTCACCCAGACCTCATACTCAGAGTTTCTTGCACTATAAGAGATATCTTGTGGAGGATGTACTAACTTAGAAAATACAGTGGATAAACCCATCACTCTCAGACACTATAGGCCATAAATTTTACATCTGGAGACTGATATATCATATACTTAAAATCGACAATATAACTGGTGCTTTATTTACCGTACCTCCATCTAGAGCAGACCAACCACTGAATTCAAATTAATGTCTATGACCAAGGTGGTATAGTGATACTAATGTAAGCAACAATCCATGACATGGTGTGCAGTAGTGCCAAATTGATGCAGGCCCCAGGAGTGATAAGGTATGAAGTGTTTATGGTGAGTAGGGTTACCACCTTTTAAGAAGCTCAAAATGGGACATTTCTTACAGAAACATGATTTTTGCAGGACCATATGTAACCTCAACCAATGTATCAGATTTGTGTACTCTAAATAATCAAAATTACTACTAAGTGTTATAGGAATTTAGTTGTTTCAATTGTTTCTCATCATTTAAAGGTATATTAGTTAAGGTATCATAGTTTTCTGCAACATTTAGAGAAAAGTTAGAAAATTATTTTTTCTGCTACAGGGTCAGGACATGTAGTACTTTCCCTGTTTGTTTTTGCAGGACACAACAGCCCAGATCAGGACAGCTTAATCTGGTTCAAGGTCAGTTGGCATTCATTTGTATCCCCCTCCCACGGGTCGTGCCTGAAAATAGGCAGGATTTGTCTAGTGCACTTACCCTGTCAACAGAAACTAAATAAATAAAAAACTAAATAAACAAAATAATAAATAAATAAAATCAGGACAGGTGGTAACCTTAATGGTGAGTACAATTATACCCTTGGGAAGTGTTTTGATTTAGCAATACCACAGAGCTTGGAGTGGGTTAATATAAATTTACTTACACACTAGTGCTTAGAGAGAGGGGTGCTGAAATCTGGATACAACCAATGCTGCACCAAACAGTTGCTCAAATGCCAAGGAACATCATGCCACACACTTACCAAGAATTAGGGTACTTTTTTACCCTAACATCACATTTCCCTACTTTTTTGGTTTGTGTTTCAGCCCAAACTAATTCCTAAACATTTTTTGTAATGAATTTTCTTCCTTTGTAAAGTTATATGTAATAATAGATACACAGAACTTTGTCAAGCAGTCCTTGGGGTATAGTGAGGATCCTTGTTTCACCCCTTCCCTGTGCTTAGCAGTCCCTGGTGTTCAGTGGCAAACCCACTTTCTCCTAACCCTAATCCAATCAGTTTCTGGGGCTTGGTTTTTATAGCGACTCGTAGATTGATGGACTAAGTCCCTGTGTGCTACTCAAAGGTGCATGGAAAAAGCCTCTCAATTGCAAACATAATAGTATCAGCATTTTTTTCAAAATGGGTGGCTATTTCCCATATTTGTACAGATACTATACCTGATAATACTAGGTATAGCTTGTAAAAGGACTAAAAAAAACCTTTGGGAAAATCATATGGCTGTGACTGGGAAGTCACCCTCCCCCCCAGTGTAACCTTTGCTGCTGCACGTGCATGATTTTTAGAGGTTTGAATATTGGGCCTCTGGTGTTCAGTGGCCCCCTTCTACTCTCTGCCCCATTCCAATCAGTCTCTGACATCCAGTGGTACCCCTCTTTCCATACTCTGTCCCATACCAAACAATGTCTAGCACTACTTGACACCACTCATATTGCCCCAAGCCAAGATGCTCATCTGTTTCACTATAGAACATTCCAATAATGAATTTCAAATGGCAGCCAGTTGCAAACATGGGGTTGGGGGGTTGTGACTTGAGTGGCTAATTGATTTGGGGGGGTCAGCTTGGGAGCTTTCAGAGGCATTAGGGATGGGATGTTGGTGCCTCTATACTTTATTTTTTATTTTCTACCAACACTTGACTTAGGCATCGGGTGCTGGAATAACTGGGGGTGTTTTGGTCATCATCATCATCAACATACCACTACAACTGATGGTCACATTCATTTCCTGGGGACTAGAAGTTATTTGGTGGCACAAGAGTGGGTTCCTAAAATTAAGGGGTAAGGCCCATGGAGACTCAAGTATGTCACCGGGGATTGGCTACTGGTGGCTGAATACCTTTTTGGAAAGAATATGGCCACAAGTTCATCACTAGGAATGGACTCTCAATTGCACAATAATGTTATTGTATGTACTGTATGTAATGAACTTTATTTTTATATAGAAAATGCACATTCTGGCAATAATGCTGTTCTCATGTGTATCCCTGCTACATACTCAAAGCTACTTTCATTCAAAAGAGATGATCTACAAATGCAGAATAAATGAAAATGCAGTGTGTTTGTTTTATTTTTGAAAACAGTTACATATTCTTACCAGTTCTTTGATACTGGGGGCACAAGCAAGCCACCAAGGATGGGCTTGTGGTGGCCACAACCTTTATTTTGGAAAAGGTGCCAATACCGGGGACAGGCCCCTGGTGTTCGTAATGATGAGACCACATCATGGGTGCAAATGTGCATATTTCATGGTTGTAAATGTGGTCACATTAAATCATGAGGCATGGAAACACCTTAATACCTTTGAAACTCTACTGCACCTGCCTGGCTAGCATAGCCTAATTCATAAAATATCTTTATTGTTAACTGATTTATTCTAAAACCTACAAAAGCATTTCCTTTGTGACAAGATCTACTGAACCTGGAATGGTCAGGTTTCAGGTCTTTAGCCTGTTTCCATTCTTCAGTCACAAGAAAAAACTTTTAATTTGAATATTTTTACCTTGGTAACACTTTCTGTAACTTAAAAACCATACAACCAAGTGCAAACAACATCACATGATTTTTAGACCCCGCCACAAAAGAGGAGCATGCCAGTTTACAGATCCTTCAATGAAAAGAAGTTCGAGCCACAAGCAAATAAATGTAGGGATTTAACGTAGAAATGCCTACCAAATCCTAACCATAGTGGCATTATTGCACCCCTATAATTAAAACATTCTGATTCTTATCCAAGATCAGATGATTAAAATTGGAGTTGTGTACCTGTGCATAATATTTTAGTCTGAACATTGGATGTCTAAAGTATTCATGTCCTATATATTGTATATTTTTAGATGTTATGTCTATATTGTAATATTTTCTCATGGTCAAAACCAGTAAAAGAAGTGACTGATCGATTGATTGATATATTGGTTTTCACATATACAACAGTGCTTATCCATTTTTAGGGTGGAAGAATCTTATGACTATAGAGCTAAATACTCATTGTGTGAACTTAGGTCACTTTACTTCTTAGTGCTCCAGTTCACTCAGCTGTGGAAATGGGTCGATGTAGGACCCCCCACTGAAATGTTGATGCTACATCTATGGACTATTATGCATAGGCAATACTGTATACTCTAGAGGGTTAAAACTGTGAGCTGTGAACCTGGAGACCCAGCAGACCTGGGTCTGAAATGCACAACCATCACTGTGACCCAAAGTAAGTCACTCCCTGTGCACCTGGGACATGCCTGAGACATGCCTGGAAAGCAGCTATGGCTCAGTGTGCCTTTCCTGTGCAAATAAGTTGTAAAAATAAATCAAACTGATAAAGTCAAAAATAGAACCATTAGTCTGATTCAATTTCTCCTGGATAGCAATAAAATAAATTAAAACCAGTGCTCATATTTGCTGTTGTGTCTATCCCTTCCACTGGGCAGACTCATCAAGAGCCTTACTGAGGTTCAAACCTAGGGCCCTGAGCCCTGAAGGCCATAGGTCTAACAATTCAGCTAAAGGACAATTTTCATTAGCTGGGAGCTCTGACTGTGTTTTTCATGTTCCATTACTACTAGACTCTGACAAGCAGAGGCTGTTGCTGCTGTACAGTAGTTCCTCAGCAATACAGGGCTGTTTTATTACAGTGTCTGTCATTAACATAGTGCTGTTTACAGGCTGAATACACAGAAACTATTCAGCTGTTAGTAAGGATAAACTGAAGGAAATGGCTTAAAAGGGTAGATTGGGAAACAGGAAGGAAGGGGGAGAAAGAGAAAGAGGGAAGTAAGGTGCCTACTGGGTGTCATGGCTCGGATGAATACAAAGAGGATCCTAAGGATTGCAAGGGTGGTGGGGCAGCACAGGGAGCTGGATGTCATTGTCCATCCAGGAATTAGTGACCTGGCTAAGGAGAGGGCTGGGATTGTGCAAGAAGATTTTGATATCCCATGTACAAGGTGACCATGATTGAGTGCTTTCAAAGAAGGGTGACTCAATCATGGTGCTTTTGTACAGGGCTACCTAGCAGGGAGGGTGACCGGATAGAAGGTTCGGTGCATATAGGGACAGGATGTCGCTATGTATACATGCATGTCAGGGAGGTGGGGAAGGACCTCACTGTGCGATGAGTGGAAGGGGAGGGAGGGTTTGTGGGGTGTAGTGTGGTGGGGGGCTGCCAAGCTGGCCATGTGGCATGGTGGGTTGGTGGTAGGCTGGGGTTGGGAGGGTGCCGGGTTTGGATCTGTGTGTACTTGTTTTTGTGCCAGGTTGTTTTTTTGTTTTTTTTTTTTACTTTTGCACCCCCCTGATATGCACCCCCCTGGAGTTGAGAATCCTTTAGTAGGGGATGTGGAGGGGAGCAGCCCCCTGCATAAAAACAGAAAACCTACATCTCGGGTGCCGTCTTGCTGTTCGCCACAAATCTACATCGCCGAAATTCATTTTCAGCAATGTAGACTCTCCTAAACAGTGATTGCTATTACATGGTTGCTGTCATCACATGGAACTGAGATTTTAGGGAGCTGGGGAGTGGTCTTAGGCAAGTACTGCACTCAGAAGCTTTCACTGAGGTGCTTCTTTTCTATGAATTGGGGGGGATAGGGTTCTCCACACCAGGAGCTTCAACTTGTGGTTGAAGGAATGGTGTAGAGGAAAGGGATTTGGCTACATTGTGGTCTGGAAACTAACCTGGAGCGACATAGGCCTATACAAAAGTGATGTCATGGAGGGGAACTGAGTCCTTAGTGTACAATTTAAAAGTTACCTTGATGAACATTTAAACTAGTTGGGGGGGCTGCAGAAGGAAAAAGGGAGGCATTAACTGTCCCACCCTCAGACTGAAGCAGAGAGAGAAGGGAGAATCCCTTGGGAGGAGAATCCCCAGTATACAACATAAAGAAAAAAGCACTGCAGTAGAAAACAATGTGGATGGGAACAAGAGTTCTAAAAAGAGAAGGAAAAAGGATGCGGGGCAAGAAGGAAAAGTGGGGGATAGCAGGCAGAGGAGGAACAAAGTGTGAAAGGCCATGTGTGCAAACACAGGAAGTCTAGGAAATAAAATTCTGGACCTAGAAGTCATCATCACTGAGGCAGACCTCAATATTGAGGCCATTACTGAGTGGTTGTGCACAGGAAACCATGACTGGGACATGGCCACTCCAGGCTATACTCAATTCAGGAAAATAGGAGAAGGGGTAGTGCTGTAGATAAAGGAAGGTATCAAAATGATGGAGACCCAGGTAACCTGCGGTAATGGAGGTTCTGAAGGTACTGTGGGTCATTCTGGAGACATGAACCAGAGTCCCTGTTCACAATGGTATGATCTACAGACTTCCAATACAAGGGGAGAAACTAGTTAAGGCACCGGTGGAAGCCATTAGCACAATGGCAGAAAAAAGGGAGGTGCTGCTGGTGGGTGATTTCCATCTGCCAGATGTAGACTGGAATCTCTGAACTGCAGCCTCAACTGGAAGTAGGGACATCCTAGACTCCCTGCTGGGGAGGGGGGGTCCCATGCAGATAGTAAGAGAGCCCACTAGTACTGTTGCAGTACTGGACCTTGTGCTCACAAACAGGGTCAGTATTGCAGACATCAAGGTGGGAGTCCATCCAATGATTACCGTGCAATGTGGCTCAACATAAGGACAGCAGTAGAAGAAAACCAAACAAGGACAAGGGTCCTGGTCTTCAGGAGGACAGATAAAAAAATGGGTGAATGCCTCAGAGATGAGCTACAGTAGCAGGGTGAGATGACCTGGGCAAGGAGGAGGAGCAGTGGGTCAAGTTAAAGGATGCATAGTGAAGGCAACAAACTTCTGTGCAGAGAAAGTAAGCAAAAACAGGAGAAAAAAGAGACCACTGTGGTTCTCAAGGAAAGTGACTGAAAAGGTAAATCCTAACTTGGTAAGTATTTAGAAGGTATAAAGAGACACAGAGGGACATGGATAAGGAGTTGTATCAGGAAAAGAAGAGGGAAGCAGGGAAAGTAGTGAGGAGTGCAAAGCCGCACACTGAGGAAAGAATTGCTTAAGAGGTAACTAAATGGGACAAGACATTTTTTAGGTATATAGGTTAAAATGGGAAGATATGGGAAGGGATTGTAAAGGTTAAGATGGGTGGAGGACTGTGCAAAGGAGGATCAGGAAAAAAGCAGATATCCTGAACAAATACTTTTGTTCAGTCCTTACAGAGAAGAAGGAAGGGGTTAGGGCTTGCAAATCTGAACATGGATAAAGTTTTGGGTCAGATGGTGTATATCCAAGGGTACTGAGGGAGCTCAGGGAGGAACTGACAGGATGTCTGGCAGCCCTATTTAACAACTCACTAGAAACAGGAGTGGTTCTGGAGAACTGGAGGAGGACAAATGTAGTCCTGCTTCATAAAAGTAGTAGCAGGGTCAAGGCAGGCAACTATAGGCCAGTCAGCTTGATATCAGCAGTGGGAAAATTAATGGAATTAAAGGACATGGCTGCAGGGTTTCAATGTGAAAAAGTGGAAAATAATGCACTTGTGGCACAGAAACCCAGGGGCAGAGTACAAAATGGGTGGAGTGTTATGGACGACCACCAAACGGGGATGAGACCTAGTGGTAATCATATTGGATGACCTAAAGGTGGTGAGACAGTGTGACAAGACAGTCAGGAGGGCTAGTGGGATGCTGGGGTATATAGGGAAGGGTGTCATCAACAGAAAGAGGGAGATGTTGTTGCCTCTGTATACAATAGATCTTTGCCCAGGTGAATCAGTAAATCATCAATCATGGTTTTTGAAGGTCAGTCATAACTGATTGTCATTAATCATCAAATGTTACCAGAAGATCATCAAAGGAAATCATGATATAAGATCATCATCTAGATCATGATTTAATCATCAAACATGCACTTTCAAATTATCAGCTGATGAGTATTGATTATTTTTGTTAGCTTAAATCAGCATGATGGTTGTTGATGATCTGTGGATGATCAAGTGATGATCATTGATGATCATATTAGTTCAGTATTATAAGATTGCAAGTCAAAGAAGTAACACAAAGTTTTATTTGTTACAGTTATGAAAATACAAATGTCACATATCAGCAAAGACAAATTAATTATCAATTATAATTCATATTGAGTGAAGTCAGGTTTTAATCCCATTAGGAAGAGTACATGCAATGTCTGGTATAGTATACACATTTGCATACCTAATTTGTATATTCCAAAAGCACAGTTTATGAACCAAAACAATGGAAACTTCTATTTTTAAATTCATTTTGCGTTGACAGTATTAGCTTGCAGACTGTTAGAAAATATTCTGAGTACAAATCAGGTACTTTTAGGAACTCACCACAACTACAGGTATAAAAGAAACCATTTAATGGGACTATATAAACCAATATGAGCCGTTTCAACTCCAATAAGATGTGAGGTATCAGAGTAAGTATAACTGAAAGCAGTGGATTCCTAGAGAAGAGTGTCATAATTGGTCATGCCAATTAAGATGTCTAAATACAAGATACATTCCAAAAATATAGAGAAAAGATAAATGCATTATTTTAATTTATTACTGTAATCTTGGCCATGGGCAATCATGAAAAATCATGATATGAGATCATCAGTAATCACAATCAGCATTTCCATAACATTGTGATTTTTGATTGGCGGCCATTTAACATTGATGTTTAATTACTGTTAATTATGTTAATTAATGTTAATTATGAATACAATGATGGTTTTTGAAGCTTGAACATGATCTATGAACATAACTGATAATGACCATTCATGGCACATCATTATAAAACCATCATCTTTTCAGCTGGATGGTAAGATCCTTCTTAAAGTTCTGTGTCCAGTTCTGCAGACTACATCTCCAGAAGAGCATTGACAAAGTGGAGCGGTTCAGAGGAAGGCAACTAAAATGGTGCAGAGTCTGCATCAAAAGCCCTGAGAGAAGAGAAGAGACTAAAGAATCTCAATGTGTACACACTAGAAGAGGGGAGGGAGAGGGAGGATATGATAGAAACTTTTAAATACCTCACTGGGGTAAATAAGGAACAGGAGGGAAGTATTTTTCAGAAGAAAAGGTGATCAAGAACAAGGAAACATGCTGAAACTGGAGTGGGGTAGATTCAGGAGAGATGTGATGAAGTACTTCTCCACTGAAAAAGTGGTGGATTCCAGGAACAGCCTTCCAGCAGAGGTGGTGGGGTTAAAACAGCGGTGTGGTTCAAGAATGCATGAGAAAGGCACGAGGGAATCATAGTGGAAAGGAAGGGGGGGAAAGCTGTAGGTCACTTACGGTCTGTGGTAATAATGTAGGTAGGGAAAAATGGGTAGACTGGGTTGGCAAGTGGTCCTTATCTGTTGTTAAATTCTTTGTTTCTATGTTTCTGAGTCACGGCTAAAGGAAAGGATTGTGGAATATCTTGAACCCAGTGGGTTAGAGGGAGGTCATGTCAGACAAATCTGGTAGATTTCTTTGACTTGGTGACCAAGAAATAAATCAGGGTAGTCCAGTGGACATGGCCCACTTAGATTTTAATAAGTCATTCAACACCATACTAAACAGGAGACTCATAAGGAAACTGGGCATCTTGGCAGTGGGGTCCTAAGGTGCTGAACTAGATAAGAAATTGGGTAATGGAGAGGTGATAGATGATGGTGGCAAACAGAGTTTACTCTGGGGAAAGGAAGGTGACCGTCAGGGTTCCTTAGGGCTCACTACTGGGACAAGTCCTCTTTAATGTCTTTAAAAGTGACATTGCAGATGAGCTGGATGGGAAGGTCTGCCTCTTTGCAGATGACACCACAATCAGCAATAGTGTAGACATTCCAGAGGGGGTGGAAAGAAAGTGCCGAGATCTGGGGAAAGCTCAAGGAGTGGTCAAGGGTATGGCAGCTATGTTTCAATGTGAAAAAAGGCAAAATCATGAACTTAGGGCACAGAAACCCAGAGGCAGAGTACAAAATGGGAGAAGAAGTGTTGAAGGTCACCACACAGGAAAGAGACATGGGAGTAATCCTATCTGATGACATCAAGATGACAAGACAGCACAACAAGGCAGTAGGTATAGCCAGTGGGACACTGGAGCACATAGGGAGGGGCATCACCAGCAGAAGGCGGGAGGTGGTGTTGCCACAGTATACTGTAAAATGCTGGTGAGACCCCACCTGGAGTACTTTGTCCAGTTCTGGAGGCGATATCTCAGGAAGGATGTAGACAGGGTGAAGGCCTTCCATAGGAGGGAACTAAAATGGTGCAAGAGCTGCATCAGAAGCCCTATGAGGAGAGACTGCTTGACTTTAATATGTACACTCTAGAAGACAGGAGGGAGAGGGGGATATGATAGAGACCTCTAAATACCTCACAGGGTTAAATAAGATGCAGGAGGGAAGTATTTTTTCAGATGAAATGATGCATGAGAACAAGGGGACAGACAATGAAGCTGGAAGGAGGAAATTTAGAAGAGATGTAAGGAAGCACTTCACTGAAAGATTGGTGGACACCTGGAACAGCCTTCCACTTGAGGTGGTGGGGAAAAAATTCAAGCATGCTAGGATAGACACAAGGGAATCTTAGTTGGAAAGCAAGGGATGGGGGAGCTGGAAATTAAGTAGGGTCTATAGTGACAGTATAGACAGGGACAAATGGACAGACTTAGTGAGCCAAGCAGTCTTTATCTGCCTTCAAATTCTATGTTTCTATGTTAAAAACAATTTCAAATGTTTTTTCCCTAAACACAACAATTTGTTTTCCAAAAAGGGGAGCATAAAAGGAGGTCCTGTGAACCTACACATAGGGCATGAAAAATCCAGTGAGTACTGGCCTCCTGAAAATGACCATTGGTTATCTACAAAATATATTTAGTTGCCAAACAGGCATTAACATTTAGCAATGTATGTAACCTATATCATTGTGTAAAGAAACCATGACATTTCCATTTATGATAACTGTGACAGGTTACTCACAGTACTGTTGCTTGAGTGATGGTCACAGAGTATGGGGTCGATTTTTTGTCACGCTGTTTGTGAGCCTAGCAGGAGTTTGGTATCTGCATGTGTAAGCTTATGGACAGGACAGCACTGATTCAAAAGTAGGCAATATTGAAGAATTATGCAGCTTCTAGTGAATAGTCTCAGGAGGAACAGGCAGAAAGATACAATAAATATCCTTCCAATATCCAATTTGTTCAGCTGACTTTATCTCAATTGAGTGTTAATCTCTCTGTCACACACACACACAGACGTGTGCGCGCACACATTACTAAGACACTGTTGTTCTGAAAGTCTGCATTTTTATAAATTACTATTGTATTCCATATACAGAAATGTGTCCTTTCAAAAGCTAAGTGATTCTTTTGAATTGAATATCAAATAATGTACTACGGTTCCATATTTTCAAAACTCTTACCACGGGCCCTGATTTTGGGCAGTGCCTACTTCAAAATAAATGCACCACAATGTTTGATTGCTATTCTCAAATATGATGTATTTGTGTCAATTTATTTGCTTTAGATGAATAAAATGACTTATGCATCCCTTTCTTGGATGCATGCACCATTTTCTGTGTGCCGATTGCAGAGAAATATACCAGAAATTTTAACAGCCTTCCCTGAAATAATTATATGAAATGTTTTATGTGCACATAAAACTATCCATGTGATATGCGTGCTGCAAACATGATTTAAATACTAAATTGGAACTGACTGCATGCACATAGCATGCATGCAGCAAGCTAGTGTGCAAGTCATGCTTTTTATGTTAAATTGGACCAGACTGCATGCATGCAAAAAGCAAGTGGTCAATGATGACTGCACACATAAAATTTAAGTGACTTGCTCTGGATCACACAGTATACAAGTGGGGCTTGATGAGATTCAAACCCAGGTCTTCAGGTTTCCTGGTTTGTGCCTTTAACCACTTAGCTATACTGCCTGTATACGTATGGCTTGCTTGTACTTCATTACAAATCTGTATACATCTACACACATGCAGCTTGCTTATAGCCATTGATATACTTTTTAGTTTACTTGTCCCCCCTTATCTCAGCTGCACAGCTGAACTGTAGCATACATACCAATGGAAACACATGAGGTTCTTCCCACCCCAATACATACACTTAACCACAGAACTACTTAATTACTTCTGTCTGGCCTGTACTCCTATTATTTTTCTCTCCATAGTTTTGAATTCTTCCATGCAAACAGATTTTAAGGATCAAGCACAAAAGCAGCAATAACTCGACATCCACCCACAGGCCAGCCCCCCCCCCATGCACACACTGTAGCGGGTGTGACCACGCTGCTACAGACAACCTACCAAGTATAGATATGTCGAAAGTCTCTTACCTGAGTACTAGGGAGCCAGAGGTAGGAGTCATTAAGAGATGATGCCCATGGGTAAGAGTGCTACAGCGGACCCCCTTGAAATAAATGGAGTTATTTTTTATTACGGTTTTATACATTATGATGGTAAGCTGTAGAATAATGAAGGCCACTGTTCTACAAACAAGGCCTTTGTTAGTCAAGTTTTAGGTACATCAGGGAGCGACGGAAGACTAAGGGAGGGATAGTGAGGCTAAATAAAGGGGAGGGAGGTGGGCAGAGGGTGACTGTGAAAAGGCAGAGATACTAAACAAATATTTTTGCTTAGTATTTACAAATGAAGAGGGGGAGGTACCTAAAACAAACAATAGAAACACTCTGGATACAGAAGTTGATACCAGCCCATTTACAGAAGAAAGGGTTCTGAAAGAACTCTTAAAATTGAAGGTGGACAAAGCAATGGGGCCTGATGGGATTCATCCCAGAATTCTAAAAGAACTAAGCGTAGAACTAGTGACACCACTGACTACTCTCTTTAACAAATCATGGGAGGATGGGGTGGTACCTGAGGACTGGAGGAGGGCAGATGTGATTCCCCTTCACAAAAGTGGGAGCAGGGCAGAAGCAGGAAACTACAGACTTGTTAGTTTAACCTCAGTGATAGGGAAAATGATGGAATCACTTCTGAAGGAAAGAATTGTTGAGTACCTACAGGCCAGAGGGGCACAGGGCCCAAGGCAGCATGGATTCACAGCAGGAAGGTCATGCCAGATGAAGCTAATAGATTTCTTTGACTGGGTGACCAAAGTAGTAGATCAGGAAGGGGCTGTGGACATGGTCCACCTAGACTTTAGCAAGGCATTTGACTCAGTCCCACACAAAAGATTAACATACAAGATAGCCAGCCTGGGAGTGGGTCCCAAGATGATAGCCTGGGTAAAGAATTGGCTAGAGAATAGGACACAGAGAGTAATAGTAAATGGAGTCCACTCTGAAGAAAGGGGGGTTACTAGTGGGTTGCCGAAGGGTTCAGTATTAGGACCGGTACTCTTCAATGTCTTTATAAGCGACATTGCAGAGGGACTGGAAGGAAAAGTATGTCTCTTTGCAGATGACACAAAGATCTGCAACACAGTTGATGCACAAGATGGGGTGGAAAGGATGAGAAGGGACTTGGCAAGGTTAGAGGAATGGTCAAATGTATGGCAGCTTAGATTTAATGCTAAGAAGTGCAAGGTAATGCACCTGGGAAACAAAAACCCAGGGAAGAGTACACAATGGGGGTGAGATACTAACAACAACAAAAATGGAAAGGGACCTGGGGGTAGTCATATCAGATGACTTAAAGGTGGGCAAGCAATGTGAGAGGGCAGTAAGGAGGACTGGGGGATACTGGGATGCATAGGGAGAGGCATCACCAGTAGAAAACAGGAAGTTGTTATCCCTCTGTACACACAGCTGGTGAGACCCCATCTGGAGTACTGTGTGCAGTTCTGGAGACCCAATCTCTGCAAGGACATAGACAAGATGGAAGCTGCCCAGAGGAGGGCAACTAAAATGGTGCAGGGTCTGCACCGGAAGACATATGAAGAGAGACTAAAGGGGCTTAATATGTATAGCCTCGAGGAAAGGAGGAGAGGGGATATGATAGAAATGTTCAAGTACCTCAAGGGAATCAACAAAGTCCAAGAGGGTAGCGTCTTTCAAAAAAGAGTGTGCAAGAACAAGGGCACAATTTGAAGATAGAGGGTGGTGGCTCAGAAGTAATGTAAGGAAGTATTTTTTCACAGAGAGGGTTGTGGATGCATGGAACGGCCTTCCGGAGGAGGTTGTGGAGTCAAAAACAGTGGTGGAATTCAAGCATGCATGGGACAGCCATAAGGCAATTCTAGGGGGTGGAGGTAGAAAGAAGTAGGCTGCTGGTTAACTAGGATCTGCAGCTTATCCAGCAGGTAGGGAAATGGGCAGACTGGGTGGGCCAGGCGGTCCTTATCTGCTGTCAAATTCTGTTTCTATGTAAGCAATGGCCTTCCATTAACCTCCAACTCTCCATCAATAATGCATAAAATACTAATAAAAAAAATAGCCTCATTCATTTCAATAGGGCATGCCCCTGCACTCTCCTTTGCCTTATGTCATAATGTACCTGATTGTGGGGATGTGAAGGTCAGCTTCACTGGGGAAGGGTGCATAAGCCAGACTATAGTGGGACTCCAATAGTCTGTGCATACCATTCTGCTCAACTGTCTCTGAATGCAAGGGACAGCCCTCCTTTTATCCCAGAAAACTGCTCTGCTCCTCATCCATCCCTCATGGAAAACATGCTGCTCACACAGAGCATGTCCTGCAAATTTAGACTTTATGGCAATAGCATCATTTCAGAATTCAGCAGGGGGAAGCCAGCAACCAGTGGAGGCCAGGTGCTAGTTAGCCCCTGGGCAACAAGCTCTGGAATGTCTGGAACATCTCTAAAAGGTAAAACATATTTTTTGTGACTGAAAAATGATGTGCAAAGCAGGAAAAATTCAAATGTATGAGATTCATCTGTCTATTCCCTGGAGCAATGCATCAGATGTGGTCTTAAACCCATCCTGCTACTAACCAATTTTTTCCTGGCTGAAGTTCTGCACCCCCCCAAAAAGAAAATGTGTCCCAGTTTCTCTCCCCATCCATTCCATTCAATACCCATCCCATATGGATCGTGAAGTCGCACAGTGGTGCAGAAATGTGAAAAACACATCAATATTTCAGTCCTTTCTCCTTTCCCAGTCCCCCTGTAAAACAATTATTTACCTTTAGTTACCCAGCCATCTGGCCAGAACCTGTGGCCTTGTCCAGTGTGCTACTAGCCCAGTTTTCAGTCTGCTCCTCTTCCACCTTTCTGCCAGAAGCTGGATGCTAGAAATGACCATATCAGGTCCCCAATGTGATCGGCGACCAAGTCACCTCAGCAACCAAACCCATGCAACCTGTGTTGCTTGTTTCTTGCTTGGCTGCTGCCATGGCTGATGCCGCATTGCACTGATCAAGGCCTATGAAGGCCACCCACACCACTGTCACTACTCCTGCGAGGCCTGGCTTGCTGCCAAGGGGGGGCATGTTGTTTTTTTTTGCATGGTGAGCATAGTAGAGTAAGTAGTTATCTTAGTCACCCCAGCCCCTTCAGCCACCAAGGGAGATGGAGACTCACTAAGAACAGACCAACAAAAATAGGCTGCCACAACACTGCTATTGAGAGTTCACTACTCACTGACTCCTCCAAGCTGTAGTGTGCAGCCTGTCTGCTTTGTGTTGGGAAAGACAGTGTCCCACTCACGTGACTTGTGCTCTTGCTTGGTTGAAGCTCCTCCACATCACATGTGATGGCACTGCCGCTTATAGCTGGAGAGAGTGGACAGCACAATACAGACGCAGTTGAGTCAGGAGTGCACCTGCAGCATGAGCGCAACACAGTCCAAGGTGGTACTTATTTTGCAAAAGATTAAATCCAAATTTCATGCCATTATTGCCACACCGTAAGAACAACCTAGGCACAAATGGTGTGGGGGGGGGCAACTGCCCCCTTTGCCTCACCTAAATGGTATCCCTGCTTTATGGTAGAAATTAATTCTCAGGGACTAACATCAGTGCAAGTAAATACAATGGTTTCCACTGTGTTCTGAGGTACTGTATCTCCAGGTTTCAGGATGTGTCCTGATCATCATGAGGGTTAGTGTCCCTCATTGTCCCTCATTTTCAGTGTCTATGTCCCTTAAAATGTGAGCTATGGTGCATGTTTCCAAGACCCTACTCAGCACAAAGAGTGCTGAGCAAGGCCAGAATGTATATGCTCCATACAGAATGACAAAGGGAAAGTAAGTAAGCAGTAACAGTCAAGGAGAAGCACATTTGTAGCACTAAATATGCATAAGGGGATTTGCATGGCCCAAAACAAAAAAAGTCAGGCTTCACAACACAGAGGCCCCTTTCTGCACATCTGGAACTCGGGATGTTAGCTTACAATGTTCTGAGCATTTAATGCAGTAAGTGAACAGTACTTTATAAATTAATGGCAATTTAATGACAAAAATTAAAAGTCATTAAACAACTTGCGAAAGGATCAAAATTGATGAGTTTATCTAATTTTAATAGGAAAGCAATGTAAAAATTATTTTAATGGTTCTAATTTCTTGCAGTAGTATGAAAAATAGAAACTGATGTTTTTTAGATAATATTTGCACCAGCTTAGTTACTACACACATGGAAAGCGTGCAACATGTGAACCTGATGTGATTTTTAAATGATGTTCACACCAGCTTAACTGCTGCACTCATGTCAAGCATGCAACACGTGAACCTGGTGTGAATTTTAGAAGATGTTTGCACCAACTTACAGTATCTGCTGCACACAAGTTGAGCTTGCAGCATGTGAACCTGATGTGCTTTTAGATCTGGTTCATTTAGGTTCACTTAGTGTATGCGAACCTCATGCAAACATTGCACAATTAAGCATCTGGCATGCATTCTGCATGTACGCAGCACACTTATATTTCTGTAAGAGTTTAAGGTGGTCTAGATTTCTTGTGGAATTTGTGGAATTGCACCAGAAATGTGACATAAACCCTACAGCAGCTTTTCAAACTGCATTCCATAGGCATTTTTTAAAGATTCTTTTTCTCCATGAATTTTCTCTGGTTACCCGTCTTCCAGCCCAGTAATTAGCGTTGCCATAGTGGACCCCTTACTACAGTTGGTAGAGATGATTCTTTTCTGATGTCAGTTGTAGGCAAGGTAATTTGAAACACTATTAAAGGAAAGAATTGGGGAATACCTAGTTGCCTACTTACCAATGACCTGCAGGATCAGAGGCAGCATGGGTTCACAGGGAGGAGGTCCTGCCAGAAAAACCTGATTGAATTCTTTCATTGGGTGACCAGGGAAGTGGATCAAGGTGGAGCAGTGGATGTGGCCTACCTGAATTTCAGCAAGGCCTTTGACAGCATTCCACAAAGAAGGCTGTTAATCAAGCTGAGAAGCCTAGGACTAGGTCCTAAGATAGTACAATGGGTGGAAAATTGGCGGGGCAATAGGAGTCAGAGGATGGTGGTAAACTGCAGTCACTCCTGAGTAGGCAAAGTGACCAGTGGAGTATCACAGGGATCAGAACTAGGGACAGTCCTCATCAATAATTTCATCAGTGACATTGCAGAATGGCTGGAAGGGAAAGTATGCCTGTTCGCAGATGACATAAAACTGCAACACAGTAGACAGCAGGAGTGTAAAAAAATGAGAAGTGATTTAGAAAAGTTGGAAGAATGGGCAAGGGCTTGGCAGCTGATTTTAATACAATGAACTGCAAAATAATGCACCTGAGGCATAAGAATCCAGTGGCAACATACCAACTGGAAGAAGAGGTATTACAGTTACAAAGCAGGAAAGGGACCTGGTGCAATCTTTTCTGATGACCTGAAGGTAGCGAAGCAGTGTGACAAAGCAGTGGGGAAGGCTGGAAGGATGCTGGGCTGCATAGGAAGGGGAATCCCCAGTAGAAGGAGTGAGGTAATAATACCCCTGTACAGATCACTGGTTAGGCCACAGCTCGAGTACTGTGTACAGTTCTGGAGGGCCAACCTCTGTAAAGACATAGAGAGGGTGGAGGCAGTACAAAGGAGGGCAACAAAAATGGTGCATGGTCTGTATCAAAAGCCCTATGGGGTAAGGCTCAAGGAACTTAATATATACTCCCTGGAGGAAAGGAGGAATATGATAGAGACATTCATATACCTCACAGGCATAAACAAGGTACAGGAAGGAAGCATTTTACACAGAAAAAGACGTTTAAGGACAAGGGGTCATGCTATGAAGTTAGAAAGGGGGAGACTCAGAGGAAGTATGAGGAAGTACTTCTTCATGGAGAGTGGTGGACACCTGGAACAGCTTACCAGCTGAGGTGGTGGGGTAGAAATGGTGACAGGGTTCAAGAACTTAAGGGATAGACACAAAGAGATCTTAGCAGTGGGGGGGTGGAGACCGAATAGGGTCTGCGGGGACACCGTAGGTAAGGAAAATAGACAAGGTGGACCTTCAGGTCCTTATCTGTTGGCAGATTCAATGTTTCTATGTTTTCTCCCTGGATTTTCCCAGGTACACCCTGTCTCCCAGCCCAGTAATGACCACTGTCATGGTGACACCCTTCCTCCAGCTGGGAGAGATGATTCTTCTCTCCATGGATTTCCCCAGGTTCCCCATTCTTCTAGCCCAAAAATCAGCACTGCTATGGTTGCACCCTCTCTCCAATTGAGGAGGAGGTAAACAGCTGCCTTAACATTAGACTCCAATGTTATCCTGTGGTCAGTGGTAGGCAGGAGATGTGCCTGTAAATGCCAGGCAGCCTATGCCCTCCCTCATGATGCACTACTGCTTTGATGGGCACCTCTCTCCATTCTGACCCCACCTGGCAGATAAGTCAAAGCTCCATGAAGGATAGGCAATTGCAGGTGAGAGAGGTGCAGGGTGGTGGGTGTGCTGTGGGAGATTTTGAGGTAGTTGAGAGCTGGAGACAAAAAGAGGCCATGAAATGAAAATTTAAAAAAAAATGTACCCAGTACATTAAGATAGTTAGTGAGGATCACGATTTGTTGTAAGACTGTTCCTGTTCTTATTTCCGTCTGGTCTAGGCTCTCCAATGTTGCAGCACTTTCACTTTAGTAACATGCCCAAAGCACTGTTTGTGTACTGTTTTGGGGATGATTCTATAGTCCCGGTCTTGTTCAGCTTACTTAAATTTTTAATTGTGAATTTGGTCATGCCAGAGTTTTTCAGCCTCAACTTTAGGCTGAAGAGCAGATAGGAATTACAAATAGGACTGTGAAAAAAAGACACTAGACTAAAAGAATTTTGGACTTAAGTGGTGGTATTCAGTAAGTACTGTAGGTCTACTGTGGGTGATTTTTGAGGCACTGCTTTAGATGACAGAATATAGTGTACAAATCTAAAATCAGACTGCAATACTAAAAGCTGTTCTTTCTGAGTTGTAATTAGGTGTAAACTAAGTACTTGCTTGGGGGGAGGAGCTGTAAAATTATTACATTACAGCGTGTCTTTGAGTGGGAGATAGCAGAGATCTGTGAGCTGATGGTGAGCAATGTATTGATGACATGAGGAGGATGAGGTGTTAAGACACTTGATGGAGTTTGGAAACAGAAGTGAGGAAGGCAACTACACCAAACAACTAAAGCAGAAAATAAAAGTAGAGGGTAAAAGATATATAATGTATGGTAGAACGCTGTTAACCTTAGGAAATCATCATTTCCTAAGGTTGTTAACCTATTGATGCTATGTCACATCGATAGGTTAACAACGGCAATCGGTCTGTGCATATGCGTGCCTTTTTTTACACTGGGAACCAACGGATGAACGCAGCGGTTAGGGAAGGTCTGAACGGCCGTGGTGGTGACTATATTTCAAAAAGTAAGCAGCCATTTTCCTTTTTACATGGGACCATACACTATAAAAAATAATGTATGGTCCCTCTATCGGCAACCGGTCACTGTTAACCGTCTCGAGGTTGCCATGGTGACGTAAACCTCTCGAGGTTTACACAGTCACCCTGGCAACCTCTCAACACTTAACAGACCGGTTACTGATAGAGGACCATACATTATCCTTTATATAAAAGGATACGGAGCTTTAACCTTGTGCACCACTGGAACTACTGTATATCTGTCAACCTTCAGTCACTGAATTGTGGGGGACAGATGCTCAAAATGTGGAACATTGTGGATTTGTAGGACACTGATGCTCAAAATATGGGACACACCATCACGCATGGGGATACAAGCTCAGAACACTATGGAAACCAATGCCTTTTTTGTGCAAAGTTACATTTATATTTAGCACCATGAGATATTATTACTTTCTGCTTTAATATCTGAGTTTACGGCACCTTCCCAATGAGGGTAGCACCTTTTCCATGTTGGCAGATGTGGAACACAACAATTTTAATAAAGATTAATAATCACGTTAGCCAGCTTGGGAGTGGGTCCCAGGGTGGTAGCCTGGATTGCAAACTGGCTGCACAACAGGACACAGAAGGTAATAGTGAGTGGCACACATTCCGAAGAAAGGGGGGTCACTAGTGGAGTACCTCAGGGCTCAGTACCGGGTCCAGTCCTCTTTAACATCTTTATAGGTGACATTACAGAGGGTCTGGAGGGAAAGGTATGCCTCTTTGCAGATGATACAAAGATCTGTAACAGAGTTGATACACAAGGGGGGTAGAAAGGATGAGAAGGGACTTGGCAAGGTTGGAAGAATGGTCAGACATATGGCAACTTAGATTCAATGCAAAGAAGTGCAAAGTATTGCACCTGGGAAACAAAAACCCAGGAGAAGAGTACACAATAGCAGGGGAGGTACTAGCAACAACAAAAATGGAACAGGACTTGGGGGTAGTCATATTGGATGATCTAAAGGTGGGTAAGTAATGTGAGAAGTCAGTAAGGAGAGCCAGGGGGATACTGGGATGCATAGGAAGGGGCATCACAAGTAGAAAAAGGGAAGTGGTTATCCCTCTGTACAGACAGTTGGTGAGACCCCATCTGGAGTACTGTGTGCAGTTTTGGAGACCTCATCTATGCAAGGACATAGACATGATGGAAGCAGTCCAGAGGAGGGCAACTAAAATGGTGCAGGGTCTGCATTAGAAATCATATGAAGAGAGACTGAGAGAGCTTAATATGTATACCCTTGATGAAAGGAGGGACGGGGGGACATGATAGAAACGTTCAAGTACCTCAAGGGAGTCAACAAAGTCCAGAAGGGTAGCATCTTTCAGAAAAAGAGATGTGTAAGAACAAGGGGACACAATTTAAAGATAGAGGGGAACGGCTCAGGGGTAATGTGGGAAATCTTTTTTCACAGAGAGAGTGGTGGATACGTGGAACTGCCTTCCTGGGGCGGTTGTTGGGGCTAAAACACTGGGGGAATTCAAACATGCGTGGGACAGACACAAGGCAATTGTAGTTGGCGGTGGCAGGAAGTAGGCTGTTGGTTAACTAGAATCTGCAGCAAATCCAGTAGGTAGGGAAATGGGCAGACTGGGTGGGCCAAGTGTACCTTATCTGCCGTCAAAGTCTATGTTTCAATGTTTCTATTTTGGGGAGTGAAATGAGGGATGTCCCTCATAATGAGGGGGATAGTTGAGAAGTATGGCAGGAGCTGCAAGATGTTTGCTTTCCTGACCCACAGCCAGATGAAATTTGTCAGTGACAACTGCATGCTGGTTGTCACACTTAGGGCAGGAGGATTGGACCTTAAAGGAGAACTGCACTAAACCTGTAAGTCATTTTTCCTGTAGATGTTGATTTTTCAAGTACTTGTTCAAATTTTGTTACTGTTCGATCTCTGCAGGCTTTTAGTTATCTATTGGGTGTTTCTGATTTACACACACAGGTAGTAAGTGTCATTTTAGAACTGTATGATGTAGTTTATGTCCCTTACTCAACTCTTCCATTGTTGGAACAATACATTCACATTCTAATATAGAACTTTGTGGTTGGAGAGGGACATAATCTGCATCCTACGGTTCTAAGATGGCACTTAACACCAGAGTATAAATTAGAAACAACCACCAAGGTCACTAATAGGCAAGTATAGATGGAAGAATAACAGAATTTGAACCAGTTTCTAAAAAAAATGCTTCTACTGGGAAAAATTACTTTAAGGTTTGGTGCAGTTCTCCTTTAAAGGTCATGTGCAATGATTTTTACATGTTTTTAATAAACGCTTGAAAAGCTGAAATTCAAGTTATTGTGTCATGATTAATGTTTTCTGAAAATGTCATGCTGTTTGGTTTTGTGGTTTTCTTTAAATCAGCATTTCTTAACTTGCTGTACAGTAGCTGAAAGCAGTGGAGTTATTTCTGTCCTCTCAGTCAGACTTAAGAGTGTGATGACATCATTTTGGAGTAGCTTGCTGTTTCAGATTCCCAATCAGAGCAGCACTCTGCAGAGTTTATGGTTTGCTGAGATCTCCGTGTTTCTTACAAACCCAGTCTCTGGTTTGTGTTTAGATGTATCAGCTTGAAATATATATTCTCTTCCTTTGAAAGAGCTGATCATTTCAGTTTCAATGCTGAACTGAAGTAGTGGAAATCTTTTTCTGTGAGAAATTAGCTTGCCTGTATCACAGCTCTGTTCTTTCTAATTAAACCTCAATTTTTTTCTCACTATGTAACACAGGGCTGCTTAATGAACATAAAACAAATCTAAATTTTGTTCATTCATGGAAACAGTTTGTCTTTGATGTAGCCTTCATAAATACAATTGTAAGAACATTTTTATTCATGTCAAATTGACAAACAGGTGCTTGTCACACTCTGCTACAGTATTTCAAGCACATGTACTGTCAGAACTCACACATTTCAGTTCTTTGGTGGTTTCTGTGTGAAAATACATCATGTACATGTATAACTAGAAACACTATGTAGCATCCTGATGTACTGTGTCTTTGCCTCACAGTTGAGGCAGCTGCAGTCTACTGCCACCAGTACCCTGCCCCATAAATCCCCTGCCTTCTGCTTCACATTCAAGGCTGCTGCACCCTGTTGCCCACTGTCTTCTCCCACATAGTCAGGGATTGTGCACCCTGCTGCCTCCATCCTCTGCCTAAAGAATCAGGACCACTGTACCCTGCCACCCCCTGCCCAAACAATTGCGGTTGCAGCACCCTGCTGTCCTCTCTTCCCACCCTGACAGTTAGGGATTCTGCACCTGTTGCACCCTGTTCTTGTCTCCACAGTCAGAGCTGCTGTGCTAAGCCCTAGAGTGCCAGGTTCCCTGCCTCCACAGCTAGGGCTGCTGCACCATGATGCCCTAGCACCAGAGGTGGGGCTTTTGCTGCACCCTGCTACCCACTTCCGTTGCCCTAAATGGTCAGTGCTGCTGCACCATGTGTACCCCATCTCACAGTCAGGGCTGCTATACCCTGATGCCCCATGTGTCCTGCCCCACAGTTGAGGCCTCTGCACCATGTTGTCTTCTATCCCGTCACCACAGATAGTGCTGCTGCACCTTGCTCCTCTCTATACAGCTGGGGTTGCTGTGGCCTGCTGTGCCATAAAGCCCCATGTCTCTGCAGCTAGGGCTGCTGCACCATGCTGCCACTTGCCACAAGATTCAGGGCATTTGCTGCACCCTGCTGCATGCCTCCATAGTTGAGGCAGTTGAACCCTTCTGTCCCCATGCCACCAGAGTCAGAGCCTTTGCTATACCCTGCTGAGACAGGAATAGGGGGCAACACGTGCAGTGTCCCTGTGAAGGTGAGAGAGACAGGGTAGCAGGGTGCAGCAACCCCAACTGTTCAGGAAGGGTGCAGCACAAGAGTAAGGGCATTTGCTGCACCCTGTCCCCTGCCTGCAGATGCAAGGGGCTCTGAGGTACAACAGGGCACAATGGTGGCAGGGGACAAAGGACAGCATGGTGCAGAAGCCTTGACTGTGGTGCAGGACACAGTTGGGCAACACAGTACAGCAGTCTTGACAATAGCACAGGGTTCACATTGTGCAGCATCCCAGCTCATTTGGGGCAATGGAAGTGCATAGTAGGGCTCAGTAGCCCCAACTGTGGATGCAGGTGACATGAGACTCTAGGGTGTAGCACAGCACAGCAGCACTGACTGTGGAGATAGGAACAGTGGGCAACAGGGTGCCATGGCCCTGACAGTGGGGGTGAGGACAGAGGGAAGCAGGGTGCAGCAGCTCTGAATGTTCAGGTAGGAGACAGGGGTGGCATCAGGATACAGCAGCCCAAATTGTGGGACAGGGTGCAGCAGCCATGTGGGCAGCAGGGCGTAGCAAAGGATCTGACTCTGGTGGCAGAGGGACAGCAGGGTGCAACTGCCTCAATGGTGGAGGCATGCAACAGGGTGCAGCAAATGCCCTGAATCTTGTGACAAGTGGCAACATGATACAGCAGCCCGAACTGCATAGGCATGGGGCTCTAGAGCACAGCAGGCCATAGCAACCCCAACTGTGTAGAAAGGAGCAGGGTGCAGCAGCCCTGTATCTTGTGACAGGGGATAGAGGACAGCATGATGCAGAAGTCTTGACTGTGGTGCAGAACACATGGGGCATCAGGGTACAGAAGCCCTGACTGTGAAATGGGGTACATGTGGTGCAGCAGCTCTGCCCATTTGAGGCAATGGAAGTAGGTAGCAGGGTATAGTAAAAGCCCCACCTCTGGTGGCTAGGGCAGCATGGTACAACAGCCCCAGCTGTGGAGGCAATGAACCTGGCACTCTACAGCTTAGCACAGCACAGCAGCCCTGACTGTGGAGACAAGAACAGGCAACAGGTGCAGCATCCCTAACTGTGAGGGTAGGGGAGAGAGGGTAGCTGGGTGCAACAACCCCAATTGTTTGGGCAGGGGGCAGCAGAGTGCAGCAGCTGTGATTCTTTAGGCAGGGAATGGAGGCAGCAGGGTGCACAATCCCTTACTGTGTGGGAGAAGACAGTGGACAGCAGGATGCAGTAGCCTCAAATTTGGAGCAGAAGGCAGGGGGTTATGGGGCAGGGACAGGTGCAGTGGCAGTAGACTGTAGCTGCCTCAACTATGGGGCAGAGACACAGTGCATTGGGATGCCACACAGTGTTTCTAGTTATACACATACATAATGTATTTTCACACAGAAACCACCAAAGAACTGACATTTGTGAGTTTAGACGGTGCCTGTCACACTCTGCTGCAGTATTTGAAGGACATGTACTGTTTGTCGATCTGACATGAAAAAAATGTTCTTATATGATTGTATTTATGAAGGCTACATCAAAGATAAACCGTTTCTGTGAATGCACAAAATTTAGATTTATTTTATATTCATTAAATAACCCTGTGTTATATAGTTAGAAAAAAAAATCAGAGTTTTGATGAGAAAGAAGTGAAAGCTGTGATAAAGACAATATGATTTCTCACAGAGAAAGATTTCCACTACTTCACTTCAGCACTGAAACTGAAATGATCAGCTTTTTATGAGAATATAATGATATGTTTTAAGTTGATCTATCTAAACACAAACCAGAGACTGGATTTGTAAGAAACTTGGAGAGTTCAGCAAACCATTAACTCTACAAACTACTGCTCTGATTGTTAATCTGAAACAGCAAGCTACTCCAAAATGATGTCATCACACTCTAAGTTTGGCTGAGAGGACAGAAATAACTCCACTGCTTTCTGCTACAGTAGAGCAAGATAACAAATGCTGATTTAAAGAAACCACAAAACCAAACAGCATGAAATTTTCAGGAAACACTTAACGTGACACAGGGACTTGAATTTCAACTTTTCAAGCTTTAATAAAAAAATATGTAAAAACCATTGCCTATGATCTTTAAAGGGCAGCTAGCCAAGCATACAGTATAGGTACTGGAGCAAGGGAGACTTGTAATGAAACAATGATAGAATGGACCATGCATCTGGAGAGTAGGGGCGAAGTGAAAGATGAAGAGAAAACAGATTAATTTATTTATTTGAAAATTGGTAACTGGGAAAGGTACACTGAGCCAAAGCTAATTTCCAGGTGCAACCCTAGGGAGGGGAACAAGGGGATACAAAGTAACAGACAAGTAGCAAGGTACAATTTTTCAAGATAAATAAGACAACAAATTGCATGCATAATAAACAATAAAAAATATACACACTACAAAATGGATAACAGATGCGAGGCACTGGCACCTATATTGCATACAGAAACCAGATGTGAGGCACTGGCATCTATGTTACGTACAGAAACTAAGGTCACTTTTAAAGTACGACTATACTTAAGGTGCATTTAAAATGTGAGAGGAGAGATGATGTGAGTCTATGAGTTTGTTCCAAACAGTGGGATAAGACTGCTTTGATATGATGTCATGTCAAGTCTGTGGGGACAAAACTCGCATGTTGAATACTGCGTGGTCAAAATCTTGAAGGACAGGACAGCACGGCACACAAAGTAGTGAGGTGCCTAACCACACAGTTGACTGTTACACACTGGAGTGCTGATCCATGGTAGTGTGGTGTGGGAATACGAAATCAACACTTTTCCTCAAATTGTACTCGAGTGGTGATCCATGTTAGCGAGGTGTGGTAATCGTAAATCTACACTTTCATTTGCTTTGCATGGTTTTTGCTTTAGCTGCTTTTCAGAGGCACATTTTTGATTTGTGGCATTTTGCCCTCTCAACTGAGGTATCATGTCAAGTCTGCAGGGGCAAAATCAGCACAGTGAATACTGCATAGTCAAAATCTTGAAAGATGGGACAGTGCTGCAGCTTAGGGGGAGCTCTTCTTATGACTGGGGCTTAGATCTCATGGATGCATATAGTGGCAGGAGCAACAATGTCTCATCTTCGCAAACAGATACTGTCTGCTGCACACTGTTGAGGTACAGGACAGCAATAGCAAACTGGGACAGGTCATACACTGGATAACCTCAATAACTTGCTGGGGGCATGAGCATAGCAGGCAGGCAGTAGTGGCAGGAGAACAGGACAGCAACAGAGACACACACACCATACTTCCCAAAGATGCTCCTGTCATCTACAAGGTACTGCACAGATAGAGAAAAAACTAGGCACACACTAGGCACAGGTGCAAGGACTGAGAAACTGTTAGCCTTTATTTGTCATGCTTTTAATATTTAACATTTAATAACATTTCTGAATCATTGCATCTGGGCCTGGTGTGTACTCAGTTTTTCCTCTGCAGTGGTAGCAGGAGAGTCTATCATTAGATTCACAGATAGGTCCCACACGTGAGACCATGAAAACTGTATGGCTGGTGACCTCCCTGGAACATGAAGTTGAGGCTGTCAAGCACTGAACAGACAGACGGGGGTGCAGAGGAGGATACAATGGGTGTCATCCACACTGCCATGAACAAGATATAAAAGCATAAGCCAGGGGTCTTACAATGAGAATTATGGGAGTTTGAGAGCAAGTTCTGGAGCAGGACCTCTTGGGTAGTGTTGTCAAAGATACTATTCATGTCACATGCAAGCCAGGAAAAGCAAAGAATAATCAGACAGACTAAAGTGTAGCTAAGCGTAGGGTGTCAGGACTAGTGTTCAGGTTCCATAAGCCACTGGGGAGTTTTTTTTATTTGCCTTTTACTACAGGAGGGATGAGCGCATTATGGATGAAAGAGGATTGGATAACCTAGTGAGTTAGTTAAACAGAATGGTATGGGAGTGTTTAAATTAAGTAACTATCTCAATATTTATCTTTTTAACTACTTAGAAGTTCTTGAACCAAGTGACATCAGTTAAGTGGAAGACCTGCATGGAAAGATTCATAGCAGGCTTCTGCTCAACTGATGACACCGCATTCTGAAACTCATACAGTAAGTAAGTAATTAAAAAATAAATACTGGGTTAGAAGAAAGCTGCATTAAAACTAAGCCCTAAATAAGGACAAAAATAAGACCATTTTAAAGCAAAGGACAGGTTGGGAAAGGGAAGAAGCAAAGGTGAACTATTCAGGTGAGAAGGTAGTCCAGGTCAAGACATCGGCCTTCAAAAACTACAAGACTGAACAGATGGAGGCAAACTGGGAAATCTACAGTGCAAAAAACAGGATGCAACACAGTATGTTGCAGTAAATAACCACGAGACTGGTCCAGTCAGTTTGTCAGATCTTTACAAAGTGAATTTCTGCTTCGGGGCCCCCTCCTGTGGTCCTCCACCAGTGGAGAAGGTCAAGTACAGCCCTTTAAATGGCTTGCCCCAGAAGGACTACTGGCAGTGCCGAACATCTTGGAGATAGTGGCAGCATGTAAGATGAGATTGGAGAATGTGGTAGCTACCTGTAACAGGATGGTTGCCGAGGCCTTCATTTCCACAGTACTGGCATGTGTACAATCTTGGGTCTCTCAAGTAGGATCCCATGGTTTTATGGGGAACTTAGATAGTGTTGAAGATCAGGGGTCACAGGTTAGGGCACTGCTGGAGAAAGTCTAGGACTGAGGAGGATAAACTGGCTTTGAGAGTTCATCATGATGAATATCTAAGGGCAACCTCACATAAGAAGGCAGCATTCCTGTCCAGTGAGATTGCGGCTGGGAGATATTGACTGGCTCAGCTCTTCCACACTATGGACAGATTATTACATCCAGTCTGTCTTCAGCCTGTTAGAACATTATCCACTGCTAGGTGTGAAGAGTTCACATGATTTTTCTTGGACAGAGTGTCCTCTATTCTGGCTGGGATCTCTACAGATGGGCTGTTATGGCCCAGTAGAGACTGGCAGTCATCTCAGGAATACAGATGTGCAAAGTGGGGAAAATTCACTCCGTAAAAAAAGATTTGCAGATTTTCCTCACTTCGTGGAGTTGATCGGGGGGGGCAAAGCCCAACTTTGTCCCCCAAAAAACTCCACAAAATGGAATTTGAAAGCTCCGCTGGCAGAGTTTGAACTGTACCAGCAGAGTTTGGCAACTTTTATGATTTTTTTAATAGGCAGTGCCCCCCCCTCCAGTCAATCATTATAATCATTCCTGGTGTCCCCTCCCCCATGGGTTGCTGGCATGTTGTCAAATTATATCCCGATGACGGGCGGCACTCACAGACACACAAATTCCCTGGTGTCTAGTGGACTCCTCCTTTTCCCTTCCCCAAATGTCCACTCCCTGGTGTCTACTGGACCCTCAGCCCCCAACCCCTGCATGTACTGCTCCCCAACCCCACTCCCCCCCATGCGGATCGTGAGTGGGCCACTGGCACAACATTTCGCTCTCCTCCACAGCCAGTGGCCTGACTGAGCACTCAATGAATGAGCACATGCTTGTACGAGCATGTGCTGCCAGCTCATAGTCATTTTTGGATGTTTTTTGGGGTGCAGAGAAGAGTGGAGGGCTGCTCCAGTACCTGGGGGGGTGGGATCGGGGGAATGGTGTTGTGGACCCCAATACTATTCCCCTCCATCTCCCCCCCACCGGTGACTGAAGCAGCCTTCTGCTCTTCTCTGCACCCTAAAAAACATCCAAGATAACTATCCTGCCAGTGGTTGTTCCTAGGTACCCTGTCATTGGTGATGCTGATCAGATGTATTGTTTTGCACATTCCCAATGGACTACACCCACCGCACAGTCACCCTCTTCCATGCACCTCCACATACAACCCCCATCTGTACCTCCCTCTTCTCCCCCCTCTGCCTCCCTCGCCCCCCCCACCTCCCTCCTGACTTTGGCTGCCAAACATTGCCAGGATCCACACCTTGACAGACTTATCTCTTCTGCTGATGAACAGTTGCTGCTTTCAGGCTGCTGGAACAATTAATTCCATCTTCCATGAACCAACTGCTGATGAAATCCTCTGATTTGCTTTCACATACATTATGCAGTGCATTGCATGTAGCTATGATGAATGGTACTTTTTCAATACTATACTTGTTGCATTTCAATAGACACCTCCATCTTTCCTTCAAGCGTCCAAGGGTACATTCCACCACCATATGTGCCTTGCTGAGTCTATAATTAATGTTTCTTTTTCTAGGGTTGGCATAGTCAGTATATGGCTTCAATCATAAGTCAAGGCAGCAAAGGGCAAGGTCTCCCAACAAGACTATGGGCACTGTGATGCCATTAATTTCACACATCAGTGGTGGTAATAGTTTAAAAGCCTGTCCCAGTTTTACCAATTTACTGTTTTCCAGCATGCTGGCATCATGCACCTTTCCAGGCCATCCTACACCAATATCTATAAATCAGTACTGGTGATCCACCACTGCCCGCATTATGACAGAATAGTAAGATTTTCTATTGTAGTACTCAGACACATTTCAAGGGGTGCAGAGAACTGGGAAGTGGGTCCCATCAACCGCTCCACCACAGTTTTGGAAACCCTCACTCTGTCTCGGATCCATGTATTGTGTCAGGAACATGCTGTATAATAATAACCTTAGGAACTATCAGATACACTAATGCTTTGCATATGTCAATAACTATCCTGCCAACTGTTGATCTCCCCACACCAAAGAGATGGTCAATAGTTCTAGACTCACTATTTATACCCAGACACCATAATGTGATAGCCACTTTCATTTCTACTGGCACTGACAGTCTCATCCTTGTGTCCCTCTTTTCTATATAGGGTCACAGTTCATTACATAGGAATGAAAAAGTTGCCTTGCCATTCTGAAGTTAGCCAACCACTGTTCCTCACTCCAATTTGCTAATACAGTTTGCTCCCACCACATGGAGCTGCGTTCCCTGCACCAAACAGCCCGTTCTACAGTGTTTACAGAATAGGAACAAGCTGCACCATTAAGTAGCACTGATATGCTGTTCGTAACTTTTGACATTAGAAGTACGACTGTAGCAGCCCTCAGGTGCTGTATGTATTGCCACCTATGCTGCCGAATTTGAACCTGTTTTACTCATGCATCACATTATAATCAGCAGTAACATACATTGAAGCACGGGTGGCTCCATGTTATTGTCTACGTGTTCCATGACAATGCCCCTGTGCTTCATGGGATTGAAGCTGTGAATGTCTTTACATTCCCTGGTGCATTATGAGACAGAGGACCACTGTGAGCAACACATGGATTCTGAGCTACTGTAGATAGAGTCAGGTCAGGATTCACTTCTGGAAGTGTGGATGGGAGTGCAGTCTCATTGAAAAATAGTCTGGGAAAATGTGGACACATACTCACAGTAAGAGCAGTAATGCTTTTAAAACTGTTACCAAATTACTTTCTGCAGTGTGGACAGCCTCCTAGCTACCTAGTCTTAAAACTGTTTTTTAAAAATGTTTTAGAGCAAGCATGGTTTTTCTCATATGTCTGGACAGGAGTAAAACTGTTTTAAGCTGTAATGGTTTAACTAAAACAGTTCTAGCTGCAGTGTTTATAGGCAAGCAAAGTTATGGGTGTTGGATTTAACATGAAATAGTGACAGGGAGAACAGGTTAAACACCAACAGTATGGACACTCTAAACCATTACCAAAAATGCATTAGTGAATAGTGTGGATGCACTGAAATGGTTTAGTTAAACTGGTTTTAAAAATGTTTTTCAAAAACAGTTCTACATGTACAGGGCCTAAAAGTTTCAAGCATCCCAGAAAGTACAAAATAAAGAAATTCATTAATTGCAGTACAAGTGTGATTTACATGTTACAATACCTGTGTGGGCTAGTATACAATATATTGGATAGATGAAAAGAGTTCTAAAATTAGGAATTAGTGAGCATAAAACAGCCATACGTGTGGGGAATACAAATTATTTGATGGCACATCACTGTTTGGAACAAAGACATGGATGATCAGCAAGTCTTCATTTTTGGGATATAGAACACTGACTATAGGAGGGGGAGATATACAATGAAAGTTGCAACAACGTGCAGCTTTCTGGCTCCCTGAACTGAACAGTCTGCAGCCTAAAGGCTTGAATAAAGAAGATAGCTTGAATAACTACCTATAAACATTATGCCATTTCTTACTGCCGTTTAGTATGATGGGGTCAATCCTTAAGGAAAGAAAGGAAATACCTTGTTTATAGTACACAGTTTGATGCAGCAGATTAAAGTGAAGTGCTATGTAGTAGTGTAAATGTTTAGCGATATGGGAAATAATGTATATTTTCACACTGTAATTACGTCTATATAGTAGTAATTTCCATATAGCCATTAACCAGCAATTTAGCTGAAAGGACAAAAAAGGGGGAGGACTTCCTCAAATACAAGCAAGCATAACAAATGACAGTTTCTAACTAATTAAATGTTCCAGCTTTTATCAGTTTTTTAATAGTATTTAATGTTTTTCATGTGGCAATGTATGTTTTTTTCCTCTGGGGTTATAGCAAACACTTCTTAATAGTCTTTTAACAGATAGTTTCGTTCCTCACTACTATGCACTTGGTGATTTCAGCGCGTGGCTTTGATGGGTAGTTACCCAGCTGCATGTTAGCAAACAAACTTTGTCAGCTGCTTCCAATCTTGCAAATTGCAGTAATAAACTAGCATGGGCTCACAGTGAGCCACCCAGTTACTATGGCTACATACTTTAAAAACAATTAGCCATGCAGGGCAAGCAGCTCTGATGATGGAGTGATCATCACTCTGAAATGTAAGAAGTTCATTGCAGCTACTCCAGATGAGGGGGAGCAGTTTTTCTTCTCGGCCCGACCACAGCAGAACATAAGGGGAATCCTCTATTATTTAGCCTTTTGGTCAGTCAGCAGCTTTGAAGGAGCACTTTGACTTACTCAAAATACTAGGCCCTCCAGACTTTGGATTTAGGCAATCGAGCCAGAAGACAAACAAAGAAATCAAAATGGTATTCTACAACTAAATACCACAGTTTTGGGACTCCACAGAATTAAAGTTTTCTTTGCTACTTTTTGCACATGCTGTTTTGCACAAAAGTTCGCTCTAAGTATTGACTGCACTGTCAGTTGCTGGTTTTGCACTGAAATAATTTTTTGTAAAAATAGTTACAGCCATCAGCTTTGATTTCTCTAATTTTTAAAATAAAAAATAAATTATACTTAGTAGTATTGGTGTGGCTTTTTTCTGAAGAGTGTGGATGAATTAATCCATCAGATTGCCATTTCTTCTGATGTATTGTGCCATTTCCCTGGTCCCGTAGAACATAGCTAAAAACAGAGACCAGCATCTTGGTTCACCTTACTGGTTATCAATAAATAAATATAATTAAATCTGTGGAATGCATACAGCTCATGAGAGAGGAAGACTGCCCTGGTCCAGTTCCACAGTAGTAGTGCTACCACCTGCCACACCGGTGACCAGGCCTTTGGAGATGATTTTGGGTTGCTGGGGCTGCCCCGGGGGGGGGGAGAGTACTGAATGTCCAAAGGACTACTTTCCTCTTCCGGTGAGGGAGGATTGACATTCCCATTGAATGACCACCACTAGGTGGAGGCCTGGTTGCACAGCAGGACTGGAGAGGCAAAGATGAGGGAGCTACAGGACTTCACAGCGTATGTGTGCCTCCACACATGCACGCTGGCATGCATATCCCAGTACCAGGAGAGAAATGGGGGAAAAAGGTTGGTGAGGCAGTCATGCATGATGCCCTGTGAACCAGTCCCCGCACTTGCTCTACCACCTGGACCCTATCTGCCAGATAACTGCATTAGTCTCTCTGGGAGGACAGCCCACCCCTACTGACCCAGCCATGGAGGGGAATCTGTTGGGGTTATCCAAGTTGTGCAGGTAGACCTGTGGAGGTGGTAGATGGCAGAGGATGGTGGGGTCAGGGCCAAAGGCAGCCCAGCCTGCCTTTGCCAGGAGGATCATAAATACCTACAGTATATATATAAAACAAGCATTTGTCAATGCCGAATGTTGTCTTGCTGGCATTGGCATTGGTAGTGCAGGAGTTAGAGATGCATAATAGGAATGACAGTGAAGTACTGAAATGATGCCAACCCCATCCCTACCCTGCAGAGACCAACAGGCATTGGGGTGTGCCTTTGGGCATTCAGCTATAATGCTCATGCCATTTTACCTCACCCTACCCTGTAGACACTGACAAGCGCCGTGGTGTGCTGTAGGGTCTTTGGGCATTTTACTTACCCCATTCCATAAGAAAATATGCTGAGGTGGGTGCAGCATAGGAGAATGGGGTGAACTTTGTGGCTGAACACTTCAAGGCACACCACGATGCCTGTCACTGCCTGCAGGATGGGGGTGGGGGGTGGAATGGCATGAGAATTACAGCCGATGATCCCAAGTCTGTCAGTCTGTACAGGGTGGGGTGCTACTGTTGGAAACCCTAACACCGTAGGTATGTGTTGGTATTTTCACTCCAAATTTTCAACATGGGCTTTTTGTGAACCCACCTCATGAAGAGTGGCACTATCAGTTTGTTAGCTGAAAGGTGGTTTTGCACAGTGGCTATGCCATTTGGTGACACAGGGATGAAAACACATTTTGGGAGGTATGTGGAAAATGACAACTGTATTGTTCATGAGGAGTTGTGAAAAAATGGCAACGCTGAAAATCTGGAGTGAAATATGTAAATTGGTGAAATATGAGCATGCATAGAAACTGTGCAACACACATCCGTAACCCAATTATTTTTGGGATTTTTTTAACCACATTTTTAACATAGGCATTTTGGGACCTCCCCTCATGAACAGTGGCACTGCAATTTTGTCAATTTGTTCCAATTGTTGATTTCCCACAGTGACCACACCATTGTGCACCACAGGTACGAAAACACATTTAGGGCAGGATGTGAAAAATGACAGCTGTACTGTTCATAAGGAGGTGTGGAAAAATGCCAATTTAGGAAATCTGGAGTGAAAATATTATAAATTCACAAAGTTATGAGTGTGAGTGGAAACTGCGCAATGCACGCTTGTTAAACAGCCATTTTTTGCATTTTTTCCTCCAAATTTGCAATATAGGCTTTTTGAGAGCCCCCCTCATGAACAGTGGCACTGTCATTTCATTAATCAGCCCTGAAAGGTAATTCCGCACAGTGACCACAAAATCACCTTTCGGGACCGAATAACACCATGACAGTGTCTGAATTCATAAGGAGGGGTCCCAATAACCCCATGTTGAAAATTTGGTGTCAAAATTCCCAAAAATGCCTGAGATATGCACCAAAGTTAAAAAAAAAACCTGTTTATGCCATTATACAGCTTACCGGTATTTCTTCAGTTCGCGGTCGGCTTTGAAGAGTGCAGATGTGTTTCCAGTCCACCAAAGATCATTGTGCCAGGCTCTGGAGGTAAGTAGGGGGTGGGGGTGTGTGAGAAGGCAGGGTGCACAGAGGGTGGGCACGAGTTCGGGGAAGGGGCAGGGAGACCACGAGGGACTGTTTTCTGTTTTGCAGGTAAAAGTTAAAAATATATATATATACTGTAAATTGAGTAACTTTTTTTTTTTAAACAGGTTAATTTGGCATACTGGGGTGGCCTTCCAGTGTGCCACCTGAGTTGTTTCCTTTTTGAGAGGGGGCTGTAGCCAATGGGGGGTTGGGCACCCCTGTCGGCAAATACCAGTGGGGGCGGGAGAGCTGAGGGGGATTTGGCACCCCCCCTCAGCACACAACAAATGGGAGGGACATTATGCTGATGGGGAGTGGGCTCCCCAGTCAGCAGATTGAACTGGGAAGGGGGGACTGAAGCCGACAGGGATTGGGCCCCCCGTCAGCAAAGAAAGACTTTTTGGGGGAGTGCATGATGCTGAGGGGGACTGGGCACCTCTTTGGCACACAGCGGAAATGGGAGGGGGGACATTATTCTGACAGGGAGTGGGCTCCCCTGTTGGCATTATGACAGGCGGCGGCAGTCACTGCCGCCATGTTGCTTGCACGTCGGGAGGCGTGTTGTGGTCCTGCTGCATGAGAGCTTCGTTCTCATTGCAGCAGACCTTTTCTTAGATCTGGTGGCCACATTAGCTATGCATGATGTCAGCACCTGCTGCTTGCTTATTGGAGAATGAGGGACACACCTACTGATGCATGCCCTGCATTTGCCCACAGTGACCGCACCTCCAAATCTGCTACTACCACAAGATGTTGGCTGGTGTGCATGCATGACCCAACATAAAAAGAAGAAGAAGACTGCCTGCAAAGGGGCTTGAGTGTATTGGGGAATGAGCCGACACATGACCAATGAGATTCAATTTGAGTAAGTCCAAGGATCTTTCCTTAGGCCCTGGGAAGTTTAATTTGGGGTACTATTCAAATAGTAAACAACTAGCCAAAAATCAAGCAATCAAATTCTTTATTTATCCAGGTGAACACCATTGAGCAAGCTCATTTACAAGGTGGACCTGCATTACACAAGTCAAGTAACAATGCATTTATATACATACACATAGACAGTAGATGCAAGAGTACAACAGTACAGGTAGGCCTGCAATAAACAGGATAAGTAAAAATACATTTGGGTTCAGGTAAAAGACAGTTGGTAAGGGTATACATAACAATAGGGTAGCAAGTCAGTAAAAATTTATACCAGATACAACAACATACATGGTTTAGTATTCATGTAAGGTAAAAGCATTATAGGCCAGCGAAGAGATTAGTTGAAGTGGATGCTACAAGCGAAGAGACATACATAGACAGTTTAAAAAGACCCAGGCATATCAAGGGGGAGACATGTGTTGGGAGAAGTGGGCAGTCAGTGGGGGTCTGGAACTGGGATAATACTAGGAGCGAAGGAATGAGATGCTGTGGGTATACAAGGAATAGGTGGGTGATGGAGGGTAAGATTTAGGGCAGTAGATAAGTAGGTGGCTCAGGGACAAGTTATGCACTGATACAAGAAGGAAGGAGGATGAGAAAAGTAGGAAGGATATGGAAGGGGGCTGTAAGTAAGCTAGGATCATTGGAAGCAGTTGCAGGCTTCTGTAATGTATTTTGAATATAAGGTCTTAAACACAGTAATACTAACAGGAGTCCTCAGTTTCAGTGATTTCTGTAGCACATTCTAGAGCTAGGATCGTTGGAAGCAGTTGCAGGCTTCTGTAATGTATTTTGAGTATAAGGACTTAAACACAGTAATACTAACAGGAGTCCTCAGTTTCAGTGATTTCTGTAGCACATTCCAGAGTGCAGGTAAAATGAATCCTATGGCAGCTCTCCCAAAACATGTTAGGGCTTTGGGCACTTTCAGAGAAATCAGTGAACAGCTTCTTAGGGCATAGGTTCCAGGCATATTGAGAGTCAGGCAATCAACATTGTACTGTGGAAGTTTGCCAGTGATAGCTCTGTATGTCGAGAGAGCTGCATTTTTATTTCGTCTGTAGTGTAGGGAGGTCCAACCTATGGCCGCATATAAAGAGCAATGATGGGTGGAGAAGGGGAGACCAGTGATGAAGCACAGGGCTCTCTGGTAAAGTATGTCCAATTTACTGAGGTATAAAGTAGCACATTGGCTGCATATAAAGTCGGCGTAATCAATTAGGGAAAAACGTAGACTGAACTAGCTGTCTCTTGGCCTCTGTAGTTAGTAGGCGGTTTAACCTGAAGAAGAGACCTAGTCTCTGCCTCGGTTTTTTAACAAATCCTCCAGGTGGTCTGCAAAGGAGAGTTTGAAGTCTAGCCAGACCCCCAGGCATTTGAATTTCGGCACAAATTCCAAGGTTTCTCCTAGGAGGGTGGTGGTGATGATGGGGGGGTAGAGCAGGGTAGACTGCATGGTTAATAGGTGAAAATAGCATCACCTTTGTCTTTTTGGCATTAAGTAGCAATTTTTTACTAAGGAGCTGGTATTGAAGTATGTTGAAGTCAGCTTGCAGGTCGCTACAGGCAGTTTCAGGAGTTGTATGGCTTAGGTAGATCACTGTATTATCTGATATCAGATGAATTTTCGCCTCATTGATGCCTGAGTCTATATTGTTGATGGCAAATAGGAGTGGCCCCAGGATGGATCTATGCGGGATGCCTCTTTTTAACAGATTTGAGGGGGAGAGTTCACCTTTGGCCTTGACTTGTTGGTGCCTATCAGAAAGGTAGTTGTGGAACCAATGCAAGGAGGTAAACTCTAGACCAATAGCTTTTAATGAAGAAAGGAGGAGGCTGTGTTCGACAGTGTCGAAGGCCTTACTTAGGTCTAGAAAAATGGCACAGGCAAATTTTTTGTTCTCTAGCTCGCGCTGCCAGTCATTTGTCACCTTGGCTACGGCCATGATTGTGCTATGTTCAGTTCTGAAACCAGATTGCATTGGGTTTAGCAGGTTAGTATCACCTATGAAAGATTTCAGCTGGGCATTCACGATTTTTTCCAGAAGTTTTGATTGTACCAGGAGAAGGGAGATGGGCCTGTAGTTGTTTAGATCACAAGGGTCTCCGAATTTAAACAACGGAATAACATGTGCGGTCTTCCACAGTTTGGGGAGGGTCCCTTGAGAAAGGGACAAGTTAAATAGATGCATAATAGGTACGGCCAAGACATGATAGGTAATCTTTAGGTAGTATGGATTGAAGGTGTCAGCACCAGCACTTTTTCTGGTGTCCAACTGGAGGAGGAGATCTTTGACCTCTTTTAGTGAGGCAGGAGAGAATGAAAACACTGCATCTGAGGGACTAGATTCTGAAGGTTGCGTGGTAAGCTGGGAGCATAGGTGTTACATGCAGGTGAGTTATCAAAAACTAGCCCTGCAGTAGCAAAGTGATTGTTGAAGACTTGTAGTATCTCTTTATTGTTGTTGATAGTTACATTGTCAGAAATAATTTTTGAGGGGAGTGTGTTTCCTGTGGTATTACCAGAAAGTTCTTTTATTGTGGACCAGAACTTGGTAGGGCAGTTGGAGGCAGTGTTGAGTTCAGAGCGATAGAAGTTGGACTTGGTTTCTCAAATTAGCTTTGTACAGTGGTTTCTGGCTGTTCTGAAACGATGCCAGTCTTCGGCTTTGTGGGATTTGTTTGCTAGCTTCCAGAGCTTGTCTCTTTTTAATAGTGCTGCCTTGATGTCTGCTGTAAACTAACTGCACTTTCTAGCCTTTATGTGGGTTTTGACTAATGGTGCGTGGGTGTTAAGAGCGCTGGATACAATTTCATGGAAAAAGGCATATACTGTTTCTACTGATTTGGCTAAATAAAAGGTCTGCCAAAGCAGGGAGGCTTTCAGGTCATTGATATATACAAGCGGGTCAAATTCCATTTTGATCTTTTGGTAGAGAACTTTGCTGAGGCTGTTGGTTTAGGGACTGCTCTTATGCCAGCAATAAAACAATGGTCATTAACATCAGCAGAAAAGATCCCAGCATGGGAGAAGAAATGGGGTTTGCTTACTAGAAGTACATCTAATAGTGTACTTTTCGTAGGGTTTTTCTTACTGATACGAGTAGGTTCATTAATAAGTAGAGTGAACCCATGAGAGTCACAGAAGGATTTAAGTGGAAGAGATGTGCTTGACAGCCAGTTGTAGTTAAGGTCCCCTAGTATAATTGTTTCCATTGTGTCGGTACTCATAGTAGATGATAGGTGGGACAGGAGCTGTGACCCGAGAATGGGGGTCTATGACATCCTATGACACAGAGGGCCATTGATGTAGATATTTAAATTTTTAAGGACAGGCATTCAAAAGCATTGGCAATTGATGTAGTGTCGAGGGTAGTGACCGTAAACTTGTCCTTAACATAGATGGCTACACCACCACCTCTGGTTAGTCTATCGACTGTGAATAACAGGTAGTTGGGGATATTGACCTCTTTGTCTGGCGTGGATGGATGAAGCCAGGATTCAGAGATGACAAGTACATCTGGCTCCGTGTGGATAGCCCAAGCCTGTATTGAGGTGAGTTTCTTTAAGAGGCTACACACATTAACATGCATAGAGCTGATACCTTTATACTTCATGACTTCGGACGGTGAAGGAATTGCTTGTATAGGACCAGAGTTAAGTTTAACATTACCTGAGCATAGCAAGAGGAGGAGTACAACTTTCCTAGGGGCAACACGTGGTAATTTGGAAGAACTAAGCCTTCTTTGGCTAGTGGAAGTATTGGTGTAGGAATGCAAGGACCTATTCTTTGTACTGTTCAGTCCTAGTGATACACATGATAAGACCCTAGCCGTATGACACCAGTAGATGCAGGTACTGGGCCGAGTAGTTAACATTCCTTGGGTAGGTAATGAGATGCCGGTGGCTGTCCGAGAGGGAGACTCAGCTGAAAGTGGGTACGGCAACTTGGGGGCATAGCACAAGTTGTATAGGGACTCCATGAGCAGACATTCTTGTGATAGGGGATACGAGTCCTCTTTGGGGTAAATTCCATCTGGCGTGTACCCTAATAAGGGTAAGGTGCATAAGGCGGTAAATAGATAGACCCAAATTGCAAGTTCCATGGTTAAAGTCTGGGGTCAGAAAGAGAAACAGTTGTAAGGGCTTAATCTGGGCAAGGTATCACCAGGTAAGGCTACGCGCCATGGGGTCTGAAAAGATATAGGTGCCAATACCACTTGAAGGGAGCAAGGAGATTTTCTATGGCACAGCGACTAGAGATAGTTACGAGAAGTTGTAAACCTGATCTAAGAAGTATCACCAGCTAAGGCTACACACCACAGGGTCAGCAAAGGGATGTAGGCACTGAAACCACTTGTAGGGAACAAGGAGAATTTACTATGACACAGCAACTAGGGACAGTAATAAGTCACAAATCTGATCTGAGATGAGTGGTAGGGGAGACTGCAGTGGGTTAGTTAGGATGGGACACTTGAACCTGAAGCGGCAGCCAAAATTTACAGTATATGTCTGTGGGTGTCCTAGGGAGGCGGGGAGGATAGATTTGTAGGAAAGCCAATGGCAGGGGAGGGCGGGGCAAGGAGGTCTATATAAAAATGGTCGGGGGGGTGGGTGTAAAATTTTCAGCTTGGCCGTACCTCTCTGGGTCTGGAGTCTGAGCAAGTGGTCTCAGGCGGTAGCTTCGGGAGCCACGGTTCTTACAGCGGATGAGCTGGGAGCCCTGGAGGGTTCTCAGCTGAAGGAGAAGAGAAAGTGAAGACAATTAGTATTGGTCCCAGACAATGGAAATGGCATAAGCATCGTCACTGACAAGGAGCTGAAGTTTTCTCAGCAATGTGCAGTGGCAGTCGGTAAAGCAAATCCAATGCAGGATTTCATCAAAAAAGGCATAAAATGCCCTGGTTGATGTGATTCTGCTCCTTTATAAATTATAAATTTAAATTGCATTAATGTTGACCTACTATAAAAAGTATGCATTCAAATAATACCATGTTTTGCAGGTGTACAGATCCATACCACACGTATACAGGTAAGCGTGCCAAATATTAGATTCCTAGTTTTAAAGGAGGCTGAGTTATAAGCAGTCAGACAGTTCCTGAAAACTTAAGGCCACACCTGGAGAATTGGGTACTGCAGTACAATGGGGATATTGTGGCAATTAAAGGAAAAAAGCTGAGAGCAACTAAAATCATTAAAGATCATGTGCAGTGGTTTTCAAAACTAAAACAGGCAGCATCACTTATTGAACATTGCTATAAAAACTATGTGTGTTCCAGGTTTTGTAACAAAAATCAACAACTTCATACTTTGTTAGTGTCTTTTTGGTGTGGGCCATTTTACCAAAGTTGCTGAATGCTAAGTCAGCATGACTTCAGACTGCTGATGTCATTTGTGGTGTAATCCTATTGTGTCTGTTGAGAAGTTGTATTGTTACTAGTATTGCAATGCTGATAACTACATTACATAGAGAATACTGGATGGACAACTATGCAGAACCAGTGTGTTCTGCCACAGAGGGATTCTGATTCCCTCTGACCTCGAGAGCGAAGCTCGAGAGGCCCATGGGAATCAAAACCCCGAGGTGGCAAAACACACTGGTTGTGCATAGAGTTGCTCATCCTATATATTTTATAGTGTATAGTACTGTGTGAAAAATGTGTTTTGTGAGTTCTTTTGCTTACAAAATGAAACTGACTCATGCAGTCTCTAGAGGCTCTAGAATGTTGTTCTACCACAGTAGGGTAGAACAGCATCCCATGACCTTGGAACTGTGATAGAACACCATTTTGAAAGGGATGGAATTCTATACAGAACAACATTCCACTATACACTATATTGTTGTTGGTCAGTGACTGCTTTAGAATAAGATTTAATAGGAGCCTTATCTGTGATGATTCCAACTAGGAATGCATGTGATAGCTCTGATGAGATGATCATTTTCATGTCAAGTAAAAAAAATAGCTTAGCCTGAATCTAGGTCAAGTAAAAACTACAGCTGTGCAGAATGAACAATTCTGTTGGAAGAATTCAGGCAGAATCACTATTCTGAACCATGACATTTTGATGAATTGCCATGAAAGTTTGGCAACAGTTTGCAAAAATTTAGATTTCATTAATTTTGATCTACTATAAAAAGAACACGTTCAAATGTTGCCATGTTTTGCAGGTATATAGACCCATACCACATATATACTGGAGGTGTACTACAAATTGTATTCCTTCCTTTAAAGGAGGCTGTTATAGGCCACCACACATTTCATCAAAACTTAATTTTCGGTTATTTCCATTTAACTTTAACATTTCTTTTCCAAATGTCTACACAATTCCAGGATGTACATAAACAACATGAGTATGTGTACTGAGTTTCAGATCTCAAGAAGCTGTGTGATAGGCAGCCAAACAAAGCACCAATCTGAATGTTATGAAGGAAGCAATATAGCATAGTTGGTTTTGGCTCTGAGCTGCAGACCTGGAAACCTGGGTTTGAATCCCACAGCTGCCTAGGTGCATACTGTGTGATCCTGAGCAAGTCGCTTAACTTCCTTGTGCTCCCAGGTCACACCTGTAAACAAGCTTTCAGCTTAGTATGTCTCTACTGGTTAAACAAACAAACAAACAATTTGTCTGGTGTACTAAGAAAAAAAATTATACAGTGATATATCCCCTGCCCAGTCATATTTTAATTCATTTATTTGTTGTTTGGCACTTGGAAAATGTCCTTATGCCTGGGACTATTGCCCAACAGTCTGTAATTACTGACACTTGTCAAATAGCTGCTCTCATAGCCCCTGTGTCTGGAAGTAAACAGTTACTTAGTTTTGCTCTTGAGCACTTGCTTGTAAACTGATTTTGCAAAACTTAAATTGTGTTCTCTATATTATCACAACTTCCACAAACTGACTTTCAACATTTAGATAAAGGCTTTATTTTTCTTCTTTCTTCCCTCCAAAACATTTAAACGTATAACACACTCCTTACTTTTCTTCCTTTTAAAATTCAAACACAGCCTTTACTTTTTTTCTGCTTGCCCGATAGGCTAATCAAAAGAAAGATATTTCTTCATCTTCTGGGGAGTTCAAGGCAGTCTCAGTTCTCTATTTAGATACCATAGACATACCTTTAGGAATTACTTTTGGTCATGTAACTTCAAGACCATTCAGTAGACACTCTCTGCTTCTGGGTGGGGAGAGCAAGCTTGCTGTCCCACTATAAACATCAGTCACTATCCTTTCCAAGTACACTGGGTGTCCTTACCACAGAAGGGGGAAAGACGGGAGGATAAAAAGGGGCCTATTGACAAATTTGGGACAGCATTACCTGCTGGTCTGGAGGATGAAGACACAGCTGAGAAAGCAACGGTGATGGGGGGATGCCAATTGTTCGAGGCACTGTCTGCTCATGACTTGATAGCCTAAAAAGCTACATTGCAAGGACCCCCAGTAGAGCCAGGCAAATATCTAAAATCCCAAAGATGACTCTTCCGTTTTATAGGTGTGCACTAACTTTATGGCAGAAAAAGACATTAGATCATTCCAAAAAAGCAGCACTTACTTTTCCATCTCTTTTCTCCTTCCTCATTAAATTTGGTAGACTGGACTCTATTATGGAACACATAGTAAGCATTGAAAATGAAGTAAAGGGGATATAAAAATAAACTAACCAAGGGAAGCTAGCCCAAGTGGAATCTAAAAAAAGGATTGTTGAAACACAGACCAAATATTTAACACTGGAGGCCCTCTTTGCAGCAAATATGTGGTCGATGATTGCAATGCAAAGAAAAATAGTTGCTTGAAAATAATTAAAAATACAAGAGCTAGGCAGGCCCATGGTGCAGAGGGCTGAGATGCTGCAAAGTGCTTTACCTCATGCCATGCCAGTGACTCAAGTTTGGGAACATGCTTGTGTTGCTGGGTGCTGGTGGGGGGGGGTCTGGGAGATGGAGTGAAGAGACAATAGGCAGCTTGCCTTTCCCGGCCGGGGGTGGTTCACATTCCTGGCTCTTGGCTCATACCAGGTGGAGATCTGGTGGTTACGCTGATGCTTATAGGGCAGACAGCTCTCTGGGTGGGTGGTAGGAGGCCACAGTTCCAGAGCATATGTGTGCCTCCACATACGTGGCTTCTTGGCCATGCCATGGCTCCAGGCTACAGTGGGAGAAAACTAGTAGAAAAGAGTGGACCAGGTTAAATAAAGTCCTGCCTGAGATGCCATGGCCCACTGTGCTGCTGTGGTCAAGGGAAGAGACTTCTGGATGACAGTCACTGGGAGGGATGGCCCTCCCCCTAGCCCACCACGGGGGGGGGGGCAATCTATGGGGGAATCCCCCCTTAGGAGAAAAGAGGCAGAAGGATGCTAATGGCACCAGGAGACAGGGCTGAACAACCACCCACCACCCAGTGAGCCCTGGAGGATAAAACCTTTATATATATATATATATATATATATATATATATATATATATATATATTATATATGTGTGGACAGTATTCAGAGACAAAGTGTGACATTCATACACTAAAAAAAGTTTTATAATTAGACATGACTCAACCTTAATTTTAATGTGTGTATGTGGTAGTTGCATAATACAAAATATAAAGATAGTTCTATTTTTCTAAGTTTGGAAAAATGGCACAGTTATTTATGACATTAAACTACTTTCGTGGGTAACTTGGTGTCCATTATGCATTATTTCCCATTTCTAGTAATAAATCACATTTTCAAATGCAGTGTCTCTGTCTTCTATTTAAGTGTATTTGTTTGCAACATCTAATGATTTGTTATTCTTCCATACGTATGTGTTGCTATCTATCCTCCAATGTAGACAGCACTAAAAATACAAACATGAGGTTACCAAAGTTTCATTACTTCATGCTTATACTGTTTATGCCCAGTCTACATGCCTTTCACACATAAGCTGGACATTAAATAGAAAGATAAACATGAACAAATCACTTGGTTGTACTTGCTTTATTGTGTGACCATCTCTGTTGCATAAAACTACTGTGGGTAACATGGACACCACAGTAGCAATGCAACATGTGAAATACATGGTACAACTTTTATTCATGGCTTATTATCAGTCAAACAGCCAATACACATTGATAAGTACCATGCCACATATGGGGTTATTTTGGCATTACTGTAGCTTCGCAGAGCCAGACTGAGGAGAGGCCCAACCACAGTTAACAACCAGAAAGCACCCAGGCAAGCTGTTTGGTACTAATAACTATACATGAGGGTGCCACATGATGCTTCCTGGCAACCCCATGCCAGTCTTTGAGTGGAAAATGATGCCAAAATATCACACAGGCTCACCCTAAGCTCAACACCACGTGCATCACAGGGATGCCGCTGCAGCAGGGTTCTTGTTCTGCATGTGAAATGCCACATCCAAACTACTCTACAAGTCAAAACAATACACCAAAGTTCACCATGAACAAGCAAAGGCAAGGCAAGATACAGCTGGATGTTACACAGCGGGCCTGAGTCACATCAGGGGTCATTTTGACATCACTATACCTCCACAGAGTCAAATTGAGGGCAGGCCCAACCACAGTTACCAACCAGAAAGCACCCAGGCAATCTGTTTGGTGTTGATAACTGTAGATGCAGGCACTGCATGGTGTCCCCTGGCAACTCAGTGCCAGCCATTATGGGGAAAATGATGCCAAAATATCACACAGGCCTACCCTGTGCTCACCACCATGTGCATCACAGAGACACCACTGCTGCAGGGTTCTTTTACTGCACATGGAATGCTACATCCAAACTGCTTGAGTCAGGCCCAAGTGATGTATTTTTTTTTATTTTCAAATAGTTCCAAGATATTATTCCAACACTTGACATTTAATTTATAGGCAGTCTCATTATAAATAAATCTGCTAAATGTTTTTGCCAGATGAATCCAAACCACTGATATTGCCCAACAGGCACTAGTACAACCAGGCAATGACCAGATTCCAGTACTACACATAGTATCCCTCCCATACCCCTGAATGTACTAAGCAATGCCATGAGCAGCCTTTCTGAAGTAAACCCAAATGCTGTATTTTTTTTTTATTTTTAAACAGTTCCAACATATTGTGCCATCACTTGACATCTAATTTAGAAACAGTCTTATTATAAATAAATCAGGAAAATGTTTTTGACAGATGAATCCAAAACAATGATGTTGCCCTACAGGCACTAGTACACCCAGGCAATGACCCAGTTATTATACATGGTATCCCCCCCCATGCCATGAGCAGCCATTTTGAGGTAGGCCCAAGTGCTGTATTCTTTTATTTTTAAACAGTTCCAACATATTCCAGTTGACGTCTAGTTTAGAAGCAGTCTCATTCCTACACGTGGTAACCCCTCATAATCTCGAATGAACTGACCAATGCCATAAGAAGCATTTTTTAGGTAGGCCCCACTGATGTAGTTTTATTTTTTTCACACAGTTCCAGTATATTATGCCACCACCCACACCTGATCCCCTAGTTCAGTATGCCAATACAATGATGCTCCTTTATAATCTTACATCAAGAAAGGCAACTTTATCATTTTAAAATAACACCCCCCACACACATACACACACACACACCCACACACACCTACCTTAACCAGAGCCAGCATCACCCCTTCTTTCCAAAAATTACAAGCATCTCTCACAAATTGCATTTATTCTTATTTAAAATATTTTAAGAGTGCGGCTTTTATGTTCATACCACATATACACTTCAAAAATAGAGCCATCATCACATCAACAGGTGCAGCATTCATTCGGCAACTACACATTCTTAGAACTTACCATTAGGAACCCCACAGGTGTTGCTTTTTCCCCATTTAAACATGATTAAAGTCCTTAGCAGGGGAAAGTTCACCAATATTAGCAATATTCTGAAAAAATCAAATTATACAATGAAAATCCACTGGATGGATTGTAAACAAAAAACTATAAATCTCAAACAAAACTCTATTTGATTAGACTGGTCACATGTATGCACAGCCCCATTTTGAAGATAGGCCCTTCACAAACAGCTGGGCCATGAAAGAACACACAAATTTAACTTTTCTACCCCCAAAGATGATAGAACACAACTGCTGCACTATAGCCAGATAGTATTTAATATGCCCTATTTAAACAGTGCCAGCACCAGAGGAAACTTCAGCTGATATACTTCCCAAACAAAACTTTAAAATATACTATTTAATATGCCCCATTTAAACACTAACCACGCCGGAAGAAAGTTCTGCTGATATACTTCCCATACACAACTTTAAACTATACTATTTAATATGCCCCATTTACACAGTGCTAGAACCAGAGGAAAGTTCTGCGGATATACTTCCCAAACAAAACTTTAAAATATACTCATTGTGCTGCACAGCCCACTAATCCAATCATCCTCTGTTTTGAAGAGGGGCCCTTCACAAACAGAAGGACCATGAAGTCTTAGGGTGAATACTTTACTTTTTCTGTCCCCAAAATGACACAGAACAACTGCTGCACTTTAGCCAGTCACTATTTAATATGCCTCCCAGAATTTTAACTTGCTGTTTTGTAGCAGAATGCTGAAGATCATGTTTACTAGTGACTGAAGACCTCTGAGATCCGTCCAAACTCCTGTGCAGCACACCAGATTTAAAATGGACGACGCTTCGTTCTACCTGTTTTTAAGAATGATAAATGGAAGAAGCAGCGGGAAGAGAATAGTTTTGCTTAAAGTCAGAGTACCAAAACTGAATGCCTGATGTCACCTTCGGATCACAGCTATTTGTACTAATACCAGCATCATCATCATCCACGTGGGTAACATGGACACGATAGCAAGAGCCACAGCTTTTGATGCTGCTGCTCCTAGCAGGCTCTATGCACCACTGCATTAAGATTGCAGATTTGTGTGGGGGAAACACATTGAGCAATGTGAACTGACACTGAAAAAACCCCTCAAAGCATAAAGGCAGAATACACAAAAGAAATTATGCAGCTATATAAGACACCACAGTAATGCACGAAAGTAATAAATTACATGTGGTGTCATGTCAATTTAATTACAACTGCATAAAATCAATATTCACTGGTGGACAGTTACACATCCACTCTGTCCACTAAAATAGAAAGCTTTAGTATTCTGCTTTAAATATAGTAAATTTAATGGTCACCAAGATGTGTAGCACAGCCATGTCACAAAATGGCTGCCTTTTTTAAGGCTATTTTCATTATTAAAATGTTGCCACAATAAAATAAAAATACATGCACCCTTTTTTATGCACACTATTTCTTGACCATATTGGCAACAGTACAGAGCACAAATTCTATATTTTTAATAAATTATGAATAAAATACAGACCTTATTTTAAGTGCACACCCAAGTCTCTCGAATACTGTCCACACACCTAACAGCCAATGAATTGAAGGTGTACCAAATGATTTTGAGTCTATATAACTCAGTCTGTGAAATGGTGAAAGGAGATGTTTGTAGAATCCTTAGACCTCAGAACAGAGAACTTACTCTTTTTAAGAAAAGCATTTCATGAACCAGAAAAAAAACACAAGGAAAAATGAAACAAAAACCTAATACTTTAACATTTTCTGAGAAATCACAGAACTCAGAAAATAATAAAGAATTAGTGAAAACAGAGACTTAGAACTATTAAATGGCTGTTCAACAATTTTAATCCTGGTACTGTAGCTTTCAACAAAGATTGAGATATTCTGATTTGAGCAGCTAGACATATGGGAGCACTACAGTTTAAAACCTATAAGTATCACATGTGTCCTGATATTTCTGCAATTACTCAATAATGCTGAAAAAGTGTTTTTTCACATTCTAGAGCAATTTGCAGCAGCTAGGAGCATCTTTTCAGGTACCATTCTCCACAAAGTACCTAATTTCCCCTAGTAGGAAAAACATTTTTATTTTATGACCATGAACAGCTTAGTGAATTTATTTTGAATAGCAAGCAAGAAGCTGAAAAGAGAAGAAATCTAGAAGGAGAAGAAGACCTACAGGAATGGGATCTGATCTGGATGATCTTCCAGAATCTGAGACCTAGATGAGTATCAAACCTGATTTGAACTGGCTTGAACTGACTTTTCCAACTTACATAAAAGCTTTCACATTAATATTTTACATTACCCACTAAAGATGCTACCTAGAAATATAGAAACAGAACTAATCTAGGAATTAACCAAAAGGATTGGACTGATAGGGAATGCATAACTATTTTTGCCATGGTTGCCTTGAGTACAGAAATTAATTTGAAGGTAATGACTAGTAATATGCTTCTGTCTCATCACATGGATAAAACATTTTAGAATGTAGGGCAAGTTTCTTCTGTCAGCTCTTCCTAAATGCCAAGAAGACAGTCTCCATGATCTTTGGCATGATATATAGACTCTCTAGGCTCCCTGGCCTGCCCATTTTCTACACTGCTCTATGATGCTGGTTTGACAACTAAGTTCTGCCATCACAGCGACTGATTCATGTTGGCCACAACTTGCAGTTGACATAAATCCGACTGGAGACCCCGGCTGTTTTTTATCAGGGGGCTTCACCCCCCCAAACCCCACCATGCAGTGGGCTCTGCCTCCACACACCCCCATCTTTAGGATTCCAACTCTGAGTTGGAGTTGGATCAGGTAGGGGGTGCAGGACTGGGAGAAAGAGTGCTGGATTCTCAAGCGGTCTACTACAGCAAAAATGTCAATGTTGTCAAAATCGACATTTTTGCTGTAATAGTGTCGGCATCCTGGGGGCATACCTTTCCACACCCTGGATGGGATTTTCCTTGTGGACACTACCTCTTTCTGCTGCCTTGAGGTTTGGCTGGACCAACACCTCAGCTTCTCTGGGCACATAGACACCATCCTGAAAAAACTGCCACCCAAGCTTGGTGCCTTGTTCAGGAACCATAACTGCATCCCTCTTACGGCTAGGCTTGAACTCGTCCAAAAGATGATACTCCCCATTTTTGCTTACTGTGACATGGTCTATGGTGCTGCTTCCAAGTCCTCCTTGACCAGATTGATTATTCTCTTTAACTCCTTCTGTCGTTTTGCCCTAGATGCTCCCCCTTGTACTCATCACTGTAATCTCTATCATGCCCTGTCCTTCCCCCCAACTGGCAAACAGACGCTTCTCTCATGCCAAACTGACCTCTAAATTCTGTCTTGGTGAACTTCCTCCATACCTCACCTCACTCCTATCCATCCCTCCCTAGTCCACCCTTTCCCTCAGATCCTATGATACACATGCTTTGATGGTCCCCCGCTGCTCTACCCTCGTTGGCCAGACTCGATTTGCCCACCACTTCCCTAAAATCTGTAACTCCCTCCCCTTTCAGATATGACACTCTTCCCCTCACACTCCTTCAGCTCTGTCCTGCATAACTATCTCTCCTCTAGTTGTTCCTGTTATAATCATCCCTAACTTCCTTCCTAAATCCTGCTCCTCTTTTTTTCCCCCCTCCACAACTTCATCATTCCTATGCTGTCCTTCCTACCCCCCATTTCTCCTAATTCTCTCCCCCTTACTTCCTCATTCTCTACCTGCTAGGCCTGCTCCCCATCCCTTTGCAGGGTTGTCTGCATTCTGAAGGGGAAGAGGGCATGGCTTCCAATTACCCCCTACTCGCTCCCTAATCTCACCCCCACATTTCTTCTCTCTCCACTTGTTTGCCTGCTGCCAGTCCCCTTGCAAGGTTCTCAGCATCCTGAAGGGAAATAGGGAGTAGCTTCCTACTCCATCATCTACTTTCCTTCTCCACTGTCACCTACTCCCAGTCCCCTTGCAAGGTTCTCGGCATCCTGAAGGGGTACAGGGTGTGGTTTCCTAATCCTACCCTCTACTCTCCTCCTCCACCGAGTAAATTACATCAAAATACAGTAGTTGCCCACCTTCCCCCTCTCCCCCGCACTTAATTTATTCACCTCTGACCTTCAATACTTGCCACTTTACTTTATTGGAATCTGTTGTATTATGTTCATTGACATGTCTGTATCACGAGTGCTACTCCTAGCTGATGTATTGTTTCCTGTTTTCACCAACTGTATTACCTGTTCCCTTTGTCCCCCCCCAATTTTCAACTGTATAATTATGCTGTCTACCTGCTAACTATCTGTTTCAAAAAACAATCCATAGATTCCTGTATGATTATATGTATTCTCAATTTACCACTGCTTACTATTTGTATACCAAATATAATTGTTGTTTTCTGTTTTCTGTTGAATTGTATGAATCTCCATTTTCCATCCTCATTGTACCCCTTCCCCCCAGGTCGCACTGGGAGATGAGCAACTTGATGTTCAGCGTGCCTTCCTGGTGAAACATTTCAATAAATAAATAAATTATTCAGACCGACTTATTAATATTACTTAAAAATTGGAATCTCCTATACTTAGGTCTTTGGCACATTTTCATAATGAATTTATTAATGAATTATGAGGTAATAATTCATGATGATTAAGGGATATGTATTTGCTGTATATTCAGATCTATATAACATTATAAAATATCCAAACTAAAAAGTATTTTTTTTTCATAAGGTGTTTTCACATACTGCAGCAAAAACTGTGGTCACAGTCCTCTCACCACAGTTGACTCTGTGTTTGTACATCTCCTGCCATAGCGAAAACATTTTCAAATACATTTTTGTTTATGGGTTTTGTGATAGACCAAGACTTGCTTTAAAATCAGGTTTTGAACCTTCAGGCAACTACTTGAGCACAGCCCTGGTGCTAGCTAACAGAGCACACACACCAACCCAATTCTGACACCAACAGCTGACTCCAGTGTTGGAGACATCTTAATTTAAAAAATGAGTGTGGCCACTGCGAGCCTATCCATGGTGGTACACTGTTTCCCCAGCCACTCTCCCCTTGGCAATACTAGAACCCTTTTCCTCTTTCAGATGAAGACACCCCCAGACCATGGCCAGTAATAACCCTCCTGTCGACTCCTTGACCAGTCAATGCTTTTATAACATAACTAACTTTGCAGCTATGAGATATGCAAATTTCATCTATTTTATTCTCACTGTCCACAACACTGAATTATATAAACTTTGTCTATTTAGCCAGCCTGGTGGTGTGGAGGGCTGAGGCAGTGATGCTTTATCTGCTACAATGCCAGCGACTCGTGTTCATGGTGCAAGTGGGTCATCAGGGGCCTGCAGCGGTGGTAGAGGATGGTGGTAGAGAATCGAGCATCTGGTGGACTGTTCTCCTCTCCCAGGGAGGGTGGAGATCAGCGGCCAGTGTTTGCCTGACACTTAGCAGAGGCTAGGTATTGGCATGCCAGGCCAACATAATGGGGCATGGAGGCCTGGCATGCCAGGCCAACATAATGGGGCATGGAGGTGGAGCAGCCGGCGGGCACGCTGTGTGTGGACGTATGCATGGCACGCCAGTTGTCAGCATTGCATGCTCCACTCTGAGAAAAGTGGAATAACTGGCAGCCATGGTTGCGTGGCTTGATGGTTATCCGCCTAACGCCCTGTCTCTGAGGGTGCCACCCGTACTGGATTTGGTTCTGGTGGGGAGTTGGGGACTCCCTGCCACCCCGCCATAGGGGGCAAGCTGTGGGGGTGGCAGGGTGGTGACCCAAATAGGAGATGGGCACAGACAGACAGCAGCTGCAGGGTAAAGGGGATGCCTGGACACACTAGGTGCTGAGCGGGAGCCAAAGGGAAGAAAAATCAAGGTTTAAAAAAAAAGAAAAAAGAAACTTTTTCTATTTCATAATCATGATCATGCTAGGGTTATTCAGATGGCACAAAACAATTAGTCCCTGGTATCCAGTGGTACCCTTCTCCCTTACTCTGTCCCAAGCAATTAGTCCCTGGTGTCAGGTGGTACCCTACTGAATTGACTTAAAGTATGCACAGTAAGGCCAGAGTAGGGGTGGGTGGAGGTGATTTTTGGCAGTAATAGTTACATTCACCAGAGTTACTGCAGGAAACAAAGCAATTTCAGTGGGAGTTAATCCCTTTTGTCATGCAGTAAACTGTGTCACTGTGTTTCATCATGGTGGGCTTCACTCTAGGTGGTTGGCTGGGAGCCACTTTGTAAGTAAATATTGGATCATACTGGTGGGTTAGAGAAGACTTCCATAGCTGAAGGGCACTTTGTGGTTCATTTTCTATTACATCCCACACTCAGTTTGTGGGGATGGCAGAGACTATTTTGTAAACATATAGTGACACCAGAAGTGTTGGAAAAAGGGGAGGTTCATAGTTTGAATGCTCAAAGATTAAAACAAGAATTTGTCAATGCTGAGAGTTCACTGTTGGTATTGCTCTTGTACATGCCTCCCATATCTTTCTCTGTACAATATATTCCTCTGTCTTGCATTTTAAGGGTAGGCATTATGGTTGGAAACCCTAACGCCCGGGCATTTGTTGGTATTTTTGCTCCAAATTTTCAACATGTGCTTTTTGGGACACCACCTCATGAACAGTGCCAGTATCATTTTGTTACTCAATCCCAAATGGTGATTTTGCACAGCGAGTGTGCCATTCGGGGTAACAGGTGCGAAAACACACTTAGGGCAGGATGTGAAAAATGATAGCTGTACTCTTCATGAGGAAGTGTGAAGAAATGGCAATGTTGAAAATGTGGGTGTAAATATGAAAAAAGTGGCAAAGTTACAAGTAATAACGTGAAACTGCATAACAAGCGCTCATAACGCAGCCATTTTTACGTCATTTGCGCTATGTAAGGAACATTTTGGTAGAGTAGCACACTTTGGAGGTGTGCCTCTCCCATTAAATCCACTGCTCAGTTGAGCAGGCGTGGCGGTCCTGCACCAATGGGTGCGGGAGCTGTGTATGACAGTGGTAGTCTTTCGCTTCAAAGAAAACCACCGCGGTCATATAGAGCACTGTCACGCCATCCCCATGTTCGCTGCCCCCGCATCATACCGCCCCCAAATCCTTGCTGCCATGCTGGGGACCACCCCAGCGTGGCAAACATCCCATACATCAATTAAAAAAAAAACCTGTAAAGTAAAAGGTCCCACACAATCTCCTGCCCCTCCCAACCGGCACCCACCCACTGCACACCCTACCGCCCCACAATCTCTCACCCCATACTTACCTCCGGAGCTCAGCACAATGATCTTCAGTGGACCGGGAACACGTCTGCACTCTTCAAAGCCGTCTGCGAACTGAGGAAATGCCGGTAAGCTGTATAATGGGCTAGATAGGAGGGTTTCAACTTTATTGCATATCTCAGGCATTTTTTGGAATTTTTGCACCAAATTTTCAACAGGGGGTTTTTGGGACCCCTTCTCATGAATGATGTCACTGTCATGGCATTATCCGGGCCCGAAGGGTGATTTCGCAGTCACTGCGTGAAATCACCCTTCAGGCCCAAATAACACCATGACAGTGACATCATTCATGAGAAGGGGTCCCAAAAACCCCATGTTGAAAATTTGGTGCAAAAATTCCAAAAAATGACTGTTTTACGAGCGTGCATTGCACAGTTCCTACGCAGGCTCATAAGTTCATGAATTTTCAATATTTTCACTCCAGATTTTCAACATTGCCATTTTACCACACTTCTTATGAGTAGTACAGCTGTCATTTTTCACATCCCACCCAAAACGTGTTTCCGCCCATGTAGCGCACAATGGCACAGTCGGTGTGCAAAATCAATGTATGGAACACATTAAGAAAATCACAGTGACACTGTTCATGAGCAGAGGTCTTAAAATGGCTATGTTGAAAATTTGGTGAAAAAATTCCTAAAAATGACTGTTTGACGAGTGTGCGTTGCGCAGTTCCTATGCACGCTCGTAAGTTTGTGAATTTTCAATATTTGCACTCCAGATTTTCACATTGACATTTTACTACACCTCCTCATGAGCAGTACAGCTGTCATTTTTCACATCCTGCCCAAAACGTGTTTCCGCCCATGTAGCGCACAATGGCGCAGTCGGTGTGTGAACTCAATATATGGGACACATTAAGAAAATCACAGTGACACTGATCATGAGCAGAGGTCTTGAAATGGCTGTGTTAGAAATTTGGTGAAAAATTCCACAAAATGACTGTTTCTGACGAGGTCTGCGTTGCGCAGTTCTATGCCTTTCGTAAGTTTGCGAATTTTCAATATTTTCACTCCAGATTTTCAACATTCCCATTTAACACACCTCCTCATGAGCAGTACAGCTGTCATTTTTTACATCCTGCCCAAAACATGTTTCCACCATATGGCGCACAATGGGCAGTCGGTGTCTTGAACTCAATGTATGAGACACATTAAGGAAATCACAGTGACACTGTTCATGAGCAAAGGTCTTAAAATGGCTGTGTTGAAAATTTGGTGACAAAATTCCAAAAAATGACTGTTTTATGAGTGTTCATTGCGCAGTTCCTATGCACGCTCGTAAGTTTGCGAATTTTCAATATTTTCACTCCACATTTTCAACATTGCCATTTTACCACACCTCCTTATGAGCAGTGCAGCTGTCATTTTTCACATCTTGCCCAAAACGTGTTTCCACCCAAGTAGTGCACAATGGCACAGTTGCTGTGCGAACTCAGTGTATGGGACACATTAAGAAAATCACAGTGTCACTGTTCATGAGCAGAGATCTTAAAATGGCTATGTTGAAAATTTGGTGAAAAAATTCCTAAAAATAACTGTTTTATGAGCGTGCGTTGTGCAGTTCCTTTGCACGCTCGTAAGTATGCGAATTTTCAATATTTCCACTCCAGATTTTCAACATTGCCATTTTACCACACTTTCTTATGAGCAGTACAGCTGTCATTTTTTCACATCCTGCCCAAAGCGTGTTTCCGCCTATGTAGCGCACAATGGGGAGTAACAAAAAGTCTGCTGAAATTTTATTGTGCAAATACCAGCAATCGCACAGGGCATTAGGGTAAAGCACCATACGTGCCAAACACCACTGCAAATACCTGCAAGCGAACGTTCGGCATTGACAAATGCTTGTTTGAAATGTTTTCCCCAAATTTTCAAAATGGCCTTTTTGGGACCTCCCTTCATGAACAGTGGCACTGGAATTTTTTTTTCCTCTCCAATTGTTTAACCAGGTGAGACACACTTAGCTGAAAGCTGGTTTACAGGTGCAACCTGGGAGCACAGGGAAGTTAAGTGACTTGCTCAGGGTCACACAGTATGCAAGTGGGGGCTGTGGGATTCAAACCCAGGTCTCCAGATTTGCAGCTCAGAGCCTTAAACCACTGCGCTATATTGCTTATTTGTTACTCTGCTCCAAACGTTGATTTCGCGCAGTGATCGTGCCGCTCTGAGCCACAAGTACAAAAACACATTTTGGAAAGGAAGTAAAAAATTACAGCTGTACTGTTTATAAGGGGGTGTGAAGAAATGGCAATGTTGGAAATTTGGAGTGAAAATCTTAAAAATTGATGATATTATGAGTGTGCATAGAAACTGTGCAAAGGACACTTGTAACACAGTAACTTTTGGGAGTTTTTTCAACAAATTTGTTACAAGGGCTTTTTGGGACCCCACCTCATGAACTATGGCACTGCCGTTTCATTAATTGGTCCCGAAAGGTGATTCCATGCAGTGACCATGAAATCACCTTTTGGGACTGAGAAACAAAATGACAGTGATTATGTTCATGAGGTGGGGTCCCAAGAAACCCATGTTGAAAATTTGGGACCAAAACTCCCCAAAATGGCTGAGATATCAACCTAAATTGAAACCTTCCCCATTCGCTGCCATTATACAACTTACTGTCATTTCTTCAGTTTGCAGTCATCTTTTGAAGAGTGCAGACATGTTCCCAGTCCACTGAAGATCACTGCTCCTGACCTCCGCAGGTAAGCATGGGTGAGGGGGAGGGGAGCTGGGATGCACAGAGGGTGGGTTGGGGAGGGGCTGGTGGCAACCACGAGGGACCGTTTCTATTTTTCAGGTTTAAAAAAAAAAAATTCAAAAGACTTTGTGGGTCTGTTTTCTTTCTTTTTTTACAGGGACACTATGGATGTTGGCACACTGGGGTGGGCTCCCAGTGTGCCAGAGTACTCGGAGCTGCAAGGGGGGGTCAATGCTGACCAGGGGAATGGGCATCCTGTGGTCAGAGTTTATGTAGGGGGCATATCCGACACTGGGAGTGGTCATCTTGGTGTTGGAAAAACACTACAGCAGGGTTTTGGCACACTGGGGTGGGCTCCCAGAGTGCCACATGGAAGGATAATGGGTTTTGAGATACAGGCCACATGGGGATTGAGCACCCCAATGTTGGCGGGTGGGGGGAGAGGGGTCCGCCAGCACGACAAGGAGGGATGTGGAGGAGGCAGGTGAGGAAAGCGCCTCCTCCCAGCCAGTGTGATTGGATTGTGCATGAAATGCTCCCAGGCCCTACGGAACTTAAGCTGTGGCCTGCTCCTCATGGGTGGGAGAATTCTTTGTCACAACGCAAACAGCTGTTTGCACTTCGGTGCCCTGCAGATGAAATAAAAAATCCGGCTCCTGACTGGTGTGGCTTTTTCTTTTCATGTGCAGACCACTGAAGGCAAAACAGCATCAGGACCAGCCTGACCGAGGATTGATGTGATGTTGTTGAGCCCCATGCAGAGCACTCTGCATTGGGCAGACAGAGTCACACCCCTCAAAGCCTACTCTCTCAAGATGTTTGACGCGCATGTGCAAACTTAAAAAATAAAAGGGAGGGGGAGGGTGCTGAACTGGGTTCTGGGTGCTGAGAAAAACAGCAACATTTGAAATGTGAAGTTTCCCACAGGCAGGTAAAGGTTTTCAATGTGCGTGATGAGGCTGACTTGTCCTTCTGCCATAGATTCATTGAAAATTTTATCGTGGCTAAGAATGTTGATTTTTCATTGTAAGCAATGAAACTCTAGAAAGTAAAATCAGACGTACTTCATTTTTTGGATTTATACATTGTTGTAACAAGGCTGTGGTGAGAGGAAACAACATGTAATTATTGTGTTTAATTTAAGGGAGTTTTAGTTTTCTAGGACCTAGTTGAAGGCTTTTAGAAAGGAAAATTGGCTGTTATTAGCACTTTTTAAGGGCACTGTTACAAATTGTGTCTTATAAGGGTATCTATTGTAAAGCAGGGTTTACTGTGTTGTACAGCAGGCTGTTATATTTCCAGTGACTTACATAGACCAGAATGTCTTGCATGGCTGAATGAGATGAGGTCAAAGTGGAGACTGGAGTGTGAAAGATGATAAAGGGTAATAGTGGATTGTTAGAAACCCATGCTGTCTGTTACTTTGTATTTCATTAAGTAAATATACAGTACTACAGGGATGTAGACAGTTCTGAGGTAATTGTAAGGACTTTATTGTGACTAAACAGGCTCACTGGTCCATTTGCTATGGGTTAACTGCAAAATTGATCATAGTTAAATGAAAAGCAGATTTCTCAAATACTCCTACCTATTTTATAATGCTGCATTTTCTAGCATTTGTTTTACAATTGTAACTAATGTATCTGATGAGATATGCCAATAAAGTAAAACAGTTTTAAAAAAAGGAATGTCGTGTATTACAGTTACTAACTACTTTCACGTATTTGTATTAAATACAGTATCTTCCTTTTTCCAGATCAAGAAAGGGTTGTGCTGTGTTAGACCACACAAAACCAGGAAAGAAACAAAAAGATAATATTTTTGCTAGGCAAAGATAATGGTCTCGACTTTCAAAAGCCCGAGAATGCCGCAACATAGAAACATAGACTTTGATGGCAGATCAGGACCGCTTGGCCCACCTAGTCTGCACATTTCCCTACCTATTGGATAAGCTGCAGATCCTAGTTAACCAACAGCCTACTTCCTCCTGTCCCCCATGAGAATTGCCTTATGTCTGTCCCATGCATTCTTGAATTCCCCCACTGTTTCTGACCTCATGACCTCCTCAGGAAGGCCGTTCTATGCATCCACCACCTTCTCCATGAAAAAATACTTCCTCACATTGCCCCGAGCCATCCTCCCTCTGTTTTCAAATTGTGCCCCCTTCTTCTTGCACATCTCTTTTTCTGAAAGATGCTACCCTCTTGGACTTTGTTGATTCCTCTGAGGTACAGTACTTGAAAGTTTCTATCTTGCCCCCCCCCTTTCCTCAAGGGTATACAAATTAAGCTCCTTTAGTCTCTCTTCATATGGCTTCTGGTGCAGACCCTGCACCATTTTAGTTGCCCTCCTCTGGACTGCCTCCATCCTGTCTATGCCCTTGCAGAGATGGGGTCTCCAGAACCACATGAAGCACTCCAGATGGGATCTCAACAACTGTCTGTACAGAAGGATAACAACTTCCTGTTTTCTACTGGTGATGCCTCTCCTTATGCTTCCCTGTACCCCTCCCCCCAGCCCTCCTTACTGCCTTCTCATATTGCTTGCCTACCTTTAGGTCAGCTGATATGACTACCACCAGGTTCCTTTCCATTTTTGTTGTTGTTGGTACCTCTCCCCCATTGTGTTCTCTTCTCCTGGGTTATTGTTTCCCAGGTGCATTACTTTACACTTTTTTGCACTGAAGCACTGAATACTTTTGACCATTCCTACAACCTTGTCAAGTCCATTCTCATCCTTTCCACCCCCCCTCCTTGTTTATCAACCCTGTTGCAGATCTTTGTGTCATCTGCAAAGAGGCATACTTTTCCTTCCAGTCCCTGGTGTGCCAATCATATGGAGCATGGGGCTTATGGCATTCTCCCGGTGCCGAATTGGGAATTTCACTACTGTGCACCACATACCACAAGTTAGACTAGCTCCCCCGGTCTAACTTCTGGCATGCTGCTGACCTTTTTTTATGGGCCTTGCACTAAATATTTGGCACAAGCCACCATAAAGTGTCGCAACTGCGCCCAAAGTGCTAAAATCCGGTGAAGTTGCACTGAAACAGTTTGCTGCAGCTGCACCAAAGTACTGGGCTGATGTAGGGCTTGCTGCAAGCCTTGCCTCAACCTTTGAAAATCAAGCCCAATACCTTTTTTGGCCCCTATGCACAAAGGGGTGGGAAATACATGCTTAAGATGCGTATCCCACCAACGTAGCTCCGCACCCACCAGAAATCTGCGGGTAGAGATGCAGCAAATTTTTAATCTGCTGGTGAAGTGAACGCAAAGTGGCCACTTCGTGTTGGCGGAGCACAACGTGAAGTGGGCACAGCAAAGTGCTCACTTCATGTTATCATTATTACTTCATGTTACTATTATGCCTTAAGGTGAAGTAAGGCAAAGTGACAAGTAAATAGGCAGCCCCCTCCGCACATTACATGGCTTATAGTACTGTAAGTCGCATGCTTTAGCCAGGCAGGAAGGAAGTGAGTCAGAGAAGCAGCTTCACTTTCTCCTTTGCATTCGTAGAAGGAGAAGGAGAAGGCTTTGTGGAGAGGAAAGCAGTTTAGAGTCACTGACTGTCAGAAAGTGCTTTATTGGAGATCACATGATGCAGGGCACCCGAAAGCAGCACTATGCTGGAGCTCCCGCTTATCGACCGCTTTTAACCCTCTTTTTGCCCTTCAACTGTTAAGGTGTACAAGTTAGACATCGGTTTTAAGCTTCCTTATCATTTAGGATCTCTGTGGCAGAATTTTTGGTTGGTTTGTAATAACGTAACCGGCTTTACAGCTGAAATGGAAGTGGAGATGAAGCAGGCCGGTATCCGACATACCCTGCCACCCACCCCCAGAAAAACTGTCCAAGAAATCGAAACATCAAAGTTCTGGGAATGCTCCCAAGTCTGGTTCTTCTAGCACATCAGTGATTCCTCTAACTGAGGACCGTTTTCTTCATGAATTGCTCCCGTTTAAAGAAACTCTAGAGGATATCTCGGCAGAGCTGAAATCTATTCATGGAGACCTAAGCTCTTTATCTACAAGAATGGGAGATTCAGAAGTGAGAACCTCCTCTCTGGAGAAATGGAGAGAGAAATCAGAAGCAGAAATCGTACATCTGAAACAGCAAATTAGTAAACTCCAACTGAAAACCGAAGACCTAGAGGGGAGAAGCAGAAGGAATAATCTGCTGATCCTGGGTTTGCCTGAATCGGAGGAAGGATCTGATACCATTGCCTTCCTGCAGAAATTCTTCCTCAAGATTGTTGTCCCTTCTCCACTCAATCCACAGTACCACATTGAGCGAGCTCACCATTCCCTGAGACCAAAACCCCCACCTGGTGCATCCCCAAGGCCTATAATTGTGAAATTCCTAAGTTTTCTGGAGAAGCAGCATGTGCTCAGTAAAGCGAAGGAGCTCCAGGCTATTTTATGGGGTAGCTCCAAGTTGAGGATTGGCCAAGATCTCCCTTACAAAACGCGCCAAAGAAGATCTGCTTTTCATCCTACGGTCAACAAGCTAATTGCAGCAGGAATACGATTTAAGATGCTCTACCCCACCAGATTACAGGTGGCAGTTGATGGAGTATGGTACTCGTATGATTCTTCGGAGCAAGCCGCCACAGATCTTCCCAGCAGACTACCTAACCTGTTTAAAACAGGGTGAACTTTTCACTGCAGTTGCCTGAGGACAATTGTTCTTTATTGCTGTGGGAGTTGTTTATTTACCTGTTTGATGTTTTTTCCTTTTCCTCTTTCCTCTGATCTCTCAGGGATTGGATGGGCGGGTGGGGGAGGTTGCAGTGAGGCCTAGTGGGTCTAGATCTGGCTCAGTGGGGTTCATGTGCTCCGGTACGAGGGTGGGTGGGAACCTTATTTCAGGGGGTGTTTCTGCATGTTGTTATTACAGACGGACCTGCTGGTCCCACTGGTTTGTTTCCCCCCCGTCACCTCACATTGCTTGTATCTGGGTTCGCCTCAGAGGAGTTGAATAGTGCAACAAGCTAACTGGGAACCCTGGGACTTCGCCCTCCTGAGTGTTGGCCCTTTGGGTAAGTCTTATCCAAAACACAGCGGTGTGAGGCATCTGCCTCTTTGGGAGGAAGGGAGTAAACTTGGCAAGGCCTGCGAGTGAGCAAGTTTGCAGTCTGATTTCCAGATTCCCACTATTATTTCAGCATGTTAAATCATTACTGTTTTGAGTACTGCTATGTTAATTAGGGCTTTTGTTTGCCCATTTTCCAGAGGGTCGATGGGCGGTAAGGCTTCGGAATGGAGTAAACTTCAGGATCGATGCATAGCGCACCCAGGAAGGGGGCTAAGGGTGCACTCTCTGTGAGGTATGGGCTTCAGAGAGCACTTCAACTTAATATGTCTTTCTTTCTGGAATCAGTTTATGGTGCTCTAATTCAGATCTGGTTCTTAAACGTAGTGTACCCTTCTCATAGGAGTGCAGCCTATCGGGTCTGGTTCTCGTTACAAGCAATAAGGATCCTGAAGTCCTTTCTAGTATACAGGTGGGGACCTTTTGTATATAGGTTGAGGGATTGGGGGGGCGGGGGGGTTTCTGTTAATGTCTTGGTCTCTTCCCCACTGACTACATGGCCTGAGTCTACTACTGGATGGTTAAGATTCTCTACCCTCTCAGTAACTCAAACATTTTACAAATTTCCCTGGGAAGGGAAACTTTTCCTCACTAATTCCTTTTCACAGGGGTTGTTGGGGATGGGGGGTGGGACTGGAGTGTGCCTTTTGGGATCGTCTGGTCAGTTAATGGTACATGCTTTCTTTTCTTTTAATAAAAAGATACATGACCTTAGTGCTAATTAAAATCGCAACGTGGAATGTCAGAGGCGCCAGGGATCTGTCCAAAAGATATCAGGTTCTCAAAAATTGCTGTTTCTTAAATATTGACATCCTTTTGATGCAGGAAACACATCTTATGGCCTTGGAAACAAATGGGCTATGTCGGCAGGGTTTCTCTCAAATTTTCACGTCCTGTGGGTCGTCATCTAGTAGAGGGGTGGCAATTTTGGTTAAAAGACACATATCATTTGTGGCAGAAGAAAGTCTAACAGATCAAGAGGAAAATTTATTATTGTTCAAGGTATGCTAAACAATGTCAGGGTGGTGTTAGGGGCAATCTATGGTCCAGTTGGAGGGGATGCGGACTTCCTTAAGAGCTTGGCCGACAAGCTGAGTGGATTTTTGCCCTCCTTGCTAATTCTAGGGGGCGACTGGAATATTGCTCCATCACAAGACCTAGATAAAACTTATAGGCCATTAAAACCCCTTTCCCCTCCACAAATAGCCCTGAGGGATTTTATGGACTTATTGGGTTTATGTGACCCATGGCATCTGCTCAATCCCTCTACCCAGCTCTTTTCCTGCTACTCCCAGGTTCATCGGTCGTGGTCCAGAATTGATTACATTTTAATAAGCACCACCCTTCTAGCTGGTACTCACCAGACAGGAATTGAACCAATTGTTATATCTGATCATTCCGTGGCATGGATTTTGATCTCCCCCGATCCGAACCTTCAAAGAGACACCTCATGGAAATTAAACACACAACTCCTAAAAAAGGAACAAATAATTTCCCACATTAAGTCGCTAATCTCTTCCTTTATAGATTTTAATATGGGTTCCACGTGCAGGGAGGACCTGATTTGGTGCTCTTTTAAATGTTACATCAGGGGAGAATTCATTAAGCTAGCTTCCAAAAGGAAAAAACAGAGAGAGGCTAGAGTTATTTAGCTGTCGAATCAAATAAGGATGGCTGAAAATAGCTTATCCTCTTCATCTTCCCAATCCAATTTGGAAACCCTACTGAAGCTTAGGAACGAATATGCAGATTTGCTAAGGGAAAAGGCAGAATATGCCATCCTTAAAACCAAAGCTAGTTACTTAGACCAAGGCGAGAAGCCAGGTAGAATGTTAGCCCTTCGACTGCGGGAAGTAAAAAGTTCAAGACTGATTCCTGCACTGTAATTCCCCAGATGGCTCTATTAAACCTCCCCTAGAGATATTTCCCGGGTTTTTGAATCCTTTTACAGGGACCTATATAGTAAGGGTACTTCTCAAACTTCCCATTCTCGTATTGAACACTTCCTGGATGGCCTTAACCTCCCCTCCTTGCAGGCCCAGCAGTGCGCGATCCTGGCCTCTCCCATTACCCTGGTTGAAGTAGAGGAAGCAATTAATGGGTTAGCACTTGATAAATCCCCAGGTCTGGACGGTTTTCCCTCCAACTTCAATAAAGTCATCTGTAAGGAGATAGCTCCCCTTGTTTTGAAACTATTTGAATATATGTTCACCTCAGATCTCCTAGACCCCACTTTGCTGGAAGCCATGATAGTCCTGATTCTGAAACCAGACAAACCCCAGAGTGAGCTGGCCAGTTACCGTCCGATCTCATTACTAAATTATGACATTAAAATTTTAACCAAAATCCTATCTCTTAGAATCAAACAGATTTGGTCTCATCTGCTGAGTTCCGAACAGGTGGGGTTTGTGCAAGGCAGATCTTCTGCCGACCACTTGCGAACCCTCTCACATATTTTTCAGGTTGCCCAAGACTCCCAGATTCCCATGGCTCTAGTCTCATTAGATGCAGAAAAAGCTTTTGATAGAGTAAACTGGGAATTTCTTTGGGCTACTCTCAAGAAAATGTTTTTTCCAGAAACCTTCATTCAATGGATTCGGACTGTATACAAGGCACCCACTGCTAGAATTTATTGTAACAGGGTTTTCTCCTCTTGGCTCCCCCTGTTTACAGGCACTCGGCAAGGTTGTCCCCTGTCTCCCGTTTTGTTTAATTTATATTTGGAACCCCTTTTACTTAGTATTAAGAACTCACCTCAGGTCACAGGTTGTTCAGTATACCAGCAATCTCTGACCCTCTCAGTCTATGCAGATGATATTCTTTTACATTTGGCCAACCCGGAAACTTCACTAACACATGCACTACAAATTATTGAGCAGTTTGGTCAAGTAGCTAATTATAAGCTAAACCTATCCAAATCAGTTATATTCCCATTAAATGCTCTCACGCACAAGTTAACTTCTCTCATTTCGGTATGAGATGGTCCCCTTCCTCAATCATATATTTAGGCATACATCTCACTAGAGACCCAGAGGTTCTCAGGAGACTCAATCTGGATGATTTGGTATTGAATATCCAGCAGGATCTCCAAAGATGGGTCAGACTCCCATTGTCGTTATGAGGTCATATTAGTATTATAAAAATGAATGTACTGCCCCGTCTTTTCTACCCTTTAAACTTACTGAACATCTGGCTCCCAATGTCTTATTTTCAACAGCTCCACTCTGCTCTTTCTAAATTCATTTGGCAGGGCAAACATCCTAGACGGGCCTTCCTTAAACTTAATCTACCCAAGGAGAAAGGTGGACTCCGCCTCCCCAATTTTATTTTTTACTATTGGGCGAGTCATCTGTTCAAAATGGGGAGATGGTTCGAGTCCACACCCAATGAACATTCTCCTGTCTGGCTACAGTTGGAGAAAAGGCTTCTGTATATGCATAATCTTAACTTATCCAGAGTTTTTTATTACCCTTTCTCGGCATTACCCCCTCTTATACAAAATTCGACTGCAGGGGTTGCTATAAAGGTTTTGACCCCAGTGTTGGAACTTCTTTAATATTTCATCCAAAAAGGATACGGCTCAACCCCTCACCTTAAACCCTGACATCAAAATAGGAGGTTCTCCACTTTCCCCAGACTGGCTTCCTCAGTTACAGGATATTCTTGTGGAAAGCCTGTTTTCTCAGGATTCTCTCCTCTCTTCAACCGACATAATAGCTAAACTGAATAATCCTCAGAAACATATATTCAAGGTATTTCAGTTGAGACATCTTATGGTCTCTATTTTTGGGACCACATTCATGTTGTCCCAAGTCAGGCCTTTTTTAGATCAGATACAGGAATGTGCAAATAAGACCCATGGAGTCTCCAGGATTTATTCCTTTCTACTGGGTATCAAATATCCTACTGCCCTTATAGGTTCTAAAACTTGGACTTCTCTTCTGTCAGATTCCTCCTTGATTTGGAGTCAGATTTGGGTGGACATGCATAGATACCTTACTCAAGATAGGCACAGACTCATACAGTATCATATCTTAAAGAATCTATACTATTTATTTATTTGGTTTTTGTTTACCGGGTAAGTACACTAGACAACAATGTTGCCTATATTCAGGCACGACCCGGGAGAGTACAGACAGGGGAGACCAGAGTCAACATTAAAGAGTATTTCATGATGCAGCATGAGGTGAGAACAAACATTTGAACAGTATACAGCCAGGTACAGTCATTATCAGTAATGACAAGAGAAACAGATAACATTACATTAATTATTTTCATCTGATGATACATCAATGACTAAATTGAAGCGACAAACAGCAAACAAAACTTAAATGAAGTAGCATTATAACAATAGGATTTCTGCTGGATGTGGGAAACTTTCAGATTTTGGAGACCAGTAGGAAATCAGTAAGTACCATAGGGAAGAGAAAATGCTAGGAGAGAAGCTCAAGTTACAGCACAAGAGCAGCAGTCGGATTCTAATAGGTGTGCCTGAAGACTCAGTTTAAAGGCCTTGTGGGATTTAGAGAGTTTGACGTGGGAGGGAATGGAGTTCCAGAAGCAGGGGGCAGATAAGGCAAAGGATCGTTCTCCTTTTTGTGTGAGATATCTAGGAATTTCAAGTTGGGTTTGAGCAGATACCCTGAGGTGGTATGCTTGGGAGGGCTGAGTTAATAGTTCAGCAAGGTATTTAGGGGACCCCATTCTGATCATATTATCAATTGTACAGCCTGCAGAATAGTGTCTGAGTGAGTCTGGGGAGAGCCAATTTAGTTCTGAGTAGAGCAGGCAATGATGGGTAAGTCTGTGAGCGGAGAGAGCAAATCTGCATATACTGTTATAGCAGGTGCTCCATTTCTGGAGTGCTACTTTGCTAGCTTTAAGGTAAACCTGAGAGCAATATGTTAGAGCAGGGAGGAGAAATCCTTGTGCAATAGCAAGCCGGGCAGCATCATTGAGGGAGGACCCAATTTTAAAGGCAAGACCAAGTTTTGAGTAAACTGTCCTACATGTAGCCGCAATGTGGAGGTTAAAGTCAAGAGATGGGTCGAGAGTGACTCCTAGATACCTGAAGGAGGTAATGAATTCAAGAGGGAGAGTCATCTAGAGAATGTATCAATAAGTCTGGAGTAAGAGATCTGATTCTTGACGGGGCCAAAAGCATAGTTACAGTTTTCTTAGCATTCATTGGAGCCTGTTCTAGTAACCACTCCTGCAAGCAGTTGAAGTCTGCTTGAAGATGTGCTCTTACTGATAAGGGATCTTTACCACTGGAGAAAGTACCATGTCATCGGCATAAAGGATTAACGAGGAGGAGCATGGAAGGAGGGCAAGTTGTTAATGAAAAGGAGAAAGTAGTGGGCCAAGAATAGATCCTTGGGGGACTCCAACAGAGGTAGGGGAAAGATTTGAGACGGCGGATTCAATTTGGACAAATTGCAACCTCCCTGAGAGGTAGCTATCAAACCAGGAGATGGACAACAGGTCAAAGCCAAGGCGGGACAGTTTGGAAAGTAGCAGAGAGTTGGCCAAACTAGGCAGACTACCTTTGGCTAATTGTACACGGCACAGCGCAACTGAAAGGAACTTGATACACATTTTCTGGCATTGTGATAAGGTGGCTCCATTATGGAATACAATTCAATCTAATCTAGATCCCCTTCTGGGATTGGGTGATTTGTTTACCATAGAAATATGTATCCTAGTGGTGTTTTCCAATATTAGAGTTCGGGAGCATAGTTTTCACATGATTCTAATTTCAATAGCAGTCAAAAGACTGGTTCTCAAGCACTGGATGGACCAACTGGCCATATCATATGCTGAATGGCTGAAAGAAATGACACTTTGTTTTAACACTGAAAGGTTAATAGCAAGCTTCTGGAACTGTATAGCCTCTTTTAATCAGAAATGGGGTAAATTATATGCTTTATATTTGAACTAAGATCCATGTAATACATGCCTCTGACTGTCTCAGCTTGTTTTATCTTCTTGTTGATGCCTGTTATTGTTGAAATCTTATTTGCTTTTTTGTACCACTTTATAATGTTGCTTTTAATAAGGCACACTCCAGGGGAGGGTGGGAGGGTACTGGGAAGGAGGGTGGAGGGATGGGTGGGCATAACAATACATTATTATTTGGTTATATTTGATCCAGTGACATTCTGGCATCATGTCACCATTAAGCTATTTTTGTTGTTATTAGTGTGTGGCTCATTTGTTTTTGTAATATACTGTGTGCTAAGATATAAATTAATAAAGATGTTGAATTTCAAAAAAAAAGAAAGTGCTTTATTGCCTTTGTATGAAGAAGACAACAGCTTTTTTAAAAGCTATATCTTTATTTAGTTTTTGTATTGTGTTTGTGATTTTTTTTGGTAGTGTTTTGTGTGTGTCAGTGTGTGTGTGCATGTGTGTGTGTGTGTCGGGAACTTGTGTGGGAAGGATGGACCCTGGAGAAGAAGAGTCGCTGGCCCATGGGCATGGTCAGAGGAGGAGAATGCAGACACGTGGGAGATCGTGTGATGCTGGACCGCTCCCGACTCCTGGGTGTTGCTTCTCCCCCTGTGGAAGCAACAGCAACAGCAGCAAAAGTGCCACTGGTGGCTGCTGTGCATCCACCTTCTCCACCAATACCACCACCACCACCGGAAGCAGCTGTAGAGGCTCCAGCAGCACCACCTCCACAGCCATAGGAGGTATCCCTGGAAAACATAGGTGGTGCGAGGACTGTGTCTGGTCCCCCCCGGAGCTCCCCAGTGTGGGAGTTTTTAACTCTGTGGGGGGAGACAGCACAGTCATGGTGTGCTATCTGTGTGGTGTGCTGTGGCCCCTGGGGGACACATTTGGGGACTGGTGGCCAGAGCACCCACATGTTGAACCACCACAAGGTGGAGTGGCAGGCTGCCATGGAAGGGGCCAGGCGTCCACCTGCTGGCTCTTCTGTGGCAGTGGCTGAGGGTGCTGCTGGGGTCAAAGTTGTGCCTCACCGCTGTAGCAGGAGGAGGAGGAGGAGGGCCAGTACAGCAACTGCACCACCACCACCACAGCCACCAGTACCACCCTCTCCACCACCACCACTGCCTGGATTTCCACCTGCAGTGGACCCCACCACAATCCCTGCAATAGAGGCCAACATCACCCTGGTGTGGGCAGCCCTGGAGGAGAATAATCAGAGGGTTGGTGCTTTGCAGCAGCAGGTCAACACAATACAAGAACAGCAGCAGCAAATACTCACAATGCTGCACCTGCTGTTGGACCACCACGGCATCCCACGGCCACATTAAGGGATTGTTTTCTGAACCCCCACCCCACTACTGTGTTGTACTGTTTTTGTGTGTTTTTTCTTTGTTGTTGTTTAATAATACATATTTTCCCTTCCAGGGAATCTTTCTTGCTCCAAATAGTGCAATACATTTCTGCGAAAACTACCCGTAATTTCATTACAGTGTGTCACGTGACGGAGGAATTCCCATTCTGAAAAGCTGCCCACATTCTGCCCCAATTCTCAGCAAAAAACACAGTTCATGATGCATTTCACCACATTTGACCCAATGTCACTACCTATGAACCCAGCTCTCAGGGGCAGAGGGTTTAGCCATTTGTTAATTTCAGTCAGTACCATGTCCAACATGTTCTCACCAGTGTGTGAACAGGTCACATTGCGCATAGCAATTGTTGCATGCTGTTGAATTCCTGGAAGATTACTACCATGACAATCCACCTTACTGCACTGATTAGTCACACTACCAACATCACAAACAACCCCTGACACCTGCCCCCAGTGTGCAGTTAACAAATATGAACTCCCTATTGTTTTGCCACTTGTCCACATATCCATACTTAAATGGATGAGTGAAGAGAAGGAATGTTGAAGGGCATGTCTTACTGAGTTGGACACAGTGCAGAAAAACTCTGGGACAGTACGGGTAGAAAAGTATGTCCTGGATGGGACTTTCCATTTTGGACAGGCACGTGCAGCAGACCACCAGAGCCCAGAATTCTCCACAAAGGAGAAGGGCAAAAAATCAGTTGTTAGCATTTCTGCTACAGCAGCATTAAGTTCACATGACACTGTATGATTAGGGGGGTACTTCAGCTAATGCGCAAAAACACTCTGTAACGTGGGCTGACTTAAACGTTTTACACGGGGTGTGATCACAAATGGTTGTGCTCTGTGATGAATGGCATTGGCAGGGGGTGGAGTGTGGACGTTTGATGAAGACGGTTGCACAGGTAATGAAGACAAACCCAGAAATGCAGTTATTTTGCCAGATTTGCCAACTGGGGTTGATGTACCACTTGCACTAGACATACTGCATTCACCACCACCACCACCACCATCAAAACTGATACTCTCACCATCACTGGACAACATTTCAAAGTCAGTATGGTCCTCCATCTCATCATGCCTATAGTAATCCTCTGCTCTTATTACTTCAGTACTGCACACGTTTAATCTACTACTGGACTTAACAGTCATGGAAGGGGATAACATGCTCGCTATGGTTGCCAGTGATGAGGGTGAATGCCCCACTGTGGTATTAGCCACCAGCTTGTGCAGGGTCCACAGTGCCAAGTGCCTATTCCTAAGATGTGTATGCTGTCCTCCGTGCCCAGATGGCTCCCTTTTTACCTCGACTTACACGCACATGACAAACCTGGCAGATTGCAACTGACTCCTCATTTGCATCTTGAACAAAAAAAATCCCAAACAAGGGATTGTGATGCTCTGCGTTTAAATGTCCATGATGTGGCTTATTTAAGTCCGTTATTTTAAGCACTGACGTGGGGGGGGGGCACGTGATGTTTCAGGCACTGCACACCTGGACTGCAACTGACCACCACAACTACGTACCATATTTATTACTGGGTCATCTTCATCAACTAAAACTGGTAAATCACAAGTTTTTACCGGGGTGGGATTCCTGCAAACAGACTCAGATACAGCCACTTTGAATTTCTTTTCTCCAATTCCAACTGGGGTCAATTACATCATCATCATATTCATCAACGTCACACACATCCACATCTTCTGCTTGGATGCTAGCATGTGGACTGCATGTTGCAACAACAGCAACATCATCATCATCACATTCATCATCAGCATCTACACCACCATCACCTGATATTTTTTCACCACACTGTGAATCACTGCATGGAAAATGTGTGACATTAACTGCCACAGTGGACGGAATATCACATTGTATGCTATCGTTGATATGATTATCAGAATACTCAGGTTCAGTTACTAGGATGTTACTGGGAAGTATGACATCATCTACGCTGCCACTCACTTGCACTGCTTCGCACTCAATGTTTTTGGATATGGTACACCGGTCAGAATTCGAACTTGACGTACCAATACTAATACTACCACCACCAATAACACCAGTAACACTAACACCGCTGGCTGGGAAAACACCATCTCCTCCAACTATGAGTGAAGCTACTGATTGGGCTGTAAAAAACATTGCAGGAGAAATACCTTTCCTCACATCAGCAATGCACGTCTGCATCTGCGTACTACCAAGCCCACAGACTATCTTACTGCCAGCATTGCCATGGCAAGAAACAGCTTTGCTTGCACGTCTCTTTGCAGGCATTTTGGGGGCTCAACCACAATATTATAACCAAATTTAGATTTTGATACGATCACTCTCTGATTGTGGGAACGCTGGATGTGAAGCCAGAAAAACAACTGTTGCTTCAGCAACAGATAAGAGACTAGTTTGTCATGCAATGAAAACAACTTCAATAACCAGTGGTGCTGATGAGGTCACAAAAACAATCCAATCTGGTAAAAAATTCCTTTTGCCGGGGGCGGGGGGGCACTGACTGCAGATTTTTACAGCAGTACAAGCAACAAAACAAAGAACAGATACCATGATCACAGTACAAAATCAGGCAGCTGCAGTGGATAGCAGGTTCACACTTTTGCGCCTGCAATTACACTAGTCTATGGCACAATAAAAAGTGGATTATTTGATGTCACGCAACACCGCGCACACACTCACTCACACACACAGAACAGTTTGTCTACAATGCTGAACGAGTAATGCGTATGAAATTGAAAAGTTCAGTAATATGCCACGTATTGTAATGTAAACAACCTGAAATTGTGAACTGCTGCACCAGATCCACACAACACACAATCAGCAAGAAAATGTCAACAATTACTGACAATATTACTGTGTGTACATTAACACAGTCAGTTATATAACAAAAATATAACCAAAAAACAAAGAAATCACTATTTCTCCAACTTAATTCTACCTACACCACAGATACGCCCCTCCTCAAAGCACACGTTCACTGTCTTTCACTACACACACTCAATGTTGTACATTAACATTCAAAATCTACACAAAAACAAAAATGCTCAATGATATGAGCACAGGAGGGTTTCCTACAATCGATGAACTAAAGTTTGAGCCCCTCAAAAAAAATATAAAAATGCTTTTTTAACAGTTTTTAGAATGTTTCAATCACAGAGAGCTCTCAGAGCACACCGTCTCCTATTCCTTCCTACACATACTACCCCAAACTGAGGCTGTACAGATCAATATGGAGCCCACGTGACCTGAAATCCCATGAATCACTGCAAAATTTGCCTTCAGAGCTCAAAAACAAGGTGAAGTGAGGTGAAGTGCACTGTCCTCAGTGCACTTCACCTTAAAATTTGGTGGAGTAGTGGTCTGGGAAGGCGGAGTAATGCAAAGTAATTGTTTTCAATGAACTTCACGTTACTCATTATAACGTGATGTACTCCGCTTCGTGCTGTGGAGCACTCTGCGAATCTGCTTTTGCGCCACAAATCACTTCGCGGAGTGGATTGAGCCCACTTCACCCACAACTATCTGCGGATAGCCACATTCACTAACAGTGGCCACCACGTGACACCCGTATGCTGCCCTGCCCCACTTGTGCACAGACCTATGTGGGCGGTCGAGTGCGGAGCCATGGTTCTGGGCATGTGGCCAATCAGCTACCCGACCCAGACCCCACAATGGATTACCTGTGCCTATGTGCAGGGTATCTCCGTGTAGAGCACCACATGCTGTGTGGGGGCAGGTGCACAGATGACCACCTGCAGGCCCCACAGTGTGCCCCACATGCTGGGGCTTCCTCAGTGGGGTGAACAGGACCCTGCCTCACAGCCAGAGTCCATGGCTGTCACTCCAGGGGGGCTGCATAACTGTCCTCCCACCTTTACTGCTGCCTCAACCTGGCAGAGGTGCTAACACCGGAGTACCGGCATGCCTCCTGTGCCTCCTCCGGTCTGCCCCCGCGTGTAGATCTGCATGCCACAGGGGATCTCACATGGAGTGGGGGCATCTAGCCAGTTGTGAATGCCGAGCAGGGGGCCCAAGTGGGCCTGGACGGGTGTGGAGTGTGCTACATGCCAGGGTTGTGCGGTGCATACCCGCTCCGCACCTTCATGCATAGGGCCCAATATGCTAAGGAAAAGTTAAAGATAAAATCTTCCATGACTATAGTACTGCCTCTTCTAATCATAGAATCATAGAATCATAGAATTTTGATGGCAGAAAAAGACCCTTGGCCTATCCAGTCTGCCCCCTTCCATCCCTTTATATATTCCACCCCCCTCTAGTAACCCCATTCCTGCTCCCATATAACCCCTTGTGTCTGTCCCATGCAATCTTGAACTCCAACACTGTTTTGGCCCCCACCACATCCTCCAGAAGCTTGTTCCATGCCTTCACCACTCTCTCTGTGAAGAACTGTCCTCTTACATTGCCTCTGACTCTCCTCCCCTGCAGTCTTATACTGTGCCCCCTAGTTACTGCACCTTCCTTTCTTTGAAGTAGACTCACTGCCTTCATCCTGTTGATCCCCTTGACATATTTGAATGTTTCTATCATATCCCCTCTTTCTCTTCTAGTTTCCAAAGAGTACAGCCCCAATTCCCTCCATCTCTGCTAGTACAGTTTGTCCTGCATACCCTGCACCATCTTAGTTGCCCTTCTCTGCACCCCCTCAATCTTGTTTATGTCCTTACACAGATGTGGCCTTCAGAACTGGATTCTGTACTCGAAGTGTGGTCTCACCATGGCTTTGTAGAGGGGCATCAGTACCTCCCTCCTTCTGCTAGTGATGCTCCTGCCAAAACATGCAAGCATCCCATATGCTTTTCCCACTGCCCTGCTGCACTGGTTTCCCACCTTGAGATTACTAGATACTATTATCCCTAAATCCTTCTCCTGCTCTGTAACCCTAATATCCTCCCCTCCAGCATATATTCTGCTTTTGGATTTTTGTGCCCCAGATGCATCACGGCACACTTTTTGATATTGAATCTTAGCTGCCAAGTCTCCACCCACCCATTCAAAGTCCTCCGGTCATGCCTCATGTCCTCCACCCCCCCGTGGTGTCCACCCTATTGCAGATCTTTGTATAATCGTAAAAATGACCACCCTTCCTCACAGTCCCTCTGCTATGTCACTAATATAGATGCAGAAAAGGAGGGGTCCCAGTACTGACCCCTGAGGTACCTCACTCATCACCCATCCCATCCCAGAGTACTCCCCGTTTACCACCACTCTCTGGCTTCTGTCTGCTAACCAGTTTTCTACCCACCTGCTTTTTTATCACCTACCACTACCCTTTCCAGCTTGTTCACTGGCCTTCTGTGGGGAATGGTGTTGAAGGTCTTGCTGAAATCAAGATAAGCCATGTCCATCGCCCTCCCGGTCGATTTCCTGCATCACCCAGTCAAAGAATTCAATTAGATTTGTCTGGCATTACTTCCCTTTCATGAAGCCATGTTGCCTATTGTCAGCTAGTCCACTGTCCTCCAGGTACTCCACCACCCTCTCTCTAATAAGTGCCTCTATGACCTTCCCCATCACTGAGGTGAGGCTGACTGGGTGGTCATTTTCTTTCATCTCCCTGCTTACCCCCCTTGAGCAGCAGCACTATGTTCACCCTCTTCCGGTCTGCTGGCATCCTTCCCGAATCCAGAGACAGGTTGAACAGCCTCGCTAGCAGGGCTGCCAATTCATCACCCAGCTCCCGTATTACCCTCAGGTACAGCCCATCAGGCCCCATGGCCTTATTCCCCCTCCCATTGAGCTCTGACCCCCTGCCCTCCCCTCCTCTGTAAAAACTGAGCAAAAGTAGTTGTTTAGCTCTTCTGCTTTTTCACAGTCCTTTTCAAATTGTGTCTCACCCTCCCCCCTCAGCCTTGCAATCCCCTGCTTTGTCTTCCTCCTGTCCCCCACAAATCTAAAAATATTTTATCTCTTTTTTTGGCCCATTTTGCCATTCTTTCCTCTGTAATTGCCTTTGCCATCCTTATTCCCTTCCCTGTTAGCCTCTTCTTCTCCCTGTAATCTTCCCTGTCCTCTTCTCTCTGTGTTCACTTATATTTGCAGAAAACCCTCTTTCTGTCCCTTACTACCCTTGTCATTTCTCTTGTGAACCAAAGTGGTCTCCTCCTTCTTGTGTCCTTCTTTACCCACCTTATGCACCTTTCCATCGCCTTATACACCCAGTCCCTTATAATTCCCCATAGCTCCTCCACATAATCTATCCCCATTATACCTACCATTTCTTCATTCGCTGGCCAGCTCATCCTGTCAAAGTCCATGCTCCTGAAGTCCAAAACCTTTGTGGTGGTATGACTTACCTCCTTTCCTCCCTGCTCTTACCCTGAACCTAACTGTTTTGTAGTCTCTGTTGCCTAGTGCCTCCCCCCACCACCACCTCATCCACACTCTCCCCATTTGTTAAGAACACATCCAGCAGGTTGTTGCCCCTCATTGGTTCCCTGACCAGTGGTTGTAGGAATACTCCCTACAGCTCCTCCAGAATATCCTTGCTTCTCACTGGGGTAGCCTCAAGGATGGACCAGTCTAATGTTACAATGTAGGCTGATGTACCTTTTCTAGGAGATTGGCTCTGATTAGTAATGCAAGTAAAACAATAAGAAAAACTGCAGAGGTTTGTGTAAACTTTGAGTGCTACTTAAAAGGGAACCATCATAAACAGGGTTTCTTAATGTCTGAAAGACCATAAAAAGCTAATTTGAGTGGGACATTGTGTTTATCTGTGAGTCTTTGCAGTCCAGAGTTATTCATATGTAAATCAGTCTGTAACTAAGAGCTGAGGGCAGCCATATGTTTTAGGCTCCTGACAGGAAATTGTCTCAGAGGATCTTAGCCCTCCATTGACTGTAGGTTAAATAGGAAATTGTCTGTTTTATTAAGAGTGTTTTAAGTTGTTATTACAACACTTTCTACATTTATAATGATTGTTTTGTATGTGCATTGAAACTAGCGAGTTATCACCCTTACATTTCAAATTGTTAGTAAAAATAATCCATCTTTAGGGTTGCTTTAACCTCTAGGCTATACTGCCAGCTGATCACTAAAAACTGCACATCTCAAGGCTGGTTCTGTGGTGCCAACAGGTACTGGGGCCCCATACTGTATCAGTATTTTTAAACCCTGGCTGTGTTCATGTCCATGCAGATTTCTGGGGCTGCCACAGCACTAACTTCTGTCTTATTCCATTCCCTCTCTTACAGCCTTTTTTCTTACAATTTCAGGTGTGAACTCGGGTTTACAAGGTACAAATGTGGCTATGAACCTGCTGGCATGACATCATGGGGCCAGCCTTGAAATGTGTAGTTTTTGATTAACAACTGGCAATACAACCTAGAGATTAAAGCAAAGAGCTATAAACAACCTTCATTCATCCAGCAGAATGGGGTTTGATGGACTGCATCTGACTAAGGTGGGAGTCAGTGCATTGGGGCAGAAGTTTGACATCTTTGCAGGATATTTAAGCTAGCAATTGGGAAGGGGGTGCAGCACCGGATGCATCTAACAGGAAGAATACCCTTCCCCCCTCGGCTAGTGATCAAACAGGAGTTCAGCATGTTTGTAGTTCATTTGTATCACCAGGTAAGGAAAAAGTTCCATCTCCCCATACAATGCACAGGTGAAACACTGGACCTCATCCAACAACTAACGCACTGAAATCTGGCCAATGGAAAATCATGTACACAAATGCTCACAGCCTGGAAAACAAGATCTCAGACCTGCAGACAACAATGACAGAGGCTAAACTGGACACTGTAGCCATTAGCGAGACATGGTTCACCAGTAACCACACTCGCAAGACTTCAGTACCAGGCTATGTACTGTTCAAAAAGGACCGAGGTGCCACAATGGGGGGAGGGTGGAGTGGCCCTTTATGTCAATGAAGATATCAAAGCTACAGAAATTCAGAATACACATAAGGAGCCAGAAGAACTGTGGGTCACCCTGGAAACAGGAAATGGGACAGTCATATGAACTGGAGTTGTCTACAGGCCTCCAGACCAGGGGAGGATGTAGACACATTACTGTTAGAAGATATACAAAACATGACAGCTAAAGGGGAGGTTCTGATAATGGGAAACTTCAACATGCCAGATACAGATTGACCATTACTAGCAGGAACATCCACTAGAACTAGACACATGGTGGATTCCCTGCAGGGGGGCTCAAACAAATGGTACAACAACCCACAAGAGACAAGACTATCCTAGATCTAGTACTGACTAATAGGGAATGGATCACAGATCTTCAGGTAGAAGGTCATCTGGGGTCCAGTGACCATCACATGGTACGGTTCAATTTGGCCACTAGAACTAAATCATCCTATTCCAAGGCAAAAATATGAGACTTCAGAGGAACCGACTTTGATAAAATGGCCAACAGAGTTAAGCTAGCCCTGGCAAGAAGAAATACAGGTAAGGGGGTACAGGCAAAGTGGACAAGCATTAAGGATGCAATACTTCAAGCAACATCCCATTGTGTTAGAAAGAAAAGCAAGAGCAAAAGAAGGAGGAAACCACTTTGGGTCTCAAAAACAGTAGCAGAAAAGGTCAGAGCCAAAAGGCTGGCCTTCAGTAAATATAAGGGAACGCATCAGGATGAAGATAGGGAGGTATATCAAACTTCCCTTAGGGAAGCAGGGAAGGCAGTAAGGTAGGCAGAAGCCCAAACTGAGGAAACACTGTCACAAACAGTAAAATAAGGGGACAAGACTTTCTATAGATACATTAGTGAAAGGAGAAAGTCCAGAGAGGGTATTGCCAAGATCAGAGGGGATAAAGGGGAGTGTGTGGAGGAGGACCAAGGAAAAGTATCTATCCTAAATGTATACTTCTGCTCAGTATTTACTGAGGAGAAGGTAGGGCAGGGCCCACAGCTCAGCACCATGGACACAGGGGGGAGGGAGGTGTGCACTAGTCCCTTCACAAAAAAAAGGGTCCTACAAGAGCTCACAAAGCTCAGGGTGGACAAAGCAATGGGACCTGATGGCATCCATCCCAGGGTACTAAAGGAGCAAAGGGTGGAACTAGAACAGCCATTAGCAGAACTGTTTGGTGATTCTCTGAGGAGAGGTCCCAGAAGACTGGAGAAGGGCTCGCTCATGTGATCCCACTCCACAAGAGTAGTAGCAGGGAGGAGGCAGGGAACTGCAGACCAGTCAGTCTTACCTCAGTAATGGGTAAGATTATGGAGGCACTCCTTAAGGAAAGGCTAGTGCAACACTTGGAATCTATAGGAGCACATGATCCAGGACAGCATGGGTTTACAACAGGAAGGTCCTGCAAACTAATCTCATAGATTTCTTTGACTGGGTAACCAGAGTGGTGGACCAAGGGGGTGCAGTTGATGCTGCCTACCTTGACTTCAGCAAAGCTTTTGATACTGTTCCACATAGAAGATTGATTAATAAGTTGGGTAGACTCAGGGTGGGTCAGAAGTTGGTCACCTGGATGGCAAACTGGTTGGTGGGCAGAAAACAGTGAGTGGTGGTAAACGGTATACAGTCAGAAGAGATGTCAGAAGAGATGCAAGTCACAAGTGGGGTACCTCAGGGATCAGTCCTAGGGTCAGTCCTCTTCAATATCTTCATCAGTGACACTGCAGATGGACTGAAGGGTAAGGTTTGTCTGTTTGCAGATGACACCAAGATCTGCAAAAGAGTAGATGACCCAGATGGGGTGGGCAGAATGAGAAGAGATCTGGATAAACTGGCAAAAAGGTCAGAAGATTGGCAACTGGGGTTTAACGCAAAGAAGTGCAAGATCATGCGCATAGAGAAGAGAAACCCTGAAGCCACCTATAGGTTGGGAGGGGAGTTGCTGGCAATCACAAGAGAAGAAAGAGAATTTGGCAACATCATCACAGATGACTTGAAATCATCCAAGCAGACCACTAAAGCAGTATGTAAGGTTAGAGGGATGTTGAGGTGTATTAGTAGGGGTATCACCAGTCATAAGAGGGAGGTAATAATCCCTCTTTACAATACACTAGTTAGGCCCCATCTGAGTACTACATGTATGCAGTACTGGAGGCCGCACCTGCACAAGGACATTAACAAAATGGAGGCAGTCCAGAGAAGGGCAACCAAAATGTTGCAGGGACTGTACAGAAAACATATGAGGACAGATTAATGGAGCTCAATATGTATACCCTAGAGCAAAGGAGGGAGAGAGGTGATATGATCAAAACATTCAAACATCTTAAGGGCATTAACAAGGTGAAGGAGTCTAACATGTTTCAAAATAAGAAAAATAGCAGGACAAGAGGACACAGCATGAGATTAGAGGGAGGCCAATTAAGAGGTAATGTGAGGAAGTTCTCTTTCACAGAAAGGGTGGTGGATGCATAGAATGGCCTACCTCAGGAAGTGGTGGATATGAATACAGTGCAGGGCTTCAGACAGGCATGGGATAGGCATAAGGGAGCAATACCCATGAGTATGAATCGATAGGCCACTGACAGTGTAAAAGCCTATGGCACATTCATAAGGTAGAACAAATGGGAAGATTTGATGGGCCTTGCGGTGCTTATCTGTCATCAAATATGTTTCTATGTTTGATTCCAACATGCTCTACTTGTATATTGTGGGACCAGAGTAAGTCACTTAACCTCCCTGTGCTCTCAAAATACACCCAGAAACAAGCTGTAGCTGTGCGCCTTTCCTTGCCAAAGACAATAAAAACAATCTGAGCATGTGCTATGATTCTGAAAATATTATGCTCTTTCTATTCAGATTTGACTTGAAAAAAAAAATAGATCACCATTAATTGTTGATTAATTGCAAAAACACATGGATGGACAACGTTGTTTAAAAAAAGCATACTCTGAACTGCATTTTTAAAATACAGAATAATATATGGGGGTGTGTGTGTAACCAAAATTTTACACACACCCAAGGTGTGCGATGCTACATTAACCCCAATGGCAAAGTCCAAGTGATTTATGAAAGCATCCCACACTGAGGGTATGTGCAAAATTCTAGTTGTTACACCCATCCACCCATATATTATTGTATTTAATTAATGGTGATAATTTTTTTCCCTTTCAGCACAGTTCAGTTAGTGCAGCACTTCTGTCAGAGATACACACACACACACACACACACTTGAAAACTTACCTGTTTAACCAGGCAATGGCAGGGACTTATTAAGTGACTGTTATTATTTTATTGGGTTTTAAATATAATGCTGTGATATTATTGTATTGTATTGGATATTGTAAAGGCACCCTGAGCTTTGGAAGGGCACCTTATATAAATACAATTTTACTTTACTTTATACACACACACACACACACACACACACACACACAGCCTGTCTCTCCCTTTGTTTTTTCAACTTACAGTGGGAATGGCATTCTGGAAAGTTGTGGTCTGTCAGCATAGCTGTGGAGTGTAAGACACACTTGAAGGGTATGGGCAGCAGGATCAACCAAGCTGATTTTTTTTCCCTTTACAGTAGAAAATCCCATTCCATCCAAAGTATTTCAGTAAGAAACTGTTATACTTTTAACTTCATCAAAAGAAGTAAAATACTCTTTTAATAATGCATTTCAGGTTATGCATGTTTTAACTGTGTTGTCCATCTATATGTTTTTGCAATTAATAAACAAATAATGGTGTCCCATTTTTTCTTTTCAAGTCAGATCTGGACAGAAAGAGCATAATATTTTCAGAATCATAACACATGCTCAGATTGTTTTTACTGTCTTTGTCCAGGAAAGACACACAGCTACAGCTTGTTCCTGGGTGTGTTTTGGGAGCACAGGGAGGTTAAGTGACTTGCTCTAGTTACAAAATATACAAGTAGAGCATGATGGAATCAAAACCCATTCTGCTGGATGAATAAAGTTTGTTCACAGCTCTTTGCTTTAATCTCGAGGCTGCATTGACAACTGATAATCAAAAACTCCACATTTTAAAGCTGGCCCCATGATGCCAGGCCAGTAGGTATATTGCCACATTTACATCTTGTAGACCTGAATTCACACCCAAAATTGCAAGAGAAAAGGCTGTAACAGAGCAAATGAAAAAAGACAGAAGTTGGTGCTGTGGGAGCCAATGAAATCTCTACTGACATGAACACAGACAGGGTTTATAGCCCCTGATATGGGGCCCCAACACCTGCTGGCACCACAGAGCCAGCATTGAGATGTGTAGTTTTTGATGATCAGCTAGCAATATAGCTTAGAGGTTACAGCAACCCTAAAGATTAATTATTTTTGCTAACAGTTTGAAATGTAAAGGTGATAACGCACTACTTTCAATGCACATACAAAACAAGTATTATAAATGTAGAACGTGTTGTAATAACACCTTAAAACACACTTAGTAAAACATAATTTCCTATTTAACCTATCATCAATAGAGGGCCAAAGTCCTCTGTGACAATTTCCTGTCAGAAGCCTAAAACATATGGCTGCCCCCAGCCCTTAATTACAGGCTGATTTACATATGAATAACTGTGGACTGCAAAAACTCACAGATAAACACAATGCTTCGCTCAAATTAGCTGTTTATGGTCTTTCAGCCACTAAGAAACCTTGTTGATGACAGTTCCCCTTTAAGATCAAAGCAGTAGGAATGATGTCACTATTTACATTCTGGCTGTCGTCAAAATATAAACAGGAAGGTTCTTTTAAGACACGCGGGCAAAAAGCTACAGAGATTTAAAAACATTACAAGCTTTGTAATGCTGATTTACAGTACATCAAACAGGGGCTGAGCAGAAAGTGTTGAGAAACTTTATAAATTGCCTTTTGTTATGTTGCAGACCAGTATTGCTATTTGTTTAATAGTAAGGGAAGTGTTTATCTGTACTAAGTTCAAAGACTATGTTAAGTAATGGTACATGAAACCTCTGTCTTTTCTGAGGCCAGACTCCAGGGTGTTAAAAGTTTGCATACATTTGAACTATGAGGCCCTGTGAGGCCCTTCTCTCCCTCCCTCTGTGTTCTGAAGTTGCCCTTCAGAACTGCCAGTTACATGTCACCCAAACCATGTCCCAAGCTGGAGACATGTTCACCCTCTGGTGTGTTTGTGATCTGGCATTTGATTTTGAACAGTGTACTGCAGGATCATTCTCTTCCCATTTTCCCCACATCAGGATTTATGTTGGGGCATTTTGAGCTCAGGATCAGATATACAAGGTTCGCAGAGCATCAGAATGACTTCTTGTTTATGCTTTGCCAGCAGCTAGAATGTAAATAATGACATCATTCCACTGCTTTGATATTAATTAGCACTTCAACGTTTGCTCAGACCTCTGCAGTTTTTCCCCTTTTTACTTGCATTGCTAATCAGAACCATGCTCCTACAAAAAGTTGCCTCAGCCTACATTGCAACATACCTGAAGAAGCAGTACTATAGTTTCAGACTTATATTTTTAACTTTCAATGGCCTAATGAAGGTATTTTTACCTAGCAAAAAGTTTCTGCTTTTGTTTCTTCCCTGGGTTTGCTTGGGTTAATATGACACAACCTTATCTCTATCTGGAAACAGGAAGATACCCCAGTCTGCCATAACCAATGGCCAACCTCCTCACAGTTCTTAGCTGCACCTTCATGCTCATTAGCACTGTCTCCACCACCGCTCCCTACAAGCCACCACTGACCCAACAACTTTCCACACTATTTGCTCTGGTTATCACTCCACCTCATCCTCTATTCATTCCTCCCCAGACCCCCCATCAACACCCCTCTTGCCACCCGCACCCCAGCCCCAAGTACCAGCACATGATGCATGCCTCCCACACCATCCTCTCTCTTCCCATCCCCATCTCCATATCTCAACACACCATGTCGCAATCTAGCAGATTTACCCCCCAAAAAAGCCATCCAACAGCTGCTGCTCAGAACACTTTCCCTCCTCCTACACCTCTCTGGCAATGTCCACCCCAAACCCTGGTCCCCCCACTGCTCCCACCCAAGTACAAGCAAAATCCCCCAGATTGTATGTGAAAAGTGACATAAGGGCCACAGAGATCCAGGAGGAACAAAATGGGGGAGAGATACTGTGGGTTAAGCTGGAAAGGAAAATGGGGACAGCCATCCGCACAGGTGTGGTCTATAGACCACCAGCCCAGGAGGAAGAAACAGATAGGGAGCTGATCCTAGCCATCCAAAGGATGGCAGACAAGGTGAGGTAGTACTGGTTGGAGACTTCAATATTCCAGACGTGGACTGGAGCAGCCCAGCAGCATCAACTAGAGAGCAGATTTATCCTGGACTCCTTCAGGTGCCTTCCCCAAGCAACTGGTCATGGAACCAACTCGGACAGAAGGCAATACTGGACCTTGTACTCACAAACAGGGACAGTGTGATGGGGGTAACAGTGGGGAGCACCTGGGTAACAGTGACCACCAGTCATTGTGGTTTGAAATCACAGAAAGAGCAGAACCAAACCCACAAAAACACGTATCCTGGATTTTAGGGGGCAGACTTTGGGAAAATGGGAGATACTTAAAGAGGCATTAAGGGGAGGGACAGGAATCAGGGGTTGAGGAACAGTGGCAGTATTTAAAATGGGGATTACAAGAACAACAGAATTATGCATTAAGCAGGTTAGCAAGAGGAAAGGAAGAGGAGACCATTATGGTTTTCAAAGAGGTAGCAAAGAAAGTGAAAGCCAAAAAGATTGCATTCAGGCAATACAAAAAGACACAGGCAGAAGGGGATAGGGAGAAGTACCAGGAGAAGCAAAGGGAGGCAGGGAGGTCAGTAAGGGAAGCCAAAGCTCAGACAGAAGAACACATTGCAAAATCAGTGGGTAGAGGGGACAAACCCTTTTACAGGTACATAAGTGAAAAAAGAAAGACAAAGGGAGGGACAGTGAGACTGAAGGGGGAGGATGGGAGCCACGTGGAGGATGACAACAGTAAAGCTGACATATTGAACAGGTATTTCTGCTCAGTCTTTACTGAGGAAGAGGGGTAATGGGTCTGAAGGGAGTACAAGGGGTGAGAATGGTGCAGAAATGGACACAAGTCCCTTTACACGAGAAAGGGTCCTGAAGGAACTGGAAGTAATAAGAGTTGATAAAGCAATGGGGCCAGATGGGGTGCACCCCAGGGTCCTTAAAGAACTAAGAAAGGTGGTGGCTGAACCTCTGGCTATCCTGTTTAGCCGATCACTGGAAACAGGGGAGGTACCCAAAGACTGGAGGACAGCAGATGTAGTCCCCTTATACAAAAGTGGGAACAAAGAGGAAGCAGGGAACTACAGACCAGTCAGCCTCACCTCGGTAGTGGGGAAGATCATGGAAGCACTACTGAAGGAGAGATTGGTGGAACATCTGGTTGTCAATGGACTACAGGACCCAAGGCAGCATGGTTTCGCAGGGGAGGTCATGTCAGACCAACCTCATTGAATTTTTGACTGGGTGACTAGGGAGGTGGATCAGGAGGGCAGTGGACATGGCCTATCTGGACTTCAGCAAGGCCTTTGACACTGTGCCACATAGAAGACTATTACACAAACTGGGGAATATGGGTGTGGGCAGGACAGTAGTGTGGTGGGTAGGTAACTGGCTGGGTGGCAGGACACAGAGGGTGGTGGTAAATGGCTGTCACTCTGCAGAGGGAAGAGTGACCAGTGGGGTACCACAGGGATCAGTGCTGGGACCAGTCCTATTCAACATTTTCATCAGTGACATTGTGCAGGATCTAGAAGGCAGAATTTCACTGTTCGCTGATGACACAAAGCTCTGTAACAGAGTAGACACACAGAGGGTGTAGACAGAATGAGAAGCAACCTGCAGAAACTTGAAGAATGGTCAAGGGTTTGGCAGTTGAAATTCAATGCAAAAAGTGCAAGATAATGCATATGGGCACAAAAACCCTGGCACAATATATCAGTTGGGGGGTGAGGATATAGCATACCAAGCGAGAAGGATCTTGGGGTTGTCATCTCTGATGACCTCAAGGTAGGGAAAGTGTGACAAGGCAGCAGGTAAAGCAAATAGGATGCTGGGATGTATAGGCAGGGCATCACCAGCAGGAAAAGGGAGGTCATAATTCGCTATACAAGACACTAGTGAGGCCCCACCTGGAGTACAGTGTACAGTTCTGGAGACCATACTTACGTAAGGACATAGACAGAGTAGAGAAGGTTCAGAGGAGGGCAACAAAGATGGTGCATGGATTGCATCACAAGTCCTAGAAGACAGGTTGAAGGAACTGAATATGTACTCCCTGGTGGAGAGGGGAGAGAGGGATATGATAGAGACATACAAGTATCTTACAGGGAGGAACAGGGTGCAGGAAACACTATTTTAAGCGAAAAGATGTTCCAGGACTAGAGGGCATGGGATGAAGTTGGAGGAGGACGATTCAGAGGAAACATGAGAAAGAATTTCTTCACAGAACGGGTGGTGGACAAGTGGAACACCCTGCCAGAGGAAGTGGTAGGGCTGAAACAATCACAGGATTTAAGAATGCATGGGATAGACATAAAGGAATTCTAGAGGTCAGGGTTAAGGGGCAACAGACTTCTAGGAAAACAAACTGAACTTACAAGCTCAAATGGGCAGACTGGGTGGGCCATAGGCCCTTATCTGCCGACACTGTCTATGTATCTATGTATCTATTGTGTATCATGTCCATAAATATCTGTAGTCTTACCAAAAAGCTCAATGAACTCCAAGTCTGGATGGCCCTGCACCAACCCGACACCCCTCCCTTCGTTGAGACTTGGTTACCAAAATCTACACTGGACACCCATATATCACTACCTGGCTATGCCATGCACCACCCAGACAGAGTCAGGAAACATGGCGGGGGAGCTGTGTTATCTACCTCCACGACCACCTACAGGCCCATCCCCATTCCCCCAAATCTGGCCAGTGGTGCCCAAGCCCTGTCCATTAGCATCACACCAGCCCCCTCAAGAGCACCTGTGATCATCACTGCAGTCTACATCCCACCCCATGGACAGAAACCTGCTTTCCAATCCCTCCCTGACTACCTCACCACCCTCCCCCAAAAAACTGAACTTTTCACACTTGGTGATCTCAACCTGAACTGGCTCTCTCCCACCACCTCCCACCTCAACGATGCAGACGCTGCCTTCGACATCACCTAGCTAGTCTCCACCCTGATGCACATTAACCACAACACCAGGAAAGCCACCATACTTGACTTAGTCCTCTCAAATTGCCCCCATAAACTCTCTGACCAGTCCATCCTATCAAATGCCCTCAGCGACCACTCTCTTATCCTTTTCAAGTGGTCCTATCATGCACCCAAACCACCCTCCAAGAAAATATTCTCTAGACCACTCAAACCCAGCAATCTAAGGAATCTTAGAACCCACCTACAGTACCATGACTGGTCCCCACATTACTGCTGCCAGAATATAGACACAACCCTCAACTACTTTATTAATGCTTTCAATAGTGCCTGTAACAAATGTGCACCACTGAAAGATAGTAAGGGCCCACGACACCCCATGGATCACATCTCACCTGCTAGACCATATGAGGCGCCATGATGAATTGTGAAAAAAAGCCCTTGACACTGGCAATGCCCTAGACAGACAACTCTACTACACTGCTCAAAGCAGCTGTACATGGGCCATTAGAAAAGGCAAAGATGACCATTTTAAAGCACCACTAACTGCCACCTGGGAGGACGGGTGAAAATTCTGGGACAATCTGAAGTCTCTTGGTGGAAAGTCAAACTCCCCCCCCACAATCAACTCAATATAAATGGCACCATCTCAAAAAAAAAAACGTAGTGGCAGAAGAGTTGAACTCCACTTTCTCGGACCTCAGCACTACAAACCCCCCTGCTTCTATCACCCTACCAACATTTCCTCCTTTTCGCTTCCAGACCCTCACCCCTTGGGAAGCTAAATCCTACCTTATCAAAGCCCTAAAGAAGGCCAGTTTCAGTAGTGATACGATTGACCTTAGAATCTTGCGACTGACCCTTGGCGAGGTCCTTTCACCCCTATCCTCACTTCTCAACCTCTATGTTTGCTTAGGTAAGTTCCTCTCACTGTGGAAGATGGCTCTTATAACCCCCATCCAGAAATCTGGTGACCGTCTTTCCCTCAACAACTACCGTCCCATATCTATCCTTCCTCCACTCTCCAAGGACCTCAAAAGTATAATTGCAGATCAGCTCATGGAGTACCTATCCAAATACAAACTCCTGACTCCTGAACAACATGGTTTCAGATGTGGGCATAGTACAACTACTGCCCTCCTCAATTTCACTAGTTTCATACACTCAGCCTTGGATAATGGCAAGCTGGCTGGTACAATCTTCCTTGACCTCTCAAAGGCCTTCTACACCGTTAATCACCCACTTCTCCTGTCCACCTTATCTCAACTCGGCCACTCCCATGGTCCCCTGAATTGGTTCACAAACTACGCATCAAACTTGACACAAAAGGTAGAAATCAACTCCACCACCTCAAACCCGCTCCTTGTCCTCTCTGGAGTACAGCAAGGCTCCATATTTGGTTCCCTTCCTTTTAGACTCTTCCTAAATTCTCTCCCCTAAGCCTGCTCTGGAAAGATCCTGCTGTATGCTGATGATGCTGTCCTCTATGCATCTCACCCCAACTCCACCCAAGTTGAACTCTCCCTCCAAACCTCCTTTATGGAGGCAGAGACCTGGTTCACTAAACACAAACTTTTGCTTAACAAAAAGAAATCTAAGACCATGCTTTTCGCCCACCACCAGAACAAACTTAAGCACACCCCACTAAACATCAACATATCCTCTGTACTGCCCCTTGAACAGGTCCACTCCTTTAAATATCTAGGCATAATCTGTGACTCTGCCCTTACCTTCCAAGACCACAAACATCAACTCTGCTCAAATCTCAACTCCCATATCAGACTTCACTATTGTCATCGGCAATGCCTTCCCCCAGAAGCACTACAGCTTGCCATCTCTGCCTCAGTACTATCTGTGCTTGACTATGGCATTGTTATCTATGGGGTGACAGACAGCACCGCTCTAAACAGAGTCAAAATATCACTCAGAAAAGCCTGTTGCCTCTCTCTGGGCTGCCCCAGTAACACCCATACCTGCTCCCTCTACAACCAAACAAACTGACTGGACTTTGATGGCAGGCTGCAATACCACACCAGCTTATTAGACCAAAAAATCACCACTGGGCTCATGGCACCTTGTCTCTACACTCTCCTGCAACCAGCTCCACATGCAAGGCTCACCGGGAGCTCACTCAAACCATCTCACCAGGTGTCAAGACTAAAAAACTCACTGGGCCAATGCTTCTTTCACTATCGTGCTCCAACTTGGCTTAACTCCCTCCCTCCACACATTATGGAGGAACCTAAACTTAGCTGCTTTAAATTCCTGTTGCATTCCCACCTTCTATCCTCAAACTCCTATTCTTGTTCCTTACTCCTATAATCCTGGTAATGAACATTGTCCTACTCTCCGGTCTCATTCCCTCTGGCCGTAACCTGGACACACTTAGCCCTCTCCTCCTTTCTCTTTTCCCTCTCTCTCCTGTCCATCTTTACTGACAGTGGACCACGTCCAGCCTTTGAACTTCCTGCTTCTCTCTAGCTACTATTTCCCTACTACCTCCACCCCGTAGTCTCTGCCTAGCCACCTTAAAATCACTGATCTTGGCTTTTACCCATAGTCTGACCCTGTACCTGTGGAAAGGATGCAAATGGACTTGGCAAAGTTGGAGGAATGGTCAAATGTATGGCAGCTTAGATTTAATGCAAAGAAGTGCAAAGTACTGCACCTTGGAAACAAAAACCCTGGGAGAAGAGTACACAAGGGGGGGGGGCTGAGATACTAATAACAACAAAAATGGAAAGGGACCTGGGGTAGTCATATCAGATGACCTTAAGGTGGGCAAGCAATGTGAGACGGCAGTAGGGAGGGCTGCCGGTATACTGGGATGCATAGGGAGAGGCATCACCAGTAGAAAACAGGAAGTTGTTATCCCTCTGTACAGACAGTTGGTGATATCCCATCTGGAGTACTGCGTGCAGTTCTGGAGACCCCATCTCCACGAGGACATAGATAGAATGGAGGCTGTCTAGAGGAGGGCAACTAAAATGGTGCAGGGTCTTCACAAGAAGACATATGAAGAGAGATTAAAGGAGCTTAATATGCATACCCTCGAGGAGGGGGGACATGATAGAAACTTTCAAGTACCTCAAGGGAATCAACAAAGTCCAAGAGGGTAGCATATTTCAGAAAAAGAGATGTACAAGAACAAGAGGGCACAATTTGAAGATAGAGGGGGACAGCTCAGAGGCAATGTGAGGAAGTATTTTTTCATGGAGATGGTTGTGGATACATGGAACAGCCTGCCTGAGGAGGTAGTGGAGTCAAAAACAGTGGAGGAATTCAAGAATGCATGGGGCAGACATAAGGCAATTCTAGTGGGGGGCAGGAGGAAGTAGGCTATTGGTTAACTAGGATCTGCAGCTTATCCATTAGGTAGGGAAATGGGCAGACTAGGTGAGCGAAGCGGTCCTTATCTGCCATCAAAGTCTATGTTTCTATGTATCCATGTCTCACAACTTCTATATCTGAACTGAATGTTTGTACAAAGCAATTGTCTCTATGCTCTGTTTCTATTTCTGCCCAATATGTTGTATATAACTGGTCTACAGTATGCTCAATTTTTATATGAATTGTACTTGCCTTAATGTATTATAATGTCTGTATTGTTATTGTCTCTGTAATTGATGTGGAGCCTTTGTAAAGGAGCCTCTGACTCAAAGGACTGTAATTCTGAATAAACCAATAAATAAAGCTGGAAAAACTGTTGAGGAAGCAAGTTAAACTGGACAGTGACATCTCCCTTCTCAGCACATGGAAGAAAGAAAACCTTATTTCCACCTTTTAAAATCCAGTAATCCTCATCTACAAAACCAGATGGAAGCAGGAGATCAAAGGAGCAGGAGCAGCAGGGAAGTGATGTTTTTATTCTGTTTAATTTTGATATTGGAAGAGTTAGTACTGTGTGGGTAAAAGGTACTGGGGAGCTTAATCAGTGCTGTTGGGTTGGAGTTGTTACTGAGTGGAATTCTGTGCTTTGGAATTTGTTCAGTGCTGCTTGGATATGTGTTGCTGTTACTGAGTGGAATTATGTGCTGTGGAATTTGTTCAGTGCTGCTTGGATATTTGTTGCTGTTACTGAGTGGAATTCTGTGCTGTGGAATTTGATCAGTGCTGCTTGGATATTTGTTGCTGTTACTGAGTGGAATTCTGTGCTGTGGAATTTGTTCAGTGCTGCTTGGATATTTGTTGCTGTTACTGAGTGGAATTCTGTGCTGTGGAATTTGTTCAGTGCTGCTTGAATATTTGTTGCTGTTACTGAGTGGAATTCTGTGCTGTGGAATTTGTTCAGTGCTGCTTGGATATCTGTTGCTGTTACTGAGTGGAATTCTGTGCTGTGGAATTTGTTCAGTGCTGCTTGGATATATGTTGCTGTTACTGAGTGGAATTATGTGCTGTGGAATTTGTTCAGTGCTGCTAGGATATATGTTGCTGTTACTGAGTGGAATTCTGTGCTGTGGAATTTGTTCAGTGCTGCTTGGATATATGTTGCTGTTACTGAGTGGAATTATGTGCTGTGGAATTTGTTCAGTGCTGCTAGGATATCTGTTGCTGTTACTGAGTGGAATTATGTGCTGTGGAATTTGTTCAGTGTTGCTTGGATATATGTTGCTGTTACTGAGTGGAATTATGTGCTGTGGAATTTGTTCAGTGCTGCTTGGATATCTGTTGCTGTTACTGAGTGGAATTCTGTGCTGTGGGCCTGAGACAGGGAATTACAGATCAGCTTGGCCTTGTGAGTGAGGGAAGGGTAACTAGCAAAAGTCATCCTTGCTAACTGAATCACTTGGAAGCAGGAGACCAATGGAGCAGGATCTGCAGGGAAGTTCTGGCTACTTCTGTTTGATTTTGATATTGGAATAGTTAGTACTGTGAGGGCAAAAGGTGCTGGGGAATTTAATCAATGCTGTTGGGCTGGAGCTGTTAGAGTGAAATTCTGTGCTGGGGAATTTAATCAGTGCTGTTTGGGCTGGCTGCCTGATTGATCCAGCAGCCGAGGGGTCTTAGTCTCACCTACCTACCTACCCCTCAACCCACCCACCCCAAGGCAGTCCCTACATTTATTCACCTGGGCCTTCGTGTCACTTTCTGCTGGGACACAGGTAGCAGTGTCGTAACCTACAAATAGCCCCAAAAAAATAAAAGCAGAATCAGGAAATCAAGGACCAGGGATAACTGAGGGTAAACTATCTACAAATAAGAAAACCAATAGCAAATAAAGGGGCATACTAAGAGGCAGTATGAATAACAGTAGAAATGATGCAGGAAGTGGTGCAGTGCAATGTGTGTGGGTGGTGGGTGGTGCAGCAGCAGTGTTTAATAGTGCTTTCTGGATGCTGAGGTGCTGCCTCATTTGCAGGCACCTCTCTGAGCTGCAAGCAGGAGTGAACAGACTCTGGGCCAAGCTGGTAGCAGTGCTGGAGACCTTAGTTCGCACCCAGGGGCCACAGTATCCCCAGTCATTGCCACAGTGGATTCCAAGGCACAGGTATGGGTGTACTACAGTGTGCTCTGGGAGAACAAGGAGGGTGGCTCATGAGCACATTCTCCAACCGATCCTGCTGGAGAACAAATTTGCTGTTCTTATGGAATGGGATACCCCCATGGGGGGCCCATGGTTGAGACCAAGGAAGAGGTGTGGGACCACCAGAAGGAGAGTAAAGGGGTGGGAGCCTGAGGACCCCAGAGGAGGAGAAGGAGGAAGCTTCTCCTGGTGGAGGACTGAATTGTTAAGGTGATGGTGTTGGGAATTGATGGGGATATAGAAAGGGAGATAAAGTGTCTGCCAGGGGCCACTGCTCAGAGGGACACAACATGAATCCACAGGCTTACCTAGGCAGTGGCAAGGAGTGGTTAAGTACACGTCGTTGTCCACCTCGGGACTAACAACTTGGACAAGTAAGGGTTTAATGTAGAGACAGTACAGGATGACTTCAGGGTCCTGGGTAGTCAGCTTGAGGGGATCATGAAATTGGTGATTTTCTCTGTGGTCCTACCAGTCAGTGAGAAGGGGGATGCAAAAAATCAACTCATCAGCCAATTCAACAAATGATTGATGGGATGGTGCAAGGATAAGGGCTTTGGTTACACTGGGGTCTGGGGATCCACCTGGGCAGATGCATAGCTGTATAGGGATGGTCTGCATCTGTCCAGGCAGGGGACGCAGTCCTCAATGAAATGTTTATGTGCTTCACTGCTGAACATTTAAACTGGGGGGGGGCTATCAGACAGAATGGAAATAATACAGTCTATCCCCCTCAGGTTGGTAATGTCAGCACGGGGAAAAGGGAGGACAAGAGTTTAGCAAATACGGATAGAAAACAGGAACAGGGTAAGGGGCACAATGAGAAACAGAGGGAAGGAGTAGTAACAGGTGCAAGTCAGGAACAACAGGACAAGAACAAAAATAATGGCAGAGGGACCAGGAACAAGATTTGGAATGTAGTGCATACAAATGCCCAAAGTCTGGGTAATGAACTCCTTAATCTAGTGGCTTTAATGGGGGAGGCTGACACAGACATACAGTGACCATAACATATGAACATACAAAATTTGCCAGCAGATAAAGGTCTAGTGGTCTATTAAGTCTGCTTGAATGTGCAACTAGCACCCCTTATTCTGCAGCTGCCTCTCTCTCTCTCCCCCCCTCCCTTGATCCTCCCCCTTGCCCTGTCCCAGACCCTTTTGAAGCAGCCAGCTGTTCTACTGGATACCACTTCTGCCGGAAATGCATTCCACCCAGCTACCACCCTTTCCATAAAATGTGTCTCCTCATCTCCCTTCTCCCTCCAGTCTCATATCATGGCCCCAGGTGTCCCTCCCCTCCCTTACTTTAAACAGCCCTTTCATGCCTGTCTTGTTTATTCCTTTCATGTACTTGAAGGTTTCAATCATAACCCCCCCATCCCTCCTCTCCTCCAGTGAGTACATGTTCACCTCCTTCAGCCTCCTCTCATATGGTAAGTTTCCTAGCACCTGGATCATCTTTGTCACCTTGTGCTGCACCCCCTCCAGTAACTTAATGTCCCTCTTCTGATATGGGCACCAGTACAGCAAGCAGTACTCCAGGTGCAGTCTAACTAATGATCTTTACAGTGGCAGAATTACCTCCACCCCCCTCAAGGATGTACCCCTTGCAAAGCAACCTAGCAATTTGTTGGCCTTTGCAGCTGCCTTCCTACATTTTGCCGAGTTGTTCACTTCTCCTCCGCTGTCTTGGCTAGCTGCAATCCCCCCAGCTGGTAACTCCTCCTTGGGGTTTTTCATCCCAAAAAGCAGCACCTTGCACTTTTTGGCATTGAACCCCAGTTGTCAGGTGTCTGACCAGATTTTCAGCATTGCCAGATCATCCTGCAATACCTGCTATCCACCTAGGTAATCCACCACTGCTCCCATCTTGGTGTCATCAGCAAACAGACTGGTCTTGCCCTTGATGCCCAGTGATATGTCTGCAATGAATATCCAATACAACGCTGGTCCCAACACTGAGCACTGCAGAACACTGTTTGTCACTACCTTTTGGGATGAGAACTCCCTACCCACCACTACCCTCTGTTGCCTTCCCTGAAGCCAGTTTCCTACCCATCTCACCAGCTTTGCACCCACCTCTGTGCCTTCTAACTTACTTCCCAGCCTCCCATGCAGCACCGAGTCAAACGTCTTACTGAAGTCCTGGTACAGGACATCCACTGCATGGCCCCCATCCATTTGCTTAGTTACCCAGTCATAGAACTCCACCAGGTTTGTTTGGCAGGATCTTCCACTTACAAAGCCATGCTGTTTGCTGTCCTGTAGCTCTCTGGCCTCCAGGAGTGACACCAGTCTCTCCTTCAGGATAGTCTCCATCAGCTTACCCACAATGGATGTGAGGCTCACCAGTCTGTAGTTCCCCAGTTCATCCTTGGGGCCACTCTTGTGAAGGGGCATCACATGAGCCATCCTCCAGTCCTGAGGTACACACCCTGAGTGTAGTAAGGCATTGAATAGGTCTGCCAAAGATCCTGCCAGGACCTTTGTCAGCTCCTTCAGTACCCTAGTGTGGATGCCATCTAGGCCTGTCGCCTTGTCTACCCTCAGTGCCCTTAAACCCTCTGGAACCCTTCTCTCCATGATTTTCCTGTCTGTTACCCCCCCTCCCTGCCTTGGGTATCATCCCCCTTCTCCTTAGTAAATATTCAGCAGAAATAATCATTTGGTGCTTCTGCCTTATCACCCCCTGCTTCCACCCACCCCCCTTCCTAATCTGTACTATATGTTCCTTACAGCTCCTTTTCTCCCTGATGTACCTGAAGAAGTTCTTCTGCCCCTCCTTAATGCCCTGAACCAGCCTGAGCTCCTTAGATGCCTTGGCTGCCCTTTTACTGCCCATGTCACTTCCTTCAATTCCTTCAGGTACTCCTCCTTGTCCTCCCACACCTCCCTCTTGTTTTGTACCTCTTAAAGGCAGCTCATTACCTCCTTACCTTTTCCATGACCTCTTTGCTTACCCATCTAGGTTTCTTTGCCCTAGCCTTCTTGCTCTGGGCCTTGCTGCAGGTTCTGGTTGCTTCCACTATCCCAGCTTTATGAGCTCCCACCTCTGGTTAGTGCCCATAGAAGGCTGAACTCTGGTCAGGTACCCTTTTGCCACATCCTCCATCCTCCCGAAGTCAGACCTCCTAAAGTCCAGCACCCTTGTGCCAGATTCCACTCCTTTCTTACCCATATTCAATGTGAACCATACTGAATGGTGGTCACTCCCCACTAGCAGTTCTTTCACAGTCAGTTCCCTCACAAACTCCCCATTTGCCAGCATGAGGTCAAGGGTATTCCCTAACCTGGTTGGTTCGCTGACCATTTGCATCAGGAAGTTGTCCTGGAAGGCATCCAACAGTAACTGCTCCCTTTTATTCCTGGTTGTTAGGGTACTCCAATCCACTCCTGGCATGTTGAAGTCCCCCATGGCCACCACATTACCCTTCTCACAGGTCCTCCTGATCTGTCCCACTAGTTCCCTGCCTAACTCTTCTGTCTGAGAGAGCAACCTGTACACCACTCCCATCTTGAGAGTCCTATTCTTGGAATCCTGGATTTGTATCCATAGTGACTCCATATTACCCTCCTCCCCTTCCTCCCGTACACATTTCAGTCCTTCCATCAGAGACATGGTACACTAATAACCACTCATGGCACATAACTATACCAGGATGTGCCTTGTACAGGAGAGACAGGGGGAAGGAAGTGGAGGGATGGCACTTCACATCAAAGAGACAAAGTGACAGAAATCAAGGCCAAAAATGGGGAGACAGAGGAGTTGGGGTTAACCGTTGAGCCGGGTAAGGGAATGTCTGTTAGAACAGGAGTAATCTACAGGCCACCGGCTTGGGGGAGGGGCAGTCAAGCTAATGCTGGAATCAATATACAACATGATGGATAAGGGAGAGGTTCTGCTTATGGGTGATTTCAATGTGCCTGACACAGGCTGGCCCATTCCAACAGGGACCTTGAGCAGGACCAGGAACATTGTGGAGTTCCTACAGGGATCTGGCCTAAGACAATTGGTACAGGAGTCCACCATGGAGAGGATATCCTTGATCTAGTGCTCACCAGTGGCGACAGGATCATGGATCTCCAGTTGGAGGAGGACCTGGGGTCCAGTGACCATCACATGGTTTAGCTCAAGTTGGACACAGGAATACAGGCCACACATACAATAGCTAAAACACTAGATTTCAAAGGAGCTGACTTTGCAGAGATGGGAAGGAGGGGTAAAGAGGAGCTGGCTAAGGTGGGGGCTGGAGGGGCAATGGGCATGCATTAAGGAGTCAATCGTCAGGGTAACCAATCAATCTGTGAGGGTGAAGAATAAGTTGAAGAGAAGGAGAAAGCCACTTTGGCTTTCTAAGGTGGTGGCAGATAAAATCAGGACCAAGAGGATAGCCTTGTAAAATTACAAGGGGACACAAGAGGATGGGGACAGAGAAGAGTATCAAACATGTAGGAGAGAGACAGAGGTGGTAGTGAGAAGTGCTAAAACACAGAACAAATGCTAGCATAATCAGTGAGGAAAGGGGACAAGACATTTTTAGTTACATCAGTGAGAGGAGGAAATCCAGAGGGGGTATAGTCAGACTCAAAAGGAACAATGAAGAGAGTGTAGAAGGGGACCTAGAGAAGGCCACAATCCTTAACAGGTATTTCTGTTTGGTCTTTACTAGAGAGGGAGTGGGGCAGGGACAGCAGCTGGGAAACAGATGTGTAGAGGGGGAAGAATTGAGCTTCACAACATTTACATAACAGAGGGTCCTAGAGGAACTTACAAAACTAAAGGTGAACAAAGCAATGGGGCCAGATGGAGTACATCCAAGGATCCTAAAGAAACTGAGGATGGAACTGGCAGCACCTTTGGCAGCCCTGTTTAGCAACTTGCTGAACACGGGGGTGGTCCCACAGGACTGGAGAAGGGCAAATGTGGTTTCTCGTCACAAAAGTGGTAGCAAGGAGGATGCAGGGAACTACAGGCCAGTGAGTCTTACCTCAATAGTGGGGAAGATCATGGAGACACTGCTTAAGGAATGTATTGTGGATCACCTGGTATCCATTGGAATGAAGGATCCAAGACAGCATGGGTCCTGGCAAACTAAGCTGATATATTTCTTTGACTGGGTGAACAAGGTGGTGGACCAGGGAGGGACAGTGGATATTACCTATCTTGATTTCAGTAAGGCCTTCAACACAGTCCTGCATAGAAGGCTGGTAAACAAGTTGAGGAGTCTAAGGGTGGGACACAGGGTGGTGAACTGGGTCAGAAATTGGTTAGTGGACAGAAGGAAGAGGGTGGTAGTAAATAGCACACAGTCGGAAGAAATGGGAGTCACCAGTAGGGTGTCACAGGAGTCAGTTCTGGGACCAGTCCTCTTCAATGTCTTCATAGCAGACATAGCAGAAGGGCTACAGGGAAAAGTATGCCTGTTTGCAGAAAACACCAAGCTCTGCGATGGAGTAGATACTCCAGGGGACACAGAGAGAATGAAAAGAGACCTGCAAAAGCTAGAGAAATGGTCTGAGGTACGGCAGTAAAAGTTTAACATGCAGAAGTTCAAGATCACGCACATGGGGAACAGAAACCCTTGGGGGGGGGCTACATGTTGGGGGGTGAGTTGTTGATGGTCACCAGGGAGGAGAAGGATTTGGGGGTCATTATATCAGATTATCTGAAATCCACCAAACAGACCACAAAAGCAGTTGGGAGGGCTAGTGGGATGTTAGAGTGTATAGAGAGGGGTATTACAAGCCATAGGAGGGAGATGGTGATCCCACCGTACAAGAAGCAGGTTAGCCATCACCTAGAGTACTGTGTGCAGTTCTAGAGGTCACACCTGGATAAGGATATTGACTGGATGGAAACAGTGCAGAGGAATGCAACTAAGATGGTGCAGGGTCTGCATGATAAAGCATATGGGGATAGACTTAGGGACCTCAATATGTGCTCACTGGAACAGAGACAGGAGAGAGGGGACATGATTGAGTCTTTCAAATATCATAAGGGCATAAATAAGGTAGAAGAGGATAGCATCTTCCAGTATAAAAGTACAATAGAACTAGAGGGCATGACATGAAATTGGAAGGGGAGTCACATAAGGGGTAACATAAGAAAGTTCTTTTTTTACAGAGAGGGTAGTGGATGCATGTAATGCCCTGCCTCAGGAGGCAGTGGGGACACATACAGTGGAGGGATTCAAGAGGGCATGGGATAGGCACAAGGGAATCATAAATATGAGAGGGGCATAGCTGAGACCGCTGACCTATTAGAGGCAGTGAGAGCAAATTGGTAAAATGAGCAGAGTGGATGGGCCTTGTGGTCCTTTTCTGCCATCAACTTCTATGTTTCTGTTTCTGTGTTTCAGGTATGCACAACAGCTGTGTCACAGGACCACTGCTAGACTAAGGAACTACATTATAAAGGTATTCTACCACCATAAAAAGAAAGCTTAAGACTAGGGCTGTGCAAACTTACTCTTCTGCCAGCAGAATTTTGGCAAAAGTCAGAATTTTGCTTTCGCAAAATTTCAGAATGCACTTTAGCAGCTTTTGCAGAAAGTTCCACTTAGAACAGCGGAATTATAAATGTATGATTTGCTGATTAAAGTATTGATGTCCAAGATGGCGGCCACTTTGGGCTAGCCGCTTTGTTGCTTGTGGTATTCGTTTCTTCGTTTTTGTCTCTGAGCGCCTTTTGGTGCCTTTGCTGTTCGGCCCTCGCATATTTAAGTTTAATTTAATTTAATTTTACTGATCATCGATCAGTTGCAGTGTTTCGTCGTTTTGTATAAGCGACGCGGCTGCCTGTTTTCTGACAGAAACTTTGACGTAGTATTTGTCGGTGGCTGGGCTGGGTTTGTCTGACTCTGAATTTTGGATTGCTGGCATTGGACGTGGCCTTTCTGTTGGAATTGGATGTGGGCTCTCCTGGAGGACCTGTTGGAGTTTGGCGTTGAGCTGGGCGCCGTCGAGTTTTGGCTCCGCTTGCTTCAGGTTCGGGTGCATTAAGGTGGTCTGTGTTCCTCGTATTCCTTTTGCCTGTCTCCTTGATTTTCTGAGACCTGGATGCTGGATTATAGAATCGGGGCTTACCTGGTGAGGCTGTGTTGTTCACATTATTCTTGGGTCGTGGGGTCTTTTCCTTCGTACTGTCCCCCCCCCCCCACCTAGTGAGCCTGGTGACTGCTCTGTCTACATTTTATGTCATGCTGTGATAGACTGAGAAGCCCCTGCATCATTTGGGTGATTTTTGCTACTTGGAATCACAGTCTGTGAACTGATTTAACTCTGGAATATCCAACCGTGCTCAGAGATCTGTTATATTCCTGAGGATCAAGCTTTCTAAGGACCCTGCAATTTTCTCCTAATATATGGTGGTACAGGGTTTTTCTGCTATCACAGGAGTTGGTTTTAATTTGTAGGGTGTGTTGCCTACCTGGCGGTCTCCAGCCAGGCAGGAGTGGCCTCTGGTGCCTCCCAGGGAGCTGGGGGAGACCAGGGCCTCTTCTAGGTTGCCTTGGGGTCAGCTGTAGTGCTGACCTGTGAGACAGCTTTAGCTGTTGGCTGCTGTCTAAGTGGGGGCAATACTCCCTGCAGGAACATATCTCCTGAATTTATTTTATTGGTTTTGATAATTAATTACTGGCATCTGAGGAGCAGTTGCTGGAAGATTTCTGGATTTCTCTGCTTTTTTGAATTTCTGAACTTTTCGCAAAGACTTTTCTGATTCGTTTGGATGTTATTGATGGAACACTAGAATACTGTTTTTAGTCTTTGGACTGTAGGTTGTGAGAGTAATGGTTATTTATTATTACAAATTTGAATTTGACTTCCTGCCATGTGAGAGGTGGCGTTGGGAGTTTATTTAATATTTTTAGTATTTGCTGCATGTGAGAGGTGCTGCATTATTTTAAGATATAAAATTGTTTAAAATTCAAATTTGTTTAATATTTAATAAGCTGTTTTACTACGTGTTAAATTATTGTATTTTATTTTATTCTATTGTTTGGTTATTTTTGAGTTGCTTTTGGTTTATGTTTGTTTATTTGGTTTGCTCTCCCTTCCTCTGTGAGAGAGAGTGGGGAGAGTGCGTTTATAATTGTGATATTTTTAGGTTTATTGTTAGGTTTATTTTAGTGATTTATTTAATAATGACGGTTGGGCATTATTCCCCCACTAGGCTCAGGGAACTTCGCCCTTTTGAGTGCCCACCATTATCATCCGACACCTATTATAGGTGTCGGGCATTGGGCATTCTGAAGAGGCGAGGACGAAGGTGGAAAGCTGGGCCTTGTGGGGACAGGAGAGGGAAGGGCGGATTGGGGTTTTAGGGTCCAGAAGACGTCCTGGGGCGAAATGGGGTCAAGATAGAGGTTGCTCCTATCTTGTTCCCATACCCAAGAGTCCTGAAAATATCGGACAGGTACCGAGGTCTTCCCTGACATCTCATCCTGCCTTGGCGGTGTTGTGCAATGCCAGATCTATAAAAACAAGACAGCTATTGTAGCTGATCTTGTTGGGTCAGCTGATCTGACTTGCATTACCGAGACTTGGCTGGATGAAAATGCTGGCCCTATATTGGCCTTGGCAACTCCAGCCGGTTCTCGTAATACAACGTCCCAAGGCAGGATCAGAGGGGCGGAGGTGGCCATTATGTTTAAATCTGAACTGGGCCTTGTGGATGTTCCATTGGGGAACACCAGATCTTTTGAATATATCCTGGGCAAGGGTGCAGGTTGTGGGATTCTCCTTGTCTACCGTCCACCAGGTGACGGTGGCGAATTCCTACAGGAGATTGCAGACTTCATTGTCGACCTTATGTTGAGGTTTCCCAGATTAATACTTCTGGGCGACTTCAACGCTTGTGTCGACGATGAACTCTCTCATTTTGGTCAAAGTCTCCTCCAGTTGATGAGTGCACTGGGCCTGACACAGGTTGTTACCACCTCTACCCATATTGGAGGTCATTCACTAGATCTGGTCTTTCTCTTGGGTATGGAGATCACTGATTTGGGGGTGGAACCAGTCAGTTGGTCAGACCATTACACCTTAAGGTTCAGTTTCAGGGCCCCCTCTAATAGGTCCGCCCCTACGGAGATGGTCCAATACCGCCTTTAAGGGTGTTGGCCCCAATGACCTACGGTGGTGCTGGACCCATCGAGTTTGTCGGTGAATGCATGAGTCCAGATGATCTTGTACTCGCCTATAATAAGGCTGTGGGAGATGCACTGGACAAAATTGCTCCTGTTCATGCTCGCTCCTCTCACTATCCATCCAAGGAGTCCATGGTTTGATGGCTCCTTGAAGGAATTAAGGCAAGTAGGCCGAAGGCTGGAGACAGCCTGGCGGAAATCGGGCCTTGATGTTGACAGGCTTAGATTGTTAGCCCATTATGATAGCTACCAATCAGAAATCACTCGTAAGAAGGCAGAATTCCTGTCCAGAGAGATTTCTGCTGCAAAGAATCGACCGGCTCAGCTTTTCCAGACTGTGGACAGGCTGTGCAATCCAGTCTGTCTTCAGCCTAGAGAAGCTTTTTCTCAACTTAGATGTGAGGAGTTCACTCGCTTCTTTGCAGATAAGGTTGCCGACATCAGGTCCGGCATCGGTCCGACCTCTCCTTTGGGGGGTCACGGTGGGCAACCGGTTGTACTTAATCCTCGGCCTATCTGGTTGGAGTTTCACCACCCGGAATTCTCAGACATTGTGAAGATCATCCAATCAATGTGTTCAACTAGTTGTAGTTTGGATCCGAGTCCTACACCTCTGTTAGTAGGTTGTGTAGAAGTCATCTACCCAATCCTTGCTGACATTGTCTGGAAATCCTTGGAGAGGGTTTTTTTTCCTAATCCCCTCAAGGAGGCAGTTGTTCATCCACTCCTTAAAAAATCCTCCTTGGACCCAGACTGTCTAGCTAACTACCGGCCTATCTCTAACCTGCCATTTGTTGGTAAGGTTATTGAAAAGGCAGTTGCACTGTAATTGGATGAATATCTCACCTCTCATAATGTCTATGATACTCTCCAATCTGGCTTCAGAAAAAGGCATAGTACTGAGACTGCCCTTGTTCGGGTATTGAGTGACCTCCTAATGGCCAGAGATCGAAAGGCTTATACCATTCTGGTCCTTCTTGATCTTTCTGCTGCATTTGACACTGTAGACCATGATGTGCTATTGAGCGGCTGCGGGTTTTGTGGACTGTCTGGTACAGTCCACGAATGGTTCCGCTTCTTACTTCACTGGTAGGTCTCTAGAGAGTCGTCATCGGAATTTATTCTCTGACACCTTCTCCCTACCATGCGGGTACCGAGGGTCCATTTTAGCTCCCATGCTGTTTGCAGTGTATATGCTGCCATTAGAGAAATTATTAGAGATACAGCTTGAGTTTTCACTGCTATGCAGATGATACTCAGCTGTATTTATCCTTTCTCCCCGATCAGAGTGATGCACTCTCTGTACTTAACAACTGTCTGGATGAAATCAGAATTTGGATGAGTTCGAGTTGGTTGAGGCTTAATCCGGATAAGACCAAGGCATTGGTTGTGGGCCCAGGTCATCCTGGGAGGGGTTTGGGTGTGGCACATCCATCAGGCTTATCACTTGGTGGGGTGCCGCTCTCTAGCTCTCGACAGGTGCAAAATCTGGGCGTTATTTTTGATGACGGTCTGACCCTGAAATCTCAGGTGTCAGCTGTCGTCAAGACCTCTTTTATCATCTGAGGAATATCGCCCGGTGAAACATCTGATTCTCAGGAGGACCTTCCGACCTTGGTTCACGCCTTGTTACAACCCGCTTGGACTACTGTAATTCCTTATACCTAGGGCTCCAGGGATTGATATCCACCGCTCGCAGCTAGTGCAGAACGCTGCAGCCAGGCTTTGACTGGGACTCCAAGAACCAGTCATATTAATGCTGTGTTTCACGAACTGCATTGGCTGATCTGCGGGTGGTGTATCACCTTTAAGGTTGGTTTACTAACCTTTAAAGCCCTACATGATCAGAGACCCAAGTTACCTGAAAGATCTTCTGATTCCTATTGCCCCTCCGCCTCCGCTCGCAGTGAGGATTGCTAGAGATTCCAGGTCTGCTGTAGTTATCAGGATCTCGTGCTTTTGCCTATTCAGCTCCTACCCTGTGGAATTCTCTACCTCATTGGTTGAGAGAATGCCTGACCGTTGATAGTTTTAAAATTGCTTTAAAAACTTATCTTTTTAACTTGGCTTTTCCTTTATAGTTTGATTGTTTAATGTTGATTTCTGTTTTATTATTATGTACAGCGCCTTGATTTTGAAAGGCGCTTTATAAATAAACACGAATTGAATTGAATTGAATTGAACTGTGAAAAAAATTCACAGAACTGATCACTGTCAGTGGTCTGTTCAATGGAATTTTTTCAACAATTTAATACACTGATCCACAATTCATCCTTTGTTTCCACAGTTCAGTGAGTCTCTGAACTGTGGAATGAATGTATGAATTGTGGAGTGAAGTGAGACTGTCTGAAACAAGACTTTTTTTTTTTAATATCTGTGACATGTATGTCAAACAGAGAAGAATTACACATGTGAATCATTATTTAGTTCTGTTTATTTATTTCTGGTAGTCTTTGTCATTTTTTTATTGAAAATATTTCTCCATGCAGGCCACTCAAAATTCAAAGCATTGGACTCAGGACATGCATACAACAGGCTATCATGGTGGATCAAGAGGCAGGCCGTTTGTGTTGTGGATGTGCTGGAATGTGACTGTGCTTTAGCAGCATGAGAGTTGTGCACGCACCCATCTGTATCCTCGAGGCACTTGCAGACAGCCTGTCAGTTTGCAAGTTGACTCACAGTGTTCACCTTTCATGTCGTGCTGATCTTCTCACAATGAAGATATCCTCAGAGGTGACAGTCACAAGTTTTATGAGCTGATTATATAACAGTAATACTGTCAGGGTTCTGCTGTCCAAAGATGTAAAATTACCACTTAGTTGATGTACTGTAAGCCATTGTATTTCTATTTAATGGAGTTATGGTGTTAGAACACTAGTAGCCTATTTGCTACAAAATGAAAAAAACTAGCTCATTAAAACTCACTGTGTCAGACCTATTATTGTGGATACTGTGTGATTTCTGACAGGTAGATACATTTCGGACTAACACTTCATTCCCTCCAACTGTCTCACATGCAGACTCGCACGCTCACATTTACATACACACTTACATACTTGCACTGTTACCAGTTATGCAAGTAAATGTTTCCCTTTTTATGTTGGCTCGCACTTGCATGCCAGCCAACATATTGCAGAGTAGCAGATTTGGAGGTGCGGTCACTGTGGGCGAATGCAGGGTAGGTGCGTCCCTCATTTCCCAATAAGGCAGCTGCAGGCATTGACACCAGCAACACATAAACTAGCCACCAGATCAAAGAAAAGGTCCGCTGCAATGAGAGTCAAGCTTGTCATGCAGCAACATGCCTTTCCTAGTGAACCAGTTCAATAAACATGGCAACATCGACTGCCACTGCGCAGATCGTTGACTCCGGGGTGCCCAATCCCCCTGTCAGCATGCCCCAACCCACTTCATTTGCCGACGGGAGCCCACTCCCCATCGACATAATGCCCCCTCCCTCCCATTTCACGTGTTTGCTGAGGGGGGTGCCCAATCCCTCTCAGCATCATGTGCCCCCCCCAACAGTCATTCTTTGCTGATGGGGCCCAATCCCTGACAGTTTTAACCCCCTTCCAGTTTAATTTGCTTGACAGGGGAGCTCACTTCCCATTGTCATAATGCCCTACATTAGTTAGGTGCTGAGGGGGTGCCCAATCCTCGGCTCTTCCCCTTCCCATGCTGACAGGGGCCCAATCCCTTGTCAGCTATAGCACCCCAAACACTCAGGTGGCATGCTGGAAGCTCACCCCAGCTTGCCAAATGCCCCTGTAAAAACAAAACCATACTGCAATTGCTTTTAAACTTGTAAATCAGAAAATGGTCCTCACAGTCTGTCCTGCTCCTCCTCAACCCTCACCCACCCTCCTCTGTGTACCCCACCTACCCACCCCCCACTCCATACTTACCTCCGGAGCCCAACACAACAATCTTCCGTGGACTGGGAACAGGTCTGCACTCTTCAAAATGGACCGCAAACTGAAGAAATGCTGGTAAGCTGTATAATGGCATAACTAGGGTTTTTTTTCAACTTTGGTGTATATCTCAGCCACTTTTGGGAATTTTGGCAACAAATTTTCAACATGGGGTTACTGGAACCCCTCCTCATGAATTCAGTCACTGTCATGGTGTTATTCTGTTCTGGAAGGTGATTTCATGGTCACTGCGTGGAATCACCTTCCGGGACCGATTAACAAAATGACAGTGCCACTGTTCATGAGGGGGGCTCTCAAAAAGCCTATGTTGCAAATTTGGGGAAAAAATCCAAAAAATGGCTGTTTTACAAGCATGCATTGCACAGTTTCCATGCACGCTTGTAACTTCGTGACTTGTAATATTTTCACTCCAGTTTTTCAACATAGCCATTTTCCCACACCTCCTTATGAACAGTACAGCTGTCATTTTACATATCCTGGCCAAAATGTGTTTTTGCACTTCCAACGCAGAATAGTGTGATCGCTGTGTGAAATCAGTTTTGGGGACAGTTTGACAAAATGACAATGACACTGTTCATGAGCAGAGGTCCTAAAATGCCTATGTTGAAAATTTGGTGATTAAAGTCCATGAAATGACTGTGTCGCAAGCATGTGTTGTGCAGTTTCGACGCATCCTTGTAACTTTGCAAATTTACAATATTTTCCTGCCAGATTTTCAACACTGGCATTTTTTCACACCTTCTTATGAACAGTACAGCTGTCATTTTTCACATCCTGCCCGAAATGTATTTTTGCACGTGTGGCATACAATGGAGTGGTTGCTGTGGGAGATCAACTTTTGGGACAGATTGAGAAAATCAGAATGCCATAGTTCATGAGGAGAGGTCCCAAAATGCCTATGTTGAAAATGTAGTTTAAAAAAACTCCAAAATAATTGGGTTACGGATGTACGTTGCGCAGTTTCTATGTATACTCATGACTTCATCAATTTTTCATATTTTCGCTCCAGATTTTCAATGTTGCCATTTTTTACACCTCCTCATGAACAATACAGTTGTCATTTTTCACATCCTGCCCTAAATGTGTTTACTTACCTGTGACTCCAAATGCACAGTCACTGTACAAAATCACCTTCCGGCTAACAAACTGATACTGCCGCTCTTCATGAGGCGGGGTCACACCATGATAATAATTTGGAGTGAAAATACCAACACACACCTACAGCATTAGGGTTTCCAACTGTTGCTTCAACCTGTAGAGACTGACAGGCATCAGGGGTGTGACTTGGGATCATCAGCTGTAATGCTCCCACCATTCCACCCCCACCCCCCACCCTGTAGCCACTGATAGGCATTGAGGTGCACCTTAGAGTGTTCAGCCACAAAGTTCACTCCATTCTCCTATACTGCACCCACCTCAGTGTATTTCTTCATGGAATGGGGTAAGTATAACACCCAGGGATCTCAAAGCCCACCACAACACTTGTCAGTGTCTACAGGATAGGGTGAGGTAAAATGAGATGAGCGTTATAGCTGATGACCCAGAGGCACACCCCAACACCTGTCAGTCTCTTCAGGTGGGTGTGGGGCTAGCGTCAGTTCAATACTTCACTGCCACTCCTATTATGAGTCTCTAACTCCTGCAGTACCAATGCCAATGCCAGCGAGACAACATTAGGCATTGACAAATGCTTGTTTTCTTTTTAAGCTTATAATAAACTGTATGACTGGCCATGTAGTCTTGTACAGTAGTGAGGTATCGTGCTGATCACTGCACTGACAACTGCTGTCACATACACAGTGTGAAAGGGAAAATAAATACAGTATTTGAAGCCATACTGACTGAAATTTAGATCGGAGAAAAACAAATTACAATGTAGGCATCAGACATTTATTGACAAAACAAAATTATATAGTTTAAAAAAAGAGTAAAATTTCAGTAGCAGACTGTGACGATAACAAAATGATCCATGAATCAACTTTTTCACTTTAATTTTGTGATGATGGGATGTCTGCAATTGTTTTAATTGGAACACAACAATTGTCCACACCCCCATCATGATCACACAGAAAAGACTTGGTAGAAAACAATGACTTTGTGACTGAAGTTTGAACCTGGGTCAGTACGTCCTTTAATACTGTACTGAAATGCCATTTCCCAATTATTTATTTATTTAAGTGTTTTACCAGGAGGGCATACTAAGCAGAGTACTGCTCGATTACAGATGCATCCTGGGGGAGGGAAGAACATAGGAAGACAGTTGAAAACAGTATAGACAAGAGAATACATTGTGGGAGAAACACTAACATTTGGATCTGATTTAACATAGTTGATTTCCATTGATGCCACATGTTAGAATGAAAAAGAAAATAATAAACCCATCATTATTACAAATCAAAGGTGCAAAGTATACTGTCTATTAAGGGATATGATCTTTTTGACAGTAGGTGACATTCACAACAACAGCTGAGATGTTATCATATGTTTGTTCACCCTCTTGCACTATATGTGTGATGGTAGCTCTCAGTTCAATGATCAGCGCGGTACAACACTACTGATTGACACAAGTGTACAGGGGACAATATGAATGATATGGATGTGAGATTAGTGACAGCAGTTTTCAATTGCACCTGAAATGGCCACTTTTGCAGTTTGTGACCAGCTGAAAGGAAAAAAGGGAAACATCTGTTTGCATAACTGGTAACTGTGTGTGAGAGGGTGTATAAGTGTGCGTGTATTGTAAGAGTACAAGTCTGCTTGTGAGGCAGTTGGTGGGGGGAGTTTTGGTCCAAAATGTTTCTACCTCTGTCAGCAATCATGCAGTATTCACAATAATACTGTAGATCTGACACAGTGAGTTTTAATGATTAACAGTTTTGTTTCTGTTTCTGCACCAAATTGGCTACCAGTGTTGTAACACAGTATCTCCCTTGAAGATAACTATGGCAGCTTATGGTAGCACATCTACTAAGTGGTAATTTTACATCTTTGGATAGCAGAACCCCAGTAGCAATACTACTTGATATTCAGTTCATAAATCTTGTGACACCTCACTTCAGATGTAACCATTGTGAAGAAATTCAGCACAACACAAGATTTTTTGCTGAGATCTAAGTTGGTTCTAAATGAAAGAAAAATCTCAATTAATGTTTTTTTACAGGGGTAATGGGGTTAATTTGAAACAAAGTGGACTAAAAATTGAGACCTTTATGGGGGGGGGGGTACTTTGCAGCAAGTTGATAATTATAGATATTTGGGGGTTTATTTAGATAAAAATCTTAAATGGGATGTCCGTATTGAAAATACGTTAACAAAAGTTGGGAAGTGTTTAGGTTCTCTGTATAGAATTAGAAATTGTATGTCCCTGGATGTTAGACAACTTGTAGCAACTGTAGTGGTTTTACCCATGTTAGAATATGGGAATATAATTTATATGGGAGCATCAAAAGGGCAGCTACTGTATGTAAGCTGGATGTTATGTATAATAAACAGGCAAAATACATACTGGGTGCTCCAAGGATGACACATAGATTAGAAATGAATAGGGATTTGGACTGGTTTTCTCTGTCTCAAAGGAGAGTCTTAAATATAAGTACATTTATGTTAAAATGCCTGTCCGGAAAAGTTCTGGAATATGTTGTTGAGTATTAAGTTAAAAAAACCATTAAGAGGACTGCATTCTGTGAATAGTTTAGAATGTATTGAACCAAAAAGAAGAACGGTTTGGGGAAATAATCATTTCACAAGCATTGGATCCCATTTGTGGAATAAATTACCTGGGAAGTTAAGACCTTTGAACAGAGAATTCCAATTAAACTTAATAAAGGACTGGTACATTAAGCATATAAATATTGATGGGGACTTAGTTCAGAAAATAAGTAATGGAAAATGTTTCCTCTAAATTCCTGACTCAGAATACACATAAGGAGCCAGAAGAACTGTGGGTCACCCTGGAAACAGGAAATGGGACAGCCATAAGAACTGGGGTTGTCTACAGGCCCCCAGACCAGAGAGAGGACATAGATACATTACTGTTAGAAGATATACAAAACATGACAGCTAAAGGGGAGGTTCTGATAATGGGAGACTTCAACATGCCAGATACATATTGGTCAATACCAGCAGGAACATCTGCCAGAACTAGACTCATAGTGGATTCCTGCAGGGGAGGGCCTCAAACAACTGGTACAGCAACCCACAAGAGACAGGACTATCCTAGATCTAGTACTGACTAACAAAGAAGGGATCACAGATCTCCAGGTAGAAGGTCACCTGGGGCCAGTGACCATCACATGGTATGGTTCAGTTTGGCTACTACATCTAAATCATCCCATTCCAAGGCAAAATATGGGACTTCAGAGGAGCTGACTTTGATAAGATGGCCTACAGAGTTAAGCTAGCCCTGGCAAAAAGAAACACAGGTGAGGGGGTACAGGCAAAGTGGGCAAGCATTAAGGATGCAATACTTGAAGCAACATCCCATTGTGTTAGACAGAAAAGGAAGTGCAAGAAGAAGGAAACCACTTTGGTTCTCAAATACAGTAGCAGAAAAGGTCAGAGCCAAAAGGCTGGCCTTCAGGAAATATAAGGGAACACAGCGGGATGAAGATAGGGAGGCATACCAAACTGCCCTAAGGGAAGCAGGTAAGGCAGTAAGGCAGGCAAAGTCCCAAACTGAGGAAACACTAGCACGAATAGTAAAAGAAGGTGACAAGACTTTCTGTAGATACATTAGTGAAAGGAGAAAGTCCAGAGGGGTATTGCTAGCTTAATGGAGAAAAGGGAGCATGGAGGAGGAGGACCCTGTAAAGGCATCTATCCTAAATAGATACTTTGCTCAGTATTTACTGAAGAGAAGGTAGGACAGCCCACAGCTCAGCATCATGGACACAGGGGAGGAGGTGAGCACTACTCCCTTCATAAAAGAAAGGGTCCTACAAGGATCTTGCTAAGCTCAGGGTGGATAAGGCAATGGGACCTGATGGCATACATCACAGGGTACTTAAGGAGCTAAAGGAGGAACTAGCAGAGCCATTAGCAGAATTGTTTAGTGAGTCTCTGAGCACAGGAGAGGTCCCAGAAGACTGTAGAAGGGCTCATGTGATCCCGCCTCCACAAGAGTGGTAGCAGGGAGGAGGCGGGAACTACAGACCGGTCAGTCTTACCTCAGTAGTGGGCAAGATTATGGAGGCACCTTAAGGAAAGGATAGTGCAACACCTGGAATCCATAGGGCACAGGATCCAAGACAGCATGGGTTTACAAAGGAAGGTCCTGTCAAACTAATCTCATAGATTTCTTTGACTGGGTAACCAGAGTGGTGGACCAAGGAGAGCAGTTGATGTCACCTACCTTGACTTCAGCAAAGCTTTGACACTGTTCCACATAGAAGATTGATAAATAAGCTGGGTAGGCTTGGGTGGGTCAAGTTGGTCAACTGGGTAGCAAACTGGTTGACGGGCAGAAAACAGAGAGTGGTGGTAAATGGTATACAGTCAGAAGAAATGCAAGTCACAAGTGGGGTACCTCAGGATCAGTCCTGGGCCAGTCCTCTCAACATCTTCATTAGTGACCTTGCAGATGGACTAGAGGGTAAGGCTTGTCTGTTTGCAGATGACACCAAGATCTGCAACAGAGTAGATGATCCAGATGGGGTGGGCAGAATGAGAAGAGATCTGGATAAACTAGCAGAATGGTCAGAAGAGTGGCAACTGGGATTTAATGCAAAGAAGTGCAAAATCATGCACATAGGGAAGAGAAACCCTGAAGCCACCTATAGGCTGGGATGGGAGTTGCTAGCAGTCACAAAGGAAGAAAGAGACTTGGGCATCATCATCACTGATGACCTAAAATCATCCAAGCAGACCTCTAAAGCAGTAGGTAAGGCTAGGGGGGTGTTAGGGTGTATTAGTAGGGGTATCACAAGTTGTAAGAGGGAGGTAATAATCCCTCTGTACAAGACACTGCTAGCCCCATCTGAGTATCATGCAGTATTGGAGGCCAAGCACCTTCACAAGACATTAACCAAATTGAGGCAGTCCAGAGAAGGGCAACCAAATGGTGCAGGGACTGCATCAGAAGACATATGAGGACAGATTAACGGAGCTCAATATGTATACCCTTGAGCAAAGGAGGGAGAGGGTGATATGATCGAGGCATTCAAACACCTTAAGGGCATAAACAAGGTGAAAGAGTCTAACATGTTTAAATATAAGAAAAATAGCAGGACAAGAGGACACAGCATGAGATTAGAGGAGGCCGATTAAGGAAATGTGAGGAAATTCTTTTTCACAGAAGGGTGGTGGATGGTGGAATGGCTTACCACAGAAGTGGTGGCTATGAACAGTGCAGGGCTTCAAACAGGCATGGGATAGGCATAAGGGAGCAATACAAATGACTATGAATAGATAGGTCACTGACAGAGCAAAGGCCGAAGGCACATTTATAAGATAGAAAAAGAAATGGGCAGACTGGATGGGCTTTGCGGTCCTTATCTGCCATCAACTTCTATGTTTCTATGTAATCATGTGAGATATTTGCACTTTAGATCAATTTTTGAAAATATTATCTGTATTTCTTGCTTAGTCTGTCTGAGGATGTTTGATAATGTAGTTGCCATTGTAAAGGTTATTGTGCTTATTCTTACTCGGATATGTTGTGTCTAATTGTATTTGTTATTATTGGTGTATAGCAAATGTAAGAGTAACTGGAACTGGCACCCTGGACCTCACTGTAAATGAGCTTTTGCTCAGTGGAGTTATCCATATTCATTATTTTATGAATAAAAAGTTTACCTACCTACCTATGAGAGGTGACACTGTCAGTCAGCTTTCAAACTGACAGGCTGTGTGAGAGTGCCTCAAGGATTCACATCTCTCATACTGCAGAAAGAAATTCCTCAGAACTGATCACTGAACTGTGCAATAATTACACGTTGAGTGGAATAATCCATTAAAGTGTGGAATAAATTCCTCAGAACTGTCATTCCACAGTTCATGTGTATTATTCCACAGTTCACCCCAAAAATTCCAAGGAACAAGGAGAAAATCCACCAAACACATTCAAAAGATTCCAATCACGCCAAAGTGGAAGTTTGGAAAATTTAGTAAAAGTTATGAAATTTAGCTAAAGTTCCACAAAACTGGAATTTGCTGCTTTCATCTAGCTCTACTCAAGACAAACTCACTGCTATGAAAGAATATGGAAATAATTGCATCAATGTTGCACATAACTCCTAGATTTTTCAATCAGCAATAAAACAAAGAAATTGATAGGCTCAGAAAGTCCAAACATTTGGGAAAACCTACAGAGCAGGTCAATCAGACTTTGGACAGTATCTCAGCATAGAACAGCAACAGAACTGCATAGTAAATGTGTTGGACTGTGTACTTAGTGCAGTCAAGATGTCAATATTATTTAAGGGATTCTTATTCTGCCCAATTAAAACAATGGATGAAGTGGGCTATGTGGTGACCTGGAGAATATTTTGGAAGGTTATGCCTCAAGGACTCTTGCATGACAAGCAAATGGACCAGGGGGCACAGATAACCAGGATCAGTGGGATAACAAAAAGAACTCAAACTGGACCACTACCCCAGGACAGAAAGAGCTAGTGCACTGTCAAAAACTAATATAAGTTTTCAAAAGCAGTCAACCATTACCTTTTGTATCTGAGGTACAGTGCTTTTTAGTTTCCCTTCTGTTATTTAGAAGATTGTTTACCTGATGTCAGTAGGTGTGTTGTGTGGAATAGCTCTGTGCCTGGTGGCTGACATATTTATCTCTGGTCCCCCATTACATCATCAGCATTGTGACCACAGTGACAGTGACATCACTGCTACTTAGGAACAGCCACTCAGTAGCTGCCAGATCAGTCACCTGTGATGTCACTGCCAGTGAGATCACAATGCTGATGATGCAATGGGGGAACAGAGCTAGATGTCAGCTGCCAGGCTGAGAGCTGTTCCTCACATCCAGCACAATAGTATCACTTAGAAAACTTTTTAATGAGCAATTGGAAAAATAAAAATACTTCAGAAATAAAAAAGTTACAACTGAGTACTTCTTATAATGTATATCATTTTCCTATCTGTTTTGGGTTCACAAGCTCTCATTATTCCATTATTATGGCATTATTCCTACTGCTTCGATCTTAATTAGCACTTCAACGTTTACTAAGACCTTTGCAGGTTTTTTTGCTCTTTTATTTGCACTGTTAATTAGAACCAAGCTCCTACAAAAGGTTCCTCAGCCTACACTACAACATACCTGAACAAGCATTTGACAATACCAAATGTTCGCCCTTGGTATTGCTGTTTTACCATGCCATGCCTGCACACATTTTAATACATATTTACCTAGGACAGTGCAGATGTGATGCAGTGTCTCATTTTCAGTGGTGTCCTGCTTTTGACACATTGTTAGATTGTAATTATCCAGGACAGGGCAGCTGAGAGGCAATATCTGTTTTTAAGTGGGCTCCCACATTTTTATCCCAAATATCCAACAGTCTTTTTATGACCTGAAATTAAGATCAGAAAGGGTGAAATTTTTAAAATCCCATCCACAAGGTGATTTCACTGTACAACTGTGGAAACAAGTTTTGGAGGGGATTTGAAAAATGACACCTACCATGTTCAGGAGGTGGGGTAACATGAGGGATATGTTGAACATTAAGTGCCAAAATATGCAAAAAATAAAGTTATGAGTAAATGTTGGAACAATTTGTTTCCTCACGAGTTAATTGGTTTTTCACATTTTTAAACAAGATTTTTAACACAATCATTTTATGACCACTTCTTCTGAGAATGACAAGTACCATATATAAAACAATGGTTGAAACATCATGTTGCACCACAAGTGTTAAAATACATTTGGAGTAGGGTTTGGGAAATGACAGCTATCACATTCATGAGGTGGTATGAAAAAATGGATATGCTGAAAAGCAGGGGTCAAAATATTGAGAATTACCACAGTTACGAGCATGCACTGAAGAATTGCAATGTAAACTCATAACTTTGTGGTTTTCTTACATTTCTCCCCCAGATTTTCAACCTAGCCTTCTTATGACCCCACATAGCTTTCCTAAGAGCCCAACTCATGAACAAGGGTGGAAAAAAAATTTCAAATCCTGCTCAAAAGCTGATTTCAAGCCACAAGTGTGAAGCACACATTTTGGCCAGGATTTGAAAAATAACAGCTGTCACATTCATGAGGTGCTGTGAAGACATGGCTATGTTGAAAATGTGGGGGAAAATACTGGAAATGACCAAAGTTACAAGCCTGCATTTGTAAATTTGAATGCAGGCTCATAACTTTTTTTATATGGTTACACCACATGTTCAACATAATCTTCTTATGACCCCACCTTATGAACAATGGCAGAGAAAATGTTCAATTCCTGCCTGAAAGGTGATTTCATGCAGTGACTGCAAAATCACCTTTCCAGACAGATTTGCCTAATTTCACCACCATTGGTAATGAGGTGGGGTCCCAAAAAAGGCATTTTGATAATTCGCAGCACACATATTCAAAAATGACCATGTTATGATGGCAAGTTTAGAACTCCACTGAAATACATTGAATTGCATACCTGATTTTCTTGATTCACGGTCCAGCATTGAAGAGTGAAGACATGTCTGTGGTCCAGAGAGGATTATAGCATTGGACCCCGGTAGTTAAGTAAGGGCTTGGGGGTGGGTGCTGAGTGGGAGGGTCAGATGGGGGGACAAGAATGGCACCAACAGCAACAGACATCGATGGACAGTTTTCTTTTTTATGGGGCATATGTAAAAAAAAAAAGGTACAGTTTTCTTTCTTTAAGGTGGTAACACTGGGGATTGGGCACCCCCAGTGTCAGTGTTATATTTGGCAGCACTGAGGGTAGGCTTCCTGGTGTTGTAGAAGCACAACTGGCAGGGTGTGGGGGTAGGAGCCAGCATGGGGGATTGGGCAGCCCATTCCAGAATATTAACATTTGTGGGTTGGCCTTGGGGGGGGTGGGTGCTGAGTGGGAGGGCCTGCTAGAGGGGGACAGTAACAGTGGTGGTAGCAACAGATATTGATGGATGGTTTCCTTTTTTTAGGGTGTATTTAAAAAAAAAATTATGAGGGATGTTTTTCTTTATTTCCAGTGGAAACACTGGGGATTGGGCACCCCCAGTGTTGGTGTTATATTTGGCAGCACTCGGGGTAGCTCCCCAGTTTTGCAGAATCAAAACAGGCAGGGTGGGGGGTAGCAGCCAGTAAGGGGATTGGGCATCCCTTGCCGGAATATTAACATGTGTGGGTTGGGTTTGGGGGATAAAGAAGTAGCATTACAGACATCAGTGGACAGTTTTCTCCTTTACAGAATGTAATTCAAAAATGAAACAAAACAAAAAGCTGTGAGGGGTGGTTTTCAGCAGGCTGATCATGATGGATCAGATGTGCTTGCTGGGCAGTATTATGTAGATCAAAGGAAAGAGCTGCTCTGTGATTGGGTTGACTCTCTACTTTGAACTACACAAAGTTTCTGCCCAACAAGCCTGAACAGTGTCATGGTCAGCCTGGCTGATGATTGGTGTGACACTGATGAGCCCCTTGCAGACCACTCTACACTGGACTAACAGTGTTACACCTTTCAAAACTCAGTCTCCTAACAAAATGTTTGTTGTGCTTGCATTCATGGCGAACATAAAAAGAGGCAGTACTATAGCCTCAAAACCTTGTATCTTTAATTTCTTGTTACCTGAATGAGTGTACTATCTTCATATAGCAAAAACATTTATTTTGTTGGTCTCTTGTTAAGTACTTATAATAGAAATATAGGAACATAGAAACATAGATCATGATGGCAGAAAAAGACCACTGGTCCATCCATTCTGCCCATAACACCCTGTGATACCCTGAGACCTTTTGTCAATAGGTACTGGGTTTTTGTCTACACTATCTACTCCCTTGCTCCCTGTTTCACTGCTAACCCCCTTTCTGACTACGAATCCCTTAACTCTGCCCCAGCCATGCTTGAAACCATTGCTGGTTTTGGCACCCTGCTTCACTTGTCGGGATGATACTGATTCTGCAATTCACAAAAGAAAACCTTTTTCAGAGTAGCCTTCTACTGTGCAGATCATTACAAACTCCATTCTAGACACAGGAATAAATGCTACTCACCTACTTATCAATTTCCATGTGTTTATTAGAAACAAATAAATCACTGTGCAAAGCCACCAATGTTTTGGGGGTAGTTGGAGACCTTCTTCCTCAGGATATGGCAGTGTGTCTAAAAATATATGTATTTATATAACATTTTTTGTATGTCCTCTGTTATTAGTCAGCATTCCTCTCAACTTCTCGACATTAAAAATCATAACAGTGGCCTTCAAAAATAATTGCAAATGGCCAGAATGTGTAGCACTTTCTTATTTTAAACAATAATATGTCTACAAATAGTGGGCTTCATCTAGTTAGCGATAAGGAATGTTTCTGTCAATTTAGTTCAATAATTTAATAGTTTGTGTGTCCAGAAATAGCTCTAACATTTTTAAGAATGTCAGTAAACCTCTGTGGAGAAGGATAAATTTGAGTGTGAAAATCATAGCGCTATGCACAATTCATAGCACTTGAGAGGTATAACCTCACTGTAATCAGTCAACACTTCAGTGATAATAAAGGAATAATGCACGACAGGGTGTGTGTCGTGCTGGGATGACGCCATTCCTGGGGGGGTTGGGCATGAGGCCACAGGCGAGTGGGAGTCAATAGCCCAGGCGTGTGCTATCCCAAACGACACACACTCTGAAGTGCATTATTTCTATTATACAATGGCTTGTTGTTATATATAAAATAAAAAAATTATTTTAAAGAATGTTTTTATTAGAGTGGAAAAATATTTTTGTTTCTTAAGAGGAGATGCAAAAAAAGGGCTCATCCATAGTGGGCCATCATTATGACAGCAGAGTTGTGGCTTCGTGCTGGGATAATGCCATGGGTTCAGCCCCAACCTGACCAATCACAGTCCAAGATTATTTCTTGCCATTGTATAATTACTGCAATAACACACAGTGGAAATACTAAAAAAAAAAAAAGAAAAAAAAATACACACGCATACACACACACACACATATATATATATGTATTTATTTATATACGGATATACAATTGGCCGACTCAAAATATGCAATTTATCTTCAAGTGTGAGGGGGCAGGACCATAACTCATGAGCAGCAGAGCCACGAGTGAGTTATGAAAGTCCTGCCCACTCACAAGTGAAGATAAATTGCCTATTTTGAGTCAGGCTATTGTATATTTGATGTATACTGTACAACAGTAGTTTACAAGTTATAACGTTTAAATCTCCAGTTTGTTTGAAGATATTGCAATTTTTCTTTGATTTTAACTGCTTGCTTCAGTGCTGCACTTGGCACTGTGATGTCATCAACATTGTAGAAACTGCTCTCTGATTGGTTTAGTATTCCACTGTGATAACAGTAACTTAAAAAATATCTCATTGTGACAGCAGTAACAATGATATTTTTTGATATATTGCTGCTACTGATGTCACTAACTAAGATATATTTTTTATCTTGTCATTTTCAACCTCACTGCTGTTGTGTATCTATCTATCTATCTATCTATCTATCTATCTATCTATCTATCTATCTATCTATCTATCTATCTATCCATACACTAAAAGCAATTTACCTGTCTCTGTATCACACATTGAGATTCTATTTAAACCACCTAACAATGCCTGTCAGAAATGAAAAATATACCATATTGTAGATATTCTGGTACTATATATCACGTCATGTGATCTCCTATAATCTTGCTACTTACTGTAGTGCACCACAGTACATCAAACATAAAGTACGCTTACTAATAATCTTACTGTATCTTTGCATTTAGACTGGTGTGTTTTAAGCAGTCGATTTCTATAAGACAGATCTAGTGTGTATTAATGTAATATTTATTTTAAAACTTAAAAGCTGTGCATAATAACAGTCAACCAGAAGGAGTTATGTATTACCTCTCTGTTCTACTTATTGTGGGGCAGCTCCCAGCTTTTCCTTCACACTTTGAGCACTTCACTTGTGAAAGGGGGCTCCATTTTAAGCCTCCTTTGCAGCCGCTGAGTTGGGGGGCATCAGCATGATGGTGTCATCATGTAATGATGTCAGGGCATATCTGACATAGGCAGGAGTTAGTCATGCCCCCAGCTATGTCCCCAGCCTGTGAAACAGCACTTTCTAGCTTTAGAATACATCTCAGTGTCAGCTGTTTGCTCATTTTAATTTCTTTACTATGGCAAAAGGATGGGTCTATGTCAAAATCATGAAAAAAATATAGCAATTTCAGTAATAGCGTGGAGACATTAGCGAAGTGGAAAATGGCGATAGAAAGTATAGTGAGTGAAAAGATAATGCCAGAACAATTATAGCATGCTGTTATGTCCATAATTTGTCCAAATACTTTCAGAAGAATTGTAGGACGCTGTTCATTCTCTCAGTTTCCCTGGACTTCCTGTTCCTTAGCAACTTGCTGTTGCTTGGTAACCAGCCCATAGTCAACCCAGAATCCTTGGCAGCATATTCTCCTTAGCTACTTGCTGTTGCCTGGTAATCAGCCCATAGTCAACCCAGAGTCCTCAGCAGTGATAGAGCACAAGCAGCTGTAGAAAACACATCACAAGTACTAGTGACATCCACTGCCTCTGTGCCAGAGTCAGTAAGTTGTCGCCTTCCCGAAATTAGGTTAATGAAGCACACCATTCGGCGAATTAGACAGCAAGAGCGTGCAAGGCCCAGTAACTCCAACATGTGTAGAGTCCCTTTTAATACCAAATGAGTTTGCTGTGCTGGGATCTGAGGAAAGATTCCTTCTATATGACAGCAGGCAGAAAGGGACAGAATTCTTGTGTTTGGCACTGAGGGTAATATCCATATTAAGTATCAATGAAGACATCTAGGAGTGTGGATTAGGAGCGTGGATTGTGTATTCAATAAAGGATTTCTGGCAACTGCCACTTTTTTTTTTTTAAATTTGTATTTTTGCGATTTTGACTCTCATCTCCCTCATGCTAAATCTTGTACTGGTCCCATCTCCCTTTACATTAGTTGCCACTTCATCTGCTTTTGCATTTGTTGTGGTCAAACAGGAGTTCAGCATGTTTGCAGTTCATTTGCATCACCAGATAAGGAAAAAGGTCCAGGTCCCCATACGACACACAGGGGAAAAGCCAGACCTCACCCAACAACTAACACACCAAAATCTGGCCAATGGAAAATCATGCACACAAATGCTCGCAGTCTAGGGAACAAGATCCCAGACCTGCAAGCAATAATGACAGAGGCTAAACTGGACATAGTAGCAATTAGCGAGACGTAGTTTACCAGTAACCAAACTTGGGAGACTTTAGTACCTGGCTATGTACTGTTCAGAAGAAACCGAGATGCAAAAAAGGGGGGGGGGGGTTGAGTGGCCCTGCATGTCAATGAAAATATCAAAGCTACAGAAATTTAAATTACACATAAGGAGCCAGAAGAACTGTGGGTCACACTGGAAACAGGAAATGGGGTTGTCTACAGGCCCCCAGACCAGGGGGAGGACGTAGACACATTACTGTTAGAAGATATACAAAACATAACAGCTAAAGGGGAGGTTCTGATAATGGGAGGCTTAAACATGCCAAATACAGATTGGTCAATACCAGCAGTAACATCTGACAGAACTAAAAACATGGTGGATTCCCTGCAGGGTGAGGGCCTCAAACAACTGGTACAACAACCCACAAGAGACAGGGCTATCCTAGATCTAGATCTAGTACTGACTAACAGGGAAATGATCACAGATCTCCAGGTAGAATTTCACCTGGGGGCCAGTGACCATCACATGGTATTGTTCAATTTGGCCACTACAACTAAATCATCCCATTCCAAGGCAACAATATGGGACTTCAGAGGAGTTGACTTTGATAAGATGGCCAACAGAGTTAAGCTAGCCCTGGCAAAAAGAAATACAGGTAAGGGGGTTCAGGCAAAGTGGGCACGCATTAAGGATGCAATACCTGAAGCAACATCCCATTGTGTTAGAGAGAAAAGGAAGTGCAAAAGAAGAAGGAAACCACTTTGGTTCTCAAAAATGGTAGCAGAAAAGGTCAGAGTCAAAAGGCTGGCCTTCAGGAAATATAAGGGTATGCAGCAGGATGAAGATAGGGAGGCATACCAAACTTCCTTAAGGGAAGCAGGGAAGGCAGTAAAGTAGGCAAAGGCCCAAACCAAGGAAACACTAGCACAAACAGTAAAAGAACAGGACAAGACTTTCTATAGATACATTAGTGAAAGGAGAAAGTCCAGAGGGGTTATTGCTAAGATTAAAGGAGGTAAGGGGGCATGTGAGGAGGAGGACCATGTAAAAGCATCTATCCTAAATAGATACTTCTGCTCAGTATTTACTGAAGAGAAGGTAGGGCAGGGCCCACAGCTCAGCACCATGGACACGGGGGGAGGGAGGTGTGCTCTAGTCCCTTCACAAAAGAAAGGGTCCTACAGGAGCTCGATAAGCTCAAGGTGGACAAGGCAATGGGACCTGATGGCATACATCCCAGGGTACTAAAGGTGCTAAGGGTGGAACCAGCAGAGCCAATTTCAGAACTGTTTAGTGAGTCTCTGAGCACAGGAGAGGTCCCAGAAGACTGTCGAAGGGCTCATGTGATCCCGTCCACAAGAGTGGTAGCAGGGAGGAGGAGGCAGGGAACTACAGACCAGTCAGTCTTACCTCAGTAGTGGGCAAGATTATATAGGCACTCCTTAAGGAAAGGATAGTGCAACACCTGGAGTCCATAAGAGCACAAGATCCAAGACAGCATGGGTTTACAAAAGGAAGGTCCTGTCAAACTAATCTCATAGATTTCTTTGACTGGATAACCAGAGTGGTGGACCAAGGGGGAGCAGTTGATGTTGCCTACTTTGACTTCAGCAAAGCTTTTGATATTGTTCCACATAGAAGATTGATTAATAAGCTGGGTAGGCTCGGGGTGGGTCAGAAGCTGGTCAGCTGGGTGGCAAACTGGTTGACGGGCAGAAAACAGAGAGTGGTGGTAAATGGTATACAGTCAGAAGAGATGCAAGTCACAAGTGTGGTACCACAGGGATCAGTCCTGGGGCCAGTCCTCTTCAATATCTTCATCAGTGACATTGCAGATAGACTGGAGGGTAAGGTTTGTGTGTCTGCAGATGACACTAAGATCTGCAACAGAGTAGATGATCCAGATTGGGTGGGCAGAATGAGAAGAGATCTGGATAAACTAGCAAAATGGTCGGAAGAGTGGCAACTGGGGTTTAATGCAAAGAAGTGCAAGATCATGCACATAGGGAAGAGAAACCCTGAAGCCACCTATAGGCTGGGAGGGGAGTTGCTAGCAGTCACAAGAGAAGAAAGAGACTTGGGCGTCCTCATCACCAATGACCTGAAATCATCCAAGCAGACCACTAAAGCAGTAGGTAAGGCTAGGGGGATGTTATGGTGTATTAGTAGGGGTATCACAAGCCAGAAGAGGGAGGTAATAATCCCTCTTTACAAGACTCTGGTTAGGCCCCATCTGGAGTACTGCGTGCAGTACTGGAGGCCACACTTTCACAAGGATATTAACCAAATTGAGGCAGTCCAGAGAAGGGCAACCAAAATGGTGCAGGGACTGTATCAGAAAACATATGAGGACAGATTAACGGAGTTCAATATGTATACCCTAGAGCAAAGGATGGAGAGAGGTGATATGATCGAGACATTCAAACACCTTAAGGGCATTAACAAGGTGAAAAAGTCTAACATGTTTCAATATAAGAAAAATAGCAGGACAAGAGGATACAGCATGAGATTAGAGGGAGGCCGATTAAGGGGTAATATGAGGAAGTTCTTTTTCACAGAAAGGGTGGTGGATGCATGGAACGGCCGACCTCGGGAAGTGGTGGATATGAATATAGTGCAGGGCTTCAAACAGGCATGGGATATGCATAAGGGAGCAATACAGATGAGTATGAATAGCTAGGCCATTGACAGAGCAAAGGTCGATGGCACATTTATAAGGTAGAAAAAGAAATGGGCAGACTGGATGGGCCTTGCTTTCCTTATCTGCTGTCAACTTCTATGTTTCTATGTTGCAAATCTATACTGCTACTGCTCTGATCATGCTAAATCTCGGTTTCCCTGGTTCCTGTTCTTTAGCAACTTGCTAAATCTTGTACTGGATCCTTTGCATTAGTTGCTGCTTCATTTCTCTTCACTTTAGTTTTGCAAATCTATGCTGCCACTGACATTAATTTGACACGAACTGCAGGCACTAATTTGATGCTATCAAAGTCGCCATTAATGGTGATTGCTATTAAATGTCACTCACTATTGATGGATTTGCGATTCTTTCTTCGCGATTATTTATTCGCTATTATTTCCTCGCTATTTTCACAGGATACCCGAAAGGGCCAGTCAATCTCATTTACCCACATTGAAAAATTGTTACCTGTTATTTATTTATTTATTTTAATTTATTTTAATCTTTGGTAACCTGGCAAGGTCCACTGGGCACAAATGCCTGTTTTCATGGGCAACCTAGGAGCACTGGAGAGGTTAAGTAACTTGCTCAGAGTCACACAGTATGCAAGTAGATGTTGTGGGAATCAAACCAAGCTCATTCACAGCTCATTACTCTATCCTCTAGGCTACACTGCCAGCAAATACATATCTGATGGAACCTTCACATTTCAAATGCTGCTGTTTTTTTTACTGTACCCAGCACCAGGTTCAACACCCTCCATTTCATTTTTTTTAACCTCTTAGCACTCAAACTAAGAAACCGGTATCACTGTATATTTAAACAGTCTCTCCCATCCCAACAAATTGAATTGCTGGCCTTAATAGAAAATGAATCTCAAAGGCCCATTACAGGCCTAGGGAAAAGTGTGTGTGTGTGTGTGTGTGTGTGTGTGTGTGTGTGTGTGTTTTATAACTAAGATGCTGACAAAAGGAGTAATGGGGAGACATGACTGAGTAGTTGGGATATACAGATATTACTCCTGCTGTTTGGATTTACAAATATTACTCCCGTAATTGATTGGAGGTTGGGGCACAGTGGTTCCTACTTTATTTTCCCATAGAAGGTATAGAGTGTTTAGGTTAGAGAGGAGGGTATGTTGAGAGAGATGCTATCAGATGAGGAAAGGGCTGGCAGGATACCACTTTGATTTTTGTTTATTATTTTTTTCCTGTGTGTGAATTTTTAGTATTTATGAAAGGTGCTGGATTCACAGCACTGAAATCTGAAGTCCTCCGCTTATCCACATGACAGGTACTACACTGGTGATAACACTGCAAGCTTCCACACACCGCCCCACCAATGTGCCTCAACCCCACTGTAGAGGGACCACCACATAGGTGAGAGGCTAGTTCAGACTTCTTCCCCATTCAGTCTTTGGTCTCTTATGTGAGACTGCCAAAAAGGGTGTCAGTGAATGCCAACTATGTTGGTGTTTTTTGTGATGTGGGCACCTGCTCATAGGGAAACTAGACTGAGACCACCATAGCTCATTTAATATAAGCCACTAAACAGCCTTCAAGTGATAACCACTTTTGGCCACTACCAACCTGTGCTTGATTTGAACCTGTGACCTAGAGGTGAAAGACACCTTAGATTTTTTTATTTATTTTCAGTTGCTCACAAGAGGACAAGGAAATGGTGGCAAGTGATGATTGAGGGGGTGGAAAGCAGTCATGGGACTATCTTTGGCCACCTAGGATCAGGAGAAAAGCTTTTATTTCTATTTCTAAACTTCCTTTTTACAGCTGCAATGGGCGTAGCCCTGCAGATGTTTTGCATTCAGAAAAGGTCTGATGTCATGTTTGCTACCAAACAACATGATAAGTGTTAAAATAGAGTCCTCTGTTGGAGCTGCATTACTACACTGCCTGTGTGTATAGGAGCTGACAAGCACTATTTTTCCTCTTGCTTGAGGAGTTAATTGAGCCCTCCCTCAGCAGAGTCTCAGACATTCTACACTACAGTCAGCAAACACAGAAAGTTTACTCATTATTTTCTGTCAGTCATTTTGTTTCAGGTTACAAATGGATAGTAGACATCATACAAAGCTATTGGAAGTAGAATGGGTTAAACACTTTCTGGTGCTTTCTGCATAACAGATAAGCACTGCTGCACCCTCAGCCCCTATGAAGTAAGCAATAAGACATGATAGGGTGGTGGTTGTTATGTGATAACCGCACACCTAGGTGCGTGGTGAGGCACGAGGCTGAAGGCCGAGTGTCTTTCCGCACCTAGGTGTGAGGTTATCACATAACAACCACCACCCTGGAGTGTCTTATTGCACTTATAAAATGGGAAATAACTATAGAAGCAAAAAAAATGACAAGGTGTTTATATTTTGAAAACTTTGTAACATTTATTTAAATACTGAAAAGAGAATTAATTGAAACATTGAGATAAAATAGTCCGTTGGTAAACTTTTTTGAATGGTAAAAAATAGCAATTATTAACAACATTAGCAAACAACAGTCTATTTGTTGTAGTTTATGAACTGCACTTTACTTAACTGTGATTTTCTTAATCTGTCCTGAACATCGAATTCGTACACAGACTGCGCCATTGTGCGCTACATGTGCGAAAACACATTTTGAAGGAGATGTGAAAAATGACAGTTGTACTGTTCATAAGGAGGTGTGGTAAATGGCAATACTGAAAATCTGGGTAAGAAAATAATAAAATGCTCAGTTACAGTGATGTATGAGAACTACTGCTGCATTTCGTCAAACAGTCGTTTTAGGGAATATTTTTCCCAAATTTCAACATAGCCAGTTTAAGACCACTGCTCATGAACAGTGTCACTGTGATTTTATTAATCTGTCTGGAACATTGATTTTGCACACCAACTGCACCATTGTGCGCTACATGTGTGAAAACACATTTCGGGTGAGATGTGAAAAATAACAGTTGTACTGTTCATAAGGAGGTGTGGTAAAATGGCAATACTGAAAATCTGGAGTGAAAATATTAAAAATGCTCAAAGTTATGAGCTTGCATAGGAACTGCACAACACACGCTCGTAAAACAGTCGTTTCGGGGAATATTTTCACCAAATTTTCAACATAGGGTTTTTGGAAGCCTACCTCATGAACTGTGACACTGTCATTTTGTTAATCATTCCAGAAAGGTGGTTCTGCGCAGTGACTGTGGAACCACCTTTCGGGACCGATTAATGAAATAACAGTGGTACAGTTCATGAGGTGGCAGCCCCCAAAACCCCATGTTGAAAATTTGGTGAAAAAATTCCCAGAAATGACTGAGATATGCACTAAAGTTGAAAAAATCCATTTATGTCATTATACAGCTTACTGGCATTTCTTCAGTTCGCAGTCAGCTTTAAAGAGTGCAGACATGTTCCCGGTCCACCGAAGATCATCGCGCTGGGCTCCGGAGGTAAGTATGGGTTGAGGTAGGTATGCAGAGGGTGGGTGCAGGTTGGGGGAGGGGGCAAAAGAATCTATGAGGGAAGTTTTTTTTTATTTATTTACACACAAGGGACTTTTGTCACACTGGGTGGGCTCCGTGTGGCTTGTAAAGGTGAAGCTGAAGGGAGATTGGGCACCCTGTTGGCTAAGGACATTTTGCCATGCTAGGGTGGGCTCCCAGCCGTAGCATACTAACATTTTTTGGGGGCGGTGAAACCGATGGGGATTGGGGCACCCTGTCAGCAACAAGCTTTTGCCATGCTGGCTGGGCCCCAGCATGGCACCAGGCAGCTGGGGGGACAGTGAAGGTGACGAAGTTGGGCACCTGTCAGCTAAGGAAGTTTTTGCCATGCTTGGGTGGGCTCCCAGTGTGGCATACAAACATTTTTGGGTGGGGCAGTGAAACTGACGGGGGATTGGGACCCCCATCGGCAAATGTGAGATTCAAACCCAGGTCTCCAGAATTGCTGCATAGACCATTCAACCTCTATACTATGCTGCCTCCTTTAATATTAAGTTGTATATTTAAATTAACTGATAGCCCGTGTCACCGGCCAATTTCCTCTATGGATTGCTTTTATTAATATTAGCAATGTATTTTGGCACTTTGGGTCTACCTCTGCCTATTTAACTGTGTTTTCCCACCTTTTCTTTTTGTTTATAAAGTATTACTTTATTGCCTACTTTCTTCATCCTGTTTTTTTGTTTTCTGTTTTTCCCCACATTCAAGACATAGAATGTTTATCATGGAATGTTTACCATGGAACACAGAGATTCAAAATTCTGCTCCATTCCACTTGTAGAATGTTAATCTCCTGACATTCTGTACACACAGACAACAAAGGCCTGTTTTAGAGCCAGAGACTCAATTATATCACTGTTAGGGCAAGCATGAGAGATTTCACTGATGAGCAGGTAAAGACAGAAGGGGGATTTTTCACTGTTAGTAAACAAACAGTTGTAATGAAAACTATAAAAAACACAATGTTTCTAATTTGTTTATTTGTGTAAGGGGAGTGTGATGATCAGGGAAACAATATTTAATGAATTTATTTTTTTATTTAAGGTAGTTTTATTTTAAGGGCCCAGCTGAAGTTTTTTTTACAGTGTAAAGGTAGCAGCCATGTTTATAATGGAAGATTAGTTCTGGTTGAAGGGGGACTGATGGAAGATAGTTCTGGTTGTATGAGGACTGATTTGCTCATTGTGTGATGTGGTTTAGGACCAGGATGACTGTGCTTATATAGAGATTTAATGTACAGTCAGCTGATGTCTCTTGGCCAATGAGATTTCTAGATGTTTTCTTACCATTTTATAACATCTCATTAAGTCATTTGACATGTCCAACCTAACAGCAATCACCCTGTTACTTTGTAAGACATTCCATAGCAAAGAGTTCCATTGATGTCTGTTCCCAAATAATAAACACATTCAAAGTGTTAAATGCCAACTTCATTTTCTCAGACAGGCAGTTCTGGGGAGACACTAGTACCTGACATTTAATGATTACTTGTCTGTTATATTATTAGAATTTCAATTCTGTCTGTTTCTCTGTGGAGAAAGTAGCAAGCTGTTGAACACGCTGCATACTTTGGAACACAGTGGACTGTCAAGGATGTTGGTGCCTGCTGCTTTTTTTATTTTTGTAGAAGAAACATTTAATGTATATAATCTTGCAGATGTATGAATTTAGTTTTCCAAATATTTGTTTTTTAATAATGTGAATATATCCATTGCACTAAAACAGGCAGTTGTGCTTTAGTTATTATTTTAAATAGCACTGTGTTCTTAACCTACAATTTGTGACTATAGGTGTCTACAACTGAATGATAGTAACCACATTTGCTTCACTTGCAAGTAGGAAGGTATGTGTGTGTCTCCTTTTTGAATGACTTAGGTTATGAAGTGACACACGGAATCTAATCAGTTCATAACATACTGTATTGTAATTAAATGAACTGATGAAAATTCATTTTTCCTGTCCATGGATATGCTAAAACAAAAATGACTCAACAAAATGTTTAAAAAAAAGGAATTGAGCAGTAATTTAGATGATGTGGTGTAAAGAGCTGCTCCCTGGAAAATTACCTGGTTGGGAGTTGGGGGGGGGCCTGCCACAAGCAGAATGGGACTTCAAGGATGGGGAGCTCATGGCAGCAGAAGAGGCATGATGGCATTAAAAGCTTAATGGTGTGGATGCAGAGACACCAATATCTGAGCATGACTTTGGCAGAGGACCAAGTGTGACTTGGGGGTGGGGGATCATCAGGAATTGAATGTCTTGGTATTTTTAGCATAATGGTTTTCTGAAACTTCAACCTTCACTGGGATAGACTCTGCATCCATCTGTACAGTACATCACTAAGCCACATGCAGTGGGGTATGAGTAGAAACAAGATCACCAGACCCAGACCAGAGCTATGAAATCTGGACTGAGCACAGCTTGTGCAAATATTGCTGATCCACTCACTCCAGATGATCTGGTCTAGCTTTTATCTATCTGGTCTGGTCCTGATGGTTAGTTTTGAACCATACCAAGGAAGGGTTGAAAAACAGACTTCCAGGAATGGGCCAGATAAGTAAAAGTCAGACTGAAGAGTGCAGCCAGAGTGACCAGTCCAGCAGTATTTGTACAAGTTGCACCCAGTCTGGCCAGTTTGGATTTTTACAGAACTGCTGTGGTTCAGGTCTGTCAGTCCAGTTTTTAATCAAACAATCAATCTTTATTTTATACTGAAAGGTATGTGAGCAAAAATGCCCATTTACACAAACGTCCAGTTAAGCATATGAAAAGAACAGAACACCAGGTAAAACAATTACATAGTAAAATACAGTATAAACAGGTCTAATACAAAGATCTAGGGGAATATACAGAAGAAAGGGGAAGCAAATACAAACATACGAAATTGCCGGCAGAAAAAGGCCCACAGTTCTATCAAGTCTGCCCGATTGTGCAGCTCTTAGTTTCAAATCACTACAGCTGCCCCACCCCACCCAAACCCCTCCTTCCTCCCCTTTCCCAATCTTTCCCCTTTGTGTTCTTGTCTGTACTAACCCTGCCATTGATTCTGTCCCAGGCCTGCTTAAAGCTATCCACTGTCCTCAGTTTGATTAACTCCTCCAGCAGTGGGTTCCATCCTGCCACCACTCTCTCTGTAAAGTAATGCCTCCTCATCTCCCTCCTGAACCTTCTCCTTCAACCTCCAGACTGTGCCCCCTAGTGACCCTTCTCACCTTTAAGTAGAAAAATCCTCCATCTCTGACTTTATTTATGCCTCTCAAGTACTTAAAGGTCTCTATCATGTCCCCTCTTTCCCTTCTCTCTTCCAGTGAATACATGTTGAGCTCCCTCAAACTTTCCTCATATGGCAACTCCCCTAGTCCCATGATCATTTTCATAACCCTGCGCTGCACCCCTCCAGTAATCTTATATCCTTTTTGAGGTATGGGCACCGGTACTGTACACAGTACTCCAAGTGTGGCCTCACCAGTGATCTATACAAGGACAGGATGACCTCCTCCTTTCTAGAGGTGATCCCTCTGGTAATGCACCCCAGCATCCTATTTTGTCCTTGCTGCCACTCTCCTACACTGTGCTGATACCTTCACATCCCCTGTGACAATTAGCTCCAGGTTCCTTTCCTCCTCTGAAGCAATTACCTGCACTCCCCCCAGCCAGTACCTGGTCCTAGGTTTAATGTCTCTGAGGTGCTTGACCTTGTACTTCTTAACGTTAAACTCCAACTGCCACTCCATAGACCAGTGTTTGAGTTTAGCCATATCCTCCCTGAGAGCTTGACTCCCTTCCTCATTGTCCACTTTTGCACAAATCTTAGTGTCATCCGCAAACAGTCTGACCTTACTCTTGACCCCCTCTGCAATGTCTCCAGTGAAGACATTGAACAAAAGAGGGCCCAGCACTGAACCTTGTGGTACCCCACTTGTTACTGCCCTTAGCTTGGATGTCTTCCCCCTTACAACAACCCTCTGTTGTCTGCCCTGCAACCAGCTCTCAACCCACCCCACCAGTTTCTCTACTGTCCTCATGTCCCTCAGCTTGTTCATTAACCTCCCATGTGGCACTGAGTTGAAAGCCTTGCTGAAGTCCAGATACAGGACATCCACAACATGGCCTTCATCAACCACCCTAGTGACCCAGTCAAAGAAGTCGATCTGGTTAGTTTGACACAATCTTTTTGAGACAAACCCACGCTGTCTCTCATCCTGTAGACCATTACTATTGAGAAAGGTTATCAGCCTCTCCTTCAGAATGGGCTCCATCAACTTCCCCACTATGGAAGACAAGCTCAGCCCCTTTTCCCCTCTCTGATCTCCTGAGCCATCTTCAGGTCCCTTGCTGCCTTGGCTGCCCTGGTCACCTCCTTAGATGCCTTTGTGAACACCTTTCTATTATCTTCACACCCAGATTTTTTGAACTGAATAACAGTGACAAATTTACAACATGGAGATATAGTTGGAGGTACAATTCAGTAACAGTTGGAGGTACAATTCAGGAACAAGAATAGTTGGGTGATATGATAAAGACATAAAATTTGCACAATACCATCTAAATAAAGTAGAAACTTAAATATCAATACAAGCACAGAGGTCAGAAAATAATAATAATAATTAATAATAATAATAATAGCTTCATGTCACAAAAGCTCCTTTCAAATATCTAGGTGCTTTACAAAAGATTAAAAGATGATAATAAAACAATAAATACAATATAAAGCAAACAGAATTCAACAGGGTTCATTTACTAAATGACATCAAAGGCCTGGCACCATAAGTTGGTTACCCAAAATAGGCTAAGGTGAGGAGCTCGGGAAATATTCCACATGACAACCAATAGTGGTGAGAGCCAAGCAACATATAAGGAGTAAGTAAAGGAAGGGGGAGAGAGATATGGAAGTAGAATTACAGGTCTTCACATAGAAGTCTCTTCCACACTCGTTATGTTAATTTTCCTCCTCAAACTATGCTAATTGTATTGTAATACATTATACAGTTCATTTTGTACTAAAAACATTTATTCAAACGTTACCAATAATGACTACTGCTGAACTATATGTATTTAGGAAGGCTGCTAATTTGTGGTGCCATTCACTAGAGGTCTTGAGAGTAAATGGGATGGTGACAGACTGTAATGCAATGCATAGTGGATAACAACAAAAGTGACATGGTCTGGTCAGGAAAATTTACATAAGTGAGTTTGCAGAGGCTTTCATGTAAAGAGCAATAACTTGTACTGACTTTCTGTAATGTTTGAATCATCATTTTTAATGTCAGCATCTCAATTTCTTGCAGGTCCTGCATCTATTGGCACCTCACTGTCACAAAGTTGCAAGGCAGTATTCAACTGAGGTCCTGATTTCTTTTTTTTTCCTGTGTTTTTGAGCATACTTTATTACTGTGAGTTTATTGTTCTAAACTATTATTCTCCTCACCCTGGATAGTGCATTTCACTCCTTTACCCATCAACTGTGCCCCCCCCCCCCAGATTCACAAGATAATTTCCTAGGTGTGTAGTGTGCTGTAGAAATGATATAAGATAGTGACAACTGAGTGGTTTGCTCATGCTACACGGAGCAAAGTCTACAACCAATACAAAACATCCAATGTTCATTTATCCCCATAAACAGATGTTCACAGAACAGTTAGTACTAGTTGACTTTCTTTTTTCTTCCACATCTAGCAAGCTAGACATTGTTTCATAGATAAACCACCCCAGAAAAAAAAAGAGAAATAAATCTTTTATTTCTTTGGAAATGCCTTTACAATTTAGCACATTTAAAATACTACACACCTCAGCTACATAAAGAAAATTAAACATCAATACATACATATTCAGAGGCAGAAAATAAAATGCTGTAATACAGTCAAACAATGCATTTTACAACACCACCAGCTATGCCAGATAAACAGTCACACAATAACTCACTACCTGGATAAATGTGAATTGCTTGAAAACAGACTGTTAAAGAAATGATCATTCCATGTAACACAGTCTGTACTGAAAAATTTACTACGGTAGCATCAGTGAGTCACAGCTCCACTTATGACTTCCATGTGATGTGTGATGACTATGTCTGCACACTATACTTTCGGTGAACTTTATTATTGTTGCTTTAAAACCACATGATAATGACAGCACTGTCAGTGCAGCTCTGTAAATTTCTCTCTCACTCACCCTCTCCCTCTCCTTCTGTTTGTCTGTCTCTGTCTCTCCAGACCTCTCACAGTAAGCATCATGAATGTCAGGAGCTTAAAAAAATAGATTTAATCTGTGTATATATTTTGATGTGACAGCATAGCTGTTTTTGAATTTCTGCTTGATAATCAATTGTAAAAATACATAAATCACTGCAAGATATATACAGATGACAGATACGTAACTGTGCCTTTCAATTTGATGATCAGTACATTTGGAGTGGCACAATTCTGCACTATAAATACTATTTTTATTTCCACTCCTGACATTCTTGGTGAATATTGTGAGAAATGTAGGGGGGTGGATAGAGAAATTTACACAGGTGTGCCAACAGTGCTGTTATTATCATGTGAGATGCCATAACTTGCACGGAGGTTCCAAGTGGAGCTGCAATTACTTCAGTACAGATATGGAATGCTCATTTATTTGTCAGACAGCCTGTTTACAAGCAATTCACATTTCTTCAGCTAGTGAGCAATTGTGTGACAGTACTTAGTGTAAGTCCTATACCTTTATAAGGGTATATACTATGGAACTTTTTTTTAACACTATTGTAAGAAGATATCGTATTAATATGCCCCTTTTATAGTGAACTGTGTTCTATTGTTAAAGTAACAACATAGCTGGTGCAGTTTAAGTTTTACATAGTGTTGACCATGATAAGCACAACAATGGGACAATGTAGTAAGGGGTTATCTGAAATGACAAGTGCAGGAACTTGAAGCCAGGTGCAAAATAACGACAGTAACAGTAATACCTGTACTGGTGTTTCCAGGAAAAAATAATAACATTTTCATTAAGAAGATACAGGTTCACCTAGACTTCGTTGACCTCCCATTGACTGGAGCAACAGAATTAGATTGCTGATCTGTGAGAAATATTTTGTTGTCTTAGGTGTAAGGAATTACATCTCTTTTTGAGTACACAGTAGAGTCATGTGGCTGATGCATGAAAGGAAGCATGGTTCTGACTCAGTCATCCATCAGGCACTGCAGCCTGAGGGGCTGTGTTAGTAATAAGTTTGATTGTTTTTATAATAATGGTATGAATTGATGTTTGGTACTATATTATAATAACTGGCGGGGCACATTTTCCCTAAGAAAACCCAGTTTGATATTTGCCGTAATAACCAGCTGGTTATTATGGCAAACATGCACTGGCTTTCCCTGACTGCACGCACATGCCAGCTGTTCTCTCCCATTACTCATGCTGGACACCTGCTGTAACTGCCACTTGGCAGTAAGTGAAACCAAAGATCTCTTTTTTTTTATTTTATATAACTGCTGTGGTGAAAAAGCGCCCGCCAGCAATCATATAAAATAAAAGATGTGGCGGAGTGTAAAACTCGATTTTACACACACCCTCCATGTTGGATGCTTCTCATAAACCCCTCAGGGCTTTGTCCTCAGGGTTTATGTAGCACCCCTCACCTCGGGTATGTGTAAAATCTCATAACACACACCACCTCATCCTTTATTCTCTATATAGGAAGTAAAAAAAAAAAAAACAGGCAATGGAAAAATTACAACATAATTTGATAAAACAATAATCTGATAAGAGTATATTAGCTCCACTTGACCTATATGACCTCCCATTTATATGGCTGGTGAATATGCACCTAGATTTAATAGATAGATATGGGTTAAAAGTATGACGGGCAAAATGAAGAACTTAGTTTTATTAAATAGTTGTTCTGTTAGGATTGTGTGTAAAGTGCCCTTACTTTATGATTTTTTTTTTGTATACCAAATAACTGGCACTCAGTTGATATTGTAATATAAGGGAACTGCTACAAACTATAGTAATAGCTTAAAAGTTACACATTAGGCCACTGTGACTCCCATGACCTCCAAGATCTAGTTCTACATAAGTAATACGCCACGATAGGGTGCGCATTTCAAGGATTTTAATGCATGCCCTAGGGGTGTGCTAAGGTATAAGGCTGAAGGCCAAGTGTCCTTACATCCCTGAGAAGTGCATCAAAATGCTTGAAATGCACACCCTGGAGTGGCTTATCACATTTATAAAATGGGCCACCATCATAAAAGAATTAGTTTGAGTCACTCTGATAGGGATTAACATTTTCTTTACTATTTTCAAACAAGTGTACAATACATTAACTCTAAAACTGTTACAAAATTTAAAAGGTAGTCCCTTTTAATGCATAAATAGCATATTTCAGCAATAGATTAGTACTTTGTAGTAAAAATATTTATTAGTAGTGTTAGTTGAAAATATATATGTCCCTGTAACATGTAAATTCTCATATGAATGAACTGCAACATCTGTAAATTTGTAAAGGTAAGCAGTGCTTAAAACGTTATTTTCATTACACTGTTGTAATATAGTTTCTCTGAAGGCAACATTCTCTTATTTATAAGACTAAGGTGAAATGTTGGGAAGAAAATCATGTTATCTTGTATTTAAAATCAATACAAGTACTGTCTCTTAATGGAAATGTGTTCAAAACTTTAAATCTGCCAGGTTGCCTTTTTTGGTGGTGGTGGATGTGTATGTGCGTGTGAATGTGGGGGTGAGTGGGGAGATAGATTTCACCTGAAAATATCCATATATGATTCAAATGTACATGGTTTCGTAAACTTCAGGAATGTTTCTGAGTAGTTTGGGTCTGCCTGTGCCTATATAACTGTGTTTTGCCACCATTTCTCTTTGATAATTAAGTATTATTGCCTATTTTCTTCTTCCTGTTTTTTTTTTCTTCTGTTTTCCCCACATTCAAGATATGGAATTTTATTACGGAATGCTTACCATGGAACAAAGTGATTCAAAATGCTCCGTTCCACTGATGGATTGTTCCTCTCCTAACATACTACCAATTATAGACCAATAAGCCTGACCTGTATCCTGGGAAAGGTTATAGAGTCAATAATCAAAGATTGGTTGAAATTGCTTCCAAAAGAATGATGGATGAAACACAACATGGATTCAAAGCACAGAGGTCCTGTGTAACTGCAAACTTGGTGTTCTATGAAAGGGTCAGTGCCCCTTTAGAGAACCATAAATCGGTGGATATCATCTACCTTGACCTATGCAAGGCTTTTGAAAAGGTCCCTCACGATGCTTTGACTGAAAGCATGGAAAGGCTAGGAATTAATAGGTCTTTTTATTTCATGGATTGAAGCTTGTCTGGGAGATAGGGAACACACAGTTAGGGTTAGAGGCCACTGCTCTCAAAAGCGTAATGTCACCAGTGGAGTCTCCAGGGCTCAGTCCTGTGTCCATCCCTGTTTTCTATCTTTATTTTGGATCTCAATGAAAACTTAAATAGCTTTGCTTTCAAGTTCGCTGATGACACCATATTAGTGGCTGTTGTTAGTACTATAAAAGGATTTTATTAACTTAGAGAGGATCTCCTTAAATTGGAAGGCTGGGCCAGGATACACAGAATGATATTTAATCCTGAAAAATGTATTGCCATGCACCTGGGCAAAGCCAACTCATGCAATGATTACTTTAAGAATGGCAAATGGCCAAAATCTGTCACCAATGAAAAGAACCTTGGTGTACTTGTCAGTAACAATATTAAGTTTAGTAATCATTGCACTGAGATAGTTAAAAAATCTACTAAACTTATACATTGCATCAAGAGGTCACTCACCACTAGAAATAGAGCATACAATATCACTCTATATCAAGCATATGTACACCCAATACTGGATTACTGTTCCCCATTATGGAGCATCTACTTGTGTAAGGATACAAATAGACTAGAGTGCGTGCAGAGGAGACTCACCAAACTGGTGGATGGCATTCAGCATATGCCATATAATGATAGACTAAGGGTACTGGAACTGCATTCCCTGGAACTCAGAAGATTAAGAGGGGATCTTTTGCTAATGTTTAAAATAGTAACGGAAAGTTCATTATTGGCAGAATTAGGACTTATTATTAACCTTAGAGAAACTAGCCTCAGAAGCCATCATCAACAGCTTATGCTTACAAATCCAAAAGGTATCTCAAGACAATTTTTTTTGTTCAGCACATTATTACCCTTTGGAACTCTCTTCCAAGTGAAATTGTTGAAGTCAGTACTTTTGAGTCATTTAAACTGAAATTGGATAGATTTTTGATTAAAGATCTTTCTTGGAATCATTAGCCTGCACGCGGGAGAACTGCTCTATGAGCAAATAGCCTTCAGCACTTCTTAATACTCCTAATATGAATCCTCATATACTGTACACACACAGACACATAACAAAGGCCTCTTCCACAGCCACAGACTCAATTATCTCACTGTCAGGGCAAGCAGAAGAGCTTCCCTTGGTAAGCATAGTAAAGATAGAAGGGGGATTTTTCACTGTCAGCAAAGAAACAGTTGTAATGAATAAATAATAATAAATAATAAAACTTTATTTATTAAGCGCCTTTCAGGCACCAAAGCACTGTACAAAATTTAACAATAAAATCCCAAGAAATAAATGAAAAAATAAAGATTAAGATCATAATAATACACACATCAACTCATAAATGCTTGTCTCCACAAGTGAGTCTTAAGTTCCCACTTGAAGCTCCCCATGGTCATTCATTCCCGAACCTGACAAGGCAGAGAATTCCAGAGGGTTGGGGCCATAAACATAAAAGCATGGGCCCCAGAAGATTTTAAAGTAACACTCGGAACCTCCAGCAACCCCTCGTCAGCCAAACAGAGCTGTCGCACAGGGCTGTAAGGAATCAGAAGCTCTTTCAAGTATTCGGGACCAAGTCCATGTAGGGCTTTGTAGGTCAATAAACCTACTTTAAAGGTGATCTGCCACTGAATCGGCAGCCAGTGCAGATCGTGCAACACAGGGGTAACATGTGACCTTCTTGGCACCCCTGTCAACAACTGAGCTGCAGCATTCTGTGCTAGCTGCAAGTGGCTGATATGAACCCCAGGAAGCCCTAAGTACAGGGAGTTGCAATAGTCAAGGTGAGAGGTCATGAAAGTGCGGACCAACACAGGTAAATCGCTGGATGGAACAAGGTGTTTCACCCTGGCAATGTTCCAAAGATGGTAAAAGGCTGACTTGATGACTGCTGATACCTAATAACAAAGGGTCAGCCCGTTGTCAAGTACCACTCCCAGGTTACGCACCCGTTCTGAGGTAAAAATTTGTTCACCCCCCAGAAATAACCCGGAGGGCTGATCAATCCTCAACCCCTCTATCCTGCAACCCAGGTCCACTACCATAACCTCAGTTTTTCCTGCGTTCAACTTTAACCAGCTCGAATTCATCCAGTCATGGATTTCAGTGAGGCAGGTATTAAATACTGAGAGAGCACTAGCCTGCTTGGGTGCAAAAGGCAGGTACAGCTGGGTATCATCAGCATAGCAGTGAAACCTCAGTCCATACCATCTTATAATGTCTCTGAGGGGTAGCATGTACACTGCAAACAACATGGGGGAGAGCACTGAGCCCTGAGGAACCCCACAAGGCAGAGAGAAAGGGTCGGAAGAAAAAATCACTGACGCAACTCTCTGCATTCTCCCAGATAGAAATGATGTAAACCGTCTGAGCACTGTACTTGACAAGCCACAGATGAACGTCAGGTGCTCAAGCAAAACCCCATTCTCTACAGTGTCAAAAGCTGAAGAGAGATCAAGAAGTACCAGAATAGAATGGTTTCTCTGATCTCTCACCATCAGGGGATCATTGAGCACCCGAACCAGAGCAGTCTCAGTACTATGCCTCTTATGAAAACCCGACTGGAGAGATCCGTAGATACTATGGATGGTCACATGGTTCTCCAGCTGGTTTGCCACTACTTTCTCAATAACCTGCACAATAAAAGGAAGGTTCGAGATCGGTCTGTAGTTAGCAAAAATATCTGGGTCCAAAGAAGCTTTCTTCAGAAGGAGTGTCACCACCGTCTCCTTCAGGGAGCTTGGGAACTCACCTGATTCTAAGGAGCACCAGATAATTTCAGCCAGAAATGGGACAATGATCTTAAAACAACCCCAAATCAGGGAGATTGGGCCTGTATCTAAACTACAGCATGTAGGGTGAATCCCCTCGACAATCCGCGTAACATCCTCAAACTCCGACAGGTCAAAGGTACTCCAGGAGACATGAGGTACTGTGACCAAGTGCCGACCAACAGCGTCCCCCATAGACCAGGTCAATGGATCTCCGATCTGATCTGATGTCAGCCACCTTATTCACGAAGAACTGATCAATCTCATCGTACTCCTTTTGTGAAAAAGCGCGACGGAGCTGTAGACAGGTTGGATTGCAGAACCTGTCCACAGTTCAGAAGAGCTGAGCCAGTCAATTCTGAATGACAGTGATCTCCCTGGACAGGAACTCTGCCTTCTTATGGAGATCTCTGATTGGTAGTGCTGATAATGTTCCACCAAACTAAGACAGTCGACATCCAGGGCAGATTTCCATCAGCGACACTCTAACTGTTGTCCCACATGCCACAACTCCCTCAAGGACCCATCAAACCAAGGGGCCCGATGGCGGAGTGGGAGGGGACGAACATGGACAGGAGCTATCAAGTCTAGGGCCAAGGAAATGACCTGATTATAAGCCAGAACCATTGACTCCAGTCTCGAGCTGAAAACTATTAACAATTCTTAATGTTTCTATTTGTTTATATGTGTAAGGAGAGTGTGATGATCAAGAAAACAACATTCAATTAATTTGTTTTATTTTTTATTTAAGGTAGTTTTATTTTTAGGGCACAGTTGAAGGTTTTTACAGTGTAAAGGTAGCAGCCATGTCTGTGATGGAAGATCAACTCTGGTTGTAGGTGGACTGATGGGAGATAGTTCTGGTTGTTGGAGGACTGATTTGCTCATTGTGTGATGTGGTTTAGGACCAGGATGACTGTTTGTTTATAGAGATTTAATGTACCATCAGCTGACATCTCTTGGCCAATGAGATTTCTAGATTTTTTTTCTTGCCATTTTATAATAGTATCTAATACTGTTATGGATGTGGTCTTACTGTTTTTTCTTTTTCTGCAGCTCAGGTGTTAAGTCCAGTTGGAATGTTTTGCTACTAGCTGCAACTTAATTTTCCATTCCTGTTTCATGTGGTATTATGTTGGAAAGTGCTACTCTCTGAAAGGCAGTGCACTTGATCACTTAACTTGTTTTGACTCATATATGACTACAAATCTACTCTGCAGTGAGCTGTATTTTATTTAATTTTCTTTACTATTGTATAAGTTATGATATTTTTGCCTATGCACCTGCCAGAGATGCAGAGCAATATTTGCCCCCCTTTCATTTTATAGCTGCTACTTCTTTTCCATTTCACTTTGTTTTACTTTTTATTAATTTGATTCCTTTCACTTAAAGCTGAGTATCTCTTAACCTTATTTCACTCCATTTATTAATCTGTGTTTCTAGCAAAAAATATGTGCTGATATGGGTTAATGCCAGATTAATTTCTGCTCCTTTTTCTTTCCCAAATCTTTATTTTCTTTTTACCTTTCAACACACACTACCTTTCAAGGTTTTTATTGTTATTTTGGAGTAATCTGTTTAATAAATCAAATGTTTTCTATCCACCCCTCCCAAGCTTTTCAAATGGCACAGTTACTTATTATTTTCCTTTAGATTTCTGTGCACCCTCATCATACCCAGTTGTTGGGGTGACTGCCTGGTAAACTTCCTACAAGCGAAACTTAGCATCCCTCCCCTGTACAGGTAATCCCTCACCTTTTATCCCAAAGCTGCATATACGCAGATGCAGGATCATTGGAATTACTTGTTTATTCATATGGGGCTTGGTGCAATGCAATGCAAGCCACTGGCTTGATGTTGTTGTGTAATAGAAGGGTCATGGTATGGTTAGAATGGATGATTACATGGCCGTTGGGGCACAGGTTCTCATGAGGAGTGGTTTTTCTTCTAAACATTTATTTTTTTGCCAGAAAAGACATTCTGAGCTGTTAACGGCTCATTTTGACAAGCTTCATGGGTGGGGGGGGGACATTACAAAACTGTAAAGATCATAAAGTGCATACAAAAAAATTAACAAAATAAAGAACAGTAACACCTCTCTTAGTTGTTTTGTATATTTATCTGACTTGTTAATTAACTCTTGGTTATGATGTGTGTTTTCCCCAGATGTACAGTGTACTGCAGTATTTCTGATCATACATTTATCTTCCAGTGAAGACATTGGACATGTCTGCCTTTTCATAGGATTCCAGTTCATTGATTAAAAAAATATTTTGTCTGTTTTTTAATTTTTTTGTGTCAGGCACTTCACTTACACACATAATTATATAGCTACAGCATTTTCACTTGAGTGGTATGTTTTGTAATATTTCATCAGGTTCCTTGTTTTGGTTGTGCCATTTCCATCCCATATCCTTTATTTTTTTTTTCTTTTTGTAGGTTCTATCACAGTCATATTTTCCTTTCATAGCCTCTATGTCTTAATTAGCCCCAATGCATTGTGTCATTTTGCTACATACTTACTTCTCTCCCTTTCTCATTTTTCTGTACTGGTATCTAATACTGTTACTGATGTGGTGTTACTGTTTTTATTTCTTTTTCTGCAGCTCAAGTGTTAACTCCAATTTGACTTTTTTGCCACTAGCTGCAACTTAATTTTCCATTCCCGGAAAGTGCTGGAAAGTGCTACTCTCTGTACGGCAGGGCACTTGATCACTTAACTTGTTTTGGATCATATATGACTGCAAATCTGCCTGCAGTGAGCTGTATTTTATTTATTTTTCTTTATTACCATATATATTATGTTATTTTTTGCCTGTGCACCTACCAGAGATGCAGAGCTATTGAACACATCACATATTGCCACTGGAATAGCTCTGTATTTGCTCCCCCCTTTCATTTTATTGCTACTTCTCTTCCATTCCATTTTGTTTTATTTTTTTAACTTCTTTTCTCTCACTTAAATTATGCATTTCTGTATGTTGAATAGCTCCCATTATTAGTATTTGTTTACAAAAAATGTCAACTGTGCAGACACATTTGTAAAAGAAATATTCTAATAGTAAGACTTTTTGAACTGTTATTTGACTTACCATACTCATGCTTGTCTACCCACTTACTCAGTATCCTACTTGTTTTTGTCCTTGTACTAAACCATTCTTGTTGCGTCATATCAAGGGGTTGTTGATTTTCATATTGTGTGTGCTTGGGATGGAGCAGCATAAAAGATAAACTATGCAATGATCTCAGTAACACATCTACCCCAGTTTACTTTTACCCAACACCCATTTCTTAGGCCTTGTACAGCAAGATCTTCCATGAGGAGAACAACTTGTAATGAAATGTGTAAGATTTACATTGACATTTTGGTATATACAGTTTTATATAATACTAATTATATATGTGTGTGTGTGTGTGTGTGTGTGTGTGTGTGTGTGTGTGTATTGTATAACAATCTCTAAAAAATCAATTAAATACATCAAATGTCTTTGTAAATATGTCTCAACATTGTGTTTGTCTTCCACCTTGTTGCAACATATAGTTGTCTCAGCATTGTTTGCTGTTAAGGTACAGTACCTTCATGCATATGATAGCCTGGTTCTGTTAAGCTGATTTCTATAACAGTGCATAGAATAAAATGTAAAGCATATAGGTAACTAATACAGATGGTGGCATTAATTTTTTTTATCTGCCCTTTCTCAATGTACAGAACTTTGATTCAGTTAGTGTATGCAAAGGCAATTCATGTATATGTTTAAGCCCATGAAACACCTTTATCTAGTTTATTTATCTACATTTTGAATGTATTTATTTATTGAAATGTTTCACCAGGAAACGCACACTGACCAACAAGTTGCTCATCTCATGATGTGTCCTGGGACAAAGGGTAGTGGAAATACATACATGCACACAATAGCAAACATAATTACAACAATATTGACAGCAGTGAATAGCAAATAACAGAACAAACATATAAGTTTAGCATATGAGTACGATTGTTTACAGAGGTCACACTGGACTTGTCAAGTGCAATTACATTAGGACAACACCTTAAATTCATGATGATGGTATCATGTAGCCTGAAAGGAAGTGGTGGATAGGGAGTAACAGCAGAGGTAGAAAGGTAGTGAGGGTGTGAGGGGAGCAGATGAATAGGAATCAAGGTTATAGATATATTGTTAGTTGTAGATTGATAGGACTCTAAAGTCATAGTTATATTGGTAGTTATAGATAACCTGAAGGAATGGCCAGGTAGGGATCTCTGCAGGGAAAGAAAGTAGTGGGGCTGGAAGGGAGCTGTAATTCAGAAGAGTTACTTAATATATTGATAGAGGCTGGGGAGTGGGTCAGGAATACCAGGTAGGTTACTTGCAGGTACAATTCACAGAGAGGAAATTATCTAGGGCTGAAGTTATGGCGGGGAGGAGAAGTGGTAAATCTGGTGAGGAAGTGAATTCCACAGTTTTGGGAAGCAATATGAGAAAGCAACCTGGTCTAAAGTAATAGACCGGTGAGGGACTACCAAGGAATGGGAGTCGTAAGATCTAAGTGAGTGGGCAGAGGGAGGGAGGACTGATAGAGAGGACGTGAGATAGGACAGGAGTGATCCAGACCAGAATTTAGAGACAATTTAGCACAATGATGTTTAATTAGTGCATCTGCAGCTGTAGTGGCTCTGCCAGTACTTGTTTATTAAATACAAATACTTTTAAACATTGCATACTGTTTGTTGTTCTGCCCCAAACAAGGAATACTTTATTATTCATGGTACTTGTGAATTAACATTCTGTCACTATGTGAAACATTAGCACATAGTAGTAAACCACAAAGAACAGTAGTTGGAGAGGGCTTGGATCCCGAGTGGAGAACATTCAACCAATGGTCTTCTTCTGACTACATTTTCTAAGCTTCTGTCGGGTATAGCAGTAAGGCAATGACCCAAACTAGACATTGGGTCTTGGGGTAGGATAGGCTAACACAGAGCAGACTGGATGGACCAAAGTTTTGTTTCTACCAGCATTTTCAATGTTTCTGTGTTTACTCATACAAGCATTGAATACAGGCTCAGGAACTAGGAGACCTAGGTTCAAGTGCCATTAGAGTCACTTACATGCTTAGTGCTCTTGAGCCAAGTCACTTAACCTCTAACTGCTTCAGTCCCGTACCCAGCTGTACAATTACGTACAAGCAAGACCCAAGTGAAGACAAATATTACATCTCGACTGAGCTATAGTGAGTAAATAAAACACATAACACTGTCAAAGATGCATTTTGATGTTTGTCTCCTGACTCTACTGCCCCAGCTCCACTGCTGTCTAGAGAAAAGAAAGTTATGTTTTTTACAATGCCTAATGTAATTGCACATCAACAGTTGGCAGGTTCCTTTTGTTTTTCACCTGGTGGCCTCATTAAAAAGAGCATCCCTCTTATACATATTATATGATCATTGAAGTCCTGTTGGCATTTGATTCTTCTGGAAGAAATAATCATCAGGCCACCTACATATGACCAGATCAGCAGTAGGTTCAGAAAGCTGTCTCTCTTAATTTTAAACCACTTCTCATTCTGGTGATTCAAGCATAAAAAACACACTCCAACACTTCACTCTTTAAATTTATTAATTTACAACTCTAGAGGGATGATGAGGACTGTAAAGTAGACTTTTCACTAAAGTTCATTTGACATCTTGTCTGTGAAGGTATTAGCAACATTATCACATTTGTTCACAAGCCATGTAAGCCGGGTTATTAGTTCATTTATTAAACATCTTTCATAGTAGAAAAGTACAAAGCTCTCTCCTACTGTGATACCATCATTGAAACTGCTGAGCTGTATAGTGCAGTGCTATCCTGGCTTTCATTCATTTCAATGGGAGAAGGGTCCTCTTTGCAGTTCTGTGAGAGATCTCATATTGTGATGTCATCATGGGTGAGTGTGTGGACATAGTAATGCATGAGAATCAACCCAAGATGACATCACAGTTGAAAAGAACTGCCATGTGTTTACACCACTAAACTCTTCGTTGAAGAACCTCACTAAAGAGGGCAGCCATGGCAGGATTATACAGATAAACTTCCCTGCAAAATAAATCAGGGAGTCTGCATGCAGTTGGCACCGTGCAATGCAGCACCATGCTGTGCAATACCTTGCTACTCTACAGAGCAGACTTGTACTGTAACTGATATATGTCAGATTATTGCAACTAAGCATTTCAGAAAATATTTAAAAAGTGCCTTCATTTCTAAAGTATCTGTGTTCATATTGCCACAGTTTTACAAACAGAACTACATTTAATGTTTTTTGTAAAGCATACCTCATTGCTGTTTATAGGAAATTATTAATCCCATATCACTGATTGTCAGGAACATGTAAACTGTTGAAAAATACAGTAGTAGTTGACATTCACTGATAACAACAATTAATACTTTTAAGAATTAAATACACACAAAAAACATTAAACCTAATTCCAGTTGAAAGCCTGTATTAATCTGAACATATATGTGAGAAATGAAGCTAATTTTTAATGTTTTTTTCAATAACCTCTGTAGTTTTACAGATAAAGTATGTGATGTGACATGGTGTAGCATAGTGTAGTGTCACTACATGTGGCCAGCCTCTATGAAAAAACAGGTATGAAGAGGAGGAAAAAAAAGATTGCTTAATGTACTGAAATATCATAAACTCTGGGCTATATGGAACTTTTTTCCTGACCATCTCAACTCACCTATACAATTAAATTTATATACATCCATAAATGAGAGTTTGCCTGAAAGATGTGGCTCACATCCAACATCTGTTATGCACAGATTGTTAAGTTATTGCTGCAACTCCATAATTAGATATTCAGCTCAAGAGATGATTTTCTCAGGGTGTGACACTTTAAGAAGTTGATACTAGGAACCATCAAAATGATGCTGAAAGCCTGTCAACTTATTTTAACACTGACGTGAGCACTTAACACCTGTGAGTCTCAATCAGTGAAATACTTAGAGGGAAAATGTCAACATCCATTCCTCCATTTAAACAGTCCAAAGGTGCTCCTAATTACTGTCTCCATAAATAGATGTTTTCTGCATGGTGCTTCACTTTATAGAGCATGTTAGGGACTTTTTTTGTGAATTATGACATTTCAGAGATAGATGATGCCCTGTGTGCTGAAATCTTCTCTAGTACATGTGTACAGTTAGAGATGGGCCAGACCCAAATGTGAGTTCAATGGGCCTACGCAACTTGGTATATTGTTATGCTTGCACAACTTGGATAATATTTGGCTGTTCACCTCTCTATCATGGGATATGCCACCCTGTAGGGGTACAAAGGCAAGGAAACCTAGAGGAGGATTCCATACCCCTAGAGGTGCCATGGGAATGATTGCCTTGGCTAAAGGTAACTAAGGAAGGAGCCCATTGAAGAGAGAGATGAACAACTGGAGTAGGAGAGGAGGATGGTGGGACAATGAGAAAATGTTTGTGTGAGTAAACAGGAGGAACAGCCTTTTAAGACCCATTTGGGGGTGTGGCTAGTTGCTCCACCCTATTGAACCACAGGCATAGCCTTACAATTCAATGGGCCTACGCAACCTGGTATATTGTTATGCTTGTGTGACTGAGATAATCTTTGGCTGTTGGCCTCTCTGTCATGGGATATACCACCCTGTAGGGGTATGAAGGCAAGGAGCCCTAGAGGAAAATTCCACCCCAGAGGTGCCATGGGAATGATTCCCTGGGCTAAAGGTACTTTAGGAAGGAGCCCAAAACGATTGTCGAGCAGTGCAAATACTGTAAGGTGATGAATGCTTATCTGAATTGAAGACCTGAATGTAGGTCGGTAGGTGTAGTATTCTCAGGAGCTTGAGTAGAGTAGTAGGAGACAACAGATGAGTAGTGACCTGCTCATAGGTCTGAATGAAGGGCATGAAAACATGATTTCCTAAGAAGAGAGGAAACAGCTATGATGCCACCATCCATCTCTGTCTAACAGTGGAAATCTGTCTATGGAACCTAGGGAATATTACTAAACCTATGTAGGTATTATGACCATTGGCATGGAGGAGAAGAAAAAACCCTTTGAGGAGGAAACAACTGGGGACCCAAGGCCTAGGTTGTCTTCCCTCCAGGCTTCAGGATATTTTATTTAGTGACAGCTCTGATACTGCAATTTAGTAGGCCAATCCAGGGGAGGAAATCCAATTTAGTGGAACACTCTCATGTTATCCCTCTAACTAGAATGCCATGAAGGGTTGCGAGTGATCTCTGCAACATGGGGTATGCTGGACATGGTATGAACCTCCAAGGCAGGAGAAGGAGAGTAACAACCACTAAGGTACTCAGCTGGCCTATCGATCTAAGAAAAACTGGGTGAACCAAAGGCAGTCATAGGGAGAATAGCCTAAAGGGTGCCTCCAAACCCATCCAGGCAACTAAAGGGGCCCTTCTGGTGAGAGCCCCATCCCTCACTGCTGAAGTCTTAAATTCTACATCTAGAGGTGCCTTCAATATGACTGATGACTGAAGATCCATCCAGAGTGAGGACATTCCCACTATGGACCAGATGAGAAGGACTTCACTCCAAGTTTTGCATGCTCAAGATATGGATTTCATGGGTGCCGAATGAGACCATCGGCTACAGGCTAGCCCTGAGCCATGGAGTAATGGACATGGATGGCATGTCTCCAAAGTGGAGAGAAAGTAAAGTTGAGATTCAGCATGGGACCCATGCATGGATCATGCTTGTAGGTACTGTGAATAAACAATATTTGGGAAAGGAAGAAATTCTCCATCACTTCTAGAGATACCAGAGAGTAAGGTTTGTCAGCTGTTCTCACTTCCTGGATTTCCAGGTCCAGTGAATCTTTGCTATTTCTGGGCTTGGGGAAGTGGGGAGGGATGACATGTAAAGGAATTGTGCCCATCCAGAGAAAGCTGGTGTGGGTACAGTTGTGATGCATTTGTCACTACTGGCACTGTTACATTCACAAAAAGAATGTGAGACAGGGTGAGAAGCAGCTCCGAAGATGTTCAGCAGGGCTTGCTAGGCCCAGAGCCTAAAGACTATGAGCAATTGAGGAGGAACCACTGCACCACTAGTACCTGATAGTTTGCAGCCCAGCTCCCTTGAAACTGACCACTGTGAGCCTGGACTATACCAGAGTCAGACCCAAAGGAAGGTGACAAGAGTGGGCACTGGGTCATGGAACTGGGGATGAGCCTACAAGGTCAACAGGCACACTGTTGAAATTCTACATGTATGGTAACATACAAGAAAGTTTAAACTAGGAAAAGGTTGTTGTTCTCCTTAACGGAATACCACTAAATTATCTTCTGATGATACTGATAAATGTCAGTTGTAGAATATATTTATTAAATCATTCTTAAGAAAATATGTTATAGGATGAGTTAAAGCAGAAGGCAGTCAGAACAGTAAAGGCCCAAACTGAGAAAAAGATAGCCAACTCAGTTAAAAAGGAGGATAAAACTTTTTATAGGTACATCAGGGAAAGAAGGAAGACAAAGAGAGGGATAGTGAGGCTTAATAAAGGGGAGGGGGTGGGCAGAAGGTGACTGTAAAAAGGTAGAGATACTAAACAAATATTTTTGCACAGTATTCACAAATGAAGAAGAGGAGGTACTTAAACCAAACAACAGAAACACTCTGGATGGGGGGGGGGTGATACCAGCCCATTCACAGAAGAAAGAGTTCTGAAACAACTCTTAAAACTGAAGGTGGAGATAGCAGTAGGGCCTGATGGGATTCATCCCAGAATTTTGAAAGAACTAAGGGTAGAACTAGTGACACCACTGACTACCCTGTTTAACAAATCATGAGAGGATGGGGAGGTACCTGAGGACTGGAGGAGGGAAGATGTTATTCCATGTCACAAAAGTGGGAGCAGGGCAGAGGCAGGAAACTACAGACCTGTTAGTTTGATCTCAGTGATAGGGAAAATAATGGAATCACTTCTGAAGGAAAAAACTGTTGAGTACCTAGAGGCCAGAGGGGCACAGGACCCAAGGCAGCATGGATTCACAGTAGAAGGGTCATGTCAGATGAATCTAATAGATTTGTTTGACTGGGTGACCAAAGTAGTAGATCAGGGAGGGGCTGTGGACATGGCCTATCTAGACTTTAGCAAAGCATTTGACACAGTCCCACACAAAAGATTAATATACAAGTTAGCCGGCCTTGGATTGGGTCCCAAGATGGTAGCCTGGATAAAAAAATTGGCTGGAGAACAGGACACAGAGGGTAACAGTAAACAAAGTCCACTCTGAAGAAAGGGAGGTTACTAGTGGGGTACCGCAGGGTTCAGTTCTAGGACTGGTCCTCTTCAATGTCTTTATAAGTGACATTGCAGAGGTACTGGAAGGAAAGTATGTCTCTTAGCAAGCATCATAAAGATCTGCAACAGGGTTGATACACAAGGTGGGATGGAAAGGATGAGAAGGGACTTGTCAAGGTTGGAGGAATGGTCAAATGTATGGTAGCTTAGATTCAGTGCTAAGAAGTGCAAAGTAATGCACCTGGGAAACAAAAACCCAGGGGAAGAGCAAACAATGGTGGGTGAGATACTAACAACAAAAATGGAAAGGGACCTGGGGATAGTCATGTCAGATGGCCTAAAGGTGGGCAAGCAATGTGAGAGGGCAGTAAGGAGGGCTGGGGGGATACTGAGATGTATAGGGAGAGGCATCACCAGTAGAAAACAGGAAGTTGTTATTCCTCTGTACAGACAGCTGGTGGAGTACTGCATGCAGTTCTGGAGACCCAATCTCTGCAAGGACATAGACAGGATGGAGGCAGTCCAGAGGAGGCCAACCAAAATGGTGCAGGGTCTGCACCATAAGACATATGAAGAGAGACTTTAGGAGCTTAATATGTATACTCTCAAGGAAAGGAGGGATGGGGGACATGATAGAAACTTTCAAGTACCTCAAGGGAATCAACAAAGTCCAGGAGGGTAGCATCTTTCAGAAAAGAGGTGTGCAAGAACAAGGGAGCACAATTTGAGGATAGAAGGGGGACGGCTCAGAGGTAATGTGAGGAAGTATGTTTTCATGGAGAGGGTTGAAGATGCATGGAACAGCCTTTCTGAGGTGGTTGTGGAGTCAAACACAGTGGGGGAACTCAAGAATGCATGGGACAGACATAAGGCAATTCTAGGGGTGGGGGTAGGAGGAAGTAGGCTGTTGCTTAACTAGGATCTGCAGCTTATCCATTAGGTAGGGAAATGAGCAGACTGGGTGGGCCAAGCTGTCATTATCTGCCATCAAATTCTATGTTTCTAGGAAAACAATACTTAAGACTTTAGTACTGCACAACTTGAACATGCATTGCCTTTGCATTCTATAGTTGTACAGTATGTTGAACATCTCTGCAATGTTTCTCAGTAAAAATCACTGTCTAGAAAAGTACTGATTGACATTACAATTGAGTAATTTACTAATATGTCAACATTGTATATATTGTTTGATGACACAGTTACATAATTTGCCAACATGTTAATTCAACTGAATAATTTACTAATATGTCAACACAACTGGAAATTTACTAATATACCAACATCATATAATATGGTCTGATGTCACAGTTGAGTAATTTATAGTATTAATATTTCAACACAATTGAATTTGTTAATATGCTGACATTGTATAATGTATGCGACCTAAAACATCCTTGACATATCTATTACTACAAAAGTGACACATAAACAGTCTTCAAAACAAAGATTTTATTTAATATTCCTTTTAACTTTTTCTAATTTTTGTTTCACATTTGAGTTAAACATATAACTGCTGCATGACCATCTAACACTTAACATTTACTATTCCCCAAACCCTAAGATTTTTCTATGCTTTCACAGGCTTTGCCTGTGTAAGCTTCAGAAAATAATTTGAAGAAAGTACAACTTTAAAACAGAAGTCTATCTCAAACAAACTACCTGCAAGATATACAATTTACAAGCCAGTTTAGCTCATGGTCTTGTGTGCTTGCTAATTTCTATGGAACCAGTGGATCCAAGAGATAGAAAAGGTGTTGATCATTTCTGCCACTATACCACTCTGCTGGAACTCATGATGAGATTTGCTATAACTGACACATGATCTTGTGCAGTACTGTTTTATTTTCTTTGAAATTCTGCCATTAATAAGAAAAATAAAATGTCTGTGGGGAAACCTCTGAAAACCTATGGCTCAGTGGATCTTTCTATCCTTAAAAACAACAAAACCAACACCACATTCTACCTGCAAAAATACTTTGTTACATATAGTATAAATGGTAGCATGCCTTGGAGGATAGAAAGAAATGTACCACTGCAAATTCAGCTGCACTGCTCGAGTGTGTGTGGCAAAACAAATACAAGTAAACAATAAAACCAGCACACACTCTGCCAGTAAAAACACTTTATTACATATAAATTGTAAAAAAAAGCATACTGCCAAACAGCATCAGGATGAACAGAGACCCTTACCAGTTTTGCAGTTAATGTGTCATCAGAGGGATGGGGAGTGCAGGAATCTTGAGTTATATAAACCCCATACTTCAAGAAACAGTCCCAAAGTGCTTAGTGCTATATTAAATTAACAATTACAGTGCACAGTGTAAATGCAGTCTAAATAAGAACAGCATAGAGAAGCTGTATGTATTCAAGTTCAGCTGCTGCATCCATCAGTACCACATTTCTCACAAAAATCTACTCCTCAGGTGCTGGAAGTCAATTTATTGTTCTAGTTCTCCATACTCTAGGGTCTCTGTTTGTCTTTACGATTTTGGCAGTATGTTTTTTACAATTTATATGTGTTTTAGTGACAGAGTGTAGTGCCAATTTTTTTTCTTGCATTCATTTTGCCAGAAACACACGAGCAGTGGAGTTGAACTTGTGGTGGTACGTATCTTTATATCCTCCCTGGCAAGCAAAATAGTTCCCCACAGTTCACCTTACTAATTCTCTTTAGGAACTTGAAGATCTCTATCATATCTCCCCTCTCCCTTCTTGTTGTCAGTGAATACATGTTCAGTACCTTGTGACGATCCTCATGGGACCTGCCCTGTTAGCCCTGAATTATTTTTGTTACCCTGCATTGCATCGTTTCCAACCCATCCCTATACTTCCTGAGGTGAGGGCTCCAGAAACTGGCACAGTGCTCCAGGTGTTGCCTCACCAAGGATCTATATAGGGGAAGTATTTCCTCTTTCCTTCTGCAATCAATACCCTTCCGATAGATTCCAGTATTCTACTCACTTTGCTATATGCCTTGTTATACTGACTCAGTTGTTTGAGGGAGTCACTGATGATAACTTCAAGATTTCATTCCTCAGCTGTAGTGCTAAACCTCAATCCACCCATCCAGTGCTCTATCATCAGGTTCTTATCACCTAGGTTCATTATCATGCACTTTTTGCCATGAATTTCAATTGCCAAACCTTAGGCCACCTTTCTAACTTTTGTAAGTCACTCTGCATTTCCGTGATTCCCTCTTTGCTATCCACCTTCTTACAAAGATTAGTGTTATCTGCAAAGAGACACAACCTGCCCCAGATTTCCTCACTCAGTGTTGCTGATAGACATATTGAATAGGACCAGATGCAGGACAAATCCTGGTGGTCTTCTGCTGGTGACCTCCCCTTTTTTTATTTGACCCCATGGACCAGAACCCTCTCCTACCTCCCATTAAGCTAGTTAGCTACCCAGTTTACTATGACCTTAGCCACACCCAGCACCTCCATCTTCTTCAGCAAGTGTCTGTAAGTCAAAAGTCTTGCTGAAATTGAATCAGAGCAAATCCACAGCATGGCCCTTATCCAATTCCCTAGTCTATTAGTCTAAGAATACTACCAGATTAGTCTGACAGGACCTCCCTGCTATGAATCCATGCTATTTACTATCCTGGAGATCATTATTGTCCAAGTAGTCCATAATGTCCTCTTTGACCACTGTCTCCATCAGCTTCCCTACAATAGAGGTAAGACTAACAGATCTGTAGTTCCCCACTTGTTTCTTGTCCTCTCCTTATGGAGTGCAACTGTATCTACCATGCTCCAGTCCTGTGGAACTACCCCCTTCCTTAGTGAGCTGTTGAATAGACCTACCAGGGATTCAGCCAGTACTACTGCCAGGTCCACGAGTAACCTCAGATGCAACCCAGCTGGTCCTGGGGCCCTATCTAGCTATAAAGCTGACTGTCCCTTCTGAATTCTTTTGCTTGTAAATGTTGGGTGCCTCAGCTCTGGGACCCCTTCAGTGACCACTTTGATGCCACTTTCCAGCAAGGGCCCACCATCCTCCTTAGCAAAATATAAGCAAAAATAATAATTTTAGATTATGTCCTTTTGCCCATCCTCCTCTATCACCCTACCCCCCTCAGCTAGCCTTAAGATTCTCTCTCTCTCTTTCTTTCTTTCTTTCTTTCTTTCTTTCTTTCTTTCTTTCTTTTTCCCTAATATTTTGGAAGAAGTTTTTTTCCCATTTGACCCCCTCTGCACTATGTAGCTCTGTGTCTGCTTTTGCCTTCCTAACCACCCTCTTTGTCATCCTATTTTTCAGTATGTGTTCTCTCCATTCTTCCTCCCTCCCTCTTCTTTTTTTTTTCTCCCTTTCACCTGACTCTCCCTCTCAGTACCCACCACTCCCCTCCCCAGAAACATAACAATGACACTGGGGGTTCCCAATCCCCCAGTGTCGCAATCACAATTCCTCAGTCCCTCTTTTTTCTAACCCTGTAATAAGAAAACCATCCACTGAAGTCTTTTGCGGCTGTTACTGTCCTCCCCACCCAATCTTCCCAATCAGCACCCACCACCCCGCACCCCCCAGCCCTTATTTAATCATTGGGGGTCCAATGTCATATTCTTCTGTGGACTGCAGACATGTCTTCACTCTTCAAAGCTGGACCACGAACTGAAGAAATAGGCATATGGTTCAATGTAGTTCAACAGTGTTTTGAACTTAATGGCATAACTTGGGCATTTTTGCATATTTTTGGCCCAAATTTTCAACATGCTGTTCTTGTGATCCCACCTCATGAACAATTGCACTAACATTAGAGAAATCTGTCCTGAAAGGTGATTAAGCAGTCCCTACACAAAATCACCTTTCTGGCAGGAGTTGGACATTTTCTCTACCCTTGCTCATGAGGTGGGGTCATAAGAAGGCTATGTTGAAAATTTGGTGTAAAAATATTAAACATCAACAAAGTTATAAGCCTACATTGAATTTTGCAAACGCAGACTCATAACTTTGGTAACTTTCAATATTTTTACCCCAAATTCACAACATAGCCATATCATTACAGCACCTTATGAATGTGAGAACTGTAATTTTTCAAATCCTGGCTAAAATGTGTTTTTTATATCCTGAAAGGTGATTTCATGGTCCCTGCATAAAATCACCTTTTGAACAGGAGTTGAATATTTTCTCTGCCCTTGTTCATGAAGCAGGGTCATGAGAAGGCTATGTTATAGAGTTGGTGTAAACATATTTAACAAAAAGTTAGGAGGCTATGTTGAATTTTGCAAATGCAGGCTTGTAACTTTGGTACTATTCAATATTTTACCCCAAATTTTTAACTTACAGTAACAATTTCTTTACAGCACCTCATGAATGTGATGACAGCTGTCATTTTTCAGCTCCTGCCCAAAATGTGTTTTTGCATTCTGAAAGATAATTTCGCCGTCCCTGCACGAAATCACCTTTAGGTCAGAAGATGAAAATTTTCTCTGCCCTTCGTCATGAGGCATGGTCATAACAAGGCTATGTTGAAAATTTGGTGTCAAAATATTTTTTTAAACATTTATGAGCCTACATTACATTTTGTGAATGCAGGCTCATAACTTTGGTAATTTTCAATATTGTTACCCCAAATTCCTTGTCTACAGCTCAATCGGCTCTGTCCAGATTTTTTTTTTAGTAGCCACAGTAAATGAAGAATATAGATAGAAACCATGCTTTGAACTCAAATAATCCAACAAACTTTGCATATAAACAGGACCAAAAAAATCATCAATCCTTTGGATTGGCAGAGCATGAGAAATGTGACATGTTTTATTAGGTACCCAACTTAGATCAGAATCAGAAATATTGGTATGGTTAACTGGGGTAATCCCACAGTCTCTCCAACAGTGTGAGAAAAGGGCATCTCTGTATTGAACAAATAAATAAATAAAAGTAAATCTTGGATTTCTAAGCAAATTTTATCCATAAATTATGGCTGTTATCTGATATACAGTCCATGTATTAAAGCTATTGCCCATCTTTGATCCAAAACTTGCAATGCAAACCGTTGCCCACCTCTCCCCCACTTCACTCTAACATATGTCATGGAATTTAGTTTCTGTTGGGCAGCTCCTGTTGCAAATTAAATGTGTGATGCTGAGGAAGACATTCTTTAGAGCATTTGAGAAAATACCCACCAACTCAAGGTATAGCAAAGGTAAATAAACCTATTTGGTTTGCGGTAGTAAATAATGCCAAACTGAAGTAACTGCTGCATTCAGAATGTTCATGTCCATAGGGTTCTATGCTGAAGTCACCGCCTTGGGCTCTACCACATCCCCCAGTATGTATTAACTTCCTCATTGCCAACATGACATGGAGCAAACTGGAAAATGTAAAAATAATCTTTTATCTGCAACTGAAGTCAATCAACTAGAGTCTTATCAGCCTCTTGCCTGAGGTTAACGCTGTCATCAACAGAGCTTTTGAGATGACTGCCCCTTTGGTTGGACTGGGTTGCCACTGTATTCATAATGCTTCCATGGTGGAATATTTAAGAATGCACTCACATTTCATGTGTTTACAATAACTTATAGTAAATGCATATATAATTCTGTTGAATGAGTTGTTTAGTTTAATTAGGATGGCTTTACATTTGTTTCTTGCTGTAAGTTGCCCTAAGTCTTATGGACAGAGCACCATAAATATAAACTTGCCTTTGCCAAGTACTGAGGAAAGGCTAACAGGTCTGTAGTTACCTGGGTCTGACCTCACCCTCTTCTTGGATAGGAATATTAGATCAGCTGTTTTTCAGTCCTCCATCACTAGACTTGCTTATAAGGAGTCCTGAATAGTATCAGAGAGGGACTCAGACAGAACCTCCCAGAATTCCACTATTAACTTTTGGAGGATACCATCTGGACCCTAGCTCACTGGTGTGATACGCAGAACCTACAACCTTATGCAGCGCTCGAGTATCCCCTCACAAAATTCTTGCTTGAATAACAACTAGATATTGCAGATAAGTCAGAGACCAGGGTCTATGAAAGATTTCTGGAGATAAAATGCCAAAGTCAGTAGAAATAATTGCAACAGGCGATGGGTCTCAATGGCAGAGGTCTTGCTGAAACCTGTAGAAAAACAAAATCCTATCTGAGTGCCAGTTTGAAAAGTAATAAGAACTGTAGTTGTCTACTTGATTTTTCTCAGAGCTGAAAAGCTTCACTAACCCTCTATACATTTATGTTACAGTCACATGGCTTGAAAAGTTCACCACTGAGGCCTGTCAACGTCCATGTAATAGCGTAGTAGCATTCTTTGTCTGATGCCTGCATGCTCTGTACCAGCTTAATACCTTTTATTCAAAGAAAGGACAGCATTCATAACTAATGGCAGCCAGGTGCTGAAAGCTGAGGAAATTGAACAAGTTCAACCTTTATGCAGGAATCATGGTGACATAAGTTGTTAAGCTGCTTTTGGTTATGAAGGCTTGTAGTCTCACTGACCAGGAGGTGATGATTAAAAGTCATGTGTGTGATATCTCAGTATGCAGATGGATACAAAATGGAATACAGTGACTCAACATGCAAGCACACCAGCATGGCAAAATTAAGGATGTGCAAAGTCCTTATTCCCCAAGGTTTTAATTTAAACAGAACTGAGCCTCATTTAAGAAGGTAATCAAATTAGAGGTCTTTGTCTTTTTGGCATTTACACATAATAAAGGTTTCATCTAAAAAATGGTACGCTGTTTAATCCTTTTAGTCCCATAGGGCACATGTATCTTTATCCCTTAGCATGCATTTAAAATGAAAGGGTTGTCTTCATTTTACTGAAGCTCATGGCAGGCTTTTTAAAAACCTTTTCTAGATCTTGTGCCTCTTCAGCCATGAAAAGACAATTTTTTAAATGTATATTTTTTTACACAGGTTGGAAATATTTCTCTTTAGCCTGCACAAGGTTTTGTGCATTATTACCTTTCTCCTTTCAGCCCAGGGATGCAACTGTAAGCAAAATAATAGCAACTTTCTATTTGAAGTGAAAAGGGCAATAAACTAAAGTTAACATTTCTTCTACGTCATGCCAATGAGACATTAGGATGATATCCCTTATGTCAGTTTCAGGTGGTTGTCCAGGTGGATGTTAAAAGATCTGATGGCATTATTCCAAAAAGCAGAGGGTTACTCTGGTGCCCTGGTTAATATCATTTATTTCAATAAAGGGTCCCAATGTGATTGTCCTTGGCAATATAGACTGTTCCTCCAGGCATATATAGAATAATGCATAGGCAGCCATACACAACAAGGCTGTGTTTTCATCAAGTGGTTGATATCACAGCATATGGATCTCAAGAGTGAAGCTTGAGAAGTTCATGCTGTCATCTTAACCCCAGTATGGAAACTTATGTAGTGTTGTGTATGATTGTCCATATTCTATTTTACATGATATGTAGTTTTGTATACTGAAGTCACAAAAGTACCCAAAACCCCAAGTAACCAGCTTGCCATTTCTTTGTTCATGGAGGAAAAAACCTTACCCACACCCAGTTGTTTATTGCCCACCCTATATCAGAGTTGTACCTTTTAATCTGTAGAGGTCTGCCAGCTTAGTTTCTACAATTGAAAATGGCAGTACTAGGTCACAGTCCTGTGATATTAAGTACTGCACTGCCATTTCAATAATGCTGACTGAAAAGGAAGTACTTAGTGTGACAGGTTTAACACCTGTCATGAACTGTGTTACAGTCCAAGTTACATTTACAGACTTTTACAAGCTGAAAGGTACAACTCTGGGCACAGGGGTGAACAAGGAATTTACAACTGCATGACCTTTGAACTGTGCAGAACTATTACTTTGAATGTACACACAGCACTCTAGAATGTGCACAGCTGTTTGAAGTGTGCACTACAAGGATTTTGAGCAGGCTGCTATTTTGTTACAGAAGAATGCTGACCATATAGTATGGTGATAACTGGTGACCCCCTAAAATGACTGAATTTCCAGTCATGATGAAAGGCCATAATAACCTATCGAATTCCTCAATGACTAAATGGCGGATTATTACAGCATTTTATTCCTTGTGCTCTCACTTCACTGTGTTTGTGCGAGTATGGGGGCTGCTGAGAGACATGCTTGCTCACACACATATAGCTAGGTTTTTGCTGAAACATTGCACCAGTTGTTATAAAAAATAATGCCTATGCTGGTGTGTGTTAAGAGGATTTTTTACACACCCTTAGTGTGTAATAATCTCATAAACCCCCTTGAGCTTCATTCTTGGGGTTTATAGATTATCACACACCTTGGGTGTCTGAAAAATCATAACACACAGCTGCACTGGCATTGTTCTCTATATATGAAGTCTATAATAGGTTCTCAATCACTCTGAGCCCCTGCTCACACACATAGACACACCAAATGCATAAACTCCACCTCCTCTAGATATAATGGTCACTGGATATAAAGAACAAAAGCCGTGTGCACAGATGCATCCAATATAATAGACTTGCACTGTAGTTTCCTGGTTTATTTGCATACAACCACTGCAGTACCAGTATCTAACATATTACCATGTAAAGGGCCTTGAGTTGATTTACATATTAATGGAATAGTATAAGATCATTATCTTTGACCACTCAATGATCCAGTAGTAGGCATATAGAGGATAATGTATGGTCCTCTATCGGTAACTGGTCTGTTAACTGTCGAGAGGTTGCCAGGGCGACCGTGTAAACCTTGAGAGCGGAGCTAGAGAGGTTTACGTTGCCATGGCAACCTCAAAATGGTTAACAGTGACCGTTGTTATATAGAGGACCATACATTATTTTTTATAGTGTATGGTCCCACGTAAAAACTAAAATGGCTGCTTACTTTTTGACAAATAGTCACCGCCGCAGCCATTCAGTCCTTCCCTAGCAGCTGCATTCATCCGTCAGGTGGCCATTTGAAAAAAAGGCGCGCACATGCGCAGACCGATCGCTGTTGTTAACCTATCGATGTGACGCAGCATCGATAGGTTAACAACATCGCTACGTCACATTGATAGGTTAACAACCAACAATTTTTAACAGCATTCTACCATATATTATATAAGCTTATTATGCAGGAATACTGACCTGTAACAGCTCCTGTAATGAGTTCGGTCTTGTGGCCACTATTATTTATTTATTAGCTTTTGGTAACCGGGTAAGTGCGCTAGGCAACAGACCTGCCTATTTTCAGGCACGACCCAGGAGAGCACAGGACATTGGTTACAATATGCAGAAATGCACAGACATAATATATGTGTACAGGAGCAAAACAAGATATACATTGGGTAGCACAGTAATAGTTACATAAGGGTACATTTTAGGCATAGATCATAATAAGGATGTAAAATAAAGCAATTAGGGTAACCATAAGACAGCTGAGGACAGTAAAGACATCAAGGTTCATGGCCACCTAGACAAACTTATTGCATGGGAGAACATTAGTGTAGTACTCAGGGTCAGACCCGACAGCCTGCAGTGGGACAAAGCAAATTAAGAGCATTTGCATTGGCCAGAGGCTAAAGAGGTGGGTGAACAGCGAGTTTTTGAATTCTCAATGGGAGGCTGAAGTTTTCACCATAAGGGGGAGTGAGTTCCAGAATTTGGGAGCAAAATGGGCAAATGCCTGTTCACCCATTTTTGTCATGCAAGGTCTAGTGGAGAGCATGGGGGCAGAGGAAGACCTGAGGGTATGGGTGTGTGAGGCAGGAGTCAGGAGGTTGGCAAGATAGACAGGGCAGGGAGGTCTAGACAGGGAGTCGATAAAGCAGCCCAGGGAGTAGGCTCGAATATCCTTAGGTGACAGCCAATTTAAGCCAGCGTAAAGGAGACAATGATGGGTAAGACGTGGGGCAGTTAAGGCGAATCTACAGATGTTGTTGTAGACAGTGTCCCATTTGTGGAGTGTAGCAGAGTTTGCAACAAGAGGAGGGCAGAGCATATTGAGCTGGGTGAGAGATACCTCTCGCAACAGAAAGTCTAGCGGAAGGAGTGAGGAGTGGCGCACGCGATAAGCTCTGCCAATTTTAGCATTGACGGCACGGCACACCATATTGACATGTTGAGACAGGTCAAGTGTGGGATCCAAAGTAACCCCCAAGGTACTTGAAGGACTCAGTGTTTGAGATGAGGGAGCCAACAAGGCACTGAACCCAGAGCCTGTTCACAGTGGCAGACAGTTTCTTAGAGGATCCGAATAGCATAGCACAGGTTTTTTCTAGGTTCAGGACTTGGTGGTAACTAGACAGCCAGGTCTGCAGGAATTGGAAGTCATTAGTGAGAGTGGAGTTGATGACAGCAACTGATTTTGACCCAGAGTAGAGAACAAGGTCATCTGCGTACATAAGAGTGTAGCTATGCCAGGACATGGTGGGAATATCATTTAGGAAGAGAGAGAAGAGTAGAGGTCCAAGAGTGGATCCCTGGGGAACTCCACGGGAGATGTTTAGGGGGGAGGAAAGGGCCTTGTGAAATGCTACCGCCTGAGTCCAATTGTCAAGATAGCTATGGAACCAGGAGAGGGCATGGTCAGATGCTCCAGTGGACTGGAGCTTCTTTAGCATGAGAGGATGGTGTACCATGTCGAAGGCTTTAGACAGGTCGATAAAGACGGCCCCAGTGAGTAGGCCATGGTCCATATTATTTCTGATGTCATTTGTAAGTTGTGTAAGTGCAGAGGTGGTACTGTGACCGGGCCAGAAACCATGTTGGCATGGGGTTTGAAGATTAAACATGTCAAGGTGAGCAGCAAGCTGGTGGTGGACTATTTTTTCAAGTAGCTTACTGAGAGTGGGCAGAAGAGATATAGGGCGGTAGTTGGACATGAGTTTGACATCGCCCTTTTTGTGTATAGGGATGGTTCTGGCAGTTTTCCAGGTGGATGGGACAGTAGACATATGAATCGAGAGGTTAAAAAGCCAGGTGATAGGTCTGGTCAGCCAAGTCCATACTGCTTAAGTATGCAGGATGGATGCCCTCAGGCCCTTGACCCCAGCGTACCGGAAGGAGTTAAGTAGCTTGAGAACTTCAAGGTATGTGGTTGGAGCCAGAACGAAAGGGAGGGGTGGGAGGGCGAGGGAGGAGAAGAGGACAGTCAGGTTGTGGCTGGTTAGAGTAGCGACTGGTGGAGAAAAAAAAGGGCATTGAAGGCATTGGCAATGGTGTCAAGGTTGGTGCAGTGAACACCTTGAATGTTCATGTCAGCTGGATTCTGTTGCTTGTCGTTGCAGAGAATGTCCTTAATTTTGGACCAGTACCTGCCGCAGTTTGTAGAGGATGTTATTAGTAGGTTCCTATAGTAGGTGCTTTTGGCAATATGAATTTGTCTTTTGCAGTTGTTACGTAATGCGATAGTCTTCAAAGTCCCGCACGAGGGATATCTTCCACCTGGACCAAAGTTTGTCCCTAGATTTGAGAAGTTGAAGCAGGGGCGTGTTAAGCACTTGGTTACTTTCCTGCCATCCTACGTGTGGTGACCGGGATGTGAAGGTTTTGAAGAGAGAGGAGGACAGAGTTGAAATATTCTGTGGCTATGTTAATGTCCTCTGTTTGGTAGAGAGGGACCAGTCAACCTGGTTAAGGTCAGTTAAAAGTCCTCATGACTTAGGCGGGAGAGATTAGGAAAGGTTACAGTTTTAGCAGGAGGAGGAATGACAGTGTTCCAGACACAGTAGATGGGATAGTGGTCACTAATTGTGTCAGGTAGCACACCAGCTGAGGCAACATATTCCGTCCTGTTAGTAAGTATCCAGTCAAGGAGGGTGGCACAGTTGCCCCCACATGAGACCCTTGTGGGTTCATGTATGAGCTGGGATAGATTTGCCTTGCTAGCTAAGGAGGATAGGTTAGCTGAGTTTTTCTTGGACCAGTCAAGGTTAAAATCACCAAGGCAGATAATGTCATTCTTGCCTGTAACTGAAGGCAGAAACCCTAGGAGTTCAGTGATGCCTTGTGTAGCATTTTTTGGGGGGATATAAGTACAAAAAATATGGAGTTTCTTTACACCCCCAAGAAGCAGCAGGGAGTGTAGGATTTCACAGTTTGGTAGGAGGGGTCCTGCAGAAGGGTAATGTTTAGGTGAGTTTTGAAGTAAAGGGCAAGGCCACCTCCCCTTTTAGTGCCAGGATGGTAGAAGCCAGGTTTCTGTGATGGCGAGGACGTCCGGGACGTTAGTATAGATCCAAGCCTGGAGGTCAGGGAGGTTGGCCATAAGGCTCCTAGCATTCAGGTGGGCGAAAGTTAGTCCATCGGTTTTAGGGAGAGTGGTGGCCGGGGGCAAGGTTATGGCGAGGACATAGAGATGGACCAGGGTTGATCTCAATATAAGCCAGATAGTATAAGAGATAGGGTTAGTAACCATAGCGGGATGATGATGCGCCCTGATAGAGATGCAGAGTGGCGGCTTCAGATGAAGGTGAAGGTATCAGACTATTGGGTCAATACGCTATTGATGAGAGCAGAGGGTAGAGATAGTGGAGTGGCAGTAGCAAGCATGTTGAGTAGTAGAAGTCAAACTTGAGTATAAGTATTGGCAGAAGTTGTTGATGTGTTCAAGCAGTAAAGCTCAAAGAGGATAGGAAGGCAAAGTATTCCAATGAGGAGCGCTAGGAGGGGAGGAGGGGACATTTTTGACTAGAGAAAGGCGTGAGGTAGAGAGGAAAGAGACAGCAGAGGGCTCCTTTAATATAAAACACCAAGTGAAAACAGCTACTAGAGAGCAGTAAAATGTGACAAGTGAGGTATTGGGAGCAAATTGCTCGAACTTAATCAGGCTCCCTCTAGTGGCAAAACAATATAAGGAGCTAATGGAGAAGTTGGGTGTTAAAAAAAAAAAAAAATGATCAAGGTAGAAATTACCTGGTGTGTCTCGGGTTCGGGGCTTCTGCGGGCAGGGAGAGCTTCAGGCAGGCCTCGTGACCTTCGGTCTCCTCGGGGGAGGGGGTGGTCTCTGGTGTGTCTCAGGTTCAGGGCTTCTGTGGGCAGGGAGGGCTTCAGGGCAGGCCCTCGCGACCTCCGGTCTCCTGGGGGAAGGGGGGTGGTCTCTGGTGTGTCTCGGGTTCGGGGCTTCTGCAGACAGGGAGGGCTTCAGGGCAGGCCCTCGTGACCTCCGGTCTCCTCAGGGGAGGGGGTGGTCTCTGCACTTGGCACACAGCTTCTAAGAACACACTTGCAGCTGGGCTATGTCTCTGGCTAGAAGCAGTTGGGTAGTCCCAAACACTTATCCCTCTGAGGAGAACACAGGTTACACAATCTCTCTACTCATCAGGCTGAACATTACCTGTCTATTTTTGGGCTGCAATTTACAAATTTCAAACTCATAGAAGAAGGTTCGAATCTTGCTCAGGGAGTAAGTACAGTAAAAGTACAGTATCCAATTATTTGCCCACTGGAAAAGAGAAGCAAAACATGATAAATCCCTTTTAAACAGCTTTATTGCTGACAATACTGAGAGCACCACTCTCACCTTGGCGCTATGGGTTCCCCAACCCTTCCTCAAGAGGTGTGGCTACTCACCATTAAAAGTATCCCTGGCTTTAGGGCAGGCAGTGTAGCCAGGGATCCATTGGAAAATGCCTCCAGGTGCTTCAGGGGTGGTCTTCTGCCTGTAGTATGGGCAGATAAAGTATAAGGGCCGTATGTATTTTGGGCAGCAGATAAACAAACATGTTGGTGCCCATGGGTAGGTAGGCAGGCAGCAGGGGCTGCTGGGATAAGCTCAAAGGGCACTATGCTGTGCCTGAGAAAGATATAGCCAATAAGAAGGCAGTTGCTGGGAAGCTATAAAAAGCAGTGCAAACCCGCCAAGAGGAGATTAGCTAGAGAATCCAAGCAGGAAAAATTGCTGTGGGCTACTCAGCCCAAAGGTCTGCTTGGTGCCCAATGTCCCTCCTTGTGTCAGAGTCTAAATAAGAGGCAGAGCACCTTAGAAAAGCAAGTGGTAGCAGGGAAGAGATTTGAACTGCTGACTGATGTCCCTGAGCAAGATTCGAACCTTCTTCTATGAGTTTGAAATTTGTAAGTTGCAGCCCAAAAATAGACTGGTAATGTTCAGCCTGATGAGTAGAGAGATTGTGTAACCTGTGTTCTCCTCAGAGGGATAAGTGTTTGGGGCTACCCAACTGCTTCTAGCCAGAGACATAGCCCAGCTGCAAGTGTGTTCTTAGAAACTGTGTGCCAAGTGGAAAGTCTAGGTGACACTCAGCCTGCCCAGTTCCCAAGACCAACAGAGAGGAAGACATCAAGAGGCCCGTCAGGTGAACACTACATATAAATCCCCAAGGAGCAAAGTTTGGAAAGGCCTGACAGGTGAAGTCCAGCATTCTGCATTCCTGCAGCCAGCTCCTTCTTATCCACATTTTGCAGCTGTGGTGCACCACCAAATGCTGATACCAGAACAGTAAAACTTGAAGTAAGTCACCTGCAACCCCCTGAAGCTTCAAACTGTAAGTACCTCTGAGCTACAGCTCTGAGGATCTTTCTGCATTTAACTAGCAAACTAGATAGGTGTAGAGAGGGAGTATGTCCTGAGCTTGACTGCACCAAACTGCAACATAAGCCCAGACAGCAGAGTAAAAAGTTTATTGTGTTTAAAGGTTATTGGGCCAAATAAAAGTGCTTTACTTCAAGTTAAAGACTGTTATCCCCACAGCATCTTAGCATCTTGGAGCATCACCCTGCATCCACTAATAGGCCACCAGCACCCCAGCGTGGTATCCACTGCAACAGACTGTTACCTGACAACTGTTTTGGGGGGTAAAGCTGGGTGCACTGGCAGGTGGGAAGTGTGGAACAGTGCGGGGTAACATTGTGGTTATCACCTACTGTTTTGAGCTGTTTCCCCCTTTTCCACATCCCCAAAATAAAAGCAAAGTTAGTTTATGCTACAATTGGGTATTGCAGATTACTGCAAAGTGTGTACAGTCAATGGGTGGGGAAGGTACTGTGGAGGCAATCATTGTATTTTCCTGGGGGGGGAGTGGTAACCTGGAATTTATCCAACAAGTATCCCATATCACTACTCCAGGTGGAGGCACAACGACATTTTACTCCTGTGTATCTAGCTAACCAATGAGCCCAGGCCAGTCCCTCAGAGGGTGTGTGCAGGTGAGACCCAAGGGCCCTGCAACAGCCAATGTGTGTCAAGGGGCTGTTGCAAAAGGCAACAAAGGAATAAAAATGGCAACCACAGCAGGATTAAGCACACTGAATTTTAAAAAGGTGCTTACATGCAGAATAAAGTGCAAAAACCAAACGTGCACAAAACGCAAAGAATCTTTTGCAGCTGCTGTATAGATCAGGGGACCTGAAAAAACAACAACCAGCAATGGATAAACTGACTTGACAAGTTTAGCATCTCACTTCCTCAGGAGTCTCAGATGTGCAGGAAGGTCACACTTATGAAGTGCAACATTTAAAGTGAAATAACTTAATAATATTAAAGTGCAAATGGTAGTGTAAATGTGTGCATAATAAGCTTAGGAACATCCTAAATCAATCCCAACTGGAACATAATCACATCCAATTGGACTAGCAAAAAAAGGAAAACAAAATATGTTACAACATTAACAGCTGAGTGGATAGCGTAATAAATATCTGGTAACTCCTCCTGGGGAATTATAAGCTGTTTGTGGAATATGCAATTTTAGACTAGCTGCTTCCTGAGTGTTATGCTCCTATCTCCTCTCAAGCTATAATAAAAGAAAAAAAAAAGTTATTCACTTACAGTTTCTGACACATCTTAAAACATACAGTATTCTTACACTGTAGTACATTGCTCTCCCAATCCCATAATTTCTTCCTGATTAGCAGAATCAATTCAAATCTGTCATTCAAACCCTCACTGTAATGTCCACTCAAACTCACCATCCATGTAGCATCTCTCCTTAGGAGGAACTTGTCCACAGTCCCACCCCTTTACTCCAGTTTAACTTTTTCAGTCCCACAGAAATGACATATATGTTCCTGGGGAGATGCCTGTGAACAAATGTGGAGCGACATGGCACTGCTGCATCACTTTTCTGGACAGCCCACATACGATCCCCTAAACAGTCTTTGAATTGACATAGTGTTTTGCCTACAGAAAATGTACAGTGGATAGTTCTATCAACATTACCACAGTATTTACTTCTACCACACTTAAAACTAATGTGGGGTAGAAGGGGTAATCATGTTTGGGGTGGCTGTGTAGTAGGTGGTTGATAACTGTGGATGAGTTTGTCCCCTAAGTTCAGAGCACTCTTATATACCATACAGGTAGGCTTTTCATATGGTTTCTTAGAATCAGATCTGATCTTGGTATCCCCCAATGTCTTGTCACTAGAGCTCTTACTGCCTGTGACTGGTGCTTGTAGGTCATGACAAAGGTAAGGGTTGTTCTGTCATGGTATCTCTTCCCTTCACAGTGAGCAGTGCAGTATGGGGCTCACTTTTGACATATGTCCAAGCCTCATACAGTAACCCTACGCTATTCCCACTTTCCTGGAATCTGTTCTGCACTTCTCTGCTCTACACATCATAATCCTCAACCTCACTACAATTCCTCTTTACCTTGAAGAATTGGAACCTAGGGATATTACATACCACAATGCAGGGGTGGCAACTGGAAGCCACCAGTACTGTATTATTGTCCATTGCTTTGGGGTACAATGTTTCTTTATAGTACTGTTGATGTTTTGGATGACCCTTAGGTCCAAAATGTTGACCTCCTCCTGACTGGTTTGCACAGATATCCATAAGTTCTGATTGGTGCTTTCAAGCTATTGAACAAAAGCCTCCAGTTCATCTCTAGTGCACCTTCACACCTTTAATATGTTATCTATATATCACAGCCACAGGTCAACCAATTGGTGGAAAGGGTTGAGCAGTGAGCTATATTTGGTTTCTTTGTCCCATAGTCCCAGGAACAAGTTGGCATAATGGGGTTGCAAACATAGCCCCTATAGCTGTACCTTCAATCTGTGTGTAGTATTGGTCCTGAAATACAAAGATACTGGATGTTAATACAAGATGTCCACACTCACACAGAAAATATATAAATTCAAAACAATGCTGTGTACATTCCATCAGTCAATAATGCAGGGCTGCTACCCCTTCCCTATGAGGGCTGTTCTTGTAAAGGGCTTCCGTATCCATAGATATTAGCCATCATCCCTCCTCCATCTTCAGATTGCCCAGGACACCCAAAATGTCTGCAGTGTCTCTTACATTTGAAGGAAGGGAATGTACAAGGTCACATATGTGAGTGTCAACAGATTAGGATAATGGTTCTAACTGACTCTGTATACCAGTGACTATTGAATGTCCTGGGGAATCCTACAGATTGGTAGTACATACTAGCATTCTCGAATGGGATGTTCCACCATAAGATGAGCACACACATTCTATCTTCTTTAGTATGTCATCTAAACTATTACATGGACACTTATCTCTGTCTCTAATTCACCAATATACAGTTTCCTTCTTCTTAGTTTTCACCTTCTTTGGATGCCTCCCCTCCTCTTCATCACTTTCTCCCACCCATGGCCTTGACTCATCCCTTCAATTATTCTTTCTTCCTCTCCTCCTTGTTATCAACCCCCCCACAGCCCTCCCATCCCAGACCTAGTATATATTACTTATTCTCTTCTAACCCAGATGGGCCCCTCTTTGTCTCTCATGGTACAAAATTCTGATCTGTCTGAGCATAATACACCTAAAATTAAGCAGTGGTATAAAGTGGCAATGAAATGTATAATATGGAATGGTTGACAGCTCCATTGCATAAACAAGAGGCATGCCTTCACAGAAGATGGGAAAGGTGGATGATGTATTGTGTGTTTTTTTTCTTTTTATGCTTCTGTTTTCTTCTAGGGTCTTGATGGCTTCTCTCTCAGTTAAAGTGATGTTGCAGTAAACTTACTGGCTGCTGTTCAAAAAGAGGACTTAAAATTCCTCCTCACAGAGTCACTGAAATACTTGTACACTATTGTTGTAAGGGGGGCAGAAAGTGGAAGATGTAACCAGGTAAGTCCAGGGTACACCTGTCATCTGTAATAGATTGTTCACTATTAGATGCATTAATATGGTCTCCCATCGAGACAGATGTTTCCTCTCAATTAAATCCAGATTCTGTGCTGTATTGCAGTGGGCAACCCATTTCTAATTTGGTCCAAAATGCTTTAAGATGCAGTAGTTTTTTGAACCTTCTGAATTCTACAAACAGATCAACTCTAGTGATGTCATGAGCATCCTACGTGACACTATCCTTCTCCAGTGAGGGAGGACACATCCTCAGCCTGAATACTACCACCTAGGTGACTTGAAGTGGTAGTGGCCATGGAGGGCCAGTGAGCAGGTGTGATGCCACTGACACTGTTACAACTGTGCACCTTGGGCTCAATTCTCAAAGGGTGACACAAGCTGCACCAATGGCAGCTTGCACCGATTGCCAATGTGCCAGGGACTCTGTGCCTGATTTTCCATTCTTGCAGCAGCTGTGGCTGTGCACCAAAAAAACAGTGCATCAAGATGGTCTGCCACAAGCTGTAGGCATGGTCGGACTGTCACGAAGTTGCAGTTCATCCAGTGCACAGATGTAGACATTTGACAATAACCTATTGTATATAATAGAGTCTCTTAATAAGATGAGAATGGAAAGACAGATCTTTTCACTCTTTACTGCAGCCAAATGTATTCAGAATGGCAAGGCATGATCATGTAAATGTTTTACATTTTGGTCCCTGAAACACTGACATCATAGCGAAATACTATATGCCATTGATAAAGAGAGAGGGTGTGCATCAAGGCTGAGTAAACTCAGTGAAGTTCTGACCCTTATTAAATAAGAACCGCAACAAGGTGTAATTCTGATTTGTTCTGATTATTTATAGTTATAAAATAGGTCTGAAAATCAAAGAACTTTAATTGGTTAAAACCAGTCAAGTGACCATTCAATATTAGAGCATAATGCATAGTCATCCTGGTTCTAAACCACATCACGCAATGAGAAAATTAGTCCTCCTACAACCAGAACTATCTTCCAACGATCCCCTTACAACTAGAACTGATCTTCCATCACAAACATGGCTGCTTCCTTTATAGTGTAAAAAACCTTCAAGTGGGCCATAAAAAATGCCTTAAATAAAAAGCAAAACAAATGAATTAAATGTTGTTTCCCTGATCATCACACACTACTTACAAACATAAACAAATTAGAAACATTAAGCATTGTTTATCATTTTTATGTTTGCTTGCATGCATGTGCAAGAAACACAGTGCCATCATACGAGTTTTCCAGAGGTGTGTCAGCCTCTTCCAATTCAGTCAGTGTGTTTGCAGGCACGGTCGCAGAGTGCCAAACACTGCTCCAGCTGTCTATGACAGCTGAAAATGCAGTGGCATACAGTTGAAAGGGAGAGCTCCGCTTGAGTGAGCAGAGCTTTCCCCCCCCACACACACGCACGCACGTACACATGCTGCATGCTCATGTGCCTTCTCCTCCCCACTGTGCGGCTGATGGAGATGCCCAATCCCCGTCGGCTCCACACCCCCAAAGCATCCAGGTGCCATGCTGGGAGCCCACCCAGTATGGCAAATGTTTTATGGCCAACGGGTGCCCAAACCCCGTCAGCTGCATACCTCCCAAAGCATCCAGGTGCCATGCTGGGAGCCCACCCCAGCATGGCAAAATGATGTTATGGCTGGTGGGAGTGCCCTATCCCCCGTCGGCTCCACTGTCTCTCTCCCTCCCATGCTGCTGCCGGCGGGGTGCCCAATCCCCGTCGGCTCCACCCCAGTACAGGGTGCCACACTGGGCAACAGATGCACCATGGCGATGGGGGTGCCCAATCCCCGTCCCGGATCCATGCCCCCAACTGTCCTTCTGCCATGCTGGGGAGCCCACCCCAACAGCAAACATCTCGTCATCTTTTCAAAAAAAAAAAACCTGTAAGAAAAAGCGGTCCCCTCACAGCCTCCCTGCCCCCACAACCCGCACCCACCTACGGCACACCCTGCCTCCCCACTCCCCCACCCCATACTAACCTCTAGAGTTCGCTGCGACGATCTTCAGTGGACCGGGAACATGTCTGCACTCTTCAAAGCCGACTGCGAACTGAGGAAATGCCGGTAAGCTGTATAATGGGACAGATGGGGTTTTTTCAACTTTGTTGAATGTCTCAGGCATTTTTGGGAATTTTTGCACCAAATTTTCAACATGGGGTTTTTGGGACCCCTCCTCATGAATTCTTGCACTGTCATGGCGTTACTCGGGCCCGAAGGGTCATTTCACAGCCACTGCACAAAATCATCTTTTTGGAATGATTAACAAAATGACACTGCCAGTGTTCAAAAGGTGAGCTCTCAAAAAGCCTATTTTGAAAATTTGGTGGAAGAATTCCTAAAAATGACTGTTGTTTGAGCGTGCGTTGCGCAGTTCCTACGCATGCTCATAAGTTCTCAAACGTTCAATATTTTCACTCCAGATTTTCAACATTGCCATTTTACCATACCTCCTTATGAGCAGTATAGCTGTCATTTTTCACATCTCACCCAAAATGTGTTTCCGCAAATGTAGTACACAATGGCGCAGTCGGTGTGTGAAATCAATGTACGGGACACATTAAGAAAATCACAGTGACACTGTTCATGAGCAGAGGTCTTAAAATGGCTATTTTGAAAATTTGGTGAAAAAATTCCTTAAAATGACTGTTTTACGAGTGTGCGTTGCAGAGTTCCTATGCAGGCTCGTAAGTTTGCAAATTTTCAATATTTTCACTCCAGATTTTCAACTTTGCCATTTTACCGCACCTCCTTATGAGCAGTACAGTTGTCATTTTTCACATCTCGCCCACAACGTGTTTCTGCCCATGTAGCGCACAATGGCGCAGTCGGTGTGTGAAATCAATGTATGGGACGTGTTAAGAAAACCACAGTGACACTGGTAATGAGCAGAGGTGTTAAAATGGCTATGTTAAAAATTTGGCGAAAAAATTTCCAAAAATGACTGTTTTAGGAGCGCACGTTGCTCAGTTCCTACCCACTCTGGCAAGTTTGCGAATTTGTAATATTTGCACATCAGATTTTCAACAGTGCCATTTTACCGCACTTCCTTATGAGCAGTGCAGCTACCATTTTTCACATCTCGCCCAAAATGTGTTTCCACACATGTAACGCACAATGGTACAGTCAGTGTGCGAAAACAATGTTTGGGACAGATTAAGAAAATCACAGTGAAACTGGTCATGAGTAGAGGTCTTAAAATGGCTATGTTGAAAATTTGGTGACAAAACTCCATAAAATGACTGTGTTACGAGTGAGCATTGCGCAGTTTCCATGCACCCTCGTAGGTTCATGAATTTGTAATATTTTCAGTCCAGATTTTCACCAGTGGCATTTTTCCACACCTCCTTATGAACAGTACAGCTGTCATTTTCCACAACATGGCCGAAATGTATTTTCACACTTTCAGTGCAGAGATGCGTGGTCACTGTGGGAAATCATTGTTCGGGACAGATAAAGAAAACCACACTGACACTGTTCATGATTGGAGGTCCCAAAATGCCTGTGTTAACAATCTGCTGTAAAAAAAAATCCCCAAACTAGTTACATTACGGGTGTGCATTGCACAGTTTCTTTGCAAGCTCGTGACTTCACCAGTTTTTTTAAGATATTCACAGCAGATTTTCAAAATTGCCATATTTTACACCTCCCCATGAGCAGTACCGCTGTCATTTTTCACATCCTGTTTGGAATGTGTTTTTGCACCTGTGGTGACAAATGCCATAGTCACTGTGCAAAAGCAGTTTTCGGCTAACAAACTGATATTGCCACTGTTCATGAGGTGAGGGTCACAAAAAAACCACGTTGAAAATTTGGAGTGAAAATGCCAATGAATGCCTGAGGCGTTACAGTTCCCAACCATAACGCCCCACCCTGTAGAGTATGACAGGCATCAGGGGTGTGACTTGGGATTCTTGCCTGTCATGCTCATACCATTCCACCCTCACCCACACCCTGCAACCAGTGAGAGGCATCAAGGTGTGCCTCGGACTCTCCGGGCCCAAACTTCACCCCATTCTCCTATACCACACCTATCTCACCATATTTCCTGATGTGAAATGGCGTGGTCATTATGCCTGACGACCTAAAGGCACACCCCAATGCCTGCCACTCTCTGCAGGGTGGTGGTGGGGTTGGCTTCAGTTCAATACTTCGCAGCCATTCCTATTACGCAGCTCTGTAACTTCTACACTACCAATGTCAGTGCCAGCAAGCAAACATTCGGCATTGACAAATGCTTGTTATTATAGCCGTTTCTTTGATGACAATGAAAAATCCTCCTTCTGCCTTTACTGCTCAGTAGGGAAATCTCTTCTGCTGTCCCTGACAGTGAGATAATTGAGTCTGTGGCTCTAGAAAAGGCTTTTGTTGTTGTTGTTGTGTGTGTGTGTGTGTGTGTGTGTGTGTGTGTGTGTACAGTATGTTAGGAGAGGGACATTCTGCCAGTGGAACAGAGCAGAATTTTGAATCCCTGTATTCCATGGTAAACGTTCTATATCTTGAATATGGGGACAGACAGAGGAAAAAACTGAATGAAGAAAGCAGGCAATACTTCAGCAATAATTCACCTCGTGCTTGAACCCACCCAAGGAGTGATGTTATTACACGATAACACACACCTTGAACTGCCTTATTGCAATTATACATTGGCTCGATGTTATTCAAAATAAAACTAAAAATTAAATGTTTTTAGTAGATTTTTAGTTAGGCAGTATATCTTTGTTTCTTAAGAGAAAATAGAAAAAAAGAGAATATCCTCACGCTGACCTATCAGAATACAGGAAATTTCATTGCCATTGTATAATACTTCATAAGCAAAAAGCAAAAGATGGAAAAAACACAGTTACTATATCTAGGCAAAGGCAGATCCAAACTGCTGAAATACATTCCTGGAGTTTATAAAAGCACATACATTTGAATCATACATTGGTATTTTCAGGTGGACTCTATCACCCCCACCCCACACCAAAAAAAGGCAACCTGGCAGGTTTAAATTTTGAACACATTTCCATTAAGAAACAGTACTCGTATTGATTTAAGTTGTAAAGTAACGTTTTTTTCTCATAAAAATGTGTGCACACACAGTTTTCATTATGTTTTTAAGTTTTTAGCTAACCTCACAGTTACCAGAATAGGGAACATTTGCAAGAATGTATGATCTTTATCCCTCAGGGTTCATTTGCCTCTGTAGCTTACTCCCCTGCTTGAAGTTATAAGCCTGTGTTGTGATATCACAATCTGTTGCCATGACAGTAACTGTGATATCACAAGAAGTGTATTATGACCTCAGGTAGGGAGAGATCAGAAAGAATAGATGAACTCTTCAGAAACAAAGGTCCTGTTTTCATGCAGATGGCCTCAGCAGTAAATGATGGGGAGGAGGAATACTGAACTAATGTGAAACACAAGCTGGACTGTGTCTAAATATTATGTTTTGGTAAAGTTCTCCAGAAGGCATCAGCTGCTCTTTAAGCATAGGATGGCCTGCTTTTTATCTGATGTGCTGTACAGAAACAGAGAAACATAGAAGCATAGAAGTTGATGGCAGATAAGGACCCCAAGACTCAGCTAGTCTGCCCATTTTTTTTCTACCTTATGAATGTGCCATAGGCCTGTACTCTGTCAATGGCCTATCTAGTCATACTTATCTGTATTGCTTATTGCTCTGTTATGCTGATCCCATGCCTGTTTGAAGCTCTGTACTGTATTCATATCCACCACTTCCTGAGGTAGGCCATACCATGTATCCACCACCCTGCCTGTGAAAAAGAACTTCCTCACAATACTCCTTAATTGGCCTCCCTCTAATCTCATGCTGTGTCCTCTTGTCCTGCTAATTTTCTTATATAGAAACATGTTAGACTCATTCACATTGTTAATACTCTTAAGATGTCTGAATGTTTCAATCATATCACCTCTCTCCCTCCTTTGCTCTAGGGTATACATGTTGAGCTCCATTAATCTGTCCTCAAGTGCTTTCTGATGCAGTCTCTGCACCATTTTGCTTGCCCTTCTCTGGACTGCCTCCATTTTGTTAATGTCCTTGTGCAAGTGTGCCCTCCAGTACTGCACGCAATACTCTAGATGGAGCCTAACCAGTGTCTAGTAAAGAGGGAATATTACCTCCCTCTGATGACTTGCGATACCCCTAGTAATATACCTCAACATCATTCTAGCCTTGCCTACTGCTTTAGTGGTCTGCTTGGATGATTTCATGTCATTTGTGATGATGATATCCCAGTCTCTTTCTTCCCTTGTGATTGCCAGCAACTCCCCTCCCATCCTATAGGTGGCCTCAGGGTTTCTCTTTCCTATGTGCATGATCTTGCACTTCTTTGCATTAAACCCCAGTTGCCACTGTTCCTACCATTCTGTCAGTTTATCCAGATCTCTTCTCATTCTACCCACACCATCTGGATCATCTACGCTGTTGCAGATCTTGGTGTCATCTGCAAACAGACAAACCTTACCCTCCAGTCCATCTGCAATGTCACTGATAAAGATATTGAAGAGGACTGGCCCCAGGACTGATACCTGAAGTACCGTACTTGTGACTTGCATCTCTTCTGACTTTATACCATTTACTACCATGCTTTGTTTTCTGCCTGCCAACCAGTTTGCCACCCAGTTAACCAATGTCTGACTCATCCCTGAGCCTACCCAGCTTATTAATCAATCGTCTAAGTGGAACAGTATCGAAAGCTTTGTTGAAGTCAAGGTAGGCGATATCAACTGCACCCCTTGGTCCACCACTCTGGTTACCCAGTCAAAAAAATCTACAAGATTAGTTTGACAGGACATTTCTGTTGTAAACCCATGCTGTCTTGGATCCTATGCTTCTATGGATTCCAGGTGTTGCACTATCCTTTCCTTAAGGAGTGCCTCTATAATCTTGCCCATTACTGGGGTAAGACTGACTGGTCTGTAGTTCCCTGCCTCCTCCCTACTACCACTCTTGTGGAGTGGGATCACATGAGTCCTTCTCCAGTCTTCTGGGACCTCTCCTGTGCTCAGAGACTCACTAAACAGTTCTGATAATGGCTCTGCTAGTTCCACCCTTGGCTATTTTAGTACCCTGGGATGTATGCCATCAGGACCCATTGCCTTGTCCACTCTGAGCTTAGCGAGCTCTTGTAGGACCCTTTCTTTTGTGAAGAGACTAGTGCACACCTCCTTCCCCTCCCCCGAGTCCATGGTGCTGAGCTGTGGGCCCTGCCCTACCTTCTCCTCAGAAATATTGAGCAGAAGTATCTATTTAGGATAGATGATTTTCCTTGGTCCACCTCCACACACTCCACCTTATCCCCTTTGATCTTAGCAATACCCCATCTGGACTTTCTCCCTTCACTAATGTATCAATAGATTGTCTTGTCCCCTTCTTTTACTGTTTATGCTAGTGTTCCCTCAGTTTGGTCCTTTATCTGCCTTACTGCCTTCCCTTCTTCCCTTAGGGAAGTTTGGTATGCCTCCCTATCTTCATCCTGCTGCATTCCCTTATATTTCCTGAAGGCCAATCTTTTGGCTCTGATCTTGTCTGCTGCTGTTTTTGAGAACCAAAGTGGTTTCCTCATTCTTTTGCTCTATGCTTTTCTCCTCAACACAATGAGATGTTGCTTCAAGTATTGCATCCTTAATGCTTTCCCACTTTGCCTGTACCCCCTCACCTGTATTTCTTCTTGCCAGGGCTAGCTTAACTCTGTTGGCCATCTTATTAAAGTCAGCTCCTCTGAAGTCCCATATTAGTGCCTTGGAATGGGATGATTTAGTTCTAGTGGCCAAAATGAACCATACCATGTGATGGTCACTAGCCCCCAAGTGACCTTCTACCTGGAGATCTGTGATTCTTTCCCTGTTAGTCAGTACTAACGGGGACATCAAAATGATATCAGAATAATTACAGTGTGTTAAAAATAGTGGTACAAAAACTGCTTTTACATATAACATAGACAGACTTCTAAACAAAAATATTTTTACACGGTTAGGTTGATACGTTCATATCAGTCTCACTGATTTGGATACTTCATAAATGAATTAATTATTGCAAATTTATATTACAATTGCACATATCAAAACTCTGAAAACCCTCATCCTGAAGCAGAAATACATGGTGATCATCCAAAATGTGTCTCATTATTCTCTGTGTCACTGATCACCCATAAACGTTTTTACTAGTTAGCTTTACTAAGAGGATTACAACTGAAAAAGCTGTGCATTCTCATTTTATATTAAACTAGCAGCATAAATGGGTGGCACAGTAAGCTATCACTAACATTCAAGGTCATATGAAACCTAATCATGACCTTTGTAATTAACAGAGAGAGAGAGAGAGAGAGAGAGTGAACCAGGCTGTTGGAGAGCAACAGCATGTCCTCTGTTTTTTTTTAAAAGATAGAATAATGAGAGGTACTGAATCTGAAAAAAGAATAAACAACAAGCATTTGTCAATGCCAGATGTTTTCTTGCTGGTATTAGCATTGGAAATGCAGGAGTTAGACAGATGCAGAGTAGGAATGGCAGTGAAGTACTGAACTTCATGCCAAACCTACCTCCATCCTGTAGAGATGGACAGGCATTGGGGCATGCGTTTGGGTTGTCACCCACAACATTCATGCAATTTCACCTCACCCTATCCTGCAGACACTGACAAGTGTTGAGGCATGCCTTGGGGTGTTCAGCTTTACAGTCATCCCACTCCACAAGAACATACGCTGAAATGAGTGCAATATAGAATGGAGTGAACTGTGGTGCCAAAGAGTCCATGGCACAGCTCGATGCCTGTCAGTGGCTGCAGGGTGGGGGATGGGGCTGGAATGGCATGAGCATTACAGTCGGCAATCCAAAGGCACACCCTTGATGACTATCAGTCTGTACAGGGTGGGATGTTATGGTACTTGCAGTACACATTTTCAGCATGGGCATTTTGTGGCTTCCACCTCATAAAAGCATGTGAGACCTCTTCTCATGAACAGTGGCACTCTGATTTTGTCAATGTGTCCCGAAATTTGAGTTTCCACAGCAACCATGCCACCGTGCACCAGATGGACAAAAACACAGATCAGGCAGGATGTGAAGAATAACAGCTGTACCATTCATAGGGAGGTGTGAAGAGATGGCAATGTTGAAAATCTGCAGTGAAAGTATTAAAACTGCTCAAACTTCCGAGCGTACATGGAAACTACCATGCATGCATGTGACGCAGTCATTTAGTGGAATTATTTCACCAAATGTTCAACACAGGCATGTTATGACCTCTGCTCATGAACACCATCACTATGATTTTCTTAAGCTGTCCTGAACATTGATTTCCCACAGCAACCACGGTATTCTGTGCCAGATGTATAAATGCATATTTCGGGCAGAATGTGAAAAATGACAGCTGTACTGTTGATAAGGAGGTCTTAAAAAATGGCAATGCTGAAAATCTGGAGTGAAAATACTACAGATTTGTGGAGTTATGGGGGTGCGTGGAAACTGCATCACACATGCTTGTAACACAGTCATTTAATGGATATTTGTCACCAAATATTCAACATAGGCATTTTAGGACCTCTACTCTTGAACAGAGTCACTGTGATTTTACATATGAACACTCGAATTTGCCAGAACACACCAATTGGTCTATGTAAGTCTGCCCGAGTGTGCAGTTAGCATCCTAGATTGCAGCTGCTCCAGCCTCCTCCCCCTCAGTTCCTCCCCCTCTTGTCCCAGCCCCTGTCCCCCAAATCTTCCTCTTGCTTTATCCCACTCCTCCTTAAAGCTATTGACTGTCCTACATGTTATCACACCCTCTGGCAGTGCATTCCAACTAGACACCACCCTCTCAGAAAAGTAGTGCCTCCTCATTTCCCTCTTGAAAGTCCCCCTTTCAACCTTTGTCCATGCCTGTTCATCTCTCTTCCACTCCTCAGTTTAAACAACCCCTTGGTGCTAGGTTTAGTTACCCCCTCAGGTATTTAAAATCTTCACTCATATCCCCCTATCCCACCTCTCCTCCAGTGTGCACATGTTCAGGTCCTTCAGCCTAACTTCATATTTCTTTCCTTCCATCCCCTTTAACATTTTTGTTGCCCTCCTTTGCATCCCCTCCAGTAACTTTATTCCTCTCCTCAGGTATGGCCTGCAGTATTGCACATAGTACTGTAGGTGCGGTCTGACCAATGATCTGTAGAGAGGTAGGATCACATCCCTGTGTCTAGATGAGAACCCCTTCGCAATGCATCCCAGCATCCTGTTTGCCTTCACTGCAGTTCTCGTGCTGTGGGCTGAGTTGTACATACTCCCAGTTACCAAGACCCCTATGTCCTTCTCCTCCTCCTCTCTGATCCCCAACCAACAGTCCCTCTTCTGGTTCTTAGCCCTGAAGTGCATCACCTTACACTTCTTTGCACTGAATCCTAGCTGCCACTCCACCAACCATGTCTCTAGTTTGGTTAGGTCCCCCTGCAGTTTTCCCCATCCATCCTCTTCATCCACCACAACCACCCCCAAGTTGGTATAATGTGCAAACAGACTAACCCTGCTCCCCACTCTGTGTGCTATATAGGAGATAAAGGCCCAAATAGCACCAGGCCCAGCACTGACCCCTGAGGAACCCCACTTGTCACTGCTCTGGGTGCTGAGAGCTCCCTCCCCACCGCCATCACCCTCTGCACTCTCCCTGTAACCAGTTCTCTATCCATTTAGTCAGCTTCTTCCCCATCCCCACTCCCGTCAGCTTCCCCACCCCAGTCTCCCATGAGGCACTGTATCAACGGCCTTACTGAAGTCCGAGTGCAGGACATGTACAGCATGGCCCTTGTCCAACTTCCTTGTCACCCAGTCACAATAATCTGTTAGGTTGGTTTGGCAAGACCTCCTTGAGATGAACCCATGTTGCCGCCCATCTTGGAGGCCATTAAGATCTAGGAATGCCACCAGCCTCTCCTTCAGTATCAGCTCCATAAGCTTACGCACTACGAATGTGGGACTGACCAGCCGATAATTTCCTGGCTCCTCCCTAGGCCCACTCTTGTGTATGGACACCACATGGGCCACCCCCCAGTAATGGGGCACACACCCCATTTCCAGGGAGGTGTTGAACAGATCTGCCAGCTGCTCAGCCAACAAATCCGCCATCTCTCTCAGCACCCTGGGGTGGATGGTATTGGGACTTGGTGCCTTGTCCACCCTTTCTGCCCTCAGCCCCTCTAGCACCCTACTTCCTGTGATCACTTTGCCCATCACCTCCTTCCCCCCCTTTCTCCACTGCCCCAGCCCATTCTGGTAGTGGGCTATCCCTCTCCTTAGTGAAAACGGAGCAGAAGTATTCATTTAGAATTTCCACTTGCTCCTCCCCCTTTTCCAGCCAATCCACTCCCCACTTTATTCTCACAATATGTTCCTTGCACTTTTTTTTTCCCCTGACATACCTAAAAAAGTCATTTTCCCCTCCTTTTATGCCCTGTGCGGAACTTAATTGCTTGGAGGTCTTAGCTGCCCTCCCCCGGCAACCTCCCTTTGACTAACTCCCGAAAGCCTCCTTATCCTCTGCCTTCCCTGTTCTCCTGTACTTCCAATATGCAGCCGTTTTTGCCCTCACCCATTGCAGCACTTCCTTGTTCAGCCAGTATGGTTTCTTACACAGAAACATAGAGTTTGATGACAGATAAGGACTGTAAGGCCCATCCATTCTGCCCATTTCTTTTTCTACCTTATAAATGTGCCATCTGCCTTTGCTCTATCAGTGGCCTATCTATTCATACTCATCTGTATTGCTCCCTTATGCCTATCCCATGCCTGTTTGAAACCCTGCACTGTATTCATAGCCACCACATCCTGAGGTAGGCTGTTCCATGCATTCACCACTCTTTCTGTGAAAAGTAATTTCTTCACATTCCCTCTTAATTGGCCTCCCTCTAATCTCATGCTATGTCCTCTTGTCCCACTATTTTTCTTATATTTAAACATGCTAGACTCTTTCACCTTGTTAATGCCCTTAAGGTGTTTGAATGATTCGATCATATCTCCTCTCTCCCTCCTTTGCTCAAGGGTATACATATTGAGCTCTGTTAATCTGTCCTCATATGTCTTCTGATGCAGTCCCTGCACCATTTTGGTTGCCCTTCTCTGGACTGCCTCAGTTTGGTTAATGCCCTTGTGAAGGTGTGGCCTCCAGTACTGCACAAAGTACTCCAGATGGGGCCTAACCAGTTCGTGCCTCTGCTCTTCTTATTCCTGGCCCTGGTGCAGGCAACTGTGGCCTCTGTTAGCCCAGTCTTTATGACTCCCCAGTTTTGTTCTGCATCCATTCCTGGCCTTATGTCCTGGAGTCTTCCCTGCAGTATTGCACCCATCACCCTAAAGTCCACCCTAAAAAAGTCCACTACCTTAGTGCCCATGCCTCCTGTCTCCCTGTCCAGCACAACAACAAGCCACACTGTTTGATGGTCGCTACCTGCTAATGGGTCCCCCACTCTAACCTCACTCACCACCTCCCTATTTGCCAGTACTAGGTTCAGAGTGCTACCAAGCCTTGTAGGCCCACTTACCAATTGTGTGAGAAGGCAATCCTGGAATGCATCAAGGAGCACCTGCTCCCTGATACTGCTAGTGACGGGGAACTCCAGTCAACCCATGGTAGGTTAAAATCACGCACTATCACTACACTCCCCCTTCTACACACCCTCCTTATCTGCTTTGCCAACTCCCCATCCAGTTCCCTGGATTGGGCTGGTGGTCTGTACACCACTTCCAGCCTCAGCTTTCTGCCCTTGGAGTGCAGGAGCTGCATCCAAAAAGCTCCTCTGTCCTCTCTTCTCCCTCGTCCCTTATGCATTTAATCCCTTCCCTCACATAGAGTGCAACCTCCACCCCAACCCCTGGTCCCTCCTGTAAATCCTGTATTGTCAAGCCCCAATCATGGTACTCTGTGGCCAAAGTCTCTGTCACTGCAGCAATGTCCACCTTTCCCTCTGAAAGGAGTGCCTGAAGCTCTGCAGTTTTGTTCCCCGGCTACTTGCGTTGAGAGAAACCACCTTCCACCCGTACCCCTCATTCTCTTTACTCTTCTCCTCCTTGGCCTGTGTCCCTCCTCCTGGCAGTCTGCACCCTTTTTCCTCCTTATTCTTACCGGGTGGTGGTGTGTTCTGGATTACACTCAGACCACTCTGCCCACCCCCTCCCAGGGTTACTCCTCCTCTGCCTTTACCTATATCTAGGGGGGTGAGCTCATTAGGCTCCCCGTCTGGACCTTTCTATTAACCTCAGTCTTTTGGCCACCCCCTCACTAGTTTAAATCCACCTTAGCAGAGATATACCCCTGTAATCCTGCCTTTAATACTCCTCTCCCCTTCCTGCTGAAGTGTACCTTGTACCCTGCATACAAGTCACTATTTCCTTAGACTCTACCCCAGTTAGTCATTAACCCATAATTTTTGGTGTGGCACCAGTCCCTGTGCCCCTTGTTGAACTCCTCAATCCTACCCTTCCTCCCCATGCTTGCACGTGGTACTGGGAGTAACTCCAAGAATGCCACCGACTCCCCAACCCCTCACACTGCCTGCCCAACTACTCAAACCTCCCCCTCACTACTTCCACAGTCTCCCCCGCCAAGTCATTTGTACCCACATGCAACAGTAAATATGTTATCTTCCTCCCCTTCACTGCACACTTGAGCAGTGCCTGCCATGCCCCTCCTGCAGTCAACCTGGGGATAGCATCAACCCAAATCCAGCTGTGCCTTCCCCCACTCAGCCCCATCTCACCCTTTTCAGCACACAATCCCCTAGGATGTATACCCCCCATCCCTTAGCGCCTTTCCCTTCTAATGCCCCTTCCACCACCCCAGCATCTGATCTTCCCTGCCCCTTACGCCCACTAGCTACACCCTCTGTGACTTCTGTATTTGTAACCCCTACATCTGCCTCACCCCTTTTCTCTGTCTTATTCCTCCCATCCCCCTTGAACCCCTTCCCAGCCTACTTCCTATTGGGCTTCCATTGTCGAGGTCCCCGCCATCCCTGCTGATTTCCAACCCCTTTCCTATCCCTGCTGTTTTCGATTTTAGAGCCCCTATTCTCTTCTACCCCGATAGTGATGCCCTTCCCATCCTTCCCCCTTCCCATAGCCTTCTCCCTTCCAATCACCACCCCTCCTTCCTTACTAGCCCGCCTTCTACTCTTTTGTCATTGCTATCTCTTCTCCTAGCTGTTGCCATCCCTCTCATACCCCGCTTGTCCTCCCCCCTTCAGTATCTTCCTGCTCCCCTTCTCTCTCCCATAGCAGAGGCTCGAATCTATTTCTAGTTACCTCTCCTACTTCTCTTCCACCAATCGGTCCCCCCTCCTACTTCTTCCCCTCCATTCACCCCTGGTCCCATTCTACCACGACCATCTGCTCTCTCCTGAGTACTCCTCATGGCCTCTTCCTCCCCAACAGGGGCCCCTTCTACCCCTACGCCCTCGCCTCTCTTCCCCTAGCTGTTGCCATCCCTCTCATGCCCCGCTTGTCCTCCCCCCTCAGTAAGTTCCTGCTCCCCCTCTCCCATAGCAGAGGCTCGAATCTATTTCTAGTTGAGACCCTTGCTATATCTCTTCCCCTTATCAGTTCCCCGCTCTTGCTTGTTTCTCTCCGTGCCATCCCTGCTCTCTCCCTACCCACAGCCATCTGCTCTCTCCCCTGGTACTCCTCGTGGTCTCTTTCTTTCCCAACAGGAGGCCCACCCTCACTTCAGGCACCCTCTCCCTTGTCCTCTCTTTTCTGCTAGTGCTTCTGATATTGGGGTTGATTTCAATCTGTAGTTGTTCTTCCTCCATCCCCCCTTGCCATCCCCTATTCCTTCCCTAGCCAGGATGCCTACCATACTCATCTGCCCTGACTCTTAAGATTCCTCGCTAACCTCCAAAGTTCCTCACACAAACTAACCATTTGACAACAGACCATACACCCACCCCACCAAGCCCAGTCCAGGATCATGTCGGACCCACACCCTGTAGACGCCACCACCCTTCCAAAGATGCCTGACCTATAGACATGTGTCACCTGCCCCATTTTGGCCCCCATCTTATGTTACGGGCTCTTACTCCCAGGTTCTGTACCCTACTACAACTGTTAGGCCCCTATTTACTCAAATTCCTGTCCCTCCCCATGCAAGTCCCCTACTGGCCCCTTGCCGACCGGGGTAATTCAGTCTCAAATCTCATCCATTGGATACTGTATTACTGTAGCAATCCTAAAGCCTCCTTGTCTATTATTCACCCCTCAGCTACCATACTTTTTGTTCTCTGCTCTCATATAGTTTCACTTAGCCCAGTTAGAAATCCTATTGCACTCCAAGTATTACTCAGCTCAGTTAGAGAAATAAACAGAACAAATAAATATGTATTATTATAGCAAACATAACAGTATAGCTCAGTACTTAGCTCAGTTACAGAAATAAACAAAACAACTAAATCTTATTATTACCAACACTCTTAAAGTATCAATGTTGTTAGTCTCTCAGCCCAGAGACCCTGCTGTAATATAGGACCACAGAGACCCTGGGCGACAGGGTGGAGCATCTCTGAAGTCCCAGGAGCTCCATTGAGCTAAACACTCCCAAATCTCTCACTCATTCGTTTCTGTTTCTCCAGTGCTGCAGGCTGTCCTTTTGTACTGGGCTCCCTGCCTGCGTTGACACCTTTTCTGCTCACAGAAGTTCTGGCCGTTCGACAGAGTTCCATTGAGGCTCGCTCACTCCCCCTCTCTCACTCACTCCTCCTATTTCTCCCAGCACTGGAACTGCCCTTTGTGCCTGGGCTCCCACCTGCATTGGCGCCCATTTCTGCCACAAAGAAATCTGCAGCAGTCCACGACAGAGCTACGCTGAGCTTGCTCACCTCCTCTCTCTTGCTCATTCTGTTTCTCCAGGCGCTGCAGGCTGCCCTTTTGTACTGGGCTTCTGCCTGCGTTGATGCCTTTTTCTGCCCACAGAGAAATCTGCAGCAGTCCAGACAGAGCTTCATTGAGCTTGCTTACTCCCCCTCCCTCACTCACATGTTCTGTTTCTCCCAGTGCTGCAGGCTGCCCTTTTGTACTGGGCCCCTGCCTGTATTAACACCTTTTTCTGCTCATAAAGAAATCTGCAGCAGTCCCAACAGAGCTCCGTCGAGCTCACTCACTCCCTCGCTCTCACTCATTCTGTTTCTCCTGGTGCTGCAGGCTACCCTTTTGTACTGGGCTCCTGCCTGCATTTGTGCCTTTTTCTGCCCAGAAAGAAATCTGCAAGCAGTCCCGACAGAGCTCCGTTGAGCTTGCTCACTCCTCCTCTCTCACTTACTCTTGCGTTTTCTCCTGGTGCTGCAGGCTGCTCTTTTGTACTGGGCTCCTGCCTGTGTTGGTGCCTTTGTTGCCCACAAAATCTGCAGCAGGTCCCGACAGAGCTCCGCAGGGCTCGCTCCCCCCCTCTCACTCGCTCATTCTGTTTCTCCTGGTGCTGCGAGGCTGCCCTTTTGTACTGGGCTCCTACCTGCATTGAGATGCCTTTTTCTGCCCACAAAGAATCTGCAGCAGTCCAGACAGAAGTCCATTGAGCTTGCTTACTCCTCCTCACTCACTCATTTCTGTTTCTTCTCGGCTGCAGGCTGTTCTTTTTGTGCTGGGCTCCTGCCTGCGTGATGCCTTTTTCTGCCCACAAAAGAAATCTGCAGCAGTCCAGTCAGAGCTCCATGCTGAGCTTGCTTACTCCTCCCTCCTCACTTTCTCATGTTCTGTTTCTCCGTGTGCCTTGCAGGCTGCCCTTTTGTACTGGGCTCCTGCCTGCGTTGGTGCCTTTTCTGCCCACAAAGAAAACTGCAGCAGTCCGACAGAGCTCCATGCTGAGCTTGCTCACTCCTCCTCTCACTCGCTCACTCTGTTTCTTCTGGCGCTGGCAGGCACTGTCCCTTTTGTACAAGGGGCTCCTGCCTCGTTGGCACCTACTCACTGCCCACAAAGAAATCTCCAGACAGTCACAGCCAGAGCTCAGGTGACGCTGCATCACTCCCCTCTCTCTCGCTCACTCCTATTTCTCCCAGCACTGCAGGCTTGCCCTTTTGTAAGGGCTCCTACCTGCATTGGCGCCTTTTCTGCTGCTCAGAAGTTCTGCAGCAGTCCCGACAGAGCTCAAGTGAGCTCTGCTCACTCCCCCTCTCCTCACTCTCCTATTTCTCCCAGCACTGCAGGCACCCCCTTTGTACTAGGCTCTCACCCTCCATTGACGCCTTTTCTGCCCACAGAAATCTGCAGCAGTCCGACAAACTCCGCTGAGCTTGCTCTCCTCCTCCCTCACTTGACATGTTCTGTTTCTTCCGATGCTGCAGGCTGCTCTTTTGTACTGGGCTCCTGCCTGCGATTGATGCCTTTCTGCCTACAAAGAAATCTGCAGCAGTCCAGACAGAGCTCCATTGAGCTTGCTTACTCCTCCTCCTCCTCCCATGTTCTGTTTCTCCCGGTGCCTGCAGGCTGCCCTTTTGTACTGGGCTCCTGCCTGCAGTGCAGCTTTTCTGCCCACAAAAAACTGCAGCGGTCCCAACAGAGCACTGCTGAGCTTACGTTCACTCCTCCTCTCTCGCTCTCATTCTGTTTCTTCTAGCGCTGCAGGCTGCCCTTTTGACTGGGCTCCTGCCTGCCTTGGCATATACTGCCACAAAAGTGGCAGCAGACCAGGCTCCGTTGACATATTTCTCCCTCCCTACTTGCATGTTCTGTTTCTTAGCGCTGCATGCAGCCCTTTTAATACTGGGTCACTACCTCCTTTTCTGCTCACAAAAACAGCAGTCCCAACAGAACTCCATGAAACTCATACGACGCCCCTCCCACTCACTCATTCTCTTTCTCCTGGTAGTGCGGCTGCCTGTGTACTGGACTCCTGTCATGTTGGTGCCTTTCTGCCCTAAATTAATCATGAGGTCCAACCAAACTCTGTGGAGTGCTCCTCCTCCTCCCTCCTCGCTCATTCTTTTCTCCCGACACTGCAGGCTGCCCTTGTACTGGACTCCTGCCTGCAGTAGCACCTTTCCTGCCCACAAAATACACGCAATCCCAAAAAGACACACTGAGTCACTCCTCCCCTCACCTCACATATTCATTTCTCCTGGTGGTGCAGGCTGCCCTTTTGTACTGGGCTCCTACTAGCGTTGGTGCCTTTTTCCCTCAAAGAAATCTGACAGTCCGACAGAGCTCTGGTGAGACTTGCTCACTCCCCTCCCTCATGCTTCTGTTTCTCTCGGCACAGACTGCCCGCTGGCACTGGGCCTGTCTGCACTGACACTGTTCCTGCCACAAAGAAATCTGCAGCAGTCCCAACAGAGCTCCCTTGAGCTCCTCACTCCCCTCACTGCTCTTCTGTTCCTCCTGGTGCTGCAAGCTTCCCGCGCATGCTAGGCTCCTGCCAGGCTTAGCCACCTTTTCTGCCCACAAAGAAATTCCAGCAGTCCGACAGAGCTCCATTGGCTCCTCACTCTCTCACTCACTCCTCCTCTTTCTCCCACACTGCAGGCTGCCTTTCGTACTAGGCTCACACCTGCAGTGGCGCCTTTTCTCCCACAAAGAATCTGCAGGTCCGACCGAAATACGCTGAGCTTGCTCACTCCTCTCTCTCCTTGCTCATTCTGTTTCTCCAGCGCTGCAGGCTGCCCTTTTGTACCGGGCTACTGCCTGCATTGATGCCTTTCTGCCCACAGAGAAATCTGCAGCAGTCAGACAAACCTAGAGCTTTAACTCCCCCTCCTCACCCTGTTTCTGTTTCTCCCAGTCTGGCAGGCCCTTTATACTGAGCCTGCCTCTTCCTTTTCTGCTCAAAAAAACCTGCAGCAGTCCCAACAGAGCTCCGTTAAGCTCACTCACTCCTAGCCTCCTCATTCTAACTCTCCTGGTGCTGCAGGCTACCCCTTGTACTGGGCTCTGCTGCATTTGTACCTTTTCTGCCAGAAAGAAATCTACAACAATCGACAGAGCTCCGTTGACCCCTCACTCCTCCTCTCTCACTCACTCATCATTTTCTCCTGGTGCTGCAGGCTGCTCTTTTATACTGGGCTCCTGCCTGTGTGGTGCCTTTCTGCCCACAAAGAAATCTGCAGCATCGACAACTCCACTGAGCTCACTCCTCCCCTCTCACTCGCTCATTCTGTTTCTCCTGGTGCTGGGGCTGCCTTTGTACCAGGTCCACCTGCAGTGGTGCCTTTTCACCCCACAAGAAATCTGCAGTAGTCCCGACGAGTGCGCTGACCTTGCTCCTCCCATCTCTCACTTATCATTCTGTTTCCGCGGCTGCAGGCTATTCTCTTGCACAGACTACTGCCTGCGTGATCGCCTGCCCACAAAATCTGCAGCAGTCAGATAGAACTCCATTGAGCTTCTTACTCCTCCTTCCTCACTGCATATTCTGTTTCTCCCGGTGCTGCAAACTGCCCTTTGTGCTGGCTCCTGCCTGCGTGATGCCTTTCTGCCCACAAAACTGCAGCATCCGACAGGAATATACTGAGCCTCCTCCTCCTCTCACTTTCTCATTCTGTTTCTTCTGACGCTGCAGGCTGTCCTTTTGTACTAGGCTCCTGCCTGTTGATGCCTTTCCTGCCCACAAAGAAATCTGCAGATCCAGACAGAGCTCAGTTGAGCTGGCTTACTCCCCTCTCACTCGCTCACTCTATTTCTCCTGGCACTGCCAGGCTTCCCATTGTAAGGGCTCCTGCCTCGTTGGCACCTTTTCTGCTGCTCACAAAAGAAGTTCACAGCCGTCTGACAAACTCGTGAGCTCGCTCACTCCCCACCTCTCAATCACTCCTCCTATTTCTCCAGCACTGCAGGCTTGCTGTACTGAGCTCCCATCTACATTGGCGCCTTTCTGACAAAAGAAATCTACGCAGTCCCGACTGAAGTGCAGCTGAACTCCTCCTCCTCTCTCACTTGCTCATTCTGTTTCTTCCGACGCTGCAGGCTGCTCTTGTACTGAGCTTCGCTGCATGGCCTTTTCTGCCCACAAAATCTGCAGCAGTCCAGACAGAGCTCCATTGAGCTTGCCTCCTCTCCCTCACTCGCATGTTCTGTTTCTCCAGTGCTGCAGACTGCCCGCTTGTACTGGGCTCCTGCCTGGGTGGTGCCTTTTCTGCCCACAAAGCTGCAGCAGTCCCGACAGGCTATGCACTTTCCTCCTCCTCCTCTCACTTACTCATTCTGTTTCTTCTGGCGCTGCAGGCTGCCCTTTTGTGCCTGGGCTCCTGCCTGCGCGCACCTTTTCTGCCCACAAAGAAATCGGCGCGGTCAGACAAACTCCGTTGACATGTTCCTCCCCCCTCCGCCACGTTCTGTTTCCAGCGCTGCATGCAACCCTTTTGTACTGGGTCCTGCCTGCACCTTTTCTGTCACAAGAAATCGCAGCAGTCCCAACAAACTCCGTGAGCTCTCACTACCCTCTCACTCACTCATTCTCTTTCTCCTGGTGGTGCCAGTGCCTTTTAGCAATGAACTCCGTGCTGCAGGCTGCTCTTTTGTACTGGGCTCCTGCCTGTGTTGGTGCCTTTTTCTGCCCATAAAGAAATCTGCAGCAGTCCCGACAGATTCCACTGAGCTCGCTCACTCCCCTCTCTCACTCGCTCATTCTGTTTCTCCTGGTGCTGCAGGCTGCCCTTTGTACTGGGCTCCTACCTGCATTGGTGCCTTTTCTGCCCACAAAGAAATCTGCAGTAGTCCCGACAGAGAGTGCGCTGGGCTTGCTCCTCCTCCCTCTCACTTGCTCATTCTGTTTCTTCTGGCTGCAGGCTGTTCTTTTTGTGCTGGGCTTCTGCCTGCATTGATGCCTTTTTCTGCCCACAAAAGAAATCTGCAGCAGTCCAGATAGAGCTCCATTGAGCTTGCTTACTCCTCCTCCTCACTTTCGATGTTCTGTTTCTCCCGGTGCTGCAGGCTGCCCTTTGTACTGGGCTCCTGCCTGCATTGATGCCTTTTTCTGCCCACAAAGAAAACTGCAGCAGTCCCGACAGAGCTATGCTGAGCTTGCTCACTCCTCCTCTCTCACTTTCTCATTCTGTTTCTTCTGACGCTGCAGGCTGTCCTTTTGTACTGGGCTCCTGCCTGTGTTGGTGCCTTTTCCTGCCCACAAAGAAATCTGCAGCAGTCATGACAGAGCTCCATTGAGCTGGCTTACTCCCCCTCTCACTCGCTCACTCTATTTCTCCTGGCACTGCAGGCTTCCCTTTTGTAAAGGGCTCCTGCCTGCGTTGGCACCTTTTTCTGCTCACAAAGAAGTTCACAGCCGTCCTGACAGAGCTCCATTGAGCTCGCTCACTCCCCCTCTCTCACTCACTCCTCCTATTTCTCCCAGCACTGCAGGCTGCCCTTTTGTACTGGGCTCCCACCTGCATTGGCGCCTTTTTCTGCCCACAAAGAAATCTGCAGCAGTCCCGACAGAGGTACGCTGAGCTTGCTCACTCCTCCTCTCTCACTTGCTCATTCTGTTTCTTCCGATGCTGCAGGCTGCTCTTTTGTACTGGGCTTCTGCCTGCATTGATGCCTTTTTCTGCCCACAAAGAAATCTGCAGCAGTCCAGACAGAGCTCCATTGAGCTTGCTTACTCCTCCTCCCTCACTCGCATGTTCTGTTTCTCCCGGTGCTGCAGGCTGCCCTTTTGTACTGGGCTCCTGCCTGCATTGGTGCCTTTTTCTGCCCACAAAGAAAACTGCAGCAGTCCCAACAGAGCTATGCTGAGCTTGCTCACTCCTCCTCTCTCACTTACTCATTCTGTTTCTTCTGACGCTGCAGGCTGCCCTTTTGTACTGGGCTCCTGCCTGCCTTGACGCCTTTTTCTGCCCACAAAGAAATCGGCAGCAGTCCAGACAGAGCTCCGTTGAGCATGTTTACTCCCCCTCCCTCACTTGCATGTTCTGTTTCTTCCAGCGCTGCATGCAGCCCTTTTGTACTGGGTCCCTGCCTGCATCTTTTTCTGCTCACAAAGAAATCTGCAGCAGTCCCAACAGAGCTCCGTTGAGCTCACTCACTACTCCTCTCACACTCACTCATTCTCTTTCTCCTGGTGGTGCCGGCTGCCCTATTGTACTGGACTCCTGTCTGTGTTGGTGCCTTTTTCTGCCCACAAATTAATCCGCAGGAGTCCTGACAGAGCTCTGTTGAGCGTGCTCACTCCTCCTCCCTCACTCGCTCATTCTTTTTCTCCCGGCACTGCAGGCTGCCCTTTTGTACTGGGTCCCTGCCTGTGTTGACACCTTTTTCTGCTCACAAAGAAATCTGCAGCAATCCCAAAAGACCTCCGTTGAGCTCACTCACTCCCCCTCACACTCACATATTCTGTTTCTCCTGGTGGTGCAGGCTGCCTTTTGTACTGGGCTCCTACTTGCGTTGGTGCCTTTTTCTACCCACAAAGAAATCCGCAGCAGTCCCGACAGAGCTCTGTTGAGCTTGCTCACTCCCCTCCCTCACATGCTTGTTCTGTTTCTCTCCAGCGCTGCAGGCTGCCCTTTGGTACTGGGCCCTGTCTGCATTGACACTGTTTTCTGCCCACAAAGAAATCTGCAGCAGTCCCAACAGAGCTCCCTTGAGCTCACTCACTCCCTCTCCACTGCTGTTCTGTTCCTCCTGGTGCTGCCAGCTTCCCGTGTATGCTGGGCTCCTGCCAGTGTTGGCTGCCTTTTCTGCTCACAAAGAAATCTGCAGCAGTCCCTACAGGAGGTCTGTTGAGCTCGCTCACTCCCCTCTCTCACATGCTCATTCTGTTTCTCCCAGCACTGCAGGCTGCCCTTTGTACTGGGCTCCCACCTGCATTGGCGCCTTTTTCTGCCCACAAAGAAATCTGCAGCAGTCCCGACAGAGCTACGCTGAGCTTGCTCACTCCTCCTCTCTCACTTGCTCATTCTGTTTCTCCAGACGCTGCAGGCTGCCCTTTTGTACTGGGCTTCTGCCTGCGTTGATGCCTTTTTCTGCCCACAGAGAAATCTGCAGCAGTCCAGACAGAGCTTCGTTGAGCTTGCTTACTCCCCCTCCCTCACTCACATGTTCTGTTTCTCCCAGTGCTGCAGGCTGCCCTTTTGTACTGGGCCCCTGCCTGCATTAACACCTTTTTCTGCTCATAAAGAAACCTGCAGCAGTCCCAACAGAGCTCCGTTGAGCTCACTCACTCCCTCGCTCTCACTCATTCTGTTTCTCCTGGTGCTGCAGGCTACCCTTTTGTACTGGGCTCCTGCCTGCATTTGTGCCTTTTTCTGCCCAGAAAGAAATCTGCAGCAGTCCCGACAGAGCTCCGTTGAGCTTGCTCACTCCTCCTCTCTCACTTACTCATGCGTTTTCTCCTGGTGCTGCAGGCTGCTCTTTTGTACTGGGCTCCTGCCTGTGTTGGGGCCTTTGTCTGCCCACAAAGAAATCTGCAGCAGTCCCGACAGAGCTCCACTGAGCTCGCTCACTCCCCCTCTCTCACTCGCTCATTCTGTTTCTCCTGGTGCTGGGGCTGCCCTTTTGTACTGGGCTCCATCACCTGCATTGGTGCCTTTTCTGCCCACAAGAAATCTGCAGTAGTCCCGACGAAGTGCGCTGAGCTTGCTCCTCCTCCTCTCACTTGCTCATTCTGTTTCTTCCGACGCTGCAGGCTATTCTTTTGTACTGGGCTTCTGCCTGCATTGATGCCTTTTTCTGCCCACAAAGAAATCTGCAGCAGTCCAGATAGAGCTCCATTGAGCTTGCTTACTCCTCCTTCCTCACTCGCATGTTCTGTTTCTCCCGGTGCTGCAGGCTGCCCTTTTGTACTGGGCTCCTGCCTGCATTGATGCCTTTTTCTGCCCACAAAGAAAACTGCAGCAGTCCCGACAGAGCTATGCTGAGCTTGCTCACTCCTCCTCTCTCACTTTCTCATTCTGTTTCTTCTGACGTTGCAGGCTGTCCTTTTGTACTGGGCTCCTGCCTGCGTTGGTGCCTTTTCCTGCCCACAAAGAAATCTGCAGCAGTCACGACAGAGCTCCGTTGAGCTGGCTTACTCCCCCTCTCACTCGCTCACTCTATTTCTCCTGGCACTGCAGGCTTCCCATTTGTAAAGGGCTCCTGCCTGCGTTGGCACCTTTTTCTGCTCACAAAGAAGTTCACAGCCGTCCTGACAGAGCTCCATTGAGCTCGCTCACTCCCCCTCTCTCAATCACTCCTCCTATTTCTCCCAGCACTGCAGGCTGCCCTTTTGTACTGGGCTCCCATCTGCATTGGCGCCTTTTTCTGCCCACAAAGAAATCTGCAGCAGTCCCGACTGAGGTACGCTGAGCTTGCTCACTCCTCCTCTCTCACTTGCTCATTCTGTTTCTTCCGACGCTGCAGGCTGCTCTTTTGTACTGAGCTTCTGCCTGCATTGACGCCTTTTTCTGCCCACAAAGAAATCTGCAGCAGTCCAGACAGAGCTCCATTGAGCTTGCTTACTCCTCCTCCCTCACTCGCATGTTCTGTTTCTCCCGGTGCTGCAGGCTGCCCTTTTGTACTGGGCTCCTGCCTGCGTTGGTGCCTTTTTCTGCCCACAAAGAAAACTGCAGCAGTCCCGACAGAGCTATGCTGAGCTTGCTCACTCCTCCTCCTCTCTCACTTACTCATTCTGTTTCTTCTGACGCTGCAGGCTGCCCTTTTGTACTGGGCTCCTGCCTGCCTTGACGCCTTTTTCTGCCCACAAAGAAATCGGCAGCAGTCCAGACAGAGCTCCGTTGAGCATGTTTACTCCCCCTCCCTCACTCGCACGTTCTGTTTCTCCCAGCGCTGCATGCAGCCCTTTTGTACTGGGTCCCTGCCTGCACCTTTTTCTGCTCACAAAGAAATCTGCAGCAGTCCCAACAGAGCTCCATTGAGCTCACTCACTACCCCTCTCACACTCACTCATTCTCTTTCTCCTGGTGGTGCCGGCTGCCCTTTTGTACTGGACTCCTGTCTGTGTTGGTGCCTTTTTCTGCCCTCAAATTAATCCGCAGGAGTCCTGACTGAGCTCTGTTGAACGTGCTCACTCCTCCTCCCTCACTCGTTCATTCTGTTTCTCCCGGCACTGCAGGCTGCCCTTTGTACTGGGTCCCTGCCTGTGTTGACACCTTTTTCTGCTCACAAAGAAATCTGCAGCAATCCCAACAGACCTCTGTTGAGCTCACTCACTCCCCCTCACACTCACATATTCTGTTTCTCCTGGTGGTGCAGGCTGCCTTTTGTACTGGGCTCCTACTTGCGTTGGTGCCTTTTTCTACCCACAAAGTAATCTGCAGCAGTCCCGACAGAGCTCTGTTGAGCTTGCTCACTCCCCTCCCTCACATGCTTGTTCTGTTTCTCTCAGCGCTGCAGGCTGCCCTTTGGTACTGGGCCCCTGTCTGCACTGACACTGTTTTCTGCCCACAAAGAAATCTGCAGCAGTCCCAACAGAGCTCCCTTGAGCTCACTCACTCCCCCTCTCTCACTCACTCATTCTGTTCCTCCTGGTGCTGCAAGCTTCCCTTTTGTATTGGGCTCCTGCCAGTATTGGTGCCTTTTTCTGCCCACAAAGAAATCTGCAGCAGTCTCGACAGAGGTCTGTTGAGCTTGCTCACTCCTCCTCTCTCACATGCTCATTCTGTTTCTCCCAGCACTGCAGGCTGCCCTTTAGTACTGAGCCCCTGCCTGTATTGACACCTTTTTCTGCTCACAAAGAAATCTGCAGCAGTCCCAACAGAGCTCCATTGAGCTTGCTTACTCCTCCTCCCTCATTCGTTCATTCTGTTTCTCCCAGCGCTGCAGGCTGCCCTTCTGTACTGGACTCCTGCCTGCGTTGGCACCATTTGCTGCCCACAAAGAAATCTGCAGCAGTCCTGACAGAGGTCTGTTGATCTTGCTTACTCCCCCTCCCTCACTCGCATGTTCTGTTTCTCCCAGCACTGCAGGCTGCCCTTTTGTATTGGGTCCCTGCCTGCACTGACACCTATTTCTGCTCACAAGGAAATCTGCAGCAGTCCCAACAGAGCTCCGTTGAGCTTGCTCAATCCTCCACTCTCACTTGCTCTTTCTGTTTCTCCCGGCACTGCACGCTGCCCTTTTGTATTGGGCTCCTGCCTGCGTTGGTGCCTTTTTCTGCCCATAAAGAAATCCGCAGCAGTCCCGACAGAGCTCCACTGTGCTCGCTCACTTCCCTCTCTCACTCTCTCATTCTGTTTCTCTCGGTGCAGCAGGATGCCTTTTTGTACTGGGCTCCTGACTGCATTTGCGTCTTTTTCTGCCCACAAAGAAATCTGCAGCAGTCCTGACAGAGTTCAGTTGAGCTTGTTCACTCCCCCTCTCTCACTCACCCGATCTGAATCTGTCCCTAACACTGATTTCCCCACAGTGACCAAGCTATTCTGCACCAGAAATGCAAAAATGCATTCGGCCAGGATGTGAAAAGTGACAGCTGTGCTGTTCATAAGGAGGTGTGACAAAATGCCAGTGGTGAAAATATTACAAATTTGCGAATTTACAAGGGTGCGTGGAAACAGTGAAACGCATGCTTGTAACACATTCATTTAATGGGCTTTCCTCATCAAATTTTCAACATAGGGTTTTTAGGACATCTGCTTATGAAAAGTGTCACTGTTATTTTCTTAATCTGTCCTGAACACTGTTTTCCCATAGCGACTGTGCTATTCTGCGCTGGAATGCAAAACACATTTTGACCTGGATGTGTAAAATGACAGCTCTACTGTTCATAAGGAGGTGTTGAAAAATGTCAATGTTGAAAATCTGAACTGAAAATATGACAAATTCGCGAAGTTATGATCGTGAGTGGGAACTGCACAAAGCACGCTCGTAAAGCAGTCATTTTTTGGATTTTTTTCACCAAATTTGCAACATAGGCCTTTTGAGAGCCCACCTCAGGAACAGTGGCACTGTCATTTTGCTAATCAATCCCAAAAGGTGATTCCATGCAGTGACCATGAAATCACCTTTCAGGACCGAAAACGCAATGACAGTGACTGAATTCATGAGGAGGGTCCCAAGAACCCCATGTTGAAAATCTGGTGCCAAAATTCCCCAAAATGCCTGAGATATGCACCAAAGTTGAAAAACTATTTATGCACCATACAGCTTACCAGCATTTCTTCCAGTTCACGGCTTTTGAAGAGTTCAGACGCAAGTACCAGTCCACTGAAGATCATCGTGTTGGGCCCGGAGGTAAGGGGTGAGCAGGTGTGGGAGGCAGGGTTTGCAAAGGTGGGCGCGGGTTGGGTGAGAGGCCAGTAGACTCTAAGAGGGACCATTTACTGTTTTGCAGGTTAAAAAAAAAAGAACACCATGGGACTTTTTTTTTTCAGGGACTTTTGGCACGCTGGGGTGGGCTCCCAGGGTGCCACCTGACTGTTTTTTTGGGGGTCTGTAGCTGACAGAGGATTGGGCACTCCCCTCTGCAACTAACACACTTTTTGGGTGGACATTATGCCGACTGGGAGTGGGCTCCCCCATCTGAAAATTTACTGGGAAGGGAGAGGACTGAACCCGACAGGGATTTGGTCCCCCATCGGCAAAGAAAGACTGCTGGGGCCCAATGCCGAGGATTACCCCTGGCACACAACAAATGGGGAGGGGGTACAGTATGCCGACGGGAGTGGCCCCCATCAGCAAATGAACTAGCGGGGTCACCATGGCAAAGTACCGCCCTCAATGACGGGGTCACTCCCTCATTGCAGTGGAATGTCTGATGCTGCAATGATGAGGTGGCCTCTGATTGCAGTGGTGAAAACATTTCCACTTAGTGGCACTTTTTCAGAACCAGTGTCTCCAAGACTCTGGGCCTGCAATGGTCCACCAGTGTCAAGCCCCCAAATGCAGTGCCCCCGTTGGCTGCCAGAGTGCCACACCTCCACAACCCACTTCTCTTCTAAGCTGCTGCATAATTTTTCTTACGCATGCAAGCAAACATAAAAAGCATGTGAGCATCATAATGAGGACCAAAATAAGTTCTTAAAGGAAAGGTTTCAAATAAAATGCTTCATTTAGTCCTATCGGGTCACGAGCTCCTGGATTTGAAGGAACAATTTAAAATGGTCAACCCCCTCAAGACGAAAAGCGCTTTTGTGTTTGCTCAAACATCTGGAAACTAAGTTGTAGACTGTGTTCCCAATGCATCCACTTCCTTATCAGTGACTGAGGGCTCTATCTCTTCCCCTCCCAACAGTGTACTACCCTTTATTAGGTAATAGAGCCGACTTTCAACCTATGCAAGTGTTTTTCCTTTTTCCTGGAAAATAATTGCAGCTGGTATCTGCTGAACACAAACATCAACATTCTCCCCAAAATTAGATTTTTAGGACACTCCATTCCTTATTACTAGATATTTGTAGGAGAACATAATCATGTTATAGTGTATGGTGGACTGCTGTTATGCATGGAATTTCATGTGTGGAATATGCTTGCTCTGCTGCAGTAGTGACATCATTACGTTGTTCTGCTGCAGTAGTGCTGTGCAGCAGAACAACTAGGAATGCTGCCACATATTTGATTACCCCCAATCCAGTTAAGCTGGAAGATGTTTTTTTTTTAAACTTGAACTTGCAGAAACATCTGCAGCATACTGTGTCAGTAATTTGAGCCTACCACCAACCCTCAAGTGCCCCGCCCAACCACCAGTTCACTGAAAGAAAGTGCAGTGTCTGAAATATGCATTGATGCTCATTCACTATGTAGAATAGCAGATGTGCAACTCTATGCACAACCAGTGTGTTGTGCCACCTCAGGGATCTGATTCCCTGTGACCTCTCAAGCTTCGCTCTCGAGGTCACAGGGAATCAGCACCTCGGTGGTACAACACACTTGTTGTGCATAGTTGCCCATCCACTATCCTATATCTTCATGTTGCCATTATTACTCAGACTAAGAGAAACAAGCCAGAACTCATATTATGTGTTTCTATCCCATAATAATCAGCTAAGTGTGTTTGAATGTGGCTTTCCCTCAACCACTCAACCATATCTACTTTACCCAGCTATCAGTCAGTGTTCAGATGCTGATACCTTTAATGAAGCAGTATTTATAAGACTCACGGCATCCATTGCATTTCACATGGTTACTCACACTTTACTTTTACAAAATTTGGTTTTAATAGCAAGGCTGTAAACTGGTTTGCTTCATATCTTAAGAACTGATAGCAGTTTGTATCCATGGACGGAACACTTTCTTCTCCCATGTGTTGTCGAAATTCCCCAAAGCTCTATACTTGGACTTCTACATTTATTAATGACCTGCCTAACATCTCTAAGTCTGCTATACTTTTGCAGCTGTGTCAGCATATGAAACCCTTAGGCACACTCTGTGACAGTAGAATATTTGTCAGTTTGTCTCAGGCTGAAAAAGGGACATCCGTCATTGTTCTGATCATGACAACCATTTAATAGGAGGAGATTTCACTGGCTAACATTCATTTATAAATGTCTTCAGGGTCTCGGCCCAGGGAAATGATAGACAAGTTAACTTCAAACTCTTGTACGTGGCAAGCGAGATCTCAGTATTGACCAGTTTATGCCTTCCAGGGTTGAGTCTAACTTTGGTGACTACAGATTTGAGTTTCATGCATCCCAAGACTGAAAAAAAAAACTTGTGCGGGAAATCATTGATGCCCCAGGAAATCTACATCATTTCAAGAAATGACATCCAATCTCTGTTCCTGTTAATGCAACCATTCAATAGGAAGCAATTTCACTGGTTGATATTCATTCATAGATGTCTTCATGGTTTTGACCCTAGGTACCTGACAACTCCCAAAATGTGCGTCTTGAGAAATGGCTGTTTCTACATTTGAATACCTCATTTTGTCTTTCCTGTATTATGTTTGAACTGTAAAGTGTTCAGAGCCTTGGTGGATAGGGGTCTTGTTTTTATTTTGGAGAGTTTCAAGATGTGAAAAGTAATTTTGTTTTTTATGTACTATGTAATCTTGCTGTTAGTTTCTTCCCGCCCAGACACCAGTGTAATGAAATGTTTCCTCTCAATTAGTTTTTCCTAATAAACTATTTCATGAATTAAATATTGAAGTGGCCTCAGGCCAGCATTCTTGGATAAAAGGGGTATGAGATGCAATGAAAGGAGGTACTACCTGAGCAGGAAAATGATAAAAGGGACAAATAAAGAAAGCAAAACAAAATATTCTGCAGTCAAGTGTTCAGTACCTAGTCGAGCATTTGACACCAATACTCACACTATGACCCCATCAAGCTATTAACAATGGGCATTACAGTTTCATCCCAAGTACTTGCAGATGGCTTTATGATCAGCTGTGGAAATGATAGATGCCACCATGCAAATAGGTTGCAAGTTCATTCTGAAAGGCATAACAGCCTTCACAAACCTGGTCACAGCCTCTTTCAGTTGGCAATCAGGATGCAGTGCTTCTACCAGTGGCAAAAGACTGATAGCAAGGCAGTGACTGGTGTGTGTGTGTGTGTGTGTGTGCATCTGCGTATGTAGTCCATGAAGAAACAGTACTTTGCTGGGAGTGGGGTCTACAGAACCACCAGGATGCTTGACTACTGGGCCACTGAGAGGGGAGAACCCTGGGCTAATGGGACCCATACATTTCAGTGGGTTGGGAGGCATTGTCGGATGGGACACCCATGTGCAACACACAGCTTCTAGGTTGCAAAAAGGCATTCTGACATGTGCTTGTGCAATCCAATGCTTCAATCTTATGGCAGGTACAACCCAGCCTGTTAGTTGTGGCAAATAACATTTTCACCCACTATCTGCTGGATTTTGAAGTTGCATTGCAACTGTGTCGCAGAGGAGACTTTACTAGGTTATGGCATGTGCCAGCATTTGTAAATAGAGATATAAATAGGAGGTGCAATGGTATGACTAAAATCTACTTATTTTATGCAGCCCCCAAAAATGATCAAGGATGGAATCATCCATTTCTTGCATACCAGGATACATACCGTACTAGGAGACAGGGTCATTGATCTCATCATGACTGTCTTCTGTACTTACAAAGGGTTATGGTGGGAATGCTAGCATTTCAGCACTTAATGTTTCTTGGAAACTTCTATGGAAAAAAATAAGGATGTTTTAACATTTATATTTTGATTGGCTGAGTGTGTATTGGACAGATTTTTTTTTAGACTGGTAGTGGTTGTATTTTCTTAATATGAAATGCATATTAATACTCATTATGTTACACTGGAAATTTATGTGGGTACATTGGACTTCCTTATGAATGCCTCATTATTTACAGCGTACCTGTACTGTATGGGATAATCCCCTTTACAAAAAAGAAACCCATTGTTTGGATTGTTTTCAGCTTACTTCTGTCTTAATGCTATTTTTCACATTTTTTGTGGATTACTCTTGTCTTCTTTTCTGAAAAGGATTATTTCCCTCAACCATTGAAGATTTATTTAGGATTTGAAAATGCTTCTAAACTTGATTCAAGAAAGTAAGATTAAACATGGCTTGAAAGTAGATTTTCTTTTTCAGTTCACAAGCATATTTTAGGCCTTGAACTGATTTACATATTACCACCATCCCTGCAGTAATTCCTGTGTTTTATTGCAAAATGCCCCACCTTGTGAGAATTGTATAGGCATACCAATGTATCTTCAACCAGCTGTACCATCAGTTTTTGTGGACCAAGTGCCCTGCCCCAGCCGGAAACAATTCAACCTAAGGTTGGTAGAACTGTTGGCTTGTGATCCTTTTATTGATATGAGACTCTACTTTACTCATCATATCTGCTTTAACCTTCTACCCTGCAATCAACAGCACAAGGTGGTGGCATTCCGCAACTTTTATAGCTTAAAATTCATGTCATAGCTATAGCTACTGTAAAATCAACATGCAATTTATTTTCTGTCTCCCTGAAATGCATACTACTTCTCCTCTAGATAGTTTCTTGCCTGCTGTCTCTTAAGACTGCTATTGGATACTGGATTACTGAGTGACTGAGTTGAAGCCCCCACACACCCCATCAGGTAGTGGTTACACAAGGTTGTTTGCCGAAACAGTGAGGGCCTCCCTGCTAGTGGTGCTCGAGTGCTCCAGCCAGCATGGTGGTGTCCGGGAACCCCTGCTAGTGGCTCCTGGATTATCAGTCTGGTGAAAGCCCCCACAGTGGTCACAAAGACTATGGTTTGCTTGAAGGAATGAGCCCCCCCCCCACTAGTGGGGCTCTCAAGTTCTCCAGCCAGTGTGGTGGCAACCTGGAATTCCTTCTAGCGGTTCCTGGATTAGCTGTGGGGAGAAAGCTTCCACATTAGTTTAATTAATGCAGCCCAGTGTTATGCCTTAGAACAGCAAGAAATAGGCTCCTATTTAGCACAGATGCCTCACACCAAACAGACTCTCACAGGGAACCCCCTGGTACTGACTTGGTCCATAATGGTGACTATGGCTTGCTCATTACTTGCCCATGATTTTCTGATCCTTTGTTCGGCCAGTAGTAGCTCCTAGGTTATGGCAAACATAGTTCCCCTTTGTTTGAACTCCCACCGTGGCCCAGCCACTATTGACTCTTGTGCATGCCCTATGAATCGTACGTGCATGCTAAGCCCCAGTGGCTATCTTGTGCAAGGCACTCGCAGCAGACAGTGGGGATGGAACCTGCAGTCTGAAGCTCTCCAATAACTGAAACCAAGTGTCTTCACAGTTCTGCTCACTGCAGATCCAATCTTGTTAATGCCCAGATCATGAAGGATCTCTTATTCCTGACAGCTACCCAGGAGCTCTAAAGCATGGCTCAAATGACTGTAAGTGACGCATCTGTCCTATTTTGGGAGCCATGTTAAGTGCAGTCCATTATTCAGGTTGAATGCCTGCCACACTGGCCCTGATGATACAAAAAAGTTTGTATTTTTTACAGAGCATAATTTAGTTCAGATTTGGAGAAGATGCAAAAAAAAAAAAAAACAGATGTAGTATGGTTTACACAAATATGTTGCAAGTAGATTCTCATGGATGTGCCTTGCACACCAGCAGTTTTATTCTCAGTGGAATTTCAGACCTTTACACCCATTATTAGTCTCCCGTGCTTACTCGTCTCTATTTTCCAACCCTGCTCTTTGAAGGGAAATCCCTCTCCTAAGCATGCAGGCATGGACATTGGCAGGATTAATAACATTTTAAAACTCTGGTCCCTGTATACTCCTTCAAGACATTCTGTTAATAAAGAACAGCATTGGTTAATGTAACCAATTTTATTTAGATGGCTAAAACTAGGTGTCCACGTCTAACATCCCTTTGAAGCTGCCCAATAAGACCTCGCACATAACACTGGATCACCACTCTGTTGAATAGGGTGTAAAAAAAACATTTATTTAATACGTCTAAAAACAGGTACAGTGTACATAAATACCCAGACTGCTATATTAACAGTATATTAGCATGTAGATGGCCTTCTGACTGCAAAAATAGAGTTCCTTAGTAGTATTTTAGCAGTGTCTGTTTAGCATTCAATTTAGTAGTCATTCTTAGCAGATTCTAATGTTAAATACTGCTAACCATGTTTACTGTTATTAAAAGTCATTAGCAATCGGAAGCAGTGTAACGATTCCACAGAATAACCCATATAGAACTGCAGTCACCAATGCTTCATCCATAGTACCCGAATAGCAAGAAAATATGCATTGACATGATTTGAGTGCTAGGTGTTCAGCACTTAAACTAAACCAGCACTCAACAGAAACTCAACTTGTGCAGTTGAGTGCTTGTTGAGTATTTAAATTAGTAACTGAGTACTGCTTTAGGATTTTAGTTTCAGAATATGTTAATTTAAGATGTATTTGAGCACAGATTGAGATCTTACACTTTCAGAAAGCACTCGACAAAAACTCAGCTCGCCAGATTGCAGGATCCTATTGTTTCCATCCTCCAATAGCTGCAGCTGTATACTGATTCAACTCAGCCTAGGCTGTTAGTACTCAAAGACCCACCCAGCCAGCAGTGGAATCTGGTTTGCCCACCCCCTTAGCCGCAGGCTCCCAGACCCATCCCCAAGCCCATGTTGAGACTCCACACACTGCCCACTACACGTCGGTGTCGATGTGATCACTTCTGGCTCTAACAGTTACAAGAAGTTAGCTCATCATTCAGCAATGTTCATCAAATGCAAAAGGACACTGCTGTGTTACAGGACTGTAATTAAATGTACTGAATTCAATGTACAGCATTACACACACACTCTCACAGCTGATATTTCACAGATGCTTTATGCATTTTCTCAAGGTGTGATGTTGACATTGCAAAACCCTATATTTATAGTGCTTAATGGTAAGACATTTAAATTGATAATGCAATTTCCCATCAAGATGGTTATATATAGTATATATATATATACTTTTTTGAAATCATACAAAAGGGCTTGACTGGTGGTGCTGAGGGTTGAGCCGCTGGATGCCACATCGCTCCACGCTGATGACCTGAGTTTGGAAGCAGATTGCAGTTGCTAGGGCTAGCTGGGAAGGGGGACAGACTGAGCTTGGGGCTGCTCCCTCTTTCTAGGGAGGGAGGGCTTATATGCGCAACCTCTGACTGGTAATAGCACAGGCTAGGGTGGCACAGAAGAGAGGTACAATGGGCTGGTGATGCTTGCGTTCCTCTACATGCATGCCTCATGTTGGCTGCAGAAGGGATGAGAGAAAACTGGAAAATGGAAGCTGGCATTTCAGTGAAGCCCTACATGTTTGTCTATGGACCCATACTGCCACCCTAACTGGGGTCTGAACTAGACTGTGTCTCAGGTGGGGAGGAAGTTTGGCCCTTCCCATCTTGATCCTGCCATTGCGGGGAATCTGTGGTGGTGTCCCTCCATGAGGTAGGACCCAGGAAAGACAAGCACTGATCTGTAGGGAGAGGGACAGTGCTGAGAAGCCCCCCAAATCATCCTTCTGAATAGATTTAAAAAGAAAACATACAAAATGTAATGAGCTGTGAAGTTTTTTTGGTTTTTGCCATCGTCCGGTCACCATCTGTTCGACCCCGCCACCTATCCCCATCTCCCAAGACTTACCCACACAGCTGGAATGCATCTTGACTTACCTCCTGGGTGGGGCTGTTGGGGAGGGGCCTCTCATAGAAATGTAGAAGTTGTAGACAGCCTGGCAGCACAGCAAAGTGTCCGTCTGTGGCTCTGACATCCCTGATTCAGAGACGGACCCAGGAGTTGGAGGGCTGGCCGGGGAGAGAGGGGTTGAGCATCCCACAGACTGCTCTCCCTCTTCAAGGGGGAAGGAGGCACTGTGTCTGGCACATTGAGGACCCCTAGTGGAGGCTGTGGATCCTGCATGGCCAGCACCTCATGCTTTGTGGGGTGGATGCTGGCGTCATTGCACGTCCCCACCCCAGGAGTAAAAATCAGCAAAAAGCCAGCAGCAAATCATGGTCCCTGCCCTGCTGAGCCTCAGCAGACTGTAGTCCACTGGTTGGGGGTCTCGCTTCTGTGACCCCGCCCTAGAAGGCAAGTCAGGGCTTCGCGACCCATGTTCCCATAGAGGGGTCTCACGCCTTGGTGCCCCGTCCAGAGTGGGAAGCCTGTTGGCTAGGAGAGCAATTGGTGGGTTGAGGGACAGGAAAAAGCTGGCCACAAAAAAAAAAAAAAAAAAAAAGAAATATAGTAGTTGTCAGCAGAAAAGGACCTCTTGGCCCACCTACAGTGGCCTAAAATGCTTTCCTACTGTGCTATCACAGACTCAACTCTCTCCCCAAATGGATATTGCTTTGCAATCCTGGGGAGTGGGAACTGCCTTAGTTAGTTGCATGGGTCTAGTGGAGGGTGGAAGTCCTCCTGCACAGCCGATTTTTTTTGTATATGCTGACCCACATGGAGGCATAGTGTGCAACGTCATAGTGGTGTAAAGAGCACTGGATGTCTGCCACACCTCCCGAAGATCTCAAACACCAGCTGTCAGACCGCCAGTCTTCACCAGCAGTTGGTCAAAAGTTAGATGCTTCCCTGCCCCTCTGTGGAGGAGAGCAGTCTATGGGACATTCAATCCTCCTCTCCCAAGCTAGCCCTCCAACATTCTGGGCTCACTTCCTAATCCAGGACATCAGCGTCACAAGTGAAAGCATTACCGCTGCATTGGCAGGCCAGAAAAGTGGGATTGCAAAGTGCTCAGCTGTGCACTTCATTAATTTCACCTGGCAATATGTGGCAAAACACAATAATAAAAGAAGGCAAATAACACAAATTATTTTTTGTAGCATTTTAATGTGTACTCCTCACACACCACATTTTGCTATTTGTATGCATCAACATGTGGTTTTACTCACCAGTGTTCAAAAGTGAGCAGTGTTCACTAAGAAAATATCTTATCAGGTGCCCTGCGTGGCACAGCACAATGTTGACATCACATGTGACACAGTGCAATGTCTGCATTGCATGTGGCAAAGTGCCACGTCAACATCACCATGGCACAGCATAGTGTTAATATGCCACATGGAAGTGTCATGATGGCATTACTTATGGCACTGTGATGTGCAAACAGTGCAAGTGGAACAATTTACTCACAACTGTGCACAGAGTGGTGTTAGCAGTGTATGTAGTACCACACAGTATCTGCATGTCATCTAGCAAAATGCAATGTCTGCACAGAACATGGCACCGTGACTGACATCAGTGCAAGTAACATAGTGTGTTATCAGCAGTGCACATGGCACTGTGTGGTGTTAGCAGTGCATATTGCATTGCAAAGTATCAGCTCTGCAACTGGCACAGTGCTGTGTCAGTGCTGTTTGTAACACACTATGATGTCTGCACATGTCCTAAAACAATGCTATCACTACACATGACCCAGCAGTGTCCACACTTCATATTGTATAGTACATCTTTTTTCAATGCATGTGGCACAGGGAAGTGACAGCAGTTCTCATGGCACAGCAAAGTATCAGTAGCACATGTTGCATTGCAGAGTAACAATAGTGCACATGGCACAGCATGGTACCAGCAGAGCAAGTGGGATAGTACCTTATGTTGGGAAGAGTGGTTGTAGATGAGACAAGCTTGAGGTACGTGTGTCACTCGAGGATGGCTTCTACTCCCTTAAGCTGCCTGTATCTGTCCCAATGAGCTACTCTGTACAATTGCTAGACACATAGCATCCCTCAGTCAAAGCACAGTCTGTGGGTCTGGACCCCCCAAACAGCCTCTTCCCCCACCCAAGCAGCACCCCCTCCAAGTACACAAAGCTAAGCAGCACTTCTCTGCTCTGGATCTTCCAATCCCTGGGCGTCTCCCAATAAGAGCGGGGGGGGGTGGCAGCTGCAGGGGGTGACTTGTATATGGAAGAGGTGTTCCTGCTGTTGGGTTGGGCAGGATACAGTACATCGTGCCTCCAAGCAGCAGTCACAGACATTGCAGGTGGTAAGATGGTCGTCTAGCTGCAGCGCAACCACCTTCTCAATAACCTTACCACAGAGGACAGGTTTGAGACAGGTCTGTAGTTAGCAGGATGGTTCTCATCAAGGGAGGGTTTTTTTCAGGAGTGGATGCACAATTGCCTCCTTAAGGGGATCAGGAAAGATCCCACTCTTCAGTGAACTCCAAACAATCTCTGCAAGGATCAAGTTGATCTCATCTATGCAGCCTACCAAAAGGTGCGTAGGGCCCAGATCCAAACTACAGCAAGTTGGCTGCAAAGACTGGATGACCCCCATGATGTTGATGAGTTCCAGCCTGCTGAAATCTGTCCAAACCAACTGGGCATGTGTGACATTGCACTGACCATCACAACGTCCATTGGAAATGGACTGGCCGATCTCTGACCTGATGGAGGCAACCTTAACTGCAAAACATTTAACAAACTCATCACACTTTTCTTGGGAAAAAGTTCCCACAGACTGAAGACAGATTGGATTGCACAATCTGTCCACAGTCCAGAGGAGCTGAACTGGTTAATTTCATGCAGTGGTAGCAATCTTCCTGGACAGGAACTCTGCCTTCTTACAGGAGATTGATGATTGACAGCATGTATAATGTTCCATCAACCTAAGCCTGTCATCATCAAGGCCAGATTTCCACCAGGCCCTCTCCAGCCTTCACCCCACTCTTCTCAGCTCCTTCAAGGTCTCATCAAAAAATGGAGACCTTGGACGGAGGGTGAGGGGGCGAACATGAACAAGAGCAATGGAATCCAGGGCCACTGTCACCATTGCATTTTAGGAAAAGTACCAGTTCCCCTGGATCCATACATTCCCTCAACCTATTCGATAGGTCTAGTACTGCCATTATTAGGCCATCAGGGGTCACACATCACAAAGGGCCATACTGGACCATTTCCACAGGAGCAGGCCCATTAGAGGGAGCCCCCAAAACCAAACCTTATTATGTGATGTTCAGACCATCCAACTGGTTCCACAACCAACCCAGAGATCTCCATCTCCAGATCCAGTAAGTGACCCTTAATATGGGTAGCGGAGGTAACAACCTGCATGAGGCCCAACAAGGTCATTAATTGGAGGAAATCACATCCAAATTGCGAGAGTAGTTTTTTGTCAACCCAGGACCTGAAATCCCCCAGAATCAACCATATGGGGATCCCAAAACCATGTCGACAACGAAACCTGCGATTTCCTGCAGGAATATTTTCCCATCTCCGGTTGGATGGTAGGTAAGTAATATCCTGCACCCCATGCCCACCCCCATGATATGCTCAAAGGATCTGGTGCACCCCACTGATACCTCAACAAGGCTCAGTTCTGATCTAAAACAGATGGCTACACCCCACCCCTATGATCCATCCTCAGACAATGTATCACTGAGTAACCTGGTGAGACAGCCGAGGCCAGTATTGGGCCTGCATTCTTATCCAACTAGATCTTAGTGATGCACACCAGGTCTGCTGTCCCAACAAGATCCACTATAATAGCAGTCTTGTTGCAAACAGGCTTGGCATTACATAACACCATTTGTTTACTTTAGGCATATTCTGCCCAAACAAGTAGATAGTAGCATCAGCAGTCCCCACTAGCAACTTCTGTGCCCCGTAAATTCTGCCACAGCTTGAGCACCACATGTGGCAGTTTAGTGATGACCATGTCATTCTGGGTAACCATGCAACATCATCTATCCCTACACAGCGACCTGAACTGTAGGTGGCCATAGACAGAAGCTGGAAGGGTGCAAAAACAGGAGAAAATTCCTCAGTTGGATGGCACTCAGTCCCCTCCATACTGTGGCTGCCCTCTGTGATCTCATGCCTCCTCCTCCTATTCTTCTTTGTAGTCCCAGCTTAATTTTTTTGACTCCCTTCTCCATTACATTGAAGTCCTCCTGTCTTGTTCATTACTGTAGCCTCCAGTTAATATTCTCCCTTTCACTGTTGTGCCCTCTCTCTTAAAGTCTCCCTTTCACTTTAGCCACATTCATGTTTTTTTTTGTGCTGCATCTCCTTTTGCCATACCCCCCAAGTGACCCGCATTTTGTAGGTCCAACCCCGATTTTAAGCTAAAAAACCCACAGACCCACACACCCCAGCCAGATCCGAGCTTCCTGGTCCACGCATGAGCAGAATGACGGTGCGACCAAGTGCTCCTGGCACTCATTCCCAGTACCTCTTTAGCTCCACTGCACAGCTGTGGAATTGTCTTTGCGTCCTGCGGACATCAGAGCATGGGCAAATCAGAGTGAGCAGGATAACGAGGACAAGCACTGCTGGACAAACTGAGAGTGAGTCAGTTTCTTTTATGACAAGCCAAGAAAAGGAACAAGTTAAAAATATTTGCCCTGTTGCCGCAATGTTGTCGCATATCATGGTAGAATCTTCCAAGGAGCCAGGGGTATATAGTGAGGTGGAGGTGGAGGACTCGGAGGTTGAGGAGCAGCAAGAATCAGAGCGTGGTTCAGGATGCGGCTCTGTGCGCAGCCTGTGAAAGGCAATGGGAAAGCTGTTCAGTAAGCCTGTAAATTTTAATTGAATTCATTGCTGCCTCCAGTGATAAATTTGCTGGGTAAGTGAACAGAGGTCAGAGTTAGGCCACTGTGTGAGAGTGACTGCAGATTTGCAACAGATGGGGGGGGTAAGCAATCAGAACAGTGTGCTGCACTTGACTGAGCTAGTGAGAACTAGCCCAAGATTGAATGAAAAATGGAAAAAAAAAACATTCAATTTAGTGGCACTATGAAAGCAGAATTTATAATATGTGAGTCGTGACAGCTCGGTGGCTACAATAAAAATTACTGCATGCAGACTGAAAGTTAAGTAAGGCAGACCACCAGACAGGTAAATCTGTGAGAAAACTAACATAACTGGTGTGGCATCCCCTAGTCTGAAGTGTACCCATCAGGTGATATCTTCTAGTGTTTATTTTTTTTAGGCTTTGTTTAGGAACATTTTCCAGGGTTTAGTGCTGCTCCCATCAGACATAAATTTTGAAACCACTCCAGCGCTAGGTTGCCCTCTCACCCCCCACCCCACCCCGCTGGCTGCAGTGATCAGCATTTCAGACGGTAAAGCTTGGGACCTATGTTTTATTGTCATCCCCTTTGTCATTTCCAGTTGGGTAAAACTTGGGACCTATGTTTTACTGTCATCCCCTTTGTCATTTCCAAGAGTTGAAAATAACATTTACAGCCACTAGCAGGCCGGGCTAGTTGATTGGAAAAGTCCACCTGCCTGACAAGATTTCCAGTAGCCCAGAACAATGAATTTCAATAACGTTGTTTTGTCATGCACATAGCTTCCCTACCTTTTAGTTGTTCCTACTTTTTACTGTTGGGGGTTTATTTAGGTTCCTTTTAACAAACGCAGCAAAATGTAGAAAACATATCTAAGAGTAAAAGGAAAAAAGATGACACAGTGACTTAGTGGATTTATCTACTGTAACACTGTAGTTCATAGGAAGGTGTTGCATCGAAAATATGCCAGCTTGGAAATAACAACACAAATATTAAGTCCAGTAGGAATATTCCATAGAGGACATAGGTTTAGCTGTGCATGTGGGGACCCTTTTCATTGTGACACAAAACCAGAAGTGATCAGTATGAGAAGTCTGGTTGCACACTACTGAGCTGTTGAAAAGGCATGCTTCAGTGAGTAATCTGAAAGCTGCTACAGATAGACTTCAAAGCTCTTATACCAAGCAACAAGAAATGTTCTGCAAACAGAAGAAACAGTTGGAGCAGACCTGCATACAAGAACCAAAAGGTAGGATTTTTTTTTTATCTTTCAAGCAGTAAATAGTAACTTGATGAAAACCATCTAGGCCAAACTGTACAGAGCAAGACCTGTTAGATCTCAAGGAGGAGCCACAAAGAAGTTTGAAAATAATATACAGTACAAGTAAAAGTCAGTCTAGTTCTTGCTCCAGAATCCCAGCATTAGCTCTGAAGAAGCTGCTGCATCTCTGCAAATTCAAATCTGAGTGAGAGGGAAGGTAGCTGGGTTTATTGGTTAGTGCAGTAAATTAAACTTTGAGCTATGGAGGACTAGCTCTGAGAATTCAAATCTGAGAATAAGTAAGGAAGAAGGAAATACTTAGATCTTTCAGGGGCTGCTGTTCTTTTAAAATTCAAACTTGAGGAAGGAAGTTGGGTTTAATTAGTGCAGTCAAGGTGCACAGAAGTGTACCCTTCTTCCCAGCACTTCAGCCAAATACTAAGCCTTCCTTGGGGTGGGAAGGGGGCAGTATTGGAATTAAACTTTGAGCTACGAGTCTGTGGATCTGTCATCTCATTTAATAGCAGTGATGTGTGGGCTACAGGAGTCCACTACATGGCAGGGGGGTTAAAGGGTACTGGGGGGTGCATTAGCCTGTAGTTGCTGAGGGAAAAGAGGGCCAAGAGAGCCTGTAGGAGCCAGTGGGGAGGGAGGCCAAGGGAGCCAATAGCTGCCGGGGGGTGTTGGGGCTTATCACCGACATGATCCATGTATCTGGGCAAATGATTGGGTCAGGGTCTGCAGGACATGGTCACACTATGGACATACTTGGCATTCTGTGCTGAGTAGGACCTTGGAAGTATGCACCACATCGTAACTTTTGCACTGAACTGCAAGCCTGGAGACCAGGGTTTGAATCCCACAGCCCTTTGTTACATACTATGTAACCTTGTGCAAATCACTTAATTTCCCTGTATTCTTAGGTCACACCTGAAAATTTGCTTAGGCTTAGTGTGCTTTTGCTGGTTAATCAGTTACCCCATCCCTTCCCCATTTCATTAAAACTGGGTTATTAGCCCATCAGAAGCTCCACTAACCCACCTGGGCTACTGTTCTGCAATATTGGCCACCCAGCCATCCAGCACACTAAGGGGAATTAGTTGAGCCCCTCCCAAACACCTTCTCTTTTCTTTCCTGTATTATTTTATTTCCCTTCTCTGTGTCTTTTTTCCTAGTTTGACCCAGCTGTACCATTAATTCTAAATTCACCTTTTTCCTTACTTCTCTGATGTTCTATACCCCTTGCATTTCTCAACGCTCTCTCTTTTTGCTCTTGCAATGGTATTTTCTCCATATTAACCTGATTTTTATAGGTCTGACAGGACGCAAACTACACAAACTGTCCTTCATCAGATAAGTATCATTCTGTCTTTAACTTGTTCATTCCACCCTACTTACTCTGTAAGAACTACAGATCCTTTGTGACCCCTTTTTTGTATTTTATTTTACAGGTCCTTAGACTTCCTACCTGAAAGACCTACCTCCAGCTCCCTATTACTCAGGTAAGAGACTCCACTGCTACCTATTCGTGGGTTGGCTATATGCTGTAGTCATGCCTATTACAGTGTGTGTCAGAGCTGAGCATGTGGGAGGGAGCTGAGAGTGAGAGAATGTGAGTGTCAGTGACCTTGGAGGGAGAGGGTTAGTACTGCGACTGTGGAGGAAACTGGGTCATTTTGGGGGAGAGTGGAGGTGGGGATATTGGTGGTCATCACGGAGGGAGGGTGCTGTCTGGGGCAGTGGATAAAGGGGACTAGTTTAGGATATTTTGGAGGGTGGGGGCCAGTGTCTGGGCAACAGTTTTGTATTGTGGAGGAAGGAGGCTAATGTTGGGACATGGTGGGAGGGAGGCTATTATCCAAAGCTGTGCAGTGAGGGGCATTTGAATTGGGGCTATGGAGGGAAGAAGTTAGTGTGGTGGGGGCCATTGGGGGAGGTGGCTGGTGGGTGCTTTCGATGGAAGTGGTCTGGCATAAGCTGCTTTGGATGGAGGTGGCCTGATATAGGGTTCTGTGGACAGATGTTAAAAATGTCCTAGCATGGGGATGTGGTCAGCAGACTGGGAAATGGAAGGGATCAGCTGGCCAGTATTTCAGCCAGAGCTGTGATCACTTCCCTCTCTTACAGGACAGCATTGAAATGTTATAATTTTGACAAGGCGGGACTGTTGCTGCAGCAGAGTAATGAGCTCTGAAACCCAACAATCTCACACCTTTACTTTAACAGAAGTGTGTTGTGTTGTTGTATGTTCACAATAAGCTCCAAAATGCTCCACAGTGCATCTAAAACCCAAGAGCTCTTGTATAACTATTTCCTCTAGCAAAACTACTCAAATTATCCGGTAAGACATAAGGGCTCCTTCTATTTGTTGCTGTGTGTTAGTTATTATGGGTCCTCCTGGCTGTTATGCTTTTTTCTTCCTGCCAATCCTTTAGAGCACCAGGGGCTAACTAATCAGTCACTGCACAGCTCTACTGTATGTAGTGCTTGCCACTTGCATGCTCCTCTTGCGGAGCCCACTGATTTCCTCTGCCTACCTCCCACAGGTACTTTTAAGCCCATTTGGGGCATTGATCTTCGGCTGCAGTACAGCTTTTTCATTGTGATCCCCATCTTTTTTTTTTTTTATTTTTTTTGTTGACTCTTTTATTGCACTCCGGATGCCCAGGGCATCCTTCCAGAGTACCCACTCAACTCTGCCTTCTACTCCCAGTCTGAACACCCTACACACACACACCAGTTTCCCTCCCAATCCATGGCAAGTCCTGCCCCCTGGGGAGGGTTTGCCTACCCTTGGCAGCCTGGTTGTGAATTAGAAGGACCTATGATGAGATCAAGTTGCCCATGGGAGACCATGATGTGAGTGGGTCTGATGGCAGGATGTTGGCAGGTCTCTGGGGTCTCCATCATCTCCGCTGGTCACCACTGGGTTTTTCCTATGTGACTGCCCCTCAGAGTTTCAAATATGCAATGACGTCTAATGGCACTACATGCTGATGTCCACTGGAACTCCACCCCATGCAGCTGCAATGCCACTTGGTCCTTGCACTGCCCTTGACCACTGTCATGGGCTGCCCAAGAGTGGTGTATTCCCTGGATCCCTCCCCGGGAAGGGAGTGCAGTCCTCCGGATGCTTGATCCCTTCCATCCCCTACTAACCCCCAATGGCCTGAGCTCATTCCCAAACCTGGATCACCAGCGTGGCACGAGGTGTGGCATCCAGTACCTCAACCCCTTGGTACCACCGGGCCAGCCTTGTGGCCTCCATTTTGTGCCTTTTTTTTTTCTCACAGTCCCTTCCTACCAAGCCCCTCAGAACACTTACACTCAACTGCTGTGCCGCTTAGCTAGTGTTTCTTGTTGTTTCTTGCTGGCTTCCCTCTGGACCCTTCTAGCAAGACCCTTGGTGGTCTTCACATAGGCATTGTGTGGCTGATCGGTAGAGTGAGGTATATTTGCCCTAGCCCCTCCACCTCCCAAAACATTCCCATCTTTTTTTCCCACCCACATGTTGCAGGCCACAGTCTGAACTCTGTGCGGGCTGAAACTTGAAAGCACCTGCCAGCACTGTCACGGTAGCCAACTAGCACTAAAATGATGGCTACACAGCCACAGCATTTCTGATTGGCAGTTTTCTGACCAACCTATCTGCCTGCTTCATAAAGTCAGAGCCCACAGATCCCTCCCCTGCTAGATGCCAGGGAAATGTTAAATATAGTTAAAAATCACTATTTACCACTGGCTACAGGGGAGGTAGCCCACTACATCACCAGGGCTGTATCTTTAAACTACTGGCCTCCTGGGACAACTCAAGACCCCTGAACCACCAGTGTCCCTTTTTTAAAATAATTTAGGGACCACTAGCCTAAAAGCATCCTCACTAGCCCATCAGGACTACTACTTAAATCTGCTGGTCACCAGCAGGCCACCAGGGGGAGCTGTGGGGGTTTTGCTGAGCCCCTAATATCCCTTTATTCTCTTTTCTTACCTGTCTGCATTTTTATTTTCATTATGTAACCCCTAGATGGTACTATCCCAGGGGCTACTACCCCTGCCTGATTTGCCACTAACAGGTTGAGGGGCCTAGATCCAATGGCAGGTGCCTCCACCCAGAGGTCAGGGTTTGCAGTAGTTAAACTAACTTGGTCACAGCCCTCTGGGACACTGCAACACCCCTTTCTTCCCACTAGTGGCCCACACAGTATATCAGAATTACCTTCACAGTATACACTTACCCCAGGACTGGTTCAGGCACTGGGACCCCTGTAAAATAAGAAGACAGTGCAACAATCACAGTACAATACTTTAACATAGACAAATACCTCAGGCAGTATAACTTTGCTGAAACAAGCAGCTCTGATTCATTTAGGGGGATATAACAAGGACAGGAGGAAATCAGGTTAATTAGCTTATCACTTTACTCATCTACCTATGGCTCTGTGCACAGGCCTATCCCTACCAGTTAATGTCCCTGGGTACCCAAGCCCTAGTGGCTAGTCCAAACCATGGCAACTGGTAGGGGCCCTTTCACACAGAGAAAAGAAAACTTAGTTAAACAGTCAGCAGTACAGTAATTCCATTTGGATTCAATGTGGCAATTCAACAGGGAGCGACCCTGAATTAGTACTCATGACCTCCAAACAAGATAGGGTCCTTCAACATCAGCAGGGCTACTCTTGAGCTCCACAAGACTCCTCACACATTTATATGACAAACTGCAACAGGCAAAAGTCCTTTAATGGCAGCAGGATTCACTTGAGCTACAAGCCTCCTCACACATTTATATGGTAAACAGTAACAGGCAAAAGTCCTTTAATGGCAGCAGGATTCACTTGAGCTACCAAGCCTCCTCACACATTTATATGGTAAACAGTAACAGGCAAAAGTCCTTTAATGGCAGTAGGATTCACTTGAGCTACACAAGCCTCCTCACACATTTATATGGTAAACAGTAACAGGCAAAAAGTCCTTTAATGGCAGCAGGATTCACTTGAGCTACAAGCCTACTCACACATTTATATGGTAAAAAGAAAGTACTATACCAGGCAGGCTGCTTCTCTATCCGATCGCAATTACTGCACAATACCGGAGAACACACAGCAGATTCAGTTCCTGACAGACCGAGAGCAATTCAGCAATTTCTCCAGTCTTCTACAGGTGAGCCTGGTTTCTACTCTTCAGATATCCTTTGATTCTCTTCACAGGATGGATTCAGTCCTAACAAGCAGTTACACAAGCTGCAAACCGGAACTTGGGCCTTACACGCTGCTTCCGACTAAAACTGCACACCGAAAAAGCACAGGGCTCCTTCCTCTTCACTGCCAGAGCTCAACTGAACCTCCAGCAGACAAAACCGGCACTTTCTTTGAGTTCCTCCCAGTTCTTGGCTGGATTGGCTGTCACTCACAATAGACTGCCCCTGTTGGTCCAAAAGGCCAAGTCCAAACTACATCTCCCAGAGTCACTGCCCATACAATCCTCTTGTGGCTGGCTCAGATTACGAGTCCAAGTTCTGATTCGTCCAAGGCACCATTTTAGAGCTACCTTAACCCACACTGTTTGGTCCAGTTCAGCAGTTCAAAACTAGAATGGGGAACTAGGCAAACACAGTTCTGACTACAAAGAAAGCAGGTTAGACAAACTGTACTTTCATTATTACTCTAAATGATTTCTGGCAAACAGTTACATCTTTCAGATAGGTTCCCTTTGCACTCCTAGTGACTGCAAAAATGGAGTGAATTGGCAGCAGCTCGAGTGGTACTCAAGCAGAGAAACACACAGTCCCCCCATACAAACTAATTATGTCTGCAAGTAGACAGCTCTTAAAGAGACAGTACCAGAGGCTCTAAAAACACTCACAGATAAATGGCTTAAACGCCAAACACCATTCAGGCTTGGAGCATTCAAGCAAGCTCCTGGAAGTCTTTTGGGAACCCCCATTTGCAGGGGGTTACACCCTTTGGCCTGGGAAAGCTTGACATCCGCGTCAAGCAAGTACCCCCATAAGTTTCAACTGCAACCATATACATTTGCATTAGGCTCACACATGTAATCATCAGTCAATATATCATTTTACCAAGAACACATTTCTGAAACATTGCATTACGTCACTCTTTACACAGTATTACACACACATTGTACCATAACTCAAGTTATTACCTCTTGTACATGAAACCTGAAGAGAGGGGGCCCTTCCCTATCAGTTACCTTGGGGCTGGACGGGGCAAGGCACCATACTTAGAGGGAAACACAAGTAACTTGGAGTTAGCACTGATGCTCAGTTTGGGCAATGAGCTCGGAGACATACACTCCTTTATGGACAACATTGAGAGGCAAGTCCACAGGCCTCCCAAGGGAATCATAACTGAGGTGCACCACAGGCTTTACAGCTCGACCAGTCTTTCTAGGGGGAACTGTTACAGTCTCTGCACGCTGAGCCTCATTTTCAGCATTGTCCTCACTTGTCAGGGGAGTCTCCATGGGGGTAGAGAGGCTAGAACTTGGGGCACTTTCAGCTCCAGGAGTTACAGTTTCTGAGTCCACAACATTTGGCTCGCATGGAGAGCTTTTGTCCACTGGCAGTGGACTGTCAGGGCACTCAAAATACTCTTCTTGTTCTGGTGTATCACCAGTCTGCCCCAATCCATCATTTTCCTCTTCTGAAAGCTCAAACAGTTCAACCATGCACAATGATTCCATTTCATCTGATCTGATGCTTTGCACTTCACTTTCTGGGAGCATTGGCTCCAGGGACAAAGCTGGGGGCTTAGACAATCCAGGAGGCCCAGCTTCATCTCCAGTATTGACTAGGGGATTGCCCCGAAACAATTGACTCAGTTCGTAAAAAGGATAGTATTCAAAGTCACTCTTATTTTCTTCTGATATGGACTGACAGTCATGCTCAACTGGGACTTGTGGAGGGGAACACTTTAACTCTGCTTCTGTAGGTGCAGACTTTCTTGATCTTTTCTTAGCAGCAACTCTAGTCACTGGTCCAGAGGGGGCATCTTCTGGGGGCTCAGACTCAATCAAGATTTGTCCAATGGGCAGTAAATGATTTCTATGCAATGTTTTACATCTTTTGAATTATTCTCAGGCCTTACTTTGTACACTGGCAGATCATCTAGTTTGCCCACTACAATGTGAGGGAGATGGTGCCATCTGTCAGCAATCTTGTGTTTGCCATGCAGTCCCAGATTTCTTAGCACACCCGATCTACCTCCTGGAGTTCCTATGCTTTACCTTTTATCATACCTTTCTTTGTTGGCCAGATTTCTTTGGCAGCCATGGTTTGAGCCAGTTGGTATGCGTGAGTTAGCTGGGCCTTTAACTTTCCACATACTGTAAATAGTTGTCAGCTTGAACCCCATCAGGAGAGACCCCCAAAACACACATCTACCAGTAGTCGAGCTTCTCTTCCAAACATCAGGCAGTAGGGGAGAACCCAGTGGCATCATTTTTGGCGCAGCTATAAGCATGTACCAGGGTGCTAATTTGTTGGCTCCATCTAGGCTTGTCCTTTGGGTGCAGGGTGCCTAGCATATCTAGCAAAGTGCGGTTGAAACGTTCAGGCTGTGGGTCCCCTTGGGGGTGGTAAGGAGTGGTTCTGGACTTTCGCTCTCCCCACAGAGAAAGCATCTCTTTGATCAGATGACTCTCAAAGTCTCTCCCTTGATCAGAATGGATTCTTTGTGGAGTCCCGTAGTGAACAAAAAGGTTTTCTACAAGTACTTTAGCCATAGTGGATGCTTTCTGGTCTTTGGTGGGGAAAGCTTGGGCATATCTCGTGAAATGGTCAGTGACCACCATCACATTACTGATATTTCTTTGATCTGACTCCAAACTCAGAAAATCAATACAGACCAGCTCCATGGGTACACTGGTGGTGATGTTAACAAGGGGGCAGCCCTCTGGGCAAAGCTTTCATCTGTAAGCAGCGACTACAAGTTCGAATGTGTTGCTCCACATCAGCCCCCATCTTAGACCACTAGAATCTGGATCTCACCAAGTCAAGTGTTCTGTCTATACCAAGGTGCCCCATGTGGTTGTGCAAGGACCTCAATACTGAGTCTCAAAAGGAGGTGGGCAGCACTAGTTGTTGTTTGTCTACTTGTCCCCCTCTGTCTACTGTTTCTCTGTATAACAGTTTATTGATCAGTTTCAACTTAGGACCTTCTTTGTATAACAGTGCAGTTCTCAAATCAGTGGAGCGTAATTTGGACACATCTTTTCCTGCACAGAGGGCTTCTAAAGCTGATTTGATCATGGGATCACGGATTGAGCTCACGATACTGTCATTGTCCAGCTGAGGCAGTGCACCAATGTCTATTGCAGAAAAGTGGCAATAAGCAGCAGGTATGCAATTCTCAGAGGGTCCCAAGCAATCCACTGCGTGTCCACTCGTCCGTGGACATTTGTTCCTCCCTGTCAGACTTCCGGCAGAGTGCACGAATGTCAGGTTCTGCCAATCTGACCCAATCATTCTGAGGAACAGGCCTCCGGGAGAGAGCATCAGCATCTATGTGGTTCAGGCCTGCTCGGTATTCAACAGCATAGTCGTATGTAGATAACGCAGAAAGCCACCTATTGAGAGTGGCAGCCAACTTAACTGAGGTCTGCACATAGGTCAAAGGATTATTGTCAGTTTTTACTAGTATTTTAGCCCCATACAAGTACTCATGGAATTGGTCAACAATAGCCCACTTCAAAGCTAGGAACTCTAACTTATGTACAGGATAGTTCTTTTCGGATGGGGTCAGGCTTCTACTGGCAAAGGTCACTGGTCTCAGGCCATTCTCATGCTCTTGGTACAACAGCCCCCAACCCTTGCAAGCTAGCATCAGTGTGCAGGACATAAGGTTTTCTTGGATCGGCATAGGCCAGCACTGGAGCATGGGTAAGTTGATATATGATCTCATGAAAAGCAGTCTCACAATCAGGAGTCCAGCGGGCCCCAAATACTTCACTCGGATGAAAATACACTCTTTCAGTCTTGAGGGACGCTGACTTTTGGTATTTTTTGTGGGTTGGGGGATACCCTTGAGTAAGGTTAAGTAAAGGGCGGATCACTCTTTAATAGTCCTTGATGAAACGCCAATAATAACCACAGAATCCCAGGAATCTTTGCAGTTCTTTTAGATTTTTGGGCTGTGGCCAGGTGGTCAAGGCCTCAACTTTACTTGGGTCGGTCTCTATTTCCTCGGTGGATACTATGTGTCCCACATACTTTACTGATGTTTGAAAGAATTGACACTTATCAATGGACAGTTTAAGGCCAAAGTCCTCCAGTCGGTCCAATACCTTAAATAATCTACTCTCATGTTCCTCCAGTGAGCTGCCAAACACAATAACATCATCTAGGTATACCAGGCACTCTAGTAAGTTCATGTCCCCCACTGCACGCTCCATCAATCGTTGAAAAGTCGCTGGGGCACCTGAAATCCTTGAGGCATCCTCATGAAGTCATAGAAGCCAAGTGGACAGATAAAGGCTGTCTTCTCATGGTCCTCTGGGGCCATCGGGATCTGGTAGTACCCACTGTGGAGATCCAACACAGAGAACCACTTGCTCTCGTTTAGGCAGTCCAAAGCATCCTGAATGGGGGCATTGTGTACTGATCAGGGATAGTCCGCCGGTTTAAGGTGTGATAATCCACACACATCCTTACTGTCCCATGCTTTTTCCTCACTACCACAATGGGGGAAGCATAAGGGCTTCTGGATTCTTGTATTACACCAGCAGCTAACATCTCTTGCAGATGCCGTCTCACATCATCTATGTCAGCAGGTGCCAGGCATCGAGACCTCACGAAATGGTCTTTCATCATGCAGCCAGATATTGTGCTCAGCTCCTTGCACACATCCTATGTCCCATTCCTTTAAAGAAAACACCTGGTCTCTCTGGGCAAGCTTCTCACTGATCCTCACTTTCCATTCAGCTGGCAATGAGGAGTCGCCGAAATCAAACAAGTCAGGCGTTACTCTGTCATTCTTCCTCGAACTCTTGCTGCTGGGTAGCACTGCAGTGTCTGCACAATGCACATTAGCCAGGATGCAACCTCTACTCGAATGTCTCTTTCAGACACATTATGAACTTGGACCATTACCCTTCTGGCATAAGCATGGGCTCTAGTGGGCAAAATACTAGTCTTGACCAGCAGTCCCTCTTGCAATTTTCCATCACCTGGTGCATCCAACATTAATATTTTATTCTTAACATCCTTTCTGATACGGACCTCTCCCTGTAAGGTACACTGGGCATTTGGCCAGGATCAGAGACTCAGGATCCTTCTTCCATACAATTCCGACCGGTTCCTCGGGTTCTTTTTTCAGCATCTCTGTGCCTCATAGGCCTTCTTAATTAAAGCTAACTCTTAAAGCTCTACTAGTCTTTGACCCCTGTTTTTCGTAACACAACTGTGCCAGCCTTCTGAACATATGAGCATTTGTTCCAATCAACAAAGGGACACCATCATACAGTCCAGTGGGGGACACACTAAGGCTAGGGTCTCTACTTGTTCGCCACTCCAGCCACGGAAGTGGGAAAGACAGCCAAATTTGGATATACCCGGAATAGGGTAGGCCTTCTCACTTAACCCCCATACATGCAGTCCTTCTAATGGTTGTAAGGGTACGTCTGACAAATGCTTCTGATACCAATCCTGGAACATAATTGTCATTTGGGAGCCACTGTCTAATACAGCTCTTGTAGACACTCCATTCACCTTTACAGTGGTCTCCATGGAGGGACCCACTATTCTGGACCAGTCTGGAGAGGCGGTAGTGGGGGCCTGGGCAACTGACCTTGCCACAAAAGGACGTGAGTTAGCATTTTTGGTGTCCTCACTGGGATCACTTCGTGCACCTCTTAACCACTGATTTGTTCTCTGAAGTTCTCCTTGTAGCCTATATGCAACTTTGTCAGTGTCTTTTGGGGACCGGCATTCCCTTTTCATGTACCCATCCTTCCCACAATTATAGCAAAACATACTTTCTGGAGTTTGAGCTGGCCGAGGAGCCACACTGGGAGCCAGGGCGGGGGTATTACTAACTGGAAACCTTGGTGCCATTGCTGTCTGTGGCGTGATAAGCATTTGGAGACATCTCGTCAGTTTTTCCACTTCCATGGTCAAGGAATCAAGTTTGGAGCTGTTATCAGCAGAAGATACATGGGTGGGTACCCCAACCCCCATAGCAGATGCAGTCGGATATAGGTCAGGGCCCGTACTTGCAGGTGTGGCCTTCATAAAGGGACTGTTTTTGAATTCCCGGATCTCTCTCAACAGTTCGCCCCATTGTGGCATATATTTTTCCTTGTCAGAGCACTCATTGACTGCCAACCTCTGCCCCTGAACTTCACTTGATGGGTCACCCTCAGTCACGGTCATAGCCGCAGCAGTTGGTGCAGGTCCCTCCCAGGCGCTTCTTTCTCAACTCCCTCTAATTTCTCTCATTAACTCATCATAGGAGGTGGGGATTCCAGTCAATTTGCCAGGCTTAACTGAAGCAACAGCAGTTCTGAGAAGGGGCAGACTTAAGGATCCTGTCCAGCCTGGTTCGGCAGTTCAATCGCTGGCAAACTACCTTTCTGAGGCATTCTTGCAACAATTTTTCCAGCCGAGATACATACACAGACAACAACTCTTGGTACTGTTGTGCATTTCTTACTTCCACCATAGGTCCTCATCAGAATCTGGGCTCCCATACACATTCTCCAAGGCCTCAAGATAGGCCTGTGCAGTCACTTCAGGGTTACTGGCCCATTTAGCATGGATGGTAGCCAGGGCAGGACCTCAGAGGCTCTCAATAACCCTCTTTCACTTTTCAGCTTCCGAGCATTGCCATTCTAGCACTTGGGGGAGAACATAGTCTGTCCAGGTCTCCCAGTCATCCTCCCCTTGGGGGGTGGAGAGGGTGCCAGAGAAGATCCTCAACCTTCGGTAAGAGTCGTGACTAATGGCAGGTGCAGAAATAGGAGTCTGCATTGGTTCAGCCACCATTATGGGTACTGGAGTGGGAGAGGGTGTTGGGGGAGGAACACCCCCAGGTGGCAAGAATAGTTTCTTCAAGTCCTCCACAGTTTTCCCTTCCCCCAGCAACCATTTAGCAAATTTCTCCTCAAAAGTTTCAGACAGTGGTGGGGGCTCATTCCCCCCCGGGTCTTTATTGTCCTTAGTTATCACTCTCCAGGCAGTGAGGGCTCCCTCTGGGGTAAAGGTCTGTGGCATTTTGGAGCTATCTATAGAATCCTTAAACTCTACTAGGGCCAGGAAAGTGTGGGTGAGCAGATTAGCATGCCAACCCACCACCACAGGGTTTTGTAAACCTTCCACCTTGGAAAGTACTCCCTGTACAGTGTCCGTATTGATACCAAGGGGGATGTCCAGGATAAGCATAGCATTTTGGTGGTCGATCTCCTCCCCAGTACACCACTCCACCAGCCGGTGCACAGTCACTTCTGTCGGGGTACCCATTTTTTCCTTAACAGTGGTTCATAAATATGGCCACTAGAGGACACACAATCCCAGTGGTGAGCCTCCAAGATGTAACCCCTAGATGGTGCTATCCCAGGGGCTACTACCCCTGCCTGATTTGCCACTAACAGGTTGAGGGGCCTGGATCAGATGGTGGGTGCCTCCACCCAGAGGTCAAGGTTTGCAGTAGTTAAAGTAACTTGGTCACAGCCCTCTGGGACACTGCAACCTCCCTTTCTTCCCACTAGTGGCCCACACAGTATATCAGAATTACCTTCACAGTATACACTTACCCCAGGACTGGTTCAGGCACTGGGACCCCTGTAAAATAAGAAGACACAGTGCAACAATAACAGTACAATACTTTAACATAGACAAATACCTCAGGCAGTATAACTTTGCTGAAACAAGCAGCTCTGATGTATTTAGGGGATATAACAAGGACAGGGAAATCAGGTTAATTAGCTTATCACTTTACTCATCTACCTATGGCTCTGTGCAAGGCCTATCCAGTACCAGTTACTGTCCCTGGGTACCCAAGCCCTAGTGGCTAGTCCAAACCTTGGCAGCTGGTAGGGGCCTTTCACACAGAGAAAAGAAAATTAGTTAAACAGTCAGCAGTACAGTAATTCCATTTGGATTCACTGTGGCATTCAACAGGGAGTGACCCTGAATTAGTACTCACGACCTCCAAACAAGATAGGGTCCTTCAACATCAGCAGGGCTACTCTGAGCTCCACGAGACTCCTCTCACACATTTATATGACAAACTGCAACAGGCAAAAGTCCTTTAATGGCAGCAGGATTCACTTGAGCTGCACAAGCCTTCTCACACATTTATATGGTAAACAGTAACAGGCAAAAGTCCTTTAATGGCAGCAGGATTCACTTGAGCTACACAAGCCTCCTCACACATTTATATGGTAAACAGTAACAGGCAAAAGTCCTTTAATGGCAGCAGGATTCACTTGAGCTACACAAGCCTCCTCACACATTTATATGGTAAACAGTAACAGGCAAAAGTCCTTTAATGGCAGCAGGATTCACTTGAGCTACAAGCCTCTCACACATTTATATGGTAAAGAAAGTACTATACCAGGCAGGCTGCTTCTCTATCCCGATCGCAATTACTGCACAATACCCGGGAGAACACACAGCAGATTCAGTTCCTGACAGACCGAGAGCAATTCAGCAATTTCTCCAGTCTTCTACAGGGTGAGCCTGGTTTCTACTCTTCAGATATCCTTGGATTCTCTTCAGAGGACAGATTCAGTCCTAACAAGCAGTTACACAAGCAGCAGACCGGAACTTGGTGCCTTACACACGTTTCCCGACTAAAACTGCACACCGAAAAAGCACAGGGCTCCTTCCCTCTTCACTGCCAGAGCTCAACTGAACCTCCAACAGACAAAACCGGGCACTTCCTTTGAGTTCCTCCCAGTTCTTGGCTGGATTGGCTGTCACTCACAATAAACTGCCCCTGTTGGTCCAAAAAGGCGCCGAAGTCCAAACTACATCTCCCAGAGTCACTGCCCATACAATCCACTTGTGGCTGGCTCAGATTATGAGTCCAAGTTCTGATTCATCCAAGGCACCATTTTAGAGCTACCTTAACCCACACTGATTGGTCCAGTTCAGCAGTTCAAAACTAGAATGGGGAACTAGGCAAATACAGTTCTGACTGCAAAGAAAGCAGGTTAGACAAACTGTATTTTCATTATTACTCTAAATGATTTCTGGCAAACTGTTACATCTTTCAGATAGGTTCCCTTTGCACTCCTAGTGACTGAAAAAATGGAGTGAATTGGCAGCAGCTCGAGTGGTACTCAAGCAGAGAAACACACAGTCCCCCCATACAAACTAATTATGTCTGCAAGCAGACAGCTCTTAAAGAGACAGTACCAGAGGCTCTAAAAACACTCACAGATAAATGGCTTAAACGCCAAACACCATTCAGGCTTGGAGCATTCAAGCAAGCTCCTGGAAGTCTTTTGGGAACCCCCATTTGCAGGGGGGTTACAATTATTCTCCTTACTTTGACCTAAATTGTATCTTTTTCTTTAAAACTCCCCTTCCTTTATTCCTATACTGTACTGTATCCTTGTTCTGTCTTTCCGCTCTTTGTGTCTACTCTTCCTAATAGAGGTTCCCCATTCTAATCAATTTTTCCCATTAATCATATAAATATCTTTGTTCAGTTCTACCCCCCCCCCAAAAAAATCTCTCTCTAATCACTTCTCTAGGATCTCTGACCCTTTGTGTCTCCTTAAACTTCTCTGTTCTTCCCTTTCAGGTCCTACCAGAATACCCAAACCCAGGATACCCCGGCTCTGGACTCCCTGACAGAGCAAGTAAGTTCTAAGTACTTAACTGCCCTTTAGGGTGAGTAACAAATAACAAGGTACCCGCACTCTTGTAGCAACTTGAGTTTATATATTTAGGCCTGGAAAGGAGAACTATTTTTAGCCTAGTACCTACCTGACATTTCTTGGAGGTCTCCAGTGACCAGGTCTGACCTTGCTTACATATGAGATTTGATACAAGGCTGCAGGCACATACAGGGAGTAATAAACCCCCTCCGTGCAGAGAAAGCCACATTGACTGAGGTTAATGACATTACAGGCATGACAGCAAAGCTCATGTGCCCTCCTGATGTCAACATTGTGAGGTTACCAATGTATTCTGCAAGGAGACTGGTTCATCATATATAATAATATGAACAGGCTGTATCTGAAACATACAAATGATCAGCAAACCCCCTCATGAGTGCTGGTTTCAAAACAGTACCCAGTACTATTTTTTTTTACTGGGTGCTATTTTGAAATTGGCACTTATGAAGGGGTTAGCTTGTCATAATTGACTTGCACTCCAAGCCCTATGTCTGGTCTGCTGGAGTGTGAATGTGATTAGTGCAGCTGTTTGGAGAAATAATTCATGTTCTGAACAGTGAATTAATTTCTCTGTTTCTAAAAGTGGAGTACTAGGTTTAGAAATCACCAAAGAAACTGGCTTTCTGTTGATGTTCAGGACAGCCCAATTGCTGCGGCCTTCCTCCCCAAACCCAGAGTATGACCAGCTGCGCAAAACGGCACATGAAAGCACCAGTGAGTGAATGAGAGGGAGTGGCCAGAGAGGTGAGTGTCATTGATAATGCTAGAAAACATTGATTTCTGCATATTGTAGCTTCATGAATGACATATACCATTCTGCTTTCTTCCCCTAATCATGCACACTATCACGCGCTGCCATTCAGCTTGTGAACTGATAGAGCTGGTGTCAGACATGGGTGTAGCCAGGCATACTCCAAGTACTCCATGGTGTGCAATTTTAAGGGGGGTAGCAAATAGGCTCTGAACTGCTTCTTTTTTCCATGAAAACTAACAAAGAAAATGCTGAACCTTTCTGTAATTTTATTCATAGGAATTGAAACTAGAAGGACTGGTCACTCATACTATCTTTGCATCCCAAGGACAATACAACTTTACAGGCTCTGGGCTGGTATGTGGGTGTCTTAGGGAGCAATGCATGGCATTTTTATTTACCCATGCATGGCACCGACCATTGTCATGGAATACAAAAGTTGTATTTATTGTGCCAAATGAGGCAAAAACACGGTCCTGGTGTACATTTGTATATTGTCTGGCTTCACCCTGGGAGGAGGTAGCAGTGAGTCCACTTGGTGTGCAGATCTGAAATTCCTGGCTACATCCCTGGTGTCAGACTGTGCTGTGGGTTAGGGAGGGGAGAGGGACAAGCTACATTGGAAATAGTGCTAGACGTGGTCCCTATATCATGGCTTGGGGGGGTCAAGAGGAGAACCTAACATTTAAATAATGATGGCTTGATAAGGGGGTGGTCTGGCTAAGGAGGATGGCTTTTAAAAATGCCAGGTGGATGCATTTTTTTAATCCGTGTGGAAGAACAGGGAAGGAGTGAGAGTGGTAAAATCACAGGGGTGTGTAGGGTGTGGCCTAAGAACTAGCCTTTACCACCTGGGAAAGGACAGGGTTTTCATTTTTTTTTTTTTTTTTTTAAATCACTTCCCGAAGTACCATCAGCAGTGAGAATACTTGGGATGCCAGTTGCAGTTTTGTGGTATTTGGAATTATTGTTCAGGATATGCACACATCTGCTGGTGTTTTCCTATGTACTCGTTTTACTTTTAACCTAATTTACAAGCATTAAAAGGTACTGACCAGATTTGAGATGCACCGCAACACTGCTGTCAGGAGAACTACTGAGCATCAAACCACACTGTACACTGCAGTGCATCTGAGGTGGTGTTCCGGTCTGCTAATTACCATAATTCGTACACACTGAAAAAGTCCTGCAGGAAGTAAAAAATAACACTGCACATTGCAATGTGCTTGTAGTATGTTTACAGTGTTAACATAATTCATACACACTGTACCAACACTACTACATGTATACTACCATAACAATACATGTACACTGATTAACCTCTCAAGGAGACCAGACTGAAATGAAGTGTGCAGAAAGTGTACACTGCTACTGTAACTCTGAAATAGCACTACGTATTGACTTCCTTGACACTCCACTTCCCTCCAGTCGGAGAAGGTGGAGGGAGTGCTCCTACCATGGCCTTTTCCACCTCCCACTGAGCTCCTGTCTCCCCTTCTCCCACTGGCATGGAGCAGGCCACAGCCTGAGCTCTGTGTGCGCTTGCAGTAACAAATGCCTTCACATTTCTAGTGTGGTTGCGCTATAGGGATGGCTGCTGCAGCAGCAGGCCCCAGCTTGTCCGCCTCCTTTACTAGCCTCCCTGTTGTCCAGCACAAAATCAGGACCCAGGAAGCCCTCTCGACCACATAGAGGGGTTCTAATTTCATGTAACATCATTGGCAAATTATCTGCAGGGAATTATAGCCCACCTGGGCTACCAGTTCTAGGAAGCAGGCCTCCTAGGCATTCTTAGCCCATGGGACCACCAGTGCTAACTTTATTTTTTTAAGAAGCAGTATAGCACTATAGTTTAGGACACAGAGCTACAAACCTGGAGACCTGGGTTTTAATTCCACAACCCCCACTTACATAATGTGTAACCGTGAGCAAGTCACTTAACATCCTTGTGCTCCCAGGTGACAGCTGGAACCAAGCTTCAGCTTAGTGTGCCTTTCCTTGTTAAAATGTTTCCCCCTTCCTTTTTTCATTAAATCTGGGCCATTAGCCCAAAACAGGCTCCACTAGCCCACCTGGGCTACAATTCTAAAATACTGTCCACCTGGCCATCCAGAGCACTAAGGGGTTTTAGCTGATCTTTTTCCCCAAACAGCACTTTCTTTATATTTTCATATCTTTATTATTTTATTTCCTTTCTCCTCTATGTCAATTTAATATTTCTATCCAACTGTAACCTTTAATTCTAAATGTCCCCTTTTCCTTCTTTGCTTTCCTATACCTCTTGTATCTCTTAGTTCTCTGTTTCTTCTCTTGCTACTACTGTATTTTCTCCATAGTAACCTCATTTTCTTTATTTTACATGTCTGACAAGATGCTGACTCCTTCCTTCCCCATCAGATAAGTATCTCATTCTCTATATGCCTAACTGTTCCTTTCCAGTCTATTAACTCTGATAACTGTGGATCCTTTGTAACCCCCTTTTTTGTCTTTTATTTTACAGGTTTCAAGTACACCATTTCTTAAAGACTCCTACCTCTGGCTCCCTAGTACAGTACTTGGGTAAGAGATTTTTGACTTATACCACATTGTTAATTTGACAGTAATGGTATGGTCACGCCCATTACTCTGTGTGTGTGCGCGCGCTTGTGCATCTGTGTGTGTCCGGCCTGAGAAGATATGAATGTTACAGGTGGTGTTTTTCAAATCCTGCCCAAAACATGTTTTTGTACTTGTGGTGTAAAATGACAGCTTGGCTAGTAGTTTTATTTATTTTTTTTAATGACTTCTGTCATGATCATAAGGCAGAAGTCCTTAAAAAAAAAAAAAAAAAAAAGATTTAAAATTATTGGTAAATATGTAGAAAAGAAAGTGTGCAGTGCCACCCATTGGTTTAATGAGTACTGTGTTGCCCTTATGTGCAGGTGAGCTATGTGTTGGTAGAAACATAGTCAATGGCAGCAGAAAAAGACCAGTGGTCCATACAGTCTGCCTGTAGTTCACTACCAAACACTGATACCTGTTGTCTTTTCAGGGTACTAACATAACTATGTACCCACCCATTCCACTTCTCACTACTAGCACCCTGAACGACAACTATACAGTTCAATCTCTCCCAGCCATACTTGTATCCATTTATAGTTTTGGTTTCCACCACTTTGTGCATGTGAACTGTTACTCATGTTACATAGTCCCTCACAATCACCATGTTTACACCTTTCAGGAACTTGAAGGGTTCTCTCATATCACCCCTCCATCATCTGGTCTCCAGTGAGTTCATGTCAAGCACCTTGAGCTGATCCTCAGCAGATCTTCCCTACTGGTTCTGAATCATCCTGATCCCTCTGCCTTTCTATTGCCCTTGTGATCCATTGGATATGCTTCATATCCTTCCAAGCCATTGTGCCAGGTAGGCACTTTACCTCCCTATCTACCCCCTTTCCTTCCCCCAGCTCTAATCCCTCAAACAGTAGAATCCCCCACCACAAGTTTTGCCCTCTTCCCCTTAGATTCTCCCCTCCTTGCGGCCTCCATTAGAGTGCCCCATCCTCTCTGTCCACATACTTGGATTCCCCTTCTTGGCAGTCTCACTTCACTAGAACAGTGTAGGAATTTCTTAGTGGTGTCAGCTGAGGAATGTGCCTGTGACCAGCACCTCTCAGCCTTCCAGAATCCACCATCCATGCTCTCCTTGAGCCCACCATGGTCCCAACAGCTACTCACTTCAGGCATCCTTTGAGGCAGAGGTGTCTGGCTAGGTGACCTCTGGTCCTCCGACTCCAGGTCAATGCAAGTTTGAGTCTAGCAACATTCTTCTGAGACTGAGCCAGCAATGCCTGGAGCCGACAGACCTTTTCCCATTACCCGAAGTGGTGCACTTAGATGGGGCAGCATCGCAGTCTCCAGAAGGTCTTTCTGTGAACTGCTGCCCCACAACCACTGCATTGCACCTACTCCCCACATTTCCTTTTTTCCTGCTCTACCTTTGCTTCCTGTCCACCTGTCCCAAAACCCAATAAGGCTGTCCTACTAACATCCAGCAATAGCAAGCCTTTAAACCCTAAAGCACCTTAATACCCAGTGTTCATTTAACAGCAAGCTTACACTCAAAATTACCCAGCAACCATTCTGCAAGCCCCTACACACAAAAATACCCAGAAATAATCTAACAGTAAGCCTCTAAACCACAGAACACTATAATGCATAGTGACAGTTTACCAGCAATCCTCTAAATTCAGAAACGCACTCATGCCCAGTCTCTAAGTCCACAATCACTCTAGTCTCCAAATGCTTACCATCAAGCCCCAAAGTACAGCCACTCTACAGTGCAACCTCTGTCAATACAGTTGCACCTGGTATCCTAAGAGCAGGTGAAGGAGGATTATCCATTCCACAGTATGCGGTCTTCTGGGGAGAGTGGTGGTCAGAACTCACTGCTGCACTGCCACCTGAGTGACTGTAGGGGCAGTGCAGGCAACAGTTGTTTGGGAAGGGGGACAGATTGAAAAGTCTGAGTGTAAGGCACACCCCATTACCCACACACTCCCAGTCTTTTAAATATGTGATTAAGCTGGAGATGACTCCCAGCCTAGCTGGGTAAATTATTGGATTTTTGGTTGGTACAGCGTATTTATCTGTACCAATTCTTGCTACACCTGCAGCAAAGCAGAGGACACCATGTGAAAGAAAGTCACTTCTCAGCTTAGCTGCTGTGTTAATTCTGTTGCAAGGAGACATCATCGGAGCAACCCATGGCGGCAGCACTGGGATGGGCTGAAACTCTCTGCACTCCCAGAAAGACTCTTTCCCCTATTTTTAGGAACAGGTAGGATTGAGGCCATTTACATTAGTTTCATTTTTGTAGGAAGAAGGACTACCCCACAAGGTCACTTTGTGCTTTCCATGTTGTGACAGGGTCAGTACCTGTCACGTTCATAATGTACCTCTTCTGTTTCTTATCCTTCGGTTGCATCCATCTTTATTCTCCCTTCCATGGCTGTCCTTGTATTTCTCTGTTTGGAGGCAGGCCACCTCCTTACCCCTCCCCCCCAGCCTTATTCCTTTTCCCTGCTTTTATTCTCTTCTTTCCAAATGGTACAAATATAAATATATATAGCAAGTAGGAGTATCCAGCATTAGTTAAACTTTTTGATGTGCCCTTCAAAGGGAAGCCCCTTGTAGAAGTTCTAAATGTAATAAAGGAGAAACTCACTGTGAGAAAGAGAGAACCTGTACCTGTATTACAGACTTATAGTTACTATGTACATTTAGTAACTTTAAAATGTGTATGTAAAGTTGAGAAAAGCTTCCCCTCTTGTTAGGAAAATGAGAACCCCCATTTCTGTGATTATCGAAGGGAAAGGTTGTCCCTAAGAGTGCTAGAAGGCGAAGAAACAGCTACACGAGTGAGCGCTGAGCCGCGCGACTGTGCGAGCATGCGCACGTTCGCGCAGCTCAAAAACGTATTTTAAACTTTATTTTAAAAGACAGGAGCTTTTTGGAGACTTCTTCTGTAATGGTTTGCACCCAAAATCGCAAAACCAAGCAGTTTAGAGAGAGAGAGCTGTTACTCTCTAAAGTGGTTACTGATTCAAAGGTGAACGCTAAGCAGACGGCTTGAAAAGATCAGCCGACGGCTTAGCCTTTCCAAAATAGCAGCTTTTGAGTTTCTCAAAGGATGTTTAGTGTTAGGCTAAGTTAAATCTACTATGGCCAGATCTAGAAAAGGAGACCTAAATGTTTGCCTCTGTATATTGAAACCGGACAAGAAAGGATTTGACTCCCAGTAACTTTACACAAATTACAGATATAATAGCTCAGCCTAACAAAAGGCTATTTATACTAGCGTTTGCAATACTACCCCGAATAAAGTATTTAAAACCTCTTCTAGTTGGGGATTTCTATTTCTTATGGCCATATAATCCCTAGAGTACCTCAAATAAAAAGGGGATAATGTAAGTAATTTCTTTAGGACATACCCTAGGTGTTGCAGAAAGGTTTGAGAACCGAATCATTTTGAGGTCTAGTTGTGAGGGGGGACTGTTGCCTTCTGATACTGGACTATAGGGGAATAGCGGCCCCTGGTGGGTTATTTTTATACTGGAAATCAAAAGAAGGAGCTGCAACATAACATACCTTATGTCCTAAATGTTATTTATAAGTAGTGATGTCAGAGCACATTTAAGTACTTATGTATTATACTAATGAGTGTATAAACTTATTGTAACAGTGATCAAAAGAATGTAGTTTCAAGGCATGATGCTGAATCACCTGATCAGGTGGGAGGGTATAAAAGGCTATGCCTGAACAGGCCTCCAGAGATAGGAGATCAGTAGTTGCTGATCAGTGGAGGAAGAAGGTTCCTATGTTGAATACAGATTTTTTTTTTCTTTTCTGTTATTACAGTTGTAAACTGAATATTTTTGTTTAAAAGTTAAAACTTCAAAGATGAATGCTGAAAAAGGTGTCAAATAAGGAAGTTGAGATCTAATAAACATCCCATTTGACCCTGTGGGTTGCACCTCATCTCTGAGTCATGTCCATCTGTAGTTCCCACACCGTTACACATGTAAACAAGGAGGATTCCTGCATGGAGGCCGTGCCATGTGGCACCATGTTGTGAGGCTAGGAGCATAGATTTGGGCACAACTGGTGTACATTTTAAGATTTTCAGTTTACAGCTGGTGATTAGCTGATGTTGAGTGACACCTACATTAAGATGCGTGGATGTATAATCTTGTTGAATGTGACACCATGAACTATATTGCAATCAGTGGGCTGGGTGTTGCGGGGGATAGTTGTTTCTAGACACCAAAGTAAGTATGGGGAATGGGACCTCTGGGGGGGTTGCCACTAGACACAAGGTGGTAAGTATTACCATCAAGGTGACAGGTTTGCAAGGGAGAAGATTCTCTGTACATACAGGTAATATAGTCATGGCAAGGGGACAGTTGTTTTTGGGAGGTGGGGCAGTGGGTTCTGCTAGCCACCAGTGATGGATGTATATGGGACGGGTGCGCAGTGGGTGGGGGCTGCCACTAGATGCAAGGGAAGAGTGTACTTGATGGTTGCTGCTGGCCCCACACCAATGGTGGACCCCTGCTGCATTCAGCTGCCCAGCACCATAACCCCACACCCAGACCCTCCCCCCGTGATGGGTATAGAAAGGGGATGTACTTCCACCCCTTGACTATCAGGGTTGCAGGTGTGTGAAAGCTGGTGGTTCCATCCTGCCCTGGTGGGAGTCAGTGAGTGGAACAGCTTGCATCCCTCCCAGAGGAGAGAGGGCCCAGAGACACTGAATCCTGTCCGTATCCCCCACGCTGACATCCATGAGTGGCTCAAGTTCAAAACCTGAATTGCTGCTGTGATACTGGTATCTTCCTGACCAATCCATGTTACCCCCTCCCATCCAAACCCTTTCCACCTGACACAGTTGATAGGTGTTTTCATTAGTCATACTATCTCATTAACCCATTTTCCACTTTGTCTACAGATGCAGTGGAACCATAAGACACCACCCCCAGCACTGGAGGACAATGACCACATGTATCAGATATTTTTTTTTTATTTAGAGTTCCTCATTTGTCCCAATTAGTTGCCACGTGTCAAATACATCTTGTTTTATATTTAGAGTTCTCATTTGTCCCGGTTAGTTGCTAAAGAGCTGCAGATCCTTTGTGACCCCTTTGCTATTCTTATTTTACAGGTGCAACTGGGTGTTCCTTCAAGCCACCCAAACCCCATCCCACAGTCTGCAGGAGCCAGGTAAGAAATCTTTGTCGCACAACAATACCTCACTCACCACATTGGTGCATGTATATCCATGGAAAATATCAAAGTAATGCAGAAAAACTGCACAATACCAGTCAAGAGTTATGTCAGCACTAAAAACAGTATACACAGTACTTTGAGACTGATTTAATGTGTAGAAAAATGCATTTGACATTTATTTATATAAAAAGGCAAATGCCACCTGGTTGTATATGTGCATATGAAGCTGGGCTATAGAGAGTCTGTACTGTACCAGGTACTTATTCTTTTGTGGTTACTGCTGGGTGTCTCCTTGCAGAAATTCTCTCAGATATGACTCTTTGCACAGTGCCTTCTGTGCTAAGCAGCAGTTCTGTGTTGTGTCTGATTCATAACTTGCAATGCAACATTGCTGTATAGAGCTTAACTTTCAGGAATGTAAATGGGTAAAAATGACATGAAAGCCATGGCAAAACACCCACAGGACCCGTAGCACGCACTGACATTTTAACATCCACCAGACTTAATCTGAAGATGCAGTTTTGCTAGGAGGCTACCAACAGTAAGTATTAAGGAACTTACCTTGTATGGTACTGACTTTCTGTATCCCAGCTTCGTATACACTGATCTGACTACTTTTCAGTGGTGATTTGCATTTTGGCACAAATGAATGTCAAATGCATTTTTGCATACATTTCTCTTGTTATTGAGTAAAGAAATCCAAATAGCTGGGGAAACCCTTTATCAACACGAGTTTGCTTGCTTTTAAATGCAGTAATAACTGGTTGTGATGTCACACCGAGTTATTTCAGTGGTTCATTAGGAAACTGAAGCTCTGTGCCAGCTCCTAAGAAGTGGCATTGGCAGTGGGCGATTTCTGATGTGAAGCACTCTGGGAGAAAAGTCTTCACTGTGAGTCTCATGCTGCACACCAGTCACACTGAAAACAGTTTAAAAAGAAGTGCGAGGAGAGCAATACAGTACAGCTGATGCTCCTTCCTCTTCCCTCCCTGGATGACCACCAGCAACCTGGGTGCACTTCCAAAACACATGTTGGTGGCGTGGTGGGCAATGGGGTTAGCACTGAAACACAGGGTTGGCAGCAGCCTTTCTTATTTATGTGTGCAATGCTTTCTGGTTGTGTTCTACTGAATATAAATTGATTTGATGTAAACAATAAGACCCGGCAGTGTGTGCTATCATGATGATAGTAATCTCACATCTCGGGTGCATTTAATGGCACTGTGCTGTGCCTCATGCCTAACAGTACACCTGAGGCATGTGACTATACCACCATAATGCATACCCTGTCGTGTTATTACTTACAAATTACTATTTAAACATAAATAGGAGTTTGGGTATTCCTTAGGAAGACTGCAATAGTGTGAGTACTTTATGAATTAGTAGGATTATACAGTGCAAGTCCTCCAAATAAGCTAGATTAAAAATCATGTAAATGTGAGTCAGATTATTTTCAGCCATTTTATAAGAGCAATAGTACACAACAGGTGTGCATTTGTTGCAGAACATACACATGTCTAAAATGTCTTGCACTTGACTGAATCTCATACCTACAACCACTGCAGGCATGCATATGCTCTATAACAGACACACACCCTGTCTTGGATTATTTCATAAAAAAAAAAAAGCATCACATTTAAGCATCATTCAGCCAGCTCTGTGGCACTGAGCAATATTTTAGCACTCTGATATTCTGGCAACCCTGGGTCATGTCACGAGCCCAGATGTCAGAAGCAGAGGTCAGCAGAGAGGGAGTTCAGAGCATCCTTTGGATGCTTCCCTCCAGGGACAGGGCTCTGCTGCAGAACTTCACAACAGCTTCTGGTGGAGGAGTGCAGCAGTGTCCTTGGCAGTGTGTGACCACATGCTGCCAGATGTTCTCACCCTAGGAAGCCTCTGGGGCTACACATATTAGTGGGAGGTGAATGGGACAGAAAAATGTAATTAAAAGCACATATATATTTTTACAGTTCAGTTGTAAAAACTTGCATTTCTGGGTACTTTATCACTATCTTCACACTGAGCCATGTCATCCTTTTAGATGCTTTGAGGTCTGATGTGATGGATACTACCCATGATGATAACATGCTTAATAGCCTTCAAGCAGGCCGGCCCGGTGGTGCTGAGGGTTGAGGCACTGGATGCCACACCTCACACCATGCCGGTGACCCGGGTTCAGGAACGAGCCTGGGCAGCCGTGGTCAGCGGGGGGAGATTGAGCATCCAGGGAACTGCTCTCTCTTCACCCAGGGAGGGTTGGGGAGATGACCACTCAAGGAGCGACCTCTGACGGAGGCTGGAGGCAGCCGAAAGTAGTGTCATGGCATATGCCAGGGGGGTGGAGCTGCAGCAGTACATTGGCTTGGTAGCCAGACTCCAAAGAGGTGTAATTAAGCAAGAACCCCTTCCCCTTCCATCCAATAGGCAAAAGTGCCTTCCACCCACAAACCACACTCCCATAGTCGGACACGGCTCTCCTCTTCCTGCCTCCTCCTCGGTCCGGTGCTCAGCCCTACAGAAAGAGTGCCCTGGTTGGGGGCGGCCCTTCCCTGGAGGGTAGACCCCGGGGATGCCCAGTGCCAGGTGGGAGAGGAGAGCTTAGGCCATGAAAGGAGGTAGATTCTTTGGTGTTGGGCGGTCGCTGGAGAGAGAGTTTGGTGGGATACAAGGAAGGGAAGCAAAAATAGAATTAAAAAAAAAATAAAAATAATAGCCTTCAAGCACAATCGGAAAGGTACGATATCCTGGGATCTAGTTACAGTGGGACTGAATTGTCATCACTCTGTCGGTGAGCACCAACATTTTTTTCTCTTAATTTTACCAACTCTGTTTGCTGAAGTGGAATAGGACACTTTGAGATGTGGGTTATTGCCTGATAAGAGCACATCATGTGCTAAAAGAAACTCTGTAGAAACACATCATGCCTCATGGGGCAAACTGTTATCTGATAACACACATTTATTATTGCTCAGACTCTGCATTATGTTGATAGGGTAATAAACCATAAGTAACAAGACAGGCTATGTAAATAAGTATATTTTTAGTCTCTATATTGGATATTTAATTTATATAAAATAAGTATATGTTATAAAATTAAAATCAGCTTTGAGATTAACATGGCAACACAAATATAGAGGATAATGAATGGGGATCAGTTAGTAACAAAGTTGTGGTCCCTTGGAGAGGTTGTTATGCCAAACTAGTAAACCTCAAAAGTGAAGCTCGAGAAGTTTACAGTTGGCATAGCAACCTTAACAAAGGGAACATAGCGTGTTGTTAAATATTCCTAATTCACTGGTCTTTATAGGGTTTTACTGTGCTCATGCTGACATCCCAGACAGCAACAGACACAATGCCGAGTGTCAGCATTGTGCTGTTGGGGTGCCAGTGTGTTGCAATCAGGGGGCTGCACCCCCCCCACACCTGCTGGTCTCTAGATATCCAGCTCCCAGTTGGAGTTGGATCAGGGATGGGGGTGCAACACTAGGAGCTGTACTGCCACTGTCTGTCTACAAGGACCAGCACAGCAACTCAACATTTTCAGGAGAAATCTGTCTGTGCTGATCTTCGCAGTAGTGGTGTTGAACACCTGTCAGCATACATCTTTATAGTGTATGGACAGCATTCAAAACAATACTGCCTTTGCCAATGCATTTTGCTTGTTACACTCTGCCTTTCTTCTGACAACAGACTGTGCCCCCTCCCCACACCATGTTCAAGCCCCACTCACATCTAAGAGCTATTTTGATCATGTCCATGCCTCCTCGATTTGTGTAGGGGCTGGGGAGGGAGAGTTGGAGTGTGGGGCAGGGGCCGGAGGTTGGAGTGTGGGGCCCTGGGGAGGAGGGTTGGAGTGTGGGACAGGTGCCAGGGGAGGGGAGGGAGGGTTGGAGTGTGGGGCAGGGGCTGAGGGTGGAGGATTGGAGTGTGGAGCAGGGTCCAGGGTCTGGGGGTTGGAGTGGGGGCAGGGGCCCAAGGAAGGAGGAGGAAAGTTGGGTGTCGGCCGGGGGCCAGGGAGGAGGAGGTTGGAGTGTGGGGCAGGGGGCCAGGGCCTGGGTTGGAGTGGGGCAGGGGCCAGGGCCTGGGGGCTGGAGTGTGGGGTGGGGTTGGAAGTGGGGCAGGGGCCAGGGAGGAGGGAGTTGGAGTGTGGGGCAGGGGCCAGGAGGTTGGAGTGTGGGGCAGGGGCCAGGGGAGAGTTGGTGTGGGGCAGGGCCGGAGGAGGGTTGGAGTGTGGGGCAGGGGCCAGGGAAAGGGGGAGGAAGAGTTGGAGTGTGGGCAGGGGCTGGGGCCAGGAAGAGTTGGAGTGTGGGGGGGGCTGTCCCTTAATTTTTAAAATCCAATACTGACACTGTAGACTGTGTAATGAGGGAGTTAGGATGCTGGGAAAATCTGAAGACGGGAGAAATGGTCAAAGGTCTAGCAACTAAAATTCAAAGCAAAAAAGTAAAGAAAAGTTATGCACATGGGGGTCAAGAAACTGAAACTGAAATACCGGTGGTAGAAGTGTTGGAAATAAACTATAGATGCAGTGGACATGGGGATCTTTATTTATTTTTTTTTTTAATTTAAAGTTTATTAAAGTTTCCAACATACAATACACCATAGTCACACGGTACACAGAATACGAGTACATGCATTAGCGAAAACAAAATCCTTTCATTCCCCACATTCCTTCCCCCGCCCACACAACCAATAATACAAAGAAAGATGTCACCCCCACAAAGAAACCTTCCACAGTATCCTCCATCCCCCTATCACCCCTTACCCCTCCCGGGTTTGAGTGCCCAAAACATTACTAACTTACTCCTCTACTCTCAAGGATCCATTGTATTGTGTTACTTGAAAAGAGTATAAGGTTAAAAGCGGGGCCCAGATTTTGTTGAACTTACTCATTCTGTTGCTCAAACTGGCTGTCATCTTTTCCATTCTAATACTGGCCAGGAGTTCCCTCAACCATTCGACATAAGATATTACTTCACTATCCTTCCAATGCCCGGATACCAGTTTTTAACGGACATGGATATTAGCTATATATGGTATTTAACGTGGCTATTGGAATTTAGGTAATCTCTAGAAGGCAGATTTCCGCTGAAAACAAGTCATCGAGTCCCAATGGGGATCTATTCTTTGTTTAATCTAGCACCATAAGGGGGTTATCTTGGGACACAGCCAAAAAATATGCATTAGGTTGCCCTCCCCCTGGGCGCACCTCATACAAGTAGCAGAAGAGCCAATACCCAGTTTAGCCATTTTTTGAGGGGTGTAATATAAATTATGCAAAATTTGGAACTGCATAAGTCGGAGCCTGTCTTGCGTAATAAATTTGTGGCACCCTTGCCAAAGCTTCTCCTAGTTAATGAGTACCTCTGGAAGGAGCACTGCCCAATAATCTGAAGGTCCATAAGATCCGGGGTAAGTCTTATAATATAAAGCAGTAAAAATCTTTGATACCACGTGTGGAAGGCCAGCCTCTTGAACCAGATTCGCCCAAAAGGGAGGACACCTGTGCCCCTGGGCTTCCATCCCTATGACCTTCACCAATATATGCCGTAGTTGAAAAATCTTAAAAATGTTAGAGTCCGGGACTCCTAACTTATCTAGAATTTCTGTGGATGAAAACCATGTCCGTTCTATCTCATTCCAGAAATATGTAAGCTTAACTTCCTTAACTTGCGGGAGCCACGAAGGGGAGAGGACTTTCCCACCTAACCTGTTGTTGGGATTGCCTATCAAGGGTTGCTCCAAATCTAGACAGTGATTGTACTTTATAAAGGAGCAAAACTGGGAGTGCACCCTCACAGATATTGCGATGGGTGTCGAATATAGCTGTTTTGGGTGGGACATGGGGATCTTTAATAACAACTTAAATAATCAATGCAGTACAGTAGAGCAGTGTAGAAGGCAAATAGGTTGCTGGGGGTGCAAAGGCAGAGGCATCTCATCAAAAGGAACATGGTAATCCTTCCCCAGGGCAGATCTCTGATGCACCCACACTTGGAATCCTGCATGCAGTTCTAGATCCACACTCAAAGGACAGGGATGGAGTTCAGATGGTGCAGAGGAAGTTAACAAAAATAAGTGTGGGTCAGCAAGAAAAGTTCTACATGGAGAGGATACATCATAGTGGACCTCAACATATTTACAGTGGAAACCAGGAGGGTAAGGGGAGAACTATTCGAAGTTTCTTCACAGGAAAAAATGTGTGAGCTGTTCAAGAGCAGGCATCGGGGGGGGAGTGAACGCAGTGAGTGGAGAGAGATTTAGAAAGGATGCCAGAAAAGCATTTAGGCACAGGTTGAAGAATGGGTGGTCCACCCCAGATTAGTGGAAAGATTCATGCAAGGTGACAGGTTTATGGGGCTAGTAAAGGTATCTAGGGAGGAAGACGTGGAGGAAGGGGAGTAAATGACCACTAGGATATTTGCATTATACTATAGCTAGGGTGAGGCAGACATTTCTATGTTTTTGTGTGGATAAAATTTATTCGAGTTATCAGCATTCTGGCTCCACATCACAATCGTGCTATTATTTCTTCAGTCATTTAAGGGACTATGTAAAATATTGGCCAGACTGTAATGGTTCTTGGGGACCAGTCCTCAGAGGTACTCCACATACAAGTAACTTGCACATATGTGGGGTGTGTTGTCCTGCAGGTCATGGTTATGCCTGTCTGCATCCACAAGCCCTGCACCTGTGAGCCACTTTTGGAGAGCCATGCATAGGGGCAGGGGTGGCAGCATTGGCTAAAGCTGGTCCAGACCATGGGCTACCAGTCCACTAGTACCGGTCCACAAGTGAATCCCTACCTCAATATGGTGTAGGGTATGGTGAGATACATTGGATGAAAAAACAACTGTGCCAGGGGAAATGTGGCATGGTGCAGGTTTAAGGCTTGTGGCCCACTTCAATGAAAACCAACAGAAAATTTAACCGCACTCCAGAGTAACAGGCAACATATTTCCAGGATAAATATTCCAACACAGATAAGTAGCTACTGCCTGAACAGTTTGTGCTTGCAGCATTTATGGATTTTTTTCAAGCTACTTATCTGTGTTGGAATATTTATCCTGGACATGTGTTGCATGTTACTCTGGAGTGCGGTTAAATTTTGTGTTGGTTATGGTGGGATATAGCTATCCTGCAGGACTTCCTACAGGCACAAACAGTTTCATACATTCTTTAGCCAATGCCAGTGATGCCCTGAGCCCACCAAGGATATTAGGGACTCAAGGAGAGAGGGAGGGAGATGATTGGGCTCAGAATCTTGATGTATGGTCAGGCTGAGTGAAACAGAGTACAAAGACAAAGTACTTATTTCCCTACTAAAGTAACAGCAGAACACTTGGGTTCTGTTGATGTTTTTGAATCTGACAAATTTTCATGTGGTGATCACTATCCATTCAAAGTAACTAATTAATATAGCAATAATTAGTTATATAAAATGGTGTGTGTGTGTGTGTGTGTGTATATGTATATAATATAGTTTCCATGTAATTTTATGTATAATATATAAACTCTTTTTCTCACCTACCTTCTGGGGCATCTCTCGATGTGCAGCTCCTGACCGCCCGCCTGGAAAGCAGCTCCCCTGACTTCTGAATTGGTATCAGTACTCCTGTCTGTCTCTTGGGCCCTTGGAGAGGCCAGGAGTCCCCAGAGGGTAGAGTTGGGGGGGGGTGCAGCCAGCATTGTGCATGTGGGCCTTTGCCTCTGAAGTTCGCAGTCACCTCACCAAGTTGGCAGGGTTTTTTTCCCTTGTTTACGCCCTCAATCCTCCTCTTCTTCCCCACCAGAGCTTGGGACTTGCAGTGGCATCTGGAGATGCATGCCACAGCTCCACCCTGCTACTCACTGCCATGGCATGTGCAGTGCCTCTGGTCACCACCTGAGGCTGCTACAATCCCGAGCAAACCTGAATCCTTCCCCACAAGAGGAGAGCTGTCCTCCAGATGCTTGATCCTCTCACTCCCCTGCTGACCCCTGGCAGCCCAGGATTGTTCCCGGGTCACTGGCATGGCACTAGATGTGGCATCCAGCACCCCAATCCTGAGTACCACGGTGCAGAATATATGGGTTTTATTAAAAGAAATGACAACGGATAATTTATGACTTACAATTAGCTGCATATGCAGCAAAATATGTAAATGAGCATGTTTTGCCTACATTTGGATTTTTTTGACACATTTTCTTTATATTGGAAATGCATTTAATTTATGGATAGTGCATTCACAATGTAAATAGAATCTTTCTAAAAGAAATCAGATGTAATAAAACATTCATGTTTATATTTGCTATGTAAACAAGCATAAAGCTCCGATAAGATATTTTTTATAAAACTAAAAACATTTCTTTTAGATTTATTAAAAATCCAAAAGTAATCCAGGATTGAAAATTTGCATATTTCTCTTCAAGTAAAACCCCCAAAAAGAAAAAAAGAAATCCATTCAGAAAAGCATTTTTTTTTCACTTTTTCAGTCAAAAATACAGAGGATTGAAAATTAGCATATTTCGCCGTGTATACACCCAAAACTAAGCCATTCATAAGATAGGAAATTACCATAAGAATTTTTCTGGATTAAATACAGTTTCAAGGGAATTTAAATCTTAAGAAAAAGGTAAAAGTAAGTCAGTGTCAATCCACAATGTTTGATGCCATTTTGAATAATAGTGTGGCTACTTAGATATATTAAATATTAAATGAGTAGTGTTGGTGCAAGTAATCATATGGCATGCATTACAGTGCATGTATATGCAGCTCAAATCTGGCTACATGTTCCATTGATACAGGCACCATGTTCTGAGGAGTTCCAGTCAAGTAATTCACATGACTAAATTATGCAGTTCACTCTGAACTGATCTGTAACTTATGTACTGAAAAGAAAGTGCTACCCTAGTATTTCATGGTGGGACTCTCTAAGCCCTCAAAGGCAGATAAAAAAAAAAAATAATAATAATCTTCTCCTCCTTCCTGCTCCTCCTCCTCCTCTTCTTCCTCAAGCGTCAGCCCTTCTCTTGCCGTCACCCTCTCCACTGTTACTCCCTTTGATGCCCTTTTTGATTTTCTAAATTTAAACTCCTCCAAGGGTTATAATCCTGATGTTCTTAATCCTAAACTGTTTGTCCTCTGGCTATTGCTGCTCCTATCTCTACCATTGTCAATATCTGTTTTGCTTGCTGTTGATGTGGTTTCCTGGCTTTGGGAACAGTCCAAGGTCCTCCCCATGCATAAAGGAGTCAAGCTATCCTTCACTGTGAACAACAGCCCCATCACTTTTCTTCCTTCTCTGGCTAGACTGCAGGAATTATTTGTCTTTTCTCAGCTCTCTTACTCCCTGGATCCTCCAGCTTCCTCTTTTGGTTCCAGTCTGGCTTCCAGAAACACCACTCTACAGTTTCTTCCCTACTCAATGACCTGAAATCATCCAATCAGACCTCTAAAGCAGTAGGTAAGGCTAGGGGGATGTTAGGGTATATTAGTAGGGGTATCACAAGTCATAAGAGGGAGGTAATAATCCCTCTTTACAAGACACTGGTTAGGCCCCATCTGGAGTACTGCATGCAGTACTGGAGGCCACACCTTCACATGGACATTAACCAAATTGAGACAGCCCAGAGAAGGGCAACCAAAATGGTGCAGAGACTTCATCAGAAGACATATGAGGACAGCGTAACTGAACTCAATATGTATACCATTGAGCAAAGGCAGGAGAGAGGTGATATGATTGAAACATTCAAACACCTTTAGGGCATTAACAAGGTGAAAGAGTAACATGTTTAAATATAAGAAAAACAGCAGGACAGGAGGGCACAGCATGAGATTAGAGGGAGGCAGATTAAGGGGGGATGTGAGGAAATTCTTTTTCACAGAAAGGGTGGTGGATGCACGGAACAGCCTACCTCAGGAAGTGGTGGCTATGAATACAGTGCAGGGCTTTAAACAGGCATGGGATAGGCATAAGGGAGCAATACAGATGAGTATGAATAGATAGGCCACTGACAGAGCAAAGGCCAATGGCACATTTATAAGGTAGAAAAATAAATGGGCAGACTGGATGGGCCTTGTGGTCCTTATCTGCCATCAACTTTTATGTTTCTATGTTACTCAGGGTCACTGACTTCATCTTCACAGGAACTGACCATGGCCCGATGACTTCAGCCATAATTGTAGTCCTTGCCAAGGCTATTGATTCTGTTGACTATCCTCTCCTGTTGGACAAGATGAGGCTTGCATGTATCTCTGCCCAGCAGTGAGCTGGTTCCAGTCCTATCTCTCTGACCTTTAGCAGTCAGTTCAGGTAAGAGGCTTTGTTTCTTCCCCTCCCTATCTAGACAGGTGTGCCACAAAACTCTGTTCTTGGTCCCCATCATTCTTTTCTCCCTGTTCCTCAATTACCTTCCTTCTTCCTGCATCAATGCCAACAGACACATGTATGCTGATGACATGTCCTCTACATAGCTAGCCTGTCTGTTTTGGAACTTGAATCACTGCTTCAACAGAACTTCAGTAATGTCCAGCACTGGTTCAACTAAAACTGGCATTTGCCTCATCTTAAAACCATCACTATGTCTTTGGTACTAGGCAAAACTAGCTAAGCTCCACTCCACCTTTCTATCACCATGCTTGAGGGTTCTTTTCTGGAGCATGTCCCCTCCTATAAATATCTTGGAATGTGGCTTGATTGGAACTTCAGTTTCTCCCAACATATTGATACCATGCACAAGAAGTTACATCCCAAATTTGAAGTCCTCTACTGCAATAAGGATAGCTTACCACTCATTGCCTGCCAAGGGATTGTTCTTAAAATGATCCTGCTAGTGTTTGACTATGCAAATGTGGTCTACAGGGCTGCTTCCAAAACCTCCCTTGCCAGGCTGGACCCTCTTTCATGCCTTCTGTCACTTTGCCTTAAATTCCCCTACTCTCAGTCATCACTGTCTTCTCGAACAATCCCTTTCCCTTATGTTGGCAGGATGGTCTGCATCTGTCCATGAAGGGAACAAGTCTTTTGAGCAATCGGTTTAAATGCTTCATTGGCAAGCTTTTAAACTAGTCAAGGGGGGAGGCACTGATAAGCAGCAGGAAAATCCCAGCCTCTCCCTACAAAACAGGGTACTAAATGAGAAAAAGACCGAGGTAGAAAGGTCAGTGGAGGATGCTGCAACAGAAGGTAAAGCCATCAAAAAATGGAGATCAGTGAGTACCAATGCCCGTAGTCTGAGTAACAAGCTTCCTGAATTAGTGGCCTTGATGGAGGAGGAACATCTGGATATCGTGGCAGTCACAGAAACATGGTACACACAAAACCATGACTGGGACATAAACATACCAGGATACACTATCTACAGGAGGGACAGGGAGGGTAAAAGAGGAGGAGGAGAGTAGCTCTTACATAAGGGAAGGAATCAAAGCAACAGAACAAAAGGGTAAACAAGGAGGAGAGAAGCACTGTGGGTAAATTTGGAGACCGCAATGGCACCACAATCTGCACAGGGTTGTATACAGACCCTTTCTCAGGAGAGAGGAAATGGACAAGAAAATGAAATATACTTAGAATGGCAGAAAAAGGGGAAATATTGTTGATGGTGATCTGAATATGCCAGATGTTAACTGGAGTGCAGTTGCAGCAGCCACTTTGAAGAGTGGGGTTATTCTAGATGCCCTACAGGAGGCATGCCTTAGACAGCTAGTACTGGAGCCCACTCAAGAGGGAGCAATCTTAGACCTGGTTCTCTCAAATGGAGATGAAAAGAGGATCACAGATGAAGAAGTTGGTAGCCATCTGGGAACTAGTGACCATCGAACAGTATGGTTCAAAATAAACACAGCAATAGAGTCAAGCCATACAAAGGCAAAAGTACTGGACTTTAGGAGGGCTGGCTTTGCCAAAATGGGTGAGTGCCTAAGGAATGCACTAGCAAATGGGCAGGATGGAGGGGTGGAAGAACAATGGGGGATAATAAAAACTGCCATCACAGAAGTAACAAGCCTTTGTGAGAAGCAAATAAACAAAACAAAACGATGTAAGACACCACTATGGTTCTCAAAGGAAGTGGCAGTGAAGGTTCAAGAGAAAAAGAAAACATTCAGGAAGTACAAGGAATCGCAGAAGGAGCAGGACAGAGAACTGTATCAGTTAAAGCAAAAGGAAGCTGTGAAGGCAGTCAGAACAGCAAAGGCCCAAACCCGAGGAAAAGATAGCCAACTCAGTTAAGAAGGGGGTTAAAACCTTTTATAGGTACATCAGGGAGCGAAGAAAGACCAAGGGAGGGATAGTGAGGCTTAATAAAGGGGACGGAGGGTAGGCAGAGGGTGACTGTGAAAAGGCAGAGATACTAAACAAATATTTTTGCTCAGTATTTACAAAGGAAGAGGGGGAGGTACCTAAAACAAACAGTAGAAACACTCTGGATACAGAAGTTGATACCAGCCCATTTACAGAAGAAAGGGTTGTGAAAGAACTCTTAAAACTGAAGGTGGACAAAGCAGTGGGACCTGATGGGATTCATCCCAGAATTCTAAAAGAACTAAGGGTAGAACTAGTGACACCACTGACTACCCTCTTTAACAAATCATGGACGGATGGGATGGTACCCGAGGACTGGAGGAGAGCCGATGTGATTTCTCCTTCACAAAAGTGGGAGCAAGGCAGAAGCAGGAAACTACAGACCTGTTAGTTTAACCTCAGTGGTAGGGAAAATGATGGAATCACTTCTGAAGGAAAGAACTGTCGAGTATCTAGAGGCCAGAGGGGCACAGGACCCAAGACAGCATGGATTCACAGCGGGAAGGTCATGCCAGACAAATCTGATAGATTTCTTTGACTGGGTGACCAAAGTAGTAGATCAGGAGGGCTGTGGACATGGCTTACCTAGACTTTAGCAAGGCATTTGACACAGTCCCACACAAAAGATTAATATACAAGTTAGCCAGCCTGGGAGTGGGTCCCAAGATGACAGCCTGGGTAAAGAATTGGCTGGAGAATAGGACACAGAGAGTAATAGTAAATGGAGTCCACTCTGAAGAAAGGGGGGTTACTAGTGGGGTACCACAGGGTTCAGTATTAGGACTGGTCCTCTTCAATGTCTTTATAAGCGACATTGCAGAGGGACTGGAAGGAAAAGTATGTCTCTTTGCAGATGACACAAAGATCTGCAACAGAGTTTATGCACAAGGTGGGGTGGAAAGGATGAGAAGGGACTTGGCAAGGTTAGAGGAATGGTCAAATGTATGGCAGCTTAGATTCAATGCTAAGAAGTGCAAGGTAATGCACCTGGGAAACAAAAACCCAGGGGAAGAGTACACAATGGGGGTGGGATACTAACAACAACAAAATGGAAAGGGACTTGGGGGTAGTCATATCTGATGACCTAAAGGTGGGCAAGCAATGTGAGAGGCAGCAAGGAGGATGGGGGATACTGGGATGCACAGGAGAGGCATCACCAGTAGAAAACAGGAAGTTATTATCTCTGTACAGACAGCTGGTGAGACCTCATCTGAGTACTGCATGCAGTTCTGAGACCCAATCTATGCAAAGACGTAGACAGGATGGAAGCTGTCCAGAGGAGGGCAACTAAAGTGGTGCAGGGTCTGCACCAGAAGACATATGAAGAGAGACTTAAAGAGCTTAATATGTATAGCCTCGAGGAAAGGAGGGAGAGGGGGCACATGATAGAACTTTCAAGTACCTCAAGGGAATCGACAAAGTTCAAGAGGGTAGCATCTTTCAAAAAAAGAGGTGTGCAAGGACAAGGGGGACACAATTTGAAGATGGGGGTGGCTCAGAGGTAATTTGAAGATGTTTCACAGAGGGTTGTGGATGCATGGAACGGCCTTCCAGAGGAGGTTGTGGGGTCAAAAACAGTGATGAAATTCAAGCATGCATGGGACAGTCATAAGGCAGTTCTAGGGGGTGGGGGTAGGAAAAAGTAGGCTGCTGGTTAACTAGGATCTGCAGCTTATCCATTAGGTAGGGGAAATGGGCAGACTGGGTGGGCCAAGCGGTCCTTATCTGCCGTCAAATTCTATGTTTCTATATGCCATTTTTCTATTCCTGTCATTTGCTTCCTTGTACATCCTTTTTGATACAATTATGACTGTCCTATCCTCCTCCCTACCTTAGCTGTTTCTTAGCCCCCTACCTCTTTCCAACTACTCCCTTCATTCCTGATTCTTGTACTGTTTCGTTTCTGTCTGCCAGACTGCCTCTGGCCAGTCTATCTTCAGTTTGAAAGAATCTTTCTGTCTTTCTCCACCTTTCTACCCTCCTATCTACAGTATCTCTTAAATTCTCTCTGCTAAACTTTATTTCTTCTTCTAACTCCTGCCTCTAGGCTCCCCTCACCTCCTTGCCCATGTCTGTTGTCTCTCTTCTGTGCCTCTGGGACCCCTAGTTGGCCATTCTGCTAGATTTGTTATCTGCCTTACACCTTCTATGCAGTTCTTGGCCCTAACCTATCTCTGTATATAATAATTATGCTGCAGGGTTGCATTGCAGAGTAGTATCTTGTATATTATATTCATTTAATTTTCTTATCAGCAATTCATAGGTTTTATAGGTATGATCAAGCCTGAAGATAGATATCCTATAAGGCTTGCCTGTCCATAATTTAAAATTGAAATTTATTATTACCAAAGTGGTGATCCAACCCAGTCTTGAATTCATTCATGGTAGAACTATCCACAATGTTTGATGGAAGATCATTCCAAACTCCAACTGCCCTACAACTATACCAATGTTTACATAAATTGTGATTCCAGGTCTGCTGATAAAGCTGTTTTTTATACTTTCTGGTACTGGTCCTACCTAGATTGTGCCTAAGACCTAATTCAGCTAGGAGAACTTCATCCTTCATAAGCCTGTAGAGTAAACAAAGCTCTCCCCTTAGTCTTCGATAGTATAGGGAAAAAAGATTTAGGCTGACCAATCTCTCATAATAGCTTTTGTTATTGAATCCCTTAATTAGTTTTGTTAATTTTCTTTGCACCCACTCTAAGGAATTAATGTCTTCCCTGTTTTGTGGTGACCAAACCTGAACACAATACTCCAAATGTGGTCTAACCAGAACATTGAAAAGTGGAATAAGTACCTTCACCTCTCTGCTGGCTATGTGTTTAAGTATACAATTTAAGTTTTGTGTTGCTTTTCTAAGTTGTATCTTGCAATGAGTTCTGAACTTAAAGTCATTTGTTACCGTAATCCCCAGATCTTTCTTCTTTCACATCCCCCAAAGGGGTATTATCCAGTAGATATGACTCTTCATTATTGTTTTTACCAAGGTGCATAACCTTACACTTGGTAGTATTTAATACTAGTTTGTTTAGGTTTGCCCATTCAAGAATTAAGTCCAAGGCGTTTTTTAAGGTAGCCTTATGTTCAGCATCATTTACCACTGACCCCAATCTACAATCATCCGCAAACTTATATATCCAGATATTTTGGTTATTAAGTTTTAATGAAGTGATATATATATATATAAAATAGACTAGGCCCCAATACTGAACCCTGGAGGACTCCACTGGTAACAGGATCCCAGTCGGAAAACTCCCCGTTGATAACCACTCTCTGCCTTCTATCCCAGAGCCATTTCAGAACCCAATTACAAATATTACTATTGAGATTAATGCCCTCTAGCACAGATAATAAATGTTTGTGGGGCAATTTGTCGAAGACCTTTGTGAAATCAAGAAAGGATCATGTTCACAGAATTACCCACATCCAGTTCCCTATTCACATTTTCGTAAAATGCCAATAAGATGGTCTGGCATGATCTAGCCTTTGTGAACCCATGTTGTAAGGGATCTAACATATCACCATTACCAAGATGTTCTAATAGTAAATCTTTAATTAGGCTTTCCATAATCTTACCCAATGACGAGGTCAAACTAATGGGTCTAAAGTTTTCTGGTAAAGTTCTAGGCCCTTTTTTAATATGGGGACAATATTAGCAATTAATTTATTTATTCTCAGCATTATTGTACTGTTACTTGTTTATTCTTCACTTTGCGGCCTCTTGGTCCTCTCCCCTTGGGTGGTACCCAGAAACAAGCTTTGGCTCAGTGTGCCTTTCCCAGTTACCAATTTTCCAATAAAATAAATTCTATTTGGATTTGTGCTCTGTAAAAATGTTTATTTAACCTTAATTAGTCCAGGACTATTCACAGAGACAAAAATCTCTTTTATAAGAGATAACTTATCAAGAAGCCAGTGAAGCAAAAACAACTGATTAACCATAAAGATCAATGTCACTGTGATAAATTAAAAGCACATAAATACAGTTATGGCACTAATGACATTAAAGTGATTTTCTGGACTCCTGCTAAAAATTCAGCAGGCATCAGCAGAACTCTATTACACAAAACTCACCCCAAATAGGCCTTCCAATTTATTACTGAAAACACATATTAAAGCAGTAACTTTTCCCTTAAAACTTCATTTGTTCACATCGCTTATTCCTGACATAAAGTCATAATCCTCTGCTTATGACTTCACTATTGCTACAGGTACTTTACTGATATCACAAGCAGAAGATTTTAACTTCAGAGTTGGAAAAGCAGCAGAAACAGATGATGTGTAAGGAGCAAAGAGTTTGTTTTCATGCTACTGTGTTTAGTAATATGCAAAGAATGCAACATCCTAAAATGGAACATTTTTTGGAATGTTAAACTCCTGTCAATGCCAACAATAATTTGTATTTACTGAAAACTGGCAAGTCAGTTTAAATAGCTGCAGGTCTTTATTAAATATTTAGGCAATTAGACTTTTTAATTCATTTAGACTAATTATCTTCTCCAGTTTTCAGTTCTTCCAAAGATGATCTTACGACCTTGAAGACACATGAATAATCCAATTATAGTGTATAGTTACAACTGAACATGAAAGTCACTACTCTCAATATTTTGGTAGTGTGTGGGCAAAATGCTGTTGTGTTCAGATTTTCATACACAACATTTTTGTATGGATATAGATACTGGGGTCAATACAGGGTCAGACCTAGGAACATGCCAGTTACTTTCAAAAACCTCTTAAATCATACCCGACTGGAGAGCAAAAGACATAACAAAATTCAATGGTCTTCCTGTTCTCACATTGTCACCTATAGATATAGAAACACAGTTATTAGAATCAATTGTTTCCATCAAATTTTGTACATTTGCCTAGATTTTTCTAATGCTTTTGGTTCCCAATTGTAATAATGGTTTCTGGAAGCCTCACTCCTTAAGCAAACAATAACCTATGACAGGGTATGGGGTTCTAGGCATTAAATCCTTGCCTCAGTTACATTTTTGAGGTCGCAAGCTGAGTGTCCTCACAGCACCCGAGGTGTAGATTAAATGCTTATAACCCCATATCCTAGAGTGGGTTATTGTACTTAAAACATAGATTATGTTCAAAACAAGGAGAAAAAAATCATAAAGGAGTTTTCTTGCTGTTTAAATAGCAAAAAAGTGACTGTATCCTGTCACCTGGAAAAATAGTCCACAACAAATAATCTATATGTCTTTGATGTTATGAACATACAAATGTCAGAAATACAGTGCTGAGATGATTTCTGACATTTGTTGTGCTTAATAATGTAACTCCGTCATCTCCTGCCCCCCCCCACACACACTCCTCGGATCAGATACAGAAACTGTCAGTGGTAATGCTACTGGGGTGATAGCTGTCAGCAGAAACAGTCAATTGCTCTGATGTCATAACAGTAACTGTTCTCCTGTGTGCAGCACAACAAGTGTGCTGTTAGGTCTGTGTCTCTCTATACAGAGAAGAGTTCTGCCATTTCTGCAGATGCCACTGTGCTGTCACCCCCCTGCCCCCAACACACAGAGACACATCTACAGCATGGCCGCAGCATCACACCTGCTGATTACACAGAGGGGCCCATCACACAGACAGTGACAGAGAAAACCAATTGTTGCCACTTGTGCATAATGTCTCCTGCTCCCTCTCGCCATGTCACTGTCTCCATCTCTGTCAGCGTGGGTGGCTGAGCTGGGTGCTGTTGCTCTGTGTATCGGGCTGGGGCATATGTAATACAAAGGGTGATCATACAGAGAGAAAAGGAATTGTGTTGTGCATTTCACGCTCACAGTAACTGAGTCTCTGTCACTCTCTGTCTCTCTCGCAGGTTCCGCAGAGAACAGTACTTACAGGGTGGTGAATGTAGCTGTGGGACAACTGCCAGTCTCTCTCTCTCTGACACTTGCTGGTGCTGTCTCTCACTGACACACGAATTGCTGCTACCTGCTTTTCTGCTGGGGAGCAGCAATTCTACCTGCGGGACAGCCAGGGGACAGCAGGGGGATCACAAACTATTGATGGCACTGGCAATTCACACACAGCAGTGGCACGTACAACACCAGCTGAGTATTCACTGCCTGCATCTCTCAGGATCCCGTGTCCCTGCTCACACTGTGTGTGGGGGTGGAATGAAGCAGCACATATAACATTGTCACATATAAAATTGCATGTTTTCTCCACTCCATGTGGGACGGGTACAGTTGGCAGTACTGCTTCTTCACAGGACTCACACAATGACAGGGGAATTGGGTACAGCATTGACAGGTGGCCACCAACTTGCAATTGCATCTCTCTCTTGCTTAGCTGTACTTTTAATGGCTGCCTGTCATTGCTGCATTTCCCCACAGATAACTAGTTGCCCAGGGATCTTGCTGGCTGGACATGTTACCCCAGCTGTGGATTAAATAGTGAATTTAATCCACGGTCATGTGATGCTGTTTGCCCAGTGAGCTGTCCCTCTTTTGTCAACCCTTGTTATAAACCTATTTAGGTGACAGCTTTTACTGTCCAGTTGGGTATAATTTAGAAGGTTCTTGGAAGTAATTGGCATGTCCTTAAGTTTGGCCCTGTATTGGTCTCACTAATTTTGGACAAACAATGCACGGTCTATAAACAAGGCCGGAATATACAGTAAAAGACAATGTGGTACATAGTTGCCAACAGACTGTTGAGAATCATCTGAATTGGTTACACCCTCCTCCAAAAGGGAGTTTTAAATGTGGGAAGAGCAAATTTTACAAAGTAGTGAAAGAGGATAAAGAATTCTAAAACCCTGTCGCAAATAATGCGTACCAAGTAAGAGAGTTCATAAATTGCAACCATGGCCACATAGTATATCTGGTCATTGACAAGATTGTAGGTGTGTTTATTTAGGCAAAACATCAGTACTATTTTAAATTTGTATCAGTAAGCATTTGAAGGTTAGAAAAGCAAGGTGAGAGAAATGCCCTTGCTATGCACAGAAAAAGATATGGAAATACACACAATTTTTTGTTCATGATGATAGAAACAGCCTCCTTGGGACAAGGGGGGGACTTGGAAAGCCACTTATTGAAGTGGACGTCTTTTTGGATGTACAGCTTAGGAGCTACACAAGGAGAAAAGGGTTTACATGACAGATTTGATCTCATTCCATTTCCATGTGTAGTATAATACCTTTGACTACTTTGGAAATTGACTTGTTGCATGACTGCTCTAATAATTTTCTGGCGGGGTATTTGAATGTTTTACAAGGCACTAATGTGGTTAGCAAGTCATAAAACATGATTGCAATCATTTTGTGGTCCCTGCTCCATATTGGTTTTCTGGGAATAGCAAGCACAAAAATCAACATACACAATCCTCATAGAAATGAGGGCCCTGATCATGCATGTCAGGCACAGTCATATATTCAAGGGATATTGCCTCCGAAAAGCATTTATCTGTGATCACAAGCAGAACTCCCACAAAAAGCAGGCAGTATCCAGATCAACACAGGGATGCAGAACACCTATGCGGGGCTGCAGGAAAGGTAGGTAGGCCTGTTTGAGACACACCTTGACACTCACCATGCTCTTGCACTGTTTGCTGCTGGAGCTTACTTGACTGGGGGGGGGTTATAGTATGACGATAGGCAGCAAAGGTGAAGGAACAAAAGTATACCTGGCTGAAGGGCATGGTGTTGATGCCACCCTCCACTCCCTCCCTCCATCCGATGGCAGCCCAGGGAGCCAGCCGAAAGCTCCTCTGTTGGTGTGAGGGTGATCTGTGTTAGTGGGCCACCAACAGTGGCCTGCAGTGCCTGCTGTCCCACCATCAGCTTCCCCTTGGTCCATCTTCACATGTCATAGAATCTTTTCTTTACCTCCTTCATGCTGCTGCCCTGCATAGGGAGGGGACACTGCTGCAGAACTGGGCTTCCAGGGTAATGTATTTCCATGCCGGCATCTATCTGTAAAAGAAAATTATGAGTACATCCCACATCATGAATTGCATCATTACCCACAGCACTGTATGGATGGATGTGCTGTCAGGTGAAGTTGTGGGGTAAACAAACCTGAGAAATTAGTGACACACAACACAATTACACACTGGAATTGGCTTGAGTTTTTTGCTCCTTTTATGCAATCTCACTGATTTAAACTAATTTATCTTAATTGAAAAGGGTATAAATTAATCACCTGTGGTAGTTGTGATTCTCCCTCTATTTATATGTATAGTTTATCCCCAATTTTTCCCCTGACCTGATTTTTACCCCTTTTTCTCCTAACTATGTCCCAGCTGCATGCGCGCATGTGGAGGCACGTGCTCACTGCGGTACTGGGATGCAGTCCCACTACATAGAAACATAGACATTGATGGCAGATAATGACCGCTTGGCCTACCTAGTCTGCCCATTTCCCTACCTACAGGATAAGCTGCAGATCCTAGTTAACCAACAGCCTATTTCTTCTTACCTCCACAAGAATTGCCTTATGTCTGTTCCATGTATTCTTGAATTCTCCCACAGTTTTAGACCCCACAACCTCCTCAGGAAGGCTGTATCATACATCCACCACCCTCTCTGTGAAAAACTACTTCCTCACATTGCCCCTGAACTGCCCCCCCATCTTTAAATTGTGTCCCCTTGTTCTTGCACATCTCTCTTTCTGAAAGATGCTACCCTATTGGACTTTGTTGATACCACTGAGGTACTTAAATGTTTCTATCATGTCCCCCTTCTCCCTCCTTTCCTCAAGGGTACACATATTAAGCTCCTTTAGTCTCTCCTCATATGGCTTCTCTTGCAGACCCTGCACCATTTTAGTTGCCCTCCTCTGGATTGCCTCTATCCTGTCATGTCCTTGTGGAGATGGGTTCTCCAGAACTGGATGCAGTACTCCAGATGGGGTCTCGCCAACTGTCTGTACAGAGGGATAACTTCCTGTTTTCTGTTGGTGATGCCTCTCCCCATAAATCCCAGTATACCCCCAGCCCTCCCTACTGCCTTCTCACATTGCTTGCTAACCTTAAGGTCATCTGATATGATTACCCCCAGGTCCCTTTCCATTTTTGTTGTTGTTACTACCTCCTCCCTCCCCACTGTGTAATCTTCCCCTGGGTTTTTGTTTCCCAGGTGCATTATTTTGCACTTCTTTGCATTGAATCCATGCTGCCATACTTCTGACCATTCCTCCAACCTTGCCAAGTCCCTTCTCATCCTTTCCATGCCTCCTTGTGTATCAGCCTTGTTCCAGATCTGTATGTCATCTGCAAAGAGGCATACTTTTCCTTCCAGTCCCTTTGCAATGTCACTTATGAATACATTAAAAAAGGACTGGACCCAGTACTGAACCTTGCAGTACCCCACTAGTAAACCCTCTTTCTTCAGAGTGGACTCCATGTACAATTACCTTCTGTGTCCTATTGTCCAGCCAATGTTTTACCCATGCTACCACCCTGGGACCCACTCCCAGGTTGGTTAATTTGACTATTAATCTTTTGTGTGGGACTGTGTCAAATGCCTTGCTAAAGTCTAGGAAGGCAATGTCCACAGCCCCTCCCTGGTCTACTACTTTGGTCACCCAGTCAAAGAAATCAATTAGATTCATCTGACTTGACCTTCCTGCTGTGAACCCATGCTGTCTTGGGTCCTGTTCCCCACTGGCCTCTAGGTACTCAACAATTCTTTCCTTCAGAAGTGATTCCATCACTTTCCCTACCACCGAGGTCAAACTGACAGGTCGTTAGTTTCCTGCATCTGTCTTGGTCCCACTTTGTGAAGCGGAATCACATCCACCTTCCTCCAGTCCTCAGGTACCACACCATCCTCCCATGATTTGTTAAAAAGGGTAGTCAGTGGTTTCACGAGTTCTCCCCTTAATTCTTTTAGAATTCTGGGGTGAATTCCATCAGGCCCCATTGCTTTGTCCACCTTCAGTTTTAGGAGTTCTTTCAGAACCCTTTCTTCTGTGAAAGGACTAGGATCAACCCCTATCAAGAGTGCTTCTGTTAATTGGATTAGGCACCTCTCCCTCCTCCTCCTTTGTAAATACCGAGCATAAATATTTGTTCAGTATCCCTGCTTTTTCACTGTCCCTCTCTGTCCACCCACCGTCCATTCTATTCAGCCTCACTATCCCTCCCTTTGTCTTTCTATGCTCCCTGATGTACCTAAAAAAGGTTTTATCCTCCTTCTTAACAGAGTTGGCTATCTTTTCCTCAGTTTGGGCATTTGCTATTCTGACTACCCTCCATGCTTCCTACTGCCTTAACTGGTACAGCACTCTGTGCTGCTCCTGTGTTTCCTAATACTTCCTGAATGCTGTATTTTTCTTCTTGACTTTCCCCGCCACCTCTTTTGAGAACCATAGTGGCTTTTTCTTTTATTTTGATTTATTTGCTTGACACAAAGGCTTGTTGCCTCTGTGATGTCAATTTTGATGTTTCTCCATTGTTGCTCCATCCCTCCTTCTAGCCTGTTTGCTAGTGCTTTTCTAAGGCATTCTCCCATCTTGTCAAAGTCAGCCCTCCTGAAGTCAAGTACCCTCACTTTTGTATGGCTTGACTCTGTATCTGAGTTTATCGTGAACCACACTGTTTGATGGTCACTTGTTCTCAGATAGCAACCAACTTCTAGACCTGAGATCCTCTCACTGTCCCCATTTGAGAGTACGAGGTCTAAGATTGCTCCCTTATGAGTGGGTTCCAGCACTAGCTGTCTGCGGCATGCCACCTGTAGGGCATCGAGAATGGCCTTGCTCTTGGATGTGGCTGCAGCAAATGTACTTCAGTTAACATCTGACATATTCAGGTCTCCCGTCAACAGTATCTCCCCTTTCTCCGCCATCCTAAGAATATCCTTATCCATTCCATCCCGCTGACATGGGGGACTGAATACAACCCCTGTGTGGATTGTGGTTCCATTTCCAGTCTCTAAGGTGACCTACAGTGCCTCCTCTCCTCCCTGTTTACTCTTTTTTTTGTTCAGTTGCTTTTATCCCTTCCTTTACATAGAGAGCTACTCCTCCCCCTCTTCTCCCTTCCCTGTCTGTCCTGTAGGTTAGGTACCCTGGTATGTACTTGCAGCCTGCACACCTGCATTGCCCATGAACCTCCATCCAGGGGCGGTGGAACTACGGAGGGTGACGGAGTCCTCCCTGGAAGAGGAGAGCTGCCTTCAACTGCTCAGTCCTGCTCCCCCCCGTGCCAGCTCTCCGATGACCCAGGCTCATTTTTGAACCCGAGTCACTGGTGTGATGTGAGGTAAGACATCTAGCGCCTGAGCCCTCAGCACCACTAGGCCGGCTTGTGATTCTCCATCTGATGAAAGCCTTATAGGGTGAATGTGTATAGGGGCTTGTTTACCTGTAATTTGTATGCATGTTTCAAACTAATAAAACATTGCTGCACTTATATGTTGTGTGCAAGATGTTTTGTTTTTTTATCTGGATTTGGTATTGGTTCGGCAGCACCTTTAGTAGGCACCCAGTGCACGATGTTTTTCTTTTCATTGCAGTTGTCAGGCACAGTCTGTGAAAAGGACAGGTTTGGGCTGGACTCGGTCACATACACAGGGCTGTGGTCACCCACCAAACATGCATGGTGTGGGGATGCACCACCATGGGTCTGTCAACACACACTGGGTAGCAGCAGGCATATTCAGCCAGGTGTTGTTGAATGATGCACAGTGGCCTGCATACCTGCTGCAGTGCAGAATGTACATGTGCAGTGTGGATGGATGCAGTACACACAGATGTAGGGGGGGAATTGCTGGCACCTGTGCACATGCCATGGGCCACATCTATGCCACTCTGCTGGTGGCTGTGGTGCATAGGTAGGTTGTGGAAGAGGACTGTAGGAGGCAGCACCCTTCCCTGCCCTGCCCATGCACCATGGCATGTGCCCCCACGCTCCCCACCATACATGCACTCATGCCTGGGGTCATATGCAATCTGCAGTCAGTTAGACATGCACTACTGGTAGATCACTCTGTATGTGCTTGGGATGTAGAGTGAGGTCTGTGAGCAAATAATCTGTATGATGTAGTCAGCAGTATAGACAAGGGGTTAGATTATAGTGCTGTGGATAATGAGCTTGTTAAATTCAGCATACCTGAGATTGTTTGACAAAACATCCACTTGCATACTGTGTTACCCTGAGCAGGTCATATAACCTCCACCATGCTTCCCTGGTCACAGATTGTCTATTGGGCCTTACCTGGTTACCACAGACAGTAACATGTGCCAGGAAAGACAGATGCTGCAGTCTGTACAATGCACTGCTAGCTAACCAAGGATCCCCTTGTAAATGTGCACCAGGCAACTGTGCCCATCCCGGTTAAACAAAGTAACGCAGCTACAACTAGAAATCAATAATGCTGTACACTACTGTTTGGACTGTAGTAGCTGCCTACCTGCAGTTCCCTGACTCTAAACATACATTTGTGTAGCCTGTGCCTGTGACCATCACTGCTTCTTGGATGATGTCAGTCTGCATCACATAAGCATAACACAAATTAGTAACAGAACTGGCGAAAGCAATACATAAGATCAACTTCTTAGATCTTATATTTAAAGAGGATGGCAAACTGCACACAACACTTTATCGAAAAGAGACATCTGGAAATACACTTCTACTTGTTGACAGCTGTCATCTGAAACCGTTGGTCAACAACATTCTCAAAGGCCAGTTTTTAAGAATGTGGCACACTTGCTCAAATGAAACTGAGAGAAACAGTAATGACTTCAAACATTTTTAGCAAAGAACTAAGAGCAAGACACTGTGCATATTTACATGCAAAAAGCTATGACAGAAAATAACTTATTTTTTTTTTATATAAGTAACTTTATTGATTTTTACATTACAAATACAGACCATAGAATTAGAACATGTAATGTCACAGGTCATAATAAACCTTTACCACCTCCATCCACCCCTTAGATCCCTCCCTCCATAGAGTGTGCCCAAAAACAGATGTTAAGCTAGATAAGAGAGCAAGAAACCAGAGACACAGATGCGAAAGGGAGAGTATGAGAGGACAAAGATGTGGTCAGTTCAGGTATAAATCATAGAACTTGCCCCACTTTTTGCTGAAGAGAGGTAGTCTATGATGAGTACTGGCAATCAGGTGTTCCATCCTGAGGCAGAAGGAAAGCTCATGTAGCCACTCTTGATACAAAAGAGAGGACTGGTCCAGCCAGTGTTTAAGGATCAGTTTCTTCACTGCTATAGAAATGAGGTCCATATGGTATCGCCGCTCTTTGACTACAATCTGGGTGTAGTTCCCTATGATTCAGATCTCTGGGGGGGGAAAAAGGATCTCCAAACCCAGCAGGGAGTCAGCATGAGATTCAATCAAGGCCCGTAGCAGGGATACCTTCTCACAGGACCAGAGGATATGCAAAATTGTGCCCTCCTCCTTACCACATCTAGTGCAAGAGAAGGAACTGATGCATCCCATCCTAACCAACTTGATGGGGGTATAGTACATATTATTTAAAATATGGAATTGGGTGAGCCTTAGCTGGTCTTCAGTGGTGTATCTATAGAGATCCTTCCAGATGTGTTCCAAGTTGAAGTTAAAATTTGGCAACAGGGCTTCCCAAATCCTAGATCCTACAGGTGGAGTGGGGGAGAGATTATCTAGGAGGAGGGAGTAAATCATGGCAGTACTGTGGGGCTTGAATGTGAGATCTTGAAACAACACAAGTAGTCCATCTAGTCCAGAAGACACTGAAGTAAGACCAAAGTGTTGTAACAGAAGATGTCTTAACTGAAAATTCTTGAAAATTTGTGATGGGGCCAGTTGAAGTTTTGACAAAATCTCTGGGGAAGAGAGGAGAGAACCTTGAGGATAAAAATCTGACACTTTAGTTTCTGATAGTTGAGGAAGCCACGTGGCTGAGATTGTACGACCACAAATTTTAATATTAATATTGGATAGGAGGGGCTGGGAAATATCTTGAGGGCTGAAATTTAAGGGATGCATATAGTTGTGAGAAGACTTTATCGGATACTGCAACCACAGAGTCTCATAGGGGCATCAGAAGGGGTTTCCAAGAGGAAAAGAAAATGGCAGGACCAGAAAGATTAAAGCTATGAATCAGATTGGACTCTATTTATATCCAGGGAGGTATATAGCCCCCCTCTGGATGTACTTGATGTGTACAAAAACCATTTACCACATTTGTAAAGGTGACTAGACCAGTAGTAAAGCAAGAAGTTGGGAAGCCAGAGGCCATCCAACTCTTTTGGGAGACCCAGTTTGAGATAAGAACATCTAGAAGACTTGTCTAACCAATAAATTTAGTGATAAGTGCATGAATGCATTTAAAAAAAGAAATGCGAAGCCAGAGGTTTAACATATTTAAGGGATAGAAGAGTCTAGGTAGTATATTAATTTGTATTATGTTAATCCTGCCCCACAAAGATATCGGGAGTGCTTTCCACCTATCAAGGTCCTGCTGGAGGATGCTGACCAAGTCATCAAGGTTTAGCTTTTTTGTGAGAGAGGCCTCAGTGGAGAGGAAAATACCCAGATATTTAATGAATCTTGGAGTTCAATTCATACCAAAGTGGACAAAATCTGACCTATAAGTATAAGAGTTGAGAGGGAAGATTTCTGTTTTACTGCAGTTAAACTTGTAGTTGGAAAGGGAGCTGTATCAATCGATCACCTTTAAAGTTTCAGTGAGAGATGCAGAGGGGTGTGAGAAATGTAGCAGGATGTCAACCATGTACACTGCAAGAGTCTGTATTGTCTCACCAACTGGGATACCGGAAATGTTGAGGGAAGCTTTAATCTGTCTAATTAAGGGCTCAAGGTAAAGGTTGAAATCAAAGGGGGATAAGGGACAAAGAACTTCTAAAAAGTAAAGAAAATATCACAGCAGATACAACCCCTAAGTTCTGCACTTAATACTTCCCACAAGCAGGAATTATTAGAAATATTATAAAGAAACACTCAGGTATTTTGAAAGGGGACAGTACATGTGACAACATAAGCAACAGAAATCCAATTCATAGGATTCTTTGATGGACACTATAGTACACCTGCCAGAAAACCCAAACCAATGGCTACTAAAACCACCCACTGGCAACTTCAAGTGTGGGCACTGTGTACATTGTAACAGCACCAGCAACACACATTGTTTTGCACATCCGAGCAGTGGAGTCAGGTTTCAAATAAATCAGTTTATAAACTGTAGCACAGAAGGGGTTATTTATGCTTTGTTTTGCCCATGTGGGCTTATGTACATTAGACAAACAAAACCTGCATTAAAACAGCACATTGCTGAACACAAAACAGCAACATGGACAGGGAATGAGACCTATGCATTGACAAGGTAATTCTAGGAGGCATGCCATGGTTCAGCAGCAGCTCTAAGGCACACAGGCATCAAAAGAGTGCAACTTGATTGCAGAGGCAGCAGCCTTAGGAACAAAATTTGATATGTGAAGCCTATTGGATTATCACTTTGAATATGCTTATGCCCTATGGACTTAATAATGAAGTTCCACTGCACTTGTTATGAACTCAACTTGAAGTAACAAACAGCCTATTTCTCTGCCTTTTATTTACTGTTGTGTATCTGGATAGTTATTCATTTACTACTGTTATTGCCATCCCATGTCTATTCATCTATTTCCCTCGAGTCCGTGTTATTTTTCTAGCCCCTTTCTTTGCCATAGGAAAATATATAGATATAGATATAAATATATATAGATATAGATCTAGATAGATATAGATATAGATCTAGATAAATATAGATAGATATAGATATATGTGTGTGTATGAATGAATGATTGAATGACATGGCCTGAGTGAAGATATCCTATTTATCTTCATGAGAGGCCAATGATATCTCACAGGTGGCAAAGCCACAAGTGAGATATCTTGATGTCATTGGCCTAGAGTAAAGATAAATATGACATCTTCACTCAGACCATGTCATGTTCTGTTTATACAGCATGTGTTTGGGCCAAATTGCAATGGAAACTCTACCTGAACACAATCTAAAGCACCCCCCCAAACACAGAACACAAGAGATGATATGTTATATAAAATAAAAAATATATATGGTAGATTCTGACAGTTTAAAATGATGTGGAGAATGTTATCTGGTTGATCCTGCCATTATTATGTAAAAATTTTAATTTAAGCACTTATCTGGTTGATCCTGCTACTGTAATATTCAGGTGAGAACCATAAACTGTACCAGCTCTTCATATTACTTTCAGTTTCCCCCTTAAAAATAGCGTGACTGAGCGGTAGAAAGATTGACTAGGATACTACAGTAGTTCACAGTAAAGAGGTCTCTAGCCATTTAATTAGAAAAACTCTGCAGTTCTGCATTTTTTTCTTGTCTGTGCTACGCATCCTGGGGGAGCACATGGTGCCTTTATCTGGCACCAGTCTGCACTGTGCCACAGGTTCGAGAGTGGGGACATCCCCACTGGCCACCAAGTGGGTGAGTATGCAAATCATGCAGAAAGACATGGATCTTGGGAGGGGCATAGTCAGAGGTGACATGGTTACTGGCCTAGATGGCCCATGGCAGGACAACGCTGATCACCAAACTAATGTCCACCCTCTACACACAGGTGACGGTGAATACCCACTCTGTCCCTGGCTACTCACACCATACCAGCAGCCCATGATCCCATCACAGCAACGCTACAATGAGGCACATGCCACCACACGCAATGTCATCGAGCGGGTGTTCGGGATGCTTAAGGCACATTTCCGTTGCCTGGACACGACTGGCAGTGCCCTACAGTACAGCCCCTCAAAGATCTGCGGGTTATTCCTGGCCTTTTGCATCCTGCACGACATGGCCAACGACTGTGGGGTAGCTGTACAGGTCAATGAGGGGGACAGTGATGGGGACGATGAGGACGCTGGCGTAGATGGTGATGGGCAGCCCCCCCTTGGTCGAAGGGACCCCCGATTGATCCAGATGGCGCAGCTGCACCGGGACACCATCACAGATGAGCACTTCGACCAACCCAGGTAAGTCATGGGGCCATGTGCAACCACCAATGGCAAGGGCACAACCCACAAACATGCATGGACAAGCCCCAGGGGTGCATGTCGTAAAGGGAATTGGCTGAGCATGGAACCACACACGCTGTCAGGGATACGCAAAGTCTAACATGACATGCTGTCACACAGACATACTCACACACACACCGCACAAGACATGCACAAAGGGTAGGAGGCATGCCAACCTCAACCGCCACCCCTAGCCACACACATGTCCACAGACCACCACGCCCAGTGCCTGTCATTGTGCATGTCAGACACTGGGCACCATTGCACAGTGGCGGACAGTGCAACGCAGGCATCATCATGCACACACCACAGCAGACAGCAGCCGGGAGGGTGTGCAGATGGAACATGTGTGTGCGTGTGTGTGTGCAGGGCCGGGTACCCCACCCGTGCATTACATGTTGAACAACACACTGCACACAGGGCAGCATCAGACAGTAGCCTTGGTGGGAGACAGATCAGTCAGGCGCCACAGTGTCACAGATGCCATGGATGCGTGGGCGGCCCCACCAAGACCTGCCAGCAGTGACATGCTGACCAATGGCCTCATGGGGTGGCACTGACGGTCCCCCAGGGGTTCCGCTACGTGAACGCGACCGAGCTCGCGCAGGGGTCTGCAGCACACTGAACATGCCTGCACCAGGCATCCTTGGAATGCCCACAGCTGAACCCGGTGTCGGCAAGGAGGGTGTTGCATGACGCCGGGAACAGGGGGTGGACATTGCACTGCGTGGTGTCTGTGACGCATGGGCAAATTACTGTGTGCCCACTGTGGCCATGACAGCTGTGATTGTCTGTGTCAGCCTGTCAATGGCAGCAGTCACATCCTCCCGCAGCCAGTCCATCCCTGCCAGGAGCAGAATGGTGTCCCTGCTGTGCCGCTCCTCTGCCTGGCGCAGGGCCACACTAAGTGCATCCACTGCCGTCACAAGCCATAACTGCTGATCGACTGAATCTTGGAGTATGCGGGTGTGCTCATCTAAGAGGTCATCCGCCTGATCGGCATGTTGTCCCTCAAGGTGTTCGCAGCCCTGATGGGCAGCACCCCTTGAGGGTGGGTGCTGCACATCAGAGCCATGCCTGGGCATGTCCACAGGTGGTGCACTGACGCCACCCCCAACACTGTACCTCCATGGCCATTGGCTGACTGCTGACACTGCCCCTCCAGCTGCCACTCTCCAGGGCTCAACAGTGCTGCTGCAGCAGCCACAACAGCCCCACTGTCCTGGACACACACCAGTTGTGCCCCACTGGTGCAGACAGGCACAGGCTGAGACTGTGATGTCATGCAGGCCTCCACGGTGGCACCACCCATGGCTATGCCCGTGCTGTAACCTGCTGTGTGGCCATCCTGCGGCCCACACATATCACTGTCCATGATGTGAGCTCCATCATCATCAGTGATGGATCCAGCACCAGTCTGAGTCTCAGCGTGCCGGCATCCATGGATGCCGGCACGCTGGGACACGGGCAGGGCCTCCTCCGCACCTGCTCCGCCAACATCAGTCCAGACAGCCAGGTGGGCCCACAGTCACCCTGACCCTCCGACACCTGTGGCGGTGGATGAGCCCTCCTCTGTATCCATGATATCACCCTCAGTGGACGAGCCCACCACTGCTGACCCATGTAGACACTCAGGAGCTGTAAGGGAACACAGTAGCATTAATATATCTGCCCTACCCTGTGTCATCCCCCCCCAGTGACAGATCAGGACCTACCATGCAGTGACGGGCTACCACCCATCTGGAATCCACCACCTGGAACACCCTCGATGGCACAACGCCGCATGCTGCCAGCAACCCTCTCTTCTTGTGGGGTCAGGCGTTGCATAGCAGGCTGTCCCCCACCGGTTGCAGCCCGTGCTGCCCTGATGGCAACCACCTTATCCTTAATCCTCCGCCTGTCCATGCCCACCTCCTTCTTGCACTCCTGCACAGACCACTGGTGGCTGCCATGCAGGTTGACTGCAGTCGCCACCTCTCCCCATGCAGCAGCACAGGCCTGTGGTGTTCCCCAGTGTCCGCTAAGCAGTGGCTCCTGGTCAAGGTAGGCCTCAAACAGGGCATCTGTTTCTGCCTTGGTGAAGTTTGGCCTCTTCTTCCTCCACCTCACAATCACTCATTATTAATCCTGTGGGAATGATAGGTGTTACCTGTGACTGTGCAGTCCCATGCATGTCCCACACACCACAGTCCACACTCCCAAACAGCATGCAACTCACCACAATAGACTGCAATACCAGACTATGGCATCTGCAGCTCAATGTCGCATTTATATAGCGCAACGTATGCAAATGAGGCGAGGCACAATTTTAAGTGGATGCTAATGCTGTATCTGCGCCGTTGAATAGCTGATTAGCCGATTTGCATATGCCAACTGAATATCGTGCTGTTGTGCCTTGCGCAATTGTGTTAAACGTGCTTAGGCAAAGGCACATTTCTGTGACATGCACAGTGGACACCGAACGGTGCATGCCTGGGGTGTTGATGCCTGCCACGCTGCTGATGTGCTGTGCACGGGAGGCAATGCAGAGCACAGCCACCATTGTGCCAGTGGCGCTACTGTGCTGTTCACATGTATGGCGCTCTGGTATTGGGGTGCCATAGGTGCAGTGGGGCCACAGTGCGGTAGGCTGCTACAGGAAGTGCCACACAGGCACCCTACCGCACTACACGCAGTGAGTACTGATTGCACTGTGGCAGTCCGTGCACAAGAGACCCCTGACCCTGTGCCGACCTTTGCCCCAGGCACCATGCATCCACATGGGTGCACCTCTATTGCGCTGTTCGGTGACAACATGATGGGGAATGGCAGCGCAGTATTGCGCAGCATCCACACGTGGTGAACATGCACTACAGAGCGCCATTTTGATACTGAAAGATTGCAGGATGGCACGGAGATGGGCACCGATCTGGAGCCAGGTCGAACTGGCCAATCTAGTGCACTTGGTGGAGCCCCATGCTGCTGCTCTATTTGGGGAGGCACCCCTGAACAGGGCTAGGAGTGCCATGTGGGAAGAGCTGGTGGTGGCCCTGGAGGAGGCGACGGGCATGGAGCTTACGGCCGAGCAGTGCAGGCACCGCTATGGGGACCTGCAGCATTGGGACCTGGACAGGCTTGCCCATCTGCGGTCATGCGCTAGGAGGGGTGTGGTTCCACGGCCAAGTAAGTGCTCCATCCATACACTGTTAATGTCCATACGGGTATCATGGTGGCATGTGTCCAGCACATGAAGGGGGGGTGCCTAGTGTGGGCTTTGGTGGTGGTATAGGGTGGGGGGCAGAAGGGTATGGCTGTGTGGGATTGCACACACATGGGGGTAGGGAGACTTCGCTACCGGATTGTACTGATGTTCCTCTCTCCATGTTTGCACCCTAGGCCCTGAGGAGCACGGCGTGCCATGGAGGGGAGGTTGCGTCGTGAGCCACATCATGTGGCAAGGGCAGCCAGACCAGACCAGCGCAGGGACCAGCCTGATGATGGTAAGTTCCTTACATCCATGATTATTTTTGCATGCTTTGTAACAGGGTGGGCAGTGGGGAATGGCTACCATCCATTGACACCACTGCCATGCACACAACTTGGTACAGTCAGCACTGTCCAGTGGTACTGCATGTCTGGGAGTGCATCAGTGGTGGTCCATGCGTGCACCGGGCACATGGCTGTGCCACTGCCTTCGGTGGTGCTGAGCGGGACTTGGCCAGTGGGTGTGTGCAGCTGTCCGCATGGCTGTGCACGCCTGGGTGGGCAGGTCTTGTGGACACGATCACTGTGGGTGGTCACACACCATCACAGAGGCATGTCCCACAGCCGTATGTCATGCACAGTGGGTGCGCTGCAGGGGGCTGTGCATTCACATCTATTGACTCTGCTCCCTTGTCCTAGGTGGACGGCAGTTGCAAACAATACAGATGCTGTGGGAGATACTGCAGGAGGCCAGGGCCTCCCTGGAGATCTTGGGGCGACTAGACCGTCTGGGAGTCTGACGGCGGCATGGCGGGAGGTGCAGTCAGAGCGGGGAGCGGGGCTCACGCTGAGCATTTTACACCCCATGATTTCACCTACCCCCCTGGACCCACTCTCACACCTCCTTCCCTCTACCATTTGTTCACCCCTGCCCCTTACCCACCCCACCTTGTTTGTGGCCCTCCCCCCCACTTTTTGTAAATAGCTGTATATAGTTGTTTTGATCTTTACAACACATTTGCTTTGTTATGCCTACTGTGGTGGGCTCTGATTTGCAGCAGGCTATAGGTGCTCAGCTGCAGTGGTGTGCATGGTGTCAGGGGTGGTGCAGTCATGTGCATGTGTGTGTGTGTGTCCGTGGGGAAGTGACTATGGTGTGGGAGTAGCTATCAGTCACTGTGTGTGGTTTGTGTGTTGTTCCCTGTGCAATGGATGACTGTGTGCAGTGGTCCATGGTGCATGCTCTGTGTCCATGGCGCACCTGTCAGACCATCCATGGCCTGTGCAGCTGACACCCTTGCATGTCTGTGACCTGTATGGTCTGCTGGCATGTCAGTGGCGGCTGTCCATGCTGGACAACCACTGTACCCGGCACAATGCTGGATTGCCTCGTGTCACTGGTGTGGTGCATGTCTGCCTCGGGTGACACTGTGACCTCCGCTGTTGTTGTCCCACCTCCATGCTGTCGCTTGTGTGTATGCAGCAGGGGATGTGCACCACTGTCTATCACTTGTGCTCCGGGCGCATGCTGGTGGTGTACAGCTCCATGATGCCTGCGCAGGGTGGCTGGCACTCCTGTGCTATGGAGGTGTGCTGGCCGTGTGTATACGGTTTCCGTGGCCACATGCTGGGGGCTTGGTTGCCTCGCTACTGTGTCCCTGTGTTGCTGTGCCCTTGGGTATGGGTGGGTGTTTGTCCATGCACTGTGTTGCATCCTGTATGGCGCATGCTTCCATGCACCACTGTGGGTGTCTGTGCTGGCTGTTGTGGCCAGTGCTGGGTTTGGGTGTTGTCCTTGGGAGGGTGTGCAGGGTGAAGTACCACTGGTGGTGGGGTCTGAGGCATGCTCTGTCACGTGTGGGGTATCTCGTGTGCCGATGCATTGACAGTCTGTCAGCTGTACCTCGGGGGGGGGGATGTGCGTGGTGGCACTGTGTATGCAGCCGTTGCATCACTGTCTGCTGCTACCCACTGATGGGTGCTCATGGTGGGGCTGCCTTGTATGGTTCTGTGGTGCACAGGGTTGCATTGTCACGGGGGGGTGGTGGCATGCATGGGGTGTCCTGCACTGGTGGACGCTGCTCCTGGGCAGGGTGTCTGGGGATCACGGTGCAGGGTGTGCTCTGCATTGGTAGGATGGTGTGGCACGGGGTGGTAGGACCTCCTTGTGTGCTGGTCACAGCTTGCCAGGGGTGTGCTGGGGCACCATGCCCCAGCTGTGGGTTTGTTGCTGGTATCCATGGGCCGGTGGTTATTCTAGCTCTCCACCGGTTGTGCAGTGCATGGGGTGTGGGGCGAGATGTCTGTTCTGCTGTGTCCTCCTCTGCCCATCTGTGGCATGGGTGGTGGGCCCCTGCATATCCCTGGTTGTGCTGTTGCACTACTGCCCTGATCCACTGGGCATCCCTGGTTGTGCTATGGCACATCTGAACTGCACCACTGCACATCCCTGGTTGTGCTATGGTGCAGGTGGCGTGATATTCAGTCATAGGCTGCAGGCGCATCTTGAACTGCGCAGTTTTTGAATATCGCGCTTCTTGCGCATGGGCGCAGTGGACTTGCGCTTGCTCCTGCTGTTGCACACTTTTTAGTCACAGTTTGAATATCTGGGCCAAAGATTATAACCAGCAGTCAACAGTGAAACAGTGAAAAACACTGGGTTCCTGACTAGCCATCATCATTCAGATAGGTGCTGCACGTAGTGGTCGAATAATATACTGGACTTATTTTCCCTAAACATATACCTCTACAAGCAAAAATCAAATTAAAAAACTGTAAATAAAATTTTGCTTCTGTTTTTTTTTTTTTTTTTTTATAAAGAAACGAACCATTGTATAACAGCAATGAGGCACTCCAGGTGTGTGTTATTGTGTAATAGCATCACTTCTCTGGAGTTGAATGCACTTGGCCTGCCACCTTGTGCTTCAACCACCCAAGGCATGATGTTATTACACAGTAACACACACCCTGTCATGTCTTATTGCTTAATTATCCTACATTCTCCACAAACACATGTTTTGGCCAACAGCATGCCTTGATGATGTCAGGGCTATTGCTAATGATGACATTAGGCACTTTTTGCAAACATGCACCTTTACGATTGCTCACAACCACTAGCATGTGCAAACAAAGAAGTGCCTACTTTGACTACATCAGCATTACCTTGGAGTAGTCAGCATTTAGCTAACTATGACTGTACACTCTGCACTGCTTGTGTGCCCCAGGCATGTCTGGTTTCATGATTGCTGATACCCAGTGTATGCTCTGAGTATGTTACTGTACAGTGTGGCATCCGAGTGTGGCAACACTAAGCCTTACCCTCCAGCTGTTGCCCCAGTACCTGACCAGTGGAGAGTCACAGAACACTACAGTCACCATACTCTGGTATGTGTGCATGTTCATGTAGCGCTCATCAGCTACCTACCATCCACCCCATGCCTCACCACTGTCACCTCTGCCACATGTGTCTCACAACATAAAATTGGCACATGCATATACTGTACAATATTGTCACAGTGCTCTATGGGCTCCGCAAATGTTTGCACTGCCTTAATGACCTCCACATGGGGCAGCAACTGATAACATCACACACAACACTGCTCACAGTACCACAGCCATGCCGGCAGCCATGTGAATGGGGGGGGGGGCATGTCCTTTATTATACACACAGTCACTGCCAGGACCTGCAATGCACATTTCTTGCTCCTGCCAGGTGTTTTGTCATGCACATAGAACATAGAAACATAGAAATTGTCAGCAAATAAGGGCTGCTAGGCCCATCCAGGCTACCCGTAGGCCCTATACATTGTATATGGCCATTGACACTATGTGATCGATGGCTTTTCATCACTCCCTCCCCTCTCAGGCTTCCCTTGTGCCTGTCCCAAGCATGCTTAAACCCCTCCACTGTGCTTGCCCCCACTACCTCCTGTGGCAGACTATTCAATGTGTCAACTACCTTTTCTGTGTGGGAAAACTTCCTCACATTACCTCTTAATCCACCCCTTTCCAATTTCATGTTGTGCCCCCTCATTCTAGTACTTTTTCTACATTAGAAAAGCTCCCCAGCCTGCACCTTGTTTATATCCTTGAAGTACTTGAAAGTTTCAATCATGACCCCTCCCTGTCTTCTGTCCTCCAGTAAGTACATATTGAGGTTCCTTAGTCTCTCCTCATATGTTTTGTGGTATAAGCCCTGCACCAACTTTGTTGCCCTTCTTTGAATAGTCTCCACCTTATCTATGTCCTACACAGGTGTGGTCTCCAGAACTACATGCAGTACTCCAGGTGAGGCCTTACCAATGTTTTATACAATGGCATCACCTCCTTACACCTCCTGCTAGTGATATCCCTACCTATGCACCCCAGCATGCCACTGGCCCTCCCTGCCACCTTTGTACACTGCTTTGATACCGTAAGGTCATCAGAGATGATAACCTCTAGGCCCCTTTCCTCTTTGGTAACAGGCAGCTCCCTTCCCCCAACCTGTAGCTGTCCCCAGGGTTCCCTCTACCCAGGTGCATTATTTTGCATTTCTTTGCATTGAACCTCAGTTGCCACATCTCCAACCATCTTTCAAGCTTCTTCAGGTCCCTCTTCATTTTCTGCACCCCTTCTGGAATATCCACTCTGTTGCAGATCATGGTGTCATCTACAAACAGGCAGACCTTTCCTTCCAGCCCCTCTGCAATGTCACTAGTGAAGACATTGAACAGGACTGGTCCTAGTACTGATCACTGTGGTACCCTACTGGTCACCCCCCCTCTCCCCAGATTGTACCCCATTTACCACCTCTATGTCTGCTGTCTGTTAACCAGTTCCTAACCCAGTTCACCACCTTGCTCCCATGCCCAGACTACCCATCTTGTTAATCAGCCTTCTATGTGTGACGGTGTCAAAGGCTTTGCTGAAATCCAGGTAGGCAATGTCTACTGCCCTTCCCTGATTAAGTTCCCTGGTCACCCAATCAAAAAAAACTATTAGAATAATTTGACATGACCTTCCTGCTGTGAATCCATGTTGCCTCAAATCCTGAGCACCACTGGATTCCGTATGTACCACTATCCTTTCTTTCAGCAGTGTCTCCATGATCTTTCTCACCACTGAGGTGAGGCTGACTGGACTGTAGTTCCCCACCTCCTCCCTACTGCCACTTTTGTGCAGTGGGACTACATGTGCCCCCCTCCAGTCCTCTGGAACAATACCCGTGTTGAGTGACTTTGTGAATAGGGCCATCAGAGGTGCTGCTAGTTCTCTTTGCAGCTCATTTAATGTCCTTGGGTTATGCCGTCTGGCCCCTTGGCTTTATCCACCTTCAGCTTTGTGAGTTCTTCAAGAACTGTCTCCATTGTGAATAGACTGGTGTTCACCTCTTTCCCCTCCTCCCATTGCCTCTGTAACCCAACTGTGGTCCTTGACCCTCTTCCTCCTTGGTGAATACTGAGCAGAAGCATTTGTTCAGTATTTCTGCCTTGTCCAGATCCCCCTCCTTATACTCTCCCTTCTCCCTTTTGAGCCTCACAATACCTCCCAAGTTTTTCTTCTTTCACTGATATACCTATAAAATGCCTTATCTCCTTTGTTTACAGACTGTGCTAAGCTCTCTTCTGTCTGCACCTTCACCCTCCTAACAGCCTTACCTGCTTCCCTTAGACATTCAAGGTACACCTCCCTGTCCTCCTCCCTTTGGCTCCCCCTTATATTTTCTGAAACTCAGCCTTTTAGCTGGACTTTGCCCCTCACCTCTTTGGAGAACCATATTGGTTTCCTTCTTCTTCTTTTCCCTTTGGCCACTGTCCTAATGCATTGGTTTGTTATATCCATTATGGCTCTTGCAGTTTCTCCCATTGTTCTTCCACCCCCTTCTACTACCTCTCCCTTCACCAGGACTGCTTGTATGCATCTACCCATTTCAGTGAAATCTGCCCTGCTGAAATTTAGTACTCTTGCCCTTGTGTGTCTTAATTGAGTCCATGTACGCTATTTAAGGAACTAAATTGGCTTCAACCCTTTGTAGGAAGAAATCTACGTTTATTACAGTTTATGATTAAAGTCTGGAGTAGGGAGGTCCCTGATTATATTATTGATTTCTTTAATGTTAGGAAAGTAAAGGATAGTTTGAGGACCTCTGTTGGAACTCAATTTACTTTGATTAGTTGTAACTTGAATATAGTAAGATCATCAGTTCCTTTTAGAGGAATTAATATAGGGAATAAATCCCCCTCAGATTTAAGAAGCTGTAGAACTAAACACAATAAAATTGAATTAATAAAATGGTGCACATCTAGCTTAAATAATATTACAACCTGCAATAACTGTTAGCACTTTAAAATTTAGTATAGTCTGTGAATGATTGTTTTTTTTTCTTAGTTGTATTTTCTTTTTATTTATACGTGTCATTGTCTAATGATGTATAATGTGTGTTTTGGTGCATTATTGTATAATACGGAACTGTGTATCTTGATATAACGTGGAACTTCATTGAAAATGAGCTTTGCTCAATTGAATGTATCCTTTATTCTTAAGCGAATAAAAAATTATTTACTTCTACTACTACATGTCTCCATGCTGCACCACACCATGTGGCAGTCACTGGACCCTAGCTGCCCTTCCACCTGTATTTCTTTGACTCTGTTCCCATTGGTCCATACCAGGTCCAGAATTGACTTGTTCCTGGTTGGCTCATGCACCAGCTGCCTGAATCCAACCCCCAGCAGGGATTCAAGGATGGCTGTGCTTCTGGCTGAAACAGCCATCTGGGTGGTCCAATCCACGTCCGGCATATTGAAATCCCCCAGTAGTAGGATTTCACCTTTAGCTGCCATGTCATGTATGTTCTCCACTAGTTCCCTGTCTACTTTCTCTCTCTGTGCTGGAGGCCTGCAGATCTCCCCTGAGTGTATTGCTGTTCCATTCTCTGGCTCCAGGGTGACCCATATTACCTCGGCCTCCCCCTGTCTTCCCTGAACTTCTGTAGCCTTTATACCATCTCTGATGTACAGGGCCACTCCCCCACCCTTTTTACCCTCCCTGTCATCATGAACAATGTATAGTCTGGTACATTGACTTCCCAGCCATGATTAGCAGAGTACCATGTCTCTGTTATTGCTGCTATGTCAAGGTCTGCATCTGTCAACAAGGCCTCCAGGTCTGGAACCTTATTTCATAGGCTAGTGGCATTCATTAGCATGACCTTCCATGTTTTACAGTCTGCCCTCCCTCTGCTGCTGTTCTCCCTCTCCAGCATCCCCACCCCACCCCACCCCGGTTTCCTTTCCTATGCTCTTGCTGCCCTTGGGATTAGTGTTCTGCCACACAGAGAGTCATATCCACTGCACACATACTGATTGTACCTTGCAGCTCATCTGCCCCAGGCATCTCCCAGCGGTATGTGTGGTATACATGCTGATGATGTTTCCCTTTTCTCTTTCAGGTGATGGTCCACAGTGACAAGTCCAGGCTGTGGATGGTGTGCCTCTGCCCTTGTCAATACGGACCCTCCACCATGTTCGTAGCATACACACACTGCTAGTAGAGGCAGCAGGGATGCTGTGAGACACTGCATCATGGCTGAGGGTGCAAACACAGTCTCATGTGCAGCCAGAGCAGTGAACAGGTGTTGGGGTTCATGGTCTTCCTATGTTTTCCTGACTTTTCTTTGTGACGGCAATTTTTCCTGTTGTTTACTGGTGGTGTGCCAGTACGTTTAGTTTCATATGTTTAATAGAGGCTGCCAGTGAATGGAATTTTGTATATGTCATGGCAGTGTGCCAGTGGAGTATGATTTCAATTTTATTATGTTTTATATTGTGAATTCTTGTGCAGCAGTAAAGTGCCTTGCTCATATGTACCTTTGTCTGTTGCCTTTCATGGTTCTGTGTACTTTTCCAGGGCATTGTTGGGGGGGGGAGGGGCTGCCTGTGGTAGTGCCATTCATGCTCTCAGGTGGTGTCACTTTGCAGTCTTAATGGGAGGTTTGGGGGGCATATTGTGGATACTTCTGCAGTTGCATTTGCAACCATTGCTATTGTCTGCTATATTGGTATACATTTTACGAATGCTGTGTCAGTTTGCAAGTGTTCCAATATACCATTGTTTAGTGACTGGTGCAGATTTGTGATCACTAATGGTGATTTGCACCACAGTTAACAGTTCTGAATATCCTTGCCTGTGCCTTTTTGAAAAATTACTAACAGCATATTGAGACCAGAGGTTAATATGCCTAGGAGGTCCACAAAGTACCTAGGACGTTTATGAGAAGAAAAATTGGATTTCTCTCTACAATCTTGATAACATTTTGAGATGATCTCTATTAATTCTTGGCAGAGCAGATATAAACCTTGCAGTCACTACTGATATTAGAATGTTGGTCTGATAGTGTTTTTAATCCTGTTTGTGTATTTATTTCTATTTATTGTGTTGGATGCACTGTGTATTTGTCTTGAGTGTTCATTTTTACCTTAGACTGCACTATGACTTTAAAGTGTTTCTTGCATGTGTGACTGGTGGGTGCACTATGTAAGTGGAACTACTGCTGTGCAAAGTATAGCCTTGACAAACGGTCCCAGTTTAGAAACAAAATATTGGCTGCTTGTTGTAGATGCTGCTGCATATTTTTATGCAAGTCTCTTTTTATCTGTTTTGTATGCTATATGCAAGATGAAATGGATTAACTATTTCCTGTGTTTGAGTCTTGACAATAGTTGGTGAGCGTGTGGCCCAATTTTCATATCCTTGGAAGTCTTCTCTCTCATTCAAATGGGATGCTCACACATGTGGTTCTGTCTTTTTAAACCTGTTTATTGTGGAGGCACTTGACCGATGGAAGAAGAGCAGAATCAAAAGCAATTTAATAGTTTCTTGCAGAAAATCAGATGCTTAACTGTGAGTACTTAGTGGTGACAGTACTGTGACTACAGATGTTTAAAGTTATCAAACTTCACTTCACAAATTAATTTGCAAAGTCTGCTATGTTTGAAAAGTGCAACACGTTGACATACCAAAGTTTTGTGCAGGCAAAGTGGCACTTTCTCAAGCAAAGCCATGCAGAATCGCCAGCAAAGTTGCAACAATACAGTAACTTTACCTGACTTTACCTGAAAAAGTGCTACTGCACCAAGAAAATGCATTGAGAAGTGGTGTAGTGGTGATGTCAGAACCCAGTGGAGTGTTTCATGCAGGTGAATTTTGCAACTTTGCTGGCAGTTCCCTGGCACAGTAAAACTTCACATTTCTAACTGTGACTGTATTGGACCTTGAGTCATGTGACAACCAGACTTCATTACATCAGAGTTTTTATATACAGTCAGAATTTGTAGTACCAGCTTATAAAATGCACAGACTACTTGACATGATCCCCTGAAACTAATAAACAGAATGTATAACACATTTTAACACATATTAGACAAGTAAGATACTAAATCACAAGAAAACACATTCTACCAGACAGGTAGAATACTGAGCAGAAGCATTTGTTCAGTATTTCTGCCTTGTCCAGATCCCCCTCCTTACACTCTCCCTTCTCCCCTTTGAGCCTCACAATCCCTCCCAAGTTTTTTTTCTTTCACTGATATACCTATAAAATGAATTATCTCCTTTGTTTACAGACTGTGCTAAGCTCTCTTCTGTCTGCACCTTCACCCTCCTGACAGCCTTACCTGCTTCCCTTAGACATTTAAGGTACACCTCCCTGTCCTCCTCCCTTTGGCTCCCCCTTAAAAAGAGCAGAATACTCTAGAATTGGACTGGGAGAATCACTTCAGGGGAGTGCCGGTGCACTATAACAGAGGGCAGCAGTGTTATAAATGTCACTTTATTGAGTCATATATGTGACCCATGTCATTCAAAGAGTTTATGGCGCCAGAATACGAGCAGCACTTTCAAACAGATAACTAATATGATGAACAAACTCTCCCTCTGTAACACAAATATACTTAAAGAGCTAGTGGAGTCAAAACAGACAGACAGAAACATACAGTGAAGCCCACCAGGATGAAGCGCAGCACTGCAGAGCTCTGCAGTAGAGTTACTACAGCAAACAATGCAATTTCAATGGCAGTTAATCCCGTTTGTCATGCAGTAAACCTGTGACACTGCGCTTTATCCCGGCGGGCTTCACTGTAACATCAATTTTAAAAAGTAGTCAGTTGTAACCTTTTATTTCTGAAGTATTTTCCTTTTTTCATTTGCTAATTAGAACACTTTTTTATGTAATAATATTGTGTTGGATGTGTAGAATAATTCTCAGCCTGGCTGCTGCTGACATATCTATCTTTAGTCTCCCCACATCATCATTAGCATTGTGATCTCATTGACAATGACATCACAGGTGGGTGACCTGGCAGCTACTGAGTGGCTGTTCCACAGTGGCAGTGATGTCACAGTCAGTGAGGCCACAAAGCTGATGATGTAATGGGTGCAGTAGAGCTAAACATGTCAGCTGCCAGGCAGAGTGTTGTCCCACACAGCACATCTACTAACATCAGGTATGCAACCTTCTGCTTAACCAAAGGAAAAAGAAACATTACCTCAGATATAAAAGATAATGGTTGACTGTTTTTAAAAACTAATATTAGTTTTAGGCAGTATACTAGGGGCTCAATTTTCAAAGACCATTTAGAGTGATGCAAGTTGTGTGGCTCCAAGACTGTGGCAAACTCCTGTTTCTCCAGGGACCCTTTGCCCGATTTTAGAAAAATGAGGGCCCTGGCACCAAACTCCCCAGGTTCTCTGCAAGCTGAGAGCTGTGCCAAACAGTTGGCACACCTACAGGAATTGCTGCAGGGATCCGCCCGCCCCCACCCACCCACCCAGTGGGACACAAGAGGGTCTGGGATGGTGTTGGTGGTAAAACCGCTTACCAGGAGAGGGCCTGGGGCAGAAGATGTATGTGGGTGCCCTAAGACTGTAGCTGTCACATGTATAAGAAGCTGGTGATTTTGTTCAGCTATGTGTATTTATAAACTTAATAGAAAACAATGCTTTGTTCTGTAACATTGGAGGAAATATAAAATACTGCATTTTAAAAGTTGATTTGTTCCGCAGTCCATAATTGATGCAGCAAAGAGGAGCACTCAGGAGTGGTCATGCAACTCTCAAAATATAATGTACTACAGTCAGAGGAGAATGCGCAGACCTTTCACACAAGAAGAAAATGCCTAAACCTTTTAGCTTTGGTACGTACTTAGGTTTTAATCCATAGCTATTTGAGGAGAAGAGAAAATACAAGTACTGGCAGCACAGAGCCTGCCTGCCTGACTTACGTTTTACCCTATGATTAGGGTTTCATCAAAGCTAATTACAAGTGGTCACCCAGTGAGTTAAATACATTCCCTTATTAACATTCAAATACTTAACAGCTAATCAGAGCATTTCTCATATTAGATAACATGTTTAATCAATTGCTAAGAATTGCTGATCTGTATATGATTATGATTTCTCATTGTTTGCTTTAAAAACAAAATCACCTTTTCTTTGACTATATGTTAATGAAAAAAAGAAGTTACATAACCCACCACCTAGTGAATAAGAGAAAGACAATCAATTATGAACAATAAATGTTTTCATTCTTTGCAGTAAGTACTTCATTTCATGTGATCATTTTCTTCTTGAAAACCTGTAATGTTAAAAACACAATAATAAGATGCCATAAACAGTCACCTGTTTTGTCACCTTTTCTTATCAGACTATTACATAAAGGAATATATCTGTATTCAACACTTCTTAATACAGTTTTCATTTTAACAATATCCCGCATGATAATTTGCACAGTGCAAACATAATTTTACTGCATTTTTGAGGCCTTTTTATGTATGTAGTTTTTATGGGGGGGGGTGAATTGGAAAACAAATTCAAATTATTTTTTCTTTTTCCTTCTTTTTAAGAAGAATGACAATTCAAATGTTCCATTAAGACCAGGTGGTCTTAAAGCCCCGAATTTAAAAATCAATTTTTGCTCTTTGCAGTTAAGCATATTATCTAAGTCACCTCCTCTTACATGTTTGGGAATTGCTTCAATTTCCAAAGCTGAGACTTTGTGGGTGTTTCTTAAGTTACTGTTAACATGCACAGCCATTGCATATTCTGTGTTTTTGTTTCTTATTGCAGTAATATGCTCATTCACTGTGTGCCTCAATTTTCTCTTGGTTCTCCCTACATAGTAGCTTTCACAAGTGCATGACAAGAGATAAATTACATTCTCAGTGTCACAGTCAATCCGGCCCCTGACTTTCTCTGTGGTACCATTTTTTGGATTGAGAAATTCAGTTTTATTCTCCATGAAATGGCAAGTTTTACATGGGCCACTTGGTTTGCTTCTGTTTACACTTATTCTTCTGTATGCACTTGGAGAAGGTTGGTAGCTATTTTTGGGGTATCTCCAAGATTCCTACCCCTCCTGTAGGAAAGTTTTAAAGATTGGTCAAAGATATCCCATAATGAAGGAATTGCCATTAGCATTTGTAAATTGTTTTTAACAATTTGCACCAGTTCCCTACTGCCTCCTCCATAGAAGATCACAAAGGTCAATTGTTCTGTAGTTTTTTATTTTTATTTTTTGGATGCAACACAGACTCTCTGGGGGTATCTAGAATATGCTCAACTACGTTCTCAACACTGGACCCACTACAGCCTCTCTCTCTCTCTCTGTTTTTTTTTTTTTCGTCAGTTCTGTGGATCTATGTACAAAACCAATATCGCTGGAGCAAATTCCATTTGATCCTAATATATTGCCCTCTATGTAGATTTCTGATAATGTGTGGTGGGTGGCAACTTGTGGCATGTAAAAAATTGTTTTTGTCCATGGGCTTAATGTATAGATCTGTGATTAGAGTCCCATCATGGTTTTTAATGATGCTAAGATCCAAGAAATTGATTTTTTGTTTACTCCAATTTGCTTTAAATCTAAGATTTCCATTGGATCTTTCTAGATATTGAATGAACTCTCTAAGTTCTCCAACAGTCCATTTCCACACTAAAAACAAATCCTCAATGAAACGCTTGTAGATGGTCAATTTTATCAAAAAATGGATTTTCACTGTATATCACCCTATTCTCCCATTCTCCTAAATAAATGTTGGAAAGACTCCATGCCTGCTTGGTACCCATTGCGATGCCGTCAATCTATTTATACAGTTTCCCTTCAAAGAGGAAAATATTATTTTTAGCACCAAGTCAGTAAAATTCACCAACATATTGATCCTGTCTTGTGGCAAGTCTGTATTATTCAGTATTGTCTTTTCTATGGCCTATAGACTCCCCTCCCTAGAGGGAGTCACTGTCTAATGTTACCAGAAGCTAATCAGGTTCAGCTTGCATATTTCCTAGGATTGCAAGCATGAGTGGTGTCTTTCAAATAACTCCTAATGCTGGGCACCAGGGGATTTATGTGTCTATCTACACAGTGGGACAGCGGTTCCATTATCCAGTCTATGCCTGATACTATTGGGCAATCCTGAGGTTTTTCTAGGTCTTTATGCACCTTTGGATGGGCATAAAAGGTTGATTTCACAGGATTCTGAACACTAAGATAACAGAGTTCATCAGTATCAATTTGGCCACATCTATACATTTCCAGCAAGTAGTCTTTTATCTCTTGTTTTATTTTGGGGTGGGGTCAAATGGCAATAGTTTGAAAAATTCTCGATTATTCAGTTGTCTGTAATTAGATCTGATGAAGCCCTAATCGTAGGGTGAAACGTAAGCCAGGCAGGCAGGCTCTGTGCTGCCAGTACTTATATTTTCTGTTCCTCTCAAATGACTGTGGATTAAAACCTAAACATGTACCAAAGCTAAAAGGTTTGGACATCTTCTTCTGTAAAAGGCGTGCTGTAGTATGTTATATTTTGAGAGTTGCACCACCAATCCCCAACACTTCTCTCTGCTGCATCAATTACTGAAATCTTTAGGAGTAGCCAAGGTTTAATAACATTTCACCAGAAAGAAATATTATAGCCATATAAAGAAGGATGAATCACAGTAGTACTACACAAGCAAAGTACAAAAGAAAAAGCTGCGATCAAACCAAAACAGCCAGGTGCTCACAAAGGGCAGCCAGCACTAGGTGAAATACAGGGAAAAACAAACTGTTGTGGCACACAAACCAAAATCGAAGAGCAGGATTAATCCAAATATAAAAGTTTATTTAGCTCAGAGGCACACTAGAGCACGCCAACTGGTCACCCAGCATTTCAACTCCTCGCGAGTCTTCCTCAGGGGTGTGGTCACAGGATGGGAAAACTCATATAAATATACAGTAATGCTTATTGAATACTGTCATCACAGCACAAATTTAAAGAGACGTGTAATGTGAATATTAAATTCCAAAATGACATATAACACACAAAAGAGACATTTTACTGTGTCACACCAATTCATTTATAAATCACATACAATAAATTCAAGTTAAAGTTTAAGTTAAATATTCTTTAACCTAGACTAGTGAGTACAACTGGAGACTTTCATTTATGAATGTTTCTTTACTGTTAAGGCACAGTATTTAGATGAAATCAGTGATGCACATGCTGAGGTGAGAAACTGTTTTTGTTTACAGAAATGGCATTGGAGGACAGCAAAATACAAGTATAACTTAAATCGAAGCCAAATCCCTATAAAGGTAAAAATCTTTATGAGGGTAAAATGGAGAAAATATTTGTTTTAAACCGCATAATACATTCTCTATGCACATGGATAACTTATATGGAATTGATATAAATGGATCAATGTAGAGAACTTATGTGGAATTTATTTAATGTTTTGTCTTGACATTATATACATGTTTACCAAGAGAAGAGCTATTCATTTAATATCAGTAGAAGGAAATTTGAGTTGAGAGATAATGAATCTATTAGAAATTTGTGGTTGGAAATAATAATTTGAAAGTGACAATAGTTATATAGAGATGTTCATTAGAGTTTAAAAAAAAATAAACATTTTTCAGCAGTCCTATGCAGAATCAGAACAAACAAAAATAAGAGATATAGAATCCAGAATTACAGGTAGGTAATACTGCATTATGATTTATTAGAGAACGTGTTTTAATAAAGAAATATCTAGTTATTCTATAAACAAATTATTTTGGTACATTTTGATTTTACAGACAGTATCCAAAAATATATGGGGATATCGGAGTGAGGATATATGGTCTTTGATATATAGGTGAGCAGAGATAGAAAGAATGGAATGAATAAAAGGGCTTAAAGATTGTTTATTTTTATTTTAAGTGGTTATACTATTATTGTTCTTGTTAGATGCAGTTTCACACTGAAGAAGGATTTTTCCGAAACGTTTGTGTTATATGAATTGTATCTGGATATACTAGTATCAATAAATCATATTTGTTTGAGACATTTTGGTGAGTGGGCCTTTTGTTGACCAATTTTTGTGACAGGAGTTTGTTAGCATTGAATTGGTCCAGGATCCTCCCTGAATAAATACTATTATTTTTCACGAGGTTGGCTGAGCTGGATCAAGGTTCCCTATGTAAAACTTGCCAACACATGAAGAATAACGCTGAATTTCTCAATCCAAAAGATGGTACCACAGAGAAAGTCAGGGGCCAGATTGACTGTGACACTGAGAATGTAATTTATCTTTTGTCATGCACTTGTGGCAGCTACTATGTAGGGAGAGCCAAGAGAAAATTGAGGCAAACGGTGAATGAGCATATTACTGCAATGAGAAACAAAAACACAGAATATGCAATGGCTATGCATGTTAACAGTAACTTAAGAAGCACCCACAAAGTCTCAGCTATGGAAATTGAAGCAATTCCCAAACATGTAAGAGGAGGTGACTTAGACAATATGCTTAACTGCAAAGAGCAACAATGGATTTTTGAATTGGGGGCTTTAAGACCACTAGGTCTTAATGGAAAATTTGAATTGTCACCCTTCTTAAAAAGAAGGAAAAAAATAATGTTAATTTGTTTTCCAATTCCCCCCCCCCCCAATAAAAACTACATACATAAAAAGGCCTCAAAAATACATTAAGGAAATTTTTTTTTTGCACTCTGCAAATTAGCATGTGGGATATTGTTAAAATGAAAACTGTATTAAGAAGTGTTGAATACAGATATATTACTTTATGTGATAGTCTGATAAGGAAAGGTGATAAAATAGGTGACTATTTATGGCATCTTATTACTGTGTTTTAACATTACAGGTTTTCAAGAAGAAAATGATCACAGTGGAATGAAGTACTTACTGCAAAGAATGAAAACATTTATTGTTCATAATTGATTCTTTCCCTTATTCACTAGGTGGTGGATTATGTTTCAACTTTTTTTCATTAACATATAGTCAAAGAAAAGACTGTTGTTTTTAAAGCAAATAATGACACATCATAATCACATACAGAAAGAACAGCAATTCTTAATAATTGTTTAAACATGTTATCTAATATGAGAAATGTTCTGATTGGCTATTAAGTATTTGAATGTTAACAAGGAATATATTTAACACACTGGGTGAGTACTTGTAATTGTGTTATGTTGTCTCCATGAAACTCCAGGCATTACCTCATGGGTTCCCAACCCACCTGATAAGCTAGTGATGCACATGTGACCCTGATCAAATTTCACAGCATACCTAGGTCCCAGGAGTCCCTATTCTCCAGTTAAACCTTTGCATCTGAGAGGCTACAACACTCCAGGAGTCCCTGAGTGATCAGTCAAAGAAGGTAGGTCAAAACAAGTATGTTGCAAAAGTTGTGACTCCCACAGCAGTTAGCTATTATAGTTAGTTATATCGAGTTGTGTTTATACCGGAAGCAATGTGGTTTATTAAGTAATTGTTTCTCAGCTGGGAAACAGCAAACAATGTTCAGGGGCCCTTTGTCTCTGAATGGATTGGATTATGATCTTCAGCTGTTGTTGTTGGTTTTTGGTTTGTCTCCGGGCATGAGAAAGAGAATGAGAGAGAAATGAGTTGGAGAGCCAGAGGTGTATTGTGAAGTTTCGTTAGCAGCTGAAGATGTGTTACTTGATAGCATGCAGATAAGGATTGGAAAACCTGAAATCTGTTCTTTCATCGCTTCTGTGTTTATGCTTTGGGCTGCTTAAAACAGTTTTAATTAGCTTGAAATGAATTCTGCAAGTTTTTAAACAATTTGGTGGAATTATTAGAAAGAAAGAGAGAATGTGCCTCAATGCTGTAGCGAACATTTTTCACTGCATGCTTGGTTTGTGAGTTTAAAAGTCGCACCATAGTGCCCACCCAATAACCTTGTGGTCCTGCCTCTCAAGCACAGCCCACTTCCAAAATGTTGGAAAATGTCTTCTCAGCATCTTATTTCTGTTCCCGTGGTCTCCCCTCCCAATCGGAGCTCATGCGGTCACTTCCGCCTACTACTCTATTCCTGAGCCTGTGGGTAGAGCAGTACTTGCAATCAGCCTCTGCTAGCAGTCCCTTAATTTAAGTGTTTGTTTTTTGTTAAAATAATGGCAAACAAGGCCCAGGTTTCTTGTATGGAATAAATTATGCACTTCAGCTGTTTTCTGTTTGTCTGATTGTGCCTTCATTAAAAGAGACAGAGAGAATGGGAGAGTCAGATGTTCCTTTGTCAGAAATTGTTGACATCTGATCTGTTTTGTTGGTAACTTGCTGAAAAAAGACTAGCTTCTGAGCCCTGTATTCTCCTTTCACTTCTATGTAATCTGGTGGAGTGGATAGAATGATAGAACACAATTTGAAACAAATCCTGTCAGTTTGAGATGAAATTGCTGAGTTTTTTAATGAGAAATGAGGAATGTTTAATCAGTGCTGTAGCGAGCCATCCCCACCTACATGCTTGAATACACCATTTAAGATTTGCGCTTTAGCACCCGTCTAGTAGCTGATGGTCCTCCCTTCCAAGTGGGGTCCATCACCAAATGCTGCTAGTGTATCAGCAGTGTCTTAGCCTGTTTGAATGAGCTATGCACTTAACCTGTCCCTGGGCCTATGGTCTCCCCTTCCAAGTGGAACCCACACGGTCACTTCTGTGCTCTTCTATGTTACCACTGAATCCGCAGGTAGCGTAGGATATGGTATTAACCAACGCATACAGTCCCTAGCTGAGCGACTATGGCAGGGAGGTTTTTTTCTTTAAAACGAAATTGGGGCACGAAATTGAAAGAATTTTTGTTACTATTTGGGAGCACTGAGAAGTCAGGCATCTAAGTCCCTAATTGCTGGGAATGCAGTCTCTAAACCAGCGACTGCTGTGAGAAGCCTGAGTGTGCGATTGTTGTGAGAAAGAGAATGTTGTGATTCCTGCTACAGTTCAGGTGTGCCTGGCACCTTGTGGCACCACAGCTAGGACCTGGAACTATGGATCAAGTGGATTCTCCACATGGCTCAGGTCACAATAATCTCGGAGCAAATCCCTATGCCGTCAGCCACCATTTTAGGTGAGGCTTCACCGCATGGCTTGGTCGCCATTCTATTGGAATGACTTCCATTTTGGAGTAAGTCCCTACCATGTGGCCGCCATTTTAGGGAGGCCTTCACTGCATGGCTTGGTCACCATTTTGAATGGGACAATTCCCAAAAGACTTTGGCAGCCATTTTTGGCAAGCCCCGTGGCACGACCACCTTTTTATGGTAGCCCGACCACCATTTGAACTAGGCCCCTATCCATTGGGGCCCAGCCACCATTTTAAGTCTAAATTGATGTTTATTCCTTGCTACATCGCACAACAGGCATGGTGTACAGGGTAAACATATACCACTTAACAGGGTGGTGTTAGCCTTTGGGCATTTTATATCCAGATTCAATGCATCAGGTTCTCTCTATGAATGCATTCTTTTCTTCTATGCTGCTAAAGCAGTGACAGCATCTCACACCCTGGGATAGTCCATAAATATATTGTTATATATATTAATTAACTGGATAGCATGCCAGGGCACCCCTTGCTGCTGAAAGGGCTTCTCTCGCCCACAATTCCATCAAGACTCTATTTTAATTTCATGCACCAGGCTTGTACAGGGTACCTATTCATTTGTGTATGGAGCACCTCCCTTCCATGGGATTTAGAAACTAAAACGCTCGCAGCAACCACTTGGTCAAGCGAACCCCTCCTCCCCCATTCCCCTTCGCTAACTTCCCAAGAAGGCTTCAACTCGCTGGTGTTGTACTTTCCCCCAAGAAGGCTGTAACTTGCTGGTGTTCGATGCTGGAGTCACCACTCTCCTTGGCAGCGCAGTTTCCAGGCCCCATGCGGCAGGCGTGTCTCTTCCAGCATGTCGGGCAGGCCGCTGATGCAAGAGCATCCCAAGGGGTGGCTCTGCCCACTACACAGCTCTCTTGGTATCTCTATCTCTCTCGCTCCCTCTCCCCGACGACTGAACTAGATCAGTGGCTTTGGGAGAGCATGACCCGCCTTCTCAGGGTTTAAGTGAGAGGACCAGAGTAAAAAAGGTTGTGATAGAGTCAGAAGGGAGGAACAGTCTGCTAAAATAGACACAGCCTCTATTTCTGTGCAGAACTCGAATGGGTAGGGCACCTTCAAAGAACTTTTGGCTGCTGCTCGGAGAACTCAATGATTTTTGCCAAGATGGATGATAATTTCCTTTGGACCTCTGGGGGATCCTTTCCCAAGCGGAGACCTTGAGGCTCCATAAGGATACAAAACAGCTGGTATTTTCCTTGTGTTTTTGGCCTAAAGAATTACTGGAACTACCTCATCAGGTCTAGACCCCTTCCTCAGTGGCCTAAACCTCGAGGTGCTATAGGGATACAGGACATCTGGCTCCTGACCTGCTGGCCTAAAGAATTCCTGGGATTAGCTCGTCAGACCTAGGCCCCTCCCACAGCGGCCGGCCTAAATGAGTCTTCACCCCCTTAGACCTAGGGGCCCTCTCTCTCTCTCTACTGGAATGTACCCTAAATACAGCTAAGTATCTGGGGGACATGGCAGTAGATACCCTGAAATTGGAAGCCAGATCTGCTGCCCTGACAAACAGAGCCAGATGAGCTATGGCTCAAACCTGGGAAGCTGATAATGAGTTGAAGAACCTTTTACAGAGCCTGTCTCTGAAAGGGGATAATGTGTTCTGTGAAGGCCTTAAAGAATTCCTGAAACAAAGGAAGAAGACAACGATCTCGCTAGAGAAAAACAGAGGACCACTTATTTGCCATCTGCTTGGCATAGGTTCTGGGGGAATAACAGGTTTCAGCAGAACAGAAGACAGAATTACTCAAACAAGTCCTTTCGAGGTAGAGGCCATGGCAACAACAACAATGGTTTCAGAGGTACCTCACAGGGCAGCTACTCAGCATCCAAAGAAAGGAACATACACTTTGGAGGCATAGGCAGAGGTGGAAAGCCAAAACAGTACTGACTATTTCCCCCCCTGACCTACCGGCTGCCAAGACAACACTCGGACTACCTTCCTGTGGGCCAGAGACTGATGTCATTCCATCAGCAATGGCAGCAAACAACATCAGACAGATGGGTCCTGGAGATTATATCTTAAGGTTACTCGCTCGAGTTTTTAAGGAAACCTTGTAGAGACAGAGTGATACTGTCCCCCATTGCAAAAGGAGGGCCACTCTCCACCAGGTCCAGGAGATCATCTGGGACCTGTTACAAAACAACACAATCCGACCAGTACCAGGTGCCGAGGATGGCACAGGGGTCTACTCCATATTTTTCCTGGTCCAAAAGAAAAACAGAGACCTCAGACCTATTCTGGATCTAAAAGTTCTGAACCATTTCATATCCACCCCACAGTTCAAAAGGGAGACCTTTCGGTCGACTCTGAAGAACATACGGGCGGGGGACTACCTCACATCCGTGGATCTGAAGGATGCATACACAAACATCCCAATCAGACCCAGCCACCAACACTTCCCCCAGTTCCACATACTGGGCCAACACTTCCAGTATCAGGCCCTGCCCTTCAGACTCACTTCAACGCCCAGGGTGTTTACAAAAGTGTCCATTGTTTTTAGCAGCCTGACTGCAAGAACAGGGGGTGGGTATCATTCCCTATCTGGACGATGGGCTAATATGGGCACACAGCAGCATCAGATCTCAAAGGGACACGGACACAGTTCTGTTGGCTCTGTCCCAGCACGGTTGGGTGGTCATTCAGGAGATGAGCTCTTTATGACCATCACAGTGCGTAGAGCACCTCGGAGCAGAGATAGACACAGCCGAGGGGATGGCGAGACCTTCAGGAAAATGGATCGACACAATGATATCAATAGTTCAAACACTGCGTTCCTTAGCTGAGCTGACCATGGGCCAAATGGCACAGGTTTTCAGCTGCATGGCATCCTGCCTAGACCTGGTCCCTTGGGTGAGCTGGACTACGTGCCCCCTGCAGAGCTGCATACCGCAACAAGGCTCCCCATCAGAGGACGACCTCAACAAGGTTGTTTACCTGCCAAAGAAGATCAAGGACTCCCTGGGGTGGTGGACCCATGGCCAGAACCTTGAGAAGGGCTATCCACTGGAGCTGTCATACCAAGGGACAGTGGAGACTGATACCAGCTTGATCGGTTGGGGTGCACACATGCACAGTTTCACAGCGCAGGGCAAATGGATGATGGTGGAGGCATGATTGTCCACCAACATCCTGGAAATGAGGGTGGTGTTCCACGCTCTGAGAGCATTCAGGGACAACATCGCCAGCCGGGCAGGCTTGGTAAAATCAGACAACCAGGTCACTGTAGCACACATAGCAAAACAAGGTAGAATGCACAGCAAAGCCATGCTTAGAGAGGCTGCCAAGGTGTTAAACTGGGCCCAGTCCAACCTCACCCACCTCACCCACCTCCATGCAGTGCACCTGGCGGGAAAGCTGAATGTCACAGCAGACTGGCTAAACAGACAACCATGGTGCTTGTTTACCTAGTAAAGGGCCCGTGCAAGCCAGGCCATCAATTCCCACTTTACTGGTTGGTTTTAAAAACCTGTTTTCTAATAGCAATCTGCTCCGCCCACAGAATTAGTGAACTAGGTGCTTTGACCTGCAAAGAACCCTACACTATTTTCACTGCACAAGGGGTCTTTATGAAAACAGTACCGGCCTTTTCGCTCCAAGGTCATGTCCACATTCCATACGGAACAAATCCTGGAGTTACCAACGTTCCACACACAACTGCAACAGGGCGACTCTGGAAATCCCCATCTGCTGGACGTAGGGAGTACCGTATCACAGTATATTACACGGACACAGACAATTAGCAAGTCTGAAAGACTCTTTATTGTAGCTCAGGGTAGCAAGCAAGGAATGGCGGCTTTGAAGGCCACCATTGCTAGCTGGTTAAAGAGGATGATACAGAAAGCATACAAAGCTAATGGCATTATGCCTCCAGAGGAAGTAGAGCCCACTCAACAAGGGCAGTGGCTGCCTCCTGGGCAGAAAGAGCCAGTGTGTCCATGGAGGACATATGTAGAGCAGCGACATGGACCTCGGCTCACAGTTTCACAAGACATTATAGACTTGAGGCTTTATACAGACAAAGGGCAGAATTTGCCAGAAAGAGTCTATCTTCTGCGTGTCACAAGAACTGTCTGCCAGATCACCCTGTCCCGCCTTGATGGATGTTTTGAACTGCTTATTATAGTAACCCATGAGCTAATGTCTGGAGTGTCATGGAGACAACATAACACAATAGGTGTTTACTCACCTGGTAAAGGTGATTGTGTTAGTTGTCTCCATGACACTCCATAACCCACCTGTCGGGGTGACCATGGCAGAGATCTTCACTGGATATGTTTGTGTGTGCAGTACTTCTGTATTCCAAGATCATTATAAGCTGTTTTGAACACACAGTTGGTTATAGTTGGTATCATTTGGTTACTGATTTAGAATTGTATCTATAGGGAATAAACCCAGGTGGTGGTTATCCTAAAAGACTGTCTTTCATATTTTGTGTGGTTATACTGTATATATGTATAAAGATATGGGGTGAAGATGGGAGTCATGAAAGGGGTATCTTTTGGCCTAAAACTTTTGTATTTCAGCTATGGAAGAATTGAACTGGAGAACAGGGATTCCTGGGACCTAGGTATGATGTGAAATTTGATTTGGGTCACATGTGCATCACTAGCCTATCAGGTGGGTTGGGAACCCATGAGATAGTGTCTGGAGTGTCATGGAGACAACATAACACAATGGTGGTTTACTCACCTGGTAAAGGTGATTGTGTTAGTTGTCTTCATGACACTCCATGAAGTAATGTCTGGAATGTCATGGAGACAACTAATACAATCATCTTTACCAGGTGAGTAAACACCTATTAGCTCTGATGAAGCCCTAATCATAGGGTGAAACATAAGCCAGGCAGGCAGGCTCTGTGCTGCCAGTATTTGTATTTTCTCTTCCTCTCAAATGGCTATGGATTAAAACCTAAGCACGTACCAAAGCAAAAAGATTTGGACATTTTCTTCTTCTGTGAAAGATGTGTGCATTCTCCTCTGACTGTAGTATGTTCTGCAATCCATATCCTGTAGGTAGATGAAAATCATCACACCTGATGGCCGCTATACCTAGGAGGTGTCGTGGAGACAGTGTGCGTGACAGGTACTGATATGGCATCCAGCGGCTGTTGTAGAGCTCTGCAAAGGGCACCCCTGCTGGGTGACGCATCACTTCCCATCATGCCTGCTGTCTCCATGATACCTACTGGGTATAGTGTACCATCAGGTGTGATGATTTTCAGCTACCTTTATGGATTGCATAGCTTATCGGCTTTTAAAATGCAATATTTTATATTTCCTCCAATGTTACAGAACAAAGCATTGTTTTCTATTAAGTTTATACATAAACATAGCAGAACAAAATCACCAGCTTCTCATACTTGTGACAGCTACAGTCCTAGGGAACATGCATGCCCATTCTGCCCCTGGCCCCCAACTTTCATCCCACCCCCTCATTCACTATAGTATGTGGCACTGGCGCAAGTCCCTTACACTACCTCCTGGCTTGTCTAAGTGAAGCCCCTTGTTGTGTTAATGGCTGTGCTTGCAACCCTCCCAAAAAGGGGATGTTGCAGCCCCACCATGGCGCAAGCACCTGAGCGATCTGGCACACCCCAATTTGGGTCACAAGGCTGTTGCAGTGTCTCTGTGGCGTAGCAGCTATCCTTTTTCTTGCAGACCACATTTGAAAATTGGGAATGCTGCATCTTTTAATGCAAGGTGCCACTTGCATCATTGATGTTTGATGCAGGCTCCTTGTGTCATTCACTGGGCTTTGAAAATCAAGCCCTAGCTCTGGAACATGCCATCTCAAACAGCATAACAAGAGGGATTTTCAGTACTGGGTATCAGTATTATGCATCTTGCAAGTGTTCTGCATTATAACAGCAGAGACATACAGCATAAACAGAATGTTTAAAATATAATTACTGAACAGTATCATGCTTTAAGGTGTTGCACGTGCACCAGCTCATTGTAACAATAATTTATGTCATCAGGGAGAAACCTTGAAAGACCAAATTAATTTTTTTTAAGAATTGAAGTAACATAAAGATGTCACTCAGTGACTGTTACAGAACACATCAGTCTCACATGCCATATACTCATCAATCTCACAAGCACACATATACCTGCACTATGATTTTTAGACTTGCCAGCCTCACATGTGTACAGTACTCTGACTGGGAAGTCCAGTGACTAACTCACAGTTGTCCTCACCCACGGTAACAGCTGATTGGCTACTTGTCATGTGTTACTGTAGGTGAGGATGCCATTAGTTATTCCTTCTACAGTAGAAGGACAGTTAAAGACTGAGGTAGTCTCACTCCAGAGTGGGAAGGTTTTCTGTTTTTACAGGTTTAACTTGACTCATTTATGTATTGTTTTGGCTGCTTCGGGTTTACTTGTATAGGAGGGAGGTTGGGTGCCTTAGGGTGTGTAGAGTGGGAGTTATCATGCTATTTTTGGACTTTGGGGACATGGAAGGGGTGTGGGAAATGAGGAAATGAGTGGTGAGTTGTTTTACTGAAGTGACATGGGTGGGGAAGGGATATATCAATATTATAAAAGTTTGCTGAGACGGGGGGAAGGAGGTGGATGCTAGAGGGTGGAGTGTTGGGGAGGTCGTATCAGTAAAGGAACAGGGGTTGGGGAAGAGTGAGCACTGTAGCTCACAGTAAGTGTGGTTTCTATGTTTAAAAACTTTCTTTTAAATGCTTTGCATAGTTTTTGACAGCAAAGTGCTACTTCACATGGTGAATGCTACACATAGTGTCCCTTCTCTGACACTTTTGCAGTCGATACACTAGCCATTTTGCCATGCGAAGAACTACCCAAAGTGTCACATTATTCTATGGGAAGTCAGACAACTTCACAAGTTACTTACGAAGCAAAGTTCTGTGAACTTGGTTCATCTCTAGAGGTTAAGGTCCATGTCATTGCCCAGGAACTTCACCGAAGAAGGTAAGACACAGTATACACTGTAGTACAACATATCCACAGATTTATAACATCTGGATCACCTTTCAGCATGCAGTATACCACAGTCAGTACTAAGGGTGTACAATTTCACAGTGACATGCCCAGCACAAAAGTGAAAGAAACAACAAACACAACAATGCATCAGGCACACCCTGTGCAGTGAGTCAAATGATGCATCCCATGACAGCAGCCCCATTTGTTTGAGCTCCTTCAAGGACCAAAGATAGTTTCCTTATACTGCCCCTAAAACTTAGTATTTGGAAAATCATCGCTGTGAAGCAGAGAGGTTAAACATACAGCTACTTAGTGGTACTGCTAGACACCTATAAATACTTACAATGGCATAAAAAACACACACAGAACAAACAATGCACAAGCAGCTACCACAGCCTGTACCAGCACAGTCATAGACCCCAGGGAAGCACAAACTCAATTCCATGCTCACAAGCCTGTCGGATTTCTGTGAGGAGATGATGGACCATTTTTTTGTTGTTATAGAGCTCACATCAATTACAATGGTCCTCAGCAATATGCCAGGAGAATTCAACATGTTAAGATCCTCAGTGGACTCTGATCTATATCTAGCATATTATACCACCTGTCTGTTGCTAAGCTAAATGTTAGCAGTAATTCTGGTGCCATTGGTCATCAATTGGAACCTATATCCTGGGTTGCAGTTATTTGTTTCTACTGTGGAATTCCACCTGCTAAATCTCTGGCTAAAATAGAGTATGTGCACTTACTAGTCAGTGATTAGATGTATACATGCACTTTACCATCACATGCTGAGTGTAGCAAAAGTGATATTATTGCTGCAGTTCTTTTGTATATAAAAAAGAAAAAAAAAACCTGAGGAAACCAATAAAAACTATATGAAAAAAATCCTCAATGGAGATGCTAACTGGAAGTGTCAGGAATGGGGAGGACAGAGTCAGCTCCATTGAGGCCAGGACGAATAATGAGGATAAAGAGCTCATACTCCTCCAATGTAAAGCCTTGAAGCTGAAAGAAAAAAAAACTTGAGAACCAGGAAAACTACAGCAGGCAGAATAATTTAGTACTGGTCAGTATATTGGAGAAAGCGGAAGGGAATGGCACAATAGTCTTTGTGCAGGAGCTTTCTTATAGAACTGTTAATCTACTGGAACATGCGAAGACATACCTGATCAAGTTGGCCCACAGAACCCTACATCTTATACCAGCTCAAGGGAAATGGCCACAAGTCATTATATGCAGACTTATGAATTTCCAGGACAAAGTTAAATTACAAAACTAGCCCACTACTCAAAACTTTGCATGGTGGGCGAAGTGTTTGTGCACCATTTTCCCAGGGTTTGCACAGGAGCACCATATTCAAAAGGTGTAGCTGCATATGCTAACGGGGTTAGTGTGTCCAAGCAGTAATGTATGTGGGTGCATAAAGGCAGGGGGTGGAGACAGAATACCCATGCAACCCAATATTTAGCATATTTGCATTGTGCAAAAGGGGTTAGCATTGTCAGTTTGTGCATTGAAAATACCACCGATCAAAACCCTGACATTCTCTGGGCAGCCCTAGTGGTCACTGGGGCAATTGCAGCCAACAGCCACATTGGTTATGGGGGAGCACACCCACTCCCTGTTGCACCCTTCACCCTCTGAACCCTGGCCCTGTTGAGCAAAAATTACGTCCCTTGTATCCTGTGGCCCCCTTCACCCTCTGACCTCTGGTCCTGGTATTTCAATACAAGTCCCTGGTGCCTAGTGGTGCCCCCACCCTCTGATCACCGGTCCAACAGTTAACATTACATTCCCTGGTGCCCAGAGCCCCCCTCAATTGTGGACCTGTTCTTGCAGTAATGTATCTCTGGCATGCAGTGGTTCCACCTTCTAGTCCCTGGCCCTTTGAAAAGTAATATAATCCCTGGTGGCTAGTAGCCCTCACCATCATCTGTGCCCCTTCACCAGTGAACTGACATACGTCCCTGATGCCTAGTGGTCCCTCCCACTCTCCGATTGCCAGTCCTGGAGCGGGTCGCCAGTAACCTAAAGTTGCAAAAAATATCAAAAAGCATCTCCCTGGTGTCTAGTGTCACCTCCCACTCTCCAATCCCCATATAAATGTACCTCGTCCCTGGCATTCAGTGGTCCCCCCACACCACGGGCACCAACCACCCATCATGCCAACCCCCACCTGAATCATTGGTGCCACAGCTCAGATACAGCAACTGACACAGCCCTTCTTTCACCTCCTTGGCCAGCTGCCATATGAGCAAACAGGAAGGGACTGTCCTATGTATGGTACAGGGGGTGCATCCTCTGTACTTTGCAGGGAGCACATAGCCTGTGTACTGTGCTAGCATGCTCCTTGTACAATACACAGGCCATGCACTCCCTGTACGATGCAGAGGATGCATCCTCCCTGTCTATTCATACAGCGGCCGACTGAGGAGGTGAGAGGGGCTGTGCCAGTTGCCATATCTGAGTTGGCTACAGTGATTTGGGGGAGAGGTTGGCAGGGTGGGTGGTCAGATTCTGTGGTGCAGGATGGGCTGCTAGATGCCAGGGATGTGATGTGTTTGTAAGGGGATCAGTGCTTGGGGGGGTGCCACTAGACACCAGGGAGGTCCTTTTTGATATTTTTTGCAACTTTAGGTTACAGGTGACTCACTCCGGAGCTGGTCATCAGAAGGTGGGAGGGACTTCTAGGCACCAGGGCTATATCTCATTTGACTGGTGATGGGGCACTGAGAACATGGAGGGCCACTAGCCTCTTGGGATTATATTACTGTTTAGGGGCCAGGGATCAGAGGGCTGGGGGAACCACTGAATGCCAGGGATACATTATTGCAGGAACGGGTCAGTGATGGAAGGGGGCACTGGGCAGCAGGGAATTTAAATTTAATGGACTGGGATTGGAAGGTGGGGGGGACTGCTAGGCACCAGTACATTTAATTGCAACTGTTGAGATGGCATTCGAGGGGACCACTGGGCATCAGGGTATTTTCTTTTTATATGCCAAGATAGCGATTGGAGGGCAGGGGACCACTGGACACCAGGGAATTCTTTGCTTGTCTGGAGCCTGGCAATTGGGGGGGGGCAGCACCGTGCAATTCTGCCAGCCTTTCCCATGCAAATGAGCCCATAATGGGCATGCAAATGGCCCTTTAATGCCTTGCATGTCCAATGGGCTTATTTGCATGGGGTCATCTAAATATCATGCCAGGGGTACCAGTGCTATCGGATCTGGTGGTGCTATTCCCTGCACTGCAGGGATTCATGTTGGGGCAGCACAACTTGATTTAGCATTGTGCCAACATGCCCCTATATTCAGTTGGATAGTGTCAGAGCATTATTCGACTGAATGTTGCATCCTTGGCATCCTGGACAATGGAAAAACAGAGCTCAAAACTTTGTCCTCTGCTTTGCCCATTTTTGAATATTGGGCCCCAGGTGTCTTGCTCTCAACCAACCCTACACAGCAACACCACCCTCTTCTTCATGTTCAGTCATTTAAGTCAGACAGGAAGGAACAAACAAAAAGCCTATAATGAAATTAGAAGTTGCATGCGGGTAGCATCAAATTTAGAACTGTTTTCCCAGCCAAGCTAATTATTTACACAATGAGCAGCACTCATCAATTTGCATCTGCAGCAGTGACTCAGTGCCAACCAGAATAGTACCCAAATTCTTCCCTAATATGCATCATCAGCTTACTGAGAGTCCAATGAAGCAGTGAGATATTAAATTAAATTGTGTGCTCTTTTGCTCAAATACTATGGGTGGTTATGGTTGTTTTCAGAGATTATGTATGCAGGGATTTCTGGTACCACTGACTATTTAGAACTGGGCTGTAAACTATATACACAATTCAGGTGGACTGTGCCCCCCCCCCGTCCACTGCATTGCATATGCTCGAACACAGAAACTAAAGGCACCCCAGGAAGCAGGACAAAGACACTAAAATGCATTGTGCAGTACAAAAGTTCCTGCCACAAAGCTCTCACTATTCAAAGAATGCAAAGGCTAGTGGTCTTACACACGTGAGCTGATTAGTGACCCCTAGTGCTTCTAAATGGCATCTTCTGGAGTGAGTCAATGAGAGACACAGAAGCGCATGGCCCACTGGTTTGTTCAACAGGGATGCCATTATGGGTGGCATGAATCATGAAATTAGAAGGTCAATGCATGATACATCCTTCATCTGTTTGCCATTGGCTGCTGAACTGAATGCGACACTGATTCTGACATCACTACCCTGATAATGGACTTCTACTGCCAAGGGAAAGGACACTGGAGCAGGGTAAGCTATTGTATTGACTCAGACTTACATCGCTCAAGCAGCAACTTGGAAACACTAATTTGAGAAGTCTGCACACTCACAGATTGCTCATAGGCAGTTAATCCTTTCCCCTCAAACTCTTTATGACTCTGTTTAGATGGTGGGAGTCCTCTCTACCATGTGTAAAGGCAAGAGGGACAAAACAATGACATGTATAAACACTGTCTGTCTTGGCATACTGATTTCAGGAGGTAGGTACGTGTATATTTGTATGCTTAAACAACCCATCATTGATAAAACATAGCTCCAAGTGTCATTCCTTTTATAGGATTTATGATACATTCTAAAGAGTTACTGGTCACATAGAGCCCCCCAACGCGTAAAGCATCATTATGTGCACATAAATAAGCTGAACTTATCAGGGTTCTCTGCACTGTAATGTTTTATTTAGAGTTCAGAAACTAGTTTTTAACAGAACTATTTTCCAGGCTTACAGTTTTAACAATAAGTGAAAGCTAAAATGTTCCAAACAATTATTTGGTGATTATTCATATGAGGGTTCTCAGCAGCCTTCCAGGGGCATGGCTAACCCTGCACTGTTATGGAATATATCAGTGTATCCAGTCTGACAAATCACAGGAAGAGATGCACGGATAACTAAGCTGACTACAGAAATTCTGCAAAGGGATATTTACTGGATAAAATCCATAATTAGTGTTGTAGAACACTGACAAAGAACTCTGGCTCTTTGACCAGGTGAGTCTTTGTCAGGGGACAGGCTCTTGGTTACAGTACCACACTTTTAAGCCCTCCAAGTGAGTTGTGGAGCACACTTGTTGTTTAGTTTGCTCCTTGGCTCACTGGCAGGACTTAAAAGTGTGATACTGTACCAAAGAGCCCACCCCGTGTCGAAGCCCAGTCTGGTCAAAGCACTGGGCCACTTGGTCAATGTTCTATGTCACTGCCTATAGATTTTGTCCATTAAAAATCTCTTTGCAGAATTTCTGTGGTTGGCTTGGTTATTTATGTGCGTCTTCTTATGGTTTGTCTTTGTTTTGGGGCATACATGGCTAGAAGCAGCACTAGATCCTTCACTGCAGAATGTAGGCCATTTTCCTGCTCAGTTTCCAGTCTGACAAGCTAGTTTGTAGAGCTGGGCAGGAGTGGGGATTTGCTGCCTTCTGTCACAGATACCACTTATGTAACTGCCTGAGCTCAAGAAGTGTATTATAACTAGGACCTTATACATACCCATCTACAAAGAGTGTTTAACTTGAGGGGATTATGGGTGGGTGGGGGTGGATCAGTGGGGATATTACCTTACCAAAACATTATACTGGGCGATGTTAGTGAGGAAGTGGTGCTGCCCTGACAAGACATTCACCCCCTCTGACACTGAAAAAATCTTTAATTGCAGTCAATAGGGATCCCTGTTAAATTTAATGAACTATTTATTTACCCTTCTGCTGTCTTCTGTTCCTCTGTGCTATCCTTCTGCCTTGTTGCTGGGACAACAATGCAGGAACCTCTTCCTTCTTCTGGGTTCTTCCTCTGTGTTATTCCCAGTTCCAGCCCTTTTGGCATCCTTAGTATTTTCTTCTGTTTCTTTCTGTTTTGTTTGGGCCTAATAGCTCTAGACTAGCAGTAGTCATGTGACCACTAGGGTGGCCTGTATAACTCAACTAATGTACTCCCTTGTTCAGTGACTTGGTCCGTTCTTTGGAATAGAAAGACTACAACTGAAGTGCATGGATTTCTTAGGAGGAGCTATAAGGCGGACAATTAAGCAGCACATGTTTTATAGGAGACTGCAATTAAAGTGCACAAGACTTTTAAAGGAAGGGCTTTAGTAACTTTAAAAAAAGCACATGTTTTTTGGGAGACAAAAAGACTACAATTAAAGTGAACATATTTCTTAGGAGGAGCTATAACACAGACAATTAAGTAACACATGTTTTGGGGAGGCTTCTAAAAAGCAACACCTTTTTTAAGTAGGGACTTTAAAAAGTTTAAAGAGCAGCACATATTTTTTTGGTGGAGTTATGCAAATTTATGGGAGAAGTCCTTCTTAATATTATTAAAGTAGTTTCAGATTATTTTTCTTAAATAAAAAAATACAAAGATATAGTCATCTTTAGTTTTGTAAGGAACTTAATTAAATAATAAGACAATATCAGGGGTTATGTTAATGGTCTTAATCACCCTCTAGGGGTGTAATGTTGCACAAGGCATAGCCGAGTGCCACATACCCCTAGAGGGTGATTGACAATTGACATAACCCCTGAGAGTGCCTTATTTATGTCATCATTATATAATTAATTATAATATTAAACTGATACTAATCACAGGATTAAACAAACCTCCTAAAGTGGAAAATAGTACTTTTCAGAGTTTACAGGAATTCATGGAATATTATAAATTCACACATGAATTATTAATTTTGTGTGACTTTAATGTTAATTGGATCCAGGTCGATGCTACCAGTGGCTTGATTGATTTTCAGGAAAGCCTGCAACTCAGTCAGCTATTGGAGGAACCAACCAGGATAAATTGCAAAAACATACAGAATTCAACTTTACTAGATCTTATTTTTACTAATTGTCCATCAGCATATACCCAGAGTGGCATGTGGCCTGACACCTTATCTGATCACCAGATAACTTTTATTCTGAGAAAGCATTTAAGGATCATCAAACATACCCAGACAGTTACAGGGAGAAATTTTAAAAACTTTAATTATGTTGAATTTATGCTCAACTTAGAGAACATTGCATGGAACTGATACCTACAGCTTCAGAAGCATGGTTATACTTTTAGGAAGAGTTTCTGAAGATCTGTAACATTCATGTTCCAGCACATAAAAGGAGGGTGAACGCTAATAACTCAAGGTGGTATAATGTTATACTTCACAAATTAAAAATGGGTAGAGATAGAAAATGGCATAGAGGTAAATTAACCTGTAAAAATGGGGACTGGAATCTCTGTAAACAGGCCAGAAATAAATATACAAATCAGATTAGACAAATAAAACAAACCTTTTTCAGATCTGAATTGGATAGTCAAGTAAATCAAAATCCCAGACTTTTTTGGAAAAAAGTGGCAGACCTCAGAGTCATGGGCAATGCAAAAAAAGGGCAAGTAAAAAGGATAGAATTAAATGACCATCTGGTCCCTCTAAATAATACTGTAGTAAATGCATTTAATACATTTTTTTTTTGTGAAATAGGTACAGATATGTTACAGACAGATTTTCTTAATGATCATCAAAAGCAGGATAAACAGAAATGTCATAACCTAGATAGACAAACTCACTTTAACTTTAATAATATAAATGTTCATGAGGTGCTGAATGCTCTTTTAAAACTGGATATTAAAAGGCTACAGGATTAGATAATACACAGAATAAAATGTTAAAGTATGCGGCACCATGAATTGCATCCTCTCTGACTTATATAGTTAATCTCTCCCTGGCAATGGGTGAGTTTCCTGAGGGATGGAAGCTGTCTAGGGTGATACCAATTTGTAAGGATGGGTAAAACATGATAACAATAACTATCACCCTATCTCTCTTTTGAGGATAGTTTCAAAGATTTTTGAGAGCTTTGTTGCCTCACAATTGCAACATTTCTTGGAATCAAATAATTTAATGTATACCTACCAATCAGGATTTAAAACAATTCATAGCACTAATACAGCTTTGTTGAAGATGATGGGGGATGTACAGTGGAGTCTGGACAGGAGAATGCCCATGGGAGCATTGTTTGTAGATCTATCAAAAGCTTTTGATACCTTGCACCATGGCATTCTCCTGTCCAGCCTCCATGAAATGGGGGTAAGGGAAGGGAAACTAGAATGGTTTAAAACATACCTGACTGGTAGAACATGGGTAGTAGTGATAGGACCATACAGATCTATGCCAGCACAGATTGGAACAGGAGTCCCACAGGGCTCAATACTGGCCCCCTGCTTTTCAATATCTACATTAATGATTTAACATTTAAAAATCCTACAATAAAATACCATATTTACGCTGACAAAACAATCATTTATAAAGAAGTACTGGATATGCAAAATAACCTTCAAGAGGCCTTTTATTGCCTGCAGAGCTTTTTTGGGGAACATAAATTATGTTTAAATATCAAAAAGACTCAATCTAAGTTGTTCTCCTGAACTGATCATACAGAAGGCCCTTTAGTAACCCAGTCTCTACAGGGCATACAAATTTAACAAGTAGATAAGTACAAATATTTAGGTATGATCCTGGATGAGAAACTTAGTTGGGCACCTCACCTGGAAACTCTACTCAATAACCTAGGAAAGGACTTGGGTGTGATCTATTGGATAAAACAATTTATGTCACAGGAAACAAGGTTAAGGGTAGTGAATACAATGTTTTTGCCAGTGTTGGACTGTGGGGATACTATTTATGTGGGGGCCTCCAAGATGGGACTGAATAAATTAGACATAATGTATAATAAGATAGCCCGTCTTATACTTGACACCTCAAAAATGAGTCATCATTGTCAGATGTATAAATCATTAAATTGGATGAGGCTTACTGATGGAAGAGAGTAGCACACCTTAATTTACATGTGCAAGGTACAACAAGGAAAATTGCCAGGTTAGATTCTGGAAACTTTTAAAATTAGGAAGCCCAGAGAAAATTTAAGATCTGCCCAGGGTCTGGAATATGAAGTCCCATGTTGTAATCTAAAAATAGGAGAATCATCATTCCAGTGCAGGGGAAGTTGATATGGAATAGTGTACCAATTCACCTTAGATTGGCAAATCAAACCATAAAACCATGTCTGATTAAAAAATGGTTCCATGAAAAATCAATGAAACCACAGCAATGTTGCAATGTGTTTTAAAACTTGGTGTATTGTTATTAATAGTTTGTACTCATAATTTATGACTCTCTAATATTGTCAGTGTCAAAGCTGCATGTTGATTATCTTTTGTATTTGTTTACAGCAGTTGGATGCTTAAACAGCCAGTCAGAAAGCTCTATTTCTCAGACCCTTTTTATAATTACAGTTATGTTTTCAAGCTGATTAAAGAAGCCTATTGTTAGAAGTAATGTTTAACAATGTAATGGCTGGATCACGTGGGCCAGGGAAATCTTTAAATTGGCCCTTTGAAAATCAGGTGGGATGTTCATTTCCAGTTTACTGTCAGAATAATGTTCAAGTTCTGTTTATTAAGCAGGAAAACTCCATTGAGCAAGCTCATTTACAAGGAGGTCCTGAGTTGGACACTTAAGATACAATACAGCATACAGATTTAATTTAGGTGCAACAATAAACAGGATGAGCTATACAGTGTAATTATGGTTATTAGCACTATAAGCAAACAAAGAAACATTGGTAGTGCATATAATATAGCAGAAGAGAAGCAACAGGGATATGGTACAACACGTGAATGTGATCATTGGAGAATACAGACAGGAGACCTTGCAACATATTTACAATGGCCTGGATATTCAAACCGCGCTCAAAACTGGCGTAACAGTAGGAGCAAGCGCAAACCAGTTGCGCAAATGCGCAACAGGTGCGATATTCAAACATGGAGCAGAGCAAATAGCTAAGCAACCAACGCCTGAATATTGCATATACCGCGCCATCGCAGCAACCAGGAAGGAGAAGTTGAGCAAACAAGGCGCTTATGGCAATCCATGAAGCTCAGCTGAGCATTCCAGAGCTGCCATAGCGCAAGCACAGCCCCCCCCAGAGCAATGGAACTGCACATCCAGGGAGGCAGGCTGGGGCCCACCGCCAGCCATGCCACACATGGGCACAGGAACACACTGCAGAATCCACACCACACCGGCACACCCCAAGCACAGCATCACTGGGGGTGGGACGGATGATCCACGTGCCCATGGGGACAAGCCAACAAAGCATGGCAGAGCCCTGACACCCCAGCACAACCACTGGCAGGCAGAGAGTGCCACACAGGGGTTGACAACCACAGTGCACATCAGCCCCCCGTATGCACAGCACACCCTGCACCATGACCCCAAGACACCACCCATGTGCAGTGACTGGCACTGCAGGAAACACCATGCATCCCCCCTGGCACACGTCAACCCCGTGCTGCAGAGAAGCATACAGGCCAGACCCACCCTGTGCACCCAGCAGTGGGTGGCAGCAGACGGCAAGACCAACAGAAAGTCAATTCCATGCTGGAGATACCTCCCCATGCACACACACACACACACACACACACACACACACACCCAGGACCATACCACCCCAGATGGCATGCACACCACTGCAACTGAGCACCCATAGCCAGCTGCAAATCAGAGACCAACACAGTATTCATATCAAAATATAAAGGTATATTTAAAGTTTCAAATACTAAATAACCAAAACCATAAACAACAACTATTTACAAGGGGGGGGATGGGTACAAGGTAGGGGTGTTCAAGGGGTAGGGATGAACAACTGGGAGAGGGAAGGCAGGGTGGTAGGGATGGGAGAAGTGAAAGGGGATGTGCCCCTAAGGCCCAGCTGGCTGGTCATCCTCTGCCTGGTGCTGCACTGTCTGGTGATGCTCCCTCCACAGGCCATGGCGCCTGATTGACTGAAGGATGGCCTGGTTCTCAATGGCCACCTGTGTCAGGCCCGAATGTCTTGCCGAATCCCCGGAGAACCTCGAGGCCCTAGGAAAATGGGAACACAGTCAATGGCTGTGACTGACCACAACCCTGAACACCACCCAACCTGCAAGCCATATAGCCCAATGTCCCGCACCTGTGATGGCACGCACCCACCCACAGTGAACATGCACATGGCCATCACAAACAGGCGGCACCAGCTATCGCACTCCACCGCCCACACACACTGCCCACGTCAATCACAGTACAAACTAGGCTGGCAAGTGATGTGGCAACGTGGTGCGATGCCAGTTACACAGCTATGTGCCTAGTGCATGCCTGGACCACCAGTGATGCATACACAGACGCAGCCGTGATACTGCACTGTGATGCAGGTCACCTGTGCCATGCCGACATACATGGATACATAGACAGTGTCGGCAGATAAGGGCCTATGGGACACCCAGTCTGTCCATTTGACCTTGTAAGTTCACTCTGTTGTCCTATAAGTCCGTTCCCCCTTACCCCTGACCTCCAGAATTCCTTTATGGCCAACCCATGCATTCATAAATCCCGTGACCAAGTCAGCCCCCACCACTTCCTCTGGCAGGGTGTTCCACTTGTCCACCACCCATTCTGTGAAGAAATACTTTCTCATGTTTCCTCTGAATCGTCCCCCCTCCAACTTCATCCCATGCCCTCTAGTCCTGGAACATCCTTTACGCTTAAAAATATTGTTTTCCTGCACTCTGTTCCCCCCTGTAAGATACTTGTATGTCCCCATCATATCCCCACACCCTCCTCCCCTCCAGGGAGTACATGTTCAGTTCTGTCAACCTGTCTGCATAGGACTTGTGATGCAATCCATGCACCATCCATGTCGCCCTCCTCTGAACCCTCTCCACCCAGTCCGTGTCCATACGTAGGTATGGTCTCCGGAACTGTACACTGTACTCCAGTGTGGGGACTCACTAGTGTTTTGTATAGTGGAATTATGACCTCCCCATTGGTTGTGTCCCGCATGGCTGGTGGTCTTGCCCCCCCAGCATGCAATAGCATCCATGAAGTAATGATACTCACACTCCTCCAGCAGCTGGGTCTGACGCTGCTGCTACTGCTGCTGCTGCTGTTGGGGCACAACACTCCCCGGCACCGGGACCCTGGCATGGCCCACGCTACCCTGGCCCTGTGTCCCCGCCAATCCGGCCTGGGGAGACATATGTTGAGACAAACATCAGTGTGACTCAAAAGCAGAGTGCCCCTGCCCCAGCGAGAGTGCCTGCCCACACAGCCATAACCATCCATCGCACAGCTGCACACACTGACACACCTATGCACAGCCACCCAAGCACACACACACCTACAGAGAATATAGGTGCATAGATGGTACACTCACCTGGCCTAGGCACCACGCCCCGCCTGGCATGTGAGACGCAGCCGCGTCAGAGTTCGGCTCCCTCGTCGAGGTCACTGTACCGGTGCCGCACTGCTCCAGCAGACCGGCGCCGCCAGTGACCTCCACCAGGTCAGTGGCCACTTGCTGCCACATCGTGGGTCCTAGGCATGGTGAGGGGGCCTCACCAACAGTGCCTCACAGTGGGCTCTACCAGGGCCACCAGGTTGGCCACTTCAAGCTGGCTCCAGGACACCCGCCTCCCAGCCATGGCACCAACTTTACAGCAGGCAATATGGCGCCCGCTGCACCGTAACCCCACGTGAGTTGTTGAATAGACCACCACAGGCTCCAATCGCCTGTTGAACAGCGCCGTCACTTTACATGGCGCTGTCACCGACAGCGCAATGAGGGACGTCATACGGCATGCCAACAGCGCCAGGGTCAGAGGGCATACACAAGGTCACGGCAATGATGCAAAGCTACGCACAGTGCCATGGGACGTATAGGCATCCTGCGTGACTGCCAAGCTGAGCACCAGTGCCACAGTGGACTATCGCGCAGTAGTGCCACAGCGCCATATAGTGCTCAGTGCTGTAGCGCCACTGGCACAATGGTGGCCATGGTCTGAATCGCCTATCGCGCTCATCAGGTCTGCAGCGTGATAGACGCATGCGTAAGCTGTCTGGGCATGCGCAATGCGGTGTGGCACGCAGCCACAAACTCGCGCCATTGGCTCAGCCGGACCTTCCGTGATGCGCAGCCAACACGCAATATTCAGCCGACATATGCAAATCATCCGATCAGCCATTCAAAGGTGCAGTGGCGCGATTAGCATGTCATTAAGTTGAGCCACACCTCATTTGCATGTGTTGCGCTATAAAAAATGTGACTGTGGGTTGTGCTGGCCAGATTTGGTTACTGCAGGTGAGAGGTGAGTTACATGCTGTGTGATGCTCAGGACAATGCTCATGGGCGGAGGATGATAAAGGCTGAGGGGCTGAGCATGAGGGCATTTAGAAAGGGACAAAGGGCACCTTTCTATCAGTATCTGCCATGCGGAGAGGAATGGGGGCTTTGCACCCTCCGGGCCGGCAGCTATGCTCATGGGGAAATGCTGTCGACTGCACAGTGACAGGTGTCCACTTCCACCCATACAGATCACCATGACTGACCAGAGCCAAGCTGAGGGGTGTGGACGGCGGGCGTAGGAGGAGGCCAAACTTCACCACAGCAGAGACAGAGGCCCTCTTCCAGGCCTACCTGGAGGATGAGCCACTATTGAGTGGATGGAGGGGCACCCCTCAGGAGCGTGCAGCTGCATGGGAGGGGGTAGCTCGGGCTGTCAACCTGCACGGAAGCCACCAGCGCCCGTGCAGGAATGCAGAAGAAGATGGGGACTGACCGCAGGAGGCTGAAGGAGAAGGTGGCAGCCTTCAGGGTGCATGTGTTGGCACTGGTGGGGGCCCACCAGTGGTGTTGCAGCTGACCCCTACAGAGGAGACACTGGTCGCGGCCATGCAGCCGAGTGCCATTGCGGGCGTACCAGGCGGAGGATTCCAGACAGGTGGAAGCCCATCACTGCACGGTATGACATGGTGATGTTGTTGGGGGCTGTTGTTCACATGCACTCACATGTACTCTCTTTCTGTTACAGATCCTGTTCGTCTGCAGGAGACGGTGGTGGTGGTGGGTCCAGACAGTGAGGCAGACCTGCTGGACGTGGAGGAGGGACCATCCACCTCCGCCACCAGCCTGCAGGCACTGCAGCAGCATGCACGCTGGGACAACAACTCCGGTGTCCGTGATACGGGTGCAGGGGGTGCACAGCCTGTGTCACAGCAGTCTGGCATGCAGGTATGCCAGCATGCTGTGCCTATGGCAGTGGCACGCACCTGCACCATTGATGATAGCAGGCCTGCAATTGGCAGTGATAGGTGTGTGTCCCATGACGGACACATGGCAGGCCAGCACGCGCCTCTGGGCCTTCCTGGTTCACAGCTGTGTACCAGCATGCTGGCACAGTCCCAGGCTGTGCCTGTCAGCACCGGTGGGGCAGCACCGGTGGCTGTGCAGGTGTCTGGCACTGTTGTCAGCACGGAGGTGGAACAGGTGGACCTGGGGGCTCAGCAGTTGGAGGGGGCGGCAGCAGCAGTTGCACACCAGGTCTGGGGGTACAGTGTCAAGCAGTGGCACATGTCCACCGCCCTTTGATCCGCCCATACCTGGTCCTGGCGAACAGCGCCCACCCTCAAGGGGTGCTGTGCACCAGGACCGTCCACACCCTGGGGGTCACGATGCCATTGGGGCACAGTACCCATTGGACGCGCACACCCGCCTGCTGCAGGACTCAGTACAGCTGCAGGGGTGGGTTGCAAGGTCCGTGGAGGCACTGTCTGTGTCCGTGGAGTGGCATAGCAGGGAGTGTGCTCGGGACCGAGCCGAGCTGGTCCTTATGCGGACGGATGTGACCGCTGCCATTGACAGGCTGACCCAGGCAGTGGTCTCTGTCGCGGACGCATTGGCCACACTGTCAGGTGCCCCTGTACCACACACCCCACACAGTGCGCTCTCCACTCCCCGTTCCCGGCATCGTGTGACACCAGGCCTGTCGACGCCGGGTTCTGCTGTGGGCATCCCGAGCACCCCTGGTGCAAGTTTGTTTGGCAGGATGCAGACCCCTGTGCGGGCAAGGTCGCTTCGCGCAGTGGGACCCCTGGTGGTGCACCAGCGCCACCCGATGTGGCCCCTGCTCAGCCTGCCAGTGCTGCTGGGCCACGGCGGGGCCGCCCACGCATCCGTGGTGGCCGTGGGACAGTGCTACCTGACTGAACTGTCTCCCAGTGCAGGCCCTGTCTGGTGCTGCCCTGTGTGCAATGTGTCATGGTGGGCAGTGCACTGCTGGGTGCTCTGCTCACTGTTGACACACGGACCACCTGCACACTCTCCCAACTGCTGTCCACAGGTGCGTGTGCATGATGATGCCTGCATTGCACTGTACACCAAGGTGCAGGGTGCCCAGGTCCTGACACACGTACATGGACAGTCCAGGTGGTGGGGTGGTTGGTGGTGCTGTGTGTTGGCAATGTCATTTCCGCAGTGCTGTGCTGCTGCCCATGTATGCTGCCTGGTGTGTGGTGTGTCCATATGAGTGCTCCCCTCTCTGATGGTGTGTTGGTATGCCTGGAACCTTCAACTCCCTGACCTTCATGCACGGTGTGTTCCCCTGTGTGCCTGTGGTTTTGCGCATGGACAGTGTTGCCTGCACATGTCCCCTTGACTTACCTGTGTTGGGCGTAGTGCTCTTCTGCAATGGTGTCCCGGTGCAGCTGGGCCTGCCGGGTCAGTCGGGGTCCCTCCATCCTAGGGGGGGCTGCTCATCACCCACATCACCGGCGCCACTGGCGTCCCCATCGCTGTCCCCCTCTTGGACCTGTACGACTATCCCATGGTCTTTGGCCATGTTGTGCAGGATGCAACAGGCCAGGAATATCCCACAGGCCTTTTGGGGGCTGTACTGTAGGCTCCACGAGGTGTCCAGGCATCGAAGCGTGCCTTGAGCATCCCAAACACCGCCTATGATGTTACGTGTTGCGGCATGTGCCTCTATTGAAACCTAGCTGCGCTGGGGTCGTGGGCCGTATGGTGTGAGCAGCCGGGGACGGAGTGGGTATCCGCAGTCACCTGTGTGGAGATAGTGGAGATCAGTGTCATGTCAGGTCCATATTGCCCATATCCTTGTGTGCCACTACCATGGCACCTGTGTCATTCCCACCCTTGCACAGAGTTTGCATTCCATACATGTACTCACCCACTAGATGACCCGTGGGGATGTTCCCACTCTCGAATCGATGGCACAGTGCAGACTGGTGCCATATGAAGGCATCATGTGCTCCACCAGGGTGTGTGGCACAGACATTGATAATGCGCCCAGTGGCATCACACACCACCTGGCAGTTGACACTGGAAAAGCCCTTTCGGTTCCGATAAGCCTGGCCGTCGGGGCCAGGTGGCGTGCGAATGGCCACATGGGTGCAGTCTATGGCCCCTAGCATGCCAGGCATATGTGCTACCCTGTGGAACTCCTGCATGTTTGTTGTACGCTCTGCCGCAGTGCTGGGGAAATGGATGTACTCCGCAGCATGAGGCAGCAGTGCGCTGAGGAATTGGGTGAGGATGCGTGACATGGCCGACTGTGTAATGCCTGTGGTGTCCCCTGTCGGCCTCTGGAAGGTGCCCGTGGCGAGCAGGCACATGCAGGCTGTCACCTTGGTCTCCACGGACAGAGCATGACTCCGTCGTGAGGGTGCCTGCATCACATCACTGCACAGCTCGCAGAGCCGTCTCAGTATTGCCCTGTTCAGGCGGTACCGGGCCACAATCTCGACGTCTGTGTACAGCTCGAAGCTGATGCGGGCACGATACCGCCTGTCGGGGGCATACCGCCGACGGGCCCCTCCGCGGCCACGTCCCCCTGCAGCATGGTGTCTCACCCCCCTCATTACAGCTTCCATGTGGAAGCTGACACTGTCCATCTCCCTGGCTTCTGCCCCCCCGGCTGCTGTTCCTGTGTTACCCCCGCTGCCCCCACTGCTGCTTCCACTGCACCGGGCACCCCCACTGGCCTCTCTGTCCTCCTGACCCACTGTCCCTCTCTGCCCTTCCAGCTCCTCTCTCTCTCTCTCTGTCTCTCTCCCCAGTTTGCGGCCTGCTAGAGTTCTTGCGCGCTTCCTTGACCTTTATTTTGGCTCAAATCGGTACCTAACGCAACTTTCGGCTAAGCCACTCTTGCGCATTGCGCGAAGTGTTCGGATATCGCATTACGCACTTTATGCATGGACCGCGCCTCTCGTCATTCGCATGCCTTCATTTCCATTGCGCTGTTGCTCAGCATGTTTTCGGTGGTGCAACTGGCCCCTTCTGAATATTGCAGAATGGCGCATTTTTGGAGTTGCGCACGTGCAACCCTGTTGCGCATGGCGCAACCCTTTTGAATATCTGGGCCAATATATATAAATGTATTAACACAGATACAAGTGCAGAACCATAGGTACAGGCACTGAAATTTACAGTTAAGTTGCCTTCTCAAAAATTGTGGAAGCATTTCAACAATAATTTAACTCACAGGAATGGAGCATGGGACAGACAGGAGACAAGCATGTGCAGGCAGGAGACAGAGGGGTGATAAGGCTGAGGCTCAAAAAGAATGGGATGGAGGGAAACAAGGGTGAGAGCAATACAGTGCAATGGAGTGAGGTGGAGGTTGGGGTCCACAACCCCGATAGACAGTTTATTGTAACAGACATAATCAGAAGACAGAGGAAATAACAAGATGCCAGGACTGAGTCATTAACATGGGTGGCATATGCAGGCGTCATGCAAAAATATTTAGAGGTACCAAATTTTGCAGTTTTAAGGATAGGTTGTGCTTTGTTCCAAGCATCAGGGAGTACATGGCTGATGGCCATTTTGCCGAAGCGGGAGCGAGAGTTAGGGACATCCAACATAATGTAAGAGCTACTCCGTAGCAGATAGAGGCATACAGAATGATGGAAAAGGCACAATATGTATGATGGAAGTTTTAGCAGAAGGGCTTTGTAAAGCCATGTGAGAGAGTATAAAAGCCATCTAGTAGAAAGAGATGACCGCCCTAAAGAAGCATATAAATCGCAATGATGAGTGTGAAAGTGGCCATTTGTGATGAAGCATATTGCTCTGTGGTAGAGTATGTTGAGTGAATGCAGCAGGGTATCTGAGCATCAGCCATATATCACATCTGCATAGTCTAGTAGTGGGATAAACATGATCTGTACCAATATCAGTCTGAATTCAGCAGAGAATAGGGACTTGTTCCTAAATAAGAAGCCAAGTCTTTGAGCTTTTTCGCGAGGGAGTCAGTATGAGTAAAGAAGGACAAGTGGCGGTCCAACAGACACACCAGGTACTTAAATTTATTGACAACTTATAGGTTGTCACTGGGGAGGGTATGGATGGGAGGCAGTAAGGAGAGATTTTTGGGAAAAAAGGTAAGATAGAGTGGAAAAACATGACCTTAGTTTTTTGGGCATTCAGAAGAAGTTTAGCCTGTATCAGATTACGTTGAACGAGATCAAATTCATCCTAAAGCTCTGCACAGACTTCATTCAATGAGGATTTGGAGGTATAGACAACAGTGTTGTCTGCTTTGTTCACATTAGCCGTGCTGGAATTTATATAGATCATGAACAGAAGAGTTCTGAGAATTGAGCCTTGTGGTGCCCCCGCCCCTTGTGAGGGGGTGGAGAGGAAGGAATGAGCCTTCTGCCTTTACCTGTTGCATCCTTCCTGACAGGCAGCTAGTGAACCATCTAAGTGCTGGGCTGGTTATGCCATAACAATTTAGTTTGTTAAGGAGTAAAAGATAGTCAACTGTGTCAAGTGCTTTACTAAGATCCAGAAATACAGCACCTGAGATCTGTTTTGTGTCCATGGCAAGAAGCCAACCATTTGAAACCATGGCAAGGGCAGTAGTTGTACTGTGAGCTGGCCTGAAGCCAGACTGGCATGGAGTCATTAAATTTGACCTATCAAGGTAATCTCTTAGTTGAACATTTACTAGCTTTTCTAAACATTTTGAGAGTAAGAGTAGTAGAGAAATTGGTTATCAATTGTTCAAATCCATGAGGTTTCCTGATTTGAATAAAGGAAGTACAGTACACATGCTATTTTCCAGGCCATGGGTATAACCAGTGACAGCACAGGGGGTTTAAAACATGGGTCGAATTGGACCCACTGGTTTAAAAAAATATGGGTCTAAAGAGGAACCTACTGGATCAAAACATGATCAATGGCAGATTCTGAATAATTCACATTCCCTTCCCTTAGTTATTTTTATATAGGTGCATCAATTTGGGCCCACTGGCAAAGGAAAGAGGGGTCAGTTTGGGGCAGGATGCAACATTTGCCCTTTTGGTGCATGTTAGCGCTGTCCCTGGACATAACACAGGAGATAATTGACAAATGGAACAAACGCAAGATGAGAGCAGTTAATTAATGAAACCCAGATTTGAGGGAAAAAGGTCCTGTTCCATCAGCACCAGCACTTTTCTTTGTGTCTAGGTGCAGAAGCAGGTTTTCTACTTGTCTATACTGGAATGGGAGAATGAGAAAATATTGTCAGTTGCTGGGGGGGGGTGGTTGAGGCAGATTAGATTTTAGGACAGCGGCTTTTGGGGTGTCAAAGGCTAGGCCTGCAGTGGAATAATTTACTTATTTATTTATTCAATTTTGGTGACCGGGTAAGCCCACTGGGCCCTGGAGGTCCCTTTTTCAGGGGTGACCCGAGATTACATTGCAAGGGTAAATAACAACAGTTCAAATGACAAGTTATACAGTATGATACAGATTATACAGTAGTATACAGACAGCTGGTTACATATGCTGGGATTGACCTTAATAACATCATAAAAGTGACAATATTATACAGTATGATACAGATTATACGGTAATATACAGATAACTGGTGGTAAATGCTGAGATCGGCCTGCATTAGAGTTGGGTACTACGGTAGGCAGAGTACGTAGCTAGGCGCGAAGGATGTCAGAGAAGGGTGAGCACCAACTTTCCTAGAGCAGCAGTTTACTGAGAGGAGTGCAGGTAACTCAAGGTGGGAAAGTTGGGTTAAGGTATTCTGGTGACCGTGAGGTTGTCCCCAGAGCCTAGCAGTGGCATTTGGAGGTTGTGATCAGGTGAGCCTTTAGCCTGGTGTGGAAGGTTTTGATTGACGGTGCTTCCTGCATTCCAGGAGGGAGGAAGTTCCACAGGGTGGGTGCAGTGTGGGCGAAGGACTTGCCTCCCACCTTGGTTCTCACTCTGGGGACTGCTAGTAGAGTGTGTTCCATTGAGCGAAGGGATCGGGGGTTGGTCTTTCGCGCAATGAGTCCAGATAGGCTGGGGAGGGGGATTGACTAATTAATTTGAAGGTTTGGCATAATACAGGGTACTGGAGACGGGCTTCCAGTGAAGGCCAATTAAGTTGCAATTGTGTGTCGCAGTGGTGATTTCTGGGGTTTGGCTGGGTGGCAAACCGAACCACCTTATTGTACAGGGCCTGTAGTCTGTTCATCTTGGTCCTAGCAACTCTCTGTAGTACTGGGGCCGCATAGGTAATTGTCAGTAGGAGGACGCTGGTGGCGATGGAGACCCTGGCTGCCAGTATCAGCTGATTTTTCAGTCAGTAGAGGGTGCCTAGTTTCCCATGTAAGGTTTTAGTGACTTGGTCCACGTGGTTCTTGAGAGTGAGGAGCTGGTCAGGGTAAGGCCGAGGTATTTTAGAGTCTCAACTACCTCTAGTCTAGCACCAGACGTGGAGGTGATGTGTAAGTGTTGATTTCTATCATGTCCCAGGGATTTAGGACCAAACAGCATGGCATTGGTCTTATCCGTGTTAAGGACCAGTCTGTTGTTGACAAGCCAGTTCTCAAGGGAGCACAGGTCATCTTGGAGTGAGGAGCTGAGATCAGGCAGATCAGTGGAGGGGCGGTAGATAACGGCATCATCCATGTACTGAACCACAGCACTCCCTCCACAGTGGAGGCTGAGTTCATTCGTGAAGAGGGAAAAAAGTAGTGGGCCAAGTATCGACCCCTGCGGCACTCCCTCCTTTAGTGGAAGTGCCTCTGAAATGGAATCTTTCCATTTTACCCTCTGAGTGCGACCAGTGAGGTAGCTTTCAAACCACTTTAGAGAATGGTGGTCAAGTCCTATCATGCCCAACTTAGTGAGCAGAAGCTTATGATCGACCAGGTCGAAGGCTTTGGATAAGTCAATGAAGACCGCTCCAGTAGGTGTCCCCTTATCCAGATTGTTGAGTACGTCCATAGTGAAATTGATAAGGGCCGTGTCCATCCCATGCTGGGACCTGAAGCCGTGCTGGGAAGGAGCAAGGAGATTGTTGTGTTCTAGGTAATCCCAGAGTTGCCCATAGATCAGCCTCTCCTGCAGCTTTGCCAGGGAGCAGAGCAGGGAGATAGGCCTCTAGTTGTTGATGGGCTCCCTCAGGCCTCCCTTGTGGATGGGAACCACATGGGCCTGTTTCCACGGACCGGGGATGTCCCCCTCTTTTAAAGATCGATTGAAGAGCCAGGTTAGGGGTCTGGCCAGGGACAGGGCCCCTTCCTTCAGCAGCCTGGGGTGAATCCCATCGGGTCCCCCAGCACCAGATGTTTTGAGTGTCTTTAGTAGAGATAGCACCTCTGTTTGTTTGACCAGTCTGAGATGGAAGTCTGGGCTGTCAGGGTTAGGAGCAGACCTCATGATTTGATCAGAGTTGGGAGGTGGTAGCCCCACCTTGTAGGAGTCTAAGTTGGTGAAGTGACGATTGAATGACATGGCAATTTGGGGGTTGTCCTGTAGTAATTGTCTGTTGACCTCAATGGGGCCTAGTTCGGACTTGCTGCTTCCTTTAAGTAACCCATTGATATGGGCCCAGAATAGTTTAGGGTTCCCAAGGTTCTTTTTCTGAAGTTGAGTAACGTATTCTCTTTTTGTTGTTCTTATCGCCACCTTGCACTTGTTTCGGAGGGTTTTGTAGCTCACCAGGTCAGCAGGTTGGGAGGAGATCTTGTACTTTTTCCAGGCCTTATCTCTGTTTAACATAAGAGCCTTCAAAAGGGGGGTAATCCACTTATAGCAGCTGCCCTTGGTGTGGAGTTTCTTTATGGGGGCGAATAGATTGGCTGTGGTATTGAGTTTGCTCTGGAAGAAAGTAACTGCTACATCCATAGAGGGGAGGAGTCTGATTGGGCTCCAGTCATTACTGCTAAGGTACCCGAACAGTTGTTCGGGAGCTAGGTGGATATAGTCTCGTGCTGCCAGGATTCTCGGGCGGAATCTGGGAGCCTTATTTCTCCAGATGCAGAAAATGGGGGAGTGGTCACTCAGGGCATCCGCTAGGGTGCCAGCAGCCTTGATATTGCAGGGGTTGGTCACCAGTGCCCAGTCAAGGGTGGAGTGATTCCGTTTTGTGGTTCAATCTAGTAGGTCCAGTGATGACCTGTGTAAGATTTGCTTCAGGAATCATACCTTTTAATGTCTGGCTTGTATCCGGGGACCAGTTCAGGTTAGTCTCCTAGTTTGAGAATCTCAGAGGAGACCTCCCTACCAATGTCCTTTAGGGTAGACTCAAGGGATAGGAGAGCACTCTTGGGTGGGTTGTATACGCACCATATGGTAAGGTGCTTGCAATGACCAAGGGTGATGTGAATGAAAACAGATTCACGATCATCTCTGGTGGTATGCTGCAGTTTGAGCTGTGCTGAGTTGAGGGTGTCTTTAGCATAGATTAAGACCCCACCCCCTCTTTTGTGTGCCCTGGCTTTGCAGAAGGAGTGGTACCCAAGAGCAGAGACCTCATGTGGGAGTACTAGAGGTTTGAGCCAAGTCTCAGACACAGCCAAGACATCTGGGTTGTACAGATCCAACCAGGCTTGGACTTCTGCATCTTAGGTCTCAGACTGCATATGTTCATATGTGCAATCTGCAAGCCCTTCGAGGCCACCCATTGAGGATCTTGAGGTGAGGAAATCAGAAGGTTGTCAAGTGGGGGCCCAGGGTTTGGTTGAATATCTCCTGCTAAGAGCAGGAGGGTAGCAGTGAGGCAAAGTGAGGAGGGGCAGGGTGGACGGAGTAGCTTGTTTCTGAGTAGGCGCTTGCCAAAGAGGAAAGTATGGTACCAGATGCCTCTCATAAAGGATTCATGGGCCGTTAATAGTGATACGAGTCTGTGTTGGGGTATGAATGGCATGTCTAATGAGAGAATGGAGGGGTGTGAGTGACCCCGACAACCTGGGTCACATATGCCAATAAGCCTGTCTACCGAGAGGAGGGACAGTATATACAAGACTGCCAGGAGTAGCCCACTGTTGGGCAAATGGAGGGAGGGTAGCCTTAGCTTAGCAGGCATTCCCAGGTAGTAGTTGTCCTTTTTGCAGGGGTAGGGGGGCCTTCTGGTCAAGCTGCTTAAGTAAAATTCCACGTATGAGTTAAGCAGAGCTGTGTTTACAGAGCAGTAGTTACAGAGTAATATTAGGTTATCGAGCCGAGAGTGGGTGCATACCTAGGGGACAGAGTGGTTAACCAGGAGGAAGAGGGAGCGATGGGTACAATTTACTGGAGTGAACAGAGAGAGTTATTTTGGTGAAACACCAAGTAGAGCCAGTGGAGTATATGAATGGTTATGACAGCCTCTAGTGGTTAGAATTGATAACCTGCAAATGAAGAAGTGGTCTGATTTGGTTTTGGAGGTCAGGTGGCCTGGACTATACAACTCAGAGACGACCAAGGGGGGTCATGGTGGGGGCGGTGGGGAGCTGACACGAAGCGTCAGTGGGGTAGCTACTGCTGAGATTGCAGCATGGCTTTCAGTGCACTCCTAAGATGGCTACCTCGCTTCAGCCTCGGTTACCTGGAGAGGGGATGTGGTGACCACAATGCTCAGGGGAGGAGGGCGCCTTGCCCTCTCTCGATCTTCACCCATGAGGGGAGCTGGGGTAAATGCTGCAGTAGGGAGAGATGAGAGGACATTAATAGAGTTTGGAGACAAAGGATGACGCAGGTAAGGGGGGGAGGTTGTAAGATCAAGTCTTTTTTGCAAGGCCACAATGCTGATTACTGTGTACTTTCAGGCTTATGTGAAGTTACTTTTCAAACAGTTGTTTCCCTTGTAAGGCCCTTATGGAGTGCTGTAACCCACCGTAATAATCCCCGACAGTGAATTTCAGGTAAATCAGCCTTTCAGTACAGAAGCAGTTGGTAATAACGCCCCGGACAGTAATCGGAGCCAATTCCCTTGCAAGGCCCTTAAGGAGCACTGTAATCTGCCCCGACAAAGCCCCGACAGTGAATTTCAGGTAAATCAGCTTTTATGCTTCAGAGACAGTGGTAAAAATGCCCCAGAAGATGATCAGAGTCCATTTCCTTGATGGCCCTTAAGGAGCACTGTGATACTGCCCTAACAATGCACTGTAATTCTGCCCTAACAATGCTCAAGCAGTTTTAACACAGGATCTAACAGGCAAGCTCTTAAAGTAACTGTGTGAGACTATTAAAATGCAGCCATTTCTGTAAGGAAACCACTGGAAAAAACTATATCCACTAGTGTGGGGACAATAAATACTTTTAGCTACTGCTGGGATGGCAGCACGGCTTCCAGTGCACTCCTAAGATGGCTACCTCGCTTCAGTCTCGGTTACCTGGAGGGGGATGTGGTGGTCACAGTGCTCGGGGGTAGGGCATGAACATTGAAACGATACAGGATTTCTGACTTAATGGTTAAAGTCTTACCATGATGGGTAATTTTGTCAGGTGATGTAGAGGATGGTTTATTTCTCTCTGCTGACTTTATAACCCCCCAGAACTTAACAGAATTTTCTTTTGCTGATTCGAAGGCTGTTAAGTAGTAGTTTGCCTTAGAGGATCTAATCAGTTCGGTGCATTCATTCTGACTAGATCTAAAATCTGCCAAATCCAAGAGGAGTTTGGTCCACTTTGCAGTGGCCCATAATTGGTCCCTTTTGTTTAGGGCAATTTTCAGATCAGCATTGAACCATGGGCAAGAGAGCTTCCTGGCTCTACATTTTTTCATAGGAGCGTGTTTATTGATGATATTGCTTAAGGTGTCAGTAAAAATAAAGGCCACTTTGTTGACATTTGTGGCCAGATAGAATTCCCCCAGTTTATATCTCTTAGGTCAGCTAGATAATGGGCAAGGCTACATTTATGGAAGCTCCTTTTCCAAATAAATCTGCTGGTGGTACTGTATTAATTGCTGTCAAACCTCTAGTGTAGACAACTGTGCAGTGGTCTCTAACATCATCATTATGAAACACTGTTGTGTGGGAGAATTTGTGAGGTCTGTTGGTAAGAATCAGGTCGTTTATTTACACTGTTACTAGGGTTGGGGAGAGTAATTTCTAATACTAATTGAGTGAAGCCTGATTCATCACAAAAGTCTCTCAGTTGTTTACATTTAGTATTGGTGCTATGCCTGTCAAGATTTAGGTCACTAAGAATGAGGGTTTTGTTTTGTTTAGAATCCATGAAGTTACGCAAATGACGTAAGAGATCCATATCTCCTGATGGCGGTCTATAACAACCTATCACATTTATGGACTCTACTGAAGACATTGTTAAATTTAGTGCCAAGCACTCAAATTCCTTCAGAATAGAAACAGCAGCGATTACAGAAGCTGTGAACTTATCTTTGACATATATGGCAATGTCCCTTCCCCCAGATTGCCTATCAGTATGAACATTTTATAGGATGGGAGTGCTGCCAAATGATCCGGGGCTGTGCTTTTTAGTGAGATCTCTGTCAATACCAGGATATCTGGGTTTGTGTGTGTGACCCAGGTTTGAGTGAAGTCTGTCTTTTTTAGTAGGCTACACACATTTAGGCACATGCACTTCAACATTTGGTGGCCGCAAGCTCAGAGGGTGAGGCTAAAGCTATTGGAGGGCCCAGGTTTAATTAAATGTTTCCAGCACAGAACAGGGATAGATAGATCAGATTCTTGATCCATCTACTTAGTAGTTTGAATTTTGAATAGTGGGGAATTCTGCGTGTGGGGCATGAGCAACGTGCCTGATTACTAAAGCTGGAGAGACAGAACGGGTACATCATGCAGAAGAGCAGCGTTGTCCAAAACTGTAGAGGACATGGAGAAGTCAAGTATACAGCAAGGTTTGTTGCAGATGTCTCTCAAAGGGTGTACATTGGGAGGATAGTAGAGAGATTTGGAGACTAAATATGCAGGTGAGTTAGCACCAGTGACTTGAAAGTAGCTGATAATAGAGTGCAGAGTGAGGGGTTGGAAGGGAATGAAAGTTAGAAGCTGAAGAACAGCAAGAAAAGGAGGAAAGGGAACATTGTAAGGGTTTGTGATATAGGAGACCAATTAATAGCTGGGAGAGTGCAAAAGTACTTCAGGGAGAGAATAAATGGGTCTTTAACCTGAGACTCCTTCTACAGGTTTATCAGTATAACCTGCAGATGGTAAAATGGGGAGACAGAAAACAAAAGCCACAAGCCACTTATCACAGGAAATATACCAATTGAATGCGTGTGAGGAGGGCAAGGGTACTATAGGATAGCAGAAGATGTGAGATGGGCTGGAAAAGCAATTTATTTTGGGCACTTAGCTAAGCCTTAAGCCCTGTGTTCCCAAAATTTGCATAAAACCATATAAACAATGTAAGACTGGCTCAAATTTTACTTTACTACCTTTTGCATGCAGTTCTAGATAATGGCAAATAATGTTTCTGGCCCACCATTAAGTAATATATAAAAAAAATTTTATTTGTCTCTATACAATATAATTAGTTTCTAATAATTTGCATAGATATACAACATTGTAAACATAGTAAAAAGCAATGTAAACACAAACAACAAGGTTTCAGAAAATAAAACAAAGTAAAGCAAGCAAAATTCCAGATCAATGAATAACATTAGCTGGATACCATGCCTTTATCATGCTTTTGTATATAGCATTACTTTTCTGCATGAGAACTTGCAGACTCTTTGTATTAGTGTCTTGGACTATTTTTTCTGTATAAAACATGTTTAAATACCTCATAGCATGCAAAATGTTCATATTTTTTAGAATGAGCATGAGCTTTACCATATACCCAAGTGGCTGTATTTAAGAAGTTAATTTTACCATGCCACATCCCCAGCTAAGCCAACCTAGAATATTATGAAATTAATTAAAATATTACTCAGACATCTGGATATCTGTAAAGGCCTGGATTTTCTTTCTTTTAACTTCAAAATCTTGGTGAGTTCTTCTCCTTCTGGATAACAAAAAAATATTTTAGTAGCTGGGTCTTGTTGTAGTTCCTGTTTTCACTCTGCACACACATTCAAACTCTGGATAATGGACTCCTTTGGCGTCAACACAGCCATGCAGACTTGCTTCTCCTGGTTTCTCAGTTCCTTTGTTTTGGTTTTGGTGGAAACTTCAGACATTACTTATAAAAACAGAAATGTCCACAGCACCACAGCAAGTCCTCTTAGCATGCAGTACAGGCAAGAACTAGGTGTTTCTTTCAGTGGTTCGCTTTTATTACCTCTGGTTAGAGCATCATCCTAACATCATTTCCTGTAAAAATGTTGCAAACTTTGATTGGACTGTGCAAATAATGAAAGGGTTGGCTCCTCACTCTCTGAGGACTGCCCCTCTAGTATCTGGTTCAACTTTTAGTCCAAAATGTATTTTCCTTATAACTTTTGAATGCAATAGCATACAGTCTTCATGCAAACATTTTTGGATTCAACTAATTAAAAACAGTCTTATGGGTGTTTCTCATGTTTGTGGGACAAATATTTCCTGAGATAAGCTAATGATGATTATAACTTTTGTTCTCAGCAAAATCTTTCAAAAAGGGTTTAATGAGCTTAAGATCAGGTTCTGGGCTCCAAAATTAAGCAGGTCTCTCTGACATCCAAGGTTTAGAAAGTCCTTAAAAGCATCATATTCCTTTGCAAAGAGCTGTCTCTTTGTTTGTGACCACTGGACCATGCAACCAGGCTTCCCAAGTGGTTAACTCAAACTCTTTAAAAGACAGTTTATTTCTGTGCAGCAACTCTGCACACATACAAATTATATCTTTGAACTTGTTATTATACCATCTTACATTTGAGATCAAACTTGGTATGCTTACTTTAAAGATTATTGTCCCAAGATATTCTTGTGGATAACTTTAGACCCCATCAGCTGCAGTCACACAATTTGGCCAGTGGAGAGGTCAAAATGTCCTTTACTCACTGTGTAAGCTTCATGCCAGCAACATTAAAAATAGTCTTACAAGAACAAAAGTATTTTCTCATAACAAAAACATATAGGACTAAGTCAGCCCTCTATTTTTTTCCTTGAAGGCAACTTCTCCGTGTAAGGCAATTTAACCATAAATCTCGGTATCTGGTCACTTTGGTATGGGGTTGCTAGACAACCTTATCAGATTTGTCTTTCCTGTTTCAAATGAAGATTCCAGTCCCTATAATCTCGCTCTTTAACGGGGCCATAGCTCGTGTGGGGAATTAAGCTCATCTTTTTTTAAAAGTCATTGAAGAAGTTTTTTTTTTCTTCTTGAGAAAATCCAGGCTGGTGGTTTGTGACCATTTTGAAACCTCTTTTCCATTCATGCAGACAAAACATTTTAGAGTCTTTGAACCAGTTGTCCAGTATTACACCCCAATTACCTTAAGTCCAAATAATATAATAAAATATTAATGATTATAAAATAGTAATTATAAAATAATGCAAAATAATAAAATTATAATAACATATTTTTACAACTAAGTTTTGTTCCCACATTACTGAAGAAAAAAGATGTGTTCACTGAGTGGGACTAAGAGAAGAAGCTTGCTGTTGGCGTGGACATATTCTGGTGGTTTGTGGATAGTAGTTTTTACTACTTGCACCTGAGAACCAGGGAGACAGAGTTGACCTTATGGTTCTGGGGCCTAGACACATAGAAATTGATGGCAGATAAGGACCGCTAGGCCCATCTAGTCTGCCCATTTTACCTGCCTCCTGTAAAAGCCGCAGACCCTACTTGATCTCCAGCTTTACCTCCTCGTTCCTATTGCTAGGGTTTTCTATGCCTGTCCCATGCATGCTTGAATCCCCCCCCCACTGTGTTTGCCCCCACCACCTCCTCTGGGAGTCTATTCCATGCATTCACTGCCCTTTCTATGAAGAAATATTTCCTCACACTACCCTTTAGTCTACCTTTTTCTAACCTCATGTCATGCCCCCTCATTCCTGGATATCTCCTTTTCTAAAATATGCTATCCTCCGGTACCCTATTGATGCCTTTTAGATATTTGTAGGGTTCTATCATATCTCCCCTGTCTCTTCTCTCCTCCAGGGTATACATATTGAGGTGTCCCAGTTTCTCCTCAAATGACTTTTGGTGCAGGTCCTGCACCATCTTTGTTGCCCTTCTTTGAACTGCCTCCATCCTGTCTACATCCTTATGGAGATGCGGCCTCCAGAACTGGACACCATATTCCAAATGAGGCCTCACTAATGATCTGTAGAGTCGCATCACCACCTCCTTCCTTCTGCTGCTGATACCTCTCCCTGTGCACCCCAGCATCACACTGGCTCTCCCCACAGTACATTGTTTGGCCACCTTAACGTCACTAGATATGATTACCCCCAAATCCCTTTACTGTTTGGTGACCATCAGTTCCTCCCCAATCATGTAATCCTCCCCTGAGTTTTTGTACCTAAAATGCATGATTTTGCACTTTATCACATTAAATCTCAGCTGCCACACTCTGGAACATTCTACCAATTTATCTAGGTCCCTCCTCATTTTTTACACCCCTCCCAGAGCGTCCACCCTGTTATAGATCTTAGTGTCATCCACAAAGAGACACACCTTTCCCTCCAGCCCCTCTGCAATGCCACTTATGAAGACATTAAACAGGACTGATCCCTGTGGCACCCTGCTAGTGATCCTCCTTTTATCAGATTGAGCACCATTTACCATGACCCTCTGTCTTCTATCTCTCAACCAGTTCCTAACCCAGTTTACCATCTTCTGACCCAGTCCCAGGCTGCCCAGCTTGTTCATAAGTCTTCTATGTGGAACTGTATCGAAGGCCTTACTGCAATCCAGGTAGGCAACATCCACCATTGCCACCTGATCCATGACCTTAGTCACTCAGTCAAAGAAATCAATTAGATTTGTTTGACATGACTTTCCTGCTGTGAAACCATGCTGTCTCGGATCCTGTATGCCACTGGCTTCAAAATGTTCCACTATACTTTGTTTAAGTAGTGATTCCATAATCTTCCCCACTATTGAGGTGAGGCTGACTGATCTATAGTTTCCAGCCTCCTCCCTACTGCCACTTTTGTGAAGAGGGGCTACATTTGACCTACTCCAGTACTCCAGAACCATTCCCATATTGAGTGACTCATTGAATAGTGCTGCCAGTGGTGGCACCAGCACCTCCCATAATTTCTTTAATATTCTAGGATGTATCCCATCTGGTCTCATTGTCTTGTCCACTTTTAGTTTTGTTAGTTCCTTTAGGACTCTCTTCTGTAAATTGACTGGTGTTCATCTCCCTCCCATATTTGTTCATGTTGCCTAACTGTGGTCCATCACCTTCTTATATGAATACAGAACAAAACTATTTGTTCAGTATTGATGCTTTTTCCAGGTCCCCTTCTGCACACTCTCCTTCTTCCCTTTTAAGCCTTACTATCATACCCCTGGTTTTTCACCTTTCACTGATGTACCTATAGAAAGTCTTGTCTCCTTTTTACCTCCTGTGCTATTTTTCCTCCATTTGTGCATTTGCACTCCTAACTGCTTTTCCTGCCTCCCGCTGTTTATCCAGAGACACTACTCTGTCCTCCTCCTACTGTGTTTCCTTGTATTTCATGAAAGTCAGCTTTTACACCCTCACCTTCCCAGCCACTATCTTTGGGATCCATAGTGGCTTTCTCTTGCCCTTCTTTACTTGCCTGATACAAAGGTTTGTCACCTTCACTGTGACTCCTTTCAGATGGGCCTACTACTCTTCCACTCTTCCTCTTTTTCACCCCCTGCCAGGGCATGCTTGAGACATGTTCCCTCCAGGAGGGTTAGTCATTTGGGGCCCTGAGTATACTTAAGTGTGCACTTTTTTGGGATTATGAGGGATAGCTGGGAGGCTTTTCCCAGCCCAGGGATGTCCCTTGTGTGATCTTTCAGCAGTACCCAGGAAATAAAATGCAATAATTTAAAACAGGCATGATTTGAAAGACTGATGACCTGCACAGCTTCTTTCTCAGGTCCCTATGATAGGGGGCTCCCAGAAACTGAGGGTGCCTATGGCCAGCCTGCAGAGAGACTGTTGAGTGATTGGAATATGTTTCTATGTTTTGTACATGGATTATTTCCATGGATCTTGTGATTCAGACAAATTAATTTGTGACTACACTTAAGAGACAGCCTTGCATTCTTTCAGTTTGACTGTCATTTTTACTTCAAATAATATTAGGCATATGCAGCACCTTGTACCATTCTCCTTCTGTTTCCTACCTTATCCTTTATTGACCCATCCAGCCTCCCCCAGGGATGACTCCTATATCTTAGCTAGCCAGGCTGCAATGCAGTATCTTTGTAGATTGCTGCAATATGCTGCAGAAAACAGTGAAATTCAATGTAAGTTAAGCCACGCAGCCAGCATGGTCCCCCAGCCCACAATGGAAACCTTAAACTGCTTGGCCTGGCTGAAAAGAGCTACATGTATAGCACTGTATTGCCCATGCTATAATTCCTCAGTAGCTCTTTTCACTCAACTATTTTTTCAGCTCGACTTTTACTATGTTGTAATTCCTACATGCTTTTGACCAGATACACAGTAAGTGTATTGACTACAAGTGACAACAGTGTGATATAATTTAAATTTAGAGGTGGTTTTATTAAGGGGAAGGGTATATCAACCAAGTGCAACTACAATAATGCAAATTTCTTGGTTATTGAGGATGACCTTACAGTTGGTATTAACAATTGGAAATGGCTGATATAAATACAAATGATAGTTGGGAAGTGTTTAAAAATACACTACTTGGCTTAGAGAGTAAGCACATACCTTTACTACCAATATATAACAAGAGGAAAAATGCTGCTTGGTTTAACAGAAAAATATCAAAATTAACATCTACTATACTGTATGTAAAGGAGTGTCTATAAGGTTAAGAGAAAACATCCATTATCTGCTAATATTGACAGATATAAGAAGACTGTCAAAATATGTAAAAGGAAACTCTGAAGTGCTAAGGTAAATTTTGAGGCAAAATATCTCATGGCAGCAGGAATCTGATGGCCTTTTTTAGTTATGTTAATTCTAAGAAAAGTAGCCAGTCTAAAATCAGACCTCTAATCAGTGATAGAGTAACATCTCGTAAGGAAGTGGATATGGCAAATGTTTTTAATTTTTACTTCACCTCAGTTCTGCAGTCTAAAGGTATGGATGACAATACCTGGGGGTATCAACAGTGTACAATATGAAATCAAACAGAAGGACAATGAAACAAGCTGAAAAAACTAGGTACAACTAAATCAGCAGGACCTGATGGTCTTTCTTTGATGTTATTAAAAGAAACTGCTACTGTAGTTCTATTTCTGCAGTTCTTAGGTATATCTGTAAGAAATCCTTGTCGAGAGGAGAGGCACTTGTCGACCGGAAAAAGGAATTATTGGTAAGTGGAATGCTCTGTCGCAGTACAGTGTCAAAACTGCTAATATAAGTTCTTTTAACTCTAGGCAGGACATTTGCATCAACAGGAACACCTTGCTGGACTACTACCACAAAGTGGGGTGACAGTTTCATATGGACCCTTGTCTTCTGCTGCCAATGATTACCTAATATCAAACTGCAAACACCTACAGTGAAACCCGCCAGGATGAAGCTCAGTGCCACAGGTTTACTGCATGACCAAAGGGATTAACTCCGATTGCAATTGCATTGTTTGCTGCAGTAACTCTACTGCAGAATTATGCATTGTTGCACTTCATCCTGGTGGTCTGCACTGTACCTGTACACTTCCTGGTCCACAGCAGTGCCTGTTGCATTTCCTCATCAGGCACATTCCTCAGTGTGGACTGTGACTCTGCATGGGTGTATCCACCATTAATAAGCCGCAGATGATGTACTGCAGTTTCACTAATTATTGGCTTTGCAGATGCATGCACAATGTTTGTGTCCACACACACCAATGTACATTATTCCACAGTGCAACTGCACAATATGACATCTATGATGTCAACATGGAAGTATACATGTTTGTGTCTGCAGCACAGACAAATATGACCATACATTGATTGGCACTTGCAAACTCGCTGACAGTGCAAGAAAACTATGGTGTGATCAGCAGTATGTCAGTTGGGATATTTCAGCCCTGTCTGATACAGAAAAGGATGTACAAGATGATGGAAAGCAGCGCTAATGGAGGTTTATAGAAGAGGAGCTCACGGTATTGGTCAGAGATGTCATAAAGAAGGAGGGGCCCTGTTCAGTGCAGGTAGAAAAAAGATCTCCAGGGAAGACAAGATGACTACAGGGGAGATGATGGCATGGAGGGTGTCACAGGCAGCAGGTCTATTCCATGCCCAGTGCTCCCACAGGTGGGATGACCAGTGTCTGTGGAAGACATCATTGCCTTGAAGCTGTTCAAGTAAGCAGCACCACACAGATGCCCAGCAGACCTAGTATCACCCTATCATGCATATGTGTGTGTTAAATTATAGATATCATGGTCCAGGATGTGTGGGTGTCATAATCAACAACATGCCTCTGATGCTTGTTAGGAACAAGGCATAGCCAAGAACAGCATCTCCTGAAATGTTTCATCAGCTCCATATATCTTACAATGGTACTGATGCGTTGCATATTCAATACTCATGTGCTGTTGGTGGAGTGTATGAATGTCAGACACAACCAATCAGTCATACAATGTCTGCCACCAGATGGGTTAACATGTGCCAAGGCCCAGAGATCATTGTGTGTCATGCACTATGCATAGCTCTTGCTTGTGTGCAGAGTACATAGGCATATATGGCTTGCAAGGTGTTGTACTCCATTCTGGTAGAATAGTCCATCCCATACTCAGAAGACACCAGTATGTGTGAACAGGGACATTGATGTCTGCTAAATCCATGTTCCTCTGGACATGGACTGAGGTGTGCACCTTAAATGATACTATGTCCACATTTGCATGTCCTGCATCACCCCTATACACCTTACGAGGCCATATGGTTACAGATGAGCATATTCACTCATTGCTGGGCACACTGCAACACTCCTCATGGGGGCGTTGTCATATAGTGATGGAATGGACTGTACATGGCAGGATATACTATTGTTTACTGTGTCAACAATGGTGGCAGTCACCATTGGTCACACATGCATCAAAGTGGTTGGTTACAGTGTGTGTCATCCATAGTGTCAGGCACATACTGCCATATGCATGTGTGCACATATGCAAGTAAACATCATGCAGGCACTCTGTCTTTAGGTGCATTGATTCCCTGTGCATCAGTATAATGTAAACTGTTAGGGACACACAGGATCAAGAATCACAATGGGGTGGATGTGTTGCATGAATGCACACACAGAAGTGGCATGCGTGTTCTGCACCCATATGAGGTGGCATCTGTTGCAGGGGCACGTATTGTTCAGGCACTGGTGTGTCTGGGCCATGCAGGTCCAGCTGTGCAATGCTTTCTGATAATGGTATGTGTTCCATTCCAAAAGGCTCAATCTTAGAGGGACCCTCCAGAAAGAGGCCCAGGGAGCCCAGCCAGCCAGACACATCCCACATGCTCATGCAGTCACCGCAGGAAGGAGAGAGACGGAGTCAGTTGTGACCTGCCAAACATCTGAGGTGGCAAGTGTCCAGCGGTGATAATGCCAGAGGAATAAGCATATCAATGCAAAGGGGAGAGGGGTACATATTTAAGTTTATGCCCTTATGCTCTTTGGTCCTACATTCTTTTGCAGTTCTGTATTGTTATATTGTCAGGGTCTTAGTGCCACCTGTAACCAGCCTGATTTACACGTGGGTGGGTGCAATCCTAACATTATTTATGAATGTGCAGGCACTGTAGTGTGCAAGTGAAGGGGCCATTATGTACAGCTGACTACTCATGGTTAGTGATGCTCGGATAGTGCCTCTGTGGATCCGATTGTGATCAATTGGATAGTGGCAGGATCTGACCTGGGATCTGACCTAAGTTGGAGGTCAGATCCCAGGTCAGATCCCACATCATCTACAGCCAGATCCAGGAATCCAGGGTCAGATCTTGGGGACATGACCTGAATCTGAGATGGTCAGATCCACAGTCAGATAGTGCTACTATCCAACTGGATCCACTATCTGGCTAAAGGTCTGGTATCTGGTGGTATCCTAATTTATAGGATACTATCCAAGTAACACCACTCATGGTGCTATCTGCACTGACATAGTAATGTTTGTGTTGCTTATGCAATATGCATGTGTATTACCTGCCAAATGAAACTCACAGTCAGCATGCCAAGGTGCCCTGTGCATTGCACATTCTTCATACCCATGTCAAACACGTGTGCTGTCAGCTGTTGCCAACACTGCTTTACATGCTCAGCATGTTAGTGCATTGTGTCCATTGTATTGTGTATGCATCAGTGGGTTTCATCACTCGGCCTGTGTGCCCTTGTACTACTGCTGTATGTTCCACTGTGCTATATGTTGTTGGGGTTAAAGGTTAAAGAGACTGAACTGGAGTTCAGTCTCCTTCTCCACCTCCTGATGAAGCTCTCATGAGCAAAGCACTGGGTCAAGTTTGGGCTGTCTCCACCAGCATTCAAGTCGAATGGGCACACTACAATTTGTTTTTGCACAGTATATTGTGGAAAATATGCTTCAGTCCTGCAGTTCTGTGTATTGCAGCCATTGATGTGCTGTAAGGAAAAAAAAAACATGACTTCTGATACAGCAATTCTGTGCCTGCAACATTATTCTTGGAGTGCAAGTCTGCCTCAGGTGCTTTCAGTTTGTGTTTGGACCTTGCTGCCCTTGGATTTTGAACCAATCTGGCAATGCAGTAAGCTTCATCAATTTTTCTGGTTTGAATGTAACATTCTGCATGGGATAGCTCAGCAAAGCTTAGACAGAGGCTTAGAAATTACTAATTTTGTATATGAAAACTCGGATGCCAATACCATTGTAGCATTTCTAAGCTTTTTCCTCTCTTGGAGATCAAAGAAAACAGTGAAAGTCTAACTTTTTCTTTGTTTTCAAATTTAATATACTTTATTAAATTTTCAAAAGGAACAAGAACAAATACATAACAAACATAGCAACAATTACAACAAGGTAAATCAGATCAAATCAGCATAAATCCCCTTCCCCCTACTACTACTCACCCACAACAATGTATCCAAAGTCAAAGAGTAGGGCAACATTAAGTATATTGATATTAGCACCAGAAGTATGATAAACACATTGAGAAGAAGTACTATAATAGACACAAATAACAGAACCCTGCAAAAAAGGAGATCTCATACCCACCGCCAATCCCACCCTCCTTGCCCATAACTGGAGGAACCCACCCAACTGTAAACACAAACATTAACTGGGGAACCAGGAGTAAAGGGCATTTTCTGGATACATAGGCAAAGAATTACAAGAGGCACTCTAATGACCGATAACAGGGTTAAACCCATGGAAACCCTAAGGAGCAAGAATGCATAAAGAAGACAAAAACCCAATAAAGTTAACAATAATGTATATAGGGGTTCCCATATTTTCTGTTAAGTTGAAGTTCTGTGGGAAGTATTAACTATAATCCGTTCGGCTTGTAAAGTGAACAATATTTCCCAAAACCACTCAGTAAAAGTGGGGCTATTTTGATCAAGCCAATATCTCAATATAACCTTTTTTGTTTTGCACAAAGTGAAATGAGGGACATGTGAGACCTTTGGTTACCAACCAGGTTATTTTCATAATTTTCCAGTATACATATCTCCAGGAAAAAGGCCCCAGAAAGACCAAGTAGTGGATCCAGGCATGATTGAATCAAGGTCCAGAAGGGAGCAACTTTTCACAAAATCAAAGAACATGAAGTAAAGACCTGGGTTCTTTGGTACATCTGGAGCAAATATCCGAGGGCATTCTTCCCATTTTGTATACCCTATCTGGAGTGTAATAGAGATTGTACAAAACCTGAAACTGAAGGCGAAGGTACCTGCCCATTTAATGTATCTATATAAATGCTTACAGATGCGTGGCCAATCATGAGGAGAATTAGAAGAGGGTAAAACTTGATCCCAGTAGTAAAAAGCTTACCCTCTGACTGAGCCAAAGAATCCTGGAGATAATGATAGTAAAAGGAAATAACATCAGCACTAGGAGCTCAGGTAACCATGGAAAGTACACAGGATTGGTATGAACTTTCCCAGAGTCCAGAACCAAAATGAGACACAAGCATATGAGAGAGTTGGAAATATTTGAAAAAGAAAGAAGAGGGTAGATGGACCTTACACTGGGCTTCCTGAAACCTCAAGAGTTTTTGAGCGAATATCAGGTCTGACACCATGGCCACCTCAACAAAAGGCCAAAAGGAAGTGGTAAGGGTACAACCTCCTATCTTAAAATTGGGATTGCCAACTATAGGCTGAGAGATGTCTGTATAGGATTGAAGCTTGAGGAGGGCACACAATTGCAATTGGGCATGCTCAGATGCTTCTAAAAGGGAACCATATAAAGATTTGGGGAGGTTTTTAGGAGAAATATAAAGAAGAGAGTGAATGTCCAATCCATATAAAGAACAAAGAGCCCATTCTATCTCTAGCCATATGGGAGTGTAATTGGAAGGGTCTTCATCTGGATAAGACCATAACCTGTGGAAGAACCTGGAACAGTGAATAGACAGATGATAAAGATAGAAGTTGGGTACCTGAAGACCATCTTTAGATCACATTAATTTGAAAAGAGCCCTGCGAGGGGTCTTACCACACCACAGAAAGAAGGAGATAATCCTATCGAGTTGAAGGAACCAAGATTTCGGTAGGGTGTGGTTAAACATTTGCAACGGGTAAAGAAGATGTCAGAGAACTTTCATTTTCACAATACTAAGGTGGCCCCAAAGAGAAATAGGGAGGAGGGCCCAATGTTGCAAATCTGTGCAGATGTTGTTAACTACGGCATTCAGGTTATATTGTTTAAATTTTGAAGGTACAATACTAATCTATATTCCAAATATTTGAATTTATCATGAGTCCAGACCAAATTCAGATGTTCCACCTCAGACTTCAAGTTAACACAATTCAGGAGCATTACCTGTTTTTTTTTAAACCGGGAAAGACACACTAAGCTGAAAGCTTGTTCACAGGTGCAACCTGGGAGTACAAGGAAGTTAAGTGACTTGCTCAGGGTCACACAGCATGCAAGTGGGGCTGTGGGATTGAAACCCAGGTCTCCAGGTTTGCAGCTCAGAGCCTTAAATCACTGTGCTATACTACCTCCTCATTATACTACCTCTGTCTTAGTCAGATTCAGTTTGTAATTTAAGAATGGACCGAATTCCAAAATAATATCTAGAGCAGCAGGTAAGGATGAAGAAGGGGAGATGAAATGAAGAAGAATGTTGTCCGTGTAAACTGAAAGTTTATAGTGAGAAAGCTCTATTGAAATGACTGTGACTAGTGGTGGGTGAAGTGGCCTCAATTTGCTCAGTGGAGTGATTCGTGGAGCCAAGGCGAATTCACAGAGTGCTCCGCAATGCGAAGCAGAGTACTTCGCGTTATAATAGGTGACGTGAAGTCCATTACAAAAATGACTTCGCCTTAGTCTGCCTTCCCAGACCACTACTCCACCAAATCTTAAGGCAAAATGCATTAGGAACAAAGCACTTCGCCTCACTTCGCCTTGTTTTTAAACTCCGAAGGAAAATTTTGCAGTGATTCATGGGATTTCAAGTCACATGGGCTCTATATTGATCTGCACAGCCTCAGTTCAGGGTAGTGTGTGTAGAAAGCTATAGGGGACAGTGTGCTCTGAGAGCTGTCTGTGATTCAAACCTTCTAAAAGCTATTAAAAAAGCCTTTTTGAGTAATTTTTTTTTTTGCTCAAACTTTAGTTCATCGATTGTAGGAAACCCTTCTGCGCTCATATTATCGAGCATTTTGGTTTGTGTGTGGATGTTGAATGTTAATGTACAACATTGAGTCCGTGTAGTAAATGACAGTGAAAGTGTGCTTTGGGGGAGGGGCGTATCTGTGGTGAGGGTAGATTTAAGTTGGAGAAATAGGAAGTTCTTTGTTTTTTGGTTATATTTTTGTTATATAACTGACTGTGTTAATGTACACACAGTAATATTGTCAGTAATTGTTGAAATTTTCTTGCTGATTGTGTGTTGTGTGGATGTGGTGCAGCAGTTCATAATTTCAGGTTGTTTGCAATACGTGGCATATTATTACTGAACTTTTCAATTTGCTACGCATTATTCATTGTAGACAAATTGTGCATGTGTGTGTGTGTGTGTGTGCGGTGCTGCGTGACATCAAATAATACACCTTGTATTGTGCCACAGTGTAATTTCAGGCACAGCAGTGTGAACCTGCTATCCAGTGCAGCTGCGTGATTTTGTACTGCCATTGTCGTATCTTTTGTTTGTTTTGCTGCTTGCACTGCACTGCCATAAAAATCTGCAGTCAGTGCTCTCCTCCCCCACCCCTCTGGCAAAAGGAATTGTTCTCCAGATTAGATTGTTAGTGACCTCAGCACCACAGGTTAGTTAAGGTGTTGTTTTCACTTGTGAATTTGCGTCTGTATTTGTTGCTGAAGACACAGTTGGTTTTTTTGGCTTCACATCCAGCGTCCCCCCATGCCACACAGAGTGAACGTTCCAAAATCTAAATTTGTTTAGAATATTGTTGTTGATCCCCCAAAATGCCTGCAAAGAGATGTGCAAGCAAAGCTGGTTCTCACCATGACACTGCTGTCAGTGGTAAGATTGACTGTGGGCGTGGTAGTACACAGACACAGAAGTGCATTACTTATGTGAGGAAAGGTATTTCTCCTGCAATGTTTTTTACCACCCAATCAGTAGCTTCACTCACAGTTGGAGGAGATGATGTTGTCCCAGCCGGTGGTGTTAGTGCAGTTGCTGGTGGTGGTAGTATGAGTATTGCTGCCTCAAGTTCCACTTCTGACTAGTGTACCATGTCCAAAAATATAGTGGAGTGTGAAGCAGTGCAAGTGAGTGGCAGTGTAGATGATATCATACTTCCTGGTAACATCCAAGTAACTGAACCTGAGGATTCTGATAATCATGTCAATGATAGCATACAATGTGACATTTCTTCCACCGCAGTTCAGGTCACACATTTTCCATGCAGTGATTCACAGTGTGGTGTAAAAATATCAGGTAATGGTGGTGCTGCTGCTGCTGATGATGATGATGATGAATGTGATGATGATGATGATGTTGCTGTGGTTGCAACATGCAGTCCACAGCCACATGCCAGCATCCAAGCATAAGTTGTGTGTAACCCCCCTGCAAATGGGGTTTCCCAAAAGTCTTCTAGGAGCTGGCTAAGTGCTCCCAGCCTGAATGGTGTTCGGCGTTTAAGCCGCTTGACTGAGTGCTTTTAGAGCCTCTGGTACTGTCTCTTTAAGAGCTGCCTGCTCGCAGGCTAAATTAGTTTGAATGGGGGGACTGTGTATTTAATGCTCGAATCCCACCCGAACTGCTGTCTGATCGCTCCATTTCTGCAGTCGCTAAAAGCGCAGAGGGAGCCCACCTGAAAGATGTAACTGTTTGCCTGAAATCATTTAGAGCATTAGTAAAATTGCAGTTTGTCTAACCTGCCTTTATTGCAGCTGGGACTCTGTGTGTGTTGCCCCTCCATTTTGGACTTGAACTGCTGATCTGGGCCAATTGGGTTAGAGGAGCCCTAAAATGGAGACTGCTTGAGCCAACCAGAATTTGGATTCTCACTTGGAGCCTGCTTAAAGAGGAAGGTATGGCAGGTACTTCTGGAAATTGTAGTTTGGATCTTGACACCTTTTTGCACCAACAGAGGGATTCCAGCAGTGATTGACAGCCAAATCCACCAACCAAACTTGTGTGGAGCCTAAGGGAAATGCCCTGAACTGTTGCTGAAGGGCCAGATGCGAGTTGACCATGAAAGGAGAAGGAGCTCTATTCTGCTGCGGCATGTATTTCACGCGGGAAGCGCGTGTAAGGTCCTGAAGTCAGTCTGTAGCCATTAGCGAGTGCTTATCAGGCTGAATATGAGTTGTGGAGAAAAGGAAGAAGTGTGCAGAACCAGGCTTGCCCGTGGAAGACCGAAGATTTGCAGAATTGCGATCGGCCTGTCAGAGACTCTGATGCTGCATGTGCTCTCGGGTTTTGCCGTGTTTGCGATCGGGATCAAGAAGCAGCTGCCTGGTATAGTAATGACCTTTACATATGAATGTGTCTAGTGCTTATGGGGATCACGACTTTAATTACCCGATTACAGTTAGTTGTGAGCTGAAGCTGGAAGCTGAACTCAGTTCAACCAGACTGAATCTATCTGTTATTCAAAGCAGTTGGCCCCTGTCATGAGGGCCTCCTCTCCATGCCTTGCTCATCCTGGCCATCCAGAGCAACCTCTTCCATTCAGTTCTCTGCTTGGGGTTTGTGAGTACAAATCGGGGTAACGCCCTGCACCTTTCATTTAATCAGTGTGTCAACTGATTGCTTTGTGTTCTTCTGATTGTGGACTGAGCCATCCGGTCCCGGATTACAACTTGGTTGTGCACATATTTTCTTCCTACAGGGCCCCATCCAGCTGCACCAGCCGGCCAACCCCGAGCAACGGACCTTTCTAGCATCCCCCCCCATCTTGGGTACACAGAGTGTGACTTTTTGGACCCTATATGTATGCACAGTACTGTGATTTGAATATTGCCAATCAACCTGATTTCCCCCTCCCATGTTCCAGTCCCCTGAATAAACCAGATTTGTTGTTATTGAACTTTATACTGTCTGAGGTGTCAGTACATATAGAACCAGCATTGTACTGTGTGGTGTACGTTGATTAACCTTGTTTTACAGGGGTCCTCAGAGACATGCTGCAGAATCAGTCTCGAGGGTAGGTGGTATCTCTATGTGTAAACAGTGTTCATATGTGGGGTATTGGGACGGTAACTCCCGTGTACTGTGTGGGCCACTAGTGGGAACAAAGGGGGGGTCACAGTGTCCCAGAGGGCTGTGTCCAAGCTAGCTTAACCACTACAGACCCTGACCTCTGGGTTGAGGCACCCCTCACTGGACCTAGGCCCCTCAACCTGTCACTGGCCATATATGCAGGGGTAGTAGCCCTTGGGATAGTGCCACTTAGGGGTTACATGTGGATGTGGGTGATGTTGATGATTATGATGATGTAATTGACCTCAATTGGGAACCAGAGAAAAATAAATTCAAGGTGGCTGTGTCTGGGTCTGTTTGCATTAATCCCCCCCGTAAAAACTTGTAATTTACCAGTTTCAGTTGATGTTGATGATGATGATGATGACCCAGTGATAATGATAGGTAGTCATGGTGGTCAGTTGTAGTCCAAGTGTGCACTGCCCGAAATATCACGTAGCACACCCCCCACGTCAGTGCTTAAAAGAACGGAGTTCAATAAGCAGCATCATGGATATTTTAAAAGTAGAACATCACAATCCCTTGTTTGGGATTTCTTTGTGCAAATGATGAGTCAGTTGCAATCTGCCAGGTTTGCTATGTGCGTGTGAGTCGAGGTAAATAGGGGAGCCATCTGGGCACAGGAGGACTGCATATGCATCTTAAGAATAGGCACATGGCACTGTGGACCCAGCACAAGATGGCAGCTAATACCACAGTCGGGCGTTCACCCTCGTCATCAACCATAATGAGCATGTTATCCCCTTCCATGAGTGTTAAGTCCAGTAGGAAATTAAATGTGTGCAGTAGTGAAGAAATAAGAGAAGAGGATTACTACAGGGATGATTAGGTGGAGGAGTACAATGATTTTGAAATGTTTTCCAGTGCTGGTGAGAGTAGCAGTTTTGGTGGTGGTGGTGGTGAATGCAGTATGTCTAGTGCAAGTGGTACCTTAACCCCGGTTAGCAAATCTGGCAAAATAACTGCATTTCTGGGTTTGTCATCATCACATGTGCAACCATTTTCATCAAATGTCCACACTCCACCCCCTGCCATTCGCAGAGCAGAACCATTTGTCATCACACCCCGTGTAAAACGTTTAAGTCAGCCCACATTACAGAGTGTTTTTGTGCATAAGCTTAAGTACCTACCCATTCATACAGTGTCACGTGAACTTAATGCTGCTGTAGCTGAAATGCTGGCAAGTGATCGTTTGCCCTTCTCCTTTGTGGAGAATTCTGGGTTCTGGTGGTTTGCTACACGTGCCTGTCCAAAATGGAAAGTCCCATCCAGGACATACTTTTCGACCCGTGCTGTCCCCAAGTTGTTCCGTACTGTGTCTGACTCAGTAAGACATGCCCTTCAACATTCCTCCTCTCCATTCATCCATTTAAGTATGGATATGTGGACAAGTGGCAAAACAGCGGGGAGATCATATTTATGTATAACTGTACACTGGGCACAGGTGCCGGGGGTTGTTTGTGATGTTGGTAGTGTGAATAATCAGTGCAGTAAGGTGGAGTGTCGTGGTAGTAATCTTCCAGGAATTCAACAGCATGCAATGATTGCTATGCGCAATGTGTCCCATTCACACACTGGTGAAAATATGTTGGACATAGTACTGACTGAAATTGACAAGTGGCTGAACCCCCTGTCCCTGAGAGCTGGGTTCATTGCAAGTGACAATGGGTCAAATGTGGTGAAATGCATCACAAAAGGTGGCTTTTTTTGTGTTCCATGCATGGCCCAATATTTAAATTTTGTGGTGCAGGAGTTTCTGTAGCATCCTGATGTAAAGGAAATGCTGACAGTTGCATGCCGTATCTGCTCTCACTTTTCACGATCTGCAAAGGCCCATGACCAACTTTGGCAGTTGCAAATGCGAAACAGCCTCCCTCAGCACCACTTGAAGCTGGAAGTTATCAACTGGTGGAACTCCACTTTGTACATGGCAGAGAGGTTGTATGAACAATACCAAGCCATCTCAGAATAGCTTGTGATGCACACTAGCCGTGACAGTTCCAGGGCCTCCTTGTCTATGACGACTGAACAGTGGTGCCTCATGGACTCTGTAATAACAATTTTGAGGTCATTTGAACATGCCACACACAGGCAGTAAGTGGTGAGTCTGCCTCCATTAGCCAATCAATTTCACTGCTTTGGGTGCTGAGGCAGACATTGGTGAATGTAGAGCATGGCCTTGATGTTGCCGGAGACAGTGCTAGCAGTATGTTGCTAAAACACATGCTGACAGTATTTGACCAGAATCGTCACATTTTGAGCATTCAGTATAGTGACAACTTTGCCATAGCAACAATGCTGGACCCACGATACAAACGTGGAATTGCCTCAGTACTGGAGGGGAGGGCCTGAACAGGTTAAAAATGTCAATGGGCAACTGGTGCGCTTGGTTCATGGGGCACAGAAGTCATGTGCCAAGGTCAGCAAATCTCAGCAACATAATTCGGCTGAAGGTGCACCTAGAAGAGCAACAAGCATATCTTGTAAGGGGAAGAGGACTGCTGTTCCAGGTGATCTGTCATCCAAAGCGGTTAGTGTCAACCCACTTTGGGAGGCTTTGTCCCAAGTGGGGATTTGTGAAATAAATGATTCCAGAGAACAGAATTATGCATCAACCACTGGACTTATTGCAGCACAGAGAATGGTTGAGTCATATTTGTCTTAAAACAAGCATCTGACAATAATTGATGATCCTCTTTTGTACTGGAGTGGAAAGGTCAGTGAATGGCCAGAGCTGACTGCAGTGGTACTGAAGTACCTCACATGCCCAACCTCCAGTGTAAGTGTCGAGAGGGTATTCAGCTCAGCAGGTGCAACAGTCAGGGATCATTGGACAAACCTCTCTCCTGCAAATGTTAGTTTGCTAACATTCATAAAAATGAATGAGAAGCACATACCAGCACAGACTGCAACCTCAGTTTTCGTACCCCAGCCTAGTCATGGTGGTTTTTGGTGATGTAGAACTGGACCATCCTGGTGGCACTGGCAGTGGCAGCATGAAACGGCCCACCACTGACATAGATGATGACACAATGGGGAAAGAATTTCCCAGCGGTCAGACTTCAGACATAGATGACTGTAAGGGCAGCTTTCTTTATGAGGAGGATGATGTAGTTAATGTTGGCAGGTTTTAACTGAAGTTATTAAAAGGCGGTGTGCCATCCTGGAGTCAGACCACCACCACTAGGACTGATGTTAGCCACTGCCACCACAGAGAATGAGTTTGTCTGCACCCCTGGACCACCACCACCACCACCGGGACTGATGTTAGCCACTGCCACCACAGAGAATGAGTTTATCTGCCCCCCTGGACCACCACCACCACCACCAGGACTGATGTTAGCCACTGCCCCTACAGAGAATGAGTTTGCCCCCGGACCACCACCACCACTGGGACTGATGTTAGCAACTGCCACAACAGAGAACGAGTTTGTCTTCCCCCCCGGAACACCACCACCACCATCGCTGTTATCCACTGCCATCACCCACCACCAGATGCAGGAAGATGTCACAAGGAATGTCATCATGTGCCACAGCTATCACCACCATCACCCACCACCAGTGTCATTCAGCCAATGTTTCCCCATTACATTGACCATGCCATGGCAGAGGGAGTTGAACAAGAGACCACATCCATCAGCCACAGACACAAGGCTTCTTAATATTAAAACTATAAAGTGAGTATGTATACTAATTTTTTATGCTATTTAACATCCTTTAGCTGTATGTTTTGTTTTCTGTTGCTTTTCTGAACTGCAATGGTTAAACAATAAGGTAAACTTATTTTGTTTTTTAATAGGTTAACAAAAAAACTCTAATTCGCTGAAAGTCAGTACCGTACACAGGAACCTATGGAATATCCATTTCAAATCCATACTGGTAAGTATCAAGATTTTATTTGATCTGTTCAGTTTTTGTTTAAGGAGTGCAGCAAATGCGACTGAGTAGGATTCATAAACTAGGTGAAATATGTACATCATCAAAACTATTTCTGCAAGATATCATGCACTGTTTTCTGAACTTGCAGCGGTGCAGCCATGACAGTGTTCAAAACCTTGCACACAGGTTGTGTTACTTGACAAGATGTGGTTTTGAAATGTAACTTGACTTGAGATTGAGAACCAGGGACACTGGCACAGTGTATTGGTTACACAGCCTGGTTCAAAATTAACTTGTGATTGATCTGCTGATTGCATTGTAACAGCTTATTATCTGTGTTAATAATCCATATACCAGTGGAACAGCCACACCTTAAAAATAATGTGTTACTGCTGCAATCAAGTTATAAGAAGTCCTTCATTTTTTTTAGGAAACTTCCAGATACTTTGTTGTGTCATAGTTGCCTTATCCAAAGAAGTTCTTCAACATCAGGCCCCCACCGGGCTGCAGCACACATGTAACACGCTGCACACAGAAGTCATTTAAATCGATGAACATGACCATCATTAGTACCTACCGGACTCGAGAAGGATGCAGATGAAATCTGTGAAGAAATAACCAAATAAGAAACCATTAATGAGACCTACCTGAAAATATGCTTCACACCAAAAAATTTTTTACCTTCATTGGCTTGAGAGCTATCCTTTCCAATTTTCAATGCAAAAAGTTCTCATCAAGCACTGGAATGTGCACACTAACAGCATCTATGACCTGTGATACCAAACAATATAATGAGTACATGTCTATATATGTCAACTCCCTACCTACAAAATACAATATATATATATATATATATATATATATATATATCTCAACTAACCTTGGCTACTATTAGTGTACAGACAAAGGGCACCCTTCTATCTGGTCAAGATTATAGCATTCACATTAGTGGGAATCGCAGCACACATTGGACCAGGAACAGTTCGCTCACGGGCATCATTTCTGATGGAACTTTGTATGTGGTGTAATGCTCCCATTTCACTTTGTTACCACTTGTCATTTTTCTGGGCACAAGACAGATGCATTTCGGGGATGCAGAAAAAAACTGGGGACTCTGTGCGACTACTGCACGCATGACTGAGTGTTCCATTAATTCAGGGGGACTTTGCATTTCATGTTATGCTCCCATTTCACTTTCTTACCACTTGTCAATTTTCTGGACACAAGACAGATGCCTTTTGTGGATGCAGAAAAAATCTGGGGACTCTGTGTGACCACTGTGAGCATGACTGGGTGCGATTCTGGGGGACTTTGCATTCATGTTATGCTCCCATTTCACTTTGTTACCATTTGTCAACTGCCTCAGAGTCAGGAGGTGGTGCTGGTCCTGCTTCTTGGGGGGTGGCACTCAGAAGTTTTGAGCAGTCCAACAGGAATGGGCACCCATACCCTCCATGCATCCACATGGTACAACGCTTACCAGTACCATGATCTCCCAGAGCTGTCCCTGCCCCAGACATTGCCTCCCCCTGGTCCATCTCTCCTACTGTGCTCCCTCAGTCTGAGCAATCACTACTCACACTGTCACACAACACACACACAGTCACACTGACAAAAAACTAACTACTTACGAAGGTAAGAAAAATAAAATTTACAGAAAATAAATTAAGTAAAAAAGAGTACAAAAAAATGTAGCTTTTAAAAAAGCTGTTGGGTCTTAATCAAAGTTTAAATCTCCTCCTCGCTCTGATCTCAAAGTATCAGCAGTCACAAAACACACTCCTCTCTCTCTGTCTGCACAGGAGAAAGTGAAAGTGTCTGCTTGTATGACTCACTTCCTTCCTGCCTGGCTAAAAAGCATGTGACTTACAATACGGTAAGCCATGTGATGTATGGGGGGCTGCCAAATCTGAAACATGAAGTGGATTACTTAGAGTCATAATGAGGAACACGAAGTCCATTAAAAACAATGACTCCACCTTACTTCGCATTGCCATTCCACCATAATGTGAAGTGGTAATGACATGGCGGAGTGAGCACTTTTACGCGGCGTGGGTAATGCAAAGTGCCCACTTTGCATTCACTTGGCCGGCGGAATTTAAATTCGCTGCATCTCTAACTGTGACCTGAGAGGAGTTTTTAATTTTCCTGAGCAGCACCTCAAGTAAAAGGTTGAACAGAAAACGCGAAAAGTGGGCATTTCTGCCTGGTGTCTTGATACAGATGGAATGGGGCAGATAGAACCCCATTGCAAAGGATATGTGCCAAAGGACGGGGGTAAAATACCTGAACCTAATGAACAAAAGTAGCGGGAATATGAAACTTGGGTAGCAAATTAAACAAATAGTCCTATGAGACCCTATCAAAGGCCTTTTCTGTGTCCAGGGAGACCAGCACCAATGACATGCTGGACTCCCTGGACACAGCAATGAGATGGGAAAGGGTGCGGAGATGGTCTTCGGAGAACCGTCCTGCCAAGAATCCAGCCTGCTCCCAGCTGATAAGCAAGGACCAAACCTGATTCAACCTACCTGCCAATACCTTCACAAGAATCTTAAAGTCTGCATTAGTAAGAGATATTAGTCAGTAGTTCAAGACCAGCAAGGGGTCCAGACTAGGCTTCGGTAGCGCTACAGTGGTGGCTTCAGTGAGGGAAATGTCTGAGAGATCCTCCTTGAAAATGTAATTAAAGGTGTCAAGGAGGACTGGTGCTAATTGCTGTTTGAATGTTTTATAAAAGTCAACAGTATACCCATCCAGGCCCGGGACCTTATCCGGTGAGAGGGAGTCAGTAGCTACTAAGATTTCAGAAAGAGTCATAGGGGCTTGCAAGATGTCTATTTGAGAGGGATCCAAATGGGGAGATCAATGCCCTGCAAGAAGGCTTCAAACTGGGTCATGTTAAAGGACGAAGACATGGCAATAACCCCAACCCCAACCCTGATCCCAACAATAATATCAAACATACACCCCACACAAAACAGTTCCCCTTTCTAAACTAAAGTCCTCCCCCTCTCAACAATGCCAAGAACTAAACCACTGGGGGTAACTACGCCCCACGATCCATAGGTAAAACCGAAAAACACAAGGAGTGGGGGGGTCAGTATAATGAAACCAGGTATGAAACCGTGCAAAATAACCAAATAATTGGAAACCTAGTACCTACTAATAATAAAGACGGATAACTAAAGGAAAAAACTAGGATTACCAGAAATTGTCACTCCGGCCAAACAACTCCCACCCCCCTCAGTGAAGACCTTGGTATGTGAGAGGAATTAAGCCAGATGTCAGGAACCTCAACAGACTAGAATACAAAATGTACACCAGATCCAACCCAGTGGTAACAACTCACCCCTGAATTCAGCTCATGAGACCCTCAAGATCAGCAACGTAAGTCCCACTACCAACCCACCCCCCGCTGCCCTGCTAAATACTATGTACCATTTATTTTTTTTTTAAATAAAGGGAAAAAAGACATTAACTAGTGTTGCTCAGATAGTATCCTAGAAATTAGGATACCAACAGATACCTCCAATTTGACCAAATAGTTGCTGTGGTAGGATAGTACTATCTGGCCATGGATCCTACCCGCTAGGATCAAGCTTGGATTCTAACTATCTGACTTAGGATACCTGGATCTGACCTGGGATCCATCGTTATCTGACCCTGGATCCTAACTATTTGACCTAGGATCACTGGATATTAACTAGGATACCTGGATCCTAACTAGGATACCTTGATCCTAACTAGGATCCATCACTATCTGACCCTGGATCCTACATCTGTCTTTGGTAGGATTTCTAATAGGATCCAAGGTAGGATACCAGCACTATCTGACAGATAGTGGTAGGATCCACGATCACAAAAGCACTATCTGAGCAACACTACATTAACCATCTGGTAATAAAACTGCACCAACCATAACTCAACAAAAGTAACAACTATACTTTGAATACATCTACATAAAGGACTGGCGGGCCACTTTAATGTTAAACCCCAAAGTTTGCACTTCAATAATTTTGCAACCATTTGTCTGATTTGCCTGACATTTTGCATATCCAGCATCCAACCATAGAGCTCTGGATCTAGAAAGTTTTGTTCCAAGTCGGAAGTACGGTTGCTGAACTGTAGAATGTCAAAAAAAGACAAATCCTCAACTTTTGCGCATTTTTTGGTCGTGATTAAAGGACTGAAGAATGCTTCTGAGCAGATTCAAATTTGCATATCTATATGTGACCTGGGTCAGACTGGTGCCTTTTGAAGATTTGGTGTAAAAATCTTAATCTGTTCAAAAGGTATGCAAAATTTTCATGTCCCATTGTAGCCTATGGGAAATTTTATAGGTACATTATGAAAACTTTCATGAAAACATCTTTTGTGCATGACAACATTTCATTATAAGGTATAGGGGTGTTGCAAAAACATTTTTTGTTTTCTTGAAAGCATTTTTGTTTTTGCGAAAACATTGCTCGAAAACATTGTCCCATGTGTTGTTTTCTTTGTCACTTTATTGTGCCAAGGTGGATTGTGCTTTTGAGCTGAAATTTTCAGGGTGGCAAGCCCTGGTCCCACAAATGTGCCTTTTCATGGTTTGGTCCCAAAACATTCAATGGGCCCATATGTACAGCATTCTGAAGTTTAGAAATTTCCCATAGGATAACATTGCGGCGCCTGTATTTTGAAAACAATTCAATATACGGATTTTCCACTACCAGCAGCTTAGGTGGACTAAGCACACATGGAGGTTTCAAAGTCATGATTATAACTGCAGTGGAATTTTTTCCATATTTGCTATGGTAACTGAGAAGTTGCCAAATAAGTGTTACAAGGGTGACTTTCCAGTACAATGAGGCTACTCTATGGCTTTGTATTCAAGTGTAAGAGGGAGCACAGGGCACAGAGGGCCTATGCTCCCACACACGCATACCATTATGCAAAAAATGGGCAATGTGAATGGAGCGCAGGGCCCAGAGGGCCCGTGCTCCCACAAAACACATACCACTAACCACTTACTTATATTACAGTTTCTCAAAAAGAAAGGAAATTCATTTAAAAAAAATCTGTTAATGCATCAGTTAGGGTTGATGTCACAGCAACAGAAGTTTGGAAATTCGATTTGGGGTTATCTACCACCCCACCCTACAGGCACCAACAGTATTGGGGCGTGCCATGGGTCGTCGATTCAACTCTCACCCCCATTCTCCCATACTGTAGGTGTCAGCTTGCTTACACATGGAATGGAGTGAAAGTTGGGCCTGGCAACCCCATGGCACGCCCCAATACCTGTTGGTGCCTGTAGGGTGGGGAGGGTGGGGTGGTAGGGGTGGTAACCCTAACATAGAATTTCCAAACTTTCACTGTGACATCAACCCTAACTGATGCATTAATAGAGTTTTTGCAATATATATATATATATATATATATATATATATATACACACACACACACACACAGTATAAAAGAAAAGAAACAGACAGCTGGAAATGACAGGGATTCTAATGCAAGAGACTGTGACATATTACTCTCTAACAGCTTTCTGCTGAAGATAGTGATGTATTCAGAAGGTCCCTCTGATTAATAGTGCAGGGAAAAAGAGATACCTGAGTAGTCCAGCATAAACCAGGAATTAATTAAACTGCTAGCCCAGTTAATTGAAAGAAACAGGTCATACCAGGTACTCCAGAACAATCCAAATGGCTGGTGACTGACCAGCAACAAGTCAGGAATGTGGCCTGTTGGAATTGTGCTGCCGAAGAAACCAAGTCCCATAGAAATAACAGTCAAACCTTGTGCAGATGAAGTGACAGTGAAATCCAGCTTTGATGTAGCTTTTGAAGTCCTTCCTCGATGTAGCTTTTGAAATCCTGCTTCAGTGCAGCTTTTGAGGAGCTCCTCCTTTGATTAAGGCACCGCTTCTGATGAAACCGCATGCGGCATACCTCCAACTCCTTGGATCCAGCACAATCAGAACTTAGGAGACCAGCAAATCGAGAGGGACACAACTGGCAAAGAGGTAAGACAAATCCTGATGGCAGTAAAACCAGACATGATAGAATCCAGTCAGGAAACGTACACTATAACTAGGTAACGCATGCAGAAACATCCAACCAGTCGGGCAAACAAAGGTGAGGTTATTTCAAGGGGGTGACTACTACTCCTCCAGCAAACAGCCAACTAAATCTTGAACTACCATCTGTTCATACCCACCAATTCCCCAGGGTGAAATGAAACTGAATAAGTCAAAAGTCTCTTAAGGCTTACCACACAATAACAGGGGACCATGCTTCCGTACAGAGAGTACAGTCAGTATGAAAAGAACAAGTCAGGTACAAGTCTCTGGAGGTCCTTAGCTGCTTGAGCACTATCCTCAAAAGAGTACCAGTGATTGGAGATGTGGGTCTGTAGGCAGGCTGGGTAGAACATCCTGAACTTGATGCCTGCTGGTATCAGTTTAGAAACAATGGGATGAAATGATGTTCTCTTTTGGTGCACTGTAGTGGGTAGGTCCTGGGAAATTCAGAGCTTCCCCCTCCCAGAAAAGTGATTGTGTCTCCCGCAGCTTAGTTAAGACATGCTGCTTGTCAAGGTAGTTGAATAGTTTAAGGAGGAAAGGACGAGGTGGTGAACAGGGAGGAGGTCTGGGGAGAAGAGCTCTGTGTGCCCATTCCATGATGTAGGATGGTCCATTGGGAGATGGCTCCGCCAGCTTTTTGAGCAGCCTTTTTGTGAATTGGATTGGAGTGGCGCCTTCAGCATCTTCTGGGAGCCATAGAACAACTAAATTATTCTCCTACTGCTCCCTTTCAGGTCCTCCAATTTTAGCTCAATCTTATGAATCTTTTGTCGGAAAGAGGAGAGCTCCGGATCGGTTTGGTCACATCATTTTTCCAGGGAGATGGACCAGGCTTCCACATCTCCAACTGACCTAGAAAATTCCCTGATGTCTTTCCTCATGCAAGTGACCTCCTATGTAAGTACTTCCAAAGCTTCTTTTAATGGCTGCATCTCTAATAAAAACCACTCCCCTTTGAGGTGGGTAGCCTCTGCTGTAGAGTAGCAGTTGACCCAGATTTAGCTGTGTGGCCTTTCAATTTCTTAGAGGTCTTGTTTGGCATCTGTGGAGGTGTATGACGTGGCAGCTCAGGTTTCATCTCCACATCCATGGTACTCCAAAACTTGTAAATCACAGCAGTGGTCACCAAGAGGTTCCTACTCACTGTGGAAGTAGCTGGAGTACCACAAATAGCAAGTTAGGGGGTGAAAAATAAGAAATAAGAGCACAGCAGGCAGGAGTGGAGTGAGAAGGCTGTTAACCCTTGCTAGGCATCATGTGACTCAAGTCTAACCTTTTCTATGTCAAACTTTCCCTTGAAGTTCTGGGCATTTATTAACTGAAATTTACACAGTTAAGAGTGGAAAGATCTAGACCATGCTAAGGAGGACCCTTTTTGTTGTGGTGGACATTCATTTGATGATGGGGGCATCCAGTCAATGATGCGTGAGGCAGTTGCACTACTCTGCACTGTTGCAGTTGCACAAGGGGCTCTGCAGTCGACAGAGGCAGGGCCAAAGCAGCTGAAAGAAGATGATGCTGTGGCCAGTCAGGGAGCAGAGTGAGGGACTGACAACACCATGGACAGAGCCTGCAGTGCAGCTGCCTAATCCCTTTTTCTTCAGCATGGTGGCATTTTGTCTGTTTTATAGTTTGGCAAACTGCTATGTATGTGTTGTGTTCCCCTCAGCATTTTGCCATGGTTCTGGTATATTTTTGCCTTTTTTTTTATTTTAGGTTCTTGCAGTGGGCTGGTCTTTATGTTGTAGTGGGGCATGTCCCATTTTAATACAGCAGTGTTCAGTAAACTGAATGTGTCTTTTTTTGAAACACAGTTGTCAATGGTCTACTATGGTTGCATATGCTCACTTGGATCATGCACTGGAAGGTCATGTAGCACTACCATGGTCTGCCTTTCAGTTATACACGGTGGCATGCTGGAATTGCTGTTGTGTTCACTAAGGGTGGCTTGCACTGTGTCTTGACCATTGTTTTTGCACTAGACACCATTTTCTACCATATTGGTACATCATTTGTGGGTTTTCGTGTATAGCAATATACTACATATAATGTTAGGGCCTGGCACTAATTTGTGAGCTCTAACTATCATTTGTGCCACATGTAGTGCTGACTTCGAATATCCAGGCCCATAAATGTTAGATTACAGTGACATACTTTATGCAGGAGCCTTGGAAAAGTATATAAGCAGTGTAGACTTAGTTTTTCATAGACTGGCCCTCTTTGTCCTAGATGCCCCTTATAGAACACATAGGTGCTTACTTTTTAAAGAATTGGACTGGATTAATCCCAAAGTTAGAAGAGATTTACATCTGATCCAATTTATGACTAAAGTTTGGCATATGAAAGTACCGAGTTATATCACTGATTTATTTGAGGTCAGGACGATTAAGGGAAGCCTAAGGGCCTCAATTGGAACTCAGTATGTCCCGCCCAATTGTAATCTAAAGATAGGTAGATCTTCGGCTATTGCCAGAGGTATTAGCCTATGGAATCGATCCCCTCCCGCTCTCAGATGTAATAAAACTAAACACAATACTAATGAATTAAGGAAATGGTATATGTTTTCACTAAATAAGAGCATATTATGTAATGATTGTTTAACATCTTGAATGTCTATATGTCATATGTTTTGTTATTTTTTTGGAATTGTTGATTATTTGTATTGCTTGTTGTATTGTTGTAATTTTTTTGTTTTGATTTTGTGGTATTGTTTTATGTTGAGTCTTCTTAACTGAAACTTGGTACTTGGAACTTCCTTGAAAATGAGCTATGCTCAAGTGAATGTATCCATTTATTCATATTTGAATAAAAAATGATTTACTACTACTACTAGATGGCTTTGCAGTCACATGCCATGTAATAAATTATGAAGTGTGAGTTGTTATCTGATAAGGGCATGTCCCAGGTGTGTAGTGAGGCACAATGCACTTATGTTGAGTGCCTTTAGCACCTGGGAAGTGCTCTTATAAGACAACAACCCACATCCCTGAAGTGTCTTATTGTTCTTATAAAATGTGTTCCACAAGTTAATATTTTAAGATTAAAAAAATGAACAAAAGGATGCCAAACGCTTTTTAAAACATCTTTGTGTTTGTTCTGAATGGACAATACTTTGCATTTTACAGTAAATGTAAAGCATTTTCTAAGTGCAGATGTGCTAGATTGCATGTAGAGGGCACCTGTGATGTGGTCATTCTGCAGGTTAGGTTAGGACTATCTCTACTTCTCATTTAACAGTTACACAAACCTCAGAAGCTTGAGTAAACATTTAGATTTTTTTTACTTGTGCAAAGACATTCTGTAACAGGAACTTGCATGTCATCAGAAGAGACAGAAACAAAGCTTCCTCTATGTGCATTCACAGCATTAGCTTAGTGTGACATGATACAGATCTCATCACGGTTCAGACATTATTACTTTATATATCTGCAGTTCTTCATGTTTGCACAAAAGTCAGCATGACGGCATTCATATGAGGTTGTGGTGGTAGTGTGACAAAAACACCTGGCACTTCGTTACAATGGATATTCAAAGGGGCTGAATGTACCAGTAACATCTCAGTCTTTATATAGTGGCTTATTTATTTATTTATTTATTTATTTTTTGTAACTGGGTAGGGCCCGCTAGGCACAAGTGCCTGTTTTCCGGGGTGACCTTGGAGCACTGGGGAGGTTAAGTGACTTGTTCAGAGTCATACAGTATGCAAGTGGATGTTGTGGGAATCATACCCCGGTCTGCTGGATTTACCAAGCTCATTACTCTAACCTCTAGGCTATACTGCCAGACCCAAATTTAAATTTAATTTATTGCCACCTGCTTTATTTTATTAAAAAGATATTTTTTAATGTAAGTTTTAAATCACTAATTGCAGAACTTAGATATTTCAAAATAGGTTCATTCAAAAAAATTGCAGAGATAAGTTCCGATTCAAATGATGTACCCAATTCAGTTAATAAGTGAAAGACTTATACAGACTAGGGGATCAGTTATTTTTTTTTCTTTTTCATATTTTGTTTATTCACCTTGTTGTTGGTAAGGGGATATACCTTACATCGGGCTACTGGGTCCCCGTAAGGATCCGGGGTGTCATGCTGCACACTGCCAAGGTTTTTTTCCTGTGGGTATAGTTCCCTGTGGTCTTCCCCTTGATAGAGGTGTATGTGCAGTGACCTCAGCGCATGACCAAGCATCCTCCTACCCATAATGTGCAGACTTCAGGGGTCTCCGTCAATCCATCCATCAGTGATGGTCCCTGGCTCAACTACTCTTACCCTTCACTAGAGGTCGGTATGTGCTAGGCACTAGATTACCTCCCTCCCTGGAGGAGGCAAGCTGTCTGACAGATGCACAGCTTTCTCCCCTCAGCCAGTCCTCTAGCATCTCTGGTTAGCTCCTGAGCCCAAGTCACTGGCGTTGCAAGCAGCAGTGCTACTACTGTGCCAGCAGGCTGGTTCTTGATCAGTTTTAATGCAGCTCAGCAATTTAAACTACTGTAGCCTCCTATTACATCTAAAGTCTGGTAAAGTTCACTGAAAAGTGACACACAGTGCAGTTACACCAGTGCTGCAGGGAAGTAGAAACAACACACTGGGATTTAATGAAATCAAATATTATAATATGTTACTTGTAAAAAACAAACAAAAAAAAAGCATATTTACTTATGCTGAACAATGTCGCCACCCATAACACAGTAATTGAAATATGTAAAGTCTGACTCCATGAATTCAATAACAAGCAAACAAGCAACATGAACAACAGTTGCAAACTAACTTTCAAGCTTCTACTGTCCTATGCCTTTATGAAATTCCTGATAGCAGGCTTGAATCTTGTCTGAGATACTAAGCTGTGTTAGAAATGTTAAAACTTATTAGCATATTGGACTTTGAAACTGTCATATAATGCCAGCCCAGTGATGTGAATGATTGAGGTGTTGAACACCTTACCTTCAGTCATGTTGGCGAGGAGCAAGCTTGGGTTATTGGGGGTATGTGGGGTAGGGGAGCATTGAGTATCCCAGGGACTGCTCTCCTCTCCTGGGGAGGGTGGCCAAACCATCTCAGCTAATGATTGCAACTGGGTGGAGACCTGGTGGTAGTGCACATGAGAGTGACTTGATGGGTGGGGCTGTGGCAGCATACAGTAGGATGGGTGGGCCTCCCTGCACATTTTCTGGTGTTGCAGAGGCAAAGTAAAAAGTGGAAAAACCAGGGACCTGGGCTTTGTGAAGCTCTGCCCTTTTCTTGGGGTTCTTCCCTCATGCTTTGGTCCCAGAGTGCAATCTGGATGTGTCTGCTTGAGTGGGGGAGGACAGTCTCTGGCTCCTCCAAAAGGGGGAATACATGCGGAATGAGCTCCCTGATTTGGAGAGGTCAAGGGACGACCACTGAGCATGGGGGCAGGGCTGATGGCTGCTCAGGCCAGTTAGATGAGGATAAAAACCTCTGTGGAAAAGAAACTATCATATAACATAAAGTGCATACATGTCATTGAATACAAATACCAAAAGGAACAGTTCACGTTATCAAACTGTGTACATCCATAAACTAACAGTGCATAAAAATGTCATATATCTCACATGAATATTATTATGGCAGGAAACTTTTTCTTATCAGAATAAACTTATTCAGATTATATTATTTGGTCTATGGCAGGAAAGTCTAATAGAATACATTCTTACTCTAAAAATATGCATGACTAGAAAATATTTATTTTTTTTCTTTTTAATGGTGCAAGAGGGGGACTTCCAATATAAGGATGCTGGGGAACCCTCAATGTATGGCGAGGCAAGATGGAGCAAGAACTTTCCACATTCAGTCTGAACTTCATGGATACTCTCAAAGGAAGTTTCTCTGTGGAACAAACCATCTAGGGAAATCATCTTTAGACTGAAAATCCATTGGCTTTCATGCTGTTCTAGAGGTTTATTTCTAGCTCCAACTCAGGGATTTGCTGATAAAGTCAAATGCCATGAAATGTAGACTGCTAGTACTGCATCTTTATTGTGAACCTCTTTGAAGTGTTTTGCTACACTACTGTCACATCTTTCCTGATGCACAGCTCGTATGTGCTCCTGGATTTGCGCTTTTGCACTTCAATTAGTTTTTCCAATGTATAGCTTGGCACAACTGCACCATATAGCATACACAACATACGAACTGCGACAGATCAGAAGTACCTTAATGTCAACTTTCTTATTATTTAGTGCTGGATGTTTGAAAGTTTTCACACAAACCACATACTTGCATGTGGAGCTATTGCCACAGCAGAAGAATCCAACAGGGTGATTGTGTCTTTGGTTATTATTTCTAAGGTTAATAAAGTGGCTATTTTTTCATATATTAAAAATATTTTTCCCCTCAAATATGCTACTATAGGTCTCTCACCTACAAGTTTTTTTTTTAACTTTGAATCACTTTCCAATATTTTCCAAAGTGTACATACTATGTTTGCATTATTACTGGCCACATGATTACATTCTGTGACAAACACAAATTTATTGAAAGCACTTTTACATTCTACCCTTCGATTGTTGTGATTTCAGAATAAGAAGAGTTTTGCGATCTATGATGTGGACCTTATTAAAACATTGCAGTAAAACATTTAGGGCCAGATATTCAAAACTTTGCCCCAGAGCTAAATTAACACTGCCCGGTGGGCAAACTTAGCCCAGAGCACAAAGCAAGCTATATTCAAAAGGAATAGCCCGGGGCAAACAGCTTCTGAATATAGCATGGCAATGAGGCCGGGCAAACTGGGCTGGGAGTGCAGGGCAAACTTAGCCCTGAAATAAGACAGCTCTGAATATAGCAACCAGGAAGTGCAAACCATAACAGCAACACAGTGCACAGCAACGTGAAGGTAGGTAGAGGTGAACTATGTGGCCAACGTGTGTGCCAGCAAATGTGTGGACCCAGTACTGCTGCAGGCAGCAGTGCATGTGAAAGTACAGTGTTCAAAACTGTAGAATATTCCCTGAACTGTTTGCGCCGCACTAACATGTTTGCACAGGTTTAGCGCAGGCCTAAACCATTAGCCTGGTGCAAACACGTTTGCCTGGCGCTAAACTTTGCCATATTCAAAAGTGACTTGCAAATGACCCTACTTGGATAGTCTCTGGGATTAGCATCTCATTATGCCTTGATTTGCATGCAGTTTGCACCGGGCTAATGGTTTAGCCCTACACTAAACCTGTGCAAACGTGTTAGTGCTGCACAAACAGTTCGGGGAATATTATACAGTTTTGAGCACTGTACTTTCACATGTGCTGCTGCCTGCAGCTGTACTGGGACAACACAGCATAGGCACAGATGGTGGTGGTGGTGCTGCATGCAACTGTCACACTGTAGGTCATGCTACAGTACACGGCAGACACTACAGTAGCAAGGGGGCCAGTAGTGTGTGGACACATCACTGCCTATGGTGTGTAGGATAGTGTTGATGACTGCACTATACACAGTGACAGGCCCAACATGCAGGCATTTACTGACAGTGGACATTACTATTATGCTGTTGTGTAACCCACAGATGCTGCATCTCTGGGATGGGATGCTCACAGTGACATATACATGTCCGGCTTTGTGTGCTGTGGCAGTTGTACAGCTGTGCGGTATGGGGTCGAGGGGGCATTTATTAGCAGAACGGCATACTAGTGTTGGGATATTCCCAATACTGGCCCATGTGCACTACATGATGTGTCCCAGTCTTGTGGCCACACCTGGTCTGTGGTACAGCCTGACCACCTGTACACTCTTCCCCTCAACGTCCTCCATGCCCACAGTGCTGCATGTGTATGCTGGCATCTGTTGGTGTCCACAGAAGAGTGGTCTGCAGGTGTGTGCTGTATGGCCACACTGCCATGCTGTCCACTGGCAGCAGGGTCACCACTTACTGCCTGGCATGGCTGGGACTGCTGGCAGATGATGCCATCATTGTGAAGCCATCAGTGAGCATGTTTCCTCTATGTCTGGCTTTGTCTATGTGTCATATTTATTTGTTAGGGTTGCGCAAAGCTGTGCAAAAGCCACGCAAACACTGCGCAAATCCACAATGTCGAGCAACGCTGATTGCCCAGGGTTAAGACTACCTTTTCCTGGGCGGTAATATGCACCGCGCTAAGTGTCACGCTAAGTCAGTCAAAACCACTTTTCGCAGCGCTAGTCACTGAATATAGCATTGCGCCTGTATTCATGTACACACCCACTCAGTTTGCCCCTTGCATACATTATGATTTTGCCCAGTGCTAATGCAGTTTGTGCACACTATTTGGCCTTTTGAATATAGCAAACCTGCGCTAATCCTGCACAAACAGTTTTTGCCCGGTGCAAAGTTTTGAATATCTGGCCCTTAGAGAGTACCCTCTGGTTTGGAACTTGGTTATAAGATCCCTTGTCTGGCTTCTAAACACTGACTCTTCTGAGCACTTAGGGCATAAACATAATATTTGGTCATAAGAAACACTGCCCAAACATTTCTTGGGATGTACACCAGATGCCTGAAGTAAGGTGTTACCTGCTGTTTCTTTCTTAAAATTAGATGTTTCAATCAATTTGTTTGTCGAGCCTGTCAATTTTAAATGCAGAAAAGATATTGCATGGGGATCAGAGTTGTGGGGAAACCTCCATATTGGATCATCGCTAAATAGTGGTCTCCATCAACTCCCAGTGCAGCACTCAGAATAGAGTACCTCTCTAGACAGTGGGAATACCCACATCACAGGCAAAACAGCATTTTAGACTCCCCATAACTGCTTCCACCCAGCTCACTTGTCAAACTTTTTTTTTCACTATCGGTCTTTTTTCACTGTTGGCCACCTCTGTTCCCACATTCCGCAAAGCGTCACAGTTCCAAAAACTGCTGGCTCATCCTGCCTCATTGGTACTCAAACTATTTACTCCCCCCCACCCTTGAAAAGAGTAATAACATGTCAGGACACCCATTACTTCCTCCAGATTGCAAAAACTGACATTACCCCGGAACCACAAGGTGAACAATGGCCTGGCACTCACAACACACTGTCTCATACAATCAGTTAAAAAGACAGTTGCAGGTATTCTCTAAAAAAAAAAAAAATCATGACTGGCAGAGTCTGTCTCCCTAGCAACAAATAACTTTTTTTCTAGTGGAGCAATAACGCCACTAAAAATAATTTAAAATACAAAAATAATCTTTTTTTATTTTTGTTGTCAACAAATAAAAGGGGACATTATATAATCACAATAAGCCACTCCAGGGTGCGGGTTATGCTGGGATTTACCCACTTCTGGTGTGGTTTACTCACTCAGCCTAATGACCGAACCACACCAGGCATGGGTAAATCCCAACAAAACCCACAGCCTGTCATAGCTTATCGCTTAATTAATTGCCATCACTTCTCTGAATGAGCTACAGTACAGTGGGTGGTGAGGTGGCTGGCAGTCAGTGCTCCAGTGAGCGGGGCAGGAGTCAATGCTAAGTGGGAGGGAGGCAGGGGGAATATGCCCTACATTGCATAGATACACAGATGTAAGTGTTAAAAAAAACACAATTACTCAATGCCCAAGCAGTTCTCTGAACACGCAATGGGGGGGTGGGGTCTAGGAATCAGCATTTCAGCAAGAGTGTAGGAATCAGTGCTAAGCTGGCAGGAGAAATTACCTTTGCACTGCATAATATATTTATAAATCCAACAGAATCCTGTAATCAAAAAGAGTGAGTCACCGACAGATTCGGGAGATGGGGGGGGAGACCATCAGAACAACATCACCTCAGCAGCACACCAGCCAATAACTCCCACATAGCTCCATTTACTAGAATTATTAAAACAGCATATAGTCAGACAGTTTCAACAGGGACCTTTTTTTACTTTATGGCTTTTCTTTTAAGTTAATTCATATAAACCTTCTTGTATAAACCATTATTTTATATTTTAATTAGTACCCCATTTTATAAGTGCAATAAGACACTCCAGGGTGTGTTTAGGTGTGTAAACCGTACTTCCAGGTGGATGAAGGTGCCTGGGCATGTGCTCTACAACATAAACTCACACCCTGTCATATAGTATTGTATACAAACATATGAAAAAGCCAGCAGAAGGCCATTTGGTCTATTGAGTCTGCTCTGTAAAAGGTGCAAGGTCCATGGCTTATGCCAAAGTCCCTGCCCCCCCATGTCATCCCTTCCTTCCCTGCTACTCCTTCGCAGTCCCATGGGTTCCTTTTGTACTTGTCCCAGACCCTCTTAAAGGCCCCCACCATCTTTACTGAAACCTCCTCTTCTGGCAGCACATTCCATGTGGTCATCACACTCTCCATAAAACAATGCTTCCCAACATCCCTCCTAAAGCTTTCCCTGAGCTTCAAGCTATGCCCCCTCATGGTTCTGTTGTCACTCAATTTAAAGAGACCTTTCCTTTCCATTCCATTCTGTTTAGCCCATTCAAGAATTTAAAGGTTTCTATCATATCCCCTCCCTCCTCTTTTCCAGGGAGTACATCCTTAACACTCCCAGCCTCTCTTTGTAAGACCTATTTTGCTGACCCATGATCATGTTGGTTGCTCTACTTTTGACCCTCTCCAGCAAGCTGATATCTCTCTTGTGGTATGGATGCCAGTACCTTACCCCATATTCTAAATATGGTCTTACCATTCACCTGTACAAGGGCAAAATGACCTCACGCCGCCTACTACTAAATCCCCTGGCTATACACCCCAACATCCTGTTTGCCTTTGCAGCTGCCTTCTTTCATGAAGTGCTTCAGGTCTCTAGTAATCACCACACCCAGATCATTTTCTTCCTCTGAAGCAGCTACCTGCTCCTCCCAACCCTGGTAATGCCCTGTCCAAGGATTCCTGGACTCAGTGTGCATCACGTTACATTTTTTGGCATTGAAGCCAAGTTACCAGATTTCTGACCATATCTCGAGTTTACCAATGTCCTCTTGCAGGTCCTGTATCCTTTTCTGTGTGTCCACTCTCCCACAGAGTTTGGTGTCATCCACAAACAGTCACATCTTGCGCTTAATGCCTTCCCCAATGTCACTTATGAAGACATTGAACAACACCAGCCCCAGCACTGATCCCTGTGGTGCCCTGCTGCTGGCATCTTTGATGCTGGATAACGCTCCCACCACCACCACTCTCTGGGTTCTGCCTCTCAGCCGGCTGTCTACCCACCTTACCATTTTCTTCCCCACCCCTAGATCTGCCAGTTTCCTGATCAGCATCCTATGTAGTACAGAATTGAAAGCTTTGCTGATGTCCAGGTACAGTATATGATGCCCACTGCCTGGCCTCCATCCACCACTCCAGTGATCCAGTCAAAGAATTCGATGGGGTTCATTTGACATGATCTGCCTGACACAAACCCATACTGCCTTACATCCTGAAGACCATTCTCATCTATGTACCTCATTAACCTTTCTTAAGTATGGTCTCCATGACTTTACATACCATTGAGGTCAGACTGACCAACCTATAGTTCCCCAGGTCATCCTTGGCTCCGCTCTTGTAGAGATGCACCACATGTGTCATTCTCCAGCCCAGCGACACCACACCTGACTCCAGGGATCTAGTGAAGAGATCTGCCAGCAGCTCTGCAAGCTCCTCTGCTAGCTTTTAGCACTCTAGGGTGTATGCTGTCTGGTCCTGAGGATTTAACTGCCTTCAGTGCCAGCAGCCCTTCCCTTACTCTTTCAACCTCTATTACTGTGTCTGTCCCGCCTCTCGTCCCCTCCTGCCCACCCCCCAGGTGGCACCGGCCCATCCTTTTCCATTGTAAAGACAGACCAGAAGTAATTGTTCAGTACTTCTGCTTTTCCCACGTCTTCCTCTACCCATCCCTTCCTCTTTCCAAGCCTAACAATTTCATCCTCTTTGTCCATCTTTTCACTTATGTAATAAAACAAGAGGAGGAAGTGCCTAATCCAATTAACAGAAGCACTCGTGATAGGGGGGTCGATCCCAGTCCTTTCACAGAAGAAAGGGTTCTGCAAGAACTCCTACAATTGAAGGTGGACAAAGCAATGGGTCCTGATGGAATTCACCCCAGAATTCTAAAAGAATTAAGGGAGGAACTAGTGAAACCACTGGCTACTCTTTTTAATAAGTCATGGGAGGATGGTGTGGTACCCGAGGACTGGAGGAAGGTGGATGTGATTCCCCTTCACAAAAGTGGGACCAAGACAGAGGCAGGAAACTACAGACCTGTCAGTCTGACCTCTGTGGTAGGGAAAGTGATGGAGTCACTTCTGAAGGAAAGAATAGTTGAGTACCTAGAGGCCAGTGGGCACAGGACCCAAGGCAGCATGGGTTCACAGCGGGAAGGTCATGTCAGACGAATCTAATAGATTTCTTTGACCGGGTGACCAAAGTAGTAGACCAGGAAGGGGCTGTGGACATGGCCTACCTAGACTTTAGCAAGGCATTTGACACAGTCCCACACAAAAGATTAATAGTCAAATTAACCGGTCTGGGAGTGGGTCCCAAGGTGGTAGCCTGGGTAAAACATTGGCTGGACAACAGGACACAGAAGGTAATTGTAAATGGAGTCCACTCTGAAGAAAGAGGGGTTACTAGTGGGGTACCGCAGGGTTCTGTATTGGGTCCAGTCCTTTTTAATGTCTTCATCAGTGACATTGCAGAGGGACTGGAAGGAAAAGTATGCCTTTTTGCAGATGACACAGATCTGCAACATTGTTGATCACCTGAGGAGTGGAAAGGATGAAAAGGGACTTGGCAAGGTTGGAGGAATGGTCAAGTATGGCAGCTAGGATTCAATGCAAAGAAGTGCAAAATAATGCACCTGGGAAACAAGAACCCAGGGGAAGAATACACAATGGGTGGGGAGGTAGTAACAACAACAAAAAAGGAAAAGGACCTGGGGTTAATCATATCAGATGACCTTAAGATTAGCAAGCAATGTGAGAAGGCAGTAGGGAGGGCTGTGGGTATACTGGGATGTATAGGGAGAGGCATCAGCAGCAGAAAACAGGAAGTTGTTATCCCACTGTACAGACAGTTGGTTAGACCCCATCTGGAGTACTGCATCCAGTTCTGGAGACCCCATCTCTGCAAGGACATAGACAGGATAGAGGCAGTCCAGAGGAGGCAACTAAAATGGTGCAGGGTCTGCAAGGGAAGCCGTATGAGGAGAGACTAAAGGAGCTTAATATGTATACCCTTGAGGAAAGAAGGGAGAGGGGGGACATGATAGAAACTTTTAAGTATCTCAGTGGAATCAACCAAGTCCAAGAGGGTAGCATCTTTCAGAAAAAGAGACGTGCAAGAACAAGGGGACACAATTTAAAGATACAAGGGGGGGCGGTTCAGGGGCAATGTGAGGAAGTATTATTTCACAGAGATGGTGTGGATGCATGGAACAGCCTTCCTGAGGAGGTTGTGGGGTCTAAAACTGTGGGAGAATTCAAGAATGCATGGGACAGACATAAGGCAATTCTTGTGGGGGGTAGGAAGAAATAGGCTGTTGGTTAACTAGGATCTGTGGCCTATCCTGTAGGTAGAGAAATGAGCAGACTAGGTGGGCCAAGCGGTCCTTATCTGCCGTCAAAGTCTATGTTTCTATGTTTCTATGTTTCTTCTCCCCTTCTTGATCCCTTCAGTTATTTGAAACTCTTTCTGCATCTTAGCTTGCTGCACCTCTCTTCCATATCTTCATCCCTTGTGATTCTCCTGAATTTTCTGTAGGCCGTCCTCTTTTCCCTCACTGCTCTGGCTACCTTGTAGTTAAACCAGATGGGTGACTTAGCCCCCAATTTCTTCCCTCTATGCCTGATTCAATACAGTGTGGTTGCTAGAATCACCTCACTGATGATGACCCATGTTTATTCCACCCCCACATCCTCTTTAATGCCCACTAGGTGTGATCTTAGCACCTCTCCCATCATCTTGAAATAAGCACTCCTTAAATCCAGTGTTTTGGTCTTAGTGGGGATGTTATCCCTGCCCACGTCCAAATTGAACAACAATGAACTGTGGTCACAAACACCCAGAGGTTTCTTGACCTCTGTCTCCTGTACGTGCTCCCCATTGGTGAGTACTAGGTCAAGGATTGACCCCATCCTAGTGGGTTCAGTAACACCTTGGGTCATGACCCTTCCCCGTATCGCATTTAGAATCTTTTGACTTTTGGCACAGGATGTGGCCAGTATAGTCCAATCCACCTTGGGCAGATTAAAATTCCCCCCACCACTACCACCTTCCCTTTTCCTGCTGCTTTCAGTATCTGCAAACATAGTTCTCTGTCCCTGTCTTGAACCTGGTTAGGCTGTTTGTAGACCACTCCAAGCCTGATCTTCCACCCCGTCAGTCTGTAGTTGGATCCATCGTGTTTCTAACTTCCCCTGTTCATTCTCTTCCCTCATACACATTATTCCCTCTGTAATCTAAGCAGCCCCCCCCCCTTGCCTAACTCTCTGTGCCTTCTATAGAGTTTGTACCCTGGGATTGTGAGATCCCAGTCATGGTGTGTTGTAGCCCTGGTCTCGGTAACTGCCGCTACAGCTACCTTCCCCCCGCTAACAGGGCCTGCATGCCTGCCATCTTGTTGTCGAAACTACGAGCATTAAGTGACACAACCTTCCCCCTTTCTCTGGTTGGTCCCCTCTTCCCCCTCCCACCTGATTGCCACTGCCTTTGTGGGGAGAGGTCCACTGACCTCCCCATCTTGATGTTTTTGGATCCTCTGGCCCACCCTCCCCACTTAGCAGTTGAAATCCAGATCTTTTTGTATACATTCCCCTAGCTTGTGCCTAAGTATTTTTGCTCCCTCTCAATTAAGGTGCAGTCTATCTGGGGAATAACGCCCCTTGTCTGACCATGTATCTCCCCATTCCACAATATAGTTGTACCCTTCCATGTTACACCAGTTCATCTAGCCAATCACTGAATTCTTTTGTTCTCTTTTTGCTGACTGTGCTGGCCCTGAGCATTGAAATCACTTCTGAAATGGCCAATAAGCTCACAGATTCCTTGCATGATCTTGCTAACTCTCTGAATCTGTTTTGCACCATCTCCATCTCCTCCCCTTCCAGATCATTGGTTCCAAGGTGGATGACCAATTTAGGCATTACACCCTTCTCCCTTGCAGCTTCCTTGATCCTTGGTCCTGCTCTCCCCACCTCCATTCCGGGCATACAAGCTACCACCCTTCTATTCTTTGGGTCCCCCTTTCTCTCCCAGTATATAACTTTTATTATTGAATCCCCAGCAATAACCACACTTCCGTCACCTGCAGGCCTGTTCCCTGATTCCCCATTCATTCCTAGTAATCTAGTCTCCCCCTCCCCAACCGCTGCCTGTCTTTTTTGGGAGTCCTGTTTGCTGTACCTGTACTTTCCCCTCTTTCTGCTTCTCTATTTCCCCTTGATCCCCTTCCTCCCTGGTTAACTTTGTTTGCTACCATTGTACCTTCTCTGTTTCATCCTGTAACCCTACCCTCCTTTCCTCCCCTCTATCCTGGCTTCTATTCCCTCATTGCCCTTGAGCTACTCACATTACTCTCCTTTGCCCCCATCCTTTATTTCTGTGTTTCCTTGATCCTTCCCCCCTCACTAGTCCCCCATTCCCCTACACCGGCCAGTAGGCATCTCAACATGAGAACCTCCCTCTATTCCCCCAACTCCTTTCACACCCCTTTCCCATTTGTGTTGTCCCTCTTACCCCTGCCCTTTCTCCTTACCACATGACATTCCTCCACCCTGGTTCTGCAGGGTCCTTAGGGAGGTTATGTCCCTGGGCCTGGTTGCATCCTCCTGGTATCCATCCTATGCCTGCTGTCAATTCACCCCATGGTGACCCTTGCCTGCCCTTTCAGCCATGATCATCCTCCCTGCCTCTCCTCCCCTTATTTCCAACTCCCATCATAACCATCTCATCTCACCCCTTATCTGCTCTAGGCCCCTGCCCACTGGACGGCCCCCTGTTCTCCACACCATCTCCATAAAGACTGTAGCTCCACATTCATTACAGCTCACAATCCTGCTGTCCCCAACCTAACTACCGTATCTGTCTGCATCCCCCCACCTCCATCCTCCATCTATCTTGCTGCCCGTAACAACTCTTACCCCCTCACATGTTCCCTAGTTAGCCTATATCAGCCCAGCTGTATGTTACTGCATTCCCAATTAGCATTTCAAAACAAATAGGGTTTAACTGTTTCCCCCTATTTTAGCTAGTTATTGAAATGATGCGTGTAAGTGTTATTTCAGTATGTGTTCCAAATAATAGGGTGACCTTAGATAGGATGTAGCTGATTTCCCTTTTTACCTTATTAAGGGTTACTTTTCTAAACCCTAAGAGTGACAGTTATTTTCAGCAAGTCTGTCCTAACTAGGCAATATTTTTCCCTTACCTTGTTAGAACGTAATATGTAGACTCCAGTTATTGTATCCTACATGATGCTTATCTTCCTCTGTAGCACACTTACCTCAGTTGCCCTCTGCAGCGTGGCCTGCGGTCCTCCCCGTGGATGTCCTCCTGACAGCCCCAGACAACACTTAGTTACAGATGACACACTCTTGCTTCGTGGCTGTCACACTTTGGGGTCACTCACGCGAGGGGTTGCTTGAGATTGTAGGTATTAAATACAATTTACAGGAACCCTATTGGCTTCCTGCAATCATATTATGCTAAACTCTTATATGAACATATGAAGAAGCCAGCAGCAGAAGGCCATTTGGTCTATCAAGTTTGTTCATACTGCAGGGTACACAGCTTGAGCTAATGTCCCTGCCCTCCCATCCTCTCTACCCATGATCCTTACCTTCCCATATGCCTATCCCAGCCTCTCTTAAAGCTGCCCACTGTCTTCAATGAGATGACCTCTTCCAGGAGCACATTCCAAGTGTCCACCACCCTCTCTGTGAAGAAATGCTTCTTGACCTCTCTCCTAAACCTCTCACCCTCCAGCTTAATATTGTGCCCCCTTGTGTTATGGTTGCCACTCAGTTTAAACAGACTCTCCTTATCAACCTTATTTATCCCTTTCAAGCACTTGAAAGTCCCAACCATATGCCCTCTCTCTCCTGTCTTCCAGGGAGTACATGTTCAGTGGCATATAGTTATAGTACCAGAGCTCTCCCCCCCCCCCATTTTGCTGCATCAAAATCTGCAATTTTTAAAGTAACTCCAATGTTCTTACTTGCCATACATTTTGAAGGGGGTTCTTGGTCTTATTGTCCAGCTAAACCATGATTCAGCTTGACCAGTTTGGTAAAGTGACCACCTCCATCGGTCAGGTAAAAAGCATCACATTTGAACTTGTCATATCAGAGCTGAGGTCTCCTGCTTCCTCTATTTTTAATGAAGAGACCACTCTCCTGTCTTCATTACTTATAGTGTGCTCTGGCCAATGAAAGGCTCACAAGCATTTAATGGAGAGCTCACCAATAAGAAGGAGGCCAGAATTCTCCTACATTCAAATCGGTATAAAGGGTTTGTCAAGCTCAACCCCTGCATTTACAATGCAATTTAGTAGAATTAGTGAGGTGGTATCTGGTGTGTGACCAAACAGAAGCATATAGTTATAGTACCAGTGCCCCCCCCCCCCCATTTTGCTACATCAAAACCTGCAATTTTTTAAAGTAACTCCAACGTTCTTACTTGCCATACACTTTGGAGGGGTTCTTGGTCTTATTATTCAGCTGAACCATAATTAAGCCTGACCACTTTGGTAAAGTGACCACCTTCATCGGTCAGGTAAAAAGCATCACATTTGAACTTGCCGTGTCAGAGCTGAGGTCTCCCTGCTTTCTCTATTTTTAATGAAGAGACCACTCTCCCTCTGTAGTACACTTACCTCAGTTGCCCTGTGCAGCGTGGCCTGCGGTCCTCCCTGTGGATGCCCTCCTGACAGCCCCAGGCTCCACTTAGTTACAGACGAAACACTCTTGTTTCGTGGCTTTCATGCTTCGGGGTCGCTCACGTGAGGGGTTGCTTGAGATCGTGGGTATTAAATACAATTTACAGGAACTCTATTGGCTTCCTGCAATCACATGATCCCAAAATCCTATATGAACATACGAAGAAGCCAGCAGAAGAAGGCCATTTGGTCAATCAAGTCTGCTCATACTGCAGGGTCCACAGCTAGAGATAATGTCCCTGCCCTCCCTCCCCACTCCTCCCATTCTCTCCACCCATGATCCTTACCTTCCCCCTATGCCTATCCCAGCCTCTCTTAAAGCTGCCCACTGTCTTCAATGAGATGACCTCTTCCGGCAGTGCATTCCAAGTGTCCAACACCCTCTCTCCTGCTCTGTAAAGAAGTGCTGCCCGACCTCCCTCCTAAATTTCTCACCCTCCAGCTTAAGACTGTGCTCTCTCATGTTATGTTTGCCACTCAGCTTAAAGAGACTCTCCTTATCAACCTAATGTATCCCTTTCAAGCACTTGAAGGTCCCAATCATGTCCCCCCTATCTCTCTCTCTCCCCTGCCTTCCAGAGAGTACATGTTCAGTGCCCTCAACCTCTCCTCATATGCCTTACCCTTCTGACTGGCTATCATCTTTGTAGCCCTCCTCTGGACCTTCTCCAGCAAGTTAATGTCCTTTATTTTTTTTTGCTGTACCTTTCTATTGCCGGCTATCCTCTGGAGGAAGCCCCCAGTCCTGTCTCCCAGCGTCCACCATCATGTGCTGGCCGAAACTCCCAGGGCTTGCCCCCCATGGTGGGGCCGACAGGGTTCCCCAAACCCCACCGGAGACCTATTCAGCAAGGCCAGCACTGTGGCTGGCTGGGAGCGGAGTCTGTGAGGCACCCTCCACCACTGAGCCACGGCTGTTCTTTTTCCTGGTTTTGTCTTTCCCCAGGAGTTGAGGCATGCAAGGACACCTGCGGAGAGGAGCGTGCACACATCTGCATGTGCTTCTTCCAGGTGTCTGACCCAACTCCTTCCCCTTCTGCAGCATGGTGCCCTGTCCCCCAGCCTCTGCTAGGGAGCAGGAAGGCACTGACCACTGAGAAACCCCCCTCCCCAGAGAAGGAGAGCAGTCCATCAGATGCTCAGTCCTTCTCTGCCACTGCTGACCCTCGGCGGTCCAAACAGGGGTCACCAGCATAGCGCGAGGTAAGGCTTCCATCACCTCAGCCCTCAGTGCCACTGGGACGGTGCAATTAATGTCCTTTTTGAGGTGTGGGCACCAGTACTGAACTCCATACTCTAGATGCATCTTCCAATGGCGTTTGCACCAGAATCCAAACTAACACTCCCTCAGTCCTCCCACTATGGCTCCCCCCCTTCTCCCTTCCTTTTGTGCCCCACAGCAGTAAACAAAAAAAAAAATCTATCACATCATTTTTTGGAGACATTTTGTAGTTAATTTCAACCCTTACTCATCAGTGTTTTTCTGCCTTGACAAGTATCATCACCATTGTGTGAACTCTCATGATATACCATCAAAAAAACTGATAACAGCACTTATGTTGATGGTACTTAAAACCAAAGCCTTCTCAGTACTATTCAATGTGGCTTATTTATAGCCCATCTAGCTGACAGACAAAACCTGGATATCAGGGAATGAACTTTGGATGAGTAAAAATTATCCTATTTGACCAGGAGCAGCTGCACCATGGATAAATTTAACCTATGGATAACAGAGAAAAGTGCCAAAGCATGCATGGTGCAGTTTTTCACTGACTAATACTCTGAAACCAAGCCATTAGTGGTGGAAGTCCAGAATATAGCTACTGTGTCACACAACACCTTAAAAAAAGGTTAGTTCTTGTGGACAGAACATTTTTCTAACAATTCTTTTTACATGAGGCCCGTACAGGCCTTCAAGCATATTTCTTCTGCTGTAGCGTACTTGACCTTTAAGCTGGGTCCTTATAAAGATTTAACAGGTCTTGAGTTTCCATTGCTCATACATGCTGCATTTATGCACCCCGGGGGCAAGCTTGGAACTGAATGCAGTCACTTCCAAAATAGTTACTCTCAGCTTAAGGGACTGCGACATTTGGAAACGCAGCTGCTGAACCCTGGTAATTCTCATTGACCCATTTTTACAGACACATGCAAATCTCTGCCTTCAAGCTCTTCTCCCAATTGCAATGATTTAAATGTATCTGTCGTTCGTAGCTCACAAGTTTACACAGTCACAAAATGAATGAAAGAATATGTCTTTCAACTACATTTTTAAGGACCAGAGTTTAAATTGTTATTGTTGTTACTAAAGAAGTGAAAAACACATCCAACCCTTAACTCTCAACCTCCTGCCTTGCAAATTGGGACAGAGTTTAAACAAGAGTTGGCCACACTCAGCAACAACTGCTATAGTATTCTCTTTTGAAGCGTGGAATACTGTTTTATTTCTGTATGTTAGCATTAGCTATTTTAGTCTATTAATTTAGTAAGGAGACAATATTTGTTTGTAAGGGTGCTATTGCTATATACAAACATATAATTAAGCCAGCAGAAAAAGGCTATGCTGTGTATCATGTCTGCTTGATTTTGCAGACCCCTCAATGTCTACTGAGGGATGTGCCCTTCCCGTTATCTGATCCTTCCTCCCCACTGATTTCCTCCCTCACCCCCCCACTTCCACTGCCTACATGCAACTTTCCCTTTGCTCTGTCCCAACCTCTCTTGAAGCTGTCCACTGTCTTCAGGGAGACTACTTCCTCCAGCAACGCATTCCACTTAGCTACCACCATCTCAGTGGAAAAGTGCCTCCTCATTTCCCTCCTGAATTTCCCCCCCCACCAACTTGAGGCAGTGCCCCTTAGTGGTCCTGTTCCCACTTAGGCTGAAGAGACCCTCAGAGCTCACCCTGTTGAAACCCCCAAGGTACAGTACTTGAAGGTTTTGATCATGCCATCCTCTCCCTTCTATCCTCCGGGAAGTAGATGTTGAGATCTCTGAGTCTCACCTTGTATTTCTGCCTTGCTGTCCCCAGAATATTTTGGTTGCCCTTCTTTGGACTATCTCCAGAAGGTTGATGTCCTTCTTTAGTTAAGAGCACCAACACTGCACACTGTACTCGAGGTGTGGTCGTACTAGGGATATGTAAAGTGGCAGAATAACCTCAGCTTTCCTGCTGTTTATTCTCCTGGCTATGCAGCCCAGCATGATTTGCTTTGGCTGCTGCTTTCTTGCAGTGTACTGAGTGCTTTAGATCACTTGGATAATCACTTCCAACTTAGTTCTTCTCCTCTTCTGACCTGCTAACCTGCACATTGCCTAGCCATTACTTGGTCTCTAGTTTCCTTCTCCTGAGCACATTACCTTACACATTTTGGCATTAATTCCCAATTATCAAATACCCAACCTTGTCTCTAGCTTAGCCAGGTCCTCCGTGAGGTACTATCTCCCCTCCTCCATGTCTACTGTCCCACAGAGCTTTGTGTCATCTGTTAAAAGGTGTATCTTACCCTTGATCCTGTCTGCAATATTGCTGATGAAGATGTTAAACAACACTGGACTGAGCACTGAACCCTGTGGGACCCCACTATCGACTGGCCTAGCCTCCAAGAACTTCCCTCCCCTTGACCCTCCTCTGACTTCTATCCTGCAGACAGTTTATATCCAACATAACTACTTTCCTCCTACCCCCAGATCCACCAACTTCCTGATTAATCTCCTGTGGGGAACAGTCAGACACCTTACTAAAACCCAGATACAGGATGTGCACTGCTTGGCTGCTGTCCACTATCCTAGTTATCCAGTCACAGAAATCAATCCGGTTAGTTTGGCAGGACCTCCCTGTCACAAACCCATGCTGCCTCTCATTCTGGAGCCCACTGTCTCCAAAAAGCTTACCAGTTTTTTTTCAGTATAGTTTCCCTGAGTTTCCCCACTATATCTTAAGAAACCTCATTGGACCCAGAGATTTTGGCTAACTACAGACTTGTCTCAGATCTCACATTTTAGGGTAGGTAATTGAGAAGGTGGTTGCATCAAAATTAGAGAAACACCTGTTGCAATATTAAGCAGTAGTAGTTTTGTTTATTTATGCCATCCTTCCCCGGAGACCCAGGGTGCCATTACAAAGAAAGAATAGTACAAACCATCCAGTACATAGTAGTTAGCAATGAAATCATAATATAACATTTGACCTCTATAGAGCACTAAAAACAAAGTTAAATATCAGCTAAAAAACACAATTAAATACCAAACACCTGAGCAAACAAATGTACTTTAAGTCCTGCTTAAAAGACTTCTACCGATGGGGTCTCCCTCAGAGCCTTTAGTAATGAATTCCTCAATAATGAACTTGCCACCTTGAAGGCTCTGTCCCTCAACATTTTAAGTCTGGTCCTGGGAACAAGGAAGACGCTCTCCTCAGAAGAATGGAGGGAATAAACGGGAACATAAGGATGTACAAGTACATGCAGGTAGCCTGGACCCAACCTGTGCAGGGCCTTATAGGTTAGTAGACCAACCTTATAGGAGATATACCACTTAACTGGCCATCAGTGCAGTTCCTGCAGCACTGGGGTAATGTGGCTCATCCTGGGGAGCCTGTCAGCAGTCTCACAGCTGTGTTTTGCACTAGCTGCAGACATCACAGCCTACTTCCACTGACCCCAAAGTAGAGGGTGTTGCGGTAATATAGGTGATACATCACAAAGGCATGTACCAGAGATGGCATGACCACAGAGGGAATAAGGGAATTAATCTGGCTGATATTTCTAAGATGGTAGAAGTCATTCCACTTGACTGCCGACACCTGAGCCTCAAATCTCAATCAAACCTCAAACCTGAGTTAGTCCTTCATCTAGAATGATACTCAGTAGTAAGTAGTAGTAGTAAAAAATGTTATTTTTATACAGGAGAAAACATGTCTTTAGGCCTATTGGCCTAGTTCACAAGACAGTCCTATCACTACATATTGCCTATACATTAAAAATAAATAACCAGACAACAGACAGAACACCAGGAGGAAGGAGCTACTGGTATAACTAAAACTTCTCTACTGTGACTAAAACTAGATCTCTTGTACTGGGACCTTCAATTTAGGGTAAAAAAAACAACAACAAAAAAAAGGAGTTGCTGTGTTTGTCAGAGGGAGGTAGTTGAAGTAAATTGTTATCTGTTATCTGTGTTATCTGTGTACGTATCTAGGTGCTTGTCACAGGTGTCAGAAGGGAATTGTTATCTGTGAAATTAACTAAGTGTAGAAAGATTTGCAAAGTAGGGGGAGTGGCTTAGCTAGAAAGAGCCAGGTTAAGACCAGATATAAACACTGCCCTGGATAGCTTCTGCCAGAGAATGGACAGAACACCAGGAGGAAGGAGCTACTGGTATAACTAAAACTTCTCTACTGGGACTATATTGCCCTCCTTCCCTCCCCACCCCCTACCCTAAACCAGTTCTACTTTTATAGGCACAGGATTTAACTGACAACAGGAACTTCCTGTTTGGGAGCAGGAAGTGAGTGATTACAGGGCCACCAAAGACTCACCATCCTAGTAGGGCAAGAGTAGCTCTCCGTCCCCCCCCAGCTGCTGGAGGTCTGACTCTGAGCAAGTAAGGAGACTACTGAGAAATATAGGAACTTCTTGTCTCAGAAGAGGAAGATCAGGAGCTAAAAGGGTGCAGAGGCACTAAGTAAGTAGGGAGAGAAGAAAAAAGAAGAAATTAACAAACAGAGGAAAGAGTAAGTATTCCAAATAACAGTTAGGGGGCCAGAAAAAAGACATGACGGGAGTGGTGCAGTGCAGTGGCTGTGGAGCAGCAGTCTTGCGGGAGATATTCTGGAGGATGCAGTGTTGTCCCATCTGCAGACACCTCTCTGGGCTGAGGGAGGAGGTTGCTCATCTCCAGGCTGAGTTGGCCAGGATTTGTGGGACCTCCTCTCCCACCCAGGGACCACCAGGGCCACTGCCGCTGCCTCAGAGGTTGCCAAGAAAGAGGAGTGGTTGGACACAGTGGGCTCAGGGAGGGTGAGGGTGGTGGAACAGAGGCACATCCCTCCAGTTGTACCTTTCCACAATTTCTATGCTGTTCTGGAAAAGTGTGGTTCCTCTATGGAGGCACCCACAGTGGAGACCAAGGAGGATGCTTGGAATCTCCACAAAGGAGACCCAAAGCAGGGTGGCATGGGACCCCACAGGGGAAGGAAACAACTCCTGGTGGGGGACTCCATTGTTAGGAAGGTAGAACAGGGGAGGAAGGGGAGAGTGAGGTAAGGTGCCTGCCTGGCGCCATGGCTTGGAAGGACACGGAGCAAATCCTCAGGATTGCCGGAGCAGATGCACAGGGAAGGGAGATGGATGTCATTGTCCACCTAGGGACAAATGACCTGGCTAGAAAGGGATCAGAGCAGTGCAAGAAGCATTTGTGGAGATGGGGAGGGGCCTTAGACAAATAGCACACGGTAACCTTCTCGGAGGTGCTGCCTGTCTATGGCATGGATGAGGCTAGGGTGCTCCACAACATGGGATTCAATCAGTGGTTGAAAAACTGGTGCAGAGCTCAGGGATTTGGCTTCATTGGGGACTAAGTGTCCACCTGGAGGGATGCAGGCCTATACTGGCATGATGGTCTGCATCTGTCCAGGAGGGGAACCAGCATCCTAGGTGATAGGTTTAAATACTTCATTGACAAGCATTTAAACTAGCCAAGAGGGGAGGCACTGGAAAGGAGCAGGGAAATCCTAGCACCCCCCAAAATATCAGGGTACTAAGTGAGGTAGACACCAACATAGAGATGTCGATAGGGAGAAGCGCAGGGGTAAATGGAGAAAATGACAAATGCATTAAGGACAGGGATGGGGCAAAAAGGGGTAAGGCCATCAAGAAATGGAGGGTAATGAGTACCAATGCCCGTAGTCTGGGCAACAAGCTCCCTGAACTGGTGGCCTTGATGGAAGAGTGATGCCTGGATATTGTAGCAGTCACAGAAACATGGTACACAGAGAACCATGACTGGGATGTTAACATACCAGGGTACACAACCTACAGGAGAGACAGGGAGGGCAGAAGGGGGGAGTAGCTCTGTATGTAAGGGAAGGGATAAAAGCAACTGAACAAAAGAGTAAACAGGGAGGATAGGAGGCACTGTGGGTCACCTTAGAGACTGGAAATGGCACCACAATCCACACAGGGGTTGTATATTGACCCCCATGTCAGGGGGAGGGAATGGACAAGGATATAATAGAAGGCATACTTAGGATGGCAGAGAAAGGAGAGATACTGTTGATGGGGGACCTTAACATACCAGATGTTAACTGGAGCACCTTTGTGGCAGCCACATCCAAAAGCAAGGCCATTTCTTGATGCCCTTCAGGTGGTATGCCTCAAACAGCTAGTTTTGGAACCTACTCATGAGGGAGCAATCTTAGACATCATACTCTCAAATGGGGACAGTGAGAGGATCTCAGATCTAGAAGTGGGTAGCCATTTGGGAACAAGTGACCAGCAGTGTGGTTCACGATAAACTCAGCTACAGAGTCAAGCCATATAAAAGTGAGGGTTCTGGACTTCAGGAGGGCTGACTTTGGCAAGATGGGAGAGTGCCTTAGAAAAGCACTAGCAAACAGGCTAGAAGTATGGGTGGAGCAACAATGGGGAAATATCAAAACTGCCATCACAGAGGCAACAAGCCTTTGTGTGAAGCAAATAAACAAATCAAAATGAAAGAAAAAGCCACTATGGTTCTCAAAAGAGGTGGCGGTGAAGGTTTGGGAGAAAAAGATAGCGTTTAGGAAGTATAAGGAAACACAGAAGGAGCAGGACAGAGAACTGTACCAGTTAAGGCAGAAGGAAGCAGGGAGGGTAATCAGAATAGCAAAGGCACACACTGAGGAAAAGATAGCTAACTCGGTTAAGAAGGGGGATAAAACCTTTTATAGATATGTCAGGGAGCTTAGAAAGACAAAGGGAGGGATAGCGAGGCTGAAGAGAATGGATGGTGGGTGGGCAGAGAGTGACAGTGAAAAAGCAGGGATACTGAATGAATACTTCTGTTCAGTATTCACAAAAGATGAAGTGGGAGGTGCCTAATCAATTAACAAAGCACTCTGGAGAGGGGGGTCGATCCCAGTCCTTTAAAAGAATGGGTTCTGAAAGAACTCCTAAAACTGAAGGTGGACAAAGCAATGGGGCCAGATTGAATTCACCCCAGAATTCTAAAAGAATTAAGCAGAGAACTAGTGACACCACTGACTACCCTTTTCAACAAATCATGGGAGGATGGTGTGGTACCTGAGGGCTGGAAGAAGGTGGATGTGATTCCCCTTCACAAAAGTGGGACCAAGACAGAGGCAGGAAACTACAAACCTGTCAGTTTGACCTCTGTGGTAGGGAAAGTGATGGAATCACTTCTGAAGGAAAGAACTGTTGAGTACCTAGAGGCCAGTGGGGCAGAGGACCCAAGGCAGCTTGGGTTCACAGCGGGAAGGTCATGTCAGACAAATCTAATTGATTTCTTTGACTGGGTGACCAAAGTAGTCAGACACCTTACTAAAACCCAGGTACAGGATGTGCACTGCTTGGCTGCTGTCCACTATCCTAGTTATCCAGTCACAGAAATCAATCCGGTTAGTTTGTCAGGACCTCCCTGTCACAAACTCATGCTGCCTCTCATACTGGAGCCCAGTGTCTCCAAAAATCTTACCAGTCTTTTTTCAGTATAGTTTCCCTGAGTTTCCCCACTACAGAGGTCAGACTGATTGGTCTGTAGTTACCAGGATCATTCCTCAGCCTGCTTTTGGAGAACAGCACTAAATGTGCTGTCCTCCAGTCCAGTGATACTTTTCCCAGGCTCTACGATGCTGGTTTGACAAGAAACACATCGACCGGCATCATGGCACCAGGCTCCATGCTAACAGCGAGATGCAGTCAGCATAGAGCTGCATACGTGTGTGTGTTTGTGTGTGTGTTTTCTTCAGGGCCTTGCCCTAGACCCCCACATGGGGACTCTGCCTCCCCACACCCCCCGTACTAATAGATTCTAACTCCAGGTTGGAGTTAGTTTTGGAAGGGGTTCAGGTCGGGAGAAGGGGTTGCCCGGTCCCAGCAGCACTTCTACGGCAGCATGGCACTGTTGTTGATATCGACACATGTTTCCATAGAAATGTCACTGTTCAAGGGGCATACCCTTTTCCCGACTCTAGTGATGTATTGAACAGATCCACCGAGAACCCACCAGGGGACCCTGCCAGCATAGCCACCAACTCCAACACATTTGTATGTATGCCATCCAGTCACAGGGATTTGTCTATCTTCAGGGCCTTTAAGCCCTTGTTCACACTGTTAGCCTCAATCTCACCATCTGTAGCACAACCCAGAATGCACACAAGTGCCTTTGCGCTACATGGATAGAGCTAGTGCTATAATAAATATCAAGAGCAAAAACACAATAAAAGAGTGCTCAAATAAGCCAGAAAATATCCACACTAGAATTCAAGGCATAAGAGCAATAAGAGCCTGCAGCACACTACCCCAGCATTTCGTGTCCACTCTGGGACGAAGTGCCCCGGAGTGGACACAAAGCGCTGGGGTAGTGGCCAACAGGATGCTGGGATGCATCGCTAGGGGGATCACCTCCAGAAGGAGAGAAGTAATGCTCCCTCTGTATAACTGCTTGGTGAGGCCACACCTTGAGTACTGCGTGCAGTTTTGGAGGCCACACTTAAAGAGGGACATTAAACTCCTGGAGAGGGTCCAGAGGAGGGCAACCAAAATGATCTGGGGCTTGGGGGACAGGACCTATGAGGAGGCTCGAAGAGCTAAATATGTACACATTGGAAGAGAGAAGGGACCGGGGGACATGATAGAGGTCTTCAAGTACATGAAGAGGGTAAATTGGGAGGAACTGTCAGGGTGCTTGAAGGAAGGAGGAGGGGCCACTAGAGGGCATGGGTGGAAGCTGGAGGGAAGATTCAGGGAGAAAGGAGGAGGTGCTACTTCACTGAGAGGGTGGTGGAGCCATGGAATGCACTGCCTAGGGGCTGGTGGAGGCAGAGACGGTGGAGGGGTTCAAGAGGGGCTGGAACAGGTACAGGGGAAGGGTTCTGGAAGCAAAATCCAATGCAGCAAGAATATCCAGAACTGGGAAGGGAGAAGCCAGAGAAGGCGAGGGGGGCAGCAAGATCAGCCCTCAGGGTGGGGGCTGACCAATCGAGCAGACTCGAAAGACCGTTAGGCCTATTCTGGTGGCATTTTAGTATGTTAGTATGTTAGTGTGCTGCAGGATCTTATTGCACTTATGCCTTGAATTCTAGCGTGGTTATTTTCTGGCTTATTTGAGTGCTCTTTTATTGTGTTTTTGCTCTTGTCTCACAACCCATGCTGTTAGTTCTCCCTTGAGGTACTGGAGCATCTTTCTCCTTAGTGAAGACTTAATAGAAACACTTGTTAAGTTCTTCTGCTTTCTCTTCACTTCCCTCTGCCCATCTCCCCTCACTTCTCAACCTGACTGCCCATCCTTCATATCCCTCTTCTCCTTGATATACTGGAAGAAAGCCTTCTCTCTTATTTTCACCCCCCTATGCCAGTTGCAGCTGTCTCTTGGCCTTGGCCAACCAGACTGCTCTGCCCACCTTACTTTACCTTGGGATACATGTATACATGAGATTTTTTTTAAACTTTTTATTGATACATTTTTAAATTATATTATATCTCCACTCTGTTTCTCCTTGCACCCTGCAGCCCCCATCTGACCGACTGCCCCAGCTCCGTCCCTCAGAATTACCGAGGCTTGCTTTATACCCGGTCCGGGAGCAGTGCCTGCGGAGAGTCGGTCGCCATCCTGCAGCCGGCTGCTATTTTTTTCTGATTTTCTCCCCTCTTTACCCGAGGACTCCAGGAGATGGGCGCATGTGTGTGGAGGCACACATGCACCTTACAGCCCCAGTAACAGCCCTCTTCCACCCGCCCCATTGGCCTATCACTGGCACCCTCACTTGCGCAGCCCCTCAGCTTCCACCAGGAGGTAGCCAAGAGCGAGGGATGCCATCCCACCTCCCCGGAGAGGAGAGCTTCCTTGCTACACTAAAATATCAGCTGAAGTGGATTCAGAAATAAAAATCAATTTATTAAAAAAGATTTAATGATTATTGAAAAATGGGCAAAGGACAACAATATGTGGTTTAACACTGACAAGTGCATGGTGATGCACTTGGGTAAAAAGAACCTCAGTGTTGATTATACACTAGGTGGGAATCAAATCAAGACTGGAATACAGGAACAAGACTTAGGAGTTATAGTAAATAATAAATTTGACTGGAGTAATCAATGTATTAAAGTTACTCAAACAGGAAATCGTATTATTAATACTATAAAAAATCATTTATAACACATAACAAAGAATGTATAACGAAATTGTATAAATCTTGCATTAGACCACATACTGACTTTGCAGCTTCCTTTTGGGCTCCATATTTGGAAAAAGATAAAAAAAATGATAGAAAGTCTGCAGAAGAATGACCAAACTTATTCAGATATAAAATCCCTATCATACCAAGATGAGGTGAAATCCCTGGTTTATATGACTTACAAGTAAGACATGATAGAGGTTTGTTGTTGCTGTTCAACATTTTGAATGATGAACATCTCATGGAATTAAGTGGACTAACCTATATGGATAAAGTATATGGATTAAGATGTAATAACAGACAAATTAAAGTACAAAGGCAATTACCAATAAAAGGAAATATTTCTTCACAGTGAGAACCGCAGTACTTTGGAATTCCTTGCCACAGTGTATAGTCGAACAAACATCTTGGAAACAGTTTAAAGTTCAACTAGATAAGTTATTGCTGGGTAGTTGAAAACAATTTCCCCCACTATTGTGGGGAAAGTGGTCCCGATGGGCCTAGTGCCTGCTTCCACTTTAATAACTGAGAGTAATACAGAGAGAGTAATACTCCATCCTGCTCTGCCTGCCCCCTCGTTCCGACCTCTGATGACCCAGGCTTGCTCCTGAACCCAGGTCGCCGGCGTGCCGCAAGGTGAGACTTCCAGCACCTCAGCCCTCTGCACCACCGGGCCGGCTTTAAATTAAATTATAAATCAGGAAAATGCATAAAATCATTTCATTATTAAAATTACTACGGTATATCATAATACTGTTACTTAGCTTATCTCATTAGTATTTACTATGACAGTGCTTCAGGAAATGTAGGTTAAATAAATGGTTGTCTCCACTCTGTTGCACCTCTCTGTGTATGCCCTTTGGTCTCCCATCAAAGCTTGCTTTGCTATAATGATGACAAGAGACAGTTGAAGACTGATGGGTAAGGACTGGAGCATTCCTGATTGAGGATGCATACTGTGGAGGAAAAACTGTCTCTCAAAATCCATTACAGGGTGTATCAGACAGTAATTGCACAGAAGAAATCAGAGATCCTGTCAGGATTGCTTGCTACAGGGAAGAATACACCAGCTTAACTCTTTCAGATTGTTGTTGATAGACTTTTACACTGGTCTGCTTGGAGTCTGAGGGAGTAGTTTCAGAAAATAGGTGTGAGAAATTTGGGTCTTTCTTCCTCAACAGGATTTCCTCCATTAGGGCCTGATCTCCCAGGGGGTCATGATACAAGGGCACTCCATTTTTCTGGACTGAATTTCAGCCAGTCTTTGTAAAGGAGATATTGCAAGTGATGTAGATTTTGTTACTGTCATCTGGACCATTATCCTTCTTGACCGTTGGCAGACAGTTGGGAAGCCTTAGATCCTGTTGTAGCTATGATTGTCTGGTGTTCCTGGAGTGAGGGATTTTTCCCCTCCAAACTGAAGAATGCAGTGGTGATCCCTCATCTTAAGAAACCTCATTGGACCCAGAGATTTTGGCTAACTACAGACTTGTCTCAGATCTCACATTTTAGAGTAGGTATTTGAGAAGGTGGTTGCATCAAAATTAGAGAAACACCTGTTGCAATATTAAGCAGTAGTAGTTTTGTTTATTTATGCCATCCTTCTCCGGAGACCCAGGGTGCCATTACAAAGAAAGAATAGTACAAACCATCCAGTACATAGTAGTTAGCAATGAAATCATAATATAACATTTGACCTCTATAGAGCACTAAAAACAAAGTTAAATATCAGCCAAAAAACACAATTAAATACCAAACACCTGAGCAAACAAATGTACTTTAAGTCCTGCTTAAAAGACTGCTACCGATGGGGTCTCCCTCAGAGCCTTTAGTAATGAATTCCTCAATAAAAAACTTGCCACCTTGAAGGCTCTGTTCCTCAACATTTTAAGTCTGGTCCTGGGAACAACGAAGAGGCTCTCCTCAGAAGAATGGAGGGAATAAACGGGAACATAAGGATGTCCAAGTACATGCAGATAGCCTGGACCCAACCTGTGCAGGGCCTTATAGGTTAGTAGACCAACCTTATAGGAGATATACCACTTAACTGGCCATCAGTGCAGTTCCTGCAGCACTGGGGTAATGTGACTCATCTGGGGAGCCTGTCAGCAGTCTCACAGCTGTGTTTTGCACTAGCTGTAGACATCACAGCCTACTTCCACTGACCCCAAAGTAGAGGGTGTTGCGGTAATATAGGTGATACATCACAAAGGCATGTACCAGAGATGGCATGACCACAGAGGGAATAAGGGAATTAACCTGGCTGATATTTCTAAGATGGTAGAAGTCATTCCACTTGACTGCCGACAAATGAGCCTCAAATCTCAATCAAACCTCAAACCTGAGTTAGTCCTTCATCTAGAATGATACTCAGTAGTAAGTAGTAGTAGTAAAAAATGTTATTTTTATACAGGAGAAAACATGTCTTTAGGCCTATTGACCTAGTTCACAAGACAGTCCTGTCACTACATATTGCCTATACATTAAAAATAAATAACCAGACAACAGACAGAACACCAGGAGGAAGGAGCTACTGGTATAACTAAAACTTCTCTACTGTGACTAAAAACTAGATCTCTTGTACTGGGACCTTCAATTTAGGGTAAAAAAAAACAACAACAACAAAAAAGGAGTTGCTGTGTTTGTCAGAGGGAGGTAGTTGAAGTAAATTGTTATCTGTTATCTGTGTTATCTGTGTACGTATCTAGGTGCTTGTCACAGGTGTCAGAAGGGAATTGTTATCTGTGAAATTAACTAAGTGTAGAAAGATTTGCAAAGTAGGGGGAGTGGCTTAGCTAGAAAGAGCCAGGTTAAGACCAGATATAAACACTGCCCTGGATAGCTTCTGCCAGAGAATGGACAGAACACCAGGAGGAAGGAGCTACTGGTATAACTAAAACTTCTCTACTGGGACTATATTGCCCTCCTTCCTTCCCCTCCACCCCCTACCCTAAACCAGTTCTACTTTTATAGGCACAGGATTTAACTGACAACAGGAACTTCCTGTTTGGGAGCAGGAAGTGAGTGATTACAGGGCCACCAAAGGCTCACCATCCTAGTAGGGCAAGAGTAGCTCTCCGTCCCCCCCAGCTGCTGGAGGTCTGACTCTGAGCAAGTAAAGAGACTACTGAGAAATATAGGAACTTCTTGTCTCAGAAGAGGAAGATCAGGAGCTAAAAGGGTGCAGAGGCACTAAGTAGGTAGGGAGAGAAGAAAAAAGAAGAAATTAACAAACAGAGGAAAGAGTAAGTATTCCAAATAACAGTTAGGGGGCCAGAAAAAAGACATGATGGGAGTGGTGCAGTGCAGTGGCTGTGGAGCAGCAGTCTTGCGGGAGATGTCCTGGAGGATGCAGTGTTGTCCCATCTGCAGACACCTCTCTGGGCTGAGGGAGGAGGTTGCTCATCTCCAGGCTGAGTTGGCCAGGATTTGTGGGACCTCCTCTCCCACCCAGGGACCACCAGGGCCACTGCCGCTGCCTCAGAGGTTGCCAAGAAAGAGGAGTGGTTGGACACAGTGGGCTCAGGGAGGGTGAGGGTGGTGGAACAGAGGCACATCCCTCCAGTTGTACCTTTCCACAATTTCTATGCTGTTCTGGAAAAGTGTGGTTCCTCTATGGAGGCACCCACAGTGGAGACCAAGGAGGATGCTTGGAATCTCCACAAAGGAGACCCACAGCAGGGTGGCATGGGACCCCACAGGGGAAGGAAACAACTCCTGGTGGGGGACTCCATTGTTAGGAAGGTAGAATGGGGGAGGAAGGGGAGAGTGAGGTAAGGTGCCTGCCTGGCGCCATGGCTTGGAAGGACACGGAGCGAATCCTCAGGATTGCAGGAGCAGATGCACAGGGGAGGGAGATGGATGTCATTGTCCACCTAGGGACAAATGACCTGGCTAAGAAAGGGATCAGAGCAGTGCAAGAAGCATTTGTGGAGATAGGGAGGGGCCTTAGACAAATAGCACACATGGTAACCTTCTCGGAGGTGCTGCCTGTCCATGGCATGGGTGAGGCTAGGGTGCTCCACAACATGGGATTCAATCAGTGGTTGAAAAACTGGTGCAGAGCTCAGGGATTTGGCTTCATTGGGGACTAAGGTGTCCACCTGGAGGATGCTGGCCTATACTGGCATGATGGTCTGCATCTGTCCAGGAGGGGAACCAGCATCCTAGGTGATAGGTTTAAATACTTCATTGACAAGCATTTAAACTAGCCAAGAGGGGAGGCACTGGAAAGAAGCAGGGAAATCCTAGCACCCCCCAAAATATCAGGGTACTAAATGAGGTAGACACCAACATAGAGATGTCGATAGGGAGAAGCACAGGGGTAAATGGAGAAAATGACAAATGCATTAAGGACAGGGATGGGGCAAAAGGGGTAAGGCCATCAAGAAATGGAGGGTAATGAGTACCAGTGCCCATAGTCTGGAGCAACAAGCTCCCTGAACTGGTGGCCTTGATGGAAGAGTGATGCCTGGATATTGTAGCAGTCACAGAAACATGGTACCAGAGAACCATGACTGGGATGTTAACATACCGGGTACACAACCTACAGGAGAGACAGGAGGGCAGAAGAGGGGAGTAACTCTCTATGTAGGGAAGGATAAAAGCAACTGAACAAAAGAGTAAACAGGGAGGATAGGAGGCACTGTGGGTCTCTTAGAGACTGGAAATGGCACCACAATCCACACAGGGGTTGTATATTGACCCCCATGTCAGGGGGAGGGAATGGATAAGGATATAATAGAAGGCATACTTAGGATGGCAGAGAAAGGAGAGATACTGTTGATGGGGACCTTAACATACCAGATGTTAACTGGAGCACCTTTGTGGCAGCCACATCCAAAAGCAAGGCCATTCTTGATGCCCTTCAGGTGGTATGCCTCAAACAGCTAGTTTTGGAACCTACTCATGAGGGAGCAATCTTAGACCTCATACTCTCAAATGGGGACAGTGAGAGGATATCAGATCTAGAAGTGGGTAGCCATTTGGGAACAAGTGACCAGCAAACAGTGTGGTTCACGATAAACTCAGCTACAGAGTCAAGCCTTACAAAAGTGAGGGTTCTGGACTTCAGGAGGGCTGACTTTGGCAAGATGGGAGAGTGCCTTAGAAAAGCACTAGCAAACAGGCTAGAAGGATGGGTGGAGCAACAATGGGGAACTATCAAAACTGCCATCACAGAGGCAACAAGCCTTTGTGTGAAGCAAATAAACAAATCAAAATGAAAGAAAAAGCCACTATGGTTCTCAAAAGAGGTGGCGGTGAAGGTTTGGGAGAAAAAGATAGCATTTAGGAAGTATAAGGAAACACAGAAGGAGCAGGACAGAGAACTGTACCAGTTAAGGCAGAAAGAAGCAGGGAGGGTAATCAGAATAGCAAAGGCACACACTGAGGAAAAGAAAGCTAACTCAGTTAAGAAGGGGGATAAAACCTTTTATAGGTATGTCAGGGAGCTTAGAAAGACAAAGGGAGGGATAGCGAGGCTGAAGAGAATGGATGGTGGGTGGGCAGAGAGTGACAGTGAAAAAGCAGGGATACTGAATGAATACTTCTGTTCAGTATTCACAAAAGATGAAGTGGGGGAGGTGCCTAATCCAATTAACAGAAGCACTCTGGAGAGGGGGGTCGATCCCAGTCCTTTCACAAAAGAATGGGTTCTGAAAGAACTCCTAAAACTGAAGGTGGACAAAGCAATGGGGCCAGATTGAATCCACCCCAGAATTCTAAAAGAATTAAGCAGAGAACTAGTGACACCACTGACTACCCTTTTCAATAAATCATGGGAGGATGGTGTGGTACCTGAGGGCTGGAAGAAGGCGGATGTGATTCCCCTTCACAAAAGTGGGACCAAGACAGAGGCAGGAAACTACAAACCTGTCAGTTTGACCTCTGTGGTAGGGAAAGTGATGGAATCACTTCTGAAGGAAAGAACTGTTGAGTACCTAGAGGCCAGTGGGGCTGAGGACCCAAGGCAGCATGGGTTCACAGCGGGAAGGTCATGTCAGACAAATCTAATTGATTTCTTTGACTGGGTGACCAAAGTAGTAGACCAGGGAGGGGCTGTGGACATAGCCTACCTAGACTTTAGCAAGGCATTTGACACAGTCCCACACAAAAGATTAGTAGTCAGATTAACCAGCCTGGGAGTGGGTCCCAGGGTGGTAGCCTGGGTAAAACATTGGCTGAACAACAGGACACAGAAGGTAATTGTAAATGGAGTCCACTCTGAAGAAAGAGGGGTTACTAGTGGGGTACCTCAGGGTTCAGTACTGGGTCCAGTCCTTTTTAATGTCTTTATAAGTGACAGTGCAGAGGGAGTGGAAGGAAAAGTATGCTTCTTGCAGATGGTACAAAGATTTGCAACAGGGTTGATACACAAGTAGGCGTGGAAAGGATGAGAAGGGACTTGGCAAGGTTGGAGGAATGGTCAGAAGTATGGCAGCTTGGATTCAATGCAAAGAAGTGCAAAGTAATGCACCTGGGAAACAAAAACCCAGGGGAAGATTACACAATGGGGGGGGGAGGTAGTAACAACAACAAAAATGGAAAGGGACCTGAAAATCATATCAGATGACCTTAAGGTTGGCAAGCAATGTGGAGAAGGTGGTAGGGAGGGCTGGGGGGATACTGGGATGTATAGGGAGAGGTATCACCAGCAGAAAACAGGAAGTTGTTATCCCTGTGTACAGACAGCTGATGAGACCCCATCTGGAGTACTGCGTCCAGTTCTGGAGAACCCATCTCTGCAAGGACATAGACAGGTTGGAGGTAGTTCAGAGGAGGGCAACTAAAATGGTGCAGGGTCTTCAAGAGAAGCCATATGAGGAGAGACTAAAGGAGCTTACTATGTATACCCTTGAGGAAAGGAGGAAGAGGGGGGACATGATAGAAACTTTTAAGTACCTCAGTGGAATCAACCAAGTCCAAGAGGGTAGCATCTTTCAGAAAAAGAGATGTGCAAGAACAAGGGGACATAATTTGAAGATACGGCTCAGGGGCAATGTGAGGAAGTATTTTTTCACAGAGAGGGTGGTAGATGCATGGAACAGCCTTCCCGAGGAGTTGTGGGGTCTAAAACTGTGGGAGAATTCAAGAATGAATGGGACAGACAAGGCAATTTTTGTGGGGGGTAGGAAGAAATAGGCTGTTGGTTAAATAGGATCTGCTGCTTATCCTCTAGGTAGGGAAATGGGCAGACTAGGTGGTCCAAGTGGTCCTTATCTGTTGTCAAAGTCTATGTTTTCTATGTTTCTATGTAACCACAACAATGACGAGACAAAGCATAACAGTACAGGTATTAAACATAATAAAGCTCTTCCTATTCCAACAACAATCTCTAATTCTCAAACAATTCAATCATACCTTATTATCTATGACATAAACAATTATAGGAATTTGATTTGAGTAATTCCTGCAGAAACCGACTATACACTGGAAATGAATGTGCTAAATGAGGTAAGATGTTCCAATGTTTTTCAGCCTGGTAGTGTAATGTCTTTTCTCCATATTTATTTTTGACAGCTAAAGTGGAAATTTGGTTTATTCAACTAAGTCTCTTAGGTCTTAAATTTGTTTGACCACACTTTCCAAATCATTTTTTGTTTATATAATGCTCTGGACTGTCTGTATGATATTTATAGATTAACTTCTGCCAGTTCATGGCACTTTTTGTTTCAAGTGGTACCCACTGTAAGGAAGTTAATAATACACAGTGATGTGTTCTTAAATCTCAACGCAAGACATATCTTACGATTCTATTATAAATCCTGTCTAACTTATTTAATAATGTTTTGTTAGCAGTACAATATAGGAGATCCCCATAAGTTAATACAGGAAGTATTAGTTGTTCTGCGACCTTTTTTGTGCTATTTTTAGTTAAGCACTTGGTTGTCCTTCACAGGGCTCCCACTCTTTTATTTACCCTGTTGATTAGTGACCCTATATGTTCCCCAAAAGTCATACTTTCATCAAAGGTAACTCCCAAATAAGTATAGTGGGACACCTGTTCCAAGGGAGCGTTGTCATCTATCTTGATGTTTAATTGCTTGTTACCCTTGGATTTGGGCCCAGAATAAAGTAGTTTTTTTTTTTTTATATTCATTACAAGGCCTGACCTGGTGAACCACCCCCTCATTCTGTTGAAGTCTAACTGCAGTTTTTCTTCTAGTTCACTATTGTTTTGCCCTGTTGTTATTATGGCAGTATCATCTGTTTACACTGTATCTGTGAATGCTGCATTACTTGTGGAAGGCTGTTGTTAAATATTAGAAACAACAGGGGTCCTAGTATGGACCCCTGTGGCACATCTCTAACCACTGTCCTCTTTGGGGACTTTTCCCCCATGTATTGATACTTACCATGTACAATCCTCCAAGCAGGATTTTAAACAATCCCCAAGGCCATCAGTAAACCCCATCTTTTCTTCAGTTTGTAACAAGAAAGAGTGGTTCACCAGGTCAAAGGCCTTGGATAAGTCCACAAATACTACTGTAGTTTCCAAACCCCTGTGCAATGATGCATTCACAAGATCATTAAATTCTAATAGGGCTGATGTAGTAAAATGCACCTTTCGAAAACCTGATTGGTATGTTGTAATTACACTGTATTTTTCTAAATATCCCATCAGTTGGGTATGTACATGCCTTTCCAGGCATTTGGCCAAAACAGACAATAATGCTATCAGCATGTAGTTATTTAGTTCTGTTGGTTGTCCCCTCCCTTCAACATGGGAGCAATTTTCCTTACCCTCCATAGTTGTGGAAAGTAATTTTCTTGTATTTCTGTTAACGATATATGTCACTATAGGTGCCAAATGCTTAGCAGCTATTTTCAAAAATCTCCCCTCGACATAATGAGGACCCATAGATTTGTGAATGTTTATTTTTGTTAATCCCTTACGTACTTCAGATACACTTAAACTTTTAAACCGAAAAGGTGTCTGAGGTCCACTAAAATTGTTTATACTCTGCTGTTTGTGGGATCCTAGACTCCATGCCATTATGTCAAGTCCAGGCAAGATTCTTCACAATTTGGGCAGCGTCGAGCCTGGAGGTACCAAGGCAAAGACCCAGTTCCCTCTCAGACACTGCTAATCCCCCCTGCCTACCCAGCTCAATCACCAGTACTTCAGTTTTGTCTGGGTTGGGTCTCAGCCAGGTCAAAGCCATCCAGTCTGTTCACTGTGGGAGGTGATCTTAGTTTGGAACCCTTGGTCTGAGCACCAGCTGTTTTTATTGCAGGCTTTTGCCTTCGAATAGCAGTACCTCTGGTGAGAGGGAGTTGCTCAGCCATTGCCCAAAAACAAGGTAAACAGTGAACATCACATTTCAGTGGGATTATGGGATCATGGAGGAGGCACTTTTGCTCCTTCCTGTTTGTGAGGAGCTAGGTGAAAGAGCCCCATCTCGATCACTCTATCTGCACTTGTAAGGGCTTTTTATATCTTTTTAAATCAGAAGTTCAACCACTGCATGAGGTGGAGAACACTTCTACTTTAAATTCAGACTTTGTCAAGTTGCCATGTGTGATGAGGAGCTGGAAGTACAGAACTACACTTCTGGTCCTCTATGATAAAAGCCAGTGGCCTGAGCAAGCGGGCAGATATACGTTCACTGTGGGAGGTGTTCTTACTTTGGAACCTTTGGTCTGAGCACTAGCTGTTTTATTGTGACTGGTAATTTGCAGACTTTTGCCTGGCAGTAGCAGTACCTCTGGTGAGAGGTAGTTGCTGAGCCATTGCCCAATAACCAGGTAAACAGTAAACACCCCATTTCAGTGGGATTGTGGGATCCTGGAGGAGGCACTCTTGCTCCTTTCTGTTTGTGAGGGGCTAGGTGAAAGAGCCCCATCTTAATCACTCTATCTGCACTTATAAGGGCTTTCTTATCTTTTTAAAACAGAAGTTCAACCACCGCATGATGTGAAGTACACTTTTACTTTAAATTCAGGCTTTGTCAAGGTCGCCATGTGTGATGAGGAACCGAAAGTACAGAACAACACTTCCGGTCCTCCGTGTTAAAAGCCAGTGGCCTGAGTGAGCGGGGTGGGTGTGTGCAGGCATGCGCAGAGACATTCACGTTTCAGAGTGTGTCTGCTGTGTCCACTGGGGATGGCAGGGGACCAGATCATACACCATATCCATGGTTGATCGGTAGTATATGTGAAGGTAAACACACATTGAAGTATGAAGGGGGAAAGGTTCATTAAGAGTCATAGTAGAGACCAACATTGTATAGAGGGCAAGAGACTCTGGCAATGTGTGGTATGCAGGATGTATACCAAAGGTGAGCCCTTACTTAACTTCACATGTGACAAATGTTTATTAATTACTACTCTTTATGGAGAGCTCAAATCCCTTATCAGTAGACTAAATGTGCATTCTGAAATCAGCCATCTAGAGGAATTTATAGACAAGGTCACTAGCTTAATTAAGATATCACCTGAGACAGGAAACAGGCAGCACAAATTGGTCAAAGAAATGGAAGACAGCACAGGGGGTTATACACCTGTTTTAAACGAAGAAGAGGAGGTGGAGGAGTGATGCAAAATCCAGACTAGGCCTACAAAAAAAGGGGGGGGGCAGGTGTACAACAGTGCACCTGTGGTGTTACAAAAACCAATATGCAACATTAAGCAAAGAGATAACAAGTGAGATTGGATGAAAAGATTGAAACCAAGCATAAAACATTATTTTCTCAGAAAGAGACTACCAGTGCAAGGCAAGATAAAAAGATACAGAATGGGAGGGGAATATAAATAAAGGGACAAGTGAAACATCAAATCGAGTAAAAAAGCATGGAACAACGGAACTAAAGAATTTACTAAAGGTGACCTCAACTAAAATGGACAGGGACATCTTACTGATAGGGGATTCCATTACAAGGGGAACAAACACTATAGTTTATAGAAGCAGGAAAGAAAGAACAACAGTGAGCATCCTGCCAGGTGCTAAGTTGAGTGATGTGAGGACTATGCTTGGTGGACTTTTGGAAAACTCCAGTAAACCACTGGTTTTGATCCACACAGGGGTGAATGACATTGGTAAAAGAACCCTAAAAGAAATCTATAATGATTATGAAATCATTGTAAGGGAAATAAAGGAAAAAAGAGGTGATGTTATAATATTTGGTTTGACACCAGTGCATGGAAAGTACTATAATAAAAATAGGGAGATCAACATACTCAATAACTGGTTGAGGAAATGGACTATGGCACAGAGGTATGGTTACATAGACAACTGGGAAACCTTCGGGGATAGCAAGCTTATTGGCCCTGATGGTCTGCATCCTAACAAGTTAGGAACCAGAATATTTGCTAAAATGTTCATTTACAGTACTTTAAACTAATCAATGGGGGGTGGGGTCAGGGACATAGAGAAGGATCACCCCCCCCAATAAAAGTTACATCAAAGGAGCAGCAGACAAATTCCGAGCCAGGGTGGAAATGTCTTCTGATCAATGACAAAAGTATAGCAAACAAATTTGAAGAGTTATGTAACATTATGTCATCACATAAAATAAATATTTGTGACATAACAGAAACTTGGTGGGATATAAATGATTCCTGGGAAAAAAACTATAAGGGGTTATAATTTATTCACAAAATCTAGGAAATACAGAAAAGGGGAAGGGGTTGCTGTATATGTATGGAATGATATCCAGACAGTAGAAATATTAGAAGATAGTAACTACCTGGAACATATATGGCTAAGAATTATACTGTATGCATCACCTAAAATAATATTAGGGGTTATCTACAGACACCCATCCATTAAAGCCGAAACTGATGAGGAGCTAAAACATTATATGCTAGACCTGAATCCAGCAGATAGACTTCTGATTGTTCGAGACTTTAATCTGGCTGGGATTGATTGGGTATCCCCAAAGTCTAGTAGAGGGATTGATAAATCATACTTGGACATATTTGATGAGGTGGGATTACGACAGAAAGTCACACAAAATACCAGAGGAGATAAAATACTAGATCTAGTTTTAACAAATCTGGGAGATTCCATTACTGACTGCAAAGTAAACCCACCACTAGGAGCAAGTGATCATTGTGTAGTATTTTTTACTTTCAGAGAAAATAAGCAGTGGAAATCAGGGGAGATTGTTATATTGGACTTCCAGAAAGCAGACTTTGCCACTATGAGATAGGAATTAGAAAAATGGGATTGGATTCAGGACTTAAAAAGTTCTGACCTCCAGAAAATATGGGAAATTTTATACAACAAAATATATAGTCTCATAAATAAAAATATCCCTATTAAAATAAAGGATGATAGAAAAGATGGAACACCGTGTTGGTTGTCAAAGAAAATCAAACTCATGATTAACAAAAAAAATTAACTTTTTAGGAATACAATGTACACACAGACTGGAGGGGCCAGGATAAGATATAAGAACCTGCAAAGGAAAGTTAAAATACTCTCCCATTCTCTTATGTTTATCATGTAATTGACCTTACTGTATATGTTTGTATGCTGTCCTATTTCTCCCTACCCCCAGGGCGCATCTGGAATCGAGCAGTAGTCTGCTCAGCATGCCTCCCTGGTAAAACACTTAAATAAATAAAAAGGAAATTGAGAAAGCCAAAGCACCTTATGAACTCAGGCTAACAACTAAAACCAGGGATAACTATAAATCCTTTTATAACTATATAAATAACAAGTAAGGTTCAGGAAATTCCTTAGGACCACTCAAGGATGTAGATGGTTCACTAGCCATCTCAAATAAGCAAATGGAGGACCTGTATAACAAATACTTTGCCGCAGTGTTTTGTGAGAAGAAAGCTAAGGGGAGCAGTATGAGATGGGTTTGTAACTCAACCTGTCCAATACAGGTGGAACTCGAAGATATCAGAAAAAGGTTGAGTCAAATAAACCCTAATAAATCTCCTGGACCAGACGGATTCCATCCAAGGCTCATAAAAGAGTTGGCAAATGAAATAGCACCCCCTGTGACTTTCTTGTTTCAGCACTACTAAAATACAGGTGTAGCTGCAGACAAATGGAAAAAAGCTTCAGTAATACCACTTTTTAAAAAAGGCAGCAACTTCGATTCAGCCAATTATCACCTGGTTAGCCTAACCTTGGTCATGTGCAAAACCTTAGAGGGCATTATAGAGGACTATTTGGTGAGTTCTTACAGACGAACAATTTGAATGACAGCACACAACATGGCTTTACCGGGGCAGATCATGCCAAACAGACCTGTTGGAATTTTAAGATAGGGCTTGTAGATTGCTGGACAGGGGAAAGGCAGTGGATGTTATCTTTTTGGATTTCATGAAAGCTTTTGGTAAGCTACCACATTCAGAATTGTTAAAAGCTCTACAGCAAATAGGTATCCATGAGAGTATTGTAGCATGGATTGACTCATGGCTGACAGAAAGGAGACAGAGGGTCAGTGTGAGGGGGTGCTATCAGACTAGACAAAGGATATGAGTGGGGTGCCCCAGGGATCAGTTCTGGGCCCATGCCTTTTTAATATTTACATATGATCCCTTCAATATGATCACCAGAGTGTATGGTTAACAAAGTTTGCCGATGATTGTAGAGTAGGGGCAAGCATTCAGAATGCTGCAGACTTAGTAGGACTTCAGAATGCACAAAACCACATTTATAGGTGGTGTAATAAGCATAAACTACACCTAAACTCTGAAAAATGTGCAGTTATGCATTTAGAGAAAAAGAATTTAAAGCACACATACTACCTGGGGAATAATACTCTTAAAGAAGTAACTGAAGAAAGGACTTGGGAATTACGATAACGAATGACTTGCAATTCAAGGTACACTGTAGAAATGTTAGCAAAAAGGCCAACGGTGTGTGAAGTTGTATCCTGAAGCATATTTCTAGCAGAAAATGGGAGGTGATTATGCCCTTATATGGGTCCTTGGTTCAACCATTGCTGGAGTATGGGGTGCTGGTCTGGTCACCATACCAAGCAACAGAAAAGGACATGTTGGAGAAAGTTCAGAGGAAAATCACACGTGCCATTGAGGGGCAAAAGGGGAAGGACTACCAGGCTAGGTTATTAGACTTGGATCTTTTTTCGCTGGAGTACAGAAGGGCCAGAGGTGACATGTATATGCTTTTAAGGGCATTTACTTATGATGATCTATGGGATAGATTAGGTTTAAGATTAAGACAGCAGATGTATGACACTAGAGCTCATCCATTACAGCTAGAAGGAGAGCAGTGCAAAACCAGTGGAGATTAAACTGGTTTTCCCAGAGAGTGATATCACCTTAGAATAGTCTGCCACTGGAGACAGTAGGAAGTAAATCCATTGATAGCTTTAAATTAAAATTGGATAATCTATATAAACAGGGATAGCTTACCTCCTAATCATAAAGCAAGCATTATGGATGAAAGTCTGTCTAGCTCTGAAAAATCTATGAAACCTATGAAGCCCTGGATCTCAGCCAAACACTTGCTCATTACATCCACCACTCCCCAGTCCTGGGATGCAAAAGATAGGTAGAGCTGGGTGTCATCTGCATAAAAGTGAAACTCAACTCCATTCTGCTTAATGATCCTGCCCAGGGGCAGCATCTACACCAAAAACAACATTGACAAAAGAACCGGCCTTTGGGGTACCCCACAGTGCAGGTCCCTTGGGCGCAATGAGAAATTACCCATCATAACCTGCTAAGACCTGCCACTAAGGAAGGACTCAAACCAGTTGATGACTTTGCCAGTGAGTCCCACATGCTACCTGAGACAGTGTAATAACAGTCCATGGTCAACAGTGTTGAATGCTGATGAGAGATCCAGTAGAACAAAAACTAACCGCTCTCCCCTATCTCTCACCATGAGCAGATCATTGTGCACCCTGATCAGAGCAGTCTCAGTACTGAACTTTGACCAAAACCCCAACTGGACAGGATCATATATGTCAAAGGTCACCAGGTGAGTCTCTAGCAGCAATGCAACAACCTTCTCAATAACCTTGCTTAAAAAAGGCAGGTTAGAGACATGCTGGTAGTTCTCCAGTACATCTGGGTCCAAAGTCATTTTTTTCAAGGAGGCCCTCACCAGTGCACTTTTTAGTTCAGCAGGGAAGATCTCCTCTGACAAGGAACATTGAATAATTTTGTCATACAGTGGGCCCAACTTCCAGAGAAGCCCACCAAGAGTTACTTTGGGTCAGAGTCCAGTTCACAGTATGTTGGTTGCAGCCCTGATATCACCTTCACAACCTCCTTCGTCATTGACTTGTCACTGGCCGAAACTCACCCAGTGACCATTGACCACCATTGTAGCATCCAGTTCCAACACTGCTGGACAATAACTGCCCAGTAGAAGACATCCCAGTTTTAACAGAGGGCACTCTGTCCAAGAAGAACCGAGCAAACTCCTTGCATTTTGTGGATGACGCAGCCTTCATGGGCTCTAGGTAGGCCAGATGTAAAATCCTGTGCACTGCTGAAAAAGCTGAACTGGTTGTTTTTTTCCCAGCGCAATCTCTCTTGACAAGAATTCTGCCTTCTTATGAAAGATTGACCTTGTATGCTCACTGTAGTAAGTATTCAATGTCAGTTTGTCCTCCTGTGCCCTGGACCTCCTCCAATGCCATTCTAACCTCTGCCCCGTAGTCTTCATTGCCTTCAGCTTACCTTCAAATCACAGCGAGCTGAGGCATGAAAGTAGAGGGCAAACATGGACTGGTGCTACCAGGTAGAAGGCCACCCTGATGGCTCCATTATAGGCCACCCCATCTTTCTTCATACCCTCAACAGAAGCTGTCAACATACCTGAGGTGTCCAGTACAATTAGGAGTCCATCAGGTCTCAGCCCTCTCAAAGGGCAGTATCTGACCATCTCCACAGGAAGTGGACTACAGAGGGGTGCACTAAACTCAAAACTAATGGTGCATTGCTTTGACCAGCTGATGGGATCAGTTCTGAGGTTCTTCACTTTACTCCCCATGTGAAACATCAGGTCCAAAGGGTGTCCATATTGGTGAGTTGCAGTTGCAATGACTTGTGTCAGGCCCAGAGCTGTCATACTTAGAAGGAACTCTTGACCAAAGCATGAGAGCTAGTCATTGACCCAGGCATTGAAATTGCCAAGGACAATCCATCATGGTGATTCCAATACCCTGTCAGTGTCGAACTCCACAGCCTCCTGCAGGAAATCCCCCTCTCACCCAGGTGGCCGATATATGAGGAGGACCCTGCACCCAGCACAATGACCCCATGCATGGACATGCCCTTAAAGGATGAGGTGCCCTTATAGGGTGCGCCACCATACTCAGCTCAACTCTAAAAAAGATGGCTACCTCTCTCCCCCTGTGATCCTTTCTTGGGCAGTGCTCTATAGAGAAACCAGCAGGGACAGCTGCCTCCAGAACTGGACCAGCATTATCACCTAGTCAGGTCTCCTTAAAGCATGCCAGGTGACTGAGGAATGAGAAACAAAATCCGCAATAATAGGAGTCTTATTCTTCATTGATCTGGCATTACAAAGCACTGCACAAAGAGGACAAGTAGTGGTGACTGGTCCATCAGCTACCTGTCCACTAAGTCCAGTCGAAACATGGGGGGACAGGGATTAAACACCTACCATTCCCCTCCAATTCTCGTCTAATCATGGGGCATCTCCTAGTCCCCACTGTCTCGATCTCACCCCCCATCAGCCCCCCCATCCCATACTCTAGACCTCCTGTGTTGCCTTCTGATAATCCCTAACCCTCTACACTGGCGATAAACCTCTGCAGATAAGGGGAGATTCCAGAAGGGATGCTGTTCATGCAACAGGGAAGGAGGGTAGCTGAGCCAATGTGGTAGTTCAGGGTAACACATTATCACTACACCACAGAACTAATAATTAACCCCACACCCAAAAAACCTAACAAATGAATCCTCCCCTACATATAGTCTCAACTCTAGTCACACCACTACCCTCCTCAGGCACTCACACCAAAATTACACTCACATCAGTATAAAATTTACAATCCATCCACACCCCAATTCACTTCAATAAAATAATAATCAGATATTACTAAACTCTATACGATGAACTAGGGATCATAAATACGTGAAGCTAATTGGCCAAGAGGTTTTTGAAGCCATGATAATATCAGGCTACATCATCACGGCTTCAGAAAACCTCCGGTCACCAGCCTCCTCATTGACCATGCAGTGTTCTTCATCTCCATCAGTCCTGAGTGAGTCAGACTTCTAGTCGGCCGCTATTTAAAAAGACGAACTCCCACCAGCTGTGCACATGACAGAATTCAGCACAACGCAAGCTGCTGGGACCAATACTTTCAAATCAGCATGTCAAGCAGCATGCGAGTGGCAGCAACGAAATACATTTTTTTCTCTGAAAAGGACAAACCTGACACCCTCGCACTCTAGTCATTCTCATCTCACACAAACCGAGGCTACCCCACAAAAAGAAAGCCATGTGCCAACCACATAAAAAAAACTGCCAGTCTTGTCCCAGACATTGGTAACCATTCTAATGAATTGCCCCAAAACTCTATCTTTTTCTCGTTTAGTAGGGCTATTCCATTAAACATGCCTGGCGGTGCCACACATCATTGGCTTGGGTCCCCAGCTTCTCTCTCAGCATCCAATTCGGCGCATGTTCTCCCACATCAAAAATAACAAAAATAAAGTGCAGTGTGAATGAGGAAAATTGTAAAAAAAAAAAAAAGAAAACTGCAATGGTAAGGAGTGGGTTACCCACTCACAAGAGCTCCACTTCCTCTATCAAAGCCAACAACAGCACCACCTGCATCCCAGAGCCCTCCAGGAACTATTTTATTTAAAGGTATTCCTCCAACACCCCCAAAACACATTTTGAAAATGTTTTAAAATGTTTCTTTTTTTTTGTTTTACTTTAAAAAATGTTTAAACCACTGCATAATAGCAATAATGCACTCCAGGGTGTGGTATATCATGAGATATCGTCACTTCTCGGATCGTTTGATGCACTCGGCCTGTGGCCTCGTGTCCAGCCACCCAAGGTGTGATGATATCCCATGATATACCACACTCTGTCGTGCATTATTGCTTAATTATGAACTATGGATCGAAAATCTAGGAAGCTGATTGGCTGAGAGGTCTTTGAAGCCATGATGATATCGAGCTACATCATCACGGCTTCAAAAAACCTCCGGCCACCAGCCTTCTCACTGACCACTGGCAGAAAACTCATCCAACTGCCGACGCATTGGTGATAAACACGCTGCTTCAGCAGCACCAAGCCGTGGGAAAACCGTGAGCGCAACAACATACAATTAAAACTGCTGCTCCATCAATAATCCTGAAACAGACGACAGGATGTCCTTTTTTTTTTTTTTATTTCCTCCTATCGCACCGTTCCATAGATCCCTCACTCCTCTTCAGGCAAAGCAGCAGAGTTCAAACTGGGGCATACAGAGCCTGTTCATACATCCACTTGCCGTTTCTTCAATTCACCACAAACACCCCCTGTGATCCTGTTGGTACCAACCTATGTATTTTTGGCAGCCTAAGTTACTGCCACAACCCAATCTGCTATTTATTTATAAACCGAAGCTTCTTTTAAACAAAGTGTGCGGTTTTACTGTTTCCATCTCTCTCTTATCAGAAGCACGCGCTCGGCTGCCTGCTTACCATACACAGTAGCGCTCACAAGTCTGACTTTCTAACGGCTATTTTAAATCCTTTTTTAAGAGTTCACCTGTATTTATTAGATGCTAGCATCAACCTAAATGGTGTCTCTTCTCGATCTAGTTGGAAGACTGGAAACATCCCTCCTATACAGTCTGGTCCCGTTCAAACTGTGACCTCTACTCTTTGTAGTGGCTTCAATGACATGTTAAAAATATAAATCCTATGTGTTTTCAGACAGCTCGTTTGCAACGGTCTCATCTCCCAAACAAACCTCAAGTATAAAACAACTGGCTCATGACCACACTATGCAGTGCTGCCAGAGGAAAACATTAGTTTACAACTACACATCCTCCAGAGAAGCGCCACCTGCTGTCCAGAGCCCTCCAGGAACTATTTTCTCAAAAGGTACTCCAACGCTCTAAAATAATTCACACCTTCAGGTTTTAAAAGTTGTATTTTTATTTGTTCACTTATAAAATTTGTACCCAGTTCATAACTGCAATAATGCACTCCAGGGTGTTTTATATCATAGGATTCTCGTCCTTCTCGGGTCGTTGGACGCACTCGGCCTGCGGCCTCGTGTCCAACCACCCGAGACGTGATGATATCCCATGATATACCACACCCTGTTGTGCATTATTGCTTATTTATACAATGGGGTCCAAGAATTTTTTAATCTGACTGGCTGACTGGCACCTTTTACCCATGGTAAATCCTACGATATACCAATGGGGAAAAAGTGCCAGCCACCAGTCAGCTGCATCAGGACCCCTCCCCCCCAAAATCACTCCGACAATGACAAAGTCAGAACTGGCAAAGATGGTGATGGTCAGACAGTGAGATGCTCACTAAACAAAATCACTAGCTGTGAACATCCAACTGACGGGGAACAGAAGGACTCTGATACCAAGAGAGTATTCGGTGATTTTATTTTAAACAACTGACAGCAACAGAGACAGAGAGAGTGTGTCATGGACAATACAGTTTTGTCAGAAGCCCCTTCAACATCATGGTTACCTTTGGTTTCCTATACTGACAAAATTAGCTTTTTTCTTGACACGCTGTTTCACTTCTGGTTATAACACACACACAAAAAAGATGCTACTTGCTCTCCAAAGACTACAGTAGATATTAGAGCTGCCCCCAGTGTCATTGTAAGCACCATTTCCACTGTCACCCTCACAGTTCTGAGATCCCAGCATCAGAAAAAGTAAATGTACCAGCAGTCCCCAAATGTCATACCTCCATACCTCCATAGAGATGGCTGGTGCAGCTTCCATTGGTGTAAAGGAGGGTGGACAAGCTGAGCAAGTGGGTGCAGTCAGGTCGATAGCCAGCCCACATCTATTTTGAGAAAAAACATCAGCTTCACCAAACATCTGTAGGTGAACATTTTTTTTCCTTGAGGAATGGCGAACTAGGGAAAGTGCTCCTTAATAAAAAACAAGGACTAAAAGTTGTCGAAATCATGGCTGAAAAGATGAGCTGTGATACTGAATATACGGCTATGAATATGCACATACCCTGTATTATAGCTCTGGTTTTCGGCCGTGATTTATATAAGTTTTAGCCCTCATTTTTCCTTATGAAGCACTTTCATCAGTTCAAAATTTGTCAGACACTTAAAATATGTCTTCAGCTGACAGGGATGGCACATGCCTCCTGTTACTTCAGTGCCACAACCAACATCTGGCAGCAGCAGTATCAACAACAAGAACAGTAAACTACACCCTGCAACAGACGTTTCCTCCTCTGTGTGTGGGGTGGAGCACAAGGTTGGGGCATGGAGAGGAGGAGGATGGACATTGCATTTGCAGGCCCATACAAATCAGGAATGTAGGGAGACTCTCTCTAGCAACAAGGAACTATTTATTTTTGGGCAGAGCAATAAAATCAATAAAAAATAATTTAAAAGAAAATAAAAACTATTTCTTCTTTTTTTTCTCACCAAAAAAAAGGGATTCATTGTATAATCACAATACACCATGCCAGGGTGTGGGTTATGCTGGGATTTACCCTCTTCTGGTGTGATTTACTTACTTGGCCTGTGGCCTCGTGGCCAAATCACACCAGGCATGGGTAAATCCCAGCATAACCCACACCCTGTCATGGTATATTGCTTATAAACAGTGCGTTCATAAAATAAATACAAATGTGGCAAGCAGCCCCCACATCAAGCATGTAAGCCAAGATCCAAGTAATATGACCAAAATATAAGTCTGAACTTTGTGCTTTTAACTGAGTTTATTTTACAGGGGTAGAGCTTCACACTCTCACTGTGTACACTCTCAATTTAACAATACAGAGAAATAGCTCCTGATCACCAGGGGGAAATAGATGTCAAGCAATAGTAAGGCAAGGCAAGGCAAAATTTATTTAAAGATGCCCAATCCCGGAGGCTCTGGGCACCACACAAATATATAAACACATCTTTCAAAAATACATTAAATTTCGGATGTATGCACATGGTTTTGGAAGTAGTTTTATGAGCATACAACCGAAAATACATATATCCGAAACTGAGTTTTCGTTAAACTGTACTGCGGTAATTCTGTATCACAACAAGACTTGAAGGCAGCATGTGTAGAAGACGAGTTTTACTGATGTGTTTAAATTAAAATTATGCAGAGCACAGCATAACGAGATTATAGTATGGTTTAATACAATGCAAAAATTCAAAGCATTAACATTGGTAGTGTAGGAGTTAGAGAGATGCATAATAGGAATGGCAGTGAAGTATTGAACTGAAACCGACCCCACCACCACCCTGCAGAGACTGACAGGCATTGGGGTGTGCTTTTGTGTCGTCAGGCATACCGGCCACGCCACTTCACCACACCCTACCCTGCAGACACTGACAAGTGTCACGGTGTGCCATGGGGTCTTTGGGCCTTATGCTCACCCCATTCCATAAGGAAATACAGTATGGTACATGCTGACACAAAGTCACTCTTTAGTAAAAAAAAAGCTGTGATTACAGTCTGGTGTGCTTGTATGGCTGCGAGTTTCTCTATGTTACGCTCAAAGCTATAGAACCAATTAAAGTCACTAGTTTCCTTGGTTTCAACAAAATGCCTTATTTTTTTTACATAAGTCCAAAGCTCACCAGTTGAAGGTGGGAGGTCTTCTTCATCCTCCTTCTCGTCATCTTTCTCAGCGGTATCCGTGACACCGAGAACACTGTTACAAGTCTCGGTGTCAGTAAGTTCACTGGAGGATGGCTCTCCCTGATCAATGGCTAGGTAAGCAACAAAATCATCAGCCTGAATACCGGGAGGTGGGGCAATCATTTCAGTGTCCTCATCGATAGGATCAGCGTCGGTCACCTGGCAGATGCCTGCCTTTCTATAACAATTTTTTATTGTGTCAGTGGTTACATCCTGCCATGATTGTGCGGTGAGATGACTAGCCTCCAGTAAGTTGATGTTCTTGGCTTTTAGATTAAAATGCCCAGCTTCTGCATCAATGTCTCTAACAATCTTTGTGACAATTCGGTCATGGTAATGTTGTTTTAGACAGTTTATAACTCCCTGGTCCATCGGCTGAATCAACGAGGTGCAGTTAGGAGGAAGGAAAAAAGTTTTACATTTCTGAGCTCTATTGGCTTATGTGCAGGCAATTGTCAAGTAACATTGCTATCTGTCTTCTCTGCCTCCTTATTTTTTTGTCCCCAGCTTTTAGCCACTCATGGAACAAATTGGCCATCATCCAATCTTTACTGTTCACAGCGTATTCAATGGATAGTGCATTAACATTTAATCCTTTAAAACATCCTGTTTTTTTTTTATTTTCCAACAAGAAGCGATTTAAGCTTCTCTGAACCATCACAGTTAGCACACACCATGATGGACACCCATTTCTTTGCCTTTTTGTGTCCAGATAGTGATTAGCTTCTGAATGAAAGTGTGCCATCTGGGGTTGCCCTGAAAAAAAGGGCAGTCTCGTCTGCATTAAAAATGTTTCTCGCTTCATAGTCAGACAACAATGAGGGCAATACAAAGCGTTATCCAGTCATCTGCTGCACCTGGATCAGACTCACCCTTCTCACCATGGACACATCGATACCCGATACAGTGCCTTCCTTTTCATCGGGACAGCCATCCAGACGTGGGTTCAAGGCACTCGCTCCCTATAGCGACTGCCAGATTACTCACCTTCTCCATGAGTATTTTGCCTGTAACTGGAACACCTCTATCTTGGGCTGAAGAGAACCAATGGAACAGGGCTTCTTCAATGCGAGGCATCCTTTCTGTTCCATTTATATTTTCTGTCTTTAGAACTTCCAGAACCCCAGTCGTTAAGAATCACCTCTCTCTCTGTCTTATAATCCTCCCAATACAAGAGACATCGACACCAAACTGAGTGGACAACTCTTTTCTTGATGCAAAGGCAGATTTTTCTGTAACCCGGACTTTCTGGTTGAGTGATAACATCATCTGCTTTATCTTATCCATGACAGGCTGTGTACTAGCTGAGTTCAGTGATCACTTTAAATAGCAGTTAATGAACTCCAGCAGAAGGTGATTGCAGCTAGTTAACACCTTAAGTGGCATGAATAAGTTGAATGGTAGACTCAGAAACTGATTAACAAAAATATTAGCAGTTAGAGTCACACTTTTGCTAACAAAAAAAGGGCATACAAGCAAAAATACATGGGCATATAAATGAAAATGTTAACATTAGAGAGATAGCAAAATAATTAGGACCAGGCATTAATGTGCATACAAACGGAATGTGCATACAACCAAAAGGCATACAAGTGGAACAGACTGTATATCAATAAAACACAGAAACTGTTAAAATAAAATTATCCATATAAACAGTAAACAAATAGAAAATTCTTAGCATCTATACTCATAACAGTACTTGTAGATTAACATTAATCTGAAAAAGTCTGGGCAAATAGGAGTGCCTTAAGGTGAGTCTTGAAAACCTCCAAAGGGGGGGGCCCTTAACCCCAGAGAGGAGAGAATTCCATAGGGCCAGGGTGGTGACACTAAAAGCCCTGTCACCAGCCAATTTTAGCCTCGACCTGGGAATCGCTAGGGGGCCTCCACAGGAGGAGCAGAGGGGGCGAGTTGAGACAGCAGGTACGAGAAGGTCTAACAGGTAACCAGGGCTCTGACCATGTAGGATCTTAAAGGTGAGAAGCCCACCTTAAAGAGGATCCTCCACCTGACTGGCAGCCAGTGCAAATCACACAGCACAGGTGTAATATGACAAAACTTCATCTGCCCACTAAGCAATCGAGCAGCTGCATTCTGCACTAGTTGCAGTCTGTGGAAAGATCTTCCCATGACCCCAAGGTAGAGCGCATTACAGTAGTCAAGCCTTGCTGTAACTAAGGCATTCTTCAAAGTGGGGAGATCCAGAGGCAGAACAAGGGGTTTTATCCTGGTGACATTTCTAAGATGTAAAACACAGGAGCGGACAATGGAGGATATCTGTGCCTCCATGGTCAAACTCCTATCAAGAATGATGCCAAGATTACGCACCCTAGAGGAGGCCTTCAATGAAACAGAGCCCAGAACAAATCCAGTCTCTGAGTCAGAGGCCAACCTATCATGCACTCTGTTTGAGTCCACCACCAATACCTCCATCTTATTGGGGTTCAGTCACAACCAGCTGAAGGACATCCAGTCATTGATCTCAGCAAGGCAGCTGTTTAGCACATCCACTGCGTTAGATGTTCCAGGGGCAAAGGATAACTATAGCTGGGTATCATCAGCATAGCAATGAAAACCCAATCCATATTTCCTAATGTTACCCCCCAGGGGCAGCATATATACTGCGAACAACATTGGGGCCGAGACCGATCCCTGAGGCACTCCACAAGAAAGGAGACTAGGGGTGGAGGCAAAATTCCCCATTACAACCCATTGCCTCCTGTTGGTTAAAATTACTCAAACTAGCAGATGACAGTACCAGTGAGTCCCTGAGATGGTTAAGCAACACACAATGGTCCACAGTATCAAATGCTGAAGAGAGATCAAGGAGAACAAGAACTGTCCTGTCCCCTCAATTTCTAGCACTGAGGATATCATTCTGCACTCACATATGCGCAGTTTCAGTGCTGTGCCTTGCCCGAAACCCCTGACTGGAACTGTTCATACAGCTCATGGGTTACGAGGTTCTCCTCCAACTGAAGCACCACTACCTTCTCCACAACCTTCACCAACAAGGGAAGATTGGAGACAAGTTGGTAATTTACCCTGACCTCCAGGTCCAAAGATGGTTTCTTTAAGAGTGGTCTCACAAACGCCTCCTTCAAGGTGTCAGGGAAGTCCTCCTCAGATAAGGAGCACCGGACAATCAGGGCAAACACCGGGCCAATAGTGTCTATGCATCTCATCAAGAAATGCGTCGGCACTGGATCCAGTTCACAAAAAGTGTGCTTCAGATTGGCTGCCACCTCAATAACCTCACTTGCCCCCACTGGTTTAAACTCCCCCCAACCAGATGGAGTGCACTTAGAACACATTTGGTGACCACTACCAGCTATAACATTGCTGACTGGAGAAACCTCCTGCTGGATACCGGACACTCTGTCTGAGATAAACTGAACAAACTCCTCACATTAAGCATTTGAAAAAGCTTCTTTGGCTGCAGACAGGCAGGATGAATTAGCCTGTCCACAGTCTGAAAAAGTATAGCTGGTCGGATCTTCCCACCAGCAATCTCCCTGGACAGGAACACTGCCTTCTTATGGTTGATTGCCCCTTGATATGCATTATAATGCACATGCAGGGCCAGTTTGTCCTCCTCCAGGCCAGACTTTCTCCAGCAGTGCTCCAACCTCTGACTCTTTCTCTTCAGCTCCCTGAGGTCCCCTTCAAACCATGGGGACCTCAGGTAGGAAAATTTGGGTCATACATGAACAGGTGCAAGGGAGTCAATGGCATCGGATAGCACTCTATTGTAAGAGTCCACCATGATACCAACACCTCCGACACATGCATTACCCATATCAGATAGATTAGCTGCCACCAAAAAAACCTCTGGGGTCAATCCCTGCAAAGGGGATTGACCCCAGAGGGTTGGTGTTGATAGTATAAAAATAGTATGATATGCTGTAGTGGTCATAGAGTGGAAACCCCCTTGGCACTCACTGACCCTCCTAGTGGGCTGGTGAAGCAGCCCAGACTCAGGGTGGCCTCCGCAGAGTCCATAGTCCCTGCAAGTCAGTCCCAGCACTTCATCTACAGAGATTTACTATCTGCCATCTCACCACTGGCTTACCAGACCTTCCAACCAGTTGTCCCAGCAGATCTTAAAATCAGTTCAGAAGCTACAATGATATCTGTATTCTACTACTTAGATTAATATCAGTGTTCTTGCCACTTAGAGCAGGTAGCCAAATCTTGCGGGTAGAAGTGAAAAATAAGTACAAAAATAGCGGCACTTACAGTCTGCAGGTAGCCAATAGTAGACGTTCATTACCAAAATTGGTGGGGGCAAAGCAGCAGCAACCATTTTCCAGGAGGCAGGAGCCAAATGATGCTTCCTAGGTATTAAACAAAGAAATATCCTGTCAGCAGACACTAACTGTCAATGAGCATCGGACCTCGCTCCATACCAACAACTCAGGAAACTGATCACAATGTGGTCAATGCAGTCATTACAGCACTATAGCTAAAACAGTTAAACACCTAACCTTTCAAACATTAGTGTCCCAGAGTTAGTGATTTGTCCATGAAATGTACATAGATCCAGTATGGGAAAACCGGGGCTGCATATACAAACCATCTCATAGTAGCGGGAAGTTACAGCTTGCAAGCAGCAAACATCGCAACTGTCTCACCAGGCTGCTGACCACAAACATTGCAACTGAAAGCTAAAAACACTAGGGACTCCATTTTCAAAGGTTATCATGGCACAAACCAGGTTTGAGCCATTCTGGAGGTGCTAAAAAAATGGCACTTAGTGGAGGCGGCATTCTGCGCATTTCAGAATGCAGAGCAGCACCTAACTTGCTACACGCAGGGAGAATGCTAACCACCTGCTCCTCTCTTATCATCGAGATGTGCTAATGAATTGGTAAAAAGAAACCCCAGAATGGTGGAACTGTGGTCAGAATAGGAATGCAAACTGAGAGGCTCTCTGGCACCTTGTAGTGAGTAGATTTATTGCTCCATTGCTGACATCTTGAGTTTGGTGGATTGGTTGGGGTATACGCTGCACTTTGTGGCTGGCATTGTTGTTTTCACTGAACTCTGTGTGGCATGGCAGGGTTGCTTAGACATGTCCATGAGATAGCCCGACTTCCATTTGAAGAATCAACAATTAAGCCTTCAGGCAGTGCAGGCAAAAAGCAGGTCAAGCCTCCAGTCAAAGTAGATGCCACAGCTAGTTTTCAAGTGGAAGGACTAGGGGTGCCAGTACTGGAAGGAGACTTCAATGCTCAGTGGCCTACTGACACCTGGCTAAAAAAACACAACCCCAAGTGACTACCTCATCTGGTGAATCTGTGCAAAGCCCCTCAGGTAACCCCTTCATCTGGGAAAGCCAGGTGAAGCGGGGGTTGTTTTTGGCACACATAAAGGAAAGCAAGTTAGCCAAAAACCATGACTGGGACATAAACATACCAGGATACACTATCAATCAATCTATCAATACACTATCAGGAATCAAAGTAACAGAACAAAAGAGAAAACAGGGAGGAGAAGAAGCACTGTGGGTAAATTTAGAGACCGGCAATGGCACCACAATCTGCACAGGGGTTGTATACAGACCCCCTTCTCAGGGGGAGGAAATGGACAAGGAAATGATAGAAGGTATACTTAGTATGGCAAAAAAAGGGGAGATATTGCTGATGGGTGATCTGAATATGCCAGATGTTAACTGGAGTGCAGTTGCCACAGCCACTTCGAAGAGTGGGGTTATTCTAGATGCCTTACAGGGGGCATGCCTTAGACAACTAGTATTGGAGCCCACTCGAGGGAGCAATCTTAGACCTGGTTCTCTCAAATGGAGATGGAGAGGGATCACAGATGTAGAAGTGGGTAGCCATCTGGGAACTAGCGACCATCGAACAGTATGGTTCACAATAAACACAGCAATAGAGTCAAGCCATACAAAGGCAAAGGTACTGGACTTTAGGAGGGATGACTTTGCCAAAATAGGTAAGTGCCTAAGGAATGCACTAGCAAATGGGCAGTAAGGAGGGGTGGAAGAACAATGGGGAATAATAAAAACTGCCATCACAGAGGCAACAAGCCTTTGTGTGAAGCAAATAAACAAAACTAAACGATGTAAGAAACCACTATGGTTCTCAAAGGAAGTGGCAGTGAAGGTTCAAGAGAAAAAGAAAGCTTTCAGGAAGTACAAGGAATCACAGAAGGAGCAGGACAGAGAACTGTATCAGTTAAAGCAAAAGAAGCTGGGAAGGCAGTCAGAACAGCAAAGGCCCAAACCGAGGAAAAGATAGCCAACTCAGTTAAGAAGGGGGATAAAACCTTTTATAGGTACATCAGGGAGCGAAGGAAGACCAAGGGAGGGATAGTGAGGCTTAATAAAGGGGGATGGTGGGCAGAGGGAGACTGTGAAAAGGCAGAGATACTAAACAAATATTTTTGCTCAGTATTTACAAAGGAAGAGGAGGGGTACCTAGAACAAACAGTAGAAACACACTGGATACAGAAGTTGATAGCAGCCCATTTACAGAAGAAAGGGTTCTGAAAGAACTCTTAAAACTGAAGGTGGACAAAGCAATGGGGCCTGATGGGATTCATCCCAGAATTCTAAAAGAACTAAGGGTAGAATTAGTGACACCACTGACTACCCTGTTTAACAAATCATGGGAGGATGGGGTGGTACCTGAGGACTGGAGGAGGGCAGATGTGATTCCCCTTCACAAAAGTGGGAGCAAGGCAGAAGCAGGAAACTACAGACCTGTTAGTTTAACCTCAGTGGTAGGGAAAATGATGGAGTCACTTCTGAAGGAAAGAATTGTCAAGTATCTAGAGGCCAGAGGGCACAGGACCCAAGGCAGCATGGATTCACAGCAGGAAGGTCATGCCAGACAAATCTGATAGATTTATTTGACTGGGTGACCAAAGTAGTAGATCAGGGAGGGCTGTGGACATGGCCTACCTAGACTTTAGCAAGGCATTTGACACAGTCCCACACAAAAGATTAATATACAAGTTAGCTAGCCTGGGAGTGGGTCCCAAGATGACAGCCTGGGTAAAAAATTAGCTGGAAAATAGGACACAGAGAGTAATAGTAAATGGAGTCCACTCTGATGAAAGGGGGGTTACTAGTGGGGTACCACAGGGTTCAGTATTAGGACCAGTCCTCTTCAATGTCTTGATAAGAGACATTGCAGAGAAACTGGAAGGAAAAGTATGTCTCTTTGCAGATGACACAAAGATCTGCAACAGAGTTGATGCACAAGGTGGGGTGGAAAGGATGAAAAGGTACTTGGCAAGGTTAGAGGAATGGTCAAATGTATGGCAGCTTAGATTCAATGCTAAGAAGTGCAAGGTAATGCACCTGGGAAACAAAACCCAGGGGAAGAGTACACAATGGGGCGAGATACTAATGACAACAAAATGGAAAGGGACCTGGGGGTAGTCATATCAGATGACCTGAAGGTGGGCAAGCAATGTAGAGAGGCAGCAATGAGGGCTGCGGGATATTGGGATGCATCGGGAGAGGCATCACCAGTTGAAAACAGGAAGTTATTATCCCTCTGTACAGACAGCTGGTCAGACCCCATCTGGAGAACCACGCGCAGTTCTGGAGACCCAGTCTTCGCAAAGACATAGACAGAATGGAAGCTGTCCAGAGGAGGGCAACTAAAATGGTGCAGGGTCTGCACCAGAAGACATATGAAGAGAGACTAAAGCAGCTTAATATGTATAGCCTCATGGAAAGGAGGGAGAGGGGATGATACAAACTTTCAAGTACCTCAAGGGAATCAACAAAGTCCAAGAGGTAGCATCTTTCAAAAAAGAGTGTGCAAGAACAAGAAGGCACAATTTGAAGATGGGGGCGGCTCAGAGGTAATTTAAGAAGTATTTTTTCACAGAGAGGGTTGTGGATGCATGGAACGGCCTTCCGGAGGAGGTCGTGGAGTCAAAAACAGTGGTGGAATTCAAGCATGCATGGGACAGTCATAAGGCAATTCTAGGGGATAGGGGTAGGAAGAAGTAGGCTGCTGGTTAACTAGGATCTGCAGCTTATCCAGTAGGCAGGGAAATGGGCAGACTGGGTGGGCCAAGCAGTCTTTATCTGCCATCAAATTCTATGTTTCTATGTTTCTATGTTTTAGGGAAAAGTCTGATTTGGTAGGGGTGAAATGCTGAGAAACCCGTTACCCCCATCCCCCCAAAACGGCAACCCTCAATGGGAGGTTAAGTCCTCACAGGGCAAAAGAAATGAAAGAAAAATGGCCTGCACCTCTGAAGCATCAATGAAGGCAGGAAAACTTTATAAAGGGGGCAATATACAAAAGAAAAAAAAGAAAGGAAAGGACAGTAATCCAAGGCATGCAAATTCCCCCCCTCCCCAGTAACTCCTGTGGCATACCTTGGGTCTCCAGTCTTCAGCTATGACATCTTTACCCTAAAAAAAATAATAATAACAATACCAACAGCAGAAATTTAAAAGAAAAAGGGGAACAGGATTTACAGGTGGAGAAAATGGCTTCAAAATCCAGGGGAAAAAAAACATTGAAAAGGAGAAAATGGGGGGGGGGGTGAAGAAAGAAAAAGAAGGATGAAGAAAACTCTGAAGAGTCATCGAGCTCTATCAGAAGAAGGGAAATATGCAAAGGACTCTCAAGAAGAAATTCTGAAAGAAATGAGGCAAGGCTTTGAGGCATTAAACTTGGCAGTTTCTACCCTTACTCAGAACCTCTCTGAAGTAGTTGACAAATTGGATCTTCTGGCTATAAGAGCTACAGAGTGTGAGGACAGAGTTAGTAAAATTGAAGACACTTTTCCTAAAATATCTGATACATTAGCAAATAGTAAGAAAGAGCTGGAAGACCTGAAATTAAAAGTAGAAGACCTAGAATCAAGGTCAATGAGGGTAAATCTAAAAATTAGGAACCTTCTTGAGGGTATCCAGGGCAACAGCCCTCAAAGCTTCTGTGAAGAAATGCTGTCAACAATGTTGGGCCTCCCTTTCTCTGAAAAGGAAGTTCAGGTGGACAGAGCACACAGAGCATTGGGTTCTAGAGACATCCGTGGTAGACCTTGGTTTATGTATGTGAAACTGCTGCATTATCAGGATAAAGAGAAAATATTAACAAAGGCAAGAATTGAGAAAGGCCTATATTTTAATGGAATGAAGCTACAAGTGTAACCTGATATGCCACATTCCATATTAGCAAAGTGTAAGGGCTTCAATCAGGTGCAAGATCAGTTGAGAAGGGAAGGTATTCAGTTTGCCATGCTCTGTCCTGCTAAACTAAGGGTGCACCTGGATGGGAAACTCTATTCTTCCCTTCTCCAGCAGAAGTGGATGAAGCATTAAAAAACAGATGGAAATTCCCCTCAGAAAACCCTGATCCTGGGGGAACTGTGGGAGGTCCTTCAAATAACAAGGAATAAGTAAAATAGTGCTTGCCTTGCATTTAGAGATCACTCTTTGGGCACTTGTTCTTCAGTTTGGGGTTTTGGGGGGTTGGGTTATGGAGGGTGGGGGATAAACCAAATTAAAGGAATTTCGGTAATATTTACTATTGCATAGTAGTGGATTTTTTTTCATCTCTCTCTCTCTTTGGGGTCTTTCTTAGCCCTCTTTTTAGTATTTATAAGGGGGTATGGAGTAGTGTTTGTGACCTGAGGGGAACACTGGATAGATTAAGCAAGTTTCTCCTCAACTCTAACAATTCTTGCATTTAGTAGAGGTTTGGCAACCTCAAGGGGGGAGAATGTCCATTCGTTGTTAGGACACTCGGGTGGATGGGGTATATATGAAAGTATGTTTAGCCTCTTAGATCTTATTGTTAAGATATGTGTGATGCAAAAGTCTAAATTAGAATGGGTGATGGTAGGGGGATAAGCATAATAAAAGAAAAAAAGTTGTTGTGGTTATACAAAAGGTGGACTCAAAAAACCGTGGGTGCTCATGTTCACCATTTACCAAACTACAAAGTATGGGGATTCTTGAGGAAGCTAGGAAAGGAGCCATGGTGGTTTTTTGTTGTTTGAAATTTTGTAATAATATCTTTGGCAGGCCTCGATAGGGGAGACTTCAAGTGGAGGAAGTTACTTCAAAATGGAAACATTAAAAATAATGACATGTAACCTGAAGGGGTGTAAGGAGAGGATTAAGTGGTAAAAATTGTAAATAAAAGAAATATTGACTGCCTTTTCTTGTAGGAAACATTTTAATGGGAAGGATGCCTTGTTGTTTGGGAATCTGCTGGAGGCAGAAGGGTATCTTTCTAACTTTTCAGATGCTGCAAGGTGCATAGCCATTTTCATCAGAAAACAGCTAGAGTACAGAGTAGCTAAAGTAATAAAGGATGATTTAGGGAGGTTTGTTATAATAAAAATATTTCTTCATAATAGCCCTATTACATTAGCATCAATATACAGCCCAAATCAGGATGATCATGTCTTTTTAACAAACTTGTTTCTAGAACTCTCACAATTTGGGGCTACTATGGTAGTTGGAGGGGATTTCAACTTAACATTTGGAATAATAGACAGGGAACCTCCAATGTTGCAAAACAAAAAAACAAGTTCTGATTGTGGTGAAACAAATGAACCGTGATTTAAACCTGAAGGACCCCTTTAGGCATTTACATCCGGTGTAAAGAAGTAGCACTTCTCCAAATCACATAGGGCTTTTTCTAGGCTAGATTTTTTTTATTTATCAGGAACTGTGTAAAAAGGTTAAGAATATTTCTTATGAACTGATAAGCATATCTGATCATGCGCCTGTTGTTCTGGAGGTGGGCCTTGTGGCACCTGGGGTTAAACACCCAAGTAAGACCTATTGGAGGTTATATAATTCCCTACGATATTTTACAGGTTTTAGGAAATGGATTTGGGAAGAAATCCATTGGTTCTGGATACACAACTCTGATCAGAATATAAAATATTACTTATTATGGGACACAATGAAAGCCTACTTGAGAGGTTGGATAATGTCTCAAGTGGGGTTAAGGAAAAGGACATTTGATAGTAAACTAGAAAATCTGAAAAGGGAACTTGCTTCAGCTGAGCTCGAACACATAGTGACTCAGACAGAACAAACAGAGGTAAAATTAATGTTAGCAAGGGACAGGGTGGAACAAATTATTCAGGAAAAAGCTGAAAAAGAGATGTATTAAGCTAGGGCTACGTACTATTTTTATGGTGAAACACCTGGTAAAATACTGACCTGTCAGATTCAGTGTGAAAAAAAAAATACAATTCAAGCCATAAGAAGGGAAGATGGGGTAACGTTCTTAGAAGAGGAAGGCATTATAGCAGCCTTTCAGATATTTTATAAAAAAAAGTATACCCCTGAGAAGAATCCAGAGAAAGGGCTAATTTTAGATTACATTAATAGTCTGCACTTACCTAGAGTCTCCAGCCAAGATTTAATAGGCTTAAATAAGGATATTACACTGGAAGAAATAAAAACAGTAATTTGCTCATTTCCAAATGGCAAAAGCCCTGGTCCAGATGGGCTATCCTTTGACGTGTATAGAAACCTCCCAGATGTCTGGACCCCACTGCTGGTGGATTTATACAACACATTTTTGAAGGAAGGGAAGATACCCCAATCTTTTATTGAGGCTAGAAGACTAGGTTTGCTGGCAAAGGCACCTAGCTTCACTTGAGCTCTTTTCTTCTAGGTTTGCTTGTAAGAACAGAGCAAGGAACATCATTTTTAGAGCAAGGAACAAGGTTAAGGCTTCTTTTTGCCAGGTAGAGTTACTGTTTGTTCTCTCTATTTTTTTTGTTCTCACAAGGTTTAATATTGTTTTTTGCTTACATTTTACTGCTATAATCTTCTCTGATTCAAATTGCTGTTGCAGGGTATTCTTTCTGCTGCATTATTACAGAGTGTGCCTACAGGTTTGTTAATGTTTTGTGATTACTGCTGTAATCTCTGATTCAAATTGTTTTTGAAGATACATCTTCTGTTATTCTGCTTTATTTTTCTCTGTAGCAAAGTGTTTTTTGCAGGGCATATCTTATGTGAAATTGTTACAGGTGGTATGTACAGGTTTTACAGTTGTATCTCTCATTAGGCTAAGCTTTCAGGACTACTGCATTTGTTGTTGGTTGATTGTTTCTGCTCTTACCTCCTTGTTTCTTTCATCTGTGGTTCTTCCTTTTCAGCAGGGGAAGGGCCCAGCCACCGGCCCCATCCCCAACCACGCCATGCTACACTCCTTTTATAGAGTAGTACAGTCGTGACATTTCCTGTAACAAAGCAGAAAGGAGAGGATCAGAGAGGTATCCACACAGTGACCTCACTTACAGTGGCACAAGTAATTTAACTTGTTACAGCAAGTTATACAAAAACAAAAACAAACAAACAGCAACAAAAAAATCTTGCTTTTGCTTTCATTTTCCTCCTTCTAATTACTCGGACTAGGTTATAAACGTGACAGCTCAACTGAAATGGATATTATTAATTGCAGACACTGTGGGACATCTTTCAAAAGGGCAGTTATACAAGATTTAGGATGCTGTCCTACATGCTGGACCATTGGCATATTCAGGAGGAAATATATTACGATGACATAACTCTGGTATTGTTTGCATCCATCCTACCTGTACCAGCTTGTTTGTATCTATGTCTTAATTTTACTGTTATACTTATGTGTTGTACTGCTCTACTGTGTATTTTGGTTTGTCTTACTGTGACAAGGTACCTTTGTAAATGAGCCTATGGCTCAAAGGTTTTCTAAACTGCTGTTTAAATAAAATAAATAAAAAAAAAAATATTATAAGAACCGCCTGTCATTTCCCCAATATCCAATTGAAGCACCTCAACCGCAGAGGATAGTTGGCCCAGGAGGTTGGCAGGTGGTTAGGAGGGGTAAATCAAGTGCCCCATCACTCAGTGCTCTCCAATGTATCACCTCCACAAACCAAATAAAAACTACGTAAGCAATAATACCCGACAGGATGGCCGGTATTGTGCTATACCGGACAGCCAAGGGGGTAATGAGGCCCGATGCTGCAAGGTGTTTTTTTTTTAATTTTATATGAAAGGCAGCAAGGGTACTGATTACAATTTACATTTTCTACAGAGAACGTATTGTGGACTGGCGTGGGGTGTCAGGGGTGTCAGCTCTCGGTAAGCAAGAGAAAAAATGGTGGATATTTTGAATAGGAAATGAAGGGGTTGTAGCCAATTGGAGAGCTGGCATGGCACAAACATTCTGGTGATGGGGCTGGCTGAGCTGGTACTTTTCATAGGTGGGCATCTGTTGTCTGATAGATGCCCACCTAGAGAAGTGCCTCAGCCAATCACAAGGCTGAATTACTTTTACCCATTTTCTAAAAACAGATATCTGACACTATCTCCAAAAATCAAACAAAGGGGTAGAGGACACTGCAGAGCAGGACACTGCTGTACAGGAGCTAGCACTACAACACTCACCCAAAACAGGGACCAAAACAAAAAAAAGCAAAAAGGAAATCCAAAACACTTCTGATCATAGGATACTCTATGATTAGAGGAGTTGATATGTACATCCAGCCGTGTGTAATGGTCAGATGTCTCCAGGGTACATCAGCGTGGAGAGACACTGACTACATTGCTAAAATTGTGCAGGAAGCAGTAGAAAACATCGATGTTGTGGTACACATAGGGACTAATGATCTTGCCAGCTGGTCAGTTGTGGAGACCAAGGAACACCTGACCAGGCTGGGAGACAAACTGTCATCCCTTTCATCTGGCATCTCCTTCTCTGAGATCCTGCCAGTCTGGGAGAGGAAGGCAGATGGACAGAAGGTCAGAGAAGGGGAGATAGGGGAGCTAAACATGTGGCTCAGGGACTGGTGCTAAGAAAAAAGGACACACATTTGTAGGTAACTGCCAACAGTTTTGGGAGCGAAAGTTTTTTAAATTTGATGGACTGCATCTGATTAAGGAGGGAGTCAGTGCATTGGGGCAGAAGTTTGATGGCTTTACAGAATATTTAAACTATCCAATGGGGAGAGGGGTGCAGCACCCAGTACATCGAACAGGAAGAACACTCCTCCCTCCTCAGCTAGTGATCAAACAGAAGTTCATCATGTTTGTAGTTCACTGGCATCGCCAGGTAAGGAAAAAGATCTGACTCCCTATATGATGTGCAGGGGAAACACCAGACCTCACCCAACAACTAACGAACTGAAAACTGGCCAATGGAAATTCATGTACACAAATGCCCGCAGTCTGGGAAACAAGATTCCAGACCTACAGGTAACAATGACAGAGGCTTAACTGGACATAGTAGCCATTAGTGAGATGTGGTTCACCAGTAACCACACTTGGGAGACTACAGTACTCAGCTATGTACTGTTCAGAAGAGGCCGAGGTGCAAAAAGGCGGGGGCAGTACCCTTTATGTCAATGAAAATATCAAAGTTAGAGAAATTCAGAATACACATAAGGAGCCAGAAGAACTGTGGTTCACCCTGGAAACAGGAAATAGGACAGCCATATGAACTGTGGTTGTCTATAGGCCTCCAGACCAGGGGGAGGACATAGACACATTACTGTTAGAAGATATACAAAACATGCCAGCTAAATGGTAGGTTCTGATAATGAGAGACTTCAACATTCCAGATACAAATTGGTCAATGCCAGCAGGAACATCCACCAGAACTTGACACATAGTGGATTCCCTGCAGGGGGAGGCCCTCAAACAACTGGTACAATAACCCACAAGAGACAGAGCTATCCTAGATCTAGTACTGACTAATGGGGAAAGGATCACAGATCTCCAGGTAGAAGGTCACCTGGGGGCCAATGACCATCACATGGTATGGTTCAGTTTGGCCACTAGAACTAAATCATCCCATTCCAAGGCAATAATATGGGATTTCAGAAGAACTGACTTTGATAAGATGGCCAACAGAGTTAAGCTAGCCCTGGCAAGAAGAAATACAGGTGAGGGGGTATAGGCAATGTGGGCAAGCATTAAGGATGCAATACTTGAAGCAATGTCCCATTGTGTTAGGGAGATAAGCAAGACCAAAAGAAGGAGGAAGCCACTTTGGTTCTCAGAAACAGTAGCAGAAAAGGTCAGCGTCAAAAGGCTGGTCTTCAGAAAATAAAAAGGAATGCAGCGTGATGAAGATAGGGAGGCATACCAAACTTCCCTAAGGGAAGCAGGGAAGGCAGTAAGGCAGGCAAAGGCCCAAACTGAGGAAACATTAGCACGAACAGTAAAAGAAGGGGACAAGACTTTCTATAGATATATTAGTGAAAGGAGAAAGTCCAGAGGGAATATTGCTAAAATCAAATGGGATAAGGGGACTGTGTGGAGGAAGACCAAGGAAAAGCATCTATCTTAAATAGATACCTCTGCTCAGTATTTACTGAGGAGAAGGTAGGGCAGGGCCCACAGCTCAGCACCATGGACATGGGGAGGGAGGTGTGCACAAGTCCCTTCACAAAAGAAAGGGTCCTACAAGAGCTCACTAAGCTCAGGGTAGACAAGGCAATGGGACTGGATGGCATACATCCCAGGGTACTAAAGGAGCTAAGGGTGAAACTAGCACAGCCATTATCAGAATTGTTTAGTGAGTCTCTGAGCACAGGAAAGGTCCCAGAAGATTTGAGAAGGGGCTCATGTGACCCCGCTCCACAAGACTGGTAGCAGGGAGGAGGCAGAGAACTACAAACCAGTCAGTTTTACCTCAGTAGTTGGCAAGATTATGGAGGATCTCCTTATGGAAAGGATAGTACAACACCTGGAATCCATAGCAGCACAGGATTCAAGATGGCATGGGTTTACAACAGGAAGGTCATGTCTAACTAATCTCATAGATTTCTTTGACTGGCTAACCAAGGAGGTGCAGTTGATGTCACCTAACTTGACTTCAGCAAAGCTTTCAATACTGTTCCACATAGAAGATTGATTAATAAGCTGGGTAGGCTCGGGGTGGGTCAGAAGTTGGTCAACTGGGTGGCAAACTAGTTGGTGGGCAAACACAGAGAGTGGTGGTAAATAGTATACAGTCAGAAGAGATGCAAGTCACATGTGGGGTACCTCAGGGATCAGTCCTGGGGCCAGTCCTCTTCAGTGTCTTCATTAGCGACATTGCAGATGGACTGGAGGATAAGATTTGTCTGTTTGCAGATGGCACCAAGATCTGCAACAGAGTAGATGATCAAGATGGGGTGGGCAGAATGAGAAGAGATTTGGATAAACTGGCAAAATGGTCAGAAGAGTGGCAACTGGGGTTTAACGCAAAGAAGTGCAAGATCATGCACATATGGAAGAGAAACCCTGAAGCCACCTATAGGTTTGGAGGGGAGTTACTGGCAATCACAAAGAAAGAAAGAGACTTGGGTATCGTCATCACAGATGACCTGAAACCATCCAAGCAGAGCACTAAAGTAGTAGCTATGGATAGGGGGATGTTGGGGTGTATTAGCAGGGGTATCACAAGTCATAAGAGGGAGGTAATAATCTCTCTTTACAATTCACTGGTTAGGCCCCATCTGAAGTACTGCATGCAGTTCTGGAGACTGCACCAGCACAAGGACATTAACAAAATGGAGGCAGTCCAGAGAAGGGCAACCAAAATGGTGCAGGGACTGCATCAGAAAACATATGAGGACAGAGTAACAGAGCTCAAAAAAATATATATATATATCTATATATATATATATACCCTAGAGCAAAGGAAGGAGAGAGGTGACATGATTGAAACATTCGAACATCTTAAGGGCATGAACAAGGTGAAAGAGTCTAACATGTTTCAATATAAGAAAAATAGCAGGACAAGAGGACACAGCATAAGATTAGAGGAAGGCCAATTAAGGGGTAATGTGAGGAAGTTCTTTTTCACAGAAAGGGTGGTAGATGCATGGAATGGCCTACCTCAGGAAGTAGTGGATATGAATACTGTACAGAGCTTCAAACAGGCATGGGATAAGCATAAGGAGCAATACAGATGAGTATGAATAGATAGGCCATTGACAAATTCTTAAGGTAAAAAAATGGGCAGACTGGATGGGCTTGCAGTCCTTATCTGCCATCAACTTCAATGTTTCTATGTTTCTATATTGCTACTTAAAAAAGATAAGTCTCCAGAAGAGTGCTGATCATATTGGCCTATTTTACTTTTAAATAGCGAATATAAAATATTTTTAAAAATCTTGGCCAAAAGACTGCTAAAATTATTCCGGACTTGGCCCATTAGGACCAAGTGGGGTTCATGACAGGTAGAAGACTTTAACATAATACTAGAAAGGCCCTTAATGTTACACAGGCGCTCTCATGGATGAACATTGCACTCCTGTCATTCATTGGACACAGCAAAAGCCTTCTACAGGGTGCAGAGCCCATTCCTTTTTGAGGTCTTGAGAGGATATGGCATTGACGGGAACTTTGTAAAATGGATTGAGTTAATATACCACATGCTCTTAGCCAGAATAAAAATTAGTGGAAGTTATTCCCCATTTTTTCAATTAGCAAGGAGGAACAGACAGGGGTGTCCCCTGTCCCCATTGCTGTTTGCATTGTATTTGGAACCTTTAGCTACAAAGTTATGATCTCGGGTGCTTGAGTTAGAGGTCTCTTGGAGCTCTGGCTCAATTTTGAGTATACTTTATGCAGATGATATATTACTGGCTTTGAAAAACCTTAATACATCCTATCCCATTGTATGTAATATTTTGGGAATGTTCAGCTCTCTCTCGGGGTACAAGGTTAACTGGAGGAAGAGTGAACTCTTTTATCTAGGGAGCTCCTTTGACATTAGGGATCCCTTATTGTTAGGTATAAGGAGAGATATAATTAAATATTTGGGGGTTATATTGGCTGTGGATATACAAAGGGTTTATCATCTTAACTATGACATGCTGATGTTTAAGATAAAGGCAGATTTAGCAAAATGGCAATATCTTCCTATAGTATTATTAGGGTGGATTAATATTCTTAAAATGAATATTTTACCCACATTGTCATTTTTCTTTGAATCCATTCTCATTATGCTTCCAAAGCAGTTCTTTGTGGTTTTGGATAGAGTGGTGAGAGGTTTTCTTTGTCGGGGGGGAGGGGTTCAGTCTAGGATTGCGCTACATGTGCTCTGTCAAGGTAAAGAAGAAGGGGGGATGGGCTGCCCAAATTTCCGATTGTATTACCCAGCTGCACAACTCAATATAGTATACTGCTGGTTTCATGGACCCTAGAATAATTTAATAGCATGAAGCTGTATGGAAAAAGAGAAAATTAAGGGGATGGTGCCTTCCAATCCTTTGGTGCTTCATAAACCAGGTAAGGGGAAAGTAGGTTTAGAGCTCCTGGACACCACAAATGCCACTATAGAGGCTTGGGCAAATGCCTCTAGGGTACTTAAGGCCCTGCTAGGTATATCCAGATTGACTCCAATTTTTAATAATAAATATTTCAAACCCTCTCTAGAAGATAACATATTTAAAAACTGGTATTTCCATAAAACATTCAGTCTGTTGGGGATTTCTATACAGGAGATAGTTTTATGCAATTTCTGCAATTTCAAGCTATGTACGTCATACCATCTACACAAAGATGGCAGTACATGCAGGTTAAAAATGTTGTGTTTAAAAAGAATGGTGATTCTTTTACTGTTACAAACAACCCTTGGTAAACACTGTTGAAGATCTGGAAACTAATAAGCAACATATTTCCAGATTATATCATACTTTATTGGAGGAAATTTGTAGTCCACAGGTTGAGGCCAAATCCACTTTGAAAAGATTAGGGTTCATAATAATAGATTATTGCTGATTTATTTAAATATATTACATAAAGCATACCTTACACCTGCAAGGTTGCCTAAATTTGATGCCTCCATACCCGAGCTCTGTCAAAGATGTAACAGTGAAAAGGGGATGTTTTTTCATATGTTAGTAGACATGAAGAGCTTAGAAATTTTGGGGCATTTATTTGGTCTATGTTATGTAAGATTTTAGGATATAGTTTCCCATTCGATCCAGGAATTGCAATCTTTGGCTTTCTGATGGACTCATTGGATCCCCTGGGTAGCCAAAAGTCTCTTTGGAACACTACTCACAGTAGAAAAGTTGGCAACACAAGCTCCACTTTCATCTGATGTAACCAAAACACCATCATAAGATGAAGTGGACAAGAACCGTAGATCCCATCAGGAAGTTCTTTATTAATCCATAAATAAGTGAAACATCCATGGTAAAAAATTTGGTCACAGGTCACAGAGTGCGCAACCCCTCCCCACGCAGTCTCACACAGAACCAAACGTTTTTGTGGAATAATGCTTTCTCAAGGCCTTTATGGATTAATAAAGAATTTCCTGATGGGATTTATGGTTCTTGTCTAGTTCATCTTATGATGGTGTTTCGGTTACATCGGATGAAAGTGGAGCTTGTATTGCCAACTTTTCTACTGTGAGTATTGTTCCTTTTTTGTTGGCACTGGCCTTGCTGCATTGTAGCCACCTTTTTTCTGTTTTTCATTGTTTCTCTTTGGAACGCTGATATTTTGGTGGGCAGTAAGATAATCTTACAACATTGGAAAGACATAGATGCTCCAATACACTTTGAGTAGATACAGAAAATGTTGGACCATGGAAGAACTGATAAGGCAATTTATCTTCTTGAAGAAGATTATGAAAAATATAAGTAAATTTGGTCCCCATTATAATTTAATTTGGCTAACTCAGCTAATTTGACTTCCTAGGAATTTGGCTTATGGATGTAGTGGCAATGATGTAACAAAAGTCTTCATGAGTGGTAATGATGATTGCATCACCCGTGCTCTGAGCCACTTCATCTAATTAAAAAAAAAAAGTTTGTGCCATTCTAACCTAGAATAGCACCAGCTGTCATGGGCATGGCCCTATTCAAAGGTCACCTATGTGTGGTGCACCTCCTATAGTGCCGTCATGCACGATATCATGCTGTGCCCATGCAAATAAGGGATCCTTCATGCATATGCAGTGCAGCACAAAACTGAGTTTTCAGAAGTACTAGACAGCCACTTGCATGGTGCAGTTCAATGTTTCTGAAACAAAGCCCCCAACCATGTGCAGAGGGGGTGGGTGCCCCATACCCTATCCACGCACTAGCAAGTGCTGGGTTCCCAGGTGGCCTAGCAGTCCATCCCTAGCTCTAATCCCCTCCCACAATATAAGACAGTACTCCCTGGTAATCTAGCGGTCCCTCCCTAGCTCCGATTGCCCTTCACAATATATGACAGTGCTCCCTGGAGGTATAGTGATCCCCCCCTCCCTCATTCTGACCTGCCCGTAGCATACATATATATGTCCCTGGTGGTCTAGTAGACTCCAACTCCCCACCCCAGCAGGTACTTTCCCACCACCCTGCTTTCCCTTGTCCCAACCCTGAGATCCAGCAACCAATACAGCCCTCCGCTCACCACCATGGTGCGCCACAGACCTCAAGGAGTGCATACTGTACAATCAGCTAATGACACACAAATGAGGGACAATTACGATATGGATCCTGTGCTCCCACATGCACATATGGATACCATTATGGACTTATCAGAGCACACAGTAAAATAAGATACTGTTATACTATCTCAAAAAGTAAGGAAATAAATTGTAAAAATCTGCATTAATGCTCTAGTTAGGGCCAAAGCCACAAAGGTAGGGAAACGTAGCATTAGGATTTTCAAAGCTAGTACCCCACACCCACACTGCACACCCTAACAGGCATCGGGGGTACCTTGGGGTCATTGGCCCTATGCTTAGCCCATTCTATAAGTAAATAAGCTGAGATGGGTACAGTACAGGAGAATGGGGTGAGCGTTAGGACGACTACCCAAAGACACACCCCTGGCACCTGTTGGTGTGTGCAGGGTGGGTGTGAGGTATTAGCTTTGAAAACCCTAATGCCACATTTCCCTGCTTTTGTGGCTTTGACCCTAACTACAGATTAACACAGTTGTTAGCAATTGATATTTATTATAGGGGTGCAGTAGCACCCCTATAGTTTCGGTTGAGTAGCCTGTTCAATGTTAAACCTCTAACTTTGCACATTAATATCTTTTGCTGCATTTGATAAAATGAGCTGACATTTTGTATGTGTTGTCTAGGAGGCAAGGTCTTGATGTGTGAAAATGTTTGTGATGGCAGCTTGCATGGTTTCTGAAATCTGCATATGTCATTTTTTGTAAAAGTTTTTTCCTATGCTTAACACGGTGCTTTTTTTGCTCTTGCCTACAGCCTACATGGAAGGGATTTTTCCCCAAAACTTGATGGGGATGTGTCATATTCTAAGGTAATGCCTTTGAGAGGTCTGGTGAAAAAAATTTGAAATGGTTCCAGAGCTACAAGGCATTACATTTTAGTGTTTTCCCTTCTGAGCATGTGCAGTAGAGTTTTTGGGATGACGTTCTGGTGCAAATTGAAAAATTTGATGCTGAAAAGGTTCATTTTTGATTTTGTGTGACTTGATATACATGGCACCAAGCTTTTTTTCTGTGCCATGCCAACTACCATCTTATTGATTTTTTTTCCACGAACCAACAAGCATGAAAATACATAAATATGTTGTTGTTTTAAAAACCAAACATTATAACCTAGTTAAATGGGTCCTGTAGAGCTGGATTCTGTTTGTTTTTTAAAATAGGAGCCACAAATACCTTTCCAAGTTAGCGAGAGGAGCAGTTCCCTGGCGTTCTCTGTATGAGAACAGCTGGAATTTCTTAACTTCTGCAGCTGCAGCTGAACTTGTACTGCTGGCTGCAGTTTGAGCTGTGAGCCACTGTTTCCCTGGTGTTTGGTGGCATACATGAGGTTGGGTAATAAGAAGTGCTGAGTGGAAGGTGGGGGTGGGGGTGCTGATTGGCGAGTGACTGTTTTCTTTTTTTACAAGTTTTGAGAGAGAAAAAAACATTGAGGGACCATTTTCTTCATTTCAGGTTGTGTCACAAATGGGCAGGTGGGGGGGTGCCACTAGACACAAGGGAATCTAAAATTGGATAATGGGAAGTCCAGCCTGGTGGTGCTGAGGGTTGAGGCATGGATGCCACACCTCATGCCATGCCGGTGACCCATGTTCGAGAGCGAGCATGGACCACAGGGATCGGCAGGGAAGGAGAAGGGATCAAGCATCCCAGGGACAGCTCTCCTTCTCCTGGGAAGAGGGTGATCAGACGTTTATGCATGCCTGTCCACTAGCGGTGGCTGTGGGCTGGCACACTGACACTGCATCCAACAGGGGCAAGAGGCGGGGCAGGCACTTGATGGTGTGCATGTACTGGAGTGTGCACGGTGCCATCGCTGGTGTTCTTGCACATTTTGGGACACCAAGAACAAGGAAAAGGGCTCCTGGTCAGGCAACATGAGCTTCTGTCCTCTGCAGCACCGACCCCAAATGGCGCTTCCCCCAGTCTGGATCTGTACTGGTTAGTTGAGTTTAGGGGGCTCCTTGCCACCCTACCACAGAGGGCAAGCCCTGGGAAATAATGGAGGAAAGTTGACCAGATATTGGGGTGCAGGCTGGGATGACAATCAGGATGTACAGCAAACTAGGAGCCTGGGGGAGAAAGAAGAAACAAAAAACAATAAGTGGATAATGGGGACAGTGATCAGTGGATAGGGGGTGCCACTAGACACCAGGAAAATTGGGAACGGTGATCAGCAGGTGGCGGGTGCCATGAGACACCAGAGAAATGGGGAAACAGAGATCGGCAGGTGGGGGTGTCACTAGACACCAGGGAATATATTTATGATATATTGATGCAGCAAGGGCATGAAATGCTGGAATTAAAGTTTGAACACTAATGCAACTGTGCAACATACATGGAAGGGATAGCCTAAATCTTGTCTAAAAGGGTTTTTGGCTGGCTAGCAGATTGCAAGTCAATCAGGAAGGGGGGCAGGACAAGGAAGGAGAAATGAGGAGAGCAAGGGAGGAACCGGCTTAGACTAGGGGTGGGGATCATAGTAGATGGGGCTGGGAGGATCATAGCAGATGGGGCTAGTGTGGGACAGGGCAACACTAGCTGGTGCTACCTTAAGGGGGGAGGTGATAGTTATAAGTACCAAGCAAAGAAAGGCAGCAAGGTTTTATGGGAGGGGGAGAATAGTTGGCTGTAAAGGTTGTGGGGCTGCTGTTTTCATGAGCACTCTGTGAAAGGAGGGTAATGCCCTATCTGTCAAAAACTAAGGAGGATGGATGCTGAACTAATGAGATTGAAGGGGGGACTCGAGACGAGGGATAAGGAGGGGAGTAGATGGGGAGGAAAGGAGGGGGAGCAAGGAAAAAGGCCGAAAGGGCAGGGGGTAAAGAAGATGGGGGAAGCGGACCAGCGGGGCCCAGAAGACCCAGAGCAGGGACAGAGGGGCCTGGAGCAGGATGAGGACAAAGAGGCTATGGACAGAAGGGAGCTTTGGAAATTGAACTCAGCAAGGGTTACACAGTAGAGTCAAACAGTTACTGCCCTCTGACTGGGTTGAGGGACAAGGAAAGAGCAAGGCAAAGGGGAGCAGTGAGCACTGGAGGGCCAAGTGAGGGAAGGGGAATTGAGAAGAGCACATGGGAAAAGGAAGTTGGGACAGCGAAGTGGTGGACAAGAGTAGGTAGCACACATACAGGTGGTAGGGTCACGGGGGGTAGAGGAGAATACACATCATGAGAGAGGAGTAGTGAGGAGGATATGGAAAGGCATGGGGCAATGGGAAGGAGGCAGGAGATGGGATCCGGAGCCAGGACTCAGACGGGGGAGGACAGTCCAAGGCAGACAGGAAGAGAAGTTGGTAGCAAGGAAAAGGGGGAGGAGGAAAAGGGGGCAGGAGGTGGCCAAAGAGAAGGGGACTGAAGGCGCGGGAAGGTGCCTACACTGGAAGCAAGGTGAACGAATTGGCAAGTCAATGAAGTAGGGGCAAGCCTGAGGGAAGAAAGTCCAGGGGCAGTGGTTATATATGGGGATTCAATCATTAAGGGGATTCAATGGCAAAGGAGAAAAGTAGTTTTTAAGGGGAGGTCAGCTTTTTATGATTAAGGAATAGAGCATAGAAAGGCACTCCCCAGGATAAAAGACTGCTTCAATATAGTGGGAGGGAAGCCACACCTAACAGTGCATCTGGGCACAAATGATTTGGTGGGGGATGAGGTGGAAGAGGTTCAAAAGAGGTTCAGAGAGTTGGCAGAGGGCTGTAAGGGATTGGTCAGCTACCTGGCCTTGTTGGAAGTCCTGCCAGTGCATTGTGCTAGCATGGCCAGGCAAATCAGGGTAAAAGACTTTAACCTCTGGCTGAAGCAGTGGTGTGGGGAGGAAGGCTTCACATGCCTGGGAGACTGGGGGGGATACATGGGTGGATGAACACCTGTACACAACAGACAGGCTACACATACATGATGTGGGGGCTAGATTGCTAAGAGCGAAACTGCAGGGGTACATTGACGAGAGGCTGGGGGCAGACTGGGATTTAAACTAGACAGGAGGGAGTGCAGCACTTGGGGGGAAGAGGATCCTCAATCTAGTGGGGATGACCCAGCCTGCACTCTTCCAATGTGAGAGACAAGGGACAGCATAAGGAGGGGCATTATAAGGGTGGGAGGGGTTGGAGGGGAATTCTAGCCAACACCAGGAGCTTTGGGAATAAAATGGCAGACTTAGAGGTGGTGGTGAGGCTGGATGACCCAGACCTAATTGCAGTAACAGAAACATGGTGGACAGAGAGCCATAGCTGGGAAGTGGAACTACAAAGGTACAATCTTTGTAGAAGTGATAGATAGTGTTAAAAAAAGGGGGGTAGCATTGTATGTGTGGGAGGGGATAGTTGCATTGGAAGGTAGGGAGGACAAGGGATCCACTGAGATCCTTTGGTTACATTGGGGAGTAAGGAGGGAGAAGCAATAAGAAGAGGGGTGGTACACAGGCCACCTCATCAGGGCAAGGAAGTGGATTGTGAATTGGCTAGGGAGATACAGGAAAAGGCCAGGAGAGGGGACATCCTAGTGGTGGGGGACCTGAACCTACCAGATGTAGACTGGAAAATGTCATCGGCCACAATGGAAAAGAGCAGGGGCTGATTGGAATCCCTGCAGGATGCACTCCTAAGCCAGCTAGTTAAAGAACCTAATAGGGAGGAGGCTACACTGGATGTCATTTTAACAAATGTGGACAGAGTAGGAGAGGTTGAGGTTGGGGAAAACTTGGGGGACAGTGATCACTGGATGGTCAGGTTCTCCATCCAAGCCAAGGCAGAATTGGGCAGGTCATCCACCAGGGTGCTTGATTTTAGGAGGGCAAATTTCAAGAAAATGAGGGGTCTCTTAAAGAGGGAGCTTGTAGGGATCCAAGGGCTGGAGGAGGTAGAGCACCTGTGGGAAGTAATTAAGGGCCGAATTCTCAAGGCCACGGAGCAAGGCATCTGGAAAATCAGCAAATGAAAAAGGGGAAGAAAAACCCTGTGGTTCACAGCATGGGTTAAGGAGGCTGTCAAGGAGAAGAGAAATGCCTTTAAGGCCTGCAAAAGGTCACAGGAGATAGCAGAAAAGACAGTCTATAAGGATGAACTCAGGGAAGTGGGAAAAACAATTAGGAAGGAATAGGCGAGCATGAAGGAGAAAATAGCTAGGGAGATGAGAAGGAGTGATGAAAGATTTAATAGGAATGTGAGTGATAAGGGGAAAAGCAGGCAGGGGTTTCCAAGACTTAGGGGGGAGGGAGGTAAAATAGTTGTAGGAGAAGAGAAGAAGGCAACCCTTCTAAATGAATATTTCACATCTGTTTTCACAACAGAGATGGAAGGGAAAGGACCTGTATTGAGTAGAAAGGGAAGGGAGAGTAAGGAGTTGGACACAAGTCCCTTCACAGTGGAGAGGGTGTTGGAGGAGAGGGAAAAATTGAAGAAGATCAAGGCTATGGGACCTGACCAGGTACACCCAAGGGTGCTTTGGGAGCTAAGGGTGTATCTGGAAGGGCCTCTGGCAAAGGTGTTTAAACTATCCCTGGAATCAGGAAGGATCCCAGGAGACTGAAGAAAAGCAGAGGTGGTACTGATATACAAGGGAGGGAGAAAGGAGGAGCCTGGCAAAAACTGCCCAGTCAGTCTCACCTTAGTTGTTTGCAAGCTGATGGAGACTCTCATAACGGAGAGGCTGTTAAGGTACCTAGAGGAGGAGGGTCTGATTGATGATAACCAACATGGATTCACAGGTGGCAAGTCTTGACAGATCAACCCGATTGAATTCTTTGAGGGGGTTACAGAGGTATACGATTGGTGGGAGGGGGGCGGTGGATGTGGGCTATCTGGATTTATGGAAGGCGTTCGATGCACTGTTAGGAATAAGACAGCCATTATAGCTGATCTTATTAGTTCAGCTGACCTGGCTTGCATCACCGAGACCTGGCTGGATGAAAATTCAGGCCCCATATTGGAGGCCATGATTCCAGCCGGGTACTCAGTGATACACCGCCCGAGATTGGACCGCAGGGGAGGGGGGTTGCAGTCTGTTTTAAGACTAAATTGGGCCTCACAAATGTGGTAGTAGGTGAGACTGAATCCTTTGAGTGTACAGTTGTAGCAGGTGTAGGCATTCGAATCATTCTCATCTACCGTCCACCCGGAGATGGGAAAAGTTTCTTACAGGAGGTAGCAGACTTCCTCGTCGATATGTCGTTTGAGTCACCCAGATTGATGGTTCTGGGTGACTTAAACACCTGGGTCGGCGATGAACTCTCACAATTTGGTAATTACTTCCTCCAACTTATGTCTCCTTTGGGCTTTACACAGGTAGTTTCCACTGCTACACATAAATATGGGCACTCTCTGGATTTTGTCTTCCTCTTAGGCATTGATTCATCCGACATGGGAGTGGAACCAGTCGCTTGGTCTGACCACCACACCGTGAGGTTCAATTTTTGCACCCCCCTGAGAAGGCCTTCCCCTGTGGAGATGGTCAGGTACTGCCCATTATGGAATATTACTTCCCAGGGCCTTGCAGTGGTCCTTGACCTCTCATCCCCCATGTTGGCTAGCAGTAACCCAGGGGCACTGGTGTTGGCTTATAATATGGCCGTTACGGTGGCCCTGGATCTTATTGTTCCTGTTCATGAGTGCCCCCTATCCCTTCACCCCAGGTCCCCTTGGTTTGATGGGACACTGAGAGAGTTGCAGAGACAGGGGCGAAGGTTAGAGCATTGCTGGCACAAGTCCGCCCTTGATGCCGACCACCTTAGATTGATGGAACATTATTCTATCTATCAATCTGCAATCACCCATAAGAAGGCAGAATTCCTATCCAGGGAGATTGCAGTTGCACAGAATCGACCGGCTTAGTTGTTTCGGACTGTAGACAGACTGTGCAACCCAGCTTGTCTGCAAGTCTGAAAAGCTTTTTCACAATTGGAGTGCAAGGAGCTCACTCGGTTCTTTGCAACTAAGGTGGCTGACATCGGGGCGGACTTGTGTCCGGCAATCTCTAAGGGTGATGTTGTGGAACAGTGCAAATTCACAATACCTCAGTTCTCTTGGAGTTCCTTTTGTCGACTGGAGGTCGTGGATATTATGAGGATCATCCATAGTGTGTGGTCCACGAACTGTAGTTTGGACCCTGGCCCAACTCCCCTAATTTTGGGTTGCTCTGAGATCATCAGTCCAGTTATGGTGCAAATAGTCTGGTGCTCCTTAGAGTCAGGTGAGTTTCCTAACTCCCTGAAAGAGGCAGTGGTTACACCCTTATTGAAGAAAGCTACTTTGGACCCAGACTGTTTCTCAAACTACAGATCTATCTCTAACCTTCCCTTTATTGGGAAGGTCATTGAGAAGGTAGTGGCAGCCCAATTGGAAGACCATTTAACCATCCATAATGTCTACGAATCCTTCCAATCTGGTTTTCTTAAAAGACACAGCACCGAGACTGCGCTGGTTCGGGTGCTTAATGATCTTCTGAGGTGAGGGATCAGAAGAGATGTTCCATTCTAGTTCTTCTTGATCTCTCGTCAGCTTTTGACACTATGGATCAACTGGTGTTGTTAGCACACCTGAGGCTAATCCGTGGAATGTCAGGAACTTTTTTAAAATGGTTCACTTCATTCCTTACTGGGAGATCACAAAGAGTTGTGTCAGAGGTTCATTCCTCCGGCCCAACTTCTTTGTTGTGTGGGGTGCCTTGGGGTTCAGTGCTGTCACCCATGTTATTCGCAGTGTATATGCTGCCCCTGGGAGACATTATAAGACGGTATGGGCTGAGGTTTCACTGCTATGCAGATGATACCCAGCTATACCTGTCTTTTGTGCCTGACCAGGATGGAGCTCTCTTGGTGTTTAATAACTGTCTGGAAGAAATCCAAGGTTGGATGGATTCTAGTTGGTTAAAATTGAACTCAGAGAAGACAGAGGTGTTAGTGGTGGACCCGGGTGGTCAGATAGTGAGGTCGTATGATGGCACGCCCTCCGGAATTTTTCTTGATGGCGTGTCACTTCTGACCTCTGAACAGGTGTGCAACCTTGGGATTGTCCTAGACAGGCTGACCCTTCAATTGCAAGTGTCGGTTGTTGTCAGGACTTCCCTCTACCATTTTAGGAATATTGCCAGGGTGCATCACCTTGTTCCGTCTGACTGTTTGCCAACGTTGGTCCACGCCTTTGTGTCCTCATGTCTGGACTACTGCAACACCCTTTGCTTTGGGCTTTCTGGGGTTGAAATCCGTCGCCTACAGCTGGTGCAGAACGCTGCAGCCCGGGTGTTGACTGGGACAAGGAGATCCTGTCACATTACCCTGGTACTGCACGAACTGCACTGGCTTCCTATACGGTGGTGGATCACCTTTAAAATCATTTTATTGACTTGCAAAGCCCTTCATGATCAGGGTCCGAGCTATCTGAAAGAACTTCTGGTGCCTTACTGCCATGGTCGATTGCTCTGCTCAGCAGACGAGGGGTTGTTAGAGATTCCAAGAGTGTGTTTAAAATCTTCTGGTAGTAGAGCATTCTCTTATTCTGCACCCACTCTTTGGAATTCTCTACCATGCTGGTTAAAGGGAGTGCACCTCCATGGAGGTATTTCAGAAAAATTTAAAAACTTACCTGTGGCATATGGCCTATTTGGAAGATTAATGAAATCTGAGTGCAAATATTATGTTTTGATTGTATGGATGATTTTATTGTTTGTTTTTAACATATGATGTTTTTATGTATTTATTTTATTTATGTGTTTTTAATTGGTATTGTATATTGTGGCTTTTGATAAGTAAAGCGCCTTGATATCTTGAAAGGCACTTTAAAAATAAAGTTATTATTATTATTATTTATTATCCCAGATAGAAGGTTGGTAAGCAAATTGAACAGTCTGGGTGTGGGTGCTAGGCTTACAAAGTGGGTGGAGAATTGGTTGGGTGGGATGACCCAGACAGTGGTGGTCAATGGGAAGCACTCCAGAGAACTAAGGGTGATGAGCGGGGTGCCACAAGGGTCGGCGTTGGGGCCCATACAATTTAATGTGTATGTAGGGTACTTAGAGGAGGGTCTAAATGGAAAGGTGTGTTTCTTCATGGATGACACCAAGATGTATAATAGGGTGGACATTCTGGGAAGGGGGGGGAGTATGAGGCAGGATCTAGCCAGGCTGGAGTGAGCAAAGAAATGGCAATTGTAATTCCGTGCAAAAAATTGCAAAATAATGCACATAGGACAGAATAACCCAAGAGCCACTTACTGCCTAGGGGGGGACTCACTGCAGATCATAGAACAGGAAAAGGACCTGGGGATTTGGATCACAGACATTAAAGGTTAGGAGTCAGAGAGAATGAGTAGCTGGGAAGGCAACAAGAGTGATGGCATGCATTGGGAGAGGCTTCACTTGTAGGGAGAGGGAGGTGATCATGCCATTATTTAAATCACTGATCAGACCACAGCTGGAGTATGGAGTTCAATTCTGGAGGCCCCATCTGCAAGGGGACAAAGAAAGGCTGGAAAAGGTACATAGAAGGGTGACTAAGGTGATCTGTGGGTTGCGGGGGAGACCATATGGGGAGAGACTGGAAGAGCTTGGTCTTTATACTCTGAAAATGAGACAGGAGAGTGGGAACATGGTGGAAACCTCCAAGTATATGAAGGGAATAAATAAGGTTAGGGAGGTTAACATCTTTAGACTGAGTGAAAACAAAACCACCAGAGGACCTGCATATAAGCTGGAGGGGTAGATTTAAGGGGGATGTGAAGGATGTTATTTCTCAGAGAGGGTTGTACAACCATGGAACAGGTTGCCAGAGTGGGTGATGGAGGTGGATACAGTGGAGAAATTCAAAAGAGCATGGGATGACTACATGCTACTAAGGAAGAGAGGGGAGAGAGGGCAGAGGAGTGGGAGGTAAAAGGGAGGTAGGAGGACTATCTAGGCAGACTCGATGGGCCGAATGGTCTTTTTCTGCCAACAGGATTCTATGATAGTGTGAGCCTGTGGTTATTTTCCAAGCACTGAAATCCTGCACATTAATAAAATCACTATCTGAATCTATCTTGTTTAAGATGTCTTAACATACCAGTTTTTGTACAAGCGAAATGTTATTGTATATTGTACTACTGTTTTCTCCTGTTCCCATTGCCTAGGTTGAACCTAGAAACTAGCCTTGGTTCCATGTGCCTGTCTTGGTTACCAATTTTCAGATAATTAAATAATGAACTAAATAAATAAATGTCCTATTTTTAATCCTCATGTGTTGAGTACTTACTATTGAATCACCTTTTGTGTGGTGGTGGGGGTAGTGGTTGCCACCAAACACCAGGGAAATGGTGGCTTCTTACCCCAGGAGTCCTTTAGCATCAGTAACTTTTTTGCACTTAGCTGGCTAGGTGCAACTGCCCTGTAGGTGTGTCTTTAAGAGATATTTAAATAAGTGTAGGGCCAAGCCAATCAAAAGACAGGAGGGGGTGTGAGCTGGGTGAGAGCTGTTGAATGCTTCAGAATTTTTTTTTCCGCTGGATTGAGCAATATTGCCTCTGAGGTGTCTCCCAGCTTTCCTTGTTGACAGCCTCCTAGTGCTTATCTGGGTAAAGTTTCCTCATAAATTAATTTCCTTTAGTGTGCTAAGTGAAAGTTTTACTTTTTCATTGGTGCTACGCAAGTTTTTTATTTTTAGCACAATGGCACCATTTTAACTTTATTTTTACTGCGACTATTTAGTTTAAAGCCTAATTTTATCACAGGTGCTTATTTTCAATGGTTTCCTTCATTTTTGGACAAATTCTTGTGGGAACCATCTAATTAGGGACAGTTGCCTTGTTTTTTACCTCAGAACTCGCGGTGTTTACCTTGAGGCACGTGAAGTAGATTTCAAATTTAAACAGTGCCTGTGGGGTTTCTCTTTATGGCTTACAGTATTGTAAGTCACATGCTCTTTTGCTAGGCAGGAAGAAAGTGAATCATACAAGCAGACACTTTTACTTTCTCCTGTGCAGACAGAGAGAGAGAGGAGTGTGTTTTGTGACTGCTGATACTTTGAGATCAGAACGAGGAGGAGATTTAAACTTTGATTTAGACCCAACAGCTTTTTTAAAAGCTACACTTTTTTGTCTTTTCTGTCTGTACTCCTTTTTACTTAATTTGTTCTTTCTGTAAATTTTATTTTTCTTACATAGAGAGACATTAGTTGCAAATTATGTCCATGCTGGAACTGCTGCTGGATCACCATGGGATCCCACATTAGTTTTTTTTCCTCACACCATGTGCCCCCCCACACCTTCCTTGCTGTGTTATAAAATGTATTCCTCCACCATCCCCGACCCTTATATGTAATTATGTCCTTTTTTTGTCATCTTTAGTATGTATTCTGAGCAGTGGAAGTATACTGTGCTAAACTGCATGGGTGCAGTTTTCTTTCCAGTCTGTGTATGTACTGCAGACACTGTCCAACTCCCTGACTTAAAAACATTTATTAATGAGTACAATGGTGGGGTGGTGAAGCCTGGAGAGATACTACAAAACAGACTTACAACATCCAGGTAACTAGTAAAAATATTAATGTTGTGATTTGTGACGTAATCGTAAATCGTGATTTGTGACCATGATGATAAAGAAATGCAAATGCCTACGGCTGTGCTTCCCTGGGCCCCGATGATGTGTGGCACAAAACTCCCCAACTTAAATACACTCATTAATGAGTACAATGGTGGGGTGGTGAAGCATGGAGAGATACTACAAAACAGACTTACAATACATCCAAGTAACTAGAAAAAAAATTATTGTTGTGATTCGTGACGTGATCGTAAATAGTAATTTGTGACTGCATTTGTGACCGTGAAGATGAAGAATGTGATTTGTATCATGAGTGACTTCTGATGATGGTCCTGACTTAAAAGCACATATTAATGAGTACAATGTTCATGCTGAATTATGCACCACACCTGTCCAGTACTCTGAAGGGAAGTGAAAGAAACAACTGTGACTTAAGTTAGAGATGGAAATTGGGCCCTCTGGAGATGCAAATGTATAGACAGATTAAGATTGCACTGCGTACTGAATAGATGCAGATGCAAAGGCATAACACCTAACCAGTGCTCACCATCAGAAATTCAAATCTGGAAAATAATATCTTTGCCGGTTTGGGCGGGCCACAGAGGAGGGGGGCAGTGTACTTCACTGCTGCAGTAAGAGTCACTAATATGAGTACCAGTAAAGATACCACAAAGAAGTACAAAAAATTACACAGCTGCAGTGGATAGCAGGTTCACATTGCTGAATTATGTGGCACAATAAAAGGTGTCTGATTTGATGACATGCGTCACACATACACACACACACACACACACTAAGTAATGCGTAGCAAATGGAAAACTTCAGTAATATAACCACATATTTTAAACAAACTAAAATTATGCACTGCTGCACCACAACTATCAGCTAAAAAATGGCAAGAATTATTGAAAATATTACTGTGTGTACATTAACACAGTTATACAAGAAAAATATCGCCAAAACAGAAAGCACTGTCTTTTTCTCCAAGTTAATCTACCTGCACCACAGATATTGCCCTCCCCCAAAGCACACTTCCACTGTCTCTCAGTACACAGACTGAATGTTGTACATTAACATTCAAAATACACACACAAACAATAAACACTCGATGATATGAGCACAGGAGAGTTTCCCTATAATCGATTAACTAAAGTTTCAGCCAAAAAAAATGACTCAAAAAGGATTTTTTTAATAGCTTTTAGAAGGTTTAAATCACAGAGAGCTCTCAGAGCAGATTGTCTCCTACAACTTCCTACACACACTGCCCCAAACTGAGGCTATGCAGAACAATCTAGAGCCCATGTGACCTGAAATCCCATGAATCGCTGCAAAATTTGCCTTTGGAGCTTAGAAGTAAGGCGAAGTACATTGTTTTCAATGTACTTCACCTTAAGAATTAGTGGAGTAGTGGTTTGGGAAGGCAGAGTAACATGAAGTCATTGTTTTCAATGGACTTTGCGTTACCCATTAATAATGCGAAGTACTCCGCTTCGCGTTGTGGAGCATTCAGCGAATTCGCTTTCACTCCGTATTCCACTTCGCGGAGCAAATTGGGGCCACTTCGCCCATCTCTAATGATGATACACCTAAACAATTTTTATCACAAGCCCTGCAGTTCATTCCAGAGCACAACTATTTTAAATTTGAAACAGAGTATTACTTGCAGAAATGTAGGACTGCCATGGGGGCAGCCATGGCACCAAGTTATGCCAATTTGTTCATGGGTTATTGGGAATTTACCACCGTACTTAATCCAATGATAAACTCCTACCATGCACACATTAAATATTGGTTCAGATTTATTGACGATATACTGTGTGTAGGGCAAGGGGAGAGAAAAAATGATTACGGATATCATGCAGTGGTTAAAAATTAATCATTTTAACCTTAGGTTCACACATGAAATTAACCCACAGAAACTTAATTTTCTAGATTTGCATTTGGAAGTAAGTGATGGGAATATCATCAATACCAGATGTTATCACAAACCTAAAGCCACTAACTCAATCTTACATGCCGGTAGTGCACATCCGCAAAGTCTAAAGGACTCAATTTCCTATAGTCAATTGTTAAGAATTAGGAGAAACTGTAACTCAGAAGTAGCTTTCCAGGAGCAATCAAAGGATTTGATTAAGAGATTTGTAGCAAGGGGTTACAACTTAGATCGATTGTTAAAGACAAGGGAAAAAGTAACCAAGATAAATAGAGAAGGACTATTTCAATTCAGAGTTAATGAAACATCCAACACACAGCCCTGTGCTTTTGTTACAGAATATAATCATAAAGCTGGAGTGCTAGGGAACATTGTCCATCAGAACTGTAACAACTTGCAATCAGATGAAAAAGTAACTCAAGCTGTTGGGGTCAAACCCAGAGTCTCTTTCAGTAGAGGAAAAAATCTTAAAGATTTGTTGGTACACAGCAGACTTAGGGTTCCATGTGAACCTAGTAAACGTACTTGGCTTCCATGTAGAACAAAAGTTTTTTTCAAATGCATGAGGTGTAACATTTGTAAATTTGGCCTGACTGGTGATAAATTCCAGCACCCTATTGATTTCTCAAAAACAGTGGAAATTAGAGAATTAATAACATGTGACACAAACCATATTGTATCTGTATTATGGTGCAACTGTGATTTGATATATATAGGAAAGACTATCAGGCCTCTCAAGCAGAGGATACAGGAACATGTCAGGGCAATTAATAATAGGAGACAGGATACACCAACTGGTTATCATTTTTCAACATGTCATGAATCCAAACCGGATGGACTCAAATGTATGGCTCTTGAACTTGTCCCACCTTGTGCAGAAGGTGGTGACAGAGCAAATTTCCTTTTAGAAAAAGAAAGTATGTGGATATACAAACTTAATAGTGTTAAGCTATTTGGGCTTAATGACAAATGGGATTTGAAGCCATTTTTGAAAAAATGAAGCAGCATATTGTCTCTATGACTAACATAACAGAATAATTCTGAATATGAGCTGACTTTGCACATGTTAATTCACTAGTTTAAATATCTGTGAAATATTGTCTCAACTTGTAACATCTTTTGTCCCTTTCTCTTTTTATAGGGTGATCCTTCATACCAGGTCCCATGGACATGCAGAACATCACTCTGTATTGGATTTTAATCAATGTGGTTAACCTATACATAAAGTCCAGGACTGGTTTGTTCTAAATAGAATTTTCTAACATAGTAACCTTTATTCATTAGTGAATTAAAATTTAAGAGTGCCATTAGGCAGCAACTTAGGGTTAAAATGTATTAGGACATTTGGAGGTAAATTTCCTTAAAATATGAAATTTCATGTCTTGTTTTTATAAGTAGGTATTGTTATGGCACAATGGTGATTTAATTATTGGAATGTGATATTTCAATGTTGATAGGAATCAAATTCCTGTTCCCCCTATCCTAGTTCTTTCTCCCCCCCAACACCTCCTACCCTTTCCTTTTCCTTCCTTCCCCTCCTTCCCCCTTCCAACCCCCCATTCCTTGTTTTTCTTATTTTTCTTATCTTTCATTATGGTATTATGGTGTTGTGTCATTTTAAGAAAACTTTATGTAAATGATCAGTACATGAATAATTAATTTATACTGATATAAAAGACTTGTCATGCACTCATGGCCATACCCCTGAGGAAGACTCACGAGGAGTCGAAGCTCTGGGTAGCCAGAGGAGCACATTTGTGTTTTGGTTTCTTTAATAAATATTGGATTTACTAACAAAAAGGACTCATCAAGGTTATTTCAGAGACCAGAGTGACACCAGTTTTGTTTACAGTTCATATTTCTATTTACGAGCTGGCAGCTCGTTTTGGTGAGCACTGGGCTATTTGCTGATCATGGCTACTGTTTTGTTTGGATTCATTAAGTTGTCCCTGCTGCAGGGACTGTATGTAGACAAATATGGTTGTTAATCCACACTGATGAGGTCACAACTGGTAGTGTAGTACAGGGACTATACACAAACACCACAGCCCAGATTCACCACTGAGTTGGTAGGGTAGGAAGGGGCTCAGAAAAATATGACAGCAATATGGGAAACTATTTGATAGTGTAAGGAGGGACTTAAACAATCATGACAGGAAATATACACCAATAAGTTTCATACTGGTAGTGCCAAGACAGTATGCAGAGAAATACTGCATCCAATATACATTAATGACTTTGACATTGGTATTGCAGAGACAGTATGCAGAGAAACACTTCAGCCAATATACACTAGTGAGTTTGACACCGGTAGTGCAGAGACAGTATGCAGAGAAACACTGCAGTCAATATACATTAGTGAGTTTGACACCAGTTGTGCAGAGACAGTATGCAGAGAAACACTGTAACCAATATACACTAGTGAGTTGGACACCGGTAGTGCAGAGACAGTATGCAGAGAAACACTGCAGTCAATATACATTAGTGAGTTTGACACCGGTAGTGCTTATGTGGGGCTTTTTATGTTGGCAAATGTGCTAGACCTTTGAAATTAAGGGTTGGTGAACATATGAGATCCATACAAAACAGAGTTGATAGGAGTGCACTATCCAAACACAGTGAAAGTATGGGGGATAGTGTGCTAGCCCACACATTTAGATTCTGTGGTATTGAAAAGGTGCAGTTAAGTATGAGGGGTGGTGACACTGAGGCAAGATTAGCAGAGAGAAAATCTTACTGGACTTTTACCCTGGGTGCCCTGCAACCACCAGGCCTCAATGATAAAAATGATTTAATCTCATGTTTAAAACACAGGAAATAGATGTATAATACTCATGTAAAGAGAACCCACAATTGTTTACATACAGAAATAGGGCACTGAATGGATATGCAGTATAGAAATTTACTTTGCTGTTAGAAAAATATGGATGAGGATGTGGATATATAACATCATGAATGTCTGGATATAATACAGAATTACTAAATTGTTGTCCCTCTTGATATTTCATTTAGGATTTTGGAGGATATGCCTGGGGCTGTCTGACTTTGAAATTCAGAGAACCATAAAATTAATGATGGAATTCAGGACTAATCTAATATTTCCAGCATAGTGGTAAAAATATTGTCAGATATAGATGTACGTATTTACTGTGATATGTATGAATGAATGCTTATGGGTGCTTTTTTAGTCAATATGTGTATGTTGGGTTGATATTTGTGTCTAGGTGGGTTAGGTATTGTGAATATAGGCACTGAGCACTTTCAACCTTATTACATATAATGGCATTGCACCTTTAAGGGATTTTTCTATTTAAGGATATGTTGTACTGTATGTGTGTCTGTACCTCCCCCTGATGATGTGCTAGAGCACAAAACTGGTCAGGGAATCTGTATTAGTGGTGCTTTTTATGTTTGGCGGCACTTTTAACATATAAGTAAATATATGACGTTCATACAAACAAGGGTGAGAAAGAATAAATGCCTCAGCTGGGACTTGAACCCAAGGTGCCCAAGAACATCTCAGTTTCCAGTTGTCTCAGTGACACAGCTGGTTAGCGCAATCAGAATGGTGTTCCGGGCGGCGTAGGTTCATGTCCCAGCTGAGGCACTTATTCTTTCTCACCCTTGTTTGTGTATGTGTTCCATAAAATATGCACACCACACTCCTGTGTGATTGCTAGAACTATGTGGTGTTATCTCAGCAGTGGTGTGTGCTGTTTATTGTAGCTGAGAAACACTTCAGCCAATATACACTATTGAGTTTGACACCAGTAGTGCAGAGATTGTATGCTGAGAAACACTTCAGCTAATATACACCTGTGATTTTGACAGCGGTAGTGTAGAGACAATATGCAAAGAAAAATTGCAGCCAATATACATTAGTGAGTTTGACAGCGGTAGTGCAGAGACAGTATGCTAAGAAACACTTCAGCCAGTATACACTAGTGAGTTTGACATCAATAGTGCAGAGAATGTATGCAGAGAAACACTGCAGCCAATGTACACTAGTGAGTTTGACCCCAGTAGTGCAAACAGTATGCAGAGAAACACTGCAGCCATTGTACACTAGTGAGTTTGACACCAGTAGTGCAGAGACACACTGCAACCAATATACTCTAGAGAGTTTGACACTGGTTGTGTAGAGACAGTATGCAGAGAAACACTTCAACCAGAATACACAAGTGAGTTTAACACCAGTAGTGCAGAGAGAGTATGTGGAGAAACACTGCAGCCAACATACACCATAGAAAACATAATTTGTCAGCAGAAAAGGACTGATTGGCCCACCCAGTCTGCCAGATGGGTCCCTGCCTAGTCTTTCTCTGCAGGTTCACACATGTCGGTGTGACATGAAACTGGTCGCCATCAATTACAGTGCCATAAACATGTCGCCTGCAAAGGCTGCAGACCTACATTCCACTGCAACATATTACTGCCATGGGTGTTAATGAAGAAGTGGTAGTTTTTGCCGGGGGCTTTGCCCCCTGCATCTCCCAACACTTGATATAATCACCTCCATGTCCGGGCATGAGTGGATGGGAGGTGAACAGTGGGGGCAGTTAAAACATCATGAGTGCAGGGCGCTGCAAAATCCACATCGCCCCTGTCACTCACGACATTTTCCTGTTGCACTAATTGTGGCACAGTAATTAAGTCACCCCACTAACGGTATACAGTGTCTGCAAACCCTAGCTGGTCTCCAGTGACCATCCCACCTCCCTGTTGACTAAACCAATTACTTTAATATTAATAGTGCAGGAACTGTATGCAGAAAAACATGACAGTGAATATGCACCCATGAGTTTGATACTGCTAGTGCAAAGGCATTATGCAAAGAAACACTACAGCCAATATACACTCATGATTTTAATATTAGTAGTGCAAGGACTGCATACAAACATGACAGGCAATATACACCAATGAGTTTGATTCTGGTAGTGGCGAGACAGTATGCAGAGAGACTCTGCAGCCAATATACACCAATGAGTTTAATACTAGTAGTGTTGGGAAGGGAATGTATGCAAACATGACAGGCAATATACACTAATGAGTTTGATAGTGGAAGTGCAGGGTCTGTACACAGTCAAACAAGACAACCAGCATACAATATACCCATGGATAAGATAAGTGAGAAAACAAGACAAGGTTGCCCTATGATATAAGCATATCCTGGGTGCATTGTGGGGCACCAGGTGAAGCTGAGTGCCTTTAACCACCAGAGAAGTGAACATCTCAGAGGTCTTAGAACATGACCATATACCCTTAAATGTGCTATTGGCAATTTGTAAAATAGGTGCAAACATAATACATCAAGGCAAGCCAATTCGCACAGCAGTAGCGGTAATTGCATGGTAATGTGACATACAAGTATTTGCACCCATGGTAGAATAGGATATGTCTTGCCCATTAAGCTCCCAAATGGGCTTACCTGTGGGCTCCAGCTCCACATTGCTCCTCTGGCATCGCATTAAGTGGTCCCTGGTGGGACTCTAACCCTAGCACCCTCAATGGCTCCCATGGCTGCATCTGTTGTGGTTGGTGTCTCAGCCCCATGTTCTGAAGGGAGGCTTAGCTCTGACTTATGTTTTTGCACCTCCTGGCATTTTGTGTGGCATTGTAGCGGTCCTTTTGGAAACTGAGGAACCGGATCACAAAAAAATGAACAAACATGGAGGCCTGTGCTTTACTAGGCATGCTGAGCTGCTGAGAAGTAGGATTTAAAGGAGTCATGGCTCCAATAGTGCCTTATTGGCTGCTGACACAATTTAACTGTATCCCCAGCTCCAGGGCAGGCAGCAGAACTGGGGATCAGGGGGACTAGCAATCGGAACACCTCCGGTGTGCAGTAAATGGGTGTTAGCCCTCTTAAGGGCAGGAAATAATGAAAGATATAAAAGGCTGCTCTGGGGAATGAATGTAAATAAAAATGGTGGCCCATGTGGACTCTGTAGCAAGGAGTCTGCTGGGAGTAATGGGATAGGCCACAGAAAAAGCATGGGACTGCAACAGGCAATCAGATTGGAGCTGTGAAAAAAAAATTTAAGGGACTATTTGCTCACCAAATGGAGAGATCAGCCTGATCCAGGAGAGAGATTGGAGTACAGGAGAGACAGCGTTGGGCTATCCAACCCAAAGGCCTGCACCTTTGCTCTAACAGCAAGTTTGGCCCCAGCCAGTGAAAAATACAGTAGGCTTAATGCCTGCAGGAAGTAGCTGCTGCTGCCAGGGGAAAAAAGAGATTTTTGGAGGTGTTGCAGCAGAGGGAACACAGACTCTGGAGTTGCCTGCTGAGACAGATACATTGAAGCTGGCAGACAGGGAGAAGAAACAAGACTCTGAGGTTGTTGGTCAGTGAGCACAGACCATGTGAGCAAAAAGCTGAGCTACTATGCGTTCCCCTCTCATTGGAGCAAGTTTGGAGACTGCTACTTGCTGAGAGCCATTGATGAAAGCTGAGTGACCGTGTGTGCTAAGGTTAGTGTGTGAACCAGAGCCCAGCCACAATAATAATTTGAGAAGTGTAAAAGTGAGTGCTGGGGCTAGAGACAGAGCCAAAAGCCCAGCTGCACTGTTGTTTTCAAAAAAGTGTGCCAAGTTACAAGTCTGGGGAACAAGCCTGCCCAGTCTGCAGGCTAATGGGACCAATGTGGAGCCTTTGCAAAGGAGTCTGTGACTCAAAGGATTGTAATTCCGATCTTATGCAATAAATAAATAAATAAATAATGGAGCAAAGAAGACAGCAAGAGGTCAGCCTGGTGAACACAGTTTACAAAGGACTCAGAGGCAAAATTGGCAAGGTCAGACAGGTGAAGACCAGCATCCATCAACTCTTCAGTCAGCCCCGCTGCTGCTGCTGCTGTAGTGCACCACCAATGCGATACCTCCATGGTACTGTGCCAAATTCAGCTTGCTGAAATCCCCTTTTGATCAACAAAACTGTAAGTACCTCTGGGCTGCTGCTCAGAGGAGAACTTTATTAGCTAGCTAGCTAGTTGGAATCTAGGAGGTTAGGTCACGGGCAGGACTGTGTGCACCTACTAAGCCCAGACGTGAAGTTTCCTTGTTTAGAAACATACAAACATAGAAGATGATGACAGATAAGGACTGCAAGGCTCATCCATTCTGCCCATTTTTTCTACCTTATGACTGTGCCATAGGCCTTTACTCTGTCAATGGCCTATCTATTCATACTCATCTGTATTGCTCCTTTATGACTATCCCATGCCTGTTTGAAGCCCTGCACTGTATTCATATCCACCACTTCCTTAAATATGACTGGTTGAGGCCTCTCTCAGCCAGAATGTATCTCAGTACATAATCCCGGTCTGAAAGAAGGTCATACCATCAGTCAAAAAGAATCCATTACATAATCACAGTGATACACTAAGGTGTGTGGTATCATTGGCTATCATCTCTTCTCAGGTGACTGAAGTCACTCATCCTATGGTCTCATGCCTCCCAACACACCTGAAGTGGGATAGTATCCCATGATATTGCACACCTTATTGTGTATTATTACTTAATTACAAGTTGCCCAACCAGTTTTCAGAGTACCAGACATACAATAAATAAGCAAGTAAGAAAAATAGGTGGACATGATTAACAGCCATTCAATATTAACAGTCAAACACTCAATAAAAACAGTTGGCCAATAAATATAAAACTGACAGTATTATGAGCTATACATCATGGAGTCCCTCAAGGCTCTATACAGGGGCCACTTCTTTTCCCATTATTTATTAATGACTTGCCAGGCCCAAGCATTAATACACACCTTTTACAGAACTGATGCATAGGTAAAAAAGATTTGATACTGAGCTGAATAGTGACTTTGCTCTCCTGGAAGAGTGGCTAGTGGCCAACCAACTTGTTCTAAATACCCCCAGAATTAAAGTAATTCTCTTAGGATCCCATAACTTAGGTTCAGATAGTTCTGATTTATTCAGTATCATACCTTCTGCGGGAGCTAAGCTTGAAGTGGTGAGCAACTTTAAATATTTAGGTATCCTATTCGATCGAGAACTGTGCTTAAAACCACAAGTTAACCAGACAATTTGGTTGCTTTCCCAAAAACTTTGAGTACTGCATCGCCTCAGATCCTGCCTCACAGAAGAGGCCTGTCTTTCTATAGCCAGCTCTCTTCTACTCCCCATACTATTACATGGAGACTGCATTCTAGCCTTGCTAAAGGAAACTGAACTAAACAAAGTCAGGCAACTCTACCACAGAATAGGCAGGTTTGCAGCTGGAATGGCCAGCAAGGAGCATCACTGTACAGTACTCACATCCCTGTAGCTGCATACCCTGGAAGATAGGCTTAACGACTCTGTTCTCAACCTTACATACAAAGTCCTAACTGACTCCGTTCCTAACCTCATTGGTATAGTGAGAAAAAAAATGCTTATCAGAACCCTTTGCTCCTCACTAGCCTCTTTTAGAGGTTCCCAAGGCCAGGATCTCATCTGGTCAACAGTCCTTCTCAAGCAGGGCCCCTCAGCTGTGGAATGGGCCCCCTGACCCACTACAACAATGTCTCTCTCTTTGGGCTTTAAATATCTCCAAAAGACAACATTCTCCCTGTAACAACTTACACTGTACTTAATTGTTCAGCATCTCCTCTCCTCTCCTATGTCTGGTCAATGAAATCCTTGTATATTGCCTTGTAAAACCCACATTGTAATTAACAAAATGCTATTGTTGTCTTTAACGTAACTAATTCCGTGTCGTTCCTGAAAAAGGGACAGCTGTCTCAGTGGGCCCACCTGGCTAACCAAATTCAATAAATAAATAAATTTAAAGCATCAGCCAATAAATATAAACACTTGATCAATAAATAAAAACAGTGTAAGGTCTGGTTCATCCCTGTGTCTAGGGGCATACGATGGTACTTCTTATCCAGGGAGAGCCTGCTCACAACCAGAATGTCCAGTAACTCTAACATCTTCACCACCATGGGTCAGGGAATACTGGGACCAGGGACAACAATATTCATAGGGACACCGTGAAAACAGGAGACCACTCACAAACCAGAATGTCATGCCAGGAACTGGGATCATGCAGGTTCATGTTAATTTTGCCACCAATGTTACATAGCACTGAAGGGCAAGCTACCTTTGATATTCACCCCCTATTACCTAAGTCTGAGAGTACTCCTTATACCTGGACCCCCCACACACACACACAGGATGGGCACTGCTGCACAGATGGCCACAATTTAAGTCCTATCTCTTATTATGGGATTCCATGGGTGGTGCTTCCTATAAGGCAGATACACAGTGGCACTCCTCCCTGGCAGGGTGAGACACTACCCTGGGGTCTATACATGCCTATGTTTAGCTTTCATGCCAGAGGGTGGCATTAGTTATTACTGCAACCAGATTATAAATTACTTAGTATTTTCACGCCTAGTCAGTTCAGCTGTGTATGCCTGCCTCAGCATCACGCTGATAGGTATTGGTGACTCCACTGTGCAATAAGATCCTCTGCCCAGCTCAGCTAAAGTGGGACTCACTGACACTGACTCTTACCAAACCCCTTTTCCTGGTGATCACTAACCCACATCATATTCCATATATCTACTAACACTTTTACCAGTGAGTTATTTATTTACTCAGGTACCGTTTCTCCCTTGGAGTGGATCATTGAGTTGCACTCTCATAATGCTCCCTCTTGCATAATTCATTGGAAGTGGATCTGCATGGACCCAGGTTACTTTCTTTGGAGGAGGCACACCACTTCTCCCTAGTACCTGTTGGGTTAGGGCTGATGTTCTTCCCCCTTTAGGCAATGTTATTCAGGTTTCTTTCATATCACTGTTCTCTGGAGGGCCCCCTGCCCACCCCAGAAGGAAGTGAGGAGAAACAGGGCTCCCTCAGGACTTATACCTTTCACCTAGTCCTTCTAATGTTCAAAAGGGTGCCAATCCAAGGCCAGTCCAGTTTGAGCAGTCAGCTAGCCTCCTCCTTCAGAGTGTCAGAGGGTAAGGGCAGGGCCTTGAATAGTCATGCCTGGGTTCCTAGCTGGCTGATCCAGGATGAACAGTGCACAAACATCTCCACACCATGTCTCCCAGCTGAGTCCTAGCATGAAACCATGCTCAGAATCAACCTTAACCATTCAAGCATTCCCTAGTAACCTGTGTCAAGCTTAGAAGAAGAGACATGTTGTGTTACACTCTCCACTTCAAAAATCCCTGCAGTGTCCTGCAAGGGTAACCTGATACTGGTGCCGACTCCTTTATTGATGGTATTGCCCTCAAGGCATTCCTATGAAGGTGACTACATTCTATCGCCCTTGACCCATGTTCACCACAGACCCAGAACACTCAGAAGGCCTTAGTTCATGGTTCCATGTGATAAGGGTGATTTGTAAACACTGAATGCCCTTATCACAACCCCACATCGCCGAAATGTGTGGAATCCCGGCAAGAACTAAAAGCAGCACAATTGGGACATTTTTTCTTTTTATTCAGGGGGCTTTTTGCCCGCACTCCCCCAGTAATTAGGATTCTCAACCCAGGGGGTGCATGTCAGGGGGCATACCAGAAAAAAAAACACTGTCTCTGGCTGGGCTTAACAAAACTTACCCATGCCCAGTCCCAAACCCTGCATTCCCACCACCACAGGCCATCACCTAGCCCACCATGCCACAACGCCACCTCACCAGCAACCCGCGGCACCACCCCTCACATACCCTCCTACCCCACATTCAGCAGGCTTGCTCCCACCACCCCCTACATTCGTATATGCGTGCGACATCCTGTCTCCTTTTCACGACCTACCTCATCCGACTGCCAACCCCACACCCTCACCGTCGGGGCAGTAGCCGAAAGTGAGTCACCATTCCAGCAGGTGCCCACTTCCTACACGCCCCTATCACAGGATACCTTAGTTCCTTACGTGTCCTCTAATGGGCCCTGTATAGAATGGGTCCTCTCTATAGGAGTGGCAGGCACAAACACACTAACTATGCCACTAACTGCATAATACTAACTACACAACACTAATTACTTTAATGACATTACACTTTAGAACACTTTAACCAGTTTAAACGCCTAAGAGCTGATATGGCACCTAGATGCCCTATGGCAGACTTTGCTTTCTCAAGTTCTTCAGCCTCTTCTGGTCTTCCCCTTCTGTCTCTCCAGGTACACAGTGGTAAGGCCCAGCTCCACCTGCAAGTGAACAGAACAAACACAAAACACTGCTATAGACTCCCCAACATATTAGTTTGTTTTTTAAAAACAACTAATAATGGAGTAACTAAAGGTAAACATGAAAGCCCACAGTTTGACACTCTGTGAGAACAATCCTCTTTCCAGGTGGGGTAAGTCTCCGTGAGGAGAGCCAATGTGCAAAATGAAGTAGTTGTTTTTGTCACAGATATGCTCTCTGCTGTATAGTTTTGGACCAGGTGAGCAATAGCTCATTGAGAACTGAGGTCACAAACCACCCATGCCATGAAACAGCTATATCTATTTACCCCATAATAAAAGGGACGGCACATAAGTTGAAGAAATAATTACATGACTGGAGCTAGTAAACTGGTAAACTAGTGGTGCTCCTCAGTGAAGACTGGGGCCCTTTCTGACCCTCTTCTTGGTCTGAAAAGTTTTAGGCTTCTGCCTACGAACATACAAACATATGAAATTGCCAGCAGATAAAGGCCTTATAGTCTATCAAGTCTGCTTGATTTTGCAGCTAGCAGTCCTTACACTACAGCTGCCCCTCCCTCCCTCCCTCCGGTGACCCTAGCCTGTCCCATCCCTTTTGAAGCAGCCCACTGTTCAACAGGATACCACTTTCTTTGGCAATGCATTCCACCCAGACACCACCCTCTCTGTAAAAAGTGTCTCCTCATTTCCCTCCTGAATCTTCCCCCTTCCAGTCTCAGCTTGTGACCGCAAGTGTCCCTCCCCCTCTTTAATTTGAAAAGCTCCTCCATGCCTGTCTTATTTATTCCCTTCATGTACTTGAAGGTTTCAATCATGTTCCCCTATCCCTCCTTTCCTCCAGGGAGTACATGTTCAACTCCCTCAGCCTGCTCTAGTAGGGTAAGTTCCCTAGACCCTGGATAATTTTTTTGCCCTGCGCTGCGCTGCCACCAGTAACCTAATGTCCTTCTTCAGGTACAGTCACCAGAACTGCATGCAGTACTCTAGGTGTCGTTTAACCAGTGACCTATATAGCAGCAGGATAACCTACCCCTCCTGGCATATATGCCTCTGGCAATACAACCCACATCCTGTTGGCCTTTGCAGCTGCCTTTCTATACTGTGCTGAGTTATTCATTATTCCCATTATGATCACCCTCAGATCCTTCTTCTCCTCTGTCTTGGCTAGTTGAATCCCCCCTAACTGGTAGCTCCTCCTTGTTTTTTTTTGCACCGAAATGTAGCACCTTAAATTTCTTGGCATTGAACCTCAACTGCCAAGTGTCTGACCAGGCCTCCAATTTTGCCAGATCATATTGCACCCCCTGCCACCCTCCTAAGTTATCCGCTGCTGTTCCCATCTTGGTGTCATCTGCAAACAGACTGATCTTGCTCTTGATGCCTATTGAGATGTCTGCAATGAAGATCTCAGACAACACCAGTCTCAGTACTGAGCCCTGTGGTACCACACTTGTAACCACCCTGGGAGCTGAGAACTCCCCTCCAACCACCACACTCTGCTGTCTCCCTTGCAGCCAGTTCACTACCCATCCCACCATCTTCGCCCCTGCCTCATGCCTTCCAGCTTATTTCCTAGCCTCCCATGTGGCACCGAATCAAAGGTCTTACTGAAGTCCAGGCAGAGGACATCCACTGCATGGCCCTTGTCTAACTGCCTGGTTACCCAGACATAATACTCCACCAGGTTGGTCTGACAGGATCTGCCTGAGACAAACCCATGCTGTCTGCCATCCTGCAGCCCATTAGTCTCTAGGAGGGAAGTCAGCCTCTCCTTCAGGATTGTCTCCATCAGCTTTCCCACGATGGATGTGAGGCTTACCGGTCTGTAGTTTCCTGGCTCAGCCTTGGGGCCGCTCTTGTGGAGGTGTACCATGTGCACCATCCTCCAGTCCTGAGGTACACTCCCTGAGTCCAGGGAGGCATTGAACAGGTCTACCAAGGGTTCTGCCAGGACTTCTGCTAGCTCCTTTAGCACCCTGGTTTGTATACCATCTGGCCCAGGTGCCTTGTCCACACTCAGTGCCCTCAAGCCCTATAGTACCCTGCCCACTGGGATTTCCCCAACTGTCACCCACCCCCCTTTGGGTATAGCTCCCCCTTTCTCTTTAGTAAATATTGAGCAGAAGTACTCATTTAATGCTTCATACATAATGCGGAGATGAGGCTTTGAGACTTGCTATCTATATACAGTAGCAGGATGGTCCAAATGAAGTAGTCAGTCTGTTGACACTATATCGGTGTAAAGGACCTGGTGAATTCAGATGCTCCTGCCAATGTCCCAGGGGGAAACTTTAATCCTGGCAATCTTGTCAATTCCTTCCTTATTTTGTTTATAATAGTCATGGTCCCCTTTGGCCAGGGACATCTTGGCTTCCAGGATTGGATAATCCTGCACTGAACAACAGCCTATCTCATACAGCCATCCTGGCTTAAACAGAAAACAAAATATACCCAGCATTTTATGGCATGGTTGGCCTAACAGAGTTTTCCCTGTTTCTGTACTTTACCTTTCCCTGGTGGAAACAGGGGTCCATGCCACCATCTCTTCATTGCATCATCTATAGCTTGGTCAGTTTCTGACTTCAGTTCAATGGCCTGGGCCTCTGTTGTCCTTTGCCTCCAGGCCTCTGGAGCTTCTGCAGGTGTCGTAGGAGGGGACTTCCGGGTCAGACTCTTTAGTGGCTAGTGCAAAATCTTCTTCCATCACTTCTTCAACCAACATATCTGCTTCAGGTTCTTCCTTTTTATCTGATGTCACATTGCTGCTGTTCTTTTGGTGGCCACGTAGAGCTGGCTGAGAACTGGTCTTTGGGCAAGCCACAGGGTCAGTGACCATGTCAGGAGACAGACTTGAAAAATTGGAAGGAATCATCAGGACCTCAGAGCAGCTGTGCCACACTGGTCTACCAGACAGACTCACATTTGATTACAATCCCACATCACTAACTGATCTGCCAGATCTCATGTTCACTGCAGAGTCACCCATGGAGGTAAGCTGCAACCATACCTAAGGACTCACAAGGCTTCCAGTTGAATAGTCCACCCTCACCTACTGCATTTCAGCTGCCACCTCCAGAGCCCTGAGCATTCCAGATAGGTGGGCAACTGTTCTTCAAGTCAGGCCTTCTTCTATGGCCTTCTCTGTTTCCAGCAAGAACTTGGCTAGGGCCTTTTCATCTGATTTGGAATGGTTGGTGAGAGTGAAGGGATTAGCTGCTTTTTGTTTTGATTTGTTTATCCTTCTTCCTCTGTTGGCCACAAACTGGGGGGTACATGTGGGGGTCTGAGAGGATGGCTATCCCAGGCTCATGGATGGCATTGTCATAACAGGCCTCACATAATTATGCAGTCAGTGCCCAGCAGTCTGTTGGAAGCAGTGGTCACAAAACCTAGGGGGTGATTTGGTTGCAGATGAGCCCCCGGATGGGAGATCCCAACAGTTTTTCCAGAGCTTGGCTCTCTCTTTGGAGCCCTGGTGCTTGCATCTGCTGGTGTCCTGATGCTGGACTTCCTAAGATCCTGCTGGTGGTCCCTGCTCCCAAACATGCCTGTTCAGATCCAGACAGTACTTTAATGTTCACTTTATTTTGAGTTCAGTATCTCCCACACACCAAAGACTTGACACAACTACATTAAAAATACTTTTATTTTTGCACAGTCTTGCCTGGCTCCCCAATAAATGCTAAAGGAACCTGACATGATCTCTTGGAGGGTGAGTTCATGGGTGGGGTTTGCAAGTGAGGCCTTATCATCAAGGTGGTCAGAGGTCCACAGGCATGTTCCACTTTTCTGCCAGGCTGGGGTGTTGGTACAGAGCAATCCAGCAGTTTGCTGACTCCTCAGACTCTAGCACTGCAGCCACAGCCAAGGCTGGTTCCTCATGGTCAGAGTGGGACAGTGAGAAGTGTCAGAGGATGATCCTTGGCCCTCTCTGGGTGATGGGAAATCTTGTACATCAATCACTGAGGGTGATAGGAAATCTTGCACTTCTGTTGAGGGTATCTGGTCTACTATGGCCTTCTTCATCTGCTGCAGGTGATGGCTCTCCTTGTTCTTGCTGCCTTCCTTACAGAAACATTCTTACACATGTGACAGGTGGGTAGGCCCTCTTCTACCACTGCTAATTTGCAAGCAAAGGAGGGTTTCCAATGCTTGAGCTCCAACTGAGTGACACCATTTTTTTTTAATCAGTAAACTTTATTAAATTTTGCAATGATACAAGACAAGACACATTACAATACCATGACATATGGACATTTTCAAAGGCACAGACATTACAGACTCTCCCCTTAAGGAACAGACACAGGAGCCTACAGTCAAGATAACAATGTTGGTGTGAGGTATCCAGAACCCTTGACAAAACATGTTCAGGTCAAAATGGTAGGCCGTTGTGCTTTGTGTTACAGCAATACAGCCAGACTTCAGATAGTAGATTGTAGAGCTACAGTATATAGCATGACACAGTATGCACTGGCCATTACATAATAAGAATTAAAGTGTGTAGTGTTTCCCATCTGCAGCAACAAGCTTTATATATTTGTTTGATGCTTGTAATCATTTTCTCCATATTCAGGGCAAACAGGACCTCCTTTTACCACTCTGCTCTAGTAGGTGCCTCTCCGTCCATCTGATATTTAAGGATAATTAGTTTGGCTGCAGCAGCAATTACTGCAATGTAGCCTCTTTGTGGACCAAAAATCTCATTTGTGGACTGACCCACAAGGCGCACCTCTGAAATGAAAGTAACTTGCAGCCAAAGCATTCAGTCTAACTGGTCCCTAATGTCATCCCAGAAAGATCTCACCTTCTCAGATGTCCATATTATAGTGACCCCTCCTCCTTGCCACATCTTGTGCATACTGCGGTATTAAGTTTGCCCATCTTTTTACAGTTTACTAGGTGAGTAGTACAAGTTCTTCAGCATTTTGAATTGCATAAGCCTAAAGCAGTCCTGCTTAACAAATTTGTGTAAGTCCTGCCACACCTTCTGCTGCTCTGTGTCAGCCAGATTTATGTGGAGTTTTTGCCTCCACTAGCGGCAGGCCCCTGGAAGCTTGTTGAGTTCTAGATCCTGAAATGCTGCATATAGCTTGGATATAGCATTAGGTTGTTGTGCTATAGAGTCCAGCATATCTAAGCAGGATCCACCTTTTTTGGCTCAGTGGGGGGGTCCTAATGTTTGAGATATATAATGCCTCACTTGGAGGATTTTAAAACTAGTAGAGTTAGGGTTAGTGTGCCTATTCTGGAAAGTCATACATGGAATAATCTTACCTCCCAGAATGAGGTGCTCCACTGTAGTGATATCCAGATCTCTCCAACACTTGGAGCTGATAGGTTTTCTTCCTATTTTAATATTAGGGCTACCAGGATAGGCTATGTGGTGGCAGAGAACAGGAACAGATCACCAAGAGGAAGGAGCTGCTGTTATAACAATACTTCTCTACTGGGACTAAAACACTAGAACTCTACTACTGGGACCTTCAATATAGGGTAAAAACAAAACAACAAAAAAAAAGAGTTAGTGTGTTTGTCTGAGTTGGCTGAAGTAAATTGTTATATGTGCAGTTATCTAGGTGTTTGTCTCAGGTGGCTGAAGGGAATTGTTATCTGTGCAATTAACTAAGTCTAGAAAGAGCTGTAAAGTAGGGTAGTGGCTTAGCTAGAAGGAAGCCAGGTTAAAGCCAGATTTAAAAACTGCCCTAGATAGCTTCTGCCATTGAACAGGCAGAGAACACCAAGAGAGAGGAAAGAGCTGCTGTTATAACTAGACTTCTCTACTGGGACTATATTGCCCTCCTTACCTCCCCTCCACCCTCTACCCTAAGCCAGTTCTACTTTTATAGGCACAGGATTTGACTGACAACAGGAACTTCCTATTTGGGACCAGGAAGTGAGTGATCACCAAGCCACAAAAAACTCACCATCCTAGAAGGAATAGAGTAGCTCTCTGTCCCCCCAGCTGCTGGAGATCTGACTCTGAGCTAGTAAGAAAACAACTGAGAAATATAGGAACTTCTTGTCTCAGAACAGGAAGATCAGGATCTTAAGAGCACAGAGGCAGTAAGTAAGTAAGTAGGGAGAAAAATAAATAAATAAATAAATAATAAAATAATAAATAAATAAACAGAGGAAAGAGTAGTAGTAGATTTATCGTTCTGCTGAAAAGCCATTACAATATCTTAAAAATTTTAAACATTTCATACGAAAAACAATATATAAAAATACAATAACAATTTGGGCGTACGCTATAATGTGCAATACATCATGATACATATGATGTATTTTAAATAATACTAACAGGTACTATAATAAATCAAATAAATGAATCCTCACTCTACTCAAACTGATAGTATTAAACCCAAAACAAATTTCTTAATAATCAGAAAACAGCCAACAAGCTAACAGGCACCACAGCAGTACAAAACCACACTGATATAGTTTACCTCCATCACTCACATCTTGCTCCATCAACGACTGCCGAGTAGCCAAAATAGACATACTGCAATATAGGGCAACCATTAAAGGTACCATGTATTGCACACTGCTCCATACTCTGCAAATCACTTCCTACCTGGTCACTCCCATTTACCATACCTGAGGCTCTAAATGAAATTATGTTTCATGATTTGTCTCATCTGATTACACGATAACTCCTCTGATTCTACCTAGAAGCCAGTAGGGCCTGCTAGCATTAAGGATATGTCCATTTGGGCACCATGCAGTGCATACTGCTCTGTGTCTATGGATCATCCTCCATTCAGCTACTCCAGTCGGCTACTATTAAGCATACCATGGGGCTCCATGTTACAGTCCAGTCCCATCATTCCACTTCGTATCACTCTGTACCTCTCTGGTGGACAACAGGACACACTGGTATGGAAGTATGTCCACTGGGGCACCATGTGACCCATGCGGCTCCGTGCCCCACTTATTGCCCTAATCCAGTTGCTCCTAGTGACCACACCTGCGGTACATATTGGAGCTCCATGCACCAGGTGGAGCCACTTAAGGTAATAATTCTGTATTGCCTGTTACCAAAAGGCCTCAAGGCAATCTCATGATTTTAATAATATCTGATAACTATAAACACATAAAGCAGGATAAATTCTTTCATTTCAAAGATCCCTACATTTAAAATCTTAAATAAAACTCAAAAATATATATAACAAACTTTCCAAATACATATAATCATTCAAGGCATACCTCATTAGGCTCAATAGCTCTGAGCCAAATTGGATATCACATTAAAATATGTCATATTCAATACATATCTTACTAAAAAACTTGAATTGGTAAAGTTTCATTAAGGCATAAGAACTGCATTATGCTCCAGGCATTAACAAAAGACAAGTTTAAAACTCTGTAGGTGCTTTCAAAGACTAAAATACTAATAATCAAATATTTATACTATTCATTGTCTCAGTAAAGCATTCAATATAGCCCACTGGGTTTCTGCAAGCATCCCAAAAAATCCTAAAAACCATTGAAGTTTAGAGAGTCTACTTGAAAAGCCTTTGCAAATTAAATTGTTTAAATTTTATACAATGGCTCTATTAAATACTAGAGTCCAAGATAAAAAAAAGGGTAACAAACGTTCTTTCACACACATATTCTTTAGACTGTGTTCCTGCTACTAGCAGTCTAAGGGATCACTTCATACCATCATCCTCAATCAACCATGAGTAGCATTTGCCCTTTTAATTAAAAATGTTGTGGCTTTTTAAAACGTTGCTTTTTGCCACGCAGAATAAATCATTTGTCCCTTTTCCCTTATTATTAAATTACTCTATAACCCTCACCGGGAGTCCATTTAAAACCAAAGGTCTTAGGTTCAGTTTTTGCTGAGAGGCACGCAACTCATTACATACCACCAGCACTGTCCTTCTCTTCAGCTCAAACAGCAGGAACACCATCATTTCCAAATGCTTTCCAGTTATAGGTGGGAAATCTCCAGCAACTTATGCCCTTCACTCTTTTTTCTTTCTTTTTTTTTTCCTCTTCCCCCAGGTCACTGTTCAAGGAGAGATTCCAAACCTGCAAAACAAAAGCCAGAATCTTAATTCCCTGATCCCCTAGGCAGAGCTGGCATACCTGTAATAATTCAGGGAAAGGCACATCAGCACAACAAGGTGTTTTCAGATATCTCTCTCCATAGCATGATTCCCAAAGGATGCCAGCATTACCGACCGGCCAGCCAACTCCTTAAACTTCCAACAGCGTCTGTCTGTCTATCTCAACTCTGTAACATTCATTGGATGCCGACAATAACAGCCAGCCCTGCTCAAACCTCCAATGCCAAAAAGAAGCATCTGCTTCCTGCAAAAAACAGTGTGCTGGTGGGCACTTTAATTCAGTTTCATAAATAAATACTTATATCTGGAGTTAAGATAAGCCAGAAAAACCTGAGTTTCATTCAACGACAAAGCTGAATTTGCCTAAAAAAACTGGCGTACATCTAAGCACAGAGTAATAAAGAGAGCAGTGAGGAGCAAAACAGCAGCACAACCATCTTGCCCTTCCGCTCCCCCGGTCTACCGAGGAAAGAGTAAGTATTCCAAACAACAGGGGCCAGAAATAAGACATGATAGGAGTGGTGCAGTGCAGTGGCTGTGGAGCAGCAGTCTTCTGGAAGATGTTCTGGAGGATGCAGTGCTGTCCCATCTGTAGGCACCTCTCTGGGCTGAGGGATGAGGTTGCTCAACTCCAGACTGAGTTGGCCAGGATCTGGGGGACCTCTTCTCCCACCCAGGGACAACCAGGGCCATTGCGGTTGCCTCAGAGGTTGCCAAGAAAGAGGAGCAATTGGACCACAGTGGGCCCAGGCAGGGTGAGGGTGGTGGAACAGAGGAACATCCCTCCAGTTGTACCTCTCCACAATTCATATGCTGTTCTGGCAAAGTGTGGTGGTTCCTCTATGGAGGCACCCACAGTGGACACCAAGAGGATGCTGGGAATCTCCACAAAGGAGACCCACGGGAGGGTGGCATGGGACCCCACAGGGGAAGGAAACAACTCCTGGTGGAGGACTCCATTGTTAGGAGGGTACAGTGCCTTCAGAAAGTATTCACCCCCCTTGGATTTTGTCACATTTTGTGATGTTGCAAACTCAAATTAAAATACATTTATATGGGGTTTTTTTGTCACATATCTACACAAATTACTCTATAACGTCAAAGTGGAATGAAACTTCTGGAATTTTTTGTACATGTAATTTAAAATAAAAACCTGAAATGTCTTGATTTGATAAGTATTCACCCCCTTTGCCATGACACTCCAAATTGAGCTCAGGTGCATCCAATTTCCTTGTGAGATCACTCTAAAACTTGAATGGAGTCCATCTGTGGTCAGTTCAAATGGTTGACATGATTTCAGAGGAAATACACCTGTCTATATAAGGTCCTACTGTTGACAGTGGATGTCAAAGCAGAAACTCTACCATGAAGACCAAGGAGCTGTCCGTAGGACTCCATGATAGAATTGTGAGGAGGCATAGATCTGGGGAGGGGTATAAAAATATTTCTAGGGTTTTGAAAGTTCCCAGGAGCACAGTTAAGTCCATCATTAGGAAATGGAAAGATTACAGAACCACCCAGACTCTTCCTAGAGCAGGCCATCCTCCCAAACTGAGCAACCGGGCAAGAAGGACCTTGGTCAGGGAAGTGACCAAGAACCCAATGACCACCCTGACAGAACTACAGAGTTCCATGGCTGAGATGGGAAAACCTGTCCAGAGGACAACAATCTCTGCAGCACTTCACAGATGTAGCCTCTGTGGGAGAGTGGGACGGAAGCCACTCCTGAGAAAAGGCCACATAATAGCATGCCTGGAGTTTGCAAGAAGGCACATGGCAGACTCTGAGACCATGTGGCAAAAGATTCTCTGGTCTGATGAAACAAAAATTGAACTCTTTGGCCTGAATGTAAAGCGCTATGCCTGGCACAAACTGAACACAGCTCAGCACCCATGTAACACCATCCCTACCATGAAGCATGGTGGTGGCCAGCTTCATGTTATGGGGATGCTTTTCAGTGGCAGGGACTGGGGCACTTGTCAGGATATAGGGAACAATGAATGGAGCCAAATACAGGCACATCCTTGAGGAGAACCTGCATCAGTCTGCAATAGACCTTGGACTGGGGCAAAGATTTACATTCCAACAGGACAATGACCCCAAGCATACAGCCAAAGCAACACTGGAGTGGCTTCAGAACAAGAAGGTGAATGTTCTTGAGTGGCCCAGCCAAAGCCCAGACTTGAATCCCGTTGAGAATCTGTGGAAAGACTTAAAGATTGTGGTTCACTGACGCTCCCCATCCAACTTGACAGAGCTTGAGCAAATCTGCAAGGAAGAATGGGAGAAAATCCCCAAATCCAGATGTGGAAAGCTGATACAGACATACCCAAGCAGACTCAAAGCTGTAATTGCTGCCAAAGGCGCTTCTACAAAGTATTGACTCAGGGGGGTGAATACTTAAGTAAACAAGATATTTCAGTTTTTAATGTTTCTTATATCTTTGTTACACAATAAAAATATTTTTGCCCCTTTAAATTGTTGAGTATGCTGTGTGAATCAAGTGGAAGAAAAATAATTTCAATGTATTACAAATTCTGGTAGTAACACAACAAAATGTGACAAAATCCAAGGGGGGTGAATACTTTCTGAAGGCACTATAGAACTGGGGGAGGAAGGGGAGAGGGAGGTAAGGTACCTGCCTGGCGCCATTGCTCGGAGGGACAGGGAGCGAATCCTCAGGATCGCCGGAGCAGCTGCACAGGGAAGGGAATTGGATGTCATTGTCCACCTAGGGACAAATGACCTGGCTGAGAAAGGGATCAGAGCAATGCAGGAAGAGTTTGTGGAGTTGGGGAGGGGCCCTAGACAAGTAGCACACACGGTAAACTTCTTGGAGGTGCTGCCTGTCTATGGCATGGGTGAGGCTAGGGTGCTCCACATCATGGGATTCAATCAGTGGTTGAAAAACCTGGTGTAGAGCTCAGGGATTTGGCTTCATTGGGGACTGGGGGTCCACCTGGAGTGATGCAAGCCTATATTGGCATGATTGTCTGCATCTGTCCAGGAGGGAAACCAGGATCCTAGGTGATAGGTTTAAATGCTTCATTGGCAAGCATTTAAACTAGCCAAGGGGGAGACACTAGAAAGGAGCAGGGAAATCCTAGTCCCCTTAAAAACATCAGGGTAGTAAGTTAGGTAAACCCCAAGATGGAGATGTGGATAGGGAGGAGGGCAGGGGTAAATGGAGAAAATGACAAAGGTAATAAGGACAGGAATGGGGCAAAAAGGGGTAAGGCCATCAAGAAATGGAGGGTAATGAGTACCAATGCCCGTAGTCTGGGCAACAAGCTCCCTGAACTGGTGGCCTTGATGGAAGAAGGATGCTTGGATATCGTAGCAGTCACAGAAACATGGTACACAGAAAACCATGACTGGGATGTTAACATACCAGGGTACACAACCTACAGGAGAGACAGGAAGGGGAGAAGAGGGAGAACAGGGGGAGGAGTAGCTCTCCATGTAAGGGAAGGAATAAAAGGAATGAAACAAAAGAGTAAACAGGGAGGAGAGGAGGCACTGTGGGTCACCTTAGAGACTGGAAATGGCACCACAATCAACACAGAGGTTGTATATAGACCCCCATCTCAGAGGGAGGGAATGGGCAAGGATATGATAGAAGGCATACTTAGGATGGCAGAGAAAGGGGACATACTGTTGATGGAGGACCTGAATATGCCAGATGTTAACTGGAGCACCTTTGCTGCAACCAAATCCAAGAGCAGGGCCATTCTTGATACCCTACAAGTGGCATGCCTCAGACAGCTAGTTTTGGAACCCACTCATGAGGGAGCAATCTTAGACCTCATACTCTTAAATGGGGACAGCGAGAGGATTTCAGATCTAGAAGTGGGCAGCCATCTGGGAACAAGCGACCACCAAACAGTGTGGTTCATGATAAACTCAGCTACGGAGTCAAGCCATACCAAAGTGAGGGTACTGGACTTCAAGAGGGCTGACTTTGGAAAGATGGGAGAGTGCCTTAGAAAAGCACTAGCAAACAGGCTAGAAGGAGGGGTGGAGCAACAATGGGGCAACATGAAAACTGCCATCACAGAGGCAACAAGCCTTTGTGTGAAACAAACAAACAAATCAAAACAAAAGAAAAAGCCACTATGGTTCTCAAAATAGATGGCGGGGAAGGTTAGGGAGAGAAAAAGATAGCATTTAGAAAGTATAAGAAACACAGGAGCAGGACAGAGAACTGCACCAGTTAAGGCAGAAGGAAGCAGGGAGGGAAGTCAGAATAGCAAAGGCCCAAACTGAGGAAAAGATAGCCAACTCGGTTAAGAGCATAGAAAGACAAAGGGAAGGACAGTGAGGCTGAATAGAATGGATGGTAGGTGGGCAGAGAGGGACAGTGAAAAAGCAGGGATACCTGAAGAAAAGGGGGTTTCTAGTGGGGTACCACAGGGTTCAGTACTAGGTCCAGTCCTTTTTAATGTCTTTATAAGTGACATTGCAGATGGACTGGAAGTATGCCTCTTTGCAGATGACACAAAGATCTGCAACAGGGTTGATACACAAGGAGGCATAGAAAGGATGAGAAGTTACTTGGCAAGGTTGGAGGAATGGTCAGAAGTATGGCAGCTTGGATTCAATGCAAAGAAGTGCAAAATAATGCACCTGGGAAACAAAAACACAGGGGAAGATTACACAATGGGGGGGGTAGTAACAACAACAAAAATGGAAAGAGACCTGGGGGTAATCATGTCAGATGACCTTAAGGTTGGCAAGCAATGTGAGAAGGCAGTAGGGAGGTCTTGGGGGATACTGGTATGTATAGGGAGAGGCATCACAGGCAGAAAACATTAAGTTGTTATCCCTCTGTACAGACCATTGGTGAGACCCCATCTGGAGTACTGCATCCAGTTCCGCAGACCCCATCTCCTCAAGGACATAGACAGGATGGAGGCTGTCCAAAGGAGGGCAACTAAAATGATGCAGGGTCTGCAAGAGAAACCACGTGAGGAGAGACTAAAGGAGCTTAATGTGTATACCCTTGAGGAAAGGAGGGAGAGGGGGGACATGATAGAATCTTTTAAGTACCTCAGTGGAGTCAACAAAGTCCAAGAGGGTAGCATCTTTCAGAAAAAGAGATGTGCAAGAACAAGGGGACACAATTTGAAGATAGAGGGGGGACAGCTCGGGGGCAATGTGAGGAAGTATTTTTTCACAGAGAGGGTGGTGGACACATGGAACAGCTTTCCTGAGGGGGTTGTGGGGTCTAAAACTGTGGGAGAATTCAAGAATGCATGGGACAGACATAAGACAATTCTTGTAGGGGGTAGGAAGAAATAGGCTGTTGGTTAACTAGGATCTGCAGCTTATCCTGTAGGTAGGGAAATGGGCAGACTGGGTGGGCCAAGTGATCCTTATCTGCCGTCAAAGTCTATGTTTCTATGTTTCTGTGTTTAACCAATAGTAGTTTAAAAACTCTGCACATTTTGTTGGTAGTCCCTTACAGGACACTATATACTGTACTGTTATGTGTGCTTGTCAGAGACTTGGGGATCATTGAAGGTGGTGTGAATAAGAATGCTCTAAGGTGGCAGCTGTTTACCTTACACTTCTGTTACTAACCATAGGGGTTTGTATGCCTCTTCCTCCCCTGGTTGTTGAGTGTATCCCCAATTAAGATATTTACTCCCTTGTAGGGAAATATATTAGAAGAGAAAACTAGGGTGACACAGACCTCCTATGAATTTGGGGCCAGCCAATTTACCGTGTGCCCCTCTAGCCACTTTTCAGTGTCAGAAAGGATAATATTGTGGAGGTGTTTATACCAGCCCAGTAGTAGGGTAATATTTAACGTTCAAATCAGGTAGGTGAGTCTTGGGAGAATACTAATTTTAATTATATTTAATCTGAAAAGTTCAGTTCAGTTTATTAGTTTGACTTACAAATTCATTGCACATATTAAAACCATTTTGAAATACAGACAGAAAATACATCATTAACAATACTTCATTTGTTTCACTAACCATTCCATCTATTAATTATTGCACTATGTTATATAAAACAATCAGACAAATTGAATATTTTTTTTTGTATTTATTTAAGTCTTGGATTACATATACCCTTGAGCTAAGAGCTCTTGTACAAAGGTTCCACATCAGTATGAAGGACAACAGATTAAACAGGACAGTAAAGTACGATACAATAAAATGTAAATAGGAAGTACAAAAATCATAAAGGACACAAAATCATAATGGACAGTCAATGTAAAACAATAGAGACATATTATGCTAATCAGTTTCAGGCACAGGACAATGCAAACAGTACATTGAGATCGGCCAGAAGGCTTTGTCAAGACCAATAGGGCACAGGGTGTAGGAAGGGAGGTTGGAGGGTGGGCTGGGAAAAGTAAGAGGGGGGTAGGAGTGGGAGACGTGCGGAGAGGTGTGGCAAGGGGAGGGGGGAGGAAGGGAAGGGGGGATACAGCAGGTAGAGGTAGGAGGCAAGAGTGCTAAGTTACTATGAAAGAGGTCAGGTGCTAAAGTCTCAGTTTGGGAAAACACAGCTAAGGGAGAGAGTCAATCAATCAATCAAAGTCTTTATTTATCCAGGTGGGCACCATTGAGCAGGGCTCATTTGCAAGATGGACCTGGTCATACAAAATTCATAGTACAGTAACATGGTAAAACATAGTGCAATATTATACAAAGTACATAATGCGATATTATACAAAGAAGAAAAATATACATATGTACATCAACATTTGAGTGAGAGGGCCTTTACAACAGATAGGCTCATAAATGGCTCATAAATACAGTCACAGGTGCTAGCTGTAGAGCGTACTGACCGAAGCTTGGATTTGAATCAGATGATTCTGAGTTGCGCATCAGAAGAATCTAGGGGCAACCACTTTAAATAATTCAGGAATGCTTGAATTTAAACAGGACTCCCCTGGATTTGGCTCTGGCTACTTACACCCCCATAGGGAGCATTGTAACCTGTAATCTCTAGTCCAGTTCTGGAGAGAAGGTCCATAAAGGGCCATACAAGGGATCAAATCAAATCAGCTTTATTTATAAAAATAGCACTATTCCCTGAAGGATGTAGTACAATAAATGATAAAGTACTAGAAGCGCTAGTACAATAAATGATAAAATCCCCAGCTAAAAACTCCATAATCATGATGAACATCCATAGCAAACTTGTATACTGTCAGGGAAAGCAAGACTAAACAAATGTGTTTTCAATGCAGATTTAAAACTCTCCACCATCAGGCACTGTCTTATCCAATGAGGTAGAGAATTCCACAGGGAAGGGGCCATGAATTTAAATGCTCGGGTCCGAGATGACCTTAAACAAACCCTTGGGAATCTCTAGCAATCTCTCATCGGCAGAGCGGAGTGGCCAGAAGGGGCAGTAGGGATGAAGAAGCTCTTGCAGAAAACTTGGACCCTGTCTGTGTAGAGCTTTATAGGTCAGCAAATCAACCTTGAAGGTGATCTGCCACTAAATAGGCAGCCAGTGCAGGTCATGCAGCACCAGCGTGACATGACAACCTTGCAGTACCCCAGTTAAAAGCCTAGCCGCTGCATTCTGCACCAGCTGCAAGCAGCGGATATCAACCCCTGGCAGCCCTAGGTAAAGGAAATTACAGTAATCAAGGCAAGAGGTCACAAAGGCATGGACCAAAGTTGGAAAGTCATTGGGCGAAACTAGGTGCTAGATCTGAGCAATGTTCCTTAGATGGTAAAAGGCAGTCTTGACAATGGACTACACCTGAAATTTAAGTGTCAGTCCATCATCAGGAATCACACCCAGATCTTGCACCCATTCAAAGGTCATCAGCTGGCAGCTGCCAAGCCAAAGCCCAGATGCTCATTCTACCAAAGACCCCTCTACCCAATGACCTGGGTCCACTACCAAAACCTTGGTCTTTATTTGGGTTCAACCTCAGCCAGTTGGCACTCATCCAGTCTTCAATCTCAGGCAGTTGTTAAAGCCCAAGATAGCTCCCACCTGATCAGGCACAAAGGACAGGTAGAGTGGAGTGTCATCTGCATAGCAGTGAAAATTCAGCCCGTACCACCTTACAATGTCTCCCAATGGCAGCAAGTACACTGCAAACAACATGGGAGTGAGCACAGAGCCCTGCAGCACCCCACATGACAGGGAGAACTTGTCAGAGGAGTAAACCCCAGAGACAACTCTCTGAAACCTGCCTGTGAGAAAAGAGTGGAACCATCTGAGGACCGTACCTGATAGTCCACAGATCAGGTGCAGACACTCTACCAACACATCATGGTTCACGGTGTCGAATGCTGCAGAGAGAGATCAAGAAGAACCAAGATGGAATGGCTCTTCCGATCTCTCACTATCAGGAGATCATTGAGGACCTAAACAAGGGCCATCTTGGTGCTATGCCTTTTCCAAAATCTGGACTGGAGAGGGTCATAGATGTCATGGATGGTCATGTGATCCTCCAGTTGCAGCGTGACCACCTTCTCAATAACCTTATCCACAAAGGGAAGGTTAGAGATGAGTCTGTAGTTAGCAAGACAGTCTGGGTCGAGAGATGGTTTCTTAAGGAGAGGTATCACCACCGCCTCCTTTAGGGTTTCTGGAAACACACCTGAGCCTAACGAACACCAGACGATCTCAGCAAGGACCGGGCCAATGATCTCTATGCATCCCACCAGGTGGCGCATTGGGCCCGAGTCCAAACTACAGCAGGTCGGCTTCATAGTCTGGATAATCCTCATGACATCCTCGATCGTTGGCCATCCAAAGTCAGACCAGGCAGGCTGAGGAGCTGCAACCTCCCACCGATCACTGCCATCCCCATTGGAGCGAGCTGCATGGATCTTGGACCTGATGTCAGCAACCTTATCGGCAAAGTACTGTCCATGGATTCCTTCAACATGGCTCTATAACAGTTTGTTAGTCTCCTTGTTGACATGTTCATACATGAATTTCAGTGAATCACAACATTTCAGATTAGTCCAAAATAGCAGAAATAACATACAGGAAATGCTCTCTCATCATCAAATTCAAAAATCGAGTTATTTGTTCTAGGCACTTGAGGGCCTCACTTTTAGCTTCTTCAGAAAACATAAGGAAAGGGGGAGGGAGGGTACCCCACCATTGAAAACCTGGTTTACTAGTCCGGAGTTAGGCCTTCAAGTCAGAAAATGTTCTATGCACCTTGATGCCCACATGCATTAGATGCTTGGATTACTACTGTGATCCTAGAGCTAGGATATCTTGCTTCCCCACCTTCATATTCAGTGATAAGACATTCATTTTGGTGACATTTAATTTATAGGCAGATACCTTACCAAATCTTTCTATTTCCTCTAAGATAGGTTGAATAGTGGTCCCTCTGTCCCTTACATTCAGCAGAATGTCATCTGTGTATGTGAACAACTTAAACGCCTGGTGACCAATAGGAATACTTTAAGATTTGTCATTATTTTTATCTAGTGGGCAAGCGGCTCAAAATATAGATCAAATAACATGAGTGACAAGGGCACCCATGTCCGGTGCCCTGTGCCAATGTAATATTTTTTGACAGAACATCATTACAGAATACCTTGGCAGCTGGTTGTTGATAAAGCACTAGTTTCCACTGAATGAAAGTCTGTGGTACTGTATGTTGTATCTGCACAAGACCTTGAACAGGTATCTCCAAGACAACCTACTAAAAGCTTTTTCACCATCTAGGAACACTAACACCTGGACACAGAAGTCAGGTAGAGGAACTTCCCCAAATGCTTGCTGGACACCCTTCAAGCCATAAATCCAGCTTGCTCAGGACCAATCAGGTGGCCCCACACTTTGCTTAGTCGTATGGCAAGTACTGTGGCCAGGATCTTTAATTCGAAGTTAATTAAAGACATTGGCCTATAACTGTAAACCTTGGTGTCATCTTGCCCTGGCTTGGGAATTAAGGTTATCCTTGCCTCTGTGTTGTAAGAGGGAGGTAATAATCCCTCTTTACAAGACACTGGTTAGGCCCCATCTGGAGTACTGCGTGCAGCACTGGAGGCCACACCTTCACAAGGACATTAACCAAATTGAGGCAGTTCAGAGAAGGGCAACCAAAATGGTGCAGGGACTGCATCAGAAGACATATGAGAACAGATTAACGGAGGTCAATATGTATACCCTAGAGCAAAGGAGGGAGAGAGGTCATATGATTGAAACATTCAAACACCTTAAGGGCATTAACAAGGTGAAAGAGTCTAACATGTTTCAATATAAGAAAAATAGCAGGACAAGAGGACACAGCATGAGATTAGAGGGAGACTGATTAAGGGATAATGTGAGGAATTTTTTTTCACAGAAAGGGTGGTGGATGCATGGAACGGCCTACCTCAGGAAGTGGTGGCTATGAATACAGTGCAGGGCTTCAAACAGGCATGGGATAGGCATAAGGGAGCAATACAGATGAGTATGAATAGATAGGCCACTAACAGCAAAGGACAATGGCACATTTATAAGGTAGAAAAAGAAATGGGCAGACTGGATGGGCCTTGCGGTCCTTATCTGCTGTCAGCTTCTATGTTTCTATGTTTCTGGGAGGGTGGTATCTGTCTGGCCCTCCAAAAAAGGTGATTAAATACATCAGTCAATAATGGTGCTAATTCAGAACTAAAATGTTCATAGAAACATGAGAAGAACCCATCTGGCCCTGGAGCCTTGTCAAGACTTACACCTTTTATGGTGGTTTGCACCTTCCCCTTTGTTTTTTGCCTTCTAAAAGGTTCTTCTAGACCTTAGTGAGCTGAGGCAAATGTAGGTCTGCCAAGTACTGCTGGACTGCCAAATTCTGCTTGTCAACACCCATGTTATTAGTATTCAATACTTGATAATTGCCCCCTACTGGTAGGAAGTGCTAGAATTGATGACAGAGAGCAGACTGAGCAACAGGCTTTAACCTATATATAATGTATATATTTTTTTCCATACTTAAAGTAGCAGTATAAGTGGGAAGAACAGAGATTTCTAGTCAGTGTTTGGGGCCCTTTGAGACTTTTCATTAAATTTGTAACAGGTGGTGTACGAACCTTGCTCAGGAAACTAATCTTGGGGGTTAGTAGATTAAGAAAGCACCATGAATCACACATGTGATTGAGGGTGGAGTTGACAGAGGCTTAATGCCTCTAACTGGAGTACTATAAAAGACTCCCTTGCTCAGCATGTCCCATCATGCCCATGTCCCAGCACATGAGTGGAACAGTGCAGGAGTAGCATATCTATCTTATGGTGTCTGCAGGTGTCCAAAGATAGTCAACAATCTACAGAAGACTCTGCCGGAGGAACACCAGGCTAAGGTAGGAGATATCACATTACTGTGTTCTGGTATACTGAAGCAGTCCACTTCAGGGTAGGTAACTACAGTTAGCTACAGTTAGTGGGTGAACATCCAGTGGGTTAGGAGCAGTAGAAACCATAATAAGGTAGATGCAGGTAAAGGGGTTGAAAATGTAAAGTAGGAGACAACCTATTTAGGATAAGGCAACAAATAAGTTTGGGCAAGTGTGTAAGGAGTAGTAGACACCCAGAGCAAGTTAGGAACTGGTACGTGGACTAAAAAGTGGACAACAAGAGACACAGGGTAACAAATAGATGTTGGACAAGCCAAGGGAGAGATAGGAATTAAAAAGACACATCAAAGAGACACTAAGGTTCAGGGAAGTTTCAGCAGCCACTAAAGGAAGGAAAGAGCATGGTAGTGGTGCAGTGCAATGGATGTGGAGCTGCAGCCTATCAGGACACCTTCTGGAGACAGAGGTGGTGCCCCATTTTTGCTCACCTCCCTGGGTTGAGAGCAGAGGATGCTAGACTATGGGTCAAACTGGCAAAAGTGCAGAAAACCTTCAGCCCCACCAAGGGGTCACAACATCTGCCACCACTCTCCCAGAGGATGCCTAGGCAGAGTTAGAGTGGTTGTTATTTGGTGGGCTCCAGGAGGGTGGGAGAGGCAAGAAGGGTACACACTCCTCAGCCTGCACCACTCCACAATTCCTTTGCCATTGTGGTGGGACAAGGCAGCCAGGAGGAGGCACCATAGCAGTGAGAGGGGAGGAAGTGGTAGTACTCAGAAGGGGAGGCCCCAAGGAGGGAGATCCCCAGCCAAGGAGGAGGAAGAAGCTGCTTTTGGGTTGCTGTATTGTTAGGGGGATAGATTTAGGAATGGGGAGAAAGGAGAGGGAGGTGAAGTGCCTTAGAGGTGCTTTGGCTTAGAGGGATGGAGCATGGATCCAGAGGATTGCTAGGGCAGCAGAAGATGGGAGGGAGCTAGATGTCATTGTCCACCTGGAAACAAATGATCTAACAAGGGACAGGCCACAGGCAGCTCAAGGAAATTTTAGGGAGGTGGGGAGGGACCTCAAAGTGGTGGCATGCATGGTGGATTTTGCCAAAGTGTTAGATGTATAAAGCTGGGGAGAAGATAGGGCACTCCACGCTAGGGCTTTTAACAGTTGGTTGAAGGCACAGTGCATGGATGAGGGTTACACTAGACTGAGGACTGATGGCAAACCTGAAAGGATATGGGCCTCTATGTGAGAGACAGACTCAACTTTCCAGGAGGGGGACTACAGTCCTTATTAGAAGGCTTAAATGCTGTTTGGATGAGCATTTAAACTAGCCAGGGGGAGGCTGTAAAACCAAAATGAGCAACAATTGCCCCACAGATAAAGAAGTAGCAAGAAGGGAGAGCCCAAGGGGCATAAGCTTCCCCAGGGCAGGGGTGTGAAAAGACAAGGTGGGGACAAGGCAGAAGACAAGGAGGTATACATCAAGAAGAAAGGAGCAAAAGAGACAGGTAACAGAGTAGGTAACAATGGAACAGGTGGTCAGGGAAGCTTAAAGGAACAGCACAACAAGGATGTGGGAAGCAGCCGGGGGGGGAGTAAGGTATGGAAAGCCATGTTACTAATTAATTAATGCATTTATTTTATTTATTTATTTATGTTCAGAAGTTTCACCAGGAAAGACATACTGAGCTAAAAATGACTCATTTCCAGATGCATCCTGAGGTGAAGGGGGAATAGGGATATAAGTACAGAATAGAACAATTGATTATACAATAAAAAAATGTCATATAGAGATATGAAATTAGACAGTGGAAGCTATGTACACATGGAATGTGAGTGTACTAGGTACACGCAAAATAATATACCGTATATCAAATATCAAGTAACACAAGACCAGGGCAGGAGGTATGTCCCATAGGAACAGGGAAAAGAACCTTTAATCAGTGTGGGTAGTAGGGGATAAGATGTATTAGGAACAATCACTGAAGGGGAGGAAGAAGGGAAGTATCGAGCTAATGTGAAAGGGATAGGTGAGGGAGGGGAGAGAGGAGGGTAGGGAAGGAGAGTGAAGGAGAAGGGTAGGAGTGCAGTGTGGAAAGGATAGGAGAGGTAGAAGAGGAAGGAGGCTAGGGAAGAAGAGGTGAAGGGAAAGGGTAGGAGTGGGAAGGAATTGGAGTTGGAGAAATGGGGAGGAGGGAAAAAGTGGCTTGGGGAAGGGCTTTGACTAAGGGCATTCACAGGGAGGAGCAGTGTGAACATGAAGCAGAGAGGAGAGAGAGATAGAGATAGGGCATTTGGAAGATGCAAAGGGAATGGTTAGTGGGAGAGAATTCCTGAGTTTAAGAAAGCAAAGAGAGAGAGAGAGAGAGAAGGCAGCCTGACCAGCAAGGGATTTAAGAGATGGAAGCATAAAGGAACGATAGCCCATGTTACAAAGGATGTATGAGGAGGGGGTAGAGGGGAGAGGAGAGAGGAGAGAGCTGAAGTAGGGGGCAAGAGAAGCCAGCCAGAATTTAGAGATAAAAGAGGCATGTGTGGGTTAGGTGTTGATTTTCAGCGAGAGGAGGACAGAGGTAAGTGTAAATGAAACAGTGGTATTGAGTAGGGGTGGGCAGTCCAAGGCAAAATGGCAGAAGGAGTGAAAGAGGCGGTCCAGTCTTGAAAGGATGGACTTTGGGGCAGCACTGTAGACAATGTCACCATAATCAATATTGGGGAGGATCATTTTAGTGCTGATGTCTCGATGGGCAGGAAGTGAGATGCAGCTTTTGTTTCTATATAGAGTATCGAGCCTGGGGTGGAGTTTTTTATGAATAGTGTCTACCTACTGTGAAAATCGAGGTGTCAGTCACGCCATTCTGCAAGGTACTTAAATGAGGGTATGTCATCAATTGTAACCCCATCTAGGGTGTAGAATTAGGGGAGGGATAGGAGTCTGGAGAGCCTCCGTCTAGTACCAAAGATCATGAAGACTGTTTTTATTTCTGTTTAGGGGTAATTGATTTGATCTGAAGCATTGCTGGACAGCATCAATATCATGTTGGAGCTTGTCTGTTAACACTGCTGGGCAGGACCCAGAGGCAAACAGGACCATATCGTCTGCATAAAAGTGGATGGATGCAGATAAGCAGGCAGAGAGAAGGTAGTGGAGGAATATGGAGAAAAGTGGCAGGCCAAGGACGGAGCCTTGGGGAACACTGGTGCAATTGTGGAGGGAACTCTCCAAGTCATACTGTTTGAGATCTACCTACTAGGTATGAGCTAAAGCAGCTCATTGTGGAGTCTGAGAGACCTGCTGACTTCAGCTTGTCTAGGAAGAGAGGGTGGGAAACAGTGTTGAAAGCTTTGGCTAAATCAACAATGATGGCAGAGGTGAGGAGGCCCTGGTCCATGCCTGTGTGGAGTCAGTGAGCCGGAGGAGGGAGGAGGTGGTGGATGACCTTCCAGAACTTGGAGGGGTGACTAAGATTTTTCTGGAAAGAGGAGGAAAAGAACTCAGCCTTTGCAAGCCTGGTGGATCAGGTATAAGTATTCTTCAGGGTTTGGTACCTGTTAAGGTTGACCAGTGCAGCAGTGGACTTGTAAGCCTTCCATGCAAGGTTACGTGCACTGAGGCAGGCCAAAAGTTCAGCTGAGATCCAGGGGAGGTGAAAGCCTCAGACTTTGGTTTCCTGGACGGTGGCATGCAGATCCCAGATTGATAAGAATTTGGAACAAAGGTACAGCATTCAGTTGCTGGGTTGATGTTACTGGCATTAGAGATAGGGGATCAGTTGGTGGTTAGCAAGTCTACAGGTACTAAGGATAAGTCAAATGACCTGAAGGACCTTGTCTGTGCACCAATGCAAGGAGTCTGGAAAATAAAATTATGGAGCTGGACAAAGATGGTAGATGTGAGGAGGCCCTGGACCATGCCTGTGTGGATGGAGTCAGTGAGCCGGAGGAGGTGGTGGAGTGGTGGTTGTGGAAGCCAGACTGGAAGGGGGTGAAAAAAGATGAGTCAAGGAAGAGATAGAGTTGAGGTAGCACTATGTGCTCTTGGAGTTTAGATAAGGTTGGAAGGAGGGAGATAAAGTGGAAGTTGCCGGGAGAGGAGACATCACCTCCTTTGTGAAAGGGAATGTCAGTTGCATGCTTTCAGGTGTCTGAGACTGAAGCAAGTGAGAAGGAGAGGTTTAGAAGGGAGGAGATGAGGAAGACAATGGCAGGGTGGAAGGGTGTTGGAGCCTGGGGTCAAGTCCAACAGAGCTTCTCTCTTTCTGAGGGTTGAGGGCCAGGATGGCACTTAAAGAACTAGAAGATGTAACTGATGAGAAGGAGAAGGTGTATGATGGAGGGGCATAGGGGAAGATGGGAGGAGGTGTGGTGGTGGAGGAGGGGAAGGTTGATAGGAGTGTGGAGGCACAGGTGGTGAAGTAGGAGTTGAACACAGAGGACACAGAAGAACAGTCTGAGATGAGGGTGTCTCTCACCTTGAGGATCAGGGGATCTGGTTGGGGGGAGAAGAGGGAGTGGATGACCTTTCAGAACTTGGAGGGGTCACTAAAATTGTTCTGGTAAGAGGAGGAAAGGAACGCAACCTTTGTAAGCCTGGTGGGTCTGCTACAAGTATTCCACAGAACTTAGAACTGGTAAAGGTCAACTGGTGCACCAGTGGACTTGAAAGGTTTCCATGCCAGGTCATGTGCATGGCGGCAGGCCAAAAGTTTGGCTGAGATCCAGGGGAAGTGAAAGCCTCAGACCCTGGTTTTCTTAAGGGGGGGCATGCAGATCCCGGATTAACAAGAATTTGGAATGAAAGCATTCGATTGCTGAGCTGATATTACTGGCATTAGAAATAGGGGACCAGTTGGTGGTTAGCAAGTCTACAGATACTAAATATAAGTCTAATGATCCAAAGGACCTGGTCTGTGCACCAATGCAAGAAGTCTGGGAAATAAAATTACGGACCTGGAGACCATCATGGCAGCAGCTTACCTAGATTAGGTGTCCATAATGGGGTTGTTGTACACTGACAGCCACAAATGGGATATGGCCATATCTGCCTACTCTCTGTTCAGGAGAGACAGGGAGGGGAGGAGGGGAAGAGGGGTTGGATGGAGGAGGGGTTGGACTATATGTGAGGGAGAGGAATCAAGACCACAGAAGTACAGGGATACCTGGAGGAAAAAGAAGGGCTGTGGGTCATCCTCTAGACAGCTACTGGGGCTGCTCTCTATACAGGGTGGTATAGAGACCTCCAGCACAGGGAAATGAGTTGGATAAGGCACTTAGGGAAACCATTATCAAGATGGTAAGTAAGGATGAAGAGCTGTTAGTCGGGGACTTCAGTCTGCCAGATGTGGATTGGAGCCTTCCAACTGAAGCTTTAGCAAGGAGCTGAGCTATCCTTGACTCCCTACATGGGGCTTTACTCAGGCAGCTAGTCAGGGAACCCACTAAGCATGGGGCAGTGAAGGACCTGCTGCTTACAAAGCTTACAAACTTAGACTGCATTGCAGATATCAGAGTAGGCAATCCCCTTGGTACCTACCAGTGATCACAGTACTGTATGATTTAACATTAAGATGGGAACAGAGGCAAACCACATGAGGATGAATTCCTGGACTTTAGGAGGGCAGATTTTAAAGAAATAGGAAACTGTTTCTGGGGGGTTGCCAGGAAGGGGTAGAGACACAGTGGGAAAGAATAAGGAAGGGCACAACTATGGCAACAAACCTCTGCAGGACGTGAGTAAAAAGGAAAAGGAAAAAGAGACTGTTACAGTGCTGTAGGGAAGTGGCCAAAGTGGTGAGAGGATAAAAGTGTGGCATTCAGGAGGTATAAGGAAACACAGACTGGGCTCTCTGTCTCAATGCCCATAGCCTAGTAAACAAGATACTGGACCTCACTGCTATAATGACAGAGGCTAACCTTGACTGGGAAGCTGTAACAGAGACTTGGTTCAATGACAACTATACCCGAAATGTTGCTATCTCAGGGTACACTCTGTACAGGAGAGACCTCAAAGGAAGGAAAGGAGTGGGAGTGGCTATCTACATAAGGGAAGGAATCAAGGCCACAGAGGTATAGATGGCAAACACTGAGGCTGAAGCCTTATGGATCACCCTTGGCACTGGGGAAAAGTCCCCCATCTGAGCGTGTGTGATCTACAAACCCCCATCTCAACAGGTAGATAGAGACAAAGAGCTACTAGAAGCAATCCTAATGATGGCTGATAAAGGCAACTTGTTGCCCGTAAGAGACTTCAATCTGCCTGATATAGATTGGTCCTCCTACACGGCTTCATTGGACAGGAGCAGACAATTCCTCACAGCTCTAAAAGGGGCAGGACTAAAACAGTTGGTGGAGTCATCCACCAGAGAAAACACAGTCCTGGACCTCATACTATCAAACAGTAACAGGATCACAGACATTAAGGTAGGAATCAATCTGGGGTGAAGTGACCATAGGTCAGTCTGGCTCACAGTCAAAAGGACAGAGGACACAAGTCACACAAAACTGAAGATCCTGGACTTCAGGAAGGCTGACTATGTCAAAATGAAAACATGCATTAAAAACCATCTCAAAGATGTTGCAGGAGCTGATGTGAAGGAAAGCTGGAAGGCCATAAAGGATGCAATAACTCTGGCCACAGCAGAATGCACCAAACAGATTAGTAAAACTAAGAAGAAGAGAAACCCTCATTGATTTTTTAACGAGGTGCTTTCAGCACAAAGGAGAAAAAAAAAGCTTTCAAAAAGTACAAACAGACAAAGAAGGACAGTGACATGGAGGAATACGAGGCAAGGCTAAAGGAAGCGGGGAAGGCAATTAGGATAGTCAAAGTGCGAATAGAAAAGAGAATTGCTGAAGGGGTTATAAAGGGGAACAAGACCTTTTACAGATGTATACAGGAGAAAGGAAAAAACAAAGGGGGTATAATTCGGATGAGAACCAGAGAGGGGCAGAACGTGGAGACTGAAAATGAGAAGGCAGAGGTTCTGAATGAATACTTCTGCTCAGTCTTCATACAAGAGGAACAGGGTAGTGGGCTGGTACTAGGAAATGAAGGACACCACACCAGTGAAGCTGACACAAATCCCTTCACAAAAGAAAGAGTCCCAAAAGAACTGAAAAAAAAAAAGCAATGGGACCTGACAGTATCCACTCATGAATACTGAAGGAACTCAGAAAACCTTGCCTCCCCATTAGCAGTCCTCTTCAACAAGTCCCTGGAGAGTGGCAGAGTCCCAGACAACTGGAAAAAAGCCACAGTGGTACTCCTGTACAAAGTGGGAGCAGGCAAGATGCTAGTAACTACCATCCAGCCAGCCTCACCTCAGTGGTGGGGAAAATCATGGAAACATTACTGAAGGAAAGAACAGTGCAATATATGGAAGCAAATGGAAAACTGGAAACTGGAACCAAAACAGCATGGCTTCTCAGCAGGAAGTCATGCCAGACAAACAGGATTGATTTCTTTGATTGAGTGACCAGAATGGTGGACCAGGGTGGAGCAGTAGACATAGTGTATTTAGACTTCAGTAAGCCGTTCAATTCCGTTCCACATAGGAGACTAATAAACAAGTTGGAACAAACTGGAGTGGAGCATAAAATAGTCAGCTGGGTTAGGAACTGGCTCCAGGGAAGAACCAAGAGGGTCATGGTAAACAGCACTCTGTCAGAACAAGGTGGAGTTACCAGCGAAGTCCCCCAGGGATCAATACTGGGGCCAGTTCTATTTAACATATTCAGCAGCGACATCGCTGATGGATCGGAGGGAAAGGTATGCCTGTTTGCAGATGACACCAAGCTCTGCAACAGAGTAGACATACAAGAGGGGGCCACAGGAATGGACTCTGATCTAAAAATGCTGGAAGAATGGTCAGAACAATGGCAGTTGAAATTCAGTGCCAAGAACTGCAAAGTTATGCACCTGGGGAGAAAGAACCCAAGACAGGAAATACCCTAGGAAGGGAATATAGGACCAGAAAAACATAGATTTTGGTGGCAGATAAGGACCGCTTGGCCCACCCATTCTGCCCATATCCCTATCTATTGGATAAGCTGCAGATCCTAGTTAACCAACAGCCTACTTTTTCCTAATCCCCACCATAATTGCCTTATGTCTGTCCCATGCATTCTTGAATTCTCTCACGGTTTTTGACCCCACAACCTCCTCAGGAAGGCCATTCCATGTGTCCACCACCCTCTCCATGAAAAAATACTTCCTCACATTGCCCCTGAGCCATCCCCCCTCTATGTTCAAATTGCACCCCCTTGTTCTTGTGCATATCTTTTTTTGAAAGGCGGTACCCTCTTGGAGTTTGTTGATTCTCTTGAGGTACTTGAAAGTTTCTATCATGTCCCTACTCTCCCTCCTTTCCTTGAGAGTATACATATTAAGCTCCTTTAGTCTCTCTTTGTATAGCATCTGGTGCAGATCCTGTACTATTTTAGTTGCCCTCCTCTTGGCTGCCTCCATCCTGTCTATGTCCTTGCAGAGATGGGGTCTCTAGAAAAGCACGCAGTACTCCAAATAGGGTCTCACCAATTGCCTGTACAGAGGGATAACTTATTGTTTTCTACTGGTGATGCCTCTCCCCTGTACATCCCACTATCCCCCAAGCCCTTCTTATTGCCTTATCACATTGCTTGCTTACCTTTAGGTCATCTGATATGACTACCCTAAGTCCCTTTCCATTTTTGTTTTTGTTAGTAACCCCCCCCCCCATTGTGTACTCTTCCCCTTAGGTTTTGTTTCCCAGGTGCATTACTTTGCACTTTTTTGCACTGAATTTAAGCTGTTATACTTTTGACCATTCCTCCAACCTTGCCAAGTCCCTTCTCATCCTTTCAATCCCCCCTTGGGTATCAACCCTTTTGCAGATCTTTGCACCATCTGCAAAGAGGCACACTTTTCCTTCCAGTCCCTCTACAATGTCACTTATAAAGACATTAAAAATGTGACCAGTACTGAACCCTGCTAACAACTGACAGAAACTAAGGCTGAGAGGGCTCTAGAAGTACTCATATCTGATGATTTAAAAACAACCAGGCAATGCAAAAAGACAGCACAGAAAGCTAACGGCATCCTTTGATGCATAGGTAGGGGTTTTACAAGTAGAAAAAGTGAGGTGATAATTCCACTGTACAGGTCCTTTGGTGTGGCTGCACCTAGAGTACTGTTTCCAGTTCTGGAGACCACACCTCAAGAAAGACAGAGATCATCTGCAGACTGTTCAGAGGAGAGCTGCAAAGATGATTCACAGACTTCATCAAAAAACCTACGAGTCAAGACTCAAACATCTCAAGCTGTACTCCCTGGAAAGGAGGAGGGACAGGGCAGATATGATTGAGACATTCAAATACCTCAAAGGAATTAACTCAGTACAAACTCAGGACCTTTTCAGAGAAAGCTCATCTACACGAACAAGGGGGAACAGAATTCTCCTGCAGGGAGGTAGCTTCAAAACCAACATTAGGAAGTTTTTCCATACCTAAAGGGTGGTGGAGCCTTCGAACTAGTGATGCTCGGATAGTGCCGCCATGGATCAGCCAGGGATCCGGTGGATGGCAGCACTATTTGAGTGGGATCAGTCCCAGGATCTGGCTGAATATAGAGGTTGGATCCCGGGTCGGGTCCCTCGGTATCTGGTGCTGGATCCAGGGATCCTGGCACTGGATCCCTGGATCTGGTAATGGATAATGCGGGATCCGACCTGGTATCTGATGGCTAGATCTATGGGCAGATAGTGATGGTATCCGGCTGGATACACTGTCCTGTCGAGGGCAGGCATCTGGTGGATCTAGATTGGTCTGAATATTATCCGAGCATCACTACTTGGAACAGTCTGCCCCCAGAAGTTGTAGCAGCAAAGACAGTGAAAGAGTTCAGGCTAGCATGGGATACTCCAAAGCAGCTTCCATAAACTTGAATCTTGGTTTACAGAAAACAAGCTACTATTAAATGTCAAAAAATCAAAGAGTTTGCTCTTCACCACCTCCCAAAGCAAAAAGAAATACCTGGCCCTGTGTATTCATAACCAAAAGGGTGAGATCCCAGACCAAGTATCTAACTTCAAATATCTCAGCATTACCTCTGATGACATGCTCACCTTCTCAAACCACATTGACTCTGTTAACAAGACTGCAAATATAAAACTTGGTGTACTTTATCGTCACAGACATTCAATGACACCAGATACACTCAAACTAGCCATCGGTAGCTCAATACTGTCTACCATTGACTGTGGGTTGCCTATATATGGGGTGGGCACAAACATTGCTCTTAACAGGATCAACACACTCCTCAATAAGGCTTGTCATCTTACTTTGGGGGCTACTCTTGACACCCACACCTGCTCACTGCACACTGAAACTGGGTGGCTCCCACTCCATCTTAGAGAGCAATACCAAAACTGTCTACTTATAAAAAAAGTACTACTTGGACTGACATTCCCCACGTTGGGCAGACATTTTAAGCTGTCCATGCCAACGAAATCTATCCTTAGTGTGGTAACTGACAAGATGGTGAATCCCTTCAAAAGGACAAAACTTGCCCAGAACTCCATCCTGTATCAAGAACCGAAATGGTACAATGAACTACCTGCAGACCTCACTGATGCTACCAAGATTAGTACCTTCAAAGCTGGGCTCAAATCTCTCCTTGGCTCTAAAATGTATTGCATCTGCCTGTGCTAAGGTGATAGTACCTCACCCCCAGTTTTCTATTTACCTACCCCCTCTACATCTTTCTGCTATATACCACTTTTTTCTTAACCCGCTCCCCTACCCCCAATTACCTGATGATGGCCTCACTTGGTTGAAAGCTCCACCTCTCTCCCACCTCAGATGATGCCACCTCCAGCTGACTCCCAAACCCCATCTTATCTAATCAGTCTATCTGTTAATATGTACTAATTTGATGTGTGTAAGTTCAAATGTTACTATTACTGCCTGTGTGTATACTTCAATGTTTTTCTTTTTTTTTTCTGTAAACCTTATATTTTTGTAATGCTTGTTCAACACTGACATGGAACCTTTGAACATGAGTCTTTGACTCAAAGGTATTAATCCCAAACTAAAATAAATAAATAAATAAATAAATAAAAATAAATAGGCACTGTGGAAACTTAGAAAGGAAAAAAAGACTGGGGGTTGGGGGTAGCCCACACTGGCAGACTACAATAGATGGATTATGTGGCTCCCTTCTGCTGCACTTTCTTACATTCTTATGTTCTTACTCAGACAGAGGAAGACAGGGAGTAAACCAAGTAAAATAGAGGGAAAGCAGGAAAGGCAATGAGGGGAACAAAGGCATGGGGAGAGGAAAGGATAGCCAAAGGAGTAGCTAAAGGGGGATAACACTTTTCAGGTACATACAGTGAAGCTCACCAGGATGAAACCCAACTCTGCAGAATCTTGTAGTAGAATTACTGCATTGAACAAATCAGTTTCAATGGGATTTAATCCCTTTAGTCATTCAGGAAAACTGTGACACTGCACTTCATCCTCAGTCGACAAACTCTTGCAGTTAGGACAAGACTTCCTCCAACTGATGAACTCATGGTGCCTGACACAGGTAGTTACCTCTGCTACTCATAGGCATGGTCATTCATTGGATCTGTGCTTCCTCCTGGGGATGGAGATCATCGATTTGGTGGTGGAACCGGTCGGTTGGTCTGACCATCATACTGTAAGGTTCTACTTCGAGGCACCCCCCTAATAGACCTGCTCCTATGGAGATGGTCAGGTATCACCCTTTAAGGGGTTTAACTCCAGATGGTTTAATGGGGGCACTGGACCTATCAGGTGTACTGAGGGTATGCAGGGAACTGGGGGAACTTGTACTAGCCTATAATAAAGCAGTGATGGGGACCCTCGATTCCCTAGCTCCTATCCGTGTTTGCCCCCTCACCATTCACTGAAATTCCCCTTGGTTTGATGGGACTTTGAAGGAGTTGAGGTGAAGAGGGTGAAGGTTGGAGTGGTGCTGGTGGAAATCTGGCCTGATGGAAGACAAACTTAGATTAAAAGTTCATTATAAAGACTATCAATCAACAATCTCCTGTATGAAGGCAGAATTCCTCTCCAAGGAGATTGCCGCAGTGAGGAATTGACCAGTTCAGCCCTTCCAGACTGTTGACAGATTGTGCAATCCAATCTGTCTTCAGTCATGGGGAGTGTTTTCACAGGTTCAGTGCAATGAGTTTGCTCGGTTCTTCGCTGATAAGATTGCCGCCATCAGGTTGGAGATCCATTCAGCGCCCTTTAATGGGTATTGCAGTGATCAGCATTAGGTTGCAAGCACCAGGTCTGTCTGGTCCGACTTTGACTAGTTGGCAATTGTAAACATTGTGTAGGTTGTTCAGGGTATGCACTCAACATATTGCAGTTTAACCCAGGCCCAACACACCTCCTAGTGGTGGGGGGGGTGGAAATGATGACAAGGAATTTGGCAAGATTGGAGGAATGGTCAAAAGTATAGCAGCTTAGATTCAATGCAAAGAAGTGCAAAGTAATGCACCTGGGAAAAGAAAACCTGGGGCAGAGTACACAATGGGGTGGGGAGGTACTAACAACAACAAAAATGGAAAGGGACCAGAGGTAGTCATATCAGGTGACCTAAAGGTATGCAGGCAATGTGAGAAGGCAGTAAGGAGGGCTGGGGGATACTGGGATGCATAGGGAGAGGCATCACCAGTAGAAAACAGGAAGTTGTCATCCCTCTGAACAGACAGTTGGTGAGACCCCATCTGGACTACTGCATGCAGTTCTGGAGACCCCATCTCCACAAGGACATAGACAGGATGAAGGCGGTCCAGAGGAGGGCAACTAAAACGGTGCTGAGTCTGCACCAGAAACCATAGGAAGAGAGACTAAAGAAGCTTAATATGTATACCCTCAAGGAAAAGAAGGGGGGCATGATAGAAACTTTCCAAAGTACCTCAAGGGAATCAATAAAGTCCAAGTGGGTAGCATCTTTCAGAAAAAGAGATGTACAAGAACAAGGGGCACAGTTTAAAGATAGAGGGGGACAGCTCGAGGCAACGTGAGGAAGTATTTTTTCACAGAGAGGTGGTAGATGTATGGAGCGGCCTACCTGAGGAACTTGTGGGGTCAAAAACAGTGAGGGAATTCAAGAATGCATGGGACAGACGTAAGGCAATTATTGTGGGGGTAGGAGGAAGCAGGCTGTTTAACTAAGATCTGCAGCTTATCCAATAGATAGGGAAATGGGCAGACTGGGTGGGCCAAGGGGTCCTTAGCTGCCATCAAAGTCTGTGTTTTTATGTGTCTATGTATCTACAGTGGCGTGAAAAAGTATTTGCCCCCTTCCTGATTTTCTCTATTATTGCATATTTGTCACACTGGATGTTTTCAGGTCTTTAGAGAAAATGTAATATTAGATAAAGGGAACCTGAGTGAACAAATAACACTTGTTTTTTTTTTTAATTTCACTTATTTAATGAAAAAAAGTTAACCAACACCAACTGGCACTGTGTGAAAAAGTAATTGCCCCCTTACACTTAATAACTGGTTATGCCACATTTAGCTGCAATGACTGCAACCAAACACTTCCTATAATTCAATATCAGTCTTTCACATCGCTGTGGAGGAATTTTAACCCACTCTTCCTCATAGAACTGCTTTTAATTCAGTAACATTTGGTAGGTTTTCGAGCATGAACTGCTCGTTTCAGGTCCTGCCACAGCATCTCCATTGGTTTAAGTCTGGACTTTGACTAGGCCACTCCAAAACTTTAATTTTACTTCTTTTTAGCCATTCTGATGTGGACTTGCTTTTGTGTTTTGGATCATTGTCTTGCTACATGACCCAACTACGCTTCAACTTCAGCTGAGACGGAAGGATGACTGGACATTCTCCTTAAGAATTTTTGGTACAGAGCAGAATTCATGGTTCCTTTAATTATGGCAAGTCATCCAGGTCCTTAGGCAGCAAAGCATCCCACACCATCACACTACCACCACCCTGTTTGACTGTTGGTATGGTGTTCTTATTGTGGAATGCTGTGTTTGCTTTACGAGACATTATGGGATCTATGTTGTCCAAAAGTTCCACTTTGGACTCATCTGTCCATAGAACATTTTCCCAAAAGGCTTGTGGATCATCCAGGTGCTTCTTGGCAAATGAGAGACGAGCATTTATGTTCTTCTTGGTTAGCAGTGGTTTCCGCCTTGCTACTCTCACATGAAGCCCATTTTGCCCAGTCTCTTTCTGATTGTGGAGTCATGAACATTGACCTTAGCTGAGGCAAGAGTAGCCTGCAGTTCTTTGGATGTTGTTTTAGGATCCTTTGAGACTTCTTGGATGATTTACACTCGCCCTTGGAGTAATTTTGGCAAGCCGCCACTCCTGGGAAGGTTCACTACTGTTCCAAGTGTTCTCCATTTGGAGATTATGGCTCTCACTGTGGTTTGATGGAGTCCCAGAGCCTTAGAAATAGCTTTGTAACCCTTTCAGACTGATAGAGGGCAACAAATTTTTTCTGATCTTTTCAGGAACTTCCTTTGATCATGGCATAATGTGCTTGTTGAATCTTTGTGCTGGCAACGTGACTCTGATGGTAAGGGCCAAAATAAGTGAGGTTTATATTGAGCAGGGCTGGCTGTAATCAAGCCTGGCTGTGTTCAATCAGCTGACTCTAATTATCCCTTTAATTGGGTTGCTTTAACTAGGGGGCAATTACTTTTTCACACAGTGCCAGTTGGTGTTGGTTAACTTTTTTCATTAAATAAATGAAATAAGTAAAAAAAAAAAGTGTTATTTGTTCACTCAGGTTCCCTTTATCTAATATTATATTTTGTCTAAAGACCTGAAAACATCCAGTGTGACAAATATGCAATAATAGAGAAAATCAGGAAGGGGGAAAATACTTTTTCACGCCACTGTATGTGTGTTAAAGTCATCGGCCTGGTCCTAGCTGAGATTGCTTGGTGTTCGTTGAAGACAGGAGTGTTTCCAGACCCCCTGAAGGAGGCGGTAGTGGTACCTCTAATAAAGAAATCTTCTCTTAACACGGACTGCTTAGCAAACTACAGACCTGTATCTAACTTGCTCTTTGTGGGCAAAGTTATTGAGAAGGTGGTTGTGGTGCAGCTGGATGACCGTTTAAAATCCCACAATGTCTATGATCCTCTCCGGTCCAGGTTTAGGAAGAGGCACAATACCAAGACCGACCTTGTTCAGGTACTGAATGATCTCATGATAGCAAGGGATTGAGGGAGCCGTTCCATCTTGGTTCTCCTTGATCTCTCTGCAGCATTTGACACTGTGGACCATGGGGTGCTGTTGGAGCACTTGTGGATTCTCTGTGGACTTTCTGGTACAGTCCTGAGGTGGTTTTGATCTTTCCTCACTGGCAGGACTCAGAGGGTAGTGTCAGGGATTTATTCCTCAGCTCCTTTCCCCCTATCATGTGGGGTTCTGCAGGGCTCCATACTGTCCCCCATGTTGTTCACAGTGTATATGCTGCCATTGGGAGAAATTATAAGGTGGTACAGGCTGAGTTTTCACTGCTATGCTGATGATACTCAGCTCTACATGTCCTTTGTGCCTGAACAGAATGGACTAGTCTCAGTGTTTAACAGCTACCTCTCCAAGATTTGGGGTTGATGAGTGCCAACTGGTTGAGGTTGAATTCAGACAAAATCGAGGTGTTGGTGGTGGAGCCAGGTCGCCAAGGTATGGGGTTGTCGACTGGTGAGCCATCTGGGCTCTGGCTCGGGGGGGACCAGCTGCTTACCTCTGACTGGGTGCAAAATATGGGTGTTGTATTCGATAGTGGCCTAACATTAAAATATCAGGTGTCTGCTGTCATTAAGACCTCTTTTTACCATTTGAGAAACATCACCAAGATCAAGTACTTGGTCCCGCCTGGCCATCTTCCAACATTAGTCCATGCATTTGCAACCTCATGCCTTGATTACTGCAATTCCCTCTACCTAGGGCCACTGGGGGTTGATATCCGCCAATTGTACCTGGTGAAGAATGCAGTGGCCAGGTTGCTGACTGGCTTATCAAGATCTTGCTATGTCACTCTGGTGCTCCGTGGCCTGCACTGGCTGCCTGACTTTCAAGGTCGGGTTGCTGGCTTATAAAGCCCTACATGGACAGGGACTGTGCTACCTGCAGATCTTCTCTGTCCCTACCACCCCCTCTGCTCACTCCATTCCTCCAACGAGGGATTGCTGGAGGTTCTCAGGGTCCAACTAAAGTCTTCTGAGGCCTGTGCTTTCACATTTGTGACACCTATAGTACCCTGTGGAACTCCCTGCCTCGTCAGATTAGAAAATGCCTGACCATTGAGAGCTTTAAAACTGCCTTAAAAACTTATTTGTTCTCTTTATCATTTCCAGATTGATTGACACTTAGCATTCTATTATTAGGTATTACTAAGTATGTTTTAAAACGTTAATTTTAGATCTATATACTGCTGTTTCATATGGTTTTTATTGTTGTACGGCGCTGTGATCTTATTGGAACAGCACTTATAAATAAAGACTGATTGATTGATTGATCCTGGTGGGCTTCACTGTAAAAAGGGAAGAGAAAAGCAAGGGAAGGGATATTGACATACTCTTCAACCCCTAGCCTCCAAATGCCGTGTTGTCCGCTATACTCAGCTGACTGCCTCCCTCCTATGTACTATGTTATTATCTTCCTACCACAGGGTAGGTAAGGTCCTCTGGTGGTGCTGCATTTACCATGTTTATGACTGATGCCCTTACTTGTACCTGCTCTTATTGTTTGCCTGTTGTACCTGATTGTATCCTTGTAATCATGTATGTATCTCTGTAATCTCCCAGGTCGCACCTGAAAATAGGCACCTGGTTGTCTAGTGTGCTTACCTGGTAAACAAATAAAAAATAAATAAAATAGAGGGAGACTGTGTGGCAGGGACCAAGAAAAAGCAGACAAACAGGAAGCAGCGGAAACAAAAGTTGGGGGGGGTGGACACAAGTCCATTTTCAGGGGAAAGAGTCTTGAAGGGACTTGCAGCTCTAAAAATGGACAATGCTGTGGGATAAGGCTGGCTATACCCAAGAGTGCTAAGGCAAGGCAAGGCAATTTTATCTATAAGGCACCCAATCCCAGAGGCTCTAGGCACCAAACATACATGAGGACATACAGCAAGCAGTACATAAAAACATAATAAAACCTTATTAAAGCCATAACAAGATAAAAAAAAATTGACAAGATAGAGGTTTCCAACAGTCAAACTTCAAGGGATTGGCCAGAGCTAAAGTTGGTGTCAGCAGCCAAATGCCAGGCTGAAGAGGAGGGCCTTTAGCCTCCCCTTAAACACCTCAATTGAGGAAGCTTCCTGGATGGCAGATGGAAGTGGGTTCCACAGGGTTGGCCCAGAGACATTAAAAGCATGATCTCCTGAGGTCTTGAGCCAAACCCTGGGAATGTCCAGGATGCCCCTCAAGGAGAAGCGGAGGGAGCGAGCAGAGAACACCGATGTCAGAAGCTCAGACAGGTAACCAGGACCCAGCCCATATAGGGCCTTAATGGTGAGAAAACCCACCTTGAAAAGAACCCTCCACCTGAATGGCAGCCAGTGCAGAGCATGCAGAACCAGGGTCACATGACTGGACCTCGAAAGGCCCATCAGTAACCAGGCAGCTGCATTCTGCACTAGCTGCAGCCTGTGGAGGGTCCCTCCTGTGACCCTGAAGCACAGAGCATTACAGTAGTCAACCCTAGAAGTCACAAAGGCATATACTAGTGTCGGCAGGTCCTCAGGCAAAATGAGGGGCTTAATCCAGGCAATATTCCGCAGGTGGTAAAAACTGCTGATGACTACAGCTGACACCTGATCTTCAAAGGTCAGTCTGCAATCAAGGATTATGCCCAGATTTCGCACCCTCAGAGAAACCACCAATGGAGCAGACCCCAAAACAAGTCCAGAGTCTGCCCCCGATGACTGCCCATCATGCCCGTGACCAGGCTCGATCACCAACCCCTCAATTCTCACCAGGCTGAGTCTCAGCCAGCTGGAAGCCATCCAGTCATTGATTTTAAACAGACAGGTGTTAAGCACGTAAACCACTCCCGATGTGCTAGGTGCAAAAGGCAAATACTGTTGGGTATCATCTGCATAGCAGTGAAACTCCACACTGTATTGCACACACAGGAGACTAATAAAGAAATTGAGCAGCCTGGGGTGGGACCCAAAGTGGAGAACTGGTTAAGAACCTTTCTAATGGAAAGGCAACAGAGGGTGGTGGTTAATGGCACTCATTTTAATGAGGGAAGAAGACTGGGGGGTGCTGCAGGGCTCAATGCTGGAACTGGTCCTCTTCAATGTGTTCATAAGTAACATTATGGAAGAACTGGAAGGGAAGGTGTACCTTTTTTGCAGATGACACCAAAATCTGTAATAGGCTGTACTATCAGGAGGGGGTGGACAGAATGTGTAGGGACCTTGGGAAACTCAAGGAGTGGTTAAGAGAATGGCAACTGCAGTTCAGTATCAAAAAGTGCACAATTATACACCTAGGGTATAGGAACCCAGGAGCTGAGTACAGGATTGGGGGGGGGTACAGACAGTAACTAAGCAGGAATGTGAACTTGGGGTTATCATATGATGACCTCTGATTGTAAAGGCAGAATGACAAAGCAATGGATAGGGCCAATAGTATGCTGGGATGCATAGGGAGAGGTATTTCCACCAGGAGGTGGGACATGGTGCTGCCATAGTAACTCTTGCTTGTGAGACCCCACCTGAAATATTGTATCTGATTCTGGAGGCTGCACCTCAGAAAGGACATACACAGGGTAGAGGCAATCCAAAGGATGGCAACTAAAACAGTATAGGGGTTGCATCTAAAGACCTATGAAGGGAGCTTGAGGGATCTCAACATAAATATGCTGGAAGACAGGAGAGTGAGAGGGAACATGATAGAGACCTACAGGTACCTCATGGTGGTGAACAGGGTGCGAGAAGTCTCTTCCAAATGAGAAAGAACATCCGGACCAGAAGGCATGCAATGAAACTGGGAAAGAATCTAAAAGGAATGTGAGGAAGTACGATTTCTCTGAAAGAGTTTTAGCTCTCTGGAACAGATTGTCCGAGGGAAGTGGTGGTGGCAAAAACAGTAGCGGGCCTAAAGAATTCATGGGCTAGACATAGAGGAATATTTGTGAATAGGCAGGGAGGGAGATGGGTTGCTTGAGACCACTTAGGGTCTGCAGATACAGATTAGTCAGGGACCATCTGAGCAGGCTGGGTGGGCCAAGCTTTCCTTTTCTGCTGACAAATTCTGTGTTTCTACATTTCTATGAAAATATTTGGCTAAAAACTGCATCAATATCATGGGGTTTGTAGTGTCTTCCCTCTCCCTCCTGATGTTGTAAACACAATGCCATAAGACAGCCTTCCTTCTCCCCTTGATCAATATGGCATACTTTGGCCTTAAAAGTGGCCTGTTCTGCCTTCTCCTGATTCAGGTCTGCATACTGTGCCCTACGGGAGTTCAATCAATCAATCAATCAATCAATCAAATCTTTACTTATCCAGGCGAACATCATTGAGCAATGCTCATTTGCAAGATGGACCTGGTAGGGTCAAGATACAATTTGCATGACATATAACATACAAAGAATACACAACTTTGAAAGGATAGCAAATGAATACAAAACAACAACTCCAAGATATATACATGATTCATTAAGTAGCCAGCTTGTTAGTGGAGGATACTTTAGAAACTTGCACTTTTTGGTGAAGGTTAAATGTGTCAGGGGAATTATTAGAAAGTTTTTGAGCTCAGGTGATGAGCTGTATGGACATCTGGAAGATATCTACAGGAAATGATTTGTAGGAGGCAAATACCGGCTGAAGCAGTGACAGGGGGGACGAAAGGAGTGTATACAGAGTGTTGTGGCCAGGGTTGGTGAAAGGGAAGGAGTGGAAAGGGCCGTGTCAAAGAGGGATCAATAGTAGGTCAAGGGGGGAAGGGGATGGACTGGAGAAGTAAAAAACTGAAAGTATAAGGAGACTAAGTATATAATGCTTAAGAAGGAAGGATTGTAGTAAAGGTTAATGAGATGTGAAGCAACTGCTCGTAGGGTGCTGAGGAGCTACCTTGAATAGTCGTCCAGCTGGTAGGAAAGATGGAGGGTTAGTCTAATGTTGATGGAAGCAGTTACATTTTCTTTGAATATTTTGTTGTATAGATATTTAAAGGCTGTAGAGATATGAAGCTTGTTCACTTTCAGTGTCTTTTGCATTGTGTTCCATAGGGTGGATAATACATAACTAACAGCATGTCTGCCATGTCGAGAGTGGAACTTAGGCACTTTAGAGTAATGAAGTTCAGGCTTCTTAATGCATAATTACTTGATGAGGCTTGTGGAAAACAGTCTGAGATATATTTTGGAAGCTGCTGTGATATTGCTCTGTAAGTCCATAGTAATGCATTCCTATCCCTTCTATATTGAAGTGAGGGCCAACCAACTGCGGAGTATAGCAAGCAGTGGTGAGTACTGTATGGTAAGTCTGTGATAAACCTCAGAGCTCTATGGTATAGTGTATCTAATTTGTTCAAGCATACCGTAGGGCAGTGATTGTATAGGAAGTCAGCGTAGTCTAAAACTGAGAGGAATGTGGCCTGGACCATCTTCTTTTTTTTGAATCACTTGAAAGGAAGTGCCTTATTCTATAGTAAAGTCCAAGTCTTTGTCTAAGCTTTTTTAGTAGCTCTTCCAGATGTTCTAGATGGTCTAATCTACTATCTAGCCATACCCCCAGGTATTTGAATTTTATGACATATTCAAGATTTTCACCAAGTACAGTGGATAGTTTAGGGAGATCGATTGGGATTGAGTATTTTGCCTGCACCTGTGGGGAAAAGAACATTGCCTTAGTTTTTTTTGCATTCAATAGTAGTTTTTTTTCCAGCAGCTGGAGTTGCAGTAGGTCGAATTCTGCTTGTAGTTCTTTGCAGGCTGTTGTAGGAGAAGGGTGACTGACATACAGTACTGTATCATCAGCAAACAGGTGTACCGTGGCTTTGGTAAGATTTGTGTCAATACTATTGATATATATGGTGAAGAGGATAGGGCCAAGAATAGATCCTTGTGGTACTCCTCTTTGTAGTGGTCTGAGTGGGGATATATCTCCTTTGGCCTTTACCTGTTGGGTTCTTCCTGTAAGATAGTTGTTAAACCATCTAATGGAATTGGTGTCAAGTCCAATAGACCTTAGTGAGGAGAGGAGCAGGTCATGGTCAACCATGTCAAAGGCCTTACTTAGGTCTAAGAAGACAGCACATACACAATTTTTTTTATCCAATTCAAGTTGCCAATCATTGGTGACTTTTGCAAGAACTGTTATGGTGCTGTGGTTTGCTCTGAAACCAGATTGTGCTGGGTTTAGAAGATTGTTGGCTTCTAGATATTCTCTTAGCTGGGTGCTCACAATTTTTCAAGTAGTTTAGACAGCACAGTAAGGAAATTGGTCTGTAGTTATTAAGGTCTGTGGGATCCCGCTTTCAGAAGAGGAATCACTTGAGCGGTTTTCCAGATTGATGGGATCACTCAGACTGTAGAAAGGTTAAACAGATGCGTTATTGGCACTGCTAATACATGTATGGCAATTTTAAAAGTATGGGTCAAGGGAGTCTGCGCCTGCACTCTTTTTTATGTCCAGTTGTAAGATTAATTCTTCGACTTGCTTCAACGTGGCTGGAGTGAAGGAGAAAATGGAGTCAGTCACCCTTGCATCAGTATTCTTAATCCCTAGATGTACTCTCATTTGGTTGGCTGGAGAGGAGTCGAATGCTAGTCCAGCAGTTGTAAAATGATTATTGAAAGCTTCCAATACTTCAATTTTGTCACTGATGGTTCTGTTTCCACATTGTAGTTTTGTTGGGAGTGAGTTACTTGGGACATGGCCAGTTATATCTTTTATAGTGTTCCAAAACTTGGCAGGGCTGGAGTATGAGGAGTCTAATTCAGTCATGTAATATGCAGCTTTTGTGTCTCTTACTTTCTTGGTGCAAAGATTCCTGGCTTTTCTGGATTGCTCCCAATCAGAGGCTAATTTAGTTTTCGGGCTTTTTCCAAAGCTTGTCCTTTCGAGAAGGGTGGATTTAAGGTCAGAATTAAACCAACGACAGGTTTTATTTTTATACGTAGTTTAGAGACTGGTGCATGAATGTTTAGAGCATTTGTGATGATGTCATTTAGAACATCATATGCAATCTCCATTGTGTTCGCTAGATAGAATTCTTGCCATCTTGTGGAGTACTTAATATCGTCCAGGTATGCCTCAATGTTGAAGTTCTTTTGATCTCCCAACAAGAATTTTGTGGGGGATGAAATCTTACATGCTGACCTAATTGCCGCAATAGAACAATGATCACTAATGTCGTTGAACAGATCTCCAGTATGTGAAAAAGAGGTGAGGTTTACTCACTAATAGCACATCCAAAAGCATGCTATTTTTTGGGTTCTTTTTGTTCATTCTAGTAGGTTCATTTATAAGCTGTGTAAGCCCATGCATGTCGCAGAATGAAATTAGAGATGTAGCTGCCTTAGAAAGCCAGTTTAGGTTTAGATCGCCTATAATTATGGTTTCTCCATTCCCTTGTTTAATCAAGTCACCCAAATAGGACAGTATCTTGAGGCCAGCTGAGGGAGGTCTGTAACAGCCAATCAGCTGCAGTGAGGTATTTTGGAAAGGGTTATTTTAGGGATAGGCACTCAAATTCTTTTGCCATAGAGTAAGAGGCAAGAGAAATGCAGATAGGTTGGCCTTACATATATTGCTACCCTCCTCCTCTTGTCCGTCTATCAGCTCTGAATGTTTGGTAGTTAAGTAAGTTTATATCTCTGTCGGCTGTATCAGGTCTAAGCCATGTCTCAGAGACTACCAGGATGTCGGGTAGTGAGTAGCTAACCCAGGCTTGGAGCAATGTGATTTTTTTAAAAGGCTACATGCATTAATATGTAGAAGGCTTAGTCCTTTAATCTTTGCTAGTTCTGAAGGTGCAGTGATAGTCCCTGGTGGCCCAGGGTTAAGTTCCACATTCCCTGAGCATATTAGTAGTAGGAGCAGTAGTTTCATAGTTGCTGCCAGGGATAGGGTATAAGTTCTTATAGGTGCCTTTTTATTTCTTTTTTTTTTATTCTGTGGAATTCTTATTTGCCATCCAGATTCGTTTTTTCATCCTCTTGTAAAGGAAAGGATTAAAACTTTAACAGAGATAGTCGTGGGATCTTGTTCTGTATACAGTTGGAGACAGATACCAAACAAATGCAATGCCAACTGTGTCCCTCCGTAGTAAAGAATAAATGGGTAGCATCGTATCAATGGAAGGTCATAGGTACATATCCAATCTCTTGGGGCTGCTGTAGAATTGCAGCAGAACGAGAATGTGGTATCTGCACTCTGCTTGGCATCCTGTGGATGTCTGCATCTTTTACTTAGTTCAGGTAATAGTAGTAGTATAAGGAGGCTCCAAAGAAAGTTCCTCATTATGAAGGTGATCAGAGATTTTGTAGGTAATATCTTATGATTTGCTCACAGTAGTTGCCTGTGTCATAGATTATAAAGGTGGTATACTTAGCTCATACTGAGAGCCTACTCAGATATTAGAGGAGGGTGTTTAGTCTAGCAATGGGATAGGAGGTTCGGTAAACAGTGAGATACAAGAATTGTTTGGACTTGAATAAAGGCGGAGTATAAGATGGCAAGGGCAGCGTGCCTTATCAGATGCTAGGTGGAAACCCAGTCTAGTTGTGGCGTCAGAATAGATAGCATAAGTAGTAATCTGGTAATCGATAGTGTAGTATCAATGAGGAATATAAGGCAGGCTATAGGTTTAACAGGGACTGGCGGGCGTGGTTTTTATGCGTTGATGGGAAAGTGTGTATTTAAGAAAGTCTAGAAGAGGGGAAGAGGCGGGTGGGCATAAAAAGTGCGCCTTTGCCGTCACCTTCCCTGGAGGGTCTCTCCGGCTCTGTGGAGCTGGCGCTGGCTGGAGATGCCGCCGCCCGGCTAAGACTGGCCTCGGCCGGTGCGGGGGTGCTCAGCAAGGGTCCTCCTCTGGGAGACAAGAAAGAGCAGGTAGAATTTAAAGGTTTTACAGCTTAGGCACAGGCAGAGCAGCAGGGGCCAAAATTAACATTAGAAAGGCTAAGGATGGGGGTAGAGGCGCCAAAGCGTCTGGCTATGCACATAAACACAGGAAGGCTGTAATTACTTTTTTTTACAAGTAACACCTCTCACAATTCCCCCTCCCCACAATTACAGTGTTCAGCTCTTTTTGTGAAATTTGTACACACAATACCCTAAGCGAAACTTTTCCCTTACATAAAAGCAAGTCTAGCAATGAAACCAGGAGCAGCAGGGACCAATCAGATCACGAAGCCGTGGAAGGCGCTCGCCTTCCGATTGGTTGCGCCTTTGCCGTACCTTCCCTGGAGGGTCTCTCTGGCTCTGTGGAACTGAGCGCCGGCTGGAGATGCCGCCCGCCCGCTGGCGAAGACTGGCCTCGGCGCTCGGTGCGGGGGGCGCTCAGCAAGGGTCCTCCTCTTCCTTGGAGGGTCTCTCCAGCTCTGTGGAGCAGAGCGCCAGCTGGAGATGCCGCCCGCCCGCTGGCAAAGACTGGCCTCGGCGCTCGGTGCGGGGGGCGCTCAGCAAGGGTCCTCCTCTTCCCTGGAGGGTCTCTCTGGCTCTGTGGAGCTGAGCGCCAGCTGGAGATGCCGCCCACCCGCTGGCGAAGACTGGCCTCGGCACTCGGTGCGGGGGGCGCTCAGCAAGGGTCCTCCTCTTCTGGAGGTCTCTCCGGCTCTGTGGAGCTGAGCCGGCTGGAGATGCCACCCGCCTGCTGGCGAAGACTGGCCTCGGCGCCGGTGCGGGCGCTCAGCAAGGGTCCTCCTCTTCCTGGAGGGTCTCTCCGGCTCTGTGGAGCTGAGCCCCGGCTGGAGATGCCGCCCGCCCGCTGGCGAAGACTGGCCTCGGCGCTCGGTGCGGGGGGCGCTCAGCAAGGGTCCTCCTCTTCCCTGGAGGGTCTCTCCGGCTCTGTGGAGCTGAGCGCCGGCTGGAGATGCTGCCTGCCTGCTGGCGAAGACTCTGGGCCCCGCGCCGTGGGACGCCAGCAAGGGTCCTCCTCTTCCCTGGAGGGTCTCTCCGGCTCTGTGGAGCTGAGCGCCGGCTGGAGATGCCGCCCGCCCACTGGTGAAGACTGGCCTCGGTGCTCAGTGCGGGGGGCACTCAGCAAGGGTCCTCCTCTTTAAGACAAGTACTCACTGGGGTTGAAAGTTTGATGGACTGCTCTGCTCTGTCATTCTGATTTCCTAAAGTAGGTCCCATGTTTTCTGTTCTCTCCTTTTTCCTTTTTGATGCCAGTCTATTAACTTTCCTTCTTAAGCTGCATTTTGCCATCCCCTCCACAGGATATCCCACGTGTCTATTGTACCTGTATTTTCTTGTAAGAAATGCTGTAGTCTCTTAGTTTCCCCACAATAAACTTATCTTTAAATAGTTGTGTATTAAACCTCCACATTCTGTCAGCATCTGACCTTCTATGAAAATTAAGAATTAGACATATGGGGGTGTCATCTAATTACAGAGTAGTAGTACCTCAATCTCATATTTATGAATTCCAGGGATACTTTCCTCGCTGATTACAAAAAACTGTATTCTAAAGAAGGAGTTGTGAGGCTTAGAATGAAAAGAAAATACCATTTCTTAGGGGTGTAGCATTCACCACTAGTCCAGCAGTTCCAGTGTATCTACAAATTCTTCTAGCACCCAGTGGTCCGGTGAGAGATCTCTGTGAACTACCACCAAGTTATCCAGATCTGGTTTATGTAATAAATTCCAATCCCACATTTAAGAATTGGTTGTTGAATAAAGTTAGTCAGCTCTGTGGACAGATGGGTAAATGTGTGGAGAGTCCACAAACGTATTTGTGGAATATGGTCTTTTTAGATAATTAAGTTATTTATTAATGTCTGGTTTTTATTATAAATATGCTACTTTGTGGATATGTTGACTTTTTATGGATATTTTATGTTTTTTATTTAGAGTTTTGAATTTTTTTAAAACTGTTCAGCACCTTGATATACTGAAAGGTGCTATACAAATAAAATTATTATTATTAATTATTATACAGTATGGCCCATACACTGAACCAAGAGTTATCACTCTTGTTCCAATAAACCATGTATAGTCCCTATAAGGAGCTCAGGCTCTATATGTAGGTCTATGAAACATGAAAGAGTTAACCTCTGGGTGCTTTGGGAGGCTGCATCAGCTGATCTGCTCCTGAGTTTTAAACGGAAGGGAGAGCAGGAGAAAGTTGCATCAGTCTGGAGGGAACCGCATGTGGAAGAACAGAATCCTGGACTCAAAAAAACACTAAGAAAACAGAATTACTACAAGTAAAAACTTTTATTTGGTAGCAAATCAACAAACTGCTGGAGGGATCAGGGAAGCCCCAGCATTTTGGTCAAAATGGCTGGCCTTGGTCAGGAGGTTACGCATGCTTGGCATGTTATATCAGAGTTCCCTCTTGAGTTCCTGATTCCAGAGAATGTGATTCCCCAAATCATTTGGGTTGCTATTTTTAAGACCGTGCTTAATTAAAACTGTTGTAATTTGCGTGGATGTACAATAAAGATGGCAGCCCTCAACAACTTTCAAAAACCTTCTTTCCAGAGATCACACACTAACTGCACACACTGGCCTGGATATCTGTGTGGGAGTTGCGCCCATGCTAATAGGGTTGCAGACAGTCCAAAATGCTTTCATTCTGCGATATTCAGCAGGAGGCAGTTACGCCACTGGCATCAGGTTGCGCAAGAGAGCAATGCAAATGAATGTATGCTCAACAGGAGGGGGAGGATCCATGCATAACCTGCGCAACCCGATATTCAGTCGGGTTGTGCAGAGTTGTGCATGCGCAACCCCCAACCTGCGCCTGCACAACCTTGAGCCCAAAAAAAGGCTTAAGTTGAGGGCCACCCACAGGTGAGCTGCTGCATTGCAGGGCGCAACACAGCAGCTGCCACCCCTGGCTGGCCCCAACTCTTTCCTGTGCCTCCCACCAGCCCGATCGCGGGCATAGTGTAACAGACTCCCCCCACACATCTCCACAGCCCGATCGCGGGCAGTACAGGTACATGTAACACCCCCCCATATCCGAAGCCCGATCGCGGGCATAACGTGTATGAACCCCCAGTGCCCGTCGCGGGCAGAATGTAACCCCAACCCAAATATCTCCTGGTGGTCCAGTGGACCGTAAAGCCAATCAGCGGGCAGAATCATCACACCCCAAACATCTCCCTGGTGTCTAGTGTCCCCCACCCGAAGCCCCTCCACCCGCTCCCCCCGCGGCCGGTAGCGACAGCATCCACCCACCTGCCGCCCCACCGCCCGCCCGACTGGCTGTCGGTAGGGCTGCACGCCCAGTGGCGCAGACTACAGCCAATGGGCTTGCAGCCCATACCGTATGACAGTCCAGATTTGTGAATGATGTTCATTCACAAATCTGACTGTCATGTACGGTATGGGCTGCAAGCCCATTGGCTGTAGCTCTGCACCAATGGGCGCAGCCCCACCGACATTCACTCGGGCGGGTGGGGCGGCAGGCGGTGGGATGCTGTCACCCGCCGGCACGGGGAGCGGGTGGAGGCTCAGTGGGTGGGGGACACTAGACACCAGGGAGATGTTTGGGGGTTTGTGATGATTCTGCCCGCGATGGGTTTAAGGTCCACTGGACCACCAGGGAGATATTTGGGTTGGGGTTACATTCTGCCCGCGATCGGGCACTGGAGGTCTATACGTTATGCCTGATTGGGCTTGTGCGATGTGGGGGGTGTTACATGTACCTGTAATGCCCGCATCGGCTGCATTAGTGCGTCGGTCCCTGATGGCTGCTGCCTGGCAGGTGGCCAGGCGCAAGTCCTCGGGGATGGCGCACCTCATACAAATGGCATGCAAATGGGGCCATAAATAGATGCATATGGCCCCTGCTGCTGCATAAATTATGGCCCCATTTGCATGTCACCTTTTGAATATTGGAAATTTGCGCATGGCGCAATGGTACTTGCGCCACCGCAAGTTTAATGCTCATCTCTGGCAACTTGCGGTGGCGCAAGTTCCACTGGCGCTACCGCGCAAGGTTGTGGTTGGGAGTGATATTCAAAGAAGTTGCGCAATAGCGCAACTCCTTTGAATATCACCCCGGCCACACCCATGCGCAACTATTTTGAGCAGCGCAAGGGCTTGCGCCTCAGAATGGCGCAGTTTGAATATCCAGCCCACTGTATTATTAATGCAGACATGTCAGGGTGTTGTCAGGATATGTTTCTGATGTCAGCAGCACAGAACTATCTTGATATGCTTACATCAATGACAGTGGACCTGGCAAAAGACTAGTAACTTTTCAGAACTTCAAAATTCTCTATCTTGCCTCATGAATGAAATAAAGCAAAAAGAAAATTAGATATATTGATGTTTTGGCTTGTCTGCACACCAAATTATTTAATCTATTTGTTAACTACAGTAGTACTTCTGCTTTAGCTAGCACTGCTGCTTAATTTAGTTGGCTGTTAGGACAAGCCAAAGCATCAATATATATGATGGTTTTGCTTTATTCAATTCTTGAAGCAAGACAGAGGATTCTGAAGTTCTCAAAAGTTACTGGTCCCATGCCAGTCCACCATCATAGATGTAAGCAGATCAGAGTGGTGGTGTGCTGTTGGCCATCAAAAACATGTTGGCAACACCCTGACATATCTGCATTATAAAAACAGGGAGTGCAATTAATGCGTGATCTCCGGGGAGAAGATTTTTGAAAGTTGCTGAGGTCTGCCATCTTTATTGTACATCCACTCAAATTACAAAAATTGTAATTAAATATGATCTTAAAAATTGCTGACTGAATTTAAAACACCCAAATGAAGAATCTAAGGTTATCAGGAACACATTAAGCCACAATTACCAGCCCTGGGACAGCAGACAAATGATTCACCATTTTAAATCATTAGTTGGAGGCCTAGCAACCATAGGCCAATTAGCTGAGTCCCATTTACCTAGCTAATAACTGCAACAAAACACAGTGGTAACAGAGAGCCACAACCTCTTAATCAGCAGGGGCATTATAGGATTTATTTAAACTTAAAGCATGACGATCAATTGAGAACACTGTAGAATTTCCACAAGCTTTTGGCCTACCTTAGTTAATTAGCTGAACAAGGGACTCCTGGTGTGCTTGTAGCCTCTTCAGATGCAAAGGTTGAACTGGAGACAGAGGACTTCTGGGACCAAGGTGTACTGCGAAATTTGATCTGGGTCACATGTGCATCACTAGCCTAGCAGGTGGGTTGGGAACCCAAGAGGTAATGTCTGGAGAGTCATGGATGCAATTAACACAATCACCTTTACCAGGTGAGTAAACACCCATTTCTGCCCCCAAAAAGTAGGATGACATTTTTTGCAGGCTAACTAGTACTGCTGTTTTCACACTGTTTTGGACATTCTTTTATTGGGGACTGTTTGTTTGCAGCCCTGCACTGACCTCAAGAGCATCTGAGCACTTGGGAGGTCACCCAATTCCTGGAAGGTGGAGCAAGTGCAAGTTATTTTTTTGTATGCTCCCCTCCACAGTGATTCCAACTGTATGCCCCTAGATATGAGGAAGGGGCTGCAAAATGGGGCCCTGGATGTGGGGGTCTCCTGAGGCTCGAGGTGCATTTAAGTCTGTCAGGTTTCTTATGCTGGATTACTGTAATGCCTTATACTTAGGGCTTTCTGGAGGTAACCTCCACTGGCTGCAGCTTGTACAGAACATGGCAGCTCCATTACTGACAGGCATATGAAGGCATGATCATATTACACCTGTCCTCAACGAGCTGCACTGGCTGCCTTTTAGGTGGAGGATTATCTTCAAGGTCGGTTTACTGACCTATAAGGCCCTACATGGTAAGGGACCAGTTTATCTGCAAGATCTCCTCGTGCCCCACCACCCGGCCCGGGCTCTCCGCTTCTCAGAGGGTGGCCTCCTTAGTGTACCTAGGGTGAGGTTGCAACACTCGGGTGATCAAGCGTTTTCAGTGGCTGCACCCACCCTATGGAACTCTTTTCCTCAACAACTTCAGGAGGCACCCTCAGTGGAATCCTTCAAAAGGGGATTAAAACCATTCTTGTTTAACCAGGCTTTTAATGGGTTTTAATTACTGAGCTTTAAGGATAGATAAGTTTTATGTATACAGCTGTCGCTCCATCTGGATTGTATGTTTATTGTTGATGTTGTTTGTTGCATTGTGTTTGAATTTTGCAAAGTGCTCTGAGTCCTTTGGAAATGGACGCTATATAAATAAAATAGCTATCTGTCTATCTATCTATCTGTCTGTCTGTCTGTCTGTCTATCTAATCCCCCCTCCAATGAGGGGTTACCGTATTGGCCCCGTTCTTTCATTCCCCCCCTCCCGTGCTGGTCCACTGCCTAGTGAGTCTCTTTGATCCCTTGATTCTTCGTCTGGTCTCTGCATTCGTTTAAAGTCTAAGAGTGGGGCTGGAGGAGCTAAACCGTGGAGTCACAGCATTTGGTGCTGCACTTCCATGTAGCGGCAGCTCATGCAAGCGCCATAGCACATTTGTGTTTTTTGGCCATTCCTGTGGCCGTTCTGATGCCTCCCCAGTGCTCTCTGTCCCCTAGTTGGGCAGTGCATGGACAGAAGACCTGATGGAGGTACATAAGGAGTAGCACAAGTGTTTAGATAAGAAGTGACAATAAGTGCTGCAAACTTCGGGGATTTGAATATTAATGAAGGGGTATGAATACTTCATGAGCTGCCTGGCTGCCTGGGGAGGGACAGTGTGTATCAGAGGCAGCAACAAGAAAATTTTCAAGTTATTAAATGTGATTGTGCAATAAGATAATGAGGAACAGGGGCTGCTGTCAGACTGTACTACAAGTATTGATGAAGGCTGTGTACTTTGGCAGAAATCTGTTCCTAAGGCTGGGACTGCCATTTAAACTGTATGGGACTGTGTGTAAGCAGTCATGTTGTGATGCTATGACCCATATGGACAGTCTAGCAATAGCTTAGGTGCCCCAAACCTTTTTGAAATGAGTTATGGGAGAGGTGTGCACTAAAATCTAGGTGCCAAAGACTCAGTTCCAATCAATTGCCGACGAAGGGCTATGTTTATTAATATTTGTGATTGCCATCAGGAATCAGCCAATCAGAGGCTGGGAATTTTGAGTGAAACCCCAGGGATGTTGGGCAGTTGAGGTAGTCTATTTCGGGCTCTGCTCGAGTCAAGAGGGGCTCAGTGCTGCGTGTGAACAAAGACAGGAGGCCTTTTACAGGACTCAAATGGTCAATGGTGAATTCTCTGAAAACTGGAGTAAAGGATTTTCTGTTTAAAAGACCTGTGTTATTACAGCTGAGCAGTTAAGCCATTTGGTGAAAGCTTCTAGTGTTTTGGAGATTTGGTGTTGCAGTGAGTCTGCATCAGGTTGGAGAAACCCTGAACGGGAAATGGGAAAATCGGGAGTGCGAGTGATCCTGAGCTGTAGAAGGGGAAAATTGGAACTGTGTGTGCCAGAGCTAAAGGTCGGCACTGTACTTGAATCTGAGGACTTTTTAAAGGAAAAAGGTTGCTGGTACCCAGTGTGCAGGAGCCTGTTGTTTTGCTGAAAGCCAACTGTGGAAAAGCAAAGGTCTGATCTAAAGACTGCAAGTCACTAGTCAAAAGCTACTTAAAAGGTGGAAATTTGGAGAACTTGTTTGCTGCACACCAGAGCTGTTTGTTCCAGCCCAGGAGAAGGGTGAAAGCTGGAAATTGTCACAGCTATGATGCCAACTTGGAGCCAGGTAGGGAATCTGTTAACCCCTACCGAGTGAGGCAGACTTGGCTGCAGGGGGCCACGAGCGCATGCTTGAGTGCTAGGGCAATCTGGACACATTAGGGGAGCGAGACTATGGAGCCACTCAGGGTCTGCGTTCCTTGTGGCCTTGCAGGCCTTGCATCTGGGCTCTGTGATCTGGCCTATGGAGCAGGCTGAAGGAGACAAGCTGCAAAAATCTTTAAGCAAGTCGGAAGGTGACAAGCTGCAGGAGTCTTCAAGCAAGTCCAAGGTCGACCAGCATTCTTCTGCCCCGTCTGCTTGCTGTCCTTGGTGAGATTGATAGATTGATCCTTGGACTTCCAGAACCTACTGTGCCAGTAGCCTAATCTCAGTGCTGCACAACTGTAAGTAACCCAGGGCTTGTCCTGTTAAAAGGGGAGTAAAAAGTTTAAGAGTGTTTGCATCCTAGGAGAAGTTACTTAAAGTGCCCCAATGCTGGCCATTCCATGGCATCTAGCAGTCCTGTGTTAAATCTGGGTACCCACCTGGGAATCGAAGGGTCGGCCTGGTGGAGAAGGATGGAGCATCCGAGGAATGGCTCTCCGGAGGGATGGTGATGAGTGTTTGACTGGTTGGCGACCTCTGGCAGAGGCCGTGGGAATTGCAGGACAGCCAGCACCTGTTTGAGAGGGAGGTGGGACAGACGTTGGCATCACTGAATGCCCCACCTCCCTGGGGATCATTGCAAAAAACTTCAGTCCCCCAGGTATGATGCCCTGCCCTGACACCATTCCCACTGCAACCAGTGCCAGCCAGGGGGTCCCGGTCCCATGGCACCACCCTGGGGGGTAAGCCAGGGCTTACCACTAGTGTCCTTTGGTGGGAGGGTGACCATGTGGTCAACACACCCAGAGGGTAAGCCTAAGCATGGTGGGACGGCATTCTGGCAAGTACCCCCTTTCTTAGCCCTCCCCCCAAAACTAAAGCTGTGGTTTGTTTGTTGCAATTCCTGTGTGCTGGGCATATAATTAATATTAGCTGTTAAGTATATGTGGTGTACAGTATTGATGAACAATGTGGTATCCAGTGTGTGTGGGGTGGTTGGAAGGGGAGGTGGGTAGGTACAGCATCCCAGGGTGTTGTACCAATCAAACACCTGGCCCACTGTTACTTTACTCTGGGTAGAGGCACCATGCTACTTTCCTTCTATTCTGGGATAGAACCCCCAATCACCATTGCAACAGTACCCAGGCCCCTTAACCTGTATGGTAGTCAACAGGCATGGGTAGTAGCCCACTGGTACACAGTGCCTGGGCTACACTTGCAAGAAAACTCCCTATTTATGTAAACTGTGTGTGCAGTGTTTAAGATGGTGCCTGCTAAACAAATGAATCTGTACCTTTTCTGTTTACTGCTATACTGTAGAACTGTGAGCATGAACCTGGGGAATCATTTAAGTACCTGCGCTCTGACAAGTCAGATAGCAGGACTGTGCACAAGAGTTGTGTCCACACCTCAAGCACATGCCTGGTTGTTTGTGCATCAGCCAGGTGCTTTATTTGAATATCTGGCCCCTGGTTGACTCGTCATTTCAAGGAGGGTGGAGCCAGGCCTGCTGAGAAAAAATGCAGTCCCTTCTTCCAGTACCACACTGGGTGATGGTGGCGCATGTTGCAAATGGCCTGCAATGAAAAAAAGGGTTTAAATCTGTCTGTGAGAGAGGGAAACAGAGTAGATATAAGACCCCATAGACTGTGTTTAACTGGGCAGGCCTCAGCTTAACATGGACTTAGAGCCCAGCAGATTGTGGAGGAACTGAAAGAGCTGCTGGGGAGTAGAGGAAAAGTTAATATGAATCTTGAGTATTATTTTAGAGAATCAAACAAACCTCTGCAACTGGTGTTAATGACTACTGCCCCTCTACAGAGATCTGAGATTGCCCCATCTCCACCCTATTTGAAATGCGGCCCTTGGTCTATGCTAGAGAAAAAAAAATACTGTGTGCAGGTTTATGAGTTTAAAACTGCAAAAAAAAGTTCTGGCCTAAACTGTGATACAGTAGCTTGTGTGAGTCTGTCAGATGGGTGCCCTTGTCTGACTGCCTGAACTACAATCCAGCTGTCCATGGGAGACATGAACAGTAACTGTCATCCAACCGTGGAGAACATTGGGTTGCCCAGGTATGGAGGGACCTCGGGTGCTGCCCTGAGGACCCAGTGTTAGGTGTTGCTTGAGGAGTATGCTGATGTTAGCTGAGGATACCCACCAACCTTCCACCAGCTCAGAACTGGTGTTTGCCATGTCTGGCTGGGTCATCACTGAGAAACCTAAGTTACATAGAAACATTCCCTATCTGCCCCGGGTCCTATTGACCATATCGGGGTTTTATCCCTCCTGTTCCACACCTCTGCTCCCTTCCCTACTGCAACTGACCTGAACAACTACCAAACCCTTCCTTTTGCCCCAACAACACTTGAAATAGTTTAATGTCATGGTGTCCACCACCTCCACTGGCAGACTTTCACAATTCGACCACCTTTCTTAAAAGAGAACTTCTTCACATCCTTCTTAAACCTTCCCTCTGACAGTTTCCACTTGTGACTTCGCGTTTTTGACTCCTGCTAAATAGTTACCTGCAGTTCACTTTGTGTATTTCTTCAGGAACTTGAAGGTTTCTTTTTTTTTTCCGATTTATTATGCTTTATTAATTAATTAAGTACAACAAGGAAACAAAACAACATAACAAAACAAAATGTTATACACATAAAATATGTCCAGACATCAACATCCAAGCACAATATGCAACTAGAAACAAAAGAAAGAAAAAAAAATAAAAACACCCATAACCCACTTCCCCCCTTCCCATCAACCTCCCTCCCCACCTCTGCAAACCACTTACAGGAGGAAGGAAATGATTACAAGGGGCTAAGTGGTTGAGGGAACTGAAACCAGCATATATAGTGTTTCCCATTTGGATCTACACCCATGCATAGATTTATAAAACCTTGCAATACCCTGCTCAATATTTAATGACAGAAGAATTTCGGACAACCATTTGGACCAAGTGGAAAGAGTTGGGTCAGACCAATGTCACAAAATTGGCAATTTGGTAACCGCAGCAACCATACCGTAGCTATATGTGCCTTACCAGAAGCACCCACCACTGCTGCATAGTCTCTCAAAATACAAATCTCTGGGGTAAAAGCTTCATGGAGACTTAGTAAAGGGTCTAATTTAGTTTGAATTATTTGCCAGAGAGAAGCAATTTGGAGGAAGGACCATAATACTGTATATGAAATAGAGATCCCTCTGACTCCTTGCAGCATGGAACGTGAAGGTTTCTATCATATCCTCCTCTCTTGCCTGGTCTGCAGTACATACATGTTCAGTGCCTTGAGATGTTCTTCACAAGATCTGCCCTGTTAGACCTAAATCATCATGGTCACCCTGCATTCCATTATCTCCAGCCTGTCTCTGTCCTTCCATAACTGAGGACTCCAGAACTGAGCACAGTACTCCAGATGCAGCCTCACAAGTGACATAGATAGAGGTAGTAATACAGTACCCCTTTCCTCTGCTGTCAGTACCCCATCTGATACACCCCAGCATCCTATTAACATAGAAACATAGAAGTACCTCTTAGCCACCCAGTCTGCCCTATTTTCCCTACCTACAGTGCCACCACAGACCCTACTGTATCTCTGGTCTCTTCCCCCATTGCTTTATTTCTAAGGTCCCCTTGTATCTGTCCCATGCATGCTTGAATCCTATTACCATTTTAGCACCCACCACCTCTGCTGGGAGGCTGTTCCAGGTGTCCACTACCCTTTTCATGAAGAAGCATTTCCTCACATCTCCTTTGAGTCTGCCCCCCAGCTTCATAGCATGACCCCATGTCCTTGACCATCTTTTTCTTTTTTAAATGCTCCCCTCATGTACCTTATTAATACCTGTGAGATATTTGAATGTTTCTGTCATGTCCTCCCTTTCCATTCTTTCCTCTAGATAGTACATATTTAATTCCTTGAGTCTCTCCTCAGGCTTTATCATGCCCTGCACCATTTTGATGCTATAGGCCTTGTTATCCTGATTTGATTGTTTGAGGGAGTCAGTAATGATAACTGCCAGGTCCCTTTCCTCTGTCATAGTGCTCAGTTTAACCTTTCCCATTCAGTACTCTGTCCTGGTGTTTCTTTCCCCCTAGGTGCATAACACTGTATTTCTGGCACTGAATTTTAACGTTGACAATCAGATAATATTACAACCCTATGTATTCCATGGTTGGAAACCTCAAAAGGACAGAAATCTTTTCTGTATGTTGCAGCAAAAAATTGGAATACATTAAACTCATTATGAATGTAAACAACTTCGTTCAATTTAAAACATTGTACACAACCTACTTGATATCTGAAGCAAATTGCAGTTGCTTTCAGCAGTAGCACTTATTATGTATAAACTAATATTTGTCCTTTTTATATAATATTGTCTTTTCTGTATTATATACCTCTTTGTAAATTCTTGTTCTGTGGTTTCTAAACTTGTTCTGTATGTTAAAGGTCATGCCTGTCAAAGGGTAACGTGGCTCACTGCATCTTACTCAGTCAACAACATTTTTAAGTGCTAGTGTACAGACTGAAACTAATATTAGTTTTTAAAAGCAGTCAACCATTACCTTTTCAATCTGAGGTACTTTTTCTTTTCCCTTTGATGTTTTTAGGTGTGATATGTGGAAAAACACTGGCAGCTGACATATCTAGCTCTGTTCCACCTACTACATCATCAGCAATGTGACCTCACTGCCTGTGAGATCAGTGCTGCTTAGCAACAACCACTTACTAGCTGCTAGGTCAGTCACATGTGATGTCACTATCAGTGAGATCATAATGTTGATGATGTAGAGGGGGGATATAGACTGAGCTGTCAGCTGCCAGGCTGAGGGCTCTTTCACACATCCAGCACAATATTATTACGTAGAAAATATTCTGAGCAAAAGGAAAAAAAAATGTTTCAGAAATAAAGTTACAACTGTCTACTTCTTAACATTTTTATCATTTTCCTGTCTGTCTGTTGTGGTTCCACTAGCTCTTTAAATAAAAGAAAATAAAAACGTAAACTACCTCTCTAGCCTTTGTAGATTTCTCTGCATCTCCCTGATCCCTTCGTTGCTATCTACTCTACTGGGGGGCTTTGTGTCATCTGTGAAGAAACACAGATTGTTCCAGATGCCTTCTCCAATATCGCTGATGTACATATTGAAGAGGGCAGGACCCACAACAGGCCCCTGTGGCATCTCACTCATGACTCCCCTCTCTTCTGATTTGACCCCATTTATTACCACCCTCTGCTGTCTCTTCTTCAACCAGTTTTCTACCCATCTAGATGTGTCCCTAGGACCACCCAGGTCCTATAGCTTTTTCAGAAATCTTCTCTATGGAATCAAGTTGAAAGCCTTGCTGAAGTCGAAGGAGAGCAAATCCATAGCCTGGCCCTTATCTACTACCTTTGGTACCCAGTCAAGGAAAAATATCAGGCTGTCCTAACAAGACCTCCTTGCATAAGCCCATGTTGTTTACTATCCTGCAGACAATTGCTCTCTAGGTAGCTCACAAGTACCTCTTTGATCAGTAACTCCATCAGTTTACCTATTATAGAGGTAAGGCTGAAAGGTCTGTAATTCCATGGTTGCTTCTTGTCTCCCCCCCCCATGTAACTGGACTATGTATGCTACCTTCCAGTCTTTCAGAACTACCTCTGTCTGAAATGAGCTATTAAACAGCCCTACGAGGGGTTCAACCAATTCCTTGAGCACTGTTAGGTGCATCCCATCCTGCCTCAGTGCTTTATCTACTTTTAGGGCTTCAAGACCCTTCAAGACCATTTCTCTGTTAAGTATTGGCTGCCATATTTCTGGAATGCTCCTGATAGCCACCTTGATGCCACTTTCAGGACGGGGCCCATTGTTTTCCCTTATGAAGACAGAGCAAGAGTAATTGTTAAGGACAGTTTCTTTTTGTTCATCTTCCTCAAGTGTTCTCCTCCTCCCTCTTGTAGCCTAACAATACCCCTTCCCTGCTTCTGTTTTTCCTTACTATATCTTGTTTTCCCCATCCTTGGCCAGCTCTGCAGTATTTACGGTAGCTCTGTGTCTGCCTTTGCCTGCCTGACCATCCTCTTTGCTTCTCTAGTTACGGCTGCAATGGGTGGAGCCTGCAGTCATCCTGTAGTAGCTCTAAAAACAAACCACCAGACTGACACCAAACAACAGTTCCATTTTGGAGTTGCAGCATGATCATTCTGCAACTCTGAAACAGTCTGCTCACGCCCAACCCCCCAGAGGGTGCACTGTTTTGTTTGCCAGTCACCCGCCATGCTTAAGATGGCCACCAATGTGTAATGCACATGCCCGAGTAGTTGCACATGCGAGACTGCACTATGGCCATCTTGGGCATGGTGAACTGTTTTGCTGTGAGCTCAGCGAGTGCAACTGTAGCCACGTTGGTTCTGGCCAGAGTTTGTTTTTATTTGGTACTCTCTCCATTCCTCCTCCTCCCCCTGCTTTTCCTTGTACTTGGTGAATCCTTTTTCTTGGCCTGCACTGCTTCTTTGACCCTTTCCAAGAACCATACTGGTCTTATGTACCTGTTTCATTTTATAACAACTCTTGTGCACGACTTTGTTGCCTTGAAAATGGTCCCCTTGTTTGCTCTCATCTTTCTTCAACACCTCTGTTGTTGTCCACTCCAGTCAATTTGTCTCAGATGAATTCCCTCATCTGCTTGAAATCTGATCTTCTGAAATCTAGGTTTTCAGTTTTTGATAGGGGTATTCTTGTCCCACGGGCCAGGCTGAACCAAATGGAGTTATGGTCTCTGGACCCAGTAGCCCCCCTACCCTCACTCCACTCACCATTCCTGAGTTGGTGAGCACCAAATCGATAATGCTGACTGTCTAGTGAGTTTCTAAATCATCTGTAGAAGCAGACAGTCTTGCAATGTATCCAACAGCGCCTGTCTTCTATTGCACATTGCCACTGGAATGTCCCAGAGGATACAAAACATTGTAAACACATTGGGAACTGCACACTCGAGCAGACTAAATAGACCGTAAGGCCTTTATTGGCTGTCATGTTCATATGTTCGTTAAATATCCAACAGGTTCAGATCACCCACCACCACTTCTCCTTTCTTCATTCCCCTTGCTAGCTCTGCCCCGAGCTTCCTATCTCTCTCTTCCCCTTGTCCTGGTGGTCTACAGATAATCCTTGCCAGTATATTCTTGCTTGAAATTGCTGTGAAGTGAACTCACAGTGACTCAGTTTCTCCTTTGCTTCCCCTGATGTGTCTGTCCTTCACAACCTCTGTGCACTCCTTAATATTTAGGGCTATGTCCCCCAGTTCCTCTTCCCACTGTCCCACCTAAACATTACATAACCTGGGACTGCAGTCCCAGTCATTATTAGCTGTGGCCCAAGTTTCTGCTATGGTTTTGAGGTCCAGCTTAGTGTCTGCTACCAATGCCTGGAGCTCACTGATTTTATTACCCAGACTCATGGCATTGAAGCAGACCCTCTTCCATCTAGATCTGGATTCTTTGTTGCTGGTTTGTGATCCTACAGCTACATTCCTTCCCATAATCCTTACCCTCTTATTTTTCATATTGCTTGCAGACCCTGAGAGCCTTCCCCCGTTGCCTCTGCCAATACTCCTTTTTGAACCTCAACCTTATTTTTACCCACCTTGCTGCTACCAGTCCCCATAGCAGGAGCATTAGTAAAGATTCCCCTCCCTCACTCCCTTTACCATGGATTTCCTAGCCTCAGTGTCCCCCACTGTCAGCTTAACTGCCTAATGTAGATGTTAACCTTCTGCCCCTGTGTGCTGGTCCCCTTTCTTGTCAGGTAAAGGCTGTCAGTTTTGAAGAGTCTCCTGTCCCAGATGTCCCCCCCGTTCCCCACAAAGTTGTACCACTTCAACTGACATCATCCATTTAACAATCCATTTGATTCCTTTGTCTCTTCTCTTCTTATTGTACCTCCCCCCACCCACTCCTTACAAGGAGGACCTCAGAAAAGGTCATGGAAACCAAGTTTGCCTGCAATCTGTCCCTCAGCCTCTGTAAATTTCACTTCAGTTGCTGCTCAGGCTGGATTGCCAGATCTTTGGTACCAACTGTACCAACAACCTCAGACCCCCCGATATCCTCCCTATTCTTTGTCCCTAATGGCTGATGGCTCAGAATGGCACCTGCCCATCACCTTCCCTCCCCCAAATACCACCTCTGTACTCCCCTGATCATAGAATCTCCAACCACTAAGGTTCGCCTAGCTGCTCTCTTACCTTCACCCCTGGATGCAACCAGGTCATCACTCCATTTCCTCTGACTGACCTAGGGACCCCCTACTGGAGTCAGGTACCTATGTCTACTTAAGGGTGCATAGCGGTTTGCTTTTGGAATGGTGTGGTGTTGATTGACCTCCTTGTAGCAGCCCCTGCCACTCCTTCCCCTTCCCACCAGCTTAGTGTCTGCTACCAATGCCTGGAGCTCACTGATTTTATTACCCAGACTCATGGCATTGAAGCAGACCCTCTTCCATCTAGATCTGGATTTTTTGTTGCTGGTTTGTGATCCTACAGCTGCATTCCTTCCCATAATCCTTACCCTCTTATTTTTCATATTGCTTGCAGACCCTGAGAGCCTTCCCCCGTTGCCTCTGCCAATACTCCTTTTTGAACCTCAACCTTATTTTTACCCACCTTGCTGCTACCAGTCCCCATAGCAGGAGCATTAGTAAAGATTCCCCTCCCTCACTCCCTTTACCATGGATTTCCTAGCCTCAGTGTCCCCCACTGTCAGCTTAACTGCCTAATGTAGATGTTAACCTTCTGCCCCTGTGTGCTGGTCCCCTTTCTTGTCAGGTAAAGGCTGTCAGTTTTGAAGAGTCTCCTGTCCCAGATGTCCCCCCCGTTTACCACAAAGTTGTACCACTTCAACTGACATCATCCCTTTAACAATCCATTTGATTCCTTTGTCTCTTCTCTTCTTATTGTACCTCCCCCCACCCACTCCTTACAAGGAGGACCTCAGAAAAGGTCATGGAAACCAAGTTTGCCTGCAATCTGTCCCTCAGCCTCTGTAAATTTCACTTCAGTTGCTGCTCAGGCTGGATTGCCAGATCTTTGGTACCCAACTGTACCAGCAACCTCAGACCCCCCGATATCCTCCCTATTCTGTCTTTGTCCCTAATGGCTGATGGCTCAGAATGGCACCTGCCCATCACCTTCCTTCCCCCAAATACCACCTCTGTACTCCCCTGATCATAGAATCTCCAACCACTAAGGCTCGCCTAGCTGCCCTCTTACCTTCACCCCTGGATGCAACCAGGTCATCACTCCATTTCCTCTGACTGACCTAGGGACCCCCTACTGGAGTCAGGTACCTATGTCTACTTAAGGGGTGCATAGCGGTTTGCTTTTGGAATGGTGTGGTGTTGATTGACCTCCTTGTAGCAGCCCCTGCCACTCCTTCCCCTTCCCACCACTCTCCACACCCTTGGACCAGTAGGCCTCTGGAGGAGTGGGGTTGTGTGCTCCAGCTAAACCAATGCCACAGGACAGATAGCTCTTTCCTCACTACTACTAGCTGAACATGGAGCTCTGCAATGATTCTGCAGAAGAGGCAGTGACCCCTCCTCCAGAGTGTAACCCTGCAAAAGAGTGCTCCACAGCCCCTGTAACTGACTTGCTCCCCACTAAACCTCATACATGTTAGCTGACTCTACCCCTCTGCTCTCCCTAATACACTGCTTCTGAAAGCAGAAATAACATGGATCTAGGAAAAAATGAGATTGCTTTCCCAGTTCACAGGTCCCTCCCCTTTAGCTAGCTCAGGTTCAAAGTGGATGAAGGATGGAGAGCTTTAGTGTACTGTACCCCTCTGCTCTCTCTTATGCACTACTTCTACTGTATAAGCATAAGCAAAATGGAACTAGGCAAAGACATGAGTCATGAAATGAGAGGACAGAAGGCTTTCAAAAATGACATAATTACCCACATACAGAATAGATAGGGCACGTTGTCCATCATGGTGCCTGCAATATAAGTCATTATTCAGAGCCACCTAGGATACTCATGATTTAACTCTTGATAGATAAACAGCAGTTTTGGCAGAAATTGGCCAGTGGCAATCATAGAAGCACCACCATATCTGATAGCGAGATCAAGTTGTGAAAGTGTAGACAGTTCACCTGACAGAGGTACTGTTTGTTGCTGAAAAGTTCAGGAGGTTACACCAGAAGCAGTGATGGCTGTTGGCATGACATCAAGGAATGGAGAGTTATGTAAGGGTCTGTATTGGAACATAAGTATTATTAGGAAGATCTGGAAGCTGATTCATAGAACCCAGATTTGACAGCTGTTAGGCTGGGATTCCAGGATGCCACTCTAGAATTAAACCAAGCTATGGCTGAACCCTCTTGGAAAATGAGAACCTGTTACTCTCAAACTAAAATGTTGCAGGAGTGGTACTGGTAGTAGGAGTAGGTGCTGGTGGTGAAGGTGAATCTGGGTTTGGTGTTAATGCTGCAAGATACAAAATCAAACAGTTCCTGCTTTCTGGCAGAAGAAGAAAAGATGGACATTCAGTACTAGGTGTGCAGATATCAGCTTGGGAAAATTCCATTCATCAATGTAGAACTAAGATTTCAAGGCGGCTTTCTGCGAAGAATTTAGTGGAAGGCAGACTGCCAGGAATTCATGTCCTCCGGGTTAAAATTGACTGAATATGTGGCCATGAGGTTTGATATGTCAATAACTGAGAAGGAGTACAAGGAGCATTAGATGAGTTTGAGTGGAGCCCAAGGAGGTAACTGCTACAGGTGGATGACCTTTGACATCCTGAGTGATGCTCTGAGGATGAAACCCAGTTGCAAGTATAGGCTAGTCAAGGCACTCAGCCACACAGCCACACAGGATATTGCACTACTGCTATGTTGTTTATCCAAGATGTGATAGGAACTAACAAACAAGCAAGGTGTTAACTCCATCAGCAACTAGAGCATGTCATAGGAGGTCCAGAGGGAGAGTAACACACTTGGAGCACCTAAGCATGATGAGCAAAACAAGAGGGACACCGACCAGAAGCAGCAGGAGATACAAATGAAGGCTGCAAGACTGACATCCAGAAAATCAGCAAATAAGGGTGAAAAGGCTGTGGCTGGATCTTCCAGAGAAAGAAGACAGCTAGCCAGCAAAGGAAAGCAGAAAGCTGATAACTAGAATGGGAGGGCAGAACTTTTGGAAACAAAAGTAAGAAGACTCCAAAAGCACACCAAAAGAGACAGACAAGTGACAGAAGCTGCAGACTACAAACAGCTGGAGCAGAAATGCACAGAGAATGGTGGGGGAGGGGCGGAGGCACTACAGTAGAAACAAGGTAAGAGAGCAAGGAGAGAGAGAGAGAGAGAGTGAGAGCAAGACAGCAGCACAGAAATGAAAAACAAAGCACATCAAATGGAGCCAGGAAAGGAAACAAAGAAAACAAAAATGGGAAGGGGGGATGGCAGAAACAAAGGGAACAAGAAGGCAGCAGAAATACAACAGCAGCAGAAGCAGCAAAGAGAGCACAAACAGCAGAACAAGGTGCAAACATCAGACAGAAGCAAAACTAATGGCAGCAAGGACACATGTGGAGAGAAGCACAAAACAAAACTGCAGAGGAAGCAGAGAAACTAGGGGTAGCACTGAGTTAAGACCATACATTAAAAACACTAGGCAGGGGAGGTGTGCCAGTGTGTAACTTATGTAGGGCAGGGAGTCTGGCAGTCCAACATTGATCAACCGGTGAAACCTTTCAAGCCCCAAAAGGGGGGAGGGGCTGAGTTATGTCCCCAACATTAAAAAGAAGATATCTGCTTAAATAGTGAGCGATTCCTATGTTCCATGCTGACACATGAAAGACTTGGCATGTCTGCTCTGAAAAAATGGTACTTTGTCAGGTAGTGAGAGTTTTGCAGTAAACATGCAGACAGCTGTAACAGTGTTGCTCTTTGTCAGGTCTTTCACAATGTTATAAGAAGCTTAGCAGCATCTAGAAAATGGAGGATCTGAAACAAGTTGGAGTGAGGTACTGTATGATTTTGGGTGGCAATAAAAAAACCTCTCGCATCTCCTAACCCTTTACCTGTGTATGAACCAACAGTACTGTAGGCTAAACACAGTCAGATCAGGCCCTGTCAAGCTGAGGCAGTTTCACTGGGTTATCGAGAGGCACCAGTGCCACCAACACTGCCGCAGCCAAAGCTAGTGCCAGCAGCAGCTGATGCCACCAAACAAAGAATGCATGGTAACCCAGTCGATGGGGGATGTTGATGCTACAGGTGTGAGAAATAATAGCTTGAGGCAGCAGGACCCTCACAGGGTGACACATGCTCCACATTCTTTACCCCATTGAGAAATGGGGGAAAATAGTAGGCTTGATTGAAGTAAAACCATAGCCATTCTGAGGCAGAGCTCTTGTCTCACCAGTAAGTGTCTGTAGTGGAACCTGAACTGGAAACAGTGCTAGTAACAAGCAGCTCAGGGAGGTGCCACTGTTAATATTAGCAGACACAGAGCTAGAGATTCTTAAGAGAAAGAGCAGTGAGAAATTATTTTATTTTCAGTCAAAGAACAGTATGTTCTCTGGAGAAAATCTGCTTCAAAGACAAGAATTTTGCCAAAGAAAGCAAGAGGTCAGAGCCGCACTTAACGCAGGAATAGGGCTAAGGTGCAACCTTCACAGTGCTGTACTAATGTGCTGCTTTGTGTTACAATAAATCACTACAAGTTTGCACCTAACTATGGATTTTAGACTGATTTAATTGGCATTCTGTCTCTAATTCAGAACCACTCAAGAGTGTGTCATACCTTAGAGTTGCCTAAGAATGTTGTCATCCTGGTAAAAGTAGAATAATGTTTCCAACACCATTCTTTACAGGAGGCTACAAGACAACATATACACATGTAACAACCCCTTGAGTGCCTTGGCACCATGTTTCTGTACTTAGTAGTAGGAGAGATAACTAGGGTCGAAGAGATAAAAGAAGGAATTAGGTGAGAAAAGGAGGAGCAGGAGAATTCTGAGGTCAGGTGCAATCAGTGCATAGAATGTTGCCTAGTATGGACCATTTGAGGCCTGGAGAGGACCTACTAGGCATGGCACAGTGGCTGAGCACCAGTTCCATGGTGACATGGGCACTCTTCAGCCCCCTGCTCATAATGTTGCCAGAATGGTGGGGGTCAATGACTGTGGAAGGAGAAGTGGGTTTCCTGGGTAGGCAGCCCCTCAAGGAGTGTGAATCAATGGCTTTCAGGCCTGGAAGGGTGCTCCAGAATTGAGGTTCCTGCCAACCTGAAGTACTCGGCAGCCAATCAGGAAACTGTCTACCATGCTATTGAATACTTAGGTCTGGATACTCAATGGCCAGAGTTCCATTAAGCTATCTGCATACTCACTTCACCATACTGACTCATTTAGCTAGTGTCCCACCACCAGGCAATGTTAGCGATCTGGGGCCAAACCTTCCATCCATGGCATCCTGGCAAATTCTCCAACAGCTCAGGCACCGACCCAACCAACTCACCCTCCAGGATGTCCCACCCAGATGAATGGTGAAGCCAGCTGACCCCTAATTTCGGAAAGCTTGTGACTTAGCATACTGCTTTTTACCTTATGATTGTAGGACTGCTACATATTTACCAGTCTCACAATTTGGGGCACTGATTCTAGTCACCTGGTTTTCTCCCTGTGGTGTGGTATACAAAGATGAGAGGCTACAACCAGCTTGGGGGGTAGGAACAGTGGACAAGAGTGGGTAGGGCAGTGGCAGCAGTAAGATGCTGGTCTAGAAGAATAATGATGTATTATGGAAATAACTTGCATACCTGTGATCTTGCAGAGTAAATTACTTAACTGCCCTATGATCCTGGGACAGAACTGAAACCAGCTTGAACTCAGTTTATCTTTCCCAGAAAAATGGTAAAATACCTAAAAAAAAAAAAGGACAGACTGTCACTCGACAGACAGACTGTTTGTTTAGGCCTTTTTCTGTTGTCCAAATTGCACACTTTATTTGTATTTCTGACACAAGTCAGGACAGGTGATTGCAATTTGCACCACATGGTGTCTGCCACTCTTATTTTTGAGTTCTCTATCTCAGATTCTTGAGTTCACTGTCTTGATTCCCTTGAAGTGTGTTGTTTGGGTTTGGTTCTGGTTCAATATGCTGCAGGGTTACTATTTGTCTTCTCCATGATATCAGACTCTTTACCACATCAGTTCTGATCCAGGCCCGAACTACACAGTAACAGGATCTGTTATCATTCATGTAATCTGTACCCGCAAGACTGAGAGGCAGAAGAACAGGTTTAAGGGGCTGACAGGCAGGCTGTACAGTTAAAGTAAGCCTTTCCACCCCTAGCTCCACTCTCCCACACTCCCCCAAGTAAATAAAATCTCCTCGAATACTTACTTATGATGTTAGGATACAATGTGCGTTAAGCCTTTCCCACCTACTGCAGCCTCCCCTGCAATAAATAAATAAATAAATAAATAAATAAATAATCCCCCAAAGAATACCTACCTTTGCTGGTAGGACACAATGGGTTCTATGTGATATGGGTAAGTCAAAAACAGTGAGGACAAAATCGGCGTAGGCAAAAGAGCGCGCCACATTGGGCAAGGGGTACAATGCAGTTATCGCCAAAATGGCGACAACAATGTAACGGTGGCTTTCTAAGGGGGCTTTGCCTCCCACACCACCCTTACTAAAATAGCCAGTTCTGAGGAGGAAGCAACTCAGGGTGGGAGAAAAGCCGGAGGTTGCCAATTCCACGATTGCTGTATTGTGTCAATCGCTCTTTGTGTCCACGCTGTTTTTTTTTTTGGTCTTTTTGGCCTCGCTGTTTTTGTGATCACCATTAACATGGGATACCGACACAATGTGGTATTTGAAGATCTTCACTGGATCCTCTCTGGGCAACTGTAGGACAATAATAGTAGCAGCAGCAGCAGCAGCACAGTAGTAGTGGCTCAGTAACACTCATCTCATCATTGATCATATCAGTGGTGGTAGGCTGGGCTCACAGGGTAAATCAAATGCAGCAAAATCATTGGTAATAGTAATTTCAGTGCATCAGTATGACTCAAGGTACTTCACTTCTGAAAAATGCTGCCATGATTCATACCATGATCTCAGTCTCTGGCTGCCACTTGAGCTTTCAGAATTGCTGCTTTGCTTTCCCTGTCCAGAACCTGAACCCTGTTATTTTTTCCCCATATACATTTTTCCACCCTCCTTCGGAGCAGGCAGGCGGCTCCAGTCCCTCCCTCAGAGGGGATTCATCTCTCTGGTGAGGCTTTCCCTGCACCCACCTCAACTGGCCATCCCCATCAGTTACCCTCCCATGATAGGGCTGGTGACGAGAGGTGCCGGCCTCCCCCCACCCCCAGAAGCCAACATCTAGATTGCCGGGGGGAGGTACAGGTGCAGACTGCCATCATGGAGCCTGCCAGATCCAATCCTTTTTCTGTTTTCTCCCCTGACCCATGCACATGCAATGGGCAGGGCAACTGTCTCCACCTCTGTGGAGACAGTCTGATGCCATCTGCGTGGGTCCACCCTGGTTCTATGTCATAATAGCGAATGCAGGTGACCCGGATACGCCAGCCACATTAAGTGTATGTGTTTGCAGGGCTGTGCTCCCACACCCCTCAACATGGGGGGGTTTGCCCCCTGCACCTCCCCGATTAAGGATTGTTAACTCCAGGGGGGTGCATGTTGGGGATGGGGTACAGCTCAGTTTAAAAAAAAATGTAAGTCCTGCAGTCACGGGAACAAAAATAATCTTCCCGGCCCCCAGCCCTAAACCCAGGACATGCTCTGTCAGAGTCAGCCTCCCTACCCACCACACCACACAGTTGGCTTGGTGGAGCAGGCACACTAGAGAGTAATAACCCTCTTCCTTATCCTTCCCCTTCCCCTCACTATTTTCTTTTTCCGCTTGCCTTTCCCTCCCCTCGCTACCTTTGTAGGTCATCCATGATAATAGCACCATAATATGAGCTGCTGTTTTGACGATCGACCATATATGATCACTGTTATCACTGGATACTGTCCACTCTCTTCTAGCATCATGCCTGTGCTGACCCCCAGCCTCTGCTGGGTGTCAGTCTACAGCACGATGCTGAGTCCCCCCACCCCTGAGGAAGGAGAGCTGTCGGCAGACACTCAATCCCTCCACACCCCGGCCAACCTCCAAGTGACCTGAGTCCATTCCTGAACCCAGGTCACTGGCATAGAGTGAGGGAAGGTGTCCAGCACCTCAGCCCTCTGCACCACTGGGCCGGCTCTGAATCCTGTTTTTTTATGCTATTTAACATTGGGGATACCTGTATATTAATAATATAGCAGAATCTTCTTAAACACATATCCTGTTTGGTGTCTTTGAGTATGCATTTAATCTGGTTGTGCATTTAAGAGATCTTGTGTATTTTCTATTGGAAAAGCAAAACTGGCTGCATTTGCATTGCTATAAATGGGTTATATTATTAAGGTACTCACTGGGACTCCATTGTCATGATCAGGTTAGTGACTGTATGTGTTAATGAGTATTTGCTTCAATGGCAGTACAGTAACTACCTTTCAACAGTTGTTAATGACTAAAATAAGTAATGAAATACCAGTTAGATCATTGTTATATGGCGCTAAATCTATGCATATACTGTAAACAGTCTCTTTAATGCATTTAACAGGTCAAATTAACATTGAGGAACTACAAATGGAATTAGACATTTAGAAATTCTTGCTCCAAAGTAGGCTATGCATTTACAGGTGTGTGTTTAAGTGAACTTTAGTGTAATATACAAAACTGTGCACAGTGCCAATGACAATGATGAGTCTGACAGGTCAGGCTGGCCTGTGTCAAAAAGGCATTTTGTGTGAAAATAATATAATAATGCTTAGCTGCAGTCATGTCACAGGATCAGGTGGCATATGAAAAGACTGCTTGGACATGAGTTAACAAATATGAGACACAGTGAATGAAGAAGCAAGACACCATTGCAAATATGACAAGCTAGGTTTGCAAATCCTCCTTATTGTGGCATGAAGATAAGATCTCATTAGGTGTAATAGCACAGAGTAATTAAGGCACTCACTCAACAGTTGCAATTTTCACAAAGCCAAAAAATACAGCACATTTCCATTATCAAGTTGTTACATATTTTCTATTAAACCACACATATTTACCCAATGTTTTGATGACAGGTATTGTTTAGGGACTGTTTTTACTGTTGTCATCATTTTACTATCCCTTTCTTCCTTACAATTACTTATCACACAAATAAACAAATTCTGGTAGAGCCACTATGGCTGCAAATGCAATTAACTTGATAAGGGTGTTTCATGGGCTTAAACATAAACAAGAATTGCATTTAGTAAGGCCTATGATACCATTCCATGTATGACTTACAAACAAGCTGAGCAGCCTGGGAGTGGGTCACAAGGTGGTAAACTATGTTAGGAACTGGCTCAATGATAGAAAATAGAGAGCCATGGTAAATGGTGCTCCATCAAAGGAAAGGAGTGTGACTAGCAGGGTGCCACAGGGATCAGTCCTGGGCCTAGTCCTATTTTTATGTCTTCACAAATGAAATTGCAGAGGGGCTAGAGGGGAAAGTGTGCCTGTTTGTGAATGACACCAAGATCTGCAACAGGAAGGACACTCTGGGAAGAGTGGAAAAAATGAAGAGGGACCTAGGAAAACTAGAGGAATGGTCCAAAATGTTGCAGCTGGTGGCCCGCCGGTGCAGCGGTAGGGTTATCGCTCATGGTGCCAGTGACCTGGGTTCGGGAACAGACTCGGGGAACTGGAGGGCCGGCCGGGGGAGGAGGATCGAGCGCCCAGAGGCTGCTTTCCTCCTCCGGGTGGGGTGGGATGCGGGTCCCGCTGTGATACCGCCACCTGGGTGACCACGGGTGGTGGTGCAGCGAAGACTGCATGTAGCAGGGAGGGAGGACGTCTGCCAGGAGCTGGAGCATTAGCATGCTGCAACGTGTGTTGCTCCTAGGCTCTCCTAGCATGCAGACGTCCTACGGGGATGGGCGGAAAAAAGGAAAAATACCGTCTGGTGCTCCCTGTAGATGGAGCTTCAGGATCCGATCCCAGGGCTCCTGCCAGCACTGATGATGGATCCCCGATGAAACTCAGTCGCTCTGGGCGGTGGAAAGGGGGGGCACCACCTCCTACCTGCCTGGGGGTCAAACCAAGGCAGCGTGGGGGGATGACCGCACCTGATGCCGACAGACGAGCAGGGACGCACAAGGCCATAGGAGACTCCCGAAGGTGAGGAAGCACCAGGGTAAGAAGGGGGCGTAAAAAATAAAGTATAAAAAAAAAAAGTTGCAGCTGAGATTTGATGCAAAAAAGTGCAAAATCATGCATCTGGGTTGCAGGAACCCAGGGAAGGATTACGGGGGTGGGCGGCTGATGGTTATCAAAATGGAAAGGGATTTGGGGGTAATCATATTGGATGACCTAAAGGTGGCTAAACAATGTACCATAGCTGTGAGGAGAGCCAGTGGAATGCTATGGTGCATATGGAGAGGAATTACCAGCAGAAGAAAGGAGGTGGTGATGCCACTGTGTAGATCATTGGTGAGGCCTCATTTGGAACATGGTGTCCAGTTCTGGAAGCCGCATTTCTGTCATGCAACTTTAAATCACAAATGGGCTAAATGGTTCTATTTTAGATTTCTGTCCCTTTCCCGTACTGCTCCCACTGGTTAGCCTTATGGAACGCAACCAGAACATATCATGGCTAGCATGACGGTTCACCTACACAAGCTGCTTCTCAGTCTACAGCACTGTCTTTTTAAAATGTTAACTTCTTGTTGAAAATATGGCATAATCTTTCCATCCATGTTATTGCTAGACATACTGTAGCTAGCATGGCTTGAGGAAGGGTGAACATGGTCAGGACCCCTTAGCAATTGAGATATATATGAAGCAAATAAGTCCAGATGCGCTAACTTACCCTACAACTGTTAAGTGTCACAGTCTGCATAATACAGAAGTCTTACAGTGATGAATTTTCATATGGTATGGCTTCTTTGGGTTCTGATGTAACTGCACAGTTAGTTGTTTGTTGTTGCTTTTGTCTGCAGTTCCATTTTCTTCTTGAAAAGGTAACTTTTGCATTTATGTTTGTTTTAAAATGTTTAATATTCTTTGACCAAGTGGTTATGTCATGGACCATAACTGATCTCGAGCCTAACCCCCGCCTGCTCCAACCATGTTACCAAGGTCCTCCTACATGTATCATATGCATGTTTGAAATCTGTAACCATTTTGATACCCATTACCTCTGCTGGCAGGCTGTTCCACATGTCCCCCACCCTACCTCTAAAGAAGTGTTTCATTGTATCCCCTCTAAGTCTTCCCCCTTCTAGCAACATATCATGCCCCTTGTCCTTAAACATCTCTTTCTCAGCAATATTGAACCTTCCTGTACCTTATTGATACATTTGAAGTATTTGAATGCTTCTATCATGTCTCTCCTTTCCATCCTTTCCTCTAGAAAATACATACTTAACTTCCTGAGTCTTTACCCCATAGGTAATAGTTACATCATCTCTCATCTAGAGTATAAGTTTAACATTCCTGGCTTCACCCATTCTTACATGCATGATGTCTCTTACAGCTGGTGCCAAGAGAATTGCTCCACACAGCTAAAGGGATACAGCTTCATCCCCAATTGATGCAAACTGTACATGCCAGTTTTATCAGTGATTTAAAATAACACAAATGTAGTTTCACATTCTTACTATAAGGGAAGCAAGAAAGATCGATCAGCATGGTTAGCAAATATATTGATTGACATCTGTGAATGAGTGGGGATGGGGAGTTTTTTCTAACATTCCTGGTAGTTTTATGCCCCCTGGAACCTGCTATTCAGGTTTTTTCTTTATTGCACCTTATCACAGATATTCTTCCCAGAGTGCACTTTGCCCTACTGGAGGCCAGTGTCATGTTACATTGTCTTTTTGTTTCATTGAAGAGAGAGCATGGCAGCTAGAGGAGTCATAATTTGAGTCTTAGGGTATGTGCAGCATAATTAATAAGTTTTCTAAATGTTAGTGCTTTATCCAGCTGTGTTCTGCTGTGTGTGTGTGTGTGTGTGTGTGTGTGTGTGTGTGTGTGTGTGTGTGTGTGTGTGTGTGCGTTCATAGGTTAATAGGTATTTACAAGTCTTGTAGCTGAAAAGCCATTTAGTGACTTGCCACTAACAGTGGATGTATGCTAATTTCTTATGCCCCATATGTATATCTAACTGAGATTTAAATGATGTCGTGCTTGGTGCACTTACTACCCATTCGGGTAATGCATTCCATGAGTCAACAACTCTCTGATTGAACAATCTCCTTCTTTTAGTGGTTTTATATAAGTCGCCCTTCAACTGATAGGAATGTCTGCGAGTAGTTCTAATGGATAGTTCTTTTCTAGAGAGTTCTAATGTTTCCCATATCAAGTCATCTTTAAACACCTTGTAGACATATATTAAGTCCCCCCTCAGTTTCTGATATCACAGAGTATAAATTTAGTTTTTCCAACCTGTCCTTACAGGGCATCCCCTTTAAACATTTTGACTTTTTTTGTAATTTTTCATTGCGCTCTCTCTACTGCTACAGAACATTTGATATCCTGCGGTGTACTTATAGGAGCACCATATTCTAAAACTGGCCTCACCAAGGAACAGAACAACAGTATCAGCACTTTCTCCTCTCTACTTTTTATGTTCCTCAACATGTTACCTATGAGTCTATTGGCTCTTTTTACACATTCTGTATTGTGTTTGCAGAAACTCAAAGTTTCCATCATCCATACCCCTAGATCCTCCTCACTCTCTGTTATTTCTAATATCGTGTCATTAAATTTGTAGGCTGCTCTTGGGTTGTTAGACCTGAGGTGCTTCACCTTGCACTTTGTAACATTGAAAACCAATTTATTTTCTACTGCCCAACTTTCTATCATCTGTAACTGTGACTGAAACGTTTGAATGGAGGTCTCATCATTCACTATAGCTCCAGTGTTGGCATTGTCTGCGTATTTACACAGCCATGCTTCTTTCTGCACTAGCATTGAGGAAACAAATATTCTGAACAAGACAGGTCCCAAGACCGATCCCTGGGGCACTCACCCATTCACATCCACCCACTCTGACCATTGACCACTAATGCCCACCCTCTGCCTTAGCTTGGTCAACCAGGCAGTGGTCCATTTGACTAGACCTGGATCCATCCCTAATTCTTTCATTGCTGTGACTAATGTTTTATGAACTGCAGAGTCAAAAGCTTTAGAATAGTCAAGATAAATGATGTCCACTGGTAATCCATTGTTAAGGTCCTGACTTACAGACTCAAAGAAACTAAGCAAGTTTGTTGTACATGACCTTCCCTCCACAAACCCATGTTATGTCACATCCACCTGGTTTAGTTCATGTAGGTTTTCCTCTATTCGTTCTTTAATAAAACCTTCCATCATTTTACCTATCACTGTATGTGTGTGTGTGTGTGTGTGTGTGTGTGTGTGTGTGTGTGTGTGTGTATTAGCATGTCACTATTTAAAGTAGTTTTGTATGCACTCCTGTTGCTATGCCTCAGTCCCTTTCAGTTTTTTTACCAGACCAAGTAGCAGAAATAGAGCAGCACTTTATAGTTTGTTATAGTAGACCAGGAATTAAATAATATATGCAGAATTGGAATAGTTTATATAAACTGGTTTGGAAACAACATGGAGCACATCTATTTAAAAAGCAAATATGTGCTTGCTCCTCAACAATGCCTTTTAACACTCCATCCTTCCCCCACTGAATGGCAAGGGACACATCACTTTATCTCAGCAGCAGTTATTGCTGCCTGCAATCTAAATAGAAACTGTGTCACTGTGCCTAAAATCCTGCACCACCCATTTTGACCAACATACTGAGGTTCATACTGAGGAAGACTTGGAGCTAGTAGGTGATTGCCCATATGTGCTCCTTATAAACATCTAATAATATTTAGGGATATTCCCATTCAACAGATGCTGATCCAATCTTGATTTAAATATAGATTTATTATTACTAATGATTATATTTTCAAGTAACGCATTCCAGGGGTTAACAACTCTTGTTGTATAAAAATATTTTTTCTTATTTGTCAGGAACTTTTGCCCTTGTAACTGTAATGGGTGTCCTCTAGTATTACATCCATCTTGTTTAAATGTGAACCCTAGATTGCTCAATAGTCTGTAATCCTGCATAGTATTGTACATAAAGAGAAGATCTGCTCTTATCCTTCTGGTTTCTATGGTCATTAGATTCTGCTTTTGTAATCTCTCTTGGTAATTGAATCCTCCCATTCCTACAATGCTTTTAGTAAATTTCCTCTGTACCTGTTCTAATTTTTGGCTTTCTTGTTTTTTTGCTGGAAACCATATCTGTGATGCATATTCCAATTGTGGATGAACATATGCTTGGAATAAAGGCATCATTATATTACTTTCCCTACTATTTATATTTCTTTTGATTGCCCAGATAATATTATTACATTTTTTAATTGCTTGTTGAGTATGTTCATTGGCGTCTAGATTATCTGATACATAATAACCCAAGTCCTTCTCAGATGAACAACAGTGTAGTTTATGTCCGTATAATTTGTAGATTGTTCTTCTGTTATGCTTTCCCAAGTGCATAACCTTACACTTTTCTATATTAAAGGACATACCCCATTTAATGACCCAGTCAGAGACACTATCCAAGTCCTGTTGAATATATTTAACCTTCTCCTGAGAACTACAAGGCCCACCTATTTTTGTATCATCTACATATTTTGTTGCCCAACCATTCAGTGTATTTGTTAAATTAGAAATAAATGTTTGAAACAATGCAGGCCCCAGCACAGAACCTGTGGGACCCCACTTGTCGCCATGCTGATATCAGATCAGTGTCCATTTATCTGAACCCTCAGCTTCCTATCCATCAGCCACTCTTCTGTCCAGTGTACTAAGTAGGGGTTAGCCTTTAATGATTTTAATTTATCTACTATGGCACCGTGTGGTGTCAAATCAAAGGCTCTGCTAAAATCCAAGAAAATCACATCACATGGGACCCCATTATCCAAGGATTTACTCACATTTTCATAGAAGCACAACAAATTTGTAGTGCAGCTCCTACCCTTTTTGAAACCATGCTGTTCAGAATCTATAAGATCAATTGAGGAGAATAATGTATCCCTAACCAGCCTCTCCATTATCTTACACACCAGACAGGTCAGACTAATAGGTCTGTAATTCTTAACATTCATTTTATCCCCTTTCACATAAATGGGAACAACGTGGGCCATTTTCCAATCACTGTGTATCTCTCCAGTTCTTACTGATTGCTCAAATAGAATTTTTAGTGGGAGAGTGATGTAATCAATCATTATTTGCAACATGTTGGCTGAAATTCTATCTTTACATTGGGATGTATTTGGTTTCAGCATCTGAATGCGCTGTTCTATTTCTGATAAATCGAGCTGTATTGGATTCACTGTTGAGAGTGGAGCTGCCTGAGTACGATAACATTTCGCACCATAAATTTGACAAAAGTATTTATTAAAGGCAGTAGCCATTTTTACATCTGCTTTGACAGTTGTATTTTGAACAATAAGGGGTCCAACAGGGTTCTTTTTTTAATGAATTAATATAAGCAAAAAATGCCTTGTAGTTATCCTTTGTGGCATTCTTCACAAGCTGTTCTTCTGCATTTCTTTTCACCATCCTAATTCCTATTTTACAGGTCCGTTGTGCCTGTCTTAAGGCCAACAGTGTCTTTTTATTCTTATTTTTTAGGTATTTTTTTTATAACACTTATTTTTCTTCCTAATCAATTTTCTTATGTTTCTATTTAACCACATAGGATTTTTGTAAATATTTTTATGCTTAAATGTTTGTGGTATGTAGATTTCACTTAAGCCCAGGATAATCCTTTTTATAATTTCTCACATTTGTTGTACAAATTTGTCTCTAAGTAATGATGCCCAGTCCAACTTTTTCAGTTCATTTTGAATTTCCTTTTCATTAGCCCTTTTATATAGAAATGTTTTTGTTCTACCCTGATGTGCTTCGTAATCATAATTGATTTTAAACATTACTGATTCATGGTCACTGTTTCCAACTGGGTGGTCTGTAACACACTCTTGAATTACTAATTGTTCATTTCCCAGTACTATATCTAGTATAAGTGGGGGATTTTGAATATTGCACCAAATTTAGGTTATGACAACTACTAACAAAATGTTTTGCACTAGTTCCAGTGGCAGTCATTTTTGCCCAGCCAGTGTTAGGGAAATTTAGGTCACCCATTACACAAAATTCAGCAAGTTCTCCTGCCTTATCAAATTTTTTAATCAGTCTATCAGTAATCTTATTACTTGAATAGGGACTGCGATTAACTGTACCCAAAACAATTGACTGAAATTTCCCTCCATTTATTCTTATCCATAGGGTTTCAGTATCCGAGTTTTCCCCCCAATCTTATGTGATATATCTACAGATTTGATTATGTTCTTTATGTACATTGCAACACCTCCTCCTCTTTTTCCTATTCTGTTTTTAGAATATAATGTGTAACCCTCCAAGTGTCTATCCCATGTTTCATTATTGTCAGTCCACCAAGTTTCAGTTATGGAAATTACATCATATGATTTCTCACTGATAATCAATTTTAATTCATCAGTTTTTTTCACTTAAACTCCTAGCATTAAATGACAATATCTCCAGCTGATTCTTGGTGAGATTTCTATTTTTTTTATCTTGATTGTTTTTTAGTATAGAGGAATTCAATCTATTATTATCTCTTCTCAGTCAATCTGGACATAATATTTTCAGGGTTGTTTCCAATCTGTTAGCTAATAATCTAGCTCCATTACTATTTAAATGCAATCCATCTCTTGAATACAGTTCATAATTCCCCTGAAATGCTGCCCAGTTACTGATAAAAAACAACCCATCTCTAGTACACCAGTTGTAAAGTCTTGTGTTAATCCTTTCAATGGTCACGTTTTTCTGAGGGTGGGCTCTGGGGACTGGGATAATTCCTGAAATTGCCACTTTATACCCTTTTCATTTCATGCAGTTCCCCAAGTCAATTTATTCATAACAAATATCTTTTCATGCATATAACCTACATTGTTAGTGCCAACATGTAGTATAATGGTAGAACTGCATGATAGCCTGATATTATCTAAAACAGTCTTAACATCATGTATTCATGCTCCTGGAAGGCATGTGACAGCCATGGTTCCTTATCATACTGTCTGATATATTTGTCAGTCAATTTAATAATGGAGTCTCCAATCACCAGACATTCTGGTGTCGAATTTTCTGCTCTATCAGTTTCTTCATTTGGTAACCCATTAAATCTATTTTGTATAGGGATCTGAAACTGTTCCTTTTGCTTTACTCCTTGCTTCCTTCGATATGTGACTTTTTTCCACTCTGAAACATCCTCTCTTCTCTTTTTGTTACAGTTTTCTTGCTCCTTATCTTCTGTACTGTCCTCCCTATCTCCCCTTAGACTTTTCCTGTTTATATTCTCTAATGATCGAGTATGTTCATTTGTAGCTTCTAACCCTTCTCTCCCCTCCAACAGGGACTACAGAACTTTGATTTTTGTTGAGAGTTTGCAGGGGCTAGTGTACTTACAAATGTCTGAATCTTGATAATCTCTTGCACCTATTTTAATTCATTCTTAAGTGAAGTATTTTCTTCATTAAGTGTCAATAAAATCTGACATTTATTACATGTGCCTATGTTAAAAAGGGATTTGTGTTTGGGTGCAAACATTTCACATATTGTACATTTTATTATTGAACCTTCTTGTACCATCAGAAGAACATCCAGAACATTAATGTCAGCCATCATGTCCTTGTAATTAATTATGAACTGATTTGGCAAGGTATAATAATACCCCCAACAGTGTCCTTTCTGCAATTATTTCTAGTACTGAATTGTTTTTTCTGATCACCAATGTTTTAGTTAAGTGCTTCATACATATTTGATCGTATAGATGACCACTCTAAAAGTATTACTTTTTCACTGCTTGTACAAGCTCTTACCTTCCTCTTAACTTGTATGGAGTATTGCCCTAGTTCCCACAGTACCCGCAGGTCATGCACAACATGCAACATGCGTGTCTCATCACATGCCTCACTCACGCTTGCTGCGCTTATGCAATGGCCAGTGTTTTAAGCCCTAAAATGCCCTGGAAGTAGATTTAAGGGGTCACAGATGTCCCCGCAACTGGGAGTACCCAAACAAATTAAAAATTACAGATTATAAGAAACAGACGCAAACCCCTCTCATGTGAGGACCCTTTAAGTAAGTTTAAAAATATTACACTAGAATTCTCAGACCCTGAGTCCAGGAGCAACTCTCTATTGCCAAGGGGACCGTTTTGTGACTTCCGACTCCCAGAATAAGCACACAAGCATTCAAATTACAGACACAAGTATTTCAACACCTGAGGGATGGAGCCTGTGTCACGGAGAATCTGTCTCACAGGTCACCCTCACAGTTTGCCAGTTTCAGTCATGTTATGGACTTTTGATCCTATTGTTTGTGTCTTGCATAGAAGACAGTGTTCTGCTGTGTGTGTGTGTGTGTGTGTGTGTGTGTGTGTGTGTGCGTGCATGTGTGTGTGTGTGTCTGTGAGTGCTATGTGTGTATGGACTTTTGATTCAATTGCTTTTGTCTTGTGTAGAAGACAATGTTTGTAGACAAATCTAATAATTTTGCAGCTGTGTTCTGCTGTGTGTGCATGTGTGTGTCTTGTGTAGAAGGCAGTGCTTGACTGCTTAAATACATATCTAATCATTTTGCAGCTGTGGTCATCCATTGGCAAAGTAGGTTTTGTGATTATTTTTGTTTATGTCACCCATTCCTTACTTAGTATTTGTTTACTTTATTGATGTCTCCTATGGAGCTACTCAAAATGTGCAGGATAGTTTTTTTTAGCAAATTCGGAGAAATCACAGATGCACCGGACTTGGACATTGGGTGGAGTTTTCCTTTAACTTCTCTCAAGCCAGAGGCAAGCCCCATAAAACACAATGGAAGAGGTTTCAATTTGCCAAAAAAGGCTATTTAAAGAGATTCTTGCTAATGGCAACATCTTCCTGTCAGTGTTAGTGCTAGACATATTGTAGCTAGCTTGGCTTGAGGAAGGGTGAATGTGGTCAGGACCCCTTAGCAATTGAGATGCATATGCAGCAAATACGTCAAGATGGACTAACTAACCATAAAACTGTTGAGTATCACAGTCTGCATAATACACAAGGCTTACAGTGAAGAATCTTCATATGGTTTGGCTGGTTTGGATTCTACTTTTTATAATTCAGGGATGAATAGCTAGGGAAACATTTTTCAATGCCTGCCAAATGTGGTACAGTGGCAGATGTTTTGCAAAGGTATAACAGAAATTATGTTTATCAGGTATTGTTCCCCAGGAATTGGATCACATTTTTATAGAGACAGATTACTTTTAGGGTACCTGATCATCCATTTGTGAATCACTGCTGCTCTCTGTCACTGAAATCACTGTTAGACACACAGCTGACTGAAATCTTAGTGATTCTGGATTTTACCCGGAACCTGTATTTATTAATTTAAAAAAATATATATATTTTGAGGGTTTAGCTTTTTTGTTGTTTGTTGTTGATGTTGAGTCACTTTCTTCACATCCTCATTTAGCCATCTTGCTTGTCATCATTTGTTATTATATTCATTGATCCTTTTAATGTAAACTATTGCAAATGATAATATGTTGCTCTAAGCAAGTAAGATCAACCAGCATGGTTATTAAACAATGAATTGACACCTACATATGAGTGGGGAAGGGGATACCAGCAAAACAAGTTTCTCAGTTTGTAAATGGTTGTAAATTAAGCAGTGAAACTTAGCACAGAAAGATCACTATAGTGGATGTTTCAGCTTGTAAAAAAAATACAGTACTGGGGACAGCTCAATTTAAGGAAAACAACATGATAAATGTGTGTGTGTGTTGATTCAATTGCTTGTGTCTTGTGTAGAAGACAGTGCTTGTAGACTAATCTAATCATTTTGCCACTGTGTTCTGCTGTGTGTGTGTGTGTGTGTGTGTGTGTGTGTGGACTTTTGATTCAATTGCTTGTGTCTTGTGTAGAAGACAGTGCTTGTAAACAAATCTAATAATTTTGCAGCTGTGTTCTGGTGTGTGTGTGTGTGTGTGTGTGTGTGTGTATGGCCTTTTGATTCAATTGCTTGTGTCTTGTGTAGAAGACAGTGCTTGTAGACAATCTAATCATTTTGCAGCTGTGTTCTGGTGTGCGTGTGTGTGTGTGTGTATACTTTTGAATCAATTGCTTGTGTCTTGTGTAGAAGACAGTGCTTGACTGCTTGTAGACAAATCTCATCATTTTGCAGCTATTGTCATCCATTGGCTAAGTAGTCTTTGTGATTTAGTTTATGTGATATCCTTAGTATTTGGTTACTTTATTGATGTCTCCTGTGGAGGGACTCAAAATGTGCAGGATAGTTTTCTAGCAAATTCTGACAAATCGCAGAGGCACCAGACTTGGACTTTTGGTGGAGTTTTCCTTTAACTTCTCTGAAGCCAGAAGAAAGCCCCATAAAGCAGTATGAAGGAGGTTTCAACTTTCCAAAAAGCCAGTATTGGGAGGCTCATCTTAACCACTGAATCTTAAACAAAGGAAGGCCATAAAACACTATGGAGGTTTCAACTTGCAAAAAGGCAATACTGGGGGCTCAATTAACTTCTCAATGGAGAAAATAATGCTCTTCTGCTGCCATACACACAGGCAGGCAGCGTAGTAATGAGGCTTCAGTGGAGGACACTATTTTTAACACTCTACCATGTTGTTAGGAAGGTAATTATGCAGGTAGTCCTTTTCTCAAAGCAACACATCTACAGGGCTATGCCCACTGCAGTGTAAAAAGGCTGTCTGCTTTTATGGCTCTTTTTACATCCTTTAATTTCATTTTCAAGGAGGGCCCAAGCACAGTGATTCACAGAATATTTTTTAGAAAGCACCATGTTGGTCTCTTTGCAGGGATCTCCAACTGACTAGGAGACCAACATGTTGCTGTCAAAAAGTTTTTGTTGTGTGGCTGCACCAATGGGCCAGGTTCAGTAGCGGAGGTGGATCGCCATGTTGGGAGGCAGGCCTGCCTAAAGAAACCTCCCCACTGTCTCAGTGATGGCTCATAGGACCTGAACAAGGTGTATCCCACACCTTGTCTGATTTCAGGGCAGGGTATAGCCCTGTCTGATTTGTGGGTACATCCCTGTCTGATTACAGGGTATATCCCTGGTGGACAGCATGGAGGGGGAAATAATAGATTTAAAAAAAAAGAAAAAAACAAATGTTTTGATTTCTTAATATGAAAGGAAAGAGACAGACCCATAGTGCTCTAGTAGCATCGGTACTTCTAACTGCTCTGGTGAACTGAGTTTCAGAATGGACCTTGATCACTTGGGACCAGCCGGGGGAGGTAGGATTAAGCATCCCATGGATGGCTCTCCTCTTGGGAAGTGGGGGGCACAGACAGTGCCCCCCTGTAGAACTGCCATGGTGAGCTATGTGGCAGAAAATTGGATGTGTGAAAAAACAAAATGAAATAAAATAATTTTAAGGAATCAATAAAACCAAGCAGCATTTTTTTATTTGTGAGATAAAACACTGTAAGCAACAACAGTAAAATGATGAAAATAATAAAAAACAGTCCCCTAAACAAGCCCTATCAGAGAAATGTTGGTGCTATGGGGGCCTTAAAACAAAACCAGAAGATTTGGGCAATACTTTTTATAGGCGTTATGCAAAGTGGAGCTGTGAGTGCACCACATGCAGTGCACCCCATTTCACAACCTCATCATTAGGAAGTCATAACGTGAGAAGCACCCACTGGGTTTTGACTTTACATTGGGGCTTTTATAGCTGCGTTTATGCTCAACATTCTTGCTGTTTCTAACATACACGATAACAACATGTATTAAAACAAGAAGAGAAGTTATATCTGGTTCAGAAAGAGTTAATGTATTTAAATTACAAAGTGTAAAACTGCAGGCAATATAAGGGGAAATGTGCAGCTGGAGTTTAAGGAGAAAAACAGTCAACAAATGCAAGCTATTTGTATGTCATGGGGGTAACTCATATTTGTACCCAAATATTGTCAGTTAAGCTGGATTAAAACAAGCTGTTGGACATGTTCAGGGTCTAATATTGAACATTGAGGCTCAACAACAACATCACCAGCTGTGCTAAGCATCGTCTCAGATGGCACACTTGTAGGGGGGCAACTGATGTATTTCACAACCAGTTATGCCAAGTGAGGGGAAGAATGCATCTTCTGTGCCCAGTAGCCTAAAGGATGAACCTGAAATGGCTCATGAGACTCTGTAAAATAGACATTCAAGATATACTTTTTTTCCATATACATTTGATGTCCCCATTCGCCCTTGGCACACCCTCTTCCATTTGGTCCCCCCAACCAAGTCACCCAGCTTCTCCTGGGCTTACCTTCCCACCGACATGATGGTGTCTGAACTGCGACGAGGTGCCTGGTCACCAGTGTGGGGCCTTTGAGGGACTGGACTTCATCCTGTGGCCAAGAAGATTTGCCCACCTTGGTTTTGTAGGTTCCCCTAGAGCCTGTACTTTGAACTGCATGTGTTGGGAAAACTCCACCTCCACAGAGACAACCTAACATGTTTAGCAGTGGCCCTGCCTCCTAATGTGCCCAGACCTCTACTGCCGCCTGGACATCTCCAGATAGCAGTGTGGCACTGGGTCACAGAAACCCCCCTCTCCAAGGGATGAGAGCTATCCTTTGGTTGCTCCATCCTCACTTCCCCAGCTGACCCCCCTAGTGACCCGCATCCATTCTTGAACCTGGGCCACCGGTTGGCAGGAGGTAAGGTGCCAGTGCTTCAACCCTCCATGCCACTGTGCTGGCTTATATTCAAGATATTTTTTGCAAAAAAAGGCTGTGACTGTGTCCTTTCTACTTAGTTCTGACCTGGAATGCTTGCATTATTGACACTGGCAGTTGATGGAAAGATGCTCCATGCTTACCAGATGGTGTAGAGACAGCAGGTTGCTTTTGACATAAGGACATGCTGACAAGTGTCCACTTACTCTCATGTGTGCTCTAGCCAGTACCAGACTTTCCTTCCTGTCTTCATCTGTGGAATCAGAACCAGACCTGCCAGATGCCATTCTTTCTCTCTCATGAGCTCATTCCCCAGCCGGATGCACCAATCCATGGAAGCAGCCAGTCAGCTCATTATACTGCTGTTGCTGTTGCTTAAAGTGACTTACTCTGTGATTATCCATAGTCATGTGAAGGGTCTCACACTTGAAACAGGGATCCAGCAAGGTAGCAAAAATGTGGCTGTGGCTATCCAGCACTTTCACAAACCTTACAACTAGATCAGCTTGCAGGTGCACACTGAGCACAGCTGCCCTATTTGAAATCTCTCTGTGTTCCTGTACATATTTCTCAATGGATATTTTCAGGACATGCACTGCATGCTTGGATCAACTGTCTCTGCATGGCAGTGAAACACCAGAGGTCATGGGTGCTCCTCTCAAATGGCTCAAGTACTCACCATGGTGTCACTCAGTGGCCACTTATGGTGGTCTAGGGCTGCTCCATGGTTGCACTCCATTGACATGTCATAAAGTGCTCACATCTGTTCTAACAGTCTAGACAGTATAAGACAGGATGAATTCCATCTGTTAATGTATCAGGGGATGTTGAGACAAGGCTGCTGGGATGCTAGCTGGGCATAAACAAACCCATAGCTTGGTTTAAGGTTATTCATATTGTTTATTCTTAAAAACAACGCCAACTCACCCCACCTGCATCCATCAACATTTCATGGACAACTCTGTGCGCTTTCTTAAGGTGTGAGAAAGCACACAAGGTTGTGCATGAAACATTGGCAGACACAAGTGGGGTGAGCTGATGCTATTTTTAAGAAAAAACAATATAAATAACCTCAAACCAAGCTACATGTTTGTGCCTAACTAGTGTCCAAATAGTCCTGTTTTTGTTTTTGCATAGCACTGTGTCTTGTTTTATGAGGTCTCCGGACATGGCTCTCTTGGCAGCCTGTTCTTTAAAGGATGTTGAGACAGACAAAAGCACTGTTGCACTTCTCTTACTTGGTTAATCACCTTTACAGCATGACAAAAATGAGCACAGATGGAGCGTGCTGTGGAAACAATCTTGCTAACATCATAACTGTGATGTGGCACAGATATGACTACTAGATCGAAGGTGTAGGCAAAGCAACAAATGCTGATTAAATTCCCATCACCAATAGTTTTCTCCATGTTTTCCCCATTATCTGCAATGAGGAAAAAATAAAATAAAAAACACGTAGATTTGTACCAACTGTCTAAGAATGTAGTATCTCTTGAATAAATGCCAGGGTGTTGAGTTACTTGTAGTCTTTCTTCATTAGCCCCACATTCAGAAGAGCAGTGCTGGAGTGATTGCCAGATGTTGGATAGATGATTGGAGAGCCAGTGACACAGGGAGACAAGTAGGAATCAACAACAGGAGAAAGGTCTTTGCACACACCGGAGTTTGGTCATGGAGAGATATGAATGCATGGAGTTTGTACTGCTCCCGATGTCTGAAGCGCAATGGAAAACTCCCTCCACAGCCTCCAAGAGTAGTGTGGCAATTGTTGTTCTCACACCTTTATATATCTTTGTCACCACAGTCCATGACAACGTGGAACAAGTTGATATCTGGTACCATGGCTGCAAGTGCAGCACAAGTCTCTGAAAGACAATGTCTTCCACAAGAGAAAATGGTTGCAGATGCAATACCATCATTTCACCTATGAACTGCATGATGTACTGAGCTGTTGGGTGGGAAGACTGGTACTTAGTTCTGACCTGGAATGCTTGCACTATTGACACTGGCAGTTGATGGAGAGATGTTCCACGCTTACCAGATGGTGTAGAGATATCAGGAGACTGTCTGGCAGTAGTACTGGATATGTATGGTCTCTTTGGTGTTGAGGGGGAAAGAACGGTAGCACCAGCATTTCTTTTCAGAAGCAGAACAGTCTGTGACATCGCCACCAGCACCACTGCCTGCATCATCACCACTGGATGGGTCTGATGGAATCACAGGCAAAGAACCTGACAAAGCTTTAAAAACATGGGATGCTTTACCTTTAGGTGGTTCATTAAGCAAATGGCTGTTAAATTTGCCAGGGATTTCCCCCAGCTGATAGCTGTGCTGCATAATGTCCACACTGCTTTTCTATGATCTTCTTTTAGTAATGTGAATGCAGCCATACCATGTTCTTATTGCTGCTGAGACCATCATTTGGCTAGTGTTACCATCAGTACCAGCACCTTTCATTTGGCCCACACTAGCCTTTCTTTTTTGGACCTGCTGCTACAGATTTTCCACTGGCACCATGGCTGCTGTACACCAGCTCCACTTGGCTGTTTAGGCTGGAATGGAGCCCGCCGAACAAAGTGCTGATGCATAGCTTGCTGTTTTTTTTAGATGGCCCATATTCTTCTTTCTTCTGCCAGTGTGATCTCAAGAGGTTGAGGTTTGTTTACCACCTGACTTTCTTGCTTTATGGCTCTGTAGGTCATCCACATACTTGACCTCCTCATCAAAGATGCTTAGGTTAGCCTTCTCAGGTAATGTGTTAGTGGGAAATTCCTCTGCTGGTTGAAAAGACTCAGATCCAGATGAGTGCTTCTCCTCATTGGTGCTATGAAGTTCTACAGTACTAGAGACAGACTGGGAAAAAGAGGTGTCACAGTGGGATGGTTACAATATGGGAAACAGTTTTGCACCTGCCTCAGGTCACAGTGGTATTGGGGCTTGTTTTACATTAGCAGTAGTGGTCGATATGGTGTCAATGGCAGCAGTGGTTTGGGTCACAGTGGCAGGAGTGGTCTGGGTCACAGTGGCTGAACTGGACTGTGTCATAATGGCATGAGTGGTCTCAGTCACAGTGACAATAGTGGTCTGGGATACAGTGGTAGGAATGGTCTGGGTCACAGTGGCAGAAGTGATTTCAGTCACAGTGGCAGGAGTGGCTGGCAGGACCACTGTTGCAGCAAAAGTTGCGAAGCTTGTAGTCATAGTGGATAGTTGGTGCATCAGATTAGTGATGATATTACAGATGAGATGATGGTGGTACAGGTGGCAGTGGCAAAGGATAAAGAGGACTCATCCACATTGGTGGCATCAGTGGCAATTCATGATAATGTCCTCCTAGCAGCACTACTTGTTTGAATAGTACTTTTTACCCTGGACTCAGTCAATGCCATTGTAATCATGTGGGTTCAATAACAGACGTCAGTCATCAAAATATAGTGCATAAAAAAACACTGGTGTTGCATTTATCATTTTATTGTCCAAAATGATAATAAAAAAAATAACTGTTCAAAATATTTTCAGAAAAAAAATGAGTGTTAAACTTCCACACCAAAACAAAAGAAAAACAAAAACTCAGGCAAGTCTTTCTTCAGGCTCCCTGCTTTTCTCTGTATACACAACATTCTTTGCAATACTGTGTGTAAGCACTCACACCTTCTCTCCCTTCACTTGGCCAGAAGGTACTGACCAACTTCTCTAAAAATGGTCCCCTAGTGGGCAGGTTTTTTATAATACGGCATTATGACCTCATGATCATGTGATTCTGTCAATTAACATAATACCTTTTTTTCTTCATACTGGTGAAGTTCATATAACTCAAAGAAGTTCCTAGAACACTAAAAGTAAACTCTTTCCTGCTTCCATGATATCTTTACACATAGAAAAGGTCTTCTAATGCCTAAAAGAACCTTAATTACTAAGTTCAACATCATCAGGGCTTTTAGCTCCTCCCCCTGCTGTGACCTCACCAGAGACCCTTCTATATAAGGAATCATTGTCTGGGCTGCCTGCCCTATAGAGGACATCCCTCAATACCTGCCCTTCATTCAGATAAAGAAACAAAGAAAATCATAATATTCTACTCATGTAGAGGACTCAAACCTTCACAGATAAAAACAGAGTAGGGGCACGCTCCCTCTTTATTTATTCTGTGAAGCCAGACTGTCTTTTTCACTACATAGTCTTACTTGTGTATTACTTTAAATTGCATTCCAGGCTGAATTCTCTATTTCTACTCTTTAAATCATATTCATACCTTTTCTTTCATTTGTATTATAGTCCACAAATAGCCTAGTATGCTTATATTTTATTATTTCACTGGCAAGGATTGTATTTTCATATTTCTTCAGGTTGTACATTCCCCCGATGGCTTGCCATTTCAGTCATTGGCACACTTTTCAGCTTTTCACTCCCCAAGCTATCGTTTACTTCCGTATTGGTTTTATTGCTAAAAGACTCAGGCAAACATTCAAAATCTTGCTGTAACACTCTGGTACAGCCTGCACGATATCTGCAGCACTTTATTTCTTTATTTTTGTACTTTTCAGGCAGCGGGTACCGTGGAGTCAGTGAGAGGCTGCAGGGAGTGTTTATTACTCCCATAGCAACAGCCAGAATGCTCGCTTTCCATTTTTCAGTGACTCGCTTGCTTCACTAAGCTTTTAAGATCAAGCGGTCCGGCTTTGAAAACACTACAGCTTTTCAGAACCTTTGCTGCATGAAGGTGTGCATTCTCACCACACAAGGCGTGCACACTCCTGCATGATAGTACGTTCATGATGGAGTGCGATTGTAAGCACAATGGCTCTTGATTCTTAACAGAGGGCAGCTTGGTATCTCTCCTTACGTATGTACCTCATTCCAATGCCTTTCCTGTGATGCAGCAACTAGTGTCATACAACAAGAAGGCTCAAATAAATATAGGACTATACTTTAAACATCAAGTGGCAGCTATTTAATAGAATAATAGCTAAAGAAAAGGACAGTACAGAAAAGAAAGAAGAATCATCAGGTTGGCCACCCTGACAAAAAATTAGGATAGATAGAAGAGACTAAGGGAATAGGACAGAGTGAAAAGAAAATCAAAGATTTATACAGAGTTATATGGAATATCTCCTCCTGCCACATTCCTCCCCATTCAAGAAGGCAACAGTACAATATTGCCTAGTCCAATAACCCTAGGAAGGGTCAGAACTTCTGCCCACCCACTCCAGAAGTTCCCCTCAGGGACCCTTAAACAATCTGGAACAATTACCAAAAAGGTAATTTAGGTAAAGATATAACAAGACAATACTGTTCCAATTAACTATAATTCCCTGAGGTATGTTCATATACAAATTGAGACATACATTTTACAGTTTGCAACAATTACATAAACAATACACACAGAACATCAATAATTTCCTGAAACAGTGTTGTCTGCACCAAACCTAGACAAAAAGTTTGCATTTTTATTCTGGGTTCCTGCCCTATGTTCTACCATAAATTTGTAGGGCTGTAGAGACATAGAGAATACTGGATGAGCAACTATGCACAACCATTGTGTTCTGCCACAGAGGGGTTCTGATTCCCTCTGACCTTGAAAGCGAAGCTCGAGAGGTCCATGGGAATCAGTACACTGAGGTGACAGAACACACAGGTTGTGCATAAAGCTGCACATCCTGTATTTTTTATAGTATATAATAGTACTATGTGAAATATATGCTTTGTGTTTTTTTCTCTCTTTTTCATAATGAAACTGACTTGAAAAGTCTCTAGAGGTTCTAGAATACTGTCACCACAGAATTAAATAGAGGAAAGCAACAATGTGCCAGGATTCCAAGTGGTTCTGCTGCAGTAGTGACATCAGTACTGCAGCAGAACAACATAATGACATCAATACTGCAACAGAACAAGCATATTTCAGGCATGGAATTTCATGAATAACAGCATTCCACTATGCACTAGAAATACCACCTCATAATTCTCATGTTTTTATCTTTCATGCAGTTCAGCCAACATAGTGGATTGTGGTCTGTCACTACTGTGAATTAATTTCCCCAAAGATAATATTTTAAAGCCTTGATGGCCCATTTCATGTACAGGTACTCATTTTCTACCGGTAAGTACCCCCTTTCCCTTTCATGGAACTTTCTGCTTAGAAAAAGGATGGGATGTTCCACGTGTTTGTTATGTTGGGTAAGAACGGCTCCAACGCCTGTGTCAGAGGCATCTGTTTGGACCTCAAAAGGTCTGGAGAAATCTGGACTGTGAAGAACCGGAGCAGAACATAGAATAGCTTTTATTGTTCTAAAAGCAATGTCACAGTCAGATGTCCATGAGACCTTTGTGGGAAAACAATTCTTAGTTAAATTTGTCGAGGGTGTGGCAATGGTGGAAAAGTGCAGAATAAACCGGCGATAACAACTGACCAGGCCTAGGAATGAACGTACATGTTTTTTTTTTTCCTGGGCACTGTACTATTTGCCACAGCTTCCACCTTGCTGACTTCAGGCTTTACGGCTCCATTCCCAATAATGAAACCAAGATAATGAATTTTGGTTTTTGCAATGACACATTTAGCTGGATTAATAGTCAATCCAGTGTCTTTAAGACTCTGGATGACTGCACTCAAGTGTACCAAATGGGTGTCCCAATCTGGACTATAGATCACCACGTCAAACAGATATGCTGCACTATAAGGTTTATGGGGCCTCAATACATGATCCATGTACCTTTGAAAGGTAGCAGGTGCCCCATGCAATCCAGATGGCATTGTTGCAAAATGGTATTAACCAAGCGGTCTGCAGAAATCTGTTTTTTCCTGGGCCTGGGGTGCCAAAAGGATCTGCCAGTACCCTTTCATTAAATCAATGTTACTGATGTACTGAGTATATCCTGTTTGGTCCAATAAATCATCACTCTGGGGCATGGGGAACCCATCAAATTCAGAAACAGCATTTATGCATCTAAAATCCAGGCATAACCTCACTCCACCTTCTTTCTTACTGACTACTACCGGGGGAAGACCATGGGCTGAGTGATGGTAGAATAACCTTGGCTTGCTCCATTCTTTTTACTTCCTCCACCACCTCCTGCCTAACTTTTTCAGGAAGTCTATATGGTTTCTGGTGTATGGGCCTGGTCTGGGAAAGCCTGATTTCATGGACCACCCATTTAGCTCTTCCCAGGGCTTTTGTAAAAGTACCTTTGGAATATGTCAAAAGACTGTCAATCTCATGGCACTGTGATGGTGTTAAGTCTGGGTTAATGTGAATGGGTGTGTTTTCATGCAGTGGCTCCAGATGCTCATATGCTATATCTAGCTCTGTTTTCTCCTGCTCTGGTTGTATATAGCATATCACATCAGGTTTAGGTTTTTCTTCCCATTTCCAAAACAAGTTTGCATGGTAAATACGTCTTAGAGGTCTATGCCCCGGCATCTCTATCTCATAATTTACCATGCCCATTTGTCAGACAATGACACAGGGGCCTTGCCACCTCATCAATAACTTGTTCTCGGTGGTGGGCAACAACAACAGTACTTTTTCCCCAGGTACAAACTGCTTATTTTTGAGCCCCACATTATACCTGACTTTTTGGGTCTGCTGTTTCTGGTCCACATTCTCATGGGCCAGAGTTACATACTTTACCAACCTTTTCCTGAATGACGACATGTAATCAATAACATTGGTACACCCAACAGTTTTCCCAATTTCCCAGTGTTCCCTGACCACATCTAATGGTCCTCTTGGATTGTGCCCATACAACAAAGTAAATAGTGAAAAATCCTGTAGTGGCTTGAGGTACCTCCCTATACGCAAACAAGAGGTAGGGGAGAAATTTGTCCCAGTCTCTACCCTCCTCGTGGACGTACTTCTGGAACATCTTCTTCTGAATCTTATTAAATCACTCCACTAATCCATCCATTTGTGGATGATATGGTGAGGTTCGGAATGCTGTTACCCCCAACAATCTATACAGTTCTTTTGACATGACTGAGGTAAAATTACTACCATGATCTGTCAATATCTCCCTGGAAATTCCCATCCTACTAAATACCTTGGCCAGTTTTTCAGCCACTCGAGGAGCTGTCACCCTCCTCATAGGGATAGCCTCGGGGTACTGGGTGGCGTAATCACATATGACCAGGATGTACGGATTGCCCTTTGAACTTTTAAGTAAAGACCCTACCACATCCATTGCTATTCAATCAAAAGGGGTTGTGACATATGGAATGGGCTACAAGGGAGCCTGATATTTCTTTTCCCCTTGTGCTACCAGCTGACATTTGGCACAAGTTCTACAGTAAGCAGCTACATCTTGGTGTATTCCTGGCAAACAAAATCTGGACAGGATTCTTTGAACAGTCTTGTCCCTCCCATCATGGCTAGCCATGGGAATGTCATGAGCTAAGAACATCACCTGCTTTCTGTACTTTTGGGGCACCATCAATTGTTTGGTCTCAGAACCATTTTGCAAATCTACAGAAACTCTATACAACATTTTATTTCTTTGCATGAAATATGATTGTCCTGTTTTTTTTTCCTGTAGACACCTGTAAAACCAAGGGTTGAAAAGACTCATCTGCTAATTGTTCTTCATAAAAGATATTACTAGACAGGCCTGGTGTCATGTTTAATATCCCATCAATGTGCTGTTCTCTCCACACCTTTTTCTCCCTTTGTCTTTCCTTTCAAGACTTTTTGCCTTTGCCCACAGTCTCAAAATAGTCATCTTCAAAAGGAAACACAGAATCTAGGTGGGCCTTTGCTTGAGATCTCGTTACTACATTGACTGGCTCTACAAATGTCTGATGGTTACTCATCAAGATAGCAAAGGTGGGAAAATCTTGCCCAAGGATGACAGGGGCTGGCAATTGAGGTACCAGACTGACTAGCACTTTGTAACAAGCATTGTTCACTTTCAAATCAATATGGGTGGTGTGATACTGGTGGATATCACCATGGAAACATCTAACAGTAGTATCCTGTTGGGTTATTGTACAATCTGGGGCCAGATCAGTTCTTACCAGGGTTTGTCTACTCCCAGAGTCTAGTAATCCCAGGGTCTGTTGATCACCTATACCCACTGTGTCCACATAGCCAATGTTTGCTAGAGCCAGATGTGTTGGCTCCTGTCTCTTATTGGGGCAGTTTCTCACAATATGAACTTTCCCAAGGCAGCCATGGCAAATCAGTACTGAGTATGGGATTCTACCCCCTCTATCCCTTCTTGCATATTGTGATTGTCTCTGATTCTGGCTCTGCATATTTCAAGAATAAAAAGGTCTTACCAGACTTGCAGAGGTTCCTGGGTTACCTGGAAGTCCTCTGGATTGGGAAGTCCTGGCTGCTAGATAATCCCCAGTGAGTTTTATGGTTTCCTCCGCAGTTTTGGGCTTGTGCTCTTTCACCCAGACTTGAATATCAAAAGTCAAAACCTGGATAAACTGTTCAATGGTAATGAGCTCCTCGATCTGGTCAACAGTTTTGGTTGTTGGTTGCAGCCATTTAGCACAATAATCCTTTAATCTTGCATAGGTTTCCCTGGGAGTGTAATAATTGAACATCTTCTGTGAGCAGAAACATTGATGATAGGTTTCTGTGCTGATGTTAAACCTCCAGAATATCTCTTCTTTGACTTTGGCATAGGTGGCAGCATCCATCACACTTAATTGGCTGTATACCAACTGTGCCCTCCCAGACAAGTAGGGTACCAGTCTTATTATCCACTGGTCCTGGGGCCAGTTGCAAGTCTGAGACACTTTCTCAAAGGTAGCGAGATACGCTTCAATGTCATCACTTTCCGTTAGTTTGGTCAGCTTAATGTCTCTAGGCATGGTTCATTCTGGCTGTTCTTGTGACATCTCTTGGATGGCCTTCAAGATGTCTTTACATTTCTGGTCCTGTCTTTTCCTCTTCTCTGCCTGGAGTCTTCGGTCCTCGACCCTCTGTTTTCGGTCTTCCTCCCTCTGGTTCTCCATATCAATCTGGCGCATACATAGCCACTTTAGCAGTTCATTAGGGTCATCAGGTGCTGGAGGTACCTGTCTTGCTTGTGGCTTAGGTGCAGCAGCAACCAAGTCCTCATCTTCCTCCGCTTTCTGCATTTTGGGTCTTGTAACATGGCCCAACCCTGGCAACAAGAGCTCTCCAGTCTTCTCTCTCTCACAGACCTCATGAGATGCAATCACTTTGGTCTGACAGTTCATGCTCCTGCTTCTGCTAGGGTGCTTTTGATGCAACACCCCCTGGTACACCTTCTAGGCAGCCTCGATGCACCAGATTGAAATCCCACTTCTGACACCAATGTAAGCGTGTGGGTTCAATAACAGATGTCAGTCATCAAAATATAGTGCATAAAGAATGCTGGTGTTGTGTTTATCATTTTATTGTCCAAAATGATAATAATAAAAAAAAATAACTGTTCAAAATATTTACAGAAAAGAAATGGATGTTAAACTTCCACAACAAAACAAAAGAAAAACAAAAACTCAGGCAAGTCTTTCTTCAGGCACCTTGCTCTCTCTGTATATACAATGTTCTTCACAATACTGTGTGTAAGCACTCACACTTCCTCTCCCTCCACTTGGCCAGAAGGTACTGACCAACCACTCTAAAATGGTCCCCTAGTGGGCAGGTTTTTATAATACAGCATTATGACCTCATGATCATGTGATTCTGTCAATTAACACAATACCTTTTTTCTTTTTAACTGGTGAAGTTCATATAACTCAAAGAAATTCCTAGAACACTAACAGTAAACTCCTTCCTGCTTCCAGGATATCTTTACATATAGAAAAGGTCTTCTAATGCCTAAAAGAACCTTAATTACTAAGTTCAATATCATCAGGGATTTTAGCTCCTCCCCCTTCTGTGACCTCAACAGAGACCCTTCTATATAAGCAGTCATTGTCTGGGCTGCCAGCCCTATAGAGGACATCCCTCAATACCTGCACTTCATTCAGGTAAAGAAACAAAGAAAATCATAATATTCTACTCATGTAGAGGACTCTAACCTTCCCAGATAAAAACAGAGTAGGGGTACGCTCCCCCTGTATTTATCCTGTGAAGCCAGAGTATCTCTTTCACTACATAGTCTTACTTGTGAATTACTTTAAATGGCATTCCAGGCTCAATTCTCTATTTCTACTCTTTAAATCATATTCATACATTTTATTTCATTTGTATTATATTCCACAAACAGCCTAGTATGCTTGTATTTTATTTCACTGGCTAGGACTGTATTTTCATATTTCTTCAGGTTGTACATCCCCCCGATGGCTTGCCATTTCAGTCATCAGCACACTTTTCAGCTTTTCACTCTCCAAACTATCCTTTAATTCCTTATGGATTTTATTGCTAAAAGAACTCAGGCAAACATTCAAAATCCTGCTGTAACACTCTGGTACAGCCTGCACGATATCTGCAGCACTTTATTTCTTTATTTTTGTACTTTTCAGGCAGCAGGTACCGTGGAGTCAGTGAGAGGCTGCAGGGAGTGTTTATTACTCCCATAGCAACAGCCAGAATGCTCGCTTTCCATTTTTCAGTGACTCGCTTGCTTCACTAAGCTTTTAAGATCAAGCGGTCCGGCTTTTGAAAGCACTACAGCTTTTTCAGAACCTTTGCTGCATGAAGGTGTGCATTCTCACCACATGAATGTGTGTACACTCCTGCACAATAGTGTGTTCATGAGGGAGTGTGATCGTATGCACAATGGCTCTTGTTTCTTAACATAGGGCAGCTTGGTATCTCTCCTTACGTATGTACCTCATTCCAGTGCCTTTCCTGTGATGCAGCAACTAGTGTCATACAACAAGAAGGCTCAAATAAATGTGGGGCTGTACTTTAAACATCAAGTGGCAGCTATTTAATCGAATAATAGCTAAAGAAAAGGACAATACAGAAAAGAGAGAATGATCAGGTTGGCCACCCTGACAAGAAATTAGGATACAGAGAAGAGACTAAGGGAATAAGATAGAGTGAAAAGAAAATTAGAGAGTTATACAGAGTTATATGTAATATCTCCTCCTGCCTCAGCTGTACTGGTGCTGAAGGCATCAGGCTTTGTTGGGGAAAAATATAATTTTGTTTGATAAATGTGCCTTGAGTATCGCTCTGCAGTATGCTCACCCTCACTTGCTGCTTATAGCTCTCAACTACTGCAGCTTTGCTAGGGCTGCCAGACCAACTACATTGTATGGTATGCCCTCTGCCTGCCATTGATGTTGTCCTTTTGGGAAGATGAAATTAAATTTAGACTATATTAGTAAGAACTATAGTAGTCACTCACTGCAGCAATGCCAATGAGCTAAGTGTCACTCACTAGTTAAGTCTGACTAATAAATTAATTGTCTGACAAAAGTAAAAACTGTTTTTAAACTTCTTCTTTGGCATGAACCCACAGAATTTGGACAATGTCTTCAGGGCAACTTTTGCATACACACAGAACCAAATGTCAGCTAGCACACACAACAGTGATAATGTCTGCCAACAAGGGTACAGCCAAGGCAGTACAGAAACATGGCACTGTCCCAGACACCACAGAAACACAGGCCGGTGACACCTGTACAAAGCAACTGTGTGATGTGTACAACACAGATAAAGGTATGATGCATGGTGCCCCAGCTGAGAACAGTGTTCACCAATATGCATCCATGAACAGTGAGGCAGTATGTACCCTGTATGACCACAAAACCCACCATAACATGAATGTACTTGGAGATGTGTCCTGCCACACTGTGGAATTGGGTGTACAAATATGTATTTGTTCTGGCTGGATACAGTAACTGAGCATTGGACAATCATGTGTCAATCTAGTAAACATGTCTCAATCCCCACAGGTGGAGGGGCCCGGGATATCCCCACACTCACGGATGCTGAAGAGAGGGTAGTGCCACACCTGAAGGAGGTGAACATCAGTGGAGTCAGCCAGATGGACTCCCTAAGCATGCATCTACAGGTGGGGGGAATGTACACATATATGCAACATATACATGACATGCATAGCGTACTATGGTTGGTGCCACATACATGTGGGTGAGATGTGTCATGCTGTGTGGCGTACTGTGTGTGAGGAAAGCTGTACAAACTACACAAACTGTACGTATGCAAGGGGATGCAAACATAAAATGTACATGGAGGTATGACTACAGAATGCTAACATGAGCAAGACACATGCCATATGTGAATAACTAAGTGGGAATGCATGATGAGGGGTAATAGCAATGGACAGAGAGACACGAATGTGAGTCACAATGATGCTGCACTCCAGGTCCAAAAATGATGGCAGACAGCAGCATTGTGGGCATGACCATGGATCTGGGAAGGACTGGGACAAAGAGCCAATGAACAGGGAATGATGCAGTAAAGCAACAGCAACACAACACATAGATGGTGGGACATGTAGCATGGTGACTTGTGGGTGTCAATGATCTGTAAGCAACATGTAACACACATAACTGGGTGGGGGTATGTACACATGCAGGTGACAGGAAGCAATGGGTGTGGGCAGCAGCAACACAGCAGGCAGGTCAGCATGAGAACACTGCTGTGATGATGTCTGCAGGTACATGACCACATAACAGAGAACAGATGACTAGCACTGTCAGAAACACATCATCACACTTCACCAGAAACAACATATACTTGGTTGGAAACAGTGCAAATGTGAAGAGTACATGTGCCACGCACACACACACAAAAGGTCAGCATGGTGAAGAGGGGAAAACAGTGACATACATGCCCAACACCTGCCCTGGATGCATCAAGAAGGTGAGGCATGGATGTATGTCAGAGACACAGGTAGATCAGAACACTAAACACACTAGGCACTCAACGGCACACCGTCCACGATGTGTGAGGAGCACATGACCGGACAGGGTGAGAGGGTACACAATGCAGAAGGTATGGAATGGCACAAGGATCAACATGTGTGGGTATCGGAGGACCTACAATACTGTCCCACACGGGAGGCCAGGCAACATGACCAGTAGGCCTGCCCCAGGAGAGCAATGTTAGCACACATGTAGGGATCTGCCACTGGGAAGGTGGTAGGTTGTGTGTACAAATGTGCCACAGCATGACCAATGTGAGGTGCAAAACCGGCTGCAATAGGGAGATGGCCAGCAGTGTGTGCCCTACATTGCCACCAATAGCTATACTGCAGCTGTGAGGTACAGTAATGTAGGGCAAGCAACAGCTGACAACATGCTGTCCCCGGGTGGTGGATACCAACAAGGTGGGGTATAACAGGAGGGATATACATTGGAGGTGGGACACACAGGCCAAGGGCTGTCAACAGAGACAGAATACAGGAGGCATGCAATGCTGGCAACAAACAGGAACCATCTAATGCCTGTGGACATGAACGTATGTAGATGCTGGCATGACCACACACACAGGATATGGATGACAGGGAGCAGACAGAGAGGCAAATCATCAATGACACGGCACTGTGCATGGGCTAGTACCATCACCATGTCACCCACCATGCATCCCAATGGTATGTGGATCCTAGCGCATACCACCGCCAACACCACAACCACCACAAACACACCACGAGCACAAGGTGCACATCAAGCATGTGCCCATACCAACACAAGGCATAGTAATACACGGAGCTCTGTGTAACGCTCCATGGCCTGCACATGAGAAAGAGTGCAGCAATGTGATGCATGTGGGCCACAGTACAGATACTGGAACAGTACAGGGGCACAGACACACACAATGCAGATGGACATGATAATGCCCCTCACGTACTGCAAGGGACACAACAATGTCCAATAGCGAAGCAGTTGCCTGACTATGGGATGTGCACAAACAAGGAGGCAGAAGTAGTAGATGGGGGGAACCAAACAGAGGTGTATTTAGCAGGTAAAATGTCATGGAGAGGGTGGTAGATGCATGTAATGGCTGTACTGGGGTGGGTGTTGAGTCAAAGACACTGGGTGAAACCAAGTATCTATGTGTGAGACCATAGGCAATGATAATGTGTGGTAGGAGGAACCAGGCTGATGTGTCAGTAGCATCTGCAGCACAACCATGAACCAGTGGTATGGGAGGGCCAGGTGGTAGAAGTGGTCCTCCCCTGCTGCACGGCGAGTGTCACAATGTAGAACAGGGAATGGCAATGTGCATTGTACATGCGGGAGATGTGTATGCAGAGTGGTGAATACTGTAATTGTACAATGATGAAGTGTTAAAGCACAGATAATGAATGACACACATAGTGCACGTACAAGTGTGCAGCTCACAACAGTGTGATGTGGGGATGTGAGCAATTGTGCAAGCACATACTGTGGATGTATGTGTCACCGCCACACATGGGTCTGTACTGTGAATGCACTGTGATGCACAGTGCAGTGCAGTGTGGCAGCTTGAGCTGCACCGTCACGTGAATGGAACAACACCAATAGAGGTGGCAGCATGTGCAATGCAGTGTGTGCTGGACAAACATCACTGCATAACTGTACAGCAATGTGCCTCAACACACATGGCAACACTGTACACATGCATGATACTGGCTGAGGTGGAATCACTCAGGTGTGCAAACATGAGCATCCAAATAAGGGTGGACTGGGAATATGGATACTGGCCTGATGTGATGGACAACTGGACCCAGCAGTACTTGCCTGATACTGGCATATGTCCAGCAGGGGCAGATGACATGGAAGGCAACTAACTCACAGTAATGGCCACAAGATGTCCATAGGGACAGCAGATACTGGAACTATAACAACAGGGCCACGATTTGCATAGCAGAGGATGTGCCATGGGGCCCCGCCATGGTGTCCATGTCTGCGGAGGGCTGTATGGACAATACTGTGTATAGATACGGCAGCATCCACACAGAGTGGGGCATATAGTGACATGTGTGCCATGATCCACTAGCCCACTGTGCAAACCCAGCAATAGGATGATAACAGTAGATATCCAGACACAACAGAGTGATTATGGCAATGTCATAGATGGTGTATGTATGGCATGTGGAATGTGGAGAAACAGAATGGGTGTGGGAGCACATGGATGACCACAACAATACACAACACACAGCAACACATGTCAATACACAACATCATGGTGAAAACTGCAGCTACACATGTGCCTGGCACCCTGTCCCCGGATGTGTACAGCTGCAAGGGAACTGCTAACACAGGAGCAGCAAACACACCGTGGGGTGTGTGTGTGTATGTTTGTAGGGCAACACAGACAATGATTGGCCATGGTCTGCCATTCACACACTGCACAAATCACTGTGTACATGCACTAACATACAGATTAACTGACAGCAATGCCTGCAGCAGATGCATAATGGTCAGACTAGTCCGTGTGAATGCCAGCAGCTGCACAGAGGGCAGATATGTCTGCACACCCCCACTAGTGGAATGATGTCCCCAGTCACAGATGCAGCAGCTGCAGTTGACCATGTCAGATGCTCCCCCACCTGTCCCGACCCCACTCAACCCAACCACAGTCCTCACCCATACCAGCACCCCTGACAGCACATTCCGTGGTGTAAACACCCTTCCAGTGACAGAACACCCCACTCACACCCCTCTGTGCTTGCCCCCAGCCAACTGACATACGTGTGCAACCGTCACCCCATCCCCTTGGGGCACCCTGACTGTGCCCCTGTAATGATCCCTGTCACATCCCAGAGACCCCCTGGCATGTCACCACTGACCATCCCCCCCCCAGGGTGTACATCCGAGCCACCTGGGCCCCAACACATGGATCCACACCCTGGTCCCTGGACCATGTATATTGTCCTCCACTGGACCCTCCCTAGGAATGTAACATCTCTCTACAAATGTCACCATAACTGTACACATACCTCTAAGTGTTGCAGTACCAACCCGTAGTACAAGGGTAGGAACACTACCACCTCTCTGGGGGTGGTCCCCATGGCGATGCAGACCAGCATCCTAGGTGCCCTTGTCATTGCCCACGTACATGTCTGGGCAGTGTAGCATGACAACTACCACTACCCCCATGGCCCTCTCACACACCAGCACTAGAATAACATCCCAACCCAGCGTATACCCATGGCCGGTAAACCATCTCCCAGGTGCAGATACATGCAGCTCCCTGCATGAACCCTCAATGCCCTGATGCTGGACAACCCTGTCAAAGCACCCAGATACACCTGCAAGGCTACCCACCCCATCCCCACAGCCACCACTGCTCTCAGCCCTGAGTCATCTGCAAATGGACACTGTGCACCCATTCCATGACTGAGACATAAGTGTGACCGGGGTGGTCCCAGCACAGACCCCTGTGCCAACACAGTAATAACACACTCTGGGGATGAGGCTAGCACCGCAACACCACACTGTGAGTATGCTCAGAGTGCCTAACCCACTCCACTGAACAACAGTCTCCTCACCCCCATATCTGTCAGTGTAGTCAGCAGGCCATTGTGGTGTAGAGACTCAATTACATGCTGATGTACGGAAAGGGATGTTACCCCCACCACCCCAGTCCTAGGCCCTTGGCACCCAAACATAGACGTACACAAGGGTTGTTCAACACATTTATCCCATGCCACAGCCATGCCACCAATCATCCAACTACCCATACCGCTGAAGGACACCCCCATCCCATCCGTACCAATACCCACCACCATCATGTATACCACCAATGGCAGACCACTGGGCCAATATGTCCCTGCCTAATCCCCTGACCCCACCATGTGAAACAAGACAACATGGGCCACCCTCCAGTCATGGGGCACCCATCCAGTCCTCAGAGAGATGTTGCAGTGCACCACCTGGGGACTGCCAGGACATCTGCCAGGTCCCCAGCACCCTGGGTTGAATCTCACGTGGCCCACATGCTGCCTGTAGCCAAAGGGACCTGAGGTCCCCCATACCCTCCCTCACTTGGGATCTCAACCCCCACCCCTTCCCTAGAGCACCCTGTATTGCTGGCCCCACATTTGTCCATGGTGGCCACTCCCAGTCCCCACATCCAGTGGGGCCCCTGATCTGTACCTGTCCCATGTTGCCCCCCTGTGCCTCCACACACCATACAGGACAGTGCCCCTCCAACCCCCCTGGTACACACCTCAGCTAGATCCCAATGTAGGACCACTGCCTGTTCCCCCACCCCCTGTGCCCAACCACCCATAGCCACATCCAGTTGAACCACACCCTTACCCCCTTCATCCTCCAAGCAACTAAGGAACTCCATGTCCCCTGACTGGATCCCCCTGGCTATGGACAGCCCCGTGTCCATCAATGCTGCAGGCACCACCCTAGTAACCCTGTAGGCTGTCTGCCCAGATGTCCCCTGACCCCTCCCAGTCCCTAGGCTCTTGAAGCACCTAAAGGATGCTGACCTGTCTCATGGAGCTCAGGTGGCACAATGTACAGCATGGGTGCCACCTGTAGGCACCATCAACCAATGGAATGTGCAGCCATAGCGATACAGACAGGCTGGAGCAACCAGTGCACACTCACAACATGGCTGGGGTACACCAGCATTGTGTCGGCAACCCTGTGCCCATGCCTCAGTACTGCCTGCAGTAGTGTAGTGCCAGACAATAGCCATGTGTGATGTAGGGTAGGTCACGGGGGTGCATGGTCAATATCAGTCAGACATCATAAGGGAAGTATAATAGCAGGCCCAGAGTCCACAGCATGGGACAAGAGGTAGGCTGTGTACAGGAGAATGTGATGGAGGTACATGACACATTAAGGGTGGTGGAGGTATGGACCAGCCCTCCACAGGATGTGGTGGACACATCAATAGTGCAGGGCAACAATCAGGCATGGGATAGGCATAATGGTGTGATACAGATGTGTATGACTAGAAAGGCCATTGGCAGACAACAGGACCATGGCACGTACATGAGGTAGGAATGCAATGGGCAGATTGGATGGGCTGTGCGATCCTCAATTGATGTCAGTGTCAGCACAGCAAACAAACAGCACATGCAGACACGGAACACCATCCATATAGGAGGTTACACACACTGTAAGGCAATGGTGATGTATGTACAGTGCACCATGTAGACAGCACCATGGCAAGCACTGGTGACCCAGGAACAGTGATTAGCCATGTTGCACTGTGTAACATGGACATGTACCACAATGCCACATAGCAGGATGGACAGATGTTGACAATGGGTTTATACACATGTGTGTAGTGTAGCTGTCCACACAGACCGCCATGACTAAACATGTATGGCACCCACTGACCGGTAGGCACATGTCTGTGACATGCCATGGCGATGCCAGGAGGGTGTCACGATTGAATCGAACATGTGTATGTAGGGTAACAAACCAATGGACACATAGCAGTAGATGAGTACCCATGACACACATGCACACTGTCCAGATGTGAGGGATACAGTGATAGTGCATGGGATAGACCACGCTAGCCTGAGGGGTGTGTGACGTGTCATGTGTATGCATGATGTACACCCTCAGACATGTCATTCCAGTGGAACAGGGCTGGAACTGTGATGCACAGTGGGTGTGATGTGTACTGTATACATGTCCCTCAGTACATGTGCAGTTCAACAACACTGTACAAACCTCAATGTTGGTATGTATTGAATGTGCACTGGGGTGCACCACTGTGAATAGATGCCACTGAGCCATGCACAGAGCCACACACACACGCAATGCATGGACCCAGTACGGACAGATGGATGCCCATGGGCAGTGCTGCATGTGTGTGTGCTCACATGAGGGCAACGGCATGTGCGATGTGCATGCCAGCAGTGTCCACATACACATTGTGTCATGTGAAGATGGGACGACAGTTGTAAATGATAATGGAGTAGCAGACAGAGCACAGGTACAGCTGGGCATGAGTGACAGCAGCGGCGACTGCACCATACTGTGGCATGATGTACACTGTGCCATGTGCCACAGTAGTGTGCCATGGGGACCCTGTTGTGTAACCCATGAAACTGTACAATGTCACAATGCATGGAATGTATGCCCTAGTAAGGGATGGACACAACCACAATCAGGTCATAATATGTATGTTGTTGCACATCTACAGGTGACATTGGGAGACCAGTGCAACATCGCCCACCACCACTAGGTGAGATGCGGTCCAAGCAACATGTGGACAACCAACACACCACAGCATCTGACCAACAGACTGCAGCAGGGTGTTCAACAGAGCCACAGACAACAGATGGCATTGGCATGGTGGAACGAGACAGACAGCTGCATGTAGAGGAGCATGAGAACAATGTCCCCACTGAGAACATTGCAGAGGACATTCCACTGTCCACTCCAGGCAGGTCCCCTGGGAGTGGTCGCATCTCAGGACTGTCATTAGATGACCTTTAGTTGGGGACACCCACATCACTGCAAAGTCAGCAACAGTCTGAGGGTGATGCTAATGATGTACAGAACGACCGTAGCCACTAAGGTGATGCCATACTCAATGTGGAGTGGCAGATCAGTGTGGTCATAAGCAACCTGGAGGACACCCTCTCACAACAACATGAGAGTAGCTCAGAGCACACCCATCAGCTGAGAGATGTTGTGCAGTCAGTAGCAGCAGCAGTGCAGCAAACTAAACAGACACAGTGCCAACTGAGCGCAGACATAGTGGGTGCACTACATGCCATCTCAGGTGCCACTGCCAGGCAGAATACCATAATGCAGCAGCACACTGATCTGTTGTGTGCCATACATGACACACACATGTCCATCATGAGGGAGGTATATCAGATACTGGCAGGGCAGCATGCAACACAGGGGAACCATGTGGCGGCACTCAACAGATAGACCAGTGCAATGCAATGGTTAACTGATACATTGACAGAAATGGGCGGACCCCATGTGGGCATGGCTGAGCCAGTGGCCATGCACACAACCATGCCTGACACATCCACCGCCAGGGGCCAAGTGGCCGCCGGTGTCATTGCACATAGCCCACTACATGCATGTGATCCTATGCATGTACATACACACACAACAGGGTGCCCTATGCAGTCACATGATGTAATAGCACACCATGAAACAGATGCAGGTGGAGACATGGGCAGTGATGAGGAACACAGTGCACACACACTGAGCGTGCAACATGGGGAGGCCTGAGATGCCACTGCACAATCCCAAGGCACACACCATACATGTGTTACAGCACCCATGATGGCCACACCACAGACACTGCAGGTAGGGGACAGTGGCAGCACACAGTCTGATGCCGTGTCAGAGACACAACATACTGATGACAGTGGCAGCACACAGGGAGATGCAAGCACAGGGGAGGTCTAAACACAGCACTATCACGGCTTTGGATAAAGTCACAAATGACAGGCTCTCTGCAATAGACAACAAAAAGATCACTGGTGCAATCTTCTTAGACCCGAGCAAAGCATTTGATACAGTTGATCACAATTTACTAATTGACAGCCTTATAAAGCTAGGTGCCACTCCATCCACTGCTCAGTGGTTCACCAGCTATATTTCAGGAAGGACCCAGAAAGTGAAAGCTGATGGCATATTCTCAGGCTCGTTGCTGATTGCCAGGGGAGTCCCTCAAGGCTCCATCCTAGGACCTATCCTTTTTTCCCTGTATATCAATGATCTTGACTCTCATATTGTCAATTCCAACCTTCACTTCTTTGCTGATGACACAGTACCGTAGACTTCTGGCTGTACATTGTCTGAAGTTAGGAACGTACTGCAATCTGACTTTGCTCAGCTGGAAACTAACCTCATCAATGCCAAGCTTCTTAATGCCAAGAAAAATGAAGGCTATGATTTTTACTCATAGTAACTCTTCTCCCTCCCCCTCTGTACCACCAAAGGACTTTGTTGTTACCTCGCTAGGCGAACCCCTGGAAGAAGTCCCCAAATTCAAATATCTTGGCATTTGGTTGAATAACAAACTTTCTTTCAATGATCATCTTGAGGACCTCTCTAGAAGGCTAAAAGCCAGGTTGGGTTTCTTTTACAGAAACAAGTCTCTCTTTCTGAATGAGATCAGAACCAGGCTAGTACAGGCCACATTTCTTCCCTTGCTTGATTATGGTGACCTAATTTACAGCTCCGCTGCAACCTCAAACCTAAACAAATTGGATGTACTCTATCACCATGCCCTGTGGTTCATCACCAATTCACTGTACAGAACCCATCACTGTGACCTTTTCACAGCAGTCGGCTGGACTTCATTTACCACTAGATGGCTGTTTCATGCTGGTATCTGGACCCTTAAGATACTCTTGAACAAACTACCAAGCTACCTCACATCCCTTATCAGTATCTCCCACTGTGCATATTCCCTCAGGAAATCATGACTTTATCTTCCTAGATATGCCTAGGACTCGCACCACTTTTGGTAAATGTGCACTCACATATGCTCTTCCAACAATATGGAACCGGCTCCAAACCACTCTGAAACTTTCCAGTATGGTCTCAGTCAACTTCTTCAAAAAGTTAACAACATCCAAACTAAAAGATATCTGTAATTGCTATTAAGCCTCTCCCTGAGTCTTTATAGCCTTAGGATCAATCACTTCCAACCAATACCTACCACGACATGAAACCATTCAGCTAACCTCCAAATTCTCACCTATTATTGCCTTCATTATCTCTATCCTCTTCACCCTACTCTCCCTAGCACTATTCCTTTACTCATCTTATATTTTCTAACCCCTCCTTCCTATTCCACTACTCCCTTATGTTATCTTTTCACCCGCCTATTACTCATCCACTCTCTCCTCCCACAGTACACTCCCTACCTGCCCAGCTCCCTACTATCCTACACTAATAATCCCAACCTATTCGGTCGAATTCCTGCGTCAGGTAATATATGAACCATACTGTCCCTCAATCTGTTAGACTATAATTTTATAAACCAATGTACAGCAATCCAATGTGTATATGTTTTTTTAAGATGCTTTGTATATTTTGTCTTTTTATGTTAAGCCACTTGGCTATTATTATGATCTAGGACCTCCTTGTGAATGAGCTTGCTCAATGGAGTTTTCCTGCAATAACCTTGAACTTGAACTTGAACTGCGTGGGTGACAGACATGTCAGCAACTGACAGTGCACAATCCAAATAAAAGAGAAAGAAGCACAACACTGGCAAGGCGCATGTAGGCAGTGATGGGACACAGGCCACACAACAGCAGGGACATAAGAGACAGACGAGTGCCTGTCAGGCGCAGAGGGCAGCACAGGCAGACAACAGACATGGCACCCAGGACACACAGGGTGTGCCCACAGCCAAACAGGCACCAACAGCAACAGCAACACTGACAGGATCCATAGTTGAGACTACACAGACACAGACAGTGCCTGAGAGGAAGGAAGGGCAGGACACAATGAAACATGTTGGCAGGGGATGTCCACCTAAGAAGTGGCAGACACTGGGATGTGGTGTGGCACACCAGGCCCCTAAGTGCTGTGCTGCACAGCCAGGGACAGGCATAAGTAACACGACATGGGTTACTCAGATATGACCCTTCGCAGGATCACAAGAACCTGCATGGACAGGCATGGTGGAGCACCTGTAACATGCTGGAGTTAATGCAGCCCCTAGTCTGAAACCGTGAATGTCCTCCACATACTGTGCACCATTACATGGGGATGTATATAGTGATGTAAACATGGACAGCCCAGTAGTGCATGACACCATGAGCATTGCAGTGTTCCGGTATGACATTGGATATATTGGGTACGTTATACAGTATGACAAGACCACTGATGGCATCATGCGTTAATGATGTTGCAGATGGCAAGTAGCCTGATGGAGGGTTATCCAGTTAATGTATGTCTGTACAACACGGAATGTCAATGTGTAGTGAGTGATTGGTGGAAAGTGTTGTTCACTGGTACATACAATAAAACTGTGACAACCATTACTCTGTGTGTGTGTGAGACTCTCTGATTTCCCCAAAGGGTGGCATGGCTGTGTGTTGTTGCACAGTCTGTCATTCCCTGGCACATTGCCGACAAACAGCCATGTGTAGTGTGGCAGGCCTCATTACTGTGTGATGGCACATACATATACAGCACGCACAGCACCAGTGCCACTGTGCACATCCCAGACATGTCTCTGCCCAGCAGTGTGCATTGAAACACATGTGCAATACCGTACAGGGGTAGCAGACATCTACCGGGCAGTGCTAAGTGCCAGCCCACAGGTGTGTGTTCGAGGGAGGTGATAGCTATTGGGAACGTGTAGCACAGCCCTGCCTAGTATGTTAAGGGTCCCACAGTGTCCTGGCATGGGACACATGTTGCTGTCACACCATTGGTGTATGCCCAACATGTGCAATGGCCATGACACAGGTGGACATGGCCTGTAGCCAAGGTGCCCCAGGGGTGTGTGACTGGGAGTGTACTGAGAGGCATATGGCAGTTGTGTAGCCACACAGGCCATATAGTGATGCACACAGATATGCAAGGGCATCTGCCTGTGACCTCTGATAACACTACAGGGACTGCATTCAGCACAGGACAGGACATCTGACCTGCCAGCATAGGGCTGTGTTGCATGTGCCCGATGTGCCTCAGTACTGAAACATCATGGGGCTGGCCAAACATGCCACTACCACAGCATCCTGCTGCATAATGTGTATATTGCACGGCATGGCATGGCCCACAGGAGATGTGCATGCCATGCATTCTGACCATAGCGCAACAGACACATGTTGCACATGTGGCAGACCAGAATGCAGCAACATGATGATGCACAGGTGTAGGAGACACCAGGACCATGTGCTGTGGGATGTCCAGTAGCAATGTACCTGTAGCTATTCAACACTGTATGTGTCCCATCCACACAGACATCTGTAGCATGGCCTTAGATGTACATGTGCCATGCCATGGATGTGTAGCAACATAATGGTGGCATGTGGCACAGGATCTGCCTGTGATGTAGGCGGCCATAGTACAGTGACCACAGTGCTGTGTGTGTGTCTGTTGCCTGATACCACTAGGTAGCCTGTACACATTCCCTACCCACCATTGCACATGTGTGGCATTGCATTAGCTGCAGGCCATGACATGTGTGAACCATGTAATAAACAGCAGGAGTATGTGACCCTGGATTGCCTAGTGTGTTGGCAGCGTGTGCTGCATCCCACACAGCCATCTGTACATGACAGCACGTAGCCCATGTTGTACATGATGGATATGCACCATGATCATTGTGACCACTCTGTGAAACACCACATGGGGTACAGTGTGGCTGACCACATGCTGTCCCCTGCGCTGGGTGAAGGAATGCCCCAGACATATGCAATACACTACAGTGCATGTGTACCCTAAAGGCAGGGCCATGCAATGCCATCCAATGCAGCCATGTGCGCCATGCTGCACTGGGTGAGTGTCCCATGTACTGTACACACACAAGCATGCACCCAGGGGTGTGGGGCCCCCCTGGAAGGACATAGTCCTGGATGCATGGGTGTATGTGACATGCACATGCCGCATGTGCACATGTCTGTGGACCCTAATAGTCCTGTTGCTGTGGTCACTGACAGTGCCCCGTGTAGGCGGTGGCACAGACTGTGGGACTGGCACCTGCTAATGTACCTGTTGATGCTGCCTCTTGCCACACAGCATTGTGGGGATGTGCATGCTGAGTGCTGTGTGGCAGTCCCCGAACTCTAATATGAACATGATTAGAGAGACAAGGGAAAGATGAGTCTCTTTGCAGATGACTCAAAACTGGGGGCGGTGGTGGATGGGGAGAAGGGAAGGGTGGCCCTGCAGGGGGACCTGGAGGCTCTGGAAAGATGGTCTAGAAAGTGGAAGCTGAGGTTTAATGCAGGGAAATGCAAGGTACTCCACCTGGGGGCAGAAACCCAGGCCAAGTGTACACCCTGAGGGAATACTACAAGTCTCAATGGCTGAGAGGGACCTGGGGTGGTGGTGGATGTCAAGATGAACAACTCTGAGACTTTTAGGAGGGCAGCAGCCAAGGCCAACAGGATGCTGGGATGCATCGCTAGGGGATCACCTCCAGAAGGAGGAGTGATACTCCCTCTGTATAACTGCTGTGAGGCCGCACCTGGAGTACTGCGTGCAGTTTGGAGGCCGACTTAAAGAGGGATATTAACCTCCTGGAGAGGGTCCAGAGGAGGGCAACAAAATGATTTGGGGCTTGGGGACAGGACCTATGAGGAGAGGCTCGAAGAGCTAATATATACACTTTGGAAGAGAGAGGGCCGGGGACATGATAGAGGTCTTCAGGTACATGAGAGGGTAAATAGGGAGGAACAGTGAGGGTGCTTGAAGGAAGGAGGAGGGCCACTAGGCGGCATGGGTGGATGCTGGAGGGAGATTCAGGAGAAAGGAGGGTGCTACTTCACTGAGAGGGTGGGTAGAGCCATGGAATGCACTACCTAGGGGGCTGGTGGAGGCAGAGACAGTGGAGGGGTTCAAGAGGGGGTGGGACAGGTACAGGGGAAGGGTTCAGGAAGCAAAATCCAATGCAGCAAGAATATCCGGAACTGGGAAGGGAGAAGCCAGAGAAGGCGAGGGAGACAGCAAGATCAGCACCCAGGGTGGGGGCTGACCAAATGAGCAGACACGAAAGACCATTAGGCCTATTCTGCTGGCATTTTAGTATGTTAGTAACATGTGCAGGGGTGTTCATGTAGGCCCATGAGGTATGTTACCACATGACAAGTGTCTGGACATGTACGTCACTGATGTCACCGTGCCAATCTAAGGGGCAATGTAGATGCAATGCACCTGGACCAAGCATCATGTCATATGGCTGTGGTCAGGGTGCCACCATCCCTGCAGAGCTGTCCCCCCCAGTGACATCATGCCCCATGGGACATGTTGGCCAACCCACCTTGTACAGCACATTGGGTGGACCATCAGATATGCATAGGTAGTCGTGCATGCTCATGGTGATGGACACGTGTGGATATGTACCACACCCATTCTGGGAACCAGATACAACATATTGCCCCATGAGGTGCACCTGTCCACAGGCCATACAGTATTTCAAGGGCACAGACAGGACATGCGTTGCCCTAACAGCAACACTAACCAAGGCACAGTGGCAATCCTGTACAGAACACATACATGGGCCCTATGCAGCCTGACAGGGCCCAGTCCACACACTATGTCCATCATACGGTGCCGGGCCATTGTGGCTGAAGTGTTCAACAGCATGTCACTGGGGTCCTGAGTGGACTGGCTAGTAGTTGTTAGGACTGACAAACTGGATTAACTGTGACCGCTGATCCTGACAGATATAGCTACATGTTGCACAAATGAATGACAGTTCAATGACAATGTTGTGGAAGTGTGTTTACTGACTGTTGCACTGTACACTGTCTGATACATATGTAGGAGCAGTCATGCTATACTGTGTTGTTCCATACCATGTGAGATAGTTGTCTTGTTATACAGGTGTAGAACCCAGTAACCGTTCACATGCCAGGTGGTATGTGGTCCATGGGGAATTCACACCCCAGGTGATGTACTTGTACAACAGTTAGTCCTAGGGGTCACAATAGGCTACCACAGACAGGCTCCCCCCAGCAGCTACACAGTTGACCCATCACAGGTGCTGACCAACAATACACACAGTCAGAACAAGCCAGTCATGTATGTAGCACACCTCAGCATACGAGGGGTATACAGTGATGACACAAGTGGTTGAGGCACTGTTGCTTGCGTCACTGGTAACATCGCTAGAAGCAGTGTCTGATGAGCCTATCCCATGCCTGGCATGCCAATGCAGCCTGACTAGACTGGCCCCGTGCTGGTGATGGTGATGATGGTGGTGCTGGCATTCCTTGGGCAACATCATCATCATCCTGTTGCAGTGCTTCAGGTGCTGGAATCCGGTGGGACAGGGCAATGTTGTGCAGTATGCAACATGCTACGATTTTCCTGCATGCCTTCTCTGGTGCATACTGCAGCACCCCCCCGAGGTCAAAAAACACTGGAACTGCATCTTCAGTAGACCAAACGTATGTTAAATCACAGAACATGTCCGTGTATGTGCAGCATTGTACCTCTCCTCCTGCTGCGTCTGTGGTGCTGTCACTGGTGTCATGAGCCATGGCCTGAGTGGATATCCACTGTCACCTGCAAAGGAGAGGGATACAAATCACATGAGACATGTAATGGGCTGTGTACACCTGCACAATACCAATAGTGTGATGTCTGTACATCCACACCCCACCGTGACAACAAAGGGATTGTCACACACATGCAACACAACACTACTTGGACCTCACTACTCTTGCGGTGTACACATGACAGGGCAGTGGCACACATGTCCCTGCTGCCATATAACACTGCATGACCCATCATTTGACATAGCCCAGGTATGGGTAGAACACAGTACACACCAGTCCATCATGCTATACTGGTTGACTGATGCACCCCAGAGTGGGTGCAATGCCATGATGGTGGCCCTGCTGAGATGCCCAGCTGCTGACATGTATGCAGGGGCACCAGGTAGGGGGGCAATGCCCCCCTGCATTGTAGGGCAGTGTTGTACATATTATGTTCCAGCCCCTGGCCCCAGCCCCACAGCTCCCCGATCAGTTGTTTCCCCCCCGATGAGAGCTGTGATGGCCCCCAATCACATACCAGACCACAAGCATGACATTGTGTGATGCAACATACCCTGTGCCATGTGTTGCAGCAGCAGGATGGGTCAGAGACATATCAATGCCTGTTGTTATCCCACACCGGGGCATGTCTACATGTGCCACATATGTACAGTGGTGTGATGGAGTACTGTCAAATGCCATTGTTACACCTGCATATTGGCACACCCAGCTGGGTGCTGTGGGCCCAGGGGAATGTGCCCCAGCCTGGCATGGTGTGAGTGTGCCAGACATGCACGCCGGCCTCACAGTAGCTGTGACTGTTGTTACACCCAGGGTGTAGCATGGACATGTGCACCACTGAATGCACACGTGTCCATGTCGGTAATGCTGACACCACACACAGGTGGCCACAGGATGGGGATGGGGGTTGCTGTCATGGGTATGCCTGCAGGACAATGCACCATCACAGGCCATTGCTGCTGCAGATGATGGGCAAACAAGGACCTACAGCCAGTGGGAGATAATACCATAAAGTTACCGCACGTGCGTGATAGTGACAGCCATGTTCATGCACATGCATGAATTAACTGTGGAATTCACGCATGTGCATGATTTTGCCATGAAAATAATGTATGTGCGTGGATTGAGCAGTCACGTGTCACGCACATGTGGGAACATGTGCATGTGCTGCACAGAGTTCCACTGAGTTGTGTGAAGCCTGTTGGAGGGGTGTGTCAGTCTGTGCCATAACTAGCTTTGTACAGCCACTGTAACAGGCAGCTGATAATGGCAGGGAAGGTCAGGCCCCCAACTTCAGTGATGCAGAGACAGCAGTATTGCTGGAACTCATCAGGGAGCATGCAGCCATACTGCTGGCAACTGTAAGAACATTGTATTTGCCCAAGAAGAGGGACAGGGTCTGGCGTGCAATCACCAGAAACCTATACCTGTCAAGTGGTATGCACAGGACTGTGACCCAGTTAAAGCACAAGTGGAATGGTGTGGAGTGGAGAGAGCCACACTTGTGCTGGCTGGAGGCACCAGAATGTCAGGAGGCAGAGGGGACAGGAGAAGGTGAGTACATGGCTGTGTTATGTGTGATGTCATATCTGCATGGTGATAGCATGTGTCATGTCCACATATTATGATGACTGTCATCATTACAGTGTATCACAGACTACAGACTATAGCCATGCACGGTTGGTATCAGTGTCCCTGGATGTTGTGCATGGTGCGTGTGGCCATGCCCTGGATGGCACAGCACCACATGTCTGCACGACCCTCTGTCCAGTGTATAGTGCACCACACCCACTGTGTGATACTGTACTGTTACAACCAGGTCATGGATACAACAGGGCCATGACACCCCCTACTGACAGTCACAGGACTGCATGAGTGGTGTAGCATGTCACCGGTGCCATGGTCAGGGGAGGTGCACACCAGTACTGTAGTGTGTGCTACATGCAGTGGTGCTGGTCTGTGTCATTGGACGTCCTGGATGGTACTGGGTGCATCATGCATCTGGCACAGTCAGGCCATGTTGGTGATATGCTACATGGTCCACCCCCCACACCCTGGAATGTGCCATGGAATGGATGATGATCAGACATGCACCTGCCATGCATGACACTGAGCCCGTGTCATCTACATTGCTTGCAGACACTGTAGTACTCTGTACAAGCAGGACAGCTGGCACAGGCCTGTCAGTGTTTCACAGCTCACCCCACAGTGCATGTAACAAGGTCACACATCATGGTGATGGGTAGGATAGCATGACTACATGGTGTACTGCCCATCATTGTCACAGTCGGACACATTGTTGGCTGGCACCACACATCTGTGCCATGGCTGTGGCCTGTCAAGATGTGCATGTTCTGGCAGTGTGTGGTGTCACAACACCACATGATTTGATGTGGTACAATGTGGTGCAATGGATAACAGAGGGCATATGGTACAGTACACGTGCTGCGACTGCAAGGCCACAGCTGTCAACTGTCATCAGTGCAGGCATGCATAGCCGTATGGTTCATGTGCACATACCTACATACTTTCCCTGCTATGCGGTTAACATGTAGTCCCACATCCAAGTAACTCAAGGGTCATGGTGGCAGTCACCCATCATCCATGGGTAGCTTGTGCTACCACCACATGGGTTATGTAGCTACAATGGTGTATCACCCACCCATGTCCTGTGAACATACCTGTGTGTTGTGTTGGCAACAGTCAGCACCCAGCAGTGACAGCTATGTATCATGTTGTTATCTGTACCACACCAGCATCAGTCAATGTTGTGGAGTAGGGGTGTTGTTTGGCATGGGACTTCGTGGACATACTGTGATGAGTGTTATGCTTTCCCCACACAGGTGTGTCCAGTGTCAGGATGACATGCTCCAGCCAGAGGCAGTTGGCAGCTGCAGGTGCTGCACAGGGATCACAGCCAGTGACTGCTACAAATCAAAGCTGTGAGTAACATTTACCTTACATCATTATCTTTGAGAGGGGCATTTTCAGGCACTACCTGTCATGTATGGCTGTTGGGGAGGCACCCTGGGGCACGGTCACTCCATGTGCTTGTGAATAGGTGCACATGGTACTATGTGGTGGGGTGGCCTGTGAAGGGGAAACCAACCGCTGGGAGAGGGACTGGTGCCATTACACCAGGCATGTGATATGCATGTGCAGGGGTCCACAGTAGTCCAGTACTGTGCCATTCACAGGGGCCATGCTATGCTGGAGAAGGCATGGGGGGGCTGTTTCTGTATGGGTAGTGTGCTCTAGAGTCACGTGGCTGTACACCTACAGTGGTAGGTTACAGGTCCGGCTGATGGCAAGGGGGCCCACAGTCAGTAGCTACACATGCCTTCCTCCCCCCAACAGATGACTGCCCCAGGGTGGGACCACTGGTGTGGCATGTGTGTGGGGTGGATGGGAATGTTTATGGCTCATTGTTGCTGCATCTGCCGGGGGGATGCATGCATATCCACAGACAAGCCATTGCCACTCTGTGCAGGTGTGAAGCAGGACATTGTGGACATAGCACATACTATGCACGCACAACACCGGATGTGTGATGTGCCGTCTATTGTGGCCCGGCACCTGGTACATGGCGAGCAGGTGCTGAGGGTAGGAGTGCAACCTAGGTGCTGAATAGCTGCACATGTTCATCAGTGACATATGGGCTGCCAGGATGTTGGCTGTGTGGGACCATTGTCATGAATCTGAGTGTTGGGTACAGTACCTGTGGCTGACCCTGTGGCACAGACACAGTGGGATGGGCCTGGTGACATGTGTGACAGGTCACAGTGGGAAGTGTTGCAGGACAGTGGCTACAGTGACGTGGGTGGGGTGGGACTAGCTGTGTTGGATTGTGTCACAGCATGCAACACATGGACATGTCTGCAGGCCATGTTGGGGACATGGTGGTATGGTAACTGGTGCCACTGTGCTGTGCAGCAACTAGGTACAGATGTACCAGTACACATTCCCTCGATGTGTAATGGTGTGAGGGACATTTCTGTGTACTGGCCACCTGCTGGGAGTGCGCATCACCACCTCCTGTATGTGTCACATTGCCAACGGTACTGCCCACTACTGGCCCATGATCCTGTACATCAATTAAGGGGGCCATGAATCACCATGATGGGTGATGGTTGGATGGAACAGCTGCTGTACAGCTGACCTCCCAGGGATGGCTGCATATGTGGCTGAACAGTACACCCATGCAGACATGTGCCACTGGGACATGTACCTGGGATTGCTGTATGTCATGAAAGCCACAGTTGGCCATTCAGCTGTGCTAGGGATGCATGGGGGATGTGGGCAGTGGTGGGGTGTATGGTGCATCCAGGGATGTAGTACATTGGTGACACCATAGGGTGGACCATGACAGTGGCCATGGTGGCACAGGGTATGTGACCGGCACACTGGCATCCAGATAGCTGTGTCATGGACTGGCCATTGGGGGGGTAGGGGCTATGGGACAGCTAAGTGATTGACAGGGTGGGATGTATGCACATGAACACAGGTGTGTGGTCATACATAGGGGAGTGTGCATGGATGTTGGATAGACAGCACGCACAGAATGTGTCCACTAGTCCTGTACCAAGGGTTGTGTGGTCCTCACACATGTTGCATGTGTCTCAAGAGGCACCCTGGGTGGTTGATTGCCTAATGGTTGGGTGGCCTACAGGGGACAGGGCACAGGCATGCCATGGGCGCTGTGTGTGGACATGTTTGGGAGACATTTGTAGTCCCCCGCAGTTGGCCAGGCCACTGTCAGTATGCCTTTCAGGACCAGTGTCTATCAAGTGCAGCACAACCCTGCACACGGTGTGTGTCCTGGTATGTGCTATTGCACCATGAAGTGACTATTCACATGTGACCCGACCGTTACTGCAGGTGCATCCAGACCACTGCTCCGCACATGGTCCCTGTGGCGGCACATGGACAGCACCCTGTACAGTGATGCCGTTGCGTTGTGTGTGTGCGTCAGTGGACCCCAGGACAGGTAGCAACATAGGTCAGTCCGTGACGTTGTGCATCATCAGACAAAAGGTGTACTATGCTGTCAGCCAGCGCGCGCGGTAAGCCGTGCAGTGCACATCAATCACGTACTGTGGGTGGGCACGCACTCTGTGCTCCATGTGTTCCAGTACATTGCTGGTATGTGTATTGTTGGATGCTAGGATGGTCCTTGTTTACAATGATGTGCCGCGGGGCATGACGCTGAGGCTGCGGTGTGAGGGTGGCACATCCCCATAACATATATATATGTGTGGCGCCACACAGGTATAGATGGTAAGTGTGTCGCTAGTGCTGTTGACTGTGGCAGCCTCCTGGGACACAAATTATGTACATTCAGGTTACTGCATTTGACTACTGCATGTGGGCTGTGGTGGTTGTCATGGGTAGTGCAGGTGTCCCCAGTGTGGCTGACAAAGGCCACTGATATGTGTCACCCCTGTCCCTGTTTGGGTCATTGTCGGTAGATACATACTGCTGTGGCTCATAGCATCTACCCAGCGTATCTGCTAGCTGTTTGATGCTGTATGATTGTAGTGCACACAGGCAGTACATGACACAGTGGTGTCCACATACCGACCTAGTACCAACCCACATGGTAGCAGTGTCATGGGTGTAGGCAGGCATACTCCAAGCACTCCATGGTGCGCACTGTTATATAACAGGGTTAGCAAATAGGCTCTGAACTGCTTCCTTTTCCCATGACAGCTAACAAAGAAAATAATGAAGCTCTCTGTAGTTATATCATGAGTCATATCTAGAAGGACTGGTCACTAGTGCTCTTTGCAACAAAACAATACAAATGTACAGGTCAGCTGGTATGTGGGTGTCTTAGGGAACAATGCATGGCATTGTATTTACCCACGTGCTTTGTGCACTGCTGGCGTGCTTGCCATTCATCAGGTTGTGCATATTCTGCACATGGTGGTCTGTTAACAGTATTTGTACAGCATCTTATATGTTGTTCATGCTGTGCACTCCATCAAGGCCTGCATGACACATGCTGTATGTTAGGCACTGCTGGTCTGTGATTGTGGGGCATACCTGACCATCTTGTGTGCTGTGTTGTTGGGGTGTATTGGTTGTTTGGCTGTGTCATGCATTCTGCTCTGGTTACACTGCTTGTATACTGGATGGGATATTGGTTGCCTGGGGGTGCACATGTGGCATGCAGCTGTTGTTTGACCTGTAGGCCACACTATGTCTTGTGTTAGTGCAGGCCCACATACTGTCCCAAACAGTCTTGGCACTGTGCTTCATGGGTGCCATGTGCTGGTTGCACTGGGCCAGCCTGATATATGCACCGGATTCTGGTGCATGTGTCTGTGGGATTCCTCAAGTGTGTCTGTATGGTGTTACCCATGTTCCTGAGGGGACTTGTATCTCACTGCATGTACTGTGTTGATGATCCTGACATCACAGGCCTGTGTATTGCTGTTCAGCATTCCGTGCTATGCCTGTGTGTGTGTGTTGTACTGGCCATGCTCACCTTGTATTTTGTTTGACATTGCAGGTCTCCTGATTGGCCGGCAGGAGCAGGAGAAGATGAGGTGTGTCCTTGCAGCGAGGAGAATGCTCTCTACCAGGCGTGCGAGAAATATCCTGGCTTGCCGTCACCACCAAGTGAGTCCACCATACAGCAGACACCATGCCATGCACTCTGGAGACAGCAAAGGGGACCTGGCAGCATGTGTCCTCAGTACAGGGTGGGTTTGATACTGCCACAGTTGACATGGATGTGGGTGGCATTGTGGAGGACATCGTCAACCTGGACTCTGTCCCTGATGTTCCACGCCAATGATATCACAGGGTGGTGCATCGCTGGTGCCAGTAGTGGCAGCCAGTGCAATGGTGGAGAGGGAAGGGACACTAGGTGGCAGCTGTGACTGCAGTCGCCATTGAGCAGTGTTGAGTCAGCATGTGCGGGATCTGGCATCCACTGTGAGACACTTACTGCACAGTTGCGTGCACTCAGTGATGTTCTGGCTACTCAGGCCACACATGGACATTAGTCTAGACCTCCATTTCCCAGACATGTATGTTTGTTGGCTGTACCATTCACAGTGATTATATTTCCATACTGTTCTTACAGACTTTGTTGGCTCCTGTTGCATGCCTTGTTGTTATTTGTGCTGTTGTTACTGTTGTATAGTGTTTTTTGTACATCACTCATTGTTAGTGTTATTATAGTAATTAAACCTGCATTCCTTATATTGTGTCTGTGCTTGTTGTCTGGTTTATACCATTATGTCCTACTGGGGTGGTTTCACATCTGTGCATCTGTGTTAGTTCAGTGCCCCTGCATGTTGCACTGTACACATACTGTTGTTATGTTGGATCACACTACATTGCTGTATCCTACTCCATTGTGGGTTATGTTGAGTCATGCACAAGACACTTCATTGTGCAGAGCACATCATGTAATGATGGTTCTATCCTGCAGTACCATGCTGTTGTGGAATGCCATTCACATGTGTCTTATACACATCATGGATGTCCCATCCATGTGTGTCCATTGTGTGCAACTGGTGGTCCATGCCATGTTGTTGGTAATATGCCCTTTGCACATGTCATGTGTGTACATGCAGTCCTGCACCACATCAGGCAGCGTCACAGGTTCTATATTTCCACCTATCACTGTCAGCATGTTGTGCCTCATTCCTACTGTGTTGTTGCTATGCTCTGTGTTGTGTGCGGCACACATATGTCTTTTTCATGTCCTTGTTCTTGCTCCTCCTGGCTCTGACTGTGCCTGGGTCACACATGTATGTCAACAGTGTACCGACTCCTGGTGGGCCATTGTTTGTCAGATGCTCAGCCGTTGGGGTGTGTTGTGTGCTACACTGGATTGACAATCCTTCCCTCAGTGTGTTCTCGTCTCCATACACACATCATCTTATGTTGTGCCTACTCATTATACAGTGGCCATTGCTGTCCTCTGATCCCCAATCCATCATGTACAAGTCATAGTGCATGTGTGTCAGTACAGCATGGTGGCTATGTGTCTTGTGACATTTGCAACACACATCCCTGCACACCTCTCTGTATTTGATATCCTCACATCTATGTATCACTCTACTATCCTGTGCATCCTCCCAGGGTGGTTTCGCCATGGCTTCTCACTCCCAGCCTGCTCACTTGCTGCCAGCATTCCCACCACCCAACATTACTGCCGGTCCAGTCACCCAGCATCCAGGGTGTCCCACCATCCCATTGCACACCTACTGGGGCAGGGCACTGCCATGGCATCAGGATGTGCCTCAGCATTGCCATTAGCGCTGTGCCTGCCCTAGGGTGTGGGTCTGCTGCTTGTGCCCCTTTTGCGCCGCACAAGCCACAGCAGGCATCCTGGCAATTTGCCATGCGTGTTCACCTACCTTGTGTCATGGCGGAAATGACACATTTTGCGCACTGTAGCCCTGCTGGTGGCTGCAACACTCCACCCTCCACTGTTTGAAGACTTGTACTGTAGTATCCCTAAACACCATTGGGGCTCACTGGGATATCGAGCACTCCCACTGGCCACTCCCCGGGGTGTGGTGGGCTGTCTGTATTTGCTACCTGCTTACTCTATCATGCCATCCCCCGGCAACCCATGCCCATATCCATACATGGGCTGCCACATTCAGTGGTGTGTGGCATCCACCACCTCATCCCTTCATGCCACCATGCCAGCTCACATAACTGCACACTTTGACATGTGCTTCCCATAAGCCTCCATTGTCTTCTCACACTGTGGCAGTCCAGGGTGTACTTCTTCAGTGGCATTTCAACATGTGTGTACCTCCCTCACTCACCTGTTCCTGTGTACCACCACACATGACATGGCTAATGCCATTTGTGCACACACTGCCATGTGCCATATTGCTTACCTGTGCCATTAAGGGAGTGTGTGACATTGTGACATAGGTACCACATCCATGACACACATGTACCACTGGTGCACCAACCTGTGTTGTCTGTGCCACAGGAATGGTACACTGCATGTTCCATGTGGGTCTGCAACACGGCAGGTATTCAGTGGTGTGGTACTGTCTGACTGCACGGGGTGCTGTGGCATTGTCCTGTATCTGTGCATGTCATTGTGGGTTTGCGATGTCCCATATTGCAAGGGTACATGCATCTGCTCTCCACAACATGACTGACATTATTACATGTGTGCCTGGCTTGTTCATATTTCACATGCCATCCTACAGTCACAGGCATGGCTTATGATCAGTATGTTGTGCCGTTGCTGTGAATCATCACATGGTGTGTACTGCATTCCTGATATCCACATTTCAGACAGTTCTGGGCCATGCTTAGGCGACACATGATGGCATGTGTTGTTTTGTGGAACTGTGTGGTGGCATATGGGTATCATGTGCAGGCGTGTGCACATATCCACTGCCAGGCCTCTGCTGTTGTCCCATTGACTTTGTGTACTGTTGTATATTACATGTGTTGCTCTTGGGTCACTGCGACTGGATTGTTCATGCTCAGCTGTGTCTGTCTGTGAACCAGTGGTGGGTTCAGACGTGTTACCTTTGTGTCTGGTATGTGCCTGTGCACTACTGGTGTGGTCCATGCATCCTGTGCATCAGGCCAGCTTTGGCTATACCTCTGCCTTCAGCTCACAGGTATGTCTGCACCATGTACATGCAGGATGGTGGTTGTGCACATGTCTCTGTGTCTCACCATGATGGTACTTCATTGCTGCTGTTGCCTGTGTCTCATCGTGTGGTCTGCACATGCACTGTTGTGGTCCGATGTACAGTACAGTGGTTACACTGTGTTTTGCATAGGATGGCTGTATTGATACATGGACACTGTCTGCAGTGATGGCACTAGGCCCATCAGAGTGTAGTTGGGTTGTGTTGTGTGTGCCATGTCTGGCATGTTACTGTTCTGTCCACCCTTGACCCGGTTTCCATGACACCCTTCTTGTGTATCACATGGGGTCATGTCACCTGTGGCTGTTGGGTGCCACACTATGTCCTCTGACAGGGTGTTTGGATAGTCCAGGTCCCTTTCTGTGTGGTTATTCATGCCCCCACTTCCACTGTGACAGCATCCCACAAACATCACCCCATGCTCTGTTCACCTGGTCTGTGTCATTCACTGTAATGGCCTGGGTACCTGTGCCCTATACTTCCATGTTGGGTACTTGTCCCGGTGTTATATCCTGTCCCTCCCTTCACTCATCATGGGGGTGCTTGCACAGGTCCATGTTCCTGTCATCATTGGACATGTGCTGGCCACCTTGTGCCATCTGTGACTGGCTACCATGCACAGTCTGTGCTCTTTCCCTGTTCTTCCATGGTCATTGTCCCCTTGTCTGTGCGGTGTGTCCATGTGTATCCTCTCCTGTTGCTTGTCTGGTGCTATGTTGCTCACCAATCTCCCACAGGTCTTGCCCAGTATCTGCATCTCAGCATCCTACATTCATGGCCAACAGTCATGTGGCACTGTGTCACTTCCTTGTGCTCAACATTGTTCCTGCCCCATGGTCCCATTGCTGGTTTGTGCTGTGTTCATTTCCTAATCTCCGTATTGCTAGGGTGTTGCATGCTGTGTGTGTGGGCCACGTGCATTCACCCCCACTGGTTGGTAACTATGTCCCAATGCCATATCCTTCAACACTGGAGTCAGTTTGGCATGTCCCTGCCCCTGTGTCCTACACTGTGTGGCAGGTTCACACTGTCACAGGCCTTTGTGCCATGTAGCTCTGACTCAGACTGCAGTCTTGTTGGTGCACACTGTCACAGCTGGTGATGTTACACTGCTGCTGTCATGGCACTAATCCCTGTGTGTGCCACATGGCACTCTGCCCACTGCAGTGTGTCGATCACTATGCACCTTCATCTGACTCCTGTCACATGCCCACTGTCCCATCCACCACATTGCTGTCCTCCCCATCCGCATATTCCCCTTGTCTTTTTCTGCCCTTCTATCTTGCACATTGTCTTGTTTCATTCTGTATTCAGGGTGACCATTGTCCACTGCAGTCCCCTGCCACCTCCCTTGTTGCCCATTCCTGGTATTCACTGGAACATGTTTTCCCTGTGGTGCTACATGGCGGCTGTGCTCCCATTGTCTGCTGGCAGGCTGCCATTGGCCTGGTTCAGTCTTTGTCTCCTACTGTGCACATTTGGGATCTGTTCATCTGTGACACTGTCTTGGCACACTGTGGATGACTGTCGGTATTGGTGGTGTGTCATGCATATGTCACACACATACATGGCTGGCTCTGCACCTGTGTATTGCATTTGTGTGTCTCCTGCCATTGCTCACATCACCACTGTTTGCCATGGCCATTACTGTGCCTGTGGTTGCCCCAGCTGCCAACTATGGTTTCTCATTGGCATCCCCTATCTCATGACATGTCACACATGTGTACTGTGCTTCTGGACATGTCCTACAGTGGCATATGCCCCCTGCTCAGTTGGTCCCGGTACTACACTACACACATCATGGGTGTTTGTGCTCCCTGTACCTTGCCTGTGTTATGTTCCTGTGCCCACCATAACCCAGATGTGTACTTACCAAACCCAGATGTGTACTTACCAATCAGCAATCCTTGCTGTATGTCTCGCCTTTTGAACAGGTTGCACAGCATGCTCTGCCTCAGGATGTAGGCATCATGGCATGACCCAGGGAACCATGCACACACATCCAGTATCTGGCAGTCACTGTCACACACAACCTGTATATTGATGGAGTGGTACCCCTTGCAATTCACATATGCTGCCTCATTTTCAGTGGGTGCCTTGATTGCTACATGTGTGCAGTCTATTGCACCCAATGTTCTTGGGAATTCTGCTATGCCATAGAAGTTTTCCATGACCTCCTGCTGCTGTTGTGCCTGTAGTGGATATCTGATATACTGATGTGCCTTTGCTACAATGGCATTTAGGAACTATTCTAGGCACTGTGACACTGCAGCTTGGCTCATGCCAGTGGTGTCCTCTGTTGGTGTCTGGAATGTGCCTGTTGCCAGCACACACAGGGCAGCTGTCACCTTTGCCTCCACTGTGGGTGCATGGCCCCCGTATGTCTTGCTCTGCAGCTCATCACGCACTGTGTTGCACAGGTCAGTTATGGTGGCCTTGTTTAGCTTGTATCTGGTTATGCACTGCTCCTCTGTGAGGTCTTTGTATGCCAGCCTGTGGCGGTACTGTCGTCTGGCAGCTTGCCTATGTTGTACCCCATGTTCATGTTTCTCCCTTCCTGCATGTGGGTGCAGTGATTCCCCCTCCTGTTGTCTGCACCTTTGTCTCTGCATGTGGTGGTACCATGCACTCAGTGGCATGTTGGCCTTGGCATCCATTTCCCCTTGGCCTGCTCCTGTGTCACACATTGTTGGCCTGTACACTGTGCCTCTGGCTACACTGCCAGTGGTCCTCTGGTGTTGTCCTTTCTCTTCTTGGTGTGTTCTGTGTGATGTTCTGTGTGTGCTGCACTCACATGCCCTTATATTGCCTTTCCCACATGTTGCTGTTGCCTGCAGACAGCTTAATTGATGTTTGTTTGGTGGTTCACTTCTTTTCTCCCCAAGGCATCCTACTCCACTGTCTCTGTGGAGTAGCATTTGTGCAACATTCTTTCCTCAGCTGCAGGATTTCCATGTCTGAGTATAGCATTTTGTGGATTTCAACTCCCTGCGGGTGTTCCGCAGCTGCAGTTTTACCGCAACCCCCAGTTCTTTTTTGCCACAGCTGTGGGAGTTTTGTGCATGTGCTGCAGTGCAACTCCCTTGTTTTCCCTGCACCTGCAGCATTTTTGGGTACTTGCAGGAATTTTTCAGCATCTCTTTCCTTTGAGAATCCTGCCCCAGATGTTCACTGACAAGCATCCATTATTTGGATGCAAGGTTGGAATTGCACCTGAAAAGTTATATCATAATATCTCGGTCTAACTTTTGGGATGGAATTCCACAGTTGTGTCCAAAAAGAGGGGCGTGAGTCCCACAGCTGGGGCAGAAATTGCCATAAACTGTGGGAAATGTTGTGAATGTGTCCAGATGTCTGTGAGTCGGACGTATACATCCAGATACATCGGAGGGGATGCAGTACACTTTGGAAAAATGGATGCAAGTGCTGTAGCCACTCTTTTGAAAATTCTGCTCCACAGCTTTAAATCAGGTTTGGAGTACACACACAGGCTGTGTGTTTCTGCTGGGCTGGGTCCACCCTGCCTGTTTCTCATGGCAACCAGCCCTACTTTAATTTCACTTTCTTCTCACTCTCACTACCACTTAAAAAATAATTGTCTCTCTTTAGCTTGGGATTCAAAAAGGGAACAAATACTATCAATATTTTTGTTTTTTGGCTAATTTTAACAAGTCAGTGGAAAAACATTGCTCTTTCACAGCAGCTCAGATGTTTGTCTTTTGCTTGTAGCTTTTGCAAGTGCTGTGCCATATGAGCTGCCTTCAGTGAACTTCTAAAGTGGCCTGTGATTTTGCAGGAAGTCTTGGAAGATCTTAAACTCCTGCCAAAAAGCAAAACGATAAATATTGTTTATTACTGATTTTTCTTTTGAAGGATTAGCCTATTATTTGTGGTATTTCGGAAATAATATTTGTTACTTGCGCACCCCTAAAACTCACTGCACAAATAGAATAACGCACAGACATCTATCTGTTACTGTGCTGTAACACCATTGAGAGATTCTGTGATGTCATAAACCTTGAAAGCAAAGTTTGAGAGGTTTATTACATCACAGAATCTCAAGGTGGTGTTACATGCACCATAACAGATAGATTCACATGTGTTATTTTTTATACTGCATAGGAATTACTCCTGTCAGTCATTTTTTTACATTGTTTATTTACTGCCATAGCACAAACAGAAATTTGTCCTTGCTTAGTCACTCAGTCACCAAGATAACAATGGTCCAGATCAAGGGTAATGATGTCAGTAACTGTCTTTTGCTCTCTGATGACAAGTCAGAAATAATGGGTGCCCTGTCACCCCAAATGGTTGCTATTCCAACCAACATGGCCTTGTCTCCTACAGTAATTGCATAGTTTGTGGCTGGAAACTGGATTTCTTGTTCTTTTTTTCCCTCACCAAATAAACTTCTTTTTCAATGTCCAGAAGGACTATTCATCCCGCCAATCTGGTAATGTAGGTTGATATTTCCATTATAATTGCTGTTCATGACTGATCCCTCCCAAACACACAGTACTGCATTTCATAAAATAAATAAAATGACAGGACACCGATGTAATTTAGTAACTGAAGTACATATTTATTTGACATTTTGCTTAATTCTAAATTATTGCCATTTCTATACTATGATGAAGATACTTAAAACTCAGATTCGAGAGTTATGTGATGTGTTAATGTTAAAGTCAGCATCCCTGCACAGCTCCAACACCAGATGCCATCGGGGATCATACTGTATTTACAGAGACCAACAGTAATGTCTGGGTGGGAGAGGTGGAACAGGACAGCAGAGTATCTATCGGTTATTCTTTGTCTATTTGAAGGGTAGTTGACTCTATGCTGTAGACCTGGGCTGGGACCACCACAAACCAAGGTAAGAAGAGGAACAGTCTTTGGGACCAGGGGCATGTAACAGAGGTGACATTGTTTACTGTTGTACAACTGTTTAATGTGTTAATATTGTTGGCATCTTTTTTCTCTGTTTGTTGGGGATATTATGCAACTTGGGATGTGGGTGGCATCATCCAGTGATAATATCAGACTGGGCAGATAATGTGCCTGAAGGGATGCTGATCATGCAAGGTCATAACAATACCTACCCAAATACAAATGGGGAGTATTTATGACATTATAACACGGAATATCAAGGGATTCCAGGAGACGAGAAAAAGATAAGCCATACTGAAACACCTAAAAAAACCCGTGGGCCGGTACTGTCTATTTACAAGAAAAACATTTTAAGAGGGAACATGTCCATTATTTTAGAGATACCAGGTCAATATAGCACAAAGAAAATTGTGCATGGGACAAAGTGCTGTAGGAAGCATGAATGGCTCTACAGTGAGAGGGGTTGTTTCAGCATGTGATAAGAACTGCTACCCCTGTCACAGTAGGCTGCCATGAAGGAACATCAAGGATGCTGGCAGAGCAGTGCCTGGCTGAGCTGCTCCCATGGTGGAGTGGCTAGAGCCCCTGCCTCCGGCAGCATCGGGGACCTGGGGCTGCAGTTTGATTCTCTCCAGGTCCCACTGTAATGCATTGTTTTTTCAGAAAAAACATTTTTACCCACTTCAAGTCCAAAGTCTATGACCTCCCGAAGTTGATTATTAGAAGCCTGGGGGTGTGGGGGGAAGGGCAAAGCCCCCTCTCCTCAAAAAGAAAGACAGTTGCTATTTTTTCAACTGCGTGCGCTCTTGTTGTCTCAGTCGGGATTTTGTCCTGACTCTGTTACAGCATGCACTATTGTGTCTGTGCCTTTGTGTGTATGCATGGTTTTGTCTGTGACATTATGACCCTGGGCCATTTTAGAAGGGGATGGGTGGGACAGGCTTATGGGATGGGAAATAGCCACAAAGAGTGGGATGTGACAACTCAAATTGTGAGAATGGTGCCCTTTCAACTTACTAAAAAGATTGGGGATGAGGAAAAATTATTTATTTTTCTCCATGGTAGGTTAGATTATAGAGAAGTTCTGTTAGGGACAGTATATGGCCAAAATATTGACTCCCCCCAATTTTTTATGAAACTAGCTGTGGAGCTGGCCTCATTTACCCACATCCCTATTCTGGTTGGAAGGGACTGGAATATTGTCTGTCAGAAGGACTTGGATAAATTGGGCAATAATAGGCAAGGGCCTTCCCCAGGCCAGTGGGGGGTCTATGAGATTTTCTGGACACCATTGGCCTTACTGACCCCTGGTGTCTCTTACATCTCACTGGTAGATAATATGCTTTTCACTCCATACTACATAACTCCTTCACCAAAACTGACTTCCTGACAATCAGCCATGAAAGTTTACTGGGGTTAATAATGTGTGGAATCCGAAAGATGGTCTTAACTGACCATGCTGCAGTCCACATGAAATACAATATTGAGGGGGTGGAGGAGAGAGGCAGATCCTGAAGGTCTAATACACAACTTCTGAAAGACAAAACAAGTAAAGAGGAACTCTGAGAACATTTTACCAATTTTCGTAACCCTCCAATTTGTGGAGCACAGACCAACTGGACATGTTATGGGTAGCTTTTAAATGTGCAATGTGAAGTAAATGTATAGAGGATGTACAATGACATGTGTTCAAATATTTATTTCCAGGAGTAAGGGAGTGTGACCATAACTCACAAGTGGCTAAACTATGAGTGAGTTATGAAAGTCCTGCCCCCTCACAAGTGGAAATTAATGGCATATTTCAATACATGCCATTGTATGTTCTGTGTAAACAATATCTGTGTTCATTAGATGCCCCCCCAAAACACACACACATTAAAGCTCAGCAGGCTGGATTCCTGGTCTAAAAGTACTGTGCCCCCCAAATTGATGTGATGGATGTATTTGGTGCAGGACCCCCCCAGCACTGAAAGTTAGCAGGCAGGATTTTCTGTCTCAAAGTACTGTGCTCTGCTGTCACAGAGTGATGTCCTGATGGAGTCACAGTCCACCCCCCCAAAAAAATATAATAATTTAAGTTGTCAAACCTGTATGGTTCTGCAACATATGCTCCCTTGAAAAGAGTGGGGATAGAGTGAGTGGAGAGCAAGTGAATGGAATATGTGATAGTTATTTTTGCAGCAGCAGCCAGGAGCAGCAGGTTCTCTCTCTCTCTCTCTCTCTCTCTCTCTCTCTCGTGGTTTTCAGAAGAGACAGACTTATTATGGGAGAACTGTAAATGCAGGCACTAGAAGGTGGGAGGGAAAAATAAAGATAGCAGTGGCAGAATAACGTGGCACCAAAGAGATTTATCAGAGCATGAGTGAGTGCAATGTGCGGCAGCTCTTTTACAGCAGCAGCCGGGAGCAGTAGTTTCTCTCGTGAGTGGTTTTCCTGGAGGATGAACTGATTATGGGAAATTTGTAAATGCTGGCACTGGGAGGTAGGAAGGAAAAAAATGAAGATAACTGTGTCAGAGTAATGCACCACAAAGTAGATTTGTCATGTTTTAACCAAGAATTTGTGTAGGCTATACTAAATCAAGAAAACAAGATGGTGACAGGAGCGCAATTTTTCAGTTTGAAAAGAAGAATGCTATTGGCTGCAATTGGGTGTGAGATTATTCATTTGATTGGCTGGATTATCATGTCAATTATGTTGACTGACATTTTTGTCTGAAATGATGATGTAGGCAAGTGACAAATAAATGCTGTTATTGACCCAGTGGTTCAATACCAGTGTTTATTTTTCATTTGGGTTAAATAGTTGGTAGAATAACTTAGCTATGCGTATAATCAGAGAGCTACATACGTTGTATACATCAGATTAACCTCTAGAATGCTTAAAGATAGATATCAGCAGGCTGAAAACCTCCTACAACAGATGCGGAGTGTAGGGAAAAACTTAAAACCCACTACCCCAGATCCAGTCTGCTACAAGTAAACTTGACCTGGACAAAATATGCAGATCTACTGAAAGAGGGTGCTGAATTAACTATTTTTAAAGCAAGAGCACAGTACACTGAACAGGGTGAGAGGGTGGGGAAGTTATTTGTACTCAGATTGAGGCAACAGAAGACTTCAAGACTGATCTCAAGTATTAAAATTAGCAACAACTCCATCCCTGTTACTAAATCTAAAGAAATTGCAGCAGCCTTAAAACCTTTTTTGAGAACCTATATTATCATGACCTAGATGACACTAGGATGTCAAAACAAGTCCAGGAATATCTGCAGGACATACCACTTCTCAGTTGTCTACCTTACAGAATGAGTCCCTGAAGGGTGCTATTTCACCAGAGGAAATTCATATTGCTATTAAACAGATAACAGCAGACAAAGCATCCAACCCAGACTGCTTCCCAACTAATTTTTTTAAAGTTTTCAGTGTAGAGTTGGCCTTCTTACTAGGCAAAGTCTTTAATTACCTTTTCTCTGAAGGCTTTCATGATCCTTCCTTGTCAGAGGCCAGAATCACACTTCTACCCAAACCATGGAAAGATGGGTATTTAGTAGGAAGCTATAGGCCAATCTTACCGATTAACACAGATTTTAAAATCCTGGCAATAGTTCTTGCTGATTGGTTGAAACTGGTTGGAGCATGTTGATTTGACCCAAACAAGTCCGCTTCAGGAGGGGGTGGGTGTCCAGTGATCACCTGCATAAATTACACAATGTAATCTCCACCTCTGGGGAGAGCAGGGTCCCTGTAGCCCTCATCTCTCAAGGTGCAGAGAAAGATTTTGATAAGGTATCCTGGGCTTATCTCTTTGTGGTATTAAGGCATTATAATATCACAGAAGACTATATTCAATGGATCTGAATTCTGTATCAGCAGCCAACAGCATGGATTATGTGCAATAGTGTCCTGTCTGAAAAGGTTTGATCAGAAAGGGTACGAGACAGGGCTGTCAACTCCCTCCCCCCCTGCTTTTTAACCTCTATTTAGAACCTCTTTCTCTTCATTTACAAAACAATCCATGTATAGAAGGTATACAGGTGGGACAAAAAATATATAAATTCTCATGATATGCAGATGACATTCTGTTGCATGTTGTGAAACCCAGCATGTCCACCCCAGCAGCTTTGACAGAGATTGAATGGTTCAGTTGTATATCAACTTATGAAGTAAGTACTGATAAAACTTGTGTCTTGCCACTAAATAGTTTAGATTCTAAACAGGAAATAATCCAGATGGGGATCCAGTGGGAACCCTGTCTGCTTACATAACTGGGTATTAAACTCACGTGGCATTGAGTGATTTAAAGAAACTCAACCTTGACCTGCTTGTCCACTTTATATCTCTAGACTTACAGAGATGGAAAGTGTTACCATTTTAGTCTCTGGGGTAGGATCAATGCTCTTAAAATGAACTTGCTCCCTGAACTTTTGCACCCTATGGGAATGTTAAATATTGGGTTACCTAAAAAGTAGTTAACCTACCTACAGACACCTAACAGATTTCATTTAGCAAGGAAAACTGCCAAGAGATTTTATTTTAAACTTACAAACCCCAAACACAATGTAGGGCTCCAGCTTCCAAACTTGTTTCTGTACTATCTTACATTACATGGCAGTAAATACCTTCTTTGGGGGAAAATGGAGATTAATAGGGACTCTGAGCTTTGAGCCTCTTGGTTGGTAATTGAATAGGACTTAGAGAAGAACACGTGAGTGTCCTGTAGAAGCCTACTTTTTCTTGCACCTGCTAAATTACCCAGCCACTCAAGAAGACTTCCATTTTCTGGTCCCTTAAAGCTCACATTCAACTTGGTACCTATCTAAATATTAAATGGTCACATGACTCAGGGCAAGCCTTAAAATACAATCCTGATTTTAAGATAGCAGACCTTATTATCACTGATTGCTTTTAGTCCCAGGTGACTATCCCGTGTGGCAGACCTTTGAATATAGTGACATTTCAGACAAGGTGTGGTATACAGGAGTGTCATGCTTTAAATTCCTTCAAATTTTGCACACCATCTCCAGCCACGTTGGTCCACCACCATGGAGGACAGAGAGGGGGGGATTTATTAGAGACTCTTGCCAATGAGGTGTCCCAGCCTCATGCCATTTCACTACTATACAAGAAGCTACAGCTTTTGGACCAGAGAAATTTATCTAGCAAATGTCACCACTAGCATGGGTCTCTGTGTAAACTGGAGTCAAGAAAAGTGGCAAAATGTTTGGGCAGATCTATACAAATATATCACACAGAACATGTATCATCTAATGCAATTTTAAAATGTTATCCAATTTACTGTATATCTTACACCTGCCAAACTATACAAAATAGGTAATTTAGGAAAGAGACCTGGGGTAATTATATCATATGAACTCAACATGGACAGGCAGTGTGATAAGGCAATCAGAAAAATTATTGGAATGCTAGGTGCATAGGTGGGGTATCTCCAGCAGAAAGAGGGAAGTGATTCTACTCCTATATAAATTGCTGTTTAGACCCCATCTTAAATACGATGTACAGTTTTGGAGACCTCAACTCGGAAAAGCTATAGACAGTGGAAGTGGTCTTGAGTAGGTCTACCAAAATGGTACAGGGTCTGCAACAAAAGCCCCATGAGGAAAGACTTTAGGAGTGAAATACTGTATGTGCACTCTAGAGGAGAAGAGGGAGAGGGGGATATGATAGAAATGTGGGTTAATAAGATACAGGAGGAGAGTATCTTTCAGAGAAAAAGGTGTTTTGCAACAAGAGGGCATGATATGAAACTGGAGGGGAGTAAATTCAGGAGGGATGTGAGGAAGCATTTTTTTATGGAAAGGGTGGTGGATACCAATAGCCTTACAGAGAAGGTAATGGTGGTGAAAACATGGGTTAAACAATACATGGGGTATACAGATGAGAATCACAGTGGTAGGGTAGAGGGGAGCAGAGATTCTAATGTGGTTTAAGTTGGATCAGAAATAAAAATAATAACTTTTTAAAAAAAAGGGTTACAATTGGGCAGACTGGGTGGGCCCAGTGGCCTTTATCTGCCATCACATTCTATGTATCTGTGTAGCTATGTATTTAAATAATTTACTCTCAACATTCTTTGGAGTAACTGAAGGGACATTAATGCATATGCTTTGGGACTGTGAGAATGTCTCTGCATTACCTTATTTTGACCAAGTATAAAAGACCCCTTGGACCCTCTGTTCAGTTTGGCTGATGCTTTTAACCCCAAAGTTTGCATGGTGGGCAACTACTATAAAAGAGTATATAGCTCAAGAAGAGATCATATAGCTCTGATTGGGGTAGCAGCCAAGATGGTCATTTTGAGGAACTGGCTGGATGACAGTGTACCGACTCAAACTGAGTGTCATTATGAAATCTTAATGGCTTCAAACACTGAAAAAGCAAATAGCTAGTGTCAATAACCAATTTCATGTGTATAGAAAGTGGTGGTAAACCTTACATATTCTATTGTCAAAAATGTGATGAGTCTTGAGAATTGCTGCCACTTGAGGTCTCATTTATGCAGCTAACCCATTTGTTAAAAAAGTGGACTGTGTCTCTTTATGCCATGAAGTGTGCTGCATATTACTGGATTTCACTGGATGACCCTTTGGGGTGTGGGGGGCAGGGTTCTGAGTTTTCTTGTTATGCTGTTTGTGTGTTGTGCATTGTATTGTCATGTCCTGTTTGCATAAAAATGTTTTCACTAAAGCATATTTAATAAAAAAAAGAGCCATTGCAGTCACAAAGTTGTGGAGGCCATTTCAAAAATGTAAGAACGTGCACCTGTTGAGACGGTTCCAAGTCATAATAGCATCGATCTGATGTTAGTACAATCCTGTTATGACTTGAAACCTTGCAGAACAATAGTATTATGAAGTTTGATGTGGCAATTGTTTACTTAGAGAAATGATCGTCCCATGTGTTGCATATGAATATACAGAATACATATAAGTTTACTGAAGAAAGAAGATCATCATGTTCTTCCCTACCAAAACCTGGGACCACTTTTTCTTCACAGTCTGAGCTTGAAGGTTGTTAGTGTTAGGCTTGGACTAACTGATAGGTATGTATTGTGGGTCTATCAGGTATCCCCCCTTTTCACACAGGTAGGGTAATTAGGGTAATAAACTACCTTACCCAGCTTTGTAGTGGTTTAATTGGATCAAGTACTTTGCTGCATGTACTTTCTTTTACCTGCTGTGGCCATGATGGTTTTGCCCTGAGTGCCAGAACCAAATTACATTTGTTTTCTTTTTCTCTATGTCTCGTGGCTTGTGTGCTCCCTGAATACTTATCACACTCTTCCCCCCTCAACCAATCAAAGCACTTGTTGTTTAGTCTATAAAAATACATAAATCAGTAAGTGTTGAGTGCATTTGTGGCAGAATCAGTGACAGCACCAACTCTTTTCTCAGCTGGTTGTCACCAGTCACATTAGGGTCTTCAACTTGAGAGGCAAGCCATCAACAAATTGTGACTTCTGTGGTTCTTAAATAATATTTAAAAGAAGAATCATTTTTCTTTGATTGTGATTAGGATGGGAAGGGGACCATTGCACAGTGTTTTTAGTAGGGGGTGTGGGGTTGCGGCTTCAGACTGCCAGGCTGAGAGCTGCAGACAGCATGAGGATTGTTTTTTTTAAACCTGCACGTACTGCACAAGCTAAATAAATTACTCAATTAAAAATAAATAAAAAGTGCAATGTATTCAGAAAGAAGAATGGAAGGGTTCTGGGGGGACATGTAACTCAATGTCTCCTGGCAGTTGTATCAGCGCGGTCTGTCTGAATACCTACAAGGAACATCACAGCAGACAAGTGAACCAGATAAAAAAGAGAAAGTTAAACTAAAGTGTCTGTGTATTGCTAAGGGCTGAGCAAGAACCAAACCACATCAGTGAAAGTTTTAAAAACTAAACTTTAATTCTACCTGTTCAGTAGTTTTAGACACTATTTAGTTCTAAGTTTAAATACTTTTCATGACCCCCTGAGGATAGGTGCTATGTGCTGGGTGTGAGCGTTGACAGATTAGAATAGCAGTGATAAAAAAAAAAATAACTTGTGATAATTAGCCAGGCAGTGTTAGTTTATTTATGCCAAAATCACAGCGTTTCAAAAGCTTATCATAAAATTTTAATTATTCTCAGCTCAGTATTATCCAATCACAGGTCCCTTATGAGTCTCATAGTTTACAGTACAAAAGTAAACTACTTTTCAAAGATTTACCAGTAGCCACCATTTAAACATAATAATCAGTGTCACATTGGCATGCTCAGTGTCTGAATCTGCAGCACTGATTGATACAGGCAAGGCTGTATAAGACATGTCATCTATAGCGGCAGTGTTAGAATCCCCATGTCATTATTAATTAGCAGTGATATACCAAGCATCTGACACTTCAGTAGTGAGTGACACAGTAAGCATGTACGTCTTTATAAAGGGCCGTGCAAGTTAACAAATGGGGCCTAACAGACTTATTTTGAGTCAAGCCAGCCAAAACCTGAATTCACCTGATATGGCCAGAATTAAAGGAAGGGTTTTGAGGATCAAAATACATTTGATTTTAAATGGTGTCTCATGTATTATTAAAATATGTGTTAAAGTTCATGAAAAGCACTGAGCAATAACAGTAAGCAGAACCTTCACAATGAGTAGGACAGGGTACCATACCCAGAGGCTAAGAGTTGGGGAAATCCAAACCTCTTTCTTTCTCTATCCCATCCAACTCTGCTCCACTATGTTATACTCCCCAAGGTAGTGCTAATGATAGTGTGATGATGATGATGACGATGGCAAGAGAGTTTTAGAAAATGAAAATGGTCACCAATTAGAAAAGTGAGAGGGAGCTGTGATGCTCCAGTGCTGAAATGACACCATCTGAGGGAAATGCATATGTTGACTTGCTACAGAGGACACCAGAACATACCGAGGGGCAACACCTTCCTTTTCCACTGATCTGTCCTAAACAACCCTGCTCCCCTAGGTACTACTCTCCATGGCAGTGTTGATGATGAGGTGATGATGATGATGGCAATGATGATGGTGACGATGGCTACAGAGGTTGAGAAAATGAAACTAGCAATCACAAAAATGAGAGTGAGCTGTGCTGCTGAAGTGCTAAGACTGACACGATCTGAGGCAAATGCATATTGTGGCTGGATATGGAGGACACCAGAGCATACTCAGAGGCAACATCTTCCTCCTCTTTCATTGTTCTGACCCAACCAACCCTGCTCTCCTAGGTATTACTCCTCCATAGCAGCATTGATGATGGGGTGAGGTTGATGGTGAGACCTTGAGAAAATGAAAATGGTCAGCATTAAAAAATGGATAGTGAGCACTGCTGCTGCAGAGCTAATATTGTAGCATTTTGGATTACAGGTTGAGTGTAGCTTGTTGGCAGGACTAAACAGAAAGCTCTTGCTGTGGGATAAATTCAAGCACTCTCCCAGAGTGTTCCATCCCATGAATGGGACAGAGCAGGAGCGGAACATCTATCATAAGGCATCTGAAGATGTCCACAGATAGTCTACAATCCATAGAAAACTCTACAGGAAAGATACCCAAACAAGGTAGAAGAAAACACAATACTGGGTGCAGATATACTGAAACAGACAGCACAGGGTTAACGAACTACAGGTAGTAGGGTAGCAGCTAAGGGGTAAGAGAAAGTGCACATTATGAAAAGGCAGCTACTGGTATAAGGGAAAGTAGGAGACATCCTACCTAGGGTAAGGTAATCAATACATTTTAGGAAAGGAAAGGAAGAGGTAGGAAGTAAACAGGCATAAAAAGGAGGTGAGAGGGCACAGTGATGGTTCAACAGACAAAAAGGTTAAGGAAGGAAAGAGCATGGGAGTGGTGCAGTGTAACGGATGTGGAGCCAGTCTTTCAGGACACATTCTGAAAACTGAGGGACTGCTCCATTTGCAGTCATTTCTCTGGGTTGCGAGCAGATGTGATTGGACTCCAGGCCAAATGGGCAAGGGTATAGAGAACCTTTTGCACCACTGACAGGCCACCAAGTCTGCTACCACTCCCCCAATGGATGCCTAGGCAGAGGCAGATTGGTTGGACCGTGGTGGACTCTGTAAAGGTGGGGGTTGTGGGTACAGAACACACTCCTCAGCCTGTACCACTGCAAAATTCCTTTTTCTGTTCTTGCAGGATGGAGCAGCTGGGAGGAGGCACCCCCAGCAGTAAGAAAGGGAGGATGTGAGGGTCCTTAGAAGGGGAGGCCCCAAGGAAGGAGTAAGAAGCCTCCAACCGAGGAGGACACAACTGCTGGTGGGAGTGTTCCATTGTTAGTGAGATGGACTTGAGAGTGGGAGATGGAATGGAAAGAGAGGTGAAGTGCTTCCCTGGTACTTCAACTTGGAGGGATGGGAAATGGATCCAGAGGATGACTAGTGCAGCAGGAGATGGGAGGCTGCTTGATGTCATTATCCACCTGGGGACAAATGTCCTGGCAAGGGATAGGGTAGGGTAGTGCAGGGCAATTTCAGGGAGCTGGGGAGGGGCCTTAAGCAGGCAGCACACATGGTGGCATTTGCTGAGCAGTTACCTGTGTATGGCCAGGAAGAGGAAAAGGCACTCTACACTAGGGTTTTAACAATTGATTTAAGGCATGGTGCAGGGAGGAGGGCATTGGCTACATTGAGGATTGGGGGCTATCCTCAGAGGATATGTGCCTCCATATGGAAGATGGACTGCATCTTTCCAGGAGGGACACAATAGACCTTAGTGGGAGGTTTAAATGTTACTTGGATGAGCATTTAAACTAGCTGGGGGAGGAGGCTATACCAGCAAGGGAGACAGATATTGCATCCTCCCCACAAGATGAAACAACAAGGAGGGAGGGATCAAGGGTAGGATGCTTCACCAGGGCACAGGCACAAAAAGAAAGGGGTGGGACCAAGGCAGAGGACAAGGGGGCAGAAACAAAAACTGCAAGGAAGGAGGAGTAAAATAGACTGGAAATGGAGAGGGTAATAAGGAAAGGGGGGTCAGGGGAGCTTAATGGAGCTGCACAGGCAGGAGGAGGGGCAGAAAGCAAGGAGACAGGCAGGGAATAAGGCATAGAGAGCCATGTGCACCAATGCAAGGAGTCTGGAAAATGAAATTATGGACTTGGAAGGCATCATGGAGGAGGCTAGCCTGGATTTGATGGCCATGATAGAGTCATGGTGCACTAACAGTCATGACTGAGATATGGTTATACCAGGCTACTCTCTGTTCTGGAGAAATAGGGAAGTGAGGAAGGGTTTTGCTATATGTGAGGGAGGAAATCAAGGCTAGAGAATTACAGGGGGGGTCCGGAGGAAAAGGTAGGGCTGGAAATCATCCTGGAGACAGGAGCTAAGGCAACTCTCTGTACAGGAGTTGTATTCAGACCTCCAGCACTGAGAGAAGAGTTGGATAAGGCACTTGGGGAAGACATCATCAAGATGGCAAATAAGGGGGAGATGCTGCTAGTAAGGGATTTAAGTCTGCCATATGTGGATTGAGGCCTTCCAACTGCAGCTTTGGCAAGGAGCAGGGCCATCCTTGACTCCCTACAAGGTGCTTTCCTCAGGCAGCCAGTAAACTAATCCATTAGGGATAGGCCAATACTGGACATGGTGCTTACAAATAGGGACAGCATTGCAGATGTCACAATGGGCAGTCCCCCTAGGTACCAGTGATCACCATACAGTGTGGGTTAACATTAAGATGTGGGCAGAGGTAGACCACATGAGGTTGAGGGTTCTGGACTTTAGTAGGGCAGACTTTATAGAAATAGGACACTGCAACAGAAGCTGCCTGCTAATGGGGGGTTTGCCAGGGAGGGATGGAAGAACAGAGGGGAAAAATAAGGAAGACAATAATCAAGGCAACCAGCCTCTGCATGAAGGAAGTGAGTAAAAACAAAGGGAAAAACAGATTGTTATGGTACTCGAGGGATGCGATCATGGTGGTAAAAGGAAAAAGGGTGGCATTCAGGGGTGTAAGGAAACCAAGAGGAAGGAAGGCAGGGAGGCATACTAGGTAAAACAAAGAGAAGCAGGCAAGGCACTCAGTAGGGCAAAGGTGCAGACAGAGGAAAGGACAGTCAAATGGGTAGCAAATGTGAATAACACTTTTTTCATGTACATAAGTGGAAGAGAAAAGCAAGGGGCGAGATCGTGAGAATAAGGAGTATGGCAGACAGGGACTGCACAGAAGGGGACCAAGAAAAAGCAGAAATCCTAAACAGGTACTTCTACTCAGTCTTCACAGTGGAAGTAGGAGGACTGACCACCAGGGAACAGCAGGAACAAGTGTGTGCGGGGGGGGGGCAAACTCAAGTCCATTTTCAGAGGAAAGAGGTCTGAAGGGACTTGTAGCTCTGTAAGTGGACAAGGTTATGGGACCAGATGGGATACATCCAAGGCTACTAAAAGAACTCAGGGATGGGCTGTCTGCCCCACTGATGGACTCATTCAACAGCTCACTTTAACTGGGTCTGGTTACTGTGGACTGGAAGAGAGTGGACATGGTACTCTACATAACAGTAGCAGCAGGGAAGAGGCTAGCAACTGTAGGCTGCCTGTACACCTCACCTCAGTGGTGAGGAGATTATCGAAAAGACTGTTAAAGGAAAAGGTGGTAAGGTGTTTTGAATATAGACCAAAGGCAGCATAGGTTCATTGGGGGGAGGTCATGCCAGATGATCCTGATTGATTTCTTTGACTGGGTGACCAGGGAAATAGATCAGAGGAGTGCTGTGGATGTGGCCTATCTGGACTTTAGTGAGGTCTTCAGCACTGTGCCACACAGGAGACTGATTAAAAAAGTGAGCAGCCCGATGCCAGGGAAGTCTTTACCAAGGATCTTGACCTGTGCAAAGCTGAGCAAGACTAAGCCCTGCAGGGACCAGCCGAAATGGACCTTGGCTTGAATAAAACTCAACAAGACTAAGCATTTCAAGGTTCAGCTAGATGGAAAATTGTAGAAGCTAATAAGCTAAAAAAGAGATAAATGATCAAAAGCAAAAAGCAGCAAAAGGAAGTCTAGCTTACTACAAAGTAACGGGGGAAGTCTAGCAGACTACTCATAACTAATTTTACTATGCTTTATAAAGCTTTCTAGCAATTTTTATTTGGTACCAATTTTTATTTAGTCCAACAACTATGGGGTTGCTATTTCCATAAGCAAGCTCCTGCAAGAAGCATATAAACCCCCCAGATTTCTGAAAGTCAGGAGGACTGTAGGAGTAGACCAAATGGAAGATGGCTGCTTGCTGCTTGTCTTAGGTGGGTATGGGCTGCAGGCTGCTGGTAGGGCCACAGATGGGTAAGAATAAGGTCACGCTTGCTTCAGGCATTGATTGCCAATCATGTCGCTTTTTAGTAATTAAGACCATGGATCAATAGGGCTACTGGGTTAAGGGGTAACTGTTTTATAATATGAATGCTAATGCTATTATACATCTTAGCTAGATTAGTTTGCTTTGTAACCTAGATTAGTGGTTACTGGTTTCGGCTATAGGCCCATATGACAGATGGGCTTAGAAAATAGTAATTTTAGGATATTGCTTTTGCTGAGAAAAGAAATAATGGCTTTGTCATTTATTTTTTGTTAATTCTTTCTGATTTAAGATTGTGAGTAGGTACTCTTTTCGAGTTTAGTGATAAGAACATAAAACAAACCACTTGAACTATGCCAATACGCTCAAGGTGTCTTCCATACCTACAAAATAGAGTACTCATACTGTGTCAAATGTGAACCCAAGAGAAACTTATGGGCCGGCTCCAAAGTGGTGAACTGGATTAGAAATTTTTTAACAGATAGGCAACAGAGGGTGGAGGTTAACAGCACTCATTCTAAGGATGGAAGAGTAACCAAAGAGGTGCTGTAAGACTCAATACTGAGACTGGTCCTCTTTAATGTCTTCATAAGTGACATTGCAGGTGAACTGGAAGGGAAGCTATGCCTTTTTGCAGATGATACAAAATCTGTAGTCTTGTAGACAATCATGAGGGTCTGGAAAGTATGCTTAGGGGTCTTGGGAAACTAGAGGTATAGTCAAAAACATGGCAGTTGGGGCTTAATGCCAAAAAGGGGAAAATTATGAACCTAGGGCATAGGAACACAGGAACTGAGTACAGGAATGTGGAGAGATACTATCTATCTCTAAGCAGGAAAGGGACCTTGGGGTTGTAATATCTGATAACTGCAAAGTGGCACAACAGTGTGACAAAGCAATGGGTAGAGCCAGTGCGATGCTGGGATGCATTAGGAGAGGTATCTCTAGCAGGAGGGTGGAAGTGGTGTTGCCACTGTATCTTTCACTTGTGGTACCCAACCAGGAGTATTGTGTTCAGTTCTTGAGGACACCTCAGAAAGTCCATAGACAGGGTGGAATTAGTCCAGAGGTGGGCAACTACAATGGTGTAGGAGTTGTATCAAAGCCCTATGAGAACAGATTGAGGGATCTCAACATGTACACCTGGAGGAGAAGGAGAGGACAGTGAGATGGACATGATAGAGACCTACAAGTACCTCACAGGGGTGAACAGGGTGCAGTACAGGGGTTGCTTTCAAAGGAGAAAGAGCACCAGGATCAGAGGGCTTGCAATAATGCTTCTGGATATGGGGAAGTTTAAAGAAGGACATGAGGAAGTACTACTCATCTGAAAGAGTCATAGATTCCTAGAATAGACTGCCAATGGAAGTGGTGGAGGTGAAAAAAGTAGGGGGTTTCAGGCAGGTGATGAATAGACATAAGGGAATATTAATGAATTGGCAGGGAGGAGGGTTGCCAGAGACCAGTAAGGGGCTATGGAGGCAAACTAGGCAGAGACTATCTGGGCAGACTGGGTGGGAAAAGTGGTCCTTTTCTGCTGACTAATTCTGTTTCAATATTTCTATGTGGTTGGCTATGGAAGACACCAGAGCATACCCAGGGGCAACACCTTGATCCTCCACTGTTCCATCCCACTAAACTCTGCTCTCCTAGGTAGTGTTCCTTGTGGCAATGCCAATGATGGGGTGATGGTGATGATGATCATAGCAAGAGAGCTTGAGAAAATTAAAATGGTTGGCAATCAGAAAAATGAGAGTGAGCTGTGCTGTTGCCATTCTGAACCTGACACAATCTGAAGCAAATGCATATTGCAACTTGCTACAGAGGACACTGGAGTATACCCAAGGCAATGTTTTTATTCTCCACTGTTCTGCCCCACCCAACCCTTCTCCCCATGTAGTACACCACATGGCGTCACTGATGATGGGGTGATGTCAAGGATGACAATGATATAGAAGATGATGACCAAGCGCTAGTACCTGTGTGTCTGTTGAGCCTGTGTGTCTACCAAAAGCAGAGGGACCGGGGGCTGACAACTTGTTTCTGGCTGCTCATGCTGAAAAAATTATTTTTGCTGTGCCTATCTAGATTGAGGAGAGAGAGAGAGAGAGAGAGAGAGGTGGTCTAGCACAGGAAGCCCTCTGGGAGTTGTAGTTCCCCGAGGTGTTAAGGAGAACTACTGCTTGTCCTTTTAGCTGCAAATTTTACTGGGACTGTGCCTAGCTAACAAACGTTAGGTGTTTTAGACTGTTTGTGGGGGTTGAAATATATTTTTAGTCCAGTAAGGCCATGTTTGGAATTTGCTGTGACTGCGACCCTTGTTAACACTTCTGGGTCACGGCGCATTTAAATCAAGTGTGGAAGCAAGCTCTGTGAGCTCGAGCACGGATCATCATGAACGGAGACACACACATCCCTGTCCGCATATTTATTCATGTTTCACGGGGTAGCGTGAGTAGGAGTCATCACTTTTGACCTTGGAACTGTAAGATTCTTTGTTATTGTGTCCTACTGATATAACATTCGAGTATAAACTGAGGGTTGTTGTATGACACCCTGTTAACGGATCATTTCATTGTAACACTCAAGAGTAGAGAGCTTGGTATAAAATGTAGGGAGTGTGGCAAATTTAGTTTGGAAACTAGCACTGGACTGAGTACACATGTAGGCAATGTTTGGAATTGAAGGAACTGAAAGTTAAAGTGGTAGGGCTCAAACTCGAACTGAAAATGTTTTAAGCAAATAAGTACACCAGAAGAAGAAAATAAAGAGTCAAATTAACCAGCCTGGGAGTTGGTCCCAGGGTGGTAGCCTGGGTAAAACATTGGCTGGACAACAGGACACAGAAGGTAATTGTAAATGGAGTCCAATCTGAAGAAAGAGGGGTTACTAGTGGGGTACCGCAGGGTTCAGTACTGGGTCCACTCCTTTTTAATGTCTTTATAAGTGACATTGCAGAGAGACTGGAAGGAAAGGTATGCCTCTTTGCAGATGACACAAAGATCTGCAACAGGGTTGATATACTGTACAAGGAGGCGTGGAAAGGATGAGAAGGGACTTGGCAAGGTTGGAGGAATGGTCAGAAGTATGGAAGCTAGGATTCAATGCAAAGAAGTGCAAAAATAATGCACCTGGGAAACAAGAACCCAGGGGAAGATTACACAATGGGGGGAGAGGTAGTAACAACAACAAAAAAGGAAAGGGACCTGGGGGTAATCATATCAGATTACCTTAAGGTTAGCAAGCAATGTGAGAAGGCAGTAGGGAGGGTGGGGGTATACTGGGATGCATAGGGAGAGGCATCACCAGCAGAAAACAGGAAGTTGTTATCCCTCTGTACAAACAGTTGGTGAGACCCCATCTGGAGTACTGAGTCCAGTTCTGAGACCCCATCTCCTCAAGGACATAGACAGAATAGAGGCAGTCCAGAGGAGGGCAACTAAATGGTGCAGGGTCTACAAGAGAAGCCGTCTGAGGAGAGACTAAAGGAGCTTAATATGTATACCCTTGAGAAAAGAAGGAGAGGGGAACATGATAGAAACTTTTAAGTACCTCAGTGGAATCAACAAAGTCCAAGACGGTAGCATCTTTCAGAAAAAAGCGTGAAGAACAAGGGAACACAATTTAAAGATAGAGCGGGGCAGTTCAGGGCAATGTGAGGAAGTATTTTTTACAGAGAGGGTAGTGGATGCATGGAACAGCCTTCCTGAGGAGGTTGTGGGGTCTAAAACTGTGGGAGAATTCAAGAATGCATGGGACAAACATAAGGCAATTCTTGTGGGGGGTAGGAAGAAATAGGCTGTTGGTTAACTAGGATCTGCGGCCTATCCTGTAGGTAGAGAAATGGGCAGACTAGGTGGGCCAAGCGGTCCTTATCTGCAGTCAAAGTCTATGTTTCTATGTTTCTAAGAAGCACAAAATAGGGATCCAGGTATAAACCAAAAAAGAAGTATGAGCAGATTAGAGGATGGTGAGGAGTGGGAATTCCAGGCAGTTTCCAGTAATGCCAAAAAAGTAAGGCGAGCAATGACTTTCAGTATTCCAATAGTTAACTCCTTTGTCCCTTTAGACAGTTTTTTAGATGAGGCAAATGGAGAGGCAGGTAGCTTACTGCAGGTTACATGGGAAGGAGCGGTAGTTGGTAAAACCAAAGATATGGACATTTTAAGGGATATTCAATGGCAGAGTGATGCAACTATACCTATGATGCAGGGAGTCCATAGCAAAATGCAGGGAAGTGCTGGAAGTGAGCAGGTTAATTGTCAAATACAACATCTTGATGAGGCCATGGAAATAGAAAATGCAGCAGAACCTCAAAGAAATGTTAGTAATAGAATATATATAGTGGGTGACTCAATAGTGAAATACACAGATGCCTATACCACAAAGAATTGTAAGGAGACTGTAATGAGTTCATTTCTGCCAGGAGCGAAGTTGTGTGATGTTACTGTGTTGCTACCAAAAATAGTGAAAAAGAAGGATGATAAACCTGAAGTATTAATACATGCTGGCATTAATGATTTAAAACATACTAGAGAGGACCAAATGATACTAGAATATATGAAGCCTGAGAAACTAGTCAAGGATTTAAATGGCATCATTATTTCTTCTGAAATTTTACCTGTACCCAGAGCTAGTAGTCATATAAATCAGAAAATAATTAGGGTGAATAATTGACTCCGAAGATGGTGCTTGATGCAGGGGTATCTGTGTATAACAACTTGGGACATTTTTTGTACCAACAATTCTTTCTATAGTAAAGATGCCCTGCACCTAAACAGAAGATGAAGTAGGATACTGGGGCAGATTTTCAGAAAAAATATTGACAATATTTTAAACTAAAATCTAGGGGAAGAAGGGTTTTTTTCTAGACCTCTTCAAGGTAAGGGTCCTACTCTTCATCAGGAGAGAAAGTCACCTACCTCAAATATACCTGAAAAGGAGTTAAATATATTGTTGGTTAATGCCAGGAGTATGAAAAATAAGCTGGAGGAACTACAATACATAATGAAAAAATATGACATTAACATTTGTGGATTGACTGAAACCTGGTTAAAAAATTATGATTGGGTTGAGGGGATTCCTGGTTACAATTTCTTCCACAAATCTAGATCATTGGGTTGAGAGGATTCCTGGTTACAATTTCTTCCACAAATCTAGATCAGGAAAGATTGGAGGTGGTGTAGGCTTATTTATATCAACATCCTTAAAGGCACATGTCCTGGAAACGCTGCATAGTGACCACATTATGGTAGAACAATTATGGACCAAATTTTGTACTGGGAAGAAAACTATTACCCTTGGTCTATACTATAGGTCACCCAACTTGACTGAAACAGAAAACAACCAGTTTCTGAATATGTTAGACAGCAGAATTACAACTGAGAACTGTGTATTAATGGGGGATTTTAATTTCCCCTAGAATAAACTGGAATTCCTTACAGGACGATTGTCAAATAGAGGAGAGGTTCAATTGAAATTTGTTTGAATAATTACCTTGAACAATATGTTACTAAAAATGCAAGAGAAAAGCACATTCTTGATTTACCATTTTGCAATATAGAAGAGGCACTTAAAAATGTAAATATATTGCATCATCTGGGCACTAGCGATCACCATATGATCACTTGTTCTCTCTCTGAAAAGATAGTTAAAATAAGTGGGAAAACTAATATATGGATCTATAGAAAGGCTGATTAGAACAAGATCAAACAGGTACTGGATAGCTGGTACTGGCAGGAAGATCTAATGCATCAATCCCTAGAAGAATCCAGGGAGAAAATTAACAAACTACAACATTGTATATACAAGTATGTGCCACAAATACAGAAATACAACAATAAGAGTAGAGTGCTGAAATGGTTTAATAAAAAAATAAGCAGACTGACCAACAAAAAAACTAGGGAATTCTGAAAATATAGGTATAACCCAACACAAGATAGATTGCTTATGTACTTAAGAACTTGTCAGCCAGTGCAAGAAAGCTATACAGAAAGCCAAAAGTAGAGCAGAAATGAGGCTGGCAACTGACAAGAACAATCATTTTTTTAATTCTGTTTTTTCCCCCAGCAGATCCACCATCACACATCTGCCCTGGTCATGGTCCTCGGGGCTTCCACTGCCATCTATTGCTGCCATCATCCCCCAGTTACCCCTGGCTTACCCCCTAGAAGGAGGGGCCGTGGCAACGGTCGCTATCCACGCCACGGAACTGGTAACTGGCCGGGGGACTGCAGCGATGGTGGTTGATCAAAGCCCCAAGGAGGGTTTCATTTAGACAGTGGACCCTGCCCACCTGTTCTTTTTTATGTGTTCTTTCGGAGGTGGGGACGTGCAGTGATGCCATCATCCATTGCGCCTCCCGGAGAGATAAGCGCTGGCAGCGTGAGTGTCTCCAGGTCTCTGCCAGGAGTCCTCAGTGCTCCGACACTTCCCCACCCACCCCCCAGAGAAGGAGAGCCATCCATGGTATGCTCCATCCTTCTCCCCTGGCAAGCCCTCCGATGACCTGGGTCCTTTCCCGAGCCCGGGTCGCCAGCGTCACAAGTGGAAATCCAACCGCTGCACTGGCGGGCCTGCCAGAAAAATAATTTTTAACAATTTTGCAACTATATTGGTAGTTTAAGACAGGGTCAGAAACAGATAACAAACCTAAAAGTCGGGAATTAAATAACTGACAAAGAAAAATATATGTCTACAGTATTTAATAACCACTTTCTTAGTCTTTATTTAAAGCCTGATACCTCAAGTTCATTCATGAATTCATTTTCTGACAGTTTAGGCCTGCATTCTGAAATTACTACTGATCAAATTCTTGACAAATTAAGAGACCTTGACATACACAAATCTGGAGGCCCTGAATGTCTGCATCCAATGTTCTTAGTTAATACAGCTAAGGAAATAGCTAGGCCACTTACAGTACTTTTTAATAGTTCATTAAGAGAAGATCGAATTCTAGGAGAATGAAAGATGACACACATTACTCCTATTTTTAAGTCTGGGGATAAAGCTAATGTTGATAATTACAGACCAATCAGTGTAATATCGGTCTTAGAAAAATTAATGGAAAAGTTCATCAAGAAATACTTAGAAGACAGTCTTAGGGAAATCAAATATTTGATGAAACACAGCATGGCTTTGCTTCCGGAAGATCGTGTGCCAGTAACTTGCTCCACTTTTTTAAGCCTGTTAGTCAGGCGCTTGATCAGGGTCTTTCTGTAGATGTGGTATACTTAGATTATACCAAAGCATTTGACTCAGTGTCTCACGAAATACTGCTGATGTCCTTAAGAGATCTTGGGGTGTGTGAGGGTTTAATAGCTTAGATTAGTTCCTGGTTAGAGAACAGACTACAAAGGGTGCAGATTCCAGGGTACCATTCTGATTGGGGTGGTGTGTTAAGCGGCGTCCCACAGGGGTCAATACTGGCACAACTTTTGTTTAATCTTTTTGTTTCCTCAATGCGTGTCTCTGGTGGATCGTGGCTCTGCAAATATGCAGATGACACGAAGGTGTTTTCAATGGTAAATGATGCAGTATCCATACAGAATTTTCAGGAATAATTAACAAATCTTGAAATCTGGGCGGGAAGGGGTAGGGTGAATTATGAATTATGGGGTGAATTATTGCCTAGTGCACTTACCCGGTTATCAAAAGCTAATAAATACAAAAATACATAAATTATTTTGGGAGGTTTGTCTGGTACCTGTTCATACTGTACCCTTTTTATTGTTATGAATCTTTTTTGGGGGTGGGGGGAGGTTGGGAAGGTTTTGACCTTTTCTGGATTGTACATTGTGTGACGGTTGGCTGATGTAATTTTGTCATTATACTTAATAAAGTTTACTTAATTGCAAAAAAAAAAGAATATGGTGCCCATTTTTGCACACCTCAGAATGTTGCCAGCAGTAAGCAGATTGAATGAGTACAGAGGAGGCTAACAAAATGAGTGTTTAAATTAAGAGATCAACCTTATAATGTTAGGTTACAGGAATTGGGAATCTTTTCTATGGTGTATTGGAAGACAAGATGGGATCTTTGTTTTGTTTTTAAAGCCTTAACTAATGGTATACTTTGGGAGTCTGCAGGGCTATGTAAAAAAGAAAAATCTGGATAGAGCAACTAGGGCCCACTTATTTCTGCTAAAATGGAAACAGTATAGAACTGTAAAAAGAGCTAGGTGGTTCAACCAAAGAATTGTAGGTATTTGGAACTCACTCCAAGCAGCAATGGTTACAGCAAATAATTTATCTGCCTTCAAACGTCTGCTGGACCTCCATATAGGAGATAAGAAGTGGGAATTTTTCCACTAAATAGTTACAAGTCCTTAAATGGCACCAGCTGCTCATGGACTTGTAATTGTACCTATGAACCTATGAAATAATCCCATATGCACAGGGTTCGACCTTAACATACATTTACTAGCCCGCGGCATAGTGCAGAGAGCCTCAGGCTAGTGCAGATACCTCCCTACATGTCTGTGTGGGCTAGTGCGGTCGGCAGAGTTGGCTTTACTTCCGGTCATCGTAACGGTCCTAGGAGCAAAATCCTTCTGAGCCCGTGGAACTCTGGAGTGGCCACAAATCAGAAACATAGCCAGAGGGTACTCTTGGAGACCCAAACAAGCGTGTCTAGCTTCCTTGTTGTTTGCATAGTCAAGGAGTTCCTCCTAGAGGATGGGCATGCTGTCTGTCACTCACTGCTTTCTTTTGCATCTATTGGCCAGCCCACATTGCAAGTTAGCAAGGAGGGGGGAGCAGCAGGAGGTGGAAACAGCACAGGCATCATCAGGAGCATTGATTGGTTAAAGCCTGTAGCCTGGGCATGTAAGATGGCAAACTGGCAGCAGCCATTGGAAGCAAGCACTTCGGGGGTGTGGCTTTGAGGTGCTGTGATCGCAAATTCTCTCACTGTAAGTATTACCTGAGCAACCGCTCCCGTCATCACGGGGCAAAAACCACACCACTGGGTTTTGTCTTAACGTCGCTTTATTTGATCAAATCTTTCACATGCATGCGGGAGTTCTGCAAAGGAGAAGCTCCCCGATTACTGCTCACAGTAGCTTATATACATTTTACAGTTTACTTAGGCGTGGCTATAAGTGATTTCATTCTAAGCATGCTTACAACAGCTTTTTCTTATCTCTTACAAAACCTTACTATCAGCAATTTCCCTTATATGGAGTTGTTTTCTACCTTATTCAGTTCTTTCTTATCAGACAGCAACTGCCAGTTCTAACTAGTTTTATTCAGCTACACAGCTATATTTTTCACCTAAAGTAACCCTGCTTCAGCAAGCCTGGACATGCGCATTTATTTTAGCTAGTTAGTTAAATCATGTGAGACTAAGCATTATTTCATATTCTTTTAAAAATAAAATCCCTCACACTCCCCCCTTTTGATACTCTGTATCAACTGGCTATCGATTTATATTTTTGTTACGTCTGGCTCATTATAGAATGGGAAAACAAATGGTGACGGAATTGTATATTTATTACAAATAACTTTTGTTTTGGGAGCCAGAAAGCATATGAGAGAAGTGACTAGCTTGCTACAAATGTCAAAGTAACCTTGTACCAGCAACCAAATGAGGTATCTCATTATTTCTTAGCAGTTTTCTGTTAAACATATTTTTTTTAACACGAGAGAATTATATGATAAGAAACTTTTAACAGTCAAGGCTAAACACAGCTGTGTGCATATTTCAGCCACAGCCTCACCTTATGCTTTTAGCTATTTTCTTTATTGTATAGAATCTTACAATTAACCCTTTTAAAGTCTTACACACACACATATTAAGTGACATGGTGGTATTTAGCCACTTGCAGCCTTTTGCTACTAGATATACCAATTTACATGTTGGCATCATTTAGTCATTTACTAACCATTTTTACCTTTTACTAGCCCTTTAGCAATTTATACTAGCCATTTTACACCTTTCTATTTTCTCAACCTTTTTGTTAGCCAACTACATATTGTTGATAAAAGTTTGGTCACTGATTACTAAAACCTTGGCCACTGGCCACTTTTAATAATTTCCACCTTGAAGATAGGAAGCCCCTGAGGGACTCGAACATTTACAAAAATTGAACATAAATGTAAAGATATTAGTTATTAACTGAAGGTAAAAAAAAACTAAATATACAATTTTACTCTTAAACTGTTAGACTAGGTGAATAGGTATATGATTTAAAACTGGTTGCCAGCAAACAGATAGTCAAGGCATTTATAAAAAGCATTCTGTTCTGGAGTTGATACAGAGGTAGTTACAGATGGAACACGAATGGTGAGTTTGTAAAACATAATACAGAATTGAGGGATGTCAACACCACAATTGAAATATGTGAAAAAATGCTAACATGTCACACCACATATAACACAATATAACATAACAATTTTGTCGATGAAAAAGAGTTTATGGAATCCACTTTGAGAGTGAATAAGGTAGATGCTACCTTGTGTTGAGGTGTGGCACACACTTTGAGCTTGATTGAAGAATCTGTTGATAATGTCTCTTGACAGATAAGTCCTTATAAAACATAATGGTCCATAAAGTTAACAGTCCATAAAGTTCATATAAATAACCACAAGTTGGTGTAGTTACAGTACAGGTGAAATGTCATTTGCAGAACGGTAGTAACCCCACAAGGCACATGGGGCAATGCAGACAGTAATTTAAAAACAAACACCAGCACAGTAGAAAAGTCAGTGTTCATGTTGCTGGCTGCTGGATGGCTGATTGGCAGACACACTGGCCAGGGGTGGATTAGATTGTGTATTGAGTTCATTGAGTTCTTTTAATGGAGCCACACACACACACTTGCATGGCATTTGTGTCATGGTAGTTGATTATACCCCGGCATAAAGATTAACAGTCCATAAAAAGGTAACAATTGACAATAAACCATTAAGAACACAGTCCATAACAGAGCAATAGGGTTGTAGAAAGTACCAGCCATGTTTGGAACAAGCAGCAGCGAAGAAAATGGATGTCTTGCTTGAAGATCAATTGGGAAAAATGTTTTTGCTGAAGTTAGGGGGATTGCCCCTGCCCCGGACTTAACTTCATAGTAAGCAGAAACAAGAAGCTTGATTGCAGAGCCTGAACTGACTGGACCTTATTCAGTGGATTTAAAGTTCTACTAATAGGTGTAATTTTTCTGAAAACATTACACTTGCGAAGGTAATAATAACTGGATTCATGCAATAGTCCTTATAAGGAACCAGTCAGGCACAAAAATGGTGATAACATCAAAACTGTGGCAGTTGTTTTTCTTTTTTAAGGAAAAAAATAACGGTCTTGGCAACTTAGATGAAAGTATTACTGCTGTTGAACATGGAGATCTTATGTGTGCCACACCGTGGAAACCTGCAAACTTTCAAAGTATGTTAGACACTGACTTAAAAACACATAAATAACAATCTTTTAAACCATCTACTTTTTGTTTTGAAAAGAGTGGTGTGACACAGCCTAAATTCTGGCAATTGGAAAGAGAAAAATAAAAATGGGACATCAACCGCACACCTGGGGGTGCAGGCCGAGGGTTCAAGTATACCATTTGACCATCTGTAAATCATGACAATGTTATGGTTACACCCTGCTTTCAAATCACAGAAGCAGTTATGACAGTGATGAACATTATTTCCCTGTCTGTTAAAAGCAGGCCTGACTGAGACCTGAGTTATAAAATCTTGTAATGTTACAATAACATGCTTTAAACATATAGTTCATAGCAATCAATTGGTGGGACAAATACATATGTTGTTGGCCTATGCCAATGTAATAACAGTGCCTATTGCACCTGTGACAAGTGAAAGGGTCTACCTTCTTTACCCTGTATAGTGAAATACTCCAAAGTACTGAGTAGGGTAAGGCTTGAAGCATAGGTTTGGAGTACAATCTAAATTTTGCATATTATAATTGTTAAAATTTAAAATGACAAAACCTGCATAGAGTGCACTTATTTTTTAGGGGTACCTGTCAGTAATAAGACAAACGGAGCATTAATTTGACTTTTGGTTTTGCGTTGGAACATATTGTAGGGGTGGGTCAGCAATGCTGGCCCCAGTATTTAGGTTTGGTTATGAGCATTAAAAACGTTATACATGTGGAGCACTTTTCTGAATACACACATGATACAGTGTAGCAAGATGTATATCAAAACATTATAACATAAACGTGAAACATAAGCATATTGGTAATAGAACAATTTCAGTATTGAGCATAATGCATAAAATACACTTTAAACAACACATATAGACTGTAAACTTAGCTTAGAGTCTAGAAATGTTAGAGTATTGTGAATTTACTGGTTGGATAAAAATGCATTCATTGCTGTAAGGCTATGACAAAAGTTGTTTTACATTTGTTTTGACAGGATAAGAAAGCTGAAAATACAATCAAAAGAATGAATATGTGTGGACATACGTACACAACTTCACCCTCCAGCGTAACTGATTACTTGCTGAGGGCAGAAGCCCTTGTACTAATAATAGGTGTGAGATTTAACTGTTTGCACTAGACAAAGCAGAAGGGCTTGGGCTGGGTTATGCTGTCAAAATACCTTGGATCTTTTTAAAACCTGTAAATAAGAAACAATTATTGGCAAATACACATTTTCTTTATTTACCCCTTTGGGGGGACAGTGATGTACCTTGCAACCTTTGTGGGTATTACACTGGAAGGGAGGAAGGGTAGCTTACCCCCTTCCCCCAAGCTCCTACTGGTGGAAGAGACAGCTCGAATATTGTAGCAATAAAAAGGTTAGCTGTGGATGGTGACATGTCCCCACCTACTACACTTTAAATTATAACAAGATAATATTACAATTAGTTTAGTAAGTTTCATACCTTACTATAAAGATGGGGAACTTCTTTTTCTCTAGAAGAAAGAGAAGAAACACAGACAAACAACAAAAGCAAACATACACAAGTTTAAAAATAAAACAAGATTATTTCCATAGGATAAAAGAAGCCAAGCATCCCTGGGTTCCCTTATCCTAAGCATGACAAAATGTCAGCTGAGTTTTTAAGATCCGGATTGATGGGAATACTGTACGTACATATTTTTAGAATGCATTTCAAAAAGACAAAAAATGATTACACCATGGTCACACAAAAATAAAAGCCATTGTTTTTAACTGTAGATGGTAAACTCTCAAAAACAGCTGCAATAGTCCTTTTTCAAAAGTGTACTGCATAAATATAAAAAAGTAATATAATAAAAAAAATTATGGGGAGGTGATGAATAATTCTCCCCTTCCAGCTGGAGTATTGCCTGTGTTGGCTGCAAGTCAGAAGAAATGAGAAGAGAAAAAAAGTTTGTTCCTTTTTACTTAGAATACTAGTTTTGCAATAAAAATCAAATTACATGGTTCACTCTTGGTGTGCTTTCATGAAAACATACATTTTGTGTGAAAAGTTGTGCTTTAGGTATGGAATACACATCAAGTTTGAACTGGTAGTAACATAGAATGTTGAAACACAAGAAGGTCAAATAACATGTAAAAGGTCACAGCGTGCATGCAAGGGTCGTTCAAACCCAGTTATTTTTGTAGTGTCCTTGAACACTACTGATATTAAAATATCTTTAAATAATAATAGAGCATACAATAAAACTGCTGGCCAAGACAGTACACATACACAAAAAGAAATACTTAACAGAAAATAAGACTGACATTATTTTACACCAATTTGCTGAGGTAATGCCCATAGTTTCATTAGAAAACTGTACGTGTTTTAGATATATGTGCTGCCTCCTGCCCGTCTTGTAACACTGACAACCTGTTAAACCAACAAATTTATACATATCTCCATGCAAAATCTTTCCAGAACAAAACACTTTTTTAAACACCTTTCAACTCCTTTAAACTACAGCACAACATACTATCTGTAAGTGGACACATCTAGTATAACATGGTTACACCTTTTGGCGCATAGCCAAAATATGGCACTCTGCCGTTTTGCAAAAAGTTTCTGGTTTTAACTAGAAGTATGATAAAGCCATTCATAGCTATTAACACATGACATTTTCACCTAGCAGTGGCTTGGCACATTGCCTGCAAACTATAAATCTTTCTGCACATTGCAATCTATGACGTCATAACTCTTCACCATCAACACTACCTGCTCCAACCAACAACTACATACAAAAGTTCTTCACTGACCCTATTTAGGCAGCACAAATGTTCCATTAAAAATAAAACCAATTAAAACAGTCAGCTATGAGGCAAAGAAGCTTCTTCTCTTTTTTTTTTTTTTTACTGTAACATGTCGTGCACCAAAGGCAGTCAATGCTATTTTGCAATTTGGACAACAGAACATAATTACAGAACACGGTTATATGCTTTAAAATATGCACGAGAGAGACGCAGCATTACCTTGTTTAGTATATATATCACAGAAATAAAACAGACAGACATAAAACAACTTTAAAATAAAAAAATTCAGACTTACCCGGTGCCAAGGCATTTTCCTTCTTCTTTGCTGATACACTGGTCTGAGTGAGAAAACTGACTGCATGACCTTCATGATAATTTCCAAACACTGCAGCTATTAACCCTTTCAAAGGTTTTCTTTTGGCCATTTTAGTAACCTGCCAAACCAAGTATTTTTCCAGAGCTCTGGTTTGCAGTTTAAAAACAAAACAACACACAAAAAAATCTGTAACAGTACTAGGTACTAGGTTGAGATCTATCTGGTGGAGGTCCCCAGTACCTGGGTTTGGGATCAAATGTTTCAGCCTCTATAAGAGGCAAGGGGACTTAAAATTGATACAGAAAAACTTGAAACTACACAGATAGGCAACATGGGGGGGGGAGGATTTTCAAATCATCCCGTCTGTAGTCACCTACTGTACGTACATACACAGTAGTTTATTTTTCTTTCTCTAAATGTTGCTTATCTAACGTTACTTAATCAGCCGCTGCTTTTCTCCTAAAAGCAGCCTGAACTGTGAAAGCCATCATTAGCTCTAACAGTATATACTTGCAGCAAGCACAAATTACAAGGGCAAAGGGCAGTGCAGTTGCCCTTGTAATTTGTTTGGCCAAACTTGTCAAACATACACTTTGCCAGTCCAGATAATACTAACTCTGGACCCAGCTTATTTTTTGTTCCCTTGTTTCCCATATTATCTAGGCCTGTCCTTTATAGTGCACACTCGCTCCAAGGTATTCTTGTACTTACAGTGATGATGAGTGTCGCCGGCCCCTAGGCGTCATGTCCTGATGGGGTTCCACAAAAATATCCTTCTTTTTGTCCAAGGGAAAAACCCAATCACGAGGTGATATGGACCGAAGAACTCATCCTGCCGACTACGCCAAAACTGTGATCGCAAATTCTCTCACTGTAAGTATTACCTGAGCAACCACTCCCGTCGTCACGGGGCAAAAACCACACCACTGGGTTTTGTCTTAACGTTGCTTTATTTGATCAAATCTTTCACATGCATGCGGGAGTTCTGCAAAGGAGAAGCTCCCCGATTACTGCTCACAGTAGCTTTTATACATTTTACAGTTTACTTAGGCGTGGCTATAAGTGATTTCATTCTAAGCATGCTTACAACAGCTTTTTCTTATCTCTTACAAAACCTTACTATCAGCATTTTCCCTTATATGGAATTGTTTTCTACCTTATTCAGTTCTTTCTTATCAGACAGCAACTGCCAGTTCTAACTAGTTTTATTCAGCTACACGGCTATATTTTTCACCTAAAGTAACCCTGCTTCAGCAAGCCTGGACATGCGCATTTATTTTAGCTACTTAGTTAAATCATGTGAGACTAAGCATTATTTCATATTCTTTTAAAAATAAAATCCCTCACAGTGCCTAACTGTGGATTTCAGGAGCTGTTTTTGTTTCCCAAAAGTGCAGAGGATTCAAATTATGGAAGAGACTGCGTGTTACTGCAAGGTTGGAGGAATGGCTGTTTGGTGAGTGAAGACCAGGTGTTTGGTGGTTTTGGTGGTCCGGACAGTCCCGAAGGTTCAGTGGCACTGCAGTCGCAGTCTTGGATCCCAGAATTGGACATCTGACTGTGTATGCGCTGCAGGCTACAACAAGGCAATCTTACTGGGAGCTGGATCACCTGAAACTAAAGAAAAACACCAGCTCAGGTAAGGCAGTGCCACGTGGCATTAAAATGCTGAGCAGTATGGCATGTGGGTTCTTTTGAGTTAGTGAGTGATTTAATTTTTCTGTGAGGTTAAGTGTTGGGGGGAATTGAGAAACTGTCTTAGGCAGTGGGCTGGGAATTGAAAAACGCAAAGACTAGTATTGTTCTGAACTTCTTACTGTGAGGTTGTGGGGGAAATAGAAACTGTTTGAAATTGAATAGAAAGTATGTCTGCAACTCTGCATACTCCATTGCAATGGCCGCGATTGGTGCCTTAACTCAGCCCTGGACTGGTTTTCTGTGTAATGTTTTGCTAACCTGTGATTAATTTGATTTTTCAAAGCACAGTTTTTTGGGGCTTGTTATGTGTGTGTGCTTTCCAGTTCCCTCGCTCAGCTCTGCCTATGAGGGGGTGAGGTTTCTATGGCTTGTTGTGGGGCTGAGCTGTTTGACTGGGCTGGGCATTTTTTGTCTTTTATTGCTGAGCAGGCAAGGTAAGCATACTGGGAGCCAGATCACCTAAAATGTAAAATGCCAAGCTCAGGTAAGGCAGTGGAATTAATTTTAAATACAGACAGTACTTATCTGGTCTAGGATTGAGGTTCTGAGTTCTGATTGAGGTGGGGATTGGAAAGCAGTGTGAACATGTTTGGCTGTCTAGGTTGTTCTGTTCATATTGTGTTCTGTTGCCTTGGGGGTGGGGGTGATGTTTCTGGCTTGTTGTGGCGCTGGGCTAGGCATCACATGCTTCTTTTTGGATTGCTGCTTGAACACACAAAGGTACTCAGGTATTGTAAGTCAAGTGCCAGTTGTTACTGTTCTTCTGAGATTGTGTGGGGGCATGGGGTGGGGGTTTGAAAGTGTGCCATTGTGATGTGTCCTGTTGTTTAATCTACTTTGCTGCAGTAAATTTTGACATTCTGTGCTTTCTCTCATTTTGTATTGTTGTGTTGCCTACAAACTGGGGAGGGAGGTTTCGATCGAAGTCTGTGGCTTGTTGTGGGGTTGGGCAAATCACTGTGGGCTAGTGCAATTTTGATTGACTTGTCATTATTTATTGTCTATCAAAAGCACATGGTGACATGAGTGAGGGCTAGTGCAAACCACTGCGGGCTAGTGCAATTTTAGACTGACTTGTCCTGCTGGCCAGTGCAAAAAAAAAGTTAAGGTCAACCCCTGCATATGCACATATAGTAAATCAAATACATAAGAGAGGCAGAAGGAAGATATCATGTATTTACAACACACACTTCAGAACTCTGATTCTAGAATCTTAAAGAAGAACACCTATCCTCTCACGATCCCATCCAAAAAGCCAAAAAAAAAAAAATTAGACTTTTAAGTCCCCCAAATAATTTCCTTATTACCTGTATCTTTATATTTGGTGCTATCTATCATTGCTAATGTAAATATCCCTGGAGCAGTACAGTGCAGTTCTGCATGCTCAGCACAGCTCCACATAGCTTGACTGTATCACTTATACAAAGTAGCAGAGCTGTGCTGAGCATGTGAAATGGTACAGTGCTGCTCTGGGGTTGTTCATTTTAATGCTGTTAGGATGTATCAAACATTAAGACTCACCCGTGAATGAAAACAGTAATTTTGAGGGCTTAAAAGCCAAATCAGAGGAATTTGGTTCAGGGGGTGGGGCAGTGGGAGGACGAGTCTTCTCCTTTAAGTTTACGTAGATTATACTTGAAATTAAGTTGTTGCAGGTTTATTTTCAGATGTGTTAAAGGATTAGCATGCTCAGAGTCCAAACTACTCTGAGACGAGGATGAAACATCACCAGCAGCACTTAAGATGCACTCTGATGGTACGTTTGTAGGTGGACATCCAAGATATTTGATTGCAACTTGAGCTATGCATTATGTCCTACTTGATACGTTGCAGAGTTAGACATAGAAACATAGAAGTTGATGGCAGATAAGGACCGCAAGGCCCATCCAGTCTGCCCATTTGTTTTTCTACCTTATAAATGTGTCATTGGCCTTTGCTCTGTCAATGGCCTATCTATTCATACTCATCTGTATTGCTCCCTTATGCCTATCCCATGCCTGTTTGAAGCCCTGCACTGTATTCATATCCACAACTTTTTTTAGGTAGGCCATTCCATGCATTCACCACCTTTTCTGTGAAAAAGAACTTCCTCACATTACCCCTTAATCGGCCTCCCTCTAATCTCATGCTGTGACCTCTTGTCCTGCTATTTTTCTTATATTGAAACATGTTAGACTCTTTCACATTGTTAATGCCCTTAAGGTGTTTGAATGTTTCGATCATATCACCTCTCTCCCTCCTTTGCTCTAGGGTATGCATATTGAGCTCAATTGATCTGTCCTCGTATGTTTTCTGGTGCAGTCCCTGCACCATTTTGGTTGCCCTTCTCTGGACTGCCTCAATTTGGTTAATGTCCTTGTGAAGGTGTAGCCTCCAGTACTGCACGCAGTACTCCAGATGGGGCCTAACCAATGTCTTGTAAAGAGGGATTATTACCTCCCTCTTCCAACTTGTGATACCCCTACTAATAGACCCTAACATCCCACTAGCCTTACCTACTGCTTTAGTGTTCTGCTTGGATGATTTCAGGTCATCAGTGATGATGATGCCCAAGTCTCTTTCTTCCCTTGTGACTGCCAGCAACTCCCCTCCCAGTCTATAGGTGACTTCAGGGTTTCTCTTCCCTATGTGCATGATCTTGCACTTCTTTGCATTAAACCCCAGTTGCCACTCTTCCAACCATTTTACTAGTTTATCCAGATCTCTTCCCATTCTGCCCACCCCATCTGGATCATCTACTCTGTTGCAGATCTTGGTGTCATCTTCAAACAGACAAATCTTACCCTCCAGTCCATCTGCAATGTCACTGATGAAGATATTGAAGAGGACTGGCCCCAAGACTGAACCCTGAGGTACCCCACTTGTGACTTGCATCTCTTCTGACTGTATGCCATTTACCACCACTCTCTGTTTTCTGCCCCTTCCTGCTTTGCCACAGGAAATGTCATGACTGTGCTACCCTATAAAAGGAGTGTACTTTGGGGAGGTTGGGGATGGGGATGGGAGTGGGTGGCTGGGCCCTTCCCCTGCTGAAATAGAACCATGGATGAAAGAAACAAGGAGGTAAGAGCAGAAACAATCAGTGAGCAACAAATGCAGTAACCCTGAAAGCTTATCCTAATGATAGATAAAACTGTAAAACCTGTAAAGCACCACCTGTAATAATTTCACAGAGGATATACCCTGTAAGAAACACTTTGCTACAGAGAAAAATAAAGCAGTAACAGAAGATACACCTTGCAAAAGACAATTTGAATCAGAAGATTACAGCAGTAATCTGTTAGCACACACCTGTAGGCACACCTTGTAATAATGCAGCAGAAGGTATACCCAGCAACAACAATTTGAATCAGAGAAAAATAAAGCAATAAAATGTTGGCAACAAACAGTAACAATCCCTGTGAGTATAAAATAAAAATAACAACACACAGTAAATCTGCCTAGCCAAAATAAGTCTTAATCCATTCCCTTGCTCTGGTAAGGGTCTTTGCTCTGTCCTTCCAAGCAACCTAGAAGGAAAGAGCTCAGGTGAAGCTAGGTTCTTTGGCCATCAAACCTAGTCTTCCACATAATGTGTTAGGCAGGAGGATTCACACACAGGATGAAAAAATAACTAAATGTTTCAGCATTTAATGAATATTTTGTGAAGTGGTTTAAAAGCTGTAGTTATTGTTTTCTAACTGTGTGCATATTGAACTTAATTTCTGTATCTAGTGCAACCCACTTAAGCTGCTTTTAATGGTCCTTCTTTCAGGCAGCCCCCCTTCCCCCAATCCAGCCCGTCTTTTTCAATTTTTTTTTTCAGCCTGTATCTCAGCCCAGCTCAACCCAGCTCTGATTTCTGATTTGGGAAATGGCCCCTCTTTTAGGCATCCCCCCCTCAATTCAGCACAGCCTTCTCAAAGGATTTTTTTTCACCTTTTCCAGTTCACTGCTCAGCTTGGCCCAACCCAACTATGATCCCCAATTTGTGAACCTGGACCAGCTCCTCCCTTCTCTCAAGCCATCGGCTGACCCGTACTGTAAGTTGGCAGGTTTATTAAAAAGGGAAAGCACTATCAAAGTTTACTGTAAACTGACTTCATGGTCTAGGTCAGCACTGGGTGAGTTGCTAGCGGAGTACAGGTGTGGGTGTATTAAACAGGAGCTCATATCAAAAACTATTTGGCTAGTGCTTTTGAGAGCTGGCTCAGACCCCTCATTTCAGTTGACCACAAATGTGGTTCCAGGGGTAAGGCTGATTGAACTACATGGGAGCTCTGTTCAAAAATTACAATCCTGAACTGGGGTGGGTTGCTAGCATAGTATGGGTGGGTATATTACACGGGAGCTCTATGCTGGGTTAAAATTCATCTGGCTAACTGTGAGAGTGGGAGGGCATGATTGTGAGCAAGGCTGTAGCAGGGGTCAAACTGTTTCTGTCATCAGTTATGTTGCACTCATTTGTCATTATGAGAATCTGTCAGACACTCTGCATACCATTATTATAACACACATCTTGTTTTGCTTAATTTTCCATATATTTTTTATGATTTTATTCTTCTAGTAGATAAATGACAGCATTTTAATTTAAGCAGCACTTTTATCATTTTGCAGCTGCAATGCAGATTTTGCTGGGAAGGTGTGTGTGTGTGTGTGTTGAGTGGATGCCTTGTACTCTATATAACAGATATTGAAGATTCTTCAAAACAAGATGCATGTTATAATAACATTATGCAGAGCATCTGACTGATACTCATAATGACACTATCATCTATACAACATAATGTCTTTACATTTGTAAATGGAATTACATTTATGGCAGAAATCTGATCAGACTTATTGTACTTTATTTTGTAATAAACCCGCTAGTTAAACAAAGGTAAAACTCAAGTGCTGCCAAGCAGTTTAAAATGTGGAATGTATCTATGGATGTGTGCACTCATCTCACTGAGCAGTGCTGACAGACACAGCAGAATGACATTTGTATACAGGAATGAGGCTCAAGATACATAGAAAACAGTAATTAGCACTTCATAACCACTTCACTTCATTAAGAGCTAGATACAGTAGATAGATAAATAGATAGATAGATAGATAGATAGATAATCGATCCCTGTCTCACTAGTCAAACTGAAGCCAGCAGCAGGATTCCAGCTGTAGCTTCAAAAGTAAAGAAAATCCTGTTGTTCTCATATAGAGAAAGCAGGTGAGCGGTTCCTCTTGCTAAACGGGGCACCCTTGATTTTTGAGTGGACACAAACATTATTTTAGAGTATGGTTCAGAAAACAAATACCAGAATCTCACTAAAAGTGTTCCATCCTGTTTACCTAAGTTCATGTGCTTGTTTTGTGAAAGTGCATCATTTTTATTAGGTTTTTAAATTTTTTTTAAATCAAAAACAAGATGGTGGCCATACAAAAGAAGAATTTTGTCTCATGAAGGAAGAATCTCAAAGAAACGTCTTCTGTCATAACCTGGAAGATTCTTCTTTTATATCAAACATCTATCTGAAAGACTGTACTGAGCATGCTCAGAACTGAAATGCTAAATCCTTGTAATTTGGGAACTGATTAATATTCTTTTCAACAAACCACCAAAAAGCATCATTCTAGGGCAAGCTCTTTCTATTTTAAAATTGCAGAACAAAATTCCGAACTATCTGGGCTGTAGGTGATGACCGGAAAAAAAAATCTAGCAAAAAACACAAATTTTTCTGAAAACTACACTATTCAAATCTCAGAATCTGCACATCTGACCAGAATGAGACTTATCAAATACAGAGAACTTGCCCTTCTGTCCATGCTTACAAACTCTTGTACAATTCTGTAGAAAGGGGGCAAAGCTAATAAGATGCAAAGTTGCAAAGTTAGGGGTTTAACATTAAACAGCCTACTGAACCCTAACTATAGGGGCACTACTGCACTGCACCCCTATAATATATATAATTTGCAAAAAACTGCATTAATGCAACAGTTAGGGTAACTTAGCGCCACAAAAGTAGGGAAATATGGTATTAGGGTTTCTCACCCTAATGCCCCCACCCCACCCCCAAGCAGCAAAATGAAAAACATTAGGATTTGGGGTCTCTGGAGTCTTGGCAAATTAGTGGTGGAGTCTTCCTTGGGGATTGTCAACCTTATTGCCAACCCCATTCTGTGATCAAGCAATGTCAGGCATGATCTCCTTTTTTCACACATGACTGACATGGGGGAAGGGTGAGCATCAGGGTTGACCACCCCCTAGGAAGACCCAACCAATGATTTGCCAAAACTCCAGAGATCCAAAACCCTAATGTTTTTTCCTTTTGCTGCTTGGGGGGAGGATTAGGGTGAGAAACCCTAATGCAAAATTTCCCTTCTTTAGTGTCGTTAAGTTACCCTAAGTGGTGCATTAATTCAGTTTATTGCAAATTATTTCCTTACTTTTTTAGATAGTATAATCAAATTCTCATCTGCCTGTAGAAGTGCAGAGCCCAGAGGGCCTTGCTCTGCCATTCCCCCTAGAGATGCATACAGGTATGTTGCTGTGGCCATTTCAGTCAAAACAGCAATTGAATTGTCAACATAGCCTGATTATTACCCCACCTTATGAACATCATGCTGAGAATTTTCAAATCCCTACTAAAAGCCAGCCCGCCAGTGCAGCAGTTGGATTTCCGCTTGCGACACCAGTGACCCGGGTTCGGGAATGAGCCCGAGAAGCTGGAGGGCCGGCCAGGGGGAGAGGACTTGAGCATCCCAGGGACTGCTCGTCCTCTCTGGGGGAAGGGAGAACCAGAGCTTGGCTCTTGTCTGGCCCCGGGTGGAGACCCGAGGTACAACAAGCCCGATGGCTAACGGGGGGGCGATGTGCCAGACGTCAGCGCTGAAGCGCCTTGACGTCAGGGGACACGGTACATCATGAGAACACCAGAAAAACACCTCACGGCCTCCTAGTAGATGGAGCACCAGACCCCGACCCTCAATGCCCCATCTGCCCAGAGACAGCATCCCAACGAAAGATAGACACATCGGGGAGTATGGGCCTCCACCCCGTACCCTGCCTGGGGGGTATAACCATGGTTCCATGGGGGATGGACTGCACTGGTCGCCAGGTAGGTGAGCGAGGGCTGAAAAGGCTGTAGGTGACTCCCGAAGAAATGGGGGCTGCGAGGAGGAGGGGAGCAAAAAAAAAAATATCCCTACTAAAACATCATTCCGCACCATTGCAACGTCATTCCATGCCACAGGGCGAAAACACATTTTGGCCAGGATTTGAAAAATGACAGCTGTCATGTTCATAAAATAGTGTAAAAATGTCTATGTTGAAAATCTGGTGTCAAAATATTTACAATTAACAATGTCACAAGCAAGCATAATAAAATTTCAAGGCATGCGCATAACTTTGCCATTGTTACATAGTTATTTATTTCACATTTTGGATTAAAACCTTTGAGCACAGAAAGCTCTTTTACAAAGGTTCTAAGTCAATGCAATACAAAAACAAGACAATATGACACAGGCAAATACAGAACAATGGGAAAACAAGTATGATAAACACAAGCAACGTAGCTTTGAGTCAGTTAACAAGAACAAAGTTTCAGAACTACAATACTTTGCAATGAAATACCATTGTCCAGAATGAAATTACTACTTTAACTGCAACCCATGGAAAAAAGAATTGTAGCCAGGTTCAGGCTTTGTCAGGATATAAGGGGGTAAGGGGAAAATAAGTGGGTAATATAGGACTAGGTTAGAGGGTGGGAAGAGCAAGAATAGACAGGAGTCAGGGTAAGGGGGAGCTAAGAAGCCAGGAAAAGAAAAAGGAAAAGAAAAAGAAAAAAACAAATTTTAACCCCAAATTTCCATCATAATTTTTTTATGACCCCCACCTCATGAACAAGGGTGGTAAACATTTTCAAACTTTGCCGGAAAGGTGATTTCACTAAGCTGCCATGAAATTACCTTTTGGAATTCCACCAACATCGTTCATAAGGTGAGGTCCTCAAAAGGACATGTTGAAAATGTGCAAAAATATGCAAAAATGCCTGAGTTATGCATCAAAGTTGAAAACCCCATTTGACATACATTGAACCACACTTACCTTAGTTTCTCATATTGCAGTTGGCAGTTCCAGCAGCAAGACATGTCTTTGATCAGAGATTGGATCTTGATAACTGCCTAAATCCTATGTCACTTCTCTCTCCTAATATCTTTCTTCACATCATGATAGATGTAAAAAAGAAAATGTCTGAACCATCCCCCACACCTGCTACCTCCTTATCTCCATCGCAAACTATGGTACATGTGTATTCTTGCTCTTATTCTGGCTGGAGATGTTGAACCAAACCCAGGTCCAATAGCTCCTATGTCCCCCTCCAATCTTATCTTGAAGGGGGTTAAGGGGCTCCAAATTGTTCACCTAAACATAAGAAGACTTATTCATAACATTATAGACCTGGAGGCTTGGGTGGCCTTGTGCCACCTTATATATTATGTATCTCCGAAACATGGCTAAAACTCTCCATTCCTGACTCTGCTTGTTTTCTACCCAATTACAACATCACTACATTGTGACCGCCCTGCAAGCATGGGGTGGAGTTGCTATCTACTGCAAGCCTCATTTAAATCTCTCTGCTCTCCCCTTCCCCCTCTCTTTCACACTGCAAAGTTCTGCATGCTGGCCTCTGCCTAGGTGATTCTAAGAAACTCCACATCGTCTGTGCTTACAACACCCCCATAGGAGGTATTACTCGTTTCACTGAACTTAGCTCTAACACTATTGCATCTTCCAGTCAAAATGAAGTTATTATTCATGGTGATATAAGCTTTGACTCACTAGTTAATCAAACAAAATTTGGACACTGTTATTGAAAGTTTTAATTTACATCAACTAATCTCTGACCCTACCAGAGTGTCGGCTAACTCAAGTATCTGTACCCACCTAGACTGGATCCTGGATAATAGCATGGATAGAATATCCAGTGCTGGCATATTCTCTGATACCATATTGAACCACACCCCGATATACTGCGTCTGGTGTGAAAACTCCCTCTCCCCCCCAAATCATCTTCCTTCACAACTATGGTAACCTTAGCCCTTCAGGATTCCTATCGGACATCTCTGAGATTGACTGGACTTACATCTACTCCACAGAGAATGTCAAAATGGCACTGGATTATTTCATATCACAATTCTGTGCTCTTCAAAACTCACATGCTCCTTTAATCTCCCATAAGATCAGTGGAACTCCAACCATGTGGCTTAAAAAAGACCTTATTGCACAACTAAATGCTAAGGATAGAAGCTGGGCTCACTACAAGGCCTTTGGCCTTCTCCCTGACTTACTTGACTACAGAGCTAAAAGAAATGTTTGTAAACACAATATACATCAGGCCAAATCTCCTTTTGTAAAATTCTTCTAATTGCTGCTGCTGGTGATTCAAAAAAGTTTTGGTCCCACATAAAAATCTTCCTGGGGTCTAAACATACCCAGACAATAAATGACATGGTCTTAGATGGTGTGCACTGCAACAACCCTGCTACCAAAGCAAACTCTTTCAACAAATTCTTCTCAGATTTATCCACTTACACTGCTCTCTTTGCTTCTTTGCAGCCTTCCATCCCTAACCCCACTGATGATGTGAGCTACTCTTTCCCTCAGTTTCACTTCCATTTGGTTACTAGACTAGAAGTTCTGAAATTGCTGAAGTTCATACCTGACTGTACTAGTGTTGGTGCAGATGGTCTCGAACCTAAACTTTTAAAAATGGCAGCTCCCCTCCTCATGTCTCCTCTTGCAAGAATCTTAAACCTCTCACTCTGTAGTGGTACAGTCCCTGATATTTGGAAGATCACCAGTATAGCACCATTCCATATGAAAGATGACCCCCCAAGTCCACCCTTAACTATTGACCATTTGCCATCCTTTTAGTTCTAAGTAAAATTCTCGAGAAACTGATCTCCCTCCAAACTATTTCCTTTCTACACTATCACAACCTCCTTGCAGACTCCCAACATGGGTTTAGAAAAGGACACAATACCACCACCACCCTTCTAAAATTCTCAAACAATGCCAAAGAAGCTATGAATGATGGCCTTCTTATAGGAGCAATCTTTATAGATCAAACAAAGGCATTTGACCTGGTCAATCACCCACTTTTCCTAGCTGAAACTCAATCTCTAGGCTTTTCCACTGATGTTGCTACTTGGTTTGGCAGCTATTTGTTTCATAGAAAACAGTGAGTTAAATTTAACTCTACTGTCTCCAGCCTTTACTCCATGAACATTGGGGCTCCTCAAGGATCTATCCTTGGTCCCTTACTTTTCACTATCTTTATTAATGACATCTCACAAATTGCCTTCACTTGCTCGTCACTGCTATATGTGGATGATTTAGTACTTTATCACAGTACTAAATCTATTTCTGACCTAAGCACCACTCTCTCATATGACTTCTTCCTTATTCAAAGCCAGCTCACAAAAAAAAAACAATCTTGTCCTAAATGCCAGCAAAACACGATCCATATTATTTGGTTCTGCCACCAAACTAAGGAATTGTAATGAGAAGCTGTCTATTACCAATGCTGATGGTTCCCCCCTGGAGAATGTTAGTTCCTTCAGCTATCTTGGTATCACGATTGATCCCTCCCTAGATTTTGACTTTCACATTATCAACACTTGCAAATCTGTCAACTCTAAACTTGCCGTTGCCTATAAAACCAGTTATGCCTTAATCCCTTCTGCTAGAACTGCCATTGCGCATGGTGTTCTACTCACAGCCATTGCCTATGTCTCAGTGACCTACAGTATGCTGGAGCTGCCAAAAGTAGGCTTCTCAACTGTGATGCCACCAATAATAACATTTGCCATTGTGCTTTAGCCTCTCCCTTACCTCACTCCCCACTGCCAGCTCTACAGTGACCTGAACTGGCCCTCTCTATCAGCCCACCATTCTCTCTCCTTTGGGTCTGTTATAAATAGTATAATTTGTTCTGGTGTTCCTTCCTCTCTTGCTAAAATGCTGACTCAGACAAACTCTTGCTACAATCTTTGTTCAGAGGACCAAACCCTTCTAAGCATCCCTAGATGCAAAATAACTATGGGGACCAGGGCATTTTCACATGCTGCACCCCAATTCTGGAAGTCACTACCTGTAGGGATCAAGCTCTCTCCAACTCATGCCTGCTTCCAAAGGGTGCTACATACACACCTACTAACATCTGACTCTTGCAACTGTTTCCATCCTCCTTGAATTCCCCCCTACTCTCACCTTCTGCCCTACCTTTCTAACCTCATCCCTACAACCTTGGCTGCTTTCCCTACTGATCTCTCACTGCACATTTACTCTGAGAGCCCCTCACCCTACCCTTCCCTGTATAATACAGTCCTATTTATCTCCCCAATCTCTTCATGCCCTAGTTCCCCTTGAACACATTGCTGACTGCTTCCACTCAGCTTCTAATTTTCCCTCTAATGGTTTACCTCAGCACTTAGATTGCCTAAGCCATTATTGAGGGTTATCGCTCTGTATTTTCTAGTTTAATGTGTATTCTTGGTTGAGTATACTTTTGACTAAAAGTTGCATATCTCTGTTCAGTGTTGTTTTTATAATGTATGTTACCTTTATCTACCCTGTATAATTCCTATTGAAGTTATGACTAATGTTTCTTGTATGTACTGCTTTTCCTTAACAATATTGTATTCTATATGTTGACTGTTTCAATTGTACTCTCCCCAGTTGTGTCTGAAAATAGGCATTTCTATGTTCAGTGCACTTAACCGGTTATCAAATAATAAATAAATAAACAAACATGAGACCTGTTAAGGTGAGTGATGTGTGTGGGGTGTACTGGGGATGGTGCTGAGTGGGATATGGGGGTGGAGGAGCTGATCAATAAGGGACAGTTTTCTTTTTTGCAGGTTTAAAACAAACATCAAGGGACTATTTTGTTTATTTCAGGCACAGACATTGATGGGGGGTGAGGTGCCACTAGAAACCAGGTAAAGACTAAAAAGTTATGAGAATGGAAATCTGAGAGTGGGGGTGCCTCTAGACTCCAAGGAAAGATACATTTACAACAGGGACACAGTTGGAGGGTTGGGGTGCCACTAGACACCAGGAAAATATAAGTTTACAAGGGGGACAGCAATCAGAGTTTGTGTGTGGTGGAAATGCTACTAGGCACAAGGGGAAGCTAAATTTACCTGCCTGTCTAGCCATTATCCCAAAAAGTGCTATAATTCAAAAATGGTATGATTCTTTTGGGGCACAGACCCCAAAATTTCATGAAAAAATATCATATTGTCTGGGCTGTAGATGAGAACAAAAAACACGCGGTAAGTATACGGAAAATTTTTTTTTCTGTTTCTTACCACTCCATCTCAAAAACTGTGCAAGATGCCATTATGAAACTATTCAAATTTGAGACACTAACAGCCTGACTGTGAATTCAAAATTTTGAGTTATTTCATCAAAGTATGCCAGAGCTATTAAGGTGTAAAAAAAAAATGGGGTTTAACATTGCAAACTTTTTATCAATCGCACTATTTACTGCTCAAACAGTAAATCACAATTTAGCAATCACACTTTTTTTACTGTTCAAATAGTAATTCACAATTATTGATCACACTGTTTTTTATTTACTGTTCAAACAATAAATCACAATTATCGATTGCACTGTTTTTTTATTTTCTGTTGAAACAGTAAATCACAACTTATCAATCACATTGTTTTTTTTTTCAGTTTTTGGACCCTCCATATCTCCAAAACTGCACAAGATGCCATCACAAAGCTTTTCACATCTTGAGACTCTGACAGTCTGGACAGCCATACCAAATTTTGTGATAATTAAATAATGGCAAAGTTATTAAGGTGCAAAAAATTGGGTTAACATTAAATTGCCAGCTCAACCTAACTATAGTGGTGCTACCACACTGCTATAATAAATATTGCACATTACAAAAAAAACTTAGTTAATCCACTAATTAGGGTTAAACTGAAAATAAGGTAGGACAATGTGGTGCTAGGATTCCTAACCCTAAAACCCACCTTGCAGGAAGCAACAGGAAAAAATATTATTTGACCTCTTGTGCATTTTTCAAATCAGGTGTGGGGTGTACCTTGGGGTTGTTAACCCTAATGCTCACTCCATTCCATCAGCAAATATGCTGAGATGTGTATAATATATGACAATGGGGTTAGGGTTAACAACCCCAAGTCACACCCCTGGCCTGATTTGTGAATGCACTGGAGAGATCAAATAGTAATATTTTTTCTTGTTGCTGCCTGCAGGGTGCAGGAGGGGTGTTAGGGTTGGGAACACCAGCATCACATTTCCCTACTTTTTTCAGTTTAACCCTAACTAGTGCATTAACAAAGTTTTTTTGCACTGAATTTCCTTACTTTTTGAGACAGCATATTCATATCCTCATTTTCCTGTTGGGCCTGTGTCTCTGTTTCTCCATAGATGCATACATGTATGTTGCTGTGGAAGCCAGCCATTTCTTTCCTTTGTTGTATGGCTTGCTAAAGTTCCAATGTTATTCTAGGGGAATTTGCATTTTTTTTTAATTTTTATGTTTTTTCTATCGTCCATACATGTTAATGGGAGGTATATGTGTTATTCTTGTAGCACTCATAAAGACCTTTGTTTTGATACATAGATTGCCCATTAAGTCCTAATATTAAGAAATGTATGGGTTGTTGAAGTTAGAATTTTATCCTATGGGAATTTTTTTTATATTGCCTGTAAATGTTTATTAGAGGAAAATATTCTTGCAGTACTCATTAATGCCTTTGTTTTGATACATAGATTGACCCTTAAGTCCAAATATTGAAGGAGTTATGGCTTGTTAAAGTTCCAATGTTATCCAATGAGAATTTTAATTTTTTTTAATTTTTATGTTTTTTTCATGTGGGCCCTGATTTAGGGGCATTATGTATTATTCTTGTAGAACTCAGTAGTACTTTTGTTTTGATATATAGATTGTCCCTTAAATCCAAAAATTGAGAGAGTTATGGCTTGTTGATGTTCAAATGTGGGGAAAAATAATTCTAAAATCTTTTTTGTATGAGGATGTTCTTTTTTCATATTAATAAAGATAGCCATATGAAAAAGAATGCCTTCATATGAAAAAAGAATGGGAAAAATACCTGAGTCCAAATTCTTTTTTCATATGAATGAAAAAAGCATACAAAAAAGGATGGCTTCATATGAAAAAAGAATTTGGACTTATTTTTTCCCCATTCTTTTTTCATATGAAAGCATCATTTTTTATACACTTTTTTCGTTTATATGAAAAAAAAAATGCCTTCATACAAAAAAAAAAAAAAAGAATCGGAAAAAACCTAAGTCCAAATTCTTTTTTCATATGAAGATATGTTTTTTTTTTTGTATGGACCAATTCTTTTTTTCTAAATCCCATACAAAAAAAGAGATCAGCTCATGAAAAAAAGATTTTTAAATGTTAAAAAAATACACTTCTGGATGATTTGTCCAGAAAATAAGTGCAGAATCCACCTAATGGTGTCCTGATTAGCAAAATATAAGTGTTGGAGTGTGTGTGTGCAGGCTGTCATTTTTATAGGTTTTGAATAAAATAAAAACAGAAACACGATGGCAGCCATATGAAAAATGATGTTTTTACGCATGAAAAATGATTACCCCAATACAAAAAAGGATTCTTTTTCGTATGGACCAAATTATTTTCCTGTTCCAAGCAGCTATCCAAAAGACTGCACTGAGCATGCTTAGAACCAAATTTTAAAATGTTATAACTTTGGAATGGATTGATATGTTTTTACCAAACCAAAATTCCAAACTATCTGGGTGCCAGACGATGACAAAAAAACTCATAAAAATATCAATTTTTAAACTTTTTTGCTATCTGGATTTCAGAATCCACAAATCTGACTGGAATAGATCTGGAACAGAACTTGACAAGGAGCTCTATCCCCAAGACTGTGCATGCAAAATTTCATTAAAATCCATTAAACAGTTTTGAAGATATTAAAGTGCAGATTTTTTTGAAGTTTAACATAGAAATCTCTGCTCAATCCAAACTATAGTGGCGCATATGTATGTATATATACTGTATGTTATACAGATACTGTATATTATAATGGCGCGTTAGAGCAACTATAAAAGGGTTGAATAGGCATTCTAATGTTAAACCTCAAATTTTGCACTTTGATAAGTTTGCAACCATTCAACAGACTTGCAGTGAATATTGCATGTGCAATCTCCTGGGGTAGATCTCAAGCAAAGCTGCTATAGCAACACTCACTCAGGCTCCATTCTCTTCTCTGAAGCTACGACTCGCTCTCTTTCCTCTTTCTAATTTTGTCAGCATGTTTTTCAAAAAGCTCAAGAAACTTTATAAAAAGGGAAAAGATTTCTAACATTTCACAGGGAGTGTGCTTATTTTAAATATGTGGCAGGTCTTTATTTTACTGTGCTAAAAGCGCTCAGTCATGATACAAATTTAGAGCATGAAAAGTGCAGCTGCTTCTATAACACCGGGGGAAAAGCAGGATCAACCAGATAATTTTCTTTTTTAAAATATAACTATTTCTAAATGCAACAGATTTTTATTGTTATACAGAAAAAATGCCTTGTTTTAAATCTCAGACAGCTCCTTATTTTACTAAATTGAAAGTGCTCGGTCACACTACCAATTTAGAGCATGACGAGTGAAACTGCATGACAGGATCAATCAAATTACTTTTTTTACATAAAACTTAATTTTGCAATTATGGCAGGATCGGAGCTGATTGGGGGGGGGGGGCTGCAGGTCCTACCTAATAAATAAGATATATGGGTGATTGTGTAAAGTGGGGGATGTGGCAGGTTGTCTTGTGGGGCCCAAAACATATGTGGGGGGGTCAAAAGAAATGTTGGAGGTTGTGTTTGGGGCCCAAAACATATCTGCCCTGATATTCAGAACTGTGCCTGGCAAGGCGCATGTGGTGGTGCAGCACAACTGAGTTGCGCTCGTGTAACTAAGGAATATATTCAAAGGAGATGAGCCATGGCACATCTCCTCTGAGTATAGCAAGTAATTCGCATTGCACAAATAGGATGTGCTGGTGCATCTCCCCAGACAGGGTTGAATACCAGGAATGGGAACTGCACCAGAGCAACAGAGTTCCGCTGTGCACAAATTTCTGATATTCAGCCAGCAGTATGCAAATGGGGCCATAATGTATGCAGGGCACAAATGGGGTCATTTGCATGTCATTTTGTCCTCATATGCATGAGTTGTACAGGGCTGGCCAGTGAAATGCATATGTCACCCTGCACAGCAAGTAGTGTTGCCAGAAGGGGTCTAGTGGTATCCACCTCCCTCCCTCCCTGTAGGCACGATTGGCAATAATAAAGGAAATTTATAAAAGAGGGCCTTGCGAAGCGCAATTCCCAATGCACCAAGGCACACAGATAATGTATGCAGCACATCTCCAGGGGGCATGCCCATGCATATGTGGCATATACTGATATTCAGCCTGGGATGTGCAGCGCATATGTTGGCACAACTCTGAGATATGCTGCATACTGGGGTACAAAGTTGAGCACAAAAAAGTAGGCTGAAATGGTAGCCACCCACAGGTGGGCCACTGTAGTGCAGGGTGCAACACAGCAGCCACCAGCCATGGGTGCCTTTCCCCCAGAACACCATCCACAAGCACCCACATAACTCCCTGGTGGTCCAGTGGTACCCCCCTCCCTCCCTCTCTGAAGCCTGATCACTGTACAATAACATTTAAATGTTCCCTGGTAGTCTAGTGGTACCCCCTCCCTCCCTGTAACTGCAATGACTAAATCTAAAAAAAATATGACTATCCTTTGTAGTCTTATGGTACCCCCTCCCTCCCCACAGCTTCAATCACTAAATATGAAAAAAATATATATCCCTGGTAGTCTAGTGGTACCTCCCACCCCACCCATAACCCTGATCACCAGTAAACCCTACAGAATAAATCCCTGGTGGTCCAGTGGCACCTTCATCCCTCCCACCCACACAGGACCCCCTGCCCACCTAGCCTCCCACTGTCATCGGTGGGCAGCAGCAAATCCACCCACATACCACCCGGCTGCCCGCTGAATGACAGCTTACAGTATCAGCTTTTTCTTTATCAGTATTTTCTTTGCTCCCTGTTGCATCAGGACTTGCACTGTGCAAGACCGTCTTTTGAATATTGCCCAGGGTGCATTTCTGGGATTGTGCTGGTGCAACTCAGTTGTGCCATGCACAACCCCTTTGAATGTCTAGCCCATGTTGTATAAACAGAACATGACATGGCCTGACTGAAGATATCATATGAATCTTCACTCGAGGCCAATGACATCAATATATCTCAGTTGTAGCTATATATATATATATATATATATATATATATATATATATATATATATATATATATATATATATATATATATATATATAAAGCTCTCTCTCTCTATATATATATATATATATATATATATATATATTGCTGGTCAAAAGTTTTAGAACACCCCCATTTTTCCAGTTTTTATTGAAATTTACGCAGGTTAATGTCTCAATGTACTCTGAAATTAAAGCATAGAACAAATAAACAATTGGAGATAAAAAAGAAATCATAGAATCATTTTGTTTAACACAATTTAATCTAAATTTTTGACTCATCAAAGTAGCCACCTTTTGCAGATATATTGTAACCGCCGAACACACTCGTGGCATTCTTCCTACAATGGACATCAAATATTGTTTGGGAAGTTCTTCCCAACACTGTTGCAGAAGTTCCCACAAATGTGTTGCACTTGCAGGTTGCTTTGCTTTCACCCTTCTGTCCAGTTCATCCCAAACCAGCTCGATGGGGTTTAAGTGTGGAGACTGTGCTGGCCATTCCATGATTTGAAGCCTACCGTCTTGTTCTTTTCCTCGAAGGTAGTTCTGACATAGCCTGGGGTTATGTTTTGGGTCATTATCTTGCTGTAGGATGAACCCCTGACCAACTAGGCGTAGACCAGAGGGTATTGCATGGCGCTGCAAAATGCTGTGGTAGCCCTTTTGGTTCAGGGTGCCAGTCACTCTGTGCTGTTGTCCTGTGAGCCACCTATCATGCAAGCTGTTGACTCTCAGAAACTTGTCTTCTGATTCTGTTGTGGCTTTGGGTCTGCCAGACCTCTTCCTGTCAGAGTTTCCTCCAGTTTCCAAGTGACTTTTGATGGTGTAGGAAACTGTACTCACTGACACCTTGGCCTTCTTTGCAATTTCTCTACAGCAGTTTTTGCTAATCTAAACTTTTTTTTAACCTCTAGCAGTTTACCTCTTACCTTTGTACCATTTCAGGTTATTCACTGGACTTGAATTGCTTAAATTTCAATAAAAACTGGAAAAATGCGGGTGTTCTAAAACTTTTGACCGGTAGTGTATATTAGAGGCGAAAAACTCCATTTAATGCATTAGTAAGGGTTGTTCCACAGCAACAAAAGTGAGAAAATTCACTGTTAGGGTTGAAAACACCCCTTGGACCCCCTGCCCACCCCCTCAACTGGCATTAGGGTGTGCATTGGGGTCGTCAGTCTAACTCTCACCCCATCACATGTGTAAAGCAGCAGAAATATAGGAAAATGGGGTGAGAGTTAGGACCGAAGACCCCAATGCACACCCCCAATGCCGGTTGGGGGGGTGGGCAGGGGGTCCAAGGGGGGTTTTCAACCCTAACAGCAAATTTCCTCACTTTTGTCACTGTGGAACAACCTTAACTAATGCATTAAATGGAGTTTTTTGGCTCTAATTTCCCTTCTTTTTGAGAATGATAACGAGAAATAGTAAATGTAATGCAGCGGCGGGAGCGTTGGGCCCTTTGGGCCCGGTGCTCCCACCACGTGATGTCTTGAGGCATAGTAACAGGAATAGCAATGCAAACAGAAGCACTAACAGCGATGCACATGGTAACGCAAGCATGAATGAGAACAGAAAGGGTAACGCACACGGAGGCGTAGATGGGAACGGTCTGCCACGTGATGTGTTGTCACATAGTAACATGGTGCCTGCAAATGGAAATTTCAATGGGCATGGTGACGCAAACTAAAACAGAAAGAGAAACAGTACTGTAGACACAAATGGCAAAAAATAACAGAAATGCAACTGAAAATGAAAACACCAAGGATAACGCACATGGTGGCACAGACGTCAACAGTAAGTGAAACGGGTACTGGACCGCAAGCAGAAAGGGCAACAGTAACAGTAATGTAAGCACACAGGCTGGTTTTCCCCAAAAGCTGCATAGAAAAAGACAGTGAGTACAAAGAATATATGCATAATAATGGATATCAGAGCAAAAAATGAGGACTTGGAATACTAAATAGGTTATATCTCAGGAACCGTACGACATAGAAAAAAAATTTAAAACTCATGTTATTTACAACTGTCCTAGCTAATTTTGTAGGGGGCTAAGTATTTTTCTGACGAAAAGTCCGTATCTCGCACTGTTTCCAAGATACGGGCCCTGAAAGGCTCGGCTAACGCCGTAATGTTATCCTATAGGAAAAAAAGAGAAGTTCGGAGCACCATAACTTTACCTCCCTGTAATATTTTTTCACCAAACCACTGAAAGGCACATCTGTGTGCTGTTGGCTGTCTTCGCTCCAAATTTCAGGAAAAAAGACCAAACCGTTATTTTGCAGCAGGGAGCCAAAGGATTCCTGTAATGCGTCGGGCGCCGTAATGTTATCCTATGGGAAAAAATGTCAACTTTGGAGTGCTGTAACTTTGCCGCCGTGTAATATTTTTTCAATACAGCACTGTAAGGCACATCTGTGAGATGTCACCTGCGTTCTCTCCAAATTTCAGCCCAAAACTCCCAACCGTTCTTTTGCAGCACAGTTCCAAACAATTGCTGTCACTTTCCCACAGATAGAAAACTACTGTCACAATTTGCGAAAGCTTTCGCAAAAAAGTTCGACACTTTCATGAGCACGAAAGTAATTTGTGAAAGTACTTTTTCCAGAAATTTGAAAAACATATTTCTGGGGTGTTTTACCACAAAATAAAGACATGGCAAGCATCCTCAGGGTCCGACTAGGTGAATACAAAAAATTAGGTTGCTAGAGGGTCCCAAATTTAAATGCCAACCATTTTTCTGATCACCAACTGAAAACAAAATGGCTGATTTGTGCGAAAGTAACAGGCCCATTTGCGAAAGTAAAAATGCATTTGCGACACTGTCGAACTTTTTGTTAACTTTTCCCATTGACTTATAATGGGAAATTGTTTTTTGAATAACTTTTGAACCGTTTAATATTTTTTCACCAAATCTTTGAAAAGCATATCAGGGACCCCGGCAGCACATTCTCTGAAGATTTTGGGCCAGTTGCACAAACCGTGCGACCTGTACGAGCGACCGTAGAATTCCAGAAAAGGCATAAATGCGTGCGCAAATCATGCTTAATAACTCCACAGCCATGCATCCAACCAGTATGAAACTCAGCAGATGCCAAGGCCTATGGTTCTTGATCATGTATTCCAATTTTCAGCCAAATCTATCAAACGGTTGCAAAGTTATTAAGGTGCAAAGTTTTGGGGTTTAACATAGAAATGGCTCCTCAACCCTAACTATGGTAGCACTACCATGCTACCATAATATATATATACACATATATACATATTATAGGGCAGCAGTTGTGGCCCTATATTTAGGGTTGAGTAGGCATTTTGATGTTAAACATCAAATTTTGCGCATTAATAACTTTGCAACCATTCAATGAATTTGCATGAAATTTGGTATGTGTGGTGTGGCATTGTAGATCTCTTGATTTGCCAAGTGTGTTTTGGTTGGACATACATTTTTTTGCACAGCAAAATGCCAGAAAATGAACATGCTACTTTTTGTTTGGTGAAAAAATATTAATCCATTCAAACGTTATTAAAGTTTGAAGGTCCCATCATGAGTCTAAAGTAAAATTTATATGTATGATTTGCGAAAGAAGAATGGGGTTCTGGCCTTCTGGTCTCCCCTCACAGTCAAAGAATTTGCAGGCTCACAGCCGATAAATCTTCAGCAGTCAGAAATTTATCGGCTGTGATGGCTGCCATTTTGTTTTCAGTTTGCGGTTGGAAAAAAACAAATATCTCACTCCATGGGTGACTTCTGAAGTAAATGAAGGATGGGTTTTGCTCAGGGGACTCTGCTCAATTGACCCATGCCTCTGATGTCATTCAGTTGTGTCAAACAATAGAGTTTTAAACTTTTAAATGTTAGGTTATGGCTCGCTAACGATTTTCGGCCACAAGGCTGAAAAATCTTCAGTCGCGGGATTGTTTTAGGCTGCGAGCTTAATCAGCCATTTCATGACCAGATAGCCAGATTTTCATGACCAGATGTCCTTGGGGAAGACCAGATGGTCCAAATTTGGTACAAACAGATGTTCCCTCACTGTCGAAAATCGTCTTACATCACAGTCTTGGCCGATTATTTTGTAGCCTCGCAGTCAAAGAATGTTTAAAGGTGTAAATCTTTTAAAATTAAATATCTCTTAAATGGTTTGGTCTTTTTACTTCAAATCTGGAGGGTGTTAAGGGGATGTCCTAGAGATGTGAATCATGCTATTTAGGTGCTGGAAAATTAATTTGTTGCAGAGATATTGAGTGACATAGTTAACATTTTTCCCATAGGATTATGCATGGTGCTATTGGCTTGCAATTTATTGGGTAGGTAGCCCTAGTGCCATGGATGAGCCTTTCAGTAGTTTGGTGTGTAACACTTAAATAGGTGCGGCATTATGCCACTGCGAAATTTGAAAATTTCATTTGTTCCAGTTTAACAACTTTTGAATGGTTTGTGCGATTTTCCTGAAATTTGGAATATAGAAAGATTAGTCATAGATCTTTGACTGTGACAGTGTTCATGCAGTGGGACATATGGTTGCAGAATCATAGCATGTGCTCATTATAGTCAATGGGAAAGTATATATGTGCATTGTGAAAACAACGGTGAGCTCATTTTTAGGTGCACAGGTAGATCCCATTATTAGGTATAGAACGGCTCAAAAGGTATGGCAGATGTATATTGTTATGCAGTAATGGCCAATGTTCAGGCCCCATGCTCCCACCAGCAGTGAAGAATGCCTTTCAGTGGCTTCAGATTGGGTTGGATGCATGGGTGCTGGGCTGTGCTGGTGCCCTTTGAAGATTTCGTGAAAAATCTTGCTCTGTTCCAAAGTTATCACATTTTTGGATCTGTCATTATAGTCAATGGGAAAATATTTATGTGCATTGTGAAAACAATGGCAATCACATTTTTTGGTGCACAGCAAGAATGTATTTCAGTGGCTTCAGATTGTTTTTTATACGTGGGTGCTGTGCTGTGCTGTGCTGCTGCTGTTTCAAGATTTCATGAAAAAATTTTGCTCTGTTCAAAAGTTATGCCATTTTTTGATCTCCCATTATAGTCGATGAAACATAGAAACATAGACTTTGACAGCAGATAAGGACCACTTGGCCCACCTAGTCTACCCATTTCCCTACCTACAGGATAAGCCGCAGATCCTAGTTAACCAACAGCCTATTTGGGAAATGGGAAAATACATATGTGAATTGTGAGAAGAATGGCAATCACATTTTTTGGTGCACAACAAGAATGTATTTGAGTGGCTTCAGATTGGTTTGTATGCATGAGTCCTGGGATGTGCTGCTGTCCTTTGAAGATTTTGTGAAAAAATGTTGCTCCGTTGAACAGTTATAGCATTTTTTGTTTCCCATTGTAGTCAATAGGAAAATATGTATGTGCACTGTGAAAAGATTTGCTCATGCAGTAGCATTTCTGCCCAACATTGTCCAGGGTGTTTCTTTCTCTGACACTCCATTGTGCCAGTGTATTGTGCTCCTGGGCTCATATTTACAGGATGGTAGGTCCTGGTGCCAGAAATATGTGTTTTGGTGGTGTTTCTGGTGCTTTCATCACAACATTTTCTTGCCATGAAAACATATTTGTGATAATATTTTTTTATCGCAATCACATCCTCATTATCTCAGGAATGATGTGGTCTTTTTTACTTGAGATTTGCAGGGTGTTGAGGGGATGTCCCAGAGATGAGAGTTATGTTGTTTAGGTGTTGGGAAATTAATTGGTTGCAGAGAAATTCAATGTGTTTGGACAAATATTTTTGCTGTGGCAACATTTTGTGTTCCTGCAGCATGATTTCTGTACAACATTGTTCTGGGTTTTTCTTTCTCTGTCACTCCACTGTGCCAGTGTTTTGTGCGCCTGAGTCCATATTTGCAGGGTGCCAAGTACTGGTGCCACAAATGTGTGCTTTGGTGGTGTTTTTGCTGCTTTTATCATGACTAGATGGCCGCTCGCAGGAGAAGATTTTGTTAGGTGGCAACATTTTTGTTCCTACGGCTACATTTCTGCACAAAATTGTCCCTCGTGTTTCTTTCTCTGTCACTCCATTATGTCACTGTATTATGCTCCTGGGCCCATATTTGCAGGGTGCCAAGTCCTGGTGCCACAGATGTGGAATTTGGTGGTGTTTTCAATGCTTTTGTCACAACCAGATGGATGCTCATGGATGAAGATTTTGTTAGGTCGCAGCTGAAGCTTGCAGTATAAGATTTTCTCATGAAAGAATACATTTTTAAAGGTTTAAAAACTTTAAAATTGCATATCTCAGGAACGACTTGGTCTTTTTAGTTGAAATTTGGAAGGTGTTGAGGGGCTGTCCTAGAGATGTGAATTATGCAGTTAAGGTGCTGTACAATTAATTTTTTGTGGAAACATTAAGTGACATAATTGATGTTTTTCCCATAGGATTTTGCATTGTCCTATTGGCTTGCAATTTATAGGGTAGGTAGCCCTTGTGCCACAGGGGTACCTTTCAGTGGTTTGGTGTGTAAAACTTAAACAGGTGCAGCATTATTCCATTGTGAAATGTGTAAATTTCATTAGTTCCACTTTAATAGCTTCTGAACCATTTTTGCAATTTGCCTGAAATTTGGCATATAGAAAGATTTATCAAAGATCTTTGACTGTCACAATTTTTGTGTTGGTGGAGCATACGGTTGCAGGATCGTTGCATGCTGAAAAAGTGGAAATTGTCTAAGTTGCTTATATTATGATGTTATGCAGAAATATGCTCCCACCAGTACATGTGTCTTGCTACTTATATTATGCTATTATGCAGAAATAGGCAAATTGGTGAGGCCCTACGCTCTCACCAATACATGTTTTCTTGCTAGTTATAATACGCTTTCTCAAAAAAGTAAGGAAATTCTTTGCAAAAAAATACGTTTATTGCACCATTTAGGGTTAAAACACAAAAAGTCAGAAAATGAGACCATTAGGGTTAGCCCCTAACCCCCCTCACCCACCATCCTCCACAGACTGACAGATTATGGCGTGTGTTGTTGGGGCAGTGATGCCTAAATTTCACCCCATTCTCCTTTACTGTAGCATGTCCACCTGCTTACACATAGAATGGGGTGAGATTTGGACCTCACAACCCTAACGACACACCCCATTGTCTGTCAGTCTGTGGAGGATGGAGGGTGGGGGTGGTTAATGGGCAACCCAAATGATATCATTTCCTGGCTTTTTGTGTATTAACCCTAAATGATGCATTAAACGTAGTTTTTTTTGCAGAGAATATATATATAGATAGGTAGATGTAGATATATATCTACATATAACCATCTATCTATATCTATATATGTATATATTTATATACACACCCCCACCATGCATATATTATGGTAGCACGATAGTGCTACTATAGTTAGGGTTGAGTAGCCCTTTTAAGGTTTAAGGGTGAAACTTTTCACCTTAATAACTTTGCCACTGTGCAACAGATTTGCATAAAATTTGGCAGGCACAGAGTGTAATCATTCATCTTGGGATCTGCCAACTTTTGTACCAGTCAGATATACGGCTGCAGAGTTATTAAGTAACATTCATGCATGTAATTACATTTTTTTGCAAATTTTTTGCTCACACCTACAGGTCACATGGTTTGCATAATTGGTCCAAAAACATCAGGGAATGTGTGGCCAGGTTCCCTGATGTGTCTTTTGAAGATTTCATGAAAAAATATTGAACAGTTCAAAAGTTATTCAAAAAACAAATTCCCATTATAAGTCAATGGGTAAAGTTAACAAACAGTTCGACATTTTCGCAAATGCACTTTTTAGTGTCTCAAATGACCCTAGAAGTGTGCAAATCCACCATTTTGTTTTCAGTTGGTGATCAGAAAAATGCTTAGCATTTAAAATTGAGACCCTCTAGGAACACAATTCTTTTTGTGTTCACGTAGTTGGACCCTCAGGATGTTAGTCGTGTCTTTGTTTTGGGGTTAAACACCCCAGAGATATGTTTTCCAAATTTTTGGGAAAAGTAGTGTTGCAAATAATGATCACTTTTGCAAATTTTTGCGAAAGCTTTCGCAAATGACAACACTACTTTTCCAGATTATGGTCAAAATGACAGGAATTCTTTGCCACCCCACTGCAAAAGAATGGTTTGGTCTTTTGGGATGAAATTTGGAAGGAAGGCAGCCAACATCTCAAAGATGTGCCTTTTCATAGTTTGGTGACAAAATAGTGCATGGATGCCAAGTTACAGTACTCCAAAGTTTATGTTTTTTTCCCATAGACAAACATGGTGGCATACACCGCACCTTTTGGGGCTCGTATCTCGGAAACGGTCGAGATAAGGAATTTTCATTGCGATGATACGTAGAGCTATGGGCTACACAGTCACTGGAAAACTAGCTGGAAAAGTCATGAATCATGTGAAATTTTATTTTTTTTCCTACATCATATGGTTACTGAGATATAAGCAAGTTAGTATTCCAACAGCTAATTTTCTGCTCTGAGGCCCATTATTATGCATACATTCTTTGTACACACTGTGTTCCTCTATGCAGCTGTTGGGAAAAACCAGGGTGTGCACTTCCATTACTGTTACAGTTAGTGTTCCCACTTGCGTTTCTGTACCCGTTTCCATTACCATTCCCGTGTACGCCACTGTGTGAGTTACCTTTTGCGTTCTCCTTTGTGTACATGCTTGCTTTCACATTTCTGTTTCCTTTGGCATTAGGTATGCTGTTAACGTTACCATTTGAATTTCCAGTTGCCATTTCATGACCGTGCACATCATGGTTTGTGTTTCCTTATGCGGTTGCATCTCCTTTGTGTCACTGTATGCTTTGGTGTCACTTTGAGCTTGCATTTCCATGAACAACTGCTTTACCATTTATGTTTCTGTCAACATGTGGGTAACCTTAGGAACGGTAAGTGCAAGGGAAATGCAACTGCTATGTCACAAAACAACACGTAGTGGGAGTGCGGGGCCCTCCAACCACCACATTCCATTCACTATTTCTACTGCAGATTCTCAAAAAGAAGAAAAATTAGAGGCAAAAAACTCCATTTAATGCATCGGTTAGGGTTGTTCCACAGCAACAAAAGTAAAGAAATTTGATATTAGGGTTGAAACCCTCCCTTGGACCCACCCCCACCCTACCCCCAGCAGGCATCGGGGTGTGCGTCGTGGTCGTCGGTCCTAACTCTCACCCCATTCTCCTATAGTTCACCACCTCAGCTTCTTTACACATGTGATGGGGTGAGAGTTAGGGCCAATGACCCCAATGCACACCCCGATGCCGGTTGGGGGGCAGGGGGGGGGGTCCAAGGGGGAGTTTCAACCCTAACACCGAATTTCCTCACTTTTGTCACTGTGGAACAACCCTAACTGATGCACTAAATGGAGTTTTTTTTTGCTCTCTAATATATATATATATATATATATATATATATAATAGATATAGATAGATAGATATATATATATATATATATATATATATATATATATATATATATATATATATATATATATATCTATATCTATCTATCTATCTATTCTTTATACATATACCCCACCATGCATATATATATATATATATATATATATATATATATATATATATCTATATATATATATATATATACACACACCCACCCTGCAGACAATGACAGGCGTTGGGGTGTTCCTTGGGGTCATTGGCCCTAATGCTCACCCTATTCACCTATACTGTGCCCATCTCAGCTTATTTACTTATAGAAAGGGTAAGTGTTAGGGTCAACAGCCCCAAGGAACACCCCTGATGCCTGTCAGTGTCTGCCGAGTGGGGGTGAGGTGTTATGGTTGGAAACCCTAACATCCCATTTCCCTGTTTTTGTAACCTTAGTAAGATCCCTAACTGATGCATTAACAATGTTTTTTTGCAATCAATTTCCTTACTTTCAGACAGCATAATCATATCCTTATTTGCCTGTGGGAGGGTCCTGTGCTCCAGTCCCTCCATGGATGCACATATATATGCAGGTGTTGAACCAGAGTCCTCTGGGTCCTGTGCTTCCATTTATGTGACAACATTTTTTTTTTTTATTTTAGTTTTTCTTGACCGGGTAAGTGCACTAGACAAATCCTGCCTATTTTCAGGCACGACCCAGGGGAGGGGGATACAGATGAATGCCAACTGATCTTGAACCAGATTAAGCTGTTGGTGGTATTTTTAGTGAATGAGGGAAATTTGGCCAGGACACCAAGGAAATTCCCCTACTCTTTTCGATAAGTGCCATGGGATCTTTAACATCCACCTGAACTACCACCAATCCAGGAAGATGGGACCTCGGTTTAACGTCTCATCCGAAAGATGGCACCTCAGAAGTGCAGCACCCCTCTCATGCTGCACTACAGTGTCAGTACTGGGATATTAACCCAAGCGCCAGATGTGGGAACTGAACCCACAGCCCTCTGATCTCCCGGCCTCAGAGGTGAGTGTGCTACCTACTGAGCCACCGACACTGTTAAACAGTGACCAAATTGTCAGCAAAACCATGTTATTACCCCACCTCATGTACCCTTGTACAGAAAAATTGTCAAATCCTCCCCAAAATGTAATTGTGTGCCACTGCAACACCATTCCATGTCACAGGTGCAAAAACACATTTGGGGCAGGATTCAAAAAATGACAACTGTGATACACATCAGGTTGGGTAATAAGATGGCTATGTTGAAAATCTGGGTTCAAATTATTTTAAATTTTCATAGTTATAAGTGGGTGTAGCGAAATTGAAATGAATGGTCATAACTTTGGCATTTTTACATATTTTGACCCAAAATTTTCAACATAGTCTTCTTATGAACCTACCTGATAAACAATATAGCTGTCAATATGCAAATTCCACCCAAAAGGTGAATTCACCAAGCAATCAAAATAACCTTTCATGTGGAAATTGCATATCGACAGTCATATTATTCATGTGGTGGGGTTCCCATAAGGCTATGTTGAAAATTTAGGGTCAAAATGTCAAAAAATGCCTGAGTTATGAATAAAAGTTGAAACTGCCATTGGAATACATTGAACTGCATTTGCCTTCATTTCTCATATTGCAGTCACCTGTTCCAGCAGCAAGACGTGTCTTTGATCAGAGAGTGTGTCTAAAACCTGGGACCTGTTCAGGTGAGTGAGGTTGTATTGTGAGGTGTGGGTTGGTGGGTGCTAAGTTGGAAGTGGGGATGTTCAGATCAGTGAGGGACCATTTTATCTTAAAAAAACATTGAGGACCATTTTCTTCATTGCAGGTATACTTAGAGAGCAATTGGTCAGTGGGGGGTACCACTAGACAGCAGGACACAGAAGGGGACAGTGATCGGGGGTGGGGGTACCACTAGAATCAGAGAATATAACAATAACATGGGGGATAACGATCGGGGGGGTGAGGGTGCCACTAGACACCAGGGAAATATGTATCTACAGTAGGAGAGCAGGAGGTGGTGGGCTGAGGAGCTTTGCCTTCTATATGTAATACGCCCCAGGATCTTAATAACTGAAAAATATTTAGGAGCGCATTAATCACCACAGTAGTATCAACACAATTCATAGCACTCCATGACAGGGAATAATAACTAAAACTGGGGGACATATATCTCTACAATATCCATTTTAAGAGCATTGGGATGAGCTGGGGGGATTAAAGCCCAATAAGTACACAGGCAAAATTTATACCAGATACCTGCCTCTCCCCCAAGCAACATGCAGGTTATGCAGATCGAGGCATCATCCCACCCCACACCCCTCAAACTACCAGGTCTATATAATGCTTGCTGGGATCAGTCCTTAATGTCCATATCCCTGACTCGGTGTCAAGTGGAGTGGAGACAATGGGAACAGTCTCCAGAGCTGCAACTAGGCACTGTCTTCACAGTGGTTCCTATTTTGACAGAGTCTAAGTCACAAAGATAGAGGTGACTATCAAAATCCACTGGGAAAGATCAAGCTAGGCATAACTCTGAGAATGGGCCACAAAAGCAAAAAAGCAAAAACAAAAAGTGGGAAAATGAGGAGCGCCAAAAAAAGGGACAGCGTCATTTCCACCAGAGTTGGTGCAGTGTGCTAAGGAACTAATGAGTCAGCCTGCTGAGGATTTAGGGATAGGGGAGGCTATCCATGCTAGTTATGTTTTATCTTAACCAACTGAGAGTCAAGCTGAACTGATATGCTAAGTACCGCCAATGACTCTGAAGTAAATGTCAGTAGATTATTCAAAACAGCTGCTGTAGTTCTTCACTTTCCACTCAGTCTGTTCAAACCCCTTTACTTCATACTAGGGTAGGCACTAGTGGTTGCTTTGTACACATCTATATGACATGCTACTTTACTGACATGCAGATGAGGGTCCCAGTGTGAGGGGTGCCGCTAGACATGAGGGAAAACTTGTGGGCAACCATGAAAGGATTTTTTTCCTCACAGAAAAGGATCCTTTTTATGACTCATGATATGAAAAAGGATTTTTTTTTCATATTACCTGGTCACAAAAAAGCATTCATAATAGTAAAAAAAACATTTCTAGGGCATGTCTGGAACAGTGAAGTACAGATTACACCTAAGGGGGTCTCGATCAGCCAGCTAGGTGTGTCGGTCTCTCTCCAGGATGTAATTTTTGAGGCTTTTGACAAAAAAAATTAATAAAAAACAGAAACAAGATGGCAGCAAACTAAAAAGGAATTTTCCCATACAAAATGGGATTCCTTTTTCGTTTCATGCAGCTATCTTTTAATGCTTACTGAGGATGCTCATTAACAATTTTTTCAAATGTTCAGAATGCAATAACTTAAAAAACACTCATTGTATTTTTACCAGACTAGCAAAATGCACCTCTGTGATCTAGTCTTTTTCTGCCCTGAACATTTCAGACAAAGATTACAATCCTTCTGGACTGCAGACAAGTTCAAAGAAAAATCCCAGCAAAGTCAATCAGCAAAAAAAATGCTTTTTTCACCTCTCTGGAACTCGAACACCACACATCCGACTGGAACATAACTTGCCACATCCAGAGATCTAACCTGGGTGACAGTGCATGGAAATCTGTATTCAAATCCATTGAATGGTTGTAAAGTTACTTAGGTGCAAAATTTCGAGGTTTACATTGAAGTTCCTACTCAACCCTAACTGTAGGGTGTGACTGAGCCCCTATATATATATATATATATATATATATATATATATATATATATATATATAAGATGCATGATGGGCAGCAGTGTAATATGAAAATATTCTCTGGATACTCATGAGTGCCAAAGGCATGAGTGAGAGTATCCACAGCTCGCTCTGCAGGAGTGAGAATATTTTCCATAGCACATGATCTGCACATCATGTGTGCTATTTATACAATTGGGGTGGGAGCTCTTCTCTGATTTTTTTATTTGATTTTTGTGCTTTGTGCTGGTTTGACTTGGTACTCTGAGTGAATGAGCATAAATGTTTTTTTTTATGAGGGTTGTGATTGGTGATTTTATCTGTGTGTGAATGTTGATTGGTTGGTGCTTGTGTGAACGTGGTGTGTGATTGGCTGTAGTCTCTGAAAGGGTGAGTGTTTGTGTGGAGAGCCGGGACAGAGGGTGTGTTAATCAGCTGTTTTATTTTGTATTTTTATGTGTTTGCGATGCTTTGGCTGTTTCTTTGACTTTTACAGGGGGCGAGTGTTCTGGTTAGGCTCGTGTAACTTTAATTTTGTTATTGTCCGCTTCAGTTTGTGTTAGCGTTGCATGCAACAGAAAAGTTTCACTTGTGCCAGACAAGTTCACTTTTAAATTCAGTTTATCTTCAAATAGGCATGTTTATTATTAAAATTCTGCCAGAGAAAGACAGAAAGGGTTTTTGTAAAGTATGAAATCACTCTACAAAAACCCTTTCTGTCTTTCTCTAGCTCTTTACATAGGTTCCATGTCAACAATTAAGACAATAACAAGAACATGAGCAAAGGAATGAAAACACTAGATTGATAATACAGTGATTAGAATAACACTATTACACTGCTACAAATTTACATAAGAGCAAGAGCCATTACATACAGTGAAAATGTACAGTGGCTTAAGGGCATTGTAAAAAGCATGTCCATTAACTAAGTGCAATTACAGAGAGTGAGAATATTGGGTAATGACAGAGAGAGCAGTGGTTGCAGCAATAGATGATCTGGTGCAGGGGAGAAAGTAAGTCAGCACAGGGGCCTCGTCGGATTGCTTAACTGCATGGGAGCATATACATAAGTCACAGGGGCTATGCCAAGGTGACCTAGGGCAAGTTGGCATGAGCAGTTAGTGGGTGCAGTCACATGAGGAGTCAGAGACAGGTCAGAGTTTAAGCTACCATTTGAAGGCTCCTAAGGTAGTAGCAGATGAGACATCAATAGCAAGCGAGTTGAACCAGAGTGGGGCTTGGTAGGTAAAAGACCTTTGACCCTGGGAGGCATATATATATATATATATATATATATATATATATATATGGGATACATGATGGGCATGAGTGTGATATGGAAAATATCTTCACTCCTATAGAGTGACCTCTGACTACTGTGCAGTATTTGCAGCTTTGCACGGCTATGTGCTGGTGTGATAAATATCAGGTCTTATATTTAACACACCCTGTTGAAAATAACATGATTTATCACACTCATTTACCACTCACCCCCATTGTGTGTGTGAGTGTGTGTGTATATATATATATATATATATATATATAAATACTTTACAGAAAACTGTATTAGTGCAACATTTAGGGTTAGTCCTAAACTAACAAAAGTAGAGCAATGTGGTTTTAGGGTTTCCAATCATGAAACACCACCCCTTAAGTAAATTAGGGCTGGAGTCTTCTATGGGGTTGTCATCCCTAATGTTCACCCCATTGTATACACTCCTGAAACATACATACCTCTGTCTATCTCATCTGAGCTTTCTTGCTACCACAATTGAGTGAGCTTTAGGGTTGACAACTCCAAGGAAGACTTCACTTCTGATTTGCTTCAGGGGTGGGGTATTTGGGTTGGAAAACCTAAAACCACATTTCTCTATTTTTGTCAGTTTAGGCCTAACCCTAAATGCTTCTACAGTATGGGTTTAGGTTGTCCTTCCTCTGGAAAGGTGAAAATATCTTGGTCTTGGGTCATCCACACCGTGACTATCCAAACAATGTCAAAAATTAATCAGGGATTAAACTGCAATATATTCAGAATCTTCAAATCTTTATTAGATTTCTCCACACACATTAAAGGGCAACATTTTGTGGCCCAACCACTTTCTCAGGCCCACAGTGTTGTGCTGTTAATAAATTCATATAGAATTATTGCAATCAGTTATTTTATCTTAATGAAATGCAAGCTATTATTATCAGTCTATCATAATTTATTCGTTAAGCACAGTTACAAAAAGATCAAAGCACTGTACAAAGTCCTAAAAATATTGTACAAGAAACAAATAACTAAAATCTTAAGCAATGGCAATCTAAAACTTTAAGCAGTCCCTGCATTCTTAAATCTAAACTTCAGAAGGGATATCCTGGCTAAAGAGAAAAGTCTTCAATTCTGATTTAAAACTCTCGGTGGTCTGGCACTCTCTTATCTGATGAGGTAGAAAGTTCCACAGGGTCGGTACAACATAGGCAAAAGATCAAGCTTCTGATATCTTCAAATGATCCCTGGGAACCTCTAGCAGTCCCTCATTGGTGGAGCGGAGCTGATGGAGGTGGTGGTAAGGGACAAGAAGATCTTGCAAGTAGCTGGATTCCTGTCCATGTAGGGCTTTATAGGTTAGTAATCCAACCTGGAAGGTGATCCACTAATTCAGTGCAGATAGCAGAGCACAGGCATGATGTGGCTAGATCTTGGTAGACCAGTCAACAGCCTGGCAGCTGCATTCTGCAATAGCTGCAGTTGGCAGATATCAACTCCAGGTAGCCCTATGTATAAGGCGTTGCAGTAATCGAGGTGTGAGATTACAAAGGCGTGAACCAAATCTGGCATATCACCAGGTGAAATCAGGTGCTTTATCCGAACAATGTTCCTCAGATGAAAAAATTAGGTCTTGACAATGGCTGACACCTGATGTTTTAGTGACAGACTACGGTCAATCAACACGTCCAGATTTTGTACCCGATTAGAGATAGACAGTAGGACAGCCCCTAACTGAAGTCTTGTAAACTGACCCTCCTGCACCTCAATGCCATAGTGACCTGGTTCAACCCGATTCAACCTCAGCCAGTTAGCATTCATTCAGCCCTGAATTTTGAGAGACAGTTGTTAAAGACAGAGATTACTCGACCCTGACTGGGCACAAAGGACATGTAGAGCTTAGTGTCATCTGCATAGCATTGAAAACTTAACCCATACCACCTAATAACGTCCCCTAATGGTAGAATATACACTGCAAACAACATGGAGGACAAGATGGAACCCTGCAGTACCCCACAGGACGGGGGGGAGGTGCAGAGGAAAACATCTCTTGGAGTCTGAGAGACGCAGATGCCTTCTTATGCATGATTTAAATACTGCATTGTGGTGGGGGGATAGCCAACATCATGGTGATGTTTCCACTGCCTCCACCTAGAGTGGAGCTGCTAGAGCTGTGTCTCCACAGCTAAGGAGCCAGTCCAATAGCACAGAGGGCAAGGTGAACCACCAAACTGCTCCATGTAGGTGCTCAGCTCCAGCAGCAGTTCACCCACCACTAGTTACTAAAGCCACAAAATACACCATTTAGATATGTTTTATCAGTTCACACAGAACTGATATTAAAAGTCCTACATGATTTGATAAAAAAATATCTAAACAGTGTATTTTGTGACTTTTGCCCTGGGTGGGTTTGGGGGTGGTGAACTGCTGCTGGAGCCAAATGCCTACATGGAGGAGTTCCACTGCTTACCTTGCCCTCTGTGCTATTGAACTGGCTCTGTGGATGTAGAGACACAGCCCTATCAGCTCCACTGTAGGCAGGGCAGTAGAGACATCACTATAACATTGGCTATCCTCCACAGCAATGCAATATTTAATCCATGCATGAGCGGGCGTCTGCAGCTCTCAGAGTCCAAGATAGTCACAGTGTGGTCCACACCCCATTCCAGAAACAGTGGTAAGAGTCCTCCTATATTATATAATGTAACACAGAGCTGATTATCATTTTTGGCTGTACTGGGGATTCACATACTGAAATAAGATTCCCTTCAATCTATTAGGCAAAAAAAGAAAATATAAGCCGAGAAGGTGAGGTTACAAAAAAATTAATGGAGTGAGTAGATTGATTTGCTGTCACGATCTGAGGTAAAGCACTTTTGGTGGGAGACATATTTAAACATAAAAAGGTGTACTGAAAGAAACGGCTGATGAGAATTTGCTCATAATTGCAGGATATGTTAAAAAGCCATTGACCTGATTTAATAGCTTAAGAGAGATTTCCTGATGTGAAAAAAAGGGATTTAATGTAATGCATTTTTTTGTGAGGGATAATATGTTTAAACATGAGTAAGAAGCACTGAGACAGTCAACTGATGAGAATTTGCTTAACATTGCAGGACATATTAGAGGGTCTTTGACCAGGATTAATAGAACATGAGAGATTTCACAATTTGAAAACAGTAAGGTGAGATTGTTGATTACGTAGTCAATGCTCAGGAGGAAGCTAATAATATTTCTATGATGATATGAATATAGTTGTTGCAATTGTTCTGATAAGTACCAGATTTTTGAACTTTAAGATATTTCAGTAGCATGATTTAGTACTAGTCAGACACAGGATGGATGTGTAAAGCAGCAACAAGCATTATTTAACAGCAATACATTGCATTATCTAATATGGGGAAAATGTTTTTAATCATAAAAATGCTATTATGGGACAGTATCTCTGTTGTGTGCTGGGGGGATATACCATGAACTAAGGAATACTGAGATCAGTTTTTTGATACTGGGGAATAATCTGAAGTGAGAATCATATATAGGGGACATTGTTGGTGATTTACTGTAAGTTAGGAGTCAGCACTGTTGTATAATGATAGCTTGCATTTTATTAATTTAGAGGAACTGATTATAATATCTCTATATGAATTTAATAACAGCACAACACTGTGGGCCTGAGGAAGTGGCTGGGCCACGAAACATTGCCCTTTAGTGTGTGTGGAGAAATATAATAAAGATTTGAAAATTTGGAATATATCAGAGTTCTTCCATTATTATTTATTTGACTAACCACAAATGTTGCATTAATGCAGTTTTTTGCAAAGAATGTCCTTACTTTTTTGAGAGAGAGCATAATGGCATACAAGGACTGGAAACACCTGGCTATGCCTCATGCCTTACCCCATGTCCAATGGCTAAAAGCACTTGGCTGCATCTCATGCCTTACTATGCCTCAGGGGACATTGTAAGGCATTCAGCTTTGCATCATGCCTTACTCTACACTCAGGGCCTAAAAGCATTCAGCTGCACCTAATAGCTTACTACACACAGGTTCACAGTAAGGCACTCAGCTGTGCCTTGTGCCCTACCCCATACTCAGGGTCTGAAAGCACTGAGCTGCATCCCATGCCTTACTATACTCCAGAGGGCATAGTAAGGCACTCAGCTTCATCTCGTGCCTTACTCCACACCCAGGGCTTGAAAGCACTTGGCTGCTCCTCTTGTCTTACTACATACAAGGGCATAGTAAGGCACTTGGCTGCATCTCATGCCTTACCTCATGCCCAGGGGCTGAAGACACTCTGTTGCATCTCTTGTCTTACCCCACACCCAGAGGCTGAAGGCCCTTACCCTATGCCCAGAGGCTGGAGCAGCTTTCCTGCTTGCACAACTAAAGATACTAGTTGGAACCACAATTTTGGGGACACAAACCATATTACTAACTGAGAACCACTTTTTCAGGTTTGAACCACTTTTTCTGGTTCACACCAAGTAAGAACCCTTTTTTTCTGGTTCGCACCAAGTGAGAACCACTTTTTCTGGTTTGCACCTAGAACCATTTTTGCTGCTTTGTACCAGCTGAGAACCACTTTTTCTGCTGCACACCAAGAACCACTTTTTCTGGTTTTCAAACTTTGGCACTCTGTATCTCGAAAATTGTAGAAGTTGCTATCACAAAACTTGGCACATCTTGAGACTCTGACTGTGATGGGCTATTTCATCAAACAATGCCAAAGTTATTGAGGTGTAAAATTGCAAAGCAGATTACCAAATGAGAACCACTTTTTCTGGTTTGTGAACTTAGACACCCGACATCTCAAAAACTGTACAATATGCCATCACTAAAATTTCCTTTTCCTAAGACTATGACAACCTGACTGCATGCCAAATGTTGGGCTATTTTGTCAAACAATGCCAAAGTTATTAAGTTGCAAATTTGCAAACCAGATTATCAACTGAGAACCACTTTCTCTAGTTCGCACTGACTGTAAACCACATTTTCTGGTTCACATTATCTCAGAACCACTTTTTTGGTTCAAACCACTTTTTCTGGCCTGTGAACCAGAAATTGTGCTTGTTAGAACCAAAAAAAGTGGTTGAACCACTTTTTCTGGCTCATGAACCAGAAATTGTGCTGCAAATCACTTTTTCTGGTTCACAAACCAGAAATTTTTTGATTTGAACCCAAAAATAGTGGTTTGAATCAGAAATCACTCAGGAAAGATCATGAATGTGTGAAATATAAAATTGTTGCAAATTTCCCCATAAACAGACTATAAAATTTTGCTTAGGGAACTCATTTAACATCAGAGATGTTTTAGTTTTGCTCAAACTATCCCTTTACAAGTGTTTTCAAACTTCAGTAGAAACAGAAATAAACAAACAACATAGCAGCCATCTTGAACCCCCAAAAAGTGGTTTGAGAGACCCACTTTTGGTTTGTGATACATCAAATGTGTGAACCAAAAAACAGTCTTGTGAACCAGAAATTTCTGGTTTATGTGTGGTGGCTAACTTTTAAATCCCTATAACTCAGGAACCGTGTAACACTTTTTCACCAAACCTTTGAAAGGCAGTACTTCAGCTCACAGCACATGTACCCTAAAAGTTTTGTGCAGAAATTCAGTACTGTGTAGCCTGTACAGGTACATAAGGGCAAAAACCTGTTGTTACATATAGGGAAAAAGTGTGACTTTGTTTCATTTTTTGGCACTCCATATCTCAGAAATTGTACAGGATGTCATTATGAAACTTTTCATGTCTTGAGAATCAGACAGCTTGACCGTGCATGCCAAATGTTGGGCTGTTTTGTCAAACGATGCCAAAGTTATTAAGGTGCAAAAGATGGGGTTTAACATTAAATAGCCTACTCAACCCTAAATATAGGTGAACTACCGTGCCCCTATAATATATTAAAGTGGCATGGTCCCGCCACTATAGTTAGGGTTGAGTAGGGTGTGTAATGTCATAGATACATAGATACATAGACAGTGTCAGCAGATAAGGGCCTATGGCCCACCCAGTCTGCCCATTTGGGCTTGTAAGTTCAGTTTGTTTTCCTAGAAGTCTGTTGCCCCTTACCCCTGACCTCCAGAATTCCTTTATATCTATCCCATGCATTCTTAAATCCCGATTGTTTCAGCCCCACCACTTCCTCTGCAGGGTGTTTCACTTGTCCACCACCGTTCTGTGAAGAAATTCTTTCTCATGTTTCCTCTGAATCGTCCTCCCTCCAACTTCATCCCATGCCCTCTAGTCCTGGAACATCTTTTCGCTTAAAAATAGTGTTTTCCTGCACCCTGTTCCTCCCTATAAGATACTTGTATGTCTCTATCATATCCCCTCTCTCCCTCTTCTCCTCCAGGGAGTACATGTTCAGTTCCTTCAACCTGTCTTCATAGGACTTGTGATGCAATCCATGCACCATCTTTGTTGACCTCCTCGTCAAACCAAAATTTTTTTACATTAATAACTTCACAACCATTCAATTGCATACACAGCCTGGTGGGGTAGATCTCTGGAAGTGTCAAGTTTTGTTCTTGTCAGGTATGTGGATTCCAAGTTCCAGATAGTGCAAACAATGAATTTTCAGGGATGTTTTGCTGTTTTTTTGCTGTTTTTTTTTTATCTTGTCTGGTGCCCAGACAGTCTGGAATTTTGGTCTGACATTTCCATAGTAGAAAAGGCATGGGTATCATCTGCAGGAAAAGGGAGGTCATAATTCCACTGTACAAGACACTGGTGAGGCCACACCCAGAGTACAGTGTCCAATTCTGGAGGTCCTACCTATGTAAGGACATAGACAGGGTGGAGGCAGTTCAGAGGAGGGAAACCAAGATGATACAAGGATTATATCATAAAATGTATGAGGACAGGCTGTAAGACTTAAATATGTGCTCCCTGAAGCAGAGAATGGAGATGGGGGATATGACTGAGAGATATAAGTACCTCACAGGGAGGAACAAGGTGCAAAAAAACCCAATTTTTCTTAGAAAAAGATGTTCTAGGCCTAGGAGACATGGGATGAAACTGGAGGGAGGGAGGTTCAGAGGGAACATGAGGAAGGATTTCTTCATGGGAGGGTGGTGAACAAATGGAACACCCTGCCGGAGGAGGTGGTGGGGTCTGAAATGATTACAGGATTTAAGAATGCATGGGACAATTTATTTATTTATTTATTTTATTTATTTATTTAGATTTTGTTTACCGGGTAAGCCCACTGAGACCAATGGTCCCTTTTTCAGGGGCGATCCGGAATTAGTTACAGAAAGGACACAACAGAATGATAGATACAGTTAGTTACATTTGTAACACCATAGAACAGTGGTAATATTTATACAAGGGTAACAGAAGGGTTCACATAGGTAACACCATAGTACAGTGATAATATTTATATAAGGGAAGCAGAGGGGTTCTCATATAGGCTCCATGTATATACAGAGTGTTTAGACCTCACATATTATACAGTATGTACATAGGTTCCGCCAGTAATCAGAGTCCACATTTAGCGTTACATGTCAATTCAAAGGGAGAGTACAGAGCAGTGCAGCGGGCCAGGGGACTGGTCGGGGGTTAACGGTTACATCCGCATAGACTGAGATTGAGAAGATGTACTTTCAGACCATTTTGAACTGGGAGAGGGTGGGTGAGTTAGTCAAGCGAGGTGGTAGGGAGTTCCATAGGTGAGGGGCAGCAAATCTGAATGAGCATTTGCCAGGGTTTGAGCGCGTTCTAGGGATGACGAGAGGGTGACTTGCAGTTGATCGCAAGGTTCTGGTATGAGTTCTGGGGGAAAGAAGTCCTCTGAGATGAGGAGGGGGACTTAGGCAAACAAACTTGAAAGCTAGGCAGGCAACAGGGTAGGCAAGTTTGTGACGGAGAGTGTGCCAGTTTAGCTCCTTTAGGGCCTCACAGTGATGTCTCCTAGGAGAGGAGTTAGTGGCGAAATGGGCCACTCGGTTATAGAGTACTGAGAGTTTTTTGTATTCCATCTCATGGAGGAACTGCAGAAGAGGAGCCCCATATAGGATGGATGGAAGGAGATTGCAGCAGGCAATTGCACGGCGTGCAATAGAGGATAAGAACTTCCCCAGGCAGAAAAGGAGGCCAAGCTTTTGATGGGTGGACCTGGTTATTGAGTCGATATGGAATTGGAAGGTCATTTCTTGGTCTAGATAGACCCCAAGATATTTGAAACTAGACATGACCTCAACTCTTTTTCCTTGGCTGGTATAGATCTGGAGGAACTGGCTTCTGTCAGAGCCCAGGCGTCTCGGGCCAAACAGTACGGCTTTAGTTTTTTCATCATTGAGCTTAAGGGAGTTTGCGGAGAACCAGGCCTCCAGGGAGGAGAGACTGTCCTGCAGTATAGTTGAGATGACACTAGGTTGGGGGTCACTGTAGTATAGGACAGTGTCATCGGCATATAGAATGAGAATGCTGCTGAGGCTGTTTCCCTCAATACTATTGAGGAAGAGCGAGAAGAGCAGAGGGCCCAGGATTGAGCCCTGAGGTACCCCAGCGGAGACCGATCTAAGACCAGACTGTGCACCCTTCCAGCGGACCTTTTGGGAGCGGTCCCTCAGGTAGCTTTCAAACCAGGAGAGTGAGTGGTGATCCAGACCTAAGGTCTGGAGTTTGGAGAGGAGGAGATTATGGTTAACCAAATCAAAGGCCTTAGATAGGTCAATGAAGAGGGCGCCCATTGGGAAACCTTGGTCCATAGAGGAAAGGATGTCCGTAGTAAGTCGGATAAGAGCAGTGTCAGTGCCGTGTCCCTTTCTAAAGCCATGTTGAACATCAGCCATGAGTGAGTGTAGCTCAAGGTAGTCTTGTAGTTGGTTTGAGACTAGCCGCTCCTGAATTTTCCCCAGAGGACTGAGAAGGGAAATCGGTCTATAATTTCCCAATTTGTCTCGGGGTCCACTTTTGTGGAGAGGGACAATGGTCGCTACTTTCCACATTTTTGGAACCTTTCCTTCCTGCAGTGACCTATTTATAAGTAAGGTGACCGGATGGGCGATAACGCGGGCAGCAGCCCTCAGGAGGTGAGGTTCAAGCTGGTCATGCCCTAGCGAGGAAGAAGGGTCAATTTTGCATAGGAGAGGTAATACCTCTGCCTGTTTGACCAGCTTTAGGTGAAATTGGGGCCGAGAGTGCGCCCAAGCATCTCCAGAGTATAGGTTAGGCCCATGGGGAACCCGGGGAGACCCACTCAGGGTAGAGTAGGAGGCACAGAAAGCCTCAGTCACTATGGTTGGGTCATTAGTCAGGGAGTCCCCCACCATGATGGAGTCCATTTGGTTGGTTGAGGAGCCCTTGATAAGTAGATTTATGTGGCCCTAGAATTTTTTTGGGTCCCGTAAGTGCCTAGTTTGTAGGTAATTTAAGTATTGAGACTTGGCTTTAAGCATCAGGGGATCCTGGTAGTCAGTGAAAGGGGACAACCTAGTTCTAGAGAAGCTTGAATAAGCAAAGTAAATGTACACTTGAGAAGACTAGGTGGGCCGAAGGCCCTTATCTGCCATCAACATCTATGTATCTAAGTAAAAGGGCTGGCCCCACAGATGTGCCTTTTGCTTGTTTGGTGATAAATTTTAATACATTCTAAAATTATTTAATTTTGAAATTTCAGTTCTGAGCATGATCAGTAAGCACTTCAAGATAGCTGTATGGGACTTCCTGTTATGACTCCCTGCATTGTGGTTTAACTTCTTTCTAGCTCTCCCCAGGCTTGTCTCTAATCCGGCACCATCTGTAATTTAAAGCTGTCTAAGAATGTTAAAAAACAATGACTAGATACAATAATGGCCAATACTCATAATCGTCTTAAAGAATTTTCAGTACAACCGATGATAAAAGAAAATTTGACCAAATCGGGGATCTAAAGCAATGCAGACCATGAGGCCTGTAGTTGACCAGCCTCCCCAGATAGTCACTCATCCGCAGACTCAAGCTCTGAGGACAAAGAAGAAATTACAATTATATCAAGGCAGCTATGTCAAGAACTGTGGAGACTGGGAAAAACAATTACTCACTTTCAGCAAGAAATGCTCACGATGAAAGCAGACCAGAAAAGGCAGCAGCAACAGCTTACCAACCTAAAGCAGCATATGACAGAAATTTCAGGTATGGTGGATTTGCACAACGGAACAATCCTACAGCTCCATGATTGGGAGATCTGGCAGCAACAAAAATTAGAGGACCCACTGGCTCAATATATGTATACACGGGATCCCTGAAGGAACAGAATCTGGGGATATGGTCAAATTCATGGAGAGCTTCATCTGAGAGATTCTGGGGCTGGACTTGGAATACCCTTTAAATATCATCCATGCCCATAGATCCCTTGGTCCACATCCCTCCAACCCCAAAGCTTATACCCGTTCTGTTACAATTGCTTTCTTGGACCATAGGATGAAAACAGAAATTCTCCAGAAAACTTGGCAAAAGAAAGAAATCACGTTTGTGGACACCCAACTGTTCTTTGAACACGACTATGCCCCATCACCATGGACCGGAGGAAAAAATTATTTCCAATTCTGAAACTACTGCAAGAAAGGGGAGTACAAGTCCAGCTCGATTATCCAGCAACCCTAAGGATCAACACAGATTCAAGGATCCACCTGTTTCCCACCATCTCAGAAGTGAAGACCTTCCTAAAGCAGTTGAATATGCAGGTGGATGAGCTGCTTGATCCAGAGATAATTAGAGAGCTGGACCGCCGTTGTTTAGTACACCATTAGGGGTCCAGGATTGGCAAGGAGGCCTGGCATCAAAAACTCCCACGCATCACCACAACTGCTAGAGCAGTTGGAGAGTGCGCTGGTGGCCTCGGCAGATCAGGCAATACCTATGCCGCAGAGAAGGGCTTCTAGCAAGTGCAAGCATCGAGCAAAGAGCTCCAACACTAAAGTGGTCACTTCTTCACCCCCAAGCATGTCTGGTATTTGATACAGTTCAGTGTACAACCTGGGACTATCCACCAACCATGTAAAATCGCTAAAAAAACCCCATATTTTTCTTTAATTGGGATATTGATTGCTCGGTGCTCTACATTAGGTTGCAGGTCCCAGGTAGAGGCCTCCCTCCAAACATAAGAAGTTATCCTCAAGACATCAGCCTGGGTCCAAGTTGGAACTGTTAAACTATGCAGGTACTTGTTACTTAAGTTAGGCTCCTTTTTAAGAGGGAAATAAATGTCGGAGGCCTCCTAATTCATTCTCCTAGTATGTATCAGCCATTGGAATGCTCCAAAGATTTTGTACTCTGGGATGGGCCTGAAACAAATTGGACTTAACTAGTAAAATTATTTTCCAAGTTTTTTTTTGAAGAAAGAATGCCTCTTCAACAGCCCCAGACTGAATTTAATTAGTTGTAAAATGTCTTGCTTTTTTCTTTCTTCTCTGGCAATCACATATGTACATCGAGGGACAAGCTGATGGATGGTCAATCACTGAGTTTATGTGGCCTGTTTAAAAAGAAAGGGTTTATTTGCTATCTGGCTCATTATTTAAAGGGATACCAGCTCTCTTTTCTTTTATGTGATAGCAAGTCAAGATTGTAATATATAAGTGCTGACAGAATCTGGTTGTCATGCCTCCATCCTCCATTACAAACATTAGGGGATAGAATTAGGTGCAACTATTGGAAGCACATTTCTCAGTTTTGTAACAAAGCTTATGTTGGGGCAACCTATTGGCTTCTGAAAGTTAAAAGTTTGTTGTTCTGTTTTTTTTGTTCTCCATGTTAAACTTTGCACTGCTCGGAATAATGGGGGATGGGGGTTGGGTGAACACACACCATGGAGTGCGGGAGGAGAGGCTATAGATTTCCTTTTTTCCTTTTCTGATGGAATAACATGATGGAGTTGTCAGTAGTTTCATATAATGTCAAAGGCCTGAATGGGCCAATTAAGTGGACTCATATCTTACAAGTGATGGGCAAGTTGAGACCCATCTTTCGGAGGCAGAGCACAGAAAGCTTAGAAGGTTTTGGGTGGGGGAAATCCATGCAGCCCATTGGCTAGAGCACCCACACAGGAGGGGCACTGCTCTCTTGCTCAGATGGGACACTCTCCTTAGAATCACTAGGGTAGATCTGGACCTGAAGGGACATTATGTTAAGCTTCAGGACATGCTTTTCAACACAAAATGTGAATTCTTAAATATTTATGCCCTGAATGAAAGCAAAGATAACCAAACGTTCCTTAAAAAGATTCTCTTAAATTCCATCTCTGACCCTACCACCCTGTATATAATTGGTGGAGACTTCAATATGGTGATGTCCCCATGCCATGATAAGCAGAGGGCCCACCCCACAGTGGGTGCCTTGGCCTCCACAAGTTTTCTTAAACATTTGATGGGGAGGTGGGTCTGGTGGATGCTTGGAGGGTAACTCACCTCTCTAAGGATGATTACACTCCCCCCCCCCCCACAGGCATAATAGTTTCTCTTGTATTGATATTTTCTTTTGCCTGGAGAATGGAGATCTATGATACAGGACTGCCAGATTCTGCTCATGACCTGGTCGGACCACTGCACGGTGTTGCTGAAAATGCTGATCTCACCTTCCCCACACAGCTCTATCTGGCGAATGAATGCGGGCCTCCTTAATGACGATGAACTTAAACAAGAAGTTGAAAAGGCCATACAAGATTTCCTTACCCTCAACCCATGGATGGAGACTTTTTTCACAATAAGATGGCATGTGCTGAAAGCTTTCCTGAAGGGGGTGGTGATACAATACAGTGTCCACAGAAAGTGACTGCATCTCCATCACCAGCAACAGCTGGAAACTGATTTGAGGGAGGTTGACTTCCGCTACAAACTTTCACTACATCAAGAGGATAAGAAGCTTTGGTTGGAGAAAAAGAATGCCCTGGAGTCCTTGCTCACCCATAAAGTGGATGGACTCTTGAGAAGAACTTTCCAAAAATACTATGAGGGAGGTAACAGGGTGGGAAAACTCCTGGCACTAGCCTTGAGAAAACAAATCATCTCTAGGGCGGTACTCTGGATACAAGACCCAAGTAGAGGGGGAGAACTGGTCTCAGACCCCTTGGGGATTTCAGCATCCTTTGCTGTGTATTATGAGTCTCTGTACTTGCAGGACTCAGAAGATCAATATGACAGCAGAGCAGAGTAAACATTTCTCTTGATCAGATAGTCCTGCTGACCCTCCGGGATGAAGATAGGGTAATGCTGGTGGGGGACAGCACAGGAGGTGATAGATACAATTAAACAATTAAAAGCTAGTAAATCCCTTGAGCTGGGTGGTCTCCCTTCAGAATTCTATAAGTCATTTGCAGATGGCCTTGTCCCCCCCCTTATTAGACTGCTTTCACCAAATACAAGCCGGTGGGGAGACTCTGATTTCATGGAGATACACCCAAATTGTTATTTTACTGAAGGAAGGCAAGGATCCAGACCTATGTAGCTCTTACCAGCCCATATCACTCCTAACCTTTGATATGAAAATATTCACAGGCATTCTGGTGGACTGCCTCCAGCGTGTGGTGCAGACGGTGATCCACCTGGATCAAACAGGCTTTGTTGCCTGCAGATATCTTTCTGATGACATAAGGAGGCTTCTAAACATAATTTCATCACAGCAGGAATAGGGGGACTTCCAAATAGCTATCTCCATGAATGCTGAAAAAGCATTTGATAGGGTTAATTGGCTATTTTTACAAAAAAACATGGAGAAGATGCAATTTGGCCTTAAATTCTTAAAAATCTCTACTAGTTTATATACCCTTCCCCAGGCCTGGGTCAAAATTAATGGCATTAGCTCTAGACAATTTATGCTACACCGAGGCACCCGTAAAGAATGCCCCTTGTCCCCGCTATTGTTTGCGTTGTGTCTGGTACCTCTGGTTGAGGTGGTCCGACAGGATGCTTGGATAGTGGGAGTGATGGTGGGGGGTAGAGAACAGAAAACAGCTTTATACACTGATGAGTCAATCTTCTTCCTGGATTCCCCGGAGTCATTGGTTCTCAGATTCAATCAATCAATCAAAACTTTATTTTTATAACGCCTTTTAAAAACCAAGGCACTGTACACTTTAAATAGACAAATATAAAAACTGAATAAAATAGTAATACAAATTGGTTAAGAACAATCTGGGATGGCTAATGTAAATAAGTATGTCTTTAACATAGATTTAAAAGTACTGATGGTCAGACATTCTCCTAACTGATGAGGTAGTGAATTCCACAGGTTTGGTGCTGCAAATGGGAAAGCACGAACACCAGAAGTTTTTAAGCAAACCTTGGGAATCCCTAGCAATCCCTCATCGGCGATGGGAGAGGAAGAGTGGGGGAGTAGGGAGTCAGGAGATCTTTCAGGTAGTCAGGTCCCTGTTCATGTAGGGCTTTGAAGGCAAGCAAGCCTACCTTTTTTTTTTTTTTTTTAAATCTCTTTTTATCCTCCTGATCACCCCATCATTCCACTCCTTTGGGCTCACTCATACCACTCACCCGACACACACTGAGTCTGCCCCTAGAGTGCCCCTGGTGACTCCTACCTTCCTCCCTCCATGGAGCACCTTGCACAGCAGAGTCTGCCCATGATTCCTTGACTGGGTGGCTGGAGCGCCCTTCATCCAGGACCGGCGAGGTGGTTTCCACTTTTTCTGTGCTTCCCTTCTATCCCCCCCCGAGGATGCCAGCTCGGGTGGAATGTGCTTACGCATGCCTGCCAAGTGCCTTACAGTGTCCTCCCCTCCCTTACTCTCCCCATGCAGGAGCCGCCAGTGCCCTGAGAGTCTTTTCTTCCACAGGCCCCCCGTGGATGTCGGGTGCATGAAGCACCCCTGATAACCCACCCCAAAGGAGGAGTGCATCCGTTGGGATGCTCAATCCTCCTTCCCCCTGCTGACCCCCAACAACCTGAGTCTGTACACGAACCCAGGTCACCAGCGTGGTGCGAGGTGTGGCATCCAGCGCCTTAACCCTCAGCACCACTGGGCCGGCCTAAGCAAGCCTACCTTATAGGTGATCCACCACTGAACTGGCAGCCAGTGCAGTATGCACAACACAGGTGTAATGTGGCTGGTCCTAGAAGTACCAGTTAACAACCTGGCCGCAGCATTCTGCACTAGCTGAAAGTGGCAGATATCAGCCTCAGACAGCCCTAGGTAGAGGGCATTGCAGTAGTCAAGATGAGTGGTAATGAAGGCATAGACCAGTGTTGGGAGGTTGCCCAGTGGAAGCAGGTGTTTCACCTGGGTGATATTCCTCAGATGGTAGAATGAGGATTTAACCACAACTGACACCTGAGATTTCAGAGTCAGGTCATTGTCAAAAATAATGCCCAGGTTATGCACTAGGTTACACATCTGAGATAGTGAGCTGAACAACATCAAGCCATAGGCCCGACTCATGCCCAGCCCCCAAACCCACCCCCAGGCAACCCGGGTCCACTACCAACAACCTCAGTCTTATCCAGATGCAGTCTCAGCCAGCTAGTGCTCATCCAGTCTTTGATCTCAGAGAGGCAGTTGTTTAGCGTGGAAATTGCATCAACCTGTCCAGGCATAAAGGACATATACAGCTAAGTATCATCTGCATAGCAGTGAAAACTCAAGCCGTATCACCTAATGATATCTCCCAATGGCAGAATATACACTGCGAACAACATGGGTGACAAAATGGAGCACTGTGGCACCCCACAGGACAGGGGAAGGTGTCAAAGGAACAAATTCTGGTGACCATCCTCTGAGACCTGTTGATGTGGAAGGATCAAAACTATTTCAGAACTGTACCTGACAGTCCACAAAGGATCTGCAGGGACTCCAAAAGTGCACCATGGTCCACAGTGTCAAAGGCTGCTGAGAGATTGAGAAGGACCATGATGGTACAAGCATTTTGATCTTTTGCCATTAGGAGATCACTTAATACCCAGACAAGGGCGGTCTCCATGCTGTGTCTCTTCCTCAGTCCAGACTGGAGAGCTTCATAGACATTGTGGGTCACAAGGTGATTGTCCAGTTGCAATGCAACCACCTTCTCAATAACCTTACCCACAAAGGGCAGGTTAGAGACAGGCCAGTAGTTAGCTGCAGAGTTGGGATCCAAGGAGGGCTTTTTAAGAATTGGTCATATGACTGCCTCCTTTAGGGGATCAGGAAAGACCCCCCTCTCCAGGGATCTCCAGACAATTTCAGCTAGGATCGGGCAGATAACATCTATACACCTCACTAAAAGGGGGGTAGGGCCCGGATCCAAACTACAACTGGTTGGGTGCAAAGTCTGGACAATCTTCACAATGTCCATGAATTCCAGCCAGCTGAAATCCATCCAGTCAGACTGGTTGCTCACCATCTCCCATCACCGTCCACAACCCCTCATAGGGAAGGCCGGGCCGATTCCAGCCCTAATGCTGGCAACCTTATCTGTGAAGAATCAAGCTAGCTCATCACACTTAACCTGTGAAAAGGCTCTTCCGGACTGGAGACAGATTGGATTGCACAATCTATCAACAAAAGCTGAGCTGGTCGATTCTGCACCACAGAAATCTCCCTGGACAGGAACTCTGCCTTCTTATTTGTGATTTCTGATCGATTGTCCTTATAATGTTCCATCAATCTAAGCCTGTCAGCATCCAGGCCGGACTTCCACTATGCTCTCTCCATCCTTTGACCAACTCTCGTCAACTCCTTCAAGAAATCATCATACCAAGGGGACCTTGGGCAGAGTGAGTAATCGAACATGAGCAGGAGAAATCAAGTCCAAGGCATCTCCCACCACCTTATTATAGGCCAGTACTAGATCCCCTGGACTCGTGCTTTCACCCAGCAATCCTGATAGGTCCAGGACCACTGATAGACCATCTGAGGTAACTCCCCTTAAAGGGCAGTACCAGACCATCTCCAAAGGGGCAGGTCCATTTGGGGGAGCCCTGAAACTGAACCATATGGTGTGATGGTCCAAATGACTGACTGGTTCCATCCCAAGTCTGAAATCTCCATCCCCAAGAGGAACACCAGATCAAGTGAGTGACCTCCTATATGGATAGTGGAGGTAACCACCTGTGCAAGGCCCAGCATTGTCATTAGCTGGAGGAGATTTTGACCAAATTGTGAGAGTTCATCATAGACCCAGGCATTGAAATTCCCCAGAATTATCCATCTGGGAGATTCCAATAACATGTTGATGATGAAGTCCGCTATCTCCTGCAGATTGCTGACACTTCTAGAATGCTTTGGCACTTTTTTGGGTTATAAATTAAATTATAATGAATCAGAGGCCATCCGGCTACGTGGCATTTGTTTTCCAAATTTCAAATCCACCTTCCCATTTATGTGGGCCAAGAACAATCAGATTAGATAGTTGGGGATCCAAGTTAGCACGAATGCCAAGAAACTTTCTGAAGCTAATTACAGTATGGCTTGGGGAATAATGCCACAGGACTTGACCAGATGGTCTCTCCTACCTCTGTCTACAGCTGGCAGAATTGATGCAATCAAAATGAATCTTCTGCCCTGATTTCTTTTTCTCTTTAGTAATCTCCCAATACCAATACCCCTTACTTACTGGTGCATGATTAGCAGAGCTATTAACAAATTCATTTGGGGTGAGCTCACCCACGCATTTCACAAAATATCCTCCAGCTATCCAGAGATCAAGGTGGGCTGGCTATGCCCAAAATCTACATGGCTACTACCAAACTTGCCAGATGTAGGCAGTGTGCACCTGGATCACCAGGCGAGAGGCTTCAGGATGGTATGCCAGGGCACTCGCTTGTTCTCATTGGCATTGACAGACACTGGAGACACAATTTCATCTCTGACTGGCACCCCCTGGACCCAGGACACTGCAGAAGGACAGAAGAGTTCTGGTCCCAGCAGGAACCTTGGGCCCTCTGTCCCTTATTAAGCACCACCGTCTCTTTCTCCCACCCCAGTTGGATATGGGGTACATTGGATGGGAGCAGAGGGGTCTAACATGCTTTGCACAACTCCTTGAGAGGGGCATCTCCTTGTCCTTCCAACAATTAAAAAACAAATACAATCTGCAGAACATAGACTTCCACAGGTACCTACAGGTACAGCATTTTATTAAAGAGACCAATCATGCAACCCTTATCTCACTGCAGGCTACCCCTTGGGAGACATTCATACAGAATATGCCCACCCCACAAGTTAAAATTTGATACATTTCCCATCTTTATTATCTCCTGAGACCCCCACAGACTAAGCCCCTGGATAAAATAAAGCTTGCATGGGAAAGAGAGATACCAGGTCAAATATCCTGAGGTGACTGGCTTCACAGGCTAAAGACAGGTTGCAAAGTCACTTCTTCCTCAAATTGGAGGGAATTTTATTGCATAATTCTTGTGTGTTTCTTCCAGACTCCCACAATAACCAAGCACTACAACCAACCAACGCAGATGCCTGTTGGAGGGCCTGTGGGGCTCTAGTAATGCACTGGCATATTTTTCTAGGTTGCCCAAGGTTAGCCCAGTTCTGGTCTGATACAAGTACAGCACTCCAACAAATATTATCCATAAATATACCTAATAATTTCACAGACTGGGTCCTGGGCTTCCCGATCATGGTGAGTTTCCCTCCCTCTAAGAGAAAACTGGTAATGACCCTTGCAGCAGCCTTCCTGAAGAGTATTACAGCAACTGGATGAGGAGGGAGACTACACCTACATCCCCTCCCCTTGGGTCCTTGGTAACGAGTAGTGAAGCCTTAGTAATCCTTAACTTCCCCAACCCTAACAATGTGTTACAGACCAAATACTTTGGAAGCTTCTGAGTAGTGTATTTATATAGTTATGGTTATTGAATTAATAGTTTGTAAATCTTATTTTTGCTTTGACTGCAGTTGACCGGCTAATTTAAGAGGCTGGTTTCTAAGACTAAAATACAGTGGTGATATTCACTGGACTTTAAGTACCATATGAAACACTATATGGAATAATAAAACTTATTGAAAGTTACTGGGTGATATTCTGAATGTTTTTTATCAGTTCTTTTCTCTTTTTGCCTTGAAATGTCAAATACCTGTATTTACTGAAATTTATTTACCCAGACTGGCTGTACTGTTATGGGAAAAAAAAGTTTGTATTTTTACTGGTACTTGAATTCTCAGAAAAATGAATAAACTTGAGTATTTAAAAAAGATAGCTGTATGAAATGAAAAAGGAATACTTTTTCATATAGCAGCAATCCTTTTTCATTTGCCACCATCTTGTTTTCCATTTAAAAAAATAAAAATAAAAATAAAAAATCAAAACTTGGAAAAATGATATCTTGCAGAGACATCAAGACATGTATCTTGCTCATCGGGGCTACATTAGATGGACTCTGCACTTAACTATTGGAGAAGTGAGCCTAAAATGTTTTTTTTTTTCACTTTTAAATCCTTTTTTGTGACTCGCTTCCACTTTTTTCTTATGTGTGATCATACAAAAATTTTCATATGAACCAAAATCTTTCCCCTGGTGTCTTGTGGTACCCCCCATACTCTGATCTCTGGCCACACTGAAAGGATGTATTTCACTGGTGTCTAGTGGCATCCCCCCACCCTCTGATGACTGTCACCAATGAAATTATGTATTTCCCTTGTGTCTAGTGGTATCCCCCCACTGTCCGATCACTGTCCCCATCGAAATTATGTATTTCTCAAGTGTCTTTTGGCATCCCCATTCTCTGATCTCTGTCCCCATTGACATTATGTATTTCCTTGTGTCTAGTGGTACCCCCCACCCTACGATCACTGTCCCCATCAAAATTATGTATTTCCCAAGTGTCTTTTGGCATTCCCATTCTCTGATCTCTGTCCCCATTGACATTATGTATTTCCTTGTGTCTAGTGGTACATCCCCACCCTATGATCACTGTTCCCATTGAAATTATACAAACATATGAACACATGAAAATGCCAGCAGGTACAGGCCTCATGGTCTATCGATTCTGCTTGATTATGCAGCTATATATTTCCTTGGTGTCAAGTGACACCCCCAACCCTCAGATTGCTATCTCCATTGAAATTTTGTATTTCCCTGGTGTCTAGTGGTGCCCCCCACTGTTCTATCACTGTCCCTGTTGAAATTATGTATTTTCCTGATGTCTAGTGGTACCCCCCACCTTCTGATCACTGTCTCCATTGAAATTATGTATTTCCCTGGTGTCTAGTGGCACCCCACCCTCCAAATGCTGTTCCCATTGCCATTTTGTATTTCACTGCTATTTAGTGGCACCACCACCCTCTGATCTCCATCCCTGTTGAAATTATGTATATCTCTGGTGTCTAGTAGCACCTCCCCCACCCTCTGATCACTGTCCTGTCTTTAATAAAAAAAAAAAAGGTCCCTCAATGTCTTTTTTCTTTTAAACCTGTAAAAAAGAAAATGGTCCCTAGGCAATCTGACCCCCCCAGCCTGACCTCCCACTCAGCACCAACCACCCCACACCCCCCATACACCCTCACTCACCTGAAGAGGTCCCAGACTGAAGATCCAGTCTCTGATTGAAGACACATCTTGCTGCTGGAAAGACAGAATACTATACTGCAAAGTAAGGTAAGTGTGGTTCAATGTATTTCAAAGGGGGTTTCAACTTTGATGCATTACTTTGTCATTTTTGCATATTTTGAAGGCACATTTTCAACATGGTCTTTCTGGGACCCTAGCTAATGAACAATGTTGGTGAAATTATGCAAGCCTCTCTTAAAAGGTAGTTGTGTGGTTGTTTAGTGAAATAACCTTTCAGGCAGGATTTTAACTTTTTTATCACCTGTGTTCTTAAGGTGGGGTCATAAGAAGGATATGTTGAAAATTTGGGGTCAAAATATGTAAACATGGCAAAGTTATGCACATCTGCTGAAATTGTTTTATGCTCACTCATAACTTCTGTAATTTAAAATAGTTTGACCCCAAATGTTCAACATAGCACCATTTTTTACACCACCTCATGAATGTGACAGCTGTCATTTTTAAAATTCTGGCCAAATTGTGTTTTCTCGCCTGTGGCATGGAATGATGTAACATAGAAACATAGAAACATAGAATTTGACGGCAGATAAGGACTGCTTGGCCCACCCAGTCTGCCCATTTCCCTACCTACTGGATAAGCTGCAGATCCTAGTTAACCAGCAGCCTACTTCTTCCTACCCCCAACCCCCAGAATTGCCTTGTGACTATCCCATGCATGCTTGAATTCCACCACTGATTTTGACTCCACAACCTCCTCCGGAAGGCCATTCCATGCATCCACAACCTCTCTGTGAAAAATACTTCCTTAAATTACCTCTGAGGCCCTCCTCTATCTTCAAATTGTGCCCTCTTGTTCTTGCACACCTCTTTTTTGAAAGATGCTACCCTCTTGGACTTTGTTGATTCCCTTGAGGTACTTGAAAGTTTCTATCATGTCCCCCCTCTCCCTCCTTTCCTCGAGGCTATACATATTAAGCTCCTTAAGTCTCTCTTCATATGTCCTCCGGTGCAGACCCTGCACCATTTTAGTTGCCCTCCTCTGGACAGCTTCCATCCTGTCTATGTCTTTGCGGAGATTGGGTCTCCAGAACTGCACACAGTACTCCAGATGGGGTCTCACCAGCTGTCTGTACAGAGGGATAATAACTTCCTGTTTTCTACTGGTGATGCCTCTCTATGCATCCCAGTATCCCCAGCCCTCCTTGCTGCCTTCTCACATTGCTTGCCCACCTTTAGGTCATCTGATATGACTACCCCCAGGTCCCTTTCCATTTTGTTGTTGTTAGTATCTCACCCCCATTGTGTACTCTTCCCTGGGTTTTGTTCCAGGTGCATTACCTTGCACTTCTTAGCATTGAATCTAAGCTGCCATACATTTGACCATTCCTCTAACCTTGCCAAGTCCCTTCTCATCCTTTCCACGCCACCCTGTGCATCAACTCTGTTGCAGATCTTAGTGTCATCTGCAAAGAGACATACTTTTCCTTCCAGTCCCTCTGCAATGTCGCTTATAAAGACATTGAAGAGGACTGGTCCTAATACTGAACCCTGCGGTACCCCGCTAGTAACCCTCCTTTCTTCTGAGTGGACTCCATTTACTATTACTCTCTGTGTCCTATTCTCCAGCCAATCTTTACCAGGCTGTCATCTTGGGACCCACTCCCAGGCTGGCTAACTTATATATTAATCTTTGTGTGGGACTGTGTCAAATGCCTTGCTTAAAGTCTGGGTAGGCCATGTCCACAGCCCCTCCCTGATCTACTACTTTGGTCACTCAGTCAAAGAAATCTATCAGATTCATCTGGCATGACCTTCCCGCTGTGAATCCATGCTGCCTAGGGTCCTGTGCCCTCTGGCCTCTAGATACGCGACAATTCTTTCCTTTAGAAGTGATTCCATCATTTTCCCTATCACTGAGGTTAAACTAACAGGTCTATAGTTTCCTGCTTCTGCCTTGCTCCCACTTTTGTGAAGGGGAATCACATCTGCCCTCCTCCAGTCCTCGGGTACCACCCCATCCTCCCATGATTTGTTAAAGAGGGTAGTCAGTGGTGTCACTAGTTCTACCCTTAGTTCTTTTAGAATTCTGGGATGAATCCCATCAGGCCCCATTGCTTTGTCCACCTTCAGTTTTAAGAGTTCTTTCAGAACCCTTTCTTCTGTAAATGGGCTGGTATCAACTTCTGTATCCAGAGTGTTACTACTGTTTGTTTTATGTACCTCCCCCTCTTCCTTTGTAAATACTGAGCAAAAATATTTGTTTAGTATCTCTGCCTTTCACATTCTCCCTCTGCCCACCCTCCCTCCCTTTATTAAGCCTCACTATCCCTCCCTTGGTCTTCCTTTGCTCCTGATGTACCTATAAAAGGTTTTATTCCCCTTCTTAACTGAGTTGGCTATCTTTTCCTCAGTTTGGGCCTTTGCTGTTCTGACTGCCTTCCCAGCCTCCTTTGCTTTAACTGATACAGTTCTCTGTCCTGCTCCTGCCACGATTCCTTGTACTTCCTGAATGCTTTCTTTTCTCTTGAACCTTCACTGCCACTTCCTTTGAGAACATAGTGGTTTCTTACATCGTCTTGTTTTGTTTATTTGCTTCACACAAAGGCTCGTTACCTCTGTGATGGCAGTTTTATTATTCCCATTGTTCTTCCACCCTCCTTCCCTCCATTTGCTAGTGCATTCCTTAGGCACTCACTATTTTGGCAAAGTCAGCCCTCCTAAAGTCCAGTACTTTTGTCTTTGTATGGCTTGACTCTATTGCTGTGTTTATTGTGAACCATACTGTTTGATGGTCGCTAGTTCCCAGATGGCTACCCACTTCTACATCTGTGATCCTCTCTCCATCTCCATTTGAGAGTATCAAGTCTAATATTGCTCCCTCTCAAGTGGGCTCCAGTACTAGTTGTCTAAGGCATGCCCCCTGTAGGGCATCTAGAATAACTGCACTCTTCGAAGTGATGTTCTGGTGGCAATCTAATCACATTGTCAATATGGGGCACATGAGGTGGAGTAAAAAGAAGGCTATGCTGACAATGTGGTTTCTGTTTTGGCCCTGCATTTCCAAAGCAACATACATACATGCATCTACTGTATGGCAGATGGGAGTGCAGGGCCAGGAGGGCCCTCTGCTCACACAGGCAAGTAAGGATCTGATTATACTATCTCAAAAAGTATGGATGGATGGGAGTGCAAGGCCCAAAGGATCCTGTGTGACCACAGGCAAATAAGGATATGATTGTACTACTGTATCTCAAAAAGTAAGAACATTTGCTACCAAAAACTGTATTAATGCAACAGAGTTCAGATTAAACCAACAAAAGTAGGGAAATATGATGCTAGGCTTTCAAACCCTAACACCCCTGCCCCACTACAGAGGTGAATGAGGGGTAGAGTCTTCCTTGGGTTTGTCAACCCTAACACTTATCCCATTGGAGTAACAGGAAAACTGAGATGTGATGGACATTGGTGTGTATGTTTCATGAGTACATGGAATGGGGTGAGCGTTAGGTTTGAGAACTTTAAGGAGGACTCCACTTCTCATTTACCTCAGGTGCGGGGCAGGGGTTTTAGGGTGTGAAAGTTATTATAGGGGCACAGTAGCACCCCTATAGTTAGTGTTCAGTAGGCTGTTCAATGTTAAACCCCTAACTTTGCACATTAATATCTTAGACTCCATTTGATGAAATGAGTTGAATGTTTGTATGTGTTGTTTAGAAGGCAAGGTCTTGTTCTATGGAAATTTTTGTGACGGCAGCTTGTGCAGTTTCTGAGATACACAAGTGTCATCTTTTGTAAATGTCTAACTTTTTCCCTATACTTAACATGGGTTTTCTTTGTTCTCCCCTGAAGCCTACATGGAACAGAATTGTTTGCCCAAACTTGCAGGACATATGTGTCATGTTCCAAGGTAGTGCCTTTGACAGACCTGGTGAAAAATATTCAATTCAATTGTATTTTTATATTGAAAGGTATGTGAGCAAAAATGCCTGTTTTCAAAAACATCCAGTGGTACAAAAATTCGATAATACAGAGAAAAAGGTAAAAACAATATTTGCAAAATTTGACAGTTTTTACAGTAGGAACAGTGTATATGACAGGATCATCTAGAATAGAAAAAAAATACTGAGCACACAACAATAGAGCCAATATACAGATACTTATAAACTCTAAGGTAACTCAAGGGTTGGTGGACATTCAGGGGGGTTTACCTTCCTGGGCAGACACAGGTGGTGGATTGGAGGAGGTAGTCCTTGAGGGAGGTGGTGAATGAGCCAAGTGAACTACAGGCCTCAAGTTCAGTGGACAGTTTATTGTAAAACTTAGGTCCCTTGTATGTGATGGAGTTCTGCTCATGCTTGGTGTGGTAAAAGGGGGTGTCAAAGATATGACATGTGGCACCTCTTGTACTGCACTTGGGAGCCAATAAGGGGAAAAGGGAGTTAATGCTGATTGGCAGTAGGTTACAGTGAACTTTGTGTAGGAAAGAGAGTATTTTAAGTTGAAACCTGCCTTCAAGGATGAGCCAGTTGAGGGAGGCATAGAGGGTACAGTGATGGGTCATCCAGAGGAGGTCGGTCAAAAAGCGTGCAATGTTATTGTATTTAGTTCTGAGTTTGGGAAAAAGGGAGGATGTGCTGGGGGGGGTAGACAATGGAGCCATAATCAAGGATGGGCAGGATAAAGGAGCTGGAGAGGTGTAGTCTGGAGATGGGTATAAGGAACTTTCTGATTCTGTATAAGAAACCTAGTTTCATGTTGATTTTCTTGATGAGGTTCATAATATGGATATTGTAGGTCAGGTGATGGACTAAGTACAGTCCAAGGTATTTGAATTCGCAGAGTTGTTCTATGATGTTACCAAGATTGTCTGAGAGGGATTGGTCCATGACTGGGGCTTTTCTTGGGCCAGAGAAGATCATAAATGTGGTCTTCCTGGAGTTGAGGATCATGCCTTTGGCAGAGAACCAAGCGTGTAGCTTGCTGAAGTCAGCCTGCAAGTTACTGAACATTGTATTAAGGTTAGTTTCGCTAAAGGGTTCTTGAGTTATAAGGCTTTAGAATTTTAGTGTTTTCTGACCTGTGCATGTGCAGTAGGGTATTTCAGATAATGTACTGTGGCAAAAGTAAAAATTTGATGCCGCAAATGTCCATTTTTGCTTTCACACCACTTGATTTGCAGGGCACCAAACATTTTTTTGTGCCATGCCAACCGCCATCTTGTTGATTGTTTCCACGTAGTAACAAACATGCAAAATACATGAAAATGCTTGAAATTCAAAGAAACTAAGATCAGAATCTAACTAAACAAGCTAGATTCTGATGTTTATTTTTTAGCATGCTGCCCACAAATATCTTTTCTGGGCACGCAAAATCCTAGATGCCCTGCTTAGTGAGAGGAGCATTCTCTGTATAAGAACAGCAGGAATTTCTTGATTTCTGCAGCCACAGCTGAACTCATGCTGCTGGCTGCAATGTGAACTGTGAGCCACCCTTGCCCTTGTGTCTAGTGGCACCCCCCAACTGCTAATCACTGTCCCCATAAATGAAAACATATAGTCACTAATGTCTAGTGGCACCCCCCCACCCACCAATTGTCATCCCCATAAATTATATCAATATATTCCCTGATGTCTAGTGGCACCCCTCACCCACTGATCACCATTCTTGATTTGACTGGTGTCTAGTGTCTCCCCCACCATCCAATCATGGTTTCTGTTATTTTTATTTATTTTATTCTTTGGGGTCTAATGGCACCCCCCCACCTGCTGATTGTCATCCCCCTTTTTTTAATTCCCTGGTGTCTAGTGATACCACTCACCCTCCCATTTCAGGTACAACCTTGAAATGAAGAAAATGGTCCCTTGATGATTCTTTTCCAAAACCTGTAAAAAAAAGAAAATGGTCCCTCACGGATCAGTCTCCCCACCCCCATCTCCCACTCAGCACCCACAACCACACACCAAAGTACACCCCCACACACCCTCATTCACCTGAACAGGTCCCAGGTTCGAGATCCACTCTCCAATTGAAAACACATCTTGCTGCTGAAACCAGTGACTGCAATATGAGAAACTAAGGTAAATGTGGTTCAATGTATTTCAATAGGGGTTTCAACTTTGGTGCATAACTTAGCTATTGTTTGACATTTTGACCCAAAATTTTCAACATGGCCTTTTCGGGACCCTACCTTATGAGTAATATGCATGTCATTATGCAACTCCTACCCTAAAGGTGATTTCTCAGTCACTTGTGTGAATTCACCTTTTGAGCAGGATTTGAAAGATTTGCCTGCACTTGTTCATGAAGTGGGGTCATAAGAAGTCTATGTTGAAAATTTGGGGTCAAAATCTTTAAAAATGGCAAAGTTATGACCATTCACTGCAATTTCACTATGCACACTTGTAGCTTTGAAAATTTTAGATATTTTGACCCTAGATTTTCAACACAATTTTCTTATTACTCCACCTCATGTATGTCACAGCTGTCATTTTTCAAATCCTGGTCAAAAAGTGTTTTTGCACCTGTGGAGTGGAATGACATTGCAGTTGCACAGAATTGCATTAAGGCAGCGATTCAAAATTTTTCTGTACTGGGTACATGAGGTGCAATAATATGATGGCTATGCTGATAATTTGGTCACTGTTGCTCTATAAATGGAATTGCAGGGCCTGGAGGTCCCTGTGCTTCAACAGCGACTCTTACAGGCAAACAAGGATACAATTATACTATCTCAAAAAACAAAGGAAAAAATTTGCAAAAAACGTTGTTAATGCTCTAGTTAGGTTACAGTCAGAAAAGAATGGAAATGTGGCATTAGGGTTTCCAAATCTAACACCCCATCCCCACACTGCACACCCCAACAGGTGTTGGGGTGTGCCCTGGGGTCATCAACCCTAATGCTCACCCCATTCTCCTGTACTGTACCCATGTCAGCTTATTTACTTATGGAATGAGATGAGTGTTACAGTTGATGATCCCAAGGCACATCCATGATGCTTGTTGATGTTTGCAGTGTGAGTGTGGAGTGTTAGTTTTGGAAACCCTAATGCCACATTTCTCTACTTTTGTGGCTTTAACCCTAACTAGAGCATTGACAAAGTTTTTGCAATATATATATATATATATATATATATATATATATATAGTGGTGTGGTCACATGCCACTATAGTTAGGGCTGAGTAGGGTGTATTATAGGGCACAGTCACACCCCTATAGTTAGGGCTGAGTAGGCACTTTAGTGTTTAACCACAGTTTTTACAGTTTAATGACTTCACAATCTTTCAAAGGATTTGCACGAGAGTTTGCATGCACAGTCTCGTGTGGTGGATCCATGGATGTGCCAAGCTTCATTTCAGTTAGATGTGTGGATTCAGAGTTCTGGGTAATGCAAAAATGAAGTCTTGCTCATTGGTTTTGCTGTTTTTTTTTCTTTGAACTTGCCTACAGCCTAGACAGTTTGGTATTTTGATCTGGAATTTTCAGGGCAGAAAAGGGCTGGCCCACAGATGTATATTTTGCTTGTTTTGTGAAAAAATATTAATCTGTTCCAAAGGTGTTTAATTTTTAAAATTGGAAACATTTGGTTCTGAACATGTTCAGTAAGCACTTCAAGATAGCTGTATGAAACAAAAAAGGAATCATTTTATGTATTGGAATGATCCTTTTTCATTTGCTGCCATCTTGCTCTAATTTTTTTCAAATGAAAAAAAATCAAAAGCCTCAAAAATGACATCCTGGAGAGAGACCAACAGATCTATCTGGCTTACCGGGACCCACTCAGATGTGATCTTGACTTCACTGTTGGAGAAATGCCCTTAGAATGTTACTTTTTATATACTGTATCATAACTCCTTTTTCATGACCTGTGATACAAAAAATAATCTTTTTTCGTATTATGAAAAATTATCCTTTTTTGTGCCTGGAAATACTATCATAAACAGAGAAAGAACCAGCACTGAACATCAGGCTTAGAAAAATCACCTAAGACTTTATTTTTGAACAAAGTTAAAAACACATTTACAGGATACGCTGTTCATCAAGGCATTGCATTGCAATAAATGATAGAGAGTGCTTATGTAAGCCAGCAGTGTGTCACCTGTGGCTCATGCTAGCACTCTCTATCAATTTTTGAAATGCACTGCCTTGGTGAACAGGGTATCCTGTAAGAGTGTTTCTATGTTTGTTCAAAAATAAGGTGTTACATGATTTAACAGCTGTGGTTGGTGCTGAAGGTGAAGCCACAGTGTGACTCCTAATCTTTACCAAATCCAACTTTTAGTTCAGAACCAATGACACAGATGACAATAAAGGTGTTTTTGTTTTGAGGGAGCTGTTAAAGAAGTGAAGGCTATATTACAGGAATAAGTTAGTATCTGACCCCTTTGTGTGACAGTTTATCCAGAACAGGCTTCCTAAATGTTATGAGATCCACCAGATCCTCCATTCCCTTGTGAACTTTAGCCAGCGTCAGGTTACCCCTCCAGGATCTGTCTATCTAGTCCTGTATCTTCCCCATCAAATATTTTAATTGTAGGCTATGGGTGACAACTATGTCTGTTAAAGGCATAACTGTGTCTTCTATAATATCAATATGTTCCTGCAGTTCAGTAGTACATGTTTTCAAAGTTTCAATTATTGTGTTCAAATTATTAACAACACAGGCAAGTATGGAGATGGAGGCATTCATCTGTTGCAAACCAGCTTGCCTTTCTAATCTAATAAGAGAGATATCTGATTTTAACTCTGCTAACCAACCAGTTGAGTTTGAGTTTAATGTGATACTGCTGAGATCAGAGTTTGAATCCTGGTTGTCATTACATTCAGGGATTTCTTTGGACCCCCTAGCATCATTACATTTCCAACAACAGTCTCACTAGTAGCAGCAGTCACCAAATTACTTTCAGCCCCCCCATTGTTATCCCTTATGGCTAGTGATGTCTCAGTTTGTGTTTTAATCTTTGCATTCATAGCTATGGGATTGAATCAATAATTACCTCAGTAATACAGGCAGAGTTGATATCCTTACTGCAGAATCTTCGGATTGCTGGCTCCCATCAATGCAGTGAGTGTAGTAGGAATTGGAGTGATCCCAGAAGTACCAGGACTGAAGAAAGAGCGGCGCTAGCTGAAGAAGTTTGATGCCTGTTATTTACTAGCTGATATCAGATTTGCGGCTAGCAGGCTTATCATGTCTGGAGGGCTGTTTAGTCATGGGGGCTCCAAGGAAAGTAAAGCAGCATGCTGTTGTTTAGCGGTTGTGCTGGGCGAGAGTATGCTGAAATTCATTCTTTTGTCCAGCTGCAATAACTCGGCAATGTCTTTGCTTTTGTGTGCTGATCTAGACATTCTGAGCAGCAGGCTTTGAACTGCTGGCCTGTCCTGACTCCATATTTCCGATGGTATCCCGGTGGTGCAATTTAGCTACACGTAAATTAGCACTCCTGCAGTTCTTTAAAGACACAATATATACATTGTCCCCATTATTTTTTTACGACTGTATCTACAGTCTTCTTTGGCATACTAACTGGGCTTAAAAAAAGGTTTATAAGCAGCACCATAAGAGCTTTTCCTCACTTACTGCCTAGTTATAGCCATCTTGGATACATAAACAGTGATTTAAGTTTATTGATTTCTAACGAACACAAGCATTAACAGATTCTGTGCAATTGATTCCTTGTCAGGATTAATGTACTATAGATGTACAATTCTAAAATTAGAGGGAAAGCACTGGAAAAAAAATACTCTTCACCCCCTCCATTCCTTACCTATTGCAGTGTTCACTGAGGTGATCAGATCACCTGGGCACACATTGCATCAGGTAAGGAATTGATGAGGGGATGTCGGTTGTACCCTGATGCTAACTGATTGCACATAAATTGCCAGGAGATTATATCCCTTTTTACTTTCTTTTCTGCCCAGGATAAACATACTAAGGGCCCCCCAACCCCCAAGTCTCTTTTAGAAACAGAATTTCCTGGCCATTACAGTTGCTATAGTGGTCACTCAACCCACCTACCTCCAGACAAATATATCAGATTTTTTTTTAACAACACAGCCTGGTATTGAGTTTCTCTTACTGACCAGCTGCTTAGTGCAACTTCTGCAGAGAAGTTTTGTTCAGCTCAGCTGCATTCATGAAGCGTTCTACTCCTCAACAAATTCTTCATATTCTGATTTGTTTCTCTGGTGGTGGGTGGGAAATGGAAGCAGAAGCAGAGAGGGACATAATCTTCTGGCAATTTCATGTGCATCAATCAGCATTAGGGTACAACTGACACCCCCAGCCATCAGTTATCTTAATTAAGAATCAGCCTATGTTATCTTGTATCTTTTTATGCATATGATCAACATTTGCCTTTCTTTAATGATGCCCTATCATAACAAACATTCAAAAGAGTGTAGGTTAGACACACAAGTTCAAAATCTGCAGTAAACTGTTTCTGTGTAACCAGACCTTTGTTACACCCAGCACTGTTTTGGAATCCACTGGGAATTCTCAATTAATGTAAACGCCACTGCCAACTGTAAAATTTGGGTTTGTCAGTGAAACCTATGAAACTGTGCTATGGTGCTTTCAAGCACATACCCTGGTCACTCAAATTTGAAACTTACTGGATTGCTCAATAGGCCTATGATGTGTATCTTGTTTTGTTGGGATTTTCTCAGATTTGTGTCTTGGCATGTCCCCATGATTGCATCTCTGCCCAAATTAAACAAAGAAAAAACAAATCGGAGGCATTGGGGTTTCCTTTACCTCAAATTGGCACTGTCCTTGACCAGAACCCCATAAAGGGCTAAAATATTCAATAAAGGAATATTCCAAAAGAGAGTTAGAATGCACATAAATAAATTGTATAATACCATCCTGAAAAGCTTTGCTCAGACTGCAAAATGGGCACATGTGATTCCTCATGAGCGTGTGTGTGTGAAGGGTTGGCTAGCAGATAAATGAATGCTTACAAGGAATATAGTGTCTAGCAACATGAGACATAGAAGATAGTATCGTTTTAAAGAATGCAGTTCATTAAGGAAATTCAAAATCATTTATACATCCCCTAGCTCACTTTTTTACTACTTCGCACCCTATGAGTTCAGACTTGGCTGCTTGTCTTCAGGAGTTGGCGAGAGACCTCTAGCAGTTTTGTTTTATTTTGGTTTAGCTGAATCTTGATTTTACTGTTGCTCTAATCACTTGGCTCTGCCACAGGTGAAATGTCAGGTGACAGAGATTGAATAATTGTGTAAGCCAAGGCTGTAATGAAAGGTGAGAAGAAGCCAGAAGGGGAAGGAAGGAAACATATTCAATTCAGTGCTTTAGAGTAACTGGTAATTGCTATTTTTCCTTTAAACTTAGATTGTGGGCGTTTAGTGACACTATACTTTCTTTGTTGTCTTTACTTATAATTGTTTTTGGGCTGTCGAAAATTTAAAACATGGTGTAATTCTGTGCTGTCTTTAATTGCTGCAAATTTTATCTTGGCTTGTCTGACTGCCCTGTAGTTGGGTGAAGGGTGTTAATTGTCTGACCTCAGCTACGTGATAACTGGAGGTGGGGCTTAGTCAGAGTTAAGGTAACAAGCAGAGGTTTATTTTCTCAGAAGAAGCCAGAAGAGGAAGGAAGGAAACATATTCAGTTCAGTGCTTTAGAGTAACTGGTAATTGCTATTTTTCTTTTAAACTTAGATTGTGGGCGTTTAGTGACACTATACTTTCTTTGTTGTCTTTACTTATAATTGTTTTTGGGCTGTTGAAAATTTAAAACATAGTGGTGGTGTAATTCTGTGCTGTCTTTAATTGCTGCAATTTTCGCCCCCTCCCTTCCCCAACTCTTAATTATATGCCCTGATAAATCTGATTGACAGGAGCTAAACACAGGGTATAGTAAGGTGTGAAGTAGGAGGGCATAAGGGGAAGAAGCCCACCCTCAGCACAAGTGTTTTGACTCATTTATTTATTTATTGGTTTCTTTTTCCTTTAAAAAATATCTGAGGATTAGTGACAGGATTTTTAGTACAGTAAATTAATAAAAGAGAACTAGGAGAGCTTCAGTAGCAGACAAGTAGTGGAATTGTAGTATAATGTGGGGAGTGGTGCAATGCAGTGGCTGTGGGGCAGCCATATTCAGGCAGACCTTCTGGACACTGAGGTGCTGCCCTATCTGCATGCATCTCTCTGGACTGTGGGATGAGGTAGCCAGACTCAGAGCAGAAGTAAACTGGGTCAGGAGTACCATCACCTCTATCCAGGGACCACCCAGTCCAATGCAGCTGCCTCAAAGGATGCCGAGAACGAGGAGCACATGGATGACAGTGGGCTCAGGGAGGGTTAGAGCAGTCAGGCAGAGGCACATCCCAGATCCTATTCCATTCAAAACTCATATGCCACACTGGCAAATGAGGACAACCAAATAGAGGTACCCAGAGAAGTGGAAGGAAAGGATGTGGAGGTTAGCCAAGGAGGTGACCTCAGGGGGGAAGCAGTGGACCCCAGAGGAGGAGGAAGTGAATCCTGGTGGGGGACTCCATCATAAGAGGGATCCAGCTAGGAACACAGGAGGGGGAGGACAGGGAGGTGAGGTGCCTACCAGGTGCCACGGCATGGAGTGATGGAAGGAAGATCCTGGGGATCACTGGGAAGGCAAGACGGGAGGGTAAGCTGGATGTCATTATCCACCTAGGTACTAATGACCTGGCAAATGGGGAGTCAAAGGAAGTTCAGGAAGAGTTTAGGAAACTGGGGAGGGGTCTCAAGCAAGTAGCTACTTCTGTCACTTTCTCAGAAGTACTACCTGTGAGAGGCAAGGGAGAGCATAGGAGTGCATGCACCAGGAACTTTAACTCATGGTTGAAGAACTGGTGCTGTGAGGAAGGGTTTGGATTCATTGGTGACTGGGGACCCACCTGAGGGATGGAGGTTTGTTCAAGCCTGGACGGCCTGCATCCATCCTGGAGGGAATCAAGCACTCAATGATAAGTTTAAATGCTACATTGACAAGCATTTAAACTAGCAAAGGGGTGGCAGGCAGCAAGGAGGGTACCTACTTAGCTACCCCCACAGCTAGCAGTGGAACCAGTGAACCAGAAGAGTGGCTATCTCTGCAAAGCAGTGTGCAAAAGATGGAGATTAGTGCTCAAGAGGTGGATAAGCAGAAAAGGGGCAAAATTCAGCAGAAGGGCAGACAGCAAGGAGAACCAGGATAAATGACAACCAAGGAAGGGCTGGAGTAGAACAGTGAAGCAGTCTAGGAGGTCAAATCATGGAAGCCATGTGTGCAAATGCCAGGAGCCTTAGCAACAAGATGGAAGATCTGGAGGCTGTCATGGTACAGTCAGACCTGGACATTGTGGCCATCACTGAAACCTGGTGCAATGATAACCATGACTGGGAGATGGCCATACCTGGCTACAACATATTGAGAAGAGACAGAGCAGGCAGGAAGGAGGAGGAGTGGCACTGTATGTGAAAATGACATAAGGGCCACAGAGATCCAGGAGGAACAAAATGGGGAGATACTGTGGGTTAAGCTTGAAAGGAAAATGAGGACAGCCATCCGCACAGGTGTGGTCTATAGACCACCAGCCCAGGAGGAAGAAACAGATAGGAGTTGATGCTAGCCATCCAAAGGATGGCAGACAAGGGTGAGGTAGTACTGGTTGGAGACTTCAATATTCCAGACGTGGACTGGAGCATCCCAGCAGCAGCATCAACTAGAGCAGATTTATCCTGGACTCCTTCAGGGTGCCTTCCTCAAGCAACTGGTCATGGAACCAACTCGGCAGAAGGCAATACTGGACCTTGTGCTCACAAACAGGGACAGTGTGATGGGGTAACAGTGGGGAGCACCTGGGTAACAGTGATCACCAGTCATTGTGGTTTGAAATCACAGAAAGAGCAGAACCAAACCACACAAAAACACGATCCTGGATTTTAGGGGCAGACTTTGGGAAAATGGGGAGATACTTGAAAGAGGCATTAAGGGGAATGGGACAGGAATCAGGGGTTGAGGAACAGTGGGCAGTATTTAAAATGGGGATTACAAGAACAACAGAATTATGCATTAAGCAGGTTAGCAAGAGGAAAAGGAAGAGGAGGCCATTATGGTTTTCCAAAGAGGTAGCAAAGAAAGTGAAAGCCAAAAAGATTGCATTCAGGCAATACAAAAAGACACAGGCAGAAGGGGATAGGGAGAAGTACCAGGAGAAGCTAAGGGAGGTCAGTAAGGAAGCCAAAGCTCAGACAGAAGAACACATTGCAAAATCAGTGGGTAGAGGACAAAACCTTTTACAGGTACATAAGTGAAAAGAAAGACAAAGGGAGGGATAGTGAGACTGAAGGGGGAGGATGGGAGCCGTGTGGAGGATGACAACAGTAAAGCTGACATATTGAACAGGTATTTCTGCTCAGTCTTTACTGAGGAAGAGCGGGTAATGGGTCTGAAGGGAGTACAAGGGTTGAGAATGGTGCAGAAATGGACACAAGTCCCTTTACACAAGAAAGGGTCCTGAAGGAACTGGAAGTAATAAGAGTTGATAAAGCAATGGGGCCAGATGGGGTGCACCCAGGGTCCTTAAAGAACTAAGAGAGGTGGTGGCTGAACCTCTGGCTATCCTGTTTAGCCGATCACTGGAAACAGGGAGGTACCCAAAGACTGGAGGACAGCAGATGTAGTCCCTTTATACAAAAGTGGAACAAAGAGGAAGCAGGGAACTACAGACCAGTCAGCCTCACACCTTTGTAGTGGGGGAAGATCATGGAAGCACTACTGAAGGAGAGATTGTGGAACATCTGGTTGTCAATGGACTACAGGACCTAAGACAGCATGGTTTCACCAGGGGGAGGTCATGTCAGACCAACCTCATTGAATTTTTTGACTGGGTGACTAGGGAGGTGGATCAGGGAGGGCAGTGGCCATGGCCTATCTGGACTTCAGCAAGGCCTTTGACACTGTGCCACATAGAAGACTATTACACAAACTGGGAATATGGGTGTGGGCAGGACAGTAGTGTGGTGGGTAGGTAACTGGCTGGGTGGCAGGACACAGAGGGTGGTGGTAAATGGCTGTCACTCCACAGAGGGAAGAGTGACCAGTGGGGTACCACAGGGATCAGTGCTGGGACCGGTCCTATTCAACATCTTCATCAGTGACATTGCGAGGGATCTAGAAGGCAGAATTTCACTGTTCCTGATGACACAAAGCTCTGTAACAGAGTAGACACACCAGAGGGTGTAGACAGAATGAGAAGCGACCTGCAGAAACTTGAAGAATGGTCAGGGGTTTGGCAGCTGAAATTCAATGCAAAGAAGTGCAAGGTAATGCATATGGGGCACAAAAACCCTGGCACAATATATCAGTTGGGGGGTGAGGATATAGCATGCACCAAGCAGGAAAGGGATCTTGGGGTTGTCATCTCTGATGACCTCAAGGTAGGAAACAGTGTGACAAGGCAGCAGGTAAAGCAAATAGGATGCTGGGATGTATGGCAGGGGCATCACCAGCAGGAAAGGGAGGTCATAATTCCGCTATACAAGACACTAGTGAGGCCCCACCTGGAGTACAGTGTACAGTTCTGGAGACCATACCTACGTAAGGACATAGACAGGGTAGAGAAGGTTCAGAGGAGGGCAACAAAGATGGTGCATGGATTGCATCACAAGTCCTATGAAAACAGGTTGAAGGAACTGAACATGTACTCCCTGGAGGAGAGGAGGGAGAGAGGGGATATGATAGAGATGTACAGGTATCTTATAGGGAGGAACAGGGTGCTGGAAAATACTATTTTTAAGCGAAAAAGATGTTCCAGGACTAGAGGGCATGGGATGAAGTTGGAGGGAGGACGATTCAGAGGAAACATGAGAAAGAATTTCTTCACAGAACGGGTGGTGGACAAGTGGAACACCCTGCCAGAGGAAGTGGTGGGGGCTGAAACAATATCGGGATTTAAGAATGCATGGGATAGACATAAAGGAATTCTAGAGGTCAGGGGTAAGGGGCAACAGACTTCTAGGAAAACAAACTGAACTTACAAGCTCAAATGGGCAGACTGGGTGGGCCATAGGCCCTTATCTGCCAACACTGTCTATGTATCTATGTATATATGTATCTATGTAGATCTATAGGTTGGTCATGGTGCTGCTGCATCTCTCTCCGCTCTGTACTGAAAGTAGAAAGTGAGCTCCCTCTATGTGTGTGTGTGTGTGTGTGTGTGTGTATCACAGGCTCTGAGGGAGAGCTGCTCCCACTGAAAATGCTCAGGATCAGGAGGGAGGGAGTTGCCGTTAACTATTGACACTCACAAACATACAGAAATAACTGGGCTGAACCAATACACCCGCCTCAAGCAAAGTCAACTCAGAGTTTCTGTCCATAATCTACCTCCTGACCATCACAGGAATGTCACTTTAGTCAATGATCAGTTCATCCAGTCAGTCTTGGATCTCCCCATATTTTTCAACTGTCCCTGGCTTTGCTACAGAATTTTCCTCTGTTCCTTTTAAAATGTTTGTTTTTGTGTCTGAACAGTGGGGATTATAAGCACAAAATGAGGTAATATGTTAAAGTTACAGACTTGTTCTTCCTCAGAAAATGAATCTTGCACAAATCTCCTTATTCAATCAGATTTTTCAGTTTAATAGTACCAATTTTTTCCCTGATTTGGAGTCTTTGTCCCTGATTTTTTTAAGCCTTGTCCTTGATTTATGAGGCAAGAGGTTGAAAGGTATGGATCTGTCCTGTGTGGTGACAGTACATTGGACTACAGTTTGTATGCCGGGGCATACTAGTATTGATAAAATCTGGGATACAGTTGTACACTAGGGTGTACCACAGTCAGAAACGGGGCCCCAAGGGCCCCATTTCCAGGTGGCTCCTTTGCTTCCCAGTCTGACCCTGGTCACCCCACCCTCTGATCACCATTTCCATAATGTTTGTATTTTTTCCTGGCGCCTAGTGGCATCCCCCACCTTCTGATTACCATCCCCAATATTATCTTATATTTCCCTCATGTACTGGCCCCCCTACCTCCAATTGCCATCCCTCTAATGTTTCTATTTTTCCCTCGTGTCTAGTGGTACACCCCACCCTTCAATCACCATACTCATAACGTTTGTATTTCTCTCTGGTGTCTAGTGGTGCTCCCCCCACCCTCTGATCACTATCCCTGTAATGATTAAGTATTTCCTTGGTGTCTAGTGGCACCCCATCACCATCCAGTCACCATCCATATAATTATAGTATTTATCCCTGGTGTCTAGTGGCACCCCCCCACCCTCTGATTGCTGTCCCTGTTAACCTTTTTGCTTTCCCTTGTGTCTAATGGCACTCCACACCCTCCCATCACCATCCTCTCTGAAATAAAGAAAATGATCCCTCAATGTCTTTTTTTTAAACCTGTCAAAAAGAAAATGATCCCTTACTGATCTTACCTCCCCACCCCAATCTCCCACTCAACACCCACCACCCCGCCCCACACACACCCTCACTCACCTAAACAGTTCCAGAGTGAAGATCCACTCTCTGATTGAAAACACATTTTGTTGCTGGAAATGTCAATTGCTCCATGAGAAAGTAAGGTAAGTGCTGTTCAATGTTTTTTAATGGGGTTTTCAACTTTGATGCATAACTAAACCATTTTTGTAAATGTTTACACCTAATTTTCAACATGACCTTTTTGAGACCCCACCTCATGAACAATGTTGGTAGAATTTTGTAAATCCACCCCAAAAGGCGATTACTCAGTCGCTTGGTGAAATTGCCTTTCAAGAGGGATTTGACAATTTTCACCACACTTGTTCATGAGGTGCAGTTATAAGATGGTTACATTGAAAATATGGGCTCATAATATGCTAAAATGGCATCCATTTAAATTTTTCTATGCTTGTTCATAACTTTGGTAATTTAAAATATTTTTTACTCCAAATCTCCAAGATAGCCATTTTTTACACCACCTCATGAACGTGACAGATGTCATTTTTCAAATCCTGCCCAAACTGTGTTTTAGCACCCATGGCATGGAATAACGTTCCCGTGGTGCAGAATAATGTTCTGGCAGAGATTTTAAAATTTTCAGTATCAGGTTCATGAGGTGGGGTAATATGAAGACTATGATGACAATCTGGTTGCTGTTTTTCTACAAATGCAAGCAGAGGGCCCTGTGCTTCCACAGCAACATACATGTCCACCTCTATGGAGGGACAGGAGTGCATGGGCCCTACACTCCCACAGTAAAATGAGGATACAATTAAACTATTTCAAAAAGTAAAGACGTTCTTTACAAAAAAATGTTGTTAATGCACTAGTTAGGGTTAACATGACAAAAGAAAGGAAATGTGATGTTAGTGTTTCAAACTCTAATATCCCTACCCCACCAGTGAGGCAAATAAGGGTCTGAGTCTTTCTTGGGGTTGTCACTCCTAATTCTCACCCCATTCTATACACTCATGAAATGTACACACTGGTCTCCATCACATCTCAGCTTTTTTGTTACTGTAAAGGGGAGAGCATTACGGTTGACAACCACAAGCAAGACATCACCCCTTATTTGCCTAAGGGATGGGGCAGGGATGTTAGGGTTTGAAACCCTAACATCACATTTCCCTTTTTTGTAGTTTTAACCCTAACTAGTGCATTAACAAAGTTGTTTTTATAAAGAATATATTATAGGGGTGTGGGTGCAACCCTGTAGTTAGGGTTGGTACAACACTTCAATGTTAAATCTCAATTTTTGCACCTTAATAACTTTGGAATGTTTTGACAAAATAACTCAAAATTTGATGTGCACAGTCATTCTGCCAGTGTCATAAGATTTGAAAAGTTTCATGACAGCATCTTGTATGTTTTTTGGAATATAAAGTGGTGAAAAACAGTAAAAATTATGTTTTTTTTTTCTCAGTAGGTTAACATATGATTTGTTGCCATCATCTACAGCCCACACAGAATGATATTTTTCTCTGAAATTTTTAGGGACGATGGGGTGTGTGCCAAGGGTGTGCCTTTGGATTGTTTGGTGAAAAAATATATCACCATTTTTGAATTATAATGATTTTTGTGATAGCCACAAGACAGGCAGGTAAATGAAAACAGTTTGAACTGTAAATTTACTGTTCGAACTGTAAATTCACTTTTCCTGCTCAGAGAAAATACTGTTCGTGTTGTCGACCATCTTGTTTTTCTTTTTTTTTTTATTCAACAAATATTTATTAGATTTTGATTAACACACAACATCCATTACAACAAGAAACAAAACAAAACACCTGGAACCCAGGGTATACAGCCCAAAACTGGCTGTATGAACTATTTACAATCCCATATATATACATACCCAGCAGGAATCCATCCCTGTGCAGCATATATATCAACAAAGACCCCTGTATAAACATCTACAATCCACTTTGCCAAAAATAACATATTATCAGTAGATGTAGACTAAAGAAATAAACCAAAAGCATTTCCCCCACTCGCATGTAGAAGAAGAAGAGTAAAAGAAAAAGAGGAAAGAAAAGGGGGAAAGAAAAAAAAAGGAATCGAAACAGGAGTCAACACCAACGTGCTACCCCTGTACTATCTCAGAATACCAAACCAAGGGTGCAAGTCCAAAAAGGAAGCACCTAGGGTTAAATCAGAGGTGGAGTCCTGCTATATCCCCTAAAGAGAGAGAGAGAGAGACCCATCCCATTTATTCTCTGGAAGGCATACAGTCTAGATCCCCCAAACCCTTACTTGGATCCCAGAAAATCTATATAATGACCACTTTGCTCTCTCCCATGAACCAAGTGTTAGTCAACCAGATCTCTTTACTAGAGATAAAAGAAAAAAACAAGCCCTTACTACTCAGAGCATGACAGACGGACCTGAAGTAATCTCTGGGATGAATAGATCGCTTTTAAAGCTGCCCACCTCTTAGCATATAACCATTTATTCCCCTCACTCCAGAGCTGTCTCTTTATCCTACTCAATATGACCAACAAGTCCCACACCCACTGACCATAAGAATAGTCCTGGTCGTCTTTCCAGTGCTGAACTAGAAAAGACTTGACTAATGCCGTCATCAGAGCCAGATGAAATTTGGCCAGGACTCCAGGGACTTTTGAAAAATCACCCAGAACACACACCTCTGGGGTGATGAACTCTGAGTAATTCATCAGCGAGTTCATACGCTGTCTGATTTCTAACCACAAGGGGGAGATTTTACAACACTCCCACATCACATGAAGCAAATCCCCGATTCCCATCCCGCATCTGAAACAGTGGTCCGTCTGCCTAAGCTTCCTACCACAAAGTTTTGCCGGGGTAAAATAGAGGTCAGACACAATAAAATACTGCATGGTCCTGAACTTAGGAATTGGTATGTACCTATGGCCTTTCCAAATTGAGTCCCAGACAAGATACTTGGGAGCCATTACCTTGTCCCAATCGCCACCTGTATGGGCGAGTGGACTAACAAACTCCAACAACGTCCTATAAATCTGAGAAAGGGCATTTGCCTTCGGCTTCACTGCCTCCAGGAGATCCCATGTAAATGACCCATCTGAGAACCCTCCTATCTTTCTCACCACTGACTCCAACAACCGAATCAGTTGTAATTTTTGAAAAGGGCATCCCTCCATGGAGGCAGGAATAACAACCCTTACACCCTGACTAAGATCCCTCACCTTTAAACCCCTCACCTGGTGGGCCCATCGATCACTTATTGCCCGCCCCCCAATTTCAAATGTGGGGTTACCAACCAGCGGTTGGTCCCAGGATTTCAACTGCAATTTCCTTTGTGCCAGGGAGAGAAAGGACCACCACGCCCTCAGTGACTTCCCAATCAGGTTCCCACCCTCTTTGCTGAAAGCCTTTACCGGGTTAACATATATCAACGCCTCAGGTGAGAAGCCACGCTCTCTCAGGATCTGTGTCTCGATTTGTAACCATGTTGGGATATAGGCTTCCCCTGCATTCTCCCTAGCCCAGCGAAGCATACAGCCCAATTGCCCTGCCACATAATATAATAAAAGATCAGGCAATTTGATCCCACCCCTCAGCTGGGGCAAGCAAAGTAATTCATATTTCTTTCTAGGTGGATTAAAATTCTATAGGAAGTCCTAGAGAAGCTTCCTAATAACCTTGAACCAAGTAGTATGAATATCATACGGGGCGATATATAGTGGGTATAGGAGCCTGGGCAGCATATTCATTTTAATAAGGCCGAGTCTACGTAAAATTCAAAGGGAGCTTGTTCCATCTCAATATATCTCCCTTATTGCCGATATCACCCCCTCCATGTTTGTATCAGCCCCTCTTTCACTATTTGCGTAACTCGGATACCCAGGTATTTTATCTCATCCGCCTCCACTGGAGGCAAAATGAGCAAAACGCCCTGAATACATGTGGGTCAAGGGAGAACTTGAGTTTTGGTAAGTTCAGCTTATAATTTGACACCACCAAAACGCCCAATCAAACCTCGTGCTCTCTCAAACTACTAGCTGAGTCCTCTAGGTGTAACAAGATATCATCTCATGAACACTGTAAACTTAAGTTCCCTCCCCTACCCTTACCCTTTGATAAGTTTGTCCTCCTTAAGGGCTCTCAACAGGGTTCTAGATAAATATTAATAGTATTGGCGATAGGGACATCCCTGTCTAGTCCCATTCTTCAACAACACTTCTTGTGAACTGTACCCATTGCATAAGACCCTAGCTGTAGGGCGGCATAGAGGTGTTCAATACCCTTGAGCAAACCCTCCGGAAAACCCATCTTCCGCATTGTGGTGAACAGAAACCATGGAAACCCTATCAAATGCCTTTTCGGCCTCAATGATATTAAAGCTAGAGGTAATTGGGAATCCATGCATGGGCAATTATATGATGCAGCTTCCTATGGGCGCCCTGAGCTCCCTCCCGGCATAAATCCCACCTGCTCCTCACTAATCAGAAGTGGGCAATACTCAGTATTCTATTAGACAAAATTTTGTTAAAATCTTGATATCCTGGTTCATTAAAGCTATAGGTCTATAGCTATCAACCCTATCCCTAGGTTTATCTGGCTTGGGAATGAGGGAAATAAATGCTTGGTATAACGGCGGATGGGGCAACCCTCTTGCATAATGGTATTATAGAAGTCTAGTAAAGAGGAAGTATCGCCTTAATATGTGCTTGGTAGAATTTTGTCAGAAGACCGCTCTGGCCCTCGGTCTTGCCCATCGGCAAAGACTGCACCAACCCAGTATCTCAGCCTCCGTAATGGGAGCCGCAACCTACTAGCCTGTACTTCATCCAAAACCGAGGATATTCCCTCAAGAAAAGCATTCACTCTTCTCCTACTATATTTCCCAATCCATATATGCCAGTGAAATAGGACGCAAATGCGTCTGCTATTCTTTGAGGGTCCACTATCAAATGCCCCTCATACCAAATCGAAGTGATAGTTCTACTAGCTTCCCATTCCCTGATCCTGGCCGCTAGCAAACGACCCGGGACATCCCCCTGGAGGAGATATTTAGCCTGCATCCTATCCAGCCAATATTCTACCTTACCATATCTAATATCTGCCCATTCCCCCCTTAGGGATTTAAGTTCTCTATCAATTTCCCCTGAGGACCCCTCCAGGGGAGATAACGAAGCTATCGCCCCCAGAATAAATTCCTCCTTTGCCTTCCTCAGTCTATTCCTTCTAGCTGCCAAAGTCTGAACCGCCCCTACATATAATACCTTACATGTCGGCCACGCCAGCTTTTGGTCTTGTAAGGATGGTAGTTGAGACTGAATGAATCCCTTCAAATGCTCATCAAGCTCCTCCTGGACCTTAGGTTCCGCTAGCAACAAATCATTCAGTCTCCACCTAACTGGCTTGGGAGGAGCGGGACTTGGTTCCCACAGCAGCGAGATGGGGGAATGATCCAAGAGAACCCTAGTCTCAGTCGTCATACCCTTCACTTCCCTAAGAACCGCGCTACTGACCAAAAAGAAGTCAAAGCGCGACTGGGACTTGTGAGCCCCAGAATAAAAGGTCATGGTGTTGCCCTTCATGGAATGGGTCCTACACGGATCCACCAGAGCTGTCGCCTCCACCATCTTATTCAAGGTGACCTGCGCTTTGGTTAGAGGCTTACCAGATGGAGGTATCCTATCCTCCCAATTGCTGGCACACACGTTCCAGTCCCCATCCAAAATAAGTAGCTCTGTAGGCAAAGCTGCAATGTCACTTTCAATGGAGGCAAAAAAATCTGCGGAAGAAGGAGTGGGACCATAAATGGAGGCCAAAGAAATTGCCTTGCCAGCTAAAACCCCAGACAAGTATAGCCCCCTACCATCCTCTCTTAACAACCCCTGTTCCATCCTAAAGGGACAATTGTTTCTTATTAAAATCGCCACCCCCCCGAAGCTTTTTCCTTACCCTGCCCATACACCTGACCCACCCATAGTTTTTTGAGGCAGCTTAATTCCTCCGTCAGTAAATGTGTCTCCTGCAAAGCAGCTATATGCGCCTCCAAGTAGTTGATATGCCTGAGAATGACCATTCTTTTCTCTCCTCTAAGCCCTTTAACATTCCAAGAAAGTATATTAATATGGACCATTATCCATCCACTGAATCATAACATGGGATCCAATCCACCCTAACCTTGCCTTTCCGCTTCTCTCCTGCACAGCTTAGATGCTCTCTCTCTCACTTTCCCAAACCCCCAATCCCACCCTCCCCTGCCCCGATCCTTCGATCGCCTCCTAAGGTTTCATCAGTCATGGATGAGCTTTCTGTGGTTTCCTCCCGCCTGCCCTCCTAGCCCTATCTCAAGAGAAGACCACCCGTCTCTTGGTTTTGCCATAACCCCTGCCTTGCGCCCTCCCAGTTCACATATATTCCCCTAACAATTCAAAAGAACAACACAGAGCAGAGCAGAGCAGTGCCCTGTTGTGAGTCCCAAGCCAATCTCTTCACACTGGCAACTGGTCCTAACCAGGGCTGATTCCACCATACAGGGAGGAGTCTACCAGTACCTCCTAACATGTTCCCTCCAATAAAATGGACGCCACCGACCCTTAGAGCTATACCCCTGGACCGCTACCCCACGAACCAAACCCCCACCCTCGAAATCTCTCGAGCAAACCCATACAGTTCAAATAACCAAAGTGTAATCCCAGAAGATACCACCCAAAAAGGAAAAAAAAAGGGAAGAAGGAAGAGGCAGGCAGTATAGCCCTAACTAGCTTAAGATTAACGACTCAGCTCAGCTGTATAGAGTCCTTGTCAAACTGAAGAAAAGTCCACATAGCCCAACTTCATCCGGGCAGTCCACCTCAGGTCGGAGGTTTAAATAAATTAGGAAGTTCCATACGCAGACTTTCCAGCGCATCTCTCGCGGTCAGATACCGCTTTTCCCCGGATTGCAGTCTCACCACTAGTGTTGCTGGATACTGTACGTAAAATTTAATTCCGGCTAAATACAGCTTCTTCTTAATCTCCACATATTCCTTCTGCTTCTCTCTAATTAAAGGGGTTTGATCCTGGAACATCCAAAGGGTCGCGCCATTCCATTGAAGAGGTTTAATCTGTCTGGCCTTCCATAAAACGTGCATCTTCTCTTTAAAAATTAAGGAATCTCATGATGATCACTCTGGGCCTCGCTCCTGGTGGGGGAACTTCCCTTAAGGCACGGTGGACCCTTTCCAAGTTATATGTTTCTCCATATGGTGTCTGGCCCAAGAGCTTTACTAGCAAATCCTGAATAAATGAGACACAGTCCACCCCCTCAGTCCTTTCGGGCAACCCAGCCAGTACCAAATTATTTCTTCGGCTTCTTGCTTCCTGATCATCAATCTGAGCTTCCAATTTTTTAATTTGTTTCTTGGCCACAATCAGCTCCTGCTCCATAGACATCACTTTCCTCTCCTGCGATGCAATCTTGGCCTCTGCATCCCCCATATGTTGAGCCAGGGATTGCAGTGCCAGTTTAACTGTAGCAAAGTCCACTACCAGACTATGTAGCAATTTTTTAATTTCTTGCAGGTCCTCGTTTGACTGACCCATCGCCCCTCCCCTATCTATATCTCCTTCTGGTTCCACAAGGGTGGAGGACTGAGACTTGGGTCTCTTAGTTGCAGGGGATCTTGCAATTAGGGGCTCAATTACTTCGGGCTCCATCCGTACTATCAGCCGCGGCTTGCGGCTTCCAACTGCAGCACGCCCTGACGGAACCTTGCGCCGGTATCCCAGGGCAATTAATGCTCGGCTATCGCTCCAACTCACGATCACTAAAGTTTACAGCCCCTCTTGAATCAAAAGCGATCGAAACAGGTGGACCCCTGGGGAAATAAACCCAAAATTTTGTAGCTCGGGCCTAGGAGCGGCGAGGAAGACGTCCGACTCGTCTCAGCACATCACGTGACCGACCATCTTGTTTTTCTAACAATTTTCAAAATAGTGTTGTACACAACAACTGCACCCTAAGGACAGTACAACACCTGTAGTTAGGTCTCAGTGATATGCTTAGTTCCATATTTGTCTTACAATTATTATAGGTCCATGGCGAAAGTGTTTTTTAACTGAAGATCATGTCCCCTGTAAATTGCTAAGTAATTACCATTTGGTATGTTAATTACTATTCAAACTTTACTGTTCGAATGGTAAAATTCCTTTTTTGGGGGGGGGATTCTGCAGTGGTCCACCCCGTCTCCCCCATTCTCAACTCCCCATTCCTGATATTTATATTAGCCCTAATAGTCTAGTGGTCCCTCCTTCTTTCCCATTCTGTGATTGCTGTCCCCCTATTTTATCATTTGTTTTTATTTTAGCATTGGTAGTTCAGTGGTCCCTTTGCCCTTCCCCATTGTTTGATCACTGTCTCTAATGTCCTTCATGTCTAGTGGTACCCCCCCACCCAATAAGTTCCTGCAAAATAGAAAACTGTCCCTTGATGTTTTTTTGGGATGGGCTGCAGTGGTTTCTCCCCTCTCCCCTGTTCTCAGATCACTGTCTCCGATGTTCACATTAGCCCTGGTAGTCTAGTAGTCCCTTCCCCTCCAGTGTTCTCTGATCACTGTCCCTGGTAATAAAATTGAGAACCCTGGTAGTCTAGTGGTCCCTCCCCTGTTCCCTGGTCTGTGATTGCCATCCCCGAATTTTATATATACATATATATTTTTTTCATCATTGGTAGTTCAGTGAACCCTGGTAAGTCTAGTGGTCTCTCCCCCTTCCCCATTCTGCAATCACTGCCATGGTATTATGTATAACTATATATCTACAGTGAAGCTCACCAGGATCAAGCCCAACTCTACAAAATTCTGCAGTAGAGTTACTGCAGTGAACAATGCAATTTCAATGGGAGTTAATTCCTTTTGTCATGCAAGGAAACTATGAAACTGCATTTGATCCTAGTGGGCTTCACTGTATATCTTGCAAAAAACTTTGGTTATGCATTGATTAGGGTTGAAGCAACAAAAGTAAGGAAATGAGGCATTAAGGTTGACACCTTAACATCCCCCACACCTTACCACCCCACCTCACCCCCATTCTCCACAGACCAGCAAGTGATGGGGTGTGCTTTGGAGTCATTGGCCTTAACTTTCACCCAATTCCATGTGTAAGAAAGCTGACATGGTACAATATAGAGAATGGGGTGAGAGGGCCGATGACCCCAAGGCACACCCTGTCACATGTTGGTCTGTGGAGGGTGGGGGTGGGGTAGGGTGGTAGGGTGTGTGGGGGGTGTTATGGTGTCATCCCTAACACCTCATTTCCCTACTTTTGTCACTTAAACCCCAACTGATGCACTAACAAAGTTTTTTGCAATGAATTTCCTTACTTTTTGAGAAAGTATAATCATACCCTTATACAATTTCGGGGGAGCGCAGGACCCAATCCATCCATAAGTGCACAGACAATGTAATGAACTGTCATCTTGCTGTGGGAGTGCAGGGCCCTACTACTGCATAATGGATGGCTCAGCAGTTCCATTACTTTATAACGGTATCCACCTACCTATAATTGCAGAGATGCAGCACAGCCCTAGACACATTCCAAGAAAGCCTTATGCTGCAAATTGTGCAATACCTCAGTAACCACAGCAACTTTTGAAAAAATTCCACTTCAGTTGTAATCATGGATGGATAACCTATATGTGTATTAAGCTGATCTTAATGAATAATCCATATCTCAAACCATTTTTGAGATATAGGCATCGAAAGATGCCGCCTTCATCACAATGTTATCCTATTAGAAATTTCTCAACTTTGGAATGCCATAACTATGGAACCGATAAAAATTTTTACACCAAAGCAGCATAGGTCACATCTCTGGGACACCCCTTTTCTACCCTGCAAATTTCAAGCCCAGTGTCATAACTGTTTCTTTGCAGTGAAGTGACAAAAACAGCAACCTTTAAAAATCCCTGTTTATGAGATGTCAAAATCTCTGTTTGTGAGCCAGTCCCTGTTTGTGAGGTAGGACCATCTGGTTGCCCCTCACAAACAAGAATTTTGACAGTTCACGAACAGGGATTGACTCGCAAACAGGGATTTTGACACCTCATGAATAAGGATTTTGACAGCTCATGAAGAGGGATTTTTAGGGCCATCTGGTTGTCTCCTTACAAACAAGGATTTTGACACCTCATGAACAAGGATTTTGACAGCTCATGAATAGGGATTCCTTTTTAGAATCCCTGTTTGTAAGCTGTCAAAATCCCTGTTCATGAACCGAATCTCTGTTCATGAGGTGTCAAAATCCTTGTTCATGAGAAAGCCTTGTTCACAAGATAGGGCCATCTGGTCGTCCCTTCACAAACAAGGATTTTGGCAGCTCACAAACAAGAATCATCTTATGAATGAGGATTTTGACAACTCAAGAACAAGAATTGGAAGCAAGTGGTGAACAAGGATTTTAATATTTAAAAATGGCCATTTTTTGAGTAAACTAAAGGAAGCCAAAGCCATGGGTTTGTAGAGGGTGTGACCCTAAACAAAACCCATACTTTAATCTCCACAGAAGACATCCCTGGGACAAGTTACAAGATTTTGTTTGCCACACAAATTTAAAACAAGATGGCTGCTCACGAACAGGGATTTTTTTCATATGAACAGGGATTTTATAAATCCCTGTTCACGAGCTGTCAAAATCCCTGTTCATGAGGAAAATCCTTGTTCTCAGTTTATACACCTATCCAAAAGATTGAACTGAATATGCTCAGAACCCAAAATTGCAAAAGTTAATAACTTTGGAACAGATTAATACTGTATAGTACCCTGTATCTGTGTTGACTTTATTTCATGGTATCAGCTGATCACCCACATTCACGCTCTTTTGATTTAGCGCTGTGGTGATCGGCTGATGTTCCCCCTATAAAAATCAGTTACTGTATCTCAGCAAACACACCTGGCATTACTGCTTTTGTGCCACTACACTAATGCTGCCATTCAGAGATGTGCACCTGAAAAAGAAGTACCAGTATGTCCATTCTTACCTGGCTCATGGGAGGTGGCAAGAGAAAATGGCAATATTCCCTTGATGTTGCAAATGTGGATGTTGACAATCTTGCAGCATCCTCTGGCATCAAGACCCATGTTACTGCATCAGTTGCTCATGAGCTAACAAGCACATCTCCTGCTAAAAGAAAAAGGGCATCCACCTACTAGACCTACAGTGCGGAGGTCAGGTTTGAACTTGGGCAGTACACAGAAGAAAATGGGGTGATGTCTGCTGTCTGCTTCTACAATAGTAAGTACGGTGCCACTATTAATGAGAGCACCATAAGGAAATTTAAGGCCGACTACCTTTTGAGGCTACAAACAACACCGGACCAGATCAAACTCCCCCCATTGTTGCCTTGTAAACCAAGAGGTCACCCAATTATGCTGCTTACAGATTTAGAGAAGCAGCTAAAAAAAAGTAGTAAACAGCTTACATTCTGAAGGGGCTATTGTTAATGCCAGGGCGGTGCAAGCTGTTGGTTTGGGTATAGTTAAAGCAAATGCACTCCAGCTGCTCCTAGGGAATGGTGGACACTTGAATTTAACATTAACTTGGGCCTGGAAGTTTTTGCTCCAGAAGGGCTTCAGCAGGTGCAAAGGTACAAAAGTCTGTAGGACAATTCCATCCTATTTTAACCTGCTGAAGGCTGGTTTTCTTGACAGAATAAACAAAGCCTATTCACAGAAGATGATCCCAAAAGAACTAGTGATCAACCTTGATGAAACTGGTGTTTCCATGGTCCCTGTCTCTGAGTGGACCATGGCAGCAACAGGTTCTAAATAGGGCAGTGCAAATACCAAATAGTATTTTCCTAATACCATGAATAGTGGGCTATCCGAATATTTGGAACTGGATAGCTCACTATTCAGCTGGTATTCAGTATTCGGCCATGTGCAAGAAAAAAAAGTCTTTCCTACCCTCCAGGCCAGCATAAAATAAATGTTTTAGCCCTGGTGTCTAGTGTTCCCACTCCCCAGCCAATCACCAGTCCAAAATGAAGAAATCCCCCTTCCCTCCCCGAGGCCGTCAGCAATACTCCTGGTCCCCCGTTCCCAAATGTATAAAATAAAAGAAAAATCCCTCATTTCCCTAGTGTCTAGTGGACCTCCACCCCCCCCACCTTGTCAGGTAGTACCCTCACCCCACTCCCCCCCCACCCATGACCCGAGTGGGCCACCGGCACAGCCCTCCCTTCACCCCATTGCCGGTAGCCCGACTGAGTTTCAATGAATGTGCACGTGCTTGTACAAGCACACTCTCATTCATTGACACTCAGATTCACCCACCAGCAGTGACTAGTACTACAAGGGGCTAGAGAGGAGGGGGGAACTACTCCAGTCACTGGTGGGAGGGATGGGATGGGGGAAATGGCTTGTGGACCCAGGGGTCCACAAAGCTGTTTAGCACATTGCACCCACCCCCGCTGGAGACCGGAGCAGCTCCCTCTTTCCCTCTAGTCCTTGGTAGAGCTAATCACTCCTCATGAACAATGCAACTGTCATTATGCAACTCTCACCTGAAAGGTGATTTCGAGTTCAGTTGGCAAAATCACATTTTGGGCAGGATGTGACCATTTTCCTGACATTGTTCATAATGTGTTGCCATAAGAATGCTATGTCAAAAATTTGGTGTCAAAATATGTAAAAATGGCAGAGTTATGACTATTTGAATTTGTTGCAATTTTGCTATGCATGCTTGTAAGCTTGGAAATTTGAAATATTTTGACCCCAAATTTTCAACATAGACCCCTTATTACCCCACATCATGTATGTCACTGATGTCATTTTTCAAATCCAGATCAAAATGTCTTTTCACACCTGTGACGCGGTGACCAGAGGACACAGCAGTGGGATAACAGGGGACACGCCCATGTGCACAAACAGATACTTGCACCATGCCACCTGCAAAGAAAACACAGAAAGAGATGTCATAGAAAAATAGAACTTTACTCAGCAAAACAAGAACAAATGCATGCCAACAGGGCACCCAGGAACTCCAACAGGGGAAACACAAGGTAAGGCAACAGTGGAAGCAGGGGACAGGGACCGGGGGTAGGTACAGAGGGGAGGATGTATGACCCAGCAAATGGGGTGGGCAGGAGAAGACCAATCAGCAGTAGGGCTGTATGCATGGAACATCATCGCTGGATCTGCAGTGATGCCTGCAGCCGCTGCACATCAAGCCTCAGTGACTGCGTGGCTGCCATCTGGTGCCGCCCCAGCTGCAGCAGCCTGGCCATCAGAGCATTATTCCTGCATAGCAGTCTGCATAGGATGGCAAAGGCACCCACCACTCGGGATGTTGATCATCATTGGGCCTGATTCTCAGCCTGACCTGTGAGAAGGGACAGAACAGGTAATAAGTGACATGCCAGAAGGTGCCCTGTCCCACCCACATGTGCACAATGGAGAGCGGTTGCACCCACTGGTGGACGGAGCCCCAAGGACCTGAGCATGGAGGGCTGCAACAGTCACCCAAACAGCAGCCCACAGCAGGATGGCCAGACTGCATCTGGTGACAGGCACACATGGGAATGTAGAGTATGCCACCATGCAGGAGCATGCCACATGAGGCAGCCCACAAACACCCTGTGGCCATCACACACCATGGGGTCTGTGCGCATCACCCCACCTCAACAGGGACAGCACTGGGGTGCCACCACACAGAGGACACATGCATGCTACCCACACACACAGCACAGCACAGCATGGCAAAGGCCACTGATGTGGGCACACACCCATGCAGTGTCCAAGCACGGTAGCATAGCCCAAGGCTGGACCACAGACACCCTACAGAGCCCTACAGACACATAGTACAACATGCTGCATGAGTTTACTTGGCATCCCTGTGCCAATGCTCCAGCAGCGGCACCATCATGACACTGCCCATCCACAGCTGTGGCTACCCTGGCCATCCTGAGATGGAGTTGAGAGACAGACATGGACATGAGTGGAATGCCATGCACCCCCCACTACCCCATGCACATGGCTGGCACAGTACAGGATGGAATGGTGCCTGCCTGTGGGCCCTGAAGCCTGGACAACAGCACCACACACAACAGTGGTGCACAAGGTGGTCACGCAGGACAAGCAGCACCAGCCATCACCATGTCCCCCCGGCAGCTGCACATGCAGTGCAGCTGGCAACACAGTACAAGAACACAATGGGCATGCACGATGTGCATGGACACCTACCTGGCTGTGGCACAGCACCCACTGCACCCTTGCCTGGAGCCTGTGTAGGCAGCTCAGATCCCTCCACTGAAGGTCCCCTTTCTGGTGCCAGCACTGTTCCCCCATGTGTGGCATGCCCGTGTGGTGCTCAAGGCCCACCGCCACCCTTTCCCACACCAGAGACCGTGGCACCTGAAGGTCCAAACAGCTGGTGTGCATAGGTCTCCACCAGCGCAACTAGGTTGCATATCTCCACCTCAGACCAATTAACTGTCCACCGTGCATGACTCCTGGAGCCTACCATGTCACTATGAAGCCATGTTAGGTGATGCGAGTGCTGCGGCCTACACTGCATGCACATGGTAATGCTCAGTTATATTGCACAAAAGCGGCCTAATGTACATGACCGAGCAGCATGTGGATGCGTGATTGACATGCACAGTGAAGGTGTATCGCGCAGCACGACTCATGTGCACCGAGGCATGGCCCAGCGGGGGCACAGGTTCCTGTCCATGACCCTGTAGGTGCAAGGCGTGACCCTGCACAATGCTGCACAGGCCCCTACCATATGCTGTAGGTGGCATGGTGCATCTGGTGCCGATGTACCTTGGGCCCTGGCAGAAAGCTGCACCTGGATGCACGGTAGGCACCCAGCACCACATGTGCAATAGTGGACAATCACACAACACACAAGTCCACATGATAGGCCACTGGACATGGTGCCACTGATGGCGAGCCATGCACCATGCATGTGCTAGACATGCGCCACACGGTTGCTCTGGCACAACCAGATTGAGCAAGGTGCAATTTCACAATATTCAATGGGCATATGCAAATTGCCTCATAAGGCTATGTATGACACATTTGGGCTCATTTACATCGCATTATGGTTGCGCCACAGATCATTTGCATGCACTGTCCATAAAGGCACCACAGGTATTGCAGCCAGTGTAGTAAGGGGATGCACACTTTGGGAATGGGATGCCCATGCTGACAGAGCAACACAAATCCTGTGTTGTCTTACATGACACTGAAGGCCCTTTCTGTCTCTGCCCACAGGTAGCATCACGTCTGAGGTTGAGGGAGTGGAGGAACAGGGGTCTGCATGGAAGCACAGGCCCAATTTCACAAAGGAGGAGCAGCAGGCACTGTTTGAGGCCTACCTTGACAGGGAGGTCCTGCTGAGCAGCACCACAGGTGCCCTGCAGACAGGTCGGCTGGGTGGGATGCGGTGGCCACCTATGTCAATGCACATGGCAAGCATCAGCAGAGTGCACAGGAGTGCAAAAAGAAGGAGGGGAAGGACAGACGATGCATAAAGGAAAAGGTGGCGGCCATCAGGGCATCCTGCAGCAGGACGGGCGGGGGGTCCCGCCACCACCCTGGCACTGATGGTGACTGAGGAGCTGGTGGTGACAACCATCAGCCATGCCACTATTGAGGGCATCCCTGGTGGAGGATTCCAGATGGGTGGCAGACCCTCACACCACTGTGAGTCACTGCGAGGCACCCATGGGGGGAATGCAGGCTGGCCCATGCAGGCATGCCAGCTGCTGTGCTGAGTGGCCCATGTGAGCGTGTCATGCGGCAGTGCACACCACACATGGGGACGCTGGACATGGCATTGTGCACCCCAGTACAGTGGGACGGCTGCATGGCCACTGTACTGTGGTCAGGGTACATGCACCAGGCTGTGTGGTGCTGCCACCCAGCCACAGGGTGCTGCATGCCCAGTGCATCAGTGCACCTGTGGCATGGTGCAGCACACCATGGCAACATCCACTGCATGACACCCCACCACTGGTGGCACTGTGTGAGGTGCCCCCATGCCAGCCATGTGCTGTGCTCGCACCATGCACCACTGCCGGCCAGCATGGCAGGCCCATCATGGGTGCCATTGTGGTCATGTTCACCATGCTGTATGCTGCCACTCGGTCATGCACTGCTGCATATCAGCACGGGTAGGGAGCACAGGCATTGCCGCTGGGCCACGGGCCCAGCCCGCATGGTGCCATCTCCACCAATGATTATAGTTTTCTGTCTTCCAGAGCTATTACTCCTCTGTGGTACATCACAGGATGTCACTGCTGTCATTGGAGAGGGGGAAGAGTTGCCATCCATGTCCATGGGCATCCAGAACAGGGACTGTCCGCATTGGGACAGTGTGGGGCTGCTGGACCTACTGGTCCTGGACGATGATGAAACGCTGTCAGAGCTACTGCTTAGTGAGGGCCTGCCCATGCTTTTTTTTTTTTCAATTATTTAACCAGGTGAGATACACTAAGCTGAAAGCTTGTTTACAGGTGAAACCTGGGAGCACAAGAAAGTTACGTGACTTGCTCAGGGTCACACAGTATGCAAGTGGGGGTTGTGGGATTCAAACCCAGGTCTCCAGATTTGCAGCTCAGAGCCTTAAACCACTGCGCCATACTGCCACAGGCATGCAGCTAGGCAGTGCATCTGACTCGGATGATGACATGACACTGATCCTGGATGGCGCAGTCCAGGCAGTGCTGCCCAGGGTATAGGGCTAGACACAGGTGCTGGTGGACACTGGTGGTGTGCTGGTGAACGTGCAGCTGCACCTTGACCAAGGCCGTGCAGTGACGTGTGGCAATGCCTCTGTGTCTGGTGGGGGGGGGCACTGCCATTGATGCCATTGCCACTGGGTTGGCCCAGCAGCTGGCTGGGCAGCTGCAGCGGGATGCAGTGACCACTGGGCAGCATGCCACAGGGGCCACCTCTGGTGCAGCCACACATGCACCACCCCCTGTGTGGTCCCCTGTGCAGCATCCACAGGGGCAGGGCACTGACCAGCATGCTGCAACACCCCCAGTGGGGCAGTGTCTGCACCAGGCTGTGCAGGTCGCTGACAGGCTGGACGAGCACACTGGGCTGCTGTGGGCATCCATGGACAACCAGACAACACTCTGGGCTGAGATCTGTGCACTGCAGTTTGAGGTGCATCAGTTGGCTGAGTGACAGGACAGTGGACATCTCATTGAGCTCAGGCAGCTGCAGGAGGCCATGACTGCATCACTGGACCACATAGTCAGTACCATTGCAGCCGGATCTGCATCGCTGGCATCCACTGGGCATGGCCGTGCACGTAGAACTCCCCGCAGTGCCACATCCAAACCGCATCTGGTGATCCCTGCACGGCTGATGTCAGGCTCCAACATCGCCATCCCTGACACCCCCAGAACTGCTCTGTTCACCGGGCTCTACACCCCAACAAGGACCTAGTTGCATTCTCAGGCCTCCACCCCAGTGAGTGTGTTGGATACACCCCCAGTGGCTGTTGCGCAGCCAGTGGCTGCCACACATCCTGGTCATGGCTGCCCACATGGCTGTGGCAGCTGTGGCACCACATGGTAGGCCTGCTGGGTGTGCTGTCCTATCCTGCTGACCACTGCCACTGTCTAGTGCACACATGTGAGGTAACACCCTGCGCGTGTGGCGGTATGCATGTGTGGCATGAGGCATGTTCTCGGTGTGTGCTTGCTGTGCTGCTGGGCCTTGTGGGGTGGGTGAGATGATGGCAGCACTGTGCTGGCCCGGCCTGTGTGCTGGTGTCATGACTCTGATCCATGCCATGTCCTGCTGCTTGTGTGTGTGTGTGTGTGTATGCACCCATGCCTCTGCACTGTGCTGTGGGCATGTGGTTGTGTGGTTGTGCAGTCACTGTGCATGCTGTGTGTGTGCCTGTGTTGGTGCATGCGTCCCTGTGCACTCCTGCACCCCTGTGGGTGGGTTGGGTGGTTGTCCATGCACACCCGGCTGGCATGCCTTTCCACTTACCTCTGGTCCCCGAAGTGCTGCTGTGCGATGGTGGCCATGTGCCTCCTGGCAAGTCCCACCAGCCTGGGGTCCCTCCTCCCCATGACTAGCTGTGCACCCCCTTCTGGCCTATCATCACCATCATCTTCACTGCTGTTGCCCTCATCCACCTGAACAGCTATCCCATGGTCAATGGCCATGTTGTGCGGTATGCAGCAGGCCAGGAATGGGCCATAGGTTTTCACAGGGCTGTACTATAGGGCACCACCTGACCTGTCTAGGCAACTAAATTGCATATTCAACATGCTGAAGACACACTCTCGATGACACTGCTTGTGGCGGTGTGTGCCTCGTTGAACCTCTCCTCCATAACTGTGGATGGGCACCGGTAGGGGGTGAACATCCAGGGCCTCAGGGGGTAGGCACTGTCACCTGTGTGGGTAGAGGATACAGTTATCACTATGCATTGTGTGTTTGTCCCCCTCGCCCCTGCCACCTGCTGCCACCCAACCCACTCCCACCTTCTATGTCATGGGCCTCTGCCCATGTATGGCTGCACCCACATCCCTTCCCATGCCTTGCTCACCTAACAGGTGCCCTGTAGGGATCTCCCCATGTTCAAACAGGATGGAGCAGTGCCAGGTAAATGTGTTGTGTGCACTCCCGGCGTGTGTGGTGCAGACATTGATGATGTGCCCCGTGGCATTGCACACCACCTGGCAGTTGACTGAGGGGTACCTCTTCCTATTCATATAGGCAGCCTCCTCCTGGCCAGGTGGTGTGCGTATGGCCACGTTGGTGCAGTATATGACCCCTATCATGTCTAGCATGTGAGCCACCCTGTGGAAATCCTGCATGTTTGCTGTACATTCTGCCTGTGTGCTTGGGAATTGTATGAGCCCCAAAGAATGTGGCAGCAGGGCATTGAGGAACTGTGTCAGAAGGCGGGGACGTGGCCGACTGAGTGATCCCAGTGGTTGCCCCTGCTGGTTTCTGGAAGGTGCCTGTGGTGAGCAAGCACATTGCTGCTGTCACCTTGGTCTCCACAGGCATGGCATGACTCTTTCTGGTGGGTGCTTGAAACTCATCATGGCACAGCTCACAGAGCTGCCTCAGAATTGCACTGTTCAGCCGATACCGGCCCATGATCTCTACGTCCCCATAGTCCTCACAGGTGAGGCAGGCATGGTACCATCTGTGTTGGGCATACCACTGCTGGGCCCTTCCTCGGCCATGTTGCTGTTCCTCCCTCCTCCTCACACCCCTCATTACCGCTTCCATCAGCATTGGCCCTGCATCCATCACTGAATCTCTCAGTGTTGAGCATCAGCTGTGTGTGTGTGTTTGAGCTTCTTTTTATATGCTCAAGTCTGTCTGGCGCATTCAGTGGATTGCTCCTGACATGTGCCGTGGATTTTGACTGAATATGCCATTACGCTGCTTATTCATGGGTACGCCCCACGTGCTTGTGCCACATACATTACTGTTGAGCCTCTGTGCAGTGTGTTTTGAGCTGTACATTCACTTTGGTTGACTATGGCTGTGGGGTGCAGTTCTGTGGTTGAGCCTGCGCATTTCAGTTGGGCATTGCACAACTTCTCTGAATAGCTGGGCCATGGTGTATATATCTTTGCAACATATACATATAAGTAATAGATATACCACTCTGAGGTGTCACATGATATACGCACGCCTTTGGTGTGTGCTAGGCGTTAATGAGGCCGCAGGCCGAGTAAAGCGCCAACCTCCTAAGGCATGCGATATCAGAGCACGACCGCGCACCTCGGAGTGGTTTATCTATCTTATGAAATGTCAAAATTATTTTGGAGGGGGGTAAAAGTGCAGGTGTGCGGTCGCGATGTGATATACGCACAGTCATGTGATGCTCATCATCCAATAAAAGAACAACAATTTCCCTACCCATTTTATAAATGTATATATATTATGGTAGCACGGTAGTGCTACCATAGTTAGGGTTGAGGAGCCATTTACATGTTAAACCTAAAATTTTGCACATTAATAACTTTACAACCATTCAATGGATTTGCCTGAAATTTGGAATACATGATCAAGAGTCATACATCTTGGGATCTGCCAACTTTTGTACTGTTCGGATATACAGCTGCAGAGTTATTAAGCATGATCTGCGCATGTGTTTACGCTTTTTTGGAATTCTTTGCTCGTCTCTACAGGTTGCATGGTTTACGCGACTCGTCTGAAATCTTCAGGGAACATGTGGCTGGGGTCCCCGATGTGCCTTTTGAAGATTTCCTGAAAAAACATTAAACAGTTCAAAAGTTATTCAAAAAAAAATTCCCATTATAAGTCAATGAGAAAAGTTAACAAAAAGTTCGACAGTGTCGCAAATGCAGTTTTTACTTTCACAAATGGCCCTTTTACTGTCACAAATCTGCCATTTTGTTTTCAGTTGGTCATTAGAAAAATGCTTGGCATTTAAATTTGGGACCTTCTAGCAACCTAATTCTTTTTGTATTCACCTAGTCGGACCCTGAGGATGCTAGGCATGTCTTTATTTTGGGGTAAAACACCCCAGAAATATAGTTTTCACATTTCTGGAAAAGTACTGTTTGCGACACTGTCGTAATGAATTTGCTAGTAAGCCGCAAAGTTCGACAGTACTTTTCCAGGCTGTGGGAAAATAACAGCAATTCTTTGCCACCCTGCTGCAAAAGAACAGTTTGGTCTTTTGCACTGAAATTTGGAAGGAACATAGCCAGCATCTAACAGATGTGCCTTTCAGTGTTTCAGTGAAAAAATATTACAGGGTGGCAAAGTTACGGCACTCCAAAGTTGACACTTTTTCCCGTAGGATAACATTACGGTGTCCTCCGCATTACAAGAATCATTTGCCGCCCTGCTACAATATAACAGTTTGGTCTTTTGGGCTAAAATTTGGAGGAAAGAAAGTCAACATCCCACAGATGTGCATTTCAGTGGTTTGGTGAAAAAATATTACAGGGAGCCAAAGTTAAGGCACTCCAAACTTCTCTTTTTTCCCCATAGGATAACATTACAGCATTAGTCGCACCTTTCAGGGCCTGTATCTCGGAAATGGTGCCAGATACGGACTTTTCGTTGGAAAAATACTTAGCCCCTAACAGGGGCTAAGTATAAAACTAGTCAGGACAGTCATAAATCACATGACCTTTACTTTTTTTATACGTCGTACGGTTCCTGAGATACAAGCAATTTAGTATTCCAACTCCTCATTTTCTGCTCCAAGACCCATTATTATGCATACATTCTTTGTACTCACTGTCTTTCTCTATTCAGATTTTGGGGAAAAGCAGCCTGTGCACTTACATTACTGTAATCCTTACCGCTTCTGCTTGTGGTTCCATACCCGTTTCACTTACTGCTCCCATCTACGGCACCATGTGCGTTACCCTTTGAGTTTTCATTTGCGCTTGCATTTGCGTTATTTTAACCATTTGTGTCTACAGTACTGTTTATCTTTCTGTTTCGCTTTGCATCACAATGCGCATTACCATTTGCATTTGTGGGCACCCTGCTACTATGTGACAAGTCGGTCACTGCGCCCCCGCCGCTGCATTACATTCACTATTTCTCATTTTCTTCTCAAAAGAAGGAAATTAGAGGCAAAATTCATTTAATGCATTAGAAGATTGACATGCGACAGTGAGGAAATTGGTGTTAGGTTGAAGTCTTTATACTTTCGCTATCACATTCTCAACTGGTATCGCGCGCCTGGGATTGTCGGTCCCAACTCCTCACCCCATTCTCCTATACCTCTGCTTCTTCACACATCTGATGGGGTGAGAGGGCCGGCAACCCCAACGCACACCTCGATGCCGGCTGGGGGTGTGGGTGGGGGGTCCAAGTGGGCTTTCAACCCTAACACCAAATTTCCTCACTTTTGTCACTGTGGAACAACTGTAACTAATGCATTAAACTGAGTTTTTTTATATATATATAGATATATGACAAAGAACCTCTGTGTGCAAGCACTGAGGCAATGGTTACCCCTAAAGGCATTTGGCCAGGAAGCCAAGTTTCAAAGAAATACAAAATCACACATGCCCCCACGATGCAAAGCATGATGGGCTGCATATGCAGATCACCACAGAATATTATGCTGGTTCAACTTTAAGCAGAAATGCGTGGTGCCGAAAGGCCTCTCACACAGTTTATATATAATATTATATATATATATATATATATATATATATATATATATATATCTTTCTAACTATAGTTAGGATTGAGTAAGCACTTTAATGTTAAACCTCAACTTTTGCACCTTAATAAAGTTGCCACCATACAACGGATTTGCCTGACATTTTGCATGCACAGTCTAGTAACATACATCTCTGGATGTGATAAGTTGCGTTATGGTTGGATGTATGGTTGTGGAGCTGCAGAACACCAAACAATGCAAAAAAGGACTTTTTGTGAGTTTCTTTGCTAGTGCCCACAGCCTGTATGACTTGTCCATTCAGTCTGAAATCTTCAGGGAATATGCAGTCTGGGTCACCAATGTGCCTTTCAAAGATTTGGTATAAAAATATTTAACTGTTCAAAGGTTATTCAAAAAACAAATTTCCCATTATAGTCAATGGGGAAAACATATATGTGTCTCACGAAAGTGTCACAAGTACAATTTTCCTTTCACAAATGGCCCTTTTACTTTCATGCTGCCACCATCTTGTTTTCAGTTAGCGAGAGAGAAAAATACCTGGCGTTTAAATTTGGGACCCTCTAGGTAAATACTGACTGTTGGGTTTACCTAATCAGGTCCTGAAGATGCCATCCTTGTCTTGTTTGGGGGGGTAAAACCCCCCAGAAATGCCATTTTCAAACTCAGAGTCCCAGTATTTTCACAAATCGGGAAAAGTTCATGAAACTTTGCAAATGGAATGTTTTGTGCTGTTTTTGCAAAACATTCCTGATTTGTGAAAGAACTTTGCCAAAAAAACCCGCAAATCTTTGCCATCCTCCTGCTACAAAATGGTTGGGTCATTTGGGCTGAAATTTGTAGGGTGGCAAGCCCTGGTCCCACTGATGTGCCATTTCATGGTTTGGTGCCAAAATCTTTGATGGGCCCAAAGTTACAGCATTCCAAAGTTGAGAAAGTTCCCATAGGATAAAATTGTGGGCTCCTATATCTCGAAAACGAAGCGAGATACAGAGTTTTCGATACCCACAGTTTAGCTCACCTTTAGGTGAACTAACCTGCAGAGACAATTTTGGAAATTATAGATTACACCAGCAATGGAATTTGTTTCCTACTTTCTACAGTTACAGAGATATTGGCAAAAAACATGTTCCAAGGGTGCCTTTTCAGTGCATTTCAGTTGCCAGATCTAGTCAACAATGCAAGATACAGATTTGGAGTAATCACTGTCATGATTACAACGGCATTGGACATTTTTTCCTAGCTGCTACGGTTGCTGAGATATTGGCAAATTAGTGTTGCAAAGGTTCCTGGTCCTATAGGGCTGCTGTATGGCTCTGTAGTTATGTGTAAGTGGGAACGCAGGGCCCAGAGGGCCTGCGCTCCCACATACACATACCATTATGCAAAAAACTGACAATATGAAGGGAACGCAGGCCACTTACATTACACTTTCTCAAAAATAAGGGAAATTCATGGCAAACAACTCTATTAATGCATCAGTTAGGGTTCATAGCACAGCAACAAAAGCATGGAAATTTGGTGTTAGGGTTATCACCCCACTCCCACCCCCCACCCTCCACACACTAACAGGCATTGGGGTATGCATTGGGGTCATCATGCCTAACTCTCACCCCATTCTTCTATACTGCAACACCTCAGCTTATTTACACATGGAATGGGGTGAGAGTTAGGCTGACGACCCCATTGCACACCCTGATGCCTTTTGGTGATGTGGAGGCTGGAGGGGGTGGGACGGTAGGGGTGGCAACCCTGGCACCAGATTTCCATGCTTTTGTTGCTGTGCTATGAACCTTAACTGATGCATTAATGGAGATTTTTCCATGAAGAAAAAATATATATATATATGTGTATGTATATATATATATATGTGTGTGTATATATATATATATATATATATATATTCATGGCAACAAACTCCATTAATGCATCAGTTAGGGTTCCTGTTACAGGAACAAAAGTATGGAAATTCAGCATTAGTGTTCCCAACCCTACAACCCAACCCCCCACCTTCCACACACCAACAGCCATCGTGGCGCACCTTGGGGTCATCAGCCCTAACTTTCACCCCATTCCATGTGTAAACAAGCAGACATGGTATAGTACAGGAGAATGGGGTAAGAGTTACACCCTGATGGCTGTTAGTGTGTGGTGAGTGGTGGGTGGTGTGGTAGGGTTTGGAACTCTAACGCCGAATTTACATACTTTTGTTGCTGTAAAAAGAACCCTAACTGATGCATTAACAGACTTTTTTGTAATGATTTTCCTTTCTTTTTGAGATAGTATAATAGTATCCATATTTTACTGTGGGAGTGCAGGGTCCTTCAGATCCTGTGCCCAATACGTCTGTAGATGTGCATATGTATTTAGGTGTGGAAGTGCAGAGCCCATGTGTTGAACAACAGTGACCAATTTGTCAGCATAGCCATCTTATTACTCCACCTCATGTAACCTAGTATGGAGAAACTGTGAAATGCAAGGCAAAATGTAATTATGTGCAACTGCAATGCCATTCTGCATCACAGGAGCAAAATTGCATTTTGGGCAAGATGTGAAAAATGATAGCTGTATTGTTCATGAAGTTGTTTAAAAAAATGGCAATACTGAAAATTTGACGTCAAAAGATCAAAAAGTAGAGAAGTTATGCGAGTGCATAGAATAAATTCAATGGACGCCTGTAACTCGAGCATTTTAAGGCATATTTTCACCAAATTTTCATGTTCTTTTGGGGACCCCACCTCATGAACAGTGCACTGTCATTTCATTAATCCATCCTGAAAGTTGATTTTGCACAGCAACTGCGCCATTCAGCGCCACAGGTGCGAAAACATGTTTTGGGCAGGATGTGAAATATTTTTTTTTTCACATTTAAAGTTTATTGATTTTTCAAACATATCAACTTAGATACAAACCTCAATAAAAATAGCTTAATATTACACAAGAAATGTCAATGGAAAAACAAATTATAGTAAGTGAAGTACTCTTGACTGTAATCCTGTAACAATAAATGTATATACAAACTAAACCCCTATAAACTAAAATGTAAAATGTAACACACTTTAAAACTTACTCTAACTCTAAACCCCCCAACCCCCTCTCCCCTTGGTGCTTCTAATTATAAAACTCTTAAGCTAACCAGGATTATCTTGTTAACATCATTGATTATTAAACTTGAACCCATCCAGATACCTATTACAATGTGTATAATACTCGAATGCTCTCCCACCTCTTTTTGCAGACACCCTGTCGATTAAATAGACTCGCTATCATTTTTTCAATCCTCAGATTGTATAGGAGCTCATTCATCCATTCCTGGTATGTAGGGTGCATAGAGTCTCTCCAATGCTTTAAAACAAGTTTCTTAACTGACATGGCTATCAATGTGATGTGATAGTTCCTGGACGTCAATGGAAAACCTGTAAAATCACTTAGCAGGCAAACCTCTGGTATGAAATAGTCCTGTAGACCTAATAAAGGGTCTACCTTGTTTTTAATTAAAGTCCATAATGGGTAAATAGAAGGGCATTCCCAAAACATGTGAATCAGAGTACCTATGTCATTACATTTATTGCATAGAGAGGTTACGGCCCTTCCCATTTTATGTAATTTATAGGGAGTCAAATACATGTCATTAAGGATTTGCATTAGTCTTAGTCTGTCTTGCATGATGAATTTATGACAGGTTTCCCATACAGTAGCAGCCACAGACACTGCCAGCTATTTCCTCAAATTTCTGTGATATTTCCAGATATATCTAAAGCTTTCTCCATTTCTACAGTAGGGGCAGCAGAGAGAAACTCTTTAAATATCTGGAAATAGCTGGCAATGTCTGTGGCTACTATTGTATTTTGGGCCATCTAGAGGAAGATTCAGGATATAATGTGTCCCAATATTTGGGAAAACCCTTTACTTCAGGGAATATTTTCGGATATAAAATAGAATATATTAAAGAGACAGCATGTGGTGCTGATGCCCTATCCCTACCTTCTGTTTCCCACTTAATAGGAGACTCCAAGATACCTTTGTTCCCAAAATGTGAAATGAGCATGTGACGTATCTGATGGATTTTAAAGATCTGGTCACATCTCAGGTTTAATTTAAGGAGCAGTTCCTGTGTCTTTAGACATTCGTGGTTGAGATTATAAAAATTTCTGGCCCTCCAACTACATAATTGTGGAATCCAATTGGGGGGAACACTTGTCCACCAATCTGTAAATTAGGATTTTGGGATATAGGCTGGGAAAGGTTGTGTGTATGATCGTATTTTAAGGTGTAGCAAAGCTGAGAATGAATGCGGACTGGCTCTCCTATAGGGCCATTTCAAAGATTAGAAGGTAATTTTGTAGGCTTTAAGTAAAGCAAGGTGGAGGGGTGTAACCCTGATGAAATGATTAAATCTTTTTCTGCCTTAAGCCAGGAGGGTATATATTTTGTTGTATCTTGGGGATCAATAGGTGAAAGCCAGTGAAGATATTTACTTAAATGACTTGCCCAGTAATAAAGGCTGAAATATGGCAGCTTGAGTCCCCCTAGGACTTTAGGGGCAGCCAGTTAATGGAATGCATGCCTGGGTGGTTTCACTTTCCATAAAAACTCAGAGAGAGATGAATGGATAGATTTAAATAGCGCTTTTGGGAGTCATACATTGGAAAAATTTATTGGATAAAAAAGACATGGTAAAATGTTCATTTTGATGATGTTCACCCTTCCCCAAAGGGTAATAGGGAGGACATGCCATCGTTTTAGATCTCGTTGGATTGATTTAATCAGATCTTCAGAGTTCAATTTCTGGAATCGACTCTCATTACTTGAGAGGTGTATACCCAAATATTTTATTGATTTGGGTGTCCAATTAAATCCTAAGTCTACAATATCTTGTTTAAAAACCCTTGAATTAAGGGGAACAATGAGGTTTTCTCCCTGTTAGTTTTATAATTGGAAAGGGAACTATAGTGACGTATAACTTGAATAAGATTTTGAAGGGAGGGTTTTATTTGTGTAATGTGCAATAGTATATAATCTGCATAAATCGCTATTTTTTTTACAGATGTTCCTAGTGAAATACCATGAATTTCAGGGGATATTTGTATAGCAACTATTAAGGGCTCTAGATATAAGTTAAAGAGTAATGGGGAGAAAGGGGAGCCCTGTCTGGTACTCACTTTTAAAGGGAAACTAGGGGAGAATATGCCATTACAAAAGACCCTTGCGGTAGGAACTGAGTAGATAGTCTTTAACCAGGATATAAATTTAGACGGAAATCCAAAATCTATAGAGGGAGCTAAATAAAAACTGCCAATCCACCCTATCAAAGGCCTTTTCCCGCATCCACTGATATCAAAGCCATAGCTTGAGAAGCCTCTCAGGAAGTGGAGAAGATATGGGAGAGATGTTGAAGATGGTCCACTGAGAACCTACCTTTCATGAAGACTACTTGATCAGGGCTTATAAGAGATGGTAGCACCTGTTCTAATCTGTAGGCCAGTAGTTTAGTGAGAATTTTAAGATTGCAGTTGAGCAATGAAATATGTCTATAACTAGAGACCTGAACAGGGTCCTTACCTGGTTTAGGGATAACTACTATCGTAGTCTCTAACATTCTAGGGTCACATTCTTCTTTGTCAAACATTTGTTGGTATACTGCTAGTAGCCAGGATGCTAATTGAGGGGTGAACTTTTTATCAAAATTGGGAGAATAACCATCTGGTCCTGGAGCTTTATCCATAGGTAGGGTTTGGATTATTTGAATGACTTCTTTTTCTGTAATCTAGGCTATAAGACCATCCACTTGTGTATGAGAAAGGGAAGGGAGGGGAAGATCTTTTAAATATTGGTCCACCGTTTCTTTAGTTGGTCTATTTGGCATTTGGGTATATAACTTCCTATAATACCATTCAAAAGTATCTACTATATCTTGTGCCTTAATACAAGGGGGACCACCAGTATCACTATATATGGCCTCTATTTGCTTAGTTGCCTCCCATTTTTTAAGTCGGAGGGCCAACAGTTTCCCGGCTTTGTCTCCTTGTTCCATATAGGTGGCTTTGGATTTTAAGATAGCCCATTCTGCTTTCTCTCGGAGTAACTCAGAATATTTCTCTTGAAGCTTGATTAATTTTTCTCTTTCATAAACTGTAGTGCCTAGCGATAAATTTCTTTTTAAATTCCTTATTTGCACTAGCAGGGATTTGGCAGACTGGGTTTCATTACTTTTTTTAATAGATGCAAATTTTATGAATTCTCCCCAAAGAAAACACTTTAAAGCAGCCCATTCTAAGGATGGTGAACAAGTGGATCCCCCGTTATCTGATTTGAAGTTATCTATTGAAGTAATGATGTGATCCACTAACTTGGTGTTTTTCAATAATTGAGTGTTTAGCCTCCATTGTCTATCTGTTCCCCAATTAAATGATAGGGAAATCAGACAAGTAACTATAGAATGTTCTGAGCCCATTCCTGTTTCCAGTACACTGTCCATGAGGCCTTCCAACAGGGATTTACTGATCCAAAAATAATCAAGTCGCGAGGCTGATCCATGGACAATGGATCGGAATGTAAATTCTCTCTCTGTACAATGTAATGATATCCATGGGTCACATAAACCCAAGAGATCAATTAAATCCTGGATGGATCTCTGTGCAGGGGAGAGCCCTCTAGTTCTGGTGCCAGTTGTTTTGTCTAAATGAGGGTCAAATGGGATGTTCCAGTCACCTCCTAAAATCATAGGGATATCTGAATAGGGTGTTAAAGCTGAGAGTAATTCCATAAAAAAATAAGGGGAATCAGTGTTGGGCCGATATATGCTGCCTATCAAAAGATTGCATGAGTAGATTTTACCTTTTACTAATACAAATCTGCCTTTTTTATCTCTAATACAGTTTTCGCACTTGAAGGGGAGTGCCCTGGTGAATAAAACTGCAACTCCTTTACTATTTCTGGATACCCCAGCTGCAAAAACTTGGTTCACCTGCTGTCCCCTCAGTAAGGTACCCTCAAGTTCTAAAAGGTGTGTTTCTTATAAAAGTATCACATCACAAGAAATATTCTTCAAATGTTTCAACACCTTCATTCTTTTAAAAGGGTGTCTTGCTCCTCTTATATTCCAAGAATAAAATTTAATAGGTGGTGACATATTTCTTAAGTATTATTTGTATGAATAAGATCTGCAGCTTAATATATATTTTGGAAGCATCCCTAAGCCCTAGTAGCATATTGATTGAACACCAGTTATCCCCTATAATAATAAACAGTAACTTAGATATCCTGATATACACTCTTCCCCCACTTACATTCCTCACCAAAAATAAAACCTCCTAAGCTACTTAATCTCCCCCTAGTAAAATGAATTAACTGAACATAAATTTTGAAGGCGATTAAATAACTATTTCTACCTAACCTAAACACCCTTATTCTATACTCATGAATATTATGGTAAGGATTACCCACCCCCCATAAATGCTGGCCTGTGGCGATCAGCTAATTGAAGGCCTCCCACCCCCGCACTCCAACTGTAAATCCAGGTCTACTCTGCCTTTTGTATTCTTAAAATCAAACCTGAGCACATGATTAATTATACCTGATGAGATTATGCATAAATCTAGTACTAAAAGTCTTATAAAAAACTTAATTTTAGTAATCAATTATCCCTTATCCCTTTAATATATGTGTCTCTACCAAAGAATATTATCCGGTATCAAGCAATTCTGCTAAGATAAATTTGTTCTCATTGATTAAACAAGTAGTTAGTATACAGCATATTATTCAGCTCTATCAGCAATATGGCCAACTTCTCTAAAACCCAGCGAGGTAGACTGCTAAGGATGCTACGAGGGAAAAACCTAAGTAGAGCCTAGCGATGGCATTCCTCCTGCTTAAGGTACTGGGTAGAGATAAGAACCTGGAGGTTAATTAATTGATAGGATCGATGGCACAGAATTCGCCATTAAAAGATTAGTAAGCTTTGTATAGAAATTTTAAAGATTTTAAGCATTGACGTTCTCAAGTAATCCAAAATAATCACATCAGAGTTACATATGACTGCAAACTAAGTGAGTCCATTAGGAAATGAGAGAAGCTGAATACATCGTTACTTATGAAAGGGTTATTTTGGTGGATTTTAGTGGGGTATTATATGTTTTAGTCATTCCTGAAGACCTTTAGATTACTGTAATATTAACAATTGACTTTCCACTTTGAAATTATATATATCTACAACGGGGAATTCTATGATAGATGATTATATTGGAGTAGATTATCTAAATATATCAAATTTGATGACCTTAACAGAGTGAGAATTTTACTCTGCCATGCAGTTTATGCCCAGTGTATCCTCTGGGCCCCATAAGGTAAACAACAGAGGTAAAATGAGCCAACGCACTGTAATGGCGTTTCATCCTGCAGTAATCCCTGCAAAATAATAGGGGTCTGGGATCCTGCAAATACCCAGACTGAAAAACAAACAAAAAACTAGTGAATAGCATGGCAATCCATTAAGGAGAAGCTTTAAAAGTTTTCAACAATTTTCAGTGAAAGGAAAGACTTTGTTATCGAGCCGAAATGTGATCTAGTCAAAGACCAAGTACACTGTATGGTACAGAATAAAAGCTGATTGAAAAGCTTTAAGGTATATAAGAAATAGTGAGGGTATGCATCTCAGTCAGTCCTGCACCATCTATTATTGGAATTACAGTAGTCATTAAGCATATAGTGTATTTCCAGCTCTGGATATCATACATACATGTATACAATATATTATTCAGCTCTACCAGCAATATGGCCAAATTCACTAAAACACAACAGGGTAAACTGTGGAGGAGGTTACAAGGAAAAAAGCTAAGTAGCGTCTAGTGATGGTGTTCCTTCTGATTAAGTTACTGCATAATGACAAAAATCTGGGGATTAATTAATTAGTTGATAGGATCAATGGACCTAAAGACCCTTAGAATACTGTAATAATATTAATTGACTTTTCACCTTGGAATTGTATAGATCTATGTCAGAGAGTTCTATGACAAATAATGATATTTGAGTAGAATATTTAAATGTAACAAATTTGATTACCTTAACTGAGTAAAAATTTTACTCTGCCATGCAAGTTATGCCTACTGTTTCCTCTGGACCCCATAAGGTAAACAACAATGGGAAAAACAAGCCAACACCCTGTAATGGCGTTTCATCCTGGAGTAGTCCCTGCAAAATAGCAGGGATCTAGGGATCCTGCAAATACCCAGATAAAACACATAGTAAATAGTATGGAAATCCATTAAAGAAAGGCTTTAAAAGTTTTTAAAAGATATCGATGAAAGGGAATACATTGCAGTCGAGCCAAAATGTCACTTAGTCCAGAATCAGGTAAATAGTACAAAATAAAAGTTGGTTGAAAAGCTCTTAGGTGTATAAGAAATAATTCAGCAAAACCTTAGTGAGAGTATGTGTCTCAGTCAGTCCTGTACTATCTACTATTCGAGCTGCAGTTGTCATAAGCATATAGTGTATTTCCATCTCGGGATATTATATGCAGTAAGTAACCTCGAATAGGAATTACTATACAGGTCCCGGACTGATAAAATTGTATGATTGTTTTAACTTATTAACTTGTGCGGTCATTGAGAAATTTGCTGATTGATTCTCATTCAGACATCTTCAGCAATCTCCAAATAGGGCTGGTCGTTTTTGTTTGCAAAGCTCCAAGGATGAATCCGTTTCTTCAAAGGATGTCTAAGTTCCATCTAGATGAATTTGCAGCTTTGCAGGATAAATCATACAAAATTTTATTCCTGCCGCAATACATTTTGACACAAAAGGATGGAATTGGGTTCAACGCTGACGAACAGAGGCTGGAAGATCTTGAGTGATTCACAATTTTCAACCTTCCCATAGCATGTCTTGCACTTCTTTCAGTTTGGTAAGCACATATTGCTTTTCCTGAAGGTTAAGAAATTGACAAAGGAGAGGTCTGGGCTAGGCATTAGGTAAGGGCACAGGTCTCAGCACTCGATGTGCCCATTCCAGCATACAGGCAGGGCCAGCTAGTTTAGCTTGCAATTTCTGTGTAAATAATAGGGTATCAGTGCCCTCCTCTTTTTCAGGTATTTCTATGATTACAAGGTTATTGTGGTGACTTCTGCCTTCCATATCCTCTATCTTATTTTCTAAGCACTTGATAGTTATGAGATTAGCTATGCCCACCAATTCCAATTTGTCTAAATGTTTCTCAGTGGAAACTATGCGGGCCTTATTGTCCAAGACGTGCCTATTATTAGCATCCAGAACCTCTGAAATAGTTTTCACCTCTTTAACTAAAGAGTGGATTTCTTCCTTAAAGGGTGGAAATTCAGACAAAAATTGCTCCAAAGTAAGCGGAGTTGTGTCGGTAGATATTGAAGAGGCTTGAGACATATCACTTGCAATTGGCTTAATATGGAAGGGTTAGCCCTTTGTTTCTTGGGCTGTTTCTCTGGAGTAATAGACGGCATGTGTCGTGGAGCTGCTAGCTGCATTTCTGCTTCCATCTTTTGACTATGCAAATGTAAGTGAGATCTGGGATACTTTATCTTGTTGAAAATAATAAAATTGATGCTAAATCTGCAGATAAGTGGAAAAATTATAATAATAAGCAGTCGGGTTAGCGGAGCTCAGTCAGATCGTGTCCTACTCAGACAGCTGCATCATGTGACTCCCCAGGATGTGAAATATGACAGCTGTACTGTTCATGAGCAGGTGTGAAAAAATGCCAATGTTGAAAATCTGGAGTGAAAATATAAAAAATTGAAGTTACGAGCGTGTGTAGAAACTGAATAATGCATGCTCATAACACAGGTATTTTTCAAAATTTTTGCACCAGCATTTCAATATGAGCTTTTTGGGACTTCCCTTCATGAACACTGGCACTGTCATTTCATTAATCAGTCCTGAAAGGTGATTCCATGCAGCGACTGTGAAATCACCTTACAGGTCAAATTAATGAGATGACAGTGACTGTGTTAACTAGGTGAAGTCCCAAAAAGCCCATGTTGAAAATTTGATGAAAAAAATATTGAAAAATACCTGAAATATCAACCTAAGTTTGAAACACCATAAACTGGCATTATAAGGCACTTAGCTTGATTCTTCAGTTCATGGTTTGGCATTGAAGAGTGCAGTCAGGTCCTGGTCCAAAGAAGATGACAGCAACTATCCTCTGAAGGTAAGTATCGGGTAAGGGGAGTAAGGGGAAGTGAGGAGCAGAGGGAGGGTGGGATGGGGAGGGGATGGGGAGATGACGAGGGACAATTTTTTTCTACAGGATTAAAAAAGATGCAGGGGGACTATTTTCTTTTTTTACAATGACAAAATAATATTTTTGAACACTGGGGATGGGCTTCCCAGTGTTCCACAGTACTGGGGATGGCCATAGCTGGGGACACTGGGAGTGGGCCACCCAGTGTTCTACACTGTAGAAGGGCAAGTGCCAACATGGGGATTGATTAAGCACCCTGATGTTGGCTGAGATATTTAGGTACACTGGGAGTGGGCTCCCCAGTGTACCACACTGGCATGGGGTGGAGGGTGTGGATTTCTACTGCTGACATTGGGTTTGGGCACCCTAATGTTGGCAGAAGCATTTTTTGTAAACAAAAAAAAATATTTTCAGGACACTGGGAGTGGGCTACCCAATGTCCAACAGTGGAAAGTGTGGGGGGCGGGGGGGTATTCCTACTGCCGACACGGGGATTAGGCACCACAATGTCAGTAGAAACATGTTTGCTGGCCAAAAAATAAATAGATAAAACCTGATTTTCAGCTCACGAAGTAGGATCCTAGTTCATATCTCTCTTCATATGAACTAGGATCTTATTTTGTATGCCACTGATACAAACAAAGAATTTAAATGTCGAAAAAAAGTACATTTTAAGGGCAAATATTTTGAGCAATAAAGTGCTGAATGCAGTTAGGGGGTCGCTATAAGCAAGGTACATGTGTTGTTTCCTCCCCAGAATATAATTTTGGGAGGTTTCCAAATCTGAATTTCAGGCAAAACTGAAAACAAGATGGTGGTCATACGAAGTAGGGATTTTTACATATGAAGCGGAATTCCTACTTCATTTCATACAGCTATATTGAAGTGCCTACTGAACAGGCTCAGAAATAATTTAAAAAAAGTTTTAATTACAATAACTTAAATGCGTCTTATTGTTTTTCACCAGACTAGCAAAAGGCACATCTATTGGGTAGTCCCTTGCTGCCTTGAAAATTTCAGGCCCAAAAAAACAAACCATCTGGGCTGTAGGCAAGTTTAAAGAAAAATCTCAGCAAAGTCAATGAGCAAAAACATGTTTTTTTCACCTCTCTGCAACTCAGAAACAGCACATCTGACTGGAATGTAACTTGCCACATCAAGATATCTACACCACACGAAGGCAGATACCAAATTTTGTGCAAATCTGTTGAACGGTTGCAAAGTTATTAAAGTGCAAAATTTTGAGTTTAACATTGAAGTGCCTACTCAACTCTAACTATAAGGGCTCAACTGTGCATATATATATATATATATATATATATATATATATATATACATAATAGTGGCACAGTAGTGCCACTATAGCTAGGGTTGAGTACCCCATTTAAGGTTAAATCTGAAATTTGGCAGCTTAATAACTTTGCCACTGTATGTTGGATTTGCCTGAAAGCTGGCATGCATGGTCTGGTACCAAAAGTCTCCGGACCTGTCACATTTTGATATGGTCAGATGCACGGTTGCAGAGTTACAGAGCACTGAAAAAGGCACAAATTATGCATTTTTTCGCATTCTTTGCACGCGCCTACAACCCGCATGGTTTGTGCGACCGATCCGAAACCTTCAGGAAACATGTAGCCAGGGTCCCCAATGTGCCTTTTGAAGATTTTGTGAAAAAATATTAAATGGTTCAAAAGTTATTCAAAAAACAAGTTTCCCATTATAGTCAATGGGAAACATTAACAAAATATGAGAAAGTGTTGCAAATGCACGTTTTACTTTTGCAAATGACCTTGCAGTGTCACAAATCAGCCATCTTGTTTTCAGTTGGTGGTCACAGAAATGCTTGGCATTTAAATTTGGGACATTTTTGGGACAAAATTCTTGTTGTGTTCCTCTAGTTGAGCCCCGAGGATGCTAGCCATGTCTTTTTTGGGGGGTAAAACACCCCATAAATATGTTTTTTTAATTTTTGTAAAAAGTAGTAGTGCAAAGTACTTTCGCATATGTGACACTTTCATAATTTCATTTGCGAAAGTGTCATGATTTGTGACACTACTTTGTGACACTATGCCCAAAACAATAAGAAATCTTTGCCACCCTGCTGCAAAAGAACGGTTTGGTCCTTTGGGCTGAAATTTAGAGGGAAGAAAGCAATGATCCCACAGATGTGCCTTTTGGTTGTTTGGTGACAAAGTATTAGAGGGATGCAAAGTTATGGCACTCCAAAGTTGATGATTTTTCCCATAGGCTAACATTAAGATGTCTGCCGTGCCTTTCAGGGTCCCTATCTCGAAAACGGTTCGAGATACGGACTTTTCATCAGAAGAATGCTTAGTCCCCTGCTAAGGGACTAAGTGCAAAACTAGCCTGGAAAGTCATAAATAATATGAGATTTTCAATTTTTTTCTACTTCGTATAGTTCCTGAGATATAAGGCATTTAGCATTCCAAGAGCTCATTTTCTGCTCCGAGGGCCATTATTGTGCATACATTCTTTGTATTCACTGTGCTTCTGAATGCACCTTTTGGGGAAAAGGGTGTGCATTTGCATTACTGTTACCGTTAGCATTTCTGCTTATGCTTCATTACCGTTGCATTAGTGTTTCCATTTGCCACCGCAGGTGCTACCCTTTATGTGCTTATAGCATTTGTGCTTATGCTTTGCATTACTGTTGCCGCTTGTACTCACATTGTTCTTGTTTACGCTTACTTTGTGTCACTGTGTGTGTTACCATTTGTGTTTGTGTACGTGCTTGCATTTGCATTTACATTTGCATTACTGTTTCCTTTGGAATCGTCGTTGGTGTTACTGTAACCGTTTGCGTTTCCAATTGCGTTACCGTTGCCGTTTGCATGTTCGTTACTATTTTCGTTTCCTTTGGCCTTAGCATTTTCAGTAGCATTTCCATTTTTGACTGCGTTACTTTTTCCTTCTGCGTCACTGATGCGTTACCCTTTGCATTTCTGTTTACATTTCTGTTACCTTTGCATTTTCATTACCATTTGTGTTTCTGTTGCAGTTACCATTCCTGTTACCGTTTGCATTACGACTTCTGTTTTCATTTATGTTTGCACTTGTGTTTCTCTTACTGTTTGCATTATCGTTTCCGTTTGTGTCACAGTGTGTGTTACCGTTTGCGTTTGCATTTGCATCACCGTTAGCGTTACTATTTTCTTTTATCTCACTGTTGCCAACACCATTTGTGTTAATGTTGCCATTTGTGTTTTTGCGATGGTGCAGTGCAGTGCAAAACATTATGTTTTTACTGTTTTTCTGCACTGTCTTCCACAATGCATAGTGCAGCCTGTTTGTGGTTGATTGATCTGAAACTTGCCAAGACCTTAGTTCAAGGAACATGCCAGTTTTTGTTTGGTGAAAAAATGTTGTTCCATTCCAGAGTTATTGCCATTTGAAGTTGGCCCCCCTTTGTGAGTATTGATTTTTTGGCCGCCAGGTCCGCCATTTTGTGGTGGAAGACTTCTTAAAGGTGCAGAAAGGTAAAGATTGAATATCTATGGAATGGTTTGGTCTTTTCACATGCAATTTGGAGGGAGTTGAGTGGATATCCTGGAGATGTGAATTATGCTGTTTACATGTTTGAAAAATAATTCGCTGTGGAGATACAGCATGACACATTTAACGTTTTTTGCATAGCATTCTGCATGGTGCTACCGGCTTGAAATTTATAGTGTAGGTAGCCCTAGTGGTACGGAGGTGCCTTGCATTGGTTTGCCATGTAAAACATTAACAGATGCAGAATTATGACAGTCCGATGAATGAAAATTTGGTTCATTCTGCTTCAATAACTTTTGAACTGTGTGTCCCATTTGTCTGGCATTTGGAAAGTACAAAGATTTATGATACATCTTTGACTGTGACAATTGTTGGGTCGCCAGCACTTACGGTTGCTGAATTGTGCATGTTACATTGTTTGCTCATGGTGCTGTCTGACCATTTAACAGATGTACACACAATTCTGGACACACGGTGTGCTATGGTACATGTCTTCATTTACCATTTTTCATTTCAGTCGGTCATACAGTTTCTGCACAGCGAAGTGACAAAAAATCATATGGTCGCTCCCACCACCACATTCCATTCACTATTAATAGTGCACATTCTCAACAAGAAGGGAAATTCATGGCAAAAAACTCTATTTACTGTATCAGTTAGGGTGGTTCCACAGTGACAAAAGTGAGGAAATTCGGTGTTAGGGTTGCCACCCCTTGCTCCCCCGGCCCCCCAACACCAACAGACATCGGGGTGTGCGTTGGGGTCATCAGTCCTAACTCTTACCCCATTCTCCTATACTGCACCACCTCAGCTTATTTACACATGTAATGTGGTGAGAGTTAGGGCCGATGACCCCAATGCACACCCCGATGCCTGTCGGTGGGGATGGGGTGGGCTTGGGGTGCAAGGGATGGCAACCCTAACACCAAATTTCCTCACTTTTGTCACTGTGGAACAACCCTAACTGTTGCATTAAATAGAGTTTTTTTGCCATGAATATATACTGTGTATATATATATATATATATATATATATATATATATATATATATATATATGATGCATATTATTATTTGCAAAATCCTGCATGAATGCACCAGTTAGGGCAACTTAATGCCACAAAAGTAGGGAAATGTAATATTAGGTTTTTCCACCGTAACTCTACCCCAACCTCCTCAAGCAGCAGAAGTGAAAAACATTAGAGTTTTGGGTCTTCAGAGTGTTGGCAAATCAGTGGTGGCATCTTCCTTGGGGGTTGTCAGTCCTAATGCCCAACCGATTCCATGAGTAAACAACATCACACATGATCTTCTTTCTTCATGCAGAGGCCATGGGGAAAGCGTTAGGGCTGACAACCCCAAAGGAAGACCCCACCACTGATTCACCAAGACTCTGGAGACACTGTTCAGGTGAGTGAGGGTGTGTGGGGGTATGTGGGGTGCAGGGTGAGTGCTCAGTGAGAGGTTGGGGTGGGGGGTCAGATCAGTAAGAAACTATTTTCTTTCTTACAGGTGTAAGAAAAAAGACAACAAAGGATTGTGCTCTTTATTATTATTTTGTTTCCCTAGTGTCTGTGGTGCATATCTTGATATGGAACCCTTGCCAAAATTGCCATCTGGGCAGGATTTGAAAATTATAACTGCCCGTGTTCATGATGAAGGGTCCTAAGAAGGATTTGTTAAAAATTTGTGGTCAAAATACATAAAAATGGCAAAGTTATGTGAGTACGTTGAAATTTTTCTATGCTTGCTCATAACTTTGGTAGTTTCAAATATTTTGACCCCAAATTTTCAACATAGCCATTTTTTGCACCACCTTATGAATGTGACTGCTGTCATTTCTCAAATCCTAGCCAAAATGTGTTTCTGCACCTCTGGCGTGGAATGGCTTTTCAATGCCGTGGTATGATGTTTTGGATTTGAACATTTTCAGTACCATTTCATGAGGTGAAGTACTAAGAAGGCTATGCTGATGATTTGGTTACTGTTCTGCCACAAATGGAAGTGCAGGGCCCAGAGGGGATGGTACATGTATGTATCTATGCAGGGATGGGCCCTGCACTCCCACAGGCAAATGAGGCTACTATTATATTATCTCAAAAAGTAAGGAAATTCTTCGCAAAAAACTGTGTTAGTGCAACAGTTCAGGTTCAGATTAAACTGACAAAAGTAGGGAAATGTGATATTAGGGTTTCCAACCCTATCACCCCTCCCCACCCCTGAAGTGAATGAGTGGTGGAGTGTTCCATGCAGTTGTCAACCCTAACGCTCACTCCATTCTGTATACTCATGACACATGCACACGTGTCTCCATCACATCTCAGCTTTTTTGTTACTGCAGTGGGGTGAGCATTAGGGTTGGAAACCCTAACATCACAATTCCCTACTTTTGTTGATTTAATCTGAACCCTACCTGTTTGCATGACTGTGGATTAATTACAAGCATCTTGGGCTTGCAACAGTAGCTGATGCTCTTGATTTGATCCAAACGTGTACTTTATAATATCATGTGAATTGTTTAGTGCTAAACCTAGTCACATCTTAGTCATATGTTGCACCATTCTGCAGTTTTTAACCTTTATATAACTGTGGTTCACTTTTAGTTGGTAGCATATTAAAATAGTGAACCAAACTGAGCGACTCGAATGTGAGTGACTTTAGACATCTATAGGAGCAGTGACAGTGAGTATATAGTGAAGATTGGGGAATAGCAACTGGAGGGAAAGAACAATGACTGGTAATGATGGGTTTTGCAAGAAGTGACAGGGTTTTGCAGGAAGTATTGGTGAAATACAAGAGTGCAGCTTGCTGCTGCCGAGCTGGCTGCTTGATGTGTTGGGTAGGGACCCTGCCTATGGAGATGATTGTCTCTGGTTTGGGACTGCCTACAGGTTTTGCACTTTTACCAGTGCTGGAGTTTAATTTTTTTACTTGTTGCTATCATCTGGTTCTGGGGCTGCAGTAGTCTCCTGTCCCCCAGTGTCCACCCCCAAAGGAGTTGGTTATTTTAGTTTGGGGTGCAGAGGGTTTCCTCACAAAGGGGGGTGCAGGGGGGCTACTTAGCCCCCCATATTAAACAATAAGTTTACTGTGTGCGGCATTTGTGTTTGCTCTGGTGTGTGTTATGCCGATTAGGTATTCGGCAAGATGTTCTCGCTCTTCTGTGAGTCACAGTAAAATTTATGCTATTATCACATGGAACCCTTTTAGTTCCTTGGAAACCCTCCTCTTGCTGATCTCTCAGCCCCTGATCGGGGGGAAACATCTGAGCGGCCGGGGCTATCTGGGCCAGCCATCCACACCACCACTGCTCACCGCCAAGGAACCCTCCTCTTGCTGCTCTCTCAGCCCCTAATCGGGGAAACATCTGAACGGCCGGGGCTACCTGGGCCAGCCGTCCACACCACCACTGCTCACTGCCAAGGAACCCTTTTCTTGCTGTTAAGCTCCCAGGCCAAACTGGGAAGTGCTGAAAGGCTCCCATTGGCTGCTGTCTGTTGCTTCCATCTCCTCTTGTGCTCCGTGCGGCCACTGATTGGCCCTGCAATCTTGACTGATTCAAACTGTTTTGCTGGGCTCTGCACCCATAGACTTCAGTGGGTTTCAGAAGAAACTTTTTGTTAAATTGCTAGACAGCTGTCTTATTTTTCTGTTAAAGTCTCAATTAATATGTAGACCAGTCTTGATGTTCTTAGCACTCAACTTCTAAAAACTCCAGGTCTCAGCCGATAATCTAGGCTGAATTACTAGGCTGCTTGCTATTTTTTTTGTCAAAGTCAAAATTAATTGTGTAGATCTGCCTAAATGTTTTAGCATTGAACTGTAAAGTGCAGATGGAAACTGCTATAATTTAGAGCTGTGAAGTAATTCCTGCCCCTCTGCATTCATTCTTTCTCTCCACCCTCCCCCTGCTGCTAAACCCAGCATCTCTCTTCTCCTCTTCCCCTTGTAAATTTCATATTCTACTAAATCTCCCCTCTGTCCTCCCCCTGGTGCCAGTTCAAACGTATTTCTCTTGTCTGTGGCAGCCTCCGCCCCAACCCTCTGACAAATTCCCCTCTCTCTCTCTCTCCATTGCACATGCCCCTGATTTACTCTCCAGTGTCACCCTTTGTTATTACTGTGACTCACAATCTGTTGCTCTCTTCCTTTCCTCAGATCTCTCAGCCCCTGATCGGGGAAACATCTGAGTGGCCGGGGCTACCTGGGTCAGCCATTCACACCACCACTGCTCACTGCCAAGGAACCCTCCTCTTGCTGGTAAGCTTCTAGACTGAACTGGGAAGTGCTGAAAGGCTCCCATTGGCTGCTGCCTGTTGCTTCCATCTCCTCTTGTGGGCCGTGCGGCCACTGATTGGCCCTGCAAACTTGACTGATTCAAACTGTTTTGCTGGGCTCTGTGGCCATAAACTTAAGTGGGTTTCAGAAGAAACTTTTTGTTAAATTGCTAGACATCTGGCTTATTTTTCTGTTAAAGTCTCAATTAATGTGTAGACCAGTCTTGATGTTCTTAGCACTCGACTTCTAAAAACTCTGGGTCTCAGCCGATAATCTAGGCTGAATTACTAGGCTGCTTGCTATTTTTTTGTCAAAGTCAAAATTAATTGTGTAGATCTGCCTAAATGTTTGAGCATTGAACTGTAAAGTGCAGATGGGAACTGCTGTAATTTAGAGCTGTGAAGTAATTCCTGCCCCTCTGCATTCATTCTTTCTCTCCCTCCCCTGCTGCTAAACCCTGCATCTCTCTTCTCCTCCTCCCCTTGTAAATTTCATATTCTACCAAATCTCCCCTCTGTCCTCCCCCTGGTGCCAGTTCAAACTTATTTCTCTTGTCTGTGGCAGCCTCCCCCCCACTCCTCTGCCAAATTCCCCTCTCTCTCTCCACTGCACATGCCCCTGATTTACTCTCCAGTGTCACCCTTTGTTATTACTGTGACTCACAATTGGTTGCTCTCTTCCTTTCCTCAGATCTCTCAGGCCCTGATCGGGGAAACATCTGTGCGGCTGGGGCTACCTGGGCCAGCCGTCTACACCACCACTGCTAACCACCAAGGAACCCTCCTCTTGCTTTTAAGTTCCCAGGCCAAACTGGGAAGTGCTGAAAGGCTCCCATTGGCTGGTGCCTGTTGCTTCCATCTCCTCTTGTGCTCCGTGCTGCCACTAATTGGCCCTGCAATCTTGACTGATTCAAACTGTTTTGCTGGGCTCTGCACCCATAGACTTCAGTGGGTTTTGGAAGAAAATTTTTGCCCACGCCCTCCCCCACCTCGCATCTTAATTAAATAGGCCTTAGCTCCGTCCACTTCTGCCTAGGGAATTGCCCTTTCATTTCCTATTGGATACTCTCTCCTGTACCTCCTCTCTTTACTGCCCACTCCTTCTCCTGCTCCTCTTCCCCCTCTGCTAATCAACTCAGTCCCCTCACTGCCCCTGCCTTCCTTCCTTCTGTGCCTGACACCCTCCTTATATCTCCTAGTGCCAGTCACTCCATCACTCCGTGACTGGCCAACCCCCCCTTTTGCATTCTGTAGCTCCTCTGTACCCTTTCACTCCTGAACTCTATTCTAGAGCTGTTACCTCCTGTCTCCCTGTTTTGTTACACTCTTTAATTCCCCCCACTGCCTCTTTGCTACATCTTCCTCTTTTGCTACTGCCCTTGTCTCCTCACTGCCCCACCCACTGCCCGTTCTCCCTCAGCCACCTGCTTACCTAGTTTCCCCCTGCCCCCCAAGCCTCCACCTCACTGCCTACCTCCTGCCACTTTCACTAGCTGCCTCCCACCTACCCAGCACCCTGTGCCTGCTCTCCCCCCATTCACATTGAATCATGTATGACACCGGTACTCTATACCCCTTTCTCCTCACCTTATTTGCCCTCTTCTCACTCCTACATCCCCCCTGCTCATGTTTCCCCCACTGTCCCAAACATCTACCAACTCACGCTCTCTCAACCCCTCTATGGTACCCTCCCTCTCGATCTCATGTTCCCTCCTTGGGCATCTCCAATCACTACGAAATGGCCCTCTCTCCCAAATGGCCATTGGGTACTTCCCCTGTCCACCACTACTACTGCCATGCTTTACCCACGGCTCCACCCATTTACTTGCCCTGGTGAATCTCAGAGTTCTCTGGCCCAAACAAATAGGTGCCAGTCATGGATATCTCACACCAGTACTCTAAAACGTATACTTCTTCTCCTGCTATTGTCAGGGAACATTCATCCCAATCCCGGACCAGCCCCTACAATACGAACAACTCAGACCAATCAACCAGAATCCCTCTCAATAATGTCACTTAACATATACAGTTTTCTTCACAAAATTGATGCCCTTCAGACTTTTGCCTGCCAGCATAACCCAGACATACTAGCAGTTGTAGAAACCTGGCTTTCACCTCGGTTTCTGACCATGCTATCACCCTCCTTGGGTATAATGTCTACCGGCTTGATCAAACATCAAAAAGAGGTGGTCGCTGTGCCCTGTACCTTAAGGATGCGATCCGGGGGCACCTCATCAACTTAACCCCCAAACCACCACTGCACAGATTCTTCCTGTCAAGATCCTTCTTGGTGCACACAATAAAGCCATCACAGTTGTCACAGTCTACATTCCACCAAGAGAGAGCAAGTTAATGGGCTTAATGCAGTCCTGGAGTTTACCAGCTCTCTCTCACCTGATTCAGAAACCATCCTCCTCTGTGACTTTAATATTAACTGGCCTGCTGCAGAGGCAGGGGCATACAGGGACTTGATAGCGGCAACAAACCTTTCTCAGATGGTTAGCTCCCCAACCAGGACAAACTATAAAAAGGGTACCAGCACCCTTCTGGATTGGATCATAATAAGCCATCCCGCCAGGATCACAAACATCACTGTCCTCCCTGACACACTTAGTGACCACTCCCCCGTCATCTGCTACTGGTCCAATAAATTCATCAAGCCCCCCCCAAAACCATTACTAGCTGGGTTCTACCTAGAGGCAAGCTACCTCATCTCAAAACCTTCCTTAGTCAACAGGATTGGTCCCCAGTTCTCACTGCAACCAATGCGAACACCTCACTGGAACACTTCATCAGGATCTTCAAGCAAGCATGCAACATATTTGCACCCTTCAAGAAGCGCAAGGCCAAAGCCCTATGTAACTCCTGGCTCACCAGAGACCTACTTAGATGACTAAAAGGTCAAGACCACCTTTGGGAGAATGCCAGAAACACCGGGAGACAAGTTGATATTGCTAACTATAAACGTGCATGAAATGACTGCACCAAATATATCCAGGATACGAAGACCACCTATTTCCATAATGCTCTCACTAACTCATGGGGCAACGGTAGAGACTTCTGGAATAACATTAAAGAAGTCACAGGGAAGCAATCTAAATCACCCCCATCAGTACTCAGCATAAATGGTGAAACTACACTTGACCAGAAACTCATTGCTGATATGTTCAATGACACCTTCATGGACCTCAGTGCTCTACTCCCACAGGGTTTTTTCAATGAGGTGGTTCCCCTTGCCCCCCCCGCCACCTCCAGCCACCCTCCCTTCTACTTTAAAGCAGTAAAAATGCATCAAGTCCACAGCTACGTTACCAAAGCCATTTGCAACTCCAGAGCCAGCAGTGACTCCCTTGACCTCAAACTGCTATCACTCACACTTGAAGAAGTACTCTGACCACTGACCAGGATTTTCAACCTCTCCCTCAGCCTCAGCCAGTTCCCTGACTTATGGAAATCTGCCACGGTAACCTCAATTCATAAAAGTGGTGACAAAACAGCTACTGAGAATTACCGTCCAATTTCCATCCTACCTCCACTCTCCAAGGCCCTAGAACGGATTGTGTCAGACCAGCTCACTGACTTCCTAGACAATCACAACATCCTGTGCAAGGAGCAACATGGCTTTAGAAAAGGTCATAGCACCTCCACGGCACTACTTGAATTCACTGGTGCAATCCATCACTCACTCAATAACAGTCATCTTACTGGGTCCACCTTCATCGACTTAACTAAAGCCTTTGATACCGTCAACCACAATCTAGTACTTTCCCAGCTTCGACTAGCAGGACTCTCACCTAACTCGGTAAACTTGTTCAAAAGCTACTTAGACAACCGCTCCCAAAGAATGAGAATTGTTGGCACACTCTCAGACCAAAGACCAGTCCAGTCCGGTGTCCCACAGGGCTCAATCTTGGGCCCCTTCCTTTTCAGCCTTTTTCTGAACTCACTGCCAGAATCCTGCCCTGAACAGATCCTACTCTATGTGGATCATGCTGTCATCCTGGCATCCCACCATGATCCAGTCCATCTACAAGGTAACCTTCAACAGGCCTTCTCTGCAGTTGAAAACTGGTTCACAAAACACAGACTTATACTTAACCAGAAAAAAACAAAGACCATGATCTTCTGCAGCTCCCAAAACAAACATAAACAAGATCAGCTCTCCATTAAAACCAAGCAAGGAATCACACTCGAACAAGTTCATACCTTCAAATACCTCAGCCTCACCCTCGACTGTAATCTCTTCTATGTCCCACTCATCAATAACATTGCAAAAGTAGCCAACACCAGGATGGGCCTACTATTCCAACATAGGAAACATCTAACCCCAGAAGCTCTGTTCATAGCTGTCCAGAGCTCCATCATCAGCATCATTGACTATGGTCTCATTATCTATGGATCTGCCAAAACCCCATCACTCAGGCATGTTTCAACTTCCCTCAATCAAGCCTGCTGACTCGTTACTGGTTCCCACCATCTCACCCACACCTGCGACCTCTACTCCAAAACAGGCTGGCTGCAACTGAACAACCGAATCAAATACCAAACCTGCATCACTGCTAAGAAAATCATGATGGGAAAGGCACCACCAGGAGTCAGCACCCTCCGCAAACCCAAAATCACCAACCACAACAACAGGAGCTCTAAGCTCCAAATCCTTCAAATCCCCCACTGCTGCATGTCCCAAGGCCAAAGGTCATTTGCATACTGGGCTCCATGTTGGCTGAATGAGCCCTCTAGTGACACCTCATCCACAGCAACACTTGAAGCATTCAAAAAAAATCTCCGCCACTCCATAACTGGCACCTCCACCTGTGCTTGCACCCCATAACATCTTCATTCCCTACGCTGCTTCTGACCTTATAGGTGTCAGTTTCTGCCATCTCTTCTTGCACTTGCCTGTCCAATGCAACTTCTAATGCACTTGCCCTGTGTCTGTTCTGACAAGGCCCCTTGGCTGCCTCACCTTGACCCTCTCCACCTATGCCTTCCCCTACCCTCAGCCCTCTCCCCTTCTTGCCCTCTTCCTCCTATTGTTTCTTGAGTTACTCATCGCTCAGTCTGATTTTGTCAAGCAAAGTTACTGTCTAAAACCATGTACCTGTAACTGTTTTATGTTTTAGTGTCTGTTACCCTGTAACCAGCATGACATGGAACCTTTGTAAAAGAGCCTTGGCTCAAAGGTACTTTGTACTCTTAGACACAAATAAATAAAATAAAAATAAAATCTCATCATCATCATCACTACACAATCTGTCACTATGGCAACCCCACCATGAAAAATGGCAAAAATCAGCAGTGTTACTGTGAAAGACTGTGCAGTACAGTTCAAGTCAATGGGAATGTAAGAAGATGGAGGGAAATTTTTCTGCTGGTTCTGTGCCCATCCAGTGGACCACATAAAGAAGGATAATGTTGTGGACCACTGTAACAGCAAGAAGCATTTTAAGAACATGAGCCAGAAGGAGAAAAGTGAGACCAGACAGGTGCCATTGATGACAAGTTTCAATGCCACCACTTCTGCTGCTGCTTCAAGGGAAGGAACAGTTCTTGACACATTGAAGGCATGGTGTGGGGCCAATATTCCCATTGAAAATCTCAATCAACCCTGCCTCAGAGACTGGATGGGAAAGTATATCTAGGGAATAGGTGCACTTCTAAAGGCTGACACTCTCCATCAGAACTACCTGCTGAAACTGCAGAAAGAGTTGGAAGAGACAATTCATCAACAGGTCAAAGAAAAGAGCATCACAGTAACATGTGATGAATCCACAGATTCAGATGTTCGGTGTATACTAAACATTATTTTTGTTATGGAGGGTGGTAAATCCTACATTGCGAATACCACAGAGCTGCTCAGTGAACCATGCAACTGTTGTGCAAACAATTCTGAAGACTCTACAGAACTGTGAGGTGGAGATGGAATAAGTTGTGTGCTTTGTCAGTGATAATGCCAGATATATAATTAAATGTTTCAACAATGCATTACAGGGAGTTATTGAGGACTATGTCATCCATGTCTGTTGCTGGGCACATGTCCTGTCACTTGTAGGTGACACATGGATTGACCATTTTGAGTTGGTGAATAAACTTGTGGCACAGATTAAATATGTGTTCTAGAAGTCCCCAAAACAAAAATGGGAGTATCTGGCATTCCTCACAGAGGTGGTTGTGGAGAACAACACTTTACCTTCTGTTCCAGTACTCACATGTTGGAACATATGGTTTGAGGCAGTGCAATACTATGCCATCTATTCACAGCATTTAGGAGAGTTCCTTCAGCAATATCTGAGCGATGTGAATTAGATGGAAAAAACATTGTGATTTATTTGCATAATGGATGGATGAACTCCAAGTTCAGACTGCATTTATTTCAGAAAATAGTACTGATATAATTGATGCAATATGCATGCTGCACTTCAAAGGTGAGTCATAGCTGTGTCCATCTACGATACACTGATGGCAATGCGGAACAAATTTGAGGTCAGTGTTTAAGATGGACAGCTTTGGAGAAAACACAGATGAGCATCTAAATCAACTAAGAGCCTGGAACAAGCAGGATCAAGTTTTGCTGTTTCAAAAAGCATTCACTGCAGTGTTCAACAAATTCAGTAAGCATATGGGGTCAAATCCATCTCTATATTTCTTCAAGTCGTGCCACATACTAGCCCCTTTCAACCTACCAAAACTTAAGAACTACAAATGTTGTATGCACAGGACATTCCAATGTTTGGACTCCACAAAACTGCTGTTCTACAAAGGGACTGGGATGTCTACATCAGACAGGACCTCAACAACTTGCCAGAGAAGTCAGACTTTGATCTTGATCAGTACTGGAAGTCAATGGATGCTCAACTATCAGTGTTGGCTAGAGATGCTCAGCAGGCAATTTGGCTACCGGATTCCAGTGCTGCTGTGGAGAGATCTTTTTAGGTGTATGGTCAGATTCACAAGGCTCAAAGGAGAAACCTGCAGGTGGACATTTGAGATTGTTCTCAATGTTTATGTTTAATAAATAACTAGGTATTTAATGGATTGCTTGCCACTGCTTCGAAACAAATAACTTGTAATTATCTGGTACATTTATGTCCCCATTTTATTCGAAGTGTCAATGTTTTGTTGTATGGATTGCATGTTTTAGTGTTTCACATTCTTTAGTATACTGTACTGTTCTTTTCTTTGTTGCATAGTTTACACTTTGTATTTATTATACAGTCAGTTTTTGCACATTTTGTTAGGGCGTTAGATTGCTTTTGTTGCATGGATTGCATGTTTTAGTATTTCACATTCTTTAGCAGTTACTGTGTATGGATTTAAGTTAAAATGTCTGTTTCTACAAAATGAGTGTTAGGCAGAAGGGAGAGCAGAGCACAGGTAGTGAGCAAAGCATTGTGGTAAGCAGGGGCAGACAGGCAGAGTGTGGCAGAGATAGGATGCAGACAGTTGAGAGGAATGGGTGTGAAGTATTGGGGGAAGACTTCTAAAAAAAGTATCAGCAACTCATTCTGATAGGAGGAAGGATGAAAAGCTGTGTTGTGGCTGACACATCCAATATACAGTAGGTGCCATATCCTGGAATGTGAGAGGCATGAATTCTCTAATAAAAAGGAAAAAAGTACTGGCCCATTTGAAAAAGTTAAAAATACAGATCACCTTCCTCCAGAAAACTAAACTAAGTGGAAAAGATGCATTAAAGCTGAAAAGAGAATGGGTTGGGTGGAAGGTGCACAGTGTCTCAGGGTCTTCTAAGAGAGGTGTATCCATACTTGGGCATAAAAACCTTAAATGGAGAGTGTTGGACACTAAAACGGATAAGGAAGGATGTTGGGTATTGGTGAAACTGGCAACCCCTATGGGTCCCCTTGTGCTGACAAATATTTATGCCCTCAATGAGGATACCCCTGCCTTCTTTCACATTGTCTTGCAAGCACTAATGGATATGGCCTACGATAACCCAGAAATTATCCTAGAGGTTGACTTCAGTCTCGCCCTGGATTATATTCTAGAGAGGTCCAACTCAAAACCTGAACCTCATGCCTGTTCTGTGGTAGCCCTTTGGAGTCTTATATCCCTGCATCAGTTAGCAGATGTGTGGAGAGCTGTACAGCCAGCGGGTAGGGACTATACCCACTTCTTGGCTTCTAAAGCCATGGCCAGCAGACTCGATTTCTGGCTCACATCCCCAGGGATTACAACAGCATCCCCTGAAATAACTATTGCCCCAATTTATATCTCCGATCATGCCCCTGTCACTGCAAAATACCAGATGGAGCCCGGCCAGCCAAAATCAGCACAATGATGGTTAGATTCCCTCCTACTGTAGGATAAACAGTTTCAAGGGTGGCTCAAGTGTGAAACACAATATTATTTTGCTGACAATCCTCCAGGCTTGGCCACTCCAGCGGGGATATGGGAGGGGTCCAAGGCTACTATGAAGGGCAACATAATAAGCTTTGCCACCATTAGAGAAAACAGAGGGAGGAGGAGGAGGTAAAGATCCTAGAGGCGGCCTTGGCTGAGAAAGAAAAATTATAAAAGCAGGACCCCAAAAACCTTAAAAATTCAGCCATTGTATTTGACCTTACCTCCCTGAGAATAAAGCTAAATACCTTGGCCACTAGAAGGGCTAAACTCCAGCTGCAATGCACAAAGTTTAAATACTGGCCAGATGGAGAAAAGAATGGTAAACTACCGGCATTTAGGCTGCGAAAGCAGCAAGCCGAGCTGCATATTGCCCAATTCAGGGAAAAGCCTGGTCAGATTTTGATGTCTCCCAAGGAGATCAGTAGAATTATGAAGCAGTTCTATAATGAGTTATATACATCACAGACCAAGTGGGATGCGCAAGAGAAATTCATGGAAAATATTTCTCTACCTAAATTAACGCAAGAACAGGGGAAGCATTAGATGCCCCTCTTCAATCCAATAACTCAAAATGGCTATTGCTGCCATGGCTCCCCACAAATCCCCTGGGAGTGATGGCTACCCAGCTGATTTTTATAAGTTAATTTCAGATTCCGTGGCCCCTTCCCTATTAAGCATGTTGGCAGATGCCCACAAATGACTATCTCTGCCACCCACACTGTAGGAGGCACTTATAACCATTCTTCCCAAGGAAGAAAAAGACCTTGTGAACCCGGCAAACTACTGCCCAATATTGTTGATAAATGCGGATGCAAAAATCCTGGCCAAAGTACTAGTGTCTAGACTAGAACACCTTTTACCAGGGTTGATACACCCGTCCTAAGTTGGGTTTATTAAGGGGAGGACAAGCACGGTTCATATGAGAGCCCTGATCTCCCTGATCCAGGCTGCTAGCAGCCTCCCTACTCCTGCCACCACTGTAGCAGTGGATTTTGAAACAGCATTTGACTCGGTAGAGTGGGAGTACCTGCATACCTGGAGCAGGGAAACTTTGGGATGGGATTTAGGTGGTGGCGCCATTCATTACATCAGGCTCCTATGGCTAGACTTTTAACAAACAATGTTTAATCCAAACCATTTCAGATTTTTAAGGGGATGAGACAGGGTTTCCCCCATCTCCCCTTCTCTTTGTACTAGCTGTAGAGCCCCTGGCAGTGGATCTGAGGGCCCACCCACTCATTAAGGGAATTAGAATGGGGCATTCATTGTATGCCACTAAACTGTATGCAGATGACTGCCTCATACTGACTGAAAGCATGGGAGAAAGCCTGCAGGCAATAATAGGGCTCATGTCCACTTTTGCCTCCATTCAGGTCTATGCTTGAATACCAGCAAGACCAAAATCCTCCCCGTTAACAAGATCCCCCCACACACACACACAGTGATGACATCTGGCCTCACTTGGGCTGTTGCAGGTCTTAAATAGCTGGGTATCCGTATACCAACCAACCTTCAAAGTCTAGTCCCCACAAACCTCAACCCTCTTATTAAAACATTGAAACAGGGCATAGCTAGATGGGCCCACCTAAGCATGTCCCTAACCGACAAGATCGAGGCCATCAAGGTGATGGCAGCTCCCAGAATCTATTACATCCTGTCTCACCTCCCGATAGAAATGCCAAAGATTTGGTTTGATAAAATTAATAAAATGATCAAGATTTTCCTCTGGGGGCTCTGTCGCCTCAGATTTAGCTGGGTGAAATTAAGGGCTCAGAGGCACTGGAGTGATTGAAACCTCCCTGACTTTCATTATTTTAAACTCTCAAGCTCTCTTGCAGGAACAATCAGTATGTTTAGAGAAAGGCCTAGTGATTGCCAAGCCTGGGTCCAGATTGAAACTGCTGCTTTTGCAGGTGCACATCCAGCTGCATATTTCTCCTTACCTCTCCCCACACAATTCTCAGAATGGCTCACTATAAAAGCCACTCATACAGCCATTCAGAAAAAAGGGAAAATAGCCAACATATGTATACATCCTGGAATGTATACACCCATATGACAAAATCCCTCATTACAAATTGGACATAGGAGCATAGATTGGAAGTCTTGGTGGGGAAAGGATATAAGGAAGATAGGAGATCTGGTGGACCTAAATACTCAGAGTTTGCTAGTTTGCTCTCTTTTCAGGAAGTTCAAGACCACTTTGGTATCCCCAAGCCTGACTTTTGGAAGTACCTCCAGCTTCATAGTTTATACATGACATGGCAAAAACAAAACTACAGTTGTCAAACTTATAATAAAGGGTTAGCCCACCCCGGCACCCTTTACCGATATCATCTTGGCTCTCCAAACCTAAAGGTCTGGCTGGGAAAATACAAGCGCTGATTAAGCACAGTTCTGTTAACCCAACCACCAGATGGCAACAGATGCTGAGCATGCCCTTTGCTGAGGATGAGTGGGTTGATTGCTGGTGCCTAGCTCACAGAGACTGCAAAGACCAAAAAAGTCTCCTTATTCAAAAGAAGGTACTGCATCTCTGGTATCGGACTCCTGTTCTCCTAAAAAAGATGGGGCTGATGTCCAATGACCAGTACTGATGATGCAACCTAGATGGGGCAAATTTTCTTCATATACAGTAGGAGTACCCACATATCCAGAGTTTCTGGACCAATGTGGCAACACTGAATGGTGCTATCCAGGGAACTGCTATACCTTCCTGTGCGGCTTTATTTCTGTTGGGCCTCTAAGATCCTGAGGTCAAATTGCCCAAAAGACAAAGACTCTGGCTTATGTAGGCCTCAGTAGAAGCAAAATGGCTACTGCTTATGAAATGGAGAACCCCAATTCCCCCTGTAATTGAAAATTGGAACAAAGCAATGGAATGCTTGGAAATTAACTCCAGATTACTGTATCTTTTGCATCAAAATATGCAGCGATATGAGCTGCTCTGGGGACCCTATTTGGATTACCTTTCTGCTCAGGGCCACTGTAATAATACCAATTGGAAAAAGGATTTACTAAAATCTCCTTGAATGTGCACCTCACTTACCTGATGGCTTTAGTGTTTCTGTTTTTCCCTCTGAATAGTTACTGTGATTGCCCCCCCCTTTTGAACGTTCTGCCTACTTATGCCACATACTATTGCTCAAGTTTACACTGCTCTGTCTGTATGTAACAATGTTGTTTGCTGCTCTGAACACACCTAGAGATGTAACTACGTGTCTTCATTTTGTATCTGTATTGGATGTTCTGTTTTTACCTTGGGCCTAAATAAAAAGATGAACTTTAAAAAAAAATGTCTGTTTCTACACTGTTTGGCAATTTTATACACATTTTAAATTGTATGTTTTACAGGATTTAGTTTATTGTTTTGCACTGTTTTGTATATTTTTGCTGAGTACCACTTTTGCACATTTTAATGTATGTTTTTGCACTGTTTATGTTACTGTACTTGTACCACTTTCTGCACATTTTTTATAAACAGTATTTTATTTAATGCAGCTGTTCTGTTTTTTATTTTAATGGAATTTGTGATATGAAAAGAAATACAGAGCTGGGACTCCTTGCCACTTAGCCTTGACCCACTGTACAAAATAATGTACATTAATCCCTGGATTCGTTTAGGTGTGGTGGTATCACTGGCTGTGTTTGTTCATGGCTGTCTGTGCTGGTGCTGAGGGGAGACGGCTGTGTTTACCTTTTGGTGAGTGGATTGGCTGTATTGATGTAGTGACTGTCTGACATCTGGGGGGTTGTTGGTGCAGTGGGGAAGGAATTAGCTGTGTTGGTGCTGGGGGATCGGGCTATGTTGGTGCCAGTGGGAGCTGGCTATGTTGATGCTGCCATCACATCTCAGGGATGGGGGATGTACTTGCTTCCATCACACCTGAGGAATGGGGGACTGTAGTGCTGCTGCTGTGACATCGGGGGGGGTGAGTTTGGTGCAGTGGGGAAGGGACTGGCTGTGTTAGTGCTGCCATCACATCTAAGGGATGTGGGATGTAGTTATACTGCTGCCATCACACCTGTGGGAAAGATGCCATAGTTCTGCTTGTGCTGTCACACCTAAGGGATGGGAACCATGGTGCTGTTGCTACTGCCATCACATCTGAGGGATGGGGCCATAGTGCTGTTGCTGCTGCCATGACACCTGAGGGATGGGGGCCATAGTGCTGTCACTGCCACCTTCCCACCATGGGGATGAGGGCTGTAGTGCTGCTGCTGCCACCTCCACACTGTAGGGATGAGGGACCATAGTGCTGCTGCCGTCGTCAAATCTTGTACCTATTGAAATAAATCATAATCAGTAAAAGGATGAATGGATGTACAATAGTGGAGGTCAACTTTGCTAAAATGCATACTTGCAGCATACAAAATTGTTAAAGCACAGAAAACAAAACACTGATAAAAATGAAATTTGGAATTCCAGACACCAGTGACAACACCATTTGTTCCAATCTGCAAAACAGAATTTGCCTTTTCTCAATCACGGTAAACCAATGTCTCCAAATTTTCAGTATAACCTTCTTATGACCACACCTCATGAACAGGGATGAACAAAATTTTTAAAACCCGCACAGAAGGTGATTTCACACAGTGACAATGTCATTCTGACCAACAAGTATGGAAAGACATTTTGGCCAGGAGTTGAAAAATGGCAGTTGTCTTGTGTTCAGATTTCTGGACAAAGGCACCAGGAAGAATCTACCTGCCCATAACCTGCACTGAAGGCATGAAGGTAAGTTACAGCTGTCCCCAGATGACAAGCTCATTTGGTACCTACCCGATGACACTACCACAAAACTGTGGGTGGTTCCCCTGTCATCTTAGGTCCAAATATCTGCACCAAGTGCAACTGGTGGACACCAGGGATTGGAAAACACACTCCAGAGGCTCAAGACTGCTGCATAGTGGCCTGGTGTCACCAAGGATGTCAAACAGTACATAGAAAACTGCCTTGTTTGTGCACAAAACAACCACATCCCTACCAAACAAAATGCCCAGCTACTACCACAAGGCATTCTGGCTCTTGGCATGCCTTACAGATTGATTTTATTGGTCCCTTCACTAATTATACTGGGAATTATACTTGGAATTTTAGAATAGCAGAAGGCTCAAGCCCATATAAGCTGTTCCCACTATAAAGTGGAGGCATTCAGGATGCCAACCGAGTCGTGTCTATCCAGTTTTACTTTACAAATACTGAAACTTTCTGCCTCTACTACATCCTGTGGTAACTTATTCCATTCTCTTCATTCTGGTCTTAAAACTATTCTTATTTAGTTTGGTTCTATACTTATCCTCAATTAATTGCAGCTCATGTTCCCCAAGATTATATTTTTGCAGCCTGTATTTCAAATTCAGCAATTTTCTAAGTTCTTCATTATGTAATATTCTGTAAAATAACAACACATCCCCTCTCCTTCTTCTCAGTTCCGTAGGCCATAATTTAAGATTCATCAACCTTTCCTCATAGGGTATATTTTTTAATTCTGGAATTAGTTTAGTAAGGGGCTCATTGTGGCATTTCCACGAGAATCTTATCCTTCTTAAGGAATGGACTCCAGCTTACCGAACAATAGTCCACAATTGGTCTAATGTATGTTTTATGCATGGTAATAATATTCTTCTATCATGAGAAAAGAAACTCGTACGGATGCAATGTACCAAGTTCATTGCTTTCTTTGCAATAACCTCACGATGCATCTCACTCTTTAAGCGATTAGAAATGTAAACCCCTAAGTCTCTTTCCCCAGTTGACTCTATCATTCTACTTCCCTGTAAATAATAATCTTTATGGATATTATTTCTTCCCATATGTAATATTCTACATTTCTCCATACTCAATATCATTCCATTCTTAATCGCCCAGTCTCCAATGGTTAACAAATATTGGCCAAAAACAAGCCTCTCCTCAAAGGTATCCACTTCCCCTCCAATCTTAGCATCATCTGCAAACTTACTAATTTTATTGGAACTACTTATATTTAAATACCTTATAAAGATACCAAACAATATGGGGCCCAAAATGGCCCCGTGCAGCACCCCGCTCATCACTATCCACTTCCCAGACAGATTACCATTCACTCTCATCTCCTGTATTCAGTCTGTTAGCCACTTCACAATCCATCTCACTATGATGTTGTTAACGCCCAGTTCCACCAACTTAGTTATCATTATTCCATGGGGGACCCTATCAAATGCCCTGGTGAAATCCAGCAGTGCCACATCCTCAGCCCTACCATCATCCAGTTTCTCTAACACATAGTTGTAGAAAGTGACTGAATTAGTACCACTTGATCTGTTCTTTACAAATCCATGCTACATTTTATCATATAATTTATTTTGTTCCAAATAATTACTTATTTCATCCACTATTATTCCCTCAATTATTTTCCTCACCACTGAAGTAAGGCTAACCGGTATATAATTGGCCACCTCCATCCTTGATCCCTTTTTATGTCGGTGCACTTGCGCAGCCAACATCTTGCAGCAGTGAAGATTTGGAGGTGCAGTCACTGTTGGGTGAATGCAGGGCATGCACCAGTAGGTGCATCCCTCATTCCCCAATCAGCCAGCATTCCGGCCCCACACCATGCATAACTAATGTGGTGAGCACATCTAAGGAAAGGTCTGCTGCAATGCGAGCAAAGCTCATCACACGCAGTGGACCTTTTTACGTGCTTCGCTGCTACAATCATGGTGGCGAGTGGCCACTAACTGCTGACTTCGGGGCATGTGTCTCACTTTCATTGTTTGCAGACAGGGGTGCCCAATCCCTGTCGGCATCCATTACCCCCTTTCCTATTTTAATGTGTCGACGGGGGAGCCCACTCCCCATCAGCATGACGTTCCCCCCTTCTCTGTGCTGAGGGGGTGCCTAATCCCCCTCAGCTAGTGTCCCCCACTCCCCATTTGCCGATGGGGGTGTCCAATCCCCTATCGGCTACTGTATCCCCACCCCAAAAAAAACACCTGTAACAAAAGAAAACTGTCCCTGATGTTTTTGTTACATCTGTAAACAGAAAACGGTCCCTCGTAGTCTTCCTACCCACAAGTCACACCCACCTAACCACTGCGCACCCTACCTCCCCACATCTCCCTCACACCATACTTACCTCCAGAGCTCAGCGTGACAATCTTCGGTGGACAGGGAACTCATTGGCACACTTCAAAGCCAACTACGAACTGAGAAAATGCCAGTAAGCTGTATAATGTAATAAATAGGGTTTGTTTCTTCAACGTTGATGTATATCTCGGGCATTTTTTTGAATTTTTGCACCAAATTTTCAACATAGGGTTTTTGGGACCCCTCCTCATGAATTCTGTCACTGTTATGATGTTAATCAGTCCCAAAAGGTGATTTCACAGTCACTGCACAGAATCAGCTTTTGGGACTGATTAATGCAAGGACAGTAGCAGTATTCATGAGGTGGGCTCTCAAAAGGCCTATGTTGCAAATTTGCTAGAAAAAAATCCAAAAAATGGCTGTTTTACGAGTGTGCATTGCGCAGTTGCTACGCATGCTCGTAACGTCACGAATTTGCAATATTTTCACACCAGATTTTCAACAGTGTCATTTTTGTACACCTCCTTGTGAACAGTACAGTTGTCATTTTCCACATCCTGGCCGAAATGTGTTTCCACAGTTCCAACGAACAATAGCATGGTCGCTGTGGGAAATCAGTGTTCGAGGCAGATTACAAACATGACAGTCACACTGTTCATGAGCAGAGGTCCTAAAATGCCTATGTTGAAAATTTGGTGACAATACTCCAAACAATGGCTGTTTTACGAGTGTGCATTACACAGTTGCTACGCACTCTCGTAACTTCACCAATTTGCAATATTTTCACACCAGATTTTCAACATTGTCATTTTTGTACACCTCTTTGTGAACAGTACAGCTGTCATTTTTCACATCCTGGCCAAAATGTGTTTCCACATTTCCGGTGCACAATAGCGTGGTCGCTATGGGAAATCAGTGTTCGGGGAAGATTACAAAAATGACAGTGACACTGTTCATGAGCAGAGGTCCTAAAATGACTATGTTGAAAATTTGGTGATGATACTCCTTAATATGATTGTGTTACGAGTGTGCGTTGAGCAGCTTGCACGCACGCTTGTAACGTACATTTGTAATATTTTCACTCTGGATTTTCACCATTGGCATTTTTCCACACCTCTTGATGAACAGTACAGCTGTCATTTTACATATCCTGCCCGAAATGTGTTTTCACACGTCCGGCGCAGAATAGTGCAGTCGCTGTGGAAATCACTTTTTGGGACAGTGTGAGGAAATGACAGTGACACTCTTCATGAGCAGAGCTGCTAAAATGCCTATGTTGAAAATTTGGTGCCGAAAGTCCATAAAATGACTGTTACAAATGTGCCTTGCACATTTCCCATGCACCCTTGTAACGTTGCAAATTTGCAATATTTACATGCCACATTTTCAACACTGCCATTTTTTTACACCTCCTTAAGAAAACTGCAGCTGTCATTTTTCACATCCTGCCCAAACTGTGTTTCCGCACTGCACTACCAAAGCCAATGCCAGCAAGACAACATTCAGCATTGAAAAATGCTTGAGAAAAATAGGCACCACAATAGCTGCTTTCCAATCTTTTGGCACATATCCATCAGATAATGACCTCCTTCCAATGCCTGCTATTATTGGAGCAATTTATTCTGCCACTTCATACATAAATCTTGGGTGTAGCCCATCATACCCTGCCAACTTGTCCACTTTAAGTTTTTTAATTTTAATCAAAACATTTTTGGTAGTAATTAGCCCAACTAAGTCATTTATAACATGTGGTAATTCCTTAGCCTGTTCTAACTGATCTTCATTAAACATGGTGCAAAAGAATTTTTTAAATTCTCTAGCCATGTCTTCAGGATTTGATATAAGCTCCCCTTCTACATTAATTGGTCCTTCCTGTCTATTATTACTTCTTTTGTTGTTGACATAGGCAAAAAAAACCTTTTGTATTGGCTTTAGAATTTGCTAGCTTAAGCTCTACTTGAATCTTCACTTTTCTAATTTCTTTTTTTAAATGATGTAACATTTTTCTATATTTCATCATATTCTCTTTTGTTTGTTGCTTCTTCGTTTTCTTATACTGCTTCTTTTTTTACCTGATCAAGCCAACTATAATCCCATTTAACCAAATCTTTTTTTCCCTCTATCATTATAAACCTTTTTTTTGGAACATATCTCTCCACCAAACTGTTATTTATTTGTATGAACACATTCCAAGATTCCTACACTGATAATTCTTTAGTTGTATCTATCCAATCAATACTTCTAAGTTCTTGCTTGATTTTTGGTATAATTAGCCTTATTATGGAGTGCATAAATTGTATTTCCTCTTATTCTCGTCTTCTGTCTATCCAATTTAAATGTGATTATATCATGGCCACTGGATCCTGGGGGGGGTTATATCGCTATTATTAATATCGTCACTTATATTTGTTAAAATGACATCCAAGATATTACTACCTCTGGTTGCCATGCGGACTCACTGTTCCACTCCTACTGCTGTTAACTCACTATATATTTTATTTGCCCTACTATTGACATTTTCACCTTCCCTGTTAATCTCTGGGATATTTAGATACCCCATAGCTATAATATCCTCTCTTTGTGCCATATCTACTGTGTATTTTATGAAAAGGTCTGTATCAATATTATCAGTATCCGGTGGTCTATAGAAAGTTATCAGTTTAATCTTCCTACCCGATATTCCAATAATGTCCACCTCTATAATTTCTATATTACCATAGCCACTTTTAACCTCTATCTGATGATGTTCAATATCTTCTCTTATGTATATGGCCACCCCCGCCTCCTCTTCAGTCTATCTTTATCAAATGATACCGCTCTATTTATTTATTCCAGCTAATGTCCTTGTTCCACCATGTCTCAACCACTCCCATTATGTCATACTGACCCATACTCCTTAAAATTTCCAGGTCTGCCATTTTTTCCTTGTTAAGACTTCTGGCATTAAGGAACACCATTTTTATCTTATCCTTCTTTGACAAATGCTTAGACTTATTACTTTTGTTGGCAATAATTAGTCAATCTGTAAGACCAATCATCGTCCACCCCCTTTTCTAGTTTAAATATTTCTGAATTTCAGCTTTAATTCTATTTCCCAATATTCTACTACCCCAGAAATTCAAATGTAAACCGTCTCTACTATGCAGATTATATTTGCCATCTAAGCATCCCATTGCTGTAGAAAGTGGTAACCGTTCTCCTGGGTCCACTTTTTAAGCCATGCATTTGTTAATAGTATCTTTTTCTATTAATACATTGAGGCCCTAGGTTCAGGGAGTATCTCAAAAAAATCACTTCCCCATCATTCTCTTTCAACTTATTCCCTAATTCAATAAACTGCTGTTGTATTTCTAGTAGTTGTTTTCTACTTAAATCATTTATTCTTGCATGCGCTACAGCTATTGGTCTCACTCCTGCATCCTGAAATATATTGTCCACTATTTTAGATAAATCTTGCACCCCTGCCCCTGAAAAACTGTTCATTGTGTTTTCTGTATCGTGTCCACATATATATCTGTCAGTGTATTTAATGATTGAGTCCCCTATTCTTATTGTTTGCTGATTGTTGTTTCTTACTTTGTGGGGGTACAGGGTTTCATCCATTTTGGGGGGGGGGTATTTGTGGTTTCCTCACCTTGAGTTACTTCCTTCTTGGTATCAGTATGTTCTGTTAATGCATGGAACATATTTGTTAACTGAATGTGTCCTTGTCTATGAGACATACTCTTTAAAGGTGTTCCTCCATGTTTTTTTCTTTTTACTGCTGTTATTTTACACCATTCACGATCATCCCCTTCATTATCTATATCTATTTTTGTGTCTTGCTGTATTTTCCATTTTGTCCCATACTGATCTCCTTCTCCAACTTTCTCACTGGTTCCTCCCTTATTTAAACTTGATAGAACTCTTAACTTCTCACTCATTTCATTCTGACTACTTTCCAATTTTTCCAATCTAGACATTAGTTTGTGGATATTTCTTTGAAACTCCCTATTCTGAAGACATTTGGCACATTCAAATGCCGCATAGTTTGTGTTTACATCTACCAACTGATACATTTCACATAGGAGACATTTTACTCCCAAATCACCATTTACTGTCAATATGGATTTGGCCATGTTTTATTCACTCACTACTAATTTCAAGGAATTACAAACAAGCATACTGTAGAGGGGGGGATCTTAACTCTTCCAACCTCAGATATTTAGCGTTATACTGTATATCCCACTGCAGTTTCCCTGTTCACCCAAGAACACACAAACACGTGTGCCTCTCTGCGCATGTCTCCGTGCACTCGGGCTCGCGGAGCTCACTCCTGCCCTTGCTCTTATATTCTGTGACCTGGAAATGAAACCCTGGTCACTCGCCCACTGTCACAGACTATTGCCCCAAAACAGCTTTCCTAATTTAAAAATGGTTAGAATCTGACATCCAGAGTTCCTCTTACACTAACAGGCAGCATTTCTTAGTAAAACACGTTATTTCTTTATGATGCTAGTGGCGTCCCTGATGGATTTGTAGTTCTCTAAGTAGGCACTAGAACTACAATTCCCAAGTAACTACCTGTCTCAGCCTCTACACACACCTATGATATCTTGAGGCAGAGACAGTAGCCTTAGCAGGAATATTCATCCAAAAAGTAAGCACAGCAATTAAATGAGGCACACCACCTGTCCCTCGGCTTTCGGCCGACACACAGTCTGTATGTGCACCTCAATCTGCTGCGTGCTCGCTCCTGCCCTTGCTTTTATATTCCATGACCAGGAAATGAAACCCTGGTCACTCACCCACTATCACAGACTATTGCCCCAAAACACCTTTCCTAATTTAAAAATAGTTACAATCTGACATCCAGAGTTCCTGCTACACTAACAGGCAGCCACTCTCAGTAAAACACGTTATTTCTTTATGATGTTAGTGGTGTCTCTGATGGATTTGTAGTTCTCTAAGTAGGCACTAGAAGTACAATTCCCAAGTAGCTACCTGTCTCAGCCTCTACACACACCTACAGTACCTTGAGGCAGAGACAGTAGCCAGAGCAGGAATATTTGTCCAAGAAGTAAGCACAGCAATTTAATGAGGCACACCACCTGTCCCTCGGCTTGCAGCCAACACACAGTCTGTATGTGCACCTCAATCTACAATCTAATACCAGTAGAAACAACAAATATGCCCTTGTGGTCACTGATCTCTTCTCTAAGTGGGTTGAGGCTTTCCCCACCAAGACATGCACTGCAAAAGCCACTGCCAAAATCCTGGTTGAACAGATTTTCGCCAGGTGAGGCCTACTTCTTAAGCTGGGCCCCAACAAAGGAACCAGTTTTACAGGTGAGTTGATGAAAGAAGCCCTTGAACTCCTTGGATTTCATCATATGTTCCACATACCATACCACCCACAATCATCAGGTCAAGTAGAGAGGGCCAACAGATGGATTAAGCAAATGCTTTCCAAATTTATTGAGGAGAGTCCCAAGGATTGAGATTCCCTACTGCCATTACTCCTTATGGCAATTAGGGGCACACCCTCAGCCACCACCCAGTTGATGCCCTTTGAGGTGATGACTAGCAGAAGTATGAGATTACCTGAACACCTGTTATTTGACCTGCACACTCCCACCGCAGACCATGTTTCTGTGGACCAATATGTGGAAAAGTTGAGAAGAGACCTAATACACACTCATTTGTATGCTACAAAATGCATGGGCAAGGCACAGCAACTGTCCAAAATCCAGTTTGACAAACATGCACAAGAAGTGGATTGTCAAGTTGTTCAGTAGGTAATGGTCCTCAGATTTGAGCATCCAACACACTCCTCCAGTAAGTGGGAGGACCTACCCAATTATCAACAAGCTCAGTCCAGCAGTCTATCAAATTTGATTCATATAAAACAACAAACTGACTGACTAATGGTTACATGCAAACCAGTTGCAACTGTATAAAGGAGTATAATTACTTTTCCTCACCCCATTGAGTGGAATAGTACTAACATTGCTAATGTTTGATTTTCCTTTTCAGATACACTGATAAGATGGCTATCTTGTTCCATTTTCTCTTCATCTCAGGAGTTATCCCCTGCATCCAAGGCACTGTAAAGCACATCCTTCCTCATCTTGATCCACCTGCAGCTACCCCAGAGGGAGTCTCCATCAATGTCCCAGACAATTTGATTACCATTCAGGAAGGTTCAGATGCCTACCTCACTGCCTTGGTTGTTGCTCCTGATAAATCTACCCTGCAAATTGAGTGGCAAACCAAGTCTCAAGGACAAATACTCCCCATGGCCAAGCTCTCCAAGGGAACTTTCCATGGATGGCCCAATGCAAAATGATCCCCAAATGGTACCTTGTTCTTGCACCAAACCACTCTTAGACATTCAGGTTTATACAATATTACTGCTTTAATTGACCCTTCATATGGTGATTCACTTTCTAAAGATTCTGCTAGGAAATTTTGTGCTGTTCACAACATGGCCTCAGCTGCCATGTACTTATCTGTGTTACCCCTACTGAGAAACAACTTTTGGAATGTCCAAAACAAAACCCTGGTCCTCATAGTAGTCTCACAGCCTCTTCCTTACCTGGCTCACTTATTAACAACTTACAATATATGCATCTACAGTAGAACCCCGTTTAACCAAGCCCCGGATAACCGTAAACCTCAGTTATCTGCAACTCGGTCATGTCCCCTGCAGCTAGGAACAATTAGCATATTACCCCTGTTCAACACTGTTAACACCTATTTACTGAACACAGTAGTGTTGAAAGGTGCTTTCAAAAGACTTAGCTTAGCTAGATTAGAGCAACCTGAAATAGACAGATCGAGGTTATTGAGCCCCATAGAACGTATCTCAACAAACCTGCATAGAGCAGCAGACAGCATAATTTCATCCAGTATGAGACACCATAATGGTTTTCTTGCACTCTCAACACTGCCTCTAAGCTCTTTTACCTGTGCATGTGCTTTTTTACTTTAAAAAAAAAAAAGATGTACAGTGTGAACTTATTCTCAGTGCTGGTCTATTGTGATGTTTTGTTAGTTCTGTTTAAAACTGGCATGAGCTTACAGACTGGAGTCAAGTCTAGTTTTGCAGAGTCCCGTAAAACTTTTGTTGTTTGTCCATGAGAACCATGATGGTGGCTAACAGTGACTACTAATTTATTTGTTACAACAGAAAGGCATTCCATTATTGTGTGGGCTACAGGTAAGACAGGAGGGTTGATTAAATACAGTACCAGCTAAAACAGAGTTTCACACCGCAAGCAGAGAATCGAGTGCACATTTTAGAACTTGGCTTTACTGCCTCCTTTTATTCTTGCTACTCTAAAAGTAAAGCTCTCCATTCATTACATAAAGAAAAACACTGGATCTTTCATCTTTTACTGAATGCATCAATACTAAGCTTTTGGAAATGCATGTCTGTGTGTGTGCTAAATTATACAGTACTGTAACATGCCCTCTCATTTAACTGAAACCCCGCTTATCCGAAGGTTTTTATGTCACCCTAGACTTTTGGATAAATGGGGTTCTACTGTATCTGTTTTGTTTAATTTGACTTACTGGAATATAAAAGAATTTGGTATGTGTCATGCTACTAACACATCATTGTTTTATAGTACTTTGTTACTTGATAGATTAGCAACTTTTCAGATTCGCAATCAAGACCCTATTGCCGGGGTACACACCACCAAGCATAGAGGCAATTTTAGGAGAAAATCTATTTCTCAGAACCCTGATTCACAAAGTCATAAGAGAAACACACGTGACACAGCTGATGTCACTGGTGCCACAGGCACCCTTACTGGTCTCTTTGGTACTACAATGTCTATTTGGAATAAAGCAAACATTGTTGCTATCAAAGCACATTCACAGAAATTTGAAACTGGTATGATCAATGACATCATACCCCCATTATTGCATCATGTGGATGGCTTTAGTCAGGAAGAAAGATATACTGTATATAATATGCACAATATTGCTAAGGAATTTTTAGAGTCTAAAGAAAAGATTACCGACCTTATTGCACAGAACAATAAGGAAGCAGATAAGCAATATATTGCCCGTGAAATACTATGTTCCGCATACGGATCATACATTATCACTACCATTAACCACCTCTTCTGTGATCTGGAATCTGGAAGAATCCCTGATATCATACATGACAGACGTATCTCTAAATGGTGCTGTACTTGCTGCAAATCCACCAACTGTGTTGCCATGTGTATGTTACAATCTGTTTCTATTCTTGTTTCTACTGCTAGAAATCTGGGATTTGTGACCAGGCACTCTAATACTGGTCCTTGCTTTACTTTGAAGAAATGTTCCATTAAGGATACTATGTTTGTGTCTTTTGCTGTTTCTTTAACATGTTTTGATCCCAAAACAGCTATATTTGATAAACTGGCATCCGTACACTCCATTGGGCACCTTGATGAAGACATCTACAGAGAATGCCTCGACTTGCCTCCTCTTCCGGTTTTCCATCCTCTTCTGAATGCATGGGTCTCAGCACACACAGATTGTTGTGCTAAGAAATGGTATATTTTTTGTGTCAATGTGATATATTTGATGTTATTAAACCTGTATGTGGATATTCCCCAGACAGTATTGATTGGTCCTTTTCCATTGATGATGACATCACCACCAATGGCACAGAATACCAGGACTCAACATCTGCTCCAGATGCTACTCTATTATACCAGTCTTACTGGAAGGAGGTTCATCGCCTGTCAACATGGATTTCCAAACAGACTTACACTTGCTCAGTACAACTACAACAATGGAGATTATCTACTGTGAAAATGCAATATAATTCAGATGGTGAATTTTGTGTGGTAACTAATTTTAAGCAATTTACATATGGAGATAAGACATGTACTATTAATGAATCTAACTTTTGCTTGGTTCCTCACCAGACCACTATTATTGGACACACAGTTATTACCCCATTCTCCTTGTGGACCCTGATATCATTGATTGTAACCCCGATTATCTGCTCACTCTTTCAGAGTGCTTACCTTACTTTAATGTACACATTGATCCTTTGACTTTAACTTTGAAGTCACTTTTAGACAGGAAAGACACCCACCTCATCCACATCAGCAATGATCTGATCAAAGCAAATGAAGCAATATTTGACCTTATTAATGATGGTGGTTTTAATAATGCACTTACTAATACTTGGTTAGAGATTACTGTTATTATACAAGCATTTTTTATATTTTTCCTTATTATTATTCTTTGCTGCCTTCAGCGCACCCTCTGCCTACACTGTGAGCAGCTGGAATTCCTTTACAAGGCTTGTGTGTTGGGTACATAAATGACACCTGCTCTCTCTCCACTTCCCTTCTTTTTGTGTTGCCCCTTATGAGGCAACAAGGTGGGGGGGATGTTACACAAGGTCCCTGCACCCTAATAGGTCCTCCCAGAGGTACACCGCAGACAGCTAGTATTTATGTATATGTTATACTAACATATAGGGCTAAGGACATCTACCGTATAAGAGTAGATGTCAGGCTATGTACTATTATGATTGATATACATTTTACTTTTTAATATACAAATGTATTTCTTGCTTACAAGATGCTAGGACACCTGTGTCCCTGTAGTGTTATGATATATGAGTCGGCATTGCCATCTTCTGATGATTTGTATTACTACATGGCTGTGTACAAACTGTACCTCTTTGTTTCCACAAAGTGAAGACTATAACAAAATTGCATAATGTTATCTATGACTGAGGAGCCACCTCTGATTTAGGCAATAAGGCTCATCTCTGTAACTAGAAAAGTTTCTATCCTACAGTAACCATGGTGTTTATCTTAGGTATATATTGTAAGACATTACATCTTCTACCTCGGAGACCCCAGGAGACACAAAGATTCATTGAGGAATAGGGAACAGTTAGCATTGGCTCCCAGTTCCTTATGGTGAGAGCTGCTTAGGGCAACTGTGATTTTCTTTTTTGTAGTAATAAACAAGCTTTATTACTCTTATGCAATGTGTCTGTGATTCTTTGCATTCCCATTATTGCCAAGAACCTAAGAGTGAGGTTTAAACCTCCTGACACCCTGGTCCACTTACATATATTTAAAAAAATAATAATACATATTATGATTGGTAAGGGTGAGTGGGACATCTGGAGAGGGGGAGTGAACAAGAAGCAGTACTGGGGTGGGCACCCTGGACCTCTTAAAAAAGGAAACAAATAAGTATGTAGATAGATAGATAGACAGACAGACAGACAGACAGATGGAGACAGAGAGATTGGACGATCGGCAGCCCACTCTTCTCACTGCAGCCCACAGTAGGACTCCAGCTGTGGTTGCAGAACTCAACAATATCCTGCTGTTCTCATGTAGAGAATGCAGGTGAATGGCTCCTCTAGCTAAGCTAGGCACCCTGGATTTTGGGGTGTCCATAAATGTATTTATGGCAGATTAAAAAAAAAAGCAACACCAGGATCTAGCTTAACAGGACCCATTTAGCTATGTTCAGGTGTTTTTTTTATTTTAATTTCAACATTTTATGTACTGTCCATGTTTTTTATTTGACAGGAAAAGAAACAAGATGGCAGCTGTCATGGCACAAAAAATGTTTTGTTCTGTGGGAAGCAAATGGTGAAAAAACAAAAACTGGTCCTGCGACACAGAATGTTTGGTGTTGTATCAGAATATTATCCCAAGATCACCACTGAGTATGCTCAGAACAAAAAAACACAAATCTTTAAAGACTTATAATTTTGGAACAATTGAATTTTTTTTTTCACGAACCCTTTCAAAGGCACTACCTAGGACATCATGCCTGTACCCTGAATGTTTGGAGAACAAATTCCATTCTGTGTAGGCTGTAGGCGACAGCAAAAAACAAGCCCCTACAAGTTATGCATAGGAAACAAACGAGATATCTACAAAAAAGTGACATATACAGATCTCAGAAACCGCACAAGCTGCTGTCACAAAACTTTCCACAGATTTAGATCTTGTCTCCTAGACAACACTTGCAAAATTTTAGTTGATTCAGCAAATGCTCACAAAGCTATTAAGGTGCAAAATTAGGGGTTTAACATTGAAAACCCTGCTCAATGCTAACTATAGCAGGGCTACCACACCCCTTTAATACTAACAGGACAGTCCACAGTCAGACTGCACAACTTATCCCAATTGCTTACAGGCTGCAATCTGCTAATAAACTGGGTAAAACTTGGGACACATAGGTTTACCATAGAATATCTCACATTAAAATGTATATCTGTTGTAGTCCTCATGCTGCAAGGGCTTGTACTTTCAAACCTTCACAGTACATCAACAACTGCTTGCTTGTGTCTACCAGAGCTATTGTTGACTATAGAAGCAGAACATTTGGAAACCTCTAAGCCAATGCCTGTCAAATCACCTTCAACATCTTTATACTCACTTAGCAGCATCATGGACATAACAGAGACATGCATTCTTAGGGAACTGGGAGCTCTAAATCCCAGCAGATCCTCTGATACTGAACAACTGGTTAGAAACCTATTAAGACATGAAGCTGAGTATATGTAAGCAATAATACCAGACAGGGTGGGCAGTATTGGGAAATACCGGACTGCCCAGGGGCATAATGAGACCCAACACCACAGGCAGAGGGTCTTATAGCCCCTGGAAGGTCTGGTATTTCCCAATACTGCCCACCCTCGAGGGTATTATTATAATGAGATAAATGGCCAAAAAAAAAAAACATTGGTTTAAAAAAAAAGTTACTGAAAAATTATTTTTAAAAAAGCTTTATAATAAAATAGTTCCTCTGCCTGTATTACAATGATGAGTGTTTTCTTCTTTTGAGATATGGATTTTTGTCCTAGAGGAGCCTCCATACTTAGGACTGAAGCTGGTTGTCATAGTTACCGTCCTTCTCATGAACACACACACACTCACACACACACACACACACACACACACACACACACAGGCAGAGATCCTTTGGTACACATTGGTTTGAAAAAGTTGACTGCTCCCCAACACATTTAGATGTACAGGGTGCAGTCCATTTTCCTTTTTCCTGCTATTGGTCTGTGTTCATCCCACCACCCATCCGCCATGTGCTTCTGTGATTGCGGACAGCATGGTGAGGAAATAACGGGCAAGGAGAGTAAAGAGGTACCTCTATTATTTTTAAAAAACTGAAGCTGGTTCCCCCTTTCATTTTGTTTACAAGTGGGACAGGAGTGGGAGAAAGATGTTAACCATGCAACTGGCTTGGGAGCGATGGTAGCAAGCTAAGAGTTGTACTTAGAGGAGACAGATAGGCAGGTGCCGTTGAGATCAAGTGATCCGGGAGAGAAATACAAAGGCTAGGAGAAAAAAACATTTTTTTTTGTGCATGGTGACGAGCAAGACGGGTAGCCCAAGAGGCAGTATTACAATGTGTTATTTTTGCTCAGAGTGCCGGGGGAGGCTGGTCACATGCTAAGCAAGTGGAAAAAAATGGTGGTTGGTGAGAGGGAAATTCGGGGTGCCCCAGGATGCCTTAAGTAATGGGGCACCCCAAATTAGTGCTTGTTTTTTAGCGGGCTGTATCGAAAAATACCCACCACTAATGCTAGTGGGCTAGCCAATCAGAATGCTCAGATTAAGTTTGCCATTTTTAGCATTAATCTAATGACTCACATCATTAATCTTCCCCTAAAACTGTAGTTTTCCAAATAATTTAAAAAAAAGCTAAACACCCCCATTTATAAATCTGTTAATACTGATGGGGTTATAGCTATGGGCCCATATGTTTTCACCCCAAAATATCCAAAAATTTAAAGAATACGTAGACCACAGCCAGAACTGTGATTATTTACAATAGAAGGTACTAGTACAGCTTCAGCCAAATATATTTCAACATGACTGGGCTATCATAATTCAGCAAAGAAATGTTCTTAGATTTCAATCATAGAAACATATTCTGAGCTATTTTATTTGAATCTTAAAAAGCTTTTGATTCGGTTCACCACTCAGTGCTAATTAACAAACTTCACCACCTACTGTAAGCTCCTCTGATGTTGCCCTGAAATGGTTTCATAGCTATTGTAGATCTTGCAGTGTGAAATTAAAAAGTGGTTATTCAAAATGCTGAGTCATGTTGCTCTCACTGTGGGAGTTAAGGGAGGCAGTACAGCACAGTGGTTTAAGGCTCTGAACTGCAAATCTTGTAACATCCAGCAACCCAGACCTGCGTTTGAATCCTACAGCTTCCACTTGCATGCTGTGTGACCCTGAGCAAGTCATTTAATGTCCCTGTGCTCCCAGGTCGCTCCTGTAAAAAAGCTTTTAGCTTAGTGTGCTACTCCTGGTTAAACAACTAAATAATAAAAAAAAAAGTTCCACAAGGACACACTGTATTTTAAGCCTTTTGCTGTTTTTGATATATACAGTACATAATTATTACCCACCTAAAGTGGTAGCTACCATACAAATGCTAGTAGAACCTGCTCTGATCAAGCAGCACAACATAGAAGCATAGACTTTGATGGCAGATAAGGACCACTTGGCCCACCTAGTCTGCCCATTTCCCTACCTAGAGGATAAGCTACAGATCCTATTTAACCAACAGCCTATTTCTTCCTACCCCCCACAATAATTGCCTTATGTCTGTGCCATGCATTCTTGAACTCTTCCACAGTTTTAGACCTCACAACCTCCTCAGGAAGGCTGTTCCATGTGTCCACCACCCTCTCTGTAAAAAATACTTCCTCACATTTCCCCTGAGCCATCCTCCCTCCATCTTCAAATTGTGTCCCCTTGTTATTGCACATCTCTTTTTCTGAAAGATGCTACGCTCTTGGACTTCGTTGATTCCATTGAGGTACTTAAATGTTTCTATCATGTCCCCCCTCTCCCTCCTTTCCTTAAGGGTATACATATTAAGCTCCTTTAGCCTCTCCTTGTATGGCTTCTCTTGCAGACCCTGCACCATTTTAGTTGCCCTCCTCTGAACTGCCTCCATCCTGTCTATGTCCTTGTGGAGATGGGGTCTCCAGAACTGGATGCAGTACTCCAGATGGGGTCTCACCAACTGTCTGTACAGGGGGATAACAACTTCCTGTTTTCTGTTGGTGATGCCTCTCCTATACATCCAGTATCCCCCAGCCATCCCTACAGCCTTCTCAATTGCTTGCCAACCTTAAGGTTATCTGGTATGATTACCCAGGTCCCTTTCCATTTTGTTGTTGTTACTACCTCCCTTCCATTGTGTAATCTTCCCTGGGTTTTTGCTTCCCAGGTGCATTACTTTGCACTTCTTTGCATTGAATCCAAGCTGCCATACTTCTGACCATTCCTCCAACATTGCCAAGTCCCTTCTCATCCTTTCCACGCCTCCTTGTGTATCAACCCTGTTGCAGATCTTTGTGTCGTCTGCAAAGAGGCATGCTTTTCCTTCCAGTCCCTCTGCAATGTCACTTATAAAGACATTAAAAAGGAACTGGACCCAGTACTGAACCCTGCTGTACCCCACTAGTAACCCCTCTTTATTCAGAGTGGACTCCATGTACAATTACCTTCTGTGTCCTGTTGTTCAGCCAATGTTTTACCCAGGCTACCACCCTGGGACCTACTCCAAGGCTGGTTAATTTGACTACTAATATTTTGTGGGACTGTGTCAAATGCCTTGCTTAAGTCTAGGTAGGCCATGTCCACAGCCCTCTCTGGTCTACTACTTAGTCACCCAGTCAAAGAAATCAATTAGATTTTTTGACATGACCTTCCCACCATGAACCCATGCTGCCTTGGGTCCTGTGCCCCACTGGCCCCTAGGTACTCAACAATTCTTTTCCTTCAGAAGTGATTCTATCACTTTCCCTACCACAGAGGTCAAACTGACAGGTCTATAGTTTCCTGCCTCTGTCTAGTTCCCACTTTTGTGAAGGAGAATCACATCAGCCTTCTTCCAGTCCTCAGGTACCACACCATCCTCCCATGATTTGTTATAAAGGATAGTCAGTGGTGTCACTGGTTCTCTGCTTAATTCTTTTAGAATTATGGGGTGAATTCCATCTGGCCCCATTGCTTTGTCCACCTTCAGTTTTAGGGAGTTCTTTCAGAACCCTTTCTTCTGTGAAAGGACTGGGACTGACCCCTCTCAGAGTGCTTCTGTTAATTGGATTAGGCACCTCCCCACTTCCTCTTTGTGAATACTGAGCAGTAGTATTCATTCAGTATCCCTGCTTTTTCACTGTCACTCTCTGCCCACCAACCATCCATTCTATTCAGCCTCACTATCCCTCCCTTTGTCTTTCTATGCTCCCTGATATACCTATAAAAGGTTTTATCCCCCTTCTTAACCGAGTTGGCAATCTTTTCCTCAGTTGTGCCTTTGCTATTCTGACTACCCTCCCTGCTTCCTTCTGCCTTAACTGGTACAGTTCTCTGTCCTGTTCCTTCTGTGTTTCCTTATACTTCCTAAATGCTATCTTTTTCTCCCTAACCTTCACCACCACTTTTTTTGAGAACCATAGTGGCTTTTCTTTTTCATTTTGATTTGTTTATTTGCTTCACAAAAAGGCTTGTTGCCTCTGAGATGGCAGTTTTGATATTTCCCCATTGTTGCTCCACCTCTCCTTCTAGCCTGTTTGCTAGTGCTTTTCTAAGGCACTCTCCCATGTTGCCAAAGTCAGCCCTACTGAAGTCCAGTACCCTCACTTTTGTATGGCTTGACTCTGTAGCTGAGTTTATCATGAACCACACTGTTTGGTGGTCACTTGTTTCCAAATGGCTACCCACTTCTAGATCAGAGATCCTCTCACTGTCCCCATTTTAGAGTATGAGGTCTAAGATTGCTCCCTCATGAGTAGGTTACAAAACTAGCTGTCTGAGGCATGCCACCTGAAGAGCATCAAGAATGGCCCTGCTTTTGGATGTGGCTGCAGCAAAGGTGCTCCAGTTAACATCTGACATATTAAGGTTCCCCATCAACAGTATCTCCCCTTTCTCTGCCATCCTAAGTATGCTTTCTATCATATCCTTATCCATTCCCTTCCCCTGACATGGGGGTCTGTATACAACCCCTGTGCGGATTGTGGTGCCATTTCCAGTCTCTAAGGTGACCCACAGTGCCTCCTTTCCTCCCTGTTTACTCTTTTGTTCAGTTGCTTTAATCCCTTCCCTTACTTAGAGAGCTACCCCCCCTCTTCTGCCCTCCCTGTCTCTCCTGTAGGTTGTGTTCCCTGGTATGTTAACATCCCAGTCATGTTTCTCAGTGTACCATGTTTCTGTGACTGCTACAATATCCAGGCATCCCTCTTCCATCAAGGTCACCAGTTCAGGGAGCTTATTGTCCAGACTACGGGTGTTGGTACTCATTACCCTCCATTTCTTGATGGCCTTACCCCTCTTTGCCCCATCCCTGTCCTTATTGCGTTTGTCACTTTCTCCATTTACCCCTGCACTTCTCCCTATTGACATCTCTATGTTGGCGTCTACCTCACTTAATACGCTGATTTTCTGGGGGGAGCTAGGATTTCCCCTGCTCCTTTCCAGTGCCTCCCCCCTTGGCTAGTTTAAATGTTTGCCAATGAAGTATTTAAACCTATCACCTAGGATTCTGGTTCCCCCCTCCTGGACAGATGTAGACCATCACACCAGTATAGGCCTGCATCCATCCAGGTGGACCCCCAGTCTCCAATTAAGCCAAATGCTTGAGCTGTGCACCAGTTTTTCAACCACTGATTGAATCCCATGGTGTGGCGCACCCTAGCCTCATCCATGCCATAGACAGGCAGCACCTCTGAGAAGGTTACCGTGTATGCTATTTGTCTAAGGCACCTCCCCCATCTCCACAAACACTTCTTGCACTGCCCTGATCCCTTTCTTAGCCAGGTCATTTGTCCCTAGGTGGACAATGACATCCCACTCCCTCCCCTGTGCAGCTGCTCCTGTGATCCTGAGGATTCACTCCCTGTCCCTCCAAGCCATGGCTCCAGGCAGGCACCTTACCTCCCTCTTCCCTTCCTCCCCCAGTTCTACCTTCCTAACAATGGAGTTCCCCACCAGGAGTTGTTTCCTTCCCCTGTGGGGTCCCATGCCACCCTCCTGTGGGTCTCCTTTGTGGAGGTTCCCAGCATCCTCCTTGGTCTCCACTGTGGGTGCCTCCATAGAAGGACCACACTTTTCCAGAACTGCATAGAAATTGTGGAGAGGTACAACTGGAGGGATGTGCCTCTGTTCCACCACCCTCACCCTCCCTGAGCCCACTGTGGTCCAACCACTCAGCTTTCTTGGCAACCTCTGAGGCAATGGCAGTGACCCTGGTGGTCCCTGGGTGGAAGAGGAGGTCCCACAAATTCTGGCCAACTCAGCCTGGAGATGAGCAACCTCCTCCCTCAGCCCAGAGAGGTGCCTGCAGATGGAACAACACTGCATCCTCCAGAACATCTCCCGGAAGGCTGCTGCTCCACAGCCACTGCACTACACCACTCCCATCATGTGTTTTTTCTGGCCCCCTAACTGTTGTCTTGAATACTTACTCTTTCCTCTGTTTGTTTATTTTCTTCTCTTTTTTTTAATTTTTCTTCCCCTACTTACTTACTGCCTCTGTGCCCTTTTAGCTCCTGATCTTCCTGTTCTAAGACAAGAAGTTCCTATATTTCTCAGTAGTCTCCTTACTTGCTCAGAGTCAGACCTCCAGCAGCTAGAGGGGGCTGGAGAGCTATTCCTGCCCTTCTATGATGGTGAGTCTTTGGTGGCTCTGTGATCACTCACTTCCTGCTCCCAAACAGGAAGTTCCTGTTGTCAGTTAAATCCTGTGCCTATAAAAGTAGAACTGGTTTAGGGTGAGGGGGTGCAGGGGAGGGAAGGAGGGAAATATAGTCCCAGTAGAGAAGTTTTAGTTACACCAGCAGCTCCTTCCTCCTGGTGCTCTGTCTGTTCTCTGGCAGAAGCTATCTAGGACAGTGCTTAAATCTGGTTTTAACCTGGCTCCTTATAGCTAAGCCACTCCCCCTACTTTGCAAATCTTTCTACACTTAGTTAATTTCACAGATAACAATTCCCTTCTGACACCTGTGACAAGCACCTAGATAAGTACACAGATAACACAATTAACAGATAACAATTTACTTCAACTACCTCTGACAAATACACTAATTCTTTTTTTTACCCTAAATTGAAGGTCCCAGTACAAGATTTCTAGTTCTTAGTCCAAGTAGAGACGTTTTAGTTAGACCAGCAGCTCCTTCCTCCTGGTGCTCTGTCTGTTCTCTGGCAGAAGCTATCTAGGACAGTGCTTAAATCTGGTTTTAACCTGGCTCCTTCTAGCTAAGCCACTCCCCCTACTTTGCAAATCTTTCTACACTTAGTTAATTTCACACATAACAATTCCCTTCTGACATCTGTGACAAGCACCTAGATAAGTACACAGATAACAGATAACAGATAACAATTTACTTCAACTACCTCTGACAAACACACTAACTCTTTTTTTTTTACCCTAAATTGGAGGTCCCAGTACAAGATTTGTAGTTCTTAGTCCCAGTAGAGAAGTTTTAGTTACACCAGCAGCTCCTTCCTCCTGGTGCTCTGTCTGTTCTCTGGCAGAAGCTATCTAGGACAGTGCTTAAATCTGGTTTTAACCTGGCTCCTTCTAGCTAAGCCACTCCCCCTACTTTGCAAATCTTTCTACACTTAGTTAATGTCACAGATAACAATTCCCTTCTGACACCTGTGACAAGCACCTAGATAAGTACACAGATAACACAGATAACAGATAACAATTTACTTCAACTACCTCTGACAAACACACTCTTTTTTTTTTACCTTAAATTGAATATTCCAGTACAAGATTTCTAGTTCTTAGTCCCAGTAGAGATGTTTTACACAGATACTGTAGTGACTTTGCATGGTCTTATTCAGTTTGGAGCAACAAACAGAATCACTCCAGCCTTGCCAGATTCATGCCTGGGCTAAAGCGCAGTCAGTAATAAAAAAATTAAAAATAAAAAACAAACAAGCAAAAAACAAAACAAAACAGGGAAGCCCAACACCAACAATACTTCACAAAAGAACACTCAGTTAGCTGATGTGAGTGTAGAAAAGATTTATTAAATGCACATAGCATGGAGACACAAACCCCATCAGTCCAGCCTTTTGCACTGCTCCCTCAGCAGTTTTCAAGGTGTTATTCAATTTTCAGTATACAGCGGGAGGTAAAAAGAGGGTCAAGGCTGGTCAATGTGTGCTCTGGTTGTGACTGTGAGTGGCTAGGGGAAGGGAATTGTGTCAGCCAGAATCTTTGAGTGGTCATGTGGTAGGTACACACAGTTCAGAGGGCTGTCATCTTAGACCTCTATGCCATGTGTTAGCCCCTAGGGGGACCCCTACCAACCTGGGCTGAGTATTTGGGGCAGCCAGACCCACGATACTGACAGTCTCATCATACTGTGCCAGGTTTACCCAGGCCATAAGGGTACCATGCAGTGGAGGGCCCAAAGGGGAAGTGGCTTATCTGCTACTCTGCTTGAGAGCTGCCAGCTTTGCTAAGTGTTTAGAGAGTCAGAACTCCAACTGCAGTATGGGTCACAGCTAACTATTAAAGAGAGCACTTTCAGGACCCTGACAGAATCAAAATCAACAGACTTAAGTAAATGCCAAGACTATAGATTATATGAAGTCACCCTTGTGGTGGCCAGGGAGATGCTAGGATTTATTGTCTTGTAACACTGAACTATCACCTTCTAAAGGGTTTTGAGTTACAAGGGAGGTGCTCTGTGCACTTAATAGTAGGATGCTTTTGTCAGGACTTTTTCCTGGGGGAAATGAACTTTTGGTTCCAGTGTAAGCCCTACTGAATGAAAGTAACCTTACATTTGATCTATAATTATTGCTCTTGTTTTACAATTGAATTGTCTTGATTCTTGTTTGAACTGTATTCATGCAGAACATAAGAAAAAAATACTGTGCCCCTCGGTTTCTCAGCTGAATCTGAAGGTATCATTTGTTATCAAATAAAAGTAAAAAACTGCTGATGAAGTGCAACTGTAAGTCCAACCAATTTATGTGCATCAGAGATTTCCACTTAGGCATCTTTAAAGTGAAGGTGAGAGCTGAACTGTTGTACACCTTACATGCACAGAGGGAATAGAGAGGTAAAGGGAACAGTGGTTGCACCCACGTGCTCTTCAGCGTCTACATTATTACCTCTCTTATCTCAAGGAAAACCAGCAGCAGTAATTCCGGCCATCCTACCCTTGTATAAATGGGGACCCCCCCTGAGGACTATGGATACAAAGTGAAGCCCCAGATGAGTGAAACCCCAGATGGGACCCTTGGGTCCAATGATGGAAGGCACTGCTGGAAATGTTCTTTGACTGGTTTGCATGTCATTTTTGCTGTCAAGACCCTCCAGTGAAGAAGACTGGTGAAGCAGAAATTCAAGTCTGGCCTGCAGGGGTGCAGTACATATGGAGAGTAAGCTGGCTACAGGCTTGGAGGCATGCCAAGACTGTTGAAACTCTTGTGATTGGTTGTCCACACTTTTAAGCAACTATCACATAGACTTACATAGATACAAATATGATGGTAGAAGTTCCATAGGCCTATCCACTCTGCTCACCCAAACTTGAAATTCTGCACTGTCCTTAGTAGCCACCCCATTCCTAACTAATCCCATATCCCTGTCCCATCCCTGTTTAAAGCTGCTCACTGATTTGGGCTGTACCACTTCCTTCAGCAGCGTTACAACTTGTCCACCACTCATTCAGAGAAGAAAGTGCTTCTGGATGTCCTTTTTGAATCTCTCTCCTGCAAGTTGTTAGTGATTTCACCCTTGTCCCTGTATTTGAGTTCAAGGAGAAAGCACCTTGGAATCTATCCTATTTATCCCATGCAGGTACTTGCATGCTTTGATGATGTCAACCATTTCTCTCCTTTTTTCAAGGATGTACATGTTCAAATTCTGCAGTCTCTCCTCATATATCTTGCCTTCTAATCCATGAACCATCTTAGTTGCCTGCGCTGTACTGCTTTCATCTTGTCACAGTCTTTCCTCAGATGTGCACTCCAGTACATTGTGCTGTATTACAGATGCATTCCAGATGTGGTTACACCGGTGACGTGTAGAATTGGAGGATCACTTCGTGGCTTCTGCTGCTTACTCCCATCCCTATGCATTCCAGCATCCTATTTGCCATTTTTTGATCCTCTGGTACCAATCCTGTCTGAACAGATTCATAAAATATAATTGCAAGTGGCAAGGCCAGTTGTTTCATGAGGTCCACTATAATTTTGGTGTGCTTCCCATCTTCCACTGGGGACATACCTGGCTTGATTGCTTCCTTGTAGTTGGCTACTAGGGCAGGTTTTATGTCCAATGGCTGCACTGAGGCTACCATGATGGTATGAGCACCCTAAATGAGCCCCCCCCCACCAGGGGGCCTTTGGTTAACACCAAAGTATTCATTATGCATCTCAGCTATAACCTGTAGCTCTGTTACAGCTTCCTCCCCATCCCTATTTCTAGGGCCCAGTTCTCCCTTCACATTGCTCCTTCCATTTATTTATTGATTTTATTACTTGAAAAAGTTTATCCAGAAAAGGCTTACTTGGCCATTTATCTCATTTCCAGAGGCATCCTGGGAAAGGGTTCATAGGAAGCACAAGAACACGGGGCAGTATAACAGCAAGGAAGAAAATATGCAAAGTACAATGACCCTCCAGAGATCATGACACAGTGTGATGGGAACACTGCAAGCTGTGCGCTACATACTATTTATGTTATGGCAGTATGTGCTGAGAGCATTGGCTAACCACTGTTAATTATGCTGCAGTGATGATAAATCAGTTATCCTCACCATGCAATATTTATACTTAAAATTCTATTTTAGTCTCACATCTTTCAGTCCCTCCAATGAAATAACACTTCACATGGCATATCAGCCAATTGAAGGCACATCTAATACCAGCTGTTTGTACCTCTCAGAACATAAGCAGAATATGCAATGGATGAATAAAACAAGTACTGCAAAACAAAAAAAGGTAAATAAAGACATCTCAGTGCTGTGATTTTGAAAACAAGGCAACTCGGAGATGTGCACTCCCAGCACATAAATTGCACACGCAACAGAACAATGTCATATAAATAATTTATCCAGACTTGTTTTGTTGACCCCATTGCCACATCACTTGTGACCATGCTTCAACCAGTCACTTGTGAGGTCAATGGTGTCAACACATCTGGTTTGGAAATATTATTTATCTAACACTGCCCTGTTGCATATCCCATTTTGTGAAGATGATCATAAAAAAGGATAAAGTGCAAGACGTGGGGGGAAGGGTGGGAGGAATAAAGAACAAGGTGCATGAGTTAGATAATGTATGTCTGAAGAAGTATCTCTAAGGAGTATGTGGAGGATGCAGATCTTTATTCTATTTATTTGTTTATTGATTGGATCTTTGGGTGGGTGCACTGGGCCACATAGTTTTTTCACAGACAAAACCCAGACACAAAAATTGTGAAAAATATACAAAAAACATATGGGCCTGGATATTCAGACTGCGCCTGGCAGTGGCACAAGTGTGGGCACAGCACAGCTGGGATGCGCTGGGGCCAGGACCAGGTTATATTCAATGGTGATGCACCATGGCACAGCACCATTGAATATGGCATGGACTGCACACAGCGCAGTGGCACTGTGCCAGCACAAGCCACAGATAGGGAGCACGGGGGTGTGCCAGCACAAACGCAGTTGCGCTGGATGCAGCACCCGCAATATTCAGAAGAAGGCATGCAAATGAGGCCATCATATATGCATGGCGCAACTGGGGCCATTAGCATGTCATTATGGTGCCATTTGCATGTCTTGCACAGGGCAGCCTGACGAATTGTGCCTGGCACCCTACACAGCATGATGTGTGCACTGAAGGGGTTCCAGGGCATCCATTGCCCCATAACCGTGAATGCAGCAGAAAGGATAGAACACAAGCCCTGGTAGTCTAGTGGCATCCCCCCCTGTCCTGTTGGCCTGATTGCAGCCATATGTTCATGTAAAATCCCTGGTAGTCTAGTGGTACACCCTCTCCCATTGGCCTGACTGTGGGCACCTGTACAAGTAAATGCCCTGGGAGTCTAGTGGTACCCCCTCCCTCCCGGTAGCCCAATCGCCAGTAAACTGAAATAGAAATTATCCCTGGTAGTCTAGTGGTACACCCACTCCCAGTAGCTCAATCACAGGTTGTGGTAATCACAAGCCATGCCCTGGTGGTCTAGTGGACCCCCTTCCTGATCTTGACCCTCTGATTACACCAGCTGTACCTATGTAAATTTTCTGGTGGTCCAGTGGTAACCCACCACCCACAGAGGACCCCTGCCACCCAGCTACCCCCCCGTCATTGGTGGGTGGCTGCACTCCACCCGCATACCACCCAACCACCCACTGAATGACAGATTACAGTATGATCTGTAAGCCAATTGGTCCACAGTGTGGGCAAATGGGCTTGCACATCATACTGTACTACACAGGCACAAATCTGTGAATGAGACCATTCTGTGTAAGCTGTGTAAGTTGTCATTCGGTGGGCAGCCGGGTGGTACGCGGGCAGAGTGCAGCCACACACAGATGATGGGGGGGAGCTGGGTGTCAGGGGTCCTCTGTGGGTGGCGGGGAAGGGGGTTACCACTGGACCACCAGGGATTTTACGTTGGTACAGCGGACATGATCGGAAGGTCAGGATCAGGAGGGGGGTCCACCTAGGACTGCCAGGGCATGGCTGAGCACCACAGCCTGCAATCAGGCTTACCGGGAAGGGGGGTACCACTAGACTACCGAGGATCGCTTTCTATTTCAGCTTACCAGTAGTCGGACTACCGGAGGAGGGGGCACCACTGGACAGCTAGGGATATACATTGTACAGTTGCCGCGGGTCGGCCAACGGGAAGGGGGTACCACTAGACCACCAGGGAGTTTACTTGACATTTGCCCATGATTGGGCCAGCAGGAAGGACAGGGTACCACTGGACTAGCAGAGCCTGTATGGGTGCTTGTGGACTGTGTTCTGGGTGGGCAGGTGGCCACCCATGGCTGGCAGCTGCTGTGTTGCACCTTGAAATACAGCAGCCCACCTGTGTTTTTCCTCCTTTTCACAGGCTCAACTTTGAGCCCCTCTATGCGGCGTAATGCAGGGTTGTGCCAGCATATGCGTCACATATACCGGGCTGAATATCAGGATATGCAGCATATGCATGGGCACGCCCCCTGCATTTGCACCACATACATTACCATTGCTCCCTGGCACATCAGGATTTGCGCTGAGCCTGGCAGCCTTTTGAATATCCCAACGGGGTGCAGTGTGGGGTTGCACCGGGCACAACCACTTTGAATATCCGGGCTATTGACAACAATTATAACATTTTCCTCTGGAAATTTAAGTCCCATAATTTCCAAAGGCATCGTTTCGCAAAAGCGAAAGGATCATTGCCATAATTGTTTTCTGGAAGATTTCCTATCTTCAAGTTATTTCTCCTAGACTCATGATCTTCTACTTCTAATTTGAACTCTGGTAGCTCCTTAGCAGTGCTATCAACTTTTATCATCATATATCTTCCACTTCTAATTTGAACTCTAGTAGTTCTTTAGCAGTGTTATCAACTTTTATCATGATGTTAGGCATCGTATCCTCCAATGGGCTTACAAGAGTTTCTACCTCTACAGTCCTGCATGTAAGAGAAGCCATTTTGTCTGTATGGTCAGAAAAATTTCTTTCATAGAGCTAAAAGACAGATTTACTGACTCAAAGCCCTGCTTCATTTTCCTTAATACAACTTGGAAGTCTTCCTCCGTTGTTGCAGTTTCCTTTCCACTCAGGCCTGGAGGTTCCTTGGAAGTGCTCTCTGACTCTAAGGCTATAATTGTCAGTTCATGATCAAGTGAGCTGTGCTTGTTTTGTTCATTTTGTTCTTCCGGCTCTGCTGCTATTTTTTCTGTTTCAAGTTTTGTATCTTTCATAGTTTTCATTGCCACATTAGAAGCCATTTTACTCTGTGCTTTCTCTCTATCAACGTTTTCAGATGTATCCATTGTACCCACCATATAAGATTTAAAAGTTTTTGGCGATGTAACCCCTACCAGATCTGTTATGCTTTCTCCTAGAATTTTATTAGCAAGATTAGTTATTTCTGCTTGCAGGGGCCTTTCTCTGTATGTTAATAGCTTGGATGTTGGAATGCACAGTTGGTAATTTCAAGTCAAACTCATAGAAACATAGAAACATAGAATCTGACCGCAGATAAGGCTTGCTCAGCCCACCTAGTCTGACCATTTCTCTTCCTATTATATAAACTCCAGATCCAATATGATCTGTAGCTTATGTTCTCCTTCCTACCCCTAGGATAGCCTTCTGTCTGTCCCAAACATTCTAGAATTCACCTAGTGTGTTTGCCTTTATGACAGCTTTAGGGAGGCCATTCCATGCACCCACCACCCTTTCTGTGTAAAAATACTTCCTCACATTGCCCCAAGTCTTACTCCCTCTAGCCTCATGTTGTGACCCCTTGTTCTTGCACATCTCCTTTTCTGAAAGATGTTGCCCTCCTGTACTGTGTTAATCCCCTTGAGGCACTTGAAAGTTTCTATCATATTCCCCCTTTCCCTCCTTTCCTCCAATGTATATATAATGAGAGTCCTCAGTCTCTCCTTGTATGGTTTCTGGTGTAGACCCTGCACCATTTTTTTTGCCCTCCTCTGGACTGCCTCTACCCTGTCTATGTCCTTCTGGAGATGCAGTCTCCAGAACTGCACACAGTACTCCAGATGAGGTCTCACCAACTGTTTGTACAGTGGCATCACCTCCTCCTGTTTTCTACTGGTGAAACATCTTCCTATGCATCCCAGCATCCCACTGGCTTTCCTCGCTGCCTTCTCACATTGTTTGGCTACCTTTAGGTCATCTGTTATAAGCACTGCCGGTCCCTTTTCAGTTTGGCTGTTGCTAGTACCCCCCCATTGTATATTTCTCCCCTGGGTTTCTGTTCCCTAGATGCATGATTACGCACTTCTTTACTTTGAATTGGAGCTGCCACAGTCTTGACCACTCCTCCAACTTGCCTAAGTCTCTCCTCATTTTCTCCACCCCCACCCAGAGTGTCAACCCTATTGCAGATCTTGGTGTCATCTGGAAAGATGCATACCTTTCCTTCCAGTTCCTCTGCAGTGTCACTTATAAAGACATTAAAGAGGATGATCCCCAGCACTCACCCCTGTGGCACGCTGCTGGTCACCCCCCCTCTCCTCTGATTGAACTCCATTTACCACCACCCTCTGTGTCCTATTGCTAAGCCAATGTCTGATCCAGTTTACTACCTTGGGACCCACTCCCAGGTTGTTCAACTTTTTTTTACTAACCTCTTGTGTGGGACTTTGCCAAATGCCTTACCAAAGTCTAGGTAGGCCATATCCACTGCCCATCTCTGATCTACTACAGTTGTCACCCAGTCAAATAAATCTATTGGATTTGTTTGACAGGACCTTCCAGCTGTGAATCCATGTTGCATTGGTTTTTTTGTCCCATTGGCCACTACATATTCTACAATCTTCAATCTACAATCTTCTAAAAGCCCTACACGATCAGGGACCCGGTTACCTGAAAGATCTTCTGGTTCCCTATTGCCCCCTCCGCCCCCTCCGCTCCACCAATGAGGGATTGCTAGAGACTCCCAGGGTCCATTTGAAGTTGTCAGGATCTCGTGCCTTTGCCTTTTCAGCTCCTACCCTGTGGAATTCTCTACCTCATTGGTTAAGAGAATGCCCGACCGTTGACAGTTTTAAAATTGCTTTAAAAACATATCTTTTCACTTTGGCTTTTCCTTTATAGTTCTGATTGTTTAATGTTGGATTCTCTTGTTTTATTTAATCTGTACAGCGCCTTGATTTTGAAAGGCGCTCTAAAAATAAACATGAATTGAATTGAATTGAGTCCTTTCCTTCAACACTGATTCCATCATCTTCCCTACCACTGATGTCAAACTGACCGGTCTATAGTTTCCCGCTTCAACCTTGCTCCCACTTTTGTGTGAAGGGGTATCACGTTTGCCCTCCTCCAGTTCTTTGGACCACTACCTCCTTCAGTGATTTGTTGAATAAGGTTGTCAGTGATGTGACCAGCACCTCTCTGAGCTCCTGTAGTATTCTGGGATGTATCCCATATGGCCCATTTGTCTTGTCCACTTTCAGTTTCCAGAGTTCTTTTCGTACTGTCTCTTCTGTGAATGGACTTGTGTCCTCCCTTCTTCCCTGTGTGTTTTTACTGCCTAATTTTGGTCCTTCCCCCTCTTCTTCCTTTGTGAATGCCGAGCAGAAGTATTTGTTCAGGATCTCAGTTTTCTCTACGTCCTCTTCTACCCACTACTCCCTTCTTTGCTTATCCTCATTATTCCTTCCTTGGTCTTTTTTAATTTTCCTGATGTACCTGAAAAAGGTTTTGTCCCCTTCCTTTACTGTCTGGACTATCCTTTCTTCTGTCTGTGCTTTTGCGCTTCTGACCACTTTCCCCGCCTCCCTCAAAAGACTTGCAAAATGTGTCTCTTTGTTCAGAATTAAAGTAAGTTGTTTCACCTTCTCTAGTGTCAGGTTGCACAACATCATGCTGTGCATTTAATCCAAGAGCCTGTGCAGCTAACAAGTAAGCAATAAGACACAACATGGTGTGCATTATGATGTGATAACCGCACTGCTAGGGGCATAGTTAGGCACAAGGCTGAAGGCTGACTGCCGGTCGTCCCTAGGAGTGTGATTATCACACTGTAATGCACAATCCTGGACTGTCTAATTGCGCTTATAAAATGGCCCTTTATTTTTAGAAGCAGTTTTTTTTACTTTGAAACACATTTTTAAATAAGTAAAAATGTAAGTGAATGTGTGCTTTAAACATAAAATAGTCATTCCACCAATTAGTGCAAGATTAAAGTACAGTAGTATTATATAGTGTGTGTCTCCCTGCCGACTTAAACTTCATATTCCCCTGCCAGTCACAACAATTCACAAATGCTGTTTTCCTCATTCTAAGTATGATACATAGCCCCCTTACTTTATTTCATTCTCCTCACTCTGTAGACAAAACTAAAAGAAACCATAACAGAGGCTTCTCAGTTCCTCAATGCTGCAAGCATGAGCATGGTTCAAAACTGCTACACTCACTGACAGCATCATAAACTGCTCACTGTGTCCCAAAAGCTAAATAGCAGGGTGAGTAATTTACCTCCTTTTCACTTTGTTTATATAGTATTATTGCTTACTTTCTTCATTCTGTTTGTTTTTCTGTTTTGCTCCACATTCAAGAAATGGAATGTTTATCATGGAATGTTTACCATGGAATACTGGGATTCAAAATTCTGCTCAGTTCTACTAGCAGAATGTTCCTCTACTAACATACTATGCACACACAACAAAGGCCTGTTTTAGAACCAGAGTCTCCATTTTCTTACTGTCAGGGCAAATAGAAGAGATTTCCCTGATGAGCAGGTAAAGATAGAAGGGTGATTTTCACTGTTAGCAAAGAAACAGTTGTAATGAAAACTATAAACAATACTTAATGTTTCTAATTTGTTTTTGTGTGTAAGGAGAGTGTGATGATCTGGTAAACAACATTTAATGAATTTGTTTTATTTTATATTTAAGTTAGTTTTATTTTTCGGGCTCACTTGAAGGTTTCTATAGTGTAAAGGTAGCAGCCATGGTTGTGGTGGAAGATCAGTTCTGGCTTTAGAGAGATTGATGGAAGATAGTTCTGGTTGTAGGAGGATTGATTTGCTCATTGTATGATGTGGTTTAGGACCAGGATGACTGTGTGTATATAGAGACTTAATGTACGGTCAGCTGATTTCTCTTGGCCAATGAGATTTCTTAATTTTTTCTTTCCAATTTATAAGTTGTATTCTCTATTGGAAGGCTGATTTACCTCATTCCATGCATAATCCAGAACATGATTTACATCGGAAAGTCAGGCTTGCTCAGCTGCTTGATATGCAGACACCACATTTGAGAAGCACGGTCGCTCAGCTAGAGAACTAAACAGCTCACCTGGACCACCAACACCAATCATACCGATCCTTCATAGTGCTTGGTTTTTGGATAAAGCCCCCTCTAGAGAAACTACAGGCAGGAGTGACTTTCCAGCCTGGGATTATATCAGCCTCTGCTTTGGCAGTGCAGCTATCGGTGATATTGCAGTGGAAGTAACAGAGCTGCAATCAGCTCAAACTCCTTTTTCCATTTGGTAGTACTCAGATATTTCACAAGTGCTTCAGAATCTTTAGTCACTACACAGAGCTACCAATGAGAATTTATATTTGCAGATGATACTTTTGCTAAGCAAAATATTTAATTTCAATCAGTTCTAAATGGTGGGAACTAAGAAATAAAGAGAAAACATGCTCCCCTGAGGAGCTCATTTATTTATTTTTATTTATTAAGATTTCAGATAACACCTTTGAGTCAAGGCTCTTTTACAAAGGTTCCATGTCAGAAAACAAGAAATGAATACAGTCAAAATACATCAAACAATTAATACAATTCCAGGCAGCTAGAGGCTTTGTCAGGTTCATTAGTTGGCATACACACATCAGCTCATATATAAATTAAATTTTAGGGAGATGAAACCTTTATGGAGTAAGGGCATATACAGGTGGAAGAAGTATGTAGGGCAGGAGTAAAAAAGAAGTAAAGGTGAGGTAGGAGTGAGGGAGGAGAACAATATGTAGAGCAATGTCAGAGAGGGGTATGGGGAGGGACAGGGGAAGGTGATGAAAGTATGGGTGGGATGGGCAAAAGAAAAAGGGTGGAAAGTGAGAGAGGGAAGGAGACTTTAAAAGGAAGGCAAGAGGGAGGTGGATAGGGCTAGTTTAAGAGAAGCAGTTACAGGAGGCCCTGGCGACAAGATGTTGATGAAGACTGCACTTAAACGTGCCCAGATAGGTATTGTTGGTAACTTCTGGAGGAAGAGAGTTGTACCAGGATGAAGCTGTGGATTTGAAGGAGCATTGTACTTGATTAGTGCAGCTGCAGGGAATGGAAAAAGTAAGATTTTCTGAGCTTCTGGTTTGGCATACACACTGCATATCAGACAGCTGGCCTTCTTGCCTCTGCATCTAAAAGAAGAGTACTGAATTTTGGACTGTTGGCCTAATAAGGTACCAGGGCCAGTGGGTGGTGCTCAGGTTAAGGAGGGAGTTTTGTTTAAAAACATGTTAGGTGGGAAGAGGGGCTCACAGCCCAACCAGCTATGCCCAGAGAGCAGAAACAAATGAATTCATCCTTGTTGCTCCTTCCTTGTAATGGAGTTGGGATATGGGTTAAATACAAAAACAGGGCCAATCATCTCAGCTAATTGGGTGATGGAGGGATCAAGTTAGGAGTGGTCATATTCTAAATGTGGTGTTGGGTGTTGGCAGATGCTAGGCGGGCATGAGCTTTTTTTCAAGTTCTGGAAGGACGGGATAGGAGATGGGAGATGACTGAAAAGGATGGGAATGGCCATGGTACTATCCTTGGGCACTAGGTTACATTGCCGAAAACAAGAAAAATACTGTCCAAAACCACGCAGCAGGGCTGACCCAGTGGCACTACGGGTTGATGCGCTGGACACTACATGTCACACCACATCAGAGACCCATGTTTGGGAGTGAGCATGTGCTGCTGGGGGTCAGCAGGGGAGGGACAGTATCGAGCATCTGATGACTGCTGTCCTCTCCCAGGGATGGGTGGGTATGTTGTCCTGTTCCTTGGCTACCTCCTGGTAGAGGATGGGGGATAGTGCCAGAGCTAGGGAGATAAGTATTGTGGCATTATGATGCACACGCACCTTGACATGCATGCGTACACAGCCATGAGGGGAGGGACCAAGTAAAGTGTGGAAACATGGTTGCCAGCTCTATGGAAGCCCCTCCAGCACTCGGTGCCACTGCCTCAGGAACACCCAGGCCCACTCTGGATATGTACTTGGGAGGGAGGGAGGATGGCCATCCTCCTTTCAGCCTCATCATGGGGGGTAATCTGTGGGTGATACAGGGCATGGGGGATGCTAGGGGTGAAGTGGTGATCAGTCACTGGAGGAGGACAGATGCTTGCTGGCAGGCTGAGGAGGATAAACACAATATTAAAAAAAAGAAACATGCAGCATAAACAGCGCTGTCTAAAACAGTGGCAGTAAACAACACCGTAGGACAACACAGTGCTAATGGTAGCAGTTGGAAACCACATTGATGACTGCTACCATAGATAAAAAAGCATAATATACACTTTAGTTTTGTGGGGGGGGATCCAGCACCCCTCCATATTTAAATAACCAACTCCAAGGGGGGCTGAGTCACAGAAAAGAAGAAATTTGGGTGGAGGATTATTGTTTCCAGCTGTTTAAAAAAAACACTTGAGGTAGGGGAAAAGCAAAATTGCAAGAGTTGGGAGACTGGGAACAGAACCTTGGACTCTAGAGCTATACTGACCAAGCTGCTTGTGCCTTAGACCTCTCCACCATGGGAGCAGCTCAGCCAGCTTCCTCACTTTTTCATTACTTCTCTGCTTCCTCCCCTACCTTGACAGCTACAGGGGTAGCGGTAACTAACATTCACTAATCTACCCCTGTCACTGTCAAGGTAGGCACTGTTCATGAAGTGTGGTTTTCACTGCGCCATTCATGAAACAGCATTTTAACTGGTTACCCTGACCTGGTTGCCTGCACAGAAGAAAGCTTTTTCCTTTTATTTACCTTTAATTCCTGAATATGGGTACCCTTGTCTGTGGATACTTAATAAATAAGACACTCCAGGGTGCGCTTTGTGCTGGGATAACAGCATGCATTGAGTAGGCTAAGGTATGTGGTAGTGCAGAGTGGAATGCAGAATTCTGCTGGCAAAATTAGCACAGAATGACCATTCTGCCAGCAGAATTTCTGCCACAATTTCACTGGTTCTTCTGCAAATTCTGCCTGCTGAGATCCGTGGAATAATATTCCATGGAACAGCATTTTTTCCATGGCAAATCATTCTGCAAAAATTTCTGGGGAAAATATTGAGATCTGCGGAATAACATTCCATGGAAATGCTGCAGAAAACTCATTCTGTATTTTTCTGCTCCAGAATTCTGCCATTCTGTTTCCGGCAAAATTCAGAGGAATGTTGGCAGATTTTTGAAAATTCCACAAAATTTTTTTGTGCCGGAACTTGAAAATTCTGCACAGCACTAGAATGCAGTAAAAGGCCGAGTACTTCCACCGCCTGAGAAGTTATCCCAGCACAAAGCACACACTGGAGTGCCTTACTGCAATTATGCAATTCATCCACTATGATTAGTAAAGAAATCAAATTTGTAACAAAAGTTACTTAATTTAAAGCAGAAGTACATGACAGAGGATTGTCCTTTGTCTCCTGATTTGTATGCTATCCTTCTTTCCTAATTTTGAGTCTGCTTTAGCACGTTTTTTTTTACAGCTGCAATAATAAAAGGAACATTCCATTTAATATGGCTCAGACCAGTTTTTATCAGTATTTTCTGTGGGTTTTGGACACCCATTGTTTAACTTCCCTTTTTTGTGACTATAATGAACTAGTATGCAACAGACACTGCTTCCTGACAATGTAGGACAACAGGTGTACAAAAACAGCTGAGAGTACTGCTGAGAATCTGGTATGAGCCATGTTAAAAGTAGATCTTTTATTATTTCTGCTATAAAAAAGTGCTAAAGCAGGCTCGAAGTGGAGAAAGGAAGGTAACATACAAGTAAGGAGATAAGGTGCAATCTAAAATAGACTAAAGAGTAAAGGCTTAAATTTTCACCTGTATCATGCACTGCTGCTTTAAACCTGTAAAAATTATAGCAAAAGTTAAACGGCTGAGAAAGACAAAGGTAGTCCTATTGAGTCATGGTATTTTTGCTGTTTTACCAGTAGAAGGCAGATGCTACAGTTTTTTTTTAAATGTAAGCAAGTGATTGAGGTGTATTGATACAGCTGGGCTTGCCTAACGTTAACAGGTTAGCAAAGTCACAAATCTTTTTCCAGGTTTTTTGTGGTGGGATAGCAGCAATGAGTTCTGAGATTCTCAGCCAATCAGGTTTCTGAATTTTTTATATCGTTTTCCTATAAAGTGCACCTCTGGCATCCAGCCCCCCCCTTCCCCAGTTATCATCTACCTATGTTCACAGCTTAGCCACTGGGCATTGAACATTTTTCTGGTGTTGAATCTGTGAATCTGTTCCATAAAGTCATGGCAACTGTACATATATTATGCATTTTACATTGCCTTTTGTACAGCAACTGGTACTTGTACCCTTCAGTGATTTGGAACTACCCCTGTCTAGACTGAGCTATTGAATAACCTCAAAAGGCCAGCCAACTGGTGCACTGGTAACACTACTGCTTGTGGCGCTGGCTGCTTCAGTTCAGAAGTGAACTCAGGGCATCAGAGGGCTGGGAGGAGAGGATCAAGAATTCATGGGACTGTTCTCCTTCTCCGGGGGGGGTTGGGGGTGATAGGATGTGGAGTCCAACATGTGCTTGACCCCTAGTGGAGGCTAAGGGGAAGGCAGTCTGGGGCTGCCAGAAGTGCACAGAGGTGCAGGGTTCATCAACGCACATCGTATGGAAGTATGCAACATGTGTCCAGATGGCATTGCACATCAATGCCTCCAGGGAAGATAAAATAGAAATCTCCTGGCTGGCAGGAGGATACCAGTCACCCACAGGCCCCACACTTGACTATCCACATCCTGCTCAATGCATCACATCCTGTTCAACAGCAGGGGTTGGGGAACCCCACTGACCCCACTGAGGGGAAGCCCTGGGGGAAGACATGGAAAAAGTACGTCCTGGAGTATGTTGGGGTGATGGGGATGGGGTGACCATCAGAAGGAAGCAGGTCAGACCGGGGGCAGAAAAAGATGAAAAAATAGCCCTACAAGTGGTTTGCAATTGCCTTTCCTTGAGCACCATCAGATGCATTATATCTTGATCAGGGGACTTAAATATCTTTAGGGCTGCTTGACATTTCTGAACCATTAAATTGGTAAACATTTGCTACCTTTCTTCAGTTTCCCCATTACAGCTGCCTTAATGCCATTCCCTGGCACAACCCTCTGTCTTCCCTTGTGAATACAGAGCAGAAGTAGTCAATAAGAATGGTGCTTTCTGCCCATCCTCCTCAATTACCCTGCCTCACTCTGTTAGCCTAACAATTCCATCTCCCTTCTTTCTCATTTAGAAACATGGAAAAATAGAATTTTCTGCAGATAAGGACTGCTTCGCCGACCTAGTATGCTCATTTTCCCCTGCCTATGGTACCACTGCAGATCCTACTTGATCTCCAACCTATTCACTGCTCTTCTCTTTCCATAAGATTCCCTTATGCCTATCCCATGCATTCTTGAACCTCAACACTGTTTTCACCCCCACCACCTCTGCTGGAAGACTGTTCCAGTAATCCACCACTCTGTCTGGGAAGAAGTTCATCCTCACATTTCTCCTGGTTCTACCCCCTCCTGCTTCTTATCATGCCCCCTTGTCCTTAAACATATTTTTTCTGAAAAATACTTCCCTCTTGTACCTTGTTTACCCCCAAGAGGTATTTAAAGGTTTCTGTCAACCCCCTTCCCCAGGGTGTGCATACAGTATTTAGGTCCTTTAATCTCTCCTCATAGGGATTCTGAAGACTTCTGATGCAGACCTTGCACCATTTTAGTTGCCCTCCTCTGGACCACTTCCACGCTTTCTGTGTCCTTTCTGAGATGTGGACTCCAGAACTGGACACAGTACTCTAGGTGGGGTCTTACCAGTGACTTAAACAGAGGCAGCACCACCTCCCTCATTCTGCAGGTGATATCTCACCCTATGCACCCCAGATTCCCACTTACCCTCCCCCCTGCCTTGTCACACTGCCTGGCCATCTTTAAATCATTCAACATGCTCATCCACAGGTCTCTTTCTTGCTTGGTGGTTGTCTGTACCACTCCCCTCCCCATTTTGTACTAAATTCCAGGGTTTCTGTGCCTTAAGCACATTATTTTGCACTTGTTCTTATTAAATCCCAACTGCCATACCCTTGATCAGTCCTTGAGTTTTCTAAGTAGCTGCTGATCCTTTCTGTCCCCCATGGAATGTCCACCCTATTGCATATTTTAGTGTCATCTGCAAAGAGGCAGACCTTCCCTTTTAGCTCCTCTGCAACGTCACTTATAAAGACATTAAAAAGGACTGGTCCCAGCATTTCTCCCTTAGACAGCCTGCTGGTCACCCTTCCTCCTTTCATTTTTTTCCCTAATATATCTGAAGAATTGTTGTACCCCTTCCTTAACCTACTCCATAATGCACAGCTCTGTGTCTGTCTTTGCTTTTCTGACCAAGCTCTTAGTTTCTCTTGTTCTCATTTGGTACTCTCTCCAGAGTACATATCATATAAACTTGTGGACTTTGAAAAGGGTCAAAAACTTCTAAGCAAAAAAAAAAAAAAACATGGATTATTTTAAATTAAACTAGGAATTAACTAAGGATTAATTACTTATCAATAAAGGAAGATGAAATGTTTTAACCGCTCAGCACTGTATTTCTAAATTTTCAGTTTACAAATTTTCTAATAAAGTAAACAAAAAAATCCTCTGGTCAGCGTCTGGTTACTATGTAAACACAATAGGCAAAAACACTTTTTTTATGGATTAACCAGGCCTGACTGTAAATAAATAACATAAATCAATCAATCAATAAATAAAATATTTATTACTAAGGACAAGCCCATTATTCATGGGTGAATTAATAGTTGATACCCATACCACCCTAAATATCAGTTTCATGCCCATATACAGATTCCAGCTCTATTAGAGCCAGTGCATCAGTACTTGCTTCTTTAACAAATTTTCGGTCTTCTTGAGGAAATTCTCTCTGAGAACTAACCCTCCCCCTTTTGCTTGGCATAGGAGATCTGGATGGATTACTGTGATGTTCGATATCAACTTTTAGTAATATCAAGAGCCAAGTTTGATGCTCCAGTAGTAGCAAAAGGTCTCCCTTTGCACATGGGTGCACTGATATGGTGCTCAAACCCACTAGCAAGGCTGAGCTTTTAAATCTCAAAAAGGTGCCCATCCACTGCTCTGTTAAAATGCTCATCACTAGAGTATCAGCTACAGCTCCAGACTTAACAGTTCAATTAATCTCATTTAGATTGCCTTTGTAAAAATAGTTAACACAATTTAATTAAAGGCCACATTGATATGCATAGACATATATAGAATAAAAGTAGTTAATTAGAATCTTCAAGCTATCTTTTTTAATTGGCTGAGTTATAAGAACTTTCTTGCAATTCATAATTGTAATTCCTTGAGCAACTTCTCTGATGGATAAAATGTGCGAGACTGTATAAATACTTACTTTGTTAAAATAATGATTTTTCCTCCTAATACATTAAATGCCAGAAGGGAGCCACAGAATGCAGCCAACATGGGAGATTACTTCTTATCAATGAATGCACAATTCACTCTTCAGGTGATGCTTTCTGAAATATGGTTCAAATCATACTCTGTTCTCATGTCAGCACTGTCAGTGGGAAACAACATTCATCTGTCTAGGTAAGTGGAAATCTTTCACTGTATCACACACAGTAATGCACAGGATAATCATTAGCTTAAATTCGAGGAAGTAAGGAAGGAAGCCCTTGTGTATAGACATTCACAGAGGAGGGACAAAAAATTAAGTAAAATTCCTTGTATTGAAGTATAACACCTGGTACACTCAGGTCCTGCATATCACACTGTGCCCCAACTACATTTAGTTGGTTCAGTAGGGGGACCTGCCACAATTTGCCCCCCCCCCGAGTAAGCTGGAGCATCGGAAAGTGAGGGTAGCAACTTACAGTGATGGGGCTAGGTGGTTATATGGTGCAGATGGGAGGCAGTATGGTGAGGTGGTTTAAAGCTCTGAACTGCAAATCTGGGTTTGAATCCTATAGCACCCATTTGCATACTGTGTAACCCTAAGCAAGTTGCTGAGCTTCCTTGTGCTCCCAGGTTGCACTTGTAAACAAGCTTTCAGCTTAGTGTGCCTTACCTGGTTAAATAATTAGGAAACAAAAAAGATGGGAGTAGAACTAGCATGGAAAAAAATACAAATTAAATAAATAGATAAGAGAGATAGATAGAAAGATACCAAACAAAAAATCATTTCAAGTGAAATTCCTGTGAGTTGGAAGAGAGTAGAAACTGAACTTATTTATTACTGTTGATGTCTTTTATAAGTCATATTTTATGAGTTTTCCATATTATATAGACATGGAATTGCCATACAAATAATAGTACTGTGACACATCTTCACCCCTAGAGAGCACTGATGTGACTTTTGTACACTACAGGACCCCAGATACAGTAGGCATCTCAGAACACAACTACATCGGGCTGTACACTAACTTTTCACATGTACACTAAGTAGTTCCTTTTTTATGACCACTGTTATGTCTGCCCCTCTGCTGGACAGACATACCAAGATTCAGGAGACATGCATAATTTTATTCCTATAGTTTACCTCCCTGCCTTTGCTGGGGGGGGGGGTTAAAATGAGACTTGTTTTATCAGAGTAAGCAATGCACAACAAATACTCATGGAGTAGTATTTGATCAGTCAATGAAATTTCTTCTAAAGATAATTTTGAGGTTATCTGGAATTATTTTTCATGTCATCTTTGGTTTGTGTGTGTCAGCCATATGAGACATGAATATGCTAAATTGAATTAGAAGGAATTTGAATTTGATGGTAAAGTACCGTAAAAGCACCTGCTGTCTCACAAGTACTTTTAATTTCTTGATGGAGTATCATGTGAGTGCATAATGGTGATGGCACAGCATAGGGTTGAGCAGGCATGTACCACTGTGGAGCAATCAAGTTCACATGGAGAAGGAAGATGAGTGCATTTGGCCTGAGCAGACTGATTGTGGTACACAGGAATACTGGATCTTCAAATTAACCTTTTTATTTTCAACAGTCTCCAGCTCTGCTCAGTTCAATACAAACCGATAATAGCATTTAAACTGATAAGAAAACAAAGCAATAAAAGAAACTGATCAGGTAATGAAAATGATTTATCATGAGAGATAGGCACTGGGAATATACATAGAAATATAGATGCAGTTTTACAGGCAGAATAGACCTGCTATCGATCAAGTCTACACAGACCCTGCATTGAACAATTGCAGTTAAAAAGGAATAACACATGACTATATGCCTGGTACCCACCTTGCACGAGGGGTCAGAGATTCAAAGATCCTTGCTTGCACTTGTAAAATGTTTGCCCTAGGAGCAAATTGCTATAGTACCTGGAGCAAACAACTAATACATTGGAGCTTGCTCAAGTACTGAGCTACTGCTAAGGGCATGTTCTGATACGCCATCCCAGCTGAGCCAGACACTGTCCCAATTGCTTCCACAAATCACAACCACCTAATAGTCAAAAGATGACTGTTGCCAATACAGAGATATGGGGCTTGCAGCAGCAAACAGGCAGTTAGGGCCCACAAAAGGCAATTGCTGAAGTGGAACAATCTGCCATATTTTTACATCTTAATGCAAATGATCTTATAGCCCTGGCAAAGTGCCATGGGGGGATTTGCATCCCATTAAGGCCTCATGACAGGCCTAAAGCAAAGCTAGCTTGCACTTCCACCCACAGGGTGCATGTGTGATATGCACTATTAGACCCTTATACTCCAGTGGTCCCCCACTCTCAGATCACTCATCATCTATAGGTACAGTGTTTTCCTGGGCCCAGTTCCAGAAGAAGCCCTTAGAGTAATGCACATTGCACTGCTCCAAGGGGTACAGCAATGCCTGGTGTGCCAGGAACCCTGCTCCATATTCCAAAAGAGAAAGCAGGGTTCCTGTGTCAAATGCCCTGTGATTGCCACAAGTGCGGGACTGGGCCTGACCAATGGCGCACCAACAGCACATGCCGTAAGGCCATGGCACCCCCGTGCAGTGAGGAATGGGCATCACTGGTGGTGATGGTGTGGGGAGATACAGGTGCCCAGTGGGGGTGTGAGGGCAGGTGGGGTCATAGGGTGTGTCAGTGTGCCAGCAGGGTGGTTGGGCATTGCTTCACCACCCAGCAGGGTACAAATGCCCATGATATGTTGATTCAGGGGCATTTGCACTCCTCTGGGTCCCATAACAATCCCATACATCCCAGCTGCCACACTGACCCTCCCTATGCCCCTCTGTGCCCCTCCTACCCACAGACCCCACTAGTAGCCCACATGTCAGGGTGTGCCAGTCAGTTGCAAGGGGCTTAGACCACCTCCAGGCAGGTCTAAGTGGAGCACCTTGTGACATCCACGATGAGGCTCTTGGAATCAGAATTGTGAGCCCCACCATGGTGCAAGTGCCCTTGCGACCTGGCATAACGAGTTGCAGGTCACCAGGGTGGCACAATGTCCATTTGATGCAATGGATTCCCCTTTTGGAGCAGCCCATGATCTGGATTGGGGAATGCTGCAACGGGGGATGCAAGGTAGAACGTGTTACTTTGCTCTTTGGTGCAAGCACCTTGCATCTGCCAGAATGGCTTCTGAAATTGTCCCTGGTGTCTAGTGGTTCTCCACCCCATCCCAGTTGCATGTCCTGTTGTATTTATGGCATTCCCTGATTTTCAGTGCCCCCTCAACCCCACATTACCCATGCTTTTATATTTATGATATTCTCTGGCAACCAGTGGTCTTCCCACTGCTGATCACCCATTCTAGTATAGGTATGATAATCCCTGTTATCCTGTGGTTCTCCACCCCCTGGATTGCTGGCCCATATCCTATACTTTATTCCCTGATATTCTAGTAGTCCCCCAACCCTGATTGCTGATCACTTTACTTTCTGAAATGCAATCCACTCTTGTAAACATTGGCTGTATGAGGCAGACAGTGGCCAGTGGAGGTAGTGAGTAATGGGGGAGTACAAGGGGGGCCTTGCTGATAGAGCGGTGGAGAGCCTTAGAGCCATCAATGGTGGGGGTGTGGTGAGATTTAAGTTCAAGGAATGGGTTGCATTGTGAATGGTAATGATATTGGCAATCAGGAGGTAGGAGGACCACTAGATTACCAGGGGATAGTGTGTAGGATACAGACCAGTGACTGGGGTGATGGACACTGGAAGCCAGGGAATGCCAAAGCTATGCCAGACAGGTGATCAGAGGGAGCAGGGGGATCACTGGACTCTATATATCACAAATGTAATAGGGCAGATGATCAAAGGGTGGGGGGAATGTTACATGTCAGGAAAAAATGTTACCCATGCAGGATGGGTGACCAGTTGAGAGGCGCACCAGCCTAAGACTAGGTTTTGGGGAGGTGTTAAGTAGTATGTCATTTATTGCCTCTCCAAGCCTTCAGATATGCCAGTGCACCTACTGTATATACAAGTGCAGTCAGCTGCTTTGCAGAGGCATACTGGCTTAAGATGGAGCTGCTTGCAAATTTATTTTTTATATAAAAGTTGATGATTTACAGGATAAGTTCCATGAGAAACAAATCTCGTTTATAGAACATCCCAAGTCATAAATGCAAGAACAAACAAAATACATTTTTAAAAGTATTAAATACATAAGAGACAAGTACACAAGACACAAGTCCAAAATACAGTATAGACCATGAAATACAGTGATGATAAATACAACAGTTGGTATGAGCAATCAATTAAAACAAGTGCAGGTAAGTTGTTCCCGTAGGATCAACTTTTTCAGATTTTGTTTAAAAATAAACACAGAGCAAGAATTCTGTAACGGGAGGAAGTTTGTTCCTTGAGACTGGGGAATCGTATGAGAAACAATCTCTCAAAAAATTAGTTTGGAACCTAGGCAAAGACAGACCTCGATTAGGGACAATGAATTTGAAAATACAGTAGGTTAATGCCTTGCTACCTGTGCCTACCAATATGGCAGATTTAGTGAATCCCCTGCCATTGGGGCACTTACCACAGTTAGAGAGGTGTTAAGTTAACCCATTTTGAAGGTGCAAACTGTCCTCCAGTATCCTGGCCCTGATGTGTTATCCCAATGGCTGCAGGTTCTACAATGCAATTTGCATCTATCCATTATAAAAACTCTAACCTTGTGGAATTCATACATGATCAGCTTATCTTGATACAAATATAGCATGCATTTGTAGTAATGTTAAGATGCTAATCATAATTTGATTCACCAGGCCACATGTAGAAGTTGCAAAGTAATCTCATAAGGATCAGAAAACTTGCAGACAGGCATAATTACAGTATATCTTTTCTGGTGAAATAATGGCTGCATACACAGCACATTCAGTACAGAGCACATGTTAATAATTAGCAATATGGCTGGTGGGTCAGATTATCTATATAATGTGGAAAACACAGGTAGGCAATGGCACAAGGGAAATTAGTGAATGGCAGCAGTACATAGGATAAACATGAGTGTGCATTACATGTTGGCCACATTAGACTGCTGTGTGAAGAGTTAGGATGGTAGATACAGCAAAGTGGAGAGACATGCTTCATGCTTAATCATTGATAGGGATTGCTCCCCTGAAATTATACTAAAGTAAGATGTCAGTGACTCCTCCACTTATTAAGCTGACATCCTACATTAAGTTGAAATGTGAATTATTCACTGCATGTGTTTTGTTTACCCTTCCAATGCAAGCGTTCATGTTTGTCCCACAGAGTACAGGATAAATAGGAAGTCATGCCCTCATATATAGAACAATCAGGTTTACTGACTTGGTGCATGATGGTGGTACAATCAGTGCAGAGCAGGCTATACACAAGTCAACCATTGGTCATGAGGATGATGGATGGGTCTGTCTCTGTAAACGATTTTAAGGTCATACACTCATTGCAAGGTCTTCTGTGCTACCAGGTGGAAGTCCCACATATTTATTTTGATGAAAGAGAGTTGCTCAAAATTGGTGGCAATTAACAGAGTTTTATGTCATGATGCTTCCAGCAACACTAGAGACTTACCCAGAGTACACACTGGAACAAAGGCAGCTTAGGTAATAGATATAAACTTCTGTTTGAGGTAGCCACATTTTCTACTTTTTCAAAAATACAGTTGATCCTCACTGAAACAGAGGACTATCCTGATTGTGAAGTACTCCTGCAGCATAGTAATTGCTCTGGTTTATAAACCCACTTTGAAGGAGATATGCCACTTTACCAGCTGCTATTGCAGTTCACACAGAGCAAGAGACATGTAACACATCCTCAAAAGGCCAATCATTAGTCTAGCTGCTACATTCTGCACCATCTGCAGGTGTTGTAATGTACCTCTCTGACTCTATGGTATACAGTATTGCAGCAGTCAAGCCATGATGCCAAAAACACCTGTATTAGAATCACCAGGTTGCCGGGTGAATAACAGATTTAATCCAGCTGATGTTCCTTAGATGGTAAAAGCCACACTAGATTACAACTGATACCTGAGCCTCAAGTATCAGCCCTTTATTCCAGAATGACCCTCAGATTTTTCACCTTTGTGGCAGCCAAAAGCTTTGATGAGTCAAGTCAAAGCTCAGTCTCCTTTTAAGTAGTTGCCACTCTCCCCCTATGGCCTGGATCAAATACTAGTACCTCAGTCTTATCAGGGATGAGTCTTAACTAACTCAATGACATCCAATTCTGGATATCAGCCAAGTATTTACTATGCATACATACTGCACCTGGTATCCCATGTACAAAAACACTTACAGCTGGGTATCATCTGCATAGCAGTGAAATTCCAGCCCATAATGTCTAATGATCACTCCCAGGACTGGCATGTATACTGCAAACAACATGGATGAGAGGGCCATACCCTGGGAACACCCCAAGATAGCAACACCGGGTGTGAGAAGAAATCCTGCAACACCACCCTCTGCGTCCTGTCTCTAAGGTAGGACTCAGACCAGCAGATGACTTTAACAGTGACCCCTACATATTCCTTTAGCTGATCCAGCAACAGCCCATTGTCTACAGTGTCAAAAACTGAGGAGAGGCTGAGAAGAATGATAATTTACTGCTCTCCTCTATCCCTCACCCTGAGAAGGTCATTTTGCACCCTGACCAGTGCAGTCTCAGTGCTATGCTTAGACCTAAATACAGACTGAAGAGGCACACAGATGTTGTAGGCAATGAGGTGCACCTTGAGCTGTAGTGCAACCACCTTCTCAGTAACTTACCTACAAAAGCAGGTTAGAGACAGGTCAGTAATTTACCAGGTTATCTAGGTCCTGCAGTGGTTTCTTCTGGAGAGGCTCCACCAGGGCATTTTTAGTTCAGATGTGAGGACCCCCTCGGACAAGTTGCACCAGAAAATCCCAGTGAACAGTGGGCCCAGATAGCCAGCACAGCTCACCAGTATCCACATTTCACCTGATCCAGTTTGCAAAAGGTCAGTCATAGCACAGAAATCACCTCAGTTCTCCTCTATTGTCACTGGTCTAAAATTCCCCTATGATAGCTGACTGTGTCTGTGGAGTGTCAGTTCAGCACTACAAGTTTGCCATAGCCCACTTGGCGAAATCCCAGCCTGAATAGAGAACACCCTGTTCGAGAAGAACTGTGTAAACTCTGCTCATTTAGCAGGTGGAAAAGCTCTCACAGCTACCAGATCTATCAGATGAAGCAACCTATTTACAGTCCAGAATGGCTAGTTGGTCAATTTCTCCCAGCAGCAATCCCCCTCAATAGAAAGTCTGTCTTCTACTGGGAGATTGTCCATTGGTATTCACTGTAGTGAGAATCCCAAAGCCAAGTTGTTCTCCTGAGCCCCAGGTCTCCTCCAACAATGCTCCAACCTCAGCCCCCTTGCCTTTATCTTCCAGTGCTCACTGTCACACTACGGTGACCAATGGTGACACAAGGTGGTGTACATGGATAGTTTCTACCTGATTGAAGGTGACGGCTCTATTATAAGCCACCACAGCCTCCTCTGAACCTGCAGAACATGTCCCCACTACCTAAACTTTACATGCTCAGAGGTTACCTCCACTGGGGGTAACAGTTACATAGCTCATAATCCTGGAACTCGGGTTGGATTCTGGAATGTGTTTTATCTAAACTCATGGCTACCTCTCCCCTTATGTGATGTCATGGTTAGTAGTCTTATTGGTAGTATTTGGACCTTCATCCCTATGGGACCTTCAGTCATCTGGCTTACATCCCTCCTGCATTTCTAGGTGTCAAACCCTCTTCAACAGTGTTCTTCTCTCCTTGCAGCACCTTGAACAGGTTATAATCTATTAAATGGAATAGAGAAAGTGCATACTAAATCTCACATTGCACAAGCATCCATACAAATCTGAATTTCATTTAACCTATTCTACATTGCAAACATTACACAGCATCCATCTCAATGTGCTACAACCTTACTTAGTATTAGTCCTCCATTTCTGCATACAATACAATATCCATTCATTCATGATTTGCCTGATAACCCAGTGAACTGAAGTCCCTCACTGATTGTGTTGTTTTCAGTTCAAAAAAGGCATCCCATGATAGACATCATAGAAACATCCAAATACCTCTAAGGTATCAGTAAGGTAAAGGAGGGTAGAATTTTGAACAGAAAGAGATGCTCAAGGAAAAAGGGCATGATGTGAAGGTGGACGGAGGAGACTTGGAGAGGATGTGAAGAAATATTTATTTATTGAAAGGGTAGCAGACATCTGGAACAGCCTTCCAGCGGAGGTTGTGGGTACCAAAATGGTAACAGGTTTTAAACATGCATGGGGTAGACACAAGGAGACCTTAGTAACAGCGGGGGGGGTAAGGCCAGGGATCAATTAAGGTCGATGGTAGCACGGTAGATAGGGACTGGGGCAGACTAGGTCAGCCAGGAGGTCTTTTTCTGCTGACAGCTTCTATGTTTCCAATGCTCAGAGTGCCTGTACAAATTCAATCAAAAATATACATCAGACAAAAACAAAACAAGTACACAAACCAATTATAACTACATCAATACCATACAGTAGTTAAGATGCATAGAAAAATTTAAACAAAAATGAATACATCTGAACTATCCAAATCCTTGTATGGGTAGGTGATTGTTTAGCTGGTTTCAAAAAGATGATACAAAACTATCTGAGCAAATCCTCTTATGGATTGTGTTCCAGAGAGCAGAGGTCATCATTGAAAAGTCCATAGTCAAGCGAACTTTAACCTTGAGGGTGGTACCTAACAATGTCGCTGCCCTGTGGGCCTCAGAACCCTGGATGGTACATAGGGAGTCAAGAGCGTGCTTAGGTATTAGAGCCCAGTCTGTTCAAGGCTTTATATATTAATAAAATAATCTGCCAGTCAGTGGATATACAGAAAAGGGAACATATTTTTCTCTATCAAAACAGCTATAGCATGGTTGATATCCATGCTTCAGGTAAGATTCATAGTGAAATGTTGCCAACTTCTTTCATCTGTTCCCCTTGATATACAGTTGCAGCAATAGTCATGGTCAGATATTCCAAGATAGTTTGCAATATTACTAAAGAAAGTCTCTCTGGGGACCCTGCAGTGGTACAGTACAAGTTACATTAAACTGTTCCACCAATGAGTTGGTTTAGCATTGTTTCCTACAGAGGGCAATGCACTGGTAACTCATATTGCACTGGTTTTCAGTGCTTAATAAGCTAAAAAGCAACATTTGCAAAATATTTTTGCAACTCAGTTGGAATTCATCTGCAGTCCAGTCATAATGCAACGCAAAACTGAGTTTAACTCTCAAGAAACAGTTTGTGCAGGACTTTATGCTGGATCCAGCAACACTTATGCAACTCAATCAGAAATGCTAAAGCAACTCATTGGAGGAACAGTTCAATGTGACTTGTACTGTATTGCAGTCAGGCAGTGAATTTCTCTACAGATACTGCAGATATTTCAGGAAATATCTGGCCATATCAATTGCTGCAACAGTTGATGTTGCCTACCATGCAGAGCTGGTGATTGTAATGATTGGGACATGGGAAAAAACTGTGAAATACTCTGCTGAATACTATCAGAGGATATCAGTACATCACCCTCCTTTTCCATGCTTGAAAGTACCATCATCTACCTGACAGGTGCAAAATACTTGTGTAGAACATATTTCTTCTGTAGGTCAACCACTTTGTTTCTAAATAACTCCCAGGATTCATTATATCCATGTTTGTCATTTCTTCTTTCCACTCTTATTTTTCTAATTCTTATTTCTTACTATGGTTTGCCTAGTTATAAATGAAAGAAAAGTGACTTACTTTTGCTTTGATGAATATCCCTGCTTCTTGTTAGCACCACCACCAAGTGATCACTGGTTTCTAATGGGTCCAACATTTTGTAGGAACAATTTTCAATACTGTTCATAAGAACTATAGTAACTCTATTATGCTAGCTCCACTGGTTTTATGTTTGATGACTTGCATTAGACTAAATTCTCTAACAACATCTAAGAATTCATTTCCTTGTGCACTGTTCAATAACTGGTTGTGCCAGTTAATAACTGCCTGGTTGAAGTCTCCAAAACTGAGTACTTACCACAAACTACTGAAGTACATTATCTCCCTCATATATTCAGTGAATGTGTCTTTATTACTTCCTGGTGGAATATAAACAGTTCTTTTTACTCATTTTTTTGGTGTTAAATATTATTAATTGATGCCCAAACAGTTCTGAGATTGTATGAATCTGACCAATGAAATTCAGTACATTATAATATATTTGTCTATGTCCATGAAAAGCTTGTACCAAACTGTGACATGAGGGGTCAATTTTTAAATGCAGAGTATATCATTTTTTTAGTCATTTCAACATGCTGTGACCCTGCAGTGAAATGTGCACTGTGTTGTGGGATAACTCACTTTGAAATGCCTGAGAAAAATGAACTTTAAAGTTCTGAATGTTATGGTGGACACCAAGCATGCATTCTGAATGTTATGGTGGACACCAAGCATGCGTTCTGAATGTTATGGTGGACACCAAGAATGCATTCTGAATGTTATGGTGGACACCATGCTGCAGTGCAAGTTCTTCAAAGTTAACAAATTGGCATCTATTTGAGAAACTGTATGAAAATATATTTGTCATGGTGCAGATAACAGATGGACACAACAACTACAATTCCAGTGCAACCCACTTGCTTTCGTGGGAGGTTTATTTATTGCAACCAAGAATGTTTACAATAAAACATGGTTCAGTTCTATGGCAGGGACATCCCCTGGCACAGTATTAAATGTTATTTATTTAGTGTTTGTAAACTGGGTAAGGCCCTCTAGGCACAAGTGCCTGTTTTCAAGGGCGATCCAGGAGCTTTGGGCTGGTTAAGTGACATTCTCAGAGTCGCACAGTATGCAGTTGGAGGTTGGAGAATCAAATCCAGGTTTGCAGGTACCAAACTCATTCACAGCTCATTACTCTAACCTCTAGACTTTTAAAGCAATATTTGATAATGTCCCACACTAATCTATTTCAGTTCCAGTGCTGCTTTAGCTTTTCGTATCTCGCTGAGATTATTTGCTGTACTTGTGGTTGAATTTGGCTTTCTGCATTCAGAGTTAATGGCCCATGAAAAAGTCTGTGTTGCCTGACCACATTGGTGTCCTGTTTTCGTGGCCATATGTATGATCCATTCACATGTCGCTGCAGAAATATGACTGAAAAAAGACGTCTCGCTTCAATGAATTCCACCACCTGCCCAATAAAAAATGTTTTTGAATAGTACACTGCATAGAATCTCTCAACTTGTATTTTGTCTGGGTTCATTTTTTTCTTTTGAATTGGTGGAAGTACAATGTGTTGAGCAGTGGTGGAAGGGTCTGTTGCAGATGTTCCTGAAGCAGAAGAGGGTTCTGTCAGTGGTGTGATGGAAACATCATTGGGATCCATCACTAGAGTGCTGGAAGTATCACTGGGGTCTACTGATGGAGTTGCTGTAGCAGTTGAAGATTCCTTCAGGGGAGTGTCGGAATCCGCATGGGGTCCATCACTGGAGTTGAGGCACATGGATCCATCACTGGATAGCCAGAAGCATCCCTGGGGTACATCACTGGAGTTGAGGCACAGGAGTCCATTACTGGATAGGCAGAAGCATCCCTAGGGTATATCACTGGAGTTGAGGCACAGGAGTCCATCACTGGAAAGGCAGAAGCATCACTGGGGTTCATCGCTGGAGTTGTAGGAGCAGTTGAAGGATTTAGCAGTGCAGTGCCAGAAGTAGTGCAGGGGTCCATCACTGTAATTGCAGTCATTGATATGCCAGGAACAGAGTCCAAGTTCATCCGGTGGGCAGGCATTTCAGTAACGCAAGTTCTTACATGTGAAATTGTAAGCCTCCTTACTGTCCATGGTTGTATATGTTCTTTGTTCAGACATGGACCATTATCAGTTTGGCAGTGAATGCAAAAACAACTTAAATTTCTGCTGGCCACCACACCAGGCACCACAGTCTTCACACTTTGGATCTGTCAAGTTCCGGGGACAGGTTTCACATCTTTTCTGTTTGGCCTTCTTATGCTGTTGTTAGGCATCCAGAAGAAAATTCTTTGGTAGTGTCTGCATTCCTCAGTTGGAGGTACTAGAGTTAGAGTATCCCAACAGTACAAAAACAGCTCTTCTGCTGTGGAAATGTCAGCACACCATGACATGACAGCCAATGTTGCCATTGATTTAACAACAGCACTCTGTCCATCTGAAGGGCCCTTCCCATGCCTTGATCCAAAGTATGCCCTTTCAATTGAAAATCTAAATTCTTGGGTAGCCATTGAAATTGCATTGAATGCCCACTTTGATTTATATTGGCTCCCATAGCCATTGTAAAATGTGCCTCCTTTTCTATGATAAGGTGCCGGGTCTTTGTGAGATGTGTGTTGGCCATGTTAATGAAGTGCTGAACTGCATGATGGTCATGTATGATGTCCTGTGAAATGAAAACCAGGGATTCTGTGATGGTACCTTCACAATGAGCACATTTGTAGTATGTAACAATGGGGTGCACTGTAGCCTGTTCATGATACCAGTGGCAGGATTGGATCTCATCCTGGTATTTGCAGGCATAGTTCTCAGCAAAGTCCAGCACCATGATAACCCATCCCTGAGGTGGTTTCTTATCAAGCATTTTGAACTGGTAGTGTTGCCATGCAGCCACATGCAGGTGGTGCCCCAAAAACTGAAGATCCTCCTTAAGCATGTTCATAAGTTGTTGTAGTGTCATCAGCTTGCTCTTCAGCACTTTTTGGGATGTTTTTGTTTCTATTCCATCTGTCTTTTTGGTCAAAGTCATGCTTTCCCACTGATACCACCTTACCATTTCTGACCCATATTTTCTCAACAGTCCCTCTGTGTGCTTATCTATTGCATCAACAGAACAGCTGTCACACATCTTATCCACACAGTCTCTTCTAAAGAACCTGTTACCTTCTTGCTTTGGACACATGGTCAGTTCCACAGCTTTGTATATGTTCAGGACTTTGCACTCATTCATTTTATGATTATGGGCCATGCGGTTTAAAGTGCATAGTTTTAGGAGACATTTTTGCAGTACTCGCATAGGCACTGGTCAAGTTTCTGCTGTTTGGCAAGTTTAATATGTGTGGGTCATAGACTGTTGAATCTTGTTGCACCAATATGGCAATCTGGGTTTTCCTTTAGAAATTCTTGGTGCAGTTTATTGAGCGGTTTGGAAAGGAAAGCTTTCACACACTGATTTCTTTTCAGAAACCCCTTCTTGTAAGGTACAGGAGTGGCAGAATCTTCAAAAAAAGTCTAACTTTATTGGCCATTTCCAAAGGCAACGATGATTTGTGTGTATTTTTCACACGCTTCTGTTCCCTGCGCATTGCATTCATCAAGGTTGTCCAGCTGATTCCAAGGGTTCTGCTGGCATCACGTAGCATCTTATATTTTTTCAAATACAGAAGTGCTTGGACCCATTCACCTTTCTGTTTTTGTCCACTACTGACTTTCTCCTTTGTGGCCTCCAACAGTTTCTTCCCCAAATTTCCACAACAGGCCATGTTTTTTCCTCTTTTTCCCAGTGCTGCCTTCTTTGCAGGTGAACATGTTGTTATCAGCTTTTCCACTGTATATGCAAAATGGGTGGGTGACTGTGGCAGTGCTGATAGTGCCCTTTGACGTGCCTTCCAGATGGCACTATCAGATCGGGGGTCCTTCACTGCAGCTGCATCAGGGGTACTAGGTACATTTGCTAGAACTGAAACTGTGGTGCCGGTGTGTGCTTCTTTGGACTCCTTGTAGGTTTGTCATCTTTTTTCATTGATTCTCATCTTCTTCTGTGCTGACATAGCTGCACGTTGCTTTCTTTTCTGTTCCCTCCATTTCTCTTTTTTCTGTTGCTTTTTTTGTTCCTCTCCTCTTGTCTCTCTTCTTGTGGTCAGTTTGCAAGTAACTGCACACTCTGCATTACTGGTTTCCTCCAGTTTCTTTTGCTTTTGACGGTCTCTGTGCTTCTGTGCTCGCAGCCTAGACTTCTCTCAGTATTCACGGCGCTTTTCCTCATCCAGGTTCTCACGGTAAGCTTTTGATCGAGCTTTGCAGGTATTCAAATATGCTTCATAACGTTCATGGTCATTCTTGATGCCAGCTCTGAAGCGTTTACTTCTCTCCTTTTCTGTCAGCGGAGTGGACAGCAATCTCAGTGCAAAGTTGATAAAGGATGTAGCAGACACACATGGTCTTTGGCTACATTGAGATTCCATTGTTCAGAAGAACCTTAAAGATCAAAAAGAGTCAGAATTAATTACACACAATAACTTCCTCTTTCACAGCTGATATGGCCTGTACAACAGGGCACAATTTCTTCACTGCAGAGAAGGACAGAAGGAGAGTGAACACACACTGATTGACTCAGAACTGATGGTATGATGGAATGAAGGAGTTAATCACATCAATTGTGACCCGAGGAGATGCAATGATGGAAGGAAGGAGAACATATCAACAGCCTCACAAGATAGAAAACAATGGAAGATAGCAGAGCGCACATCAGTTGCCAGAGAAGAAATGATGGAAGGAAGGAGAGGGCATGTCAGTTGCCTCCGAAGAAATGATGGAAGGAAGGAGAGCGCATGTCATTTGACTCAGAAGAAATGATGAAAGAAAAGAGAGGGCACGTCAATTGCCTCAGACAAAATGATGGAAGGAAGGGGAGTGCACGTTAGTTGCCTCAGAAGAAATGATGGAAGGAAGAAGAAGGCAAATCAGTCATTTCACACAAGATGAGAGACAAGGAATGTGATGAAGCAAAGTGGTGCACTGCAACAGGAACTAAAAACTCTATGCATCATGTGAATCACAAATCGGATGCATAGCAGCAACCGACACCAGACATTACACAGCAAACCATGGATTAAAAAGGGGAAACACAACATCGGATGGACATCAGGGCCCAGCACCACAGCAAGCAAACTGACATCAACAAAAACATTTTTAAGGCCATTCCCCTGGCAGGGGTGCACTGTACCCAGTTGTAGTGATTGCCCATTGACAAGGTGGAGGGCTACAAAAACATTCATGCCAAGCAATACTCTGAACTCCCCCCACCCCCCAAATAACCACAGACCGCAGGTTCTCAACATGGCCGGAGGTCGAGCAGCAAAGAAAGGCCTGCCCAGCATCCAGCCAGGTGGAGGCCGTGTGATGGGTGGTTGCACAACATCGGACAGATGTCAGGGTCCAGCACCACAGAAGTGGAAACAGCAAGCAAACCAACTTCAACAAAAACATTTTTAAGGCCATTTCCCTGGCAGGGGTGCACTATACCCAGTTGTAGTGATTGCCTATTGACAAGGTGGAGGGCTACAAAAATATTCATGCCCAAGCAATACTCTGAACTCTGCCCCCTTCCCAAATAACCACAGACCACAGGGTCTCAACATGGCCAGAGGTTGAGCAGCAAAGAAAGGCCTGCCCAGTATCCAGCCAGGTGGAGACCGTGCGGTGGGTGGTTGCACAACATCGGATGGACGTCAGGGCCCAGCACCACAGAAATGGACACAGCTAGCAAACCAACTTCCACAAAAACATTTTTAAGGCCTTTCCCCTGGCAGGGGTGCAGTATACCCAGTTGTAGTGATTGCCTATTGACAAGGTGGAGGGCTACAAAAATATTCATGCCCAAGCAATACTCTGAACTCTGCCCCCTCCCCAAATAACCACAGACTGCATGGTCTCAAAATGGCCAAAGGTGACGCAGCAAAGAAAGACCTGCCCAGCATCCAGCCATTTAAAGACCATGCAGTGGATGCTTTTAAAAAATGTGCAGACGTCAGCACACAAAACCCTAGAAGTGCACACAGAAAATGACATATTAAACAAACAAAGCTTTCAGTAGCAGGCAGACTGACCAATAGTCCCCCCCCACAACCACACACTGCATGGTCTCAAAATGGCCGAAGGTGAAGCAGCAAAGAAAGGCCTGCCCAGCATCCAGCCATTTAAAGACCATGCGGTGAGTGGTCATGCGGTGGGTGGTTTTAAAAAAAGTGTGCTGACGTCAGCACACAAAACCCAAGAAATGCACACAGAAAATGACATATTAAACAAACAAAGCTCTCGGTAGCAGGCAGGCTGACCAATAGCCTCCCCTCCACAACCAGACACCACATGGTCTCAAAATGGCCGAAGGTGAAGCAGCAAAGAAAGACCTGCCCAGCATCCAGCCATTTAAACACCATGCAGTGGGTGGTTTTAAAACAAAAAGCTCTCAGTAGTAGGCAGGCCGACCAATGCACAGAGAAAATCACATACTGTATTAAACAAACCAACTGCCCTCTCCCGCCCACCACCACAGACCACATGGCTGAAGGGGCGAGCAGCAAACAAGGCCTGCTCAGCATCCAGTCATGTGGTGGTGTGGTTCTAAAAATTCAGACGGAGTCACAGGAAAAAGCCAAACCACAGATTTTAAAAACAACACCAACTCCCCCACACCACCACCACCACAGACCACATGGTCTCACCATGGCTGGAGGTTGAGCAGCAAACAAAGGCCCACCAAAACACATGGATAGGAAACAATCCCAGACACAAAAGAAATTTAATAAATAGATAAATGAAGCTGCTGTTGTGTGTTTAAATTCATTTAAACATACAGCAGCACACATTGTACTCAGCAGCTTCACTGCCTTTACTCACAGCCAAAAAGCATTTCTTTGCCAGTACACTACAAAACCCCAGTGGCCCAACAATGACCCCAGAAAAGCACACTTCAAGGCCAGCAGGGAAACCAGCAACACTGTACATAAGAACCCAAAGAAAAACTATTTTAAACTCCCTTGTCCTCTAATCTCCCTCACTTCCCACTTCCCACACTAGCAAAAGGCAGGCTTGCTTACCTGGGTTAACTGGTCATAAAAGCAATAACACTGCACACTGCCAAAGAAGCCATTTTAAACTCCCTCGTCCTCTAATATCCCTCACTTCCCACTTCCCACACCAGCAAAAGCCAGGCTTGCTTACCTGGGTTATCTGGCCACAAAAGCAAGTTGGGAATCAAACTGGGCTCCAATTCAGGGGCAAAAAAAAAGTCGGGGCTACATTTTGGCAAACCAGCCACTGGGGCATTCAATGGATGCCATTTCAGTCATGGGGCTGTTCCAAATGTACTGCAGACACCACATATGCCTGATCTGAATGCATCAAGACGTGGCACTTAGTGGTGTCCGTGAAGTAGAAAATCACCTCCCAGCCGCCAAATTGACTCGCTTGGGCAGCAATGTTACAATAAAGAAAGATGCATTGCTTTTACCAATGCAGCACACCATTTGTCCCGTCCCTAATACTGGCAGACAAACTGGAACACTTACCTCTGATGTTCCAAACACACTTTTGGGAGTCAGTGGGCCTCCTGTTCTTAACGCACTGGAGCTGCTAAACAATGGACATGATGACTCTCTGGCAAGAAAAAACGTGAATGAAAGGTGCCAGGCAGGTAGAAATGCCACTATTTGTACCTCTCACAAACTCTGATCAAAACGGGGCAGATGAGAATCACGGGGAGTTCAGGCAATCAATGGGGGGACACGGGGAGGCTGTTCTGAATGCACCAGACAAATTAACGGACACGATTGGATGAAGACCTTAAAGAGATGACTTCACTAGCAAAGTTCAACACCAGGCAAGGTTAAGTACCTGCCATTATAACGAGGGGAGCCACAGGAACACGCAGGAACAGAAAGAAAAAGGATACAGTTGAAATAAAATATGATTATTGGTCTGTGTTCTGAATGTACTAGCTGAGGATACCAGCTAGTACATTCAGAATACATTTTGGGGGCACTTAAACAATAAAAATAAAGGGGAGAATAGCATAGGGAGGGTTAAAAAAGCACAGGACAACATATGGAGTATTTAAAGCAAACTTTATTTCAACAAATACATGGCACAATTGTTGGAAAGCACACATCTCAAACCTATATGTTTTCCATGTCACAGTTTAGCACTAATAATACAGCATGAAAATAGAAACATAGAAACATAGACTTTGACAGCAGATAAGGACCACTTGGCCCACCTAGTCTGCCCATTTCCCTACCTAGAGGATAAGCTGCAGATCCTATTTAACCAACAGCCTATTTCTTCCTACCCCCCACAAAAATTGCCTTATGTCTGTCCCATACATTCTTGAATTCTCCCACAGTTTTAGACCCCACAACCTCCTCAGGAAGGCTGTTCCATGCGTCCTCCACCTTTTCTGTGAAAAAATACTTCCTCACAATTACCCTGAGCCGTCCCCCCTCTATCTTCACATTGTGTCCCCTTGTTCTTGCACATCTCTTTTTCTGAAAGATGCTACCCTCTTGGACTTTATTGATTCCACTGAGGTACTTGAATGTTTTCTTTCCTCAAGGGTATACATATTAAGCTCCTTTAGCCTGTCCTCATATGGCTTCTCTTGCAGACCCTGCACCATTTTAGTTGCCCTCCTCTGAACTGCCTCCATCCTGTTTATGTCCTTGTGGAGATGGGGTCTCCAGAACTAGATGCAGTACTCCAGATGGGGTCTCACCAACTGTCTGTACAGGGGGATAACAACTTCCTGTTTTCTGTTGGTGATGCCTCTCCCTATACATACCAGTATCCCCCCAGCCCTCCCTACCGCCTTCTCACATTGCTTGCCACCTTAAGGTCATCTGATATGATTACCTCCTGGTCCCTTTCCATTTTTGTTGTTGTTACTACCTCCCCCCTACCCACTGTGTAATCTTCCCCTGGGTTTTTGTTTCCCAGGTGCATTACTTTGCACTTCTTTGCATTGAATCCAAGTTGCCATACTTCTGACCATTCCTCCAACCTTGCCAAGTCCCTTCTCATCCTTTCCATGCCTCCTTGTGTATCAACCCTGTTGCAGATCTTTGTGTCATCTGCAAAGAGGCATACTTTTCCTTCCAGTCCCTCTGCAATGTCACTTATGAAGATATGAAAAAGGACTGGACCCAGTACTGAACCCTGCGGTACTCCACTAATAACCCCTCTTTCTTCAGAGTGGACTCCATTTACAATTACCTTCTGTATCCTGTTGTTCAGCCAATGTTTTACCCAGGCTACCACCCTGAGACCCACTCCAAGGCTGGTTAATTTGACTACTAATCTTTTGTGTGGGACTGTGTCAAATGCCTTGCTAAAGTCTAGGTAGGCCATGTCCACAGCCCCTCCCTGGTCTACTACTTTGGTCACCCAGTCAAAGAAATCAATTAGATTTGTCTGACATGACCTTCCCACTGTGGACCCATGCTGCCTTGGGTCCTGTGCCCCACTGGCCTCTAGGTACTCAACAAATCTTTCCTTCAGAAGTGATTCCATCACTTTCCCTACCACAGAGGTCAAACTGACAGGTCTGTAGTTTCCTGCCTCTGTCTTGCTCCCACTTTTGTGAAGGGGAATCACATCAGCCTTCTTCCAGTTCTCAGGTACCACACCATCCTCCCATGATTTGTTATAAAGGGTAGTCAGTGGTGTCACTAGTTCTCTGCTTAATTCTTTTAGAATTCTGGGGTGAATTCCATCTGGCCCCATTGCTTTGTCCACCTTCAGTTTTAGGAGTTCTTTCAGAACCCTTTCTTCTGTGAAAGGACTGGGGATCGACCCTCCTCTCCAGAGTGCTTCTGTTAATTGGATTAGGTACCTCCCCCACTTGCTATTTTGTGAATATTGACTTTATATAATACTTTCAATATTTCCATGGTAGTGGTACAAGCTTTTCATGAACATAGCCATTTCTGAGATATATTTTCACTCCTCCTCCCTTTTTATCCTTCTTATTTTTTGATACAAAATATAACCATCAATGTCATTATCACATATATCATTATCCTCCCACTATGTTTCTGTGATGATGACTATGTGAGAATCATTATTTGCTATTAATATATTGAGGATGTCCAATTTGTTAATTAAGCTTCTCCGCATGTAATTGTATGACAGTCAGATCTGTTTTAGTTGACCTATTGACTGTTAATGAACCATTCCTTTTTGGGCTTACTCCTCCATTATCTCCATATTCTAGTTTAAATCTTTCATACGTGTTTTCTTAAACCTTTCACCTAGGGTGTTTGCTCCTTGTTAACTTAGGTGTAGTCCATCTTTTGAAAGAAAGGTGCTTTTTACTATGAAACAAATCCTAGTGTTTTATCAGGGGTGTATTATTTCTGCAACCACTCATTAATTTTAATGATTTCCTGTTGCCTTCTAAGTGGTGCCCTTTGGACTGGGAGTATTTCAGAAAAAAAACAGGGTGCATTTCAACTTTGACAGTTCCTCACCTAGTTTAATAAAATATTTTTTCATGTCTACCTCTGCTTTCTTACCTGTGTCATTGGCACCAACATGAATAATGACAATGGGATTTGTGCCTGAATAACTAAAGATTCATTTTAGATTCAAACTAATATACTTTATCATTGCCCCTGGTAAACAGGTCACCATATTTGTTTCTTTTTCTCCATTGCAAACCACAACCAGATCCATGGATCTAACAATAGTCATCAATACTTTGTGTTTCTTATTTTCATCTAGTGTCTTAGTGTTACCTGTTTCATACTTTACTTCTGTAAGAGTTAAGCTAGTCCTGGCAAAAAGAAATACAGGTGAGGGGGGTACAGGCAAAGTGGGCAAGCATTAAGAATGCAATACTTGAAGCAACATCCCATTGTGTTAGAGAGAAAAGGAAGTGCAAAAGAAGAAAGAAACCACTTTGATTCTCAAAAACAGTAGCAGAAAAGGTCAGATCCAAAAGGCTGGCCTTCAGGAAATATAAGGGAACACAGCAGGATGAAGACAGGGAGGCATACCAAACTTCCCTAAGGGAAACAGGGAAGGCAGTAAGGCAGGCAAAGGCCCAAACTGAGGAAACACTAGCACAAACAGTAAAAGAAGGTGACATGACTTTCTCTAGATACATTAGTGAAAGGAGAAAGTCCAGAGGGGGTATTGCTAAGATCAAAGGAGATAAGGGGGAATGTGAGGAGAGGACCACATAAAAGCATCTATACTAAATAGATACTTCTGTTCAGTATTTACTGAAGAGAAGGTAGGGCAGGGCCCACAGCTCAGCACCATGTACACAGGGGGGAGGGAGGTGAGCACTAGTCCATTCACAAAAGAAAGGGTCCTTTAAGAGCTCGATAAGCTCAGGGTGGACAAGGCAATGGGACCTGATGGCATACATCCCAGGGTACTAAAGGAGCTAAGGGTGGAACTAGCAGAACCATTATCAGAACTGTTTAGTGAGTCTTTGAGCACAGGAGAAGTCCCAGAAGACTGGAGAAGAGCCCATGTGATCCAGCTCCACAAGAGTGGTAGGAGGGAGGAGGCAGGGAACTACAGACTAGTCAGTCTTACCTCAGTAGTGGGCAAGATTATGGAGGCACTTCTTAAGGAAAGGATAATGCAACACCTGGAATCCATAGGAACACAGGATCCAAGACAGCATGGGTTTACAAAAGGAAGGTCCTGTCAAACTAATCTCATAGATTTCTTTGACTGGGCATCCAGAGTGGTGGACCAAGGGGGAGCAGTTGATGTCACCTACCTTGACTTCAGCAAAGCTTTTGATACTGTTCCACATAGAAGATTGATTAATAAGTTGGGTAGGCTCAGGGTGGGTCAGAAGTTGGTCAACTGCATGGCAAACTGGTTGATGGGCAGAAAACAGAGAGTGGTGGTAAACGGTATACAGTCAGAAGAGATGCAAGTCACAAGTAAGGTAACTCAGAGATCAGTCCTGGGGCCAATCCTCTTCAATATCTTCATCAGTGACATTGCAGATGGACTGGAGGGTAAGGTTTGTCTGTATGCGGATGACACCAAGATCTACAACAGAGTAGATGGTCCAGATGGGGTGGGCAGAATGAGAAGAGATCTGGATAAACTAGCAAAATGGTCAGAAGAACGGCAACTGGAGTTTAATGCAAAGAAGTGCAAGATCATGCACACAGGGGAGAGAAACCCTGAAGCCACCTATAGGCTGGGAGGGGAGTTGCTGGCAGTCACAAGGGAAGAAAAAGACTTGGGCATCATCATCACCGATGACCTGAAATCATCCAAGCAGACCACTAAAGCAGTAGGTAAGGATAGGGGGATGTTAGGGTGTATTATTAGGGGTATCACAAGTCGTAAGAGGGAGGTAATAACCCCTCTTTACAAGACACTGGTTAGGCCCCATCTGGAGTACTGCGTGCAGTACTGGAGGCCACACCTTCACAAGGACATTAACCAAATTGAGGCAGTCCAGAGAAAGGCAACCAAAATGGTGCAGGGACTGTATCAGAAAACATATGAAGACAGATTAACGGAGCTCAATATGTATACCCTAGAGCAAAGGAGGGAGAGAGGTGATATGATCGAAAGATTAAAACACCTTAAGGGCATTAACAAGGTGAAAGAGTCTAACATGTTTCCATATAAGAAAAATAGCAGGACAAGAGGACACAGCATGAGATTAGAGGGAGGCCGATTAAGGGGTGATGTGAGGAAGTTCTTTTTCACAGAAAGGGTGGTGGATGCATGGAACGGCCTACCTCAAGAAGTGGTGGATATGAATACAGTGCAGGACTTCAAACAGGCATGGGATAGGCATAAGGGAGCAATACAGATGAGTATGAATAGATAGGCCATTGACAGTGCAAAGGCTGATGGCACATTTATAAGGTAGAAAAAGAAATGGGCAGACTGGATGGGCCTTGCGGTCCTTATCTGCCATCAGCTTCTATGTTTCTATGTAAGTTCCTGAAATGTGTTTTGTAGTTCAATGTTTATTTCAGACCCATAAATGTCTGGTCTCCTTCCCCTTTTGTTCCTCAATTTGATCTTACCATTGTGCATTCATCACCCCTGTCAGTCCCCCTATCCTGGTCCCTTCCTCTTTTCCCCCATATTAGTTTCTGTGTTTGCTTTGTCTGTAATTTTGATTGTTGATGAGTGATTCATACCAGTACCCCTCATCAAGTTGTCTACAAAAGAGCCACGATTCCTAATATCCTTAACATTGTTTAATACAGCAGTTTAATTCCTGTTCAATTTTCTTAATTTTCAGCAATTATCACAATGGAAACTGGACTCCTGAAAACTCTTGCAATTTTCTATTAGCTAGTAAACTTGCATTGTAATCATTGCACCCTCTTACCACCATCTGTAAAGTTAATAAACATGATTGCTTAGTAAATAGATTTTACCTTGTGCGGAGGTTAGTTTTTTGGCCCTCTGGCCTCTACCACTGACACAGACAGACACGCATCTCTGCCCATGTCACCTCCAGCTACGTGCTCATGGATGCATGCACTGGCTGATATACTTATCAGACTGGAAGGGATACAACACACACTTCTGGTTTGCTGAGAATGCAAAACAAAGCTCCAAGACTCCTTTTGTGGGGTTTCTTATGCCCCTCTTTACACTTGTACTGGTTCACAATATCACACACTTAATAGCATACGGCATTATGGCGAAACCCGGACCTGTGCACTCCATGAGTTGGACCCCTTCCCGGAGTGGAAAATCTTTAGTGGGGGGGTCCGGGGGTCAGCCCCCATAATGGGGGGTGTGGGGGATGAAGCCCCCCCACAGAACAAAGACATGATGCCTCATGGCATTAATCACGCAGTGCGATAGTGCCATAAGGCATTATGTCTTGTGACATAATGACCCCGTGTCATTTACACTTACAGCTTAGTATATGGGTTTGTTATCAGACAACCCCAGTATAATGTCCTAAACAGGGCGTGGGAACCAGCTCCCAAGTTTTGTAACCACAGTACCCCAGTTTCCCTGTGCTGAAGAACTAGGAGTCAGGCTGACATAAAGTACACGGGGGAATGGGGAGAATTTGTTTGGTTTCTGTACCAGGCTTTTACTGATATGAGAGACACACAAATGCTGCCAGTGAAGGTGCAATCATAAGATCACTACAGCCTGGCTATAGATATACTGTACGTATCTATATCTACAGTATATATGTAAATATATTATTAGGGTTGAGTACAGTGTTCAGTGTTAAACCCCTAACTTTGCACCTTAATACTACAATTTTGGTGGTGTTTGACAAAATTGTCCCACATTTGGCATGTGTTGTCTGGGAGGCATGTGCTCAAATTGTGGGAAGTTTAGTGACCATTGCTTATCTGATTTCTGAGATCCATTGGTCTTATAACACGCATGAGTACCTGTGACACTAGAAGTGAAGGTCCCATCGGGACCTATGCTTCTGCAGACACAAGTAGTGTTGCAATTTGGTTATCATGGATTTATGCATATATGTATATATATACATTATAGTGGTACGGTAGCACCACAATAGTTAGGGTTGAGTAGGCAGTTTAATATTAAACCTCAAATTTTGCACTTTAATAACTTTGCAACTGTTCAGCAGATTTGCATGCAATTTGGTATGTGCTGTCCTGTTGGGTAGATCTCTTGACTTATCAAGTTGCATTTTGATCAGATTTGCGGATTTCAGGCTGTGCATAGTGAAAAATGCCAAAATTCACATTTGTTGGCTGTTTTTTCCTCACCCCAGTGCAGTCACACCATTTGGAAGTTTGGGCTGACATTTTCATGGTAGAAAGAGCTTGCACCAAAGAACAAGCCAGCATTGGTTTGGTGAAAACATTTTAATCTGTTCCAAAGTTATTCCGTTTTTAAAATTTGTGTTCTGAGCATGCTCAGTTCAGTCTTTTGGATAGCTGCATGATATGAAAAGGGATTTTGACAGCTCATGAAAAGGGATCCCTTTTCATTAGCCGCCATCTTGGTTTTTTTTTTAGCCCAAACAAAACGTTATAACTTTGCCCAGAGATGTCTTCTGGAGATTTCCAAGTATGTATTTTATTCATGTAGATGTCCTTTACTGTTCTGTGCCTTTACCTTACTTTTATTTGTCCTTAGAATGCTTCTTTTTTATTTTAAAAATCCTTTTTCGTGACTTGCTTCTGTTCCTTTTTAGCGATGCAAAAAAATATTTTGTCACCTCGCTAAAAGGGAAATTTGTCTGGCAAAAAGGGATTACTGGCAGGGCCATTCTTGTCTGAAATCTCCCATCCCTTTTCATGAGCTGTCAAAATCCCTTTTTGTCAGCCGATTCCCTTTTCATGAGGTGTCAAAATCCTTTTTAGCATCGCAAAAGGGGATTATGACAGCTTACGAAAAGGGATGGCCAGCAGGGCCATCTGGTCTGAGAACTCCTAATCCTTTTTTGTGATACGAAAAAGGATTTGACACCTCACAAAAAGGGAATCTGCTGACAAAAAGGGATTTTGACAGCTCAGAAAAAGGGATTTTAAAAATTGATCCTTTCTTGTCAGCTATCCTAATCCTTTTTCATCAGCTAGTTTCTTAATCACAAGGTGTCATAATCCTTTTCCATCATGCGAAAAAGGATTAGGACTTCTGGGACCAGATGGCCCTGCTCGTAATCCATTTTTTGCCAGGTGAATTCCTTTTTCATGAGGTGTCAAAATCCTTTTTCACATCCAGAAAAATTATTTTGACATCTCACGAAAAAGGATATTTAAAGTTTACTGTTTCTTTGTCACTACACTGCAAAGAAACAGTTAGGACTTTTGGGCTGAAATTTGCAGGATACCAAGGGCTTGCCCCCCGATGTGACTTCTGCTGATTTGGTGATAAAATTTACATTGCTTCCATACTTATAATATTCCAAAGTTTAGAAATGTCCCATAGGATAACACTGTGGTGGGCACCGTACCTTTCAGTGGCTATATCTCGAAAACACTTTGAGATATGGATTTTCACTAAGTGCAGCTTAATACACCTTAGGTGTACTAAACAACAATGCAGGTTGCTAGGCCTTGATTATAACTGCAATGGATTTTTTCCTAGTATCCCAATGGTTACTGTGATATTGTGCCATTTGTAGCACACGAGTTACCTGGAATGTCATTAATTCTGTGCTCTGTATCTACACTTATGGATAGGTGGGAGTGCAGAACCCACATATGGATACCATTATGCAGTAATGGGAGTGCAGGGCCCTTTATTTTGCAGTAATTAGAGAGCAGGGCCCAGAGGGCCCTGCACTCCCCAGGGAGATGACGGTTACTTACAATGTCTCTATATTTATGGATAGATGGGAGTGCAGGGCCAGGAGGGTACTGTACTCACAAAAATGGTTACCATTATGTAATGATGGGAGCTCAGGACCACTGCGTTCCCACAGGGAGATGAGGGTTAATTACAATGTCTCTACACTTATGGTTAGATAGGATAGCAGGGTCCGGAGGGCCCTGTGCTCCCACATGAAAATCAGGGATAATTACAATATGCATGCATTGAAGCACAGGGCCTGGTGGCCCTGCACTCCCACAAGCATATAAGGGTAAGATTACACTTTTTCAAAAAGAAAGGAAATTTGCTGCAAAAAATTTTTGTTAATGTATCAGTTAGGGTTCAAGCAACAAAAGAAGGGAAATGAGGCATTAGGGTTTACAACCGTAACACCCCCCCACCAAACCCAACCAACTCACCCCCACCCTCCACAGACTAACAGGCATCAGGGTGTGCCTTGAGGTCATTGACCTCAATGCTCACCCCATTCTCTTATGCTGTACCATGCTAGCTTCATTGCACATGGAATGGGGTGAGTGTTAGGTCTGATGACCTCAAGGCACACCTCGATGTCTGTTGGTTTGTGGAAGGGTGAGGTGGGGTAATAGGGCTGAGTGGGGGGGTTTTAGGGTTGGAAACCCTAACACCTCATTTCCCTACTTTTGTTACTTTAACCCTACCTGATGCATTAACAAACTTTTTGCAATGAATCTATATTCCCAGGTAGTCCAGTGGTCCCTCCCCAGTTCTCTGATCACCGTCCCTAATGTTTGCATTATATTCCCTAGTACAGTAGTTTAGTGGTCCCCCCTTCCCATTCTTCAGTCACCATTCCTGATATTTGCATTATATTCCCTGGTAGTCCAGTCATGTCTCCTCCCTCTCCTGCTCTCCGATTGTCATCCCCAATGTTTTTATTCATATTCCCTGGTTGACCAGTTGTCCCTACCCCTTCCCTGTTCTCTGATTACCATCCCTGTGTTTTTATTATATTTTCTGGTAGTCCAGTGGTCCCACCCCCTCCCTCATCTGATTACCATCCCCAAAGTTTGTTTTTTTTGTTTTGTTTTAGTTTTTGTTGACCAGGTAAGCGCACTAGACAAATCCTGCCTATTTTCAGGCACAACCCAGGGGAAGGGGCTACAGATGAATGCCAACTGACTTTGAACCAGATTAAGCTGTTGGTGGTATTTTTAGTGAATGAGGGAAATTTGGCCAGGACACCGGGAAAATTACCCTACTCTTTTTGATAAGTGCCATGGGATCTTTAACATCCAGCTGAACTACCACCAATCCAGGCAGATGGGACCTTGGTTTAATGTCTCATCCAAAAGACGGCACCTCAGAAGTGCAGCACCCCTCTCATGCTGCACTACAGTGTCAGTACTGGGATATTAACCCAAGTGCCAGATGTGTGAACTGAACCCACAGCCCTCTGATCTCCCGGCCTCATAGGCGAGTGTACTACCTACTGAGCCACTGACACAAATGTTTTTATTCATATTCCCTGGTAGTCCTGTGGTTCCTCCCTCCTCCATTCTCTGATCAGTGTCCCTGATGTTTGTATTATATTCCCAGGTACTCCACTGGTCTCTCCCCGCACTCCCATTCTTGGATTACCATCCCAAATGTTTTTATTCACATTCACTGATCAACCAGTGGTCCCTCCCCCCTACCCTGTTCTTCAATCACCGTCCTTGATGTTTTTATTCATATTCCAGTGGTCCCTCCCTGATTCTCTGATCTCCATTCCTGATGTTTGTATTATATTCCCTGGTACTCCACTGGTCTCTCCCCCCACTCCCATTCTTGGATTGCCATCCCAAATGTTTTTATTCACATTCCCTGGTCAACCAGTGGTTCCTCCCCTGTTCTTCAATCACCATCCTTGGTGTTTTTATTCATATTCCCTGGTGGTCCACTGGTCCCTTCCCCCAATCACCCTCACCAATGTTTTTATTCCTATTCCCTGGTTGACCAGTGGTCCCTCCCCCTCCCCAATTCTCTGATCATTGTCCTCAATGTTTTTATTCATATTCTCCAGTAATCCAGTTGTCCATCCCAGTCTCCTGTTCTCTGATCACCATCCTTGATGTTTTTATTCATATTTCCTGGTAGTCCAGTGGTCACTGCCCCCTTCCCTGTTCTCCAATTGCCGTCCTGTGCTGACTTATGTCCTTGGTGTCTAGTGGCCCTAATGCTCACCCCATTGTGTGCACTCATGAAACATACACACCTGTCTCCATCACATCTTAGCTTTTCTGTTACTGCAATGGGGTCAGCAACAATGTTGACAAGCCCCAAGGGAGACTCCATCCTTCATTCGATTCAGGGGTGGGGTTGGTGTTTTAGGGTTAAAAACCCTAATGTCATATTCCCTACATTTGTCACTTTATCTTCAACCCTAACTGATGCATTAACATAGTTTTTTGCAATGAATATACATATATACATACATATACTGTGTATATATATATATATATATATATATATATATATATATATATAAAACTCTGTTAATGCAACATTTAGTATTCAGGCTAAAGTGACAAAAGTAGAGAAATGTGGCTTTAGGACTTCCAACCCTAAAACCCCAACCCCACCCCTAAAGTAAATCAGGGGCAAACTCTTCCTAGGGGTTGTCAGCCCTAAAGCTCACTCCATTCTATACAATCCAGAAACATACACACTTAATGGTGTGAGCTTTAGGGTTGACAGCCCCTAGCAAGAGTCCCCCCCGATTTGCTTCAGGGGTGGGGTAGGGTTTTTTTGGATTGGAATGCCTAAAGCATCATTTCCCTACTTTTATCACTTTAGCCTGAACCCTAAATATTGCATTTAGGGAGTCTTTTGCAAAGAATTTTTATCCTGAACCCTAAATGTTGCCTTAACAGGGTTTTTTTTTGCAAATAATTTTCTTACTTTTTAGATAGTATAATAGTAGCACTATTTGCCTGTGGGAGTGCAGAGTCCTCTTGGCCCTGTGCTCCCATTCATCCATCATTTTTCAGATACCGTAATCATATCCTTATTTGCCTGTAGGAGTGCAGGACCCAGGGCTCTGCACTCCTATCCCTCCATAGAAGTGTATATGTATGTTGCTATGGATGCTTCCATTTGTAACACAACAACCAAATTATTAGCATAACCCCATTACCCATCTCATGAACCCAGTCATGAAACTTTTTCAATCCCCGCTGAAACATCATGCTACACCACCATAATGTCATTCCATTACAGAGGCATGAAACGTATTTTGCTGAAGATTTGAAAAATGATAGCTATCACATTCATAAGTTGGTGTAAAGAAATGGCTATGTTTAAAATTTGGGGTGAAAATATTAAAAATTATAAAACTTATGAGCAGGTATAGCTTAATTTCAACCAATGTGCATAACTTCACCATTGTAACCTATTTTGATGTCAACTTTTGAACATACCCTTCTTATGACCCCACCTCATGAATAAGGGTGGTGAAAATTTTCAAATCCTGCCTGAAAGTTGATTTTGCCAAGTGATCACAAAATCACTTTTTGGGGTGGTTATGGTTAATTCCACTGAATTGTTCATGAGGTGAGGTCTCAGAAATGCCATGTTGAAAATTTGGTGTGAAAATATGCAAAAATGGCAAAGTTATGCACCAAAGTTGAAAACCCCATTTGAAATGCATTGATTCACACTTACCTTATTTCTCATATAGCAGTCTCCAGCTCCAGCAGCAAGATGTGTCCTCAATCAGAGAGTGGGTCTTCACCTTGAGACCTGTTCAGGTGATTGAGGGTGTGTGTGAAGGGTCTGGGGAGGTGGGGGCTGGTGGGTGCTTAGTGGGAGGTCAGATTGGGTGGGCTCATTGCTGAGGGACCATTTTCTTTTTAACAGAAAAAAATGACATTGAGGGACTGTTTTCTTTATTTCAGGGACTATGGAGGGTGTGGGTGCCACTAGACACCAGGGTAAACAAAACAAAGTAATGAGAATGGCGATTGGAGGTTGGAGGGTGCCACAAGACACCAGGGACAATGTAAACTGATCATGGAGAGACAGATGGAAGGGTGAGGGGTGCACTAGATGCCAGAGAAATAAATAATAAATATAGGGATGATGATCAGAAGGTGGGGATACCACTAGACACCATGGAAAACATTTTGTCCTCATGAAAAGGGATAATTTTTCATCACTCGTGATACAAAAAATACAAAAAAAGATTCATAATATAAAAGAAAAATATGTAACGAGCATTTCTGCAATAGTAAAGCTTAGGGGATCCCAATAAGCAAGCTACATGTGTTGGTTGTGCTTCAGTTTGTCATTTTTTTGGCTTTTCAAATGTGTGCTTTTAGGCAGAAAGGGAAAACAAGATGACGGCAAATGAAAAAGTATTTTCCCCTCATGAAAAAAGATAATGTCCCTCCATTGCAAATGAAGATCATGATCAAAGAATTTGGTGATCAAATAATTTGCAGGCTCACGATCAAAGATCGTTAGCGAGCCACGATCAAAGAATTTAAAAGTTTAAAACTCCATTTTTTGACACGACTACATTAAACCACAGGTATGTCTCGATAGAGGGAAGCCCCCTGAGCAAAACCCATCCAAGTTTTACTTAGAAGTCACCCCTGCGGTGAGATATTTGTTTTTTTCCAACCCCAAACTGAAAACAAGATGGCAGCTGCCGCGATCGATAAATTTCTCATGATCAAAGAATCTTTGATCGTGAGCCTGAAAATTCTTTGATCATGAGGAGTGACCAGATGGACCAAACCCCATTCTTCTTTCGCAAAACAACCATATAAATTTTTCCCTACACTTATAATGGGAGCTAAAACGTTTAATAACTTTTGAATGGATTAATATTTTTTTCACCAAACAAAAAGTGGCATGTTCCTTGACCCAAGCTCTTTCTACTTGCCAAGTTACAGACTGGCATACTACATGGTGGCCGCTCAGCGCCATGGACAATATCCAAAAAACTTCTCTCAAAACTGGTGAAAAGTTCATTTTTCAGTGATTCACTGCACAAAAAGCATAAGTCTGACCAAAACACAATTTGGCATATCGAAAGATCTACCATGTCCCACCACACATACCAAATTTCTTGCAATTCTGTTGAACAGGTCCAAAGTTATTAACGCACAAATTTTCAAGTTTAACATTAAAGTGCATTCATAACCCTAATTATAGTGGCGCGACCACGCCCCTATAATATATATATATATATATATATATATATATATATATATATATATACGTACATACATATATCTATATTCTTTGCAAAAAGGTACATTAATGTATCAGTTAGGGTTGAGAATAAAGCAACAAACATAGGGAAATATGACATTAGGATTTCCAACCCAAACACCTCTGCCCCACCTCTGAAGTGAATGAGAGGTGGAATCTTCCTTCAGGTTGTCAACCCTAATGCTCACTCCATTACAGTAACAGAAAAGCTAAGATGTAATGAAGACAGGTGTGTATGTTTCATGAGTGCATACAATGGGGTGACCGTTAGGGCTGAGAACCCCAAGGAAGACTTCACCCCTCATTCACTTCAGGGATGGGGCAGGGGTCTTAAGGTTGGAAATCCTAATGTTGTATTTCCCTACATTTGTTGCTTTATCCTCAACCCTAACCAATGCATTACACTAGTGTTTTACAAAGAATTTCCTTACTTTTTGAGATAATGTAATGGAAGCCTTATTTGCCTCTGGGCTGTGCGCTCCCACCCATCTATAGTTTTTGACATAGAGTAATCATATCCTTATTTGACTGTGGGACTGCAGGGTCCTCTGGGACCAGTGCTCTCATCCCTCCATAGATGTGCATATGTATGTAGCTGTGGAAGGGCCCTGCGCTTCCATTTTTAGGACAACAGTGACCAGATTGCAAGCATAGCCATCTTATTACCCCACCTCATGTACCTGATACAGAACATTTTTGAATCCCCACCAAAACCTAATTCCACGAGCCAGCCCAGTGGTTCTGAGGGTTGAGGCACTGGACGCCACACCTCGTGCCACGCTGGTGACCCAGGTTCGGACGTGAGCCTGGGGCACCAGGGGTTGGCAGGGGAGGGATGGGATCGAGAGTCCGAAGGACTGCTCTCACATTCCTGGGGAGGTTCCAGGGAACCATAATTCTGTAGCGACCCCTGGTGATGACCGGGGGGGTTAAGTAAGGGGCAGAGTGCGGCAGACGTTGGCAATTTTGCCCGATGTCATTGCACGCTAGCACTCCGGAGGGACATAAATCAGGAGGAAAAAATAGCAGCACAGGTCTGCGGCAGCATGATGGCCACAGCTTCACCGGCTGATGAATGCCTGAACCAGAGGTGTGTGCCAGTATTGGTTCCTTGCCAGGTGCAGGGGCATGGGGGAGTCCCTCTCGATGGAATAACTGCATATGCCAGCTGGGCACGTCCAACTCGGGGTTGGAGGTGAAGGAGGAGTGGTGGCTGGAGGTAAGCAGGGGCTTTGGCTGCAAGGAGGATAAAATTTGATATGATAAAAAAAAAGAATGTAATTCCATGCAACTGCAACACTGTTTCATGCCACAGGTGAGAAAACTAGTGCTGTGCTGAATTTTTAAAATTCTGGCAGAATGAAATTCTGTGGACTATTCAAACTTCTGCCAAAATTCTGCTGAACTTCACCAGAAATGGAATGGCAGAATTCTGCAGCATAAAATAGTTGCTGAATGATTTTCCGTGGAAAAATCACTGTACTATGGAATATTATTCTGTGGATCTCAATATTTTCTGTGGAAAATGTTGCCAAATAATTTTCCATGGAAAAAAATACTCTTCTGCGGAATATTATTCCACAGATCACAGTAGGTGGAATTCTGCAGGCAAACAAGTGAAATTCCAGTGGAAATTCCACCGGCAGAATGGTCATTCCACACTATTTCCACTGGTGGAATTCTGCATTCCACACAGCACTAGAGAAAACACATTTTGGCCAGGATTTGAAAAATGACAGCTGTGGTATACGTGAGGTGGGGTAACAAGAAGGCTGTGTTGAAAATTTGGGGTCAAAATATTTAAAATTTCCAAAGTTATGAACATGCACATCAAAATTACAATGAATGGGAATAACTTTGCCATTTTCACATATTTTGATCATAAATTTTCAAATTCCGCCCAAAAGGTAAATTCACCAACTGAGCGTGAAATCACCTTTTCGGCAAAAGTTGCATAATATCAGTCATATTGTTCATGAGGTGGGGTCCCCAAAAGGTCATGCTGAAAATTTGATGCCAAAATGTGAAAAAATGGCTGAGTTATGCATAAAAGTTTAAAACCCCATTGAAATGTATTCAACCACAGTTACCTTAGTTTTTCATATTGCAGTCACCGATTCCAGCAGCAAGACGTGTGTTTGATCAGAGAGTGAATCTTGAACCTGGGACCTGTTCAGGTGAGTAAGGGTGTGAGGGGTTTACTGGGGGTGTGGGGTGGTGGGTGCTGAGTGGAAGGTGGGCTGATCAGCAAGGGACCTTTTTTTTTAGCAGGCTTAAAACAAAATAAAAAACATCAGGGATCATGACCAGCATATGGGGAAGGGGGCAAGGACCACTGGACTGTCAGGGAATATAATGTTCATATGGGGATGGTGATGGGAGAATGAGGGAAGGGGAGGGACCACTGGACTACCAGGGAATATAATTTTTACATGTGGATGGTGATCAGAGAATGGGGGAGAGGGTAGGGACCACTAGACTACCAGGGACACATTATTTTATCTTCAGGGGATGGAAATCGGTGGGTATGGAGTGCCACTAGACACTAGGGAGCTATGACAGTTTAAACTGTCATGGACCTTTGCTGTTTGCTGTCTTTTCAATTTGAACAATAAACTCTGAACTGAAAAGAACTGTGAATAGTTATTTTCTGATCAAACAGTCCTTAACTAAGTGAGCGACTGTTGAAAATATTCTCACCACACTAACAGATGTTTTCAGTGTTAATATTAAAGTATTAATAAAAGAATCCAACAACGTATGTGAGAGACCTAATTACAGGTCTTGTTCATTAGTTATCAGGCAATACTTAGGTAGAAAAAGTTTGTTAACACAGGAAAAAAATCAAGATGGATGGCAACACAAACAGTATTTGTCTGAGAATGATCGGTAAATTTATAGTTTGAACAGTAACTTTACAGTTTGAACTGTTTTCATTTACCTGTCTATCTTCTTGTTATCACAGAAATCATTATAATTCAAAAGTGGTAAATATTTTTTCACCAAACAATCCCAAGGCACACCCTTGGCACAGACCCCATCATCCCTGAACATTTCAGATAAAATTTTCATTTCATCTGGTCTGTAGATGATGGCAAAAAAAAAAAACATTTTACCCAATGGGGGAAAAAGTGTTTTTTTACCACTTCATGCCTCAAAAACCATGCAAAATGTCATCATGAAATGTTTCATGCCTTGAGAATCTAGCAAAATGCCCATGCATGCCAAATTTTGGCTATTTCATTGAAGCATGCCAAAGTTATTAGAGTGCAAACATTTGAATGTAACATTGAAGTGCTGTACCAACCCTAACTATAGAGTCACATGTTATATGTACATATGTGTGTGTGTGTGTATATATATAATATATATATATATATATATATTATGGTAGCATGGTAGTGCTTCCATAGTTAGGGTTGAGTAGTACTTTTAAGGTTAAAGAGTCAAATTTTGCACCTTAATAACTTTTCCACTGTTCAACGGATTTGCCTGAAATTTGGTTAACATGATTGAGCATGGTAGATCTTGGGACCTGCCAAGTTTCATACTGGTCAGATATATGGCTACGGAGTTATTAAGCAACAACAAATTGCGCAATTATGCTTTTTTTGCAATTTCTTTGCTCTCATCTACAGGTCGCACAGTTTGTGCAACCAGTCCGAAAACTTCAGGGAATATGTGGCCAGGGTCCCTGATGTGTCTTTTGAAGATTTCATGAAAAAATATCGAACAGTTCAAAAGTTATTCAAAAAACAAGTTCCCATTATAAGTCAATGGGAAAAGTTAAAAAGTGCAACACTTTTGCAAATGCACTTTTTAGTGTCACAAATGGCCCTAGTAGTGTCACAAATCTGCCATTTTGTTTTCAGTTGGTGATCAGAAAAATGCTTGGCATTTAAATTTGGGACTATCTAGGGACACAATTCTTTCTGTGTTCACCTAGTTGGACCCTGAGGATGCTAGCCATGTCTTTATTTTGGGGTTAAACACCCCAGAAATATGTTTTTCAAATTTCTGGAAACAGTAGTGTTGCAAAGTAGTGTCGTGCTCATGAAACTTTCGCAAATTTTTGCGAAAATTGCCGCAAATTGCGACATTACTTTTTCAGACTTGGCCAAAATGACAGGAATTCTTTGCCAACCTGCTGCAAAAGAACGGTTTGGTCTTTTGAGCTGAAATTTGGAGGGAAGGTTTGGTGAAAAAATATTGCATGGCTCCAAAGTTACGGTACTCCGAAGTTGGCGTTTTTCCCCATAGACTTACATGGTGGCTTACGCTGCGCCTTTCGAGGCTCGTATCTCGAAAACGATGTGAGATACAGATTTTTTGTTGCAAGTTGCATATCCAAGCTAGCCAGGAAAATCATGATTTCTGAGAAATTAAACATTTTTTCTATGCCATGCGGTTGCTGAGATATTAGCAATTAAGTACTTCCGATGCTTGTTTTAAGCTTCGATGCCCATTACAATGCATACATTCTTTGTATACACTGTGCTTCTCTATGCACCTGTTTGGCAAAAACAGGGTATGTGCTTCCGTTACTGTTCGGTTACTGTTTCCACTGCGGTTATGTCCCTGCTTGCATTACCATTCCCGTGTACGCCACCGTGTACGTTACCCTTTGCATTGTCATTTGCGCTTGCGTTTTTGTTACTGTTACTGTTTGCATTTCCACTACTGTTTCTGTTTGCGTTTTTGTTTGCATCACCATGTGCATTGCCATTTGAGTTTCTGGCAGCCCTTTCGTTTGAGTTTCCATTTCTCTTTCGTTTTGTGTCTTACTTGCTGTTATTGTTACCGTTTGCGTTTGCAATTGCATTACTGAGCCCGTGCACATTACGGTTTGCATTTTCATATGTGCTTGCATTTTCTTTTGTGCCTCTGTTTCCTTTGCTGTTATTGTTGCTGTTACCATTACCATTTGCATTGACATTTGCGGTACTGTGCCCGTGTGTGTTTCAGTTTGCGTTTCCGTACACTCTTCTGTTCCCATTTCTGATTCTCTTTCCATTGGTGTTATTCTTCATGTTAACTTTACCATTTGCATTTATAATTGCAGTACCATGCCTGTGCGGGTTACAGTTTGTGTTTACATGTGTGCTTGCATTCGTATTTTGTTTCTGTTCCCTTTCGCGTTCTTTTTGCTGTGACGCTTAACATCTCCATTTAAAATACCACTGCCATCACTGTTCATGTTAACAGCTGCATTTTCGTATGCGCTTCAATGTCCATTTGTGTCTCTGTTTGCTTCAGCGTCACTGTGCGCTGGTGTTTCTTTTAACGTTTCCTTTACCATTTACTTTTGTGTTATCATGTGCCCCACTGTTTGCGCTTCTGTTTACATTGCTGTTCCTGTTACTATGTCACAAGACATCACGTGGAGGGAGCGCAAGGCTCATCCGCATTACATTCACTATTTCTCATCATCATTCTCAAAAAGAAGGGAAATTAGAGGCAAAAAACTCCATTTAATGCATTAGTTAGGGTTGTTCCACAGCAAAAAAAGTGAGGAAATTTGGTGCATGTTGGGGTTGTCGGTCTTAACTCTCACCCCATTCTCCTATACCTCTGCTTCTTCACACATGTGATGGGGTGAGAGTTAGGGCTGATGACCCCAACACACACCCCGATGCCAGTTGGGTGTGGCTGGGAGGTCCAAGGGGCTTTCAACCCTAACACCAAATTTCTCACTTTTGTCACTGTGGAACAACCCTAACTAATGCATTAAATGGAGTTTTTTACCATATATATATATATATATAGATATACACACACACACATACTACTGGTCAAAAGTTTTAGAACACCCCCATTTTTCCAGTTTTTATTGAAATTTACGAGGTTAATGTCTCAATGTACTCTGAAATTAAAGCATAGAACAAATAAACAATTGGAGATAAAAAGAAATCATAGAATCATTTTGTTTAACAAAATTTAATCTAAATTTTGACTCATCAAAGTAGCCACCTTTGCAGATATACTGTAACATCCGAACACACTCGTGGCATTCTTCCTACAATGGACATCAAATATTGTTCGGGAAGTTCTTCCCAGCACTGTTGCAGAAGTTCCCACAAATGTGTTGCACTTGTAGGTTGCTTTGCTTTCACCCTTCTGTCCAGTTCATCCCAAACCAGCTCGATGGGATTTAAGTCTGGAGACTGTGCTGGCCATTCCATGATTTGAAGCCTACCATCTTGTTCTTTTCGTCGAAGGTAGTTCTGACATAGCCTGTAGGATGAACCCCTGACCAACTAGGCATAGACCAGAGGGTATTGCATGGCGCTGCAAAATGCTGTGGTAGCCCTTTTGGTTCAGGGTGCCAGTCACTCTGTGCTGTTGTCCTGTGAGCCGCCTATCACGCAAGCTGTTGACTCTCAGAAACTTGTCTTCTGATTCTGTTGTGGCTTTGGGTCTGCCAGATCTCTTCCTGTCAGAGTTTCCTCCAGTTTCCAAGTACCTTTGATGGTGTAGGAAACTGTACTCACTGACACCTTGGCTTTCTTTGCAATTTCTCTACAGCAGTTTTTGCTAACCTAAACTTTTTTTTAACCTCTAGCAGTTTACCGCTTACCTTTGTACCATTTCAGGTTATTCACTGGACTTGAATTCTTAAATTTCAATAAAACTGGAAAAATGGGGTGTTCTAAAACTTTTGACAGGTAGTATATATATTATATATATATATGTGTGTGTATATATATATATATATATATATATATATATATATATATGGGATACATGATGGCATGAGTGTGATATGGAAAATATTTTCACTCCTCTAGAGTGACCTCTGAATACTCATGAGTGGCAAAGCCATGAGTGAGGTTTCAGAGGTCACTGTACAGGACTGAACATATTTCTCATATCACATGAGTGCACATCATGTATCCTATTTATAAAATGGGGGCCTCATTGTTGCAAAATCTACAATCTGCATGGCTTTGCACAATTGCATGGCTTTGCACATTTTTGTGTGGGTTTAGCTTGGGTTTTGGTGGTGTAATAAATGGCATTTATTTTAACTCTGCTGATGTCATAAGGATTAATTTCACTGCACTGAAAATAACTTGTTTTATCTCACTAGAATATGTCTCACCCCATTGTATAAATATATATATATATATATATATATATATATATATATATGTCTATATATATATATATATATATATAAATATATATAAATATATATATATATATATATATATATGTATATTTATGCAATAGGCGTGGACATAAATCCTATGTGATAAATCTGAACTTCTATGAGATAAATTCAAAATTTTACATTTATACCCATAGCAGATGCATCATCACAGATTTATGCACATAGTAAATATATCACAATCACTCTGGAACTCATTTAGAATGTTCATCCTCAGTACCAGTACTAGCTATATTCGAAAGCAAATAACTTTAAAATGAAAAATATAGCATATTGCTGTGAGCATGAAAGTTGTGCAGCACAAAATTATCTACAAAATGAGTGGCATTTCATTTATAGATACCGTATAGATTTTTTTATAATTAGCAAAAAAGAGCAGAAAATGCAATTTTTGTTCACTTTTTTGACAAACATATGCAGAAAAAGATAAACAATCAAAAGCAAATGCCCCTGCACTGACAGAAAGCATCCCTACTGCATAAATGAAATATACAATGGTGAGCTGTCAGATAAATGATGTATCTACACACGTGCTGTTTGATCTCGGACATCTCACTTGTGGCTTATGCCACTCATGAGTTTACCCAAGGTCAAACAGCACTTGTATAGATAAATCATTTATCCGACAGCTCACCATTGTATATCTCTTATACACACAGACACACACACACACACACACACACACAGTGGCATCTCTCAGGATGAAACCCACTTTTAAAGCACTCTGCAGTATGCTGCAGCAGAACTACTGAATAAAGCAATGTCATTTCAATGGCAATTAGTCCCTTTTGTCATGCAGGAGACTGTGGCATTCACTTTAACCTGGCAGTGTCACATTTTCCTTAATGACAAAAGGGATTAATTGCCATTGAAATTAAATTGCTTTATTCAGTAGATCTGCTGCAGCATTCTGCAGAGTACTGCAAAATGCTGCAGAATTGGGTTTCATCCTGGGGATGCCACTGTATATACAGTATATACTATACTGGTGCAGTAGCACCAGTATAGTTAGGGTGAAATGTAACTTCTATGTTAAACTCAAATTTTGGAACCTTAATAGCTTTGGAACCATTCAATGGATTTGCATGAACTTTGGCAAGCATAATATTTAGGGGTATGTCTATTGATGTGACAAAGATCGTGTGAATCTGTTGTGTGGTATCTGAGATACAAAGTGTTGAACAAAACAGATAAATTTGTGTTTTTTACCATTTCTTTGTCCACCTGGATCTCAGAAATGGATATAGGTTGTGGTCTGAAATTTTTAGGGTAGAAAGCCTTAGCATTGCAGATGTACCTTTTGAAGGTTTGGTGAAAAAAATATTAATCAGTTAAAAAGTTATTAAATTTTACATTTTCCCATTATTTCCTATGGGAAATTTGTATGTCAGGCCTGTAAAATTTTATTTTTTGCACAAATGATACTTTGTACAAAATACAGTCCCTGTTTTTGAAAGAAGGGAGGTACTTTGTGCAAAAGTATCTATTTTGATCGCAGGGGCTCTGTAGCTTCCACCATTTTGTTTTTCTCTTAGTGAGTGTGGAAAATATGTGAAAAAGTAATGTTATATAAAAAAAATCAGAACTTAGCTAATGGGGATCTGTTTAGCTACATTCTGATGTTTTTTTTTACTGAAAGCATCCCTAAACAGTTTTTGTTGAGCACCCAAAATCTCAGGTGCTAGGTTAGCGAGAGGACCGCTTGTGTCCCATTCTCTGCATGAGAACAGTGTTATTTTCTTGACTTCTGCAGCCGCAGCTGGAACTTGTGCTGCCTGCTGCAGAGTCAAGGTTCAGCTGTTCTGTTTGCCAACCCCTGCCAGCAGCATGGGACACTGGGGAGCTCAGTCCCAGTATCCACAGAGTTTTCTTAGTGACCTCTCCACCATCTTTTTCTTATAGGAACACTGGGGAACCTACTCCCAGTGTCCTGAATGTGTGTCCTTATGTCTCCATTGCTGTGGGACACTGAGGAGCCCACTCACAGTGTGCTCATGTATCGATCCTCTCCCCACACTGCAGAACACAGGGGAGCCCAATCCCAGTGTCCTCATATATTGCCTCCTTCTCCCTGCACTGGGGGACACTGGGGATCCCACTCCCAGTGTCCCCAGATGTTTATTTCTTCTGTGAAAAAGAAAACGGTCCCCATCTTTTTTATTGTTAACCTAAAATAAAGAAATCCATTTCTTGCCATCCCAAGCCATCTCCCTTCCCCAACCCTTACTCTCCAACTGAGGACCCACCATCCCACCCCCCTTACCCCATACTTACCATCAGAGGTCAGCTGCTGCAATCTTCTGTGGTCCATGACCCCAAGTCACCCCACCTATGCCTGTCAGTGTCTGCAGGGTGGGGGTAGGGTGTTAGGGTTGGAAACACTACTGCCTCATGTCCCTGCATTTGTTGCTATACTACTCATGCTAACTGATGCATTAACAATGTTTTGCAATGTATATATATATATATATATATATATATATATATATATATATATATATATATTTAAACAATGGGGTGAGAGCAATATCAGTCTGATAAACTCAGATATTTCCACTGGAGTGAGATATCTGAAGCTGATGTCAGCAGAGTTAAAATATCTGCTGTTTATTACACCCACGCAAACCTGCACTAAACCCACGCTAGCCTGTGCAAACTGTGCAAAGCTGCAAAAATGGCAACTTTTGTAACAATAGGGGCCCACATTGTATAAATTGGATACGTGATGTGAACTCGTGTGATATGGAAAATATTTTCACTCCTGCACAGTGACCCCTGGATACTCACTCGTGGCTTTGCCACTTGTGAATCCTGTGGTCACTCTAGAGGAGTGAAAATATTTTCCAAATTACACTCGTACCCAACATGTATCCTATAATATATATAATATATATATATATATATATATATATATATATATATATATATATGTATGTATATATATATATATATATATATATATATACTGGATTTATGATGGCATGAGTGTGATATGGCAAATATTGTCACTCCTGCAGAGTGAGCTCTGGATATCTCATGAGTGCTGAAGACATGAGTGAGATATCCAGAGCTCACGATGCAGGAGTGTCAATATTTGCCATAGCACATGATCTACACATCATGTATTCGATTTATAGAATAGGGTTAGGTGTTTCAGAAGTATTGTTAAGATGTCTTGTGTTCTGTTCCTGTTTATGTGTTTGCTCATTCTGTGTGTGAGTTTTTCTGAATGGGCTGGCAGTGATATAAACTCTGGGAAACAGATGAGTGTGTTTTTCAATGCTAAATGAGTTTGATTTAGTTACAGTAGCAGCCACAGACACTGCCAGATATTTCCCAAAATTTCTGTGATATTTCTAGAAATATCTCCTGCTTTCTGCATTTCCACAGTAGGGGCAGCAGAGAGAAACTCTTCAGAAATGTCATGGAATATATGGAAATAGCTGGCAGTGTCTCTGGCTACTACTGTAGGAGTGAGAAACAGACTGTTTTGTGAAGCTGTATTCTTTAGAAGTCTGGCTGCAGTCAAGCTGAGAGTATCACAGTAATGGTAATGGGCTGAGAGTCAGAGTGTCAGGAACAGCTGAGACTTCTTAGTGGTAATTGAGTTAGCTGCAGGCAGCAGTGAGGAACAGAGTGTTCTGTGAAGTTGTGCTGTTTAGAATTCTGGCTGCAGTCAAGCTGAGAGTATCACAGTAATTGTAATGGGCTGAGAGTCAGAGTTTGAGGAACATGTGACAGTGTTTTCAGTGATAATTGAGTTAGCTGCAGGCAGCAGTGAGGAACAGACTGTTCTGTGAAGCTGTGCACTTTAGAATTCTGGCTGCAGTCAAGCTGAGAGTATCACAGTAATGAGCTGGAAGTTAGAGTGGGGAATAGGTGTGAGTGTTTTGCAATGCAAACTGAGTTAGCTGCAGGCAGCAGTGAAACCTGTCATGTAGTTCTGCATTTGTGTCTGTGGTAACAGCACAGATGTTTCTTGCATGCTGAGGCGAAAGCTTCCTAGAGTGATGATATTAGTGACCTTTGTGTGACCTGTGTGTGTAAATGGCTGATATCATCACCGTAGAGCAGAGGGTAAAAATATCACACTGCAGTGGATGATACACTGTTTTATCTCACTCATTTATAACTCACCTCTGTTGTGTGTATATATATATATATATATATAGGCATAATAGTGCCCCTATAGTTAGGGTTGAGCAGCGGTTTCTATGTTAAACCTGAAAGTTTGCACTTTAATAACTTTGTAACTCATCAATGGATGTGCATAAAACTTGTTATGTGCAGTCGTGTTGGGTAGGTCTCTTGATGTGGCAAGTTTTTTTTTGGTTGGATGTGTGGATTCTGAGATCTGGATAGTGAAAAAAAGTTAAAAAAACACCCTTCTATGCATTGTTTTCCTCATCATCTTGCAGCCAGATGGTGTGGAATTTCTGCATGATTTTAGTAGGTTATAAAGAACTTTGGTAGAAGAACTGACAGTGAGAATTTGGTGCAATAATATTTATCTGTTACAAAGTTATTACGTTTTTTAGTTCATATTATATCCTATGGGACTGTTCTCAACATTCCAATCTTTAGGATAGCTGTCTTTTTTTCAACAAAGTATTTGATCGCACAAAAAAGGATTGAGTCTCATGAACTCATTCCTTTTCCACGAGAACACAAATCTTTTTTCATGAGAGAAAATTCCTTTGTCATTGTCATTTGTCTTGTATTGCATTTAAAAAAAGAAATTGAAAACCCACAAAAATGTTGCTAGCAAGATACACCAATACATGTATCTTGTTCACTGGGACTCCCTTACAGCGATTCTGAATTTGTTTTATGTGTAAGTAACCTCAAGGGTATTTTTAAATGCTCTTATATTCATTTTTCGTGACTTGGTAACTTCCTTTTTTGTGAGCTGTTCTTTTTCGCTAGTCAATTCCTTTTTTTTGCGAGTTAGTGAGTCATGAAAAAGGAATCCTTAAGCATTAAAAACACCGTCCGAGGTAGCTTTGTACATTTGTCCACCCCAAGTGTTGGAAAATATGTTTAGTCTCCTGTAAAAAAAGAAAACAGTCCCCTGACATCTTTTTTTTACAGCCTGCAAAAAAGAAAACTGTCCCTGGCCATCTCCCCCCACCCCTCTCCTCCCCATCTAACCCTCCCACTGAGCAACCCCCCACCTTACACCCTCCCTTGCCCTATACTTACCACTGGAGACCATCAGCTGTCATCTTCTGTGGACTGGGACACGTCTGCACTCATAAAAGCTGAACCGCAAACTGAAGAAATAAGGTACAGTAAGTGTCATATAATAGCTGTCAGTGGTGTTTTGAACTTAAAATTGATATCTTGGCCATTTTTAGGAATATGTGCACCAAATTTTCAACATGGGCTTTTTGGAACCCCTCTTCATGAACACTGGCACTGTTATTTCATTACTCAGTCCAGAAAGGTGATTCCACGGTCACTGTGCAGAATCACCTTTCAGGACCAATTATCAAAATAACAGTGCCAGTGTAATGAGGTGGGGTCCAAAAAAGCACATGTTGAAAATTTGGTGCAAAAATACCACAAAATACCCTAGTTATGCATGGTCATTGAAATTTTGCTATGCACACACATAACTTTAGCATTTTTTAATATTTTCACTCCAAATTTTCAACATAGCCATTTTTTCACAGCACTTCATGAACAGTACAGTTTTCATTTTTCACATCCTGTTCAAAATGTGTTTTTTACACCTGTGGCATGGAATGGCACAGTCACTGCACAAAATCACCTTTTGGGCAAAGTACTGAAATGAAAGTAACAGTGTTCATGAGGTGAGGTCTCAAAAAGTCCATGCTGAAAATTTGGGGTCAAAACTTAAAAAAATGGCTGTGTTATGGGCATTCATTGCAATCTCACTATGCACGTTCGTAACTTTGGAAATGTTCAATATTTTCAGTATAGCCTTTTTAACACATGAAGGCCACAGCTGTCATTTTTCAAATCCTGCCCAAAATGTGGTTTTACACCTGTGGCTTAGAATGGTGTTGCTGTTGCACAGAATTATGTTTTGGCAGGCATTTGAACATTTTCTGTACTGTGTACATGCAGTGAGGTGATAAGAGGGTTATGTTGAACATTTGGGGTGAAAATTATTTGAAATGACAGTTGCTATTTGTTGCTATTTGTTGCTATTTCGCTATGCCTGCTCATAACTTTATGCATGGAAGCGCAGGGGCTGGTGGTCCCTGCATTTCCACAGCTTTATACATATCCGCATCTATTGAGGTATGGACCCTGCACTCCCACCCCTAAAGATGCTTCCACAGCTAGATACATATGCGTATCTGTGTAAAATAAAGATACTATTATACTATCTCAAAAGTAAGGAAATAAATTGCAAAAAGGTTCATTAATGCATTATTAGGGTTAGAATAGTGAGGTGTTAGGTTTCTAACCATAACACCCCAACCCCACCCTGCACAGATGAAGAGGGATCAGGGGTGCCATTGGCATCTTTAGCCTTAATGCTCACACCAGTCTCCTATACTGTGCCTGCCCAGCTTAATTTCTAATGGAATGGGGTGAGTGTTAGGGCTGAAGATGCCAGTTCCACCCCTGATGCCTCTTTGTCTGTGCAGGGTGGGGGTGGGGTGTAAGGGTTGGAAACCCTAACACCACATTTCCCTACTTTTGTCACTTTAACCCTAACTGATGCATTAATGAATTTTTGTGCAAATGTATCAATCTGTGTGTGTGTGTATGTATGTATGTATATGTATCTATATCTATATTATACTATGGTTAGGGTTGAGTGCAAACTTCTATGTTAAACTAAGATTTTTGAACCTTAATAACTTTGGAACTGTTCAACAAAACTTGGCATGCATAATCTCTAGGGGTAAGTCTTTTAACGTGACAAATATGTGTGAATCCATTTTGTGATTTTTGAGATATAAAGCATCAAAAAATCCTAAATTTACAATTTTTTTGCCTTTTTTTCATCAGGCATATCTCAGAAAATGCTTTATGTTTTGATTTGAAATTTTCAGGGTAAAAAGCCTTTAGGTCACCGATGTGCCTTTTGAAGATTTGGTGAAAAAAATATTAATCCATTACAACGTTTTTTAATTTTTAATTTTCTCATTATTTCACATGGAAAAAGTTACAGTGCCTTCAGAAAGTATTCATCCCCACTTGGATTTTGTCACATTTTGTGATGTTGCAAACTCAAATTAAAATACATTTATATGGGATTTTTTTGTCACGTATCTACACAAATTACTCTACAATGTCAAAGTAGAATGAAACTTCTGGAATTTTTTGTACATGTAATTTAAAATAAAAATCTGAAATGTCTTGATTTGATAAGTATTCACGCCCTTTGCTATGACACTCCAAATTGAGCTCAGGTGCATCCAATTTCCTTGTGAGATTACTCTAAAACTTGAATGGAGTCCACCTGTGGTCATTTCAAATGGTTGACATGATTTCAGAGGAAATACACCCGTCTACATAAGGTCCCACTGTTGACAATGCATGTCAGAGAAGAAACTGTACCATGAAGACCAAGGAGCTGTCCATAGAACTCTGTGATAGAATTGTGAGAATGCATAGATCTGGGGAGGGGTATAAAAACATTTCTAGGGTGTTGAAAGTTCCCAGGAGCACAGTCAAGTCCATTAGGAAATGGAAAGATTATGCAACAACCCAGACTCTTCCTAGAGCAGGCCGTCCTCCCAAACTGAGCAACCGGGCAAGAAAGACCTTGGTCAGGGAAGTGACCAAGAACCCAATGACCACCCTGACAGAACTACAGAGTTCCATGGCTGAGATGGGAGAACCTGTCCAGAGGACAGCAATCTCTGCAGTACTTAACAGATGTAGCCTCCATGGGAGAGTGGCTAGATGGAAGCCACTCCTGAGAAAAGGTCACATAATAGCATGCCTGGAGTTTGCAAGAAGGCATGTGGCAGACTCTGAGACCATGTGGCAAAAGATTCTCTGGTCTTATGAAACAAAAATTGAACTCTTTGGCCTGAATGCAAAGCGCTATGCCTGGCGCAAACTGAACACAGCTCATCACCCATGTAACACCATCCCTACCATGAAGCATGGTGGTGGCAGCATCATGTTATGGGGATACTTTTCAGTGGCAGGGACTGGGGCACTTGTCGGGATAGAGGGAACAATGAATGGAGCCAAATAACAGGCACATGCTTGAGGAGAACCTGTATCAGTCTGCAATAAACCTTGGACTGGGGCAAAGATTTACATTCCAACAGGACAACGACCCCCCCAAGCATACAGCCAAAGCAACACTGGCGTGGCTTCAGAATAAGAAGGTGAATGTCCTTGAGTGGCCCAGCCAAAGCCCAGACTTGAATCCCATTGAGAATCTGTGGAAAGCCTTAAAGATTGCGGTTCACCGATGCTCCCCCATCCAACGTGACAGAGCTTGAGCAAATCTGCAAGGAAGAATGGGTGAAAATCCCCAAATCTAGATGTGCGAAGCTGATACAGACATACCCAAGAAGACTCAAAGCTGTAATTGCTGCCAAAGGCGCTTCTACAAAGTACTGACTCAGGGGGGTGTATACTTAAGCAAACAAGATATTTCAGTTTTTAATGTTTCATAAATGTTTGTTACACAATAAAAATAATTTTGCCCCTTTAAATTGTTGAGTATGCTGTGTGAATCAAGGCAGAAAAAAATCATTTCAATGCATTAAAAATTCTGGTAGTAACACAACAAAATGTGACAAAATCCAAGGGGGGTGAATACTTTCTGAAGGCACTATAAGTGTCCTGCATGAAAACAAGCTTATTTTCACAAACATGTAACTTGATTGTGCAGGCAGGGTCACATAGGATTGCAGGGAGCATTGTGTATTTTCACAGAGCTGTGCTGTGTTGCCAGAAATGTACTCTTGTTTTCACAAACCAGGTGACGTACTGTATAGTTGCAGGACTCCGCTTTATTTTCACAGAGCAGTGTTTTGTCCACCATCTTTTTCTGTCTTTAGCAAGAGACACAAACTAAATAAGATACAAAAATGTAGCTCATGGAACAAACAAACATCCAAATTTAGTTAAACTGGGCCTGTTTAGCCACATTCTGAGATATATATATATATATATATATATATATATATATATATATATATATATATATATATATATATATTGTGGCCAGAAATACTTTTTGGGGATCCTGATATCTGAGGTTCCCAGGTTAGTGAGAGGACCACTAGTACTACGTTCAGTGTATGAGAACAGCTGTTTTTTCTTGACTCCTGCAGCTGCAGCTGGAACTTGAGCTGCCAGCTGCAGAGTCAAGTTTCAGCTGTCCTTTCTTTGTTGGTCTCTAGTGGCACCCCCCATTTATGTTGCCTCCAAGCAGCATGGGACACTGGGGATCCCACTACCAAGAATCCCTAGTCATGTATTCCACCGCTGCAACATCATACACTGGGGAACTCACTCCCAGTGCCCTCATACACATATAACCCCCCTCCAAAGCATGGGACTCTGGGGACCCCACTCCCAGTGTCCCAATCATGTATTCCCCTAGCAGTGGAGGACACTGAGGATCCCACTCCCAGTGTCCCCAGTGATGTCTGCTCCTCCCAATTCCAGTGTGAGACACTGGGACGCCCACTACCAATGTCCCTAGATGTGTATCCCCCTGGTAGTCTGGGACACTGGGGGTCCTACTCCCAGTGTCCCAAAATGTTTCATATAAAACCTGTGAAAAAAAACCAGCCCCACAATGTATTTTTTTCATGAAAAAAAGGAAATGGTCACTCATCATCCCCACTGTACCCTACCCCTTCCCAACCCTCCCACTGAACAGTCACCACCCACCCCTCCTTGCCCCATACTTACCATCAGAGGTCTTCTGTTGTCATCTTCTGTTGATCAGGACATGTCTGCACTCTTCAAAGCTAAACCGTGAACTGAGGAATAAAGGTAAGTGCTGTATATTGTATTTCAATAATGTTTTCAACTTATGTTGATATCTTTGCCATCTTTAGGTATTATTTCACTAAATTATCAATATGGCCTTTTTGGGACCCCACCTCATGAACACCATCACTATCATTTTGTTTCTCAGACCTGGAAGGTGATTTCACAGTCACTGTGCTAAACCACCTTTTGGGACCGATTAATGAAATAACAGTGCCAGTGTTCAGGAGGTGGGGTACCCAAAAGGTCATGCTGAAAATTTGGTGAAAAAATTCTGAAAAATGGCCAAGTACGTGCGGTTGTTGAAATGTTTCTACACACATGCGTAACTTTGGTAATTTTTAATCTTTTCACTCCAAAATTTCAACATAGCCATTTTTTCACTCCACCTCATGAACAGTATAGCTGTCATTTTTCACATCCTGCCCAAAATCTAATTTTACACCTGTGGTGCGGAATGGCTTTTTGCCACACATTTGACAATTTTCACCAAGGGGTTTATGAAGTGGGATCATAAGAAAACTATGTTCAAAATTTGGGGTGAAAATATGACAAAATGCCAAGGTTATGACCATTCATTCATTTTAATGTCACTATGCCCACTCCTACCTTCAGAAATGTTCAATATTTTGACCCCAGATTCTAAACATAGCCTTCTTACTACCAGACCTCATGTATGTCACAGGTGTCATATTTTAAATCCTGTGCAAACTGTGTTTTCACACCTGTGGCACAGAATGGTGTTGCAGTTGTTCAGAATTATGTTTAGGTTGGGATTTGAACATTTTCTGCTCCGGATACATGTGCTGGGGTAAAAAGTTGACTATGCTGATAATTTGGTCATGCATGTATGCAGGGATGGGTGCACAGCATCTGAAAGACCCTGCACTCCCAGCCAAATAAGGATACAAGTAAACTATATGAAAAAGTAATGAAATTCATTGCAAAAAACTTCTTTTTTTGGTACCCCCCTTCTTCCGCTCCTCACCCGGATGTACCAGCAACTTGGATGGAGCTACCCCCATCCTGCCACGGTTTGGCCTCCTGGGCGGGGAAGGAAAGGGAAGGCTCAATCCTCCCAACCAATCAACCCTGATGTCGGGCCACTCCCGGTCCGAGCACCGGTGCTGGTGAGAAAGCAGGGTCATTTTCTTTTATTTAGATACTCCCCTCCCCAAGGATGTCGGCATGCAATGGGGTCCATGGAGATGGTGATCAGTGAGATATGATGCTGCTCAGGACCCCTGCCATTGTCTGCCCCTCCCATATGGTGCTTCCAGCTGCACCTCCACCCATGTGCACCAGGTGGCGGTATTGCAGCAGGAGAGGCAGCCCTCTCTCCCTAGAGGAAGAGAGCATCCCTCAGATGCTTGATCCTCCTTCCCCTGGCTGACCCTCGAGCAACCGGGGCTCACTTCCGAACCCCACTGGCTGGTGCCATAAGCGGTAGCACGTCCACTGTGCCAGTGTGCTGGTTCCACAAAAAAACATTATTAATGCATCTGTTAGATTTCTTAGTAAAGCAACAAATGTAGAGAAATATGACATTAGGGTTTACAACCCTAACGTCCCATCCCCACCCTGCAGACAGAGACACATATCGGGGGTGCCTTGGAGTCGTAAGCCCTAACACTCACCCCATTCTCCTATACTTTACCCATCTGAGCTTATTTACTTATGGAATGGGGTGAGCATTAGGGTTGAAGACTCCAAGGCACCCCCCGATGCCTGTTGGTGTCTGCAGGGTGGGGGCGGGGTGTTAGGGTTGGAAACCCCAATGCCATATCTCCCTACTTTTGTTGCTTTACTAACAACCCTAACTGATGAATTAACAAAGTTTTTTGCAATGAATCTATCTATCTATCTATCTATCTATCTATCTATCTATCTATATATATATATATATATATGTATGTAGAGAGAGAGAGAGAGAGAAAGAGAATGAATACTGGCTGGCAATCTGGTGTAACCAGCCTGTACTGACACCGAGGGGTTCTGATTCTGTTAGACCTCTTGAGTGATGCTCAAGACATCAAATGAAATCAGAACCCTGAGATGGTAGCTCAGGCTGGTTGGGCACAGTTGCCCAGCCAGAATTTTTTGTAGTGCATAGTGACCCCACAACAAAAACAATAAAATAAAAAAAAATACTTGAACTGATTTTGAATTTAATGTGCTCCTCTGCCACTTTGGAAAAACTGCCACTGCCATTTTGTCAGAAAATTTACTGTTTGAATTCTGAGATGTGCGCGAGATGGGGTTTCCTTTAGTTAAACTGTTGCCTCGTGCACTCTCAAAAACAGCCAAGATGTTGTACCACAGCATGTTATTACCACGTTCCATGAATTTTGAACTGTGGTACAACAACATTTTGCCTGTGACTGATTTCTATGTAGAACAAGGGGTCACTATACACTATGTATACAGCGAATCCCAGCAGGATAAAGCACAGCACTGCAGAATCCTGCAGTAGAGTTACTGCAGCACACAATGCAATTTCTATGGGAGTTAATCCCTTCTGCCATGTAGTAAACCTGTCACACTGTGCTTCATCCTGGTGGGCTTTACTGTATATTGCAAAAAACTTTGTTAACGCACCAGTTAGGGTCAAAGTGACAAACCAGGGAAATGTGGCATTAGGGTTTACAATCTTACCCCCCCGGCAACACATCAGGTGTGGGGTGTATCTTGGGAATGTCTCCAGGGCCTGCATGAAGAAAGCTCTGACAGATTATGTTGGGCATACTGTATCACTATGAGGCACCAGGTTGGAGCTGTACTTTGTGATTCAGAAAGGAGATGATGGGCTGGGGTGAGAGGGTGGACATTAAGGTTCACAACCCCAAGTAAGACACCACCATCGATTCGCCAATACTCCAGAAACCCAAATCCCTAATTATTTTTCATTTTTCTTCTTTGTGCGTTTTGCATTCTACATCGGAAACACTGCCATTACCATTCACCCCATCCAAGTGAACCTGGCCAGCTACACACATGTAGCCCTAGGACAGGCCATCCCTGCCAAAACACTGCCAATACCCTCCACCCTAGTTGGAGTACACTCCACCTCACCCAAGTAAACACAGCCAGCTCCCCTGCTCACATCCCTTGCACAAACAGCTCTTGTGTCAACACAGACCACTCCTGTGGAAGTACTGTCAGTCCCCCCCAGGTGAATACAGCTAGCCCCCCACACCTGGCCCCCAAACAGTCAATCTGCCCTCCCAACATGGCCAGCTCACCAAAAATTAACACAGCTAGATCTCCAAGCACCAATACAGCCAGCCTTGCACCATTTCCATCCCATCTATCAACACACATGCACACTCCTTCCAGAGAACAGAAGTTCACTTACAAATACATAAAAAATGGATTTCATACTGTAAGAGACAGCGAGAGAGAGAGAGAGAGAGAGATAATCCAAGTCACTGCAGACTCACCCTGCTGTTGCAAAACGAATTCCCAAAAAGTTTTTTGCTCTCCAGCCCTTGCACAAGAAAGCAGAAGCACCAGCCAATTTAAAAGATCCACTTAGTCTTCTTTATTTTCAAAAGATATAACTCTTAAATAGTAGCCAGTGCAACAGCAATTTACAACACTTGGTGTGTCTAAAACTCCAGTGCTTCAGCGTTAGCCTTCCTCAAGGGGTGTCCCAAAATGGAGACCTGCCCAGTATGCCACAAGCAGCAGCACAGCTCACCTACACATTCAGCTTAAAATAAAATTAAAGGAGAGGTGTGATATGACCCCAGTTAAGATGGCTGTCTAGAGATTTTTTCCTCAAACCCTCAAGACAGTTTATCTGTCACAATCCTGCATCACTAGCATTTGATAACATTTGTAGTACCCTTGGCTGTAGCCCAGATTGTCCAGTACCGGCTGCTGTCATTTTTTTGTATTCACTTACCTCCGATCAAGCAGCTCACCCACACATCAGGCTTAAAATAAAATTAAAAAATGAAAGCAATGCTCCTCAGATTAAAAACACATTTGTAGTACATGCTGGTGGTAAACTGCCAAGTGGAAAACCTGAGTTTGTAAGCCAAGCCAGGCTCCCTTTCCCTTGGCTGCTGGGGTTTGGAGCACCATGCAATGGAATTACATGCTAACCTAAGGGGGAGCATCCTGCAGGGGGAAAGTGGTGGCTGCTGTGATGATCTGGGTGACGTACGGTGATGTAAGAATCCCTTCTACCTCAGCAAAAGATAGCTGTTTAACTTCCCAGCTCCCACACCAACATGGGAGCCAGGTACATACACATACGCACCTCCCAACAATGCTGCCTGCCACACACAAGCCCTAAAAGCCCTCATACCAACAGCTATCTTCACTCAAACACACATACACACACACACACACACACACACACACACCCACACAGAGATATCAAACACATACAGTAGTCCTAGCTTGCCACACACAGGCAGGTCCCAACTCTGTAAACCTTTCCCTCATACCAATATGAACACAAGCATCGCCTCAATCTCTGGCCCCAGTATAGACAGCCCCTGTGAAAACATTGCCAGTCCTTGACCGCACCATACAGAACACAGCTAGCAATACCATCCAACACCAACATAGCCAGGCCCCCCCACACCATTGTGGCACCACAGTTAGCTCCCCCACCCCACCAATGCACCTAAACCCACACTATCATGGCCCACCAGCAAACAGATTCCTCACCACAGCAAACACAGACAATCTCTACATCCCACACAAAATCACGTAGAAAACAGAACAATTATAAACAAATGTGAAAAAGCTGTACATAACATTAGTACCTCTACATATTTAGGCTTTTGTTTTGGAGGCCCAGGTTTCTTACCCTCTCTGATGCCTATGCCACTTTTATGCCTAAATTGGGACAAAGAAAAATGCCAGCTTAGATGGGTTCCCCTACAACTGACTCTCACCATCCCATTTAGGAAAGGGGCTCATACTTAGTTAAAGAAAAAACTTGCTGGGCGCACTTCTACATACTGGCATTTTCTGACTACATGACCAGTCCCCACTACCCCACTGACACAGCCAATGTCCTCACCCCAACACAACTAGCCCCACACTACCATGCTCCCCCATCACTGTGAACACAGTCAGCCTGTCCAGCCCACACAAAATCAAGCAGAATTGAGAAAATATAAATAAATGTAAAATGTGCTGTATACACAAAGCTGTGGATAACATTCTGTGTACCATCCATATAGCAGACACTGCCAGTCCCCCACCTCACCTACACAGCTAGTCCCCACCCCATCCAGAAAAGGATGGCTCCCCACCCAATCAATATGGCCAGTACCCCTTAAAATGAACAGTCTGCTACCTAAGTGCCCACACTAACACAGGCCTATGCTGCACCAGCAGTCAGCTCCCTACTGCCAGACAGCCTCTGTAACACAGCAAGCCTCCCAGCCCTACATAAGTGAACACAGTACCTCCTGCACCAACCCAGTTAATCAAACCACCTGACCAACATGGCTAATCCCCCCCACAATGAACACAGGTGGCACACCCACCTCCGATAGACAGCCCCTGTACCAACACACCCAATACTCCACATCCCCAAATGAACACTGCCAGCTCCTCCACACTCTGTGCTAACATGTGCATTCCCCTACCAAAGTGAACACAGCCAGCTACCCATTGCAATAAGAAGGCCAGTACAACCACTCCACCAACATTGCCAGTCACACTCACCAAATGAACACAGTTGGCTTCCTTACCCCAAAATAATCAAGCCAGTCCCCCCACCCCAGCTAAGCAGACACAGATAGCTCCCCCACCCCACCAATATGATCAGTACACCACAAAAGAACACAGTTGGCTCCCTTACCCCCACATCAATACAGGCTTACACTGCACCAACAGACAGCCTCTGTGCCAGCAAAACAGCTCTCCATGCACCAATACACTGTATCCCCAGCAAGCCCAGCTAGCTACCCCATGACACCTAAACAGCCCACCATAGACACTGGCAGTCTTCACAGTTTCGCGGTAAAATGCTATGGCCAGTTCCCCACACATACATCTGGCACCTCCAACCACAGCCAGCTATCCCACAGAATGCTCCCCCCACTCCCAATGCCAGTTTCCCTTTCACACACAGTCTGCTCCCTGCCTACACATACATACACATACAATACAACCCACCACACACACATGCACAGACACACACACATGCAGACATGTCCCCTCAAACCCTGTGCAATATGGCACAGTATGTAGATCTGCTGGCAGCCTTTCAACTTGTTTCCCACATGGAACAATAAAATAAACATACTTGTCTAAGTGGAGCGATGTGCAGTATGCTGTAGTAAGAGGATTGGTTTGAGTGATCAAACAGCCCAGACATCTCTCCTCATTTTAAGACTTTATGCCCCCCCCACACACACACCCACACTTACAAACATTACTTAGACTCCCCTCATTTCAGACCAAAGTTATTATACTCTAACCTCAAATATTTAAATGTTTTTATATTTTAAAGCATATCCACCAACTTGCTTGTTATATCAGGATGGAGAGAGGTAAATAATGCAATCAGGTCAGCCTGTCCTGATGGTGATGGTTGGACTGGTTGTAGTAAAAGAAATATGAACATTTCAAGGCACAAACTCCCCAAGATGTTGAAGCCCCCTTCTCTACCCACACACACTTTTTAAGCCTGGCATTACTCCACACAAATCAGGTATGCGCCTTCCATCTGTTTCTTAATAGAAGTTGCTCCTGTTTCCTGATCTTGGTTTGATGTCTGAGTGCAGCACCGCAGTTTTGCAAAAAAAACCAAAAAAAACCCCACTAATCCAGCAGATCTGCAAGAAGTGTAACATTCCAACCACCTCTTACCTATGCAGTGAACAGTAAGGGCAGGTTCCGGGATGTGTGAGTGTAACATTGGAGTGTTGGAAAAAAATGAATTAATCCAGCAGACCCCACCCCCCACACGCACACATTTTGAGCAGCTTGTGCATGAGCATCAGGGCTTTACAAAATTAATTTAGTTGATCCCCGGAGCCTAATACTAATACTATTGCACGTGTCAGACTCAAACACCCCGAAAGCCATTCAATGAGTGGTAGTATGGATGGGTTGTAGGATGTCTGAGCATAGCACCGGAGTTTTACAAAAAAAAAAAAATACTCATTCGGAAGATCCCCACCTGTATTTTGAGCAGCTTGCATCAGGGCTTTACCAAACTAATTTACCTGATCTCACTGAGCTTGATTTTGTCATTGAATTACACTCTGACTCCAAGATCCCCACACACACACAGCTCCACATACAGTGTATTTCAGAGCACAGATGTACAATAGCAATCTTTTCAACAAAAGAATCAGACAATTTACTCAGGATGGAGAGTGGCAAAAGAAGTGGGTCCAACAGCAAGACTGGTTCAACGTTTTTGCAGCAGAGTGTAGGCTACTGGCTTTACAGACACACAGAGACAATGCAGAGCAGATTAAGGGGATTAGCTGCAGCAATGACCTTTTAAAGCTCTGAAATCACAAAGTTGCCTAGAACAAACATTATAAAAAGGGTCTCAGAAATGCTGCAATCTGATTGGCTGTTAGGATTCCAACAGCCTTACATTAATCCATGTTATACTGTCATGTACAGCCTGATCACCATGGCACATGAATTCTTTTTGTCAGCATTCCATCCTCTAGCCCTGCTGAATGTGTAGAATGATGCATTCTGATTTTGAACTAGCATTCTTAAACTGTTGGTGGAAGAACTATTTTATTAAAAATCTCCCTCTAAATGAGGAAAACATTGAAAAAGTGTACTTTAAACTCTTTTCTTTTGGTGTGTTTTTTATAATAGCAATAAGGCACTCCCAGGAGTTAGATTAATAGTCAGTTAATCACCCCCTAGGGGCAATATGGCACTCGGCTGAGCCTCGTGCCATATTACACCCCTAGTGGGTGATTAACAGACTGTTAATCTAACCCCTGGTCATGCCTTATTGCTTAATTCTTTTCACACCTGGAATGCCATCCAGCCTATCAGGATTCTGTGACTCTCCTTAGTGCTGTGCAGAATGCAAAATTCTGTCGGCGGAATTATTGCAGAATGACCATTCCTCCAGTGGAATTTCTGCCAGAATTTCACTTGTTTGCCTATGAAATTCCACCTACTGTGATCCATAGAATAATATTTCAGGGAACAGTCATTTTGTTTATGGAAAATTAGTCCACAATAATTTCTGAGGAAAATATTGAGATCCACAGAATAATATTCTGCAGAACAGTGATTTTTCTGCAGAAAATCATTCTGCAACTATTTTATGCTGCGGAATTCTACCCATCCATTTTTGGTGGAATTCAACCTAATTTCGGTGGAATTTAATTCCGATGAAATTTGAAAATTCCCCACAGCACTAACTCTCCTGCAATTCTGCCCAGTCAATCAATCAGGATTCTGTGAAGCCTTTATTTTTTCTGTGTGCACAAAAAAACAATTTCTGTGCTTCTGAATGCCACCCGTTTAGCCTTTATCATTTCAGCCAACTCTTTCAAAATCATAGTGGTCTCTTTTTCCTCTTGCTTTTGCTTACTTGCTTGTCATAGAGTTTTATTGCCTTCACTATGCCCCTTTATACTTCACCCACTGGTCCTCCACACCACCTAAGTGATCCCTGAAGCATTCACCCATCTTTATAAAATCTCCCCTCCTGAAGTCTGAGACCCTGAGCCTCATGTAGTTCGATTCCACAGCCATCCTTATATTGAATCACACTGTACAGTGATCTCTGGTCCACAGGTGGCTTTCCATCTTGATGGTTGTAAAACTGTCCCTGTTAGTGAGTAGCAAGTCCAGTACTGCCCCATCACTAGAAGGTTCACTGACAAGTGGCCTGAGGAACACATCTTGCAGGGAGTCCAGGATGCTACTGCTTCTAGCTGAAAGCACATCTAGGAGGCTCCAATCTACATCTGGCAGACTGAAGTCCCCAAGCAGCAGCTTATCTGCCTTTTCTGCCATTGTGCCAGTGGCTTCCATCAGTATCTTATCTAACTCCTCCCTGAGTGCTAGAGGTCTGTAGATCATGCCATTGGAAATAGTGGCAACACTTTCCATCTCCAGGGTGACTCACAGTACCTGTGCCCCCCCATATTCCCTGTATCTCTGTGATTTTATGCTTTCCCTCACAAAAAGCCCCCCCTTTCCTTCCCACCCCTGTACCTCCTGACCCGAGTATAGCCTTGTAGGGCCATATCCCAGTTATGCTTTTCAGTGCACCTTGGGTCGGTAATGGCCACCATATCCAGATCGGCATCTGCCATCATGGCCTCTAGGTCCATAATCTTATTTCCTAGACTTCTAGCATGCACAAACATGGCCTTCCAAATTTTATTATCACTCTGCTTGCCCCCCCTTTTTTCTTTTTGTCCTCCCTCCTTCTCACCTCTCTTTTTAATGTTCCCATTCCCATCCTCCTTCATTTCTACCACCCTGCATCATTTATCAATTAGCGCCCTGAGATTCCTCTCCCCTTGGTTTCTCCCTACTCTGTACCTCTGCCTGTGGGGAAGGGGTAGTTTCTGCCTCCCCAGTCCCTTCCACCACTCTCCTCAGCTAGTTTAATATTCATCAAAGTAACATTTAAACCATCCACTGTGGACTGTGGTTTCCCTCCTGGATGGATGCAGGCCATTGCTCCTGCATAGACACTTATCCCTCCAGGTGGGTCACCAGTCCCCAGTGTAGCCTAACCCCACCTCTTGGCACCATTCCTTCAACCATGATATAAAGCCCCTTGTGTGGAGAGCCCTCTCTGCCCCCTGATGTAGAGAGGCAGCACCTCAGTGAAAGCCACTGAGCATGCTTCATGTCTAAGACCCATTCCTGGCTCCCTAAACACCCTCTGCACTATCCCATCCCCATTCCTAGACAGATCATTAGTCACCAAGTGGAGAATGACCTCCAGCTCTTCCTCCCTCTCTGCTACCCTAGTGATCCTTAGGATCTACTTCCCATCACTCTGGGCCATGGCACAGTGTAGGCACCTTACCTCCTCTCACCGTCTTCTTAATCCCCAAACTATCCCTCTCATAATCAAGTCCCCCACCAGAAGTTGCATCGTCTTCCTTGTCCTCTGGGGCCTGTACCACCCTCCTTGGAGTCACTGATATGGAGCACGCCAACAATCTCCCTGCTCACTACCACGGGTTACTCCTCCAGGCAGTCCTTCCTCATCAGAGCAGCATAGGAATTGCATAGCAGTACTGGTTGAGGAGTGTGTCTTTGACCCCCCCACCATCACTCTGCCAGAGCCCACCATAGTCCAGTCATTGCTCTTCCATAGCATCCCATGAGGTAATGGTGGCAGACTTGGTGGCTCCTGGCTGGGGAAAGAGTGACTGCCTCTCCCAATCCAGAGAGGTGCCTGCAGATTGGGCAGCAACACAGTCTCCAGAATATCTCTCTAAAAACTGCCACCCCACAGCCACTCCACTGCACAACTCCCAACATTCCCCTTTCCTAATCTTCCTGTATTACCTGGAAATACTTTGGTACCCTTACCCCTGAGAGTGTGTTTCTAATTTTCGCCTTTTTTGTTTGCTATGTCCCTTTATATCTGTATCCTAGATAGGAGTTTTCTCTTCTACCCCTCTCAACAAGTACAGTACAAGTTACATTAAATTGTTCTTCCAATGAGTTGTTTTAGCATTTCTGACTGAGTTGCATAAGTGTTGCTGGATCAAGCACAAAGCCCTGCACAAACTGTTTCTTTAGATTTAAAACTCAGTTTTGCAGTGCATTGAGACTGGACTGCTGATGCATTCCATCTGAGTGACAAAAACATTTTACAAACATTGCTCTTGAGCTGGTTAAGCACTGAAAAACAATGCAATATGAGTTGCCAATGCATTGCCAGCTGTAAAAAACAATGCTAAACCAACTCATTGGTGGAAAAATTTCATGCGACTTGTGCTGTAGTTCTCCTTTGTCTAAAGAGTTTTCCTCCTTCCTTCCTTTACCCACTTCACTTTCTCTGTTTTTCTAGTGTGGTAACAGATGTTTCACGGACCACTAACCCCTTGCTACCTTATCCTAGATAGGTTGCTATTAGTGTCCCATGTACACTGTTTAAATCCCTTTAATCCCTGTTTAAATCCCTGCCCTAGAAAGGCTATTGCACTTATTCCTAACTGTGGCCTACATTTGACCTTCTGCCCTTCCCTGCAGTGAATGTTATAACCATAGTGGATGGGTACATTATCTTAGTTGACTGGCATAATTCCATACTGTCCTGCTTCTTCCTGTGGATGCCTGCTGATGCCTAAGATGCCAGTCTTACACCTGTCCCACTCCTGTGCTGTTTCCCTCATGTGCTGGGGCGTGAACATGTGTCTAACCTCCACCTGGAGTACTGTGTCCCTCCACACAAGAGTGGCAGTAGGGAGGAGGCTGAGAGTTACAGATCAGTCAGTCTCACATCAGTGGTGGTGAATTTAATGGAGTCCCTACTGAAGGGAGACTGATGGAGTACCTAGAGACATATGGGCTGCAGGACTAATGGTAACACAGCTTCATAGACAGGAGGTAATGTCAAACAAATCTCATAGGTTTCTTTGATGGGGTAACTATGGAGATGGATCTGGGGAGGGTAGCGGATGTGGCCTATCTGGACTTCAGTAAGGCTGCTGACATTGTACAACACAGGAAACTGATAAAGAAACTTGGTAGCCTTAAGGTGGGGAGAAGGAGGTTATCTGGGTATCTAACTGGTTGAAAGATAGGAGCCTGAGGGCTATAGTAAATGGCAGTCACTTAGAGGACAGGAAAATGACCAGTGGAGTACCATAGGGATTGGTACTGGGCCCTGTCCTCTTCAATGTCTTCATGTCTTCAGGGGAGAAAGGAGGAGGTGCTACTTCACTGAGAGGGTGGTGGAGCCATGGAATGTGCTGCCCAGGGGGCTGGTGGAGGCAGAGATGGTGGAGGGGTTCAAGAGGGGGTGGGACAGTTACAGGGGAAGGGTTCTTGAAGCAAAGTCCAGTGCGGCGAGAATATCTGGGACTGGAAAGGGAGGAGCCAGAGAGGATGAGGGGGGGGCAGCAAGGTCAGCTCCCAGGGTGGGGGCTGACCAAATGAGCAGACATGAAAGACTGTTAGGCCTATTCTGCTGTCATTTTAGTATGTATGTTAGTATAAGTGACATTGCTGAGGAACTGGACGGGACGGTGTATTTCTTCACAGATGACACACAATTCTGCAACAAGGTGGGCACCCAGGGGGTGGAATGAATTCAAAGGGATCTGGTGAAACTAAAGGAGTGGTCTAGGGAGTGGCATCTGGGTTTCAATCCCAAAAAGTACAAAGTTGTGCACCTAGGGTGGGGAAAGCCGGGGGCTGTGTTTAAGTGGGAGAGGTACTTACAGTTACCAAGTAAGAGAGGGGACCTTTGGAACGATTATATCTGATGATCTCAAGGTGACAGGGCAGTGCAGCAGTGCAGTAGGTAAGGTGAGCCAGATGCTGGGGTGCATAGGGAGGGGATCTCTAGCAGGAGAAGGGAGGTGGTGTTGCCTCTGGATCACTCACTTGTGAGACCCCAGCTGGAATACTGTGTCCAGGTCTGGAGGCTGCACCTCTGCAAGGACATTAACAGGATGGAAGCAGTCCAGAGAAGGGCTACTGAAATGATGTGGGGCTTGCATGAGAAACCATACAAGAAAGGGCTGTGGGAGCTCAACATGTATTCCCTGGAGGAAAGGAGAGTGAGAGGGGAATGACTGAGACCTGTAAGTACCTCATGGGGATAAACAAGGTGCAGGAGGGGAGTATCTTTCACAGGAGGCAGAGCACCAGAATTTGGGGCAATGCTATGAAGCTTGAGGGGGAAAATTCAAGAATGATGTGAGGAAATGCCTCTTCACAGAAACGGTGGTGGACACCTGCAACAGCCTGTCAGAAGAGCTGGTAGGGATGAAGACAGTGTGGAGCTTCAGACATGCATGGGATAGGCATATGGGTATAATAAATAGAGGTAAGGGAAGAGGGAGAGACATCTGTGACCAAATAGAGTCCAGGGTGTAGTATTAGGCAGGAAAAAATGAAACAGACTGGATGGGTCTATCAGTCCTTTTCTGGTGACACATTCAATGTTCCTATGTTTCCATCTTATTCACAGAGAGAGGGATGCACAGCAATTTTTGTTCAAAAACAGCTAGAAATGCTGATGAAAACCTGGAATTAGTTATATCTGAAGAAGAACACAGTGCAACTGTTCAACATAAGATACATTGTTGCTTTAAATTGTTTTCTCACTCATAGCTTCCATTTGAAATCTACTGTTATTTTAGACAAAATATATGGAAAAGATTAAAGGTTACAAGGGTTGTGCTAAGCTGATGACATCACTTTAGGCTGGCAGGGGACTACATACCTCTGCGTGCTCCATTAAAAAGGGCACAAAAGGACATAACAGTTGGAGGCAAGGTAATGTAAATTAGTTAATGGTTGATTTAATCAGGCACTCTAAGCTCTTCTGTAGCATTATTGTTTTTTGCTTCACTGGCTAAAGGGATACTGCCTCCCTCCTCAGTTGTAGTGAAGGGCAATGACATTGTTGAAATCTTTGCTTGGTACAATGATAGTTCCCTCTGCCTCATAGAAGAGAAACAGCTCCATTAACCTTCATGAAAACCAAGTGTTATAGAGCTTTTTATCAGTGAAGTGTATATGCTGTCTGGAGCGGGGGAAAGGGTATGGATACTTAGCTGGTAGTCACCAGACACCTACATTTTCCAAAGAAAGAAGTCTCCGTAAAAAAAAAAAATAAGAATAATAAAAAAATATATAAGGAATATGCAATGGGGCTATTGGAAGTATCCCTGATATTTCCACAAGTGCAGTTTGACCTTATGACCTCACGAGTGGCGGAGCCACGACTGAGGTCACAAGGTCAAATTGCACGAGGGGAAATATCAGGGATATTTACTGTAGCCCCATTGCATATTTAATTTATGTAATGGTTGTTTAATGTTTTTCTGTTTGATTTTACATTTTTGGCATGTTTCATATTTTTTTAAATTGAAAAAGTGAAGCTGAATTTATCATTCTGTACTACCATATGTACACTTCCGTGGCAGCTATGGTCAGTACGTCCCTCCATTTTTGTCAGTAAAATTTGATTTGGCTGACTCTGTATGTGTGGGCAGACCGAACAGTGGAAACATGGAAGCAGGAGGTCTTGCTTAGTGAGGGAACCAGGTTGCAATTTATTTTATGTTTAAATGTTTTAATTTTTTATTTTTTAAAACATGGCTGATACTGTATTTTCCAGAGTACCAGCTGGTTACTTTTGCTTTTTTTTGGTCTGTATCAGTATCTAGCGTTGAGAGTTGGAGGTTAGTAGAGGAGCAGTTTGCAGTGCTTATTTGTGCAGTATGGAGCAACTTGGTCTCAGTTATCAGAGGTACAATGACTCGATCGGAGGTTGGCTTGATTGTGGCTGGAGTTGGGAAGAGAAGGTGGTATTGTAATACTGTCTTTTGCTGCTTGGAAGTTTTTATTATGTATTTATGGGCATAGTAAAATGTAAAAAAAAAACTTTCAGTGTGAATGCCGGTTTCACACTGAAGAGGTTCAGAGCAGCTGACATGTGGATGAAGCTGGGGCCTATGTTGAGCTGCAGAATGAGTGCAGTTTGTTACGCTTGCATGGTTAAGTGCAGATAGTGCCTCTCAGTGACCTACTGTGTGGTTAAGTGACCTACAGTAAGGATAAATGCAATATCCTCACTGTAGGTCTGAGCAACCTGAGAATATGGCAGATATTTGCCATTTTTTATCCTCGCCCCCATTGCATATATATACATATATATATATATATATAGATATATATGTATTAGTGTTGCAGTCACGCCACTATAGTTAGGGTTCAGTGGTCACTTACATACTAAAGTCAAACATTTGCATGTTAATAACTTTGGACCCATTCAACAGATTTGCCTGAAATTTGGAATATGCAATGGGGCATGATAGATCTCTTTATTTGCCAAATTTTGTTTCGGTCAGACTTGTGGTCTTTGTGTATGAAAACGCTGAAAAATGCAAAATTATCCATTTTTGGAGGCAGCTTTGGGGATTTTGGATGTGGCCCTCCATGGCCATTGTGTGATCTGCTGCTGTGTGAGATGGCTTGTTTGAAAGAGCTTTGGTGGCCAAACATGCCGCTTTTCATTTGGTGAAAAAATATTAAGGCATTCAAAAGTTATGGCACTTTTAAGTTCCGATTATAAGTCAAAGGGGAAAATTTACATGTATGTTTTGTGAACAAAGAATGGGATTCTGGCCATCTCATCCCACCTGGCGATCAAAGAATTTGCAGCCTCACAGGTCAAGAATCTTTGTCCCCAAGAATTTTCAAAATTCTTTGATCATGAGGTCTGCCATCTTGTTTTTTAATTTCTGATCAGAAAAAACACAAGTATCTCGGCTCAGGGGTCACTTCTGAAGTAAAACTTGGATGGATTTTACTCAGGGGGCTCTGATCTATTGAGCCATGCCTTTGGCTTCATCCAAATCAGTCAAAAAATAGAGTTATAAGCTTTTAAAATCTTAATTTACGGCTCACTAATGATCTTTGATCGTGAGCCTGCATATTTTTTGATCGGAAGATTCTTTGATCGCGATCTGGCATCGTGACATAAAAACACTAATATCTCAGCTCAGGGATGGGCTAGGGACACAAATGAAAGTGGGTTTTGCTCAGGAGGGTCCGTTCTATTGAGACATGCCATTGGTTCAGTTCAAATTGGTGAGAAATGCATGTTTCACCATTTTAAATTCTTTGTTCATGAGCCTGCAAATTCTTTGATCGTGAGATTCTTTGATCGCGATAGTGCATCGTGAGCGAGGGACGAGATGGCCCAATTTAAAAATCTATTTTCTCAGCTCAGGGGTGTCAGAAGTCAAATGAGGGTGTGTTTTACTCAGGGGGCTTCATACTGTCAAACCATGGAGGTGGTTTACAGCAATTCCTTCAAGCTTTTGATTTACAACATTTTTAATTCTTTGTTCATGAGCCTGCAAATTCCTTGATCGTGAGCCTGCAAATTCTTTGATCGTGAGATTCTTTGATCGCAATCGTGCATCGTGAGCAAGTGACGAGATGGCCCAAATTAAAAATCAATTTTCTCAGCCCAGGGGTGTCCTAGGAAGTCAAATGAGGGTGGGTTTTACTCAGGGGGCTTTGTTCTGGTGAACCATGGTGGTGGTATACCCCAATTCAATCAATTATTTGTTTTATAAGATTTTTAATTCTTTGTTCATGAGCCTGCAAATTCTTTGATCGTGAGCCTGCAAATTCTTTGATCGTGAGATTCTTTGATCGCCATCTTTGATCGTGAGGGAAGGACAAGATGGCCAGATTTTTTATAATGGAATAGATAGGGACATTTTACCAATCTTTAACATTGAATATCTCGGAAACAGTTTGGTCTTTTTATTTGAAATTTGGAGGGTGTTTACAGTATGTCCTGTAGATGTGAATTATCATGTTTATGTGTCAGATAAATTTTTCTTTGTGGAGATATTGCATGACACACTTTACATGTTGCAGACAGTGTTTTGCTTGTGGTGGTGGCTTGAAATTGATAGGATACCTAGCCTTAGTGTCATGGATGTAGTTTTCAGTTGTTGTGTGTGTTAAATGTTAACAGGTGCAGAAATGTGCAAGTCTGATGAATGAAAATCTCATACGTTAAAATGTTATATCTCGGACACAGTTTGGTCTTTTCACTTGAAATTTGGAGGGTGTTGATGGCATTTCCCGTGGATGTAAATTACAATGTTTCTGTGTCAGAAAATATTTTTTGGGCGGAGATATGGCTTGGCACAATTTACATTCTGCAGACAGCGTTTTGCTTGTGGTGGTGGTTTGAAATTGATAGGATACCTAGCCTTAGTGTCATGGATGTAGTTTTCAGTCATGTTTGTTAAATGTCAACAAGTGCAGAACTGTGCCACTCTGACAAATGAACATTTCAAATTTTGACATGTCATATCTTGGACACGGTTTGGTCTTTTTACTTGAAATTTGGAGGGTGTTGACAGCATGTTCTGTAGATGTTAATAGAGGTGTTTATGTGTCGCACACTATATTTTTTGCAGCGATATTCTGTGGTGCAGTTTACATTTTGTGGACAGTGTTTTATATTGTTCTACTAGATTAACATTTGTTTGGTGGCTGGCCTGGCTGTTGTGAATGTACTTTTTAGTCATTGGGTGTGTAATGTGGCCTGACACTTTCAAGTTGGTGGGCCCCGCGCACCACCAACTTACACAACTTTCTACTTTTCTATTCTTTCTTAAAAATGAAAATTCTATGCAAAAACATCATTAATGCATCAGTTAGGGTTCTTCTACAGCAAAAAAGTGAGGAAATTCAATTTAAGGGTTCCCACCCCTTGCACCTGGCCCCCACCACAGGCATTGGGGTGTGCATTGAGGGTCATTGGCCCTAACTTTCACCCCATTCTCCTACACTGCACCACCTCAGCTTGTTTACACATGGAATGGGGTGAGAGTTAGGGCCGATGACCCCAATACACTCCTGATGCCTGTGGTGGGGTGGGTGGGTGCAAGGGTGGGAACCTTTAAATTGAATTTCCTCAATTTTTTCACTGTAGAAGAAGCCTAACTGATGCACTAGTGAAGTTTTTTGTATAGAATATATATATTTATATACATATAAAATAGTGGCACGGTAGTGCCACTATAGTTAGGGCTGAGGAGCCGATACGTGTTAAACCCAAAATTTTGCACCTTAATAACTTTTCAACTGTTTGATGGATTTGCCTGAAATTTGGCATACATGATCAAGACCCATATGCCTTGGGATATGCCAAGTTTTGTACTGGTCGCATATATGACTATGGAGTTATTAAACATGATCTGCGCACACGTTTACGCTTTTCTGGAATTTTACTGTCACACGTACAGGTTTTAGGATTTGTGTGACCGGTCAAAATCTTCAGGGAATGTGTGGCCAGGGTCCCCAATGAGCCTTTTGAAGATTTTGTGAAAAAATATTAAACAGTTCAAAAGTTATTCAAAAAATAAGTTCCCATAATAAGTCAATGGGAAAAGTTAACAGAAAGTTCGACAGTGTTGCAAATGCAGTTTTTACTGTCACAAATGGCCTTTTTACTGTCACAAATCCGCCATTTTGTTTTCACTTAGCAATCAGAAAAATGCTTGGCATTTAAAATTGGGACCCTCTAGCAACCCAATTCTTTTTGTATTCACCTAGTCGGACCCTAAGGATGCTTGCCATGTCTTTATTTTGGGATAAAACACACCAGAAATATGTTTTTCAAATTTCTGGAAAAATTACTTTAGCAAAGTACTGTCACACTTGCGACACTGCTGAATTAATTTGCGAAAGCTTTCACAAACTTCGACAGTACTTTTCTAGGCTGTGGGAAAATGACAGCAATTCTTTGGCAATCTGCTGCAAAAGAACGGTTTGGTGTTTTGGCCTGAAATTTGCAGGGAATGTAGCTGACATCTCACAGATGTGCCTTTCAGTATTTCATTTAAAAAATATTATATGGTGGCAAAGTTATGGCACTCCAAATTTGACACTTTTTCCCATAGGATAACATTACAGCATCCGACGCATTACAGGAATCCTTCGGTGCCCTGCTGCAAAATAACGGTTTGGTCTTTTGGGCTGAAATTTGGAGGGAACACAGCCAACATCCCACAGATGTGCCTTTTTGTGGCTTGGTGAAAAAATATTACAGGGAGCCAAAGTTATGGCACTCTGAAATTCTCTTTTTCCTATAGGATAACATTATATGCTCACCGCTCTTCAGGGCCTGTATCTCAGACACGGTAAAAGGAGATACAGACTTTTCATTGAAAATACTTAGCCCCCTACTAGGGGCTAACTGAAAAACTAGCCAGGGAAGTCTTAAATCATATGACTTTTAATTTTTTTTTCTACGTCGTACGGTTCCTGAGATATAAGCAATTTATTCCAACTCCTCATTTTCAGCTCCGAGAACCATTATTATGCATACATTCTTTGTACTCACTGTCTTTCTTTATGCAGCTTTTGGGAAAAAACAGCCTGTGCACTTACATTACTGTTACAGTTACCATTTTTGCTTGCGGTTCCGTTCCCGTTTCACTTACCGTTCACGTCTACGCCACCATGTGCGTTACCCATTGCATTTTCATTTGCGCTTGCTTTTGCATTGTTTTTAACATTTCTGTCTACACTACTGTTTCTCTTTCTGTTTCACTTTGCATCACCTTGTGCATTTACTATTTGCATTTGCGGGCACAATGTTACTATGTGACAAGACATCATGTGGCGGGAGCACACTCCAGCCGCCGCATTACATTCACTATTTCTTGTTATCATTCTCAAAAAGAAGGGAAATTAGAGGCAAAAAACTCCTTTTCATGCATTAGTTAGGGTTGTTCCACACCGACAAAAGAGAGGAAATTTGGTGTTAGGGTTGAAAGCCCCCCTTGGACCCCCCCAACCAGCATCGGAGTGAGCATTAGGGTTGTCAGTCCTAACTCTCACCCCATTCTCCTACACCTCTGCTTCTTTACACATGTGATGGGGTGAGAGTTATGGCTGACAACCCTAATGCACACCCCGATGCTGGTTGAGGATGTGGGCAGGAGGGGCTAAGGGGGGGTTTCAACCCTAACACCGAATTTCCTCACTTTTGTTGGTGTGGAACAACCCTAACTAATGCATTAAACAGAGTTTGTTGCCCTATTATATATATATATATATATATATATATATATATATATATATATATATATATATATATATATCTATATATATAGATAGATATATATATATATATCACATATATATCTATATCTATATGTGTGTGTGTATATATATATATATATATATATATATATATATATATAATTATATATATATATATATATATATATATATATATATGTTATACTGGCACAGTAGTGCTGGTATAGTTAGTGTTGCCTGGCCACTTTTATGTTAATCCCCAAATTGTGAACTTTAATAACTTTGCAGCCGTATGACCGATGTGCCAAAAAGTTTTCATGCACTGTCTGGAACCATAGGTCTCTGGATCTGGTAAGCTTCCATCTGGTCACAGTTGCGGTTGTGGAACTGCAGAGTGCCAACAATGTGAAATTTACCATTTAGGTGCAAATTATTTGCTTGTCAGTAAGTCCAAAATGGTTTGGTGGTCTGGTCTGAAATGTTTAGGGTATATGGGGTCTGGGTCACTGATGTGTCTTTTGAAAGTTTTGTGAAAGCACTTTTTGGTGCCTCAAATGGGAAAGTAGTGTTGTGCTGCTGCTATCTTGTTGTCAGTTAGTGATGGAGGAAAATGCTGTAATTCAAAAAATACTGCCCCTTTGTAAACACCAGCTGTCATGTTTACCTAATTGGGTCCCAAGGAACATGATCCTGACGTTAGATTTAAAAAATAATGCTTTGAAATGTGTTTATTTAATTTGGCCATTGGGAGTGTCGCAGTTTGCGGCACTATTTCTTTGCTAAATTATCACAAATTGCAGCAATTTTCATGCAACTAACAGCACTGTTGTGCAAAAACTGCCACAAAATACATCACTGTTTCATGAAGAGTGTCGCAATTTGTGGCACTACTTCAATTAAAAAAACATCGGCCCATGTAAAAAACACAAAAATATTTCTGGCCACATTTTGGCACAAATAAGTGAAGAATCATGTTCCTCAATCCTCGTTTAGGTAAACAAAAAGGAGGTTTTCACTTTTTACTGGCATGTTAATTAAAAAAATAGATGTTTTCATGATTACAGATGTTTTGCCGACATTGAGGGTACCCAGTCCCTGTGTTGGCATTTACTCCCCCCAGTAGTGTTGGACACTGGGGAGCCCATCCCCCATGTCCTGAAATACTTAAGCTTTTGACTGTTTATTTCAGACACTGGGATGCCCACCCTTGGGATCAGATCCCCCCCCCAAACCCATAGTAATCTGTATGTTGGCCGACATCAGGGTGCCCAATCCCTGTGTCAGTATTTACTCCCCCCATTAGTGTAGAACACTGGGGAGCCCACCCCCAGTGTCCTGAAATAAAGATTTTGACCCTGTAAAAAAAAAGGAAACTTTCCCCTGAAGTCTTTTTTTATCCTGTAAAAAAGAAAATGGTCCCTCATCATCTCCCTGTCCTCCTCCCCATCCCAACCCTCCTGCTGAGCAACCCACCACTCCCATTCCCTCGTTTCCCTATACCTACCACCAGAGATCATCTTCAGTCATCTTCTGTGGACTGGAACATGTCTGCACTCTTCAAAGCTGAACTGCGAACTGAAGAATCAAGGTAAGTGCCGTATAATGGCTGCCAGTGTGTTTTAAACTTATGTTGATATCGCAGCCACTTTTAAGTATTTTTCCACCAAATTTTCAACATGGGCTTCTTGGAACCCCACCTCATGAACTCTGTTACTGTAGTTTCATTAATTGGACCTGTAAGGTGATTTTGCAGTCACTGTGTGAAATCACCTTTCAGGGCTAGTATTGAAATGTTATCGTAATTATGAGGTGGGGTCCCAAAAAGCCCATGTTGAAAGGTTGGTGCAAAAATACAAAAAAATGCCCAAATTATGCTCAGTCATTGAAAAGTTTCTACATGCTTGTAACTTTGGTAATTTCTAATATTTTCACTCCAAATGTTCAACATTGCCATTTTTTCACACCACCTCATGAACAGTACAGTTGTCATTTTTCACATTTTGCCTGAAATGTGTTTTCTCTCTTGTGGCCCAGAATGGCACATTTGCTGCGCAAAATCACTTTTCAGGACTAAAGTTGCAGCAAATTTAAAATCCGCCAGAGAAGTGGACGTGAAGTGGCCACTTCGCATTATCATGACGCTATGTGAAATGGCCATTGCAAAATGCTTACTTCACCTTCCCATTATGACTTTGCATTGCCATTCCACCTTAACGCAAAGTAAGGTGAAATGACAACAATATAGGTAGCCCCCTACACATCACGTGGCTTACAGTACTGTAAGTCACATGCTTTTGCCAGGCAGGAAGGAAGTGAGTCATAAAAGCACTTAGTTTCACTTTCTCCTTTGCAGTGGTAGAATGAGGAAACATTTTGGGTGTAGAGAAGAGTTTGGTGGTATTGTTCCTACATATCTTGTGAATTGCCAAAAAAAGGCCCAAGCTTTTTTAAAAGCTAAATCTTTAGATTTTTTTGTAGTGTGTTTATTTCAGTTCTTTTTTGCTACTGATTTTTTTTTGTAAGTTTTGTTTTGTATGTGTGTGTGTGTGACTGTATGTGTGCATGTGTGTGAGACTGTGTACATGTGTGAAGCAGTCTTTTGAGGCATCGGTCAGAGAGGGACTTAGTTGTGCGCAATGGACCCAGAAGGAGAGTCCGTGGCCTGTGGGCATGGGCAGAGGGGACTGCTTATGTGTGGGGGTGGTCATCTGTCATTGGACCACTCCCAACTGTTTGGTGTTGCCTCTCCCTCTCTGGAAGCAGCAGAAGCACCACCAGTGCCACCGGCGGTGGCACATCCACCAAGTCCGCCATCACCACCACCACTAGTAGCAGCTGCAGGGGCTCAAGCAGCACACCGTCCACCACCTCCACAGCCACAGGTGGAGCCCCAGGTGAATGACGGTGCTGCCAGCAGTACATCTGCCTCTCCTGTGCCTGGTCCCCAGTGTACCTCCCCAGTGTGGCAGCTTTTTAACTATGTGGGGGGCAGCACCATTGTGGTTTGCCATTTATGTGGTGTGCAGGTGCACCATGGCCCCCGGGGGACACATTTGGGCACCGGTGGCCAGTGCATACACATGGCAAACAACTACAAGGTGGAGTGGCAGGCTGCCATCGAAGGGGCCAGGTGTCCATCTGCTGGCCCTTCTGTGGCAGTGGCAGAGGGTTCTGGGGGTGTTGTTCCTCACTGCTGCAGCAGGAGGAGGTCAACAGCAGTAGCTGCTCCTCCACCACCACCACAGCCACCAGCACCACCCTCGCCACCACCACCACTACTAGGCTTTCCTGATGCAGTGGACCCCACCACAGTGCCTGCAACACAGGCAGACATTCTACTTTTGTGGGTGGCCCTTGAGGAAAGCAACAAGAGGGTGGGTGCTGTGCAGTAGCAGGTGGAGCAGATCCAGCAACAGTAACTGCAGTTATTGTCAATGCTCCACATGCTGCTGGAACACCATGGAATCCTCCATTAACATATTTTTTTTCTGGACACCTCCCCCCTCCACTGCTGTAGCATTTTGTGATTTTTAACGTGAGCATGTATCCAGTAACAAGAGCCTTGTTAGTGGAAACGTGCCTACGTTTCACCACAAACTGACCATTATAACATAAAGAAACATTCGGAAAGCTGCCGGACATTCAGTATAATGGAACACGCCCCCCGCACTCTCCTTGTCAACACGTGATAACGTTGCTGAGTGTGGGGGGAAGAACATGGGTGACTCTTCTGAACGGGAAGTCCTCCATGACCAACTTTAATGAAATTACAGGCGTTTTTGACAGAAATGTATTGCACTGTGTAAGTACATGTGGAGCAAGAAAGATTCCCCCAGAGGTAAGGCACCCATATATTGGGTGCAACACCATAATAACTATGTAACTTGGTGAATCTCTTTAAAGCAGCAGTGCAACAATCTGTTGAAAATTTTGACCTATATTTTTTAATGCTATTTTACATTTCCACTTTACTTACATCCTGACTTATATGATACTATAATTTCCAGTATTTGAGTCTGCTTTACTACTTTTTTTCATGTCTGAAATTATAAAAGGAATACTCCTTTTAATGCGATGTGGACCAGGTCTTTGTCAGTATTTTGTGCTGCTTTCTCCATCAGTTGTTACATATCACTTCTGTTGTAAAATTGACAGTTATGCAGCAGGCAGTGTTTTATGCCCTCACAGAACAATATTTATTGAAAAACAGCTCCAAATAGTGATAAAAACCTGGTCAGAACAATATTAAAAGGCATGCTCCTTTTTTTTTCAGACATGAGAAAAAGTAGTAAAGCAGATACAAATTGTGAAAAGAAGGGTATTATTCAACTCAGGAGGTAACTAGTGGCTGGCAATGTAAAATAGCATAAAAAAGTATTGGTCAAAATTGTCACCACATTCTTGCAATGCTGCTTTAATTTATAATGTAAGTATGACAGTATGTGGTCACAGCCACAACACACAAAATGCATCTATCTTGTGTGCAGAAAATTGACAAGTGATAACGAAGTGAAATGGGAGCGTTACACCACATGCAAAGTCCCCGTGAATTAATGGCGCACTCAGTCATGTGTGCAGCACTCACACAGAGTCCCCAGATTTTTTCTGCATCCCAAAATGCATCTGTTTTGTGTCCAGAAAATTGACAAGTGGTAACGAAGTGAAATGGGAGCGTTACACCACATGCAAAGTGCCCCAGAATGTATTGCGCATGCAGTCATGCACGCAGTGTCCACACAGAGTCCCTAGATTTTTTCTGCAGCCCCAAAATGCATCTTTCTTGTGTGCAGAAAATTGACAAGTGGTAACAAAGTGAAATGGGAGCGTTACACCACATGCAAAGTCCCGTCACAAATTATGACCATCAGCGAACTGTTGCTGGTCCAATGTGTGCTGCAATTCCTGCAAATGCAATGTGATCCTCTCAACTGGATGGAAGGGTGCCCTTTGTTTGTACACTAATAGTAGCCTTGGTGAGTTGATATATATTCATGGCAAAAAAAACTATGTTTAATGCATCGGTTAGGATTGTTCCACAGTGACAAAAGCGAGGAAATTCAGTGTTAAGGTTGCCACCCCTTGCACCCCACACACCCACCCCATCCCCACCAACAGGCATCAGGGTGTGTGTTGGGGTTGTCGGCCCTAACTCTCACCCCATTCCATGTGTAAATTAGCTGAGGTGGTGCAGTGTAGGAGAATGAGGTGAGAGTTAGAGCCGATGACCCCAACAAACACCCAATGCCTATTGGTGGGGACCGGGTGGGCATGGGGTGCAAGGGGTGGCAACCTTAACACAGAATTTCCTTACTTTTTCACTGTGGAACAACCCTAACTGATGCATTAAACAGAGGTTTTTTGCCATGAAGTTCACTTCTTTTTGAGAATGAGCACTATAAATAGTGAATGGAATGTGGTGGTGGGGAGGGCCCCATGCTCTCACCATGTGATTTTTTGTCATGTGGTTACGCTAATGGTAACGCAAACACAAGCGCAAATGGTAATGTACATGGTGACGCAAATATAAACGATAATGCAAACAGTAAGAGAAACACAAGCGTAAATGTTAATGAAAGCAGAAATGGTAACACAAATGGTAACGCAAACACTAACAGCAATAGAAACGCAAATGTTAACAAAAACAGTAACACAAACACTAACGCCAACAGAAATGCAAACGGTGACAAAAATGCAAACAGTAACACAAACAGAAATGCAAACAGTAAAGGCAATGGTGATGCAGAAAGAAAGTAATGCAATCGACAACAGAAACGCTACCGAAAATGCAAACGGTAGCGCAATTGGAAACACAAATGGTTATGGTAACAGCAACGATGACACCAAAGCAAACAGTAAGGCAAATGGAAATGCAAGTGCATATGCAAATGGTAATGTGCACGGTCACATTACCGCAGTTGGAAATGCAAATCCTTACCGTAACACCAATGATGAAAAGGAAACACAAATGTAAATGCAAACGGAAGTGCATATGCAAACGCAAATGGTAATGCACACGGTGACGCAAAATGAAACTGAAACAAAAACAGTAATGGAAATGCAAATGGTAACAGTAACGCAAATGTAAGCGCAAACAAAAATGTAAAGGCTAACACACACGGTGGTGTCGACCGGAACGCTAACGCAAACAGTTACAGACACACACATGGAAATGCTAACTATAACAGTAATGAAAATGCACACCCTTTTTTTCACCAAAGCTGCATTGAGAAACACAGTGAATACAAAGAATGTATGCTTAATAATGGGCCTCGGAGTAGAAAATGAAGACTTGGAATACTAAATTGCTTATATCTCTTGAACTGTATGACATAGAAAAAAAATTACAATTTCATATAATTTATGACTTTCCTTGCTAGTTTTGCACTTAGCCCCCATATTGGGGGCTAAGCATTTTTCTGACAAAAAGTCTGTATCTCAAAGCTTTTCTGAGATACAGGCCCCGAAGGAACGGCGGACGCCATAATGTTAGCCTATGGGAAAAAGCTTCAGATTCAGAGTGCCATAACTTTGCAGCCCTCTAATATTTTGTCACCAGCCACCAAAAGGCACATCTTTGGGATCCTGGCTTTCTTCCCTCCAAATTTCAGCTCAAAAGACCAAACCGTTCTTTTGCAGCACAGTGGCAACAATTTCCTACTATTTGGGGCATAGAGTCGCAAATCACGACAGTTTCACAAAACAAATCATGAAAGTATCGCAAGTGCGACACTACACTTTACAAAAATTTGAAAAACAAATTTCTGGGGTGTTTAACCCTCCAAAAAAGACATGGCTAGCATCCTAAGGGCTCAACTAGTTGAACACAAAAATAATTGTTTCCCTAGAGGGTCCCAAATTTAAATGCCAAGCATTTCTGTGACCAGTAACTGATAAAAAAATGGCTGACTCATGACACTACAGGGGTCATTTGCAACACTAAAAACTGCATTTGCAACACTGTTGAACTTTTTAACTTTTCCCATTGACTATAATGGGAAACTTGTTTTTTGAATAACCTTTGAACCGTTTAATATTTTTTCACGAAATCTTCAACAGGCACATCAGGGACCTGGCTGCATGTTCCCTGAAGGTTTTGGACTGGTTACACAAACCATGCGACCTGTAGGCATGAGCAAAGAATGCACAAAAAAAGCATAAATGCAACTTTCTATTGTGCTTTATAGCTACACAATTGTATTTCCGACTGTTACAGAACTTGGCAGATCAAGAGATCTATGGAACTGCTCCATGCCTGCCAAATCTCAGGCAAATCTGTCATATGGTGGCAAAGTATTAAGCTGCAAAATTTCACACTTTAACCTTAAATGGGGTACTCAACCCTAACTATAGTGGCACTACCATGCCACTATAATATATATTATATATATCTATATCTATATAGATATATATATTATGGTAACACTATAGTTAGGGTTGAGTAGCACTTTTAAGGTTAAAGGGTCAAATTGTGCACCTCAATAACTTTGCCACCGTTCAACAGATTTACCTGAAATTTGGTATGCATGATTGGGCATGGTAGATCTTGGGATCTGACAAGTTTTGTACCAGTCAGGTATACGGCTGCAGAGTTATTAAGCAACAACAAATTGCACAATTACACTTTTTTGTGATTTCTTTGCTCTCACCTACAGGTTGCACGGTTTGCGCGAACAGTCTGAAAACTTCAGAAAACATGTGGCTGGGGTGCCCAATGTGCCTTTCAATGATTTCATGAAAAAATATTAAATGGTTCAAAAGTTATTCAAAAAACAAGTTCCCATTATAAGTCAATGGGAAAAGTTAACAAAAAGTTTGAAAGTGTTGCAAATACAGTTTTTACTTTCGCAAATGGCCCTTTTACTTTCTCAAATCCACCATTTTGTTTTCAGATGGAGATCAGAAAAATGCTTGGCATTTAAATTTGGGACCCTCTAGTAACCTAATTATTTTTGTAGTCACCTAGTGGGACCCTGAGGATGCTAGGCATGTCTTTATTTTGGGGTAAAACACCCCAGAAATATGTTTTTCCAATTTCTGGAAAAAGTACTTGTGCAAAGTACTTTCGCACTTGTGACACTGTCGAATGAATTTGCAAAAGCTTTCGCAAAGTTTGACAGTACTTTTCCAGGCTATGGAAGCAAATGACAGCAATTCTTTGCCACCCTGCTACAAAAGAACAGTTTGGTCTTTTGGGCTGAAATTTGGAGGGAACCCAGCCAACATCTCACAGATGTGCATTTCACTATTTTGGTGAATAAATATTACAGGGTGGCAAAGTTATGGCACTCCAAAGTTAACACTTTTTTCCATAGGATAACATTACGGCATCTGCCGCATTACAGGAATCCTTTGCCGCCCTGCTGCAAAATAACGGTTTGGTCTTTTGGGCTGAAATTTGGAGAGAAGAAAGCCAACATCCCACTGATGTGCCCTTAGTGGTTTGGTGAAAAAATATTACAGGGCCGCATAGTGACAGCACTCTGAAGTTGACGCTTTTTCCCTTTGGATAACATTACGGTGCCCGTTGCGCCTTTCGTCGCCCGTATCTCAGAAACGGTGCGTGATACAGACTTTTTGTCACAAAAATGCTTAGCCCCCAAATGAGCACTAAGCATAAAACTAGCCAGGAAAGTCATAATTCATATGAAATTTACATTTTTTTCTACATCGTATGGTTCATGAGATATAAGCAATTTAATATTCTAAGTCCTCATTTTCTACTCCGCAGCCCATTGTTATGTATACATTCTTTGTTTTCACTGTGTTTTCCAATGTATTTTTGGGGGAAAAGAAGGGTGTGCCCTTTCATTACTGTGCCAGTTAGCGTTTTCAGTTGCATTTCCATTACTGTTTGGGGCACCATTACTGTTTACGCCATTGTGTGCTTTACGGTTTACATTTTCACTTGCACTTGCATTTGCATTTCTGTGTCATTTGGCATTATTGTTGCTGTTACCATTACCTGTTTCATTTGCAATTGCGGTACCGTGCACGTGTGTTATGGTTTGTGTTTCCATATGTGCTTGCGTTTCTGTTTCATTTCTGTTTCCTTTGGTGTTATTTTTGCTGTTACAGTTACCATTTGCATTTACAATTGTGGTACCATGACCGTGCACATAATGGTTTGCATTTCTGTACCCGCTTGCATTTGCATTTCTCTTTCCTTTGGCGTTATTGTTGCTGTTACTGTTACCATTTGCATTAACAATTGGGGTACAGTGCCTGTGCACATTTTGGTTTGAGTTTTCATATGCGCTTCTGTTCCCGTTTCTGTTTCTCATTCCTTTGACATTATTCTTCATGTTAACTTTACCATTTGCATTTACAATTGCAGTACCATGCCTGTGTACATTACGGTTTGCATTTACGTGTGCGTTTGAGTTCGCATTTCCGTTTCTGTTCCCTTTTGCATTCTTTTTGCTGTGACACTTAACATTTCCATTTAAAATACCACTGACATCACTGTTCACATTACCAGTTGCATTTTCGTATGTGCTTCAATGTCTGTTTGTGTCACTGTTTGCTTTGGCATCACTTTGCACTTGCGCATCTATTAACGTTTCCTTTACTATTTATGTTTCCGTTACCATGTGCACCACTGTTGGCACTTCTGTTTGCATTGCTGTTCCTGTTACTATGTCACAAGACATCACATGGCAGGAGTGTGGGGCCCAAAGGGCCCCACCCTCCCGCCGCTGCATTACTTTCACTATTTGTCATCATCATTCTCAAAAAGAATGGAAATAAGAGGCAAAAAACTCCTTTTAATGCATCAGTTAGGGTTGTTCCACAGCGACAAAAGTGAGGAAATTTAGTGTTAGGGTTGAAAACCCTAACTCTGCATTCACCCCACCCCCCAGAACCACACACACAGACACACACACATATGCAAGAAGGGGGGAGGACCAAGGCAACACGACCAATCACAGAGAACCAGCAGCAGGTGGCAGAAATAAAATACAACTGTCAAAATGTACTGCAACACATCACCACCACCTCAGACCAGGTACCGCATACCCACTGTAGATCCACAGCAAAACTAAGGCCATGTACACCAATGGTATACATCCCTGATTACAGGTGCACACAAGTTACCACACTTAGGAGTTACATGCATTACTTACCAATGCCCCATGCCCTGACACACCAGGTTTTGCACCCTGAGTGGAGAGCCATGGCTACACTAAGGCCATGCACATCTATGGTATATCTTCCTGACTGCAGGTACACACAAGTTAACATGGTTATGAATTGGAGGACCTCCATCAGGCAATGCCACCCCCAGAACAGGTACTGCATACTGAGTGGAGATGCACAGCAACAATAAGGCCATACACATCAACAGTGCATCTCCCTGACTGCAGGTGCACAGAAGTTACCACACTTAGGACTTGCACAGTGTCAACCAGGCAATGCACCCCCAGACCACTTACTGCATCCTGACTGGAGAGCCACTGCAAAACTGCAGGTATGGACATCAATGGTATACCTCATTGATTGCAAGCATGGTCTCAGACAGGTAATGCCTCCCCGTTACAAGGCTATGGACATCAGTGGTACACCTCCCTAATTGCAGGTACACTCCACTTACTACAGTTAGGAGTTGCATGGCCTCAGCCAGACAATGCCCCCCCCACACACACCAGGTACTGCATCCTGAGTGTAGTGCCACAGCAAAACTAACTCCACACACATCAATGGTACACCTCCATCACTAAAAGTGCACACAACTTTGCACCATTATCAGTTGCACACCCTTGACCGGGCAATAGGCCCCCCACACCCCCACACCATGTACTCCATCCTGACTGGAGAGCCACAGCAAAACTACAGCCATACACATCAACTGTTCAAATGCTACAGTTATTGGCTCATCATCATGGATATGTCTTGTACTACTGTCATGTTGCCTTGGTCCTCCCCCCTACTTGCATGTGTGTGTCTGTGTGTGTGGTGCTTGGGGGGGTTGGGGTGAATGTGGAGTTAGGGTTTTCAACCCTATTTCCTCACTTTTGTCCCTGTGGAAAAACCTTAACTGTTGCATTAAATGGAGTTTTTTGCTCTAATATTTATATATATATATATATATATATATATATATATTAGAGGCAAAACTCCGCTTAATGCATTAGTTAGGGTTGTTCCACAGCTTATTAAAGTGAGGAATTTGCTGTTAGGGCTGAAAACCCTAACTCCAAATTCACCCCCCCCACCGCACACACACACACAGACACACACACACATGCAAGTATGGGGAAGCACCAAGTCAACACAATCAATGACAGACATCCAGCAGCAGGTGACAGAAATAACAAACAATTGTCTAAATGTACTACGAGACATCCCCACCCACCTGACCAGGTACTGCATTTTCAGTGGAGATCAACAGCAAAACTGAGGCCATGTACACCAAACATACACATCCCTGATTGCAGCTGCACACAATGTACCACACTTAGTAGTTGCACGGCCTTACCTACAGATGCCCCACACCGCACCACAACTGGTACTGTGCTGTTAGTCAATATAAATGCTGAAGGTGCATGATGACAGTTGTAGAAAGGTTTTAACACTAGTGAATATACATTAATTAAGAGAAGTACATAAATTAACTACAAGACACTAGCCTGCTTAAGACAAAAGTAGTGTTACATTTAGTATGTGATTTACATAGTAGTACATTTAGTGCAACTGTTTACTCAAGATAGAGAGGCTGATGTAAACGTATGGAAAAGCATTGCCTGTTCAAAGCTGTGAAATTCGTACTGCCAGTATCAGATGCATTCTTACTGATGAAGGTGTACTGCTGATGTACATACATAGACCTTCAGTGTGTTTCAATACTAAAGATGCAGTAAGTATTCTTTGCAAGAAACAGTGTAATTGCATGGATCAGGCCAAGCAACTTCTAAATATCATAGCACTACTGAGCCAACAATGACGTACCTGTATCAGATATGTCTATAGGATAGATTTTCCTGTAGGCACTTACTGAGTATGTTGTACCTGAGAAAGACAATCTCATTGCATCTGTGATGACTAACTTATTCAAATAGTGATACATTTACTATTGTTGCAATGAGTGATCTATGCCACTTATGGACACAGTGTAATTTTTTTAACAGTTGTTTCATACTCAGGCTGTATGCCTAGTGTTTGGGTTTGCCACACTTCTGTCACTGATGCTATCAAAGTGATAACTGTGTTAATTGTGGTACAACAGGAATCAAGTAGGTATAGTGCAGATATAAACAGAATGTCTTTTAGTATTGATTTAACTCACAATGAGATAAGTGTACTAGGACAGCAGGGGTTATTCTCTATCACTGACTCTGTCAGTTATAATCACACTAAGGTTTCGATGACTGTAATGATCAAGTTACACTGTTCATGAGCTGAGATTGTCTGATAAGTCTTTCCTAAAAGTTCCCCTCTGCCGCACTTCCAAGGGCGCTGGTGCATTTGGGCATGCTGCCCCCCAAGCATGGAACTCACTACCTGTTGACCTAAGATGAGCTTCCTCACACCTTGCTTTCAAGCGAAGACTACGGACTCACCTTACTTCTATGTACCAGTGTGCCTGTTTTGATCCTACCTAAATCTTTTCTTCATGTTACCTCTCCCTTCCCCTATCTACATGGCCATTCATCTACCTACACCCTACTTGATGCCTTGCATACTGATTATTTGGACTGCTTGCACTTTCTTTTATGATCACAAAGAAACTTATATGGTTCTACTGTCTGATGTATTATATATGCCTCTATCACTCTACCTTTCTTAACCTTGTGTTATGACAATTGCCATTTTTACTTACTGTGTTATGTATTACAAATGTCTTCAGTCACCTTATTGTTACAATCATTGTGTGTAACAATTGGCAATTACCTTATGATTGTGGTACCTGCTTTCCCATCCTGCTGTTTGCACTAATCGTTTGACGTATGTATTGAAAACATCCTGCTGTTTTGCACTAATCTTTTGACTATGTATTTATTGAAAACTAGTACTGGTCTCTCCTCATCTTCTTGCCTCCCCCCGCACATTACCTGGTATTTCTTGCTGGCTATCAGTTCCACAGCACTGGTCGCTACCGCACTTTTCTTGCAAAATCGTGATGCGGTCGAACTTCCTCCCAGACCGAGTCCCCCTACTTTCCCTGCTGGCTTATGGTTCCATAAGCCCGGACGCTGACTGCAGCATTCTACTGCTAATGCCATATCTTCCTGCTTCCCTGATCCCTTCCTTGACGCTGGTTTTCAGCCTCCCCCCCCCCATATCGAACCTCCTCTCGGGTCACCGTGCTCGTGAACAAACCTGTCTAGCTCTGGAACCCCTCGCTCATCCAGAATGCCAACCCTGCCCAGCTTGGGCTTCGTCCAGCTGGGCCCCTGCCTTTCATTCTGACCCAAGGTTCCCGTGAGTCCGATTGCTGTTCCATGTTTTCCCAGCATCAGCCGTACTCATGCCTGCTCCTGCCATTCTCAACACAACTCCCTATGTAACCCTACCCCTTCCCTGTCTCCAGCCCCTGTAGTCTATACACTTTCCTTCCTACCCATTGCTGGCCAGCCTACCCCTGGCTGCCCCCCCCACCTGAGCCTCTCATACCAGGAATCGGTTCTATGAGCCCGGTTATAGACTCTTGCCTCCTGCCGCAAAAGCCGTAATCCTTTTTGCTGTCCCACCCTACACTAGCCTAAGATTCTTGGCCAAAACAGTTGGCAGAGTTCTCTTACCTTGGTTCCAGCCCCGCCACCTTCCAACTACCTTGAGCTGTGCACCTCACCCTTCCCTGCCTACATCCCCCATCAGTTTCCCAAATCTAATCCAAAATTTGTCCTCCTCCAGTACCCCTGCTTACTTATAAAAATTGTATGCTTGTATCTATGTACCTGTACTTGTACTGTATAAACTGCACCGTTCTACTTGTATTGTAATTGTACCTCCCGGGTCGTGCCTGAAAATAGTCACTTGCTGGCTAGTGCACCTACCCGGTTAACAAAAACTAAATAAATAAATAAATAAAAAATCTTCATGAGTTCATATTCACAGCCATTCTCCAGTAACTATACAGTGTATGGTGTAACTGGGTGGGACACTGTGTTGCAAAGCTGCTGCAGTGCCTAGCAGAGGGAGAGTATCTACTCATAAAGACAATTAAGCAATAAGGCATGACCAACAGTTATGTTAAATGGTCTGTTAATCACCCTGTAGGGGTTTAATGTTGAATGAGGCGTGCCGAGTGCCACATGTCGCTAGACAGTGATAAACTGACCATTAACATAATACCTGGGAGTGGCTTATTGCTATCATAATAAAACTGTTTTTAAACAACATTAAACCATGTTCATCATATGGTTAGGCTCTACATGTATCTTAATAAAACTAAACATAAGGCTGTTACAATGTTTACAGTCAATTAGAAAGCTGCATTTCTCAAACCCTTGTTATAATCAGAGATATAATACCTGTACAACTCCTTGGTTTTGCTCAACTCTATTGCTCAGGTGGCCCACCACATGTGGTGTGGTCTGGTGTGGGGCATCAGTAGGTAAGGCCATGCAACTACTAAGTGTGGTATGTTGTGTGCAGCTGCAATCAGGGATGTGTATGTTTGGTGTACATGGCCTCAGTTTTGCTGTTGATCTCCACTGAGCATGCAGTACCTGGTCAGGTGGGTGGGGATGTCTCGTAGTACATTTAGACAATTGTTTGTTATTTCTGTCACCTGCTGCTGGATGTTTGTCATTGGTTGTGTTGACTTGGTCCTCCCCATACTTGCATGTGTGTGTGTGTGTCTGTGTGTGTGTGGTGCTGGGGGGGTGAAGTCGGAGTTAGGGTTTTCAACCCTAACACTGAATTTCCTCACTTTTGTCGCTGTGGAACAACCCTAACTAATGCATTAAATGGAGTTTTTTGCCTCTAATTTCCTTTCTTTTTGAGAATGATAAAGAGAAATAGTGAATGTAATGCAGTGGCGCAGGCCCCGCACTCCCACCACATGATGTCTTGTGGCATAGTAAGAGGAACAGCAAGGCAAACAGAAGCGCTAACAGTGGTGCACATGGTAACGCAAGCGTGAATGAGAACAGAAAGTTGCGCTTACAGGCGTGAGCAGGAGCGGTCTGCCACGTGATGTGTTGTCACATAGTAACATGGTGCCTGCAAACGGAAATGTCAATGGGCATGGTGACGCAAAGTGAAACAGAAAGAGAAACAATACTGTAAACACAAATGGCAAAAAATAACAGAAACGCAAGCGCAAATGAAAACGCAAAGGATAACGCACATGGTGGCTTAGACATCAACGGTAAGTGAAATGGGCACGGAACCGCAAGTGGAAAGGGCAACGGTAACAGTAATGTAAGTGCACAGGCTGGTTTTCCCCAAAAGCTGCATAGAGAAAGACAGTGAGTACAAAGAATGTATGCATAATAATGGTTATCGGAGCAGAAAATGAGGACTTGGAATACTAAATAGGTTATATCTCAGGAACCGTACGACGTAGAAAAAGAATTTAAAAGTCATATGATTTATGACTGTCTTGGCTAGTTTTGTACTTAGCCCCATTAGGGGCTAAGCACTTTCAACGAAAGTCCTATCTTGCACTGTTTCGAGATACGGGCCCTGAAAGGCGCGGCGAACGCCGTAATGTTATCCTATGGGAAAAAAAGAGAAGTTCGGAGCACCATAACTTTGCCTCACTGTAATATTTTTTCACCAAACCACTGAAAGGCACATCTGTGGGCTGTTGGCTGTCTTCCCTCCAAATTTCAGGAAAAAAGACCAAACCGTTATTTTGCAGCAGGGTGCCAAAGGATTCCTGTAATGCGTCGGGCGCCGCAATGTTATCCTATGGGAAAAAATGTCAACTTTGGAGTGCCTTAACTTTGCTGCCATGTAATATTTTTTCAATACAACATGGAAAGGCATATGTATGAAATGTCGGCTGCGTTCCCTCCAAATTTCAGCCCAAAACTCCCAACCGTTCTTTTGCAGTGCAGTGCCAAAGAATTGCTGTCATTTTCCCACAGACTAGAAAACTACTGTTGCAATTTGCGAAAGCTTTCGGAAAAATTTGCAACACTTTCATGAGCACGAAAGTAATTTGCGAAAGTACTTTTTCTAGAAATTTGAAAAACATATTTCTGGGGTGTTTTACCTCAAAATAAAGACATGGCTAGCACCCTCAGCGTCCGACTAGGTGAATACAAAAAGAATTAGGTTGCTAGAGGGTCCCAAATTTAAATTCCAAGCATTTTTCTGATCACCAACTGAAAACAAAATGGTGGATTTGCTAAAGTAACAGGCCCAGTTGCGAAAGCAAAAATGCATTTACGAAAGTGTTGAACTTTTTGTTAACTTTTCCCATTGACTTATAATGGGAAATTGTTTTTTGAATAACTTTTGAACCGTTTAATATCTTTTCACCAAATCTTTGAAAGGCACATTGGGGACCCCGGCCACACGTTCCCTGAAGATTTCGGGCTGGTCGCACAAACCGTGCGACCTGTACGCGCGACCGTAGAATTCCAGAAAAAGCGTAAACGTGCGCGCACATCATGCTTAATAACTCCGCAGCCGTGTATCTGACTGGTACAAGACTTGGCAGATGCCAAGGCCTATGGTTCTTGATCATGTATTCCAAATTTCAGACAAATCCATTAAACGGTTGCAAAGTTATTAAGGTGCAAAATTTTGGGGTTTAACATAGAAATGGCTCCTCAACCCTAACTATGGTAGTACTACCGTGCTACCATAATATATATATTATATATATATATTTTGTAGGTGGGGGGGTTGACATATATAGACATGTACTCATTGCATTGTTTTGTATCACAGGTCACAGATACTGTTGATGTGCACATTCCAGTGCTTGATGAGAACTTTTTGCAATGAAATTGGAAAATGGATAACTCTCAAGCCAATGAAGGTAAGTATTTTTTTTAAGGGGAGCATATTTGCACAAAAGTCTCATTAATGGTTTCTTATCTGGTTACTTCTTCACAGATTTCATCTGCATCCTTCTCGAGTCTGGTTGGTAATGATGGTCATGGTCATTGATTGAAATGACTTCTGCGTGTTGCATGTCTGACCCAGACGGGGGCTGATGTTGAAGAACTTCTTTGGATAAGGCAACTAAGCTACAACAAAGCATCTGTAAGTTTCCTAAAAAAAGAAATGAAGGACTTCTTACAACTTGATTGCAGCAGTAACACATTGGCCCAGATATTCAAACTGCACCTCAAAGTAGCGCAATAGCAGGCACAAGTACAGTGCGCCTTGCGCAAAACGTGCGATATTAAAACACTGCACAGGGCTAGATGCACTTGTGCCACACAACTGAATATTGCACCAACTGCACCATGGCACAACCAGGGATGAGCAGTGGTGCAGACCTGATGCGCAATAGCACAACCAGGGATGAGCAGTGGAGCATGGTAGCAGTGCATCAGCACAAGCAGGGATGCTCAGGGACAGGATGCAGGGGTCCCCCACACATGGAAGATATGGGCTGAGGAGCACACAGAAGAACAAACATCACCCCCCACACCCCATGAACTGCACAACCAGAGGAGAGCCGGAAGAACCACTGGCCCATGGAAACCAGCCACACTCCCTACAGTTGGGGCATGGTGCCCCAGCACACACCCTGGCAAGCTGTGACCAGCAAACAAGGAGGTCCAGCCACCCCATGCTGCACCATCCCACCAATGCAGAGCACACCCTGCACATCGTTCCCCATACACCCTGCCCAGGAGCAGTGCCAAGCACTGCAGGACACCCCATGCATGCCACGACCCCCACTGTGACAATGCAACCCTATGCACCAGTGAGACATGCAAGGCAGCCCCACCATGAGCACCATGCAGTGGGCAGCAGCAGACACCGATGCAACAACTGCAGACAAAGTGCCACCCTGCATGGCCCCCCTGAGGTACAGCTGAGAGACTGACCATGCGTCAGTACATGAGGTAGCACACATGTGACAGGGCATGCCCCGGACACCACCACCAGCAGTACAGCACCCTGCACACCCTCCCAAGGACACACCCCATCCCAACACTGGCCACAACAGCCAGCAAAGAAACCCACAGTGGTGCATGGAAGCATGCACCACACAGGATTCAACACAGTGCATAGACAAACACCAACCCATACCCAAGTGCACTCCAACACAGAGACACAGTAGTGAGTTGACAAACCCACTGGCATGTGGCCACAGCAGCTGTGTAACCATGGCTAGCACCCCTCCATGGCACAGGTGTACCAGCCACCCTGTGCATGCACCATGAAGCCGTACACCACCAGCACATGGCTGGAGCACAAGTGACAGACTATGGAGCACATCCCCTGTGACAGACACAAGCGACAGCATGGAAGGGGGACAAAAACAGTGGAGGCCACAGTGCCACCCAAGGCAGATGTGCACCACACTGGTGACAGGAGGCAAACTGGTATTGTGACTGGTACAGTGGTTGTCCAGCATATCACAGACATGCAAGGGTGTCAGCTGCACAGGCCATGGATGGTCTGACAGGGGCACCATGGGCACAGAACATGCACCGTGGACCACTGCACACAGGCAACCAGTGCACAAGGAACAACACACAACCCACAGACAGTGACTGATTCTCCCACCCACACCATAGGCGGTTCCCTTCCGGACACACACACACACACACACACACGCACACACCCACACACACACACACACACACACACACCCATGCCTGTACCAACCCTGATGCCATGCACACCACTGCAGCTGAGCACCTGTAGCCCACTGCAAATCATAGACTACCACAGTTGTCGTAACAAAACAAATGTATTAAAGATAGGCAATAAACATAACTATATACAAATATATACAATGGGGGGAAGGGCCACAAACCAGGTGGGGGTGGGTAAGGGGCAGGGGTGAACAACTGGGAGCGGGAAGAAGGGTTGTGAGGGTGGGTCCAGGGAGGTAAGGTTCTTCTGGGGGCATGGAGGGCCTAATGTCTGCCCCGTTCATCATGTCTGTGGTGCCTATGTGACTGCCGTCCCCTGACACCGTGCCTCTCTAGTCGCTGGAGGATCTCCAATGACACCCTCACCAGCTGCAGTAACTCCTGCAAGGCCCTCTCAACAGCCATCCAACATTGACCACCTAGGACAAGGGAGCAGATTCAATAGGTGTGAATGTCCATCCCCCTCCAGCCCACCCGTTGTGCATGGCATACAGCCATGGGCCACGCCCCTGTGATGGTGTGCGACCACCCACAGTGATCGTGTCCACAAGACCTGCCCACCCAGGTGCACACAGCCATGTGGACCGCTGCACACACCCACCGCCCAAGTCCCGCACAGCACCACCATGGCTGTACAGTGACATGGCTATGCGATGTGAAGGCAGTGGCACAGCCATGTACCTGGTGCATGCATGGACCACCAGCGATGCACACCCACACATGCAGTGCCACAGGACAGTGCTGAGTGTACCGTGTGGCATGCACCACCACCTACCCCACAACACAGTATGCACAGAATATCCAGGAAGAAAGGTACTCACCTGCATCTGCTACATCTGGGCACTGCTGTTTAATGGGCCTGCCATCACATGGCTGTTGCTAGGCAGCCTCCTGGTCAAGATGTGCCCGTGCACCTTGGGCTTGTCACCTCTCCTCAGGGCAGAGGGTGCAAACATGGAGAGGGAAACATCAGTACAAAACAGTGGCAAAGGCCCCCCTGTTGTGTGCTATCCCGCACAGCTCAGCCATACCACTACCCCACCACGACCACCACCATCCACATTGGATGGCCCCCCCATGGTGGACACATGCCCACTGCAAAACCTGGACAGATGCTACCAGTGTATGGATGGAGCACCTACCTGGACGTGGCATGCGCCTCACCTGGTGAGTGCCCCGTAGATAGGCAAGCTTGTCTGGGTCCCTCCACCGGAGGTCCCCATAGTGGTGGTGACACTGCTCTGCACTTCTGGAGATATCGGAGGCCTCCTCCAGTGACACTGCCACCTCCTCCCACACTGCACTCCTTGCCCTATCTAAGGGCACATCCCCAAAATGGCCCCAGCATGGGGCTCTACAATGGCCACCAAATTGGCCAGCACCAGAGGGCTCCACATGGCTGCTCTCCTGTGTGCCATGACTACTGCAGCTAGGATCACAAAATGGCACTCTGTAGCACACGTCCACCACGTGCAGATGCTGCGCAGTTCAGTGCTGCCATTCCCCATCACACTGTCACCGAACAGAGCGATAGGGGTGCACCCATGCAGACGCATGGCACCTAGGGGGCCAAGGTCGACCGCAGGGTCAAGGGTCCATTGTGCACAGACTGCCACAGTGCGATAGGGACTCCCTGCATGTAGCGCAGTCTGGTGCCTGTGTGTGATGCCCTGCAGTGGCCTACTGCGCTGTGGCACCATGGCACCTACGGCATTCCAGGGCATGAGCACTATATGTGTGAACAGCACACTAGTGCCGCTGGCACAGTGGTGGCCATGCCCTGCACTGCCTCCCGTGCTCAGCACATCAGCACGGCAGGCGTCAGTGTCAGCACCCCGGGTATGCGCTGTGCAATGCCTACTGCACACTTCACAGAGCTTGCGCCTTTGCCTGAGCATGCACAACACAATTGCGCAAGGTGCAACAGCATGATAGTCAACCAGCATATGCAAATCAGCTCATCAGCAATTCCATGGTGCAGCCACTGCATTAGCATCCACTTAAAGATGCACCTCACCTCATTTGCATGCCTTGCACTATATAAATGTGACATGGGGCTTCAGAGGTCATTGTTTGGTATTGCAGTCTATTGTGGTGGGTTGCATGCTGTTTGGAAGTGTGGACTGTGGTGTGTGGGAGATGCATGGGACTGCACATTCAGAGGTACCACCTGTCATTCCCACAGGATCAATAATGACTGAACGTGAGGAGGAGGAGGAACAGAGATGTGGGAGATGGAGGAGGCCAAACTTCACCCAGGCAGAATCAGATGCCATGTTTGAGGCCTACCTCAACAGGGAACCACTGCTCAGCGGACAGCTGGGAACACCACAGGTCCATGCTGCGGCCTGGGATGAGGTAGTGCGTGCCATCAACCAGCATGGCAGCCACCTACGGTCTGTGCAGGAGTGCAAGAGGAAGGTGAGCACGGACAAGAGGAGGATAAAAGATAAGGTGGCTGCCATCAGGGCAGCACATGCTGCAACTGGTGGTGGACAGCTGGATGTGCCACACCTGACACCACAGGAGGAGTGGGTGGCTGGCAGCATGTGGCGTTGTGCCCTAGAGGGCATTCCAGGTGGTGGCATCCAGATGGGTGGCAGCCCATCACTGCATGGTAGGTCCTGTGCTGTCACTGAGTAGGGGTGGGGGGAATGCCACAGGGTAGGGCAGAGCAGAGACATTAATGCTACTGTGTTCCCTTACAGCTCCTGAGTGTCTACATGGGTCAGCAGTGGTGGGTGTGTCCACTGAGAGTGATACAATGGACACAGAGGAGTGCCCATCCACCTCCACAGGTGTCCGAGGGTCAGGACCACAGTATACCCACCTGTCTGTCTGGACTGAAGTTGGTGGTATTGGTACGGAGGAGGCTCTGCCCGTGTCCCAGTGTGAAGCATCCATGGATGCCAGCGTGCTGTGACATGGACTGGTGCCGGATCCGGCACCGATGATGATGGATCACACATCATAGACAGTGATACATGTGGGCCGCAGGATGGCACCACAGCAGATAACAGCACGGGCATAGACATGGGTGGTGCCACTGTGGAGACCTGCGTCACATCACAGTCCCAGCCTGTGCCTATATGCACCAGTGGGGCAGCACTGGTGTGCATCCAGGCCGGTGGGGCTGATGCAGCAGCACTGGTGAGCCCTGATGAGTGGTGGTCGGAGGGGCAGTGTCAGCAGCAGTCGGCCAATGGTGACTGGGGGACAGTGTCGGGGGCGGCATCAGTGCACCGCGTGTGGATGTGCCCTGGTATGGATCTGGTGTGCAGTGCCCATCATCAAGGGGTGATGCCTAGCATGGCCGAGGACACCATGAGGGACAGCATGCCGATCCAACGGATGACCTCTGTGATGAGCACAGCAGCCTACTCCAGGCTTCTGTGGATCAGCAGTTGCAGCTTGTTAGGGCAGTGGATGCACTCAATGTGGTTCTGCACCAGGCAGAGGAGTGGTACAGCAGAGACCACACCCTGCTCCTGGCAGAGATGGCCCAGCAGCGGCAGGATGTGACCGCTGCCATTGACAGGCAGACACGAGCATTCACAGCTGTCATGGCCACATTGGGCACCCAGTTTGTTGTCCATGCGCTGCAGACACCATGCAGTGTCACCTCCACCCCCAGTTCCCGGTGTCATGCTACACCTTCCATGTTGACACCGGGTTCAGCTGTGGGCATACTGAGCACTTCTGGCACAGGCATGTTCAGTGAGCTGCAGACCCCTGCTCGAACATGGTCGTGTTCCGCCAGCGTCACCCCTTGGGGACCGTCGGTGCCACCCCATGAGGCCAATGGTCAGCCTGTCACAGCTGGTAGGTCTTGGCTGGGCTGCCCATACATCCGTGGTGGCCATGGCACTGTGTCACATGACTGACCTGTCTCCCACCATGGCTACTGTCTGACACTGCCCTGTGTGCAGTGTGTTGTGCAACGTGTGATGCACGGGTGGGGTACCTGGCACTGCATACACACACAGTCCATGTGCACACCCTCCTGGCTGCTGGCCACTGTGGCATGTGCATGATGATGCCTGCGTTGTGCTGTCCGCCAGTGTGCAATAGTGCCCAGCATCTGAGACATGCACAGTGACGGGCACTGGGCGTGGTCATCTGTGGACCTGTGTGTGGCTAAGGGTTGCAGTCGGGGTTGGCATGCCTTCTACCCCTTTTGCATGTCTTGTGGTGTGTGTGTGTGCATGACCATGTGTTGTGTTAGGCATTGCCCATCCCTGATGGCATGTGCGGTTCCACACTCAGCCAATTTCCTTGCCACCATCCACCCCGGGGTTCGTCCATGCGTGTCTGTGGGTTGTGCCCTTGCCATTGGTGGTTGCACATGGCCCCATGTCCTACCTGTGTTGGTTGAAGTGCTCCTCTGTGATGGTGTCCCAGTGCAGCTGTGACATCCGGATCAGACAGAGGTCCCTTTGCCCAAGGGGTGGCTGCCCATCACTGTCTGGACCGGCGTCCTCATCATCCCCATTGCTGTCCTCCTCTTTGACCTTTACAGCTATCCCACAGTCGTTGGCCATGTTATGCAGGATGCAACAGGTCAGGAATAGCCCACAGGCCTTCAAGGGGCAGTACTTTAGGGCACCACCAGATATGTCCAGTCAATGGAAATGTGCCTTCAGCATCCCAAACACCCGCTCTATGACATTACATGTGGTAGCATGTGCCTCATTGTACTGTTGCTGTGATGGGGTCACAGGGAGCCAGTATGGTGTGAGCAGCCAGGGATGGAGTGGGTGGCCACTGTCACCTGTGTGTAGATGGTGGACATTAGTATGGTGGTCAGCATCGCTCTGCCATGGGCCGTCAAACCTGGTACCCATGGCACCTCTGACTATGAATCCCCCCCTCCAGTTGCCCATGTCATCCTGCGTGATGTGCATACTCACCCACTAGGTGGCCAGTGGGGATGTCCCCACTCTTGAACCTCTGGCACAGTGCAGACTGGTGCCAGATGAAGGCATCATGTTCTCCCCCAAGGTGCGTGGCACAGATATTGGTTATGCGCTCCCTGGCATCACACACCACCTGACAGTTGATGCTGGCATAACCCTTCAGGTTGATGTATGCTACACCATCAGGGCCAGGTGGTGTGCGGATGGCCACATGGGTGCAGTCAATGGCCCTGAGCACACCAGGCATACGTGCTACCCTGTGGAACTCTTGTATGTGTGCTGTGCGCTCCACCTGTGTGCTGGGGAAATGGATGTACTCTGCAGCATGTGGCAGCAGTGCGCTGAGGAATTGTGTGAGTAGGCGTGATGCGGCCGACTGGGTTATGCCTGTTGTGTCCCCTGTTGGTCTCTGGAAGGTGCACGTGGTGAGCAGGCACATGACAGATGTCACCTTTATCTCCACTGACAGAGCATGGCTCCATCGTGTGGGTGCCTGCATCTCATCACTGCACAGCTCACAGCCGCCTCAGGATCACCCAGTTCAGGTGGTGCCGGCCCACAATCTCAGTGTCAGTGTAGTGCTCAAAGGTGGTGCAGGCTAGGTACTGCCTGTTGGGGGCATACCGCCGATGGTCCCTTCCACGGCCACGCCCCATGCTGCCTGCCTTCTCACACCCCTCTTTACCGCCTCCATCTGGAAGGTGGCACTGGCCATGTCACTGGCTGGTGTCCCCCCCCGGCAGCTGTTATCCCATTCCCCCACTGTCCTTTGTGATGCTCCCCTGCACCAGGTACACTCCAACCTTTGGCTGTCCTGCCCACTGCCACTGCCCTCAGTCCACTGTGGCACTTGCATGTCTCTCCTGCATAGTGGCACAGGCTCCCACTGCTGTCCCCATTCCTGTTTGTTCCCAGGTGTGCCCTGTCCTGTTCCTGCACAGTCCCACTCACTGCTACCCTCTTTCCAGTTGCTGTCACCTTGCTCCCACCTCTGGCTTCCCTGTAGCATTCTTGTGGCCTCTCTCTTGTTCCTTTTTATTGTGGATCATTTCCGCTATTGAGCAACTTCCGCTTGCTCCCCTATTGCGCATGGTGCATGCTGTTGAATATCGCACTGTGTCATTAATTCAAGTTTCCTCCCCCTATGGATGTGCATGCATTCATTACCATTGTGCTCTTATGCATTACGACTTGTGCGGCGCAGCTGCCTCCCACTGAATATTGCAGAATGGTGCATTTTCATACTTGCGCTGGCACATCTCTATTGCGCATGGCGCATCCCTTTTGAATATCTGGGCCATTATGTTTAAGCCGTGGCTGTTCCACAGGTATCTGGATTATTAACACAGATAGTAAGCTGTCACACTGCAATCAGCAGATCAATCACAAGTTAATTTAGTACCAGGCTGTGTAACAAATACACTGTGCCAGTGTCCCTGGTTCTCAATCTCAACTCAAGTTACATTTCAAAACCACATCTTGTCAAGTAACACAACCTGTGTGCAACTTTTTCAACACTGTCATGGCTGCACAGCTGCAAGTTCAGAATACAGTGTATGATATCTTGCAAAAATAGTTTTGGCAATGTACACGCCACCTAGTTTATGAATCCTCCTCAGTCATATTTGTTGCACTCTTATAAAAAAAAATTGAACAGATTAAATAGTCTTGATTCTTACCGATATGGATTTGAAATGGATATTCCATAGGTTCCTGTGTATGGTACTGCTAAAGTGCCATTGATACTGACTTTCAGCACAGGAGAGCTGTTTTTTGTTAACCTGTAAAAAGCAACAGAAAACAAAACATGCTGCTAAAGGAAGTTAAATAGCATAAAAAACATTAGTACACATACTCACTTTATAGTTTTATTATTAAGAAGCCTTGTGCCTGTGGCTGATGGATGTTGTCTCCTGTTCAACTCCCTCTGCCTTGTCATGGTCAATGTAATGGGGAAACATTGTCAAAATGACACTGTTGGTGGGTGCTGGTGGTGATAGCTGCGGCACATGATGACATTCCCAATTACATCTTCCTGCATCTGGTGGTGGTAGCAGTGGCTAATGGCGATGGTGGTGGTCCTGGGGGGCATACTAAGTCATTCTCTGTGGTGGCAGTGGCTAAGATCGGTCCAGGTAGTGGTGGTCCAGGGGGGCACACAAAGTCATTCTCTGTGGTGGCAGTGGCTAACATCGGTCCTGATGGTGGTGGTGGTCCAGGGGGGCACACAAAGTCATTCTCTGTGGTGGCAGTGGCTAACATCGGTCCTGGTGGTGGTGGTGGTCCAGGGGGGCACACAAAGTCATGAAAAAGAAAACATGTATCATACAGCAAATGTCACTGCCTTTTAACAACTTCAGTTAAAACCAGCCAACATTAACCTCATCATCATCCTCATACAGAAAGCTGCCCTCACAGTCATCTATGTCTGAAGTCTAACCACTGGGAGATTCTTTCTCCACTGTGTCATCATCTACATCTGTGGTAGGTCATTTCATGCTGCCACTGCCAGTGTGCCACCAGGATGGTCCATTTCTACATCACCAAAACCACCATGACTAGGCTGGGGTATGAATACCAAGGTTACAGTCTGTACTGGTATGTGCCTCTCATTCATTTTTATGAATGTTAGCAAACTTATATTTTCAGGAGAGAGGTTTGTCCAACAATCCCTGACTATTGCACCTGCTGAGCTGAATACTGTCTCAACACTTACACTGGAGGGTGGGCATGCAAGGTACTTCAGTGCCACTGCAGTCAGCTCTGGCCATTGATTGACATTTCTGCTCCAGTAAAAAAGTGGATCATCAGTTATTGACACATGCCTGTTTTCAGACAAATATGACTCAACCATTCACTGTGCTGCACTAAGTCCAGTGGTTGATGCATCATCCTGTTCTCCGGAATCATTTATTTCACAACTCCCTACTTGGGAAAAAGCCTCCCAAAGTGGGTTGACACCAAACATTTTGGATGACAGACCACCTGGAACTGCAGTCCCCTTGCCCTTACAGGATATACTTGACACTACTCCAGGTGCACCTTCAGCCTGATTATGCTGCTGAGGTTTGCTGACCTTGGCACGTGACTTATGTGCCCCATGAACCAAGTGCACCGGTTGCCCACTGACATTTTTTACCTGTTCAGGCTCTCCCTTCAGTACTGAGGCAATTCCACGTTTGTATCATGGGTCCAGCATTGTTGCCATGGGAAAGTTGTCACTATGCTGAATGCTCACAATGTGATGATTCTGGTTGAATACTGTCAGCATGTGTTGCAGCAACATTCTGCTACCACCGTCTCTGGCAACATCAAGGCTATGCTGTACCTTCACCAATGTCTGCCTCAGCACCCACAGCAGTGGAATTGATTGGCTAATGGAGGCAGACTCGCCACTTACTGCCTGTGTGGCATGTTCAAAAGGCCACAAAATTGTTATTACAGAGTCCATGAGGCACCACTGTTCAGTCATCATAGACACGGATGCCCCAGAACTGTCACAGCTAGTGTGCATCACAAGATATTCTGAGATGGCTTTGTATTGTTCATACAATCTCTCAGCCATGTATAAAGTGGAGTTCCACCGGGTGACAACTTCCAGCTTCAAACGGTGCTGAGGGAGGCTGTTTTGCATCTGCAACTGCCACAGTTGGTCATGGGCCTTTGCAGATCATAAAAAGTGAGAACAGATACGGCATGCAACTGTCAGTATTTCCTTTACATCAGGATGCTGCAGAAACTCCTGCACCACAAGATTTAAACAATGGGCCATGTATGGAACACAAAAAAAGCCACCATTCGTGATGCATTTCACCACATTTGACCCATTGTTACTTGCTATGAACCCAGCTCTCAGGGACAGGAGGTTCAGCCACTTGTCAATTTCAGTCAGTACCACATCCAACATGTTTTCACCAGTGTGTGAACAGGTCACATTGCACATAGCAATTGTTGCATGCTGTCGAATTCCTGGAAGACTGCTACCACAACACTCCACCTTACTGCACTGATTATTCACACTACCAACATCACAAGCAACCCCCGGCACCTGCACCCAGTGTGCAGTTATACACAAATATGAACTCCCTGCTGTTTTGCCACTTGTCCACATATCCATACTTAAATGGATGAATGGAAAGGAGGAATGTTGAAGGGCACGTCTTACTGAGTCGGACACAGTGCGGAACATCTCAGGGACAGCACAGGTAGAAAAGTATGTCCTGGATGGGACTTTCCATTTTGGACAGGCACATGCAGCAAACTGGCAGAACCATGAACTCTCCACAAAGGATAAGGGCCAAACATCAATTGCCAGCATTTCAGCAACAGCACCATTAAGTTCACGTGACACTGTATGATTGGGTGGGTACTTCAGCTTATGCGCAAAAACACTCTGTAATGTGGGCTGACTTAAACATTTTACATGGGGTCTGATGACAAATGGTTCTTCTCTGCAAATGGCAGGGGGTGGAGTGCGGATGTTTGATGAAGACGGTTGCACAGGTGATGATGACAAACCCACAAATGCAGTTATTTTGCCAGATTTGCCAACTGGGGTTGATGTACCACTTGCACTAGACATACTGCATTCACCACCACCACCACCACCAAAACTGCTACTCTCAGCAGCACTGGATAACATTTCAAAATCATTATGCTTCTCCACCTCACCATGCCTGTAGTAATCCTCTGCTCTTATTTCCTCACTACTGCACACATTTAATTTCCTACTGGATTTAACAGTCATGGAAGGGGATAACATGCTCGTTATGGTTGATGACCAGGGTGAACGCTCTACTGTGGTATTAGCTGCCACCTTGTGCTGGGTCCACAGTGCCATGTGCCTATTCTTAAGATGTGTATGCTGTCCTCCTGTGCCCAGATGGTTCCCCTTTTTACCTTGACTCACACGCAAATGGCAAACCTGGCAGATTCCAACTGACTCATCATGTGCATCTTGCACAAAAAAAATCCCAAACAAGGGATTGTGATGATCTACTTTTAACATGTCCGTGATGCTGCTTATTGGACTCCATTCTTTTAAGCACTGAAGTGGGGGTGTGCTATGTGATTTTTCAGGCAGAACACACTTGGACTGCAACTGACCACCATGACTACCTATCATTATTACTGGGTCATCATCATCATCATCATCAACTGAAACTGGTAAATCACAAGGTTTTTACAGAGGGGGAGTAATGCAAACAGACCCAGACACAGCCACCTTGAATTTCTTTTTCTCCGGTTCCCAGCTGTGGTCAATTACATCATTATCATATTGATCAACATCATCCTCATCCACATCTTCTGCTTGGATGCTGGCATGTGGACTGCATGTTGAGACCACAGCAACATCATCATCATCATCAACACCCCATCACCTGATATTTTTTAACTACACTGTTAATCACTGCATGGGAAATGCATGACCTAAACCACGGTGGAAGAAATGTCACATTGTATGCTATCATTGACATGATCATCAGAATCCTCAGGTACAGTCACTAGGATGTTACTGGGAAGTATGACATCATCTACACTGCCACTCACTTGCACTGTTCACACTCCACTATATTTTTGGATATGGTACACTGGTCAGAAGTGGAACTTGAGGCAGCAATACTTATACTACCACCACCAGCAACTGCAATAACACCACCGGCTGGGACAACATTATCTCCTCCAACTATGAGTGAAGCTACTGATTGGGCTGCAAAATACATTGCAGGAGAAATACCTTTCCTCACATCAGCAATGCACTTATGCTTCTGCGTACTACCATGCCCACAGACAATCTTACCACTGGCAGCAGTGCAATGGCGAGAACTAGCTTTGCTTGCACATCTCTTCGAGGGCATTTTGGGGGATCAACAACAATATTCTAAACAAATTTAGATTTTGGAACATTCACTCTGTGTGGCATGGGGGGACACTGGATGTGAAGCCAAAAAAACAACTATGACTTCAGCAACCGATAAAGACTCAAATTCCCAAGTGAAAACAACACCTTAACTAACCAGTGGTGCTGAAGTCACAAACAATCTAATCTGGAAAACAATTCCCTTTGCCAGTGGGGGGAAGGGAGAGCACTGCCTGCAGATTTTTATAGCAGTGCAAGCAGCAAAACAAAGAAAACACACCACAATGGCAGTACAAAATCACACAGCTGCAGTGGATAGCAGGTTCACACTGCTGTGCCTGCAGTTACACTGTGGTGCAATAAAAGGTGCATTATTTGATGTCATACAGCACCACACACACACACACACACACACACACACACACACACACAATTTGTCTACAAGTAATGCGTAGCAAATTGAAAAGTTCAGCAATATGCCACGTATTGTAAACAACCTGAAATTATGAGCTGCTGCACCAGATGCACACAACACACGATCAGCAAGAACATTTTAACAATTACTGACAATATTACTGTGTGTACATTAACACAGTCAGTTACATAACAAAAATATAACCAAAACACAAAGAACTCCCTATTTCTCCAACTTAAATCTACCTACACCACAAATACGCCCCACCCCAAAGCACACTTTCACTGTCTTTTACTACACAGACTCAATGTTGTACATTAACATTCAAAGTCCATACGCAAACAAAAATGAACACAGGAGGGTTTCCTACAATCGATGAACTAATGTTTGAGCAAAAAAAAATTACTCAAAAAGGCTTTTATCTCAGCTTTTAGAAGATTTGAATCATAGACAGCACTCAGAGCACACTGTCTCCTACAGCTTTCTATACACACTACCCCGAACTGAGGCTGTGCAGATCAATATAGAGCTCATGTGACCTGAAATCCCATGAATCACTGCAAAATTCACCTTCGGAGCTTAAAAGCAAGGCAAAGTGAAGTGAAGTGCATTGTTATTAATGCACTTCACCTTAAAATTTGGTGGAATAGTGGTCTGGGAAGGCTGAGTAGTGTGAAGTCATTGTTTGTAATGGACTTCATGTTACCCATTATAATGCAAATTACTCCCCTTCACATTGCGGAGTACTCTGTGAATTAGCCTTGGCTCTGTGAATCACTTCATGGAGCAAATTGAGGCCATTTCGCCCACCACTATTTAGGATCACGTAATGAAATGACAGTGTCAGTGTTCATGAAGTGGGGTCCCCAAAAGGCCAAATTTGGTGAAACAATTTCTAAAAATGCCCAAGTTAAAGTGATAGTTGTACAAAGGTTGATCAGTACTGAGGCATATCTGGGTATACAGAGGCATAATCACATTACAGTCAACGCAAATTGTAATCTGAGTGCCTCAGTGGTGTACGTGTATCTATTAAATTTATTCTACGCACATGCATAACTTTGGTTCTTTCAATATTTTGATGCCAAATTTTCAACATAGCCATTTATTCACACCACCTCATGAACAGTACAGCTGTCATTTTTTACATCCTGCCTGAAATGTGTTTTCGCACCTGTGGTGCAGAATGATGTTGCAGTTGTGCATAATTACATTTTGCCTTGCATTTTACAATTTCTCTGTACATGAGGTGAGGGTAATAACATGGCTATGCTGACAATTTGGTCACTGTTGTTCAACTCATGGAATCGCAGGTCCCAGATAGCCCTGTGCTTCCACACCTACATACATCTGTGCATCTACAGAGGGAATGGATACTATTATACTATCTCAATTGTAAGGTAATTCATTGCAAAAAACTCTTTTAATGCATCAGTTAGAGTTACTATTACAGTGACAAAAGTATGGACTTTTGGCGTTAGGATTCCCAATATATATATCTTTGAAAAAAAACTCTGTTAATGCACCACTTAGGGTTAAGTCTATAGCGACAAAAGTAAGGAAATGTGATTTTAGGGGTTTCAACTCTAACCCCCCTATCTGAAGCAAATCAGTGGTGGAGTCTTTCTTGGGGTTGTCAACCCTAAAGCTAGCCTCATTGTAAACACTCCTGAAACATACACACCTGTGTCCATCACATCTGAGGTTTCTTGATGCCGCAATGGGATGAGCTTTATGGTTGACAATCCCAAGGAAGACTCCATCCTAGATTTGCTTCAGGTGTTGGGGGTTTAAGCCCTCTTATTACCCCACCTCACGAACCTGACACTGACATTTTTCAGATCCATGCTGAAATGTTTTTCTGTGCCACTGGAATGTCATTACGTGCCACTGGCGTGAAAGTACAGTTTGGGCAGGATTTGAAAAATGACAGCTGTCATGTTCATGAGGTGGTATAAAAAAATGGCTATGTTGAAAATTTGCAGTAAAAATATTTTAAATTACCAAAGTTATATGCAATCATAGGAAAATATCAATGGATGCACATAACTGTGCCATTTATATATATTTTGAACCCAGATTTCCAACATATCCTTCTTATGACCCCACCTCATGAACAAAGGCAGAGAACATTTTCAAATCACACCTGAAAGGTGATTTAGCTAAGTGACCATGAAATCACCTTTCAGGCCAGATTTGCATAATTTCACCACATTTGTTCATGAAGTGGTGTCCCAAAAAGGCCATGTTGAAAATTTGGGTGCACAATATGCAAAAATGGCAAAGTTATGAAACAAAGTTGAAAACCCCACTGAAATACATTTAACCGCATTTACCTTATTTTCTCATATAGCAGTCAATGTTTCCAACAACATGATGTGTCTTTGATCAGAGAGTGGATCTTCACCCAGGGACCTGATTAGGTGAGTGAGGGTGTGTGGACATGCAGGGTTGTGGGTGTTGAGTGGGAGGTTTGGTTGTGGGGGGGTCAGATCAGCAAGAGACCATTTACTTTTTTACAGGTTTAAAAAAAAAGACATCAAGGGACCATTTTCTTTATTACAGGCAGGATGCTGACCGTATGGTGGGGAGTGCTACTAGACAACAGAGAAAGAAGAAATGTAAACAGGGATGGCAATCGGATGGGTGGGGGGTACCACTAGACACTATAGAAATGTAAAACATTACAAAGATGGTGATAGAAGGGTGGGGGTGCCACCAGCCACCAGGGAAATATGAAACATTATGTGGACATTGATTGGAGGGGTGGGGGTGCCAGTAGACACCAGGGAAACATGAAACATTATGAGGATGGTGATCAGAGGGGTGGGGGTGCCACTAAACACCAGGAAAATATTAAACATTAGAGGGAAGGTGATCTGAGACATGGGGTGTGCCACTAGACACCAGGGGAATATTAAACATTATTTGGATGGTGATCAGAGGGGTTGGGAGTGCCACTAGACACAATAGAAACATTAAACAGTATGGGGATAGTAGTCAATGGGTGAGGGTGCCACTAGACACCAGGAAAATAGGATTTTTCCCCTCATGAAAAAGGACTGGCCTCAAATGAAAAAGGACTCCTTTTTCATTTCCTATAGCCATTTTGAATTGCTTTCTGAGCATGCTCAGAACCCAACATTTCAAAAAGTAATAACTTTGGAATGGATTCATAATTTTCACATTTTGGCCAGGATTTGAAAAAATGACAGCTGTCATGTTCATGAGGTGGTGTAAAAAATGGCTATGTTGAAAATTTGGGTAAAAACTTTTTTAAATTACCAGCTATGAGTGAGTGTAGAAAAATAACAAAGGCTGTGCATAACTGTGCTATTTTTACATATTTTTGACTCAGATTTTCAACATACCCTTCATGAGCACGGGTGGTAAAAATTTTTAAATCCCGCCCAAAAGGTGATTTCGCCAAGTGACCATGAAATCACCTTTTCAGCTGTATTTGCATAATTCCACCACCATTATTTATCTGGTGGGGTCCCAAAAAGGCCATGTTAAAAATTTGGGCTCAAAATATGCAAAAATGTCAAAGTTATGCCACAAAGTTGAAAACCCTATTGAAATACATTGAACTACACTTACCTTACTTTCTCATATAGCAGTCATTGTTTCCAGAAGCTAGACAGGTCATCGATCAGAAAGTGAATTTTCATCCTAGGACCTGATCAGGTGAGTGAGGATGTGTTGGGGTGTGGTGTAGTGGGTGCTGAGTGGAAGGTCAGGGTGGGGGGATTGGATTGGTGAGGGACTATTTTCCTTTTTACAGGTTAAAAAAAGACATTGAGGGACTGTTTTCTTTATTGCATGCAGGACAGCAACCAGAGGGTGAAGATGTGCCACTAGACACTAGGGAAAGAAGAAATGTAAATGGAGACAGCAATTGGATGGGTGGGGGGTGCCACTAGACACTAGGGAAATGTGAAACATTAAAGGGACAGTGATCAGAGGGGTTGGGGTGCCACTAGACACCAGGGAAATATAAAAAAACATTATGGGACCAGTGATTGGAGGGATGGGGGGGTGCCACTAGACACCAGAGAAATGTGAAACATTATAGGCAGGGTGATTGGAGAGGTGTAAGGTGCCACTAGACACCTGGGAAATGTGAACCATTACAGGGATGGAGATCTGAAGGGTGGGGGGGGTGCAAGTACACACCAGGGAAATATGAAATATATCCATAGCACAATACAAAACAAATAACAAAAAACACATGTAGTGTGATCAATATATTTTAAAGCTGATGTCCATATAAAATGTAAGTAGTCCAATGATCATGGAATAAAGGAAGGCTCTAAACTCGCAGCCTGCAGTGTCCTTGGTCACCAATGGTCCATAAATGTAAGGAGACTATTCCTAAGAGTATAAGACATCTGTTCCATATAGTAAATGTGTTTGACAATGTCTGCCCAGTGCTAGAGGGTTGGGATCTTCTCTCACAACCCAATGCCTAGTAATTGCCTTACGGGCCACCACTGCTAACATAAACATCAGTTTCTTAGAATTTCCCCTGATGGAGAATCCTTCTGGAAAAATATGGAGTACCAATGGAGCTGTAGGGCTGAGAGCTGAGAAGACAGATGATGTAAGTTGGCATCAATCTCTGTCTTTTGGGCATGCCTAAAAGATATGTATCTGGTCAGCTTGAGCTTTCCCACATTTGCTTCAGTGGAATCCCCATTGTTCCCCCATATAAGAGGCCTGCACCACTGGAGTGTGGAAGTATCAGGACTGGCACTTCCATGACAATTTTCTCCAGAAAAGAGAAGAGGAGAATTTAACTGATTGGAGGACCACCTTATACAAAGATTTTGGTCTAATTTTTGCAAAAAAAAAAAACAGCACTAATGCACCAGTTAGGGTAATATAATGCCACAAAAGTAGGGAAATGTGGCATTGAGGTTTCCAACCCAAACTTTCCACCACTACCCCAAGCAGCAAAAAGAGAAAAAAGAATACTTTTTTTTGTCTCTGGAGTCTTGGTGAACCAGTGGTGGGGTCTTCCTTGGGGGTTGTTAGCCCTAATGTTGACCCCTTCCCCATCCCTTAGACTCCAATCCAAAGCTCAAGGTACAGCTCCAAGCCACTGTCTCATATTAATACAGTCTTCAAAGGTCAAGAGGCATGTCTTGCCACAGGTAGCCAACACAATTTGTTGTACCATTCTTCACGCAGGGCCCTGTGGTCCCTGCATGAAGAAAGATAATGTGAGATGTTGTTGCTCACAGAATGGGTTGGGCATTAGAATTGACAATGCCCAAGGAAGACCCCATCACTGATTTGCCAAGACTCTGGAGACCTAAAACCTCAATGTTTTTTACTCTTGCTGCATGGGGTGTGGGACATTAGGGTTGAAAACTCTAATGCCACATTCCAAACTTTTGTGGCATTGAGTTACCCTAACTGGTGCATTAACACAATTTTTTGCAAAGAATTTCCTTACTTTTTGAGATTGTATGTTCATATCCTCATTTGTCTGTGGGTCTTGCACTTCCAGCTTTCCATAGATTCATACATGTATGTTGCTGTGGAAGTGCAGGACCCAGAGGGCCTTACACTTGCATTTCTGACAAAATAGCAACCAAATCGTCACCATAGCCTTGTTATTACTGCACCTCATGAGCCCCATACTGAGAATGTTCAAATCCCCATTGAAACATCATTCCATGGCATCAAAACATAATTCCGTGCCACAGGTGCAAAAACACATTTTGGCCAGTATTTGAAAAATGACATCTCTCACATTCATGAGGTTGTGTAAAAAATGGCTAGGTTGATGATCTAGGGTCAAAATACTTAAAATTACCAAAGTTATGAGCTCACGCAGTAAAATTTCAATATATGCACATAGTTTTGCCATTTTTTTCATATTTTGACCCCAAATTTTCAACATAGCCTTCTTATGACACTACCTCATGAGCAAGGGCAGTGAACATTTCCAAATCATGCCTGAAAGATGATTTCACCAAGTGACCACAAAATCATCTTTCAGGCTGGAGTTGCATAATTCCACTACCATTGTATGAGGCAGGGTCCCAAAAAGGCAATGTTGAAAATTTGGCCTCAAAATATGAAAAAGTGCGAAGTTATGGAACAAAGCTGAAAATCCTATTGAAATATATTGAAATGCACTTACCTTAGTTTCTCATGTTGCAGTCACCGGTTCCAGCAGCAAGACATGACTTCAATTGAAGAGTGGCTCTTTGCCCAGTAACCTGTTCAAGTGAGTGAGGGTGTGTGTGGATATACTGGGGGGTGTGGAGTGGTGGGTGCTGAGTGGGAGGTGAGTGGGGGGTCAGATCAGCGATGGACAATTTATTTTTGGTGAAAAAGAGACATCGAGGGACTAGTTTATTTGTGAGTAGGACAGTGATCGGATGGTGGTGGGTGACACTAGACACCAGGGAATGACAAAACCTTAACAGAGGTGGCGATTGGATGGGCGGGGGGTGCCACTTGACACCAGGGAGACAATTTACGTTATAGTTCTTCTGTTATACAGTTCTGACTGTTCTGCTTATAATTTTTAAACAGCGATTCAAACTGTAAGATTTTTTTCTGTTTTTGTTATGTGGTCACATGCTAACCATTTCTAGATATTTTACCAGTCACTGGGTGACTGTGAGATAATTTTTGATATCTATTAATGCTAAATAACATTTAGTAGCAGGTTTCTCCATATGTAAATCCTGTTTGGAATATTTAGGTAAACTTTCTGTTTGTTCAAGAGCATCTCAGGTGTACTCCTGTCTTGCTCAATTTCTAATGCAGCAATAGATATGCTGATCAGATGATAATATAATAAGAAGATACATTTTTACAGCATTTCACCAGCTATTTGAAATTATAATGCAAATTATCCACATGTTGTCAGTGTTAACTTTGATCTACTTAATCATGGAGTGAAGCTGGGATTGGTGGGTTGTAATATTTGCCTACATATAATGGTAGCCACTTCCTCTGTCCACCATCTCAAAGACTGCAAAGTGCACTGAGAGGCAAGTGTAATTAAATTATATTTTGAATACATTTTCATTTGGTTTGAGTGTTATTGTGTGAAGGGATGCATTAAACATTTTACATAGCACTGATGTATGCTATGACTGCTGACAAAAAAATGGAGAGTATAACAATTTACATGAAAATTCATGCCGCTGTCACTGCAGATAACAGGAAAGCATACGATTTTTTTAATTTCTTGATACTTCTTTAATTGTAGACAGTCATTACTGTACTATGCCGAACTCCCAAATTCGTAAAAACCTCTTTCCTTATTCTGTACACTTGCTATTTATTTATTTATGTATTCAAATTGTTTCACCAGGATGGCACACTGAGCAAAAAGATGCTCATCTCCCGGTGCGGCCTGGGGTACAGTGGGAGATAACTCGCAGGTTATCAAGAGTTACATATATGAGGAAAAACAGTAGAACATAGCTGAGCACAATTACAGTAATACAGTAGGCAGAATCAGATGAACAGTTTACAGAGAAGATTTAGTTATGCAGTTGCAGGATATAGTTATGCAGTTGCAGGATACAATTGTGTGTTGGGCTAGGGACAAGACATCAGTACAGTTCAACAACAACAGTAGGCAGGCATAGATTATATTACTGAATGGCATAGTATTGGATAGATGAGGTGTGACACTGAGTGGAGAAATGTGATGATCAGGCAGTATCAAGGAGCGTTTAGGAAAGGGTAAAGCCCATGTACTAGAAGTGCTGAAGTTGGTATAGATAAGCCAGCTTCCATAGCGTGAGCTTGGTGCCACTGGTCATGCAGTCGGGTGGGAGACAAAGGGGACACCTTGTGATCTAAGTGCAGGAGCAATTTACCGAGAGGTAGTTTGCTTGTGCTGAAGACAAGGAGTGGGCAGAGGAGGAGTGGTGAATATGGGGAGAGAGTTCATTCCAGAGTTTGGGGAAGCAGTAGGAGAAGGCAGATTGACCAATAGTGGTTTTCCACCTAGGGATTTGAAGCTTCCAATTATCGAGGGATCTGAGGGCATGAGAAGTATAGGGAGCTGGGGTAAGTAAGGTAGAGAGGTATGAGGGCAGAGTGTCATGCCAGAATTTGGCTACGAATTTAGCGCAGTGCTGAAGGCGATGGTTTTTGAGGGAAAGGAGTGCGAGGGCATGGTAGAGGTTGCAGTGATGGGTGCGGGGGGTGGCATTGAGAGCAAAATGACAGGAGGCATGGAAAAGTGAGTCCAGTCTGGCTAAGGTAGGTTTGGGAGTGGCACTGTATACTATGTTGCAGTAGTCAAAAGAGGGGAGGATCATCTTATGCCCCAGCTCCTGCCTGGCCATAAGAGGGAGGCAGTTTCAGTTCCTGTAAAGGGCTCTGAGCTTGGGGCACAGTTTTTTTATGATGGCATCAATGCGGTCGGAGCAGGACAGGTGACTGTTGAACCAAACCCCGAGGTAGTGGAAGGAAATGACATCCTCCAGTACTGTCCCATCAAGAGTGTGGAAGGTAGGAAGGGAAGGAAGCCTGGTTAGATGTTGCCGAGTGCCGAAGGTCATGGTGGTGGTTTTGTTCACATTGAGAGAGAGTTGGTGGGAGCTAAACCATAACTGTGCCTTGTTGAAATCAGCCTGGAGGTTGGCTGTTACCTCTTCTGGGGAGGAGCCCGAGGCAAAGAGGACAGTATTGTCTGTGTACATTTGAATAGATGTGGATGAGCACACCAGAGAGAGGTTGTTTAAAAAGATGGAGAACAGGAAAGGGCCAAGTACTGATCCCTGGGGAACTCCGGTGGCTATAGGGAGGGGTGAGGAGGTGACGTTGGCGATTCTTACTGATTGAGTTCTGTTAGTGAGGTAGGCTTTGAACCAGTTGGTAGCTGAGCTAGCTAGGCCCACTTCTGAGAGACCTTGAAGTAGCAGAGGGTGGGAGACCATATCAAAAGCTTTGGAATGGTCTATGAAAATGGTCAAAGTGATCAACCCTTTGTTCATGCCTGAGAGGATGGAGTCCATGAACCTAACCAGAGAGGAGGCTGTGGAATGGCCCTTCCTGAATCTGGACTGGAATGGCATGAAGAAGTTGGTGTCAGAGAGGAAGGAGGTGAGTTGATTGAGCACTAAGTGTTTTTGCAGCTTTTTAAGTGCAGGGAGGAGGTAGATAGGACAATAATTTGAGGGGGAGGTGGTGATACCCCCTTTAGGGAGGGGGATGATGATGGCCTGCTTCCAGACCTGGGCGACAGCGGCAGAGGAAAAGGAGAGGTTTAAGAGGGAGGCGATGGGGGTTGCAATGGCTGGGGCGGAGAGGTGGAGGAGATTGCAGTCAAGGCCATCGGGGGATTTACCTTTTGTTGTGTCGAGGGCCTGAAGGGCTATGAGGATGTCAACTGGCAGGATTGCTTTGAAGGTGAAGGTGGGGGCCCACTGGAGATAGAACATATGGGAGGGGGACTGGGTGGCATCGAGGTGGGCAAGGAAGAGAGGAGGGCTAAGGCACAGGAGAAGAAGTATGTGTTGAAAGTAGAGGCAACATCCTGTGGCTCAATGAGAAGGGAGTTGTTCATGAGAAGGCGAGGGGGAGGGTGGGCAGTTGGGGGGAGAAAACGGAGTGCATAACCTTCCAGAATTTGGATGGACAGTCTAAGTTGGAATGAAGGGAGGATCTAAAGTATTCCACTTTAGCTAGGTGGGTTGCTCTGGTGCATTTATTGCATAAAGACCAATAGATGACAAGGTCGCTTGGGAGGTGTGAGGTTTTGTGGGTTCTCCATGCTTTGTCCTGGGCAATTTAGCAGGCTGCCAGTTCCTGGGTGATCCAGAGCAGGTGGTAGCCACGAACCCTGGAGCAACGCAGTGGAGTGTGAGCGTCCCAGATATGGAGGAACATGTTTTGGAAATGAAGGATGGCATCGTCAATAGAGCAGGTTTTGGTGGGGGGATCCCAGCAAGCAAGATATAAGTCTTCAAGCACCCAGGTGAGGTTTAGAGATTTGTAGGAACATTGGAGTATGTACTTTGGAGGGGGACGAGGTCGGTGGATTTTCCGGACTAGATAAATAATGTGCTGATCAGTTAGGGAATCAGGTAGGAGCCCTGAAGCGATAACCCAGTGGGGGTGACTGGTGAGACCCCAGTCAAGTAGTGAGTGGTTTCCCAATTTGGAGTTTAGGTGTGTGTGCTCGGAGATGGTTTGTGAGAGGTTGAGTGAGGCAATATCCATCTGGGTTTTGTTGCAGGAGGGAGCTAGCCAGTTGTGGTTGAAGTTGCCCATGACATAGAGTTCCCCAGTAGGGGTTTGGGAGGCAGTTTGTTCTAGGAGATCAGTGACAGATGAAGCTGGGAAGCCAGGCCAGCAGTAGATTCCAGCTATGTAGTTAGGGAGGGAGAAGGGGAGAGTCAGTTGAAGCAAGAGAATTTCATAGGCATTTGGTTCAGCTATGGCTAGGGTGGTTGAGAAACGCAGAGTAGAGTTTACATAGATAGCCACACCACTGCCTCAAGTAGACCTGTCCTGACGGGCAATTACATAGCCTGGAATAGCAATTGAGGAGTCAGGGATTTGTTTGTTTAGCCAAGTTTCAGAGAGGACAATGACATCAGGGGCATAGTGTGCTGCGAGTAACTGGAGGGAGTCAAGTTTATGGGGCAAGCTACTGTACGTATATTTAGGTGCAGGAGGTACAGACCCCATGGGAGGTGGTCTCCAGAGGGGTTAGGGGTTGTGTTAGGGCAGGGGTCTGCTGTTGAAAGCCCCAAGGGTAGGTTTGATGGGCCAGGGTTAGGATGTATGCCCCCTGTTGCAAGTAGTAATAGCCCTAAAGTGAGGTAGCTAGTGGACTTTGTGTGCATAATTCAACAGACATAATTAGGTGGAATATGCAGGGGGAGAGTGGGCAAGGAGGTATAATGGAGCTAGTGGTAGGGAAGACGCAAGAGTCAGGGAACCGGCAAGGAATAGGAGTTCAAGCTGAAGTGCGACCTCTGGTGGTCAGCGATGATAAAGTGCCGGTGGAAAACAAGGGAGATAGAAAAAAATGCAACCCTGCTGATGCGCACTATATCACAAGACACCCTTGAATAAAAGAAAAGCCGCTAAGGGTGGGAGGGGTATTGGGGGTAGGAGGTGAGCAGTCACGGCGACTGTGGGATTAGCAGCTGTAGAGAAGCCTCCTTCAGGAAAAGTGCGGTCGCTGCACTTTGTTTTCAGTCTGAGGGTGGGGGAGGGCTCGTCCAGCTATGCCCTCATGACCAGGACCCTGCAGCCAACTTGCTGTGGAGAAAGGAGAAAGGAAGAATTTATAGCCTGACCAAATAAGGCATTTACATATTCCCTACAATGGAAATGGAGTGTCTGGATTGAAGAGTCTGCTTGTGCTGTTGTTTGCTTCTTACAGGCTGATGCAGTAAATTTAATTTAAACAACTGTAAGCTGCTCCAGTTTGTTAAAGGAAGAGGTTTCCCTTATACTTAGAAAGCAGAGTGAAAAGTCTGTGTGTGCTGATTGCTTGCTTCTCCAGAGTATACAGGCTGACACAGTAAGTTTAATTTAAACAGCTGTAAGCTGCCCCAGTGTTTTAAAGGCAGAGGTTTCCCTTATACTTAGAAAGCAGAGTGAAAAGTCTGTGTGTGCTGATTGCTGGCTTCCCCAGAGTATACAGGCTGATGCAGTAAATTTAATTTAAACAACTGTAAGCTGCTCCAGTTTGTTAAAGGCAGAGGTTTCCCTTACACTTTTACACTTTGAAAGCGGAGTGGAAAATCTGTGTGTGCTGATTGCTGGCTTCCCCAGAGTATACAGGCTGACGCAGTAAATTTAATTTAAACAACTGTAAGCTGCCCCAGTGTTTAAAGGCAGAGGTTTCCCTTAAAGTTAAATAAATAACTAAACCCCTTTTAAGGTGCAGCATGCATAAGGCAAGAATATCCCTAAAGCAGTGTAAAATATGGCTTAAAAAACTATCTCCACTGTTGGGTCGACAATTAAGGCAATTCAGATTTTAAAAAAAACGGTGCCAGCATCAGCAGCTGTAGAGAAGCTCCTTGAGGGAAAAGCCCAGTCGGTGTACCTTGTTTTTTGTTCGGGGGTGGGTGAGGGCTCCTCCGGCTATGCCCTCGCGACCAGGATCCTGCAGCCGACTTGCTCATTTTCAGTTCGGGGGGGGGAAGGCCCTCTGGTTATGCCCTTGTGACCAGGACCCTGCAACCGACTTGCTATAATAAAGAGTATGCTCACAATATTCAAACACACATCTAAATATAACAAGACACACAGATTTAAATTTTTTAATCACAATGCTGCAAGAAATCTCAATGCATTTATATTTATGTTGCAGTGAGTTTTGCAAACTGACAATTTCCTGCTTCCCCAATGGCAATAACAGTGCAGCTCTCAGATGAAATCATGGGACAATGCTTATGAACCAACATGCGAGGAAACCAGTTAATTTATTCATTTATTACAAGTCAAAGGTTTTTTTTATCTGAAAGCTTCCATTAGACTTTACTGATTAAGAATGAGAAAAATTTGAAAAGAATGGAGCAATGACCTGGTCTGCTACTTATTGCATAGCACAGCTATAAAATAGAAAGATTAATTCATCTTTGTGAGAAATTAGTAAACAGATGAATACAATATTAACAAATGCTTGTTGGCATAGTTTACTCTGTGATAACAGAGATTGACGGACTTGACTAGTTGCTAAATTTGACAGGGATGGGGGGTGCCACTAGACACCAGGGAAATGGTGGCTCACTGCTGTCACTGCAACCCACAGCATAAGTTCCAGCTGCTGCTACAGAAGTCAAGAAAGTTCTGCTGTTCTCATACAGAGAATACGGGTGAATGACTCCTCTTGCTAAGCTTGGCAGCCTAGATTTTGGGTGCCCTGATAATGTATTTATGCCAAATTTAAAAACAAACACCAGAATCTAGCTAAATGAGTCTAAGCTAGGTTCAGCTGTTTGATTTTTTAAAATAAATATGTACTTTGTATGTACTTTTACTGTTTGTCAGTTTAAGCATTAAAAAGAAAATGTCAGCCATCCCAACTTTTATTTCCCCCCACAACAAGTAAACCATGCAAATAACCCCTAGCGATATGTATTACATGCATCATTAGGAGCCTTTAATGAGCATCCTTGTCTTCTTGCTCCTTTGCGCCTTTAGTATGACCTTTACCTTTCGCAATAGTTTTTTTTACCTTTCACGATAGTTTTTTTTAAGCAGTCGCCCCAGAACGTTAACTCAAAAAACATTATAACTTTAAAACAGTATAATATTTTTTTCACCATTCCTTACAAAGGATCACCTTTGGCATGGGTCCCTTCAACCCTGAAAATTTCATTAAAAAGTTCCATGCAGTCTAGGCTGTAGGTGACAGCAAAAAATACCCAATGTTAAGTATAGGGAAACCAATTTTTTTTTTCCTTGCTTGGCACTCCGTGTCTCAAAAACTATACAAGATGCTGTCATGATACTTTCCAAGTGTTGAGGCTCTAACTGCTTGATCACACATGCCAAATTTTAGACTATTTTGTCAAACAAAGCCAAAGTTATTAAGGTGCAAAAACCAGGGTATAAAATTAAACAGGCCACTCAACCCTAACTATAGGGGCATGACAGTGCCCTGATAATACCTTCTGAGAGATCACATCTCCATCCATCTAAAATTACTCCTGAGACCAAATTTGCTAATTCTTGGAGGCCCCTATAAAAACTCTCTATAATGTGCCTGCATGGTTCTCCCCAAATTTATGACATCAACATGTGACATACCATATTTATGGGGTCTGGAAGTTTAGCTTTATCTCTACCTTCTTTGAGCAAATATGCTCATACCTGGAGGTACTGAAAGTGTTCTCTGCTGGTGAGTCCATACTGAGATTGAAGCTCTTCAAAAGACTGTGCCGTACTCCCATCTAAAAATTTAAAAATATGACTGAGGCATATCTGACACCACTGATGAAATGTATGGTCAATGTTTAGGGGAGGAAAATTGACATTATAAGCCAAACTGCAACAGAGGAAGCCTGCCAAGAGAAAACAGGGAGAAGCCTCCAATCATTTCCTAAAATGTCAAACTACAGTCTATGATTGAGAGAAAATTTCCAAGGGGAATGTATAGGGTGGGAGAAAAAGATATCTGGAGATAGCATATAAATCATTCAAGTTGAATTCTATTTGTGTGAAGGTGGGATGCCTTCACATACAAAACAAACCTAAGTCTGGAAGGTTCAAACCACCTTGTTCCCATGGAAGTTGCAAAACGGTGAATTTTATCCAGGGGCAGGGAGTTCCCAAGCCATATAAACCAGGAAATAAGTTTATTCCAAGAGCTGAAATAATATGGGGCTGGGAATATTGGTAATGTTTGTAAAAAATACAAAAGATGATCCAGAACATTCATTCAGATAGTTTCTACCCTGGCAAACAGATTCAGTGGGAGCTAAGACCAGTGATCAAAACCTGAGGTACGTGTTGTAGTTATGGGTCCCAAATTAAACAGTTCTCGATCAATATATTGTTAGTATAAAGCATTAACTGACATACTGTAGCCACTCATTAAATGCCCTTTATGGTATTATTTTTCCAATCGCCATATCCAATGACTCAATATGAATGGCAAATAACAATAGGGATGGGGGAATCCCTGTCTAGTGCCCTGTTTTAGGCCAATGAGATGTAACAATGAGCTGTTGATACAGAGCCAGGCTTGTGGGGAATTGTATATATTTTGCTGCATGGAAAGAAAATGATCTGGAAAATTAAAGTTTGACAGGGTGTCCCAGGGAAATGGTCAGGACACATTGTCAAACATTGTTTCCACATCCAGGCAAGTAACTACAGCAGGTATCACCCTCATGGATGCATATTTTATTAACAAGAAAGTATTCTGGGATATTATAGAACATCTTTTGCTCCCAGGTCACCCCTAAAAACAGGCACTTGTGCCTAGTGGGCCTTATCCAGTTACAAAAGACTAAAATAAAATAAATAAATTATAAAACCAAATTGGTATCTGTGTATTAGAGTTTGGAATCAGTATTTAAAAAAATGGACTATATGAAGGGGGAATAAAGGGTCCTTTTTGGGATTTAAAAAGGCCAGTTTGGTGGGCCAGTTCTAAGACATGTGGGGCACCTTCCTGCACCTCTCAAAATGTTCTAAGGAGTAAAGGAAGAAACAAAGTCAAAAAGGACTATAAACCTTTTGGTAAAGCCATTAGGATCAGTGCATTTGGCTGTCTTAGCTGCCTTGAAATCAGTAGATATTTTACACCCCCTAAACAAGGGACAGCAAATCTTCCTGCAGAACTTCCTGTAAGACATGAAATTGTGATTTATTTAAATAGAAGGTATCTGCCCACAACTCAGAGGGCGGGGATGTATACAAGTTTTGATAATACTCCCATAAAATGGCTTCAGTCCTTTCTAAACAGTGTGCAATCTTACAGATGAGGAATGCAAGCATCCTGTCTTCTGGCCCTGAGCTGCTGTGCCAGATGGTAAAAGCCCCTGGCACCCTCACAGTAACATTGTTTAAGGCAAATAAGCACCATTTCAACCCTCTGTTCCATAAGTTTCTGCATTTTTATTATTTATTTAGTTTGTGTTGTAAGTTTGCAAGTACACTAGACAAATTCTGCCTATTTTCAGGCATGACCCAGGGAAGGGGGGACAATGAGGAATGCCAACTGACCTCAAACCAGATTAAACTGTTGGTGGTATTTTTAGTGAATGGGGGGAAATTTGGCTAGGGCACTGGGGAAATTCCTCTACTCTGCCAGCAGGGGGCTTGATGTCCTGTGAGCAGAGTGGAGGAACTCAGTTTGGAGCCGGACAGCAGAAGAGGAGGAAATGCTGATGTGGCAGTGTCTTTGTTGGATGTTGGGTGTTTCTGCATGAGTGAGGACATGACAAGACCTGCATTCCAGATTGTAACAATATTATTCAGAAATGAGGGGTGAATGTATCTGATATTTCTTTCTTTCTGGTTATGACAAAGATATGTGGTTCATGGCCTCACAGAGCCAATTTTGGATGATGAGTGTTTATGGACAGAGGGATGGAAGTATAAAGTTACATTAAAACAAACAGATGGTGAAGTTCAGCATTTGGCCAACTGCTTTTTCCTGGGGAGAGATTGTGGAGTTGTTTTCTACACAGGCCAACCTAAGGCTTGTTATAAGTGTGAGGACAAGAGCCATCTAAGTGATGCATGTGATCAATTAAAATGTGGATTCTGTGGGTCTCTGGAACATCAAGGCTCTGAATGTAAAAATAAACCAAAGTGCAGCCTATGTGAAGAAGAGGGTAATTTTTTTTAATTGTCCCTGGACAGCACATAATAGCTTGGATCAAAATGAGATGGCTGTGCAGGATGTGATATTAGCAAAAGCTGAAAAGGAAAAAGGGAAGGAGGACAAAATAATTTATGAAGCAAAAAATGCAGAACATCTAGAAACCAATAGAGGTGGTGTTAATGAAGATCTTAACATAAGTGTCCCATCCTATCCCCTCCCCTTCCCTTCCCACTACACTGTTGAATGAAAATCAAGAAGTGCAGGCCCCGGGGAGAACAGCCACAAGCAACGACAGCAGTAGCTCAAAAAAAAAAAAAAAAACAAGGCTGGAAACAGAAGAGGATGAAATAAAGAAAAAAGAGGAAAAAACAGAAACAGACTTTACTATTATAACAAGATCCAGAAGGAGGAGACATTGTGCACAAAAAAGGGGGCAAAAACAGTAGAAAAAGACAGATAAGGAATTGTTTTAGCTAATAGATTTGCTGCAATACAGAATAAAGACAGGGCAACTGCTGAAGAAGAATCTTTAACTTCAGACTTTGAGGTCTCGGACAGAGATTCAGAAAGTGGGAATACTACAGACACACTAGTGTCAAAGAAAAGGAAAAAAAATCCAAGGACATAGGATAATAATATGTTGTTTTTAGTTTTTCCTTTTTCTAAAATTTAGGTATCATGTATCAGTTAACATGCCTTCCTGTCAATGTTAATAATATTAAGCATTTAAAAAAAAGGCAGTTAACGTTTGAAATCTTGAATGGTTTAAGAGTGGAGGTAGTTATTATGCAGGCAATCAGATTACATACCTTGGAGGAGGTAAACTGGACACAAAAGGATTGGAGGTGGGGTGCATCGATATGGTCTATAGGGGAAAAAAGATGTTCAGGGGTGGGGACTGGGTTTTCAACTGAAGAAGTTAAAGTTAGGAAGATTACAGATTTAGTTCCAGGTAGGATATTCATTTTGGATGTCAAGATAAAACAAACAGAAATTAGGATAATAATTATTTATAATTCTCAAACTAAGGCAGATAGAAGTAGGTTAATGAAACTAGGAGAACCTTACATTCATGCCTCAAAAATGGTATTATGAGGGGGTTAATTGTGGATTGGGTAAGGAAGATTGGGGGAGAGAAATGGGGAAAGTCTTTTCAGACACCAGTTGTCTTAGAGAAATCATGAAAAGGGGGGTTGGAAGCTGCATATGTGCTGAAGGGGAAGACAGTTGAGCATACATATTTCAGAGGAGGTGTATCTACAAGGATAGACTTGTGGTTAGTTTCTAAATATATTAAAATTGATGAGATAAAAGTTATTTCTATAGAAACCTCAGACCATCTGGGGTAAAAATGGTAATTAATTTACTAGGGCAGCCTAACTTTGCGAAAGGGTTTTGGAGATTGAATTTAGAAAGGTTAGAGAATGAGGAATGCAACATGAAAATTCTAGATTTATTTAAGGCTAGGAATTCAGTTAAAAAATTATATGATTTATATAATGAGTGGTGGGAGGACACAAAATATGATATAAAACAACTTTCAATAGAGGAATCACAGAAAAAGGAAAGATCAAATTATGTGGAATATTTAGGTTTAAAGGCAAAATTATATAAATTAATGACATATCAAGTCTTATACAAAACCAATGATAGTGAAGGTATTGAACAAATCAAAAAGAAAAGGAAGGAGCTTCAATATAATAGATTAAAAACATTATATATGGAGCAGAAGAGTAGAATGCAAGAGAAAAAGTATCATACTAACCCATTTGATAGTAATAAAGATGGAGCAGAGAACAGAGTTATGAATGAATTAATAGATAAGGAAGGGCATAGACAGTCAGATAGAAGCAAGATTAAATACATAGTGCAAAAACATATGAGAAGAAAATATCAGAAACTGGAAGGAAAGGAAAAGAAGGGTATAATAAGAAAAGCAAAATTGCCACAGTTAAACAAGGTGGAAACTGAAATTTTTAAAAAAGAAAATTACAGAAGCAAAAGTCAAAGAGGCAATTCACTCCTTAACTGAATACAGCCCTGGAATTGAGGGATATCAAATGCCTTTTATAGGAAATATATAGATAAAATAGATAAAATGTTAACTTTACTGTTTAATGAGATATTTGAGGGAGGTAAGTTAACAGAAAATATGAGATAAGGAGTAACAGATTTTTTGTATAAAAAAGGGGATATGTCCAATATTAAAAACTGGAGACCAATCATTTTATTGACATCAGACTACAACGTTTTGGCAAAAATTATAAATAAAAGATTGTTGAATTTTGTTGAGCAATTAATCATACAGACACATACGTGTTCAATTCCCGGAAGGAATGTAAGACACAATTTGATATATATTAGGGTGATTTTGAATGCCGGACAAAGAAAAGAATTACAGGGGTACCTGTACTTAATAGATTGGGAGACAGCCTTTGATTCTGTTAATCATAGATATATGTGGGATGTTCTAAAAGGATATGGAATTCTGGATTAGTTGGTGGAATTAATACGAGCATTGTATACTGAAGTTCAAGTGTGTCCCATGGTGAATTGGCATTTGGGAATCCCAATGTACATTAAAAATGGCATGAGGCAGGGCTATCCATTGAGTCTGCTCCTATATGTATTATGTGTTGACCCAATATTAAGGTGTATAGACAATGATATGGGGATTAAGTTCATATCATGGGAGGGAAATCAATTATGTAAAACGTGCGCATATGCGGATGATAGTGTTATTCTAGTACAAAATCAAGAAACGGGAGAAAATGTTGGGATTCTTGTCAGGATATTATGAATATACTGGGATCAAAATAAATCTGGAGAAAAGTAATATTTATCCTATAGGAGAAGTGAGTTGTGAGTTAAAAGGTAGCCTGAGAATATTTTTTACTTATTTTTTTTTATTACAACTAGGATTACAAGTACCCAAGTACTTTTGAGCCAGGCTCTTTTACAAAGGTTCCATGTCAGAGAACAAATACAATACAAGTTACAGAAATAGGAACAAAACAATAAATAGGTCGGCATATTAGGTTACAATGGTAGATCAATACAATAGCTAGAATAAGTAGAATGTATACATGGGAACACAGAGTAACAGAGGGATAAGTAGGAGGGAGGGTGGAAGATGAAGGTAAATGTGAGGAGCAGTGTTGGAGAGGGCAGGAATTGCAGCCAAAGGGCATGGTCATCAACTGGGAGGAGGGTGAAATTAGTCAACAAAAAGGGAAAGATCACTGAGGGCTCAGAAGAGGTGGAGATGAAGGTGGGAGAGTCAGGAGTGGTGAAAAGAAAGAAGAAATAGAGAAGCAACATAGAGAAAAAGGAGGGGGTGGAGATATAGTAGGTGATAGTTGGAGGAAATATGTCAAGAACAATTAGAAATTCTTGGGATTAGTTTTGGGGGTGAAGAGGCAGCAGAAAGAAATTGGGAAACAAAATTTCAAATAGCAAGAGGGAAAATAGAGAAGTGGGAAAACTGGTCTATGGCTAAAGGAAAAATAATATACTGATTAAAAACATTTATCATCCCTATATTTTTATATATTTCTTATATTTTTCCAGTACCATTAAAAATGCAGTCTAAAATCGTGGGTGTGTTATTTTAGTTATTATGGGGTTCTAGGTTGACTCTGGTAAAAAGGGGGCATACGTATAGACCAGTTAAGGAGGGAGGTTTAAATATGGTACAACCAGTAGTCTTTTTCATAAATAATGTTATTTATGCTAATTTGGTTTCATTTATGAAAGGGGAAGGGGGTATATGGGGGTTATTTGCTCAAAAATAGGTGGACACAGTAGTGAGGAATGTAGGGATTAAAGGAAATATAAAGGGGAAATCAATGATACCTCAGTATATGGAAGTATGTAGAAAATACATGACAATGTGGGGTATAACAACAGATTTAGTTCTTAGGAAAAATAGAAAGCAGGTGTATAAAGAAATAGTGGTAACACATTTTTATGAAGAACTAGTTTTTAAGGTGAATGAAGGTATTGATATAAGCAACATTTTAGAGATTACTTTAGAAAAAAAGAATTCCAAAGAAAATGAGAGAGACGGTATGGCTATGTAGTCATGGCAAGCTTAATGTAAGAGGAATTCACAAACATAAAAGTAAAGAGAGATTGTTGTTTAGAAACCATGTGTGGTCTACAGGAAAAAAGCGTGGAACACCTTTTCTTTTGAATGTACATTTATTCAAAGTTTTTGGGATAATTTGGCTTCTTTTGGGGGGATGAGGAAGTTTAGGAATATGGATTACAATATTCTAGTATATGGACAGCTAACAGAAGAGTGGGAAATATTAATAAACACACAGCTTATGTGATTCTGTCCGTTATTAAATGGTGTCTCTGGCAAGTTAGGTGTCAGAAAGTTTTGCAAAACAAAGTATGTACTGTATGTTACAGGATTTACTATTTAAAATTCAGGATGAAATTGACATAATATATCAAAATGAATGTGTTATATGTGAAGGTTATGTGGAAAAATTATGGGAAAATACAATGGTCAGATAAGAATGTAATTAAGATGAATTTGGAAATACTTTTGTATGCTTTAATGGATGAAGATTAAGGTATATGTTCTTGTAATGATTTGTTTTTGGTTTCTTGAATAAAATTTCCCCTACTCTTGGAAGGGGGAAGGCTGCTGAGCTCATGGCTGCTCTCCTGGAATCAGACCAGTCTGCTGGTGAACCTGTAGATAAGCAGATCTCCCTCCCTACCGGTCTAGCTCAGGAGATCACAAATGCTGCTATATGTGCTGATGGGTCGAGTTTAATGCCTGAATCTGAGGAAGGTGCAAGTAACAGTACTGTTTTGCAAGTAAATGTTTGATTAAAAAAACTCATCACTGAAAATAGAGACATGGTTATGGCTTTATTACAAATGCCTGAAGGAGAACCTGCAGACTTGGAAACTGACCCTGCTGCCAATGTTCAGGATGGAAATTCTTCAGAAAATATATTGGTGGAACCTTTAACTGTGGAAATACCAGTGAGTGAGGCTACGGAGAATGAGCTGCCTGTTGCTGGTAAACTGACACAAGACAGAATGCAGTCTGACATTTCGTGTGATGACGCAGCAGCATCAAAGCAACTGCTGGTGGCTGAGTCAGAGCCTACACTTGCTGACACTGTCAGCCTGGGAATGCAACAGAATATGGATGATAATGGTGATTTACTTACTGACAACTCCCTTTTGCTGAGATCCAAAGTGAGAGAAAACCCTTTATTTTCTACACAAGCTATTGAAACAGTATCATGGGAGCACAGTTTGGGCCTACGAAGAGAACGGGTGGGTTCAGTGGGGCCACGCACTTGTTTACTGTATGTAACAGCCCAGTCGCTTGAACTGACATTAAGGGAGGCTGGATGAAAGCAAGTGAAATTGGGGCAATGGGTTCCCAACCCTGAACACAGCCCAGTTCTGGGGGTACAGGAAAACAGTTTGGAACATTTGAAGCAAGGTCTCCCTTCAGTTAATAATATTAAACAAACTGCTGTGCCACAATATATTACAGAATCTGATATGGATCTACATGCAGAAGATCTGCATGTACACCCAAGTGACACTACATGCCTGCAGAAAGTGCTGGTAATTTCCAGTTCCAAATCAGGGGAAGAAGGTCAAAGTGCATGGTGGCTTTCTTGGGGGACCCAAATGGACACTGAGGAAACAACCCCACCTGCTGGGCCCGATGTCCGCGAACAAGAAAAAATGAACTGGGAAGAATTCAGAAAGAAGGATAATTTTTCACTGCAAACATCACCATCACATAGGGTCACCACCTTTGGATGAGGTAAAAACCGGATGCTAAACCACACCCCAAGCTTTGCCTCTGGTTGCACCTCCTTTTTATGACTGGCGAGTATATCGCTGCTCCTCCAAAGCCATTTGTAATGTTGGAATGGACATTACTAGTGATAGGAAACTATTTTTATACTGTTATTAATTTGATTTATTTATTCAGTTAATTATTTTTACTTTTTGGCAACCAGGTTACCTCCCACAGGCCAATAGCCCATTTTACAGGAGTAATCCAGGAGCACTGGAAGGTTAAGTGACTTGCTCAGGGTCACACAGTATGTAAGTGGAGACTGTGGGAATCAAACACAGGTCTGCTGGATGTGCCAAGCTCATCCACAGCTTATTACTCAGCCTTCTGTAAAATACTCTTCCATTTTCTTTTCCATGTCAGTCATGTATTCTGATGCTTTGACCAATTTTCTGATAACTTAATTATAGATGCTTGTGGTACCCTTAATACTGCATTGTGTCCCCTTTACCTCAGCAGCTATTGCTGTTTCTTTTCATACTTCTAAGACATTCCACAATTTCAGACACACCATTCCATGCTGTTTATCTGAATGGCCTGTAAAAGTGTAGCTAATATCATGGAATGTTCAGGTAATACAAAAAATGAGAGCAAATGTAATGATAAAGGCAATAAAAGTTAGATTATTAATTTAACAAAAATGAGTCTAAAACATACCAGAATATAGGACAAACAAAAAGAAACACATGAGAGCATATAAAGGTGTCAAAGCTGTTTCATGCCATAGCAGTAAAATACCATACTTAAAATTCGGAGTGGAAAAGATTAGGTTAATTTACTGCTAATGATCTTAATGGCCATACTTTACACCTCCCAGACAGATTGGTTTTACAAACAAAGGCAGGTCTTAATGACTGTGACATCAGAATTTCTTTGTAAACTGGTCATGCAATGCAGCCAAAACAGTGAATGATTTGATACATCAGTTTTAAGAGTATATGAGCACTCAAAATGGCCCAAAAAATGGACTGCATTTAAGCAAAACAGGATGACCAGTTAAGGACCCTAAAAACTGGATTATCTCGTCAAAAACTGGATAGGTGGCAACCCTACCATCACAAAGAAGGAATGCTGTGAGGTTACAATACCTAAGCTGGGGGATTGGAAACTGCCACAGATAGACTGTATTCATTCATTCATTTTTATTTGTTAACCGGGTTAGGACTCTGGGCCAAAGCGCTTTTTCAGGACCAACCCAGAACATAAAACACAACAAACAACATCAATACAACAACTGTACAATTTTACAAATTACATAAACATTTAGACTGTGCCAACAAATAATTTTTAAACTTTACCTTAAAACTTGAGTAAGATTTAATTACCCTTACTGCAACTGGCAGCCTATTCTATAGTGAAGAAGCCTGATGATCAAATGCTCTTAATCCATAATTATTATTAACACCTTGTACTACTGTATGTTGGTAGATGACTTATAAAAGGGTCCTTAGGCTTCTTTATGAGTGAAATATATGCTCAAATACATGTTTCTGGTGATAGCTGATATGATCTAAGTTTTAAGACCCCCCCCCCAAGGTTTAGACAGATTTTGGAACACATATGACAAATTAAGGTATACTGCTTTATGGTTGCCTTTTCATGCCATACCTCTCATTAAACCTGCAATACAAAAATGTGACAATATTATTTCACACTGAAACAGTGGCTATACATGATATAACTCACTGGCTTGGACAATGCTATGAAATTTTGGGCCCTCCTCAACCAATATTTGATGAGGAACAACTTTGGACTGGAGGGTGGAAATATAGAGTTAGACTGCAAAATACAAATAAAGGACCAGCACACCTGCCCAATAGTTTGTTTTTAAGGAAGGATAGAGGGCACTGTTTCTATCCTGGACAACCCAGGACATGTTTTAAGTATGGTGCCTTTCCCCATCTAAGTTCTGCATGTGACCGACTTAAATGTAATCTTTGTATGTCATATGGGCATTCTAGCATTGATTGACAGGAGGAAGTACAATGTAACTTGTGTGATGAGACTGGCCATGTCTATCACTCCTTTCCTTGGGCTACACATAATAGGACAGATTGGCCAGACCAAGATAATATTTTGATACAAGCACATAAGAAAGATATTGCTGCCCATAAAAAGCAACATACTGGCCCAGATAAAGAAAATCCCACAGCAAATCAACCCATAACAGGAACTCCTGATCCTGATACAAGACCCAAAGAACCCCCCAAAAAATATATGCACCTCATGAGCTAAAGGAGATATCTTCTATGCAAACTAGAAGTGATGCTGCATTAGGAGAAGAATCAGAAACACATACAGAGGTGCCTCTGAGACAAGAAAAAGGAAGTGAGGTAACCATGCCCCCACCAGAAACTGGTGTAGTGTCAAAAAAAGGGTGCTGAGACAGACAAGGCTAAAATCTGAAATAGCAAAAGCTTCTTCCCCTGGACAGGTTATCACTCTAAGTAACAAATATGAGATTCTCTCAACAGATACATTAGAATCAGAACAAGGCGGTGATTAAGAGACCTCTTCCCAACATGTGCTATCCTCAGACTCAGAAAATGATAACCAGACCCAAAAACCCATAACAAGTAGGCCAAAAAAGCTGGGGATTAGAACCAGAAGAAGTGCCAGATTATCCAGGATAACAGAATAAATTACCATGGCTCATAGTGCCATGCTAAAAGTAGCCACCTTAAATATCAATAGTCTGAAAAATATTCGAAGATGATTGGTTACTTTTTCCATACTACAAGACCAGAGATTTGACATATGTCTTTTACAAGATACCAGGCTCAATACAACGTTTTTGGTTCAGGCAGCTCAAAAACTGTGGTATAAGGGGCCCTATTTTTTTCTCCTTTGGTATAGATACATGTGATGGAGTGGGGATTTTGTTTAGAGGAGACAGATATAAAATTTCTAAAATAATCGAACTCCAGTCTTGTAGGGCACTTTTGATAGTTTTCTACGAATATTCAGCTTGGAGAGTGATCAATGTTTATGCCCCACCCAAAAAAAGACAGAGTTGAGTTATTTAATTCCATCAAACCCTATTTATTCACTACAAAAACATCATATGGGGAGGGGATTTTAATTGTGTCATAGCAAGACAGGATAGAGGTGCTACTGCAGAAAAAGATTTCTGTGACACAATTTTTTTGAAAAATATTGTTAAGACAGTGGGACTACAGGACACATAGAGAATACATCATGCAAGGGGAGGGTATATCTTTTTCAAAGGTAGACTCCCTACTAGAATTGATTTTCTTTTTACTTCTAAAAATGTGATGATTCATGATACTACTACCATACCCTGTGAAATGTCAGATCATATTATATTAACAGCACAATTAGGTTTTCAAGAGAAAGTATCCTATGGCAAAGGGTACTGGAAATTAAATTTACAATTATTAGATGACCAAGATATGGCAACACAGATCAGAGAATTGTTACAGGCTCAAATGACATTAGCAGGGCTGGGGGAGGATCTCAGCCTCTGGTGGTCTGACACCAAATTTGAAATACAGCAACTACTGACCTTAATTTCATCAAAGAAACATACACAGCAGTATAAAAAATATTTATTGTTACATAACCAATTAGCAAAATTGTTCTCAGTAATAAATACACAACACATTAATTTAACTACACAAGCACAGAATATAAAGAAATGGAAAATACACAATATACACAAGCTTCTTCTATGTTATTTGAGCACAAAATTTTTACAGAAGGGAAAATCAGTTTTGAGGATGCCTTTGACAGGTTGTTCAAATAGAGCAGAAAATCAAACAATGACGTCTGTAATGACAAAAGACGAGCAGGAAGCCTTCACTACCTGAGAAATTCTATGAGAGGTGCATACCAATCTAACAGATGTATACTGCACCCCAATTGAAGAAAGTAAGATGGATGAGTTTTTAAACTCTATATCTGTTCCTTCTGTAACCCCTGATATGTTACACAGTTTAACGGCACCAGTGAGTAAACAAGAAATTGATCTAGCCATAAAAAAACTTAAAAAATGATACTGTCCAAGGACTGGATGGTTTGCCATTAGAATTCTGTAAACAATTCAATAATATATTAATATATATATTGGTCAAAGTGTATAATTGGATTTTATGTAATAATAAAATAGATTATCACTTATGTATAGCCATTCAAATTTTTATTCATAAACAAATAGGATAGAAGTGATCTAAACAATTGAAGGCTGCTCAGCCTATTAAACATGGGCCTCAATATCTTGATGAAGATTTTAGTGACAAGACTTTCTGAAATTGTACCATATGTAATCTCAGTATCTCAAACATGTTCAGTGAAAGGACGATCAGTCAAGGATAATCTCTTATTGGTTAGAGAATTGGTAGAGCAGGGTAAGGAAGATATGATTACAGGTTATATACTATCATTGGATCAGGAGAAAGCCTTTGATACAATTCCTCACAAGTTTATAGAAAAAAATATTACTATCCTATGGGATCCCTATGAAATGTTGTCAGTGGATTGGAACAATTTATGGTGCAGCAACTACCATCCCCCTAGTTAATGGACACCTAGTTTCATATACACCACTTCCTAATGGTGTATGGCAGGACTGCCCTATGAGTCCACTTATATATGTATTTTGTTTGGACCCCCATTACGTCTTTTGCAGAGTGATTTACAAATAAAGGGAATAAAACCTAGGGAAGCAACTTTGGAAGTTAAAACTTCTGCTTATGTGGATGATGTTTGTTTGTTTTTAGCAGAATGTGACTTTGGTGAAATGCCTTTGAATAACATTGATCAGTACTCTAAGACAGCAGGAACTAGTATAAATAAAACTAAGAGTGCACTTTACCCATTAAATAGTACAACTGAGCCTGTAGAATCACTACAGGGTATGCCAGGTACTACAGAAACAATACAAATATTAGGGGTGTATTTTGGTAAATGTGATAATGGGACATTAAACTGGAAAAAAAAGTTAGAATATGCTAGAAAGAAAGTACAAAATTGGAAATCTTGGCAACAGACAAAGATAAAGAAAGTATTGTTAGTCAAAACTTTCCTAATTCCACTTTTTACATATTTAAGCTTGGTATATCCTATACCTTGAGTCTTTGAGATGACTTTACTAAGTGTGGTATTTCAGGTTATATGGGAAGTTGCCTGAATTCTATTAAAAGGAATGTTCTTTATTTGCTCATACAACAGGGAGGGTTAAATGTAATTAATCCAATTTCTTTTTTTATGGTGTTTTTTGTCATAATTTAATCGACTCAGAAACTTTGAGTCTGGCAGTCTGGACAGTATTTGGAGCAGTTTGGTTGGTACCTGTGTTTTCTAAATGGAGAACCCGAGAAAATTTACTTTCAGTAGCTAGGGTTTATTTTTTTTATTTTTTTTTAATTTATTACTTTCTGTGTGCCCCCCCAGCCATCAGTGTCCATCCTGGTCATGGACCCCCTCGCCTCCACCTCTGCCTAGTGCCCATACTCCCCCATCACTACTATCTTGCCCCCAGAAGGTGGGAGTCATGGTGCTATGGCCCTTTCAGTACTGCGACACTAGTAACTAGTCGGGGAACTGATGGCAGAAGCTAATTGAGGCTCGGGGGCAGGTCTTCATGGAGATGGCTGGGGACACAGTGTTCTCCCCATAGGCAGGGGTGGGGATGTGCAATGATGACCAGCGTCCGCCCTGTACCTGAAGCTAGTAGGCATCGGTGCATGTGGCGAACCTAGCCTCTGTTGGGTGTCGCTACTGCACCGACCTCAAGTACCCCCCTGGAGAAGGATAGCAGTCAAGGGACGCTCAATCCTTCTCCCCCAGCAGGCCCTTCGGCAACCCAGGTCCATTCCTGAACCCGGGTCACCGGCGTCGCAAGTGGAAATCCAACTGCTGCACCAATGGGCCAGCAGCCCTGGGTTTATCAAACCAGCAATAACCAAAATATGGCAGTGGAAATTAGAATGGACACAAATTGCACAACAACCCAGAAAATGTATATATAGCACAATTCAAACACAGGTATATTTTGAAGCACCAATACTCAGAGGGTGTCTGAAGCCAATTATGGGCAGATTTTGAAATGTTTCCAGGATAAATTGATACCCCTAAAATGTGGGATGTGGCATGGCTTAGCAGCCATGGGAAATTAAGTGTTAAGGGCAACGCAAAACAAAAAATCCAGGAAGAAAGATTTTGTTCTAGGAACTCATGTATAGCTCAAGAAGAAACAATGGAGCATTTTTTCTTGGTTTGCCCTTATGTGCAAGAATTTTGTACACCAATAGCTCTTAAATGGCAAAACAATGATTGGAAATTAGTCACATATGAAGAGGCAGTAGGAGGATTTTCTTTGAAATTTAGAGTCGTTGAGAAAGGTGTGCTAAGGCTTACTTTTACTTGTATTAAATATGTATTATGGCAAATAAGATGTAAGTTTGTGCTACAGCAAATTTATCAAGGCCCAGGACAAGTAATTTTATGTCTAGAACATGAATTGAATATTCAATGTACATTTGAAAGAAAAATACATCTCAGAAATGTTTGGATTAATTGATGGAAAACTGTGCCATTTCTGAAAGATAAAATTGGATAAAGAATAGATAATATTAGGGTGAATTATGTGCATATTTCATTGTTTTATATGCCTCTGTAAAAATATGTCTGGTTGTACTTTTGTTTCGTGTCTTTAATAAAACATTCCCCTACTCTTTTCGAAAAGTGCCATGGGATCTTTAATATCTATCTGAACTACCACCAGAACAGGAAGATGGGACTTCTGTTTAATGTCTCATCCAAAAGACGGCACCTCGGGAGTGCAGTACCCCTCATGGTGCACTACAGTGTCAGTATTGGAATTTAACTCAAGTCCCTGGTGTGGGGATTGAACCAACAGCCTTCTGATCTCCAGGCTTCAGAGATGAGTGTGCTACCTGCTGAACCACTGACACTGTTTTGAGGTAAATTTGTTGCTTTACTGGATGGATTTGAGTATTTACAGCCATACTCCTCTGTTGGTGTATGCCGCTTCTGTCCACACGGCATGTCATGTGCTGCATTTATTTGAGTATGTCTAGGCACAGAGCAAAAATAAATATTGAGCAGCATTCAGCTCATTCTGTGTGGGCTGTTGTGTCCTGTCTCTCGCATGCAGCTATTTTCAACTTTCCTATCTGGAATTGTATAGGATTAGCTACCCTTTTTAGCTGCATCCCTCCTGCAACACTGATGTGCGGCAGTCAGAGTGGGAGCAGAGTGGTCATGGGAGTAGCACTGGTTTCCTGGGCCAGAGTTTTTATTTATATTTTTGTAACTTTTTTATTTTCCTGAGTCGGAATACTCTGAACAGAGGAAAACACTTGTTATTTGGTCTATGTAAAAGAGGTTGCCCCATTAAAGGGCACCCTGGATTGTCAGGAGATCCCCTTGGAAGGAGGGAGAGACTAGGAAGGGACAAGCTAGGGAGCAGGGAGGGGCAGCTAGTCAGGCAGGACTAGGAAGGGTGGAGGTTGGCAAAGGGATATGTGACATCACAAAGGGGAGGAGCTAGGGCATGAGATCAGATAGGGGGTGGAGCGAAGCAGGAGGGGGAAGGGAGGAAGAGGCACAGGACTGGCCGGTAGCCACAGGAAGGGGGGGCTATGAGGGGTTGATAAGGGGCTGCAGAGAGAGGGAAGCCCTCTCTCTACTGCAGCTGAAATTCTTTTGATTGAACAGGATAGTCTTGAGGTTGGGATTAGAAACTAGGAACATCAGGTAAGGTGTGGAATCTTTGGGCCTGGCAAGGCTGAGAGAGCTGCTGTGGCTGGGGTCCACACCAAGTCTGGGACCTATTTTTTTTTTTAAAGGAGAGATACACCATAGGTATAGTATAATATATGACAATGGTAGGCATAAGTGTATATTGATAGGACAGAAAACAAAGAGAAGAGCTCGCTTTACCCCCAGGCAGTAGATGATTTGTTAACCCGGTTTATCTGTTTCATTTTGCAGCTTTTGTAATGCCTTGTATGATTATAGAGCTGGAATAAGTAAATCACAAGTGAATATGGATGGAGGTGGTTCTGTATAGTGAAGTGATAGCCTGGCAGCATTTATCTGGAGGGGGGGAAGAGCACATTTTGCTGCTGTTTCTTAGGCATTTTGTGGGTTTTGTGAGCAGTTACAGCCATCCAAGGGGGACAAAGGGCTGTATATACAAAGCACCTCTGTAGGCGGCATCAAGGCGTTCATGGCGTAGTTGCCATTGTTTTTTCCCTGACTGTGGCTTGGAGTCAGGGACTGCATGGTAGCACAGCAGATGCATTGTTGCATGGGGGGGTGAAGGAGAAAAGGGAGGAGAGGGTGACGCCGGCTAGAGCATAGGGTGGGCTGCAAGAATAAAAAGAAAGCAGACAGAGAGGGCCTAATTGGGGCCTGGTGTTTTGGGCAAGCGGGGTTGGGGGCACTGAGTGAGCCTCCAGCCAGTGCCTACATGAGGGAGTGTTGGCTTAGCCACGAATGTTCCTTCAGATGGCCGCTGGTGGTCTGCTCCTGATGTTTGGCCTAAGTGGGACCATGAGGCCAGGGCCCCAGTTATGGCACGGCATGGTGCCACCAGGGAGTAGGCCATAAATGAGAGGGAGTGTAGAATTGAGGGCCCGGAGAGGGCCATGCTTGGGGGGGATCCTCAGTTCAGGTCAGGCAGGGGCCGTAGGAATGGCTAGAAGCAGGGGAGCCATGGCAAGGGTGCAACTGTACTAAGGGAAGATAAGGCAGCAAGGGGAACACAAAAGTAAAAAAAAATTAAAAATGTTGGAAGGCGTGCATGGGGGGGTAGATCAGACAATGAGGACTGGCCCACATGCAGATTGAAGCAGAAGGCAGCAGCTGACCTGCTCTTCATGGCACCTGTGGGTCACGATGGTTCCTTCACCCTGCTGGGGGCTTTACAGATACAGGAACAGAGGCAAAGGTTTCTGGAAGGTGGGTGCAATGGAGGGGCTTTCTCCTCGACCTCTCTGCAATGAACCAGGCCACATAGGGCCTCGGAGCAAGGGAAGAAGCGAATAAAAAAAAAGCATGCATTTCCAGTGGGGACAGCAGAGGGCCATCTTGGGGGAGCAAGTGGGCAGGGGACAGGGCACTGGGAAGGTCTTGTGGTCTATGGTCCCCCACTCCTTCCCTCAGATAGAGTCAAGTGGGGGGACAGGAGCTGAGGTGGGCCTCAGGGGTTTTAAGCCATAGGTGCATGGGGTGAGATTGCAGGCCAGCCCAGGATAGAAGAGGCAAAGAGCTTTGGAGGAGGAGGGGAGCAGGCAGGGGGCATTGCCCAGCAGCTTACAGTGGACTTAGGCCCAGGAGGCATTCTAAAAAGGGTCGGCGACAGCAAATGCCCAGGTGGGAGCCACAGGTTCCTTTATGAAGACTACGAAGGTGCTCCCCACACACCCCTCCTCTCACCCCGGAGATGCAGTGACACAGGTGGAGGGACCAGGATTGGGGGATAAAGGAGCAGAGGGGACAAAAAGAAACAAAAAAAAAACAAGGCACTAAAAGTCTTCGTGTGGTTATAGAATGGCACCTAAGAAGGCACAAAAGCAGAGGACTAGTGAAGCACTGCCCAGCAAAGCTGCAGAGCTCATGGAGCAGGTGCAGGTTATCCTGAAGGAGTCCAGGGCTGCAGAGGAAAATGAGAGAAAGGTCAACAAGCAGAAGGAGCCACTGGCATCAAAGAAAAGGGCCAGGAAATGGCTGACCAGGAACAACCCTGATGAGGGTGGTGAGCTCAGCTGGATGAGGGTAAGGTACCAGTGGTGGACCTGTCAGTGGACGGGAGCCTGAAGGGTTACCTGGCAGATATTACAAAGGAGCAAGGGGATAAGGGGTGCATGGAAGTGGACAAGACCTGGAAGGAGCTCCAAAAAGGAAAAACGGACAAGGAGGCACTGAGTTCTGGAGCGGGGCGGCTGTCAAGGGAGCCTACAGTTGGCCCCCAGGTATGACGCCAGGGGACCATGTGTCCCAAGCACTAAAAGATAAGATCTGGAAAGGGGAGTGCATGGATATGTTTGCCCTTATCAATAAAGATATGGCAAAAAAGTACAAACAGGAGGAGTCCTTGGGGAACTCAGAGATGGCGGTGGCTTTGGCCATAGTAGGCAAGACTAGCAAAGACATCACCTACAAGGGTTAAACTTTTGGGGCATGGATGGAGGAGTTCAATCACTTCAGTGCAATCATGCTCCAGAAAAAACCCAAGTTGGCTATTCCACTTCTCACATACTCTGCCATCATCTGTATTGCGTACAGGGTGCCCAATGGGTATAGGTGGTTAGTATACGATGAAAAGTTCCATCAGAAGGTGTCATCCCAAAGGGATGTCAGATGGGACATCACACTTTCTGAGCTATGGATTAGGATGCTGTCAGCCCTGGGGGGTTCTGGTAACGAGGGGAGGAAGGGTGCTGAAGGCAGGGGCAAAAGCTTGATGGACTTACAACAAGGCAAGCTGCACTTGGGCAACAAGCAAATAAAAGCAAGCTTGCTCAGGGTGCGGAGGGTCCCACCTGGTTATCAGATGCAAGGTCCAGGGGGATAGACAGGCTGCAGGGCCAGCTGTTCAGCCCTTTTGGGGTAGGTCAGGCAGAAAATAGTGAGGCGGGCATGAGGAGCAGGGTGGCAATTTCAAGTGGCAGAGCAGGAGAGAAGGGTATGGGGGGGCGATCATGGTCAGGCACATAGGGGCAGGGGCTACCCCTGGCTCTGACACCAGTAAAGACCAACATAGCCAAGGAGTGGACACAGTTTTATCTGGATTAAGTGGCAGGGGGATGCTGCAGGAAGGGTTTCTGAGAGGTTTTAATATATGCTACACTGGGGAAAGGAAGATGATGCGGCCAAAAACCTGGCATCTGTGAAGAGCAAGGAGGAAGTGGTGGAAAAGAAGATAAGGAAGGAGTGGGAGGCAGGATGGATAGAGGGGTCATTCATGGACCCCTCTTTCGAGAACCTGCAAGTATCCCTTCTGGGGATTATGCCTAATAAGGCACATGGGGAGTTTTGTCTTATACACCATCTCTCATACCTAGATGGTGACTCGGTCAATTATGCCATTTCCTCGGAACACAGCACGGTGTCATACAACATTCTGGACAAGGCAGTGGACTTAATTAAGGCTAGGGAAGGAGTGTGGGTAGCAAAAAATGGATATTGAATCCGCTTTATGGCTGCTATCAGTTAGGGATGAGGAGAACGGGGAACTCTTGGGTTTCCAGTTTCAGGGGCAGTATTGCTTCGACAAGGCCATGCCCATGGATTGCTCTGTGGCCTGCACCACATTTGAAACTTTCAGAACTTGGCTGCAGTGGGTCTTCACAACCAGTCACAGGGCTGGGGCAGTGGTCCATTATTTGGACAATTTCCTCTCCATAGGGAAGAATGAGGCTGGCACCAGTCAGATGTTGGCGGCTTGTGAGTGCATATGTGGGATGATGGGAGTTCCCCTGGCAAAAGAAAAAACAGTTGGCCTATCTCAGCAACTGGAGTTCCTGGGCATTGAGCTGGATCTGGACCACTTGCCCCCTAACAAGGTGGCCAAACTACGGGAACTCATTGTGAAGTTAAAAGAATACAGGTGTGTGCAACTCAGATTGGTCCAGCAGGTCCTGGACCACATGAACTTTGCTTACTGGGCAATAGCTCCTGCAGGGTGTTCACCAGATGCCTGTCTAGATCCTCAGTGAAGGCCAGACTCCCCCATCACTGGGTCAACTTGGCTTCTGGGGCAAGAGAGGACCTGCTGGCCTGGGAGATATTCCTAAATGGGTATAATGGCACAACCTTTTGGAGGGGCGCCTGGGTAGAGGGGGAGGAGCTGGAACTATTTACCAATGCAGCAGGTGGTTTGGGGATGGGGGCCTACTATCAGGGGAAAATGGATCTCGGAACCATGGCCCTCCAAGAGGGTGGAGCTTGCACTAATCAGAGACATTACCTTCCTGGAGGCTTTCCCGATTTGGGTGTCCCTAATAGTGTGGGGACACATGCTGCGGAACAAGAAAATAGTTTTTCGGTGTGATAACATGGCAGTGGTGGCCATTTTGAACTGGCAGGCCAGATTCACAGAGGTGGTCCTGAAAGTAGCCAGGGAGCTGGTATGCAAAGCTTTATCCCTGAACTTGTCCTTTAAGGCTAGGCATGTGGAGGGATCAAAGAATGACATTGCTGACAGTCTTTCACACTTCCAGTTGGACAGGTTCTACGAATTGGTACCAACAGCAGCAGTCCAGAGGTCCTAGGTGCCACAAGAGCTGTGGGAAATTGGATAGAAGGAGATCAGCTATTATTTTGAAGTGCCTGGGCACCAAACACACTGAAGACCTATGAGGTAGCATGGTGGAGCTTCCAGGATTTTCAGGGGGGTCTCGGGCTGGAGGTAAGTGGCCTGGTATTGGAGACCCAGGTAATGAGGTATATGGTATCAAAGTGGGAAAGAAGCATTTTAGGGGCCACAATGGGCATCAGTCTGGTTGACATTGGGTTGGTGTGCCAGGCAAAAGGCTGGGGGGCACCAAACAGGGCACCAACGGTGCAGCACATGCATCAAGGCTAGCTGCGGCTGCAGGGACGCAAAGCAGATAGGTACAGGCCCATTGGTTCAGAGCTGCTGGAGCACCTAGTGGTGGCAGTAACATGTGTCTGCTCCTCAGCCCAAGAGGGATGGCTTTTTGAGGCCATTTTTAGGGTAATGCAGAGGGGGCTTTCTTTGTTGGGGAAGTAGTTACTCAGACAAGAAGAGACATGGGAGGAAGACTACAGGTGGAGGATGTTGCTTGAATGGCTTCTTCAGGGGTGGTGTGGCTGAGGTGGTCAAAAACAGACCAGGTGGGGCGATGGTGCAAGGTCAATCTATGGTAAGGAAAAAGAGAAATTGGGGTATTGGTGGCAGCATTGGACAGATACTGGACGGTCCGGCCACAGGGGAGCGGCTGGTTCTTCAAGCAAGGCAGTGGGGACTCGGTCACGACTGCGCAGGTGATGACAGTGCTAAAAAAAGGGATGTTCTTTCTGGGGGAGGAACCAAGTGGTTTTGCATTGCATTCCTTCTGCATAGTCGTGGCTTCAGAGGTGGCGGAGAGAGGGGAATCGCAAGTCAAAATCCAGAGAGTGGGCAGGTGGTCTTCTCAGGCGTACAAGAGGTACATTCAACCATGACTGCTGACATTTCTCATTTTCTGTTTTTCAGGGGCTGGCCATTGCAAGGTGGTGTGGATTGTGGGGCACTCCTTTGTCCACTGGGCAGAGGAATGGGCCAGCACCGCGATGGGGGGACAGCAGTTGGGGCAGGATCCGGACCAAACCAAGATCGTATGGCTTGGCCTGAGGGGCCTGAGATAGATGGGGTTGCTGCCACTGCTGGAGGAGGCTAGCAGATCCAAGTCGGTGCTGGATATGATCATGGTGCATCTGGGGGGCAATGATCTGGGCAGATTGCCATGAGTGGCGTTGGTCCACACGATATGGAAGGACTTTTCAGTGATAAAAGCCAGATGGCCTAGTGTGCATATAGCATGGTAGGAGATGGTCCAGTGAAAGAGATGGAGGGATGTTCTGGAAATGTGCTAATTAAATGTTTCAATTATTTAATCAATTTCTTTGTGGGGTCTGCGGTGAGCTTCCTGTAGTAGGTGTTGTCTGAAAGTTGTCTGTAGCCTTCCTGTATGTAGTTGGTTGTATGGATGATCACAACTGCAACCCCCCCCCATATCAGCAGGTTTAATGGTGATGCTTTTATTGCTTTTATTGTTTTGTAGGCTATCAATTGCTTTTCATTCCAAAGGTGAGAGGTTGTATAGAATTTTTCTCTGTTGCTGGAGATTTGTGATTGTACCCTGTGTCTAAAGCTGTCTATATAGTTGTCCAGTTTAGGGTTACATCTACTCAGTGGAGTAAAGTGGGAGTGCTTCTTTTTTTTTTAGTTTAGTTTAGTTTAGTTTATTGTTCTAGGAATTACTACCTTTGAGCCAGAGGCTCTTTTACAAAGGTTCCACGTCAATTAGGTACAGTACAAAATGTTACATAGATAACACAACAATTTGTGTTGTGTCAAGAGCAAGAAAACATATACAAATACATATCAAATCATTTGTGCAAAAGGACATGAGACATCAATAATCACATTAGTATTACAAGAAAGAGGTCATGCCAGATTAGGAGAAACAAATAGGGAAAAAGTCCAGAACAGAGAGGGTAAGTGAAAGGTGTGGGGAGCAGACAATAGCAGGAGAAAAGGTTTCCCAAACATGTCTTTGTCAAATAATGGAACAGGGTGGGTAGTGAGAAAATTGGAGGTTTAATCAGGGCAGTCACAGGAGCTGGAGGTGGCAAGGTGAGAGAACAGCCTTGATTTGAAAATACCTAGAGAGGTGGAGGCAGTAATATGAGTGCTGAGGGCATTTAGCCAGCTGGGGGCACGATAGGCAAATGATCTTTGTCCCTGAGAAGTCCGGCATCGGGGGACTTGGAGAGGCTGGTGTTCTGATCTTCTGGTAAAACGGGTGCTGGCACTCGGGCATAACAGGTCTTGGATACAGGGTGGAGTGAGGCCCAGAGTGGATTTTTTCACCATCAGGCAGGTAAGGTACTTTATCCGGTTTGAGAGTTGCAACCAACCTGAGTTAGCATAGAGTTCACATGTGTGGGTACGTCGATGTGCACCAGTGAGCAGCCGACAGGCCTTATTTAGGGATGTTGTAATGCGACTAAGTGCTGTAGTAGTGGCAGATCCGTATATAACCAAGCCATAGTCAACGACTGAGATGATAGAAGATTGGATGGCAATCCTCAGTGCAGAATGGGTAAGAAGCTGTCGGTTCCATACAGAATCCCAATTCATTGATTAATAGTTTTGCAGTACTATCAATGTGAGTTGCAAAGGTTAGGCCCTTGATCAAAGTTGATTCCAAGATATTTGAAAATTGGCACTTGTTCAAGGTATTTCCCAGATATGTATTAATGGTGAGTGGGACTTCCGCTTCTTGTTTTGTTGGGTTAGAGAAGAGCATGGATTTAGTTTTTGTGGTTTAGAACCAGCTTATGTCAAGGAACCACATCTCAACTTTGGAAAAAGCATGCTGAAGGTTGAGGCATAAGAGGTTCGGATCTTTATGAGTGGCAAGAATCACGCATCATCGGCATAGAGGATTAATTGTTCAGGGCAGGATTTGGGGAGGAGTTTAGAAAGGCTGAAAAGGAGGGGGGCCCAGGATGGATCCCTGGGGAACTCCTGTGAACTGGTTTTGAGTCTGAGAGAACTCCAGCTACTTTTACAGATTGAGAGCGCTGAGCAAGGTAATTTTTACCCAGTCACCAGGACCTCAGAGAGCCCTAGGGATAGAAGTTGTTTGATAAGTAGGCCATGGTGAACTGTATCAAATGCCTTAGTTAAGCCAATGTAGACTGCTCCAGTTAGGTTTCCTTGTCCATGGCATTGTGGATTGCTCCTGAGAATTCAAGTAGGGCAGTCGATGTGCTGTGCCCTTTCCTAAATCCATGCTGCTGAGTGCATAGGATGTTGTGCTTTTCCAGGTAGTCTGAAAGTTGGTCTGCCACCAAGCGTTCAAGGGCCTTAGAGAGAGGTGGTAGTATTGATATCAGGCGATAGTTACCAGGCAGTGACTTATCACCACTTTTGTGCACCGGAGTGACAACAGCAGCCTTCCATTTCCTAGGGAATTGGCTATAGCAGAGGGAGAGATTGAAAATTTTTGTGAGGGGGAGCAGTACTTTCTCCAGAGTGAGGGACAGAAGTTTAAGGTCAATAGTGTCGCTGCTTGCTCGGGACTTAGAAATGGCCTTCTTTACATATTTATAGACTTCATGTGCCTTTACTAGTTTGAAATGGAAGGTGGTTTGGTTGGAGAGGTAGTAGTAGAAGTAGAAATTGGGGGTCAGCATCAGTAAAGAAATCAGATGAGGACACCACTAAGGTCCGTGAAGGTATCATTTAGGGTGTTTGCAATGATCTCTGGGTCTAATGTAGTGGTTCCATCCACATTCATTATTGTAGGAGAGGATTTGGACTGCTGACCCATGATATTCTTTATGTTGTCCCAGAAGGATTTCCTTCGCCCCAGGAGTTGGAGAGGCATTCTTGAAGTAGGAGCTCTTCATCCAGTGGATCTGTTTAGTACAGTGGTTGCGAGCCTGTTTATACTTTGAATGTCCGACAGAGTGCCAGTAGCTCTTGCAGTGGCCCAGAGGTGATCCCTACTTTGAGTTGTGCCAATAGCTTTGCCATGAGCCAGGGATTTGTGAGTGCTTTGATTTTCGCGCTTTTTTACTGGTGCATAGGTGTCACAGGCAGTGTTGAAAGTAGTAATAAAGTAATCAAGGGCTAGGTCAACATCCTGAGTTTTGTAAATCAAGGACCAGTCTATCTGCCTAAGACAGGTCTTGAGATGAGTAAGGTTGCCATATGGTAGGACTCTGCTATAGATGGTTCTTGGAGGTGGCTTACGAAACTTATTTGTCCAGGTACATATTATTGGAGAGTGATCACTGAGCGAGTCAGGGAGAACACTTACTTTGGTTATATGGGTAGGGTGGCTGGTAAGGATCCAGTCAATGAGGCTGCTGGTCCCTGATTTGTAGTTTTTCCTGGTAGGGGAGTTTACCACTTTTGTTAAATTTGCTGCTAGGATGGCATCTTTGTTTGACCCTGCATCAGGAGCAAGCCAATTTATAGTAAAGTCCCCAAGGAGAAGGAGTTTGATGTCAGAGGGTTGTGTACTTACGAACTCGAGGACAGCCTGTAGGCCAGAATCAGGATCTTTTGGTGGGATATAGACAGCAGCAATCATGAGGACTTTGTTTTGGCACCAAGTAGTATCTTGATAGGGAGGAGTTGCACTGAGGTTTCTGTGGTGGGATAAGAACCAGGGAGACAGGTGAGGTAGTCCTTTATGTAGATTGCACATCCACCACCCCTTTTTGAGGTCCTATCCAGCCTGAATATCTTGTAGCCTTGTATAGAGATGGCATGATCCGAAGTATTAGGTGTCAGCCAAGTTTCGATGATGGCAAGGATATACCTTTTTGTGGTTATAACTCCTATCAGATGAGCCCTCTTGATCATGGAAGAATTCTCTCAGTTGTAACCTTCTAAGGAGTTCTTCTAGGTCTGAGTACATTTGTATTTCATCAAGTTTTGAAGAGGGTCAGAATGTCAGACCTTTAGAGAGAACTGACATTTCTGGCTGTGCTAGCCAATGGCTAGAGAGGTTAATTATTCCATTGGACATAGTCATCCAATTGTCAGTCCAAGTGAGGTCTGATTCAGTGTTCATTGTGGACCCATATCTAGGGTGTATATTCACTTCCATTTGACAACTGGTGTGTGGCAAGGTAGGGTCCCTTGTGTGCTGTATAGTTTTAATTCCAAGAGGTTGAATGTCTAAGGTTCCCTCTGAGGCTGACTGTTGTGTGCACTGTGAGCTGGGCTCCTCTCTAGTCTGTGTTGTATTGGAAGCAGTCCACAGGAAGGTAAGGTCCTCAGTTTCCATGTCACTGTCATTGTGAGACATGAAACCATCATGCTCCTTCTGTAGGAGAATCTGTAGTTTCCTTTTAATTGCAGGTCGTTCTCTGATGATGGATCGGCAAACATTTGAAATAAAAATGATACAATATTTTGACACTAAAGAAAAAGGACTTAATAAAGATGAAAATAGAAAAAGTTCTTTTAGCCAGCACCAGTAATCCATAACATTGCTCAAACAACAAAAGCTTGCACTTCCAAAGGGACCAAGCATTTGAAAAAATGTGCTATAAACGCACAAACAGGGAAGCCACAAACCAGGAAATGTGCTACCAAAATTAGAATTTATTTATGCACAAGGCTTCCACATCCATGTACGCTGCCCCCTCCTACAGCAATACTGGATGATGTCCGAATGCGTTTCATGCCATCTAGCGCTTAATCATAGGAATTACATCTCAAATGCTCCAACACCATATAAATGTACAGCAATTTAAAGTGACAGTACAGATTAAAAACATATACTTTAATTAACTTTGTTTAAAAATGTGAAGTTTCTAACACATCAAATAAACACATTCATATAACCAGTTACCATAAATTTTAACATTAAATTTTACCACTATTATTTATGTACACCAGTGTCCTCCTCTAATGAAAAACATGGGGATACACTTAGATATTTAGCTGTAGTATCTATAAGAAAAAAATTGACAAAAATAGGTTAAATATATACACACACTAGAAATGTGCTTTCTATATCTTTTAACATATATATTTTGCCATAATGAGCCAGTACTACAGAACAGAACCAAAAACACACTGAAAGATGAATTCCTCATTTCTTTAGAAATGGTTTAATATCTACTATTTCTTTCAAACCCAGTCTTTCTGACCCTCCTGTTGCAAAAATCCAGTATTGTTCTCTTTTTAAGAGAACATTATCATAATCACCACCTCTCGGGCTCTTTTTAGGCTTCTCTGTACCCACAAATGACCAGATATGTTCCTTTACACTTTTCACTTTTCTCATATGGGTTGCCAATGCATTCTTCTGGTGTGCTATTCCAAAATCTGCACATATGGTATGTACCAGTGGGAGGAATTACATCAGTGCATATGTTTATTTACTTATTTATTCATTTGTTAATTGGGTTAGTGCACTGATCCAAAGACCTTTTTCGTGTATGGCCTTCGCCAGATACTGGCACATACTGGCAAGAATACAATGTGAACAACAGGAGGGAATTCTACAAAGATCATAAACAGAAAATCCAGTGCAAGTCAGGCTAACAATACAGAGGTGGTGAAAATAAATACAGGTAAACAGCCAAGTACTGTACATCAACAAGGTGGGTGTAATAAGATTTATAGTATGTAAACAGTAAACAGGGCTATGTAGCAACATTCTCTAACAATAGGATGGATAAACATCAGCAGAGTCAGCAATGTCAGGTAATACCTAGAGTCCAACAGAAAATATATACAGGTAGAAACACAGCTGTCAATCTGGATAGAAAAAATGGTCAGTGAGACAGTATGCAGGGTGGGAGAGGAGGGCTACTAGTGGGGGGGGAGCTAAGCAAGGGCTGTATAGGAGGCATAGCAATGGTATTGGCCTTTGGATGAACACAGGTTGAGGAGAACAGAAAGTGGGTTTTTAATGTGGTATTTAGATTTAGAGGGGGGTCATGGGAACACAGTGAAGGAGGAGGTCATTCCATAATGAGGGTCTAGCCACAGAAAAGACTTTTTGGCCCATCCTGGTGGTAATGATAGGACAGATGAGTTGGAGGTGGGATGACTGATGAAGAAAGTGGCTGTACGTTCTGGGCTGAACCAGGAGGGATAGTAGAGAGTAAGTAGAATTGTATAAGGCAACCAGGCCAGCAAGTAGGATTGTCATGCTTGAGGGGGGAGCCAGGTAAGGGACTGGTAGAGAGAGCAGTGATGAATAAAGAGAGGGCATGAAGGGCAAAGTGACAGATCTGATTATCGGTAGTATCTAGCCAGTTCAGGTTCGCAGTGAAGGTAAGGGAGCACTCCAGGCACCCATAATTGAGGAGGGGGGGGAGGTTGCTGTAGGCTACAGCAAGGTGGGCTTCAGGTGTGAGGTGATCGATTGGGTGCTAGCAAAGCCTCATCTTCTGATTAATGCACCGGATCAGTGAGACAATGTGGTCAGAATGCAAATTAGTAATTTAAGCAGTTACTGTGTGCAGACTGATTTTGTGCAGGGTAAGAGCACACATTATGATCACATTTGTTTGATCATGCAGCAGTCTGATGCACAAATTTATGTCATCTATTAAACACACAGCTGTCCCCACACTATCAACCCGTACCTTAGACTCATTTGTGAGCCATTGCACACCTTTGTCAGTTTGATCCTGTGTTATACTCCCTGGTAGTCCAGAATCCCTCCACCCAAACTGTAGTTCTAAACACTTCCCTGGTAGTTCAATTGATCCCATCTTAGCCTCATTCTCTCATAATCCACTCCTGATATCCAGGTTCCTCTCTGATTTCCATTGCCCACCAGCTCTATTAGGGTCAGTCGCACTTTTGGAACACCCATACCGCTTTACTATATTAGATCTACAGGAATACACTGAGGCAGTGCCCATCAATCATTCGGTGCTGACCCCTGTATTTTAATGGGTGTTTGAATGTCAATATGATAAATCTAGATTTCAGCCCACTGGTGCCCTCCATGTGCTGTTTCAACAGAATGTAGAGAATTAGCACAATAAAGATAACATTACTGTATTTCTAACACATGAGTTTATTGCTTTTTTCCATAAGTCCTATAAGTAGGAAGCCACTAGTAAAGGTTGGAACTAATGGTGCCTAAGGTCAACTCTGTATACACTGGTTCATAGAGACTACAGCTGCAGCTAGTGACAAGTCACAGTATATCCAGCAATATCACAGCATGGCACAGACAATCCCATTGAAATGAATGCAGTTTCCAATGACATACTACAATATATATGGAACTAATAATGAGTAAGGGTGGTATATAAGGATGTATACTCATCAAGGGTGCTAATTAGGGCTATATTGCCCTAATTAGCCCACACGATGGATGTACTACTGAGTGTTCACCTCTACCCATTGTTTGCTGAATATAATACATTAGGATGGCTACTGTTGTGGAGATCACATTTGTGATAACGTTATGGTACCTGAAGGTCTCTTGCAGCAAGGAAGGAATGATGTGTAGTAAGTGCAGGTAGGAGTTTGGGAGATCTCTGAGTTTGGGAGATTTCTGGGTTTGGGAGGGTTTTGTGTAAATGTCTTTTTTCCAGGTTCTTTTGCAGCTTGTTAATTGGATAGCTTCCTTATGAAGTTTTAATTGTGTTATTAGTGGTATCCCATAGGGTTTAATATAGTGCAGCTGTGTACTTTTATTAGTGCAGGTATATACCTTTGGTTGATTAATGCAGGTACATAACTTCAATTAGTGCAGCTATATAGTGTTGATTGATAGATCAGTTACAGGTATACAGGGAAATAAATGATGACTTTTCCTATGGGGAAAAGAGCCCATCCATGTAGTACTGTATATTGCACATTGTTGGGTAAGTTACTTTTTTCATTTCTATTGTTTGGAAGCTTGTTCAGAGAGTCACTAACAAGAATGGAGAAGTACTAGGAAAAGTAATACACCTTACAATTATAGTTACTTATTTCTTTTGATACAAAAACAATACAAAAATAATAAATAACTATAACAGATTACTTTTTTGAAAGTAATAGGTTAGTTACTAGTTACTTTCAAATGAATGTAATCAGTTACAGTTACATATTTCTTTTGTATAAAAAGACATAAGTAATTGTAACTGTAAGGAGTATTACTTTTTCCAGTACTTCTCCATCCTTGCTAGTGACTGCACAGAGCTTCCTGGAACAAGTTTCCAAAAGTAATAGAAAGTAATTGAAGAAGTAACTTACTCAACACTGATTTTGCAAAATGTCTTGATAAACTCCTCTGTAACAAGTGATAAAGCAAATGTAAACTTCACTGGCAAATTTCTAGTGAAAGTAACCTACTTTGCACTTCATAAAGTTTTCAAAGTCTCTTGAACTTATGATAACTTCATTTTGAGCTTCGTAAAGCACTTTGCAAAGTGACCTTTCCAGTGAAGTTTGTGTAAACTTTGGAAAAAGTTTATGACATTTATAATTCATGTGGCACTTTTGGAAAACAGGAGGATTCTGATTTAGCACCAGCACGTGGATGAAGAAGCCAGAAAGGATGCTGCATTGCATCAGCATACCTAAGAAGGCAAAGGAGAAAAAGATTTAGTCCAAGTTTACTTCAAAAAGGACAGTGAGATTTAAAATAAGATTGCTACTTGCTGTCTGTAGAGGCAATGGCAGCAGCAGAGGTGGCTGCTGGTGCAGAACTGTGAAGAGAGTGCTTCGTTACAGAAAGAGTGGTGGGTGCCTGGAACAGCCTGCCAGCAGAGGCGGTGGAGGTGAAGAGAGCGGGGAGCTTCAAGTATGTGTGAGTTAGGCACATGATCATAATAGGCAGAGGAAAGGGAGGAGGGAGGAAGCCTGTGACTGAATGGAGTCTGGGGATTAATAATATGCAGGGAAAATAGAGCAGACTGATTGGGATTACGGGTCCTTTTCTGCCAACACATTCTGTCTTTCTATGTTTCTGTGAGAAAGTGACAATTAGACACACATTGTGTAATGAGGAGGAAGACAAGGAAGTGGCAGCAACAGTAGATGCAGCAGCAGAGGTGGTGGCTGGAGAACTTTGAAGAGAAAGTGACAAAAAATGTTTACTTTAACCATTCAGGTTTAACTATATGCAACAACCTCATTCATTCATTCATTCTGATATTTACCTCAGAACAGAGAGGACATCTCTGCAATAAAGGACAGTTTTCTTTTTCACAGGTACAAAAAAGTGATTTTTTGAGGGTGCTTGGGGGGAAGAGGGAGGTGGGGGCCAGTGAGGGGGGGTTGATGAGGGATTTCAAACAAAGATCTAGGTTTGGTGGGAGAAGCAGGAAGTGTTATTTTTTGGTATGAGGGTGGGGAAGGGTATGTGTGAAACTGCTAATAATGTGAGATGCATACTGAGTGTGCAGTGGCATTCATTGGGAGGGGGCTTGGGGAATTTTTCACTGCAGAGGAGGCAGGGTGGATAGAAATATAATCATAAGGCTCTGGATTTTGGGAGGGGGGTATATACACATGTAAAAGAAGTAGGTGGGCACAGGATTTGAGAAAAAAAAGGTTTTATGTGAAGATGAAAAAGTTGGGAACTTTGCAAAGCTCCCTGAAGTGGAAGGTTTCTTGACTGCATATTGGTAAACTGTCTAATAAAAGTTGTCAGAATAACATTATAACACACAAACAGATCAGTCTCATAAAATATGATCAATCAGAAATGGGACAAGAAGTGCTACCATCAAATTAGTAATACATTGTAGAGGCAGCGGTAAACATTTTCTACTTATTAGACATACAGTAGCTTGGGTAGAAGTAAAGCACCTATGTCAGAGCCATGAGGTCACAGATGGTCGAACACAATCTAACATAGAAACTACAATGACTACACGCATCACTGTTCTAGACTTAAATATCTTGACAAATCATCATGAGAGTATAGCCAGTCTCAAATCACCACACGGTAGGGTCAGAGAACTAATAGGATGGGTAGTAGTAGGGGTGCCCTAGGAAATACCAATGTGATAGAAGTGTTGCCAGATGAAACTAAATTGGGAAAGTGTCTCAGGGGCCATATGAGACAATTTCTTAAAAGTGGCTACCTGTAAAAGAGATGTCAGAAATTCTGGCATGTGACAAGCACCTGTGTGCACCATGGCTAAGGAAGAGACATTTTTGGCCGCTATGCTTACTGCCAGCAGCCGATTCAAGCAACTAGGTGAAAATGGGGGTAATCCAGGCCCAGGAGAAAGACAGAGAGAGAGGGACAGTTTGGCAGAGGTCTCTGGAGGGCATCAGAGCACAGGTAGTGGACCTTCTCCTAGAAGGTGAGAAGGGAAGCAAGCCCAAAGTACATGGAGCATGTCCCCCACTGAGACCCACACCCCTAGCAAGTATCATCAGGGAGAAGATGCAAAGCTTGCAGTGCCACCAAGGTGCAGTAGCAGGATACAGAATCTTATCTTGAATGAACCTAGTGCAGGACTCTTTGCACGCTATGTGCACTCTCAACCAGCTGGAATGCCATGCCTCTTCTGAGACAGGTTTTGCAGACATGCTTTCCATTTTCTTCTGGCATGCCCATTCTGATCAGGGAGTTTCGGAGGAGACCATACCTGGCACCTACCCAGCCTTTAAGAAGAGCAAACCATTGATATGTCAGGAATTTGGGGGGCAGTGAGACATGATGGGGTTAGAGATTTGAAGATATGAGTAAGAGAGTTGCACAACTGCAGATCTGAGATATCCCCCAAAACACTGTTTTGGGAGGCAGAAGTGTATTTGCAACAATGAAAAGGTGCCCCAAGTATGTTCACCTGACACTGGGAGATCTTTGACCATGTGAATACCCCAATTTGCCCATAAGAGCTAATTATGGATGGGTTACCCCAAAGTGGGTGTGCTCTGGGGGCAGAAAGACACAGATAAATTATTGATGAATCTACTCCTGGTTACTACAGATGTTGCAATAGTCGGGTGTCACCTAAGTGACCTTAGGTGAAAGGTGCATAAAGAAGGACTGTTGATAAGTGGACTCCCACTACAAATGCTTCAATTTGAAGCCATTGGGGAGCAGAAGGGGTTTCAGTCATGAGCCATTGTAACATCTGGGCCCCTCGATATGCCAGTAATACCCTTGAGCCAGGGGAGATCCTATCCCCTTACTTGCCAGTGCACTCTAAGTTTAGTACAGATATACTGGGGAGGAGTTTCCCCCTTCCCACATAAAATTCCCAATTAAGGAATAATTCTGTGCAAACCAGTGGGGTGGGGGTGGGGTATGGTGGCTGGGATATGTGAGATCACATGAAAAAGTTTAGAGACTATTAGCCTTTTTAAAGACTGTTTTGACTGCTATGGACAGATGTAATTGCCTCACATGGTCACACTCACTGCAAATCTCTGCCAGCAACATTGTTAAGTTTTCCACACATAGCTGGGAAAGAATGGGAGTCATCTAAATACCAAGGTAAGTGATGTCATTTGGTGCCCAAGGAAGGCTGTTCTCTCAGAGCACAGTGATGTGACAGTTTTGATGTAAGGGGAACACCTTCATTTTAGATTGATTAACTTTAGGGCCAGAAATGCTGGAGAAGGACTGGTGGAATTGCAGTAGGGAGGACATAGATTTCAGGCATGATCAAGCAGCATTAGTTGGTCATCAGCATTTGGCAGGTTTTTATATTCTTCTGAATCAGTGCATATTCTCAGGAGGTCGCGGTGCTGTCAGATAGCTGCCACTAATGGCCCTTTGACAAGTACAATAAGAGTTGTGAAAGATAGCACCCCTGCCTAGTGCCCTTACAGGATTCAAAGCTGAGAAAAAGGGTCAAGTTAGTGAGCACCCAGAAAGAGGGTGTGTGTATAAAGTGTGGTCCCAAGCCAGAAACTCTGAACCAAATCCAATATAAAAGGGAGCTTTGTACAGGTACCCCCACTCCACTGAGTCACAAGCTTTTTCAATGTCTGTCAGACAGCAGTGGCCAGAGTTGGGGTGGACTTGGCATTGTGGACAACAATAACCAGGGTCTGGATATGGTCTGTAGTAAGCCTACCCTGGACAAAGCAAACCTATGAAGGTGGACCTGTTGTGGGAGGAAAGGGTCGAGCCTCAGGATCTAGGCAAAAAGTTTGCTTTACACACTGATCAGTTAGAGCTGTCTGCAGCATGTTGCCTGGACAAGGTCCTTTCCTTTCTTAGTATGTCCATTAGGGCTAGGAGTCATCAACCATCTTTATCAGTTTCAGTGCAGTGCTTTGTGTAGTAAGGTAGAGACAGCCCGTTTCTTTACTTGGGCTGAAATATGTAGTTCGAGGCCAACCTACTCCAGCTCAAAGAAGCAATGCACCAAAATGGGGCAAAATATTTGACACCACCTTTTTTCAGTAAAAAATTTCCAGGCTTTCTCAAGTTTTATTTGATGGTGACATTTTTTAGTTCCACCAAAATCTGAGTATCCTATAAATGTTTTAATTTATTCAATTTAATTTTTTTCTCAAGAAAAAAAAGAGGGCCATAACATTTGGCATAGAAATAGCATTTTAGACCTGGAAAGGGTTAGAATTTGGAAAATAAAAACAACTCACGGTGCACAGCATAGGAGGTACCTAGAAAATCTGAACTGATAGGTATGCCAGTATTATTATTATTTGTAGCTGAAAGTAGCTTTTTGGAAATACCTTTTTCGTTGCACTGCTGCTTTATGTTTTGCCAAATTATCAGAGAGGAGATTAGCTTCCTGCAGGAATGCAGCCTGAGATTTTAACTGTTTCAGGTGGGCAAGCATTTGCTTATATTTGACTGGGGAATTGAGATTGCACATATTCCACATATGGCTTGTGACACTGGCCATCACAGAGGGTCAGTCAGTAGAAGCAGAGGTTTGTAACAGCCATGTGGCACTCATGAAGAAAAAGAGTAATATGCAGAAAAAAATGCTAGCAACCGTCCTGGAGTATGAAGCACATAGCAGCCATCAGGACAGGAGGGTAAACGCAGAAGGGTCCTGCCCCTCATGGTGGTGGGCCATTCCACCCTATGGAATCCAAAACAGTGGCTGTAACACATATACCCAGACAGCCAAAAGGCAAACCACAATATCTGAAGGTCAGAACTATCTTGAAAGTCAGGCTGGAAAGTGGCTGCCTCTAACTCAGACTCCATGCCCCCCATATCTGTCCCCACAAAAACATATATAACCAATAATGCCCACTTACCCAAAATCCAAAAAACCTGAAGCCGAAAACCAGAGCAACAGTCCATACATTGACTTGAACAATGGGTTGATAACAATAATGTAGTGCTGGAGAAGAGGGGTGCTACCTGATCGGTGTGTCTACCCTATATAAATATCAGAGTGCCAAAGAGCGGAGATCCCTGAGAGTACTGCGCTGAACAATGAAGAGAATAAGAGGATTGTGCTAGCCTGGAAGGCAGAAAAGGAGAGGCCAGCATCCTGTATTGGGTATATGAGGGCGGCGGCTGCCCTGGAGGGCAATGGTGGAATTCATGGTCAGATATACAGGCCATTCTGTGGGTGTGCACTGGGAGGCCACTTAACGGGGGGTAGGATGCCTTTGGTAGAAACTGCCAGAAAAGGACAAGCACCCAGGGTTCAGAAAATGCTCCCAAATCAGAAAATGTGCCCAGATAGCTTCACAGACAGCTTCATGCCACATGGAAAGGGCTCACATTTCTCAGGTAGTGGGTCTTTTCATAACAGAGAAGGTACATGGCTGCAGGTCACTCAGGGCAGATGCAAAGAAGTGGTGAGAGAAACCCAGCCCCCTGCCAGTGTGGACACCCAGACATCCCTGGGTTCCAACACTGGGGTAAGGACAATGGAAACTTTAAATGTGCACCTCCTCAGGGGTGGAATATATATATATCAGGAACCCCTTCAACACCTTCTGTTGTATTAACATTAAAAAGAAGACCAACCTGCACCAGATCACTAAGTCCACTAATACATTAATGCATACAGTATAGGGGCAAAACAGAAGCTCATGTGGGGCAGTCTGACTTCAAATCAGGGGAAGAAGTATCCTGGTGAGGTGGGCTGTAAAGGCAATACCACTATCTGGAGGGACTAGGGAATGGGCATTAAGCATCAGCACTTACTGGAGGAGGGGTACTCTCCCAGTAACTGTAAATCTTAGAGCACCTACAGCTAGTGTAAAAATATAGTAGAAAAACCACAGAGATGTAAAAACAGTTGTTAAGATCATAATCCTGCATATATGTTTGAGTCCCAGACCAAAAGTAGTAAAGCTGGCAGTTACAGTACAGCTGCAGTTTAGCAGTAAAGCAGGATGGTGGGGCCTTGTGAATGGAGAAGGTAGATTCAACATCGAAAGGACTGCAGCATAATGTCTGATACGTCAGCAATCTGGAATGAAAGTAGTACTAAGCCGGGAGAGGCGGTGACATAACTGTCCAGGCAGAAATCCTCAAAATTTCAGTTTGGTCCTAGGAACAAAACTCCTGAGGGGACAAGAGAGAGAGAGAGAGAGAGATGGACTTCTGGGGAAGGGATGTTGGAGTAGCAGTATTATGGCAGCACATCAGTTGAGGCCAAGTCATGTAATCAGGCCCTGCTGCCCCAATCCACCCATACACGACTACCCAGCTCCCGGAATATGCAATAAAGTGCAGTATTTACATTTTGAGGGTCAGTCTCACTCAACAGTAAGCATCTTCAGGTCTGGATGAACCCAAGTCAGGAGTGGCAAGGAGGATGCGACCACCATAGCTGAAGAGATTGGCATGAAGGTAGTGTTGCTCGGATTGTGCTTTTGTGGATCAGACTATCCTCTGTTGGATAGTACTGGCATACGATCTAGGATCTGATCAAAGTCAGATTCTAGATTCATAGTCAGAAAGTTGTGGATCTGCAGTCAGATCCATCAGATCTGACCTCAGATAGTTGGATCTGATGGTTGGATCCATCAGATCCGAGATCAGATGCATTGGATACAAGCTCAGATGGTTAAATCCAATGGATGGATACATGGATCCGTGGTCAGATCTATCAGATCCAAGTCAGGTCCACAGATACCTCAGATACTTACTGTGGATCCTAGCAAGTCAGATCCTTGTTTGGATATCTATGCCATCTGAGGATATCCGATATCCAACCAAAATGATGGTATCTGATGATATCTCACTTGCTAGGATACAATCCGAGCAACACTACATTGGAGACCCAGCACCTGGTGCCATTGTTCCAGTAATTGTTAACTTTGGTGATACATGGCTGGAAGGTGCCTCAATTTTCTGGTGGCAGCCAAGACCATTTTGCCTACTTCTTGAGGCCTACAGCAACCATAGCAGCCAAGGTAAAATGTGGCAGTTGCCCGACTTCGATTGGGTCAAATCTATGTTTGGACGCCTACTGCTGGACATAAGGGACATTAAAGTAGCAGTGGATCGGCATGGGTCATAATATTACAGGTCACTACCGCACAGCAATTTACTGCGCTGTAAATACAGCAAAAACATTGCTGCCATAGTACAAACTGCTGAAGAAAGCATTCGGCAACTACAACTGTGTTTTTTCATCTATAGGGGCGTAGCCATCTACCCCCATTACAGAGGCAGCACCCACCAACCCCCCCATTAAAATAATCAACCTGGGGTCCAACACAAGGTCAGGGAGAAACACTGTGGGAGAAAAAAGGAAACCCCGAATGTGGTTTCCAAAGGTCTGGGACCGGGATTCGAGTTCGGTCCACAGATGCATAGCAACCTCATGTACTGCCGTGGCTTATCCCACTGAGCCACGGTGGCAGCTCGGCTGACCACCTCCTGAACGGAGGTCTTCAACTCCACTTAACTCCTCCTCCCCACCCATGTGCAATAAGGTACATAACCGTGCATACAACTTATCTGTCTTGAGGGGTTATGTACCCTATCATGCTAGTGCACTGCACGATGTATTCCATGCGGTATTCCATACAAGGTATTCTGTGCTACATATTGACCTGGTAGGCCACAGGATCACATATTGGGGACATAATCCAGTTTCTTCAGCACATCCTTTCTGTTATCCTCAAATTGCAGGGAAACCAGTTCTTTGACATAGTGCAGGGCCATCACTCTCTGTCCCCCCAAGCCAGAGAAAAACCTAGGTCAATGTTACCCAGGTTCCTCAAATTTCAAGTTAAGGAGGCCATCCTTAATTTTCTTCAACTGGGTAACCAGTGAGGTGGATCAGGGCAGGGCAGTGGATGAAGCGTATCTGGATTTTAGCAAGGTTTTCTATACAGTACCACATAGAAGGATGCTGAATAAACTAGAGAGCCTAGGGGTAGGATGCAAGGTACAGAGATGGGTGGGAAACTGGCTAAACCATAGAACTCAGAGGGTGGCACGGATTCCATAAGTGACGATAGTCAGACCTGATAGATGGATGGCTTCCCTTCGTGTGTGTGTGTGTGGGGGGGCTAGGTGCTTGGCTCCTGTATTTTTCCCATTTTTGTTCTCTCACTTTTTTCTCTACTTTCTCTCTTTTAGCACGATTGCACTCTCTGTTGAGCTCTGGGAAGGGGATGCTGAGGACTGGGGAGGGTAGTCTGTGGGGAGTGGGATTTGTTGGTCTGCTTGTTATATCTGTTTTTTCTCACCTGATGTTAATGTTCAGATTATGATGGCTGATTTTTCTTCTCTTCTTCTTGTGTATTATCTTTTTATGTTCCATGGCTTCTTCTACTAAGGCATTTGCGCCTGTTTGATTGTATACTTGTTGATATACAGTATGTTGAATAAAGTGTATTTAATTAAAAAAAAGAACTCAGAGGGTGGAAAGGAGTGATGAAAAGCCATTGATCATATAGGGTCAGTGGCAGCATACAATGCATAGGGCCTATGGGCAGACTGGATGGGCCTAGCTGTCTCTGTCCGCTGACAGTTTCTATATTTCTATGTTTCTAAGGCTGGCTCATGAACTGAACCATTTAGACTGGCAGGGTCACCCAATACAGATATTCCAGAACTTCTCCAGAGATCTGACAGTGTGTAGGGGAGAGGATGCTAAAGTTCACCGGGCACTTCACTGCATAGGACTTCCTTTTAGCCTCCGCTACCCGAACTTGCTGCGGGTCCACCACAGTGGGGTCCCAGTAACCTTTCACAGCCCTGCAGCAGCAAAGAACTTTTTAGTGCAGCACTGGCCAGCACAGCTGCTATGGATGAGACTCAATCTGCAACAGAAGAAAAGTTGGCAATTCAGTAAAAAAGATAAAACATTCTTTAGGTACATAAGTGACAGGAAAAAAATCAGGAGGGGGTATTGTCAGGCTGAAAAGTACGGAAGGAGGGTGCATGGAGGATAATGTACTCATGGCAGAAGTGCTGAACGATTATTTCTGTTCAGTATTCACTGAGGAGGATGATGGGAACTTCCCATCTTTAAAAGTGAGAGACTCAAAGGGAAGATAGGTGGACACTACTCCGTTCTCAGAGGAAAGGCTCCTCAGGGAACTAACAACAATAAAAACAGATAAGGCAATGGGTCCTGACAGAGTGCACTCTAGGATACTGGGGGAGCAAAGAGAGCAGCTGGCAGCAACACTGGCAGTTTTGTTCAGTCTATCATTGGAGATGGGGGAGGTGCCAGAGGATTGGAGGAGGGCTGATGTGGTCCCACTACATAAGAGTGGTAGTAAGGAGGAGGCATGAAACTATAGGTCAGTAAGCCTGGCCTTTATGAATGTAAATTAATGGAAAAATTGCTGAAGGAAAGGATAGTGGACCACCTGGCAGAAAACGGTCTCCAAGACCCAAGACAGCATGGTTTCACTGAGGGAAAGTCATGCTAAATGAATCTTATAGATTTCTTCAACAGGGTAACCAGGGAGGTGGATCAGGGCAGGGCGGCGGACTTAGCATATTTGGATTTTAGCAAGGCTTTATATACAGTACCACATAGAAGGCTGCTGAATAAACTAGGAAGCTTGGGGGTTGGATGCAAGATACTGGGATGGATGGGACACTAGCTAAGCCATAGAACTCAGAGGGTGGTAGTAAATGGTGCACATTTGACAAAGGGGAGGGTGACCAGCGGAGTTCCACAGGGATCAGAATTGGGCCCAGTCCTCTTCAATGTCTTCATCAGTGACATTGTTAAGGGGCTGGAAGGGAAGCCTTGCCTGTTTGCAGATGACACAAAAATCTGCAACAGGGTGGACACTTCTGATGGGGTGGATAAAATGCAAAGGGATATAAAGAGACTGGATGACTGGTCTAGGGAGTAGCAGTAAAATGTGACAGTTGCCCGACTTTGATTGGGTCAAATCCAGTTTCAATGCTAAAAAATGCAAGATTATGCATAGGGGCAGCAATAACTCGGGCAGCATACAACCTAAGGGGAGAGAACATTTCAAGTTCCAAGTAGGAGCGGGATCTGGGTGTCATCATCTCAGATGACCTGAGGAAGGCCAGGCAATGCGACAAGGCAGTAGCAAAAGCCAGCAGTATACTGGGTAGAATAGGTAGGGGTATAACCAGCAGGAGGAGGGAGGTTATACTCCCGCTGTGTAGATCATTGGTGAGGCCTCACCTTGAGTATTGTATTCAGTTCTGGAGACCCTAGACCCGATTCTCAAAGCTCTCTGGGGTAGCACAAAGGGCTTGCATCCACATGACTGTTGCACAGTTTTCTTGCTCCAAAGGCTACCCTGAGAGCAATCCACAAAGGCAGGCTGTGCCTACCACACGCAGCCTGCATCTAACCTTACCTGTGCCACCCTTGCATCACACACTCATGCTGCGGCATGGCGCCAAGGGTTTGCGGCAGGCAGAGGCAGCTGAATCCCCAAATCACAATTCAAAAACTCCTGTGGTGACATTTCTAAGTACCCTTAGACCAGCACTGGCTGGTCTAGGGGTACTTAGAAATGTCAGCACTGGGGTGTTGACCAAGTAGTGGTAATGCGCCGCGGTCCCCCCTCCCAGAACCCATCGGTGTTACACAAATGAACATCACCCTCATTTTCCCTGGTAGTCCAGTGGCACCCCTTCCCAATCCTCAACCAATGTAAAATAAAAAATTTATTACCCCCATTTCCCTGGCAGGCTAGTGGCCTCCCACCCCTCCCCAAACCCTGATAGTCATTAAAATAAAGAATAAGGAGAGGAGACCCTTTTCCCTGGTAGAGCCCCCCAAATCTTGATGACCCCATATTCACTGTAATAAGTACCACCTGGTGGTCTAGTGGCCTACCCACCCCATCTACCAGTGCCCAACCACCCCACCCTCAACCCCAATGGGAGCCGGCGACTGGCACATCAATCTCACCACCATTGCCAGCCACTGACTGAGCTTTGTTTGAGCAGGTACTGTATATAGCATGTGCTCAGCACACTTACAGTTGCTGTCAGTTGCTGAGTGCATACTATATACATTATGTGCATAAGCAGAGCTCAGTAGGCGGCTGGCCGTGGTGGTGAGAGGTGGGCTGTGCCAGTCATTGGCTCCCATAGAGGTTTGGGGTGGTGTGGTTGGGCAATGGTGGGTGGGGTGGACCATTAGACCACCAGGTGGTACCTATTAAAGTGACTATGGGGTCATTGCAATTGGGGGCACTACCAGGGAAAAGGGTCTCCACTCCTTATTCTTTATTTGAACAATGACTGGGTTTTGGGGACAGGTGGGGGTTGCCAGAAGGCTGCCAGGGAAATGGGGGTGATAGAAACATAGAAACATAGAATTTGACTGCAGATCAGGACCGCTTGGCCCACCTAGTTTGTCCATTTCCCTACCTAATGGATAAGCTGCAGATCATAGTTAACCAACAGCCTACTTCCTCCTACCCCCCACTAGAATTGCCTTATGTCTGTCCCATGCATTCTTGAATTCCCCCACTGTTTTGACTCTACGACCTCCTCAGGAAGGCTGTTCCATGTATCCAGCACTCTCTGTGAAGAAATACTTCCTCACATTACCTCTGAGCCGTCCCTTTCTATCTTCAAATTGTGCCCCTTGTTTTTGCACATCTCTTTTCTGAAAGATGCTACCTTCTTGGACTTTGTTGATTCCCTTGAGGTATTTGAAAGTTTCTATCATGTTCCCCTCTCCCTCCTTTCCTCAAGGCTATACATCTTTAGTTCCTTTAGTCTTTCTTCATATGTCTTCTGATGCAGACCCTGCATCATTTTGGTTGCCCTCCTCTGGACAGCCTCTACCCTGTCTATGTCTTTGTGGAGATGGGGTCTCCAGAACTGTACACAGTACTCCAGATGTGGTCTTACCAACTGTCCATACAGAGGGCCAACAACTTCCTGTTTTCTACTAGTGATGCCTCTCCCTATGAATCCCAGTATCCCCCCAGCCCTCCTTACTGCCTTCTCACATTGCTGGCCCACCTTTGGGTCATTTGATATGACTACCCCCAGGTCCCTTTCCATTTTTGTTGTTGTCAGTATCTCACCCCCCATTGTGTACTCTTCCCCAGGGTTTTTGTTTCCCAGGTGCATTACTTTGCACTTTTTTACATTGAATCTAAGCTGCCATACATTTGACCATTCCTCCAACCTTGCCAAGTCCCTTTTCATCCTTTCCACCCCACCTTGTGTATCAACCCTGTTGCAGATCTTTGTGTCATCTGCAAAGAGACATACTTTCCCTTCCAGTCCCTCTGCAATGTCACTTATTAAGACATTAAAAAGGACTGGTCCCAGTACTGAACCCTGCAGTACCCCACTAGTAATCCTCCTTTCTTCACTGTGGACTCCATTTACTGTTACCCGCTGTGTCCTGTTGTCCAACCAGTGTTTTACCCAGGCTACCACCCTAGGACCCAATCCCAGGCTGGCTAATTTGTTTATTAATCTTTTGTGCAGGACTGTGTCAAATGCCTTGCTAAAGTCTAGGTAGGCCATGTCCATAGCCCCTCCCTGGTCTACTTCTTTAGTCACCCAGTCAAAGAAATCAAATAGATTTGTCTGACACAACCTTCCCACTGTGAATCCATGCTGCCTTGGGTCCTGTGCCCCACTGGCCTCTAGGTACTCAACAATTCTTTCCTTCAGAAGTGATTCCATTATTTCCCTACCACTGAGGTCAAACTGACAGGTCTGTAGTTTCCTGCTTCTGTCTTGCTCCCACTTTTGTGAAGGGGAATCACATCTGCCCTCCTCCAGTCCTCAGGTACCACCCCATCCTCCCATGATTTATTAAAACGGGTAGTCATTGGTGTTACTAGTTCTTCCCTTAGTTCTGTTAAAATCCTGGGGTGAATCCCATCAGGCCCCATTGCTTTATCCACCTTCAGTTTTAAGAGTTCTTTCAGAACCTTTTCTTCTGTGAAAGGACTAATATCAACCCTCCTATCTAGAGTGCTTCTATTGACCGGATTAGGTATTTCCTCATTTTTCCATTGTGAATACTGAGCAGAAGTATTCATTCAGTATCCCTGCTTTTTCATTGTCGCTTTCTGCCCAACCACCTTCCTCTTTGTTCAGCCTCAGTATCCCTGCCTTAGTCTTTCTTTGCTCCCTAATGTACCTATAAAAGGTTTTATCCCCTTTCTTATTCGAGTTGGCTATCTTTTCCTCGGTTTGGGCCTTTGCTATTCTGACTGCCTTACCCGCTTCCTTCTTCTTTAACTGGTACAGTTCTCTGTCCTGCTCCTTCTGTGTTTCCTTATACTTCCTGAATGCTATCTTTTCTCCCTTACCTTCCCCACCACTTCTTTTGAGAACCATAGTGTTTTTTTCTTTCATTTTGATTTGTTTATTTGCTTCACACAAAGACTTGTTGCCTCTGTGATGGCGGTTTTGATGTTTTCCCATTGTTGCTCCACCCCACCTTCTTGTTTGTTTGCTAGAGCTTTTCTGAGGCACTCTCCCATTTTGACAGTCAGCCCTACTGAAGTCCAGTACCTTCACTTTTATGTGGCTTGACTCTACAGCTAAGTTTATCATGAACCACACTGTTTGGTGGTCCCTTGTTCCCAGATGGCTACCAACTTCAAGATCAGAGATCCTCTCTCCATCCTCATTTGAGAGTACCAGGTCTAAGAATGCTCTCTCATGAGTGGGTTCCAAAACTAGCTGTCAGAGGCATGCCCCCTGTAGGGCATTGAGAATGGCCCTGCTCTTGGATGTGGCTGCAGCAAAGGTGCTCCAGTCAACATCTGGTATATTCAGGTCCCCCATCAGCAATATCTCCCCTTTCTCTGCCATCCCAATGATGCCTTCTATCATTTCCTTGTCCATTTCCTCCCCCTGAGACGGGGTCTGTATACAACCCCTGTGCGGATTGTGGAGCCATTTCCAGTCTCCAGGGTGACCCACAGTGCCTTCTCTCCTCCCTGTTTACCCTTTAGTTCTGTTGCTTTGATCCCTTCCCTTACATAGAGAGCTACTCCTCCTCCTCTTCTTCCCTCCCTGTCCCTCCTGTAGATTGTGTACCCTGGTATGTTGACATCCCAGTCATGGTTCTCTGTGTACCATGTTTCTGTGACTGCCACAATATCCAGGCATCCCTCTTCCATCAAGGCCACTATTTCAGGGAGCTTTTTACTTAGACTACAGGCATTGGTACTCATTACCCTCCATTTTTTTTTATCCCTTTACTTCTTTTTGCCCCATCCCTGTCCCTATTGCCTTTGTCTTTTTCCCATTTACCCCAGCCCTTCCCCTATTGACTGCTCTATTTTGGTTGTTACCTCACTAATTACCCTGATTTTTTTTTTAGGGGGGGCTAGGATTTCCCTTCTCCTCTTCAGTGCCTCCCCCCCCTTGGCTAGTTTAAATGCTTGCCACTGAAGCATTTAAACCTTTCACCTAGGATCCTGGTTCCCCTCCAGGATAGATGCAGACCATCATGCCTGTATAGGCCTGCATCCCTCCAGGTGGAACCCCAGTCCCCAATGAAGCCAAATCCCTGAGCTCTGTACCAGCTTTTCAACCAGTCATTGAATCCCATGGTGTGGAGTGCCCTAGCCTCATCCACGCCATAGACAGGTAGCACTTCTGAGAAAGTTACTGTGTGTGCTACTTATCTAAGGCCCCTCCCCAACTCCACAAACTCCTGTTGAACTGCTCTGATCCCATTCTCAGCCAGGTCATTCGTCCCTAGGTGGATAATGACATCCAGCTCCCTCCCCCTTGCTGCTGCTCCCACGATCCTGAGGATTCATTTCCTGTCCCTCCAAGCCTTGGTGCCAGGCAGGCACCTTACCTCCCTTTCCCCTCCCCCTCCCTCCTCCAGTTCCACCCCCTAACAATTGAGTCCCCCACCAGGAGTTGTTTCCTTCCCCAGTGAGGTCCTGGGCCACCCTCCTGTGGATCTGCATTGTGGAAGTTCCCAGCATCCTCCTTGGTCTCCACTGCAGGTGCCTCCATAGAGGAGCCGTGCTTCGCCAGAGTGGTGAATGAATTGTGGAGAGGCACAACTGGAGGGATGTGCCTCTGTTCCACCACCCTGACCCTCCCTGAGCCCACTGTGGTCCAACCAGTCTTCTTTCTTGGCAACCTCTGAGGTAGTGGTGGTGGCCTAGGTGGTCCCTGGGTGGGGGAGCAGGTTTCCCGAATCCTTGCCAGGTCAGCATGGAGATGAACAACCTCCTCCCTCAGACCAGAGAGGTGCCTGCAAATAGGGCAGCAACACAGTTTCCAGAATGTCTCCCAGAAGACTGCTGCTCCACAGCCAGTGCATTGCACCACTCCCCACGTGTCTGTGTCCCTTCCCGTTACAGATGCTTTTTTGGTTTTTGTTCTTGTTTTAGTGTGTGCAAGCTTGTGAGTGTCTCTACCTCCTATTCAGTATGCTGTGCTTTTAAGGATATGAACAGGTGTATGTTGTTAGCAGTTTTGAGGGAATGATGCCAGAACCCCTGCTATAAAGGAAGTTATGTGCTTGGGGTGGGTGAGGTGAGGGGAAGGGTGGGTGGAAGTAAACTTATGCTGTCCAGAAACAATCAGTGATATTATTACTACACTGCTCGTGAGTCCGGGTGGGGTGCCACTACAATACCAGGGACATGGGGCGATTCTTATTGTGTTCACAATGATCGTGGATGGGGTTAGGGGAGATTCTGTATATTGCTACACAATGCCACAGACTTGTGGTGCCCTATCCAGGTGTGCCCTCTGTGAGATGCACTGCTAGGGTTGCCGCAAGCCATGGGTCTTTGACTCCAGGACCCTACCTGTTCGATAATCAGGCACAGGAGCTGTGGTGCATGGGTGATCGGAGCAAGCTGTCTTTATCACAGCTTGCACCCAGTTCTGAGAATCGGGCCCCCCACCTCCAAAGAGAGATATAAACTGAGTGGAGGCAGTACAGAAGAGGGCAATCAAGATGGTGGGAGGCCTACTCAATAAACCCTATGGAGACAGGTTAACAGAGTGAAACATGTATTCATTGGAGAAGGGACACAGGGAACATTACTGAAACATAAATACCTCATGGGAAGAAACAGAGTACAAGTTGATGACATTTTTGAAAGGAAAAGATGCTCAAGAACTAGAGGCCACAACATGAAACTAGAGGGGGAGGCTCAGAGGAAACATGAAGAAGTACTTTCACATGGAGAGGGTAGTGGACAGATGGAACAGCCTGCCGGCTGAGGTGGTGGTGGTAGCAGAAATGGTTACAGGCTTCAAGAAAGCATAGGACAGGCACATAGAAAGCCTGAGGACACTAAGGCAGTGACCCTTAGACTAATGGGTGACCATTAGAATAATCTGGGATTCACTAGATACAAAATAGGGCAGACATGGTGGGCCTGGGTGCTCTTATCTGCCATCATCTTCTATGTTTCTGTGTTTCTATGTTATGAGGTCTGGATGGGACAACTTTGTTCCTATGGATACTGCCCCTTACAGATCCCCTGAACCCTGCAGCTCCCCCCCTTCCATTGGGAAAGATGATTCCTGGCAGCCACCCCCTAAGGGCCATTGCAGACAGAGGAAGAAAGACCACACCAGGAGGGACACCAGGCTTGAGTGGTTTGATAGAGAGTTAAGATTGGGCAAGTTGAAGAGAAGATGGGAGACAGCTCAGGAGATGTACAGAGAAGGAACACAAAGTGCAAAACATCACATAATGGGAAGCAATGGCAGTGTGAAACAGGGTGGCTAACCTCAACAATAAACCAGTCCAGTAGATTTTTGCACTCAGGGGACCCAAATATGATGCTTGCCAAAGAAGCAGAGCTAATGATATAACATTTATTGCACACTATACACAGCTCAAATCAAGGAAAGATGCCCTGGCACTTCAGTCATATCCAGGTCATCATCAGGGGCATGTCAGTGTCTTCCAGACCACCTTTTAAACACACCACAGTTAAACTGCTAGGATGAGTTACAGTACAAACATAGTAGAAATCCTTAAAATTACAAGTAGAAAATGGGGAATTTGGGGTACAGAAACAAACAACAAACAGAACAAATACAAGAGAAACAGTATGGATGGGGGAAGGAAATATTAACAACTGAATGCAAAAGTGAAGTCCTGTTTAGAGAAAATTATACATGCTGCCAAAACTGACATAAGGATATCCTAAAAGGGTTTACTAAAATGTAGTACAATTAATTTATCTAAGTCTATTCATATGAATAATACATGTGGGCTATAGTAGCACCAAAACAGAACAATGCTGAAATGTCATAAGTCTGTGTTTCCAGCATTAATAATTCTGATCGGAGAGACACTATATCAGAAAAAGACATAGAAAAACATTCATTGTCTGCAGCCTCCTGCCTCACTATGCCCTGACCATATATTAGAAATGTCTAATGCACACCACCTCATGTCCTATTGCTTACATGTACCACAGCAGTACACCCAAAAAATAACAACCCTATATAATAAAGCATGTTGCTTTGTCTTTGAAGTAAATAATCTCACCATTGTCAACTCTGTTAAACACTATCACCCCAGTCTCCTAGCCCCCCCAAAAATGTAACCTTGGAGAAGCTCCTGCCACATTACTTGACTTACTTTAGCCTCTTCCACAAAGCTGTTTAACGTCAGTTGGAGTATGTTTGTCAGTGTTCTTAATGTTGAAATGTTAACTGTTTTTTGCTGGTTTTTTTTGTCTGTTGTTCAGTAGATCAGGATATCCAAGTCATCTTATTGTCCCAATAAAAAATGTACCACAAAATATACTGTTTCTGTCTATGTATTTACGTTTGTCATCTAGTCTGATTTGTGTTGTTTTGAATTGCCAGTGGAGCCAAACAGAGTGGTGATCAGCTAGATCACACGTGTACACATCACACCCCCTGTTAGCACTGTAGCGCTATTCACTGCAACAGCATGAAGTCTCACAGACATCAACTTGATAAAAAGACAGGTTTTCAAAAGTCCTTGTTTTTATTCCCACAGCCTGGATATAATTCATTCAAATTAATTTGTTTTAGTACTCTGTAGTATAAATTGTGTGGCTTGATCTGAATTTTGTAGGCTGGGATTAGCACAATTTTTGTGCAATCTTACATCAGCTGATTTCTCAAGTGTGCAATTGACAGCTTGTGTTCCTGTAATAATTTTGACAGCTGTCAGCAAATTGTTCAAGTTTTCTGATGGTATTGGTTTTTCCTGAAGCTGCTGAAATGTTCCATATAAGTGTTTAATTTGGGTTTGTTTGTTTGGTTTACATTCAGTCACAGTTTGAAATTCATTTTCTTATATTAGCATGTTTGAAAACTGAAACACTCATAGTAAAGCATACGATATATGTATATTCATTGCAAAAACCTCAGTTAATGCATCAGTAGGGATTTCTATTACAGTGACAAAAGTCTGGAAATTTGATGTTAGGGTTCCCAACCTACTACCCCACCCACCCACCTGAACACACCAACAGGCATTGAGGTGTGCCTTGGGGTCCATCAGCCCTATCTCTTACCCCATTCCATGTGTCAGGAAGCTCAGATGGTACATATAGGAGAATGGTGTCAGAGTTAAGCCCAACAACCCCAAGGCACACCCAGCTGCCTGTTGGTGTTTGGAGGGTGGAGGTGGGGTGGTAAGGTTGATTACCCTAACATCACATTTCCAGACTTTTGTCACTATAATAGAAACCCTAACTGATGCAATTAACAGAGCTTTTGTTTTGCAATGAATTTCCCTTCATTTTGAGAAAGTGTGATCTTACACATATGTAGTCGTAGGAGTGCAGGGCCAATTAAGCTGCCGTCACTCCATAATGGTATCCATTCATGTAGAGACATTGCAATGATCCCTCATCTCCCTGTGGGATCTCAGGGCCCTCTGGGCCCTGCTCTCCCAGTACTGCATAATGGAGTGCCCTGTGCTCCCATTGTTGAATAATGGTATCCATATGTGAGAGTGCAGGGCCCTGAGAGCACAGGGGCCCTCTGGGCCCTGGGCTCCCATCTACTAATAAATATAGAGACATAGTGCAGGCCTAGAGACATTCCAAGTAACCCTTGTGCTTCAAATGTGACATTATCTCAGTAACCATAGGCACTCTGGAAAGAAATTCAACCACCATTGTAATCATGACCTGGCAACCTGCATGCATGTTTAGTACACTAGAAGGTGTACTAAGCTGCATTCAGCAAGAATCTGTATCTCAGACTGTTTTCAAGATATAGGCACCAAAAGATATGGCAACTGCCACGAAGTTAGCCTATGGGAAATTTCAAAACATCAGAATGCTGTGACTATGGAATCAAAGTAAATTTTTTCACCAAACCAGCAAAAGGCACATCTGTGGGGCAAGCCCTTTCTACCTTGCAAACGTCAGCCCAAAACTCTAAACTGTTTGGTTGCAGTAAAGTGGCAAAGAAACAACTATTTTTTCCAAGTACTTTCTCATATTTGCAGCACTTTTGCTAATTTTGTGAAAGCTTTCACAAAAGGCTGTTACAATTTGGTGAAGATCGGTGTGACACTTTCACAAATTTGCAAAAGTGTTGCACAGGTACTTTCACAAATTGCAACACTACCAATGGGAAAAATTAAAAAAACATATTTCCCAGCATTATTTTACAAATCGGATCATGTTCCTAAGGCTCCAATTAGGTAAACACAACTGTTGCTGTTTACAAAGGGGCATTATTTTTCGAATTATAATGTTTTTTCTCCATCACTAACTGAAAATATGATGTCAGCTACACGACAGTACTGAACCCATCTGCGACAGGAAAAAATGCTTTCATGAAAGTGAAACGTGCTTTCGCACAGCATGTATATTTTTTCCCATAGGCTATAATGGGACATTTATATCTTTAATAACTTTTGAACAGATTAATAGTTTTTCACCAAACCTTCAAAAGGCACATCAGTGACCCAGACACCATATACCCCGACAATTTCTGACCAGACCCCCAAACCATTTGGTCCATAGCCCTGAGCAAACAATTTGCCAAAAAAGTGGTATTTTTCAAATTTTTGGCACTCCACAGCTCCACAACTGCACATCTGACCAGAACAAAACTTGCCAGATCCAGAGATCTGTGATACCAGACAGTGCATGCAAAGTTTTAGACAAATCAGTCAAACAGTTGCAAAGTTATTAAAGTGCAAAGTTTTGGGTTTAACATAGAAGTGGTCAGGCAACCTTAACTATAATGGCACTAATATGCCATTATAATAAAAATATATATATATATATATATATATATATATATATATTTCATATAGTCAAAGTTACTATAGTCTAAATTCACTATATTATAATTTTTATGTATTACACAAGAATTATCTGAGGTTGATCAAGTGATTGCAGATAATATCTCTATGGTAGTTGACATATATTCAAAGTGCTATAGTAAAAAAAATACGTGTGACCCTATATGAGATTATTCATCTATTTTCTCACTGAATTGAATATACTCAGTTGGATTATAGTACCTGGATTGATTTTTCCCCAGCAGTATCTGTATTAAAATGAAATTAAACATTTGTTTCAATATCTTGATTTGTTCACTTTAGTACAAATATCAATGAACCACCTATACGGACTCCATTGCAATGCCTGAAAAATATGCAACGTTATTTAATCTGGATTAAATGACACAACTTCAAATTCTGAATCATATCTATTTCATTGTACAATCCTCTTCATTCCATAACATTTGTATTTGTTTAAAAAATGTATCAGTAAAAAGGGAATAATTCTGAACCACAAATTTCTTTTGTTGTTAATCCAAGCAGCACATCATACAAATGTCATGGAATCCAGCGGTATGCATAATGTTACTATCAGAAACTGTAAAACATAAATTAGCAAAGAAACGTTCGATATTAGGCACATTATGATACCTCAGAGAATGATAACCATTCACATATGATTCTGTATTCATCAGGGAAAAATGAATATGCATTGTATAGTTATTTATTGATGTGTCTATATCAAAAAGCAGACAGCATGTTTGGCCAGAGCACAGCCACCTGGAAAATTTGCAGCAATTGAATTGAAACAAACCTGTATGTAAATATATAGAACCCCCAATTTTATGAACCACTTGGGAGAGCGGATAATTGGGAGTTCCAGTAATCAAGGTTGCCTATTGATGCTGCAGTTGAGAAGCATTAGCACAGCAAAAGCCTTCCTCTCAAGCTTCCCTCTCAACATAATGTTAACAGCCTGCTCCCTTCAGTGTTTGCAACACAATCTACTCAAATAGATGTAGAATAATGCATGGAAGTGTGGTTTAATGGGAATTTTATGCACTCTCTAGGTGTGTGATGCCCATAGACCCCAAGAAATGACCAAAGGGGTTTATATGGACATCACACACACTAAGGGATATATAAATCCCATAAAACCACACTTCCATGTTTTATTTGTTATATTTACTAGGTTTTGGTTGGGGTATTGTTTGGTTTAAATTGTCTTTTTTATCACTTTGTGAGGGTTAACTGCTACCGCCGACAAGCTTGTCTCATGCTGAGTGACTGATTGTGTAGCGCTTGTGAACGTCCAGTGCGAGGACAGCTTGTTCGGCATTTTTTCTGGTGGTGCTGTGGTACTGTTCTGCCCATGGTTTACGAAGCTCTGTAAATCACATATATGATTTATGGAGCTCCATAAAACTCATATGTGGTTTATGGAGCTGTTGAGCACTTGTTGGCAGTGGTTTATAACCACTAACCATAAATATAGTATAATAATACACAGTACTGTACTTCTGGCTGTTTGTTGTGCCAGACTGCACAGGCACAGCACTTTGTTTCCTAGCTCACCATCGAGAACTAGAAACATGCTGAAACACAATTAATGCACTGTATAAAGTTTTGTTTAGCCTTTTTATTTTAAACTGAATGCCTTCTCCACAAAAGCATTCATTAGAACAGTACAATGCTGGAGCTCTGTAGGAAGGAGCCACCATGAAATACTGCTATACCCCATTACACCTATGGTGTATGTAATATGGCAACCTTCAGGCTAAGAACCATACTACACCAACCACACACTCACCTTCTGCCCATTTATCAAACCCCCTGCTAAATCTGTGGGACATTGTCATAATCTACACAAATCTTACTGTTATGTACCCAGTTCAATGTCTCCAGGTCTCCATTATGTTTTAACAGTGCTGCAACGGTGTCATGCACACAACATCACAAATGATGCCAACAACTGTGCTTCATTTACCTCCTGCTCACCACCAGCTCACTCATTGCCCGATATGGTAAGTTTTACTTTCTTTCACAGAGGCACAATTACAAAATTGAGAGTAAGGGGATAAGGCAATGAACAAATATTAAAGTACAACTCCAATCTGTAATGCAAGAAAAATAAATGGGTGACAGATGTCGGGTTTGACAGATGGTATTCCTAATCTAAGAGATGATGACTGAGCTCAAATTGGAAAATATAGATTGCTACACATAATAACACATTTTAAAAACTGCATATTTAAAAACAGCTGAACATTAAACACCATAGAATTGCTAGAATGCTTGGCTCCCTCAAAGCACCAAGCAATGCTGGATGTGAAAGAATGAGATATATGATAACTTGTAAGCTGTTACAGGGGTAGAAATGTCATCAATGTCGTGCTGAATATTCAGCTGATGGTGAGAAATGAAAACGACAGTCAGTGACCAGATTAAGAAAAGACCCCAGCATTCAAAAACAGATCCAAAGAGTTCCATCTGTTCTCATGTTTATATTATATGTTAGTCAGCAATGGTCCTGATCAATGTTTTTTTTTCCATTTCCCAATTAAATATTACATTATTTAAAGTATTATAGGGGCATTGTAACACCCCTATGGTTAGGGCTGAGTAAGCTATTTAATGTTAAACCCCAATTTTTGCACCTTAATAACTTTGGTATAGTTTGACAAATCAGACCAACATTTTGTATGTGGGATCAGGCTGTCAGAGTCTCAAGACATGACAAGTTTCATGATGACATCTTGTTTGGTTTTTGAAATATGGAGTGCCAAAAAACAGAAAAAAAAAATGTTTGGGTTCCCTATACTTAACATTGAGTATTTTTTGCTGTCACCTATAGCCCAGATGGTATGGAATTTTTTTAATGAAATTTTCAGGGTTAAAGGGGCCCACCCCTAGGGTGTGCCTTAAGAAGGTTTTATGAAAAATATTTTATGGTTCTAAAGTTATAATGATATAAGCGTTAACTTCCTGACACAAATGGTAACAAAAAAGTGTGTGTGTCCTTGTAATCATGATTTGCCTGTCGTGCTGAAACAAATACTGATGGTGTGTAAAAAAAATATTGATCATGCTGTCCACAGTCTTGTTTTTAATTCCACACTCAAAAGTAGTAGTAGCAAAGTAGTAGTAGTAAAGTAGTTAGCAGAAAATCTTTTTTATTCATCAGAATAAGGGAAGAACATTCAATTGAGTTTAGCTCATTTTCAGTGAAGTCCCAGGTATTAGAACAAGACAGACATTGGTTACCATATAAAATGTCATAAATCAAGCATTATAAATAACATAAACAGGTTTTCTGGAGACACAAACAGTCATGGATTAACAAGCATCACATTGGTTACAATGGGAAGAACTACTTGACCAAGTCAAGCACGATTTATTCAAATCAGATAGATGAATAGGTTGACCGGACCTACGTAAACTTAATGGAAAACACTAAATATACATAAAAATCATATGTTTTCAAAAAACTAACACCTGAACCTAGGTGAACGAGTCCTGTCTAAATTCTGGTGTTTGTTTTTGAAAATTGCTGTGAAAATAATGTTTCTGGGCATCCAAAAATCCTGGGTGCCCAGCTTAGGGAAAGAAGCCATTCACTCGTGTTCTCAATATGAGAGAAGAGGAACTTTCTTGACATCTACTGCCACAGATGGAGGCATGCTGATGTCCTGTGTGCCAGAAGTGAGCCAGTGATCTCTATCTTTCTCTATCTCAGCAATCTCAATCTCTCGTTCTAGATCTGTCTCTGGTATCCTACTATCTATCTGTCTGTCTGTCTGTCTATCTATCTAGCTAGCTAGCCAGCTAGCTAGCTATCTACTGTATCTCTATTTCAAGCAATAATGACCAAAAAGCTGGACATTTTTGAGGTTTAATGACCAGTTGGGGGGATGGGTGGCCTGAGGCTCTGCTGAGGGCCACCTCCCGCCAGCTCACCGGCTTCAATGTTATTATTACAATTATAATTCTAATTTCATGAAGAATTTTCTTTTTTATCATTTAGTTTTTAGTGTCTTAAGGTTTTAAGCACACTGGTGTGAGTCGTGTGTGCCCCACAGCATCAGTTGGCAGTTGGATCAGTCATTTATAAGACGATAACGACCAGTCCAGTAGTCAATCAGGAGCCTTGCTAGGGTCATGAATAATTAATTAGACTTATAATTATTATTTTTATTTCCTCTGCCTCCCAGCTAATACACCCCTCACTGGTACATTCCCTGATTCCTTGTACAATGCAACCCCGATATGCTGATCTTCTATCTGGGGTTTTACTGTACTTTATCTGATATTTGAGGCAGTTGAGGAAATGGCAGAAACTAGAGTCATTCTGAATAATTAACTGCAAGAAAGAAATGCAACAAACAGCTTGACAGCATCTACATGAACAGAAGCTGTTACTAGTAAGTGATGCAGCCTTGTTTTATTAAAAAGATCATGACAACTTCAAATAATGCAACAAATAATGCAGGAACAATGTACAGAGTAGATGTGTAACACCCAGCTGTTTAAACAAACTCTAGCCAGAGCTGAAAGGGCTGTGAAAAGCTACCAAATGACCAATGTTATTTTCTTGTTGGTGTCATATAGTGCTGTTTAGTCACAATCATTAAAAACCGCCATGCTGCTAAATCAGTCCTCTAGAATTTATTTAGTCAGAGAAAATGCTGCTGTGTGTGTGTGTGTGTGTGTGTGTGTGTGTGTGTGTGTGTGTTTGGGCTGTGAAGAGCTACCAAATGACCAAAGTTATTTTCTTGTTGGTGTCATATAGTGCTGCTTAGTCACAATCATCAAAAACTGCCATGCTGCTAAATCAGTCCTCTTGAATTTATTTAGTCAGAGTAAATGCTGCTGCTGCTTCTGTGTTTGTGAGGTGTGTGTGTGTGTGTGTGTGTGTGTGTGTGTGTGCACTTGCATGCAACCTGTCCTACCCTAGGAATGACAGCTAACAGACTGCAATTGCACTGTCTATAACCTGACAGAGTCTTACTTTCAGTTTACATAGAAACATAGAAGTTGATGGCAGATAAGGACCACAAGGCCCATCCAATCTGCCCATTTTGTTTCTACCTTATGAATGTGCCATAGGCTTTACTCTGTGAATGGCCTATCTATTCATACTCATCTGTATTGCTCCTTTATGCCTATCCTATGCCTGTTTGAAGCCCTGCACTGTATTCCTATCCATCACTTCCTGAGGTAGGTCATTCCATGCATCCATCACCCTTTCTGTGAAAAAGAACTTCCTCTCATTGCCCCTTAATCAGCCTCCCTCTAATCTCATGCTGTGTCCTCTTGTCCTGCTATTGTTCTTATATTGAAACATGTTAGACTCTTTCACCTTATTAATGCCCTTAAGGTGTTTGAATGTGTCTATCATATCATCTCTCTCGCTCCTTTGCTCTATGGTATACATATTGAGCTCCATTAATCTGTCCTCATATGTTTTCTGATGCTGTCCCTGCACCATTTTGGTTGCCCTTCTCTGAACTGCTTCCATTTTGTTAATGTCCTTGTGAAGGTGCAGCCTCCAGTACTACATGCAGTACTCCAGACAGGGCCTAACCAGTGTCTTGTAAAGGGGGATTATTACCTCCCTTTCATGACTTGTGATACACCTACTAATACACCCCAACATCCCCCTAGCCTTACCTACTGCTTTAGTGGTCTGCTTGGATGATTTCAGGTCATCTGTGATGATGGTGCCCAAGTCTCTTTCTTCCCTTGTGATTCCCAGCAACTCCCCTCCCAACTCATAGGTGGCTTCAGGGTTTCTCTTCCCTATGTGCATGATCTTGCACTTCTTTGTGTTAAACCCCAGTTGCCACTCTTCTGATCATTTTGCTAGTTTATCCAGATCTCTTCTCATTCTGCCCACCCATTTGTGTTGAATTTTCCCAGGGGCCCCAAGGCCTAGGTATATACAAGTTCAGTTATATAAAATTGCTGATGGCCACCTCTATACAGTTGACTATGACAAGGTGTAAAAGGCTTGCAGAGAAAATGCAAATGGCCAATAGATGACTGAATGAGGCCCACATACAGGCTGATATGGCTAGCTAGCCAATGACTGCCAGTGACTAAGCAAATGAATGATACCACCATATCAATGCATGTATGTGGAGGCTTTAAATGGTTAATGGTTAAACTGAAGAAAATAAAATACATTTTAAAGCATAGCTATGGTCTAATTTTGAAATCATCTTCTTCAGCAATGCTGTTTAGCAAAACATGTCATTTTAAAAGGTTACAGCCAAGATAAGAGCACAGCTGCTAATAACTGCAGTCGGCCTTGGAGCTTAAAGTTCCTCTAGTATCTTGTGATTAGGATGCAATTTAGCCACTGTCTGGTTTCATCTGTAGGCCAATTATTTTTGGAACAGTTACATCCCCTCACATGTTTTCTGTATCCTAAAGTAACTTATTTTTTGACAAATAAAAATCCCCTGATTATTTGTTTTTCCATTGAAGAATGACTGAATGTCTCTGCAGAATGTCAAAATGTATTTTATGACTGGGGTATCTAGTGGCCAGTATATTCTTGAACCTGAGTCTTATGACTTCTCGAATGACATATTGTCTGTGTTTAAAACTACTGAGGTAGTTTTTGGGAAATTCCAGTTTTGCCTCTTTAATGAAAACAGGTTAGGTATAAATGAGACCTAATTGTCAGATCTAATGTCTTCGAGAGGACAGAGGTTGGGGATCCCAACTGCCCATGGTGTTTGGAAACCCAGGGAAGCTGAGTATGATTTCATATTCTCTGTTAAGGCTGTATCCCTGTAATGCAAATATTACTAGCTGTCTAGATTGCATGTTAGGAACACCCCATTGGGATTGCCCATTTGGCTGTTTAGAACTAAATTGTAATAGGAACTCCCAGGTAGTGGTGGGCTACCTGATGTTTAGAAATAATGTTAGCATTATTCCCTTTTGTAAACTAGGATTATTAATCATGACAGGATGCATTCTTATTGTTAAAATAGGATTGTTCTGGTTTCTTTTTGTGTATGTAGTTAATTGAACCTTGGGTCTACAAATTATGCTAGAGTGCATGCATTCTTTTTGTGTATTACCACTATTCATCCTGTCAGAGTGTGTTTTTCTGATTAATCTGATTAACACTATCATAATAAAGTACAAATTAATTGGCAAGAAACAGTGTGCTGGCTTTATTGAATTACTGAGAATTACCAACCAGGAACCTATACAATTGCCCCCAATTAACATCTGGATCACCTACTCTGTTGCAGATCTTCGTGTCATCTGCAGACAGACAAACCTTATCCTCCAGTCAATCTGCAGTGTCGCTGATATTGAAGAGGACTGGCCCCAGGACTGATCCCTGAGGTACCCCACTTGTGACTTGCATCTCTTCTGACTGTATACCATTTACCACAACTCTCTGTTTTCTGCCTGCCAACCAGTTTGCCACCCAGTTGACCAACTTCTGACCCACCCCAAGCCTACCCATTTTATTAATCAATCTTCTATGTGGAACAGCATCAAAAGCTTTGCTGAAGTCAAGGTAGGCGACATCAACTTCACCACCTTGATCCACCACTCTGGTTACCCAGTCAAGGAAATCTATTAGGTTAGTTTGACAGGACCTTCCTGTTGTAAACCCATGCTGTCTTGGGTCCTGTGCTCCTATGGATTCCAGCCGTTGCACTATCCTTTCCTTAAGCAGTGCTTCCATAATCTTGCCCACTACTGAGGTAAGACTGACTGGTCTGTAGTTCCCTGCCTCCTCCTTGCTTCCACTCTTGCAGAGCAGGATCACATGAGCCCTTCTTCAATCTTCTGGGACCTCTCCTGTGCTCAGAGACTCACCGAACAGTTCAGGTAATGGCTCTGCTAGTTCCACCCTTAGCTCCTTTAGAACCCTGGGATGTATGCCATCTGGTCCCATTGCCTTGTCCACACTGAGCTTAGCAAGCTCTTGTAGGACCCATTCTTTTATGAAGGGACTTGTGCACACCTCCCTTCCCCTGTGTCCATGGTGCTGAGCTGTGGGTCCTGCCCTACCTTCTCCTCAGTAAATACTGAGCAGAAGTATCTATTTAGGATAGATGCTTTTCCTTGGTCCTCCTTCACACACTACCCCTTATCCCCTTTGATCTTATCAATACCCCCTCTGGACGTTCTCTTTTCACTAATGTATCTTGAGAAAGTCTAGTCCCCTCCTTTTACTGATCATGCTAGTGTTCCCTTGGTTTGGGCCTTTGCCTACCTTACTGCCTTCCCTGTCTCCCTTAGGGGAAGTTTGGTATGCCTCCCTATCTTCATCCCACTGTGTTCCCTTATATTTACTGAAGGCCAGTCTTTTGGCTCTGACCTTTTCTGCTACTGTTTTTGAGAACCAAAGTGGTTTTCCCCTTCTTATGCTCTTGCTTTTCTCCCTAACACAATGTGATGTTGCTTTAAGTATTGCATCCTTAATGCTTGCCCACTTTACTTGTACCCCCTCACCTGTATTTCTTCTTGCCAGGGCTAGCTTAACCCTGTTGGCCATCTTATCAAAATCAGCTCCTCTGAAGTCCCAATTTTTGCATTGGAATGGGATAATTTAGTTCTAGTAGCCAAAATGAACCATACCATGTGATGGTCACTGGCCCCCAGGTGACCTTCTACCTGGAGTTCTGTGTTCCTTTCCCCCATTAGTCATTACTGGATCTAGGATAGCCCTGTCTCTTGTGGGTTGCTGTACCAGTTGCTTGAGGCCCTCCCCCAGAAGGGAATCCACTATGTGTCTAGTTCTGGTGGATGTTCCTGCTAGTATTGACCAATCTGTATCTGTCATGTTGAAGTCTCCCATTATCAGAACCTCCCCTTTAGTTGTCATGTTTTGTATATCTTCTAACAGTAATGTGTCTATGTCCTTTCCCTGGTCTGGAGGCCTGTAGACAACCCCAGTTCATATGGCTGTCCCATTTCCTGTTTCCAGGGTGACCCACATTTCTTCTGGCTCCTTTTATGTATTTTGAATTTCTGTAGCTTTGATATTTTCATTGACATAAAGGCCTACTCCCCTACCCCATTTTGCACCTCAGTGTCTTCTGAGCAGTACATAGCCAAGTACTGAAGTCTTCCAAGTGTGGTTACTGGTGAACCATGTCTCGCTAATGGCTACTATGTCCAGTTTAGCCTCTGTCATTGTTGCCTGCAGGCCTGGGATCTTGTTTCCCAGCCTGTGGGCATTTGTGTACATGATTTTCCATTGGCCAGATTTTGGTGCATTAGTTGTTGGGCGAGGTCCGGTGTTTCCCCTGCATGTCGTATGGGAAGCCAGACCTTTTTCATTACCTGGTGATGCAAATGAACTACAAACATGCTGAACTCCTGTTTGCTCACTAGCTGAGGGGAGAGGGGTGTTTGTCCCATTTCACTAAAGCCAAACAAAATAATGAGTTAACCCCTAGGCTGCTGAAAGAAATAGAATTAATCTGTTAGGCTGAGCTGGACAGATGATAGAAACAGCAGTTTAAAAAGTGTTTTTGTTAATATCCTGAGAACTTGAGGTAAAATACAGTAGCATCCCCATTCCTTCAGATGCCTTTAACATAGAGCAGCAAATAGTAAAAATCAGAGGGGGAGTGCACTATTCTGTAGCTGTGGAGGAATACTTCAAAATGTCCTAAAAGGGCGTTCCACGATCAGATGTTTTAGAGCTGCAATCTGATCGATGACAGAAGGGCTGTAGGCTCCGCCCATAGCCCCCCAAAAAAGAAGTGCTAAACAGTGTAAACAATATACTAAGCATTTGTTGATGCCGGCATCTGCAGTTGAATACAGCATGGCTGGCAGATCATGTGATGTCAGCAGCGCCATAGCAGCTAATCTTTGGTGCTCCCTCCTCACCTGTCATCCATTGGCTAAATAACTAACTTTCTGATCTTGGTAATGCTACAAAGCTGCTTTATCTTCTAATTCAACACCTGCTGAAGCCACTTATAAACCTACTTCGCAACGTGATTGGTGTTTTTCACCACGATGGAGATGGATACCAGGCAGGCCCCGCTGAAACACACACCTCCATCTACCCCAGAGAAAGCTGCATAAAAGAACAAGGCTCAGCCTGCACAGCAAATTAAATCAACAGCTTCCCCAGTGACTCCAATTCCCTTAACAGAGGACAGATTCCTTCAGGAGCTGGTGCCTTTCAGGGATACCTTCTCAGAGATATCTGTTGAATTAAGATCTCTCCGTGCCTACATGAGAGACCTAGGCAGGAGAGTCGGGGACACTGAAGCTCATGCTGCATCCCTGGAGGGATGGAAAGAGCACTCAGAGCCCAAGATTGTTAAACTTAGGCAATTAGTCCAGAAGCTCTAACTTAAGACAGAAGATTTAGAGGGCCACTCCTGCTAGAACAATATTTTAATATTTGGTCTGTCAGAAAGGAGGAAGGCACCTCTACAATACCATTTCTGAAAAGCTCCTGACCAAGATAGTGGACCCGTCTCCCCACAACCCGACCTACCAACTTGAGTGAGCCCACCGCTCTCTGTGCCCTCACCCTGTTGATTTTGCCCCCCCAAACCTATAATCACCAGGTTCCTTAATTATCTTGAGAAGCAACACATCCTGGCTAAAACCAAAGAACTCCAGTCAATCCTCTGGGAGGGGAAACAGCTTCATGTGATACAGGACCTACCACTGGAAATCAGGCAAAAGAGAGCCATCTTCCACCCAATTGCCAGCAAACTCATAGTGGCAGGCTTCAAATTTAAAATGGCCTATCCTGCTCATCTTCAGCCCTGCATCAGAGTTTCCTAGTTATCCTTTGAAACCCCTGCCCAAGCTTCCAAGGAGCTAACCTCTCACCTACCAGACCTATTTAAGGATCCCTGATTGGCTGATCGCTGCACTACTGATATGGCATATGCAACCTAAGTGAACATACTTGTGTGTTGGAGTGTTGATTAAGGTTCTGTCGATTTGGCTTGTGGTCCTGTGTTCATTCCCTGAGTGGTTGCCCTTGGAGTGTCACCCCAATCTGTTACTTCTCCTTGCAGCTTGAACTTTCTAAATTTTACCTGGAACTTGATCTGGAAGTTGTTCTGGAATTATTTTTTTTCCATTGCCATTCGAAATAGCCTGCAAGGTACTCTGGACTCTAGTTTTTGTTTCCTGAAGGGGAGAATTTATGTGGGACTGAGTCTGATAGTATTTTAGTTCCTACTAAGCCCAATTGGGGCTGTACCATCTAGGATGTTTGCTAGGGGGCTTTCAGTTTAATTTTGGAATTTGGTTCTGCTTGATTTAGGCTCCCAGTCACCAAGTCAGTTTTTTTCCACTCTACATGGTATCTTTCTTTGTATTGTGTCTAATTGTTTGTTGAAGGTGCACCTTAAGCCCAATCTGCCTGGGAAAAAACTCTCCCTGTGAGACAGTGAGTCATTCTCCACTCCCTTCTATCCTCTAGATATTCCTCCTGCTGTTCAAGTGGGCCTCAAGAGAACTACTATATTTCCCCCTGGTGTCTGTCCTTCTCTTCTCTCCTCACTCTACTAGTTTGCCTCTTGCTTTCAGCCCATCTCCATCTTGGCTTCTTCGTTTTTCTGCTATCCCTGGATTTGAGCACTGCACTGGGGCAACACCAGCTGTGGCATACACCCAGACCCTCACTAGGATATCACACCCAGATAGGGCTAACAATCTGTGTATAACCACAGGATTTAATATTTTATTTATTCTTTTATAATACCGTGATGACTCATAGATGGATGGATGGATGGGTGGGTGGATGGGAGAGGGCCCAGGGTGTGCTTCAACTGTGGGTTGTTTTCCATCAAATCCTGTAGTATAGGGGGTGGGCCCTGTATACCATTCTAGCTGTTTTTTTTCCCAGCAGCACCCAAGAGTATCACTACATGCCCTGTGACAGGATATAGGAGGCTCCCTTTTTTGCTTCAGAAATGGGTGGCTCCCTCTCACTTTCCTACCTGTATCACCCTCACAGGAGTGTACTCATGCCAGCTTTATTTCCTAATTAACAGAGGTTCTAGGGCCTTGGGGGATACAGCTCTCCTCAGTTCTGAATTGTTCTTGGTTTCTTAATATCTGGTTTCACGTGGGGGCCTATGTACATAGTTCTTGTGGGGGGGATTTGGTTTTGGAAGGGGGAGAGGGGGAAGGGACAGGGCAGTTGGTTTTGCATTATTTCTGTTACACAATACCTGTTTTACTGAGGAAACAGGGGAATGTCTTCAGACTTTAGACTTTTCAGAAACTGGCACTGTTTTTCTAAGCGATTACTGGGGGAGGGACAGGTGGTTTCACCATCAAACCTCTATAATCTGTGCTTTGATAGGTATCTGGTTTCTGAGTTAAAGATTTTTTTGTCTTATCAATAACTCAGACTTTTTATTTATACCATCTATATACCTGGTTCAGTTACCAGAGGATGGGGAAGCTGGGGGGATGGAGTGTGCTTGCATTTGTTTTATTATAAGATTATCCAGTCTTATGCTAGTGAATGTGGCTAACAACTGAATCAAAGTTGCATCTTGGAATATTAGAGGTCTCAGAGATCAGCTCAAGAGGCATCAGGTATTAAAACATCTCTCTATACTTCACACCCAGATACAGTTTCTTCAAGAAACTCATCTCCTCCCCCATGAGGCAGTTAAGCTACGTAGACAGGGGATTGGTCAGGTATTCGCCTCTGGGGAATCAACCTCCAGTAAGGAGGTAGCCATCTTAATAGGTTGTACTGTCTCATTTCAGGCAGACAATACTATTTTGGACCCTCAGGGTCATTATGTTTTTGTTACAGGTCTATTTAATTGACAAGAACTGGTATTGAGTAGTGTACATGACCCAGTGGGGGGGGGCTACCCAGGTTTTTTTATCGAGTTAGCTGATAAATTGTCCCCCTTCCTTAACCTTTTCTTCATTGTAGGCGGGGACTGGAATATCCCTCCCACTCAATATCTCAAGCATTCACTCGACACTCTCAGGCCTCCTACTGCCGCATAACAAACCTTGAGGGAATTCATGGAGCTAATGGGACTCTGTGACCCCTGGAGAGTGCTCAACCCACTAGCCAGCAGCTACTTGTTCTACTCCATGGTACATCACACATTGTCTATAATTGACTATATCCTTACTAGTTTCTCCCTACTCTCTGGTCTTTGCAATGCTGGCCTTGAACCCATTGTGATTTCTGACCACACAGCTGCCTGGTTGTTACTTTCCCCAAACTCTAATCAACAATGTGACACTTCATGGAAACTTAACACCCAGCTCCTCAAGGAAGAGCAAGTGATTGCTAGAATTTCTAACCTTATTCAATCTTTTGTCACCACTAACCAGAACACTGTTAGAAGACAGGACCACGAGTGGTGCACCTTGAAATGTTTTTTGAGGGGCGAATTCATCTGTCTGGCCTCCACCCGGAAACGTTGCAGGGAAGCAGAGGCATTAGCGACTCTGGTCCAAATATGCACTCTGGAACAATCTCTCTCCCCCACATCCTCCCCTGAGTCCTTAAAGGGGACAGGAAATTTGTGCTAATTGGAAGCTGTTTATAAAGTTCTTATTCTCAGAAATGATATGCATTCCCCTAAATTATCCATATGTAACTGTACCTGAATAAAAAGTAATAAGAAAAACTGTATTTTGCATTGTTTTGTTTTTATAGGCAGCATTCTGTTACAGTTCTCTTCATGGAACCAGTAATTTGGAGTTTTTACTATGTCATGATTTGTGTATAGCATGCTAATTATCAGCTGTTGACCTATCAGAACTATGCTTAGAGTTCTGTGCATGAATTGTGACATAGCTAAAACTCCAAATTACTTGTTCCATGAAGAGGACTATAACAGAATGCTGCCCATAAAAACAAAACAATGCAAAATACAGTTTTTCGTATAACTTTTTATACTGATACAGTTAAGTATAGCTAACTTAGGGGAATGCATATAATTTTTTTTTTTTTTATTAACCAAGCTTTATTATTTTCCAGCACCGTATAAATACACAGTATAACACACCATCATAAACATTAGGTGCAATTACTTGAAAACAGTATAATCCCTCCCTCCACCACCACCCCCAGAAGTGCATACCATAATTAACCACATAACTGCAGTGATGGAGGAAATTCATATCACTTATACTTCCAAGCTGCCAAAATTGCCTCCAAACTGCCCCACAATAAGGTAAAGGCTTTAACTCTATCTTGCATTGTTGCAATATGCCTTTCTAGTTGTAATGCCAACATAATCTCCCTATACCATTCCAACACTGACAGTGCTTTCTCATCAACCCAATGTCTCACTATTACTATTTTAGCAGATGCAGACACAAGTGCCATGTGTGCTCTTCTACACTTGGAGGTACCAGTTGGAAAGTAGTGAGTCATGCAAATTTCAGAGGTGAAAAGCTCATTTAGGCCAAGAATAGGGTCCAGGGTACTATTAATCAAAAGCCAGAATGTCTTAATATCGGGACACATCCACATCATGTTATATAAAGAGCCATGCATATAATTTCTGAGAATAACAACTTTATAAACAGCTGCCATTTATAAATTATTTTCTGTCCTCTTAATGCAAAAAAATGTTGTAGGTGCCGTATTGGTCCTTTTAAGAATAGATCCAGAAACAAATGATCTGATACCTTTTATTGGACCAACATGGATGTTACAGAAAAGAACAAAGTGCTCTAGCTTTTGAACCTACCCGGTCCTTCTTCAGAAGCTTTATGGCAGTTATTTTTCAAAATATCTGCCATAAAGCTTCTGAAGAAGGACTGGGTAGGTTCGAAAACTAGAGCACTTTGTTCTTTTCTGTAACATCCATGTTGGTCCAATAAAAGGTATCAAATCATTTGTTTCTGGATCTGTCCTCTTTAAGAAATCTATTATCCCTTCGGGACAAATATGCTACTCTCCTTCAAGAGAAAGCGGAATATTCTATTCTCAGGACTAAGTTCAAATACATTGAGCAAGGAGAAAAGGCGGGGCATTTACTCGCTCTTAGACTTAGGCAGCTGGAGGCATCCAGGATTATCCCCTCAGTTTCTGCTCCAGATGGATCTTTAAAAACTCTTCCCAGGAAAGTGGCTGCTGTCTTTGAAAACTTTTAATCCATTCTGTATGGTAAATGCCACCTGCCTCCGATCACCTCAGAAATGTCATCATATCTGGACTCTGCTCCACTGCCCTGCCTTATGGATCACCATTGCACTTTTCTATTGGCTCCCATCTCCCTAGCAGAGGTGAAATCCATAATAAATAGTCTTGCTCTGGATAAAGCCCTTGGCCCTGGTGGTTTTCCCTCAAACTTTTATAAAATCTTTCTCAAAGATCTGTCCCCTATTTTGTCCGACTCTATCAGTATATGTTCTCTGTGGAAGAGTTGGACCCCTCACTTCTGGAAGCCACTATAATCCTTCTTCTTAAACCAGACAAACCCCCTTCCAGTCTGGCGAGCTATCACCCTATTTCCTTACTAAACTGCAATATTAAAATCCTTGCCAAACTATTGGCAACCTGAATTAAGGAGGTTTAGTCTGGGCTATTAAATCCAGAACAGGTGGGGTTTGTTCCCGGGAGATCATCCACAGATCACCTCCATGAGCTTAGTCATTTGTTTAACACCGTCCAAGCTTCTCCTCTCTCAATGGCCTTAATTTCTCTAGATGCAGAGAAGGGCTTTGATAGAGTGGACTGGTCCTTTCTGTGGCTTTCATTACAGAAGATGGGCTTCCTGGTTCCATTTCTTCAATGGCTTAAAATGATCTATTCCTCTCCATCGGCAAAGATCTACTGCAATGGTGTTTTTTCTTTTGCTTTCTCTCTACATTCTGGCACAAGTCAGGGTTGTTCCCTATCCATTTTTCTCTTTGATTTTATCTTGAACCATTCATCTGGTGCCTTAAGACCTACCCTAACATAAAAGGCATCTGTAGAGGCAATCTCTGCCCCTCTATTTCAGTATATGCGGATGATTTCCTACTTCATCTTTCTGAACCGGTCCCTTCTCTGGCTGAGGCCTTAAAGATAATTGACCAGTTTAGTCATTACTCTAACTATAAGCTTAACCTCAGTAAAACTGATATATACCCTCTTAATCATTTTACCTGCAGTCGAAACTTTGCCTCATTTGGTATGCAATGGTCCTCTCTCTCTCTCTTTCTTTCTCTCTTAAATATTTGGGCACCTCTCTTACTTCCGATTCCTCTCTTATGGTGAAACTGAATCTTGCAGATCTGCTGGTGGTGATTCAGTAAGACTTAATAAGATGGAAAGATCTTCCTATTTCACTGTGGGGTAGGATTAATATAATTAAAATGAATATTCTCCCTAGGCTTTTCTATCCCTTAAGCATGCTAAATATTGTACTCCCTCTCTCCTTCTTTAAACGTATTCACTCCCTGGTTAACTCTTTCATCTGGCTGGACAAATCACATAGACGTTCTTATCTTAAACTGAGTCTTCCCAAAGATTTTGACGGACTCCGACTTCCTAACTTTCTACATTATTACTGGGCCAGTCACCTCTACAAATGTGGGAAGTGGTTCTCCAACCTGCAGTTTGTTTCTGACTCTGAGTACATCACTGTCTGGCTACAAACTGAATTGCATCTTTTTACTTTCCACAGTCTTTCACTCACCACAATTCTCTTTGCCCCATGGAAGTCTCTACCAGCCGCAATAAATGCCTCTCCAATTGGTATCTCTCTCAAAGTTTTCTCCCAAATTTGTGCCTATCTTAAAGTCTCCCTTTCTAAAGATACCATGCAACCTGTCTTTTCTAACCCAAACATTATGATTGGATGAACACCCAATGACTCCAGGTTGGCTTCCCTTACCACAGAATGTGAGGGTTGCTGACTTCTACTGTCAATCCTCCCTTCTGAAATCTCCAGAATTAATGGGAAAATTCCAGCTGGGCCCTTTGAGCATCTTCAAACTTTACCAGATCCGGCATCTGATAGTACAACAATTTGGACCCACTCCGAAACCTTCTGGTCTAAGGGACCTTCTCAACCAGGTACAAGAGTGGACCATTAAACCCCATGGTACATCTGGTCTGTATCTATGGTTGCTTACTGCCCACCCCTCTCTCTCTCCCTGGTCAGCTCCAAGGAATGGGATTTCTTGTTCCCAGGGATCAATCTTAATTGGCCAATACTTTGGAAAGATCTCCACACTTACTTAACCCAGGACCTGCTGCAACTTACTCAGTACCATATTCTAAACAACATGTATTACAACCCGGTCAGGCTAGCTAAGATGGGTCACCTCCCCTTCCCCAGTTGCACTAGATGTGGAACAACAGATGGCACCCTTCTCCATATTTTCTGGATCTGTGAAAAGATATCTTCTTTGTGGGTACAAATAGAAGAATGGAGTGACCTCCTCTTGGGACTAACTGGCCTTTTCTCCCCTGAAATATGTGTTATTGATGACTATTCTCAGATCCCAGTCAAAGAGAGGAGATACCACATGGCTTTTATCTCTTTAATGGTCAAAAAAATGGTCCTTAGACATTGGCTGGATCAGACACATATTTCATACTCCAAATGGCTACAAGAACTCTCTTTTGCCCTTCAGACTGAGCATATGATTGCCTTCATCTGTCATCGTTTACCTTCATTTAATAAGAAATGGGGCAAACATCATGTCCTTTACATATCCTGAATTCCTTGGAGCACTCTCTGTTCACCCCACTTTGATGTATGTATGTATTCGGTACTGATATCATTTTTAGAGCTTGATTCTAAAGGGATTACTTGGCACACTCTGGGGGAGTTGGGGAAGGGGTAGAGGGGAAGGTGTTTCTTTTTATTTTGGGGGTTTCTTTTGTTGAGTTATTTTCTCCTGTTTAATGTACACTCTTATTTTTCTGTAAATGGTGTTGTGTATGTTTTTCCTTCTTAAAAATTGAATAAAGCTGATTTAATTTAAAAAATAAAAGAATACAGCATGGCTGAAGCAGTTACTCATGGAAAGGTTTCTTTCTAAGCCAGTTTTTCTACAGAATGTTCAGTGTTATTTTTTATGCCTCTTAGCACACACTCTATGCTCTTAATTGCAATTTAATATTTAAGGAATATGAGACCTACACAGACTGATCCAAACTCAGCACTTTGAAAGAAGACACAATTGTTGGGGACTATATACTATCTTAAATAGTAGGTTGAATTTTTTTTCCAAAATTTATTGTTTTTTGCCTTTCATTTGTATGGCTCATGGTAATTCCACACACCCCCTCCCCATCACCCCATGTGTCAGGCACTAGTTATTCAAACATCATGATGCAATAACTCATGTATTGTTCATTGCAGAGTTGCCTCATATGTGCTGCACTTGCAGTCATACCCATAACCTGATACTCTCCATTCATTGCTTACTAATTATGTTTTCTTGGTAGTAAAATATGTAGTCACTGGGATTTGGACAAGCAGATAATATGTGCTTGGTGTAGCTACAGGGATTGTGAGGGAACAAAATCTATGTCCATGAATTACTGATAGAAATCTCTGCAGAACAAGAGCTATGAGACTGCTGCTGCTGCCACACTCAGCTTTAGGCTAAACAGATACTCAACTGTAGGCTGTCACCCTTAACACTGTGGCTGTAAAGCAGTCCTAGTTTCTAGGTGGTAAAAAAATCACCTTTGAATTAAAATATTATTTTAATGGCTTGGACTAGTCCAACATGTTTTAGGTTGCTGGATGGATCTGAATAATAAACTGATGTCAACAGTTAGTATTTTACTGGATTGTTCTCATTAAGAAAAATAGAATAATAGATAGGGGACTGTGTATTACAAGGGTGTAATACCATTGAGAGGTTCTGGGGACATGCTAACTTAGAGAGTGAAGCTCAAGAGGTTCCCATGTCCTCAGAACCTGGAGATGGTATTACATCTGAGTAAGGAACAGTCCTGTTTGTTATGTTTTGTAATATATGGATCCTATACAAAAGACTTCATGGCTCTCCCACACCTCAGCTCTGAATTCTTTTACTGCTATCCTCTGATAATGGCTGCCTGACCATTGCACTCAAAACTCACTCACTGTAACCACTCTCTCTCTCCACATTACTCCACTTCTGCTCCTTCCACAGTCCATCAAGTCATCAGCTCCGCTAGCCCTACCTATTAGTTGCTTTCCAGAGCTGCACAGTGAAGGCAGGATCAACCAGATATTACTTTAATGTAAAAAAAAAATATAGCCCAAATCATAGCAGGTCCCACAAACTCTTGCAACTTTTTAGTGACTGCTCCAGTCCCTTGCCCGCTATAGTTACTTCTGCACTTGATTCTCAGGAAAGAAGGATGCTGAGAGGAAAAGGCAGGATCAAACAGTTAAATATATGAATTTTTTTTAAGAAAACAAAAAAAAAAATTAAAATAAAAACGATATAAACATCTCAAGTATAATGGCTACAAATTACTCTCACTAAGCGAGAGACAGATGCTATTTTTTTTAACTGTTCTGCCTTCCCACATACAAAAGACAGCTTACCATAAGGCATGCTTTCAACATCATTACGTTACATCCCTAACAACTGCACTGGGCACCAAAGCAGCCAGCCCTACAGTGTGTAGACATATAAGACAGAGCACAAAAAAATAGCTCTGTTTCTGTGATATTAATATCTTTTAGAGCTTCGAATGATAGTATTATGAGCTCTGAATGATAGCATTATGGCACAGAAACAATAGTATCATCACTTTCCTAGTGTGTTATTATGGGAAATTTTTGTATGCTTTAATATGTTATTATGTTTATGTATCCATATATTACAATACTATTCACAGCTAAGCTTCATATCATAACAGATTCATAACCTGATTGTACTATTTTTAAGATGTGTTTCTATTTTTTAAGCCTGTCCCTGATTTATGTGGCAAGATGCTGTGAGGTAACACAGATACACACACACTCGCACACACACACTTGAACAGACAGCATAGCTCACACACATCTGAAACAGCTGGGGGGGGCGGCTCTAACATGTCATGGTGCCTGTGGATTTAAATTAATTACAGGGAGTAGTGCTGAACTGCATCTGGCAACTGTTTACCCAGTTTCATTTAGTTCACTTCTATTGCTGTAAACAAGTTGGCTTTCCTTTCCAGACCAAGAGCTTCACAACTGAAGCTCCTCAAAGGGATGCTTGTACCAAGTTCAGATTGAACAGCTGAGCTGTGATGGGAAGTGGCATCGCCCTTAGAAACTTGTTTCAAAAGCACTTAGGTTATTCCCTGGAATACAGTTTGCTTTTACCTACAGCTGCACAACTACAGTTTTAACTATAGCATGGCTAAATGAAATGACCCTCTATATAACACTGAACAGGAGACCCTACTCTACCTTGCAGAAACTGGGACATTATATTGAGTCTTTAGGGTATGATACACATCGCAGCTGGCATAATTACATAGGTTTGAATTACAAATATTGGGCCCTATGCAAGAACGAAATAGTTGCCTATACACTGTGTATCCAAGGCACGTAGGCAACCTTACGTATGAATGCCATGCAGCAGTGGTCCCAAGGACCCCCGGCGGCATTCACTAAGGGCATGCAAGTCACTTATGTGCATGCCACCAAAGTCCCATGGGTGACTCTGTGCTGGAGACATGTCTGCACTATGCAGCATTCACTAAGCTGTGTAGTGCTAGGCACAGGGGGTGCCAGGTAGGCCATTTGAGACCAGGCATAACCTGGTATGTGCCCCGTGTACTCCATCCACTGGGTGTAGTGGTACTGGGCAATGGGCCTCGTTTGTGCCACAGCCCACTAGCCAGCAGGGGAGGGCTGAGGCAGTGGCTCAAGTGAGTACCCAGCAGTAGTCCACACGATTTAGCTTTCCATGGCTTACTACCACTCTGTGCACCCACCACATGGGTGCAGGAGATCCACTGTTGAACCCAGTATGGGCATACAGTTGGATGTCTACCTGGGTCTGTGACTCCGTCCTGACTGCCCATACAACCCTGCACTCCGAAGGGACATGGCCATGGACAGGCACCCCAAAGGTGCATGTGGTCATGCATATCACACATCCTGCACCTGTCTAGGGCCATGTAGGTACGTGGGCAGGGTACATGCCTCAGGTGCATATTACCCACCCTTTAATGTATAGGGCCCAATGTGACTGCCCTTTACATGAATACATACAAAGGCCAGATTTAGACTTGAGTTTTTTTTTTTTTAGAGGATCCATTACATTAAATCATTTCAGCCTTTGCCTCTTTCAGTGGGTGTGGGGGGCTGGGGAGTGATCCACCTCTGCTGCTCAAAAATATGGACTGATGGATATCCTGAATGTTGTGTATAGCAGCAGACTCTCAACACATACAAGCAGATGTATTTTTGATCAACAGCAACTCCTCTGTCGGAAGCATAATCTGTTTTAGTATTCGTTTCTTGCCATCATCCGTTTTCCTAAAACTGCAAGCTTACACTTCATTTTGAAACTATACCCTCAGTGCCATTCTCTAGTTATGATATAGGCTATAATAATGGAATATAAGGACTTTTTCCAACATACACTATTTTTTGTTATATGGGCAGTGTATCAGCAAGCACATCCCTGATATGATACAATTCCAACATTTTAATCTGTTCTCATGTACAGTATTGCACATAAAGGCTTCCCTGTTATTAACATAAGCTGGGAGGTATATCCCCAAACCAGCTTGCAAGCAGCCCATTATGGCAATCGTAAGAGCTTTATGCCTTAACTGTTCTGACAGAACCGATATTCAAAAACATAAGTTTGTTAATAAATACCCCCAACTGTAGCTTGTCACCCTTAAAACTTCGTCTCCACACTTACCGAGACCTGGAACTTGCATGCCCATATGGGCAATGTCAGGGGTCACCATCAACCCTGGATCTCGTCCCAGCTTATTAAGCAGTTCAAAGACCAATACAAAGCCTGAGTGCACTACACGTCCACCCTAACCACTCAAGCCCACCTACTCCACAAAGCCCTCCAGAACATGTGCACTAAAGCTATACGTCAAGCAAAGTCAAATTGTTTAAAAAAAAATTGCAGTCAAAATCCAAATCTCCCCCTTCTTTTAGCAGGTATTCCACTCCTTAAGTGAACCCCCCCAGTGAATTCGTCAACACCTGTCCTAACACAAAATGGTCATCCAGTATCTGACCCAATCAGTGTAGCAGAAATCCTACATAGGTTCTTTACTACCTGTGCTCTGTCTGACCAGCCTTCTCCTCCCAGTCAGGTCTCCTCCTCCTCCTGACCCCCTAACCTCTCTCAGGCTGGTTTTGTCTTCCCAATCATGTCACCTCAAGAAGTCCTCCAGGTGCTCAGTTCACTAAACACTACCAAATCCAGTCCAAATGGCATTCATCCCATGCTACTTCACCTTTCAGCCGCCGCCATTGCTGTCCTGCTAGCTCACCTCCTAAACCTCTCCTTTTCAACTGGAACTGTCCCCCAGGCCTGGAAGCTAGCTAGTGTGGTCCCATTGTGCAAAGGTGGTGATCCATCAGTACCAGGTAACTACTGACCAATGTCACTGCTCACTGCGCCTGCCAACTTACAAGAATTCCTTATCCTGTCCAGACTATCTGAGTTCCTCTCCTCCACTGGCTTCCTCTCCCAGTTCCAATCTGGCTTCTGTAAGCACCACTCTACAGTTTCATCCATCCTGTGAGTCACTAACCATGTACATTCTGCTCTGAACTGTGGCCACTTAACAGCTGCAATTTTTGTAGATCTCACAAAGGCCTTTGACTCTGTCTCCCATCCCATCCTCCTTTCCAAGCTCACAGCAGCTGGGTTAGCATCACACAATGCAAACTGGTTCATATCTTACCTCAGCGACAAATCACAATCAGTGCATGTGGGTAACACCTCCTCTCCCCCCACCTATACTAGCAGGTGTCCAGCAAAGATCTATCATGGGTCCCATCTTATTTTCTATCTTCATAAATGACCTTCTTTCCATGTGTTCCTCCTTTCTCATACATATGTATGTGTATGACACCATCCTGTTCACCTCTGGACCCACCTTTGCTGATGCCCAACCCCCACCCCCACCAGCAGGACCTACTCAAGGTGCATTCCTGATTAACTGAAAACCAACTGAAGATTAGTACATCAAAGACTGTTGCATTAATCTTTGGATCAGCACAAAAATTAGCCAGATTACCACCCCCTGCACCCTTCATCATACTGGATGGTAATCCCCTGGACTATGTCCCAGCGTACAAAGTATCGAGGAGTCTGATTGGACTCCCACCTGGATTTCTCAGTCCATATACAGGCCATCACCACCAAACTCCATCCCAAGCTCAGAATGTTATATAGAAACAAAGACTCCCTCCCCATCCTGGTTCCCAACAAATTGGTAAAAAAAAGATTATTCCCATATTTGACTATGCCTATGTAGTATACAACACAGCCCTTGTATCCTCACAATCAAGGCTTTACACTCTGTTGAACTCTTCTAGTTGCTTTGCTTAAAAATCCTCCTCTCGTACCCATCATTGCAATCTCTACTCCTCCCTTGGCATCCTGCCCCTTTTTCCAGAGGTGCTCTATCTAGTCATTATACTTCATTGTCAAATTCTGGTTTGGGCTACTTTCCCCCATCTCTCATTCTTGCTGTCCCCACTTCCCCCTCCTCCAATGCTCTAAACACTAGGGACTCGTGCTCTTTCTCCCTCCCCCATACATCAGCTGGCAAATCTGCCTCTTCCTTCCATCTCCACTCCCTTTGGAAGTGACTCCCTCCCCATCTCCATCATTCTCCCACTTACACCTCCCTGAAACAGCACTTACACCTCCACACACATCCACGGTCATGCTTCTCTGCTGCCCCCTATGACTCCCTGGCACAGCTCAACTCAGGGTAAAAAGCCCTCCCTCTCTTCTACACATACAATTCTCGATTAGCTGCAGAACCTTTTAGTCCTATTGCATATAATGTACTCAAAGTTTACAGTACTTACCCTGCTGTTACTTGCTGTACTATACTATTATATCACCTATATACTTGCTGTATCTTATCTATTATAATATCAAATCAAATCAAACTTTATTTATAAAAGGTGCCTTTCCAAAACCAAGGTGCCTGTATATAACATAATAAAATCAATAAATAATTAAAACAATATTAAAATTAATCTAAGGCAGGAGCATTTAAAAATCATTGTATGCAAGGCTAAAAAGATGTGTTTTTAATAACTTAAATCCTTTCACAGTATTTTACATTTTGTTACTGGATTATGGAAAAAGACACATCTTTGCTAACTTTACAGAATTTTGGGTTGTGTTTCTTTTTCTGAATTTTTTTATTACCGGTTAATAATTATTTTACATAAGATCCATTTGAGGCTTTTTCCAGATTTCATTGTTAATTTGTTTCCTAAACCGAATAATACTGTTTCCACCAGATTGCAAAGCAGGAATTATTTTAAGGTTCTTTTTTTATGGCTGTGGGCAGAGCCTATAGTCATCCTGCTTTCGCTTCAAAAAAGATGTTTCTGTGGAACACATCTTTTAGGAGTTTTCAGTGTATCTTTCCATCAACTGCAAAATAGTGCACATCCCCTCTGATTTATGCTATTGGCTGCTTTGCCTTAAAGGCAAGGGAGATGCTACTGTGCCTCCAACTTCTCAGGATATAAACAAAAAAAAACCTTTTGAAGCTGCTGTCACTTAACCCTTACGGGGCTGTAGAATGAGCATTTGTCCAGCTCAAGTCAAATGGATTCATTCCAGTTCTTTTAGCAGCTGAGGGGTTAACTCATTATCTCCTTACTTTGACTGACTACTGACCCAGTAGCACATGGCTAATTAGGCACATGTGTTATGTGGGGGACACAGCAATGTAAGAAGTAGGTGTGGACTCCCCCCCCCCCAGAATCCCAGCCTTGAATCTGGGAGTCATCATGTAGGAATTTCTACTGTCGACTGCTGTCAACACTTCCACATGTCTAAGTTATATAGTTCAAAAATAAATTAGAATTACAAAACCAGTCATACAGAGGGTATAATGACTTGAATAGTTGTTGCTTTTTATGTTTCTTTTTGTTTGTTTTCTATTTCTGGTCCAAAATAAATATCTGTTTATAAATGTATGAGCCCTGTTTGATAAATGAATGCTCTAGTATGCCCCCAGGATGGCGACACTATTATAGCAAAAACAATACTGACAACATCAATGTTTTCACTGTAATAGTCCGCCAGAGACCCTGGCACTTCCACTCCCGGTCCTGCACTCCCTCCCCGATCCAACTCCAACTCGGAGCTAGAATCCTTTAGATCAGGGTGTGAGGGGGCAGAGCCCCTCACATGGGATGTGCAGTAGCTCTGCCCCTTGATGAAAAAACAGCTGGGGTCTCCATTCGGATTTGTGTTAACCACAATCCTTAAAAACGTATTTATGGCTACAGGCCTTTGGAAATTGAAATAGCTGATTTTATTAACTGGTGTCTTTTCTTTTAATTATTATTTTATTATTCTGTGTTAGTATTTTAAGGTGTGTTTATTTATGAATTGTAAGGCACCTTGATTGCTGATAAGGTGCTTAATAAATAAAATTTTATTAATTTATTTAACATAATCCATCGCTGTGATAGTGGTCAACAACTTAGTTGTCAAACCGGCATCATAGAGCTGAATGCTCTGCTATGCCATGCAGCTCCAAATGTCAGTACTAAAACAATGTTATCAATCTGTGCCCATTTGTCTGTTGCAGCAAGGTTAAACCGATCCCATGCTAAGGAGGCACATTCTGTAATTGGACACTGTCTATTCTACTTCACTTTGTGATCCATTTTAACTGGAATTTTAGGCACAGAAATAGGGTTTAAATAACCTTTAAATTCTGTTCTGTTATTCCCTCTGCATGCATTTACTGTCAATTTACATAATGTATCGCCTTGGAATCAGTTTAACCTTGCCGTAACAGGGAAATGAACATACATTCTACAGCAAAATGTATTCAACTCAGATTTAAAAAACAAATATTTGTGAATAGATTCTATTTTGCAACAGTAGCCATGAACATGATAAAAGTAGCCCTGATCTAACACAAGTGCTCATGGGCCATCACATGTAAATGGCACTGGTGGGATTTGAAGGAGGTGATTAATTTATCTCAAGCCAGGTAACAACTTTATAAACATAAGACTGCAGAATACTGTTTTCTGTTGTGCCATAAATCTGATGTACCACATTTTACTGCCATGTTTTCTATGACACCTTTCAGATCACCTTATGAGGATAGGTTGAGGGACCTTAACATATACTCATTATAAGTTCATAGGTACAATTACAAGTCTATGAGCAACTTGTGCCATTTAAGGACTCATCACTATTTAGTGGACAAATTCCCACTTCTTATGTCCCATATGAAGGTCCAACAAATGCTTAAAGGCAGATATATTATTTGTTGTGACCACTGCAGCTGCGAGTGAATTCCAAACACCTGCAGTTCTTTGGTTGAACCACCTTGCTATTTTTGTAGTCCTATACTGTTCTACTTTTAGTTGAAAAGGGTGGGCCCTAGTTGCTTTATCCAAGTTTCTTTCTTTTCTACATAGCCCTGTAGACTCCCAAAGTATACTATCTGTTAGAGCTTTAAATACAAAACATAAATCCCCCCTGGTCTTCTGATATGCCATAGAAAGGACTCCCAATTCATGTAGCCTAACACTATAAAGTTGTTCTCTCAGTTTATACACACATTTTGTTAGTCTCCTCTGTACTCTTTCTATCTGCTTACTGCTGGCTACACTTTGAGGTGTACAGAAAGGTGCACCATATTCCAATATGGGCCTGACCAAAGACCTATACAGGGGCACCAATACCTCCTATCTCCTACTCCTAATGTTCCTTAAGATATTTCCAATGACTATTTGCCCACTTGGCTGCATTTTTATTGTGTATATCAAAGGTTACAATTTTAGAAATAACTCCTAAATCCCTTTCATTGTCAGTGTGAGCAATAATTTTGGTATTTATTTTATACTCTGCACAAACATTGTTATGACCAAAGTGCATAACTTTGCACTTGTTTTCATTAAATTGTAGTTTAAGTTTAGAAGCCCACATTTCTAGATTTATTAATTGTTTCTGAAATTCCTGTAAGGATGCTACGTCATTTACTATGGAACCTACCTTCATGTCATCTGCATGTTTGCAGAGCCATGCACCTGCAGAGACATGCATTGAAGAAACAAAAAGATTAAATAAAACTGGTCCTAATATCAACCCCTGTGGGACCCCACTCAACACTACACCTTAATCAGATAGGTATCCTCCAATCTGTACTCTTTGCCATCTATTTTCTAACCAGGATTGAATCTAATATAATAAACCCTCACATACCCCCAAATCTCATAAGGACATCAAAAGTATTTTGTGAGGCACTGAGTCGAAAGCTTAGGTATAATCCAAATATACCACAGGTACGGAAAGACCCTGATCAAGCGCCTGACTCACATGCTCAAAAAAGTGGAGCAGATTAATGACACATTATCTTCCGGAAGCAAAATCATGCTGGGTTTCATCAAATATTTGCATTTCCCTAAGATTCTCTTCTAAATGTTCCTTAATGAACTTCTCCATTATTTTTCCTAAGACCAGAGTTATACTGATTTGTCTGTAATTGTCAATATTAGCTTTATCCCCCGACTTAAAAATAGGAGTAATGTGTGCCATCCTCCATTCCTTAAGCACTCTTCCTTCTTTGAAATATTAAAGAGTACTGAAAGTGACCCAGCTATTTCCTCTGCTATATTAACTAAAACATTGGGTGCAGACCATCAGGGCCTCCAGATTTATATATGACAAGGTCTCTTAATTTGTCAAGAATTTGATGGTGATCTCGGAAAGCTGGCCTAAACTATTCAAGGATTTATTTATAAATGTACATGAGGTATCAGGCTTTAAAAATACACTAAGAAAATGGTTGTTAAATACTGTAGCCATGTCTTTTTCCTTGTCAATTGTTTCATTCCCAACTTTTAGACTGATTATCTGTTTCTGACCCTGTCTTAAACTTCCAATATAATTGTAAAATTGTTTGTAATTATTTTTCTTGTCAGTCGCCAACCTCACTTCTGCTCTACTTTTTGCTTTCTGTATAGTTTTCTTGCACTGGCCAACCAGTTCCTTATAATTAATCAGTCTTTCTTGTGTTGGATTTTCTCTATAGTTTTAGAATTTCCTAGTTTTTTTTGTTGACCAATCTCCATATTTTTTAATTAAATCATTCTGGCACCCTACTCTTATTGCATTTCTGAATTTGTGGCACATACTCCTATATACGATACTGCAATTTGTTATTAATTTTCTCCCAAATTTCTTCTGGGGTTTGATGCATCAGATCTTCCTGTCAGTTCCAGCTACCTAATACCTGTTTAATCTTAATGTAGTCAGCCTTTCCGTAGTTCCATATATTAGTTTTCCCACTTATTTTAGCTGTTTTTTCGCAGAGAGAGAACAAGTGACCATATAGTAGTTGATAGTACCCAGGGGTTTCAATATATTTACATTTTTCATTGCTCCCTCAATATTACAAAACAGTAAATCGAGTATGTTCTTTTCTCTTGTATTTACAGTAACATATTGTTCAAGTGAACTGTTCAAACAAATTTTGATAAACCTCTCTCCTAACTGAGTATTCCCCTGTAGGGAATCCCAGTTTATTGTAGGGAAATTAAAATCCCCCATTAATAGGGGTGGGTGAAAGTTGCGAATTCCGCTTTTGTGGAACTTCCGCGAGATTTTGGAAATTTCAAGGAAATTCTGTAACTTTCACCATTGGTGAAACTGGGATTTTCCATGGATTTTCGTTGAGTTCCATGGACTTTTTTGTGAACTGCATAAAAATGCATATAAACTGCAGAATTTATTCTATCCACAGTTTAATGAACTGTCAGTGAATGAGCGCTTGCTTGTACAACCATGTGGTCATTCACTGACAATTCAGTGGGCCACTGGTAGTGGAGGAGAGAAAAGGGCTGTGCTGGTGGTCTGCTCAGGGGCAGGGTGGGGGCAGTGGGGTTGTAGCAGATGAACTGTCAGGGTGCGGGGGTTGGGGTCCACTAAACACCATGGAATTTGGATTATTTTTTTTTATAAGGGATTAGGATGGGGAGGTCCATTAGACACCAGGGAATACTGGGAATAGAGGGGGATGAGTCAGTGGACTGCTGGCTGTTTTTTGTAGATTAAGGAATCCAGGATAGGGAAGGGGGGTCTGCTAGACATCAGGGAAATAAAATGGTTTGGGGGGCCATGATCAGTGGGTGGGCAGCCACTAGAAACCAGGAGGGTCTGAGGAAGGGATTGGAGGTATTTATGTTTTTTACTGGGACCCCTGATTAGTGGGTGGTGGATTCATGAATTAAACTGCAGTTAAAAAAAAGCCTCAGAACTGACCATTGGCAGTGATCCTTTCTGCGGATTTTTTCCCTCAGTTTAATAAGTTAACCTGCAGTTTGTATATTTATTCCACAGTTTTAAGGCAGAATTTCCGTGAAAGTTCTGAAAATGATTTCTGAACTTTAGCGGAAGTGAAATTCACACTTTTACCAAAATTCCGCCGGTGGAAATTTTTTTTCGCACATCACTACCCATTAATATACAGTTCTCTGTTGTTATCTTGTCATCCAGTATATTCAGAAACTGATTGTTTTCTGTTTCATTCGGGTTGGGCAACCTATAGCAGAGACCCAGGGTAATTGTTTTTTTTCCCAGTACAAAATTTGGTCCATAATTGTTCTACCATAATATGATCACTATGCAGTGTTTCCAAAACATGTGCTTTTAAAGATGTTGCTATAAATAAACCCACACCACCTCCAATCTTTCCTGATCTAGATTTGTGGAAAAAATCGTAACCAGGAATCCCCTCAACCCAGTCGTCATCTTTCAACCAGGTTTCAGTCAATCCACAAATGTTGATGTCATATTTTTTCATTATATATTGAAGCTCCCCAAACTTATTTTTAATACTTTTGGCATTGATCAACAACATATTTAACTCTTTTTTCAGGTTCAATTGAGGTGGTTGACTTTCTCTCCTGGTGAACAATGGGACCCTTACCCTGAACAGATCTCAAGAGACCCTTTCCCTTCAATTTCTAATTTAAAAAAGTTTCAATATTTTTTCTGAAAATCTGCCCCAGTATCTCGCTTCCCTTTCTGTTAAGGTGCAAGTTATCTTTGCTATACAAAGAATTGTTGTCACAAAAAAGTTTTTTATAAACAGATGCCCCTGCATCAGACACCATCTTTGGGGCCAATTATTCACCCTAATTATTTTCTGATTTATATGATTACTGGCTCTGGGTACAAGTAAAATCTCAGAAAAAATAATGGTGTCATGGAAGTCATTAACCAGTTTCTCAAATTTTATATACTCTAGTAGTATCTGGCCCTCTTTTGTATTCTTCAGATTATTAGTGCCAGTGTGAATTAATACCACAGATTTATCATCCTTCTTTTCCACTATTTTAGGTAGCAGCACCGCAACATCTGATAACTTTGCTCCAGGTAGAAATGAACTCATTACAGTCTCCTTACAATCTTTAGCCGTATAGGCATCCATGTATTTCACTATTGAGTCACCAACTATGTATATTTTATTACTAACATTCTTGGGGGCTCTGCAGTGCTTTCTACTTCCATGGCCTGATCAGGTTGCTGTATTTGACTATAACCTGCTCATTCTCTGCCCCTCCCTGCATCTGATTGTTGTCTCCCTGTGATGTAGTTACATTCCCATGCCTTTTAATATCCCTTACAGTATCCATATCTTTGGGTACACTAGCTATGACTCCAGCCCGTACACCTTCCAGTAAGCCATCTGCCTGTCCATTTGCCTCTTCTAACAGGTGATGTAAAGGGGTGAAGGTGTTGCATGTTGGGATATGGAAAGTCATTGCTCTCCTTCCTTTTTTGGCATTATTGGATACTGCCAGAAATTCCCACTCCTCACTATCCTCTAATCTTCTCCTACTTCTTTTTTGGTTTGTACTTGAGTCCCTGTTTTGTACTTTCCTATCCTCTTCTGCTGTACTTATTTGTTTAAAGCATTTCAGTTCTAGTTCGAGTCCTACCATTTTAACTTTTAGCTCCTTTAATTCCAAGCCTTGCCTGCATGTAAACTCAGTCAAACCAGTACTAGGTTCTAAACTAAATTTACCACACTCCCTACATTTTATACCAAGATCTCTGCTTTTGAGTGTTACAATAAAATTATCCATTTTCAGCATATCATGTACCAACACATGGTGTATACATGAAATATGATACTAATAAGGTACAAAAGAAAAGGAGTCTTACAGTTGCAAGTCAAATAGGCTGGCTCCTGCTCCTGCTACCCTGTTAAACATGCTTAAACACATACGCATAGATGTTCGTGTCTCTGTGCTCATCTCTGCATGCACCGACTCGTGCTTGAGCTTGTGGCGCTAGATCCCTCATTTAATTTAAATGTGCCATGACCTGGAAATGTCAATAAGGGTTGTGGTCACAAAAAAAGCTAAAAACAATCTTACTGGACTACAAAAGTTATTCCAACCCCTACAGCAGTCTAAAAAGACCTAGCATTTGTTACCTATGCTGAACCCCAGTAAAATTAGCAATTAAGAACAAGCTGTAGTTCTCCATAACACCTTTGGAGAACTACAACTCCCATTAGACTTCCTGTGCTAGACCACAGTCTCCCCTTGGTCTAAATAGTCACAGAAAATAGATGTTTTTTTTTTGATTTGTTCAAAAATGAGCAGCCAGAAACTAGGTGTCTGCCCCCTGTCCCTCTTCTTTTGGCAGACACACAGGCTCAACAGGTACTCAGGCACTGGCACTCACTTCCTCACTCAATTTAAATGTGCCTTGACCCAGAAGTGTTGGCAAGGGTCGCAATCACAAATAAAGCCACAAACAGCCTTACTGGACTAAAAAAGTAACTCCAACCCCTACAGCAGTCTAAAAAGACATAGCGCTTGTTAGCTAGGTTGAGTCCCAGTAAAATCAGCAATTAAGAACAAGCTGTAGTTCTCCATAACACCTTTGGAGAAATACAACTCCCAGTAGACTTCCTGTGCTAGACCACTCTCTCCCCTTGGTCTAAATAGGCATAGAAAATAGATTTTTTTTTTGTTTTGTTTTTCCAAAATGAGCAGCCAGAAACAAGGTGTCTGTCCCCTGTCCCTCTGCTTTTGGCAGACACACAGGCTCAACAGACACATAGGAGGAGAGAAGAGAGAGGGGTGATATGATCGAACCCTTCAGGTACTTAAAGGGCACCAACAGGGTTAGTACAAATGGCATGCTTAGATTAAAGGGAGAAGGAATTACTAGAGGGTACAGCCTGAAGTTGGTGGGGGTTAGTTTCAGGACAGAGGTGAAGAGACATTACTTCACAGAGAGGCAGGTATGGGGGTTGAATGCACTTCCTGAGGAAGTGGTATCTCTTAAAACAGTGGAGAGCTTCAAAAGGGGGTGGTACAGAATCAAGGGCAAGATACTAGTCAGTGGGAAGTTGAGTGGGGAAGAGTAGGAAGCAAGGGGTGCAGGGCAGCAGCCGGAGTCTAACCTGTGTAGTGCATGAGTGAGCTGACATGATAGGCCAAGTAACCTGTATCTGCTGGCATTTTTGCATGTTCATATGTTCGTATCACTACATTTTCTTACTTCAGATCTGAGATTTAGACTTGCTACTGTTATTGCTGAATATGCTATTAGTTAAAACAGTGATTAAGTTGTTTTTCTATTATGACAGGTTTGTACAAGGGGTAAGTGTGGTTATGTCAGAAATTAAAACTATAGACTGGATTACATTCTAATATACTGCACAGAGCAAGATGAATTATACTAAAATGTTTAGTGACTGCAGTGTACAATCAGAGATTATGACTTCATCTCAGTCAGACTGCTGGAAGCCGTGAAAAGATAACAAAAAAAAAAACAAGCATTTGTCAATGCTGAAGGTTTCCTTGCATGGTATATGTGGGATGGCATTCAGCAGCACTCATGGAGCTCATTACTTGGAGCTTTTTCACGCTCACAACAGCCATATCGACTCTGGCTAGAGTTTGTTTTATACTGCTATGGCACAAAAGTCCATACAATTTAAAGTAACAAAACTTTATAATGCTCTACCAATCTCTGTTGTCAGCAGCTCAAATATATCTGTTTTAAAGATTTCCTTGAAGAAGTTTCTACTCTCTAAATCAATGTAAATGTTTTAATTGACATTTTATTGTAATTTTGTTTTTTCTTATGATTGTCTTCTATGTTATGTAATTTTATATTTGTATTATTATGTGTATTGTAACTGGACGCCAGTGAAAAAGGGCATTTTTGCTCACAGGCTATTCAGTATAAAAAGAATAAACAAACAAATCTATGTATATACTGTATTATTTTTTTCTTTTTCAAATCTCTGTACTTACTTGTTCCCATGTCCCCGGGTCGCACCTGGAAACGAGCCCCAGCACAGTGTGCCTTTGCCGGTCACCAAAATTTTAAGTAAAATAAATAAATACTGTGCTGAAAACCATTCCTAGTTTCAATATTAAACTGATCATAAATAGGTGGCAAAAAATTACCTTTGAACTCAAATATTATTTTACTGGTTTGGACTAGTCCAAAGTACACTAGGTTGCTGGATAGATCTAAATAATAAATGTTAGTCAACTGTATGTGTTTTGCGACATAGGCATAGTTCTCATTAAGAAAATACTATTCACAACTAAGCCACATGTTGTAACAGGTTATTGACCTGATAATAATATTTTTTAAGATGTGCCTCTTTTTTTTAAGCTCTGTCCCTGATTTATGTGGCAGGATGCTATGAGGTAACACAAATACACACGCACACACACACACACACACACACACACTGTTGATCAGACAACACACAGTAACTCACACACATCTGAAACAGCTGTGGGGGAGCTCTAACATGTCAAGGTGCTTGTGGGTTTAAATGAGCCACACTGAAGAGCTCTGAACCATGTCTGGCAACTGCTAGTCTGCCCAGTTGTATTCAGTACACTCCTGTTGCTGTCAACAAGTTGGCTTTCCTTTCCAGACCAAGAGCTTTGATACCATAGCTCTTCAAAGGGATGCTTGCACCAAATTCTGATTGAACAGCTGAGCTGCAATGGGAAGTGGCACTGCCCTTTAAAACTCCTTTCAAAAGCACTCAGGTCATTCCCTCGAGTGTGGTTTACTTTCAACTACAGCTGTACAACTACAGAGTTTTAACAACAGCATGGCTAAATGAAATGCCCTTCTATATGAAACTGAGCAGGAGACCCCAATATACCTAGCAGAAACTGGGACATTATATTGAGACTTTTGGGTATTTCTTATACACATCACAGCTGGCATAATTACATAGGTCTGAATTAAAAATAGTGTGACTGACATTTGCATGAACACTTACAAAGGCCAGTCTTCAGACTGAGTTTTTAAATATGGATTAATGGATATCCTGAATACTGTGTATAGCAGCAGACTTTCAACAGATACAAGCAGATATATTTTTGATCAGCGGTAACTCCTCTACCAGAAGCATGATTTATTTTCAAATGTGTTTTTCATCCTATAGTTTTATAAAACTGCAAGTTTGAACTGCATTTTGAAACTATACCCTCAATATCATTCTCTAGTCCTGACATATGGTATAGCAACTATTTTATAAGGACTTCGATCAGCATACAAGTAATTTTTGATATATGATCAGTGTATCTGCATGCACAACCCCTGTGTGATATAATTCCTGCATTTTAATCTGCCCTCAGGTATGGCTCAGAGACTTCCCTGATATAAACGTGAGCCAGGAAGTATATCCCCAACAATGGTTGCAAGCAGCACATTATGGCAACCATTGTAACTTTATTTATTTATTCATTTGCTTACTCGGTAGGTGCACTGGTCCGAGAACTGTTTTCAGTCGCAACCTGGGCCATAGAGGATGGCAACAGGAATACAGCAAGTGCATGTACAAAGGAGACAGAACAAAGGCATAATCAATTGATGGAGAAAAATATACAGAATATTTTCATAAATATATATAAAATAGCAACAATAATTGATGAATATGTTTATTACACCAATGGCAGGTAGTACTAGGAAGAGAGAAAAGGGGGGGGGGACATGACAGTCAGCCAGGAGAGCAGGTGCAAAGGGTGGAGGTCAGAAGGTGAGATCTAAGAAGAGAGCAGAAGAGTCCAGGGGAGTCAATGGTTCTAAGTGGGGAGGGCAAGTTGTTCTAGAAGGAAGGGGCTGTGGATGAGAAAGCACATTTACCCATACAGGTGGTGACTAAGGGGTACTCAAGCATGGAGCCAGTGTCAAGACAGAGCTCCCGAATGCACACTTTAGGCCAAAGGAGGTGGGAGAGCGGGGAGGTAGCTCGGTTTTGGGTAGCCTTATTCACTGTACTGGGCAGGAGATAGGTTCATCGGGCGGATGGGGGGAGCCAGTCCAGGGACTGATAGAGTGAGCAGTGGTGAGTGGAGTATGGGACCAAAAGGGCAAACTGGCAGATATTGTTGTAGGTGGTGTTTAGCCAAGCCTGGTTAGTGGAGGAGGTAAGGGTGTAGAGGGGGCACAGTAGTCAAGTAATGGTAGGAGATGGGACTGGGCAATAGCAAGCCGGGCTTCAGGAGTGAGATACCTGATTAGGCAGTAGCTGAACCCTAATTTTTGATTAATGTGGTGTATAAGGATATCTATGTGATTGGTGAAAGTAAAGGCAGGGTCAAAGAAGTGAACTGTATCCAGTGGTGACACTTCGGGGGAAAGGATGGAGAGAGTGCTGTGTGTTTGGGTGAGTTTAGCTAGCCTGGGTTTTGAGCCAAAGAGCATTGCCTTAGTTTTTTTTTTGGTGTTGATGAGCAATTCCTTTGTGGAGAGCCATTTGTCAGCATTGAGGTAGTCTGTGGTAAGGGAGGAGGAGGAGAGATTTGACAGGGATTTATCGCTTGAGTAGAGCATAAGGTCATCTGCATATAGCAAGGACTGGCAGGAGAGGCTGTCTTGAGGGAAAGAATTTATGAACAGGGAGAAGAGGATAGGCCCCATGAATGATCCCTGAGGAACCACAGTGGAGACAGGAAGGACAGAAGAGGTAGCTTTACCCACTGACCAGCTGTTAGCATGCAGTGAGTTAGTTGAGGAACCATTTAGCAGTGGCAGGGGACAATCCAAGGTGGAGGAGAGTATTTAGGAGAATATTGTAGTTCACCAAGTCAAATGCCTTGGAGAGATCCATGAAGACAGCTCCTGTTAGCATCCCTTTATTCATTTTATGGAGGACATGACTGGAGAAACAGGCTAGATCAGTGGTGATGCTGTGCCCTGTTCTGAAACCTGTTGTCGGGGACACAAAAGGTTATATTTCATGGCATATTCAGTAATCTGAAGGTGGACAGTCTTTTCAAGTAATTTGCTGAGAGGGGAGAGAATGGATATAGGGTGATAATTATCCATATTTGTGGGTCAGCAGACTTAAAAACAGGGACAACCTTAGCCTGTTTCTATATTGGTGGGACTGTAGCCAAGGCAAGCAAGAGGTTGAAGATTTTTGTGAGGGGTTTAGCTATATTATGGGCCACTATCTTGAGGAAGCATGGAGAGAGGCCATCTCTACCAGCACTACCCTTATTTGGGAGACTCCAGAGTAGTTTAAGAGTATATCTCATAGAGAGAGAGTCCTAAAGTGGAAAGGGGGCAGTCGGGGGGGGGGAGTAACACCTTGGTCTGGGGTTGTGTGAGGGCATTTTGTGAATGTATTCATCCAAGTTTGTATACTTGTTGTTTAGCACATCAGCAAAACTGACAGGGTTTGACAAGGGGCCATTGGGGGTGAACAGTTGAATGGAGGACTGTTTATTCCCAAGGGAAATTAGAGGGCAGATAGTAGACCAAAAGTGACTAGGGTTGCCAAGACTACGAGACTGGGGATTACATAGGTAGGTAGTCTTGCTAGTGGTTATAAGTCTTTTACATCAATTACGTAGGTATCTATACGCATTCCAAACTTCTGGGGAGGGGTAGGCTTTAAAGGCAGACCACTTGGCATCCTACGCCTTCATAAACCTTAGGAGGTACTTTGTGAGCCAACAGCTGTCACCTACATGGCCTCGCCTAGTAGTTATTGGAAAATGCTTTTCTTGAATGTTGGTGAGTGCAGCGAGGAAGAAGTTTCAGGCATTTGTAACATCAGTTGTGATGTAGAAAGGACCCCAGTTGATGGCGAGGATGTCTCGTTGGAGCTGAGAGGGATCAAATTTAGAGTAGTCTTAGAAAGTAAGGTACTTGGGATGCCGGGGTTGTGGACCAGGTACAGGAGGTAGGTGAATGATCGCTGCTGGAATGGAATAGTACCCCAGCATGGGTTATTCTGTCCTCTCTGTTTGTCATGATCCAATTGATAATGGAGTGGTTTGGGGAGTGACTATTGAGCTTAGTGGGGGTAGTAATGAGTTGGGTGAGGTTGTAGCACTTAAGAAGGCTGAAGGAGTCAGATGTTGTGTTAACTTGCCAGTTTATGTTAATGTCACCTAGTATTATGGTGTTCCTGGGGGGAGGGGGATCCAAAACTAGTAAGTATGTGGTTGAGTCCACTAACTGTTCTGAGCCCACATCCAAACACACATGAGTCTGTTAACAAATATAATTATTTTGCCTCCATTACCCTCTTGCTTTTGGAAGTTAACAGAACGACGGCTTTTGGTAATACATTACTTTTTTCACATTAGATTTGCCGATGACTGTTTGTACTGTGCAATTAAGTTTTGTCTTTTTCTGACAACAATTTAATATAAGTACTATTCCTGTGTTTAACCAAGTGCTGCTCTGCTCTGGTCATTGTCCAATATAGTTCAAACCCTTGGGGCCACTAGCATTTTACTGAACTTTTTCAGCACTTTATTTCTACTAGCACTCTGGCACTTTTTTGATGTACTTTGCACTTTTGTGGTTTTGAAAACTTGTCAACAAATGAACTTGTTTTGCTACCATAGTGATCTGGACAAGATACTCAAGGGCTGAAACTATAGTTTTAATGAATGGAACCCATACAAACAGAATTAGAGGATTATACTTATGAATTTCTGAGGTAAATCTAACCAGTTGGTACAAATCAGAACTATTTATGTGAGTTGACTCTAGTATGACCAATTTCTTGCATATTTTTGAAGGAAGACATGTGCTATGGAATTTTCAGAAATCAAGCTCTGAATTTTTTATTACATAACCACCTCAGTAGCTAATGGGGGATTCATCCAAACTCTGCTGAAATGTTTAGGGAAAATTGACTCTGAAATTGTATGAACTACAAACTTAGCTTTGGCAGTTACAGTACATGCTATGTGGGGGAGTTCTATGGTCATTACCTTACTGCTCGGAACCATGATATCATGGGCCACAAACTATCTTTTTAATATTTTGCTCATCAGATGTCAATAAAATATTTGACATCCTTAACTCTATGGTGATTACTTTGGACCAGTTTTTGGTGCTTGTCCCATCAGAGGAGGCATTTGGAGGAGGTCAGTGCTCTTGTAATCAACTTATGAGTTATCAAACCATTTTTAAGTATTCCTGCCATCTGGGCTGGCACATCCCAATTCAAGATATACCTCTAATAGAGTCATCATACCAGCTGGACAGAATAACTCCAAATTTATCAGCAACAGAAACATTGTAAGGGCTTCCCAAGGAGAGACCTTAATAAAGGTCCTGTGTTACAAGGAGTGTAACCTGTAATGAGATAAAGTCTCCATGGAGGGGCCTCAGATGGATACTCCATCGGGAATGTTGGTCTGGGACTATGTCATTGCTGACCCCGCCATCATAAAACAAGTGAGCAAAAACATGGGATGGGGCATCAAACTCCCCAGTCATCAATATTAAAAGAAAAGGGAAGGGGGGGGGGAGAGACAGCAATGCCAAAGAGAAGGGTCATGGTATCAAGGGCACTGTACCCTGCAGGGACCAATATCAAGTAACTTCCCCCTCCCTTCCCAATTGACTTCCAAGTGATGCAATAAATCAATGTTTAAAACCAGTGTGAGAAAGACTAATCTGATGGCAGTTCTCAGGTGAGGATAGTTAAGTTGTAACATATAGCAGTGCAAAGTATGTAGTCCACACAAGTGCATTAATAGTATTTTTCCTATTTGCAGTGTATCCTTCTAAAAAAATCCACAAAGGTAGCATATCAGTGCTACTGTATTTGTATCATCTGTAAACAGTTGTATGCTGTTTGTTTGACCTGATGATGGCTGTCTGTGGTTACTTGTGTGGTCTCGCCCTTTCGCTGATTGTGAGGTGGGGGTGCAGGGTTAGTGTTGTAAATGCTAACACCACATTTCCTACTTTTCTGGTATTAAGTTGAAATCCAACTGATACATTAATGTAGTTTTTTTGCAAATAATTATCATAATTATGTTTATGTAACAATGTTTGCATTACCTGTATGAAAAACAAATACACTTATGAATAGGCAATGTTGCTCAAATGTTTATCTCACTGTATAACAATAAAGTTAGATACTGCTACCACTACATAATTCCCCTCAAAATAATTACAACTCAAGATCAAGTCAGAATAAAAATCTAACTCCACCATGGGAGTTAATACAGTAGGGAGCAGTGGGTGCAGCAGCAGCAGCATGGTTGTGCATCTGACTGCTTGTGCCAGTACTGTTAGGAGGTGGAGATGCCAGTGATGGTGTTGGACACCTGGCCACCAGTGTCAGTAGAGTTGGAGGGGTGGGGAAAGCAGTGGTTGAGTTTAGTCACTGACCACTGTTGTCAGTACTGTTGGGGGATAGGATTACTGGCGGCTGGGTTGGGCACTCAGCCACCAGTGTCACTTGTGCTGTGGCTGGTGGTAGAAGGATACCAGTAGCAGCTTTAGGCAAAACAAGTGTAAGCATGCTCTATCTTCTTCTGGCTCAAGGCAGGCTAATAGAAAGCACTGTAATGGCTAAAGCCTGACCCTGAGGGTTGCTCTCTACTGTGTCTTAGCTTGGAGACATGGGTCCAGAATTTCAAAGGATGACACAGGGCTTGCATCAAACCCTGCATCAAAACCTTGCACTGCTTCAGATGCAGCACTGATGATTGCACAGCTGCACCCAATTGTATAATTTCTGGGGCAATTTCAGCAGTTGACATGATTTACAGCAGCTCATGACAAACTTCAGCTCCAAGCAGCATGGCAGGGTTCCCTGAGAATGATGCAAGCTAGACCACTACAAGTTGGTCTAGCTAGTGCTGATTTGATGCCGGTGATGGAAAATCTCTCTAGATTACCACAAGCCTGTGCCATATATTTGGTGAACCATAGGGTTGTGGCAATTCTAAACATTACAAAATATGGCCCAGGGTGTCTGAGTGTTGATGTCCTGTACTTCCTGACCTCAGCAACAGGACACCTAGGCCTTTTCCCAAGATAGACCCAATAATGACCAAGACCACAGCCACGCTGGGCTGACTGTAAGTTTGGGGGAGAGAAGAAGCATTTTACTGCATTTTAATGTTTTATTTTTAATTGTTTAAGACACCGTTATTTGTTCGATTTAGTAGCTAGGTTAGTGGTAGAAATGTTAGTGATAGGGAGTTAAAGTGAGTTATCGTCAGGAGTTTTAGCTTTTATTTTTAAGCTAGTTTTTAAGTGGTGTGAGTGTCTGTTGTTTTATTGCTGGACTGGTGTTTCACCCAGAAGATTGCATTTAAAGAAATGGAGTCAGGTTTACAATTACCTGACGAACAAACCAGAATTTATCATTAGGCTACCCACCCCATTTCCTTAGTCAACTTGCTGTTATCATCGGGGAGTGAGGAGACTGCCCTTACCTGGATTCAATGTTGCTGGAGTTCTGAAGATTTGTCAGGAGCTATTATATTAAGAACTGAGATCTGCAGCATTTGAGGGCTATTGGTGAGCCTGAGTGACTGGCGTTTCCTCAGTGAGGAGTAGTACGGGGAGCCTATCCAGGTTCTGACCTGTGACCAGGGTGTGCTCTGCTGTGTCTTTGCCAGAAGGGCAAGTTTAGCAGCAGTTGGGACTGGGGGAGTGGGTTGGGTTCCATGGGGCACTCAGTCATCTTTCTATTATGAATCATTTGTTTTGAGGAGGCATCCTTTGGTTCGGACTGTTTTCGACGGGAGTTATCTTATGACTTCCGCAGTGGTGGGGCTTCTGAGAGCTCATCGAACCTGGGAATTTGGACAGATCCGGGGACATGGATTTCCTTGTCAGACAGCAAGAAGAAATACGCTCTCTAAAGACATAAGCTCCCTGAAGGAATAAAACTCTGCTGTGTGTGATCATTCTCTTGGAGAGAAGTTGAAAGGACTGAAGAACTGTGAGTGAAGGTGCTGGGACACTTGGGGTGGGTTAGCCTGCTGATAAAAGAATAACAATTTGTATCATGTTATTCATTTTTATCTGGAGGCAGTGAAAGTGCCAAAACTGTTGATACATTAACTGTACTACGGTAAAATCCTGAAACCTAAGTAGTGAGAGAACTTAGGAATTTGAATAATATTTTGATTCTAGCCTAAGGGGGTGAGAGTACCATAGGCCCTTTTCATGAAGATTATACCTGACTGGACAAACTCCATAAACTTTCAGAACTCAAAATACTAACTGTTCTGAATAAGTATGATGGCATACTGTGGACATTAGAGCTCACACAGTAATTCTTTCTCCCAAAGGAAAAGGTGTACTCTTTTTTGTATCGTTTCCATTAGGTGTTGGGTGGGGGATTGTATTATGGTTTTGTAGACTGTGTTATTGAGTAGATTGTTTGAGTGGTGTGTGTGTGTGTGTGTGTGTGTGTGTGTATTTGTGAAGTGTTTGGGTGGTATATACTTGTGTGTGTGGAGTGTCAGAGTTGCCATTGTGTAGAAATAATTTTATTAGACATCAGGGATGTGCTGGCCAGGAAAGTTGGTGGTCAGGCACTACTTTCCCAATGAGCTCTGTGATCTCCATTGCTTTGGTGATCCCCCTAACATCAGAGGTGTATAATCACTGTAGAGTGTTGGGGATAGTTAAAAGGAGGATGGGGAGGAGGTTTTCAGCGCCAGATGGGGTGGAAGGAGGGCCGGATTGGAATGGTGGGGTCAAGAAGGCACCCTGGGGGTGAAATGGGTTCAGGAGAGGGGTCCTCCCTGCCTCATTCCCATACCCAAGGGTTCCACAAATAGTCAGCAGGTTGCTGGATCTACATCATCAGCTTAGCCTTCATGGGAAGTGTTTTGCAATGCCAGATCCATTAAAAACAAGACAGCAACTATTGCTGATCTTGTCACAACAACTGATCTGGCTTGTATCATCGAGACCTGACTGGACAAAAATGCTGGCCCAGTTTTAGAGGCAGCTGTTCCAGCCAGGTACTCAGTGGTACACTGCCTGGAAAGGATCATGGGGTGGGGGAGTAGCCATTTGTTTTAAATCAGACCTGGGCCTCACAGCCATTCTAGTAGGAATGACTGGATCCTTTGAATGTATCGCAGTTTCAGGTGTAGGTTGCAGGATTCTCCTCATCTACCATTCACCCGGAGAGGGGGAAAGAATTACAACAGGAAATCATGGACTTCATTGTCAACCAGGTATTGGAATCCCCCAGATGGATTACTTTGGGGGACTTCAATGCCTGGGTCGACGATGAACTCTCACAATTTGGTCAGGATATCCTCAAACTAATGAGTTAACTGGGCCTAACACAGGTTATTACCTCTGCAACTCACATTCATGGTCATTCATTTGACCTAGTCTTCTTGCTTGGGATAGAGATTGATGACTTGGTGGTGGAGCAGGTGAGTTGGTCAGATCATTATACTGTCAGGTTCAGGTCTGAGGCTCCCCCTTATAGACTTGCCCCTATGGAGATGGTCCAATATCACCTCTTAAGGGGACTGTCCCCATATGGTTTAATGGAGGTATTGGACAAATCAGACATGACGAATGTATGTGTAGAACCGGGGACCTAGTGCTGGCCTATAATAGGGCTATTGCCTGTGCCCTCAATTCTGTAGCACCTGTCTGTGTTCACTCCCTCAAGTCCCGAAAGAAATTTCCATGGTTCGATGAGACTCTGAAGAAGACGAGGAGGAGGGGTCAAACATTGGAGCAGCGCTGGAGGAAATCTGGTCTGGTAGAGGGCAAGCTAAGATTGTTAACCCATTATAAAGACTATTAATCAGCAAGCTCCTGTAAGAAGGCAGCATTCCTGTCCAAGGAGATTGCTGCGGCAACTAATCAACCAGTTCAGCTTTTCCGTACTGTCGATAGATTGTGCAATCCAACCTGTCTTCAGTTTCAGGGAGCCTTTTCACAATCTAGATGTGACAAGTTTGCTCAGTTCTTTGCCGATAAGATTGCCACTATCAGATTGGAGATCTAGTGAGCCCCCATAAACGGACCTTGCAATGATGGATTTGAGGTGCAAGTACTCAGCCCGTCTGGTCTGACTTTGGCCAGGTGGATGTCATGGATGTTGTGCGTTTCATCCAGGAGTTGCTGCTGACCTACTGTAGTTTAGACCCAGGGCCAACACGTCTCATGGTGGGGTGTATGGAGGTAATCAGCACGGTCCTTGCTAGGATAGTCCATTGTGCCTTAGAGACAGGAATTTTTCCAGAACCCCTGAAGGAGGCAGTTGTTAAACTGCTCCTGAAAAAATCTTCACTGGATCTGGACATCCTAGCAAACTACTAACCTGCCCTTTGTGGGCAAGATTATTGAGAAGGTGGTGGCTGTGCAACTGGACAATCATTTAACAATTCATAATGTCTGCGACTCTCTCCAGTCTGGTTTTAGGAAGAGGCATAGTACCAAGACTCTCCTTGTCTGGGTGTTGAATGATATCCTGATGGTGAGGGATTGAGGGAGTCAGTCCATCCTAGTACTCCTCGATCTCTAAGCGGCATTTGACACTGTGGACCATGGGGTGTTGATGGAGCACCTGCAGATATGCTGTGGACTGGCTGGTACAGTCCACAGCTGGTTTAAATATTTCTTTGTGGGCAGGATGCTGAGTGTGGTATCAGGAATTTTTTCTTCCGACCCCCTGCCCCTGTCTTGTGGGGTCCCACAGGGCTTGGTCTTATCCCCCATGTTGGTTGCAGTATACATGCTGCCATTGGGGCACATCATTAGGTGGTATGGGCTGAGTTTTCATTGTTATGCAGATGACACTCAGCTCTACATCTCCTTTACACCTGGACAGAAGGACATGGTCTTGGTCTTTATCAACTGTATCACCGAGATTCAAGACTGAATGAGGGCCAGCTGGCTGAAATTAAATCCTTACAAGACCAAAGTATTTGGTGATAGAACCTAGTCACCAGAGTGTGAGTGTGCAGGTGGGTCAGACCTTGGGGTCTGGCTCAGGGACTCCCAGCTGCTTACCTCAGATCAGGTAAAAAATCTGGGTACTGTGCTTGACTGCAGTTTGACATTGAAATCACAGATGCCGGCTGTGGTCAAAGCCTCATTTTACCATCTGAAAAACATTGCTCAAATTAAACACCTGATCTCCCCTGGTGACATGCCAAATTTGGTTCACACCTTTGTGACATCTCACCTAGATTACTGCAATGCCCTAAACCTAGGGCTACCGGGGGTAGATCTTTGCCAATTTCAGCTAGTGCAGAATGCAGAGGCCTGATTGCTGACTGGCTTACCGAGATCTTGCCATATCACACTTGTGCTCCGCTATCTGCACTGGCTGCCAATAAACTGGTATATCTCCTTCAAGGTCGGTCTGCTGACCTATAAAGCCCTATATAGCCAGAGACCCAGTTATCTGCAAGATCTTCTTCATCCCTACCACCACTTCCGCCCTCTCCATTCCACTGATGAAGGATTGCTAGAGATTTCCAAGGTTAAACTGAAGTCATCTGGGGCCCGTACATTTACTTTTGTGGCCCCCACCCTGTGGAATTCTCTACCTAGCCAGGTTAGAGAGCACCAGACCACAGACTGTTTCAAAGTCGAATTGAAAACATTTTTATTTAACCAAGACTTTCCTGATGAGATTTAATTTAAGATTTTAGTATTGCTGATTTTAAATAAGATATAACTTTCTGACAGTATGTAAAGCTCTTTGACTCTCTTAAATTTGTGCTGAACAAATGAAGTATTAATTAATTGCTTGAGTGCTTGATTAGTGTTCATGGCCCTGTCCTTCCTATTTACACTATAAAGAGAGTAGACTAGCTGAGAGTCCAGGAGGTGAAAATCCAGGGTTCCAGAGAAGTGTACCACTAACAACTAAGAGCAGAGGGAGAAGGGGAGCCCCGCCTCTCCTTTCTCCCCACTTGCTGCAGGGTGGGGCCCTCTGTAAACCAGCATTAGGAGGGAGAGCCTTAATAGCCCTGCCCCACAGGGGCAGAACATCCACCAATCCATCAGACTCAAGGGAGTAGTGGTGGGCCTCCTCTGAAAGGAGGTCACTGGGGGGGCTATGAGGTTCTGCTCTCAAAGAGAAATTAAGGGAGAGAACAACATGAGAGTACACCTTCATTGGACACTCTATAAAGAGAAATGGGTACCCAAGTATGTAAGTAACCCCTTGATAAACTGGTACTGGATGGGTACACAGTATTGGTACTGGAAATAGTGTTCAGCAGTATAAGGGGCCTGGCAAGACTCGGTGCCAGTAAATCCCACGAGTTGGGCTGGGGAAAAGAGCATGTTGCATTAAGTATGACCTATTAGTGTGATGCTGGAGGAGGCATACATGGCCTGATCAGCTATGTTTGCAGATTCAAAAACATACCATAATCTGGTTGCTGAATTAATAAAGATGGCACTTTCTGGCATTAAGCTATGCATAGCATAATTGCCCTGTAAAATAGTGTTTAGCCTTGCTGTGAAGAGTGGCACTGTGTAGCAGTCTTCTGATCAGTAGCACCCATGGGACTTGTTCCTGACCACATACCCTCCAACACCTATCTGACACATTAGCAAAATATATTCTCTTCAGGTACAGTATTACAAAAATCTCCTGAGAATCCATTGGGCCAAGGGGATTTTCCATTCTTTAATGTAAGTACTATACGGCTTGTGTGACCTCCTGCTCTGAAGTTGGGTTGTCCAGGGATATTTTTTTCTTGCTCTTTGATTTGAGGTAGAGGTAAGTTAGTAAAGAAATATTTTAGCTACCTCATGTTGTGGAGCTTATGGGATTCAAGGTACAAGTCCTGGTAGAATGATGCAAAGCTTTTTGCAATGTCTCACGGTAGTGTTATTGGGAAGGAGGTTTCGGTCAGGCTCTAGAGCCACCACATAGTGGTTTGCTTGCCACTCTTGTAACTGCATAGCTAGCAGTTGACCTGCCCTGTTCCCCTGTGCATATATATTTCTGTCTCATGTATTGTAGAATGCCTTCTGTTTCATGAAATTCTAAGTCTAAGCTTGTAAAGCATGTACTCATTCATTGACAATTCAATGGGCAGCCGACTGTGAAGGACAGTGGAGGGATGTGCTGGTTGCCTGCTCCTCTTCAGGATGGGGGAAAGGGGTGGTACCGAGGTCCAGAGAACACTACGTGCTGGGGTGGGGTGGGGTGGGGTGTGGGGCCACTACACCACCAGCAATTGCAAATAAGTTTAAAAAAATAAATTAAATTAAATTAAAAATACTGGCTACTTCTAGGATCAGGGACAGAAAGGAGGGAGTTCACTAGATCACTAGGTCAAATAAATATTTTATTATACACGGAAAGGATGGGGAGTTACTACTGGACAGGGGGTGATTGGGTAATGCTAGCCATGGGGGAGCAACTTTCAAACTATACCAGTGGGTGATTGGGGACAGGAGGGAGGGGTTCACTAGACCACCAGGTCAAATAAATATTTTATTATACATGGGAAAGGGATGGGGAGTTACTACTGGACAGGGGTGATTGGAGGGACCACTGGGCATGGAGGGGCAATTTTTCAATCTGTATCGGTGGGTGATCGCTTGGAGGGAGGACTGCTAGCCATGGGTGGGGGTTACTGAAGTACCATGGGTGGGCGCTCAGGTGGCAGGAAGACTCACTACCCATGGGGGGGGTACTGAAATGATACAGGGTGGCTGATCAGGTAGGGGAGGGACTGCTAGCCACCAGCTATTTGAGTTGTTTTTATTTAATTTGGCCAGCAGGGCAGGCAGAATTTCTGCAAAAGTTTGGAAATGGATTTCTGAACTTTCGCAGAAGCAAACATTCATTCACTTAAATTCTGCCTGCAGAAGATATTTTCTGCACACCTCTATTAATGGATGGACTCAATTTTCCACTTCTGAAAGAGGTGTTTCTTCAATTAAGTGTCTGATTTTTGCTCTACATATCTGAGTGAAGTTGGATTTTCAGCATTGAAAATACTGTACTGAAATCAAAGTTAAGGTCAGCTCTGACTGATGACCACCTCAATGACTGCATGCAAATGGCAGTGACAAACTACACACTGGATTACACAAAGTTGGCTGATAATATGCAATGCCAGAGTTCCCACTACAGTAGCAATAAATAAAATGAAAACTATTGTTTTAAATTACTTAATAAAATCTGATTAATGACTCAGTATGGACTATTGCTGTCATTATTTTAACTACATGGTAAATATGGGTTCCTTTCAAACCACAGAGAGCAGTGCTCTCAAATTGAGTGGGTGCTGAAAAAGTATATTAAAGAATAATTAAAAAGAAACCAGTACTTCAGACCAATTCATTCAGTAGTGAGAAAAAAAATTTAATATATAAAAAACATAATACTTACAAAACATATTGCAGTGAAAAGCATATACATTGCTTTCAATTCATTACCAGTTTAAAGCTCTAGTGGAGAAGCACACACACACACACACACACACACACACACACACACACACACACACACACACACACACACACACACACACACTCATCTTGGCCCAGCGCTTTGGGATCTCCTACCCCTTCCTTAGGAGGCATAGCTAACAAAGTGACTTCAGTTCAAATAAATACCCTCACCCCACAGGTGAAAACCATTAATTACAACGACCTCATTGTTGTTATTGCACCAGTAGTGGAGAAGATCACATTACAGGCAGAGCAGTGAGATGTGTGTATCCACATCAGCTCTCATTAGTGAGATCAGTCAGTGTATGTCTGTATCAAGGCAGACTAATTTTACTGGAAATTTCCAAACTCGCATGCAGATCTCACTGCTGATGTAGAGAGACACAAGGCAATCATGGATAAAATGTTGATATGTGGATGTGTTGAATGCAGTATGAGGAATGAAACTGCTATGCTGACTTCTTGGTAAACAAAGAGAAAAAAAGAATAAAATAAGTTGGAATTTTGAATTTCCTTTTATCTTTCTTGTTCTCTCTCCCCCCACCCCCACACACACACTATGGTGTCATAGTAACTTTTTGAAACCCTTGTTGTTTACTCCAGGTATCATTGCCTTGTGTCTGTCTAGATCAGCAGTGAGATCAGTATGTGAGTTTGGTAATTTCCAATAAAATTAGTCTGCTTTGATACAGACATACACTGACTGATCTCTAATGAGAGCTGATGTGGATACACACATCTCACTGCTCTGCCTGTAAGGTGATCTTCTCCACTACTGGTGCAATAATAACAATGAAGTCATTGTAATTAATGGTTTTCACCTGTTGGGTGAGGGTATTTATTTGCACTGAAGTCACTTTGTTAGCTATGCCTCCTAAGGAAGGGGTAGGATACCTCGAAGCGCAGGGGCAAAGATGAGTATGTGTGTGTGCTTTTCCACTAGAGCTTTAAAGTATGATCAGAGCCGAAAGGTTGACCTTCAGGAAATATAAGGAAACACAGCGGGATGAAGATAGGGAGCCATGTCAAACTTCTCTAAGGGAACCAGGGAAGGCAGTAAGGCAGGCAAAGGACCAAACTGAGAAAACACTAGAATGAACAGTAAAAGAAGGGGACAAGACTTTCAATAGATACATTAATGAAAGGAGAAAGTCCAGGGGGGTATTGCTAAGATCAAAAGGGATAAGGGGGAGTGTGTGGAGGAGGACCAAGGAAAAGCATCTATCCTGAATAGATACTTTTGCTCAGTATTTACTGAGGAGAAGGTAGGGCAGGGCCCACAGCTCAGCACCATAGGCATGGGGGAGGTGTGCACAAGTCCTTTCACAAAAGAAAGGGTCCTACAAGAGCTTGCTAAGCTCAGCATGAACAAGGCAATAGGGCCTGATGGCATACATCCCAGGGTACTAATGAGCTAAGGGGTGAACTAGCAAAGCCGTTATCAGAACTATTTAATAAGTCTCTGGGCACAGGAGAGGTCCCAGAAGACTGGAGAGGGGCTCATGTGATCCCGCTCCACAAGAGTGGCAGCAGGGAGGAGGCAGGGAACTACAGATCAGTCAGTCTTACCTCAGTAGTGGGCAAGATTATCGAGTCAATCCTTAAGGAAAGGATAGTGCAACACCTGGAATCCATAGGAGCACAGGATCCAAGACAGCATGGGTTTACATCAGGAAGGTCCTGTCAAACTTATCTCATAGATTTCTTTGACTGGGTAACCAGAGTGGTGGACCAAGGGGGTGCAGTCGATTTCGCCTACCTTGACTTCAGCAAAGCTTTCGACACTGTTCCACATAGAAGATTGATTAATAAGCTGGGTAGGCCCGAGGTGGGTCAAAGGTTGGTCAACTGGGTGGCAAACTGGTTGGCGGCCAGAAAATAGAGAGTGGTGGTAAATGGTATTCAGTCAGAAGAGATGCAAATCACAAGTGGGGTACCTCAGGGATCAGTCCTGGGACCAGTCCTCTTCAATATCTTCATCAGCGACATTGCAGATGAACTGGAGGGTAAGGTTTGTCTGTTTGCAGATGACACCAAGATCTGCAACAGAGTAGATGATCCAGATGGGGTGGGCAGAATGAGAAAAGGTCTGGATAAACTGGCAAAATGGTCAGAAGAGTGGCAACTGGGGTTTAACGCAAAGAAGTGAAAGGTCATGCCCATAGGGAAGAGAAACCCTGAAGCTATCTATAGGTTGGGAGGGGAGTTACTGGCAATCACAAGGGAAGAAAGAGACTTGGGCACCATCATCACAGATGACCTGAAATCATCCAAGCAGGCAACTAAAGCAGTAGTTAAGGCTAGAGGGATGTCGGGGTGTATTAGTAGGGGTATCACAAGTCATAAGAGGGAGATAATCCCTCTTTACAAGACACTGGTTAGGCCCCATATGGAGTACTGCATGCAGTACTGGAGTCCACACCTGCACAAGGAAATTAACAAAATGGAGGCAGTCCAGAGAAGGGCAACCAAAATGGTGCAGGAACTGCATCAGGAAACATATGAGGACAGATTAATGGAGCTCAATATGTATACCCTAGCACAAAGGAGGGAGAAAGGTGATATGATTGAAACAGTCAAACATCTTAAGGGCATTAACAAGGTGAAGGAGTCTAACATGTTTCAATATAAGAAAAATAGCAGGACAAGTGGATAGAGCACGAGATTAGAGGGAGGCTGATTAAGGGGTAATGTGAGGAAGTTCTTTTTCACAGAAAGGGTGGTGGATGCATGGAATGGCCTACCTCTGGAAGTGGTGGATATGAATACAGTGCAGGGCTTCAAACTGGCATGGGATAAGCATAAGGGAGCAATACAGATGGGTATGAATAGATAGACCATTGACAGAGTAAAGGCCTATGGCACATTCATAAGTTAGAAAAAATGGGCAGACTGGATGGGCCTTGTGGTCCTTATCTGCCATCAACTTCTAGGTTTCTATGAATTGAAAGCCCTGTATATGCTTTTCACTGCAATATTTTTTGTAAGTATTATGTTTTTTATACATTAAACATTTTTTCTCACTACTGAATTAATTAGTCTGGAGTGCTGGTTTCCTTTTAATTATGTTAAATTGTGGCATGGTAAGTGGCACGAGTGGGGTACGGTATGGGCCGCATGTTGTTGTGGCTCTTGTCTTACTATGAAATTTAAATGTTGTTCCCGACACCAAAAAGGTTGGTCACCCCTGTTTTAAAGAATACAGGAACTTCATAAGACATGTAACAGAACTGACTGAGATTATAACTTCTGCTGGGTTGTGCAGGTATGCATCATCAACTCCCATATGCCTTGCATGAGTGAGGTCATGACCTTTGCAATGGAGATAAGCAAGGTTTTCACACCAGGGCAAAACAGAAGCAACCTCATTTATATTTAAATTAGAGGCAAAAAACTCCGTTTAATGCGTTAGTTAGGGTTGTTCCACAGTGACAAAAGTGAGGAAATTCACTGTTAGGGTTGAAAACCCTAACTCCGAATTCACCCCCCCCCAGCACCACACACACACACAGACACACACACATTCAAGTATGGGGGAGGACCAAGTCAACACAACCAATGACAGACATCCAGCAGCAGGTGGCAGAAATAACAAACAATTGTCTAAATGTACTACGAGACATCCCCACCCACCTGACCAGGTACTGCATGCTCAGTGGAGATCAACAGCAAAACTGAGGCTATGTACACAAACATACACATCCCTGATTGCAGCTGCACAAGCGTACACACTTAGTAGTTGCATGGCCTTACCTACGATGCCCACACCACACCACACCACTTGTGGTTGGCCACCTGAGCAATAGAGTTAAGCAAAACCAAGGAGTTGTACAGGTATAATATCTCTGATTTAACAAGGGTTTGAGAAATGCAGCTTTCTAATTGACTGTAAACATTGTAACAGCCTTATGTTTAGTTTTTATTAACATACATGTAGAGCCTAACCATATGATGAACATGGTTTAATGTTGTTTAAAAAACAGTTTTATTATGATAGCAATAAGCTACTCCCAGGTATTATGTTAATGGTCAGTTTATCACTGTCTAGCGACATGTGGCACTCGGATATGCCTCATTCAACATTAAACCCCTACAGGGTGATTAACAGACCATTAACATAACTGTTGGTCATGCCTTATAAGCTTAATTGTCTTTTGAGTAGATACTCTGCTAGGCACTCGCAGCTTTGGTAACACAGTGTCCCACCCAGTTACACCATACACTGTCTAGTTGCTGGAGAATGGCTGTGAATATGAACTCATGAAGATGGACAGTGTAACTTGATCATTACAGTCATCGAAACCTAGTGTGATTATAACTGACAGACTCAGTGATAGAGGATAACCCCTGCTGTCCTAGTACATTTACCCCATTATGAGTTAAATCAATACTAAAAACATTCTGTTTATATCTACACCCTACCTACTTGATTCCTGTTGTAGCAGAATTAACATAGTTATCACTTTGATAGCATCAGTGACAGAAGTGTGGCAAACCCAAACAGTAGGCATACAGCCTGAGTATGAAACAACTGTTAAAAAATCACACTGTGTCCATAAGTGGCATAGATCACTCATTGCAACAATAGCAAATGTATTACTATTCAAGAAGTTAGTCATCACAGATGCAATGAGATTGTCTTTATCAGGTACAACATACTCAGTAAGTGCCTACAGGAAAATCTATCCTATATACACGTCCAATACAGGTACATCATTGTTGGCTCAGTAGTGCTATGATATTTAGAAGTTGTTGGCCTGATCCATGCAATTACAATCTTTCTTACAAAGAATACTTACTGCATCTTTAATATTGAAACACACTGAAGGTCTATGTATGTACGTCAGCAGTACACCTTCATCAGTAAGAATGCATGTGATACTGGCAGTACCAATTTCACAGCGTTGAACAGGCAATGCTTTTCCATACGTTTACATCAGCCTCTCTATGTTGAGTAAACCATTGCAGTAAATGTACTACTATGTAAATCACCTACTAAATGTATCACTACTTTTATCTTGAGCATGCTAGTGTCTTGTAGTTAATTTACGTGCTTCTCTTAATTAATGTATACTCAGTAGTGTTAAAACCTTTCTACAACTGTCATCATGCACCTTCAACATTTATATTGAATAACGGCACAGTACCAGTTGTGGTGTGGTGTGGGGCATCGGTAGGTAAGGCCATGCAACTACTAAGTGTGGTACGTTGTGTGCAGCTGCAATCAGGGATGTGTACGTTTGGTGTACATGGCCTCAGTTTTGCTGTTGATCTCCACTGAGCATGCAGTACCTGGTCAGGTGGGTGGGGATGTCTCGTAGTACATTTAGACAATTGTTTGTTATTTCTGTCACCTGCTGCTGGTTGTCTGTCATTGGTTGTGTTGACTTGGTCCTCCCCCATACTTGAATGTGTGTGTGTGATGCTGGGGGGGGGGTGAATTCAGAGTTAGGGTTTTCAACCCTAACAGCGAATCTCCTCACTTTTGTCGCTGTGGAACAACCCTAACTAATGCATTAAACGGAGTTTTTTGCCTCTAATTTCCCTTTTTTTTGAGAATGATAATGAGAAATAGTGAATGTAATACGGTGGGTCCCGCGCTCCCGCCACATGATGTCTTGTGGCATAGTAACAGGAGCAGCAATGCAAACAGAAATGCTAACAGTGGCACACATGGTAACACAAGCGAATGATAACAGAAAGGGTAACGCACATGGTGGCATAGACAGGAACGGTGTGCCACGTGATGTCTGGTCACATAGTAACATGGTGCCTGTAAATGGAAATGTCAATGGGCATGGTGACGCAAAGTGAAACAGAAAGAGAAACAGTGCGGTACACACAAATGGCAAAAAAGTAACAGAAACTAAGCCCAAATGAAAGCGCAAAGGATGACACATGTGGTGGCATTGGGGTGTGCATTGGGATCATTCGCCTAACTCTCACCCATGACCTGTGTAAGCAGCAGAAGCACAGGAGAATGGGGTGAGAGTTAGACTCATGATCCCAATGCACACCCCAATGCCGGTTGGGGTGGTGGGGTGCAAGGGTTTTTCAACCTAACAGCAAATTTCCTCACTTTTGTCGCTGTGGAACAACTCTAACTAATGCATTAAACTGAGTTTTTGCCCTAATTTCCCTTCTTTTGAGAATGATAACAGAAATAGTGAATGTAATGCAGCAGTGGGCGCTGGTGCCCTCTGGGCCTCGGCTCCCGCTATGATGTCTTGTGGCATACTAACAGGACAGCAACGCAAACAGAAATGCTAACAGTGGCGCATATGGTAGCACAAGCACGAATGAGAACAGAAAGGGTAACGCATATGGTGGCGTGACGGAATGGTCTGCCACGTGATGTGTTGTCACATAGTAACATGGTGCCTGCAAACAGAAATGTCAATGGGCATGGTGATGTAAGTGAAACAGAAAGATAAACAGTACTGTAGACAGAAAATGGCAAAAATAACAGAAACGCATAGCGCAAATGAAAGCATGAGATAACGCACATGGTGGCGCAGACATCAACGGTAAGTGAAACGGGTACAGAACCGCAAGCGGAAAGGGCAACAGTAACAGTAATGTAAGCGCACAGGCTGGTTTTCCCCAAAACCTGCATTGAGAAAGACAGTGAGTACAAATAATGTATGCAAAATAATGAGTATCGGTGCAGAAAATGAGATCTTGGAATACTAAATACATTATATCTCTCTATGATGTAGAAAAAAAATTTAAAAGTCATATTATTTGCAACTGTCCTGGCTAGGTTGGAAATTTTCTGACGAAAGTCCGTATCTCGACCGTTTCGAGATACGGGTCCTGAAGGCAGGCGTAACTGTAATGTTATCCTATGGGAAAAAGAAAGTTCAGAGCACCATAACTTTGCCTCCCTGTAATGTTTTTCACCAAACCACTGAAAGGCACATCTGTGGGCTGTTGGCTGTCTTCCCTTCAAATTTCAGGAAAAAAGACCAAACCGTTATTTTGCAGCAGGGATCCAAAGGATTTCTGTTATGCGCTAGGCGCCGTAATGTTATCCTATGGGAAAAAATGTCAACTTTGGAGTGCTGTAACTTTGCCGCTGTGTGATATTTTTACCAAACTACTGAAAGGCACATCTGTGGGCTGTTGGCTGTCTTCCCTTCAAATTTCAGGAAAAAAGACCAAACCGTTATTTTGCAGCAGGGTGCCAAAGGATTTCTGTAATGTGTCGGGCGTCGTAATGTTATCCTATGGGAAAACATTCAACTTTGGAGTGCTGTAACTTTGCCGCCGTGTAATATTTTTTCAATACAACACTGAAAGGCACATCTGTGAGATGTCGGCTCCGTTCCCTCCAAATTTCAGCTCAAAACTCCCAACGGTTCTTTTGCAGCACAGTGCCAAAGAATTGCTGTCATTTTCCCACAGACTAGAAAACTACTGAAACATAATTTGCGTAAAAGCTGCAGAAAAATTTCATGACACTTTCGTGAGCATGAAAGCACTTCTGAAGTACTTTTTCCAGAAATTTGAAAACATATTTCTGGGGTGTTTTACCACAAAATAAAGACATGGCAAGCATCCTCAGGGCCCGACTAGGTGAATACAAAAAATTAGGTTACTAGAGGTCCCAAATTTAAATGCCAACCATTTTCTGATCACCAACTGAAAACAAAATGGACGATTTGCGAAAGTAACAGGCCCATTTGCGAAAGTAAAAATGCATTTGCGAAAGTGTTGAACTTTTTGTTAACTTTTCCCATTGACTTATAATGGGAAACTGTTTTTTGAATAACTTTTGAACCGTTTAATATTTTTTCACGAAATCTTCTAAAGGCACTTCGGGGACCCAGGCTGCATGTTCTCTGAGGATTTCGGGGCGGTCACGCAAACCGTACGACCTGTAGGTGCGACCACAGAATTCCAGAAAAGCGTAAACGACGCACAGATCACACTTAATAACTCCGCAACCGTATATCCGATCAGTATGAAACTTGGCAGATCCCAAGGCCTATGGGTCTTGATCATACATTCCAAATTTCAGGCCAATCCATCAAACAGTTGCAAAGTTATTAAGGTGCAAAATTTTGGGTTTAACATGGAAATGGCTCCTCAACCCTAATTATGGTAGCACTTCCGTGCTACCATAATTAGGATTAAATTAGGGGGATGCAAGAGAAGGAGTCATTGTTTATGCCTACAAACTACACAGGTATACATAAAATAGGTTTAGGGGATTCTCTCTTTAAGCTCAGAAAGGATCTGGGTCCATTTCACAGGGTTATTCATTCCCTGTATATTACATGACACATGCTTCACCTGCACCGTAAGAGTTATGAAGCGCAGGACAGAGATAACCTTTGAGGTCCCCTCATAGAGGGGGATGACAGACATCTTCCATGAACATCACTGGAGACAATAAGATATCTGATACTGATACTATGCAGGAGACAGCACTGACATACAGTACAACAAATAACAATACTCCAACATGGAGCAGACCTGAGAACAGTGAACCAAAACATTTTTGAACTTTGATTTGAATTGTGAATCTCTGTCTGCATAAGACAAGCCTGTTTTAGTACACAAATGGCCGCCCAGCTTGGCAGTGCGCTCTGGCCCCTAGGATGTGATCAGGCTAGTCTGCTCCAGCACTCATTGTTTTGCTGGGGGAGTCAAACCAGAGTACCTCCTACATGGTATGGCCTGTGGTAATCCACAGTAGGATTTGAGTGGATCAGAATTTTTTAAGGAGGGACCCACATGTGACAGAAGTGATGTGCAGGTGTGGCTGTGGGGGTATGCTGACCGGAGGTCAACACTGCAATCGCAAAGACCAGCAGAGCAGCAGATTTCACCCGAAATCATGGGTCGCTGTGCTGGTCCCTGCAGCCACCAGCAGTGCATCTCTCGGTGTTGCGCCCCCTCCCCGACACAACTCCGACAGTACAATGCCGACACTCAGGATTGTGTCTGTCTCTGTTGGGGATGTCGGCATCAACGCTGTTGCAGTGCTATAGTAAAACCGCTTGTGGGAGGGTGGAGGTGAATTTCAGGCTGACTGAGGTTCTAGAGTTAGGTATCCTTACCCTTCCTCATGTGATCCCACCAAACCTTCACTCCTACTTGTTTTGGCTGTTCCACAGATAAATATCAGAGTAGGAAGAGGAAAATCTCAGATATAAACCCATTTATAACCACAAAATCCATTGGGCAGGAAAAAGAAAAAACAAGTGGGAAATGCCATCATCATGCCCTGGGTGTCTGGGTGTTACTTACCCCTCCTTGCTTATTATACACCAATCACAGTCTTGGTTTTTTGACAAGAGTGAAAATCCCTTATGGTCACAACCCTGGTATGCTGTTCACCCCACTTAAGCAGACCCTGCTGTGAGGGAGTAACAACACTGTCTTGCAGCCGGGCACTGTACCTTGATGCTGCATTACCAGGAACTGGGGTTCTGGCATATAATTAGGGCCCATGGCCTTATCTAAAGGGACTCTGTGGGTGGAATTCACAACACTGTGTGTGGCCTAATGTTAAAATACCAGGAGTGACCTTCGTGTGCTCCTTGAAGGGGAAATAAAATGACATTGTTTAGCTGCTATGCCAGGGTAGTATGAGTTAGTAATTATTATTAATGTCCACTCAGTATGTAGTGAAAATGCCTGTACAGTCATTCAAGAATATAGTCACCTGCAGCAGCTTCAAGCTGAAGATTCTCAGCAACAGTTGTCAGCAAAAAAGCACAATCTGTAAAGGAAGAAAGGAGATGGATGCTGCAGTGAGCAGCTTGCCACAGTCTAATCTCTTCAGATCCCTTCCTTCTCGGTGTCCGGAGTGTTCTTGTTCCTTATTGGCATATGTTTGCAAAAGATGTCTCTCCAATCCTTGAGATCCAGTTTAGTGGTAATGTCTCTTTGTGACTGATTGTGCCCTTTAGGTATCCCACCCTATGATTCTACCCAGACTGCATGTAGTAGGACTTTGTTGATGACGTTGGCTTCTTTGTCAGGCACAGTAATGCCAAAAGGCAATTTCTTAAGGGCAGGTGCACCTTCACTGAGGTTAGCAAAGGTGTGGGGCTTGTTCTCCCGGAAGATATGGAGCTTACTTGAAAAAGATAGATGGCTTTTTATTTGCTTCTCCCTGAGCTGCATTTGTATGATGTAAATCATTTTACACTTCATTTGCAGCTCCATCAAGTAGTCAGGTTCAAAGTACAGCTGAGGTCCCTGGTCCAGTACCTCCTTTTCAGCTTGTGAACCATTTGTTTTGTTGGGAAGTGGAGAAACCTGATAATGATGGAGTGGGTCAGGCATCTGTGGTGGTGGGCATCTTTGCTAACAACCTGTGTGCCCACTTCATTGCCAAGTCGTCATCCTGACTGAGTTGCAGTATTTATCTTAGAAGCTCATGTAGAAAAGGGATTATTGGTCCTTTTCCATTATCCTCTGAGAACCATGAATCCTAATGTTCAGTTTGATATCCCTGTTGTCTGCATCATCCCTTCTGTGTGTAGTTGGCAATCTCAGAGCAAGGGTCAGGTAGGCTGCCCATATCAAGTGGATCAGCATACTGGCAGAAGTAGGCATTCTATCAGTAAGTTGACAAGGCCAGACTTGTGTAATTATTTTTGCTCTTGGGCCTGCCTCGAATAATTACAGCAAGAACCTATTGCATTGCTCCCCGTAGTCAGTAAAGCTTGAAATACCACCATGTCCACATCTCAAAAGCAGCAAACTGATCTTTACTGACTTACTGATCGTGCTTTAAATGTTATTTTTGTAAAGAAGAAAACCATGCAGAGCAGCTCACTATACACAGATTGTGTTCACATTGTCTCTACGACTGAGACAGTGTGCAGTAGAGTGGATCATTGGTCTCTGATGTAATAGAAACATAGAAACATAGAATTTGATGGCAAATAAGGACCGCTTGGCCCACCCAGTCTGCCCATTTCCCTACCTACTGGATAAGCTGCAGATCCTAGTTAACCAGCAGCCTACTTCTTCCTACCCCCAACCCCTAGAATGGCCTTATGACTGTCCCATGCATGCTTGAATTCTACCACTGTTTTTGACTCCACAACCTCCTCCGAAGACCGTTCCATGCATCCACAACCCTCTCTATGAAAAATACTTCCTTAAATTACCTCTGAGCCATCCCCCTCTATCTTCAAATTGTGCCCTCTTGTTCTTGCATACCTCTTTTTGAAAGATGCTACCCTCTTGGACTTTGTTCATTCCTTGAGGTACTTGAACGTTTCTATCATGTCCCCCTCTCCTCCTTTCCTCGAGGCTATACATATTAAACTCCTTTCGCCTCTCTCTTCGTATGTCTTCCGGTGTAGACCCTGCACCATTTTAGTTGCCCTCCTCTGGACAGCTTCCATCCTGTCTATGTCTTTGCAGAGATTGGGTCTCCAGAACTGCACGCAGTACTCCAGATGGGGTCTCACCAGCTGTCTGTACAGAGGGATAATAACTTCCTGTTTTCTGCTGGTGATGCCTCTTTCTATGCATCCCAGTATCCCCCCAGCCCTCCTTGCTGCCCTCTCACATTGCTTGCCCACCTTTAGGTCATCTGATATGACTACCCCCAGGTTCCTTTCCATTTTTGTTGTTGTTAGTATCTCACCCCCCATTGTGTACTCTTCCCCTGGGTTTTTGTTTCCCAGGTGCATTACCTTGCACTTCTTAGCATTAAATCTAAGCTGCCATGCATTTGACCATTCCTCTAACCTTGCCAAGTCCCTTCTCATCCTTTCCACCCCACCTGTGCATCAACTCTGTTGCAGATCTTTGTGTTATCTGCAAAGAGACATATTTCCTTCCAGTCCCTCTGCAATGTTGCTTATAAAGACATTGAAGAGGACCGGTCTAATACTGAACCCTGCAGTGCCCACTAGTAATCTCCTTTCTTCTGAGTGGACTCCATTTACTTATTACTCTCTGTGTCCTATTCTCCAGCCAATTCTTTACCCAGGCTGTCATCTTGGGACCCACTCCAGGCTGGCTAACTTGTATATTAATCTTTGTGTGGACTGTGTCAAATGCCTTGCTAAAGTCTAGGTAGGCCATGTCCACAGCCCCTCCCTGATCTACTACTTTGGTCACCCAGTCAAAGAAATCTATCAGATTCATCTGGCATGACCTTCCTGCTGTGAATCCATGTTGCCTAGGGTCCTGTGCCCCTCTGGCCTCTAGATACTCGACAATTCTTTCCTTCAGAAGTGATTCCATCATTTTCCCTATCACTGAGGTTAAACTAACAGGTCTGTAGTTTCCTGCTTCTGCCTTGCTCCCACTTTTGTGAAGGGGAATCACATCTGCCCTCCTCCAGTCCTCGGGTACCACCTCATCCTCCCATGATTTGTTAAAAAGGGTAGTCAGTGGTGTCACTAGTTCTACCCTTAGTTCTTTTAGAATTCTGGGATGAATCCATCAGGCCCCATTGCTTTGTCCACCTTCAGTTTTAAGAGTCCTTTCAGAACCCTTTCTTCTGTAAATGGCTGGTATCAACTTCTGTATCCAGAGTGTTTCTACTGTTTTTTAGGTACCTCCCCTCTTCATTTGTAAATACTGAGCAAAAATATTTGTTTAGTATCCTGCATTTCACAGTCTCCCTCTGCCCCCCCTCCCCCATTAAGCCTCACTATCCCTCCTTGGTCTTCCTTTCGCTCCCTGATGTACTATAAAGGTTTATCCCCTTCTTAACTGAGTTGGCTATCTTTCCTCAGTTTGGGCCTTTGCTGTTCTGACTGCCTTCCCAGCCTCCTTTTGCTTTAACTGATACAGTTCTCTGTCCTGCTCCTTCTGCGATTCCTTGTACTTCCTGAATGCTTTCTTTTTCTCTTGAACTTCACTGCCACTTCCTTTGAGAACCATAGTGGTTTCTTACATCATTTTGTTTTGTTTGTTTGCTTCGCAAGGCTCGTTACCTCTGTGATGGCAGTTTTATTATTCCCATGTTCTTCCATCCCTCCTTCCTGCCCATTTGCTAGTGCATTCCTTGAGCACTCACCATTTAGTAAGGTCAGCCTCCTAAAGTCCAGTACTTTTGCCTTTGTATGGCTTGACTCTATTGCTGTGTTTATTGTGAACCATACTGTTCGATGGTCACTAGTTCCCGATGGCTACCCACTTCTACATCTGTGATCCTCTCTCCATCTCCATTTGAGAGAACCAGGTCTAAGATTGCTCCCTCTTGAGTGGGCTCTAATACTAGTTGTCTAAGGCATGCCCCCTGTAGGGCATCTAGAATAACCCCACTCTTCGAAGTGGCTGCTGCAACTGCACTCCAGTTAACATCTGGCATATTCAGATCACCCATCAGCAATATCTCCCCTTTTTCTGCCATTCTAAGTATACGTTCTATCATTTCCTTGTCCATTTCCTCCCCCTGAGAAGGGGGTCTGTATACAACCCCTGTGCGGATTGTGGTGCCATTGCCTGTCTCCAAATTTACCCACAGTGCTTCTTCTCCTCCCTGTTTACCCTTTTGTTCTGTTGCTTTTATTCCTTCCCTTATGTAAAGAGCTACCTCCTCCTCCTCCTCTTTTACCCTCCCTGTCCCTCCTGTAGATAGTGTATCCTGGTATGTTTATGTCCCAGTCATGGTTTTGTGTGTACCATGTTTCTGTGACTGCCACGATATCCAGATGTTCCTCCTCCATCAAGGCCACTAATTCAGGAAGCTTGTTACCCAGACTACGGGCATTGGTACTCACTGCTCTCCATTTTTTGATGGCTTTACCTTCTGTTGCAGCATCCCCCACTGACCTTTCTACCTCGGTCTTTTTCTCATTTAGTACCCTGTTTTGTAGGGAGAGGCTGGGATTTTCCTGCTGCTTATCAGTGCCTCCCCCTTTGACTAGTTTAAAAGCTTGCCAATAAAGCATTTAAACCGATTGCTCAAAAGACTTGTTCCCTTCCTGGACAGATACAGATCATCCTGCCAGTATAGGCTCGTGTCCCTCCAGGTGGAACCCCAGTCCCCAATGAAGCCAAACCCCTGTGCTCCACACCATTTTTTCAACCATTCATTAAACTGCATGGTGCTAATTACCCTCGCCTCCCCCATGACATTGACAGGCAGCACCTCTGAGAAGGATACTGTGTGTGCTACTTGTCTTAGGCCCCTCCCCAATTCTACAGTGTCCTCCTGCACTGCTCTGATCTCATGATGAGCCAAGTCATTTGTCCCTAGGTGGACAATGATGTCCATCTCAGACTCCCTTGCAGCTGTTCTCATGATCCTGAGGATGCGCTTCCTGTCCCTCCAAGCCATGGCACCAGGCAGGCACCTTACTTCAGTTTTCCCTGCTCCCCCCAGTTCTATCCCACTAATAATTGAGTCCCCCACCAGGAGCTGCTTCCTTTCCCTGTGGTGTCCTCTGCCTCCTTCCTGTGGGCCTCCCTTGTGACAGTCATCATCAGTCTTCTCTGTGTGTGCATCCATAGGGGAGTTATGCTCCCCCAGAATTGTGTATGGATTGTGGAGTGGAACAATTGACTGGGTGCACCTCTGTTCCACCATCCTCACCCTCCCTGAGCCCACTGTGGTCCAACTGCTGTGCTTTCTTCACAACCTCTGAGGTAGTGGTGGTGGCTCTGGTGCTCCCTGGATGGGGGAGGTTCCCTTCCTACTGTCCAGTGTGGCCTGGGGAAAGGTTCCCTTACTACTGTCCAGTGCGGCCTGAAGGCGGGCAACTTCCTCTTCCAGGCAGAGAGTTGGTTATAAATTGGGCAGCATCTCAGCCTCCGGAAAGACTCCTGGAAGACTGCTGCCCCACAGCCATTACATTGCACTACTCCCACATGTTTATCTACTTTTTTTTTGATAGTTTGTTTTGTGTGTGTGTGTGCGTGCATCGTGATTGGTTTGTTATATAGAAATATATATATATATTATACAATGTGTATGCTTATATTGTCAGTGCAGTGTGCTAGAGAGGATATGACAGTGATATGCACTTGCACTCTTGAGGAAATGATGTCAGAACCTCAGGTATAAAGGAACTATTTCAGGGGGTGGTGAGGTGAGGGTGGGAAGGGGTTGGGCCTAAACTGTGCCCTCACAAAACAATCAGTTAAGCTCTCACCCACCACTGCAGATGAGTGCCTTCCTGTCAGCAAAATGCCCTACACAACAATTTGACAGAGAAAATACCCTGCTAAGCAAACAGAGAAAAATCCAGACATCCAAGTCAGACACAGGTAAACCTCCCCAGCCCCAAAACAGCCTGGTGGTTTGTTAGCCACAAAGGAAAATCAAATATGCAGTTATTTCAGCCCTTCTGAAGATGCTGACAAGATAAGCAGTTTTGAAAACCCCCTTCCTGAATTAAAAACTAAAATAATTAAACACAAAGCAATACCAATGTAAAAGTAAGGAAAACTTCCCTCAGACGTAAGCAAGAGAGAGAGAGAGAGTAAGTGCTTTACAATGCAGCTTGAAAACAAAACATGCATATCCATCTGTTAAGTCATTATGCTATTGAAGGCTGTAGGAAGAGAAACTATATGCACTGATGTTTTTTATTATGTACATTATAAAATTGGTGAGGAGAATGAGTACTTATTGGCTGTTCACTTACTGAACCTGTGTCCTTATCAAATAATATTAAGGAGAAACTGAATGGTTTGATACCTTTTATTGGACCAACAAGAGTCTTGTACAAAGATGGAATTCTACACAAGCTTTTGGTGCCTCACAGTTCCCTTCTTCAAGTGAATGACAAAACTGAGCAACATAAGCAGTATTTATATATGCTGTGGAGCAAGGTATAACTACAGTAGAAAGGAAGGGTAAAATGATAGGCAGTGTGAAGCTCAGAAGAGAAGAAAGGAACACAGAGCAACTAAACCCTGAGATAAGAGTCTAAAAAAGTAACAAAGAGATAAACAATAGGATCTGTGAGAAACAACTAAGGGGGGTTGGGGATGGCAATAATAGGAACAGGGTATATAAAAATAAAAGGATGTTAAAAGGTGACGAGACAGGAACACAGATTAGAAAGATTTGAAATACAAGATGTTAGCAGGAAGGGTAGAAGGTAGGAAATGTTATGACATGAGAGGAAGCTTTGAAGGAATGAAATAACAGAAAACATCAAAGGCCTGGATAAACAAAGTATCAGCTAAGTATACACAGTGAAGTGTGAGATGGGGAGTGGCTGAAAGGAAATATAAGAGAGTCAGGAAATAATAGGTAAAAGAAACAGTAGGAAGGAACACAAAAGAAGAGAAAAAAACTTTGGGTAACAAGTAACAAAAGAATAACAGTTTACCACAGTGTGTCATTAATCCAATGTCCCGATTCAGTCCACAAATATTAGATTTAAATTGTTTAATATAGTTAAGTTCCCATGTCTTGCTGTCCTGTGCATTTTTGAAATTGCCTCTTAATATCAGGACAGATAAGTCAGAGAGAGAATGATCTGTTTGGGGAAAATGGTTTCCTACTGTTGTGTTGCTAATCTTGTTTACTATTGTGTGTCTGTGGTGGTTCATCCTGGTTTGCAGTGGTTGCCTAGTTTCTCCAATATAGCATCCATCTGTGCACTTCTTGCACTGAATTAGGTAAACCACATTGCTGGATCATCATGTGTAGGATCCATTGATTTTTATTGTGCTGTTCTGGTTTGTCTTGATGGTGGTCTGTGTGCATATGTGGGTGCAGTCTTACATCTTGTCATGTTGCATGGTGTTGTCCCTCTTGTTTCCTGGTTACTTTGATCTGCTATGAGTTTGTTATGAATTATTATGTTTGAGAGGTTGGGGGCTGCTTATAGGCAATTACAGGTGGCTCAGGGAAGATGTTCTTCTGTATTTCATCTTCACTCAACAAGGGTTGCAGTTCCTTAATAATTTACCGGAGGGGTTTTAGCATGGGGCTGTAAGTGACAACTAGGGGTGTGCAATCAGTTTGATCCTTTTGCCTGTATTCCAGCAGGTTTTCTCATGGTATTTGTATGGTCCATTCAAATTCTCTGTCAATTTGTCTTGGGGAGTGGCCCTGCTGGATCAGGGAATTCTGAAGTGAGGAGAGCTGTCAGTCTCTTGTTCTCTCAGTATCGAACTGTCTGGCTATAGATTACAGATTTTTTTGTATGCCTAGGATGGAAGCAGGAATTATAAAGGTAGCGGTGTCTGTCAGTGGGTTTTCTGTAAAGAGCAGTTTGTGTATGTCCATCATTAATAAAACTGACTGTGGTATCTAGAAAATGTATGCTGGTGGTGGAGTATTCAAAATAGAGTTTTATAGAATGGTGAAAGTTGTTAAAAATCATGATGGAACTTTTTGAGGAAGTTTTCACCTTCTGTCAAAATCAGGAATATGCCATCTATATATCTGAGACAGACTAATGGTTTATAGGGGTGTTGTTTAGAAAAATCTTCTAGACAGGCCATGAAGAGATTGACATATTGTGGTGCCATTCTTGTGCCCATAGCTGTCCCCATGCTCTGCAAAAAGTGCTTGCCATTAAAAGTGAAATCATTGTGTGTCACAGTGAATTTTATCAAGGTGCTGATGGTGGTTCCTGGAATGTCTCTTGCAGATGTGTTGTGAAAATTTCTGACATGCTGATATGCCATCTCCATGTTGGATATTAGTGTAGATTAGCAGCACACCAGTAGAGAACCATTTTTCCCAAACAGATAATTCTCTCTCTGACTTATTTGTCCTGATATTAAGAGGCAATTTTAAAAACACACAGGACAGAAGGACATGGGTACTTAAATATATTAAACAATTAAAATTTAATATTTGTGGGCTGAATTGGGACATTGGATTTATGACACACTATGGTAAACTATTTCTTTTGTTACTTGTTACTCAAAGTTTCTTTCTCTTCTGTTGTGTTCCTGCCTACTGTTTCTTTTACCTGTCATTTCCAGCCTCTCTTACATATTCCTTTCAGCCTAAGTCCTACCCAGCCCCTCCCCATCTCACACTTCACTGTGTATACTTAGCTACTACTTTGTTTATCCAGGCCTTTGATGTTTTCTGTTATTTCATTCCTTCAAATCTTCCTTTCATTTCATAATATTTCCTAACTTCTACCCTTCCTACTAACATCTTGTATCTCAAATCGTTCTTATCTGTGTTCCTGTTTTGTCACCTTTTTAACATCCTTTTATTTTTATATGCCCTGTTCCTATTATTGCCATCCCCCACCCCCCTTAGTTTTTCTCACACATCCTGTTGTTTATCTCTTTGCTACTTTTATAGATGCTTATCTCAGGGTTTAATTGCTCTGTGTTCCTTTCTTCACTTCTGAGCTTCACACTGCCTATCATTTTACCCTTCCTTTCTACTGTAGTTATACCTTGCTCCACAGCATATATAAATACTGCTTATGTTGCTCAGCTTTGTCATTCATCTGAAGAAGGGGACCTCTGAGGCCCCAAAAGCTTGTGTAGAATTCCATCTTTGTACAAGACTCTTGTTGTTCTAATAAAAGGTATCAAACCATCCAGCATCTCCTGTTTTCCAAGGATCAATACTGCTAGAATCTCCTTTTACCAAATAATATTAACAAATTGGTGCAGTCACAGCTCCTTCTTTATAGTATTTTTCAATGAGGGGCCTGCTGTCTATTATTCTTTCTTTATAAATTAGCAATAACATCCAAAATCTCAGATGTTACAGTACTGTTATATATGGGAGGCAATACAGCATAGTGATTAGAGTATGTAGGTGTGACCCCTGGTGACCTGCCAAACCCAAGTTTGAATCCAGCAACCCCTATTTGTTTGCTGTTTGACTACGAGATAGTCACTTAACTTCCCTGTGTTTTCTTTATGCCAAGGTTATACCTGTATATGTACTTCATCTCAGTGTGCCTTTCCTAAAAGAACATTCTAAAATATGAAATAAACACATATACCAGATCACATGTTGTGTAGGAATTCCAAGGTAGGTTGTTATGCTGAGATAATGTCATACCTAGGGCACAACAGTCCCTAGACTCAAAACATATCTGGTGTGACACTGCTATTATCTCCACATGATGACATACTTTGTCATTCCATAATGCTTCCTTGTGACCATAAGTAACTAACCTGGTGGCAGCACTATAATAGTTCTCTAGTAGGGAGTCTACAACTCTGTACTGAAAGAGAAAGAGGTAGTCATGGAGACTGACAGAAACTATTTTTTTTCTACCCAGTGTATTGCTTCTAAACAAAGGAATGTTGGAAAATAGAACCCTGAAGTGCCTTTGGTACAGTACAAGCTGTGGTGGCCAAAACTGCAAACACACACACACACACACACACACACAGAACATTATTTATGTGATATTTCAACATCCATTGAAAAGCTGGCAGATAATATAGCATTGTGGTTCTTTTTGGACTTTTGTAGCACACAGCTATTTGGTTACAAAAAGAAATGATCTGTGAGTAAGTCTCGAGTCCTTTGTCATTGTACTGCAGCTTTAAAGGTTGGTAACCTGCCTCTCCATCTCAGATAGATAGTCTGAGGCAAAGTTAACCATCTTGCTATGAGCATGAAAGCAAAACATTGAAAACAATAAGAAAGAAAGAAAGAAAGAAAGAAAGAAAGAAAGAAAGAAAGAAAGAAAGAAAGAAAGAAAGAAAGAAAGAAAGAAAGAAAGAAAACCAGATGATGACAATTCCCTTTACTGAAAAATGTTTCTCTACAATATTTGTAGAGATGCGCCTCCCTGTGTAATGTACACTCCTGGGGGTTGTGTTAAGTGACACGAAAATAACAATCTACATTTTATTTCCAAAAAATAATTACCCTGTTTGATGTGGCATGACAAGCACTGGAGAGAACATTGCTTTCTAAAAGACATAGCCATTAACCCCCTTTAGGCCAACTATAGCAATTTTATTAAGAAAACAAACCAGGGATATGAAATCCCTATTAATATAGATTTTATATTTTTATGACTTTTTAGAAAACATTGTTATTTGAACAATTCAGAAAAAATAATTTTATGCACTAGCACTCTTTCTGTTCTAGAAGCATTCTCATTACTTTGGGAGAGGTCACGTAAATGATAAAATGGTAGATTCAAGATATGGGCTATCCATGAATCCTACAATTTCTGGGACACAAAACTAAAAATTTGATCCACATTCACTGTTCAAAATGAGTTCACAGATTAAATATTCATTTCTTTATTCAAAACTCTGGGTACTGTGTTGAACAACATCTCTCCATGTGGAACTGGTTGCCAAAGAGAAATACTTTTATTTTTACCCATCAGGTGACACCTACAGTAAGTGGAATATCTGTGTGCAAACTCCAAATCAGAACAGTATCATCTTTATGTGGGACACTGGGTGCAAATCGGTACATACTACCCATATTCAGTTAGGTGGGGTGTTGAGCGAAGCATTGTAGGCAGCTAGCATTCACAAAAGTATTAATCTCATTGAACACACAAATGCTTTCTTTCTTCTTCTTAAGGAGGACCACATGATGAGACCAATTTTCATGACCTGTGATGAGTGACACCACTGAGATCATCTGATTAGCCATAGGCCTGATGAACTGTGTTAGCGATTGATGCAATTATCCTTTACTAAACTCAAAGAACAGACCTGTTTCTCAAAAGGGAAAGTTATGCAGTTGGGCAGAATGCAAAAAATAAGAAAAGCTCAAACCTTGTTCCATGGTGTGTGCACTGCAACTGTTTTGTGATGTGGACCAAAGTGGATTTATAAGGTGTCCTATACAAGATGTATAGTATTTCTGCTTCACTGCTTCCTGTTTTCTTCATTTAATTTTAGCATTGAAGGGTTGAAACCTACAGCATTTCTCAAAGTGAAGCACTATGTGGTGATGCCTGCTTCCATATTATGCATGTGCTGCTTCTGTAACTCTGATCAATGTTGTATTTGCACATAATAAATTGTACTTTATTAAAACTTACCCTGCTGGTAGGTGCTAATTATTTTGTTAACAGTAATTCTAAACCAGTTGTGTTATCCAGCCCTGAATGGTACCCCTTAAGGTAACCATTGAAACATGTTTTGAAATATTTCTGAACTTCACTGAAAATGGGGATGTCACCATGAAACAGATATTAGTAAAATGAAATCTAGACATGATGTCACCCATGTGTTCATTCTCAGTTAAAAACAGAGGGTATGTAGGGTCCTTGTATGCAGTTCTCAAGCCCTAGAATATAAAAATATTACAAGGATGAATGTGAAAACACAGAAAGCATTCTGAGGTGCAAATGCCTGGGACCAGTTGTTTCTTGAATTTCCCCCATCATGAATCAGGAGCAGGTGACCACAGTTTAGAAGGGGGACTATAGAATCCAGGAAAGCTGAAACTGAGAACATAATCCATTATTCTAATCATACAAATGTTCATGTATAAGTTTGGTGCAGGGTGGAAGTGCAAAGGCAACTGTAGGAACAGGGGACAGGGTGAGAGGTACAGTTTACTGTACTAACAGTACTCCACTATGCCTGGTGCAGTTTGTAATAGTTTATTATATATGAAGTGTCACGTCAATAAAATGTGAAAGTGCAAATATGTAGTAGTGCAAAAATGACAAGGGATTCTGAAACTGGGAATATGAAAGGAAGACTACAAAATGTCAACAAGTACCTCTCTAAGTCTACAAAATCTAGGCAGGTTCCCAGGAAAACAATAGTAATCACAACTAATAGCTCAGTGGAAAAATAATCCCTCGCTACTAAGCTGGCTGTGTTTCTGTGTTATACTTGTAAAAAGAGATTTTAATCATATTGATCCTTGAAAAGCAGGAGTCACTGGGAACTGATCTATATCACACTATTTAATCTGAACTTTATGGACTCAGTTTGGACATTGGATTTATGACACACCATGGAAAACTTATCTACTGTATGTTACTTTTTACAAACATTTTTTCTTTTCATTCTTTCTGGGACTCCCCCACCATCCTTCGCACCCCGTGTATCTGAATTTTTTTTTATTCTGTGTTTATGTCTGGATATTATCCAATTACCACTTTTAAGGCACCCAGTCAGCTTACCTTATGAATATTTTAGCACTCCCTGATAATCATCCCCTCACAGATACAGACCTGTTCCTATTCATGGCTCGCCCACCCTTCCTGTTAAGTTCTTCTCACCTATCCTATCATAATTACTTTGAAACAATGCATCACAGAGTATATAGACCTTACACTGTGTTTGTTTCAGGTCTTTATTATTCTGTGTTCCTGTCAAAATGCCTTTTCCAATTATCACTTCAAGGCATCCATGCAGCCTATTTTATGAATATCTTAGCACTTCTTGCTAATAATCTCCACATAGCCATTGCCCACCCACCCTTCCTATTAAATTCATCTCAATTATTATATCATAATTTTTTATACATTGTATCACAATGCATATAAATGCTGCTTATTTTGCTCCGTTTGCTGTTCAACTGAAGAAGGGACCTGTGAGACTCTGAAGCTTGTGTACTATACCATCTTTGTACAAGACCTATGTTAGTTCAATAAAATATATCAAACCTTCCAGCCGCTTGTGTTATGCTTACTAAATACAAAAAATATTTTTTGCAATACTTTGTTGATGTTTTAGCTTGCTGTATATCATTTCAGCTGTTGGAACTGATGGGGCAGAAGGCCAGTTTTGCATGTACTTGTTCAAGACTGGTTTAACTGAATTAAGTTGGCTTGTATATCAGATATACTGTATTAGTTTATGGAGCAGGCATAGAAAATATTTTTATCAGATTTACCATAATTTTATTTTCTCTTAGCTCCAACATTGTTACTGGCAGTCATAACATGGGTAGGATGCACTCCTGCTAGGAAGTCATTAGCACAGATCAGACCTATGATATCAGCATTAAATGTTAGTGGCATATGGGTCCCACAGCTTCTAACTGACTAGTACACACATCTTGCTATGCAGTATAACAGTCATAATAATATTAGCCCCACTACTGCCATAATTATAATATTCAACCACACAGAATAAGCAACTTAAATGAAGAAAAAAATGCACTGTACCTTTGAGAAGGATCAAGATGACTTATTTGGTTCAGATCTCTGGAAGTACTAGAACACTTTTATAGGGGCCATGGAAAACTGCAGTCACCAACTCAGGACAAACAGAATTTGATTAAGATTAAGGATACTGATTAAATAGTAACTCTCCAAACTGAATGATTAAATTGTTTGTATCTACAAGGCTGTGAAAATGCACTATATGCTTAACTACATTATCTATGTGTAACATTTTAAACCTTAGAGTCATAGAATGCCAATTAATATTTGCAATTAGAGATGCTGCGAAGTTTTAATTCTGACATCCCCTAATTTGCCTCCACAGAGCAATTCGAGAATTTGTGCTATTAGCTTAAAAATTCACCTGACTGTGAATTGTGGAATTTTGCCTGTGAACAGTGAAATTCTGCCATTCATGGGCAAAATTCCATAATTCACGGCAGAAATTTCACACTTCACGGCAAAATTCTACACTTCACAGATTGATTCACACGTCCTGAATTATGCTAAATCTGCTAATTAATCTGTGAGGTGAATTGTCTTGATTTCATCGCTCTCTATTAGCAATATTCTCAGTGAGAGTTTAAAACAACTGTCCAGTGCAGTCTTAGTGATAACATTGGGCCTAACAGAAAAAGGAATTTAGGTAAGCCTGATAGAATTTCTTCTTTCTGTAGTGCTCACTTTAGAAATATAGAAACATAGGGCTGGATATTCAAACTGAGCCCAAAAAGTGCGCAATAGCAGGAGCAAGCACAAGTCTATTGCGCCCATGCACAATAGACACGATATTCAAAAAAGGAGCAAGCCAAATTGCGCCAACAGCTAATGTCTGAATATCGCACAACCTGCGCCATAGCGCAACTAGGGAGGGGAAGCTGAGCAGATACGATGCGCTATGGCGCAACAAGGGATGTCCAGCTGAGCAGCCCAGAGGCACCATAGTGCAAGCAGGGAGCCCCCCAGCAGCAGAGCAATGTAACTGCACAACCAGGGAGGTAGGTAGGGGCCCATCACCCATGCCACAGATGGGCACAGGAACACACAGCAGAACTGACAATGCACACCCCAAGCACAGCACAACTGGGGGAGAGCTGGAATATCCACTGGCCCATGGGGGCAAGCAAACAATGCACAGCTGGGCCATGGTGCCCCAGCACACCCACTAGCAAGCTGAGACTGCCACACAAGGAGGGCTGACCACCCTGTGCCACACCAGCCCCCCAGTGCACAGCACACCCTGCACTGTGACCCCCAGACACCCTCCATGAGCAGTGACCACCACTGCAGGAAACCCCATGCATACCACCACCCCCACTGTCACACTGCAACCTCGTGTACCACAGAACCATACAAGCCAGCCCCACCATGAGCACCCAGCAGTGTGTGGCAGCACACGGCAATGCAACAACGGCAGACACAGTGCCAACATGCACAATACCCCTGAGGCACAGCTGAGAGACTGACCAAGCATCTGCACAAGAGGTACCCCACACGGGAAAGGTCATGCCCCTGACACCACCACCATCGATACAGAACCCTGCACAGTAGACAAGTGACACATCCCTACCCACCACTAGCCACAGCAGCCAGCACAGACACCCACAGTGGTGCGTGGAAGCATGCATCACACCGGATGCAACACAGTGCAGGGGCCAACACACACCCATACCCAAGGGGACAATAACACAGGGACGCAGTAGTGTGGCAACCAAGCCCCCAGTGTGGGCCCATGAAAACTGAGCACACACAGCCTGCAGTCCTCCATGGCACAGGAGTGACACCCACCCTGTGCAGACACTGTGGTCCCGTATGCCACCATCATATGCCTGGAGCACAAGTCACAGACAGTGGTGCACAGCCACTGCAACACACACAAGCCACAGTATGGAGGTGGGAATTCAACTGTGGAGGCTACAGTGTCACCCAAGGCAAACATGCACCACACCAGTAACAGGAGGCAACCCAGCATTGTGACGGTTACAGTGGATGACCTGCATGGACAGCCACCACTGACATGGCATCAGACACTGCAGGCCACAGACATGCAAGGGTGTCAGCTGTACAGGCCAAGGATGGGTTGACAGGGGCACAATGGACACAGAGCATGCACCATGGACCACTGCACACGGTAATGCAATGCACAGGGAACAACACACACACCACAGACACCGACTGATAGCCACTCCCACACCATAGACACTTCCCCTCGCACACACACACATACCCATGACTGAACCACCCCAGATGCCATGTACACCACTGCAGCTGAGCATCTATAGCCAGCTGCAAATCAGAGACCACCACAGTATTCATATCGAAATATTTATATTGCAACATATAAAACACAACTATATACAGAAAACTATGTACATATGGGGGTGAGGGACGGAAACAAGGTGGGGGTGGGTAGGGGGCTGGGGTGAACATATGGGAGAGGGAAGGTGGGGTGTGAGGGTTGGTCAAAGGGGGAAGGTGTTGGTAGGTGCATGTGGACATTAGTGGCCGGCCTGGTCCTCCTCCGCTTGTGGCTGTTGTCTGGCCCTTCTCCTCCTCCTGATCCCATGCTGGTGTATGTCCCTCAGAATGTGCAGGGACTCCCTTGCCACCTGCAGCAGCTCTTGCACAGCCTGCTGTATGCACAGGAGTAGCTGTTGACCTAGAATGAGGGATCAGAGTCAATAGGTGTGACTGTCCATCCCCCTGCAGCCCACCCATTATGCATGGTATACAGCCATGTGCCATGCTCCTGTGATGGTGTGCACCCACCCACAGTGACCATGTCCACAAGACATGCCCAACCAGGCAGCAACAGCCATGTGGACCACTGCACACACCCACCACCCATGTCCTTCACAGCACCACCAAGGCCGTACAGTAACGTGGCTATGCAGTGTGCAGGCAGTGCCACAGCCACGTGCCCAGTACATGCATGGACCACCATTGATGCATTCCCAGACATGCAGTGCCACTGGACGGTGCTGACTGTCACAAGTCGCGTGCATGGCAGTGGTGTCCATGGATGGTGGCCATGCCCTGCTTCCCACCCTGTTACACAGCATGCAATAGTAATCATTGTGTCATGGCACTCACCCTCATCAGGCTGTTGTTGTCGGTGGCGGTGGTGGTCCCCGACATGCCTGTGCGCTGCGTCCTCCTTCCTCTGCTGCTGCTTCCCCATCCACCACCGCTCGTCCATGCCTGTTGGAGAAAAAAGGAGAGAAAAACATCAATACAATCCCAACGCAAAGTCCCCCTGCCCCAATGTGTGTGCCCACCCACCCAGCCAGACCCACCAACCCCATACCCTGTATACACCGCCACAGCCAACCCTAGACTATCCCTCCCCTATGTGCTGGGCACATAAGACAGTGTTACCCATATGGACAATACAAGTGTGTAGATGTATCACCCACCTGGATGAGGCACCATGCCCCTCCTGGCACTTGACCACAGAGGGGCAAGTAGCTCTGGCTCCCTCCTCCTGAGGTCCCCATAATGGTGCCTGCACTGCTCCAATGTCCTCCTGCATCCAGTGGCCACCTCCAGGTCAGTGGCCACCCCCTGCCAGACCTGGGTCCTGGCTCTGTCCAGTGCCTCATCTCCAAACAGTGGGCCATAGTGTGGCTCTACAATGGCCACAAGGTTGGCCAGATCAATTGCACTCCATTGTGGGGCTCTCTTGAGTGCCATCTCAACCGCTATAGTAGGCAATATGGTGCTGTGCAGCGTGGTACCCCACGTGGAAATGCTGCACGGTACAGCACCGCCATTCCCTATCGCGCTGTTACTGAATAGCATGATATAGGTGCAGCCATGCCAGACGTATGGTGCCAAGGGGGCAAAGGTCAGGCACAGGGTCATGGGTCTCTGGCGCAAGGCCACGCACAGTGCCATCAGACGACTATGCATCTAGAATGATTGGTTGTCTGTGTGCCAGTGCCACAGTGAACAATCGCGCAGTTGTGCCACAGCGCCATGTAGTGACCCTCGCTATAGCACCACTGGCACAATGGTGGCCGTGCCCTGCATTGCCTACTGTGCACAGCATGTCATCAGCACAGCAGATGCCTGCGTAAGCTACCTGGGCATGTGCAGTGAGGTGTACTATGCATGTCACAGAACTGCGCCATTGGCTCAGTACGTTCAACACAATTACACAAAGTGCAACAGCGCGATATTCAGCCGTCATATGCTAATCATCCGATCAGCCATTCAATGGTGCAGCAGCATGATTTGCATCAAATTAAAGTTGCTCCTAACCTAATTTGCATGGATTGCGCTATAAAGATGCGACAATGTTCTGCATTGGCCATATTCGGTAACTGAAGTTTATTGGTGAGTTGCATGCTGTGTGGGGGTCTCGACTGTGGTATCAGGGACTTGCTTTGTACTGCACAGTCACAGGTAATCACTGTCATCCTTACAGGCTGAATGATGACTGAGTCAGGTCCAGGTGAGGAGGACTACGATGGTGGGCAGAAGAGGAGGCCCAATTTCACAAAGGCTGAGATGGAGGCACTCTTCGAGGCCTACCTTGATCAGGAGCCACTGCTCAGTGGACAGCGGGGCACCCCTTAGGCCCATGCTGCTGCATGGGAGGAGGTGGCATGTGCCGTCAACCTACACGGCAGCCACCAGTGCTCCGTGCAGGAGTGTAAGAAGAAGATGGGTACTGACAGGAGGAGGGTGAAGGAGAAGATGGCTGCCATCAGGGCTGCACGTGCTGCAACAGGCGGGGCCAGCCGGAGGTGGTACAGCTCACACCAGCAGAGGACAGGCTTGCTGCAAGCATGCTGTGCAGTGCCATAGAGGGCGTTCCAGGAGGTGGCTTCCAGACGGGTGGTAGCCCATCACTGCATGGTAAGTCATGGTCTGTCTGGGGGGGCAGGGTAGATCACATGCAGTAATGTGACTTTACTTTCTTTTACAGATCCTGCGCATCTGCAGGGATCAGCGGTGGAGGGCCTGTCCACTGCAGACAGTCATCTGGAGTTGGAGGAGGGACCATCCACCTCCACAGGTATGCATCGAGCATTGCAACAGTGGGTCTGTCTGGCTGTCCACACTGATGTCATTGAGACAGTTGTGGGGGAAGCCCTTCCTGTGTCTCAGCATTCTGGCCTCCAAGGATGCCAGCATGCTGTGGCTGTGGCTGTGGCAGAGACCTGCACCAATGATGAAGACATGACTGTCATGGGCAGTGACGTGTGTGCCACGGAATGGACACACAGCAGGCCAGCTCATGCCCATGGACCTGTCTGGTGCCAACGTGTGTGCCAGCTTGTCAGCACAGTCCCAGGCTGTGCCTGTCAGCACCAGTGCGGCAGCACTGGTGGCTGGTCAGGACAGTGGGACTGTCGTGGCCACAGTGGTGGAACAACTGATCCCTTGGGCACAGCTGGCTGAGGGGCAGCAGCAGCAGCAGTCGCCCACCGGGACTGGGGGTTTAGGGTTCAGCAGCGGCGTCTGTGCACCGCCTGTGGACTTGCCCATACCTGGTCCTGGTGAGCAGCACCCACCCTCAAGGGGTGCTGAACATCAGGCCCTTGCATACCCTGAGGGACGGGATGCCGAGGTGGCAGATGACCTCTTTGACGAGCACACCTGCCTACTGCAGGTATCGTTCCAGCAGCAGATGCGGCTTGCAACATCCATGGAGGCACTGTGTGTGGCTCTGGAGTGGGCCGAGGAGCAAAGCAGCAGGGACACCGATAGGACCCTGTCATGGACTGACCATTTGCGGGAGGATGTGACCGCTGCCATTGACAGGCAAACACAGATGTTCATCACTGTCATGGCCATGATGGGCACACAGTCAGGTGCCCATGCATCGCTCACACTGCGCAGTTAGCTATCCACTCCCCATTCCCGGCGTTGTGCGACACCCACCCTGTCAATGCCAGGTTCAGCTGTGGGCATCCCGAGCACTCCTGGTGCAGGTATGTTCGGTGTGCTACAGACCCCTGTGTGGGCACGGTTGTGTTCGCGCAGTGGAACCCCTGATAGACCATCAGTGCCACCTCATGAGGCCCGTGGTCAGCCTGCCAGTGCTGCTGGGTCTCAGCGGGGCCACCCATGCATCTGAGGTGGACGTGGCACTGTGCCACAAGACTGATCTGTCTCCCAGCGTGACACTGTCTGGTGCTGCCCTGTGTGCATTGTGTGTTTCGGTGGGCAGTGCACAGGTGGGTGCCCGGCCCTGCACACAGACACACAGTCCACCTGCACACCCTCCCGGCTGCTGTCCACAGGTACGTGTGCATGATGATGCCTGCATTGTGCTGCACACCAAAGTGCGATGGTGCCCAGCATCTGACACATGCACATGGACAGTCAGTGGATGTGGTGGCCTGTGGACATGTGTGCTGCTAGTGTTTGCATTCCGTCTCGGCTTTGCACCTGGCCACGTGCACATTTTGTGCCTGTTGTGTGTGCATGTGTGTGTGTCCGTCCATGTGGTGTGTTACTGTTCACCCCTCCCTGGTTGTATGTGTGTGCTTCTGTGCCCTGCCACATCCCTTGCCAGCATGCACCCCTGGTGTGTTTCCATGCGTGTATGTGGGTTGTGCCCAGCCACTGGTGGTTGCACATGGCACCGTGACTTCACCTGTGTTGGCTGGAAGTGCTCCTCTGTGATGGTGATCCCCTGCAGCTGTGCCAGCTGGATCAGTCGGGAGTCCTGTTGTCCATGGGGGCTGCCCATCCTCATCGTCACTGGCATCACTGTCGCCCCCATCGCTGTCCCCCTCTTCAACCTGTATGGCTATCCCACAGTCTTTGGCCATGTTGTGCAGGATGCAACAGGCCAGGAATATCCCACAGGCCTTTGAGGGGCAATACTGTAGGGCACTGCCAGAGGTGTCCAGGCAACAGAAATGCACCTTCAGCATCCCAAACACCCGCTCAATGACATTGCGTGTGGTGGCATGTGCCTCATTGAAGCGTTGCTGCAATGGGGTCGTGGGCCGCTAGTAGGGTGTGAGCAGCCAGGGATGGAGTGGGTATCCACTGTCACCTGTGTGAAGATAGTGGAGGTTAGTGTCTTGTTCAGCTTCAGACTGCCCCAAGCTCTGTGGGCCACACCCATGGCACCTCTGGCCATACCCTCCCCCTTGCCCATGATATGTCAGTTCTACATACATACATACTCACCCACTAGATGACCTGTGGGGATGTCCCCACTCTCGAATTGGTGGCACAGTGCCGACTGGTGCCAGATGAAGGAATCATGTGCTCCCCCAAGGTGCATGGCACAGACATTGATGATGCACCCACTGGCATCGCACACCACCTGGCAGTTGACACTGGCATATCCCTTACAGTTCATGTAGGTGGCACCCTTGGGGCCAGGTGGTGTCCGTATGGCCACATGGGTGCAGTCTATCGCTTCTAGCATGCCAGGCATATATGCTACCCTGTGGAACTCCTGTATGTTTGCTGTGCGCTCCGCCACAGTGCTGTTGAAATGGATGTACTCCGCAGCATGTGGCAGCAGTGCGCTGAAGAATTGGGTGAGGATGCATGACGTGGCCGACTGTGTTATGCCCGTGGTGTCCCCTGTTGGTCTCTGGAAGGTACCTGTGGTGAGCAAGCACATGCAGGCTGTTACCTTTGTCTCCACTGACAGAGCATTACTCCGTCGTGTGGGTGCCTGCATCACATCACTGCACAGCTCACAGAGCCACCTCAGTATTGCCCTGTTCAGGTGGTACCAGCCCACAATCTCGATATCTGTGTACAGCTCAAAGCTGGTGCAGGCTCGGTACTGCCTGTTGGGGGCATACCGCCGACGGGCCCTTCCATGGCCACGTCCCCCTGCAGCATGCCTTCTCACCCCCCTCATTACGGCATCCATGTGGAAGGTGGCACTGGCCATGTCCCTGGCTTTAATTCCCCCCCAGCAGCTGTTGCTTTGTTCCCCCTGCTGACCTAACTGCTACCTCCCCTGCACTGGGTACACCTACTGGCCTCTGTTTTGTGTGGCCCCACACACCTTCCCTTGCCCCTCTTATGTGGTGTGGTTTCCCTGGCCTGCCCTCTTTTGTGCTGCTTTCCTTTGCCTGTCTCTCCCCGCCTCATGTGGCTTCCTGTAGCGTTTTGCACCTCTTCCTTGCTCCTTTTATTTTGACTCATTTCCAGCAGGCGCAACTTCCCTTGCTCCACTGTTGCGCACTTGCAGTCTTGAACATCGCTCGCGCACTTCATGCATGGTTCTCCCCTTCTGCTGCGCATGCCTTCATTATCATTGCGCTGTTGCTCAGCATGTTTTCAGTGGTGCAACTGCCTCCTGCTGAATATCGCAGAATGGCGCAATTTCAGACTTGAGCAGGCGCAACCCTATTGTGCATGGCGCAACCCTTTTGAATATCCAGCCCATAGAATTTAACAACAGATAAGAACCACTTGACCCACCCAGTCTGCTCATTTTTCCCTACCCACATTATTATCACAGACCCTACTTGAACTACAATTCTTTCTCCCTTCCCTTCCTTTCTACTATGATTCCCTTGTGCTTGTCCCATGCATTCCTGAACCCCACCATTGTTTTTGCCCCCACTAGCTATACTGGAATATTGTTCCAGGCATCCACCACTCTTTCCGTGAAGCAGTACTTCCTCACAATCTACCCTCCCCCAGCTTCATAGCATGTATTCTTGAGCACCTTTGTTTCTGGGAAATACTTCCCTCCTGTACCTTATTTGCCCTCCTTGTGAGGTATTTAAAGGTTTCAATCACATACACCATCATCCTTCTCTCTTCCAGGGTGTAGATATTGAGGCCCTTTAGTCTTTCCACATAGGGCTTTTGAGGCACACCCTGCACCATTTTAACTGCCCTCCTCTAGACCAGCTCCACTCTGTCTATGTCTTTCCAGAGATGTGGAGCAGGATTTTCAAAAGGTGGTGCAGGGCTTGCATCCAGTCCTGTGTCACGGGATTTTGATTTCAGCTGTGCACTGATCCCCTTTGCCACAACTGCACCCGATTTTCCATTAATGGGTGCAGTTGCGACAGTTTCCCTGCTCTCTTTCAGCTTGTGCCATGTATCTGGTACAAGCACTGGTAGAGTGACCCCCCAGGAGTGGCAAACACTAGACCATGAATTTCTGGTCTAAGGAGCAGCACTGGATGCAAGGGATATAAAATCTTGACTGATGATCAGTGAATGCCACAAGCCCCATGCACCATATGTTCGGTGCACAGGGGCGTGCGGCATTATTGTTGCCTTTGAAAATCTGACCCCCGGTCTCCAGAACTGGACACAGTATTCTAGGTAGGATCTTACCACTGATCTATTCAAGGACAACACCACCTCTCTCTTTCTGCTGGTGACACCCCCTTATGCACCACAGCACCCAACTAGCCCTCCCATCTGTCTTGTTGCACTGCCTGACCACCTTTAGGTCATCAGATATGATTACCCCAGGTCTCTTTCCTACTTGGTAGTTGTCAATATCACTCCACCCATTTTGAACTCCATCCCTAGGTTTCTATGCCAGAAGTGTATTATTTTACATTTTTTCAAATCAAAACCCAGCTGACATACCCCTGACCTCTTGTCTAGTTTTCACTGGTCTCTGCTCATCCTTTCCACACACCCCAGGAGTGCCAAATCTATTGCAGATTTTGGTCTCAGCCATAAAGAGGGATACCTTTGTCACTGGGATGCATGACATATGGGTTCTAAAGGGAGTTGCCATCAAAACTAGGGATGGGAAAATATTGCCATTTCTTCCAGTGAGAGTTCTACTTTCTGATTGCTGCTGGTAGCACATTGCATCAAAAAGCTTCATCAGCTAAACTCTGAATATCAAGCCTAAAGTGTGTGAAGAAGGTCTGTAGTGAAGACCGCGTGGCTGCCCTGCAAATCTCTGAGACTAAATCTCTGCTTTTTCAGCCCAGGATTCTTCCAGAGTCCTGATCAAATCCACTCTGATCAAAGCTAGTGATGTCAGTTTTGATACCACATACAGTAAGCCTTTGTAATACATGCTCTGACCGTTTTAGCCAAAATGGCCTTGGAAGACTGTCCTGGATGAAGGAGCTGGACAGAGGGCTGTATGAGTTCCCTGCAAGTTCACTGAACCTTATGTGCAAAAGAGATGAAATCCATAGGCCATATAAGGATACATGCCTTATAACGTAGTATCAAGAAAGATAATTTGTTTTGCTGCTGTTAAAAATTCATAAAATTGGAACACATCCTATCCTTGGGCAGACAAAGTGCCAATGTGGCCATGAAACTTCACCATTCTGCTTATATGCATGGTGATGAAATAAAGAGAAGATACTGTGGTTTATAATATTGGAGTCACCTCACTTTATTCTTTACTTTATCACTAGTCACAAGTGATTGTTTAAGACCAAGGAAAATTGCTCTCTATGAAGAGACAAGGCATCCTAGATCTTTTTTGCAAACTTAAAAGTATTTTGCCCTTCCTTTGCAGCTCTGTAAAGAATACAAAATTGTCAGACTGATGAAAAGCTTTTGTCCTTATCAAATATGTTTTGACCACTCTGCGCACATCAGGTCAAATGTCTTTCTTTAGAGTTCACTGACTTCAGGCAAAAGGGTAGAAGGAACAAGGGTAGAAGGCACACCTCTTGGTTTATATGAAAGGCAGTGGGCACTTTTGATATAAAAGAGGGCATGGCCCTTAGAATGACCTTGTCTTGATGAAGAATGAGAAAAAGCTCCTTGCAGGAGAGAGCATGAAGCCAACTTATCTGCTTGGTGCAACAGATAGCTACATGAAAGCACACCTTGATGGAGACAATATATTTGGAAATAGTGGATAAAGGCTTGAAAAGGGGTTCACGGACAGCTTTTAGTACTCTAGTGTGTTTTCCAAGTGAGAAACCATCCATGGGTCCCAAACAGTCCCTAAGACCAAAACCTGACTCCTAAAGGTGCTCAGTGCTATTCCCTTAGCTACTGTACTTCCACATTGCAGTGCAGTGTCAGTGGCTCAGTAGGTAGCACACTCGCCTCTGAGGCTAGGAGATCAGAGGGCTGTGGGTTCAGTTCCCACATCTGGCACTTGGGTTAATATCCCAGTACTGACACTGTAGTACAGCATGAAAGGGGTGCTGCACTTCTGAGGTGCCGTCTTTCAGATGAGATGTTAAACCGAGGTCCCATCTGCCTGGATTGGTGGTAGTTCAGGTGGATGTTAAAGATCCCATGGAACTTATCGAAAAGAGTAGGGGGAATTTTTTATTGAGAATAATATAACAAAACAAAGTCTTCAAAAAACAAATCAATATAGCAAAGTTATACAGCAGAACCTGAAACAAAGAAAAATAACATAACAAAAATAAAATTATAATATGCAATATTCAAAAAGAGAAAAATTAAATATAATACAATGAAAATCAAAAGCTTTACAATATCCTATTTCAAGTAACCCCTTCAAAAAAGAATTAAAGGAAGTACCCTCCACCAATATGCAACCAAAGCTGCAGGCAAAGAACATTTTTTCAGAGGCATATAAATGTGAAATTTCTTTAGTAATAAGACATATTAAACCAATCAATGAGGTCTGTTTTTGTTGAAGCACAAAAAGGCATCTATTTTGCCAGATGCACCATTTGAAAATAGCAAAAATGACTCTAAGAGTCCCAGGATAGAAAATCTTCCAGTCAGACCCAAATTTCCCATATACCAGATCAGTGTAAGTCATAGTGGCTAACACAGGTAAAGACCACTTATGAGCCAACTGAGCCCACAATGGTGCAATAAAAGGACAAACAAAAAAACAAATGTGCCATAGTTTCCACTTGGCAAATACAGGAATTTCTAATGCAAAACCTTTCTTCCAGTTGTTTATGTGCTTGGTTCCCTTTAACATTTAGTTTATTATGACAGGACAGCCATAAAGTATCCCATATTTTTGCTGGAATTCTACCATCCAATAATTGTTTTGTTAAGTAATGGCTATCTACAGGCAAATCAAAGCAAGATGCTGGCAAAAAAGTCTGAGCTAAAACAGATGAATAAAGGAGTTTCCTGTTTTGTAAGCCTGGCAAATGACTGGATACTTTCCATTGTCTTATTTGTTTAAAAACCTCAATAATATACCCAGAAGTCCCTTGTAGAATTTTAGTGAAAGGTTTCTAAGTTGGGGCTCTCCATTTATCTATAAAATATTGGGTTCTAGAAGTGAAACTCTGTACCCAAGTCTCCTGATGACCAGTCAAGCTAGGGAAAACATTAGAATGTACAAATATGGCAAAGATAAATAGCACTGGATTCACCATATTTAGACCCCCTTGTTTTATAGGCCAATAGGTAATTGATCTTTTAACAGGGTTCAAACGGCTACCCCATAAAAGCTGAAAACATAAATTATACAGGCGTGCTTCTAAATGAAGCGGGAGTGGGACAATATAACTGGCCAGCAGAAAGATAGGAATAATGAATGTTTTTAACATGTAAATGCGATTTTCTGGGACATAGGAAAAGATTTCCATTTCTTAATTTTATCTTCTGCAATGGAAAGTTGAGTGAGCCAATTGCGTTCTGCTGCTAAAGGATCACCAAAGGAAGGACCTAGAATCTGAATATGCTCAGACCTAATTTTTACCGCACCAATCTCAGTCTGGTCATCCTGTAAGGGAATCTTCACAGCTGTACCAAAAGTTTTTTGAGTGTTCAAAATAGACCCAGAAATTAAAGAGAAAGAATGAACAATTTCAATAGCACACAATCCTGAGTCATGATCTGCTACTAAAATACATATATCATCTGCATAAGCCATAGTACTAGGAAAAGCTAGGGAAGATTTATCAGAAATATGCATCATAGTAGAATCAGCATTCAGTCTCTTAAGGAGAGGCTCTATGGAAAAAACATACAAAAGAGGGCTTAAGGGACAACCCTGGCGTACCCCTCTTTTGATTTGAATATGAGATCTCTTTAAACCATTCACTACTGGAGTCATGGAAGCATACTTGTACAAGTTTTTAATCCAGAAAACAAACTCTTGTGGAACCCCATATCTGTCCAGTACTGCAAACAGATAATTATGAGGGACCTGGTCAAAAGCTTTTGACTGATCTAAGCTGAACACATATCCCTGCGTACCAAATTCATCAAATACCTCTCTTATCAATTTTAGGTTATTAATCACTGAACTATTTGGAACAGCACATGTTTGAGTATGAAAAATCGAATTCCAAGCTATGTTGGAAAGTCTAACAGTAATAATTTTGCACAATATTTTCCAATCAGAATTCAAGAGACTAATGGGACACCAATTATCTAAATATTCTTTATCTTTACCTTTAAATAAATAAATTAAGTTGCTATCTGCAAAAGCACTAATTTTGGTTGTTTGTTGTGTTATAGGATTTGATGAATATGTACATATAGAAAATGTTGAATTTGCAAAGGAAGTTTTTACAACAAAAAGTTGAATAGTAACGAGCGCATACTACTCTGCTAAGATAAAAGTTGTAATTATATTTTAATGAAATGTAAGATGTTAAAAGTAAAATTGTTGTTTCTGTTTTAAACAGATGGAATGTATTTTATGAATTAAGCCCCGTGAACAACCTCTGAGGAGCGAAACGTAGGGGCGAATAAAAGACAAGGAAAGAAATAAAGAAGTGAAAGATGCATCAGTATTGGATTATTTCCTTGATTTAAAGTGACAACCCCCATTTATATTATTGCATTTTGTATTTAGCTAATACCTTCATTTTTTGGGGTGTTTTGAAAAAGATAACCATTACCCAGTTGGAATATTGTTTAGTATCTGCAAAAGCCATAGGTATTGGCAATATCCCTTGGACAATAACATTGAATACTGCAGTTAAATAGGGTAAAAGCAATGCTTTTGATTTTTTATAAAATTCATTTGGAATTCCATCTAGACCTGGGGCAACAGTACTTTTTAACTGACTGATGATAGAATTAACTTAATCAATAGTAGTGGGTCGAACTAAATCTTCAGAACCTTCAAGCGATATCTGAGGGATATGTATAGAATTGAAAAAGACAGTCCAATCATTCAGCAGGAATTCTTGGCCATACAAAGTATGTGTATGATGAGAAACTACCTTCAGAATACCTGCATTATCTGAAATCCTGGAGCTAGTGTGAAACACTAATGAGGGCATATATTTAATATGAACCTGCTGGTTACTACTTTCAAAAGGGTTAACAACTTTAGCTGAAACTTTCCTACCATATTTTTGCTCTAAAAAAAGGGAGGTAGTCCTATCATATTGGTAATTACTCATTTCTGCTTTCAATTGCCGAATCTGTGCAGAGTAATCCAGCCAAAATTCAGTCTGTCAGGAAAGCAATTTCTGTATTTGGTGGCGACCATTCAAATATTTAAGATAACGGCTAGAAGAAAAGGCTTTAGAAAACCTCATACAAAACTTTCTAATTACCATTTTGCTTTCCTACCACCAAAAAGCAGAGCTATCAAATAATTCCAACACATATATTTTATCCTGGAGAACTGTGTACAATTCAAGCCAACCATTTTCCTCTTCCAAAACAGAAATATTCATTTTCCAAAAATTCTGAGAATCTGGTATGTTAAGAGGATGTCCCAAAGATAAAACAATCAAACAATGATCAGAGGTTTCACAAGGAATAACTGAATACTGAATACTTGGTAGCCAGTTAGAAATAAAAAAATAATCAATCCTCGCGGACAGTCTCCCATGATGAAATGTATGTGCAGATGGCTAAGAGCCAACTGGAGCACCATCAATTAGGCTTGCTTTAGTATAAAGTGAATTAAAAAAATTAGAGTCAGTATATAACTTCGAAGTCACCCCTGTTTTATCAGAGAGAGCTAAAATACAATTAAAGTCCACCTCAAAAACTATGGATTTAGACGAATGAAGAAAAGGCTGAATGGCTGTAAAAGTGGCTATTGTTTGCGTTTTAATCTGGGGATTATAAATATTAATTAATCTCCACTCTTGGTTTTGAATAATAACATCCAAAATGAGCACCCGACCCTAAATCAGGTCATTAAGTCTAATAACTTGGACCTCTAAACCATTAAAAAGGATGCCAACTCCAGCACATACATCTTCTGAAACAGACCAAAAAGACAGTCCACCCCTCCAATCACGAGATGCCTGACTAGACTCTCTAAGAGAGTGAAGTCTGGTATCCTGTAAAAAGACAATATGAAGTTTAATGGAAGTAAGTAAAGAAACAATAGAACATCTCCTTTTAGGATTCTTCAAACTGTTGGCATTTAAACTGCCAAAAGACAAGGCCTCCCCCATTTAAAATAGAAAAAAATCAGGAGTTCTTTTTACCTCTCCCTTTCCCCGGTGATTTCATTTTACATCTCTTTTTCCTGAAAGTTTTGGAATCACCAGAGAATTGATCAGTATCAAGCAACATTTCTAGCTGTAAGGAGGCCATAAAGGAGGCATACGAATCATCCTCAGTCTCCGTAGCCTGTTTGCGTTTGTGTAAAACTGCAAATTTGTTTTTAGTAACAAAATCAGAAACCTGATTTCCTTGAGAAGAAGGAGTTCCTTTAGAAGTAGAACTTCTTGTTTGCCTATGATCACCCACTTGAACCCAGTCAGAATCTTCAGAAGGGGGCATAACATTTCTAGGGTCACTCACTTGGGAGGAGGTGCTGGGAACACTATCCGTGGCAGACTGCAAAATATTGTCTGTGGTGCCCATGAGACCAGGAGAAGGTATCTTCCTTTCCCTGTCAGGGGCAGTGTCAGCGGGTTCAGCCTGAGAAAAAGTAGTAGGTAAGTTTGCAGTGTGAGACAGGGGAGAGAGCAAGGGGGGAGAGGGATGTTCTAGATCAATAGGCTTAAATTGAGGCCTGGCCTAAGCATTTTGTTGGGTCTTAGAGACAGTCTCATCCTGACTCTCATGTGGCATCTCCAGGTTATTGTGAGAGGCCCAAGGACACTCTCGATAGGAGTGGGAAGAATCCTCACAGAAATTGCAATAAATTGGTCATGGACAATTAATACTGACATGACCAGAGCCCAGACACAGGGAGCATTTAAGCCTGTCACAAGCATTACTCAGATGTGTTTGGACCCCACACCGAAAATAGGACTTAGGTTGTCCAGAATAAAAAATAAAGCCTCTATCCCTACCTAGATAAAAACAACTAGGCAAATGCTGGATAGAACCATTTACCAAAGGTAATTTTACTTGTAACTTCCATCCACCTGTTCAAAAATGTTCTGCCGGGAGATCAGAGGGCTGTGGGTTCAGTTCCCACATCTGGCACTTGGGTTAATATCCCAGTACTGACACTGTAGTACAGCATGAGAGGGGTGCTGCACTTCTGAGGTGCCGTCTTTCAGATGAGATGTTAAACCGAGGTCCCATCTGCCTGGATTGGTGGTAGTTCAGGTGGATGTTAAAGATCCCATGGCACTTATCGAAAAGAGTAGGGGGGATTTCCCCGGTGTCCTACTCAAATTTCCCTCATTCACTAAAAATACCACCAACAGCTTAATCTGGTTCAAGGTCAGTTGGCATTCGTCTGTATCCCCCTTCCCCGGGTCGTGCCTCAAAATAGGCAGGATTTGTCTAGTGCACTTACCCAGTCAACAAAAACTAAATAAAAAAAATTTAAAAATAATTGGATCAGGCAAGCCTAACACTGTACATTTAGAGGACAGCCATCTAATGATATCAGTAATTGCAACCCCTTCATTTTTAAACAAAACCATAATAGATTTAATTGCAGGTTTTGTAAGGGGAATAGCAAAGAAAGGGGTCCATAAAGGAGTATGCCTGACCACCTGATACCTATGCCAAAATGTTTCAAGGCCTGCAGATATTTTAAAACTGATATCAAAATAATTATCCCCAGAGGTATGGATAAGAGCATAAATTTCCGAAGGAGAAAACTGTAAACTGTTTTTTATCAATGCTTTCCCAACATAGAGATGATCAGGAAACACCTCAAGCCCACCCCTATAGCTCAGCCTCACAGCATTTTTCCACTTGGCCTGCTCTGGAGGAGTATGAAAGAGGCCAGCATATGTTCTGTGCCTCTGATGACCATTAGATTGTTCAGGGACCTTTTTAGGCTGTGTCTGATCTGCAGAAGAGGACTGTCCATCAGGCCGCGGCAAAACTCCATCAGACATAGAACCCTCAGCCTCATGTAGTTCAGTATCTGGTGTAATACCATCCCCTACCCCAGTGGGAAGGACAGCAGAATCATCAAAGTGTAACAAATCCGAGGATTCTTTACTCATATTAGAAGGTGGAGGGCCTTCCTCTGCAGAGACCCCCATAGCAGAACTATGCTCCCCAGTACCAGCAGAGGAATCCAGTACCTTCGTTTTAGACTCAGAAGCATGCCAGACAGGATTCTGTGTTAATTGAAGCCCCGAGGGAAGTTCAAGTGGGTCAGAAATATCAAGTAAATCTCCTTGAGGCTCAGAACTAGGCCACGTAGGAGAGGCCCAAGTATCATCCATGGGAGATTTTTCCCAGCCAGCCCCTTTTAGGGCTTCAGCAATCGTAATGCCAGAAACAGACATGTTATTATCAAAGTTAGTAAAGGGTTGACTCAAATCGGAAGCCAAGTCCTTCACATGACACTGTAAATCTTGCTTTAACACATTAGACTTAGGGCAGATAGTAGCAAAGTCAGAGGGAGTAGAAAAGTTTACAGGTAGTTGCCAGGAAGAAGAACCAGTGCCTGAATCCAGAGCAGTAGTCCGAGTGGAAGGCAAGTCCTCAAACAGCTGGGCGGGGAGACACTGTCAATCCCCTAGGTCAGACCACTGAACATGTAAAAATTCAGTCGTCAGTTTCAGAAGCAAAGGCTTCACTGACAAAACAGAAGAACAATCTCAAGACTCTAGACACTTACCACAAGGCAAATTAAAGCTGCCAGTCTCTTTCGATACTGTTGAATCAGACAATGCAGAAAACTGCGAGCAGCCGACAAACGACTCCACAGCCCAAACTTCATCCCGCAGCTGTGTCCTGTCAGTAGATGTCAGCACCTTAATGACAGGTTTACTGAAAGCTGAAGCTGCCGGTAACGTAATCCCATCATGTGCAGAAACAGAACTAAGACAAACCTTTGCTGCAGAAGCAAGGCTGGGGCTATCATTAGCACCTCCAGGTTCCCTAGTAACTTCAGTAGACTGCCAAACTGTGCCGGTTTCTGAAGAAGACACAGAAGCAATACATAAAGGATCCTTACTGCCATTATCTATCTTGGTCTCTAGAAGAGTGGAGATAGAGAAGGAGACCGACTCCCCTACCTCCGGCACGACTGCTCCATCCAACGCCGGACTCCGAGTGGCCATTCCAGAGAAACGGCCAAGCCCCCTACAGACAGAGTAGGGGAATGTTTTATTTAAAGAAAAATTAGTGCAGTACAGTCAATAAACAAAATACAATGTCAACTTTACAGAAACTGTAAATAAGGTTTGCAAGAAAGACAAAAGGAAATCAACCCACAAATAAAACCAATAAGCAAGGGTGAGGGGGGAAAATAAAAGGAAAAAAGTCAAAAGAAACATTTCAGTTTAAATGGAGCAAAATAAATGCTTACTAATACACAGAGGAAAAAAGGAAAACATCTTCAGGGTACTGCAGTTTCAATCCATGCGCAATTGTTCCAATATGAACTGTATACAGCAGAAGACAACTTTTTTTCCGCATTTTGGATTAACACAAGGCTAGAAACAATCTGTGCAACTATTTGCAATGCAGAAAACACTTTTTGTTGCAGGAGAAAGGCGCACCTGGCCTGCCATAAATAATAGCGGCAGGATGCAAAGATGAGATGTAAGGTCCCTATGTGATATTTCTGTAATCCGGGGGGTATATCCCGTACACCAGAATATCATATGTTACATTCTGAAGTGCCTTTTCTTTCCATTTATGTAAAAGGAGGGTCCAAACAACTTGACTATATGGGCAATCAATAATAAAATGATGCATGATTTCCAGGACCGCTGTGCAAGAGTCTCGGGGGCATATTCGCTCCTCTACTGATTTATGTTTTAGGTTGTTCTTGACACCCAGTCTTCCATGACAAGCTAGCCAGGAGATATCCCAAAATTGTGTGGAGATCCTGGGGTCAGTTAACTGAGAGAAGGGCATTTCTAATTCCAGAAGGGAGCCTTGTGTTGATACTATCTGTGGTAAGTCAGAAAAATGGGTATCTAAAACAAAGTTATAAAGCTGTCTCCTGGTTTTAGTCAATATATGTGCAGGGGAGAGTTTCCATTGCCGGATCTTCAGAAAAGGGCGGAAGAGGAAGCTGGGGATACCTAGTTTTTTGAAGTTCCTAGGGATGTCACGTTGGAGTTTTTGCCATATTTGGCATACCTTAATGGTAAAAGAATATATAATTAAATGCCAAAATAGGGGTGGATCCTGGAGTAAGTGGGGTATCGTGATTTTCAGGAATAGGCTATGTAAAAATACTATCGGGTTCAGCATCCTTACCCCACCATGACAATAATCCATGTATGTATATGATCTTTTTATGGGATTTAAACGGCTGCCCCAGAAGCCTTGAAAAAAAATATTGCAAACTCTTGCCTCCAGAGAAAAAGGGACCAGAAACACTGATGCCACGTGTAAGAAGAGGGGAAGTATTAAAGTTTTTCAATAAAAACACTCTTTTCCATTTTGCAATGCTATGTCCTTTCCAAAAGGAAAGGGAGTGTGCTGCTCTATTTAATACTATATTCCAGTTATAGCTGGCATCATCTGAGGTGCCGTAATGTAATCCCAGGATTTTTATTGGAGCAATTGTCAGACGGATATCTACAATATGCGTTGGTAAGTCCATGCTGGCTGAAGCTGGCACCACTAGTGCTGTGCTTTTTGCTATATTTATTTGGGAGCCTGAAGATGTCTCAAATGCTTTGAAAATAGGGGGAAGTACTATCTCCTGAAGATAAGGGGTAGCTCAAATGCACAAATCATCAGCATATGCACATACTGGATGTAGAGGTCTTCCAATGGGGGAAGAGATTCTAGGTAAAGATGGGTGCAGCAGTAGGGTTCGTAATAAAGGGTCCAGTTGGAAAATATATAAAAGAGGACTTAAGGGGCAGCCCTGTAGCACTCCTCTAAGGCCTAAAAAAGGGGGGCATGGAGAACCATTTATATGGGGTTGTATCCAAGCAGTACTATATAAGAGTTTAAGCCAAGAGATGACTTTCTGGGGAACATGGTAGTGTGCAAGAACCTGGAACAAATAAACATGGCTGACCCAGTTAAAAGCCTTTTCTTGGTCCAATGAGAGTAACAGGGCAGGTGAAGAGGGGGTACTGTTTGAAATAATGTTTCGAATGAGGGATAGGTTGGAAAGGATAGATCTGCTGGGAAGGGCACAAGTCTGCACCTCAGAAATAATCTGAGCAGCAACAGGGAGCATCCTATTGAGCAAGATGGAAGTGAATATTTTGTAGTCTACATTTAGCAGACTTAGTGGTCTCCAGCTCCGTATATCGGCTCTGTTCCCTTTCTTGAAAAATAAAATCATAATAGCATCAGAAAATCCTTTAGGAGTAGAATTAGTGCTTATGATGGTATTATATATTAATGTCAGAAAGGGGGCAAAAAATAACATAAACTGTATATATAATTCTGCAGTAAGGCCATTGGATCCAGGGGAAGTGTGCTTCTTTTGGCATTTTATAGCCTGCTGGGTTTCCTCTGGTGTTATAGGTTTAAGGAGACGTTTCAATGTATCTTGGGATGGAGGAGGAATAGAAATACCTAAAAGGAAAGGTATGATACTATCCACAGGAGTTGTGGTGCCAAACATCGTAGCTAGACAAGAGCTGGCAATACGCTTTATGTCCAGCAAGGAATTGTGGGGGGTATTGGAAGCAGGATCAAAAAGTTCCTCTATGTGGGTTGTATTTACCCTGTCAGTGTAACTTTTATAGATATCTAAGGAGGGACCGGAGCCTTGTGTCCCATGTTGAGCTTCCATCCGTAAAGAATGTGCTTTGGTGATACTGGAACTGTTTCATTTCTTCCTTAATGGACTTTATTGTGTGAGAGTAATCCGTGTGGGATGTGAAAAGAAAGAGTATGGCCTGCTGTAGTTTTTTGTCTGAGGTGAGGTATCGAAGATATGAACTCAGTGTTCTCTTCCTCTGCTATGTTGTGGAAGAAAATCTTGATATCACTCTTAGTGTCTTCCCACCATTGTAGAGGAATGATATGCTTCAATATGGACAGAGCGGTCCCTTAGAAGGTCTCAGCAATGCATTGAAATGGCCGGGTCTGTCAACAATGAACTATTCAATTTCCACCTAGAGTGGGGTTGACCAGGAAAGGAGTTCCTGAGGGGAGCAAACCAGAGAGATCCCAGATGGTCTGAAGTCTCACAGGGTATGATTCTTGCCTGTGTGACTGAAATATTCCGTGAGACAAAAGAAAATCTATCCTGGTAGCGTCACGAGGGCCTCTATGATAGGTTTTGCACCTGGACCATGTAAAGCGTTATGTCCATCTATGAGGGCCGTAGTCTGAATAATTTTGTTCAGGGCAATTGAGTCTCTTATGAAAAGTTTTTGAATTGAGCTGCCCCATCTGAGAGAGTAAGACCACAGTTGAAATTGCCTCCCATATAGATTTGCCGGTTGGAATACAGGTATGGGTGTATTTTGTTAAATAAGTCTGTTCTGGAGGCAATGCTCTGTGGGGCATATACATTAATAAGCCTGAGTTTGTGTGTTGGTATGTACAGTCTACAAGCATGGCTCATCCTGGTATTATGTCTACCAACCATGAAATTTGGAAATTAAAAATTGCAAACAAAATACCTAGGCCATCACACCTATCCTCTCCATGTGACCAGAAGGAAGATCCCTGATGCCAACAAGTTTTAATTTGAGAAAGCCCATGAGGAGATTTCAAATGGGTGTCCTGGAGGAAATAGATGTCATGGTGTAAGTCAGAAAGGTACTGCATTGTAAAGAGTTGTTTTCTATAGAGTTGTACTGCCATCTAGGGTGAAACAGCGAGTCCTTGGTGGTGGTTCATCCCAGAAGGTGATGCTATTCTGGAGGAGCTAGTGTCAGGTAATGCTAGCATGGGTCCCATCTCATCTGCCAAAGGGGGTGACTGCTGGGGAGTCAGAGGAGAAGTCCACACGGGAGGAAGAGGCTAAAGAAGAACTGAGTCTCCATCTTCCCTTCCGTGTCTCCCATTGTCGCCCTTGGCTAAGGCCTGAAATTTATTCCTGTGATAATTGTTCTCTTTGGGGGTGGAAGCTTCTGTGTTTCATTTGCCTTTACCCCATTTAGAAGGGGGGATTACCACAAAGTGGTCTGAGTCCTTTGGGGGGGGAAGAGGCATGGTAGCCTGGGTACTAGCAGGGACTGATTCAGAAGGGGGTACTGCTGCTGTAGGGGTGCCAGAGGACTTAGAAATGGCCCCTTGTCCGGCCGTAGGTTCAGGCTCTTATGGGAGAGGAGGTTCTTGTGCCAGGGTAGAAGAGGTAGGGGCCGGGGCCTCCCTGCGGCGTAAGGCCTGAGTCTGGGAATCCGTTATAAGCGCTATCTGGTCCTGGGGAGGGTGGTCGAGCCTATTATGATCCGCCCAAGGGCACTGGTAATAGCAGTGCCCTGGCTCATCACACAGATTGCAGTATAGAGGGTTTGGACAACCTAAACTGCATGTCCATATGATAAGCATGTACATCTGGGCTTGTCGCAAGTGCTGCTCAGGTGGGTGCGAGAACTGCACTTATGACAGGTCCGTGGTTGTCCAGTGTAAAAACATAATCCACGGTCCCTGCCTATGTGAAAGCTGCCTGGTAAATGAGAGATACCTTTATCCATGTTTTTAAGTTGTACCTTTACTTTCCATCCCCCAGTCCATACTAGGTCCTCGTCCAAAATAGGTCAAGGGACCTCTAGTATATCGCAGCACTGCCTGAGCCAGTACTGGACGTCCGCTAGGCTCACCCCCTCGCTACGAAACAGTAAGGTAACAATTTTAACTGTTGGTTTTGTGAGGGTGATGACCATAAAGTGAGCTCAGAGTGGCAGATGTTTTACATGCTCATATTTCTCCCAGAATTTCTCCAAAGTGTACACATTTTTAAAACTTAAGTCATACATAGATTCCCCATGCACATGAATGAAGGCAAATAATTCTGTTGCCCCTATCCCTAAAGAGTCCCGCAACATACTATGCAATACAGTTCTTCTGTCAGGGCTTGTAGCAATGTCCCCCATGAACTTCATACGTACATCATTCCTTCGCTGTGCTGGCTCACCTAAGTTTGTGAACAGATCACTGAGTTTAAATGAGTCAATTAGTGCCCTCACCTGCAGGCTGTGGACCAAATGGCTCTGATGTACCAGCTAAATTATGTTTTGGGAAGTCAAAGGCGGATGAAGTAGATTCACGTCTGGCTAAGTTGGGGCCTGTGACAGTATCTGTGATGTCAGGTGTTGTTCGGAGATGAGTGTGTGATAGCATTACTAGGAAAGATACTGGTTCCGGAGCTGTTTTCATGGGTAATGGTTTGTCTTCTGAAGATCGGAGTTCATTGCATGCCTCAGAGATGATTTCCTGGGCTGAAACAGCCCTTGGGGAGGTCCAGGGTGCTCCTTCTGAATGTTGCTGCCAGCCAGCAGCATGGAGCGCTGCTGTAGGTGACCAAATGCTCTCAATGTCCTCTGCGGTGCGATATCTGTCCTGTAGATGCAAAGAGAGAGGAGCTCCTGATGCAGAGTTTGTGGCATTTCTGGTGCTAGGAGTCATATCAGAAGTGGCTGCTGCAGGGTAAGTTGACAAAAAAGGCTGTGAGGAAAACTGTGAATCAGAGTGCATTAGACAAATAAGAAAGTCCTTGTGTGCAAAATACATGCTTCGCAGATAATTTTCTGTATCATTAGAAGTGCTCTGAGTTCCTGAAGCTGGGCAAAGTTCTGTCTGAGGCAAGTCTTCTTCATGATTGTCTGGCAATTCATTTAAAGTGGTACCTCCAGTATTTCTTTCTGCAGATTGCAGCCTTGTAGGTTCTTCAGAGGTAATGTCAGGTATTCTTGACTCCATGGGTAAGGCTGTAGTCAGGTCAGAATCCAAAATAGCGCCAGCAATTCCATCAGCAACCAGACTGTCATCCGCCATCTTGGTACCGCAAACAAAAGGGTCCCCTCTGCTCACAGCAAGCAAGGCCCTCTGCAGGCAAAGAGTAGGGGAATTTTCCTGGTGTCCTGGCCAAATTTCCCTCATTCACTAAAAATACCACCAACAGCTTAATCTGGTTCAAAGACAGTTGGCATTTATCTGTATCCCCCTCCCCTGGGTTGTGCCTGAAAATAGGCAGGATCTGTCTAGTGCACTTACCCGGGCAACAAAAACTAAATAAAAAAAAAAACATTTAGGAAATGCAAAGTCTGAGCCACAGAATGTTTATTTGGCTTAACCTTGCAACCTTTAGCCCACATGGTAAAGTTGTCCAAACCTTCTCATATTCAGAAGATGTGAACAATTTCCTGGAGGCCATGAGCATATCTACCACCTTAGCAGAATATACAAGCTGTAACAGCCTCCTCCTTTTCTCAGGTACCAAGCTGCCAGTGTTACCTTGTCTGGATTCAGGTACAACATGGGACCTTGTCCCAGTAGACCCCTGGAAATAGGAAGTCAAAATGGCCTATAAGACTTATCAGGTCTGAAAACCAAAACCTTCTTGACCACTCTAGAGGTACCTGGAGGAAGTTTCTTCCAGACACCTAGATTTTTCATAGTATATTTGGAAACACTGGTAGAGGAAGAAACATGTAGGCCATCCTGAATTTCAATGTCTGAGACAGTGTGTCCACTGCCACTGCATGCTGACATGTGAAGCAGCTGAAGACTCTGAGAACTAAAGTATGTTTTACTGGAGACAAAGAGGTCTACCTCCCAAAGTGCTGATATGGGAGACAGAATACTTCTAGATTCAGAGGTCACTCTCCCAGATGTATGATTTGGCAACTGTGCAAGTCTGCCTTAACATTTGTTTCCCACACTAGACAAATGGGCGATAGAGAGAGTAGATTCTTGTTTGCCAGTGAAACACTTTTAGGGCTTCCATGAGCATGTTTTCACTTTTTGTGTCTCCTTCATTATTTACAGGGCCAGTTTTAGGATTATGGGGCACCCCAATGAAATTAATGATGGGGGCCCCCACATAGTTATCATTTTACATGTAGCCAGTGTTTTACTCAAATTTTATGGAATTAAACTACCAATGCAAACTCCGTGCTAAATCAAATTTTTAAGCCTAGAAGAGCAATCCCTTTGATAAATGAAATAGTATACAACAGGCTGTGTTAAAGAATTTATGAAGCACTTCACACGCACAGACACACACACACACAATGCCCAGGCTCAAAACACACAGTCCCAGTACACCTACAGACAAAGTCTCCATGCACCTTCCACACACAAACAATTTCCACACACACTTTCAACACACACTACACCAGGCTACAGATGCATGGCAAAGGTAGGCCTCATATACCCCCCTCCACCACCACACAAGCTAAACCTCATGTGTTTGTGGTCTGGGGAGAAGGTTGTGGGACCCCGGGGAGAGGGGAATAAGGTGTGTGGATCTTTTGTGTGTAAGCTCTCTAAAAACATATGTTTGTCAAGTTTTGAATAGGATCCCTAGGACTGTGTGTTTATAGTAGGGCTGTGCAAATATATTTTTCTGAATATTCTGCCGAATATTCATTATTTGGTGCTGAAATATTTTCAGTATTTGTTATTTGTTCGGCTGGGGGGAGTTAAAAATAAAAAGTCCTTTTCCCCCCTCCTGGCCAACATTAAAACAAATCTCTTGCTCCCTGGTGTCTAGTGGTCCCACCCCCCTGACTGATGGCCTGCCCAATATGAAGGACTCCCCCCACTGAGATTTATGTAGAGTATTCTTGTGGCAGGAACGTAGCTAAACATTGGGATATACTTTGGAGTGATCCTGACCTGACAAAGATTCTGAAAGTAAAATCAAACATTGTCTATAAATGTACTAAAAATCATCAGCTTCATCAGGAGGCCTCTAACGAGTGAAGCGCCAAGGCATCTGGGTAAAGGCTCACTGTTGTTAATCTGCTCAGTGTTAAATGTGTTTACTTTGTGTGTTTCACAATAAATGTGTTAAAGCAAGCTTTGAACATTTGCTTGAATCATTCAACACTACATCTCTGGAGTGCCACTGGTCTTGGTTCTGGGTTACTTTTGCTAGCAAAGCCTGCAGAGACACCTCACCTGCACTGGAGAAAGTATTGTGTCTCTCTTTGTTGTTTAAAGACAAATCAGAACCTTACATTATTCACAGCTGTCAAATGAGCGTGTATGGTTTTAAACTGTACACCTCACTGACAGGTCAGTTGGCATCCAGCTGTGGTGGTAAGAGGAGAGCTGTGCTAGTTGTCGAGTCAGGGTGTAGGATGGGGTGGTGGTGGTGGTGGGCACTACCTGCTGGGGTGGGGTGTCCACCAGGCACGGGGCTTATATATTATGTACAGTGATGGGTGGATTCTGGAATTGGAAAGGGAGGCCACTAGACCACTAGGGACTGGGGATATATCTATGCCACTATTGTTAGGGTTGCCCAGCAACTTCTATGTTAAATCCAACATTTTTCACTTTAATAACTTTGCAACTGGTTGACCAATTTACCTGAAAGTTGGCATGTGCTTTCTGGTCCCATAGGTCTCTGGATCTGGGAAGTGTTATTCTGCTGGGTGGTCCGGTTGGGGAGTTGCAGAGTGCCAAAGAAGCATGAAATTTACAATTTTTGTGCAAATTCTTTGCTCAGGGCTATGACCAAAATGGTTTCACAGTCAGGTCTGAAATATTCAGGGCATATTGGGTCTGGATCACTGATGTACCTCTTGAAAGTTTGGTGAAAAAATATTAATCTGTTCAAAAGTTATTAAAGATGTAAGTTCCCCATTATAGCCTATGGAAACAAAATTTATGTGCCATGTGACAGTACTTATATGCATCCGTGAAAGCCCTTTTTATTGTTGCAAATGGGCCCAGTACTGTTGTGCTGCTACCATCTTGTTTTCAGTTAACAATGGGTAAAAAAACATTGTAATTCAAAAAATACTGCCCCTTGGTAAACGCCAATAGTTGCGTTTACTTAATTGGGCCCCAAGGAACATTCTCCTGACATCAGTTTTAAAAAATTATGCTATAAAATGTGTTTTTCAGAATTTGTCCATTTGTTGTGTCGCAATTGGCAACACTGAGTTTGTGAAAGTGTCACATTATGAGACACTTTCGCAAGTGTGATATCACTAATTTGCAAATGTTTTTGCCAACGTTTTTGCATAATTTGTGAAACTTTTACAAATTTGCAACACTACAGTACCTACACAAAAAGTGCTGATTCTTTGCTACTTCATAGCAAATAAATGGTTAGGACTTTTGGGCTACAATTTGCAGGATAGGAAGGGCTAGCACCACAGACGTACCTGTTGATGGTTTGGTGAAAAAATGTGCACTGGTTACATAGTTATAACATTCCAAAATGTTGAACTTTCCCATAGGATGACATTGTGGTGTAAGCAGTACCTTTCGGTGCCTATATCTCAAAAATGGTTTGAGATACAGATTTTTCACTAAGCACAGCTTAGTACACCTTTATTACACATGCAGGCTGCCAGGTCATGATTACAATTGAGTGGAATTTTTTACAAAGTTCCTATAGTTACTGAGATATTACCCCATTTACAGCATGAGTTACTTGGAATGTCTCTAAGCCTGCGTTATGTCTATATAGTTATGGATACCATTATGCAATAATGGGAATACAGGGCATTCCATTATGCAGTACTGGGAGTGCAGAGCCAAGGGCCCTGTGCTCCCACAGGAAGAGGAAGGTTCACTGGAATTTGTATACATTTATGTATAGATGGAAGCATAGGGCCCAGAGGGCCCTGTCTTCCCACATGAAAATCAGAGACAATTACAATATGCATGCATGTGTGATGGGAGTGCAGGGCCAGGAGGGCCCTGTGCTCCCATAAAAAAGTGTAATGTTGCCAATATTTGGGTTCTCAAAACTCTCCCACCAAATCAACTATTACTGAAGTGATCTAGGAAGTGGCTCAGAACTTGGTAGTCCTCTGAGGTCAGGATCCAGGCTGCTAGTACCCTGTTCTGAAGTAGGTGCATGGATAAGCAAGCCCATGGCACTAATTCTATCACTACTGTCATCAGCCACAAATCTGAAGCATTCTGGGGGCTGTCATCTAAGGGTCTCTTTTTTGCCTGCAAAGAGGGAAAACTTTCCCTTCATCCATCCTAAGGGTCACCCCCAAGTGTTCCAGACTCTGTGATGGGTTGAGGGAGCTCTTCTCCCAACTGAGCTACCCCACTATGTATCTCCCACTTGTTCAGGGTCCTGGACACAGATTTTCCTGCCATCTGGACAGATGACATCTGGATATGTAAGCTGTCCAGGTAGGGATATATGTGATGCCCCTCCTGTCTCAACCATACCACAAGGACAATGAGGACCTCAAGACCATCTTCGGTGCACAGCCAACTCAAAGAGGAATGCACTGTACTGAAAAAGCTGTCTATGAATTGTGAATCTGAGAAAACTTCTGGTGAGACTGTCAAAAGGGGACATGGAGATATGCATCCCTCAGGTCTATGGATGCTAAATAATTCTCTGGCTGGACAGCCCTTATGATTGACTGTAGGTATTCCATCATGAAGGTGATGTGGGAGACAAACTTATTTAGGTGCTTCACAGACAGAATTGGTTTGAACCCCACCCCCAAAATTCTTGGAAACCACAAAACAGATTGAATAAAATCCCTGACCTTCCTTACGAAAGGTCACCAGAACAGTTGCCCCAATCTATGGGAGATGATCCAAAGTTTGATACACCGCCTGTCTCTTCACTGGGTCTTTGACACAGGGGATTACAAGAAAATGCCTCTTTGTGAGCACTGCAAATTCAATTGCATTACCTAGTGCCAGAATTCCTAGTACCCAAGCATCTGAAGGTATTTGGGCCCATCTCAAATAAAAGTTCTGTAGTCTTCCTCCAATGGAAAAAAAGGCAGAGATGGAGTTGCGTACCTCCATTGTGAGTTACCTCCTCTTTATCTTGCACCCCCATTATGTCTGCGGGCAATAGATCCTCTGTTACCATTGCCCTTAAATCCAGAATAGACTCCCTTTTTCCTTTGGATTCTGAAATTCAGAAAGAGACAAAAGACACACTGAGACTTCTTCTGGTGGCCCACCTCCTCAACCCCTTTGTGCCAAAGTTGCTTTCTGTTGCTGCATTGACACAGGGAGGTTTCTCTGCTTAACTTGGATATCTTTTAAGATGTCATCCAAGCAAGATCTCAATAACAGACCTCAAAGTAGTTAAACAGTTTTTCCTTTGACTCCAATGTCTGAGCTGTACAGCCCGCATGGCTTACAGAATGTGCTATGTGGTATGTACTAGTGTGACAGGGTTGAAAAAGACCCTGTCCTATTTATTACACAGAAAGAGTCAAAAGCAAAGATCTGGTCTATCCTCTCCTTTTCTGTCTCTTGTTTGCCTGCTTGTGCAAATGTTCTTGTGAGACCTAGGAACTGATCAGTCTGACAGTCTCATTATTTTCCCACTCCTGCTATCTCCTTGCTGTCACTTGCTGTTTTTTGCTGTTTCTATCTTTTCTTCCCTCTTGGTTATCTGTGGTTATAAAACAAAATGTGAATCTTTGGGTGAAACTGGGTTCTCTGATTTGAAAATGTATACAGTTATATTGTTGAAATTAATTTAAACAGCTATTTGGAACTCGAGGGTAACTTTAAGGTGCAGTTTCACCTCTTTAAACTCTCTTGTAGAGATATCAGCAGGAGATCCCTTTTGGGGTACAGTGTTCTATTTTGTTGTACCTGCAAGGAAAGAATATGACAAGATTCTGATAACTTTTGTGAGAAACAGGATGTCTCTTAATGAGCGCAGGATGCAGAAGTTAATTGCCAGGAAAATACATTATATATAAAGAGAGCAATCTTTTGCTGGAGAGAGAGAGAGAGAGAGAGATTGAAATTTAGAATTAGAGATGCCCTCAGATGAAAGACTTTGTTTTCCTTGAACTGTCTGTATAAAAGCTGTCCTGAACACTTTATTTTATTGTTATTGAAAATAATAAAATGCTAGTTGCAAATTTTATAACTACTCCTGTTTTTTCTGTTTCCTGACCTTTGCCTTGATGACAACTAACATTCATGAACTGTCCACTGTGGCATTCCCTAGAAAGTGGAAGCCATGTATACCAACTGTAAAATGTTCACCTCTTCAGAGTCCAGGGGAATGAAAGTACTCAGAATAGGAATCCATCAATTTAGGGTTCTGGAAACAATGAAAAATGCATAGAAGGTGCATTTATTTACTCCATCTGAAGCAAAAGCTCTGCTGCATGTAGCATCCACTAGTTTATTGTTGTGTATCAGTTAAGGCCAGAAATCCCTTAAAGAGTATAGTTGTGTGCTTAACAGAATTATACACAGCCTTATCTGCAAGAGAGGGGGTTTTCCACATAAGAGAGTTCTCCTCCATAATGGATAACATCTCACCCAGGATCTGGGTAGATATATATGCCAGTCTGCACCTGCCAATTCCTACTCAATAATCTAGTCATAGTGCACAAAATTTGGGAAGCACTGCATTGCAGAGAAGGACCCAGACAGTATCAGATTCACATCCAGTGCCTCCATGGCTTGCAACTCCTTCAGCAGCAATGTCCTACATTCCTCTGTTATGAGGTATGACAGCTCTTTTGCATCAAACAGGGGAGGGATCAGAATTTTTCCCTTAGGCTCCGTCCACGCACCCTCCTCCTCTTCAGAGGGGTCCTCCTCTTCAAAAAGTGCATTCACATCAGGATTTTCACCATGGCCCCGTGTATCATCACCTGACCATCTGTATGGTCAAGGTTTTGGTCTGCCTGTAGATCTAGGTGAGCAGTCATGTCCTGCTCTTGCACACCTGAATGTGTCTGTATGGACCCCCTCCTGACCTGAGTGGCCAGTCTTGTGTTTAGGTGTCTTATTGGGGATGTCCTTCAGAACATCTAGAGTCCATAGCTCATTTAGAAGCAGCAAAAAAGGAATCTGTTCAACTAGCTCTTACAGTGCTTGTCAGTATACTTAGTGCACTCTCCTTCCCAGCTCAGAGGCTCAACCTGGGGGAACTCAAAATTACATGTTGGATTGTATTAGACAGTTAGGGCAAAAAAGCCTAAGCATGAGGGTCTCATCACCCTCCTGCAGGTCTTACACTTTTTCAATAGCACAGATCTCCTATAAGCCATGGTGCCAGTATACACAAAATAAATGTAGAATTCCACCAAAAAAAATGTAAAGCCAGATAAGGCTCTTAAATACCTTAGCCCCTAAATTACTACTGAGTCTTCCTATTCCCCCTCCCCCAATTGTAACTAGGAATTGATGTGAGATAATAACATATTTTGTGGGACTGTTTGGTATATAATACTTCCTGCTGGAATGGAAGAAATTGTTCATTTTCAATAGCTTTTAAAACACTTCTCCAATTAAAAATCATGACCAATTATGCAAAGTTAACAAAGCTTTCTCTCCCATAGTTCTACAAAGACTGGGAGGCTTGTAAAACATGCGAGAGAACACACATAAATGATGATGCCATACTGAAGCATGTGATTTCACCATGCTAGCAGGAATGTGCCCAGAGGCAAGGGTCTGAAAACTTAGCAGAAAGTAGTAGCAAGAGCGTGCCTTACAGAGATGGCATGTGTCAGTGCTGGCTAACTGTCAGTAATGACCAGCTTCTGCACAGTTCAATAGAGCTCAAAAATATGCTCTGATGCCCCACCAGAGACTGGAGCACCTTCAAGTACCAAAAATATAATAGGAAGGCAGAGCAGTAAACAAGAAACAACAAAAAATGTTCCTTAGCCTGAAAAAAGATGTCCCAAGTTCAATACCCACATCAGAACACATACCAGTCAAACCGGAAACGAATAACAAGACCTTAACAGGGCCATGCAGAGCCTGCTGTAGCTGTAAAAAAAAAAACAACTCTAAACTTCACAAAGTGCCAGTCTCGGCTAGGATTCTTTAATAATGAAAGGTGGGGTCTGTCATCTAAGAGGCACTGACGGGGAAAGAGAATAAAAAAGGATTTAGAGAAAAGGTTATTTTGAACTACCTAAAAATCCTTCCCACAAAAAACAGTTTAAAATCACTTACGTGAGGCACCATGGGGAAAAACATTGGAGACCTGGACAACTCCCTGCAGGGCATAGATCCCCAATCCATGCACCAAGGCAGTGGAAAATGGGGAGAAATTTAAGCAGGTTAGCCAATTTGAAACCTGCAGCTTAACAGATATGATTTTAAATTCATGGGGGCTTCCTGAGACCAGGTAGCCCCAACCTGTTCTGAGTTGCTGCAATCCAGTCAAAATAATAAAATTAACAATATTTTCCTAAGAGATAGTCTTCTGTGCTGTTTACCTCTGAGTGGTACAAAAAGACTGGAGAGTCCTTGCTGTGTGGAATGTTCATGTGCCCAGGATGCTGTGCTGTTCTACAGCTTTGGGCTATACCATTACCCCAGTGGAGATGCACATTATCCTTATGTATTAATTACTCATTGACAATGCAGAGAACTACAGAAAAGGGATTTTTTTAACATTCCCATAATATATGTTTTAAAAGTTCCTTTTTAAGACTTACATTTAGTGCAGCTCACTGAAGGCAGTTTACCCCAGTCCTTTAGGGTATAGTACATAGCATTAACAATCTTGTACAGTACCAATCTGTACTGATCAAATCTAGTAAATCTACATGTATTGGTTCGCAGCCATGAATTTTCTCGCTGAACGGTAAGACCCATCTATATGTAATTGGGCATTGGACCAAATGTCATACAATTGCAGCCAAAAACAAGGCCAGATATTTCCTGAAATTTCTGTGATAGCTAGAGAAATTTCCTACCTGCCTGCTTGCAGTATCACGTTTGGCCACAAGAAAGAATCTCCCTAAATATGTCATGAATAATTTGGAAATATTTGAACATATCTAATGCTGCAACTGTATTTATCACAGAGTTGTTTTTTTAGTATCATTTTCCACAAAGGAACATAATGATTAGTATTATGGGCAACATTTTTATTACCCCATCTGAGAGATTTACTACACTGTAAAGCTTGAATACATAAATAAAAATTTGGTAAGGGAAGGCCACCCATAACTTTGGGAGCTGTTAATTTCAAATAGGATCTATAAGCAATGCAGGCAAGGCAAGGCAAAATGTATTTATAAAGTGCCCAATCCAAAAAGGCTCTGAGCCTTGTGTAGAGTAAACAAAGTCAAACAGTAATATAAAAAAACACTATAAGACAAGTAGAAGTAACAATTAATCAGAGAATGCTTTTCAAAATAAGTTAAGTTTTCAAGGAGGCTTTAAAGGCCTCTACCATGTTGGCTGTTCTGCTGTTCGGAGGGAGTGCCTTTCAAAGCAGTGGAGCAGCCTGTCCAAAAGCTCTGTCCCCAGAAAGTTCCAGTTTAGATGGAGGGACAGTTAGCAGGCCCGCATTGGTGGAGCTGAAAGGGTAAATTGGGTGGTAGGGAAACAGGAGTTCTTTTGTGTCGTCAGGACCCAAACTGTGTATGGCCTTGTTAGTCAACAAGCAGATCTTGAAGGTACGTGCCACTGCACAGGCAGCCAGTGTAGCAGATGCAGGACCAGCATGATATGCTTACACCTTAAGGAGCCCACAATCATCCAGGCTGCAGCATTCTGAACCAGCTGCAGGCATCACATCAAACCTCTAGATAAACCTAGGTAAAGAGTATTACAACAGCCTAACCTTGAAATGACGAAAAGCATGGACTATCATTGCTAGGTCATCATGAGCAAGATATGGCTTGATCATAACAATATTCAGAAGATTATAAAAACCAGAACAGACCACAGATAAACCTACTAATCTAGCATAAACCTGCTATCCAAAATGACTCCCATGTTCTTTACTGTATCAGTTGCCAAATGAGATCAGTTTCCAACAATGAGAGAGTCATACCATCCCTGGCAGCCATGCCCCAATGATCTGGCTTGATCACCATGACCTCTGTCTTGCCCAGGTTAAGACACAAATAATTAATGGCCATCCAGTCATTGATCTTAGCCAAACATTGACTCAGCACTGAGGCTGCAGTGTCATCATCAGGGGAACAAGACATTTACAGCTGATTGCCATCAACATATCAGTGAAATCCATCTCTGTATCATTTAACGATCTCCCCCAGCAGCAGCATGTACTGTACACAAAGAACAAAATGGGGCCTGGATTAAGACTTGTGGGACTTCACAAGACAGCACATAGGCAAGCCCTGAAGCAAAACTCCCTAGGGCAACCTGTTGTGTTCTCTCAGTTAAGTAGGACTCAAACCAGCACAAAATTGTGCCAGAACACACATAGTCCCTCAGGAGATCTGGAAGCACCCCATGATCAATTGTGTCAAATGCTGAAGATAGGTCAAAGAGTACCGGAACAGAATGTTGCCCTCGATCCCTCACTAGGAAGAGGTCATGAGTTACTCTAACAAGAGCAGTCCAAGTGCTATGCTGGGACTGAAAATCCGAATGGAGAGGTTCATAGATGGAAAAAGATTCCAGGTGATCTGTCAGGTGCTCTGCCACCACTTTCTCAATAACCAACTCGAACAAAGTGGCACACACCATTGGTGTGGAAATAATTAACTTCAATGAAGCAGCATTCTCATGTTCAACACACCTCTATGTAGCACCTTCTCAGGCTTCATCGGGGGCAATGTTTGATAGTGCAGCACATAGTTAAACAGCCCCAATTTATCTGCATAAATACATAATAATATAAATAATATATCACCACGTGAAACACTTACAGAGATAAATACCACACGGTGCTAAAAACATTTCATCCTATACAAAAATATGTGAAAAGCGTACTTAAAAGTGCAACAGTGGACAGCAGTCATACTATAACCTGTCTGCAAAAGAAAGAAAAGCATTTAATAAGTTAAAAAGTATGAAAGAAATAATTAAGAATACAGACAAGAGAGTTATGATTGTTGTCCAGGTACTTCAAAATATGTATCAGAAATTAAGAGACAGTTAAGTAATGTAAACTTACAAACCACTTACTTTTAACCCCAAGTTTGCCTTTAAAGTTGAATTAGAAGAATTGATCAATAGAACATGTAGTAGTGGTTGTATTAGTGACACAGATTTTGCTTATTTAATAACTTCAAAACCAGTCACACCCACACTCTACACTTCCTAAAGTCCACAAATCTGAGCAGGACCCCCCCCCCCCCGAGGCCTATTGTCTCGGGCCTTGGGTCTCTCAGCGAGGCCCCCTCTCATTTTATGGACCACTTCATGAAACACCTGGTTCCTAAGATTCAGAGCTTTATTCATGATAGTATGGATGCAATTAACAAATTGGAAAGTTTCTAATGGATATAGAACCTTGTTGGTTAATGACTATCATCAGCTTTTTGTATACCTGTATAAATCATGAATATAAGATACAAGCTGTTAAATAATTCATGGCAGGAGATGGCAACTTATGAAATGCACCCCAGAAATTTATCTTAGATTTATTAAGATTTGTACTATGGCATAATTATTTTATTATTACTGACCACCACTTTTTCCCTAAGAGAAACCCGGTTATAATGTGCTGTGATAACCAGCTGGTTATAACGGCAAACACGTGCCAGGTTTCACTCCTTTTTCACATTTGCAAGCAGACACTCTTCCCTTCCTGATCGCTGGACCTCCACTGCCACTACTACTTGGCGGTAAGTAAATCTTGAAAAAAAAAGGGAAAAATAAAAAACCTTGTCTCTCAGCCTGTACAACAGAGTTTTTTAATTGAGCAAATAAAGAAACAGAGAAGTCTGTGCAGCCGATGGACCGTGGATCACTTGATCCCCGCAGGACATGGCTCAATACCACTGTATCTACATTTTATATAATTGCTGTGGTGAAAAAATGTTGTTCAGCATCTGTATAACATAAAGGCTGGGTGGGGGGGGTAACTCAAGTTTTACACCCTCCCCTCAGTGTGGGATGCCGTTATAAACCCCTCAAGTTTTGCCCTTGCAGTTTATTTGGCATCCCACACCTCAGAATGGGTGTAAAATCTCATTATAACCCCCTACACAGCTATTATTCTCTATATAATAACTGGGGAGCAATTTCTCCCATAGGGGAAACTTGGTTAAAATTTGCCATTATAACCTGTGGGTTATAACGGCGAACACATGCTGGGTTTCCCTTGTTCTATGCATGAGCAAACTGCTGTCGGATGGATTCTTTCATTGCCATCTATGCCACTGGACAGAGCTATTAACTGAGGACACCTTTACTTTACCTCCCCCTTTCAGTTTTCCTCCTCATTACACTTCCTGGTTCTCCTGTTTCAACTTTAAACAAAAAAGAGAAAGGAAAAACGACAGTTCAGCCCAACCATGGCTGAACTATCAGTACTGCTGCAGCTCCCCTAGCTGCATGCTGGGTGAGGAGCACAGAGAGAGAGAGTGAGAAAGGATTGGGGAGGAAGATGTTAGTGATCACAAACTTCTGCCATGAGGGGAATTTTAACAGCAACATCAATGCTGCTTTACTGCCATAAAGTGCAGCACCATGTACTGCCACAGTTTTTGTTGTTTTGTTATTAATTTAAACGAAGTAGGTGAGAAAAATGCTCCTTCAGCAATTATATAAAATAAAACATGGGGTGGTGCATAATACTCAAATTTCACACACACCCTCAGTGTTGAATGCTTGAATAAACCCCTTGAGCTTCACTCTCAGGGGTTATGCTGCATCCAACACCTCAGGTGTATGTAAAAGTATCACTATACAAACCACCCCATGTATTATTCTATATTTATTTGATGGAAAGGTATAATTGCAGATTAGGGGACACCGATGGAGGCCACTTTGGCCCCATCATACATGAATATCTTTCTTGCATGGTGGGAAAACATGTGGTATTTGCTGACTCAAACCTCACCTCAGACACATTACTAAATGGTATCTTTTTATTGGCAATGTCATATGTGTCTTGGGTGGTGGTTTGGCATCTGTAAACTGGTCTGTGGAATAGCTTACTGACAACTATTTCAATATACACTGCACCTATAATGTGGATCCAAGAAAGATAGAATTTCTGGACATTAGATTTATAACTGGAGAAGAAAACAAAGGTGCCTGTGAACCATACAGAAAAGACCTCAGCGATAATAGTTTACTGAGACGTGATACTGCCCACCAAAGATCTTTAATCAACAGCATCCCTTATAGCAAATTTTTATGGATTAAAAGAAACTGCACAATAAATGAAACTTTTGAGGGAGAGGTGTTGGTGATGTGAACTAGATTTCAAGATTTGGGATATTCAGCTAGGACTCTGAAAAACACAGAACAAAAAGCATAGTTAAAGGGAATTTATTGGAGTTTCCCTTCCTATTTTGTCTGATAGGTCTAAGTAAATTCTCTCTATCTTTATGTTCAGCTCTTTTCATGGCTTCCTTTATAGCTCACTATGAATAACCTCATTTTTGGAGCCTTCTTTCTATTTCCCTCACTGCTTTGTCGAAGTCTGAATCCTCACTTGAATTTCTCTTTACTCTAAGGAACTCACTGTAAGGTATAACTTTAACTTTTTTGAATGATACCTATCTGCCTGCAAAATGATACCCCTGTCTGTCTCCTTTCTGTATAACTTTGTGCACAATTTTCCCTCTTTGAGAAGAATGCAGAGGTCGAAAAAAGAAATCTGTTCCTTATAATTTTTCACAAAAACCAAGTGAACAATTCTGGTGTTCAAATAGGTATGAAAATCCTCTAATTCATTTTCTGTGCCCTGCCAGATAACAAAAACATCATCTATAAGGCACTTCCACAATGACACCTGCATCTACTTACCACACCCTGCTACTGTCTGGCAGTAGGATCCCCAATAAAAAAGAGCTAGTAATTCTAATAGCCAACCTAAAAAAGCTAATTTTGCTTTTACTTTTATGCTCAGCAAATGTGGAAGTAAACCCAGGCCCTCCTACCCCCCCCTTGCCTCCCCATCAGACTTTGAGTCAGCTCCAGGCCTGAAATTATTGCTAATTAACGCTGTAGCCTTCTTAAAAAACTTGATCAAATTAAAATATGGGTAGCGCATACAAACCCAGATATATTAGTGATTACTGAAACGTGGTTAAAAGGCACCATCATAGATCAGCAAATTATGCTCTGCTCCTTCAGTACCTTCAGATTAGATAGACCCACTAGTGGAGGTGGGTAGTTATCTATGAAAATACCAAATTCATGCAACTGAATTCCTATCATTATCCAAGCCTAGGGAATTTGAATGTGTAGCATTAAGCATTTCACTACCCTCTTCTGAAGCATTCAACATCATTGGCTGTTATAGACCTCCAGCAGGGGGCATTGAACTCTTATCAACCTTTAGGGATATTATTGACTCTAATACCAATGAGTCTATTATTCTTGGTGATCTGAACTTAGACAGCTTACACCAAATGTTCTAAAGGACTTATGTGACAAACTTGGAATCTTGCAGCTTATCCTAGATCCTACCAGAATCAATATAAAAAATAAGGATAACAGCACCATTCTTAACTCAATCCTCACAAACTGTCCCCATAAAATTTCACACAGCCATCTTTCACAATTACTCGAGTGACCACAACATAGTCATCTGCACTACTATTCAAGAAAAATGTTCCACTTGCTCCAAATATGTAGCAAGGTGCAGCTTCTGCAATTTTAAAATTGATAATTACCTAGCTGACCTCAGGTGCATAAATTGTCAAAGTCTTTATCTGGCTACCTCAGTAGATGAAGCTCGTCATTATTTTGAACGCTAACCTCACAAAACTAGCCAATAAGCATGCCCCACTCACAAAGCATAGGGTGAGAAAGGCTGCACACCTCTGGTACCTTGGAACCAAAAGCTGCTCTAACCCATTGTGATAAAATTTAGGCATGAGCAAGACAGACCAAATCTCCTGCAGACTAGCAGGCCTTCAGAACTTTGAGAAATGCTTGCACAAAGCTTATTAGAGCAGCCAAAACTACCTATTACGTAGAAACCCTGGAGGATACCAAAAGCAACCCAGCTAAAATATGGCAGACAGTCAAAACGTTTGAAGGCCAAAACATTCCCTCTTCTATACCTGCAAAAATTACCACCAATAGTACTGTGATCTCTGATCATGATACCATCCTAGAAAAATTAAATGCCCACTTTGCCACAGCAGGCCTTACTTTTGACTCCTCACCAGCTGTTGGGTTGGTTGGCTGCTCCACACTTACGGATGCCCCCTGGGACCCGAGGATCCAGGACTCCTTCTGTTTTTTCCCACTAACCTATATACAAGTCAAGGACCTCTTAAAATCTGGACACAAAGAAGAGTGCTGGTGCTGACAGGATTGAGTTCTCATTCCAAAACTAGAGCCATCTGTTAACTGCACCAATTCTACTCATCTTTAATCTGTTCATCTCTTCTGTCATGGTTCCCTCATGCTAGAAAACAGCCTTCATACTGCCCTTATTTAAGTCAGGTGACGCAAGAGATCTCTATAACTATAGACCCATTTCCATCCAACCAGTTCTGTCAAACTCTTAGAAAACATAGTCAATAATCAAATAAAGGTGTATCTTGAAAAGTCTAATTTATGTAATCCATTACAGTCTGGTTTTAGGCAGAACTACAGCACTGTCTCAGCTTTGGCCAAAGTGTCGAATGACTGGTTCACAGCCCTGAATAACAAGCAATCCACAGGAGCCAACTTCCTAGACCTAAGTAAGGCATTTGATACTGTTGATCACAATCTCCTACTTGTTAATCATAAAGATCTTGGTATGAAGAGCTGCTCAGTAAATTGGTTCTCCAGTTATCTTATGAGTAGGCTCCAACTGATTAAAGCTGATGAGCTCCTTTCAAAACCTCTGCCACTTACAAGAGGAGTACCTCAAGGTTCTATATTAGGACCTTTATTGTTCTCTACTTACATCAGTTCCCTGGGCAACAACATCCACAAATCAAAGCTACACTTCTTTGAGGATGATACTGTGCTGTATACATCTAAACCCTCCTGAAAGAAGATGCACTGAGTTGCAGTCAGATTTCAATCAACTGCAACACAACCTAATAAGCTCCAAACTGTTACTGAACACTAAGAAAACCAAGGTGATGTATTTTATCCCCACCCATCCTTCAGCAGCCCTAAGTAATCAGACTGTACCAACACCCATCACAACCTTCTTTGGGACTCACTGAGGCTGTGGATAAATTTAAGTACTTGGGAATCTGGCTGAACAGCAAATTATAATTTGTCGGACACATCAATTGTCTTTCCGACAAATTAAAATCAAGGTTAGATTCTTCTATAGGAACAAATCTTATTCCCAGAGGATATCAGATGTAGACTGGTACAAGTCACCTTCCTCCCACTATTAGACTATGCGGACATTATATATACTTGCAGCACAGTGACCAACCTACATTAATTAGATATACTTTACCATCATGCCATACACTTTATAACAAATGTCCCATATAGAACGCATTCATTGTGACCTTTACTGGGTAGTAGATCAGACATCCCTCCCCACAAGACGGATGCTCCTCATTGGCACCTGGACTCTGAAAATCATGTTGAATAAACTGCCACTGTATCTACTCCCTTGTTCATAGGTCACACAGTAACTATTCACTAAGGAAAAGCACCCTCATTTTACTGGACATGCTCAAAGCACGCACATCCCACGGCACAGGTGCTATGCTATGTCATCCCATCATTTGGAATAAAATCCAATCCTCCCTCAGACTACAAGAACTAGTCTCTATAAACGTCTTCAAACTTCTGGCCAAAACAAATGTAAGGAAAATTGTCATTGCTACAATACCTAGCACTTTTCTTCATCATTATTCTATTAGCACACAAGCACTTAGTTCTCAACCACCCCAACCCCTCCTTTCTTTAACTACTTCCTTATTTTCTCATGGAAGATTTTGTATTGTTATGTCCCAAATGTTTTGTTCTCTTACTTATAATAACATTATACTGTGAATTTTGTTCTTGTCACCTTACATTGGTCTGTAGATTTTGTTATTTTTACTGCCTGCTATACTGTTGTCCTACCGGGATCTCCTTGTAAATGAGCATGCTCAAAGGAGTTTTCCTGCAAATGAACATGAACTTGAATCTGTTGTAAGATAAATTTCTATTCCCAAACAAAATAAGGGGCCAGATTCATGAAGTGGCCCTTGGATCCACACAAGCTGCATAAACCTCTGATGCACTAGGGACCCTGCACCCAATAACTTACGGGATGGGTCCCAGTACCAAACTCCTGCAATCTGTGGCAACTGTTGCCATATGGCAAAGGCAAGGTGCACGAGAGGTTTGCTGCAAGCTGTGCAGCAGTCAGTCAGCATCAGTGTCATTTGACAGGCACCCATCTGGAGGCTGGCAGGGTCATGAGAATCATCAGACCTGGAGGACAGGTCAGGCCGAGATGGGTGGAGGGGTGGCAACAAATTCCAATGGAGACATTGCATGGCTGCTGCCATGCCTGTACTGTCTGGGGAGGGTAGCAGCATACTTGCACCATGGGAGGACCCTTCAGGCATATACCCACTACAGCAGGATATGCTGGCAGCTTCACTGCTCCTGCCACTGTCCAGGTTCTGTCTGAGCACAGGATACAATGGTGATGGCTCTGGGGGTGGCACATGGCCTGTTATACCAGCTCCAAGTTGGTCTAACTGTCACAGACTGTGTGCCCTTGGGAGGCTTTTTGAATCCAATTTAAAGGGATGCTGCAGTGCCGCCTTGGCATATGCCCTCTTCTGCCATGGCACACTGGTGCGACCATCACAAGGATGGTGCATGCCCTGCTAGCACAGGTGGTCCCCCCACTGGCATAGGTGGCATTGCTGAATTGGGAATGACACAAGGTGTGGTACAGTGAGACCTTTGCACCATATTTCTTTGATGCAAGCACCCTGTATCATTCCTGATACTTTCTGAATTGGGCCCAAGGAGTCTTTTTTTCCAGTGTATATTCAATATATCAAACTCTTTTTAAAAACTATGTGGTTCAAAGGAAGAATTTTGTTTTATTGTAGATTTAATTTATAACCAGAAAATGGGAAACACCAAGGGAGGTTGACAGTGAAAATGCCAACCTCCAGCACAGCGATGGCACAATACCAAAGCAGGTGTTGTCCTGCCCATTCTACAAGTGTTTTCTGTGGGGGCACCATGCAGGAGCTCTGCCCCACACCCCTGGACTTTAGGATTATCAGCTCCAGGTCAGAGTTGGTCCGTGGAGGGGCAGAACACTGAGGAAAAGAAACATGAAAAGGACCATTACAGTGATTGTCACTGTAATGGTCTTTTTGTGTTTCGTGCAGGTGTTGACCTGAAGGGTGCACAGATTTCAATGCTCTTGAAGCAGAGGTGACTGGACTGGTTTCTTGTAAAAAGTATCATCAGTGTAAGCAGAATGTACATATGAGATTTTACCTGCTTAAAACCATGTGCAATCAGGTTCAAAAGTTCTGATAAGTGGTTGCAGATTTAAATAAACTATAAAGGGAAACACGGGCAGCCCTGTATTGTTCCACTGGATAATGCTACTTTTTTTTTTTTTTAAAATCCCATTACACAATATTTGGGCCCTGGATTTAGAATAAAGCAATGTTATCCAATTTATAAAGCTTTATGGGATCATATATTGTTTTACAACTCTAAACAAATAGGGCCAGGAGACTCTATCAAAGTTTTTTTCTGCTTCCAGGGCTACCAAGGCGATCTGTGCCTCAGCAACTGGATGCATAAATTATAAGAAACAGTTTACAAAGATGATCAGAAGACACCTTTTCAGCCATAAAACTAACTTGTTCTGTTTTAATGAGATAGTAATATACTTTTTGAAGTTTGGAGACAAAATGTTGTAAGTCTTTTGAAATCTAAATTTAAAAGAGAAATTGGTCTAATATTAACTACTTTAAGATGATCTAGGTTGTGCTTTGGAATCACAGAAATAAGAGATTATTGAATGGTTTGTTCAAATGCATTGTATATTTCTATCAGAATTTCTTTTGTTTCATCTTTTAAGACTTTGTATAGGCTTGCTGAAAGATCATCTGCACCAGGGGTCTGTCTATTTGCATTTCACCAATGGTCATCCCCATCTCTTCAGTTTTATATAGGACAATGTAGGAACATCTGTTGTTTAGTGGTCAGAGCAGGCAAATTAACTTAATTTAAAGACGTTTCCATATCTGTGATGTGTTTATTTTGTTTCTGTACTGTATCATTATAATATAGCTTTTGATAAAACTTCTGAAATTCCTTTACAATGTCTCTAGGATTTGTTACACTGTGTTGCCTGCTCTAAGAATAAACTGATTGAATTACTCTAGACATTTCTTGTTTCTTAATATAGACCTATATAGGCTTTGGTTCTGCCTCACACCTGAGGCTAGGGCCCAGGCAGTAAGAGGGACAGTTCTACCCATCCTAGACTATGGTAATGTGATATATGGTGCAGCCTCTGAAACCAGCCTGCACAGGGTCTATACTACCCTCAACAAAGCATGCCACTTTGTTTTAGGTGCAGATCACCTTATGCACAAGTGCAACCTTTATATTGGGACACAGCTTCCTCTCATGGACTGAATCAAGCTCCACTCCTGCCTTCTATGGAAGAGCACACTTCTAGGTTTTGCACCCCCTACAAGCCTTATTTCATCTAATCCCAGCTGAGCACTCCACGAGAAGTGTTACAAGACATGCCCTAGCAGTACCTTTGAGAAGAACTGCATTAGGGAGGTGATCCATTGCAGTAAGGCCCCACCTGGCTAAATGAGCCCCCCAGGTCACTACTGAGCCTTACTCATCTTGGTCAGTTCAAATCTGAAATTCAGAAGACCGTCTCCCCTCCAGAACAATGGTGCTGTAAAGAACACCCCATCCATTAATAGCCCTCCTGGTGCTCTCTGACACAATATGAATTTGCTTTGGCAATGCATGACTCCTAAGAATCTCCGCTAATCCCCATCTACCCACACCTTGGACCCCATTCCCAACTCACCTTCAACTTAGCCCTCATGATCCTTCATACCTCACCTCCACTCCCGCTTAGCTCCCCTGAAACTTAAGCTATCACCCACCATTGTGCTTCTCCCATCTAGCCTGTAGCATACTCTCCCTTAATGGCTGTACTTATTGGTGGTCACATTAATTATTCCTCTGGAAACCTATCTAAGCTCTATAGCTGCATTCTGGTAATTCTCATACTTTGTACATAGTTGGAATCTGCACTTTATTTACCTAATCTGTTATGGGACTATTTTCCTCTGTATTATGTAATTAAGTGATGGCTTTTGCAATGTATTCTGTCTCTCCCCATCCTTATATTTGTAATGCTGTATAGCCTCTTTAATGATGTGTAACTGACAATGCCTACTAGCTGCTTCTGTTTTTCTCCACTGTCCATGTACTTGATGTTCCCCCAACCCCTGTTCAACAAGGATCATTTGTAAATGAGCTTTTAGCTCAAAGGTTGTAATTCCGATTTTACAATAAATAAAAAAAATAAATAAAGATATATAATGCTAATAATTTTCCAGCTTTGTGACTTTGTTCCGTATATTGTAGTGTGTCTGTAAATATTGTTTTTTCTACATTGCCTCTGTTTATTTTATTATATTTTTCTCTAGTACTGTTAAGTATAAGTCAAGAATCATCATACGACTTTGAAGACAAGGCTTTCTCCAAGTCTCTAATTTCTTTAAGCAGTTTTTCTTCCTCTTGAATTTTTTTTCTTTTTTGACATCAATCTTAAGAGGTCTTCCCTTAGTGCGCATTTAAAAGAACACCATAAAGAATCTGTTTTAGTAACAGAATCCTTTTATTAACAAATGAATTGCTCAGTGAATGTCTTCAACTGTTTATTACAGATGTCTTCTTTTAGGAGACTGTTTTTGATTCTCTAGTGTCTGTCGGTCCCACCTCTAGAATTGAATTGATGAATGAGAGGCATTGTGTTATGACTGAAAATAATGCTTCCACATCAAAACTGGGAAAGCAAAAACAAAAAAAAAACAGCATGGACAACTATCAGCACTGTGAAAAACAACATAGTCAAATATCAGCACTGTGAAAAACAGCATGGACAACTATCAGCACTGTGAAAAACAGCCTAGTCAAATATCAGCACTGTGAAAAACAGCATGGACAACTATCAGCACTGTGAAAAACAGCATAGTCAAATATCAGCACTGTGAAAACAGCATGGTCAACTATCAGCACTGTGAAAAACAGCATGGACAAATATCAGCACTGTGAAATACAGCATAGTCAAATATCAGCACTGTGAAAACAGCATGGACAACTATCAGCACTCTGGCAAAGACAGACTGCACCTAAATGAGGAAGGAAAAGATGCATTGAAGGCAAGGATAGGGAAGCACATTGAGGAGCATTTAAACTGGGAGGGGAGCAGAATGGATATTGGGTTTAGAGGCCTTGTGATGTGAAATCAAAAGTGCTTACCCCCATGTGATAGCAAGGTAAGGAAGAAGGTAACTACTCAGGGATTGGACATAAGGGGAGAGAGGCAAAGGGTAGGGCTGAGACAAGGGTTGGAGGGTGGTAACACTAAATGCTAGCTGTCTGGGAAATAAGGGAGTGAAACTACAGGCTCTCCAGGAGAAGGGGGAGTGGACTTGGTGGCTATAACAGAGAAATAGGCCACCAAATCCATGACTGGGACATGATGGTTCCAGGGTACAGATTGCCCCGGAAGGATAGGGAAAAGGGGGAAGGGGTGGCACTGTTCATAAAGGAGGGATTAAAATGTGTAACAGAGGAGGGAGATGAAGGAAATACAGGAGCACTGTGGGTGCAACTACAGGAACCCAAAAATAGATCATTAAGACTAGGGGTGGTGTACAGGCCACCCTCTCAGTCTGAAGGGATGGACAGGGTACTGGCAGAACAGATCAGGAGGAACTGTGGGAAGGGGGATGGTGGTAGTAGAGGACTTCAACCTGCTGGGGGTGGAGTGGGAGACACCTACCACAAAGAATAGAAGGGAGCAGATAATGCTGGATGCCTTTCAGGAAAGCTTTCTAGTACAGTTGGTTGGAGGAACCAACTTGGGAAAGGAACACCCTTGACCTTATACTTACAAATGGGGAGTGGGTGAGGGATGTGAGGGTGGAGGAACCACTGGGGGAGAGTGACCACCAGACAGTATGGTTCCAGTTATAGGTAGCTAACAAAAGGGGGGCATCTGGCACAAGGGTGCTGGACTTCAGGAATGCCAACTTTAAGATGATGAGGGAAGTAGTACAGGGGTTCCAGTGCAAAATTCAACCAGGTAGGGACACACAACAAAGGTGAGAACTGATAAGACGGGGGATAATGGAGGCAACAGAAACTTACTGTAGGGCTCAGACTAAGAAGAAACATAGAAACATAGAATTTGATGGCAGATAAGGACTGCTTGGCCCACCCAGTCTGCCCATTTCCATACCTAATGGATAAGCTGCAGATCCTAGTTAACCAGCAGCCTACTTCTTCCTACCCCCACCCCCTAGAATTGCCTTATGACTAAGAAACCCAGCTGGATAACCAAAGGGATGATAGACAGGATGAGGAGGAAAAGTACAGCTTACAGAAGATACAGAAAATCAGGGAGGGAGGAGGATAGGGAGGCATATCTGCAAGAAGCAAAGGAAGTGACATGGGAGGTAATGGCAGCCAAGGCATCAAGAGAACTCAGACTGGTGCAGAGCATAAAAAAAGGAGAAAAAGACTTCTTTAGGTACATCAAGGAGAAAGAAGCTGTAAGGACCAAACTGTAAGAATGAAGATGAGGGGGATGGGTGGGGGTTAAAAGGCAGAAGTGCTCAATACCTACTTCTGTTCAGTCTTTACAAAAGAAAGGGAGGGCACCCATAATAGGAGGGAGGATAGCAACAGATGAAGGGGGTGACGGACCAAGAAATCACAGTGGGGAGAGTGCTGAGAGGTTAAGGGCATTAGGATGGACAGGGCACCAGGACCAGATGGAGTACATCCAAGGGTGCTGAAGGAGTTGGCAGAGGTCCTGGCAGGACCTTTGCAGAATTATTTAATTCATTTCTAGACACAGGATGCATACCCCATGACTGGAGACTGACTCATGGTTCTCCCTTCACAGAGTAGACTCACGAACAAACCTGGGAACTATAAGCCAGTCAAGTCTAATGTCCATAGTGGGAAAGTTAATGGAGATCATCCTAAAGGACAGGCTAATGCCACTACTGGTAGTGAACAGGTGTAGGGATGGGAGGCAGCGTGGCTTCATCAAGGGCAGGTCATGTCAGACCAACCTGGTGGAATACTATGACTGGGTGACTAGCAAATTGAGAGGGGCATGCGTGGATGTTCTGTACCTGGACTTCAGTAAGGCCTTTGATTCAGTACCACATGGGAGACTTGGAAGCAAGCTATGGGGCACAGGGGTAGGAGCAAAACTGGTGGTGTAGGTGGAGAACTGGGTAAAAGATAGCCAGCAGAGGGTGGTGGTAAGTGGGGAATCCTTATCCTGTGCCTAAGCCTGTGACAAGTGGTGTTCCACAGGGGTTGGGGTTGGGCCCAGTGCTGTTTGGCATATTTATTGCAGAGGGCATCAGCAACAAAATCAGCCTATCTGCAGATGACACCAAGATAGGAATGGTGGTGGACAACTAAGTTGGGTGGCGGGGGCTACAGGAGGATCTGGCAAGGCTAGAAGCACGGTCTGACAGATGGCAGCTGAGGTTCAATGCGAAAAAATGCAAGGTACTGCACTTCGGAACACAAAATCTGAAGAAAAGCTACCATATTAGGGGGGAGTGCAGCTGGAGGTAACAGAAGAGGAGAAGGATCTGGGGTGCTCATCACGGGAGCAATGAACAATTCTGTGCTATGCAGAAAGGCTGCAGCAATGGCCAACAAAATGCTGGGGTGCATTGCAAGGGGCATTACCTGGAGAAGAAGGGAGGTTATTCTACCATTATACAGATCATTGATTAGACCCCACCTGGAATATTACTTGCAGTACTGGCATCTGTATCTACAAAAGGACATTAGGCTGCTGGAGGGGGTGCAACATAGAGCAATGAAGATGATTCAGGGCCTAGGGGAATTGCCATATGAGGTCAGACTATCAGAGTTAAACATGTACACACTGGAGGAGAGGAGGGATGGGGAGGGGTGGGACAAGGCAAAGGGAAGGGTAAAAGGAGGGAAGGCGGTGGGGCAGCTACTGAATAGGGAATTGGCTGCAATCTCAAGCAGCCTAGATAGACTAGGATGGCCTTTTGCTGCTGGCAACTTTCGTATGTTCGTATGTTTGTATAAATTAGTACAAGCAGGAATTTGCAAGTGTTTTTATCAAACTTTGCTAGATAAAATCCTCCTGGAATTAATTCTGCATTGGTAATTGGTAAATGGAAGTTGTTTGAACAATTCTGTGAAAACAGTTGCCTGAAGTTCTTTTACAGTATTTGACCACATGCTTTTTGGATCCGTGGTCCTGACAGATAATGGAAATAAATTGTCCCAAAATCTGACATTAATGTACATCTCTTAAAATATTTTTATCAATTAAGAAACGGTCAGTCTAGAAAATGTATTATGAGGGACAGAGTGAAATGTATAATCTCCACCTGATGGATGAAATAAATGTCAAGGATCAAATAAACCAAAAGTGTGTTGTACATCATTTATAGACCTTTGGGCCGGTGCAGGCCTTTCATACATTATCCTGATCAGTCCAAATCTCAGTTCAGGTTTAGGTTTCAGTCATCTACTAAAACAAATTGAAGGTGTACCCAAATGGCCATGAGTTCTGTAAACATATTGAATTGCCTGAGTTTGGCCCATAAATGCATGAAAGGACCAATAGCATTCTGCCTTATCTACCTTTAACAATAATACATCTTCCATATGGGTCTAAATCAAATTCCTGACATTAAAATTGTATATTTCTAGCTAGTAAAATTGCTACTACAAGTCTATTATTTTCTTTTCCAGCTGCAAACATTTGACCAACCCAATTGCATCTAAAAAAGGATACCTTGATCTTTTCAGATGTGTGTCTTGCAGACAAGCCATTGAAACATCTAATTTTCTCAGGTGTGTTTGAATTTGTGACTTTTATGGGAGAATGGTCTGCCATCTGTCAGACCATGCCTCTAGCCTTGCCAGATCCTCCTGTAGCCCCCACCTCGCCAAATATGGGGCCCCATGCTCACTGACCTCCTCTTTAGTCAGGCAGCTTCCTCTCCCCACCTGCCCTCCTTCTACCTGCCTCACCCTGCCCACCCCTTGCCCCTCTCCTCTCCCTTTCCTCACCCCCCGGCACCTACTGACTTTTATCCTCCTCCCTTGAGTGCTCTAACCCTCTCCCTTTACCCTCTGACAATGGTCTTCCTGCCTGCATAACCCCACCTTCCCTCTCACCAGCAGCGCTTATTTCTAAGATTGCCCTTGGCTGTTATGTGTACCTAAGATTGGCACATTTTGAATTATTGGAATTTCCTAAGCCTCAGTCTCTTGCTTTGTTTTATTGTGTAACTATGTATAATTATGTTGACCTTTGCATGTATGTATACCCCACATTCCTTTGACGTGAAACCTTTGTAAATGAGCAGTTTCTGCTCAAAGGTATTTTTAATCCTGGATTTCAATAAAATAAAATAAAAATAAAATAAGTAATTTGTACCCTTAACATTCCATATTGTGTATTTATTAGGCTTGCTACTCATATGAAACCTTTATAGAACCATAAACTTGTAATAATGTCCAACGTAATTGATAAACAAGATATTACACATAGTAAAATCGTATTGTACATAGGTAAAGCACATGTGAAGTTTATATTATTAGCCCCCTTGGGCAGGATGGTCCCTCATAAGAAAACAAAATCATTTTTGAATGTCAACAATGCATCAGCTTTGTATGAGAAGTGGTTAAGCACCCCACACAAATGAACAACCATTATTTAGTAACTATTAAATTGTTAAATCACTGTTCACCCATGACAGACTATACAGGGTATTCACTCAAATTAGGTATCTCTAGGTCCTTATAGGTGTTACTTTAGTAGAGCTATGAGTGTTATAATGCTTACGAAGAAAATGTTATAATAACGTGTTACAATGCATCAGTACTCAACCTTTTGAGGTAATAATATACATATCCATAAATAGAGTAACATTTCTTTAGAGAAATTAAAACATATTAATAGACTGAGATTTTTTTCTATAGAAATCAATAAATCAGTCTTCCCTTTTATGATATTATTTAATAAATAAGAGTTAAAGGTTTCACTTTAAAAAATGTCATGCAGAGAAACAAATTGCACTCACCTAGTGTCATAAAGCTGTATCAGCACAAACAATTTATCAAAATCAAACAAATGTATTGTCCACCTGTTCTCTTTGTAAAACAAGTTAATAGAGAAAGGCTCAACATGGATACAATACCAGGCTCAGATAACTAATTATCAAAGTTAACAAAATTAATCTCCCAACCCCAACTGTGTCAGGCCATCACATCCCTTTTATAGGGCACAATTCTCAAAGATCTTCTGGAGTGATGCAAGTTGCATCACTCCAGGGGCAAACTCGCGGTGCACCAGGGGCCTTGTGCCCAATTCTGTAAAAATCAGGTCCCAACGCCAAAGTCCCCAGGTTTGCTGTGCATGCTGCTGCCCTTAGACATCACTGTACAGTCACATGGTCTGCTGTGTTCTGGTGCATTATGCTACAGCATTCTGCGGATTTATCATTGGTCCCTCTTGTACTGTGTTCTTTTAGGGCAGGAAATGTATGTACTGTTATGGCTACTAAGCACTGTACATTGTAGTGCAGTACATGGACATGCTGGCATTTATGAGACATATAATACTGTACACACACCCTGCTGGGTGTCACTTCAGTAACAGTCAGCCACAGCTCTCTCTCCCCCATCTCATCCTCTGCCACCCTCATCCCTTATGCTTCCTGCCCCCTACTGTCAACCCCCAACCATCTTGGTCCTGCTAGTGTTGCGCTAGGTTGGGGACAAATCCATACAGGAGGAGGGACAACTGATAATTCTGCATAATACAGCATCACGTTGAATGTTGCCACAGCATACCACACAGCAGTACAGTTAGATAGACTGTAACATTCAATATGATGCCATTTTATGCAGAATTATCAGTTGTCCCACCTCCCATGTGTTGCATTTGTTTCTATGTACAGTATGACTAATAGTTACTGTACACGATACTACACTACTATATAAATTGATGGACATATGCACTATTAATACAAATGTAAACACACCCTGCCGGGTGCCATATTACTACCTTTAGGTCCCAGCTGTTTCCCTGACACTCACTAAGACATATCCCATGCCCTTGTTGTCCCCTGCCTCCCTCCTGGCAAGCAGTTCCCCACCTCTCAACTACCCCTGCCCCACTAGTGTTGTGCAGGGCAGGGGATCCTGATCCCTGCAGCAATTCCCTTATGTGCACAAAATATTTGGTGCAGCTGGTGGCTTGCAACAAACCCAGGGAGTTTGGTGCATGGACCCTGATTTTTATAAAACTGGATGCAGGGTCCCTGGCATACCTGGAATTTACCACAGCCCTTAGAGTGACACAACTTGTATCACTCTAAGGGCTCTTTTAAAATTGGGCCCACAGTCTCATTAGTCACTCAAGTTTGCATAGATCTTTTCCCTGTAGCCCAGTCTCTAAATAAAGCTAGAAAGATGCAGAATGTTTTCTCCACAATCTCTGCTGAGGCAAACTCCTTTTTTATTTGTAAAATGTGAATGAGTAGGCAGGCTGAAAACAATGTTCTGAATCTGAACCCTTCCCCATGCAGGCTTTTTTGTGTTTTTGTATACAGGTACCATCTGCTTGCTTCTCACTGTGGGGCTTACATCACTGTACATAAAGCATTTAGTGGAATTACAGTAATGTGTCTCTTTTCCCCTTGTTTCCCTCTGAATGTGAGCTTTAATAGAAAATTCAGAAGTCTAATAATAATAGGCCTAGGTACTGTATTTCCCTGGAGTTGATCAGAGTCTTAAACATCTGTGTGCTCTTTCAACAACATACTGCTTTCCATAATGGGAGGGTCTTGTTACATGTACTAGTAAGTCTTGAATAAAATGTAACTTGTTATTTGTTTCTTCTCTCTCACGAATACCAGATATATAGAGGTCCCCATATTAGCAATCATACAAAACAAGCCTGTTATTCAATTAAGAGACTTCTGTGGTAATAGTAGACTGTCTCATTATCATAGAAACCTTGAGATAAAAAAAACAACCTTGTTGGGGATGATTGCTCATACACAGTCTTTCATAGTGTATGGGAAACCATACATTCACGGATGTTTCCTTATTTTTGTATTTTTATTCAGTGCAGCTCATTCAGGGCCAGCTCTCACCACCATGGCCATTTCTTGAAAAGCAGAGGAATGAGGAACGAGCATGCACAAAGATGTTTGATACTGTTTGTTTACTTATTTATTGAAATGTTTCACCAGGAAAGGCACACTGAGCAAAAAGATGCTTGTCTCATGCTGCGACCGGAGGGGGGGTGGTTTACAGAGGAGAGCAGATGAGAACATTGATAGATGGAATTGAGTTTTCTCCACAATCTGTGCTGAAGTAAACTCAATTGTACCACCATAGTGATGTACCCAAGAGGGTACAACAAACTCTTGAGGTAACAACAATGGTACAACAATACTAAGATTCCACTGATTTCTATGTGAAACAGCGGTCTCTCATACACTGTAACATTGTTATTTCTCATATCCCTTCATTATTGGTCTTCATTTGTGTCCTCTGATTCATTAACCTTTTTTCCTTAATAAAATTAGCTCTTGTTCTTCCCTTTGTAGTTTATCTTCAGTCAAACTAATTTTTTCTCTTGTTTTTCTCACTCTCATATGAAGTTTGTTTAATGACTTACAGTGATGTGATGGATGACAGCGGTTGCACCTTGATGAGCTCCACCTGAGACCACAGCTTTAAAGTTCTAAACTGTCCCAGTAATCTCTTAAAAAACAGAACCCTTTGGTACTGTTCACTCCTCAAACTCACTTGGTTCCTATTTGACCTGATCTACCATACCTTACAAATGGATACAATGTCAACAGAGACACAATGCTAGACCCTACATAGCCACCACTGACTTTCATGTGGTCACAGGCCCAGAAGGGACATAAGACTAACATGCTGCTGCAGACACTGCCTGACACAGGAAAGGATGTCTGTCTGACAGAAAAGATTTTAGGAGTATTTTCTTCTTTCAAAATGATAAAATCAGAGGTAACCATGGATGTGAAGATGGTAAAAGCCTATATGGACACTCTTACTAAGGGGGTGGGAGATGTGGAAGCCCATGTCAGTTTCCTTGAAGATGAGGCAGCAATGGAGAAGAAGGAGCTCATCACCCTGAGAAGGAAACTTAAGTTTTCTGAGGGGAACTGGAAGGGAAGGTGTGTCTCTTTAAATTCTATTCAATTCAATTCACTTTATTTACCCGGTAAGAACATTGGGCCAAGGCCCATTTTCAGGATTGACCTAGAGCATCATTAAAAAAGAAGCTAGGATGTTATAAATAAAATACAAACAGTGTAAGATATTAAACAATACAAATGTTGGTACAAATACAAGTATTTAAAAACAATTACAAGATACAAGAGATTGCAAATAACTATACAAAGTTTTTTTTTTTTAATAGTTTGTGTGTAGGGACATTTGAGCAATTGGTAGGCAGAGTGTTCCATAAATTTGGACATTGTATTGAAAAAGCCCTCTCTCCCATATAGGTCAAAAATCTAGGCATAGAGAACTGTAATACACTGGAAGAACACTACAATCTTGATTTATCTCTGATTTTCAGTAAGCTAGGCAAAGGAGATTTACAACCTCAAGCAAGTGTAGTGTTAGTCACACAACCCAAACTGTAAGAGTAAACCAACTTGGGAGGCAACCATCGGAGATCAGTATATAAAACACAATGATGTGTTTTAAATGGTTTAACCAAAACAAATTGCAGATGGCATTAAAAGTTCTATTGATGAGAACCTAAACATTTGGAGTCTGCTCCCTAAACTGGACCTACTCCAACCGCTAGCTATATTCCATGCCCCAGACATTATCATCCTTTCAGAAACATAACTAAATAAAAAATAGGTGACCCCACCCTCTCCATCCCTAACTATACCATAACCCAGCAAGGCTGAACTGGTGGGGTGGAGGTGTAGTGTTGTACCTCTCTTCTTCCATTCAATTTATCTTCATTCTTGCCATGTCAGTTCCCAAAGCCTATGAAGTGCTGATCCTAAAGCTATCCCTTCCCTTCTCCATCCCTGTATATATTGTTGGTGCCTATTTTCACCCTGGTCTCCCCTCCTCCACTATTGCTGACCTCATTAGTACCATAATTTCTCATACCCCTTCTTGAGAACTATATATAATGGGTGATTTCAACCAAAACTGGCCATCTCCCTCCCTTAAAAAAGTACGCAGTGATATCAATGCCCACAACCTATCTCAACTTATACAGCAGTCTACCTAGTGGAACCACAAAACTGGAAACCATTCACTAATAGATTGGGCCCTCACATCTCATCCCCATAGGGTCATCAAATCTGGCATACTACCGGATGCCTTGAATTACCATCAAATGACCTTTCTGGTTCGGAAAATCCATAGAGCTAATGCTCCCCACAAAATTCTTCTGATTTGGTCATACTAATCTTTGAATCTAGTTCCCTTCCTCCATGACCTGGCCCATGCAAACTGAGTTCCAATAACATTGTCCAGTTCTATTGACAATATGTATGTATCTTTCCACAGCAAATTCCTGGAGGTCTGGGATAAACACACCCCACAGCGGCACACCAGGGTCAGGGGCAACTGCCTCCCTTGGATCACCCCAGAACTCTTAGCATGTCTAAAAGCATGGGATCTAGCTTGGAAAACTCAGAAAGCTACTAAACTCCCTAGCGACTACAACACCTACCGGACCTTATGCAACCGGTGTACAAGAGCCATGCTCTTAGCTAAAGCAGATTACTTCTGCTCTACATTTCAATCTAATATAAACAATCCCTCCAAATTCTGGAAAGTCAAACAATCTCTCTTCACCCCCTTTCATCAGTCCCCACCCCTCCACTTAATATAAATAACACTCTCCTGTCTGACCACCTCAGTGTTGCAACTGAATTCAATTTCTTTTTCACCTCTTGTGCCGCTGCACTCCTGGCCACCCTACCTTCTCCTCCTGCTATCCCCCCTCCTCCCTGCTTGCTTCTTCATTCTAATGCCTTCTCCTTCACTAAAATGTCAGCATCAGACACCTTGGCAGCTTTGTATGCTCTCAACTCCTCTAAAGGCAAGTGTCCTGATGGACTGGACCCCAAAGTGCTCTGTCTTTCAGCTCCAGCTATCTCTATTCCCCTTTCTGACCTTCTTAACCTTTCCTTCACAACTGCTTCTAGTCCATCTGCCTGGAAGCACTCCATTATCCTGCCCCTTACCAAGGGTGGTGGCCTTACTGCCTCTGTGAACTATCACCCTATTTCACTTCTACCTACCCTTGCTAAGCATCAATGAGATCTGGTTCTCTCACAACTCTCTCCACCTACCTCTCTGACTCTAATTTTTTCACCCTGTTCCAATCTGGGTTTCAGAAGATCCATGCCACTACTGCATCCCTGATTAGGCTCACTGACGCTCTCCTATCAGGGATGGACAGTGGCCAAATCACCTCCACCACTTTGGTTGACCTAGTGAAGGCTTTTGACACTGTCTCCCCCTTCCTCCTACTAAACACTCTCTCAGTGGCAGGACTATTAGTCCCAGTCACAAACTGGTTCAGGGCCTACCTGGTAGGCAGAACTCAGTCAGTCAGAATAGCTGACTTCATAGTCCCCCCAGCTCCCCATTAACATCAGTGTCCCACAGGGATCAGTGTTGGGCCCCATTTCATTCTCCATATTTCTTAATAACCTTCCCCTCTGTCTGCTCATCCACATGTATGCTGATGACATGGACCTTTTCACCTCTGGCCAGTCCTCAGCTGATGTAAGTACCAAACTTCTGCATGACTTCAATACAGTTCAGCTCTGGTTTAGGTCACATCAACTCACACTCAATACCAAGAAGACAGTCTCAATTACCTTTGGCACTAGGAAGAGACTCTCCAGGATATCCCCCCTTCCATCTTTCCATACCCTTGATGGGGCAAACCTTGAGGACACTTATACCTTTAGGTACCTTGGGTATTGCTCAACCAACACCTCAGCTTCTCTGGTCATGCTGATGTAATCTTGAAAAAGCTGCACCCCAAGCACGGCACATTATACAGGAACTGAAATAGCCTTCTGCTACTGACTAGACGTGAACTTGTTCAGAAGATGATCCTACCTATTTTTGACTACTGCAATGCACTCTTCAGTGCTGCTCCCAAGTTTTCCTTATCCAGATTGGATACCCTTTTTTACTCCTGCTGTCACTTTGCCTTGGATGCCCCACCTATCACCCACCACTGTAACCTCTACCACTTACTGGCTTTCCCCTCTTTAGAAAATCATTGACTCCGCCATTGTGCAAAATTTATGTCTGAATTTTGGTTTGGCTCTCTTCCCCCATTTTATGTCTTTGCTTCTCATCCTCCCCTCTCTGGCCATGCTCTTAGGTTATTTGAGTCCCGCTTATGGATAGTCCCTCGACCATCAGCCTCTTCAGGTCAGATGGCTTTCTCACATCATTTTCCTGAACTCTGGAATGTGCTCCCCTTACAAATTCACCACTCCCCCACCCCCTACTCCATCTCTATGGTCCTTCATAACTTCCTATCAGTCAACTGTACCTGTAACTAATTCCATACACCCTCAGACCAATCCCTAGCCCTCCCTCCCCTTATCTCTCTTTTCTTCCAATCCTTCTGTCTTTTATCCCTTGTACTGTGTCCAACTGCCCCAATGCTCCCTCTTTCTTTCCCAAAAAGATCAACTTTACCCTGCCTCCTCCCTCTCCCCCATCCATCCCCTTACTCATTCACTTCCTCCTGCAAGTGTTGCTACAGCTCCTCAGACAAAGAGTGTACTCCAACAAGTGCACTTACATATTCACTGATGTTTACCAAATTGCACTTGTGATGTACTTAAATCTGTTCTTACATTATTCATACAGTTCTGTGTACTCTGTACAAGCTTTAACTGTATAGTTGGTGGATGGAAGAGGGATGCTTGGATATCATGGCAGTCACAGAAACATGATACACAGAGAACCTTGACTGGGATATCAACATACCAGGATACACAATCTATAGGAGGGACAGGGAGGGAAGAAGAAGAGGAGGAGTAGCTCACTATGTAAGGGAAGAGATCAAAGCAAGAGAACTAAAGGGTAAAATGGGAAGAGAGGAGGCACTGTGGGTCACCTTGGAGACTGGAAATGGCACCACAATCCACACAGGGGTTGTATACAGACCCTCATCTCAGAAGGAGGAAATGGACAAGGAAATGGTAGAAGGTATCCTTAGAATGGCAGATAAAGGGGAGATATTGCTGATGGGGGACCTGACTATGCCAGATGTTAACTGGAGCACCTTTGCTGCAGCCACATCCAAGAGCAGGGCCATTATCAATGCCCTACAAGGGGCATGCCTCAGACAGCTAGTTTTGAAACCCACTCGGGAGACAGCAATCTTAAACCTGGTACTCTCAAATGGGGACAGAGAGAGGATCTCCAGTCTTGAAGTGGGTAGCCATCTGGGAACAAACAACCACCAAACAGTGTGGTTCATGATAAACTTAGATGTAGAGTCAAGCCATACAAAAGTGAAGGTACTGGACTTCAGGAGGGTGGATTTTGTCAAAATGGGAGAGTGCCTCAGAAAAGCACTAGCAAACAGGCAAGAAGGTGGGGTGGAGCAACAATGGGGAATCATCAAAACCTCCATCACAGAGGCATCAAGCCTTTGTGTGAAGCAAGTAAAGAAATCAAAATGAAAGAAAAAAACACAATGGTTCTCAAAAGAAGTGGCAGGGAAGGTTAGGGAGAAAAAGACAGCATTCAGAAAGTATAAGAAAACTCAGAAGGATCAGGACAGAGAACTGTACCAGTTAAAGCAGAAGGAAGCGGTGAAAGCAGTTAGAATAGCAAAAGCCCAAATCGAGAAAAAGATAACCAACTAGGTTAAGAAGGGGGAAAAAATCTTTTATAGGTACAATAGCGAGCAAAGAAAGACTAAGGCAGGGATACTATGGCTGAATAAAGAGGAAGGTGGTTGGGCAGAGAGCAACAGTGATATTAGTCCCTTCACAGAAGAATGGGTTCCGAAAGAACTCTTAAAAACTGAAGGTGGATAAAGCAATGGGGCCTGATGGGATTCACCCCAGAATTATAAAAGAACTAAGGAAAGAACTGGTAACACCACTGACTACCCTTTTCAATAAATCATGGGAAGATGGTGTGGTACCTGGGCACTAGAGGAGGGTGGATGTGATTCCCCTTCACAAAAGTGGGAGAAAGACAGAGACAGGAAACTACAGATCTGTCAGTTTGGCCTCAGTGGTAGGGAAAATGATGGGAATCACTTCTGAAGGAAAGGACTGTTGAGTACCTAGAGGCCAGTGGTGCAAAGGACCCAAGGCAGCATTGATTCACAGCAGGATGGTCCTGTCAGACAAATCTAATTGATTTCTTTGACTGGGTGACCAAAGTAGTAGACCAGGGAGGGGATGTGGACATGGTCTACCTAGACTTTATCAAGGCATTTGACACAGTCCTGCACAAAAGATTAACAAACAAATTAGCCAGCCTGGGAGTGGGTCCCAGGGTGGTAGCCTGGGTAAAACACTGGCTGGACAACAGGACACAGAGGGTAATAGTAAATGGAGTCCGCAGTGAAGAAAGGGGGTTACTAGTGGTGTACCATAGGGTTCAGTACTGGGGCTGGTCCTTTTTAATGTCTTTATAAGTGACATTGCAGAGTGACTGGAAGGAAAAGTATGTCTCTTTCCAGATGACACAAAGATCTGCAACAGGATTGATACTCATGGTGGGGTAGAAAGGATGAAAATAGGCTTGGCAAGGTTGGAGGAATGGTAAAATGTATGGGAGCTTAGACTCATTGCAGAGAAGTGCAAAGTAATGCACCTGGGAAACAAAAACCAAGGGGAAGAGTACACAGTGGGGGGTGAGATACTGACATCAACAAAAATGGAAAGGGACCTGGGGGTACTCATATCAGATGACCTAAAGCTGGGCCAGCAATGTGAGAAGGTAATAAGAAGGGCTAGAGGGATATTGGGATGCATGGGGAGAGGCATCACCAGAAGAAAACAGGAAGTTGTCAGCCCTTTGTACAGTCAGTTGGTAAGACCACATCTGGAGTACTGTGTATAGTTCTGGAGACCCCATCTATGCAAAGACATAGATAGGGCAGAGGCTGTCCAGAGGAGGGAAACCAAAATGGTGCATGGTCTGCACCAGAAGACATATGAAGAAAGACTAAAGAAACTTAAGAAGTATAGCCTCGAGGAAAGAAGGGAGAGGGGGGACATGATAGAAACTTTAAAATACCTCAAGAGAATCAACAAAGTCTAAGAGGGTAGCATCTTTCAGAAAAAGAGACGTGAAAGAACAAGGGGGCAGAATTTGAAGATAGAGAGGGGGCTGCTCAGAGGTAATGTGAGGAAGTATTTCTTCACAGAGTGGGTTTTAGATGCATGGAACAGCCTTCCTGAGGGGGTCATAGGGTCAAAAACAGTGGGGGAATTCAAGAATGCATGGGACAGACATAAGGCAATTCTAGTGGAGGGTAGGAGGAAGTAGGCTGTTGGTTAACTAGGATACGCAGCTTAGGTAGGGAAATAGGCAGACTAGGTGGGCCAAGCGGTCCTTATCTGCCATCAGATTCTATGTTTCTACGTTATACTAACATACTAAAATGCCAGCAGAATAGGCCTAACGGTCTTTCGTGTCTGCTCGTTTGGTCAGCCCCCACCCTGGGTGCTGACCTTGCTGTCCCCCTCGCCTTCTCTGGCTTCTCCTTCCCAGTTCCGATATTCTTCCTGCATTGGATTTTGCATCCAGAACCCTTCCCTGTACCTGTTCCACCCCTCTTGAACCCTCTACTGTCTCTGCCTCCACCAGCCCCTAGGTAGTGCATTCCATGGCTCCACCACCTCTCTCAGTGAAGTAGCACTCCTCCTTTCTCCCTGAATCTTTCCCTCCAGCTTCCACCCATGCCCTCTAGTGGCCCCTTCCTCCTTCCTTCGAAGCACCCTGACTGTTCCTCACCTATTTACCCTCTTCATGTACCTGAAGACCTCTATCATGTCCCCCCGGTCCCTTCTCTCTTCCAATGTGTACATATTTAGCTCTTTGAGCCTCTCCTCATAGGTCCTGTCCCCCAAGCCCCAAATCATTTTGGTTGCCCTCCTCTGGACCCTATGTTATGTTATGTTTCTAGTTGATTTGTATGTTGGCTTGAATGTACATTTCTTTTCCACTGTACCCTTTCTCCTAGGGTGCACTGTGAGATGAGCAACTTGTTGTTCAGTATGCCCTTTCTGGTGAAACATTTCTATAAATAAAAAAAAAATAAGGTGGTTTAAGTCAAATCAAGTTAATTGAAATACTGCTTAAAGAGATAAAAGTGCCATATATTGAATCAAATGGGTTACAAGATTCAAGATAGCATGGATTGATGAGTGGGAAGTCATGTCACTTGAATCTGATAGATTTCTTTGATTGGGTGACCAAGGAATTAGATCAAGGTGGAGCAGTGGATGTGGCCTACCTAGATTTCAGTAAGGTTTCTGGCACTGTTCCACATAGGAGACCATGAAACTGGCTGGGTAGCTTAGGAGTGGGTCAAAAGGTTTTAAACTGGGTAGGAATTTGGTTAGTGGATAGATGACAGAAGGTGGAGGTAAATGGAGTTCACTCAGAGAAAGGGAGGATGACCAGTCTGGTGCCTCAGGGATCAGTGCTGGGACCAGTCCTCTTTAATGTATATTTTAGTGACAATTACAGAGGAGGAAGAGGGGAAGGTTTGCCTCTTTGCAGATGACACTAAAATCTGCAGTAGGGTGGATACTCAGGGGAGGATGGAAAGGATGAGCAGAAACCTAACAAAACTTGAGGAGTAGTCAAGGATATGGCAGTTGGGTTTCAATGTTAAAAAGTGCAACATGATGCATTTGGGGCACAGAAACAGAGTGGCAAAGCACAAAATGGGGGGAATGTTATTGATAACTGCCAAGCGGAACAGAGACCTGTGGGTAATAATCTCTGATGACCTGCTGGTGGCTAAGGAGTGTGACAAGGCTTTGGGGAGAGCAAGTGGGATGCTGCAGTGCACAGGATGAGGTATCATACATGGGGGAGTGCTGCTCTGTACTGATCATGGGCAAGACTCATTTAGAGTACTGTGTACAGTTCTGGAGGCCATATCTATGGAAGAACATAGACAGAGTGGAAGCAGTTCAGAGGAGGGTAACTAAAATGGTGAGGGGTCTGCATTAAAATCCCTAAAAGGAGAGACTGAAAGACCTCAATATGTACACCCTTGAAGAGAGGAGGGGGGATATGATAGATACCTTTAAATACTTCACAGGGTAAATAAGATACAGAAGGGATGTATTTTGCAGAAACAAATAGCTCAAGAACAAGGGAACATGTCATGAAGTTGGGGGAGAGGGAAAGACTCAGAAGAGATGTGAGCAAGTATGTCTTCACAGTAAGAGTGGTAGATCCCTTGAACTGCTTACCAGCAGAGGTGGTAGAGGTGAAAACTGCAGTGGGGTTCAAGAATGCATGGAAGAAGCATAACAGAATCTTAGTGGAAAGGAATGATGGAAGGCGAAAAAGGAGTCGGAGATAAACTAAGGTCTACTGTGATACTGGAGGTAGGTAAAATGGGCAGACTGGGTGGCCCAAGTGGTCCTTATCTGCTGACAAATTCTATATTTCTATGTCTCCATGGGAAACCTCTGCCCAACATCTCCCAGATGTCCAGCCTCAACTGTTTGTCAAACCTTTATACCAACAATTCCACATGGGTCGTTGAAGTAAGCAAAGCAAAAGAAAGTGCTGCAGTCAGTATAGTGGGTGGTGCTGTTTCTAAAGGGCTGCCAGCCTGAACGTAAACGAAACCAACAACAGCACTCAATGCTGATGAAGACTCATTGAGAGTTGAAGCCCAGGGCTTTGTGAATCTTTTGTTTGTGAGCCTCTGGCCAGGCTAAATATTAATATATTCTGAATTGAATCCTACTGCTGCCTGGACCTTAACATTATTACGAGAGGCACTGAGTGCTGCTGCAAACTTCCTGGTCATTGAAGTAAACCTGATTTTTTTTTTAATCTTGACTATTGTGAGTGCAGAGAACTGATTTCTTTTTACATTAATTTTTTATTAAAAAACAAAACAAACACATAAACTCATACATCCAACTTAAAACCAACAAACGTAATGTAGTTTCAGGACAGCATAGTCTAAAATCATACAATACAGAGTTGAGCACAAATACATTACCAGGCACAAAACATGGCGAAAGAATACACACTTTTAGTGATTCAGAGTAGTAATAGGGCACCAAAGTACACTGGTCTAATAACATCTGGATAAGAAGAATGAACCTTCCTGGGTTTATTGAGAGTTATCTGGAGTGGACATATAGGGCTAATGCAGGAAGTATATTTAGGTATGGAGATCATGCCTAATGATAGTCATCTTATTCATCGCCTGATGTGTTATATGTTCCAAGGAGTCAAGCTGCCCCACTTCAAGATGTCATTCATTTATAGTCAGGATATCTAGGGTCCTCCATCTCCATAATAGCAGCTCTTTGGCAACTAGGATAACAGCTATTACCCAACATATCTGGGGTCATTCATAGGGAGATCAGAGGTATGGATTACTAGGAGAATCAGAGAAGCATTTAGATTGATACATGCAAGTAATGCTGCTTTACAGCAGGCTAGTACTTGGTTCTTGAAGGGGCAGATCTGGGGACAATCCCAAAGGAGGTGCAAAAGAGACCCACCATGTTGGCCACATCTGTTGTGTGACATAAGCCCTCTGGCATGCAAGAACTGAGGGGTCCTATATAAAAAATGTACAATTTTTAACTGCATCAGCTGGTCCCTAATGTCCCTGTATGATAGAGGGGCCCTGAACCTACATAAGTCCCAAGTGGATTCAGAAATAGGGGTATTCAGTTCAGCCTTCCATTTTTGTCTACATTGGTAAGTGGGGTGAGGGTCTGTATCTCTCAACAGTTTATACAACATACCTGCCCTACTTTTAGAGATCACATCCCATTTTTTCAGGGGAAATTTGTTTGTGAGAACTGTGTACTTCTTAAGCTGAGGTCACAGCTAAGAGTAATTGGAGGTATCTCCAAAAGTCCTGTTGGGAAATATCAAAGTGGGTTTTAATGTAATCAAAGGGGACCAGGACGGGCCCATGTGAATGACAAAGATATTGGACTTGTAATATACTTGCTTTTTCCAGTGGGGCCAGTGTACTTTTGTCCACCCAGTGGTAACCAAGGGGTTATTCTGCAGAGAAGCATGAGGCAGGGGCTGAGGTAATATTTAAGGACAGAAGTCATTTTTTCCAGTTTTTGAGGGAAATGTCCAGGGTGGGCGGTGCTCAATTAGGTAAGGCCTATTGAGGCATAACGCAAGTAGGGGAGACAGTAATGATATGAGGAAGCCTTCACTTTCCAGCCACATGAGTGCAGGAGCATTGCCTAGGGAAAACTACTTGAGGACCTTAGGGCAAAGGAAGGACATGTGGTAGTGACGAAAGTGAGGAAGTCCCTACCATGCATTCTGACAGTGTTGCCTTAGTTTGCCATGATTAATACAAGAGGGGCTTGCCTCCTCAAAGAAGTTTTTCTACTAGCCAATTAAGTTGGTTAAACATCTATCAAAAACCAAAATAGGTAAGTGGGCTAGGAGATGGAGGACTTTGGTGCTGGCATCATCTTGATAGCAGTTATTTTTCACATGATGGAACAGTGGACTGAATTCCATCAAGCTACAGTATATCCATGTTCAATGTGTGGCTAATAAGGGAGTCATACACAGACTGTGGCACTCACACCCACTTTAAACACTGGACTCCAGAGCACAGAACCATTATACTTTAATAATAAATATTAAAATGCAGCATCAGACAGCCTGACACATTTCAGATTCAGTTTGTCCTTTATCAAAGGCTAAAAAACAGTTCATCACATGATCCAAATATACCAACACTAATTACAACTAGTGATGGGTAAAGTGGCCCCAATTTGCTCTGTGGAGTGATTCACAGAGTGAAGGTGAATTTGCAGAGTGCTCCGCAATGCGAAGTGGAGTACTTAGCTTTATTAATGAGTAATGTGCAGTCCACTGCAAACAATGACTTTGCTTTACTCTGCCTTCCCAAACCACTACTCCACCATTTTAAGGCGAAGTACATTGAAAACAATGTACTTCGCCTTACTTTGCCTTGTTTTTAAGCCCCAAAGGTGAATTTTGCAGTGTTTCATGGGATTTCAGGTCAGATGGGCTCTAGATTGTTCTGCACAGCCTCAGTTTGGGGTAATGTGTGTAGGAAGCTGTAAGAGACAATCTGCTCTGAGAGCTCTCTGCAATTCAACCTTCAAAAAGCTGTTAAAAAAGCCTTTTTGAGTCATTTTTTTTGCTGATACTCTAGTTCATCGATTGTAGGAAACCCTCCTGTACTCATATCATCGAGTATTTATTGTTTGTGTATGGATTTTGAATGTTAATGTACAACATTCAGTCTGTGTACTGAGAGACAGTGGAAGTGTGCTTTGGGGGAGGGGTGTATCTGTGGTGTAGGTAGATTAATTTGGAGAAAAAGACAGTGCTTTCTGTTTTGGTGATATTTTTCTTGTATAACTGTGTTAATGTACACACAATAATATTTTCAATATTTCTTGCCATTTTTGCTGATTGTTGTGGTGCAGCAGTGCATAATTTTAGTTTGTTTAAAATATGTGGTTATATTACTGAAGTTTTCAATTTGCGTGCATTACTTAGAGTGTGTGTGAGTATGTGTGTGATGCTTGTCATCAAATCAGACACCTTTTATTGTGTCACATAATAATTTCAGCAATGTCAAGCTGCTATCCACTGCAGCTGTGTGATTTTTGTACTTCTTTGTGGTATCTTTACTGATACTAGTACTAGTGACTGTTACTGCAGCAGTGCATTACACTGTTCCCCCTTCCCCGCGGCCCGCCCCAACCAGCAAAGTTATTCTTTTCCAGATTTGAATTTCTGATGGTGAGCACTGGTTAGGTGTTGTGCCTTTGTATCTGCATCTCTTCAGTGCACAGTGCAATCTTAATCTGTCTGTGCATTTGCATCTCTTTAGGGCCCACTCTCCATCTATAACTTAAGTCACAGTTGTTTCTTTGACTTCCCTTCAGAGTACTGGATAGGTGTGATACTTAATTCTGCATGAACATTGTATTCATTAATATGCATTTTTAAATCAGGACCATCATCACGAGTCACTCGTGATACAAATCATGTTCTTTATCATCACGGTCACAAATGCAGTCACAAATCACCATTCCCGATCATTTACATTACAAATAACAACATAAATTTTTTTTCTAGTTACTTGGATGTATTGTAAGCCTTTTTTGTAGTATCTCTCCGGGCTTCACCATCCGACCGCTGTACTCATTGATACGTGTTTTTAAGTCTGTGAGTTTTAAGCTACAGCTCATTGGGGAAGTATAGCCATAGGCGGTAGGCATTCACATTTCTTCATCATCATGGTCACAAATGCAGTCACAAATCACGATTCACGATCACGTCACAAATCACAACATTAATTTTTTTTAATAGTTACTTGGATGTATTTTAAGCCTGTTTTGTAGTATCTCTCCATCCTTCACCTCCCCACCATTGTACTCATTAATGTTTGTTTTTAAGTCAGGAAGTTGGACAGTGTCTGTAGTACGTACACAGACTGGAAAGAAGACTGAATGCACACATGCAGTTTAGTACAGTATACTTGCACTGCTCAGAATACAAAGTGTCACGCCTATGGAAAACAACAAAAAAAGGGCATAATTACATGCAAGGGTTGGAGATGGTGGAGGAATACATTTTATAACACAGCAAGGAAGGTGTGGTGGGGGGCACATGGATGAGAAAAAAAATAATGTGGGATCCCATGGTGATCCAGCAGCAGTTCCAGCATGGACATAATTTGCAACTGATATTCCTCTATGAGATCCAGCTGCTGCTCCACAGCACTCACCATCTCGTTGTTATCCTCAACAGCACTTTGGAAAAGTGCCAAGTCAGCCTGTGTTACATGCAGTTCTCTGGGGTCCACACATTCTACAGGCTGACCTGCTGGTGGTGGTGTGGGGGGGGTGCTGGTGGAGCAGCAGGTGCTGCTGTGGCCCTCCTCTTCTCAGGGATGCTGCAATGCACAGCTGCACCATCTGCCACAAATGGCCAGCAGGTGCAGGCATGGTCGTTCTGTGGCAGCCTGCCACTCCAACTGCTGGTGATTGAGCACATGGGTGCACTGGCTCTCAGTCCCCAGGTGAGTCCCCCCCGGGGGCCATGGCGCACCTCCACCTCACATAGGTGGCACTTGACCACACTGCTGTCCCCCCACACAGTAAAAATCTGCCAAACAATGTAGGTGTTGGGAGGACAAGGCATGGGCAGGGGATGGCCAGATGAACTGGCAGCAGGCTGGTCACAGTGCTGAACAGGGATGGGATCCACACCTGGGCCCAGGGGAATTGGCACATACTGCTCCAGAGAACCTGGACTTGGTGGTGGTGGTGGTGGTGGTTCAACTGCCTCAGAGTCAGGACAGGAGGTGGTGGTAGTCCTGCTTCGGGGGGCAGCCAATCACAAGCATCGAGTCAGTCTAACAGGAATGGGTGCCATGCCCTCCACACATGCGCATGGTATGATGCTTACCACTACCACTCTCTCCCAGAGCTACCCCCACCCCAGACATTCCCTCACCCTGGTCCATCTCTCCTACTGAGCTCCCTCAGTTTGAGCAATTACTACTCACACTGTCACATAACACACACACACACACACACACACACACATATACACAGTCACACAAACAACTAACTACTTATAAAGGCAAGAAAACAACATTAACAGAAAGAACAAATTAAGTTAAAAGAGTACAGAAAAGACAAAAAAATGTAGCTTTTAAAAAAGCTGTTGGGTCTAAATCAAAGTTTAAATCTCCTCCTCACTCTGATCTCAAAGTATCAGCAGTCACAAAACACACTACTTTCTCTCCGTCTGCACAGGAGAAAGTAAAAGTGTCTGCTTGTATGACTCACTTTCTTCCTGCCTAGTTGAAGAGCATGTGACTTAGAGTACTACAAGCCATGTGATGTGTGGGGGGGGGCTGCCAAATCTGAAACATCAAGTGGGTCACTTAGAATCATAATGAGGAACGCGAAGTCCATTAAAAACAATGACTTCACCTTACTTCACGTTGCCATTCTGCCTTAACGCAAAGTGGTAATGACAAAGGAGGTGAGCACTTGCATTCGTCACTTCGTGGTGATTGAAAATGAGAAGTGCCCACTTCGCTGGCTCTCACTTTGCCAGTGGAATTTAAATTCGCTGCATCTCTAATTACAACCATACATCATTACATAACACATAGTTTAAAATGATTGGTTGCAGACTTAATTATTGTAAATACATCCTAGTCCAATAACAAAAGTCATGGCAACTATCAACACATCAATATATTAATAAGACATATATGTAAATATTGAATGCTATAGGTACCCCAACATAATTAAAGTGCTTAAACCAGTATACACATATTCTTGGAGTTCAAATAAATGTTCCACTTTGTTAAATATAACAAAATATACTTATCTATCTTGTAGATAGGATTTTAACTCCAGACCTGTATTTAAACCAGTGTTTTTATTTGCTCGTAGTCTCAGTATCCAGTCATTTTCCTGTTTTAAAGTTTTGTTTCTAAAGTTACCCCTCTTGGTTTAGGATAGACCCTTCAATACCAGTAAACTCAAACTTGTGTTCCTGGCCATCACTAGCAATCAAAATGTGTGCTGCTGTAGCATATGATTCATCTTTCTTTTCTATGGTTCTCACATGCTCATTTACCCTGATTCTAAATTGCCTTTCTGTTTTTCCAGTGTAGAATGCTCTACACTTACATCTCGCTAGATAAATTACTCCCTGTGTACTGAAGGTTACACATTGTCTTATTTCAAACTGTTGTGCATCTCTCTCATTTGTGGAACTTTTAAAAGTTGCAATGTGTTGACATGCTAAGCAGGTTTTACACTGAAAACATCCCTTATCATTTCCTAGCCATGTCAACAGGTTTTTTTGACTGTAGTGACTGTTAACCAAACTATCCTTAATGGTTGGTGCCCTTTTATATGATATAATGGGTGGAAGTTTTGTTATTTCTTGCAAGTCTCTGTCACTCCCCAGCACATGCCAATATGTTTTAATAATGTTTTAAGCTTGTTTGGCATGAGCAGAAAAAGTAGTGACATAGTGAAATATGTTGCTTACTCTTTCTTCTCTTGGTCTATCTTATAGGTTTCATAGGTTATATCTGAGCAGAGAAGTTATTAGTCCATTATGCTCACCAATGCCCTAGTTATAGTAACTCACAATTTTGTTAACTCCACAGTATTTGTCCATTTCTGTTTTAAACCCAAGCATGTTATTGCTTGGAACAACCTCCTCAGACAAGTTGTTCCAGACTGGAATTACCCTAACACTAAACCAATGTTTCCTTTTTATTGTTTTAAAATGTCGCCCCTTCAACTACAATGTGTGCATCCTGATGTTATGATGCTGATCTGTAAGTGTAAGTCACAGTTTTCACCCTTAAATTGATCTATACACACCATACACAGATCTCCTCTCGGTCACCTATACTCCAGTGTGGACATCCCCAGGTCCTCCAATCTGTCCTCATAGTCTCTGTCCTTTACATCAGCCACCAACCTCATTGCCCTTTTCTGAGCCCTCTCCTGTCTCTTAATTTCTGTTTTGAACCTAAGTGACCAGAACTGGGCAGAGTACTCCAAATGCTGCCTCACCAGTGAATTGTAAAGTGGCTCACTCACCTCCCTCTTCCTACTTTTAATATGTTTCTTGATGTTGTTTAGTATTCCACTAGCAATTCTTATCATATGGCTACAGTGCTGGTGGAACTTAAGATCATTAGTCACCTTAATGCCCAAATCTCTTTCTTCAGAAACCTTTCCTAACTTCTGCCCATTTAAAACATAATCCATTTTGTTATTATTTTTACCAAAATGCATAACCGTACATTTATTAGTGTTAAAGGATAACTTATATTCCCTAGCCCAGTTTTCCATTCTAGCTAAAGCATCCTGTAACTTTTGTGCATCCCCACTATTACTGATGCTTGTGCCAAACCTGGTATCATCTGCAAATTTGTTCTCCCAAACTTCTCCTCCACCCGTTAGTGAGTGTATGCATACGTTAAAGAAGCAAGGCCCCAGCACTGATCCCTGGGGGACTCCGCTTTCCATGTTTAGCCAGTCTGAATATGCATTCTTCAGACAGACCCTCTGCTTTCTTTCAATCAGCCATGCATTGACCCAGCATGTGATGTACCCAGGAATATTGTGTTCTATTAGGGCGTCTATTAATTCCCCATGGGGAACGTTATTGAATGCTTTCAAGAAGTCCAAAAACACGACATCCACAGAGTTGCCCTCTTCCAGTGCCCCACTCACATGCTCATAGAATTCCAGGAGATTTGATTGGCATGATAAGCCTTTCTTAAAACCATGCTGTGCATTGTCACAATCCCCTGCCAAATTCATGAGCTCCACTATTTGATCCTTAATGATGGACTCCAACATCTTCCCCAAGACAGTGGTTAAACGTATGGGCCTGTAATTACCCAGCTCTTGTCTTGACCCCTTTTTGTGGATTGGAACGATGTTTGCCTTACACCAGACCTCAAACACCACATCTCTATTCTGAGGTACAGCTTGTTCATAGGCTTCATTTACAGAATTTCTAGCATAGTGTCTATCCAACAGCCTATTACTTAACTCATTAGCTCCCTTATCAAGTGCTTCCTGTGTGCTGCAATTTCTATTAACCCTCAAGAACTTGTCCTTTGAGATGTTTTTTATGGTATGACATGGATGGCAACTGGATGCCTCCAACAAAATGTTGCCATCCACATCTTTCTGATACAAATCAGTGTTGACTTGCCATGTGACATCTTTTAAATTTTTTTTTAATTCGTTAATCCAAATGATTAACCTCACTGTCACTGACAGAGAAGCTAAATCTCAAATGTTTGCTGGTGCTATGGAGGAAGTCTACAAATTCAGACAATGGTTCAGCATCTCCTTTCCATATTAACATAACATCATCTATAAAGCATTTCCACATAACCACATTTGCACTATATGTATTTTATTTTTTGTTGTACATGACATCATGTTCCTATTTACCAACGAACAAATTTGCAACCGATGGGGCACATGTAGCCCCCATGACTGTTCCCTTTATTTGGTGGTAAAGTAACCCATCAAATGTAAAGGCATTTTTGGATAACACATGTTCTAAGAGTTTTAATAGAAATGGTGTTGGGGGGGGGAGTTGCTCCTCTACTTTCCTCATTGTTTAAAAAGATTGCTGTAGCATCTAGGGCACCCTTCTGTGGCACATTTGTGTAAAGTGCCTCTATATTGAGGGTGGCCTGCAAACAATCTCCCACATCTCCATATTTTCCAACAAATTCAATGCATTTTTCATGTCTTTAATATGTGGGCAATTTCTTTACCAAATTACACAGGTATGAATCAACATATTGTAAAATAGGTTCTGTCAGTGAGCCTATACCGCTCACTGTTGGGCATCCTGGGGAATTTTCTCTGTTCTTATGTACTTTAGGAAGCACATAGAACATAACTTTCACCGGGTTTTCTATTGCAAAATTTTGTTTTGTAGTATTACTTATAAGTCCCTCTTCATGAGTCAAGGTAACCGTTTTATCGATACTAAATTTAAAATCCCAGGTCCGATCCCCCTTCAGTTTTCTATAAAAAGTAGCATCCTTTAACTGTCTCGCTACCTCTGCCTTATTGTCATTGGTATTCATTAGTACAATACACCCCCCCTTGTCTGCTTGTTTAATAATAACATTTTTCATGTTTTGTAGTTTGTTTAAGGCTTTCCTCTCTGTGCAGCTCAGGTTGTTATATTTCAAGTGAGGAAGCTTGTCACCGTGTACCTCTAAGTCTCTCTCGCAAAGTTCTCTGAACACTGCTACAGCTGGACATAGTGGTGGATTAAATACCGAATTCAGTCTAAAAGTCAGGGCATTAGAGCCTTGCATTTGTCGTAAAGTTTCTTCTTGTCTTTTTGGAAAAGAGGCTCACAAGCTTCCAACACATGATATGTAAATCAATGACACGTTGTACTTTATTCAGTGGTGTAGTCGCTGCAAATCCCAAACCCTTTTGCAGCAACATAAGTTCTGTATCAGTCAAAATATGCTCAGATAAGTTTATAATTTGTACGGGATTGTCTCTTACCTCTGGCAGCCCCGGAAGTTGCACCTGTTGTCGTTGTTGTTGGTTCTCCTGTAGAGGCCGTTGCCTCTGCGGGCATCTCCTTCCCCTCCATATTCACTTCCATTTTTGTATCAGATTCCTCCTCTCTGATTGGTAAACCTGGGGCTCCTCCAGGGTTCCATTTGTTGCTGTAAGGGAGGTTCCATTGCAGTTTGTCCTCTGTGTAAAAAAGGATCCCAATGTAAATCTTCAGGTTTGGGTTTGCTGCCTTCTGTGGAGAAGTTAAAGGATACATGTCTAGATCTTTTTAAATGCTTTTATGAGTGTCTGTCCTTCACAGAGTGTTTATACTTACTGTACGCACTCTCAGCAACGCTCAGTCAGTGGCTGGCCATGGTGGCGAGAGGTGGACTGTGCCAGTCGTTGACTTGCCCACCATGTGTGTATGTGTGTCTGTGAAGCTGGGTGGGCTGGCACAGTCGGGTTGGGGGGCACTGGACTGCCAGGGAGTTATCTGGTGATGCCCATGCCACAGTGAGGAAGGGGGGTTTGGCATTGCAGGGAGCGTGTAAGTGGGCATCGGGTGGGGAGGGGTTGTTACAAGAACCCATTGGGACATGTAGATGTGCACTATCAGGATTGGGGAGTGCGACTGCCCACACTGGGCTGTTAGCACTGTTGGATCTGTGGGCATGGGGTGTGTTGGATGACTGGGGATGGGGCTGCTAGGGGGGGGCTGTAGCCCATGAGGGCTCTCTGGTGCTCCAGTGGTGGCATGGTGCCAACTCCCAGTGGATGGCAAAGACCACTTATGCCAGCTTGTATCTGGCCTAACTGGTCTTTGACAGATGTCCAAGGGTGGTTGTCTCTGAATCCCGATTTGGATACTTAGTGGCCACCCAACCTGAATCGGGTGCAAATGCTGCCATAAACCCCTTATGCTATGCCATAAGGTAATTTATGGTGCATTGGTCCACTTGGGTGCAGGCAGCCTGCAGCATGTTGCATGCTGAATCCTACCATGGCACAACTCATGATGTAAGTGCTACTGTACTTGCACCATTTTTGTGGATGCAGGTTGCCTTGCTTCCTGGGTTGTCTTTTGTGAATCAGGGTCATATTTTTTTTTAAAATGAGTGCAAAAATGATGCTTGCACTCACAAATGACTCAGAGATCCTTGTAGCCTACAACACAAACTATTAGACTAAAAGCTAAAAGAGTCGACCCTCTAAAAACTACAAATTGCAGTAAAAGGAACAAAAAATGGCAACAATTATAGGAGCACACTGAGCTGCAGTTCGACACGGGGAGGAGAATAAAAAAAATTCCCTGACATTCCTTCGGAACTAGGTTAAGAAAAGTAGATCAGCTATAATAATAAAGGCATTAATAATTATCTTACACCGTTAATTTTTTCAAGACTGGCAGCGTGACAATCACACAGACCTTCACCATAGCCATTGTATGTGTGAAAAAAGCAGGCTTGTCAATTTAAAATTGAAGAGAAGTTTGACTGAATTTAGAGAGTACTGCTTGTAGAAACACATTGTATCTTCTTGCTGGAGTTGCAGGACTTCTGGGAGAAGAACCAGTATCAGTTGCAAACAATCAAATCAAGCTGAGGAACTACTTAAAGAGAGATGATGTAATGTTACTCTGGCATGGGAGACAGATAGTTAGACACTGTGCAGTTCTTGTGCCATCAACATTCCATGCTGATGTCACAGCTTGGAGTCATGTTAGTGAATCCCTAACAGGGGGGCATCTCACCCATCTGTGTTGCAGAGACCAGTGTGCTTGCCTCACTGGCAAAGCCTGGTGCCACAGTTCGGGTGTCAAGCTTCTCTGTCTGAACTCAGAAAGGAACTGCTGCTGAACTTCCCAGGTAGTAATGCCAGGCTTGCAAAAAATAGTTAAAAAGTTATTAGTCTGCACATTACCTCAGAAGTAATTTATTGTGCAAATTGTTTCAGAAAATATAAAAAGCCTGGCTAAAATGTATAATTTGTTGGATTGCAATTATGGCCCGGTGCCTGAAGGGTGGATTGTAAAGTGCCATCAGCCTGGTGTCTGAGGGGTAGATTGCAAAGTGTTACGTTGGATGGCATGGTTAATAGCCGCTAACAGTTCAGAGCATGTGGGCAATGGTGTCTTTAACTTCTGTCTTTAGGCTTCCCAAGGTGCTGTAATAGCTTGGAGTCAGTAGGTTTGTTGGGAGCTTTTCTAAAGTTACTCTTTTGGACGTTTAAGTCATTTCTATTTCTTTATTTTTAATCCCTACATTTCATTCTTTTATAGAGCTTGTTCACAAGGTTGTATTTGTATTTCTGTTAATATAAAACATAAGTTTCCATTCTTTCTTATTTTATATTTCTTTTTAACATGTAATTAGTTATTTTTTTATCACAGTTCTCATATTTACCAAATTACTGCTGTGTTACCTTACTCTTGGATCAACTTTGATCCCAAACATTTTTCATTCCTTTAGTGCCACCTGTTGAATATACTGTACATAATGTTCCTTTAAGTATTTACATGGCTACTATATACAGTGCATTCTCTTAAATAGTTTTCCCAGTTTTACTATAACACCCAGTGATCACTTATATAGGTTAACAACCTGACTCCCCTTACCACCAGGTGATTACCTTTAGGAATTCACTCTGTTCAAATGTTCCTGAGCAGTGTCAGTGGCTCAGCAGGTAGCACACTCGCCTCTGAGGCCTGGAGATCAGTAGGCTGTGGGTTCTATCCCCACACCAGGCACTTAGGTTAATTTACCAATGCTGACTCAGTAGTACAGCATGAGGTGGGTGCTGCACTCCTGAGGTGCCTTCTTTTGGATGAGGCGTTAAACCGAGGTCCCATCTGCCTGTTCAGGTGGATGTTAAAGATCCCATGGCACTTCTCAAAAAGAGCAGGGGAGTTTCCCTGGTGCAATGGCCAAATTTCCTCCATTCAAGAAAAATACTACCAACAGTTTAATCTGGTTCAAGGTCAGTTGGCATTCATCTGTATCCCCTTCCCCCGGGTCAACAAAAAAATAAATAAATAAAAATAATGCTTTTTGTGTTTCAAACCTGTTTTTCTGGTTTGTTTCTGAAATGAAATTTAGGTCCCAGTTTTACTTTACATGCTTCTGTTTTACTTCTGTTACTTTCCAATGTTAATAAAGCTTAATGTCTCCTTGATAGTATGAAACTTTGTTACCTGTGAGTGATATTTTTATTGCATATGGTGTTTTTATTTTCTCAATGGTGTCTACACAAAGTGAATGCCCTGGAAACATCTCACCTCGCAGGCTCGTTTGTGAAAAGCCATGGAGGTGATGCATCTCATCCCTGTACTCTCTCCAATTGCTAGATCTGTTGCTAAGCAACTGTACACCCACAGTCAGATGGCTGCGTCCGGCCTTCACAAATGGACCCTTGATGCTTAATGATTCTGGATAGTAGTATTTTATGTCAGACAAAGCTTTATTTCAAAAAATATAAATACACATTCCCAGGCAGATTCTGGTGACACAGAGGTTCCTCACAATATTGTTCCTATTGCATATTGACTATGCAACCTGTGTTACTTGCAATACAGTTTAACATTTTACAGTTCAACATTTTTCTTTGTGTGCTATATAGTAAGGGTGAGCGTAGGGTTGGAGGTAACTATTGGATTTCACAAATATTCTTCACGCTTTACCTTTTACTCGAAATACCATACATACATGAATGCTAGTTGCTATCTACATTCATGCCTATGTTATGGTTTAGAACAGCTAACATTTTTCAAGTCAAACTATCTCTGGCTGGAAGCTGCAATACTGAACATAGGATTTGCAAGAAAAGCGAGTTGTGCTCACAACAGAGGGAGGTGAACCTTACAATTGTCTTTGGTTTGGAGCAGAGATTCTGCAGGTGGAGGCTACTTCTAACTGAAAGGTGAAATAAGGAACTTAGAATTATCAGGAAAAGACAGTCTTTGTTACAATTCTTAAGATTTTCAGTGCAGGAAGAGTTTAAACCTTGGGCTAAGAATTTGTCATAAATCCTGAAATAAGTGCAGGTACAGGTCATGTATTTGACCCAGACAAGTGCCCTAGGGGGTGGAAACTGTTTTTTATGTTTATCTGTGTATGCCTTAAAATGAAATTCCAGACTTTAGCAGGAAGTGCTTACAACACAGCTACTTATCAGCCAATAGCTTTGGTAACAGACCTAAGAACAATTGTATTGTAAGCAAGTGTTTTATAGCAAACTCATCAGAACAGCTAACATTTTTCAAGTCAAACTATCTCTGGCTGGAAGCTGCAATACTGAACATAGGATTTGCAAGAAAAGCGAGTTGTGCTCACAACCGAGGGAGGTGAACCTTACAATTGTCTTTGGTTTGGAGCAGATATTCTGCAGGTGGAGGCTACTTCTAACTGAAAGGTGAAATAAGGAACTTAGAATTATCAGGAAAAGACAGTCTTTGTTACAATTCTTAAGATTTTCAGTGCAGAAAGAGTTTAAAACACAGCTGCCTTATTTTGGGGCTGACTGCTTTCAGAGCACAAACCACCAGGCTGTTTTGGGGCTGGGGAGGTTTTACCTGTGTCTGACTTGGATGTCTGGATTTTTCTCTGTTTGATTAACAGGGCATTTTCTCTGTCAAATTGTTGTGTAGGGTAACTTGCTGACAGGAAGGCACTCATGGCAGCGGTCGGTCAGAGCTCTTAGCTGATTGCTTTGTGAGGGCACAGTTTGGCCCAACCCTTCCCACCCTCACCCCACCCACCCCTGGAAATAGTTCCTTTATACCTGGTGTTCTGGCATCATTTCCTCAAGAGTGCAAGGTGCATATCACTGTCATATCCTCTCTAGCACACTGCACTGACAATATACATACACATTGTATAATATACAGTTATATATATATATATATATATATATATATATATATATATATTTCTATATAACAAACCAATCACACACACAAATAACAAAAAAAAAGTAGATAAACATGTGGGGAGTAGTGCAGTGTAATGGCTATGGGGCAGCAGTCTTCCAGGAGTATTTCTGGAGGCTGAGATGCTGCCCTATTTGCAGACAACTCTCTGCCCTGAGGGAGGAAGTTGCCCGTCTTCAGGCCGCACTGGACAGTAGTAAGGGAACCTTCCCAAAGGCCACACTGGATGGTAGGAAGGGAACCTTCCCCATTCAGGGAGCACCAGAGCCACCACCATTAACTCAGAGGTTACGAAGAAAGCACAGTAGTTGGACCACAGGGGGCTCAGGGAGAGTGAGGATGGTAGAACAGAGGCACACCCAGTCAGTTGTTCCACTCCACAATCCATACACCATTCTGGGGGAGCATAGCTCCCCTATGGATGCAGCCACAGAGGAGACTAAGGAGGCTGAGGACAACTATCACAAGGGAGGCCCACAGGAAGGAGACAGAGGATACCACAAGGAAAGGAAGCAGCTCCTGGTGGGGGACTCAATTATTAGGGGGATAGAACTGGGGGAGCAGGGAAAACTGAACTAAGGTGCCTGCCTGGTGCCATGGCTTGGAGGGAGAGGAAGCGCATCCTCAGGATCACGAGAACAGCTGTACGGGAGTCTGAGCTGGATGTCATTGTCCACCTAGGGACAAATGACTTGGCTCAACATGAGATTAGAGCAGTGCAGAAGGACTTTGTAGAATTGGGGAAGGGCCTAAGACAAGTAGCACACACAGTATCCTTCTCAGAGGTGCTGCCTGTCAATGGCATGAGTGAGGCGAGGGTACTTTGCACCATGCAGTTTAATGAATGGTTGAAAAAATGGTGTGGAGAACAGGGGTTTGGCTTCATTGGGGACTGGGGTTCCACCTGGAGGGACACCAGCCTATACTGGCAGGATGGTCTGCATCTGTCCAGGAAGGGAACAAGTCTTTTGAGCAATAGGTTTAAATGCTTCATTGGCAAGCTTTTAAACTAGTCAAGGGGGGAGGCACTGATAAGCAGCAGGAAAATCCCAGCTCTCCCAACTAAACAGGGTACTAAATGAGAAAAGACCAAGTAGAAAGGTCAGTGGGGATGCTGCAACAGAAGGTAAAGCCATCAAAAAATGGAGAGCAATGAGTACCAATGCCCATAGTCTGAGTAACAAGCTTTCTGAATTAGTGGCCTTGATGGAGGAGGAACATCTGGATATCATGGCAGTCACAGAAACATGGTACACACAAAACCATGACTGGGACGTAAACATACCAGGATACACTATCTACAGGAGGGACAGGGAGGGTAAAAGAGGAGGAGGAGTAGCTCTTTACATAAGGGAAGAAATCAAAGCAACAGAACAAAAGGGAAAACAGGGAGGAGAAGAAGCACTGTGGGTAAATTTGGAGACTGGCAATGGAACCACAATCCGCACAGGGGTTGTATACAGACCCCCTTCTCAGGGGGAAGAAATGGACAAGGAAATGATAGAAAGTATACTTAGAATGGCAGAAAAAGGGGAGATATTGCTGATGGGTGATCTAAATATGCCAGATGTTAACTGGAGTGCAGTTGCAGCAGCCACTTGAAGAGTGGGGTTATTCTAGATTCCCTACAGGGGGCATGCCTTAGACAACTAGTATTGGAACCCACTCGAGAGGGAGCAATCTTAGACCTGGTTCTCTCAAATGGAGATGAAGAGAGGATCACAGATGTAGAAGTGGGTAGCCATCTGGGAACTAGCGACCATCGAACAGTATGGTTCACAATAAACACAGCAATAGAGTCACGTCATACAAAGGCAAAAGTACTGGACTTTAGGAGGGCTGAATTTGCCAAAATGGGTGAGTGCCTAAGGAATGCACTAGCAAATGGGCAGGAAGGAGGGGTGGAAGAGCAATGGGGAATAATAAAAACTGCCATCACAGAGGTAACAAGCCTTTGTGTGAAGCAAATAAACAAAATGAAACGATGTAAGAAACCACTATGGTTCTCAAAGGAAGTGGCAGTGAAGGTTCAAGAGAAAAAGAAAGCATTCAGGAAATACAAGGAATCACAGAAGGAGCAGGACAGAGAACTGTATCAGTTGAAGCAAAAGGAAGCTGGGCAGGCAGTCAGAACAGCAAAGGCCCAAACCGAGGAAAAGATAGCCAACTCGGTTAAGAAGGGGGATAAAACCTTTTGTAGGTACATCAGGAGCAAAGAAAGACCAAGGAGGGATAGTGAGGCTTAATAAAGGGAGGAGGGTGGGCAGAGGGTGACTGTGAAAAGGCAGAGATACTAAACAAATACTTTTGCTCAGTATTTACAAAGGAAGAGGGAGGTACCTAAAACAAACAGTAGAAACACTCTGGATAGAAGTTGATACCAGCCCATTTACAGAAGAAAGGGTTCTGAAAGAACTCTTAAAACTGAAGTGGACAAAGCAATGGGGCCTGATGGGATTCATCCCAGAATTCTAAAATAACTAAGGGTAGAACTAGTGACACCACTGACTACCCTCTTTAACAAATCAGGGGAGGATGGGGTGGTACCGAGGACTGGAGGAGGGCAGATGTGATTCCCCTTCACAAAAGTGGGAGCAAGGCAGAGCAGGAAACTACAGACCTGTTAGTTTAACCTCAGTGGTAGGGAAAATGATGGAATCACTTCTGAAGGAAAAAATTGTCGATTATCTAGAGGCCAGAGGGGCACAGGACCCAAGGCAGCATGGATTCACAGCGGAAGGTCATGCCAGATGAATCTGATAGATTTCTTTGACTGGGTGACCAAAGTAGTAGATCAGGGAGGGGCTGTGGACATGGCCTACCTAGACTTTAGCAAGGCATTTGACACAGTCCCACACAAAGATTAATATACAAGTTAGCCAGCCTGGGAGTGGGTCCCAAGATGACAGCCTGGATAAAGAATTGGCTGGAGAATAGTACACAGAGAGTAATAGTAAATAGAGTCCACTCTGAAGAAAGAGGGGTTACTAGTGGGGTACCGCAAGGTTTAGTATTAGGACCAGTCTTCTTCAATGTCTTTATAAGCAACATTGCAGAGGGACTGGAAGGAAAAGTATGTCTTTTGCAGATGACACAAAGATCTGCAACAGAGTTGATGCACACGGTGGGGTGGAAAGGATGAGAAGGGACTTAGCAAGGTTAGAGGAATGGTCAAATGTATGGCAGCTTAGATTCAATGCTAAGAAGTGCAAGGTAATGCACCTGGGAAACAAAAACCCAGGGGAAGAGTACACAATGGGGGGTGAGATACTAACAACAACAAAAATGGAAAGGGACCTGAGGGTAGTCATATCAGATGACCTAAAGGTGGGCAAGCAATGTGAGAGGCAGCAAGGAGGGCTGGGGGGATACTGGGATGGATAGGGAGAGGCATCACCAGTAGAAAACAGGAAGTTATTATCCCTCTGTACAGGCAGCTGGTCAGACCCCATCTGGAGTATTGCATGCAGTTCTGGAGACCCAATCTCTGCAAAGACATAGACAGGATGGAAGCTGTCCAGAGGAGGGCAACTAAAATGGTGCAGGGTCTGCACCGGAAGACATATGAAGAGAGACTTAAGGAGCTTCATATGTATAGCCTCAAGGAAAGGAGGGAGAGGGGGACATGATAGAAACTTTCAAGTACCTCAAGGGAATCAACGAAGTCCAAGAGGGTAGCATCTTTCAAAGCAAGAGGTGTGCAAGAACAAGGGGGCACAATTTGAAGATAGAGGGGGGTCAGCTCAGAGGTAATTTAAAGTATTTTTTCACAGAGAGGGTTGTGGATGCATGGAACGGCCTTCCAGAGGAGGTTGTGGAGTCAAAAACAGTGGTGGAATTCAAGCATGCATGGGACAGTCATAAGGCAATTCTAGGGGGTGGGGGCAGAAAGAAGTAGGCTGCTGGTTAACTAGGATCTGCAGCTTATTCATTAGGTAGGGAAATGGGCAGACTGGGTGGGCCAAGCGGTCCTTATCTGCCGTCAAATTCTATATTTCTATTTTAGTGCTTTCAGATTAAATATCCATTCCCTCTCTATTCTTTCCAATTATTTCTTGTAATCTCCTCCTCCTCTCTCTCTAGAGGTGGGACCACTTCCAAACCCCAAAATCTGAGGGAGGATCCAGTGTGCCCCTCTGTGTTAAAGTATTGTGCCACAGGGGACCTCTCATCATTCCTTCTTATGTCCCCCTCATGTTCCTGTATCTGCACTTTAAAGAGCACATTTCATGATGGTCCAGAAGGCTACATCTTGTAGTCTTTATATGCAGCACTAGACATGAAAGGGTGAGTGCATTTGTTATTTTTGGCCAAGGTTTACTCTGCTTTCTATAATTTGGATTTGTTTTTGAGCTCTGCTGCACCCGCCTTTGCTGTTCAGCTGCTGGGATGCTGGCTCCTGATGATAACACTGTAAGGCAGAGGAGTGCCTCACACTGTTCAGTACAGTGCAGTCACAGCAGTTTTGCAAGGGAAACCTATCAGTACTCAATGTACGTACTGTATTCCCCCTTCCACAAGACACCCTGTTAACAGTGCATTATGCCAAAATCTAAATGCCTTGTCAGTATTTTTTTTTTTGTAAAATTGACTTCTTTCTGCCTCTGTAACAGCACGGGGATTGAGAGAAGATCAAGTTGCTGTCTACACCTTTCCCAGTCCTTTCGACTTTCATGCATAAATTACCCCTTTTTGTGAAAGACAGGAGATGAAACTTACAAAAATAGGAGGCAGAGTTTCAACTACTAGGAAAATTTAAAAAGCACATTTCCCAGTTATTTTGACTTTCATGCATAAATTACCCCTTCTTGCATTGATTTTGGAATTGTATTTCATTACTGCCCTCTGCAGTTATTTTTTGCATTCTGAGCAGCCAAAAAATGCAGGGTGTACAGGAGCTTCTGTAGCAAGCATGGTGTTTCTGTGGACCCAGGGCTGTACTGCTCACATTACTGTATGACAGAGGAGTGACTCACACACACACACATACACACACGTCAATTTTACAGAAAAGCATACTGACAAGGCATTTGGATTTTGGTATAATGCATTGCTAACAGGGTGTCTTAGCAAAGGGGGAACATAGTATGTACATTGAGTACTGGTAGTTTTCCCTTTCAAAACTGCTGCAACTGAACAGTGTAAGTCACTCCTCTGCCCTATAGTGATGTCAGCAGTACAGTCTGGGGTCCACAGCAACACCAGGTTTGCTTTTGAAGTTCTGGTACATCCTGCATTTTTTTGCAGCTCAGAATGCAAAATCTGACTGCAGAGGACAGTAATGAAATACAATTCCAGAATCATGCAAGAAGGGTTAATTTATGCATGAACATCAAAAGGACTGGGAAAGGTGCTCTTTAAGGGCTCTCTTTGTTTGATCTACATATAATCTGTTATATGGACACTGGATAATGTAAATTACCCATTCTGTAGTACAGTCTACATGTTCCCTGATTTCAAATTGTTGATTTGTGTGTGGGTGTTCAAAGACCATTATTTTACCTGTATGTCCACATACTGATTATCTACCATAGGGTGTCATCCCCAGGTGCAGTAGTCCCAGCAGCTGCTGCCCTCCTCTAGGATGGGTGCTTTAAATTGTGACCTGACTAGTCTATCCTTCAAGTTCCTCACCCATTTTGCAGCTACCACTCTTCTCTGCTGGAAACCAGATATGTTGGGGTTATCTATGGTCACCAAATGCCAGTTGTTATTGATTATCTTTCTGATATTGGTTATCTTTTGATTGAACTTCACTGCCAGCACTACCCTGTCTGTGGTCGCTCTAGGTCTATTACCAGTTAGACAAAAGGAAAGAACACTGCTCAAGACTTTCACAGAGGAGCCAACATACAAGTCTTACAATCTGAAAGAAAAACAACTGTCAGCTGCACCTTAAAGCACTGCGTAATGCCACAGGATAGCATACTATAATAATATGAATGTTTATTTAAACAAGGAGTAGCACCCCCACACACACTCACAGTGTCTACATGCATTTTGAGTTGCACTTGACTCTTTATCAAGACTTAATACAAAACTAAAAGCTCCCCTTAAATAGCTCCTATTGCACATGTGCTCCAATACACACATACTATGTGTATTAAAGGTGCAGTACATTGCAACAACCATAAAAATGCTTTATACAAAAACAATAATAAATAACTATCAAAGCTGTAATAGATCTATAAATATTGCACAAGCCCATCACTACAACTGCTATACTTAGTGCTATACATAATATGACAGTGAAAATTCAGGTATGCCAGCAACTAGACGTACATATAAATATAAACATACAGAGTCAGAAAGAGAATCAAGGAACTCAGAAAATATCTATCTATTAGCCATCTCTTATAAGGAGCTAATTGAAATGTCCATTTAGACCAGGAAATTGACCTGCACACAGTTTGAACTGCCAGTATGTTTCCTGGCACATACATGCATTGTTCAACCCCATGGATACTGGAAAATGTAATCTACCCCTTCTGTAGTACAGTCTATATGTTTCCTGATTTCAAATTTTTGATTTATGTGTAGGTGTTCAAAGACATTTCTTTTACTTGTATGTCCACATACTGAACACCTCCCGCAGGGTGACATCCCCAATTACAGTGGTACCAGCGGCTACTGCTCCCCTCTTGGAGTGGGTGCTTTAAATTGTGACTTTACTAGTCTATCATTCAAGTTCCTCACTCTTTTTGCAGCTACTTCTGGTCTCTGCTGCAAACTGGGTATGTTGGGGTTATCTCTGGTCACCAAATGCCAGTTGTTATTGATTATCTTTCTGATATCAGTTATCTTGTGATTGTACTTCACTGCCAGAACTACTCTGTCTGTGGTTCCTCTAGGTCTATTACCAGCTAACAAATCCTTTCCTTCCTGACTCTCAATTCTATAGTCAGCTCTCTGTAATGTGTTTTCTTTATAGCACCTATCTGTAAATCTCTGTAACATGTCTTGTTTATTAGCTTGAAAGTCTTCTTCTTTACTGCAATTTCTTCTGACTCTTACTAGTTGTATGTACTGTATGGTATGCTATCTTTCAGTTAAGTCTCATGGTAGCTGTTGCCATGGAACAATGTGTTCCAGTGTGCTTCCTTTCAAAATAAGGTATTCTCAAATTGCCCATTAGATACTTTTATTAGCAGGTCCAGATATGAACTCTGTTCCCTGCTGTGTTGCATAATAAATTGCAGAATGGTATTCCATGTATTAAGCTGACAGCAAAATTCCTTTATGTCTTCCTCTGTGCCTTTCCATAGGCATAATATATCATCTATATATCTGTACCCTCCAACAATGCTTGCATTAAATCTGCTGTGATTTGGGTTTAAAACTGTTTCTGTTTCAAAGCTGTACATAATGGAATTGGTGTAGACCAGCACCATTGTGCTGCCCATTGCTGTTTTCCTTTTTTTGTTGAAATAGCTGCCCATTAAATTCAAAGTAATTAAATCTCAGAATAAAGTCTGCTAGTTTTTGTAACAATACTGTCTTTAGTTTTGCTGCGTTATCTCTCCTACTTAACATCTTACCCATGCTATTAACACCTTCCCCATGCAATATCAATGTTTAGAAAATGGTCAAGATTATTCAAAGTCGCTGATTGGCTGACGGGCAGTACAGGGGGGTACATTAAGTTTCAATAGATGCCCGCTTAAAACAAGCACCAATTCAGGGTGTCCTATTACCAACTTTATCCTTGGGCACCCTGAATTTGAAAAATCAAACCCGCCATTTTTTTCCCCCGCTTAGCGAGCGATCAAGGTACCCCCACATACACACAGACTCCCCGTCAACAGCTCCAGCACGACTTTCTTTTAAAAAAAAAAAACATAACCCGATCAAAAAAATGCACCCCGTTCCTTCAGTCCATAAAAGAAATTGCCTCCAGAGAAGTGGCGGTTCCTACAGCCCTGCACTTCCGGTACTCACCAGGAATGCGGCAGACCACTGAAAACCCTCCTACTCCACAATCCTCGTCCCTCACTATCCATAACAGATAGAATACTCCTCCCCACATCACATCAGTGTTTTAAATTTTTAAATACCACCTTTTTTTTTTCTGCTGACTTCTCAGGTCTCTTGGCGCTTGCCTATTTAATGGAGCTGTCCATGTTCACGACTTACATTCTCCACAGCTGAGCCTCTCAGACCTGGCTGCCTCTTCTCATATGCAGTAATTGTCTCAAACAGCAGCTGCTCTTCAGACTTAAAAAAAAAAAAACTTAGTGCTGTTGTGCCACACTGTACTTGTGACTCTTAACTTTTGGGGAGGGGGGGATAACCAGAAGAGAATGGCTCTGTGGGGGAGCAGCAACGGGAGATGGAACAGCTTTCAAATGTAGGGACTATTTTATCTTTTTTAATATTTATATTTGTTTAAACTCATTTCCTCACTTATTTGATCAATTAATTAAAATTTACACAGAAGCCCATTTTCTAAGCACAATAATACCCTCCAGGGTGGGCGGTATGGGCAATACCGGACCTTCAGGGGCTATAGGCCCTCTGCCTGCGGCGTCGGGCCTCATTACGCCCTGGACAGTCCGGTATTGCCCAGTACTGCCCACCCTGTCGGGTATTATTGCTTGCATAGAGATCGGCCACATCGAAGGTCACTGGTATAATATCTTCTTGTATAACCCCCTCTTAAATAACTTTAAGTTTCTGAATGATGACAGTGGCATCTCTTAGATGTGTCAATGTATTTTCTACTAATGGCTGTGGATAGTAGTTAAAATATTGGGAGATAGCCTGACACAATAGGTCGGCCAGGTGGTATCTGGGCATTCTTGTGCACCTTGGGTATACAGTAAAAAGTAGGCATTCTTGGGTGTTTTTTCACTAAAATGTCTGCTTCCCATTGGTTAAGGCATTCCATATCAACATATTCATTAAGAATCTCTCTAATATGTAGGGTCACCTGGTAACTTGTGGTAGTTATTTCTGTCTAATAAAAGTTTCATACACATTTCTTTATATTGTTTCACATCCTGCACAACTTTACCTCCCCCTTCTCTGCTGGTTTAATTATAATCATTATATCTTCACTTAAGTTCTCTAACACTTTTCTTTGCTGGAAGGTTAAGTTCTGATGTTTCTTTGTACAGGTTCATTATTTGTTTTTCAGCTACAGTACAAAAGGTTTTAATACCATTGTTTCTTCCTAACAGTGGTATATATGTTGATTTTATGTTCAAAGCTTGTTTGAGTTTCCTTTGTTCTTCATTCCCTACTTGTTCCTGACCAAACAGATTTTTAAGTCTAAAAGTTCTAAAGAACTTTTGTAAATCTACTTCCAGTTTGAATAAATCCACCGGTTGTATGGGTGCAAAGGAGAGGCCCAGACCTAAGATGCATTTCTCTTCTTGAATATAGATATTATTTCTGAGGTTCCCATCAGTTCGATCCCATATAATTCTGCTTTGATGGTCTTCTATCTGTCCCTCCTCTCTGTCCCCCCCGTCTGTCTGCCCAAAAACCTGATGGTCCACGTGAGGGTCCACGCTTGATACTGGAATTTCTAAGGTCATATCTTTGTTCTTGGGCCTGTGCTGTAGGGCAGCTTAGCCATTGTGAGTCACCTGTATGACCCTGTGGATAAGGTTCCTGTTGTGATACCTGTGCACCCCTGGTATAACTATTATCACTGTCTGTCCCACTGTCTGTGCTGTATTGCATTTGGCTTTATCTGTTAAATTGTTTTAATGTATGTACTCTGTTTTCCTTGGAAATCAATGGTGTCACTGATAATTTATTTGATTTTTTGTTGTTTCAGTCTATCTTCATATTCTTGTGGTTTTCTTTTAATTTCCTCTAAATTTCTTCTGAATTCATCAGCTTCGATTTTGAGTTTAAACGATTGTTCTATAAGGTTAATCTCAACAGTAACTTTCTGCCTTTTTTCTGTAATAGCCTCAATTATAGCACACATAAAATTGTAACTAGTGCGATTTCTGATGCCATCCCATTTAGCGAATAGTTTTACTGAATTAATGCCTAAATTGGGTTCCTCCAAAATTCACAATTGCAACACCCTAAGTATCCTTTGGTGTTCCAGGTACTGGGTTAGTGTAAGTCCATGCCAGTTCAATCTGGTGTTTTTAAACATAAGGTTTTCTATTTTATGTGCCATATGTTTAGGGGTTTCCACCATTTGTGCTGTGAGATCTCCCCCCCCCCCACATCACTTGAAAGAGTTCCTTCCTTTCTTCATCTGAGAAGGAAGTAAAGTGAAGTGTATTCTGTAGGCTATTACCAATATCTTCAAAAGCTTGTAAGCCTGGATTTTCCAACCTAATTATATTTAAACACACAGTAATCCTAAAATATGAGACTGTAAGATATAGTTGCTTACTGTGTTTACACAATTTACACTGTTTTCAGTTATATTTCACTCTTTTCAACCATCATACACACGTATCTGCTTGTCCTCTTCAGCATATCTTTAGTATAACAGTTAGGAGCATGTGGGTAGTGGTGCCTTTAACTTCTGTCTTTAGGCTTCCCGAGGAGCTATAATAGATTAGAGTCAGTAGATTTGTTGAGATCCTTTCCAAAGATACTCTTTCAATGTTTTAGTTGTTTCAATTTCTTTATTTTTAATAGCCACTAACCCATTTGTGACTGGCCCTAAAGAGGGCCTGAGAACCTATGTAAAGCAGCTGATAGTACTTTGCATATACTGTAGGTGCACTGGAAGGCTGGTAGGTTTGGAGAGGTGCTAACTATCCATTAGTGTCTCACTAATTACTGCCTCTCAAGCCAGGTCTTATGGCCTGTGCTCCCTAATACTCGGCCCCCAATTACCCCGCATGTCTGTTACAATGTTGTTCCTTGTGTCCAGTGGTTCTGCTTGCCCACCGAATACCTAGAAGTTCAATAGCCTAATTTTCTTAGTGCTTCATGGTTCCAACAGCTCACTGAAAACCTGATTGTTCAATACCTAAATTTCCTTGTGTCCAGTGGTCCTGCCTGCCCTCCAAACACCTGGCAGTTCAATACCCTAATATCTCTGGAGTCCAGTGATCACCCCATAGGCATGACACCTCCCCATCCTTCCCGACCAGTCCCCACCACTATTGTTGGATGGGCAGGTGGCATCACTGGACACCAGTGAAAATGAAATTAGTTACTGGCCAGTTGTTTTTGGGCAGGTGAGACTACTGGACACTAGGGAAACTCTAACTACATAATTGCAGGGTGATAGGAGCAGAGTGGGGGACACACTAGATGCCAGGGAATGCCAGGAGATGGGCTTTTGATAGCCATGAGAGGTTCTGTGGGTGTGGGAGGTACTGTGGGGGTGGGTTGCAAACTCTGTTTGCGCCAGGCCTGTCAAGAGGCCCACATGGGAAGCAAATGATCCCCTAGCACCTTGTTATGAGATCATTTGCATATAAGGGCACAAATTTGGCAGATTGCTCCAGAAGAACAATCATCATTAGTGGACTGTAACAACCAGATTGCTACTACAGGCCCTATAGCACCCTATTGGCCACATGCCTCCTGTGGCCTGTAGGGGGCTGAGATTTGTGGGCACACTCAGGATAGTGCATGGCAGGTATATTGGAACATATGTTTGGTGCTCATATAGTACTCCTGTGTATTCCTGTATACCTGAAGTTTTCTCCAGGCACTAATTTGCTCCTGGAGCAAACATTTAGTTGGCTTAATCTAGGATCTTCAAATATCCTGTTCAAATTGTACGTTTGCTGTTTCAAGTCTTACAGTAGCTCAATCAATTTAGGAAACCTCTTTTGTAGGTTGAATCCCAAAGAGTTTTACAAAGTAACTTCCAGATACAGGTAGTACATGGACTGTAGAAAAGTATAGAAATTACATTTATGTAGTGCCTTTCATATACTGTATCTCAAAGAGCTTTTTCAAGAAGTTTTTTTTTTATTTATCTATCTATGCATTTGTTTTTGTTGACTGGGAAAGAAGGGCAAGGAAAATATTTGCTGTGTTTAGCCCCATCCCATGGGAGAATACAGGAAGTAATGATAGATATTGAGCCATGTTTAACTGTTGGTAGTTTATGTGAATTGTAGGAATTTGAACAATGCACTAGAGGAATTCCGTTACTTCTTTTCCAGAAGTGCCACTGGATCTTTAATGTCCTCCCTGAGTGTCCACTTCAACAATCGCTAGAACAGGCAGACAAGGCCTTGGTTTAACACCTCATGTAAACAATGACACATCATGACAGTACAGTGTCACCCAACACCATGCTTCAGCATCAGTATGGTTACTTATAACTAGGAGGAGAGTGGGCCCACTAAGCTAACAGCACCACTTAATACAACACTTGATGTTTATTGGAGGTCTCGTATCAGACTACAGTGTCCAATACAGCTTACCTTATTTACACAGGCTTGCATAACTAAGATGTCTCATCTCATTTCCAGTGGGTTCCTTCTTCTGTTTGTGCAGTTTGACACCCCAAGGGCTATTGCCACTTTGATTCTCAACTGTTTGCAAGTACTGATTGTCCCATAAGGTCAGGGAGCAATGTGTCTTGCATGCTATTTCATTTTAATCACAAAAACATTATGCCAAGCACAAGGTGTTTAAATACAACAGATAATACTGATACAAACCTGAGGAAAGCCATATTAAGAGGAAAACATTGTAATAACAAACTAAAGGAGACTGCCCTGATGGCCTGGGGGTTAAGGCATGTTCACTGCACTCAGGGAAATGCAGGTTCATACCTAAGCCCATTGTCCTAATCAGAAATGACAGGCATAGGAACAGCAGTCAGACTGATGCTCTCTCTTATCCAGAAAGAGTATCCTACATGCCAAGCAAGTGACTGCACCTAGTGGCTCAAGAGAATAGGGCTGCATTTCTGCATGGAATGCAGTTTAGTTCTCCCTGCTCCCACACTGGGGCACATACAGGTGCCCATTGCTGAGAGGGTATGAAGGTCTCAACACTAAGCTCTAACCCAAGACCTGTGGTAGTTATGGTGACACCTTATTTTGCCTGTGACAATAACCTGTACCCCCTCACCTGTTGACCAGGTGATGTAGTTGCCCCCCCCCCAAGTCTGCCCTTTCTAATGTGTTCACTAGTAATGGGCCAAGAAGATATCTGCATGACTGCGCATTGAGGAGCCAGTTGGTGCAATACTGGGAACAACACAAACTCAAGCATGAATACTCTGGTCAAAGGCCACAGGTCAATCCTCAGAATAGCAGTGTGATCAGAGGGTGGACAGGAGAAACTTCATAATAAGAGAATGACAAATAAATGCTAAAAGATACTCAAAATGGAGAAAAGAGCATTTTGTAAGAGACGAAAAAAGGGCAAGCTACAACAGAATACAAATGGACAACTCCGCCAGTTCCTGGAGCAGGTTTACCTTTAATGGATTTAATTGGAGAAAAAGTCAATTTGTTTTCTCTGCAACTTTGAGGTGAGGAAGGGATCATCATTTTTCTCTGTTGTACTGACCTCATGATCGCTTCCCTGTTTTATTAATAATAATAATAATGTTCATTTATATGGCGCCTTTCTATTTCCTAGGCGCCGTACAGTTAAAAACAATTATAACAACCAGTATAAAATCTGATAGTACATGACACAGTCAAAATGTCATATTGAATAAACAGTTCAATTGTACAGAAAGGCTTTTTGCCAGAGAAATGTTTTCAGACCATTTTTAAATTCCTCCACAGAAGTGCACTCGCGTAACTGATGGGGTAGAGAATTCAAAGGTGGGAGCAGCATAAGAAAAAACTCTAGCACTGGATGATTTCAGATTCACCCTTGGAATCTCTAGTAACCCCTCGTCAGCCAAGCAGAGTGATTGATCTGGGCATCAGGGTATCAGAAGTTCTTTTACATAGACAGGACCCTGACCGTGTAAGGCTTTGAAAGTCAGTAAACCGACTTTAAAGGTGATCTGCCACCTTATTGGCAGCCAGTGCAGTTCACACAGCACCTGAGTAATATGGCAGGATCTACTCAAGCCTGCCAAAAGCCAGGCTACAGCATACTGCACTAGCTGCAGGCGATGGATTTCAACCCCTGAAAGCCCTAGATAAAGGGAGTTGCAGTAGTCCAAGCGCGAGGACACAAAGGTGTGGACCAAAGTTGGAAGGTCGTCAGACGGAACCAGATGCTTAGCCCTGGTGATGTTCCTAAGATGGTAAAAGGAGGTCTTGACAACAGCTGACACCTGTGACTTCAGTGTTAGTCTATCATCAAGAACCACCCCCAGGTTACACACATGTTCAGAGGTTGGGAGAGAAAAGCCGCCAAGAATAATTCCAGAAGGTGCACCAACACCCGACCTCCCTATCTGGTGACCCGGGTCCACAGCCAGTACCTCTGTCTTTTCTGAGTTCAACTTCAGCCAGCTAGAATCCATCCACTCTTGGATTTCTTTCAGACAGTAGTTAAAGACCATGAGAGCTCCATCCTGGTCGAGTGCAAAAGGAAGGTATAGTTGGGTATCATCTGCATAACAGTGAAACCTCAGCCCATACCTTCTTACAATGTCTCTGATGAGTAGCATATACACTGCAAATAACATGGGTGATAGTACTGAACCCTGAGGCACTCCATATGACAAAGCTGTTGGGCCTGAGGAAAAAACCCCGGACACAACTCTTTGTGATCTCCCTGTGAGGAACGAAGTGAACCATCTTAAGACGGTCCCTGATATTCCACATATATGCCTCAGGCATTCTATCAACACCACATGGTCCATGGTGTGAAAAGCTGAAGAAAGATCAAGAAGAACCAAGATGGAATGGCTCTTCCGATCTCTTGCCATCAGGAGATCATTGAGCACTTGAACCAGCGCTGTCTCAGTACTATATCTTTTACAAAAACTGGACTGAAGGGGTTCATAGATGTCATGGATGGTCAAATGGTCCTCCACTTGAGCTGCCACTACTTTCTCAATCACCTTCCCAACAAAGGAAAGGTTAGAGATAGGTCTGTAGGTTGCAAAACAGTCTGGGCCCAAGGTAGCTTTCTTCAAGAGTGGTGCCACCACCGCCTCTTTCAGGGAGCTAGGAAACTCACCCAATTCCAAGGAGCACCAGACTATCCACACAAGGACTGGATCGATGATATCACTACAACCCAAAATTAGGGAGGTCAGTCCAAGGTCTAAACTACAGCACATAGGGTGCACACTCTGGATAATCCTCATGACATCCATGAACTCTGGTTGACTGAAGGAACTCCAGGAAAATTGAGGCAAAGCAATCTCGCACTGTTCCACAACAACCCCCCTAGAATGTGCTGGTTGCAAATCCGCCCTGATATTAGTCACCTTATTTGTAAAGAATCAAGCAAGCTCATCACACTCTAACTGTGAAAAAGCTTTCCAAACTTGCAGACATGCTGGGTTGCACAGTCTGTCCACAGTACAAAATAGCAGAGCCGGTCGATTCCGAGCAACCGCAATCTCCCTGGACAGGAATTCTGCCTTCTTACGGGTGATTTCAGATTGATAGACCAAATAATGGTCTATCAATCTAAGGTGGTCAGCATCAAGAGCGGACTTTCGCCAGCAATGCTCTAACCTTTGCCCCTGTCTCCACTTCTCCCTCAATGTCCCTTCAAACCAAGAGGACTTGGGGCAAAGGGAGAAGGGGTGCACATGAACTGGAGCAATAGAATCCAGAGCCACTGTAACAGCTGTATTATAAGCTGACACAAGAATCTCTCGATCATTGCTTGCCAATGCGGGGAATGAGAGGTCAAGTACAACCGCAAGGCCTTGGGCATTTATGTCCCTTAAAGGATGGTACCTAACCATCTCCACAGGGGTGGGCCTTCTAGAGGGGGTGCAAAACTAAACCCCACGGTGTAGTGATCTGACCACCTGACTGGTTCCACCCCCACGTCGGAGGTTTCGATCCCTAGAAGGAAGATTAAGTCCAAAGAGTGTCCAAATTTATGTGTAGCAGTGGAAACCACCTGTGTAAGGCCCAGAGATGTCATTAACTGGAGGAAGTGTTGACCAAATTGCGAGAGGTCATCGTTGACCCAGGTGTTGAAATCGACCAGAACCATCAATCTGGGTGATTCAAATGCCATGTCGATGATGAAGTCCGCCACTTCCTGAAGGAATTGCTTCTCATCACCGGGTGGACGGTAGATAAGAGCAATTTGAAAGCCTATGCCTGCTACTACTGTACACTCAAAGGACTCAATCTCCTCAACTAATACCTCTGTGAGGCCCAGTTTGGTCTTGAAACAGACCGCAACCTCCCCCCCCCGCGATCCAATCTTGGGCGGTGTATCACCGAGAACCCGGCCAGAGTCATAGCCTCCAAAATGGGACCTGAATTATCATCCATCCAGGTCTCGGTGATGCAAGCCAGGTCCACCACACCAACAAGATCAGCCATAATTGCAGTCTTATTCTTAATGGACCTGGCATTGCCCAGCACTGCCCGAGTTGGACGAACCTCATGGGTCACCCGGGCCATCTGCCTACCATATTCAGTGGTATCTTTGGGTATGGCCACCAGACATGGCAAACCATGATCTGGATTCCATTTCACCCCAGGGCACCTTCTAGATCCAACCACCCTGATACGGTGACCCCCCTCATCCATACTCCTCTGTTTATAACCCCTCACCCTCCTCCCTCTCCTACACATAATGCCCAGCACTCTACAGTGCTGGTAGGTCTCAAACTGGAGAGGGGAGAATAAAAAAGGCAAAGGGCATGAAGGGAAGAGGATGAGTAGTGCACAACTGAGGGGGTTAAAGACCAGCACATGCTGCAGCTATACAACCAAATAATGAATACAATAAAACAAACCCAATCACACTATCCCCAAAAATAAAAATATACAACCTCAATATAAAACAATTTAAAACACCACCCTGATCCTAGTTAGCGAGATCAATTCTGTACTTAAATCTAAAGACAGCTGCAATCCCCCCACATGCATATATAACATACAAAAGAAAAAAATATATTAGGTTCTCTCACCACCCAAACAAAACTAAATAAACAAAACAAATGTGAAATTAAGTTTTCCCTCCACCCCTAGTCCTCACACAACCAGGGAAAGAGGGTTCATTTTGGTACTCTCCCTGCCAAAATTAACAATTACAATCAGAAAACTAAATAATAAAATAACATACAATAATACAGTTTAAAAATTCTCACAATCAACAAAACAAAAAAAAAAACATGAGACCCCCCCCCCCAAGTCCTCTCACAACCAGGAGATACAATCATTTTGGCACTTCTCACTACCAAAAAAGTCATAGACTGTAAATTTAAAACATAAAGCTTTAACATAAATAAATAAATTAAATATATGGATGCAGGGTCCTCTCACCACCTGGTCACCCAAAGAAAAAAACGTTTTAAATCCAAGAAGGGGTATCAGCAGTCTTCACAGAAAAGCACAGAGATCACAGCATCCAGTAATCCAATAATCCAGTAATCCAGTGGGAAGTCAAACTCCATAAAATCCCAAAAATAGGGGGATAAAACAGGACCAAGTAAAGTGGGGATAGGAGAAAATCCACAGAATAGCTCCACTGAAGTACAAGAAACTTAAAATCCAAGTCCACTATGGTTAAATCTTGCTAGGAGAATCTCAATGGCACTCTAAGGCTCCCTAACTCCCAGCAAAGTGTATCCCTCGGGAAATATTGCCAACCCAACAAATGAGCCCAAAATAGGCTGCAATTGCAGCCATATCCACGAATCCAAGGCAGCACAGTACCCCAGCCAACTCCCTGGCCAGGTAAATACTCCGACCCCTGTGGTGTAGCAAATCCTGAGGAGAAACACCCGCTGGAGTCGGGCCTCTCTCAGTCACCAAACGCCTATTACAGATTCCAGCCAAGAATTCCCTAACACTCTCAGCCTCTTCACTGACAAAGTTTAAATGACAACCAGTGAAAACCTTTGTAGTCCCTTAAATCCCCAACATATTCTCCTGCTAGGTCAATTCATGGAGGGTGTTCTGTCTCCTTCCCACATTCATGGCTCCACTAGCTTCTCTTCACAGCCCCACGCCCTCTGAACATCCACAACATTCTTACTGGGCAGAGAGCGAGGAGCATTAACCACAGTAATAAAAAGAGTCTTAGGGCTCTATGGAACTTCACTCAAGCCCAACAACAGTAATGGGGGGAGGAGGAACAAACAGAACAAAGGTTCATCCAATTTCTCACCGCAAATCACTAGTCTGTGGATGACACTCCACACCAATAGACTACTGGTGAATAGCAATAAAATCCAAAAGTGAAACAAAAAATAAAGCGAACAACATAACAATAAAATAAAGTGAACAACATAACATAAAATGAAATAACTAAAAAGTCCCGATGAACAACAGCAGCACACCCAGCCTGGAGGCCATCTTGCAACTCAAGGCAGGATCACTCCCAATTTATGCCCCCTTGTTGTCTCCGGTACTCAACTCCCTCAAGAGTCAACATCACAACCTGCCCCTTACCATCTGTAACTCCACAAATGACCCCTTTGAGCAAGTTCACTCTTTCAGATACCTCGGAATAACCCTCAAAACCCATCTCACATATCATGATCATAGCCAAGGCCTCCTGTCCTCACTCAACTCGAGGACTGACCTGCTTTATTGACATAAACATTTCCTAACAGCCAAGGCTCTCCAACTGGCTGTATCATCATACGTTCTCTCTCTGGTTGATTATGGCCTGGTGATATATGGCTCAGCTGACCCAACCTCCCTCTCCCGGGTCAAGAATTCCCTGAATAAGGCCTGCAGGCTGATCACAGGCGACAACAGACTGACTCACACCTGTAATTCATACAAATCTGCAGGATGGCTAAACTCTGATGCCAGACTCAAATATCATACCTGCATCCTCGGTAAAAAGATATCTCTCAAGTCTACCCCCCTGGCCTTGATTCCCTGGTCTCCACAGCACCTTCAGCTTATGCCTTGAGAAGTACCACCAGGTCCTCCTTCTCTGTGCCCCGCTGCAGAACATCATTGTGTCAAAGTGCCTTTTTATACCATGCCCCCTATGGCTCAGTGAGCTCCCAACTACCATCACCCACCTACCCAAAATCATCCCTTTCAAACTGGCCCTTAGGAACCATCTCCTTGAGTAGTACAATTGTGACTGCTTCTGACCTCAGACATGGCCACTTGTTTTTAGAATGTTTATTCCATCCGATCATGTACTTCAGGCTACCTTGTCACAGTTGTTACCTCTTCCTGTTCATGACCAAGGTTCTCTTTTAAATCCTGGAGTTAGCCATGTGTGAAACTCCTTGTATGACTAGGGACCCTTGCCTGCTGTACCATCCTGTAATTATTGTACCACTGATGGAATAACTCCTGTACAACCATTTGTATCTGTTTAACAATGGCCCACTGCGGCTTGTTGTAACATGTTGTGTTTACTGCTGTATAATATGTTTAATTTTTTCATACCTATTGTATTACCTTAACTTCCATGTACTTTGTTGTAATTATTGTCCAATTGTCTTGATGTGAAGCCTTTGCAAATGAGTCCTTGACTCAAAGGTTGTATTCTGAATCATCAAATAAATACATAAAGTCCTCCAAAGGCCCACCTGACCCATGCTCCCCTTCAGCATTCACCTGTCCACCATGAGCCTCTGTTTGTTCCCCCAGGTGGGGCAGAGGTGGGGGGGATGTATACCTAACTGTGGTCTTCCATCAGGCAGTGGTGCAGTGTAGTGCAGGGTTTGGCTATTCTGACATCTGTTATCCTGATCACCAGGGCCAATTTCACTGGTTTTCTGCCCCCACAAGACAGTGGTATCTATGATGCCATGGGCATGTATGCCTGCAATGTGTGTTGCCACATGGCATCAACCAGCATCTTCCAGCCTGAACTGACAGTTCCACCTGTCATCACCCAGGTGGCACTGTTATGGCAGTGTTGCCCTATCTCCCACCACAGAGAAGGAGTGTGCCCTACAGGTTGCTCCCGCCACAGAGAAGAAGAGTGCCCTACAGGTTATTCCCACCACAGAAAAGGAGAGTGCCCTATGGGTGGCTCTGTTTTTCTTTTTTCAGCTGGCCTCAGATGACCTAGGCTTGTTCCTGAACCCGGGTTGGCAGGGTGGTGAGCAGGGGCCCGACTACTGAACTGATGGGCCACTGAGATCCCCTCCTCTTTCTATTGTGAGCACTCTGCTCAAATATTTTGTGAAGAATGAGTTTACAAAGAGCTGGATATACTCCAAATCAATAAGAATATATGTTTTATGAATTTTAAATATTTTAGTGGTCTATTTGGTCAAAGCAAGGTCAATGCTCAGCTAACACTGAAGCATGCTCCACAGATGAAGAGAAAAAAAAAAACATTCTGCCACCCTGTAAACATGTGGTGTGCTTTGTGGATCACCCTATACTTTTGTGGCAGGATAGTATCAAACGGTGCTAAGTAGACTTTACTACTAAAAAGTCATTGAATTTTCATACATGGGCCTAGGACCTGGGCACACAAGTGCAGCCATGGAACTGAGGTGCCGCTGGTGCACTATGTTCATCGTCGATAACTGGACCCAATTGCCCAGACATTGGTGCATTTGTGGCACTTGGACATATTTTGTGGCAGCATGCATTTATGTTTAGATGCAAGTGGCACCTGTATGTAGGCAAGTAACCCCAACAATGACGCATGCTAGACTATGGAGATGGTTGTCTGGTCAGCATAATTTTGACATGGCATCTAAAAATCCTAATTTTTAAAGCAAGCCTCATGTGTCATATATTTGATGCACTCAGTACAACAGTAATGGTATAACATGTTGATTTTGTTGCTGCTAGCCAGTTCTTGTTTTACAAGAAATAAGTTCAGTAATTAAGGTGATGCACATACTATCTATTCAGTTTCAGATGATTCAGATTGTATGGACTTTCCACAAATCCAGATCTCAAAGGGCACTATCCACATTTACTTTCTGAGGGGTTAAATGGATCAGAGATGTTCTCAGTGGATCACATACAGTAGTTTTCTCTCTACACAGCCATATGAATAATATAACATGGATTTCCAACTGTGTTGCTTGCCTATTTAAGATTGTTGTTATGACCTCTAATGTTATATTTAGTTTTGCAATTTTCACATCCTATAAAAAAAGTTTTAGATAAGAAACATGCAGTGGTCCATACATTTTTATGTAATTGACCAGATTTCTAAGAATGCTCTTATTATTATCTCTAAGCAGAAAAGCTTCCTGAGCATCCCCCTATGGTATCTTCTTGCTAGATCAGTTCTCCAGGATTCTCCATAAGATGCAATTCTAGAATGATTGGGTCCTTTTAAGGTCTTAATAATGCCCATGTGTCTCCATTTTTTCATGCAGACAGAATTCTGCAGTCACACTATAGGGGCAACTTCTTTGAGCAGACAGTTATTCCTGGGGTCCTTACTGTAGCACTGCTAAAAGCTGATTTTCTCAAGGGCCTTGAAGTAGGGACCAATGGATCTCTAGACAAACTAGATTAACATGGATTCATTAAGCGGCTGTGTCAATGTAGGCACCACAGCATACTACTGGAGACCACATCCTTAGGCAAATCATATTCCCTCAGTCCTCTTTGAAGCAGCCTCACTGGGCACCTTAGGTTCCCAATGGTTCTGACATAGATGTTTTGATTCTTGACCAACCAGAATCAGTATGGTCATCCTTGTGACTACTGTATATGTTTAAGTGGACACAATTTATTCGGTGATGTTTTTCTTTTTTTGTTTTCTGCACTTGCTGGAGCTCTACTTCTCGCTGCAGGACTCAGTTCTCTTATTTTGTATGAAGTGAGATTGGCTGTAAGACTCAGATACCATTTTAATATTATCTCAGTAAAACTGAAATTGTGGTAGGTATTCATTCCAGCCAGCTGACAGCTCTGAGCTTCTGCTCCTGTGATGTAGCTTTACCCCACATAGTGACACCTATCACTGCATTCAGGTTTTGTGTAATGTAGTTAAAAGATAAGTGGCATGTAAGCCTCTCTCATGAGCTCTGCAAGCTGGGAATTTGAGTTTTAGAATTGCAAATATGACAGGGAGACATAATATACTTAGGAAAAGAGGCATGCATTTAGTGCTTCACTCACAATATTGACTTTTTTTTTCTATCAGTTCTTGCAGCAGCAAAAAAGGGACTACAGGGTGCAACAATTATGATACAGAAATCAACACCAATATGTAATTTTGTTTTAGTTGGGAAGGATTAGTTTCCCCTCTGTAGATCTATCATCTCTCTAGTGCTGTATGTTCCTTAAATTGGATCTAGGTAATAATGTTCATGGTATTCATAAGCAATTTGCATCATGATATTACATATCGTACTATACAATACCGTGCAAACTCTCATAACTGCAGCTATTACTGCAAACAAGACTAATGCACATGAGAAATACAAAATTGCACATGCTCATATAATGCAAAACATTATGGAATGTACTGTATATGCAAGTCACTATGAAAATATAAGCTGGTTCTGCTAAATACTCATAAAGGTCAGTGACAATCTGTAAAATGGAGAACTAAGAACTTTGGGGTACCTGCCCCCCAAAAGGTGTCTGACTATCCTTAATTGTTAGCTGTCAACCATTGACAAATGTATCTCAAATGGAAACCAGCAGGGGTTGTGTAGGTCTAATAATCCCATGTAGTAATTGGTCTTGTCTAAAAAAAACATATTAGACACCTCAGTTAGGTGTACTCTTCGATGTCAGGTGTGGTCAGGAGGTGTAGTTGATGTGCTTCTAAAAACTGTTAACTAGGTACATCTCAATGAGGAATACACCTTGACCTGAGATATATTTCAGAGGTGTGGTTGATATGCATCTAAAAATGCTAATAAGAGACATCCTGGTGAGGTGTACAACCAAGTCACAGGTGTAGTCAAGAGCTGTTGCTGAGGTGCATACATCAGTACAGCCAGTGTACAGTAACTGTAAAAAACTCTAAATACAGAACAGGGATCTTGTCCAAAAAAAAGTAAGTACTATTTGCATAATTAAGTTTAAGCAAACTTTAAAAATTATTAACGGGGGGGGGGGCAGTTCCCTACCTGTTCTCCACTCCCAGCCTCATTACAGGAATGACACACACAGAGATAAAACTCATAGGAATTCCTACATTAAATAGTTAAATGGAGCAGTGGCTCCAGGAACTGCTTTCAAAATACATTTCTTGTATACACTTGTCACTAGAGACAGTGAAGAATACAAAAACCAAAAGGAAAAATATTATGGAGTTAAGGGCCTCAGTCCCCACTAGAGATGCAGCAAATTTTAATTCCACCGGTGAAGTGAACACAAAGTTGGCACTTTGCATTATCACTCCACTATGCCGAGTGGGCAATGCAAAGTGCTCACTCCGCCTTGTCATTACCACTTCACGTTAAGGCGGAATGGCAATGCGAAGTAAGGCAAAGTCATTGTTTTTAATGGACTTCACGTTCCTCATTATGATTCAAAGAAAGTGATCCACTTGGTGTTTCAGATTTGGCAGGCCCCCACACATCACATGGCTTACAGTACTGTAAGTCACATGCTCTTTAGCTAGGCAGGAAGAAAGTGAGCCATACAAGCAGACACGTTTACTTTCCCCTGTGCAGACGGAGAGAGAGGAGTGTGTTTTGTGACTCTGATACTTTGAGATCAGAGCGAGGAGGAGATTTAAACTTTGATTTAGACCCAATAGCTTTTTTAAAAACTGCATTTTTTTGTATTTTCTGCACTCTTTTTTACTTAATTTGTTCTTTCTGTAAATTTTATTTTTCTTACCTTTATAACTTGGTAGTTGTTTGCGTCTGTGTGACTGTGTGTATGTGTGTGTGTGTGTGTTATGTGACAGTGTGAGTAGTGATTGCTCAGACTGAGGGAGCTCAGTAGGAGAGCTGGACCAGGGTGAGGGAATGTCTGGGGTGGGGGCAGCTCTGGGAGATCGTGGTAGTGGTAAGTGTTGTACCGTGTGCATGTGTGGAGGGCATGGGCACCCATTCCTGTTGGACTGCTGAAAACTTGTGAGTGTCCCCCCCCTTAGAAGCAGGACCAGCACCGCCTCCTGTCCTGACTCAGAGGCAGTTGAACCACCACCACCACCACCAAGTCCAGCACCAGGTCCTCTGAGCAGGATTTGCCTGTTCCCCTTGGCCCAGATGTGGATCCCATCCCTTTTCAGCACTGTGACCAGCCAGCTGCCAGTTCACCTGGCCATCCCCTGCCTGTGCCACCCCACACCTCCATTGTTGGGAAGTTTTTTGACTGTGTTGGGGGGGACAGCAGTGTGGTCAAGTGCCACCTATGTGAGGTGGAGGTGCTCCGTGGCCCCTGGGGGACACACCTGGGGACTGGGGGCCAGCACACCCATATGCTCAAACACCAGCACTTGGAGTGGCAGACTGCCACAGAACAGACCATGCCTGCACCTGCTGGTCATTCTGTGGCAGAGGGTGCAGCTGTGCATTGTGGCATCCCTAAGAAGGGGAGAGCCACAGCAGCACTTGCTGCACCACCAGCACCCCCCCACTAGCACCACCAGCAGGCCAGCCTGTATAATGCATGGATCCCAGAGAACTGCATGTAACACAGGCTGACTTAGCTCCGGAGGAGGTTGTGGAGTCAAAATCAGTGGTGGAATTCAAGCATGCATGGGACAGTCATAAGGCAATTCTAGGGGGTGGGGGTAGGAAGAAGTAGGCTGCTGGTTAACTAGGATCTGCAGCTTATCCAGTAGGTAGGGAAATGGGCAGACTGGGTGGGCCAAGCGGTCCTTATCTGCCATCAAATTCTATGTTTCTATGTTTCTATGTTTCTCTGGGGTGCTGTAGAGGAGAACAACAAGAGGGTGAGTGCTGTGGAGCAGTGGCTGGATCACATAGAGGGACATCAGTTGCAAATTATGTCCATGCTGGAACTGCTGCTGGATCATCATGGGGTCCCACATTAGTTCTTTTTTTCCTCACACCATGTGCCCCCCCACACCTTCCTTGCTGTGTTATAAAATGTATTCCTCCACAATCCCTGACCCTTGTATGTAATTATGACCTATTTTGTTGTCTTCCGTATGCGTGACACTTTGTATTCTGAGTAATGCAAGTATACTGTGCTAAACTGCCTGTGTGCAGTCATTCTTCTTTCCAGTCTGTGTATGTGCTGCAGACACTGTCCAACTCCCTGACTTAAAAACAATCATTAATGAGTGCAATGGTGGGGTGGGGAAGCATGGAGAGATATTACAAAACAGACTTACAATACGTCTGAGTAACAATTAAAAGAAATTAATGTTGTGATTCGTGACGAGATTGTGAATCATGATTTGTGACTGCATTTGAGACCGTGATAATGAAAAATGTGATTCGGTGTCAATGGTGTGAGATAACCAGTATGAAAATGTATTGGGAACGTGAATGCCTATGGCTGTACTTCCCCAATGAGCTGTAGCTTAAAACTCCCAGACCTAAAAATACGTATCAGTGAGTACAATGGTGGGGTGGTGAAGCCTGGAGAGATACTACAAAACAGGCTTACAATACATCCAAGTAAGTAGAAAAAAATTAATGTTGTGATTTGTAATGTGATCGTGAATCATGATCTGTGACTGCATTTGTGGCCGTGATGATGAAGAATGTGATTTGTATCACAAGTGACTCATGATAATGGTCCTGACTTAAAAACGCATATTAATGAGAACAATGTTCACACACAGAATTAAGCACCACACCTGTCCAGTACCCTGAAGGGAAGGCAAAGAAACAACTGTGACTTAAGTTACAGATGGAGATTTGGCCCTGTAGAGATGCAAATGCACTGACAGATTAAGATTGCACAGTGCACTGAAAAGATGCAGACACAAAGGCACAACACCTAACCAGTGCTCTCCATCAGAAATTCAGATCTGGAAAAGAATACCTTTGCCATTTGGGGTGAGCTGTATGTGTGGGGGGGAGCAGAGTACTGCACTGCTGCAGTAACAGTCACTAGTACTAGTACCAGTAAAGATACCACAAAGAAGTACTAAAATCACACAGCTGCAGTGGATAGCAGCTTCACATTGTGAAATTATTATGTGGCACAATAAAAGGTGTCTGATTTGATGACATGCATCACACATATACTCACACACACACACTAAGTAATGCATAGCAAATTGAAAACTTCAGTAATATAACCACATATTTTAAACAAACTAAAATCATGCACTGCGGCAGTAACAGTCACTAATACTAGTACCAGTAAAGATACCGCAAAGAAGTACAAAAATCACACAGCTGCAGTGGATAGCAGGATCACATTGCTGAAATTATTATGTGGCACAATAAAAGGTGTCTGATTTGATGACACGCGTCTCACACATACTAAGTAATGCATAGCAAGTTGAAAATTTCAGTAATATAACCACATATTTTAAACAAACTAAAATTATGCACTGCTGCACCACAACAATCAGCAAAAAAAGGCAAGAAATATTGAAAATATTGCTGTGTGTACATTAACACAGTTATTCAAGAAAAATATCACCAAAACAGAAAGCACTGTCTTTTTCTCCAAGTTAATCTACCTACACCACAGATACACTCCTCCCCCAAAGCACACTTCCATTGTCTTTCAGTACACAGACTGAATGTTGTATATTAACATTCAAAATCCATACACAAATGATAAATGCTCTATGATATGAGCACAGGAGGGTTTCCTATAATCGACGAACTAAAGTTTCAACAAAAAAAAAATTACTCAAAAAGGTAACAGCTTTTAGAAGGTTTAAATCGCAGAGAGCTCTCAGAACAGATTGTCTCCTACAGCTTCCTACACACACAATACTCCAAACTGAAGCTGTGCAGAACAATCTAGAGCCATGTGACCTAAAATCCCATGAATCACTGCAAAATTCACCTTTGGAGCTTAAAAACTAGGTGAAGTGAGGCGAAGTACATTGTTTTCAATGTACTTCGCCTTAAGAAATTGGTGGAGTAGTGGTTTGGGAAGGCGAAGTAATACAAAGTCATTGTTCTCAATGGAGTTCGCGTTACCCATTATAATGCAAAGTACTCCTCTTCTCCTCTTCGCGTTGCGGAGCACTCCACGAATTCACCTTCACTCCACGAATCACTTCGTGGAGCGAATTGGGGCCACTTCGCCCATCACTAGTCCCCACCCCCATTAAATGTACAGAACATTCACACACATAACAAAAACTTGCACACCCTAGTAAGCTTTTGCCTCTTACAGCACCATAAGCAAATTGTTACTATAAACAAGGACATATCTTACTCTGAAAAAAGATTAATTATTTTGCAAGCACTGCCCAGCTACACAAAGAGTTCCAACTGCTGCCTAACCAGGAAGTACAGTACTACAATAAATTTTAGAAATCACAGCTGCCAACAGTACCTATAGAGTGCCAAAAAGATAGCCCTTCACTCAGTAGCTCAAAGCAGGCGTCAAGGTGCAGTTGAGGTTTATACATCTAAAAGTTACTGTACATTTATGAAAAGCAGATGAGGTGTGCACTACAAAATGTTACATTTTTAAACACAGAATGTAGAAACAAAGAATTAGCTGGCAGAAAATGACCGCTTGGTCCACCCAATCTGCCCAGATGTTCCCTGTCTAGTCCTTCTCCATAGACCCTAACTAGCCTCTGGCAACCGTCCCCCCTGTCTGTTTACAAATATTCCCCTTTATCTATCTCACACATGCTTGAAGCCCCCCCCCCCCCACATTATTTTTGCTTCAACCACTTCTTCTGGCAATCTGTTTTAGGCATATACCATCCTTTCAGTGAAGCAGTACTTTCACATCCCCTTTAAACTCCCCTACTCCAGTTTCATCAGTATGGCCCCGGTCTTGTTGCTCTTTTCAATAGAAAGAGACTCCACTCCTGTACCCTGTTCAATCTTGTGAGGAACTTTCAGGTCTCGATCATGTCCCATCTCACTGTCTTCTGTTCCAGGGTGTACATGATTTGATCCCTCCATCTCAACTCATATGATTTTTGGTGCAGCTCTATTCAATTTTATTTGGTAAGTAAACTGAGGGGAACTCCTGCACCATTTTAGTTGCCCTCCTATGTACTGCCTTTACCCTGTCTATGTCCTTTTTGAGGTGCGGCTTCATAACTGGACACCATACCCTAGATGGGGTCTCTCCAGCTAGCAATACAGTGGCAATGCCACCTCCCCCTCCTACTAGAGATACCCCACCATGTGCATTTCAGCTTCCCACTACCCTACCCACTGCTTTGTCACACTACAGTACCTTGCCACTTTGAGGTTATCAATTATAACCCCATGGTCCCTTTTCTACTTAGTGACTATCAGTACCTTCCCCCCATCCTATTCTCATCTTTTGGGTTCCTATGCCCTAGATGCATGAGTTTGCACTTTTTGGCATCAGCTCAAAACTGCAGTGATCTTGATGTTCCCCAAGATTCTTGCACATTGTCTGCACTCCCTCCTGAGTGTCTGCCCATTAAAAAAATGGGTTTCATCTGCAAAAAAGCATGCCTTCCCTTCCAGTTCTTCTGCAATGTAACTTATGAAGACATTAGAGAGGACCGGTCCCACTACTGAGCCCTGTGTCACCCCTCTTGTCATTTTCACATCATTAAGGTGAATACTGTTAACCACCACCCTGTGGTATATATCCATTAACCTTTTTCAAAGCCAGTTCACCACTTCGGATCCCAACCCTGGGGTGATTAATTCTTAATCAGTCTCCTGTGTGGAGCAGTGCCAAAGTCCACTTAAAGTCCAGACAGGCCACATCTACTGCTCTCTCCTGATCTATTTCCTTGGTCACCTAGTCAAAGAAATCAATCAGATTTCATCTGGCATGAGCCACCCTCCCACCTCCCCCCTACCCCTTTGAATCTTTGGTGCCTGTTGTCTTGCAGCCCATTGGATTCAAGATACTCTGACAGCCTTTCCATTAGCACAGTTTCCATTAATTTCTCCACCACTGAAGTGAGACTTACTGGCAGATAGTTGCCAGCCTCTTGCCTGCTGCCATTGATATGTAGCAGAACCATGTCTGTTCTCCAGTCCTCCTGAACCACACCTGTTTCTAGTGAACAATTGAATCAGGCCATAAGTGGGGCAGCAAGCAACTTCCTGGGTTTCTTTAGGACCCATGGATATACCCCATGATCCCATAGCCTTGTCCACCTTCAGAGTTACAAATCCCTTCAGGATGTTTTCCTCTGAAAATGGACTTGAATCCATCCCCCTCTTTTATTCTGCTAATCCCTGGTGGTCTGTGCCCAGTCTGTCCAATGTGAAGATTGAGTAGTAGGTCCTACTCAGGATGGCAGCTTTTTTTTTGGACCTCATCTGCACAGTCTTCCCTTCTGCCCTCCTTATCCTCACTTCCCTCTCCTTGTTATCTACTACTCACTTGCAGTATTTACCTGAAGAAAGTTTTATCGACTTTAGCTACCCCATTTGACTATATTTTTCTCAGTCTGTGCCTTTGCTCCCCTCCTCACCTGTCCAACTTCCCTCTGTTTTACTTGGTACACCTCCCAGTCCTTTCCCTTCTACATATCCTTATACCTCTGGAATGGTGCCCTGTGTTCCTTCACCACCTTGGCCACTTCCCTAGAGAACTGTAATGGTCTCTTTTTCCTTCCATTTTTACTAACTTCCTTCATGCAGAGGCTGGTTGCCTTAATTATGCCCTCCTTATATTTCACCACTGTGCCTGTAGGCCTCCAAGACAATACCCCCCAAAAGGCAGTTTCTGAGGCAGTCTGTCATTTCTGTAAGCTCCACCCTCCAAAAGCCCAGAACCCTTGTTCTCAAGTGGTTAGGCTCTGTTCCTGTCTTAGTGTTAAACCAAACTGTACAGTGATCACTGGTACCTAGATTCTGCCCACTGTGATGTCTACAATGCTGTCCCTGTTTGTATGCACCAAGTTAGGCACTTGACCTTCCAAAGTGGCTTCTTTGATGAGCTGTCTGAGAAAAGCCCATTATAGAGAGCCAGGTGCATCCCTGCTGTTTGCTGAAGCTGCACTTTGAAGGCTCCCTTGCATGTCTGAGACTGAAGTCACCAACTAGCCACACCTCCCCCTTACTTGCCATCCTGATTATAGCTTCCTCTAGTACCTTACTGAACTCCTCTCCCTGTGCTGGAGGTCTGTATACCACCCCTGTATGGACAGCAGTCCAAAAATCTCTCTCCAGGATGGCCCACAGCACCTCCAGTCTTTTCTTATCCTCTGGGTTCCCCCATACTGTAGCCTTGATTCCCTCTCTCAGACATAGTACAGCCCCTCCACCACTCCTACCGACCCTGTCACTCCTGAACAGTATTGCCATGTCCTAGTTGTGGCTGTCAGTGCACCACAACTCAGTTATGGCCACCAAATCCAAGCTAACATCTATTATGATGGCTTCCAGGTCCAGAATTTTGTTTCCAAGATTTCTTGCATTGGCAGATGCCTTGCATTTCTATTTAAGGTATAGTTGAAGTACATTCTGCTATATGTACCTGTAAAGTTTGTAAGGTGTACAATAGACATATATTAATAAAAGTACAAATTTGTAAGGTACAGCTAAGGAGCCCAGTGTTTGTGATGTGTGTATAAGGTGCAGTTGAGGTGAACACAGTGTGTAAACCTCAGACTAGTTGTACAGCTTAGTTCAGTCAGGGTCTCTTTTGTGACACATGCTCCCATAAATTATGGAATGTGCCACAAATATGTCAGACCATTTGAAAGCAACATACAAAAATGCTGTTTGGTCCCTTGGGTGGGGAACAGGCTGAGGGGAAGAACACAGAGGGTAGTAGTAAGTGGGGAGTTTTCTGCGATAAGAAATATAGCAAATGGAGTATCTCAAGGGTCAGTGCTAGGCCTGGTTTATTTGTGACATAGGAGAATGCTTCAGGGGCAAGATCTGCCTTTTCACAGATGTCAAAAAGGTATGTGTAAGGGTAGACGCAGAAGAAGTGATCAGGAAACTCATGGAGCATCTGTGTAGGTTGGAGAGCTGGACAAAGATATGGCAGATGGGCTTTAACAATTAAATAATGCAAGGTGGTGCACATTGGGAAAAAATAACCCAAGAATGCAATATGAAATATGGTGGTAGTACTGGAAAGCACCATGGAAGACATGGACCCAGGGGTCATGATATCACAGGGCCTCAGAAAGCAGCACACTGTAATAAGGCAGTAGTTGGTAAGGCAAACAGGATGCTGGGATGCATATAGAGGGTTATAATCAGCAGAAACCTAGATGTGGGGTCCACATTTAAGAAAAGTCTATGACAATCAGGAAACTGTATAGTACAGGGAAATGTAGATGGTCTCCTGACTAGGAGGCAAGAAATGTGAGGAGAGTCTATTGGTCTTGAAGATGTACACCTTATAAAAATGGAGGGAAAGTGATGACATAAGAAACATACAAGTGCTTGCATGGGTTAAATAGAGTGGCTGCCAATGTACGTTTCTCCTTGGGCTCAAGTACAGGAACAAGGAGAAATTTACTGAAACTTGTAGGGATAGAGTCAAAGGAACATCTACAAGTACAATTTCACTGAAAAAGTGGTTCACAAGTGAAACAAGCTGCCAGAGGAAGTGGTGCAGGCCAAGCGTAGCAGGGGGTCTTGTCAGACAAACCTTTCTCTTACTGGGTAACAACGGTAGTGGATAAGGGCAACTCTGTGGATTTACTGTCCTTCAGTATCAGCAAGGCTTTTGACTTGGTGCCAGACAGAAGACTGCTGAAGAAGCCAGAGGACCTGGGCATGGTTAGGGACATATATGGGTAGGAAACTGGTTGAAGGAGAGACAGAAGAGGGTTGTAGTAAAAAAATTGGGGTCAAATCAGAAGAGAGGGAAGTCACAAGTGGGGTGCAAGAAAGGTATCTGTCCTGAGTATTGTTCATTTCAATGTGTTCATCAGAGACATTGGAGAGGTCATACAGGGCAACTTGTGTCTCTTCACAGATGACAAGAACTCTGCAGTATGGCAGACAGTGATGAAGGAATCAGGAAGATGCAAAGGGACCCACAAAGTCTAGAGAGGTGGTCTACGGTTTGGCAGTTGAGATTCAACAACAACAAATGCAAGGTTATGCACCTAGGGGAAGAAAAACAGGACAGAGTACAGGATGGGAGGAGTTAAACAGAGCACTGTGGCAGTGAAAGGGACCTGGCAGTCATCATTAGTGACTCCCTTAAACAATCAAGCCAGTGTAACAAGGCCAATAGTAAGTCTAATAGGATGCTGGGATGAACTGAAAGGAGCACTGACAGTAGGAAAAAGGAGGTTCTACTACCTCTGCATAGGTCACTGGTACAGCCTCACCCGGAATACCAGCGCTCAGTACTGGAATCCTCATCTAAGGAAGGACAGGGACAGGCTGGGGTTAGTGCAATATAGGGTGACCAAGAGGATTCAGGGCTAACAGGTCAGATGTTATGAAGACCGTCTTATGGCACTGAAGATGTACTCACTGGAGACCAGGCAAGAGAGGGGGTTATGATAGAGACCTTCAAGTTCCTGGAAAGAACAAACAAGGTGAACTGTAGAGAACTATTTAGCAGGAGTAAAGAGCCAAGGACCCAATAGCACGAAAGGAAACTGGTGAGGGGAGCTTTAAGAGGAAGTTCTATTTGATGAAAATGGTGGTGGAGCCATGAATTAGCTAACCAGCAAAGGTGGTATCTCTAAGACCTTAAATGGTTTCAAGCATGGCTGGGACTGAGTGAAGGGTTTAATGATTGCTCAGATCAGCAGCAGTAGGGAGGGCAGGTGGTGGGGTGGACCGGGTGGGATAAATAATAATAATAATAATAATAATAATAATAATAATAAATTTTATTTCGCAAGCGCCTTTCAGGCCATCAAGGCACTTTACAAAAGATAAAAGCAATCATGCTAATAGCAGTAAACATAAGAATAAAATAAGTAACACAATAACAGAGGATCCAAATTATTCAGTGCCACCAAAAGCATGGCACCATAAAAAGGTTTTCAGCACCTGTTTGAACCCTCCCACAGTTGTGCACTCCCAAAGCTGATGGGGTAGAGAATTCCAAAGGGTCGGAGCCACGTGCATAAATGCACGGGTCCCTGAATATTTTAAAGACACCCTTGGAATCTCCAGCAACCCCTCGTCAGCCGAACACAACTGTCACACCGGGCAGTAAGGCACAAGAAGCTCTTTCAAGTAGTCGGGGCCCAGTCCATGTACGGCTTTATAAGTCAGTAAACCAACTTTAAAGGTGATCTGCCACCTAATCGGCAGCCAGTGCAGATCGTGCAGCACAGGAGTAATATGGGAAGCCTGTGAGGCCCCCATCAACAATCGTGTTGCTGTGTTCTGCGCAAGCTGCAGGCAGTGGATATCAACCCCAGGAAGCCCTAAATACAGGGAGATGCAATGATCAAGGCGTGAGGTCACAAAAGCATGGACCAATGTGGGCAAGTCACCAGATGAAACCAGGTGCTTAATCCTGGAGATATTCCTAAGATGATAAAAGGAAGTCTTGACGACGGCCAACACCTGAGCTCGTAAAGTCAGCCTGTCATCAAGCACTACCCCCAGGTTTCGCACCCGTTCAGAGGATAGGATCTGAGAGCCCCCAAGGAAAAGTCCAGAGGTCTGATCAGCCCACAACCCCTCTATCCGGTGACCCGAGTCCACTACCATCACCTCCGTCTTTCCAGCATTCAGCTTTAACCAGCATGAGTTCATCCAATCCTGGATATCGGCAAGGCAGGTATTAAATACCAAGACAACTCTATCCTGGTCAGGAGCAAAAGACAAGTAGAGCTGGGTATCATCAGTATAGCAGTGAAACCTCAGCCCATACCATCGTACAATGTCTCCGAGGGGCAGCATATACACTGCAAACAACATGGGGGACAGCACTGAACCCCGAGGTACACCACATGGCAGGGAGAATGGGTCCGAGGAGAAAATCCCAGATGCCACTCTCTGACTCCTGACAGTGAGGAAAGATGTAAACCACCTGAGGACCATACCTGTCAATCCACAGATGGACCTCAGATGTCCAAGCAGCACCCCATGGTCTACAGTGTCAAAAGCTGAGGAGAGATCAAGAAGCACCAAGACAGAACGGCTTCTCCGATCTCTTGCCATCAGGAGATCATTGAGCACCCGAACCAGCACTGTCTCTGTACTGTGCCTGTTTCAAAAACCGGACTGGAGAGGTTCGTAGATGTTATGGATGGTCAAGTGGTCATCCAGCTTTAACGCTACTATTTTCTCAATCACCTTCCCTATAAAGGGAAGGTTTGAGATTGGTCTGTAGTTGGCCAGAGAATCTGGGTCCAAAGAAGCATTCTTTGGGGGGGGTACCACTACCTCCTTCAGGGAGCTTGGAAACTCACCAGATTCCAGGGAGCACCGGGCTAACTGGGCCAGGACAGGGCCAATCAAATCCCAATGACCCATAATCAAGGAAGTTGGCCTGGGTCCAAACTACAGCACATAGGGTGCATACCCTGGACAATCTGCATGAAATCCACAAGCTCGTTGTAAGGCAAAGGTACTCCAGGAAGCTCAAGGTGAGGTGACCAAACACCGATCATCAGCAGCCCCCATACAGTGAGTAGAAAGAATTTCCAACCTGATGTCGGCCACCTTATCCACAAAGAACCGAGCAAGCTCATTGCAATCCACTTGCGAAAAAGGTCTTTGGATCTGTGGCAGGTTGGGTTGCACAACCTGTCAACAGTTCAGAAGAGCTGAGCTGGCCAGTTCTGAGTGGCAGCAATCTCCCTGGACAGAAATTCTGCCTTCTTATGGGAGATTGCTGATTGGTAAGTCTGATAATGCTCAACCAATCTAAGGTGGTCAGCCTCCAGGGTGGATTTCCACCAATGCCGCTCTAACCAACATCCTACTTGCCGCAACTCCCTCAAAGACCCATCAAACCAAGGGGCCAGAGGGTGAAGGGGGAGAGGATGAACACGGATGGGAGCAATCAAGTCCAGAGCTACAGAAATGGCCTTATTATAGGCCACAACTAAAGTCTCTGGACTTGAGCTGGCCACAGGAAACCCCAAGGGGTCAATCACTGCTGCTAGGCCTCCAGGGCTCACATCCCATAAAAAGCAGTAACTGACCATCTCCACAGGGGCAGGCCTTCGAAGGGGGTTGCAAAAGTTGAACCTCATGATGTAGTGATCAGATCAACTGACAGGTTCCACCTCCAAGTCGGAGGCCTTGATCCCCAGGAGGAAAACCAAATCAAGAGAGTGACCATGTTTATGGGTGGCAGAGGTAACAACCTGTGTGAGGTCCAGAGATGTCATAAACTGGAGGAAGTGTTGTCCAAACTGCGAGAGTTCATCGTCGACCCAGACATTGAAGTCACCCAGTACCATCAATCTGGGTGACTTCAATGCCACGTCGGCAACAAAATTTGCTATTTCCTGCAGGAATCGCGTCTCATCTCCTGGTGGATGGTAGATGAGGGCTAACCTACAACCTACACCAGCCACCACAGTACACTCAAATGATTCAGCTCCCTCAATGGTATATTCGTGAGGCCCAACTCGGTATTGAAACAGACTTCCATCACCCCCCGCAATCCAATCTTGAGTGGTATATCACCGAGTACCCGGCCGGAATTGCCACATCCAAAATAGGGCAAGCATTTTCATCCAGCCAGGTCTCAGTGATGCAAGTCAGATCAGTTGTTCCAACAAGATTTGCAATACTTGCAGTCTTATTTTTAATAGATCTGGCATTGCATAACACCGCTTGAGTTGGATGGGCTTCAAGGGCCACCCCAGCTACTTGCCTGCTACAAAAGGCAGTGCTCTTGAGTATGGGGACTAGACATGGAACACCCATTCCAGACTCTATTTCACCCCAGGGCATCTTCTAGGCCTAAGTACCCCAATGTGAGAGGTGCGTTCATTCATCCTCCAATGTCCAACCCCCCACCCTCAAACTCCTGTATGAACAATAGGTATCATGGCAGATAGGGAATTCCTTGTAAACTAGATGGACCTTCAGTCTTTTTCTGCCATCATTGTCTATGTAACTATGTTTCTAAATCAGTGAGCAGCTTCAAACCAGGATGAAAGAGGTATATGGGATTAGTCAGAAAATGGGTGGCACAAACAAATGGGGGATAGAAATATAGAAACATAGAAGTTGACAGCAGATAAGGACCTCAAGACCCTTCCAGTCTGGCCATTTTGTCTACCTCATGAATGAGAAATGAGTTACAATGCTTAGGGGATAATTTTTATTAGTGTTTTTCCTGTATACAGCAACACTTACGCAATTTATTAAGAAATGCAAAAACGACTTTTCACTAGATAGCCACCAAGGCTAGTGCAGAGTAATTAGGTAGGATGAGAAGACTGAATGTGCCTACAAGCCTTTTTCTTGCCATCATTATCTATGTCTTTATCTATTCAAATATTTTGACACATTTCAGAAGACACAGGCACAATCTGAAATTGGGAGTTCTACAGCCTCCTCTTTGAAAATCCAGCCACAATAATCTTAATCTGTAGAAATCTTACCAGAAAAAGAGTGATAAATGCGAAATCCCTTGGTGTGCATCAATGGTATAGGACAGCGGCGAAGGCAAAAACCTGCACATTGAAGTTAGTGGACTTGACCCATTATCACAGGAACAACTCCTAGGTACTTGTGTCTGTCTTGGCATTGCAGGAGTTGCTCAAAGTAATGTTGTAGTGAAGCATCATTATCAGTCACAATATTGTGATGAATAGAATAGTTAGACAATTATGGATTCTCTAAAGTTCTGGATTTAAAAGCTAAAATCAAACACCACCTAATTTCACCAAAACCTGATACTACAGGGATGGGTGAGGAACAGAGACAGCACAGTGAGCAGAAGGAAAAGATTCAAAAGGAGTTTGAGGACTTGCAGATTCTGCTTGAATAGAAAAAGGAGCTGGGCATGCTGTGACAGATATGCCATGAGAGATGATGATACATTTGTTCATGTGAACAGCCTGAATAAAGTTAATCAACCTTGCACTACATCATCATCTTACGAAATTTAGATATGAAGTCAATTTATCAATATAATTGTTTATTAAAGACAACTAATATATCTGTTAAGAATAGAGCATCAGAATTATGTAGATTTATTGAAAAAAGTAAACTACATATAAAGGAAATGTGATATCATAGGGAAATCAAATTACCCCATGACATAATGTTACATTTGAATCTAGAGATGGATTATGGCAGCAGGAAAAATGTTTTTATTATTACCATGTCATTTTATTTATGTATGTATTTATATGTTTTGAATACATGTTTTATTAATTATTTTGTAATGACACATTTTTGTCAATCAATAAATCTTTACCTACCTACCTACATCATTATTTAGAAAATACATGAGCATTTTGGGGGGTAAATAGGTGAGCCAGGCCAGTAAGATTAATAGGACAGGATTTTCAAAAGGATCCACCCAAGATGCATCTGTGGCTATTTGCAAAGCAGACATGGGTCCAAACCTGCTAGATCATCTCGTAGATGCCCTGTACAGTGTCCACAGTTTGCATCCAGCAATGGAACCCAGTTAAGTCCAAAATGGATACAGTTCCGAGTTGCATCTAATCTGGATGCAATTGCATCTGTTTTCTGCCACTGTGACTTTTAGTTGTAAATGAATGCAACTTCTGAAAATAGCAACAAGTAGATGGATATAGGCATTGGCTCAGCAGGCATTTGTGTCTGTCTCCAATCCTTTGGAAATTGCTCCCCTCAAGTACATTTTACTAGCCTAGTCCACCAGACTGAAAATGTGCTAAAAATGAGCTCTAAACTTTGAATAAATGCCAGTCAGTTTTTTTTTTTTTAGTTGCTTAACCAGTAGCACACTAAGCTGAAAGCTTTTTTACAGGTGCAACTTTAGAGCACGTGGAAGTTAAGTGACTTGCTCAGGGTCACACAGTATGCAAGTGGAAGCTGTGATATTCAAACTCAGAGCTGGTCTGCTGAATGTCACCAGATTTACAACTCAGAGCCTTAAACCAGTGTGCTATACTGTCTCCCTATGTGTCTCCAGTATTGATATGTCCTTATTGGATACTGTTGTTTATTTTAAGTACAGTACTTGTAAATCACTTTACACCCCACATTTAACTTTTCTCACCCTTTGTTTCTTTGAGTAAATATGTTAACTTCACTTTGGGCCTTGCTTACAGAGTTCATTGAAATGTTACTCCCTAAGACTCATTTGGCAACTGTTCAAGGAGTCCTGCTGCCTAGTCAAAACTAAGGTCTGTTACCCTTTTGTAATACTTCTTAAAATATCCTGGTGAAGTGGGATGTCACCTACAGGGAAAATAACATCTGCCAGCTTTTTCATTTATGCTGTGGTTGTGATAGCTATCCCCTGTTGTTAAGTGTTGTTTGGCCTTTGGTTGCTTTATTGGCAAACTATTAAGATCACAAGTGCCTGCTTCTATCGCTGATTTGCTTTGGTCTCTCTTGTGCACCTGTCCTCTCAGATCTAATGAAAAGTCATTGTTATTTGTTCCAAGGTGTTTTACTAATATGAGGATACAGCAGTATTTGCATTAAACGGCCATGCCAGTGGATTGGTTTAGCATCATTTGTAGTGTTTTCAATGCAGTGGAAACCCAAATTGTATTTCCCCTCTCTTAACCAGCTCAACAGTAACTTTTATCAAATGTGTTTGTAACTCAATTAGAATGCGTCTGCAGTTCTGTCACAGTGCAATGCAGAAATGAGTTACAATGCTTAGGCAACAATTTTTATTAGTTTGTTTCCTGGATACAGCAACATTTATGTAACTTATTGAGAAATGCAAAAGAAATTCATATTCATGACTGTTTAATGTGAGTTGTACTATTCAGGCCTTCTCCTCCTTTGTTCCCATTTATTGGAACTCTCTTCCTCTAGAATAAATGTTGCCTCTCATTTGCTGTTCTGAAGTAAACTAAGAAAATATCTACACACATTAAATGCCCAGTTTTGCACATATTTTTCTAATTTGTGCTTTTTGAAAAGATTATACATTTCCATATCTTTAACAGCTACTATTTCTATAAAGATTATACATTGCCACATCTTTAACAGCTATGTCTTTTTTTTGCATTTTCTGTTATCTTTATTGTACAATTGTGCTGTATTTTCCAATCCTGTATTTGTCATGTAGTCAGTACTCTCCCAGGCTGAGTCTGAAAATACGGTAGGCACTGTATATCTAATGCACTGACAGAACCTGGATAAATACTCAGATAATTAAACAGTTAACGCTCTGAATCAGGCCATTGTCATCGTGTCACAACTGAGAAGTTACCTGGAAGGAAAAATCTTATGTGACATTGCCAAGACTTTGAGGGATTTTTTTGTTCCCATTTTCAAAGAAAGGATGCTGTTTGCACAATTATGCCCTGTTGCTTTGGTTTCATGGGACAAAGTGTTTATGATGGTACAACAAGTGCCGAGTATTTTCTGTCCTGCTTTGTTTAGGTCTTTGAAAATGTGTCTTGACACAGAAATATTTAAATTAAGAGAGGAGTTTGAGTCAGGTAAAGAAGACCTTAGTTGAGCTTTCTTCTTTGAACTACATAGGGGATCTTGCACACTTCTGATATACAGTTGTAGCCAAATAAAAGTCCCAAAATATCCAGATCAAAGGAAATCCCCATTTATTTAAATGGGATTGATTATGATATATCAGGATATAATTAGAGATGCAGTGAATTTAAATTTCACCAGCAAAGTGCCCGCGAAGTGGGCACTTCGTAGTGCCACTCCGCTACTTGGAGTGAGCAATGGAGAATGCCCACCTCGCTTTATCATTATTATTTTGTGTTAAGTCAGAATGCTAACACAAAGTAAGGTAAAGATGTTGTTTTAAATGGAGTTCTCGTTCCTCATTATGATTCTAAGTTATCCACTTTGCGTTCCAGATTTGGTAGCCCCCCCACACATGACATGGCTTACAGTACTGTAAGTCACGTGCTCTTTAGCCAGGCAGGAAGGAAGGAAGTGCCTTGCGAAGGAGATAGTTTCACTTTCTCCTGAGCAGAGGGAAAGGGAGTATTGTGTGTATGAGACAGCCTGAGACTCAGAGATCAGAGTGAGGAGATTTATTGTTTGAATTGAGACCCAACAGCTTTTTTAAAAGCTACATTTTTTGGTCTTTTCTGTACTCTTTTTTACTTAATTTGTTCTTTCTGCTAATTTATTTTTTTTCTTACTTTTAAAAGTTGTTGTTTGTCTGTGTCTGTGTGACTGTGTGTGTGCCTGTGTTGTGTGTGTGTTGTGTGACAGTGTGAGTGTTTTGTGTTGAGTTGACTCATCATTGCTCGGATGGAGGGAGGGCAGAAGCAGATATAGACAAGGTTGAGGGAATGTCTGGGGTGGGGGGAGTTCTGGGAGAGTGTGGTAGGTGTTGCACCATGTGCATGCATGGGGGGGCGTGGCTGCCGGTTCCTGTTTGACCGAACCAAAATCGTGAGTGGTCCCCCCCAGAAGCAGGACCAGCACCTCCTCCTGAGGCAGTTGAACCTCCACCACCACCACCATGTCCAGTACCAGGTCATCTGGAGCAGGATGTGCCTTTGCCCCTGGGCCTAGGTGTGGATCCCCTTGAGTACTGTGACCAGCCACCTGCCAGTGCATCTGGCCTTCCCCTGCCTGTGCCTGATGCTCCCTGCACCTGCACTGTTTGGTAGTTTTTTGATTGTATCATGGGTGGACAGCAGTGTGGTCCAGGTGCTGTATATGTCAGGTGGAGGTGTGCCATGAGCCCTGGGGACTCACCTGGGGATTGGGGCCAATGCACCATATACTGAACCACCACCAGCTGGGTGGCAGGCTGGCATAGAGCGGGCCAGGCCTGCACCTGCTGGCCCCTTCTGTGGCAGAGGGTGCAGCTGTGCATGGTGGTGACCCTAATAAGAGGAGGGCTACAGCAGCACCTGCTACTCCACCAGCACCAACCCACCACCACCACCAGCAGCTGAGCCTGTAGCACCTGTGGACCCCAGAGAACTGCCTGTAACTCAGACTAACCTGGCAGTTCTCTGGGGTGCTATAGAGGAGAACAATGGAGGGTGAGTGCTGTCCAGCAGTGGTTGGACGCAGAGGGACATCAATTATAGATTATGTCCATGCTTGAACTGCTGCTGGACCAACAGAGGATACCACATTATTTTTATTTTGCTCACATCATGTGCCCCCTCAAACCTTCCCTGCTGTGTTATAAAATGTATTCCTCCACCATCCCCGACCCCTGTATGTAATCATGCCCTTTTTGTTGTTGTTTTCTATATGCGTGACACTTTGTATTCTGCTCCCTCTACCTTCTGTTAAGTGTGTGTGTGTGTGTGTGTGCACTGTTTTGGTGCCTCAGTAATGTTTACTTTCTATTGCGGAGTGTTTGTGGAAAAGCAGGACTGAGCAATTCAAGTATACTGTGCTAAACTGCATGCGTGTAGTCAGTGTTCTTTCCTGTGTTCCTGTGTGTGTGTGTGTGTGTGTGCTGCAGACACTGTCCAGCTTCTTGCAAACATATATATGCTGATTGATGACTTGTTGCTGTGTTTATGGTATAAAGAATAAAGATAAGAATATATAACGTATATTTTGTTAGGCGATCAAAGCAACAAAAAATCCTGCTTTTCAACAAACCGTATCCCAACAGACAAGAAGTATTGTTGATACACCCAAAATATCTCATGGTGTACAGACATTATACAGTCAGAAAATATATAAGGTCCAGTTCACTGCCACCACACTGTGCTACCACATTTGTTCTTTTCATTATTTGTTCAAGAATATGTCTTTCTAGTTTAGACTGGCAGTGTCAGTTTGGCAGCCAGTTGATGTACACCATAACATGACATGGCATCAGTGGTAGCACAGTGTGGTAGCAGTGGACTGCAGGGCCTGTTATATATTCCGACTTGGAAATGTCTGTTCATCATAAAATATTTTGGGTGCCTCAGCGATATTTTATGTCTGTTGCATATGGTTTGTTTAAAAGCATGATTTTGTTGTGCTATTATCTCTGCAAAGTCATGTATGCACTGTGTGAGTGACTGAGGTGCACATTGGCCCAAGACCTCTGAAAACATATCATATCACTTTGTCTGCTGCTGTTGATGGTACAAATAAAACATACATTATATATTCTTATCTTTATTCTTTATACCATAAACACTGCAACAAGTCAGTATAAATATGAGATATACAATGGTGAGCTGTCAGATAAATGATTTATCTACACAAGTGCTGTTTGACCTTGGGTAATCTCATGAGTGAGGTGTCTGAGGTCAAACAGTACAAGTGTAGATAAATCATTTATCTGACAGCTCACCATTGTATATTTCATTTATGCAATAGGGATGCTTTCTATCAGTGCAGAAGCATTTGGTTTTGACTGTTTATCTTTATTTTAAATGATAATTTCTGGGAGTTTTGGTTAACTTTCCTAGAGTATGTCCGCCTAGCATAGTGGTTGCTATTAAATGAAACACCACTCATTTTGTAGAAAACTTCTTGCTGAACAAATGTCATGCTCTCAGTACTATGCTATCTTTTCATTTTAAGTTATTCACAATTCTTTGTCAAAAAGGAAAAGAAAATTGAATTTTATGCTGTTTTTGCTAATTATAAAACAACTAAATAGTATATATAAATGAAACACCACTCATTTTGTAGATATTTTTGTGCTGAACATTTTTCATTCTCACAGTACCATGCTATCATTTTTTGTTTTAAAGTTATTCACATTTGTTTGTCAAAAAAGTGAACAAAAAAATGTAATTTTCTTCTGTTTTTTTGCTAATTATAAAAAATCTATAGAGTATCTATTACTGAAACACCACTCACTTTGTAGATAATTTTGTGCTGAACAATTTTTGTGTGCTCACAGTACCTTGCTATATTTTTTTCATTTTAAAATTATTCCCATTTGAATATGGTTAGTACTGCTTCTGAGGCCGAACAGTCTAAATGAATTCCAGACAAATTTGTGACATAGAAACTGTGTGTATAAATGAGTAACTGTGTGTATGCAAGCAATAATACCCGACAGGGTGGACAGTATTGGGTCATACCAGAGCCAAAGGTGTAATGAGGCCCAACACTGCAGGTGGAGGGCCTTATAGCCCCTGGAAGATCCGGTATTACCCATACTGCCCACCCTGGAGGGCATTATTGCACTTAGAAAAAGGACTACCTGTGCCGTTTTTATGTGTGATTTAATAAAATGTAAAAAGAAATTGAAAAAACAGAGTGAAATGAAATTAAAATGTTTATGTTGCAAAGTAGTCCCTCCTTTTCTGTGCTGTTCCATGTCTTGTTGCCCCCCAACACCACACTACTACAGAGCTAATACAGTTCTTCACATCGTTATTTAAAAAAAAAATGCAGTTTTCTGTCTGTCTTGACATATTCTTTTTTCCCCCACTCAGAAGTTGCAATGCTGATCGCTCCTGCCACCAAAGGCAGGAAGTGCAGAGCGAGGGTATGAGGTGCAAGGACCAGGATGTTACTTTTAAAGTTAAAGCACACTTTTTCTAGCTGCCGCTGAAACTAGTGAGGAGTTGTGACAAAATTATTATTTTTCTTTTTTTGCTGGGTGTCCTGAATGTGAAGTGGCTTGACCGGCTTTCAGTATACATTCAGGATATTTCAGGAGCATGTGGCGAGTCTGAGGTGAGTGGAAATGGACGGCAGTAGCAGCAGTCGGTGAAAAGGAAGGTTGTTTTCTTTCCCACTTGAAGTGATATTCCTTTGTGGGTAGGGATGGCTTACTGGCTGACATAAGAAGCTTAACTGTGTTGGCCAGCAGACTTGTCTTTGATGGAGTACAGGAGCAGAGCAGGCTGGGGGTGGGCGTGACCTCCTATATGACAGCTGTCTGACTGGACTGCAGGGTTAAAAAAACTATGTTGGTTGCTCTGCAGGCATGCCACTTTTTAAGTCCAATTTGATGCTTGGGAAGATGGGGAATTGGCAGTGACACTGGTCAGGAGAGGAACTGAAAGATAGGGAGAAAAAGATCTCACTAGTTTTCAGGCAAATGTTTTCAGTTTATTGGGCTGATTTCGTGGTGGCCATCCAGTGAAACTGAATGAGCGGAGGCAGCAGTCATTTTTCTCAGGAGGAGGAGAAAAAGCAGAGGGATTGGTTTAAAGCTTGCAAAACAGGTATAATTTTTTTTTCTCAGTTACTGGCTGCTGTGTCATCCAAGTAGTGACTGTGTGTGTGGTGGTGGTGGTGGTGGTGGTGGGGCTCTTGCTAAACGGTGAAAAAAAATGGTGGCAGTTTGAAATTTTGTGCCCAGTGCTACAGCCAGTGATGAAGCAGGCTGGGCACAAGGTTTACTTGGCTGGGCATAAGGCAGGTTTGGGATGGCACTTTTTATTTGGTGGGCATCTACTGAAAGTTAATGTACCCCTGTGGAATGGGTACCAGCTAATCAGATGCCTCCAAATAAAAAGCCCATTTTCTAAAAATAAATTTATACATACAGTGACTCAGATAAATGAATTTATCACACTCTGTTTATCTCCACACCTACTGCATAAATATATAAATAGAATACTAGATAGATGAGGATGTATTACAAAGCAATAAGACCATCAAGAGGTTTTGGGGACTTTGTGAACCTCAAGATGGTCTTACTGCTGTGAAATACACCCTCATCTATTTATTATTTTATAATATACAGTATGGACCCATCTAAAACTTCTGTGTTTTCTGTGGGGCTTCTGACTGTGTGCTGTGCTGACAGGCTGAAAAATCTCTCTCTTTCTCTCTCGCTCTGTCTCGTTCTCGCTCACTCTCCCCCATGCAGTGTTACATTCACATTTGCCATGTTCTGTGGCAGTAAGTCCTACCTTTCCCTTTCATTGTCCTTCAGTGAATGGAGGATGAAGCAGATAACACAGAGATAAAAATAAAAAAATAAATAGAAAAGCGAAGCAATAGGGTGACTGTCCGCTAAGCTAGGGTAAACAGCCGCCATGTTTTAAGAGTTGTTCTGCCCACCCCACAGAAGAAATCTGCCAATAAGAATGCACACCATCACTTTGACTGTGAAGGAAGAAACGCGCACCTTGGCAACTGGGTCTGTGTGGCAGGCAGAGTTGCACATGCGCTGTGTCATTTCTGTGACAGTACTATCGTTCAGAGCTGAAATTATAGTATTATCACCTCTGAATGATAGTATTACCATGGAGCAACAGTGGTATTATCACTGTGGATAGTGTAGTATTACAGGGATTTTTTATATCTAAACACACTCCAAACAAATCACCTATGTGATCCAAAAAATTCTGGGGTCACATAAACTTACTCCTCAAGTACTACAAGCAGTCAAGCAGACGCCATCCTAGTAGGGGACTCACTGACCAATGTCCCCTCAGTAGTTGCTGAGACCTTCTGTGCCTCCTTCTCTAATCCAAAGGGGCCCCCTCTCTGACATCCCCAGGTCCTCCACTCACCCTAGTGAGGACTGGGTGCATCCAAGGCCTCAATTCCACCTGAAACTAATCAATCAGTCTGGGGTTCTACCTCTTCTATGCAAAATCAACCCAAATTCCTCCCCGGGCCATGACCTGCTAGAACCTCGGCTGCTGAGGGCTGCTGCCCCGGCTTTTGCCCTCCCTGTCTCCCTCTTCATCAGTAGGTCCCTACTAGGATGAATAGTCCCAAAAATGTGGAAGGTAGCGACCATTGTCCCTGTCCACAAAAGTGGTCCCCATGACAAAATGGGAAACTACAGACCAATTTCCATTCTCAGCCCCCTAGGGAAAATACAGGAAAGACTAGTCTCTGACCAGCTACAGGACTACCTACAGCAGCACTCACTCCTGGCTGATGTACAGCATGGCTTCAGGAAGGGCCATGGTACCGACACTGTGCTCATAAAGCTTATATCGTACATCCTTGCTGCCATGGACCAAGGCTCCCATCGGGTGCTCTTTTCATTGACCTATCCAAGGCCTTTGACCTGGCCAACTACAGTCTCTCTCTTTCCAAACTCCTACACCTAGGACTGGACGATCACTCACTGTCCTGGTTCAAGAGCTACCTGAATGGCCATACCCAAAATGTCCATTGGAGGGTTACCCAGTCTGGCCCTAGACTGGTTACCTCTGGGATACTCAGGGCTCTATCCTGGGCCCCTGCTTTTTCTCTCCCTTCCTTAACAACATTGAGGGCAATTGCATGCTCAGCAACCTCATCTTCTATGCGGATGACACTGTCATATACTACAGTGACCCACAACCTAGTATTATCTCTACCAAACTGCAGGACGGTATCTCAACTCTTGAGGCCTGGTTCTCCTCAAACTCCCTAAAGCTCAAAGAAGAAAAAAACAAAGCCATCCTGTTTGGGTCAAGACATTTGGGCTGTGACAGAAGGGAGCTGCTCCAGCTCAGCACAGCCCAAGGAAAGAGAGTTGAGGTCACCACCAACTTCAAATACCTTGGAGTCCTCCTTGACCAAGAGATGACCTACAGACCCCACATTGACTCCATAACCAGGTCCATCCACCAAAGGCTCGGACTTCTCTACTGCCTGGGAAACTCCCTTTCCTGTGAGGCATGACGAGCAATTGCCTACTGCAATCTCCTTCCCTCTATTCTATACTGTGCCCCTCTATTGCAGTTCCTCCGAGAGACGGAACTCAATAAACTCACCTTGCTCTACAACCATGTGGCTCGCTTCACCACAAACTCCTCCCTTAGGAGACACATTGCGAGGACCTTATTGACCTGAACTGGCCCACACTGCAGCACAAAGTAGCATACCCTACTGCCTTCAAATTCTCTACTCTTGGCCCCCCCACCTTCGTGGACTTCTTACCTCCAAAGTACAATGCCATACCCTAAGATCCTCTGTAAATTGCCCACTTGATATCCCTCGGATCCATTCCAACCAAGGGAAGTGCTCCTTCAAATATGCTGCCTCCTACCTATGGAACTCCCTCCCAGATAGCTTGATTGACTCACCCTCCCTTATCCAGTTTAAGTCTGGCCTCAAAGTATAGCTCCTTGAACTCAGCCTCTGTGGCTGCAACCGTTAGCTCCTAGCCTAGGTCTCCTTCCCATCACCACTGCCTTAATTCCTCTTCTTCCTCAATAAGTCTCCTGAACAAGACTGTCAATTATACTGTAAATTGTCTCAATTCCTACTAACTGTGTGAAATTTGATGTCACGTATTGCATACACGTGCCTGAATGAAAACTGGTTGTTAACCCTGTAAACTGATGCTGATGTATATCTGTGTATCTATTGTAACTACTGTAAATAACACTCATATGTGTTTTTTTCTGCAACTAATTCTGGGTCGCCCTGTAAAGGGACCTCTGGTCTCAGTGGGTTTACCCAGTTACCAAAATCTAAATAAATAAATAAATAAAATATGGGACAGGATGGTATTATTTGGCTATATATATATATATATATATATATATATATATATATATATATACATATAAAGACAAAGAGACCTCTGTGCGCAAACACTGAGAGCAAGGGTTACCCCAAAGGGCATTTGGCTGGGAAGCAAGTTCAGAAAATACAAAATCACATATGCCCCCACAATGCAAAGCATCATGGGCTGCATATGCAAATCACCATAGAATGTTATGCTGGTCCAACTTTAAGCAGAATTGCATGGTGCCGAAAGGCCTCTCACACAGTTTGCAAAGGGTGCTAACAGAAGACATAGACACGTGTTTCGTCCTACCAGGACTCATCCATATAGACCAGGACTATATACATATATATACAGATATATGTTTGCAAGAAGCTGGACAGTGTCTGCACAAACACAGAAAAGAACACAGACTGCACACATGCAGTTTAGCAAAGTGCAATTGCACTTCTCAGTACTGCTTTTTGACAAACACTTCACAATAGCACAACAGAAAGTGAACATTGCTGAGGCTCCAAAAATATTTAACAGACTCACCAGAATTTCCAATCCCAAAATGCAACTGTCTTGTGTCCACAAAATTCCCCAGTGCTAATGAAGTGAAATTGCAGCATAACTAGAATTGCAAAGTCTCCCAGAATTAATGGCACACTCAGTCATGCGCGCAGTGCTCACACACAGTCACCAGCGTTATTTGCATCCTCAGAATGCAACTGTCTTGTGTCCAGAAAATTCCTCTAGTGCTGATAAAGTGAAATTGAGTATAACAAGAATTGCTGCTGCAATTACATATAATTCTGCTGTGTATTGACCTTACTGTGATGATGACGTGATAATGCACAATGTCTTGCCAAACCGTATGAAGAACTATTGGTTGCCCAAAGTATGTTGAAATCACAGCAATAGGAAGGTAGGAAAGATGCCCTTTGTGTGTACACTAATAGTACCCTTGGTGAGTTTATATATATATATATATATATATATATATATATATATACACATATATATCTTTTTGGGGGGGTGACAAATTGACATATATGATATATGTACATGTAGTCATTGTATTGTTTTGTGTCACAGGTCACTCACATACAACTGGTGTGCACATTCCTGTGCTTGAAGAGAAACTGTGGTGTTGGAACTGGGATACTGTCAAGCCAATGGAGGTAACTATTTTTTTTTTGTTGGGGGGGGATTGTTATCATTGCAAGTAGGTCTCATTAATGGTTTTTTGTTTGGCTAATTCTTCACATATTTTGTCTGCATCCTTCTCCAGTCCAGTAATGATGTTCATGGTCATCATCGATTCATGCTACTTATTGTATGTCTTCCAGCCCGGGAGGGAGATATAATGTTGAACAAGTTATTTGGATAAGGCAACTATGACAACACAAAGCATCTGGAGTTTCCTAAAACAGAAATAAAGGACTTATTAAACTTGATTGCAGCAGTAACACTTGATGTTTAAGCTGTGGCTGTTCCACCATCATATATGCTGATAAGCAGATAGCAAGCTGTCCCACTGAAGCCACACAGACCAAGTCATCACATCAATTAAATTTAGTACCAGGCTATAACCAATTCACTGTGTCAGTGTCCCTGCGTCTTAATGCAAGTTACCTTTTAAAACCACATCTTGTCAAGTCACACGACCTGGTTCAAACTTGTCAACACTGATTTGCACTCTTATGAAAAACAAGGAACAGATGAAATAAAATTGATATACTTACCAGTATGGAAATGGTTATTCTGCAGGTTGCTGTAGACAGTAATGCTGTACCACACAGACTTTCAGTGAAGGAGAGTCATTTGTTAACCTGTAAAAAACAAAATAAGTTGACCATATGTGTTTGACCACTGCAGCTCAGAAAAGCAACAGGAAACAAAACACAGCTAAAGGAAATTGAATAGCATGAAAAACATTAGTACACATACTCACATTAAAGTATTGATAGTAAGAAGCCTAGTGCCTCTGGCTGATGGATGTGGTCTCCTGTCTGACTCCCTCTGCCTTGGCATGGGCAGGACATGTAATGGAAAACATTGTCAGAATGGTGGTGGTGGTGGGTGGTGGATGGGCTATGGCGCACAATGACATTCCCTCTTACATCTTTCCAAATCTGGTGGTGGCAGTGGCTAACAGCGGTTTATGGTGGTAGTCAAGGAGGGCAAATTCCTCTCATGTCTTCCTGCATCTGGTGGTGGCAGTGGCTAAAATGGTTTTATGGTGGTGGACGGTCCAAGGGGCACAGAAAGTCATTCCCCTTGGTGGCAGTGGCTAGCAGTGCTTTTATGGTGGTGGTCTAGAGGGGCACAAGATGACATTCCCTCTCACATCTTCCTGCATCTGGTGGTGGCAGTGACTAACAGTGGTTTTATGGTGGTGAATCATCCAGGGGGGCATACAGAGTCATTCCCTCTGGTGGCAGTGTCTAGCACTGCTTTTATGGTGGTGGTCCAGAGGGGCACACAATGACATTCCCTATGGTGGCACTGGCTAACAGCGGTTTTATGGTGGTGGTCCAGGTGTCAGGATATATTGTGCTCTGAGTTACAAATGTGACGTAACATATGGAATTTGAGTTGCTCTGAGTGGGACGCTGATTTAACTTTATGAAAAATAAAACATATATCATACAACAAATGTGACAGCATTTAACCACTTAACTTAAAACCTGCCAATATTAACCTCATTATCATCCTCATAAAAGCTGTCCTGGCAGTCATCTATGTCTGAATTCTGCCCACTGGGAAATTCTTTCTCCATTGTGTCATCATCTACTGTACATCAGTGGTAGGCCATTTCATGCTGCCACTGCCACCAGGATGGTAAATTTCTACAACATCAGCAAAACCATGACTATGCCAGGGTACGAATACTGAGGTTGCAATCTGAGCTGGTATATGCCTCTCATTCATTTTTATGAATGTCAGCAAACTGACATTTGCAGGACAGAGGTTTGTATGATGATCTTAAACTATTGCACCTGCTGAGCTGAATACCCTCTCAACACTTACACTGGAGGGTGGACACGTCAGATACTTCAGGGCCACTGTGGTCAGCTCTGGCCATTCATTGACCTTTCCACTCCAGTATAAAAGAGGATCATCCATTATTGAAAGACACCTGTTTTCAGACAAATATGACTCAACCATTAGCTGTGCTGCACCAAGTCCAGAGGTTGATGCATCATCCTGTTCTCTGGAATCATTTATGTCACAAATCCCCACTTGGGACAAAGCCTCCCAAAGTGGGTTAACACCAACCAGTTTTGATGACAGACCACCTGGAACTGCAGTTCCCTTTCCCTTACAGGATGTGCTTGATACTACTCCAGGTTCACCTTCAGCCTGATTATGCTGCTCAGGTTTGCTGACCTTGCCATGTGACATCTGTGCCCCATGAACCAAGTGCACCAGTTGCCCACTGACATTTTTTACATGTTCAGGACTGCCCTCCAGTAGTGAGACAATTCCATGTTTGTATCATGGGTTCAGCAATGTTGCTATTGCAAAGTTGTCACTATTCTGAATGCTCAACATGTGATGATTCTTGTTGAATACTCTCAGCATGTGTTTCAGCAACAGACTGCTAGCACTGTCTCTGGCAACATCAAGGCTATGCTGTACATTCACCAAAGTCTGCCTCAGCACCCACAGCAGTGGAATTGATTGGTTAATGGAGGCAGACTCTCCACTCACTGCCTGTGTGGCATGTTCAAAAGGCCTCAAAATTGTTATTACAGAGTTCATGAGGCGCCACTGTTCAGTCATCATAGACATGGAGGCCCCGGAACTGTCATGGCTAGTGTGCATGACAAGATAATCTGAGATGGCTTTGTATTGTTCATGCAACCTCTCTGCCATGTATAAAGTGGAGTTTCACCGGGTGACAACTTCCAGCTTCAAGCGGTGCTGTGGAAGGCTGTTTTGAACCTGCAACTGCTGAAGTTGGTCAAGGGCCTTTGCAGAGCGTGAAAAGTGAGAACAGATATGGTGTGAAACTGTCTGCATTTCCTTATATCAGGATGCTGCAGAAACTCCTGCACCACAAGATTTAAACAGTGGGCCATGCATGGAACCTGAACAAAGCTACCATCCGTGATGCATTTAACCACCATTGCCACTTGCTATGAACCCTGCCCTCAGGGACAGGGGGTTCAGCCACTTGTCACTTTCAGTCAGTACCAAGTCCAGCATGTTTTCACCAGTGTGTGAACAGGTCACATTGTGCATAGCAATCGTTGCATCCTGTCAAATTCCTGGAAGATTGCTACCACGACACTCCACCTTACTACACTGATTATTCACACTACCAACAGTACAAACAACACCCGGCACCTGCGCCCAATGTGCAGTTATACACAAATATGAACTCCCCACTGTTTTTCCACTTGTCCACAAATCCATACTTAAATGGATGAATGGAGATGAGGAACGTTGAAGGGCATGTCGTACAGAGTAGGACACAGTACAGTACAACTCGGGGACAGCACGGGTGGAAAAGTATGTCCTGGATGGGACTTTCCATTTTGGACAGGTACATGCTGCAAACCACTGGAGCAGAATTCTCCACAAAGGAGAAGGGCAAAGATCAATTGCCAGCATTTCAGCTACAGCAGCATTAAGTTCACGTGACACTGTATGATTGGGTGGGTACTTCAGCTCATAGGCAAAAACACTCTGTAACATGGGCAGACAAAGCGTTTTACATGGGGTGTGATGACAAATGGTTCTGCTCTGCGACTGGCAGGGGGTGGAGTGTGGACGGTGATGAAGATGGTTGCAGAGGTGATGAAAAATCCACAAATGAAGTTATTTTCCCAGATTTACACACAGGGGTTGATGTACCACATGCACTACTAGACATACTGCATTGATCACCCTCACCACCACCACCACCAAAACTGCTACTGTCACCATCACTGGACAAGATTTCAAAATCATTATGCTCCTCCACCTCATCATGCCTGTAGTAATCCTCTGCTGTTATTTAATTGCTACTGCATACATTCCTACTTGATCTTATAGACATGGAAGGGGATAACATGCTCATTATGGTTGAGGATGAGGGTGAGCACCTCACTGTGGTATTAGCTGCCATCTTGTGCTGGGTCCACGGTGCCATGTGCCTGTTCTTAAGATGCGTATGCTGTCCCCCTGTGCCCAGATGGCTCCCTTTTTACCTTGATTCACACATGCATGGAAAGCTAGCAGATTGCAACTGACTCATCTTTTGCATCTTGCACAAAACAATCCCAAACAAGGGACTGTGATCTCCAACTTTTAGCATGTCCCTGATGCTTCTTATTGGACTCCAGTTTTTTAAGCCCTGAAGTGGGGTGTGTGCTACAGGATTTTTCAGGCAAGACACACTTGGATTGCAACTGGCCACCATGACTACCTATCATTATTACTTGGTCATCATCATCATCATCATCAACTGAAACTGCTAAATCACAACTTTTGGGGAGGGGGGGTTAATGCAAACAGACCCAGACACAGCCATCTTGAATTATTTTTTGTCCGGTTCCCAACAGGGGTCACTGACATCATCATCATATTCATCAACATCATCCACATCCATCTTCCGCTTGGATGCTGGCATGTGGATTTCATGTTGCAACCACAGCAGCATCATCATCATCAGATTCATCATCATCAACACCACCATCACCCAATATTTTTCACCACACTGTGAATTATTGCATGGCAAATGCGTGACCTGAACTGTAGTAGAATAAATGTCACTGTGTGTTATCATTGCCATGGGATGTTACTGGGAGTATGACATCATCTACACTGTCACTCACTGCTTTACACTCAATTATATTTTGGTCATGGTCAACTGGTCAGAATTGTAACTTGAGGCATCAATACTCATACCACCAGCAACTGCTCACTAATACCACCAGCTGGGACAACATCATCTCTTCTAACTATGAGTGAAGCTACTGATTTTGCTGTAAAAAACACTGAAGGAGAAATACCTTTCCTCACATCAGCAATGCACTTCTGCATACTACCATGCCCACAGACAATCTTACCATTGGCAGCAGTGCCATGGCAAGAAACAGCTTTGCTTGTACTTCTGTTTGCAGGCATTTTGGGGGATCAACAAGAAAATTCTAAACAAATGTAGATTTTGGAACGTTCACTCAGGGCCACTGGATGTGAAGCCAAAAAAAACAACTGTGGCTTCAACAACAGATACAGACAGAAAGTCACAACAAGTTCAACAACACATTAACTAACCAGTGGTGGTCAAGTCACAATCCAATCTGGAAAAGAATACATTTTGTCGGTTGGGAGGGGGGCACTGTGACTGCAGATTACAGTAACAGTGCAAAACCAAAGATACCACAAAGCAGTACAAAATCAAGCAGGTGCAGTGGATAGCAGGTTTGCACTGCTGTAATTACACTGTGGCACAATAAAAGGTGTATTATATCATGTCACGCATCGTGCACACACACACACACACACACACACTTTATCTACAAGTAATGCCTAGAAAATTGAAAACTTCAGTAATATACCATGTATTTTAAACAACTTGCAATTATGCACTGATGCACCAGGTCCACAAGTTAACACAATCAGCAAAAAAATGTCAACAATTACTGAAAATATTACTGTGTGTACATTAACACAATTATACAAGAAAAATATAACCAAAAAACAAAGAACTCCCTATTTCTCCAATGTATAATCTACCTACAGCACAGATATGCCCATCCCCCAAAGCACACTTCCTGTATCTGTCAGCACACAGACTGAATGTTGTACATTAACAATAAAAATCCTGACACAAACAATAAACACTCGATGATATGAGCACAGGAAGATTTTCTACAATCGATGCACTAAAGTTTGAGCAAAAAAAAAATACTCAAAAAGGCTTTTTTAACAGCTTTTAGAGGGTTTGAATTGCAGAGAGCTCTCAAAGCAAACCGTCTCCTATGGCTGTCTACACACACTACCCACAACTGAGGCTGTGCAGAAGAGTCTAGAGCCCATGTGACCTGCAATCCCATGAATCACAGCAGAATTCACCTTGGGCTCAATTACAAGGTGAAGTGATCACAGTACATTCATTTAAATGTACTTAAGTAAAACTGGTAGAGTAGTGGTTTGAGGAAGGCGGAATAACACAAAGTCATTGCATTCAACAGACTTTAGTTCCTCATTATGATGCAAAGTACTCCGCTTTGCATTGCAGAGTACTTTGGATTCCTCATTACTCCACAAATCACTTCATGGAGGAATTTCAGCCACTTCACCCACCTCTAGATATAATACATTCATGGGACTTTTCCCCATGGAATAGGTTAGCAGATATTTCCCTGTATTCCTTCCACTGTAAATGTAGTGTGATCAAAAGTAATATTACCATCCATATGTATTATAGAAAATAAATAATAGGCAAGTGGAGGGTACAAGGACATGTACACTGAATGGAGTTCAAGAGGGAATTACTGTAGCTTGCCTATCCAGCTCATGCATTATTACTTCATGCTTGCCCATCTACAGTATATTTCCTTATACACAGTTATCTATCATGTATTCTATATATAGCTAGAAATGTAATGGGATATATCTCTGAATACCACTGTAAACATAAAAACATAGAAACATAGACTTTGATGGCAGATAAGGACCGCTTGGCCCACCTAGTCTACCCATTTCCTACCTACAGGATAAGCTGCAGATCCTGGTTAACCAACAGCGATTTCTTCCTACCCACAAGAATTACCTTATGTCTGTTCCATGCATTCTTGAATTGTCTTACAGTTTTAGATCACACAACCTCCTCAGGAAGGCTGTTCCATGTGTTCACCATCCTCTCTGTGAAAAATACTTCTCACTTTGCCCTGAGCACCCCCTCTATCTTCAGATTGTGTCCCCTTATTCTTGCACTTCTCTTTTCTGAAAGATGCTACCCTCTTGGACTTTGTTGATTCCACTGAGGTACTTAAAAGTTTCTACCATGATCCCCTTCTCCCTCCTTTCTTCAAGGGTATACATATTAAGCTCCTTTAGTCTTTCCTCGTACGGCTTCTCTTGCAGACCCTGCTCCATTTTAGTTGCCCTCCTCTGGACTGCCTCCATCCTGTCTATGTCCTTGCAGAGATGGGGTCTCCAGAACTGGACGCAGTACTCCAGATGGGGTCTCACCAACTGTCTGTACAGAGGGATAACAACTTCCTGTTTTCTGCTGGAGATGCCTCTCCCTATACATCCCAGTAGCCCCCAGCCCTCCCTACTACCTTCTCACATTGCTTGCTAACCTTAAGGTCATCTGATGTGATTACCCCCAGGTCCCTTTCCATAAAGGGTAGATTGGTGGATTAAATGCTGACATAAGTAATTCTTTGGGAGAAGAAGAGGAAGAAGAAGAAGAAGAAGCAGCTTTTCATCTACAGTACTGTAAGTTAAATCCCCAAGTGTTTAACAAGCACTGAAAAGGACTGGTAGTGAAGTGACTGTATACTTATAGTGGCAGACACTACCCTTGTCAACACCCACATAAAGCCATGGACAATTGCCTGAACCATTTATAGGGGGGAATGTTTGCCAGGACATGTGGGGAGACACCTTTACTTTGAAGGGACATTCATTATCTAAGTTTTTCTAGCCCACTATGCACAAATGTTTGTACCTTGCATGAAAATTTGCAGAGACGTGATGCTTTGTTCTGGGATTTAGGCTTTAGAGTACACACATATGCAAGAGATGTACAGAAACTGAACAAACTGAACACTGTCTTGTGTTGTTTATGCATTCTATACACTGCCCTTGCTGAAACTGCCTTTTAGTTAGACTGCTTCTCATGCATATCTTGTTGACTGTAATGAGTATCTTATATACTGGTCTTGAAGTTTTATAGCAGTAGTATGTGCATTGTAAATTAATGTCTTGGCCTTCTGTGGCTGGAAGTGATTACACAATCGGATTGCTCACTGCTGACCTCTGCTGCTGATCAAGCAAATAAACACTCAGTATGGTCACACAGTCCAGAAGATGTAAGGGAGGAAAGATTGAATAAATTAATAAAAGAGAGAAGGATATCATAGTGCCTCTCGGTAGCATTGGTATTTTAATCAAATACTTGTATCGTCTGAGCTATAGATGTATAATATTTACATTTATAATATATTCATTGCAAAAAACTTTGCTAACATACCAGTTACAGTTAAACTGACAAAAGTATGGAATTGTGGTTTAGAGTTTCCAACCTCAACACCCCACTCCCACCATGCAAGCACCAAAACCCCTACAGAGCCCCCTGTTGGTATAACGCCCTCCCCGCCGGAATCACTGATGCTGCCTCGTTATCTTATTTTAAAAGTAGCCTTAGAAATCACCTGCTCTCAACACGCAGCTGTACCTGCCTCTAAGCCTCCTCCTATCCTTCCAGATAAAGCTCACTGAGCCGCTCTCTGACCTTCTGTCCAGCTCTACCTTTACTTGCTACTATCTTCCCCACACTCCTCTTCTGATGTCTTCCACCCAGCCTTACCTTTATCTGCCCACTGAATCAATCTCCATGTAACTACTGTATATTGTCTACTCTGTAAAGCGCACATGAAGCCTGTTGTATACTGTGTTTGACATATGCCTGTATTTTTGGCTGATTCCTAAATGTACTCTGATTTTTGTCTGCCTTGATGTTTGTTTCTTGCACTGTTTTGTCCTCACTGTGACGAGGTACCTTTGTAAATGAGCCTCTGGCTCAAAGGTTGTTAAACTGATGTTCTAATAAATAAATAAATAAATAAAACAAAAAAAATTACAGTTTGTGCTGTCCTGAGTCTTGGCAAATCAAGTCTGGGGTCTTCCTTGAGGTTTGTGACAGCTGTTTCTTTACCCTCAAATGAGATCACTAAAATCATTAATCAAGATCGAAACATACTGGGGTTAGAGCCAAAATTAAAGCACATAGTGGAAGCAGGACCATATGATGTCTTCAGAAAACCCAGGTATATAAAAGATCAAGTTGCTCCAAGCATGTTACCTATAAAACTAATGGAAACAGGTGCATAGATAACCCCCAAAGGTACTTACAAGTGTGGGGAATATATGTATTGAAGATACATAACGCAGTATAAGAGTTTTATGAATTCTGAAATGTGTAAATTTGGATATCATGCATGTTATTATTTATACTGAGGGGGTAGTTTATTTACTGAATTGCAGCTGTGGCCATTATTATATTGGCAGAATAACCAGATAGTATAAAACACGGGTGGGAGAACATGTGCGGGCTATATAACATAGCAATAAAAATGATGCTGTAGTGAAACACAATAATAAACCTGGGGAAACACACAATATATCATTTACTGGCATTGAAAAAGTAGTACTGGGTCCAAGAGGTGGTGATCTAGAGAAAAAGATGGGTCAACGAGAACATTTTTGGATCTATCACCTTAACGCATGCAGTGATATCAGCTCAATGATACCATTGATCTATCTGCCTTTCTAAATACAGTAAATGGTAAGGCAGGTATCCCACAGTATGGTCCTAACCCTAATTTTGTGGCTTTATGTCTTGTGGTGGGTGCATTAATTTTTCTTGTGCACTTTGCTAATTTTATTTTGCACCACTACCTTGTCCTGGTGCCGTTTCATGTTTGCTTTGTTTTGGGGACAGATTAAGCAGAAGCATCTGGACAGACTGGGTGGGCCAGGCAGTCCTTTTCTGTCAGCAACTGGTATGTTTCTATGTTTTCTACTCTTAGGATCTGACCTGTTTTTTGGAACCAGTATTATGGAGGTCTTTGTGTGATGACATAGCTCACCCCTTTTCTACCATGGGTAGCAGAATATTACTGAGTGGTAGCAGCATGCATATTGCCACCTGATCTACGGGTATGTCATCTTGTCAGAACATGGGAATCTGCTACTAATGGCTCTCCTCAGAGTCTGGGCAGACTCTGTTATTGGCCAGCATGAGTATGAACTGTTGTTCTTACCTCTACAGAGAAAACTCACCAGCACCTTGTGCCATCCTAAACATTAGACTCCTTGGAACTTTCCCTTGATCTTTTTCCCTGAATGCCTCTGCCCACAGAACCACCTTTTACTCATCACAGACCACGGCCTAGGGATATTGTCCTATATTTGCTCCTTGCTGAGCTTCTCCCTAGAGTCTCTCCACAAAGGAACTACAATCACTGTGGTTCCTACTTCAAGAACTCAAACCCATCTACAGCTGGTTGGGGCCTAGAAGAATGCCAGCAATCAGCAGAAGGATCTCCTCTTCTTTCCAAGGTTCTTCCTCAAATAGAACCTTCTACAGTACTACATTTTTTTTATTCTTCTCAGTGTAACACACCTCTGCAGGCAGGTGGTGATTATAATTTGTTCAGCACAATAGCTCCTCTGGGAGAGGCGTGACTACATAATGTTCTGTACTATTGCAACAAGTAAACAAGCATTTGTCAATGCTGAACGTTCGATTGCAGGTATTTGCAGTGGTGTGTGGCACTTGGACATGGCTTAATGTCTTTAGGGGGTACAGTTTAAAGAGGTGCAGCCCTTCCCTTTTGCACAGTCAGACTTTAATTTCACCCACCCCATCATATGATGCACAAGAAGAAGTACAGTTAGTGTTCAAAAGCATATTTCAAGGTACCCACTGACAGCGCACTGATCAACAGTCAAAGGGTTTGCACCCAAGCATTTCAGCCAGTACAGCAATTAATACCTGTCCATTTGCTTTTACCTGTTGGGCATGGTGACTCGGACCACCCTCTGGATTAATGACAAGGGATGTGGGACTCTGTGCTGGTCTACTGACCATGAGATATGACAGTTACAGTAGTATTTCAGGTAGAAATACACTGCAGTGGCTATGGTGACCCCAGTGCTGCCCATCACCAATACCTGTTTCCCACCACCTAAGGGCTGCAGCTTGTACATCTCTAGCACCTTCCCTGATTGACCAGTTCACAGTAGCCAGGAACTTGGCCACCCTCTCCTGCATGAGCTTCAGCAGCTCTCTCCTGCCTCAATCTGGGTCTTGTCATCAGCCCAACCTTCAGATGCATCAGCATCTCAAACTCAGCTGCTGCGAAACAACTGGACCCTCAAAACCACGGCACAACACAGTGTCATCAGGAGGAGGTCCGCAGAGTAGCACACATGGTGCCGTAAATCTTGGTTACTTTTCCGTGTGGTCAGTACTGACAAAGTCCAGCACTAGGATGCTTCTTCAGGAAACTTCATATGTCAATTGTAAAAGGAACTGCTGTGGGGTCTGGGAGGTATAACTGGCATCTTTTTAGCCAGTAGCAAAGCATGTAGTGGGGAGGAGTGGAGGCAGGTGTTCAGACACTAAACTCAACCGTAGTATTACTGGGGAGACATGCATGTGAGGTATGTCAGTGTCACTCGTGGAATTCATGTGAAACCAACAAATAAACACAAGGCAGAGCACAGGCAGGTTGAAGATGTTCCTCTGTAAGTTAAGAGGGCTTCTGCCAGAGTTAGTTCAATGGGTGAGCCAGAGAATAAGGGAGCGGGAGAGACAGCAGCGGGAGGGATTGTGATGTCAATGTGCTAAATACACACATGTTACCACTGCAGACTGCAGTGGTGGTTTTCTTTGAACTGTAGAGCACTACAGCTGAACTGCTGTCATACACAGCTGCATCCATTGGTGCGGTACGGTCAATGCTGGTACATGGAGCGCTGTATTGGACAGGAAGGCCACACAGCTTCAAAAGTCATACTGTCCCACAACGTTACTTGTGCATGCACATAAGCGAACGTAAAAGGACATTAGAACACATGTTCAAGACTGACAGGGGCAGAGATTTTGGTGATGCTGCATTTCATTGGCAGGCTAAGATTTGAGCCCCATCGGGTCCACCGATATAATACCTCCTTACACTAATTTAAATTCATTAGCTCCACAATTTCATTAAGAAAGAGGTTTGGATTGAATGGGGGAGTCACCAGAGGCTAACTAAATTTAAATTGGTAACAGGAAAAGAAACATATCTCTTCTGCAGCACAGCATGTATCCTCTCTGAATAGTATGGCGATGGGCAGTTTGGAATAGGGCAGCAACCCACAAATGCAGTTGTTATAACTGAGCTTCTGGACTTTCAACAGGAAACTCAATCATTATACGCAAAATTAAAACTTCGGTTGCTAATATTGAAGGGAAAAATCTGAGAAGTGGAACAGCATGTGACTAGCATGGATGGCACAGTCGATCGACTTGAGATTGTTTACTTGGCTTCTCCAAGAGACCCAAACCCTTATGGGAAAATGCAATGCCCTAGAAAACAGGTCACGCTGGAACAGCATCCGAATCTTTGAAGTACCAGAGGGAGCTGAAGCCAAGAGGTATTCTGTGACTTTGTTCAAGAATTCTTGATCTTTTTAACCTTTTGCTTCTTCCGATTGAGAGTGCACACAGATCCTTAATGGCAGCACTGGCATTTAGCACACACGAGGCAAGCAGTCTCTTATGCGCCAGCAAGGTCCGGGACTGGTGGGTGCAAAAACCCGAGAGACAGCCAAGAAAAATGTAATGTCCTTCTGAACAGTGACATATTCCAATATATATTTTTAATTTAAACTGCATAGTATCAAACATTCAAGTCATCAACATTTTGTGACTGACTTAGTCACCTCTTCAGCTTGTGAACATAAACTTAAAACAATGGATGCTCAATAAATTTATTATGCAGTAGCTCCCAATGTGGGGGTCAAGATTACTTATATATGCTAGCTTCATGTTGTAGTTGCTGGAGTGCTTTTTTAAAATTCCAGCACTTAAATGGCCACTATGAGCTCCTGTTTATACTCCTGCTACTAAATGAAAGTCTAAGAGGTATGTCATCCTCCTGTTCCTCCCAGCCAACTTCTCAAAACATGACCTCAGTGGAGGAAATTAAGGGGTAGGGGGCACTGTAGGCTCCACAGCGCACCATCTGCATCCATAGGGCACTGTTAAACCTCCCCCAGCTCTGAAAGGCCCACTTTCCTTCTCCCTATAATTATACACCTGAAAAGCTGATTGAAGCTGTGGCTGCTTCTGCTGCATTGTCACCACTTCTCATCCCTTCTCTGCCTTGAAAGATAACACTTGCTACTCAGCTGTCCATTCTGCCCTGCACTGCACACACGGCCAACAAGAGTCAGAAGGCTCAGAGGACCCTACATTTGAAGCAGCTGCCGCCACTTGTGAGATTACTGTACGTTTTGAAATGTGCACATGAATTCCGATTCAGCCCCAGCCAGGATTCAGTTGGCTCCAGCTCCTGAGTACTGTGGCATAGAAAGTGAACAGCTGATGGAGCATCAGAGCATGCCAAAACACAAATCCAGAGATCTGCGGTGAGATACATAGAGTGAGAAGGAGAGCAAGAGAGCGAGCGAGAGCAAGCAAGAGAGAGAGAGAGAGAGAATGAGAATGTAGCGGAATTGTTCTCTCCTACTCTTCTGCTCTCCAGTCATGTTACAAACATTCTCTCTCTCTCTCTCTCTCTCTCTCATCCATTGGTTTGCAATGCGGATAAACAGCACACACTGCAGGTTACAGATATCAGAAGTAAATAGTTTACAACCTGAGTATGCTGGAGGGTCTTTCTGGTGAAATGTTGTAATATATTTACTTCTGATATTTACACTTTCCAAACTCATCTGATTTGTCTGAAAAAAAAACATTTAAAGCATAAAAACTTACAAATCTGGTGTTCATGGTCTCTAAGGCATGAGAGCCAGTTAATGCCCACCTGAATGGTGATTGCTGTACTGTGCCATGAAAAACACAATTTCAACTGTGAAGATGACGCAGAATGAACCATTTGTAATGCAGCCCTCTAAGGATCCTATGTCTCCCCAGACCAATCTTTGTCAGGTTTTATAATCATATGGTCCAGCAGCAAATTTTAACGAGGGCTTGGAGATTGGGAAAGCTGGAATATTGGGACCAGAGAATATAGTTTGTGAATTTGCTACTCCCTGATTGTTCAGTGCCAACGGAAATCTTTAGTGCAATTGTTAGCAATGTTGAAACACGTACAATAAAATACATTCTGTTGTATCCTGCCCATTTGAAAATTATTTTACCGGAGGGGCCACAGATCTACAATGAATTTGAAGCTGCAATTTGTGCCCTACAACATAAAGGACAGATGTGAGAGGATTATGGAGTGTCAGAATACCTGGGAAAAGCGGGCCCTAGAAAAAAAGTCGTAGTCTAAAGTGTCTGCAGAAGGTAAGAACTGGAGAAAAGAACAAAGGCTTGATGAGAGCTGTAATTAATTTTTTTGTTCTGAATGCGAGGGCTTGTTTAATTTAATTGCTTACATGTGAGTCTCCTCAGCAATGCTCCAGATAGTTCGATGGCAACTCCAGTGGATCCGATGTTCGTACCTCGTATCTGCAGCAGCCAGTGGAGTAACCAGCCTTAAAAAAAGTGTATGCACCAATAATCTAAACTATAGGCCAGGGGTCTTGGTGAATTCTGGTGCATTTTGGGGGTAATCTGAAACAGAATTAGATACCCTGTTACCCCCTCCCCATGCCTAGTAAGTTGCACTACAGTCCTTTCTGCAGTCCCCACAGTTCATTGAGTTACTTAAACCACCTGCCTGTCAATTCCATTCCTCCTGAGTCCCTCCCATCCCAACTATAACAACAGGTAGGGGCGTAGGCAAGAATTATTTTGTAGGGTGCTTGGATATGATATTTATGAATAAGGAGAAATAAAAGCTGGGGGTCCGGCCCCCAGAAGCTCTGGGGGGTTTACATGCTCTGTGGTGAGTTTTATGTTTTTTTCTTGAAGACACAGTTTTGTTACATCTTGCCTACCCCTAATTTCAAGAGAAATGCCCCCCATGGAATCAGAGGTGTTGGAGGCTCTGGCTGGCATTACAGTCTGCAATTTAAATGGTTGTGGACAACTGGCTGAAACACCTACCCGTAAGCATTTTTTATAATATACTGCGAAAGATTTCTACACTAAGTCTGGGAGTCACTCTAGGGGGTTTACATGCTCTTTAGTGAGTTTTGGTGCTTTACTTGGGGGAGAAAAAGCAGGGACAGATAAACAACAATTTAAAAAAACTGTATCATATCAAATATACAGTAGCTTATATATATATAAATTAAACTGGTGTGGCATCTTGGGGATCTGGTGACAAATGTAATCCAACCCATGCTTGAATTTCATGGTTAAGAAATGCCACCAAAACCCCTCAGTGCCATTACAGCCTTATGTACACTTGCATATACTCTGTTCCTTGTGTAACTGCACTCTAATGTATTATAGCCACTGATTTTCTGTTTTTAAAAATGGGTAACTTCATTTTACAAAATGTTCATATGTAAGTTTTGTTTGTTTTGTCATCCCCCCCCCACTCCCCCACCCAAATACCGAGTGCATATCAGCATATTTTGCAGAACAGAATGTAACAGAAAATGGGGTGGAGGAGACACAAATTTCATGCCAGGTGTGGTTGTAAATGATGTGTAAATAGCTTTTTCATAGGACAAATGACTCAAAGCAGTGTTTAAAAATGGCAAATTCTGTTTTTAATCTCACTGTTTCCTTAGAAAGAGAATGGCCCTAATTTAGCTCTGACTAGCACAAACTGGGGAATATGGGTGTGGGCAGGACAGTAGTGTGGTGGGTAGGTAACTGGCTGGGTGGCAGGACACAGAGGGTGGTGGTAAATGGCTGTCACTCCACAGAGGGAAGAGTGACCAGTGGGGTACCACAGGGATCAGTGCTGGGACCGGTCCTATTCAACATCTTCATCAGTGACATTGCACAGGATATAGAAGGCAGAATTTCACTGTTCGCTGATGACACAAAGCTCTGTAACAGAGTAGACACACCAGAGGGTGTAGACAGAATGAGAAGGGACCTGCAGAAACTTGAAGAATGGTCAAGGGTTTGGCAGTTGAAATTCAATGCAAAGAAGTGCAAGATAATGCATATGGGGCACAAAAACCCTGGCACAATATATCAGTTGGGGGTGAGGATATAGCATGCACCAAGCAGGAAAGGGATCTTGGGGTTGTCATCTCTGATGACCTCAAGTAGGAAACAGTGTGACAAGGCAGCAGGTAAAGCAAATAGGATGCTGGGATGTATAGGCAGGGGCATCACCAGCAGGAAAAGGGAGGTCATAATTCCGCTATACAAGACACTAGTGAGGCCCCACCTGGAGTACAGTGTACAGTTCTGGAGACCATACCTACGTAAGGACATAGACAGGGTAGAGAAGGTTCAGAGGAGGGCAACAAAGATGGTGCATGGGTTGCATCACAAGTCCTATGAAGACAGGTTGAAGGAACTGAACATGTACTCCCTAGAGGAGAGGAGGGAGAGAGGGGATATGATAGAGACATACAAGTATCTTACAGGGAGGAACAGGGTGCAGGAAAACACTATTTTTAAGCGAAAAAGATGTTTCAGGACTAGAGGGCATGGGATGAAGTTGGAGGGAGGACGATTCAGAGGAAACATGAGGAAGAATTTCTTCACAGAACGGGTGGTGGACAAGTGGAACACCCTGCCAGAGGAAGTGGTGGGGTCTGAAACAATCACGGGATTTAAGAATGCATGGGATAGACATAAAGGAATTCTAGAGGTCAGGGGTAAGGGGAAATAGACTTCTAGGAAAACAAACTGAACTTACAAGCTCAAATGGGCAGACTAGGTGGGCCATAGGCCCTTATCTGCCGACACTGTCTATGTATCTATGTATCTATGTATCTATGTAAGTGACACTGAGGCATTTGGCCTGGGCACACCCAGTAGTAGGTTGGTACAGTCAGCTCAGGTAGGAAAATGAATAGACAACATGGACTATGAGTCATTTCCTGCTGACAGGTTTCTAAGTTTCTCTGTGCTGTTTGAATTGCCCTGTGCGCAGAAAGCAACAGCAATGTCCTTTCCTCTCACCCTTCCTCAGCTAGACAGTAAAACACACTGGGATACAGTTTGTGTAAAAGACACTATATAAAACCAAAATCCGTTCCTTTCCTTTTGTGCCAGAATTTCAAAGGGCACGACCACCACAATTTAGAGTTGTTAAGATATTCTAGTGATATGCCTACAAAAGAGGAGCAGGTGTTTTTCTGAAGAGTTTCTATAATGTACAGAAGCACCAGCAGCCCTGTCCCACCGCAGTTTCCACAAGAACTCCCCCCAAAACAAAATACCATAAATAAAGCAAAAAAGTACTCGAGTTGTCAGGAACTGAACGGCTGTTCCCACAGTACTTGTTCCAGTGTTTTGTCTGTACATGCAGATTCTGAGGAAACTGCCCCAGGTGCTAGCAGCTCTTTGCAGTACCTGTTGTTTCTCAGTCTTCCACCTGTTCTAGTGTGCACCTTTATTGCAGGTACATAAACCCCTGAGTTTTATCAAGGCAAAGTTCATTTATCTAGCACCTTTCATAATCTGTAGCCCTCGCGGTGCAACAAGCAGCATAAAATAATTTGTAACAATTAGCTGAGTCAATATAGAAATATTATTGGTATACTGTTACAAAGTGTGGTTCAAACAATTGTTTTCATCTTTCTTGAAACTTTCTAGCAGGGTGTGGGGGGTATTCCAGTGCTCAGAAATTGGGAGGATGTAGTCCAAAAACTAATGAACCTCAAACTTTTTCAGGCTGGGGAGGCAGGGAATTTAACTATATGATATATGTGCCACAAAATAGGCTGGCAGAAGTCCCACTGCAAATATGGGCTACCAGTTTCCCCCACCTCTTGCTGAACGGGATTCCTTTAACAGTATTTGTTTGTCAAACACTTATTACCGCCATCAGGTTCTGCAGAGCACAGATAAACAAATAATAAAAACTAAATCAAGTATGTGTGTAAACAACAACATAAAGAAACAAGGAAACTCAACATAAATAAAAGGGGAAAACAAAAGCAACAAGTGTTTCTGGCAACCCATAGTAAGGGTCCCAGGACCCTTGACAATTTTGTAAATTTTGTTAACAGCAAGGGGTCCAAGGATGCACCATATGTTTCACCCCAACTTTTCAAACTGACTTTCCTAGGCATTATTTCCAGGTATAGTATTGTACCAGAATGGGGCTCCTACATTTCTGAAGGCTCTACAAGTCAGGGCTTGGCTCTTCCAAAATAAATTATCTACGTGAAACACTGCAGGTCATTCACTTCTAATATTTCCAAAGGGAAATCAACTATTCTCAAAAGCAAATCGACATTTGTGACAATTAAACATTTGCATGTTTTACTTCAGAAATCAGATAACAAGAAGAAAAAGGCATAGAGAAAGGGAAGGATCCAGACCTTGGATAACAGAAGGAAAGCACAGTAAATCACAGACACTTACAAGAAAGGAGAGGTAAAAATTGCCCCCTGTTCCCCCCAAAAATAAGTCTATTAAGAATGCACTACCCTCAGAATACAAATATTAACCATAGCAATAATAATGTCAATACTAGTAATAATATTATTATTAATAGTAGCAAAACTAATGAAAATAATGGTGGCAAGGCCAAAAGTAGGCAGCCAAGAGAGCACTCTGTGTGTGAATAGTGTGCTACTAATAACCCCACATATTAATATTTTGCTAGAAGAGAATCCATGCTAGTGTAATAAAAGTAATAACACCCAAACAGTACAAAGGCAGGGATTACTGTCAAAATCATGCAACATTAATAAGCGACTCAATATATACATACATGATCAGCTTATCTACATTAGCGACATCAATATAGCGCGACCAACAATAGCAATGTAATAGAGTACCAATATGGAGTGGTTACATTAGCAAACACACAGATAGCTTTTTAATAAGTGCACATTTTAATAAATATTGTGATTTTCAGTGATTTAATGGGAATTTTAACTGTTTTAGTTAAATCAGTTTAAATTCCTGTGCCATCTGTTAAGTGTGCTACAACAGGATAGAGAAAGAGAGTGATTGCATAGCTATTAATGGGTCCAATTTATAAAAATACAGTGCTCCTTGTCCTCCCTTCTAAATGTTTAGTACTTGTGAGATGGACAAGAGGATGAGTCAGATCCCCAAAACCATACAAATAGATTCATGAGGGGATGACAGTGGCTGTCTCCGGCACTCTGTGTGCTATCTCTTTGTCTCTCTCGCTACACAGTATGTCTCACCTTTCGTACTGGAGCCTAGAAATCGTAGCTGTTGGCTGCCATTTACATCATAGATATAAACAAACAAACTGAAAAGAATTTCAGTCAGAACACATCTCATGCTCTTTGGTGAGTTAATTATCTAGAAATTGAGGGTGTCGTTATTTTAATAAAAATAAAAAGTGAGTGGTGGTGCGGGGGAGCAGCTAGGACGAGATGAGAATCATAGTTTCAATATAACTGGCATAGTTTCACTGTCTGTTGGTGGCTCCTTAATGGCTGATCAAGGTTCCTCAATGAGCTTGAAAAAAAAGCATGCTATCATTATAGCATCAGGCAGTACTCGATTAAATAGATGGCACAGCTCCAGCACTATTTCTACATGCATCGAGGTATTGTCTGCAGTATTAAGTTACAGCCTGGAATTGCAGCAAGTGGCTTAAAATACAGATAGAGATTGGCTCTATCTCTGACCCACTTCCTACCCGGAATGGAAAGGAGACTTTGAAAAATAAAACACGGTACTCCCTTCTACATCACTATAAATCACTGTGCATGTTTTTGATGTGTCGTCCCTATTCGACTGTAAACATTTTACCTAAACTAAATATGAACCAAATATGATGCAAGAATAAAAACGTATAGTATGTAACTAACTAGGATGTTATTGCAAGAGAGTTTCCGAGCATCAGTAATAACGGCAGTACCGTTTACCTTTATAAATAATCTAAATTCCTATTCCTGTGTTTTGGATTATTGAACAGTGACTCATGACCCAGGCTGCCACCTCCTGACAGCCCGTGTAGCACTACGCAGTTGAGAGGACCTGCTCCACCAGCTAGCCATATACGATAACCCTGGCAACAAAGATTGACAGTCCTTTGGGCAACAGCAGTGGTGGCATTTTTATTAATTTCTTTTTTATTTATTAATGATCTAGGGAGGGATCGTGATGTCAATATGCCACGTACACATACGTTACCACTGCTGATTGCAGCGGGTGGTTTTCTTTGAACTGAAGACCACTGCAGCCCAACTGCTGTCATAGACAGCTCGTCCATCCATTGGTGGGGTACGGTCGTGCCTGCTATATGGAGCTGTGCATTGGACAGGAGGGTAACACACCTCCAGATGTTGTACTGTCCCAAAACGTTCCTTGCGCATGCGTGCAAGCGAACATAACAAAGGTCCAGTCAGGAAATGGGTTTCACAGAGAGGGTTGTGGATGCAATGAACGGCCTTCCGGAGGAGGTTGTGGAGTCAAAATCAGTGGTGGAATTCAAGCATGCATGGGACAGTCATAAGGCCATTCTAGGGGTTGGGGGTAGGAAGAAGTAGGCTGCTGGCTGACTAGGATCTGCAGCTTATCCAGTAGGTAGGGAAATGGGCAGACTGGGTGGGCCAAGCGGTCCTTATCTGCCATCAAATTATATGTTTCTATGTTTAGGCACTCATACTGAAAGTTGCAACAAAACAGGAACATGTTTATTCATAGTTTGTGTACACAGGCCTTTGGATGTAATCACTATCACTGCCAGAACAATATAATCAACATAGATGGTATTTCAGGGATCTTCTGTCCATAAAGACAGCAAAAGACCAGTTTTGCCTTTTTTTTAAAGTAAGTTTATTTTATATTTTCAAACATACCAATAACAACCAATTAACTACAAAAGCAATGAAGAAAAGAAAAGAAAAAGAGGATCCCCCTCCCACACTATCAAAAGACCAATGAATTGTGAACAAGCTTGGTACAACCAGCAGACACAGCTGTTTGGGTTTGATTCCCACAATATCCACTTGCATACTGCATGATCCTAGCCTGAGCAAGTCACTTAATCCCGCTGTGTTCCTGTGTTACCACTTTATGTAGGTCTTGTGCCCAGTAGCCTTCCTAGGGGTATGCAAATGCACACATTTAGGATTTGCCGAATATTTACTGAGTGATTTAGAGAGTATTCAGGTATCCAGCTGTATTTTTGTATTCAGAATGCATGTGTTCAGCCCCTCTCCCAAAGCCTTTGTTTAACAATAAAGATTTTTAAAAGTCTTTAACTAATCACCACCCATGTGGGAATGTTGCCCACTCATCTCCTCCACCACCCAGGAATGCACCCAAAGCCACTCCACCCTTGTCTCACCACACTGCATTACTTCCTCCATCCCAGGTGCAGTACTAATGAATAAAAAGGTACTGACTCCCAATAAAGCAAATTCCCAGATGTCACTGTGGCCACACACTGTCTGTAAAACCCACCCTCTCCACTACCTGCCCAATCACATTAAAACAGATACCCCCACCCCAAACCACCCTTTGACACCCTCCACCCTCCTCTCACCTCCAGTCACTCACTCACACAACAAGAAATGAAAGGTGGTCCCATGGTCTTTGGTGTGCTCTTTCTCCTGACTCTCATCCCATCACTCCATTCCACTGGCTTTGTTATTTTTCCTTTGCATCATGGCACCTTTCCCTTAGCTTGACCAACGAGGTGGATTGCCCATTTTTCAGCTAGAGCCTTGCTTGACAGTGCACATCTGGGCTGGAATGGATCACTTCATTAGTGGGTTTTAGGAAGGGAGGGCTTTTGCCATGGCTACTGAACACGGGTAGCATAAGCCATCCAGTGTCATCCTGCTACCATCAAGGGACTTTTTTTCCTACTTTTTTCCTGTGTACCGCATAGGCAGCTAGTGTACATGTGACCAGCAGTCCTGATTGGGGGTGCTGAACATCACATAGTGGCTCATGACATTAAGGGCATCACCACTGGACCACTACCAGGTGCCAATGAAGAGCAGTGTGCTATGGACCCATCCTCCCAGGAGGAGAACATCTGGTGGATGTTCTAAGACTTCCCTGCCAGCCTCCACTCAATATGCCCTGGGCTCAGGGAACCAACCTGGATCACCAGTATGACAGAATGGTCCCCTACTGCTCAACATGATGGGGTCAGCCCATCGACTTTACTTGATGCTGGATATAGACAAGAACCAAGGTGCAACCATATGTACAAACTCCTTGAGGGGGAATCTCCACTACAAGCCTGTCCCCACTCTCTGATGTTGTTTTATTCTAGGACCAGGCAACTGGAGACTTGACCCTATTGAAGACCTGTGCTATATTTCTGATCTATGGCCCATAATGCCACTCTGTGAGCTTGGTAGGGCCCCTGTGCCCAGTGACAGCTGGTGACATGAATGGGATCCCCCTTATCTCTTGAGACTCTGATTGAACTACTAAGTATGCTTCCTTGGTGCCTGTTTATATTTCTTTTGGTCATAGAAACAAGTTTCTTACCTGAGGGACCACTTGTTTATTCTATAAATGTACAGCACACAGGACAATTTCATTTCCTCAACCCTTTCTGACACAGTAGAGTACTCACGCTGCAAAGAGCTGAGGCAGCAAATGTTAGAAGCAAAAAGAGCTGGGAGCTACAAAAATTACTTCATCAGAGTAAATTAGTATAGCTCGACATATTTAATCATAGTATTTTATATGGTTGATTATTTTCACTTCGAAATTGTGTTATGTACTGTTAGAAGAAAGGCAATGGAATAAATTGTGTGGCAAATTAAAAAAAATATAGGTATTAAACATTAATGCCACAAAATTTTAAAATAAAGTAAGTGCTGACAGTGTAAACAGAGTAAAATGATTTGGCATCTTAAAAACAAACAGCCCATCTTTGAGCTAAATGCTTCAGTGCTACCATTAGTCTGAGCTTCAATCTGGAAAGATGAAGTACCTGGTTTCACACATTCTAGAGACTCAAGTCTTTATAGAGAGAAAAGAAAATGCCTATTTCTTAATCCTATATAACAATCTCAAATGTCCTTGTGGTAAAGAACATGTCTGGAAGTACAGGCAGACAATGGAAAAAGGTACAAGGTGCAAACAGACAAAACAATATATTTTGTCAGGTAGCTTCGGAATGGTGAACAGATTTGGAAAACTGATTTGGCAGCTGCTTTACAACAGTTATAAATGGAATGTTCAGCAGTCTTTTGCACTCCATATCTACTACTATGTGCTTCTGTTAGCCTCCTTTCTAAGTAGTAAGAAGTAATACCTTGCAATTTCAGATTAACCTTTTGATTGACCTGTTCGACTAGGTTAAGTCTTTATTTCTCACAGATTCTTAGGTCATCTGCAACCTCTTTTCAGAGAATTCAGGGTGTGTTTCAAGAGCCCCCTTTTCTAAGTCTTTCTACAGCTTATTAATTGCTTTTTGATCTGATGTCCTTGTGACCTTTTGTTCTTTCCACACCACACTCAATTAGCTGTCCTTTCTGAGTGTCTGAGATAAACAAACATGAAAAAAAAAATAGGAAGGCTTGTAAACATTACCCCTTCCTGCCTTCAGAGTTAATTAATGTTTTTAATAAACAAAGTTTTTAGAAAAATAAAATGTCTCCTATGCACAGCCTGAACAACAATTCACATTCACTTGAACAGCTCCTAAGTGTTTAATTATAGATCCTGTCAGTCTAATGTCATTGGGACTCAATGTCCTGCAGCAGAGATGAAGAGGAAAGAAAAGAAATGACAAAGAAAAAGAAATGCCCTGTTTACATATCAGCAACTCTTTACTCACTGATCCGTTGCCTTCCAGCTGCCATGTGACTTAATTCGATGCTGTTCTACTTATACTCCCGAGTTTGATGTGCTGCAGATCACACTGACAGGAGTGTCTGGGGGCTTCTGGGGAAATTATATCCATGGTGACTTGTGTCTGGGAAATAGGGAATCACAGCAGATCGAGCACATCAATCGCTTACCGCCGGTAATGCGGTCGATCCAGTTTGTGTCCCTGTTTCCCATCAGGTTAAAACCCAAGTTGGAGTGCACTTAGGGTGATGCAGTGAGTGTCCACACTTGTCTTTGCAGTGCATCAACTGGAGAACGAGTTGATGCGCTGCAAAGATGGTGGTGTAAACAGGGCTAAAGACATCATGAGATGCAATGTAGGGATATATGGGAAAGGGAAAAAGGGGTGGAGAGAGTGATCAGGCTGCTGAAGGGGCCAGCTTTTAGGTCCAATGGGAATATGGATAGGCAACCAATTTAAAAAGATAGAAAGACAGGTAATGGATAGGACGGGATAGACAAGAACAGTATTTTACTAATTTTATTTATCCTTATCAAAACTGGACAGGGTTCTGACCCTGTCACAGCCCTTAGAGACATAGAAACATAGTCTTTGACAGCAGATACAGACTGCCCAGTCCACCCAATCTGCCCATTTTCCATACCTGTTTCATATACTGCAGATCCTAATTGATCTACAGCTTACCCTTTCTTTCCTATCGCTAGAGTTCCTTTATGTCTGTCCCATGTATTTTTGAATTCCTTACGGTTTTGGCTTCTACAACCTCTGCTGAGAGGCTGTTCCATGGATCCACCACCCTTTCTCTTTAAGGGGCAATATAGCACAGTGGTTAAGGGCACTGAGCTGGAGACCTGGGTTTGAATCCCATCAGCCCCACTTGCATACTGTGACCCTGAGCAAGTAACTTAACTTCCTTGTGCTCCCAAGTCGCACCTGGAAATAAGCTCCAGCTTAGTGTGCCCATCCTGGTGAAACAATTCCCCTTTCCCCTTTCCTTACACAGATTGTCATTATAAAGAAAAATTGACAAGATTTTGAATTAACTGACTTTTAAAGTTGAGCGACATTTAAAACTATAGTTATGAAAAAGAATCACTATCTCATAAACTATAACATAAAAATCCAGCCAGCCCGCCAGTGCAGTGGCAAGGCATCCACTTGCGGCAACAACATCCTGGAGTTAGAGGGCCGGTTGGGGGGGGACTGAGCATCCTAGAGACTGCTTTCCATCTCCAGGGGGAAGGGGTGTTGAGTGTCCAGCACATAGCATACCTCTGGCAGAGGCTGGGGGTACCGCTGTGGCCAGTGCCACATGTCAAGGGGGTGATGCGGATGCTGTTCATCATTGTATGTCCCTGCTCCCGGGGATCCTTGCAGTAAAAGGAAAAATGCTGCCTCCCACGCATGACGCTGGCTTCCAGTGTCCACCAGGGAGGTCCCACTCTCATAGCCCCGACCCAGAGGGTAAGTCAGGTCTCGCCTTCCTAGTGTCCACCGGGGGGGAGCCTACCAGGCAGCCCCACCTGGGGGGGGCCCTGGGCATGGGGGGATGGTGGATAGAGCTGGGCTGGGCTGAGCTTCTGTGGGGGGAGACCAGGCAAAAAACAAATAATAGATAAATCCATTATGTTCACACTTCAAATGGTTTGTCACTATTGAAATATCTAAAAATGTGACTTTCATGAAGAAATGACGTTACTGTGTAGAGTAATAGTCCTTTAGAAGACAAATATTGTGTTGTATTTAAGATCATAGGTTTTGTCAAACTTTTTATGATTATTAAAGTCCAGCATGCTGCATACAATATTATTGAAGAAGGAGATGGACTTGCTTTTTAAAAACATTCGTGAAAGAGTGTTATCTTCTTTTGCAGACAAGTTTTAGAAGACATATTGAAGTGAATTAAACAGTTTCTGTTTGTAGAGGAAACTTCAGGAATAATGTAATTTTTTTTTCTCACAAATATGAGACATTTGAAGTTATCAAAGGAAGTTTATTGCTTTGTAATGGTAAATCATACAGTGATCCAACACACTTCAAACTGTTCATCAAGTAATAGCTGTTACGAAACTGTGTTTATTTTTATATGATATTATGCTATCAAAAGTTATACAACTACCAGTATATAGAATTCTGTACAAAAGTAGTCTTGTTATATTCCTGAAGAAAAAACTCTTGAAAACAAAAAAGATTACACAGCCAGCTCATAAATTATATTATTTATTTGTAATATTCACAGTAAGTATCAGATCAACTTTTTACAGCAGCCATAGCCCATAGAATAAAGTGTTCATGTTCCGTGGAATGACAGCAGCTCCTGCATATTGAAGTTCACTACTCCTTCAGCAACAGCAGCCAAGAGAAAGGACCTACCTCTTTGAACTGTGAACTAAAGGGGGGTTGCAACATTCTGATTCAGAAGGAGTTATTTTAATGGGCATACTGTCTAGATGGGAAGATGGGGGCTTCATAGCACATAGGAGCAGAACAGTGGAAGTTTGCTGATATAAACAATTAACTTTCCAAGGAAGCACCTACTGAGAGGACTACTGCATTACTGATATGAAATAAACATGGCAAAAAAGAGTAGAGTAATATACAAGGCAAATAACTACAATAACCTGTCTACAAGCCTGCAACACTAATGTGCAACTCTTCAAAAACCCAGTGATGCTTCACATGCCAGAGTCTTTGTGGTGCTTGGACAGGGTATTTGTCTCAGCCTCTAGGTGACCCTAAATAGTTATGGTGTCAAGCATTAGGGACCCATTAAAGAATATTTACTCAGCCAACTCCCTTAGGTGATATTGGAGTGTGAGGTGAAAGGGAAGAGGCAACCTTCCTCAGATGCTCCAAGAAAAGAGAACAGGTCTTTAGGAATTTGGTATGCATACCATAGGCAAGGTGAGCCATCCTTTTAAACTTGACAAGTTGAAAGAAGATGTTTACTAGTCTGACTTGAGAAGGTGTATTGGGTCTTCCAGTGGCAGAGTAGAAGTTGTTTAGTTTCTATGCAAACTACTCACCTACTTGCATTTGTTAGGTTGTAGTTCAGGATGGGCTATGAGAGACCAAGCAGGTCAATTTTTGGTGATGGCTTAACTGTGATCGTAGAGCTGCATTAATAAGATCAAAGAGCAGACTCCAGTACAGATGAAGTGGGCACACTGCCATAGGATGTGTAGTAAATGTAATCCTGGTTGCCCACACCTCCAGCAGGGGACATTCAGGAGTAAATGTGCAGTACAATGGACACCAAGTCTTCGGTACCATAAAAGCAGGACCTTGTTTTGTAGAAATCTGCTTCTGGCATTTCTAACTGTGGTGCAAGCATCTTTGATGCACTGTACCTATTCCTCTTGTGGAAGGGTCAGCTTAAAAGGATGCCCAGTATCTCTGGTTGAGAGGGAGAGAGCCAGAAGTTTCTCTCTTAATTCTTTTTGTAGTCTCTCAGCCCCTCCCTTTGGGAGACTTCAAGCAATCTAGCTAGGGGATAAGTTTTGTAAAGGAGGCAGAAGATTTAGGGCTAGATTCTCAAAACCCTTAGAGAGTCACAAGGTGCTTACAGTATGTCGAGCATTTCTGACGCAAGTGGCACCTTGCATCAAAAGATGCACCTTTTGGTATTCTGAAATCAGCCTTTGTTAAACGCAGGCTGCCTGCATCAAAGGTGGCTTGCTCCAGCCTTGCCCCACAAAATGGGCTACAGCATGGTGCTAGGGGGCTTGCAGCAGATGCAAGCTGCCACATCCCCTAAATTAGTATTCTAAAAGCTCCCCCAGAGGACAACCATCTTAGTGTACTTAGTTGTTCTCTTGGGGTTGCTCCAATGTCCCATGGTCCTGATCCCCCCGTATTAAATGCCCCCAGCCCCGATCCCCAATTACCCTCTTCAATTTATTAAGTTTCCCTTGTAGTCTAGTGGTACCCCCAGCCCTGATCCCCAATCACTCTGTGCAATTTAATACTTTTGCCTACTAGTTTAGTGGTCCTCCAGCACTGATCCCAGATTACCCTGTGCAACTTATTAATTTTCCCTGGCAGTCTAGGGCACCCCAGCCCCGATCCCTGATCACCTTATTAAAATGTTAATATTTTTCCCCAGTAATCTAGTGGTTCCCTCCCAGCCCCAATCCCCAATCCTCCCCCCAAAATATGATCCAAAACCTCCCTGGTAGTCTGGTGGCCTCCACCTCTCCACCCCAGTTGGCGTGCCTGCACCCTACTCCCCATCCCCAGCCAGCGTCTGCACAGCCCTCCACACACCTCCACAGCTGGACACTGACTGAGCTATCAATGAGTGTGTACTGTTCAGTGCGATGCTGTGATAGCTGAATCGGTGGCCAGCCATGGTGTGTGGAGGGCTGTGCTGGTAGCAGGCTTGGGGATGCAGGAGCAGGGTGGTGAGGCACTGCTAACTGGCGGGGGTGGAGGACCACTAGACTACCAGGGAAGGCTTTTCATATTTTCTTGGGGATCGGGTATTAGGACTGGGGGTGGACCACTAGACAACTGGAAAAAATATTAAAATTGAACAGGGTGATCAGGGATCAGGGCTGGGAGAGTGCCCTAGATTTCTGTCTTACAGCAGCTGAGTTTGAGTCCTGAGACAAGGGAGAAGTCATTGAGCAAGGAGATCAGTAATGGGAGTGCAGTTGATGTTGTATCCATAAGTACCATCAAGTTATCTGCGTATAATAGGGCTTTGCAATCTGAGGAGCCAGTCTTGATTCCACGGATGTCCGGGTACTGTCAAACTGCAGAAGAAAGGTTTTTTTATTGCAATAACAAATAAGAGAGGTGACAAAGAGCAACCTTGTCTGGTACCCTTCTCCAGTTGAAATTCTTCCGATAAAGTTTGGCTAGTGAGTACCTTTGCAGCAGGGTATGTGTGCAGGTACAAGCCTGTTATATGAAGCTCTAGCCAATCATCATCTTATGGAGAACTTTATATAAATATTCCACCAAATCAAATGCTTTTTCAAAATCAATGGCTACTGCAACAGAAGGTCATGAGACCTGCTTCACTACATGTATGAGGTTTGTCAAAGTTTGGAGATGATCAGAGCTGAGCTGGCCTCGACAAACCCCACTTAAAACAGGGTGGAGAAGAGATGAAAGGAACTTCTCTAGACTGAGCCCATGGTTTTTGTGAATTGTACTGACTGCTGTAATAGGAGATATGTGCTTCTAGCTGACAGTGAGGAGGATTTTACCTTTCTTGGGCCATACCATAATAATGGCAGTACACATAGAGGGAAGCTACCTGTGTTCAGTACATAGCCTGTGAAGGATTGGGCAAAACAATGGAGAGAGAGCTTGTAGAAAGTTCCACCGGAAACCCCATCCTCCCAAGCGCTTTATGTGGACTCAGGATCTTGAGAGCTGTTTCCTCTTCCACCAAAGAATTGGAGTCTCAATATTGCTATATGTTATGTGGTGAGAGTTGGGAGTTGAAGCAGATTGAGAAAGTTGTCAATGGCCATGGTATCATGTGGTGTAGGGGAACTGAAGAGGTTAGCATAGAAGTCACACATTGCCCCGCTTACATGTGATGCAGTTGTACCGAACTCCCCCTGGGAAATTTTGAGGCCGGCAATGTGTCTTTTAGCCTGTTGTTTTTATGTATACTAGGATATTTCTGAATTTCTTCCCTTCCTCCCAGTACTTGTGTGTTATCCTACGAAGAGCTAATTCCACCTTCCTGGACAGGAGAGCATCAATATTCACCAACCTGGATGTGTTCCTAGCAAATCTCCCTTCCAAACCTGGCATCCTTGTCCCTGCATTTAATGGCCCCATCAACACCTGCTGCCCTACTTTCAACTTCAGAGCCACCTCTCCCTCAGAGGTCCAACAACTACTCCATGCCCTATCTAACTCTCGCAGTACTGGGAGCAATGGACTCTGCCCTCGGTTCCTTAAGCTGTCTGTGGATTCTATTGTTAAATCACTGTCTATCTTTTTTAACTTATCTCTGTCCTCTGCTCCTTCCTCCCCCCTACTTTGAAACAGGCCAGACTTGTTCCCCTCTTTAAATGAGGTGACCCAAAACTCCCAGAAAATTACAGACCAGTTTCCATATTCTCACACCTGAGCAAGGTCCTCAAGAAAATTGTATTTCTGCAAATTTCAGACCATCTTTCAAAATACAGTCTATTATCTCCTGACTAAAATGATTTTTGAAAGGGTTTCTGCACCTTCACCTATCTGGCTCATTTCACTGACCACTTCCTAAAGGAAGTAGATAATGGCAAACTCACTAGGGCAATCTTTGTTGACCTCTCCATGGTTTTGGAAGTAGTTGATCACGTCTTACCTCTCTGCAAATTCTACTTTTATGGCTTTGCTACTAGTGCCCCAGAATGGCTCATGAATTATCAAATAGATCCCAAATGGTCCAACTTGGAAGGGTCCTTTCTAGCCCTTTCCAGGTGCATAGGGGTGTCCAACAAGGGTCCATACTGAGACCCATCCTTTTCTCTCTTTTTCATAAACCCACTTCTCAAAGATTACTCGGGATGCCATAAGATCATGTATGCAGATCCTTCCTTGTCTTATTTAGGAGTGACAACAGCCCTCATAAATGATGCCTTTCACCATCCGACAATTTATCTTCTACACACAGTTGGTTTACAGCAAATAGACTTACTGTCACTGCATAAAAGAGCAAATCCATGTTATTTGGGTCTAAGCCTTGGCTCACCAGATTCTGTTTAGCACCACTGACTTCCTTCACTTTCTGGCCCCGAATAGAACCCTCCCTGGCAACACGTCATCTTTTAAATACCTTGGGGTCACTTGACCCAGCTTCCCTTAACATCTAAAAATCACATCAGCCTAGTGCTTAAACAGGTGAATCAGAAACTGAGTGTCTACTGCTGTCTTAAGCATCTCACGACCCAGGAGGTGAGATTGGCTGTTAGGTCACCCTCCTATTTCTGATGGACTACTGCTTACCCATCATATCCTTAACCTTGTCCCATCTTCTCTCTCATATTCATATTGCTTTCAATAACTTCTGCACATTTGTCACCTTGCCCTTTTCACACTTACCATTGGTCCTTCTACTTAGCACTCGGTGCTTCTCCCTCAGGCCCATAGGATTTTATCCTAACCTCACTCATATTTAAGACACTGCATGCGGCATTAGCTCCCCACTGTCCAGACTCCTCAGTAACAAACAGGGATCCCAGACCTTGAGGTCCTCCAACCAATGTCTCTCACCTGTTCAAGGTCTACTACTGATATGGGGCAGAGAGCTTTCTTCAGAGCTGCACCTAAGGTCTGGAACTCCCTCCCAACTGTGTTCCAATCATCAGCCCGCCCCCAAGATATTCAAGGCGTTACAAGAGTTATTACTATTGCCCTCAACTTGCAACTGCTTCTAAGCTACCCTGGATGCCCCTCTACCCATAATTCAGTGCTGCCATTCTGCATGTACACAAAAAGCCATATTTTTGCATTCTCTCTCTCTCTGTATTAGCCTTTTTCATGTTGTTACCCTGGTTTTAGTATGTATTTTGTTATTCGTTCTTGTTGCTGCAGTTGTACCCTGCTCATTGTTCCAGTTGTATATTGATTTTGTGTTGATACCCACTTTATTATACTGTTTTATATGTCTCTCAGTCTCTCTACTGCAATTGTATTACTGCTTATTGTTCAATTTTCCTGCTTATTGTTCCAGCTGTATATTAGAATTTGCACTGTTACATTGTCTCTTACGTTATGCATTTGTACAGTGAGATTGCTCTTACTACCCTCATCTTTTATTTTGTGCTGTATTGTGCCATCTCAATGGCCAAGGTTGTGACTGAAAACAGTCTCTGGGACCAGTGTACCTACCAGGGTATCAAATAAATAAATAAATAATATCGATATGAAGCTTTACTATGGCTTTGTGCAATGGAGAGCTAGTAGAGGCTTTGGGGGTGGATTTAAACTTGGCCTCCTTGCTTTTGAGTTAGTTTTACAGGTCAGCTAGCTTTCTTTCTCTTTCCTTTCTTCTATGTGTGGAATAACTTATAATTTGATCTCTTAGAGCAGACTTAAACCCTCCCTTTGGACTGTGGTGGTAGTTTTCCGTTATCATATATTCAAAAAATTCTGTGGTTTCATGTCATGACCACTGTTAGAAATCTAGGTTACAGAAGCAGCAATGGATCCATAAGACAAGATGTTGATCATCCCAGCTGGACACCCAAAATCATGTCCAGGTGGCCAGGATATGGTCTGATATTGTGGTTGGTTATGGATGTCACTGTGACTTTTCCATGGTGTTTGTTGAATCGAGCCATGTCAATACAACCATATGAACCGTTAGCTGCAGAGAGGCATGCGTAATCACACTCTCATGGGTGCAGGGTGCACCAGACATCGGTGAGACATTGGTCTGCTAGCCATAGTGAGACAACTTCTGATGCCTTGGAATGCAACTCAACTGTGTCTTGGCTTCTGTCAACCATGGAATTGAGTGTTAAGTTAAAATCTTCCTCTTCTATCACCAGGGTGTGGAGATCATTAAATTGTACCAGGAGATTTAGCAGCTCATGAAGGAATGTGGGTGAGTCAGAGTTTGTGGCATGCAAGTTCCCTGTGGACCCATGGGAGTATCAAAGCAAGAACCCATCTTCCCTCGTTGCCTGCCAATGTCTTTGTTAATGGGAGGGCTTTAAACCCATGGTTCGATGGGCAGAAAAACAAGGTCACTCCACCATCGAGTTTAAAAGATCACAAACATCCTGGGTTTCTTCAGAATTCTTTTTCATTGCTGCCAGAGGTCATACTGGCTGCCTGGTCAGTGCCCATTCTCCTGCCTCATTCCTGACTGCATGGCCTCCAGCTGATCTCGCTCTCCTCCTTCCTCTCTTGGGACCCTCTTGTGTTCCCCCTTGAGTGGTCAACTCAACATCTGCATTGCCATTTGTGCAGTGGGGTGGGTACAAGACCACTTCCTCCTTCCTGATTCTGCGCTCGCTCAGTGGCTGTCCCTGAAATCTTGTCTCCCCCGCCCTTCTGTTTGTGCCACTGCCCCTGGCTCTCCATCTTTTGAGACCCTCCCTGCCCTGCTTGGATGCCTCCCATGTTGTCCTTGCCTCTCTGTGAGTGCTCTCCCCGCTTCTGCTGAGCGGCTCTGTTTGTTTGTCCCTCCTCCCCATTTGCCAAATTTCAGCTACTGTCTCCTCTATTCCGCTGTGCTCGTTCTTCACCTGCCACTCCGGTTTTCCCTTTCTCGTGTTTTCTCTGTTGTTGCTGCATCATCTTTTGCCTTCACTGCCTGCATTTCTTCTAGCTTTCCTACGCCCCTTTTGTTTTCACTTTGCTCATCGCCTGCCTTTCCCCCTGTTGCTTAGTGCACCTTGCTACCTCCTATTTTATGGCTGGTCCTATCCACCATGGGAATCTGCATTCCCTGTCACTTGTTGTTGAAGGTGAGTCATCTATCCTTATTTCTCCAGTACTTACTATGGCTTGTTACCTATCGCACTGCAGTATTGCTGTTTTCTAGTGCTCTGGTGCTAGTACAGCTTGCTTGCTTCCCGATTGGACTACACCTGCATTGGGACTGTGCCACCTGCTGTCCGTAGTAACAGGTACAAAGCCTGTGTTGTTTCAGTGCATCTGTACATTTTAAATAACCTTACCTCATTTACCAAACTATTTTAATTTTGTTAGGAATACAAATTGATTAAAAAAAAGATTCAGATTTCTTTCTTCTATTGTTGGTGCTATCCACCCATGTCTCCTGTTCTGTCTCACAATTGACTGTTGGGTATGCTGTTCTGTGTGTCAGCCTGCAATGGTTCTGCTGGGTTTTGAACCTGGGACCTTCCGACCTCCTGAGCCACCATATCTAGCATGGCTTGCTTGCTTCCATGTGCTGAGTACCTCCCTATGCTACTCGGTTCCCGACTTGTCATTTTCTCTGCCCTTCAGGTTTGATTCCCCTTCAGCCTTGCTTTCCTTCCTCCTTGCATGATCTTCCTTCTCCTTCACATCGAACATCTCCTACTCTGGCCCCTCATCTTCATGTTCCCTCTGCACTCTATTCCTCTCCTCCCCTCAGTTCTTGCTTCTTTTGGCATCCCATTGGTAGCCCTCTCAGATTCCCGATACCTCACATCATCCTGCTCATTTGCTCTATCCTTCCTGCCCTAGCTGCCTCCATTTGGCTGGCAATCAACATTTCTTTTTGCATACCTCTCCTGAATGTTCTGCTTCCTGTCCATGCTACCTTGACTGGTCTTTATCTCCTTGGGTCCTCTGCTACCCTCTCGCCCTCCCCCTCTTGTTCCCATACCCTCTAGTTCCAGACTTGCCTTCTTAGCTTCAACGTATGCGTCCTTTCAAGAAGCCTCATTATTTGCATCACTATTGCATCCTGTGCTAATTCATTGACCTCAACATCAGGGTCTATTTCCCATCGTGGCCTACCTTTGACATTTCTTTTTAGGCATGCCTCTCATGGCTCCTATGCCGCCTTCTCTCCACGCTACCTTGGATCGATTCAATATCCAGTCAAGGACATGCTGGTCCCCAATACCTTACCTCAATCTGCTTGTATATTTCAACTGCTCAATCTGCATGCCTCGGCTGCCTCCATCTGGCCTGCTCTTGATATTTCTTTGGGTCACCTCCCATTGGGTCCCATGCTACCTACTCTACCTACTGCTTTCTTGCAGTGCCTGTCATCATCCATATTAATCTTTCTCCATCACCTCGCTTCAGCTGTATCTCCGCTTGTAACCCTCATAGCTACAATTATCATTTACTCAGCATTACGTTCCTACCTCCGATCATTCACTCTTTCTTGCTTCATGGTTTCTCTTTCATACTACCGACTGCATCCTTCCATGACATTCTCAGTGCTAATCTCCCTTGGGAATTTGTCTAATGCTGCACTGAAAGTATAACCCTTCCTAGTTTCCAGTCTCTCACCTAGTGGACTGCTTCTGGATGCTGATTGTTGCCATCTGCGTCTTTTCATACTTCTGATGTTTAGCCTTCTCCCCCCTTTGAGGATCTGCCCTGCAGTTCTGCTTGCCTTCACCAGCTTCACCAGGTATTTCTGCTTTCCCTGTCTATTCCTTGAAGTATTCGGACCTTTGCTCATGTTTCTCCTCACTCTTCTTCTTCCTAGGCTTCATGAATTGTCTTTATCCAGTGTTTTTGTATGGCTCTTGTTCCCTAAGCAGCTTATTGGCGTAGTCATCCCATGCTCATCTACTTCAATTGACTCTGAGCTTTGTTCTTTCCTACCTCAATTTCCCCATCGACTACTCTTGCTTCGGCGTGCCCTCATGCTGCTCCCTCTCCTCTGCACTCTTTACAAACTCAGCCATCCAGAATTCTTTCCAGTCATGGCTTCTATCTCCTCGTGCCACAATTTATCTGTTTGTTTGCTCTCCCATTCATATCCTGTGCCATCACATCTGACTCCATCCGACCTTCCATTGCATTTGGCCTAAGTGCCACCTCATCCTGCTTGTCCTCCTGCCCTCTTGTGGAGCCTTCCTCCTCTCATGGTGTCTTCTTGCTCCTTGTTGCCTGTCATCAATCCCTTCATCGGAGATCCTTCAACTCATTTGACCCCTCAGCTCCTTGATACCTGGCCTCGAATTGCTCATCTATTTCCTCCCTCTCTCAATATGCCTTGGCTTTGTTTGCTGCCATGTCTGCACTATTCCCTTGCTTTGTCTGGCCATACCTCTCATGGATCATGTACCACCTACTCCGACTCACCCCGTGCAGTTCTCATCCTGTACTGGCTGGGTCCTCTGCTACCCTATTGATTTCCTTACCATCTTTTGTTCTTTCATACCTCTCTTTCCAGTACTTGCCTTCCTGGCATCAATCCCTCTTTGTACCTCCTCCGTTCCTGTTACCTTTCTTAGTCTATCGCTTATTCTAGTTCTGACCATTGTGGATTATCTCCACTCATGGCTTTCCTCCTCCTTGTTCATCATCTGTTTTGTCTCCCCTTGATCGCCCTCCTGTGCTTACCTTCTGATTCACATACCCTCTGGATCCTGTCACACATTCTTGGCATCGGAGTATGCCTCCTTTCGAGGACCATCATGATTTGCGTCACTCCATAGTGCATGATACCTTTGTTCCAGTTATTTTCCTGTCATTCTTGTCTCCTCTTATTCTGATCCCATACAGACTCTACAGGATTCCCTCCATTCATGGTCTTCTGTTGTTATTTCTTTTGAGCATCCCTACAATAACTCCTATGCCGTCTATCAACCCACGGCCATCCTGCTGTATGTGTAGAGTTAATAACTCCAGTCCTTTCGAGTTCATAAATCAAGTCATCATTCCCTCAGCATTACCTCAAAGCTATCTATGTACATCTCTTACTCTACGATTCCTATCATCAATTCCATACTACCTCATTGTCTACAACCTCAGGGTCTAATCATTCAGGGTCTGATCGTTTACATTGCATAATCAAGCATGCCTCTTCAACCTCTGTGTCTACTCACTCACATCACTCAATCAAGAGCATCACTCTAACAGGCCAGTCTGCAGTATTATTTGACTCATCAGAAAATCTGAAATATCCTCATAAGCACATCTGGATACCCCTTGTTCCTCTGATTCCTACATGAATTTCCTCCCTACATCCTTGCTACTCTTATCTACTATCTCTCAGCACCTTCTAGAGCATTCCTTCCTTGGGTCCCTGCTACCTCTCGATCTTTCTTTACTCTGTCCTTCTTTGGAATTCTTTCCTCTCCCATCATCCCTCCTCTACATGGGTATTCTCCTTCACATCAAATGCTCAATCTGTATCCTTCCCTTTGCCTCCTCAGCTTACGCCTGTGCTTTTCTTTGGGGTTCCTTATGCTACCATGCCTAGGCTGACTCAGCCTGGTCTGCTTGCCAGCCTCCATAGCATTACACTCTGGTGACTCCATCCAACCTCCTCTGACTCACCCTATTGCAGTTTTCTTCCTACTGGCAGGGTCCTTTGCTAACCCACTGCATCCTTACCATCCTTCAGCCTTGCATACTTTGCTTTCCCCGCTCCAGCCTCTATGGCTTCAATCCATCTTTGTACTTCATCCATTCCTATTTTACTTTCCTCAGCATAATGAGTTCCAGGCATGCCTTTTCTAGTGTCAGTCATCAAGGATTTAGTCCACTCATGGCATCATTCCTCATCCATCACTGTTATCTCAATTTGACTCTACCTCCACTCAAGATCCATGCCTTTCCGTCCATCGCCCTTTGTTAAGGGCTGGCTTGAGGCTCTCCACCATCATTCAAATTCCTTTCACATTCCTTTCTGAATCTACCCTTTTTCGAGGAGCCTACTTACTCACATTGCTCTATTCATTCCAAATCTACCTCCTTTCAAAAAGTCTACTTAGTCACATTGCTCTATCAAGCATATCACCCCTCTAGTTTGCATACTCTCTGGTTCCAGATATGCCTTCTTGGCCTTGGAGTATGTCTCCTTTTTAGGAGTTTCATTACTGCATCACTCTATTGAATCCTATGATATTCATCGCCTATAACATTAGAGTCTAATCGTTGACATCGCATATTCATGCCTTGTCAGCCTCTGTGTCTACATCCTCACCTTGTTCAATCAGGCACACTTCTCATTTGATCTTATTCTACCTCATTGTCCTGCCACCCTCTTGTGGCAATCATCATCATCTGTATTCATCCTTGCCTGCATTCCTTCGATCCATGCCCAGCCTCATGTTCCATATTTAATCATGCTTTCTTTCAGGGAGTTTCTCTAGTTTGTCATCAACCTCCCTACTCTTGTCTATTTCATTACTCTTCACTACTTAGATCCCTCATCTATGAAGCATTCTCTTTACCAACTTACATCCTCAAATCAAAGTAATCAGCCTGGAGGAAGGCAACCTAGGCCTCAGGATCCCCAGGTTTCTCCTTAAAGGGGTTTTCCTCTAATCCATGCCAATGGTCATGATATTAGCTAGCATTAGTGCTTTCTTCACATTAGTTAGTTAGGTTCCACTGTTGGATGGAGGAGGATGGTGGCCCTGGTTTTCCCCTCTCTCCTTAGGAAGTGAGCCCTTCTCTTTACAGAATTCATTTATCAACCTTGCCTCTTCGAAGCTCAACATCTTGGGTATTCTTTTTGGGCTTCTTCCTAACCTACCTTTAGCCGACACATTCATTCCCGGCACCTGTAGGGGGGGAACCCTCCTCTAGGGTTCCTTGCATCGTAACCCTACAGAGTGATATATCCCATGGATAGAGAGGCAGAAAGCCACAAAACAAATCAAGTTACATAAGCATCATCTCATATTATCTCATCCAGTTGTGTAAGCACATCGAATGGGAGGGCTTTAAGCCCATGGTTTGATGGGTGGAGCAACAATGTCACTCTCCCATCAAGTTTAAAAGGTCACAAACATTCTGGGCTTCACCAGAATTCTTTTTCATTGCCCACCATCCACCCCTCCTCCTCCAGTGGCTCGTCTCTCTTCCCCGTGGGCTTCCTCCTGACCTATCTTTAGCTGACACATTCATTCCTGGCACCTGTAGGAGGGGACCCTTCTCTAGGGTTCCTTGCATCTTACCCCTACATGGTGGTATACCCCATGGATAGAGAGGCGGAAAGCCACAAAGCAAATCAAGTTACACAAGCATCATCTCATATTATCTCATCCAGTTGTGTAAGCACATCAGACTTCCAGTTTAGGGATTTATATGTCAGGATAGACACCCCTCCTTTTTTAACTGAGGCCTGCTACACATCTCAATGCCAGTCCATTCTCTCTGCATGTTTTGAGCTTCCTGGTACAATAGTTTGGTCTCTTGTAAAAGGGCAGCTTGAGAGTGGAGGCATTTTGTATGAGAGCACATGACTGCATTTCACAGGGGAGGTTAGCAAGCAAGCAAGTAATGTTTTATTTCTAAGGCATCTTTTCCCTGAAGCTAAGTCCCAGGTATTCCAAGTATGTGTTCACAAGTCCGTCATTATATAACCATGTGGTAAAGCAGGACATAAGTCAGATTGTGTGAAATCTCAGGCAGGTGCCACTCTGTATTAGTGGAAGGGTCGCTAGAGACTATCAAGACATGGTATGGAGAAGTTACCACTGGGTGTAGACAGCACAGAACCAATACATTGTTATGAAGATCTAGAATTATTGCAAGGCAGAAAACTGATGTAGAACCAACTAGGCATAAGTAATGACAAAATCAGAATATGCAAACAACTATATACAAACTGTGTCCCATTGATATAACCAGTACTGAGCTGGGTCCTGGAGAGGGATCCCAAAGTTTTGGTTATGGCCATAGGGCACAGCTACCTTCATGGTGAAACCAAATGAACCTTCATAGCCCTCCACCCCACCACCACTGTCAGCATGCATACAGAGATACCTTTTCATACTGTACATGTAGATATGTGTTGACGGCATCAGTATAGCAGCATAAAGCTGTTGAGTGAGCCTTCTCTAGTAGGAAAGACAGCTTGGCTGGGTATGATCACATCATGAGCACCAGACCTGTGCCATATGCAAACATTGGAGGACATGCCACAAAATAAGTGCAGAAGTAATGCAAGGGATGCAGGGTATAAGGAGCATATGGGGTAGATCAAGGAAACTTGCAGAATCCTGATGGACTTGTTGAGGAATCAGAACTGGTAAGTACAAAATGTTTGCAGACATAAGACAGAGTATGGATGTAGTTAATAGTAAGGCTTTGGCTGTGGATTAAGCACCATCATATGAGAGGTGTTGCTGGGATGCTAGGAACAAGTCGAGGATGATATTCATTATAATAGTAAAAGTAAGTAGTTTACTGAAATGACTGAAGGTGTGAGATACCACTGTTCCCCAATCATATCTATACCAGCAGGGTACATGACTTTGCACTATGTTCTTCAGGTCATCTTTTAGGCTACTGAATGTGGCCTGTGGATAGGGTAGAAATCTGTAGATATGGTCAGCTTAGGTAAAATAATATCAGAAAATTGGAGCCAAGGAGAGCTGTTTTGTCAGTCAGCCCATGTTAAGCCAGATACCACAGCTTGAGTCTAGGCATTTTCAACCAGTCATGGTCCTTGATTACACCCTATCAGTTGTCAAGCACTTGATATAATGCTGGTGAGGTCTGGTGCCCACATTGTGCCCATCCCAGACTGAAGCCATGGAAGTGGGGGATAAACTGACTCGTTATGGCTGTTAGATATTCTGTATGCCATAAAGACAATCTGGAAAGCTTTAGCTTCAATAAGGTGCTAACAGCACACATCCCTTCATTGCTTACTGCAGCCCCTCCAGGGAAATCGAGGGTGGTCACTTGAGGGGGAGCACAGTGGGGGCATGTGCTGACATAAGATCAGATGTAGTAGTGGAGCTTGATGAGGTTGCAGCCATAGAAGTAGACAAGCCTTGCTTGACCTGATCAGCATCAGTGTGTTACAGCGATTAGGAGGCAGGTGAATTTGAAAGCTTTAAGAGTCCATCAGTGGTTATATGGTGCCACAGATGCAAAGTAAGGGTTAGCAGGGCTGCTGCATTTTGTACACCCATCTTTTTTTTCTTTTGTAACTCATTAGCATATATGAGGGTAGCCAAAACTACACAAGGGATACATTTATCATTGATAGTCCCAAAAGTCTCAACATTTGCTTAGGTGGCATTGTAGAGGTGTACCGTTAGGACGGTGACTGAATGTTGTCGCTGGAATTACAGTGCAACAACAAGGGTGACAGTGAAAGGGGCAATCTTGATTTTACATCATCCCTCAATCCTGTCACCTTTGCCCCACAACAGTTTCAGTTTCTACTAGGCTCAGTATGAAACTTTAATTCCACCAGTGGAATTTATTCAAATGGCAGAATCGGCAAATAACGTTCACAATGTTCACAAAATGTTGCCATTGAACTGTGGGTTTTTCTATACAGCGTATTTAAATTGTGGAATATATTTCCACAGAACATCACACTCACAGTACCAACATTTTGCAGTTCTTGTGTACACTAGTATTGAATAATATTCTGCGGTTTACATTTTCCGCTGTTCACGTGTGACTGTGACATTTATTCAGTCTCCTTGTTTCTCAAATCATGTAAAAGTTCAACCATTTACCAACAACGCTGGCAATACAAACTGTGGATTTTCTGTGAACAGTGAATTAGAAAATTTGTTGTTCAAAATATGTGCAACTTACAGTTCAGAATTTGTAGTTTTGAAGAGTTTAGTCAGTGACAGTGACTCTGGTAATGGAGTTTCCCTTACAGGGCAGACCAGGTTGTCCTGGTGCACTCCTTCCCTTCCATCAAGATGGTGTGCTCAGAAGGGAGGAAAAAGGAAGGAGGGCCAGGGGATACGAGAATGGCTAGCAACAGGAAGGGAGGGGCAAGTGGAGGTACATAAGGGTAGCACAGAAGTGGTTCAGCCACTTTTGCTGGAGTTTTGATCTAATTGGAACTGCCGCACATCAGATTGGCAACTAGAGAGGTTTCTGCATTAGGATATTGCAGGTAAGAGAGCTTCCAAGAATGAATTAAAAAAAAAAAAGAAAATGGTGATAAGAATAAGATAAACAGCTAAGTAATGATAATATATAATGGTATAGATTACTTTGCTCAAAGCAAAAAAATAAAAAAATCTTTATAGTAAAAGAAATCATCTTGTGAAGGTGAATAGTATGTGGCTAGTTCATTGGACTTATTGAAAAGAAGTTTTTTCATTTTGTTTCGAGTGAATGCATTTGGAGAGTTTTGGTAAAAGAGTTTACAGCTATACTGAGGTTGTATACTTTGTGTGGTAGTTGACTGGCATAATAGTTTTTGTTTGAGGCGAGTTAGCATTGCTGGTGTGAGGGTATGTGTTTTGGTAGTTTGGACCAAATGTTGCAGCTGCACAGAGGTGGTAGACCTTGGTACAAATCGCGAGGTGCATAGACACGCAGGAGCGAGGTTAGCTGGATAAGTGTGGTTGCCCAGAGAGGAGTTTTTTCAGTCAGAAAAGCTGAGGTTGGCTGGAGAAAGCAGCCTGAGAAGGCAGAAGCTGGATTGACTAAGGCCTACACTGGCCTTTAGCGAGTAGAGCAGGTAGCTTATGAGATGGGAGTGTGACTCTGAAATACAGGGAGCGGGTTTTGGTAAAGAAGGGGAGCTCTGGCATTACTCATTGAAGCGAGTCGCATGACTTGAGGAGAAACAGGTCTCTGAGGCCTTGCAGGGCATGGTAGGTGTGACTGGAATCCTTGGGGGGCCTGCAGCTGTTTGGGCGCCAGGGCGGTGGGGGGCTTTTTTGCAATGGAGCTGCAGGAATAACAGAGGATCACTCACCCCAACAGAAATCCTTGGTGCTCGTTTTTCCCCACAGGGATCCAGTGAGCTCACAGAGCAGTGCTGCATTTGTTACTGCATGCCAGCTCGACAGCATGGTTTACAGATGAAACCCCCCCCTCCTCCCTGTTACCTCCTGAATCCCCAGGGGAGATCACCACGGGGGTACCGCCTGCTTCCAGGCTGAAGGGGCTGACCCGAGAGACAGCATCAGTCTTGCTGCCCCATGCCCCTGTAGGGCTAGCGCATTAAGTCGGGAGAGGATTTCAGGGGTTATTCACTGGCTACAAGCCAGTCGGTCGAGGAGAGGGGCAAGGGCCCAAGGGGAAAGGCCTAGCAAGTGGGGGTGATGAAGCAGACAGTTGGCGTGATGCCACCTCACTGGGGTCACGTGCACGTTGGACAACTGGGAGGATAAGGGGAGGTCTAGGGAAAGGCCATGCAGATGAGGACAAAAAAATGGCCACGTGGTGTGATGTCACACGCTGGGGAGCAGACCAAAAGGGAGTAGAGGCCCGAGTTGGACCTGGCAGGACTGACGAGAGGCCTATTGCTCAAGTGGGGGACATTCATGTCAGCAAAGGATGGAGAAGCCTGCCCAGGGCTAGCAATGGGCGATGAGGAGCGACCAGAGGACTGGTGAAATGGGCCAGGCCATGCGCGTGATAACACGCCAGTTGGGTCAGGTTGAACAATGGAAGGAGCCAAGGAAAGGATGTTAAAAAAAAAAAAATGAAAAGAAGGTCCAAAGAGGTTTCGCCATGGGAAAGATTGTGATCCTGAGGGTGAGGTGGGTCATGTTTTAGGAGTAGCCAGCACCGCAACAAGACTGGGACAATAATTATCTGACACCCAAGAGTATAAAGGGCAACAAAAGGCATGTTCATCACAGTTAGAGGCTGCCTATGGGGAAGCGGGCCTGGCCTCTCGGGATACTGCCCCAGGCAGAGTTTTAATAATGTAATTTTCTTTTCCCTTCTTTAGTGTCTTCACAGTTGGCAAGAAGCAAGGAACATGGCACCCAAGAAGAGCAGGCCTTTTGAAGGAAGATGCCTATAGGGCAATAAAGGAGCTGGCCGAGAAAGCCAATAGAATGTGGGAGTTGGTGGAAGGGGAGGAACCAGGGAGGTCCGGGGAGAAAAGGAAAGCAGTGAAGGGTAAAGAGAGCAGAGGGAAGCAGCTGGCTGAGAAGCCACACAGCCCAACCAGGGCACAACCACTGATAGCGGGACCTACCAAAGTGCAAAGTCCAGTACCTCTGCAACCAGTAGACTCGGTCCCGTCAGTACCTCCCCAGGACCAGGTGGTGGTTCCCACAGTGGAGCCCAGACTGGATCCCCAGTGTATAGTGGTTCCTCCATAGCAACTAGTAGGGCAACCAACCCTCCAGCCAGAGGGAAATGTGCTGGAGCACCAGGATGAAAGCAAGCAGCAAAGAGCGGACAAGGCCACAGGTAATGCACCCGGCTCTGTTGGTGACAGCATTAAGGAGTACATAGGTCAAATCATTTCGGCACTTGGCTCAGGGGGTTTGGGCCAGATGGAGTCAGCACTGGCAGAGATTAGGGTAGAAAAAGAGGTGCTGAAAGAAAAGGAAGAAGGAGTAGAAAAAGAGGAAAAGGAACAAGGGAGATAGGAACTCCGGGGATGAGAGTGGGAGAACACATTTCGTTGGCTACAAAGGAAAATATATGGAAGGGAGAGTATGTGGATATTTTCACTTTAGTAAGCCAGGAAGTGGCTGCGAAATACGAGGAAAGAGAGAATATAGGAAAGAGTGAAATGACAGCAACGGTGGTTTTGTTAGGCAAGAAAGAGGAGGACAAATTCACTAAAGGGAAGACTTGGGAAGGGTGGTTTGTAGGTTTCGCCACATTCTCAGCCATAGTATTGGAGAGGAGGCCTGAGTTGGGCATCCCGCTCATCACATACTCCCTGATAATAAGGAGAGCGAAAGCAAAAGGGGGTGTTGGGAGGATATATTATGATGAATTCTTTTGGCAGAGAATGGTGACACATGGGGATATAAGATGGGACACGAAACAACTAGACTTGTGGACAGACTACATAACCGATCAGTCCATGCCTGAGGGAGAGTTTGGGAAAAAGGTACCATGCTACAAAAATGTTGCTGGGCCTACAATAGGGCCTTTGCTCCTGGACACAATGCCGTTTCTGGCACGCCTGTTTGAAATGTGGGGATCACATCCGCAAGCAGATGCAAGATGACATGGGTCCAAGGAACCCAAGAATCTGGGGGCAAGGTTTGGGACAGCAGTTTTTCAGGAAGGGCAGGGATATAAAGGGCAGACATGGAATACAGAGGGTAGGGTTAGGGATGTGCAAATAGAGGGAGTCAAAGTCATTGACCAACAAGACTGGGCATCAACCAGAGGGGGAGACCTTGGTGGGGAAAAAGAAATGAGGACTAGGGAGCAATTTAAAGAAGCTAGAACCCCCATCAGGATAGAGGCATGGAGGGAATGGTTAGACAGATACCCAGATAGGAAAATGTCAGAAATGATTTCATTGCAGTGTGAGGGCCCAAGGCAAGCCAGAGAGGTGAACAATCTGGTTTCAGCGAGAGGGAAGGAAGAAATGTTAAGACAAAAAAATAGTGAAGGAGAAGGCTGCAGGGAAAATAGAGGGTCCGTATGATACTCCCCATTGCAGAATATGAGGATTTCTCCATTGGGTTTAGTCCCCAAAAAACAGGAAGGGGAATATAAGGTGATTCATCACCTATCCTTTCCAGAAGGTGATTCAGTGAATGATTTTATCAGCGAGGAATATAGTAAAGTGACGTATTCCACCCTGGAAGACGCAGTCCGGATTATCCGGCAACTGCAGATGCATGGATGGCTAAAACAGACATAGAGTCAGCTTTCAGATTACTTCCGGTTAGAAAAGAGGATTGGGACCTGTTGGGGTTTAAAACTGGGGACAGTACTATTTTGAAAAAGCCATGCCCATGGGTTGCTCCATAGCATGCGGATATTCAAAGCTTTCAGCACATGTTTGCAGTGGATATTTCAAGAAAGAACTGGTTATAAAACAGTGATTCACTATTTAGATGATTTCCTTTTCATAGGCAGTGGGAGAAGAGAAACAGAAAAAATGTTAGCCAGCTTCCAACAACTGTGTAAGGAAATAGGGGTCCCACTTGCACCTGAAAAAAACAGAAGGGCCCAGAAGGGTGTTAGAGTTTCTGGGCATTGAGATAGATGCACCAGGGGAAATATTTCGGCTGCCAGACAAAAAAGTGAAAAAATTGAAGGAACTGATTAAGATACATACCAGTAGAAGAAGAGTACAACTAAAACAGGTACAAGTATTGGGACATCTGAACTTCACATGCAGGGCTATTGGGCCAGGGAGGGCATTCACCAAAAGGCTAGCAAGGGTCATAGCCAGAGTCACCAGACCACACCATTGGGTAGACATGCCAAAAGGAGTCAAGGAGGATTTTAAAGTATGGGAGGAATTCCTTAGGGAATATAATGGCTGCTCTTTCTGGCAAGAGGAATAGGTGTATAACACAGACCTTGATCTTTACACAGATGCAGCTGGGGGCCTTGGCATGGGGGGCTATCTGAGGGGCAGATGGTTTGCAGAACCTTGGCCATCAGATTAGGTAAGGGACAGTAAGGTAAAAGACATAACATGTTAGACATCATGCCCATCTGGGCATGCACCCTGGAGTGGGGGAAGAATTACGGGATCAAAAGTGACATTTGGTGTGACAATAGAGCAGTGGTAGAGGTCCTGAACAACAGGAGAGCCAGGTCAGAAATGGTCATGCAAGTTTTGCGACTTCTGGTGCTAAGGGCATTGCAGCTGAACATGTAATTCAGAGCTAAACACAAAGAGGGGGTACACAATACCCTGGCTGACAGCCTTTCCCGTCGGCAGCTGGATCATTTCCGGAGGCTGGTGCCAACAGCAGAGGAGCAAAATACACCCATGCCAATGAACATATGGGATGTTGGCAAGAAGGAGCAGAAATGTTGTTCCACAGTTCATGGACACCACGGACTCTGAGGGCCCTTGATGGGGCCTGGCAAGTGTTTCAAACATTCAGGGCAACACACCACATGGAGGTAAGTAGGCCACTCACAGAAGAACAATTGGGGAAGTTCAGCATGGAGCAATGGCAAAAGGGAACCGCCCATGCCACAATGGGGGTCTACTTAGCTGGGATTAGTGTGATCTATAGTCTAAAAGGATGGAAGGACCCAACAAAATCAATGTTCATTAGAAGAATGATGCAAGGATGGGGTAGGTTAAAACAAGGGACGGTGGATAATAGAAAACCAATAGGAGAACAGTGGCTGGTGAAACTGAAGGGTGTGTTGCCAACAATATGCAGATCAAAGGCCGAGGCCCAGTTATTTCACACAATTTATCGCGGTAATGTTTGCTGGGGCCATGAGAGTGAGTGAGGTGGTAGGCCATGGCAGGCAAGACAGGGAAGGGGGACTAGAATGGGAAGATATAAGCTGGGGAATGAATGAGATACAGGTCATGATTAAGAGGTCAGAGATGGATCAAAAGGGACAAGGTTGCATGGTAACACTAAAAAAGCATGTAGAGGGTGCAGTGTGCCCAGTGCAGGCTTTGTGGGCCTTCGCTGCAGAGCTTGGGAATAGGACAGGGAGATTATTTCTGTACGGGGATGGAAATGGAGTCACAAGTTATCAAGTCACAGCATTTCCCAAGAAGGGCATGCAATTCCTGGGGGAGGATCCAATTAATTATTCTTCCCACTCCTTACGGATAGGGGCTGCCTCCACAGTGGGCAGCGGCAGGTAGATAGTGAATAACATTTTGGAGAAGGGTGCTGGTGATCGGCCAGTTATAAAAGATACATTGAACACTGCAGTGTGGAGACTAATGTATCACCTATGTTTGGTTACAGATATGGAGCCACTGGGGGGCAGGGGAGGTGATATTATGGTGAGAAATTAAGACCATATATAAGATATTTATTCTGTTTCAACCCTATAGGAGAGGGAGGAACACGAAGTCTGGATCTGCAGCCACTCTTATATTTATTAGCAGAAAGGACAGTTGAGAAAAGGCTGGGGAAAGCAACTTTACCAGGATGTGAAACAATGTAAATTGGTATGGCGGGCGTGGCATTGTGGATGAGATGGGCACAACTGCTCCCCACCTTGAAAGAGCTACAGAAGAGATGACCCATTCCAGACTTAATTACAGTATTATACTTTTGGGGGTAATGACCTTGGGTTAGGTTATTTTGTTTAAATCGTTTGTCCTGCATGGCGTTCTGTATTGTTATGTTTTAAGTTATGCTCACAATACAGTACATTTTTCCAGGAAGTGTTGGTGCTGTGTTTTTGCATTCTGGTGTTAAGCCATAGGTAGACACACATATACAGATAAAAAGGGACTTAGAGACAATACAGCAGTGGTGGCCTAAGGTATGCCTTGCCTGGTCAGATATGATACCAAGGAGGGTTTGGAGACATGAGCACAGCCATAGAGCTGTGGATAGGGCCAGGAGAAAGATGAACAGAAGGGTAGGGACACTGGTACAGAAAATGGGAGGATAAGTAATATTGCGAGGTGTGGAAGAGTGGGTAGAAGATTTCTACAGGTCAGATGGCATGCACCTGTCAGATCTAGCCATAGATATGTTTAATACAGAAATGATGGGTTTTATAGAAGCATGGAGGAGGCATGCTAAAAATGGTTAAAAAAAAAAGAAAGGGGGAGAAGAGAAGGATTGGAAAGTGGTTCCCGGAGGTACGGGGGAGGACAATACCCTAAGTAAGGGGAAAGCTGGCCATCCAACACAAGCTATAGACTGGCTAGTGGGGAAAAAGGGGGAGGAAGGGGGAAAGAAAAAGTAATAAGACAAAAAGAGGATGAAGCAGAAGGAGACAGCGGTGTTGGTTTTCACCGTTACCTAACAGAAAGGAGAAGAAGAAGGCACCCAGGTTTTCACCTGGGGGAGCAAAAAGAGGAAGAAAGAGGGATGATCAGAGATTGATATATGGATAAAAATAAATGAAACTGTGAAAGATATAAGAATAAAAGATGACAAAATGGAATATGGAATTATATATATATATAAATAAATTAATTGCCGATCTGAGCACAACAAATAATGGTCTCTGTCTTTTTGTGAGGGAAAAGGGGGGAATCCAGGACAATGGAGTTTGACCCCTTTTATGGGCAGACCAGGTTGTCCTGGTGCACCCTTCCTTTCCATCAAGATGGTGTGCTCAGAAGGAAGGGGGAAGGAAGGAGTGCCATGGGGTAGGACAATGGCTACAACAGGAAGGAGGGGCAAGTTGAGGTACATAGCGGGCAGCACAGAAGTGGTTCAGCCATTTTTGCTGGAGTTTTATCCTCCCACCCACCCTATAACACAGAACAAGAGGGAAGACAGTCAATATGGGACTGTATGGTAGGTCTGTCAAAGGTGGATGACACATGTGTCTGGCTGGACATTTATTGGACTGCCAAAGGTGGATGGTAGGAAAAAAACAATATGGTTATCGTACTGACAAAGGTGGATGGCAGAGAAAAGGGGAAAGGGGGGGAAGAAAAAGGAATAAGACAAAAAGAGGATGAAGCGGAAGGAGAAAGCGGTCTTGGTTTTCACCGTTACCTAACAGAAAGGAGAAGAAGAAGGCACCCAGGTTTTCACCCGGGGGGAGCAAAAAGAGGAAGAAAGAGGGATGATCAGAGATTGATATATGGATGAAAATAAACGAAATTGTGAAAGATATAAGAATAAAAGATGATAAAATGGAACATGGAATGATATATATAAATAAATTAATTGCTGATCTGAGCACAACAACAAATAATGGTATCTGTCTTTTTGTGAGGGGAAAAGGGGGAAATTCGGGACAATGTCAGTATGTACTGTGAAGTAGTGGAGTGTTATGGGTAAGGGTCATGTGTACGGAGGATGGGAGGAGTGGGGAGAAGGGGCAGGGACAGTAACTCAAGCTGTGAACCCTGTAACATGAGCAGACGTGATAGACCATATGGCCTTCTTCTGCTGGCTTCTTCGTGTGTTATTTTTTTTTTGCAAAACTGTTGTTCTTTTTTTTGGTACTGGAAGAATGGCATCATCATCAGTGAAAGTGTTGTCTGTGGAACAGGGTGAGGGTGAACATGCAGGTCAGAGTCAGCAGCCACAGAATGATCAGCTGGAGGAGACTTCAGTTCTGCCCCAGGGAAATGGCTGCTTGATCGAGAAACTCTCCACCCTCCCAAGAAAAACCCTCTAACTGGTGCATACTCAATATAAAACCTTTTAAATATCCACAAATAAAAGATGAAGGGGATCTAAACAAAAGAGCTGGTACCTGTGCACTCCGGAGGAGATGGCTGAAGATGTTGAGAGATCCAGTTCGGAGGCTTTCAACTCAGAGATTGCACACTTGCTGGAAACTGTTACTTCCAACTGTGGATTGCTGAAAGCAGGCCACACACCTAACAGTAAAAAATAAAAAAAATCAGACTTGAAACAATTTACCAGAAACTAGTGCCTTTTTATGCAGAGGTCAAGCAACTGTATGGGGAACTCAGAAAAGACAATACAGCTTAAACAGATGACCAATGAATCAGAGTGACAGGTAACAGTACAGTGATGGAGAACTGTGTAGATGATCTAGAGGGCCTGGTATAACAACTTAAGAAGCAGCAAGAACTCTTGGATTCTAGGCAAGAAGACGCAGTAAACAGAGCCCACTGGAAAAATATTAGATTGTATTGCATACCGGAGGGCTCTGAAGGATCTGACATTAAGGATTTCATAGGACACCCTGCTCCGGACAGCTCTGGAACTGCCACCAGACATGGAACCAATCTTGGAAACAGTGCACAGGGCCTTCCATTGAAGTCCACATTCGCCACAGCAAGTCCTTGATCAACAATTGCCAGATTCAACAACTACGCTATCAAGAAAAAGTCCTTCTAATGGCTTGGCAAAGGCAAAAACTGTTTTATGGACAAAAACATTTTTATATTGACCATGACTACATTCTGAAGACAATGAGGCAGCGGAAAGCATACCTACCACATTCCAGTCCTAAAATCTTCAGGATATAAATACACAACCCTGTATCCCACTTAGTTAGTTGTGATTCTCTCTGATGGCAAGAAATAATTTTCTCAGTGCAAGTAGCCGAGATGAACTCTCTAAATTGGGCCTGCAATATCTGGAGTGCTTTATAGGCCTGGGAGACCAAGCAATATGCCCTCCATGATGACAGACAACCCCACCCACTACCCCAAAACAGACAGGAGAACAACGCACACTGCAGGACCCGAGACAAGCTTTGCAGCCTTCAGAAGAACAGACACCCCTCAGAAGATGTGAGAGGAACTGGACTGGCTGCTCTGATTTACTCACTTCTCTGTAGGTATTGTGGAGGGAGGACCTGGGGGAGGTTGTGAGGTGTAACTAGACCATAACAGGGCCTTCTTGGGCATCCACATGACCTGCCCTGACTCTAGGCCATCCATCAAAATTACTAGCCATCTAGTTTTCTGGGAGTGCTATGGCCACTTGCCAAGGTGAAGTCATGCAGAGATCCATACCTCCCTGGCCCCACTTTGGGGATACCAGGCCACAAACTTCAGATTGCTGTAATTGGATCTGAGGAGTTCCCTTGGAGACAACCACAGAAGCTGTAATGTTGATCTCAAGGCCACAAATAGGACCTGCTACTGGATGCTTAGAACTGTATGGGACAACAAGATAGAAAAGGATCAGGTTGATCTCTAAGGTGCCTATTTATTTCCCTCCAGCTCATATTTTGTTCTCCTTCTCTGTTCTAAATGACTTTGAGAAAAATAGAAATGTAAACCTAATCTGCCTGACACAGGGGTTGAGTTTGAAAACCTCAAGTTATGGATTTGGAGTGATGGCTGACTTTGTAGTACCTGGAACTTTGCCTGATAGACCTTTTACAAATGGAGCTTGTAACAGTTTTACATTCTGGGGACAGGTAGAAAAATCCTCAACAGGGACATAGAGAGGTTGGTAATCAGGGTGTCTATCAGGGTTATCACTCGCACCATCAAGATCCTCCACGTGACCACTTCGCTGAGTATAATGTCTTCTAAATCCTCCTTGCCCTTACAAACCATCAGTCCAACCTCATTACCAATAGAACCACATTCGCTTACAGGTTTACTACAGTGCACAAAATTTTTACTAACCACCTTGGCTGTGAGTGCATCATCCTGAGTATCACAAGTGCCAGTATGAAACACTGTGAATCAGTGCCAAGTAAAATAAAATCCTGACTCTGAGACTATGACTCATCTTGAGAATCCATCATTGACGCTGCAACATCAACAGCAGATTTCAGTCCCCCCCCTGCCCCTGCACTTAACTGTGCTGCTGAATCCTCCTTAACATTACCCTTTTTGTTTTTCCCACTGCTGGTAATGTTATCTGCACTACCAAATAATGAACTGATACTAATGCCACTCTTACATACACCACCAGAAGAACTATGGCCCAGCATAGACAATTTGGCACCTAAAGTGCCACTACCTGCACCGACTATAGTGCTGCCCACGGACCTCTAACAATGTTGCTGCTGGAACAACCTGCACTAGAATCACTACCACCAGGAATGTTAGCAGGAGGAGGCTTAGTCAAATGTACCACTTTACTGCCACATAAACAAAACACACTAACACCCTTCTTTCCTACTATCTTTTTAACTACTGACTTAAAGTACAAGAAACAAACAAATAACTGTGTCACAAACTTCATTATATATATCTCAGATTGCAATACTGGTCTGGATTAATCTAAAACAACAACAACACACTCTCACAGCATTTTCTATTCAAAATAAAAACTGCTGTTTAAAACACAAACTGCAGACACTAGCCTATAATTAAAAAAAAATCAAAAATCAAAACTTCTGTCATGTATTCCTAATAACTATTAAGGTTAATTTAGATCTCTGACTAATATTTCAAGATTGCTGTAGGAGGATCCTATGATACAATAGCACTTTCCAACTATTTCTATATAAGACTGAAACACACAGTTTTTTTTACTCTAAGCAGAATGCAAAAACTGCAGACAGACAGAGCAGCAGAACTTGCCACTTCATCAAACTGTCAAGCACTGCACAGAAAACGAGGAGGAGCAGTCATTTGACTGAGAGAGGGGTAGGGGATGCTATTGCAACTAACCTTTGTTACCTAAAACCACACCTAATGGAACCAAAATCAGGTGACTGCATTGTTCACAGAATATTTTGAAGGGCATTCTGTAGAATAAAATTACGAATGGCAGAATATTTGGATGAACTGCGGAATATTTTCACTTTTTTTTTTAAATTATATTTTGAACTTACAGTAATATTCAATAGAAACTTTAATCTGACTTAAGAAAAATCATATTTAATTGACAGAGAGGGATTGTAAAAAAGTGTACTTTAGTAATTAATTTCCTGCCTAAATTAATGGAATCACATGACTAGACAGCTCACGGAATATATTTCCGCGAAAAAAAACTGTGAATGGCGGATTATTTTGGTAACAATTAAATTCCACATTTCGACCATCTTTTCTGCAGTATACCAACTTATTCCACAGTTCAGTTAAGAATTTTGTGAAAATGCAAAATTCAACTATGGCTACTATATGGCAAAATTCCATGAAATTTGCAGAATTCTGTGAAAATTTCATGGACGAGAAATCCACAATTTTTGCCCAGGTCTAGTTTCTACCCCCTCCAGGTCATGTATTGGGGGTGTGGGGGCAAAGCCCCCCTCAAAAACTAACTGTTTCCTGGGAGGGCACTTTGGCACTGTAACTCTCGGGAAACATAATGCCTGGCACTGTAATGCCAGGTGGCATGTTGCCTACACCGTAATCAGCATCAGCAAAATGTTTGTCATTTTGACTACTGTAGGCAAACCCATTGTAGATAACCCCCCAACAGGCTTGGTCAAGCCCAGCATCCCCCTCCACCGGCATATCATTCCTTGGGACCAGTCATAAAAAATATAATTTAAAACTAGATGAATGCCTTATGTCTGAGCTGGTGAGTGCTGCAGGGCTTTATGAGTCAAAACCTGTTTTTAGTAGGAGCTACACAGTTAATTTGCCTGATTGTTGGTTCACATTTAGAAGGAGACAGTTGGACGACAAATGCTCCAGTTTTGCTTCGTCATGGTGGAAACAGTAGTACAAACCTGAGGAATGAGGAAGAGGATATTTGGGAACCGTCGAAGTCCACAAAAGGAGGTACGTGTTCAACATCCGTGAAAGAAAATGGTTCGCCACTTGAAAGCACAGAGACGAAAGTATTGCTTGCACAAACGGTTTCAGGGCGGCATGCCCTGAATGATTTGAGTTAGAGTCTCAATCTGCTTTGGTCTCATAGAGGGAGACTGAAAGTGTTTGCTAGAAGTTGTTGCACTGGTAGTAGACATGTCAGCGACTACGGTAGCCCAGGTCAGGTTAGCTACCTCAGTTGGGCCAGTGCTCAGTGTTTCCTTGTCAGGCCCAGTGGAACCTGAATTCAGCATGAGGATCTTCTCTGCTGAAAACATAGACCCCAAGTCAGATTTTGCCTCATGATAGAAGCCTGTAATAGATACAGAGCAAGCTGGAGGAGGGCATTAATGTCAGATTTCAGGTGGATTATTGTTGTTGTGGATGCAGAGGTGCATCTAGTAATCTGGCCATCAGTGCAGCATACCTGTTGGGTCCTGCCAAGGCTAAGCTTATCATTGTTGTCAGTGAAGTCCTTGCTTCTACCGTTACTACAGTACTGTATCGAAGATGAAGCACAGTCCCTTCAGCTTTTTTGTTTCCCTCAATTATTGCATCTTTCTTTGGGAGGAAGCCAGAGATCTTCATCCAGTAGGTGGGGAGTGCTAGGTCTTTGTATTTTAGGCTATGTTGGAGGAGGAGTGGTGTCCATTTCTAGCCCCACTACACTGAGTTCAGCCTGCCTGGAGATATGACAGGAAGGTCTTTGTGGAGAGTGCCAGTGTTGTTGTATAAAGTCAATTGCAGCCTTAGGTGAAGTGAGGGTTAGCAGGACCCCCTTATGAAAGAGGTAGAGATGAGCTTTGAAAAGGGTATTTTTAACTTATGAAGCAGTTTTCTTGCTTCTGAAGGCCTTCTTTTACTGGTAAGGTCATGGGAAAAGTCCTGAAAATCATGATCTCGTAACCTTGCCACTGCAGTTCATCAACTCAGTTGCTCATCTTAGGATGCCCTTCTTCACCCAAAATTAAAGGAATTTACTAAGCATGAGCCTCAGCTTCTCCCCCTTCCCAAGGATTGGCGTCAAAGATCAGTGGGCCGCTTGATCTTAAATTACAGAGTCCTGGGCAGCTTGAGCAGGCTTGGTAGGACATGACACAGAAATCTGATGGTGTCCCTGTGGGAAACCCACAAACTAGAGATTGTTGTGACAACACTGATTTTTCAAGGTCGTATACTTTGTCTTGCAATTAGTGAATCAGCTTTTTCTGTTTCCTTAACGGTGTGTGTATATCGTGAATGACTGAGTCGTTAAGTAGTCCCTGTTTCTCTGTTATCTCAAGTTGATCAGTCATCTGTGTGATTGCCCCGGCATTTTGTTCAGTTTTTACCTGAATGTTTTTCATTTCTTATAGGATCTGACGAAACATTTGTTTCACATTATCGGTAGGGAGGGCAGTTGTCACCATCCGAACGAAAGGAACAGGCCACACTGACCGGAACAGGGTGCATGAGAACATGGCTGATATCTGAGGATCAGTAAGAGTATTTTCCTTCCATTTGGTACTGGAACATTCAACTCAGGTTGAAGAATTAGATGATGCCCGCAGGGTGAAGCTGGAAAAAGTTAGCTTGCCATTTTGTGTGAGGTCAAGTCACGCCCTATCTACTGTTTTGCATTAAGATAAAATATGTATTTTTATGACTTCTTGATACCAGATACATTGTTACTTTTTAAAATAATTTGGAACTTTTAAAACAATAAGCTGTAAATGAAGAACCTGAGTAATTTTCATAGAGAAATCTAAAACGTATATTTTGAGTTTTAAACCATTACCAAAATCAGAATTAAGGTTGCAGTTTCAGTGTTCTGTTCTAACCCTCCCTGACTACCTGCAGAGGGGCGGGTTACATTTCTAACAATACCACATTTGAGGTGGCATTACATGGAAAGAGAGAGATTGAGGGGGATGGAGAAGCTCATGGACAGAGGGATGATCCTACCTCATGAAGGGCTTTTCGAAAGGCCATTGGGCCTAACTCAGTCCAACTATGGTTGAGGTGGTTGGACTCCTATACTGGCATTTAGGTGTACCAGGTCATCGTAGATATCAGTACACAACCCATGCTTTATGGACTCAAGCTAGAGGGGCTTAGGTCAATAATACCTGTGGAGATGTGTAATCCAAAAATGTTGTAGATGATAAAGTTCAGGAATCCAATTCACAAAGGGCTGGGAATGACACAGGGTGCCTGCTCCCAAAAACAATGATGCAAATTGCAACTTGCATCAAAGTTTGTGCCAAGTCTGACTCAGCAACACTCCTTGTGTCAAACCCAGGACTGGAGCTCCAAAGTGACTTGCACCATGCTTGTGTCCAAAACCTGAATGCACCATGTTGCAATAGAGCTTGCATCACAAAAATGATACATTGTCCCCTTTTCTGGGATTCACAAAGGTGGGAGCCCTGACACTGCATCAATGATAGCAGGTATCCGCTAGGCTAGGGTGGAGCTGGTCTAATTGGCAGTGGCACACAGAATGGAATGGGTCCAGTGCAGCAGCACAGACAGGGAGAGTGAGACAGCCCTTACACCCCTATGGGATGGTATGGGGCTGCATATGCCAATGCCATGGCTATTTCTTCTGTGTATGGTTTTTCACAGGTCTTGCACCATGCAGCAGTTTACCACAGTGTGCATCAGTTCTTGTCCACATCATTGTCTTTTTGACACAGTTTGTGTCACTTCCCACTCCATGCTTCACTCCTCAGTTTTCACCAACCTTGGAGCATTTCCACCCCCTGCATCATCGTTGTGCCTTAGTGTGGGCATTCTTGCCCCTCCTGCATTGCTGTTGTAGCTCACCAGGAGACATTCATGCCCCATGCTGTTGCACCTCAGCTTCTGGCCTTCTCTTCACATGCATCATATTGTTGATGCAGTGGACCTCTTTTGTCAATTTTGGGGGACTTTGCCATGGAGGCTACTGTTCCTTCTAATAAAGCGCACAGTATTAGGTGCATCTGACTTTGACACAAGGTGGTTCTTTGCTGCACCTTGCTCTGGTCTATAGGCCCTTTGTGAATCTGGCCTGTGCTGTACCTCCCCTCAGGGAAATTAAGTGACTAGGGTTCAAACTTGTACTACCCACTAGGAAACAGTACCAATCTACTAGGTCCTCACTGTCACAATCCTCCAACCTCCCATACAGTGTAATTCCTAATTCAGTGAAAATAAATAGTTGGAAAATTACAATAATATGTTCATACATAATAAACTGCTATGGGTCAGGAAACTGAAAAAAAGAATAAGAAGTTTTATTAGGGAGGAAACAGGAAAAATGCCATCCCACCAATCCCATCCCTCCTGCTGGTTCACCACCTGCCTTTGCTAATAACAACACAATAGCCCTGCCACACTGTACTATCATGCGCTACCCCATTTCCCCATTGTTACCAGTTCAATCACCCCCAATTTCAGGGAGCTGACATAGAAACCTGGGTACCCAGGTGTTGGATCGTGACAGACCCAATGATGATGCACATGGCAGGTATGCATTAGCATTCTTAAATATATGGTAAATGGCAACCCACACTATTTGTAATTCTTGCTGGATGGCCCAGTCTGTTTGGTGGCCAGTGAAAAAAAATGTGTTATGTAATAACAGCTAAGTAAAATAGCTTCACGTCAAATACAGCAAATTAAATTCCTGCAAGGTATCTCAAGGGGGATGGTATATGGAGTGGAGTGCATGGAGATTGCATGCTTGCACCCTCACAAAAACAAAACGTGCTGTATTTGATCAAGCTGTTTTCACTTAGTTGTTTTCACATGGCGCCATGTGTTTAACACCAGTAGTCCCAAACTGTGATCCAAACCTGTGTTGCCAAACCTATAAGCCCTGTTGGATTACTCACTGTTACCTTCAGTCTGGATGGCCTGCCTCTCTCACTACAGTCCTGGCTGGATGCCTCATACCACAGTCTTTGCTCTCTGCCAGTGACTCCCTCAATTCTCCTCTGCCAGGCACTCAGGTTGAGCATCAGCTGGCTCACTCTCCAACAGTCCCTCATGGTGTTTTGATGAATCGCAGTCTGGATAACTCACTTTCCACACTGCTGCCCCCAAGGCAGCTTTCCACTGTGGTCAGTCACATGGCTGCGGTGCTTGACATGCTGACTTCCATGGCTCCCTCACTTATGGTACTGTTGCAGTCCCCAGGTCTGATTAGGAAATGCCCCCAGTGTCTCCACTAAAGTTTTGAATACAAGACAGATTTACTCAGATAGCTGGTTGCTATCAGTTGCCTTTTGCAGTGCTTCTCTTGAGATTTGTAATATTTTCCTTTTTGTCTGTATAAGTACAATCTTAACTCCAACATCGTTGTGCAGCGCTGGCCCACTGTTACAGACAGTCTGCTCTCCTACTCTGTTTCTGACAGGCTCCAACAGACTGAGCTCTTTCTAGGAAATTCCTCACATTTGCCACAAGCAGGTCACCCCCCCCCCCATTCAGTAGAATCCCTCAGACTGTCTCCAGCGAGGGTCTGTCCAGCTATGTCTTGATACTGGTTTGGTCACCTAGTTTGGTGTGCTTTTAGTGGTGCTGTTATTCTTTGCTGTCTTTACTTGGAATTGTTTTGGAGCTGTTGAAAATTTAAAACCTAGTTTGGTGTGCTTTTATTAGTGCTGTTTTCCTTTGCTGTCTTTACTTGCTGCGAATTTTTGCTCACCCTCACAAGAGACCCTTTTCTTAAACGAATACTGCCTCTGAGGCAGCACTGCCTAGGAGGCAGATGACATAATCCCACCCTCTGTTGTGCCTCATTGGTTAATACCTTCTGAAGGACAATAACTGAAGTTGCCTGCCTCTTGCTGCTGATTGGTTATACATGCCGCTGCCTCGGAGGCAGACTACTTAATCCCGTCCTCTGCTGTGTCATATTGGTTAATACCCTTATGAAGGGCAGTAACACAGTTTGCTACCTGTTGCTAATGACTGGTAATACAAGTCACTACCTCAGGGGCAGACAACTTAATCCCACCCTTTGCTGTGTCTCATTGGTTAATATCTTCTGAAGGCAGTAACTGAGGTTGCTGCCTTTGCTGCTAGTTGGTTATTCATCTGGTCTCTAAATGGCCCTCCCATATGCTTCTTCTTGCTCTGATTGGGTGGTTCTAGCCTGCCCCTATTTGGTCAACATACAGAAAGTGCATTTTTTAAAGACACTTTTTTTTAAATGAAAATTGTCTACAAGGCAGATTTGCCTCTGTTGCAGGTATGGAATGGGTTGCCTCCCAGGCAGGGCTTTAATCTCTATTGCTAAAGACCTGAGCTTCACTGCTGTGCAAGCTTGACGGTGTATTGGAAAGGTCTACAGCCTGATAAACAAGAGGTTGAGAGTTTGAATCCACAAGGTCCCTTGGTTCTCTTTGGTCAGAATATCACTTGAGTGGTGATCCATGACAGTGTGGTGTTAGAATAGTATGTATATGAAAAAGGGACTTAGCTGTGCCTCAGAGGCAATATTTGTTTAAGAAAAGCATTGCAGATCTGCCTTCAATAAAGCTGGGCAAGCCTTGAATTTTTGAGGAAGAATCGAGCCAGAGCCTAGCATGAGGCTCTGGCTTGACTCTTAGAGTCAATCACGAGCCAAACCGAAGAGTATCGGAAATTAAAAACTGAGCTGTTTTTTTTTTTCTTACTACAATACAATGTATTTTGCATACTGATGTAAATGCCCAGATTTTCAGGGATGTCCCTAATGCTGCCTAAAACATTTTCTTGATCCCTTTGAAATGTTTGTCACTGAGGAGCACGGATTTGAAGCATAACATGATGGACAATGTGACAGCCTAGTCCTCCAACAAAAATGTTTTTTCCCACTAAGCCAAACACACAGTAATTTGTAACAAATTCTTGAGATCATATCTTCAGATTTTAAGATGTGCTCCAATTTGGGGGCATCAGTCCCTTGATTTTTTTAAGCCCAGTTCATCAAATATAAGAGACAGGTTGAAGCAAAATCATACAGCCCTAACTCATTCCAATCATAACTGTCTTCACATTGCCAAATCAGACTGAGATCTAACTGTCTTTGTCCTCTGAAAATGAGGCATTTTCAGTACAAATGCCTCAAAAAAGAGGATTTAAAAAAAACAACAAGGCAAGCAGGCATTAGGCAGTTAATTTGTGTAAGTCCCTGGGAGGACTGTTCTGTTTTAAATGTCAGTCTGAAAGCAAAGTCTGTGTTCCCATTTTGTGTGTGTGCACTCACAAACCTGGAGGAGGGAGGATATTGCTGGTATTGAACAAACTGCTCTGAGGTATTGCAATGCAAATATCATTGTATTTTTCCTCAAGTAAATCTAAATTATTTAGATAACTATCTGTATACTTTTTTCCATCCAAGTGGTGCAGTGTCAGTGGCTCAGTAGGTAGCACACTCGCCTCTGAGGCCGGGAGATCAGAGGGCTGTGAGTTCATCTCCCACATCTGGCACTTGGGTTAATATCCCAGTACTGACACTGTAGTGCAGCATAAGAGGGGTGCTGCACTTCTGAGGTGCTGTCTTTCGGATGAGATATTAAACCGAGGTCCCATCTGCCTGGATTGGTGGTAGTTCAGGTGGATGTTAAAGATCCCCTGCACTTATAGAAAAGAGTAGGGGAAAGTTTTATTGAGACAAAAATCGTACAATAGTACACAAAGCATAATACAAAACAAAGGAAACACAGGATACGTATTATACAATCATTCAGGTAACTGCAAAATCAGAGTCAGTGATCCAAGGAAGAGCTTTCCAAAGTTCCATAAATGTCATATCTGAATATAGAGTACGTTCATGCTCATAAACATTTCTTTTAAATCTTGTACAATCTTTTTTTCAAGCTCCAAATAGGAGCAGTCCTTTTGCTGTAAAGAAAACAAGCAACGCACCATCCAAATATTCCATTTAATGCAGAAAAATACAAGGTTTAAAGTGTCCTGGTGCCATTTTGACCACTGGGGAGAAAAAACCCGTATACAAGATTCAAATAAGTAACCGACTGAAGCAAGGGTATCCCATGCCTGTGCCAAACGGGCCACCAATTTTTGATAAAGGAACAGTCAAAAATAAATGAGGATAGTTTCAAGTTCTGTAATACATAATAAGCAAGAACACATTCTATCTTGGGACTGCTTATGTTTATGATCTGATTTTACATTAATCTTTTCATGGTATGAAAGCCAATGAAAATCCACATTTTGGCTGGAACACTCTTACATTTCCACAATAACAAAGGGAAGGGAGGTGTTGACCAGGACACTTATCGAAGGGTACTGATACAGCACAAACCGTCAGGAGTAATTTCTTATATAAAACTTTATGTGAATGATTTAATAACATCTGAACAGACACCTTCCATTGTCTGAGACGTAAAACATATGTTTACGTGAAGTTGGTATACCAACAGTTTGTCTTAACACAGTTAAGGAATTAGTTTCCCATTGATGAAACCAAATCCTGCAAGAGTCATAAAACCAAGGTTCCCACCCCCTTTGGGCATGAATCAATAAAGGCCTAAGGTTTGCAGTGAAAAAAATACAAGAAAAAAATAACAAAGGGTTAACCATACAAACGCCACCCTCAGGGATAGGTAAATAAGTGATATTCCGCTTTATCGGGTTTAACCTACTACCCCAAAGAGCCTGAAAAAACAGGCTAAAGACAGCAGTTTCTAGCTGTCGTGGAATAGGGAATACATAACTCAGAAAAAGGAAAGTAGAGATCAAATAGTTTTTAATTAAGAAAACACTTTTTTTTTCCTATCTGCCCCCGGTTCCAGGAGGCCACCTGAAGTTTACCTTGTTGCAGTTTAACATTTCAGTTAAACAAATTTGGTCCTGTGTCCCAAAAAAATTCCCAAAATGCGAATAGGGCCCTCAACTAAACGTAACGAGCCAATACGGTCTGAGGGGGAGGTTGCTGAACCGACCCAAATAACCAAACTTTTAGTGTAATTTAAAGCACCACCAGAGAAGTTTCCAAAAATAGAGCACTCACGGAGAGAATGAACCACTGAGGCTGCATCAGCTACAAGGAAACAAACATCATCTGCATATGCGATTGCCTTATAAGGCAAGCATAAGGTACAACTAGAAATAGACTGAATCTGAGAATTAGTATTCAGTCAATGGAGCAAAACATCAAGAAAAAATACATATAACAATGGGCTTAAAGGACAGCCCTGACGAACCCCCCTTTTTATGGGGATCATGGGTCCTATCCAACCATTCACTATAGGCACAACAGTAGCCGTTCTATAGAAAGCACGAATCCAGCGTACCATAACATCAGGTACATGCAGAAAATGAAGTGCTTCCCATAAAAAGTCATGCCTAACCAAATCAAAAGCAGCCTTCTGATCTATGGAAACAACAAGTCCCGAAGCCAGACCTGCATAGCCATGAGAAAATAATTCTCGTAAGAGGATCAAATGATCAGAAATTCTCCTTTGAGGCACAGAACAGGATTGGGCGGGATGCAAAACCACCTCCGCTATCCTCACCAAACGCTTCACAATAATTTTCGTTAAGAGCTTAAAGTCAGTGTTCAACATACATAAAGGTTGACAATTCTCTAGAGAATGGATATCACCTTTCTGTTTATTAATGTAAATCAAAGTACCCTTAGTAAATTCCAAAGGAAGAGATGCACATGTTAACAGAGAATTAAACACAGATGTAAGTTCTGAGGCCAAATGGTCACCCAGCACCTTATATAAGCCAGCAGGGAGACCATCCAGACCAGGAGTTCTCTGTACAGGTAATGAAGAAATAGCCAGTGTCAAATCCTGCTCCATGATAGGAGAACAAGCCTGGTCCTGACATAGCTGTGAGGGAGCTGGGATATCAAGGCCAGTATACAAAGTCACACTGTTACCAGCCACAGCAGGGATGGGAGAAAAAAGGGCTGTAGTATACTTGTTACAATATGACAAATCTCAGTTTGTGAGGAACATAAGGTCCTTCTGAATTTAGAAGACATGTCATATTTTTTCGGCGGACTGACAGGAATTATATTCAAAAGGACAAATAACATCACGTGTTCCAACAGTACAGAATTTATGTTGGTAATAAAGTTGTTGTGATTGCCGTAATTGGAAAGTCAAAATATCATTCTGTAGGACTTTTATTTGTTGAGTAAGGTCTTGCCCCGTCGTGTATGCTATGGTTAATAATGACTGAAAATGTACCCTCTTCTGCAAATAGTCTAGGTATTCCCTCCTACATTTTAAATGACTGTAAGTTTTTAAAAAAGTGACCAGATCATGTTTCGTGTGTAACCACCACTGAACAGGATCTTCATAACAAATAAAAACAGATTTCACGGGCTTGTATGAAGGACAGGAGGGACTGCATAAACATCGGAATCTGCAACAAAGATGTGTTGAATTTCCAAATACCTGGACCTATACGAGAAGAGGCAACAGAACCAAAACCAACAGAAAGCAGCTTATGATCAGAAAACTCAACCGCTTGAACTTTGGCAGAAATAATTGGTACTGTAGGAGAGGAAAACACATAATGAATACGTGTGGCTAGTTTACCCTTTTGGAAGGTAGGGGAGTGTTGTGTAGTAAAGGAGAGATAAGAGTCCGTTAAGTGGGTGACTCGAACCATTTTACCCAATTCGTGGGAATCACAAAACAGTTTCTTTGTAGCAGCAAAGGAGTTCTTATCCTGAAGACTCAGGCCACAATTAAAGTCACCAGCAAACAATATCTGAAAGGAAGTATGCAAATAAGGACGAAGCAAAGTAAATAAAGCTATGCATTCAGTTTTGATTTGAGGGGCATAAATGTTTATCACCCGGTAAGGACAGGACCCAGTAACAAAATCTATAATAAGTGCCCTACCAGGGGCTACATCAAACAATTTTAGCAAACGGAAGTCTGGGATATTAATTAATATTCCCAGTCCTGAACAAGAATCCTGACCAATCGACCAAAAAGAAGGACCCAGTAACCAGTCCTGTTGGCTTGTGTGATCTCATGTGTAGTATGAAGTCTTGTATCCTGTAATAAAATTAAACCCAAAGACAAAAGCCGTAGAAAGAAAAATCAATCTCCTTTTAGCCATACGCTTCATACTATTTATATTAATAGTATGGCAAACAAAGTGAAACATAGCAACAAAAAGGAAAACAGACAAAAATACATTTTACAATTTCCTTTCCCAACCACCTTTTCCCTTTAAGTTTTACTCTGGCCTTTAGCTACAGAAAGGCCAGTATAATGCAACTCAGGGTCAGTGGTACCATCAGGAGAAGAAGCTATGGAGGAAGAGTCTGATTCACCTCCAGCATCATCAGAAAGGGTTGGAGAAGTTCAAAAGAATTAGATAAGGGCACTGGGGGGTGGGGTCCGGACCACTCACAGGAGATGGTGCAACCGAGGGTATTTCTCAGTGACCTTCTATGTATGATATTAGTAAGTACTCGGGGGCATAGTACTTGGACCTGGGACTGGGTCAGAACAGGACAATTAGACTGGGCAGGATCAGGGACAGGAGAAATCTCAGGCAAGGGTCATCCGTGAAGGAAACCATCTGAGGTATGACCTCAGAGGATACAACAGGCGCTGAAGCCTGCAGTAAGGGCTGGGCTGCCCTAGGGGGAGATACAGCCAATGTGGTCCAGAGACGGGCCTTCTGCACCTGTGTAATAATAAAGCGCTGGTCCACTCCACCATCATGAAATTCCTGGTTATGCGCAGCCCATTTACAATTCTGAAAGGTGTGCCACTGTTCGTCACATAGGTTATATCTACATTCATTCAAACAGTGTGCCCCTCATTGGCTAATTCCCCACAGACATTGCATTTCATTTTATCACATTCATTACTAAGATGTGTAGGGTCACCACACGATAGCAAGCCTTGGCTGACCGGTAGAACAAGACCCCCTATCTCGCCTATGAAAAAAGAGTTAGGCAGATGTACAACCCCAGAATCATTAGATCGTAACAAGACTTTAAACTTCCAGCCCCCAGTCCAAATGTTCTCAGTATCCAAATGGCTTCAGGCTGTCCTGACGTCCAACGCTGTTTCAGCCAATACACAACATCCTCCACCTCAACTCCCTCATTACGAAACAGAATAGTGATCATCTTAAAAGTGGGTTTAGAAAGAGGAATAGCCTGAAATGGGGTCCATAATGCAGTAGTCCACAGAGAATTATACTTTGACCAAAAACGCTCCAGTCCCCTAGATGTTTGGAAACTAATGTCAAACGTGGTTTCACCAGAGATATGAATTAACACATATATTTCATGGGGAAAAAATTTTAAAGAATCCTTTAGAAGCATACATGCCACATAGACCTGATCAGGTGGCTCAGGTAACCCACACCCTGATATGCCAAGCGAACAGCGTTATGTCTCTTAGCAGCCTGGATTGGAAATTTAAAGAAAGAAGAATATGAGTGGCTTGGTCCCGAAATTTTGGAGGGGGCTGTGGTGGTGGTGGGGGAGCCACAGCCTCTACAAAGTAGTAGAAGAAAGAGGAGTCTGAGGTGGAGAACCCTTCAGATAATACAACACAGGGTTCTGTGTAGCTCAGTTCATGAGGGAGACACAAGGGGTCAGTAGTGACTTTTGAAGCACCTATCTTGCTCTGTAGCTCTGGAAAATCTTCAGTGCAGGGGACCGAGGTGGAGATGGACCAGACTTCCAACTTCCTGGGACAGTACCCTGGACCCAGCCAGCACCTCTCAGCACTGATTCAACAGTCCAGGTAGGTTCTTTATTAATATTTACTGTAGATGATTCTTGTACATGTAGGGAGCTCTGCGATGAAATAGAAGCAGGTAGTGAAAAGGAAAATTAATCTGTTTGTACTGCAGGTGGCAGGGGAGCATTTACTGTAGATAAGTTTTGTACATGTGAGGAACTCTGTGATGTAATGGAAGCAGGTTGTGAAAAGGAAACCAAAATCCGTTTGTACTGCAGGCGTCAGGGGAGCAGGCAGTAGGGCTTCAGCTCCTGACGCACTAGTCGGGTCAGAGCCTGTCACAGCAACAGGCAGTAAAGGAGACAAGTCAGGTGAATCTTCAAGAGCTTCCACCCTAGTGGAAGATGCATCTGTGCTGTCAGCTCTCAGGCGTTGCATATCTCTGTGCATTTTCAGTTTTGCACTAGCAAAACAGCACTCTGCCATTGCAAAACGCTCCTGGATCTCGTGCTGTCAAACAGTGGTTTTCAGATTCAGATGAAGTAAAATCCTCCAGTGAGTTGACTGTAGGCATGCAGGTCAGCAAGTCATTTCCATAAGAAGTAAGCAGAGGGCTAGGTATAGCAGCCTTAGTATGAGCAGCAGAACTTAAAGTTGAAGTAGGAACAGCAACAGGCAAAGCATCAGTTGTTGGCATCGTGGTCTCCATTTGTTCAGAGGTAGGAGCAGAGACCAAATCTCCCACCTCCATAGCTCCCTCCTCGAAAGGCAAGGGTGCGTCCACCATCTTGGACAGAGGTTCCCCCTCTGACAAGTAAGGGAATTTCCCCGGTGTCCTGGCCAAATCTCCCTCATTCACTCAAAAATACTACCAACAGCTTAATCTGGTTCAAGGTCAGTTGCCATTCATCTGTATGTCCCTCCCCCGGGTCGTGCCTGAAAATAGGCAGGATTTGTCTAGTGCACTTACCCGGTCAACAAAAACGAAATAAAAATAAAATAAATAAAAAATAAATAAAATAACAAGTGAAGGTGTCCCAAATGTATGAGACCAAGTTCTTGTGCAGTTGCACTGCAGTGCATAGGGCTCATCTTTTATAGTGCACGGCATTGGTTGATGCTGCTGTCCTAAAATGAATTAAATAACAACAAATACAGGTAAACACTAGTATCAACGATCAATGGGACTGGTGGAATGGCTAGAGAGACTTCAGAATCTGTTAGGTTGTTTGCAGAGGATTAACAATAAAGATTACAGTTTGACCGGTACCGGTTAACATGCAGACACACACAATATAATAGGCAATGTGTTCCTGCATATGTCTCACAGTTTCTAAATCACAAACTAAAATAGAAATGAAACAGATAAGCAGTCAGCCACAAGTCTATCTGACAGAATGACACTAGTTGATTCTTCACAAAGCTGCAGCCGCTTCCCCCTTAGCATCAGTACATCCCAGTACAACCAATTTATAGACAAATTCTGCTGAATGCTGCTTGTTTGTTCCTATCACAGTAGCTAATAAAACATTTTTTAACTATCCAGCTGTTATAGAGCACTAAGCCAATGACATCAGGGAACATCATTATGACTGCCCCATTCAATGGCCACTTATTGTAGTGGCTAACAAGGCAACTAACCCATTAGCCAGACTTACATTTTCACCTGCAGAGTGTCAGCTGTTTGCATGTTAGTCAAAAATTGTGTCCACCTTTATAGCCAGCTGTGATGTGCTGTTTTGTATTATTTAATCAAATGTTGCCCACTCGTGCACAGCACACACACACGTGCGCGCGCACACACATGCATGTACGCATGCACACACACACACCTTCCGTTGCAAGAACCACAGGGAAAGTGCATCAAACTGAAACCAACAAAATATCCATTTTATTGGAGGGCCAGTGGGAATGAAGCAGAGTCAGCAGACAACACTAATATGTCCAAAGCCCCATTACAGAACTGGTGGGAATGAATCAGATGACATTAGTATGTGCAAAACATCATTGAGATAGCACAGAGAGATAGACAGGAGTGTACCCAGCTCGCATCAACCAACATCATGATTGTGAGCCCCCAGCTGACTTCAACCAATATTGTGAGTCACACAAAATTAAAAGAACAGGAAGGATTAAAGGCTGGGACAGCACATCACCGCAATGTCAAACTCACAAGTGCACACACATTAACCTCCACTCCCTCCAGTACTCACACTGACGTTACTTGTACAGCACATGCACTATACAACATTTATACAACTGCTGAACTTGCAAGATTGCAACACATTATTGATTAAAGCAAAATATAACTTGCCTTACTTATAACCAGCAGTGACAATATTTAATTTACAGTAAGTGTAGTTTTGAATCCATTAATATTAATTAGCCAATTCTAAGAGAAGGGGCACCAGGTATGCAAGGCTGCTCTCGACCTGCATGGAAACTAGGCAGCACTGCCAATGTGGCTTATTCCTGGTGCTAGTAGTACATATGTAAAAAAAGTGTTTATAAGCCAAGCTGACTCTCTGCCCCGAAAGCAGCACATGACAAAATATCAATACTGTGTCCCTGGTCTTGATTATTTACAATATATAAAAATCTGCTCTCCCTCCCATACCAGAGCCTTATTTACAACCTGCTTGCCCCACCCTGAGATTCAAAACATCTTGCCCCCAGATGAACTGTTGGTAATGTTAGAAGTACCACCTGTAAACCCAGGACAGAATGAAGCTGATGTGCCACCCATATGTATGGAAACTGAGGCAGAACAATGTTGCAAAACACAGGTTTTCATTCTAGGGATTCTATTGTAAAATGACTAGACAGAGCAATTTGAACATATGATAAAGAAAATAGGACCATATCATGCTTTAGGGAGGCAAAATACCTGACATTACTAAAATGACTAGTGACATACTTTATCATGAGTGGTCCCAAATTAGTGATCATATGTGCTGGGACTAACAACGTGTTACAGCAACATACCCAGCAGATTAAACAGGAACTAGTTAATCGAACCAACAAACTTGAGAATCTGGGTTGTGACTTTGCTTTCTCAGAAATACTTCCTATACCAAGAGCCACCTACCAGCAAACATGTAAATTAAAGCAGATTAATAACTGGCTAAGACAGTGGTGCACAAAGCAGGAAGTAGGGTATATTATGCACTGGGAGGAATTTATTGATAATAACTATTAGTGCAGCAAAGACGGAGTGCACCTGAGCAAACTTGGGTCCCAGCTTCTAGGCCAACATATAAACAATTACAGAACAACTCATTTAAACTAAAATGTGGAGTGTGGGGTAATTTCTCAAGATCCCTTGCATCCTACCCAAACGTACAACTCTCTGTCAAAATCAAAAACTCAAAATACTTAAAAGGGTGAAAAGCAAAAATAAAAAAAAATTAGAAGAAGGTTAACGGAAAAAAATAAGAAACAAATAATAAAACCCCTAATATACTAGAGAACTCTTATAATACTAGATCAGATCAAACTCCAGTTACTCTGTCCAATCCAAATGAACTAAAGATCTTATTCATCAAAGCTAGAAGCTTAATGAATAAAATGGACGAATTATAGCACATTTTAGCAATAAGAAATATTAATGTATGTGGTATTACAGAAACCTGGTTCTCCGACAATGATTGGAACACAGACATTCCTGGCTACATTAAGTTCTTGAAAAACAGACAGAATAAAAAAGGTGGGGGTATAGCACTTTATATATCAGCTAAACTCAAGAGCTACCAGATAAACCTGAATGTTACAAATGCTGAAATTCTGTGATACCAGGATAGAATCTGACAATAAAAACTTGACCTTTGACTTAGGTTATCGGGCCCCTAACCTAGGACTGGAGGACAGTTTAATTTTTCTAGAACACTTAGAAAACAGGGCAGCTTCAGATGATCTGATAGTGATGGGTGATTTCAACCTCCTAAACGTAAATTGGGGGACCCCTGAGACTAAGGGACTATTTAAAAGGAGATTTTTAGAAACCACCTTTCAACTTGGCTTAGAACAACTGATCACACTCCCAACAAGGAACAATAATATCCTGGATTTAATTTTCACAAACAATACAGATATAGTTTCCTCTCCCATAATACTGCTTTGGGTGACAGTGACCATAACATGCTAATATGTAATGTCCAAAGGTATGCTCTGAGTAACAATGGGATAACAAAAATCAACAACTATCAAAAAGCAGACTACGAAAGCATCAGAGGTTAGCTTGACACATGGAACTGGGAAGAGGATCTAAAAAATCATGCTCTCAAACAAATATGGGATAAAATTATAATCAAAGTGGAATTTTGTATAAATAAATGGGTACCGATCAAGTCAAATACAATTATAATAAACAAAGGATACCATTATGGTAGACCAATGAAATTAAGTGAACTATAAAAAAATAGAGCATACTGTAAACACAGTAAGAGTCAAAAGATACTGACTGGAATAGGTTTAAGGTACTTGCCAAAAAAAAATAAATTATTAGAATGGCAAAACAGAGGTTAGAGGTAAACCTAGCAAAAAATGTTAAAGATAACAAGAAAAAGTTTTATTATTACATTGATTCAGTAAAAAGAGGTCAGAGAGGAACTGGTCCATTAAACTCAAATGATAAAATAATTACTGATGAAAAAGAGATGGCTGAAGAACTCAAGCAGTACTTTGGAAATATATTTAAGCCCAAAGAAAACATAAACATAGACATACAACCTACCTATGACCCACCCATGTTGTTCACTGAACACAACGCACTGGATGCCATCAGCTTGATTAAAGTTACTAGAGCTCCAGGTCCAGACTGCATTAACCCAAAATTTCTAAAAGAACTTTCCAAAGTACTTTCTGGCCCCTAACTCTTTTATTTAATACCTCAATAAGGAGGAAGTGTACTACAATCCTGGAAAGAGGCCAATATCACACGATCCTCGAAAGTGGCAACAAACAACTACCCTGTAGCTACTGGCCTATCAGTCTAACCTCCTAATTAGCAAAATCATGGAAAGGCTTAAACAATATAAACCCTTAGATCATTTTAGGAACACAGGATGTATAGATATTTCCCAGAATGGATTCACACTGGGCAGATTGTGCCTAACAAATGCTATAAATTTTTTGAACCGATCAGCAATGATCTGGATAATAGAATGCTAGTGGACGTTGTATTTTTGGATTCTGAAAGGCATTTGACACCGCTCTCATAAAACCCTCATTGAGCAACTAGTTAATATAAATTTGGACATTAAACTAATAAAATGGATTGCATCTTGGCTGTTCAATAGACAGCAGAGAGTGGTTATCCAAGGACATGAGTCCAACTGGAGTTCTGTCCTTAGTGGAGTGCCCCCAGGGATCTGTGCTGGGACCATTACTGTTTAACATACTGGTCTCCAGTATGCAGACATCTGACAGGGTATGGATAAATAAGTACGCTGATGATTGCAAACTAGGGTGTGTGGTAAACAATGCCCAGTCTCTAGCCACTCTGCAAAATAACTTAAATAAACTATGTGACTGGGCAGTTGATAACAAAATGAGGTTCAGTGTTGCCAAATGTAAAATTATGCACATAGGGAAGAATAATACTCGGTCTACCTACTTTATGAACAACATAAAGTTAACAGTAACATCAGAAGAGAGGGGACCTAGGTGTTACAGTATCAGATAATCTAAAATTTAGTATACACACAAATAAAACAGTCAAAAATTGCCACGGCATACTGGGAAACATCTTAAAGTATATCAAAAGCAGAAATCCTGAGGTCATTCTGCCATTATACACTGGCCTAGTGCATCCACATCTGGACTACTGTGCACACTTCTGTGCTCCTACATCAATAGGCTACCAAATCAAGACAGAGAAAGTTCAGCTGAAGGTTACCAAAAGGATTAAGAACATGGCTAGCATAGACTACAAGTGCAGACTTAAATCACTTGAGCTATTCTCCTTGAATATACAGCCCCTAAGGGCTGATTTGATCTCACACCTTTAAAGCTCTACAAAAAGAATCTATGTTAGACACAATTTGTCTGGAAAGACATCTAACTAATAATAATACTACTAGATCCCATAAGTAAGTTGAACACTGCTTTGTGCAAAACAACGAAGTGTTCAAAATTTTTTATCCAGAGGGTGCCTCCCATATGGAATTCACTCCCCGTAGACATTGTTACAAGTGAAAATGTGGAACAGTTTAAAAGAAGAATAGATTTTTATATGGGTGATAAAAAGTATATCTTCAACCACTAACATGGTGGCGAGTTCTTTATGGGCTAATGCCTTTTGAACTTATGCTCATCTATGAATCTATGAATTACATAATCAAACTGAAGGCTTTTAGAAAGATGGAGACAGTGAATGTTGCAAGATTTCAGGCACTGTAGAGACCAATAAAATGTTGTTTTAAACTTGTCTCACTCACCACCAATGTTGGCTTTTTTTTCTGCTCACTCCTCCATTCTGCCTGCTGCTGCAAATGGCCCAGTGACTGGCAGTGAGTGGGCTGCCAACTGCAAATTCAGCAACACTGTCTGTCTGTGCAGTGCACACTGCTGCTGCACCAGCTGGACCAGGCCTCGGTGCCTTGGGTGTACTAGTTGGTCCCACAGTCGGGTCCACTTCACACATGGCCGGCAGCCCGCTGGTGATATCACAGAGTGAATGACTACAGTGAGGAGGTTGAAATGCAATGCGGAGTAAGGAGTAGATGATGTTACCTCAATTTTTTTTTTTAAGCTCGGTGCCTCTTCTCCTCTGCTCATCAAGACGACAACACGGCAGTCGGCTGAGTCATCAGACTTCTCCCGCTTAGACTGGTGATGTTCCGTTCATGATGATCTTGCCTCTGACGTCAGTCTAACCAATAGCCACTAGCCAGATCCCGCTTGGCACGCTCGCGCATGTGCAGTGCAAGCTCCCTCCCCATCAAAACTAGGGAGACTGCTGGGAGTTTGAGATTTTTTTTTAGCAGGGTGGCAGCAGTCTGTGTTCAGTGCCAGAGAGGAAAATTAAAAAAATAAAGCCAGTCATCAAGGATGGCTCACCAACACCCATCGCAATCGCAGGCATGGCAGTGGGCAGGGGGGGCAGAGGAAATAATTGTGGATGATAGGCTCATCCTCCCAACCCGTGAAAAAAAGAATAGGCATCAAGGTGGAGGTTATGGGGGGGTGCTGTGCCATTCATTAAAAACAATTAATCATCCTTTGGCTCGGGTTCGTGGATCACAATTTAACACTACAGCTGAGCTGAGCCGAGCTGAGACACATCTTTGGCTTGAGCTTGTCTCGAGCCTGTACTGTCTCACCCAGGTTTAGCCTTCAATGCAAAACTTTATTTTGCAATTATTCTTCTCACAGCTACAGTAAGTCCCTTTTCTTGTATGCTTACTGTTCTAACAACATGCTGCCATGGATCACCACCAAGTGAAATTCTGACAAAAGAGAACTGAGGGACCGGTGGATTCAAACTCTCAACCTCTTGTTTATAAAGCTGCAAACTTTTCCACCACACCACCACTGGGACAGCAGTAAAGGTCAGGTCTTTGGCTATAGAGGTTAAAGCCCTGCCTGGGAGGCAGCCCTATCCATATCTGCTTCAAAGGCAGGGATGCCTCAGAGGCAGATCTGCCTGGGAGGCAACTTTCATTAAAAAAACTGTCTTTAAAAAAGGCACTTTTGTTATGTCAACCAATCAGGGGCAGACTAGAAACACCCAATCAGAGCAAGAAAAAACATGTGGGAAGGCCATTTAGAAATCAGATGAATAACCAATCAGCAGCAACTGGCAGCAACCTCAGTTACTGTCCTTCAGAAGGTATTAACCAACGAGACACAGTGGAGGGCAGGGTTGTTGTCTGCCTCCAAGACAGCGCTGTCTCAGAGGTAATATTCATTTAAGAAAAGTGTTTCTTAACCCTCCCTCCCTCATCCCCACTCTTAATTAAATGCCCTGTTAAATCTGATTGACAGGAGCCAAGCACAGGGAACAGCAGGGGCTGTGGAGTAGGAGGGGCATAAGGGGAAGGAAGACTGCCCTTGGCACAAGTGTTTTGACTCATTTTTTTGTCACTGTTTCCTTCTTTAAAAAAAAAAATATCTGAGGATCAGTGGCAAGATTTTCAGGACGGCAAATTAACCTTCAGAGGCCATGGACTGAAATATCAGTCCACAATTCCTATATGTTCTCACTCTGTTGACAGCCTAAGGGTTAATTAATAAAGAGGGAACTAGAAGGAGAGCTTCAATAACAGAAGACTACTGGAATAGCAGTATAAGTGCAGTATAATGTGGGGAGTGGTGCAATGCAGTGGAAGTGGGGCAGCTGTATTCAGGCAGACCTTCTGGACGCTGAGATGCTGCCCTATCTGCAGGAATCTCTCTGGACTGTGTGGTGAGGTAGCCAGACTCGGAGCAGAAGTAAACTATGCCAGGAGCACCTTCGCCCCTATCCAGAGACTGTCCAGTCCGACGCCACTGCCTCAAAGAATGCCAAGAACAAGGAGTACTTGGATGACGGTGGGCTCAGGGGGGTTAGGGTGGTCAGGCAGAGGCACATCCCAAATACTATTCCACTTCAGACACTTCAGAACTCATATGCCACACTGGCAAACAGGGAGACCCAAACAGAGGCACCCAGAGAATTGGAAGGGAAGGATGTGGAGGTCAACGGAGGAGGAGGTGACCTCACTGGGGAGAACAGTGAACCCCAGAGGATGAGGAAGTGAATCCTGGTGGGGGACTGTATCATAAGAGGGATCCAGCTAAGAACACACGAGGGGGAGGACAGGGAGGTGAGGTGCCTACCAGGTGCCATGGCATGGAGGGATGTGGGGAAGTTCCTGGGGATCGCCAGGAAGGCATGATGGGAGGGTGAGCTGGATGTAATTTTTCACTTATGTACTAATGACCTGGCAAATGTGGAGCCTAAGGAAGTTCAGGAAAAGTCTAGGAAGCTGGGAAGGGGTCTCAAGCAAGTAGCTACATCTGTCACCTTCTTGGAAGTACTACCTATGAGAGGCATGGGAGAGTGTAAGGGTGCATGCACCAGGAACTTCAACACATGGTTGAAGAACGAGAGCTATGAGGAAGGGTTTGGATTCATTGGCGACTGGGGACCCACCTGGAGGGATGGGAGTTGTTCAAGCCTGACGGCCTGCATCTGTCCTGGAGGGGAATCCAAATCCAGGCACTCAATGATACATTTAAATGCTACATAGACAATCATTTAAACTAGCCAAGGGAGGTGGCAGGCCAGCAAGGAGGGTACCTAATTTCCCACCCCCATAGCTAACAGTGGAACCAGTGAACAGGAGGAGGGGATATCTCTACAAAGCAGTGTGCACAAGATGGAGATAGGCACCCAATGGGTGGATAGGCAGAAAGGGGGCACAATCCAACAGAAGGGCAGAGAGCAGGGAGAACCAAGGATAAAGGACAACCAGGGAGGGGGCTGGAGTAGAACAGCTAAACAGTCCAGGAGTTCACATCATTGGAAGCCATGTGGCCAGGAACCTTAGCAACAAGATGGAGGATCTAGAGGCTGCCATGGTGCAGTTGGATCTGGACATTGTGGCCATCATGAAGACCTGGTGCAATGATAACCATGACTGAGAGATGGCCATACCTGGCTACAACATATTCAGAAGAGACAGGGCAGGCAGAAAGGGAGGAAGAGGAGTGGCACTTTATGTGAAAGATGGCATAAAGGCCACAGAGATTCAGGAGGAACAAAATGGGGTAGATATATTGTGTGTTAAGCTGGAAAGGAAAATGGGGTCAGCCATCAACACAGTGGTGGTCTACAGACCACCAGCCCAGGAGGAAAGGCCAGAGAGGGAGTTAATGCTAGCCATCCAAAGGATGGCAGACAAGGAGGAGGTGGTGCCAGTTGGAGACTTTAATATTCCAGATGAGGACTGGAGCTTCCCAACAGCAGCAGCAGCAGCCAGGAGCAGATTTATCCTGGACTCCCTTCAAGGTGCCTTCCTTAAGCAGCTGTTCATGGAACCAACTCAGCAGAAGGCAATACTGGACCTTGTGCTCACAAATGGTGACAGTGTGATATGGGTATCAGTGGGGGAGCACCTGGGGAAAAGTGACCACTGGTCGGTTTGAAATCACAAAAGGAGAAGAACCAAAATGCACAAAAACACGTATCCTGGATTTTAGGAGGGCAGACTTTGGGAAAATGGGGACATGGTTGAAAGAGGCATTAATGGGAATGGGGAGGGAATTAGGGGTTGAGGAACAGTGGGTAATATTTAAAATAGGGATTACAAGAGCAGCAGAATTATGCATTAATCAGGTTAGCAAGGGGAAAAGGAAGAGGAGGCCATTATGGTTCATTATGGTTCCAAAGAAGGATATCAGATTGCTGGAGGGAGTACAGCATAGGGCAACTAAGATGATACTAAGATAATTCAAGGGCTGGAGGGCAAATCCTATGGGGACAGGCTGACTGAGTTGAATATGTACACCCTGGAGGAGAGAAGAGGTCAGTGGGATGTGACTGAGACCTTCAAATATTTCAAGGGAGTAAGAAGATGGGCACAGAAGGGATATTTAAGATAAGAGAGGAAGGGACACCAGAGGGCATGGTCTCAGGTTGCAGGGGTGGAAGATATCAGAGACAGATGAGGAGGCATTTTTCACAGAGAGGGTGGTGAGAATGGAACACTCTACCCTAGGAGCTGGTATTCTGCAGCACTGTGGGCAATTTTAAAAGGGCATGGGACAGGGTGAAGGGGTAAAGGTGAGGGGGCAGCTGCAATATAAAGGTGCTAGTTGTGCATTCAAGCAGACTAACTTGATAGACCATAAGGTCTGTTTCTGCTGGCAGATTTGTATGTTTATATGGTTTTCCAAGGATGTAGCAGAGAAAGTGAAAGCCAAAAAGGTCACATTCATGCAATACAAAAAGACGCAGGCAATCGAGGATAGGGAGAAGTACCAGGAGAAGCAAAGGAAGGCAGGGCGGTCAGTAAGAGAAGCCAAAGCTCTGGCAGAAGAGTGCATCACAGAATCAGTGGGCAGAGGGGACAAAACATTTTACAGGTAGATAAGTGAAAAAAGAAAGGCAAAGCGAGGAAAGTGAGACTGAAGGGAGAGGATGGGGGCTGCAAGGAGGATGACAACCATAATGCTGACATACTGAACAGATATTTCTGCTCAGTCTTTACTGAGGAAGAGGAGGGTAATGGGTCTGAAGGGAGTACAAGGGGTGGGAAAGGTGCAGAAATGGACACAAGTACCTTTACACGGGAAAGGGTCCTAAAGGAACAGGAAGGAATAAGAGTCGATAAAGCAGTGGGGCCAGATGGGGTGCTCTCAAGGATCCTAAAGGAACTAAGAGAGGTGGTGGCTGAACCTCTGGCAATCCTGTTTAACCGATCACTGGAAACAGAGGAGGTACCCAAAGACTGGAGGATAGCAGATGTAGTCCCCTTATACAAAAGCAGGAAAAAAGAGGAAGTGGTGAAATATAAACAGTCAGCCTGACGTCAGTAGTGGGAAGATCATGGAAGCACTACTGAAGGAGAGATTGGTGGAACAACTGGTTGCCAGTGGACTACAGGACCCAAGGCAGCATGATTTCACCAGGGGGAAGTCATGCCCGACCAACCTCATGGAATTTTTTTCAACTGAGTGACAATGGAGATGGATCAGGAGAGGGCAGTGGACGTGGCCTATCTGGACTTAAACAAGGCCTTTGACACTGTGCCACATAGAAGGCTATTAAACAAACTGGGGAATATGGGAGTCTGCAGGAAAGAAGTGTGGGGAGTGGGCAACTAGCTGGGTGGCAGGATACAGAGGGTGGCGGTAATGGCTGTCACACCACAGAGGGAAGAGTGACCAGTGGGGTACCACAGGGAATGGTGCTGGGACTGGTGCTTTTCAAAGTCTTCATCAGTGACATTGTGCAGGACCTAGAAGGCAGAATTTCCCTGTTTGCTGATGGTATGAAGCTCTATAACAGAGTGGACATGCCAGAGAGTGTAGATAGAATGAGTAGGGACCTGCAGAAGCTTGAAGAATGGTCAAGGATTTGGCAGTTGAAATTCAATGCAAAGAAGTGCAAGATAATGCATGTGGGTCACAGAAACCCTGGCACAACATATTTGTTGGGGTGAGGATATAGCATGCACCAAGCAGGAAAGGGACCTTTGGGTTATCATCTCTGATGACCTCAAGGTAGGGAAAACAGTACGACAAGGCAGCAGGTAAAGCAAATAGGATGCTGGAATGCATAGGCAGGAGCATCACCAGCAGGAAAATGGAGGTTATAATTCCACTATACAAGACACTAGTGAGGCCCAACCTGGAGTACAGTGTACAGTTCTGGAGACCTTACCTACATAAGGACATAGACAGGGTAGAGAAGGTTCAGAGGAGGACAACAAATATGGTACAGGGATTGCATCATAAGGCCTATGTGGACAGGATGAAGGACTTGAATATGTACTCACTGGAGGAGAGGAGAGAGAGAGGCTATGATAGAGACATACAAGTACCTTACAGGGAGGAACAGGGTGCAGAAATACACTATTTTCCAGTGAAAAAGATGTTCCAGCACTAGAGAGCATGGGATGAAGTTGGACAGAGGGAGATTCAGAGGAAATGTGAGGTAGAATTTCTTCACAGTAAGGATGGTGAACAAGTGGAACACCTTGCCACAGGAAGTGGTGGGAGCTGTAACAATCATGGAATTTAAGAATGCATGGGATAGATGTAGAGGGAATTCTGGAGGTCAGGGGTAAGGGGCAACAGACTTCTAGAAAAACTAAAGAGAACTTATAAGCTCAACTGGGCAAACTGGGTGGGCCATAGGCCCTTATCTGCCAACAGTGTCTATGTATCTATGCATCTATGTATCTATGTCACCTCACTCCCAGGTGATTTTTTTAATTTTTATTTATTTTATTTAGTATGCATTTTTGTCACAGGGGGTGCCGACATCCGCCTTGGTCAAAGACCTCCGACTCCCACCTCCCATCAATGGCTCTGATGCTCCCCTCAGAACCCCTGGCTTACCCCCCAGAGGGCAGAGTTGCGGCACCCACTCCTGGCTATGGGTACCACAATTCCAATATCTAGTGGAGGAGCGAGCCTTGGGAGGCTAATTTGAAGCCGGAGGTAATGCTTCATAGAAGCGATCCCCTTGCGGAATTTTTTTCTTCCCCGTGTGTGCAGGGGCAGGGATGTGCAATGATGACCAGTGTCCGCCCTGCCCCTGAGGAGTATCCTGCGTCGGTGCAGTGTGGTAACCCCAGCCTCCACTGGGTGCTGCTGTTGCACCGATCATGAAGCCATCCTTCCCCCCAGAGAAGGAGAGCTGTCCAAGGGATGCTCAATCCTTGTCCCCCCGGCCGTCCCTCCAGCGACCCGAGTCCATTCCCGAACCCGAGTAGACGCCATCGCAAGTGGAAATCCAACCACTGCGCCTGTAGCAGACCGCCTCTCTCCTAGGTGATTTAATGAAGTCCTTCATTGTATCTGAGACCCATCTAGCTCCCTGGCAGGAACTTGTTTGCTGCTTGACTGAACTATTATTCTTTATCCTGGTTACCATGTATCAGGGTCAAAAGCAGTTAAATGACTGCTACCCTTGTAGTTTACAGAAACTGTTCCATAGAGTCCTTTTCCCAAAAGGCTCCACCACAAACTTAGTCAATTGCCCCTCAGTCTTGTCATGTGCAGTCACACCAGTGTTCTGGTCAAGTTGGGAATCGATGCAGGTGATTTCTCACTCCTCATGAGCACTGGTCATGCTCCTCTGTCAACAGGGTAGAAAATCTGTACAATACGAATATGTGAACATACACACATATGAAGATGTCAACAGATAAAAGCCTTATGGTCTAACTTCTCTGCTGGATTGTACTGGTCCTCCCTATGTGTAGAATCAGATCTGACCCCCTTCCCAGATTCCTCCTGACTCCCCTCAATTCCCAGTAATGCCACAATGCAATAATGGTGCAGGAGATGTCAAAGAAATCCTTCTCTTTTCTGTGCCTGACCTTCACTGTAGCAGTCTACTGTACAAGGAGATCAAAACAGAGCACTATGGCAGCAGTCTTAAATTAGTCTAGGCTCATTGGAGACAAGTTAAGCCCAATCATTTGGGTGGTGGTTACATATGGAAAAATACAGAGCCTCACAGGTGGTTGAAGGCAGCATTAACCACAGAGGTGAGTAAAGGAACACATTCATGCAATGACTTTAGGGATCATAGTTATAGTATATATAAGTCAGCCTTTATTTAAGGGGACTTGACTAGGATTGCTGTACTAGAGGTTAGGCAACAGGTCACTTTCTGCATAAATTGAACAGTTCCATTCCTTTCTTGCCATGGGATGCATAGTGGGTTTCAATGCAGTGCTGTCAACTGATGAGTCAGATCGGGTGATCCTGTGGGGTTGTGACCCTCACACCTCTGAATATGACCTGAACTGCAGCTACAGGTATATGTACTGAGGTTTCTGGTGCATCACCCATGGATGGTGAGAAATCCAAGAGGTCCTGCCGGTGCTATATCTGGCAGTGAGAGTTCTGGGGCATCATTGGAAATGGCAGCTCCAGGAGTCATGCTTACAATCTAAGTAAACAGCTACCAGAGGTAATCTTGGATTGAGATGCCTGTGGGGGATATCCCCAATTACCAGGATTGTCATTTTTCAGGTACAGATGCCAAGTGTATGTGAGGGTCCCTTGGGGTATATCCCCATGTGATGTTGCTGCAGGAGAGATTGTGTCTGTAGGGTGAAGGTTTGTGCACCTTATCTGGGTAGAATCTCTTGTTCTCCACCTGATGGCTGTCTGTCCACAAATCAGAGTAAAGTATGGGTGCTGGATTCATATGTTATGCCCCCATAGGGTGAATGTCTTAACAAGAGATAACTGGGAGGTACTGGCTTCACCTAACCATGTATGGTCCTCTTTTTGGCTTCAGTGTCATATGGCTAGCCATGCAGCTTGAATGTGATTGGCAACCTCCCAATGAAAGGGTCCCTTTTTGCTAAACTACGTTGGACAAAGTGCATGGGTCATGTATACTTTGTCCTGATCTCTTGAAAGGAGAGAGAGAGCCACAATCACATGTGAGGATGGGAGAAACACCCAGCTGGTTACATTTGTTACAGCCCCACTCTGGACTCTCCATTGTTAACAAAGTGGTTCTCCTATAGCTTAACTGGGTAGGGTTTCATTTAAGTCAAACCTGACAAAGTTTCTATGACATGGTGGTCAGTGATCTTGAAAATGCTCCACTAGCAGAGCAGTCACCCTAAATCTGCAATATTGACTGTTTTCCCTCTGATGAGGGACTTTCATCAAAAGGCCTGTGCAAAACAATAAACATGTTTCTGTATTATTTCAACTTTAAGTGTGAAGTGCCCTCCTTGTGTTTCCTGATGTGACCAGCAGAAAAGCCAATGTGCTGGGGGAGTGCACTGAAATAAAAGACCAGGGTAATTGTGTAAAGGATTCATAGCAAAGGTCGCCACCATTCCCGTGAGGCATGTGTACTTCATTCAGCCCATCGGCTGTTCATCCAGAAATGTTATTGAGTACCCTTCCTGGGGATGGCAGTGGGACGTGATGCCAAGTGCTGTTGTACCATGCTGGCTATTTCCCTATAGACAACATCTCTTGACCTGCCCTAGAAATGAGTCATTTCAGGTGGAGGCACTGTGCTACTGGAAATATTGTACTAACACTCCGCAAGACTAGCAGCTGTCCAAGGACAGAACATCTTGGCCTGATACATTTGTGCCAGGGCTTAGCCAACCCTGGCGGATAAAGGATTACATCAGTCTCACTTTCTCACTTTGTATTTACTCTATTCATTCGTCACCTTTACACTGACAATCCCCATGGTATACCATGTACAACAAACCATGCGGTCTTTTCTTCTCTAATTGAATCCAACACCTGTATCATTTTATTAGTGCTTCCCGAGATTTCTGGCTCAATCTGCATGTTATTTCTTTATCTCTCTAGACAGACTCTCAGAAATAGGATACAGCATTCATTCAGGACCTGGTTCACTCAAAACACTGATTTCAGTTGGATTTAGAATGCAGTCCTGTGTGTGTGTGCATGAGGTGTGTGTGTGTGTGTGTGTATATGTGTTTTGTGTGATTGGGGCTGCAGCAATTTGCCCACCTGTGTTGTAATTGGTCTATGAATACACAGAGAGCATCAGTTGCTAATTTTATTAATTTAACCTCATTGTAGTAAGATATTAAAATTAGCAGTACAAATAACTTTCCATCTTAATACCATACTAAAAGCAGTGCAATCAGCCCAGAGGTATGAAAATTTAAATATTTTGTGCCAGAAATCTCCATCTCTTCAGAAATAAATTAACAATAAGAAGCACATCTGCCTTGGAAGTTTGATCCTGGAGTGATGGTTATTATATTTAAATACCAATCCATGATTAACTCTGGCCAACATGGGGTACAAGGAGATGATCTGATTACCTCAATGGGAAATCATTAGCACAGTTTGTAGGTTAATCTGTCTTTTGAACTAGCTTAGGTCTCGAATATTAACTCTGCTGCAGCAACCACCTACATAGATTTTTTTATCAAGGCTGAACATTCTCCTTGTAACTCTGTGAGAAACATTTAATTTGAGTGATGCTTCTACCTTTTAAAGGCTCCAATTTATGACTTTATTTTTATAAAGAAGCTGCACACTGGGGTGGTGGTGGCCAATAGATTGTGTAATACTGTAGTCTTTTACTGCTGAAGATCTAAGTGTGAAGTTAGCCTTACATTAGATCACAAGAGAAACTGATTAGGTAGTCTCATCTTGGTTCCTAGTTGATGGTTTTCACATATCACTGTGCTTAATATGACAAAGCTGACAGTAGAACTAATTTTGAAACTTGAGTGAACATCCTGGCATGAGCCAGTAATGAACTTCACACCAGAAGAAAAGTCCCTTCATATAAAAAAATTCCAAGCCTCAAAGTCAGTGCTGTGAATGGAAACACGCTTACAGTATGATACATATAGTAGTCCACTTTGTACCCTCAGTGATGCTAACTGCTTTGCCCCTCCCTCCCTCCTTCCCTCCCTCCTTATAATGCACCTGATTGCTAGCATGACTGTGCCTAATGAATAGAACCAGACATATTTTAAAAGGGGATGGCTGAGTTAACCTGGACATTTAAGTATTTCTTCCTCCAATCACAAATCTGGAATCATGAGGTGGCTGCCTTTTAAATAAGCTAATATTGGGTATATAGGAAGTTGGATTACAATACAGAAGTTACTGTAAAAGATGTTGGCTCCTGGAAAAGTGCCAGAAAGAAACCATTTTTTTAAGAAACATGTGTGGAAGGATGAAGAAGGTGGGGGTGGAGGGTAGAAAATTACTGCAACTTAGGAGGGGATGACCCAGTGATGGGCCCTTGTCTTCTGGGAGGACTGGAGCTTTTTGGCTTTTTTTGTTAAGTGTACTCAAATACTGAGCACCAAATAATAAAGTACCTGCGTATCTTGATATGCCAAGTAAAAATACTCAATGAGTACTCAAAAAAAGCACTGCCACAGTCCTAGTCTTCATTTTTAATTAGCAGGCAGGGTTACCATGCAGCTGTTTCCTGAAATTGGTTCATTGCCCAATGGAGAAATTACAGCTCTTATTAACATGCTCTGGTCAGAGCCACTACAGCTGCTGCAGAGTGGTGAGTCCAAGTGAAAGTGTACTCAGAACTCCCACCACAACTGACACCGTAATGCTGCAAGTGTCGCATATGAGCAGTGACTGATAAACACTACACATGTGCGTGAAGCAGCCCGCCATGCTAAAGATGATTGCTCTGACAAAGGTGTGCATGCACGATTCTCGTGCATGTGCACGACAATTGCAGTGGCCATCTTGGGCTATTTTTTTCTGCCCACAACTGTGGAAGTGCCAGGCAAAAAATAGTGCCCCCATAAAGTGAGGGGTTGCAGGGGTTTCGAGGCCACAGAGAGGAGGGGTGCACTGATGGCACATTAGTGGAACTGGTCTGCAGCACTGAGGAAGCACATGACTGATGAATCCAGTCATGTGCTTCAACAGTCTCTTGTCTCTCTCCTACAATCAACAAAAGGTCTCCAGGGCTCAGCTGAGCAGCCATAACAATGGAATACCCCACCTTCCACCACCAACATTTAGTCTGACACTATCAAAGTGTAAATATTTGCAATTCCAAGTCTCATTATCAGTGTTGCAAACAGAGCCAAGGTCATAATACATGGAGCAGGCATTCATGTAGTAACTCTGCTGAATAACTGTGCTTGACAGCACCAACATATTTATTAATTTATCTAAGACTAGTTGATTGAGAAATGCACACTGAGTCACAGCTTGTTTCCAGTTTTGACTCAGGAGAGGGGGAACAGGGAGCGTTATAGAGAATAATGGCTAGGCAGGTGTGTGTTATGCTGTTTTTTTGCACACCCAAGGTGAGTGATGAGCCATAAACCTCAAGAGCGAAACTCGAGAGGTTTATGAGCTCATCACTCACTGAGGGTGTGTAAAAAAACAGCATAAACACACCTGACTAGACTTTATTTTTTATAATTACTGGTGCTTTTTACTGTAGCACCACAAGAGCATTCAGTCAGTCAGCCACGGTCAGTTTCCAATCTGACTGACTTCCAAAGCCCTGACTAGAGCACGAGTACTGCATGATCAACCAGATATTATTTTTTTTTATTCTGAAGGCAGGATCAACCATATAAATAGTTATTAAAAATAATAGTTTACTTGGGGACAAGTAGACAGACGAGGGTCTCGATCGCGGGTGCTTCAATACTGGCAAAATGGAGCCGCCATGTTGTTTGTTTTGTACATCACATCCCATCCACCGAGGAAGTAGGATCCAATAAGGTGGTGCTCTACAATTGAGCGACATAAACCACCGGGGGAAGTGACAGAATGTTTAAAGCAAAACACTGTAATAACCGTGTTTTGAGTTATTATGGCGTCTTGAAGATGCCTGTAGACAGTGTGATAAAGGGGGTCACCAGTAATTACTGTATACCAAATAATAATCATCAATAGTAACAGCAAACACTATAAAAGGTGCAATTACAATGAGATAGCATGATAAATAAAACATCATTAAACAAGAAACAAATAGTGATACTCTACAATTACTTTAGTTCCCTACTAGGATCAGATGCAATGTCACTGCATGTCACAGTTTCATGCATAACACCTGCCATTGAACTGCATTGTTTCCTGCAGAATTTTGCAGGATTATGCATTTGATCCTGGTGGGTATCACTGTACAGTCCCAATAAAAAAAGAGTCAAATATATTGTGTCTATTTCTCAAAGCTCCCAGAGCAGCACAAGGAGCTTGTGTCACAGTGAATAGCATAACGTGCTCCTTGCGCCAAACAACGTGCCAGGAGCAATTCTCAGAGGCCGCCTGCATCAACTGCAAGCTGTCTGCCCCAAACAGGGCTTGCGCCACCCTCTGTGCAACAAAATGAGATGTGGCATGGCACTAGGGTGCATGAGGCAGGTGCAATCTGCCACATCCACAAAAGTGGGATTCTCAAAACTCTCCCAGAGGGAGAAAGTCTAGGTTCCCTTAGACCAGCCAGAGCTGGTGTAAGGGTACTTAGAAATATTCCTCTGTAGAGTTTAACACTTTGCAGCCCCCTTCCCAGCCCTGCTCCCCCATAATTTAAAAAAGTAATAATCCTTGGTGGTCCAGTGGACCACCCCTGCCCTGATCCCCTGTTATTTCAATGGCCCCCTCCCCAGCCCTGCTCCCCCATAATTTAAAAAAGTAGTAATCCTTGGTGGTCTAGTGGACCGTACCCTGCCCTGAGGCACTGTTATTTCAATAAATTATAATCTCTGGTGGTCTAGTGGCCTCCTCACCCCAGTAGGCAGTGTCCCACCACCCCACTTCCCCCATCCTGAAACTGATGAACAGTGAGTGCACAGCTCATTCACCACCACAGCCATCCATCAACTGAGCTCTGAATGAGCCCACTGTATATATAGTATGAGTTCAGTAATTGACAGCTGTTGTCAATCACTGAGCATGTACTATATACAATGCCTCACTCAGAGCTCAGTCGATGACTGACTGTGGTGGTGAGAGTGGCTGTGCCAGTGCCTCTCATTGGTTTCAGGATGGGGAGGGTGGGACACTGCCTGCCAATGTGGGGGTCCACTAGAATAAATAAGAATACATTTATTTATTGAAATAATGGGGAATTGGGGCCAGGGCAATCCACTAGACCATCAGAGATTATTTACTTATTGAAATAATGAGGGATTGGGGCTGGGGCAGTCCACTAGACCACCAGGAATTATTTATTTATTTAAATAACAGGGGATCGGGGCAGGGGCAGTCCACTAGACCATCAGGGATTATTTATTTATTTAAATAACAGAGGATCAGGGCAGGGACCCACAGGATGCCCTGGGACATTGCCACATGGCCACCCAGGGCTTGCAGCAATCTGTCTGGTGTGCCCTCTGTTTACACACCACTGGCGTTGCCACAAGCCACATGACTTTGCCACTGGGACCCTACCTGGTTGAGAATTGGGTGCAGGATCCATGACACACTAAGTATTGACACAAGCTACCTTTTGCCACTTTGTGTCAATCTAAGGGCCATTTGAGAATTAGGCCCTCCATGTTCTCAATAAACAGCTGGCCTCAGACCTCTACACAGAGCAGCAACACCTAATCAAACTACCAAAAATATCGAAAGGTACCAAAGAAGATGACTGTTGGCATATGTCTCCCAGCCCTGGTTATTCAGGACTTTTTCCGTTCACAGACTGTACAGCCTTTATTTACGCTAGCTAACAGAATAATGCTTGCAGACTTGTTTATGGGGTCATTATCTTCCTGGTTCCTCTTTAAACATAGGCTATTTTTGATTAGCAAATCTAGTTCTTGGAATTTTAAGTTGTCCACTATGGGCTCCACTGTTACAAAAAAAGGCCTCCATCCCCACAGCTCTGGCAATATTCAACTGAGAATGGGCAATCCCATACCCAGTGCACAGCTCCCAAATCCCTGTCTCACATATTAGGGACAAGACCTGGCAAACATCAGGGACAAATAACTAGAATCAGCTACACATCTTAAAAACTGATAGTACCTGTTCTGTAATCTCTGACATTATTTGTATCAGTGAAAAAACAGAATGAGATCTGAACTGTAACTAGGGGTGTGTGAGTATCGAACAGCATTTCCAGAATACCTCAGATAATGCACTGTTCACTATTTGGATACTATTCATGCCCATTCCTGGATAGGAAATAAAATTTAAACAAAATCTGGTCAAGGCCAATACAGCTGCTCAGAGTGGTGAGAGCGATTACAGGAATATTCGGTGCTCTCACTGTGCTAGGGGCTGCCATACCCAAGATGGTGGCGATATCAGAACTGCACATGCGTGATGCTTGCCAATGCACAGTTTGAACTGGCAGTCATCTTGTGCATGGCAGCCATCACTTCCACAGTTGAGGAAAAAAAAGTAGTACCCCATGAAGAGGGTGTTTTGCCACCGGTGGTGAGGAAGGGCCATAAACACAACCAGTGGAATTGTGTGGAGCATTGTGAAGCACACTGGACAGCGGTCCGGTCATGTACTTCCTCAGTGCTACACTACAGAATTGTAGCAATATGTCTGCAGAGCTCCACCCACGCAGTCATAAAAAAGATCATTTAGATGATGGCTGGCTGTAGAGGCGGTGGGTGGGTTATGCTGGTCGCCCATTGTGGGAGTTATAACTACTTAAATATTAAATTGTGGGTGCTTGAGGGAAGAGAGTAGTTTTGAGTTTCTAACAGAGGGGGAGCGATGGGGGGCTTGAATTTCAGGATTTGAGCTGGGGAACTGGATGGGGACTGTTCTTTTTTTTTCATTTAATCATATCCCCCAAATATGAATAACGAATACCCAAATATTTTGGGGGCCCTAATATAATTTTCAGCCTGAATATTTGAATTAAAGCATCTGCAACCCCTAACTGTAACAGAAAGGCTGACAATACCTTAAAATAGAAATCTCTGATATTCAGTAACAGAAATGTCACATTTAGGAGGACTGAGGAAATTGTTTTAGATAAAATCAGGAACAGTTGAGAAATATGCCTAGTGTCAGATTAATGTCCCCTTCAGACTAGACCAGTGCTATGGTTATGCTCCATTCAGACTGCGATCCAGTTTATCCAGTATAAATTACCATGCTGGGTCACACATTTCACTGGTGCCAAGGTAATGTCCCTCTCAGACTGGATTGCCTTTACCCCAGTCTTAAGCTAAGTCAAATTCAGGTGCTTTGACCAACCCTTAGTCACTTGTTATCCCAGCCAGTTCATAGACCCCCCATGCCGCCATGATTCATGCCTCTTACCTTCTGAATTCTGTGAAGAGGGTCACCAGCATGCTGCCACCCTTCCAAAACTCCAGGATAATAGAGTTGCCCAAGCTGTTCAGATCCGTCCTCTTTCACCACCTGCCAATGTAAGAGTCTCACCTGAACCTTCGACTCTGAGTGGGGGCAAACTGCTGGGCCAATGAGTAGTAATCAGAGGGCAAACCAAAGTCAGATGACCCAGCTGAGAGTCATGCATAGCCACCTGCAGTAGCCCATCTGAAAGGCACAAGTGTCACCACAAGCACTCAGGGAATCCAACTATAAATACAGCACTTTCACAGGGAACCTACAAACCCCATGGAAATCCAGCAGTCAGAGTCTCAGATACGCACTGGCTAGGCCTGTACATTCCCCACTGTAACCCTGTGGCCCTGTGCAAACTTAGCAAAACCTTTTAACTTGCTGAAGTTGGTTGCAGGTTGTGGATGTCTACGGGCAGGAATCTACAGTTCTGCTGGGAGCAGAATTATGCTCCGCCTCTGTGCCCCACTTTAATGAAATTTGCCCTGGAGACCAGTTTAAACCCCATTATCTCTACTTTCCCAGTGTGTGACACTAAGTGAGTCACTTTTCTATACTGCCATTTGCTTGAACTCTCTCTAGCCATACTCTCATTCACCTTTGTACCCTTTGAATCTTCACATGCACCGAAAATGACAGCAACCTTCTCTCCCAACCCTTGCCTCTTTTGTAAAGTGCTTTGGATGCTGGAATGAAAATAAGAATGATCAAAGTCATGAGGGGGAAATGCACTAGTATAAATCAGAAATTCCATTCTATATCCTCAAAGCAGGGACAGCACTTTTTTTCCAGGCTGTCCTTACTCAGTGTATATAAACTGCATTGCACTTGATGTTCACATATCATCTCCTACCGACAACTTGTAACCTGACAAAGTATCTTACATACACTGCACCTTGGTTAATAACCTGCTTCCTGTTATAGGTATACTGGTGCAATATATGTACTGTTCTGTTAATGAATCTCTGGTCTCTATTTACTGTATAACTGTAGTGTGGCACAATATCTGTATGCATCAGTGTTGTACCTGACTCTGAACTCTCTGGAAATAGGCCCCTGCCTAAAGGATGCTTTGTGAATTAAGAACTAAAACTAACTGGTGCAAACTTAGCAGTAGGGGCTGATGGATGACCAAAGGTAAGATGTTATGGTATCATGCCAATGACTCAGGTTCATTGTTTGAACTTGGGACCCCGCACACCAGTAGCCAAAGATACAGTCCTGCCTGTAGTAGCAGATGTGGTTTATGGAAATGACAGTGTATTCTCTGACTGATTGAGTGGCCTATATGCCATGGCCAGGAGGTAAGTGATATATTGCCTGTCACCTACTGAGTCAAAATGTTGCATGCTCTACAGCGCACGACATGACTGCAAGGTAGGAACAGCGTGGTAGGTAAGAGCGAGAGGTGCAAACCGCAAAAGGAAGTATGCACGTAATGTACCCTCACTTCACCTTGGTGCAGGATAAGAATCCTGCTGGGAGAGGGGGTTCAGAGCAGCTGCTGTGGCTCAATGGGATGAGCCACCGCAGCAGGGGAGAGCAGGCAGTGAGTCTGGAACTGGGTTTGATTCAAGAGCAAGAATGGCCGTTTGCAATACATTAGCTGCATTGCAGCTAGTATATTGTTACGGCATAATGTCTTAGACATTATGACCCCGTGCCTACATGTCACTGCCCCCAGCTATGGAGAGTTGGGTGATACACATTCAGGAAATGAGGAGAGTCACTATGTATGTGGGTGCATTAGTGACGTGATGTGTAAGTGTCAAGGAGCCAGAGTGTCAGTGGAGAAACTGAAAATAGCTCCTCCCACACAGTCAGCTCCAGTGCCATCTCCTAATGCCTTGACTTCCACTCAACATGCCCTCATTGAAATTTCACCTTGTGCCAGGAGAGGTTGTCCTTATTGTAGGGCAGTGAGGTTGCTGGAACAGGGCTGGACTGAGGGAGTTGTGGCCTGGCAGGGTTGGCTGTAGGATGGAGAACAGAAGAAAAAATAAACTTAGCAGTAATGCAAGATAACTTTCTTTCTTTTGCAGATAGTGCCTAAAATAATAAATTGACCTATTCTCTTGACAATGACCCAGTAGAGATGAAATCATGTTCAGTGCTGCCAATTATATGTAAATTAATATCTGCACCTGATAATTTTAACATAAATGCCATCCAGTTTAAAAGGCTTAAAATGGAGACCCTTACATCACTAGGGTCCCTTGTATGAACTAAGATACAGTATGGGTTGTAAAGCATGCAATTACATAGAGGCTATTGGGCAGGGCCTATCACAAAAAACAGTCCTTCACAAGATCACAGTACATTACTTAATTCCAGAATACATTTATTGCTAAAAGTGGTACCTTTTGATTCTGTTCCACTGATGCAGATGGAGAAAAGACTCAACAAGGGCTACTGTTGTATCATACATCTCTGTGACACATTTAAGGTCCCAGGAATGCAACTAAATAATACAGCTAGTGAAAAGCTTTTGAATTAACCTCATATGACTAATATAAGTAATGATTTCCATTATCATCGCATTATCTCCCTATGCCAACAAAACTTCAAACCTAATAAAAAAATTTTTGTGTGAGGGTGCAGGCATTGATACTTTAAAAATAGTAGGTTTTACAATTAAGAGAATGAAAGTCATGTTATTTCAGATGCATACATGATGAGCTCAAAGCAGCAAGTGCATGTAAGGAACTCTTATGTCCCCAGTGTTCAGCGTGGCAATTGGGCTCCAATTAGTAAACAGTAAAGAGCAATCAGAGCTACAGGAAGTTTTATCCATGGCTCACAGCATTCAGCTGGAAGGGCAGCAGTGTACTGTATTCAGGTTGTTCTCACACAAGAAAACACCCATAAAACAGAGATGCACAGATCTTTAAGGCAAGGCAAATGTTGTTTATATGGCACCCTTTCCAATGACTCAGAGCACCTCAGGGCAATAAAAGCAAACAGGTATAAACTCAAAAATCTAAGGAACAGCAAACTACAGCAAATGCATTAAAATAAAAAATATCTATACTAAAATAAAGTAAAAACATCTAGCGTTAATTAATAACCTGGATATGCCTTTTTAAATGAGTATGTGTGTGGTAGAAGTTACAGTAATTAGTCTGACACACTCAGATTCCCACCACAGGCAGGAACTTCTACATGTCCTTTCCATATGGCGGTAGGCTGGCCCTCTAATAGTTGTCAAGATGTATCAATCTGAATGAAGAGCGCACCAATTGAAGGACGAAGCACACTAAGGATGAGGAGTCCAACAAAAAGAAAGAGTGTAAACCTGCAGTGCTGTGCAACTGACCGCTGTCTATCTGAGTAAAGTGTCTGCGTTATGGCTCCATCCTTTTCCCTTTCCATTCCTTAGCTTTTTTAAAAATCCATCCAGTATTGATGGATTCGATTGCACCATTCTAATTTGCTTATCCCCACAGGTGACACTGTCATGATGCCTGCATCATCTCTAGTCAACAGTGACTCAGAGATGAGTATGGACTGGCTGGAATAATGAATTTTCACTGCACAGTAAGCAGACACAGGCATAGCTAGGTGATGCACCCACAGCACAGAACAATGAAAGCAGCTCAACTTGCATTTTAAATAAGAAGTGTTTTTTTGCCAGCACAACTTCATTTGAAAGTAATAGAGATAGTCCAGCCTCACATCATTATGCTGCAGCCAGTCCGCAGTTTTTACAGCAATAGCTTTATACTGTATTTCCTCCCAGCAAGTTCAATCGATCAGCGCCGCCCAGGCACAAAGGATAAAATCAATGTAGATTGATAATGCTGACACAGAAGTTGGTCAAATTAAAGTTTTATTAAGGAGCATGACTCCTGTTTTTACAGTTACAGCATGACAAATAATTTTAGGACCCATCATGACTTGCATTTGGTAGAGTTTTATTCACGTGTCGATTTTTTTTTTAATATGAACAAAAAAAGAAGCATAAAGGAAACTAGTACAACTGAAATCTCTCAAGCAGGCATGGCTATCACTGATTTTCTTTGTTGTACAACTGTGTGCAAGGAAAAGCTGTATGACTGTCTCCTAGCCCACCTCACACAGTCAAGGAGTGCCTACCCAGTATGTTCAACAGCAGCATTTAATGGGCCTTCTCAATGGCCAGAATGAAGTGTGAATTTGGTAGAAGGGCCTTTGTACATGTAGGCCAGACATTTGTAATAAGGAATGCTTATAGCTTGCATTTGCTCATGTCCAATCTTTCAAGTCAACCTTAGAACCCCATTTTTTCTTTTTGGTCCAGTATCCCACTCTCTCTGGCCATGATTGTATTATGTAACAATGCTCATGTTCTTGTTTTTGCGGTGACTCCACTTTGTTAACTTGCTTTGATTACTGTTTGGATATATTACCTTTTGCAGTTTTTTTTCCATATATATTTTAACCTGTAATAAACTATTCCTGTTGGAAAACATTAACCTGTTGATTGCTGCTCTATTCCCCACAACCCCAATGAAAACAAGATGCTGCAACTCATGGGAATATCTAAGTTGGAGAAATCTCAAATAAATAACTAAATAAATATACAAATAATATAACATGTTTCAAAGATAAATTTATAAATAAATACCACTGTGTTCTGCAGCACTGTAGATGTTTGTAGAGAGCCAAGACTTTTGGGGAACCTCAGGAAAAAAACTCCAAGCAAAGTTCAATGGACAGAAAAGCTGCTTTCTATTTCAGCACCAAATAAGGGTTTGAAGCAGCTTACTTTGGCAGAGCAAGTACAGAACAAAAATCATTTTTAACCTGATTCATCTCGTTGGTTCACTGCAGCCTACTATCTCTGGCCCCTAAATCCTCCTTCTTGCTTTTTCTGGTTTCCTTTTTATGCCTCCCAGGTAAAGCTCATTTGTGCCATTTTCAAGCAGGGATTTCCAAGCTTACATACAGCCAGTGCATATGGCATTTAAAGGCCCAGGCAAAATATCAGCACTGCTGGGTCTCAATTCATTCTATTCTCCTGCTGGTATCTTAATGGAAAGGGGGTCCTGGTCGAAGGCTGTATAGACTCCTTCACAAGCACTGATGCTACTTTTCATTCCTCTTCAGAGATGACTAACACAAAGTGACTGACAAACAATTCAGTCACTCATATACACAGACTGCACACTGAAGGCCCAAAAAGAATTACAGGATTCCATTCAGCGCCTGGACCTGACCTCCTGGGAGCCTCTTAGTGCTGCTGCTGAACAGTTGCGTCAAGAATAGGAGTCCTGTTTCTGGGGAGATCCCCACCTCATCTTTATCCATGCCAGGTGACAATGAAGGAATCAGGTGGGCTTCCACTGCTGAGGATCCCTCAGGTACAGCACCACTATGTACCTAAAGAAAGGATCATCCACATAGTCAGTCAGCAGCAATGGCAGAACTGGGGCTCCCATGATGAGGGAGCTCTCCTTAGAGCTGCAATCTGCAACAATGTCGGGAAGGACATAGGATCACACTAATCACGAGCCCCTGGTACAGCCATGCCAGGTGGCACATGCTAGGATTGGGGAGTCTGCTAACTGGGAGTGCCTTCATACAGTCACAGCTGGTGGCACTTTTGAAGACTGGGGATCCCACTAACTGGAATCCTTCAGCACTACTACACTGTGCACCTCTTGTTAAATCAGGGGTCAGTGTTTTGTAAGTCATCTGAATAGCACTTAACAGCCATCAGAGCCAATAGTACTTGTTGCTAAATGACAATGTCATAAAATGGATGATGATAAAACATTTGTCCCAAGTTAGCTTATCATTCACAAATGATCAGACAGCAAGAATCAGCCCACTAATGCTGAATGCTGACCCTTGATGCTAAATACAGTTTGCGAAACCTGCAAACGGTGGGCCAGATTCACAAAGGTCAGCCACAAGCTGCGACAATGGCAGCTTGCCTGACCATCCCTGTGTGAGCTTGGACTCTGCACCGATTCAGCATTGGACCTGGTCCAGGGTCTGCACTTCAGTACGGCGGCATAGGTCACACAGGTGGCACAATGACCACACATGCCACAAGCTACAGGAAAGGTGGGAGACAGATGCACTGGCATCCCTGCATGCCCCTCCAATCCACGGCAAGGTCAGTATTTGAAAAGTGTGATACACTAAATGTGTAGTGCAGTGAACCATTGTAAAATGGAATCAATTGTGTAGCTGAAATAGCCACTGTCATCCTATTGCTTTCATGCCATACCACACACAGGAGAAAAACTGACTTCTAAAGTATTTTGCAGTTTCTAGGCTGCAGCTTCATACCATACACTTCATTCGTAAAAAAAAACCAAATATGAAAATCTTGTCACAGAGCAAAATCAGCAGTACCTGCTAATAGAATGCTGGTACCTACATTTACAGTTTAGCAAATACTTGAAAGCTGACTGAGTGAGGTTTCTGTAAGAAAACAGCTAGAGTCATTATTAATTATAGCATTGATGATCTGGGCAGTTTCTTTGCTTTTATGGTTGTCTATAGTTTGATAAAATTAAAAGTTTTAAAATTGAAACACTCCTGTGAGTGAGACCTGACACACATAGAAAAAAATAGTGAATTAGAGGTATTTGTACAGGGTTTTATTTAACTTAAAATTGATTGTTGCTTTTGCTCATAAAACTGCTAAATATTGTGAAAATGCATAGCACTTGCCTCATTGTGTTTAATAAACATAACACTTCTAGAAAACCTATATAAATACTTTCTGTAAGTTATAGTATTGTCCCAAGAAAACTGCTAATCAATTATTTAAAACCTGTAGTAGCTGTTGTTTTACAGAAACCCCAGTTAGCTGGCTCTCAGGTATCTGCTAAACTGTAAATATTGAATATGGTATGCAAATACTGTTAATCCCAAAAGCTAAAGTTTTATGTTTTTAGTATATAAATGTTTAAGAAAAACCTGTGTCTATTTCAACTGGAATCAGAACGCTGTGTCTATTGGTTTCTTGGGAGCTGTAGTTTTGGCACTCTTTAATTAATCTTTCCTTCTGAGGTCCCAGGTGACTTTGATAATCATTTGTTCCAAGGGGTTTTAAGTCAGTTTGAAGGCATTAAGCATCTTCTGTTCTCCTAGTCCTTAACAAAATGCAGGCACTCCACAGACGTGTTCTGTTGCTTTGTCCAGGTCCCAAACTAGTGTGTCTTGTTTCAGCATGATAAATCTACCTCATGCCCCTTCCACATGAATCAAAAAAAAAGGTGGGGGTGGCTCTTTAGGAGCATCTCGGGTGGAGGTGGGTGGATCTTACTTCCCAGAAAAAAATAATGCTGCCTCCCTCTACTCAGGTTCCAGTTTTTGTACTGACCATTTAAGAAAGAAAATAGTACCCTGCAACCATTGACTAACATGAAAGCATATTTATTTGAGGATAGAAAACATTTCTTGGAGGAGGGTAAGACGGAAGAGACTATTTATACCTTCAGTCAGTTCCATGGACAGAAAACATGACGTCATTCCTTTTGTACATGCAAAACATCTGCAGGCTCCGCCTACTGCAGCCGTAAAAAGTAAAAAAGAAAAAAATTAAATAAAAAAACATGGAATGATACTTGTGCCATTTTTAATAACGGCCATGCCATGTAATGGTGAGCAGTGCCCCAGAGGTGGAGGGGCAGGAGGTGGCTTGCTTGCTAAAGGAGTAGACATGGTCTGGCATTTTTGCTTGGTTAAGAATCTGGGTTTGTCTGGAGCAGTGTTACTCACTCCGCGGCTCGCGAGTCACATGCGGCTCTTTAGGAATTAGCTTGTGGCTCCTACAGTGATTCTGCATTTACTGCATGATGCGGCTCTTTCAAACATCTCTGTCTGAGCCAAAGAGCAAGTGAGTAACATATATCCCTAGTCACAGTAGACAGTGAGTGAGTAACGCTGTTTAAATCACAGAGCTTAAAGTGGCATTTTAAAAATCTGCCTGTTCTATGCACTGTCCCTGGATGACAGTCTGCCTGCTTAGCTGTAAATCGATCGTGTTTGATGCCTCTTTAAAAATACAATGAAATTTACATCACCTGTGTAGCGCTATCAACGACAGTCTGATTGCACTAAACAGGTGATGTTAATTTCGTTCTTAGTAAACTGTCAGTTAATTAATGTGGTCCTGGAGCATTAAAAAGAACACTGTGTGGTAGTATGTTAGTGAGCCACAAGCTGGGGGGTGTCAGTGAAAGCTGTATGGTGTAGCCCTGAGGAAAGGTATTCTGCGTTCCCAATAGGTGAGCCTGCACCACGAGGTTATGGGGAGGAGGTTAATGCAGTCGGATTTAAAACAGTACCAAACTGCATTTGGAACATGGTTAGCATAAGATGCACTCCTACGTTATGAATTAAAACCCTTACCTGAAACCTGGACTAATTGGAAACACTGGCCATTAATTTAGTGAATAATTAAAACAGGTTTCAGTCAGCTGTTTAACTTGTATAAATAGCAGCACGGAGGAGGTTATTCATGCTTCTGCCCAACATACTGTATTGACTGCTGCTGTGCCTCGCTTCTTTATGCCCTCTGTGTCCTCGGTGCTCTCGTTTGTTTCATCATGTGCATAGAATACTTGAACAAAATCCTGATGCTGTTGCTAGTCAACAGATGTTCAGCAATATGCTCAATGAGCTATCTGAAAACTACTTTGGTAGAGTTTTAGATTTTAAAAAGTGTGAAAAACTATTGCTTCTGGTGCATAACCCATTCCTCATGCAGGTTAGTGAAATGGAAGACAGTTTTGCTGGAATGTCTGATTCCACTGATCTCCTCATGGAATTTGTGGACCTGAAGAGCTCGGATGAGCTTCACATAGAATTTTGACAAAACAATATTCAGTATCATTATTCAATTTTGTCATGTTTCTAACAGTGTTAATTAATGTTTTGTTTATTTGCAAACTTTTGCAATAAATAGAAATAAAGTGTTTTGAACATTATACATTTTGTGTGCATGTATCATTTCATCTCATATGGATGCCGTGTATGTGTGTTGTGGCTCTCTAGCGAAGTATAGTAACAAATGTGGCTCCCAAACCACACATGACTGAGTACCACTGGTCTGGAGGCTTCAGATGGAGGCAGCAGCCTGTTTTGTTGTTTGCAGATGAGGACTGGAGCAGGTCAGAGGAGAAGATGCAGCAAGGGACAGGCCAGACAGAAGGTTCAGTCTGGCATTTACACTGAGTAAACAGTCTAGGCTTGTCTGGAGTTATCAGATGGAGGCAATGGCCAGAGGAGAGGATGGAGCATCTCATTAGTGGTGGCAGGTGGTAGCAGGTTCACACAGTAGTAAACATGTCTGGCATTTATGTTGGGATAAGAGTCTGGGTTTGTCTGGAGGTATCAGAAGAAGTTAGGAAATCAAGGCTGGATTGGATTTTAATTATATCTGCCCTTAATATAGATATGAATCAAGACATTGAAAATGAGAAAGAGTGGAGAATCTCCTCCTTCATGTCTTCCAGTTCTACCTGGTACAACACATCCCAAACTGGATTGGTTGAAATGTTCTCTTTTCCCTTTGATATTTTCACATCCAGTTTCCCTTGTGAGGTGCTAGTGACACTCAGTCTCTGATGGTCAGCTTGGGCCTTTGACAACTGTGTTTTTGGCATCTGTGCCCCTTGTACCTAGCTTCTTAACACATTGGTCAAATTGTGCAGTTGATCACGGTCACCTTTAGTAATGAAAGCAAAGTCACATTTATAATGTAGATTCAGCATGGTGGCAATCCCAACATCTGCAGACTGCAGGATACCAGAAACATTGATGTTGCAGTCCAATACATGGAGCACGTGCTTCATCAAGACACAACTTCCATAATCACTTCTTGCCTCAAGCACCTGCTGTATATTGCACGGTCTGCCTCAGCACCAGTAAAAGTGGTATGGCCAGACTTATATGGTCTGTATCTCCACTCACTGCCTGTGATGCATGCTTGAATGCCATGAGAATCCTGTTCAAGCCATCTATTAGTCTCCACTAGTCTACTGTCAGAGATATGGATACTCCGGCACTGTCATAGCTTGCTACAGAAGCAGATATTCTGAAATTGTTCTATACTGTTTGTGCAAGGTCTCTATCATGTGCAGTGCCTAGTTCCATTTTGTCACAACTTCCAGCTTCATACCATGCTGACACAGTTTGTTTTGTATCTGCAGGTGTGGCAGCTGGTCATGGGTCTTTCCGTAATGGACAAAATGAGCACAGATGTGATGACAGGCCAACCAACATTTCCTTAATGTCTGGATATGTCAAAAACTCATGAATAGCAAGATTAAGACAATGTGCTATGGCACCTTGAGAACCCGCCTCCCCATCACTGACACATTTCATTACACTGGTAGAGTATCTCACAATGAAACCTCCATTGTGTGAATGCAGGTGAAGCCACTCCTCAATCTCTGTCAGGGGAACTATTTAACAGACAGGAGGCAGAGGGCAGAGATTAACGACAGGCATTCTAAGGATGGGAGAGTGACCAGTGGGGTAACACAGGGTTGGTACTGGGACCGGTCCTCTTCAATGTCTTCATAGGGCACATTGGAGAAGAACGAAAAGGGAAGGTTTGCCTTTTTTGCAGATGACATCATGAGGAGTGGTCAAAAACATGGCAGTTGGGATTCAATGCCAAAAAGTGCAAAATCATGTACCTAAGGCATAGGAGCCCTGGTTCTGAGTATAGGATGGGAGGTACTGACAGTTACTACAAGAAAGGGACCTTCAGGATATCATATCTGAGGACCTCAAGGTGGCAGGGCAATGTGACAAGGCAGTGGGTAAGGCAAGTGGGATGCTGTGGCCCATAGGGAGGCATACATCCAGTAAGAGGAGGGAGGTGGTGTTGCTGCTGTATCACTCATTGGTGTGATCCCACTTGGAGTATTGTGTCCAGTTTCGGAGACTGCATCTCAGAAATGACATAGACAGGGTAGAGGTGATCCAGAAGAGGGCAACTAAAATGGTGCTGGATTTGCACAAGAATCCCTATGAGGAGAGACTGAGGGATCTCAAAATACATACCCTGGGAAACAGGAGAGGGAGAGAGGTGACATGATCGAGACCTATGAGTACCTCACAGAGGTGAGTAGGTTATAGATGGGGAGGTGTTCTTTCAAATGAGAATACGCAGCAGGACCATGGAGCATGCAATGAAACTGAAGGGCAGAAATTCAAGAGAGATGTGAGGAATATTTCTTCACTAAAAGGATAGTAGACACCAGAAACAGACTACCAGTGAAAGTGGTGGAGGCTACCACAGTACCGGGTTCAAGCATGCAATGACAAACATGTGGATATGTGAGAAAAGAGACAGGGAGGTAGGATGGTTGCTGGAGACCAGATTGGGTCTTCAGAGGCAAAATAGGCAAGGAACATCTGGGCAGACTGTGTGGGCCAAGTGGTCCTTTTCTGATGACAAATTCTGTTTCTATGTCAGGAGTAATGTTAACATTTTATGACTGTTGTTTGATTCACTGACACTGTTTGTTTCCATTGTGGCATGCTATTGAATACCCAGAGTGTTGTTTGCACTGCAATTTGGCTTACTGCAGTTTTCCCCCACCTGAGTCAAATACTGCACAAAGGCACCTGTGTCTAATGTGCTGTAATGCACAGATAGAAACCTTCAGCTGTTTTGCTACTTGTCCACATATCTAAACTAACGTGTGTGTATGGCAATGCCAAATGCCGTAGGAATGTATTAAGGTGGGGGACACTGTCCCACAGTTCAGGAATGGCACAATTGGGAAATAAGTATGGATGGAATCTGCCATGTGGCAACAGTCACATGCTATTAACCTTCAAAACCTCACATTCTCAACAAAAGAAAGTTATAACAGATCAATGTCTAGCATTTCAACTATCGCTGCATTTCTTGTGAAATGTGATTTGTGCGGCATTTTGAATAATGCTCAAACATGCTTTGCAGAGTAGGCTGGACCATTCTTGTGGTGGTGCTACCAAACAGCCGTACTTGTGGCAGCATTGTTGGTTGGGTAATATTTAACTCCTCCTGTGGTTGCACATTTGGTGTTCTTATGAAATTAATGATTTCTGGTGTTCCCTGCATCGAAATGTATATTGTTCTGTGCTGGGGGGTGGTACTACTACTCAGCCTGCTGTTGCTATGACCAATACTAGACAGTACCACAGACTCCTCCTCTCAGTATTCCTCGTCACCCTGCCCTCCCTCCACCTGAGGTATTTCCACATCACTTTTGACTGCCCTTGCTTATGATTATGAGGGTCTCCCTTCACCTGTTTGCTTCCAGTGTGGAGTACAAAGTAATAAGTGATGTGACTTTAGGGGTGCGTAATGCCCACCAGTGCCTATGTGGCTGCCCTTTTTCACCCTGCTAACACAAGCTTGACAAAGCTGACATACATGGAACTGCTTTATCATCAGGGTCATTTATATAATATCACAGGCTAGGGATTTGGAGGCTCTTAAAAGTACTGTAGGCCATGCTGACAACTACTGTACTGAGGGTGACTTCTGTGCTTTGGCAGGCTCCCCTGCCCTGTAGTGTGGACCCACGAGGCAGACATGAAGCCTCCTCTTCTGACCCTGCAACCAACAGAGGCTCAAACATGCAAAATAGTACAAATCCTTCCCTCTTCATTTTTAAAGCCTAGGTTTACACAGTGGAGTTACTGATCATGGCATCTTCATGTATGTGGTTTCGATGACGAGTCAAAATTCATGAATACAGTAGTTTTGGCAAGTCTTGGCATGAACCCCTTTTTCTAATTCAGATCCTTCATAGTTTTTCTACTCCATTAGTTCACAAATCTAAATCAGAATTGGATAGAAAGACTGCACTTAATTCTTGATTCTTTTTGTATGGCTTTTATTAGATGGAAGGTTTCTTTCCAGTTCAGTGCAGACACATACATGTCATTACAAAATAAAGTTTATAACATCTGCACTCTGTCTGGGTTCAATCATTCAGAATGTACTGCACATAAATTTTTGCTGGTAATTTAAAAACATTAATATCATGACTCAAGGTTTTCATGGCAGCCAGGATTAGGGCATAATGATTAATAAGTATCCTGTCAAATAAGCGAGTGAATAATAGCGAGTGGAAAACAGTGAATCACATTTTAGTGACATGGTTTTAATAGGATGTGTTTTTTCTGTGCTGTAGGCAGTTATTTCAGCGATATAGGCAGGGAGTTGCTGAATGATGTAGGCAGTAATGAGTGTGGCAGAATCTGCACTGGTAGTGTAGCCTAAAGATTAGAGTCACCACCTTGGGGCTCCCTTGATATGTTCGGCAAACCTAGGTTTGAACCTTGTGATGCCTGTTTTTTTTTTTTATTAATGTTGCACCTGCTTTTTCCCTGCTGACTTTGTCCCCTTCCCTGATTTGAAATAGTTTATCTGCTCCCCTTCCTACTTCTCCCCACAAGTGCCGTTCCCGTCTTTGTGCCACTTCATGTTTTTGACTGTCCATATTGTTCTGCTCGCTGTTTTGGTTTTCACTGATTTTTCTTCACCGTTATGGTCTTCACTGTTTTTCTGTCACTGTTTTGACATAGGACCATCTTTATTCTTTTTTTGGTAACCAGGTAAGGTCCACTAGGCATAAGTGCCTGATTCAGGGATGACCTTGAGCACTTGGGTGGTTAAGTGACTTGCCCAGGTCACACAGTATACAAGTGGAGGTTGTGGAATCAAACCCATGCCTGCTGGATATACCAACCTCATTCACAGCTCCTTACTCTAACCTGTAGGCTATACTGCCTGCCCTGGTTTGACGATACTTTTCAATAATAACAAACATTTGTCAATGGTAGCGTTGTTGCATCTTGTTGAACAGGGTCCTGCTTTCGTACATTTTACAATATATTTACCCAAGACAGCCCAGATGAGATGTAATATGTCATTTGAAATGGGTCCTGATTTAAAACAGTTTTATTCTGCATTTACCGAGGACAGTAGAGGTGCTGAGCGCAAGATCTCGTTTTTAGGGGTTCAGCTTTTATAAAATATTTCTCCAGGACAGGTAGCATTCTATTTTTATACAAATTTACATTAAATTTACCCAGGATAACCCAGCTGAGATGCACTATCTCATTTTCAATGGGCTTCTGTTGTTGATTATTTTGTACTGTATTTATCCATGATAGCACAGCTCAGATTCTATCTTGTTTCAATGGGGTCCTGCTTTTCAATTTTTACTGTGTATTTACCCAGGAGAGCACAGCCAAGATGCAATATCTCATTTTGATGGGGCCCTGCTTTTACCCATTTTATAATGTATTTACAGGACAGCCCAGCTGAAAGGCAAGTTGTATTTCAGAGGGCACAGCTTTTACAATGTATTTTTCCCAGGACAGAGTAGTAAAGATGCACAGTTCAGTGGGGACTCTGCTCTACTGGGGTCATGCTTTTGCAAATGTTTACTATATAGTTGCCCATGATAGACCAGATGAGATACAATATCTCATTTTCAGGGTTCCTGCTTTTGGACATTTTTAAATTGTATTTGCCCATGATAGGCCAACTGAGAGGAATATCTCTTTTTCAGTAGGCTCCTACATTTTGACCCCAAATCTCCAACATAATCTTTTTATGACCTTATGTTATGATCAAGACAGGTGAAACATTTTAAATCTCATCCAAAATGCAATTGGAGGGGATTTGAAGAATGACACTTGTCATGTTCAAAACGTGGAGTAACACAAGGGATATACTGAACATTAGGGGCCCAAATCTTAAGAAATAAAGTTATGTGAAATGTTGGAAACAATTCAACATTTTATAATGTAGTTGTTTTTCATATTTTACCCCAGATTTTCAACATAGTCTTTTATGACCCTATGTTATCAAGACAGGTGGGGGAGGGTACATCCTGTCCGAAAGGTGGTTTCTCAGAGAGACTGCTAAAATATGTTTAAAGGGGATTTGAAAAATGACACCTGTCAAGATCATCAGGTGGCATGACAAGAGGGCTATTTGCATATCTTGGGACAAAATTTGCAACAATCACAAAATTATGAGTAAACATTGAAAAAAATCAATATTTCCTCGTAGCATTGTTATTTTTTAGATTTTAACCCCCAAATTTTCAACACTATCTTTTTATAACTCCACCTTATAATCACGGCAAGTGAATTTTTTTTTAATCCCATTCAAAAGATGACTTTGCAGAGCAGATGCAAAAACATGTTTAGGAGTTGATTTGAAAAATGACACCTGTCATGTTCATGAGGTGGGGTAGCAAGATGGTTATGCTGAAAATTGGAGGCCAGCACCTGCAAACTTCACAATGTTATAAGTAAATGTTGAAAGAATTTGACATTTCTTCATAACTTCCTTGTTTAGTGACATTTTGAGTGCTGAAGGATTGTTCCCTGATGACTAGTCTGGGACCTGCCTGGTCTGAGACCAGTTTTTGAGCAACCTGGTCTGGGACCGGCCTGGTCTGAGACCAGTTTTAGAGCTGCCTGGTCTTACACCAGTTTCTGTGCCTCCTGGTCTGAGACCAGTTCTTTTCTAGCTTGAACCGGTTGGGGATCACTTATTGTCACATATGTGTCTAACCACAGGCTTACTAGGCAGCAGCCAGCATCGTGTAGTGGTTTGGCACTAGGATGTGATCCTGAAAGTCTGGGTTGAATCTCACTTCCCTAAAATTCTTTTTACCCGAATTTTACTGGTGTGGTGATCCATGGCTGTGTGGAGTTGGTAATAGTAAGTCTACACTAAAGGTAGTTGGTACAGGAACAAAAAAAATAAGTATTACAAAGAAAGCACCTGTACAGTGGAAAAACTGGCCCCAGACCAGGTGGCTTGGAAACTGGTCTTTGACCAATTGTCAGGGGAACAAACTTCCTGCAGTGACATTTTAACCAAAATTTTCAACAATGTCTTTTGATGCCCCTCTTCCTGCACATGACAGGTGCCATTTATAAAATACTGTCCGAAACATAATTTTGTACCACAAGTGTGAAAACACATTTTGCCTACATTTGCAAAACAACACCTGTTGAATTCATGAGGTGGTGTGAAAAAAATGGCTATGTTGAAAATCTGGGAACAAAATATTGAAGATTACCAAAGTTATGAGTGAGCATTGACAAATTTCAATATACCTTAGTAACGCTCTTGTTTTTTTAATATGTTAACCCCAAATTTTCAACATAGTCTCATTATGGCCCTTCATCATGAACATGGGGGTTGGGGGGATTTCAAAACATGCTTTGCTCATGATGTGGGGTCCCAGATAGGCCATGTTAAAAATGTTGGTGAAAAATATTAAAACATGACCAAGTTATGAGTACAAATTCAAAATGCATTGAAATACATTGACAAACTTACCTGATTTCCTCAGTTCCTGGTCCAGTATTGAAAGGTGAAGATACGTCTCTGGTCCAGAGAAGATTACAGTGTTCAACCCCTGGTAGGTAAGTAAGGGGTAGGGAGGAGTGTGGGATGATGGGTGCTGAGAAGGGGAGGGTAATGGCAGAGGACAGTGGCAGCAATAGACATTGATGGACTTTTCTTTTTCACAGGGTATAAAAAATTAAAAAAATCATTGAGGGACAGTGTTCTTTATTTCAGATACTGACATTGGGGGCTGGGCACCCCAGTGTCAGTTTTATCTCAAAGGGGCATGAGAAGCAATGGGGGTGAGAGTGATACTTGGCAGAGGGTGGGATATTGAAAGGGGCATGAGAAGTGATGGGGAGATGGAGGGATACATGGCAGAGGGTGGGATATTGAAATGGGGCACAAGAAGCAATAGGAGGTGGGAGGGATACTTGGCAGAGGGTGGGATTGTTTTTACCATTGAGGAGGAGGACAACAGCAGGCTGATCATGACATCATTTAGTTGGCAGCTGGGCAGCATCATGCGATGAAAGGATAGGGTTGTTTCAGATTGGAGCAGCTCCTTCCTTTAAACTACACAAAGTTTTTTCCCAGCAAGCCAGGAACACTGTCATTATCAACCTCACAGATAATTGGACTGTCACTGTCAAGCCCGCTACAGCCTAAGCTGTATTGAACCTAACAGTGACTCACCTCTGAAATGCCAGTCTCGTAACAAGATGCTAGCTTGTGCAAGTGCAGCAAACAAATGTAAAAATGTCACTATATGGTGGATGACCAACAATTTGTTTCAACATCCTACAGTAGTTGCAAAATTAATGAAATCTGATTGTTCCATATCCTTTCATAAGCCTGTGATCCTTACACTTTTGCACTCCTTCATGTTCCCTGGTCCTCTAATCTTGCCTCCAACTTGTTCATTCGTTGACTGTTAAACCCCGTTCTTTGTATTCTTTAAAGGACATCCTCTAAGCTGCTGAATCTTGCAGCAACATTTCCTACTATTTGCTTTTGCTTTGCCAAGTCCATTTGAAGTTCTATAAAACTTATTGGCATTTCAGATAATGAATTCCAGACAGGGCAACTCAGTTCTCTGAGATTTCACTGAATAACACTTCAAACTATGTAACAGTTAATGTTTGGTTTGTTTATGAGCGTATGAACATACAAAATTACAAACAAAATTAAGGCCAGTAGTCTATCAAGTCTGCTCATGTTGCAGAATCCCTAATGGCAACTAAGGGCTCTTCCCCCCTCCCCAACCACCCTCTCCTTACTATGATCTCCACCCTTAACCCTGACCTTCTCCATTACCCTAACACATTCTCTTTTCAAGACTTCAATGGTCTCCATTACGACTACTTCCTTGGGAAGCTTGTTCCACCCCTGCAATCACTCTTTAGCAAAACACAATAGTCTCAGACACAGTAGCAGAAAAGGTCAGAGCCAAAAGGCTGACCTTCAGGAAATATAAGGGAAGGCAGCAGGATGAAGATAGGGAGACATACCAAACTTCCATAAGGGAAGCAGGGAAGGCAATAAGGCAGGCAAAGGCCCAAACTGAGGAAACTCTAGCACAAACAGTAAAAGATGGTGACAAGACTTTCTATAGATACATTAGTGAAAGAAGAACGTCCAGAGGGGGTATTGCTAAGATCAAAGGGGATAAGAGGGCATGTGAGGAGGAGGACCTTGTAAAAGCATCTATCCTAAATAGATACTTCTGCTCAGTATTTACTGAAGAGAAGGTAGGGCAGGGCCCACAGCTCTGCACCATGGACACAGGGGGGAGGGGGGTGTGCACTAGTCACATCACAAAAGAAAGGGTCCTACAAGAGCTCGATAAGCTCTGGGTGGACAAGGCAATGGGACCTGATGGCATACATCCCAGGGTACTAAAGGAGCTAAGGGTGGAACTAGCAGAACCATTATCAGAACTGTTTAGTGAGTCTGTGAGCACAGGAGAGGTCCCAGAAGACTGGAGAAGGGCTCATGTGATCCCGCTCCACAAGAGTTGTAGCAGGGGGGAGGAGGCAGGGAACTATAGACCAGTCAGTCTTACCTCAGTAGTGGGCAAGATTATGGAGACACACCTTAAGGAAAGGATAGTGCAGCACCTGGAATCCATAGGAGCACAGGATCCAAGACAGCATGGGTTTACAAAAGGAAGATCCTGTCAAACTAATCTCATAGATTTCTTTGACTGGGTAACCAGAGTGGTGTACCAACGGGAAGCAGTTGATGTTGCCTACCTTGACTTCAGCAAAGCTTTTGATACTGTTCCACATAGAAGCTTGATTAATAAGCTGGGTAGGCTCGGGGTGGGTCAGACGGTCAACTGGGTGGCAAACTGGTTGATGGGCATAAAACAGAGAGTGGCGGTAAATGGTATACAGTCAGAAGAGATGCAAGTCACAAATGGGGTACCTCAGGGTTCATTCCTGGGGCCATCCTCTTCAATATCTTCATCAGTGTCAATGCAGATGGACTGGAGGGTAAGGTTGTGTGTTTGCAGATGACACCAAGATCTGCAACAGAGTAGATGATCCAGATGGTGTGGGCAGAATGAGAAGAGATCTGAATAAACTAGCAAAATAGTTGGAAGAGTGGCAACTGGGGTTTAACACAAAGAAGTGCAAGATCATGCACATAAGGAAGAGAAACCCTAAAGCCACCTATAAGCTGGGAGGGGAGTTGCTGGCAGTCACAAGGGAAGAAAGAGACTTGGGCGTCATTATCACCGATGACCTGAAATCATCCAAGCAGACCTCTAAAGCAGTAGGTAAAGCTAGAGGGATGTTGGGGTGTATTAGTATGGGTATCACAAGTCAGGAGAAGGAAGTAATAATCCCTCTTTACAAGACACTGGTTAGGCCCCATCTGGAGTACTGCGTGCAGTACTGGTGGCCACACTTTCACAAGGACATTAACCAAATTGAGGCAGTCCAGAGAAGGGCAGCCAAAATGGTGCAGGGACTGCATCAGAAAACATATGAGGACAGATTAACTGAACTCAATATGTATACCTTAGAGCAAAGGAGGGAGAGAGGTGATATGATTGAAACATTCAAACACCTTAAGGGCATTAGCAAGGTGAAAGTGTCTAATATGTTTCAGTATAAGAAAAATAGCAGGTCAAGAGGACACAGCATGAGATTAGAGGGAGGCCGATTAAGGGGTAATGTGAGGAAGGTCTTTTTCACAGAAAGAGTGGTGGATGCATGGAACCGCCTACCTCAGGAAGTGGTGGATATGACTACAGTGCAGGGCTTCAAACAGGCATGGGATAGGCATAAGGGAGCAACACAGATGAGTATGAATAGATAGGCCATTGACAGAGCAAAGGCCTATAGCACATTCATAAGGTAGAAAAAGAAATGGGCAGACTGGATGGGCCTTGCAGTCCTTATCTGCCATCAACTTCTATGTCTCTGTGTTTCTATGTTTCAAATGTAAACAAGGTGACATGATGTTTTTGTAACATAAAACATTACCAACTCCTTTTGATTCAGCCCTCCCTCAGCAGGTGACCTCCCCCTTTCCAAATCCCCAGCCCCTTCTCTTTCCTCATCATCCTCATTGGCATTCATTTCCATGAGCAGTGTTTTGAGTGTTTTCCTCCAATGAACTTTATACTAATCTGCAACTAGATGGTATTGGGTTTGTTATCTGGCTTTGAACAGATGCTGGGAATGTGCCACTACTGCTATTTCCATCTGTGTTTTCTCAGATATCTCCATGTCATAAAGTCTCTAATGAAGTCCAGCCCAGTCTGATTTTATTGGCTATATACCTTGATTCCCCTTTTATTTTCAGATGATTAAAATGTGATTGTCAACCAGATCCTCCACCTTCAGCTGTTAATTACTGCCTTATGAAATGGCTCAGCTTCTGTTGAAAAGATAATGGTTGGAGCAAAGCTTAATGGTAAGAAAATACTTAGATGAAGTAAAACAAAACAAATACTGTGACTCTGGACATTTTCTTGCCCTGCAGAAAAAAAAAACATAAATTGTTAGGCCATATACTTACTGTTTACAGAGTTAAATAGCTATTTTCCACTGGTGGTGGTGGTGGGTGGGGGACTTAAGATATAGAGCTCAGAAAAAGACATCCATGCGGCCTGACACCATAATTCAAATCCTGTGCCATTGATTTTTCCAAGCAGCCTTCTAAATTATTAATGTACAGTGCCAGAAAGGATGTCCCATTGCCTTGTATTGAGTGGTTCCCATCACAAAATACAATCCCTCCCCATTATTTTTGCATACAGTATTTTAAAAATCATGCATCTCAGATTGCTTGCTCCCACAATGGTAAAGGAACATTGTTTTGAAGAAGCGACTGTTGCCTCAAAGTAAACTTTAAAAACATGATACTTGGGTACAATTCTGCTTGCATTCCATTTATATTTGATATATTTCTCCTCCTCACAATTAATTACTAAAGACATGTGTATGAATATATGATTGCTGTCCCTTAGGGTTTATTTGAGTTCATCTGCCTTAATAGCTTACTTCCTACTCCAAGTCATAACTCTATTGTGATATCACAGTCTGTTGCCATGGGGTAACTGTGATTACAGGCAGTGCCTATGTCTTCAGGTAGGGAGAAGGCAGCAGAAATAGATGAACTCTTCAGGTGCTGAAACCTGTTTTCATACAACTGACCTCAGTAATAAATAATGGAGGAGAAATACAGAACTAGTGGAAAATACAAGCTGGACTATGCTGAATACAGTATTGTGTTTTGTTAAAGTTCACCTGAACGTGCCACCAGATCTTTAAGTTATCATGATTGTTGCTCATGTAAGTACATTAATCCTGAAATTAAAAAAAAAAAAATTAAAAAAAGAACTCTTTTTAAAACATCTGGATTGCTAAAAAGCTTCATATCAAATAAAAATTAAGTTGAAAAGTTAAAAATGTATTTCTTAGATCAGAATAGAAATAAAACAAGAGATTGAATCAGCTTTTTCACTTATTTCAAAACAGAAGAAAAATATTGTACATTGCCTAATTTTGTCTTTGGTTAGATGTATAAACATAGGGTCAACCAATTTCATTCCTCAGTGACTTTTAATTGGACAGACTACAACAGTATCAAAATCAGAGTACTGCAGACTACAAGAGAAAATGATTACCATTGCCAGCAGCCAGAGTTTTTGAGGACCGGGATGACCTGCTGTGCTGGCTGGTTCTCCAGCATCGCCTTATCTTTAGGAGCCTAGAAGACATTACCGAGGCTGTCCGTGAGATGGTGGTGGCTCAGTACCAATGGCAAACACCATCGCCAGCACCACCCCTCTGCCAGGGGTGCCAGAGCGTGCCTGTACTGTAGGCATTAACGTTTTCTGGCTGAACTGTTTTACCCAGTGTTTGCACCCACCCACTCCTTACTTTCCCCTTTACCTTCTGTTTTATTATTGCTTTTTCTTAACAGTAAAGTTTCTGTTTTTATGCTGAAGCAGCTGTGTTGGGTGTCTGGCCTTGGTGCCCTCTCTGCCCACCCACAGCCACCCCTAGTGTGCAGCTCCCTACCTGGTGCCCTGGACAGGGCTGTGCTATATTCAGCACTGCACTGCTGCACTGTGCTGTGCTTTCACCTGCTGTTTGTGCAGAAAGCAATGTGTAAGCCATCCTATATTCAGAGAGTTTAGCACTGTGCCATGGAACATAGCAGGCTGTGGGACTGGTGCAGGTGCAAACTGTGGTGCAGCACAACCTTTGCACCTCTGCACACTTTGGAATATCTGGCCCCAAGTGTTCACGTCTCATAAATAGAAAACTGTTTTGTTTATTGTATTTTGATGTGTTAGCAATTACTTGCTACTTTTATAATAAAATGTTTGGTTTGTGCAGTGAAACAAAATTGCTTTAGCTTTTGCTTTTCATGCTGCTATTAAAAAGAATTCAATAGAATTGTGGTATTGTGATGTCAGAAACTGCCAGCATTTAAGGGTCCAATGTATTTCAATGAGAAACTAAGTACATTTTCTACCTCTTTCAAAAGAAATAGATACTTCTTTCAGCAACAAACTTTGCCTTTTATATGTTTGTACTATTGTGGTCCATCTGTATGATTTTACTAATTTTTAAACAACAGTTGTCTCCTCCTTTCTTCTTTCCAAGTGAAATCTACTTGTGAAGAAAATGTCACCTGTTAATTGTAACAAAATATTTCATGTTTTCAAAAATCACTTATTGCTATTAAATATATAATATTTTGGTGGTAGAGTGTTATTTCTCTATAAAGACCTGAAAACAGGTTTGAAGTTTCCCATTGAAATGCACTGCCAGCCTTGCCAATAAAACTTTTCTGACATCATAATACAAGAATTCCATTGGATTATTTTTGTTTGTTTGTTTACTAGTAGTTGCCAAAATACAAATAACATGATGAAAAGATAATTAAAACAACAAATAAAAGCAAACAAAATGACTGCAGAGACATCTAAAGACCCCCACACCTTCATTTTTTAAGATGTGTGTATTTACTAAGCACTTGCCTTTAAGCAAGAATTAATGCCAGATGCAGGTAAATTCATTTTGGTTTGCTCTTTTCAAGTGGGCAAAAAGTCAGCCATATTATAAAAATAATTTTTCAATTCTATTGCCATTTTTTTTCATGCTGTTTGAGAAATTGAACTGGAGAGATGGTCAGGCATCTGGTAGCTGGGGTTCAATGGGAAGAAGTGCAAGGTCATGCACATAGGAAGGAAGAACCCAAGGACCAAATACAGTCTAGGGGGAGTTAAGGTTACTGAATCAGAGTAGGAAAAAAAAAACTTGGGGATAACTATCACCAGCAACCTTAAACAGGCTATGCATTGTAGGAAGGCAGTGCTCAAGGCTATCAGAATGCTGATCAGTATTGCTAGAAGGTTAATGAGGAGAAGGAAGGAGGTTGTACTTCTGCTGTACAGATTCTTGGTGCGATCACGCCTATAATACTGTATGTAATTCTGGAGCCCCAAACTGAAAAAGTATATAAGCAGCTCAAGGCATTTTGGATGAGGGCATCAAAGATGGTTCAGGGACTGCAGGGCAGGGTATATGGGGACAGACTGAGAGAACTCAACATGTACTCACTAGAAGAGAGGAAAAAGAGAGCGGACATGATTGAATTCTTCAAGTACCGAAAAAGTAGGAACAAGTTGGATATCAGCAAATGTTTCTGTCTCAGGGATAACAAGACTACAAGGGGGGCAATATTTTCAGCTGGTGGGTGGAAGATTCAAGAAGGAGGTCAGGAGACAGTTATTTACAGAAAGGGTAGTGTAGAGGTGGAGCAAACTCCCATGTGAGGTAGTCATACAAATAACAGTGGGGGGGGATTTAAGAGAGGGTGGGATAGGGAGAAGGGGAGGATCAGGGATGGAGAAGAGGTAAGTGTGGCCTACTATAATCTCTGGATCAGGGGCATCACAATTGAGTAGAGTTGATAAGGCCTTCTCCTGGCTCTTTCATATGTTTGTATGCTCAATAAGATTGTAAATTAGCTTCCCAATAAGACATTTATTTCATAGCCGAGAGGCAGTCAAACTTCTTACTTCAGGGTTGAACTGTACAGCACACACTTCAAAATCAGAAAATTTCAGAAGTAAGCTACCAGTATATTCTTGTGTACAGTTTTAAAAGACAATTTTTAGTTAAGTTCTCTGGGAATTCTCTGGGCCTGGTCTAGGTTATACATTCCCTGCTAGCAAACTCATTAATACAATTAGGCTTGTTTTTGTATTAGTATATTGCAATCTACGGATACTTGACTTAGGTAACTTCAGAATTGAATCACATGCAAATTTACCTTTAAATAACAATAATCTAAAAGTTTCTCTAACATATATATTAGGAAAAACATAGTCATAGTTATAAAGCGATTTCAATGTGAAAACACAAGTCTTAGAGTCATCATAATAGAAAACACCATTCACAATGATAACACTGATTATGGCTGTCTATTTATTTCTTTGTGAATGAATCCATGTCATTGTGATAGGCTCAGGTTTTCTATCAGTAAAAAACATAACTGCAGCACGGGGGTAACAAACTGCAAAATAGAGTACTATGAGAAAGTTAATAAACTAGCAATAATACCCAACAGGGTTGGTAGTATTGGGCTAAACCTACATCCCCAGGGGCATAATGAATCCTAACTTCATAGGTGGAGGGCCTTATAGTTCATGGAAAGGCAGGTATAGCCCACACCACCCACCTTGGTGGGCATGTTTACATTTAGAAAATGGAACAAAAGAGATGGGCACAAAATATAGAGTTTGCAATTAAAGAAGTCAACTTTATCAACTTTTTAATTTTTTTAATTGTTGGAGAAAACAATAGTCCATTTTTAGTAGGGGTGTCAAAAGAAAAATAATGCACTGATATCGCGGATGCATACTCCATCAATGGGGTGCCCAAATAAAAAATAAGAGATCACTGTTTAATGTAGGAATTGAAGTTATTTGGAGAGTTGAATGTGTGCTTCACTGGACTGAAGTTGTTAGCTGTACTGGAAGCTGCATGTGCTATGCTGCTTGAAACTGCAGGTGGCATGGTAGAGCTGCTTGCTGCAATTTGCTCAGTGTGTTCAGGCTTGAGCTAAAGGTTTTGCAATCCTCCAAACCTGCAGTCCTGTAGTTATCTAGACTTGTTTCAGACCTATGTCTTGTAATACTCATGATCTTGTGATTAGACAGGCTGGTGTCTGAAAGCAGTTGGACGACCTTCAGTCTGATGCTGTGGTTGGTGTATTACAGACTGAGGTTTGCTCTGGGCTTTGCTTAATTTAGGCATAAGATTGCCCAATTAATTTTTCACCATGGCCTCTCAGGTGTTTCAGCAGTCTTTAAAATCCAGGTATGTCTGTGGGTATCGGCAAGGATGCAGATAGAACACTGGAGCATCTGCCGGTATTTGTTGTGGATATTTTTCAAAGGATTGCATAGCAGATTTACCTTATCTTCATACATTAATCCTTTTGAATTCTACTTGTTTACCTCAAAAGGATTCTGTGGGCTTCGTCTCTGCATTGTGTGACATTTTTTTTCAGTTTATAGTTTATTGAGGTTTTATATTATATGTCACAAATACATAAAACAAATGATACCAACCTAGGGGCCAGATATTCAAAGTTTAGCGTGTGCAAATCGGTTGCGCTGGACTAGTGCCAATTTGCTCCGACTGCTATATTTAAAAGGACATTTAATGCCAGTGCTAGGTGTTAGCGCTGATGCTAAATTATAATGTATGCAAGGGAGGGACTGAGGGGAGGGGCCCTGAATGCCTGTGCACCAGCATATTCAAAGGTATAGCGTGCTTTATAGGCATTAGTGCAACCTGTAGTGTGGCACTGAATACTGATGAGAAAAGGCTGGTGGTAATGTGGTGGCAGTGCCCCCCCAAAGCATGATTCCCAATCCCGATATCCACCCTATGACGTTATGTCCCTGGTAGTCTACTGGTCCCCCCACCCTCAAGCACATATCCTGACCCCCATTGCAAATAAATATAACATCTTTTGCCTGGTAGTCTGGTGGTCCACCCACCCCTGAGCACATATCCTGACCCCTGTTGCACATAAAAATATAATTTTTTCCCTGGTAATCTAGTGGTCCCCCACCCCCAAGCACATATCCCAACCCCCATTGCAAATAAATATAAAATCCTTTCCCTGGTAGTTTAGCAGTCCCCCCACCTGGCAGTGACACCCCTCTCATCCCAATAAAGTCTGAGAACAGAGCCCGGCACCAGCTTAGCCCTCCTCTCACCACCATGGCCAGCCGCCGACTGAGGTAGGAAGGAGCACTCCTTCCTACCTCAGTTGGCAGCTGGCCATGGTGGTGAGAGGAGGCTGAGCCAGTCACCAGCTCTGTTCTCAGACTTATTGGGATGAGTGGGGTGTCACTGCCAGGGTGGGGACCGCTAAACTACAAGGAAAAGGTTTTATATTTATTTGCAACAGGGTCGGATACATGCTTTGGGGGGTGGGGACCACTAGACTACCAGGAAATAAGTATATTTGTATGTGCAATGGGGTTGATACGTGCTTGGGTGGGGGGACCACTAGACAACCAGGGAAATTATTATATTTTTATTTGCAATGGGGGTCAGGATACATGCTGGGGGTGGGGAAACCACTAAACTACCAGGGAAATGATTGTATTTTTATTTGCAATGGGGTGGGGATACATGCTGGGGGTGGGGACCACTAGACTACCAGGGAAACGATTATATTTACATTTGAAATGGGGTCGGATATATGCTGGGGGTGGGGACCGCTAACTACCAGGGAAATTCTTGTATTTTTATTTGCAACAGGGTGAGGATACATGCTGGGGTAGGGAGACCACTAAACTACCAGGAAATTATCTTAATTTTTACTTGATCTGGGGGTCAGGGATTGTGCTGGGGGGTGGGGACCACAGATCACCAGGTATTTCTTTGATTGTCAGGGCTACCAGGTGTTAGGGACCATGCTGGGGGAGACAATAGCCTATCAGGGTGCATGCCTCTCAACTGTCCCTGTTTATGAGGGACATCCCTCATTTTACCCTTGAAACTGCCCTGTCCATCATCTTGAATGTCCAAATATGTCCATGTTCCTCTTTTCAGTGACACAAGAGCTGAGGGGTATGCCAGGGTGTGTAACAGGCACCACGTGGTCACAGGGACCATGATGGCAGGAAGGAACTGCCTGGCCCAGCAAGTCTGCCCTGTCCCCTATCTAATGGATATGCTGCATATCCTAGTGAACCTATGGCCTATGGCCTCCCGTCCCCAACAGGTTCACCTTATGCCTGTCCCGTGCATTGAGTCCCCCCACTGTAATTCACCCACTACTGCAGTGGGGTACCTATGCTGTTGGGGGGGGCATGCTCCAGGGCATGTATGGCCACAGTGGCCACGGACAGTGTGTCTGTGTTTAGCTATCGATCTGTGAGAGTGTGTGTGTGTGTATATATATATATACTGTGTATATATACACACACACACATAGTACAGGTCAAGCTTGCACAGATGCATGGGTGCAGTGTATGCACTGACTGCCTGCCGGCACACAGTTCCTGCTGCTTCCAGCCTGTACTTCCATTCCTACCAACAGGGGATGCTGTGGTCATGCCTTGGCCTGCAGTGTCCAGCCTGTTCTTCCATTCTGACTAAAAAGGGGAGATTTGTGCTCCGTGCAGTAGCACCGGGCAAACTGCATGGTACTGTATGCTAAGCAGCAGTTAATGATATGCAAATGTACCTGTTTGCCCACAGATTACCTAAGTAGGCTCATTTGCATGGGAGCTTTGAATATAGCTCCCATTTGCCCTGGCTAACTAGTTTGCCCCAGGCTAATGTGTTAGCACTGTGCAATCAGGTTAGCCCCAGTCAAACCTCACTTCAGCATAGCACAGTTCTACAGTGTGTTGCTTACATTGTTGTTTGCAGTAGATGTGAGACATCTCTTTGCAATCACACACAATGTTCTCCATCTGCAACACTGGCTTTCTCCAGGGTCTAATGAGCTGCAGTAGCAGTGTGCACTTCCCTGTTGCTATATTCAGTGCTGTCTTATTCCCGGGCTATTTTTGCCCTGCACTCCTGGCCCTGTTTGCCCAGCTTTCTTTGCTTGCTATATTCAGCTGGTTTTGCTATTTATAACAGCGGCTTTTCCTTTTCAGTATAGCTTACTTTGTGCTCCGGCTAAGTTTGCCCGCTGGGCAGTGCTAATTTAGCCCCCAGGCAAAGATTTGAAATTCTGGCTCTAGTTCTCCAAACAAAACCAGACCACAAAATCTAGAGGATACAATTGGTTCCAGCAAACAAGGACATATTCTGAGATCAATAAATTATTCAGTGACATATCTAAAACAAAACAGAAACTCAATACCTCTTCCATCTAAACTGATTACAGTGTTGTAACCCTACAGTAAACCTTAACCTCAACAGTCCAAGTAATCAGAAAACTAGAAAACAAAACTTAATGGCAATATTCACAGTAACAATATGTGCATTAACTGACTTTATCAAAATAATTAACAAGTAAACAGTCTGAGTAAGTTAAAGTGCTAGATAAAAAAAAGGCCCCTCACATAGGGACAAACTCCTGAAAGTTACTCAAACTCAGAGAGTGTCACCATATTAAGGCTGGGGGGAGGGCAGCGACATCCAGCATCCATTAAGCATAGAACCTGATTGGATATTTGAAGATGTGCAAAGATAAACTCTCACACCAAGCTCCAGGAACAATAAGGAGCAACAGGTTGATCAGGATAAGTAGGGCTTCCACATTTATTACGTTCACTTGCGCGCATGCGCAAGGAACGTCTTGGGAGAATAGGACATTTTGGAGGTGTGACTGTCCTGTGCAATCCACTGCTCCATTGAGCAGGTGTGGCGGTCCTGCACCAATGGATGCAGGTGCTGTGTATGACAGCAGTGGTCTTCACTTCAAAGAAAACCACCACTGCGATCAGTGCTGGCAGCGCTTCTGTATGAGATGCCGAAACAAAATACGTCCAGCTTCTGCTTCAAGTCTGCACACCCCCCCCCCCCAAAGCTTTGGTGCCACACTGGGAGTCCACCCCAGCATGGCAAATCTTGTTTTGGCCGACGGCGGTGCCCAATCCCCATCGGCTCCACGTCCCCCAAACAGTTTTTGCCTGCCACGCTTGGAGCCCACCCCAGCGTGGCAAATGTCCCAAGATCATCTGAATAAAAAAAAAACAAAACCTATAAATAAGAAAACGTTCTATCGCTGTCTCCCCACCCCTCCCTACAACCTGCACCCACCCACTGCGCCCCTGCCTCCCCATCACCTCACCCCATACTTACTTCCGGAGTCTGGCGCGACGACCGTGGACCGGGAACACTTGCACTCTTCAAAGCCGACCGCAAACAGGAAATGCCGTAAGCTGTATAATGGGATAGATAGGGTTTTTCAACTTTATTGCATATCTCAGGCATTTTTAAATTTTGCACCAAATTTTCAACATGGGGTTTTGGGACTCCTCTAATGAATGCTGTCACTGTCATGGTGTTGTCTGGTGCTCAAGGGTGATTTCAGAGTCACTGTGCGTAAATCACCTTCTGGAATGATTAACAAAACGACACTGCCAGTGTTCATAAGGTGGGCTCTCAAAAGCCTATTTTGAAAATTTGGTGAAAATTCTAAAATGACCGCTTTACTGTGCGGCATTATGAAGTTCCTATGCACGTCAGAAGCTCACGAATTTCTCATTATTTTCACTAGATTTTCAACATTGCCATTTTTACCATACCTCCTTATGAGCAGTACAGCTGTCATTTTCACATCCTGCCCAAAACGTGTTTCCGCTTTCATGTAGCGCAGACAATGGCGCAGTCGGTATGCAAAATCAATGTGCGGGACACATTAAGAAAATCACAGTGACACTGTTCATTAGCAGAGGTCTTAAAATGGCTATGTTGAAAATTTGGTGAAAAATTCCTAAAAATGACTGTTTTACGAGCGGCATTGCGCAGTTCCTACGCAGCTCATAAGTTTGTGAATTTTCATATTTTCACTCCAGATTTTCAACATTGCCATTTTACCACACCTCCTTATGAGCAGTGCAGCTGTCATTTTCACATCTCACCTAAAACGTCTGCCGACTTCATGTAGCAACAATGGCACAGTCGGTGTGTGAACTCAATGTATGGGACACATTAAGAAAATCACAGTGTCACTGTTCATGAGCTGAGATCTTAAAATGGCTATGTTGAAATTTGGTGAAAAATTCCTAAAAATGACTGTTTTGACGAGCGTCGCTATGCAGTTCCTACGCACTCATAAGCTCACGATTTTCAATATTTTCACTCCAGATTTTCAACATTGCCATTTTATCACACCTCCTTATGAGCAGTACAGCTGTCATTTTTACATCTTGCCCAAAACGTGTTTCCGCCATGTAGTGCACAATGGCGCAGTCGGTATCGTAAATCAACTGAATGGGACACATTAAGAAAACCACAGTGACACTGTTCATTAGCAGAGGTCTTAAAATGGCTTGTTGAAAATTTGGTGAAAAAATTCCTAAAAATGACTGTTTTACGAGCAGTGTAGTTCCCACAAAGACGCCGTAGGTTTAGGACCTCAATATTTTCACTCCAGATTTTCAACATTGCCATTTTACCACACCTCCTTATGAGCAGTACAGCTGTCATTTTCGCCATCCTGCCCAAACATGTTTCTGCCTATGAAAAGGCACAAGAGTCGTGTGCGAACTCAATGTTTGGGACACATTAAGAAAATCACAGTGACCCTGTTCATGAGCAGAGGTCTTAAATGGCTATGTTGAAAATTTGGTGAAAAATTCTAAATGACTGTTTCATTTAGCCGCATTGCGAGTTCCTACACACGTCATAAGTTCGCGAAATTTCAATATTTGCACTCCAATGACTTCCAGATACCTAAACAGCACATAGAAGCAAGCAACATTCGGCATTGACAAATGCTTGTACTTCTTTGTCACTGATTTTTTTAAGCCATGTCCAAGTGCAAAATACCAAAATACCTGCAAGCGAACGTTCGGCATTGACAAATGCTTGTTTATATAGTGTCATGCATATTTAAATGAGAGAGGTTCTAAACCTGCTAATTTATGCATGCTGTCATCCCATTCATCCATAGTAGGGATTTATTCTAATGTCCATTTCCTATACAGCAGTCTTTTGGCTTCTGTAATGGCTGTCATAAATCATAAGTCGAGATGTTTATGCCTGACTGGGAGTTTGTTGGTATTGCCCAGGACCATGAGGGAATCATCCCTAGGTACTTGACACTGCAAAACTCCCAACATGCATGGCTGGAGCTTGCACCGCCAGTTCAACAGCTTAGGACAGGAACAGAGAATGTGTAATGTGTCACTAATGTCACGAAGCATTGGGAGGAAAAGGGCAGTTTGCACATGTAGCTCCTCATATTTTTATGTAAAGTCTCATATCACCCCATTTTCAATGTACTCTCAAATCCTTTTTTGAAGGTTTCCTTGGTCTTGCTTACCACTATCCCAGTAGGTAGCCTATTCCAGAGATTAACCACCTCTGCATTTGCTGACCTAAACTTTGTAACCTTTATTCGTAATAGGTGGCCTCTTGTTGACATGCCATTGTTCTTAAATTCAAAATTCATTTTTGTGTTTGCTTGCACGCATGTGCAAGAAACATAGTGCTATCATCCGAGATTTCGTAGGTGTGGCACCCATCTTCCAATGCAGTCAGTGTGTTTGCAGGCATGGCCACAGTTTGCCAATGAATGCTGCAGCTGTCTCATGACAGCAGTTGAAAATGCAGTGCCGTACAGTTGAAGGCAGAGCTCCGCTTCAGTGAGCAGCGAGAAGCCACTGCCTGCGCATGCGCTCCCCCCAACACACACATGCACGCATGCATATTGCATGCTAATGCACTCCTCCCACACAATGTATGGCCGACGGGGGTGCCCAATCCCCCATCGGCTCCAATGTCCCCCCCCAACAGACAACCGGGTGCCACGCTGGGAGCCCACCCCCAGCGTGGGCAACAGTCCGTGATGGCCGATGGGGTGCCCAGTCCCCATTGGCTCCACTGCCTCCCCCAAACAGCCTTCCTGGTGCCATGTCATCCAAGAACAAAAAGAAACCTAAAGAGAAAACCTTCCCTCGCTGACTGTCCTGACCCCGCCTCCCCCACCCGTGTCACCCTCTGTGCATCCTGCCTCCCACACCTGCCACACCATACTTACCTCCGGAGTCTGACGCGATAATCTTCGTGGACCGGAACATGTCTGCACTCTTCAAAGCTGACCGCTGGACTGAGGAAATGCCGTAAGCTGTATTATGTAATAAACAGGGTTTTTTCAACTTTGATGCATATCTCAGGCATTTTTGGGAATTTTTTCACCAAATTTTCAACATGGGGTTTTTGGGACCCCACCTCATGAATTCAGTCACTGTCATTTTGTTAATCAGCCCCGGAAGGCGATTTCACGGTCACTGCACAGAACCTCCTTTCGGGACCGATTTACAAAGTGACAGTGTCACAGTTCATGAGGTAGGCCTCCAAAAACCCTACGTTGAAAATCTGGTGAAAAAATTCTCCAAAATGACTGTTTTATAAGCATGCATTGTGTTGTTCCTACGCACGCTCGTAAGTTTGCGAATTTTCACTATTGTCACTCCAGATTTTCAACATTGCCATTTTACCACACCTCCTTATGAGCAGTATAGCTGTCATTTTTCACATCTCACCCAAAATGTGTTTCCGTGCATGTAGCACACAATGGCACAGTTGGTGTGTGAAATCAATGCTTGGGACAGATTAAGAAAATCACAGTGACACTGTTCATGAGCAGAGGTGTTACAATTACTATGTTAAAAATTTGGTGAAAAAAGTCAATAAAATGACTGTGCTACGAGCGACCATTGCGCAATTTCCACGCACCCTTGTAAGTTCATGGATTTCTAATATTTTCAGTCCAGATTTTCACCACTGGCATTTTTACACACTTCCTTATGAACTGTACAGTTGTCATTTTTCACACCATGGCCGAAATGTATTTTCGCACTTCCAGCACAGAAATGCATGGTCGCTGTGGGAAATCACTGTTCGGGACAGATTAAGAAAATCACAGTGACACTGTTCATGAGCGGAGGTTCCAAAATGCCTGTGTTGACAATTTGCTGTAAAAATCCCCAAACTAATTGCATTATGGGTGTAATAGTTCTTCCTACACACATGCTCGTGACTTCACCAGTTTTTTATTATTTTCACTGCAGATTTTCAACATTACCATTTTTCCAACTCAACATGAACACTACAGCTGTCATTTTCACATCCTGTTCAAAATGTGTTTTGCACCTGTGGTGCCGAATATTATAGTCGCTATGCAAAATCAGCTTTCAGCTAACAAACTGATATTGCCACTGTTCATAAGGTGGGGGTCACAAAAAACCCATGTTGAAAATTTGGAGTGAAAATGCCAACGAACGCCTGAGACATTAGGGTTTCTGACCATAACGCCCCACCCTGTAGAGACTGACAGGCATCAGGGGTGTGACTTGGGATTCTCGCCTGTAATGCTCATACCATTCCACACCCTGCAGCCAGTGAGAGGCATCGATGCATGTCTTGAACTCTTCGGCTCCAAATTCACCCCATTCTCCTATACAGCACCCATCTCACTGTATTTCCTGATGAAATGGGGTGAGCATAAGGGCCAAAGACCCCAAGGCACACTGTGACACTTGGTGTCTGCAGGGTAGGGTGTGGTGACATGGCATGGCCGTTATGCCTGATGACCTAAAGGCACACCCCAATGCCTGTCAGTCTCTGCAGGGTTGGCTTCAGTTCAATACTTCACTGCCATTCCTATTATGCAGCTCTCTAACTCCTACACTACCAATGCCAATGCCAGCAAGCAAACATTCTGCATTGACAAATGCTTGTTTTTCTTAGCAAGTCATCATGTAGTATATCACAAAGCAAGAATAGGTCTCCTCTTTTTCTTCTAACCTATAGAGGATGTAACGTGAGCTTATTTAGCCTATCATTGTAAGGAGTGTGCTGTATTTTTTTGACTTACTTCTTTATTTTATGCTGAACCCTTTCAACTTTTTTTATGCCTGCCTTTTTGTAAGAACACCATATCTGTCCTCCATTTCCAGCTGAGGCCTTACATAGGACATATAAAGAGGCACCAGCTCTGACTTTTTATGTTTCTCTTTATTACTCCCATAACTCTGTTAAACCTTGGCCACTGCAGAGGTGTATTGTTCCTAAAAACTTAAGCTGGTATCCACAATCATATCAAGATCCCTTTCTTTGTTTACAGATCATAGAATGGTGTTACTTAACATGTAGGTAGTTATGCTGGGGGAGGGGGGTCTTTTTACCCATGTGTGGGACACAGCTTTTATCCATGTTGAATGGCATTCCCCAATTTTATGCTCAGTCAGTTATTTTGTCCAAGCCTGATTGTATTGTCTTGATTTGTTCTAGGGTACCACATGGTCCCCCTAATTTTGTGTTGTCTGCGTACTTTATCATGTAATTCTGTACGTATTCACTTAAATCAGCAATGAAGAACTGAAATACAATGGGGCCCAGGATCAAACCCTGAGGCATGCCACTTGTCAACTGCCTCGCTCCAGACATATACAGTAACTATTCAGTGATACCCTCTGCGTTCTATCTAATAGTGAGCCTTCTTGTTGATGACATCTCTAGCACTCAGTTGTGTTTACCAAGTTCATCTTTTTCAACTGCTTGGGTGATCTGTACCACAGAGGCCATGTTTTTAATGGCATAAGTTTACCCCCCATGTCCCTTCAGGATCCATAAGCAATGGACCAGCACCATTCCCAGTCCTCCTCATCTAAATGGCAGCCAAGTTGTTTTTCCTATCTAGATATCAATTTGTCTGTTGTGGAGGTATATTCCTGCAACAGTCCTTTATAGGGGGGTTAGAAAACTACCCTCCACCAGTCAATCCTAAGATATCATTCCAAGTGATCTTACAGGCAATTTGAGGTTGTGTGACAATCTGACTTATCAGTCCTTGGTGTCATCCATATTTATTTTGAAGAAGTTTGGACAGAGGTCTCATAGACCATCATAATCATACCTGGCCATGTGCAATTGTATGCTCTCAATCATACTTTTCAAACCAGGCCAGTTGCAATATCGGGGAACAAAACTGGCAAGTGCTGTAGTTTGTCTTCATCAGCGGAAATTATCAGTGGCTGGTGGGCAGCTTGAACTGTTTGTTGCTTTCTCATTTTTTTTTGATAATATTGAGATCTCTATGTTGGAGTTGCTGGAGGAGCAAAAGTCAGGTTCATTGATTAGGTCTGCACTGTGGCCTTTACTAAGTGTTGTGGTGGCAATCAATCCTGGCACAAAGATTTCATTATCCAGACACAGTACTACTGCTCCTCAGCTGAAGTTCTGACCTCTGCACAGAACTGCCGGAGCCGGTGTTACGTGTTTCAAAGCTTTATGTTTCCCACTGTACTGTATAGTTTATAGCTGAAGCTGAGCCATGGAAAGCATTGACAGCTCACTGAGTGTTTTGTTTGTATTTAATTCTTCCCTATCACTCTCTATTTGGTTTAAATCAGTGTTAGTCACAGACATGAAGTGCTCAGTTACACGGTTTCTTTGTAGGCTCTTTTTTGCAGGTTGTGACTATTGGGCAGCTTGGTCCTTTTTAAGGAAGTGATTTTGTATTGTTTCTATAGGTTGAATTTTAGCGGCAGGTGATCTAACATTTTTTTTGCGATCTCAAAAAAAAAATGGCTATGGCTATGGGTCAACCTGAAAAACTGAAAGTGGGCACATGGACATTAGTGTGTAATGAGGCAGGTTGGCATGGGACTTGTTTTTACCTGTGCTCTCTTGGTACATAAATGTACCACTAAGTAAGGGGCAAAGACAATCACAGGCCAGGATATTTTGACCCATTTTCTTATACAACTGGACCAATAGATCTGTCCTAAATACACCAAGGAAGACATAAAGTAATATAACAGACAATGACAGTTACTAAAAATAAGAATAAATGCACTGACCCACATTGCCGAGTCATTTAAATGTTTTCTTTTCCTTTAAATCATAACCTTTTTTAAAACATTTTATCTACTTAGTTCTGTTGAGGTGTTTTTTTAGTCCTACCCTCACAAAACCTATGGTGTCAACTTTAAAATCTGCCACAGAAGATGGGTGTCTGTAGTGGACGCTGTCACATGCTGCAAATGTGCATTTTGGGGGAATTGAAAGTTGACACACATAGGGTTCATTAGCCTGGGGCTAAAAAAGACCTTGACAGAAAGAAGTCGGTAAATTTATAAACAAAACCAAAAGAAACAATGGGGCCTAATTATTTCAATATGGTCAGCTGACTTAGGAGGAGTGCTTCAAGGGATATTGAGGATTCAGCATTGAGGGATGCAGGAGTCATAACAAGAGAGAGAAGTGGGTGCCAGTGGAAGGAGGCTGGTAGGGTACATAGAGGGTAGGAAAGCATGGGGGGTTATATGTTTATTAAATAGTTTGGTGGAGGGGGATACCAGAGTGGACTACATGGGAGACAGTAAGGTTTGTCTAAAGTGCTAAGCAAGTTCAACCCTGCCTAATACACAAATATGTTATCACATTTCCTATTTCAGTTAAGGGCTGTCAAAACCACAGGAATCGATATGATGGTTGATCTGAAGCCTTTTTTGTAAAAGTCCAACATTTTTATGTGCATGTTATAGGGGTATCAGAATAGAGACCTGAGCAACACAAACGTGAAAGAAAATGGTGAACTCAGTCTGATACAGTAACTAAACCATGAAAAGAACTCTGTGTATGAATATGAATGTATAATCACATGTGTCTTGTTTCTATTTAAACCTACTGCTTCGCTCCTCTATCTTTGTAAATAGATGGGTATGCTGTGGATCTCCCGCAGACATGCCTTTCTGCCTTTCTCTGTCCATTACCATTGAGATTGTCAGGTTCAAAAACAGATCAATACTGTTATTTGGTGACTGCAACAAATTGTTTGCTATAACAGACATTTCACCTTGGGTTTATATGTTACAGAAATGTACTACATTTTTTAACTACTGTATGCCATACTTGATGAGGCAGACTGTCAAAGAGCAGCTGATGCCTTCTGGAGAACTTTAACAAAACATAATGTTTAGACACATTTCAGCTTATATTTCACATTAATTCTGTATTTCTCCTTCCCATTATTTATTACTGAGGCAATTTGCATGAAAACAGGATATTTGCTCCTGTACAGTTCATGTATTCCTGTTGCTTTCTCCCTACCCGAGGTCATATTGCACTGCTTGTGACATCACAGTTACTCCCATGGCAACAGATTGTGATGTCACAACAGATGCTTATGATTTCAAGTAGGCAGTAAGCTAGAGGCAGATGAACTCTAGGCGATGAATACCATGTATCAATGGAAATTTATTCAGTAATAAATAATTAAGAAGAGAAATCCAATGGCATCACCAGGCTGTTTTTGGGGATGCTGAAGCCTCTCTAATGTAAGCTCAAGCTCCCTCCAATCATTTTCACTGAAAAATTTTAAGACTCACAACTTCACTGCTTGCTGAGGAAAAAAAGGAGCCATGGTTTAGAGTCAGCACTTTATAGCTCTACCACATGGAGTGCACTTTCCTTTTTCTTTGCCTGGCCCGGGTCCTCCGGATCCCACTGCGATTGTTGGTGGTGCTAGTGGTGGAGGTCGGGAGCTCTACTCCCACCCAATGCTTTGGTTGCCTCTGAACAGTGGCAGGGCAGAACTTTAGTGGTCTGGATGCTGGTTTCTGCCCAGACACACTTTGCTGCTGCACCTCATGGTCTGTCTGCCCAAACTTGTCCCCTCTTGGTGAATGCCGCATGGACCACGATCAGCTGGGTGCCTAGGTCTGCAACTGCAGTGGCACTAATTTACTTTGGAAGGGAGGTGGGGAAGAGAGCTGAGCAGGGGAACTCCACTACCAATGACCACTAAAATGGATGCTGTCACTTCATTTGGAGGGAGGGGGGCTACAGGAGAATGACCACAGTTGAGGTCATCTCAGGGGACTGGAGCAAGAAAGGGGTTCAAGGAGTCCACAAAACAGATAAACATAAAAACAAAGAAATGGCAAAACTGAAGGCAGAAAATAAAGAGGCCCCCCAAAAGGGCACCGCACCTTGCAACCAGCCCAGAAGGCCAGACAAAGGGATGGGAAGCAACCTGGAGCCCCCACAAAAGGGGAAGAGAAAGAAATTAAACAAAACAAAGAAGAGAAAAAAATAACCACTTCAGCAAAGCTGGGCAGGGCAACAGCCTGCCGACCACCAAGTGGCACTAGAGGCACTAAACAAAGGGGGAAGGACAGGGAGCTGCAATGGCAGCCCCATGTGTGGCAACACCCAATGTCAATGCCAGAAAAACAGCCAGCATACTGGAGAGGGGAGACTGGGGAACTGCAATAGCCCCCAAAAAACACAAACCATGCCACACTTATTCTGCAAAATAACAGGAAGCAAACTAACAGACTTGCCAAACCATATTGTTATTCAAACAAAAGAGAACCTGGGTGAGCATTACCCTCGTTACTTTGCATCTGAAATGTGGTGCTTGTGCTACATGCACTACTAGGCACCCAGCATCAGGACACCCCAGAAAACCCCAATACAAAAACTGAAAACTGAAGGAGCAGACAACTAAAGGGAGCACATCCTATGGAACTAGCTGCTGCTGGCCATCGAGAGGACTGCTGGTCCTTTTCTGGAGCTAAGGTGTGACTGCTGCTGCTGCTGGATACCTCTGAGGACCACTGGCTATAGAGGAGCAGCCATCCAGGAGCTACAAACCTGAGCTTCAGGTAAGCCTCCAGCCATCCATACTCCTGTGCTCTCTACTCTGTCAGTCACCCAGTCCAGAACTGACACTGGCTAGCAGGGAAGACCCTTTCTAGCCTAGAGGTGGACCTGACATTTGGACAGATGATTGGGTATCTGGGGCTAAGATCAGCCAATTTGGCTGATTTAGGGCCCCTTTCGGCACTGGCCAGAGACCTGGCCTGGCCAAGACAAAGGATCCAGTGCCAGAAGGCTCCAGGAGGGAAGAGGGGATGAGGATAGAGACAGAAAAGGTCAGCCAGCCAGTTTGGTCAATAAGCCAGCTGGCTATGCATGGGGTTGGCGAGGCGTTAACTCTTTCCCTCCCTGAGTCCTCTTTGGTCTGCTTGCCTGTCAAACTTTGGGGCACTACACTCGTCCACTCACAAGTCTGATGGAGAAAAAAGAAAGTCAGTCTCATGAGCAAACTGAGTGCACTGGTGGCTGGCTTCTGTGTACTGTGCTGTTGACAAAGAGAACATTGGGACATGCATCAGGACGTCACCATGGGAGAGCTCAGAGCTTGGGGCAGGGATTTGTCATCATCACTCCCAGGTTAGTTGGATCCCAGTCTGACAGGGAGCACAGGAGGGGTTACAACAAATGCGCTCTGCCTCCACTAGTCTCTTGGACTCTGTTCAGTGGATTCAGAAGCATGAGAGGTTTGGCATGCCTTGCCTTGTAGGAGGGAACACCTGGACAGGACTGGGAGTGATTGACATAAATTGGGATTGGGATTGGTGACCACCTTTTAGTAACTGCCATGGGAACACAGTCAGCATTGCTGGCACAGCAGGTATATTTTTCAGACAGGCACATATGTGGTACACATCTAAAAGGCTGTGCAACAAGAGTCTTTACACAGTTGTCTGGCAGTTTAGAGAAGGAAGATCTGTGCCTGTGGCGTGTGTGAAAAGAAATTTTGATTTATATAACACTTTTCATACAGACTGTATTCCTGAGTGCTTTGTAATCCAAAGAGGGAGGGAGAGAATTCTGCTGCCTTTTTTATATAGCAACCTACATAGACACAATCATACAAGTCATCCCCAAACTCCTTAGAATCCAGGAAGGGGGGGGGATAGTTTGCAGCACACAGGGAGATGCAAAGACCAGAAATTGGCAACAGAGAGAGAGAGAGGGGCAGGAATGTTGAGTGACTTGTTCAGAATTATGCCATGTGAAAGTGGTGGCTGTTTGCTCCAGGGTCCTGTAACCTTCCTAGCAGATCTGCTGGAATAGTGGTGTCTGAATGATCTCTTATTTGCTGTGGGGGACTGTAACCTTCCCAGCAGATCTGCTGGGATAATGGTGTCTCTCTTTCTGTTGTTCTCACTGGTTCAGTAACCACATTTTTGCACATGTACCATTTAATAAATTTCATTATAGCCAGGCTTCTCAAACATATATTTCACCATTAAAATGCAGGAAAAGCCACCATTTGAAGGTAAAATCTCAAAAGTTTCTGGAAAAGCACATCCCTGGACCCTCTTAGCTTTGTTAGGATTTTTACTGTGGGGCATTAGCCCCACCCCCAACTTTATACCTCTGGTGGTGCCCCTGGAGAAATCTATAGAATGTATACTGAATGCAAGCTGAATTGCACCTAAATATTATGTTTTTCAGAATTTTCCATGAGGTGTCAGCAGCTCTTTAATGAATTATGGTGTATAGTAGAGCATTGTTCTGTATAGAATTCCTTCCCTTTCACAATGTTGTTGTACCACAGTTCAAATGTCATGGAATGGAATTGTACCATTATGTGGTACAATAGCATTCAGAAGCTTCTAGAGACTGCATGTCAGTTTCATTCTGAAAGTGAATGAACCACTGCATGCACATTTGACATGATACTATACATTGTAAAAATACAGGATGAGCAACTTTATGCACAACAAATGTGTTCTGCCACCTCGGGGTTCTGATTCCCGTGGATCTCTTGAGCTTCACTCTCAATGTTGAAGGGAATCAGAACCCCTCTGTGGCAGAACACACTGGTTGTGCATAGTTGCCCGTCCAGTATTTTCTCTATGGCAAACTCTAGAAAGTATGAGCAAATGATATAAGAGAAACATAGGCTCTCATTTGAAATGCATATAGAAATAAAATCTGTAACAGCCAGATCTATGTAACATAAATCAGATACCTCAGGATATTTTGAAAGATTTGATTAAAATGATGATCATAGAATGTCCTATCTTGTTACAAAAGCAGTGGCTTACAAAGAAAAAATGTTTTTTCCAAAAAATATTTATTTTTTACTAACAATGGTTTATTGTCATGGATTCAATGACAGCAGGAGGATAAAGAGAATCATATGTAAATAGTATAGAGCTTTTGTATAACCTCTTAAGATATAAATGAACACTTATGCACTTTATCAAAATATAATGGGTGATGTCACTATGATGTCACTGTGTTCAACAGATAGAAGGCTGGCCGCCAATGGTCAAACTATGCTGTCTGATGAAAGTATGGACTGAAGCTCTAGGGTGAGCAACAGGAGCAGATCAGAGGTAAAATACCTTTAATACTAATTCTACTTTGTACGCACATGTAATGGATGACTGAATAGATGGTAAGTCACCTGAAACCTTGCGTCTGTGCCTTTTTGCTAAGCTTGACCCTGCCACTGGGTACAAGTGCACTTCTCTATGTTGTTTTATTACATTTCCTATACATTTTTCTTAAATTTTGCAGGGATGCTCTTTGTGTATGGCCAAAATCAAAATCAAATAGTCATAGTTCAAGTCTCACCTCAAAGCTGCTTGAAAGGCTGCAGTTCACTTCAGCATATTTCAGTTTTCTTACTTTCTGTCTTCATTATTTTAACATTTTAAAGGGGTTCTTGGTCTTATCCTTTTACCAAGTCATGATTAGCCTGATCACAGACAGCAAGGTGACTCCCTCCCCATTGGTCAGTTACCTACATTTAATGTTTTTAACATGTCAATATGTTCTGAGCCCCACTGCCCTTTCCCTTTCTTGTGCAAGAACCAGTCTCTTGCCTATTCTTTTATACACTGTAGTGTGTTCTTGTACTTAAGAAGCTCAAATGTGAACAGTGAGGAGCTTACTAATTAGGAGAAGGTCACATCTCTCCTGTTCTAAATGCAGTAGGCTTAGCACGCTCAACTGTGGACAACACACAAAGATTTGATCACATTTTTTATACATTTTTCTTAAATGTTGCCGGGGTGCTCCTGGTGTGTGTCCCAAATCAGAATCAAACAGATAAAGTACCAGTGCCCCCCCCAAGCTGAAATTCATTAAAGTAAATTACATTTTCTTACTTACTGTCTTCATTCCATCATTTTAATATTTTAAAGGGGTTCTTAGTCTCATTATTTGGCCAAGTCATGATTAGTCTGGCAGTGATGACAAGGTGCCCCCCTCATGAGTCAAATACCCAAACTTTACATTTTTAACATGTCAGCGTGAGCTGAGGTCCAGCTGCCCTCTCTTTTTCTTGCAATGAAACCACTCTCTGGTCTCATCTTTGATATAATGTGTTCTGGCCCATAAGAGGATCCCAGGTGATCAGTATAGAGCTTCCTAATCAGGAGAAGGCCACGCCATTCCTGTTCTAAATGTAGACAACTGACTAATGGGGGGACCTTGTCATTGATGGCCAGGCTAAAGATTCAACCATGAAAAGTTCTTAGGTTCTGAAAGGCCATGAAAAGTTTTGATAGTTATCAGAGCTTTATCAGAATTTTCAAAACTTTATGTTTGAAATAAAAAATGTTTTTGTCATTTTTCAGCCATAAGTTAGTGTTAGTGACTGGGAAGGAATCATAAAAATAATTTGAGTTGTACTACAATAAATATAATTAGCATCATATATGTAACTCGTAGTTAGTAAAAATGAGTAACACCACTGTGAGCATAACCACGTAATTCAGATATCGAATACTTGGTCCATTCTCAACCCCAGTCTTTTTTCTGAGATTTCCACCTCTGGATACATAAAATCCTGCTTGGGAAGCAAACTCAGTGCTTTAAAAAATATTGTAACCTTACAGAACCTGAAAAAAATGTTGATGAGATTATTTTACAAAAAAGGGTACAGGTTCTGCAAGGCTCTGAACTTATTCAAATTGGTTTATCTCATCCCAGTAATTTAAGGATGGAAAAGACTATGCACATCATATCTGCCTCGTACCTCAGTTCATAAACAAGGATAAATAAGTACTGTAAGCTCTGCAAACATATACTAATTTACATAGATTCATCACCCATTCTACTACCCAGGGTACCCTGTGATTCTCTTGGTAAACAGAAATTTACTCAGGCTTGCCTTGAAGGACTGCAATAAGTAAGCAATAACACATGGGTGAGTGTTGGTAGTACTGAGATACCCACACACCCAGGTGTACACTACACACCTGAGTGTTCAGGTGTCTCAGTACTACCAACACCCAGCCATGTCTTATAGTTCTTATAAAATGGGCTTTCATTATTATGTTGGCTTGTGCTTGTGCACCAGCCAACATATTGCATTAGTAGCAGATTAGGAGGTGCAGTCACTGTTGGGCGAATGCAGGGCATGCATCACTAGGTGTGTCCCTCACTCCCCAATAAGCCAGCATGCAGGTGCCACACCAGGAATACATAATGTGCGAGCACATCTAAGGAAAGTTCCACTGCAATGAGAGCAAAACTCATCATACACAGCGGCACCTCCTGACGTGCCTTCCCTGGTGAAACATTAGCGTGAACATGGCAGAACACTGCCTGCCACAGTGCCAACTTCAGGGGTGCACAATCCCCCTGTTGACATGCCCTGACCCAGTTTATGTGCTGATGGGGAGCCCACTCCCCGTCGGCATAATGCAACACCCCCCAATTTTTATGTGCCAAGGGGGTGCCCAATTCCCCTCAGGTCTTGCCCCCCCCTTCAGTATGTGCCAAAGGGGTGCCCAATCCCTCACTGGTTAGCCCCCATACACTCAGGTGACACATTAGGAGACCACCCAGTGTGCCAAATGCCTCTGTAAAAAAAAGTCCCGCAATGTTTTTTTTTTTAACCTGTAAAAGAAGAAAATGGTCACTCGCAGTTTATCCAGCTCCCTGCCCCAACCCGCACCCACCCTCTGCGCACTCTGCCTCCCCACCCCACTCATATACTTACCTCTGGAGTCTGACGCTACATTCTTCGGTGGACCGGGAACACGCTGGACTTTTAAAGCTGACCAAAACTTAAGAAATGCCGGTAAGCTGTATAATGGCATAAATAGGGTTTTTAAACTTTGGTGCATATCTCAGGCATTATTTGGAATTTTGCACCAAATTTTCAACATGGGGTTATTGAGCCACTCCTCATGAATTCAGTCACTGTCATGGGTTATTTGGTCCCGAAACATGATTTCATGGTCACTGCATGGAATCACCTTTTGGGACTGAATAATGAAACGACAGTGCCACTGTTCATGGGGGGGGGGGGGCTCTCAAAATGCCTATGTTGCAAATTTGGTGAAAAAAAAATCCCAAAAATGGCTGTTTTATGAGCGTGTGTTGCGCTGTTTCCAAGCACGCTCATAACTTCATGAATTTGTAACATTTTCACTCCAGATTTTCAAAATTGGCATTTTTCCACACCTCTTATGAACAGTATACAGCTGCCATTTTACATATCCTGGCCGAAATGTGTTTTCGCACGTCTGGCGCAGAATAGAAGAAGAAGCATCAGCATTTTATAGCGCTTTTCATACACAGTATCCCAAAGCACTTTACAAGCAATGCTAGACTGGTAGTGAAGTGACTGAATGTGTGGTGGCAGCCATATCGCACATCATCACCCACACACAGCCTGGATAATTGCATGAACCAGTTTAATGGTAAGGGGAATGTTGGCCAGGACACTGGGAATGTTCCCTGCTCTTTACAAAGAGTGCCCTGGGTTCTTTTATTCCACCTGGACACCCACCAGGATGGGCAGAAGGGACCTCGGTTTAACGTCTCATCTGAAGGATGGCACACCCCAGCAGTACAGCACTTCCCAATACTGCACTCAGATGCCAGCAATTTTTAGGTGCAAGTCCGATCCTGGTGTGGGACGAGAACCCACGACCTTCTGGTCCAGAGGCAGATGTGCTACTAACTGAGCCACGCTGACACCTAGCGCAGTCATTGTGTGAAATCAGTTTTTGGGACAGTTAGAGAAAATGACAGTGACACTGTTCATGAGCAGAGGTCCTAAAATGCCTATGTTGAAAATCTGGTCACGAACGCCCATAAAATGACTGTTACAAGCGTGAGTTGAGCAGTTTCCATGCACCCTTGTAACTTCGCAGATTTGCAATATTTTCATGCCAGATTTTCAACACTGGCATTTTTTCACACCTCCTTATGAACGGTATAGCTGTCATTTTTCACAGCCTGCCCAAATGTGTTTCCGCACCTGCGGCGCACAATGGCGTGGTCGCTGTGGGAAATCAACTTTTGGGACAGATTAATAAAATCACAGCACCACTGTTCATGAGGGGAGGTCCCAAAATGCTTATGTTGAAAATGTGGCTAAAAAAATCCCCAAAATAATTGGGTTACAGATGTGTATTGCGTAGTTTCTATGCATGCTCATGACTTCACCACTTTTTCATATTTTCACTCCAGATTTTCAATGTTGCCATTTTTTTATGCCTCCTCATGAACAATACAGCTGTCATTTTCCATATCCTGCCCAAAATGTGTTTTCAATCCTGTGTCTCCAAATGGCATAGCCGCTGTGCAAAACCACCTTTGAACTAACAAATTGATTATGTCACTCTTCATGAGGTGGGGTCACAAAAAGCCTATATTGAAAATTTGGAGTGAAAATGCCAACAAACTCCTACAACGTTAGGGTTTCCAGCTGTAACACCCAGCCCTGAAGAGATTGCCAGGTGTCAGGGGTGTGACTTGGGATCATTGGCTGTAATGCTCACGCCATTCCACCCCACCCCCACCCTGCATCCAGTGACAGGCATAAAGGTGTGCCTTGGAGTGTTCAGCTCTAACGTTCACCCCATTCTCCTATACTGCACCCATCTCAGTGTATTTCCTTATGGAATGGGGTAAGTATAAGGCCCAAAGACCCCAAAGCACACTTCAACATTAAAACTTGTTTACAGGTGTGACTTGGGAGCACAGGGAAGTTAAGTGACTTGTTCAGGGTCACACAGTATGCAAGTGGGGGGTGTGTGGGATTCAAACCCAGGTTTTCAGATTTGCAGCTCAGAGCCTTAAACCACTGTGCTATACTGCACCTGTCTCATTGTATTTCCTTATGGAATGGAAAGACCCCAAAGCACACCACAACACTTGTCTGTGTCTACAGGGTAGGGTGAGGTACAATTGCATGAGCGTTATAGCTGACGCCCCAAAGGCACACCCCAGCACCTGTCAGTCTCTGCAGGGTGGGGGTGGGGTTGGCATCAGTTCCATACTTCACTGTCGTTCCTATTTTGCATCTCTAACTCCTGCACTACCAATACCAATGCCAGTGAGACAACATTCGGCATTGACAAATGCTTGTTAAAATAGGTTTAATTAAATATACATTTTTTACTATGTAAAACTTGAAAATAATATGTTGTTTTCAGCAAAAGTAGTCCTTCCACCTACTGCGACTAGAATTATTTGATGCTTTGCTTCAGGTGTTTTGGCCCAATGTTTTTTTTCATTGTTGTAGTTTAGTCCCCCACTACCCATCTCCCCCATAAGCCAATGATAGTATAATTGTTTAAAAAAAAAACAGAAGGAGAGAGAGGGAGCGTGCAAGAGTTTGTTTTTATTGGAAATGCTGTTGTGCCACTTTCGTTTTGTAGTGTCCGCCTCCACGCTGCCTCAGTTTCCCTTGTTTCTGCCTGCGTGCACACACAGCCATGAGTTGAGGTGTTGTTATTTAGTACCATTGGCCTCCTCTCTCCTACCTGCCTGCTGTTCACTCACTTGTTCGAATGGCAACCCCCTCCCATGGCTTGCTCCTTCTGATGACCCCCCAGCTCACTCCTTTGGATGCCTCCCACCCACTTGAATAAAAGCAGTGTTCAAGAAAAGGAGATATTTTATAGTTAATGTACTTTGGATAAAGGTGCAGGACTGAGAGATACATGGAATGCGGCATAGCAGCAAGCGTTGCAAGCACTGACATGCAGCGAGTTAAGTAATAGCCATGAGTCGGGTGTCACAGGGAAGTAGAAATTAACTAAAAGTATGAATTGACTGCTTGCTGATCTGGATTTATTTACATTATTCTGTGCTACTGAGTGAGTTTGGGAAGGAAGAATGTTTGTATGGTCGAACACAGGCAGCTGGCTGAATGGACATAGATGCTGGTGTTCATGTGGGCTGATTAAGAAAAAATATAAATAACACATTGCCTTAATAAAAGTGTGTGCAGGTTGTGCTGTACATATAGCCGTGTTCCTTCTTGTGATGAAGGGGAAGAGAGCAGAGTGTGTCATCCAGTGAGAAAAGAAAATGGCTGCCACACATTTTCTTAAAATCTGAAGTAAATAGTGATTTTTTGATGAGTCTAAATACCAGAATGACCATGGGTAGTACAGTGGAATCTGCTTAAATGCACACCCGTTTTGCAGCAAGAAATGTACATTTAAGTGTAATGTGCATTTATCCGAACTCCTATGTTTACAATGCAACATAATGAAAATAACTGAGACCTGACACTGTAATATGCATTCCACATTTATTTATCATAGCAATGTACTAAAAATGTTAAAATGTACTACTGTGTAGCATTGACAAATAACTTGAATGAAGCACAATGCAATAATATATATATATATATATATATATATATATATATATATATATATATCCAAAGCTGATCATCTGTTCACATTATCTGTATTGCTTGTCGACCCAAAAAAGGAAATGATCTTAGCTTGTTTGCAACTTTTCAGTGCCAACTGAGTGGGGTGTTAAATGTTGCTTCACAACTGCTTAGAATCACCTGTGCAATTATGAGGTGCTAACTACCTAGGAAGAGATATGCTGGTGAACTGTGAAACTGTGTATTTAGCCAAAATGTGTACTTATTCAGTGCTCACTTAGCAGATATTTTTTGAACTATGTGAATAGTAAAAAAATGGGAAAACATGAAAAGTGCGCACTTATCAGGAAAGTGCACTTATCCAATGTGCACTTAAGTGGAATCCACTGTACTATATCCATGTATGGTCAGGTGACTGGTTCTAGCCAATCGGGATTTGAGGATTTTAGTGCCCATTTTATAACTTCATATCCATTGTCTTCACTGTTAAGATGTTCCACAGATTCACCACTATCTGGGAGAAGAAGTGTCTCGGAATTAATTTTAAATGTAACTTAAAATTTACCACCTCTGAGCATTAGGGTGTGTCCCCTAGTCCTGCTGGGGGATTCAGGACAAACATTTCTGTTTGAGCATGTCAGTGCCCTTGTATATGAAAAAAACTGAGATCATTTTCCCTCCTGAGTCTTGACTAGAGTTGTGCGAAGTTGGGAAAATTCACTCCACAAAATAATCTGTGAATTTTGCAATATTTACAGATTATTTTGTGGATGAGGGTTGCAAAGTTTCACCGGTGAAGTGTGGAATTTCACCCACAAATGGTGTAATTCCACTGTTTGTGTGCAAAATTCCACAAAAAAAGCCCACAAAGTCCGATAGGCAAATCTTTAGCCTATCTGCAAAATTTTGTGAACTGCTCCGTGGATGTGAAATTGCCTACTTCACCGTAGAATTAAAACCTTGCTACATCTCTAGTCTCGACCTCCTTTTCTGCAGGGTGAACATGTTACAGTTCACCAGCCCATAGTCAGTTACAGTGCATGAATTACAGTATGTGAAAGCCATCAATTTCAAAATGAATCAATACTTGAGAATAACACTTCAAACATGAATACAAAGTAAAACAAAATCATGAAAAAGAACATGTATAAAGACTGACTTTAAATTATCTCAAATCAACTTGAAAGTTTAGGATAAGTACTAGAGGGTATCCAGTGAACAAGGCGATCATAATTGGGTGCCTACAAAAACAGCAACTCAGTTACGGTGCCTGTGTTCAGGTCTACCTGGCAGGGGGAGGGTGACTGGATACTGGGGTGGGCAACATATGGTGAGAGGAAGTATGCATGTGCACATGTGGGGGAGGAAGGGGAGGGATTTATGTGGGAGGGGTTGTGGCAGGAAGCTGCGAAGCTGGTCTGGTAGTGTGGTGGGGAGGGTGGTCGGCTGGGAGGTGCAGGCTGTAGGGTTCAGGTCTGGTGTGGCGTGTTTTTTTTTTTTTTTGCCAGGAGGTGGCTTTCAATATTTTATAAGTTTTTCACCATCCCCAACATGCACCCCCACCAGGTGTTGAGAATCCATAAATGGGGGTGTGGGGGGTGTGGGGGGGGGCTGAAAAACCAGCCGGTATGTCTTGGGTGCTCTCCTTCTCCTCGCCACGAGTGTGTATAGCTGAAATTCATTTTTGGTGATGCATACTAGCCATAATGGTGATCGCTGTTCTGCGATCACTGTCATGACATGGAACCATGCTAGAGTTTCAGAGGTAAAATAACTGAATGAATGCTGCAATGTTATTTACTCGAATATTTTTCCATAGCTACAGGGAAAATAATAGCAGATAAAAGTCTACCAGTCCTTCAAATCTGCCCACCTGTCCCTACCTGGCTATAGTGCTCTGGCCCACGGGGCCATTCTGCCCCTTAGTGTCTTCTGCCTCTTCTGACTATGCCTATGTGCTTGTTCCACCCCTTGAAACTGCTCACTGACTTGGTCCTTACCACTTAATCCAGTAGCTGATTCCAATTGTTCACGTGTTTTCCATGAAAAGTGTTTATGAACATCTTTCTTGAATCTCTCTCCTGTTAGTCATGTTTTAGTATCACAACCATTGAATCTGTACCAGTGCATTTGTCTAGTGCACTTACCCGGTCAAAAAAAACTAACATATCAGGAGTCTCTTGGAAAGCCTCATCCATTTGTACTATGACTGAATTATGGAAGTGGGTAGTGACTTGTGCTATTGGAACAGCACTGGGAACTGGGACACACTGCCTTTGTATCAGTTCTTTCTGTTGTCTATACAGTTGCTATATGAGCGGCAAACCTTTTGAGAATGTGATGGTAAATTTAAACCTCTTGAGAACATGGTGGCAAACCTTTTCTGCTGGGCTCAGCATGCCTGTTAGGAAAACTTCTGTAACACATGCATCCAGCCACAGGTTGCGCTTGCTTCAGCACTTAAAGCATGGCTGTATCAGGAGACCTTGAAAGGGCAGCCATGTCAAGAATATGTTAATGTGCGTCCACAACCCTAGCAGCTCCATGATATGGGCCTGCATTCTTTTTCTTGCATGCTTTTTTAAATAGCTTCTATCAAGCAGTTGCGTGTAGCTGCATGTGGTGGCATTTTTCGCTTGCCCCGGTCTTTCTTTGTACATACAGTAGCCATGAGTAGGGCATTTCTTCCTTGGGTCAATCAGCCTCTGTATCTAGTTGCACAAGGTGACAGTCTCCACTGGGTCTGATCAGACATTACATCTGACCCTGATTAAGCCTTTACATCTAGCCACAAGTGACAAATTCTTTTCTGGCCCAGATCATTTCCTTGCCTGAAGCCATGAAAGGCAGCATTTTCCTTTAGCTCTACATGGGTCTTTGCACGTAACTATGAGCAATAGAATTATCCCCTAGCCACAGCAAGCATTTGCATCTAGTTACAAGTAGTGGCTTCACTCCTGGCCCTCATTGCATGTAGCACTAGCTGTCACATTCTCCTCTGGCTCTTATCAATCCATTGCATATACAAGTGGCGTGAGAAAGTATTTGCCCCTTCCTGATTTTCTCTATTATTGCATATTTGTCACACTGGATGTTTTCAGGTCTTTAGACAAATGTAATATTAGATAAAGAGAACCTGAGTGAACAAATAACACTTGTTTTATTTTACTTATTTCATTTATTTAATGAAAACAGTTAACCAACACCAACTGGCACTGTGTGAAAAAGTAATTGCCCCCTTACACTTAATAACTGGTTATGCCATCTTTAGCTGTAATGACTGCAACCAAACGCTTCCTATAATTCAATATCAGTCTTTCACATCGCTGTGGAGGAATTTTAGCCCACTCTTCCTCGCAGAACTGCTTTAATTCAGTAACATTGGTAAGTTTTCGAGCTTGAACTGCTCATTTCAGGTCCTGCCACAGCATCTCTATTGGGGTTAGGTCTGGACTTTGACTAGACCACTCCAAAACTTTAATTTTACTTCTTTTCAGCCATTCTGATGTGGACTTGCTTTTGTGTTTTGGATCATTGTCTTGCTGCTTGACCCAACTACGCTTCAGCTTCAGCTTCAGCTGACGGACGGATGACCGGACATTCTCCTTAAGAATTTTCTTGTAGAGAGCAGAATTCATGGTTCCTTCAATTATGGCAAGTCGTCCAGGTCCTGAGGCAGCAAAGCATCCCCACACCATCACACTACCACCACCATGTTTGACTGTTGGTATGATGTTCTTACTGTGGAATGCTGTGTTTGCTTTACACCAGACATAATGGGATCCATGTTGTCCAAAAAGTTCCACTTTGGACTCATCTGTCTATAGAACATTTTCCCAAAAGGCTTGTGGATCATCCAGGTGCTTTGATAAATGAGAGACGAGCATTTATGTTCTTCTTGGTTAGCATTGGTTTCCCTTGCTACTCTCCCATGAAGCCCATTTTGCCCAGTCTCTTTCTGATTGTGGAGTCATGAACACTGACCTTAGCTGAGGCAAGAGAAGCCTGCAGTTCTTTGGATGTTGTTTTAGGATCCTTTGAGACATCCTGATGATTTTACGCTGCGCCCTTGGAGTAATTTTGGCAGGCCGCCCACTCCTGGGAAGATTCACTACTATTCCAAGTGTTCTCCATTTGGAGATTATGGCTCTCACTGTGGTTCGATGGAGTCCCAGAGCCTTAGAAATAGCTTTGTAACCCTTTGCAGACTGATAGATACTGTAGCAACAACTTTTTTTCTGATCTTTTCAGGAACTTCCTTTGATCGTGGCATAATGTGCTTGTTGAATCTTTGTGCTGGCAACGGTCAAAATAAGTGAGGTTTATATTGAGCAGGGCTGGCTGTAATCAAGCCTGGCTGTGTTCAATCAGCTGACTCTAATTATCCCTTTAATTGGGTTGATTTAACTAGGGGGCAATTACTTTTCCACACAGTGCCAGTTGATGTTGGTTAACTTTTATCATTAAATAAATAAAATAAGTAAAAAAAAACAAGTGTTATTTGTTCACTCAGGTTCCCTTTATCTAATATTACATTTTGTCTAAAGACCTGAAAATATCCAGTGTGACAAATATGCAATAATAGAGAAAATCAGGAAGGGGGCAAATACTTTTTCATGCCACTGATAGCTCTGAGCAGCAGCTTCACCCCAGGCCCAAGACAATATAACCTGATCTCCTTCTCTCCCTTTTCTTCCTTTTCTTTTCATATTTTTAATTTAAATGCATGCATTTTTTGTACATGCTATGTGCAGGATTGGATCTGAATTGAGCATAACTTGCTTTGAAGCCTGGAGGTTTTCATGTTGCTCTGGACCTGAAGGTAAGCTGTCTCATTACACTTTGTTTTGAAAGCTCGAACTGGGATTTGACAGGGAATAAAAGCAAAAGGCAAGGGGGACATGTTGCCTGTGCACTATGTTGCCTTTTTTCTAAAACATAAACTACAAGAAATGGGCAGCACGTTTTAGTTACTCAAATTAAAGCTGATATGCTGTACTTAAGAAAAAAACCTTTGGCTACATGGTCTAGTAACATGCTTTACAAGGTGTTTTTATTTTGCTTTCTGGAGATGCTGAAATGTTCTTTATTGCCCAGAAAACATCATCTGCTGGTTCTGATGTCTTACATTACGAGTATAAGGCATCCGAAGCAACATCATTTTTTCAGTTTCTTTAGATTGATTAACGGTAATTAGAGTTATAGTTAACATAAACTGTTTTTTATAAAGCCTACCACAAACAGTTTAAAGGAACACTGTCAGCCCTTATTGCATCATGTTATTTCTAGTTGAAAACCCATATTTATATGATTGCTTACCATGTCTAAAATTCATTGGTGTTGCTTGTTGATTTAACTGCATCCTTTCTTAGAACTGAAATGCTTGCTAATGGTGTAATTATACCCAGCTTTGTTTTGTTAAGCAATATACCATGACACGGTGTGAGTTATGGCAGGATTAACCACAGTTGGTGTGGTTTGGTCACGAGGCCGCAGGCAGAATGAGTAAACCACGTCAAAAGTGATAAATCCTGCCATGACCCACACCCTGGAGTGGTATATTGCAATTATACAATGTCCCCTTTTTTTGTGTCAGAAATAAATTAAAGAAAGCATTTTTTTGGTCATGTTTTAAATGACTTTTTTTGTTGTTATTGCTCTGCCAGAAAAAATAGTTCCCTGTTGCTCGGTTGAATAATGTCACCCAAGAGCATGCACAATTTTTTTTTATTCACCTCTAACCCGTCTGCACCCTGAAACTAAGTCAGTCATAACTTTACTACTGCAGCACCTGAGAGATTCCCCATCCCAAGTCCACTGCTTACTTGATGTTTGGTTTGAGTCATGGAGTCCTGTGACTAATTCCGGAGGGTGATGGAATGATAAGGTACTGAGAATTTTAAAAGAAAAAGTGAGAGAGATGTGCTGCATTCTGAGAGGCAGCAGTAATCAAAGTAAATGGGTACATTACATCAAGGAGTAAATGGAAGAGTAAATGGAGCTAGCATTTGAACGTAATAGCTGTGATGGGATTTCTGGTATTGTAGCTCCATGATCAGTGGTGTTTATTATTTTATTTGTTCAAACATTTATCAGGAAAGATAACAGTTCCAACAGCTTGCATTAGTTTTGTTGTTCTTTTTGTGAGGGAATCGGCATGTGTGGCAGCAATTATCGGGCTACTGTTGGGGTTCACAGGACTGGACTGTGGGGATGGAGTGGAGTTCAGGAGAGGGCCATGGTCTCACTGTTGCTCATACTCTGGATCGTCTACCAGCAGATGGTATTGTGAATTGTGAGGATTTTTTTTTGTTTTCTGTGAGTAGGATTTTCTGGGTGGTGGATGAATGTTGGAGGCATAGTGTATGTATTTTACAGACTGTGCAGGGTTGCAATTGGGTCATGGTTTACCAACATTTTTAAATGGTGGGTTTGTTTTAATGGGGGGGGGTCAGAGAGATTCACTGGCCCTTTAATGATATTTCTCTACTCCTTTTTCAGTTACAAACACTTTTCCCAGTTCAGCGTTCCTCAGTGTATTAAAATCTGTATCTAGCTGAATGGGGATGTGAGTGCACGGAGTCAATACAATGTGTGTGGGAATGGCCCGTACTGTAAAATGGTCAAATTAGGCATCTCACCATCCATTGCCATGGTTGCTAGTCATGGGGTTGGAATGCTCAGAGTGGTCTGAGTGGGAGTTCTTGATGTGGCAGACTGGCAGACTGGCACCTTTTCCCATTGTCCAGGTACAGAGAAAGGCAACAAATGATTCAGGGACTGCGCAAGATGTCCTACAGGGGTAGACTGAAAGAACTGCACATGTATTCCCTGGAACAGAAAAGAGAGCGGGGTGAAATGATTGAAACATTCAAGTACATAAAAGGCATAAACCAGGTGCAGATAAACAACCTCTTCCAATTTAAGAAGGGCAGCAGAACCAGGGGCTATGATCTAAGGCTGCAAGGAGGGCAGTTCTCCAACAACACCAGGGAGTTTTTTCTTTACAGAAAGAGTGGTGGATACCTGGAACAGCCTGCCTGCAGAGGTGGTGGGGGCAAGCACAGTGGTAGGTTTCAAGAATGATTGTGGCAGATACAAGGGAGCCCTTAATCCCTAGGGCAGTTAGAAGGCTAGGTTAAAAGACAATGGGCAGACTAGATGGAACTTGTGGTCTCCTTCTGCCATCAACATCTATGTTTCTATGTTTCTATTTCACAAGATTTACCACAGATAAAAGGTGCCACTTAGCCAATCAAATTCAAGAATTCTCAGCCCCCATTTTATAATTTCTAATTCTTGATCTACTCTTGCAGCATACCTCCTGAACATTAGAAACCCCCCACATGGTGAAGCCACTCATGATGCAGTAGTTTTCTCTCTCCTCCAACTGGATCACAAGTGGTTTGACTATGTTAGGAGTGTTCCCAAGTCTGGAAACAATGCAGTGGGAGTTCATCAAGGAGTGTAACACACATGTTTTTGTGTGTTAACACTAGTGTGGTGGATTGTCTGTATTTCACTTTTAAAAAGAAAAAAAAAGACTCTGAATCAAACTAACAACTACATCAGTAATTGCTACAGAATGTGACCAATCAGAAAATGTGTTTTTTAAACTACAGACATTCTGAGGCCTAAGAGAGTTTGCAGTGTCCCTTCAATTATCTGCATGTACAGCAATATTCTCTCACACAACACTGGCTTTTGTAAAACACTTTTGCATCCTGTCTTTTTATGGGAATGTATAGGACGTCCAATGCTATTTTGTTGTTTACTCACTGGAAACTGCCTTGACTAGTTTAACAATATACATAAAAAATTATATGTAGCTGAAGGGAACCTACTTCATTCTCAGGGGCATGGTGCATAATATTATTCTACAGCTGAGGACTACTGAAAAGCAGGGCAACTAATATTTGCACTGTTCTGTGACACCAGAACCCTGATCATACTTCTCTCATCCACTTTTCCTTTCTAGATCTATGAACACTGAGTTGGATATCTAGAGTATAGGTACTGAAAAGACGATTCTGTCTCCTCTAAAAGATACTGCACCTCTCCAGTTGCATGGTGGCAGTGTTAAACACTTCTGCCTAAGGATGAGAGAAGACCCAGACAAATCAGTAAATCATCATTCATGTTTTCTGAAGGGCAGTCATGACTGATCATTGTCAAGCATGACAAATGCTACCATATGAGCATCAAGGGAAGTCATGATCTCAAATCATCATTTAGACCATGTTTAGACATTAAGCAATTGACTTTTAAATTACCAGCTGATGATTATTTTTGTAAGATTAAATCAGCATGAGGGTTTCTGATATTTATAAATGATCCAGTGATTACCACTGATGATTGCAATTTTACAAGTCACATGAGGAATATTAGAAAAGCTGTCATTTGTTACTATTGTGACAATGCAAATGTGTCAAATATCTGCAAAAGAAAATGAATTATAAAATATTGATCAAGCACATTTAATTTTTAAAGTAAAGGCTATTTATTTATTATTTATTTATTTAAAATATATTTCACCAGGTAAGCACATAGGGCCCAGGGCTCATTTTCCAGTTGTGACTGGGGGTGGGGTTACTAGATAAAAGGAACATTTTCAGAGAGCATACAGTTACAGAGTTCATACAGTACATATTTTAAGATACAAATAATACATTCCAAGTTAGACAAAAGATCCAATGACATTGCAATCCCTCAGAGAGCATAGAATTGGGTGGCACATGTAGTTCTGGAGTGGTATGGCACAGAATTAAATTGACAGAATAGGCTTTGTTAGCCTTACTTGGCTACATTTGTTGCAAACTGCAGTGAACTGTCCTGCCAAGGCTTCTGGCCAGGGGGTGCCTGCTCCAGGTGGGGAGAGCAAGGGCCTCGGGGGGCGCTAGGCAGTGAAGGAGTGGTGAGGTTGGCAGCAACAGCAGGTCAATGGGAATTTGAAGTAGGTGTTCATCAATGCTTTGCTTTTTTTTTTACACTTTTATTTATTCACTGCTGGTCCAGGGCATCTCTCCAGGGTACCCTCACGACTACCACTGCTACTCCCAGACTGAAACCTCCTCGAGTGAACTCTTCCCCCCAGCCCACACAGCTTGCCCAGCACCCTGGATCACCAATGGGGAGGTGGTGATCTATTTACGATTAGAGGGACAGCTGCAGAATCAGGGCAGGAGATGGGAGACCCCAGCAAGGCAGGTCCAGCAGCGCGATGTGGATGGATCCCCGAGGCCCACTTCGCCTCCATTTAGACCACCAGTGTTTTCCTCTTGAAATTTTTTTTCCCATAGCATGGTTGTGCAATTGCGTCCTGGCACTGCGTGCTGATGCCCGCTGACCCTCCAACCCAAGTTGCTGCACTGCAGGTTCCTTGCGGTAATCCCGATTTCCATTGGGGGGCAGCTAAGGAGTGATGCATAGTCCTGGATCTTTCCCCATGAAGGGGGAGCAGTCCTCTGGATGCTCAGTTCCTTCCCTCCCCTGATGACCCCCAGTGACCCGAGTCCGTTCCTGAACCCGGGTCGCCGGCATGGCAAGAAGTGTGGCATCCAGTGCCTCAACCCTCAGCGCCACCAGGCCAGCTATCAATGCCTTGCTTGATTTGAGTGAGGGAGGGGCAGTAACCTTGGAGGGGAGATTGTTCCAGATGCTGAGTATCCTGTAGCTAATGGTGGCTTGGCCTAGGCTGCACCGGTATCAAGGAACATAGAGACAGTGGCTTGCCTCACATCTGTGCAAATAGGTAGGGGTCACTGAGGGAGAGAATAGATCAGGTAGGTAATTAGATAGTTTGCTAGTCCAGTATTTGGCTCCCACAAGAGCAGTGTGCATCACTTGTCTAGCATGGGGGTGCAGCCGGGCACATTGTTCATAATGCGGTTGTGTGTATTGGGGGCCAGCACTGAACAAATCTGCATAATATATTGAACAGAGTGGTAATTTTGTCAAGGGAGGTGGAGTTAGCACCTGAGTATACTACAACCCTGTAGTCCAGAAGGGGAAGGACTGATTTTGTTCTACAACTTGTGTCCTGATGTTTACTTGGAGACAGCTGCTTACTCTGCATATGGTGCCAAATATGGTGAAAGTCTTGACTGCTACCAGACAGATGTGCCTGGAGTAGTCAAGGTATTGGTCCAAATGTTGGCTGAGGCACTTGTAATGGGGGGCCAAGTCTAAGCAGGTCCCATTCAGGGAGTGTAGGGTCAGAGAGGGGGAAGTAGAGCTGAGCCATTGCCTGAATCCCCACAGCATGGACACCACTTTTTTTTTATGCATGATAAGCTGATTGTCCAGGAACTAGTGCTGTGCGGAATGCGGAATTCTGCCACCGAAATTAGTGTGGAATGACCTTTCTGCCGGTGGAAATTCAGGTGGAATTCTGCTGGTTCTTCTGCAGAATTCCTCCTACTGTGATCTGTGAGGGAATTTTTATATATCCTAAAGCTATATTTGCTATTAAATGCCTTGAAGCTATGCTTGCTTTGAAAGCCATGCTGTAACAAAGTCATAATGAATGTAGTAGAAATTTCTGAGTTCATGTTTTCTTTTTTTAAGGGTTATAGAATTTGTACTGAGGTTACTTGAGGTACATTTGTAAAAACAGAAAGATAGATAAAACTGAGCAGAACTGGTTGTACCAGCCTGAATAACGGGCTTGGACAAAATATAAAGATAAGAGCATGCCTGGGCAAAATATAAAAATAACAGCACGTAGTGGCATTGAAGGCAAGCTGTACATTGCTATGGTGTGAGTGAAACTCATTGTCTCTCTCAGGTCAGCTTGACCCAGGCATATGTATCAAGCAGTAATGGGAAAGAAATAAAATAAGCAGTGGAAAAATACCTCATGCATATCAATGTGTTTTTTCTGTTACATTGCTAAAAACTTGTTATGCTGTCTTATGATTGGCTTATACTGAAATGTTGGTATTTTTCAAGATAAGAAGTGCAAAATCTAGCTTATAAAAAGCTGCTGTAAATTGTAATCGGAGAACTTCTCCGTTGTAGAAGTCCCACATGCATGTGTAAGGTTTGATCAAATAAAGCGACGTTAAGACAAAACCCAGTGGTGTGGTTTTTGCCCCGTGACGACGGGAGTGGTTGCTCAGGTAATACTTACAGTGAGAGAATTTGCGATCACAGTTTTGGCGTAGTCGGCAGGATGAGTTCTTCGGTCCGTGTCACCTCATGATTGGGTTGTTTCCCTTGGACAAAAAGAAGGACATTTTTGTGGAACCCCATCAGGACGTGACGTCTAGGGGCCGGCGACACTCATCATCACTGTAAGTACAAGAATACCTTGGAGCGAGTGTGCACTATAAAGGACAGGCCTAGATAATATGGGAAACAAGGAAAAATAGCTGGGTCCAGAGTTAGTATTATCTGGACCGCAAAATGTATGTTTGACTAAGTTTGACTAAATAAATTACAAGGGCAACTGCACTGCCCTTTGTACTTGTAATTTGTGCTTGCTGCAAGTATATACTGTTAGAGCCAATGATGGCTTTCACAGTTCAGGCTGCTTTAGGAGAAAAGCAGCTGACTGATTAAGTAACGTTAGATAAGCAACATCTAGAGAAAAGAAAATAAACTACTGTGGATGTACGCACAGTAGGTGACTACAGACGGGATGATTTGAAAATCCTCCCCCATGTTGCCTATCTGTGTAGTTTCAAGTTTTTCTGTATCAATTTCAAGTTCCCTTGCCTCCTATAGAGGCTAAAACATTTGATCCCAAACCCAAGTACTGGGGACCTCTACCAGATGGATCTCAACCTAGTACTGTTAGAGATTTTTTGTTTTGTTTTTAAACTGCAAACCAGAGCTCTGGAAAAAGACTTGGTTTGGCAGGTTACTAAAATGGCCAAAAGAAAACCTTTGAAAGGGTTAATAGCTGCAGCATTTGGAAATTATCATGAAGGTCCTGCAGTCAGTTTTCTTACTCAGACTAGTGTATCGGAAAAGAAGAAGAAAAATACCTTGGCACTGGTAAGTCTGAATTTTTTATTTAAAGTTGTTTTATGTCTGTCTGTTTTATTTCTGTAATACATATACTAAACAAGGTAATGCTCCGTCTTTCTCGTGCATGTTTTCTAGCTTATATCTGTGTTCTGTAATTATGTTCTGTTGTCGAGGTTTGAGATAGGATTGACTGCCTTCAGTGCACAACATGTTACAGTAAAAAAAAAGAAAGAAGAAGCTTTTTGCCTCATAGCTGACTGTTTTAATTGTCTTTATTTTAATGGAACATTTGTGCTGCCTAGATAGGGTCAGTGAAGAACTTTTGTTTGTAGTTGGTTGGAGCAGGTAGTGTTGATGGTGAAGAGTTATGACGCATATAGATTGCAATGTGCAGAAAGATTTGTAGTTTGCAAGCAATGTGCCAAGCCACTGCTAGATGAAAATGTAATGCGTTAACAGCTGTAAATGGCTTTATCATACTTCTAGTTATAACCAGAAACTTTTTGCAAAATGGCAGGGTGCCATATTTTGGCTATGCGTCAAAAGGTGTAACCATGTTATACAAGATGTGTTCACTTACAGATGATATGTTGTGCTGCGTTTTAACGGAGTTAAAATGTGTTTAAAAAGTGTTTTGTTCTGGAAAGATTTGGCATGGTGATATGTATCAATGTGTTGATTTAAAAATTGTCAGTGTTACAAGACAGGGGGAGGCAGCACATATATCTAAAACACGTACAGTTTTCTAATGAAACTATGGGCATTACCTCAGCAAATTGGTGTGAAACAACGTCAGTCTTATTTTGTGTTAAGTATCTCTTTTTGTGTATGTGTATGTGTGTGTACTGTCTTGGCCAGCAGTTTTATTGTATGCTTTATTATTATTTAAAGATATTTAATATCAGTAGTGTTCGAGGACACTAAAAAAAAAATAAAATAACTGGGTTTGAACGACCCTTGCATGCACACTGTGATCTTTTGCATGTTATTTGACCTTCTTGTGTTTCAACATTTTATGTTACTACCAGTTCAAACTTGATGTATTCCATACCTAAAGCACAACTTTTCACACAAAATGTATGTTTTCATGAAAGCACACCAAGAGTGAACCATGTAATTTGACTTTTATTGCAAAACTAGTATTCTAAGTGAAGAGGAACAAACTTTTCTTCTCGCCTCACTGCTTCTGACTTGCAGCCAACACAGGCAATACTCCAGCTGGAAGGGGAGAATTATTCATCATCTCCCCATATTTTTATTATATATATATATAGTACGCTTTTGGAAAAAGGACTATTACAGCTGTTTTTGAGAGTTTACCATCTACAGTTAAAAACAATGGCTTTTGTTTTTATGTGTGACCATGGTGTAATCATTTTTTTGTCTTTTTGAAATGCATTCTAAGAGATACGTACGTACGGTATTACCATCAATCTGGATTTTTTATAAACTCAGCTGACATTTTGTCATGCTTAGGATAAGGGAACCCAGGGACGCTTGGCTTCTTTTATCCTATGGAAATAATCTTGTTTTATTTTTAAACTGGTGTGTGTTTGTTTTTGTTGTTTGTCTGTGTTTCTTCTCTTTCTTCTAGAGAAAAAGAAGTTCCCCATCTTTATAGTAAGGTATGAAACTTACTAAACTAATTGTAATATTATCTTGTTATACTTTAAAGTGTAGTAGGTGGGGATCATGTCACCATCCACAGCTAACTTTTTATTGCTACAGTATTCGAGCTGTCTCTTTCACTTCGAGTTGTCTCTTCCACCAGTAGGAGCTTGGGGAAGGGGTAAGTTACTCTTCCCTTCCAGTGTAGTACCACAAAGGTTGCAAGGTACATCACTGTTCCCCAAAGGGTAAATAAAGAAAATGTATATTTGCCAATAATTGTTTCTTATTTACAGGTTTTAAAAAGACCCAAGGTATTTTAACAGCATAACCCAGCCCAAGCCCTTCTGTTTTTTCTAGTGCAAACAGTTAAATCTCACACCTATTATTGGTACAAGAGTTTCCGCCCTCAGCAAGTAATCAGTTACGCTGGAGGGTGAAGTTGTGTATGTATGTCCACACATATTCATTCTTTTGATTATCTTTTCAGCTTTCTTATCCTGTTAAAACAAATGCAAAACAACTTTTGTCATTGTCTTACAGCAATGAATGCATTTTTTTCAACCAGTAAATTCACAGTACTCTAACATTTCTGGACTCTAAGCTAAGTTTACAGTCTATATGTGTTGTTTAAAATGTATTTTATGCATTATGCATTATGCTCAATACTGAAATTGTTCTATTACAAACATGCTTATGTTTCATGTTTAGTTTATAATGTTTTGATATACATCTTGCTACACTGTATCATGTGTGTATTCAGAAAAGTGCTCCACATGTATAATGTTTTTAATGCTCATAACCAAACCTAAATACTGGGACCAGCATTGCTGACCCACCCCTACAATATGTTCCAAAGCAAAACCAAAAGTAAAAATTAATGCTCCATTTGTCTTATTGCTCACAGGTACCCCTAAAGAATGAGTGTACTCTATGCAGGTTTTGTCATTTTAAATTTTAACAATTATAATATGCAAAATTTAGATTGTACTCCAAACCTATGCTTCAAGCCTTACCCCACTCAGTACTTTGGAGTATTTCACTATACAGGGGTAAAGAAGGTAGACCTTTTCACTTGTCACGGGTACAATAGGCACTGTTATTAAATTGGCATATGCCAACAACATATGTATTTGCCCCACTAATTGCATTGTGTAAAAGGCATATTGTTATGAACAATATGTTTGAAGCGTGTAACTGCATTAAGCAGGTTAGCAAGAGGAAAAGGAAGAGGAGACCATTATGGTTTTCCAAAGAGGTAGCAAAGAAAGTGAAAGCCAAAAAGATAGCATTCAGGCAATACAAAAAGACACAGGCAGAAGGGATAGGGAGAAGTACCAGGAGAAACAAAGGGAGGCAGGGAAGTCAGTAAGGAAGCCAAAGCTCAGACAGAAGAACACATTGCAAAATCAGTGGTTAAAGGGGACAAAACCTTTACAGGTACATAAGTGAAAAAGAAAGACAAAGGGAGGATAGTGAGACTGAAGGGGAGGATGGAGTGGCGTGGAGGATGACAACAGTAAAGCTGACATATTGAACAGGTATTTCTGCTCAGTCTTTACTGAGGAAGAGGGGGTAATGGGTCTGAAGGGAGTACAAGGGGTGAGAATGGTGCAGAAATGGATTGCATCACAAGTCCTATGAAGACAAGTTGAAGGAACTGAACATGTACTCCCTGGAGGAGAGGAGGGAGAGAGGGATATGATAAGAGACATACAAGTATCTTACAGGGAGAAACAGAGTGCAGGAAAACACTATTTTTAAGCGAAAAAGATGTTCTAGGACTAGAGGGCATGGGATGAAGTTGGAGGAGGACTATTCAGAGGAAACATGAGAAAGAATTTCTTCACAGAACGGGTGGTGGACAAGTGGAACACCCTGCCAGAGGAAGTGGTGGGGCTGAAACAATCACAGATTTAAGAATGCATGGGATAGACATAAAGGAATTCTAGAGGTCGGGTAAGAAACAGACTTCTAGGAAAACAAACTGAATCACAAGCTCAAATGGGCAGACTGGGGGGCCATAGGCCCTATCTGCTGACACTGTCTATGTATCTATGTATCTATGTATCTATGTATTGTAACATTACAAGATTTTATAACTCAGGCCTGCTTGCAACAGACAGGGAATAATGTTCATCACTGTCATAACTGCTTCTGTGATTTCAAAGCAGGAGGTAACCATAACATTGTCATGATTTACAGATGGTCAAATGGTATAATTGAACCGTGGCCTGCACCCCCAGGTGTGGTTAATGTCCCATTTTTCTTTTTTCTTTTCTAACTGCCAGAATTTAGGCTCTGTCACACCACCTTTACAAAACAAAAGTAAATGGTTTAAAAGATTATTTATGTGTTTTTACTCAGTGTCTAACACACTTTGCAAGTTTGCAGGTTTCACGGTGTAGCACATAAGATCTCCACGTTCAACAGCAGTAATACTTTATCTAAGTTGCCAAGACCTTCATCTTTTCCTTAAAAGAAAAACAACTGCCACAGTTTTGATGTTATCACCATCTTTGTGCCTGACTGGTTCCTTATAAGGACTATTGCATGAATCCAGTTATTATTACCTCTGCAAGTGTAATGTTTTCAGCAAAATTACACCTATTTGTAGAACTTTAAATCAACTGAAGAAGGTCCAGTCAGTTCAGACTCTGCAATCAACTTATTGTTTTTGCTTACTATGAAGTTAAGTCTGGGAAGGGGCACTCCCTAACTCCAATGAGAAGATTCTGCTTCAATTGACCTTCAAGCAATACATCCATTTTCTTCACTGGCTTGTTCCAAACATGGTTGTACTTTCTACAACGCTATTGCTCTGTTATGGACTGTGTTCTTCATGGTTTATTGTCAATTGTTACCTTTTATGGACTGTTAATCTTTATGCCGGGTGTAATCAACTACGACAAAACAAATGCCATGCCAGTGTGTGTGTGTGTGTGGCTATTCCATTAAAAGGACTCAATGCACCCCTGGCCAGTGTGTCTACTAATCAGCCATCCAGCAGCTAGCCAGAAAATGAACACTGACTTTTCTACTATGCTGGTGTTTTGTTTTAAATTACTGTCTGCATTGCCCCATGTGCCTTGTGGGGTTACCACCATTCTGCAAATGACATTTCATCTGTATTGTAACTACATCAACCTGTGGATACTTATATGAACTTATGAACTGTTAATTTCATGGACCGTTATGTTTTATAAGGACTTATCTGTCAAGAGACATTATCAACAGATTCTTCAATCAAGCTCCCAGGGTGTGCCACACCTCAACACAAGGTAGCATCTACCTTATTCACTCTCAAAGTGAATTCCATGAACTCTTTTTCATCAACAAAATTGTTATGTTATATTGTGTTATATGTGGTATCACATGTTAGCATTTTTCACATATTTCAATTGTGGTGTTGACATCCTCAATTCTGTATTATGTTTTACAAACTCACGATTTGTGTTCCGTCTGTAACCACCCCTGTGCCAACTCCAAAACAGGATGCTTTTTATAAATGCCTTGACTATCTGTATGCTGGCAACCAGTTTTAAATCATATACCTATTCACCTAGTCTAGCAGTCTAAAAGTAGAAATGTTTAGTTTTTTTTTTTAACCTTCAGTTATTAACTAATATCTTTACATTTATGTTCAATTTTTGTGAATGTTCGAGTCCCTCAGGGGCCTCCTATCTTCAGGGTGGAAATTATTAACAGTGGTCAGTGGCCAAGGTTTTAGTAATCAGTGACCAAACTTTTATCAACAATGTGTAGTTAGCTAACCATAAAACTGAGGAAATAAAAGGTGTAAAATGGCTAGTGTAAATTGCTAAAGGCTAGTAAAAGGTAAAATGGTTAGTAAATGACTAAATGATGCCAACATGTAAATTAGTATATCTAGTAGCAAAGGCTGCAAGTGGAAAATACCACTATGTCACTTAATATGTGTGTGTAAGACTTTAAAAGGGTTAATTGTAAAATTCTATACAATGAAAAAAAAATAGCTGAAAGCATAAAACGGCCGTGGCCAAGATATGTACAAATTCCAGCCTTGCATTTTTTCTAAGCTTGCTACACATAAATATGGGACCCATGGTCATGGCTTACGTTTAGTTGGTGACTGGGGTGCTACTCTTCTCCATTGGGTGACAGTACTTGTAAGTGGTCATATTGGCACTCTGGCTACTGACTGTCCTAATCAAACTTCTCCTACAATGCCTGGGCAACACAATGGTGTCACGGGACGCCACCCACCTGCCCCTTGCTACAACCGAACAAAAGGACCCCATTAAACTGGAGGGGTGTTTCCATTACAAAACGAGCCAGATTGTGGCCAAAATATAAAGTGAGAAAAGTAAAAGGATCAGTTAGTTGATACATAGTATCAAAAGGGGGGAGAGTGTGAGGGAATTTTTATATATCCTAAAGCTATATTTGCTATTAAATGCCTTGAAGCTATGCTTGCTTTGAAAGCCATGCTGTAACAAAGTCATAATGAATGTAGTAGAAATTTCTGAGTTCATGTTTTTTTTTAGGGTTATAGAATTTGTACTGAGGTTACTTGAGGTACATTTGTAAAACAGAAAGATAGATAAAACTGAGCAGAACTGGTTGTACCAGCCTGAATAACGGGCTTGGACAAAATATAAAGATAAGAGCATGCCTGGGCAAAATATAAAAATAACAGCATGTAGTGGCATTGAAGGCAAGCTGTACATTGTTATGGTGTGAGTGAAACTCATTGTCTCTCTCAGGTCAGCTTGACCCAGGCATATGTATCAAGCAGTAATGGGAAAGAAAATAAGCAGTGGAAAAATACCTCATGCATATCAATGTGTTTTTTCTGTTACATTGCTAAAAACTTGTTATGCTGTCTTATGATTGGCTTATACTGAAATGTTGGTATTTTTCAAGATAAGAAGTGCAAAATCTAGCTTATAAAAAGCTGCTGTAAATTGTAATCGGAGAACTTCTCCGTTGTAGAAGTCCCACATGCATGTGTAAGGTTTGATCAAATAAAGCGACGTTAAGACAAAACCCAGCGGTGTGGTTTTTGCCCCATGACGACGGGAGTGGTTGCTCAGGTAATACTTACAGTGAGAGAATTTGCGATCACAGATCCCAGAATAACATTCCACAGAACAGCAAATTTTATGTGAAAAATTATTCTGCAACAATTTCAGTAGAAAATATTGAGATACATTTTTTCTGCAGAAAATCATTCCACAACTGTTTTCTGCCACAGAATTTCACCATTCCTTTTTTGATGAAATTTGGCAGAATTTTGGCAGATGTTTGAAAATTCTGTGGAATTTCATTCTGCCAGAATTTGAAAATTCTGCACAGCACTATCAGGAACTATTTTTGGACTACTGTGAAGTCCTGTTGGAGGAAGCCATCAATAGAGGGAGCGGAAGTACATGAAGAGTAGATAATGGTATCATCTGCATATTTGTGTATGCTGCTGACTGAGGTGGAGAAGGGGAGGTTATTGATAATGTTTGTGAACTGCAGGGTCCCTATTGCCAAACCTCAGGGGACACCAAGGGAGACTGATAGGGCAGGGGAGGAGTTTGGGCCAAACGTAACAGACTGGGTACAGTTGGCCAAGTAGAATTGGAACCATGCCAGGGCTGTTGGGGAAACAGCATCTGCTACTTTGTGTAAGAGCCAAGGGTTGTCCACGGTGACAAAGGCCTTTGCTAGGTGTATAAATATAGCCCTTGTACCTGACCCTTATCTAAATTGGTGTGTATGTCCATGACTCTGAGTACAGAGGTGAAGGTTGAGTGGTTGGGGTGAAAGCTAAACTGGGACAGTGTTAGGAAGTCATATTTCACATAGAAGTTGAATAGCTACCTGCTGACAAACCTCCTGAGAGTTTTGTAGAGGATGGGTAGGAGTGATATTTGCCGTTAGTTTGAGAGAGAGTGTCAGCTGGACCTGATCAGTACTACCAGTACATGCTTCCAACTTCGATGAAATTAGCTGGTGCAGAGGGACCTATTGAAAATGTGAGCAACGGGGATAGCTACTACCAGAGTGCCAGTTTTGAGAATTTTGGGTGAGATGCTATCAGATCCACAGCTGGATGTTGTGTTTAGCACAGATAGCTCTTTGCAGATGTCATCGATTGAGATAGCCTACAGGTGGAAGTTGCCGTGTGGCGGGGGGGTTGTTAGTGGGGGATGGGGTGGTTGGGGATGAGAGCCCTAGTACCTTAAATGAAGTACTGGTTGAGAGCCTCAGTGGTTTAGGAGGGGCTGGAGGAGGTCTGTGCCCCACTGGGAGAAGGCAGTTGATTGGGCTGTTACCTGTTTTCCAGAATTTAACAGTGTCAAGGGCATTGCAAGATAGCCTGCTCAGGAAGTAGTTGGCCTTGACTAGTGGTATTCTTCTAGTGCACTGATTCCAGATGGTGGCATAGACTTGCCTGTCCTCTGTTAGCCCGCTTGATTTGTATGTGTTCCAAGCTGAGTCTTTTCACTGGAAAAGTTCAATTAGATCAAGGATTATCCAGGGCTGGTGGTGACTCCGGACATTTAACCACTAAATTGGAGTGTGCTTGTTGCAAATGGTTAAGAAGGTGGAAGACAGGTTTATCAGTGCCTCTTCCAGGTTGAGGGCTGACAAGACTTGGGCCCAGTTGGCTGCAAGGAGATCCTGTATGAATCAATTAGAACAGAGTGATTTAAAGGATCTGGCAAAGGTTATTCAGGGGGGGGTGGCTTTTGCAGTTTTAATTTTCTTTGTTTTTTTGAAATTGCTCTTTATACTGTCCTCTCTTGCGTACAGTCTCCACTCCTTCAGGAGACACACAGTGTGGTATCCCCTCACACACAGCCTACCCGACTCCTGCTCATTCCCCACAAAGCCTTGGCTATGTCCCCCAGGTGGGTACAGGGTGGGGCAGAACACCCTGATGCTGTATCACTTCGTCAGACCCTATTCCGGGCAATCAGGCAGGCGCATGGGCTATCAGGGTCTCCGCCAAGGTGCTCCATCATCTAGTAGACTGTGTGCTGTTTTTCCCTTGTTCGGGGGTAGCTTGACCCAATGTCATGGTATTACCACTGATGTAGCCACTCCCCATCCCCCCTGTGTCTCACCCCAGAGCTGACTGGTCCCCAGACCTCTGCCTGTGGCCAATAACATCCCAGAGGTGCTGACATGCCAACATGCCCCCTAGCCTCCACCAGGGGTCAGCCCACATTGGAATGAATCCCATCCCTCCTGCCAGAGATGGTGAGCTGTAGTCAGATGCTCAAGCCTATCTTCCCCCATCCGACCCCCGGTGGCCCAAGTCTGCTACCAATCCTGGGTTACCAGCGTGGTGCGAGGTATGGCGTCCAGCGCCTCAACTCTCAGCGGCACTGGGCCAGCTCAGTTTTAATTTTCTGCACACAGTATGCCATTCAGTGATTAATATCTGGTAAGATGCCACAGGTGAGGCTTCTCTGTGGATGTGTTATCAATACCCAGTCTATTGTGCTGTGACTGCTGGAATTGGGGTTGAAGCAGGTGGGCAAGAAAAACAATTGGTGCAGGTTCATGGCATTCATTTTGAAGTGGAGTTTGGTGGGGTGATGGGAGCTTGGTACCAGCTGACCAGTTGAAGTTGAAGTCACTAAGAACAACAAGCCCATACCATTGCAGCCCATACTGTACAAGGCGGTCAGATTGTAGCAGATGAATTCATTCATATCTGGACTTCTCTCTGATATAGGCTATAACTCCACTCTGCACCAATGGGCGTGCAGCCCTATCGTCAGTCAGTCATCGGGCAGCGGGGCAGCAGGCGTGGGATGCTGCCGTCACCGCCGCCCGCGGGGAGCGGGTGGTGGGGCTTCATGGGTGGGTGGGGTGGGGACACTAGATCACCAGGGATGCGGTCTGGGGAGGTTTAAACATTTTGCAGCCCGTGATCGGGCTTAGAGGTCCACTGGACCACCAGGGATATGTTCTTGGGGGTGGCGGTTTAAACATTTTGCAGCCCATGATCGGGCTTAGCGGTCCACTGGACCACCAGGGATATGTCCTTGGGGGTTGACACTTTGCTGCCCAGCGATCGGGCTTAGCGGTCCACTGGACCACCAGGGATATGTCCTTGGGGGTGTTGACACTTTGCTGCCTGCGATCAAGCCAGTCGGGGGTGGGGGGAATTTTTACACTTTTGCCCGTGATTGGGCTGCAGAGGGCATCGGTCCCCAATGACTGCTGCCTGGCAGGGCGCCAGGCGCAAGTCCTCAGGGATTGGTGCACCTGCATGCTAATGGCATGCAAATGGGTCCATAAATAGATGCAAATGGCCCCCCCGCGCCTTGCATGAATTATGGCTCCATTTGCATATCTGCTTTAATGGGAAATTTGCACATGGCGCCGTGGTACTTGTGCCACGCCAGCGAATGCTCCACTCCTGACCACTTGCGGTGGCGCAAGTTCCACTCGCCATGCACAGTGGCTGTGGCGGGGGGGGTGATATTCAAAGGAGCGTCACTAGCACAACTCCTTTCAATATCGCCCCGGCCACACCCCAGCGCAACTATTTTGTGCAGCGCAAGGGCTTGCACCACAAAATAGCGCAGTTTGAATATCCAGCCCATAGTGTATTATTAGAGCTTATTGTGCACGGAATTCAAACAGATCAAAAAACCTCAGTGTGCACATTCTAAAAACCTTATTGTGCACATTCTTAAGTTACTCTGCATGTTCTAAAAACCTTATTGTGCACGTTCTGTTGTTAAGTGCACCTGCAATTCCCTCAAGCTCACTGCTGCCAACTGCTTCTGAGGGGAATCCTCAGCTCCCCTGACTACTGTAGGACTTACAGGTCCCCATGAAGCAAACAATCAAAAACAAATATTTTTTTTAAGTACCTGAATGTTAAATAGTTTACTTTATATCTGGTCAGTCCTGCATCACTCCACCAGCTATGCCACCAAACCAATAGCCCTACTGTCCCCTGCAGCCAGTCCTGTCATAACATTAGTGATGACTAACCCGTGGGAGGGGATCTCTATGTGCCAGCACATACTAATGTATTCTAATACTTTGTAACAGCACATTTTCATGCTTAGTGCACCGATATTGATCAGGCTGAGTCTGCATGATCGATACCAGTACACTAAGCATGAGAATGTGCTGTTACCGAATATTAGACTACATTAGTAAGTACCAGTACATAGATATCCCCTGTGACTTAGTCTGTCACTCGTCATCACAGGACTGGCCGCAGGGGAGATTGAGACTATTACTTCAGCAGCATGGAGGGTGGAGGGACATAGGATCCACCAGATGTAAAATAAACCATCTAACCTCTTAGCTACATAAAATATTCTCTCTTTTGATTATTTGCTTATTCAGCTCGTCTAGGTCCTGCAGCATTAAGGCAGGGGACCTGAGGATTCCTGTTTCACTCTTTCACTCACTGTACCTCACTGTGCCTCATAGAAAACCTAACAGCAGCATACTGTAGTTATAGTGTTTGTGTCTTTACTTTTTAAAACTATACACTATAACAAATAAAATAGGGCTCCCGTACACAACTTGTCTTATGTTTGCATCTCGGGGTTGAGATACCAGAATGGACCTCTCAAGCTTCACTCTCAAGATCCATGCTCTGGTATCTTAACTCCATGATGGAAACAGGCTCATTGTGTTTAGGCGCCCATACATTATTCCTTATATTTAGTACTAACTCTTCAATATGTGTGCCATTATTTGTTATTTTCCTGCTGTGAATGAGTGTTCGGTCAGTGGCACCTTTGGGATTGTCTGAGTGCATGGTCCCTGTTCATGTTTGCATAGCCTGGATCATCTTGGATACCCTCTTCTCTACTGCCTTTACTCTTTTAATGTCCTTTAAATGTGATCTCAAAAACTGCATATAGTATTCCAGGTGATGACGAACCAGTGATCATTAAGCGGCAGATGTACCTCTCTTCTCCTGCTGCTGATCCAATGCCCTATGAACCCTAATTTCCTATTTGCCATTCCCATTGCGAGATTGGATTAGGCTTTTCCTTCAGACTGTCTGAAATGAGTAACTCAAGTCCTTTTCTTCAGATGTGCTTTCCAATACTAGTTCCCCATTTTCTGTTTCCTTTATAGATTTTGTGTCACTATGTGCTTCCCCTTGTACATTTTGGCACTAAATTTTATCTGCCATACATTCAACAACTTCTGTAGCAACCCAAGTCTCCCTTCATAATTCTGAAACCTCCTCACCATCCATACAGCCATCAATTTTAGTATCATCTGCGAAGAGGTGCAGCTTACCATTGATCCCTTCTCTGATGTAGCAGATAAAGATGTTAAAGAGGACCAGTATTTAAGCTGATCCCTGAGCACACCACTAGTGACTCCCTTGACCCTGAGAACTGCCAATTAATTTCCATTCTTTGGGTTCTGCCCTTAACCAGTTTCTCACCCATTATTTGAATTTGTCCCCCACACCAGGATATGCATCTTTTTAACCAACCATCCACGTGGCTTGGAGTCGAAGGCTTTACTGATGTCAAGGCACATTATTTCCACCACCTGCATCTTGTCCGCTGCCTTTGTGACCCAATCAAAGAAACCAATCAGGCCTATATGGCATGACCTCTCCCTTGTGAACCCATGCTTTGTTTTGTCCTAAAGTCCATTTGTCTCCAGGATTTATGATCTCTTGTAGTTTATACACACTAGACATTAGAATGACAGTACTGTAGTTCCCTGCTTTATTCCACCTCTTTGGCAGTAGGACCACATTTACTATCTTCCACTCTCTGGGTAATAGCTCTGCCTTCAGTGAGATACTGCATTGAAGAGCTCAGCTAGTGACTCAACTAGGCCTGCTCCATTGCCTAAAACACATGGAGATGAAGCCTGTTCAGGCCCATAAACTTATCCATTTTAGTACTCTTAAACCCTCTAGTACCAGTTCATCAAAATCGGATCCTCATTAACAACAGCCCTCTCCTTCTCCCCCACCTACTGTGTGGAACAGTTGGACATCACCCCCTTTTCCTTCATTCTGAACACCAAGCAGAAATATCTGTTCAGGATGTCCACCTTTCTGTTCTCCTCCTTTCCCCACCCATCACCCTGCTTCTGTTTGCCTATTCCTTGCATAGTTTCTCTTCTCCCATATGTAATGATTGAAGGTCTCAACTCCCTTATTCATATCCTCCACTATCTTTAACTCTGCACAGTCTCAGGCTTCGTCATGCCCTGCTGGCCTCTCACATAATGATATGAATCTGTACCCTGCCCCCAAAACTTAGCTGGTTCTGTTTTCCTTAAATGCCTTTTTCTTTGCCTTCACAGTCTCTCTACTTCTATTTTGAACCACAGTGGTTCCTCATCCCTCCTGTTCTTACATATTACCATATCACAGAGACTTTTTTTCTGTTATCCCAGTTTTTTATCACTTCCCTCTGGGCTTTCACCCTCTCTGCCAGTATTATCCTTTCTAGTTTCCCCTGCAGTGGCTCTCTCATCCAATCAAAATTAGCCCTCCTAAAATCCAGGACATTAGTCTGTTATTGATTACTCTCTGCTTCAAGTTTGATCTCAAACCAAACTGTCTGGAGTCATTTCTGCCAAGTGGATCCAGCACTGTGACCTCCTCAACACTGCCCCTAAGTCAAGGATGTCGGCTTCCCTTGTAGGCTCCTCCACCCTTTTAACTAGGAATGCTTCCTGAAAAACCTCAGCCAGCTTTTGACATTCTTGCACCGTCTGCCAGCCAACCAAGCAAAAGCACTGACATTGATTTTAAATGGAGCTGCTAAATTGCCCAAAGAAAAAAGGTACAAATATGGCAATGCCGGCTGTCTGAACAGAAGGTTAAATGGGGAGGGTTAACTCAAGCTGCTGTTTTGATTTATTTGCTCCTTTTGGATGTCACGGTGTAGCTGAGTATGGGAAGCCTTAATACTGATTATGTGCTGAATGTCTTTTTCACTGCTCTGGTAACTTTATTCCATAGTATACTGTAATTTTCAAACCCACTGCTCATATACCCCCACCACCACTGCCAACATGAAGCTTTAACTTCATAATATGGAGGATAATGGATGGGAACCAGTTAATAACTATGCTGCGTTCCCATCAAGAGGTTATCATGACAACATAGTAAACCTCGAGAATAGAGCTAAAGAGGTTTACAGTTGGCATGATGACCTTGAGATGGGAACTCAGTGCTCTTGTTAATTGGAGCTCATCCATTGTCTTTTATAATGTATCAGCACCAGTTAAATGAAATTTGTCCTTACTTTACTTTTTTCCATTACACCACTCTCCTTCAGTGCCAGCTCTCACTGCCATGGCCATTTGTCGTAAGCTGGTAGTTCACTAGATGCACATGTGCAGATCCATTCATGTTGTTATGGTATCATTGTGATGTACTTAGGAGGATATAACGACCTCTTGATATCACAAGGATACCACGACAAGGATGGGAATTCATCGAATTCCATCAATGACAACCCTCATCCATACATTACACAATAGTTACAATCAGCCAGACCACAAATTAAGACATGTTTTATGTCCGAAAAATGTGATTTTGTTTATAGAACGGAACTACTGTGGATGCAAAATGAAAGACATGCACAACATTCTGATGTCTGCAAATGCCTTTTTGAAGCAATGGGGTTTTAGAGCTGTGGATATTACAGTAGATCCTTTTTAATAGGGACACCAAAATAAATCCAGTACCATCCCATTTAAGCGAGTGTCCCTTTTAAATGGAGTTATCCTGTGTGATACAGAAAATGAGTGCCACTCATGAGTATGGTAATGGACTGTAACCTTTGTTAACACTAAGTACTGTACTTTACCTTTATTAAATCTTGTATTGCATACGAACATATGAAATTTGCCAGCAAATAAAGGCCTAGAGGTCTATCAAGTCTGCTTGAATGTGCAGTTAGCACCCCTTATTCTGCAGCTGCCCCTCCCTTCCACTCTCCCCCTTCATTAACCCTCCCCTTGTCCTGTCCCATCCCCTTTGAAGCAGTCCACTGTTCTACTGGATACCACTTCTGCAGGTAACGCATTCCACCCAGCCACCACCCTCTCTGTAAAAAAGTGTCTCCTTATCTCCCTCCTCAACCTTCCTCCCTCCAGTCTCATATCATGGCCCCTGGTGTCCCTCCCCTCCCTTACTTTGAACAGCCCCTCTGTATCTGTCTTGTTTATTCCTTTCATGTACTTAAAGGTTTCAATCATGTCCCCCCTATCCCTCCTCTCCTCCAGTGAGTACATGTTCGGCCCCCTCAGCCTCCTCTTGTATGAAGTCCCCCAGCCCCTTGATCATCTTTGTCGCCCTGCACTGCACCCCCTCCAGTAACTTAATGTCCCTCTTCAGATGTGGGTGCCAGTACTGCACGCAGTACTCCAGGTGTGGTCTAACTAACGACCTATACAGTGGCAGAATCACCTCCTCCCTCCTCGAGGATATACCCCTTGCAATACAACCCAGCATTTTGTTGGCCTTTGCAGCTGCCTTTCTACATTGTGCTGAGTTGTTTATTGACCCTGTAATGAGCACCCCCAGATCCTTCTCCTCCTCTGTCTGGGCTAGCCACTCCCCAGTTGGTAACTCCTCCTTGGGTTCTTCATCCCAAAATGCAGCACTTTGCACTTTATGGCATTAAACCCCAGTTGCCAGGTGTCTGACCAGGTTTCAAGCTTTGCCAGATCATCCTGCAACCAGTGGCATCCCCCTAGGTCATCCACCACCACTCCTACCTTGGTATCATCAGCAAATAGACTGATCTTGCTCTTGATGTCCCATGATGTGTCTGCAGTGAATATCCCAAACAACACTGGTCCCAACACTGAGCCCTGTGGAACACTGCTCGTCACTACCCTTGAGTGTGAGAGCTCCCCACCCACCACCACCCTCTGTTGCCTTCCCTGAAGCTAGTTTCCTACCCATCTCAAAAGCTTTGCACCCGCCCCTGTGCCTACTAACTTACTTCCCAGCCTTCCATGCGGCACCGAGTCGAATGCCTTACTGAAGTCCAGATACAGGATATCCACTGCATGGCCCCTGTCCAGTTGCCTAGTTACCCAGTCATAGAACTCCACCAGGTTGGTTTGGCAGGATCTTCCCCATATGAAGCCATATTGTCTGCTGTCCTGTAGTCCTTTGGCCTCTAGGAGGGCCACCAGCCTCTCCTTCAGGATCATCTCCATTAGCTTACCCACGATGGATGTGAGGATCACTGGTCTATAATTTCCCAGTTCATCCTTGGAGCCACTCTTGTGGAGGGGCACCACATGAGCCATCCTTAAATCCTGAGGTACACACCCCGAATGTAGTGAGGCACTAAATAGATCTGCCAAAGGTCCTGCAAGGACCTCTGCCAGCTCCTTCAGTACCCTGGGGTGGATGCCATCTGGGCCTGGTGCCTTGTCCACACTCAGTGCCTTCAAACCCTCCCAAACGCTGCCCTCCATGATTTCCCCATCTGTCACACCTCCCCCTTGTTTCTGCCATTTCTCCCCTTGGGTGTCACCCCTCTTCTCTTTAGTAAATACTGAGCAGAAGTACTCATTTAGTGCTTCTGCCTTATCTCACCCTGCTTCCACCCAACCTCCCTCCTTCCTAATCCTTACTATGTGGTCTTTACAGCTCCTTTTCTTCCTGATATACCTAAAGAAGTCCTTCCCCTTCTTAATGCCTTGTGCCAGCCTGAGTTCCATAGATGCTTTGGCTCCCCTTACTGCCCTTGTCACCTCCTTCAATTCTGACAAGTACTCCTCCCTGTCCTCCCCCTCCCTGTTTTTTTGTACTTCCTAAAGGCAGCTCTTTTCCTCCTTACCTTTTCCATGACCTCCTTGCTCAACCAGCTTGGTTTCTTAGCCCTAGCCTTCTTGCTCTGGGCCTTGCAGCAGGTTTTAGTTGCCTCCACTATCCCCAGCTTTATGAGCTCCCACCTCTAATTAGTGTCCATACTAGACTGAATTCTGGGCAGGTACCCTTTTACCACTTCCCCCATCCTCCTAAAGTTGGCCCTCCTGAAGTCCAGCACTCCTGTGCCAGATTCCACTCCTTCCTTGCCCATATTCTGTATTGTCATGTTGCCATGCTGCAGTTAACCCCAAATAAAGGCTCATGTAAAAGTAAATAATGTGTGCATGACATACTGACAGAATTTGAAGTACTAATTACTAAAACAAAAAGCAGCAACTAACAAAAACAAGGACTCTCCAGGGCCCTTGAACAAGCTATTTTGTGCTCTGACCATCCCAGTTAACCAACCCATTTATTCTGTAATAAAACCTCTTTGAGCCCTCCACCAGGTAGGGGGGTGAGTAAACAGGACTTTGGGCCCTGCACAAAACAATAGGTGAGTCCCAGCTTGCTTTGGGGAGGGCTCTGCAAGGAACCTTAAGTATCAAGAGGCTGAATGTATTTGACTTTTGTTTTTGCAGCTAAATTTTATTCAGCATTTTTACAGAGCACTCAGAAGGCATAACTTTGTATTCAGTCTACAGGCAGGTCTAGGTCAGGAAATATTAAGCTCAGTCAAACATAGTACGTCATCCAATGGATACATTATATGGTATATTGAGTCATGTTTGGCCTGCCGGTGCAATGGTAGAGCATCCATCTATGATGCTGACATCTTGGGTTCAGGAACGGACCACAGAGTCAGAGAGCTGGCCAGGGGGAAAAGGATGGTGCATCCCTGGGACCACTTTCCTTCTCTGAAGGGGGGTGAGGATACATTCGGTTCTTGTCTGACACCTAGCAGAGACTGGGACTTAGCAGCTCTTGTCTGGCAAGATTCTGCGGGGGGCATGTTGGATGTTGGCACTGAGGCACCCCACATCATTGCATACCACACCGCCTATGGGGTCTTCAAAAAAAATCCTTGCAGCAGCCATGTATGATGCCCTGCTCCACTGGCCCTGATTGCTTCTTGGGTGACCTAGCACTGTCAGGTGCCCTTGGGGCCTGACACCGCACTCCACACTGGGGGTGTAAGCCAGGGAGCAAATCCTGGTAGGTGATCCCTGCCGGCATCCTTGTATTGGCATCGTGGATGTTCGTACTAAGGTTCATACTAAGGTTTGTAAGAGCTAGGGGGCTTTTATGCCCATAATGCTCTTTAAAGACACTAATAATAATAACCAATAAATTTACTGGATAGTATGAACTTGTCAAGGTGATGTTTAAACATATGTTTGGAACTGCTAATTACAACATCCTCAGGCAAGGAGTTCCAAGGTTTTATTACACATAGGGAGAAGAAAAATTTCCTTGCCATCAGATTAAATGTTTTGTCATATAATTGAAGCAGATGGCCTCTTGTATTATATGGGTTTTATTTGAACTCAAATCCCAGCTCAGTAATTAAGAAAGGGTCTTGCATAACATCATACATAAACAGGAGATCACCCTGCACATGTCGGACCACTAGTGACATCAGATTCAGCAATACAAGCCTAGATTCATAAGGGTCATCATATAATCCTTTAATATGTTTAGTATATTTACGCTGGACCTTTTCAAGTGAATTAATGTCTGATTTCTTAAAGGGGCTCCATAGTTGGGATGCGTATTCCAAGTGGGGCCTAACATAGGCTCGAAACGGGGCATTAAGACTCTCCTGTCCTTAGACTTAATATTACGCCTAATGGATCAGATTACTTTATTAGATTGTGTGATAATCTCATTGATCTCTATTGAAGGGCAAAAGTCAGAAGATATATTTACTCCCAAATCCCTTTCATTTGCTGAAATATTAAGTTTTTTGCCAGCCAGGTGATAAGTCGCTTGCTGGTTTAATGCACCCAAATGCATAACCTTGCATTTTTCAGGATTTAATTGCATCTGCCATTTAGTAACCCAACTGGATATTTTATTCAAGTCTGACTGTATGATGTCCATTTGATCCATAGTTAGACATGGTCCTCCTATTTTAACATCATCTGCATATTTTATTGCAGAGGAACAACAATCTTTAGTTAAGTCACTTATAAAAAAATTTGAAATAGACAAGGTCCCAACACAGATCCCTGCAGAACGCCGCTGGTAACGTAACCAATTTTGGAGAAATGGCCATTAATAATTACATGTTGGGTTCTGTTAGTTGGCCAATTAGAAATCCAGTTCATAATAAGTCCATTGATTTTTAGGTCATATAGCTTTTTAATTAAGGCCCAATGTGGCATGGTATCAAAGGCCTTACTAAAGTCAATAAAAATAATATCATATGGTATCTTCTTATCAAGTGAATAACATTTTCATAAAAACACATCAAGTTGGTTAAACAACTACGTCTCCTTTTAAAGGCATGTTGGGATGAATCGGATAAATCAGAAATAGGGAGATTATGTCTTTTATTAGGCTTTCCAACATTTTACAGAGAGGTGACATTAGACTAATGGGTCTATAATTCTCCCAGCTATTTTTTGGTCCTTTTTCGTAAATTGGTATTACAAAGGCTGTTTTCTATGAACCAGGGATGAAGTTCTGTGCTAAACAATTATTAAACAGTAACCTTAATGGAACCACAAGAGAGTGTCTTAGTAAAAATAAATAATGACCTGCTAAGTAGTCAGGAGAGATACTAGTTTTACCGTTCTGCAGGGATAATTTAAGTAAGATATTCTCCTTTGAGATAGTGATGGGTAGATCAATACTTGTAACAGGAGAGGACATATCTTTAGATGGTTGAAATAGCTCACAAAATTTGGTGTTAAATATTTTCGCCATCTCACGAGGGTAATTTATTATCTGATCATTGTATTGTAAAGGACGTCAAATAGAGGAGTTATTATTTCTCAGGCCTTCGGTGAATAATGTCTGGTCTTTTCTCCATTGTATGGAGAAGTCAGATATTCCATCTGTTCTGGAGTTCTATGTCACATTTTTGTAACTGTCCAGTAAGTTTTTCCATCTTATATATGCCCCACACCGAGTCCTCCCAGTGTGATATAGTCAGAGGGTTGGGAGTAAGCCACAGCCTTATGATTACCTTTTTCCCTGCTGCCATGATAATACCTAGGAGGTATAAATTAGGGATGGGAGAACCTCAAAGGGCTCTGAGGTTCTAAAAGGTTCTGATTAGCAAGAAAAGGTTCAGATGCTTATCCAAATCTTATCCAAACCTTTTATAATATTTATTGCTTTATGGTAACTGCCTGTTAAAAATCATTTTAAATTGCTTTTTATCAACATATCTGTAGAAAAAAGCATTTAAACCACTGTTTAGTAGTAATAAACAGCATGATTAGTGAAATGAAATGAGAAGGAGTGAATGATGTGACTGTGGATGTGCTTACTGGAAATGCCAGTGCTGTAATATGTACGTCCTGAACCTAACAACTGGCACCAACCTCTAAGATGATGAAGATGATTTTGTCCAAAAGTAGACAAGTTCCAGAACTCTGACCAGCCCTTATAGTATAGTACTTAAAGCACCAGTGTGAACCATGAAACTCTGACAGCCACCCACCACATATTGTCTATGTGATTTTTTTGTCAAAAGGCAGGAAAATCCCAGAATGCTGTCTAATCACTCTTCTGTTTCTGACATTTAAGAAAGTAATACTAGTACTGTGTATAAGTTATCAATAGTGATTTTTATTTCTCAACAGGCAACACTGTGAATGTCTCTTAATTAAGTAATGAAGAAGCCAGAGACACAAAAACAGCACCAGGCCAGAGCAGAGGGCAGCCAGTCAGACAGCAAGTCAAAGAGAGTCAGTCAGCCAGCTACCACTTCAAGACTGCTACTACACTCACCTACTACAATCAGCAAAAAACAGAAGTAGTCTACCAGCACTGAAATCAGTATAGTTAAGGCACATTTACCAAAAATGACTGCTTAGAAAAGAATGAGAAAGTAACTGTGATGATGAGCAAATCCCAGACCAGATCTTTAGTGTGTATAACTGTACTTTGCCTAGGTAGCAACAGAAGGAGAGAAAAGCGGTCTCAGTTTTCACTGTTACCTAATAAAGAGGAAGCGAAGAAGAAGAAGTCACCCAGGTTTTCACCTGGGGAGGCGAGAAGAAGAGAAAGAAAAGGATGGGTGAACAGATATTGATATGCATTGCAATTTAAACAAGGAATTTTGTAAATACAATAATGATGAATGGTGATGGAATATGTAAATACAAATGTGAACTAGAATAAATTGATTGCCAATCTGAGCACAACAACACACAATTGTCTGTCCTGTTTGTGGGGGGACAATGGAGTTTGCCCTTTAAAGGGCAGACCAAGTTGTCCTGGTGAACCCCTCCCCTTGTGGCAGAGATGGTTTGCTCAGAGAAGAAGGGGGGAAGGGAAGTCATAGGACAAGGGTCAGGGCAGGTAGGAAAGGGTAGGGCTAAGAATTTGAACAGAATAGGGATAGAAGGAAAATGAAGGAGGAAGGATAGAGGATACTTGGTAAAAAAGGAGCAGCACAGAGGGATACAGCCTCTTTTTGCTGAAGTTTGTTGCTTCTCACCCACCCATCAAAGGAAGACAGAGAAAGGGGGTCTTGGAAGTTGTTTGGTCTGTCACAGGTGGAGGGCAGAATGAGCCCTGTCTGGGCTGTGATGGACTGCCACAGGTGGATGGCAAGGGGGGGAAGGGGAGGAAGGAGGGCAGGAGAGAATGATAAAGGAATATGACGAGAAGAAGAAGCAGCAGAAGGAGAAAAGCAGTCTTGGTTTTCACTGTTACCTAATAAAGAGGAAGAGAAGAAAAAGAAGTTACCCAGGTTTTCACCTGGGGAGTCAAGAAGAAGAAGAAGAGAAAGAAAAGGATGGGTGAACAGATATTGATATGCATTGCAATTTAAACAAGGAATTTTGTAAAGACAAATAATGATGAATGGCGATGAAATATGTAAATACAAATGTGAAACAGAATAAATTGATTGCCAGTCTGAGCACAACAACACACAGCTGTCTGTCCTGTTTGTGGGGGGATGGGGAATCCAGGACAACTGTACTTTGCTTAGCTAGTTTAATGGTTTTATTTCTCAGTCATAGACACCATGTGTGTTTTGCTTACCAGCAAAGACTTCCTCTCTGCATGAAATGCAACACAAAGCAATGTGAGAGAATAGCACCAGCCAGTCCAGAACTAATTAATTTGCCACTCTTACTAGTTGCTACCACTACTATCAGGGAAAAAAAACAGAGCTAGCAGTACTTATGTGGTTATAGGTGCATTTAGCTAAACAATCTCCTTAGAATGAGAAAGTGACTGTGTGTGAGAGAACAGGGACTTGCCTGCCACAGTTGCTTTGCTACCAGTACAATCATGTGATGTACTGGCTGCACCTCCCACCCAGCCCCAGGATGACGGCAGTTTGGTCTAAAGACAGGCAAGTCCCAGATCTTGATTTTTTAACCAGTCTCCTGAGTCTAATGTTTTGTAGATGGCAACAATGGGTGTGTAATGTATGTCAACAATTAATGCATGTTTAGAAACAGTTCCCGGTATGGAACGCAACATGAAGCAATGTGAAAGAAGAACACTAGGCAGTCCAAAGTGAACACTTCACCACTGCTACAACCACTACTATAAGGGGTAAAAAACAGAGCTAGCAGCATGTATCAATATGGTTATGATAATTATTCTTAGGCACATTTAGCTAAATGATCTCAGAATGAGCAAGCTACTGTGTGTGTGTGATCAGGGACTTGCCTGCCGCAATTGCTACCAGTGCAGTCATGTGATGTACTGGCTGTGCCTCCCACCCACCTCCAGGATGATGATGATGCAGTCCAAGGGCAGGCAAGTCCCAGATCTCTACTGTTAAGCAATCCAGTCTCAAAATTAAAAGCTGATGTTCCACTTAATCCACAGATGCAAAACAGTTACTGCTGTCAGTGCCATCTCCTTTATGATTAACATTACATGTGCAGCCAAAGTTTGGCAAGTTAAACTTCAAGAACATTAGTTTCTCCATATTGTCTGGTGTTAATCTTGTTCATTTATCAGTCACAACATCCTCAGCAGAGCTAAATAAATGTTCAGAACAGACACTGGAGGGTGGACATCCAATATACTTACAAGCCAGGGTAGCCAGCTTTGACCAGCATGATTTTTTTTCTGTTGCTGGTAAGCAAAAAGGTCATCCTTAATACTAACATCGGGCTTAGACAGATATGCATCTACCATGCTTACTACTGAACATGCATTTTCTCCTTGTGGAGTTTCAATGTCCTGCAGCTGGCATCAAATGCCATTCTCCTCGTTGTCTGCTTCTGTACTGTTTTTTGGAGCAGTTTTTTGAATGTGAGGTGGTGTCATTGTAGTACAGCTTCCAAGTCCTCCTAATAAAACCTCATCTAATATATCAATCAAAACTTGCCTGTAGTTCAACTCCTCCATATCCTCAGAAACCACATCAGGAAAGTGTCTGTTCCAGAAACATTGATCTAGCAATGTTGCTAAGAGATACAACTTGCTCTGTGTCATTGTTGATAATTTGTCATTATTGCTAAATCTGAAAAGCATGTTATTGACTAGAGATTGATTCATACCTAAGTTGTTTCTCTTTTTTTTTTTCCAACCTTTATTTGAGAAGTAGAATGAGTGGAATAACTTGGCTAAGGTATGCTTTTCCTGCACTGACCTCTTCTGAAGCACTCATGAATGGTTTCAGAATGTGACACTACTGTTCCAGCAGAGGCCATTGAATAGAATGGAGTACAATGCCCTCCCCAATATCATTGTACGTGATACACTGAATGATACTTACCGTTTGTTCAATGATGTATTTAATCATAAAGTAAGTTGATTCCACTTTGTTGGTACATCCTGAACAAGCCTGAGACATGGAAGACCCTTGTCCTTCTGAATATCAGCAAGGATGTCACGGGCTTTTACTGAATGGTTGAAGTGGCCACACATTTTGCACACTGTACTCACAGTGGTTGATACTTGCCGGTCATTATCCAGGAAGCTTTGAACAATTAGGTTAAGACAATGTGCAAAACAGCATATATGTACATAGTTGCCATTGTGAAGAGCTGTTTTAATATTTAAACCATTGTCAACAACAAAAAAACAACTTTCAAACCCTGTGAAGTGACCCAAGCAGTAACTAGTCTTTCAGTTCTTGCTGAATGGAGAAGTGCCATTTTCTGAAACATGACAAGTTTTTTTGAGCTCTGAGAGATAGTAGTGGTAGTAGTAGTACTGGTTGAAGTGGTAGGGGTAGCAGACAGACTGGTATGTGAGGATGATGATGATGAGTTGTCTGCAAAACTGTCCCAGTGTGCAATAAGAGAAAGATAGGCAATGGTTTGGATGCTGGGCCACATATCAGTAGTAAAGTGAACTACCTTGTCCTTAGCCTCTCAGACAGCATGCCTTACTTGAAGTACTAAGCTGTCATACATCCTGGGCACAGTGGTTACTGAGAAGTATTTTCTACTTGACATTAAATATCAAGGCTCTAAGTATTCTATAAGCCTTCTGAAATCCATGTCTTCCACAATAGAGTATGGGCTGCAAATCAAGTACAATAATTTCTGCTATTTACGATTTATTGCCAGTGCTATGCGGTGGTTTCATGAATATTTATACTTTCTTTCAAAAACTTCTTTTAACTTCAATTGCCTCCTATCAGGGGTAAAGTTAAATTTGGCTGGGGATGTTGTATGACTATGTGCCGTGCTTGGTAAAACAGAGGAGCTTACAGAATTATCTTGAGAAGAAGGTAGACTTTTGGATCTTGCCTGGTGATCATATCCCACTGTTTCAGCAGAATGTTCCTGTTCACCGAGAGCCCTGCAAGATTTCCAGGCACCAATTGAGACTGTTTATTTGAACCATAAATAATGATGGGGTGAAGTTGCGTAAGGTATCACAACATCGTTGTGGTTCCAAGATGCCCTTTATTTTTCCTCCTACTAACACAAGTATTGCAATGCTCACATATAGCTTGGCAAGCATCCTTGGGGTTTACATAAAAATGATTTCAAACAGTAGAGGTGGACTGTCTACATCTAGTAACAAGCTCAGTAGGAGTCACACAGTTGGGGTTAAGTGGGGAAGACGTATCAGCAGAAGATTCAGATCCATCAGGTGAGATAGTCATAGAATCCTCTGCAGCATCATTGCCATCATCATGACTGTTAGACTTTGTTTCACTTTGTGTGGCTTGTGCCTTTGACTTTTTCTTTTTCCCTATTGGCAGTCTACTACTGTCTTTATCATTATCCACACTGTCAATGTCAGAACCAGAATAAGACATAGCTAAAGGTAAAATCACAAGCTCTTCATCAGTCTCACTATGACCATAGTGGTCATCATCATCTTCATCAGATTCAGTGGTGCTAACACTTACAGTCACAGACTGAGTTATCCGATATGTGTGTGTTGCAAATTGAGCAACTACACTGCAAGTTGTACCTGTAAGTGCTTAAGCTTTATGTACAATTGGAATATTTATTTTTGCACTTTTCTCAGATGACTTGCTACTATCTTTGGAAACATTGTTTGCTGTACTGAGCCTTTCTGACATAGACAGTCCACACCCCTTAATGATTTCTCAGTATTTTGAGACTTAGCCTGTACACTGAGTAGTAGCATTTAGCTCAGCCCCTTCAGAAGACCGTGGTGCTTTTACTTTACTTTTTGGCCCTTTCTTCTTTCTGGGGTCTTGAACAAGCATTTATGTTTACTTCCTTTGCCCCAAGTTTTTGCTTTACTATTTTTTTGGAGTACTCATAATGTCACTGCAATCTGTAGCTTGTTCAGGGGCAACAGCAAGCGGTGGTGGCTGTCAGTTTAATTCATACACAGGTCTGTCACACTCACGCTCAACATAGTTCACACACACACTGCACCTAGGCTACAAGGGCTGATGCTGCAGGCAGTGTTACCCACAGAGATTCAGGGACCTGGCCTAACCCTCTCTGACACAGTAATTTTCCTTCAAGGATTATTTTTATTTATTCCACTTGGCGTAATGCCCTGCCCACTGAGCCAAAGCTTGTCAATTTACCTCACAGAGGACAGGGAGGAAGAGAAGATCAGAGCTGACTGACTTGTTTGGGGGGCACAGACAGCATGTAAGAAGTGGCACTGGTGGCTAGTTGTCAGATTTTATATCACACATATGCAGTAGCTCACACACTGCATCTAGGCTATAAAGGCTGATGCTGCAGGCACTGCTACTGACAGAGATTCAGGGACCTGTCCTAAACCTCTCTGACACAGTACTTTTCCTTCATGGATTATTTTTATTTATTCCACATGATGGAATGCCCTCCTCACTGAGCCAACACTTGTCAATTTACCCCACGGAGCACAGGGAGAAAGAGATGAGAGATTACTGACTTTTTGGGGGCAGGAGGTGTTATACAGACAGTATGCAAGAAGTGGCACTGCTGGCTGGCTGGCTGGCTGTCAAATTTTACTTCACAAGCACTAGTTATTTATTTATTTATTTAAATGTTTCAATAGGAATGCATACTGAGCAGACAACTGCTTGATTCAAGATGCGTTCTGGGGGGGAGGGGAACATGGAAGACAATACCATATATACAGCAACAATAAATAGAAACAGCACATTTAACACACAAGAATACAGCAGATGATCATAAGACACAATCACATAGTAATAGATTTCAGGTCTATAGCCCTATTTGGGAGTGTCAGTTCATACACTGCACCTAGACTATAAGGGCTGATGCTGCAGGCACTGTTACCCACAGAGATACAGGGACCAGGCCTAACCCTCTCCGACACAGTGCATTTCTTTCAAGGATTATTTTTATTTATCCCACATGACGGAATGCCCTGCCCACTGAGCCAAAGCTTGTCAATTTACCTCATGGAGCACAGGGAGGAAGAGAAGATGAGAGCTGGCTGACTTGTTTTGGGGGAGGGTCACACAAAAAATATGCAAGAAGTGGCACTGGTGGCTGGCTGTCAGTTTGTAGTTCACGCACACAGAGTAGTTCATACTTTGTACCTAGGGTACAAGGGCTGATGCTGCAGGCGCTGCTACCCACAGAGATTCAGGGAACTGGCCTAACCCTCTCTGACACAATACTGTTCCTTCATGGATTATTTTTTATTTATTCCATGTGATGGGATGCCCTCCCCACTGAGCCAAAGCTTGTCAATTTACCACATGGAGCACAGTAAGGAAGAGATGAGAGCTGACTGACTTATTTTTTTTGGGGGGGAGGGTGTCACAAAGACAGTATGCAAAAAGCGGAATCGGTAGCTGGCTGTCACATTTTATTTCACACACACACATAATAGATCACACACTGCACCAAGGCTATAAGGGCTGATGCTGCAACCACTACTACCCACAGAGATTCAGGGACCTAGTCCCCTCTGACACAGTACTTCTCTTTCAGGGATTATTATTTATTTATTCCACGTGATGTGATGGAATGCCCTGCCCATTGCGCCAAAGCTTGTCAATTTGCCCCACAGAGCACAGGGAGGAAGAGATGAGAGCTGATTGACTTGTTTTTTGGGGTGGGGGACACATAGACAGTATGCAAGAAGTGACACTGGTGGCTGACCAGCAGATTTTATTTCACACACACACAGTAGTTTACACACTGCACCTAGGCTATAATGGCTGATGCTGTAGGCCCTTCTACTCTCAGAGATTCAGGTACCTGCCCTAACCCTCTCCGACACAGTAATTCCTTAAAGGATTATTCTATGTGACAGAATGCCCACTGAGCCAAAGCTGTAGATACCGTATGGAGCACAGGCAGGAGATGAGAGCTGACTGACTTCTTCGGGGGGGGCACACAGTGAGAAGAGGTACTGGTTGGCTAACTTGCTGGGTGGGTAGCACAGTTCACCCCCCCTGCTGCCAAAATAAAAAAATAAAGAATTGGCACTCACTCACTTCCCCAGTCTTCTTCTTCCTCCTCCTCCTTTTACCTTCCTTGGGTCTCTGACTCCCCAATGCCCACTCCCTGACTCCCAGACCCAGCTCCCCATCCCCACCCCAAGTTTTCCGATTCTCTTGTTTTTCAAAAAAAATATTTCTTTTAAATTTTTTCTTTTTTTGACAGTCTGAGTCCCTCTCAACTATTTACCCAGCCCAACCAGCAAACAAAGCAGCAAGCAAGTTGCACTGTTGCAATGGTTACAGAACATTCAACACACACAGAGCAAGGGGTCACGTGATGGCATCCATCTGAGCAGCAGCTGAGATCCTGAGCTCCCCCCTCTGGCCTCCTCAACTGCAGAATTTAAGGTGTATCCTGACGTTTTTTTCGAAAATTTACTTAAATAGCAAGTCTTTTAACATTCTGTCATCGATAGAGAGCCTTGCCTTGAAATTTTAAGCCCTAGCTGGGTCGCGATGGAGGTGGATTCGAAACAGGCCCTTACCAAGCACACCCTCGAGCATCCCCTGAGAAGGCTGCAAAAACAGAGGAATCAGGCCCCAGCCAGGCCGGACCGCAGAGGTGATAAAGCAATACAGCCTACGCCTATTATCGGAGGATAAATTCTCTAGGAGCTTGGTCCTCTGAAGGAGCTTCTTGTGGAACTTACAGGAACTCAAATCTTTATGTAGCGACCTCTGATGTTTCTAAAAAGTTTCAGATGTGGAGGTCAGGGTCGCTTCTGCTGAAAAATGGAGATCTAGGGCTGAGATGGAGATAAAAGAATTAAGGCAACAGGTGAAGAGACTCCAACTTAAGACTGAGGACCTGGAGGGGCGAAACCGCCGAAACAACTTGTTAATAATTGGCCTCCCGGAGTTGGAAGAAGGCCCAGACCTTATGGCTTTCCTACAGAGGTTCTTTGTTAAAATTGTGGGCCCATCTCCCATAAATGCCTCCTACCATCTCGAAAGGGCCCACCACTCACTGCGCCCTCGACCTACAGCTGGATCCCCGCCGCGTCCGATCATTATTAAATTTCTTAGCTACCTGGAAAGGCAGCATGTGTATTTGAAGGCCCGGGAGCTTAAAGAAATCTTGTGAGGTGCTTCGAAGATCCGGATCACCCAGGACCTTCCCAAGGAGATTCGTGAAAAGAGAGCAGAGTACCACCAAATAGTGCAGAAACTCATAGCAGCGGCAATCCCGTTCAGGATGGTATATCCTGCAACCCTGAAAGTTACTGTTGGAGGCTCAGCCACGAGTTTTAGTACCCCAGAAGCGGCACACAAGGAGCTTACTAACAGACTGCCCGACCTGTTTAAGGGATACGGCTGAGGACTATATGGTGGACTTTCAGGAGCTGTGTTAATGCTCGTTTGAAATATTAATACTATTGTAGATGGTGTCTGTGTTTACCCCCTTGTTGGCTGTTGTTGTGACCCCCCTGGCCTTCTGTTTCACGCTTGCCCACCCTTCTTGTCACTTACCTCTGTGTTGTGCTTTGTTGTGGTGTTTTTCTTTGTGTTGTCTGGTTGTTCCGGCTTTTCTCTCTGGGTCCTTCTGGTGGGCTGACCGTTGAGACGAGGGCACGGTGGGTGGCTAGGTCTGGGTCTGGGTCCGCACCTCTGGTCCCGTTTATTGATGCGCGTATGCCGGCGGAGGAACGTTTTTTCAAGGGGCGTTGTTTCCGGGAGGGAACTTCCTGGAGGACAGACCATTTGGGGTTCGGCGGTTTTAAGGGTCCCTCGGAAACGGCAACCTCTATGGCGAATCTCCGGTGAGCTTCCCCTTTGCTTCCCATTGGAATGGCGTGTGTTGGGACTGCTTTCCCAGTTTTCGATTGGAGCGGATTCAGGTAGGTGGCCCATTTGTTTTATTGGGGTGGGAAGAGAGGAGCATTGCGGGACTGTCCGGTGGAAGAGGCCTAATGGGTGTTTCTCATTTGGGGCTTATCCATATTTATGTTTCTGTCTTCTCCTTCCCTTGCTCCCCTTCTTTAGTGCTCTTCAGTCTTCCTGTCTCATTGGTATGTGGAGGGGCGGGGTGGGGCGGCTGGGGGGCTTGGTGAATCTGCGTGCTGGATGTGGGATCGCGAGCCGTGTGGGGGGTTGCTAATCTCTGCCGGGGCTGATTCAGTAGGTGCTGGTTAGTTGTTGCGGGGGTCATATCTTCGCTGAGGATGTATTTGTTTTTGATAATATGTGGCTATCGGCTCTTGGCTCTGGGGGATTGGAGATTCACATGGGGATCTGGGGGGTTCGTAACCCGAGGTAATAGGCTGTATTTGGGACCACTGTTGTACGGACCTCCATCTGTACATAGTTTCTGGTGGGTTTATGTTTGGGGATGTTTTGGGGGATCTCCATACCGCTGATTATAGTATTGGGTCTCATAGTCTTGTCTGGGGAGGGTTTTTTTTCTAGGGTTGTTTGGCTGTTAATTAACCTTAGAGTTTGGATTGGGGGTGGGTATGGGGGGGTTACGGACTGATGTTCCATCTAACTGCCGGTCAGGTTTGGGGTTTTGTAAGGGGAGGAGGAGGGAGTGGTATGAAGGGTTTCAGACTTATTATGAGGAGGTGCACCTGCTATAATTTGTGGGAAGTACTCTATCTGGATATCTAATTGCTGTGAGATATTTTAAAATGGCTACGAGCATAGTTAAAATAGCATCCTGGAATGTGAGAGGGCTCAGGGATCAGGGTTAAACGTTTGCAGGTTTTCAATCATTGCTCCCTGCTCCGCACGGACATCCTTTTTCAGGAAACACATTTAGGCCGTGATGAGGCCAAGTTGCTTTTCTCGGTCTGGGTTCTCTCAAGTTTATCTTGCTGGGAATTCTCATTTTAGCAAAGGGTAGCGATTCTTGTTAAAAGACACATCTATTTACAAAGACCTGGTCTGCTCAGACCCAGAAGGAGATTTATTCTAGTTAAAGGTAACTCCAAATGGAGAGAGTGTAGTTCTTGGTTTGGTATACGGACCGTGGAGGTAATCCTGAGTTCTTCATGATGCTGACAGATAAATTGGCCAGTTTTGCCAACTCAATATGTGCTAGGGGGGACTGGAATGTACCTTTCCTCGTCATTAGATAGAGAGCCCCAGGATAGGCGACACCCTCCTCGGCCCAGAAAGCCCTCATGAAATGGTTTCAATGTTAGGCTTAGGTGACCCATGGCGTATTGCCAATCCTTCTTGTCGGGCCTTTTCCTTTCAATCCCAATCACATGGTACTAAATCAAGACTGGATATGATATTAGTCAGTCTCTCTTCTCTCCCGAATGTATCTTTATCTGGTATAGAGCCGATCATTGTGTCAGATCATGCCTTGGTTTGGTTACACCTCTCTTTAAATCCCGATTATTCTCGAGACTCCATGTGGAGACTAAATACTCAACTATTAAAGGACCGCCATTGTGTCTCAGAGATCAGCTCTAGAATATCTCTCTTCTTGGCCGATAATATGGATTCCACCCCTAGAGTGGATATGATATGGGGAGTGTTAAAGTGTTATCTTAGGGTGACTTTATTAAGATGGCTTCCTTAGGAAGAAGGCACGATTAGCTAGGTCGTTAGAATTGGTGGGTAGGATTAGGAGTTAGAAGGTAGGTACTCATTAACTTCTTCGGTCTCGGATCTTAAGGAGCTTTTTCAGTTAAGAATGAATACTGGACCTTCTGAAAGAAAAGATAGAGTACTGTCTGGTGAAAACCAGGCTAAGTATATTGATCTCGAAGAGAATCCGCAAGTTATTGGTTTCATGCTTCGTGCACTTGAAGGTTTGAGGATCATTTCTTCTGGTTTCATCTGGAAGCACTGTCTCCTCCCAGAGATTGCTCAGGTCTTTAGGGAATACTATTCAAGTCTTTACAGTCCCCTCCACATCCCATTCACAGCAGACGCCAGAAACTACATAAGAGGAATTGGTGTTCCGAGTATATTGGAGTCCCGACAAGCGAGCTTATTGGCTCCTATCTCAGCTGAAGAAATCCAAAGTATTATTGCCTCCTTGACCCCGGACAAAGCACCGGGCCCAGATGGATTTCCAGTGAATTTTTACAAAGTTTTTGCCAAAGACTTAATCCCTATTTTGCTTAAGCTATATAATTACTTCCCGGTTGCATTGGAACTTGATCCGGCTTTGTTCGAGGCCACTATAGTTTTAATTCCTAAAGTGGACAAGGAGCCTTCTGATCCAGCTAGTTACTGTCCTATTTCTCTCCAGAACTATGATGTTAAGATACTAGCTATAATACTTGCTGAGAGGATTAAAAAGATCTGGCCGGAGCTTTTGAGCCCAGAGCAGGCAGGTTTTGTCTCAGGGAGATCAGCAGCTGACCATCTGAGGACCCTATCGCATATTTGGCAGTACGCCCGGTCCATCTCAGACCCAATTGTACTAGTCTCTTTAGATGCTGAGAAAGCATTTGATCAGGTCTATTGGTCCTTTTATGGATAGTGATGGAGGAAATGGGCTTCCTGATTCCCTTTTGAACCTGATACAGGTATTCTATAGGTGCCCCTCTGCAAAAATCTATTGTAATGGGGTCTTATCCCCCTCTTTCAGTCTTCTTGCCGGTACTAGACAAGGTTGCCCTCTCTCCTTTATTGTTCAACTTATACTTGGAGCCTCTACTGATAAATCTTAAGTCTTCCCTCGGTAAGAGGGTCAGGCTCCAAAGCCGAGCTAGTTCTTTCATGTGATGCAGATGATGTTCTGTTACATCTGTCAGATCCAGTAGCACCTTTAGAAGCAGCCTTGGATATTATTACAGTTTAGCTCCTTCTCTGGCTATAAGTTAAACACTTCAAATGTGAGATCTTTCCTTAAATAATTATACCTTTAAGAGAGGCTTTCTTCCTTTTGAATGAAATGGACTTCCAGCTCAATTAAATATCTGGGGATCTACTTCTACTGACCCTTTCTTGCTCAAGAAACTAAATTTAATTAAGATCAGAGACTCGATTAGTCAAGATTTGCTGCGTTGGGCATCCCTTCCTATTTCCTTGTGGGGCAGAATCAGTATCATTAAGATGAATGTCCTTCCCGGATTTTTACCCACTGAACCTTACCAACCTCTGGCTCCTCTTTCCTTCTTCCAGCAGCTCCATAGTCTGTTTTCCACTTTCATCTGGAGAGGGAAAGGGGTACGTTGCTTCTATGGCTCCCTATCACTCCCTAAAGAAAGAGGAGGCTTAAGACTTCCGAATTTTCAGCTATATTACTGGGCAGCCCACTTGTCCAAGTTGGGAAGGTGGTTCTCTGTGAATGCTGAGAATTCTTCCCCAATCTGGCTTCAGTTGGAATCAGCCTTCCTCTCCGAGCTTAGATTTGACATATCCACTCTACCTTATCTTACCCCGAAAACACTCTCACAACTGATTTCTGATGACACGGTGGCGGTCTCTCTTAAAGTGTGGGCCCAATGTCTTAGGTTCTTCCGGATTTCTAACCACACGGATTTAGGGCAGCCGATTATTCTCAATCCCAATATTAGATTAGGAGATTCTTGGTTAGGACTAAACTGGCTCCCACAACTTAAAGATTCCAGGGTTGAACATTTGTTCGGCCAAGCTTTGCTTTTTACTTCAAGCGATATCTTAACCAGATTCGATATCCCAAGCAGAGAGATTTTTAAGGTGTTCCAGCTCCGGCACCTGGTGAGTAATAAATTTGGATCGGTGTTTAAGCAATCCGCGGTACATCCCTTTCTCTCCAACATTATTATGCTGGCATCCCAGCCCCATTCCATTTCACAGATTTACTCCTACCTCTTGACTTTTAACTTGGGGGAGGAGGTTGGAGGCCCCTCGTCTGGACACATCTCCTTCCTGATGATGTACCATTGTGGAGAACTTTTGGCCTAACCTACATAGATACCACACCCAGGATAGGTTTCGTTAGTGCAATATAATATTGTTAACAACTTATACTACACTCGTCAAGCTTTTTCAACGAAACTTATCCCCATTCCAGTGTGTTTCAGGTGTTCACAAGGTGAGGGCACTCTGACTCATGTTTTTGGGAGTGTGCTAAAGTTGCCCCACTATGGTCCTTGATTCGGATAATTTAGATCCCTTCTGGGTCTGAGCAGGTTTTTTTCTCCAGGAATTTGTGTATTGGGTGATTTTTCTCTGATAGATAGTGTGGAGCGTAGGTATCATATGGCCCTGGTATCTATGGCAGTCAAGAAGCTGGTTTTAAGGCACTGGAAGGACCAGTTGGTTTTATCATATGCGGATTGGTTAAAGTAGTTGATGTCGTATCTCCAGTCTGAAAACTTGATTGCCAGCTATAAGAATGGTATGGACTTATTTCATAAAAGATGGGGTAAGCTCCAGTCTCTTTGTTTACCTTAATGATAAGGTTTGGTGACCCATCCCTGGACCTCATACTATATAGCATAGCAGACGTTACCTTTAGTATACGGTCTTATTGTGGTTTTAAGATACGCTCCTTTACTATAACTTGACTGTTGGTTAGGTTATTAAATAGGTTGTTTAATAGGTGTGGATATCCAGATTTTAGAAGCTTGTAAGTCTTATGATTTCAGCGGTGCACCCTGGGGAGGGAGGGAGGGGGTTGAGGGTATATACTCTTTGGCACTTTGATTGATAGACAGATATCTTATGTTGCTTTTACTCTCAAGTGTGCCTTGTTATTTATTACATTTGTTATGTGGGGAGGGGGTCTTGGTTTGACCTAGGTTTACTGGTTTGTTTCTTGATTGTTATGGGTTTTTGGTTGTATTATTCTTGAAACCAATAAACTTAAATTTCAAAAAAAAAAAAAAAAAACACACACAGAGCAACTAGAAAATTCTGCTGCTTCTTCTCTGTTGTGTTCCCTTTGTGCCAGCTCCTAAGGTGGACCACATGGGTTGCTACAGAGCAAACCCAATCGGGTGCCACTCTAGGAAGACGGAGAGCTCGCCAATCCAGTAAGGAACCAGAGTCTTGTCTGTGGTCCCTCCTGTGCTCTCATGCTTCTCACACCCAATTCCCACGATGGGGAGCCACTCAAACTGATCCAAATCAGCCAAAAGTGTTCAGAAGCTGTTCGTTTCCTATCACTTTGGTGTGTTCAGGTCGGTTCAGATTTTTGCTGAACCGGTTCCCCCAACCCTAGTATAAAGGCACTTTTCTTTTGATGTGTTGGGATAGTATAACAGTAGAACCACTTCAGACATCAAGGTCCCATAGTTTTGGACCATCTTGTTTAGCTCAGATTCCAGCTTGCTCCAAAATGGGATGAGGACAGGGAAGACCTAGAACATATGACTGTGTGCAGCAACTTCACAACTACAGCCTCTCCAGCAGGAGGAATCTCCTGTTGGCAGGAATTTAGTCAGGATTTGTGGCATACAAAAAAAGTATTTCTGTTTTCCAGATAAATGCCCTCCATTATAGGGAGCCCGTTACCTTATGTTGTCGACTACAAGCATGCATCCAGTGCAATGTAGTGAGAGTTATGGAAAGTTCAGCTTACCATGAATCTTGCATCTGTGAGACATCTATTGACTGTGTACCTTGGAGTCTCTGATAGCATAAGGAAATAAAATGAGGTGGCCATGATCCACTAAGAAACATCAAGAAAGGCAGTACAGGGGGGTAGTTTTGCCTCCTCTATGGTTAAACCTATAGTGCTAGAAATATATTGTCTTACTTGAAGCTACTGAAAATGATCCCTGTTATCTAGCTAGCATATTCCCATTAAATGCTCAAGGATCTGTATTTGACTTGTCTCATAAATCTGGAAAGAGTGTGCTAGGCCTTTATGCACACATTGCCTGAGTTTATGGTCTATAGTGGCTGGGGAGATGTCTGTGCAGTATGTGGGGAAAATGAGTCAACAATATCCTATGACATACACCCATTGCCTGAAGAAAGTGTGCCAGAACCATATTAAGGTCCTGATGGCGACCAGTGTGGTCGTCTGTTTTGAAGAGTGCCTGGAGTTCCAAATAATATAATAGCTGGTGACTAGTCCATCCCCTCCAGCTCTAGATCTACCTACTGTATATGGGCCTGGGGGAAGATGCCTTCCAATGGAGGATACTTCTCAATAAAGACACCTGGGCAAATAGAATAAGGTTAGGGAAAGGTAGCCCCTCCCTTTTTTATTTTGATAGTTGTAGTTTGCCAAATGCTACATAAGGTCTACTCCCTTTCCAAATGAAATGGAGAGCTATTATTCTATTTGTAGAAAGTATTTTAGTGTAGAAGAAGAGGAAATGTCTGGAATAAATAAAACAAATTGTAGAAGGATGTTCATGCAGATGGAATCAACTCTTTGGAACAGGGTGAGAGAAAGTTGGGTCCATCTTTGTAAATCCCCCTGGACTGACTGTTCCAGGGGTGGGTGTTCAGGAACAAACAGAGTAGTTGTCCAAGTCCAAATGTAAACCCCTAAATATTGAATCCTTGATCTACCTGATTTACAGTATATAGTATGGTGTTTTTAAGGATCTTGGGGGTAGGGAGTGATGGAGTGGTAGTAGTTCCGTTTCGTTTTCATTAAGTTTGTAAACAGCTAACCTTTACATTTCTGAAAGACAGGTTGTCAGGGCTGGTAAAGCAGTGGTCTGGGGTCATAATATGTAAGGTGAGGTCATCATCTTATTGCGCTGCTTTATGCAGATGACCATCAATAGATATCTACCTGGAGGGCACTGGTTTGGTGGAGGTATTGCGCCAATGGTTCCATGTAGAGTGCAAACAAGTAGGGAGAAAGGGTGCAACTCTGTCAGGTGCCCCTGAAAAGATCAAATAAAAGACAAAGGGATCCATAATCATTCACTGCTGCCCTCGCAGCAGAGTAAAGCCCCATCATCTGGTCTAGAAATGAAGGATTAAAGTCAAAATTATGTAGGATATGGTGCAAGAAGGGCCATGCCACTCTATCACATGCTTTCTGTACATCTAGGCTGAGAATTAAAGCTGAGAATTATGGGTATTGACAGTCAATGTTAAGAGGGTGAATTTAAAGAGCTAGTAGAGCCAAAACAGGCAGAAAGAAAAATAATACAAATTTTAAGAAGTGGTCAGTTGTAATTTTTTATTTCTGAAGTATTTTTCTTTATCTTTTGCCCATTAAAACATCCTTTATGTGATAATATTGTGCTGGGTGTGTGGAAGACCCTTAGCCTGGCAGCTGACACATCTATCTGTATCCCCCCACTACATCAACAGCATTGTGATTTCATTGACAGTGACTGGTCTGGCAGATACTAAGTGGCTGTTCCCAAGCAACAGTGATGCAACAATCAGTAAGAGCAAAATGCCGATGAAGTAGTGGGGGGAATAAAGATAGATATGTGAGCTGTCAGACAAAATGCAGTCCCACACATCACACCTACTAACATCAGGTAAACAATCTTCTAATTAAACAAAGGGAAAAGAAAAAGTACCTCAGATATAAAAGGTAATGGTTGACTTCTTTTAAAAAAAATTGTTTTAGGCAGTACACAAGCTCTTTAATATTATCAGCAGTTTATCTGGAACTAGTAAAGCCTGACTGCTCCTGGTATATAATGTGTGGGACAATGTTGTCTAGTCTGTTGTCTAGAATGCTAATGATTAATTTGTAGACTGGGTTAAGGACTGAGATGGGAAGGTACAATTCACAATTAGTAGGATCTTTTTGGAGTTTCAAGATTGCTGGTATGTTATATCTTCAGACACTTTGCGGTTATAAGGGCCTCTTGAAAGGTTCCAAGGAGTGAGACATGAAGAGGTTCTAACAGAGCTTTATAAAATTTTGCCCCATAACCATCCAAGACTGGTCGTTTCACATTCTTAAATTCTTTGATCCTAAGCATGAGCTCAGTTGAAGTGATAGGTCTAATAAGATTATTCTGATGGTCTTTTGTGAGATGAAATAGAGGGAGGGATCTTATTAAGCAGTTATGTTAATGTTCTAGTTACTAACCCCATGGGGGCATAATGTGGCACAAGGTGCAACTGTGTGTCATATAGCCCCAAGGGGTGATTAATCTGAACATTGACATAACCCCTGGGAGTACCTTAGTGCTATTATTATAATTGGGTTTAGTTTTTCTTGCAGTTTTCCAGTGACATACTATATTTATTTTAGTTATTCTTAACCATTGACATAAAGTAGTACCTTCACCAAGGGTTTACATTAGTAGCGTGTTAGTAGGTGGGTATTATTACAAAGCCTAGTTCAGACTTGACTGAGCCACAGCTAGGCAGTTCAGGACCCCTGACCCCCACAGCCCCAGTTATATTGTTCTGTTCTGGCAATATAAAAGTCAAAACCCCACTCTTCTTCTCCCATTTTCTTAAAATACATCTCCTGTTATGGAATAAGCACTGCAGAGTGGCTATTCACTGCACATTCACCTCTACCCTTGGTAATCATGCTAATGTTGAAGCTGCTGCACTTTTAACAGTCACTGTGGAAGACGGCAGCATCAGTGACATTTACATTATACCATGTTATAAAGTCAGTCACTAAAATCCCGCAGCACAATTGGCTGTCTGGCACATCCTCTCAGTGGTAAATCCTACGCTATAACCACGGAAGTGGTGCCAGCCACCCACTGTCAATCTTGTGCCCCCCAGAACCTCTAAATCACTCTGATCCCATTTTAAAATCTCCATTGCCGCCATCCTAACTTGCTGCTAAGTGCCATTTGTCTGAGACAGCTCACTGAAAAAAAAAAGAAATGGACACCAGTTTTGAGCTTATAGGTCCCACAGAGCTTGACCACATGTTCTGGTTGATAGAAAATCCTGAAAATGGCAAAAATACAGCCCCTGAAACAAACTTACCTCTCAGTGCTTCAGCACCTGCCACAGCTCTGACAGGTGAGGTGTCTGAGAGCGGGACCACCAGCACCATCCTGCCGCGAATAGAGCCTCCAACCTCCGCACTATCACAGTCAAATTCAATGGGCAATGACATCCAAGCAGGCCCCTCGAATCCAAGAAAAAGGAAAAAATGGATGTCACAAACAAGCTGCAGGCATTTTTGGGATTTTCTATCAACCAGAATTGTGGTCAAGCTGTGTGGGATCTATAGGCTCAAAATTGGTGTCCATTTCTTTTTTTTCTCTCTCAGCTGTCTTGGACAAATATTGTTGCTTTCTTCTTTTTTCAGCTGTAGAAATATTAACAATTCATCTTTCCTAAAACCTAGAAAACTGTTCTTTCAAGAAAAATATGAAAACATTTTGACAAAACAACTGGTACAACAACCCACTAGAGACAGGGTTATCCTAGATCTAGTACTGACTAACAGGGAAAGGATCACAGATCTTCAGGTAGAAGGTCACCTGGGGGCCAGTGACCATCACATGGTATGGTTCAATTTGGCTACTAGAACAAAATCATCCCATTCCAAGGCAAAAATATGGGACTTCAGAGGAGCTGACTTTGATAAGATGGCCAACAGAGTTAAGCTAGCCCTGGCAAAAAGAAATACAGGTGAGGAGATACAAGAAAAGTGGGCAAGTATTAAAGATGCAATACTTGAAGCAACATCCCATTGTGTTAGTGAGAAAAGAAAGTGCAAAAGAAGAAGAAAACCACTTTGGTTCTCAAACACAGTAGCAGAAAAGGTCAGAGCCAAAAGCTGGCCTTAAGGAAATATAAGGGAACGCAGCAGGATGAAGATAGGGAGGCATACCAAACTTCCCTAAGGGAAGCAGGGAAGGCAGTAAGGCAGGCAAAGGCCTAAACTGAGAAAACACTAGCACGAACAGTAGAAGAAGATAACAAGACTTTCTATAAATACATTAGTAAAAGGAGAAAGTCTAGAGGGGGTATTGCTAAGATGAAAGGGGATAAGGGGGCGTGTGAGGAGGAGGACCATGTAAAAGCATCTATCCTAAATAGATACTTCTGTTCAGTATTTACTGAAGAGAAGGTAGGGCAGGGTCCACAGCTCAGCACCATGGACACAGTGGGGAGGAGAGGAGGGTGGGTGTGCACTAGTCCCTTCACAAAAGAAAGGGTCCTACAAGAGCTTGATAAGCTCAGGGTGCACAAGGCAATGGGACCTGATGGCATACATCCCAGGGTACTAAAGGAGCTAAGGATGGAACTAGCAGAGTTATTATCAGAACTGTTTAGTGAGTCTTTGAGCACAGGAGAGGTTCCAGAATAGTGGAGAAGGGTTCATGTGATCCGCATCACAAGAGTGGTAGGAGGGAGGAGGCATGGAACTACAGACCAGTTAGTCTTACCTCAGTAGTGGGCAAGATTATGGAGACACTCCTTAAGAAAAGGATACTGCAATACCTGGAATCCATAGGAGCACAGGATCCAAGACAGCATGGGTTTACAAAAGGAAGGTCCTATCAAATTAAACTCATATATTTCTTTGACTGGGTAACCAGAGTGGTGGACCAAGGGGGAGCAGCTGATGTTGCCTCCCTTGACTTCAGCAAAGCTTTTGATACTCTTCCACATAGAAGATAGATTAATAAGCTGGGTAGGCTCGGGTGGGTCAGACGTTGGTCAACTGGGTGGAAAACTGGTTGACGGGCAGAAAACAGAGAGTGGTGGTAAATGGTGCATAGTCAGAAAAGATGCAAGTCCCAAGTGGAGTACCTCAGGGATCAGTCCTGGGGACAGTCCTCTTCAATATTTTCATCAGTGACATTGCAGATGGACTGAAGGGTAAGGTTTGTCTGTTTGCAGAGAATACCAAGATGTGCAACTGAGTAGACGATCCAGATGGTGTGGGCAGAATGAGAAGAGATCTGGATAAACTAGCAAAATGGTCGAAGAGTGGCAACTGAGGTTTAATGCAAAGAAGTGCAAGATCATGCACATAGGAAAGAGAAATGCTGAAGCCACCTATAGGCTGAGAGGGGAGTTGCTGGCAGTCACAAAGGAAGAAAGAGACTTGGGCGTCATCATCACCGATGACCTGAAATCATCCAAGCAGACCTCTAAAGCAGCAGATAAGGCTAGAGGGATGTTGGGGTGTATTAGTTGGGGTATCACAAGTCAGAAGAGGGAGGTAATAATCCCTCTTTACAAGACACTGGTTAGGCCCCATCTGGAGTACTGCGTGCAGTACTGAAGGCCACACCTTCACAAGGACATTAACCAAATTGAGGCATTCCAGAGAAGGGCAACCAAAATGGTGCAGGAACTGCATCAGAAAACATATGAGGACAGATTAACTGAACTCAATATGTATACCCTAGAGCAAAGGAGGGAGAGAGGTGTTATGATTGAAACATTCAAACACCTTAAGGGCATTAACAAGGTGAAAGTCTAACATGTTTCAATATAAGAAAAATAGCAGGACAAGAGAACACAGCATGAGATTAGAGGGAGGCAGATTAAGGGGTAATGTGAGGAAGTTCTTTTTCTCAGAAAGGGTGGTGGATGCATGGAACAGCCTACCTCAGGAAGTGGTGGATATGAATACAATGTAAGGCTTCAAACTGGCATGGGATAGGCATACTTTGGCTATAGTAAGAGAATCAGGAGTGCCACTCTTAAGAACAGGGTGTCGCTCATGGAAACCATCAAGCAGGAGGGATAATTTAAAAGCCACATTGTGGTTTACCAACAGAGAGTGAGCAGCTAGCTGTTTACAGCAGGGCAGAATAAATGGGATGATCGGGCAGCAGTGCAACGGTGAAAGCCATGGTTCTGTAGTCATTTTCACAAAATGAAACACCTTATTTATGGTTTTTGGAAAAAAATGACTACAGAACATCAAAGAGGGAACATATGTAAACATTTTAATGACAACATACTGTATCACAATGAACCAAAAAAAAGTCACTATTCAGCTGACAGTGTCCATTTAAGCCCATCTCCCACCAAACCTCTTGCTCTATATTCATGAGCGTCACTGTGGCTTTCACCATTACACTGCTGTCTGATCATCCCATTCATGCCACCCTGCTGTAAAGAGCCAGCTGCTCACTCTTTGTTGGTAAGCCTAACCGTGGCTTTTAAATAATCCCACCTGCTTGATGGTTCCCATGAACACCACCCTGTTCTTAAGAGTGGCATTCCTGGATCTTTTCGACAGTTCTTGTAATGACCTATATGACTTACCATGTTTAGCCATGCCAGAGGATAGTGCTAGATAAGTGTGGGCATCCCGAGACTGACTGAAGTACAAGGACTAAAAAGCATCACTTGTGGGGGAGTGAGGTAGCAAGCTTTGACTGGCAGAAATGATATGTTTAACAGATACTTGCCAGGATAAACATTAATGTGTTGACAAGTAATGGTGTCCCGCAACTTCTGGGCATAGAATGCTGGAAGGAAAGTAGGATTTTACTTTTTATAAATTAATGCTCCTGTAATCAGGATGCAGAGGTGTATTAATAAGTAGATTAAGATAAGGTTCTTGGAATGCTGACAGCCAATAAAATTGGAGCATTTCTGAGACCCTTATAATAATCAAAGAAGACAGTGAGCTGCTGCACAGAGGAGGACAGTTCTGCTGCATATAATTCGGTACAGATGTTCATGAGGCTTTGCAATATAGCTTTATGCCTTGTGGCTGAATGATAGACCTATGAATGAGTCAGCAAATTTTGGGATGGCAGTGCATTTACATTTACCTGAAAGAACTCCTAACTTCTTACTGCCCCACCCACTCCCTCCGATCCTCTGGCGAAGGACTGCTAGAGATTCCAAGGGTAACCTTAAAAACATCTGGTGGAAAAACATTTGCCTTTATGACTCCTACCCTGTGGAATCCTGTACATTGCCAGATATGAAATAGCCTGGCTGAGGAGGGTTTGAAAAAACTCTGAAGACTTTTTTATTTAATCAAGCATTTTCGGAAATGTAAATTTTATTATGGATGTGATGTTATTTTGTATTGTGGTTTTAAATGCTGTATGTGAAATTTTATAAAGGCACCCTGAGCGTAGGAAGAGCACCTCAAAGAAATAAATTTTACTTACTAAGTCATAGACAATTTGTGAAAAGTTTAGCTGCTCTGGCACTGCCCTGATAAAAACAAAAACTGGCATTGCAATAGCAGGGTCTGTTCTGTCCTGTAATTTAAGAGTTCCTGTATTTTATGCTGAGTTACCCTAATCTGATCCCCAAGATATCATCACCATGTATGTGTGCTAACTGAAGGAATTTTAGTTCCTCTTGGAGTTTGGACAGCCAGGCTTCTCTAATTTATTTTTTTTTGTTGTGACTTGAAGCAGTGCTATAATGTCCCTTTGAAAGACTGTTTTTAAGGTGTCCCATAGAGTAATTCAAACAAGAAAGATCATACTAGGGCAGTCACAGAGAAAATAGACCACACTTTGCTGTCTTATTCACATATGTTTATTTTAAAAGAAAGATGCTAAAAGGTTCGTGGCATTCTTGCCATGTGCCAGCATATTTTTTAACTTTTTTTTTTAATAAACATATGTGAACCAGACAACCAAGTGTGATTTTATTTGCCCTGTGATTGCCTTAACAAGGTCTTTTTTGTTTGGACAACTGGTGCTTGGTGTTTACCAACTAGTGGCCACCTCTTGTTTTTGACTATTTCTCCTAGACAGTAGTCTTTGAGGTATCTCCTCCACTATTACCTGATAATATCTGTGGGATTCAAGTTTTTAATATTTGAGAAATTCCTGGTTTCTCAGGAGGAAAAATTAAAATTCCACTGAGTGGTTCTCCATTCTGTTGGGGCTGATAAAGTTAACATGGGGGGTTCATGATCTGAAAGATGAAGAGTATTTTTTAATCTATGATGCAATCCAGATCCTCTGCAGTAATAAAGAAATAATCAAGACAAGAATAACTATGGTGGGAATGAGAATAGAACATGCATTGTGTGTCCCTCCTATGAAAGGAACGCCAGACATCAATAAAACCAAAATCCTATCTAAGATCCCTCTGACCTGTTGTTGATGTAGATGGGGAGAGATTGCTACTGCTAATTGCTGGGTTCAACAGGAAGCTAAAATCACCCCTAGTATTAAAGTTCCCCGTTGATGCTCTACCCAAGCAAAATGGTAAATCACCAGTAATGTTTTTTGAAGGTCAGTCATGCCTGATCCTTGTTAATCATCAAATGTTACCATATGATCATCAAGCAGATTGTGATCTAAGATCATCTACATCATGATTTAATCATCAATCATGTAACTTTTAAATCACCAACTGATAATTACTGCTTATTTCTGTAAGCTTAAATCAGCATGAAGGTTTTTGTTGATCTGTGGATGATCAAGAGATTGTCATTGATGATCACTGGTGATTATATTAGTTCTGTATTACACAACTGTAAGTCACATTAGTAATACTTGAAGTTTTGCTACTAATATGAAAATATGAATATCAACCATCAGCAGAAGCACATTATAATGTAAATCATCTGAAGTTAAGTTTTAATCCCTTAGGAAGAGTACATGAGATGTTAGGTATAGTATGTACTCTTGCATAACTAATTTACATATTTCTTGCAAATTTCAAAAGCACTATTTATAGACTAATACTGTGGTGATTTTTAGTGTTAAAATATGTTTTGCCATAACCGTATTAGTTTGCAGACGGTTAGGAAAGGTTCTGAGCACAAACCAGGTACTTGTAGGAACTCACCACAACTCTAAAGGGAACCCGTTAATGGAGCTATATAAACCATTCTGAGCTTTTGCAACACTAGTAAGAACTGAGGAGTCAGAATAAGTATAATTGAAAGTAGTATTTTGTATAGATGTGTCATAACTAATGATTCCAATGAACATGTCTAATTAGAAGGCAAGATGCATTCAGTGCATGTAGAAGAAACATATGCTAGTTTTCATTTAATTCATTGTAGCAATCTTGACCATGGTCAATCACAAGAAATCATGATAATATGAGGTCATCATTAGGCATGATCATTATTTCCATAATATTGTGGTTTTTGACTTGCGGCCATTTATTGTTCATGCTTAATCATTGTTAGTCATGATCACTATGATGGTTTTTGAAGTCTGAACATGATCTTTGAACATAATTGATGATAATTATTCATGACACATCATTATTAAATCATTACATTTTTGGCTTTGTAGTAGCATGTCAGTAAGTTGCTGTATGGTTGAAGCATCATTACCTGGAGGGATATAAATGTTGCCCACTGTAAAAGGGGTTATTGTTGAGGGTACCTATAACTATGGATAATCAACCCTCTTTATCAGTATAAAATGAGCCCAGTTTAAATGAGGAATGTCCAAGGACCAGCATAGCTACACTGTCTCTCCTTCCAATATGATATGCCAATTCAATGATATGCTCAAAGCCGAATTTGAAGAGTTTTTGATGTTCTTTAAAGTCTGAAGTGCCTTCTCACTCTTAACAGGGTTGGTAAGGCCATTAGCATTCTGAGAAAGTATGTTAAAATTTGTTTTTCTATGGGTTGGGAGAGGGTAATCTGCCCCCCCCCCCGGGAACGTGCGTGCCTCATCCTGCTTCAAAGTTAAATACCATATGGAGTTATAAAGATCAACCTGACTCTGACTCATACAATCATAGTACCTGAAAACTAAACACCAAATCTGGTTGTATAATGACTCATCTGAGGCCCTGTGACTTCATCTGGGGCTACAAGAAACAAAGAAAGTTAACATGAAGAAACCATTAACTCTGGGGGTGGAATTACCATCAGGGCACATGTCATCAAACTGGACCTGTAGAACTGTATAACAGCTGAAACTGGTGAGTACTTTTGCAGCCTCAGGTGGTGTCCCTGAGGATAACCAGAGCCCTCCCTGGGGAGTCTGGTAGAACTGCACCCACTGGGGTGAGAGAGTGAGTGCATGGCGGACTTCCAAGGCTGAAGAGGGAAAGTGCACCCTCCTTAATAATGCCCTTTCCAGGGCATCGAGGAGTAAGCCGGAGACTTTGGGTCCTCAGACTACATGAGACTCTAAATGGGTCTAGTGATAGGATGGAGGGTGAAAAGGGAGTATGGTGTCAAACAAGAACATAGAAAAAAGAATGGCAAGGGAATATGGAGGAGAAAAGCACATATGTCAGCCATGTCAGGATATCTCCTAGGTTTAATCTGCTTCCTCAGTGCCAGCAATGGAAAGAGCATGCCTGTGACACAGCAGGTGATAGAATACAAGGGCCTTAAAGTCGCTGCAGTAGGAGCAGACCTGAGGCAGAAATGGAGTCTCTCTGGTCTCAATATCAGGGTCCACAAATAACAACTACTATTATAACAAACTCATAGGTATGGTGTCAAGTTTTGAACCCCCGGGCCGAAGTAGTGCTGAGCGACAAACATACTGAGCTAAACAATAGTTAAAACAAAACAAAAGATCAAGTGCACACTGTCACAAATGCACTGCAGGGGTCAGGCACTCAGCTCCCACAGTGCCCAACCTCAAAGTGAAATATGTGAACAGGAGACAAACAGGGACACCCTCCTGTCTGTTTTGGGTCTGAGTAGCTACCAGTCTTGAGTCCTGAGGTCAAATATGAACCATTTTTAACTAGCATGCCCAGGTAACAGGTCCAAATATCATACCCTCTTTGGGGAAAGCAGTGCAGTACTTCACCTAGCAGGCACACAATCAGGTTCACAATCCCCTTACTGACTCAACTGAGACCGAGGTATTTTCTTACCTTGCTGCATATGGTGACACACCATAAGCACCTAACAGTTCTGTCAGAATTATCAATACTGTTCCAGCATTCACACTTAAAATGAGAAAAAGGCTCAGGCAGGATTTCACGTGTGACCCCCCACTGACCACTTGTGTAACTAGTGAGCATACCTCCCATACATTTTCTGTCTATGGGAAAAGAGAGGGGTCGGGGTACAAAGCAATTGCAACAGAAACACAAAATGTGTACTAGACACACACAGACCTGTACCAAAACCCAGGTCCTGAGGAAAGAACTTCTGCTGAGGGCTATGCTAGGTTTGCACTTCTGGACAGGAGTACCCAGTAAACCCACACAGGAAGCAGTAACTAGATTGTCCATGCCAGTGGGACCCGAGGGACACATCCAATGTGAAGGTGTTTCGTATGACCACAGCTAGTCGTTTCATCAAGGAACATCTCAGGAATACCTTTTTGATGGATTCCTGGAGAATACTTAATAAGAACAAACGGGAGTATACACACTATTCACACCCCACGGATCCTTTGCTAGAATAGATTACATACTGGTGTCGGGGGGACATCAAGATCAGGCTATGGAGTGTAAACATATTCCTTCAGTACTCTCTGATCATTCTCAGGTACTGTTGCAGCTGCGATGGAGGGGAGGGGCCAATCTCTCTGGAAATTTAATAACTATTTTTTAAATCTAAAAGACTTCACGGACATGGCTAAAAAGAGGCTGATACAAATTCGGCAAGACAATAGTACACCTCAGATACCAAGTGGCATACTCTGGGACACGGTGAAAGCCGTGTTTAGGGGAGACTGTATCAAATTTGCAGCACACTTTAGAAAACAACAGAATCAGCAGTTAGCAGCACTTCAAGATCAATTGTTGGGACTGCAGGGGCCGTTGGCAGAGGGGGACAGCTCTCTAACCCAAGCCATCCTAATGGTCAAACAGAAAATTCAGAGGCTAATAGACATTAAGACAGAACAAGCCTTTCAATATTTGCGCCAGAAGTACTTTGAAACTGGACCTAGAGCATCGCAACTCTTAGCCCACTGCTTATGACAACATACCACTAAATCCATGATTACTCGAATAAGAGACCCAATATCAGGTCAATTATTAAAAACCCCAGGAAAAATATTAAATGGATTTAGAGACTTCTATACGAGACTATATTCCTCAGAACAAAACCCAGACGAGGGGCAAATCAATACTTATCTGGCCAAACTAAACTTATCGAGTTTAACCAAGGAAATGAGAGAGATTCTTAATGCCCCCCTGTCCATCTCGGAAATAACTTCGGAGATCAAGAAATTGAAAACTAAAAAGTCCCTGGGTCCAGATGGATACACGCTTGAATTTTTTACATTCTTTAGCCAGGAAAGCATAGACCCATTATTGGAGGCATGTAAGAAGGTACACTCCAGGGAACCAGTCCTGGATTCTTGGAATTATGCAATCATTTCAAGTGTCCCTAAGCCCAGGAAGGATATCACACAGTGCGGTGCTTTCCGTCCTATCTCAGTCTTGAATATCGATTATAAGCTATTTACCTCAATATTGGCGAACCGCTTAAAAGTAGCTTTACCAGACTTAATTAATGGAGATCAGACAGGGTTTATCCCCTGCAGGCAGACCCAAGATAATATTAAAAGATCACTACAAATAATATACCATGCCACTCGGTTGGGGGCCCCCAGTTTAGTTCTAAGTTTGGACGCGGAAAAGGCCTTCGACCGAGTGGCATGGAAATTCTGGGGCTGGTACTAAGGCCTTCAGACACTGAATCATTTATGCGGTCATGAGTAACATTTATACTAGTCTGAAGGCATATATAAAGATTAACCGGAAACTTTCCAGTAGATTTACAGCTGCACTAGGCAGGATGCCCCTCCTCCCCTCCTCTTTGCAGTGTATCTGGAGCCTCTGGCCCAAGCTCTAAGGATGAATGAACTGGTGAGGGGTTGGTATTTAGGGGGGGACATACATAAGCTGGCTTTATATGCTGACGATTTGTTGATTTATCTCAGAGATCCTGAAAGTACATTAATTCACCTATGGACTGAGTTATCGATGTTTAGTAGTCTGGCTGGATATAAAATCAATATGACTAAAACAGAGGTCCTAAAGATACATTATGATCCCTCAGAGTGGGTCAGGGAGAAGTTCCCCTTTAAATGGGGTACACCCTGGTTCAGATACCTGGGGGTTCATCTATGTGATCAGAAGGACCAGCTGTACGCTTTAAATTATGTGCCGTTATTGGGGAAAATAAAGTCAGAACTTGATAAATGGGCCCCAGTTGTGATGCCCACGATACAGGAAATAGAGGGGATAAAGATGATAATACTCCCACAATTTGTGTATTTGGCTCAGTCTCTGCCTATTCCTATCCCAGATGCATTTTTCACTCCTTGAATAGGACAGTGTCCACATCTGGGGCACACACAAACCTAGAGTCCGCTTTCGTACTCCAGATTTCCAAATCAGAGGGTGGCTTGGCACTGCCGAATTTCAAATTATACTACTACGCAGCGCAGTTACTCACTGCCTTCTACTGGTTGGACCAGACATACTCAGCCAAATGGAAGGACCTGCAGTTAGGTGAGGACATATCATGTAAGAACATGAATGACTTGCTATTAAGACAGAAGGGGAAAGCAAGTATAAACCAAGAGGAAAACCCGTTCACAGCCACCACTCTAGGGGTATGGTATGAGACTCTAGGGGACAGGAAGGCTAAGAGTTGGAGTTGTTTGCTAACTTCCGTCCCATACCTGAACTCTTTCCCCACCAACAAATGGGATGTGGGTTTTAAAAGATGGGAAGAAAAGGGCTTACATCTGATCTGGCATTTCCTAGACTTAGATAAGATTCTCCCGTTAGGGGCACTAGTTAATAAATTTGGAATCAGCTGGAAGGATAAATTCAGATATTTTCAGATAAGGAATTATTTAAGCAACATGACAACACAATTTAAATTGGGGAGCTCCTCACCTCCACAATTTGCTTACTTACTTAAAAGGGCAATAGATAATGACCCGATGAAGGCTCATATAATATCTAAACTATACCAGGCATTATTATCCTGGAAGGGTGACTCCACAGATCATATTAGGAAAGCCTGGGAAAAGGACCTCAGGGTTTTGATTCCAGAAGATTTATGGGGTTGGACCCAGGAAAGAATTCACTGGGGTATCTCTTTGGGAAGTTGGCGGGAGTTTTCCTGGAAGATTTTTCCCCTTTTCTTCTGATCCCCTGCTATCTAATCTAGGTACCATACCCTAACCTTGGCGGCTTGTTGGAGGAACTGCGGGGTTTCACCCGCATCCATGGTCCACCCACTTTGGGATTGTCCAGAATTGGCCTCCTTCAAACAGACTCTAGGGCAGGCTTTCGGAGAAATCATAGATTCTCAATTGGGATTATCCCCCCTCTGCTACTTTTTCCTAGAAATACCTAAGGAACTACGAAACCCCCTGATGATTAAGTTCTTAAAAATCTCTTTTCTGGTGGCTCAAAAGGTGATTACCAGCAATTGGCTGTCCACCAGGAAGGTTACTTTATTCATGTGGCAAGACTGTATGATGGATGTATATAGATTAGAATCAATGACCGCCAAGCTCAACAAGAGAATACTGGCCTTTGAGATTTTTTGGAGGCGTTCGGTTCTCTACATGGTGGCGAGGAGACCGGAGTTTGTTCCCTGAAGGGATGAGGAATGGGTATAGACTGAGACTTGTATAGAATATAGGGGGGAGAACTGTGGTTCTTTTGTTATATTGATTCATTGTTACTCATTTGGGACCTCCCCGCTCCCCCCTTCCCGTGCCCCCCCTTTTCTGCCCCTTCTCTCTTTGTTCCTCCTCCCCCAATTGATCTTTCTTACTATATGATGGAACATCTTTTGAGAAATTAGTCTGGGAATGAAAGTGAGGGATATTACAAGATGTACATCGAAAATGTTTTAAAGAGGAATATTTAAGACACTGTAACTTATTATAACATGAATCCAATCTATGTACTGTACATTTTTCTTTAGATTTCTTGGCCAGTGATAATAATGGTAATGAATCAACCTGTATGGATATGACATGTCTGTTGTCTATGTAACCTGTAAGGGTTTCGGCCTGGAAAACTGTACTAAATAAAGAAAGTTTAAAAAAAAAAGATTGTCCATGCCAGGCTGGGATTCTAGAGTGTGGCTTTATTCCAAAACAAAGTTGGAACACAAAAGCAAAGATAGACCCCCAAGGATTTATACTTCATGGCACAAGGCGATGCAAAACACATCTGTAGAAAACAGAAACTCGAACCTCCCATATAGCACAGGATTAGACCTCTGGAAATGTGGAAATAGCCATGATGAAAACACAAAAACTTCTTCTGGAAAGGGCACTAGACCATTACTTAGAACAGTTCCCATATGGCATAGGATTAGACCTCTGGAAATGTGGAACTAGCCAAGGTGAAAATGTACAAAATTCTCCTGAAAGTGGCACTAGGCCATTACTTAGAACAGTTCTCATATGGCATAGGATTAACAAAAAATAAATGTGACACACAGGCCACGACAGAGAACACTAGGGTTCAAACTAGCAAAAACCCACATACAAGGGGTAAACTTCTTCAGGCATTGGCCACATGCACTGAAAGAAAACAGATGCCCTTACAGATTTTGAAGTGCTGAATGGGTCACTCCAGATTGGGGGGGGGGGTTCTCCAATCTTTTGCTTCCTCGTCCATACCCAGCAATTCTTTCAGAGTTACACTTCAACAATTACTGAACTGTAGAAATTATGCTTTCTTCAAATGTTTAGCACATTCTAGCATTAGAAACACCTCTAAGCTGTAAAGTTAAAGTTCTGAACAAAGGGCGTAGTCGCATATGGGACATCCACTGTTGTCGGCAAACTGTAAAACAAATCTAGGTTTGCTGGCAAAGGCACCTAGCTTCACCTGAGCTCTTTTCTTCTAGGTTTGCTTGTAAGGACAGAGCAAGGAACATTATCAGAGCAAGGAAAAAGATCAAGGCTTCTTTTGGCTAGGCAGATTTACTGCGTGTTATTTTCTTTTGTACTCACAGGGTTTGTTACTGTTTGTTGCTAACATTTTACTGCTTTATTGTTCTTTGATTCAAATTGCTGTTGCAGGGTATACTTTCTGCTGCATTATTACAGGGTGTGCCTATAGGTTGGTTACTGTTTTGTGCTTACAGATTACTGCTGTAATCTTCTCTGATTCAAATTGTTTTTTTTTGCAAGATATATCTTCTGTTACTGCTTTATTTTTCCCTGTAGCAAAGTGTTTTTTACAGGGTATATCTTGTGTGAAATTATTACAGGTGGTACTTTACAGGTTTTATAGTTTTTCTATCATTAGGCTAAGCTTTCAGGACTACTGCATTTGTTGTTGGTTGATTGTTTCTGCTCTTACCTCCTTGTTTCTTTCATCTGTTGTTCTTCGTTTTTTGGCAGGGGAAGGGCCCAGACACCCACCCCCATCCCCAACCACCCCATGCTATACTCCTTTTACAAGGTAGCACAGTCATGCCATTTCCTGTAGCAAAGCAGGAAGTGAAGGATCAGAGGGGTATCCACACAGTGACCTCACTTACAGGGGCACAAGTAATTTAACTTGTTATAACAAGGTATACAAAAACAAACAAACAAAATAAAAAATCAAACTTTTGCTTTCAATTTCCTCCTTCTAATTACTCAGACCAGGTCATAAACACAGCAACTCATCTGGAATGGATATTATTAACTGCAGGTACTGAGGAACACTTTTCAAAAGGGCAGTTATACAGGATTAAGGACACTGTCCTACATGCTGGACCATTGGAGATATAAGGGCTCAGCTCCATGCAACATGGGCAGAGATTGTGTGCCTCAAGTCACATATTCAGGAGAAATATATTATAAGAACCACTCAACATTTCCCCAACATCCAACTGAAGCACCTCGACCACAGAGGGTAGTTGGTCTGGGAGGTTAGCAGTTGGTTAGGAGGTGCTAACTGGGTGCCCCATCACTCAGTGCTCTCCAACATATCACCTCTACAAACTATATAAAAACTACAAACAGTTATCTGCCTCTATCTCCAAAATCAAACAAAGGGGCAGAGGACACTGCAGAGCACGACACTGCAGCATAGGAGTTAGCACAACAAAACTTGCCCAAAATAGGGATCAAAACAGAAAAGCAAAAAGGATATCCAAAACACTTCTGATCATAGGAGACTTCACGATTCAGGGAGTTGATACCTACCTACCTCCAGCCGGGGGTAATGGTAGATGTCTCCCAGGTACATCATCAGGGAGAAACACTGACTGCATTGCTAAAATCATGCATGAAGCAGGAGAAAACATTGATGTCCTGGTACACATAGGGGCTAACGATCTTGCCAGCCAGTCAGTTATGGAGACCAAGGAAAACCTGACCAGGCTGGGAGACAAACTGTCATCCATTTCATCTAGCATCTCCTACTCTGAGATCCTGCCAGTCAGAGAGAGGGGACAGATGGATAGAAGGTCAGAGAAGGGGAGATAGGGGAGCTAAGCATGTGGTTCAAGGGCTGGTTCCAGGAAAAAGGACACAAATTTGTAGGTAACTGGCAACAGTTCTGGGAGCGAAAATTCTTTAATTTTGATGGATTGCATCTGACTAAGGAGGGAGTCAGTGTATTGGGGCAGAAGTTTGACATTTTTGCAGAATATTTAAACTAGCAATTGGGGAGAGGGATGCAGCATCCGATACATCGAACAGGAAGAACACCCCTCCCCCCACAGCTAGTGATCAAACAGTTTAGCATGTTTATAGCTCATTTGCATCACCAGGTAAGGAAAAAGATCTGGCCCCCCATACTACACACTGGGGAAACACCGGACCTTGCACAACAACTAACACACCGAAATCTGACCAATGGAAAATCATGTACACAAATGCCCGCAGTCTGGGAAACAAGATACCAGACTTGCAGGCAACAATGATAGAGGCTAAATTGGACATAGTAGCCATTAGCAAGACGTGGTTCACCAGTAACCAAACCTGGGAGACTTCAGTACCCCATTATGTACTGTTCAGAAGAGACCGAGCTGCAAAAAAAAGGGGGGGGGGAGGGCCTTTATGTCAATGAAAATATCAAAGCTACAGAAATTCTGAATACACATAAGGAGATAGAAGAACTGTGGGTGACCCTGGAAACAGGAAATGGGACAGCCATATGAACTGGGGTTGTGTACAGGCCTCCAGACCAGGGGGAGGACATAGACACATTACTGTTAGAAGATATACAAAAATGACAGCTAAAGGGGAGGTTCTGATAATGGGAGACATCAACATGCCAGATACAAATTGGTCAATATCAGCAGGAACCTCAGCCAGAACTAGACACATAGTGGATTCCTGTGGGGGGGGGGGCCTCAAACAACTGGTACAACAACCCACAAGAGACAGGGCTATCCTAGATCTAGTACTGACTAACAGGGAAAGGATCACAGATCTCCAGGTAGAAGGTCACCAGGGGGACTGTGACCATCACATGGTATGGTTCAATTTAGTCACTAGAATTAAATCATCCCATTCCAAGGCAAAAATATGGGACTTCAGTGGGGCTGACTTTGATAAGATGGCCAACAGAGTTAAGCCAGCCCTGGCAAGAAGAAATAAAGGTGAGGGGGTACAGGCAAAGTGGGCAAGCATTAACGATGCAATACTTGAAGCAACATCCCAGTGTGTTAGAGAGAAAAGCAAGAGCAAAAGAAGGATGAAACCATTTTGGTTCTCAAAAACAGTAGCAGAAAAGGTTAGAGCCAGAAGGCTGGTCTTCAGGAAATATAAGGGAATGCAGCAAGATGAAGATAGAAAGGCTTACCAAACTTCCCAAAGGGAAGCAGGGAAGGCAGTAAGGCAGGCAAAAGCCCAAACCAAGGAAACACTAGCACGAACAGCAAAATATGGGGACAAGACTTTCTATAGATACCTTAGTGAAAGGAGAAAATCCAGAGGGGTATTGCTAAGATCAAAGGGGATAAGGGGGAGTGTGTGGAGGAAGACCAAGGAAAAGCATCTATCATAAATAGATACTTCTGCTCAGTATTTTCTGAGGAGAAGGTAAGGCAGGGCCCAAAGCTCAGCACCATGGACACAGGGGGGAGGGAGGTGTGCACTAGTCCCTTCACAAAGAAATGGTCCTATAAGAGCTTTCAAAACTCAGGGTGGACAAGGCAATGGGACCTGATGGCATGCATCCCAGGGTATCAAAGAAGCTAAGGGTGGAACTAGTAGAGCCATTATCAGAACTGATTAGTGAGTCCCTGAGCACAGAAGAGGTCCCAGAAGACTGGAGAAGGGCTCATGTGATCCCACTCCACAAGAGTGGTAGCAGGGTAGAGGCAGGGAACTACAGACCAGTCAGTCTTAGATCAATAGTGGGCAAGCTTATGGAGGGACTCCTTAAGGAAAGGATAGTGCAACACCTAGAATAAATAGCAGCACAGGATTCAAGACAGCATGGGTTTATAAGAGGAAGGTCCTGTTAAGCTAATCTCATAGATTTCTTTGACTGGGTAACCAGAGTGGTGGACCAAGGGGGAGCAGTTGATGTCGCCTACCTTGACTTCAGCAAAGCTTTCGATACTATTCCACATAGAGGATTGATTAATAAGGTGGGTCTGAAGTTGGTCAACTGGGTGGCAAACTGGTTGGCGGGCAGAAAACAGAGAGTGGTGTAAACAGTATACAGTCAGAAGAGATGCAAGTCACAAGTGGGGTACCTCAGGGATCAGTCCTGGGGCCAGTCCTCTTCAATATCTTCATCAATGACATTTCAGATGGACTGGAGGGTGAGATTTGTTTCTTTGCAGATGACACCAAGATCTGCAGCAGAGTAGATGATCCAGATGGGGTGGGCAGAATGAGAAGAGATCTGGATAAACTGGCAACATGATCGGAAGAGTAGCAAATGGGGTTTAATGCAAAGAAGTGCTGGATCATGCACATAAGAAAGAGAAACCCTGAAGCCACTTATAGGGTAGGAGAAAGTTGCTGACAATCACAAGAGAAGAAAGAGACTTCGGCATCATCATCATAGATGACCTGAAATCATCCAAGCAGACCACTAAAGCAGTAGATATGGCTAGAGGGATGTTGAGGTGTATTATCAGGGGTACCACAAGTCATAAGAGGGGGGTAATAATCCCTCTTTACAAGACACTGGTTGGGCCCCATCTGCAGTACTGCATGCAATACTGGAGGCCACACCTGCAGAAGGACATTAACAAAATGGAGGCAGTCCAGAGAAGGACAACCAAAATGGTGCAGGTACTGCTTCAGAAAACATATGAGGACAGATTAACGGAGCTCAATTTGTATACTGTAGAGCAAAGGAAAGAGAGAGGTGATGTGTTTGAAACAATCAAACATCTTAAGGGCATTAACAAGGTGAAAGAGTTTAACATGTTTCAATATAAGAAAAATAGCAGGACAAGAGGACACAGCATGAGATTAGAGGGAGGCCAATTAAAGGATAATGTGAGGACGTTCTTTTCACAGAAAGGGTGGTGAATGCATGGAGCAGCTTACCTCAGGAAGTGGCGAATATGAATACAGTGCAGGGCTTCAGACAGGTATGGGATAGGCATAAGGGAGCAATACAGATGAGTATGACTAGATAGGCCATTGACAGAGTACAGGCCTATGGCACATTTATAAGGTAGAAATAATGGGCAGACTGGATGGGCCTTGTGGTCCTTATCTGCCATCAACTTCTATATTTCTATCTTCTTGAGAAAATCTCACATAAATGGGTGAATGGGTCCCTTTATCAGAGTGTCACCCCACAGAAAAAAAAAGGGCAGGTACATATCCTGGGTAACTCTCAGACAGAATCTGTTCACAGATAGTACACCAAAGGCAGCTTCAAAATGTTCTAGGCTGGATCAGGGGATTGCCCCTCAAATCCTCTGCATGACCACATAGAAGCAGCAGAAACACTGGGGGGAGGGAGGAGAACACGAGTCCATTCACAGAGGAAATAGTCCTATGTGGGTTTGCAAATCTGAAAGTGAATAAGGCCATGGGGCCTGAAGGGGTACATCCAAGGGTGCTGAGGGAGCTCAGGGAGGTACTGTACAGGCTGCACCTCTGACAGCTCTATTCAACAACTCACTAGAAACAGGAATGGTTGCAGTGGACTGGAGGAGGGCAGATGTGGTCCTGCTTCATAAAAGCGGCAGCAGGGAGGAAGCTGGCAACTATGTAAGCATTAATCACCGGCAGAGGAGGGCTCTACCGGTGATTAATGCTCCGCTGGGGTGTTGTTGCATGAGGGCGAGCCCGAGGTTCAACCTCAGCGGGCATTAATCACCGCACAGCCCGACGCTGCCGGTGATTAATGCCCTCGTAACACGTGGACAAGGTCTAGGCTCCTCACCTTCTCTCCCTATGTGTGTCCTGCATTCCCATGTGCACAGTTTCGCTTGCCCGCTGGCTCCATCCTGCCTTCTCTCGCTAACCTGCGCGCACAGTGCCACTTGCAACCCAGTGGCTGTCGTGGCCACTGCAGGAGCAATATGGCATTATGAGACGATAATGCCATGTTGGGCTCGGGAACACGCAAGAGCAACACGGCATTATGAGAAATAATGCCGAGTTGGGCTCGTGCCCGCGCTTCCCACAACACCAACACTGCATTATCGGCTCACAATGCCATGTTGCTCCTGCACCACGTGACGGCGTCGTGCCTATCGCAGGGCTCCCTGGCACGGCTGTCCATAATGCCATGTTACAAAGACTGGTTAGTCTTATGTCAGTGGTGGAGAAGTTAATGGAAACACTATTGAAAGAAGGTCTAGTGGAGTGCCTTCAGTCCAGTGGGTTGCAAGACTCAAGGCAGCATGGATTCACAGGGGAGAGGTCATGTCAGATAAACCGGATAGATTTCCTTAATTGGGTGACCAGGGGAAATACATCTGGGTAGGGCAGTGGATGGGCCTTCTTAGACTTCTGCAAAGCCTTTGATGTTGTACTTACATATGAAGCTTATAAGGAAACTTTGAGGTTTGAGGGTGAGACCCAAGTTGGTAAACAGGGTACAGAACTGGCTGATGTATAGACAACAGAGTGTGGTGGTAAACAGCATTCACTCTAATGAGGGGAAAGTGACCAACAGGATACCTCAGGGCTCAGTGTTGGGACCTGTCCTCTTCAGTGTGTCTTCATAAGCTACATTGCAGTAGAGCAGGAAGTGAAGGAATGCCTCTTTGCAGATGACACCAAGATCTACAAATGGGTAGATACTCTGGTGGGAGTAGAGAGAATGAGTAGAGACATGAGAAACCTGAGTAGTATTGGAGGGTATGACAGCTGTGTTTCAAAGCAAAAAAAAGTGTAAAATTATGTACCTAAGGCACAGAACCACTGGGACAGCATATAAAATGGGGATAAAGGTGTAGCGGGTCATAATGTCATATGCTTAATAGCATACGGCATTATGCGTGAACCCCAGACTGACAGTCACAAAGCAGGAAAGAGACCTTGGTGTATCATATCTGATGACCTCTAGGTAGCAGGGCAGTGCAACAAGGCAGTAGGTAGGGCCAGTGGGATCCTGGGGTTCATAGGGAGGGGAATCACTGTAAGAAGGAGAGAGGTAGTATTATCACTGTATCGAACACCGGAGAAATGGGACCCCTCCTGGAGTACTGTGTCCAGTTCTGGAGAACACATCTGAGGAAGGACATAGACAGGGTAGAGGCTGTGAGATGAGGGCAACTAAAATAGTGCAGGGGTAGCATCATACTCACCATGAGGTGAGACTGGGGGATCTCAATATGTACACCCTGGAGGAGAGGAGGGAAAGGGAGGACATAATAAAGGCCTTTAAGCACCACACGGGGTAAGCAAAGTGCAGGAAGGGAGTATTTTTTCAGAGAAGGTGTACCAGCACAAGAGGGAATGCAATATAGCTGGAAGGGAGGAAGTTTTAGAGGGATATGAGGCAGTACTTCTTCAATGAAAGAGTGGTTGATGCCTGGAACACTCTTCCAGCTTAGGTGGTGGGAGCAAAAACAGTGGAGGGCTTCACGCATGCATGGGATAGCCACAAAGGAATCTAAGTAGGACAACAGGGGTGGGGGGAGTAGCCAGAGATCAGGTAGGGCCTGCGGTGACAGCATAGGCAGGGACAAATTGGATAGAATGAAGGGGCCAAGCAGTCCTTATCTGCTGACAAATACTATTCAAAATAGTTATGTACACAATGATTAAAAAAATCGTGAAGGATTCCCATATGAAAATGTTGGTTGTTAATTAAAGATATCTATTTACTTATTAAAAACAAACACTGGCTCCAATATTCAGCAACAGCCATTTGCACCACACCAACCTAATGTTGCATTAAAAACAATACTTGGCTGACAGGGATGGATATTCAGATAGAGAGCATACTCTGCCCATCCTACTCCACCTGTCTAAATACTGGGCTGTGTTAGCAAGCAAGCACATTTTATTTGATATACCTCCTCATCTCAAAGGCTTGAAGCTCTGTACATTTCATTTCTTCATTTCATTTTCATTTTCATTTCATTTAACCAACTAACAATATTTAAAACATTTATAAAATAAAATAACAAGCACAGCAGAACCCCTCCCATAAATAACACATTTAAAATAAGTCCCCAGTTGCCAGTGAAAATAGACGGACCAAAAGAGCCCTTTTAAAAAACTTCAAAAGAGGAGCTCTGATGAAGCTGTTTTGGTAAGGCATTCCACGTGAGTGGGGTGGCCAGGTAACAGGCCCTTTCACCTGAGGATTTCAAACAGATAGATAGATAGATAGATAGATAGATAGATAGATAGATAGATAGATAGATGACTTTGTTTCTATAGTGCCCCTTTCCAGGGACTCAGAGTGCTTCACAATTAAAACACGGTACAACAATTTTAAAATATTCATAGAATACAAAGTTGGAACAAGCAGCAATATCCAAATATCCAACATCAAGCAGGCACATGAAACACCATTAGATTCTCCCCTGCTGAGTGGAGCGAACAAATAAGAATATATGGGAGCAGGAGGTGTTTTATGAAGTTGGGATCTAGCTGTTTCAAGCACCATGCATAGTGCAGAATGTATGTAAATGATTACCACAGATCCCGGCCAGCAACAGACTCCCAGGAGTAGAGATAGCGCATCCCAAACATGATAGCGCTGTCACTCCTGTGAGCCATATTCAGCAGTCAGCATGGCAATGCCCACGTTCTGTATGTTATGCATGGTACTATGGATTCATTTGCACGTCATTATGTATTCATTAGTGGCTTTCAACAATTCATCCATGCACAAATATACAGAGGCATTGTGCCGAGCCTCACTTACCCCCACCGCCACCCTGGAGCACTACATACCTGCTTACTTTATGCCATTCCTTGCAGTCTAGCAGACGCTCCTCCTTCACCTCCCTCACCTGATCTCTGTCGGTATTGTGGAATTCTACTAAAGCCCTTCTGAGGAAGTCTAGTGGACCCCCTCTCACCCAGTCTGGTATGGTGGAAATGTACTGAAGCCCATCCCTGTCAGTCTAGGGTTACCCACTGCCTGACTGCTGTTAGCCCACCCACTGTGCTCCCATCACCTGCTGTTGGCTTCTGACTCACCCATTGATAGTTTTGCTGCCATCAGGTCCTCAGATGTTGACCAGCACAGAACCTCCACTCACCACCTTGGCTGGCTGCCATCTGAATAATAGGGAGCAAGTAAGCACATAAAGTGAAAAGAGTTACTCTACATTACTCATGCTTTCACTCCGTCAGTCACATGGTGGGAAGCCAAGGTGGTGAGTGGATGGTTTGTGCCAGTCTCCATCTGAGGCCCTGATGGTGGCTCACACTATTGATAGATGGGTGAATCAGGGACCAACAGAAGTTGGAGGTTGTGGGTGCTCAGTGGATGGGTCAAGGAGCAGGGGCTTTGGCCATGATCAGGCAGATGGTAAGGTAACACTTTATTGCTAGGGACACGCTTCAGTACATTCCCACACTACTGGATTGGGTGAGGGATGGGGGTCCACTAGACTGCCAGGGAAGGTATTTATTTCAGTTCCACAGTACTGACAGGGATCAGGTGAGGGAGGTAGTCCATCTGGTTTCCAGGCAAGGGCTTTTATACAGGTCCACCATATTGACAAGTACTGGGTGAGGGAGAGGATCGGCTAGACTTTCAGGGTTGGGATCTTCATTATTTTATTTATTTTATTTATTTATTCATTTATTTAATAACTCGGATTACAACAACCTTTGAGCTAGTAGCTCATTTACAAAGGTTCCACCTCCAATACAAACAATGAGATATACAAAGTTATTTAACTTATGCACAAACAGTTCCAGAGTTACACAGTGTGAGGAACAGCACAATGTAGGCCAATGCAAAATCAATACAAGTGGCAGCCTGGTCGGCTCTGTCAGTAGGAAGTGGAAGAAAATGGCAGCCAAATATAGCCTTGTCAAATGGGGAAGAGTTTGGTCCTGGTGCACCAAGCATAGATAGGGAAAAAGTGAATATTTTTTTTTGGGGGTGCGAGGATGAGAGAGTAAAGGGTATAGGTATTATGGGGCAGAGGAGGACACACAGGAGTAGGCTTTATTGTAGGCAGAGGTAAAGCAGGCTAATTGATTCCCTCCCATTTACACATCAGAATCAGATGCAAACTGAGCTCCCTTTTGAACTGCCCAATGTCCTGGACAGTTGTAAGAGTAGTAGAGAGTCCACTGAGCCACAGAGAGGGCTCTGTAGGTGAAGGAGCACTGGGCTAATGAGGTATTTCTGAAAGGCACCTGGAGGGCATTTCTGGAGGTACTCCTAGTGAGGTGCAGTCAGTGTGAATGCTTAAGGAGCTTTTTTATATGGAGGGGTGTAATCCTAGGCATGCTTTCTTACCAAGGAGGCACACTTGGTACATGATCCTCCCCCGGATTGTGAGCCAAATGGATTGGGCATAAAGGTTGCAGGTGTGTGTTAGTTTCCCAGCACCCAGAACCAGTCTGCATGCTTTATTTAGTGCCACCTTAACTCTTTTTAAGGCTGTTTCTGAGGCTACACTGTACACTATTAGTCCATAATCTATAACAGATAGTACTGAACTGCTTATGGTGAGTTTTATGGCCTCTTATCAGATAGTTCCTATGCCTGTAAAGGGTGTCTAGTCTGACATTTATTGTTTTAACCACTTGGTCAATTTGTGGAGTGAGGGAAAGGGAGTTATCTAGTGTGACTCCAAGGTATTTGAAGGTGCACACTTGGTCAAGTTATTCACCACTACTGTTCAAAATAATCATTTGGCTCACTTTGCCCTTATTCTGGGGGTTGGAGAATACCATGATCTTTTTTTGTGTAGTTTATCAGCAGTTTATTCTTACTAAACCACTCTTTTAGTTGTTGGAAGCCAAGTTGGAGCTCCTGATTCAGTGAGCTTATTCAAGGGCTATAAGTGAAGATGGTGGCATCATCCACATAGAATAGAGTATTAGATGGGCATGCATCTGGGAGGGTGTTTATAAAATACCTGAAGGGCAATGGTCCTAATATGAACCATTGAGGAACACTGAGTGTCACCTGTTGGCTATCTGATAGTATGCCATTTATCTTTACTCGTTGGGTTCTCTGGGTGAGGTTGTTTCTGACCCAGTTCACATCTCAGAGGATAGCCCAAGTGCGTAAAGTTTTGTAATCAATAGTTGGTGGTTAACTGTATCAAATGCTTTTGTTAGGTCTATATATAGACCCGATGAGTTGGCCTTCATCATGTGCCTCATGAATGTAGTTAGTGTACTCTGCCAATGCAGTAGTAGTACTGTGGGCTTTTCTAAATCCATGCTGTTGGGAGCACTGGATTTTGTACTCATTAAGATGGTCCACAAGTTGATCCAATATTATTCATTCAAGGGCCTTCTATGAGGGGGAGGGGGCAGGATAGAGGTAAGGTAAGGTAAAATTTATTTATATAAGATGCCCTTCCTGAGCTCAGGGCACACTTACAATAGTCCATACAATAATAATAAATTTCAATCCATAATATTAATAACAAGACATACATAGCATACATTAAGTTTCTAAGAATGCTTGATTAAACAGAAAGGTTTTCAGAGATTTTTTAAATCCTTCTACAGTCAGGCTATCTCGTATCTGGCGAGGTAGAGAATTCCACAGGGTAGGTGCCATAAAGGCAAAAGATCTTTCTCCAGATGTTTTCAGGATTACTCTGGGAATCTCTAGTAATCCCTCATCAGAGGATCAGAGTGAGTGGAAAGGACAGTAAGGAGACAGGAGTTCTTTCAGGCAGTGAGATCCCAACTCATGTAGGGCCTTATAGATCAGCAATGCAACCTTGAAGGTGATCCACCACTGTTTAGGCAGCCAGTGCAGTGTAGTTGGAGTAGATGACACAATCTCCGCTTTTATGGACTGGTGTTACTAGGACTGCTTTACAGGAGTGGAGAATTTAGCCACCTAAGGACTAAGTTAAAGATCTTAGTGAAGGGCAGAGTTACTTCGTCAAGTGTGAGAGCAATCATCTTCATGTGTAGTCTGTCACTGCCAATCCTAGTTTTGCCCAGGGTGCGATTGAAGTACTTTTTGGTTTCTGATGTGGTGACTTGTTTGAAGTTAAAAGGGGAGTGGGGTTGTCAGGAGTTGACTACATTTTAGTTGTCTGTACATTGGCTGTTACATTGGACAGGGGGTGAAGACAGTCTGGTGTGAGGATTCTGCAAAGACCAGTAAATGAGTAGTTCAATACACTTGCCATCTCCTTTGGATCTAGTGTTTTTGTGCCATTTGTGAGGCGCATAGGAACTGTTTTATTATCCTTTCCAGTCAGTTCCTTTAGATTGGCCTAGAACTCCCCCCCCCCAGCTTTTCTCTAGCTGGTCCCTTTAGTAATCAGTTTTGGCTTGCCTAATTTCATATGTGCAGTGATTTCTAGCAACCTTGTATCTTTGGGAGTCATCAGGTTTATCAGATGCTTTGGCGCTGAGCCATAGATTGTCACTGGCTTTCATTCTTTCTAGGAGGGACTGGGAGACCCATCCATTGCTGCATCCCCTAGCTTTGCATTTTTTGACAGGTGCAAAGGTGTTGCAGGTGTTTGTATATCTGCTTATGAAATAATCCAGGGCTAGGTCTATATCCTGGATGGCTTCAAGGAGGGACCAGTCCAGTTGGCTGAGGTATGCCCTAAGAGCTCAAGGTACCTTATCTTGGGACTCTGCTACTAGTGACATTGGTATTCGATTTTGTACATTTATTTGACCAGATGCATAGAACTGGTGAGTGATCACTGAACGAGTCAGATAGGACAGCTACAGTACATCAGTGATCCTTTCAGGGTGGTTAGTGAGTACCCAGTCAATCAATTATTTTGATTCAGTACAGTAGTTCATCCTAGTGGCCTCCATAACCATCTGGGTCAGACATAGTGTGGTTATGGTGTCTTTTTTGGGGGCCATATCCTGCGCTAACCAGTTAATATTGAAATCCCCTAGCACCACAATCTCCCAGTTCTGATTTAGGAGTTTGACTTGATTAGTTACCATCTCTATCCCCAATTTTTTTTTCCAGGGGGGTATGTTGACAGTGGTTAATACTATAGATTTGTTATTGCTTCCAAGCACCATCTTTATAGTTAGGAGCTGTACTTTGTTACTAGTATTATTAGGTTGGATCATATGTCCCTGGAGGTTGTTTAAGTAGATTAGACAGCCCCTTCCCCTCTTATGTAGCCTATCTTGCCTAAAGATGGTGTACTCATCCAGAGAGATGACAGAGTCTGGGATTTTAGGGGTGAGCCAGGTCTCAGTGAGTGAGATTACATCTTGTTTGTGTTAAGTGATCCAAGCTTGAAATTGTGCCATTTTAGGTAGTAGACTCCTAATGTTGAAGAAGGATAGCTTTAAGTGTTTCTGCCACTTTATTTTGATTTGGTACGTATCCATATCCATATCATATGGGCCAGGGCTTGGGTGTATGTTACCTGACAGCAGCAAATGAATCAATGGTTATATTGCACAGTACTAAAATCAGTCGGGGGTTGGAGGACCAGTAGACTACCAGGTTCAGGATCTTCAACACAGCCCTGTACTAACAGCAATCAGGTGGGTGGGTGGGCATTTATTTTAATTTTTGTTGACTGAGAAAGGAGAGCTAGGCAATTCTGCCTATTTCCAGACTTGTCCTAGGGGATGGAGGAGATACATATGGAAACCCACTAAAATTGAACCAGATTAAGCTGTTGGTGGTATTTTTAGTGAATGGGGGATTTGACCAGGATACCGGGGAAATTCCTTACTCTTTTTGAGACGTGCCATGAGATCTTTAATATCCACCTGAACAACCACCAGAATAGGCAGACTGGATCTTGGTTTAACTTTTCATCTGAATGACAGTACCTTAAGAGTACAGCATTCCACTCATGCTGCACTACAGTGTCAGTATTGGGTTTAACCCTAAGTTCCTGGTGTGGGGCTAGAACCCACAGCCTTCCAGTCTTCTGGCCTCAGAGGTGAGTTTGTAACCTGCTGAGCAACTGATGTAGATGTCACCAGCACCAGTGCTGCCTGGGAGTAGGAGTCATGCACCACTGTGTTAGTTGAAAAATTAAGGTTTCATATGTGTTAATTATTGCTGTCTTGGCAGCCTCTTAGCACTTACAAAACCCTTTGAATGTGCCACTGCATCCTGTTTGCAAGAGAGCACCTTCATTTGCATGGGAGGAGTGGTGATTTCTGTGTATTGGCACAATCCACTGTGGGCAGCCCTGGGTGAACATTTGAATATGGCCTTGTTCCATCCAGGGGCTAGGTTCACAAAACTTTGCCCTGGCACAAACCCAATTTTGCATTAGCAAACCAGACTTTGTGCCAAGTTAGTATTCACAAAAGCCTGGTTGTGAGCTCAAACCGGGTTTGCACTGGGGCAAGGTGTTGAGGGAGCCCAATGCAAATGAGGAGGGGACATACATATTGGCCTAGATTGCTACACAAAGCATTTGCTCCCTGTAAGAGTCTTTTGTGGGGTTCCCTTGCATGGAGCAAATACCACTGACCATGATCTTGCTTTAATCCTGTGCATTCCTAGTGGTTGGCAAACCTGCCGCTCACCATCCTGAGTGTAAAAACGTAAGTATACACTGGTGACTAGTGGTCCCCCCATTGATCGCTGGCCTGATTATAAATTTATATTTCTCTGGTGGCCAGTGGTCCCTCCCCGCACCTGATCACCTGCCCAATATCCACATATTCCTTGGTGTCCAGTGGCCCCTGTCCCCACCTGATCACCTTCCCAATATGCACAAACATATTCCCTGGTGTCAGGTGGTTTCTCCCCCCCACCCAATCACCTGCCCAGTATGCACAAACATATTCCCTGGTGTCCAGTGATCCCTCCCCCACCTGATCACCAACCTGATATGCGCAAACATATTCCCTGGTGTCCAGTGGACCCTTCCCCCACCTGATCACCAGCCCGATTTCCAGACACTGTTTCCCTGGTGTTCATTGTATCTCCCATCATGATCCCCTGTACACAATAGTTAGTGCATTCCCTGGTGTCAAGCAGACTCCCTTTCCTATCACCAGCCCCCTTTATATTATAATGCAAGCAGTCCTTCACATCTAGCAGACCCCATTCCCCCACCCTGGCAGGTAGTGCCCCATCACCCTGCTCCCCAGCCAGTGATCTGTGCAGCCCTTTGCTTTCCACCATGGCCAGCCAGCAATTGAGCTGTCAAGGAGCACATGCTGTTACAGTACACACCCGTTGATTGACATGCAGGTGATCAGCGGGGGAGGAACACTAGCCACCAGAAAAGCATATTATATTACATTTGGGCTGAGAATTGGTTGGGGGGTGTCAGATATTGGTGTGGCCTATGTAAATGGCCCCATAATGAGCATGCAAATATCCACATATTGCCTTGCATGTCTAATGGGCTCATTTACATGGCAGCTTCTGTGAATTCAGAATAGCGCCATGGAGCTATTCATTGTGGCACCATTTTCCTGGCTACATGTGGGGGTGGCCCTGGTGGATTAGCGGTAATGGGGTTATCGTTCACTCATTCTGGCACTATTCACAGTTGAATAGTGCAAGTGCATTATCTGACTATGAACAGTAATTTTTGACACAAGGGCAATTGCAAAGCACAATGCAAACTTTTGTGCTGCATGTTGTGATTTTTTTGTACTGTAAATCTAGCCCCAGATGCACTTAGTCTAGTTAGGGTGGTGCTATGCCTGTTAGTACTGTACTAGCCTTCTGAATATAGAGGTCCTTGTGTGGCTCATTCTACGACACCTCTCCCTCACTGACACTAAAATATCACTATTAATGTTTAGGTAATTATTAATAAGTTATTTTACTTCCAGTGCCATATGGGTGAAAACTTGAAACACTGACTGACCTTTTGTACAGCATGAATATTTTGAAAACAGTTGTGTAGCACATAGATTTTAAAAACTGTCATGTAGCACATAGATTTTAAAAACTGTCATGTAGCCCATAGATTTTAACTGTCATGCAGCACATAGATTTTAAAAACTGTCACGTAGCACATAGATTTTAAAATCTGACATGTAGCACATAGATTTTAACTGTCATGCAGCACATAGATTTTAAAAACTGTCATGTAGCACATAGATTTTAACTGCCATGCAGCACATAGATTTTAAAAACTGTCATGTAGCACATAGATTTTAAAATCTGACATGTAGCACATAGATTTTAACTGTCATGCAGCACATAGATTTTAAAAATTGTCATGTAGCACGTAGATTTAAAATAATGTCATGCAGCACATAGATTTTAACTGTCACGCAGCTCATAGATTTTAAAAACTGTCATGCATCACATAGATTTTAACTGTCATGTAGCACATAGATTTTAACTGTTATGCAGCACATAGATTTTAAAAACTGTCATGCAGCACATAGATTTTAAAAACTGTCATGCAGCATATAGATTTTAACTGTCATGCAGCATATGGATTTTAACTGTCATGTAGCACATAGATTTTAACTGTAATGCAGCGCATAGATTTTAACTGTCATGCAGCAGATAGATTTTAAAAACTGCAATGTAGCACATAGATTTTAAAACGTCATGCAGCACATAGATTTTAACTGTCATGCAACACATAGATTTTCAAAACTGTCATTCAGCACATAGATTTTAACTGTCATGCAGTACATAGATTTAAACTGTCATGTAGCACATAGATATCAACTGTCATGCACCACGAGATTTTAAAAACTGTCATGTAGCACCTAGATTCTAAAAGCTGTCATGCGGCACATAGATTTTAACTGTCGTGCACCAATAGATTTTAAAAACTGTCCTGCAGCACATAGATTTTAACTGTCATGCAGTACATAGATTTTGAAAACATCTTGCAGCATAATTGTTTTGAAAACTGTCATGTACAGTAGATATTCAAAATATTTGCAGCACACAGATTTTAAAACTGTCATGTAGCACATAGTTTTAAAACTGTCATGCGGCACATAGATTTTAACTGTCATGCAGCACATAAATTTTAAAACTGTCATTCAACACATAGATGTTAACTCATGTAGCACATAGATTTTAAAACTATCATGTAAGCATATAGATTTTAACTGTCATGTAGCACATAGATTTTAAAAACTGTCATGAAGCACATAGTTTTTAAAAACTGTCATGCGGCACATAGATTTTAACTGTCATGCAGCACATACATTTTAAAAACTGTCATTCAACACATAGATGTTAACTCTCATGAAGCACATATATTTTAAAAACTATCATGTAGCACATAGATTTTAACTGTCATGTAGCACATAGATTTTAAAAACTGTCATGAAGCACATAGATTTTAACTGTCATGTAGCACATAGATGTTAAAAACTGTCATGAAGCACATAGATTTTAACTGTAATGAAGCACATAGATTTTAACTGTCATGCAGCACATAGATTTTGAAAAACATCTTGCAGCATAAGTATTTTAAAAACTGTCATGTACAGTAGATTTTCAAAATATTTCTACAGCACATAGATTTTAAAAACTGTCATGCAGCACATAGATTTTAACTGTCATGCAGCACATAGATTTTAACTGCCATGCAGTACATAGATTTTAAAAACTGTTATGTAGCACATAGATTTTAAGAACTGCCATGCAGCATATAGATTTTAACTGTCATGCAGCACACAGATTTTAAAAACTGTCATGCAGCACATAGATTTTAACTGTCATGCAATTCATAGATTTTAAAAACTGTCATGTAACACATAGATTTTAAAAACTGTCATGCAGCACATAGATTTTTAACTGGCATGCAGCACATAGATTTTAAAAACTGTCATGCAGCACATAGATTTTAACTGTCTTGCAGCACAAAGATTTTAAAAACTGTCATGCAGCACATAGATTTTAACTGTCATGCAGCACATAGATTTTAAAAACTGTCACGCAGCACATAAATTCTAACTGCCATGCAGCACATAGATTTTGAAAAACATCTTGCAGAATAAGTATTTTGAAAACTGTCATGTGAAGTAGATATTCAAAATATTTGTGCAGCACATAGATTTTAAAAACTGTCATGCATCACATAGATTTTAACTGTCATGTAGCACATAGATTTTAACTGTTATGCAGCACATGGATTTTAAAAGCTGTCATGCAGCATATAGATTTTAACTGTCATGCAGCATATGGATTTTAACTGTCATGTAGCACATAGATTTTAACTGTAATGCAGCGCATAGATTTTAACTGTCATGCAGCAGATAGATTTTAAAAACTGCCATGTAGCACATAGATTTTAAAAACTGTCATGCAGCACATAGATTTTAACTGTCATGCAACACATAGATTTCAAAAACTGTCATTCAGCACATAGATTTTAACTGTCATGCAGTACATAGATTTAAACTGTCATGTAGCACATAGATATCAACTGTCATGCACCACGTAGATTTTAAAAACTGTCATGTAGCACCTAGATTCTAAAAACTGTCATGCAGCACATAGATTTTAACTGTCGTGCACCACATAGATTTTAAAAACTGTCCTGCAGCACATAGATTTTAACTGTCATGCAGTACATAGATTTTGAAAAACATCTTGCAGCATAATTGTTTTGAAAACTGTCATGTACAGTAGATATTCAAAATATTGGTGCAGCACACAGATTTTAAAAACTGTCATGTAGCACATAGTTTTTAAAAACTGTCATGCGGCACATAGATTTTAACTGTCATGCAGCACATAAATTTTAAAAACTGTCATTCAACACATAGATGTTAACTCTCATGTAGCACATAGATTTTAAAAACTATCATGTAGCACATAGATTTTAACTGTCATGTAGCACATAGATTTTAAAAACTGTCATGAAGCACATAGTTTTTAAAAACTGTCATGCGGCACATAGATTTTAACTGTCATGCAGCACATACATTTTAAAAACTGTCATTCAACACATAGATGTTAACTCTCATGAAGCACATATATTTTAAAAACTATCATGTAGCACATAGATTTTAACTGTCATGTAGCACATAGATTTTAAAAACTGTCATGAAGCACATAGATTTTAACTGTCATGTAGCACAGATGTTAAAAACTGTCATGAAGCACATAGATTTTAACTGTAATGAAGCACATAGATTTTAACTGTCATGCAGCACATAGATTTTGAAAAACATCTTGCAGCATAAGTATTTTAAAAACTGTCATGTACAGTAGATTTTCAAAATATTTCTACAGCACATAGATTTTAAAAACTGTCATGCAGCACATAGATTTTAACTGTCATGCAGCACATAGATTTTAACTGCCATGCAGTACATAGATTTTAAAAACTGTTATGTAGCACATAGATTTTAAGAACTGCCATGCAGCGCATAGATTTTAACTGTCATGCAGCACACAGATTTTAAAAACTGTCATGCAGCACATAGATTTTAACTGTCATGCAATTCATAGATTTTAAAAACTGTCATGTAACACATCGATTTTAAAAACTGTCATGCAGCACATAGATTTTAACTGGCATGCAGCACATAGATTTTAAAAACCGTCATGCAGCACATAGATTTTAACTGTCTTGCAGCACAAAGATTTTAAAAACTGTCATGCAGCACATAGATTTTAACTGTCATGCAGCACATAGATTTTAAAACTGTCACGCAGCACATAAATTTAACTGCCATGCAGCACATAGATTTTGAAAACATCTTGCAGAATAAGTATTTTGAAAACTGTCATGTGAAGTAGATATTCAAAATATTTGTGCAGCACATAGATTTTAAAAACTGTCATGCATCACATAGATTTTAACTGTCATGTAGCACATAGATTTTAACTGTTATGCAGCACATGGATTTTAAAAGCCGTCATGCAGCATATAGATTTTAACGTCATGCAGCATATGGATTTTAACTGTCATGTAGCACATAGATTTTAACTGTAATGCAGCGCATAGATTTTAACTGTCATGCAGCAGATAGATTTTAAAAACTGCCATGTAGCACATAGATTTTAAAAACTGTCATGCAGCACATAGATTTTAACTGTCATGCAATACATAGATTTCAAAAACTGTCATTCAGCACTTAGATTTTAACTGTCATGCAGTACAAAGATTTTAACTGTCATGTAGCACATAGATATCAACTGTCGTGCACCACATAGATTTTAAAAACTGTCATGTAGCACCTAGATTCTAAAAACTGTCATGCAGCACATAGATTTTAACTGTTGTGCACCACATAGATTTTAAAAACTGTCCTGCAGCACATAGATTTTAACTGTCATGCAGTACATAGATTTTTAAAAACATCTTGCAGCATAAGTGTTTTGAAAACTGTCATGTACAGTAGATATTCAAAATATTGGTGCAGCACACAGATTTTAAAAACTGTCATGTAGCACATAGTTTTTAAAAACTGTCATGCGGCACATAGATTTTAACTGTCATGCAGCACATACATTTTAAAAACTGTCATTCAACACATAGATGTTAACTGACATGTAGCACATAGATTTTAAAAACTGTCATGTAGCACATAGATTTTAACTGTCATGTAGCAAATAGATTTTAAAAACTGTCATGTAGCACATAGATTTTAACTGTTATGCAGCACATAGATTTTGAAAAACATCATGCAGCATAAGTATTTTAAAAACTGTCATGTACAGTAGATTTTCAAAATATTTCTACAGCACATAGATTTTAAAAACTGTCATGCAGCACATAGATTTTAACTGTCATGCAGCACATATATTTTAAAAACTGTCACGTAACTCATAGATTTTAAAAACAGTCATGCAGCACATAGATTTTAACTGTCATGTAGCACATAGATTTTAAAAACTGTCATGCAGCACATAGATTTTAACTGGCATGCAACACATAGATTTTACAAACTGTCATGAAGCACATAGATTTTGAAAACTGTCAGGCAGCACATAGAATTTAACTGTCATGCAGCACATAGATTTTAAAAACTGTCATGCAGCACATACATTTTAACTGTCATGCAGCACATATATTTTGAAAAACATCTTACAGCATAAGTATTTTGAAAACTGTCATGTACAATAGCTATTCAAAATATGTGTGCAGCACATACATTCTAAAAACTGTCATGTAGCACATAGATTTTGAAAACTGTCATGCAGCACATAGATTTTAAAAACCGTCATGCAGCACATAGATTTTGACTGTCATGCAGCACATAGATTTTAAAAGCTATCATGCTGCAAATAGATTTTAACTGCCATGCAGCACATAGAATTTAAAAACTGTCATGCAGCACATAAATTCTAACTGTCATGCAGCACATAGATTTTGAAAAACATCTTGCAGCACAAGTATTTTGAAAACTGTCATGTACTGTACAGTAGATATTCAAAATATTTGTGCAGTACATATATTTGAAAAATGTCATGTAGCATACCGATTTTAAAAACTGTCATGCAGCACATAGATTTTAACTGTCATGCAGCACATCGATTTTAAAAACAGTCATGCAGCACATATATATTAACTGTCATGCAGCACATAGATTTTAAAAACTGTCATGCAGCACATAGATTTTAACTCTAGTGTTGCACATAGATTTTAATAAAAACTGTCATGCAGCACATAGATTTTAACTGTCATGCAGCACATAGATTTTAAAAACTGTCCTGCAGCACATAGATTTTAACTATCATGCAGCACATAGATTTTGAAAAAATCTTGCAGCATAAGTATTCTGAAAACTGTCAAGTACAGTAGATATTCAAAATATTTGTGCACCACATAGATTTTAAAAACTGTCATGTAGCACTTAGATTTTAAAAACTGTCATGCAGCACCTAGATTTTAAATGTCATGCAGCACATAGATTTTAAAAACTTTCATGCAACAAATAGATTTCAACTGTCATGCAGCACAAAGATTAAAAAAAACTGTCATTCAGCACAAATATTTTAATTATCATGGAGCACATCGATTTTAAAAACTGCCGTGCAGCACATAGATTTTAACTGTCATGCAGCATATAGATTTTGAAAAACATCTTGCAGCATAAGTATTTTGAAAACTGTCATGTACTGTACAGTAGATATTCAAAATATTTGTGCAGTACAAATATTTGAAAAAATGTCATGTAGCACATCGATTTTAGAAACTGTCATGCAGCACATAGATTTTAAAAACTGTCATGCAGCACATTGATTGTAACTGTCATGCAGCACATAGATTTTAAAAACTTTCATGCAACAAATAGACTTCAACTGTCATGCAGCACATAGAATTTAAAAAACTGTCATTCAGCACATAGATTTTAATTATCATGGAGCACATCGATTTTAAAAACTGCCGTGCAGCACATAGATTTTGACTGTCATGCAGCACATAGATTTTAAAAGCTATCATGCTGCGGATAGATTTTAACTGCCATGCAGCACTTAGAATTTAAAAATTGTCATACAGCACATAAATTCTAACTGTCATGCAGCACATAGATTTAGAAAAACATCTTGCAGCATAAGTATTTTGAAAACTGTCATATACAGTAGATATTCAAAATATTGTGCAGCACATAGGTTTTAAAAACTGTCATGTAGCACATAGATTTTAAAAACTGTCATGTATCACATAGATTTTAACTGTCATGCAGCACATAGATTTTGAAAAACATCTTGCAGCATAAGTATTTTGAAAACTGTCATGTACTGTACAGTAGATATTCAAAATATTTGTGCAGTACATATATTTGAAAAAATGTAATGTAGAATATCGATTTTAAAACTGTCATGCAGCACATAGATTTTAACTGTCATGCAGCACATAGATTTTAAAAACTGTCATGCAGCACATATATATTAACTGTCATGCAGCACATAGATTTTAAAAACTGTCATGCAGCACATATATTTTAACTCTCATGTAGCACATAGATTTTAATAAAAACTGCCATGCAGCACATAGATTTTAACTGTCATGCAGCACATAGATTTTAAAAACTGTCCTGCATAACATAGATTTTAACTATCATGCAGCACATAGATTTTGAAAAAATCTTGCAGCATAAGTATTTTGAAAACTGTCGTGTACAATAGATGTTCAAAATATTTGTGCAGCACATAGATTTTACAAACTGTCATGTAGCACTTAGATTTTAAAACCTGTCATGCAGCACCTAGATTTTAACTGTCATGCAACATATAGATTTTACCTGTCAGGCAGCACATAGATTTTAATTATCATGTAGCACATATATTTTAAAAACTGTCATGCAGCACATAGATTTTAACTCTCAAGCAGCACATAGAGTATAAAAACTGTCCTGCAGCACATAGATTTTAACTGTCATACAACACTTAGATTTTGAAAAACATCTTGCCGCATAAGTATTTTGAAAACTGTCATGTACAGTAGATATTCAAAATATTTGTGCAGCACATCGATTTTAAAAACTGTCATGTAGCACATATTTTTTAACTGTCATGCAGCACATAGATTTTAAAAACTGTCATGCAGCACAGATTTTAAAAATTGTCATGTAGCACATAGATTTAAAGAACTGTCATGCAGCACATAGATTTTAACTGTCACGCAGCAGATAGATTTTAAAAACTGTCATGCATCACATAGATTTTAACTGTCATGTAGCACATAGATTTTAACTGTTATGCAGCACATAGATTTTAAAAACTGTCATGCAGCACATAGATTTTAAAAACTGTCATGCAGCATATAGATTTTAACTGTCTTGCAGCATATGGATTTTAACTGTCATGTAGCACATAGATTTTAACTGTAATGCAGCACATAGATTTTAACTGTCATGCAGCAGATAGATTTTAAAAACTGCCATGTAGTACATAGATTTTAAAAACTGTCATGCAGCACAAAAATTTTAACTGTCATGCAAAACAAAGATTTCAAAAACTGTCATTCAGCACATAGATTTTAACTGTCATGCAGTACATAGATTTAAAATATCATGTAGCACATAGATATCAACTGTCATGCACCACATAGATTTTAAAAACTGTCATGTAACACCTAGATTCTAAAAACTGTCATGCAGCACATAGATTTTAACTGTCGTGCACCACAAAGATTTTAAAAACTGTCCTGTAGCACATAGATTTTAACTGTCATGTAGTACATAGATTTTGAAAAACATCTTGCAGCATAAGTGTTTTGAAAACTGTCATGTACAGTAGATATTCAAAATATAGGTGCAGCACACAGATTTTAAAAACTGTCATGTAGCACATAGTTTTTAAAACTGTCATGCGGCACATAGATTTTAACTGTCATGCAGCACTATAAATTTTAAAACTGTCATTCAACACATAGATGTTAACCTCATGTAGCACATAGATTTTAAAAACTGTCATGTAGCACATAGATTTTAACTGTCATGTAGCACATAGCTTTAAAAAACTGTCATGAAGCACATATATTTTAACTGTCACACAGCTCATAGATTTTAAAAACTGTCATGCATCACATAGATTTTAACTGTCATGCAGCACATAGATTTTAAAAACTGTCATGCAGCACATATATTTTAAAAACTGTCATGCAGCATATAGATTTTAACTGTCATGCAGCATATGGATTTTAACTGTCATGTAGCACATAGATTTTAATTGTAATGCAGCGCATAGATTTTAACTGTCATGCAGCAGATAGATTTTAAAAACTGCCATGTAGCACATAGATTTTAAAAACTGTCATGCAGCACATAGATTTTAACTGTCATGCAACACATAGATTTCAAAACTGTCATTCAGCACATAGATTTTAACTGTCATGCAGCACATAGATTTAAACCGTCATGTAGCACATAGATATCAACTGTCATGCACCACATAGATTTTAAAACTGTCATGTAGCACCTAGATTTCTAAAAACTGTCATGCAGCACATAGATTTTAACTGTCATGCACCACATAGATTTTAAAACTGTCCTGCAGCACATAGATTTTAACTGTCATGTAGTACATAGATTTTGAAAACATCTTGCAGCATAAGTGTTTTGAAACTGTCATGTACAGTAGATATTCAAAATATTGGTGCAGACACAGATTTTAAAACTGTCATGTAGCACATAGTTTTTAAAACTGTCATGCGGCACATAGATTTTAACTGTCATGCAGCACATACATTTTAAAACTGTCATTCAACACATAGATGTTAACTCTCATGTAGCACATAGATTTTAAAAACTATCATGTAACACATAGATTTTAACTGTTATGTAGCACATAGATTTTAAAAACTGTCATGAAGCACATGGATTTTAACTGTCATGTAGCACATATATTTTAACTGTTATGCAGCACATAGATTTTGAAAAACATCTTGCAGCATAAGTATTTTAAAAACTGTCATGTACTGTAGATTTTCAAAATATTTCTGCAGCACATAGATTTTAAAACTGTCATGCAGCACATAGATTTTAACTGTCATGCAGCACATAGATTTTAAACTGTCATGCAGCACATAGATTTTAAAACTGTCATGCAGCACATAGATTTTAAAACTGTCATGCAGCACATAGATTTTAACTGTCATGCAGCACATAGATTTTAAAACTGTCATGCAGCACATAGATTTTAAACTGTCATGCAGCACATAGATTTTAAAACTGTCATGCAGCACATAGATTTTAAAAACTGTCATGCAGCACATAGATTTTAACTGTCATGCAGCACATAGATTTTAAAACTGTCATGCAGCACATAGATTTTAACTGTCATGCAGCACATAGATTTTAAAACTGTCATGCAGCACATAGATTTTAACTGTCATGCAGCACATAGATTTTAAAACTGTCATGCAGCACATAGATTTTAACTGTCATGCATATAGATTTTAGAAACCAGTAAGTATTTTGAAAACTGTCATGACAGTAGATATTCAAAATATTTGTGCAGCACATAGATTTTAAAACTGTCAGCAGCACATAGATTTTAAACTGTCATGTAGCACATAGATTTTAACTGTCATGCAGCACATAGATTTTAAAAACTGTCATGCAGCACATAGATTTTAAAACTGTCATGCAGCATATAGATTTTAACTGTCATGCAGCATATGGATTTTAACTGTCATGTAGCACATATATTTTAACTGTAATGCAGCACATAGATTTTAACTGTCATGCAGCAGATAGATTTTAAAACTGCCATGTAGCACATAGATTTTAAAAACTGTCATGCAGCACATAGATTTTAACTGCCATGCAACACAAAGATTTCAAAAACTGTCATTCAGCACATAGATTTTAACTGTCATGCAGTACATAGATTTAAACTGTCATGTAGCACATAGATATCAACTGTCATGCACCACATAGATTTTAAAACTGTCATGTAGCACCTAGATTCTAAAACTGTCATGCAGCACATAGATTTTAACTGTCGTGGCACCACATAGATTTTAAAACTGTCCTGCAGCACATAGATTTTAACTGTCATGTAGTACATAGATTTTGAAAAACATCTTGCAGCATAAGTGTTTTGAAAACTGTCATGTACAGTAGATATTCAAAATATTGGTGCAGCACACAGATTTTAAAAACTGTCATGTAGCACATAGTTTTTAAAAACTGTCATGCGGCACATAGATTTTAACTGTCATGCAGCACATACATTTTAAAAACTGTCATTCAACACATAGATGTTGACTCTCATGTAGCACTTAGATTTTAAAATCTATTATGTCGCACATAGATTTTAACTGTTATGTAGCACATAGATTTTAAAAACTGTCATGAAGCACATAGATTTTAACTGTCATGTAGCATATAGATTTTAACTGTTATGCAGCACATAGATTTTGAAAAACATCTTGCAGCATAAGTATTTTAAAAACTGTCATGTACTGTAGATTTTCAAAATATTTCTACAGCACATAGATTTTAAAACTGTCATGCAGCACATAGATTTTAACTGTCATGCAGCACATAGATTTTAACTGCCATGCAGTACATAGATTTTAAAACTGTCATGCATCGTAGATTTTAAGAACTGCCATGCAGCATATAGATTTTAACTGTCATGCAGCACATAGATTTTAAAAACTGTCATGCAGCACATAGATTTTAACTGTCATGCAATTCATAGATTTTAAAAACTGTCATGTAGCACATACATTTTAAAAACTGTCATGCAGCACATAGATTTTAACTGACATGCAGCACATAGATTTTAAAAACGGTTATGCAGCACATAGATTTTAACTGTCATGCAGCACAAAGATTTTAAAAACTGTCATGCAGCACATAGATTTTAACTGTCATGTAGCACATAGAGTTTAACTGTTATGCAGCACATAGATTTTAAAAGCTGCCATGCAGCATATAGATTTTAACTGTCATGCAGCATATGGATTTTAACTGTCATGTAGCACATAGATTTTAAATGTAATGCAGCGCATATATTTTAACTCTCATGCAGCAGATAGATTTTAAAAACTGCCATGTAGCACATAGATTTTAAAAACTGTCATGCAGCACATAGATTTTAACTGTCATGCAACACATAGATTTCAAAACTGTCATTCAGCACATAGATTTTAACTGTCATGCAGTACAAAGATTTTAACTGTCATGTAGCACATAGATATCAACTGTCGCGCACCACATAGATTTTAAAACTGTCATGTAGCACCTAGAGTCTAAAACAGTCATGCAGCACATAGATTTTAACTGTCGCACCACATAGATTTTAAAAACTGTCCCAGCACATAGATTTTAACTGTCATGCAGTACATAGATTTTTAAAACATCTTGCAGCATAAGTGTTTTGAAAACTGTCATGTACAGTAGATATTCAAAATATTGGTGCAGCACACAGATTTTAAAAACTGTCATGTAGCACATAGTTTTTAAAAACTGTCATGAGGCACATAGATTTTAACTGTCATGCAGCACATACATTTTAAAAACTGTCATTCAACACATAGATGTTAACTGACATGTAGTGCCTAGATTTTAAAAACTGTCATGTAGCACATAGATTTTAACTGTCATGTAGCAAATAGATTTTAAACACTGTCATGTAGCACATAGATTTTAACTGTCGTGCAGCACATAGATTTTGAAAAACATCTTGCAGCATAAGTATTTTAAAAACTGTCATGTACAGTAGATTTTCAAAATATTTCTACAGCACATAGATTTTAAAAACTGTCAAGCAGCAGATAAATTTTAACTGTCATGCAGCACATATATTTTAAAAACTGTCATGTAACACATAGATTTTAAAAACAGTCATGCAGCACATAGATTTTAACTGTCATGTAGCACATAGATTTTAAAAACTGTCAAGCAGCACATAGATTTTAACTGGCATGCAACACATAGATTTTACAAACTGTCATGTAGCACATAGATTTTGAAAACTGTCAGGCAGCACATAGATTTTAATTGTCATGCAGCACATAGATTTTAAAAACTGTCATGCAGCACATACATTTTAAATGTCATGCAGCACATAGATTTTGAAAAACATCTTACAGCATAAGTATTTTGAAAACTGTCATGTACAGTAGATATTCAAAATATGTGTGCAGCATATACATTCTAAAAACTGTCATGTAGCACATAGATTTTGAAAACTGTCATGCAGCACATAGATTTTAAAAACTGTCATGTAGCACATAGATTTCAAAAACTGTTATGCAGCACATAGATTTTAACTGTCACACAGCACATAGATTTTAAAAACTGTCATGCAGCACATAGATTTTGACTGTCATGCAGCACATAGATTTTAAAAGCTATCATGCTGCGGATAGATTTTAACTGCCATGCAGCACTTAGAATTTAAAAATTGTCATACAGCACATAAATTCTAACTGTCATGCAGCACATAGATTTAGAAAAACATCTTGCAGCATAAGTATTTTGAAAACTGTCATATACAGTAGATATTCAAAATATTGTGCAGCACATAGGTTTTAAAAACTGTCATGTAGCACATAGATTTTAAAAACTGTCATGTATCACATAGATTTTAACTGTCATGCAGCACATAGATTTTGAAAAACATCTTGCAGCATAAGTATTTTGAAAACTGTCATGTACTGTACAGTAGATATTCAAAATATTTGTGCAGTACATATATTTGAAAAAAGTCATGTAGCATATTGATTTTAAAAACTGTCATGCAGCACATAGATTTTAACTGTCATGCAGCACATCGATTTTAAAAACAGTCATGCAGCACATATATATTAACTGTCATGCAGCACATAGATTTTAAAAACTGTCATGCAGCACACAGATTTTAACTCTCATGTTGCACATAGATTTTAATAAAAACTGTCATGCAGCACATAGATTTTAACTGTCATGCAGCACATAGATTTTAAAAACTGTCACACAGCACATAAATTCTAACTGCCATGCAGCACATAGATTTTGAAAAACATCTTGCAGAATAAGTATTTTGAAAACTGTCATGTGAAGTAGATATTCAAAATATTTGTGCAGCACATAGATTTTAAAAACTGTCATGCATCACATTGATTTTAACTGTCATGTAGCACATAGAGTTTAACTGTTATGCAGCACATAGATTTTAAAAGCTGCCATGCAGCATATAGATTTTAACTGTCATGCAGCATATGGATTTTAACTGTCATGTAGCACATAGATTTTAACTGTAATGCAGCGCATATATTTTAACTGTCATGCAGCAGATAGATTTTAAAAACTGCCATGTAGCACATAGATTTTAAAAACTGTCATGCAGCACATAGATTTTAACTGTCATGCAACACATAGATTTCAAAAACTGTCATTCAGCACATAGATTTTAACTGTCATGCAGTACAAAGATTTTAACTGTCATGTAGCACATAGATATCAACTGTCGTGCACCACATAGATTTTAAAAACTGTCATGTAGCACCTAGATTCTAAAAACTGTCATGCAGCACATAGATTTTAACTGTCGTGCACCACATAGATTTTAAAAACTGTCCTGCAGCACATAGATTTTAACTGTCATGCAGTACATAGATTTTTAAAAACATCTTGCAGCATAAGTGTTTTGAAAACTGTCATGTACAGTAGATATTCAAAATATTGGTGCAGCACACAGATTTTAAAAACTGTCATGTAGCACATAGTTTTTGGAAAACTGTCATGCGGCACATAGATTTTAACTGTCATGCAGCACATACATTTTAAAAACTGTCATTCAACACATAGATGTTAACTGACATGTAGTGCCTAGATTTTAAAAACTGTCATGTAGCACATAAATTTTAACTGTCATGTAGCAAATAGATTTTAAACACTGTCATGTAGCACATAGATTTTAACTGTCATGCAGCACATGGATTTTGAAAAACATCTTGCAGCATAAGTATTTTAAAAACTGTCATGTACAGTAGATTTTCAAAATATTTTCAAGCACATAGATTTTAAAAACTGTCAAGCAGCACATAGATTTTAACTGTCATGCAGCACATATATTTTAAAAACTGTCACGTAACACATAGATTTTAAAAACAGTCATGCAGCACATAGATTTTAACTGTCATGTAGCACATAGATTTTAAAAACTGTCAAGCAGCACATAGATTTTAACTGGCATGCAACACATAGATTTTACAAACTGTCATGTAGCACATAGATTTTGAAAACTGTCAGGCAGCACATAGATTTTAATTGTCATGCAGCACATAGATTTTAAAAACTGTCATGCAGCACATACATTTTAAATGTCATGCAGCACATAGATTTTGAAAAACATCTTACAGCATAAGTATTTTGAAAACTGTCATGTACAGTAGATATTCAAAATATGTGTGCAGCATATACATTCTAAAAACTGTCATGTAGCACATAGATTTTGAAAACTGTCATGCAGCACATAGATTTTAAAAACTGTCATGTAGCACATAGATTTCAAAAACTGTTATGCAGCACATAGATTTTAACTGTCACACAGCACATAGATTTTAAAACTGTCATGCAGCACATAGATTTTGACTGTCATGCAGCACATAGATTTTAAAAGCTATCATGCTGGTGGATAGATTTTAACTCTATGCAGCACATAGAATTTAAAACTGTAATACAGCACATAAATTCTAACTGTCATGCAGCACATAGATTTAGAAAACATCTTGCAGCATAAGTATTTTGAAAACTGTCATATACAGTAGATATTCAAAATATTGTGCAGCACATAGGTTTTAAAAACCGTCATGTAGCACATAGATTTTAAAAACTGTCATGTATCACATATATTTTAACTGTCATGTGCACATAGATTTTGAAAAACATCTTGCAGCATAAGTATTTTGAAAACTGTCATGTACTGTACAGTAGATATTCAAAATATTTGTGCAGTACATATATTTGAAAAAAGTCATGTAGCATATCGATTTTAAAAACTGTCATGCAGCACATAGATTTTAACTGTCATGCAGCACATCGATTTTAAAAACAGTCATGCAGCACATATATATTAACTGTTATGCAGCACATAGATTTTAAAACTGTCATGCAGCACACAGATTTTAACTCTCATGTTGCACATAGATTTTAATAAAAACTGTCATGCAGCACATAGATTTTAACTGTCATGCAGCACATAGATTTTAAAAACTGTCCTGCAGCACATAGATTTTAACTATCATGCAGCACATAGATTTTGAAAAAAATCTTGCAGAATAAGTATTCTGAAAACTGTCAAGTACAATAGATATTCAAAATATTTGTGCACCACATAGATTTTATAAACTGTCATGTAGCATTTAGATTTTAAAAGCTGTCATGCAGCACCTAGATTTTAACTGTCATGCCGCACATAGATTTTAAAAACTTTCATGCAATAAATAGATTTCAACTGTCATGCAGCACAAAGATTTTAAAAAAACTGTCATTCAGCACAAATATTTTAATAATCATGGAGCACATCGATTTTAAAAACTGCCATGCAGCGCATAGATTTTAACTGTCATGCAGCACATAGATTTTGAAAAACATCTTGCAGCATAAGTATTTTGAAAACTGTCATGTACTGTACAGTAGATATTCAAAATATTTGTGCAGTACAAATATTTAAAAAAATGTAATGTAGCACATCGATTTTAGAAACTGTAATGCAGCACATAGATTTTAAAAACTGTCATGCAGCACATTGATTTTAACTGTCATGCAGCACATAGATTTTAAAAACTTTCATGCAACAACTAGACTTCAACTGTCATGCAGCACATAGAATTTAAAAAACTGTCATTCAGCACATAGATTTTAATTATCATGGAGCACATCGATTTTAAAAACTGCCGTGCAGCACATAGATTTTAACTGTCATGCAGCACATAGATTTTGAAAAACATCTTGCAGCATAAGTATTTTGAAAACTGTCATGTACTGTGCAGTAGATATTCAAAATATTTGTGCAGTACATATATTTGAAAAAATGTAATGTAGCAAATCGATTTTAAAAACTGTCATGCAGCACATAGATTTTAAATGTCATGCAGCACACAGATTTTAAAAACTGTCATGCAGCACATATATTTTAACTCTCATGTAGCACATAGATTTTAAAAACTGTCCTGCATAACATAGTTTTTAACTATCAAGCAGCACATAGATTTTGAAAAAATCTTGCAGCATAAGTATTTTGAAAACTGTCATGTACAATAGATATTCAAAATAATTGTGCAGCACATAGATTTTACAAACTGTCATGTAGCACTTAGATTTTAAAAACTGTCATGCAGCACCTAGATTTTAACTGTCATGCAACATATAGATTTTACCTGTCAAGCAGCACACAGATGTTACCTCTCATGCAGCACATAGAGTATACAAACTGTCCTGCAGCACATAGATTTTAACTGTCATACAACACATAGATTTTGAAAAACATCTTGCAGCTTAAGTATTTTGAAAACTGTCATGTACAGTAGATATTCAAAATATTTGTGCAGCACATAGATTTTAAAAACTGTCATATAGCACATATATTTTAAATGTCATGCAGCACAAAGATTTTAAAAACTGTCATGCAGCACATAGATTTTAAAAATTGTCATGTAGCACATAGATTTAAAAAACTGTCATGCAGGCCATAGATTTTAACTGTCACGCAGCTGATAGATTTTAAAAACTGTCATGCATCACATAGATTTTAACTGTCATGTAGAACATAGATTTTAACTGTTATGCAGCACATAGATTTTAAAAACTGTCATGCAGCACATAGATTTTAAAAACTGTCATGCAGCATATAGATTTTAACTGTCATGCAGCATATGGAATTTAACTGTCATGTAGCACATAGATTTTAACTGAAATGCAGCACATAGATTTTAACTGTCATGCTGCAGATAGATTTTAAAAACTGCCATGTAGCACATAGATTTTAAAAACTGTCATGCAGCACATAGATTTTAACTGTCATGCAACACATAGATTTCAAAAACTGTCATTCAGCACATAGATTTTAACTGTCATGCAGTACATAGATTTAAAATGTCATGTAGCACATAGATATCAACTGTCATGCACCACATAGATTTTAAAAACTGTCATGTAACACCTAGATTCTAAAAACTGTCATGCAGCACATAGATTTTAACTGTCGTGCACCACATAGATTTTAAAAACTGTACTGTAGCACATAGATTTTAACTGTAATGTAGTACATAGATTTTGAAAAACATCTTGCAGCATAAGTGTTTTGAAAACTGTCATGCACAGTAGATATTCAAAATATTGGTGCAGCACACAGATTTTAAAAACTGTCATGTAGCACATAGTTTTTAAAAACTGTCATGCAGCACATAGATTTTAACTGTCATGCAGCCTATAAATTTTAAAACTGTCATTCAACACATAGATGTTAACTCTCATGTAGCACATAGATTTTAAAAACTGTCATGTAGCACAGAGATTTTAACTGTCATGTAGCACACAGATTTAAAAAACTGTCATGAAGCACATATATTTTAACTGTCACACAGCTCATAGATTTTAAAAACTGTCATGCATCACATAGACTTTAACTGACATGTAGCACATAGATTTTAACTGTTATGCAGCACATAGATTTTAAAAATTGTCATGCAGCACATAGATTTTAAAAACTGTCATGCAGCATATAGATTTTAACTGTCATGCAGCATATGAATTTTAACTGTCATGTAGCACATAGATTTTAACTGTAATTCAGCACATAGATTTTAACTGTCATGCAGCAGATAGATTTTAAAAACTGCCATGTAGCACATAGATTTTAAAAACTGTCATGCAGCACATAGATTTTAACTGTCATGCAACACATAGATTTCAAAAACTGTCATTCAGCACATAGATTTTAACTGTCATGCAGTACATAGATTTAAACTGTCATGTAGCACATAGATATCAACTGTCATGCACCACATAGATTTTAAAAATTGCCAAGTAGCACCTAGATTCTAAAAACTGTCATGCAGCACATAGATTTTAACTGTCGTGCACCACATAGATTTTAAAAACTGTCCTGCAGCACATAGAGTTTAACTGTCATGTAGTACATAGATTTTGAAAAACATCTTGCAGCATAAGTGTTTTGAAAACTGTCATGTACAGTAGATATTCAAAATATTGGTGCAGCACACAGATTTTAAAAACTGTCATGTAGCACATAGTTCTTAAAAACTGTCATGCGGCACATAGATTTTAACTGTCATGCAGCACATACATTTTAAAAACTGTCATTCAACACATAGATGTTAACTCTCATGTAGCACATAGATTTTAAAAACTATCATGTAGCACATAGATTTTAACTGTCATGTAGCACATAGATTTTAAAAACTGTCATGAAGCTCATAGATTTTAACTGTCATGTAGCACATAGATGTTAAAAACCGTCATGAAGCACATAGATTTTAACTGTAATGAAGCACATAGATTTTAACTGTCATGCAGCACATAGATTTTGAAAAACATCATGCAGCATAAGTATTTTAAAAACTGTCATGTACAGTAGATTTTCAAAATATTTCTACAGCACATCGATTTTAAAAACTGTCATGCAGCACATATATTTTAACTCTCATGTAGCACATAGATTTTAATAAAAACTGTCATGCAGCAAATAGATTTTAACTGTCATGCAGCACATAGATTTTAAAAACTGTCCTGCAGAACATAGATTTTAACTATCATGTAGCACATGGATTTTGAAAAAATCTTGCAGCATAAGTATTTTTAAAACTGTCGAGTACAATAGATATTCAAAATATTTGTGCAGCACATAGATTTTACAAACTGTCATGTAGCACTTAGATTTTAAAAACTGTCATGCAGCACCTAGATTTTAACTGTCATGCAACATATAGATTTTTCCTGTCAGGCAGCACATAGATTTTAACTCTCATGCAGCACATAGAGTATAAAAACTGTCCTGCAGCACATAGATTTTAACAGTCATACAACACATAGATTTTGAAAAACATCTTGCAGCATAAGTATTTTGAAAACTGTCATGTGCAGTAGATATTCAAAATATTTATGCAGCACATAGATTTTAAAAACTGTCATGTAGCACATGTATTTTAACTGTCATGCAGCACAAAGATTTTAAAAACTGTCATGCAGCACATAGATTTTAACTGTCATGCAGCTGATAGATTTTAAAAACTGTCATGCATCACATAGATTTTAACTGTCATGTAGCACATAGATTTTAACTGTTATGCAGCACATAGATTTTAAAAACTGTAATGCAGCACATAGATTTTAAAAACTGTTATGCAGCATATAGATTTTAACTGACATGCAGCATATGGATTTTAACTGTCATGTAGCACATAGATTTTAACTGTAATGCAGAACATGGTTTTTAACTGTCATGCAGCAGATAGATTTTAAAAACTCCCATGTAGCACATAGATTTTAAAAACTGTCATGAAACACATAGATTTCAAAAACTGTCATTCAGCACATAGATTTTAACTGTCATGCAGTACATAGATTTAAAATGTCATGTAGCACATAGATATCAACTGTCATGCACCACATAGATTTTAAAACTGTCATGTAACACCTAGATTCTAAAAACTGTCATGCAGCACATAGATTTTAACTGTCGTGCAACACATAGATTTTAAAAACTGTCCTGAAGCACTTAGATTTTAACTGTCATGTAGTACATAGATTTTGAAAAACATCTTGCAGCATGAGTGTTTTGAAAACTGTCATATACAGTAGATATTCAAAATATCGGTGCAGCACACAGATTTTAAAAACTGTCATGCGGCACATAGATTTTAACTTTCATGCAGCCTATAAATTTTAAAAACTTTCATTCAACACATAGATGTTAACTCTCATGTAGCACATATATTTTAAAAACTGTCATGTAGCACAGAGATTTTAACTGTCATGTAGCACATAGATTTAAAAAACTGTCATGAAGCACATATATTTTAACTGTCACACAGCTCATAGATTTTAAAAACTGTCATGCAGCACATAGATTTTAAAAACTGTCATGCAGCATATAGATTTTAACTGTCATGCAGCACATAGATTTTAACTGTAATGCAGCACATAGATTTTAACTGTCATGCAGCAGATAGATTTTAAAAACTGCCATGTAGCACATAGATTTTAAAAACTGTCATGCAGCACATAGATTTTAACTATCATGCAACACATAGATTTCAAAAACTGTCATTCAGCACATAGATTTTAACTGTCATGCAGTACATAGATTTAAACTGTCATGTAGCACATAGATATCAACTGTCATTCACCACATAGATTTTAAAAACTGTCATGTAGCACCTAGATTCTTAAAACTGTCATGCAGCCCATAGATTTTAATTGTCGTGCTCCACATAGATTTTAAAAACTGTCCTGCAGCACATATATTTTAACTGTCTTGTAGTACATAGATTTTGAAAAACATCTTGCAGCATAAGTGTTTTGAAAACTGTCATGTACAGCAGATATTCAAAATATTGGTGCAGCACACAGATTTTAAAAACTGTCATGTAGCACATAGTTCTTAAAAACTGTCATGCGGCACATAGATTTTAACTGTTATGCAGCACATAAATTTTAAAAACTGTCATTCAACACATAGATGTTAACTCTCATGTAGCACATAGATTTTAAAACTATCATGTAGCACATAGATTTTAACTGTCATGTAGCACATAGATTTTAAAAACTGTCATGAAGCACATAGATTTTAACTGTCATGTAGCACAGATGTTAAAAACCGTCATGAAGCACATAGATTTTAACTGTAATGAAGCACATAGATTTTAACTGTCATGCAGCACGTAGATTTTGAAAAACATCTTGCAGCATAAGTATTTTAAAAACAGTCATGTACAGTAGATTTTCAAAATATTTCTACAGCACATAGATTTTAAAAACTGTCATGCAGCATATAGATTTTAACTGTCATGCAGCACATAGATTTTAAGTTCCATGCAGTACATAGATTTTAAAAACTGTTATGTAGCACATAGATTTTAAGAACTGCCATGAAGCATATAGATTTCAACTGTCATGCAGCACATAGATTTTAAAAACTGTCATGCAGCACATAGATTTTAACTGTCATGCAATTCATAGATTTTAAAAACTGTCATGTAGCACATAGATTTTAAAAACTGTCATGCAGCACATAGATTTTAACTGGCATGCAGAACATAGATTTTAAAAACTGTTATGCAGCACATAGATTTTAACTGTCATGCAGCACAAAGATTTTAAAAACTGCCATGCAGCACATAGATTTTAACTGTCATGCAGCACATAGGTTTTAAAAGCTGTCATGCAGCAGATAGATTTTAACTGCCATGCAGCACATAGATTTTAAAACTGTCTCACAGCACATAAATTCTGCTTGCCGCAGCACATAGATTTTAAGAAAACTCTTGCAGAATAAGTATTTTGAAAACTGTCATGTGAAGTTGATATTCAAAATATTTGTGCAGCACATAGATTTTAAAAACTGTCATGCATCACATAGATTTTAACTGTCATGTAGCACGTAGATTTTAACTGTTATGCAGCACATAGATTTTAAAAGCTGTCATGCAGCATATAGATTTTAAAAACTGTCATGTAGCACATAGATTTTAACTGTAATGCAGCGCATATATTTTAACTGTCATTCAGCAGATAGATTTTAAAAACTGCCATGTAGGACACAGATTTTAAAAGCTGTCATGCAGCACATAGATTTTAACTGTAATGCAACACATAGATTTCAAAAACTGTCATTCAGCACATAGATTTTAACTGTCATGCAGTACAAATATTTTAACTGTCATGTAGCACATAGCTATCAACTGTTGTGCGCCACATAGATTTTGAAAACTGTCATGTAGCACCTAGATTCTAAAAACTGTGATGCAGCACATAGATTTTAACTGTTGTGCACCACATAGATTTTAAAAACTGTCCTGCAGCACATAGATTTTAACTGTCATGCAGTACATAGATTTTTAAAAACATCTTGCAGCATAAGTGTTTTGAAAACTGTCATGTACAGTAGATATTCAAAATATTGGTGCAGCACACAGATTTTAAAAACTGTCATGCAGCACATACATTTTAAAAACTGTAATTCAACACATAGATGTTAACTGACATGTAGCACATAGATTTTAAAAACTGTCATGTAGCACATAGGTTTTAACTGTCATGTAGCAAATAGATTTTAAAAACTGTCATGTAGCACATAGATTTTAACTGTCATGCAGCACATAGATTTTGAAAAACATCTTGCAGCACAAGTATTTTAAAATCTGTCATGTACAGTAGATTTTCAAAATATTTCTACAGCACATAGATTTTAAAAACTGTCATGCAGCACATAGATTTTAACTGTCATGCAGCACATATATTTTAAAAACTGTCACGTAACACATAGATTTTAAAAACAGTCATGCAGCACATAGATTTTAACTGTCATGTAGCACATAGATTTTAAAAACTGTCATGCAGCACATAGATTTTAACTGGCATGCAACACATAGATTTTACAAACTGTCATGTAGCACATAGATTTTGAAAACTGTCAAGCAGCACATAGATTTTAACTGTCATGCAGCACATACATTTTAACTGTCATGCAGCACATATATTTTGAAAAACATCTTGCAGCATAAGTATTTTGAAAACTGTCATGTACAGTAGATATTCAAAACATGTGTGCAGCACATACATTCTAAAAACTGTCATGTAGCACATAGATTTTGAAAACTGTCATGCAGCACATAGATTTTAAAAACTGTCATGTAGCACATAGATTTCAAAAACTGTAATGCAGCTCATAGATTTTAACTGTCACGCAGCACATAGATTTTAAAAACTGTCATGCAGCACATAGATTTTGATTGTCATGCAGCACATAGATTTTAAAAGCTATCATGCTGCAGATAGATTTTAACTGCCATGCAGCACATAGAATTTAAAAACTGTCATGCAGCACATAAATTCTAACAGTCATGCAGCACATAGATTTTGAAAAACATCTTGCAGCATAAGTATTTTGAAAAATGTCATATACAGTAGATATTCAAAATATTTGTGCAGCACATAGGTTTTAAAAACTGTCATGTAGCACATAGATTTTAAAATCTGTCATGTATCACATAGATTTTAACTGTCATGCAGCACATAGATTTTGAAAAACATCTTGCAGCATAAGTATTTTGAAAACTGTCATGTACTGTACAGTAGATATTCAAAATATTTGTGCAGTACATATATTTGAAAAAATGTCATGTAGCATATCGATTTTAAAATCTGTCATGCAGCACATAGATTTTAACTGTCATGCAGCACATCGATTTTAAAAACAGTCATGCAGCACATATATATTAACTGTCATGCAGCACATAGATTTTAAAAACTGTCATGCAGCACATAGATTTTAACTCTCATGTTGCACATAGATTTTAATAAAAACTGTCATGCAGCACATAGATTTTAACTGTTATGCAGCACATAGATTTTAAAAACTGTCCTGCAGCACATAGATTTTAACTATCATGCAGCACATAGATTTTGAAAAAAATCTTGCAGCATAAGTATTCTGAAAACTGTCAAGTACAGTAGATATTCGAAATATTTGTGCACCACATAGATTTTTCAAACTGTCATGCAGCACTTAGATTTTAAAAACTGTCATGCAGCACCTAGATTTTAACTGTCATGCAGCACATAGATTTTAAAAACTGTCATGCAGCACATAGATTTTAAAAACTGTCATGCAGCATATAGATTTTAACTGTCATGCAGCACATAGATTTTAACTGTAATGCAGCACATAGATTTTAACTGTCATGCAGCACATAGATTTTAAAAACTGTCCTGCAGCACATAGATTTTAACTATCATGCAGCACATAGATTTTGAAAAAAATCTTGCAGCATAAGTATTTTGAAAACTGTCAAGTACAGTAGATATTCGAAATATTTGTGCACCACATAGATTTTACAAACTGTCATGTAGCACTTAGATTTTAAAAACTGTCATGCAGCACCTAGATTTTAACTGTCATGCAGCACATAGATTTTAAAAACTGTCATGCAGCACATAGATTTTAAAAACTGTCATGCAGCATATAGATTTTAACTGTCATGCAGCATATGGATTTTAACTGTCATGTAGCACATATATTTTAACTGTAATGCAGCACATAGATTTTAACTGTCATGCAGCAGATAGATTTTAAAAACTGCCATGTAGCACATAGATTTTAAAAACTGTCATGCAGCACATAGATTTTAACTGTCATGCAACACATAGATTTCAAAAACTGTCATTCAGCACATAGATTTTAACTGTCATGCAGTACATAGATTTAAACTGTCATGTAGCACATAGATATCAACTGTCATGCACCACATAGATTTTAAAAACTATCATGTAGCACCTAGATTCTAAAAACTGTCATGCAGCACATAGATTTTAACTGTCGTGCACCACATAGATTTTAAAAACTGTCCACCAGCACATAGATTTTAACTGTCATGTAGTACATAGATTTTGAAAAACATCTTGCAGCATAAGTGTTTTGAAAACTGTCATGTACAGTAGTTATTCAAAATATTGGTGCAGCACACAGATTTTAAAAACTGTCATGTAGCACATAGTTTTTAAAAACTGTCATGCGGCACATAGATTTTAACTGTCATGCAGCACATAAATTTTAAAAACTGTCATTCAACACACAGATGTTAACTCTCATGTAGCACATAGATTTTAAAAACTGTCATGTAGCACAGAGATTTTAACTGTCATGTAGCAAATAGATTTTAAAAACTGTCATGAAGCACATAGATTTTAACTGTCATGAAGCACATAGATTTTAATTGTCATGCAGCACATAGATTTTGAAAAACATCTTCAGCATAAGTAATTTAAAAACTGTCATGTACAGTAGACTTTCAAAATTTTCTTCAGCACATAGATTTTAAAAACTGCCATGCAGCACATAGATTTTAACTTTCATGCAGCACATAGATTTTAAAAACTGTCATGCAGCACATAGATTTTAACTGTCATGCAATTCATAGATTTTAAAAACTGTCATGTAGCACGTAGATTTTAAAAACTGTCATGCAGCACATAGATTTTAACTGGCATGCAGCACATAGATTTTAAAAACTGTTATGCAGCACATAGATTTTAACTGTCATGCAGCACAAAGATTTTAAAAACTGTCATGTAGCACATAGATTTTAACTGTCATGCAGCACATAGATTTTAAAAGTTGTCATGCAGCAGATAGATTTTAACCGCCATGCAGCACATAGATTTTAAAAACTGTCACGCAGCACATAAATTCTAACTGTCATGCAGCACATAGATTTTGAAAAACATCTTGCAGCATAAGTATTTTAAAAACTGTCATGTACAGTAGATTTTCAAAATATTTCTACAGCATATAGATTTTAAAAACTGTCATGCAGCACATAGATTTTAACTGTCATGCAGCACATATATTTTAAAAACTGTCACGTAACACATAGATTTTAAAAACAGTCATGCAGCACATAGATTTTAACTGTCATGCAATACATAGATTTTAAAAACTGTCATGTAGCACATAGATTTTAAAAACTGTCATGCAGCACATAGATTTTAACTGGCATGCAACACATAGATTTTACAAACTGTCATGTAGCACATAGATTTTGAAAACTGTCAGGCAGCTCATAGATTTTAACTGTCATGCAGCACATAGATTTTAAAAACTGTCATTCAGTACATACATTTTAACTGTCAGGCAGCACATAGATTTTGAAAAACATCTTACAGTGTAAGTATTTTGAAAACTGTCATGTACAGTAGATATTAAAAATATGTGTGCAGCACATACATTCTAAAAACTGTCATGTAGCACATATATTTTGAAAACTGTCATGCTGCACATAGATTTTAAAAACTGTCATGTAGCACATAGATTTTAAAAACTGTTATGCAGCACATAAATTTTAACTGTCACGCAGCACATAGATTTTAAAAACTGTCGTGTAGCACATAGATTTTGACTGTCATGCAGCACATAGATTTTAAAAGCTGTCATGCTGCAGATAGATTTTAACTGTCATGCACCACATAGATTTTGAAAAACATCTTGCTGCATAAGTATTTTGAAATCTGTCATGTACTGTACAGTAGATATTCAAAATATTTGTGAAGTACATATATTTGAAAAAATGTCATGTAGCACATCGATTTTAAAAACAGTCATGCAGCACATAGATTTTAACTGTCATGCAGCACATAGATTTTAAAAACAGTCCTGCAGCACATATATATTAACTGTCATGCAGCACATAGATTTTAAAAACTGTCATGCAGCACATAGATTTTAACTCTCATGTTGCACATAGATTTTAATAAAAACTGTCATGCAGCACTTAGATTTTAACTGTCATGCAGCACATAGATTTTAAAAGCTGTTCTGCAGCACATAGATTTTAACTATCATGCAGCACATAAATTTTGAAAAAAATCTTGCAGCATAAGTATTCTGAAAACTGTCATGTACGGTAGATATTCAAAATATTTGTGCACCACATAGATTTTACAAACTGTCATGTAGCACTTAGATTTTAAAAACTGTCATGCAGCACCTAGATTTTAAATGTCATGCAGCACATTGATTTTAAAAACTTTCATGCAACAAATAGATTTCAACTGTCATGCAGCACATAGATTTAATAAAAACTGTCATTCAGCACATAGGTTTTAATTATCATAGAGCACATCAATTTTAAAAACTGCCGTGCAGCACATAGATTTTAAATGTCATGCAGCACATAGATTTTGAAAAACATCTTGCAGCATAAGTATTTTGAAAACTGTCATGTACTGTACAGTAGATATTCAAAATATTTGTGCAGTACAAATATTTGAAAAAATGTCATGTAGCACATCGATTTTAGAAACTGTCATGCAGCACATAGATTTTAACTGTCATGCAGCACATAGATTTTAAAAACTGTCATGCAGCACATAGATTTTAAAAACTTTCATGCATCAAATAGATTTCAATTGTCATGCAGCTCATAGATTTAAAAAAACTGTCATTCAGCACATAGATTTTAATTATCATGGAGCACATCGATTTTAAAAACTGCCCTGCAGCAGAAAGATTTTAACTGTCATGCAGCACATAGATTTTAAAAAACATCTTGCAGCATAAGTATTTTGAAAACTGTCATGTACTGTACAGTAGATATTTAAAATATTTGTGCAGTACATATATTTGCAAAAATGTAATGTAGCACATCTATTTTTAAAACTGTCATGCAGCACATAGATTTTAACTGTCATGCAGCACATAGATTTTAAAAACTGTCATGCAGCACATATATATTAACTGTCATGCAGCACATAGATTTTAAAAACTGTCATGCAGCACATAGATTTTAACTCTCATGTAGCACATAGATTTTAATAAAAACTGTCATGCAGCACATCGATTTTAACTGTCATGCAGCACATAGATTTTAAAAGCTGTCCTGCAGCACATAGATTTCAACTATCATGCAGCACATAGATTTTGAAAAAATATTGCAGCATAAGTATTTTGAAAATTGTCATGTACAGTAGATATTCAAAATATTTGTGCAGCACATAGATTTTACAAACTGTCATGTAGCACTTAGATTTTAAAATCTGTCAAGCAGCACTTAGATTTTAACTGTCATGCAACACATAGATTTTACCTGTCAGGCAGCACATAGATTTTAATTATCATGTAGCACATAGATTTTAAAAACTGTCATGCAGCACATAGATTTTAACTCTCATGCAGCACATAGAGTATAAAAACTAACTGTACTGCAGCACATAGATTTTAACTATCATACAACACATAGATTTTGAAAAACATCTTGCAGCATAAGTATTTTGAAAACTGTCATGTACAGTAGATATTCAAAATATTTGTGCAGCACATAGATTATAAAAACTGTCATGTAGCACATAGATTTTAAAAACTGTCATGCAGCACATATATTTTAACTGTCATGCAGCACATAGATTTTAAAAACTGTAATGCAGCACATAGATTTTAACTGTCATGTAGCACATAGATTTTAAAAACTGTCAGGCAGCACATAGATTTTAACTGTCATGTAGCCGATAGATTTTAAAAACTGTCATGTAGCACATAGATTTTAAAAACTGGCATGCAGCACATTGATTTTAACTGTTATGCAGCACATATATTTTAAAAACTGTAATGCAGTACATAGATTTTAACTGTCTTGTAGCACATAAATTTTAAAAACTGTCAGGCAGCACACAGATTTTAACTGTCATGCAGCTGATAGATTTTAAAAACTGTCATGTAGCACATAAATTTTAAAATCTGTCATGCAGCACATAAATTTTAAAAAATGTAATGCAGCACATAGATTTTAACTGTCATGCAGCACATAGATTTTGAAAAACATCTTGCAGCATAAGTATTTTGAAAACTGTCATGTACAGTAGATATTCAAAATATGTGTGCCGCACATAGATTTTAAAAACTGGCATGCAGCACATAGATTTTAACTGTTATGCAGCACATATATTTTAAAAACTGTAATGAGTACATAGATTTTAACTGTCATGTAGCACATACATTTTAAAAACTGTCAGGCAGCACACAGATTTTAACTGTCATGCAGCTGATAGATTTTAAAAACTGTCATGTAGCACATAAATTTTATAATCTGTCATGCAGCACATAAATTTTATAAAATGTAATGCAGCACTTAGATTTTAACTGTCATGCAGCACATAGATTTTGAAAAACATCTTGCAGCATAAGTATTTTGAAAACTGTCATGTACAGTAGATATTCAAAATATGTGTGCAGCACATAGATTTTAAAAACTGTCATGTAGCACATAGATTTTGAAAACTGTCCTGCAGCACATAGATTTTAAAAACTGTGATTCAGCACATAGATTTTAATTGTCATGCAGCACATAGATTTTGAAAAACATCTTGCAGCATAAGTATTTTGAAAACTGTCATGTGCAGTAGATATTCAAAATATTTGTGCAGCACATAGATTTTGAAAAGATTTATGTGTGAATGTTATGGTTTTTAATTAATGATATCTTATTACTAATTTGTAAAAAAAAACTGTGTAACTTGTTGTGCCAGTTCCTCATCTCATAAACATTAACTTGTTACTCTTATCTTTTAAGTATTTAATAAATTGTATTGTCTCAATGTTTTTGTCTGTGTAGAGCTCAGACATGAAAGAAAAAATGCATTTTGAGCTATTTGTTTTTGCAAATTGAGCATGTGTGAATAAAAAAAATCTTTTATTACTTTAACAAGAATTATTTTTTTCCACCAAGCCAAAAAAGGACCTATTCCTCCAGAACATCTACCAAACCTGTAAGTCTCATAACTTCACTCTTTGCATTTTTTTCTCTATCCATTTCCCAAAGGTTTTGCTCTAAAATTGACAACACACATAAATTCAACACTTTAACTCAAAAACAATCAGATTTCTGTGAAATGTTCCACATTAATAGACCTTAGGACTTACATGATGCAAGTCATCAAATTTTACAGTCCTAAGTCTAAGAGAGCCATGTTACAAGTATTTGAAAACAGGAGTTTAAACAGAAACCCCCAGCACAACTCTAATTACATGTCCTCACTATATAGAGGATATGTAAATGTTTGCTGAGTAGGAGAGCTAGCTGTAGACTCGAGCAGACTCGATAAACCATTATGCCTTTTTCTGCTGGCAATTTTTGTATGTTCGATGCCTGTGTTAAAATATGGCACTTTTTCCACAAGTGAGTTATGAAAGTCCCGCCCCCTCTAGAATGGAAATAAAGACATTTTTCAGCACAGACCATTTTATGTTTTGTGCATGCAATTGTCTGTGTTGAAGCCAAAAAGTTTCAGGTATTTTTTTTCTTTTCTATTTTTTTCTATTGGTCTATGTCAGGCTATGTCACAGGCTGCCCCCTCTCTGAACATACTGGCACAACTAAAACTTCTGCACATCCCCCCCACCACCACCACATGCTGTGTAGGCTGGATACACCACCCCCTCCAGGGCTACTATGCCCCCCAAAATGTAACTTTCAGTATGTTTTGATTCCTTCAGTGTGTGATTCCAAAAGTGGCAAGCATGAACTGTGGCAGTTTTTGTTGTGTGCATCTTCATGGCAGAGCAAGCAAATATGCATAGGGACCAGTCAGCTGGTTTCTCAGCATGTTTCATGAGAGTGTTAGTGCGAATTTCTACCAGCTGGCTGGTCTAATATTGAAACAACTAATGGCATTGGGGGATCATGTGAAAAACACCAGACTAAAGGGGAATTGAAATAAGACAGAAAATAGATAACTATACTGCTTGGAGTGGGGAACCAAGGTGGCAGCAGGGGCAGGGTTTATTATGTAAAGCAGCAGCATCACTACTGGCTGCAATGGGAGTGATCACTTCAACATTGAATTGGCCAGAATCCATGTTAATCAAGTTGATTGACATTTTATCAATCAATCAATCAAAATCTTTATTTATCCAGACAGGCACCATTGAGCAAGGCTCATTTGCAAGGTGGACCTGGTCATGAATACATCAAAGTGCAGTACAGAAGCAGGTATACAAAAAGCAGTAATATACAAGGAAGAAAAAGTGTATACAGTACAGTACAAGGTTGAAATAAATAAAAAAAACAGCATTATTTTACAATTGAAGAAGTCAGCAGATGTACAATCAACCATAGGCATACGGGGTCATAAGCAGAGATCTGTTGAGTGAGGCAGCTGGCAACTACACATATAGGGGAAAGAGGCCGTGTATGGGGTGGCAGGTTACAGAGGTAAAGAAGAGGAGGGATATATTACCAACGACTGGGGGAAAAATTGGGCTAAAATCACAGAAAGTGACGATGGCTGTCATGTACTTGTTTATTATGATAATGACATAGGAGGGGTAGATAACTGGGACACTACTATGGATGGGGTATGACTTTAGCCAGGCTGGAGCAGACAGGGAAGGGTGGGTACAGCAGGAAGAGTTAATAGGAAAAGAGTGAGAGCCAGGGGTAGAAACATGGCGAGCGTCAGGATGGAAAGGGGGAGTTGCGGAATTAGTGGGCTAGCAGTGAGGAAAACTTTTGCAAGGTGCTTTCATGTAGCGATTGTAGAGTGCCTTGAAGATTTTCAGGCTAACAGGGCAGCTCAGCTTCAAGTTCCTTTGTAAACCATTCCACAATGTGGGTAAAGAGAAGCTTAGAGCAGCTTTGCCGAAATGAGTGTTGACCCTTGGAACTTGGAGGCAATTAGGGAATAACTCCTTAGAGCGTATGTGCCTAACACACTCTGAGGAATACAATCTGAGACAAATGAGGGGAGCTTGTTGGTCACGCTCTGAAGGCAAATAGGGCAGCATTTCTATTCCTTCTATAGTGAAGGGAAGTCCAGCTTAATGATGAGTACAGGGAACAGTGGTGTGTGGAAAGTGAAGGCCAGTAATGAACCTGATAGCTCTGTGGTAAAGGGTGTCCAACTTAACCAGTGCAGAGGCAGTGCAGTGGCTGTAGAGCAGGTCCGTGTAATCTATTAAAGATAGGAAGGTAGCTTGAACCAGTTGAACCTTGGCCTCCTTTGTGAGCAGGTGGTTAATTCTGTAGAATAATCCTAATCTTAGCCTGAGTTTCTTCTGTAGTTCTTTGAGATGGTTGGCGAGGGAAAGTTTATGATCGAACCAAACTCCTAGATATTTGAATTTAGCTACATACTCTAGTGTTTCTCCAAGAACAGTGGCAATTTGTGAGGTAGCCCCCCCCCAAGCAGGAATTGCTGTATGCAAGGAGGGGGAGAAGAGCATGGCTTTTGTCTTTTTCGCATTGAGCAAAAGCTTTTTATTTATGAGCTGGTATTGTAGAAGGTTAAATTCAGCTTGGAGTTCTTCACAGGCTGCTTCCGATATGGGACGACTCAAGTACAGTACAGTGTCATCCGCGAATAAGTAGATGTTGGCTTTTTTGATGGGGTCATTGATGTTGTTAATATAGACTGCAAAGAGGAGGGAACCAAGGATAGAACCCTGGAGGACACCCCTCAGCATAGGTTTTAGTGGAGAAAGATCACCTTCAGCTTTAACCTGCTGTTTCTGTTCTCTGAGGTAGTCTGCAAACCAGCACATAGATTTATGGTCCAGGCCTAAAGTGCTTAGGGAGGAAAGAAGCAAGCTGTGATCGACTGTGTTGAATGCCTTACTAAGATCCAAGAAAATGGCACAGACATGCTTCTTGTTGTCAAGGTCTAGGAGCCAATCATTGGTCACCTTAGCTAGGGCTTTTATGGTGCTGTACTTTGCTCTGAATCCAGACTGAACCGGGTTTAATAGGCTTCTGGATTCTAAGTATACCCCTAGCTGGCCACACACTATTTTTTTCTAGTAATTTAGACAGGATAGGGAGGAGGGAGATCGGTCTGTAATTATTTAGAGCGCAGTGGTCACCTGCTTTTAATAGAGGGATGACATGGGCTATTTTCCATTGAGGGGGGAGGCTACCCTGGGAGAGTGACATGTTGAATAGGTGGGTGATGGGCACTGCAAGCACATGACAGGCACATTTCATACAGTATGGCTCTATGAAGTCGGAGCCTGCACCCTTCCTGGTGTCCAGTTGTAGCAGTAGATCTTCCACCTCTTTTAGAGAGACAGGCAGGAGGGAGAAGGCCTCCTCGGTAGGGGCGTACTCATGGGTTGGCAGGCCCCGAGCTGTGTGGAGGTCACTGGCAGGGGTAGTATCAAATGCTAGCCCTGCCATTGCAAAATGGTTATTGAGGGCTTCCAATATCTCCGATCAGTTAGAGATAACACTGCCACCGGACTTAATTTTTGCTGGAATGGAATTACCAGGTGTGTGTCCAGACATGTCTTTTAATGTTTTCCAGAGCTTTGAAGGATTTCTTGAGGCAGAGGCTAGCTCCAAATGATAGTAGGTGGCCTTGGCTGTTCTGACCAACTTGGTGCGCTTGTTACATGCTCTCTTAAAAAGACACCAGTCCAAGTCGTTCTTGCTTCTTCAGGCTTTTTTCCATAAAGTATCCCTTTCTAACAGAGAAGCTTTGAGCTCAGGCAAGAACCAATGGCAGGTGCTTCTCCTGACCCACACCTTAACCAAGGGTGCATGCTTATTTAAAGCCTCACTTAAAATATTGTAAAAAATAGTATATGCCCTGTTAACTGTTTTGGCTAGGAAGAATTCCTGCCATCCAGGTGAATGTTTGAAGTCATGGAAGTATGCAAACAAATCGAAGTTGCATTTGCACCTCTTGATAGAGAATTTTTCCACAAACTGTGGGTTGTGCATGGATCTAATGGTGGTGATTATACAATGATCACTAATGTCTGAGTAAAATGTTCCGACATGAGAGAACAGATGTGGCTTGCTAACCAGAATTACATCTAAGAGGGAGCTGTTGTTAAGGTTCTTTTTATTTGGGTGAGTAAGCTCGACAATGAGTTGCACCAGCCCTAGAGTGTCACAAAAGGATTTCAAGGGAGCTGATGCACTTGATAGACAATCGTAGTTGAGGTCGCCAAGAATAATGATTTCCAAGGAACTAAGCCCCAGTATGGAACTGAGGTGAGACAGGAGATGAGGCCCAGCAGAAGGGGGCCTGTAGCAGCCTATTACACAGAGTGCACTGGAAGGAGAAAGTTCAATCTTTAGGGTCAAGCACTCGAATTCTTCGGGGGAGGATGATGCATCTATGCATGTGGCTGAGTATTTGTCCCTTACATAAATTGCCACCCCACCTCCTCTTGATTGCCTATCCGCTCTGAAGAGTAAATAATTTGGGATATTGATTTCATTGTCTGGGGTGACTGGCCTAAGCCAGGTCTCAGTGATCACTAGGACGTCAGGTAGGGTGTGGCTACCCAAGCCTGTATAAGGGTGAACTTTTTCAGCAAACTACAGGCATTAAGATGCATAAAAGACATTCCTTTGATACCTGCCAGGTCTGATGGAGAAGCAAGGGTGTCTAATGGTCCTGGGTTGAGTTTGACATTGCCTCAGCACAATAGTAAAAGAAGCAGGATTCTTTTTAAGGCAGCGAACTGTAATTTGTAAACACTATTTTTGGGGCGATAGGGGAGACCGTGTTGATGGGCCTACCCACTCCTGGTGTTATACTGGCCTAGTGTTGCAGCCACTAGTGTCCTGGCAGGAATTTGCCATGAGTTGGAAGTCTCAAGTCTGGATGGGGGAGTAATCTGCAGAGGCATCTCAGGAGATGTCCCACTCCCCGGCAGAGACAGCTGAGAAGCCCAGTAGTCCAGAATGGCTACCTGAAAGGAGCTGTTGGATGCAGGACAGGGAGAAGCGCAAGGGTCATTCCACTTTAGGCAGGGGTGAGGGTTCTGAAGAATTGAGCTGAGTGCTAGTATAGCTAGTGACATACCGAGGAACCAGCTGTAACTTCCCATGGTAGATTGAGGCCACAACAGCTGGCAGTAAAAGTCACTAGAAGCCTAAACAAATCAACGATCTGGTGTCATAAGTTCAAAATAGTTTTGTTGGCTGAGAGGCGGTTTTGGTGCTGAACGTACCTGTGGAGCAACTCTTTGCAGCTGAGCCAGTGAGGTGGTTCAAGGTTGGAATCCGGTGTGGCAAGATTGGCCTGTAGCTTTCGTTTCTGTTTCTGGCCCTGCTCCACCAGTACAGAATGGGAGTGGGGACAGGTGTTCAAGTCTTGCAGCCTTAGTGGATGAGCATGGTTTGGCCTGAGAAACAGGCAGAAAAACCCCTGGGATGGTCCTCAGAAAGAGAGATATCCCAGGTCCACTAGAGCAGTAGAGGAAGTAGAAAATATGTGTTTCCTCTTTAACAGAAAAGACTGCTGTTGTAGCCCTCTAGTGGCTATGTAGTATAATTTGCCAATGAGAAAAAAAAATGAAATTCTTGCTTTACAAAAAAGGATAGACCCCGGGTCAGCAGCACTGATAAACGTCTCTAATGAAGCAAGGTAAAATGGAGACCAGCAGGAAGAAGTCAGTGAGACTGAGATCCTCCAATCGGAGTGTTGGTGCTGAAAATTCAGAATGTCCTAAGGTGCCAAATACCAATGTACCTGAGAGGGTATACGGCTTTTGGCTGCTTCTGTAGATTTCTGGGCCCTGCAACAAACCGGAGTTCGGAAGATCCTGTGTGGGAGTTTCAACAGGGGAAGAAAACCTCAGGGTCTGCTAATTTGCAGTAGCAGAATCGTGGGTTGCTTCCCAGGACAGGCTTGTAGCTTTTCCTCGGGCGGCGAGGTGCAAGCCCAAGGTAGGCACAACACACCTCAGGGGGAGAGGAAAGGAGATGGATTAAGTAGGGGCAGGCAGGGGAGGTGTGGTTAACTCAAACAAAGAAACAGGGTGGTCACTATTATTTGGAAGGAAGAGGCTAAACTACAAAGTGGGTAATAGAAACAGGGAGGAGGCGCAAGTGGGTTAGAGGGCAGACAGGTGGCAAAGTGAGATAGATCAATCAATCAATCAATCAAATCTTTATTTATCCAGGCAGACACCATTGAGCAAGCTCATTTACAAGGTGGCCCTGCGTCACACAGGGTCAGGTACAATACACATATGTACAGGCATTAAGGCAAAACATGGGAATATATAATAAAGTGAGCTAAATAACAGTAAAACAAACATACAGTCCATTCTGGCATGCATTGTAATATATCAAGCTATGTACATATCATATTTAAGGAAATGAGAAGAAGGCATCAAAGGAAGGGGGCTATATATGGAGAGGGGGGACGCAAGGTCAGAAATTAAGTGGAACCTCGTGAAGGTGTTGGTAACAAAGGGTAAGGCAGTGCAGGGGCAAGGGTCATGGTGCTGCACGGAATACTCACTTATGGCTTAGGGCTTAAAGGTTAGGGTTGTAGGCTTCAGGGTCACCGATTGCCTGGTGGCCATAGGTTTCCTTGCAGCATCTGAGTTGGGAATCCTGAAGGGTTCTCGCTCTCAGGGAGTGGAGTCTGATCAAATGGACACAGGTAGCGGCTTCGGTAGTGCCGACCACCTGGTGACTGTGGTTGCCTGCAGCGTTCAAGCTGGGGGTCCTGGAGGGTTCTCAGCTCTCAAGGAGTGTAGTCCAATCAAGTGGTCTCAGATGGCAGCTTCGGGGGTGCCGACCGCTCGGTGGCCACGGTTTCCTGCAGTGATTGAGCTGAGAGCCCTGTGGTGTCATAGACTCTCAGTGAGCGTAGTCAGAGCAAGGGGTTGGGAGGCTTGGGAGATGGAAGGAATGGCAGGGCAAGGGTGAGGAGGGTATAGGGTTTCTGAGAGGTAGTGTTTTATAGTGTGCAAGAGGAAGGCAGCAGATGATATTACGCAGAGAGGGAGCAGTTTATAGGTGGTGGAAACAGTGACATACTTCTGTGATTGTTTTTGCATATAAAGTCTTGAACACTGCAAGACTAAATGGGGATCTTAATTTCAAGGATTTCTGTAGCTTATTCCAGAGAGTTGGCAGTGAGAGGCAAGGATTGGGCTTTAAATTTAGAATGCTAGGCAGTACACTGAAAAGTCTGGTCAATTTAAAACTACAGCTGTACACAGAAATTAATTCTAAAATGGATTCAGCTGTTCACTTAGAATAATAGACAGTGCAGTACAGGTCTAATAATCTTAAGACTCTACAGTTTTACACTCAGAATTAATAATACAAAGGAATAGGCTGTAGTTTTAGGATATTAAGGAGTGCATTAAAAGGTCAGCTTAAAACTCTTCAGTCTTTCACAGAGAATTAATTCTAAAGAGGGATGTAATCACAATGCATTCATAGCAGGTAAATCACTTTAAACAATGGCAGTGTAACACTGAATGACCTAAACTGGATTGATAGATGAGGATAGAAACAGTGGGGGGGGGGGGGCTTTCATGCCATTCTAGCTTTACAAAAAAGAACAATTTCTTTACAAAAAAAAGAAAAAAATGAAATTCTTGCTTTACAAAAAAGGATGGACCCAGGGTCAGTAGCACTGATAAACGTCTCTAATGAAGCAAGGTAAAATGTAGACCAGCAGGAAGAAGTCAGTGAGGCTGAGATTCTCCAATCTGAGTGTTGGCACTGAAAATTCAGAATGTCCAAAGGCGCCAAATGGCCTAAACTGGACTGATAGATGAGGAGAGGAACAGTGGTGGGGGGTGTTATGTAACAGTGTGATGTAGGCAGTGATAAACAATGTTATTCACCATTTGGATGAATAACATTGTTTATCTTTCACTTGGATCGGAGTGTTGGCAGAATACTTTATTAATCTAATAGTAAGTATGTCACATACATTGTATACATCTAATAGATATAGATATATATTATATGTGCAAGTACAAAAACTAACATGTATATGCTTCCTGTTACACTGCATATAAACATGCATGCTTAAACATACTGGACCAGATATTCAGAAGGGTTGCGTCATGCGCAACAGGGTTGCGCATGCTCAAGCCTAAATTGCGCCATTCTGCGATATTCAGCAGGAGGCAGTTGTGCCACTGAAAACAGGCTGAGCAACAGCACAATGCAAATGAATGCATGCTCAACAGGAGGGGGAGGAACCATACATTAACTGCACAGCCCGATATTCATCCGGGCTGTGCAGAGTTGTGCAGGCGCAACCCCCAACCTGAGCCTGCAGGACCTTGAGCCAAAAAAAAAAGGCTTAAGTCGAGGGCCACCCACAGGTGAGCTGCTGTATTACAGGGCACAACACAGCAGCCTCCAGCTGTGGCTGGCCCCCAACTCAGTCCCTGTGCCCCCCCAGCCTGATCACGGGCATAGTGTACTCCCGCCCACGAGCACGATTGTGGGCATCAATGTGGCTCCCTCCTCCCGTTCACATCCCTGGTGGTCCAGTGGACCGAAATACCCGATCGCGGGCAGTAAGTAAAGTGAACCCCCCCGAGCATGTCCCTTGTGCCCGATCGTGGGCAGAAAGTAAAGTGAAACCCCCCCGAACATGAAACCTTGTGCCTGATCGTGGCAGAAAGCAGTGAACCCCCAAACATGTCCCTTGTGCCCGATTGTGGGCAGTAAGCAAAGTGACCCCAACCCCGAATATCTCCTGGTGGTCCAGTGGACCAAAATGCCCGATCGCTGGCGGAATGTAAATTGAACCCCCAACATCTACCTGGTGGCTAGTGTCCCCCACCCCACCCACCCATGAAGCCCCACCACCCCGCCTCCCTGGCAGCCGGGCGGCGGCAGCATCCCACCCGCCTGCCGCCCACCGCCCACCGACTGACTGCCCAGTAGGGCTGCACGCCCATTGGTACAGAGCAAGAGCCAATGGGCATGCAGCCCATACCGTACATGACAGTCCAGATTTGTCGGGCACAAGGGACATGTTCAGGGGGTTCACTTTACTTTCTGCCCGCGATCAGGCACAAGGGACATGTTCGAGGGGGGGTTTCACTTTACTTTCTGCCCGCGATCGGGCACAAGGACATGTCTGGGGTTCACTTTACTTTCTGCCCGCGATCTGGCATTTCGTCCACTGGACCACCAGGGAGATGTACGGGAGGAGGTGGGGAACCACATTGCCGCCCGCCGATCGGGCTACAGGGTGCGCCGGTCCTCGCCGGCTGCTGCCTGGCAGGGTGCCAGGCGCAAGTCCTCAGGGATCAGTGCACCTACATGTTATCGAGACGCAAATGGGCCTATAATCAGATGCAAATGCCCCCTGCGTTTGTATGAATTATGGCCCCATTTGCATGTCACCTTTGAATATCGTGATTTTGCGCATGGCGCAATGGTACTTGGCCACCGCAAGTTGAATGCTCCACTCTGACAACTTGCAGTGGTGCAAGTTCCACTGCGCCATGCACAGTGGCTGTGGCTGGGGGGTGATATTCAAAGGAGTTGCTCAATAGCGTAACTCCTTTGAATATTGCCCCGGCCACACCCCTGCGCAATATTTTGTGCAGCGCAAGGGCTTGCACCTCAGAATGGCGCAGTTTGAATATCCGCGCCACTGTATTTATACATTCACACGTGTATCACACTGTAGATGTGTGCACCAATATATCTCTTAGATGAAGGGAAATAAATCACTCCAAGGGTAAAACATACTACAAGGATGCCGAAAGAAAAGCTAATAGAAAAAAAGTGTGCAATTTAAGGTTAAATATAGAGTCTGTATTTCTCAGTCAGTGCATATTTCAAGTGGACTAAAGACATTTACTAGCCCCACTCAAATTTTAATCCAGCCTAGTCCCATTGCTTTCACCTGCAGTGTGGGTAAATCATGAAATGATAGCAGTACATTTCACTGCAGCTGTTGATGAGTAAGCTGTTGAAGGAACTTCCAAAGATGGAAATGAACAAAGGGTTTGCAGATGAAAGTTTGCACAGCTCTGCAACATCAATGGAACCTTTACAAATGATAGCCACTCAGTTAAATGATCTTCCTTGTGCTTAAAGGATGAAAGGCTAATAACTGAAAAACAACATGGTCTAGAGGGTAGAGTGTAGACCCAGGAAACAGGTGACCAAGGGTCAAATCCTGTCACAATCAATAACTTACTCTGTATGACCCTAAGCAAATCACATGGCCCCCTCCTGTGCTTCAGTATCCTCCAAGCAGTAAAACTGGGAAAAGCAAGACCTGGCTATAAATGATATGCCTTATCTCAACTAGATTATACTGGATAAAATAACAAACTAACAGTAATAATGATTTATAATGCTTATGTTAGTAATTACAATGGCAATATTTTTTTTTTCTTGAACACAGGAGAAACGAGTTGCACCTTCTTTTTGTTATAGCATGGTAAGCAGTAGAATCAAGCAGATTCTGATAATCGCTTTGGAGTACAAAACAATCAGAGACTGGAAAAAGCTGAGAAGAAACATGGCCTCTTGCTGCACACATACAGTATGTACTGTACAGTTGGTGGTCTGCTCTCCTGTAATATAAATGCTATCTTTAGACTGCTTCTAACATTTTTAATGTTTCAAAGGACACTGCAAAAATGCCTCAGAACAAAATACCTGATAAGCAGTACGTCTTAGCAAAATGACCTTCTTCCTAGAGGATACAGAATAAATTGCACATGTTCAAGGTTTAAAATATGCTCCCACTGTCAATAAGATCTCTTTCCACTCTCTTCACATGCCTTTCTGGCTACTTACAGTGTTGTTTTCTTTTATTCATAAGGTGTCATTACATATTGAAATTGAGTCTTGATGTCTCTAGGATAAGTAAGGATGAGGAACTTATTCATACTGTAGATATTTATTAACTTTACTGTATATGTTAGAAATGTGTCATTGTTCATTGCATTCTAAAAACTGTACATCCAATGTCTTTGAAAGTGAAAGAAATCTTAAATACTAAAAGGTGGTCTGAATTTGAGAACTGTACTAAAACCAGCAAACTCTTTTCACAAGAGACCTGAGCTTTATTTATTTATTTGTTTAAGTGTTTAACCAGGAAGACATACTGAGCAGGCTACTGCTCGATTCCAGATGTGTCCTGAGGAGGGGAGGTACAAACATAGTTGAAGAAACTAGTGCAGTATGCTACATAATACATTGAGTATAGTACCTAGTAGGGATAGATGCAGCACCTTGGTTACCTGAGACACAGATAAATAGCATGAGAGGACAATTGATATTGCCTTGTGCAGGCATTGTTTTAAATACAAGCATTAAAATATTAGGATAGTCAGCAATCATTAAATGTACACTAGGAAGGGCAACCAGGCTGCCTCAGTGTGGACTGTTATTAGGCCTGGGCACATGAACAGGTAGGGGAGTAGTGAGCTAGGAGCATGGAGTTAAGGTGTGAAGGGGAAGAGAAGTGATGAATGTTTGAGGGGAGAGAGTTCCATAACTTAGGCGTCCGGTGGCTAAAGGCTGCTTGGTCCATGGTAGTGGATCTATGTGGGATAAATAGGATGCATGGGTCATTGCTTCTGAGTGAATAAGCGTGGGTGCTTGTGTCAGCTAGGGCAGAGATGAGGTAGGGGGGTAAAGACTGGGACCAGTACTTGGCTGAGATTTTGGTGCAGTGGGCCTGCCTGCAGTTATCTAGAGATGTAAGGTTCATTGATTGGTAGAGGGCACAGTGATGGGTGGAGTAGTGGCAGTTCAGGCAAAGTGGCAGAAAGAGTGGTAGAGAAGATCCAGACTGGCTATGGTGGACTTGGTCCCCGCACAGTAAACAACGTCTCCGTAATCGAAGAAAGGGAGGATAATTTTTTGCACAATGGCTCTGCGAGCAGAGACTGGGATATTGTCATGGTTCTGGTAAAGTGCACCGAGTCTGGGGTGTAATTTCTTGAGTATGGAGTCAACATGTACGGAAAAGTTTAGGTGCTGATCAAGCCAGACTCCAAGATATCTGAAAGAGATACATGCCTCGAGGGGCGTCCCTTCCAGAGTATGGAATGTGATAGGGGAGGGGAGCCTGGAAAGTCTTTGCCTAGTGCCAGAAGTCACTGAGACAGTTTTCTTTGTATTTGAGGTAGAGTTGATTTGATTGTAGCCAGAGCTGGATCTTAGCAAAGTCCAACTGCAATATGATCATGACCGCTGAGGCTGATGGGCCAGATGTATACAGCACAGTATCGTCCACATACATGTGAATGGAGGTGTGTGGGCAGGCGGATGGCAGGTTGTTAAGAAAGATGGAGAACAGTAGTGGGCCAAGGACTGAGCCTTGCGGAACCCCAGTAGTAACAGCGAGGGGGGGCAAGGTGGCAGAATTTACTCTGACTGATTGGGACCTGCCAACAAGGTACAGGTGGAACCATCATAAGGCCCAGCTAGACAGCCCTGCGTTGGTGAGTTTGGTCAGGAGGAGTGAGTGGAAGATGGTGTCAAACACCTTGGCCAGGTCAATGAAAATAGCGGCTGTGATACGACCAGCATCCATATCTGTAAGGATGGAGTCAGTGAGCCTGAGAAGGGAGGAGATAGTTGAGTGGGATTTCCTAAAGTCAGACTGGAAGGGGTGAAGAAGGAGGAGGAGTCAAGAAAGGGGGACAGGTGAGAGAGCACCAGATGCTCTTGGAGTTTAGCCAATATGGGTAGTAGGGAACTAGGAAGGTAATTGCTTGGGTTGGAGGCATCCCCACCTTTGGGAAGGGGGATTACAGTGGCATGTTTCCATTCAGAGGGGACTTCAGCAAGGGAGAAGGATAGGTTGAATAGGTCAGTCAAGGCTATTGGCTATTGCGTGGGCTGAGAGGTGGAGCATCTTGGAGTCCAACCCTGTTGTGCATTTGCCCTTAGGATAAAGGGTGCACAGTGCATTGAATACCTCCTCTTCAGTGACTTGCTGGAATGAGAATGAGTGTACTCTGGATGTGTCTGTGACAAGGTGTTGCTGTGCAGGGTGAGGTATGGACAGGAGTGTTGCATGGCAATTTGTGATGTGAGAGTTAAAGTGAGAGGCTACAGCCGAGGGGTCAGTGACTGTGAGCCCTCCTACCTGTAGGGTAGGAGTGGGGGGCTGTGATGGGGGGCTGAGAAGTGATTTTACCACTTTCCAGAATTTGGCTGGCTGATCTGAGGTGGAATTGAAAGAGGCTTTGAAATAGTCAGCTTTTGCTTGGCGGATTTTCCTTGTGCAAGCATTACGTAATGAGCGATAAGTCTGGAGGTCAGCTGGAGAGCTGGATGACTTATAGGATTTCCAGGCTTTATCCCTGCTCCTAATGAGGGCTAAGATTTTAGCTGAGATCCGTGGTAGGTGTGAGCCTCTGACTCTAGTATGCCTGAGGGGGGCATAGCAGTCCCAATTGGCAGAGAACTTGGACTTAAAGAACTCCAGGGCCACATCAATAGAGGAGAATTGGCTGATGAGTGACCAATCAGTATTGGCCAAGTCAGATAGTAATGAGGTGAGGTCCAGGGACTTGTAGGATTTAGTTATTAGGATTCTGGGAAGGGGGACTTTAGGCCTGTGGATTTTTCTTACTGATTAGACACCATGATGGTTACTTAAGGCATCGGGCAGGGGATCGGAAGCTAGGATTCTATGGGAGTGAGAGGTGAGAGCCCAATCCAGGAGATTGTGGTTCAGTGTTTTGTGATTTAGCTGGGTGGGTTCAGAGATTAGCTGAGCTAAGTTTAGGGCAGTCACCTTGTTGAGAAGCTTGGAGTTTGCCCCAGCGAGCCAGTTCAGGTTAAAAAAACCCTAGTATATGGAGCTCAGCACCACAAGAAAGGGAGTTTAGTGTGCCTAGGTGGTCCAGTATAGCAGGTGTATTTGAGTCGGGTGCACAGTAGGTGCCAGCAATGAAAATCAGTGTAGAGTAGGGGAGTGAGAGTTTTACCATTAGAGTGTCAATGGAATCCGAAGACAGTGGCAGGGTGACATGGGAGAACTGGATTGGGGAGGCAATATACATGGCTATGCGGCCCCCCTTTTTATTGCTCCTGCGATCTTGTTGGATGAGTGTATAGCCAGGAATAGAGAATTCCCTGTCAGTGTTATGGGACTTCAGCCAGGTTCCAGAGATAATTAGTATGTCCGGGCTATGGGACAGAGCAAGGGGCTGAAGCAGTGTTATTTTATGAAGAAGTCTGCATATATTTAGGTGGATCATTTTTAGGCCTGTTGGAAGTTGGATTGGCAAGCAGGGGTTAGTGGTGTGATGATAATTAGGACCAGGGTTGGACTCAACATCACCTGCTAGGAGTAGAAGTAGCATGATCAGGAGTTTAGTATTGTGTGCAGCCCAGTATAGCTTACAGAAGGTGGTGTAGAGCTTTGCGATAGCAGCTGCTGTTCTTCGAGCATGGGGCTGCAGGACTAAATGGCTAAGTTGGAAGGTGTTTGGCAGTACGGTGGGACCAACTACTATTGTGTAGGAGTGGCAGCCAGGCAGTGTATCATCCTTGGTGGAGAGTGAATAGATGTTAGCCGGCAAGTTGATGCGGGGTGTTTTCCAGCCCAACAGCTCAGGGTACAAAAATGGTGGGAGGGACACCCATGGGACGAGGAAGAAGACAGTAGTTAAGAACAGTGGTAGCACTGAAGTGGAGCAAGCAGATGTGATAGATTAGGGTTTATTTGTTTTTGAAGAGTAGTGGGCTCTAGTGGTTGAAGGGAATAGCCTGCAGATGAAAAGCTAGGCTGCTTGGTTCTGGCATGCATATGACTGCTCCTATATATAGGATTGTTTGTTAAGGGTGGTGGGGTAGCTGATGCGAAGCATCAGTGGGGTGAGCTCACAGCTGAGCTTATCTGATCTGCTGAGGAGCAGGAGGAGTCGTACCTGCTTGCTGTGCTGTGAGGCAGGGGGCCAGCTCTCGAGCTCGGGGGAGGGCTTCGGTACAATCTGCCTTCACAACCTTCATTGAAACAAGGAGAGCTGGGGAAAATAAGACAGGGAACAGGGTTAAGTAAGGAATGAGTGGAGCTGGCTAAGCTGTACTGAGTCACTGAATGCAACAAGAACAGTCCTAGGGGTATAATCGGACCAACAGAATTAATTAAAACACAACATCTAAACTTGGTGGTAAGGAACTATGTCAGTAGCTAGCACAAACAATTACAGTAGCAGCCACAGACACTGCCAGCTATTTCCCGAAATGTCTGTGATATTTCCAGAAATATCTCCTGCTTTCTGCATTTCCACAGTAGGGGCAGCAGAGAGAAACTCTTCAGAAATTTTGTGAAATATCTGGAAATAGCTGGCAATGTCTGTGGCTACCACTGTAATTCCAGTTGCACTGTTCTATAAAATGGAGAGGTACAGAAAGCATTGGTGGGTTCCAGTATTAGTTACAGCCCCAGGAGAATTTCTTTAAATTTAACAAGAGAAAAAAGCACCCTTCTGTGACTGAAAGCCTTCGTGCCTAGTGCATGGTAGCAGAGGGTAAAATCCTATGCAGTTTGTTTGCTGAATTGCTGAGCTGAGCCAGATTCAAATTTTGGTACCCAAAAGTTCTTGCTCACAGCTGAGCTGCTCTGATCTGCCAAGGAGCAGGAGGAGCCATACCTGCTCACTGTGCTGTGAGGCGGGGGGCCAGCTCTTGAGCTTGGGGGAGGGCTTCAGTACAATCTGCTCTCATGACCTCCATTGAAATGAGGAGAGCTGCTTGCTGTGCTGTGAAATGGGAAGCCAGCTCTCGAGCTCGGGGGAGGGCTTCAGTACAATCTGACCTCATGACATCTGCTGAAACGAGGAGAGCGGCTTGCTGTGCTGTGAGGTGGGGGGCCAGCAGCTTACATTGTTTATAGAGATTTGTACTGAAGTTTTCATTTTTTAACCAACAGAATAACATACAATTATATCAATTAAACAAACAGAAGATCCACATACATTGAAGGCTGCCATACATACATTGTATATATTAAACCTTATATAGCTTTCTGCATTACTGGGAGGAATCATTGTTAACATGCTGCAAAAAATCTGAGTTATTAAAGTTCACTAAATGAGTTCAGTATCCTTGTATGGGGGCATCCTTACCTGAACCATCTCAAGTATATCATCAGGCTTACCGGTCTTACCTTGAGAGATACATATCTGTTTTCTTTTTCTTTACTATGTTCAGAAAATTAGAAACCATGCATGTGTTACTTGCATACTTGTGAACAGGGATGTAGTTTGTTTTTTTTACAGGGGAGGCAAGAACTTAAAAAAGTCCTGCTTTTCCTCGTAAATCCCAAATCAATAGGCCGGTCTGGGGCCATCCCTAGGCCCCAGAAGCTATCAGGTTTTGATGCATTCTGGTGCATTTTAAGGTAATTTGGCACTATTTGGCTGCTTTTAAGCCTTGTTTAACTTGTTACAAAACCGCACTATCCCTATCAAAATAACTAGATTTTTATTTTCTTTAAAACAATTGTCAAATTTAAAGCAACTTCTTGATTAGTATCAAGGAGCAGAAACTGCAAACATCTCTTATCCAGAAAATTCAGCTATAAAATGTTCACACTGGGAACCATATTGCACATAGAGTTTACAAATGCTGTTAAAAAAATACAGTATAAGGGACGTGACCACTGTGGAGATAAAATATGTTACCACCATTTATTGTTTCTTTTGTTTATCTGTGTCTCAAGTTAAATTATGGCTACTGGCTAGCCAGAGTAAAAGACAGTCCTATGTAGCAGCAATCAAACAGTCCCTGACCACTGACCACAGCTGCCTGGCTAAAAAACAAATATTGCAATATAAATAATACATACAGTATTCATAATGAAGGTCAGAGGCCACTCCAAGTAAATGCTAGCACTGACCTCTGGCCTTTATTATGACTATATATTTACTGGGCTGCATAGCCCAGGGAATAACGGCCAGGAGTGAGGTGATCCTACCTCTGAACAATGCCTTGGTAAGGCCACACCTTGAGTATTGCGTGCAGTTCTGGAGGCCGGACCTTAAGAAGGACATATTACTGTTGGAGATGGTCCAGAGGAGGGCAACCAGGATGATCCGGGGCATGGGGGATAAGATCTATGATGACAGGCTGGAAGCCCTGGGGCTATATTCACTGGAGAAGAGGAGATATGGGGGGGACATGATTGAGGTTTTCAAATATGTGAAGGGGATTAATGGGGTAGAGCCAAAGAAATGTTCAGGCTAATGCCAAGGGGCACAACCAGGGATCATAAATGGAAACTTGAAGGAGGAACCTATAGGGGAGAACATAGAAGGCATTACTTCACAGAGAGGGTGGTGGAGCCATGGAATGCCTTGCCTGGGAGTCTAGTCAAGCAAGACACTGTGGAGGGATTCAAGTGGGGGTGGGACAGATGCATGGGGGTACTGAAGCCAAGATTGACCCTCACAGGGACAAGGGGGGAAGCGAGCGCCCGTTAGGGGCTGGCTAACCGAGCAGACACGAAAAACCGACAGGCCTATTCTGCTGACTTTTAGTATGTTAGTATATTTATCATTATTGTGTTATACAAATCATACTAGTATGGTACAGCAACTGCTACAACCCAGACCCATTCAAACAATAGAGAATAATGTACCCCCCCAAGCGTGAAGTACTATTAGCTGGTATTCCACACCTCACGTATTGGTCCCTCAAAAAAGGTAGCAAGACATAGTTTGTTCATAATGTCTTTTAGGGTACAATACAACCAAATGGAACATGAAACCTTGTAACACTTTGTTCAGAGATTACCAAATAAACAAACACATGAACTAAAACAAAAAGCAAATCTCTCACAAAGTACACAATATTTATTCAGTGCAATGCAACCCAGTTTCATTTACTTTCCTGTTAATATTTAAAGCCATTATTTCCAACATTGGAGGCAGTATAGCTATGGGGGGGGGGATAATTCTACTCATGGGGTTGAAATTTTCAGTAGTTTTGGTACTGTAGTGTGGTTAATGATTTACAGTGTTGCTCACACATTTTCAGAGAGGACTGCATTACTGTGCCCTTCCTTGTGACAGAATGTGTGAAACTTCTTTTATCACACATTATATTACAATGTATGGTCACAGTAACAACGTGCTCTCTGGGTGTTCTGCTGACCTATCTGTCCCTTGGCTCAGCCTCAAGACACACTGTGTCCCTGACAGGCACCTCTTACACTGTAACCCCCCCCTTCTCTCTCCACATTTTGCTTTAGCTTACTCCCCTGCTCTCTCCTTCCCACCCTGTTCTCTCCCTTCTGCTGCTTTCCATAGCTTTTGAATCCATGTGTTATGACCCACCTTCTTGGTCTGTTAAGCAGCTTGCCAGCTTTTTCCATTCAACTCTCTTCATTCTGAAATGTTATTCCCCCTTTCCCCACTCCCTTCCTGTACTTCTTCACATTTTTTAAAATACTTATTTTCAATTATCAGTAATGTCCTAGCAGTGCAGCCAGCTGCCAGAACAAACAACTCAAGGGCTCATCTCAGAGTCTGAGATTTTAAATATACCCTACCAGTTCATAAGAGCAAATTGAGCAACCAGCCATCCTGCATCCACATTTGGATCTGAATCATCCCCCCGCCACCCAGCCAGCCAGTCAGACAGTCAGCCAGCCAGATCCCACCATGCATACCTTAATAAAAAAGCCACATCATTTTTTTGTATTCAGTATTCGCCTTGGGACTTACTTGAAAGAATGTTTACTTTTCTCATGGCCCTCACCTCAGCTTCACTCGGGCAGCAACACTTTACCAGCCAGCAGGTTGGTCAGTCAGGACAGCAGCACAGCAGGCTCTCATCGTGGCTAGGCTCTCCCCTCCTCTGGCCCCTCTCTGCTCTGGCTCTTCTCCATTACAACGGCGAGTCCCGGTGGCAGTCTACTCAAACACAACCACTTTTGTCTTCTCCAGTGGTGCTGCAGGTCTTGCAGCCTGTCACTGTGGCCCGGTGCTGGATCCAGCCCCAGCATGACTCTCCCACTCCTCTCCTTGGCTGGTTGGCGCTCTTATTCCTCCCTGGTGGGCCTGGTGGCTGGAGCTCTGGATGGGCAACTCGGGAGGAGGAAAATGATTAGCAGACCAGTGATCGAGAAGAAATCCTTAAATTGACAGCAACGATGGGTCACTTATGGACTGACACCTAACCAGACGACACCACACCATCAATGAATGTGCACTATTGTGCTCTCTTCCCAATGGTAGGCAAAAAATGGTGCCGTAACAAGTTTCGGCTTGTGCCAGCATGCGCGCAACTGTGGCTGCAGTGTTCTGCGATTGGCTGCAAAATGAACCTTGCTGTGGTTATGGCAGGCTTGCAGCCAGTTGGAAACTGGGACATTCGGGACAAATTTCGGGAGTAGGACAATTTAAAATGCACTGCACAGTAGTCCGTGGAGCTCCACCTTGCTTCTTCTTTGTCACAGCCAAGTCCAGGACCAGTCTAAGTGCAAAGCCCCCCAAAAAAAATACAGACGAGCAAAATCAAAAAGTCCAGATCGCTTTGCTCGGGGGGCAGCTTGCCCCCCTGCCCCCAATAATCTACGCCACTGCCTGTGAACTTTAACCTTCTTCATTTTACATGAAAACCAATGGGGTAGAGTCAGGACACAGGACAAAGGGGAGGGAGAAAGGAGAGAGTATCAACAGTGTATTTGTACATATAAAGAAAAGCAGGCCACCATGAACCTCAAGGTTCAAAGTCAATGTAGTGTCAAAATAATTTTTTATCAAACAAATGAACACCCCAAATTAACATAGTCTTTGTGTGCTCCTTTGCCATACATTCCACTTGCACCCCTAGAGTGCTTTAAATCTCCTGTAGCTAGAGAGTTACAATAGCTCTGAGAGCTAGTGGTGAAAAGATATTGCAGTAGTCTTTCCACACAGGCTATATGGGGCACATAGTTATCAAGATCAAAGGGTGCCTCAAGGCCATGGAGGGTCCTGATAAAAAGGTTAGTTTTAACCAAAGCATATCATGGGGATGGGGGTAGTGCCCTCACAGTATTTTACCAGAGCAAGTAACATTGGTCAGCTGAGGTTTAATCCAAATGTACTGCATCACCAACCAACTGAAGAGGCAACTTTTATGGGTTCTTGATGCCTACTGCATTTAACAGTTGGGGAATAGCAGAAACAGTGCCTGTTTCACATGCTCCAGAAAGAGTCCCCAAGATCTGTGGAACAAGTCATTTTGACCACCAGCTCTGTGTGTGCTACCCTCTCATACTGTAGTTGTCCACCTTCAAAATGAGTTTAAACCATTCACTTACTAACAGTGGGTCAGGGTCTTGCCAGTGGCTGAAAAGGACATTTTTAGCTGCCACCATTTCCCCAGTGAGCCAACTTTGTTGTAGAGCAGAGAGGGTGGTGGTGGCAGGGTGCAGACCCAGAAGTACCATTGCTAGACTACGGGGTGGTGCAACTAGTACTGGGGGAACAGTATTGCCACACCTGAGGCCAGTAGTGCTAAATTGATGGGCAAGCCCACAGTATATGTCCCAGTGAAGCATCAGGTTGGTTGCAGCACCAGCATCTGCTGCGGGACATGATTCCCATGTTTTGCAGAGCCTGGAGGTCCTGCATGCTCGATGCAGAATTTTATATTGGATAGTTCTAGCATTCAGTTCCCTAGTGGACCTAACTGTTGTGGTCTATATCCCATCCCATCCCACTCTGCCTGTGAGATGGGGTGTTGTAGATTGCTTTCCCTACTGTAGTTTGCAATTGGGGTTTGGGGGTGGCTTTTGTCCTCTAATTGATTTGTACAGTGCTCACACCAGGCCTCTAAGATTGAGCCAACTGGTCAGTCAGCTTTCCAAGAGATCTATTATTGGGACAGTAAAATTTTTCCCTACTCATCCCAAAAGGATACTTCTTAGCTGTAGATACTGCAAAAAGCAGGCAGTGGGAATCACATGCAAAATATGCAGCTTGGCAAAGAAACATATTGTGTGTTGTTTCCTATCTACCATATCCCCCAGGTGTGTAATACCCCTTAAGTTCCATGCTTCCCAGTGAACTGTTTTGTGGCCTACTGTTAGTGTAGGGTTATTCCATATGCAGAGAAACTGTAAGAGGTGTGGCTTCCAACTGAGTTTTGGAGCTATATTCCCCTGACACTCATCTGGATGTGTAGAATATTTGGCACAGGGGAAGACACCCACTGTGAGACTCCAGTCTTTGAGGAAAAGTGCTGCAGGAGCTGGGATCTGGGCTTGTGTACATTCCAGAGGTATCCACATAGGGGGGCTACCTCACTTTCCAGGGAAATAATCATAGGCCTGGCGCATAATGCAAGCTTGGTGGAACCCCTATATGTCTGGGAGGGCTATGATCCCACCAGCCATGAACAGATTAGTGTCTGATGCCCTATTCTCTGTTTTTTACCCTTCCATATAAATTACATCATAAGTTTGGCTATTGTGTTAAAGAATGATTAAGGAAGTTGCAGAGGCAGGTTCCCCAGCAAATAATGAATTTTCTAGTACTGTGACAAGTATAAGGGTGTTCACCATCCTCCACCTGAAAATCATAAGATTACTCTATTTATTTGTATCATTTTTAACTGCCTGCAGGGGGAGGTTGAGATTTGCAAAGATAGTGTCTGCTGTGTGGGGTTTGATCAAGATGTCTAAGCTCTTGACTCCCTCAGGGCTCCCCTGATATGGGTGGGCTGAAAACAGATCAGCTGTACAGGATGATGAAAGGGGCAGAATCTGGGATTTCTACGAAATAAGTTTGTAACCAGACAGTAACCCATATACATTCACAATAGAGGCTGGAGTTCTTAATGTAGTCTTTGGCTTGGTAATAATGATGGTAATATTCACAAGGAGCATTAATCTGTGTGAGACTGCCCACATTTTCAGGCTGTAAAACTGAGATGCAGTTCATATCTTCCATGCCAAGTTTTCTATGGCCAACAGGAATAGGATTGGGTATAGGTGGCAACCCTGCCAGCTTCCTGTAGTCAGCAAGAATTGAATTATCTCTAACAGACAACTGAGTCTTACAACAAATAGAGGTCTTATATTTGCAGGCTCCAAGGATATAAATCTAAAACTGAAACATGAGGGTTTTTGGATTTATAATCTTGGAGCCTGCAAATATCCAAGACTGAATAGTAGCTTTCACCTAGTTCCCTATTTGAAATAAGACCTCTATTTGTTGTGAGACTGGGTTGTTTGTCACAGATATCCAGAACGTTTTGTAAATATATAGACTGTATATAGCAAATGATGTATATATGAAAATAATTTCTAATTATGTATTAATATCTCTGTCTCTCTCTCTTTGTCTCTCCTTACAGCTTTAGGCAGCACCAGGAACTGACTTTCATCTAGTCTGTGGTGACCACACTTCTTCCTCTGCCGTACCCATGGTTTTTAACCCAATTCTGTGAAGCCTGCATTCAGTAACCTGAATTGTGAAATGTGATTAGTTTTGCAGCGCTAGTATCTCACTATTAGAAAACAAAATGTATTTGAACATTATATAAAGATAATCCTTACTAGTGCAGACAGAGGTATCAAGATGAACAATCTAGTAATAGGATTTAATTATTGATGTAATATAGCTTATGTGTTTTTATGTAGGTATTTATATTGTAATATTTTTGTTCACTTTGCACTTCACTGCATATTTTTAACTTTGTATTGTACTCAGGCTAGTGACAACCAACTCTGTTATGACATAATCCTGTGTGTATATAAGGGGGTCACTACCTGACATTTATGTCTTTTGATAAAGGAAAGTCTTCTGAAGTCCATAAAGGTGTATTTTTAATATGTCTACTGACAATGAATAAAGTGACATCTATTTTGCACCTTAACTGAAGAGCTGCATCTTTCTTCCAATATGGAGGTGGTGAGTGCTGGATTTTTTGTTGATATAATAACCGGTTAGTGTTTTTTCCCTAAGGGAAATCCAGTTTGTGATTTGCCATTTTAAAGGACTGTTTATAATGGCAAACATGTGCCGGGTATCCCTTGATCTGTGCATGCACCAGCCACCGCTGTTCCCTCCCTGTCTCACAGCTGGACACTTCGCCACCTCTAGCACTCGGCGGTAGGTACATTTGAACAAAACAAACTCGCCTTTCATCAGTGAAGTTTTTCATTAGTCATAGAGTTTCTCTTTGATGAAACCTTTGAAGGAAAAAAAAAAGAGAAACTTTTCACCAGCCACAGACTGCACACCACACTTCATCCCAATTGGACCGCAGCTGAACAGCATCTACATTATGTTTTATATAACTACTGTGGCAAAAAATGCTTCCCAGCAATTATATGAAATAAAACATTGGGTGGTGTGTAAAACTCTAATTTTGCACACACCCTCAGCATTGGATGCTTGTATTACTTGGTGTTTAAAGGCAGATGAGGGTGTCTAGCCCATTGAGACCACCTTCCTCACACAGTGTGGAGGAGATCTACCACTCCTACCATGAAGAAATGTATCCAGTTCATTTTTAAACCTGCAAAATTCAATAATGTCGACTTTGTTCTGGGGGAGTGTATTCCAGAGTTTATAAGCCCTTATTATAAAGTAGTTTTTCCCTTTGTTTGTGGATGCCCTGGGAATGCAAAATTGTTTACTGTGGCTTCTTAAATTTTCTGGTTTTGTGGCTTTAATTATACAATGGCAAGGGAATTTTCTGCCCTCTGATTGGGCAGTGGGTGCCTGGGACAGTGATGATATTACACAATAACATCACTGTATGAAGGCCAGGCACACACATGACTGCATATCAAAAACAGAAATCTTACCTCCTCTTCACAAGTTACCACAGCTATGGGCTGTCATGCTAAACGACTTCAACCCCCCAAACAAAGTTACCACCTCAAAAATAGCAATTCTTGGAAAAACTCAGCCAGTCACAACAAATACTGGCTGCAACAATACAAAAGAAAGCGCTTTTAAATGAAGTGCACCAAACATTTTCATTTAATATACTAACACACTGAGCGGCTTCTCTGCCGCACATTCAAGTGTCCTCTGCTCTCCGCCTCTCTCAACTCCCTGCTGCACTTTTGCTATCCTCCTGTAGTGTTCTCTCAGTTCAAATGAGAAAAGCTAGATAGTGTACCGGGAAAACTTAAACTACAGCTTCTGGTATAAAAAACATGCAATCAGCTGGCTGGTCCTGCTTCTCCTGTACTCACCACCGAAAATTAAATGAAGCCGTGACACCTCAGTTCCAATAGCATGATGATAAAATTGGAACATTGAGCATTTGTCTCACAACTGCCAACAGGCTCCAAAACCAGAAAAATGAGTTAATTAAACCATAAAATAAAAAGTCAAACAAACGTCAGCTACATCCCATTGTCACTGGTGGAAGAATAGGGGGTACGGGTCAAAATACTATAAGCAAATTAAATTGTGAGCAGTGTCAGACTGGGCATAGCACATTGCTTCAGCTAACAGCTCCATCTACTGGCAGAAACAAATACTGGACTTTTTTTTTAAAGCATACTCCTCCACCCATAAAAAATTAAATAAAAATGCATAAAAATGTTTTTTTTTCTTTTTTTCTCTCTAATTAACAACGAGCCATTGTATAATAGCAATAAGGCACGACAGGGTATCATGTTATCGATGTGTTGCATCACTCCTGGGGTGGTGGAAGCACTCAGCTTTGCCTCGTGCTTCAACCAACCCCAGGAGTGACGTTAATACACAATAACACACACCCTGTTGCACCTTATTGCTTAATTATATTACATTCTTCAACTAGATCTTGGTCCTGCAGGATATTAAATAACATCAGTATGTCACCCCTGTCTCTGCACATTTGCAGAGCATAGAAATTAAGTGCTTGCAATCTATCAGGATAGGGGAGCCCTCTTACTCGTGAAACCAGTTTAGTAGCCCTTCTTTGGATATTATCCAATATATTCCTATCTTTAACTAAATGCGGGGCCAAAGATGATGCTGCATAGTCCAAACAGGGCCTTATATATGCCTTGTACAGAGGCATTATGCACGTTTCACATCTAGTTATAAATGCCTTCTGAATAGATCTGATGTCTATTGGCAGTTAATGCGATCTTCCTACAATGTTCCCCAGGGACTAGCTCATTATTAATTATGATACCCAGATCCATCTATGTAGTAACTGAATTTATTATAGCCCCATTCAGTGTATAATTTTTGAGTGGATTTTTTTTTCTTAGATGGATAATTAAACACTCTTCAACACTGAAGGCCATTTTGTTTGAATGGGCCCAACTCTCGATGTGATACAGGTCCATGACTAGTGTATCAATTTTGGTTTCAGTATCTACCTCAGAGCTGATCTTAGTATCATCTGCAAATCTACTGATGTTTCTCTGTATCATGTTATGTATGTCACTAATAAAAATGCCAAAGATTGCCGGGCCCAACATAGAGCCCTGCGGAACCCCGCTAGTGACCTTGATCTCCCTGGACAGTGTGTCAGATACTTTAACTTTTTATCTAGAAGCCATTCTTCTTCTCATCTGATAGTTTAAGTATTAAATCCTAGTTTTGTCATTTTTTTGATTAGCAGTGCATGTGGGACTGTATCGAATGCCTTTTGAAAATCAAGAAAGAGCACATCCACAGGAACTCCCTTATCAATGCTGCTGCTTACTTTCTCATAAAATGAAATTAGATTTGTTGCACATGAACAAATGGCTACAAATCCATGCTGCATTGGGTTTCTTAGTAATTTTCCTGTTATTTCTATATGTAATCTATTTTTTTAACAATTTTTCCATTGTTTTACAGATCACCGATGTTAAGCTGATGGGTCTAAAATTACTTGCTATAGTTTTATTGCTCTTTTTGTGAATAGGTATGACTGTGGCTCTTTTCCAGTCGCTAGGCACTGTACTTGTACTACATGATTTATTAAAGAGTATAGTGAAGGGTAGAATCAGATGTTCCACTGTTTCTTTAATACATGTTGTGTTTATGTTATCAGGCCCTGGTGATGAAATATTTTGTAATGCCTTTATGGCCCTATTGACCTCCTCAGATGTAAAGTACTGATAGCTTGACCCAGTGTTAAGAACTGTTGATTTTACTGGATCCTTGATTATGAACACAGATCTGAAGTACCTATTAAATGCATCTGCCTCCTCCTTTGGTTCCCTCAGTTTGACCCCATTCTCAATAACTGGTCCAAATATGTTGTCCTTATTTTGGTTGATATAGGCAAATTGGTTGTCTTTAGAGGTGGATAGCTTGAATTCTAATTTTCTCTGCTGTATCCTAATAAGTTGTTTTGTTTTGTTTTTTGTTCTGCCTTGTATATTGAATTATTTTGTCCATTTTGCATCTTCTTGAATTTCCTAAAGGCTTTTTCTTTTCTTTTTATTTGTTGCCTTATTTTTGGTGTTAACTGGGGGGACCTTGCCTTCATTGTTATGAATTTGCTTAAGTGGGATGTATAGAGTTTCCAATTCACAGCTAATTGATTTTAACAGTTCCCAGCACTCATTCACTGACAGATCAGACATTAGCGTCTCCCAAACATAGAATTGTAGGGCTAGTTTGATACTTGGGTAGTTACCACTACAATAATTCTACAAATAACTTGATTGACCTAAATAGGTTTTATGTCTGGCAAAGTTGAAAAGTACGCAGTTATGTCACAGTCAAGCATTTCTCTCAGGGTTAATGTAGCATCCAATGGTTCAGGTGTGTGTAAAAATCTTGTTACACACACTACCACATGCTTTGTTTTATATATATTCTCCAGTGTGGCAGTTTGTGTTTTGTACTACTCTCTGCTGGCTTCTGGCAGGGAGACACGTTTAATTTGAAAAATCAGTTAGTTTCTTATTGTGGGCAGAAGGCATGCCTCATCCCTCATTGTTGCACCTAAGGGATGTGAAAAAAAAGCTCCTGCCATAAACTGTAATGCACAGTCCACCATCAAAGTCCATGGAGACCAGGAGTCAAACAAAATTCCTGTGGCAGGTAGAGCTGCAGTGTGAAAGCAGCTGAATAGCTATGTTTGCTGCAGGCAGTGCTCCCAGATTGGCAGCAAGGTTGCCACTGAGTAAGGGGGCCACAGTCATTTTCTTTCACTACTTTTTATGTTGATTGTGGCATGCGCAAGAAACATATTGTGGCAGGTTGCCAGAAGCAGGTTGTGGAGGCGTGGCACTGTTGTTGACAATGCCCCCACAGCCTTTAAAGGCGTGGCCCGCTTTCCCCAATGGTGTGGCATGCTGCTGCTGAAACTAGTTCAGCCAGCGTGCCAGAACCTTGAGAGGTTTTAGCCGCTGCAATCAGGGGCTGCCTCATCATTGCAGCGTCACCCGCTGCAATGAGGGAGTGACCTCTCATTGCAGGGCTCCCTTGCATTCCCCGCCTGATTGCCGAGGGGGTGCCCAATCCCCCTCAGCATCATGTCCCCTCCCATTTTTTTGATGATGGGAGTGCCCAATCCCCTTCGGCATGTCCCCTCCCCAGGTTCTCCCAGTGCCAAGCCCCTGTCTGCATAATGTCACCCCGCTTTGTTGTGTGTCGATGGGGTGCCCAATCCCCCATTGGCTACAGCCGCCACCCCCCAAGAAAAGAGTCTGTTGGCATGCTGGGAGCCCATCCCAGCATGCCTCATGCCCCTGAAAACAAAAAATGGTCCCGCAATGCCTTTTTTTTTTTGACCTGTGAAAAAAGGAAACGGTCCCTCAGCGGTCTTCCTGCCCCCCTCCCGCAACCCGCGCCCACCCACTGTGTACCTTGCCTCCCCACACCCCCCTCACCCCATACTTACCTCCAGAGTCTGGCATGATGATCTTCGGTGGACCGGGAACACGTTTGCACTCTTCAAAGCCGACTGCGAACTGAGGAAATAGTAAGGTAAGCTATATAATGGAATAATTAGGTTTCTTCAACTTTGATGCATATCTCAGTCATTTTTTGGAATTTTGGCAACAAATTTTCAACATGGGGTTTTGGGGACCCCTCCTCATGAATTCTGCCACTGTCATGGCATTAATCGGCCCTGAAAGGGAATTTCACGGTCACTGCGCAGAATCACCTTTCAGGACTGATTAATGAAATGACAGTGCAAGTGTTCATGAGGTGGGCTCTCAAAAAGCCTATGCTGCAAATTTGGTGTAAAAAATTTAAAAAATGACTGTTTTACGAGCGTGCATTGCGCAGTTGATATGCACGCTCCTAACTTTGTGAATTTGCAACATTTTCAGACCAGATTTTCAACATTGGCATTTTTCCATACCTCCTTGTGAACAGTATAGCTGCCATTTTTCACATCCTGGCCAGAATGTGTTTACACACTTCCAGCGCAGAATAGAGAGGTTGCTGTGGGAAATCAGTGTTTGGGACAGATTAGGAAAATGACAGTGACACTATTTATGAGCTGAGGTCCTAAAATGCCTATGTTGAAAATTTGGTGCCGATACTCCATAAAATGACTGTGTTACAAGCATGAGTTGCGCAGTTTGCACGCTTGTTAGTAAGTTTGCAAATTTATATTTTCACTCCAGATTTTCAACATTGCTATTTTTCCACACCTCCTTATGAACAGTGCAGATGTCATTTTTCACATCCTGGCCAAAATGTGTTTTTGCTCTTCCGGCGCACAATTGCGCGGTTGCTGTGGGAAATCAGTGTTCAAGCCACATTAAGAAAATCACACTGGCACTGTTCATGAGCAGAGGTCATAAAATTTCTATGTTGAAAATTTTGTGATGAAAGTCCATAAAATGACTGTGTTATGAGCGTGCGTTGTGCAATTTCCATGCACCCTTGTAACTTCACAAATTAGTAATATTTTCATGCCACATTTTCAACACTAGCATTTTTTCACACCTCCTTATGAATAGTACAGCTGTCATTTTTCACATCCTGGCCGAAATGTGTTTTTGCACTTCCAGCACAGAATACCACAGTCGCAAATCAGTATTTGGGACAGATTAGGATCAAGCGAGTGAGAGAAGGGGGGGAGTGACCGAGCTCAGCTGAGCTCTGTTGGCACTGCTGCAGCTTTTTTTGTGTGCAGGAAAAGGTGCCAATGCAGGCAGAAGCCCAGCACAAAAGGGCAGCCTGCAACGCCAGGAGACACAGAACGAGTGAGTGAGGGAGGGGGAGTGAGTGAGCTCAATGGAGCTCTATTGGGACTGCTATGGATTTCTTTGTGGGCAGAAAAAGGCAACAATGCACACAGGGGCCCCAGTACAAAAGGGCAGCCTGCAGCGGTGGAAGAAACAGAACGAGTGATGGAGAGAGGGGGAGTGAGCGAGCTCAACGGAGCTCTGTCGGGACTACTGCAGATTTCTTTGTGAGCAGAAAAAGTTGTCAATAGAGGCAGAAGCCCAATACAAAAGGGCAGTCTGCAGCGCCAGGAGAAACAGAATGAGCATGTAAGACAGGGGGAGTGAGCGACCTCAATGGAGCTCTGTCGGGACAGCTGTAGATTTCTTTGAGGGCAGAAAATGGTGCCAACACAGGCAGGAATCCAGTACAAAGGGCAGCCTGCTGCACCGGGAGAAACACAATGAGCAGGAGAGAGAGGAGGAGTGAGCGAGTTCAACGGAGTGCTATCATGACTGCTGTGGATTTGTTTGTGGGCAGGAACAGGCAGCAATGCAGGCAGGAGCCCAGTACAAAATGTCAGCCTGCAGCGCTGGCAGAAACGGAATGAGCGAGTGAGAGAGGGGGAGTGAGTGACCTCAACGGAGCTGTGTCGGGACCGCTGCAGATTTCTTTGTGGGCAGAAAAAGGCTGCAATGCATGCAGGGGCCCAGTATAAAAGGGCAGCCTGCAGCAGTGGGACAAACAGAATAAGCAAGTGAGAGAGGGGGAGTGAGTGAGCTCAATGGAGCTCTATCGTGACTGCTGCAGATTTCTTTGTGGGCAGAAGGCAGCAATGCAGGCAGGAGCCCAGTACAAAAGGCCATCCTGGAGTGGCGGCAGAAATGGGACAAGCGAGTGAGAGTGGGGAATGAGCCAGTGCAATGGAGCTCTGTCTTAACTGCTGCAGATTTATTTGTGGGCAGAAAAAGGCGCCAACAGAGGCAGGAACCCAGTACAAAAGGGCAGCCTGCAGCACCAGGAGAAACAGAATGAGCAAGTTAGACAAGGAGAGTGAGCGACCTCAACGGAGCTCTATCATGACTGTTGTGGATTTCTTTGTGGGAAGAAAAAGGTGGAAATGCAGGCAGGAGCCCAGTACAAAAGGCCAGCCTGCAGTGCTGGCAGAAACAGAATAAGCGAGTGACAGGGGGAGTGAGCGAGCTCAACGGAGCTGTGTCAGGACTACTGCAGATCTCCTTGTGAGCAGAAAAGGCATCCAATGCAGGCAGGAACCCAGTACAAAAGGGCAGCCTGCAGCAGTGGGAGACACAGAATGAGTGAGTGAGGGAGGAGGAGTGAGTGAGCTCACCGGAGCTCTGTTGGGACTGCTGCAGATTTCTTTGTGGGTAGGAAAAGGCAGCAATGCATGCAGGGGCCCAGTACAAATGGGCAGCCTGCAGCGGTAGGAGAAACAGAATGAACAAGTGAGAGAGGGGTAGTGAGTGAGCAAGCTCAACGGAGCTCTATTGTGACTACTGCAGATTTCTTTGTGGGCCGAAGAAGGTGGCAACCCAGGCAGGAGCCCAGTACAAAAGGGTAGCCTGCAGCGATGGCAGAAACTGAATGAGCGAGTGAGAGAGGAGGAGTTAGCGAGCTCAATGGATCTCTGTCGGGACTGCTGCAGATTTCTTTGTGGGCAGGAAAAGGCACCAACAGAAGCAGGAGCCAACTACAAAACAGCAGCCTGCAGTGCCAGGAGAAACAGAATGAGTGAGTGAGACAGGCGGAGTGAGTGATCTCAACGGAGCTCTGTCAGGACAGATGCAGATTTCTTTGTGGGCAAAAAAAGGTGCCAACACAAGCAGAAGCCCAGTACAAAAGGGCAGCTTGCAGCAGTGGAAGACACAGAACAATCGAGTGAGAGATGGGGAGTGAGTGAGCTCAACGGAGCTCTGTTTGGACTGCTGTGGATTTCTTTGTGGGCAGTAAAAGGCAGTAATGCATGCAGGAGCCCAGTACAAAAGGGCAGCCTGCAGCAGCGGGAGAAACAGAACAAGCGAGTGAGAGAGGGGGAGTGAGCGAGCTCAACGGAGCTCTATCGTGACTGCTGCAGAATTTTTTGTGGGCAGAAGAAGGTGGCAATGCAGGCAGGAGCCCTGCACAAAAAGGGCAGCCTGCAGTGCCAGCAGAAACGGAACGAGCTAGTGAGAGAGGGGGGAGTGAGCAAGATCAACAGAGCTCTGTCGGGACTGCTGCAGATTTCTTTGTGGCCAGAAAATGGTGCCAACAGAGGCAGGAGCCCAGTACAAAAGGGCAGCCTGCAGAGCCAGGAGAAACAGAATGAGCGAGTCAGACAGGGGGAATGAGTGACCTCAACAGAGCTCTATCGTGACTGCTGGGGATTTCTTTGTGGGCAGAAAAAAGCAGCAACACAGGCAGGAGTCCAGTACAAAAGGCCAGCCAGCAGCGCCGGCAGAAATGGAACTAGCGAATGAGAGAGGGGGAGTGAGCGAGCTCAAAGGAGCTGTGTCGGGACTGCTGCAGATTTTTTTGTGGGCACAAAAATCCACTGGCGCAAGCAGGAGCCCAGTACAAAAGGGCAGCCTGCAACAGTGGGAGACACAGAACGAGCGAGTGAGGGACGGGGAGTGAGTGAGCTCAATGGAGCTCTGTTGGGACTGCTGCGGATTTCTTTGTGGGCAGAAAAAGGCAGCAATGCACCCAGGGGCCCAGTACGAAAGGGCAGCCTGCAGCGGCAGAAAAAACAGAATGAGCGAGTGAGAGGGGGGAGAGGGGGAGTGAGCGAGCTCAACAGAGCTCTATCGTGACTGCTGCAGATTTCTTTGTGGGCAGAAAAAGGCAGCAATGCAGGCAGGAGCACAGTACAAATGGCCAGCCTGCAGCGCAAGGAGAAACAGAATGAGTGAGTCAGAGAGGTGGAGTGACCTACCTCAACGGAGCTCTGTCAGGACAGCTGCAGATTTCTTTGTGGACAGAAAAGGGTGCCAACACAGGCAGGAGCCCAGTACAAAACAGTAGCCTGCAGCACTTGGAGAAACAGAACGAGCGAGTGACAGAGGGCCAGTGAGCGAGCTCAACATACCAACGCAATCAACATTTGGCATTGATAAATGCTTGTTGATGAAAGGAAATGCAAATGAGTTTGGTGGCCCCAACTCATGATTAAGTGGAACACATAGTCCAAGTTAGAAATATCTCTGCACATTCAACTCTACATGATTTACCATGATTTAAACCCACTGGCAGTGTTTTCTTAAAACAGGCACAGGACTGAATGAGCTGTGAGTTTGAATTTCATAATAAGTTAGTGAATACCAGCTGAATTGCCCTTTCACCACAGGTAGCAGAGAAGATCTGTGAAGGTTGGTACTGAGCTGCACCAGCAAGCATGGCATACACGAAGAACAGTTCCACACCCAGTCTGAATAAACAGCATACCTTAGATTCCAGTCCCATAAATTCTTCACTTGACTCAAATGTTATCAACACAAATTTGATCAGGGAAAAGTAAAAGAGCTTTGGTTGATTCTTGTATAGTAATAAAGGAATTAAATCATCCTCTCACAGTATTCCCTCATTCTCTATTCCTGTGGAAATTAGACTGTTGAAAAAAAAATTGAAATGGAAATGAAGAGCAGTATGGTCAGAGGGGTCTTTTAATACTTTGAAATGTGAAGGTACCGTAGATTCTGACTTCCACAGCAATGTCTTATTTCAGAATGAGTTCTTTAATTGTGATTTCATTTTCAGTTAAATTTTAAAGGCTTCAAACCCACATAATTAATTTCCCAATGTCTTGCTTGCTGTCTGCAAACTTTGTCAATGGATGTGGTCCTAAAGTTATAAAACAAATATTTTGATTAAATTCCTTATGAAAGAATATGGGCACTGTTGGAGGAAATTCAGGCATACTTTGGAAGATCACTCTCATGTTTTCTGGTTTTGTCCAATCTTGACACCCTTCTGGGAAGCCCTTTTGGAATGCTTCTTCCAGTTATCTTTGCCACCTAGACTGGTTTCCTCCTCAGTGGTATTATTATCCATCCCCCCATCTAATATAAAATTCTCTCCCATTCAGTGGCACTTTTGTATATTCTGGCTGCTAAAAAGCTATCGTGAGCTTATGGATGACCATGCATCCCCCCTCAGTAGATTCCTGGCAATAAATACTCACAGAAATGTATACTATGGAGCATATTACAGCCTCTATACATGGTAGGCTTCCTCAGTTTCAAGCCAAATGGCACAGATGGACCTCTTATCTTATGTCACAGGATGATTCATTTGTACCCCAATCAGAACTAGGAGACATCGTCCATAGTATGTTTACATTCAGTGCTTTACCCCATATGAGTCTGTGGAAAGCTGGGATGGCTTGCTCCTGTCAACTCCGTACATAACATGATATATGCTTATGTTAACATACTGGACATGGATGGTTTGAAATGTCATGTTAGCTGCAAGCTGTACCTATACAATGTAGGGTACATTGATTTATAGAAGTGAGATCATGTACTGTTTCCCTCTATGCTGATTATTTCTCTTTTTCTCAGCTGTGACAGAATTAGATTTTTGGTGACTCAATAAAAATACATTTAAAAAAATATATGATTTATATCACTTATAAATAAAGCAGTTTCATTGATCAATGTTATACTTTTTCATCCTGCCATGAAAAGCACAATATAGAATTTAGCAGTGTCAGTGGTTCAGTGGGTAGCACACTCACCTCTGAGGCTGGAAGATCAGAAGATGGTTGGTTCTAGCCCCACACCAGGAACGTGGGATAAATTCCAATACTGACACTGTACTGCATCAAGAGGGGGTGCTGCACTCCTGAGGTGCCGTCTTTCAGATGAGACATTAAACCTAGGTCCCGTCTGCTTGTTCAGGTGAACATTAAAGATCCTATGGCACTTCTTGATAAGAGTAGGCAAATTTTTTATTAAATCTTCAAAAGCAACATTTTTACAAGCATCACAGAGAAATAGAGAATAACTGGAAAGTAAAATTAAAACAAATGGTGTTACCTCACACAAAATCATATATCAAAGGAAAAAAAAGTAAACTTTGAGAACATACACCCTACTTGAAACTTCAATTTGTATAATCCCACACAAAAATGTACAAGGAAAACCCCAACACTCCTCCCCCACCACCGCTAAAGAGTAGGGGATTTTTTTTTTAAACCGGAAAGCAAAATCTATACAAATAATTGACATGTCACACAGAACAAAACAGAAAAAAAAGAAAACAAAGTATTTCATCATACCTTTTATGGAACATTTCATTTGCTATATTCCCCAATTTATAAATAAATGCTGAAACCAAACCACTCCCCCCTCACGAAAAGAGGAAGGAAAGCTTTAATCAGACTAAAAAAGGACATTCATACACTACTGAATATTCAAGTGAAAATGAAGCCTGTAAATTCAGTAAAAGAAAGAAGTATTAAGGCATCCCTCCCCCTTGTTTGGCTATAAATGCAAAACTGTAAGAGATACAAAAGCAAAACTATAAAAACAAAACAAAATTTACTGCATGTTCCTCCTCCCCCAAATGGGAAAAGAGTAGTGGGATATGTTAATACAACTGAAATCCAATAATATGCATAACCATGTGACATCACACAAATCATAATACGAAATCATAATGAGCCTGAAGAAGTACATCATCATACTGTCTACGTAAGGCCAGGGAAACCCGTAAAGCAAACATGTTGTTAAAGCAGACATTCTAGTTGAGAAATAAAATATTAAGGCCTATGCCAAATACTCCACTGGTCAAACTACAACATCATCCAGTATCCAACCAATTAATGTGTTTTCAACGTTTTTCAGAAACAGACCTGGAAAATTGTAATTTTTCCTTTCTTTTAAAAGCTACAAGATTGTCATGCACTATTCCAAAAAGCTGTTACGGAGACTGATAATGTTTCTTGCAGAGACCACTGACACCTAGCCTGCCAAATATAATATTTAAGAAATCCCCAAATCATGTGCATGGTTCCCACATCATATTTCTGCCAAACATTTGGAAGGATCCCTAATAGAAGTATATCTAGTTTTATAAACAAAAGGGGGGACTGTGGCCAGTGTTGAAAAGGTATAGCTCAGAATTTAATCATATATGGACAGGAAAAAAAAGAGATGTTCTACCTGTTTCTACAACCTGTACACACTCCTCACCCATGGGGCACATCCTGTCCTCCACACCTTTATGTTTAAGGTTCCCTTTAACATTTAATCTCTGATAAGCTCCAAGTCAAACAATATCCCACATACAGTCTGGTATCCTAGTTTGTGTCAGCATTCCCTGTATGACAGTGACTTCACTTTGGTGGCACCTCATAAAGTCTGGTTCCCCAGCAAAATAAAGCCTTTGTATGCATTTATAAAAATCCTTCCTTGATAGTGTGTTAACCAATGATTTTGAAATATGCCATAATTTGAACTTCCTAAAACACATCTGGAAATACTCCAGTAACCCTTGAATAGGTTTTTGTTTTGGAATAGGTTTATCCCATTCCCACCCAGTGAGCCACTCATCAATGTGGTCTTCCACCCAAGTACTCCAAATCACTACCTGTGTGTTTGTGGAAACCTGTATCAAAGGTTTTATATTCATTTAACAAAAAATGCTAAAATAAATGTAATAGGGGTTATTATCCATAACCCCATTCTTTTATATCCTTGTATAAAATATTTATTTTAATTGGGTTAAGCCTACTGCTCCATATGGCCATCAAAAATATACTATAAAGGGTCATCTATAGTTGTCTAGGAAGGGGACATATTTTACTAACATGTAAAAAAATGCCAACCAAAAAGGTTTTCACCATATAAATCCTTTTCTTTTTTGCCATTCTCCGCCTCTTCCAATGTTGTGTTTTATTTTTAGCCACTTGAATGAGACTGTCCCAATTATAAAGGTCCATTTCCCCCTTCCCCAAAAAGATTCCTGAAATCTTACAGGGAGTCCTAGTAATTTGTGCCCCCATAAAATGTACACGTGTAAGAATTCCTATTCCAATTGGTATACACTTACTTTTGGTCAAGTTTAATGAGGTGCCAGTTCCCTTCATGAAGGCTACTGCCAACGCTACTGTAGCTCAACTAGAGGGTAGATCTGCTAAAAGAAAACATATGTCATCAGCATATGCAATGGTTTTAATTTCTGTCCCCTCACTAGAAATGGGCACCCCCCATGTCTTCAGAATCATTTACTCTCCTAATCAATGGTTCTAACGTCATTATACAAAGCATCGGGCTGAGAGGGCATCCCTTTCATATACCCCTAGTCAATGTCCCTGGTTGTCCCACCCATCCATTAACATAGGGGGCCACTACAGCATTTCTGTCGTATGTTTTCAACCATAGAATAAAAGGTTCCAGGAATCCCAATTTAGTTAAGCATTTCCATTGATATTTATGTGAGACATTGTCAAAGGCTTTTGCCTGATCCAGACCACTAGGTGGCCCATAAGTTCTCCTGTTGTCCCTCTATCCATAATTTCCCTAATCAAAATAAGGGCATCAGTTATACTCATCCCAGGGACTGAACAAAACTGTGTAGGATGAATAATATCTCCAAGAATACCTGCTATTCTATTCCCTAAAATTTTAGCCAAAATCTTACCATCAGCATTAAGCAATGTAATAGGCCTCCAATTGTGCAATTTCTCCTTCTCTCCTCCCTTATAGAGCAGCATCCGTAATCCCATGTTCATGCTTTCTGGCAGGTCCCTGTGTTTAAGGCTACTATTCAACATTTGAACAAATTCGGTTCCAATTTCTGCAACATAAGTGGATACAACTCATTTGGAAGACCATCTTTTCCCAGGGCCAAGCCCCCCTTCAAATTCTCTAGTACCAAAGAAAGTTCTGCCAGAGTTATAGGAGCAAGCAGGAATCGCAAGAAGCAATCAGGAATGGACTCTATGGTGCAAGAGTCTAACCAGGTATCTATATCTTGACCGGGCTCCACCAGCCCTCTGTTGGCATGGCCACAGCTCTGGAACCAGCCGCACTGTAGCTTTTCTCCTGCCCGACCAAGGGACCCACACAGCTGTGTAAGAACTCCTGACAGACTGGGTAAGCAGCGAGTTGCTGCCATTGGCCCAGTGCTCTCCATGGTGAACTCTGATTGGACCTCTGCTCTCCCACTGGAACCCTTATTGGCTGCTCCTTGTGCTGTAAATTTTTCTTTGCTTCGGGGCAGTGTGCCCATTGACTTTAGTGGAAAGCAGCCAAAGTTTTATGCCTGACCCCCCTTCCCCACCTCCCACCTTAATTAAATCGACTACCGCCATGCCCACCTCCAAAAGGCCCCTCTCCTACTAGCTCCATATTGGTTCAGTGCCAGGTCTCCTCCTCTTTCTCTCCTCCCCTACTACTTTTCACCCGCACTACTCTATGACCGCTGTCTGGCTGGGCCTTCTTCTTTCATAGACACTCTCAGTTTCACCATGCTCTCCACCCCTTTACAATCTCAGCCTTCTCCTCTTCCTCTCCACCCTCTTCCCACTTCTCATCCCTCCCAGAGCCTGCTCCCCCCCCAAACCTACCAACTGAATATAGCATATCATTACCCTGGTACTCTTTCAGTTGACATAAACCCTGCCCCTAGGGGACAACTCCCCACAAAAAAACTGTCCTTTATAGTTTGTGAACACTGGGTTCCCACATCTACCTCCTATTCAACTCTTATGCTGAACTTTCACATCCACACCATGGCACGTTCCTGCTTAAAAAGAAAACTTAAGCTGTCCCTCAGGGAATTACATCTGTGCACCCTGAAGCTCCTGCTCTTCCTCCTGCTGTTATCGGAAAATGTTCACCCCAACTCTGGCTCACACACTGGCCAGGTCTCTTACCAGAACAAACCCTCTGGCAGTCTCTCAATCATATGCCTGAATATCTGCAGTCTACTCCCAAGCTTGATTCACTGCAAGCCTTTGCAAGCCAACATAACCCTGATATTCTGGCAGTTGTCGAAAGCTGGCTCACCCCTCAGGTTCCTGATCTGACAATCACCATCCCAGGCTATAATGTCTTTAGGCTTGATCGTAAGTCAAAAAGAGGTGGAGGTTGTGCGTTGTACCTGAAAGACATCATCTTGGGCCATCAATTTGAACCTACCCTCTCGACCTCCCCAGCACAGATTCTTCCCATCAGAATCCTATTAGGTGCTCACAATAAAGACCTCACAGTCATTACTGTATATATTCCTCCTAAAGATCAAGGATTGGGACTAATCGCTGTCTTGGACCTTGTCAGGTCACAACCACCTGACTCTGAAACCATCCTTCTCGGTGACTTCAATGTCAAGTGGCTCTTGGATGAGGTGGGGGCTCTTAAAGACTCTGTCTTATCAGCCAACCTTTCCCAGATGCTGGACTCCCCAACCAGAAAGAACTATAAAACAGGGACCAGTACCCTTCTGGACTGGATGCTGACCAGCCACCCCTCATGGATCACTAACTCCTCTGTCCTTCCTGACTCACTCAGTGACCATTCCCCCATCAGCTGTACCTAGTCCAACAAATTCCACAAACCACCCCCTAAAATCATCTACAGCAGAGGTCTTCTCCATGGTCAGTTAACTCACCTCAAATCCCACCTCCTCTTACAAGACTGGTCTCCTATCTTTTTGGCAACTGATACAAATTCCGCATTGGACCAATTCATCCACATCTTTAACAAAGCCTGTAACCTATTCGCTCCTCTCAAAAAGCGCAAAGTTAAAACTCTCTGCAACCCTTGGCTATCTGGTGATCTCCTAAAAAAGCTAAAATCCAGGGACCAGCTATGGGAACTGGCTAGATCCACTGTGAAGCTAGCTGACATCAAAAATTATAAACAAGCTTGAAATGACTGCACAAGAACAATTTGGAAGCAGAAATCTGACTACTACAAGAAAGCACTCACTGACACCTGGGGTAATGGGAGAGATTTCTGGAACAATTTAAAAGAAATCACTGGGAAGCAGTCCAAATCCCCGCTTGCCATGCTCAAGGTAAATGGGAATACCACACTTGACCCAAAAATCATTGCTAACACTTTCAACACTGCGTTCACTGACCTCAGCAGTGTTCTTCCCTCTGATTTCTTCAAAGATGATGATGTCCCCTCAATCCTCAACTCCAATACACCTGCAGTCACCCTCCCTTCTACTTTAAAGCAGTAAATAAGAATGATGTCCGCAAGTACATCACCAAAGCTATAAGCAAATCCAGATCAAGCAATGATACACTCGACCTCAAGCTTCTGTCCCTCACTCTAGAAGAGGTCCTGAGGCCACTTACCAAGATTTTTAACCTCTTCCTCACACTTAGCCAGTTCCCAGAAAAATGGAAGTCAGCCACTGTTACCCAGATCCACAAAAGTGGGGACAAGACTGCCCATGGGAACTATCGCCCAATCTCGATCCTGCCACCCCTCTCAAAGGCCCTTGAATGTATAGCTTACCGACTATCTGGACAAACACAATATCCTCTGCAGGCAGCAACATGGTTTCAGAAAAGGCCATAGCACTGCTTCTGTATTACTTGAATTTACTGGTGCAATCCACAGCTCTCTGGACAAAGGGCAACTCACTGGCACTATCTACATCGATCTGACCAGGGCCTTTGATACTGTCCACCACAGCCTCCTACTTGAACAGCTTCAAAATGCTGGGCTCTCCCTTGAATCTACTACATGGTTTAAGAAATACCTTGAGAAGAGGTCACAATGCGTAAAAATTGTGGATGTGCCCTCAGAAGCCAAACCTGTTGGCTCTGGTGTTCCACAGGGCTCCATCCTGGGCGCACTCATCAACACACTACCGGACTCCTGTTCTGAAGAAATCATACTTTACACCGATGATGCGGTAATCCTAGCCTCACACCAGGATTCGAACCTGCTGCAAGACAACCTCCAGCAAGGTTTCTCCTCAGTTGAGAACTGGTTCATAAAGCATAAACTGATCCTCAACCAGAAAAAAACAAGACTATGATCTTCAGTAGCTCCCACAATAAACACAAGCACCACCACCTATCCATTAACACCAGTCACAGCGGCCCACTGGAACAGGTCCTAACTTTCAATTACCTTGGGATCACCCTCAACTCACACCTCTCCCATGTTGCCCACATAAATAACGTCACCAAAGCTGCCTACACCAGACTAGGCTTGCTGTTCCACCACAGGAGGCACCTTACCCCCGAAGCCCTGGCAGCTGCCATCCAGAGCTCCATCATTGCCACCATTGACTATGGCCTTATCATCTATGGCTCTGCTACTGTCACTGCAATCAAACATGTAACCATCTCCCTCAACAAGGCTTGTCAGCTCATTAATGGCTCTCAACATCTTACACACACCTGTAACCTCTACTCTCAAACCAGCTGGCTGCAACTCAACAAATGTATAAAATACCAAACCTGCATGGTTGCAAAGAAAATACTGATGGGTCTTGCCCCTTCTTGAGTCACTGCTCTCCTACAACCTAAAAACAGCAGCCGCAACACCAGGGGGTCTAAGCCACAGCAGTTCCAAATCCCCTGCTGTCGCACAACTCAAGGTCAAAGAGCTTTTGCCTTCCAGGCCCCTAGCTGGCTAAATGATCTCTCTAGTGACATCACCACCACCACCACCACACTTGGCGCCTTCAAAACCAGGCTCCACTACTCACTCATTGCCTCCAGCACCTGTGACTGCAATGTCTAATAACAGACCACCCATCTGGGACTACCCAGATAAAGAATGGATCCTCCACTCTGAGGCTCCCTTTATTTGTTTGCAGACATGAAGGCCACCGTCTCTTAGCACTTCCCCCTTCACTCTGCCCCACTCATGCACTTCATCTTTCTCTGACAATGCCTCCTGGCTGCACCCCTCTCCATGCTCCCTTCTACCCACCCCTGCCCCTCTACCCTTCCCTCCCAACCCCCACCCACCTTACCTATACCATCCCTACTATGTTCCCCTAACTTGTTGTCTCTGTTCACCCCATCCCCCTTCTTCCCCATTCCTTTTCTCTTTGAAAAGTTACATCAAGCTGTGCACTGCTCATGCTCTCTCTATGCACTTCCTTCAATGTTCTAAATGCCAATTATGTTTTGTCCTGCTGTAACTCATGACATGGAACCTTTGTAAAAGAGCCTTGGCTCCAAGGTATTTATAATCCTAGACCTAAATAAACAATAATAAAATAAATATATATATACATATATATATCTGCATCAGTCAAGGCTAAATCCACTGTAACAGTATGGGAAATATACTTCTGCACCTCTGCCATAATCTTAGATTGTGTCATAACTCTAATCCCTTCCTAAGTAATGAGGCTTCAAAATTCTTCCTTCCTCCTTTGGCTAGCACAACTCTCAAATGGGTTAGCATGCCCCGGGTCCCTTGTGTCCCAAACCTTTGCTCCTATTCTAGGGACTTCATTCTGTTATATTGAGTTTGTACTGACCCCTGTTTAACAGTACTTAAATATATGGGATCAACTTACTCCCCTCTATTTAGTTGGGCTTGCCACTTATATAACTGGGCCCTTTGTGTGTTGTACATTGCCTTTCTTGTGTTTACCCAATATCCTTCCAATCATCTGAAAATATTGGATTATGTCATGTTTACTGTCCTTCCGCCAAGTATGTGCAAAATCATAGAGAAGAAAAACTGACCCCTTGTTTCCAGAATATTATGAAATCCTTCTAAAACCATAGAGTCTGTTAACAAGGATAAATTTATTTTCCAATATCCTGGGCCCTAAGAAGTATCCTGAAAATTTGATACTGTGACCTCCAGCAGCCCATGGTCTGATGTTGCCACCAACTTCACCTTAGGGTTCCTGTATTCTAATGTGGGGGTAATAAACCAATAATCTATCCTGGAGGCCTGAGGCCCTTGGAAAAAGATATTGGGAGCCTGTCCATGTCGGGGTCCAAAAACATCACTTAAACCTGTTTGTTCCATGAGAGTGTTTAAAAATTGGAATCACACCTGGGTATATTAAAATCCCCACCAAACAGAATATTTTTGCTGGTGTATAGGTAGGGCTGTATTAATTTTAGAAGTGCAATTCTGTCAGTTTTTATCTGTGGGGCATAAATGCTAATTAGCCTAAACTCTATACTTTGCATACTGACATCCAACAAAAGAGCCTGCCCAGGTGCAATATCAACCAACTGGGAGATCACAAAGGAAGGATCCAAAAAGCAATTGCCCACCCCACTGCATATAATATCGCCCCCATCCCCCCCGACCATTAACTAGGATCCCAAACCCAGGCATTTGAAGTAGTAGTAAAATCATCCAGATCATATAAATGAGTGTTTTGAAAAAATACCAAATCATAGTCATTATTTGAAAAAGTATCAAATGGAGTAAGACATTTTTCTCAGATCTGATACTGTTAGTATTTAAAATTGCTACTCATATAGCTCACATCCTCTGGTATCCGGTCACTTAGTGGCTTAAGTAGTAGGATGAGATTTCCTCAAACTTTTTCGTAAGCGCACCTTGGTCCCCAGCCAGCTTTTTTTTTCCCACATAGATTGAGTCCATGGGCATTTCTGTGTCTGACACTGTCTCTTTTTGGGATGAGGACTTGGAGGCAGTATCAGAATCCAGGTCCTCAGCATCAAGACCCTCCAGGAACACCTCAAATCTATTAGAGGTAACCACAACTTCCAAAGGTTCTACAGTCTCCTGTCTTTTAGGCACTGATGGATGTCTCCTTGGCACAGTCTGAAATGCTAATGGCTCCTCCATTATTGAGGGAGATGGAGGGGGAGGAGGCATTATAATAACTTTTGCATGTGGAAGGGCATGTACTTCAGCAGTGGCAGAAGACATTGGAGCAATGTAACCTGGATGTGCCTCCTGCTGATTCAGTACTACCACCTCTGTTGTGGGAGTTTGTGGTCTGATGTTGCTCCTACCCTCTCTCCTTCTTTGGGGCTTAGGGCTGGATGCAGGGGCATGATACCGGGAGTCGGCTGCTGCATTAACCACCTTAAAAATATAAAAATCCTGAACCTCAAAGTCTGCTTCCTCAGTGTTATGCACTGCCCAAGGGCAGTCCATGAAGATATGTCCCCCTTTGTCACATAAGTTACATTTGGGGGAATTCTCACACTGAAAGCCAGAATGTCCCATTTCCCCACATTGGTTGCACTGAATTCTGTCACAAAAAGAACTAATGTGGCAAACTGACCCACATCTGTAGCACTGTTTAGGTTGAGGTGGGTAAAATATGAAACCCTTATCTCTGCCAATATAAAAACAATTAGGAGGATGTTGAAAATCCTTGTCTGCTGGTTGCAGTTTAACTTTTATCCACCATCCCCCATTCCAGAAACCTTCATCATCCAGAATTGGCTCTGGTGTGCCTTGAACCTCACAATGTTTCTCCAGCCAATATAAAATGTCCGTGCTATTAACCCCTTGATTTTGGAAGAGAACTGTAATAACTCTTACTGATTGTTTGGTAAGAGGAATGATTTGAAAAGGGGCCCATAGTGAGTTCATTTTTAAAGTCATGTATTTTGCCCAGAATCTATCAAGCACCTCAGGTGTCCTGAAACTTACCTGAAATGTGTGTTCCCCTGGGGAATGTATTAATGTATCTACTTTTGAAGGGGAAAAACCCAAGGACTGTTTCAATAAGACTCTCCCCCCACAAAAAGCCTATCCAGAACCACATCCATACTCACCAAATATCGAAGCCTTATCGCATTCCTTCATTTAGCTAACTCAACTGGCTTAGTGAAGAGACCTGCATATTTTTTTTTTTTGCTGAGTTTGTTCTAAAGGGACAACATCGTCTGGCTCATTAATGTCAGTCGGCTCCCCCTGAGGAGCATCAAAAAAGATTTCTGCTTGTGATTCCCTAGGAGAATAGGAAATGGTACTTGAATCTCTCTGCGATGTTTCATAGGTCCCAGATGAGATTTTCTGCTCAGCCATTGGCTTACTTTTCATATGCCCCCTGTCCTCTGCATCCTCCAGTAATGGTCTGTAGTCTAGGTCAACAACCCAGTCTCTCTGCGGGTTCTGCATCCAGCCAGACTTACTTAAAGCACTTCCAGGGGTCCATCGTTCCTCTCCGACATCCTGTTGTCCCGTGGCGTTCATCTAACTAACTTCTTCTTCCGCCTGCAGCGGCTCCTCTGGATTGTTTCCACTGAAGACAAAGACTTTCGATTGAGCCCCTGGCATATTTGGTGAGTGCTCCCCTAAACGCTTCCTCTTTTTCTCTTCTAGTAATCATTGTTTTGCCTCCAAAAACTCTCTCTCCAGCAAAGTCACCTTCTCCCATAGATGTAAGCAGCGTTGTTCCATTTCCTGATTCAAACACTCTTCCCCCGATTCTGACACTGCTTCATGGTTCTTGTCACTGGTACCTCACTTACAGTGTCTCCTGCACCCATCATGGTTCCAGATATATGCCCTCTCTCCTCGAGCTCCAAATCCACAGAAGGCTCCTCCATCGGTACCACCTACAAGACAGTGCCCTTTGCCTTTTGAAAAGAGTAGGGGAATTTACTCAGTGTCATGGCCAAATCCCCCCCCCCCCATTTACTAAAATAACACCAACAGCTTAATCTGATTCTATAAATCAGATTACATCTGTACAGATATTCCCCTTTCTTTGCCCCTGGGTCACACCTGGAAATGAGCTGTGGCTCAGTGTGCCTCTCCCAGTCATAAACTTTCAAATAAATAAATAAAAATAGAAAGGTTATCTGAGGATAGCTTTTTCAAATATGAGTAGTTCAGAGGAGAGCAGGACAGAACAAAAAGGTAATAAGGAAAATCAATGAAAATCTTTTTAAGGGAGACATTAGAGAAAACAATCCATCCAAAAGGAGAGGGGTACAATCGCTACCACTGACTAGGAATGTACAGATCAAGATGAGAAAGAGGAGCCAAGAGCAGTGGAGGAGTAGGCCTGTCAATCTCAGACCAAAAGCAGGGAAAAAATACACAGGCAAAATTAAAAGCAAGGAAAAAATAATTCCATAAGGTTCAATAAAGCACTGAAAGAGTTATGGTTTTTTAAACATGTGTAATGAAAATCTTAAATTTTCGTTGGAATATTACAAAGAAAGAATTCCCTATTTGGATTTGGAAATCTAAATTAAATCAAAAAATTGTATAGTCAACTGTATCACAAACTGACTAAACAAAACATGCGGCTGAGAAAGGACAGTTACCACCCACAGAGAATGATTACAAACCGTGTACCTGTGTGGAACTCTGCCCTCAAGCTACCCTGTATTCTAGTGTACCATTGTTACCTGTTTATTGTAAACTATACATTATTTGTAATCATGTTTTTATTTGTCAGACTGCTGACAGTCTTATGCATTGCTGTTTGTAACTCTTTGCCACTGTATGGTGGCCCAGGTCGTGCCTGAAAACGATCCCTGTGATCAGTGCACTTGCCCGGTTACCAAAGTCATAAATAAAATAAATAAACAAAATGACCGACAATATCCCACATGGCCAGTTTCTGTGTGTTCACAGAAATTGTTCTGAGAAACAGGAAATGGATAAATAAGGAACTGACTCTAATGACAAATAGATTTGTAGAGTGTGGGTACCCCAGGAATAATTTAAAAGTTGCTGATGATAGGGTGAAAACAACAGACTGAAATTCTTTGTTACCGAAAGAAAAAGAAGTAAATAGACAGATACTGAACATTATGAACCCACATTGAGGTGAAAGTATCCAGATTAAAAAAAGAGGATCACTTGCTCGACCACACACATAGTTTATATATTGAAATGCCCATGCTATAAATCATATGTGGAAAAAATAGTAGGACGTTGCACTGGAAGATGTCAGAGCACAAATCAGACATTAGATGGCAGCCTAAAAAATCTGTTATAAAACACTTTAACAATGTAAACCATCACATCTGAAGTTTGAGATTTTACAGTTTGAAAAGAGAGTTGACCTCCATAGGGAGGAGGGGACTGGGAACAGTTGCTATTAACCAGAGAAGCAGCATGAATAGAAAGGTTGGGTACTTTGAGTGACACATGGGGAATGAATGAAGAAATTGATTGGGTACCATAATGTTAAAAACCTGCTCCTACCATGATCTGCTTACTGTGTACAGTGTATAATGCTGCTATGTGTAACTGGTGATACATGTTATAGTGCCACAGAATTAACTTGTCATTAAGAGCTATTAGCTGCGTTTTTGTCTTGGTTTATTTAAAAAGAACATTTTGGCACTGTGAGTTGATAAACATTGTTGTTTCTTTAATCTTCTTCATTTAACAAACCATTTAAGTTATCATACCCATGTGTCCCCTGGCATTTCTACTTATTATTCCAATCAAATACTGTACAAAACACAAAAAATCAAAACTCTCCCCACAGTTATCTGTATAACCGTCAAATCACTCCACATCCCCTCCCTCACTGACTCTGGATCTGTGTTCTGTTAAATTTCATTAGAATATTTTTAATGAAAGGAAGTACACTAAAAATACCACCAACAGCTTAATATGATTTAATTTCAGTTGCTTTCCATCTATATCTCCCCTCAGAATGAGGCTGAAAATAAACAGAATTACCTAGCGCTCCTTTCTCAGCTAAGAAAAACAAAATAAAACTAAGTAAACAATATATGAAATTCATATACTGTATGAAATAATCAGGGTTAAACTCCCTGTAGCTTATGAGAGGTGGCACTGTGGACCTACAACACATGGAGGTGTGTCTTTATCCATGGATTCCTCCTGCCTCCTACACACAATGGCTCTAATGCACTGCTAACATCACTCCACAAATGTCATGTGTGCACCCATGTGCCCCTGCCAGTGTAGCTCAGTGAAGAAGGAGGTGGCATATCCAAGCAGCATATGCTGCTAGTGGAATTTTGCATATGCAGATAAATGGATGCAGAGCATCATAAGAAAGTATATCTCCAATGAAAAAGCTCTTTGCCTGCTTCATTTGGTGATTTAAACACAGTATATTGTGCTTGTCATGGCAGGATGAAAAAACTCTGGTCAGAGTCGATACAGCTGTGGAGAGCTTTTAGGAGCAGTATGAGCATTGAAAAGAATATTTATTTATTTATTTAGTTTTTGTTGACTGGGCAAGTGCACTAGACAGATTCTGCCTATTTTCAGGCATGACCCGTGAGAGGGGGATACAGATGAATGCCAACCTACCTTGGACCAGATAAAGTTGCTGGTGGTATTTTTTTATATGGCGCTGTTGTTGCACCAGAGTCTGCCATAAGTAATACTGCAGTGATTACAGTACTGTGTATGTGTGGTACTCATGCATGCACAGTTTGCCCCAGAGTCAGTCATGCGCAACATGGCGGTGCTGACATGACTACGTATGCACAATACTCATGCATGCACAGTGTATTAGCATTACAGATCCCCCACACATGCCTTAACCAGCATGCCTCTCACACCTGGCTGCCACAGACCCTTCTCTGTGTTTGCCCCTCACCCTTTCTGTGCTTACACCCTGCCCTTTCAGCTATCGCAGACCCTTCTCTGTTTTTGCCCCTCACCCTTTCCTGTGCCCACACCCTGCCCTCTCAGCAAAAGTGGCATGCCCTGGACTCCTGGATAGTTGAAGCACAGTCATCAATCCCCTGCATCAAGCCGAGGCCAACTGCTTGAACCCCAGGTGTAATGTGGGGCAGGTTTTATAACATTTTAATCCACTTACTTCCTGTATCAGGAGACATCAACTTTTCTTTGGTTAATTAAAATAAAGTAACATGTCTCTTTTGGAATGCAGATACCTCCTAAGACAATAATTTTTGTTAAACAGTGAGGGATTGAACATGATGGACCTAGAGTCCTTTACAACATTAAATCACTATATTACAGTGAGAGGTTGGACATGATGGACCTCGAGTCCATTACAACATTAAATTACTGCTACAGTGAGGGGTTGGACATGATGGACCTAGTGTCACTTACAACATGAAATTACTATGTTGCAGTGAAGGGTTGGACATGATGGACCTCAAGTCCCTGGCAACCTTAAATTACTATGTTACAGTGAGGGGTTGGACAAGATGGACCTCAAGTCCCTGACAACATTAAATTACTATGTTACAGTGAGGGGGTTGGGCATGATGGACCTCGAGTCCATTACAACATTAAATTACTGTATTACAGTAAGGGGCTGGACATGATGGGCCTAGAGTCCCTTACAACATTAAAGTAATATGTTACTTTGAGGGGTTAGACATGATGGACCTCAAGTCCCTTACAACATTACATTTCTATATTACAGTGAGGGGATGGACATGATGGACCTAGAGTCCCTTACAACAATAAATTATTATATTACAGTGAGGGGTCATTTACAACTGTGGCAGAACTGCATTCTGCCATTCCAATAACCCCGGTGGAGAGAGATGCTTTACTTCCCTCTTTTTCCTACTGAAATCTGTTGCACAACATTATCTTCCTATACTATACTATACTTTACCTTTTTCCACCCCTGGTGTAGGTTGGACACCTACAGTATGTCAGTCTTTTTTATCTCTCACTAAACTTTTTCCCTACTACTTTTATTTCTAATTTCCATATTTCCATCCCTCACCAAGAGCTACCCAAAATGATGCACCAGGCTAAGGCTAGCTGGCAAGAATGCAATAAGGTGCATTTATGGCATTTAATGCCAAATATATAAAGGTATAAAAGGTGCTGTTTAAATAATGTGCATAGAGTGAAATTTGTGCCACATTATGATCTTGAAGTGCTGCTGTACTTAAGTTAATGCTTGTGCCATTTTTATGTATATGGTGCAGGAATGTTTAGAAATGTTTAAAATGGCAGTTAAATGCAAAATAATGTCCACTCTGATAGGTGGAATATAAAAATAACAGAGTGGCATTATGTCACCCTTGTTTAAATTATTTTGCTGCTGCTCTGCTGTTATGTAGAATGTTATGCCAAAGAAATCCTGCATCTAAGCAAGAACTGTTTGAACCAAGCGATAAATTTTAACTTTTAGTTTTGTTGCTGCTCGGTATCTGTGTAAAGAATTGGTGATGCCCCTGTATTATTAGGACTCCCAGCTGCTGGCTTTGTTCAAAATATGCTGTAGAACTGTGCCAGCTTGCCATGGAGTAGTCCATGGCATGTGTTCAGCCAGTCCAGGTTGCTAGAGAGGAAGGCTTCCCAGAGTAATCTGTGTGCTCTGAAAAGTGAGCTTTTGAAAATAAAAAGGGACTATGCTATCCCGGACATAAAAACTTCAGCTCAGTATAAAAAGAAATAAAAGGGGGCTTACCAAAGCTACACAGAGCCCCAAAGCAGAGCGGCTATGTAATAATTGTCTAGCAGTCTGCCGCTCTGCTACAACATGGGAAACAAATGATTTAAAGGGACAGGAATGCCCTATGTATGTGGAATTGCTATACAGTTAGAGTAGCCCTCAGAATAAGGAGAGGCCTGCAAGATAAACTAAACACAAGAAGGAAATTAAACAAATTAAAGAATAAATAGACACTGCAAGTCTCTAAAGGAGCCCCATTATGTATAGAGCCCTGGGATATAATTTAAAGTGCTAGTGTCATATACTATACGATACAGCACATGTATAAATACAATAAAGGTGTGCACTGTTTGCATATATAGAAAATAAGGGAAAATAAGGGACTTCCCATAAGTAAAGCATCAGGAAGGGGATTTCTCATAGAGGTACTTCCCATAAGTAAAACCTCATTATGTAATAGAGGAGGAATTTCCCTATTTAGGCACCATTCTAGAACTAATTAGTTGTTATGGGAGACACTTTCCCATAAGTGGTAGGGCTATATCAGCCCTCTTCAAATACCAAGAGTCAGATTAGCTAACCAGCCAGTCTTACTTACCCAAGGTTAAGGTAAGAGGAAAGACCTGTGCCTGAAATAGGGAAGCTGAAGCTGCAGAAAAGCTGAGGTTTGAATTTTGAGATACCTGAAGTAAGGTGAAATAGCATTATGCTATTATTTATTTTCTAGTTCTGACTGAACTGTTTATTGATAATTATTTATTATTGTTGTACTTTTCATAAAATAAAACACACTGTGGGTGTGTTGTACCCTTTCACTGTGTCCTGCATTATCTTTGCATACGCATGTACCTGCGACAACAACATTAATGTGTTACATTGAGGGTTTGGACATGATGGACCTCGAGTCCCTTACCACATTAAATTACTATATTGCAGTGAGCAGCTGGACATGATGGACCTAGAGTCCCTTACAACATTAAACAACTATGTTACAGTGAGGGTTTGGACATGATTGACCTAGTGTCCCTTATAACAACAAATTATCATGTTACAGTGAGGGGTTGAACATGATGGACCACAAATCCCTTACAACATTAAACTACTATAGTACAGTGAGGAGCTAGACATGATTGACTTAGTGTCCCTTACAACAATAAATTACTATGTTACAGTGAGGGATTGAACATGATTGACCTAGTGCCACTTACAATATTAAATTACTATATTACAGTGAGGGGCTGGACATGATTGACCTAGTGTCCATTAGAACAATAAATTACTATGTTACAGTGAGGGGTTGAACATGATTGACCTAGTGTCCCTTACAACAATAAATTATGATGTTACAGTGAGGGGTTGGACTTGATGGACCCAAAGTCCCTTACAATATTAAAATACTATGTTACAGTGAGGGGCTGGACATGCTGGATCTTGCATCTGTTACAACATTAAATTACTATGTAGTAGTAGTAGTAGTAAAGTTTATATGTAGTAGTAGTAGTAGAAAAGTTTATTGTTGGCATACATGCCATCACAATATAGATAGTACATCAATAGGAACATTATCTGTACAAAATAATTAAAAAAAAACATGTATCATCAGCACTTCTTACAAATACAATATCTGTTAGTGTTTTCTAAGAAAGGTTGTTTTATTGTTATAATAGAATTACATTTATCAGTCATTCAATTGCCCAGGAAATAATTTTCTTCTTCCTGAGTTGTGTCACCTTTGTTAAATGTATAGAAAGTTTATATAGAATATGCAAGTCTTCTGAATTAAATAGCAAATCTATAATGTAGTGAGTGGGCATTACTAAAGAACCAGTTACTATGTTACAGTGAGGGGTTGGACAAGATGGACCCAGAGTCCCTTACAACATTAAATTACTATGTTAAAGTGATGGGTCAGACATAATAGACCTAGTGTCCCTTACAATACTTAAGACTATGTTACAGTGAGGGGTTGGACATGATGGACCTCAAGTTCCTGACAACCTTAAATTACTATGTTATAGCAAGGGGGGTGGACATGATGGACCCAGTGTCCCTTACAACATTACATTTTCTATGTTACAGTGAGGGGTTAGATAAGATGGACCCAGAGTCCCTTACAACATTAAATTACTATTAACAGTGAGGGGTTGGACATGAGGGACCCAGAGTCCCATATAACATTAAATTACTGTTACAGTTAGGGGTTCAACATGATGGACTCAGAGTCTTGTATAACATTAAATCACTATGTTACAGTGAGGGGTTGGGCATGATGGACCCAGTGTCCCTTACAACATTAAGTTATTATGTTACAGTGAGGGGTTGGACATGATAGACCCACAGTCCCTTACAACATTTAATTACTATGTTACAGTGAGGTACCGGACATGATAGACTCAAAGTCCTTTACACCAGTAAATTACTATCTTACAGTGAGGGGTTGGACATGATGGACTCAGAGTCCCTTACAACATAAAATGTTCTATGTTACAGTGAGGGGTTAAATATGATGGACTCAGAGTCTCTTACAATGTTAAATTACTATTAACAATGATGTTTTGGACATGAGGGACCCAGAGTCCCTTACAAGTTTTTCCAGGTCTTTTGCATGCATGGAGGGGTATTGAACTGTTTGAGGATTGTTGTGCTCTCAATACACAGACTGCTATAGCTACAGTTGTAAACCTTCCTCCTTGCTAGCCTCACATGCTGTGAAGCTTGATCAAATAGAAATAAAAAATGTAAATGTAGAGGTGGACATTAGTCAGCAAAATAAAATGAAAGAGGTGATGAAGTTAAAACACTGTAAAAACACAATGTCTTTCTTGGTCTGAACAGGGAAATTCACTAAAGGACATGCAGCTAAAATAAAATGTCAACTTCTACATATCTAACACAAGAACATTGAAGATTAGCTACCAAGATAATCAAGGGTTAAGACTCAAATGTGTTGCAAAGTAATCTGTGAGCAGGCAGCAGTGGAATGCAGGAGAGCTTGCAGACTGTGAAGTGCTATTGAAAGAAAATCATCTTTTCATTGTTTATGGAGGTTAGCTAGCTGTTGCAAAGCTATTTATGTTATATGCCCTTAAAATGGTGAGCACCTACTCGAAGACACTAAATGTCAGGTCACTTAAAGCAGGCATGATTAGAGAGATACGCTTGAAAAATAGTGTTGTAACTGTTCTACTCAACAGAGAGAAGGGAGTATTTCGTTCAACTGGCATAGTTATTTACAGTTGTGGAAGGATACACTGAAAACTCCAAAAACGTGTGCTTTGGTATCCCATTTTTCCAGCTACAGCAAGACGGCTGCAGGCTCTGCCCAAAGCCATAAAAAGCATAATATTGCTTAATGACTTTGCTTTACATATGAGTGTACAACTCATTTATGTTTTGTAACTTCAGGACCATATTTCTTGTGAATGTTTGCAGACAGTAAGCAAAATCTTGGGAAAGGAATTCTGTTTTTTGTGAAAACTTGAACATTGATTTGAAACTGAATCACAATTAAATAACTTATTTTGAACTAAGAAGTTGCTGTGGGAGTCAATATCTGGTCTTACATTTTGGTTTACAGTCCTTTGAGACATTGACCCTGGGGAACTTTGGGCCCATATTTGAGGCTAGCACTTGAGACACATGGAAATCTCTGACTTGCATTTTAATACTTGCAAACTATCAGAAAAAACATTGAACATGAGAAATGTCTTGTCATGCCAGACATTGTGAAAATGATGGTAATCTTTTGCTGGTTAAAGAGGTCAATTGTACAGATATCACACCTTAACATGCATGTTTGAGTTTGTATTTTGCAACATACAGTACAGGCCTTTACTTGTTATATTTGCAAACAGAAACAAGGAAATAGTTATAGGCTATAAAGTCCTTACCAATGCATTAATTTTTAGAGAATACATTTGAAGACTGAATAACTGGATTGCTGTATTGTCAGCTGGTCATAGGTAGCAGAAAATAGAACTTCTGCATGATAGTTCTGGAAGAGATATGGAACTACTGTACTCAGGTCTGCACATGCTAGGGTATGTGGGACATGTCCTTGGATGGTTAAATGGAACAGCAAGATCTTGTAGGTCTCACAATATGGGGAAACAATTATTGTACTGTGTGGCTCTAGGGTGCAGGAATCAGAACTGCTATGTAGATGTGCTATGTTCCTTAAATCCCTGTGGTGGAGCTTTGAGATACAGCAGTAAGACCCAGCTTGACATTTTCCTAGTCTAGAGGTGTGTAACCTTGAGTGGGAGCACCAGGGAGTTAATTAGGAACACAGGTGTTAAATGTTTGACAGTGTTGTCATTCCTCATCTTCTCTCTTCAGTTTGAAGGGATCACTGAAGTGGCACTTTACTCACTCTTTCTGAATTCAGAAATGCATAATGTGCATCAAATATCATTAGTGCTGTTAGAGTGAGAAATCATGCCCTGCATTTTAGATTTTAGAACAGATGCAGTTAGTACACGACATGACATGCTGAGCACTTTTATAATATTAAAGGGTGAAAAATCCAGGGTATGCAAAATGCCTCTGAAAGCGGGTAATTCAAGGGAAATGTCAGGACCAACTACTTCAGAGGACATATACTTTAATTTGCCCACATTGTGTGGGGGGAATCTAGCTGGGCCTCTGCCTTTTTTTCCCTATAAAACCTAATAAACCTAGTAAAGCTATTATAATGGATACTTGGAAAAGACTCGCAGTACAGGTGGCATCAGTGGATATTATTACTACCTTTAAATTTATATAAGGCATGCATTTAAAAGAACAAGGAGTGACAGGGTATGCCCATGAAGCTGGAAGGGGAAAACACTTGATAGACCAATGGTGTTCAGTCTTTCCTAAACTGCGTGTATGTATGAATGTACTTCAGAGCTCACAACTCACATCTTTTAAATTATTCTTTATCCTCTACAACTGTCAGCAGAATAATAAACAACATAATTTAGCAAGGTGAGCAACAAACGGCATTCTGTTCTGATTACAGTTACAAGTGTCCAATTAGGGACATAGTAGAACAAAGGCCCCCTTCCAGAGGACAACCCCAGTGCAGATACAAAGAGCCAAATATCCTTTTCTTGTGCTAGAAATACTGTGAGTCTTTGAAATAAACTTAACTATGTGGTGCATCATTTAGTAGCAAGACAAATTCTTAGATTAAGGAGATGCCTGCATGTGTCATACTTTCAAAATGTACTGTAAATAGAGAGAAAGACAGACAGACAGACAGATACATAATTGAAAGTCTCTCCTAAGTTTTAACTCAGTGCAGGTAATCTTTTTACATCAGGAAGAAGAAGCAATGAACTATACAGCAGTAGTTAAACACTCCAAATAAGGACTTACAGGGGAGAATTTGCCGTGAATGGGAGACCTTGCTGTAGGGGCTTTGTTTGCTTCTGCTGGGTGCCAAGTTTGAATATTGCTGAAGATGCCTATTGGCCCCTTCCTGCTGTGGCACTCGGTCTGGCTCAGTTCTTCAGGCCGACTCGAACCCCACAGCACCACTCTTCTGCGGATCTGCAGCCTGGGGAGATGAGGGAGACCTACTGCCACAGGTCACCCCCCCCCCCGCCATGAACTTTCCCACTTTTGTTGGGGTTGAGGTGCCGGCATGAAGCTTGAGCCGGGCAGATTTCCCCTGATGCAAGGAACCTCCACAGGACTTACAGGGGAGAATTTTTCACACCCACCGACCCACCCTGTTCCCTCCTCCCCTTAAATGCTTGTTCATCCCGCCCACTAGCTCACCAGGTTCTTTCCCTAGTTGCCTACACTAGGGACTATGTCACCAACAATCTCTTGCAGCCTAAGGGACTTATTTTCTGCTGAACTCTGAATGCTAATTTTCTTACAGTCTAGTACCCCAGTAATATTGTAGCCAATCTTCCCTCTTCGTGCAGCTATGATACAAAATCTTAAATCTTATACCTGGCTGGGAGAGGTTGTAATCTACTTAATCTACTGGCCTGATGCTATCCGTAGCCTAGCCCTCAGATCACTTTGTGTTAATGAACTACCTGTGCTATTAGGACTTGTTATCCTTGCTGTCACACTGTTGCATGACCACCATTGTAACCCTTGTTGTTTAAGGCTAACACCAGCACAGCACTGTCTTGATATAGCTACCTTAGCCCGCAGTATTATATTGCTTGTCTAGCTTCCCAGGGCTATTTTAACTACTCTGCCTTATTTATGTGCATAACCTTGTCAATTTTTCACTAGACTAGGCCTAGCACTGTCATTTAATCTACTGTCCCATAAATCTATTTCAGCATCCTAGGTCCAACTTACTGCTGCTATTGGCCTACAGGATGCAGCCCCAGAGTGGATGCTCTGCCCTCCCAGGCCCAGCTGGGGGCACAGCCTGCATCCTGGTTCCCTGAGCCATCCCAACCTCTCCCTTGTCCCCCACGGCCTGGCAATCTACCAAAGGCCTAAAAATTGTACAAATGAACATGCATAGTCTCCTACCCAGCCTTGCTGAGCTAACCGCCTGGGTGGCTCTCTACAATCCCAATATCCTAGGGATCACAGAATCCTGGCTGAAGCCACACATCCCAGACTCCATGCTTGCCCTCCTGGGATTAAACCTACTTAGGCGAGACAGAGAGGGAAACAAGCATGGAGGCTGAGTGCTTCTCTACTACAAGGGGCACTTAAATGTGTCTGTTATCAGACACCCCTCCACACCCTCTGCCTGTGAGTTTTCGTATGTCCTCCTCCTGCTAAATAACACCAAAAAGGTTCACCTGATCTGTGCCTATAACCCTCCAAAGGGAGGAACACTTGGGCTCTCCTCCCTACTTGACTGTCTTAGGGACAAAGTAGGCTCTAACGAGTTGCTAGTTCTGGGCAACCTTAATCTGAACTGGCTAGGGGGCAATGTCAAGTTTTATGAGACTCTGCTGTCTGGTCTTATTTATTATTTATTTATTTATGAGATTTACCAGGAAGGCATACTGAGCAACATGCTCGATTCCAGATGCGACCTGGGGACCTAGCCCAGTACATGTCTATAGTAGAACATTTAAAATACAGAAATGAAAATAGCGAACATTGTCTGTGATATCATAACAGAGTAGTACAGTTTTGAACAATCACAAGCAGGAAAGTAAAATACAGACAGAATACATATTGCAGAATACATATCGCAACCAGGAGTACTCCTGCACAAATTATGGGTACTTAGTAGCGGGCAACAGCAATTTAGCATAAGCAGCTGGAGGAGAAGTGTGCCTGGAGTAGTCTGTTGTGTTGACCAGGATTTTGTGCATGTCTGTTGGGGGCTGGAAGGCCATTCCTTATCTGGGGGATCCTATATTTGAAAGCTGACTGGCCTTTGGTAGTGCGCATTAGTGGGACATGTAGAAGTCTGGGGTCGACGCCTCTTAAGGAGTACACAGGGGGAGGTTGTTGAGATAAAGTAGAAACAAGGTAGGGAGGGAAGGAGTGAGTCCAGAATTTAGCAGCAAGCCCAGCACAATTTATTAGTCTCTGGTCATGGAGAGATGGCAGGGCTAGGGAGCTGTATAACGTACAGTGGTGGGTGGATGGGGGGGAGTCTAGGATGAAGCGGCAGAAGGAGTGGAACAGGGTGTCTAGACTTGTCAGGGTAGATGCAGGGGCAGTAGAATACGCTATGTCACCATAATCCAAAACTGGGAGTATCATTCTTTATACTATGGCAAGCCTTGTTTCCTTGGGAAGGCAGGTATTGCCCTCAGCCAGCAAATTGCTGAGACTACGAGGCTCTCCTCTCATGATGTGAAGGGATCCCTCATCGACTGAGTAACAGACCCGACAAAATTATCACCTCCAGAATACTCCCTGATGCCATCTCAGACCACTCTCCCACCTGTTGCGTATGGGGCCTCTCCTCTTCTAAAATTCCTAGCAAAGTGATCCAGATGTGGGACTACTCCAGTTGTGACATTGATAACTACCTTGTTGACCAACATCAAGCGGACTGGTCCCAGGTCACTGCCTCATGTGATCCCTCAGTGGCCCTCAACAACTTCCTCACTGTTTTTGCGCCCCTGCAAAATAAACACGCTTCACTCACTAAAAGAAGGGTGATGGGCGCCATCACCAAGTGATGCCATGTGGGCCTACTATCCCTCATGAAGCAAAGAGACAAATACTGGGTAAGGTTCAAGTCCTTCCACTGTTGTACCGACCTCCTCGACTATTGACAGTTGAGAAACTCTTGTAAAAGAGCCATCCACTCTGCCAAGAACGATTTTTGCTAGTCCGCCCTGCTATCCATGGCCAGAAACCCAAGACGCTTCTAGCAGAACATTAAAAACATGGTCGGAGGGTCTGCCAGAGCCCAGGTTTCTGACTTGTTCATTGAAGAGGCTAGCTGCAATAACCCACTCACAATCGCCAATGCTTTTAACCGCCAGTTCTCTGACCTGACTGTTTCATCCTCCCAACCCCCTGCTCCTCGCTCCCAACCCCCTGTCCCCACGGCCACAGGTCCCTCCTTCAGTGTGACCTCCAGCCATCCTTCCTTCTACCTAAAAGCTGTCTCTGTCCTGGAGACCCAGAGGCTCCTCGCGGGTCTTTCTCCCCACACGGGAGCTGGGCACGATGGCATTAAGCCCAAACTGCTCTGCTTGGGGGCATCCTTCCTCACCCGGCCTATCACTCATATCTTTAATGCCTCCCTAATCTTAGGCACCATCCTGGATATATGGAAGGTGGCCAAGGTAGTCCCTGTCCTCAAACAAGGTGACCCAAAAAATCTTAATAATTATCTCCCTATTGCGATCCTGTCTGCAAACAGCATGTTACTTGAAAAATGGTTGCTTCCCAGCTCACCCACTACCTTCAGAGCTACGAGCTTCTCTCTCTCCAGCTCAACACGGGTTCAGAAAAGGGCACAGCACTTCCATTGCCCTTGTGATGGTTACCTTTGCTATCCGGTCCACCACCGATCAAGGCAAATTGACTGGCACCATCTTCATAGATCCCTCCAAAGCTTTTGACCGGGTCAACCACTCAACTCCTGTGATAGATTCTCTGGACCTTAGGCTTATCCCCCTCTGCCCTCATCTGGTTCACGCACTATCTCTCGGAAAGAGAGCAGTATACCAACTTTAACAAGGCCCTCTCCGACCTAGCTCCAGTGACCTGTGGTGTCCCCCAGGGCTCAGTCCTTAGATCCATCTTGTTTTTCCTCTTCATAAATGAGTTACCCTCAGCCACAGCTTTGGGCACTCTACCCTGTATGCGGATGACCTCATCATCCTGTCTAGCTCTCGGGATCCCACATCCATAAACACCTGATTAAACTCTGACTTTAACCGTATCCAATCCTGGCTCGAGGACCATAAGCTTACCATTAACCTCAAGAAGATGCAGGTCATGCTCTTTGGCTCCTTGGCCAAGTTAAAAGCCTGCCCTGCTCCTCTGAAAATCTCAGGAGCTGATGGGTCCCCCCCTGCTTGTTGCAGAAGCGGTCAAGTACCTGGGCGTAACCCTTGACCCGCAACTGGATTTCACTCTGCACATTCGCAACACCTGCAAAGCTACCAACTGCAAGCTGGGCCTGGCTTACAGAGCTAAATCGTGCCTCACCCCAGCAGCTCATCTCGCCCTTGCTGGGGGGGGTCCTCCTACCCACGCTCTGCTATGGCCTTGTATCCTTTTCCTACTTCCCAAAAAACAGTCTCTCTAAATGGGACACAGCCTACAACAATATATGCTGCTTTGCTCTGTCTGCTCCTCACCTCACACATCGATGTGACCTATACTCCCAGCTGGAGTGGCTTCCTCCGGAGTACCACCGCACCTTCGTCCTTAGCAACTTTATTGACAACGTCATCTGAACTGCCACCCCTTCTGCGCTTGCCTTGCCTCTCACTCCTGCAGCTCCCCCCACCACCTAAGATCCAGCGACTCTCAGGTCCTCCTGGCTCCTAAAACCCACACCCGAATGAGTGACCAGGCCTTCTCTGCCTTCACGCTGAAGCTGTGGAACTCCCAGCCAGCCTGCACTCACATCTTCCCAGCACATTCCTACTTCAAAGCCTCCCTATGGGGCTTCCTGAAATCAGCCTCAGCTTGTCTCTGCACCTGAGCTGCTATCACTTGGTATCAACCACTGGGCATCTAGTCCATGGCTAAAGCTTGCACTTTGCCTAGCTGGTTTAGCCCATGTCATCTGACATATCATGACTGGTCCCCCTTCCCTTGCACTTTTGTTCTATCTGTCCTGCATCACACTTACCCCCTCAAGAGGGTGTGGCTGGCCTTGCTTGGATGCTACTGTTGACCACGCCTGTCCCACTTTGTTATCTGCCTTATGATGTAGTCTATGAGCCTGATGCTCTATGTACCCTGATCTGACTGATCCTAATGTTTTGTACCTTGTTATTATTTCAGGTGACCAGGAGACTCCTGTCACCCATGCCTGTACTTTTCCACTTGCTACCTCATATAGTACCCTATGCACCTCATTGCTACTTTATCAATGTGCTTGATCCTATTGTAATCTACGTACCTTATTTCTATGTTGCATATGTGCCTGATCCTAATGTTTGTTAACTCTGTATATGCCTGATGTTCATGTTTATGTACCATTGTAACCCTCCCGGGCTGCGCCTGAAAAAAGGCACTTGGTTGTCTAGCGCGCTTACACGGTAAACAAAAGCAAATGAATAAATACCTTTTCTACATTCACTTGTAAAGCATATGAACATATTGGTATCAGTCTGAACTGTGAAATGGCTTTTGGGGGGTGTCCCTCCTCCCCCTATCACAGTTCCAGAATACTGAAACTTCTCCCTAATCCCACCAACTCTACATCTTTCTTCTCTTTTTTCCTTTGATGTCCTTGTCAGATCACAAGACCGGAAAATGCAAGGTAGAGAGATTTCTTGAGCAACTCCTAATTCATGCTTGAAATCTGATCTCTGCTTTTTGTTCCACGTATGATACTGTTTACTTCTTTTGTATCTGCTAATGTTTGGAACTTTGTTCCTTAGTGAATGGCACAGGTAGTGCACAACTGATATATAGTGTATGGTGAGGACTTGTTGTGGATAAAAATCCACTGTAGTAGAAATTTTGTTGTACCACAGTTCAAAGGTCATGGAATGGAGTAATACCACACTGTGGTACAACAATATTTCACCTCTTTTTAGAAGAGCATGAGCCACAGAAATGGCAGACTCAACTACATAAACACTCGCAGTGGTGTTGGCATGACCACCCGAACCCGCGACTTGGACAGGATTGACCAGATATGACAAAAAAAATGCAGGATCAACCAGATACATGCACCTAAATAAAAAAAAATGCAGGATCAACCAGATACATGCACCTAAATAAAAAAAAATGCAGGATCAACCAGATACATGCACCTAAATAAAAAATAAAATGCAGGATCAACCAGATACATGCACCTAAATAAAAAATAAAATGCAGGACCAACCAGATACATGCACCTAAGTACAAAATAAAATGCAGGATCAACTAGATATTTACAATTACTTACAAAATCAAAGTCTGTTCCTTGGATTCCATGTGCTCTTTCTATGCGAAGAATACAGATGCCATTTTTTTTAAAATCCCTCCTACAGCCAGTTGGAAACCAATAGAAGGTTGCACTACAAACATAGGTACATCTGGTTCCTAGCAACCACAAATATCACTTTAGCAACCAGCCCTAACTTCCAGAATAGGACGTCACAATGAATAGTTTCTGTTATCTATTTAAAAAAGTGCTAAACCTGTATTTATTTTCTTTAGGGAGCACCATACATTATAAAAAATACTGGATGGGCAACTCTATGCCCAACCAGTGTGTTTTGCCACCTTGGGATTCTGATTACCTTGGACCTCTTGAGCTTCACTTCTCGAGGTCACAGGAAATCAGATCCCCTCTCTGGCACAATGCACTAGTTGTGCATACTTGCCCATCCAGTATGCAAGCAATAATGCCCAACAGGGTGGGCGGTATTGGGCAATACCGGACTGCCCAGGGATGTAGTGAGGCCCGACACCACAGGTGGAGAATCACTATAACCCCTAGGCGGTCCAATTATTACCTACCGCCACCCTAATTAAAACGTATTGCACTAGAAAATAAGCTCCTTTACCACTTTTATCTGTGATTTAAAAAAATTAAAAAAGCAATGTAAAAAAATTAAGTAAAAATTATGTTTTACTGTTTGTCTTGTAAAGTAGTCCCTCCTTTTTTTTTGTTTCATGTCCTGTTGCCTGCTTGAGAGATCCATTCTGTTGTCGTCGTCCCCCCCCAAAAAAAACAAGAGATGTTTTTTGAAATGCTTCATGAGCAGTCTGTTGGGATCTGTTTTAGTATTTAATTAAAAATGAAGGGTTTTTGTCCTACTTGCATGGCTCTGTTTTTCCAATTGATGCCAATGCAGGTCGCAGACATGGAAGCGCTTGTTGTAAATATCCCGTTTCATTTGAATGAATGGAGCATGAGCAGCCGTGGTGGTCAACAGAGCTGGTATCTAAGTGAGACTGGGAAAACGGGCTAGATTGTAGGAGCTGAAGGACAAGAGGGGAGAGTGCTGGCAAAGATAAGGTATTGCTAAAAAATACATTTTTGTACTAAAGAAGCTGAAGCTGTAGCTCGTATTTGCCGGCAGCACCTCTCGCTTCGCTATGCGACAAAAAAAAATGGCGCCGATTTTATTTTGAAATTCTGTGTTTTAGCCAATTAGAGAGAGAGGGATAGGGGTGCCCAAGATTCACACAAGTAATAGGGCATCCTGAATTGGACCTTGTTTTCGACCTGGCGTCTATTGAAACTTAATGTACCCCCCTGCTGTAGCTCTCAGCCAATCAGAGAGCTCCTACAATCTAGCCCATTTTCTAATCTCTATTATTTGTATACCCTTGATGCAGCACTTCAACATAGAAACATAAAAACACAGAAGCTGACTGAAGATAAAGACCGCAAGGCCCATCCAGTCTGCCCATTTTTCTACCATAGGCCTTTACTCTGTCAATGGCCTATCTATTCATACTTGTCTGTATTGCTCCCTTATGCCTATCTCATGCTTGTTTGAAGCCCTGCACTGTTTTCATATCCAAGACTTCCTGAGGTAGGCCATTCCATGCATCCAACACCCTTTCTGTGAAAAAGAATTTCCTCACATTACCCCTTAATCAGCCTCCCTCTAATCTCATGCTGTGTCCTCTTGTCCTGCTATTTTTCTTATATTGAAACATGTTAGACTCATTCACCTTGTTAATGCCCTTAAGATGTTTGAGTGTTTCGATCATATCACCTCTCTCTCCCTCCTTTGCTCTAGGGTATCACCTTTAAGGTCTGACTTCTGACCTATAAGGCCCTGCATGGACAGGGTCCAAGCTATCTGCAAGAACTCCTGAATCCTTATAGCCCTGGCCGTCCTCTCTGCTCAGCCGATGAGGGGTTGTTAGAGATTCCCAAGGTATGGCTGAAAACATCTGGGACCTGTGCTTCTATGTATGGAGCCCCCACCCTGTGGAATTCTCTACCTCATCAGATTCGAGAGTGCAGGGCCGTGGAGAACTTCAAGGTCACCTTAAAAATGCATCTGTTCCTCCAAGCATTTAGTGAATATGCAGCATAATGTAGTTGCATTTTGTACTGTTGGAATTGCATGGCATTCTACTATTTTATTGATTTTTCTACTTTTTTGCACTTTGTTATTGTACAGCACATTGGTTTCAGAAATGCACTTTATAAATAACATTTATTATTATACATATTGAGCTCCGTTAATCTGTCCTCATATGTTTTCTGATGCAATCCCTGCACCATTTTGGTAGCCCTTCTCTGGACTGCCTCAATTTTGTTAATGTGCTTCTGCAGGTGCGGCCTCCAGTACTGCATGCAGTACTCCAGATGGGGCCTAATCAGTGTTTTGTAAAGAGGGATTATTACCTCCCTCTTATGACTTGTGATACCCCTATTAATACACACCAACATCCTTCTAGCCTTACCAACTGCTTTAGTGGTCTACTTGGATGATTTCAGTTAATCAGTGATGATAATGCCCAAGCCCCTTTCTTCCCTTGTGATTGCCAGCAACTCCCCTCCCAACCTATAGGTGGCTTCAGGGTTTCTCTTCCCTATGTGCATGATCTTACACTTCTTTGCAATAAACCCCAGTTGTCACTCTTGTGACCATTTTGCCAGTTTATCCAGATTGCTTCTCATTCTGCCCACCCCATCTGGATCATCTACTCTGTTGCAGATTTTGGTGTCATCTGCAAACAGACACATCTTACCCTCCAGTCCATCTGCAATGTCACTGATGAAGATATTGAAGAGGACTGGCCCCAGGACTGATCCCTGAGGTACCCACTTGTGACTTGCATCTCTTCTGATTGTATACCGTTTATCACCACTCTCTGTTTTCTGCCTTCCAACCAGTTCACCACCCAGTTGACCAACTTCTGACCCACCCTGATCCTACCCAGCTTATTAATTAATTTTCTGTGTGGAACAGTATTGAAAGCTTTGCTGAAGTCAAGGTAGGTGACATCAGCTGCACCCCCTTGGTCCACCACTCTGTTTGCCCAGTCAAAGTAATTTATAAGATTAGTTTGACAGGGCATTCCTGTTGTAAACTCATGCTGTCTTGGATCCTGTGCTCCTGTGGATTCCAGGTGTTGCACTATCCTTTCCTTAAGGAGTGCCTCCATAATCTTGAACCACTACTGAGGTAAGTCTGACTGGTCTGTAGTACCCTGCCTCCTCCCTGCTACCACTCTTGTGGAGAGGGATAACATGAGCCCTTCTCCAGTCTTCTGTGACCTCTTCTGTGCTCAGAGACTCACTAAACAATTTTGATAATGGCTCTGCTAGTACCTCACTTTGCTCCCTTAGTGCCCTGAGATGTATGCCATCAGGTCCTATTGTCTTGTCCACTCTGAGCTTAGTCAACTCTTGTAGGACCCTTTCTTTTGTGAAGGGACTTGTGTACACCATCCTCCCCCCTGTGTCCATGGTGCTGAGCTGTGGGCCCTGCCCTACCTTCTCCTCAGCAAATACTGAGCAGAAGTATCTATTTAGGATAGATGCTTTTCTTTGGTCCTCCTCAACACACTCACCCTTATCATCTTAGCAATACCCCCTCTGGACTTTCCCCTTTCACTAATGTGTCTATAGAACGTCTTGTCCCCTTCTTTTACTGTTCATGCTAGTGTTTCCTTGGTTTGGGCCTTTGTCTGTCTTACTGCCTTCCCTGCTTCCCTTAGGGAAATTTGGTATGCCTCCCTATCTTCGTCCCACTGTGTTCCCTTATATTTCCTGAAGGCCAGCCTTTTGGCTCTTACCTTTTCTGCTACTGTTTTTGAGAACCAAAGTGGTGACCTTCTTCTTTTGCTCTTGGTTTTCTCCCTAACACAGTGGGATGCTGCTTCAAGTATTGCATCCTTAATGCTTGCTCACTTTGCCTGTACCCCCTCACTTGTATTTCTTCTTGCCAGGGCTAGCTTAACTCTGTTGGCCATCTTATCAAAGTCAGCTCCTCTGAAGTCCCATATGTGTGTCTTGGAATGGGATGATTTAGTTCTAGTAGCTAAATTGAACCATACCATGGTATGGTCACTGGCCCCCAGGTGACCTTCTACCAGGAGATCTGTGATCCTTTCCCCATTAGTCAGTACTAGATCCAGGATAGCCCTGTCTCTTGTGGGTTGTTGTACCAGTTGTTTGAGGCCCTCCCCCTGCAGGGTATCCACTATGTGTCTAGTTTTGGCTGATGTTCCTGCTGGTATTGACCAATCTGTATCTGGCATGTTGAAGTCTTCCATTATCAGAACCTCCCCTTTAGCTGTCATGTGTTGTATATCTTCTAACAGTAATGTGTCTATGTCCTCCCCCTGGCCTGGAGGCCTGTAGACAACCCCAGTCCATATGGCTGTCCCATTTCCTGTTTCCAGGGTTACCCACAGTTCTTCTGTCTCCTTATGTGTATTCTGAATTTCTGTATCTTTGATATTTTCATTGACATAAAGGGCCACTCCCAACCGCTTTTTGCACCTTGGTCTCTTGTGAACAGTACATAGCTGGGTACTGAAGTCTTCCAAGTGTGGCTACTGGTGAACCATGTCTTACTAATTGCTACTATGTCCTGTTTAGCCTCTTGTCATTGTTGCCTGCAGATCTGGGATCTTGTGTCCCAGACTGCAGGCATCTGTGTACATGATTTCCCATTGGCCAGATTTCTGTGCATTAGTCGTTGGACAAGGTCCGGCATTTCCCCTGCATGTCGTGTGGGGAGCCAGACCCTTTTCCTTACCTGGTGATGCAAATGGACAACAAACATGCTGAACTCCTGTTTGATCATTAGCTGACAGGGGAGAAGTGTTCTTCCCACTCGATGTATCGGGTGCTGCACACCTCTCCTCATTTGCCAGTTTAAATATTTTGCAAGGATGTCAAACTTCTTCCCCAATGCACTGACTCCCTTCTTAGTCACATGCAGTCCATCAAATTTAAAGAACTTTTGCTCCCAAAACTGTTGCCAGTTATCTAAAAATGTGTGTCCTTTTTCCTGGCACCAGCCTTTGATCCACATGTTTATCTCCCCTATCTTCCCTTCTCTGACCTTCTGTCCATCTGCCCCTCCTCTCCCAGACTGGCAGGATCTCAGAGACGGAGATGCTGGACAAAATGGATGACCATTTGTCTCCTAGCTTGGTCAGGTGTTCCTTGGTCTCCACAAGTGACCAGCTGGTGAGATCATTATTCCCTATGTGTACTGGGACTTCAATGTTTTCTTCTACTTCCTGCACGATTTTAGCAATGTGGTCAGTGTCTCTCCATGCTGATGTACCTGGGAGACAACTGACCATTACTCCCCGGCTGGAGGTAGGTATCAACTCCCCGAATCATGGAGTCTCCTATGATCAGAAGTGTTTTGGATTTTGTTTTTGCTTTTTTTGTTTTGGTCCCTGTTTTGGGCGAGTTTCGTTGTGCTAGCTCCTGTGCTGCAGTGTCCTCTGCCCCTTTGTCTGATTTCAGAGACAGAGGCAGATACCTGTTTGTAGTTTTTATATGGTTTGTGGAGGTGATATGTTGGAGAGCTTTGAGTGATGAGGCATCCGATTTGCCCCTCCCAACCACCTGCCAACCTTCCAGACCAAATACTCTCTGTGGTCAAGGTGCTTCAGTTGGATGCTGGGGAAATGGCAGGCAGTTCTTATAATATATTTCCTCCTGAATATGCAATTTGAGGTGTGAAATCTCTTCCCATGCTGCCTGGAGCTGAGCCCTTAGATATCCAATTGTCTAGCATATAGGACAGTGTCCTAAATCCTGTATTACTGCCCCTTTGAAAAGTTTCCCGCAGTACCTGCACTTAATAATATCCATTCCAGTTGAGTTGCTGAGTTTATAACCTACTCTGAGTTATTAGAAGGGGGAAAATCAAAGCAAAAGTTTGATTTTTTTTGTTTGTCTGTTTTTATACAACTTGTTATAACAAGTTTAAATTACTTGTGCCCCTGAAAGTGAGGTAACTGTGTGAATACCCCTCTGATCCTCCCCTTCCTGCTTTACTACAGGAAATGTCATGACTGTGCTATTCTATAAAAGGAGTGTAGCATGGGGTGGTTGGGGATGGGGTGTGTGGTTGGGCCCTTCCCCAGCCAAAAAAGAAATGAGGAGGTAAGAGCAGAAACAATCAACCAACAACAAATGCAGTAGCCCTGAAAGCTTAGCCTAATGACAGATAAAACTTTAAATCCTGTAAGCACCACCTGTAACAATTTCACAGAAGATATACCCTGCCAAAAAAGTGCTTTGCTACAGAGAAAAATAAAGCAGTAATAGAAGATATACCTTGCAAAAAACAATTTGAATCAGAGAAGATTACAACAGTAATATGAAAGCACAAAACAGTAACAAACCTGTAGACACACCCTGTAATAATGCAGCAGAAAGTATACCTTGCAATAGCAATTTGAATCAGAGAAGATTACAACAGTAAAATGTAAGCAAAAAACAGCAACAAACCTGTGAGCACAAAAGAAAATAATAACACACAGTAAATCTGCCTAGCCAAAGAAGCCTTGATCTTTTTCATTGCTCTAATAATGTTGTTCCTTGCTCTGTCCTTACAATGAAACATAGAAGAAAAGAGCTCAGGTGAAGCTAGGTGCCTTTGGCAGCAAACATAGTCCTGGAATTAATGTCTTGTTATACATGGTAAAAAACAAGTAAAACTTAATGGGATTTTCTAACATGTTTCTACACACATTGATCACTTTAGTTAAAACCTGTCTTACTCTACTTACCTGTGTTTTGAACCCTATAAGAATTAAAAACCGTGTACAACATTTACCTCCCGCCAGCTTTATTACTTCATGCTCACTACTACAGAACAGTCATTCTGACAAAAGACTGAAGAGATAGGTTTTCCACCACTGTGATTAAATAATGTATTTGTTACATATTGAGGAAAATGGACCTGCACTGCAATCGAAGTAGAGTACCTGTAACTGGTAACGGGGTTTGGGAGCTGGGGTTTGGGGTTCCAAAACCAAGTCTGAAAGATTACAGCTATGGGCATAGTGTGGGAAAACACTTATGGAAGTCGGAAAGCACATAACTGCACATTACAACCCTGGTACAGTCTAATATATTTTAGCAACTTGTGGGCTTGTATTTTTTTATGCAACTTATGTGATTACTGATGTTAATGGTAGCCATCATGTCCTGGGAGCAGTAATAACACTGAGAAAAAGGTGAACCATTTCACCCTCTTTCCTTCATGATTAAGCTGACTAGGGGTGCTGGATCAAGAACATTGTGTGCTTGGTAGTCTGTGGTAGGCATTAAGGTTTGGAGAGTTTCAGAATGTGTAAGGAGTTTGGCAAATGTTTATACATGGTTCATGCCTGCAAAGGGAAACAGCTGATCAGAGTCAGGAACAAAGAGGAGCGTTCAAGTGGGGTAGTCAACTGTGTTCATTTGGGGGGACTGGACATGTAATGTTCATGGGGTGTGGAAACAAACAAACACAATTTCTGTGCACATTTCAAAAATAGAAACAGTCATCAAGCCTATTGCAAGAAAAAATATTGTTATTCCTTGTTGGAACAGGTAAGGGGCATCTTTTCTTGGAATACCTGTCTGACCTTACCTGTTCCAACAAGGAATAAAAATCTTTTTACTTGCAATAGGCTTGATGACTGTTTCTATTTTGGAGTGTGCAAAGAAATTGTGTTTTTAAGTTTGCGGCTGGCTGCCCTGTACCAACCCACCCTGGGTTCAAGTGCAGCAGAGCTGTTGTTTGCTTGGGGTGTGGAAACCAGCCTTGTCTTCTTGGGTGGGGAACTAGTCAAAATTGTTTGGGTGAGGTTGGGGTGCTGGCCATGTTCACTTGGGTGGACTGGGAGTTGGCTGTGTTGATGGGGTCCAGACTGGCCATGTTGATGGGGTAGGGGTGGACTGGCTGGTATAGTTGCATTCACCATTTTGTGACTGTTTATAAGTGTTGATACTACAAACAGGGGAGCTTGCCCAGTTCACCTGGATGAAGTGGTGGTGCTAGCTGTGTTTCTGCAGGAACAGCCTGTGTTGAGGCTGCAAGCAGGGAAGCTGGCCAGGTTCACTTGGGTGGGGTGAGGGTGACTTTCCACAGGGGCTCTTTGTTGGAATAGGGATAGTCTGCTTTAGGGCTGTGGGCAGGGGAGCTGGCCAGGTTTGTTTGGGTGGGGCAGGAGGTACTGGCAGTGTTTCTGCAGGGGTGGCCTGTATTGGGGCTTTGGGCAGGGGAGTTGTGTGGAGTGTTAGGACTGGTCATGTTGGTAGAGTGGCTGAAATGGCTGTGTTGTGGTGGACTGGGAGCCGATTGTGTTTGTATGGGTGTGGTTGGGTGTGGCTGTGTTTGTACAAGCTGTCTACATTGGTACCGAGAGTAGCAGAACTGACTGGTAGCTGACTATGTTTGTTGGGGGGGGCAGACCATGCCAGCTTTGGCTTTATTATGGCGTGAGACTGCTGGCAGTGTTCTCTTGGGGGTGGTGGGGTGAAGGGACTGTCAGTGTTGGTGGGATGAGAAGACTGGCTGTGTTTCATGGGTAGTGAAGCTGACTTTTGGGGGGCAACTGTGTTTGGTGGGTAGGGATCTGACAATTTTTGGTTGATAGAGGTGACTGATTATGTTGGTTGGGTGGGGGGAGCTGACTGTGTTTTTAGGGGGAGGGGTGCCACACTGGGGATGGGCTTGCCATGTTTGCGGTGTGGAGGGACTAGCCATGTTTGCTTGGGTGGTGTGAGGGGTGAGGAGACTGTTGGTGGGTTGTTGTGGACTTGCAGTGTTTCTGCAGGGGCAGTCTGTGTTGAGGTTGTTGACAGGGGAGCTGACCAGCTTCACTTGGGTGGGAGTGGGGTATCTGCCATATTTCTGCCGAGGTGGTCTAAGTTGGGGATGCAGGAAAGAAAGCTGGCCAAGTTCGCTTGGGTGGGGTGGGATGTAGAGGAGTCAGTATTTGTAGCAGGGGAATCTGGCCATGGGTGTGTGTGTGTGAAGGGTGGTGGTGACAGTTTGCTTTGGTGGAATGGGGGGACTAGCCGTGTTGGTGCAGTGGCTGTTTATGTTGCTGCATGGGGTGGGAATCTATCTGTTCATTTCAGGGGTTCTGTGGTGGAAGAGAGCTGGCTCTGTCAGGGCAGTGGGTACTTGCTGTGTTGTTTTTGAGAGTTGGATGCTTGGATGGGGGGACTCACTGACCATGTAGGTGCAGGGGATTGGCTATGTTGGTAGGGTGGTGGGTACTGGCTGTATTGTTTCAGGGGCTGCTTGTACAGCTGCAGGGGTAGAATCTGGCTATGTCTGTGCCCATGCCGAAGGCATCTGTGTTCACTTGGGTAGGGTGAAATGGCTGTCTGTGTTGGTGGGGTGAGGGGGCTGCCCATGTTGGTGGGGTGGACTGGCAATATTTCCAATGGAACTGTCTGGCATAGGGACACTCTGCGATGGGGCTGCAGGCAAATCAGCTGGTCAGGCTTGCTTGGGTGGGGGGACTGGAAGTGTTTCCAAAAGGCTATCTGTTGGCACAGAGTCAGTCTTTGTGGTGGCTGTGGGCAGGGGAGCTGGACAGGTTTACTTGGGAGGGGTTGGGGGCTGGCAGTGTTGCAGAATGGTCTGTGTGTATTACCACTGCAGGGGTTGAAATGAGTTTTTCAGCCACTAGTCAGCAGGCATAGTCACTGACTGGTAAAACCCACTAGCCCCACAGACTTTTCCACTGGCCCAGCTGGTGTACTTCTGTTTATCTTCTCCAGTGCAAGACTATAGGGCAAATAAAAAAAAAATTACTAGCTGAATTCTAGTGTTGCTTAGATAGTATCCTAGAAATTAGGAAGACAGCACTCCTATTTGGCCAGATAGTTGCTGTGGTAGAGTAGTGGTACTATCTGACCATGGCTCCTACCCTCTAGGATCCAGCTCAGATCCTAATTATCTGACCTAGAATCCCTGGATCCTAACTAGGATCTATCGCTATCTGACCCTGGATCCAAACTATTTGACCTAGGATCCCTGCAGCCTAACTAGGATACCTGGATCCTGACTAGGATCCATCACTATCTGACCATGAATCCTACATCTGTCTTTGGTAGGGTATACAGCGTACAAGGCGACCGTGATTGAGCACTTTCAAAAAGGGCAATGCAATCATGGCGCTTGTGTACAGGGCTACCCTGGCAGGGTAGCAACTGGATACAGGGGGTAGGCAAATATGGCGACAGGATGTTGATCTACATACATGCAAGCAGGGGGGAGGGACCACATTGCACAATGGACGGAAGGGGAAGGAGGGTGTGTGGGGTGTAGTGCAGCAGCCAGCTGCTGAGCTGGCTGTGTGGCATGGTGGGTAGGTGGTGGGCTGAGGTTGGGAGGGTGCTGGGTTCAATTCTGGGCACAATCGTGTTTTTGCTTCTGGTCTGAGTTTTTTATTTTTTTAAGTTTTACACCCCTTGGAGTTAAGAATCCTTTAGTAGGGGGTGCAGGAGGTAAAGTTCCCACATAACATAGAAAACCAGTCGCCAGTTTTCTAGTCACTGTGAGTGTACATCACCGTAATTGATTTTTGGTGATGCATATTCGCCCTGATGGTGATCACCTTACAGGTCCAATTAATGAAACAACAGTGACAGTGTTCATACAGTGGGGTCCCAAAAAGCTCCTGTTGAAAATCTGGTGAAAGAAATTCCTAAAAATGGCAAAGATATCAACCTCAGTTCAAAATGCCATTGACAGCCATTATACGGCACTTACCTTGATTCTTCAGTTCATGGTTTGGCTTTGAAGAGTGCATACGTGTCACGGTACACAGATGATGACAGCCATGGACCTCTAATGGTAAGTACAGGACAAGGGGTGTGTGTGTGTGTGGGGTGGTGGGTTGTCAGTGGGAGGGAGGATGGGGAGGGGGACGGGGAGATGACGAGGGACCTTTTTTTTCAGGCTAAAAACAAAACAAAGACATTGGGAGATGGTTTTCTTCTTTACAGAAATATTACAGAAATATTTGGGGACACTGGCAGTGGGCGCCCCAGTGTCCCACACTGCTGGGGGCTTCCACTGCCAGCATGGGGATTGGGCCCCTGATGCTGGAAAAAAATAACTCAAGGGACTGCAGCGCGGGGGAATCTGACAATGGGAGTGGGCATCTCGGTGTCAGGTAATAAATGATAATAAATAATAAGATATAGCAATGGGAGGGAGAGTGCCACTAGACACCAGGGCAAGATGGGGGGGGTGCTACAAGAAACTAGGGATATAGGAGACAATGATCGGTGGTTGGGGGATGCCACTAGACAACAGGGAAAAGGGCCAGTTCAAAGCTGACTCTGCAGCCAGCAGCACAAGTTCCAGCTGCAGCTGCAGAAGTCAAAAATCCTCCACTGTTCTCATAGAGAGAACACGGGACAAGCAGATTGAAAACCATAAAATGCACCAACATGTAACCTAACTGCATGAATGGAAACCAAGTGAGACATCCCCAGCCCTCGAGTAACTGTCTGCCGCAACAACTTTGGACAGACATCAGTACTGACTGGGCTCCATCGGCAATGCCCCAGATGATTTGCGCCCAATCAGAGTGCTCCACGGGCAGAGATCGGATTTAGCATGAGCCACTGGTGCTTCTAAGTGCAAAACACTTACATCACCCTATCTCTGTTCTGCAGGACTGTGCTGGCAGTGATTGCAGCACAGGGAATGGACAGTGTGGGGAGGACTGCTAACTGCTCTCAGTGTCTCTTTGTGTGTCTGACAGAGGTGCAATGTGTGGAAAAGCCTGCAGAAGTGCAGGTAAGGGAAGAGTGGTCCCTGAGGGGAGAATTCAGCCGTTTGCTGGGCGACATTATGTAAATGAAAGAAGACTGATTTCTTTCAAGTACACAAAGTTTCTGCCCAACAGGCAGTGACTAGTGTCACGGCCAGTGTGGCTGCTCATTGGTCTGTAGTGCTAAACCCCTTTGAGCTTCAGCTGCAATTGGCTCCACAGTGACACACCTCTGAAATGCCATTTGTAGCAAGATGTTCCTTGCGCAAGTGCAACTGAACATAAAAATGAAAGGAATGGTGCAGTCAGACCTGGACATTGTGGCCATCACAGAAACCTGGTGTAATGATAACCATGACTGGGAGATGGCTATACCTGGCTACAACATATTCAGAAGAGACAGGGTGGGAAGGAAGGGAGGAGGAGTGGCACTTTAAATGAAAAATGACATAAGGGCCACAGAGATACAGGAAGAACAAAATGGGAGCGAGATACTGTGGGTTAAGCTGGAAAGGAAAATGGGGCCAGTCATCTGCACAGGTGTGGTGTATAGACCACCAGCCCAGGAGGAAGAAACAGATAGGGAGCTGATGCTAGAAATCCAAAGGATGGCAGACAAGGGTGAGGTAGTGCTGGTTGGAGACCTCAATGTTCCAGATGGGGACTGGAGCATCCCAGTAGCAGTATCAACTAGGAGCAGATTTATCCTGGACTCCCTTCAAGGTGCCTTCCTCAAGCAACTGGTCATGGAACCAACTCAGCAGAATGCAATACTGGACCTTGTGCTTACAAACAGGGACAGTGTGATTGGGGTAACAGTGGGGGAGCACCTGGGGAACAGTGGTCACCAATCATTGTGGTTTGAAATCATAGAAGGAGCAGAACCAAGCCACACAAAAACATGTATCCTGGATTTTAGGGGAGCAAACTTTGGGAAAATGGAGAGATGCTTGAAAGAGGCATTAAGGGGAATGGGGCAGGAATCAGGGGTTGAGGAACAGTTGGCAGTATTTAAAACGAGGATTATAAGAGGAACAGAATTATGCATTAAGAGGGTTAGCAAGTGGAAAAGGAAGACTGTCACAAACTCGCCACCCCACCCCTCCACCCGTGTGTTAGGGATGGTCATAAAGGAGCTTTGTTCGCTTGGGTGCGCAGATTTGCAGAGGAGAGTTTTTTTTTGTCTGATCTCTGACATGAAAACTAAGAGACTTCTCTTTCATGGAGACTAAGGACATAGCCAATTTAGGTAGAAAGAACCTGTTTGACATGGGGCCAGGTGGTGCACTGCATGCATTGGATTCTGTTCATTTGTGTACATACTAGTAAAGCCCCTTAGAAAGAATCAGAACTGCTGGCCCAGTGGTGAAGATGGCTGAGGCACCATGGGCACATTATTTCTTTCCACTCTGGAACCTGCATTTGGGAATGGACACGGGTCACTCGGGGATCGGATGGCAGAGGGAAGACTGAATTTCTGTAGGACTGTTCTCTTCCCTCAGGGAGGAGGGATTCCATGATTTGCCACTTGACTGCCACCTGGAGGAATCCAGTTGGTGGCGTGCGTGAGTCACTTAGATGGGAACGGCCTGCGTTCAGAGCACCTGGGGTGTCTCCATGAAGGTTGAGCTCACACACCGTGCTCATTGCACATCTGCAGAGCCCAATGGGAGAAAATAGGATGAAAAATGGACAGGCTATATGAAGCCTTGCCCATCAAGTTGGTGGCACGCCTGATCTTCCTGGTGCAGGGACAGTCTGGATTTGTAGCTGGGTGAGGGATGATGGTCCTTCCTTCCCAGACGCACCATGGGGGGGCAATCTGTGTATGATAATGGACCCCGACACCAGAAGAGATATGGAACAGCTGCGCCTGGTGGGGACAGGGCTGAAACAGATGCCTGATCCTGCCAAGGAGGATAAAAACGTAATTAGAAAAAAGAAACGATCAGAACTTTGTGAGTAACAGTGGGTTTGAGCTTGTTATTTGTGATGCATGGCTCTCCATTCACAGGCTTCCCACTATTCTGTTGTGGATTTTTAAGGGAAGTACTTTATTTTAAAAGAAGCCGAGTCAGTCAAATTTTTGATGGATCGAACTGAAGGAGTCCACCTTGGCATCTGGTGGTTCAGCTTAATTCATGTCTGAGCTCTGACTGACCTGAACAAATGGGATGCAGTGGCATCATGGGATGGGGTCTAAAGTGATGCAATTACAGCTGATTGATGGCAGCCCTAGTACTGCTGCCATCAGTCCAGAGGGACGGGACCATAGTGCAGCTGCTGCTATCACAGCTAAGAGATGGGGGCCATAGTACTTTCGCTGCTATAGTCACATTTGAGGGATGGGAACATGCTGCTGCTTCTGCCATTGTACCTGAAGGATGGGGGCTGTGCGGCTGCTTTTGCCATCACACCTAAGGGATGAGGGCTGCTGCTGCTTCTACCATCACACCTGAGGGACAGGGGCCATGCTGCTGCTTCTGCCCTCACACTTGAGGGATGGGGCCATAGTGCTGTTGTCATCACACCTGGGTAACTGGTGCCATACTGCTGCTTCTTCTGTCACACCTGAGGGATAGTAGCTGTGCTGCTGCTTTTGCCATCACTCCTGAGGGATGGCTGCTGTAACACCTGAGGGATGGTGATCATAGTGCTGTCATTGTTGTCATTGCACTTGAGGGATTGGGCCATAGTGATGTCGCTGCTGCTGTCACACCTGAGGATTGGGACCATAGGGCTATCTCATCATACCTGAGGGATGGCTGCCATGCTTCTGCTTCTGCTGTCACACTGAAGTGATGGGGCCATAGTGCTGTTGCTGCTGCTTTCACACCTGAGGGATGGGGACCATAGTGTTGTTGCTGCCGCCATCACACTTGAGGAATGTGGACCATAGTACTGTTGCTGACGCTGTCACCCTTAGGGATGGGAGCTGTAGCACTGTTGCTGCTGCTGTCTTACCATGAGGATGGTGGCCATAGTGTTGTTGCTGCTGCTGTTACCCCTGAGGGATGGAGCCATAGTGCAGTCACTGCTGCTGTCACACCTGAAGGATGGGGGATATAGTGCTGTAACTGCAGCTGTGACATCTGAGAGATGGGTGTGGTAGTGCTGTCACTGCTGTTGTCACACCTGAGGGATGGGGGTTGTAGTGCTGTTGCTATTGCCATCACACCTGAGGCATGGGGCATAGTAGTGTCACTGCTCCTGTCACACCTGAGGGATGGGGGCTGTAGTGCTGTTGCTATTGCCATCACACCTGAGGCATGGGGGCTATAGTAATGTCACTGCTGCTGTCACACCTGAGGGATGGAGGCTGTAGTGCTGTTGCTGCTGCCATCAACCTGAGGGATGGTGGCCATAGTGAAGTCGCTGCTACTGTCACATTTGAGGGACGGGGGATGTAGTGCTGTAATTGCAGCTGTCACACCTAAGAGATGGGTGTGGTAGTGCTGTCACTGCTGTTGTCACACCTGAGGGATGGGGGCTGTAGTGCTGTCGCTACTGCCATCACACCTGAGGCATGGGGGCCATAGTACTGTCACTGCTGCTGTCATCCCTGAGGGATGGAGACCGTAGTGCTGTTGCTGCTGCCATCAAACTGAGGGATGGGGGCCATAGTGCTGTCACTACTGCCATCACACCTGAGGGATGGGGGCTGTAGTGCAGTCATTACAGCTGTCACACCTGAGGGATAGGAGCCGTAGTGCTGTTGCTGCTGTTATTGCACCTGAGGGATTGGGGACCACAGTTCAGTTGCTGCTGCCATCACACGTGTTGGACGGGGGCCATACTGCTATCGCTGCTGCCATCACACTTGAAGGATGGGGGCCATAGTGCTGTCACTGCTGCCATCATACCTGAGTGATGGCGGCTGTAGTGCAGTCATTACTGCTGTCGCACCTGAGGAATGGGAGCCGTAGTGCTGTCACTGCTGCTGTCACACTTGAGGGATGGGGGCCATAGTGCTGTTGCTGCTGTCATTGCACCTGAGGGATTGAGGTCCACAGTTCTGTTGCTGCTGCCATCACACGTGTTGGATGTGGGCCATACTGCTATCACTGCTGCAGTCACACTTGAGGGATGGGGGCCATAGTGCTGTTACTGCTGCCATCATACCTGAGTGATGGGGACTGTAGTGCAGTCATTACTGCTGTCACCACACCTGAGGGATGGAGGTCATAGTGCTGTTGCTGCTGCTGCTGCTGCACCTGAGGGATGAGGGCTGTAGTGCTATAGTTGCTGCCATTGCACCTGAAGGATTAGGGTCCGCAGTGCTGTTGGTGCTGCTGTTGCACCTGAGGGATGGAGACCATAGTGCTATCACTGCTGTCATCACACCTGAGTGATGGGGTCCATAGTGCTTTCACTACTGCCGTCGCACTTGAGGGATGGGGGCCGTAGTGCTGTCACTGTTGCTGCCGCACCTGAAAAATTGGGGCTATAGTGCTGCTGTCATCATCATACCTTGCACCTATTAAAATAACTTAATAGATATAAGGATGGATCTACAATAATCAATAGTAGAGGTCAAAATTGCTAAAATGCATGCTAGCAGAGAAAAAAATTGTTAAATAAAGTTCACAAAACAAAACACTGGTAAAAACAGATTTTGGCTTTGCAAACACTGGTACTGTTGGACTGTGCTATCAGTGAATGACTGCATGCTTGTACAAGCATGTGTTCATTCATTGATAGCTTAGTCTGGCAGCCAGCTAAAGTGGAGAGAGGAGGGCAGTGCCGGTCACCAGTTCGGGGTCAGGGTGCAGGGGAAGTAGGGTGGTGGAGCACTACCTGCCAAGGTGGGGGATTTGATAGCCACCAGGGATTAGAGAATGGACTACTTTTGTTTTATTATAGGGGATTGAGGATATAGGGAGGGGGTCTGCAAGACACCAGAGAATGGATGGACTTAACTACCTTGTTTTTATTACAAGGGATTGGGTTTAGGGAGAGTGGTCAGCTAGACACCAGGGAAAATTTTTTTTTATCATCGGGCTGATGATTGGCATGGGTGGAGCCCACTAGACACCAAGGAATTTTATATTACATGGGACTGGCAATCGGCGGGTGGACCACTAGACACCAGGAAAGTTTTAAATCAGGCTGGCGATCAGTGGTGGTGGGGGGCGGCACTAGACACCAGGGAATTTTTACATCAAGCTGGTGGCATGGAGGGGGACTGGTGGAATTTCTGTGAAAGTTGGCAAAATGATTTTGAAAGTCCAACTTTTGTGAAAATTACACTGGTGGACTTTTTTTTCTGCACAGCTCTACCCTGTGCACCCCCCCCGGCATGGGACTACCACCACCACAGGCTGCATCCACTCATCAGTCTCAGTCAGGAGCAATTCTAGCATTTTTTGACCTGTGATCCAGTTACATTCTTCACTGCCAGTGTGACATGTTGGCAAATAATCAGTGTTGCTACCACTGCAATTGGACTTAGCATAATTTTTCCACCAGAACAGCGCTGACTACTACCACAATTACCTGTGCCCAATGTGTTGTAATGGACAGAAAGGAGCTACCAATTGTTTGGTCACAGATCCAGATATCCATATTAGGGTCCCGTTAAACAGATCAGGATCAGTGCCCCCACACCACCAGCAGTCAAGGGTACACTAGCAGCCTCCTTTTTGACCATTGTTCCTGAGCCAGAGATTCTGCTACCTCTCAAACTGATCCTCTTGTTGCCACCTCCTCCAGTACCCACTAACGTGGATACCACAGATGTGGCAGAGAATAATTTGACAACAAAAATGCCACCACCCCACTTCCACCAACTACTTCTTTTGGTTATTTTAGGCATAGCTAGGTTACTGCCTCACTACATAATACAGAAAACGAAATTACAACTTTAAACTAACTAAAGCACAAAAAATGCCACAAATAATTGGTGATTTAGAGGCACAAGGTACAATAGACAATGGAGTGATCTGATACGGAAAAAAAGCTGCTTGTTTTAGATGCTTTCCAAAGGTTTTTCAGCACAAATATGCAAAGCAAACTTAACACTGTATCTTCCTCACACTGCACTGAATTAAGCCTATGCATGGTAATATAGTTCATTGCAGCACCGTCTGACCTCCGATCCCATGGATCCTTGCAAACTTTGCCTTAGAACCAACATTCTCAGGTGAAGTTCGTGATTTTGACATTCACAAAGTTCTCCTTTAAAGTAAAGTAGAAATACTGAAAGACTATAAGATAGCCAATGTTGTTCCCTTGTTTAAAAAAGTAATACACATGATGTTAATACCGATAGGCCCATAAGTCTCTCTTCAATTCTATGCAGAGTTATGGAAAGTATTATTAAAGACAAAGTAATGGCAGAACTGAAAGAACTCTATAACAACCAGCATGGGTTTACAAAGGGAAGATCATGTATTATGGATCTCCTTTGCTTTTAAGAAAAAAGAAGTTTAAATCTTAATATGACGATACCATGTGACATGATATTTCTGGATTTTAGTAAAGCCTTTGATCTTATCCCACATTGGGCTTAAATCAAAAAAACAAGCATCTTACAAATAAAGCCTAGATATATAAACTGGATTTTGAATTGGTTATAGGATAGAACACACAGAGTGATGATCAATGGTCATTTTCTGGAATGGGGGCTAGTGACTAGCATAGTGCCTCAGGGTTCAGTACTTGGCCCTCTTGTTTTTCAAATATTTATATCTGATTTGCCATCATGGTATGCCCCATGTACGCTGACACCAACACAGCAAACTACATCCCTGTTGGCAAAATCGACACTGCTGACAGGTCGCTGTGTTGGTGTGCCAGATACTGGGGCACACTGTCTCCCAGTCCTGCACCCCCACCCTCGAAACAACTCTGACTGGAGTTGAGAATCTTATAGATGGGGGGTTGGGGGGCAAAGCACCCTATAGAAAAAATAGACCGGGAGACACACTGGAATCATGTAAACTGAAAGTTGTGATAGACATGAATCGAGTCAGTGAGATGCCGGTCAACAAAAGGGTTGTCGAACTGGCATTGTAGAGCCCATCATCACATCTTAATAGTTGTGTTATTAAATATGCTGATGCCTGTAAACAAGGGAGCACGTGCAGAAAAGTTGAAGATATATCCAGAATCCAGAAAGATCTAGATAGAATTACACAATGGGCAACTAAATGAGAACTGCGGTTCAACTTTGACAAATGTAAAGTTATGCATTTAGGATTGAATAATCCCAAACACAATTATCTTCTATGTGGTAAATTGTTAAATGAATCCCAACAAGAAAAAGGCTTGGGGGTCATTTTATCCAGTGATTTAAGTTGTGATAAATAAATAGCAGAAACTATAATCAAATCAATAAAATATGCTGGGCTGCGAGGAGAAATATTAGATCCAGAGACCGATCGGTGATACTTGTACAATACAGAGTCTACATCCAGTCTCACTTGGATTAGTCATCACAGTTTTTGTGTCCTTTTAAGAAAGGTGATATGACATTGATTAAGAATGTACAGAGAAAAATAACTAAGCAAATGCATAGTATGAGGGATTTAGAATATAAAGATAGGTTAAGCATTCTTGGCCTTATGTCACTTGAAACAAGATGGTTGAGGGGACACACATTACTGATGTGGGATGTAATACAAGACCCATACCTAATGATTGAAATGGGTCTAGATTTTAAGCAAATATCTGTGGGGACTAAAGGACAACCACTGCAGTTAAAATGTCCGATCTTCAATTCTGCTAAGAGGAGGTATTTTTTTTCTCACAGAGAGTTGTGAATCCCTGGAAGTATCTTCCTTTAGGGATTTTTATAAGTGAATCCAAAAGAACTTTCAAAAATAGACTTAATAAGTTAATATTATCTGGAATGAATTTATCCTATTATGGGTAAATGATAGGAGCTTAAAGCAGCAGTAATAGATGAAAAAATGTGGATCTTTTGCAACAGTTTGTTCCTTACGCTCTGCTGAGCACTTATCTGGTAATCTTTCTTGTTTTCACTGTACTGTCACCCCACAATTTGCTCCATTTTTCTTTGTTTTTCTTTACATTTCTCCCACCTGCCATGTTGAACTGGAACCCTCTGCTGCCAGCCGTGCATGTGTATGACTCGCAGTATTACACAGGGGAGAGTGGGAATGTGCAGCACAGGGTCCCACAGAAGTAAACAAAAGACATGATGCAACGTGAGGTAGGAGCTCGACTGCAAATTAGGCACCAGCTGTATCTGCTGTGGATCCACAACAATGGAAATAAATTATAAATATCTAAAAAACTAAAGCTCGCTAGAAAAAAAATATTTACTGATATGGAAAACGGAACTATGGCTGCATGCTTTCAGCCAAAAAGCAGAATTTTGATAATCACTTCCTGATTATCCAATATTGCTGCTTTAAATGGGCCACAGCCTTATGCTCCTGCTTTTGAACCTTAGTATGAACTTCTTTAATTTGGTAAAATTTGTGAATTTCTATGCAAAGCGAAGTTTTCTAACTTCACCCACCTCTAATAGGGAGGACAGTGAAGGGGGAGAAAGGTGGAGGACAACCAGGCTGAGGAAAAGAGAGGCACAGAGTTGTGGTGGGCAGTGGTGTCTTAAATGCAGAAAGTCAAGGGAACAAAATAGATGACCTGCAGGCATTGATGGTGGAGGGGAAGGTGGACATAGTGGTGGTCATGGAATCCTGAGCTATGCCTATCTATGACTGGGACATCTCAATTTATGGGTACTAGTTATACAGAAAAGATAGAGAAGTAGGTAGGGGAAAGGGAGATGTACTGATCTACGTAAGGGAGGGCATAATCAATACAAGTGAGTAAACACAGGAGGGGAAGGCAGATGTACTGTGGGTACAGTTACAAGCTTCTAAAGGAAGATGGGTGAGGCTAGGGATAGTATATAGACCACCTAACCAGGAAGAGGAAAGGGACAGAGAGTTGAGGTCCATAATCAGTACAGCTGTGGGCAAGGCGGATATGGGAGACTTCAATCTGCCCAAGGTGGCCCCGAGGATCCCATTTAAGACCTGCACAAAGAGTCAGTTGATCTTGAATGGGTTTCAGAGTGGGTTCTTGGTTTGGGCTCTCACTGAGCCCACAAGAGAGGGTGCCATCCTGGTCCTAGTACTAATGAACAAGGAGCATGTTCAGGATATTAAGAAGAAGGACCCCCTGGGAGGGAGTGACCACCGTACGGTCTGGTTCAAAATGGACATGGGCAGGGATAGGGCAAATATTAGGACTAGGGTACTAGACTTCGGAAAGGTTGACTTCAAAAAGATGGGGGAACTGTTAAGGGGATGCCTGACTAGCCCCAGGGAGGATATGGGGATGGATGAGAAGTAGTGCATCATTAAAAATGGGACAGCAGCTACCAAAACAAGTGCATCAGACTAAAAAGAAAAAAAAAATTCTAGAACCAAACTACCAAGTTGGCTTAGTAGGGAAGTAGCACAGTTAATCAGGGAAAGAAGACCACTTATAAAAAGTTTGGGAGGACTCAAAAGAATGACAATTGAGGGGAATACCTGGGGAAAGCAAGGGAGGTAGTTAGGGCAGTCCGGTATTCCTCCTTTTCACTATGAAGTCCTTGCCCAGTCATAAGGCACACAAGTCACAATCTAAGAATACAACTTTATGTGAGAACCTCTTCTTTTCCCAATCATGACACCTTCACTGTTATAACCCGTGTAAATAGTCTGCTAATTTTAACTGCTGCACTATCTGTGCCCAACAACTGCACAACAAATACAAGCAAGCAAATGGTTGGTGTTGGTCAGTGCTTGTTTTAAAATGCAATCCTCATTTACAGTGTTTACAGCTATCATTAGACATTGATGTTTCTTCTTCACTTCCCCCTTCTGCCTCATGAAACTCCCACAATGAATTGCTCTTGAATGGGCTGTTGTGCAATTCGAGACACATTTCCTTCTTGAGACAGGGTTCTATCAATTCCAGCTATAGCTTCAACAGCACAGGATAGTTCAACAGTTCTCGGACTCTTTCATGTACATGTATACACACTGTACGTGGCTCCATGTCAATACAGCGATGCAATTTCGCCAACTGACAGTTTCAGTGACTCAAATATAGTAACGACAATTTCAACATTGTTTTTTTTAGTGACTGTATTTTTCAGTGATTTTCAGTTAGCTAATTGTTAACTTTTGGATTCTGAACATGTTCTTGGCAAATATGAAAATGCAGTCTACATTGCCACTGTCCCACAGCAAAAACCTCTCAGCTCCAAGGGCTGTAGAACACTGGGGTGGAATCATGAACTCAGAAACACTCACAGGCATTACAGGACAAACTCTTTTGGATTGCCAGATCCTCTGAACCGTACAGCGCATCAAACATACATCAGGTAGGGCTCCTGCAACAGCAGCAGTGGCAGCGACTGCACTCTGTAACACAACCTGCACTCTCCGTACTGCTCCTCGCCCTCTTCCATATTGATCCTGGTGATGCAGGGGGGACTGCGCCCCCCCAGACCACCCCCATTTCAAGGATTCTAACACCATGGCGTACTTGGATACGGGGTTATTAGTTATTCGGTATTCACTACAATTTACTGTTGCTGTGATTATTAATCGCTGTATTAATGCATTTGCTATTATGTGCCACGTGATACTATTATAATTGCTAAATTTCACTCACTGTAATAGCATCACTGTAATGATGTGCTACCCTGTACATACTTACAGTACATAATACAATACCCACTCTGAACCTCGTTCAAGATCAACCTACTCTTTGTGCAGGTCTGGATTGGGATCTTCCATCAAAACTTTGTGACATAGAAACATACAGCAGACGTTGACAGCATAAAGAGATTGATGGCCCAGCAAGTCTGCCCAAGTTAATACTACTTCTCCACAACCTAGTATGCTGGGGGGGTCATCCCCCCTGTATCTGGTTCCCCAACAGGGACTTTGAGACCTTTGGCTCTGTTTGAGTCATGTTTGAACCCTTTTAGGGTACTTGACCCACCACTTCCACTGGCAATCTGTTCCATGGCTCCACCACCCTTTCAATGAAGAACTTCCTCACATTCCTCCTGAATTTACTTCCACAACCTAACTCCAGATATGCCCCCTTATAACTGCCAGTGGCAGAACCACTGCTGGGGCTCCAAGATGGCAGCAAGTAAAGGTGACAATTTGAAAATGTGGTATGGCAGAAAGAATACTCAGTGTATTAAATAGATATATCAAACCTTTCTGCAAACTTAGAAGAAACATAATTAAAAATGTAAATCTCAAGCAAGTGCTTCACTGCCCAGAATATTGGGGGTGGGGAAGGGCAACCTGGACACAATCCCTCTCTAGCTATGTGTGTCCTACCCCCATAAAAATTAGCCTTTAAACCCTCCCATCTCCTCCAGTCATACCAGAATGTGACGTGACATATTCACTTGGATTGCCTGGTGAGAGCAGTTCATTGTGTGATCACCTGCAATCTCCATTCCCCGTATACCACAGGAGCAACTAAGGTGACCAAGTAGTGCTGTGTGACAATGGTGCTGTTACCCCCACCCTGAGTCTGAGAGAGTGTAGTCTTCACAGCACTTCCTTTGCTTAATTGGCCCAGTGTAGTGAGAGTCAGATTTATGCTAAATAAGATGAACCAGGTCAACCTGTTCAGCTGCGTGTGGTACAATGGCAGCATCTTGTGGCAACTGGCCACTAAGAACCCGCACCATCCCATGGTATCTGGTATAGCCTCTTTTCACTGCCTTGTTCAGCCAACATCTAATAGAATTCACACAATAAGAGCAAGCAAACAATGAGATATATGTAAATCAGTTCAGATGGTGGCCGGCCAAGGAAGTATGAGAAGTGGGCTGTGCCAGTTGCCGTATGGAGTGGAGCATGCTCTGGGGATTGGGGAAGATCACCAATTTGTAATCAAAATTTGGAGAAGCCCAGAAAGGATTCCAGCAGATGGTGGACAAGGACCTCATTGTATGATTTTGGGGAGCCACGAGGGTGAGCTTGAGGTAATAACAGAACCCAGAATGGCATCAGAACTGAAATGCAGCTGACTGATAAAACAAACAGGTTCTGTTCTTGTTTTATATTCAAATTCTGGCAGCACCTGCACCAAAAAAAACCTTTTGGTTCAATACACATTCCAGTACTGGTTCACTGCAATCATTCAGGTTTTTCCAGGTTCTCCTGATAGCTTAGCTGATATGCAACATCTAGAGCAGCAGGAGGTTAAGCAACTTTCCCAAGGCCACACAGTGAGTATATTGCTATCATTCAGTGTATGGCTTATTTGTAGCTGAGCTGGAATCCAGTCTGCAAAGTCATGGGGGAAGGGGGAGAAAACACAAACATTAAGCTTTTCTCGAGACAAAGGTGTTAAGTGTTGTGTGACCACAGAGCTCTTTGGAGCCCTAATTGAAATAAAAATGTGGTACAACTGGCAATTGTTTGCTGTTAAAAGATTGGGACAGTGGATTTCATTCATGTCAAAGACATCAGGATCTAGGGCATTCAGTCACTGTATGCTACGTAAAAAATAAATTAGAAAGGCTGGGATGAAAACTGAGAGTCAATCAACCAGTTGTTGTGGCTGCACTAGGGCAAAGAGTTTCTATTTTCAAAAATGGCCAATTCAATCGGACAACATTTAAAAAACAAATGTTGCCATTTTCACCAAAACTGAGGGTAAATCAGCATGTGTATACAAAAGTATGGCTAACAAAAGGGCGATTTTGCATGCCAGTTACAAAATGCAACAGGATACTGGACAATTCACAGAGAACAGAGAACAGAGGAAAGCTGCAGAGAAAGCTGATAGAAGTGTTCTGTAACCATTAGTCCTGTTACTGTTGCTTTAGAGAATGCTAATAAAGAAGTAGCTTTTATATGGCAAGTGGCTGTAAACCTCTGCTTCACATGACTAAGTAGCTTCTGAGACCACACTAGAACAAGTTTCCCCAAGCTACACAAGGATCAGACCTGAAGGGTTTTGAGGCCACCCGAGAACCAGTCAGGGTGCTTGGGCTGCACAAAAACAACTCCTGCAGGGTTTCTAGGACCAGACAAGGGCAAGTTTTGCAGACTTTCCTTGGTCACACAAAGACCAGTCCTTCAGGGATTCCTGGACCAAAAAGTGCCAACATGGCAAATGTAGTAGTACTAGTAGTAGTAAGCTTTATTTTTATTCAGGGCTTGATATATATTCACACTGTTAAGAAATTCAGCTGCCCTATTTACAAGGTGTTACTGTTTGATCAAACAAGAGCCTTCAATGCGACTTATGCATACGCATTTAGAGATACCTTTCACTGATAGCATTCACATCTGTAACATAATTCCTGTTGCAGTGCAGTGATGTAAGTTCTTGTTGGGAGTTCCATCACCCATAATTGTGGTACAATCTAATTCCATGTTTTCGTAGTCTTATATTGCAAGGACATTTTTCCATACTGGTTTTTATGGCTGTGGGCGAAGCCTACAGCCATCTTGTGATCTGTAGCTGAAAAATGGAGTACAGTGGAACACACATTTTGGAATTTTCAATGTATCCTTCTACATCTACAAATCACTGTGCCAATTGAAATAAAATACTCCCTTCTTTCTGTTTAGAATGTTGGAGACATAACTCCAAGCTGCTTATCAGATGGCCATTAGGAAACTGAAATAGCTTGTTAAATATTGGTTGCCTATTAAATGGGAGATTTGATTACCCCCTTTGAAATGCAACAACTTACACATTTGAATACTTAGCATTTAAACATGTTCTTGCTACAAGCTTCAGTTGGGCAGGTATTGTCTTTCAAGAAAGATTCATACCTCATAAATGTCACCCTTTCCCAGCAAATCTAAAAAGATTTACAGTTTTTTTTAACCCCTTAAGACACTATCTGATACACACTGTATCAGACATATGTCAGGTCTTTTGTTAAGTATCCAGGCAAAATATATAGCAACCTGCAGGCATTTTTTACTATGCTTTTTGGGAAAAAAATGTATTGAGCTACAGCAAACACACACATGCACACACACTGTACACAACATACTCATGGCCATGACATTCAAAATAAATACTGCAATCTAATACGTTATAAAACAATAAAGAAACTGTTTGTTTATAAAAGTGAACACAGTGAAGTTTAGTTTACATTTATTATGTCCTCTTTGGCAACTTCTATTATTGAAATGCATTAAATGTATAGTTTACTGAATCTTGACCTTGGGCTAACTCTTGAATGACTCCTAAATAAGTTTTAAGCAATTCTCTTTATGGGAGGTCAAGACCTGTGCAAAAGGTCAAGTGTTATTTTTTCATATTTTTTCACAAATTTCCACAGTAAAAGTGTGGAGGAATACAAAAGTATGTACAACTAATCTATGCATTATCAATTCAGAGAGAAGTTAATATTTGCACAAAATCAAACCCAAAGTTTATACAGTTTTTGTTCTAAAGTTATTTTATTCTAAATCTTATTGGACTATTGATGAACTGAGCAAAGAAATGTTTAGATAAAACAAATTGAAGACTCCAGGATTGGGAGGTCATTAAAATTGCAAATGGTCAAATTATGAAACCTTAAATGAACTCATTAAGACCATTGTTCTTAGTGTGTAATTATAATGAATTAAAGCAATTTGAATATAGACCTACAATTATACAACCATTGTGATACATATTTTTAGGATCAGAGGAATGGTACAAGGCTGCCAAAACTGTGGTGATCTCACTGCTTCAATGCTTCAGTGTGAGTGGATCAAATCAAAAAGAGCCATAATAAAAGCTTCTGTCTTCTCAAAAAAGCAAATACAATTATATTTGATTTAACCTGAAAGTCCAAAATAGCAATAAGGAAATAAAACAATCAAGATGAGATTTCAGCGTTCTCTAACCATGCATTAAAACCAAGCCATAATAAAGGCTTCTATCGTCTTCAAAGCAATCATATTTTATTTTGCATGGAAGAAAAGGGGGGGACTGCTACCACCATGGGCTAGGAGGGTGGGGACAGGGGGCGAGGAGTTGACAGATGGAAGGATTGAGGGAGGTAGAGTCCTGGAGAGACTGAGGGCACTGAAGGTAGACAAGGCACCAGGGCTGGATGGTATCCACCTCAAGGTGCTGAGAGAGATGGCGGAGGTGTTGTCGGAGCCACTGGCGGGTCTATACAGCACCTCACTAGAGTCAGGATGTGTGCCACTGGACTGGAGGATTGCACATGTAGTGCCATTACACAAGAGCAGACCAAGGGACGAACCGGGTAATTATCATCCGGTAAGTCTTACCTCCATAGTGTGCAAACTCATGGAAATGATACTAAAGGAAAGACTGGTGTCGTACCTGGAGGACAACAGCCTCCAGGATGTGAGGCAGCATGGGTTTGTTTTGGGGAAGCCCTGTCAAACCAACCTGATACAATATTATGGCTGGGTGACAGGTGAGCTGGATAAGGGTCCTGTGATGGATGTTCTTTACTTGGACTTCAGCAAGGCCTTCAATTTGATGCCTCATGGGCGGCTTGGGGAAAGCTAATTGGTGTAGGGGTAAGGACAAAAATGATGAACTGGATTACAAGCTGGCTGAGTGGGAGGCTACAACGAGTGGTGGTGGGAAGGGAGCTCTCAACTCTGAAGCTGGTGATGAGTGGTATGCCACAGGACTCTGTGCTGGGACCAGTATTATTTGGGCTCTTCATATCAGACATTGCACAAGGGGTGGTGAGCAAGGTAAGTCTGTTTGTAGACAACATCAAAATGGGAGCAGTGGCGGATGGAGAAGAGGGATGAAAGCAGCTACAGGGGGACCTAAGCAAGCTAGAGGAGTGGTCAGAGAGTTGGCAGCTGGGTTTCAGTGCAAAGAAGTGTAAGGTTATGCACTTCGGGGCGATGAACCCAAGGAGAGAATACTGGCTAGGTGGAGTTAAGTTGGGGATCACTGAGGAGCAGAAGGACCTAGGGGTAATGGTAACAGGGATCATGAACAATATTACCCAGTGCAGAAGAGCAGCTGCTAAAAGTAAACAAAATGCTGGGGTGCATAGCGAGGAGGTTTTTGTCCAGGCAAAGAGAGGTGATTTTGCCCCTCTACAGGTCGCTGGTAAAGCCGCACTTGCAGTATCGTATGCAGTTTTGGAGCCATACCTAAAGTGTGATATCAGGCTACTGGAGCAGGTGCAGAGGAAGGCAATGAAGATGATATGTGGAATGGAGGGGAAAGACTATGACAGCAGGCTGGGAGACCTGAATATGTACACCCTGGAGGATAGAAGGGACAGGGGGGACATGATAGAGGCATTCAAGTATCTGAGGGGAATCAGTAAGGATGGGGCAGATGGGGTTTTTAAGCTAAGGAGGGGGAGGAACACCAGGGGGCACAAGCTAAGAATGGGGGGGGGGATTTAGGAGGGGAAATGAAGAGACACTATTTCACAGAAAGGGTTGTAGCAAAATGGAACACACTACCAGAATCGGTGTTATCATGTAAATCTGTGAACAGCTTTAAAAGGGCATGGGACAGGGACAGGGAGCAGGGGAGAGTGAGGATCAGAGAGGTTGAGGCGGCAGTGAGATGACAAAGGAGAGGGGGTGGGGCAGCTGCATACTAGGGGTCCTAGCTGCACACTTGAGTAGACGTAGCTAGACTGGGTGGTCTGTTTCTGCTGTCACATTCATATGTTCGTATGTTCGTATGATATATTTAATATTCTGTATCCAAGTAGACACTAGAAAAAAAGTTTATTGGGTGTTTGAAAACAGGCAAATGCAACCAGACACAGAAGGAAGTCAAAAGAATGTATCAGTTGAGGGGGCTAGTAACAAGTCCAGGAGCTCACTTGATCACTGCAACGGGGGCCACCCACTGACACTACAGACTGTTGGTGGGCACTGGTAGCAGAGGAGGAGCTGGGCAAGTGCTTCAAGCAGTCAGTGTAGGAAGAGGAGAAGGTGAATGGTAGGCTGCCTGCCATAGTCCAGCTCTTGTTTTAAATCCCCAGTGGTGCCTGAGTGGCTGTAATAATCATCTGTGCAGCAGCCATCCATCTGTAGGGATTAAGGGCACTCAGTTTAGCTGTTCTGTTGTATTCAGGCAGGCTTGAGCTCCATTACAGCAGCAGGTCTGACTACAGCCCCAGAACCTCAACTCTGCTACTTGTACAGGACTGACCACTTGAGAGTAAGGGATCCTCGCTGCTTGCAGAGGAAGTGGGAGGGGTCTCGGTTGGTGTTCATTTGTGTGCCGGGGTAAGCAAGGAGGCTGGCTGGGCTGGGAGGAGTGCCTTTAAGTGTAAGCACTGCATTTGTCTGAACTGTTGTGGATTGCATGGGCGTAAGCAGGGGTGTTCAAACCCCACCCCCACAAAATTACCTCAGAAAATTTCAAATTTCTGTATTTTATTTACAGGTTGGCTCAGGCTCAGCTGCTAAAAAGTGTTTCAGCAGTCTCCATAGTAGTTGGAGCTAGCTGCAACACAATGTGCATGCATGGGACCATTGATGGCAAGGGACAGATGGAGACATCATCAATAGAGAGAGCAGGAGAATCCTGGTTAGACAGACTAGTGAGTGTGCTGCTGTGCTACATTACCTGTACAGCACCGAGCAAGTTGTGGTGTCCCGTTGACAGTTGTGGTGGTAGAGTAGGACTGTGTGCTGCTCTTCTCTAGCCTCAGTTGAACTGTGGGAGAACTTGAAGTTTGGTCTACTAGAGAAAGAACTGACCTGTCCAGTGCCGAGCTGCAAGTAACGTGCGGCGCATCTTCTTGACTGTGCAGGACACTGGCTGGAAAGGTGGTGTGGTCCAAAGAGACGACATGAGAGATCGAGGAAAAATCTGCCCTGGCCTAGTGGCCTGTAGTCCTATCTTGGGAGGGGAGCAACTGGTAAAGAAAGCAAACAGGAGGATAATGAGCAGAAAAGAGATGGGTGGAGAAAAGAATAAAGATTGATTTGGGGGGGACTTCTCTCATTCAGAGAGGTGGTGAGGGGTATTGGCACCATTTCCCAGGGCAACTCACTCATTACAGCTCAACCCCATTGATGTTCTGCCCAACTGGGAGCTTATCTTGTGAAGTGGAAATAGGTGTGGAAAGGCAGATGCCTGACTGACATCTTTGTCTCTGGCTGTTGCAGAGTGCCCCCAGGTGCAAAGGTGGAATGGGATTAGGAGTACTCTATATGCAGAGGTGGGATGGTGGTAGAGAATGTGTGATGCAGATGTGTGGAGGAGTCCCCATGTGTGGGAGTGGGATGGATGGGGAGCAATGCTCCCCATGTAGCGGCAGTGGGATGAAGGGGTGGAGTGCTCCCCATGTACAGAGCTGATATGAAGTGGGAGGAAAGCTCCCCATGTGTTCAGGTTAAATGGAGGGGGAGGAGTGCTCCCTATGTGCAAGAGGTGGGATGCAGTGGGAGAAGTGATCTCCATGTGGGGGAGGTGAAATGTAGTGGGAGAAACACTGGAGGGGTCAGGGGATGAGAGCTTACAATGTATGGACGTGAGATGGAGGTTGAGCAATGATACCTATGTGTGGAGATGGAATGGTGGGAAGAGTGCTTTCCATGTTCAAGTTCAAGTTTATTGTGAAGGGATAAAATCCATTGAGCAAGCTCATTTGTAAGAAGGTTCCTTGTACAAGCAATGATAAAGACAATACATGGTGTGAGATACAAAAAGTAAGGGCACATAATATAAATTAAAATGAAGCAATTTTCTTTACTTTAGTATATACAATATGTACAATGTTGCATTCAACAAGGATTGAGATCAAATATCATTATATAAGACACTATGTCCACCATGTGGAAGAGGGTTGGAGAAGGAGAATTGCTCCCCATATGCAAAGGAGGCATGGAGGGGGAGGAGTGCTCTCTATGTACAAATGTGTAATGGAGGGGGAGGAGTGCTCCCCATTTGTGTGGAGATGGGATGGGGGGGCAGTCACTTAATGGCCACCATCCCAGACCCTACTCCAGCCTGTGGGTGAAACGCTTTAGAATGGGCACAGTTTAAGATACGAAGAAGCCAGCAGCAGAAGAAGGCCATTTGGTCTATCAAGTCTGCTCATATTGCAGGGTCCAAAGCTTGAGCTAATGTCCCTGCCCTCCCTCCCCACTCCTTCCATCCTCCCTACCCATGATATGAACATACGAACATGTGGCAGTTGTACAATCCACATCTCGTTGCTGGCTGCTGTAAAGTATTGGGTTGGTAGGTGGGGGTGCAAGAGGGGGCACCAGGCACTCAGGAGAACCCACTATATCCTACCCAGCAGAGTGGGAACAGTTGTGGAGGGCAGATGTAAGATACACATTTTTATATCTCAGTACCTCAGAGTGCTCTCCATGGTTAGAGTACGTTATGTGGGACAGCCTCTAGCTGAAGCAGAGTGTTCTGCAAGTATAGAGGAGTGACATAAGGTGAGGAAGTGCCAATCACCCAAAGCTCACTCCAACCTTCATGCTAGCTCTGGTTAAACAGGGACGGGTATGAAGGGGCAGACGTACAACTTGTATCTCTATCCCTTGTTGCTGCAGGGTGCTACCTTTGTGTGGAGGTGGGATGGGGATGGGGCATCATTCTCCCAGAGCCACCTACCTGGAGCCCACCCAATGCCAGTGCCAGCTTTCACGGAACTGGGATGGGTAAAGATGGACAGATGTGTGAACTACATCTGTCACTGGCTCTGGCAGAGTGCTCCTAATGTGCAGGAGGTGGAATGGAAGGAGAAAATGCTTCAAATGTGGAATGGAAGAAGAAAATGCTTCACATGTGCAGAAATGCTGAAAGATGTGTTGGGTGCAAATGGCCTCGGTCACCCAGTGGGTCTGGACCACAATCCCATTTCCAACCACCTGGTGCACATCAGGCTAGATAGAAACAGCTGTGGCTTGGCAAATGTGTAACTCACATTTCTGTCTCTGGCTAGAGCAGCCAATGTGCAGCAGTGGGATGGTTGTGGAGGGAGCACCAATCACCAACTTCTGCCAGGCCACAATCCACTATTTACCTTGGGCTGCCCACATGGAGGTCACCTTGTTACTGTGTCAACCTCTGTGGAGTGGGATGGGTGTGGAGGTGAAGATGAGTAACCTTCATCAGTCTGTGGCTACGACAGATTGTTCCATATGTGCTGATGTGAGCTGGAGGTGTAGGGGGCAGCAACTACCCAGGGGTGCCCATCCAGTGCCCACCCTACACTGTGCTAGTCAATGTGAAGGGGCAGATATGTGACCCACATATTTGTCTCTGGCTCTGTCTGGGTTCTCCTTTTGTACAGTGTGGTGGAATAGATGCACCAAGGGGAACGCATAGGGGAAACACCAGACCTCGCCCAACAACTAACACACCGAAATCTGGTCAATGGAAAATCATGTACACAAATGCTCGCAGTCTGGGAAACAAGATCCCAGACCTGCAGGCAATAATGACAGAGGCTAAACTGGACATAGTAGCAATTAATGAGACATGGTTTACAAGTAACCACATTTGGGAGACTTCAGTACCTGGCTATGTACTGTTCAGAAGAGACCGAGGTGCAAAAAGGGGGGTGGACCATTATGTCAATGAAAATATCAAAGCTACAGAAATTCAGAATACACATAAGGAGCCAGAAGAACTGTGGGTCACCCTGGAAACAGGAAATGGGACAGCCATATGAACTGGGGTTGTCTACAGGCCTCCAGACCAGGGGGAGGACATAGACACATTACTGTTAGAAGATATACAAAACATGACAACTAAAGGGGAGGTTCTGATAATGAGACACTTCAACATGCCAGATACAGATTGGTCAATACCAGCAGGAACATCTGCCAGAACTAGACACATGGTGGATTCCCTGTAGGGGGGAGGGCCTCAAACAACTTGTACAACAACCCACAAGAGACAGAGCTATCCTAGATCTAGTACTGACTAATGGGGAAAGGATCACACATCTTCAGGTGGAAGGTCACCTGGTGGCCAGTGACCATCACATGGTATGGTTCAATTTGGCAACTAGAATTAGGGAGGCAGAATAGCGCAGTGGTCTAAGGCTCTGAGTTGTAAATCTGGAGACCTGGGTTTGAATCCCACAGCCCCCACGTGCATACTGTGTGACCCTGAGCAAGTCATTTCTATTCCCTTGTGCCCTAATGCACCTGTAAACAAGCTTTCAGCTTAGGGTGCCATTCCTGGTAAAATAATTGCTAAAAAAAACGAACAAAAAAAAACAACCTAAATCATCCTAATCCAAGGCACAAATATGGGACTTCAGAGGAGCTGACTTTGATAAGATGACCAACAGAGTTAAGCTAGTCCCAGCAAAAAGAAATACAGGTGAGGGGGTACAGGCAAAGTGGGCAAGCATTAAGGGTGCAATACTTGAAGCAACATCCCACTGTGTTAGAGAGAAAAGGAAGTGCAAAAGAAGAAGGAAACTACTTTGGTTCTCAAAAACAATAGCAGAAAAGGTCGGAGCCAAAAGGCTAGCCTTTAGGAAATATAAGGGAACACAGCAGGATGAAGATAGGGAGGCATACCAAACTTCCCTAAGGGAAGCAGGGAAGGCAGTAAGGCAGACAAAGGCCCAAACCGAGGAAACACTAGCACAAACAGTAAAAGAAGGTGACAAGACTTTCTATCGATACATTAGTGAAAGGAGAAAGTCCAGAGGGAGTATTGCTAAGATCAAAGGGCATAAGGGGGCCTGTGAGGAGAAGGACCATGTAAAAGCATCTATCCTAATAGATACTTCCTCAGTATTTACTGAAGAGATTAAGGCACGGCCCACAGCTCAGCACCATGGACATGGGGAAGGAGGTGTGCACTAGTCCCTTCACAAAAGAAAGGGTCCTATAAGAGCTCAATAAGCTCAGGGTGGACAAGGCACTGGGACCTGATGGCATACATCCCAGAGAACTAAAGGAGCTAAGGGTGGAACTAGCAGAGCCATTATCAGAACTGTTTAGTGAGTCTCTGAGCACAGGAGAGGTCCCAGAATACTGGAGAAGGGCTCATGTGATCCCACATCACAAGAGTGGTAGCACGGAGGAGGCAGGGAACTACAGACCAGTCAGTCTTACCTTAGTAGTGGGCAAGATTATGGAGGCACTCCTTAAGGAAAGGATAGTGCAACACGTGGAATCCATAGGAGCACAGGATCCAAGACAGCATGGGTTTACAACAGGAAGGTCCTGTCAAACTAATCTCATAGATTTCTTTGACTGAGTAACCAGAGTGGTGGACCAAGGGGAGCAGTTGATGTCACCTACCTTGACTTCAGCAAAGCTTTTGATACTGTTCCACATAGAAGACAGATTAATAAGCTGGGTAGTCTCGGGGTGGGTCTGAAGTTGGTCAACTGGGTGGAAAACTGGTTGACTGGCAGAAAACAGAGAGTGGTGGTAAACGGTATACAGTCAGAAGAGATGCAAGTCACAAGTGGGGTACCTCAGGGATCAGTCCTGGGGCCAGTCCTCTTCAATATCTGCATCAGAGACATTGCAGATGGACTGGAGGGTAAGGTTTGTCTGTTTGCAGATGACACCAAGATCTGCAACAGAGTAGATGATCCAGATGGGGTGGGCAGAATGAGGAGAGATCTGGATAAACTTGCAAAATGGTCGGAAGAATTGCAACTGGGGTTTAATGCAAAGAAGTGCAAGATCATGCACATATGGAATAGAAACCCTGAAGCCACCTATAGGCTGGGAGGAGAGTTGCTGGCAGTCACAAGGAAATAAAAAGGCTTGGGCATCATCATCACCGAAGACCTGAAATCATCCAAGTAGACCACTGAAGCAGTAGGTAAGACTAGGGGAATGTTGGGGTGTATTAGTAGGGGCATCACAAGTCAGAAGAAAGAGATAATAATCCCTCTTTACAAGACACTGGTTAGGCCCCATCTGGAGTACTGCATGCAGTACTGGAGGCCACACCTTCACAAGGACATTAACCAAATTGAGGCAGTCCAGAGAAGGGCAACCAAAATGGTGCAGGGACTGCATCAGAAAACATATGAGAACAGATTAATGGAGCTCAATATGTATACCTAAGAGCAAAGGAGGGAGAGAGGTGATATGATTGAAACATTCAAACACCTTATGGGCATTAACAAGGTGAAAGAGTCTAACAAGTTTTAATATAAGAAAAATAGCAGGACAAGAGGACACAGCATGAGATTAGAGGGAGGCCAATTAAGGGGTAATGTAAGGAAGTTCTTTTTCACAGAAAGGGTGGTGGATGCATGGAACGGCCTACCTCAGGAAGTGATGGATATGAATACAGTGCAGGGCTTCAAACAGGCATGGGATAGGCTTAAGGGAGAAATACAGATGAGTATGAATAGATAGGGCAATGACAGAGTAAATGTCGATGGCACATTCATAAGGTAGAAAAAGAAATGGGCAGATTGGATGGGCCTTGCGGTCCTTATCTGCCGTCAACTTCTATGTTTCTAAGTTTATTTTACACTATGCCTCTCCTGGTCTTTTACTCTATCTCTAACATCCGCTCCCCACGTTGAAAAGGAAACTCTGCAGCACTGCTGTCTGTCCCAGTCACGGCACTCTTGCTGCCACTTTCTCTGCCTCTCTGTATGTGCTGTCTCCTTCCACTGAGCTTCAGAAAGACAAACAGAGTCAGAATGACAGCAAGGTGCCAGAAGAGTGAGTGGAAATAAAATGGATCGCAGCCAAGCTCAGGTGCACACCGTACTCCACTTCTCTGTTTGGGCGGGGGCATTGACACCATATCTGACTGGAAAGATTGGACCTGCACATATATGCTGCACTGGAAGCAGATATTACTGTTGCTGGGTCTCTTAGGGGTGGGGGTGAGAGGATGGGTGGGGGGAGTAGACTCTACTAGGGGACAGGCCACCCATTAAATGAATATTTGTTCAGGTGCAGGTCTGAGAGCCACCGGTCATCGTGGTTATGGTCACTACATTGCACTGCCCCCAATCTCACACTGCCAAGGTGACAGCCTGTCACCTGGTGATCACTCTCATTCAGCTAACTCGCCACAACTCAGCATGTTGCTGTCACTGTTTGGGGGCTCTTTCTCTCTGCTCTGTCCCTGACACTGGTACTACTCACCATCTCTTTCGATCTTGTGCTTTCTTTTGGGGGGGGGCGCTGCCACCTCTCCTTCTTAGTGTCTGTCCCAGCAGCCCGTGCCTCTCTCTCTCCCTACCATTCAGGGTTAGGCTACAGCTCTGCAGGCAATGCTACCTCACTTCTCAGCATTCTTGCTCATTGTATTGTGCAGCGGGGTGGAAGGCACACTGAGGTAGCATTGATACTAGGAGATCCTCATGGCGGGTCAGTGGGTACCATCACAGAGAGCGATAATCAGGCTGGGCACTGTGGCACAGATGAAGCACTGGAGAAAGAGGAGCTCAGGGACAAAAACAAATGCTGTCATTCACACAGAGACACAAACAAGTTCAACACGGACATCTGTCTGGGGAAAAATAAATAATATTTACTTGTTCTTTACTGCTAGGGATGCTTACAGCTTATGGTACAGAGAGTGGGGGATGCAGTGTATGACTGGGTACCCAGATATCTGCAGGATAGGTGGGGAGACAAGCATTAAGATCAATAAGGGCATGAATGAAAGGAATAAAGCACTCTCATTTGAGAGGACACCGGGGAGTTGGTGTCGATGGCTGAGCCCTAGGGCTCTCTGAGGGGCCTATCATATGGTGGGCGCTACCAGGGATCTCTGTGGTTGCTGCTGTGGCTAGCCACCATTCGTTGGGTTTCATTGGGCTGCCCTGGTCATAGAGTGGTGTCTGACCCTGAAGAGGCCTTTCAGAAGAAAGTGTACTCCGATATTTTTGGACTCTCTTCTCCTGTTCATGATTCTGAATCACGGTCAGAGTGTCCTTATTTTATTTGCTCATTGACAGTGAGAGTGTCAAAAACCAGTATCTGATCTTGAAGAAACTTTCGAGAGGAATTTTATTTTGGATTTCTGGACTCCTGTTCTCCTGTTTTTAGTTAACTGTTTTATTTTATTTATTGACAGTGAGAGTGTCAATTAATAATTGTTTCCCCAGACTCTAGTAGTGATAGTACATAAGAGTTGGAACTGGGGGTTTATTTTATTTTTATTTTGTTTATTTTTATTTTGGAAAGATTTCTAATTTGGTTTACATCTACCTAGGGAGATGAGAGCTCCCGAGAAGACTGTCCTTTTCTGATTGGTGGTGAGAGGACCTTTGGACTTGGGCTTATGAAATTTTCTCTGAAATGTTTTTTTGTTTTATGTTTTTTTATGTTAAATGTGTTTTCTGTTTTTTTCTTTCAAACTTCTTTAGTTTTATGTTAATTATTGGGGGGAAGGTTATAAATAATTATTATATTAGTGGGATTTGATAGGATTGTGTATTGGTTTATTATTTTCTTTTGGTTTTGGTTTGTTTGGGTTTTGTTTTGAATAATTGGATAGTCCGAGGAAGGTTCTTTGTTTTAAAATGTGTTGGGGTTCTACCTCCATGGCGTTGTGCTATTTCGACCCTTCACCCCTTTTCCCCCTCCTCCTCTGCAGTTTACAACTTACCTGCGTTGTAGGGTACTGGGTATTGTGCAGAGGAATCGGGGAGGGGGTTGGGAGCGTGAACAGTGGGGGACAAATGAGGGGGGCCACCACATTGGGGAAGTGAGATCCAGGAGACATCCTGGGGCAAAATGGAACCAGGAGCGTGGTTCACCATGCCTAGTTTTCATACCCAAGGGCACTACAAATAATGGTAGACAGGTGGTCTGGGCAGTCTGGGTGGTTCACCCAACTCGGCCAGTGTTATGCAATGCTAGGTCCATTAAAAATAAGACTGCAATTATTGCAGAGCTTACTAAATCGGTGGACCTAGCTTGCAGCACCAAGACCTGGCTGGACGAAAATTCTGGCCCCGTTTTGGAGGCTGCAGTTCCTGCCAGGTACTCGGTGACACACTTCCCGAGATCGGATTGCGGGGTGGGGGGGGTGGTAGCGGTCTGTTTTAAGGCCGAACTAAACCTCACAAATGTATCGGGGGGAGACGGAGTCATTTGAGTGTACCGTAATGGTGGGTGTAGGATGTGGGATCGTTCTAATCTACCGTCCACTAGGTGATGAGAAACGATTCCTCCAGGAAGTGGCAGACTTTGTAGTCGACATGGTGTTTGAGTCACCCAGGCTGATGGTGCTGGGTGACTTTAACGCCTGGGTCAATGACAAACTCTCGCATTTTGGTCAGCACTTCTTCCAGTTGATGACATCTCTGGGCCTTACACAGGTTGTTTCCACTGCCACTCACAATCAAGGTCACTCTCTTGACTTAGTCTTCCTCCTGGGGATTGAGGCCTCCAACTTGGAGGTGGAACCAGTTGGATGGTCTGATCATTACACTGTGGGGTTTAGTTTTAGCACCCCCCCCCCTTGTAGGCCAACCCCTGTAGAGATGATTCGGTACCGCCCTTTATGAGATATAAATTCTCAAGGCCTAATGGCAGTCCTGGATCTCTCGTCCTTCCCAGTGGCAAACAATGACCCAGAGACCCTCATGGTGGCTTATAATTCAGCCATTACAGAGGCTCTGGATATCATTACTTCTGTCTGTGTTCATCCACTCTCCCTTCACCCTCAATCCCCATGGTTTGATGGGACTCTGAGGGAGATGCGGCGACTTGGACGAAGATTGGAGCGTTGTTGGCAGAAGTTCGCTCTTAATGCCGACCACCTTAGATTGGTGGACCATTAACAAGTCTATCAATCCGAAATTTCCCGTAAGTAGGCAGAGTTCCTATCCAGGGAGACTGTGGCTGCTCAAAATTGACTGGCTCAGCTGTTCTGAACTGTGGACAGACTGTGCAACCCAGCCTGTCTACAAGTTCGGAAAGCATTTTCGCAAGAAAAGTGCCATGAACTTGCTCGATTTTTTGCAAATAAAGTTGCCGACATCAGATCAGCTTTCCATCCAGCACACTGTATGGTTGCTGTGGTGGACCAGTGCGGGTTCGCATATCTTGGTCTTCCTTGGAGTACATTTGGCCGGCCGGCTTACATGGATGTCATGCGGATTGTCCAGAGTGTGCGCCCTACATGCTGTAGTTTGGATCCGGGACCTACTTTCCTAATTTTGGGTTGTAGTGATGTCATTGGCCCTGTCCTAGCTTGGATAGTCTGGTGCTCCTTGGAGATGGGTGAGTTTCCAAGCTCCCTAAAAGAGGCAGTGGTAACACCACTCTTGAAGAAAGCTTCTCTGGACCCAGAGTGCCTTGCTAACTACAGACCAATCTCTAACCTTCCCTTTGTGGGGAAGGTGATTGAGAAAGTAGTGGCCACACAGCTGGAGGACCACTTGACCATCCATGCCATCTATGAACCCCTCCAGTCTGGATTTTGAAAGAAGCATAGTACCAAGACAGTGCTGATTCAGGTGCTCAATGATCTCCTGTTGGCTAGAGATGGGAGGTGCCGCTCTATCTTGGTCCTCCTAGATCTCTCATCAGCATTTGATACTGTGGACCATGGGGTGCTACTTGATCGCCTGAGGCTCATTTGTGGACTATTGGGTACAGTCCTCATGTGGTTTACATCGTTCCTCACGGGAAGATCTCAGAGGGTGGTGTCAGGGTTTTTTTCCTCGGACCCGGTCTCATTAATGTGTGGAATTCCTCAAGGATCAGTGTTGTCCCCCATGTTGTTCACAGTATATATGCTGCCCCTCAGAGACATGGTAAGAAGGTATGGGCTGAGGTTTCACTGCTATGCTGATGATACCCAGCTCTACCTTTCTTTTGCCCCTGATCAGGATGGAGCTGCCTCAGTCTTTAATAACTGTCTTGCCGAAATCCAGGAGTGGATAGATGCTAGCTGGCTAAAATTGAACTCTGATAAGACTGAGGTATTGGTAGTGGATCCTGGTCACCGGATAGAGAGGTTGGGGGGGGGTCACCCTCTGATTTATTTCTTGGGGGTGAGCCACTCCCAACCTCTGAACGGGTGCATAACCTGGGGGTAATTTTTGATGATGGGCTTACCCTGCATTCTCAGGTGTTGGCTGTCATCAGTTCCTCATTTTACCATCTGAGGAATATCACCAGGATCAGGCACCTTGTTCCATCTGACAACCTTCCCACCTTGATTCACACCTTTGTGACCTCGTGCTTGGACTACTGCAACTCCCTTTACCTAGGGCTACCTGAGGTAGAAATCCGACACTTACAGCTAGTGCAGAACGCTGCAGCACAGCTGTTGACAGAATCCTCACGGCTCTGTCATATTTTGCCAGTGCTGCACGATATTCACTGGCTGCCAGTTAAGCAGTGGATCACCTTTAAAGTTGGCTTGCTGACTTTTAAAGCTCTACATGGACTTGGTCTGGACTACCTGAAAGAGCTCCTGGTTCTTCATTGCCCCAAGTGATCACTCCACTCAGCCAAAGAGGGGTTGCTAGAGATTCCGAGGGTATGTCTGAAATCTTCTGGGTCCAGAACATTTATGTGTGTGGCCCCTACCCTCTGGAATTCTCTACCCCATTGGTTACGTGAGCACACGATCGTGGAGGGTTTTAAACAAGCACTAAAAACCTGGTTATGGAGTCAAGCCTATGGCATTTAATGGATGGAAAGAGTTTAAGATTTTATGATTATATAATTGGCTTTAAGATGTGTTATTGATTATGTTGTGGAATTTTAATGATGTGATTTTACTTTGTTAGGCGCCTTGGTTCTGACAGGCGCCTTAAAAATAAAGTTTATTATTATTATTATTATTATATTATTATTATTTCTTTCAACTAGACAATGGCTTTGAGCTGTGAAACTGTGACCGGTGTCACGGTCCGGTTGCATGCTCATTGGTCTGCCAGGGACAAGCTCATTGTGGATTGCTGTGCATTGGACTCATCCCTGACACACCTCTGAAATGTCATTCTACCACAAGATGTTTCTTGCACACATGCAAGGAAATATAAAAAAACTATATAGCATTTAGATTAGTGACTACCCTCATTTGAAAGGCATTTTTGTCCTGAACACAAAAATGTAAAATAAAGGACTTGGGGTATAGAAATCCAAGGGCAGAGTACACATGGGTGAAGTGGTATTGACAATATTAAGAAAGCACACATTCAAAAAAAGAGCTTTTACATACAGTTGATTACTGTTTAACAATATTTTGCATCTATGGCTGCAACTGTACATCTGATGCAAACCCATAAGGACATCAATCAATCAATCAATTAATCAAGTCTTTATTTAACCAGGTGTTTGTCGTTGAGCAGAAGCTCATTTGCAAGATGGACCTAGGTGGAGCATGAACAATTGTATATACAGGTCAACACAGGTATTTACAAGGCAATACAGATAATACTGTTTACAGAGAGGAAGAACAAGAAGTTCATATGTACATAGAATTATACAGATATTGTACAGATTACAGGGTATTTACATACATAGAAGTGTCTATAGGATGATAAAGCAGGTTATCTATGGTTGCAGGAGGAAGTAACGGAAGAAAAAAATAAAATAAAAATATACACCAGGTAGAGGTGGAGGTGGGGGGGAAGGGAGGGAGGTAGGGGGAGAAAGGCTAGGAGGGCACAGTGCACAGAGAGGAGTTGGTAAAACCGGATGTAGAGAAGGTGGCTGGAGAAAAGGAATATGTGTGAGCCCCAGGATTGAATGCTATAAAGTATGGGGCATGGTAGGATGTCACAATCCGGGGTAGTGAGCTCCTATCTGAGGTTGGGAAAGGAAGGATAAGGGGATGGACAGGCCTAGTATTGATAAGACAGGGGGATAAGAGAGAGAACAATTAGGCTTGTGAGGAGCAAGCTGGGGGTTCAGTACTTAAAACTGGGTCTAGGCATGGCTATATTCCAGTGCAGACACCGGTAGTGGGTCTGAGTGGGTGAAGCAGTTACATACTTCTCTGATTGTACGGAAATAAAGCATTTTGAAGGCATTTATACTGATTAGAGTGCTTAATTTGAGGTTTTTTTGTAGATCATTCCATAAGGTAGGTAGCACGATGCTTATGGCTGCCCTGCCGAAGCGGGATTTTGCTTTGGGTACTTTAAGTGTAATAGCTGAGTAACTTCTTAATGCGTATTTCCCAATTATACTCAGGGGAAGACAGCAGGAGATATAGTAAGGCAGCTTATTAGAGATGGCTCTATAGGTCCAGAAAGCAGCGTTTCTGTAGTGCCTGAACTTTATTGGTATCCACCCCATTGCCACATATAGGGTGCAGTGATGAGTGTCGAAGGGAAGTCCTGTTATAAACCTCAGTGCTCTATGGTAGAGTGTGTCCAGTTTAGCCATGTAAGAGTTGGGGCATTGGCTATAGAGGAAATCAACGTAATCAACCAATGACAGGAAAATGGATTGGACCAGTTGTTTCTTGGCATCTCTTGTGAGAAATTGGTTGATTCTAAAAAACAGGTCAAGCCTTTGCCGAAGTCGTTTTAGCAAGTCCTCGATATGTTCAATGAAGGAGAGTCTTTGGTCTATCCAAACTCCCAGATACTTGAATTTTGTAACAAATTCTAGTTTTTCACCTAGAACTGTGGTAATTTGGGGAACTGTCCCACTGGACACAGGGTTAGCTGTATGGATGAAAAGGAAGAGGACCATCGCTTTAGTTTTTTTGACGTTAAGGAGTAGCTGTTTTTGGAGGAGTTGGCTTTGCAAAAGGTTGAATTCTGACTGTAGGTCATTGCAGACAACTTCAGGTGTTGGGTGACTCACGTAGAGAACTGTATCATCTGCAAACAGATGGATGTTGGCTTCTTTAATACAGTAGTCAATGTTATTAATGTAGTTTGCAAAAAGTAAGGGCCCTAATATAGAACCTTGAGGTACCCCTCTTTGCAGAGTTTTTAAGGGGGACAGGCCTTCTTCGGCTTTAACTTGTTGAAGGTGCCCTGTAAGATAGTCAGTAAACTAGTGCAGAGAGGAGGGGTCCACACCTATGGTTCGAAGGAAGGAGAGAAGCAGACTATGGTCGACAGTGTCAAAAGCCTTGCTTAGATCAAGGAAAACATTCCTCACTTGAAGCAAAAAGGGGGGTGGAAGCCATAACTGACTCCTTGTTTTTGTGTTAAGAGGGTGTTTCTTTACAGCAAAAACAAGGAAAGGTATAATTTCTAAAATGTGCAGATGAGCATGGGGACCACTTTTTTCCAGAGCATGCCACCACCAGCAGCTACCACTTCAAGACTGCTACTACCCCTGTCTAATAAAATCAGGGGAAAAACAGAAGTTGTTTACCAGCACTGAGATCAATATGGTTAACATACATTTGCCAGAAATCACTGCTTAGAAAAGAATGAGAAAGTGACTGTGATGATGAGCAAGTCCTAGACCAGATCTCTAGTTTGTTAAAAGGCTCCTCCTGAGTCTGATTCATACAGCTGCATGGGCCAAGCTCCACAGATGTTATGCCATCATCAGATTTGTGTAACAGCACTGTGGAAGCACGTAACTGGACCACTGTCTGATGTGCTGCCACAGTGCTTCGATATAGTTTCCAGTGATTCTGTTTATGCAGCCCTTCCCCTCCATGGGCCACATAAACATACCCACTTCCCTGTGCACTACTTTTCTGTTCTGCAACTGCAGTACTGACGGACACCATGTGCAACATGGTGACGTTGACTTAAACTATGCATGCATGACTATTGTGCATACATAGTTATGTCAACATCACCATGTTGTGCAGGGCTGACTACAGGGCAAACTTCACATGTGCGAGTATTACACATGCGCAGTACTGTAATTGCTGCAGTATTACTTTTGGCTGACTCCAGTGCAATGAAAGCACCACATATTCTTTTCCATGCTCTTACCACTCCTAAAAGCTCTCCAAAGCCATATCGGCTCTGACCAGAGTTTGTTTAGTTTAGGAACTTCCAATTCCCTAGCACCTTTGCTTCTCAGTGAGAAACTATGATTTGGTTTGGCTAATTTCTCAATTAAACATGGGGGTGTGTTGTTTTTTTAAGATTCTTTGTACCAGGGTTGCCCAGATTCATATTCTCCTCCTTTCAAAGGGCAACCATCCTAGCCTTTGGTACATCACACAGTAATGTGTATTGTAATCACACTGGAGTGCCAATCGTGCCAGTCTGTTATAGATTATATCAACCCCATGTAGTTGAGCCTTATTTGCATGTACATAACTGTGACTACTATAGTCTATAACTGGTAAAATTAATTGATTTGCCACAGTCTGCAGTATTACTTTCGTCAAACAATAAGATGTTCTCCTTAATGCTCCTGTTCTAGAGTTTATTTTCCTTATTAACTCTTTGATGTGTAAATTGAAAGACAGATGTTGATCAAATATCATACCTAAATACTTGTAACTAGTTGCTTGTGTTAGCATTTGACCTTCTATTGTTTTTATTTCTAACTTAGGTGCATCCTTTCTCTGGCTGCTTGAGATGCAATGAAAACCATAGTTTGTGTTTTCTTTGTATTTTATAGTAGTTTTGAGGAGAGGAACCAATCCTGCATTACTAGAAAGTCCTGTTGCAGTCTGTCCACAAAGCTTCATTCATTGTATTTACTTTGACAATTAAAGGCAAAATAATTACCTTTCATAATAGACAAAAGAGCATATAAAGCCAGCCAGGTGACGCTGTGGGTTGAGGTGCATGCCACACTTCGCTCCATACCAACAACTTGTTGTTGCTGTGGGTTGGCCAGGGGAGGCAGAGGATCAAGCATCCAAGGGACTGCTGTCCTGTCCCGGGAAGGGAAGACTGCTTGCTCTGCCAAATGACTGCCACCAAGTAGAGGCCTGTTGGCAATGCACTTTGGGAGTGATAGATATGAGTGGTGCTGTGGTACCCTGCAGTATGCCCGGGCCTCCATATGTGCACACTGACAAGTGTGCCCCAGTGTGGGGAAGAGAAAAAATAGAGGATAATGGTGGCAGGACAGGCTTTTATAAAGTTCTGCCCACTGATCCCTCACCCACTGAATCATCAGGACCTGGACACCGAGAACTGGATTTGTACTTTGGGGGGAGGATGACCATCCCCTTCCTGACTCCATTATGGAGGGTGATCCTTGGGGGTATTCAGGACAATAGGTAAATTTTGGGGAGATGTCAGATGGTGGGGGTCATTGGGGCAGGGCTGAAGAGAAAGCCCAGCCTGTCCTGGTCAAAGGAGTGTAAACAGAATATGTAAAAGAGCATATAAACCTCTACCAGTCTAATTTTAGTGTTAAATACCCAACACCCCTCATCAAGTTGCCAACGATTATTTTCTGACAGATCATGCATAATGAAAAGCTGTATTTCAGAAATATTGTAGTGTTATATCAGCCTGGAGATGACTTTTTGGATATCGGTAAACATCCACAGAGTTTGAGAATGTGCAACAATGGTTGGTGGATAATGTAGTGTTGCTTAATATTTCAAAAACTAAATATATTTTGGTTGCAACGTAAATTGAATCAATCTGGATCTTTCCCTTCCCTCTGTGATTTATCTAGGGCTAAAATTGAACATGTGATGCACTTTTAATACCTGGGATTTATATTGGACCAAAATATAACATATCAAGATCATATTAGCTATGTTGTTAAAAATGTACATTCCAGATTTGGGCAGTTAGACAGATTAAGCAGCTATCAGTTCACTCAAGGAAGGTTCTGGCACAATCTCTGTTGTTTCAGGTTATTGATTATGATCTTTCAATGTATTCTTCTGCTACCATTACTGCTCTCCAATGTGTGCAAACAATATATCATTCAGCCTGTAGATTTACTACTTCTGCTTCTTGTACTACTCTTCATTGTGCTTTGTATAATGTTTTAGGTTTTTTGAACAGAGAGTAAATTATTTTGGTTTGTTCACAATCAAACAGATTCGGTTTTCTCAAAAACCTTCTTCATTTATATCTAATGCACCAGTTAGTTCTCATTCTCACAGTACCAGATAATAATTGGAAATTGAACCTCCCCTGCTGCAGATCTTCATTGGGCCAGATAACTTGGCTCTATCTGGTCATAACATTGTGGAATGACTTGCCTAATTGTATTTTATTTTGAAATTCTTTATATGTTTTTAAAACATGTTTGAAGCAGCATTGTCTTATTAGTTCTACTTGTTCTTGTTGTAAATAATCTATTTGTTTGAACTGGATTGATATTGTCTTTGTGTCTGGGTCACCCATGAAAATGAGCATTTGATGCCATTGGGTTTTACTAGGTTACCAAATATTAAATAAAATAAATATAAATAAATAAATTATCACTCACACTGAGTTTAGCTTGTCAGCTGACACTGCAATGTGCAAACTGCTTCTCCACTCCCTAACATTTTGTGATCCCCATAAGTTTATCATGTAATTTAATTTTTAAAGAGACCATTAAGGCCTGGTTATGTAATGAGTTTACATGATCGCATCACCTGGGCTTTCTCTGAAGATTGCTACTACTACTTAAAACTACTCAGATGTATCTATTCTGAAAACCTTACATGGAAAGGCATACTGAGCTGGGACTGGTACATGTCAATTCCAGGTGTGTGTGTATGTTGGGGTGGGGAGGGAGGAAGAGAATTGGAAGGCTTTGCCTGAAGCTTGTTGGGGGGGGGATAGCTCCTCCCCCATCCTCTTCTTAAACCTGCAGCTTCCACTCCTTCTGCTTAGAGCGAGTCGGACTCGCTTGTTACATTGCTGCTTGGTCCTGTGGCAGCTCCTTCTGTTTCCCTCCCCATTCCTGTAGTCTTCTGTGCTCCTCCTCCCTTCCCTTGCCTCCTGTTGCTGTACTTTCTGACTGCTCCTCTCCCACCCATGTTGTTGTCCCTTTGTTCTTGCTCCTTCCCCCCCTTGGCTCTCTGTCACCTCTTTCGTTCCTGCTGTTCCTGTCCCCCATACCTCTCATTATCTCCTGTCTGCTCCTTTTGGGGTTTCGTCTCTGAGCAGCCATTCCGCACCATGCTGCCTTTTGTAGTCTGTTTGCTGAGTTCCTCCCTCTGCTCTGGCTGCTCCTCCAGCTCTGCCATCCAGGCTGCTGTCTCTGCCTTCCCGGACTGCCTCCTCCATCCTGCAGCTCTACCATTGGCTCACAACTTTGCACCCAGGTACACTCCAGAGGCCCTGGCTTTGTATGTTTGCCTCTCTCTGCTGCTGCTTCTGACTTGGTCTGCTGACAATGTATTTTCTGACTGGGTCAAGCCGCAGGCCCACAAGTTAGACCAGCATGGTCTCCATGCCCCATAACCTGGAACATTATGTCAGATCTAGAGTTCCATTTGGCCCAGAGGTCCACGTGTTTTTCAGGAGACAGTCTTAATTTAGCCATTATTTCTTCCATCCTTTGGATCTCCATGAACATTATAACCAAAGAGTCGAAGGATTGAGCAGTGGGTTTCAACAAATTCAAGGTAATCTCTTTCTGAGCTGCCATGTATAGTATCAGAAGCAGATGCTGCTGTATATTTCTCCATTGTCTGTAACCCTCATGCCTAGTACAAGATGCTTAAATTCAAAGGGAATGCATGTGACCATCTCAGCTGCTCCCTCAAGGAGACATGCTTTACTACTGCTCACTTTCTTCCTGGGACAGTCCACAGGGACATTTGACTACTAAATGCCATCCATCGGGGATGCTCTACCTAGCTAACCTACAGTCTCCATATTGCACTCAGGGATATCTTTATCTGCCTTCGATCTTACTGGATCTGTCCTTCTCAGGCTTTCTGCTCTACTGAGTTGGCGGACCACATGGGGTCCACCATTCCTCCTTCACCCTGCATGGGGGCCTGGCTGTTTATATTCACTTTGCCTACTCAATGTATTCCTGCTTCACCCCACAAGGGGGCCTGCCTGTTGCTCAGTGCTTTCCGCTTTGCCCCGCATGGGGTAAGGCTACCTGCTTAATGCATTCCTGCTTCACCCTACAAGGGGGCATGGCAGTCTATCTCTGCTTCACCCCGCAAGAGTGCCTGGCTGCCTGCTCAATGCATTCCTGCTTCACCCGCAAGGGGGCCTAGCTGCTTGTTCATCACATTTCTGCTTCGCCCTTTAAGGGGGCCTGGCTGTTTATCTCTGCTTTGCCCTGCAAGGGGGCCTGGCTGCCTGCTCACCACATTTCTGCTTCACCTCACAAGGGGGCCTGGCTGCTTGCTCAACACATTCCATCCCACCATGGCTGACCTATGTGGGGATCTCACCTTCTCTACTGGAACTATGCAATATTGGATCACGTGATATTTGCCATTCTCTTCTACCCTGCGAAGCAAGCGGAGGCCTGGCTGTTTGCTCACTGCATTCCATTACATTTTCCAGAATGGACTTCTTCCATCACAGCACTCAAAGAATAGACTTCCACCATCAAACTCGAGGACATGACTATCGATCAGCTGGACTCCACAGACTGATCGACTTCTGCTCTATAGCTCACTTAGGATCACCATCGATATCAAGGATATGTCTCTTCAACCACCGACCTGGATCTAGTACTAAAATGAGCAAGTCAGTACTTTAGCCTAACTAGGATTACTCTCATTTAGTATGCCCAGACGACAGGCAGGTCAGTAGCCATGGGTCTTCGGAGGTTCCCCCAAAGGTTTTTTTTCCTCTCCTACATGCTACTAGCTGCACTCTCCAGAGTTGGAGGAGGTAATCACATCAGAAATTTAATTATTTTGGGGCCTTCAATCATACTCTTACCTAGCATCCTGCCAAAGATGGGATATAGAGAAAGGCCAAAAGATTAAGTTTCTAACATCAACCATATCTCATCCAGCTCAAACATTCTAAGCACCAACTATATCATCCAGTTCCTATATACTACAAGTACTGAAAAAGTACCAGTCCAGCTCTAACGTATCTAAGCACCAATCATATCTCACCCAGTTCTTACATATCACAAGCACTGAGCTATGTACCCACACATTAAAATAGTGCCAAGCACCTCAATCAATGCCACGTACACATCAAAATCATGAAATGGGGGTGGGGTGATTGTGGCACAAAAGGTGTTCAGTTTAATTTGGTACACTTTAGTCTGGATCATAAGACAGCAAATGTTAATATAAGTAAAGAACCAATGAAAGGCAGCTCCTCTAGTTTTAAGTGCCTGCAATCAGGACTTAATATTATTATTTGACAACTTATAATCTAGACTGAAGGTGTAACAAATTAAACTGATCACCTTCTGCGTTACTGTCACCCCCCCCTCACTTATTTACAAGCCTATGCTGTAAATGGAAGTAATAGGTCCAGTTGGAGATGGGGGGGTGGTGGGTGACAAGCATTAGCACTTTATTTTATTTCCTTTTTAGGTATTTAAAAAATCCATGTCAAAAACATCACACAAATAATTTAACTAACTAGCTCTAGTACTAGTCGGACTCTGTCACAGGAGCCTAGATGACAGCTGTCCTGCCCTACATATGGCACAGATGCCATTTGTTGATTTTCTTACCTTTAGCTTCTGCTGGTCTGGACTATCTGCTGTGCCATGAATCATGATCAGCTTCAGCTTTGCTTCACAAATTCTTTGTCCAGGCACAGGAAGGAAGTGAACCCCTTGAAACTAGTAGAGCATTAGCCCTGAGAAGTCTCTCTTCTGCTGCAGCAGTGCTTCATGTTGCTTCACAGAGACCACTGGCCGCTGCCTCCCTCCAGAACCTATGTGGAATTCCTGGTGGAATCCTTATGCTGTGCTGTCTACATAACACTACTTCCATCTGCCATCCGACTGTGCTAACTTGACTGAATCGAATTCCTATACAACTCCAGACTGATTCGGTAACTGTTCAAGTGGTTCAAGTCCCTCCAACAATTATTCTGGCTGCTGCTACTACATTAAAATTACTGCTGCTGAGTGCTCAGTCAGAAAAGGAGCTCAGCATGTTGCAATGTTTCTCTTGAAGAGCCTGCCACAGCTGATGAAAACAAACCACATGTGGCATGTGACATCACTCAGCAACTCAGCTGAGAGTCAATAGTACAGCTGCTAAGCCAGCCCAGTGGCATGGAGGGCTGAGGCATCCATGCCCTACCTCCTGCAATGCCAGCAACCCATACTCTCGATGCAAGTGGGCCACCAGGGGTCAGCCAGTGAGGGAGAGGATCGAACATCCGAAAGACAGCTCTCCTCTCCCAGGGAGGGGTGGGATTGGTGTCCGCTGCTTGCCTGGCCCCTAGAGGTGTCTGGGGGATGGTGCAGTTCACCCATAGCCAGAGGGGCAGATGCCCTGCATGCTGCACACAGAAGCATGTGCGGCTCTACCATTGGCATCATTGCATGCTGCCACACTGCACTCGGGGGTCGGGCTGAAAATGTAGAAAACTTCTGACTGGCAGGATGATGCTGGCCCCTCGCAGGCACCGCACCAGGCCAGCTGGCACCTCAAAGAAAGAGCCAGGAGGTAAGTCCAGTATATACCAGAGTAACAGGGCTGGAGGTGGCCGGAGGAAGACAGCCAGTCAGGCTGGGGTGGGGCCTGAGGAAGGCAGCCGGTCAGGAGGGGGAGAAACAAATGAAAAAAGAAATAGTACAGCTACTGAAATCACCGACCAGGGCCGGATATACACTGTCATGGGTCCTATGCACAGGAGTAACAGTGGACCCGTCCGATGTTGCCCCACCCTCAAAGATTGCACAGTGGCTTGTCCAGACCACGTCGCACAAACATTCACTACCTAACTCTAAGTAGCGCATTTTTCTTTACTACAGTTGTCACTTTCAAATTAATTACAGTAGTAGCCAAAGTCATGGTCAGATATTTCCTAAAATATCTGTAAAATTTCTAGAGAAACCTCCTGCTTTTTGCAGTTCCACAGTAGGGGCAGCAGAAAAAACTCTTTAGAAATTTCACAAAATATCTGGAAATATCTGATCATGTCTTTGGCTACTACTGTAAATATAGAAAAGATAGCACAATGTTATTAATTAGCAAATGTGAAGTCACGGTATAAAACAATGTACAGTATGTTCCTAACTATTTTTTCCCAGATATGAGTCTTCTGGCCCCTCCATACTACAGCCCTGCTTCTGTATTTGTGGGCAGTCCTATAGTGCTCAGATGGTGCTGTTTCAGTTGTCGACCCCCCTGCCCCCAACAGGCATCCACTGAGAGACCTACTCAAATAAAATGTTTTCACCAGTCAATGACCAATGGTTTCCTGATTAAAAATCCAGCCAAACAGGTTTTTCTGTATAGTAGGATTTTATAGTTTTCTAAGCTGCATTTTCTCTGCTTCACAAGAAAGTTATTGATAGAGCTGGGAGGAAGTTGTGAATTCCACTTTCACAGAACTTTTGCAAAATGTCATACATTTCTTGAAATTTTCCACACTTCCACCTCTGACAAAATCAGAATCTTCTGAATGTGTATGATGAATTTTCATACTGTTCCATGGAATTTTCTGGCTGAATTGCAGAATAATACACATGAACTGTGGAATGGCATTTCTGAGGAATTCCATTCCATGGTTTAATACATTAATTAACAAGGTAACAGGTCAATTGGTAGCTGCAATAATAGCACAGAATAAACCATGCTGTACTAATGCACAAAGCATTGACAGTGACAAGGGTATAATGTCATTAGTGAATTACCACTACCCCTGTCGCTGTCCATGGGGTGGAGGAAGGGCTGGAGAAGCTTCAGGTGTGGTACCTGGTCAAGTCGCTCCTGTGGTGGAGTGGCTAAGAGACTAACATCTGGAGCAATGGAGACCTGCTGACCAAGGTTTGGTTCCCTGTCTCCTGATATTATATTTTTGTTGTTGTTTAAAAACAAAGTTTCCCCCTCCTGAACTTCTCCTTATCCCCGAGGTCAACACCACCTTGGAGATGATTATATTAATTATGGGGGTGTGGGGTGAAGCCCTCCATGTCGGGGAATTCGGTGCCCCCGGAAAAAAAAGTGTACATTTTTTCCCTTAGGTTGTGTGGTGTGCGCGGCATTTTGTATTGGTCGGTGTTTTCATGGACCTTATTCCTACAACTGACATTTTGCTTGCTGCTTTGTTTGCTGCGCTGTTTTTGCTTATGGGGTTTTGACCCCGTGCCATCAACAATACATGCAATTATTCCACAGTTTAGTGATCACTCCTGCAAAATTTCTTTTTGCAGTTCAATACATTAATCCACAATTCATACATTCATGCCACACTTCAGTGACACATTGAACTGCAGAATGAATGTATGAATTGCAGATTAATGTATAAAACTGCCGGAAGAAATTCTCAGGACTGACCACAGACAGTGATCAGTTCTGTGGAATTTCTTTCCACAGTGTAATACATTAATCTGCAATTCATATATTCATTCCACTGTTCTAATTCAGACTTTTCATGAAAGTTGCCAAAGTGCTTACCAAACTTTTGCAACTGCAAAATTCCAACTTTTGCCAAAATTCCCTGGTGGAAGTTTAATTTCTCCCAGTCCCAGTCATTGATTATAAAGCTTAGGTTATAACTGCATATTACTATTTACTAATTAGACTTGTATAACATTATATTCTTAGGCACGAGCTGGGTGAGGAGCTAATGGCACCATTGACCTATCTGTTTAATGAGTCTTTATGTATCGGGGTAGTCCTGAAGGACTAGAAGTGCACGGATGTGCTACCCCTGCATAAGGGAGGGGGGAGGCAAGACTTCTGCAACTGCAGGCCAATGAGTCTGACATCAGTGGTTGGCAAGCTCATGAAAAAACTGTTCAAGTGCAGAATCACTGACTATCTGGAGGCAAGCAGCCTGCTTGACCCAAGGCAGCATGGCTTTACCAAGGGCAGATCTTGTCAGACAAATCTGGTTGCATTTTTTGACGATGTCACTAGGGCGGTGGATATGGGTGGGGTCAGTGGACATAGCATACCTCGATTTCAGAAGGGCCTTTGATACATTACCATATGGTTGGCTGGTGCACAAATTGCAATGTCTGGGGCTAAGGAAGGTGGTTATTGGGTGGATGCAAAACTGGCTGGTGGGCAGAATGCAGAGGGTGCTAGTAAACGGGGTCCTCTCGGGTGATTGGGGGGTCATGAGCAGAGTGCCCCAAGGGTTGGTGCTGGGGCCCCTGCTGTTCAATATCTATATAAGTGACATAGCTGAGGGGTCGGAGGGTAGAGTGAGCCTGTTTGTGGATGGTGTCAAAATCTGTAATAGAGGTGACATACAGGATGAGGTGGAAAGGATGCAGAGGGACCTAGGGAAATTGGAGGAGTGGACCAGGAAGTGGAGATTAACCCTCAACATAACGAAATGCAAAGTCATACACCTGGACAGAAGAAATGGGAGAGCTGAGTACAGACTGGGAGGCAAGCTGCTAGAGGTTACCATGTAGGAGAGGGACCTAGGCATAATCATCACTCAGGACTTGAAGGTGGCGGGCAGTGCAGTAGGGTGGTGGCAAACGCCAGTAGAGTGCTGGGTTGTATTGGGATGGGGGTCACCAGCAGGAGGAAAGAGGTCCTGATTCCCCTGTATGCCCAGTTGGTCAGGTCTCATCCAGAATATGGGGTCCAGTTTTGGAGGCCTTACCAAAAGAAGAATGTGGAGAGGGTGGAGCGGGTACAGAGGAGGGCAACGAAGATGGTGAAGGGGCTTAGTCACCTGCCATATGAGGAGAATCTGGGAGCCCTGGTCATGTACCCTCTGGAGCTGAGGAGGGAGAGAGGGGACACGATAGAGATCTTCAAGTACCTAAAAGGATAAACAAGGTGACTACTGAAAACCCCTTTCCAGATGAAGAAGTGTCCCCGGAAAAGAGGTCACAATCTCCAATTGGAGGAGGCGGGCTTAGGGGCAACAGCAGGAAAAACTTCTTTACGGAGAGGGTGGTGGACTCCTGGAATGGGCTGCCGAGGGAGGTGGTGGGCATGAATTCAGTGGGGGGGGGCCAAGAGGGTGTGGGACAGACACAGAGGGCTGTTGAAAGGAGGAGGGGATTGGGGCAGGCCTAGGGGTAGCTAGGCAAATGGGCAGACTAGGAGGGCCTTCTCTGCTGTCACTTTCCTATGTTCCTATGTCTACCTAGTTAAAATACAACACTACGGCAGGATGCATGTACCACTCAATCTAAGTTTTGTTAGTGAGTGATGCCAACTGTTTGTCACTAAAAACTAAAGTTTTAAACTGTGAACAAACTGCTTTAAATCTTTTATGGACATACAATAGAGTAAACGATGGAGTCTTTTTTCACAATACCTGTTTGCTGCTGCTCACACTAGTACTTGGTCAGGCCTGCCCAGTCTGCAACAAAGCTAGTCCACCACCATAGAAAAATAGAAACAGAGAATTTGACGGCAGATAAGGAATGCTTGGTCCTCCTAGTCTGCCCGTTTTCCCTATCTGTTTCATACCGCAGATCCTAAATGATCTTTGGCTTACCATCTCTTTCCTTTCGCTAGAGTTCCTGTATGTCTGTCCCATGCATTTTTGAATTTCCCTACCGTTTTTGCCCCTACAACCTCTGCTGGGATGGTGTTACATGCATCTATCACCCTTTCCATGAAAAAATACTTTCTCACATTATCACTAAGTTTACCCCTTCTATCTTCATATCATGGCCCCTTGTTCTTGAACATCTTTTTCTTTTAAGATGCTATCCGCTTGTATATTATTTACACACCTGAGGTATTTGAAAGTCTCTAGTATATCTCCCTTCTCTCTCCTCTCCTCCAGGAAATACGTATCGTAATCTTCCAGTCTCCCCATATATGACAGTTGGTGCAACCCCTGCAGCATTTTGTTTTTGCCCTTCTCTGAACCACTTCTACCCTATTTACATCCTTCAGGAGATGTGGTCTCCAGAACTGGACACAGTACTCTCGATGAGGTCTAACCAGTGTTCTATACAGTGGCATCACCTTCTCTTTCCTTCTGCTGGAGATACCTCACCCTATGCACCCAGCATTCCACTGTTTCTTCTCACAGCCTTCTCACATTGTTTGGTAACCCTTAGATCAGGTATGATTACTCCCAGGTCCCTTTCCTGTTTAGTGGCCATCAGTATCCCCCCCATCATGTACTCCTCCCCTGCGTTTCTGTGCCCCAAGTACATGATCTTGCACTTCTTTGCATTGAATCATAGCTGCCACACCCTTGACCACTCCTCAAGCATGCTTGCTGTAGGTCCCTTATCATTTTCTCTACCTCTCCTGGAGTGTTAACCCTATTGCAGATCTTTGTGTCATCTGCAAAGAGACACCTTCCCTTCAAGCCACTCTGCAATGTCACTTTTCATGACATTAAAGAGGACTGGTCCAAGCCCTGATTCCTGTGGGACACCACTGGTCACACCGCTCTCTTTGGATTGAGCTCCATTCACCACCACCTTCGGTGTCCTATCACTCAACCAATTTTTACCCAGTTTACCACCCTTGGATCCACTCCCAGGCTGCCACCTTGTTTATTAGCTTCCTATTTGAGATGGTGTCGAAGGCCTTGCTGAAATCCAGGTAGTCAACATCCACTGCCTCTCCCTAATCCACCCCTCTAGTCACCCAGTCAAACAAATCTATCAGATTTGTTTGACAAAGATCTACCTGCTGTGAATCCATGCTGCCTCGGATCCTGTGCTCTGTTGGATTTCAGATATATCACAAACCTTTCTTTTAGTAGTGATTTCATTAGTTTCTCCTCCACCAAGATCAAGCTGACTGGCCTATAATTGCCAGCCTCCTCCATGTCCCTACTTTTGTGGAAAGGGACTACATTAACCCTCCTCTAATCCTTTGGTACCAGACCTGTTTTCAGTGAACTGTTGAACAGGGCTGTCAGTGGTGCTGCCAGCACCTCCCTGAGTTTTCTTAATACTCTGGGATGTATCCAATCTGACCCCATTGCCTTCTCCACTTTCAGATTAGTGAGTTCCTTTAAGACTCTCTCCTCCTTAAATGAACTGGTGTCCACCTCCCTCCCAGTGGTGCGTCCATCTTCTAGCTTTGGTCCCTCACCTTCCCCTTCTTCTGTAAATACTGAACAAAAATACTTGTTCAGGATTTCTGCTTTTTCTTGGTCCCCCTTTGCACACTTCCCTCCTTCCCTTTTTAGTCTCACAATCCCACTCTTAGTCTTTTTTCTTTCACTAATGTACCTGAAAAAGTTCTTCTCCCTGTTTGTTATTGCCTAGTCTAATTTTTCTTCTTTTTGCGCCATTGCACTCCTGACTGCTTTCCCCACCTCCATCTGCTTTTCCAGATACATTTCCTTGTCTTCTTTCCTCTGTGTTTTCTTGTACCGTTTGAATGCCATCCTTTTTGCCATTATCTTCTAGCCACTTCCTTTGAGAACCATAGTTGTTTTTTTCTTTCTCTTTGTTTTTCTTACTTGCCAAATGCAATGGCTTGTTGCATCTGCTATGGTTCCCTTAAGATTCTCCCATTGTTCCTCTGCCCCTCTCCTTTTCTCATTCTCTGCCAGTGATTTCCTAAGACATTCCCCCATCTTTGTAAAGTCAGCTGGCCAGTAATTCAGTACTCTTGCCTTCGTGTGTTTTGACTCTTCTGCTGTTCTCACATTGAGCCACACCATACTGTGATCACTTGATCCCAGATGGCTCACCACTTTTATGTCTGTCATTCTGTCCCTGTTGGTGAGTACCAGGTCCAGAGTTGCTCCCTCTCAGGTGGACTTTGTCATTAGCTACCTTGGGCACATTATCTATAGGTCTTTCAGGATATCTGTTTCTGGCTGAGGCTGTAGCCTGGTTGCTCCAATCCACATCTGGCAGATTAAAGTCTCCTAGCAGCAGCGCCTCCCTTTTAGCTTTCATTCTGTGGATGGTTCCTAAAAGTACCCTGTCCAGCTCTTCCCCTTGTGTTGGGTGGGTGGGGGGCTGTAGATTGCACTAGTGTGAATGGTAGCACCATTTGTCATCTCAAGGGTGGTCCGCTGTGCCTCTGCCTCTCCCTGCATTCCCTGTACCTCAGTTGCCTTAACTTCTTCCCTGACATAGACAGACACTTCTCCTCCCTTTTTATCCACCCTGTACTTCCTGAATAGAGTGTAACCTGGTATTGTCACATCCCAGTCATGGTTCCCAGTTAACCATGTCTTAGAAACAATGACAATGTTCAGATCCACGTCAGCCATCAGGGCCACTAGGTCTGGGATTTTGTTTCCCAGACTGCGGGCATTTGTTCACATGACCTTCCAATTTTTACTGTCTCCTGTCCTAATAAATCCCTTCCTATCCCCATGTCTTTCCTCTGTATCCCTATTTTATCTGTATCATTTTGTGTGTGTGTTGGGGGGGGGGGCTGTTTGCTTCATCAAGCTTATTTCTGCCACTGCTGTTGGCTAGAGTAAATGCTTGCTGACAAAACATTTAAACCTTTCACTGAGGATCCTGGATCCCCCCCTGGATAGATGCATGCCATCACTCCTGTACAGGTCTGCATCCCTCCCAGGTGGAACCCCAGTCCCCAATGAAGCCAAATCTCTCCGCTCCACACCAGTCCTTCAGCCATGCGTTGAATCTCTTGGCATGGAGTACCCTGTTCTCCCCTTGCTGTAGATTAGTAACCCTCTTAAAAGATTACAGAGCATGCCACTTGTCTAAGACCCTTCCCCAACTCCCTGAACTGCTCCTGCACTACCCTAGCCTCACCATTTGCCATGTCATTTGTCCCCAGGTGGACAAAGATGTCTAGCTCACCCTCCTGTCCTGCTGCAACAGTGATCCTTAGGATGCCCTGTCCATCCCTCTAAGTTCTGGCTCTCAGTAGACACTTCACCTCCCTCACTCCCTCCCCTCTTGGCCCCACATCTACTCCCTGATGATAGAGTCCCCCATGTGGCACACACTGTAATCCTCATATGCCTGTCCTCAGTCTCCCCTTCCCTCCCCAACTGAGCTTCATGAACATTGCTACTCAGCCACCTTTGCTCCTTCTCCTAACAGCTCAGCAGGTCCACCCTTCATGCAGATACTCAGTTGCCTAGGTCATCTCTACTACATGACCTGTGGCAGTCCACTCCAGTCTGACACATATTTTGAACACCTACACACACCAGATAAAAAGACGATCAAGAGCTTAGGAAAGATACCTGTGAGATGGTGAAGTGAATTGTTCCAAATCATGGAAACAACCACTACCTTGATCACTCTGCACAGGCATCCCTGAGCAAACTCAAACATTACTGTCTCCCTCTCATCCCACTTGCTAACTGTTGGCTGCCATCTGGACCAATCCTCTGCCGCGTCTTGTGTCAGTCTCTCTGGGGCTTTGTGAATCAGGCCCCAGGTCTCTATCATGTTTCTCTCTCACTCTCTCTCTCTCTCTCTCTTGTCTGGCTCCAGCAAGTTCATGTTCGGGACCTACAGATGTTCTTCATAGGATATGCCCTGCTGACTATGAGTCATTTTGGTTACCCTTTGCTGTACTGACTCTAGACTATCTATGTCCTTTCTCAGGTGAAAATTCCAGATCTGGGCACAATACTCCAGGTGAGACCTCACACTTAATCTGTAAAGAGAAGTATCACTTTCCTTCACCTACAATCCAAACTCCTACCTATATACCCCAGCATCCTTAATGTCTTGCTATAAGTCTGGTTTGTCTAAGGGAGTCACTGATGAAGAGTCCCAGGTCCCTGTCCTCTGCTGTAGTGGCCAGCCCAACCTTCCAATACAATATTCTGTACAAGAGTTGCTTTTCCCTATGTGCATCACCTTGCACTTCTTGCCATTGAAATTTAGCTGCCAGATCCTCAACCACCTCTCCAGCTTTCCTAATTCTTTCTAAAAATTCCCTCACCTCTTCCTCACTGTCCTTCCAGCTGCAAAACATTGTGTTGTCAGTGAAGACACACACATCTGTCCCTGGATACTCTATGTCAATAATGAACATACTGCATATAACAGGTCACAGGACTTACCCCTGCAGTACCCTACTCATGACCCTCAGTCCTCAGATTTGACCCTATTTACTATCACCCTCTGCTGCCTTCTGCCTAGCCAGTTTTCTACCCTCCTGATTAAACCCTTCTCCATGCCTAAGTCCTTCAGCTTTTTCAGCAATCTCCTATAAAGCACTAAATCAAAGGTTTTTCTGAAGTCAAAGTAGAGCAAATATACCACCTCCCCTCTATTTACCGCCCTACTGACCCAGTTGAAAAACAGTATCAGGTTGCTCTGACACAGTCTGCCTGACACAAACCCATACTTCTTGTTGTCCTGCAGCCTGCTGTCTTGTAACTAGGACATCAGGCTTTTCTTTACTATGGTGTCCATCAGCTTACCCACAGTGGAGGTAAGAGTGACTGGCCAGGGGTTGCCTGGGTTCTCTCTGTTTCTCCCTCATGGAGTGAGACTACAGTGACAGTTTTCCAACTCCCCCCAACATTATCCCAACTATATTGAGCTGCTAAATTGCTGTGTCAATGACTCAGCCAGTTCATATTTGAAGTGCTAGCACTACAGGCACTCAATGGCAGTCATAGTCTTCTCAGTCACCCCCTACCAGCAAGTCAACTGCAGTATTGATTTTCATCAGTCACTTAGCGATACTAACACCCTCCTATACAACCCTTCCTAAATCACGCCAGCTGCTCAGCAGCACTGACACCTTCACCACCTGCACCCCCAAAACCACTCCAGCCATTTGGCAGCACTCACACTCTCCTTACCTCCAAACAAATTACTCAAGTTACTCAGTGGCACTAATACCCCCCCAAGGCAAAATCACTCAAACTGCTCAACGGCACTAACACCCATCTTACCTATCCCTCAAGTCACTCATAAAAAAGTACTAATCAATATCCATTACAGAGGAACCACTGTTTTGGTGACAGCGATCAAGGGTCTAGAGTGCTCAAGATGAAATGGTGTGAGAAAGACAGCACAGACTGCCCACATGGAGACCATAGGGCAGACAGCCCATGCACATGAGGGACAGTAAGAGGGAATCAGTTGCACAAGGTGGGACAGAGTGTAAGCTCTGTTGTCTGCTCCCTCAACACTTTGCATGGTTCATTAGAGAATGGACTGTGAGAGGAGGCAGGTTCCGTCCATAGAGAGATTGACCAGGCTGCGCTTTAACAAACAGCTGTTTCTATAAAAGAATATTATTTTCATTACTTTCCACTTAAATCTCTTTGTGTTCCGAAATTATCAAATTATTAATAAAAAATGTTTAACGTCGGTTAAACTTGATTTATAATTAACATGTGTTAACTATGTTTTGCAGCACTGATGAATAATCTTGGAAAATGATTGGAAATTCATAAAGTCATGCATGACTTATCAGGCATGGCAATGTTGGCAAGGGTTGGGCTGGTAGAAGTGAGAAGCAGCTTAGGACATAGGAAATGAGTGGCCTCCATTCCTCAGTAGTTTCTCACCCCTCCCAGCACCTCACATTATAAACTATCCCAACATGAGAAGTCTGCTCTGATTAAAGGGCTAAATGTTTGTGACAACATTCAGCTTTAATTGGTTTGATACATTTATTGACTTTAACCGCTTTACAAGGACTTTGAATCTTAAGTGTTCTTTTGCTAACATGAACCACACTAATAATATAAGTGAGGTGCTTTGAATGGGGCAGAGGATGAAGGGGTTGATGCTGATGATTCAGTTTTAGATTCTTTGACTGAAACAGATAATATTGTCCTCCCAAAAAGATTTAAACCAAAGTCCACTTTTATGCCACCGTCAAATCCGACAGTACAAGAGTTTTATAAAGGCTTGTGACAATGATTTACAGCAGTTGACTGTGAATAAATAAAGAGCATATTATATTAACATGACTACAGAGGAGTTTAGGGCACCAGAAACTTTAAACCACAATTCTGCCATCACTATTAAAGCAGCAGTGCAAGACTAGCGTGTCCTTACCTATACTCACATGTTTTACCACCACATTATCTCCTGCCTTGTAAAATGTTAAAAAAATACATTTTGTTCCTGCATTTGTTTTATTTTGTGCACGTCAGGTGTCTGTTTTGCATGGAGGAGTTAACAAACCTCCACCAGGAAAGCCATCTTTAAATTAGCCGCAACAGGCGATAGCAATACATGCGCACTGACTGGTGATGTTGACTCTGCAATCTGCTTGCATGCCATACCGTGGAAGGAGAGTAGTTTGTGCTCACAGGCACCTGAATGTACGCATGGGATTCAGCTGTCAAGCAGCATGCATGTTCAAACAACAGATGGCACGTTGCGCTAAGCTCCCCCACGTCTGTGCACAGATTAAAGCAATACAAAAAAAGACGCACATCTTTTATTTTATTTTTGACTGAATAGCAAGGTGAGGACACAAGCTAGAACAAATAAAAGCACATATGGGCATCATAGAGTGTAATGTTTATTTTATTGTAGAAAACAGATTTTAGACCCTGTAAAGTGACATCCTTGGACTGCTGCTTTAAAGAGACAGATACAGATGGCAGTGTTATCATTCTCAATACTGAGGATTATGCAGCGAAGGGGAATATGCCAACTTGCTGATCACAGATTTTACAAATCATTAAGCAGTGACCCCACATTGTCCTTTAAAAAGGACATTTCTGTTTTTCTGCAGCCAGCAATACAGGCTGAAATTATAGATGTAGATACATTTACATTTTTAACTACTACTGATCATCCCATCCATCCCACAATGTATGTCCTCCCCATGGTCCACAAAAGCCTCACCCACCCACCTGGTAGACCAGTCATTGCTGGTATTGGGTCAAGTCACTGAAGTGCTGTCCCAATATGTGGACTCTTTCATTAAGCCTTTTCTGTCACAATTGCGATCCCACATTAAGGATACCAAGCAGGCATTGAGCATTCTGGTGGTGTACCATTAGATGGGTAACTTCATTATGGTGCCATCATTAGAGTGCCACAACCAGTTTGCCTGTCATACTGCCAGACTGGATTTTGTGGTGCTCAGCAGGGACAGCGCCACAGGGGTGTTGTGACCCTTTCTCCATACACCTCTGACATGGAGATGATTATGTACTCTGATCTAAATAATGAGGAAGGGCATGATGGGGGTTTACATGCCATTCCTCATTATTTAGATCAACGTACACACCAGACACCACCTACAGAATTCATCGTTGAACTTATCCGTTTTGTCTTAGAATGTAATGCCTTACATTTCAGGGTGACTTTTACCTCCAAATAGGAAGCACCCAACTTTGCCAACATATACATTGGTCTGTGGGAGGTAGATGCATATATGATTCTGAAATAAATCCCTTCTATGAAAAAATGGCATTAAGGCATCGATACATCGATAATTGCCTTATGGTTTGGCAAGGAACAAGAGATAAGCTGATGCAATTTGTCCAATATTTGGAATCTAGCAACCCATTTCTCTGGTTCTTTGTTACAGTGCATGCAATTGAAATATCCGTGTTGGATATATGCGTAATAAAGAGCACGGATAATGGGGTTGATACCACACTATGTCGGAAACCCACTGATAAAAATATTATTTTGCTGGCAAGCTGGTGCCACCCATGACATACCATAAAAGCAATTCCTAAGGGACAGTTCATCCTTGTATGTAGGAACTGCAGCATTTGGTTTTGAGCAACATGTCATGGAACTTGCTGATAGATTTATGGAACATGGATACAGCTTAAATGACATCCAGGATGCCAGATTACAGGCTACAGCCCTACAAAGAGATAGTTTATTATTAGACAGACACAGGGCACGCACCTCATAAGTTTACTTTTGTTACCACTTACAGTGTTAAGTCTAAACAGATTGAACAAATAATCAGAAAAAATGGGTATATTTTACAGACTGAAGAAAGACTTAGGGGACTGTGGCAAAATTTCCATGTATGGTTTTTAGATGCCCCCCCAACATAGGGGATTGCATCACTCACAGCTATCAGACCTCCCTTCTCGCTACAAGCCAGAACTCTAACTGGATTCCACCTCTCCCCAATGGGTGTTTCAAATGTCAAAGGTGCAAATACTGTATTAACATCAGTAGCACTAATTATTTTGTTAACCTCAGTGATGGTAAAATGAATTGTGATTTGACTCATGTTTTATACACAGTGTACATGTTGATCTTTCTATGTGGGTCACACAAAGATGAAGTTGAAAGAGAGGGTGGGGGAACATATTAGGGCTATAAATAATGGTAACTTGGACTATGACATAGCTCTGCATGTTAAATCTGCTAAAAACCCTTCAAATTATGTTTAGAAACTTGTGTCAATTGAAAGTGCAAAGGTGGGCCCACAGGGAGGTGATATTGATAGAATGCTGGCTCGAAGGGAACAATTTTTGATCTTTAAATTATGAGCCACAGTGCCCTCTGGTCAAAATGACAGGGTGGAAATAACATCCTGTATGTAGTCTGTTAAATTTCTGAAGATATTTCTGTATGTTTCTGGTTTCTATAATTTTAATGCCTTACCTCAGCTTGGCCCTGATTCCAAGACATATGTCGCAGCTCACCAGCACTTGCAAGTTGTGACATATGCCGATACGCGGGGGACACTGCACCAGATTCCAGAACAGGCAGGATCCCCAGTGTCTATGTCCTGTGACTTGCGGCGCCTCAGGCAGTGCGCCAAAGGGAAGGTGCATGACAACAGGGTGCCGCAAGCCATAGCAATGAACTCTGACAGGGTGCAGATCCCATCCCCCATAGCCCCGGAAGCACAGCCCCCCAAGGCCCACACCCTGAATCAATTGCCCTGTCTCACAGGGCTATACAGGCACCCCCCATACACACACAGACACAGCCCCCATGCCTGCTGCCAACACATACCTGCGACCCCTAGTAGTCCAGTAGTCCGTGAAGGGCCATCCAGCGGTGCCAGTCCACCCCCACCTCCAAACCCGTACCAGTTGGTGATTGCTGAACCACCTCTCACTTCCACAGCCAGCCACCAACTGAGCTCCCTCAGAGCACATACTACTGTAGACAGTGCGTGCTCCATCAGTTGTTGAGTGCGTACTGTATACAATAGTAAGTGTTTGGATGGAGCTTAGTTAGCGGCTGGCTGTGGAGGTGAGAAGTGGGTTGTGACAGTCACCAACTGGTAACAGGTGTGTGGGTGGACTGGCACTGCCGGGTTGGGGCCACTGGATTACCAGGGAATAATTGGCATGGCATGAATGCCAATAGTGGTGGGTTGGGGATCAGGGATCGTAACATAAGGACTGGGATATGTGAACTGCCCTGCAGGGCAATACTTGGGAATTAGGGGATGACATGTTCTGCCCTGTGTGGCAGTACTTGGGGATTGGGAGGAAATTATATGTTCTGCCCTGCAGGGCAATACTTGGGGATGGGGGCGTGGGGCTGCCAGCAACCCACAGAGGGCTTTCTTGCCAATGGGGGACAGGTGGGGGGCTTATGTGTGACTCTGGGGGGTGACTGTTGGGGCACCAGGCACAGAGGTGCACCCCCGGTAAACATAGAGCACACATAGACCAGCTAATAGCTGGTCTAACTGTACTTAGACCAATGTCCTCTGGGGGTTGTCTTGGAATAGCACATTTGCTGTTCCAACAGCCACCCTCTCATAATCAGGTGTAACTGCAGCCATAAACCCCCTTGTACCATGTCACAGGAGGTTTATAGTGTAACCTGTGGCATAGAACAATTTCAGCACAGGCAGTCTGCGACACGTCGCAGGCTGCCTTCTTGACTACCGATTGTCATAACACATGGCGCAAAGTGCTACTTATGCCATTTTGTTTGGCACAAGTCACTTTACAACATGTGTAACTGTTCCTGAATCAGGCCCCTAATGTTTAGCAGGAAATGTATTGCAATGTTAAAGGTGTTCTATTGGGTATTGTAGTAGCCTGCATTTAATATTATGTACATGTTTTTGCATGATGTGCATGAAAGTTTTTTTAACTGTGTGATTAACTAGCTCTTTTGATGTTCACTACTTAAGGGTAGCCAGGGTGTTTGCAAGGTATCCACTTGACAAAGCGTGCCTGTGAGAAACCTTGAGGGCTATTTTGTTGGGTTGGTGGTTTGCCTGCAACAGGAGTTTGCTGATTTTTATCCAATAAAGTACCCCAGCACTTTCAGCAGATTTTGTTTTGGCATCTTTAATCTTCTCTCAGTGTGAGCGTGAGTGTGTGCAGAGTTTTTTTCTGTTTGTTTTATTTTCACACTCCTAGAATTCATGTGTTGATACCAACTGCTTAGGATGATGACCATTGCCCAATCTATCTATGTGCATGCTTTATACTATGATGAGATAATATGTATAATGTATAAAAGTACTGGTATGTTCATTGTATCTGTGCTGTTTAATTGACCACTGTATTGCCCATACTGTTTTTGTTCTAAGTTTTGAAAATGTGTCAATAAAAAATTAACGTTAAAGAAAAAACTTGCCCTGCCGTTAGAATTCTGTTGCTTAAGTACTGAAAAAGGAGTTTGCTTGTCTGTGCTGTTCATATGCCTTCTTCCTGAAAACTTAGATCAGCTAAGCTAGCTGTTTTACAGATAGTGTGTTTTTACCTTTGGATTTCAATAATCTTTACTGTGCCTGTGCTCACTATTTATCATGTTTGAGGTAGAGGAATATAAAGATGTTGAGAACATATATTTAAACTTTGATGCTGGTATCCAACCTTACCAATTTGAGCACACAGTATCCAGTGTTAATGTGTGAGGGGGCACAAGCTGCATCAGATTCTGACATAGAGACTGACAGTTCTGATTCAGATGACACAAATTGGAGGTTTATCTTGGACTGGTTATTATTTTTAATTATTAATACCTAATCATTGCTTTATCTGTAATCTAGGGGTCATTGTCATATTATCTGTGAAAGCCCCCCCATTATATTGTATAGCAACTCATTGACCTATGCTGCATCACAAATCGTATATCTGTTTTTTAATATGTGTTTGTATCATAAGTCCTGAACTATATCAAGTCATACTGTTTATTGTGCATATGTGGGGGGGAAGGGCTCTGCAGAGGTGCTTATGTACACCCATTGTTGGTGCTTCAAATTAATTTATTAGGGGCTGTGTTTGGATATGGTTTCATCTTGTGTTGCAATACAAGTATGTTTATGCATTTTATTTTCTTATTCTACAGTATATACTACCTATTCTGATGTGTGTGTGTGTGTGTGTGTGTGTGTGTGTGTGTGTGTGTGTGTGTGTGTACTGCAAGGGTGATCCTGACTGTCTGTTCCTGTACTGTCACCTATGTGACCACATGTGAATGTTAATGGACAGGGGTCAAAACTGGCACCGGCCCCACTAGCCAAATGCTGTTAGATATTGTTTTTGGATAGACAAAAATCTTTGCAAGAATAAAAAACAGCATTGCAAGTCTTACTTTTACCACTTTGAAAAACAAGAATATGATCCTGAGCATGAGCGTGGCATTACCGTGGACATGATATGCATACTTAGGATCACTGGCCTGTTTTTGAAAGTGGTAAAAGTAAGACCTGCAGTGCTCTTCATTATTCTTACAAAGATCCCCATGCTCAGAAGATCATGCACTTTTATCCCCCAACTGTCACTTACATTTGTTGAGGAAATTCACACACGCAAAATGCATGCTCACATTGAGAAGAGGAATCCAGCGGCAGAAGATCAGCCAAACAATAAGGTAATGTGCTTGGACTGAGCTGAAGTATATATTTTTAAAATTTAGGTAACAGATCTTAGTGTTACTCATACTGGGACATGTGAATAGTTTATTTTGCCATAGATGTTATCATAGGCACATTGGTCACACAAGCTCAGTATAGCTGCTGAAAGCTTACAGTGTCCCTTTAATGTGTGCACTGCTCACACATTGCATTAATAAAAAGACCTGCAAAGTATAGTAAGTTGAAACTGAATAGCAACTAGAAATAAACTGTTAGGAAACTTTTATTAATTCATTGCAGTGAGCAGTGCATAATCAATGTGTGTGTGTGTGTATCACAACAATTAGAAAGCGCAGTTAGGTGGCTCAGTGGTTAGTGCAAAAATTGCTACTCTAAATTCCCCCACTATCTAGATAAATTTCAGCCTTATGCATATCATTGCTAATTTATCTGAGGTGTCTAGTGGCAACCCCCCCCCTCCGATGTCCCTCAGATCCTGAAAAGAAGAAAACAGTCCCTCTATGTCTTTTTTTTAATCTGTAAAAATGTGTGTAGACAATGCACTACTATGTTATACTGGAATATATATATATTTATATATATGTATATGTATTAGCCAGTGTATATGTGTGTGTGTGTGTGTATCACAACAATTAGAAAGTGCAGTTACTGTAGGTGGCTCAGTGGCTAGTGCAAAAATTGCTAGTCTACATTCCCCCACTATCTAGATCAGGTTTAGCCTTATGCATGTTATTGCTGATTTAAATGACGGTATCTAGTGACAACCCCCCTTCCCCAATGCCCTCGGAGCCTGAAATGAAGAACATAGTTCCTCAATATGTTTTTTTAATGTGTAAAAAAAGGTTCATTGCTGATGAATCCCACACCCCCAACATGAACTCCCACTGAGTACTCACCACCCCACACCCCTCAAATGCCACCACACACTCTCACTCACCTGAATAGATCCTGGTTTGAAGATCTACTGTTCCATGGAAGACATGTCTCATTGCTGGAACCGGCAACTGCTATGTGAGAAATAAGGTAAGTGCAGTTGAAAACCCATTGAAATACTATACATTGAATCACACTTATCTTATTTGTCATACAGCAGTGCCCAGTTCTAGCAGCAAGACTCATCTTTGATGGGAGAGTGGATCTTCACAGTGGGACCTGTTCAGGTGAGTGAGGGTGTGTGGCGGAGTCAGGTGGTGTGGGTGGTGGGTGCTCAGTGGGAGGTCTGGCCGGAGGAGTGGGAGTCACACCACCACCCAGTCTGCCCTATTAATCCCTTTCTAGTGTGAGGTCCCATGCCTAAACTGAATCCCCTTTTTACCTCCAGGATACCTCTGTGTCTATCCCACTCCTTCTTAAATTCTGTGGCTGTTTTAGCCCCTACCATCCCCTTTGGTAGGCTATTCCAGGTATCTACCACCCTCTTTGTGAAAAATATTTTCTCACGTTTCCCCATGATTCTCCCCCCAACTTCATTTTGTGCCCCCTTGACTTGGATCATCTCTTACTTTGGAATATGTTTCCTTCTTGTACTTTGTTTATACCGGTGATATATTTGTAAATCTCAGTCATGCCCCCCCCTTTTCTCCAAGGAATATATATTTAACTCCTTTAGTCTTTCCTCATAGGTCTTATCCCACAGGCCCTGCTTCATTCTACTTGCTCTCCAGTGCACTACCTCCATCCTGTATATGTTCTTTCTCAGATGGAGCCTCCAGAACTGGATGCAGTATTCGAGGGTGCAGTCTCAATAGCGTCTTATATAAGGGAAAGATGACCTCCCTCTTTCTACCTCATAATATCCTTCCCTATGCAGCCATGCATCTGGCTAGCCTTTCCAGCCACCTTATTGCACTGCCTACTTTCTCTTAGGTCCTCCAAGATGATTATTCCCAGGTCCCTTTCCTGCTTTGTGACTGTCATTACCTCCCCACCTAGTTCGTACTTTGCCCCCAGGTTCTTCTGCCCTATGTGCATGATTCTGCACTTCTTTGCATTGAATTCCAGTTGCCGTTCTTCAGACCATTTCTCCAGTTTTCTAATTTCCATTTATTCATTACCCTCTGGAGTGTCCAACCTATTGCATACCTTTGTGTTGTCTATGAAGAGACATACTTTCCCCTAAAATCCCTCTGCAATGTCCCCAGTAAAGACATTGAAGAGGACCAGCACCAACACTGACCACTGCAGCACCCTGCTCATCACCTCTCCCTCTCCAGAGTACTTCTTGTTTACTACAGCCCTCTGACTCCTGCCATTCTTAACTAATATGGTACACTGTATCTCTAACATCACTATAAATGCACGTTTGGGAAACAGTGACCATAATACTGTTCATTTTCTGGTCACAGGCAGCAAAAACCAAACAGCTACCAGTGTTACTGAAACCCTGAACTTTAACAAAGCTAACTTTAATAATATTAAAAATAGTTTAGCCCAGTGAGACTGGATTACATTATTCACCAATCTCTTTGTTGAATCCAAATGGGGCCACATGCTCAGCAAATTAAAAAATTTAATAAAGGATAATACCACAATAAAAAAGATGGCACCAGACATAAAAATACACATGGCTAGATGAACCCCACAATAAAATGCTTTTTGATTAACAAGAAAAACAAACTGTTCAAGCAAATAAAAAAGGGGTTAACCCATTTAAGTTCCAAGTACAGGGCTGTGGATAAAAATATCAAGACCAAGATCAAAATAGCAAAATCCCAATATGAGATACAGTTGGCCACCTGGGTTAAAGATAACAAAAAAGCTTTCTTTGCACATGTTAATAAAGTCAAGGGTAGAACAAATACTATAGGACCCTTTCTTACCGCTTCTGGAAAAATAGCTAGTAACCAAGAGGCTGCTGACATACAGAATCAATATTTTATACCGTGTTTACTAAAAACAATCTTGGCTCAATGAATATAGTAGAGACTTCATCCCCTGGACAGTTCACCATTAAACCTGATGAAGGTCTGGATAAGTTAAAGTGGGTAGACATTAATAAATCACCATGTCCTGATGAAATTCATCCCAGGTTGTTAAAATAACTTGCTGAATCCATTTACTTACCTTTAACTAATACCTTTCAACATTCTCTTGACATTGGGGAAGTTCTACATGACTGGAAAATAGCAACCGTGGTACCCATTCTTAAGAAAGGTCAAAAAAACAACCCCGAGAATTACAGGCCCATCAGTCTAACTTCTTTAATTGGGAAGATTTTAGAAAATATTATTAAAGATCTTATCCTGGACCCTCTGTCAGAACAAGTTATCCAACCCTCTTCAACATGGATTCACTAAATCTAGATCATGCCAAACAAATCTACTGACCTTTTATGATAAGGTCACGGGTGAAGTAGATCAAGGTAGTTCTGTGGACCTGGTGCTCCTAGATTTTGCTAAAGCATTTGACAGGTTACTACACTTAGAGCTCTTAGCCACCTTGAGAGCATTTAAACTAACAAACAATATTATAAATTGGATTGCTAGCTGGTTGGAGGGAAGGAAACAGAGAGTCAGTATTAATGGAGAGTACTCCAATTGGGAACCTGTCATGAGTGGACTCCCACAGGGGTCTGTTTTGGGTCCCTGCCTTTTTAATATATGTGTCTCTACTCTTACCATCGATAACCCCAACATTTGGATGCTAAAATTTGCCGACGATGGTCACATAGGTACCGTGGTGAACAACACATTAGGCAGCTCTGCCCTTCAGCTTGTTTTAGATAAAATACTAGGTTGGTCTTGTAATAATAAGCTTGTCCTGAACACTTCTAAATACAAAATTATGCATTTGGGTATACACAATCAACACCTTAAAAATAAATTGGGGAATAACAACTTACTTGAAATAGATCAAGAAAAAGACTTAGGGATATTTGTCACCCCGGATCTAAAATTCAGAACTCACTGCAGAATGCAAACCAATAAGGCAAATAAAAACCTAAATTGTATCTTTAGACATGTAGCCAGTTACATGAGTGAGGTATTGCTCCTTTTATACATTGCTTTGGTTAGGCCGCACCTCGAATAGTGTATCCAGATGTGGTCCCCATACTGCAAAGAGGATATTTTAAGAGTTGAGAGGGTACAGTGTAGATTCACTAGGGCCATCTCAGGGATGGGAGATAGGCCTTATAAGGAAAGGCTGAGACTATAAAACATATACACACTTCAGTATAGAAGACTGAGAGGTGATATGTGTCTAATCTATAGTGCATTAAGGGATCCCACCCTCAGTAATGGACTAGGAATTGCTATTTTGGACAATAGAGTCAGCAATAGAAGACATTCCAAACAATTACATCTGGGCAAATGGAATAATCTAAGAAGAAATAACTGGTTCAGCCTTAGGGCTGTCCCAACTTGAAATTGCCTCCCAGCTAAAGTTGTGGATAGCCCAAATATGGACTCTTTCAAACTAAAATTGGATTTAGCAACTAAGACAAAGTAAAATTTTGTCTTAATTATGTTCTGTTTTGGCAAACATTATGGACTTCTGTCCACACTAGCTTGTAACTACCTATGATACCTACGATTCAGCCAGTTCTCCACCCACAGAACTGTTTTAGGATCCACCTCTAGGCTGCACAGTTTGTTAATCAGCCTTCTATGGGGGATAGTGTCGAAGGTCTTTCTGAAGTCCAGATAGGCCACATCCATTGCACTTCCCACGTCCACTACCTTACTTACCTAGTCATGCCATAAATTAGTACAATCTGTTAGTGCAAAACACAGTGCTTATCCTAAATACAATAAAAGTTATGGTTAATTGTATAAGTAAATACATGCCATATAAGGCAGTGTGGGTGTGTTAGTGTGTGTGGCAATGCTCTGTGTGTGTAGACAGTGCACTGCTATGTTATATTGGAATGTATATGCATATTGTGTGTGTGTGTGTTGTGTGTGTGTGTGTGTGTCACAACAATTAGAAAGTGCAGTTAGGTGGCTTAGTGGTTAGTGCAAATATTGCTAGTCTAGAGTATCCAGATATCTAGATCAGTTTCAGCCTTATGCATGTAATTTCTGATTTAAATGAGTTGTCTAGTGACAACCTCCACCCTCTGATGTCCCTCGGAGCCTGAAAAGAAGAAATCGATCCCTCTATGTCTTTTTTTTAATCTGTAAAATGTGTGTATACAGTGCACTGCTATGTTACACTGGAATGTATATGTATATATGTGTATATTTATTAGTCAGTGTGTGTATCACAATAATTAGAAAGTGCAGTTAGGTGGCTCAGTGGTATAGTACAAAAATTGCTAGTTTACACATTTGTCACTGTCCACAATACCAATAATTTTGCAGCCATATTGACTCTTGCTAGACTTTGTTTACTTGTGCAATAAAAAATATTTATTGTTGTTCTCAAGGATTATACCCCCGGTTTGAAGTTTGCTTTACCCTATTCAAATTATTGCATTGGGATCAAAAAAGTTTGGCTGAATTATCAAATTTGAACCAAATTCATGGGACCTGAATCAAAGCTGAACAGAATTTGCCACTTGCCAGCTTCTCTCACATATTAGTCCTAATGGATAGTTTTATCTGCTCCAGCTCCACTCTTTGACCCTGTGGGGAATGGATGAAGATGTTATTGGACATACTGTACAGTATAGCTTGGTGGCTATGATGTTGACTGTGGTGCCAGTGGCATGTGTGTCTCCAATGATGGGAAATGATGGGAAGTACCCACATGGGGAGGGGGGGAGTTGTACTCCAGTCATTAGATGTATACAAACCCCAAGGATGACAAGTTCCATAGCTAACTCTTTCGGGATTTTTGAATGCATTCTTTCAAGTCCAATTGCCTTTTTGTTAGGGTGCGGGATTCACAAAGCCCATGAATTTCCCACAGCTGCAGGTAAACCTCTGTGCAAGTGGGTTGCAACTTGCAGAGCCTCAGGTTACTCGTAGCGGCGGGTATTCACAAAGCTGGAGCTGGATTACGACTGGCTCCACGGGTTACAGCCGCTTGCGGGTGGTGTCACCAGGGAGATGGCCACAGCTGCAGAAATGTGCTATGGCTGGTGGGAGCAGCCATAACACCCTCCGCAACTGCTGCGGCTGTGAGTTGCAACCACCGCAGGTATGGGCGATTGCAGTCCGCAACAGCAGTTGCAGAGTGGAACTTAGGATTTGGCAGCTTTGTGAACCCTGCCCAGTATGTTTACCATCTTTAGCAGTTTCACAACTTTTTCAGATGTTACATATATATCCAGTACTTTGTCCTTCTGCCCCCAATTAAATGACATTTTACTGCCTATAAATGACATCAATTTCCTCTGCAATTACTGATGCAAAGAAACTCATATGTGCATTCTGCCATCCATTCACCTTCTGGTATCACTGTGGGTTATTGATTTACTGATCCACAAGTGGACCGACAACTTTTTCTTCCATTTATTTGCTTACCTGAATAACTTTCCATGATTTCCTTCAACTGTAAATCGTATTTATTCATCAGCCACCTGTGTTGCCCTTCTGATTTTGTGTTTGCTGTTTCTTTTTTTTTTGTAGACATTGTTTCTTCACCTACTCTCGGCAGACTCTGTCTGGGTGGGATACTGGGCTGGTGCTCTACTTCCCACCTGAAGCCCCCAACTCTCTCACTCTCCAGTTTGGGCCCTCACACCCAACCTCATCCGGTCGCATGACCCCCCCGGCTCTGAGCCCCCAGGGTGGGGCTGCCAACTCCTCTAATGCTCTATCTATAATCCAGTGGAGTGACTGGAGAGGAGGAGGGTGACTGGGACCGTGGTTCAGTAAGGCCCCAGCACTGGGCATAGGGCTCTGCCACTGATCCCTACCATTACCTACCACTGAGGTAGGGTTTTTTCTTGCAGTTTTCTCCCCTTGGGACATGGCGTGCAATAGCATTGCTGTCTCCACTGGAGCCTGCTGATGTCCCACCCCCTTTCTGCATCCCGACATCTGTGCCTGCCCCTAGTCTCCACCAGAGGCTGCAACTGCACTGGGAGCCCCCAACAACCCACCCTGGGAGAGGAGAGCAATCCTCCAGATGCTTGATCCTCTCCCTCCCCTGCTGACCTCAGACAGCCCAGGTCCATTCCTGAATCTGGGTCACCGGCATGGCACGAGGTGTGGCATCTAGTGCCTCAACCCTCAGTGCCACCAGGCCGGGTGTGTTTGCTGTTCTTGAGTTAATCTTTGAAGTTCTGCCTTCTTTCTGGTTTCTTGCATGTCTGTTTTCTTTCTAATGGTTTCAAGCAGTTCAGCTAGCCTACAAACCACATTTCCCTGCATTCTTGCATTCTTGTACAGTTGAACTTTTCTTTCTGAGGTACACATACAGTCATTTTTAAACAGTCCATATGTTTTTAAAGGTGTCCATTGTTACTTAACCCCAATGCCAGTGATTTCTCCTGTGAGCTTCATCATTTTTCATAATCTGCATTTCAGCTTTTCTGGAGTACATGCTTTCAGGAAGCAGATCCCAATGTCTGCTAGAGTGAGTGCTTGAAGCCCACAGTACTCCTGAGATTCAAATATGCAGCTGCTTGAGTTCTGTAGGATCAGTGCACTATTTGGGACCCACTAGACTAGTCTAAAATTTGCAGCCTGAGTTGTTTATTGCACACTTCAGCTAATTTTTATGTTGATTGTGCGCATGCGCAAGAAACATGTTGAGACGGGTTTGTACAGAAGCAGGTTGCGGAGGTGCGGCACTGTTGTGGCCAATGCCCCCACAGCCTGCAGAGGCTTGCCCCGGTTCCCCCAATGCTGTGGCATGCTGCTGCTGACACTAGTTCAGCCAGCGTGCCACAACTTTAAAAAAAAAACAGCCGCTGCAATCAGGGGCCACCTCGTCATTTCAGCGTCAGTCATCCACTGCAATGAGGGAGCGACCCGTCATTGCAGGGCGGGATGTAAACCCCTGAGATTGTTTGTGAACATGGCAGTGGCTTGCCGCCGTGTTCACAGACAATATAACCGTCCACCACCACCATGTTTAGTTGCCGACGGGGGCCCCAATCCCAGTCAGCATTCTGTGCCCCCCCTCGGTTTTGTTCCTGACGACGGGGTGCCCAATCCTTGTTGGCTGTAGTTGTCCCCTGTATGTTTTGTTGCCGACGTGGGAGCCCACTCCCCGTCGGTATTCTGTAACACCCCCCTTTCTGTTCCTGCCGACGGGGTGCCCAATCCCCGTCAGCTGTAGTGCCCCCCCTGTTTGTTTTGTTGCCGACGGGGGAGCCCACTCCCCATCGGCATTCTGTCATGCCCACCTTTTTGTTCCTGCCGACTGGGTGCTCAATCCCTGTCGGCATAACGATACCCCCGGCCCTTCCCTGATGAGGGTGCCCAATCCCCCATCAGCTACTGCTGCCCCCGAATAAGAAAGCCACTGCTGGCACACTGGGAGCCCACCCCAGTGTGCCAGAGACCCCTGCAAAGTAAAAAACGGTCCCGCGACATCCCTTTTTTTTTCCCTGGAAAGCAGGAAACTGTCCCTCGGCACTCGCCCTGCCTCCCACCCGCACCCACCCACTGCACACCCTGCCTCCCCCACCTCCCTCACCCCATACTTACCTTAGGAGCTTGGTGCGACGATCTTTGGTGTACCGAACACATCTGCACTCTTCAAAGCCGACCGCGAACTGATGAAATGCCGGTAAGCTGTATAATGTAATACATAGGGGTTTTTCAACTTTACTGCATATCTCAGCCATTTTTGGGAATTTTTTCACCAAATTTTCAACATGGAGTTTTTGAGACCCCTCCTCATGAATTCTTGAACTGTCAAGGCGATAATCGGCCCAGAAAGGTGATTTTGCGGTCACTGCACAGAATCACCTTTCCAGACTGGTTAACAAAACAACAGTGCCAGTGTTCATGAGGTGGGCTCTCAAAAAGACTATGTTGCAAATTTGGTGGAAGAAATCAAAAAATTTTGTTTTACGAGCGTGCGCTGTGCAGTTGCTACGCACGCTCTTAATTTCTTGAATTTGCAATATTTTCATGCCAGATTTGCAACATTGGCATTTTGTTGCACTTCCTTGTGAACAGTACAGCTGTCATTGTTCACATCCTGGCAGAAATGTGTTTTCGCACTTCTGGCGCAGAATAGTGCAGTCGCTGTGGAAAATCAGTGTTCGGGACAGATTAAAAAAATGACATAGACACTGTTCATAAGTAGAGGTCTTGAAATGGCTATGTTGAAAATTTGGTAATGATACTCCATAAAATGACTGTGGTACGAGCGTGCGTTGCGCAGTTTGCACGCACGCTCGTAAGTTCGCAAATTTATAATATTTTCACTCCAGATTTCCAACATTGCCATTTTCCCACACCTACTTATGAACAGTAAAGCTGTCATTTTTCCCATCCTGGCCGATATGTGTTTTCGCACTTCCGGCACAGAATAGAGCGGCTACTGTGGGAAATCACTGTCCGGGACAGATTAAGAAAATGAGAGTGATACTGTTCATGAGCAGAGGTCCTAAAATGCCTATGTTGAAAATCTGGTGATAATACCCCATCGAATGACTGTGTTACAAGTGCATGTTGCACACTTTCCACGCACCCTTGTAACTTCGCAGATTTGTAATATTGTCACGCCACATTTTCACCAGTGGAATTTTTCCACACCTCCTTAAGAGCAGCACAGCTGTCATTTTCCACATCCTGACCGAAATGTGTTTTCACAGTTCCGGCACAGAATAACGTAGTCGCTGTGGGAAATCACTGATCAGGACAGATTAAGAAAATGACAGTGGCACTGTTCATGAGCAGAGGTCCTAAAATGCCTATGCTGAAAATCGGGTGATGAAACTCTATGACATGACTGTGTTACAAGCGTGCGTTGACCTGTTTAAACACACCCTTGTAGCTTCACAATTTTGTGATATTTTCACCCCACATTTTCAACAGTGGCATTTTTCCACACTTCCTTATGAACAGTACAGCTGCCATGTTTCACATCATGGCTACAATGTGTTTTTGCACTCCTGCCACAGAATAGCATGGTCGCTGTGGGAAATCACTGTGTGGGACACATTAAGATCGAACGAGTGAGGGGGGGAGTGACCGCGCTCAACTGAGCTCTGTCGGGACTGCAATGGACTTGTTTGTGGGCAGAGAAAGGGCACAACGCAAGAGCCCAGTACAAAAGGGCAACCTGCAGCACTGGGAGAAACAGAACAAGAGAGCGAGTGAGGGAGGGGCAGTGAGCGAACTCACTGGAGCTTTTTCAGGACTGCTGCATATTTCTTTGTGGGCAGAAAAAGGCATCAATGCAGGCAGGAGCCCAGCACAAAAGGCCAGCCTGCAGTGGTGGGAGAAACAGTATGAGCGAATGAGACACGGGGACTGAGTGAGCTCAATGGAGCTCCATCAGGACTGCTGCAGATTTCTTTGTGTGCAGAAAAAGGTGCCAATGCAGGCAGGAGTCCCGTACAAAAGGGCCGCTTGCAGCGCCAGGACAAACAGACTGAGCGTGTGAGAGAGGGAGACTGAGCTACCTCAACACAGCTCTGTCTGGACAGCTGCGGATTTGTCTGTGGGCAGAGAAAGGGTACAACATAAGAGCCCAGTACAAAAGGGCAGCCTGCAGCACTGGGAGAAACAGAATGAGACAGCGAGTGACGGAGGGGGAGTCAGCGAATTCACTGGAGCTCTTTCAGGACTGCTGTGGATTTCCTTGTGGGCAGAAGAAGGCATCAATGCAGGCAGGGGCCCAATACAAAAGGCCAGCCTGCAGCAGTGGGAGAACAGGACGAGTGACTGAGACAGGGGGACTGAGTGAGCTCAATGGAGCTCTGTCAGGACTGCTGCGGATTTCTTTGTGGGCAGAAAAAGGCGCCAATGCAGGCAGGAGTCCCGTACAAAAGGGCCACTTGCAGAGCCAGGACAAACAGAATGATCGTGTGAGACAGGGAGACTAAGCGACCTCAACAGAGCTCTGTCGGGACAGCTGTGGATTTATTTTGGGCAGACTAAGGTGCCAGTGCATGCAGGGGCCCAGTACAAATGGGCAGCCTACACTGGCGGGGAAACCAGAATGAGCGAGTGACAGAGGGGGAGTGAGCAAGCTCGACAGAGCTGTATTGTAAGTGCTGCAAATTTCTTTGTGGGCAGAAGAAGGTGGTAACACAGGCAGGAGTCCAATGATAAAGGGCAGCCTGCAGTGCCGGCAGAAATGGAATGAGTGAGTGAGAGAAGGGGAGTGCATGAGCGAGCTAAACAGAGCTTTGTCAGGAGTGCTGCAGATGTCTTTGTGGGCAAACAAAGGCGCCAACAGAGGCAGGAGCCCAGTACAAAAGGGCAACCTACAGCGCCAGGACAGACAGAAAGAGTGAGTGACACAGGGGGAGTGTGTGACCTTAACGGAGCTCTGTCTTGACTGCTGCGGATTTCTTTGTTGGCAGGAAAAGGTGCCAAAGCAGGCAGGAGCCCAGTACAAAAGGCCACCCTGCAGCACTGGCAGAAATGGAACAAGTGAGTGAGACAGGGGGCATCAGCAGGCTCAACAGACCTGTGTCGGGACTGCTGCAGATTTCTTTGTGGGCAGAAAAAGCCCCCAACAGAGGCAGGAGCCCAGTACAAAAGGGCAGCCTGCAGCACCAAGAGAAACAGAACGCACAACTGAGAGAGGGGGGGAGTGAGCCACCTCAATGGAGTTCTGTCGGGATAACTGCAGAACTCTTAATGGCCAGAACAAGGTGCCAATGCAGGCAGGAGCCCAGTAGAAAATAGCAGCCTGCAGCACCGGACGAAACAGACTGAGCGACTGACAGAGGGCCAGTGAGCGTGGTCAACACACCAACGCAATCAACATTCGGTGTTGACAAATGCTTGTTGTTTTTCTTACCTTTCTCATAAACCTTCTATTATCTCTTACACTGAGTTTACAGTACATATTTCTAACAAGATTATAAAGCATCTGTGACCTTTCCTTGTTACATGTTTTTGGAACAAGAGCTGATAAGGGGTTCACTTAATATACTGTATACTGTACATATTATTTATGCAAACAGGTGAATTCAGTTGTAATACATTCCATCTAGCAATGTTCTGTGAGATGCTTTGTAAGTATTTAGGAATTAATGATGTACTGTATGATAAAGGTCATTTGCATGTTATGTACACTTTTTTCTTTAAGAAGCAGTTTATATTACAGTAACATTTTTTTTAAATATATATGGTGTGCTCAATGGCTGACTCTGAATGTGCCATTAATCTGCATGAATGAGCGGCAAGACAATAATTCAAGAGTGGCAGAGCCACAAGTGAGTAATGTAAATCCTGCCTCCTCACAGCTGATGATAAGTGACATATTCGGTGTCAGGCCATAGTGTAATGTATACACTGTATTGGAAATGATAAAACGTTTACATTAGTTTATTATGAACAGTTAGGTGTTTCTGTTTGATTTCAATAATGCATCCACCTGTACTTTATTGTACAAGTTGTTTTTGTTATTGCTTATTGAAACCTTGTACTGTTTTGCTTATTGCAACCGTGTTGTTGTAACTTATTAGGCTCTTCTCTTCCACCTCACCCCAGGAAGCATCTGGAAATAAGCTATTTAAGACCAGTATGTCTTTCCCGGTAAATCATTTAGAAAAAAAATCTAAAATAAATAGAAATCTGTTTTGAGTTCAGCAGAGATGATTTTAATGTCATCAGGAATTGTGCAAGCTGCTCTTTTTTTGGATGAGGGTTCTTTTGTGATGAATCAAAAGTAAAAATAAGTAAGATAAATCCAGAGGCAGAGTAGAAAATGGGTAGAGTAGTATTGATGACCACTAAGTAGGAAAGAGACCTGAGTTAATCATAACAGACTATCTAAATGTGGCCAGGCAGTGCAACAAGACAATAGGGATGGCTAGTGGGATGCTGGGGTGCATAGGGAGGTACATCACCAACAGAAAGAGGTAGATGATGTTGCCTCTGTATAGACTGCTGGTAAGACCCCACTTAGAGTACCATGTCCAATTCTGGAGACCACATCTCTGAAAGAACATAGACAGAGTGAAGGCGGTCCAGAGGAGGGCAATTAAAATGATATAGAGTCTATATCAAAAGCCCTACCAGGAGAGATGAAAGGACCTCACTATGTACACCATTGACGAAAAGGGGGATATGACAGAGACCTTTAAATAAGTCATGGGGACAAATAAGGTATAAGAGAGAAGTATTTTTTGGAAAACAAAAGTTCTCAAGAACAAGGGGACATGTTACGAAGCTAGATGGGAGTAGATTCAGGAGAGATGAGAGGAAATACTTCTTCACAGAAAGAGTGGAGGATTACTGGAACAAACAGTTATAATACCAGTTCTTCCCATCCCCCCCAAGCTGCTTTAAAGCAAGCAATTCATTCAAATCAATTCAGTTTTCTTACTTGCTTTTTTTCATCATTTTAACATGTTAGAGGGGTTTCCTAGTCTCATCTTTTGGCCGAACTATGGTCAGTCTGACCACCAACGACAAGGTGGCCCACTCGTTAGTCAGGAAAAATCTTCATATTTAAAATGTTACCATGCCATATATAAGCTGAGGTCCCCTTGCTTTCTCTTTATCTTTTGGGGGGGAAAACACTTTCTGGCTTCATTTCTTATATAGTGTGCTCTTGCCAATAAAAAGTTCACAGGTGATCATTGGAAAGCTCACTAATTAGGAGAAGGCCACAGTTCTCCCACCTGTAATTTAAAATTAAAGGTTTAGCAAACTCAGCCCTGGCCAATACATAAATATTTTTATCACATTTATAATGCAGCTTAAACTTTTTATTATTTACAAGGATGCACCTGGTGTGTGACCAAGCAAAAACAATAAGTTCTAATACCAGTGCTCGCGACTCCCCCCACCTCATAAAAGCTGCTTTAAAGTCTGCAATTCATTCAAATCAATTCAATTATCTTTCTTGTTTTTTTCATCATTTTAACATTGTAGAAGGGTTTTTGATCTCATTTGACTGAACTATGATCAGCCTGACCACCAACAACAGGGTGACCCACCTCATCAGACATATCGTCACAGTTTGGCCAAATGATGAGACCGAGAATCCCACTAACATGTTAAAATGATAAAAAAAGCAAGTAAGAAAATTGATTTGAAGGAACTGCAGGCTTTAAGGCAGCTTTTTGTGGGAGGAGGCGTTGGTATTATAACTGTTTGCTGTTGCTTGGTCACACACCATCTGCACCCCTGTAAATATTTTAAAAAAATTAAGGTGCATTATAAATGTGATAAAAATATTTATATATTGGCCAGGGTTGAGCTTGATAAACCTTTAATATTGGATTAGAAATGGGAGAATTGTTGCCTTCTCGTAATCACTGAGCTCCCCAGTGATCACCTGTGAGACTCTGAGTGGCCAGAGCACATAGCACGCTATATAAGGAATGAAGCCAGAGAGTGGTTTCCCCATAAGATGGAGAGAAAGCAGGGGGACCTCACCTCATATATGGCATGGTAAAATTAAAAATTGGAAGCATTTCCTGATCATTGAGTGGGTCACCTTGTCGTTGGTGGTCAGACTGATCGTAGTTTGGCCAAATGATGAGAGCAAGAACCTCTCTAACATGTTAAAATGATGAAAAAAGCAAATAAGAAAACTGAATGGATGTGAATGAATTGTAAACTTTGTAGCAGCTTTTATGTTTGGGGTGGACTGGTATTATGACTTTTTGCTTTTGCTTGGCCACACACCACGTGCACTCCTGTAAATATTAAAAAAAACAATATGCATTTTAAATGGGATAAAAATCTTTATGTATTGTCCTGGGTTGAACTTGCTAAACCTTTGTACTGAATTGCAAGTGGGACAATTTTGGCATTCTCCTAATTAGTGAGCCCCCCCGATGATCACCTGTGAGCTTCTTACTGGCCAGAGCACAGAGCAAGCTACTGCCTTTCGGATGAGATGTTAAACCGAGGTCCCATCTGCCTGGATTGGTGGTAGTTCAGGTGGATGTTAAAAATCCCAGGGCACTTATCAAAAAGTGTAGGGGAATTTTTCATTTAGAGAATCATTCAATACAAACAAAAAAAGTGTAAACAATATGTACAAAATTCACAGTACATTTCCCAAACTTAACAACTAAAGAGAAGGAATATGAACATAAAAAACAAGAGAAAGATAAATAACCAACTTCTCAACCCCTATTCTATTTTCCCAAATTTTACCCTCATCTATCTCTACTTATGTTGCAGGGACATCATATCCGTAATCCACAGTAGATTCCTCCAACATAGCTTTAGTCCCTTTCTGTTCATATATTTTGCGTCTTGAAGATAGATATCATGCAACTCTTTAACAATTTTCACATAAAGTTCAGCATATGTAAATTCTATCTGCTATAGTTAAATAAGCACCTAGAGTTCCAAATGTACCATTTAATTACCACAAAGATGACCCACAAAGTACTCTTATCCCATTTTTTCCATGACTGTGGATACTCTCCATACACTAAGGCTAGAAAGGAAACTTGTTGAAAAAAATCTATTTTAGATTTCTGATGTAAAAAACCCCAAAAGTTTGAAATATATGAACAAGTAAAATATAGATGTGTAATGGTTTCTAACTGGTTAGTGCACAAAGGCCTAGAACAAATTCTTTCTTCTATTTATTTTGTGTTTCTGATTGTCCTTCACATTTAATCTTTCATGACAGGTCATCCAGTGGTGAGGCGGGGGGGTCCACTGGATCACCAGGGATGATGGGTTTCTTTTAATTCTACTTCAGCCCATGATCGGGCAGACCGGTCCACTGGACCACTAGGGATAATAGGAATTATCTTTTATTCACTGAAGCTCGTGATTGGGAGGGCAGTGGTCCACTGGACCACCAGGGATATTCGAAATATCTATTTATTACTTAGCCCGTGATCAGTTGGGCAGCGGTCCACTGGACCACCAGGGATATTGGAATTATCTATTCTTTACTTAGCCCGCGATCGGGTGGGCAGCGGTCCACTGGATCACCATGAATATTGGAATTATCTATTCTTTACTTAGCCCGCAATCGGGCAGGCAGCGGTCCACTGGACCACCAGGGATTTAGGATTTATCTTTTTATACTGATGCCCACAATCAGACATGGGGGGCCGCCACCACGGAGGTGCTGCTGGAGCTCGGGTGGCTACCCACAGGTGGCAGCTGCTGTGTTGTGCCCTGCAATGCAGCAGCTCACCTGTGGGGGGCCATCCGTTGTTCCTTTTAATTTTTGGATCAACTTTGTGCAGGCGCAGGTAGGGTTTGCGCATGCTTGGCTCTGCACAACCCGGGCTGAATATCGGGCTGTGCAGAGTATGCATGGGCACAACCCCTACCTGCGCCTGCATACATACTGATGTGCTCCGCACACGGGACTGTGCCGCACACTTTCCCTTTTGAATATCGCCACACATGATTAGAGTTGCGATGGCGCAACACTGTTTCGCCATGTGCAACCCTTTTGAATATCTGGGCCTAAATGTACAGTAGAAGCAGAAAGGAGGGTGGGAATGTGACTGGCTAGAAGAGATCCTCTCAAAGATCTACTGTTATGGTAAGTACAAAACTGTACTATCTTCTTCTTGCAGTAGGTCATACACTTGAGATGATGATTCTCAACCAGTCAGGCTGAAGGGGAGGTTAAGACAGAAGGCCCTGGAGGACAACATGACCAAAGGAGGTGCCATGCCTGGAAGCCATGTCAAGACAATAGTGTCTTAGTAAATGTATGGATGGTAGACCAAGTAGTGCAGTCACAGATGTTAGTGATGGAGATGCCACTGAAGCAGGCAGCAGAGGTAGAGATAACCCTAGTGGAGTGTCCATGCACAGCACCAAGGAGAGGTTTATTGTATTTAGTGTAGCAGTAGGTGATACAGTGGTCCAACCAGTTGGATAAGGTCTGCATCGTGACAGGGCATCCCCCTTTACCAGAGCAAACCAATGAATAGTTGCTGTGATTTGTGAGAGGTCTTAGTGGTGCAAGGTAAAAACACAGGATTTGATGCACATCCAGAGTGCAAAGAAGGGATACACACGGATTCGCATTAGTCGAGTAGAGGACAGGCAAGTTAATGAATTGGTTGAGAGTGAATTCTGGAACCACTTTCAGAAGGAACTTGGGATTGGTGTGGAGCAAGACTCTGTGTTTGTGAAAGATAAGATAAGGCTCATGGCACATGAGGACCTGAAGTTCTGAGATGAGCCTGGCCAATGTAATAGCTACCAAGAACAGTGTCTTCCAGGCCAGGAAGTGCATTTCTCTGGTAGCAGCTGGTTCAAATGGTGAAAGTGTCAGTTTTTCCAGCATAAAATTTAAGTCCCAGGGCAGAACCAGATTTCAGACTGCAGGCTTGAGATGCAGAATACCCTTGAGAAACATCTTGGCCAGGTCCATGTGGGCAACCTGCCAGTCCCAGATGGGTTCATGGAAGGTCGAGATAGTGGCTAAATGGATTTTGATGGTACAGTAGCTTAAAACCTGACTGGAGAGGATAGAAAGGTAGCCCAAAATGGCAGTCAATGGGCAGGAGAAAGGGTCCAAGCCCCTGTCAGCAGTTCACATGGCAAAACGTTTCCATTTGGCAGCATATGTCCTTTTGGTAGATGCTTTTCTGGAGGTCAGCAGAATCGCAGTCACAGAGGCAGAGACATTGTGCTGAGCTATAAAGATGTCCTCAGGAGCCAAGCATGTAGATTAAGGGACCTGAGATTGGGGTGAAGAAGGGTGCTGTGGTTCTGTTTGAGCAGATCGGGTCACAGAGGAATGGGAAGGGGATGTATGACAGACAGTTTTTGGAGGATGGGGAACCATATCTGACACAGCCAAAATGGGGTGATAAGAATCATGGATGTCCACTCCAGCTAGAGTTTGAGTAGTACTTGCTTTATGAGGGGGACAGGGTGGAAGATATATAAGAAGCTCCTGTGACAGAAGAGGGACCGAGCATCCAGGGAGTTGCCGAGTGAGTCGGGAATAATCGAGCAGCATTGAGGTAGTCTGTGAGTGTCTGGAGAGGTGAATAGATCAATGTCCAGAGTGCCCCACTGGTGGAATATGTCAAGGAGGACATCCATCACCAATATCCTCTCTTGACCCTGAGCATGACGGCAGAGGTGATCCACAACAATGCTTTGGGCTCCGGGAATGTGAACTACCACCAGATGAAGATGGAGAGATAGAGTCTGTTTCCAAAGTTTCATGGCTTCCTGACACAGAGCTTGTGACTTCATGCCCCCTTGCTTGTTGATGTAGAATACCATACAAGTATTGCCTGACTGGATCAGTAGGGTTCTGGGGGCAAGGAATGGCTGGAAGGCCTTAAGAGCCAGGCGAACAATCCTCATCTTCAGAAGGCTGATGTGGAGGGACAAGGCCTCTGGACCTCAGCGGCTCTGCATTTTGTAAGGACCAAGGTGGGAACCCCAACCCAGGGTGTAGGCATCTGTCATAAGGGTTTGGGGGGGGGGTGACTGAAAGAACATGCTGCTTTGGAGGTGTGTTAGATCCTGCTACCAGGAGAGGGCCTGCCTGAGGGCAGGGGTTACCAGAATTGAATCTTCAAAGTCCTCTTCTTTTGGTGCCATTGGCAGTGAAGGGCCAACTGGACTGAGCACATGCATAAGTATCGTATGACATGGTGGAAATGGCCACCGTCATGTGACTGAAGAGGCCCATGAATGGGTGGATGGTAATCTGCTGAGCTGCAAGGCACTGTCAGGTGATGGAGAAGAGCTTCTGACTCCTGTCCTCCAGCAGAAAAGCCCTGCCTTTTGCCATATATAGGATTGCTCTGATGTACTGGAGGCATTGAGATGGCTCCATGTGGGACTTGGCAGCATTTATTGTAGTGCCAAGGTCTTGGAAGAGCTCCATGGTGCAGGCAAGGGATCAGAGCAATCCTTCCTGAGAAAAGGCTTTTATGAGCCAGTCGTCCAAGTATGGGAACACATAGTGTCCTTGATGATGAAGGACTGTGGCTACAACCTACTAGGCACTTCATGAAGACTCCTGGGGCAGAGGACAGCCCAAAGGGCAGAGCAGGAAATTGGTAATGGTAGCCCAGAAGTTGGAACTGGAGGTACTGTCAATGGACTGCTTGTATCTGGATACGAAGGTATGCATTTTTCATGTCTAGGATGCATAACCAGTTGCCATGGTTTACGACAGGCAGGACTGTTTGCAAAGTGATTATTCGAAATATTTTGTACTGGTTGAACCATTTGAGGTCTCTTAGATCCAGGACAGGGTGGAGATCACCTGTGCACTTGGGTACCCGGAAAAAAATGGGAGTAAAAGCCCTTGCCTAGGCCGTGTTGAGGAACAGCCTGAACCGCCTCCTGCTAAATTAAAGAATGCCGCTCCTCCAGTAGAACAGGGATGTGTTCTGGGGGGGTCTGACAAGTGCCAAGGCGAATGTGAGGGGGGGGAGTAGCTACAAGCTCAAGAGTATGGCCTGTACGAATAATCTGCAGTATCCATTCATCTGATGTAATCTATTTTCAGACCTCGAAATGTAGAGAGTAGTGACCCCCCCCACTGCCTCTGAGTCCTGTAGAGGAGGGCTGGGGAGATTGACTGATGAGTCAAAAGGAAGTGGGGGTGGAAGCAGCTGCATCAGGGGTGGTCCTGGCACCACTAGAGACAGAGGCCAAGGTACCACCAAGAGGTGGGGTTGGGCATTTTCTAGTGGGCTGATGGGCTGAGCCCTTCTTGTGAGCAGTACGCCGAAACTGAAAGGACTGAATTGGCCACCACTGTGAGACAGGTGGCTGAGTGTAATACATTGTGTGTACTGTACGGAGAGTGTGGCCCAAGGCCTATAAGTCATTAAGGATGCCTTCAGTTTCTGTACCAAAAAATTTGTGCCGACTAAAGGGAGCATTTGAGATAGACTGTTGCACTTCCAGTATAAAGCCAGAAACCCAGAGCCATGCATGGCTGTGAAGGGTAATACCTGATGCCAAATATCAGGCAGAGGCCTATATGGCATCATAGCCGGCATGGAGAAGGTTCTGAGAGATAATAGTACCCATCTTAGCGGCAGCTAACAATTGGTCGGTGACTGTGAAGTGGAGAAGCTTCACTGCTACTTCTGAGGTGGCAGTCCAAAGGGTTTTCTGGTATTTGAGCATATGCCCCATATAGTTCAGTATACACATGACTAAGGTGGAGAAGGCATAGAACCTTTTCACCATCAAGTCCAGTTTTCAGGATTCTTTGTCAGAAGGCAGAGAGCTCAAGTATTTAGGATGCTTTGTCCAATCATGGACAGCATTTATGACCACAGAATCCACCTGGGGAGCTGTGGCAAAAAGGGGTGGTCTGCTAGGGCCTGGTAGAGTCAACCCGCCTTCTTAGAAATGGGAGGGACCATGGAAGGGTGGTGCCAAGCCACAGAAACCGCATCCTGATAGGCCTGGATGAGGAGAGGAACCACAATGGCAAGGTCCGCCAGTAAATTCAAGTAATTAACCAAGTTGTGGTGTTGCCAGTCTTGGTCGGTGGTTGCAAACCCCATGATCTGCTTGAACTGGGTCATAATTTCCAGGAAACTGGGGTCATCTGGATGAGAGTAGGGGGTATAGAGCCTGGGATCCTCCCCCACAGATGACAATGTCGAGGCACTGGAATAGGTTCGCACCTCATTTTCATCAGCCGGATCCTCCTCTTCTTTCTCTCTAAAGTATGCCAGATTCTCCTCTTCTGGGGGGGAAAGGAGGAAGATGGGGTAGGCTCATGGTGAACCTGCTTCCTAGGAGAGGGTGAGGGAGAGGAGGGTTGTGGAGATGGAGGTGGTTGCATGACTTGTATAACCACCAACACAGTTTTGACCACTGAGGTGACACTAATGGTGGGTGCCATCAATGAGGCTGAGGAGGGAAGAGAAGGAGGAGCCCTCATGGATCCCATGTGAGAGGGGGATATCACGGAGGATCTGGGCTTGGACTGTGGATAGCGCACAGAGCCTGAAGACTGGGAAGCCATTCCTCATGCCTGAACCGCTAAACCATGGTAACAGACAGACTGCGATGGTGGCAGTAAGGATGGTAAGACCATCAAGGCAAACCCCTGACCGATGCTAGAGGGCTGTGTAGTAGGGGCAGATAAAGGAGACATCGACAAATGCTAAAATATGGATGTCATCAATGAAGGACTGAGTCCCATGCTGGAGGAACAGGTCATCTTTGAAGGCTGATAATTCATCGACGGAGGGGCCTGGGCTGTATCCAGGATTAACAAGGCCTCCGTAAGGGTAGTCAAAAAGAGCACTAGCAAGAAGCTTGTCAACGGAGGCAGCACATGGTCTGTGTGGGAGGCCTGAAAGCTCTGAGCCTAGGCCATGAGGACCATCTGTTTTTTTTCCACCAGAGTTGGAGAGGCCCAATTCATTGATGGGCAACCAGAGGTGGAAGCCATTGAAGGCTGAGGGTCCTTACCATTTCCACTTGAGGCCTTATCCTTGTCTCTGTACTTATGCTTCGATGAAGAATGGTGCTTCAATTGAGTTGTCTGGGAGTTCGTTGATGGGATCCAAGATGAAGAGTGGGACTGCATTTCCTTTTCCAGGAGAGCCACCTTCTGCTCCATGAGGTGTCATTCTAATTCCTGGAGTCATTGATAATGGGTAGCGTAGTTGAATTCCTGGCAATGAGTGCAGGAGTGGGCATTGTGGGCAGCTCCAAGACTGCAAACTCAGAGAGAGTGGTTGTCATAGCGGTAGAGCTTCCTTCCACAATGGCACTTGCAGAAAGGGAATCTGAACTGGACATAAGGGAAAACAAAAGCAGTGAATTTTCCTCATCGATAAAAGCAGGAACACACTGGTGGCAAAAGGGCATGTGAAGTGAGCTGGGAGACAGTGGGAAAAGAACTGAGGCCGCTAGGGGCCACCCACATATTTATACATATGCATGAACTGACATCATCTTGGGCAGCACCCAGTCTGCCCTGCTGGTGAAAGCTACCGTGACAAGAGCTTCCTCTGGTGGACACCCAATTATATGACCTGCTGCAAGAGATTACCTTGCAGAATTCCCTCCATACAAATTCCCTCTGCCCAAGAACTAATGCTGGCTAAAGGTCATGTTGCCTTCTATGAGAGAATGTCACACTTTGCCAGCAAGACACTTGGTAAATATGAGAGATGCTGGAGACCCTTTCTAGACTCTAGCTTATATCAAGCCTCCTAGAATGATGCCAGGATGTCCCCTAGACCCTAATACTGTGATAATGGAAGAGTTTTCTATATCTAGCTGAACAATGTATATTAGTGCACCTGTACCATTGCACATAGTTTGTTTTGGAGTAGGAGGCAGAACTGTTTTGTTAGTGCTGTGCCATCCTAACTGGTAAGTCGATTCACTTTCCCACAGTAGGTGGAGATATTAAAATCCTTTTAAGGCCAGATGTACATGTAGGCAGTATATAACCTATAATGTATTCTTGTAATAGTACTAGCACACAACCAGAAAAGGGACCACATCTCACCTTTTTGTTTTGTCTTACATCCCCTTCCTTTGCACTTTGTCTGGGATTGGTTATAAATAAATGTTGTAAGTTAATCTGCACCACCAAGCACCAGTTTGAAATGCCCCCTATTGTATCTACATTTTTACCGTTACAAGTTGTGTCTATGGTACCCTGCCTACTGTTGATGTTATTTGTGTTGGTTTTGTTTTTGTGTATCTGAAAATTACCAATAAAAAGTTAAACTTCAAGATTACCTGGAAGAAGATCTACTGTATCCTGTAGCATACAACAGACATGGATCCCTGACCCAAAAGGACAATGGATGTCATTAATATGAAAGGATGGACCCTTGTCATCTGGTTATCAGTTTTCCACTTGCCATGCCTCTTTTCATCCCCATGAGACATGCTAGTCTGTATTCATTCAGTTGCTGTTAAGAAACTTCCTACTTGAGCTTTTATCAAGTGGAGCTTAAGGTTTTGAAACCCAAATCTTGGAACTTTATTCCAAATTAAATCATTACCGCAGTGTGTTTTGCAAAACTGTCCAAGCCTTGAAATATCTCTCATGCAAGGCCTGTTTAGTGTTTATTTAGCATTCAAATTACCCAAGTTGCTTTCTCTAATTGCTCGTGAAACCTTGATTAAAGAAGATTTTAAGCTCATTTCAGCTCCGAATGATAAAATATTACCTGTCACAACTGGAGCTCGTTTGTAAACAAATTACATTCAATTAGGTGGCAACTCCATAGAGGATAGACTTAAATATAATTTATTCACTTCTGCTGTAATGAATTGCAGCATGTATAGCTTGGCCTGTGAGTTGACAGGCTAACTGTAGCCTTGTAACCTGCGTGCATATTGAATTAGCTTATGAAATCTATTGTCTCACCCACTCTCTCTCAGCCTCTTTTTTTTCACTTTAAAGGCAAACCAGCTGAGGCCAAAGAATTTTATAAAACAGTATTTTCTGTAAAGGGTGGGTGACTGGATTTATATACTTTTCGTATATTTCCAGTGATCTGGCTTCATCACAGGCTCACGATAATATCTGTAATTAAGTTGCAGGTTTTAGCCTCATTTTTTTTAATTTGTTGTTTATTCTTTATCTCTGAGGCCCATCAATTCTGCCCATGGCAACCTCCCAACCCCATCACTCCTACATACCATGGAACTTCCCCTGTGGCTTAATCCTCACCATGGGGCCCTCAGAGCATGCAAACCTCTCAGGATACACAGAAGATGACTGGTAAATGTATTTATTTGAATCTCGGATTACAGAACTTTTGAACCAGAGGCTCTTTTACAAAGGTTCCATGTCAGGTCAATGCACAATACAGTTTACATTATACAAAGGTTCCACATCAGATCAAATACAAAACAGTTTATACAGCAATTAGACATTACAAAAAATGGTGCAGCTGTACTAAATAAAGACGAAGAGCTAAAAAATAAAGTGCATATTTAGGGGTTACAGCAGCCCAGAATGGCTTTGTCAGGATAGAGGGGAGGGTAAGTGAAAATGGGATAGGTGAGGCACGGCAAGGGTGGAAAGGGCAGGGGAAAGAGGAGGAAGGGGGGAAGGCAGGTGCAAATTGAAGTGCAGTGTGGGGGTTGAAAGGAGATGGAAATGGTGTGGGATGGCAATTACAAGGTGTAAGAGGGGTTACTGGATTGAGGAGAGGCATGAAAGTGAAGAAAGATAGTGAGTGGTGTATAGGGAAAAGGCATACCTGACAGCAGACTTGGGGGTGTGGGGTGGGGTACGTACAGTGACAGAGGGAGATGGAGGGAGGGCAAGAATGATGAACAGAGGGAGGGCAAGGTCACAATAGGGGGTCACGGTAATTGTCAGTCAGTTTGTTTTCAAGATCCCTCTTTTCTCAGTATTAATAGGATTCTACTTTCAGTTTCCCATTTTCACCCTTCATATGTAAAACCCTTTTTTGGTTCATAATAGCCCCTCAAATGCCATTCAAATGCCCGTTTTAAAAACAGTGATATTCTAACACTTCATTTATTCCTCATTAAGCCTTCTTTTTTTTTGCTCTTCAGTTATCTTCTCTCCTACTGGTAAAAAAAATGACATTTCTTTCTGCAAACAAGGGCAAAGGTCATAAATGACTCTAGGTACAGTAGCTCAGAAAAGCACAATGCATTCACAGCTACAAGTCAGAAAACCATCTAGTAGAAATAGAGTTATACAGCAAGATGCTGGACTGGACAGCTACAGCAACACGGTGACTGGAAAGAAAACAGAGGGAATTGTCTTAAAGGGAACAACTCTGTTCCATCACCTCAACAAATAAGACAGACCACGTGCTTGCAGGAAATAGCCACAGCAATGTATATAATAAACAACCAATTAGAAATTGGTAAACTGATGAGGTATATATATATATATATATATTTATATATATATATATATATATATATATATAATTAATATTGCATGGCATGTGCAGCAAGGTAGACACAGCCGATCATTGGTTAATCATATAATCAATAATTACAGGCCCTCCACTCCCCTTGGGAGGGAGCTAATATACTGGGTACAAACTTGCGAAGGACACTAGGCTCAGAGGCATAAGGGATGGCTCTAAATGGGCCAGTCTCAAACACACCCTCCCCATCAGAGAGCACCACTGACTGTGGGTCAAAGCCTGAGAGTTATCCTTCACTTATGGCTGCCACCCTACTTGTACCAGCCGCCAAGGCCTCACCTCTCCCCAGCCTCAGGCAAACTGCCTGAAAAGGTGTGAGAAACCCGGCTGTTAGCCCCTCTGTACCATCCTTGAGACTACAATGCCAGCACATGATGAGCATCCTGCCACTGCTCAGTTATTGGATGAATCATGATGCTCATCCCTCACCGAGCATATCACACCACAGCTCCCTTTAACACATGTCCTAGGTCTGCTAAAAACCCATCTCCTAAATCTGATAAGTGCACTTCATCTTTGCATACAACTGTGGAACTTTTGCCATGATCCACTCATGCGGTTAAAAGTCCACCCATAGAGGCCATAACATGCCAGTGGTCAGGTTAGTCACACGTGCATTCTCTCAATCTGCACTGAAATTCCATGTACGGCACTAGTGTTGTCTTTGTATCATGTGTGACCCAAATGATTTTGATCCTTAGTCATTTGTGATGCAACACTCCTTGTCCTTTCTCATGATCTGCTGCAGTTCTATGGACTTTTCAGGTTCCAAATCATTTCCTCCTTGGTGGGTAACAGGCATATTGTGGAGGGTCATGGTGTTGAGTTTCGGCTGTGATCCATGGGAGCAAGTCCCCCCACTTAATACCCCTCAGGTCCATCCAACAAGCATACACCTGCTGAGGATCCATGAAGAGACTTCTGTCCCCTTGCAACTGCCTTGCTTTAGCCACTGCCCAGTGTCCAAAAGCATTGCCACAGATTCATTCTCCTTTACCCTGGGAGTCATGTCCTGCCAAAACAGAAACTGAGATTGAAGCAATTTATAAAGCTTAGGACTTCCATTGTCTAAGGTCCTGAATTTGTGCATCTGTCCAGACCTCTACTCTATACCCCCCTCCCCATCACTGGGAGACAGGGGGATTAATTTTAACCCTCCTTCATGTTAACCAGCAAGGTTACAAGTCTCTGTCTGGGAGGTTTACAGTGATTTTCCTACAGCTGTGTTCCAGCAGTCTCCCTGCACTGGTTATATGCCTGGATTTTATACATTGTTAAAGGGAAACACCAGTTAACACAGTTAGCAATGCTGTATTCCCTTTGTGTCATTGTCCATCTAGGGACAAATGACCTGGCTAAGAAAGGGATTAGAGAAGTGCAGGAAGAGTTTTTGGAATTGGGGAGGGGCCTTAGACAAGTAGCATGCACGGTAACCTTCTCGGAGGTGCTCCCCATCTATGGCATAGGAGAGGCTAGGGTGTTCCGCACCATGGGATTCAATCAGTGGTTGAAAAACTGGTGTGGAGCTCAGGGATTTGGCTTCATTGGGGACTGGGGGTCCACCTGGAGTGATGCAAGCCTATACTGGCATGATGGGCTGCATCTGTCCAAGAGGGAAACCAGGATCCTAGGTGATAGGTTTAAATGCTTCATTGGCAAGCATTTAAGCTAGCCAAGGGAGGAGGCACTGGAAAAGAGCAGGGAAATCCTAGCCCCCCAAAAAAATCACGGTAGTAAGGCGGTAAACACCAACATAGAAGTGTCGATAGGGAGAAGGGCAGGGGTAAATGGAGAAAGTGACAAAGGCAAGGAGGACAGGGATGGGGCAAAAGGAGTAAGGCCATCAGGAAATGGAGGTAATAAGTACCAATGCCCATAGTCTGGGCAACAAGCTCCCTGAGCTGGTGGCCTTGATGAAAGAGGATGCCTGGATATCATAGCAGTCACAGAAACATGGTACACAGAGAACCATGACTGGGATGTTAACATACCGGTATATAACCTACAGGAGAGACAGGCAGGGGAGAAGAGGGGGAGGAGTAGCTCTCTATGTAAAGGAAGGGATAAAAGCAACTGAACAAAAGAGTAAACAGGGAGGAGAGGAGGCACTGTGGGTCACCTTAGAGACTGGAAAGGGCACCACAATCCGCACAGGGGTTGTGTACAGACCCCTGTGTCAGGAGGAGGGAATGGACAAGAATATGATAGAAGGCATTCTTAGAATGGCAGAGAAAGGGGAGATACTGTTGATGAGAGATCTGAACATGCCAGATGTTAACTGGAGCACATTTGCTGCAGCCACATCCAAGAGCAGGGCCATTCTTGATGCCCTACAGGTGGCAGGCCTCAGACAGCAAGTTTCGGAACCCACTCATGAGGGAGCAATCTTAGACCTCGTACTCTCAAACGGGGGCAGTGAGAGGATCTCAGATCTAGAAGTGGGTTGCCATCTGGGGACAAGTGACCATCAAACAGTGTGGTTCACCTTAAACTCAGCTACAGAGTCATGCCATACAAAAGTGAGGGTGCTGGACTTCAGGAGGGCTGACTTTGGCAAGATGGGAGAGTGCCTCAGAAAAGCACTAGCAAACAGACTAGAAGGAGGTGTGGAGCAACAATGGGGAATCATCAAAACTGCCATCACAGAGGCAACAAGCCTTTGTGTGAAGCAAATAAACAAATCAAAATGAATGAAAAAGCCACTATGGTTCTCAAAAGAGGTAGCTGTGAAAGTCAGGAAGAAAAAGATAGCATTCCGGAAGTATAAGGAAACACAGAAGGAGCAGGACAGAGAGCTGTACCAGTTAAGGCAGAAGGAAGCAGGGAGGGAAGTCAGAATAGCAAAGGCCCAAAATGAGGAAAAGATGGCCAACTCGGTTAAGAAGGGGGATAAAACCTTTTATAGGTACATTAGCGAGCGTAGAAAGACAAAGGGAGGGATAGTGAGGCTGAATAGACTGAACGGTGGGTGGGCAGAGGGGGACAGTGAAAAAGCAGGGAAACTGAATGAATATTTCTGCTCAGTATTCACAAAAGAGGAGGGGGAAGTGCCTAATCCAATGAACAGAAGCACTCTTGATAGGGGGGTCGATCCCAGTCCTTTCACAGAAGAAAGGGTTCTGCAAGAAATGGAGTCTACTCTGAAGAAAGAGGGGTTACTAGTGGGGTACTGCAGGGTTCAGTATTGGGTCCAGTCCTTTTTAATGTCTTCATAAGTGACATTGCAGAGGGACTGGAAGGAAAAGTATGCCTCTTTGCAGATGACACAAAGATCTGCAACAGGGTTGATACACAAGGAAGCGTGGAAAGGATGAGAAGGGACTTGGCAAGGTTGGAGGAATGGTCAGAAGTATGGCAGCTAGGATTCAATGCAAAGAAGTGCAAAATAATGCACCTGGGAAACAAGAACCCAGGAGAAGAATACACAATGGGGGGGAGGTAGTAACAACAACAAAAAAGGAAAGGGACCTTGGGGTAATCATGTCAGATGACCTTAAGGTTAACAAGCAATATGAGAAGGCAGTAGGGAGGGCTGGGGGTATACTGGGATGCATAGGGAGAGGCATCAGCAGCAGAAAACAGGAAGTTGTTATCCCTCTGTACAGACAGTTGGTGAGACCCCATCTGGAGTACTGCATCCAGTTCTGGAGACCCCATCTCCGCAAGGACATAGACAGGATAGAGGCAGTCCAGAGGAGGGCAACTAAAATGGTGCAGGGTCTGCAAGAGAAGCCGTATGAGGAGAGACTAAAGGAACTTAATATGTATACCCTTGAGGAAAGAAGGGAGAGGGAGACATGATAGAAACTTTTAGTACCTCAGTGGAATCAACAAAGTCAAGAGGGTAGCATCTTTCAGAAAAAGAGACGATGCAAGAACAAGGGACACAATTTAAAAGATAGAGGGGTGGTTCAGGGGCAATGTGAGGAAGTATTATTTCAGAGAGGAGTAGTAGATGCATGGAACAGCCTTCCTGAGGAGGTTGTTAGGTCTAAAACTGTGGGAGAATTCAAGAATGCATGGGACAGACATAAGGCAATTCTTGTGGGGGGTAGGAAGAAATAGGCTGTTGGTTAACTAGGATCTGTGGCCTATCCTGTAGGTAGGGAAATGGGCAGACTAGATGGGCCAAGCGGTCCTTAACTGCCATCAAAGTCTATGTTTCTACGTTTCTATGGCTTCCAGTCCTGATTATTGCTTGAGCTCTTAAAATTGTCAGGTATTTCATTAAAAATCCACCTTTGGTGCTAGTGACATAAACAGTAAGTCATTTTTCCTGATTTAACATTAGCAACTGGATTAGGAACATAATGAGCATTTCGAGAATGTCATGCTGGGATCAATGCACTGTAAGATGTACATATAACAAAGTGCAGAAATTTCAGGGCACAGCAGGCGTAGTTAGTAAACAGTGACTTAGAGCAAGCACAGAGAGTGGCTCAGTTTGAATGAGGGTGAGTGTGAGCGCCACATAAATGAGCCCGCTCACAATGTTTACTTTCCCGGTGTGGCTTGGACTTGTACTGCCACACAGCATGTCGGAAAGCACCCCAAGTGCAAGGGTGTTTACTACAATGAGTTTTAATGAAATACTGTACCTTACCATTTAAGAGCTCAAGCAATAATCAGGGACTGGAAGCCAAAAAGGGAATATAGCACTGCAAACTGGTGTTTCCCTTTAATTATTATGTGATGGGTTCCTTTTTCTAAAGCTGTGTATGTTGCCATCAGAATTTTTATATAGCAAGTTATGTGGATTAGCACTGCCATCTTTGAGCTCACTGACAGTGCCACAGTGCCCGAAATTTCAGAAGGATGCAGGGAAACTTTGCCCTTCCTCTGCTCTGATTCAAACAAGCAACCGGGACGTTATACACTTATTCTTTACCAACCCAGTTCACACCCCATGCCAGTGAGCGGAGGGTGTTCAAAAAAAGGTAGCTTACTATCTGAATCTTTATCAGCCAGTAAATGTAAATGCCAGCCCTTCTGCCCCTTATCAAATGGTGTAGCAGCCTTTTGGCTAACCTGTAATAATCACCTGGAAAAAGTCATACCCACTACATCATTGCTTATAGACACTATATTCAGCCCTGATGGAATCAGCACTGTTTAATGGGGTGCCAATGTTCATTCAGTTTACTAAGAATTGTCTCACCTGGTCTTGTCTGTGATGTATGGTATAAATGAATATCTGTTTGGGCTACATTTATTACCTTTATTTTATCAAGTAAACCGTTTAATAGCAGATCACTTGTACTGATCCCCCTTATAAATAACTGCAGCTGAAACAGGGCAAGTTCTCTAAAATGTGCCAGGTGAAACATCCTGCACTGAATGCCTTTTGACCTGGTTTAATAATAAACTAAAATAAATTGGGACATGTGGATCACAATGGAATGTCTTTTTTGTTCTTTTTGCTCCTTGGCTTCCCAGCTGGATTGTCCTTTGGGAGAGCCTAGGCCCCGTCGGAACCTCCTACACCCTGCCCTCTCCATCTCATACTGCAGCTGTCCCGGGGGGTAGTCCAGGTGTAACTCTGCACCAGATTGGTCCCCTTCCTCCAAGGGGGAAAGCACCGGGGGCAACCAGCGTACTCAATTCGAACCCCTGGGACCTGCTGAGATGTGATCAAGGGCCAGGGATCCTTGGCCACAATGGGAACTGGCAGCCATCATCTAGCAAGCTAGGAAGCCACTCGTTTTCCTGTTTCTTTCCCAGGTCATGGTGCGCCACTGATGTCTAGGTGAGTGCCGATGTCCACCATGCCCCCTTCAAGCTACTGTCTCCTGTAATGGTGTGCTCCTAACCTCCACCAGGAGTCAGCATGCAGCAAGAAGCGGCACCACCCTTCCCCAGGAGAAGGCAAGCAGTCGACTGATGCTCAAGCTCTCTCCCCCCAGCCAGCCCTCCAGCGACCCGGGTCCATTCCTGAACCCGGGTCGCTGGTGTCATAGACAGAAATCCAACCACTGTGCTGGCAGGCCAGCCACAATGGAATGTCTTACACTCCTGTGCATGTCTGTTTGGTACTATTCCCTGAGCTCCCCAAAATTGATATTGCAGATATGGGGCTCAATTTTCAAAGAGCACTTAGACCACCACAAGTTGCAACAATCTAGGGCTGCAGCAAACTCTAGGTGTGTCAGGGACCCTGTTCCTGATTTTATTTATTTATTTATTTATTGATTCATATTTTTTCTTTTTGATTCCCTCCGGTCTGCCTCCCCTCAAAGCCAGAGGGTTCGGCACCTTCGCCCCGCTTGCTGCCCCCCTATGCCCAGGCTTTAACCCCCTGAATGGGGCTGCTGGGCAGGTGTCCCTTCCCCAAAGAACTTGGTATCTTGCCCTGGCTTTCCTCGAAGGGCAGGGCCATGGGAGAGGGCCCGCCCCCGTGGGCTTTGGTCTCAATGGGAGCAGCAGCAGAGGTGGGGCCGTTATTTTTACTTTTTTATTTTTTACTGTATGCTGGATCCTTGGGGGTGGGGACATGCAATGACACTAGCATCCACCCCGCCCCCCCCCCGAATGTTTGGCACCCACAGTGGCAGTACCTCCAGCCTCCACCAGAGGTCTGCATAGTGCCAGACACTCTTCCCCCCTCACCCCAGAGAAAGAGTGCAGTCCATGGGATGCTCAATCCTTCTCCCCCCAGCCGGCCCTCCAATTCCTGGGTCCATTACTGAACACGGGATATTGGCACCACAAGTGGATGCCTTGCTGCTGCATTGGCAGGCCAGCCTCCTGCACCTGATTTTATAAAAAGCAGAGTCCTGGTGTCAAACTCCTTGGGTTTGCCACAAGTCACTAGCTGCACCAAACAGTCAGCGCAAGTGCAGACATTACCACAGGGATCGTCCTCCCTGCCCGACGCAACACTAAAGGAGCTGGGATGGTGTGAGGTTGGGGGAGAAACAGCATGCCAGGAGGTGGCCAGGGTCATAAAGGGCATAGGTGGTGACTGTGGGGGTTTTGCTGGACAGAGTTGTGCATAACGGGGAATGCGTCAGCACCCATTGGAGTGCATAGGCTGTATGGTATTACTGTCAGTCATATGCTGTGTACATACATATAGAACCCCCCTGATCCCAGATGTCCCCCATGAAATAGCCATACATTTCTCCCTGGTGGTCTAGTGGACACTCTCATCCCCCGATCTCTTCCATTATTTAATACATACCCTTACCTGGTGGCCTAGCAGACCACCCCTCCCTCTCAGTGGTCATCCCCCTATATCATGAGATAACGGTCCTTGGTGGTCTAGAGGACCCCATCAGGTAGTGTTCCACAACCCCGCTCCTACATCCATCCTGAATCATAGCCAACGACCAGCACAGCCCTCCACTCACCACCATGGCTTGCCGCCGATTGAGCTTTCAATGAGCGCATACTGTATACAGCCGTGGTGGTGAGAGGAAGGCTGTACTGGTCACTGGCTCCAATTTGGGATCTATGGGTGCCAATACATGCCCAGTTATGCAAAATTCTTCACCAAAACCTCCACTGCCACTTCCTGTGCCCCTAGGTGCTTCACTGCCCCCTGTAAGATCCCATCCCACATGCCACTTAGACCACCTCCTGGCTGGTCTAAGTGGTGTCCCTTGCTGCGTCCATGGCAGGACTTGCAAACTTCCAAATAAGAGGATGTTGCATTTCCACCATGGCGCAAGCCCCCTTGTGACCAGGCATACCACCATGTTTGGTGCAAGGGTGGCACAGGGACACTTCGAAGAAAGGGTTCCCAGGTGGGTTGCAACGCTGACAGAAAATCAGGAACAGTGCAAAATGTGACACAGGTTGCCACTTGCATCAATTCTGTTTGATGCAAGCTCCTTGTGTCACTCTGGGGGCTTCGAAAATTGAGCCCATGGTCTGACCATCTGCAGCTCTTGGTCAAATGAATTGGGTATAACTTGAACAGGAATGGCCTAGATAATTTTTTTGTGGCATATTACATTTACCCCTATAACAGGACACTCCCAAACTGGATTGACGTGCAGTGCAGAAAAAATGAATCCTTCTGATGTTTGCCTGGTGGAGGACCCTAAACCAGGGGGTTTACCAATCCGTGATGTAGACAGGTTCTTCTTGAAGTCCTTTTCCCTTTCTGTCACCAACTCTGGGATTCTCTGAGAAAGAGTGTCAGCGCAGCAATGCTGTTATTAATGACAGGCATCTCCACAAAATGGGTGAATACCTGAGGAATACACTAGCAAATGGCCAAAAAGAAGGGGTGGAAGAACAATGGAGAAAAATCAAAACTGCCATCATACAGGCAACAAGCCTTTGTGTGAAACAGATAAAGAAAACAAAGCAGAGTAAAAAACCACTATGGCTCTCAAAAGAGGTGGCAGGGAAGGTTAAAGAGAAAAAGGCTGCATTCAAAAAGTATAAGGAATCACAGAAGGAGCACGACAGGGAGCTGTGTCAATTAAAGCAGAAAGAAGTGGGGAAGGCAGTCAGAATAGCAAAAGCCCAAACCAAGGAAAAAATAGCCAATTCAGTTAAGAAGGGGGATAAAACCTTTTACAGGTACATTAGGGAGCATAGAAAGGTTAAGGGAGGAATAGTGAAGATTAATAAGGGAGAGGGGAGGTGGGCAGAGGGAGACAGTGAAAAGGCAGAGATACCGAATGAATACTTTTGCTCAGTATTCACAAAAGAAGATGAGGAGGAGTTACCTAAACCAGACAATAGAAGCACTCTGGGTAGGGGGGTTGGCACCAGTCCATTTACAGAAGAAAGAGTCCTGAAAGAACTCCTAAAACTCAAGGTGGACAAAGCAATGGGGCCTGATGAGATTCACCCCAGAATCCTAAAAGAACTAAGGGAGGACATAGTGACATCACTGACCACACTTTTTAACAAATCATGGGAGGATTGGGTGGTACATGAGGATTGGAGGAGGGCAGATGTGATTCCCCTTCACAAAAGTGGAAGCAAGGCAGAAGCAGAAAACTACAGACCTGTAAGTTTGACCTCAGTGGTAGGGAAAATGATGGAATCACTTCTGTAAGAAAGAATTGTTGAGTACCTAGAGGCCAGCAGGGCACAGGACCGAAAGCAGCATGGATTTACAGCAGGAAGGTCATGTCAGATGAATCTAATAGATTTCTTTGACTGGGTGACCAAAGTAATAGACCAGGGAGGGGCTGTGGATATGGCCTACCTAGACTTTAGCAAGGCATTTGACACAGTCCCGCACAAAAGATTAATAATCAAGTTAGCCAGCCTGGGAGTGGGTCCCAGGGTGGTAGCCTGGATAGCAAACTGGCTGCACAACAGGACACAGAAGGTAATAGTGAATGGAACACATTCCGAAGAAAAAGGGGTTACTAGTGGAGTACCTCAGGGCTCAGTATTGGGTCCAGTCCTCTTTACCATCTTTATAGGTGACACTGCAGAGGGTCTGGAGGGAAAGGTATGCCTCTTTGCAGATGACGCAAAGATCTGTAACAGAGTTGATACACAAGGGGGGGTAGAAAGGATGAAAAGGGACTTGGCAAGGTTGGAGGAATGGTCAGACATTTGGCAACTTAGATTCAATGAAAAGAAGTGCAAAGTAATGCACCAGGAAACAAAAACCCAGGAGAAGAGTACACAATAGCAGGGGAGGTACTAACAACAACAAAAATGGAAAGGGACCTGGGGGTAGTCATATCAGATGATCTAAAGGTTGGTAAGCAATGTGAGAAGTCAGTAAGGAGAGCCAGGGGGATACTGGGATGCATAGGAAGGGGTATCACAAGTAGAAAAAGGAAGTGGTTATCCTGTAGAGACAGTTGGTGAGACCCCATCTGGAGTACTGTGTGCAGTTTTGGAGACCTCATCTACGCAAGGACATAGACAGGATGAAAGCAGTCCAGAGGAGGGCAACTAAAATGGTGCAGGGTCTGCCTCAGAAACCATATGAAGAGAGACTGAGAGAGCTTAATATGTATATCCTTGATGAAAGGAGGGACAGGGGGGACATGATAAAAACATTCAAGTACCTCAAGGGAATCAACAAAGTCCAGGAGGGTTGCATCTTTCAGAAAAAGAGCTGTGTAAGAACAAGGGGGCACAATTTAAAGATAGAGGGGGGACGGCTCAGGGGTAATGTGAGGAAATTTTTTTTCATGGAGAGAGTGGTGGATGCATAGAACCGCCTTCCTGAGGAGGTTGTGGGGTCTAAAACAGTGGGGGAATTCAAACATGCATGGAACAGACATAAGGCAATTGTAGTGGGGGGTGGCAGGAAGTAGGCTGTTGGTTAACTAGAATCTGCAGCTTATCCAGTAGGTATGGAAATGGGCAGACTGGGTGGGCCAAGTGATCCTTATCTGCCATCAAAGTCTATGTTTCTATGTTTCCACTGCACTGTGTTCTAGACCAGTCACTGACACAGACTCCTTCATCAGTTTCCCCATGGGCTTGTGCACTCTAGTGACCAAAGCTGCTGTACCCCCCATATTAATGAGGCACATAAGGCCTGGATAAATGCAGCCTTGGTTTAAGGTTGTGTTTTATGAACCATTACCCAGGGCATTGATGTACCCCAGGCAAGACATTATATTTGTACTTTGATCTAAAGGCCTAGATGAATTTCAGCAAGTGATCCTATTTGAATATTCTGGTCCCCATGACTCACCATGGAAAATAAGGGTCAACAAAATGACTTCAACCCTTGAACCTCTTTTTTATTTTTTTGTTTGAATCTCCCCACATATCTCTCTTGATAAGGAGCTCAAGGCATGCTACAGTATGTATATGTAGTTAAGTCCCAGGTTAACTTGCATTCGCTCTTCTGGCTGAGATAAGAACCCCATTTGATAGTTTAAATAGGACCCTCAAACACGACCTAATAAAGAGGCAATGTTTCTGTATGTGCCACTTCCAGACCAGCATTGCAAATGCAATATGCTTGAGGATGCGTCTGTTTTCACAGTTAGCTGTTTTGTAAAGGTCCCTTTATGGGTAAGTGTTGTAACCTAGGGACATTTAACAGAGAACTGCAATTCTCAGCTTGTCATTTGTTTCATCACTGAAGGAATTTCTTTACTGCACTGCAATTCTATGTGAGCTTTCTTGACATGCTGCCTACTGGATCACAGAAAGCCTGCCTGTTGACACACAGTAAACAGGGATTGTGCTGGATCCTGGGAATTTAAACCTGTGACATTCTGTCTAGTATGTTTTAGACACTTATGAAATAATATGTCACCCAGTGGAAAGATTTTTTTTTCTTAATATCCTCAAATGCAAACACTATCCTGCATTATCTTAAGGTTGGCCAAAACCCTGAGTGGGTTTTTGGTGTCTAACCCTTCCCCTATCCTATCCTATACTGCCCCCGTAATCATGCTGATAACCCTCCCAATTTGTATGCTAGCTAGCAGTGAGTGTTGCCAGAGCAGGCCACCAGGTGGCACCAATATATAATCTTTGTGTTCGCTGGCGCGCAAGCGCAAACAACTTCTTGAAACAGTACTACTTTTTGGAGGTGTGTGACCCTCCTCACGAATGCAGTGCTCAATGCAGCAGGCGTGACCCTACCAGACCAATACATGCTGAGCTGTGTATGACAGCAGTTCAGCTGTGCTGGTCTTCACTTCAAACAAAAGGTCTGCTGCAATCAGCGGTGGTAGCATGTGTGCAATTAGCATACTGATCTCTTTACGTCTTCAGCACAGCCAAACTGCTGTCATACACAGCTTGGCATGAAATCCCTCCTGCTTCCTCCCCGTGCTAATGTTCTCCCTCTCCCTCATTATTGTCTTCCCCGGCCCCCATGTTGTGTGCCGAGGGGGGTGCCTAATCTCCCTTGGCTCATGTGCCCCCCAGCACACTGTGTGGCTGATGGGGGTGACCAATCCCCCGTCGGCTACAGCCCTCCCAACAAACAACCAGTTGGCATGCTGGGAGCCCACCCTAGTTTGCTCATGCCCCCCACACACACACACTGTATGGCTGATGGGGTGCCCAATCCCCACCAGCTCCAGTCCCCCAACAAACACATAGGGTGGCATGCTGGGGCCCACCCAGCATACTAAAAGCATCCCATGGAGTCTTTTTGTTTAAAAATTCCTTTGAAAGAAGAAAACGGTCCCTTGGTGAGTCCCTTGCCCCTCCCCATCCCATACCCACCCTCTGTGCACCCGGCCTCCCTCACCCCTCACCTTACCTCCAGAGCCCAGTGCGATGATCTTCGGTGGACCGGGAACACGTCTGCACTCTTCAGAGCTGACCATGAACTTACTAAATGCCGGTAAGCTGTATAATGGCATAAATGTTTTTTTTTTCAACTTAGGTTGATATCTTAGCCATTATTTCGACTTTTGGCACCAAATTTTCAACATGGGATTCTTGGGACCCCTTCTTGTGAATTCAGTCACTGTCTTGATGTTATTTGGTCCCAAAGGTGATTTCACAGTCACTGCGTGGTATCACCTTTCTGGACCAATTAATGAAATGACAGTGTCAGTGTTCATGAGGTGGTCTCTCAGAAAGCCTATGTTGCAAATTTGGTGAAAGAAATCCAAGTAATAAGTGTTTTATGAGCGTGCGTTGCGCAGTTTCCACGCACACTCATAAGTTCATGAATCTGTAATATTTTCACTCCAGATTGTCAACATTGGCATTTTTCCACACCTTCTTATGAATAGTACAGCTGTCATTTTTCACATCCTGGCCAAAATGTATTTTCGCTCTTTCAGCACAGAATAGCGCGGTCGCTGTCAGAAATCAGTGTTCAGTACAGAGTAATACAATCACAGTGACACTGTTCATGAGCAGAGGTCCTAAAATGCCTATGTTGAAAATATGGTGACAAAAGTCCATAAAATGGCTGTGTTATGAGCGTGCGTTGAGCAGTTTCCACAAACACTTGTAAGTTCGCGAATTTGTAATATTTTCACTCCAGATTTTCAACATTGGCATTTTTCCACATCTCCTTATGAACAGTACAGCTGTCATTTTTCACATCCTGGTCAAAATGTGTTTTTACACTTCCGGCATAGAATAGCGCGGTCACTGTGGGAAATCAGTGTTCGGTACAGAGTAAGAAAATCACAGTGACACTGTTTATGAGCAGAGGTCCTAAAATGCCTGTGTTGAAAATTTAGTGACAAAAGCCCGTAAAATGACTGTGTTATGAGCATACATTGCGCACTTTCCATGCACCCTCGTAACTACGCAAATTTGTAATATTTTCACTGCAGATTTTCAACATTGCCATCTTTTCATTTCTCCTTATGAACAGTATAGCTGTCATTTTTCACATCCTGCCTGAATTATGTGTTAGCATATCTGGCGTACAATGGCATGGTCTCTGTGGGAAATCAATGTTCAGGACACATTAAGAAAATCATAGTGACAGTGTTCAGGAGCAGAGGTGACAAATTGCCTATGTTGAAAATTTAGTTAAATAAGTCCACTGAATGACTGTGTTTACAAGCGCATGTTGTGCAGTTTCCACACAGGCTTGTAACCTTGAGCATGACCAGGGTGTTAGGGTTCCTAAGACAGACACTTAAGAAGTATGAGGTTGAAATGTTAATCAGATACAAGAGGAGTTGCAGAGAGGTACTCTGTTGGGACATGGATGCTGAAAGGACATGGATACAACTGGGGTGGGGGGCCTGCATAAAAATGCCAAACACCACTGCAAATACCAGCAAGTGAATGTTCAGCATTGACAAATGCTTGTTTTCTTTTGAATGTTCTGTCTCATTCCATGTCCGAAACCAAACTCAGACTCTCAATGTATCTACCTGTCCTCCTTACTTTTTAAGCAACACTCCAGGGGCCACTGGGCTGCAAAGTCTGGTTCCAAGCTGTCAAACAGGAAACGCAAAGCATACTAAATGGCCCTCCAAACATCTTGTATGTGCTTATGTTCCCTGAGGACTCCAACTGAGACCTCGGGCTCCATTTTCAAAAGTCAGAGAATGACGTAAAGTGCTTGCACCAGAAAAGAATGATGCAAGGAGCAAACTGCATCAAAACTTGCATCAGTTCTGATGTTCTAACACTGCTTGCATCAAAAGCTGAAGTGCCTGTGCCAAAAATGCTTGTGTCAGGCTTGCATCAAACAAATGGGTGTACCATGTTGTAATGGGGCTTGCTTCCCAAAAATGATGCACCATGCCCTTTATTTGGATTTTTAAAGCTGAAAGCTGCTGAGACTGTGCCAAAGAGCCAAAGATGCATGCCACTGTTAGACCAGCCAGAGCTGGTCTCACTGACACTAGAGCATATAAAAGTGAGGGTAGATTATGTATTGGGGTGGTTATAGAGCCAATATTCCCCTGTGGGACAAGTTGACAGTGTTTTGAGGGTGTAACATGCCATTGTCGTGGCCATTTTGTACATGGTAATTTTTGACTCAGCCTGCATCATTTTTGCTCTATACACTGCTTTTGACTCAACTTGTTCCATTTTCATGTTGGCTCGCGCTTGCGCACCAGCCAACATCTTGCAGTAGTAGCAGATTTGGAGGTGCGGTCACTGTGGGTGAATGCAGGGCACGCATCAGTAGGTGCGTTCCCTCATTCCCCAATAAGCCAGCATGCAGGTGCTGACACCAGCAATATGTAAGTGGTCACCACTTCCAAGAAAAGGGCCACTGCAATGAGAGGCAAGCTTGTCATGCTGCAGCACAATAACATGCCTCCTGACATGCCCTTCCTGGTGAAGTAGTCCAATAAACATGGTGGCATTGACTGCTGCCACCTGTCACAATGCTGACTTCAGGGGTGCCCAATCCCCCTGTCGGCATGCCCTGACCCAGTTAATGTGCCGATTGGGGAGCCCATTCCCCGTCGGCATAATGACCCCCTCCCATTTCAGTTGTGTGTCAAGGGGGTGCCCAATCCCCATCGGCATCTTGTGCCCTCCAACAGTCTTTCTTTGCCAACAGGGGGCCCAATCCCTGTCAGCTTCAGTTCCCCTGTTCCCAGTTCAATCTGCTGACAGAGGAGCTCACTCCCCATCAGCATAATGTCCCCCCCACCATTTGTTGTTTGCCAAGGTAGGTGCCCAATCACCCTCAGCTCTTGCCGCTTCCACTTGATATGTGCTGACGGGGGTGCCCAATCCCTGTTGGCTACAGCCCCCCCAAAAAACACTCAGGTGGCACACTGGGAGCCCACCCTAGTGTGCCAAATGTCCCTGTAAAAAAAAAATCCTGTGATGTTTTTCTTTTTTTTTAAACCTGTAAAACAGAAAACTATCACTTGTTGAGTCCAGTGGCCCCTTCCCCAACCTGCGCCCACCCTCTGCGCACCCTGCCTCCACACCCCCCCCACCACATACTTACCTCCAGAGCACGGCGCAACAATCTGGACCGGGAACACGTCTGCAATCTTCAAAGCCGACCGCGAACTGAAGAAATGCTGATAAGCTGTATAATGGCATAAATAGTTTTTTTTCCAACTTTGGTGCATATCTCAGGCATTTTTGGGAATTTTGGCACCAGTTTTCAACACGGGGTTATTGGGACCCTTCCTCATGAATTCAGTCACTGTCATGGCATTATTCAGTCCTGAAAGGTGATTTTGTGGTCACTGCACGGAATCACCTATCAGGACCAATTAACAAAATGACAGTGCCACTGTTCATGAGGTGGGCTCTCAAAAAGCCTATGTTGCAAATTTGGTGAAAAAAATCCGAAAAATGACTGTTTTATGAGCGTGTGTTGTGCAGTTCCCACTCACGATCGTAACTTTGTGAATCTGTAATATTTTCACTCCAGATTTTCAACACTGGCATTTTTCCACACCTCCATATGAACAGTACAGCTGTCATTTTACATATCCTGGCTGAAATGTGTTTTCACACTTCTGGTGCAGAATAACAAGGTTGCTGTGGGAAATCAGTTTTAGGGACAGATTAAGAAATTGACAGTGACACTGTTCATGAGCAGAGGTCCTAAAATGCCTATGCTGAAAATTTGGTGATGAAAGTCCATAAAATGACTGTGTTACAAGCATGCACTACGCAGTTTCCACGCACCCTTGTAACTTTGCAAATTTGCAATATTTTCTTGCCAGATTTTCAACACTGGCTTTTTTTCACACCTCCTTATAAACAGTACAGCTGTCATTTTTCACATCCTGCCTGAAATGTGTTTTCGCACCTGTGGTGCACAATGGCATGGTCGCTGTGAGAAATCAACTTTTGGGACAGAATAACAAAATCACAGTGCCACTGTTCATTATGGGAGTTCCCAAAATGCCTATGGTGAAAATGTGGTTGAAAAAAATCCCCAAAATAACTGGGTCACAGACGTGCGTTGTGCAGTTTCTATGCATGCTCATGACTTCAATTTTTCATATTTTCACACAAGATTTCGCACTCAGAGAGTAGTGGTCTGTGGGGAGCTCTCGAACCCTAGAGAGGTTGGTAGTGGGGTACCACAGGGCTCGGTCCTGGGCCCGATCCTGTTTAATGCATACATATCGGACATCAGGGAGGGTATAGGGTGTGAAATGAGTCTCTTCGTGGATGACTCCAAGATGGGAGCAGTAGTTGAGGGAGAAGAGGGAAGGTTGGCCCTGCAAGGGGACCTGGACACCCTGGAAAGCTGGGCTCACATATGGAAATTAAATTTCAATATCACCAAGTGCAAGGTGTTGCATCTTGGTCGGGGAAACCCTAAACACAGGTACACCCTGGGAGGGGAGGCGCTGGAGGCCTCAATAGGGGAAAAAGACCTATGGGTCATGGTGGATGCATGTATGAATAACTCTGAGCAGTGCAGGAGAGCAGCTAGCAAGGCAAACAGGATGTTGGGATGCATCGTGAGGGGATCACCTCTAGGAGCAAGGAAGTGATTCTGCCTGTACACTGAACTGGTTAGACTCAAACCTTGAGTACTGTGTACAGTACTGGAGACCACACTTGAAGAGGGACATACAGCTCCTGGAGAGGGTACAGAGGAGGGCAACAAAGATGATACGAGGGCTAGGGGATTTGACGTATGAGGACAGACTTGAGGAGCTCTGCCTGTTTTCATTGGAGGAGAGGAGAGACAGAGGGGACATGATTGAGGTCTTCAAGTACCTCAAGGGAATAAATAGGGTAAACATGGAGGGGACCTTTAGACTAAAGCAGGGAGGTATCACCAGAGGGCATGGTTTGAAGTTGGAAGGTGGAAGGGTGAGGTGGGAAAAGAGGAGGAGGTTTTTCACTGAGAGGGTGGTGGACCCTTGGAATGCACTGCCTGGTGAGCTGGTTCAGAGATCCACAGTGAAGGGCTTCAAGAAAGGGTGGGACAGACACAGAAAGTGGATGTATCAGATAATGGCCTGTCCCAGGGGGGTGGGGATGGATGATAGGGGTTTCTGGAGCACAAGGGATGGGAGGGTCTCGGCATCCAACTAAGGATCTAAGGTTTGAGCAGACTCGATAGACCGTAAGGCCTAATCTGCTTGCAAATAGTATGTTAGTATGTTAGTATGATTTACAGCATTGCCAATTTTTTTACACCTCCTCATGAACAATGCAGTTTTCATTTTTCACATCCTGCCCAAAATGTATTTTCGTACCTGTGGCTCCAAATGGCACAGTCGCTGTGCAAAATCACCTTTCAACTAACAAACTGATAGTGCCGCTCTTCATGAGGTGGGGTCACAAAAAGCCCATGTTGAACATTTGGAGTAGTGAAAATACCAACAAATGCCTACAGCATTAGGGTTTACAACTGTAACACCCCACCCTGCAGAGACTAACAGGCATCAGGGGTGTGACTTGGGATCATCGGCTGTAATACTCACGCCATTCGCCCACCACCCCGCAGCCAGTGACAGGCATTGAGGTGTGCCTTGGAGTGTTTGGCCCCAGATTTTACCCCATTCTCCTATACTGCATCCATCTCAGGGTATTTCCTTATGGAATGGGGTAAGTATAAGGCCCAAAGCACACCACAACACTTCTCAGTGTCTTCATTTTTTTACACCTCCTCATGAACAATGCAGTTGTCATTTTTCACATCCTGCCCAAAATGAGTTTTTGTACCTGTGGCGCCAAATGGTGCAGTCGCTGTGCAAAATCACCTTTCGGCTAACAAACTCATAGTGCCGCTCTTCATGAAGTGGGGTCACAAAAAAGCCCATGTTGAAAATTTGGATTGAAAATACCAACAAACGCCTAAGGTGTTAGGGTTTCCAACTGTAACTGTAACACCCCACCCTGTAGAGACTGACAGGTGTCAGGGGTGTGACTTGGGATCATCGACTGTAATGCTAAAGCCATTCCACCCCCACCCCCACCCTGCAGCCAGTGACAGGCATTGAGGTGTGCCTTGGAGTGTTTGGCCCCAAAGTTCACCCCATTCTCCTATATTGCACCCATCTCAGCGTATTTCCTTAAGGAATGGGGTAAGTATAAGGCCCAAAGACCCTAAAGCACACCACAACACTTGTCAGTTTCTACATATTTTATACCTCCTCATGAACAATACAGTTGTCATTTTTCACATCCTGCCCAAAATGTGTTCTCGTACCTGTGGCATCAAATGGCACAGTCACTGTGAAAAATCACCTTTCAACTAACAAACTGATAGTGCCGCTCTTCATGAGGTGGGGTCACAAAAAGTCCATGTTGAAAATTTGGAGTGAAAATTCCAACAAACGCCTAAGGCGTTAGGGTTTCCAACTGTAACACCCCACCCTGTAGAGACTGACAGGCATCAGGGGTATGACTTGGGATTATAGGCTGTAATGCTTATGCCATTCCACCCCCACCCCCACCCTGCAGCCAGTGACAAGCATCGAGGTGTGCCTTGGAGTGTTCAGCCCAAAAGTTCACCCCATTCTCCTATACTGCACACATCTCAGAGTATTTTCTTATGGAATATGGGAAGTATAAGGCCCAAAAACCCCAAAGCACATCACGACACTTGTCAGTGTCTACAGGGTAGGATGAGGTGAAATGGCATGAGCATTATAGCTGACGACCCAAAGAAACACCCCAACGCCTGTCAGTCTCTGCAGGATGGGGGTGGGGTTGACGTGAGTTCAATACTTCACTGCCATTCCTATTATGCATCTCTAACTCCTGTACCACCAATGCCGATGCCAGTGAGACAACATTCGGCATTGACAAATGCTTGTTTTAACTGAACTTGCATCATTTTTAGACTCTGCTTTGTCACTTTTCTCCATTCATGTGGATTTTGACTCAACTTGCTTCATTTTATTATTCAACTTGTTTCATTTTTTGGCTTAACTTGCATCACTTTCATGTTGCATCATATGTTTGACTCAACCTGCCATCATTTTCACTCTAATAATACCTCTAAAAGAGGGTTAGAATTCACTTTTTTAAAGTAATTATCTGCCTTGATCCCCATTTCCAGTCATGTGTGTAGCTACAGCAAATGACCCTCAGAAAAAGACTTACAACTGAAAGAGCCCCAGACGTGTTAGACACTAAAAATTCTTACAACGTATTCTGTGTCTAGGAAACCAGAACATTACTGAGTAACCTGCCCCCCTGAAATAACTGTGATTCATAATCCTAAGCATCCTGTCCCATGACTCAGCTGTATTCTCCCCCACCTGAAGCTCTGTGAAAGATCATGCTGTCATGAGCTAAAGATCTGGAGGGGTCATCTACCAATGGGGTGAACAACACCCAGGTGATCATGGCACCTGCAGTGGTCATGGGGTCATGTCGATGCAAATCAAAACCACACACCAACTAATGCCGCAGCCATAAGGGCGTGCACTGAAATAACGTTGGGTAAGACACTGACAACCACAGAACTGTGCATGCTCTTTATAACAATGGTTTTCACTTTGTTTTTGTGGGGAGCTTTGCCCCCCACACCTCTGACATGTGGGGCCTCAACCCTTTACACTCCCCTGACTTTATATAATAAACTCCGGGGGGGGGGGGTGGACCTAGGGGATGGGGAGAAACTCAGGAGTGGGGCACTTTATTTCTAATAAAAAACCAAAACTACCTTCATACGTAGTAGCACAGGAGAACCTTGGAGGAACTGAAGCACAGTCCTAGGTCTCCCGATTCTGCTGTGTCCTGGTGTCTTAACCACTCCACCGTAGGAGCAGCTCAACCAGGCACCCAGCACATGGCAACTTGATGATGATGCCTCATAATAGCGTACAGTGACAGGGGGCAGCATTAATTCTCTACCGTTGTTCTACCTCTTTTGCTGGAAAGTGAGTCACGCTCTACACGGCATGGTTAATACCATGCTATCTTATATGCATGGTATTGACCTAGTACCCCTGCAGTGAATCATTCTCCCCATGCTTTGCAAGGTCTTCCTGTAAGTGAGAGATCTGACAGCCACAACTCGTTCGAGTCCTACCCACCAACCCTTACAGAAATAATTATATGAAATGTTTTAATGCTGAACACATAAAACTACCCATGTGATATGCATGCTGCAAGTATGATTTAAATGTAAAATTGGAACCGATTGCATGCATGTGGCATGTATGTAGCAAGCAAGTGTAGAAAACATGCTTTTTATGTTAAATTGGAACAGACTGCATGCATGTGGCATGCATGCAAAAAGCAAGTGTTAGCTGACAACTGCACACATAAAAGTTAAGTGACTTGCTCAGGATCACACAGTTTACAAGTGAGGATTGTCAGCCTGTATCTGTGCTTGAGTGCACTACTAATTGGAACCATTCACAATTGTGGGTAGCTACACCACCCCAGTACACATTCCGGCACCTGTGTGTGGGGAAGTGGTCAGTTTTATACACACTTGGCCCCCAGTTTAAACAAACGTGATTGCCACAATGCTGCTACCTTGACTGGTAGAGCCTAGCTATGAAGTCAAACTAAAGCATCTCCCAATTCTTTCCCTTGTTCCAACCAATGCTTCCAACAAAATTAAAAGTTTTTGCACAGCCCCCGGCAATGCTTAAGTCCCTGTTCAGATTTGAATCACTTAGTCTGCTAAGCACACACACATTCAGTGTACCACTGAACTACCAGGAGTTTGTAAGACAGCCTGAACCCCTAACCTAACCTGACCAGGCTGTGAGAAACAATGAAGACAGAGGACTGCACCTAAAATCCCTAAAACCTTACAACCACAACAGCTCAGTCATAAGGTAAACTACACATGCATTAGCCAAGCATGTCTGTCCCCTCCCAGAGCGGACCACAATTTCTTACCTAAAATGCAAATGCAGGGAAAGAAAGCAGGGCCCGGTACCCTTGAGAGATCTATCTGCTAGAGAGGGAGAAGCTGAAAGGAGGGAGATCCTTCATTGCACCAGCTTAAGTTAACAGTGCTCTTCCCCTTCAGCAGGTAACAGCTCCCACCACCTGGGAGTCCTGCCTCCCTGCCTGATCTTGCCCGTAGCGGGCAGAAGCAACCCCACCATCTGCTCAGGTGTCATCTTGGGCCTGTCCACAAACAAACCTTGCCTAATGCTATTCATTGCAGGTTCTTCCATTTGATCAGCATAAAGTATGGTTTAAGTAAGTTCAGATATTTTGATTGACATATAGTTTAATGACTGTTATCAGTATGTGTGCATGCAGATTATGGTTCGGGAAGCACAGAAACATAGAATTTTTTTTTAACTCATTGCACCTTATAAAACAACAGGTCAAAGCATCAATCTATAGCATATTAATCTGCAGGAGGAATGTTCATGCAAATAAAACCAAAAGATGTATACCGTCCAGCAGAGGGCATAAACAAAAAATGGGCGGCCAAGTCCATTGTCCAAAATGGTACTATAAATTTCTATTGCTATGGTCCACCATACTGCTGGTAGGCAGTCCTAACATTGTAGTTTATCGAAGGGCCCAGTGCAATAAGAAGCAAATTGATACAGAAAATCTACAGATAGTTAAATAATAAATCAGTATGCTCAGTCTCAAAGAGGGATTTCAAAGTTCTGGGCCTACCCGAAAAGTCCTTCTTAGTGTCAAGGTTGCACTAAGAGGTAAATATGCTGAAAATAAGAACATATATAATATTAATTATACAATGGCAAGAAAAATTCTAGGAACCTCATTGGCTGCTGACACCTTGAGACAGTGATGTTATTAGACATTATGAAATGGGTGCTAAGAATCTTGACTCCTGATTGGTAATGAACATCTTTCACCTGTGCTACTTTCCCAGCATAATGGCCCGGGTGAAAGTAGCTCCTGGTAAAACGGACTCTGCACCTGGCAAATATCCATATGCTCACCTGCCAACTGCGTGTCTCCGCACAACATCTTCCTCAAACAGCAACTCCAATCTCCCCTCTCACACGCATCCTCCAGTCCTCATATAAAGAACAGCTCTCTGGTACTATTTTTTCTTTTTTTTAATCTGTTGACTATGAGCGCTACTTCCCTTCACGTTGATTGGTTCCATCTTGCACATCACACGTGAGACGGACCATAAAAGAAAAAAATATTTTTGTTTTAAATTGAAACAAAACAAAAAAAACAAACAGGCTGGCTACAGACTGCAGTGCTCCATGTCTGTCAGGTAACCATTGCTCCCTCCAATCTGACCAGCAGCCTGGGTTACCCGTAGCTTTGTCTACCCCAACACCTAACACTAAATTAGAGATCCATTACGAGACGTCTCTCTCCAGATGCTCTGCTAGCACTTCCGTGTGAAGCCACTGACTGCCCTCCCTTTGCCCTTACTAAGCAGCTGTTTATATGCAGCATTAGAGACACCTTGCTGCAAGTCGGGACTATTTGTCTCACAAAATCTTATTTGAAATGGAAAAAAGTTTCATACAATATGAATGGCAAAATAAAAAAAAAATTAACTTTACTAGTAGGGACCCGTTTCATAATCGCAATAAGGCACTCGGTGGGGGGGGGGCATTATGGTGCGATAACAGCCATTCTCGAGTGGTGGAAGCATTCAGCTTTGCCTTGTGCTTCAAACCACCTGTGGTGGGCCATATCCCACCATAATGATCCCACCATCCCATCATGCCTTATTGCTTAAATAACACCACTGTATCTACGGCAGGTACACACAAGACCACATGACGACCTCAGGAATCGCACTAGACAAAACCAAATGTTACCAGACCATCACAGCTTCACCACCACCCCCATAGCAATTCCATACCTTGCTCCTCCAGTCACAACAAATACCACATTTAATTCAGGAAACAAATGTAATTTTCACCCTCTATCCCCTGAAATAAGGCACAGCAACCATCTTAATTTTAAATAAAATTCCGCACAGAGTGACTTCTCAGTGTAACATGCATGCTGGCTTTACAACTCATGCTGCTAACTGAGCTGCTTCAGTGAAGCATGCAGACAGTCACTGAAGCTGCTCGGTTCACAGAGGAAATAAAAAAAAAAACAGGCATCAAAGTTTAATTTATTTCACATGCTCACATTAAACAGTGGCACACATCCTCCATTCCTGCCCTCTTCAAACTCACTGCCAAAGTGTAAGGAAACCAAAGCTGTAACAGTCTCCACCTCAACTGTCAAAAATCATGTTACCATGTGCTGTAGAGTTGCTGAGCAGCTTGGAGAGCATATGAAAAACAGTTAAAAAAATGAAGAAAGTTAAAATACAGCCCACTGTAACCAGTGGGCGAAGGGCCATGGTGGGGGGGGGGAAGTTGACCTCAAACATCAATGCAGTGGAACAGAACAGTGAAAACATGAAAATCCAGCCTAGGTAGGCAACATTTCTCATAGTGAAACCGTGGCTTAATTTGCCATTATAAAGGAGCGTTTATAACAGCAAACACGTGCACGGTTTCCCCCACTCTGTGCATGTGCCAGCTTCAACTTCCTTGATTCTCGTCACTGTCTCCCGAACCGCAGACCCAGCATGGATACAAACTGTCACGGGCACTCATAAGTAACATTGTAAAAAAACTTAAATATACCACATTTGCTACCGGATTGCCCACAAAATGTTTGAAATAAAAGTGAAAGCTGACCACGCGCCATGCCGTAGTCGGACTGCGGTGCACAGCAGCCTCTTTTATTTTATATAATTGTTGAGGCGAAAAAGAGAAACCCAACAATTACAGTATATAAAATAAAATATGGGTCTGGGTATGTGTAAACTCGAATTTACACAACCAGACCCATACTTTATCCTCTATATAATGTCACTTCTTGAATGTTGAACAAACTCGGCCTGCGACCTCATGCTTCAACCACCTGAAGCATGGCATTATTACACAATAACACACACCCTGTTGTGCCTTACTGCTTAAATAACAAGTAACAAAGAATAAGCACCAAATAGAAAACATTTGAAGTCCCAACTTTGGCATACTCCCTCCTCCCCACCCCATTATAGCAATTTGCCCTAATAGCTAGACTAATGATGGTCTGCTAACAGTGACCTCATCATAGATGGGGATGGGAAACATAGACCCCTCGTGCCCATCGTATCCTGGTCACAGGTCTGGGACTCAGCCTTTAGCCTTCTCTATGTCCACCATTAAGAATAGACTATGCTGGTCCTTCCATGACTAATTAGTGGCAGGAATACCACAGTTCTACATATTTGTCAGTTTCTAGTCAAAGTGCACTGGTTACTCTTTCCATCCTTTCTATTTCAGCTACTCTAGAGTGCCACTAGTCTAAAGAGTGGGGCTGAGGGGATAACCAGTTGTAGGTGATACATTTGACTACTGCTACCCACAAGAGTTGGCCTAGCTTTCTGATGGAGCTATTACGAGATAGCAAAGCTGGAAATCCCAGCACCAATTCGGTGAAAGTAAAAGGAAAATTTCCCATATGATTTTTTTTTAAATTTTGGAGTGGATAGCCTTCCAGAAACTAGTGAATTTGGGACAATCCCAAAAAATATGATAATGTGTTCTCTGAGCTCCCCCACTTTGTCTCCAACAGTTATCAGTGTACAGTAACTGGAGTGAAAATGATTTGTGATTTTGGGTGTTGAAACAGAATTTGATGGCAGATAAGGAATGCTTGGCCCATCCAGTCTGCCCATTTCTCCCTAACTACACAATTATCACACACCATACCTGATCTACAGCTTTTTCTCCCCCCTCTTCCTTTCCACTATGATTCCCTTGTGCTTATTCCATGCATTCTCGAGCCCTACTAATGTTTTTGGCCCCACCACCTCCACTGAAAGGCTCTTCCCAGGAATCCACCAGTCTTTCTGTAAAGAAGTACTTCCTCACATCTCTCCTGAATCTAGCCCTCCAGCTTCATAGCATGTCCCCCTGTTCTTGAGCACCGTGTTTGTGTGTGTGTGTGTGTGTGTCCCAACTCACTTCAGAGTCATTAATCTGTCTTTGCTCCCTCAGCCAGTTATTAGCCCCACCCAGCTGAAAAGATGATAATTTAAATAATGCTGTTTCATGAATGATCTTATCTATTACAGTATGTTCAAAGACCATGTTCAAGCTTAAAAAACAATCATTGTGATCATGATTAATAATAATTAAACATACATGTTAAATGGCAGCCAATCAAAAACCATGAGGTTATGGAAATGGTGATTATATTTCATTTTTTATAACACAAAAGATTTTATTTCATTTTTCAAAATTACACTTGAACATACAAGTAGTATATTAACCTTAACAAGAGTCATTTTATTTATTTGTATTTATTCATTTGATAAGTGGGTTGGTACACTTGCCCCAGGAGCCATTTTCTGGTATGACCCGGGCCATATAGAGGGTACATATTGTACATGGACTACAGTACATGAGATACTGTACAACATGCAGTACATGGGAATACAATACATGAGAGTCAGCATACAATACACAGGTAACACAATTACAGAGTTGGAAGCAGTACTCATGGTCAAGCAGTTCCATCAAATGAGTCAGTGCAAAGGAACAGCATATAAGCGGAGATGAGAAATACAGTCCAGCCATAGAAATGAGAAATAAAAATTGCTATGTGGCAAGTGGATTGGCACCCTTAGGTGGGGTGAGAAGACCAACCCAAAGAAACCCCTGTCCTTTCCCTAAGTCAGGAACTTTGCACTTACAAGCTGAGGCAGATAGAAGAGTATTTTTGAAGTGCATTTTGAATAGGTGAGCAGTGCCTAGTGAGTGGAGCATAGTTCTCATTGACCAAGAAAACAACCTATTTTAGTACATCACATTTCATTCTTTATCTTGATGATAAGGTTGTCATTCAGAAGAGGTACTTTGCTTAAAGAAGTACCCAAACATGGCTGTATGGACTTCTAGTAGCTAGGGTTTATGTGATAACGGCGAGTGCCTAAAGGCGATCACCGTTATTGCTCAGTCAGAGTGCCAAAAACATTTTTGGCATTCTGACAACCCTGGCGTCTCAGGACAACGGCACCAGGACACTATTTTACTGCTTTCTGTGAGGTTGTGCCTCCTCCACCCCCCCTCGTGGAGGCTTAGCCTCCTGCACCCCCTACTTAAGGATTCTCAGCTCAGGGGCTGCATGTCGGGGGGTGAAAGCAGGAAAAAAAAATAAAGGTTAGGGCCGAGCATGCCACAAACGCACGGCACCTGGACCCGAGCCCGTACTTCTCCCACTGCACCCACTAGCCAACCCCTGACGCCACGGTGCAACTCAGTCAGCCACTGCAGCACCACCTCCTACAGCCTCTCCACCCTCTCCCAGCCCATGCTCACCGTGCTCACTCCCACCCCCCATGCGCGTATGCATAGCGACATCCTGTCACCCAGTTCACCCACAGCCTCATTCAGTCACCCTACTCTCCCCATCGCTGTGAGGGATTGCGCCAGGAAGGAGTCACCGTAATGTTCAGCGCCCTTCCTCATGCACCCACCTCATGGGTTACCTAGTGGCTAGGGGTCCATACATTTCAGCTAACCCGCAGGTAAAAATCTGCCGATTCATGTAGTAAAATTATTCCAAATTTTATTCTGCTAACTACTGTACATTTGCATTCCTCTGGTGGAGGCCTCTCATTTCATAATCAGAGCAAACTCCCTATGTCTGACTTCACATCTGTCATAAAATGATCATTTTGGGCATTTATGACCTTTATGTCCGCCTAGGGACAAATGACCTGGCTAAGAAAGGGATTAGAGAAGTGCAGAAAGAGTTTTTGGAATTGGGGAGGGGCCTTAGACAAGTAGCATGCACGGTAACCTTCTTGGAGGTGCTGTCCATCTATGGCGTAGGAGAGGCTAGGGTGTTGCACCATGGGATTCAATCAGTGGTTGAAAAACTGGTGTGGAGCTCAGGGATTTGGCTTCATTGGGGACTGGGGGTCCACCTGGAGTGATGCAAGCCTATACTGGCATGATGGGCTGCATCTGTCCAGGAGGGGAACCAGGATCCTAGGTGATAGGTTTAAATGATTCATTGGCAAGCATTTAAACTAGCCAAGGGGGGAGGCACTGGAAAGGAGCAGGGAAATCCTAGCCCCCCCCAAAAAATCATGGTAGCAAGTGTGGTAAACACCAACAGAGAGGTGTCGATAGGGAGAAGGGCAGGGGTAAATGGAGAAAGTGACAAAGGCAAGAAGGACAGGGATGGGGCAAAAAGTGGTAAGGCCATCAGGAAGTGGAGGGTAATGAGTACCAATGCCCGTAGTCTGGGCAACAAGCTCCCTGAGCTGGTGGCCTTGATGAAAGAGGGATGCCTGGATATCATAGCAGTCACAGAAACATGGTACACAGATAACCATGACTGGGATGTTAACATACCAGGGTACATAACCTACAGGGGAGAGACAGGCAGGGGAGAAGAGGGGGAGGAGTAGCTCTCTATGTAAAGGAAGCGATAAAAGCAACTGAACAAAAGAGCAAACAGGGAGGAGAGGAGGCACTTTGGGTCACCTTGGAGACTGGAAAGGGCACCACAATCCGCACAGGGGTTGTGTACAGACCCCCATATCAGGGGGAGGGAGTGGACAAGGATATGATAGAAGGCATTCTTAGAATGGCAGAGAAAGGGGAGATACTGTTGATGGGAGACCTGAATATGCCAGATGTTAACTGGAGCACATTTGCTGCAGCCACATCCAAGAGCAGGGCCATTCTTGATGCCCTACAGGTGGCAGGCCTCAGACAGCTAGTTTCAGAACCCACTGTGAGGGAGCAATCTAGACCTCGTACTCTCAAATGGGGCAGTGAGAGGATCTCAGACCTAGAAGTGGGTTGCCATCTGGGAACAAGTGACCATCAAATAGTGTGGTTCACCTTAAACTCAGCTACAGAGTCAAGCCATACAAAAGTGAGGGTACTGGACTTCAGGAGGGCTGACTTTGGCAAGATGGGAGAGTGCCTCAGAAAAGCACTAGCAAACAGGCTAGAAGGAGGTGTGGAGTAACAATGGGGAATCATCAAAACTGCCACCACAGAGGCAACAAGCCTTTGTGTGAAGCAAATAAATCAAAACGAAGAAAAAGCCAGTATGGTTCTCAAAAGAGGTGGCTGTGAAAGTCAGGAAGAAAAAGATAGCATTCGGAGAGTATAAGGAAACACAGAAGGAGAAGGACAGAGAGCTGTACCAGTTAAGGCAGAATGAAGCAGGGAGGGAAGTCAGACTAGCAAAGGCCCAAAATGAGGAAAAGATAGCCAACTCGGTTAAGAAGGGGGATAAAACCTTTTATAGGTATATCAGTGAGCATAGAAAGACAAAGGGAGGGATAGTGAGGCTGAATAGAATGAACGGTGGGTGGACAAAGGGGGACAGTGAAAAAGCAGGGCTACTGAATGAATATTTCTGCTCAGTATTAACAAAAGAGGAGGAGGAAGTGCCTAATCCAATTAACAGAAGCACTCTTGATAGGGGTGTCGATCCCAGTCCTTTCACAGAAGAAAGGGTTCTGCAAGAACTCCTAAAACTGAAGGTGGACAAAGCAATGGGGCCTGATGGAATACACCCCAGAATTCTAAAAGAATTAAGGGGGGAACTAGTGAAACCACTGGCTACTCTTTTTAATAAATCATGGGAGGATGGTGTGGTACTAGAGGACTGGAGGAAGGCGGATGTGATTCCCCTTCACAAAAGTGGGACAAAGACAGAGGCAGGAAACTACAGACCTGTCAGTTTGACCTCTGTGGTAGGGAAAGTGATGGAGTCACTTCTGAAGGAAAGAATAGTTGAGTACCTAGAGGCCAGGTGGGCACAGGACCCAAGGCAGCATGGGTTCATAGTGGAAAGATCATGTCAGACGCAATCTAATAGATTTCTTTGACTGGGTGACCAAAGTAGTAGACCAGGGAGGGGCTGTGGACATGGCCTACCTAGACTTTAGCAAGGCATTTGACACAGTCCCACACAAAAGATTAATAGTCAAATTAACCAGCCTGGGAGTAGATCCCAGGGTGGTAGCCTGGGTAAAACATTGACTGGACAACAGGACACAGAAGGTAATTGTAAATGGAGTCCACTCTGAAGAAAGAGGGGTTACTAGTGGGGTACCGCAGGGTTCAGTATTGGGTCCAGTCCTTTTTAATGTCTTCATAAGTGACATTGCAGAGGGACTGGAAGGAAAAGTATGCCTCTTTGCAGATGAAATAAAGATCTGCAACAGGGTTGATACACAAGGAGGCGTGGAAAGGATGAGAAGGGACTTGGGAAGGTTGGAGGTATGGTCAGAAGTATGGCAGCTAGGATTCAATGCAAAGAAGTGCAAAATAATGCACCTGGGAAACAAGAACCCAGGGGAAGAATATACAATGGGGGGGGGTAGTAACAACAACAAAAAAGGGAAGGGACTTGGGGGTAATCATATCAGATGACCTTAAGGTTACCAAGCAATGTGAGAAGGCAGTAGGGAGGGCTGGGGTATACTGGGATGCATAGGAGAGGCATCAGCAGCAGAAAACAGGAAGTTGTTATCCTCTGTACAGACAGTTGGTGAGACCCCATCTGAGTACTACATACAGTTCTGGAGACCCCATCTCTGCAAGGACATAGACAGGATAGAGGCAGTCAGAGAGGGCAACTAAAATGGTGCAGGGTCTGCAAGAGAAGCCGTATGAGGAGAGACTAAAGGAGCTTAATCGTATACCCCTGAGGAAAGAAGGAGAGGGGAGACATGATAGAAACTTTTAAGTACCTCAGTGGAATCAACAAAGTCCAAGAGGGTAGCATCTTTCAGAAAAAGAAACATGCAAGAACAAGGGGACACAATTTAAAGATGGGGGTGGTTCAGGGGCAATGTGAGGAAGTATTATTTCACAGAGAGGGTAGTTGATGCATGGAACAGCCTTCCTGAGGAGGTTGTGGGGTCTAAAACTGTGGGAGAATTCAAGAATGCATGGGACAGACATAAGGCAATTCTTGTGGGGGGTAGGAAGAAATAGGCTGTTGGTTAACTAGGATCTGTGGCCTATCCTGTAGGTAGGGAAGTGGACAGACTAGATGGGCCAAGCGGTCCTTATCTGCTGTCAAAGTCTATGTTTCTATGTTTCATTCCAAATGAAAAGCTATATTCACCCTTGAGCAGATCCTTCGCCCCTGTTTTAATGAGGTACTTAGGTCTATTTCATACCTCTTCCTGGGGGGCACTGTGGGGTTCTATCTCTACTCTTATCACAATCCACCCACTCTACATCCTCTGCTATTTTCTAGTTAGGAGGAGGATTCTCCAAGGGGAGATAATGAACACAGGTGCATGGGTGGTAATTAAGGTATTTCTCATTTTTTTTGTAGAAGATTGGTAGTTTCCCCTGAGCTACATACAATAATCTTTCAAGGGCTGCTATCTTGGCTACTGCTGAGTGCCAAGTCACAATGGATGGAGACATGGGGTTTTGCCACTTCATCAGGAGTGCCCTTTTTGGCATCCATGACTACTATTAAGAGCCATTTCATGCCCTGGTTTGGTCCCCTTGGTGGGAGTGAGGTGTCTCCCAGTATTATCAGGGCTGGATTATGTGGGCTTGGCAGGCCTAAAACTCTGCAGCAATCTCGTAGTACCTCTTTACAATGTTGTACTATCTGGAAGCAGTTCCATAGCACATGTAGTAGCCCTGCTTCCGGTGTATTACATCTCCAACATTTGGAGTGTGCCATTAGGTCCCTTTAGAATAGGACGTCTGCGGTTCTGTACCACCCATGAGTGATTTTTGCTTGAATCAATTGCCATTTTGTATCCATGTATGTTTGGTGCACTCCCTTATGGCATTGTTCCCATCTTTCTTGGGGTAGGCCCACTTGGCGCTCTTTTTCCGACCCCATATTACATTTATCCATAATCCCTGGTTTGGCATCCCTGATTGTTCAATATAATCTCCCAGCTATACCCTTGGAGTAGTCCAGTTTATGCAACTGCTGTAGCCATGACCGGTTTTGTGGTAGCAAGGATATCTTTTTTAAGGCCTTAATAGCACCCCTAATTTGTAGAAACCTGCAGAAATCAGATTTGAGTAATCCAAATTTATCTTGAATCTGTTGGAATGATAGCAAGTACTCAGAATTCAATGCAGAAATGTCTATGATCATTCAAATCCCAACCCTTTTCTACTCTTGCCACCACACTTGAGATCCATCCACCTGAATGTGGTGATTTTGCCATAGGTACTGTATGTGTAGGGCCATATTCTGACTTGGGATGGCAGGCAGTGCAACATTGCCAAATGCTTTGGATCTCTAGAATTATTGGGTTCTCCTTTTCACCTTGACTGACCTTTTTTCCCAGTAAGAGTCCTAACCAGGGGGTGGCAGCTATATCTTTCTCTTAATTTACCCACTGAGGGATAGATTCTTTGTGAGAGAGAACCAATTTTGTGACTTGTGCTGTCATGTAGGCCCATAAGTACCCCTGAAACTATGGTAAGCCTAGTTCCCCTGCTTTCCAATGTGTTCTTAGTTTAGCTTTTTCCCTTCCCATAAAAGAGTGGCCAGAAGGTGGTCCAGTCTGCAAAATAATTTGTCCAGTAGCAGTAGGGAGGGGTTGCACATTTAGGGAGTATAGACATTTGAACAGCCTCTATTTTGCCATTGAGTGTCAAACTGATTTTGGGCCACCTATGAATTTCAGGTTCTAGAGATGTTAGTAGCGGATAAAAATTGGCAGCTATTAAATCTGACCACTTGGTGGTGATTTCCACCCTTAAATAAGTGAAACCCTCTGGGACCCATAGTATATGTATGCCCTATGTGCATGATGGGTCACATGCTGAGTTAAGAGGGGAGATGGTGGTTTTCTTCTAACTAGCCAACAAGCTGGAGGCAGCAGAAAATCTGTCCACTAACCCCAGAACTGGCTGCAGTGACTGGGCAAGGCTGGCAATCATAAGAAGTAGGTCATCAGCATATGTGTTGACCAGTAGCACCTGTCTTTTATTTTGATACCCTATATCTCCTCAGAGTCAAGAAGTTTTTGAGTGAGAGGGTCCAGTGCTATTAGGAATAAGGGGGGGGGCCCTATCTTATGCCCCTGTGCAAGACAAATGGCTTTGATATGGTGCAGTTTGTGAGTATTGTTGCAGTGGGGGAGTTATACAAAGTGGTGTTCCAGCTCCAGATGTAGCTGCCAAAACTATAGGTCTCCAATACAGAATGGAGGTAACCCCACTCTATGGAGTCAAAGGCCTTGCAAAAATCTACTGTCATGGCTGCCACGTGGGTATTGCACTGTTCTATGTACCATTTAAGGTTGAGGACCGTTCAAATATCATCAGCCCCAGATTTCCTTCTGTGAAACCCCACCTGTGAGAGATGAATTAAAGATGGTAAGGCTCTCTCCACCACACTGGCCAGAGCCTTAGCCACAATTTTAGTAAATGTGGATATTAGAGAAATTGGTCTAAGTCTGGCACAATCAAGGGAGTCCAATGACTTCTTTGGTAGGAGGGTGATCATTGCCTCTTTCATGGTGGGGAGAGGGCAGACTTGGTCCTAGAATCCTGTAATGTGGTTAGCAGGTGGGGTATTACAACTTGTGTCATGATTTGGTACAGGTTCACTGTAAATGTATCCCCTCCCAAGGCTTTTCCTTTTGACAATTGCACAAGGGCAATTCTAAGTTCTTTCTCAGTTAGTGATTAAGTTAGTTACTCTTTGAGCTCTATCAATAGCCTGAGTGTCTGAGTGTTGTCTAAGAATGTCTGCATTGTAGATGGGTCAGAGGGTTAGCAATCTGGGATGCATATAAGTGTTTGTAGTACTGTCTCATAACCTCATTGATGTCCTTGGGGGCTGCGACAGTTTCTCCCTGATTGTTGCATAGGGCCTAGATTTGGGACTCTGCCATCTGTTTCCACAGTTGGTAGGCAAGCAACTTACCACTTTTCTCATCTGACTCCCAAAAGTTGTGTTTGTCTCATAATAATTGCTATTTGACTTTGCAATGCAAGGTGGTGTTGATCTTATATTTTAGGCTCACTATTGTGGCTAAGAGGTCAGGTGAAGAGAAAGTTCCTACTTAAACTGTGTTTTTTTGCACTGTAACCCCTGTTTCAAATTAGTTCCTTGGCTCTTTCTTTTTTTCTGAGCTGCAGAATATGATATACTCTAGTCTCTTAGAAAGGCCTCGATGATTTCCCATACTGTTCCTGGTGCCATCTCCCCTTTACCATTTGTCTTAAAGTACATTTCTGCTTCTAGTATGATCCAGTCACATTATTTAGGATCCCTTAAGAGGAGGGGGTTACATCTCCATCTAGGGGAGTTCCTTTGCTTGCCTTTATATGAGGATATACACAATTCTATTTATTTATTTATTGAAGGAGATTTGCCAGGAAATACATAATGAGCCATATAGCTTGGTGGAATTGGGATGGGAATAAATACATAGTATAAGCAAAGCGCAGTAATCTGATAAGCAAAAGGCACAGCTAAGTACAGTATATATAGTAACAGAAATGGCAAATTGCTAAATAAAAAAGATAGGAAAGGAGGAAAAAAAGGAGAGAGAGGGAGAGGATGAAAGAGAGTGAATAGATTGGAAGTAGTAGTGAAGGGGAGAAGGGAGATAGGGAGGAATAAGGTTGAAGGGATGAAGGTAGTGGAAAGAGGGAGAGGGAAAGGGGAAGAGGAAGAGTATGGAGGTTTAAACATTTAGTAGTAGTAGTATAGTAGCTTGAGGATTGGCAGCGGATGGGGAAAGAGAAAGTAGGTCAAGACATTAGACTAAGGGCAATTGCAGGTGGGAGATGTATGGGTTTGGAGTAACAAGGATAGAGAACGTTTGGAGGAAGCAGAACAAATTGTAAGGGGAAGAGAGTTCCAGACTTTAGGAAAGTGGTGAGAGAAGGCATTCTGTCCCACAAGGGATTTACAAGAAGGGGGCATTAGGGAGAGATAGCTTGAGTTACGGAGAGAGTAGGAGAAAGGAGGCTTGGGGAAGAGAAGAGAACTAAGATGGGGGGGTAGGGAGGACAGCCAGAATTTAGAGATGAAGGAGGCACTGTGGGTTAGACGGCAATCCCAGTATCATGCACTTGGGTTTAGTTCCAATACTGACACTGTAGTGCAGCATGAGGGGGAGTGCTGCACTGCTGAGGTGCTGTCTTTTGGATGAGACATTAAACCGAGGTCCAATCTGCCTGTTCTGGTGGTAGTTCAGATGGATGTTAAAAAATCCCTTGATACTTCTTGAAAAGTGTAGGGGTATTTTTACTGAAAGATATGGGCTACAAATCAACACATGTACAACAGTAATAATAAGTATTTACAGCATATAACATCACAGTTTAACATACATTTGGATTTTACTAACACCAATAGCCCTTTATTTTATGACACTTATTCTATACAGTATGCATTTATATAATATTTACCCATTTCTCGCAGTGTAACCACAACATTCTAAGTTACTCAGGCTTATTTATCTTAGAGTCCTTAGTAAATATTGCCTGCAAGGAAATTTGTATGTTTCTAATTATTTCCTCATATGGTAAACACTTTTGTTGTGTCACCCAAACACACCTTGATTGTCAAATATAGTACCTGATAACAGCAAAAACAATGTACAGTGTTTCTTGGTGAAATTTGCCCCTACCACCTGTGAACCCTCCATATAGTAAACTAACATAGATTAATTTAGTAAATAAAGGTTCCTCCTATTCTTGAGCTAACTTCTGCCAAAAAGCAATTACATATGCACACTCTAAAAATAGATGCATCTGTGTTTATAAGATGTGGGTACATGAGATTCTTAAGTAATACTGTTCATCCAATTGCTTGTGCTTATTGTTATTTCTTACACTCAGGCATCCATAACTGCCTAGCCGTACTGTGTCCCAAACAAACTCAGGCAGCCTTTTCCCAGCTAAAATATTGAAAATAAAGGGCATTTTATTCTGTGGGTTTTCAGGAAAGGAGACTACCTCTTTAAATTCTGATTGTACTATGTGTGTATAAGGATTTCCTATCCATAGTCTGAATCTGGGTTACAGTGGTGTTCCATTTAATAGCACTTTTTATCTGTTCTAATCCATAGTCAGGTAATCCTGGAATTCTGTTAAGACACCCACTCTTCCATTTTATTCAATTGCCTACACATTTATCTACCCATTCCTGTACACGTGGCTTCTAAACCTTGTTCCCAGGTTTTAAGGCTAGTCCTATATTGTAGGTTAAAAATATGCTACTAAATAAAAGGCCACTGGATTTATCATATCCAACCCACTCTCTTGTATTTTCCTATACATGAATTACCTCTTGATAGGGTTTAATCTACTCCCCCCAAAAGCTTGAAATAAGGCACTGTAAAGAGCAGTGAAAATAGCTTGGGGGGGTATAACATATGCAGTTAGAGCAGTGAAAATAGCTTGGGGGGGATATAACATATGCAGAGAAAAACTGGGAGTAACAAGGTTTTGACCAAAAGGACCCTTTCACTCTTAACAATTTGCTGGCCTTTCCAGGATCCAACAATCTGTTTGCTTTTTGCAGCCCCCTGTCCCAGTTAGCCTTTGCCATATCAACCCTGCCAAAGTCTATCCCTAAAACTGCTGCATTATCTTGTGTCATGGGTACATTTGCAAACCTAGCTCCCTCTAGGAAGGGAATGTTCCCCACGGCAACTCCTGAGCTCTTCTTATAATTTATCCTAGAACCTGTTTTGAATATGCATCTAGTGCCTTTACCAGAACCTGCTCTTCTGTGGTGGGAGCCAAGCACAAGACCAGATCATCAGCATAAGTCATTGTTTTGATCTCTGGGGTCCCTGCTGTGATATGTAGCAAATGTTGCTGGTCTTTCTGTGTCATATATCTTGGTAATATATCTATGCTAAATGCATTGAAGAGAGGACTAAGGGGGCACCCTTGCCTTACACCCCTCTTGACCTTAATCTCCCTTCCTAATCACCCATTAACATTTGGTATAACACTTCCAGCATTGTACATACTCGCTATCCAGCTAACAAATATCTGGGGTAACGCATAGGCCTTTAGTGCTACAAATAAAATCCATGTGACACCCTATCAAACATTTTCTCCTGGTCCATGATTAAGATATGCCCTTGTAATTCTAACTTATTGGCCTTCTGAAATATTTCCCTAAGAAGAATAACGTTATCAGGCTGGTATCTGCCTGGGACTGCACAGGTCTGATAGGGACATATTAGTTTGTTTGCCACTTTAGTTAATCTTTCTAACAATATTTTACAGATTATTTTAAAATCAGTACTTAATAGGCTTAAAGGCCTCCAAGTTTTTTTAACACTACCCTGGACCCTTTTTTAAATAATAAGATCAACAGAGCTTTATTCATAGAGTTTGATAGTTTTCCATCTGCTAACATTTCATTAAAAGAGTATTACTAGGACAGGAGCCAGTTGTTCTGCAAAAGTTTTGTAGAATTCGGCTACTATGCCGTCTGAGCCTGGGGCAGTATAATTTTTTAAGGAGGTTGCATTTTGTATTTCCTCTGTAGTTATAGGTTTTATCAAATCTTTTGCTTCCTGTACCTCTATTTGAGGAAGACCTAGTTCTGATATCTTCATATCTGAGTCTTCCTTAACTGATGTTTCCCCCAGGATTGACAACACATATTGTTCTACCTGACTCAAGATACCTGTAGGGGTTGTAACTGTGTGTCCTGAAGCTTTGATTACTTTGGTATTTACTCTTTGCCCTACTCTGTTTTTGTACTCTTTGAAAGGGTCCATGGTCCCTTTCTTCATATTTGTGCCAAACTGCAGCTCTTGCTCCAATGTTTTGGCCCTGTTATATTGGAGATTAAACATTTGTTTCTTTATGTTCTTAATTTGGTCAAGGTAGTTATCTTTCCTGGTTTCTGTTAATGTAATTAATTTTTGGAAGTGATTTCTTAAATGCAAGTATTCTAAGTATTCCTTGTTCAATATTTGTTTGGCTTTATTTTGAAAAAAGATGTTCCACGACCGTTTTGGTTCTTCCCACCAATTGGTTATGTCCTCATATAATCCTATTACTGATAACCTGGAGCACCATTCCCTTCTCCAAGCCTTTTTTATGCTCTCCTTATCTAACATAGAGTTATTTAGCCTCCAGGTGTTTTTCTTACACCTGGGAGACTGATCCCAGTATACCTTCACAGTTAATGATTTATTGTCTGTGGACTCCCAAGTCTATAGGGTAACACTAGCTACTATTAGTGTAATTCATAAAAATATGAAATCAATCATAGTAGAGGTGTTTCCTCTAAAGTATGCGTGGCTCCCAGTGCTATATTTTGATTCGCAGGCATCTCGAAACAGAGAAATATCTAACTTATTAGCAGTGTTAACTATGTTTGCAAGGTCATTGAATCACAAAATAGTTTGTCTGTCTGTAACCCTCTATCTGATCATTCCAGCCTACAATTAAAATCCCCTGCCCAAATAACCAACATTGCTATGTACAGGAAAGGTTGTATTTCCCTAAACAAATTTACCCTCACTGCTTTGGATTGTGAGGCATAAACAGTGATCAACCTAAAGCGTTCATTCTGGAAATAAATGTCTAGTAATAGTGCTCTCCTTGGGTGAATATCTACTAACCAAGACACTTTTAACTCAGGATTAGTAAACAAGATCCCAACCCCATTGTACGTGTCTTCCCCTATTGACCAAAAAGAGGCCCTTTTAGCCCAAAGCCTGGAAGCTTGCTGTAATTCAAATTGGGACTTCAACCTGGTATCTTGGATACAATAAATATAATTATGTCCCTCCTTTAGCAGGCTTAACACAGTGAGCATTTTCCTATGGCTTTTTATGCCATTGACGTTGATTGTTTTAATAGTGAGAGACCTCATGAGGTGAAATTATAGTGAAATACTTTCTGACCAAATTCATGGCATCTTAGAAATTCACCTCTGCCTAGTGTAGCATAGAAGACTCTCTTCTCTCCCTTCCCCTTCATCTACATCTGAGGTGACCTCCGTGGTGGTTGCAGCCATTGATGAGGAGTCTGATTCGCCATCTTCAGAGTCCTCTCCCTGCATATCTTGTACTAAGGCAGCATATTTATTCCCTTTGTTCCATTTTCCCTGGGCTTTACTGTCTTTTTTTTCCCTGTCTGGCTCTTAGGCAGAAGAGATTTCCCTACCCTGTTCCTTTTCTTTGCCACAACTTTTTTAAAGGAGGTAGCTGATATGGAGGTGTGGGGGGGGGAGGGAGGCATTTCAACACTACTGCTATCTCCTTGGTCTCTGATAATTTGTTTAGGTGTTTGCTCTGTCTCTGGGGTAATATTGCAGGTTTGGGGTAATTCTGCTTGTTCTGCTGAGATTTGGTCATTATCCTCTTGCACGTGGTTTCTGTCCTATGGGGGGGATTCAGTTTCTTGTAGAGTTTTAGCATCTTGTGTTGCCATCCTCTGAGCCTGTTGCTGTTGAGTGCAGTTAATCAGCCCCTCGTCAGACTAACAATCCTCCCTATTGTGGGATGCCCAGGGACATTTACCATGCCCATGACCTGTCTTTTCACACAAATTACACTTGAAAATGTTCAAACATTGTGCAGCAGAGTGTCCATATTCTAAACAATGATTACATTTAGGGGTGTCACAAGCAGAGCTCAAGTGAGTTTAAGACCCACATTTGAAACACAACGTGGGTTGCCCTATATAGAATAGTATCCCTCTGTCTTTACCCAAGTAAAAACTGCTAGGCAAATGCACTGGACCTGTATTGGTGGTAAGCAATTTAACTTTGATCCTCCAACCCACATTCCAGATCTGTTCACTGTCCAGAATGGGGTGGGACTATCCAGTATTTCACACCCCTGCTTGAGCCAACATGAAATATCTTCGACATTAACCCCCTCGTTTCTAAACATGACTCTGATGTTTTTAACAGCAGGCTTTGTGAGAGGTACTACCATAAACGGAATCCATACTGGGGTGTTTTTAAGTGTTTGATACTGGGCTCAAAACCTATCTAGGCCTGAAGCAGTTTTAAAACTAATATCAAATTCAGAGTTTCCTAAATGTATAAGTGCAAATATCTCTAAACAGTCAGAATTTTGCTGTACTCTTTAACAAATTCTTTGCCACATATAAACTATCCAGAGGCTCCTCTAGACCTCCCTTATATATATCCTAACTGCATTTCTGCAGGGGGCAGGTTACCCTTTATTGCTAAACAAATCTACTAATCTGAACATTGGATTAATCCATGCATGTCTAGCTGGGTCCTGCATGAAGGTGTCAGAAGGCCCCATTCTGTGGCCATTGTCATTTGTGGGAGCTGCCACACTTTAAGATTTATTTTGGTATACCAGGTTAATAGTTTGTTCATTGGGGCCCATTTCTGTTGTGCCTTGGTCATCAGCCTGTGTTTGTACAGCAGCTTGCCCAGCGGTAACAGTAGTTAAATTGTCAGTATGGGAGTTTAAAACTGTTCCCCTGTATCTCCATGTGTCCTGGTCCTCTGCATCAGGCTCCCTTGTCCATCCCTATTCTGGAGCTAGCCTGCATTTGCTAACACCCATTCAGGCAACCATTCAGCTGTTTCACTCACGTTAGGCCTGTCGTTAACTGGGTGGAGATCTAAAGTGGCAGTAGTTGTACAGTTAGCACTAAACATTCCAGATACAGTGGTTGAGGTGCTAGGCGTACTGTCTATTTCTTTATCAGTGAGTACAAATAGTGGGTCTTTTTACTTTTAGCCACTTTATCAGTACCATAGTGTTCAGAGGAGTAATTCTGGTGTCAAGGTTGGGGGGGACAACCTGACTGTCAACCAGCCTCGAATCATGAGGGCTGTGTTACCCACCAAAAAGTAAATCATCTATGGAAAAATACCATTATTTCTATCAACATACTTTTGAAAGCTAATACATACAGGGAAAGCACTGAAGACACTGCAGGAGACCATACGCTGACTGGCACAGCCTACTGTCACCTCCTCTGCCGGCCGCCAAATGGGAAGACATGGAGCATGCATTGAATGTACAGTACAGGTTGCATGTCCTTCCCTGTATTGTACAGGGATGGTGGACTGTGTACTGTACAGGGTGTGTGGTTCCTGTACAGTACACAGGCCGCACAAGAAAGTTGTGAATGAAAGCGTACATTACACTCTGAAGGCCCGTTGGTCGACAGTGTCTACTAATGAGAGTACAGGTGCACAGTATGCTGGCATTTACTGATAGCACAGTCATCGGGCAGCCATGGAAGCATGCGGGTGGTTGTGCTACCCTCCGGCTTCATGGCTATACTGGGACAGGAGGAGTGGGGTGGGTTGTGGGTTCCTCAGTAGGTGGGGGGTCCACTAGACCACCAGAGAAGTCTGGGATATGTTTTCAATTTATGATCAGGGCTGGGAGGGAGGCCACTAGACTACCAGGGAATTTTGGACATTAATTCATGATCAGACGGGGTTCAGGGAAGGGAGGGGGCCTAGGGAAATTCAGATATTATTTCTTGTTTCGATAGGGTTCGGGGAAGGGAGGGGATGACTAGACTACCAGGGAGATAGTGTTCTGTTTCAGCACATTCTGCCAGGTGCATCCCTGCCCGAGACATGCAAATGGCTCCATTTTTGCCTTGTATGCATAACGGCCCCATTTGCATGTTTGGGTCTGAATATCTGGAATTTGAGCATGACACTTCTCCAAGATGTGCTGCACAGTCCCAGTCCAGGTATTTAGACCTGACAGGTGGATGCACTGGCACATGGTCAGTGGATCCCATTTATGCCACACACATTTTTTGATATAGTCAGATGGGATGCGCCATTGTGAATTTCATTTGAATATATCAATTTTGTACTGCAGCACAACTCAGTTGCACAGATCAACCACTTGCACCCTTTCTGGGTGCAATTTGAATATCCTGGCCTATAATAATTAAAAGTAAACACTACCTACCCTTGCCTTCTTACACACTAGAGCTAAGTTAGCTCAAGTTGAGAAGCTAATTGTGCTGTTTTGCTGTGCTGGTGATCACTGGTAGAGCCACTGGCCCACTCCAGTCCAGGCACCCTACACTACAGGAAGAGAGAATGCCTAGCAGATTGCAGCAGGCTTCTTTTCCCAGGCACTCCCTGTCCCTGACTGGCTCCAAATGAAATGGCCAATATAGTGTGTGTGGCCCCTGCCAGCTCAGAATCACCCTGACTGTGCAGACTGGAATTCCCTCCCACCACCTCCTCCTCTGTTTATTGCAGCAGTTTTGTGCATAGCTTCCCCCACATGAGTATTGCTGTTGCTGACCCCAGTCACTACTCACCCCCACCCATGACCCACCACTGCAGTACCACCAGTAACCAGACTCAGTCCTACCATTTACTGTAGTTGTTGCTTGCAGACAATGCCTCTAATTAGTCTACTGTCCTCTCCTCCCTGTTCCAAACTTTTCCAGCCTCTGAGTTCAGGCAGACTGTTCCACTGGCTCACTCAGTGCAACTCAATGTTCTGACCGACTGACCCAAGTTCAGTCACTCACAGCAGGCAGGGCCCGCCCCGCCACACCACTAAAATCCCCTTACTGTTCATGATAGAACTGTCACAGCAGATGTGGAAATGGCTACCTTTCATAAATACTTTTGTCAAATTAATGGTATGAAATCTTATAGCACTCAAGCAGCTGCATTCTTAACAGAGGATCCAATACAGTTTGACTTATTGGAAATAAAGCAGCGTATTCAGATGCTGAAACCAAATACATCCCCAGACCCAGATAGAATTTCAGCCAATATGTTGCAAATAATGATTGATTACATCACTCTCCCACTAAAAATTCTATTTGAGCAATCAGTAAGAACTGGAGAGATACACAGTGATTGGAAAGTGGCCCACGTTGTTCCCATTTATGTGAAAGGGGATAAAACAAATGTTAAGAATTACAGACCTATTAGTCTGACCTGTCTGGTGTGTAAGATAACGGAGAGGCTGGTTAGGGATACATTATTCTCCTCAATTGATCTTATAGATCCTGAGCAGCATGGTTTCAAAAAGGGTAGGAGCTGCACTACAAATTTGTTGTGCATCTATGAACATGTGAGTAAATTCTTGGACAGTGGGGTTCCATGTAATGTGATTTTCTTGGATTTTAGTAGAGCCTTAGATTTGACAGTACATGGTGCCATAATAGATTAATTAAAATTATTAAAGGCTAATCCCTATTCAGTACACTGGATAGAAGAGTGGTTGATGGATAGGAAGCAGAGGGTTCAGATAAATGGACACCAATCTGATATCGGTATGGTAACACGTGGGGTTCCACAGGGTTCTGTGTTGGGGCCTGCACTGTTGCAGATATTTATTTCTGATTTAACAGATAGACTGAATGTTTGGGCAACAAAATATGCAGATGACTCAAAAATAGGTGGCCTTGTAGCTCTCTGGAGGAGGTTAAATATATTCAACAGGATTTGGATAGTGTCTCTGACTGGGTTATTAAATGGGGTATGTCCTTTAACATGGAAAAGTGTAAGGTTATGCATTTGGGAAAGCATAACAGAAGAACAATCTACACATTATGTGGACATAGGACTGGATATTCAGACTGCGCCGGGCAGAAGCGCAAGCCTAGGTGCAGCACAACTGGGCTGCACCAGGGCATGGACCAAGTGATATTCAACGGTGCTGCGCCATGGCACAGCACCGTTGAATATGGCACTGAGGGTGCATGCAATGCACACAGCACAGTGGCACTGTGCCAGTGCAAGTGGCAGAATGGGAGCAGGGGGATGCGCCATCGCAAGTGCAGTAGCGCTAGGTGCATCATCTGCGATATTCAGCACTAGGCATGCAAATGAGGCCATTATGCATGCAAGGTGAAAATGGGGCCATTTGCATGTCATTATGGCCCCATTTGCATGTGGTGCACTGATCCCTGGTGACTTGCACCTGGCGCCCTGCTAGGCTGCAGCCATCGGGGACCGACGCCCTATAGTCCCATGGTGATCCCCCGCTCATGGACGCCCGATCGTGGGCATAAGTAAAATTAAATTCCTTGGTGGTCCAGTGGAACCCCCCCTTTGCCCGATCGTTGGCATAAGTAAAAGTAAATTCCCTGGTGGTCCAGTGGAAATCCCCCCATTGCCCGATCGTGGGCAGAAATAGCACTAGATACCCTGGTGGTCCAGAGGTACCCCTCCCCACCCACCACTGGGGTCCCCCCACCACCCAGCACCACCCCTGTCATTGGCGGATTAGCAGCACACCTACGCATGCCGCCCGGCCGCCCGCAGTGACAGCAACAGTACAGTCTGTATGCTGTTGGTCCACTGCTTGGACCAATGGGCATGCAGACCATACTGTACTACACAGGCCTGATATGTGAATGAATGCATGCATTAACATATCGAGCCTGTGTAGTATGGTATGGTTTACATGCCCATTGTTCCGCGGTGAACCAATAATGTACGAACCATGCATGCGCTGCTATTTGATGGCGGTCTGGCGGCATGCAAAATAGTGCTGCTGCCGGCTGATGATGGGGGTGCTTGCTGGTGATGAGAGAACTCAGTGGGAGGGTGGGAGGGTACCACTGGACCACCAGGATATCTAGTGCTATTTCCACCCATGATCAGCTGATGGGGGGGTTTCCACTGGACCACCAGGGAATTTACTTTTACTTATGTTCACGATCAGGCGATGGGGGAGTGTTTCCACTGGACCACCAGGGAATTTACTTTTACTTATGCCCATGATTGGGCAATGGGAGGGGGTTCCATTGGACCATCAGGGAATTTAATTGTACTTATGCCCACAATCGGGCGATGGGGGTGGGTTTCCACTGGACCACTAGGGAGGCTTTTAATACAGTTGCCCATGATCAGGCGATGAGGTGGGGGGGCACAACACTCCCAGGGCAAAGGGCTTTTGGGCAGTGTTCTGGGTGGGTGGGTGGCCACCCACGGCCTGCGGCTGCTGTGTTGCACCCCGCAGTATGGCAGCTCACCTGTGGCTGGCCAGGACTTGTTCCTGGTTTTTCCAGGCTCATCTTTGCACCCCCCTGAATGGCGCAAGGTGGAGTTGTGCCAGCATATGCACTGGACATCCCGGGCTGAATATCGGGATGTGCCGCATATGCATGGGCATGCCCTCCCCGCACTTGTGCCACATACAGTACCGATGCGCCCCAGTACATCGGGGGTTGCGCAGTGCAACTTACCCCTTTGAATATCTCGCCGGGGCACATTGGTGGATTGTGCATGGCACATCCCTGTTGCGCCATGCACAACCCTTTTGAATATCCAGCCCATAGTCTGCACTGTTGCTCATCTGAGAAGGACCTGGGTTGTTATGTATCTGATAATCTAGACACTTTTGAACATACTCAACAAGCAATTAAAAAATGTAGTAATACTATCTTGGCAATCAAAAGAAATATAAATAGTAGGGAAAGTAATATAATGATGGCTTTATTCTGAGCATATGTTCGTCCACAATTGGAATATGCATCACAAATTTGGTTTCCAACAAAAAAACAAGAAAGACAAAAATTAGAACAGGTACAGAGGAAATTTACTAAAACATTGTAGGAATGGGAGGATTCGATTATCAAGAGAGATTACAAAAGCTGACTCTAATGTCCATAGAAACCAGAAGGATTAGAGCAGATCTTCTCTTTATATACAATACTATGCAGGATTACAGATTGTTGAGCGATCTCAGGTTCACATTTTAACAAGATGGATGTAATACTAGAGGACACCCATTACAATTACAAGGTCAAAAGTTTCGGACAAATAAGAAAAAATATTTTTATACAACGAGAGTTGTTAACCCTTGGAATGATCTGCCCAAAAATATAATCATTAGTAATAATAAATCTATATTTAAATCAAGATTGGATCAGCATCTGTTGAAAGGGAATGTCCCTAAATATTATTAGATGTATGTAAGGAACACATATGGGCAATTGCCTATTAGCTCCAAGTCTTCCTCAGTATGAATCTCCTCAGTATAAATCCGATAAGAACTCCCTCCCAAGCCAGCAACTTGAGGCATTGGGCAAGCAAAGTGGCAACAGGCAGCTCCTGGATGAGGTGGGCAGACGCGGCAGCATTCAGAAAGGCAGACAGGAGGGAAGGGATGCACCAAATATGACAGCACCTGATCTCGATGCCAGCAGTGTGAGCTTCCTGCTGGCTCATTCTGATTCTCACTCGCTACTGGTGGCGGTGCATGTTTACGCTACTTCTGGGTAAGGTGACTGCGGTCTGTCACTTTCTCCCTTCCTGCCACCACTCAGTCCTGCTCCTCCCAGTTCCAGTCATGCCAGTTTGTGAAATGATGGCTCCCCCCACCACTCTGTCTGTTATGCTCACCCACCTCTCTGTCTGTTACACTCTTATGACTCTCACCAGTGAAACCCAATGCCCCCCCCCGGCACAGCAGGCTCATGAGTCCTTCCTAGCCTGCAGCAGGCAGCAGCAACAAGGTAAGGGGCTGAATGTTGAGGGTGACAAATGTGATCACCCGAATTGTTGGGGGGACTTGTGTCCCCCGTCCCTCCCTATAATTACACCCGTGTAAGTGCTCCATGAGTTTTGGTAGTCCAATCCTCAGCTTCCCAACAGTTTTCTTCTGTGCAGACATCCCTTTCGGTAAATCAATCGACTTTTGGCATGAAAAGCTGCCAGCCACTCTGCATCTTGGATCCTCTTTTGCTTGCAAGTTTTCCAGCTGAGCAGCCTTCTTTGAAGTTGTTGCGTTGGAGCACAGCTGATCTTGCATCGATAACTCATTTGTTTCCTGGCTGTTAGCGGAGGCACACAAAGCTAACAGTTCTGTTTGCAACCTTTCTCTCTTTTGTTTGCACATTAGCTCTTCAGCGTTCAAGGCAGCTAACAAAGTTTATTTTTCCTAAATTAATACCTCTTGCTGTTTTTGAGCTGCAAGCATATTTTCTGCAGATTTTTCCTCTTCTGAGAATGTTCCATTTCCACATCAGAAAATTATTCTGGGTCATCAGACATATCCACGTTCATAGTTGTAGCCTCTTGCAATTGTATGGCAGGAGAGGAGGACATCTCCCCTGCCACAACAGCACCTTCTCTTCCTCCAGAATCCACCGAAGTGGCCATATTGGATCCGATGGCCACAGGTCCCCCAGCTGGTGAGTAGGGGAATTTTTTATTTATACAAATATTAAAGAAAATATAGAAAGAATATAGTTCAGGATCACATATTCAACACATAAACAATTACATTTCCAGCACAAATTGTAATCCTTATTTTCACCTTTTGTAATGCATTCCCCTATGCCCCCTTCCCCCATACTTTAAAATGTTTTCTATATAATTACTTTACCTCACAGAGCATTTGAAAGCATTCCTAAAGAAATCAACATTCCAGTAAAATTACATTATATTACCACATTCCCCTGTATCATTTCGTTAAAGTAACCCCAGCCTTATCATACTAGATTCTACCCATTTGATCCATTTACACCTTATGTATGACCATTGTGCCTATTCCAAAATAACTCTTTATGATCGCCTTCTTTAAATTTTTTATCCCAAGATCTAAGACTCAGTGTATATCAATATTTTCCCTATATAAAGGGGGCCCCTCTTTTCTCTTTCCAAATCATTTACATGAACCCTATTTATCTTGAGTCATATCAATTTACTTGAAAATGCATTCACCCATATATTTACTCCTTTATTAGTATACCCCTTGTTCATAATTACGCAGGAAGCCCCCCCCCTTTTCAAATTCCACTTATTCTAATACTCTATTCACTTTTTGTATATGAGCACATTGCCAAATTCCATACCCAAATTTACTCATGAAGGTGGCCCTTACATCTTTAAGGAGACATCCCTCCCCCCCCATTATTATCTTGACCTATACCACTTAATACTGGAGACTGGACAACCTATTTTCCGAGAAGAGGACATAATGGAAAAACCTAGGGTATGCACCCTTTTTATGAGCTCTGAGCTCTCACATTCCCCCTCAAAATTAAGTTACCCATTCAAAAAGAAGGATAGGCATAGATCTCCACCAGTTCAATAATAATGGAGGGGGTATGGTTGATTTTTTCCTTAAGGTACACGACTGATATTTCCTTATTAACTTTTTCCATCAAAAACAGAGTGGATTCATATTTCTGTTGTAAAATATATTGGCATCTAACTTGCCATATACACCATTTAATTACAACACATACTACTCTTAAAGTACCCAGATAAAAAATTTCAACTCTTGTTCATATTTTCCTTACACTAGAGTGTTGTATGTCATATTAGCTAGTTTTTGACAATCCCAAGTTTGAGATACAAGTGTCCAAAAATCTTTTATGTAAGGGTAGTCAAAAAATAAGTGTGGCATTGTTTCTACCTGTGTCACACAACTTTTCCTTAGGCAGTATATTTCTTCTACATGGTTTATGAAAATGATTCCCTTACAATTAATTTGTTATGACAACACATCCATATAGTATCCCACATCTTCTGTGGTAATCTCTCTTCTGTTAATTGGTCTATAAGACATTCCTCCTCTGCTTCCTGGGGACATGAAAAACATGGAGCTGTTAAGAAGCATGCATTAAGTATGTGTGCATACATTCCTTTCCTATTATATGTTGTATATTCATGTATAGTTATTTTCCAAGCCTTAACTTTAAAAAAAAAATTACCAAATAAGAGATGTTTTGAGGAGAGGGGTATTCCTAAAAGAGCCCCATTTCAGAGTTTCCCATTTTAGAAAGACAAAGGAACTTATTGCTTTTAAATTGGAAACCCATGTTTGCTGTTTCACTACTATAATTGGAAGAATATTGGAATATAAAAATATTGTAAAGAAAAAAAAGGACCAGACTAATCATGTTTAAGCCTCCCTTTTCAATGGGTCATTATGTGACATTCCGTTTCACCAGATTTAACCTGCTACTCCATAAAGGGTGAAAAAAAGATTGTATAATCTAGGCTCCAGTCTGACAGGTAAAGAAAAGATATAGCATATTGTCAGGAATATGGGTATAATAAAAGGTTTTAACATCTATATTCTTTTTTTTTCTAGCCATTGGATAAGCCTTCCATCTATAAGTCTTTTCTTCTGCTATGTCCATTTTGTCCATCCAGTTTTTTTGTAGTTGGATCTGGCCCGCCAAAGGAGACTCCCAAAATCTGAAAGGGTCTGTCTGAATATGAATTCCTTCTGTGTCATGGGCTTGTAACTCATTATGGATTGTGATGGCTGCACCCACACTTTTTTGCTTATTTAGGGAAGATCCTGATACTTTTGAAAATTCCTGTACTTTATAAGTGCCTGGGCACCTGACCTATGATCTGCTACTAATAAGCAGATATCATATGCATAGGCCAATACAAACGGGAAATACATGTTTGCTGGAATAAGCATATGCTTTATGACTGGGTCTGCATCTAATTTCCTCAGTAACGGGTCTATTGTGAACATGTAAAGCAAGGGCCTCAAGGGGAACCCTTGCCTTACTCCTCTTTTTGATTTGGATATGTGGGCCTAATGTTCATTAACCAAAGGACTAAGGGATGCATATTTGTAAATTTTCTTTGCCCAATTAATATATTGTGGAGGAATCCCATAATGATTTAATACTTCAAATAGATAGTGGTGTGAATTCGGGTCAAACGCTTTGGTTTGATCCAAGCTTATTACATAACCCCTCACCATTGGTGCATCATAAACTTCACTTAATAACTTTGAGTTATCCATCATAGATCTGTGTGATATTGTACATGCCTGGGTTGGAAATATTAGTAAACAGGCTACTTGAGTCAAGCAGTTACATAGGACTTTAATTAAAATTTTCCAATCTGAGTTAATTAAACTAATAGGTCTCCAGTTGTTAATATCATCTTTTGAGTTCTTTTTATGTAAATATATTAATAAACTGTCTGCCAGGACTGGTGGTGAAGGGCATTTGTCTTCTATTTTTTCATTAAATATGATCACCAAATATGGAACTATGAGATTTATAGATTCTTTTTTAGAACTCACTGGGGATGCCATCAGGGCCAGGGGAAGTATTATTTTTCAGATGGACTACCACCGATCTTACTTCATCTTCTGAAATGGATTTTATCATCTCTTTTTTAATCTCATTTGGTATAGAAGGGATATCTAAATCAGAAAGGAAGGTATCCAGGGTAACAGATACTGATGATTGCTGACAAAATACGGTCTTTGTATGCGTAGTTACAATTTTTAATATTTTCTCATTATCTTTTTCTAGGATTCCTGATGTATTTTGTACTTTAGCTATGTATTTCATTTCTACCCTTTGATTACAACTGTCGTATGGGTTTACAGTTTGTGCTTTGCCTTGTATGCTGAATTTTTTCTTTAAAAAGAGAGACCTAGCTCTATTGTACTGAACATTGTGCATTTCCTTCTTTATTTTAGAAATTTGTGAAGAATAATCCAGGCTGAAGTCTGCCGTAAGCGAGGTTACTTTCCGAAGTTGCCCTTTATATTTTAAGTACTGAAAATATTTTTTCTTATTCTTAATTTTTTCCATCCTTTTACAATAAAATTTAATTTCCAGTTTTATTTCCTTCCACCATTTCAGAGGGTTGTCGTAATTCTCGAAAACTATTATTTTATCAGCAATCACCTCTTTTAAATCTACCCACCCACTTTCTTCCTCTAAAATTGATGCATTCATTTTCCAATGATTATGTGAAGCTGGCTTGTTTTGAGCAAGGCCCATCTGAATTGTTAATAGACTATGGTCTGCCATTTCTATAGGTATGACCATGGTGTTATCACATGGTATCTATTCAGATGGAAAATAAAAAATCTGTTCTAGAAGATGACCTCCCTTTATGAAAAGTATGCCTTGGAGGTGTAGGTCCACAGAATGCACTGTCTTTTAATCTAGCAGTTACACACATACTATGTGAAAAATTTGAATCATTGTACAATGCTTGAGTGGCCCCTGTTTTATCAGATAAGGAGAGAACACAGTTAACCCCCTCCCTCAAATTATAGATTTCAATGTATATAAACAGGGCTGTATATTTTTGAAGATTTCCACTTTTTGTGTTTTAATTTGGGGGTTATAAATATTGATTAATCTCCATTTGTGATTATCAAAAATTATATCTAAAATACGTACTCTCCCCTATCTGAGGTCTATCACTTTGGTGACCTTTATGCTTTATGAATAATATCCCTACCAGTGCACAATTTTCCTCCACAAGGGACCAAAAAGAGGGGCCACTAAACCATTCCCTGAATGCTTGATTGGTTTCTTTTATCAAATGTAATCATGTGTACTGCAGAAAATACACCTCCAGCCCTAGGTCCCTTAATAATCAGAAAGTGGTGCTTCTTTTTTTTGTATTTTTTATTCCGTTCAGGTTAAGAGAACCACAAGCAAAGTTTTGCACCATAGCTTAAATAAAAAGAGGAGTTTAAATATCATCTTGAGCCCGCCTTCCCTGAGGATTTCAATTTGGACTTTTTTTTGCGTAATGACTTAGAGTAACTAGGATTAGGTCAGTGTCCATCATAGGTTCTGCTTGTGAGGATGCAATCAAGGAGGCATCTGAGTTTTCCTCAGAGTCTGCCCATTGTTTCCTCTTGGCCAGGGGAGCATACCTTTTTCTTGTTTTTAAAGACTCGGTGGAGGGTACAGTAAGGTAACCGCTAAGGTGTTTCTGCTATAGTAGATTTGCTTCTTGTGATCCTCTGGGAAGCCTGCTGTTTCCATGGGGTTTCTTCTGGTGGGGGCATGTCCTGTATTTGTTCTTGTGTTGCAAATCCTCAAAAAGTTTCTGTCTCTAAGACTGACTCCACAATTGGAGGTTCTAGGGTTGCCTGCAATATGGGTGGCTACTGTGGGTGTTCTTGGTAGACATGTTAATGTATCCAAATATGCCTGCCTTTGGGTTCAGCTAATGTCCTCAGATTGTGATAGGTTTCCATTCAAATATACTAGGATGTCTGCAAGCCTTTATGTTCTTGAAGGTACAGAGGGTCTTGTGGCTGACTGCTGTTGGACCCTTGTGACCACGTCATCCTGGTCTTCCTGATTTTGTGGAGGGTTGTTATGGAAGGCCCATGGGCAATTTATAAAGCCATGTATGTTTTCATCACAGAGATTGCAATGTATTGGGTTGGGACAATTAATACTTAAATGACCAGTTCCTCCACATAAAGAGTATTTCATTCTGTCACATGCGCTGTTTAGATGTGTCTGCACCCCACATCTAAAGCAAGACTTTGGTTGACCTGAATAGAAGATAAAGCCTCTATCTGTTCTGAGATAGAGGCAGCTAGGTAGATACTGTATCATCCTGTTCATTTGTGAAAGTCTGACTTTTATTCTCCACCCACCTGTCCAAAGTTGCTGTGAATCTATAATTGGGTTGGGGGGCCAGTACAGTGCATTTTGACTTCATCCAGTGTACTATATCTGACACAGCTACCCCCTCAGTTTTGAACAACACCATGACAGTCCTGAAAGCCAGTTTTGATAGCGGTATGGCAATAAATGGTGACCACAGAGGAGTATGTTTTACTAGTTGGTATCTTTGTCAAAAGGATTCCGAACGTGTTGCCTTTTTAAAGCTGAGGTCAAAGTTTGAATCCCCAGAGGTATGAATTAAGGAATAGATTTCTGTTGGTAAAAATTCTGAACTTTCTTTGATTAACTTTCGACCCACGTAGATCTGATCAGGGAATGTCTCTAACCCTTCTCTGTATCTTATACAGACTGCATTACATCTCTTTGCTTGTTCATGGGAGTATGGAATAGTCCCACATAGGTGCACTGGTTAGGACATGAGCCCTGTTGCACATTTGCGCTTGTATTAAATTCTGTCCCAGTCTGGTTATTATTATCATTAGCAGAATCTAATGTTTGAGAGTGAGAAAATGATGGGGGGGGGCATGTTTGCCTCATTTGAAATTGAGGGAACACACTCCATACTGTCCTCTTCAGTTATTTCTGGAGTTTCAATATTTCCATTTGGTAGCTGTAGAACCAGGTTTTGTGTCAGGTTAAAAGTTGCAGGGAGATCCAAGTAATCTGCAGACTCTGGTATGGGTTCTATATATCTTACTGGTGCTTTTTCTGAAGATTTCCAGGGTTGATTTTTATCAGTCCTTATCCACCCAGCTTTTTCCAGAGTTTTGGAAATTTTAACTCATGAGGCAGAAACATTATCTTCAAAACTGGGGGTTGGGGGATGCATGCCCCCTGTCTGGGAATTATCACTGGTGTTGCAACTTACATTTCTTTTTTCTCTTGCTACATCTGTCTCCAAGTTGTTTACACATTTAGCATTGCTCCCTTCTACCACCATACAATTTGTATCCCCCCTTCTTTTAGATGTTTTGTGTTGCTCAGGTTTACTTGATGTATACCCACCCTCGTTAGATTCTCCTTGTTTTGCATTTCCTCATTTTGCACATGCTTTCCGACTTTATCGTTTAAATTTAAATTTGTACTTTCATTACTTGGGACAGTACCTTGTTCCTTGTGTGCTGCTCAAGCTGTGTGTGTAGCCATGTATCTCCCTGGAGTTTCCAAGGTAGTAGAAGGTCTGGTTATCTCCATCTGCTCATTTCCAAGTGTTTGGTTATTTTCTGTCAGTATCCAGTTTTCTTTCTGCCATTTCTAGCAAAAACAACAGGTATTTTCTTCTTGAGGTGAAATCTTTCTCTTGGGCTGGTTTCTGGTTCACCACGCATGCCACCTGTGTCGGCGTCTCACCACTCGCAACTGTGTCAGTTTTCATCAAGTTTTCTGATGCACATAGTTTATTTGGGTTCATGTTAGAACCATTCAAAACATTTGCTGTCACCTCAGAAATTGCCTGATTGGGGAGAGAGGCATTCTCCTCCAACCAGGATGCCATTCCTTCCTCTCCACCGAATGTCCACACTGCCAACATGAAGTCAACAGCACCCCCTGCTCAGAGTAGGAGAATTTTCTTATTAAGGAAAACAGCACAAAAATATCAGAAACAATATAGCAAACACTTCTGTACGTGAAAATCAATACAGGAGAAAGCAAAACAGTGGAAACAGTAGCAGAATAACAAAACAAAACTGAAACTGAACTAAACAAAATCAACCATTCTTATCTATCATAAAAGGTATGTCAGTCCATCATTTAACACAGACAGCATTAGAAGTCCTCTGCTGTTCAAATGATTATTGTGCACATAATTCATTTTCTAATAAGAGAATAACCTGAGACGGTGTAAAGTCCTGTTGCTGAAACAACTTACATCTCATCTGCCATAGCATAAATTTCACACATGTAAAAATAAGATGAATTGTATCAGGGTCAATATTTACAAAATTAAATAAAAACCCTCCTATCACTTCCTCATATGTGGTCAGTCGCCATCTAGTAACTTTCCATGTTTATGACAATAATTGCCAAAAAGAAGCAACAAATGGACAAGTAATGAAAAAAAATGTTCTATGGTTTCCTCAATATTATTACAAGACAATCTTGGGCAAAAATACTCTGCCATGCTTTTGTGCTTAGCATTCCCTTTCACACTAAGCCTACCATGGCAACTAAGCCATAATACATCCCACATTCTGTGGGGGCGTTTATCCTGTAAAGAGTTTAATACTTTTGGTTAGTGGATGTCCTGTATTCCCTTAAAGTCCGGTGTAACAGAAAAGCTGAATCCTGAATGGTGGCATACAATAAAAGTCTAGGTTTATGGGCAACCTGTGTAGGCCATAACTTCCATTTTCTGAGTTTAGATACTACAGGTATAAAAAAACAAAACAGGAGTTTGATGAAATGTAGTAGTAAGGACCGACTGTGTGGTCCAAATATTAAACAAAGTTTGAAACCAAACAGAAGCAAAAACTGTCCAAACCGCACGTTATGGGGTAGTAGGGTCAAATAAATTATGAAACATAAAAATACTATAAAAACATACAACATGATTCAACAAATTTAGACCACCTTTGTTAACAGGCAAATACAAGACTTCTCATTTAATGGGGTTTAACCTGCTGCCCCAAACTGTTTGAAAGACTAAATTCAACAAAACCACCTCCAAAACCTGGAGATGGGATAAACAATACTCAGATAACTAAAAATAGGAAAAAAAAGTATTCAACAAGACCACTTTTTTTCACCTGGTTTGTTGCCACATCTTCAAACAAGCAACCTTCTGTTTCCCAATAGCCAGTTTCCCCTCCCAATTCAACAATGAGTTGTCACCCCTGCCAAATCAGATACCCAATATTTTTAGGGGTTCAGCAGAAACAGAGATACCCTGTAGCTCACTAAGGGGGGGCTGTAGAGGGACTTAGAATATATCCCCTGCTCTTAGGTGAATTAATAGAAGCTCCAGCCACAGCTGAATATTGTTGTATATGAGACAAGGCTTGCAGGCCAGAGGAAGAGTCAGAGAGAAAATGACAAAGATCATCTGCATAAGCTACAATTCTGACTTCCAGAGAACCTTCAGAAGGACAGATACCGTTAAGAAGGTCTGATTGTTGTATATGTCATATAAAGGGGTCAAGGCAAAACACATAGAGAAGGGGGCTCATAGGGCAACCCTTTCTGACTCCCCTGTGAATAGGAACATAAGAATCCAGGTCACCACTGATTAGTAGCAAAGCAGTGGATGTACCATACAAAGAAGTAAGCCAATCACTGAATTGTTGAGGAACTCCATAGTGCAATAAAAAATGCAGCAAAAATGCATGCGAGACCTTATCAAATGCTTTTTCCTGATCCAGAGAAAAAACATAACCATGCAAGTAATCCTTTTTACCCAGTTCAACCAGTTCACTAATAAGCAACAGATTATCTGAGATTGATCTCCCAGGCACTGAACACTTCTGTGAGGTAGAAATCAAATAAGGAGCCAATTTAGCAAGTGGTAACATCAAAATTTTCATCACAATTTTAAGGTCTGTGTTTAGGAGACTGAGAGGACTCCAATTATTGAGATCCAACTTATCATTTTTTTGATAGAGAAAAATCTGTACAGTGGTACAGAAATGAAAGTTCTCCTGGGAGGAGGTCAAAATCCAATTAAAGATTATATACAGAATATCCACCAAATCAGCCATAAATGTTTTGTAAAACTTGATGGTAAGACTATCCAGTCTGCAGGCTGAATTATTTTTTATAGCTTTAATGGCAGTTTCAGTTTCAGATTTAAAGACAGGAAGTGCCAAATTGTCATGAACGTCTGTAGGGGAAGGGGGATGAGGATGATGAAAAGAAGACAAACATGGCTGCATAAGTGTGTCAGTTAAGGAAGGGGCATACATATTGATAAGATGCATCTGAACCACCCGGAAGACCTCTGGGGAAGTAATTACTGTATTACCGTCTATAATAGTCAAGGAGGTCATCACCTTAATGTCTATTCAGGTTCTACAACTAGAAAAAACATCCCTCAGTCCAGATTTCCCAGGAGTGCATCTTCTGTGTTCCATCAACAAGGATGTTGCCCTAGAATATTGCAAAGATTCCATTTCTTTCTTAACTGCAGTGATTTGAAAGGATACCTCCTGATGTCCTTCATTAAGATGAGAATATAATTAGCTAAATGACCCTGTAAAGTAAGGTATTTCATATATTGGGCCATATGTAGTTGGGAAGCACGTGAGGTAAATAGATTCCATAACTCAGTTTTCATTTCCACCCTCCCACTGACTAAGGTCATCCATTAAGCAGGTGATGGATTGTCAGGCTTTAAGTAACTCCAGAACATTAGTACAGATAGTTTGGTTGTCTAATAGGGTGTTTTTAAGTTTCCAATACCCCTTCCCAACTGGGACACGTTCCTCCAACCCCAGCCCAATAGCTACAATAACATGATCAGATGTTTCCAAAGGATGTGTCATTGCATTTTGTACATGAACATATTTGGAAGAGAAAACAAAATCAATCCTAGTGGACAAAGGACCTTTATAAAACATATGGCCTTCCTGCTGATGTATTGCCCTATAGGTGTCAATTAAACCAGATGCAGCAATAATTGATTTAAGGCAGTTGGTGTCACAAAAATCTCTTTGTGTATGTGCTCCCCTATGCTGCTTAGAGAGGACACAATTAAAGTCATCTGCCCATAACACATGTTTAGTAGTGTGTAAGTAGGGCTTTACAATATTAAAAAGGTCCACTCTGTTTTTCTTTTTTTGAGGGGCATATAGACATATTGCTCTCCAAGTAGTGTCATGAAAAGTAAAATCAAACAATAAGGCATGTCCAGGAGAGATGGCTAATACATGGGAAATCAAAAACTTGTCTCCACGAAAGAGAATCCCAACCCCATCACATACATTAGTACCCAAAGAATAGAAAAGAAAGAGGGACCCCAACACCACAAGTTCTTAGTTGCTGCTGAGAGAGTATTCAGCCTGGTGTCCTGTAAAAAACAAAGATCAAAATGTAAGTCATGAAGCATAGTTAGGGTTACCAATCGACATCTAGCATTCCTTATGCTAGTAACTTTAACTGAAGCTATGGAAAGTGCAGAAAAAGCAGACATTTAAGAGAAAGAGAAACATGGAATTAGGGAACTTTCTCCAGTCTGGAGCTTTTCCAGGGGGCAGAACCAAGGTGATGTTGCCTCCCTGTCTTAGGAGTGTGATGAGGGGGGTCCTCCTCAGAGTCGGAGGAGTGCATGTGTTGAGATGAAATGGTCGAAGTTTCAGACTCAGTACCTTGGTCAGATTCCTGTGGTCCAGGGGTTAGTATGTCATATTTATTGGACAAAGAAATACCCAGAGGGCAAGTGGCAGATTTAACAATCTTAGATCGAGGTCATAGTTGTAGCAGAGCCCTTTTATTTTTGGTAACAACCGTCATGTCAGGTGGTGGCATCTCAATAGTGGCAGTCCCGTGGGGGTGGAGTAACTCTGGAGAGATCTCAGGAGGAGAATCAGGAGGTACAGCACCATTCTGAAAATCAGCAAGAACAAGGGGTGCGATTTGCTCAGGTGATAAATCAGCATGTGAAATATCAGCCACAGAAATAGAGACAGGAGTAAGAGGTTGTGGTAAAACCTGGGACATAGGGATAGGATCTCGAACAGGTTTCAGATCAGCTGATGCTGGTGGAGCTGACTGGTCCCAGGGCACTCCATGGGCTGCAATATCTTTCTTCTGAGCATTAGTAATCAAGGAATCTTGTGTAGTTAGATCAGATCTATTATGGGCAGCCCAAGGACAAGCACAGTAGGAGTGCCCCTTGTCCTCACAGAGATTACAGGTCATGTCATTGGGACAGTTACTACTAGCGTGCCCATAAGTTAAACAAAGACTACATTTAATATGGTCACATGCTAAACTGAGATGTTAAAAGGACCCACATTTAAAGCAAGTCTTGGGCTGACTAGGATAAAAGCAATGGCCCCTATCCCTCTCAAGAAATAAACTACTAGGGAGATGTTGAGGCCCCAGATTAGAACTACAGAGCTTAACTTTATATTCCCAGCCCCAGCCCCCCCCCATCCAGAGATGCTCCTCATCAAAAATAAGGTGTGAGGGCCCAAGCAAATCACAACGCTGCTACAACCAATGTGTAATATCATGCACTGCCACACTCTCATTATGAAACAAGTTAGCAATGTTTTTCACAGCTGGTCTAATAAGAGGTATGGCTCTAAAGGGCAACCAGAGAGCAGAATACCTCAATTTCTCATATTTAGCCAAAAACCTGTCAAGTCCATGTGGATATTTAAAACTAATGTCAAACAAGGAGTCACCAGAAGAATGAATGAGACCATAAATCTCATTGGTAAAAAAAACTAAAGATTCATTAATAAGATGCTTCCCAACATAAAGTCCATCTGGGATAGCATTCAGACCCCCAATGTACTATAAGCGAACAGCATTTCTTTGTTGAGCTGGTAGGGATTGTTGTGAGAATGTGTTCCTCTGTCGAAAGGAGGCCCATTTAGTTTTTGCCTGTTCAGCCATAGTAATGGGGGACAGGCTGCTCCTTTTCCATCCTATCACCTCAATTAACTGGCCAAGTACTGGGATCTTCCCCATCAGAACCAGTAGGAGGACATAAATGAACTGTGTTAGCAGGCTGTGAGTCTGTAGGGACATGCTGTACATTCTCAGCATGCGGATCTAAATCAGAGTCAGTAATAAAGGAAGAGGGACCTGGGACAACAACAGGAGGTGGAAGAACAGTAGTGCATACGGGAGTTTTAATTGGAGATCCAGGTATGGGGCTGTGGTCAGGATCTGGGAGCCATTGAACGACAGCAGTCAGTTTCCAGCTGGCATGTTTAAGGGAGTTTTCCAGCGACCATGGTAGTTTGTGAGGGGCAAACCCCATCTCACCCTTAGACTGGGAACTGGCTCACCCAGGTTGTAAACTCAGCGTTTCACTCACAGAAGGTACAGTGCTTACAAGCGATGCTGAAGAGGCAGGATGAGGATCGGAAGAAATAGCGTCAAGCAAAGAACAAATCTCAGGCAGTTACTCAGAGATAGCAGCTGAGGGCGATGACTCATTCACCGCCTTTGATGCTGCTGTGTCACAGACAGCTGGAGCTGGCGTGACAGAGGCTGCAGAGTTGTCAGGCCATTGCAATGGGCCTTGTGGTGCAGTGTAGGGTGTAAACAGAAAAGAAGCATTCAGCATGTCTCCAGTAGATGGAAGCTCAGGAAAAAAACAAATCAGCATCCTGCACAGTTTCAGGTGAGACCGAAGAAGTAGTCAGGTAGCATTAAGCAGGGACATCACAAACTGGCATTTTCGAAGCAAAGTTTCCTCAGCCAGTCATCCTCACTCTGCTCAATCCTTCCAGGTAGTGGTTTGGTAGTGTCCATAGCAACAGTCAAACTATCTGATACAGCAGATGCAATCACCAAATCTGGACCTGCAGGGAGGGAGATCAGCTCTCCTGCAAGTACATCAGCAGTCTGGCCATATCCAGGAACAGCAGCCATAGAGACAGCAGCTCCCCCTACTGACAAGAGTAGGGGAATTTCCCCTGTGCCCTGGCCAAATTTCTCCCCATTCACTAAAAAATTACCACCAACAGCTTAATCTTGTTCAAGGTCAGTTGTCATCTGTATCCTCCTCCCCTGGGTCGTGCCTGAAAATAGGCAGAATCTGTCTAGTGCACTTACCCAATTAACAAAAACTAAATAAATAAAAAGTCTACCAAGTAGGGGAAGGAAAGATCAGAGTGCAGAGAACAGTGGTGAGGACGGGAAGGACAGGACAAGGCAAACTGGCATATGGGGTGGAAGAGGGGACCCAGTTTGGCCAAAGTGGACTAGGGTGCAGCACCGTAAACTATGTCACCATAATCAAAGCTTGGAAGTATCATCTTTGAAATGTTTTTCCAGGGAGCAGTTAAAGGAATACCACCTTTGTTCCTATAAAGGGCACCAAACATGGGGTGGAGTTTTTTCTGAATAGCATCTATGTGCTGAGAGAAGCCAAGATGCATGTCAAGCCAGATGCCAAGGTATTTAAAGGAGTGTACAACAACATTTGTCCCCTCCATTAAGGATGTGGAAGGTCAGGAGGGAGGATAGCCTAGAAAGCCTCTGCCTGGTACCAAAGCACATGGAGACAGTTTTTTTAGCAGTTAGTGTTGATTGGTTTGAGAAAAACCAGTTCTGGACAGTGTCAAAATCAAGTTGAAGCCTGGATGATAACTCAGAGGAAGAAGACCCAGATGCAAACAGGACCATATCATCTGCATACATATGGATGGAACCAGAAGAACTGGCTGAGGGAAGGTCATTGAGGAATATGGAGAAAAGCAACGAGCCAAGGATGGAGCCTTTTGGTAATCCAGTATGGATAGGGAGGGGGCAGACAAAGAATCTCCAATTATCACAGATTGAGACCTACCTACCAGATAGGAGCTGAACCAATTAGCTGCTGAGTGTGAGGAGAAAGGAACCAGGGGCTGCAACTCCAACTACTAGCCACATATCTATGTGGCCATGTGTGCCATGTATGGAGGAGTAGAAAGAGTAATCCCTCCTATAAGGGTTGACCAACCTTCATATATATCAGTTAGGTCCCCTTCTTCCATTAGTGTATGCAATGAATCTCGTGCCCTGGGATGGCTGTCTGTGGTTACTCTGGATTTGTCAAGGAAAGAGTCTAGTGATAATTTAAAATCTCCTCCCATTAAGATGGGGGTGGAGTGTTCCTCCCCTACAACTTCTGCAATGGCTTGGCTAATTTGCAGGAAGAAGCCTACTTGATCACTATTGGGGGGCATAGATATCAAAGAAGATAACTCTATTACCTGGCCAGGACAAGAGTGCTATTATCCACCTACCCTGGATGTCTGTCTTGACCTTTTCCAATTTCCATTGTAGTGATTAGTGGAGTAGTATAAATACTCCTTTTGATTTGATTAGTGTTGAGCTGTGAAACACTTGCCTCACCCATGCTTTTTTGAGCCAGTGTACTGTCTTACCAGTAAGGTGCATTCCTGTAATTGTGCGCTCTCTATTTTAAGCAATTTTAAGTACCGCAGCACCTATCTGCATTTGACTAGGCGATGGAAACCTTTTACATTCCAAGAAATGCACCTTATCTCACCACTCATGCTTCCATTTACTGTTGAGATCATGGTGCATTTATCCTTTTGTCTACCGTATATGTGCTGGGACCTAGAGTTTTCAGGTTATATCTGGGAGGAAATGCTAGATAGAAAAAGGGGAGGAGCTGCGTTGAGCACCTTATGATGCACAGCACTGGAGTCTACCAAAGAATATTTATACCTGTCAGCTCGGTTCTCACAACTTGTGCATGAATGTTCAGCACTAAAGTGGAACAAGACTCCTTGATAAACTCATACTCAGCGGGTGTAGAAACCAACTTATAACTATAATGTAGGTACCCTATATCTGGGCTAACAAATGCAATTTTTTAACCCTATAAACACTGTGAACAATATCACACAAGTAAACTTTGCAAAACAGTAGATTCTTCCATACCTATAGGCTATGGCACAGGTGGTTAATGTACCCAATGTGTGAGCAAATGGGAGGGGTCCTATCACCCTCCAAGCTTTGCCACTGTGTTACATGGTGGGGGTGAAAGGAATGGGAAACCTACATAGGAAACCTGTCCCAGACCCTCAGTTAATAAGGGTATAACCAGTATGCTGGCTAGTGGGCCAAAGTTAGTACAATCACTTTGGAAAAAGAATGTGTCTCAGACGATGAAGAGTGTTCCCATGTTGGAAAATCAGAAGTGAAGGTGTGTGTGTGTGTGTGTGTGTGTGTGTGTGTGTGAGAATCCTTCCTGATTTGTGGAACTGCTGTCTCCAGGGGGTGGACTGTTTAGATCATATCTAGGCCCAGTCTGGCCAAGGGGTCTGTCATAGGGGTATTAGACCAATAAGGGTATGACAAAGAGTGGTGTGATGAAAGGGATGGAGGGTGAAGTAAGGAAGGGAGGATCCAAGAAAAGAAACACTCCATGTCATCCAGCATTCAGCCTTCCCTGTCCCTAACCTTGTGGAGTCATGAGGCTCCACAGTGCCCCACCCAATCATTTCCTTATACCATTTTGTACATAGACCAGGGGAAGGGGGGGCCTCAACACATTCCCTGTCTGTTAGGGGTTGTTATCTGCTGTTATTCAGCTGTAGTGAGGTGCTGCTTGAATGAGTGAGGACGCCATTGGTTGTGGTATACAACTCATTTTAGACACAGTTGAGACGGATGGTATAAGGGGGGACTGCACCACAGGATGTGTGTTGGAGTCCTACAAAATAGTTTAACTGCTCGTTCCCTCCCTCATGTCTCATGTAACAAAGAAAGAAAAAAACTTTCACGTCAAGAAGCATGACTATGGCTACCAGAGTGTCCCCGATATGACATTGGGTAGTCCGTGCTTTGCTCTTCTTGCAGTCATGTTAGGCATGACAGAGCCATGCAAGGCATGTTGAATCAGGTTGGAGAAGTGGCAGCGACTTCAGTGAATGTTTTGATTCCAGTGAATACCACTGTTTCAGTGTGTCATCCAATGTCCATTTCATTATTGTCTCCCACAGTGCTGGCCCATATGGAATGTATGCTCTTTGTGGATACTGAGTTATGGAGGTGTGTGCACTAACAAGCCTTTGGAGGTCCAGGCTTCCCTTGATGAATCTCTAGCAGCGTTTGCTGGCAGTGACAGTGGTTCAGAGTCCATATCTGCTCTCTGAAGCTCTCACTCCTTTAGCATTGCCTGTTGCAGTTGTTACCTTGTGCTGTCTACTCTCCTTGGTTCTGTTGTTTCCTGGGTCGTGCTCCTGGCATCTGGATTTAGTTGTCTCCATTTCTTTCTCGGTGGGTGCCGCCATCGTATGATTTGGGGTGGGTGTTTCACCTGGTTCACACTCCCTTCCCCCACTCACACTTTGGTTCCTGACCTCAGAACTCATTATATTTTGGTTATCCTAAAGCCTTCTGGGGTTTGTAGTTCCCACCCGCATATCTGGCCAGTTCTTTTGTATCCATTCTGTAACTTCTGGGGGGTTCTGGCACTACACCCATTTAAATTCTAGGCCATTTCAGTGAATGCATAAGTTTGTCAGATCTTTCAACCTGTACTGTACCCCAGCTTCATGAAGGACTTACTTGATAGGGGTATAGGTTTTATGCTGTTGTACTACAGTTAGTGGTGGGCGAAGTCCCTAAACTTCGCTAAGCTGAGTACTTTGCAGATAACACAGAGATTTGTCTATTTCTCCGCAGTGCGAAGCGAATAACTTCACCTTTGTGTTTTAACATGAAGTTCCATTGGTTACAATGGATTTTGTGTTAACTTCAGTTTTTGTATTGCTTCTGTCTTAATTTTAAAGTGAAGTTCCATTGATTTGAATTAACTTCGTATTAACTTCACCTTGTTATTGCTCTCTAAGGCAAATTTTGCAGTGATTCATGGGATGGCAGGTCACATGGGCTCTATATTGTCTTGCACAGCCACAGTTCATCATAGTGTGTGTAGTGGAAAGCTGGAGACAGTTTGCTCTCAGAGCTCTGAGATTCAAACCCTCTGAAAATCTTTAAAGACACCTTTTTGCTACAAAACATTGTGTCAGAATTTAGTACATCAATTGCAAGAAACCCTCATGTGTTTATATCACCAAGTGTTTATTGATTTTGTGTGCATATTGAATGTTAATTTAGTACATTCTGTGTCTGTGCTGACAGACACTGTAGAAGTGTGCTTCAGGGGAAGGGCGTATCTGTGGTGAAGGGAGATTCACAGTGAGAAAGGCAATCTTTCTAACTGTTGTTGGGTAGCTAGTGTATTAGTATTTGTGTGTTCATGTACACACAGTAATACTTGAAGTAATTTTTGATAATTTTTTGCTGTTTGCTGTGGTGCAGTGCATTTTTTCAGTTGGTTTCAAAGATTTGTCTATAGTGTACTGAACTGTTAAATTTTCTGTGCATTACCTGTACTGTGTGTGTGCATGCCATCAAGGCACACACATTGTATTGTGCCACATTGTAGTCGCAGCACTCTGAATCTCTTATCCATCTGCAGTATTTTTTACTGCTTCATTCTGTCTACTTAGTGGACTGGTACTGCAGCTGTCTCCCCAACAAAAGTTATTAATTTTCCAATTTAGGATATGTGTGACCACTGATTAAAGTGTTGTTTTGCCTGTGTGGCTGCATCTCTTGAGTGTGCAATCTACATCTGTCTGTGCATCTGCATCTGTTTAGGGCCCAATCTCCATCTGTAAGCCACAGTTGTTGTTTTTTGGCTTCCCATCCAACTCAAAGTTCAGAAATCTAAATTTCTTGTTAATTTTCTGTGTAATCCAAATAAATGCCTACACAGAGACATGCATGCAAAGATGTTTCTGGCCATGGCACTGCTGCCAGTGGCTAGCGTGGCCATTGGCATGGTAGTACGCAACATAAGGGCATAGTTGATGGCAGAAAAGGGATTTCTCCAGCTATGTTTTTCACAGTGTAATCATTTGCTTCAATGATGGTTGGAGATGCTGTTGTCTCTGTCTCTGTCTCCACTGGTGGTGGTAGTGAAGTTGCTGATGGCATTATTATTGGCCCAAGTTCAACCCGTGACAAGTTAACAAGCTGCCAAAATATTGTGGCATCTAAAGACATGAGTCAGAGTGTAGTTGATGTCACACTCCTCATCCACATCCCCACAGTACTTGAACATGATTCTAATCCTGACAATGACTCACAGTCACAATCTCACATTTCCGTTGCAGTTGAGGTTATTCCTGGGCCATCCAACAATTCAAATGTTGAAGAAAAAGTAGTGGATGATCATAATAAGGTTGTGGTTGGAACATGTTCTCCACAGAACGGCATCCAAGCTGAAATTGTGGATGTGGATGATGATTATGATGATTTCAGAGACCCCAATTGAGAACTGGAGAAAAAGAAAGTAAAGGTGGCTGTGTGCAGTCTGTTATTAAATCCTCCCCTTCTCAAAGTTGTGATGTGGGTGTGTCTGTTGATGATGATGACCCAGTAATAGTCATAGATTGTGATGGTCAGGTAGAGTCCAAGTGTGCCCAACAACAGAAATCATGCAGTACACCCCCCATTTCAGTGTCTAAAAACTGGAGTCCAATATGCAGCATCAGTTAAATGTGAAAAGTAGGGCATCAAAATTCCTAGTTTGGGAGTTTTTTGTATAAGATACAAGTGATGAAACACTGGCAGTCTGCCAGCTTTGCCAAGCATGTGTGAGGCTTTGTAAAAAGGGTAGCCATCTGGGCACTAGGGACCAGTATACACATCTGAAGAGCAGGCACATGGCACTATGGACTCAGCACCAGAGGGGAGCTCTTGCCATAGTTGTGCATTCATCTTTATCCACCTTATTGAGCATGGCATCCCCTTCCTTGACTGTAAGTAGCCCAAGTAGCCATGTCTGTAGTAGTGGTGAAATAACACCAGAGGATTACTACAGGCATGAGGAGGAGGATTTTGAATTGTCAAGTAGTGATCAGAGTAGCAGTGTCGTGGTCTATGCAGTATTTTTAGTCCAACATCAACCACTGTGATTAAAATGGGGAAAATAATACCATTTGTTGACTTGTCACCTGTGTACCCCTCATCATCACACAGCAAAAGCACCCCACCCATGGCAGTTCACAGAGCACAGACATTTTGCATGCCATGTGCAAATTAAGTAACAATGCACCCATGTTACACAGTGTTTTGGCCAGGAACATGAAATACCCACCAGATCATGTGAACTGAATGCTGCTGTCATGGAAATGCTGGCAACTGACCTTTTGTTCTTCTCCTTTGTGGAGAATTCCAGTGTGTTGTGGCATGTGCCTGTCCTAAATGGAAAGTCCCATCCAGGACCTACTTTTCCACCCGTGCTGTCCCTGAGTTATACCAGACTGTAACAGAGTCTGTAAGACATGCCTTTCAGCAATGCTCCTCACCAGAGATTCACTTACATATGGATATATGGACAAGTGTCAAAATGGCAGGCAGTTCCTATTTTTTTATTACTGCACATTAGGCACAGGTAATGGGGGCTGTCTGTGCTGGCAGGATTGGAAAGCAGTGTAATAAGGCAGACTTTCATGGTAGCACCCTTCAGGGAATTAGACAGCATGCGACACTTGCAATGCACAGTGTTGCAGGGTCGCACACTGGTGAAAACATGCTAGATTTGCTACTGGCGGAAATTGATCAGTGGCTGAACCCCCTGTCCCTCAAAGTTGGCTTTATAGCCAGTGACAATGGATCAAACGTCATTAAACGTATCAGCAATGGTGGCTTTTTGAGGGTTCCCTGCATGTTCCACTGTTTAAATCTTGTGGTACAGGAGTTTCTGCAGCACTCTGACATCAAGCAAATGCTGACAGCTGCACGCCACATCTGTGCACACTTTGCACACTTTGGAAAGGCCCATGACCAACTTGGGTAGCTGCAGATTCAAAACAGCCTCCCTCAGCACCTCCTCAAGCTGGCAGTTGTCACTCACTGGAACGCAACACTTTACATGGCAGAGTGGTTGTATGAACAGTACAAAGCCAACTTGGAATACCTAGTAATGCACACTAGCCATGACAATTCAGGGGCCTCAATGTCTATGATGACTGAACAGTGGTGCCTCATGGACTCAGTGATATCAATTTTGAGGCCATTTGAACAAGCAACACAGGCAGTGAGTGGTGACACTGAATCCATTAGTCAAGCCATTCCACTGCTGTGGGTGCTGAGGCAGACTGTTGAATCTGCAGCCTAGTCTTGCTGTGTCCCGAGATAGGTCAAGCAGTACATTACTTAAACACATGCTTACAATATTCTACTGCAATTGCCACATAGTCACTATTCAGCAAAGTGCAGAATTTGGAATAGCAACAATGCTGGACCCACAATACAAACATGGCATTTCATCCTTATTGGAGGGAGGGCCTGATCAGGATCAAAACCTTACTGGACAGCTGGTACGATTGGTTCATGGGGCACAGAAGTCACGTGCAAAGTTCCGCAAACTGCAGCAAAACGAGGCTGAAGATCACTGTGGAGAAGCATATCCAGTAAGGTGGCTGTGTGGCGAGGGGAAGTGTCAGCAAAACAGGTTGCCATTAACCCACTTTGGGATGCCTTGTCTCAAGTAGGAATCTGTGACCTCAATGAACTCTGTGAACAGGTGGATGACTCATCATCAGGACTGCATGCAGCACAGAGAATGGTTGATACCTATTCAGCATAAAACATGCATCTGTCAGTACTTGGCGATCCTCTGCTGTACTGGAGTGGTAAGGTGAATGAATGGTCAGAGCTGACTTCAGTAGCACTGAAGTACCTGACCAGCGCACCCTCCAGTGTAAGTGTGGAGAGGGTATTCAGTTCTGCAAGGGCAATAGTGCATGACCATCGTACTAATCTTTAACCTACAAATGTCAGCATGCTGACAGTTATAAAAATGAATGAAGGTCACATACCAAGTCGAACTACTACATCTGTGTTTGTACCCCATCATCATGATGGTTGTGCTGATGATGTGGGTGAAGCAGACCATCCTGGTGGCAGCATCAAATGGTCTACTATTGAGGGTGATGATTCAGTCATGGAAAAAGAATTCCTTAGTGGGCACAATCCCAATCTTGATGACTGTGAGGGCAGCTTCCTCTTTGATCAGGAGGATGAGAATGATGGTGCTGGTAGTGTATAACAGGTTTAAAGGCTGTCACATTTCTGTAATACTAACTTTTTTTTTCTTTTATAGCCTGTAGCCAGCCACAGCCACCCATCTACATGAGAGTGAGAGACAGAGAATGTGCACCTGTGCCCATGCCCAATGAACAAACATGCAGCCTTCCACAGCCATCTGTTTACATGAGAGTGAGAGAAAGAGAATGTGTACCTGTGCCCATGTCCAGTGAACCAACCTGCATCCTGCCACAGCTACCCATCTACATGAGAGTGAGAGACAGAGAAGGTGCACCTGTGCCCATGCCCAATGAATGAACATGCAGCCAGCCACAGCTACCCATCTACATTACAGTGAGACAGAGAACGTGTACCTGTGCCCATGCCCAATGAACAAACATGCAGCCTGCCACAGCCACCTGTCTACATCAGAGTGAGAGAAAGAGAATGTGTACCTGTGCCCATGTCCAGTGAACCAACCTGCATCCTGCCACAGCTACCCATCTACATGAGAGTGAGAGACAGAGAATGTGCACCTGTGCCCATGTCCAATGAATGAACATGCAGCCAGCCACAGCCACCCATCTACATTACAGTGAGACAGAGAATGTGTACCTGTGCCCATGCCCAATGAACAAACATGCAGCCTGCCACAGCCACCTGTCTACATCAGAGTGAGAGAAAGAGAATGTGTACCTGTGCCCATGTCCAGTGAACAAATCTGCAGCCTGCCACAGCCACCCATCTATATGACAGTGAGAGACAAAGAATATGTACCTGTCTCCATGCCAAGGAGGAAGCCACAGCCACCATGCTTCGTATTATCATTAGTTTACACTGAGTATGTACTAATTTGTCATACTATGGTTTTCCTTGAACTGTGGGAATGCTTCCTTAACTGTTTTTTAGATGACTTTGTCACCAAATACTGGCAACTGATTTTTTTCCACAGGTTTCAGATACAAACAGTGTAACAGGACAGGAGTACTGTATTACCACAACCACCTAAAGGATATAATTTTCAGGTAAATATTAATTGTATTTCCTCTGTTCTTTTTTGTCTTTCATTTTGTCAAGCAAACAATGAAGGTGACATACAGGCCAGATAATATATTTTTCATGCACATCTGTCACTGGCTTACTTCAGCACGCCATGGTTGTATTAAGTTTTATCCTGGTCATGGCAACATGTCATGCAATGTAACTTGAGTTAAGAGAGTGGGCCAGAGCACGTCACACGCACTAAATTTATTACTTGGTCTTGTAGTGGCTTACTAATAGCTTGGTATTTTAAGCTGGATATAACAGACAGAAATAGCCACACTTGTAACAGAATGTGTTAGTGCAATGCAGTCAGAATAATTTCTTCTTCGTCTTTTTTGCGGGTGACATTTAGGTGCTGTGTGCTGCCATCGGTCCTTTCTTCAAATCAGAATGCATGCAAATTGTATGAATCCGTAGGATACACAAAAAGCCTGTAAAGAAGACAAAACCATTATTGAAACTTGTTTTCAAACTATGCCCCATCCCCAACCCCCAAAAAGTACTTACCTTTCATGACTTGACAGTTTTTGTAGAGCAAAAGTCCATAGCAAGCTGAAATGCATGCAACCAAAGTAGGACTAGATAACCTGTGAGAGAAAAAAAAGATTACATATATACAGTACATATAGAAAATAAATGCCTGGGTCTCTGAAAAAACATGAACATGAAATGTGCAGTAACTTGCCAATGGTGGTATGAATACACACACATAGGGCGGCATGCTTCAGTCAGTGCAACAGATAAATGGTCCTCCAGAACATAACATTATGGTTCACCCAATGGTCATCTGTGGCTATCATCATTTGACAACACACTGTGCATCAGCTCAGTCAGTTGCAGCAGCAGAAAACAGAAGGACAACAACAGCAGCAGCAGCAGGCTCCAGAGTCATGGCTGTCTGTGTACACTTTAATCAGTGCATCCTGAAATAACTGTGACTTTTCAGCACATTTTCTTATGTGATTATTCTTCATCTGGGGTCTGGCCTTTTCATGACAGTTTAACAGCAGCCATTTTAGTGGGCACACTTATGCAGAGCTGTGGCTGTCTGTGCACTCCTTAATCAGTGTATCGTGAAATAAGTGTTACTTTTCAGCACATTTTCTCATGTGATTGTTCTTCATCTGGGGTCAGGACACTAATATTGCATGCCAAAATATGTAGCAAGATGGCAGTAATAAGCATGCTACATTCACATATCATAGTATTTTTTTTCTTGGGGGGGGTTCTGCAGCAATTGTGTTGGGTGATGGTAGAGTATTTTGATTGTGGTTGTTGTGGGTGTGCTAAGAAAACCGAACACAAACAGTAACCAAAAACTTATGTTGTATGACAACTACCTCAGAAGTGCAATAATCTGTTGACAATTTTTACCTGTACTTTTCTATTTGATTTTGGATCGGTATTAGTTATCTACTGACTTGTCTATATGACACCCTTGTTTCATAAGTTACATCTGCTGAACATATGACATAATAAACAGCGCTCCTTTTAAGCTTGCTTGTGGCAGGTTTTCATTAGTATTCATACTGTTTTTTGTACATCTATCATTTCAAACCCTTTCTTTTGGGACTACAACAAAGTACCATGCAGTCCAATAGGACACACATGGTACACCACCATTAGAATATGGAGCAGTAGGTGTTAAAAAACAGCTGGGTAACCTGATTAAAACAACGGTTCAGAACAAGATTAAAAGGAGCCCTACTTCATATGTGAAAAAAGGGAGTAAGCACTTTACCAGGAACCCACAACAACACATTGCTGTGTCAGGGCATTACTGCATGTCCTGGGTGTGTTGTGAGGCATGAAGGTTTGTCAGAGTGACTTACACCAGCTGGGAAGTTCTTTAATGCCCTGATACACCCATGGGTTGGAGTGGGTCATATTGCACTTATAAAATGGAATGGCTAACTGTAAAAAGCAAAAAATAAAAACCTTTCTATAATAAGCATGCCAACTGTTGGTCAAGTGGGGCATTAATGAATGACCAGGTGACACTTCTTGCCAAATCGTCAGCACATTTGAACTTTCATTAATGACCTTTTTGTAATGCAGATGAACATTAAATGTGGAAGTAATGGCATCATACAAACAAGTCAGTAAATAAGGGACAATTGAAAATAGAATAAAACTATATAAGTCAAAATTGTTCAAGAGCAGGTGTGCATTATCAGGTGGTTATTATTACCCAGAACCCCTCAAACATATATGACAGCTTATGTGCTCCAATGGCGAGTATTAATAATACCATGTGGTCCATGCCAGTAACAAAAATAGAGCACCCTGAATGTGTATGTACCCACAGAAAAACACAGCAGTGTCCAAAACTGGCTGACACAACCCCCAGGTAGGCACACCCATGTTAACTTGTGGACGTCAGTAAATTAATTGAGAGCACGCACTCCACTGACATGTATGGGCATGATTTTTCTGCAGTGTCTCGTATCACTTATTGTTGCTATTTACAGAAATCAAACCAACCGCAGGAGTTGAGTAACAGACACTCTTACTACAGCAGTCACTTTCAGTTTTCTAAACTGCAGCTATAAATAGCACTAACAGCTAAAGAAAGATTGCGCCCTGTCAGGTCAATGGAGTGCACACTCACAATTCATTTTCTATTGTCACAAAATTAACATGGGGGTGCCTGCCTGCATGGTGGCATGTCAGCAGGATCAGGAAATGCCTCTGTTTTTTGTGGGTACACATTTGGGGTGTTATAACTGTTTGACAGGAAGAGTACGACCAGTCAGTATGGCTCTCAGTCACTGTCTACAGCTTAATGAGCCACGATTAGTGCAGTCAGATAAATTCCACATGACGTTAGTTACCAACTCAGCCTTGACGCAGCATGGGTACTGCGTAACAACATTCAGGTTGCTATGTGGGGAGGGGAACCTCTATCTGTGTGCTGGTAAAATAAACATTTGGGAAATTTATTCTACTGCAATTGCTGTGGATTATTAAGCTGTGGATAGGGAACTGAGAGCCATACTGACTGTTCATACTTAAATAGATGGGACCGCATGGTATATTATTAATACCATCAACACTGGACAAAGTCATCTATCATGTATGTTTGCAGGGTGCTGGGTACATGACAGTGTGCACCTGCTCTTTAACAGATTATTGCATTGCTGCTATAACACAAATAACATGACAAGAAGAAAACATTACTGCCCCAGCCCCAAAAAAATCCTGTTTGTAAACAGAGATTATTAACTAGGAATATAAGGAAGGGAAGGACAGTACTGTATTAAGTTACTTTCTTTAAACTGGTATTAGGGGGTGTTTTTAAAGTTTTTTTGGGGGGGAAACAAGGTTATGATTATGAGGGCGAAAGAAAGACAGAACACAAAATGGAAATTATACACCAAACAAAAACTCTAAGGTTCTAAGTTATGGTGAGACAGCAACAGTTAGAGCATGGACATAATTTGCAGTTGGTGACCCTCCATACACTCCAATCACTCCTCAAGGTTCTCCACCCTGTTGGTAAGGTGGTCTACCGCACTCCACATAACACCCAAATCAGCCTGTGTGACAGGCGTTGTTGCAGGGTTTACAGAGTAGCCACTTGCTCCCTGGCTCTTCTGTGCTTCACACTCCATGCAGGCAGAGGCCTTGCTGCCACCTGTTGCCCAGCAGGCACATTCCATGTATGTTCTACAGCCTTGGCCTCCCACGCCACACAATGGTGGTTTGCAAGGTGCATGCACTGCCCGCCTGTCCCCAGATGAGTACCCCTGGGCCCACGATGCACAAGTGCACTGCAGATCTTGCACTTCACAACACCAGGGTCACTGGGCAGTGAAGCAAAGAATTTCCACACAACTGAACTGTGGAGAGGACTGGCTAGAGGTGGGGGAGGAGGCAGCAGTTGTTATGGTTATGGGCTGCGGATGCACAATTGGGGGGGACAATCTGCTGCTGCTGCTGCTGAGACTGCTGCGGTGGATCCTGCATGACTTCCTGCTGCTACTGCTGATCTGCAGGGGCCATGGCAGGCAGTGGGGGGGCAGTGGTAGGTACCACCTGTGAGGGTGCTGGCATGGCACCAGTGCTTCCTCTTTCAAGGAAGGGAGCACTAGCAGCACTAAAGACAGTGCTGTGATTGATGCGCGTGATGTCACCGTGCATTTGTGACCCATTATGCTATCCTCTACATGCCCCAGAGGAAAAAACCCCACCTCTCTTCATTTTACACACCAAAACAAAGAAATAAACTATTAAAACAACTACTGAAACAAAACTAACAAGCATTTGTCAATGCCAAATGTTTGCTTGCTGGTATTGGCATTGTTACTGTATGAGTTAGAGATATGCATAATAAGAATGGCAGAAAAATATTGAACTAATGCCAACCCCCACCCCCACCCTTCAGAGACTGACAGGCATTGGGGTGTGCCTTTGGGTCATCGGCCATAACAATCATACCATTCCACCTCACCCCACCCTATAGACACTGACAGGTGTCACAGTGTGCCTTGGGGTCTTCGGCCCTTACGCTCACCCCATTCCATAAGAAAATAAGCTGATATCGGTGCAGCATAGGAGAATGGGGTAAATGTTAGGGCCGAAGACCCCACAGCACAACCTGATGCATGTCAGTGGCTGCCAGGTGGGGGTTGGGGTGGAATGGCATGAGCATTATGACCAATCACCTCAAGCCAACCCCCTGATGCCTGTTAGTCTGTACAGGGTGGGGCATTATGGTTGGAAACCCTAATACCCTGGGCGTTTGTTGGTATTTTCACTTCAAATTTTCAACATGTGCTTTTTGGGACCCTACCTCATGAAAAGTGGCACTATTATTTCATTACTCAGTCCTGAAAGGGGATTTTGCACAGCAAATGCATCATTCGGCATAACAGGTGCGAAGAGACATTTTCCATAGGATGTGAAAAATTACATCTGTACTGTTCATGCGGAGTTGTGAAAAAATGGCAATGTTGAAAATCTGGAGTAAAAATATGAGAAAGTGGTGAAGTTATGGGCATGAATAGAAATTGTGTAATGCACGCTCATAATGCAGTCATTTTTTTGAATTTGTTCACCAGATTTTCAGCATGGGCTTTTTGCGACCTCCCCTCATGAACAGTAGCACTGTGATTTCATTACTCTGTCCCAAAAGATGATTTTGCACAGCGACTGTGCCATTCTGCACCACAGGTGCGAAAACATGTTTCGGGCAGGATGCAAAAAATGACAGCTGTACTGTTCATAAGGAGGTGTGAAAAAACAGCAATGCTGGAAATCTGGAGTGAAAATATTAATAATTAGTGAAGTCATGAGTGTGCGTACAAATCGTGTAATGCATGCTTGTAACACCATCATTTTCCGGTGTTTGTTCACCAGACTTGCAACATGGGTTTTTTAAGACCCCACCTCATGAACAGTGGCACTGTCATTTCATTAATCGGTTCCAAAAGGTGATTCTGCACAGCAACCACAAAATCACCTTTTGGGACTGAGAAATGAAATGACAGTGCCTGTGTTCATGAGGTGGAGTCCCAAGAACCCCATGTTGGACATTTGTGACCAAAACTCCAAATATTGGATGAGGTATCAACCTAAATGGAAACCCCCTCATTCACTGCCATTATAGGGCTTTCTGTCATTTCTTCAGTTCCTGGTTGTTCATTGAAGAGTGCAGACGTGTTCCCAGTCCACAGGCTCACACCAGTGTTGAGTTCCCACAATGCCTTGTTTGTAAACATGAAGTAGTGGTAGTGGGAATGGAAGAACAGTAAATGCTAACACTATGAAATAAAAAGAAAAAAATAAATCCATTTTAAGCCTTCTGGATTTTTTTTTTAATTTCCTTTTTTTTTTTTGTGTGTGAACAATTTTTGGCAGGATTATCAAATAGGACAGTCTTTTGTTTCACGTCTTCCCTTGCAGAATTAGCTGTTAGGCAAAATCTGTTAACAAATGTATATGAAGTTTGTCCATTGGCTTGCCGTTCTAATATTTTTAGTGTACAATATACTGTATACTTTTACTTTACAAAATGTGACAGTACTGACACTGCAGTAGGCTTCTTTGCCACTCCTTCCATGGATGTCATCGGATGTCAGGCAACAATCACCTGCCCCTAAACTCGTGGCCCTCTTTAGCACAGCTTGCATTGGTGCTTTGAGGGGCCATGTGTTTTGACTATGCTACAAAAATAGTGGATGACGGTGGGGCAGTAGATGTGGTCTACCTAGACTTTAGTAAGGTCTTTGACTCAGTTCCACACAGACGGCTGGTAAAGAAGATTGACCACACAGGGGTTGGTACAGAAGTAGTCAGATGGGTACAAAACTGGTTACAAGGCAGAACTCAGAGGGTACAGGTTAATGGAACGCAATCAACGGAAGGCAGGGTGACCAGCGGGATGCCCCAGGCCTCAGTGCTGGGGCCTCTGCTTTTCAATGTTTTTATAGTAGACATTGCTGATGGACTGGAAAGGAAGGTGTGTCTGTTCACAGACAACACCAAGGTATGTAACAGGGTGGACACCTCAGAAGGAGTGAGCAAGATGGAAGCTGACCTCAAGAAACTAGAAGAAACATCTGGAGTGTGGCAGCTGAGATTTAACGCCAAAAAAGTGCAAGGTCATGCACATAGGAAAGAAAAATCCAAGAAAAGAGTATTACCTAGGAGGAGAAAGACTGGCAGCCTGAAGCCAGGAATGAGATCTGGGAATCATAATTTCAGATGACTTAAAGATTAGTAAGCAGTGTGAGAAGGCAACATTGAAGGCCAACAGAATGCTAGGCTGTACTGGGAGGGGAATCATGAGCAGAAGGAGAGAGGTTGTATTACCACTGTATAGATTGCTAGACAGGCCTCACCTGGAATACGGAGTCCAATTCTGGAGGCCTCACCTCAGTAAGGACATTAACTGGGTGGAAACAGTAGAGAGAAAGGTGACAAAAATTATTCAGGGCCTACAGTACATGTCCTACGAGGAAAGACTTAGGGAACTGAATATGTACTCCCTGAAGCAGAGAAGAGAGAGAGGGGACATGATTGAAACATTCAAGTACATAAAGGGCATTAACAAGGTACAGGCACAGGAACTTTTTCACTTCAATGATGGGCTCCAGGACCAGGGGACACGAATTCAGGCTGCAAGGAGGGAGGTTCTCTACCAACACCAGGAAGTTTTTTTTCGCAAAAAGAGTGGTGGATTCCTGGAACAGTCTGCTCCAAGAGGTTGTGGGGGTCAACACTGGGGGGGTATTCAAGAATGCATGGGATAGACACAAGGCAGCCTTCACTACAAAGGATAACTAGAGTTTCAAAATAGGTCTAAAACAAATGGGCAGACTAGGTGGACCTAGCATTCTCCTTCTGCCGACAACTTCTATGTTTCTATGTAGACATGCTCTTTTGATCACCGGGAAGTGAGAGGAGTGACCATAGTGGAACTCTGCACCCAAGGTAAAGGCTGTGTAAATGTGTCTATAAATGCTCATTTTGGTTTCTATAGCTCCCTTCAGTGGTTCCTTATATGGTTTTGGTGAGTTCCTGAAAGTACCAGGTTTGCACTCAAAACCGTTTCTAACATTCTGCAAACTAATGCAGGCAAGGCAAAATTATGTTAAAAAATAGAAATAAACATTGTTTTGGTCCATAAACTGTGCTTTTGAAATTAGTTATGCAAATGTATATTGTATGCCTAACATTGCATGTACTCTTCCTAAATGGATTAAAACTTGACTTCACATGATTTACAATGTAATTAATTTGCTTTTGCTGATATTTGAAATACATATTTTCATATTAGTAAAACATTAGGCAGTAATGAATGACAAGGTGTGTGTCATGCTGGGATAATGTCATTTCTTTCGTGGTTGGGCATGAGGCTGCAGGCCGAGTGCGTCCAACACCAAGGCGTGATGTTATCTCAACATGAGACACACGCTAGGCTGCATTATTATGATTATAAAATAGCTCATTAGCAAAAAAGATAACAGAACTCACTTTTTAGTGTTTACATGCAATTTTATAAGAGAATGAAGCAGATAACATTATGCAGAAAATAGTTTTTTTTTATTTTAAAAATGGTTCTCTGCATTGTAAATATTCAGAAACTTTGCAAATATATATATAGAAACTTATCAATAATATAACTGGAGAGGCTGGAGTGGTGGCGAAATGACTGAGGTACTGTAGACCTTACCTTTCACCATGCCATGACCCGAGTTCGGGAACGAGCTCGGGTCACCCAGGGTCGATGGATGGAAGGGCTGGAAGAGGCCTGAGCAGCTGCTTGGCTGCTGTCCACTCCCAGATCAGGGCACTGTACCATCTCAGCTCTTGGCTGCCACCAGGTGGAGGGCTGATGGTAGACCATGGAATGCATGAGTGGCATACATAGGTCAGGGAAGGGTGAGGGGCCACAGTCTGGGATGCATGCACACCTCCACGTACATGTACTACCCAAGTTACATCACGGCTAGGGGATGGGGAGAAGACTGGTGAAAAATATTAAGCAATGCACACATAAATAATGCCCTGCACACTGCTCTTCCACCTGCTTTATCACCAGGACTTGCTGGCAGGTTATATTAAGGCTTCCTGAGGGGAGGATGGCTATCCCCTTCTGACCCCACAAATGGGGGCAATCCATGGGTGTACTCACCGACAGGTAAACCTGGGGAGATAGTGGGCATTGGGGGGCAGTGAGTCAGGGCAGCCGAAGCATGCCTCTGACAAGGTGCACAGTTTATGGAAAAAATACAGTAATATAATTGGAGTCAAATTATTTCCATAATTTAGTGTTGAATAAATAGGTAACTTAACTTTATGAACTGTTCAAAGTAAAACATTAGCAATTTTTAACAGTCTTCAAGAGTTCTGTGACCTGAACTGTGGTCTGTAAGTTTTAAAAGAAGTGTTTTCTAGGTCTTGTAAATGTGAAACACAAACATAGAATTTCCTTGGACTACGGTTTTGCTGCTGTACCTCTGTGATGATGATGACGATGCATGGTTATTGAGCAGTGTGTGGTTTCATCATGGCTGGGCATGTCCCTCCACTCATTCAGCTGATCACTTGCTTCATGCGTTGCTTGCATTTGCATGCTCTGCATCTGCAGGTTGGGAGTCATGCATGCTTCTATGATGTGGGCCTGGGGATGCATTGCATTTGAGTCTGCAACATGTTACAGTTGCTGGTGCCTGACAGAATGGAGCTCCATTTGCTTCAATCAGTAAGTGAATGTCCCCAGTAGATCTTGAGAGGTGTTTCTGCTTTATGCCCAGTCACCACCATTATTTGGCATGCTTTGAGGCCAGCATCTGATAACAGTTAGGTCACGGTTGCACACAAGCTGTGATTAGTATACATGTTTTACAGTTCTGTAGCCTTACAGATTTTAGGAAGCATAGATGTGAAGTAATTATTACCCATGGACTCAAGGGAAGGGGTGTAGCCTAGAATTTAAAACTTGTACTCATGAATTGACTGAACTGTTGCCCCCCCCCATCAACACAAACCAAAGGATGTGCTGCCCTGCCACACAAACATTGGTCCACTCCCATTTCAGTCAACAATATGTAGTGGGCCAGTTAGCCCAATAGATTCACATTTTATTTTGATTTTTTATTTATGTTATTTAAAAGTTGACAACCGGAAAGGTACCTTAAGCTGAGGCTGGTTTCCAGGTGTGAACTAGGGGGATAAATACACAAACAGGGGAAAGAAACATAAAAGGCACATATCAAAAATTACACAGTTAAGTACACATGAGCAGAACTGGTAAAGTGAAAAAAATTATATGTGTAATATAATAGCATCAACATTTGTACATGGTAAAACAATAGTTACAAAGTCAGATATAATATTTATAGTGAATTGAGACTGTACGTAACAAGTATGGTAAGGATTGAAAACGCTAACCACAACATTGATAGAGGAGACCAAGAAGTAAATAGCACAATCAAACAAAAGAAAGGATGCCAGATCAAAGGAACTGAGGCCCCTTAGGTGGATAGGGATGCCAAATCTTAGAAAGATGATGTGGAAGGGATGGGAGTGGTGGGGGGATTGAATGAATGAGAGGAGGGACAAGTGCATGGAGCTGTGGGGGTTGGCACAGAGCTGAGATCTGAGGGCAGAGAAGGTAGAGGCATGGTGAGTGGCCCATAGAAGTTAGTTCCAGAGAAGTGGTAAAAGAATGCAACCTGGCCCGAGCATGAGTGAGGGAATTGGAAGGTGAACATTCAAGCATTTCTGGAATTAAAAAGAGTTCTCAGCGGGGCTAACTGATGAAAGGCTGGAGCTAAGCTTGGAGGGGAGAGTCCTGAACCCGAATTTGCCGATGTAGGAGAAGCTATGCAAATGATGCCTTATGGGTAGGAACATAAGGGAGAGAGAGGAGTAGAGGGTACAATGGTGAGTGGGGGGAGGTGGAAAAATGGCAAAAAGAATTTAGTAGGGTATCCAGCCTGGCTAGTGACATTGCAGAAGAAGAGCTATAGACAATATTAGCGTAGTCTATAATAGGAAGAATGGTTTTAGTGACTAAGTCACGGTGAGTGGACATTGGGAGGCAATCTTTGTGCTGATAGAGGGGGCTGAGTTCTGGGCAAAGTTTATAGCAAATAAAGTCTATGTGGGTTGAGAAGTCAAGGCTGTTATCCAGCCAGACCACAAGGTATTTGAATGAATTGACTGAATGGAGGGGTGAACCATCGAGGGTGGAAAAGGAAGGGGGGAGTTGGAGATTTGGACCATTTTTGCTTTGAGCCAAAGAACATGGAAACTGTGTTTTTGGAATTCAGTTTTAGCTGGTTTTGTTAGAACCAAGTCTGTACTTTATTGAAGTCGCTCTGAAGGGGGACTGTAACATCTACAGCAGATAGACCTGAAAAGAATAACAGTGTCATTTGCATGTATATGGATTTTGGAGGAGGAACAGACAGAGGAGAAGTCATTAATGAATATTGACAATAGAATGGGGTCCAGTATGGAGCCTTGGGGGTCACCAATTAAGATAGAGAGAGAGGGAGAGGGAGGTACCTACTAGTACAGATTGCTGCCTATGTTGAAGTTAGGAAATGAACCAGTTAGTGGCAGCAGGAGCCAGCCTGGAGGAGTGGAATTTCTGGACAAGAAGGTTGTGAGAGACAGAGTCAAAGGTCTTAGCCAGGTCCATGAAGATGGCTGCCATAACAAGGCCTTTGTCCATGGCCGATTGAATTGCATCAGTTACCCGGAGCAGGGAGGAGACTGTGGAGTGCTGTTTCCTGAAGCTGGATTGGTAAGGAGAGAGACAGTTAGTGGTGGTTAGATGCTCCAGGAGCCTAGAGTAAATAAGGGACTCCAGAGCTTGGCAAGAGCAGGTAGGAGAGATATGAGTCCATAGCTACTAGGTGAGGTGGGATCACCACCTTTATGTAGTGGGAGCACTTTGGCTAGTTTCCAAGCTAAGGAGATGGAACTAGTAGAGAGGGAGAAGGAGAGGGAGAGGTTAAAGAGATGAGTGAGGAGGGCTACTATAGCAGGGGTGGAGATGCAGAAAAACTTTGGGTGGAGACCATCTGGACTGGATTTTGTAGGGTTTGGAGACATTAGTGCCTTGTAAACCTCTTGGGGGAGATAGGAGGGAAAGTGAAACCAGATCCAGTTGTGGTGGGGGTAAAACAGAGGTGGAGGGAGTGGGGTGCACAGGGAAGGCAGAGATGGTAAAGAATTTATTGAAGGACTCGGTGATAGTAGTAGGGTCAGAGACTGTCTCACTCTCAATTTTTAGGATTTGTGCGGCATGAGCAGTGGAGGGGTCTATAAGGTTGTAAAGAGTATGCCAGATATTGGCTGGAGAGCCTGATCTAGCCTGAAGCTGAGACTTAAAGTAACTAGATTTAGCTTTCCTGATGACCTGGGTGCAGGCATTTCTAAGGGACCTATAAGGCTGGTAATCAGAGGATTGAGGGAGGCCTTGAAATTTGCCCAGCTTTTGTCTTGTGGTTTACAGAGGAATAGGAGATTTGGCATTATCCATGGAAGGTGATGACGCTTTAACCTTGCCTTTTTTAAGGGGACAGAATGTTCCAGATTAGGGTTACGGTATCAGAGAACAGTTGTAGAGCTTTGTCTACATTTAGGGCTGAGTACATTGGTGACCAATCTGCATGGAATAAATCCTGTAGGAGGGAATTAGAGTCCAGGTTACATATTGGGCAAAACCAGATATATCTGGGGGCCAAGTTGGGGGATGAAGCTTTTATTACATAGAATGTAATGCAGTGGTCACTAAAGACATCGAGGAGTACACCAGCATCAGAAATGCAGTAAGGAGCACCCATTCAAGAAAAGACTGCTTAGAGGACTTGGGGTTCAGATGGGTAGATTTGGAGATCATTTGGGAAAGGTTTAATGACTCAGTTTTAAGGATCAAGAGTTTGGCAGTAGAGGAAAGCCAGTCCAGATCAAAGTTAGTTACCAAATAAGATGAGCTCACCTTTGCTACAGTGTGAAGAGATAGTGGAGATGCACTCAACCATAGAGTTATAAGGTGCTTTGGAAGGGCAGTATAGGACTGCTATATAGATTGGGAGAGTGGAGGGAAGGGAGAGGAGGACAATGAGAAGCTCATAGCTTGTGGGAGGAAGGCTTGGCATCTCTGAGGGAGATAGAGCAGGAGAGTGAGTCCCTAGTGTAGATAGCCATGCCACCACCTCACTTACCCACACTACCAATCAAACAGAAGTTGGCTGACTTTTAGTTAGTGTTTAGGATACATGATTAGATGATTAGAATGTTTTTTAAAGTGAATATACTTTATTAAGTTTTATTAACATATATAGAATCACAAATATATACAACAGACAATGAGGATAAAAAAGAAAAGAAAAACCAAGCATACCAATACAGAACAAGACAAACCTACCACCCACCCACCCAATCAAACCACCTTCCCCCTCCCACCCATGCTCTGGAATTAAATCTATGAATACTTAAGCTAGAAGGGGCTAGAAAATATTATGATTAAACAAGGTTCAAGAGGAAGCAATGATGGTGACACCACTGCCAGAGGAATACTACAGGTTCACCACCCAGGAATCCTCCACATCTGCACTGGATTACCTAAGAAACTGAATTGCCTTACAAAGACAGCAAAACAAATAATGGTTCCCAAACCGTATTATCAAAAGCCAAATGATGAGACATGCTGGCCACCACTTTTTTCAGGACAGAGAGCAAACAAAATTTCCTTGTACCAATCTAAATAAATTGGAGTTGATTGATCACACCAATGTCTTAAAAAATTGTTTTGGCACAAGCAGAGATGAGGGCTGTAAAATAGCAATGATTGCCAATTAAATTACCTTCATACGCCCCCAGTAAGCACACCTCTGGGAAATATTTAGAGTCTAGTCCCAAAAGGGGGTCCAGGCAACATTAGATGGAACCCCAAAATGGTGTTACCTTGTCACAGTACCATAAAATATGGACTAGGGTGCCCTGTGCTAGTCTGCAGTGAGTACATACATCTGTAGAAATCTTCCCTATCTTATGTAATTTAACAGGCTTGCAATACATATTATGTAAAATTTGATACTGAATGTAGCGATATCTATCTTATTTGACATATCTATACAAATTGTTCCCACAGTTTACATTAGTCATGTGGTCGTCCATAAATTGGTAATGTCTTATCCCAGTAAGCAACTTTGTCCATTTGTGTGGAGGGGAGCAATGTCCAAATTTGTTTATAAAAAAACATATAGCATTGGGTCTTGATGAGTGTGGAGCTAAACTGAATAATTTGAGTTCATATTCACTAGACCAGGGCCCACAGCAAAAACAACTATACAACATATGAGAAATCTGCAAATTTTAAAGCAATAAGTGGAGGGGATCCAAAACTAAACTTGGGCCTCCTGAAAACTTAGCATGGTGTCGTCTTTGAGAAGATGTTTTACAGTGTTAACTGCCGGGTATGGCCAGAAAAGGGAAGCAAGAAGTTTCCCTGCTGTTTTAATATTTAACTTCCCCAACTGTGGTTGGGAAATATCTACATTGGGATCTAATTCAAGAAGGGAGCACAGTTGCCTATGAGCATGAATGGAGGGATCCTGACACCGGGGTTTCCCTAAAGAGTCGAGGAAGTCTAGCGCAAGAAATATGTACAAGCATCTTAATATTTAACTGTAAGGAATTACAGTAAAATCACTCAGTCCTCAACCATTGAGGTATATAATCTGAAACCTTGTCAATCAACGAGTCCCTGGAACACTGGAAAAATTGGGTATAGTGGATCGCTAAATAATAGGAATAAAAATCAGGGAGGCTAAGACCCCCCTCTCTCTCTTTGGAGATGTTAGTTTTCTAAAGGCTTTCCTATGAGATTTACCTCACAAAAAAAGTGGACAGTATTCTGTTAAGTGAATTAAACTAGGATGTGTGGTAAAGCCAAGTTGAGCATATTAAGTGGGTATAAAACTCTGGATAGGACATTCATTTTTATAATATTCACTCGTCCCCAAACAGAGAGTGGTAAAGAGTTCATCTATTCCAATCATGTTTTATCTTGTCCACCAGTATGTCCAGAGTGTTATGTTTTGTTGTATCCGGAGACATACTGAGTCTTAGGCCAAAATATTTAAGCTTATCCTTAACCCAGACAAGGCCTAAGTGGGCTAAGTCAGCTTTATTACCCAATTACTTAGTGGCATAATCTCTGTTTATTTCTAAATTTAGCTTGTAATTAGACAATTTGCCAAATTGTTCTATAAGTTTCAGGGTTGCAGGCAAAGATGAGTTCAGATAGCTCAGATGTAGTAAAATGTTGTCCGTATATGCAGACAATTTATACTGATGCGGGCCAACTGATTTTTCCCTTACCAAATGGTTACTATTTATCTTCCTGAGGAAAGGCTCCAGAAATAGATTAAACAAAAGTGGGGACAATGGGCAGTCCTCTCTAGTATCATGGCTTAAGTATACAGGATTAGATTGGACACCATTGCAGAGGACACAGGCTGTCGGCTGGGAATATAGTATGTAACCCATTGCATGAATTCAGGTGGGATCCCTAATCTGGAAAGAATGTCAAACAAAAAATCCCACAAAACTCTATCAAAAGCCTTTTCTGGATCCAGGGAGACAAGTGCCATCAAGACATGTGACTCCCTGGAAGCAGAGACTAGATGTAGTATTTTCCGTTTATGGTCCGCCAATAGTCTCCCAGACACAAATCACACCTGCTGTACACTAATAAGTGACCCCCAAACCTTGCTCAACCTAGAAGCCAAGACTTTAGTCAGGATCTTATAATCAAGATTGATAAATGATATTGGCCTGTAGCTTGCAACATTTAGGGGGTCTTTCCCTGGTTTCAGTAAGACCATTATCAAGGCCTCAGTTAAATAAGGGTCAGCCGCACCATGTGCAAAAATATAATTAAAGGTATTCCATAAGACAAGAGCTTTGAATTCCTAAGACAAGGGGTTTGAATTTTTTTTTAAATTGGGTGTGTAGTCGTCTACACCTGGGGCTTTGTCAAGAGGCAGAGAGTCAATAGCATCATCAATTTCCTGCTCAGTCAAGGGGGATTTCAAAAAAGCCACCTAGGCATCTTGGAAGACAGGTAAATCAACACCATGGAGAAAGTCATCATATTGTGGGTGGGTCTGTTTTACAGGGTCAGACACATACAGGGTTTGATAGAAAGAATGAAATTGAGCAATTATCTTCCTGGGGTGATGTACATAACTACCCTGCATCCATGTGAATAAATGGGATAATCCTGTCCATAGTCTGAGCCTTTAAACATAAAGCAAGGAGCTTGCCAGCTCTCTCTCTCTCTCTCTCCCTGGTCAAAATACCTGAACCTGGAGTGGAACAATAAGTGTTTTGTGTGCTCCCATAAAAGTTTGTTGTATTCGACCCAAAGAGATTCTAATTGCTCCCACTCAGCATCCAGAGAGGTAGACATCAGGTGGCCTTCTAATTGTTGGATTCTATCTAGCAATGCTGATGCTGCCTGAGCTCTCTGCTTCTTCCTTTTAGAATAAATACAAATAATTTCTCCCTTAAGGGTGCACTTCAGGCCCACCATAACAGATCTTTTTGGGGCATTGAGGGAGAATTAACATCTAAAAAATCCGTAATAAATTTCTTAAGATGGTCTATAATCTCTGGAATTTTCATGATTTGGTTATTTAAACAGCAGAACTTATCTATGTGAGTGGATGGAGAAATATTAAGATGGAGCACAGATAGGTGATGGTCAGAAATAACTTTAGCTGCATAGGAACAAACTGAACTCCCTGAAGGTGCCCAGTCCCCAATAAGAAAAAAATCCAGATGGGAGAATGAGTTATGTGGGATCAAATGGAAAGAATACTCTTTCAGAGTGTGGTGCAGAACCCTCCATGGGTCAATCAGACCCGAGGAATCCCTAAGTTCCTTTATTCCTAACTGCTCTGGTGTCAGATTCCAGCGTCCCACTCCTGATTTATCCAAATCATTATCAAGTACCAGATTCCAGTCACCTGCAAGTAAAATAGGAAGAGATAACCAGGGTGCAAGCAGATTCAATATGGTCACAAAAAAGCTGGGATCATCTGATGTAGGACCATATACCGCCCCAAGAATTACCTTATGTCCCAACAATGCCTGTGTCAATGTGAATTTACCTTGTGCATCAAAATGTTCTTGCAGAAGCTGGAAAGGGGCATTCTTGCTTCCAGAACTGTGACACTTCTCTTCCTAGAGTTCAGTCTGACACCAAAGATGTGACCCACCCAGTGCCTCCTAGGCAGAGAGACCTGGACCCTAGGAAGATGGGTCTCTTGAATAAAAGCAATAACCATTTGTAACCCATTCAAATGGATTAAAATTTTAGACATCTTAGGTTGGGATTGGGCACCCTTAACATTCCATGTACAGAAATGATAAACCTGTGACATCATAGCTGACAACCAGACAGATAATACATCTTTAGCTCCTCCAGATGAAAATGCCTCCCCTTAAAACAACAGATGTTAATGGATCCGTTCCGAAGCACATCCCTCCCCACCATAACCCTCCACACTTGAACCCCTACCTCCAACATAGGTATGAAATAAGAGATGAATGAGTCTAACTCCTCTCTCCCCTCCCCACTATAAGATAAACTATTCTAACTCCAACCAAATTCACTCTCCACAAAAAATTAAAACCAAAACATCCATACCCTCCCCACAATATATAGATCCCCTAATATAACCACCTGCACAAGTACTATAAAGAGGGAAGGAAAGCAAGCATCAGACCATACCCACCTGTGATATTTAACTGCTAAAACGTAAGCAACATCTGTCCATACTAGAATTACATAAAACAATAATAGATATCCCCTAATCAAAGTTTCCAAGGAGTCCTTCCCCTATATTCGATTAGGAGACCCCCCCAAAAAAAACGGTGCATGACTGCTATTAGTTGTAGTAACTACCAAGTCTTCCATCCCTTTCTCACCCCTTTTAATAAACTAGAAAAATATGGAGACAATTGGCAGCCCTGTCTAATAAAATATACCCCCAAATAAACCCACATTCTGATATAAAAGATGGTCTGCAGCTCTTCCCTCTATAGTAATGAATAAATCTCCAGGAAACATAGCTGGGAGTATCTAGAGTGTAACACTTGAATATCTAAAATAAAACTGAAATAAAACTGAAAATAAGGCTGACATACTGCATCTGAGAATAGCCTGAGAAAATAAAGGTACATAATATCACAAAAATGCAGAATGAACCATGAAGTAATCCAGCTATAGTAGCTCAAAAAATATTTTGGGTAAAACTGAGGATCCCCTTCCATCCCAGAGGAGGAAATAGGGAAACCTGATGTATAGGGCATATACAAATCAAACTAAATCATAAAGACAGGTGTAATACCCATTCTCTGGGAAATAGTGCATAGAAAGTAAAACTAGACACCAGAGTATTTAAATTATTAGAAATTAATAAAACAGTACAAAAAAGACTAGGAACCAGTCCAAAAAATCCAAAACAAAAACCTTTGCATCCGCAGAGAATCCCAGATCGGTGAGGAAGATTGAACTGCAAATGAAATGCTGATCTGAACTTTTATGAAGAATGCCAAAGCCCTACCCATATCGATGCACACAGTGGTGAACAAAACCCCACTCCCCTTCCAGACAGGTGCCGGTAGTGGACTGACAGAAGTATCTGTCAGTTCCAGGCAGCAACCCCAATCACTGCCAATGCCTTATCATACTATCGAAACCACACCATAGGTGGTAAGTAACCCCTTCCCCCTATCATCGCTAATGACATAGATTAGTAATGACTGCTACCCCATGGGTGGATAGTGGCATAACCCCAGATCACCACGCCTCCGAATGTGCAAGTGATACCCCTCCCAACCCAACCACGCAGGACCCTGCACCCAACACCCTCCACCCTCACCAACACCAATGTCACTATGTGGAATTGGAGACGGCAACCAGCACAGCCCCCCACTCACCACCTTGGATAGCTGCCATCTGAATGACAGGGAATGGTTGTACACTTACAGTAGGTTAATAATCACTTCCTGTCATTCGCACAGTGGCAGGCCAAGGTAGTGAATGGAGAGTTGGGCTGGTCACCATCTCTAATGTCATATAGTGACAATGGTGTTGGTGGAGGCAAAGGGTGGTGTGAGGTGGAGGTTCCTGAGGGGTTCTGAAGTCAATTTGAGGATGATTTAATGTTTCGAAAAATACAAGAAAAAAAAAACTGATGTATTTTAGAACCAAAGAGTCTTTGAAGTGATGTTAAATGCCTTTTTTTGAGGTGTGGGCTGTGGCAGCTGCTAGTGTGGGGTCTGAGAATACCACTCATAAACAGTAGAATTAGTTTGCATAACATGAAGAGCACATTTGGTGTAGTTTGGCATACAGTAGTTGGCAAGTCTTTTGTTACAGTGGCAGTTAAGGAAAATAAGCAGCACAACACGGGGCCCCATGTTTTACTGTGGCAGTGTGGATCTAAGTTCCATGGCAGGGCCTCATGATGGTTGCAGTCAGACTATAAGTGATTCTGTGGCAATTATGTGATAGGTGTTATATTCTGCGGTAAATTAAATGATCCCCAAATAAAATGTACTGTAGTTTTCCTGAAACATGCACAAAAAAAGGCAGCTTGTTGGCAGTTCAGTAGGTACACAGGCAAGGGATTGGAAGTAAGGCTTGGGAGAGTTGAAGGGTTATTAGGCATTTCTGCCATCTTTTTCATCCTCCAGTGGCTCCCTTCCACATGCACAAGGCTCCTTTTGATTCTCCTCCCTTCCTACCCATCTGCTTGATGACTAGTACTGCCAGTTTGTAAAGCAGTGCTGCTCTAATGGTTCCCTTCCTCATACCATCATGTTTGAAGTTAGGAAGGGCCAGTTTGTGCTAAAGCGCTGCACCACCTTTTTCATTTTTTTAAGAGACAGGCTTTCTGAGGTTTCCTCAATATTTTTAGATGGCCATAGTGGTTATTAGTTTTAAGGCTGATAGCCACTGGTTTAGAAAGGGGTTGAATCCCTGACCTCTGCAGTACAACCGTACTTCCCCAGCAGGGACGGATGGACAGAGGGACGTGTAATGGAGTTTTTAGCAAACTCACACTAATGCTATTTTAGGTGTGCTGTCAATCAATTAAGCTGTTTGTTGGTGATTTTTAGAGGTGGCAGCCATCTTACTGCAACAAACATGTTGAATCTGCAGCAGTAACTTTCTGCTTACTAACTTAACCACAGAGGCTCATTCTTGCTTCATTTTGCTTCCATTGGGCAACTGTTTAACTCCACCAGTGGAAGCGGTGCTTAGCATGAGTGAGTGTCTGCATTTAACTTCAGGATCAGAATGGAAGTAATAGGATCAACCAGATGTTAAAAGGGTTTTGGCCATGGGACATAGATACTGGGTTTATACTGGGGGCTGGTACAGAGAAGGACAAAGAATGCACTAGAAAACTGATTCACAGTTAATTAGAATATTTTGTTTTACTGGAGATCTTTCTTGCTTGCTGTTATATTCACATCTATAATGGTTGTTAAAAGCTGTGCATAACCAGAATAGAAAGACATAGGGCAGGATTTTTAAAGGCATTAGGTCACTGCAAGCCCTGGTGTGCTGTCAATATGGCACATGGGGCTTGCAGTGATCTAACAGGGATTTTATACATACCTGGAGACTAAATTTTAACACAGGGAAAAGCACGGTTCTTCACCTGGGGCCTAAGAACCCTGCCCATGAGTACACCCTGGGAGGGGATGCACTGCAGGCTTTGAGTGGGGAGAGGGATCTGGGGGTGGTAGTGGATGCCAAACTGAATAACTCTGAGCAATGGAGGAGGGCTGTGGCCAAGGCAAACAAGATGCTGGGTTGCATCGCTAGGGGGATAACCTCAAGAAGCAGGGAAGTGATTCTCCTTCTGTATAATTGCCTGGTAAGACCACACCTTGAATACTGTGTGCAATTTTGGCATCCACACTTAAAAAAGGACATTGCGCTCCTGGAGAGGGCTCAGAGGAGGTCAACTAAACTGATACAGGGTCTGAGCGATAGGTCCTATGGGAAGAGACTTGAGGAGTTCAACTTGTACTCACTGCAGGAGAGGAGAGACAGGGGGGACATGGTTGAGGTCTTCAGTTATCTGAAAGGGGTAAAAAGAATTAGCCTAGATAAGGTTTTTCAGAGGAGGGAGGGAAGGAGGGGTCACCAGGGGGCACAGTTGGAGGTTGGAGGGTGGGAGACTCAGGGGAGAGAGAAGGAGGTGTTACTTCATTGAGAGGGTATTGGAACCATGGAATGCACTGCCTGAGGAGTTGGTGGTGGAGGTTTTTGTAGAGGGATTCAAGAGAGGTTGGTACAGGTATTGGGGGAGGCTGAAGCTGAGTAATGCCCACTCTGGGGAAACCCTGGCAGGGGGTGAGGGGATCTTGGGGCAGGGCGAGGAAGGAGGAAACAGTGCTCGTCAAGGGTACTGACTCTCGAGCAGACTCGATAGACCATGAGGCCTACTCTGCTGGCATTTTAGTATGTTAGTATGTTGGTATATTCTGTGTGGCAATTGCTTTAAGTTAGACCAACTTTTTCTGGTCTAACTTGCAGCAATCCTGGGGGACATTTTTACAGAACTTGTGCCAAATATTTGGTGCAAGCTATTGTAATTCATGGAAACTGTTGCAACTGCACCAGAGATTGCAAAATTGGGTGCAGGTGTGGTGAAGGGTTTGGCACACTGCCAGAACCTAAGTGTCGTGGCGCAGGGCTGGACACAAGTCCTGCACCACATTTTGAAAATCCTGCCCATGGTTTTCAATGTACAATAAGGCCTAACCAGTAAATATATCTTGATGTACTGTATCACAGCAATATCCATTTCACTTTTACTAAAATGCCACAACAGCTTCATTTGGTTCAGTTTCAGTTGGTTTGCATCTCTATCCCCTACCAGGGACAAGGTTGAAAATAGACACTTTTGTCAATCCCCCTTTTCCAGTTAACCAAAATGAAACTATCCCATTCATTTCGATATGATGTCACAGTGAAACAGCTGGATATGTCACTACTGATCTCTTCCTGTCACTAAATATGTGATGTTCAGGACTGGCTAAGAGAATGAGAACTGCAATAATTCTCTTCTTTAGAAGTGCCTCCATCCCCATGACTTGATACTCTGTTTGCCTTCCTCTTATTTTACACAATTTAAAATATGTGTTAGTCAGATCTTCTAGTGCATAATTAGTGTGTCATTCCAAGGTATCAGATACCATAAGGCTTAAATTGCTACAAAGTTTGGAATATTTGTGTCTCAGAGACAAGAGAAATTGCATGAGTGGGAGTTTGAAAAAAAAACTCCTTGGGGATTTTAAATCATAGGTTTGATTCTCAGTCTGTCTTGGGGCAGCATGAAACAGGCACTTTACACCACTTCCATTGAGCTGCCACAACAAATCTCTATGTTTACAGTAGATGTACTATTGAGCTGCCATGGTGGGAATTCTCTCTGCAAGTGTGGCAAAATATACATTGTCATTCAAGTTGTTCACAGGCACTATCAGTGATGGCAGAAACATAGAAACAAAGTACGTGATGGAAGAAAAAGACCCACTGGCCCATCCAGTCAACCTAGCCCTACCTAACAATCTTGTGATATCCCTAGTGACCCTCTTTCTCTCTCTTTTCCTCTCCCTTTTCCCCCTCCTCCTCCTGCCCATATCCTGCCCTTGTGCCTGTCTGAACCATATTTGAATCCAGTTGCTATCTGGGCACCGACCAGCTCCTCTTCAAGTCCATTCAATTCGTCTACCTTTTTTTCTGTGAAAAAGTACTTGTCAACATCCCTCCTGAACCTTTCCCAGCCAGATTTTGTGGGTTCCCCCTTTCGTTTGTGTTTGTAATAAGGGTGAACAGTTCATTGCATTTTACCCTGTTAATCCCTTGGAGATATTTGTACATTTCGATAGTGTCCCCCATTTCTCTCCTTGTATCCAGGGTGTACATGTTAAGATCCCTTAGTCTTTCTTCATATGATTTCTTCCCTGTCCCTGGGTCATCTTTGTCACCCTTATCTGTGCAACCTCCACCATATCACAGTCCTTACAGAGGTGTGGGACCCTGAACCTCACATAGTACACCAGCTGTGGGTGAACCAGAAACCTACCATGGTGCCTGCCAGGAAACAGTGCAGTGTGCTGAGTTACTGTATGACAAAAGGGAGTACTGTAACTACCATTGAAATTGTCTTGTTTACTGCAGTAAGTCTACTGCTGTGTGCTACAATATTGCATTGCATCCTGGCCAGCACCCCTGTAGACAGGTGTAAGATTACCTTCCTGCTACTACTGCTAATCCCCTTCCTATGTACCCCAGAATCCTGATTGCCTTCCCTATTGCCATGTTGCACTGTGCCATACTTTCAGGCTTTTTGATATCATCACCCCTAGTCCTCTTCCTCTGTTGTGCCCTCTGTTACCACTCCCCATCAGGTATTGTATTTTCAGGTGCTTGGTCCAGATGTGCGTTACCTTGCATTTCATGACATTAAATCTTAGCCTGCTGTATCATGGACCAGTTTTCAAGCATTTCCCGGTCTCCCCTCATTACTCTGATCCCATCTTCACTGTCCACTCTACTGCAGATTGGGTGCCTTATATCCTGGTGGATGGGAATGGAGATGGCACAATGTAGCACTGAATGTGGCCCACTGGTTGCAAGGGACAATGCTACATAACACTGCTTGTGGTAATTGACATTCCACCCCAATCTCATAATATTTCACCTCTTTCTTGCCCGGTGATACTCCCACCCTTTCGTCACATTGTACAGATCATGCCTGGTATCTAGTGGCAATCATCACCTACATAATCTACTCCTTCATTTCATCCTATCCTTCCTGGAGTCTAGTTGTCCCATCCCTCTGCCTAGCTCAAAATATTCCTTTGTGAGTTGACAAAGATTTACAGCCTATATTCACTCAATGTAACTGACTGCACCAGTTCTGTCTATGATCTTTTTGCAAAGCCTGCAGTGCTTTCTGCATGGCCTCACATGACATTAACAGTGTGGCCCCATCCCCATGCTTGCCACTAGCAAAAATCATTGTTGGTTAACAGGAAGCATGTGTGACCCTATTAAGACTGAACATGGTAAGGTTTGGTCACAATGTGTTTTGAGTGATGAGTGATCAATATACTCAGCACCTACTGTACAAATAGTCTGTAAATCAGTCTCCACTATAGAGATACAGGTATATACAAACAAAATGGTAACTATATAGTTACTATAACAAGCACGTAACACCGCTCAAAAAGTGATAAATCTTTGTCTATGGCCCTGGTAGAACCCCTTTTGGTCAACTCAAGAAAAACAACAAATTTAAAATCCCAAAGTAACCCCCCTACAAATGGGGGTTCCTGAAAAGTCTTCCTGGAGCTTGCCTAAATGCTCACTGCCAGGCTGGTTTTCTGCATTTTAGCAGTTAAACATTATTGTCAGAGAGTGCCTGTATAGCCTCTTAGTCTGTTTCTTTAAGGGCTGCCTAGATTGCAGTAATAATGGATCTGGGAGGGGGGCTGAGTGTTTCTATGCTCAAGTCCTGCCCAGGATGCGAAATTTTCGCTCAGTTTCTGCCATCGCTAATTGCATAGAATGAGTTCTGTTAAAGCATGTAACTGTTTGCTGATCATTTATTAGAGCAGTGAAAATATTGCAATTTGTTCTAACCTGTTTCTTTGCAGCAAGGACTGTTCTGTCTATCTCCACCATCTTGGCCCTGGACTCTTAGAATGGACCAATCAGTACAGTTGGGACTCTAAAATGGATCCTGCCTACAGGGACTTGGTGGGGGGGGGGGGGGGGGGGGGACAAAATTTGTAGGAATTGTAGTTTTGGGCTTTTGGTGCCTTTTTGAACCTAAAGAGGGAGCCCTTGTTGTGACTGACAGATGGATCAGCCAGTTGAACCTGTTGGATCGGGGGGAAATCCCCAAGCTGCCTGCAGCAGAAGTCAGAAGTGAGCTGGAGCTGAAGGAGTGAGCAGCTCCAGCTCAAGGAGCTGCTGCCCATGGGGTAGCATGGGGGACTTGGCAGGAAGGCTGAGTCTGGCCTGCCTGCCTTCATCTCTCCTGCATGGAGGGATAAAAGAAGCCTCATTTCAGAGTGTGCCTCCAAACCATTTCATTGTGCCCCGATGTATGGGCACGGCAAGCAAGAAGTGAGAGCTTAGTTGGGAGTTGAAGAAGCAACAGCTCGAGACAGTCGAGCAGCCATGCTGTGCAGTTTTGCGTGGGAGAACTGAGGAAAGGCGTGAGTTCAGCCTGCTTGTTTGCTTGCTGCACCTGAGACAGAGAAGAGAATTATTTCGGACTGAATCTGAGTTTGTGAGAACGAAGTAAACCACTGAATTGTGACCAGGCTCATACCTATAGAAGACTGAAGATTTTGCTGAATGCAATTGGCCTGTCAGGATTTTCAGCTACCTCTGTACTCCTGGTTTGTGCAGAGACTTTGCAATTGTGACTGGATAGTAATCTGCCTAGTACAGTAGAATTTCCTTACATGTATGGGCTGTGTGCTGAAAGTGGGTCGTGATTTGGTTCCCCACTTGTGTTCTGCTTGCTGGAGGCAGCATCCAGCTCCAATGGACTAAATCAGTTGTGTTTCCATTCGGCCTGTGTCTTGCCGCACTGGCCCAGCCAGACTACCCGCTGCACAGAGAGAACCATCGACGAGGGACCTGCCTGGGGATCAGCCCCCTGCTCGACGCTTGAACAGGATCGATGCCTCGGTGATTCATGTGGGCCCTGCTTCTCCTGGCACTTCAGCTCAACAACCTGCAGTCTCAGTTTTGTCCTGTCTGTGTCCTGTACTGGGTGTCGTGAGTAGTCATCAGGGTAGCTCCCTGCAATAAAAGCTAAATCTAAAAGTGTTGTCATCTGAGTGTCTTGTTGCCTTTCTTTCATGAACTGAGCCTTCTGGCTCCAGATTACAAATATTGTGTGTTGTGCATGTTGCTTTCTTCCATCATAGTTCCCCACCAGCTGCAATGTCAGCCTACCCCAGGCAATGTTCCTGGCTAGCCCACCTCTTCCCCACTTGGGTACCCAGAGTGTGTGACTTTGTTGGGACTTTGAAGTGCATGCATAACTGTTTAATTGATGTAGCCTTTTAAGCCAATCAGCCTGATTACGCCCCTCCCTTGTTCAAGTCCCCTAAATAAATCAGATCTAACTCTTTTTGCATTTACCCTGACTGTGGTTTCAGGTTGTGCCAAAAGTATTGTACTGTTGCTGTTTGCTGTGTTTAACCTCATTTTACAGGGGGTTCCCTGGGGCAAGCTAGAGGAACCAGCCCCAGGGGTAAGTGCAAACAGTGTGGGTAATTGCCTGATAAATAAGGGTCATTGTGAAAGTGATTGTTATGTATTGCTCAGGCCACTAGAAGGGAAAGAGGGGGGTTACAGTGTCCTCGAGGGCTGTGCCCAGGTTAGCTTGATCACTACTAACCCTGACCTCTGGGTGGAGGCACCTGTTTCACTACCCAGGCCCCTTAATCTGCTACTAGCCAAGCAGGCAGGGGTAGTACCCCTTGGGATAGCGCCACTTGGGGGTTACATCAATTAGCTCTTATTTAATTTTTTTGTTATCCTTGTGCCTGGATTTGCTGGTCTACTGCTGTGGTAGCCATGGTTGATGTTGTGCTGTGGTTTTGGCTGTCACTGTTTTAAGGCCTTTCTGGATTACTCATTTCTAGCTGTTAAAAACAATAAGAATTTTAGGAGAGTATTTTTCTCAGTAGCTGGTTGTTGCTTAGTAACAGATGTTCTAATGTAGTGCTTTGGCTCTACGATAGCCCTTCAGATGTAGCAGTTCACTGAATTCTAGAACAGAATCAAGGGAATAGAAAATTACATTGAAAATGAAAATGTTGGCAATTTGCTTTCCGCAATTGGCTCAGTAAAGATTTTACATTTTCTTATATGCCATAAGACTTATATAATATCTACATGCTCTGCTTAAAAAAAGATAATCTCTAATGCTTGAATAGCTGTCGACACCTTCATGAGAACATTAACAAAACATACTTTTTTAACACAATGCAGCTTGTATTTCACATTCATTTTGTATTTCTCCTCCCCATTATTTATTACTGAGGTCATTTGCATGAAAGCAGTGCCTTTGCTCCAGAAGAGTTTATCTATTCTTGTTGATTATTCATTATCTAATGTCATAACACACTGGCTGTGACATCACAGTTACTTCCATAGCAAGAAATTGTGCTGCCACAACAGAGAATTATGACTTCAAGTAAAGAACACGTTCTAGAGTCAGATGAACTCTGAGTTGTAAAGCTCATGTATTGATGCAAATTTACTCAGTAATAAATAATGAGGAGGAGAAACATACACAAGATATATGAACTATAAGCTGAACTGTATTTAAATATTATATTTTAAAAGTTTTCACTGAGGTGTCAACAGCTCTTTAAAACCAATCTGTGTGTTTCTGCCTTCATCTCATCCTCCTGATATTCCTCCTGCTGGGGTTTTAAGCCTCTGTTAGTAGATCCAAATAATTTCAATGGCAACAGATTGCAATGTTGCAAATGGAAAATGGTATCTTCAGCACAGGGGGTGGAGGAGAAGCACATGGATAAGTTGAAGATGTTTTTCATCCACTTAAAACATCAGTAAATAAAAGATTTAGGGGTCATGAAGAGTAAGTGTGGTCTGGTGGTTAGAACACCTGCTTGGGAAACAAAGGACTGCAAGAGTAAGCCCTGCTCAGATACCAGTACTATTAGATGGAGGCTAATCAGATCCATAAAAGCACTATCCGAGCAACAATAGAAAGAAGGTGCCAGCAATTGCTTACTCCATTGGTAGGGCAGTGGTTGAGGTGAAAGGGGCATTGTGGGACCAGGATGTTATCACAGATCAGGTGGTTTGCTTGCCAGGAGTGAATGTTGGATGAGTGCTATCCAGAACAAAGCATTGCAGCTGGGTGGAGGAGCAGACATTCATTATCCGTGTCAACACAAATTACATATGTTACACAAGTTGCAAGGACTTAAGGAGATCATTTATGTTATTAAGGATGTTCCCAATGGGAAATTAATCCAGGGAAGATGTTTCAAGAGATCCTATCTGTCCTAGGGCCGGGGAGAAGCTGCAGTGGATCATTAGGCAGGCAAGTGCTTGACTAAGGGTCTGGAGCAAGAGGGAGGTTTTTATATTGCTAGGTAAATGAAGGACCTTCTGGAGCATGAAATGCTTTTATCCTTAAAATCTGTTACATCTATGCCATGAGGCAGTGGGTGTATGGGCCAGGTGATTGGTCATGGCAGGTAGGTAACATTTAAACTAGAGAATCCCAGAAGAGTGGGATGTTACAAATGTTCAACAAGGACAGAAGACAGATACAGAGAAGCACCATGTAAAGGACAACAAAGCAGGGGTGGAACAAGAGAGGAAACCCACAAAGAGGGTGAGGAATCATAGAGGGGCAACTATGCTCACTTGCAAACCAGGCCAATATTAGGAGTGTAATTAGAAACATTGGCAACTTTGAGGGTTTGATGCACTTCAAAGGCCAGGACCAGGAAAGGGTAAAGATGTCTACGACACCAGGATATAGGGCTACAGCCTATTCTGATGGGATACTAATCACAAAAAGGGACTTGGGCTACTTCCTTCATCAGGGAAGGAGTCATTATGATGGACAAGTAAGGGGAAATGGGACAAAGAAAAGTAATCTTAGGTGTGTGCTAGAGGCCCAAAACAGTTCAATGGAGAATGATGCATAGTTTGTTGAGGAATTTACATGCACAGCCAAATCAGATGCATTGGTGATCCAAAGAGACTATATAGACTGGCTTTGTGCATAGGCTAATAGCTGGGAAGAGATTGAAACTGATTTCCTGTCCATGTTCAAAGACTGCTTCCTATAGCAACATGTTCAACAAGGAGTAGGTCTGAAACCATCCTTGACTTACCTAGCAGTACAGATGGGATCATCTCCAGTATAAACATGAAACACAGACACAGATACATAGATTTTGTTGGCAGAAAAGGACCTTTAGGCTAATCCAATCTGCCCTTAGTACCTGTTTAGTCCATCAATACAGACCCTAGTTGTCCACTCCCTACCCCTGTTCCACTACCTAATATACCCCTGTGCCTATCCCATGCAAGAGTAAGCCCTGCTTTCCAGGCAGGTTGTTCCAGTCATCCACCACCCTTTCAATTAAGAAGTATTTCCACATATCTCTCCTAAACTTTCCCCCTCTTAGCTTCATTGCATGCTCCACCTTCCTTTCTTGGAAATATAACACCCACTTACACCTTGTTCACTCCTCTGAAGGACTTGTAGGTTTCAATCATGTCCCTTCTCACTCTCATCTCTTCCAGAGAGTACTTGTTGAGTTCCTGCAGCCTTTCCCCATATGGCTTCTCATTCAACCCACTCACAAATTTTGTTGTCCTCCTCTTTATCCCCTCTACTCTTTCAATATACTTGTGGAGGTGCAGCCTCCAGAACTGGACATAGTACTCCAGGTGGAGCCTCACCAGTGAGCGATACAATGGTAGCATCACCTCCTTCCTTCTGCTAGACATCCCTCTCCCAATACACCCCAGCAACCTGCTAGCCTTTCCCACTGCTTTATCACATTGCCCAGCTACCTTGAGGCCATCAGATATAATGACCTCTATGTATCTTTCTTGCTGGGTGACTATAAGCTCCACTCCTCCCATCTTAATCACAGCCCTTGGGTTCCACAGCCCTAACTGCATAACCTTACACTTTTTGTCATTGAAAGCCAGCTTCCACCTCCTAGACCATTCCTTTAGTTTCTTCAGATCCCTTTGTATTCTCCCCACCCCTTCCTGAGTGTCAACCCTATAACAGATTTTTATAACATCTGCAAAGAGACACACTTCACCCTCAAGCTCCCTTGCAATGTCACGTATGAAGATACTGAAAAGGACTGGTACCAGCATTGAACACTTTGGCACCCCACTAGTAAGTCAATCAATCAATCAATTAATCAATTTATTGGATCACAAATTGAGAGAAAAATCTCTCATTTACAATTGCGTCCAGGTACAATAATGACAAACTAATCAAACAGAAAAATATACAATAAACAAAAGTTTTTCAAACAATTATCAAGTTTGTTCCAGACTAACAGAAATAGATACAATTCATCCAAAACAGTCACAGTGGCTAAATATTAGCCTAGCTATTGAAGCTTTAAAATGTGAAAAGGGTAATAAAATATTACATTTTTTCCTAATCACTTCCCATGTGCAAGGAACAGAGACAGCAAAGATATAGTTTCCAAATTTGGTTGGATATCTAGGGATACAATAAATTGATAAAGGGCTGGAAGGGGGATAAAATTGGTCTCATTTCAGGGAAGTGAATGTGATTTTTGCTGATTTTCTTTCTGTTGATATTTCTTTTCCCACTTAGTGTAGATTTAAATTGATACCAGGTTGCTTTTCTGGCTTCATTTGGAAAGGCACTTGTTTGGAGGATTTTGTGGTTCAGCTGAGTGTTTCTAGGGGGGGTTGCTGGTGTAGCTGATTGTCATTAAAATAATAAAGAGGGCTAGGGCAGCATTGGAGAAGGAAAATGGAGCAGGACAGAGAAGGATGTACTAGAGGGAGGTATGGCAACATGTGGGGTGGTTGGGGCAGCGGAAAGGTAGGTGGGCCAGGGGCAGCAGGACACCTACAGTGCCAACACAGGTAGAATAGCTGTGGGCAGGGAGCAGAGGGGGGCACAGAGGGGAGAGAGGAGAGAATGGATAAGGGAAAATGATTGCGGGAGTCAGTGCATAGGACAAGGAATGGTGAAGCATCAGGGGGAGGGACTGTGGCAGCAAAGGGGAAGGGGGATCGGTGACAGGATGAGAGAAGTGGATATGGAAGAGGGAGGATCATGGGGTGAAATAACACTGGAGCAGCCATATTCATAGGCACCCTGTGGAGGCTGGAGGAGTGCCCAATTTGTCAAAGGCTGGGAAGGCTGGAGGATGAGTTTTTAAGTTTAAAGAGGGAAATGTCTTGGACAGAAAGAGAAGAGGAAATGTGAAGCACAGACTGTAACTGGGTAAGCAGCAGATGGGACAGGGGTAGGGACTGGAGATGGAGAGAACAATCCACACTGGGGACAAAGGGGGGAGATACAAATACAGGATATAGGGGGCCAAAAGGAAGGGGGGCCAGAGTTACTATACATAGGCATACAACAGGCTCAAACAGGTACTGGCCATGGATGGGAATGATGGATGGGGGAGATGTTGCTGTTGAAGAACAGCCCACAGTAATAGAGAGAAATAGAACTGGGGATGAGAAGGAAAAAGAACCTAATGTGTGTCAAGATAGAATGAACACAGGAGGGAGTACTGATGAGGGCAGCATAACAGGGGCAAAAGGGGAGGAACAGTGTGCAGGAGGAAGAAGGAGTTAGGACAGGGAAGGGAAGGGAGGACAGGAGGGGTGACAAGGGAGAAAGGGGTAGGATCTTAGTGTTAGGGAACTCAGTACTGAGAAGGATCAGATGGGTTAGCAAGGGAGAGAGGCATAGATAGGTCTGGGTAGAAGCCATACCAGGAAAGAAGGCATAAAGGGTGGGGCAACCAGTACTAAAATATGCCAGAAAGAGCAGGGAAAAAACATATTTAATTCTGAACCTGGGGACAAATGACCTTGCTGATGAGATGGTATATGAGATGAAGAGGAGATTTGAGGATTTAGGTCCAGTTTTGCGAGGGGGCAGGAAGATCAGTTACCTTCTCTGAGGTACTTCCAGTCCCATGGGCAAGTACGTCAAGAAAACTGAGGATTCAAGAGTTTAATGAATGGCTGGAAACCTGGTGTCAGGATAAAGGGTATGGGCTGGTAGGAGAGTGGGGGTGACCTGGGAGGACAGCAATCTATAAGCTAAAGATAGACTGCACTTAAATGAAGATGGGAAGAAAATACTGAAGCATAAGCTTGGGGAGTATGTTGAGGAGAATTTAAACTTGGTGAGGGGGGTAGCAGAAGGGATTGAGGTAATCAGAGGCATCGGGATGGGAAACCATATGGGCTTACCTCCCAGAACAGTAAGGTAAGGTGAGGTGAGGAGCAAACAATACAGGGAGCGCCATAAAGGGAGAGGAGCAAGTGGGGGGGATGGAGGGTGGTATCTTTAAATGCTAGAAGTCTGGGTAATAAAAATGTGGAACTACAGGCTGTCATGTTGGAGAGAGGAGTGGGCATGGCAGACATCACTGACACATGGGCCACCCAAAACCATGACTGGGACCTGGCAGTTCCAGGTTATAGACTGTTCTGCAAAGATAGCATTAAAGGGAAATTGAGGGGTAGCGCTCTACATGAAGGAGGGGCTAAAGTGTGTTAGGGAAGAGGGGGAAGAGGGACATACAGAGGTTCTATGGATGCAAATCCAAGATCCAAAAATAGGACACTTTCTATGGCTGGGGGTGGTGTACAGGCCACCCCTGAATTGGAAAAGACAGATAAGATATTGGCAGAGGACTGTGAGAAGGGTGGGGTGGTGATAGTAGGTGACTTCAACCTGCCGGGAGTGGAGTGGGGGACACCTGCCACCAAGTGTAGAAGGAACAAATAATGATAGATGCCTTCCAGGATAACGTCCTGATGCAGGTTTTTTTTTTGTTTGTTTTTAGACACACTAAGCTGAAGCTTGTTTATAGCTGTGACCTGGGAGCACAAGGAAGTCAAGTGACTTGCTCAGGGTCACATAATATGCAAGTGTAGGCTGTAGGATTCAAACCCAGGTCTCCAGGATTGCAGCTCAGAACCTTAAACCACTGTGCTATACTGTAACCAACTAGGGAAGGGAATGCCCTTGACCTCATTCTGACTTACGGGGAGTGATTGAGGAGTCTGAGGGTGGAGGAACCACTGGCGGAGAGTGACCACTGGACAGTATGATTCCAGTTGCAGCTGAGCAGGGAGGGGGTCATCTGCCACAAAGGTGCTAGACTTTAGAAAGTGTGACTTCAAAAAGATGGGTGAAGTGGTGCAAGGGTTCCTGGACAGAATTCAGCCTAATGCGGACATGAATCAGAGGTGGAAACTCATTATGCTAGGAACACAGGAGGCAAAAAATTTCTGCAGCAAGGACCAAAGTAAAAAGGTTAGGGTGAAGAAACCTAGTGGGATGAGCAAGGGTGTCGTAGACAGGATGAGGAGGAAAAGAGTCACCTATAGGAGATGCAGGAGAACCGGAGGGGTGAGGACAGGGAGGAGTACCTGTAGGAAGCAAAGGAGGTGACCAGGAAAGTAAGAGCAGCAAAGGCATCAAGGGAGCTCAGGCTGATGAAGGGAATTAAAGAGGGGGAAAAAACTTCTTCAGGTACATCGGTGGAAAATTAGTTGTAAGGACCAAATAGTAAGGATTAGGAAGGAGAGGAGTGGATGGAAAAGGGGGACGAAAAGGCAGAAGCACTTAACAACTACTTCTGCTAATTATTTACTAAAGAGAAGGGGGGAATACCTAAGATTGGGGGGGAGCATAGGATGGGGGGGTGATGGATGAGGAAATCACAGAAGGTAGAGTGCTAGAGGGGCTAATGGCACTGAAGGTGGACAAGACACCGGGACCGGATGGCATACACCCCAGGGTACTGAAAGAGTTGGCAGGCCAATTTACTGACTCTCTAGATTTATGGTGTGTACCTTAGGATTGGAGGATGGCTCACGTGGTTCCACTCCATAAGAGTGGTCCCAAAGATGAACCCAGGAACTATAGACCAGTGAGTCTCATGTCCATGGTGGGGAAACTGATGAAAACAATCCTGAAGGAGAGGCTGGTGACCCTGCTGAAGGTCAGTGGGGTGCAGGACAGTTGGCAGCATGATTTTATCAAGGGCAGATTCTGCCAGACCAACCTAGTGGACTACTATGACTGGGTGACTAAGGATATGGGATAAAGGGCATGAGGAGGATGTCCTGTACCTGGACTTCAGTGAGGCATTCGACTCGGTGCCACATGAGAGACTAGCATGTAAGTTAAGGGGCTCATGAGCGGGGGAAAAATTGGTGGGATTGGTTGAGAACTGACTCCAAGGATGGTAGCAGAGGGTGGTGGTGGGAGAAGAATTATCATCCCCAAGGGCAGGGATGAGTGGGGTCCCACAGGGATCAGTACTGGGCTGGTGTTATTTGGGATATTAATTGCAGGCATCTCGGTAGGCATAAATAGCAAGATCAGTCTATTTGCGGATGACACCAAGATGGGACCAGTGGAAAATGATCAAGGGGGTGGCAGGGATTGCAGGAAGATCTATCAAGGCTGGAGACATGGTCTGACACCTGCCAATTTGGCTTCAATGCCAAGAAATGCAAAGTGCTGCATTTTCGGGCAAAGAATCCAAAGCAGAGCTACTATCTGTGGGGGTGGGTGTACAACCAGCTGTTATTGAGGAGGAGAAAGATCTGGGGGTGCTCATTACAGGAGCAATGCACAATGCACAATTCAGTACAGTGTAGAAAAGCAGCAGCAGTGGCCAACAAGATGCTGGGTTGTATTGCAAGGGGTATAACTTCTAGGAGGAGGGAGGTGATTGTGCCATTATACAGATCTCACTGGTCAGATCACACCTGGAGTACTGTGTTCATTTTTGATGCCCTTACCTAAAGAGAGACATTAGATTGCTGGAAGGGGTGCAGCGCAGAGCAAAAAAGATGATCCTGGGTCTGGGGGAGTTACCATATGAGGTTAGACTGTTGGAGTTGAACATGTACTCTCTGGAGGAGAGGAGGAACATGGGGGATATGACTGAGACCTTTAAGTACATGAAAGGAAGAAACAGGATAGGCACATACGGACTGTTTAAGGGGAGGGAGGGTGAGAGACACTCGAGGTCATGACATGAGATTGGAGGGTGGAAGATTTAGGAGGGAAATGAGGAGGCATTTCTTTACAGAAAGAGTGGTAGCAGAATGGAACACACTACCTGCAGAGGTGGTGGCCTGTAAAATAGTGGGATGCTTCAAGAGTGGTTGGGATAGGGCAAAAGGGAGTGTCTGGGAGGGGAAGTAGGGTGATAGGGGCAGCTGCAGAGTAGGGGTGCTAGCTGCAAAATCGAGCAGACTCGATAGACCAAATGACCTTTTTCTGCTGACAGTTTCATATGTTCATAATTTGGCAAACCTGACTATGTTTTGATACTGTTTTATAATAAAGAGTAATAAGTAAAAATGTAGGAAGAGCATTAATAATGAATCAGTATTCAAATAAGTACCAGTGTATTTCTTTACGATTTGACAGTGAATTCCAACCTACTTATTGAACAACAGCATCACTGTATGAAGACCAGGCACACACATGACCGGATAACATACCATGAAAATCATGCTCTTCTCCCACAGGTTACAGCAGCTCCTGTAAGCCTGCTTTAATAGACTTCAGCCCTGCTTCCCTCCCCCGAACATCATCACCCCGAAACATCACTTCCCGGCAACTGCGGCAGTCACACAAAATACAGCGCTGTATGAGACAAAAGTAATTTACTTTCATGCCCATTCTTTTCTGCTCTTCTTTTTTTCTCTCTCACAAGTGAGCAGCATCACTGAACCGCAAACACCTTAACTGCTGTTGACGAGGTTCACTGAAGCTGTTCACTTCAAACACCCCTAGCTTGTCATCTGGAAGAGTGCAGAGCCAAAACACTACAGAATACTCACAAAAAGATCAAAATCCTTTTCTGTCCCAGACAACAGAGTACCAGGATGAATTTCTCCAGCCTGTTTGTGGCTCAGGTGGCGTGCACATGTTTGGTCCTTAGAGGTCAGTTGTCCAGCCCCCCCCAACACACAGGAATAAAAAAAAAAAAAAAAACCATAAAACAAATCACCAAAAGTGCCCCAGTGAAACTATCTGGCCATAAGCACGTGTGTGTGTGTGTGCATCGAGGGGCACATACACAAACCAACACCCAGAAGGACAGAAAGTTGGGGGGGGGGGCAACAAGAAGCACCAGCACTACCTACTGGAATACCTTTTCTTACCCTTACAATATATGTCTCCCAGCACAAAATAAATAAATAAAAATCTAATTGAAATGTTTTTTATATACTTTTTATTATAATTATTTTAAAATGAGCCATTGTATAATAGCAATAAGGCACTCCAGGATATGTGTTATTGTGTAATAACATCACACCTGGGGTGGCAGAATCATTCAGTTTCTCCTTGTGCTTCAGTCATCCACAGGAGTGACATTATTACACAATAACACACACCCTGTCATACCTTGTTGCTTAATTAACCAACATTTTCATCTGTGTATATTTAAAGTGGGCCTTGGTTCTATAAAAAAAAAAAGCCAACAATCTTTTTAATTTAGTGGAAAGGTATTATATATGTAGTTTAAATGTTAACTGGTCATCTAGAATCTTGTAATGTTACTCCCTTTGTTGGATTTCAGTCAAATCAGGTAAGTCTATGTTTTTCCTAGTATAAAGCATCCATTGTGGTTTTTTTTTCCTCATTTAGTAATATTCTCAAATTCATCAAGACAGCCCGAATTTTTCTAAAATCATTTTATAAAGATGAATTAGCTGTATCTACATTACCATAGTGGGTATAGATTATGGTATCATCCACATATAAATAAATATTTGAGAAATTAGAACAATGCTTAAGCAAGTCATTTATGTATAGCAAGAACAGAAGGAGTCCAATGACTAACCCTTGTCATACCCCTCTCCTGATAGTTGTCATGTTCAAGCAAGTCTCATCTACTTTGACACATTGCTGGCATGATGTCAGGTATAAGTGCAACCAAAGTAATGCAGAAAATCCTAATCCAGAGCTTTTTAATCTGTTAAGAAAAACAGCATGATCTACCATGTCAAATGCTTTAGACAGATCTAAATAAACAGCTGGTATACTATGTCCTTTATCAAATGCAAGAAAAATACCATTAGTAACTTTTGAAAACACATTAATTGTGTTATTACCCTTTTTAAATCCTGACTGGAGATCCAGAACTATATTATACTTTGGAAAATATTGAGAACATTTTTTTATTAATCAATTTCTCAAGTAGTTTTATTGTTATTGTAAGAATAGAACTAGGAAAGTAACAACTAGGGTCTGAAGAATCTCCCCCTTTAAAAATGGGTGTCAGGTAAACAGTTTTCCTACCATCTGGTAACTGTATAGTCTGAAAAGGGAATTTATAAAGACATTTTAAATGTCTTGCCAAGTTTCTTGATGCAATTTCTTAGAAAACTAGGGCAATATTAACACAGCCTGCAACCTTGTTGGTATCCAGCTTAGCAGGCTTCTTGTAAACTTCTGTTTCCCTTATGTCTCTAAACGAGAACAAAGACCTGTTAAGGCTAGGTGTAAAATCAAGTTCTAATGAGGCCAACATTAGATTAGGATGTTCTCTTTCAAAAGAAAGACTGGCCTCTGAAAAAACAGTATTAAAAGCCTCCACCTGTTCTTTTGTATTATGCATAATAAGATTATAATTGTTTATAAATGTAGATGATGTAGATAAATCATTTTTCCATGTAATGAATTAATGCCATTCCAAACTTTTCTTAAATTTCTACTTGGATCAGATAAATGATCCAAACAGTACTGCGATTTAGCCCTCCTAATTTCTTTAGTACACCCTTTTCTAAAAATGTGATAAGCTGCAGTAACTTATCCTTAGATACTCTAGTTTTGTTCTAAAGCTGTTCCTTTACTTTTAGAAGCTTTTTCAAGTTATGAATTAACCATGGTGTAACTTTATTTTTAAACCTCTTTTTTTAGCTACTGGAGCATGTTTATCCAGAACAGCTGGGAGTGAGGATTTGAAATAATCCCATGCGGTACTAATGTCAGGCAAACTAACATTAATGACCAATTAATGTTATCAACATCTTTTAAATAAGTCACTATTCTAACTTGAGTGGCTACCATTTACCACCATCCTTTGCCTCATATTCCTTAACCAGTTTGATATCCAGTTTGCCACTTTCTCTCCCACCACCAGGCTGCTTAGTTTCTTAACTAGCCCCCTGTGTGGCACTGTGTCGAAAGCCTTATTGAGGTCCAGATAGGCCACATCCACTGCTCTCCATTGATCCACGTCCCTGGTAACCCAGTCAATGCAGGCTATGATATTAGTTTGTTATAACCTCCCCCAGTGAAACCATGCTGCTGGTGGTCCTGCAGACCTTTTGCCTCCAACTACTGCATGAGCCTTTCCTCAAACACTGCCTCCATTAACTTCCCAACCACTTATATGAGACTATCTGGCCTGTAGTTGCTAGCATCCTCCCTCCTGACACTTTTCTGCAGAGGACCACATCAACCCTCCTCCAGTCCTCAGGAACATCTCCCATCTCCACCGAGGTGCTAAAAAGTGCTGTCAGAGGGGTAGCCAACACCGTACTCTGTACATTTAGGACCCTTGGATGAATCACATCCTGTCCCATCACCTTATTCTCCTTTAAGACTACCAATCCCTCCTGGACCCTCTCCACTGAGAATGGACTTGCGCTCACTCCTTCTCCCTCTTACTTACTGCAGCATGCTGGTCTATCGCCGCACCCTCTACCATGAAGACCAAGAAGAAGTAGTCGTTTAGTATTTCTGCTTTCTGTTGATCCTCCTCCTTTGTGCAGTCTCCCCACCCTCCTAATTCTCATTCTCCCTTCCCTGGTGTTCCTCCTTTCTCCAATATACCTGAAGAAGTTTGTGCCCCTTTGTTGACCTGTATGGAGTCAAGGATGGCCCTGCCTCTTGATGTAGCTGTGTCAAGAATGCCACAATCTACATCCAGTGGATTAAAGTCCCCCTCCTTCTCCCTCCTACTTACTACAGAATGGTGATCCATCACCTCACCCTCTACCATGAAGACCAAGAAGAAGTAATCATTTAGTATTTCTGCTTTCTGTTCATCCTCCTCCTTTGTGCAATCTCTCCACCCTCCTAATTCTCACTTTCGCTCCCCTGGTGTTCCTCCTTTCCCCTATATACCTGAAGAAGTGTGTGCCCCTTTGTTGACCTCCTTAGCTATCCTTTCCTCTGGTTAGTGCTTTAGGTGCCCTCATCCTCCTTCCTCTCTCCCTTTGTTTTGCCAGATATTCATCCTTGTTTTCATTCTTCTGGTTCTCCTTCTACTTTCTAAATGTTGTTTTTTCCTCCTTCACTGCAATTGCCACCTCCTTAGAAAAACATAGTGGCCTCTTCTTCCACTTTCACTTGCTCAGTTCCTTCAAACAGCATGCTGTTGTCTGGGATACACCCTTCTTAATGTTTCTCCATTGAGCCTCCACTCCTCCTCTGCCTCATCACCCTCCCAAGGCATTCTTTGAGACAGTTTCCCATGTCTTTGAAATCTGACCTCCTGAAGTCCAGAACTCCTCATGTTGGTCTTTTTTCCCCTGTCCTACCTGTATGCCAAACCACACAGTACTAACATACTAAAATGCCAGCAGAATAGGCCTAATGGTCTTTCACGTCTGCTCGTTTGGTCAGCCTCCACCCTGGGTGCTGACCTTGCTGCCCCCCTCGCCTCCTCTGGCTTCTCCCTTCCCAGTTCTGGATATTCTTGCTGCACTGGATTTTGCTTCCAGAACCCTTCCCCTGTACCTGTCCCACCCCCTCTTGAACCCCTCCACTGTCTCTGCCTCCACCAGCCCCCTAGGCAGTGCATTCCATGGCTCCACCACCCTCTCAGTGAAGTAGCACCTCCTCCTTTCTCCCCTGAATCTTCCCCCCTCCAGCTTCCACCCATGCCCTCTAGTGGCCCCTCCTCCTTCCTTCGAAGCACCCTGACTGTTCCTCCCCTATTTACCCTCTTCATGTACCTGAAGACCTCTATCATGTCCCCCGGTCCCTTCTCTCTTCCAATGTGTACATATTGAGCTCTTCGAGCTCTCCTCATAGGTCCTGTCCCCAAGCCCCAAATCATTTTGGTTGCCCTCCTCTGGACCCTCTCAGGAGGGTAATGTCCCTCTTTAGTGTGGCCCTCCAAAACTGCATGCAGTACTCAAGGTGCGGCCTCACCAAGCAGTTATACAGAGGGAGTATCACTCTCCTTCTGGAGGTGATCCTCTAGCGATGCATCCCAGCATCCTGTTGGCCTTGGCTGCTCCTCCACAAGTCTCCGAGTTGTTCATCTTGACATCCACCACCACCCCCCAGGTTCTTCTCAGCCATCGAGACTTGTAGCATTTCCCCCGGTGTACCCTTGGCCTGGGTTTCTGGCCCCAGGTGGAGTACCTTGCATTTCCCTGCATTGAACCTCAGCTTCCACTTTCTAGACCATCTTCCAGAGCCTCCAGGTCCCCTGTAGGGCCACCCTCCCTCCTCCCCATCCACCACCACCCCAGTTTTGAGTCATCTGCAAGAGACTCATCTCACTCCTGATTCCTGTCCTTATGTCAGAGGCGAGGGCGTTGAAGAGGAGGGCCCAGGACTGATCCTGTGGGACCCCACTAATGACCCTCCTTGGGATGAGACTATCCCGCCAACTACGACCCTCTGTGTCCGGTCCTGGAGCCAATTGCCTATCCATCTGATTATCTGGTTCCCCACCCCCATTTCTCACAGCTTATCCAACAGGCCCACGTGAGGAACAGAGTCAAATGACTTGCTGAAGTCTAGAAAGAGGACATCCACTGGTCTACCCAGGTCCAAGGCACTTGTCACCCAGTCATAGAACTGCACAAGGTTTGTCTGACTCGATTTTCCTGGGATGAATCCATGCTGTCTATCGTCCAGGCACCCTGACTTTTCCAGGTCCCCCCCTAGCCTCTCCTTGACAATGCCCTCCATCACCTTGCCCACCACCGATGTCAGGCTGACAGGCCTGTAGTTCCCTGCCACCAACCTTGATCCCCTTGGGACAGGCACTATATTCGCCACCTTCCAGTCCTGGGGCACCCACCCTGTCCTCAGAGAGATGGTGAAAAGCTCCGCCAGGGGTTTCACCAGGACATCTGCAAGTTCCTTCAGCACTCTGGGATGTAATTTATCTGGCCCCGGTGCTTTCTCTGTCTTAAGGGAGCTGAGGGCTTCCCTCACTCTCTCTGCTGTGATTTCCACTTCTGGTACCTCTTCTCCCTGCTTAGCCCTCCCTCCTCCTGCCAGTGATGCCTCCCCCTCTCCTCAAACCCGCCGATCGGTAAGGGTCCCCCCCTCCTCAGTATCTCTGTCTCCTCCCATGTATGATGCAGCACCCCCATCTTCCTTGGTGAAAACTGAGGTGAAGTACTCATTTAGTACCTCAACCTGCTCCCCCGGGTCTTGTGCCCATCTCTCCCCTGATTTAATCCTGCTAATCTGCCCCTTCACACTTCATTTTTCCCCAATGTATCTGAAGAACCCTTTGTTCCCTCTCCTAATTTCCCTGGCCAGGTTCTGCTCCTTCCTTGCCTTAGCCACCCTCACCACTCTAGTGGCCCTTCTAGCCATCAGCTCATACTCCCCTCGATCCCTTTCACTCCTTGAGCACTTGAATTGCCTATAGGCTGCCTTCTTTCCCCGCACCACCTCCTGGACCTCCTGGTCCACCAGCAGGGTTTTCGGCCCTACCGCATTTTTGTCTTACTCTTGCACAGGTACTGGTAGAACTTGCACCCTCTCTCCTGATGATTTCCACCTACTATCAGTGTCCATGTCTGACCCAATCACATCCAAATGCTCCTTAAGGATCCTTCCCATTTCCTTAAAATCTGTCCCCCTGAAGTCAGTTACCTCCGTCTTTGTGCAGCCTTCTAGCCCTCCTAGGTCCAGGCAGAACCAGACCGTGGCATGGTCACTCCCCGCCAATGGGTCCCTTACCTCCAGGCCCCCAATCTGGTCACTGTCTGCCAGGACCACATCCAGCACCCTCGCCTCCCTGGTTGGTTCCCCCACCTGCTGAGTTAGGAACGCGTCCTGAAAGACATCCAACAACCTCTGTTCCCTGGTCACAGAGGATGTCATAGTCTCCCAGTGTGTTCCTGGCATGTTTAAGTCCCCCAACACTACCACCGTTCCTCTGCCCAGTCTGCAGTGTCTCCCAACATCTGCCACCAAACTCTCCTCCAGCTCCTCCACCAGGGCAGGGAGTCTATACACCACTCCTATTTTTACTCTCTTGCCCCCCCTTGTTATCAAGGTGACCCAAATGGCCTCCACGGTTCCCTCTGCCTCCTCTACTCCTCCTATGCCAATGCAGTTTTTGACTATCATTGCTACCCCTCCTCCCCTTCCCTTCCCCCTGTTCTTGTTGAACATAGTGTAACCCTCCAGGTTCAGGTCCCAGTCATGTCCTGCAGTGGCCCAGGTCTCAGTGACCGCTGCCACATCCACTGCTCCCTCAGTTAGCATCGCCTGGAGCTCAGGCATTTTATTTCCCAAGCTCCTGGCATTTAGCAGGACTACCTTCCACCCTTTCCCTATACTTCCATTTCCCCTGCTCGTGTTCCCATGGGGATTCTGTTTTCCCTGGTCTGCACTTTACCAGTCGTCCTTTTCCCGTAATCCTCCAGCTCCCCAGGGGGGTGGAGACAGAGTCCCTCCTTTATCGGCACCCCCTTGACAGCCTTTTCTCCCATCCCTCCTCCCTTCACAAGTTTAAACCCCACCTTTCACCAATGAACCCCTCTATTTTCAACTTAAAGATTCCTCTCCCCTCCAAATTGAGATGGAGTCTATCTCTAACATACAGCTCCTTATCCTCCCAGGTCTCCCCCCAATCCCCCATCAACCCATACCCTCTGGCCTCACACCACTCCCTGAGCCACTGGTTTGTCTCCTTAATGTTCCTTTTGTGTTCCCCACTAGCCCTTGGCACCGGCAGGATTTCTGAGAAGGAAACTGTGCATCCTATGTCATGACAGACCCTGGCAAGCTCCCTGAATCTTGCCTGTATCTCTAGCTCACTATTTCCCTCAATGTCATTTGTACCCAAGTTGACCAGTATGTCCGGGGAAACCCCACAATCCTTTGCCAGCTGATATACCTCGTGCTTAGCCCTGTGCACCGTTAGTCCAGGGAAGCATTTTGTTCTAACTGGCCAGGCTTCTCCCTTCCTATCCCATTTGATACCCCTGATCATAGAATCCCCCAACAGGAGCACTCTGACCACTCCTTTTCCTCCATTTCCCCCCTTCCATGTCCCTCATCCTTTCTCCCGGCCCCTCCTCCCAGCTGGCTCCTTGTTCCTCCCTATCTGGGTGCCACATGCCACCCCTCCTTATTTACCCTGGCCACCCCTCCCTCCAATCCTATGCCTCCTCCTCCTGAGTATCCTTCTGTACCTTACACTCCCCTCACTGCTTGCACTGGTCCTTCACCCATCTGCTAAACTAGCCTGGCTCATCCTCCTTCCTTCCTGTTTCCATTTAGTCCCTCCTTGCTTGTCGTGTTCCCCTGGCCTAAACCCTCAGCTCCCTTTACTGAATCCTTCTTATACTTCTGGTCCTTCTCCTTTATCTTTCCTCCCAACTGGTCCTTCTCCTCATGCTTTTCTCCTCTTCCCCTTCCTCCTGCTCTGATTCACTGCTCCCCATTTTCCTGCATTCCAGGTTCCCCCTGTTCTTCCTGCTATCTGGCTCCTGCCTCCTGCCCCCCACTCCCTTTCCATCTCTAACCACCCCTGTCGTGGCTACATCACCCCCCTCATCCTCAAGCAGAAGAAGAGAATTGAAGCGGTTATTGAGTGTAAGGTCTGATCCACCTCCCCGCCTTGCTTCCTTCTGTCCAGCCCCGGCCATCTGCCTACTTCCCTGAGAATGTTGTCCCTCTGTCCCTCCTTTGTGAGGGTCCACAGTTACCTGCCTGCTTCCTTGGTAGTGTCCTTTTGGACCCCCTCTGCCAGGGTCTCTATGTGACCCCTGAGTATTCTCCTGCACTCTTTTCCCTATGCCCCACCCCCAGTGCTTGGTGCAACCTCATGGGAGATCCCCTGCCCCCTTCCCCAACCATACCTCCCCCCTTCCCCCAGCTGTCTCCTAATCCCCGCAACCTCCTCCCTAAGTTGTGCCAGCTGGTAGCACACTAGGCAACCACCGAACTTCCAAGCCCAGTCCAGTATCATGGCTGCTCCACACCCTGTGCACCCCACCACCCTCCCAAAGATGCCGGCCCTAATTATGTGTGGTTCCATCCCCTTTCAAGTAGGTTTCCTTGGGTGAGTCACCAGGTTCCCCCCTAGTCCAAGATACACCCCTACTGCCTAATCAGGTCACCCACTAATCTTAGACACAGTCCCACAGTACACTGGTAATCCTGTTACTAGGTGCAGTACAACACAGTAAACTTATAAGGGAAATGAACAACTCCCTAAGCTGCTCTCTCCCAGCCTTTAAATCCAACCCCCAGTGGCTAGAACTACATGAGCTGCACCTGCAGCCTTTTCCTCCAATTGCAGGACAGGTGTTCCCCTATAAATTAGCAGAACTCTGGGGATGGTGAGTCTTGGGCAGACACCCAACTCGAGAGAGAGTGTATCAGCCCTGTGTCTCCCCTCCAAGTCCAGCAGCCCAAGAACCAGGCCCCAGCAAATCCCAACAAATAGGTTTTAAATCAGAAGAAATAGGCCTCCACCAGTGCAGCCTGTTACACAGTGAAACATCCAACAAATGAGCCCACTTACAGCCACCAAATCAGTTTTCAAACTTTCAACAGCCCCCAAAACAATACCCTGCTAGCCCCTTAGAAGTAAGAAAGAAAAGAAATAACCTTCTACCAATTAAAATCCACAAGAACCCTGTGAAAACAACAAGCAGCAGCTACTGTCCTGGAATACAACTGATCCTGTCCCCTTCCAGTTCCTTCTGGAAAAGTGGGATGATTCATTTTTAGTACTTTCAAAGCCCATCATTGCCCTGACAGGGACTTGAACCCTGGACCCTCAGATTAAAAGTCTGATGCTCTACCGACTGAGCTATCAGTATGGTGATCACTTGTACCTACTGGACCACCCACTGTGACATCAGCAATGCTGTCACTGTTTGTAGGGACCAGGTCCAACACTGCCCCGTCGCTAGTGGGTTCCAAAACTAGCTGTCTGAGAAATGCCCCTTGTATGGAGTCAAGGATGGCCCTGCCTCTTGACGTAGCTGTGGCAAGAGTGCCCCAATCTACATCCAGTGGATTAAAGTCCCCAATATCAAAACTTCTCCCTCAATTAACCAGTGGGAGACAATGACCCCAATTAGGTAACCTTTACCTGATAAAAGGGAAGATTATCAGGCTTCAGCCACTAAAGAATTAGAAAGACAGACTGCAAGATCAGGGATCTGATGGTCAAGGGTTTGGAGAAGCCTGGTAATGCAGAGTGAATGTGAGGTTTGTTGACTGAATGTGATTGAAGCAGCTGTGGAGGGCTGCATCTCCCTAAATAATAAGGCAAAAAGGGCCAAACCTGGTTCAGCTAGGACCTACAGTAAGACAATTGATCATACCAACAAGTGGATCTATTACTGCTGGAAAGAGGTAGGTTGCCTCCGAGCAAGAACTGCAAGTTTGGTTCTGCCTGAGAATCAAACAGGTCAAACTTCACCCTCCTGATTTGCACACACATGTGGAAAATATTGAATGTTTTATTTCAGTGGTTCAGCTGCTCCAGACCAGTTGAATGGGTGAACTGGTGGACTGCAGTCCCCATAAAAATAAGGTTATCACTGCCAGAGAGGCAGTCACATAGTAAGTAGCTATACTTTGAAATCAGCTTGGCACTTGACTGCAGCAAGAGGGCTCACTTAAAAGCCAGGTGCCAGGCTGATAATTAGAAAGAAGGCTCTGATTGGAAAGGAAGCTAGTTTACCTACGTTTTTTGTAAACAAAACTCTAAACTTTGGTTAGAAAATCTTGTTTTGAACTGTTTTACAGAAGACACTCTGAACACACATTTTCATGCAGGAGAAAATTACTAGACTGAAAGGAGACAAAATTGTATGTGTAACTGTGCCAGGCTAAGCTGTTCAGCAGGCTTTGGGGCCCAAGCTAGAATAAGGGAGTATGCTAAGCAGTAGACTAGGCATTCTGGACTGGAAGGTGACAGTGACCACTATCCAGTGCCATTTGGCAATTTTTTTTTTTTTGCATTTAAAAGAAAGTGAAAGCTTTTTATTTGTTTTCTCTTTGTTTTTAGCAACTGAAGTTGCTAATTGTTTTTCAGTCTGAGCTATTCATATCCCTGAGGCCTGGAGGCAGAATGAAAAGATGGACTGAGGCCTGGGCTGTGGGCAGAAACCAACTGGATAATGGCTAGCAGCTGACAGTGCCAGCTTTTGTAATGTAAAAAAGTAAAAAATATTTCTCTGTATTCTGCAGAAGGTTGCTGATTATTTTTCAGGCTCAACAGTGCAGATCTCTGAGACCTGGGGCTACAGTAAATAGAGGGAATGGGAGCCTAGGCAGTGGGCCGCAGGCAGGAAGCAAGGTGGTGTTAGCTGGCAATGCCCAATACCAGCTGGCATATTTTACATTAAAGAGATGAAGGAAAAGAAGTAACCAACTTTTCAGTAAGCAAGTGGGTATTGGCTGATGGCTGGTAGTGCTAAGTAAGCAAGCAATAATACCTGACAGGGTGGGTAGTATTGGGCAATACTTGACTGCCCAGGGGTGTAATGAGGTCCGACGCTGCAGGAGGAGGGCCTTATAGCCCCTGGAAGATCTGGTATTGCCCATACTGCCCACCCTGGAGGGCATTATTGCGCTTAGAAAATGGGCTATCTGTAAACTTATTTTTGTAGTATTTAAGAAAAAAAAATCGTAAAAAAAAGACTAAAATGAACATATAGTTGGTTTGCTACTAAAGTAGTCCCTCTACTGATATCCTTACCAATACTTATTAGTAGAGGACAGAATAGCATTTTATAGCTGTTTTAGTGGGTGCTTAATGCTGTAGTATGCGTCCCTGTTTGGTACATGAGCCTGAACCCCCCTGTCTTCGTTCCATTTTCTTTACACCAATTTTTAATCTGACATGTGGATATAACTGCCATCAATTATAAGAGGAAAGTGAGCAGGTTGTGAAGTGGTAGCCACTCGTTAAGCAGCAAGCAAGGGGTCAGCGTGTGGAGAATTGGAGCGAGACATGGGTGAAGAGAGTGTCACATTTTAACATTAAGTGCGGTGTGGGAAAATGCTCACTTTTGTTGCTGCTCTTGTTTTATTCATTTTATTAGTGTCTCTGTTACACATATGGCCAGTTTTCACTTGCATGCCAATTGGTCAGCAGAGGAGCTCTGAGTTTGTGAGAGCTGAACAAACAGCGTGAGAAGCGGCACTGGTGAATAGTGTAGAGTGGTGAAGTTCAGCTTGATAGCTGACATATTTAGAACTATTTTTTTCCTTCATTTGAATTAAATAACTATGGAGGTCAGTGAGTGTATTTTTTTCATGGTAGTGGCAGCACCGGGGGGGGGGGTGATGGCAGCCTAAGCTGCTCACTAACTGTTTAAAAAAATGGCAGCAGTTTGAATTGTGTGCCCAGTGCTTCAACCAATAAGGAAGCAGGCTGGCACAACGATACTTGGCTGGGCATGAGGCAGGTTTGGTATGGCACTTTTTATTTGCTGGGCATCTATTGAAAGTTAATATATCCCCCTGGCAGGGGTACTAGCCAATCAGAGCCCAGCAAATAAAAATCCCATTTTCTCACTGTCAATATTTTGTGGCAGATAGAAAATAACAATGTTAAACAAATTTCTTCTAAATAAAAAAGCTATTTTTTTAATACTCACTTTCACAAGTACAACATTTGTGTGTGTGTCAGAATTACTAGTGCTCACATGGTAGAGTACAGGAAAGGCTTGGGAGCCTTGTCAGTGGGACAAGACCGGCATGTGGATCTTGATTGACAGCCTGCCAGTGCCCAATACTAGTTGGCACTTTGTTTTGCATAAAAGCAAATGAAAAAAGCAGTACACATTTTCACAGTGGCTTTTCCTTACAAATACTATACAGTCAAGTCCCACAACATGTTGAATTCTTCCATAACCATGAACTTCAGTTGGTTAAATCTCACGTCTCAACTTGGCTGGCTTTCATTATGTCACTGCCACATCACCAGGACTGGTTCTGTATTGTTTTCAAGTATTTTTTTTTTTTTGTGGTTCTCTTCTTTTCCCTGCTGAATGCATTTTGTGCAGGTCTTAGTATACATGTGTCACCCACCAATTGTAAAGGCACATTTAAGTATAGTGTGGTCAGCCAGTGGGGGATGCTCACATGCTGTGTGTTTTGTGATGACATACTGTGCATGTACACAACTACGGCATTGTGCTGTATCACTGAGTTAACTTCCCTTCCCTGCTGCTTAAAGTTATACAGTACATTAACTGCCTACCTCCCTCCCTGCACCTAACATTTGCCTATATCCTTCCTCATTATTCTGGAAATCCGAGGGTAACTCAGCTCCAGAAGTGCAATTAAAAGTCAGAATCTCTTCTGTGAGCAGAATGGGAAAGCACTGTTCCACTGTGTACAGTATATCCCACTAAGGCCTAAAACAGATCATCTCAACCTATACTGCAGTTTGAGAATGCAACATGCTATACAGTATAATAGGTATAATTAGGAAATGCCCCCATACCCCTGTCAAGTGCTGCATGGTGAAATACAGTATGTGTGATCTGACATCGCAGGTGGTGTGTTCCCCAGTTTCCAACACAGCTCAATAATCACGTTTATTGCTTACAAACAGTGCAGTGCAGTAGCCTCCTGTTTGGGGGTCTTAGGTTTGGTATTATGTGTATTTTGGAACCACTACAAAATAAAATACATCAAATAAACCTTGACCAAGTTGATTATTAATTTTTTGGCAAGCATGCAGTTTTGGATGGGGACTGTATTTTAACAATACGCTAAATTATTCATGTAAGATAAAAAGAGGATTTTACTACAGTACACTATTCAAAACTCATTTTTTATGGCTGCAGTGGGTGAAGCCTTGCAGACGTTTTGCTATTACAGTAGAAGATACTCTCGAGATTGCCAGTGGACTAGATAAAATTAGAGGTTTTGAGCTCTCAATCTGTTCTACTGTGTTTATTCAGCTGAGCAGTGTTTGCACTGGAATACATTATGTGATAACTACTAGCTTTATTTTGGCTAGTATTCTCTTTCAAGAAAGATTCATTCATAAACATGTTAACTTCATCACCCTTTCCCAGCAACAAATCTTGTAAAAAGATTTACACTGTTTTTTTAACCTCTTAAGTCACTATCTGATTAGCACTGTCTCAGAGATAGTTTACTGTAGCAGAAAACATGTTTCTTTAACCTCTAACACAAATAAAAAACTGTTATCTTTTGTTACTACTTTAACTATGCTTTTTCGAAAAAATATATATTGGGCTTTAACTGGCAAACACATTATGAAACTTTTAGCCCTGAAAACAGCTGCCTTTTCTGGTTTCCAATCTAAGTGCATAGCACAATCAATTACAGTATCTTAAAGGTGTTACTGCTTTCAGAAGTGTCTAGAATGCATTTAATATAGCAGAAAACAGCTGCATCTTTAAACCCTAAGGCAAGTAAATACCAATATGTTTTTTTACTCCTTTTGCTATGCTTTTTGGAGACAAAAAAACATTTACATTGAGTCACAGTATGGCTGGTAAACCCATTCTGTATTTTGTATACTGTATATCACAGGGGAGATGCTACATTTCATTCTGATAGTAATCTTTAGTTTACACATTTTTGCACTATATTTACTCAGGATATCCAGGCTTAAATGCAATATCTTGTTTTCAGTTGGGTCATGATGTTGCCAGTTTTCACAATGTATTTATTCAGGATAGCCTAGTCCAGATGTAAAATATTGTTTTCAGCATGTTCTGATTTCACACAGTGCAGCATAATAATGTGTAGATGCAGAACCCCACTGAAAATAAGATGTGACATCTTTTGTGAACTATCCAGGCTAAATATATAGCAATCAGTAGGCATATTCTAGGAAAACACATTGTGGAAATGTGAAAAAGGAAGACCACATTGAAACTGCCTCTCAGCAGATCTGCATTGTGCAGATGCATTGGAGAAAATGGGTAAAAGAATGACCACACTGTAAATGACATCTCAAATCTTAACTGGCATATCCTGTAAAAATTCAATATTTAAAATGGCTTAAATGCTTTACCCAAATGAAATACATATTTTAAATATCAGCTTGACTAGTTTTTCCTAATAGGTTTTATGCCACAGGCCATGCACCATTTTAGATGCCCTCCACTGCATCGCCTCCTCCCTGTCTTTGTTCTTTCTCAGATGGGGCCTCTAGAACTGGACACAGTATTGCAGGTACAGTCTCATGAGTGTCTTATACAGGGGCAAGATGACCTCTCTCTTTATCCTCTTGATACCCTTCCCTATGTATCCAAGAATCTAGCTAGCCTTTACAGTCATCTTATCGCACTGCCTAGTTTCTCTTAGGTGCTCTGAGATGATAACTCCCAGGTCACTTTCCTGCTTTGTGACTATCAGTGCCTCCCAACCTTGCTTGTACTTTGCCATGGGTTCTTGTGCCCTATATGCATGATCCTGCACTTCTTTGCATTGAATCCCAGCTGCCATTCTTCAGACCATTTCTCCAATTTTTTAAGGTCTTCCTTTATTCTTTCAACACCCCCTGGCATGTCCACCCTATTGCATACCTTTGTATTTCTGCAAAGAGGCATACCTTCCCTTCCAGTCCCTCTGCAATGTTCCCAATAAAAACATTGAAGAGGATCACTCCCAACACTGACCCCTGTAGCACCCTGCTCATCATCTCTCCATCTCCAGAGTACTCCCTGATTACCACAGCCCTCTGACTCCTGCCATTCAGCCAGTTCTCCACCCACAGAACTATTTTAGGATCCACCCCCAGGCTGCGTAATATGTCAATTAGCCTTCAATGGGGGATAGTGTTGAAGACCTTTCTGATGTCCAGATATGTCACATCCACCACACCTCCCTGACCTGCTACCTTAGTTACTAGTTACCCACTCATGCCATAGATTAGTAAAATGAGTTAGCACAAAACACAGTGCTTATCCCAAATATTGTAAAAGTTAGGGTTAGATGTATAAGTAAACAAATGCCATAAAAGGCAGTGTATGTGTGTTAGTGTGTGTGTGGCAATGCTCTGTATGTGCTGACAATGCACTGCTATGTTATACTGGAATTTATATGCATATATGTGTATATGTATTAGTCAGTGTGTGTGTATCACAACAATTAGAAAGTGCAGTTAAATGGCTCAGTGGTTAGTGCAAAAACTGCTAGTCTACATTCCCCCACTTTCTAGATCAGTTTCAGCCTTCTGCACATCACTGCTGATTTAAATGAAGTGTCTAGTGACAACCCCCTCCCTCCGATGTCCCTCAGAGCCTGAAAAGAAGAAAACAGTCCCTTGATGTCTTTTTTTTTTATCTTTAAAAATGTGCGAGAGGGAGCAATCTTAGACCTGGTTCTCTCAAATGGAGATGAAGAGAGGATCACAGATGTAGAAGTGGGTAGCCATCTGGGAACTAGCGACCATCGAACAGTATGGTTCACAATAAACACAGCAATACAGTCAAGCCATACAAAGGCAAAAGTACTGGACTTCAGGAGGGCTGACTTTGCCAAATGGGTGAGTGCCTAAGGAATGCACTAGCAAATGGGCAGGAAGGAGGGGGGAAGAACAATGGGAAGAATAAAACTGCCATCACAGAGGTAACAAGCCTTGTGTGAAGCAAATAAACAAAACAAAATGATGTAAGAAACCACTTTGGTTCTCAAAGGAAGTGGCAGTGAAGGTTCAAGAGAAAAGAAAGCATTCAGGAAGTACAAGGAATCACAGAAGGAGCAGGATAGAGAACTGTATCAGTTAAAGCAAAAGGAAGCTGGGAAGGCAGTCAGAACAGCAAAGGCTCAAACTGAGGAAAAGATAGCCAACTCAGTTAAGAATGGGGATAAAATCTTTTATAGGTACATCAGGGAGCAAAGGAAGACCAAGGGAGGGATAGTGAGGCTTAATAAAGGGGATGGAGGGTGGACAGAGGGTGACTGTGAAAAGGCAGAGATACTAAACAAATATTTTTGCTCAGTATTTACAAAGGAAGAGGGGGAGGTACCTAAAACAAACAGTAGAAACACTCTGGATACAGAAGTTGATACCAGCCCATTTACAGAAGAAAGGGTTCTGAAAGAACTCTTAAAACTGAAGGTGGACAAAGCAATGGGGCCTGATGGGATTCATCCCAGAATTCTAAAAGAACTAAGGGTAGAACTAGTGACACCACTGACTACCCTCTTTAACAAATCATGGGAGGATGGGGTGGTACCCAAGGACTGGAGGAGGGCAGATGTGATTCCCTTCACAAAAGTGGGAGCAAGGCAGAAGCAGGAAACTACAGACCTGTTAGTTTAACCTCAGTGGTAGGGAAAATGATGGAATCACTTCTGAAGGAAAGAATTGTTGAGTATCTAGAGGCCAGAGGGGACAGGACCAAGGCAGCATGGATTCACAGCAGGAAGGTCATGCCAGACAAATCTGATAGATTTCTTTGACTGGGCACCAAAGTAGTAGATCAGGGAGGGCTGTGGACATGGCCTACCTAGACTGTAGCAAGGCATTTGACACAGTCCCACACAAAGATTAATATACAAGTTAGCCAGCCTGGAGTGGGTCCCAAGATGATAGCCTGGGTAAAGAATTGGCTGGAGAATAGGACACAGAGGGTAATAGTAAATGGAGTCCACTCTGAAGAAAGGGGTTACTAGTGGGTACCGCAGGGTTCAGTATTAGACTGGTCCTCTTCAATGTCTTTATGTTTACATTGCAGAGGACTGGAAGGAAAAGTATGTCTCTTTGCAGATGACACAAAGATCTGCAACAGAGTTGATGCACAAGGTGGGTGGAAAGGATGAGAAGGGACTTGCAAGGTTAGAGGAATGGTCAAATGTATGGCAGCTTAGATTCAATGCTAAGAAGTGCAAGGTAATGCACCTGGGAAACAAAGACCCAGGAGAAGAGTACACAATGGGGGGTGAGATACTAACAACAACAAAAATGGAAAGGGACCTGGGGTAGTTATATCAGATGACCTAAAGGTGGGCAAGCAATGAGAGGGCAGCAAGGAGGGTTGGAGGGATACTGGGATGCATAGGAGAGGCATCACCAGTAGAAAACAGAAGTTATTATCCTCTGTACAGACAGCTGGTCAGACCCCATCTGAGTACTGCGTGCAGTTCTGGAGACCCAATCTCCACAAAGACATAGACAGAATGGAAGCTGTCCAGAGGAGAGCAACTAAAATGGTGCAGGGTCTGCACCGGGAGACATATGAAGAGAGGCTTAAGGAGCTTAATATGCATAGCCTTGAGGAAAGGAAGGAGAGGGGGACATGATAGAAACTTTCAAGTACCTCAAGGGAATCAACAAAGTCCAAGAGGGTAGCATCTTTCAAAAAAAGAGGTGTGCAAGAACAAGGGGGCACAATTTGAAGATAATGGGGGGCTCAGAGGTAATTTAAGGAAGTATTTTTTCACAGAGAGGGTTGTGGATGCATGGAACGGCCTTCCAGAGGAGGTTGTGGAGTCAAAAACGGTGGTGGAATTCAAGCATGCATGGGACAGTCATAAGGCAATTCTAGGGGGTGGGGGGGTAGGAAGAAGTAGGCTGCTGGTTAACTAGGATCTGCAGCTTATCCATTAGGTAGGGAAATGGGCAGACTGGGTAGGCCAAGCGGTCCTTATCTGCTGTCAAATTCTATGTTTCTATGTGCGTAGACAGAGCACTGCTATGTTATACTGGAATATGAATGCATATGTGTGTGTATGTATTAGTCAGTGCGTGTCTATCACAACAATTAGAAAGTGCAAATAGGTACCTCAGTGGTTGCTGCAAAAATTGCTAGTTTACATTCCTCAGCTATCTAGATCTGCTTCAGCCTTATGCCTGTCATTGTTGATTTTAAATGAGGTGTCTTGTGACACCCCCCACCCTACCCTCCAATGTCCCCCCAAGCCTGAAAAGAAGATCACAGTCTCATGATGTCTTTTTTAAGCTGTAAAAAAGGTCCATTGCTGATGCAACCCCACACCCCCAGCCCAGCCTCCCACTGTGCACCCACCATCCCACACTCCCCAGACTCCCCACACACCCTTACTCACCTGAACATATCCCAATGTGAAGATCCACTGTCTCATGGAAGACATGTCTACTAGTGGTACCTGTGACTGCTATGGGAGAAATAAAGTAAGTGCAGTTGAAAATCCATTGAAATACATTGCACCACACTTACCTTATTTCTCATGTAGCAGTCTCCATTTCCAGCAGCAAGCTGTGTCTTCAATGCGAGAGTGGGTCTTCACATTGGGACCTGTTCAGGTGAGTGAGGGTGTGTGGGTGAGTCTGTGGGTGGGGTGGTGGGTGCTCAGTGGGAAGTCGGGCTGGGGATGGGAGTCGCATCACCACCCAGTCTGCCCTATTAATCTGTATCTAGTGTGAGGCTCCATGCCCAAACTGAACTATGGAACCCACCATGCCTCCAGGATATCCTTCTGTCTATTCCACTCCTTCTTAAAATCTGCAACCGTTTCAGCCCCTACCACCTCCTCTGATAGGCTATTCCAGGCATTCACCACCCTTTCCATTAAAAAGTATTTTCTCACATTTCCCCTGAGCCCCCCCCCCCAAACACTTCATTTTTGTGACCCCTTGACTTGGAGCATCTCTTACTTTGGAAGATGCTTCCTTCCTGTACTCTGTTTATACAGGTGATGTATGTGTAAGCCTCAATCATGTTCCCCCTTCCTCCTTACCTCCAGGGAATACATACTGTATTTAACTCCTTTAGTCTTTCCTCATAGGTCTTATCCCACAGGCCCTGCACCATTTTAGATCCCTCCATGGCATGACTGCTCCCTGTCTATGTTCTTTCTCAGATGAGGCCTCCAGAACTGGATGCATTATTCTAGGTGTGGTTTCTCATGAGTGTCTTCCACAGAGGCAAGATGACCTCTTTCTTTCTACTCATGATACCTCCCCCCCATGCATCCACGCATTTGACTATTCTTCCCAGCCACCTTAATACACTGTCTAGTTTCCCTTAGGTCCTCTGAGATGATAACTCCCAGGTCTCTTTGCCGCTTTGTGACTGTCAGTACCTCCTCACCAAGTTTTTGCTTTGCCCCTGGGTTCCTGTGCCCTATCTGCATGCTCCTACATTTCTTTGCATTGAATCCCAACTGCAATTCTTCAGACCATTTCTCCAGTTTTTTAAGGTCTTCTCGCATACTTTCAACACCCTCTGGGGTGCTCACCCTATTACATAGCTTTGTATTGTCTGCAAAGGGGCATATCTTTCCTTCCAGTCCCTCTGCAATATCCCCAATAAAGACACTGAAGGGGCTGGCCCCAACACTGACCCCTGTGGCACCCTGATCATCATCGCTCCCTCTCTACCGTACTCCCTGTTTACAACAACCCTCTGACTCCAGCCCTTCAGCCAGTTCTCCACCCACAGAACTGTTTTAGGATCCACCCCCTAGGCTTTGCAGTCTGTTAATCAGCCTTCAATTGGGGATGGTACTGAAGGCCATTGTGAAGTCCAGATAGGCCACATCTACCACATCGCCATGGTCCACTATATTAGTTACCCAGTCATGCTGTAGATTAGTACAATGGGTTAGTGCAAAACATAATGCTTATCTTGAAAACAGTAAAAGTTAGTGTTAGATGTATAAGTAAATGTAGTCATATCCATATATTGTTGTATAATTTCATATTGTAATTGTTGAATTGCGCTGTTATGCACTGCTTTGTTGTTGTTACTCCTTTTCCCCCTCCCCCCAGGACACACCGGGAGAAGAGCAATTGTATTTGCTCAGTGTGCCTTTCCTGGCAAAACTTTCTAATAAATAAATGCCCTTCAAGGCAGTGTGTGCATGTTAGTGTGTGTGTGTGGCAATGCACTGTGTGTGTAGACAGTGCACTTTTATGCTGTACTGGAATATATATGCATAAATGTGTATATGTATTAGTTAGTGTGTGGTTATGACAGCAATTAGAAAGTGCAGTTAGGTGGCTTAGTGGTTAGTGAAAACATTGCTAGTCTACATTCCCCTACTATCTAGATCAGTTTCAGCCTTATGCATTTCATTGCTGATTTAAATTAAGTGTCTATTGGCAACCCCCACCCTCCGATGTCCCTGGGAGCCTGAAAAGAAGAAAACAGTCTCTCGATGTCTTTTTTAAACTGTAAAAATGTGTGTAGACAGTGCACTGCTATGTTATACTGGAATATATATGTTTATATGTATTAGTCTATGTGTGTGTATCACAACAATTAGTAGGTGGCTCAGTGGTTAGTGCAACAATTTCTAGTTTATACATTTATCACTGCCCACAATACCATTATTTTGCAGTCTTATTGGCTATTGCTAGAACTTGTATTTCCATGCATTCTATCACAGTCGTCCAGTGAAAGGACATGTTGGCTCATGTTATTACAGTACTAATACAGCATTTTCTCTAAAACTGATTTTCAATTGATCTGTAACAGAACTCCATGTGATGTTTCTTCCCAGTACCAGGCAACATCTGTTTGGGGAAGGGAGAGACTGAACTTGTTAAATGTTTACTTGCTTGGGGGAGGGGAGAGGGTTCATCACCAAATGCAGGACTAGCCTTTTGGAATCATGCTTCTCCTTAGCTACTGTGTTGTTGCTACTATGTGACTGCTGGACAACATTTACCATGAAACGCAGTATTGCATTTTGAAACACAAAAGCAATTTACTATAGGTTAAAACTTCAGTTTTGAAATGTTCTTTTTCTATATTTTTAACTTGAATTCCAAATTAAAATGTTTTTCAGTACTTTGTACAAAAATAAGAGAAACCTTGCATAAGAGTAAAGATGCATCAATGTTTAACTTTCCTGGCAAAGTTCTGACAAAGTTGCCAAACTTGTGGTTCCATGGCAGCTGGGCTAACTGAAAGGACATCACATACTCCAGCAAAGCTTGGATCAAGATAAAATCATTTTTTTAAAACATATTGAAACAGCAGTGGTAACTCCTGCCACCACCAAAGTTTTGTGCCAAATCATGCGACTTATTAAGGCACCTTGATAAAGCGTATGATCTGGCATGGAACATTGGTGGCAGCAGGAAGTGCCACTGCTGTTTTAATATGTTTTAAAATAAGGTTTTTATCTTGATCTAAGATTGGCTGGAGTTTGTGATGCTTTTTTAGCTAGCCCAGCTGCTATGGAACCAATAGTATTGTAACATGCTGTGCGGCTCCCTAGAATTGGTTGAGTGTTACCTTACAGCAAAAAAGTTGCAAATTCACCATTTTTGGGAACTTTGTGAAGTTGGCAATTTCACCAGCTTCACCCACGTTGCCCTTTTTTTGGTGAAGTTTGGTGAAGTTGCAACGTTGAACTTTGTGAAGTCTAATAACTTCACAAAGTTCTTGCGAAATGAAGTTTTAGTAACTTTACACATCCCTATGTAAGAGACCCTCTTATGGTTAGAAATAAATTGTTCTTACTGTATAGTGTTTGCTGAACCTCATTTTGTCATAATCAGTTGGGTTTAAGCAGCTATACTGCAAGCTGCCCTGGTGTGTGTGTGTGTGTGTGTGTGTGTGTGTGTGTGTGTACCTTACTTGGTGATAGGAGCATCTGAAAGGTGATGGGTTTTTCAAATGCAGTAACCATACTGTACTGTATACTTAATATAATTACTGGTGATCTCCTTTATCACATTGTTTACTGGTATCTTTCAAACATCGTAATAACCCAAAAACTGGTTATTATGGCATTTGCTTTAAGTCGCACTTCACTCAAATCATCCTGTAGCATCATTAGCACTTATTCCTTGAATGTGCAGTCTGAAAACTTCCAAAAACATGGCGGCTCTGTTTCAACATTCCGATGACCTGATGAGTCAGAGACTTTCCCCTTGTAAGTCTCCCCAAAATGTTTATTTACTAATTCTATTTATCTGGTTGCTCCTGCTTTTTTAACTATGAAAATGTATATGGTTGATCCTGCTCTACACTGGGTTCAGAGGGGAAACTACAAGTCTGACCCAGCATGATCATCAGAAGCAGTGTACCTGACTTCTGAACCACGACTTAAAGTGGTTCAGCACTTTCATAAAAAAAAAAAAAAACACCACACAAAACAAAACAATCTCCTTGCTGGACAGGGAGACTGCGTACAAAGTGTGTGCATGTGTGTGTGTGACAGAACTCCCTGTGCCAGTAATTACAAAAAATAATGTCTATGCATCTGTGTTGTTAAGGATATTTTTACACACCCTTGGTATGCGATGACCTCAGAAACCTCTTGAGCTTCACTCTCAAGGTTTATGGGTCATGACACACCTTGGGTGTGTAAACAAACTCTATAACACACAGTTACATATACATTATTCTCTATGTTACTGCCCCTTGGATTTTACATTACATTGTAACACCACCACAGCTGTTTCACCCTGAAACCACAGCCCTGAACTAGTAAAGCTGCTATAATACTTCTTGGCTGGCATGGTGTATTTTTTCAACATGGGGAGGAAGGCAATACAAACTTTCATAAGTACACGATAATGAGTGCCTGCTTGTGTACAGGAGGGGATCTTGACCAAAGTCAGAACTCCTGTCTTGAATCTTTTTTTTTTCTTTTAATCTTTGGTAACTAGATAAGGCCCAGTAGGCACTAAGCCTGTTTTCAGGGGCAACTCAGGTACACTAAGGAGGTTAAGTGACTTGTTCATTGCCACACAGTGTGCAAGTGGAGATTGTGAGAATCAAATCCAGGTCTACTGGATCTACCAAGCTCATTCACAGCTCATTACTCTAACTTCTAGACTATACTGGCAGCTCACTAGTCAGAGGGAGTACTGTATTTTTTAAACATGATGTCATGATGTATAATGTTTACCAATCCGTTATATTTCTGATGCTCTTTTTTTTCAATTTTGCCAATTTGAAGTTGCAATTAGATTACAATTCAGTGTCTGCAAGGTACAGCTCTGCCAATTGGTAATTCCAAAATTTATCATCTAAAACTTCACGTCCCAATCAGTTTGTGTGGTGGAGGTCTACAGGCCAGTGACAGATGATAAACACACTGCTCAATCTCTCAGCATTAAAATTCATACTGTTGGCCTTCAAAATTCAGAGCAAATGGCCATAACATGTAGCTTGTTCTTATTTTAAAGAATAATGTCTCTACAAATAGTGTGCCCCATATATGTAGTGTTAAGGAATGTTTTTGTCAAGTTAGTTCAATGATTTAATAGTTTGTATGTTCAGAAATAGCTCTAATGTTATTGAGAAGACCAGTAAACTTTTGTGGAGCAAGGGTAAATTTCAGTGTAAAAATCATACAGCTGAGCCAGCGGGTGGCACTGAGGGTTGAGGCACTGGACACCACACATGGTGTCATGCTGGTGACCCGGGTTTGGGAACAAGCCTGAATTGTCGGTGGTCGGCAGTGGGGGAGGGCTAGGAGCAGGACTGAGTTGCTGAGAAGCAGCTCTTCTCTCTCAGGGACAGATGAGGGGTTTCCCCAGCCTTTGGCTGCCACCTGGTGGAGGACGGATGGCAGTTCAGGCTATGGGAGAGCCCTGTGATTGCCAGGGGTGGGGCGGAAGGTGCTGAGCTGGCACCTGGAGTGCGTGTGCACCTCCACGTGTAAGCAGTGCTGTGTTTGTCAGAGTTCTGGGAACAACTGAGAGAAAATGGGGGGAAAAACATTAAAGTGCATATAGAAAAAAAAAATCATACAGCTATGCCAAATTCATAGTAGTTGAGAGGCATGATGATATATATTAATACGTAGAGTGAGGGGTGTCTATTACAGGATAAGAAGGTTTTCTCATGCAGTTTTGAGTAAGTGGACTGCAAAGCGAAGCTGAACAGTTCTATCAGCCCAAAACAACATACGATAACTATCTTATCTCATAAGAGACACCCTCACTCTATGTATTAATATATTATGAAGCAGTGGAACTGCCTCCAGATCAAAAGTCTACAAATTTTGCTGAGAATGTTTGGTTTATTTCTGCCGTTTTTGCTGGTCTGTCTCGTTCTATCATGTGGTAGTGGTACATTCCATGAGTGGTCATTATGTTCTGACGCTGCTTATATGGCATGTAATGGTGACTGCTTACACTCTGTGTAATCATGGTAGCATGGGATGAGTTCAGATAACATTTTTGTTTATTTGAGCCTTTTGGCAGCATATTTTCCATTGTGCGTTTGGAAAAGGAAAAGGGCTAATTTTTGGCAGTATGTTTTTGATTGTGCATTTGCAGATGGAGAATTGCTTGTACGATGGTGGATGGTAGGAAGTGCAGAAAAAAGCTTTTCATTTTTTTTAACCTAATTGTGGTTTGCTCCCACCATTAATGGAGCAGTGGTTTTATTGCGGGTAAAAAAAATCTAATTTTGGTTTAATACTAGGTGCTGCATTGATATAACGTGCTGAGAATTTCCCTTTAGGTTGGCTGGCTAAACTGACTGTTGTTTGCTGCCTAAACTGCTCATTTGATGCAATGACTGACAATGTCACTTCTGTGGCCAAATGTAATATTTGCAGATCACTTCTGTGGATGAAGGACTGCTTGTTTCAGGAAGTGCTCTCACAGTTCATCGGGAAGTTTTCTGTCTAAATACACTGCTTAGCTATTTGGTTACACTTCCCAATCAATTGTGTGGCCAAAGGAGTGCTCCTTTCAAATGCTGCAGTGGTAGTCCATCCAGAAGTTTTCTGCTTCAATAAACATATTTTTTTTAAAGCAGGTTTCCTCTCAGAGCTGATTCTGACATGAACAGTGTGAGAAGTGAGAGTTACCATTACGGGAATCAGTTCTGTGGAGGAGTGGAAGGCAGCAACTATACTCTCAATAAGAGGTAGAGTAATGCTGCACTCTGATTGGTGAATGGCAGTTCCACTGCTTTATAATGAAATAATGAGGGAGTTGAGAGTATTGAAGCATGCTGAGAGGCATTTGTACTGTACAGTTCAGTAGTGTTTTCTAGAGAACAGTGACCTTTGGGACACAGTGGTCACTGCTTAGACAGTGAGGCCTGTGTCACCATTTGCTCATAGAGAAGAGTGGCTATACATTGTGTAATAAAATGAAAAACACACATAAAATGTAATTTTTTTTTGAGGGAGGGAGGGATACTTGGGAAACTGTGGGTGTGTAGTTAGATGGTTCTATATCATAATGGCGAGACCCTAAAGGCAATTGCCATTATGCAGAAGTTAATAGTTCCAAAAATTTCTTTTGGCACTCTGACACCCTGGTGCACAGCAAAAGGGTGCCAGAGACTTAGTTTTTTAATGTTTTCTGCCCTTGCACCACCTGTGAGGGGCTTTGCCCCTGTACCCCCTTATTAAAGGATTTTCAACTCCAGGGGTGCATGTTGGGGAGAAACAAAAAAAAAAAGGTTCAGGCCGGTGCAACAAAATGCACCAGCACCCAGACCTGAACCCAGTATCCTGCTGACCCATGCCGACAACCCACCCACCACGCCATGGGGTCAGCTAGGCAACAAACTGTGGTACCACCCCTCACATCCCTCACTGTGTGTGCTTGCTCCCACCCCCCCGTGCACATACGTATAGTGACATCTTGTCACTATAGTTGCCCTCCCCCCCATCCTGCCACCCTACCTGTAGCCACCCTGAAATGCGCTGGGGAGTGGGTCACCGTTATTGTAGGCACCCATTCCCCAGCTCTCTTATCACAGGATACCAGTTAGACAGTTAATATACTGTAATCTTGTGTTTTTGCAATTAAATATACTTTAATTTTTCTAAATAGAAAACTTAACTACAACAAGATGAAAAAAAGTTAACAACTAACAGACCAGGAAACATCAAAATGACATACATCTGGCAGAAATATATAAAACATGGAACCTACAACTATGAAAACTAAACACTAACCTAATACAAATAAACACACCTAACTAACCCCCTTCCTCTCCCTCCTACCCCTTCCCCTTCCCTCTTGTGCTATTCCTAACAGAAACAAAAAGGAAAAGGGTGACCATAAAGGAAAAAACAGGCTCCCTAAAGCATAACGATCACAGGTCATCGGTTATATTGGGGTCCAACAAGACTTAAACCTGTACCACATCTGGTGGGACGATGCTATTGCACATTTAGCATTCAGAGCTGTGAAAAACTCCTGGAGCCACTCTAAACGTATAGGCAAGGCCCCTACTTATCTGCGGCACAGTGGGATCAAGTTCTACGGCAAGACTACCATTTGCCACAGAACTTCTGCGGCGGTGGTTTGTAATTTCTGTGGAAGTTCTGCGGCACTAATAAACTACCACATCATAGTGTCAGCTTGTCATCCTGACTTCACTTTCATGGCAATGGTTATAGCAAGCAGGATGATGGAAAGCACAGTATCACTAGTTCAAAAATTAACAGACTTATAGAAATAATTTTATGCCTAAAAAAGCAAAACAAATGTCTCTCCCTTAAGACCCTAGCCTATTGCATAAATGACATATGCAGAGGGGACCTTATGTGATAAATAAGGTATTTCTATATGCATGCTATCTATCCCACTAATGAGGTCTCTACTGTCTATCACTTATTTTGTATGTGCTTTCTACACTACTCATGAGGTTCCCACTGTGTATCACTTATATATTTATATGCAATCTGTAACATACATACAAATATGTGTGTGTGTTTGTGTGTGTGTAGTGAGACAGAGATACTGTATGTGTGTATATATACATATATATATATATTTTTTTTATTTCCATGAAATTGCATCCTTATTCATACAGGTCCCATTGGAAATGGAATCAACGGAATAGAGGAGTTATTGCAAAACTCATTTTTCATATCAACCTGCTTCCCCGACACACTACGTAACACCATCAGGCCATGACATGCATATGAACTGATTGTGAGATAGAGCTCTCCAGCCCATCACAATGTTTCCACCGTGTAATAGAACACTGCACCATAACTTCCCAGACTCCGAGCTGTGATGTGTTCCACCCGTCCTTGTGCTGCCCAGCCACCTCCCAGAGCTAATCTCTGAACCTGAGTTGCCAGCACGGAAACACAGCATGCTACCTTCTGGCCCAACAGCTGTCCCTGCACACAACATTTTTACATAACCTTTAGGTGATTCTGTCAACCAATGACAATAAGTAATCAATAACCCTGGCAAAAATGCACACAGTGCAATTATTTAACAGGTCTATTCTTTAAATAGGTCTACATATTATTATATTCCACTTTTCTGGGCATAACTACTTTATTTTTCTTAAAAATGACAGTAAAATTCATTTTACCAGTTATTCATACCAGATGGCATCTCTATACCTTAAAGGCACAAATAAGTTTGTACAAAGTGAGGTATGGACTTAACAGGTCTGAGCTATTGATAAGGTTTTGTTTAAGTTGGCCCTAGCACAATAATGTAAGACTGAAAATTGTATTAGGCTGTAGTGCAGGTTGAGCAAATATCACCATGCCTGATGTGCTGTGCCACCGTCTCTGACAGTGGGAGCTGTGGTAGATAAGTGACTGTTCATTTCTGTTGCAGAATGCAGCCATTTCATTAGCTAATGTATGATGTTATAGCAATGATAACATCACATTCTGAGCATATAGGGAGGTTTTGAATATAAAAAGAGGGGAAGGGAACTAGATTCTATGGATAAACAGAAATATTAATAAAAAATCACCAAGAAGAGTGAATTCTGCGGCACCGCAGAAGTTCTGGTAGATTGCAAGTTCCGACGCAAAATTCCCAGTCCTAAGAGAATCAGGGGCTCATGATAGGTGTCCAGCTAACTTTCTAGTGTCTCATAATTAATAATTTTGTCACAGACGAAATTAAAGCCATGTACGTCTTATCTTGAGTAGTTGGAATCTGGAATCTGGTCATAATCCCCCAAAATACAAATCTCTACCGTGAAATAATCAGCTTGACCAAAAAAGGGGGAAAGCAACTTCTGTATAAGAATCCAAAGAGACTTAATTTTAGGACAGGTTCACAAAATGTCTTACAAATGTTGTACAAGGTACCCTCACCCTTAGCACAATGGACACAATTGGGGAAGTCAACTGTCCCATTCTGAACAACTTACTAGGAAAGTAATATAAGTCATGTAAAATGTTAAACTGTAAGGCCCGGATATTCAAAGGGGTTGCACCTGGCACAATAGAGTTGAGCCGGCTCAACCCCGCATTGCGCCCTGGCAGGATATTGAAAGGGCTGCCCAGTGCAGTGCAAATGCTGATGCTCTGGGGTGCAATGTAACCGTATGCAGCGCAGATGCAGGGGGTGTGCCCATGCATATGTGGCACATCCCGCTATTCAGTCCGGGATGTGCCGGGCATATGCTGGTGCAACCCTGCATTGTGCCACATAAGGGGGCTCAAAGTTGAGCCCTGGAAAAGTAGGAACAAGTCCTGGCCACCCACAGGTGGTCTGTTGTATTGCAAGGTGCAGCACAGCAGCCGCCCACCATGGGTGGCTACCCGCCCACCCAGAACACTGTTCCCAAACACGCTCAACCCTGATGGTCTAGTGGAACCCCCCCTGCCCATAGCTGCGGTCACATGGTATATGTTAAGAAAGACATCCTTGGCAGTCAAGTAGCCCCCCTCTGTGTTCCCGATTCCCCAGAAACAAAAGCCATGACCATCCCTGGTGGTTTAGTGGTCCCCCCTCCCACTTGAGTCCCCGATTCCCTGATCAATGCCAGTATGACCATCCCTGGTGGTCTAGTGGCCCCCCCAACCATTGCCATGATGGTGGTGTGACACCATAACAAAATGTCCTGGTGATCCAGTGGCACTCCCCATGCCTCCCATCCACACAGAGCCCCTTGCCCACCCCACTCCCCCTATCATCCATGGGCAGCAGCATCCCACCCGCATACCACCTGGCCGCCTGATGGAATGACAGGTACAGTATTGGCTGTAAGCCCATTGGTCTCCAGTGTGGACAATGGGCTTGCAGGGCATACTGTACTAGATGATTCAAATCTGTGAATGACTCATTCACAGATTTGGGACTATCTAGTACAGTATGCCCTGCAAGCTCATTGGTCCATATTGGGGACCAATGGGCTTAGAGCCCATACTGTACCTGGTCATTCATCGGGTGGTCAAACGGTATGCTGGCGGGATGCTGTCACCCACCAATGATGGGGGCAGTGGGTGGGCAGGAGGTTCTGTGTGGGTGGGAGGGGTGGGGTGCCACTGGATCACCAGGGTATTGGTTTCGTTGTACCAAGATCAAGGCAATGGGTGGGGGGCCACTAGACCACCAGGGGTGATCATACTGGCATTGACAGGGGAATCAGCAACTGGGGATGGGAGAGGGGCCACTAGACCACCAGGGATGGTCATGGCTTTTATTTCTGGGGAATCGGGGACACGGGGGGGGCACTAGACTACCAGGGATGTCTTTCTTAACATATAACAAGCAATCCCGGCTATGGGGCAGGGGATGACCCAGGATTCCCACTGCCCATGTCATGCTGTGCAGGGCACCAGGCACAAGTCACTGGCTGCCCTGTGCAAGGCATGCAAATGGGGTCATAATGACATGCAAATGGCCCCATTTGTGCCTTGTATATCTTATGGCCTCATTTGCATGCCTCCAGCTGAATATCATGGGTGATGCACCTAGCACAACTGCACTTGTGCTGGTGCATCCCCGTGCTCCCTATCTGTGGCTTGTGCTGGTGTAGTGCCACTGCACCATGCACAGTATGTGCGTCGACCTTGCCATATTCAATGGTGCTGCACCATGGCACATCACCATTGAATATCACCTGGTCCTGGCCCCTGCACATCCCAGTTGCGCTGTGCCCAGGCTTGCACCACTGCCCGGTGCAGTCTGAATATCTGGGCCTAACAGGCTAAGTCAGTCCTGCTTAATAAACCTATACATATCAGCCCAAATTCTCTCCCAATGACTAGGCAAACAATTCAATTTAAGGGTGTTTTCCCAAGAGAAGGCAATGGGAAGGATCTTATCCCAAGTTTGCTTGGTAATAATTTGATAAATATGGGAAATTGGCTTTTCTTGAACCAAGAACATTGATCATTTAGAAAAGAAAGCACCTACCAGATTTGACCATGTGGGAGTCCCCCAAAATTTAACAAGACAGTACCGAATCTGTACATATTAAAAAAAACTGCTGTGAAGAATGGTTAAACTTAGATTTGAACTCCAGAAAGGAAAGAAACTTATCTGCTCCTACCAGCTCTTCGATGGATTAATTTTGAGTCCTCTCCATTGTCCAGATACAAAAAGTTTATTTGCAATACAAAGATTCCTATTACTAACAAAATCTGGTCAGATCCACCACGGCTGCATAATGAAGCTAGTGAAGTTGTGTGGAATTGTTAAGGAGGCATGGAGAAACTGAGGAGGTGTAAAAAAATGGTAACGTTGAAAATCTGGAGTGAAAAGAAAAAAAATTGATAAAGTCATAAGCTTGCATAGAAACTGCGCAACACACACCTATAATGCAATTATTTTGGGGATTTGTTACACTGGATTTTCAACAAAGACATTTCGGGACCTCTGCTCATGAACAGTGACACTGTGATTTTCTTAATCTGACCCAAATATTGATTTCACACATCGACTGTGCCCATTGTGCTCCAGATGTGCAAAACCACATTTTGGGCAGGATGTGAAAAATGACAGCTATACTGTTCATAAGGAGGTGTGCAAAATGGCAATGTTGAAAATCTGGAGTAAAAATATTAAAAATTCTCAAAGTTATAACTGTGTGTGGAAACTGCTCAACACACGCTCATAACATAGTCATTTTGTGGAATCTTGTCACCAAATTTTCAACATAGGCATTTTGGAACCTCTGCTCATGAACAGTGTTACTGTGATTTTCTTACTCTGTCACAAACATTGATTTCCCACAACGATCGCACCATTGTGTGCCAGATGTGTGAAAACACATTTTGGACAGGATGTGAAAAATGACAGCTGTACTGTTCACAAGGAGGTGTGAAAAAATGGCAATGTTGAAAATCTGTAGTGAAAATATTAAAAATTCTTGAAGCTATGAGTGAGGGTGGAAAGTGCACAATGCACATTCTTTTTTGGATTTTTTCACCAAATATGCAACATAGGATTTTTGGGAGCCCTCCTCATGAACAGTGACACTGTTGGTTTGTTAATCAGTCCCAAAAGGTGATTCCATGCAGTAAGCGCAAAATTACCTTTTGGGACCAAATAAGGACATGACAGTGACTGAACTCATGAGGTGGGGTCCCACACACCCCATGTTGAAAATTTGGTGCCGAAAGTCACAAAAGTGGCTGAGATATCCACCTAAGTTGAAAAAAAAACCTATTTACTGTATGCCATTATATAGTTTGCTGGCATTTCTTCAGTTTGTGGTTGGCTTTGAATAGTGTAGACACATTCTCACATCACCAAAGATCATTACTCCAGGTTCTGGAGAGGTAAGTATGGGGTGGGTGGGTGGGGAGGTGGGTGTGCAGAGGGTGGGTGCAGGCTGAGGGAGGGGGCATCGCAGACAATGAGGGACCATTTTGTTGTTCACAGGTTAAACAAAATAAAAAAACTGTTGCAGAAAGGTTTTCTTTGTTACAGGGACATCTGGCATCCTGGGGCCATCCCCAACATGCCACCTGGATGTTTTGTGGGGGGAAACTGGAGTCAACAAGGATTGGGCACCCTATCAGCAAAGAAGAAAGGGTCTTTGTTTGGGGGGGCATGATGCTGAGGGGGATTGGGCTCTCCCTTGGCAGACAAATTATTGGATGGGGGACCATTCTGTTGATGGGGACTGGGCCCCCCCATCAGCAAATGAACTGGGGAAGGGGCATGCCCACAAGGGGGATTGGGCACGCCCAATATCAGCTTTCTGGGGACTAGAGGCAAACATCAACATTGACAGCAGCCATGTTTATTGAAATGTTACACCAGGCAAGGCACACCCTGCAATGAGGGGGTGCTCCCTCAGTGCAGTGGCAAAATTCTTTCAAGCTGGTGGCAGGCTTTTGCACTGCTGTCATAGACAGCATGCTAATTTATTGTTGCCACAGAGACAAGCCCCACAGAGCAGTGGGAGCATTGGCCACAACACAGCAGCACATTCACAAACTGCTACTCCTGCAAGCTGTCATATGTTTCTTGCACATGCGCACAAGCAAACATAAAAAGCATGCCTAAAAAACAACATGGCATGATCAGTCTCTGCAGTCCTGTAACTGCCAGAGGTTGGCAGCTCTACTGAAAACTTTTTTGGGGGTCTGCTGCCAAGTGTGTAAAATTAATAACACTGCAGGAACCTGTGTGTGTGTGTGTGTGTGTGTGTGTGTGAAGGAAGGACTCTGCAGGCAGCTGAGTCTTTCCAGTGCACAAATTTTTGACTGTGATGGTTAATTTCACTGTTGCACCATGTGCTAGTACAACAGAAAACACAAGGGGAAACAAGCATTTGTCAATGCTGAATATTTGCTTGTGGGTATTAGCATTGGAAATGCAGGTGTTAGACAGATGCAGAAATGGAATGGCAGTGAAGTACTGAACTTCACACCAACCCCACCTCTGCCCTGCAGAGACGGATCGGCATTGGGGTATGTGATTGGGTCATCGTCCATAATGTTAATGCCATTTCACCTCACCCTATCCTGCAGACACTGACAAGTGTTGAGGTGTGCCTTGGGGTGTTCGACTTTACAGTCACCTCATTCCATAAGGACATAAGCTGAAATGGGTGCAGTACAGGAGAATGAGGTGAACTCTGGGGCTGAAGAGTCCAAGGCATACCTTGATGCCTGTCACTGGCTGCAGAGTGGAGGTGGAATGGCATGAGCATTAGAGTTGGCAGTCCAAAGGCACACCCCTGATGCCTGTCAGTCTGCACAGGGTGGGATGTTATGGTAAGAAACCCCTAATGCTCTTGGCATTTGTTGGTATTTGCACTACAAATCTTCAACATGGCCTTTTTGTGACCCCCACCTCATGAAGAGTGGCACTGTGATTTTGTTAATCTGTCCTGAACGTTGCTTTCCAACAGCGACCACACCATTCTGCGCCAGATGTGCAAAACCACAGTTCAGGCAGGATATGAAAAATGACAGCTGCACCGTTCATAAGGAGTTGTGAAGAGATGGCAATGTTGGAAATCTGGAGTGAAAATATAAAAAATTCTCAAAGTTACGAGCGTGCGTGTAAACTGAGCAATGCATGCTTGTAACAGAGTCATTTCTTTAATTCTTTCACCAAATTTTCAACATAGGCATTCTGGGACCCCTGCTCATGAATAGTGTCACTATGATTTTCTTCATCTGTCCCAAACATTGATTTCCCACAGTGAGTACGCCATTGTGCGCCGGATGTGCGAAACCACATTTTGGACAGGATATGAAAAATTACATCCATACTGTTCGTAAGCAGGTGTGCAAAAATGGCAATGTTGAAAATACGTAGTGAAAATATTAAAAATTCTCAAAGCTACAAGTGTGCGTGTAGACTGCGCAACGCTTGCTCGTAACATAGTTATTTTGTGGAATTCTGTCACCAAATTTTCAACATAGGCATTTTGGGACATCCACCCACGAACAGTGCCACTGTGATTTTCTTAATCTGTCCTGAACATTGACTTCCCACAGTGGCCACGCGATTATGTGGCGGATGTGCCAAAATGCATTTTGGGCAGGATGTGAAAATGACAGCATTATTGTTCATAAGGAGGTGTGAAAAAATGACAATGTTGAAAATCTGGAGTAAAAATATTAATAATTCTCAAAGTTATAAGCGTATGTGGAAACTGCACAATGCTTGCTCATAACACTCATTTTTTGCAATTTTTTCACAAAATTTGCAGCATAGGCTTTTTGGGAACCCATCTCATGAACAGTGGCACTGTCATTTTGTCAATCAGTCCCAAAAGGTGATTTAGTGCAGTGCTGCGAAATCACCTTTCCAGACCAAATAATGAGAAGACAGTGACTGAATTGATGAGGTGGGGTCCCAAGAACCCCATGTTGAAACGTTGGTGCTACAATTCACAAAAATGGCCGAGATAGGCACCAAAGTTGAAAAAACCCATTAATGCCATTATACAGCTTACCAGCATTTCTTCAGTTCATGGTTGGCTTTGAAGAGTGCAGATGTGTTCCCAGCCCACTGACGATTGCCGTGCTAGGCTCTGGAGATAAGTATGGGGTGAGGGGAGGGTCTGGGTAAGTGAGGTGTGTAGAGGGTGGTTGCATATTGGGGGAAGGGCACGAGACTAAATGAGGGACTGTTTTCTTTTTTTTCAGGTCTAAAAAAAAAACAACTCGTGACTTTTACCATGCTGGGGTGGGATCCCAGCGTGCCACCTGGAAGTTTGTTGGGGGGGTCATGGAGCCGATGGAGATTGGGCACCCTGTCAGCCATACATTATGTGTGGGGGCACATGATCATGTGGGGTGGGCTCCCAGCATGCTACCTGGTGCTTGTTGGGGGGGGCTGGGGCCAATGGGGATTGGTCTCTCCCGTCGTCCATACAGTGTGCTTGGGGGGAAGGTGCATCAGCCAAGGGGGATTGGGCACCCTCTTGGCACACATCAAATGGAGGGAGGGGTGCATCATGACAAAGGGGATTGGCTACCCCTTTGGCAAATGAACTGAGGATGGGGCATGCCGACAGAGGGATTGAGCACCCCTGATGTCAGCTTTTCTGGGGACTGAAAGAGGCGGACAGCAACAGCCGCTGCCATGTTTATTGAAAGGAGACACCAGGCAAGGCACGCCCTGCAATGAGGGGGCACTATCCTCATTGCAGCAGATAAATCATTTCAAGTTGGTGCCATGTTTGCTGAACTAGTGTCAGCAGCAGCATGCCACAGCATTGGGAAAAGAGGGCCAAGCCTCTAAATGCAGTGGGGGCACTGGCCGCCTCAGTGCCACACCTCCAAAACCCTGCTTCTCTCCTAAGCTGTTACATACTGTTTTTTGTGTATGCACACAGGCAAACATAAAAAAACAGCAGTACAGTAAGCAACCCAGTACTCTATCCTGAAAATTATAATAATTTCTCCATGTCCATGTTTTATGCTTATATTGTCTGTTGTCTGCTTTCAATGTTTAGCAGTAAATGTGGCCATCGACACACAGAGGTCACTGATCAGTGCAAAAGGTTATACACCTTAGGTTGTACCTTGACTTTAAACCTCCAGGTACTGTTTTTTTTTGTCACAGGGTAACCCTCCCCCGCTGAGTGCAGGTCTGTTTACTCATTAGTGTTTAGATATGCTTTACTCACACTGAAGTTTAATAATGTTTGTAGTTTGTTTGTAGATTTAATTTCTGTGACCTACACAGTGTTCTGATATGCTCCACTCAGACAAAAGAGCTTCCTTGCTGCTATAGCATCCCCTTTAAGCTAAACACTTATCCTGGCTTCTTCTTCCCCCTTCCCCAACCCTTTTTCTATTTCCTTATACTTAATGCATCATTTTACCTTTACAACTGCTCATTAATGTCCTCCTCCCATTTGTAATAATGCTGTACATTTATGTTAATGGCTCTGTAGCATATGTCTTAGTCTCTGTTCTTAATTGTATGTTACTTTGTCCAGGACCATCTTGCAAATGAGCTTGCTCAAGCATGTTTCTTGCATGGTTAAATAAAGTTTTTTGCTTGATTGATATTTAATTTGGATCATACTGCCAATTGCATTCTAGATTTCCTTTCTGTGACATAACTAGTGTTCAGATACATGGAGGCTTAAAGTCACAGATCATCCCTAGCTCAGGTTACTTAATAAATAAACATACACAATAATGTTTAATATTTTCTCCATTTAATGGTCAAAACAAACAATACATGCCCCCCTTGTCCAGGGAAAATAATTGTGGACAGCATTTCCTGTAATGTTTGCTGTGACCATTACATGGAGAAAATATCTGATAAATATTAGTGTGGATTATGTTAAACCTCCAGGTACTGTTTTTTTGTTACAGGGTACCCCCCCCCACTGAGTGCAGGTCTGTTTACTCATTAGTGTTCAGATATACTTCACTCACACTGAGGTTTAGTAATGCTCATATTGTGTTTGTAGATTTAATTTCTGTGACCTTCAGTGTTCAGATATGCTTCACTCACACAACTGAGTAATAAATTATTTTGTATAAAGCTTCTTGTCCCTTGAATCCTCCCCAGAAATGAACCACAAACACACCATTTTTAAATCTTTGGATGCTCATTGGCAAACATATTACTATTGGCACAATCCATCCATCTACAGTTCAGTTGTCATGTCCAATCACATACATTTATCATAACATAATTTAGTCTTCCACATTCTTCTCCTTCTGGCCTAATCTTCCTCCTGGTTGTTATCTTACTTCCATTCTTGTGGATCCGGACACTGAATCTGGCCCCCTCCTCTGCCACCAGAACCAGGCCAGTTCCCTGTTGAACCCAGACCTCCCCTTCCAGGCCCAGACACTCTGTATTCGGCATCCATACCTATTCCCCCTCCCCCTTTAATCCACGCCTGGGCTCCTTGCCCCCAGCCCGTAGTCCCCTCCCCTCCCCACCTCTATCCCCCTCACCCCTTTTATTTATTCTCCCCCTTTTATCTCTTCTCCTCTACTAGCACCCTTCTCATGTGCTCCTTGTTATACCTTTCATCCTTGGGTACACTGTGCCCCCCCATGGGGCTCCACCTAGCCCCCGTGCTCTCAGCTTGCTCTTCACAGCTCCATACATATGGCTCCCCATAACCCAGGGCCCCTCAGGCACCAACCATTCTTGCCCGCTCCAGACTATGTGCCAAAACCTGTCCCCCCCACGTCCCCTTTTTACAGGGTAGGTGGGTGGGAAAATACCAGCAAAAGAGGGATATCTGCCTATGAGCTGCCCTTAAATAACCCATTACGACCTCAATCAGGACCCCTGTTGCCCCCTCCCCCTGGCCAATCTCCAGGCCCCTGAGCTCCTTGTCATATGACACCCACCTTTGTCCCCGCCCCTGCCTTGTGATGTCACTGGCTCCTCCCCCTTCCCCCAGCCCCAACCCCAGGCTTCCTACCTTGATTTCTGGGAGGGGCCTAGGATAACCTGGCTTGCCATTTAGTTGGCAAGTTTAGTGTCCCTTGAACCCCCCAGATATGAACCACAAACACACCATTTTGAAATCTTTGGATGCTCATTGGCAAACATATTTATTAATTATTATTGGCACAATCCATCCATCTACAGTTCAATTGTCATGTCCAATCACATACATTTATAACATAATTTAGTCTTCCACATTCTTCTCCTTCTGGCCTCATCTTCCTCCTGGTTGTTATCTTCCTTCCATTTTTCAGGATCTGGACACTGAATCCGGCCCCCTCATCTGTCACCAGAACCAGGCTGGTTCCCTGTTGAACCTGGACCTCCCCTTCCAGGCCCAGACACTCTGTATCCAGCACCTGTACCTATTCTCCCTCCCCCTTTAATCCATGTCTGGGCTCTTGCCCTCAGCTCATGGTCCTCCCCTTCCCCCACCTCTAGCCCCCTCCCCACCTCGGCCGCCTCCCACTTTTATTTCTTCCACTGCCCTCCTCCCGCTTGTGCTTGGAAGGTGGAGCTCCACCCTTGCAGGTTAAAACCTCAGGCCTCTTTGGGCTATCCTCCCCACTAGCTCACTAATTGGCCTTAGGAATAGACACATCCCGAACTCTGTCAGGTGCACCCCGTCTGATCTGTAGATCACCACCTGCTCATGCATTATGTCCCTGTGCTGGATGTGTACCCCTCCCATCTCTATGACCGCTCTTGCTCCCTTCTGTTAATCTGCTTCCTGACCTTTTCTATAAGTCGAAGTCCTTGGCTCCCCTCCAGACCCTCCTGGACATGATCTCAGACCAGCCTATGGTCACGCCCAGCCACCAGCCTTGAATGGCTTCAAAAATCCCTCAACTTTCTTTAACCTAACTCCCCCCAGGGTATCCCACCAAGGTTTTTGCCACCTAAATGCACCACTATGCAATCCAGCCTGCCCCATTGCCCCTTCACTTCCTGCAGGAGAGGCAACAGTTGGGCCGTTTCATACCCCTGATGCCTTTCCATTGTATTCTGGTGCAGTTTGATTCTTGGTGCAGTTGGGTCCCTCTGCCAGTGGTGGCTGCAACCCATTCTGCCCAGTACACAAACGAATGCCCCATGATCCACACCTTCCATCTGGTACCTGCCACGGGAACAAAAGAAAATAGTGTGAGTCATCATTTGTTAGCACCTGACATACTGTTTCTAACTGTCTGACCTCCAGCAGCCAATTCCCTTCAGTTCTTCCACTTTGTCCGCTCTTTTTGCCACCTCCGAGGCCACTCCAATCCTGAAAGAGTGTAGGGCGAATTTGCTTGGCTCTTCCCCTATAAAAGCTAGTGCCTTCCTCATTACTGCTTCCACCTGGAATGCCGTGACTGGCATTCTGTCCCCATGCCAGAACATCGCCCCTCTGGTGCTGCCCCAGTGTTTCTCATACTCCTCCCATGCAGCCACTGTACAACTCAGTGCCCTGGGCTTCTGGTGCAGGGTCACTGTGGTTCCCCCACCCATCCTGGTCTGTTTTTGACCTGGCCAACCTGATGGAGATGGCATCCTCCTATACTCATACCCTTTCATGTCATAATGAGAGTTCGGGTGCCTCTTTTTGTGGGGGACACCACCTCCTCCACCCTGATTGCCCCAGCTGCCTTTACTGTGAAGACCACCCTGAAAATGCAAGCCTCCTGAGCTGAGCTGCACACACTTCATGTGGCCCCCAACACCTTGTTGAACAGCTGGCTCAGGGGTCCATCATATTTCTGGCCCCCTGGCTTGTGCCCCCATCCCCCCAACCCCCTTCTTTCCCCACATGTCCTGGAGCGTTTTGTCCATTTTGTCTATCCCTGCCTCCCCTCTGTCCCCCAACAGCCACACCAAGTACTCCTTGAGGTTGCCATCTTTGGTGACATCCACCATGTCCTTACCCCCATCCAGGCTTCTGTTATCCAGCTCCAGCTGTGGCTGTGGAACCGCCACTGGCTTGGGGATGGCCTTCACTCCTCAGGGCTTCTTAGCTGGTTGCCATTTCCCTGTCCATTTGTCCCACTTCTTCTATTTCTGCTGCACCTCCTCCTCCTTCTCCTCTTTCCGTTTTGCTGCAGCCATGAGCTCTGACATCTGTCCCATCAGTTTAGTAGCCTCCTCCATCATCCTCTTGCTGATCATGTTTTTTCTTGGGCGCAATCTCTGTAAAATTACTATGGGTGGAAATAAAAGAACATGTCAAACCATGGTTCTACTGGTCCTCTCTCTGCTGGACCACCCTAGTGTTATGCCTCCAGCCACAGCCAGGCTCACCTCATGCTGGGGTTTTTCCACTACTTACCCCGGTGCTATGCCTCTGGCTGTAGCTGGGCTTGCCCCATGCTGGGAGTTGTCCACAACCGATGATCAGCCCCCCCAAAGCTTTCCCAATGGCACACAGAGCCTAGGCCACCAGCCCAGGGCCTTTCCATGTGAACAGTGCCTAAAACCCATAGCTCATGGGGACCAGAGCTCACAAACTACCTGACACAGATTTGACCTGTAGCCCTCCTAGGCACTAGGACTACTACCCTTATGCTGGCCCAATTAAAACTGGTACTAATGCTCCTGTCATGCATGAGAGAGAGGCCCATGGCCCCATTACCCTACCTGTCTATCTTCCAGTGGAACCACAGGCAGGTAGAGAAAACAAGAGGGAGTCACTACAAATTCCAAAATAAATCCTGTGGCTGCATTCAAAACATAAACCAGGGAGACATGCTTCACTGACTGTCCCCACACTAGCATCACCACACTAAAATCCTGTCTTAAAACAGTATCAACCTCTATAAACAATCCCACTGCTCAGCTTCAGTGCAAAATGCCAAGCAAATGCCTAACATGAGAGCCTTTTTAAAGCATAAATGCTACTAAAATGCCATTCCATTTACAACGCTAACATCCAGCATACCAAGAACGCGTTCCCAAACTCTGTAAAAAAGGAATGCCAGCAGTAACCAACTAATAAGTCACTACAAGATTAAATATGCTTACCCAGCCCCTAACTGTTCATCCTAAATACCCAGAAATGTTATCTTTTTTATAGATGCCTGTTATTGTGAATCTTTTAAAATGCTTAAAATAAACATTATTCTTGTTAAACCCAACTCTTAAAACCAGTCAAATGCCATGCATACTTTACTGGGCCTGGCGTGCCATGTGATCAGCAGGTCCCCAAACCTATATTCTCTTATTTATCTTTATAAATCTTTTAAATAATTTACTTTCTAGTCTCCACCAGGCAGGACAACACCTCTCAGCAAACCCACTTGTAATTTATCTGTCTCCAATGCCTGCTTTAACCTATTAATTAGCAAACCATAAATTCTTAAATCACTTGCTTTTTTAACAACAGCTAGCAAGCAGTGGCCAATCTTCCAGCATATCTTTTCTTTTTTTACAAATCTTTGAAATAAATACCTTAAACTATGAAACGTCCATTCTGTATTAAAAACTGGCTCTCCTTTGCTCTAGCAAAACTCCCTTACAAAAGGACTCTGCTGGCTGCCTGAACCAGAGTACTAGGCCCTAAATTCCATGCAGTCAGCCATGCAGCCAGCAGGCCAAGACAGAAACCTCTCACCAAACCAGCCTGTAATTTGTCTGTCTGCAATGTCTGCTTTAACATATTAATCAGCAAACCATAAATTCTTAAATCTCTAACAAGCAGTGGCTAATCTTACAGTGTATCTTTTTTTAAAAACATATCTTAGAAATAAATACATTAAACCACAGAAATTCCATTCTGCATTAAAACTGGCCCCTACAGCCTGCAGCCAGGTCATGCTCTAGCCTCTGGCAAGCTTAAGCAACAAAATCACAGTAGTTGCTACATTCTTTCTCACACAAATACTGAAAAACAATTCCTTAAAGCAACAAAACCACATCAGCTGCTAGCATACTTCTTAAAACCAATCTTGTATCTGCATGGCTGTCCCTTTTAAAAACCGCACAATTTCCACTGGGCCTAGCCAAGCTACCACCACATGGCCTGTAGTGGCCTAGTTAAACAGATTGTGCCTTACCTTGTTCACCAATGAATGTGCTAAAACTATAAAAAATCCCAGCAAAGAGGGCTAGCTGCCTGTGAGCTGCCCTTAAATAACCCATTAAGACCCCAATCAGGACCCCTGTCAGCCCCTCCCCCTGGCAATCCCCCAAGCCCCTGGGCTCCTCATCATATCACACTCACCCTTGTCCCCACCCCTGCCTTGTGATGTCACTGGCTCCTCCCCCCATCAGCTCCAGGCTTCCTACCTTGATTTCTGGGAGGGGCCTGGGACAACCTGGCTTGCCCTTTAATTGGCAAGCTTAATTTTCCTACAGACTCCATCCTCTTCCTCTGTCCATGACATTATCACACTCTATATATTAAATTTTAAAGCACAAAACCTGCTCATATGCTAACATCCCTAAGCCTCCAGTCACTTCACACAATAATGGCAAATGTCAGGTGCCAGGATCTATAGAAAAACTGCCAGACTTTCTGTCTGAGGTGGAAATTACTTTAAATTAATTTCCCAGTAATTCACATTTTGTGAATCTTGCATGCCAGTGTCAAATCCACTTTCCATGCAAAGGATATCAGCTTAAGCAAGGCCTTTGTGTTTAGTGCCTATATGGTGTTACAGTGTTGGATGTATCACATACAACATTTGCTTCTGAGGTTGCTGGAGATAAGCAATCTTAAATTACTGCTAAGAAACCAGACCCACATAGTCTGGATCTATGGACTGAATGTGACTGGCTAATAGTTAACTACCTCCCTGCATTACTGTTACTGATACCGTATATCTTAACCAAAATATTTCCTTGTTACATGGATCAACTCAAAATAAGTGACTCTTCTGTGTATTTCCTACAAACTTCTTCACAAATCAGATTATTTCTATGATGTCCTTTACAGGACTAACATTTCCATTGCTGTACCAACTCTGGTAAGTTTTTTTTTTCCTTTTAGGAAAGATAGAAATGATGATGTATCTCTCATGTTCTGGTGTGTGTGTGTGTGTGTAGTATTTGGTTACTTTATTGATGTCTCCTATGGAGGGACTCAGAATGTGGATAGTTTTTTAGCAAATTCAGAGAAATCACAGACACACCAGACTTGGACATTAGGTGAAGTTTTCCTTTAGCTTCTCTCAAGCTAAAGGCAAGCCAATATAAAACTACTATAACTAGCTTGCCTTGAGGAAGGGTGAACATGGGCAGGACCCCTTAGCAATTGAGATGCATTTGCAACAAATAAGTCAAGGTGGACTAACTTACCATAAAACTCTTGAGTCTCCCTATATTTCCTAACTGAAGTGATACAGGTATGCTTTTTTCCTTTTGCATTTCATGCTGGCATTTGCAATGGCCCCTGCAAATTAATAATACTGCTTGTGTCAGTAACTGTGCTTTTACTGTTATTTGAGAAAAACATCACCCTTGATAGATTTTTTCATTTATTTCAGCATTGTTGTCCCCCCACCATTCATGTGGCATGAAGCACAGTGCTAATTTTAGACACTGACTGTACTGCACTACACATACGGGATATGACATGGGTGAGAGTGAGATAGCAGAAATATCTCCAAAAGCTGCCATTGAACTGTTGATATCCCATGAGTTATGAAGCCACAAGTGGGATATATAGAGTTCAGTGGCAGTGAGTGGAGATATTTCTACTATCTCACTGCCACCCATGTTATGTTTGAGTTATACAACAATTGTGGGTCTCTCTTTTTTTCAGTTTTAAAGTTATTTGCATTTGTTTGTTGCAAAAAGTGAAAAAAATAGATTTTTGCTGTTTTTTGTCAATTATAAAAAACTAGAACTTATCTCTAAATGAAACACCACTCATTTTGTAGATCTTTTTGTGCTGAAGAAATGTTGTGCTCACAGTACCATGCTATTATTTTTTGTTTTAAAGTTATTTGCATTTGTTTGTTGAAAAAGTGAAAAGAAAATAAATTTTCTGCTGTTAATTTCTTATTTATAAAAAAATAAAAGGTACCTATAAATGAAACACCACTCATTTTGTAGATCATTTTGTGCTGAACAACTTTCGTGCTCACAGCACAATTCTATCTTTTTTAGTTTAAAGTTATTTGCATTTTTTCCAATTGCTTAACCAGAAGTAGCACACTAAGCTGAAAGCTTGTTTACAGGTGCAACCTAGAAGCACAGGGAAGTTAAGTGACTTGCTCAGTGTCACACAGTATGCAAGTGGGGGCTATGAGATTCAAACGCAGGTCTCCAGATTTGTAGCTCGGAGCCTTAAACCACTGCACTATACTGCCTCCCAAACATTTGGGTTGCATTGGCTGGGAACCAAACTAGGGCCTCCATCATGGCAGGTGAGAATTCTACCACTGAACCACCAATGAATACGATTAGTACTGTTACTGAGGCTGAACATTCTAAATGAGTTCCAGACCTTTCGTGACATACCCAACTGGCCAAGATATCCATTGTGACATACCCAACTGTGAAGATAAAAAATGATATCTCACAAGTGGTCAGTGAGATATCTCTTTTATCTTCCTGAAAAGAGGTACAGACATGTTGCATAAATTGTTTTCAGTAGTTGACCACATTACAATATATGTCAAGATGCTAAAAATATTTGTTTTGACATTGGATACCTAACTGAAGTGAAAAAAATATTTTTTATTTCTTTTTATAGTTACAGTTTTGACCAACAATAAGGATATTCATAAGTGAAAAAGTAAGGTGATAATTTAGTACATCATTACTGAAAGAGAACATTAAGCTGGTTATAGTGAACAGCAGACTTAATTTTATATCACATTATGATGCAGGCAGATGCAAGATATACTTTCTATATCTTCTTTGTCAAAAACCTCAATGTTCCCTCTGAGGCTGTTCTTGCAACCTAGGAAAGGTATAAATGATGAGGTATCTCCTCCCTATTCCTGGATGCAAGTTCCTTCCACCCTGGTAACACCTGCATGCCCTTAGTGGGTGGCACCTGCTTGCCTTCCTCCCCCAAGCCTATCCATCTAGGTGTCCTAGTCATGCCCCAAGACAAAGTTCTGCCTCCTCTGATGTCTTGCAGGGAGGGAACATGAGCCAGAGAAAAAATAGTGTTCTCTAAATCACATACACACTCAGGCAGTGTAGTGATGAGGCTTCAGTGAAGGACAGTATTTTTAACAGTCTACCATGTTGTTTGGAAGGTAATTATGCAGGGAGTCCTTTTCGCAAAGCAATACATCTGCAGGCTCTGCCTACTGCAGCCATAAAAACGGATTAACTGAGATCCTTATAATAAGAAAGTTTTAAACATTTACAGAATTGAAAATGTACTTTCATAGACCATCCAATATGAGTAGATCATAACTCCTTTGGTAGATTGGTCAGAGGGTTGTACAGTAAGGAGGCCAGAGATATGTGATACTTCTCCACTAAGTTTTTTTTCCATAGTCAGACAGATTGGTAAATAAGAACAGGTACACTCTAATAGGCCCCATTTAAAGTACTTGGCACCATGCAAAGACAAATAATTACTATAAAAATCTGGGAGATGCAGGCCTCCAAGTTGATGTGGCCTACAGAGTTGTTAAATGTCCATTGTGGGGGCTTGCCTAACCAAAAAAAATGCAGAACAAAGGGATTGTAAATTGCTAAAGCAGTTGTTCAGGAGTACAATATTTAACATACGCATAGGGTACATTAAATGTGGCAGGGCATTCATCTTCAGGATATTTGCCTACCCAATAGTGATAAGGGTAAGTGTCACCAACAGTTCAAGTTCTGTTCAATTTGTTTCATTATCGGGTCTAAATTGAGAGACTTTAACAAAGCCAAGGCTCGAGTAATTTTAATAACCAAGTATGTTATAACTTTTGATTCCCATTGGAGTCACAGTTCTAAAATTTCCTCTTTGGTACAGAAAAGAGATGAAGGGTATACCATGGTTTATAAAGGGTATACCATGGTTTTATGTAAATATAACTTATACCCTGAAAACTTGCTGAATTGAGAAATAATCTGGAGGACAGCCGGTAATGAAGAATACCAATGAGAAATATGAAGCAAAATGTTGTCCACAAAAGTGGATATTTTCACTTCTACCTTGCCTGCTTTTATTCCGTTAACCAAATCAGATGAGTTAATTTTACATGTCAGTATTTCTATATATAAATTAAATAAAAATGGAGAGAGAGGGCACCCCTGACGAGTACTCTGGCTAAATAAAAAATGTCAGAAAGTTCATTATTACATAAAATTCTTGCGGAGCATTTTGTATATAATATTTTAACCCTAGACACAAAGTCCTGAGGGATGCCATATTTCAGCATGACAATAAACAGATAGGACCAAACCACACAGTCAAAAGCTTCCTCTGTGTCCAGGGAGATCAACACCACGTTATTAACATCCTCCCTAGAGGCAGAGAAAAGACGGAATAACTTCTGGAAGAGGTCGCTGGAGTGTTGACCTGCTACAAGCTGGCCTGTTCTGGACCAATAAGTGCACTCCAGACCTTACTCAAGTACATATCCCAAATTTTTGCATAAATCTTGACATCCACATTTAATAACGATATAGGGCAGTAGTTTTCTGCCCTACTAGGGTCTTTCCTAGGTTTGGGAAGAAACACAATGCGAGCTTCAAATGGAGAGGTTTCCTGGATGTCAGAGGTATACAAATAATTAAACAAATTAATCAATAAAGGAAGTAGCTCTTCTTTAAATGTTTTATAAAAAAGGGGAAAAAAACTCTGGACCTGTTTTTTTTCCAGTTGAAGTGCTGAGATGGCCACAGAGACCTCCGAATCTGTAATAGGGCCAATCAGCATTTCCTGCTTAGTCGTTGACAGTCTAGGTAAGTCAAGATTGGTAAAAAAGTCTTCCAGGCCCTGTAAGGAAGAGAGGTCTAAGTGTGGGCCTGAATATAGCTCTTGATAAAAAGTTTTAAAGATTGATGTCATCTGTTTGACTTCACAAGTTGGAGTATATGTCTGGGGGTCGACTCAAGTAGAAATACACTGGGAGACACTCCATTGTTTAAGGAGAAAGGCTATCAATTTACCCACCTTATCGTCCTGACTGATGCAGGTTCCTTTAATATGTGATACTGCCAGGTCCACTTTTTCTAAAAGATAAACTGAGTATTTAGCCTGCAACTGTGCCAGTTCTACGCGAACATCTTCTGAGGAGTGTGGAGAAAGGGACTTCTCGAATGATCTAATATAATGCATAGTGGTGGGCGAAGTGGGCTCAATCCACTCCGCTGAGCGATTCGCGGAGCAAAGGTGATTCGCGGAGTGCTCCACAATGCGAAGTGGAGTACTTCACATTATAATGAGGAACGCAAAGTCCATTGGAAGCAATGACTTCACGTTACTCTGTCTCCCCAGGCCACTACTCTGCCAAATTTAAGGTGAAGTGCATTGCAACATTGAGTGTGTGTGGTGAAAGACAGTGAAAGTGTGCTTTTTGGAGGGGCATATCTGTGGTGTAGGTACATTTAAATTGGAGAAATAATGATTTCTTTGTTTTTTGGTTATATTTTTGTTATATAACTGACTGTGTTAATGTACACACTGTAATATTGTCAGTAATAGTAGAAATGTTCTTGTTGTTTGTTGTGTGGATGTGGTGCAGCAGTTAAGTTCAGGTTGTTTGCATTACAAATTTACAATATGTAACGTGGCATAGTACTGAACTTTTGCATTTGCTATGCATTCCTCGTTCAGCATTGTACACAAACTGTTCTGTGTGTGAGTGTGTGTGCAGTGTTGCGTGCATCAAATAATACACCTTTTATTGTGCCACAGACTAGTGTAATTGCAGGCACAGCAGTGTGAACCTGCTATCCACTGCAGCTGCCTGATTTTGTACTGCGATCATGCTATCTGTTCTTAGTTTTGCTGCGTGTAGTGCCGTAAAAATGAGCACTGTCTGCATTCAGTGCTCCCCCCACCCCCACTTTCAAAAGGTATTTTTTACCAGATTGGATTGTTTTTGTGACCTCATCAGCACCACTGGTTACTGAAGTTGTTTTAATTCCGTGACAGTCTCGGAGTAGTCTCTTATCTGTTATTGAAGCCACAGTTGTTTATTTGGCTTCACATCCAGCGTCCACCCAATCAGAGAGTGAACGTATCAAAATCTGAATTTGGTTATAATATTTGCGGTCGATCCCCCAAAATGCCTGCAAAGAGATGTGCAAGCAAAGCTGTTTCTCGCCATGGCAATGTTGGCAGTAAGATGTTCTGTGGGTGTGGTAGTAGTATGCAGACGCAGACGTGCATTGCTGATGTGAGGAAAGGTATTTCTCTTGCAATGTTTTTTACAGCCCAATCAGTAGATTCACTCTTAGTTGGAGGAGATGATGTTTTCCCAGCCGGTAGTGTTAGTGTTACTGGTGTTAGTGGTGGTGGAGTTAGTATTAGTATTGTTGCATCAAGTTCTAATTCCGACCAGTGTACCGTATTCAAAAATATTGAGTGTGAAGCACTGCAAGTGAGTGGCAGCATAGATGATGTCATATTTCCCAGTAACATCCCAGTAACTGAACCTGAGGATTCTGATAATCATGTCAATGATAGCATACAATGTGATATTCCATCCACTGTGGCACTTAACGTCACGCATATTCCATGCAGTGATTCACAGTGTGGTGAAAAAATATCAGGTGATGGTGGTGTAGATGCTGATGATGAATGCGATGATGATGATGATGTTGCTGTTGTTGCAACATGCAGTCCACATGCTAGCATCTAAGCAGAAGATGTGGATGTGTGTGACGCTGATGAATATGATGATGATATTATTGACCCCAGTTGGGAACTGGAGAAAAAAGAAATTAAAAGTGGCTGTGTCTGAGTCTGTTTGCAGGAATCCCCCGTAAAAACTTGTGATCTATCAGTTTTATTTGATGATGATGACCCAGTAATCAATATGATAGGTAGTCGTGGTGGTTAGTTGCAGTCCAGGTGTGCAATGCCCGAAACATCACGTGCCCCCCCACTTCAGTGCTTACAATAACGGACTTAAATAAGCCACATCATGGACATGTTAAAAGCAGAGCATTACAATCCCTTGTTTGGGATTTTTGTTCAAGATGCAAATGATGATTCAGTTGCAATCTGCCAGGTTTGCCATGTGTGTGTGAGTCGAGGTAAAAAGGGGAGCCATCTAGGCACAGGAGGACAGCATACACATCTTAAAAATAGGCACTTGGCACTGTGGATCCAACACAAGCTGGCAGCTAATACCACAGTGGGACGTTCACCCACATCACCGGCAACCATAGCCAGCATGCTGTCCCCTTCCATGACTGTTAAGCCCAGTAGGAAATTAAACATGTGCAGTAGTGCGGTAATAAGAGCAGAGGATTACTACAGGCATGATGAGGTGGAGGACCATAATGACTTTGAAATGTTGTCCAGTGCTGGTGAGAGTAGCAGTTTTTGTGGTGGTGGTGGTGAATGCAGCATGTCTAGTGCAAGTGGCACATCAACCCCGGTTGGCAAATATGGCAAAATAACTGCATTTCTGGATTTGTCATCATCACCTGTGCAACCGTCTTTATCAAATGTCCATACTTCATCGCCTGCCAATGCCATTCATCACAGAGCACAATCATTTGTGATCAACACATCCTGTGTAAACATTTAAGTCAGCCCATGTTACAGAGTGTTTTTGCGCATAAGATTAAGTACCCCCGAATCATACAGTGTCACGTGAACTTAATGCTGCTGTAGCAGAAATGCTGGCAATTGATCTTTTGCCCTTCTCCTTTGTGTAGAATTCTGGTTTCCAGCAGTTTGCTGCACGTGCCTGTCCAAAATGGAAAGTCCCATCCAGGACATACTTTTCTACCCGTGCTGTCTCTGAGTTGTTCCGCACTGTGTCCGACTCAGTAAGACAAGCCCTTCAGCATTCCTCCTCTCCATTCATCCATTTAAGTATGGATATGTGGACAAGTGGCAACACAGTTGGGAGTTCATATTTGTGTACAACTGCACACTGGGCGTAGGTGCCGGGGGCTGTTTGTGATGTTGGTAGTGTGAATAATCAGTGCAGTAAGGTGGATTGTCGTTGTAGCAATCTTCCAGGAATTCAACAGCATGCAACGATTGCTATGCACAATGTGACCTGTTCACACACTGGTGAGAACATGTTGGATGTGGTACTGACTGAAATTAACAGATGGCTAAACCCTCTGTCCCTGAGAGCTGGGTTCATAGCAAGTGAAAATGGGTCAAATGTGGTGAAATGCATCACCAATGGTGGTTTTTTTCGTGTTCTATGCATGGTCCACTGTTTAAATCTAATGGGTCAGGAGTTTCTGCATCCCCCTGATATAAAGGAAATGCTGACCGTTGCATGTCATGTCTGCTCTCACGTTTCAAGATCTGGAAAGGCCCATGACCAACTGTGGCAGCTGCAGATACAAAACAGCCTGCCTCAGCACCGCTTGAAGCTGGAAGTTGTCACCTGTTGGAACTCCACTTTATACATGGCAGAGAGGTTGTATGAACAATACAAAGTCATCTCAGAATATCTTGTTATGCACACTAGCCGTGACAGTTTCGGGGCCTCCATATCTATGACGACTGAACAGTGGCACCTCATGGACTCTGTAATAACAATTTTGCAGCCTTTTGAACATGCCACACAGGCAGTGAGTGGCATATCTGCCTCCATTAGCCAAACAATTCCACTGCTGTGGGTGCTGAGGCAGACATTGGTGAATGTACAGCATAGTCTTGATGCTGCCGGAGACGGTGGTAGCAGTATGTTGCCGTAACACATGCTGACAGTTTTTGACCAGAATCGACACATTGTGAGCATTCAGCATAGTGACAACTTTGCCATAGCAACAATGCTGGACCCACAATACAAATGTGGAATTGCATCAGTACTGGAGGGAGGGCCTGAACAGGTAAAAAATATCAGTGGTCAACTGATGCGCTTGGTTCATGGGGCAGAGAAGTCATGTGCCAAGGTCAGCAAACCTCAGCAGCATAATCCAGCTGAAGGTGTACCTGGAGGACCATCAAGCTTATCCTGCAAGGGGAAGGGGACTGCAGTTCCAGGTGCTCTGTCATCCAAAGTGGCTGGCATCAACCCGCTTTGGGAGGTTTTGTTCCAAGTGGATATTTGTGAAATAAATGATTCAGGAGAACAGGATGCTGCATCAACAATTGGACTTAATGTGGCACAGAGAATGGTTGAGTCATATTTGTCTGAAAACAGGCATCTGACAATAACTGAAGATCCTCTTTTGTACTGGAGAGGAAAGGTCAGTGAATGGCCAAAGCTGACTGCAGTGGCACTGAAGTACCTCACATGCCCACCCTCCAGTGTAAGTGTTGAGAGGGTATTCAGCTCAGCAGGTGCAATAATCAGGGATCATCAGACAAACCTGTCTCCTGCAAATGTTAGTTTGCTAACATTCATCAAAATGAATGAGAGGCACAAAACAGCAGAGACTGCAACCTCAGTATTCATACCCCAGCCTAGTCATGGTGGTCTTGCTGCTGTGGAAATGGAGCATCCTGGTGGCACTGGCAGTGGCTGCCTGAAATGGCCCACCACTGACGTAGATGAAAAAACAATGGAGAAAGAATTTCCCAGTGGTCAGACTTCAGACATCAATGACTGTGAGGGCAGCTTTCTTTATGAGGATGATGATGTGGTTAAGGTTGGCAGGTTTTAACTGAAGTTTTTAAAAGGTGGTGTGCCCCCCCCCCCCGAATCACCACCACCGGGACTGATTTTAGCCACTGCCACCATGAGTCTGTCTGCCCCTGGACCACCACCACCTGGACTGATGTTAGCCACTGCCACCATGAGTCTGTCTGCCCCCCACACCACCACCACTGGGACTGATGTTAGCCACTGCCACCATGACTCTGTCTGCCCCCCAGACCACCACCACTGGGACTGATGTTAGCCACTGCCACCACTACCACCATGAGTCTGTCTGCCCCCCGGACCAACACCACCACCTGGACTGATGTTAGCAACTGCCACCATGAGACTGTCTGCCCCCAGACCACCACCACCGGGACTGATGCTAGCCACTGCCACCATGAGTCTGTCTGCCCCCTAGACCATCACCACTGGGACTGATCTTAGCGACTGCCACCTCTGTCACCATGAGTCTATCTGCTCCCCAGACCACCACCACCACCGGGACTGATGTTAGCCACTGCCACCATGAGTCTGTCTGCCCCCGGACCACCACCACTGAGACTGATGTTAGCCACTGCCACCACTGTCACCATGAGTCTGTCTGCCCCCTGGACCACCACCACCACTGAGACTGATGTTAGCCACTGCCACCATGAGTCTGTCTGCCCCCTGAACCACCACCACAGGGACTGATGTTAGCCACTGTCACCATGAGTCTGTCTGCTCCCCCCAACCACCATCACCACCGGGATTGATGTTAGCCACTGCCACCACTGCCACCATGAGTCTGTCTGCGCCCCGAACCACCACCACCACCAGGACTGATGTTAGCCACTACCACCATGAGTCTGTCTGACCCCTGGACCACCACCACTGGGACTGATGTTAGCCACTGCCACCACTACCACCATGAGTCTGTCTGCCTCCAAACCACCACCACCACTGGGACTGATGTTAGCCACTGCCACCATGAGTCTGTCTGACCCCGGACCACCACCACCAGGACTGATGTTAGTCACTACCACCATGAGTCTGTCTGCCCTCCAGACCACCACCACTGGGACTGATGTTAGCCACTGCCAACATGAGTCTGTCTGACCCCTGACCACCACCACTGGGACTGATGTTAGCCACTGCCACCACTGAGCTTGAGTATGTCCGGACCATCACATCCATCAGCCAGAGACACAAAGCTTCTTAATATTTAAACCATAAAGAGAGTATGTGTACTCATGTTTGTCATGCTGTTTCACTTCCTTTAGTTGTATGTTTTGTTTTCTGCAGCTTTTCAGAGCCACAGTGGTAAAACACATACGGTACACTTCTTTTGTTTCTATAGAAACATAGAAACATAGACTTTGACAGCAGATAAGGACCGCTTGGCCCACCTAGTCTGCCCATTTCCCTACCTACAGGATAGGTCGCAGATCCTAGTTAACCAACAGCCTATTTCATCCTACCCCCCACAAGAATTTCCTTATGTCTGTCCCATGCATTCTTGAATTCTCTCACAGTTTTAGACCCCACAACCTCCTCAGGAAGGCTGTTCCATGCATCCACTACCCTCTCTGTGAAATAATACTTCCTCACATTGCCTTCTGAACCTCCCCATCTTTAAATTGTGTCCCCTTGTTCTTGCATGTCTCTTTTTCTGAAAGATGCTACCCTCTTGGACTTTGTTGATTCTACTGAGGTACTTAAAAGTTTCTATCATGTCCCCCCTCTCCCTTCTTTCCTCAAGGGTATACAAATTAAGCTCCTTTAGTCTCTCCTCATACGGCTTCTTTTGCAGACCCTGCACCATTTTAGTTGCCCTCCTCTGGACTGCCTCTATCCTGTCTATGTCCTTGAGGAGATGGGGTCTCCAGAACTGGATGCAGTACTTCAGATGGGGTCTCACCAACTGTCTGTACAGAGGGATAACAACTTCCTGTTTTCTGCTGCTGATACCTCTTCCTATGCATTCCAGTATACTCCCAACCCTTCCTACTGCCTTCTCACATTGCTTGCTAACCTTAAGGTCATCTGATATCATTACCCCCAGGTCTCTTTCCTTTTTTGTTGTTGTTACTACCTCCCCCATTGTGTACTCTTCCCCTGGGTTCTTGTTTCCCAGGTGCATTATTTTGCACTTCTTTGCATTGAATCCTAGCTGCCATAGTTCTGACCATTCCTCCAACCTTGCCAAGTCCCTTCTCATCCTTTCCATGCCTCCTTGTATATCAACTCTGTTGCAGATCTTTGTGACATCTGCAAAGAGGCATACTTTTCCTTCCAGTCCCTCTGCAATGTCACTTATGAAGACATTAAAAAGGACTGGACCCAATACTGAACCCTTGCGTTACCCCTCCAGTAACCCCTCTTTCTTCAGAGTGGACTCCATTTACAATTACTTTCTGTGTCCAGTTGTCCAGCCAATGTTTTACCCAGGCTACCACCCTGGGACCCACTCCCAGGTTGGTTAATTTGACTACTAATCTTTTGTGTGGGACTGTGTCAAATGCCTTGCTAAAGTCTAGGTAGGCCATGTCCACAGCCCCCTCCCTGGTCTACTACTTTGGTCACCCAGTCAAAGAAATCTATTAGATTCATCTGACATGACCTTCCCGCTGTGAACCCATGCTGCCTTGGGTCCTGTGCCCCACTGGCCTCTAGGTACTCAACTATTCTTTCCTTCAGAAGTGTCTCCATCACTTTCCCTACCACAGAGGTCAAACTGACAGGTCTGTAGTTTCCTGCCTCTGTCTTGGTCCCACTTTTGTGAAGGGGAATCACATCCGCCTTCTTCCAGTCCTTGGATACCACACCATCCTCCCATGATTTGTTAAAAAGAGTAGCCAGTGGTTTCACTAGTTCCCCCCTTAATTCTTTTAGAATTCTGGGGTGAATGCCATCAGGCCCCATTGCTTTGTCCACCTTCAGTTTTAGGAGTTCTTGTAGAACCCTTTCTTTTACAGGGTAACAAAAAAAGGCTCCATCGCTAAAACTTATTAGGAATGGTACTGTAGCTGTACCATACAGAGAGGAAGTGGTGTAATATCCATGTGAAATCCATTCTGGTAAGTATGAAGATTTTATTTCATCCATTTCATTGTTTTGTAAAGACTGCAGCAAGTATTGCACATAGGTTGTGTTAGTTGACAAGATGTGGGTTTGAAATGTAACTTGACTTTAGATTGAGACTTGAGAACCAGTGAGGGACACATATCAATTAAGTTGTAAGAAGTCATTCATTTCTTTTTTGAGGAAACTTTCAGATGCTTTGTTGTTCTGTCAAGGTGACCTTATCCAAAAAAGTTCTTCAACATCAGGCACCCCCCTTCCCCGAGCTTGGGCACACATGCAGCACGCAAAAGTTATTTCATTTGATGACCATGACCATCCTAACACAACCGGACTCCAGAAGGATGCTGATGAAATCTGTGAAGAAGTAATAAAATAAAAAACCATTAGAGGCAAACCTGCAAATATGATTCCCCCATCCCCTCACAAAAAAAAAATACTTACGTTCATGTGCTTGAGAGTTATCCGTTTCCAATTTCAGTGCAAAAAATTCTCATTGAGCACTGGAATGTGCACACCAACAGTTTCTGTGTGACCTGTGATGCAGAACAATACCATGAGTACATGTCCATGTCAACCCCCCTCCTTACCTACAAAATACACAGCACAAATATATATATATATATATATATATGCACACCCACCAAGGCTGCTATTAGTGTACAGCCAAAGGGCACCTTCAATCCACTTGAGATGATCACATTGCATTTGCTGGAATCGTCTCATAGAACACATTGGACCAGCAACACGATGCTCACAGTCATCATTTTATACTGGGGTATGTGCTGAAACACTCTCATTCCACTGTGTTAACACTTGTCAATTTTCTGCACACAAGCAGGATGCATTTTGGGCCTGCAGAAAAAATCTGGGGACTCTGTGCCACTTTTGTGCGCATGACTGAGTGTGCCATTAATTCTGGGGGACTTTGTATGTGCTGAAACACTCTCATTCCACTGTTTAAACACTTGTCAATTTTCTGCACACAAGCAGGATGCATTTTGGACTGGCAGAAAACATCTGGGGACTCTGTGCCACCACTGCGCACATGACTGAGTGTACCATTAATTCTGGGGGACTTTGTATGTGCTGAAACACTCTCATTCCACTGTGTTACCACTTGTCAATTTTCTGCACACAAGCAGAATGCATTTTGGACTGGCAGAAAACATCTGGGGACTCTGTGCCACCACTGCGCACATGACTGAGTGCGCCATTAATTCTGGGGGACTTTGTATGTGCTGAAACACTCTCATTCCACCGTGTTAACACTTGTCAATTTTTTGCACACAAGCAGGATGCATTTTGGGCCTGCAGAAAAAATCTGGGACTCTGTGCCACCACTGCGTGCATGACTGAGTGCGCCATTAATTCTGGGGGACTTTGTATGTGCTGAAACAGTCTCATTTTGCTGTGTAACTAACCACTTGTCAATTTTCTGCACACAAGCAGGATGCATTTTGGGACTGCAGAAAAAATCTAGGGACCCTGTGCCATTTTTGTGCGCATGACTAAGTGTGCCATTAATTCTGGGGGACTTTGTATGTGATGAAACAGGCTCATTCCACTGCGTTAACACTTGTCAATTTTCTGCACACAAGCAGGATGCATTTTGGACCTGCAGAAAAAATATGGGACTCTGTGCCACTTATGTGTATTCTGTGATTGTTGTGAGCTCATGATGTCATATTGACGTTTTTACAAATAAAGCAGCATTGCAAGAATGTCCTCACAGTTCTGAACTGTACTTTTTTATGCTACTTTACATTGCCACAGCCACCACTAGTTACCTTTGAGTCGTGACTTAAATGATATGATTCTTTTCACAATTTATGTTTGCTTTACTTACGTGACTACTTTTTTCATGTATGATAAAAAAATGAGCACGCCTTCCAATATTGTTTAAACCAGGTTTATATTTATTTGCAGCTGCTTTACAATAACTATTGTTCCGTGGTGTCATAAAACACTGCCTGATGCATAACTTACTTAACAACAGAAGCGATACATAACAACTAATTGATGTGATGGAGAAAAGCAGAGGAAAACAATGACAAAGACCTGGTCAGCACCAATTTAAAAGGAATGCTCCTTTCATTATTTCATACATGAAAAAAAGTAGTACAGCAGACTCAACTACTGCAAATTCTCATATAATTCCAGTCAGTCAGGATGTAAGTAAAGGAAGTTGTAACATAGCATTAAAAAATATAGGTCAGTGTTATCAACAGATTATTGTGCTGCTGCTTTACAGAGATTCACCACATTACATAGTTATGAAGATGCACATAAACTAATATGTGGGGGCATTACTCCCACTGGAATATTTCTTGCTCCACAGAGTGCAATATATTTGAGCACTTTGCAGTGCCCACTTCGCATTGTGTTCCGTTAACGAGAAGTGGCCACTTCGCGACCACTTCGCAGGCAGAATAAAAATTTGCTGCATCTCTAATCATGCAGCCACTCTTTGGCTTGAGTTTGTAAGTTTTTATTTATAATTGTAGCTAATTTAATCAGTTCACCTCTCCACATAGCTTTGAGTGCACCCCCAAAGGATATCACTAGCCTGAACTGAGTCCTTATTACCAGTTGTAGCTTGGATTAGAAACCCATTAATATGAGATACTAAAAAAGGATCTTTCAAAAGATGATTTTTCAAAGACCAGGTATGTGATCTAAGCTTCAAATTAGGGACCTCCATGGTCAGCTTTACAGGTGAAAGGTCAGACAACACCCAAGCTAAATTTCAGCAGTCTTGAATTAAGGGCAAGATCTGCTGACTGATAAAAAAATAATCCAACCTGAAAAAAAAAAATGTTGTGGGTTTGAATAAAAAGTAAAATCTTTAGTAGTGGGATGTAGAGCTCTCCAGGGATCAATTAGGCCTAAGTTGTCTAAAAATTCTCTAAGGGTCCTCTGGGCAGGGGACAGCCCATCAGTAGTTTTATATATTCTATCATGGTCGTTGGTGAGGACCAAATTCCAGTCATCCCCTATAAGTAGGGGTAAGTGCATATAAGATGCCAAAGCAGAAGTTAAAGCGGGGAAAACAGCAGGGGTATCTTGATTAGGTCCCTATACCGAACCCAGTACAATTTCAACTTGTCCAAATCTACCATTTGCAAATACATATCAACCATTTATATCATAAATCTCATTTAGAAAAGTGAATGGGATGGATTTTGCAACCAGAATTGCAACCTCTCTCTGCTACGAGTTGCTGCCAGCTCCAAACACCTGTCCAATCCAAGCATTATGCATACTTCACCTGAGCATCTGGTAGACGTGTTTCTTGTAAAAATACAGTATGGGGATGCATACTTAAATGTCTAAGAATGGCATAATTTTTAGAATGATCCCTCCCCCCTTAATATTCCAAGTAGGTATAATTGAAGGTGTTAGTCATATAAAAATAGAAAGGAAACAGTCAAATCAGCCTGTCCTCAGTCACTTCTATCGAGCATGAGAACACCCTCCCCTCACCAATAACCCATATCTCCCACGGAACCCAACATGTATAAATAACTAATCTAATAAAGAAAATTATAATGTGAAAGTACTCCTCTACAAAGCAAACAACCTGGGCCAATTGCCCACTCCTCACCTTGAGGTCCATGAGAACTGGACTGAAGACAGCCCTTGTCCAGATCTCCAATATGTATAAAGGTCTAGGAAAAACAATTGTCCTCCAGGTAAACTGTACCAAAATAAAAATATCCATTAAATATGACTAAAAAATTAAACATCAAATTTAATAGTCCAACTAATACAGGTAAAAATAACTACATTGTCAATTGGTCATTAAAAACAGTAGAATCTGAATCTATACAATAGCTACTGTAATATGCTTATAGAAGAAAGAACTAACAACAATTCTTACCTAAACTGATGTTTAACAGATTGCATTTCAATAAATAATGTCTAGTAACAAAAGCCAAACTATAAACCAAAAATATAAATATAACACAAAAAGGAGCAATTGTCTACAATGTCCAGTAGATGGAGCTCCAACAAAAATAATGGTTAAGTACTGAGCGGCTACACTTCCCAACTTTGGACCTTACTAGAAAGATCTGGGAAATAGTGACAAAGAAGAAGAAAGACAATAATCATCCCAGCAACATAAGGAATAATAAGCCAAAATATCTGGCTATCACAAACTGATCTTATATAAAAAAAAAAAAAATGCAGTAAATTAAGTGCCTAAGGTACCAGTGCAGCTTTTTCAAAACTAAAGCACACATTTCAGTCCAATGGTCAAGTATAAACAAATGTTCATGTTGTACAATAAAAGGATTTCCAAAACTACAAATAACTGAAGAATAGGTCCCAATGGACTCCTAATTCAGAAACCTATTAAAACTAAAGAATAATAATTTCTAAGCTACTAAAAGGCATAGCAAAAAGAAATTCTCGAATCTTCCAATAGAAAAGAACCATGTTACTTGAGCTCCTGCCAATATGTAGTCCGAAGAAAAAAGATGAAAAACGAAGCTGAGCTATCAAAATACCAGTCTTTCCAACTTTAAAAAATATATCACTTGTGCCTTGGACAATGTTCAGTATGTTATGTAGTTATTGCATTTAACTAAAGAGGGAGTCAGTGCATTGGGGCAGAAGTTTGATGTCTTAGCAGAATATTTAAACTAGCAAACGGGAAGAGGAGTGCAGCACCTGATGCATCCAATGGGAAGAACATCCCTCCCTCCCTCAGCTACTGATTAAACAGGAGTTCAGCATGTTTGTAGTTCATTTGCATCACCAGGTAAGAAAAATGATCTGGCTCCCCATATGATGCACAAGGGAAATGCCGTACCTCGCGCAACAACTAACACACAAAAACCTGGCCAATGGAAAATCATGTACACAAATGTTCACTGTCTGGGAAACAAGATCCCAGACCTGCAGACAACAATGACAGATGCTAAACTTGCCATAGTAGCCATTAGCAAGACATGGTTCACCAGTAAACACACTTGGGAGACTTCAGTACCCAATTATGAACTGTTCAGAAGAGATCGAGGTGCGAAAAGGTGGGGGAAGGGTGGAGTGGCCCTTTATGTCAATGAAAATATCAAAGCTACAGAAATTCAGAATATACATAAGAAGCCAGAAGAACTGTGGGTCACCCTGGAAACAGGAAATGGGACAGCGATACAGACTGGGGTTGTCTACAGATCTCCTGACCAGGAGGAGGACATAGACACATTATTGTTAGAAGATATACAAAGCATGACAGTTAAAGGGGAGGTTCTGATAATGGGAGACTTCAACATGCCACATACAGATTGATCAATACCAGCAGGAATATCCACCAGAACTAGGCACAATGGATTCCCTGCAGGGGGAGGGTAGAACAACCCACAAGAGACAGGACTATCCTAGATCTAGTACCGACTAATGGGGAAAGTATCACAGATCTCCAGGTAGAAGGTCACCTGGGGGCCAGTGACCATCACAAGGTATGGTTCAATTTGGCCACTAGAGCAAAACATCACATTCCAAGGCAAAAATATGGGACTTCAGAGAAGCTGACTTTGATAAGGTAGCCAACAGAGTTCAGCTAGCCCTGGCAAGAAGAAATACAGGTGAGGGTGTACAGGCAAAGTGGGCAAGCATTAAGGATGCAATACTTGAAGCAGCATGCCATTGTGTTAGAGAGAAAAGCAAGAGCAAAAGAAGGAGGATACCACATTGGTTCTCAAAAACAATAGCAGAAAAGGTCAGAGCCAAAATGCTGGCCTTCAGGAAATATAATGGAAAGCAGTGGGACAAAGATAGGGAGGCATACCAAATGTCCCTAAGAGAAGCAGGGAAGGCAGAAAGGCAGGCAACGGCCCAAACTGAGGAAACACTAGCAAGAACAATAAAAGAAGGGGACAAGACTTTCTATAGATACATTAGTGAAAGGAGAAAGTCCAGAGTGGGTATTGCTAAGATCAAAGGGGATAAGGGGGAGTGTGTGGAGGAGGACCAATGAAAAGCATCTATCCTAAATAGATACTTCTGCTCAGTATTTTCTGAGGAGAAGGTGGGGTATGACCCACAGCTCAGCACCGTGGACCCAGGGGGGGGAGAGAGGTGTGCAATGGTCCCTTCACAAATTAAAGGGTCCTACAAGAGCTTGCTAAGCTCAGGGTGGACAAGGCAATGGGACTTGATGGCATACATCCCAGGGTACTAAAGGAGCTAAGGGTGGAACTAGCAAAGCCATTATCAGAACTGTTTAGTGAGTCTCTGAGCACAGCAGAGGTCCCAGAAGACTGGGGAAGGGCTCATGTGATCCTGCTCCACAAGAGTGGTAGCAGGGAGGAGGCAGGGAACTACAGACCAGTCAATCTTACCTCAGTAGTGGGCAAGATTATGGAGACACTCCTTAAGGAAAAGATAGTGCAACATCTGGAATCCATAGGAGCACAGGTTCCAAGACAGCATGGGTTTACAACAGGAAGGTCCTGTCAAACTAATCTCATAGATGTCTTTGACTGGGTAACCAGAGTGGTGGACCAGGTGGAAGCAGTTGATGTTGCCTACCTTGACTTCAGCAAAGCTTTCAATACCGTTCCACATAGAAGATTGATTAGTAAGCTGGGTAGGCTAGGTGAGGGGGTCAGAAGTTGATCGACTGGGTGGCAAACTGGTTTAGCGGGCAGAACATAGAGAGTGGTGGTAAACAGTATACAGTCAGAACAGATGCAAGCCACAAGTGGGGTACCTCTGGAATCAGTCCTGGGGCCAGTCCTCTTCAATATTTTCATCAGTGACATTGCAGATGAACTGGAAGGTAAGGTTTGTCTGTTTGCAGATGACACCAAGATCTGCAACAGAGTAGATGATCCAGATGGGGTAGGCAGAATGAGAAGAGATCTGGATAAACTGGCAAAATGGTCGGAAGAGTGGCAAATGGGGTTTAATGCAAAGAAGTGCAAGATCATGCACATAGGGATGAGAAACCCTGACGACACCTATAGGTTGGGATGAGAGTTGCTGGCAATCACAAGAGAATAAAGAGATTTGGGCATCATCATCACAGATGACCTGAAATCATCCAAGCAGACCACTAAAGCTGTAGGTAAGACTAGAGGGATGTTGGGTATGTTAGTAGGGGTATCACAAGTTGTAAGAGGGAGGTAATAATCCCTCTTTACAAGACACTGGTTAGTCCTGCAGTACTGCATACAGTGCTGGATGCCACACCTGCACAAGGACAATAACAAAATTGAGACAGTCCAGAGAAGGGCAACCAAAATCGTGCGGGGACTGCATCAGTAAACATGGTATGCGGTGAAAATATCGCGTCCACAATAGCGCAAGTAACAATAGCGCAAATTTCTCAGCGTGTGTATTAAATAACATGTAGGATAAAAGCACAAGAATGATATAGCGCCATCTAGCATTGCAATTTACTTGTGCATAAATTTCACTCATTAGTACAACCAAACAGCAAACATGTCATAGTCTGAGTCAGTCAGATTTGTGAAAAGTCAGAAGGGTGGAGAGCTTGCCCTGCTAAATGGCTTTCTGTATCGCCGTGAAAGAACTACAGCTGCAAAGGCATATTACAAATGCCTTGAGTATGACAAGGGCCATTGCACTGCCTGAATACATTTAAATGGGGAAATTGTGCTGAAGAAACTTGGCGAGTACAATCATGTCCCCAATCCAGCAGTTGTCTCTGTTAAAGAAGCTGTTGCTGGGATAAAGGATAAGGCTGCAGTGAGTAGTGAAACAACCCACCAAATTGTTGCAGGTGCTGTCTCACAACTATGTCCCTCTGTAGCATCCCAGCTCCCCGTGATGTCTCTCATTAAGCGGACTGTCAGGAGAACATGTAGGGTAGCTGCCTGTCCAACCCCAGAACCAAGTGATGCAGCATCTCTCGAGCTAACTGCAGCTCTGTGTGCTACAATACAAAACGAGAAGTTCTTTCTATTCGATTTTGGGCCAGTTGCAGATAGAATATTTATTTTCAGAACATCACAGGATCTAGAACACCTAAAGAACTCTAAGCACTGGTTTGCAGATGGCACATTTAAATGTTCCCCAAGTATATTTCAACAACTGTATACTCTCCATGGGATATGAAACAACACTGTACACAGCCAAGAGAATTACTATAATCGTTTAACAGTTTAGCGTGCATCCCAAAATTGAGTATCTCCATGGGATCGCATATAATTTTCAGCTACAGGCCTAAAGGGATGCATGAACACCGTGTAATGAGCGGCTAAAAAATACATGAATTGAATTTCATACATTTCATATATTTTCGTATGAATTGCCACTGGGTGAATACATCCGTAACGGTATTAACTTGATAAGTTTATCACTTGCAGTTAAAAACAAAAAAAAAGAAAACAAAATAAAACTTCGTCTCATTACCTTAAGATCTGAGTGAGTGTTTCAACTACATGCTTGGTGATTAGTAGGAGGAACGAAAAGTGACAACATTGTTTAGAGGGAAGCATTTTTTGATAAGGCAAATAAGGCACAACACAAATACAAGTCCCCAGAATGGCTCGCGGAACATCAGAGAAAGGCACTGGGCATATGACTCTCATTGCATGTAAGTGGATCAATTCATAAATCTCAAAAAACGCTGTTTTGACACACGCTATACTGCAAAGGCGCTATACTTACAAGTGCGATTAAAAGACTCACGCTATAATGGATGCGTGATATTGACAGTAAACCAGAAAACATATGAGGACAGATTAATGGAGTTCAATATGTATACCCTAGAGCAAAGGAGAGAGGTAGGTGATATGATCGAAACATTCAAACATCTTAAGGGCACTAACACGGTGAAAGAGTCTAACATGTTTCAATATAAGAAGAATAGCAGAACAAGAGGACACAGCATGCGATTAGAAGGAGGCTGATTAAGCGGTAATGTGAGGAAGTTCTTTTTCATAGAAAGGGTGGAGAATGCATGGAATGACCTACCTCAGGAAGTGGTGGATATGGATACAGTGCAGGGCTTCAAACAGGCATGGGATAGGCATAAGGGAGCAATACAGATGAGTATGAATAGATAGGCCATTGACAGAGCACAAGCCTATGGCACATTCAAAAGGCAGAAAAAATGAGCAGACTGGATGGGCCTTGCAGTCCTTATCTGCCATCAACTTCTATGTCTCTATGTTTCATCAACTACCAGCATTGACTAAACCAAACTACATCACCAAAAGGTGATTTCAGTTCCAGTATTCTGTAATACTAGAAATAATACAGCCGACTGGGGACTGCAGTTTTGGGGCAAAATCACCTCCACAGACAAAACATCATATTTACTGATACTGTATATATAAAAATGAAAAACTAAGTGTCTAAGGTTCCAGGGCAAGGTTATCATAACTGAAGCAGTCTTTTTAGTTGGATGACCAAGTGGAAGCAATTGCCATATTGACCCATAGGAAATTTTCCAAAACTACAAATAACTGAAATATAGGTCTCAGTACATCCCTAAGTCAGAAAGCTGTTAAAATAAACTTGAGAAAAGTCAGTTTTATACTAATAGAATGCAGAACAAAGAGACTCTCACAGCTGTCAACACAATGGATCCTTGTTACTTGGGCTCCTGTTGATCCGTGGACCGAAGAAAAAGGATGAGAGCCAAAGCTAGGCAGTCAAAATACCTGTTCATCCAACATTTAAAATGTAAAGCTGAAGCCCCCAAATTATATCTGCAACAATGTTCAATGTATTAACAGTAGCCAACAAACACAAAGCCAAACAGCATCACTAAAATTGAATTTAATTTAATTTTAGTTCAATTTCCAGTCAGTTTATACAGTATGTCACAGACAATATTGCTGATTGGGGCTAGCAGGTTACGAACAACAATTACCTCCACAGACAGAAGACTTGATTTTACCAAAATCTCAAGGTATCACTGGTGAAGTCCTCACCCCTTTTTCCCAAACAGGTCCGGGAAATGTTTAGGTAGATCAAGAGCAGCCTGGTTAGCAGAGTCAAATCATAAAGGTCCTGTTACTGTATACACCTCCAACCGAGCCAGGTATAACATCTGATGCCAGATATAGGCTGCCCATAGCTTGGATTGAATAGGGCGGTAGGTTGCTGATGCCTGACGGACTTTGTATGTTAAATCCTGGATGAGGCATAGACAAGCTCCAGCCCACTGAAGAGAATCCAACTTGCAGACTTCGTGCAGATATGGTCCCAGTACAAATAATTTAACAGTTTAAAAATGAAAAGCTGTGGAGGTTCGCTAGGAGCCAGATTAGTGCAAAGTGCTCCATGTTCAATTACATATACAGTGCTATTAGGGGAAGGACCCACCACTTCAGCAGACAATTTTTGAATAAAGTCAATGGCATTTTCCCCTTCCTCTCCTTCTGGTAAGTCAAAAAGAACAAGATTATTCCTTCTGGAACATCCGTCCACATTATCGATCTTGTCTTCTAGTTTGGCCATGTTCAATTTTGGGGCTATCATCTCTGGCTCTGTGTGAGCTTGCCAATCCTCGATTGAAGAGATATGGGCTCCAAATCTGAGACCAGTAGGGTGAGCTCTTGGAACGCTGGCTTGAGCTCCTTAAGGTCAACAATAGTGGCAAATACAACTGCTTTGATGGTATTTAATAGGTCTGTGAGAATACCTTTTCCCGAATATTCGGTATTCGGGTCCCAGGTATTCGGCATTCATTATTCGGTATTCGGTATTCGGCCAGAAAAGGTGTTTTTTTAAGGAACTTTAAAAAAGCACTTTAACAACACCACTAATCACCCATTAAATCTGGTGTAGCATATACACCTCAATGAGACAGCAACCACCAACGCAGAGCTCTCATTAATGCAACACAAGCTACATGCGGCACACTTGATCCACCACATCACACATATAGCACTCAGAAAATGATATCAAGCATTGCATTGGGTCAGCACTGGAGGGTGTTCATGGTCACAGACACAGTAGCCCATGGCATGGGCATCAGCGATTGAGTGCTTGCAATAATGGCAACTCAATCCTGGTGCATGTCGAAGGGGTTACTGCTGAGGAAGGGTGACCGGATGGGGGAGGTGAGTGCATATAGTGACAAGACATCACTATATGCGTACGTGTAAAGGTGGGCGGGGTCCAGCATGACAGAAGGGAGGGAGGGTTGGCTTGTTGTGTTTGGTGTGGAGCTGCCAAGCTAGCCCCATAGCGCGGTTGGTGGTTGTCAGCCTAAAGGTGCAAGGGTTCCAGGTTCAGGTCCGGGCACGCCTACATTTTTGTGTACCCGGCCCCCAATTTTTTTCTCTCCAGATTTTGCACCACCCCAACATGCACCCCCCAGGAGTTAAGAATTCTTTAGTGGGGGGGTTGGGCAATGCAAGGAGCACAGCCCACTGCATGAACAATCAAAATGTAAGTCCCTGGCACTGTTTTCCTGTGCGTTGGGGGTGTACATCACTGAAATAGATTTTCGGTGATATATACTTGCCCTGCCACCAATCACGATTGCACTTTCGTGGTTATCACATAAATCCACAGACACGGGGTAGATGGTGCTTTGGCCATGGGCATAAGAATAGTGGTAACAGTGGCTGCCATAGTGGTGACAGCTGAAAGGGTGGCTGCTGCATGAATGGCACTGGTGGTGGTGGGAAGCACACTGACTATAGATGTAGCAGCCATAGTGATAGCAGTGGGAACACTGGTGGTGCTGTCTGCCGCTTCTTGCACAAAGCATGTATGCACTAATGCCCTCCTACTACTGCACAAAAGGATGTGACAGTGAATGTATAGATGGAACAGGTGGTGACACCAGTAGTAGTAATAGTTCTGCCGGTGGTATTAGTAGTAGTAGTACTATTCCCAATGCTACAAGAACTAAAAGGCTTGCTTGGGGAGAAAAATATTTGAGACCATCTAATAAAGAGACACCTGTCTGTCATCATCCATGTAGTCTATCTCACCACCTTCTCTGGAATTGTATTATGTATCAGTAGTATACAGTGAAGCAAGACAAGATGCAGTTCAGTACTTTGCAATAAATGCTGTCACAAAATATTGGATGACTAGAGATTAACTGCCATTGAATTACACTGCTCCTTGCAGCATACTGCAGCACTTTGCAATAATTTTGCAGGCATGGAAAATAATTGAGACTGGTGATGCCACGCTGGTAACTGGAATATTTCAGGCATGTGAAATACTTGGGACTGGTGATGCCACACTGGTAACTGGAATATTTCAGGCGTGGGAAATATTTGATATGGGTGATGCCATACTGGTAACTAGAATATTTCAGTCATGTAAAATACTGGAGACTGGAGATGCCATACTGGTAACTGGAATATTTCAGGCATGTGAAATACTTGAGAATGGTGATGCCATACAGGTAACCAGAACATTTCAATCATGTGAAATACCTGAGACATGTGATGCTGTACTGGTAACTGGAATATTTCGGTCATGTGAAATACTTGAGACAAGTGATACCATACCAGTAACTGTAATATTTCAGTCATGTGAAATACTTGAGACAAGTGATACAGTACCATACTTGTAACCATAATATTTCAGTCATGTGAAAGACTTGATATTGGAGATGCCACACTGTTAACTGCCATATTTTATGCACTTGAAGTACTTGAGACTGGTGATGCCACATTTGTAACTGCCATATTTCAGGCATGGGAAACACTGAGACTGGTGATGCCACACTTGTAACTGCCATATTTCAGGCATGGGAAACACTGAGACTGGTGATGCCACACTTGTAACTGCCATATTTCAGGCATGGGAAACACTGAGACTGGTGATGCCACACTTGTAAGTGCCATATTTCAGGCATGGGAAACACTGAGACTGGAGGTGCCACACTTGTAACTGCCATATTTCAGGCATGGGAATCACTGAGACTGGTGATGCCACACTTGTAACTGCCATATTTCAGGCATGGGAAACACTAAGACTGGTGATGCCACACTTGTAACTGCCATATTTCAGGCATGGGAAACACTGAGACTGGAGATGACACAATATTAGCTGCCATATTTTATGCATGTGAAATACTTGAGACTGGTGATGCCACACTGGTTACTGGCACCTGGAAAGCTGTTAAAGGGATCGATGGAATATGGGCACGAGCAACACAGGGGATGAGAGATGTAGCAACACCAGTTGAGGATTTTGTATTGAGAACAGCAATCAATAGGTGGGTGGCAGTTTTACGCACTGGGAACTGCAGGGCATGCTTGTTCAAAAGAATACACCATGACAGTGGAAGTAATAAATGAAAAGGGTGCTGGTCACAGATTTGTGTTAGTATGACTTTGAATATGAATGTTAACATGTGTTTATTTGCTAACAGAACAATGATGGTTAACACAGAATGGCTTGTGTATGGGTCGATACTACAACACACAAATGTTGCATCCAGTACAAGACAATTATTTAATGCAATTGTTAGTGGCCAAACAGTATGTGTACCCAAGGTGAGGTAGATTTATTTTTATAAACACAAGTTGTTCCACATGTTCTGGGTCAAGTGAGGATTGGTGAGGTTCCACCACATCCCCAGCAGTGCTGAACATTCGTTCAGACGGTACGCTGGTAGGGGGGCAACAGATATATTTAAGGGCCAACTGTGCCAAGTGCAGAGATGCTTTCAGCCTTTTGATCTAGTACTCCACTGGATTTATGGAGAATGACTCCAGAGGCTCATTAAAATAACTGTTCAGCAGATTGGGTGCTAGCTGTGGCTGCTGTTCTGTTCTCTTCCGCTGCTCAGCCTGTAGTGATGAGCTGAGTTCAGCCCAACAGTCACCTTCCTTCTCAAGGTTTTCCATACTGCTTTCAGTTTGTGATTCTGAGACTGGCTCATTAATAGGGTTACCTGCTGGTTTCATTGACCCAAGGATGCAGAAATTAAGTTTTGAGCACATCTGCTTCTGAATGTCTATAACCCTGTGAGTGGGCATTATAAGACATAGTACCTCACACTTGAAACATGGATCCAACATAGTGACAAATATGTGCTTTTTATTGGAACAGAGATCAGAAAATCTAACTTCTAGTTCTGTGGTGAGGTTTTCCACAAGGGATGTCACTGTTCCTGGTGTCTGGTTTGGATCTTTCTCAGCATTTTCACTGAATCTCCTCATGGCTTTTTTCAGGATCTGTACAGCAGGAATTACCTGACTTAGCAGTGCAGAATCAGAGCTAAGGTCACAAGTGCTCCTTTCAAATGGGGCTAAAACCTTAACCAAGCCCTCAATCACAGCCCAGTCCTGATGTCCGGGACTCTCCCTGTATCAGTTTCCATGCTCATCTCATGAAGGACCTGCTTTTGCTCCAGAAGCCTTTGCAGCTTGTAGTAGGTGGAATTCCATTGGGTCTGTACATGCTGGATGAAATGATGCTGTGGCATTTGAAGATGCTCTTGTAGCTGATACAGATGGTTGTTGGCTTTCACAGAGTGATGGAAGTGGCTGCATATGCTTCTGGCTACTTTGACTGTGTGATCTGCCTCTGCTGTGTTTGCCAAAACCTTTGTCATCACCAAATTTAGTATATGAGCAAAGCAGTGTATCCCATCAAAATTGCCATCTCTAAGTGTTTTTATCATATTTGTGGCATTGTCTGTGACCACAAACCCTACCTGCAAATTGTTGCCATCAATCCATGGGCTCAACATCTCTTGCAGGAATGACAGTATGTTTATAGCCTGGTGATCCTTTTCCATAACACTAACATTTAGCAAAGCAGACCTGCAGGGAGAGGGGGAAGAGACAGAACTAGCACCAGTACCACCATCACCACCAGTGACTACCACATCTGCAACACACTAGTGTGCTGTCAGTGAAATATATGCATGATTTGAATTCATGCTGGTCCATATGTCAGTTGTGCAGTGGAAAACTCCACCAACAGCTTATGCTAGTAGTCTTGCAACTTCTTTTCTCAAATCATGGTAAATATTGAGTACTACAGTACGTGAAAATGTGGTCCGTGATGGTATATTATACCTAGGGTGCAAATGCTGCAGCAGCCTGCAGAAACCTGTGTTTTCCACAATGGAAAATGGCTGCAGATCCAAGGCCATCATCTCACCAATTAAATTGGTGATCTGCTGTTCTGTAGGGTACGATGCCTGGTATTTGGTGCGGTCATGGAAGACTTGCATGGTGGGTGTAGTCAAAGCAGTACCACATTGCATTGATTTTGACTTTGAACCCATGGTGGAGGGTGTTACAATAATAGACAATTGACCAGAAGAAGGCAGAATGGGTGATGCTCCTGTACGGGGATGCGCTATAAGTGGTGTAGGGGGAGTTGAGGGCACACTGTCTGTCTCAGTAATAGAATCACTAGCAATACTTTGTGCATCTACTGGACCAGTACCAGAAGAAGAGCTGACAGGCACATGTTGTGGAGGGGAGGAACAGCTGTGGATCGCTAAAGTGCACCAGGATGTTTCATTCAGAGATGGTTCATCATTGATGTTATTGCGAGATTTGAAAGGTTTTTACCACGACTTATAGTACAGTCACACACACAGCATACTGCCTTTGCTGGATCATCTTTTACAACACTAAAGTACAGCTACACCACACTTTTCTTTGCACTGACAGTGGAAGTACAGGCCCCAATAGGGTGACCATGGGCATGTTTTGCCCCTTTCCCCTTATCAGACCTGGGTGCAATGGATGCAGTTGTTCTACCTCTTTCTTCCTCTGCAACAGATGTAGTTGTAAAACTACTTTGTGTATCAGATGGAGTTGAACTTGACACAACTCTTTGAAAGGACAGGGTGGACTGTTTTTTTTTTAGGAGGAGGAAGGTGACCCTGACCAACCTGCTTGCCATGACAAGAAGTACTGCATTTTTTGGCAGCTGCACATTCATGCTTCTCACACAGATATGCTGCATATTCAGCCTCATTGCCAAATTCGCTTAGGTGGGTATCACTGTCAGATGATGTACTTAGCAAGTCTTGAGGCTCTGGTAAATATTCAGAACCACATGAATGCTCTTCTTTGGAATCCTCCACATCAGCAAAAGGAAATGTGGTGACAGGAAACTTGCGAGGATGAGCAACAGTACATTTTGGCAACACAACTGATGCAGTCATTGTAACAGTCTCATGGTCAGTACTAGTCACAGTACCTATGGTCATGGGCACAGTTGGCAAGGTAGTAACACTGTCAACAGTAGTCCTGGTGCCAGAATTACAATCAGGAGTTACAGTCGAAGAAATTGGCATCATATTACAGCTAGTTGTAATACTGGCAGCAGTAGTCATGGTGACAGCAGAACACTCAGGACTACTAATGGAAGCAAAGGTTGTGGTGACAGTGGCTATGCAAGGAGCACAAATAACAGTGCACACTGTTATGGCAGTGGTGGTGTCAACAGTACAAAAAGGATTTGCTCTGGTTGCTGAAATCACAGCACTGGTGGTGGTGATGGGGAGGAGCACACTGATGGGCAATGTTGCCTCTATGGGGGCAGTTGTGTGAATAATACTACCACTGGTAGTAGGGGTGGGTTCTTGTTCTTGTATAACTGGAGATGCCAGTTGTAAAGCCCTCCTACTTTTATAAAATGATGGTGCTACAAATACAGTACTAGTAATAGTAGTGGCAGCAGTTGAAGTTATAGTAGTACTAGTACTACCCCCAATCTTACTGACACCAGAACCTGAAGGCTTATCAAGGGAAAAAACTATTTTAGAGCGGTGAATATGAACAGACCTTCTCTCACCCTGTTTCTCACCACTTATGACTGGTGGTGAAGATGACTTGCTTGGGCTGGACCATGCATGTTTATGGGATTAATGAGACATGGTCCATAACTTACCGTGTATATTATTTGTGATTAGTGTCTTTGTTTATGTTGGTGCTTCTTACAGAAAACAACAATAGTAACACCACATATGTAGCAGCTAATAAAGTCAAGCTGATACTAGAAAGAGATGGAGTCAGCAAACAACTTCTTACTTGTACGGTGTCAGTTGTGCAGTCATACAGTACAACAATTCAACCTTTGAAGGTGCACCAAACAACTTACAACACACAGAACCCAGTGAGTCATGCCTGACACACACAGAAATACTAAAGCAGTTCACAGAAAATGTACGTGTACACGCTCACAGTAGTGCACACACAGGGGGTGAAGACACACAAAAAAGAAAAAAACTCACATGCACAAGAGGCCACTCAGGTACAGTGAGCTGTGGAGGGAGGAGTCACCTGCGACACCCTCCTTACTCAGTTGTACAGGGAACTGAGCCAAGAAAAAGACTACAGTCAGCAACAATTCAATGGGCCAAGCCTGATCCAGTGAGAAAAAAATAGGCTGCTTTATATATCACAAAAAAAAATGTGTGCAGACAACTGTGCATGCACTTGCAGCACACAGATTACAAGAACAACAATACAATGCACACATGGATGATGTATGTGCCGCGGTAGGCTGCAGTGCACATAAGAGGGAGTCAGATGACAATCACACCTCACTTATGCAGGGAACCGAGCCTGGAACCTGATTACAGCAAAATACCAATTTGCTTCTCAAAAGTAATAGAAAATACCACAGGGGCTGTGTGTGGATTTTGAACAAAAAGCTAAGCAAGCACAGCAGTGGGGATGGGGCAGTCAGCAAAAGCTTGAGCCACTCACTGTTACTGAGCCCAGTAACAGTTACTCACTACATGCAAAAGCCCAACTGGACTTTGTTGACAAAAAAAAAATTCTAGTGAAAACTAACTGGTTCTTAAGCAAAAAATCAAACCACACTGCTTCAGCTGAGCTGTGAAACTGTAAGCAGTGGGGGAGGGGAGTCAGCATGCAGCAGCACACATACAGATTCACTCACACACGGACTCTCCTTTTCCTTGAAACTGAGCCCAGTTTCAAGGATGAAAAATTAAACTGCAGTCAGATGCAGTCACAAAGTGATCAGATGTAAAAACTGGATCACACACAAAACATTTTTTAAACAGTTACAAAAGTTGCAAGTGGTAAACTAAACAGAGCTAGCTCTCTGAGAATCAACTGTCTCCTCTCATCTACACACTCAGAGTGAGGAGATCACATGGTGTTCCTGGCTCTGAGCTCCAAAAACAGCCTCTGATTGGCCAGCGAAGGTCTGTAAGATTTTGAAATCTCACCCACCGAATAGTACGTCCCAAATAGTAGCCGAATAGTGAACTATTCGGAATGTCCATCTGAATATTTGGCAAGCCTACTATATATATTGTATTCGGGAAATACTATTCGGACCATGCACAGCCCTAGTATTTTATTCCATGTAGACTTGTTCTGGAGACAGCTCCGGTATGTTCTTTACAGACAGTGAAGCAGGTGAAGTGCTACGGTGTTGTCTTTTAGGTTCCAGCATCAGGGACTGCACTGTGGGGTCATCTGAAGATGAAGTGGATGCAGTGGCTTCTTGAACCAGGTATTTCATCTGATTTGCATCCATTATATTTCTAGGCACTATAAATGACTATTGTATGCCCAAAGAAAGATAATTTAAAGCCCTAGGGAGGACAAAAAGTGATAATTAATGAAGGTCCAGATGGAGCTTTGGCTTAGTACTGCTACTCAAGCCCTAGCATCACATGACTCTATATTGCAATCTTTTAATAAAAATCTTATTTTTACTGTTTTCAGCTGCCCTGTTTCATTGGCCGTGATTTTAGTGTGGGGTGGTTGTCGGGCAGAAACAAGCAGTATAGTACAGCACAGTACACAAATAGGATCCAGACATACAGAAAAAAACAACTTTAATGTAAACCTGTGGAAAACCAACTCTCTGGATGCACCTGTTTCTCCTAGGTGTACTCCACTTTATTTTGTGTGCTGCTTCTGTGACTTGCCTAGGGTATCCATCTGCTCTGAATCCTGGTGGAAATGTATTACATATTGAGAACTAAGTTGTTTTTAAGACAAATTTCAGGAACTTGCTGTCATAGGGGCCACCCTAAATGTGAGATGAGCTGTTTGTTGTGGTAGTTGGGTACTGGTGGTGAGGGTAACTTTATTTTAGGCAAATTACCAAACTCATACATTACAAGTAAGAACTAAATAAAACAAGGTGATGCATTAGTGTTTGGAAGAAAGAAAAAAAGTTATTAAATACATGCTGAAAATGGAAAATAGAGTTAGAATTAATTCTAACTCTATTTTCAATTTTCAGCATACATTTAATATCATACATTATAGTACATGCAATTAGAAGCTTTCTTATAATAGATCCATTTGAAAAAAAACTATGTTAATGCAGATTAGGGTTGCTACTGCACAGAACCTCAAGGCCCACAAGGCCTGGAAATGTGCTATTATAGTTTTCAACCCAGTACCCACAACATTTGGAAATGTGCTCTTAGGGCTATATGCTTAACTCCCACCCACTCTCTCCCACCTCACCTCCCCTTCCCTTGTTACCCCAGGCATAGCTACTGGTATGGAGCCATTCATCAGTGGCGTGGTACACATGCGGTACACACAGTATTAAAAATGTGTAAATAAGCAGCTTTAATCCGCATCACCCATCCCCTACCCTCACTACCTAAGACAATACTACAGATCTGCCTCCAAGATATAAGGTTCTGCTAGTTCATGTGAGTCTTCATTGTTCCAATGCTAAGTTGCACAGTCAACACACAGTTGTATGTTTGTTGGTATATGCCATTATGGACCCTGTGTATGGTATGGCATCCATTTAATGGCAGTTATTTGTTTCTCATATTGTCTGGTAGGATATGTACCATCTACTTATAACTTGTTTCATACAGCTTCAACATGACCATGCATAAAATGCTATACATATAGCATAGAAACAATGACAGTTTTGACCAAAAAAATCATTGGTCCATCCAGTTTGCCCTGTTTTACCCTATTTTACTCCTGGATCTATTTACAAGGTAGAGATTGTTGCCCCCATCTCTGCCTTGTTCCCTGCCATACTGCCCCCCCAAGTAAATATTAAGCCCTTTACTCTTTCTCAGTTTTGCTTGAAACCATTAATTGTTCCTGTGACCACCACTTCTGCCAGCAGGCTATTCCACAACTCAACCACTTGTAAAACTTTCTTACATCCTTCTTGAATACCTCCACCTCCTGCCAGCTTTCACTCATGTCACCATGTTCTTGACTTGCTTTCCTACTGAACAGTTTCTCACAGTTTTTCCTGTTTCTTCCATTTAGGACCATGAAGGTATCTGTCCTGATAATCATCACTTTCCCTTCTGGCTTCCAACGAGCACTTGTTCAGTACCCTAAGGCATTCCTCATAGCATCTGCCCAGTTGACTGGGAGATGTTTTGGTTACCCTATGCTGCACTGTCTCAAGCCTGTCTTTGTCTTTCCTTAGGATGGGACTCCAGAACTGGGCACAATGTTCCAGATGAGATCTCAACAGAGATTTATAGAGAGGTGGAATTATCTTCTTCCTCCTGTTATTGAAATCCCTCTCAGTAACCCCCCAACATACCAGTTGCCTTGCTGTAGCCCTTGTTACATTGACTAAATTGTTTTAGGAAGCTGCTTATGATGACTTCTAGATCCTTTCCCTTACAAAGCAGTGTTCAGCTTAATTCCTTCCATTCCATATTCTGCTGTTGGGTTCTTGTTCCCTATGAGCATGGCCTTGCACTTTTTGACATTTAAAGTCAACTGCCAAACCTACGAATACCTATCTAATATTTGTAGGTCCCTTTGCAACTCCCTTACCCCCTGCCACAGAACTCAGTTTTATCTGTGAAAAGACACAGCTTGCTATATATTCCTTCCCTATGTCACTGATGAATGTATTGAAAAGGACTGGACCCAGGACTGATCCTTACTGCATCCTTCTTGTGGCATCTCTCTCCCTTAACCTTGGTTTATTAGTACCATCTGCTGTCCCCCCACAACCAGCTACCCACCCATCTCACTAGATCCTTTGCTGCAACTTGTTCCTCTAACTTCTTCAGCAGTCTTCTGTGTGGCACCAAGTTAAATGCCTTGCTTCAGTTGAAGTCGAGTCAATCCTTTGCTTGTCCATTCTCCACTGCCCTGATAATCCCATCAAAGAATACTGTCAGGTTGGTCTGACAAGACCTTATTGCCACAAACCAATGCTACTTACTATCCTAAAGCCTATTTCTCTCTAGGTAGTCCACTAGGTTCTCCTTTACCAGTGTCTCCCTTTGTGTACTCACAATGGAGGTAAGACTGATGGGCCTGTAGTTACTTGGTTGCTCCTTGTCCTCTTCTCTGTGGAGTGGAACTACATCCAGTATACTAAAATATTTTGGAACCACCTTGATTGAAATGAGGTATTGAATAGCCTTACCAGGTGTTCAGCCAGTACTGATCTCATATAACTTGCTTTGAGTAGTTCCAAGTATGTGTTCTAAAGAAGGAAATTTACAAGTGTTCATTGTGTGCAATACTTATGAAACTGTAACAAGTCTACTACTTTGCACAGGGTCCACAGTATGGTGTGCAAAGGAAGCCACACCATAAATCAAGTAAAACTCCTTACCTGTGTCCTGCAAGTATTTAAATGACAGATGTAGAATGTTTAGGATGTGTATGAAGCTCTAGACCTATGTGGCATGACTCCAGACCTGTAGTTTGGCATTGGGTCATGGGGTAGGGAATGGGGAGGAGTTGTAGATTAGGGTTGCTTTTTACATATCCTGAAAATGTTTGCCCTGCATGAGGTACAGTACTTCACCATTGATACAAGGTCCCATGCCTGTTATGTGGCCTTGGGTAATGAGGCCAAGGAAGGGGGGGTATGAGCCAGAAGGTATGAGCCAGAACCCTATGCTGATTGCACAGCGGACACCATTACTGTGAATGACAGTACAGCAACACAGTGATGGGTTGATGTACTGTCACTGTGGTACCCTGGCACTGCTTTCTTGGGGTCTTGCACCTATACCCTGAATCAACTCCAACTTGATGATTATATTTAGTACGGGGCTGTGGGGACAGAGCCCCCCTGCATGGGGGTTTTGGGGGGCTGTAACAAAGTGTTCTTGGATGGATGTATGGCGACCACAATTGCGGTTGACATAAATCTATTGCTGTAACATCAGTTGACAAAATATTTGTCATACCGGTGTCATAGAGCCAATCAGAACAACCTTAATAGTACATTTCCAGAGTTTGTGGGCTTTTGGTTAAAAAACATAATATCACATTTCCAGCCTTTGCGAGGTTTGAGTTGCAGCCCTAATCTGCATTAACATATTTTTTTGCAATACATTTCTGTAAATTTTAACAAAGTTTACAGTAGTTGTAACTTGCTTTGTGAAGGGCCCATTGGTCCTGTATAAAGCAAGAGATGACTTCTAACTTGCTTTGTGCAGGGTGACCCTGCTAGAAACAAGATGTTCAGGGCACTTTGGTTTCTGCACATGAACCCTCCTAACTTTCTTTGCATGGTGAGCCAAAACGTTCCTACTATTGTGTTTATGCATGACTTTATTTGTAGTACAAAATGCATGCAATGGTTTTTAGGTACTCATACTCTTGACATTTCCCTGTTTCTCAGCTTTAAGCATTTTGCTCATATAGGACTTAGTTTTTCACAGTGGTTATCATCAAAATCTTCACGCAGCATGTAGAGTTTCAAAATCTTGGTGAAAAATTTCTTTATAAATGTTTTGTGTTTAATTAAAAATATCTGATTTCTAATTAAAGTTAAAACACATTTTGTGTAATTATACACCTCTCTCACAAAGACTAATGTGCCATCCTTACTGATTAAGTTCTTAGTAAGTTATCATGCTTTAAATATTTTGTTCATGTGGAGCATAAAAACTAATTAAAAACATTGATACAGTAAGTACTATAACAGCCCTCTCCTGAAAGTAGGGGAAGAGAGTTTTTGCTGGAGCCTATTGATTATTATAGGCTCTGAAAGCATGTAGGTGGAATTTAAAATTCCAGCTGGTGATTGTATGAGAAGTGCCAAGATGGCAGAGTGATAGGAAGGTACAGGTATGCCGTTGGGATACCCTTGACTCAGGTCTTTTGCCAGGCCACCTCAAGGGACTAAGGCCCCTCACTTGCAACAGTTAACTGGGGATCCAGAGCAGGACAACAGCAAAACTCATTGTCTAGTTGTCTTATTGCTTCCAAGGACAGACACCAGGACAGTGGTGATAACTGTGCAATTTAGAGTCTGAAAGCCATTTATTGTAGATCACCATTTTGTATTTTTATTTGTGACTTGTATTCAAGGGTGGCTTCTATTTAAGGGTAATGTGTACTGAAAAATCAACATTTTATAGTGCTAACAATAAAATATTACATATACTAGATTTGATCAGGTTTATTGTTAATGGTTTACTTCATATCAAAATAAGCCTAACAAACATCAACTAAGATACCGGATAAGATGCCAGCGTCCTCCCCCATTTTCTAATTCATAGTATGTTATATTAATTGGATTCTGTAATTATGCACCCTTTCTCTGTTAGTCTATGGTGACTGTGGTGGAACACTTGCCTTATTACTGCACTCGACTCTGGGCTGTCTCTGCCCTCTGTATGTAATATTACTGTTATGCTACTTTCCTTCCAGTACTCCTGATGTAACATACTGATTGACTGTGATGCACCTTTATTTAACTTTCATGTGTTATTTGTTTTTATACTATGTTAACTGACGAGGTGCCTTTGCAAAAGAGTTTATGACTCAAAGGGTGTAATTCTAACTTCTCATTAAATGAATAAATAAAATAATAAGTTAAACTATTACAGTAATACTCATGTTTACAGAGATAAAAATCACAGGCAGTTTAACCTTTCAGTATAGTGTTTTATCTGGCATGACTTCAACCCTGACTTGAAACTGCATTTTGTATTTGAGGGTGGCTTTTATTGTAAGTATTCTTTATGACGAGAAATGTGTCCAGTATTTAAGCGTGGCTTCTATTCAATACAATACTGTATTTAAATATTTGTTCCAGCAAACTGAGTCTGTGCAAACAAGAAATCATTGATAATTTCAAAATGAATTAAACATTTTTTCACCAAACTACCCAAAAGACATGTTCTACAGCATTTAAAATACTTGTAAGTTTCAAAACAAAACTCTTGAAATGGCTATTTTCAACAATATTCCAGTGAACTGAGCATATGAGAACAAAACAATACAAAAAAAAAAAATTTTAAAACAAACTAACATTTTTCACTTAGCCACCAAAAGGACCTATTCTTCTACAGGTTCCATGTCATCTGAGTGATATTTTTATAGCGAATGACAATTTCTGTGACTGCATTATAGTAATGTCAAATTTAGTGACTGTACACATCAGTGAAGCACATCACAGTGACCAAATCCATGACATGGTCTGCAACGGTGTGTAGTCTGGTGGGACACCAATAATGCTGGTACTCCGCACACTACCAATACACCTTTTCCCCAACCTCTTTGTATCTCCTGTAGATAAAGCCTATGCACACCAGCATTGGCATACCTCTGATGAACTCCACCACCATCATGCAGGTATGTAACACCCAGGAACACACCCTTTTTATAGCATAAATACACCTGTTCCTAATTATCCACAGGTGCAGTCTCTTGTCTCTCCTTGTTATGCAGGGGGGCTTTGCCCTGCTGCACCCCCATGGGGGACTATGACCCAGGACCACCCATCTGTATGATTACTACACCACACCACACTTGGGTCCTGGGGGTTAGCTCCATCTGTGGAGTCACTGTAATGTTCAGTCACTGTGATTTACAGTCGCTATATTCTGCCATTCGCTATAATGTGCCATTCCCCATAACTGTAGTCACCCAAATACAGGCACTCAAATAACTTTGCTTAAATAACTTCACTCAATTGACGTGCGACCTCTTCTATAACATCTGAAAAAACCCTATAACTTTCTTTACTTAACTATTTGTATCTTTTTTTCTATCCATTGGTAGAAAATTGGCTCAGAATGTTAAAACACACATAATTGCAACACTATTATAACTTAAAACCAACAGATTTCTTTAAAACTTTCTACATTAGTAGTAGATCCTAGGACCAACATGATGCATGCTTAATTTCACAGTCTACGAGACTGAGACAGCTGAGTAATAGACATTTGAAAACAGAGGTTTAAACAGAAAACACCAAAGCAAGCCTAATATGGGGCACTACCATGCCAGTCTAACAAAGCAATAACAAGTTATACCTTGCATATAGTAACATCACTCATGTTACAGCTGCATGACAATCCTTGGCAATAACAACCATCACAATCTTATCCAAATGTCTATATATCCTGCACTTTGCTGGTGTCCATGTGCTCCAACACTCATTTATTCCATCAATCAAGTTCCTGTTTCATTCTGTTCTTGGTCCCTCTCTGTATATGCATTTTCATAGTGTGCCAATTTATTTTTACTGGGTTCATATCTGGTGACCTACAGTATTGTGTTTTAAGTGCAAGTAACATAACTCATGTAAAATAATTCAGCTCTGTCTGCCATGTGACTAGAGATATAATGTTTTACTCTGCTAGCAAAGCTGGTGCAAAGGTGGGAACTTCACACTTTGAGAAGTATCACACAATTACATCAACTTTGCAAAGCTATTTTTTTAAACTCCTTTAAAACAATTTTATAGTCCCCGTCCACTGCACAATAATGCATCCTCCTCCTCCTTCCCACCACACAGATAATTTTACCTTCACCACCCTCTCCTAAAAAAAAAACCTCCTCCCAGTAAAGTTCTCCACTATCTGGTAATATAATCAGCTGTTCCATTATTGTATTAACCCTTCCACTTCCCATTTTGTCAAAACCCAACCCTTCCTACTTCCCTCCCAATCTGCCTCTGCCCCACCTTCATCTTATCCCCAACACCCCAAATAATTATTTACGTACCTGTACTAAGAGAAAGCCAACCTGCATTGCAGAGAAACAATGAATGAATGAATGCATGAATGAATGAATGAATGAATGATGTCTATTCCTATGGTAACACCAGACTGGCTGAGGCCTCAATGGATACATTCTTACTATACACAAAGACATAATTCATTCAAATCAGGAAACATGTTGGAAGTATTTTGTGAAGAACAGTTTCCTGATTTTGCTTATCTCTATGTATCAGTATTGTACAGATAAGTGAATTACGTTGTATTTCAAAACAAGGCTGGCAGTATACCCTAAATGTTAGAGTAACGAGCTGTGAATGGGCTTGGTACATCCAGCAGATCAGACCTGGATTTGATTCTCACAATCTCCACTTGCATATTGTGTGACTCTGAGCAAGTCACTTAACCACCCAATGCTCCCAGGTCGCCCCTGAAAACATGCACTTGTGTCTAGTGGGCCTTACCCGGTTACCAAAGAATATATATATATATACAGTATATAAAATACTTTGCTCTGGTGGTGCTTTGACTCAATTCTCTGCTCAGCAATACACTATGATAAGTCAATGTGCTTCACATAATTTTCCAGGTAAAAAAGACAGCCATAGAGAATACTGTTTGGATGAACTTTAACCTTTCTTATAATCTCGTATCTACAGTATTGAAGTGACCATTCATAGTTCCTAAAGTATAAGACAAAGAGAACATTAAAGGGGAACTGTCAGCAATAAGAGCCTCACACCCAAGTGTGAAGCTGATCCTAATTAGCCCTTTGTGTGCTGAAACACTTTTTGTTACTTACTGATCACTGCAGTGTAATAAATTGCATCAGGCTAAGTTCATTGACTTGTAAGTTGACATTTACTGTAACCAAAAATACCAGACTCCCCTAAAGCTGACATCAAAAGAGGGCTAGAGCAGTAGGAGATTCAGTAGCCTGTAGTGAATGTCTGAGTTTTTTTATAAGCTGCAATCTTCTGTTTGTTGGTCTGCTGTTCTCCTGAGGCAAGGTACAGTCACAGAGGACTGTACTAAGTCCAGTGAGCACAGCAGGACCAGACAATATCTGATTTAACTTATAAAATCTTGAACATGTACACTGCGGGCTATTTAATCTCCCAGCTCTGCAGCCCTCCTCTAATGTCAGTTGCAGGGGATTCTGGGATGTCTGGTTATGCGAAATGGCATTGTAGAAGTCAACAAAATTAGCATAATATGTTCAACTATGCTGCAGTAAACAGTAAATAAAAAAAAATGTTTTTGTACACAAAGTGCAAATTGGGATCAGCCTCACACTTGGGTGTGAGGCTCTTACTGATGACTGTTCCTCTTTAAGCACAAGATTTGAGGTGACATCATTTGTTTTGTTTTTGATACACATAATGTACTGAACAGTAGGGATGAGCCCATGATGAATATGCATTTAATGAGCATGTCAAAATCCAGCATTTTGGATATGGGTGAAACAGGTACAAATAAACTTGGCTTCCATTTACCATTTCAGCACTTAGATAATGTCATGGTATGGCACTTTAAAGAAGATAGCACACACTGAGCATGTCTATGTTGTTGGCAAGCCAAGATTTGCAACAGCCAATCAGTGATGATGGAGATCAAACCGCCTGGTGATGCACACATCGCTGCCATTTCCAGCTGTCTTTCACAGGGGAAGGGCCTATGGCAACACTGGCTACTGAATGAGCTCCTTTAATGTGAAAAACAGTCATTTTGATTAGAAAACTTGTTCTCATTCATTAATGTTTCTTTCAAATTTTGATAGTTCGGTAGAAACCCATAGACAAAAGATGTCCTTTTAAAGAGGGAACAAGAAACACATAAATGGTAACATGCACAAGTAACTTAAGGCATAAAAGAACAAAATGAAGTCTTATGTGCACACAGTGAATGAAGTACCAAATGCTTTTTATATCTTAGAAATCATTAGAGACCAATGCATTATCATTCTGGTTGCAGTAGCCAGTTCTAACTATATTTAACTCTTGTTTCAAGTAGACAAGCCTGCAAAATCATACTGAAGAGCAAAGTGTGCACAGTGCAAGCCTGCACTGGCAGCTATGGGTTCTGGGCAGAACACAGTGAAGTTAGTAGACTGGAAAAGTTGTAGGGGTGATTTTTTGAAAGATGTATTGGACAATTTATTGTCATTACAGGAGGACACTGTGCTCCACAGCCATGCAGTGGCAGATCAGCTCCCAAAGGGGGACAGTAATCTCCAGAACCTTGAAAGGGGCAGATCAGCTTATGGTCTTTCTCATTAGAGGACATCTTGCTTCCAATCCACTGGAGTAGCAGAAGATTGGTTGGCAATGAGGGAGATACTAATGGTGAAGTTGGGCATCTACCAATAGGATATTTACAGAATGGGTGGGGCAAAGGGGCAGGGTTGGACATCCCAACAGGGTGTTTAATGATCAGAAGGGCATTTGGGGGGATACCAGTGGTAGGTTTGGGCACTTACCACTGGTTTCTTTTCAGCGTGGAAGGTAATTGAACGGTATCTGGGACTGAGACTGGGCACCCAAAGTCAAAAACTGAAAACAAAATCAATTATTTTTATTCATTTGTGATTGACTTTAAAAGTCAATCTCAAGTAAAAAAAAATGTCAAAGTATTTTCTGACAATGGGTGGGTTTTGTTTAGTACTCATTCATGATAGACTTGAAAAAGTCAGTCACAATGAGAAATGGGTTTTATTAACTTTTTTATGTGCAAACCTTGAAATGTAATTAACTTAAAAACAAAATAATATTTCATTTCTCTCAAAGGCACATGCAGAAAATTAGCTGTAGTAAACCTGTAAGTTTCATAATTTAAATAACTGCACTAACAGCTGTATACTTGAGCCTATTTGATGTCATTTCACTAGTTAATATCATTTGCATCATTGAACCTTTCATTTCCAGTTGTTCTGCAATGTCACATATGAAGACATTGGAGAGGTCTGGTCCTAGTTTTGAGCCCTGTGACGCTCCACTAATCACTCTCCCATAATTACAGTAAGTGCCATTAACCACATCAACACATAGATTTTGTTGGCAGAAAAGGATTTTTAGGTCCCTTCAGTCTGCCTTTTGTCCCTGCCTATTCTATCACCAACAGCCCTAGCTGCACATAAGCATCACTTTCTCCCTCCATTCCTCTACCTAATATGCCCCTGTGCTTATTCTATGCATGTTTGAAGCTCCCTACAGTCTTTTCCCCCACTACCTCCTCTGGCAGTCTGTTTCAGTCATCCACCACCTTTTCCATGAAGAAGTAATTCCAAACAACTCTTCTAAACTTTCCCCTTCTTAGCTTCATTGCATGGCTCCTATTTCTAGTGCTTTCCTTTCTCTAAAATAGACCCTTCACTTGCACTGTTCATACCTATGAGGGACTTGTAGGTTTCAGTCGTGTCCCGTCTTACTCTTTTCTTCTCCAGGGAGTACATGTTGAGTTCCTGCAGTCATTCCTTGTATGGCTTCTCATGCAACCCTCTTACAGTTTTGATTGTTCTCCTCTGTACTGCCTCCGCCCTTTCAATCTCTTTGCAGAGGTGCAGCCTCCAGAACTGGACACAGTATTTCAGGTTGGGCCTCAAAGGTTAGTGATACAATGGCAGTATCACTTCCTTCCACCTTCTAGAAATCCCTCTCCCAATGCACCTTAGCATCCTGCTAGCCTTTTCCACTGCTTTGTCACACTGCCTAGCTACCTTGAGGAAATCATATATGCTGACCTCTAGGTCTCTTTCTTGCTTGGTGACGGTAAGCTCCACTCTCCCATCTTATACACAGCCCCTGAGTTACTGAAACACAGCAGCCACCCTATAGACCATTCTGTCAGTTTTCTCAGATTCCTTTGCATTCTCTCCACCCCTTCCTGAGTGTCAAACCTGTTGCAGATTGTTGTCATCTGCAAAAAGACACACCTTACCCTCAAGCTCCTTTACAGTGTTGCTTATGAAAACATTAAAAAGGACTAGTCACAACACTAAACCCTGTGGCACCTGACTAGTCACTCTCCTATCACTTGAGTGACTACCATTTACCACTTCTCTTTGTCTCTAATCTCTTAACCAGTTTGGTACCCAGCTTGTAACTTTCTCCCACACTCCCAGGCTACTTAGTTTCTTAACTAGCCTCCTGTGTGGCACATTGTCAAAAGCCTTACTGAAGTCCAGATAGGTCACATTCACTGCTCTCCATTGATCCACCTCTCTGGTAACCTAGTCAATGCAGGCTATGATATTAGTTTGTTATAACCTCCCCCAGTGAAACCATGTTGCCAGTGGTCCTGCAGACCTTTTGCCTCCAAGTACTCCATGTGCCTTTCCTTCAAGTAGTGTCTCCATTCATTTCTCGACCACTGATGTGAGACTCACTGGCCTGTACTTGCCACCACCCTCTGTTTCTTATCATTTAATATTTCTATTTTTTTCAGAGAGAAAAAGAAACATGTTTTCCAAAGAAACATGTTTTTAAAGACTCTTTTCGAAATTAGCATATCATGAAAAATAATACTAAAAAGTATAAAATAATACTTTTTGAGGGGATAAACAGAAATCTATATTTTAGAAAATTAAACTAAGAGCTCTTATTACTTCTATCTAAACTAACTTTTTCCATGCTCCAAGCTATTACTTCCCATCTAAATGAATTAACTAATTAGTTCATCATTTAAAGCAAAAAACCCACGTTCACACATTTTTTCCTTTTTTTAACTAACAAATGATCTACAATTTAATTCATGTTATTCAGTTAAGAAAAATACAGTCAAATAGGGATATACTGTGTATTATCTGTGGTTTCTTCTTCTTCATCTGTCCCATCCTGGTCGGAACCCAGATCAGTAGACAAAGCAACATTCTTCTCAAAAAAGGCTCTTGCAGCATCCACATCTTCAAAAGAGTAATCCTTGGTTTGAAAATTAACTTTCAATTTTGCTGGAGCTTGTAAAACTGCTGTTACCCTGGTCTCATGAAATTCACCCCTTAGAGCCAGAAACCGTTTCCTTCTTCTCTGTGTAGCAATGCAAAAGTCAGGGTAGAGATGTAATTTACTCCCATCATACAAAAACCCCTTCTTCAGTCTCGCCGCATAGAGAATGTTATTCCTCTGCTCAATTGAGGCAAACGTACATATAACATATCTCTTCCTAGGCTCTAATGAAGCACTTATCTCTTGTTTCTGTCTCGCTTGCGGCCTGAATACAGAATCCAAAACAACTGGATGGTCACATGAGAAGGCCATCGCTAAAACTCTCTTAACTTCGGCCTTCAATTTTGGGTTTGGAATGCTAGCAGAAAAGCCAATCAAACGTAAATTCTTCAATAGTAAGGTATTTTTTGCCTTTTCTATTTTTGCCATAGTATTTCATTGTTCGTGAAGGGAAGCATTAACTGCCCCCCTCACAGTCAAGACCCTCACAGATAAACTTTCAGTACATTTCTCAGCTGCTCCAACTCATTCCTCAATTCATGTAATATTGGCTTCAATTCCACTGCAACGTTGAGAAATTTCAACAAGCGAAGTTTGCACTTTTCCAAATGCTTCTTTCATATCTCTTTGTAAATCCAGAAGAACTTACTGTAGAGACACCAAAGTCAGTTTCTGCAGGTTCCTTGTCTTAGCGCTTGTGTCAGGACGCAACATAGCTGGAGAGGACAACTCTACGGTCGGAGACAGCAATCCCACTGCCCCCCACTGTGGAGGTACCTTTCCGGTTCCAGTCTTGGGGGAAAGAAACTTATCCATCTGTTTGGGTCTAATGTTTGCTCCTTCCTTTAACTTCAAACATCTCTGGGTAGTCATTCAGTCACACAAAACAAACTCAAGTTGAAATAAACCGAATGAGCCTAAAAGGAAAACAGAAGCAGCTTAGTCCTCATTGTATTGGAGCTTTGGAAAAATGTTTCCAACCACATTGCTCTCCACAGCGCCCCCTACCCTATAGTTTTAATCCTTTGTTTCTTATCCATTAACAAGTTTATAACAGCCACCAGACAACTGTCTCAGTGCAGTAAAGTCAATGTGAGGCAATTTTAAATCATGATGAAAATGTGAAAGGAAAACTGTGACTCCCACTGGGACTTGAACCCAGGCCCTTGGTATTCTGTGCTAGCACCCTAATCTCTGAGCTATGGAAGACTCAGTAATTAGCAGTCTTCTGGGTTTCCCCTTGAGGCACACACATTCCTTTCTATATATTGTATAACCAGCAACTGAGGCATATGTCAGAGACACCAGACAACTTTCTCAGTGCAGTAAAGTCACTTCAAGGCAATTTTAAATCAGGATGGAAATCTGAAATAAAAAGTGTGACTCTGACTAGGACTCGAACCCAGGCCCCTAGCATTCTGTGCTAGTACTCTAGTCTCTGAGCTAAGGGAGACTCAGTGATCAGCAGGCTTCTGTGGGAATCACACTTTCTGTATGAGAATAGTGGGACTTTCTTGGTTCCTGCAGGTTCAGATGGGGGGCTGCTGCCAGCTTGAGTGCCAGCACTAAGCCTGTGATCGCTCAGTGTCTGTCTGTCAGTATGTCTCTCTGTCTGTCTGTCTGTCTCTGCTGTTCATGCTAGAATTACTGTATTTGAATACCTGGAGTAAGAGAATTTTGTAAGGAACCACATTTCACTTTGGGAATTAGTAGCACATTATGAAATAGAGCTGCAGGAGAAGGGGAGGGGGAGATATCTGCAAGCCAGTCCAAGCTGACACCAAGTACTAGTCACTAATCTTTGTTTTTTAGTGCCATACAATAGTCAACGACTCTATACAATCCTATCTGATCTTAGCCATTATCTGTTACAGTGTTATTCCTTAGTCACATATATTTTTTTTTATTTAGTTGTTTAACCAGGTATAGCACACTAAGCTGAAAGCTTTTTTACAGGAGCGACCTGGGAGCACAAGGAGGTTAAGTGACTTGCTCAGGGTCACACAGTATGCAAGTGGAAGCTGTGGGATTCAAACCCATATGATAGTCTTAGATGGTATACAATCCTATGTGATCTTAGCCGATATCTATTGTAATGGTATAGACCATTTTTAACAAGTTTATTATGTTGGTGAGACAGGACAGATTATCATGTGGTATCTGTACCAGCACTAACAATGTCTTATATTTCATAGTAGGTTTTTTGATGAACTTATCTAGCCTGTGTCTATTTTTAATTAAGTGCTTTCTCTCTAACTATTCCTATACAGTGCTACTGATCACATACAATAACACACAATATTTTAATTAAACATTGTCCTTGTTATTCATTTTCCTACAGGTGGCCTTTTTCTCTTACCTGCCTGTGAGACCCAGCTGTGTTGATCTACACTGATAGGCAGCCTTTTGGTTGGAGATGCAGAGTGACTGCTGCTGAATACAGGAGCCATGGAGGGAGTGGGACACCAGTTCATTCCTATTGCCTTTCAGGCAAAATACAGTATCATATGTGACTATACGGACTTGTGATTTCTTCCACTTCATGATCAGTTATGTCAGTTTCCCATAATCACCCACATTCACAGTTCATCCCCCAACCCACACTAACTGGCAGACATGGCACTGACCTTCACCAAAACCTTAACAGTGCTCAACCATCACTCCCAAACAGTCGCAGCTTAAAAAACATGAACTCCCACCCCAGACAGTCATAGTTCTAACTCCCAACCATGAACAATGAAAGCACTTATCACCACCACTGACTGTCACAGTACTGCACCTCTCCACAATGGTCACAACGCTAATCATCCTGACAGTAATAGCACTGACCAAACTAACCTCCTGCCCCCCATCACCCCCACATACATACACACCCATTGTGGACACTGACCCACGTTAGCATTCACTGCAAGTAAAAAAGAAAATACATGAGATGTAAACTATTGGTATTTTTTTTGTATGACCATATGATCAATAACCTGAAATCATTATAGACACTTTGAATGGAGAGGTTTATGGATCACAATGGTAGTAATAAACATATGTCAATGTCAAATGTTTGCTTGCTTGTATTTGCCATGTAGGAGTTTGCCAGTGATGGTGCAGAGGTAAACATTAAGACCCAGGTTCAAATCCCACCATAACCACCTGCTTGTGGTGTGCCCCAACCCACAGCAAGTCATTTAAACCTTGTGCTTGCCCACTCTGCTGAAAATAAAAAGGCTAAAAGACTAAACTGGGTCCCACTGGAATTAAGATATTGCACCTACCTGCTGGGCTATCCTAAGTAATTAAATTATATAAAAAGAAGTTCTGACCAGTGGTGTTCATGTTGGCAGTACTTGGCTGTGAGCAGTTAAGAGGCTGATAAGAAAGAGAGAGAAGAGGTGTTGAGGCGAGGGCAGGTTGCCACAGGGCTGTTCAGTTTCAGGTGGTTTTTCACTTGACTCTCATGCTGTCAGTGACTGCCAGCTGCTGCTGCTAATCCAATTGAGATTATTGTGACAGCCAGATCAGGGGAGTGATGGGGAACTGCAGTGCGTGGAATGGGATGCAAGGAAGAATCAGAACCTCAGCAACACTGCATGGTCTTGTATCCTGTCTGGATAATGGCAGAGAACAGAGCTATAGCCTAGTCATGCCGCTTTTGATCTATATTGGAAGTGCCTCAACCATCCAAGGTTCGTCTCAGTCCCTCCCTACTGCCCAATACACAGGAGATGGAACTGGTTTACCAGCCAGCTGAAGGACAAAAGACATCACTCACACAAGAACCCTTTCATAATAAAAGAGGAAAGCAAGCACATCACAACGTGTTGCTTAAACTCCCCAAATATAACGTTAATGGCAGTGCAAAAGATACAGAGAAAGCAAAGTCATGTACCACGTAGTAAGCAGTTAACAGACAATATAATCAATCGGAAGATATAAATCACAATTGATCTGCAAAAGCACCCCTATCTAGTCTTTAGAAAAAGAGGTAATTAGTTAACACAGAAGGCATATAAGCACAAACTCCATCACTGCAGATAGAGACATCAAATCAGCAAAATAGATTTGGAATATTATATCATAATTTCATTAAAAAAATCATCCCTGCACAATAGTGGGCAGAGACACACTATGGTATAATGGTTAGAGAATAGTGGTGAGGATGAGGAGACCCATGTTCAAATCCCACCATATCTACTTACTCATTCCGTGCCCCTACCCACAGCATGTTATATAATAAGGGAATACATGATGGGCAGTCATACGATAGTGGATTTATCAGTATGATTGGTAAGTGAGCTCAGGGTTATCACGAGTGGCTTCACAAAGAGGAACCATGAGTGAGAAAACTCTGAGCTCACTTGACATCAGTACTGATAAATCCACTGTCGTATGACTGCCCATCATGTATCCATTTTATATAATAGGGGTTCACCTGTTCCTGAGGTTATGTTTTTTCTTGTTTAATTTTTTAGCTGTTCTATGGGTTGTTCCTTTCTGTTCAGGTGTTGTCACGGTGTTTGGCAGTGTTTTGCTAATGAAATGTACACAGTGGTGATAACAGCTGATAGGTAATCACAGTAGTGATAACCTGATGCTTTTTCCACTGTGTACATGTCATAACAAGTGGTTTTATTTTAAGCGCTGATCTGCCTTTTTATCATGGGTTATCAACAAACCCCTATTATATAAACTCTGTACTTTAGCCCACTCTGCTGAGGGAAATAAATGGCTAAAAAAATAAGTTGGATCCTATTGAAAATAAGATGCTGCACTTAACAGTTTAGCTATCCTGGGTAATTGTTATTTAGCCAGAGCCGATAGGGCTGCAGCTGAGGAATTTGGGATAAAAATATTGAAAATTACCAAAGTTATGAGCCTGCTTCAGCAAAATATAATGTAGGCTCATAAATGTGTTGTTTTGTGATATTTGTACACCACACTTTCAACATAGCTTTGTTATGACCCTGCCTCATGAAGAAGGGCACAGCAAATGTTCAACTTCTGCCCAAAAGATGATTTTGCACAGGGACTATGAAATCAACGTTCTGGATGCAAAAACACATTTTGGGCAGGAGTTGAAAAATAATAGCTATCACATTCATGAGGCGCTGTAAAGAAATGTCTATGTTGAAAATTTGTGGTTAAAATATTGAATATTACAAACTTACTAGCCTGTGCTTGTAAAATTCAATATAGCCTCATAATTTTTTTGGTTTTATATATTTTTACACCAAATTAAGAACATAGCCTTCTTATGACCCCACCTCATGAACAATGGCAGAAAACAGTTTCAACTCTTACCCAAAAGGTGATTTTGTACAGAGACTGTAAAATCACCTTTTGGGATGTAATAAAAACATTATGGCCAGAATTTGAAAAATGACAGTTGTCACATTCATGAGGTGCTATAAAGATACAGCTGTGTTGTAAATTTGGGGTAAAAACATTTAAAATTACCAAAGTTATGAGCCTGTGTTAGCAAAATTCAACATAGGCTCATAACTTCATTGTTTTTTAAATAATTTTATACCAAATATAGGACACAGCCTTCTTATGACTCCACCTCATGAACAACGGCAGAGAAAATGTTCAACTCCTGCCTAATAGATGATTTCACACAGTGACTGAGAAATCACCTTTTGAGACGTAAAAAAAAACATTTTGGCCAGGATTTGAAAAATGACAGCCATCACATTCATGAGGTGCTATAAAGATATGAGTATGTTGTAAATGTGGGGCAAAAATATTGAAAATTACCAAAGTCATGAGCCTGCATTTTCAAAATTCAATGTAGGCTCATAACTTTGTTGTTTTTTAATATTTTTACACCAAATTTTCAACATAGCCATCTTATGGTCCCACTGCATGAACACTGGTGGAGAACATTTTTAACTCCTGCCCAAAAGGTGGTTTCATGCAGCAACCAAAAAATCACCTTTTGGGACTGATTTACCTAACGTAATGTTAGGTAAATCAGTCCAAAAAGGTGATTTTGGGTGGTTTGGTTCATGAGGTGGTGTCCCAAAAAAGGCATGTTGAAAATTTGGGCAAAAAATATGCATAAAAGCCCAAGTTATGCCACTAAGTTCAAAACACCATTGAAATACATTGAACCATGTGGTGGTGCTGGGCACTGAAAGGAAGGGTCTGGTGGTAAAATATGAAAAATAAAATATGGGGACATGTTGATCACAACACTGGGTGATTGGCCACCCCCAGAGTCACTCTTATGTTTTGGGGAGTGTTGGGTGCTGGTTGCCGAGAGGGAAGGTTGGGTGGGGGGTGGTATTTATAATTTAAAAGAAAAAAATTGGCAGTCGTGGCACAATGTGCCATGCCCAAGATGGCCACTACAGTCTACTGTGCATGTGTTACCACTAGCACATGCATAGTGGTGTGCAGCGGCCATGTTGGACACAGCGGAGTATGCTATGACAGCTGATTTTTTTCTTTTAAATTATAGATAGCACCCCCCACCTGACCATCCTTCTCAGTAGCCACCACTCTGCACCCCCCAGAAACATAAGAGTGACACTGGGGGTGCCTGGTCCTCCAGTGTCATGATCAGACAAAAAATAATGCAGTGCCAGTTGAGACAAGGAGTGATGCGCTCCAGGGACACTGCAGCTGTGGAGACAACTCTGCTCTGTGTCCAACATGTTGTTTGGCCACAAGGAATGAAAGGAATGCTGGATTCCTTTTTTAATAGCAAGAGGTCTGCAGGGCTATGCCCACTGTAGCTCTAAAAAGGAAATTCTGACTAGTGCTTTTGATGTCTGCAGTACTTGGCTGTGAGCAGTAAAGAGGCTGATGAGGAGGAGACAGAAGAGATTGTGATGAGGTGAGAGCCAATTGCCGCAGGCCTGATCAGTTTTAGGGCCGTTTCTCACTTGGCTTTCTCATGATCCTGCTCACTGCCAACCTTCCTGCCCCAACTGTTGTCTTCTTCCCATGTCCCTTCCATTTGTTTTAAAATAAATAATATCCTCCCTGCACCAGCTGTGCTGTTCTTCCGATAACCCCCCCCTTACTGCATTAAAAAATACCCTCCTGCACCAGCTGTTCTGTCCCTCCTATGGCTCTGGTTTTCTTTAAATAAATAATACTATTCTGCCAAAGCAGTGCTTCCCTCCCATAACCCCTTCAGTTGTCATTAAAAAATAATACCATTCCTGTCCCAGCTGTGCTCTCCCTCACGTGACTCCACCAGTTATCTTTAAATTAAAAATACCCTCCTGCCTCAGCTGTGCTGTCCATCCCATGGCCCATCCCAGTTTTATTTAAATATATAATACCTTCCCTGCCCCAGCTGTGTTGTTGCTCATATGGCCAATCTAGTTTTTTTTAATTACATAATAACCTCCCTGCCCTTTAAGTGTTCTCCATCTCATGGTCCCTTCAATTATTTAAACTAAATAGTACCCTCAGTACCCCAGCTGTGCTGTCCCTCTCATGGCTCCTTCTGTTTTCTTTATTAAAAAATACCCTCCCACACCAGCTGTGCTGTTCCTCACAAGAGTCCTCCAGTTTTCTTTAAATAAATAATTTGCCCCAGCCCTGTGGCACCTGGTGATATAGGATCACCTGGCATTCTGGTGACCTGGGTTCATACCCAAGCCAAGGACAACAGGATTGGAGGCTGGCAGGGAGGGCTCAAGAGCCTGTTTTGGACCCTTTCCTCCTATGGGAGAGGGCCAAAACTACACTGCCCTTCAGTGGCTCCTGGGGGCCTGCTTTGGAATCATTCTTTGCTGTATGGGTGACCACACGCCACCTGGCCAGATGCCAGGATGCCACAATGTGCATTCCAATGGGTGCGGGGAGCAGAAAAATGAAAAAATGGCCACCCAAACCACCAAGATGATGACAGGCCACCTTCCAATCTTCGTGGAGCCCGGGAGTGCCCCAGCTGCACCTTCACCACACTCAGTGAGTCATGAAGAAAGTGTCTATGGGCACATTACAGTCTCCCCTCCTGATCCATCCCATGGGTGTGGGGGCCCCCTTGATGAAAAGATACATCTGGTTAGTCAGGGTGTCACTTGAAGGAGCAGTAGACAGTGATCGAGAGCAGCCATGTTGTGGGGCTTGGCTGCCCGAAGGAGTGGGTGGCTAGGTTGGTGGGTAATAAACAGATAATACAAAAAAAAAAACTTATCTGCTCCAGCTGTGCCTTCCCTCCCATAGCCCCTCCAGTTTTCTTTAAATAAATATTGTGGGGGCTAATCTCTGAGGCACTCTGCAATCATTACATCTAGGATTTATGTTCACCTGATATGTTGCTGATGCACATATGACTTCAAAAAGGTCTGACTCATCATGTCCTGTAACCTGACCAGATCAAAGCAGTTTCAAATGTGCATCTGAGTAGGTTGCAGCACAGATCATGGCTCCTGATATCAGCAGAGCATTTCAACCTACTATCTTCTCTTGACAAGCCAGAAATTTTACTTGAGTATGTGAAACTGTTGGCTTGAGATACCTAATTAGAATAATGAGGATTTCCTGTTTTCCTCCTGTACATCTTTACCTTGCTTTACCTCTGTGGCTGGACCTGACCCTCCCATAGCAAGCAGCACATTGGTGCGCCATGGGGGAAGCTCTTTTAATCTTGTTTAAGAATGCCAAGAAACTTTACTTAGCTCTATTTGAATTAGTAATGCTAAGCAATTTATTCTCAACTCTCTTGAGTTAAGAGGTTTTTAAATATGTGGCTCCTCATGGTATGCACATGAATTGCTTTTTGGCATGCTCCTCCTCAACTGTGACCCTCCTGTAGCAATCACATGGTGTGCTTCATGGCTGATGGAAGAAGAGCCCTCCCCCACTAACAGGACTCTCATTGTTTTCCAGCCAGTGAGGTGGTTCCCTGGAACCCCTGATATCAGTTCCAGGGTTAGCTAAATGCCAAAGAAATGCTGTGTCCAGATATAAAGTAGGACATGATATGGCAAGGAACACAGAAAATAAGAATGGAGAGGGACCAAGCTTGCAAATCAGTGTGCCGGGGCAGAATGCTACTATAGTGGATGAGGCAGACCATGCTAAACAATGGAGCCAAAATTGCAATCCCGCTATAATGCCTACCTTTATCCTTCACATACAGTGAAACCCACCGGGAAAAAGTGCAGTGTCATAGGTTTTCTGCATGGCAAAAGGGATTAACTCCCATTTAAATTGCATTATTTGCTGTAGTAACTCTTCTGCAGAATTCTGCAGAGTTGTGCTTCATCCTGGTGGGCTTCACTGTACATAGAAACATAGATTTTGATGGCAGATAAGGACCACTTGGCCCACCCAGTCTGCCCATTTCCCTACCTATTGGATAAGCTGCAGATTCTAGTTAACCAACAGCCTACTTCCTGCAACCCCCCCACTACAATTGCCTTATGTTTGTCCCATGCATATTTGAATTCCTCCACTGTTTTAGACCCAATAACCTCCCCAGGAAGGTGGTTCCATGCATCCACTACTCTCTCAGTGAAAACAAATTTCCTCACATTACCCCTGAGCAGTCCCCCCTCTATCTTTAAATTGTGCTCCCCTTGTCCTTACACATCTCTTTTTCTGAAAGATGCCACGCTCCTGGACTTTGTTGATTCCCTTGAGTTACTTGAAAGTTTCTATCATGTCCCCCCTGTCCCTCCTTTCATCAAGGGTATACATATTAAGCTCTCTCAGTCTGTCTTCATATGGTTTCTGATGGAGACCCTGCACCATTTTAATCAGCCTCGGACAGAAGGATAACCACTTCCCTTTTTCTACTTGTGATGCCCCTTCCTATGCATCCCAGTATCCCTCTGGCTCTCCTTACTGACTTCTCACATTGCTTACCCACCTTTAGGTCATCTGATATGACTACCCCCAAGTCCCTTTCCATTTTTGTTGTTGTTAGCATCTCCCCTGCTATGGTGTACTCTTCTCCTGGGTTTTTGTTTCCCAGGTGCATTAATTTGCACTTCTTTGCATTGAATCTACATTGCCATATATATGACCATTCTTCCAACCTTGCCAAGTCCCTTCTCATCCTTTCTACCCCCTTGTGTATCAACTCTGTTACAGATCTTTGTGTCGTCTGCAAAGGGGCATACCTTTCCCTCCAGACCCTCTACAATGTCACCTATAAAGATGTTAAAGAGGACTGGACCCAGTACTGAGCCCTGAGGTACTCCACTAGTAACCCCCCTTTCTTTGGAATGTGTTCCATTCACTATTACCTTCTGTGTCCTGTTGTGCAGACAGTTTGCTATGCAGGCTATCACCCTGGAACCCACTCCCAGGCTGGCTAACTTGATTATTAATCTTTTGTGCAGGATTGTGTCAAATGCCTTGCTAAAGTCTAGGTAGGCCATATCCTCAGCCCCTCCTTGGTCTATTACTTTGGTCTCCCAGTCAAAGAAATCAATTAGATTTGTCTGACATTACCTTCCTGCTGTAAATCCATGCTGCTTTTGGTCCTGTGCCCCTTGATCTTGATCACCTGTGGTAGTTCTGCATGCCTCTGGGCCAATAATTTGATCCTTGCCACCACTTGCTCCTGTAATTACACCTCAAGGTTTCTTCCGCAGCTGAAGCCAGGTGACCGACAAAGAGCTCATTAATGCACACTCCCCACATCACTCATGCATGCACACTGATGTGATGATGGCCATCTTAGGCACAGCAGACTGCTCAGCACCCTGTAACTCAGTGGCACATCAATTTGTCTTGGAGCTCCTGTGAGACCAAACAGACACACCTGCCCTCCTTATAGGCTACCTGCCATGGCAACAAAGTAGTGAAGCAGAAGCAAAACATTTAAAGAGTCAAAGAACCCTCCAGAACCCCTTACTCCAGGTGATCACTATGTAGGACTTTAGCCACTGGATGTAATCTGTTTCACATCACTTCCGGCAGCTATTTTACTAGGGACTGTTTCACATGATACAACACTGCCACAGAAACCACACTGCTACATTTCTGGCGGCCATCTTACCTAGGCCTATGGTTCTCTATGACGGCTGACAGTCCTTTACATCTTAAGGCTACCACATACTAGTAAAGGTTATAAGTACATACATGTAACACATTCAGTTGCTTACCCTGTTGCAATACATTATCTCTATGACTGTTTTGAGCTACTTGTGGAAAATGTCTTAAACCATGGAACTCTTTCTCATGCACTGCTATTTCTTTTTCTGGTTCTGTCTCCCCACAAGGCAAACATGGGCAAAATAAAGGTCTGCAGAGAATGTAACATCCCACTACTTATAGGTCAGTTGGGACAACTCTGCCCTTCCTGCACTGAAGAACCCTCACAATTGTTTGAGGAGGCACTTAGCAATGATGGCTCCGGTGGACTGTCCCTGCAGCCATCCACTTCCAGACCCCAAATAGGCACGGTCACCAACCCTGGCCAAATAACAGACACCACTGCCATCATCCTGTAAAACCAGTAAGTCATTCAGGCACAACAACAGTTCATGTCGGCCATGCTGTTGAAATTGGCAGAGACAGCAGAACCTTGCTGCCCCACTCTGGCTAGTCCAGCTCCTACCCTACCACACCACCCAATCCAACCCCTCTTGATCCAAGATCACATTCACTACAGCCTGATGCAAACAAGAAATCCGGGAATGAGGTGGACATGGAAGTAGACCCTCAGTGCCTGACAGCAAAGTGGTGCTTTCCAGACCAATTTTCGGTGCTAGTACACAATATAATGGCCATGGTAGGATTTGATGCCCTAGCCCCACCACCACAATCTAAACTAATACCCTCACTCTTGCTAATGGCCAAAAAGACTGATACATTTCCAATGTGCAGGTCCCTTGATGAGGTGGTGACCAAAGAATGAGAGTCAACAGATCTCACTTGAATCCTGGAATGCCGATCATGGGACAGAATGTACTTGAGAAACCAGCACCAAAATCCATGGAGGTGCAGCCCTTGGAAAATGCTATGTTATTCATTAAATGTCTAGTAGACATGGCCATGGATGCCCTAAAAATACATGCCAGAGCTACATCTCTGATTAATTACTTGGACCAGAAGGACCCTGTGACTTTATGTATAGGATATAGTCAACGTATCCAAGGACAGTGCTCTGTAAACTTCCCTTCAAAGGGTCACTCCTGTTTGATGAAAGGCTGGAAAAATACCTCAGAGGGAAGGGAGGTGAAAAACTGTTTTGGAAGGCACAGACCAACAGGTTGAGATACCTCCCTGTCCAGACAGAGGTTTCGCTCAAACTTCTTTTGTGACAGAAGAAGAGGCCACTGTGGCAACAGAGGAAATCATTTCCAACCCACATACCCCCCGACCAACATCAACAACAGATTCAGAAGTCGAGATTGATCCGGCAGGGGCTGGTTCCAAATAACTCCAACCACAAAACACACTGGCACGGCAATTACTATACCCCATGCAAACAATCCTACCATGCACCAGTAGGAACATGCCTACTATAACTTGCCAAAGAATGGAAAAAATCAACAGAGGAGAAATGGGTGCTGGAGATAGTACAAAAGAGATATGCCATAGAGCTGAAAGAGATCCCCAGAAGGAACCAGCTGATCATCTCACCAATTTCAAAACACGAGGTACAGCCATCACAGATACATCAAATCCTACTGGGCCTAATACAAAACAAAGCAATAGCAGAGATAGTTTAGTTTAGTTTGTTTAACCCATTGCAGCCAACACCCAAAGGATGGGAATAGCTGAAGCTGTATACAACAAACAATCAGATGAATACAAAAATAAACAACTTATTAAAAATAAACCTAACAACCAAGAAGTAAAAAAGAAATTATACAAAACAAATTATACAGAAAAAATACTTTTAACAATCGTTTAAAATTCTCATAAAAAATTATGTTTGATATTTTATTGTTCTATAAACTGATTTTAAACATCTAATTTGCTTTCTTAATCCATAAATTGCACCGGAGTACCACTGGAGGAAAGAGGACAAGGGATATATTCCATATTCTTTACAGTTCCCCCAAAAAAGAGAGACCTTCAGCAGTACTAGATTTAAGAAATTCTTAAATCACTACGTACAACACAAATCATTCAAGATGGAAACAGTCAGGTCCATTCTGAGAGTCTTACATCCAGGGGAGTTCCTAACATCAATAGACCTGAAGGATGATTACCTTCACATTGCCATAAGACCATCTTACTTCAAATTCCTCAGATTTCATATTCTGGGGAAACACTTTCAGTACCAAGTGCTATCCTTTGGCCTGGCATCGGTACCCTGACAGTTCACAAAGGTGTCCATAGTCCTAGAAGCCAAGAAGAGGGAACAGGGCATCCAAGTGTTCCTGTATCTGGAAGACTGGCTCATCAGAACCAGGTTCATCCAACAATCAATACAAGAAACATAAATTGGAATTCAATGCTTAGAGAAACACAATTGGGTAATCAACCATCATGAGAGTCCCTTTACTCCCATCCAGTCTATAGAGTATCTGGGCACCATAACCAATAGAACAGCAGGCCTAGTACATCTATTGGACAAGTGTATCAACAATTTAATAAGACAAGTATCCAGACACCAAAAGCACAGGTGACCTTCTCTGTAACAAGTCTACCAAGTGCTTGGGTTAGTGACATCATGTATAGATCTGGTCCCATGGGCCAGGTGGAACATGAGGCATGTTACTCACATGTGCCATAAACACAGGGCCCTTCATAACCACAACATCACCATGACTGACCATACCACCTCGGGTGACTCACTTGCTAAAATGGTGGACAAACAAAAACAACTTGCCCAAATGGATGCCTTTAGATATTCAGTATATGATGCAATAATCAACACAGATGCCAGCCAAACAGGATGGAGTGATCACCAGACACTAGTAAGCTCAGGGGAAGTGGTCCTTAACCGAATCAAAGTTACTCATAAGCATCCTAGATATAAAGGCGGTCTTCTTAGCACTACAATACTTTAGCCACTTAATCAAAAGCAAACAAATGACAGTGGCCTACATTGTAAAACAAGGTGAGATAAAGAGCAAAATGATGTAGAAAGAGGCAGCAAAGGTCCTATCCTGGGCCCAGAACAATCTTGCCAGCATCTTGGCCATACAGTTGGCAGACAAATTGAATAAGACATCAGACTGGCTGAGTCACCAACACATCCATCTGGGCAACTGGAGACTCCACAGACCCATGTTTAACTGTATCAACAGGTGCTGGGAGCCAGTACAAGTGGACCTTATGGCAAACAGCAACAACACTCCATGCCCCAGGTTCTACTCCCAGTTCAAAGACAAACAGTCCATGGGAGTGGCTGTCCTGTCAATGGAATTGTGCTTTGATGTGGCATACATCTTCCCACCACTTTCCCTGATTCCACAAGCCCTGAAGAAGATTCAACAATCCAGAGTGAGGGTAATCTTGATCACCCCATACTGGCCCAGGAGGTTGTGGTTTGCTGTGGTAGTAGCCATGTCACTTGACCACCCATGGAGATTACCAGTCCAACACAACATTCTGTGACAGTGACCAGTATGCCACCCCAACCCTCACAACCTCAAGTTGACAGCTTGACTCCTAAAAGGAAGAGACTGCAGAGAACCGGTTGTCACCCATCCATCAAAAACATTATGACAATGTCCAGAAGGGATCCACCACAGCAACATGTAAAATACAATGGTCCATCTTCTCAAACTGTGACTCCCACAGAGCATTGACCCCATAGAACACCTCCTAGTGGACATACTGTTTTTCCTTCAAGAGGGCCTAGATAACTAGATAAAGGCCTTTCCCCATCTTCTCTCAGAGTTCAGTTGGCAGCAATAGGAGCAGCACAAGGGCAAATAGAAGGAATGACACCAGGAGCTCATCTGGACATTCTTCACTTCCTGAAAGCTGCCACGAATATACAACCTAAGTTTAACAGGTGATGGCCCTCAGGGACTTAAATATTGTACTCAGGGTATGACTACCACACCGTTCAAACTGCTAACCACAGAGGATATCAAATGGATGAGTCTCAGAATGGTATTCATGGTAGCAATCTGCTCAGCCAGAAGAACAGGAGAATTGCAAGCACCCTCATGCAGGGAACCATACTTGATTTTCCATGAGGACAGAATAACTCTAGGAATGATCCCATCATTTATACTGACGGTGGTCTCACAATTTTATGTAAGACAGAGTATTGAACTAACAGTTCAAATTACTGACCCAGCGACAGAGGACAATCCTCAGTTTAATACACTGGAAATGAAGAGCGTTATCACCACCTACTTCAACAGAACAAGTGACATATGCAAGACAGAGTGTCATCATCCAAGGGCACAGGAAGGGACAACCAACATCACACTCCACAATAGCATCCTTGCTCAAGACAGCCATCCTAGAGTCCTACAAAACTAGTGCTAAAGATCCACCAGCAGGCTTTAATGCTCACTCCACCAGAGCAGCGAGAACTTCCTAGGCTGAAAGATACTTTGCCACAACAGAAGAAATCTGTGGAACCACCACATGGACATTCATCCATACTTTCACAAGACAATATGGACTCAGTGTAGTGCATGATGCCAAAATCAACTTCAGCCACTTGGTACTACAGGCGGCCTAATCTCCACAGACAGAATACAACTTATCTACTCTGTTCTGGACTACGGGTATTGCTTTTTAGAACCCTAGATGTAATGAGTGTGTAGTGCCTCAGAGATTACCCCCACAATTGTAGTTTACTCACCTTGTAAAGGTGACTTTGGGGTATACGTCTCTGAGGCACCCCACATCCCACACTGGGAGACACTCATGTTCAGACAACACAAGGCAGTCACCTGGCATGCTGTATGGCCAGATGAATATTAGAATGTATAAACAGGAAATAAAAAATATCTTTTTTGAACACATACATCTTTGCTATGTAGTTTATTGTGTGGTCACAAGGCAACTAGTAACCAGTTTTACTCTAGATACAGCTTTGGAAAACATTGAAACTGGGCTGGTCTGATTAGGTTACAGGAAAAGATGGGTCAGACTTCTTCAAAGGCACATGTGCATCAGCAACCTAACAGGTGAACATAAACCCTAGATATAATGATTGTGGGGTGCTTCAGAGATGTATAGCCCCACAATCACCTTTACCAGGTAAGTAAACTACCAATACCATGCCTGCCCTAGCTGTGCTTTCCTTCCCATAGACCCTCCAATTGTTTTAAATAATATATCACTCTGCAGCTGTGCTGTCCCTCACATGACCTTCTAGTTTTCTTTGAATAAAGTAAATAGTACCACTAAGTAATAAACAGTTAATTAAATAATACCCTCCTCACCCCAGCTGTGCTGCCCCTCCTATGGCCTTGGTTTTCTTTAACTAAATACTACCCTTCCTACCACAGCTATTCTGTCCCTAACATAGTCCCTCCCAGTTATATCTAAATATATGTTACCATTCCTGCCCCAGCTGTGCTGTTCTTCCTATGGCCCCTCCAGTTTTCTTTAAATAAATATCAACCTCTCTGCCTCTAATGTGTTCTCCATCCCAAGGCCAATCCAGTTTCTTTAAAATAAATAATACCCTCCCCACCACAGCTGTACTGTCCATCCCATGGCCCCATTGGTTTTCCTTTTTTTCTCATACAGCTTTTTGCCCCAGTTGACACCTTATTCCTGACTTCAGGCCTGATCCTGAGGACCCCCATTCCCATCTGCCACTCCCCCTGCCATCAGACAGACAGGGATCCCACACAGTGTGGGACCTGAGAGTCCTGAGTGCTGTCATATACGGTAATGGGGAGACATAGTATTTTTCCCATTTCCTTCCTTATGTCCCAGGGCTACAGCAACATGGTCATGCATGTCCATAGAAGAATGCATGCACTCCGGAACTGGCAATCCCATTCACCCAGCCAGCCTACTGCCAGCCATTCATTTGCATGACACTACCACCGAGCCTTCACTTGGTGGCAGCCAACAGCCAGGAAGACCTCACCTCCCCAATCTGGGTGAGGAGAGCTGCTCAGTGGCTGTAAAATCCTCTTCCAGACCCCCCCCCCGGCCAAATGCCGGTGGCTCAAGCTTGTTCCCAAATCTGGGTCACCAGCATGGGAGAGGTAAGGTGCTTGAAGTGCCTCAGCTCTCTGTGCCACTGGGCAGTCTGATTTTCTTTACATAAAAAAATACACTCTCGCCCCATCTGTTCTGTTCCTCCCATGGCACCTCCACAGAAGATAGGAAATTACAATGCCATAATTAAAATGGACAAGCAAGCATTTGAAAAACCACCAGGCTTTTATTATGCTGTCATATAGTGACTAAACAGTGTCCCAGCCTTTCATTCATGAACTGTTATATTTTAGAAACTATTTTTACTGCTTCTAGTTTACAGAGGCCTTTGCCAGTCTCTAACATTTTGAATTACAGTAGCTTGAGACTGCCTTATCACATGTGCTGTCATTATGATGATATATTTGTCTGCACATTTTATCAGAAGACTGTTCAACTGTAAGCATGCCCTACTGTGAATGTTTTATCTCACTCTCAGCTTTTGTGTTGTGGTCTCTCCATTTCTCTGTTAGTGCTACTGTATTTTATTTTTCTGTGACTTTTTTATGTAACCCCTAGATGGCGCTATCCCAGGGGCTACTACCCCTGCCTGATTTGCCACTAACAGGTTGAGGGGCCTGGATCCAATGGCGGGTGCCTCCACCCAGAGGTCAGGGTTTGCAATAGTTAAACTTACTTGGTCACAGCCCTCTGGGACACTGCAACCCCCCTTTCTTCCCACTAGTGGCCCACACAATATATCAGAATTACCTTCACAGCATACACTTACCCCCAGGGCTGGTTCAGGCACTGGGACCTCCTGTAAAATAAGATACAGTGCAACAATCACAGTACAATACTTTAACATAGACAAATACCTCAGGCAGTATAACTTTGCTGAAACAAGCAGCTCTGATTTATTTAGGGGGAATATAACAAGGACAGGGGGAAATCAGGTTAATTAGCTTATCACTTTACTCATCTACCTATGGCTCTGTGCACAGGCCTATCCCTACCAGTTACTGTCCCTGGGTACCCAAGCCCTAGTGGCTAGTCCAAACCGTGGCAGCTGGTAGGGCCCTTTCCACAGAGAAAAGAAAATTAGTTTAAACAGTCAGCAGTACAGTGATTCCATTTGGATTCAATGTGGTAATTCAACAGGAGTGACCCTGAATTAGTACTCACGCCCTCCAAACAAGATAGGGTCCTTCAATGTCAGCAGGGCTACTCTTGAGCTCCACGAGACTCCTCACACATTTATATGGCAAACTGCAACAGGCAAAAGTCCTTTAATGGCAGCAGGATTCACTTGAGCTAACCAAGCCTCCTCACACATTTATATGGTGAAACAGAAAGTACTATACCAGGCAGGCTGCTTCTCTATCCCGATCGCAATTACTGCACAATACCGGAGAACACACAGCAGATTCAGTTCCTGACAGACCTAGTGCAATTCAGCAATTTCTCCAGTCTTCTACAGGGTGAGCTCTGGTTTCTACTCTTCAGATATCCTTTGATTCTCTTCACAGGACGGAGTCAGTCCTAACAAGCAGTTACACAAGTTGCAGACTGGAACCTGGGCCTTACACACATTTCCGACTAAAACTGCACACTGAAAAGCATTAGGCTCCTTCCTTCTTCACTGCCAGAGCTCAACTGAAACTCCAACAGACAAAACCGGGCACTTCCTTTGAGTTCCTCCCAGTTCTTGACTGGATTGCTGTCACTCACAATAGACTGCTCCTGTTGGTCCAAAAGGCGCCGAAGTCTAAACTACATCTCCCAGAGTCACTGCCCATACAATCCTCTTGTGGCTGGCTCAGATTATGAGTCCAAGTTCTGATTCAGTCAAGGCACCATTTAGAGCTAGCTTACCCCACACTGATTGGTTCAGTTCAGCAGTTCAAAACCAGAATGAGGAACTAGGCAGACACAGTTCTGACTGCAAAGAAAGCAGGTTAGACAAACTGTAATTTCATTATTACTCTAAATGGTTTCTGGCAAACAGTTACATCTTTCAGATAGGTTCCCTTTGCACTCCTAGTGACTGCAAAATGGAGTGAATTGGCAGCAGCTCGAGTGGTACTCAATCAAAAACACACAGTCCCCCATACAAACTAATTATGTCTTCAAGCAGACAGCTCTTAAAGAGACAGTACCAGAGGTTCTAAAAACACTCACTGATAAATGGCTTAAACGCCAAACACCATTCAGGCTTGGAGCATTCAAGCAAGCTCCTGGAAGTCTTTTGGGAACCCCCATTTGCAGGGGGGTTACACCTATATTCCATATGACTCAGGTAATGTGAATGATATTCAAAGTGAATTTGTTAATCATTTCCTGTTTGAAGCAACTATGTTGCAAATGCTCCATTGAGTTTGCAGAATGTACTGTCCATATGTTATAGAGAAACTGTATAAAGTGTAAAATGTTTAAAAGAATGTGTATTTTTTCAGTCATCTCTTTTGTTTAAGCATTACATTATGATTTAGCAGTACAAGTCAGATAGTTTGATAAATAAGTCACACTGCAGTAAGTCTTCTTTCTTCATCCACTCTCCAGCCATCATCATTAAATACCTGAATAAAATATAATTCATGCAACTCTATTGGTGGAGTTATACCGTATATGAAGATGGACAGTGTACTTAATTCAACAATACGGGCACCTAGTTCTTACTGGCCATGACATATATATTTCACTAAATAGATGCGCAGTGGAAGCCCACCCACCTCCCCCTTCCAGTCTACCCCGAGCTCATTCATCTTTATAGGCAGCGTGCTGAGTTGGTGATTGATGGCGAGATTAGGTAGTTACATCCACACTACTCTGTTCATACCTCAAGGCTGCTGAGGTAGGATTAAAGCAGATTAGGGGAAAAAAGTAGTGGAAAAAAACACTGATTACCGTATTTGTAGTAACATTGTTGTAAGCATACGGGGTGTCGTCATGGAGATACATAGTAGGGGGGAATCCCAGGGGATGGGGCAGGCAGGCTTCAGGGGAAAGGGCAGGAGTGGGGTGGATGCCTGGTATAAATAATAAGGGGTTATGTGGGAAGAGTGGTAGGCTGCAATGTCTGTGGGGCAGCTATCTTCTTGGGGATTGCATGGAAGGCTGGGGTGCTTGGTGTGCAGACAGCTTCAGCAGATTAAGGAAGAGATTAGCTGACTGAGGAGGGAACTGTGGATGGAAGGGGCAGACTGGAGGGTCCACCAGGGGCCTAGAATCCATGGGAGAGCTCCCCATGGATGTCATGCATTGCAGATCCAAAGTAGAGCAAGGAGGAAGGTTAAAAGGACCATTATCGCCACCTCAAATGGAACCTATGGGTGTAGAGGAGTGGGGGGGTGGATGAGGATTAAGAATGGGGACAAAACTAGACCAGGAACAGAGAGTAAATGGAAGTCATAGTACAGGATGCCAAGAGAAGCTCAGTTTGTGGTAGAGGTGTCAGACAACAGGTTCTCAGTGCTGGCTACTCTGGAGGACCGGGGTGGTGGAGCTTGTAGGGGGAGCAGGAGGAAGCAGGAGTGGTAGTGTCACAGGGAGTAGCAGTAGGGCAGATAATGGGGTCAGGGCACTGGTGGGCAAAAAGAAGGGGTGAAGGCAGGGGTAGTTGGCCCAGAGGCAGAAAGTAAGGGGGGGATATCAGGGGTATAGTAGAGTAGGAAGGGAAGAAGTGAATCCAGGAAATGGATGTGGGGTAGTGGGGGTCAAGATGGGGAATAGGGAAGTGCAGGAGGCTGGTGAAGCTGGAGGCATCAGGGATATTCAGGATGAAGGAATTGTTCAGGATGGTGACTGGGAAAATGGGGGGCAGCTGGAGACAGAACATGAAAAATGTGATAGGGTCTTAATCCTAGGGGACTCAATACTAAAAGGAGTCAGATGGGGAGGTAAGGACATAAAGCATAGCCATATATGGGTAGAATGTATGCCTGGCATGACAGCAGTCAGGGTGGAGCAGTTTATTCTTAAGAGTGAATGGCGGGAAAGGCAAAAAGCCTCACATCATGGTGCACCTGGGCACAAATGACTTGGAAGGGAATGCAGTCAAAGGTTCAGGGCAGATTAGTGGAGCTGGGGAAGCTATGCAAAGAAGTGGGGTCCTCAGTTGCTTTCTCAGAAATTCTCCCAGTGTTCAGAGTAAGTGCTGTCAGAAAGCAGAGGATAGCTGAGTTTAAAGCATGGCCAGGGGCATGGTGTCAGACCAAAGGATATGGACGGGTGGAAGGGTGGTACAGAACATGGGAAAACAGGACCCTGTATGCTCCAGGCAGGTTACACTTGAGTAGGGAGGGCACAGGGATCTCAAAGCAGAGACTGGGGTAGTACACAGCAACCAAAGAGAATTTAAACTAGGTGCGGGGATGGCAAGTGGTTGGGCAATAAACAAGGTCTCTAAGCCAGGGAGCCTAATGGGCCTACCCCCCCCCCAAAGCAATAAGGAGAAATCAGTGAAGTATGCAAATAGGATTGGCAGGAAGAGTGGTCAGACAGGGATAGGAGGGCTGGCGTCACATGCTGGTCTCCTTAAATGCAAGGAGCATGGGGAATAAGGCAGCAGAGTTGCAGGCTGTGATGATGAAGGGGGAGGTGGACATAGCAGGCATCACCAAAATATGGACCAGCAATACCAGGACTGGGACCTAATGATCCCAGGGTACAGGATGTACAAGAGAGACAGGGAAAAGGGATGGGAGGTGGGGTGGCTGTTAATATTAGGGAGGAGATACTGTGTAGCAGGGAGGAGGGGTAGGAGGGCAGGGCAGAAACACTGTGGGTATAGCTTCAAGACTTGAAGGGCAGGATTACTAGGTTGGGGGTGGTATATAGACCACCCTCTCAAATGGTGGACACAGATAGAGAACTAGCAGGGCAGATAAACAGGGTCAGTGGGAAGGGTAACACCATGACTGTAGGAGACTTCAATCTGACTTGGGTAGATTGGAGCATCTCAGCCACTTCGAGCACCAGGGAGCAGGTCATCCTGGAGGCTTTCCTGGACATCTTCCTGGGGCAGATGGTAAGGAAGCCAACCAGGGAAGGTAACATACTGGACTTCATGCTGACTAATGGGGAGCTTGTCAGGGATCTAGGGGTGGAGGATCCACTGGCAGGGAGTGATCACCACATAGTGTGGTTCTCACATAGTATGGTTAAGGAGGTGGCAAAACCAGGACAAAGGTGTTGGACTTCAGTTGGACTGACTTTGGCAGGATGAGGGACATAATGGTGGAGCACCAAGCCAGCATTACCCACATATGGATGCTAACCCGAAGTGGGAAATGATCAAACTTGGCCTAGCAGAGGCCACTAGCCCATGCACAAAGATCCAAAGCAAAAAGACCAGGTCCAAGAAGCCGAGTAAGGAAGTGTTAGATAAGGTGAGGGAAAAAAGAGCAGCCTTCAGGAAATGAATGGAATCCAAATTGGGGGAGGATAGGAAGGAGTACATGAAGAAATCTAGAGAGGTAAGCAAGGCAGTCAGAGCAGCCAAGGTTTCAATGGACTTTAGGCTGGCACAGGGTATCAGGGAAGGAGAAAAGGATTTCAAGTACATAAGGGAAAGAAGGAGCTGCAAAAATCAAAATGTAAGAATCAGAAAAGGTGAAGGGTGTGTGGGTAAGGGGGAAGACCAGGCAGAACTTCTCAATGAATACTTCTGCTCTGTGTTTACCAGGATAAAGATGTGCCAATGCCACAGGGGATGGGGGGCGAGTTTAACAGATGTGGAAACACTAGTGAGGAAGGTACTGGAGGGCCTAAGGGACCTGCAGGTCAACAAGGGACCCAGACCAGACAGCATACACCCCAGGGTTCTGAAAGAGTTGGCAGAGGTACAGGCAGAGACACTTGCAGACCTGTTCAATACCTCTCTGGAAACTGGATGCATGCCTCTGAACTGGAGGATGACAAATGTGGTGCCCCTCCACAAGATGCTCCTGCTACAATCCTCCTTAACTTGTTCCCCTATGAGCCTGCTTCAGCTTCACGCCCACCTCTTTCCTATAAAATCCTCCCCCTACATCCTCCCCCAGCACCCCCTTCCTTTCCACCTTACTCCCACCCCCGTTCCCTCCTCTGTGCATCACCTTACCCTCACTACTCACTCGCCGTTGCTTGGCCTAGGCCACTGACAGGGTTCTCTGCATCCTGGAGGGGTCCAGAACCTAGGCAAACATCTTCCTTACCTCCTACTCCCACCCCATTCTTTCCTGAAAGGGCTGGGTCTCTGCCCCTCTTCTCTCTCACCTCCTTCTCTCTTGCTCCTTCTGAAGCCTACCCCCCATCACTGCCTAATTCCTTCCTGTCATGTTCTACCTCTGCTGCCAACAACCTGCTTCCCTCCTGTCATGTTCTACCTCTGCCTTGTGCAGGCAGGGTCCATAGAATACTGGAGGGGCCAGACCCCAGCAGACCCTTCTCTTCCCTCTTTCTTCCTTCTTGACATGCTCAAACTCTCACTGCCTACAACCTGCTTTCCTCCAGTTCGTGCTTGACCTCCACCTGGTACAGCCAGGGTCCCCAGCATTCTGGAGGGGTCAGGCCCTGGCAGACCCTTCTGCTCTACCCCTTGCCTTCCCTGCCTCCAAATCCCCCCCTTTCCACCCACTGCTCTCTGCCTATATGCCCTCCAAGCACCCACCTTCCCCCCCCCTCCTTCCTTGCCGTAGTTATTGGCTAACCCCTAATCTCTAATGCACTTATAGTCAACCTTGCACTTTTGTTACACCTTGCAAATTTTGTTCTACCTGTGTCTCTTCTAGCAATCTTGCCCTAGTTTAACCTCTTTGTAATCTATCCAGCCATTTTCTAACAACAAAGCTATATCCCGCCAAGTGTTTGCCAAAGATATTTGTGCTATCGTATCTATCTAGTTCAAGACTGTTAGCATTGTATCCATCTAGTTCATACCTATTAGCATTCCTTCTTTTCAGTACTTCTGTATAGTCTGCTCACTTAATTGAATGTAATCAAATTGTATATCTATGTTGTGTACCAAATCTCTGTATACTATCCTATGTTTATCTACCCCCCAGGTGGCATTATGGGATAAGTAACTTGTTGCTCATCTTGCCTTCCTGGTGAAACATTTCACTTAATAAATAAATAAACAAGAGTGAACCCAAGGATGAACCAGGCAACTATAGACTGCTCAGTTTCAAGTCCATTGTGGGGAAGATGATGGAGGCTATCCTTAAGGAAAGATTGCTAGCCTTTCTTGAAGTGAATGGTCTTTAGGATGACAGGCAGCATTTGCTTGTCTCTGGCAGAATCCGTCATACCAACCTGGTGGACTTTTATGACTGGGTGACTAGGGCACTAGACAGGGGCCAAGCAGTGGATGTCCTGTATCTGGATTTCAGCAAGGCCTTGGATTCGATGCCACATTGGAGGCTAATTAGCAAGTTGATACATCAGGGAATAGGGGAGAAAATGGTGGATTGGGTAAGGAACTGTCTGCAGGACTGTCTCCAGAGGGTAGTTGTAGGGGGGGAACGCTCACCTCCAAGATCTGTAACCAGCAGACTACTACAAGGCTCAGTACTGGGCCCTGTGTTGTTTGGCATTTTTATTTCCAATGTCTCACATGGGATCAAGAATAAGATCAGCCTTCTTGCAGACAACACGAAGATCAGGGCAGTGGTAGATGACACAGAGGGGTGGCAGGGGCTACAGAGTGATGTTGCTAAACTTGAACACTGATCAGACACATGGCACCTGGGGTTCAATGTGAAGTATCGCAAAGTCATGGGTTTGGAAGAAAGAACCCCAAGGAATTGCTATCAGCTGGAGGGGGTATAGTTAACCACTACAAAGGAGGAAAAGGATCTTGGGGTGTTAATAACAGGAAAAATGAATCATCCAACACAGTGTGGGACAGCAGCAGCTAAAGCAAATAAGATGCTGGGGTGCGTTGCCAGAGAAATCACCTCCAGGAGAAGGAGAGTCATCCTGCCACTGTACAGGTCATTGGTGAAGCCTCACCTGGAGTACTGTGTGCAGTTCTGGTTCCCCTACTTAAGGAAAGATGTCAACTTGCTGGAGGGAGTGCAGCATAGAGCATTCAAGATGATTCTCAGACTGGAGAACAAACTCTATGAGGAGAGACTGAGGGAGCTCCACATGTACTCCCTGGCGGAATGGAGGGATAGCTGGGACATGATTGAAACCTTCAAATATATGAAGGGCTTAAAAAAGGCTGGTACAGAAGGTACTTTTAGACTGAAGGGACGGAGGGAGAGACATTAGGGGTCATAGTCCGAAATTGGAGGGTGGTAGATTCAGGAGAGAAATGAGAAGGCATTACTTTACGGAAAGAGTGGTGTCAAGGTGGAACACACTGACAGAGGAGTTTGTATCCCTAAAGTCAGTGGGCAGTTTTAAGACGAGGGGACAAGGTCAAGTGGAAGGTCACCAATGGGACACTATGGTGTTGGGTGTGAGAAAGCATGAGCATGAACACAGATATGCAGGACGGGGGGCAGCTGCAGTGTAGTGGACTGCTAGCTGCACACTTGAGCAGACTAGATAGACCATATGGCCTCATTCTGCTGGCAGTTTTCATATGTTTGCATATAAATTCTTTTTCAGTGGATATTGGCTACTAGGTTGCTCTACTTGCGACAGTCTGTTGAGCATGCAGTTTATGTAACGTGCTGAAATGGCATAGATTCTACAGACTGTTGAATACAGTGTCAAGCTTCCTCCTAGCATTTGCTGTGTGCAATCTGTCAGGAACCCGCTGCTGTGTATCTAGTTTTTATTCTGATACTATTTCATCATATTAGATGTCCCTTATGAATGCATTTACTGTATTTTGTTTTACAAATTTGCCTCATTCTGTTCCTGATCTGTTTTGACAGAGTATGATTATTATTATGAATGGAGATCAATTTTATTAAAAAATTGCTAAGCAGTTTTTATTTAATCTGCTACAATTTTTTTTCCCTGCAATCCTCCCCTTCACAAATGCACATTCCTTCTCCATTTCATCTTACCAATGTTTCCAACAAGTGAAGTATCAGAAAAATTAGCCAGCTTTTAAACATAGTAACACATAGAAACAGAATCTGATAGCAGATAAGGCTCACTTGGCCCAACCAGTCCATTCATTCACACTTTCAACTGAATTTACTTAAGTGTCAAATGAATATATTGCTATCACTGTAAAGAAACATCCCCCCTGCTCCTGCCAAGTACATGATTTAATTTACAAATGATATTTGCTCTTTACTACTAATTTCACTTTAGACATACAACTAGCAGTTCCTAAAATAACAAAGGTAAGTAGCGCAACCCTGTGATTTAACAACTAAAGTGTAGCTTCAAAACTAAGACCAATTAGGTTTACATATTCTTTGGTTGGTAAGTATTTTTAAAGGCTTCATTCCTACTCATTGTCCCAGATTCCCCTATTCTCCCCCACAAAAGACAAACCACTTGTATGTCGTTGTACTCAGATTGGCAATTAATTTATTGTATATCATCTTTCATTTACAATTCCCATCATCACTTTATTTATTGTCTCTTCCACAATTTTATTTGTATTGCATCCAAATATCAGTCTCTGACCATCCCTCTTTCTTCCTCTTCTTCTTGCTTCCCCAGGTGAATACCTGAGTGCCTTTTTCTTTTTTTTCTGGTAGGTAACGGTGAGAACTGAGGCCGCTTTTTCTCTCTCACTTTTTTCTTCTCCTCATCATATTCCTTTTTATCCCTCCCTCCCCACACTTTTTCTCCCATCTCTGCCATCCACCTCTGGCAGTCCAAATATTCCCCCTGCTCCTGCCAAAGACATGATTTAATTTACAAATATTTGCTCTTTACTACTAATTTCACTTTAGACATACAATTAGTAGTTCCTAAAATAACAAAGGCAAGTAGCCCAACTCTGTCATTTAACAACTAAATTGTAGCTTCAAAACTAAGACCAATTAGGTTTTCATATTCTTTGGTTGGTAAGTATTTTTAAAGGCTTCATTCCTACTCATTATAAGTGTCCATGCACTGAATTGTAGCACACATTTGAGCAGTCTCTCCATAGGAACCAAACTAAATAAAAAGGAAAGTCCCACACCTGCAGTACCTCACTTACAGGAGTAGTATGGTCAAGATTTGTAAAAACATATGTTGTGCAGAGTGTTTTGATTTCTGTGTGTAGTGCTGGGGTGTCTTTCCCTTTGTTTGCTATAAGGAGTTTTTTTTCTAAATTAGTCTGCTAGTTATTTGGTAGCTTTATGGCCCATGGAGAACTCCATCTCAACAAGGAGTATTGCTATTTTCTTTCCTACCATGCATCCTATCCCATGTGACAGTGATGCATCCACAACCACTGATTCAGCAAGTACTACAGAATGGAGCCTGATGTTCTGGTCTTCAATGAAAAGCTCTAATTCAGTATTTGTGTCCTCTGTGTGTGAGTCATGTCTAGCCAGCAGGAGTAAATGTTTTGCTTTTAAAACTTTTCATTCATCAAATTACACACATATCCATACAAAGCACACAAATCACCCCAGATCATCAGTGCTAGAATTAGTGAAGACTATAGCTGTTTTCTTACAGAATAACGCACTCAATTAGCCTTCAAGTATTTGCTAAACTGTAAATGTAGCAATTAGTGCTCACTGGATAAGGAAAGTTACTTAATATCACAATTCCACTGTAGTAAATTGACTCTAAACCAGTGCTCACTGAATCCATGGTGCTGGATACATCACTATCACATGGAACAGGGGGCACTGTAGAAACAAGAAAAGCCATAAACTCTCTGATGGTGATCTTCAAGAGCCATAAAACTACCATAAAACTAGCAGGCTAATTTAGAAAAAACTCCTAATAGCAGACAGAGGGAAGGATACACTAGGAATACACACACAAATTAAAATACTCTGCACAACATATGTTTTTGCAATTTCTGACTGTACTACTCCTTTAGACACAAGACCTGAACGCATAACTATTAGTATACCACACTTCTGCCAGACACTTTAGGAAAAAAACACCTACATTTTCTGCCTGGTAGAATTAGTAGCTTTGAAATGATAAATGTTACTTTTATTTAGATTTTTGTGCAAAAGGGACTGCAATTTCCAACAGTTCAGAACTGAATAAAGCTTATTAGCCTTATTACATTGCATTCCATGTGAATCATTAATCTGTAAAAAAATAGAATTTCCTGTTTGTGGATTTCACATATAAATATACTTTTTATATAGTTCCTTTGATTATCAAAGTCGGAAGAAATAATTGGACTAGCATTACTATTTACAGATAGAAGCACTCTCAAAAGCAAAGTGAGGAAACAAAAAAAACTGATCTTTTCAAAACTAAACTTTCAAAGAGTACAGGTAGCACACATATTTTGCTAATAACTTTATATTCTTATATTGCTCATCCCAGAATTGCAACAGATCAGACAACAGAAAACCCAGCAGACTGGACCCACAGCTGGACTAACAGGACCTGGGGATAAGATACAAGTATGACATCACAGGAAACAGATTAGAGTGGGCCCCAGGGAAAGAGATATTACCTTAGTGGAGGGTCAATACACAGTTGATGTGAATCGAGGTGCACCACTCCAATTTCTTAAAAAGTAAGGAAATTCATGTCAAACAAACTACGTCAGTTCTCATTAGGGTTGCTACCACACAAAATGCTAAACACACAAAGGATGGAAATAAACTATTGTTGTTGTGAGCACAATACAAACAAAGACTGGCAATGTACTGTTAGGTTTCTTCTATCTAATTCCCAACCACTCTACTATGCCCTTTACCCTCATGACCCAAAACAATCTTCAAGTACAGGTCCATGCATCAATGCAATAGTACCCAAAATAGGGTTAAGACATTAAAAATTGGTATATATCAACCCCAATCCCTACCCCCTCCACCCTCCCCCAACCCCTGTCCAGGACTGGACAAATCAGTTAGCCAAGTGGCCAGTGGGCAGTAAAATGGTTAGTTTTGCTGCTACATTTTGATACTTACAAGCCAACTGGCTAATTGCCCACAAAGTGATTTTTGAGCCCCTAAAAATGATGGCCACTAAGAATATTGAATTGACTACCACATTTTGAAACCTATTAGCCAAACAGATCACTAGCACACAAACTGATTTCTCATACCATGCTTGTCACACAAGGCCAAGTTACAGGGTTCGCACCACCCTACAGGGCTGTGTGTGTTGTGTTATGTTACTCTCTGAAGCTTCAACACTAACCTGCACAATTACCACGTAGTTCAATGCTTGTGGGTTTATATTGTTATGGACTCTATATATAGTGTGACACACATTCAACAGCAATATTTTGTGTTATATATTGCTTATTGACACATGTACTATTCTTTTTTTTTTTTGAAATTTAAGTTTATTGAATTATTGAAATGCATACAGAAACATCAATCACCACAAGTGCGAACAATATAACAGAAACATCCCCAACCACCCTCCCAATCATCCCACCACCCCATCCCCAAATACCCCACCTCCCCAACCATCATACAACCCCTAGGCTAGGTTTAATAGATATACTAGGGTCCCAACCTCATAGTAAACCACCAAACCCTCCATACCCCACTTCCCCCTCAAAATGTTTCTTGGCAAGGTCACAGATGAGCTGGTGCAGACCATTTTCATCTTGGAGTAGGGCAACCACAAATTAACATCAACATGAGCGCATGGATAATCAGAAGTCATTATGGGAAAAAAAAGAAAAGAAGAGGACTACAAGGATCGGGCCTCCTTACATTAAAGCAATGCAAGAGTTTGTAATTTACTCCACCTTTTCTGGAACACACCAACGCGACCCTGTAAACTAGCAATCAAGCTCTCCGAATGAAGGAGAGCACTAAGCTCCGTAAGCCATTCAGGATAGGATAAGGCCAGACAATCCGTCCAGTGCCTCAACACAAGCCGCTTGACTGCCATAGACACCAAAGCCATAAAGAACCGTCGTTCTACACTGTCTATTTGAGAGTAGTCCCCTAGAACACAGATTTCCGGAGTGAAAAACGTCGATAAACCAAGAAGGGGGTCCAAATTGTTCTTAATAAGGTTCCACAGAGGAGCAACTTTAGAACAGGCCCAAAATATATGGAGGAGATTACCTTCCTCTCGCAAACATCTAGAACAGTTGGGACTGGAGAGCTTCTTGAGTTTACACAGCTTCGTCGGAGTATAGTATAGATTGTTAATAATATAATATTGGGTTAACCTAAATCTATCCTGGCGTATGAAACCTGTGCAGGTCTTTCCAAATACTGGGCCAGTTTGGAGCCGTCTCAGGTAGTAATGAGGACTAGACACAGGAGCCTTCACCAATTTCAGGGAACTTATAGTTAAGAAGATAAGAGTAGATTAGAGATATAGAGTGAGACTGAGAAGCTAAGCGGAAGATCTCAGAGAAAAATGGGTGGACCTTAGACTCTTCGAGAAGGGGACCAAACTGTCCAATCAGGAGGTGTCTCAGTTGATAAACTTTAAAGATATCCTTCTTGGGGATACCAAATTTATCCAGAATGTCCCGGGAGGTCAAGAGAGAGCCTTGACAGTAAAAGTTTTCAATTTTGGCCTCTGCAATCTGTGGAAGCCAGTCTGGAGGAATCCAAGATACACCCAACTTAATGTTAGGGTTGAAAACCACTGGCTGACCAAAGTCAGTAGAAGGCGAAATACCAAGAGAGGCCAGACATTGCGCCAGCGTCTTATGAGACAATAGGATCGTATCGTCAGAAATCCGCCGCTCTAACTCTCCCAAAGTGACAAAGTATACGGCACAGGTATCCAATTTAGCTTTGGAAAGTAATAGGCGTTCAAACTGTAGCCAGGGGGGACAATCTAAACTACGATCTACAGAAAGCCACCTCCCCAATTTCGAGAGATGGGCAGCCCAATGGTAAAGAATAAGGTTGGGGAGCCTGAGTCCACCCTTCTCCTTAGGAAGTGAGAGTTTGGCATAGGAACGGCGAACTCCTTTCCCCGCCCAGATAAAATCCGAAAATATAGTATGAAATTGCTGAAGGAATGCAACAGGGAGCCACAGATTTAACAAGTTAAGGGGGTAGAAAATTCTGGGAAGGATGTTCATCTTAATAATATTGATCCGGCCCCAAAGAGAAATGGGGAGCTTTGACCATCTATTCAGATCCTGTTGAACAACCTTTTTAATACTATCTAGATTCAAATTTTTCAGTGTGGTGGGGTCTGTAGCAAAATGAATTCCCAAATACTTAATGGATTTAGGTGACCATCTCAAACCAAAGGAAGTAAAGTCCTGCCTACAGGTATGGACATTTAATGGGAGAATCTCTGATTTAGAGACATTTAGCTTGTAACGGGAGAGGGTACCAAACTGGTTAATAAGTTCAATAGCAGCCGCCAGGGATTCTTTTGGGTATTCCAAATGGAGAAGAATATCGTCCGCATAAGTTGAGAGAATGGAGTCCTGTTGCAAGATCCTGCAGCCTTTAACCGAGGGAGATGTCTTAATTTTAATTAAAAGAGGTTCCAGATATAAATTAAACAAAAAGGGCGAGAGAGGACAGCCCTGCCTAGTGCCCGTGTATAGTCGAAACAGAGAGGAGAAAACCCCATTACAGTAAATTTTGGCCGATGGGGCTCTATACATGACTTTCACCAAATTAAGAAATGGGTCAGGGAATCCCATTCTCTCCAGGACCGCCCACAGAAAATCCCAGTCCACTCGATCAAAGGCTTTTTCAGCATCCAATGAGACCAAAGCTACAGGGTACATGACTGTTTGAGCATGATGAGAAAGGTGAGAGAGGGGTCTTAGGTGGTCAGCAGAAGACCTACCGGAAACAAACCCCACCTGCTCAGGGCTAAGTAGACCCTGCCAAACTTTTTTAACCCTTTCAGCGAGGATCTTGGCAAAAATCTTGACATCATAATTCTGTAGAGAGATAGGCCGGTAATTTGCTGGGTCTGTAAGTAGCTTGCCTGGTTTGGGAATCAAAATAATTGTGGCCTCAAAGAGGGTGGGATCAATATCGCCTGCGTGCAAGAAGAACTCGTAGAGTTTGAGAAGCAGGGGAGCTAGTTCTTTGGAGAAGGTCTTGTAGAAATTGGCCGGGAAGCCATCGGGCCCTGGTGCTTTATCCACAGTCAGCGAGGCAATGGCCCTCTCAATTTCTTCCAGAGAGATTGGGGCAGATAGTAGTTGACGCTGAGACAGCGACAGACAGGGGATGTCTATACTTCCTAGATACGAGGTAATACTCGATGCTGACACAGACATATTAGGTCTACTGTAGAGATCAGTATAGAATTTTACAAAGATGTCTGCAATACCTCTGGGAGATGTAATAATAGAGCCAGAAGCCGACATCAAAGACGGTACTATCCTCGAACCCTCGAGGGTTTTAAAGCATAGCTAAAAGCTTCCGCCTTCTCTCCATGATCATAGTATTTGGCCTGAGTTCTCATAAAGCAATACTCGATCTTGTCTTTTAGCAGTTCAGAGTAGTCCCGCTTAGCAGCAAGAAGGGCCTTAAGGGAAGCTAAGGAAAAAGTTGGGGAGTCGTTAGCTTCTAACTCAGTAATTTTAGTTAATAGAGAAGTGGCTTCTGCCAGCCTAGTTTTCTTCCTGACCGAAGCCATTTTAATCAACTCCCCCCTAAGGCAGCACTTCAATGCACTCCAGATCATATCAAATCTCAGGGTGGAATCAAGATTATCAGCAAGGAAAAGGGATATCTGAGAGCTGATGGATGACACTATAGAAGGATCTTTAAGCAGTTGGGTATTCAACCGCCAGATAGTATCTCTACTGAAATCCGGATCTAGAGAGCAGGTAATCCAGACCACGGCATGATCTGAGAGAATAATTGGGTCAAGCCAGAAAAAGTACCTTGATAGTAAAACCTTACTGACCAGAAAATAATCAATCCTCGACCTAGATTTATGCGGCTGTGAGAAAAGGAAAAAGCCCACAGGAGGGGTTCAAAATTCTCCAAGGATCACAGACCCTAACATAGAGACCATGTCCTGAAGGCGCCTGAATTTGAGTAAGGGAACGAGTGTCCCAGGCTTTATCTAAGATGGATGAGGGGTACATTCAATCTCCACCCAAAATGAGGTGGAGGAAGGAAGCTGCTGATTTTACCTACCAAGTTCATAAAAAATTCGGAACAGCCCCCAACTGGGCCATATACCGAGCCCAAGGTCACTGAGGCCCCATTCAGAGTCCCCTTAACCAGGATAAAATGCCCTTCTGGATCCGAGAACACTGACTCTGTCGTGAAAAAGACATGTTTTTTGATCAAAATTGCCACCCCTTTACTCAAATTAGAAGTGCCAGCCAGAAAAACTTGTGAAAAGCCTGAGCGAGATAGGTATTTGGTGTCCGTATGGCTCAAGTGCGTCTCCTGAAGTAGTAAGATATCCACCTGAATTAGCAAACAGTGATTGAAAATCTGTGCCCTCTTGACCCGATCCTTGAGTCCACGTACATTCCAGGAAGCTAATTTAATTCTGTTGGTAGCCATTTAAGAGTATTAATATCATAACCAGTAGACATAGTAGTACTACAGTATGCCCTAGAAGACCCGCAGTACAAGAGAAAACCCCTCCCTAACAAACCAAACCCAGACGATCTGCCAGCCCTTGGTCCCAACCATCCAACATCCTTAAATTTGGCCCACCGACAAGCTCAGGAAAGCCCAAAATGTAGGTAAGGCTAACAAACCAGGATATGCCCCCCTCACCCCCCTAACATTAATACAGTCCCAAACCCCCCGGTCCTTCATGAGTACCCCATATTTCAAAACACACATCTGCGGTATAACCCCTATGGAACCATAACAACCCAAAACAGCATTTCCGTACATCGAGTAGCCGAGTAGGAGTAAAGATATCATTAGTAAAACGTCCTTCAGGACCCTTAAGGACCTGCCCCCAACCCCCCCAGCTGCCCAAACCTTTTACCAGCATCCAACAACTGAGTGCAATAAAGACCGATCCCCTCCACCCCCCCAATACCCAAAACCCATAGGTCCCACACATAAACTATATACAAAGGGGAGCCAGAGCAGGGATCTGATTAGTGCTGCAAAAAATTTAAGTAGCTCCAGCTTCCCCATCCCCATGGTGAACTTCCAGCCCCCTCCAGATAGAGAACCAAGCCCTGAGAGGTTTGTGGTGACCAAATCTCCGTTGCAACGGACATCAGGTCCCACCCCCCACAAGGCATCTGACCAGATCCCCTGCACTGGGGCGAAGTCAGCAACCCCCCCAAAATTAGGCTCATGAATAAGCATCCAGCGAGCCTCTGAAAGCCCCCCTGCCCCCGCCCTTCCGACTCCCGTATCTTCCCTCAAGGGAGGGAACGAAAAAAAAAAACCAATCCCGATAGTGAGAGGGACGTTTCCCCTCCACGAATGTACAGCCCCCTTCCGGAAGGATAGACTGCAACAGTTCCCCCAACACAGAGACATGAAGGAGCACTCACCCTCTTGAAGATCATCCCCCGACCATATCCCCCATAAGGCGAGTCGAGACTCACATATATGACCTAAACCGGCAGGCCTTATGTTGCCGGAGGGAGCAAAAACCGTCACGGACCAAACCGGTCCCACCGCCCGGAAGTGTCCCCCGGGGAGCCTCTACCACGCAGATGGGATCCAGAAAGACGCGCCCAGTGGCCCAAAAATGGAGCTCCCTTCCCGGCGAGGCATGCCACAGCCTGGACAGCCTTTCTCCCTCCCGGACCACCAGGTAAGAGACCTACTGGACGGGGGGGGGCTAACAGGGCAGGACCTCAGCCCGACATCAAATTTGGCCCTGAAATAAAACGCAGCAATTAAAACAAAATAAGGCTAGAAGCAGGGAAGGAGGGGGGGAAGGTAGATTAAGGGAAAGGTAAGGAGGGGGGATCCACTAAATCGAGGAGTTCTTGTGAAGTGATAAGGGAGGAGTCTTTTAATTATTTGCAAGTCCACGGCAACCAGTCCATCCAGTGCAATTCATGTTCAGTAGATAGTCCTCAGCCGGGACTCTTGAACAGGTCCGGGAGCTTGACCGCGAGGTCTTTCAAGGCCTCCTCCGGAGTGTTAAAGGAGGTGGATGATCCGTTTATGGTGACCCGGAGCATGTGGGTAGGTCATCGGAAGGGTATGGCCGCGGATCAGCTTCTGGACCACCCGTGGTAGACAGCTCTTTGACTCTAGTCTCTTTCGGTAGGTCCTGGGATATCCTTAATCTAGCCGATCCCCACAAAACTTCCTTTAGTTCCGAGCTTTGCTATAAACATGCTGGACGTCGATATAGCTCAGGAACTTAACAATGATAGGGCGAGAAGCTCCGGTGGGGCGAGGCCTCAGGGATCAGTGGGCCCGCTCTAAATGGTACGCAGCATCGACAGGCAAAGGACCCACTATTTTTACAAGAACTTCTGGAGGAACATAAGCATGTCAGGGCTCTCCTCGGCCTCAGGTAGGCCCAAAATTAGCAAACTGTTCTCCGATTTCTTCCTTCCAAGTCTTGGCCTTCTCCTGCAGTTTCTTAATCTGTTGCTTATACACCTGCATCTCCTTGTCAGTCCTGTCTCTCCACTGCTCAGCTCGAGTAGGCCCTGGCTTCAACGTCGGCCACCCGAGTAAAACTGAAGCCATGTCACTTCTGAGGGACTTGAGTTCTCCGCTTAACTCGTGAAGCAAATCCTTCAGGGGGGTCAACTCCTGCAGGAACCTTTCTTCTGAGAGCGGGCTGGGCATCTGGATTTTGTCTGCTCCGCGTTCTGATTTCGCACTTGGTTGGTTTTTCTGTTTTTTAGCCGCTTTCTCGGGTGATGTAGGCGGTGTGTGCCGAACCATGGCGTGTTTTACATCAACCTCCATCGCGGGACAAACTCGGGATCGTCGGTCACAAACTTGCCACCGGGGAGCCACTAGGAAGGTTAATGAGCGAATCCTATGATTTTCAAGCAGTAAAAGCTCCAGAAGGTGACAAAATATAGAAAGGGACGCGTCCGGAGGGCAGAGCTAAAGGCTTTAGCTGCAGTCTAGCCGAGTGCCATCACGTGACTCGACACATGTACTATTCACCAGTAACTTGCTTTATGTAGCTACAACAAGAGTGATCCTACATAAAATAGTATACATGCCCTAAACATGTACCCCAAAGTATTCTAATTACAGATCCACAGTGTGAATCATATGTATAAAACACCAGATACTGAGTTGCATGATTCTGGACATGTACCTTACCCATTGGTCATGAAGATATGGAAGGGGGTGGGGATTAGGGTTGCTATATACCAGTTTTTAATATCCTATATTAGGTACCATTACATTGATGCATGGACATGTATCTGCAGACTGTCCTTGGATCATGAGGGTGGGGGACATGATATGGTGGATGGGAGTTAGACAGAAGAACCCTAACAGTGTATTTCTAAACTTTGTTGGCATTATGTTCACAACCCTAATAGTTTATTTCAAACATTTGTGTGTTTTGTGCAGTATCAGTCCTAACGAGTATTATGGTTGTTTGTTGCCACACACATATATGTTACATGAATGGGATATTTTCTGCATAGAAAAGGCCATCTTTTATTTCCCTGTATACCTGTGACTAATTTATCAATCAAAGCTATATACTGTACCTGAAATAATTAATCAATTACAGCTACAAACCTCCACTAATCAATTACATCTATATACCTACACTAATTAAAGCTATATACCTAAACTAATCAAACAATTAAAGGTATACACCTGCACTAATAAAAAGTGCACAGTTGCACTACATTAAACCCTATGGGGCACCACCAACAACAGAACTGACACAGCATTAGGAAGTTAGCCAAACCAATTAACAAGCTGCGAAAGAACCTGGAAAAAAAGACACATACACAAAACTCTCCCAGACTCCTACCTGAACTTACTACACATCACTCTCTCCTTGCTGCAAGAGACCTTCAGGTGCAATACCATAACATGATTGCAAATGCAATCTCCATAACAGTAACCATCCTAATGTATTATATACAACAAACAAATGGTATGGGTGGAACATTCTGAAGAATATCAATCTTGGGGGCTAATTATGGCAATAAAGCTACTCCCCCTTCTGGTTCATGGCATTATAGCCATAATTAACCCCATTGATGGGTATATACTGTATCCTTGTATACCACCCTTACCCATATGCACTGTATATAAGTTGCAAACAACTTTGTTAATGCTCCAGTTAGGGTTAAAACAGGCAGGAGAGCAGCTGTGAGGTGTGCCTTGGGCTTCTCATCATCTGATCATTTCTAGTAACCTTTAATCTAGCCATAGTCTGGTTGTATTCAGGTGGTCAAAAGTGGATTTTATATTCATAAATGCAACATATAGCAACCTTTAAACGTGAACACACTTTAATGAAATGCAATTTAATACAAATATTTGATCTGTTATACTCAAATGTTCCTACCCTCACCCCCAATATCATGATAAAAGTTTGGCAGTCTCCGCCCATTCCTGTAATTTGTTCAAGATAATGCATGAATACATTTTCAAAACAATACTAAGTAATGTGATTGGTCTGTAACAGTGAGGTGCAGCTGTATCCCCCTTTCTGAAGATGGGTACAATAATCCCTGTTTTCCATGAGTCTGGTGAATGCAGATTTTTATTTATGTTCAAGAAGAACAGAGCAAAAAATTATGGCCACAAATCTGGATTTGATCAAAATAATTTATTGGCAGTTCATCCCCCAACCCCGGGTCTTATTATTTTTTGAGCTAAATTAACTTGTTTCACTTCTAACTTGCTTATTGCTTCCCAATGCACATTAAGAGTTTGTTGAATTTGTAACCCATTACTATCTAAGATTTTAACTTTTGGCTCATATAATGCCTCAAGTGCTGTACCCATAGGATGGCTGGTGTTCTTGTATCTAATTCCAAGTCGAGATTTCCATCCACAGATACTTCCATGTCCCAGAACTTTTTTGAATTTTTCTTCAGTATTGCATCCTGAAATTCTGCCCATATGCAGTCTTCATGGTTTTTCTTCTTTTTGTTTAATAAACTTTTTATTCTCATCCTACTGCTATAAATGCCCTTCTGTCTTCTATTATTTTTTTTATTTTTTGGCAGATGGCTCAGCATATATATTCTGGGACTGATATTCAAACCTACGCCTGGCATGGCACAAGTGGGTGCTCAGCGAAACTGAGTTGCACTGGATCAACAAAGGGAGATATTCAAAAGAGCTGTGCCATGGTGCATCCCTTCTGAATATAGCACATAATTAGAGATGCAGTGAATTTTTAATCTGCCCGCTAAGTGGACACGAAGTGGGCACTTTGCATCCGCAGAGCACAGCGTGAAGTGGGCACTCTAAAGTGCTCACTTCGTGTTATTATTATTACCAGTTCTCGTTGCCATTATGGCTTAATGCAAAGTAAGGCGAAGTGAGAAGAAAAAAGGCACATTACATGGCTTGCAGTATTGTAAGTCACATGCTTTAGCCAGGAAGGAAGTAAGTGAGTCACAGAAGCAGTTTCACTTTCTCCTTTGCATTTGTAGAGGGGAGAAAGCATTTGTGAGAGGAGAAGAGTCACTGCTTGATTGACCTTCATTGCATTTCAGTGCCAGAACAAAACAAACAGCTTTTTTAAAAGCTATTTCTTTATTTAGTTTTTGTATTGTATTTGTGTTTTTTTTGTTAGTAAATTTTTTTGTATAAGTTTTGTTTTGTTGTGTGTGTGTGTGTGTGTCCACTGTCTGTGTGTGTGTGTGTGTGTGTGTTGGCCCATGGACTTCAGGAGGATGGACCTAGGAGAAGACGAGTCACTGGCTCGTGAGCGCGGTAGGAGGGGAGGAGCGCAGACCCGTGGGGGGCGGGGTGGTCATGTCAAATTGGACTGCTCCCAACTCCTGGCCGGTGTTGCTTCCCCATTGATGACACAGGAGCAGCAGCAGCAGCACCAGTGCCACCGGTGGCTGCTGCGTATCCACCTTTTCTGCCACTACCACCACCATCACCACTAGCAGCAGCTGTTGGGGCTCCAGCAGCACCCCCTCCACCACCTCCACAGCCACTGGAGGTGGACTGGGAAATTGTAGGTGGTGGTGGGACTCGTGCCCAATGTGCGAAGACTGTGTCTGGTCTCCCCTGCAGCTCCCCAGTGTGGGAGTTTTTTAAGTGTGTGGGGGAAGACAGCACAGTGTTGGAGTGCCATGTGTGTGGTGTGCTGGTGTGCTGTGGCCCCCCGTGGGACACATTTGGGGACTGGTGGCCAGCGCACCCACATGCTGAACCACCACAGGACAGAGTGGCAGGCTGCCATGGAAGGGGCCAGGCATCCACCTGCAGGCCCTTCTGTCATAGTGGCTGAGGGTGCTGCTGGGGTGGGAGTTGTTCTGCGCAGTCACCGCTGCAGCAGGAGGAGGGCTACTACAGCAGCTGCTCCACCACCACCACCACAGCCACCAGCACCACTTTGTCCACCACCAGCCCCACTACCTAGATTCCCCACTGCAGTGGACCCCACCACAGTCCCTGCAACACTGTCTGACATTGGCCTGGTGTGGGCAGTGCTTGAAGAAAATAATGAGCTGTTCAGTGCTTTGGAGCAGCAGGTGACCAGAGTAGAAGCACAGCAGCAGCAAATACTTTCAATGCTGCACCTGCTGCTGGACCACCATGGCATCCCACGGCCATAGTAGTTGAGGGGATTGTTTTCTGCCCTCCCCACCCCCACCCCTGACCCCACCCCACTACTGTGTTGTACTGTTTTTGTGTGTTTTTTCTTTGTTATTGTTTAATCATACACATTTTCCCTTCCAGGAGAATCTTTCTTGCACCTCCTAATGCAATACATTTTTGTGAAAACCACCCGGAATTTCATTACAGAGTGTCACGTGATGGAGGAATTCCTGTTCTGGAAATCTGCCCACATTCTGCCTCCCTTCTCAGCAACGTTAGGACGTGATGGCAGGGAGAGCATGTGTGCGTGCTCCTTACAGTGCATATCCAATTTTCTAGCAGGTTTCTGAATGTTTCTTTATGTTATAATGGTCAGTTTGTGGTGAAATGTGTGGGCACGTTTCCAGTAAGAAGAGCCTTGTTAGTGGAAACATCCCACATTTCACCACAAAGTCAACCTTATAACATAAGGAAACATTAGGATAATGCGGACATTCACTGTAGTGGAGCATGCACTCGCCCCCTGCATCATGTCCTAATGTTGCTGAGAAAAGGTGGCACGTGGGTGGCTTTTCTGATCAGTAATTCCTCCTTCACGTGACTCACTGTAATGAAATTATAGGTGGTTTTCACAGAAATATATTGCACTCTGTGGAGCAAGAAATATTCCAGTGAGTAATGCCTCACATATTAGTTTATGTGCATCACCATAACTATGTAATGTGGTGAATCTCTGTAAAGCAGCAGTGCAACAATCTATTGATAACTCTGACCTATATTTTTAATGCTATGTTACAACTTCCTTTACTTACATCCTGACTGACTGGAATGATAACGAAATTTACAGTAGTTGAGTCTGCTGTACTACTTTTTACATGTGTGAAATAATGAAAGGAGCATTCCTTTTAAATTGGTGCTGCTGACCAGGTCTTTGTCATTGTTTTCCACTGCTTTTCTCCATCACATCAAGTAGTTGTTATATATCACTTCTGTTGTTAATTAACAATTATGCATCCGGCAGTGTTTTATGACACCACGGAACAAGAGTAATTGAAAAGCAGCTGCAAATAAATACAAACCTGGTCCGAACACTATTGGAAGGTGTGCTCATTTTTTTTTTCACACAGTACATGAAAAAAGTAGTCAAGTAAGTAAAGCAGACATAAATTGTGAAAAGAATCGTATCATTCAAGTCACAACTAGGAGGTAACTAGTGGTGGCTGTGGCAATGTAAAGTAGCATAAATAAGTGCAGTTCAGAACTGTGAGGACATTCTTGCAATGCTGCTTTAATTGTAAAAATTTCAGTATAACATCATGAGCTCACAGCAACAATCACAGAACACACAAAAGTGGCACAGAGTTCCCAGATTTTTTCTGCATGCCCAAAATGCATCCTGCTTGTGTGCAGAAAATTGACAAGTGGTTACACAGTGAAATGGGATTGTTTCAGCACATACAAAGCCCCCCAGAATTCATGGCACACTCAGTCATGTGCGCAGTGGTGGCACAGAGTCCCCAGATTTTTTCTGCATGCCCAAAATGCATCCTCCTTGTGTGCAGAAAATTGACAAGTGGTTACACGATGAAATGGGATCTTTTTCAGTGTATACAAAGTCCCCCAGAATTAATGGCACACTCAGTCATGCGCGCAGTGGTGGCACAGAGTCCCCAAATTTTTTCTGCATGCCCAAAGTGAATCTGCCTTGTGTCCAGCAAATTCACAAGTGGTTACACAGCAAAAGGAGACTGTTTCAACACATACAAAGTCCTCCAGAATTAATGGCGCACTCAGTCATGCACACAAAAGTGGCACAGAGTCCCCAGATTTTTTCTGCATATGCAAAATGCATCCGCCTTGTGTCCAGAAAATTGACAAGTGGTTACACAGCAAAATGAGACTGTTTCAGCACATGCAAAGTCCCCCAGAAATTAATTGCACAGTCACTCATGCCTGCAGTGCCCCAGAATAAAATGATAACCGTGAGCAAACTGTTGCTGGTCCAATGTGTGCTGCGATTCAAGCAAATGAAATGTGATCATCTCAACTGGATGGAAGAGTGCCCTTTGTCTGTACACTAACAGTAGCCTTGGTGAGTTGATATATATAGATATATATTTATGTATTTTGTGGGTGAGGGGGGTTGACATGGACAGGTACTCATGGTATTGTTCTGTAGCACAGGTCACAGATACTGCTGGTGTGCACATTCCAGTGCTTGATGAGAACTTTTTGTGTAGAAATTTGCAATTGATAACTCTCAAGCACATGAAGGTAAGCATTTGTTTTTGGGTGGGGGGAAGCATATTTGCAGGTTTGTCTGCAATGGTTTCTTGTTTTGTTACTTCTTCACAGATTTCATCTGCATCCTTCTTGAGTCTGGTTGTTAATGATTGTCATGGTCATCTAATGAAACAATTTCTGCATGTTGCATGTGCACCCCAGCCCGGGAGGTGAGGGGCCTGATGTTGAAGAACTTGTTTGGATAAGACCACTTTGTCAGAACAACAAAGCATCTGGAAGTTTCCTAAAAAAAGAAATTAATGGCTTCTTACAACTTAATTGTTATGTATCCTTCTCTGGTTCTCAAATCTCAATCCCTAAAGTCAAGTTACATTTCAAACCCACATCTTGTCAACTAACACAACCTGTGTGCAATATTTGCTGCAGTCTTAAAAAACAATGAAACGGATAAAATAAAATCTTCATACTTACCAGAATCGTTTTCACATGGATATTACATCACTTCCTCTCTGTACGGTACAGCTACAGTACCATTCCCAACTGGTTTTAGCGATGGATCCTTTTTTTGTTACCCTGTAAAAGAAACAAAAGAAGTGTACTGTATGTGTTTTACCATTGTGGCTCTGAAAAGCTACAGAAAACAAAACATACAACTAAAGGAAGTGAAGCAGCATAACTAACATGAGTACACATACTCACTTTGTGGTTTAAATATTAAGAAGCTTTGTGTCTGTGGCTGATGGATGTGGTGGTCCGGACAGACTCAGGCTCAGTGGTGGCAGTGGCTAACATCAGTTCCAGTGGTGGTGGTGGTTCGGGGGAAGACAGACTCATGGTGGCAGTGGATAACATCAGTCCCAGTGGTGGTGGCTGTGGGGGCAGACAGACTCATAGTGGCAGTGGATAACATCAGTCCCGGTGCTGGTGGTGGTGGTTTGGGGGGCAGACAGACTCATGGTGGCAGTGGATAACATCAGTCCCGGTGGTGGTGGTCTGGGGGGGCAGACAGACTCATGGTAGCAGTGGATAACATCAGTCCCGGTGGTGGTGGTCCAGGGAGGGCACACCACCTTTTAAAAACTTCAGTTAAAACCTGCCAACATTAACCACATCATCATCCTCATAAAGAAAGCTGCCCTCACAGTCATCGATGTCTGCAGTCTGACCACTGGGAAATTCTTTCTCCATTGTGTTGTCATCTGCGTCAGTGGTGGGCTGTTTCAGGCAGCCACTGCCAGTGCCACCAGGATGCTCCATTTCTACATCAGCAAGACCACCATGACTAGGCTGGGGTATGAATAATGAGGTTGCAGTCTCTGCTGTTTTGTGCCTCTCATTCATTTTAATGAATGTTAGCAAACTAACATTTGCAGGAGACAGATTTGTCTGATGATCCCTGACTATTGCACCTGCTGAGCTGAATACCCTCTCAACACTTACACTGGAGGGTGGACATGTGAGGTACTTCAGTGCCACTGCAGTCAGCTCTGGCCATTCACTGACCTTTCCACTCCAGTACAAAAAAGGATTTTCAGTTATTGTCAGATGCCTGCTTTCAGACAAATATGACTCAATCATTCTCTGTGCCACACTAAGTCCAATTGTTGATGCATCATCCTGTCTCCCGAATCATTTTTTTCACAAATACCCACTTGGGACAAAGCCTCCCAAAGCAGGTTGACGCCAGCCACTTTGGATGACAGACCATCTGGAAGTGCAGTCCCCTTCCCCTTGCAGGATATGCTTGATGGTCCTCCAGGTACATCTTCAGCCGGATTATGCTGCTGAGGTTTGCTGACCTTGGCACATGACTTCTGTGCCCCATGAACCAAGCGCACCAGTTGACCACTGATATTTTTTACCTGTTCAGGCCCTCCCTCCAGTACTGATGCAATTCCACATTTGTATCGTGGGTCCAGCATTGTTGCTATGGCAAAGTTGTCACTATGCTGAATACTCACAATGTGACGATTCTGGTTGAATACTGTCAGCATGTGTTGCAGCAATATACTGCTACCACCATCTCTGGCAACATCAAGGCTATGCTGTACATTCACCAATGTCTGCCTCAGCATCCACAGAAGTGGAAGTTATTGGCTAATGGAGGTAGACTCACCACTCACTGCCTGTGTGGCATCTTCAAAAGGCTGCAAAATTGTTATTACAGAGTCCATGAGGTGCCACTGTTAAGTCGTCATAGACATGGAGGCCCCGGAACTGTCACTGCTAGTGTGCATAACAAGATATTCTGATATGGCTTTGTATTGTTCATACAACCTCTCTGCCATGTATAAAGTGGAGTTCCATCAGGTGACAACTTCCAGCTTTAAGCTGTGCTGAGGCAGACTGTTTTGTATCTGCAACTGCTGCAGTTGGTCACAGGCCTTTCCAGATCTTGAAAAGTTAGAGCAGATACGTCATGCAACGGTCAGCATTTCCTTTATATAAGGGTGCTGCAGAAACTCCTGAACCACAAGATTTAAACAGTGGGCCATGCATGGAACAAGAAAAAAACCACCATTCGTGATGCATTTCACCACATTTGACCCATTGTCACTTGCTATAACCCAGCTCTCTGGGACAGAGGGTTTAGCCATCTGTCAATTTCAGTCAGTACCATGTTCAACATGTTCTCACCAGTGTGTGAACAGGTCACACTGCGCATAGCAATCGTTGCATGCTATCGAATTCCTGGAAGATTGCTACCATGAAAATCCACCTTACTGCACTGATTATTCACACTACCAACATCACAAACAACCCCTGGCATCTGCGCCCAGTGTGCAGTTATACACAGATATGAACTCCCCGCTGTTTTGCCACTTGTCCACATATCCATATTTAAATGGATGAATGGAGAGGAGGAATGCTGAAGGGCATGTCTTACTGAGTCAGACACAGTGAGGAACAACTTGGGGACAGCACAGGTAGAAAAGTATGTCCTGGATGGGACTCTCCATTTTGGACAGGCACGTGCAGCAAACTACCGGAACCCAGACTTCTCCACAAAGAAGTGCAAAAGATCAATTACCAGCATTTCTGCTACAGCAGCATTGAGTTCACGTGACACTGTATGATTTGGGGGGTACTTCAGTTTATGCTCAAAAACACTCTGTAACGTGGGCTGACTTAAACATTTTACACAGGGTGTGTTGATCACAAATGGTTGTGCTCTGTGATGAATGGCATTGGCAGGGGGTGGAGTGTGGACATTTGATGAAGACGGTTGCACAGGTGATGATGACAAACCCAGAAATGCTGTTATTTTGCCAGATTTGCCAACCAGAGTTGATGTACCACTTGCACTAGACATACTGCATTCACCACCACCATCACCACCACCACAAAAACTGCTACTCTCACCAGCATTGGACGACATTTCCAAGTCATTATGCTCCTCCACCTCATCATGCCTGTAGTAATCCTCTGCTCTTATTACCGCACTACTGCACACGTTTAATTTCCTACTGGGCTTAACAGTCATGGAAGGGGATAACATGCTGGCTATGGTTGCCGGTGATGCAGATGAACACCCCACTTTGGTATTAGCTGCAAGCTTGTGATGAATCCACAGTGCCAAGTGCCTATTCTTAAGGATGCTTATGCTGTCCTCCTGTGCCCAGATGGCTCCCCTTTTAACCTCAACTCACATGCACATGGCAAACCTAGCAGATTGCAACTGAATCATCATTTGCATCTTGAGCAAAAAAATCCCAAACAAGGGATTGTGATGCTCTGCTTTTAACAAGTCCATGATGTGGCTTATTTAAGTCCATTATTTTAAGCACTGAAGTGGGGGACGTGATGTTTCAGGCACTGCACACCTGGACTGCAACTGACCACCACAACTACCTATCATATTGATTACTGGGTCATCATTATCATCAACTAAAACTGGTAGATCACAAGTTTTTACAGGGGGGATTCCTGCAAACAGACTCAGACAAAGCCACCTTTAATTTCTTTTTCTCTGGTTCCCAACTAGGGTCAATTACATCATCATCATATTCATCAACGTCACACACATCCACATCCTCTGCTTGGATGCTAGCATGTGGACTGCATGTTGCAACAACAGCAACAACATCATAATCACATTCATCATCAGCATCTACACCACCATCACCTGATATTTTTTCACCACACTGTGAATCACTGCATGGAAAATGCGTGACGTTAAGTGCCACGGTGGATGGAATATCACATTGTATGCTATCCACATGATCATCAGAATCCTCAGGTTCAGTTACTGGGATGTTACTGGGAAGTATGACATCATCTACGCTGCCACTCACTTGCACTGCTTCACACTCAATATTTTTGGATAAGGTACACTGGTCGGAATTCGAACTTGATGCACCAATACTAATACTACCACCACCACTAACACCATTAACACTAACACTACTGGCTGGGAAAACATCATCTCCACCAACTATGAGTGAAGCTACAGATTGGACTGTCAAAAACATTGCAGGAGAAATACCTTTCCTCCTTTCAGCAATGCACTTCTGTGTCTGTGTACTACTACCACGCTCACAGACCATCTTACTGCCAACATTCCAATGGCCAGAAACAGCTTTGCATGCACGTCTCTTTGCAGGCATTTTGGGGGAATCAACCACAAATATTATAACTAAATTCAGATTTTGATACGTTGACTCTGATTGGAGGGATGCTGGATGTGAAGCCAAATAAACAACTGTGGCTTCAGCAACAGATAAGAGACTACTCTGAGACTGTCATGGAATTAAAACAACTTCAGTAACCAGTGGTGCTGATGAAGTCACAAAAACAATCCAATCTGGTAAAAAATACCTTTTGAATGTGGGGGTGGGGGGAGCGCTGAATACAGACAGTGCTGATTTTTACAGCACTACAAGCAGCAAAACTAAAAACAGATACCACAATCGCAGTAAAAAAATCAGGCAGCTGCAGTGGATAGCAGGTTCACACTGCTGCGCTTGCAATTACACTAGTCTGTTGCACAATAAAAGGTGTATTATTTGATGCACACAACACTACACAAACACTCATACACAGAACAGTTTGTGTACAATTCTGAATGAGGAATGCACCGCAAATGCAAAAGTTCAGTACTATGCCACATTAAGTATTGTAAATTTGTAATGTAAACAACCTGAACTTATGAACTGCTGCACCACATCCACACAACAAACAGTAGTAAATGTCTACTATTACTGACAATATTACAGTGTGTACATTAACGCATCCAGTTATGTAACAAAAATATAACCAAAACACAAAGAAATCACTATTTCTCCAACTTAAATCTACCTACACTACAGATACGTCCCTCCCCAAAGCACACTTTCACTGTCTTTCACCATACACACTCAATGTTGTAAATTAACATTCAAAATCCACACAAAAACAAAAACGCTCAATGATATGAGCACAGGAGAGTTTCCTACAATCGATAAACTAAAGTTGGATCCCCAAAAAAAGCAAAAATGCTTTTTGAACAGCTTTTACAAGATTCCTATCACAGACAGTTATCAGAGCACACTGTCTCCTACTCCTTCCTACTCATACTACCCCGAACTGAGGCTGTGCAGATCAATATAGAGCCCATGTGACCTGAAATCCCATGAATCATTGCAAAATTCACCTTTGGAGCTCAAAAACAAGGTGAAGTGAGGCGAAGTGCACTGCCCACAATGCACTTCACCTTAAAATTGGCAGAGTAGTGGCGTGGGGAGGCGGAGTAATGCAAAGTCATTGTTTGTAATGAACTTCGCGTTCCTCATTATAACGTGAAGTACTCCGTCAGACAAGACCGCCATTCAATTCCTTTTGTTTCATGTAATCGCTTCTCGCAGAGCGGATTGAGCCCACTTCACCCACCACTACACATAATGCATGCTGCACAGACACAATGCACCAGTGCATCCCCCAGACAGGTCTGAATACCAGGAATGGGTATTGTGCCACTGCAGCAGACATACGCTGTGCATAAATTCCTGATATTCAGACACCGATATGCAAATGGGGCCATAATGCGTGCAAGACACAAATGGGGCCATTTGCATGTCAGTATGGTCCCATTTGCATGAGTTGGGCAGGACTGGCCAACAAAATGTAGCTGGCTGTCTGCACAGCATGCAGCAGTACCCCCCATCCTGACCGTCAAAGTGTTGTAAACGATAACAGCATCCACCCTGGTGGTCCAGTGGTCCCCACCCTCCCAATCTCAAGCCTCTGATCACTGTATATACAGACCAGGAACATCTCTGGTAGTCCAGTGTTCCCCCTTCCCTGCCCATACTGCCGATTGCTCATAAGTCTGAGTCCTAATGCCCTGGTAATCTAGTGGTATCCTCCCAACCCGCCAGTAACCACGACTGCCCATAATGATAACTGAGGCAATGCCCTGGTGGCCCAGTGGCACCGCCCCATCCCAACCCACCTATTGTCAGTCATTCATTCACATATTTGTACATTAATACAGTATGCACTACAAGTCCATTGGTCCACAGTGTGGATCAATGAGCTTGCAGCAGCTACTGTAAGCTGTCATTTGGCAGGCAGCCACAGAGGTATGAGGGCAGGTATGCTTCCCACTGATGATGGGGAGCTGGGTAGGCAGAGGGCCCTGTGTGGGTGGGCATGCCACTGGACCACCATGGATATTCAGTTAACAGGTATCATGGTGATCACTGCTATGGGAGGGGTGTGGGGGTTCCACTGGACCACCAGGGTTCCATACAACATATAGTTTGGTGATTGGTGGGTTGGGATGGGAGGGGGTACCACTGAGCCACCAGGGCATTGCCTCAGTTATCATTACGGGCAATCTCGGTTACTGTTGGGGTGGGGAGGTTCCACTAGACTACCAAAGCATTATGTCTCAGACTTATGAGCGCTTGGCAGTACTGGCGGGGGGGTGGGAACCACTGGACTACCTTTGTGTGTGCTTATGCACAGTGTCGGGGGGGTTGTCACCCATGGCTGGCAGCTGCTGAGCTGAGCACTGCAATACAGTGGGCCACTGGTGGGTGGACTGCACTTGAGCCATCTTTTATGGGCTCAACTGTAAGCCACGGTATGCGGAGCATCTCAAGCGCCACACATCCCAGGCTGAATATCAGGATGTGCCGCATTTGCTTGGGAATGCCCCCTTGAGATATGCCACATACATTATCTTTGCACCCCAGCAGACTGGAAATTGAGCTGTGCAATTTACACATTTGAATATTGCCCCAGGGTGCAGTTCTGGGGTTGTGCTGGTGCAACTCAGTTGCACGAGGCACAACCCCTTTGAATATCTAGCCCTCTCTCTATAAATGTTACATTTGTGGTCCAACCAAGGAGTGTTTTTCTTAATAAGCCTGTTTTCACTGCCCTTGGCATTTTCACTGCATAGAACTTGTTCATTGCAATTAGTGTCACTGCACTGTTTCAGGCTCTATATAATACAAGTAGATGGTCGCATAACAAACAGGTTAAATAGTGGTCACATCTGTTTTTTGTCAGATTGAGATGGATGGGTGGGGGCGAATGGGAGCTGGAGGCAGATGGAATAAATGGTAGGCTCTTATTTTTTGTTGCTGACAATAAGTTGTGGGACACTACATTGAATAAATCTGCCCCCCCCCCCCGCACAGCAGGGGAACAAATATGACTGATGGAGACAAGCTCGATGCTGATGCAGTAAGTACAAAACTATGGGATTTAGCTCAACAAAGCTAATATACATCTGTTCTCTGGGATTATTTTATCCATGACCCACAGTATGTGATCCAGGCGTCAATAGAGTACAATCTTTGCAAGCTTTGTGTCTTTCCCAGATGTCTTACTTTTGCTTTTTACCAACAGCATGCAGTTAGCGTGTATAGGAATATTTCACTATTCATGTAGTGCACTTTTAGTTTCCAAATTCCAGAGGAAAAAAACTTCTATGAGACAGAAATACTATGTAACATGATGCTTCATGGGGCTCAGATTGGACCATCTACTACCAAAGGGTGAATGAATGATAGGGTGAAAGACAGTAGTATTGCTGGGGAGGGGGGCAGAGAGTTTATGACTATGAAATGAAGTCACCAGTGGATTATGGAAATCCAGATGAGAATGGCACATCTCACATGTCAGGATGCAAATACTTTTTTTCCTCTAGCTTTCTCTCTCTCTCTCTCTCTCTCTTTTTCCCTCTCAGTTGAGCCTCAGATCATCCCCATTTGGACTCTGTTGGCTTTTTCTTTTTTTCTTTGAAATGGTCATAAAACAAAAAATATACAAGCCAGTACTGTATCCCGACTTACTGTTGTTTGCATGACTACTGTACTCACAGCTTTTGAATGAATAAGACGAAACAAAACTCATCTGCATGTTGCAGAAGCTGATGTCATGTGCAATGACTGCACCAGCAATGTGTGTGGGGATAGCAGTCCACGATATGCCAAACAGTGGAACAGCAGTTTAACACAAAATAAAATTGGGCACTCACCACCTCGATTTATTAGACACCACTCTGAGCAGTACATTTAAAAAATTACATTTCTTTTATAAAATGCCATTAAAACACTATGCCACCATATTTCTGTTTGTCTTCCCAATGTGTTTCAGGGCTTACCCGGACATGGGGTTGGGGGGGACTATGAAGGACTCATTACATTACATTTGTACTTAAGTAGTTTACTGTTTGTTTTTTACTGTCCCCCTATTAATAAATTTCCGTGGAGCCTAGTGGCACCCCCCCCCATCCACAGGTCACCATACTTGTTATGAAATGATTGATTCTCTGGTGTCTGGTGTCACCCCCCTCCCATTTCAGACACAACCCGAAATTAAGAAAATGGTCTATCAGTGTTTTTTTTTTTTTTTTGGCAAATCTGTGAAAAAAGAAAATGGTCCCTCACTGATCAGTCCACCCCCACCTCCCACTCAGAACCCATCAACCCACACACCCCAGTACACCCCACACAGCCTCACTTACCTGAATAGGACTTAGGTTCAAGACCCACTCTCTGATCAAAGAAACGTCTTGCTGCTGGAAATGGCTACTGCGATGGGAGAAACTAATGTAAATGTGGGTCAATGTATTTCAATTGGGGTTTCAACTTTTATGCAAAACTTTGCCATTTTTTGATATTTTGGCCCCAGATTTTCAACATGACCTTTTGGGGTCCCCACCTCATGAGCAATATGACTGTCATTATGTAACTACCACCTGAAAAGTGATTTAACAGTCACTTGGTGTATTCACATTTCTGGTGGAATTTGGAATATTTTTTTGGCCTTGCTTATGAAGAGGGGTCAGAAGAGGCTATGTTGAAAATCTGAAGTCAAAATATGTAAAAATGGCTAAGTTGCGACTATTCACTGCAATTTCGCTATACACACTCATACCTTTGGAAATTGTAAATATTTTCACCCCAGATTTTCAACATAGCCTTCATATTACCCCACCTCATGTATGTCACGCCTGTCATTTTTCAAATCCTGCACAAAATGTGTTTTCACACCTGTATCGTTGAATGGAATTGCAGTTGCACAGAATTATGTTTTGTGGGAATTCAAACATTTTCTGTACCAGGTACATGAGGTGAGGTAATAAGATGGCTACACTGACAATTTGGTCTCTGTTGTTCTATAAATGGAAGTGCAGGGTCCGGAGGGCCCTGTGCTCGCACAGCTACATACATATATGCAACTATGGAGGTATGGGAGCGCAGGGCCCAGAGGGTCATGAGCTCCCACAGGCAAGTAAGGATATGATTATACTACCTCAAAAAGTAAGGAAATAAGTTGGAAAAACTTTGTTAATGCTCTAATTAGGGCTAAAGTCATAAAAGTAGGGAAATGTGGTGTCAGTGTTTCCAAACCTAATACTCCACCCTCACCCTGCACAAACCAACAGGCTTTAGAAGAGTGCCTTGGGCTCATCAGCCCTAATGCTCACTCCATTCTACTATACTGTACCCATCTCAGCTTATTTATTACATTTGTTTGCGCACATGCGCAAGGAACGTCTTGGGAGAATAGGACAGTTTGGAGGTGTGACTGTCCTGTGCAATGCACTGCTCCATTGAGCAGGCGTGGCGGTCCTGCACCAATGGATGTGGGTGCTGTGTATGACAGTGGTGGTCTTCACTTCAAAGAAAACCACTGCTGTGTGCTCGCAGTGCCTCACGTCCCCCCCAAAGCTTTGGTGCCACGCTGGGAGCCCACCCCAGCGTGGCAAATGTTGTTTTGGCCGATGGGGGTGCCCAATCCCCCGTCAGCTCCATGCCCCCCCAGCCATCCTTCTGCCACGCTGGGAGCCCACCCCAGCATGGCAAACATCCCGCATTGTCTTTTTTTTTAAAAACTGTAAATTAAAAACGGTCCCACGGCGCTTCTCCCTGGCCCCCATCCCACAACCCGCACCCACCCACTGTGCACCCTGCCTCCCCACACCCCCCTCACCCCATACTTACCTCTGGAGTCCGCACGATGATCTTCGTGGACCAGGAACACGTCTGCACTCTTTAAAGCCAACACGGAACTGAGGAAGTGCCGGTAAGCTGTATAATGGGCTAGATGGGATTTTTCAACTTTGTTGCATATCTCAGGCATTTTTGGAATTTTCAACATGGGGTTTTGGGACCCCTTCTCATGAATGATGTCACTGTCATGGCGTTATTCAGGCCCAAAGGGTGATTCGCAGCCACTGTAAAAATCACCTTTTGAGCCTGATTAATGAAATGACACTGCCAGCATTCATAAGGTGGGCTCTCAAAAAGCCTATTTTGAAAATTTGGTGGAAAAATTCCTGAAAATGACCGTTTTACGAGCATGCATTGTGCAGTTCCTACACAGGCTCATAAGTTCGCAAATTTTCAATATTTTCACTCCAGATTTTCAACATTGCCATTTTACCACACCTTCTTCTGAGTAGTATAGCTGTCATTTTTCACCTCTCACCCAAAACGTGTTTCCGCTCATGTAGCGCACAATGGCGCAGTCAGTGTATGAAATCAATGTATGACACACATTAAGAAAATCACAGTGACACTGTTCATGAGCAGAGATCTTAAAATGGCTATGTTGAAAATTTGGTGAAAAAATTCCTTAAAATGACTGTTTTACGAGTGTGCGTTGCGCAGTTCCTACGCATGCTCGTAAGTTTGCGAATTTTCAATATTTTCACTCCAGATTTTCAACATTGCCATTTTACCACACCTCCTCATGAGCAGTACAGCTGTCATTTTTCACATCCTGCCTAAAACGTGTTTCTGCCCAGGTAGTGCACAATGGCACAGTCGGTGTGTGAACTCAATGTATGGGACACATTAAGAAAATCACAGTGACACTGTTCATGAGCAGAGGTCTTAAAATGGCTGTGTTGAAAATTTGGTGAAAAAATTCCTAAAAATGACTGTTTTACGAGTGTGCGTTGCACAGTTCCTACACACGCTCGTAAGTTCACGAATTTTCAATATTTTCACTCCAGATTTTCAACATTGCCATTTTACCACACCTTCTCATGAGCAGTATAGCTGTCATTTTTCACATCCTGCCCAAAATGTGATTCCACCCATGTAGCGCACAATGGCGCAGTCGGTGTGCGAACTCAATGTATGGCACACATTAAGAAAATCACAGTAACACTGTTCATGAGCAGAGATCTTAAAATGGCTATGTTGAAATTTGGTGAAAAAATTCCTAAAATAACTGTTTTATGAGCGTACGTTGCACAGTTCCTACTCACGCTCGTAAGTTTGCGAATTTTCAATATTTCCACTCCAGATTTTCAACATTGCCATTTTACCACACCTCCTTATGAGCAGTACAGCTGTCATTTTTCACATCCTGCCAAAACATGTTTCCGTCTATGTAGTGCACAATGGCGCAGTCGGTGTGCAAACTCAATGTATGGGACACATTAAGAAAATCACAGTGACACTGTTCATGAGCAGAGGTCTCCAAAGCCTATGTTGCAAATTTGGTGAAACAATGTCAAAAATGACTGTAATATCGGCGTCGTGCGCACTTCACGCACCTCATAACCCGAGAATTTGAAATATTTTTACTCCAGATTTTCAACACTGGCATTTTCACACCTCCTTAAGAACAGTACAGCTGACATTTTCACATCCTGGCTGAAATGTGTTTTGCACATCCAGCGCACAATGGTGTGGTCAGAGTGAGAACTCAATGCTCAGGACAGATTATGAAAATCACAATGACACTGTTCATGAGCAGAGGTCCCAAAATGCCTATGTTGAAAATTTGGTGACAAAAGTCCACAAAATGACTGTGTCATCATGAGCGTTCATTGCGCAGTTTCCATGTACGCTCGTAAGTTCAAGAAATTGTTGTATTTTCACTCCAGATGTTCAACATTGCCATCCCTTCACACCTCCCTATGAATGCTACAGCTGTCATTTTTCACATCCTGCCCGAACTGTGTTTTTGCACATGTGGAGCAGAATGGTGTGGTCGCTGTGGGAAATCAACGTTCAGGACAGGTTAACAAAATAACAGTCGTACTGTTCATAAGCAGAGGTCTCAAATGCTTTTATGAGGTGAGGGTAACAAAAAGGTCATGCTGAAAATTTGTAGTGCAAATACCAGCAATCGCACAGGGCATTAGGGTAAAGCACCGTACGTGCCAAACACCACTGCAAATACCTGCAAGCGAATGTCCGGCATTGACAAATGCTTGTTTATGGAATGGGGTGAGTGTTAGGGCTGATGACCCCAAGACACACCACTGAAGGGTGAATGTGGGAGCATATCATAATTCTGAAAAATGATATTATTCATCTTATTTCAAATTATGACAATTGAAATAGATTGCTAATGCTATGATAGTTTAACATTCTTTCTTAACATGGATTCGAATCCCTTTGACTTGTACTGAGACTAAATAACAGTTAAGCAGGCACTTATAACACACAGTCAAGGGCCAGTTCCCCCAGTTACTTACTAATGCCCACAAAATGACAAGCTGTGAGGTCATTACTGCAAATAAAAGTCTAATGGTAATAATGAGCACGTGTACAGCTTGTTTAAACTTAAATTTATTTTTTTTCTGTCTCACGCTACAATCTTGCTACTTGATTCATGGTTCTCTTTCTAAGGCTGTGTGCTGTGTCTGTGCTTGCTTCCAAAGAACAACCAAATCAGAGCACAAAGTAAAAACAGTTGAGAATTGGAGTGCCAAATTACATGAGTACAAGTTGTGTTTTATTGAAAAGGTTTTAAACATGAACCAAAACAATCTATGAGATGACCACAGTTTACAGCTATGCTTTGGCACCAGCAGTAACAGTGTAAGAAATGCAATCAGCAGAGTGTGGTCGATTAATACCTGGCACAGTGACCAATAATAGAACTAGTTTAACTCATATTTAATGAGTTAGACTTGTAATCACTCATGCAGCTCATTTAAAATTCACGATTGTTCATACATGCTGGTGCATTTGCTGCTCTAATCAAAGCTCATTTCCAGACAAATTTAAAATTACCTAAATACAGTCTGTACTGTAAATTAATATTGCTTCTGATGGAGACCCATCATTGTATAAGCAAATCACATTGTGAAGTTTGGGTGAGAGGACTGCAAAGCAAATCGGAGTGGTTCTGGCTACCCAAACCTCTAGAGAGGACTCTCTTACACAACAAGAGGCATCCCTCAGAGGCACCGTCATATTTTAAATTACTAGAGTTAACTAGAGCGAAAAGTTTTACATTCCATGTTTTGTTTTAGAAAAAAAAATAAAACAAATCTAAAGGGCCTCCCCACCTCTGAAGCGGAAGTTTCTACTTTTACATTTCTGCATGAGATGGCAACTTTATGCAGGAAAGAAGGTTTGCAGTTTGGGGCTTTGATTGATTAACATTATGCAAATGATTCATGAATCTCAGACTAGTTGCCTGATCAGGCAATATGTGCAGTACAACATGTGACTTGCTCCTTTCTAATGGGATGGTGCAGCTTGTCAAATTACCTTTGCCTTTGTTCCTACAGCAGTGCATGTCTATCTGCTCATACCCATGTCTTCTCCAAATACAGCCAGTGCTGAACTCTGAACCAGACTCAGAAAACATTGCTAAATCATTTGTCTTTATCTCCAACATGCAGCATCTACTCTATATTACAGCATGCTTTGCACTCTCTGATGCACACTTGGTACTCTGGCTTCCATTCACGATTCAATGGTATTTACAAAGCACTTTGGTCAGGATATTCAAACTCAGTGAGAATAAAATGGGTTAGTGATGCCAATGACCTGGGTTTGAGAATGAGCATGAAGCATTAGAGGGCCAGCTGAAGGAAGGATGCTAGAGCATATGGGGGACAGCTCACCTCCTCTGGGGTCAGAAAAATATGGGATTTGGTAACAAGGTGCTTCCTGACAGCAGCTAGGAGGCATAAAGCCTAGTGGCCTGCTTCAGTAGTGCATTGATGGGTTGTGGTGGAAGTCAATGAGTAATGCACAGGAGTGTGTGATGCTCCCTTATACCACTGCATGTCCACTACCTCCAGAGATAACACAGAAAAATGGAAAATGAACCACTGACTGGGTAGGCAACACCTCTCCCTGTCCTTCACATCCAACTCTGGACTCTGGCTACTTGGACCCTGGGGATCCAGACCTTCTCCTCCACCTGCAGTTTAGCAGATTATATAGGGGAGCTGCTGAATGAGTAAAATGGCATCCAGCCTCAGAAGGTAAGCTGAGTGACCAAGCTTGCAGGTGAGACTTGGTGTAAAGCGTTCCAGTGCAGGGAATCTCAGAAGGGTTCCAGTGGAGGAATCTCTCTACAGCAACTTGAGGAAGGGGGAGGGATACTTGATGGGGTGGGAGGGGGGAGGCCGTGATGGTGCCCAGTACTGATCTTCTGAGCAGACTTGATAGACCAGAGGGCCTACTCTGCTGGCTTATTAGCATGTTAAAAATGGGATAAGGGTGCTGAAATGAGGTGAAAAGAGATTGTGGCCGGTAGGACCTGGAGAATAGATAGAGTTTTGAAAAAATGGATTAGCATCTTGCTAACATTGATTAGCATCCCAAAAACTAAACACACTGTACCATATTAAAATGCACAGTTAGTGAGGCACTAACTCATTTGTGAACAGCATTAACATATGCCATACTGTCTATGTAAAGCAGTTGACTGTGCTTTCATATAGACACACTGGCACATCCAATGGTATGGGAAGGCATTAAAATGCCATTTGTACCATGCTATTTAATGCTTCCCAAACCTGGGGTTATGGCTGCTATGCTGCACCTCCCTCCCCAACAAATGTGCTCCTGCAGGACCTTCCCCTGGCGTTCTAGTGGTCCCCCCACACCCATCACCTGTCCAGTAATGCAAGAGCATTCCCTGGTGTACAAGTGGCCTGCTCACCCTCCTGATCACCTGTCTATTAATACAGGATTTGTCCTTGGTTTATAGGTATCCTTACACTCCTGGTCACCTATCTTGCCAAGCAAGTGTTCCCAATCACTCAGTATGTGTCAATCAAAACCCTCCTCCCACTCACCTTTTTCACCATACAATAGCACTCACACTTTCGTTTCTGGTATGTATCAGGAACACCCCCACCCCTTTCAATCACCAATCCACTCCATGGTACTCCAATGCCACCCCCACCCATGACTGCACTTCCCCATCTTCCACCACCAGCACCATCTGCCTTCAACTTGACTTCTACTAACATCCTATTCTCTTTGTGCCCTCTACTACTCTGCTATTCCTCTTGCTTTTAGGTTCTCCTCTTAACTGAACCTATTTTTCTTTTGTTTCCAGATGTCTGGCTGGATGTCAGCTCTTAACTTGATGTACAGTATGTGTCCTTCTTAAAGTATAACTCTTCGTTACCATTCTCTAGTACATCTATGTTTCTCCTAAGCATCCTCTTATCTAGATTTTCAGTTCCCTAACCAATGCTTCATGTCCTAAAGATTCCCTGACTTCTTAAGAACAGGTAAGTCTTTATTTTAATTACACTTACCTACGTCTCTTACTAAGCATAATAATTTTACTACAAAACTTGTTGAATTACTTTTCAGTGCTGGAACCTCATGACACCAGTTGAACAGAAGCCCAGCAAGGAAAGCTTCACACCAGATTTCCACTCAACTGACATCACTGGGTTCCAGAACTCATAGGTTCTGTAAATTAGAAAGTAAATATTAGGTGGGAAAAAGGAAACATTAACAAGGGATCCTACATAAGTAAAAAGAGGATTATTCCAAAATAAACCTACAAACCAATTTACTCTGGATATTAAACAGACTTCACACATACTATAATATACAATTATTTTAAAAATACTGAATACAATAATAAGGCTATGGTCCCTTTAAGATACCTTGCAAGCCCATATTAATTTTCTGGCCTGCTTGACAAGATTATATCTGTTGTTTGAACAGCTAAAAGAACATACCATAACATAAATACTTGAGAAGAATAATATGTGAAGGCATGGATAATAATCATAATAATAATAATGGTAAGGGTATTGTTAATATGCACTTCAATTTGTTAGCACCCTTTAGATGAGTACCCTTGGGATATAGTGGCCATACTCACGCTGGGACCTGTTGAACTTGATTCATCTCATTGCATGGTATCAATTATACTCTTGGATTAATCCAGAAAATGACCAAGAGTAGTGACTGTAACAACAGAAGCAATAATATAATTCCTACAGTGTCTTCACTCATGAAGGATTTATAAATGAGCTAGTATCAGATAATGGCATTCTGCTTCTGTCAACAAGATCTGAGGGCTTTCTACACCAAAGCAGATTAAACATTTGCAATTCTCAGTCTCTACAATCATCATGCAAATGGCACTCATTGAATGTTTTAACAGAGTTCTTAAAGTGATATCAGCCCCCACTGAGCTAATGTTAAGCTTCATAAATAAGAATGGGGAGGAGGTGGTGACAGAATTTTCTACACAGTATAGTATTTGTTGTTTGGTTTTTAAAGTACAGTAGCAGTATGATAAATGTTTCCCAAAGGTGAGGCACCCCAGAGTGCCACCATACAAAACTGTCATTCATAGAGCCATGACTTAGTCACCGAGGTTTACTTATTGTATTTTTACAATTAATCTTTTTATTGAGTACATTAGTCATACAGAGTTTACAGACAACATCATTTTTCATACATACATTGTTTTGCATTTATCTTGTTTCAGATTTAAGGTGTATCTTACAGGCTAGCATTGATCATTGCATTTACTAATACATTCTTAATTAGTTATTGTATATTCCACCATAACCAGAACATAATATCCAGTCACATAGCACATCATATTTATTCATTAAAAAATCTCCCCTTCCTGAAGGGGTACCACATCTGTTGAAAGGAGATCAGACTGATATATCAGAAACCAGTGTAAGCACCTATAGCCTGTTGCCAACTCAGGGGGATCTTAGTAGGTCCTTGGCATAGGGAGGCTTAATATGAGTGAATGGTGATTGGATGTAATGAAAGTACAGGGCCCATACATACTGAAATGTATGAACAATGTTGGATGCAAAATTTAGCATTCTTATGAGAGAAACAAGAATCTCCACGGCCGCTAACCATTTCTTCAGTGTTGAAATAATCCTGGTTCTCCATTTTCCTCCATAATCCTTTTGGCTTCTACAGAGGCTTGGAGTAACCACATTAGCTGGGGGGCCTGTAGTTGTCTGCTAGATCATGTGATGCCCAATAGGAGGAATTCTGGAAAGGTAGGGAGTGAAACCTTCAGAATTTGGAAGCATTTTATAAAAACTTTGGACCAAAAGGGTTGAATTGGACTACAGTGCCAAAGAATGTGGAGTAGGTCAGCTCCTGTGGAGTCATATCTCCAGCAATGGTCTTGTTGTAGTACACCCATCTTTAATTTGTCTGGGGTGCGATACCATAAATGCAATATTTTATTTTGGATTAGGAGGCTGTGCTGGTCTTTATAGGCAGTGTGAGCAAGCACCCAGCATCTGTGCCACTCCTCTTCAAATATTTGGGTTCTTAACATTGTTTACCAGTGCTCTTTGGCTTGGAGAGAGGGGTCTGTGACCTCTTCTCTTAGTAATCTTTGTATTTGAGCCACAACCCCTTTTTTTGCACTGGCCCATTTTTGATGGGCAGTTTCTTTGTTTCCCCACAGACACAATATTGTTTCTGTTGCACTGGCATTTCTCTTTAATCCATTGTTATACAGACTTTTTATTCATAAATATTTCCACTGGTCCTCCTTTTGTATGCCAAAGGACTTTTGTAGCCCCTCCCAAAGGATTCGAATGTAATCCCATCTGGGGTTAGAAGATCCCTTATAGTATTGATCTTTTTGTTTTGCTAGTCTTTCCAATTGATCGGGCGCTCGTATTTACACTAGTGCTGGTTGTTCCACAGGGAAGTATATAGCCCTAGACTGGGGCATCTTTTAGATATTTTGCATAATTTAAGCCATGTGGCAAGTACTGCTTAGACTGTGAACCATTTTTGGAGTTGCCTAGGTAAGGAGTGTCCCAAGTAGCTAGTGGAAGAGGCTCCAATCAGTATTGTAGCTTCTATCTCAATCCAGGCTGGGATTTGCAATTTGATTTGATACAGTATGTCCTACAGGTTTTGGCCATAGAAAAGACTCATGAGTAATATTTGAAGTTGGGTAGGTTCCACCATCCCCTAGACCAGTGTGCTTGTAGTTTGGCCCTACTGTCTCAGGGGCTTGTTTCCATACAAAAAGCTCCCCATAAGAGCATTTAAGTTTTTTGACCATATTTCTACAATTTCTAGTGGAATATGACAGCGCAAATAATAAATTCTGAGGGAACATCACTTTAATGGCCCTTACTTTGCCCGCCATTGAAAGGTTTAACTGTTTCCATCAGTCCACCTCACACCTGAGTTTAGTTATGAGGGGTTGAAAGTTTTTAGCTACAATATTTTGTAAGTTCAGGGTAATGTTTACCCCCAAATATTTGATTTCCTGAGGGGCCTATGTCAGACCTGTGCTTCGGGTAAGGTCAGGGGTGGCATGTCTGTTAAGGGGTAAGATTTCAGATTTGCTGAGATTAATCCTAAATCCTGAGATATGTGCAAAAGAGTGTAGGGTGTTTAGGATGCGCAGGATACTAGTGGAAGGGTTGCTAGTAAGTATAAGGTGGTCATCTGCATACAATTTGGTGTGACAGTCCTGCTGACCGATCTGTGTTCCTCTGATGTGTGGGTGGGTGTGTTTTGCTGCTGCTAATGCTTCAAATGCCAAAACAAACAGCATGGATGATAAGGAGCATCCTTGTCATGTGCCTCTGAAAAGGGGAAAGGAATCTGATAGGGTATGATTTGTTAGGATTTTTGCCTTAGTGTTATGGTTGAGGGTTTGGACCCAAGCACTGTAGTTTGATCCAAAGTTAAGCCTGTGCTGAACTGCCTGTAGGTACTGCCACTCTACAGAATCAAAAGCTTTTTTGAAGTCCACTGTGAGGGCAGATACTGGGTTGGGTAGTCCTGCTGCAGCATGGATCAGGGAAATGAGGGCTCTTAGGTGGTCTGAACTGACTATGCCCTGTACTAGACCCACTTGGGAGGGGTGAAATAAGTCAGGCAAACATTTTTCCAGTCAAATTGCGAGCATCTTAGCTATTGTTTTGGTGTCTGCATTATTTTATGATATAGGCCTATAGATGGATGGATGGCTGGGATCCTTCCCTTCCTTGTTTCTTTTTTTTATATTTACCTCACTTTTTGTCCTCCTGCCATCAATCAGAGCTCTGCCCTGGTCCAGGTGCCCCCAAGGCTTCCACCACCTGATTAGTCCCTTGCTCTCCCAGACACTCCTGGCTTACCCCCCCAGGAGGCAGGACACGGCACCGCGGCAGATATCAGTGTTGTGTGACTGTAACTGGTTGGGAGATCCCTTGGGCAAGTGGCTAATTGAAGCCCCGGGGCAGAGCATCATAGAGACATCTGGTGAGGAGGGATTTTTTTGTCCCTATAGGCTAGGGCAGAGAAGTGCAATGATGTCTGCATCTGTCCCACCCCAGTGCCCCTTGACCGTGCATTGGTGCTCAGGGTGATGCACCTAGCTTCTGCTAGGTGTCACTCCTGCACTGAGTACAGAGACCCCCCAGAGAAAAAGCATAGTCCTAGGGACATTCAATCCTTCTCCCACAGCTTGCCCTCTGATGACACAGGCTTGTTCCTGAACCTTGTTTGCTGGCGTTGCAAGCGGAAATCCAACCGCTGCTCTGGTGGGCCAGCTGGGATCCTTCACTTCCTTGTGGAGCACTGCTATGTTGGCTTCATTTAGGGTGTCCTGTAGCTGGCCTTGTTGATAGGCATTTTTTAGCATGGACATCAATAGTTGTGCAATTATGTCTTGGATTTGTTGTTAAAAATTTATGGGAAAGCTATTGCTACCTGGGGATTTATTTGGGACCATATGTTGAATAATGAATTAAGTTCTTGTTCTGCGAATGGAGTCTCTAGATCTTTTTTTGCTCCTTTGAAAGTTTGAGGAGTGGAAGAGTTTCCATGAAGGCGGAAAAGGCCCCCTCATCCATAGCTCCTTGTGACCTATACAAATTGGTATAAAAATCCACTATTGTGTTATTTATGGCATCTGGGGAGATACACATATGCTCTGAAGGTCCTTAAGCTGAGATATGTGTCTTTCAGCTTGTTGTTTACTTAACCTATAGGAGAGCAGTTTGCCTCCCTTTCCCTTTCTACCCAGTATTTCTGTTGAGTTATACATATCATTAGTTCAGCTTTCCTTGTGGCTAACCAGTTGAGCTGAATTCTTCAGGATGCTAGCTCGAACACAGATTGAGATTTAGTAATTGATCGGGGTCTTTAATGTAAATCTGTTCTTTTGCCTTAAGCTGCTCCTCTAGTGCTTGGGCTCCCTTCTCCCTCTGGTGCTTGCAAAAAGCAGAGTCACTAACTATTTTACCCCTCATGGTAGCTTTGAAAGCTTCCCAAATCACATCTGGAGGGGCAGAACCTTGGGGGTCGTCCATAAAATAATTCTGCACTTCTACTTGGAACCATCATTTAAATTCACTATCCTACACTAGAAGAGGGTCTAGGTGCCATGTTAGCAATTTCTCAGTTTGGGGGTCTAGCATAAAACTGTTCACTACAGGGGCACTGTGAGACAAGAACAGGGGGCAATGTTGACATCTGAGACTTGACTGGCAATTCTGGGTGAGAGGAACCAATAGTCTAACCTGCTAGATAGTGCATTGGTTGCTGAGAAATATGTTTGGTCCTTGGTATCAGGATGTGTCAGTCTCCAGATGTCAGAAAGCTGAAGCAAGGCTAGCAGATCTTTTTCACCCTTACAGAGTGCATATAGGGTTCTTACCTGGAAATGGATCTGTCCAGGAGATGGTCCAGTGTAAGATTGCAGTCCCCACCTAACAGTATGTCTGGATTGTCAAAAGACATATCTATCAGTTTCTGGGACACGGTGTCAAAACATTAAGGCGTATCCTCGTTAGGCGCGTGTATATTTGCTAGTATGATTGGGCCAGTGTGGGTGGATAGTTTTGCTATTATTCATCTCCCTTAATTGTTTGCTTGCTGGGAGAGGGGTTTCCACCCTAGCTTTTGGTGGCATAGAATGAAAATTCCTCTTTCTGCTTTCTCCACAGTGCTGTGTACCTTCCACCTCACCCATTCTCTAACAGGTTTTTGATCCTCCTTTGTGCTAAGTTTGGTGTCCTGTAGGAATGCAATCTGTGGCCTCAGTTGTTTCAGCCAGTTCATTGTTTTCTTCCTCTTGGTTGGGGAAATCAGGCCTCTCACATTCCAGGAGGTGGCCACTACCAAATTTAGTAACTCCATAGTTTGGGGAGTATTGAATGCGTGTACAGAGGAGCAGCTAATGTCCCAGGCTGAAGCAATGAGGGACAGGGAAGTGATATTCTAATCGTAATGTGCCTTGCTAAGGTAGAATAGGGATACATCCAGCAATATTTCGGGTGCGTGCTAGGTTTAGTGCCTGGTACACTGCAACCCTTTTGTAGCCAATGTACCCTGTTTTTAGGCATATAAAATCAAAAGTATGTGAGACAGACATACACACCCAGGTAATAAAAAAAAAACACGATTAATAATATAAACCCTAACAGATTGATTACTGTAATACCAACAACAAAGACATAACCTGTTAGAGCAATAGCCAATGGTTACCAACAATAACCCATCAACCATACTGTAGTAAACAGAAACTGTTCCCAATCTAGGAGAGGAATTCCTTTGCTTTAGCCGGCAGACAGGAATATAGCATAGCTGACAAGGATCAAAAGAAGTCCCCACTGGGGGAAGGGAGGTAATGATCAAGTTCAGGGTCCATAGCCAGTAACCTCTGAAAGAATGTTATACCGAGATGATACTATGGGCCTCGTGAAACCCCTGAGGACCGTATCTTTTGGTGACCTGTGGAGTGTAGTATTTAAACTAGCTTTCCCTGAGAAACAGAAAAGAAGAAGGGGAGAGGGAACGACTGTCAGGCAAACAGTGAACTTGAACATGTTGGGCAAGTAACCTATTTGCCTTGAGTTGGAGGAAGGGGGAAAGTTCCCTATTTCACTCTATTTAATGCTGTACTAAAATGTGGCTTCCACATCCTCTGGGCTGCCCCTTGGGGAGGTCTCCCTTTCCTTATTATAGGCTCTGTCACCCTTGTTAAAATAGCTGTCGCTGTAGGTGGGGGAGGCTCTTACATCCTTTGGGGCTAATTGGTGCAGTTTCAGCAATAGAAGACCAATCTGTGGGAGAGCCAATGGGTAGTGTCTGTAAGCTGGTATGGAGGCTATTTTTTTTTTTTTTATATTCTCTTTTTTATGCCCCCTTCTCACCCCAGTACTTCCTCACCTTCAGGAGTCTCCTACAGCCTTGTGCGTCCCTGCTCGTCTGTCGGCATCGGGTGCAGTCATCCCCCCACGCTGCCTTGGTTTGACCCCCAGGCGGGTTCGAGGTGGGGCTCCCCCTTCCACCGCCCTGAGTGACTGCGATTTCATCGGGGATCCATCACCCGTGCTGGCAGGGGCCCTGGGATTGGGATCTGAAGCTCCATCTACAGGGAGCACCAGAGGGTATTTTCCTTTTTCGCCCATTCCCATAAGACGTCTTCATGCAAGGAGAGCTTAGAAGCAACGCACATCACAATGTGCTAATGCTCCGGCTCCCGGCAGATGTCTTCCCTCCCTGCTACATGCGGTCCTCACTGCACCACCACCCGTGGTTACCCAGGTGGCGGTATTGCAGCGGGACCCGCATCCCACCCCACCCGGAGGAGGAGAGCAGCCTCTGGGCACTTGATCCTCCTCTCCCCAGCTGGCCCTCCAGCTGCCCAAGTCTGTTCCCGAACCCAGGCACTGGCCCCGCTAGCGGTAACCCTACCGCTGTGCCGGCGGGCTGGCAAGGTATGGAGGCTATTGTTAACTAGATCCTTAAGCAGCTCCCACAGACATTTTTATACCAGCCTTAAGTGAGATCCTGCACTTTGTATATGGACCCCCTCACCCAGTCATACTTAATCTGTACCCTGGGAAGTAGCCAGAGTGAGTGAGGCAGAGGGTGGCTCCATTGTTCCCAACCTATGTTAAGACCAGGCTTAAACCATTGGCTGGTGTCAGGAAGATTCATGCTGGAGTACCTATCCCCTTCTATCAACTATAATTTTTGACCTCTTGGAAAGATAAACCTTAAATTGAATGAGAAACCATAAAGTAAATGACAGTGCAGCCCCCTTAGACTTTGGGGGGTAAATGCCTGCTGTAGTCGACTGTAATTGCCCATGAGTCTGTCAGTACATTTGCAATGTTGGGAACCTATATGCTGGACTACCAAGACATTTAGAAAATGGGCTAGATACAAAAAGCTTCCTCACTGGCTGAAAGTTACACGGGGGGGAGGGTACATTAACTTCCAATAGATGCCCGCTAGACATCTAGTGCCAATTCTGGGTGCCCCATTACTTAAGGCAGTCTTGTGCACCCCGACCTGCCCAGCCGCCATGTTGATTTTATCTCGCTTAGCGAGATTCATGTCAGCACCCCAGCTCTATACCCACACTCGTACAGGAAAACCTCATGCAATATTTCTTTCAAGTAAACCTAAAAAAAAAACTTTCTTTCTGTTATTCCTCATACCTTGTGCCAGTAACTAACTCCACTGCACAAGTAAGTCTCTGCAGTCTGGTCATGCCGCTCCAAAGTGAAGTCTATTCATTTGAATTCTGCTCTTGCTGCTCTGAGGTCCAGTCAACACTGAAAATCCCGATCACAGCGGTGTTGAAGTTCTCCTCGGTCGCTACAGCTGATGATGATCCCCGCTCACATTCAGCACCCACAACCTGCAAACAAATTAAATAAAAAAGGCAAACCTTGCCTGTATTTTGAGAAATAAAGTGTTTTGTGCTATCATGTTCTACTATACTTCCGATTTCATGCACGCCCGATGTAACGGCTGATCTCCCCGAATTAATGGCTACACCGCTACACTAAACAAGAAAACAATGAAAAGAAAGAGACTGCAAATGTTAAAAATAAATAAATAAATAAACAGATCACAAAAAAAAAATACTTTCAAAGCACAAAGCCCTGTATTATGGGGGCTAGGAACAATTTAAAAAAATACAAACAAAATACTTAAAATATTAAAAGTTTTACCATACCAACTTATTTATTTCATACATTATAAAATACAGTGCTCATTTTCTAAGCACAATAATACCCTCCAGGGTGGGTGGTATGGACAATACTGGACCATCCAGGGGCTATAAAGCCCTCCTCCTGCGGCATCAGGCCTCATTACGCACCTGGACAGTTTGGTATTGCCCAATATCGCCCACGCTGTCAGGTATTATTGCTTGCTTGGACACCTCGGCAGAGTGTAATGCAAGAACACAATTCCGTTGCACTTATTTAACTATGTACATTGTTTAAGCTCCAAGGCTGGTACAGTGCTCAGGGCTATCCAGCCGATGCCTCGGGGGTATTTCATTCATTAATCATCAGTTTATATTTTCAGTGGGTTAGCTAGTAGGCAGCCCAAGGCAATGATGTGGTGCTATGGGAAGTGGCAATTGAATACAGTTAATGAAAATTATAGCAGTAAATAACATTGAAAAAGACATGATGCTTGAGCTGTACCTCCTATGTACATCAGGGATGGTTTCGCCAGACAAGTCAGCAAGAGCGCCAGACCCTCACCTGGTATGATTCTTATTGTCCCTCTGGTCAGGCAGGTACAAGACCCATATGTCCCAGCGGGTAATCGTCTCCCTGCTTAGTCTCATGCTTTATGGGCTGAAGGATAGGAGCACAGTAGTTCAGCCCATACTGCTGGTGCTATCCCTGTGGTTCTGGGCTCCATATAGAAACAAGGGAGCAGCCTCTGCACAGTTTACACAGGTATTGGGACAGAGGTGAGGGGTGTTAAGAAACTCAAACTGTGGAGTTGCAGGGGGAAAAAATAAACAAACACCACATCTAGATCAAAACAGGTACAGTGCCTAGCATTTCATTTAGAGACATATTAACCTAAGGTTTCAGGCAACAGTGCCGTTCTCATACAATGCTTAGGTTACAGTGCCACTCGAAACAGACAAGTGTGCAGCCCATTAGATGAAGAGGGCCTTACTTGTCCATAATTTGCCTTAGTAATTTAGATGAATGAAAACAAAGGATATTTGTAGATTCACTGGGCTCAAGTCCGTGAGGTACTTCTCAGCCCAATGGGTCTTGGAGTCAGAAGTGGTGTTTGTTGATTGATTTTTGAATCTGCTTCGACTGTAATGCAAGTGGCCCACTCTTGGCAGATCTGGGTCCAGTTTTCTGCCCCAGGGTTCAGCAGTGCATTCGTGTCACCATCCTTGTCCACAGAACTGTAGAGGATATGTGGAGCCAGTATAAATGCTCTCAGTGGGGTATACAGATTGCTGGTCTTCACCGGCATGTCTACAGGCGAATTACTGCTGTTGCCAAACTGTCTGTGCAGTCTCTGGATGCTATGGGATCTGGCCCTCATAGGTGACAGCCTTTTGGATGGTATGTTTTTATTTTTCTTCTTTTGTCTGCCTCTATGGACTTGCTGTCAGGGTTCTTCTGGGGTGTGTTCCAAGTAGAAGACATACCTCTCAACTGTCCCTGATTTTCAGGGACATCCCTGATTTTGCCTCAAAATATTACTCTGTCTCTCCTAAAATCTGTGTTTCCATGACCAAACAGAGGGGGTTGTAAGCACAAAATAATGTCAAGCATTAAAGTTACAGAGTTGTTCTTCCTTAGAAAATGCATTTTACACTAAGCCTCTTATTCTACCAGCTTTCAGAATGGATATCACTAATTTTGAAGATGAGTCCCTGATTTTGGTCCCTTGCCTTGATTTTTTTAAGCCTTGTCCCTGATTTATGAGGCAAGAGGTTGAGCGGTATGGGAGAAGAGTTTGTCAGAGGAGCTTAGTGCCGCTTGAGCTATGTCTGTAGGAAGGCCCATATCACCATGCGGTTTGTACGGATCCTGTGGGGGTACATTCCTGTTGGGCTGTATGTCCCAGAAGTGGACAGTGGCCAGATGCAGGTGCATGCTTTTCAGAAGTGCACTAGAAAGAGTGTGTTGAAGGAGGGCAGGAGGATTAGAGATGGGGGGGCAAAATTGTTCCTTGGTGTTGGAAAGCAGACTGAAAAAATATACTGACCTGTTACAGACTTACAATGAGGAATAGCAAAGGAATGAGCATCAGATGATCAGAAGGAGTAGGCAAATGGGATAGCAAGGTTAAACAGATTGGCTAGGTACAGTAAATGGACACACTGGTGCAAGCCAATGTTTAGCCAGGGAGGAGGAACAGTACGAGAGACATTAGACCTCTAGGGAGGGGACGAGATTTGTAAAGAGAAAGCAGTGACTGGTGAAAAATGGAGCACTAAGGGTAAAGCGGCAGAAAGAATGAATGAGCAGGGGCCAATATCAGTAAACACTGCTTGCAATTTTTAATAGTCTAATTAAGGAGTAAATTCTGTAGCAAACCATGTGTTATCATGATGGGGTAAGACACACAGCTGCACCGTGGCATTGACTATCAGTGGCACTCTCTGTATCACAAGAAAGATGAGCAGCAGGCAATGCTGGGATCATGGTGGGGGATGATGAAAGTGCAGGAAACAGGAGAGAGTCAAACAGCAGAACTGAGGTCATCTGGTGCTGCCAGAATCATGATGTTGGTGGGGTGTAATGAGGAAAAAAGCAGCAAGAGCAGCAGTAAGTACAGCACTGTGAATGGGCCACACGAGATGGGGCAACAAACTGTATGAGCCACACCCAGTACTGAGCTTGCCTACTGCTGCCATTGACTCATTGGGGGAGAATCTCTTCAGGAATGTATCGGATTTCATTTTGCTGTGTGGATGTTAATAGGAAGCTTGACCAGCTCATCAAGGCTGATCTGATCTACGAAGGATAAAAATACATATTATGAAGAGTCACATGCTTTCTTTTGATAGTTCCTTGGTGATTGTCCTGGCTGGTGATACAAGTCTTACCTGAAAAAGGATTCCAGCTCCTTAGGTGGCAGGGGCAGTCCCTGTGGTGGTCACTTGAAGTGGTTGGTGATTAGGCAGTTATATCCCTGGTTTGTAGGACTGTGAAGCCTAGTAGAGGTCCAGGTTAAAAATGGACTGGTTGGGGGTTCTGTTGGTTTTATTCCCCTCCCATATGTCCTGGTGCTTGGCTTTCACTCACCTGACTTTAATGGAAATAGGGAAGTCTGGAGGAGATCAAAGTGCAATTGTGGATTCCAGTGTTCTGTAGCCAGGGGAGTCACTAAGGAGGCAGGTGGGAGGTGCAGCAGTGGAATAAAGTTTGAGAGTGCTTCTGAGCAACTTCATTTGAACACCAGCACTATTAATTGCTGAAGGAGTCAGTGGATGGGTGGACGGGAAGTAATGAAATGTGCCATGGTGTGACTTCTTCAATCACCAGCACTACTGATAATTGTGTTTAGGCATATGGAGGGGCAGGTGAGATGTGCTGAAAAGTGCCACTGAGTGACTTCTTTGCACTCTGGCACTGCTGGTAAATCAATCAATCAATCAATCAATCAAACAATCAATCAGTCAAATTTTATTTGTTAAAAAACACTATTCCTGGAGATCATAGTGCCTATACAATTCAAACAACAGAATAAAATTCATAAAATTATACAGTTCAGAGAAAAGCAAGTCATTCTAATTCCTGAAAGGCAAGATTAAATAAGGCACTCCCTTATCCGATGAGGTAGAGAATTCCACAGGGTGAGGGCCACAAATGCAAATGCGTGGGCCCCAGACATCTTCAAATGAACCCTGGGAACCTCTAGCAATTCCTCGTCGATGGAGCAGAATGGTTGGAGGGGGCAGTAGGGATGAAGAAGCTCTTGCAGGTAACTCAGTCCTTGTCCATGTAGGGCTTTATAGGTCAGCAAACTGACCTTGAAGGAGATCCACCTCTGAACAGGCAGCCAGTCCAGTTCGCACAGCACAGGCGTCATGTGGCTAGATCATAAAAGCCCAGTCAACAGCCTGGCTGCCACATTCTGCACGAGCTGCAAGCGGCAGATATCAGCCTCTGGTAGCCCCAGGTACAGGGAGTTACAATAGTCAAGGCAGGAGATTACAAAGGCATGGACCAAAGTTGGAAGGTCGTCAGGTGGAACCAAGTGCTTAATCGGGGTGGTATTCCTCAGATGGTGAAAAGAGGACTTGACAATGGCCAACACCTGAAAATGAAACATCAGCCCTTCATCAAAAATAACAGCTAGATTCTGCACCCACTCAGAGGTCATCAGCTGGCTACCCCCGAGCAAAAGCCCAGAAGGCTGGCCAGTCGACAGCCCCTCTACCTGATGACCCAGGTCCACAACCAGCACCTCAGCCTTGTCTGGGTTCAGCCTCAACCAGCTGGCATTCATCCAGTCCTGGATCTCTGAGAGGCAGTTGTTAAATACCGAGACTGCTCCATCCTGCTTAGGTACAAAGGACATATATAGCTGAGTATCATCTGCATAGCAGTGCAAACTCAGCTCATACCAATTTACAATGTCTCCCAATGGCAGCATATACACCACAAACAACATGGGTGACAGCACAGAGCCCTGCGGAACCTCACACAGCAGGGGGAATGTATCAGAGGAATAAATCCCTGACACTACCCACTGTGACCTGCTGGTGAGAAAAGAATGGAACCATCTGAGGACTATATCAGACAGTCCACAGATCAGCCGCAGATGCTCCAGCAACACTTCATGGTCCACGGTGTCCAATGCTGCAGATAGATCAAGAAGAACCAAGATGGAATGGCTCTTCTGATCTCTCACTATCAGTAGATTGTTGAGCACCCGAACAATGGCAGTCTCTGTACTGTGCCTCTGCCGAAATCCTGACTGGAGAGGATGATAGATGTCATGAATGGTAAGGCGATTCTCCAGCTGCAGTGCAACCACCTTCTCAATAACCTTACTCACAAAGGGAAGGTTAGAGACAGGTCTGTAGTTAGCAAGACAATCTGGGTCGGAAGAGGGTTTCTTAAGGAGGGTGTCACCACCGCCTCCTTCAGGGAGTCTGGAAACTCACATGACTCTAACGAATACCAGACTATCTCCACTAGGACCTGGTCGATGACCTCAACGCATCCCACTAGGAGTTTAGTTGGGCCCAGGTCCAGACTACAGCAGGTCAGCTTCTTACTCTGGATAATCCACATGACATCCATGATCTTCAACCAGTTGAAGTCAGGCCAGCCAGACCGAGGAACCATGACCTCCCACCGATGTAGATGAGTATAAACACATGGCAAGTCCTGTGGAGCACAAACACTGCTTGCGATCTATGGAGGAATGTCCAGTTGATCAGGTTATAATGGCCACATAAGGAGCTAACTGGGCCCCTTTTTCACTTGGAATGGGTAATAGGCTCATTAGCATGTTAGCTTTGAAAATGGTTCATCTGTCCTACAGCTTATACACATTAGTGTCGTGCCTTCCCACCCTATTGAGGTAAGCAGTGTATACTCTTCATGGCTAGCTAGGACTCTATTGCAATGAACAGTGTATACTCTTCATGACCAGTAGGGTGTTGCACTACAGACTAGTGTGCTGGACTATGTTGCACTAATAGGAGGTAGTTTTGTTTAAGCTTTACACCCTCATAGTGTGCTGTGCTCTGTAAGAAAAATACCAAGTATAGTGTGTAGAACAATTTATGCTCAGAACAAACATTTTGTATGCCACAACCTACAGCTTCAAAAATGCCACTCACTGCCTTTTAATCAGGCTTATATGGTTAAAAAGGATGATAAGAGAGAACTACACAAATTGTTTATTTCTGTGCCTCACTCCTAACATTCCATACTCTAAAGCCTGTCTCCTAGAGCAAAATATGGCTATGCAAATCCTTGTGCAATGTATGCTGACAAAGGATTCAGCAGCTCTATTAAATGTTCAGTATATATTCTAAACTGAGCTGTAGTTAGCAGGCATTTGTCAACCAGTGCATGATAAAACAATCTGAGTAAATTTACTGTCAAAACTGAAACCTCCCAGACTGGCCCAAAGATAATTTATATGCAGTGAAGTAAAACCTGTAATGGCGCACACTAACTCTGGCTGCTGCAGAAGTGACTGACACACAAGAGAGAAGTGATGCAATAAACCAATGAGTTAGAGGAGCTCCCTTGTAGTATAAGGACTATATAATGGAATAATACCAATAACAGTTTCCACAATACATACTCACTGCAGAATGTTGAAGATGAAATCAAACATGCTTATTGGATTACTAGTGGTCCTTATCCATCCAGAAGTAGACCACTAATGGAAACATAATGTGGGACCATTTGCAAGCATTCAGTGCTTTAACTGTTTTTAAGAGAACTCAATGGACTGGATTTAGAGATTTTAATTGAGTTTTCATATAATTTAATGGTCAAATTAAATGTTATGTTACATATAAAGCCACTATTACCCTCACAGATGTAACTAATGATAGGTTGACAGTTAGTAGAATTTTTTCTTCAATCTTTTTCTTTTGCAGTTAATTCTTTTTATTAAATGTTAAAACACTGTAACATACAAAACAGGGATTTCACATGTCACCATAGGATACAACCGTACACATAAGGCAAGTGAAACATGGTATAAGACATTTCAACAACAAGCTACCAAAACCAGCAGTTTCCATTTACATAAATTAGACTAAGTACAATGGGTATAAAGAAGAGGAACCTGGGATGAACGCAGAGTCACTGAAGGGGAGTGTTGTCTCCCTACTAGCCATATAGGCCAACCAATGTGAGTCCTCTATGGCATATTTAGAATGCAAAAAGGGTGCCCATATTTTTGGATAGCCTTCCATAGTGCCCCTAGCAAATTGTTACATCTGGGCCATATTAGCTGAGGTATGAACCACAGAGAGCCACTGTCTTCCAAAAGGGACTCCAGCTATCCTGCAACTCAGCAGTATAAGTCTACCCTGATCATGAGAAGCCAATGAAACTGCATCCTGTGAAGAAATGGAGATGGAGGGGGTGTAATGTGATAATTGTCTACTAGTTATGTGCATATAATTTTGATATAAATACATGTTTTGGACTTCTGCTTAGGAAACAAGTCAAGCAGTAAAGCCTCATGGAACATGGGAGTTTAAAAGAGAGGAAAGAAGAGTCTGCCCTCTCACTGTCCCAGTAGATAAACTAATTAAGAGCTTCTTTTTTGACACCTTCCTGTGAAAGCCTGTATTAGCTGCTATAACAAGGTGTAAAACAGCCACTGCTTTGAACTTGAGAACTTGTCATAAAAAGACTGCATTTTTACGACATCAGGAGGTAAGGCAATTCTGTTAGATACCTGTGGAAATTCTCACAGATATGAGAGGTGTTTTGCAGGTGGTTGTTCTGAAACATCAAAGGGGGAATGCTAATTATAAACTATTGTCTGATGAGGAAATAGACAGTCTTGTTTATAATTAAGATAGGGTATCCCTGTTTGTCTCCTGCTCACATATTGCACTTCGAGTCTGGGCACTGTGGGAGCAGAGGATCTGACCCCCGGAGTGCGTTTGTGAGAGGGGGAAGTCCCAACAAATACAAGGAGGGGTACAAAGGCAATGCAGACTCCAAAACAGACATACGACAAGCATGAAGATACCTCCAGAAAGGGCCTAGCTTATCACAGGATCAAAGGACATGCATTAAGTCTGAACCTCACTTTGACATCTTCTGCTGCAGTTGTGGGACAGTAATCCTAATCTCCAAAGCTGTGCCAGGGTATGATACCAATAGTGCATTACCTTGTTCTGTTTGAGAAGAGTACTGGTACTCAGGAAAGCAGCATGAGCCAGAGCCCACAGCTGGTGCCACTGTTCCACAGTGATCGCAGTACTAAGCGCCTGCTGTCACATCTGCTGGGCATGCTCAGAAGGATCTGTCACCTGACCTTCAATATATTTATGTATTCTACCAGCTGTCCCATTAATGGACCTAAGCTAGGAATTCAGTATCCCTAGAGCGATGAGTGGGAATTGGGGGCCCATTTTGCTTAAAATTGATTCAGCGTCACTGCAAAGGTATCTCGTGTTAAAAGCAAAAACTAAAGGGCGACTGTAATAAGGGCAAAGGAATAACGGTGATGGCAAATGGGTGACTGAGAACAACAGCAATCACCAAAACAATGACCTTGGGCTTTCACTCTCTCCGCAAGTTTTGCCCCCCTTCCCGAGTTGATTATTTATAGATGAGGGGTGTGTGGGGCAAAGTCCCCTGCAGAAATGCAAAACATTGTTGTCACCCTTTCAACGATCACTGTTTATTCATGGTCATCTTTTCAGCCTCGCTCTTTTGTCATTGCCATAATTCCTTTGTCCTTATCACATGGAACCCACTGCAAATCTGGAGGTATTTCCAAAACTGCTGCTGAAAGTTCATATCGTTTCCTATGACTTTCAAAAGAATGCAAATGAGAATGCGAGGTATGGAAAAGGTCCTGAACTCTGTAAATCCCTTTGGACTCCCACCCTCAACAATGAGAAGTGCACCCCACCCACACTGTAGCTGGATGTTGCACTAAAGTGGCATATGAGACTTGGGAGAAAGAGAGGTGTGTGCTCACTGCTTCAGTTTCTTCCAAGCTGTAAAACATGGTACCAGGGTGGGGCTGACTCTTAACAGGCCTTTTTGGGAAAGAAAAAGGAGCAAGGATGGGTGCATACCATTCGATTTCCAACCATCGAGGATGTACTTGCAGCTGTGTAAGCAGCCACCCAGAGTTCCCAGAGTTTGTGTACATCTAAAGACAATATAGTACGCATAACACCAGGGCACAAACCAGCTTCTGCTGTGCCAGTGAGCCCTGAATTTACTAGACTTTAACTGGATGGACTAAGCAATGAAGATTATTGGGGGCAGTAACAATTTTAAGTGCTGAAATTTTCCCCACTAAAGAAAAATATAACTGCTTCCACCTGTCACTCTCCAAACGTAGAGTCATCAGAAAGGGGCAAGGTTTAAGGTGACAACCTCTGAAGGGTTAGAGGTAATCCAAATCCCAAGGTATTTAGTACCTTTAGGAGACCACTGTAGCCCTAGACCAGCTTTCACTGTGTGGGAGCAGAGTAAGTTCAAAGGAAGAACTTCAGTCTTACTAGGGTTTGCTTTCAAACCCAAGTTGGTGTGAAAGCTGTGTAAAAGGGCTAGCAAGGGATGGGGGGGGGAAGCTGGTATGAGCATCTTGCAAAAACATCAAGCAGGCATCCGCATACAACAAAGTAGGAAAGTTCTGCCAGTCTATGACAATCCTCCCCCAACTGCAGATGCTAGCTGATTGCTATTGCGAGAGGCTCAATATCCAGTACAAATAATAAGGGTGAAAGGGGAAGCTTTGCGGCATCCCCCTATGAAAGGGAAAGGGACATGACAGGGTGGAACTGGTCAAAATTCTCACACTAGATGAAGTTCTTCCTCGTCGACATGTCGTTTGAGTCACCCAGATTGATGGTGCTGGGTGACTTCAACGCCTGGGTTGACGACGAACTCTCACAATTTGGTAAACACTTCCTCCAATTAATGTCTTCTTTGGGCCTTACACAGGTAGTTTCCACTGCTATACATAAATCTGGACAATCTCTTGACTTAGCCTTCCTTCTTGGGATTGATGCATCCGACATGGGGGTGGAACCAGTTGTTTGGTCTGACCACCACATCGTGAGGTTCAATTTTTGCACCCCCCCCCCAGAAGGCCATCCCCTGTGGAGATGGTCAGGTACCGCCCATTACGGAATGTTACTCCACAAGGCCTAGCGGCGGTCCCTGACCTATCATCCCCCATGTTGGTGGGCAGTAGCCCAGAGGCACTGGTGTTGGCCTATAATGAGGCCATCACGGTTGCCCTGGATTCTATTGCTCTTGTTCATGAGCGCTCTTTTTCCCGTCACCCCAGGGCCCCTTGGTTTGATGGGACTCTGAGGGAGATGCGGAGACAAGGGCGAAGGTTAGAGCACTGCTGACGCAAGTCCGCCCTTGATGCCAACCGTCTTAGATTGATTGAACACTATACCAGCTATCAATCTGCAATCACCCATAAGAAGGCAGAATTCCTGCCCAGGGAGATTGCAGTTGCTCAGAATCAACCTGCTCAGCTGTTCCGAACTGTAAATAGATTGTGCAACCCAGCCTGTCTGCAAGTTCAGAAAGCCTTTCGCAAATAGAGTGCGATGAGCTCGCTCGATACTTTGCAACTAAGGTGGCTGACATCAGGGTGGACTTGTGTCCGACAACCTCTAAGGGTGACATGGTAGGAGGGTGTGAGAGCACAGGGCCTCGATTCTCCTGGAGTTCCTTTTGTCGACCTGAGTTCATGGATATTATAAGGATCATCCATAGTGTGCACCCTACAAGCTGTGGCTTGGATCCTGGACCGACTACCCTAATTTTGGGTTGTGTAGATATCATTGGTCCAGTTTTGGCGCAAATAGTCTGGTGCTCCTTGGAGTCAGGTGGTTCCTAGCTCCTGAAGAGGTGGTGACACCTCTCTTGAAGAAAGCTTTCTTAGACCCAGACTGTTTTTCAAGCTACAGACCTATCTCTAACCTTCCCTTTATTGGGAAGGTTATTGAAAAGGTTGTAGCTGCCCAATTGGATGACCATTTAACCATCCATAGTATCTACAAATCCTTCCAGTCTGGTTTCCGTAAAAGACATAGCACCGAGACTGCGCTGGCTCGGGTGCTACATGATCTTCTGAGGGCGAGGGATCAAAGGAGATGCTCCATCTTGGTTCTCCTTGATCTCTCTTCAGCTTTTGACACTGTGGATCACACGGTGTTGCTAGCACGCCTGAGGCAAATCTGTGGAATGTCTGGAACCATTCTTAAATGGTTCACTTCATTCCTTACTGGGAGATCACAGAGTTGTGTCGGGGATTTTTTCCTCCGGCCCAGTCTCTGTTGTGTGGAGTGCCTCAGGGTTCTGTGCTGTCACCCGTGTTATTTGCAGTGTATATGCTGCCCCTCGGAAACATTATAAGATGGTATGGGCTGAGGTTTCACTGCTATGCAGATGATACCCAGCTATACCTGTCTTTTGCACCTGACCAGGATGGAGTTCTCTCGGTGTTTAATAACTGTTTGGGGGAAATCCAAGACTGGATGGATTCTAGTCGGTTAAAGTTGAACTCGGATAAAACTGAGGCTTTGGTTGTGGACCCAGGTGGTCAGATTGAGAGGTCGTGTACTGGTGCACCTTCTGGAATTTTTCTTGGTGGCGTGTCACTACCGGCCTCTGAACAGGTGCACAACCTTGGGGTGATCCTTGACGATAGGCTGACTTTTCAATCTCAGGTGTGGCCATCGTCAGGACTTCCTTTTACCATCTTAGTAATATTGCCAGGGTTAAGCACCTTTTTCCATCTGACTCCTTGTCAACATTGGTCCACGCCTTTGTGTCCTCGTGCCTAGACTACTGCAACGCCCTTTACTTTGGGCTTTCTGGGGTTGAAATCCGGCGCCTACAGCTTATACAGAACGCGGCAGTCCGGGTTTTGACTGGGACAAGTAGGTCCTGTCATATTACCCCGGCGCTCCGCGAACTGCACTGGCTTCCAATACGGTGGCGGATCACCTTTAACGTCATTTTATTGACTTTTAAAGCCCTTTGCGATCAGGGTCCGTCCTATCTGAAAGACCTACTGGTTCCTTACTGCCTAGTCCGATCACTCCGCTTGGCCGACATGGGATTGTTAGAGATTCCAAGAGTAAGTTTAAAATCCTCTGGCAGCAGAGCATTTTCTCATGCTGCACCCACTCTTTGGAATTCTCTACCATGCCGGTTACAGGAATGCACCTCCGTGGAGATGTTTAAGAAAGAATTGAAAACACACTTATGGAGAATGGCCTTCTTAGACAGTTAATGTGAACTGTAATATGTTTGGAATTTTATTGTAATTTATTATGTTTTTATGATGTATTTTTATAATGTTTGTAGTGTTTGATGTTTTGTATTGAAATTTGAAGTTTTGATTAATTTGTTCAGCGCCTTGATATAGCGAAAGGGACTATATAAATAAAATTATTATTATTATTATTATTAAGTATATAAAGTCTTGATCCAAATACCAAACACAGGTTCAAAGCCCATTTTCTCCAGGACTAGGTGGAGGTGCTCCCATTCCACCAAATCAAAAGCTTTTTCAAAGTCTTTAGCCACTGCAGTGGCTAGAGAGGAGGCATCTCCAGCATTAGCCATGAGAGAAAAGAGGGATCTATGGTGGTCTGTGCTAAGTCGACCTTTAACAAAACCCACCTGCAAGGGATGAATCAACAAAGGGAGCAGATTCTCTAGGTGGGAAACTACAGCTTTCATCAAAATTGTTAGCATCAGCATTGATAAGTGAAATTAGCAGATATCTCGCTAAAGATATGAGGTTATGATAGCCTCTCTCATTGAGGGTGGGAGTTGAGAAGCAGTGGGGGCTTCCAAGAATACTGCCTAGAGCACCAAGGAAACTGTCAGATAGCCGGATAAAAATCCACAGCTAGACCATCTACCTGGGGGCCTTATTTGGCACCAGGTTGATGATAGCAGCCCTTATTTCACAACAAAGGGGCCTCCAAAGAGTTCCATTGGGCATCTGTTAGGGCAGGTATAGGAAGATTCTGCACAAAGTTATTAAAATGAGTCAGATCCACCACACCTTGAGCGTCATACAATTGTTAGAACATCAATAGAATTGTTCATAAAATCTGTACATAATGGGCTCTATGCACTAACTGGTGGGTTGGCTATGCACCACGTATCTGCAATGCATAGGCAACCCTGAGTTAGAATGCTGCATAACAGGGGTCCAGTGGACCCCAGTGACATTCACAGCAATGGTGCAAACCCCTTGCATACACGGTCCCCTGGCCAATCCCACAGCTACGTGTCATGGGCAGTCTGGTGGTGTGTAAGGGGACATGCCTGCACCCTACGCCATTCACGAGCAGGGCATGGGGGTGTATGATAAAGCATGGCAGACCCTGTTGTACCTTGTATGTGCTGACCCAAAGGACACCAGCCAGAAGCAATGGGACCTACCTCCACCCTGCTGCCCCAGCCCACCAGACTGATAGGGAGGGCTGGGGGCAGCCATTTGGGCACTCTCCCATAGTTTACAATAAAAAAGGTCTTGAACCTTCCCAGGATCCCTTACTCTTGCACAACAGGGGATCTATTTTGGGAGCCAGGATGGGCATCTGATTGGATGCCCACCTGTTTCACTTCATCTAGCCCCATGCAGCTGCACACTGGGGAGGCAGGGCCACAGACAGGCAGCTGGTGATAGTGAATGCTAGCCACCATGCGCCTGTCTGTGGGTGCAATGCTGAGTGGTCCAGGTACACGCCCTTCATGTAGACCCAGCCCCCGATAGTGCATAGAGCCCATTATCATTAATAGTATCAGGACAGAACTGCAGAGTCCCAGTAGAACCTTTAAGACCTCTAATACATCTTTTCACCTGTCACTTTCTTAGCCTATAAGACAGCAGTTTACCCACTTTGTTTCCCCTTCCCAAAATTTATGTCTCAATCTAGTTACCACCAGTTCCTCTTGTCTGATAATGAGTACATTTAGTGCAGATGGGCCTAATATAGCAAAGCAAGGACTGATTAGTAATGGCTCCTGACTCTCTTTATAAAGTTTCTCCTTAGCTTCCAGCTGGATCTCTGGAACTTTTTGCTCAGCTTCCCTCTTCCTTCTGCAAACAGCAGCAAAAGTCATGATGATATAGTTATGCATTGTAGCCATTAAAGCCTCCCACACCATGGCCTTACTTGTTTCACAGTTATCAGTGGCCTGAAAGTAAGCAGTTTCTTTCTTCTTTAACCATTGGATAAATTCGCTGTCCCTAAGCAAGAGTGAATCTAGATGCTAGGTGGGGGACCTGGTGTGGGCCGAGCCCCAACCTAGGGAAAGCTCGACCAATGAATGGTCCAATAAATATAAGGGGACAATATCGGAGGAGAGTGCTATTTGGGTGACCTGCACCTGCAGTGAAGTCATCCAGAAATTCAGTTGCCTGGAAGTGGAATAAGTAGCACAGAAGTCGATATAATCCCATTCCTGGGGATGGTGCAGCCGCCAAATATCTGTAAGGGACAGAAGGGACATAATTTCCTTCACTTCAAGAAGGGCTCTCAAATGTGACTCAGGCTTCCCAGAGTTCCTGTCTTGAAAAGCATCCAATGTCAAATAGAAATCCCCTTCAATCAAGAGGGTGATACCTGGAGTAGTTACCCCTTTTATAGTATGAGCCAGAGATGAGAACAACTCTGGGGAGATTTGGTTCAGCCTATGTACAATAACCAGCAGCCCCTCCATTGTAGTTACTCTCGCTGCCACCCATTGACCTGCCATATTCCATTTGGTCCAACTGCCAGCAAACATTTTTTTGAACAAAATACATGGCCACCTTTTATTTGCAATCATAGTTAAATGCATATCAGATGCCAACCCTCTTTGGGTGTTTAGTGTATGTTGCTTACATACATAACTCGACTGATAACTTTAAAAATGCATTTTTACAATAGCATTATTTTAGCAACACTGGAAGGTTTACAGTAGCAATAAGGCCCTTGGTATTGAGCCTTATATGTGAGATAATGCCTAGGAAAGGGCTACATACTTCTCTCGCCTGTAGGCATTATCTGATACAAAAGGCCAACTACATCAGGCCTTATTGATTAAGTCATGCTAGCAAACATTTTATTTAACACTGAAGAAACATTTTTGTGCCATACACTCTGCTTTTGTTATTTTGTTAGTGCCATGCAGTACAGTGACTGAAACAATGTCTAGTAGTCTGGAAGTACAATACAGCATATGTGACACCACCATGCTACTTACAGCATATTGTCTGCTTTTGTTACCCCTTCAACATCAATATTCTGTACCTACTTTGCACCTCTTGCCTGTTTTTTTACCATTCCTAAGGGACGTGCATACACTCTAAATAACATAAATTTAGCATCTCTGGGAGTTTTTACCTCTCACTGGCAGAACTGTAAATCTCTCTGAAGTTCTCTTCCCAAATGTTAAATATCTAATCCCCTAGGATATAGAAACAGACCCCAACAGAAGAGACTTGCTCTCCTCACATCTGCAGTAGCTGTGATAGAACTATGAATACTGAGGAATATTTAAAGCATGTAACAAAAGCTGTTTCACTGCTCACAAGAAACTGTGCAAAATGGGCCATAGGACATTAAATGAGGTTATACTATCGCTGGGTCCTTTTTCACTGAATGAATCCTGAAAGTCATCAAGGAGTTGAATAATACATGAACATCTTGTCATTATAATTTCTAATTCTTCACAGCAGGAGAGATGGCTGAATCTTGAGTTGCAGATAACAAGGGATAAGTGAAGTGTCACCCTGCAGAAATGTAATTTTCAGAACCTTGAGCTTTTCTAAACTGAAGTACAGTACAAGGGGCTGGCAGTACAGCTTAGAGCTTAAGGTAATAAGCTGTGAATGAGCTTGGTACATCCAGTAGACCTGAGTTTGACTCCCACAACCTCCACCTGTATACCATGCGACCCTTAGTAAGTCAATTAACCTCCACAGTGCTCCCAAGTCCCCCCTGAAAACAGGCAGTGGTGCCTAGTGAGCTTTATCTAATTACCAAAGAATAAAAAAATAGGTACAGTATATGAGTGCTTCAGCCAAAGTGCAGAATCTACTCCTTCAACTGAGGCATTACAGCTTAGAAAAAACAACTAACCTAATAGATGAGTTGCCTTCAGATTTTTCATGTACAGTGCATATTATGCAAATGTGAAGTTCCTATTCAAAGGATGTTTTATTAATGTTGACATTTAAAGTGTGATGTGTTTTTCTATGTATGCCAGCATATATTGGAGAGGTAATCACAGAAATCAACACCTCTTAATGCTCAAGTGAGCACAGGCACACTCCATGATTAATGATCATTGAGAGAGGAAGATCCACTCCTTGCTCAACCTCGTAATATGAACAGGACACTGTCTTGGGAATGCTTGTGGGTCCCGTGGTGTATTGGCAGTTTTTCTGACTATAAAGGAATATAGTTAATCTTGCAGACTGAATTCCTTGTACTGCCTTCAAGGCTGGGAGTGGAAGCTAGTGAAGCTCTAGCTTTCTGTCTGTATCTGGTGTGGGCTACTGTAGCTTTCACAGCCTCAAGCTAAATGAAATGGCTCTTGTGGCTAAACTGTGTAGGAAAGGTAGGGTACTGCCACAGAACTGACATAACCATCCTACTGTACCAGCAGTAGTACGGTGCTGACAGGGAGTCTCATTAAAGGTGAAGAGTTAGAACAAAAATACAGCAGTCCCAATACTTGACATTTTTAACCATATATTCAAATGCAGCCCATATACTCCAGTAACATACGTTTTCAGTGCATTTACCTTTTATACTCAGTTCCAAAATTTCAGTTTTGTATACGCACTCTACAACTGCTACCCCATCCCCTGCTTATGTATTGTCATGCACTATTGCATACTTTTTAAAACATGCAGTAGAATTACTGAATACTGAATACTAATATAGTATCTATCCATGTACAAATAACAGAACATCACAGTAACTAATCATTGACTTTCAGATATATTAGTGTCATGTTCTCATCCATTATTGTACTTCCCAATTAAAATTATTAAGGTGAGAAAAAGCACATGTCGTGACACGTGCTAATTAAACTGTACACAAATGTGTGCAGTGCATATGCTGGCCTACTCTCTCTAATTATATTGCAAAGTCTGTCAAAGCATTGCAGCAGATGTCTCTTTGTCTGTGTTCCCTCTTCTGCAACCTGTAGGTAGGCAGGAAGGGTTCCGCCCCCGGAGGTGGTGGCTTAGCCCTGGCACCACACTTGGAGGAGGAAAGGAGTCAAGGGTTAAAAAGAGCTGGAGCCAGCAGCTTCCCCTCACTTCAGCATCCTCTTCAGATTAGAGCACTGGTGATATGCTGGATGGCCACAGCAAAGCCCTCCCTCACATGCTGTGGATACAGGTGCAGACACCAACAGTTTCTTCCTTGTGGAGGAAGCAGTTTTGTCATTCCAGCTCCTGTACAATGCCCAGCAAGAGTAGGACCATCTCCACAAAGGCAGCAGTGACTGTGGCTATAGAGGCACAGTTCAGGGCAATGTATGAGAAGAATGAGAGCGAATGTCAGGAATCATGCCCAGAGGGTACCAGTGCTTTGAAAGGGAACTGAATAGTGGAAATGAGAAAGCTGCCAGTGAAACAGCCTGCAGCACCTCTGACTAAGGCACCCAAGAAACCCCAGGAAGGTAAGCCAAGACGGGGGTTTCAGAGCTGTCAGAGTTGTCAGATGAGGAGTTCAAAAACATGGTAATATGGTTTTCAGTGGAGGTCCTTGTGGTGTGCCTCCTCTGGCCAAGCCCAAAATAGGGCTAAAAAAACTGGACCATCAGGCACGGATTCAGATATGAAAGAGGTGAGGGCAACCTCTGCCCGATGCCCTCACTGGCACTGGTGGACCCAGCCTTGCTGAGCCCCTCCCCTAGGTAACCTGCTGCTGTGAAGCCTTCCACCATGGACAAAAAGATGGATAGGCTCATAAATCTCATGGTCAGGTTCACAACTTTGACACAGAACCAACAGCAGGGGGAGAGCTGGCCAGACGGTTATAGGCAGTGCAAGCGGCAGCATAACACTGCATTAAGAGGCTATGGTGGCTCTCCCCAGTCACTATGTCAGTGTGGCAAAATCAGTGGATTCCCACTTGATGGGCAAGGCTTGGCAGAAGATCCAGGGACAAGAGTATGTGGACATGTTTTCCTTGTTCAACTGCTCAGGTGAACAGGTGGACAGCAAGGATAAAAAAAGATAATGAAGAGAAGAAGGTAAAGGTGGAATGCACCTTCTATAATTGGCTGGCAGGATTCAGAATTTTTACCAGCACAATAGGCCAGATGGCACTTGAAAAAGGTGTCAACCTGTTCTATTACTTGAACAGGATCATGCTGAACCACAGACACAAAAGGGGAGGCTTAGCTAGAGTATGACAAAGAGTTCAGGTGCCATATGTAGTATGACTCACCACTAGATTAGGGCACTCTGGACAGGCCCTGCTAGTCAGAGTCATGCATGGAGGGGCAGTCCTGCACACAGACAGTGGTTTATCCATCTGGACACCCTGAAATAGAGGTCTGACACCATGGGCCCTCCTCACAGATTTGTTTCAGCTTCAATAAGTGGAGTTGCTCAGATGTGTCATCTGTGGTCAGTGGGATCCCTCATGTTTGTACCCCCCCAAAGTGCCAGAAAGAAGGCAACCCCCCTTTTGTAAAAAAGTTTAACAAGCCCTACAGAGGCAAGCCTGCCTGGCTCAGTAAGGGCAGACAGTCTTAGGCCTTAGCAGGACCAATACCCATACTGCAAGGTGGCCCACTTGTTGGTGAAGGGTTTCTTGGTGGACTTCAGAATCCCATACACTGGGACACAGCAGGAGTATGAGGTGGAGAACCTGAAATCTAATACAGACAGACCATAAGTGGTCTGGGAAATGTTGAATAAGAAGACACAGCTGGGGAGTGTGAGTGATCCCCACACCTCCCTCCCTGCCATATCTCAAGGTGTCACCAATTGACTTAGTTCCTAAGAAGGTACCGGATGAATTCCACATGATCAAGTACTTGTCATAGCTTGAGGGTGACTTAGTCAATAACCACACTGATCCACACTTCACAGCAGTTTAATATTCATTATTCAACAGAGCGCTTCAGGAAGTACTAGCAGCAGGTCCACAGGCAATAATGGTTAAAGCAGACATACAGTTGACACTCCGACTACTGACAGTAAATCTGGATGACAGGGAGTTACTTGGGAAGAAATCTGATGGCCAATACTATATGGACATCTGTATGCTGATGGGCTGCTCCATAGTCTGTGCAAAGGTTGAATGCTTCAGCACCTTCCTGCACTGGGTAAATGCCTAGGAATTTATCAAGCAGGGGATTTTTCACTACCTGAACAATTTCTTGTTTGTGGGGCCAGGGCATTCTCCAGCCTGTGGGCAGATACTTGCTTCCTTTGTTGAGCTGTGCTGTCTCTTTGGTGTATCTCTGGCACCCAGGACAGTCGAAGCACCAAACGAGGTGATGACATTCCTACTATAGATGTAGAGATTGACACAGTAAGGCAAGAATGTTTCTTGCTCAATAATAAGAAAATCCTTAAGGTGCCTTTTGAGCAAGGCCATAACGGCTAAGAGGGTAACCTTATGGGAGCTACAGTAAAAAGTGGGGTGCCTCAACTTTGCCTGCTGGGTCTTCCCCATGGGAGGACTTTCTTGTGGCAGATGATGATGCTGGGGACTGGTGACTGAAAGTCACATCACCAGATTCTAGTGACAGAGGATTTCCGCAGGGATTTGCAAGTGTGAATGATATTCATTGCCCATTTCAATGGTGTGTCAGTGTGGCCAGAGGCAGTGGACAGCCATAAGCTGAAACTGTTCACAGACACATCTGGAGGTCATGGGTTTCAGGGCATACTTTAAAGGTGAATGGTGTGCCATGTATGGCCCTCCTGGTGGGCAGCTACCGGAATCAATAAACAGATTACACTGTCAGAATCATGGTGGCTTTGGGTTTATGGGGCTCTTGGATGAGAGACAAGAAGGTCATTTATTGGTCTGACAACATGGTGGTGGTATGCACCATAAATGGACAATTGTGGGCTAAGGACCAGTTAGGTGACCTAATGAGGATATTTGTCATGAAATGCATGTTGCTGAATGTTCATCTTAAAACTGTACATATTTTCAGTATTGCTGATGCTTTATGTCATTCACAGTGGCAGAGATCTGAGAATTGGCTCCAGTGGTTGAACAGAATCATCTGGAAGGTAACAACCTTGAGAACTGGGAGTGAATAGGTTCCCAGACCAGAGCGGCCTACCAATGCAGCATGGAGCATTACCATGCAGTCCGAGCAGAGGTGGGATAGCCAAACAGCTGGCCTATTCCTGGTGACAAACTGTGCAGCTATATTGTGGAATTCAAATTGTAGGGCCTGACGCTAGGAGTTGTGAGGTAACATCTGGCAGGTCTTTCATGGTTTTCCTGAGTCTGGGGTTTCATGGACATCTCTTGCTCTTTTAAGGTCCAGAAGGTCCCTGAAGGGTGAAGTAAGGGCAATTCCAAGGTGGTCAGATCCTCGGCACCCGATTACACTGGTGATTCTCAAACAAGTGTGGGCAGCCCTCCCAGTAGTTTGCTGGTCATCATGTGATGCCATATTATTTAAGCCCACATTTGCTTTGGCATTCTGTGGAGTTTTCCAGGTCTCAGAATTGGTGCAGTCTGCACAGACTGGAGCCACAGTGATTCCAGAGGACTCAGACATCATAATGACATGGAAAGGGGACATTGTGTTGCTGTTCCAGAGCAAAACTAACCAGAAGAGTAATGGTTGTTGGTGTATGGTGAAGGCCCAGGCTGGGTCATCATGGGACATAAAATCCTTGGTGGCTGCTTACATGACTTTCCACCCAGTGAAGGGAAAGACGCTCTATGATATGCAGATGGCAAACCCTTAGCCTATCAATTCAAGCACATATTGGGGTTGGCAGTCCAGCATGCCAGTCTGAATGCAAAAGAGTACATCTGTTCCTGTAGAACTGGGATGGCAACAACTGCCAGAACCCAGGGGGTTTTGGATGGTGAGAGCCAGGCCATGGAGTGGTGGAGATCCAAAGTGTTTTTATGCTATGTCCACCCACAATTGCTTTAAAGTTGTCTTTCTCTTCTCCAGGTTCCCTTGATGGCTTCAAGCTGGTGTAGATCTGTGGATATTTCTTCATCCACTGGGCAGCAGACAGCTGTCATCAGCTTGTTGGAAAGAATCTATTGATTCCATGGTAGAAGACACAGATTTACTGGATGGGATGGGCATGCACTGGAAGGAACTTCTCCCTAGGTTGGCATTGGAGCCCCAGGCCCATCAGGGAAGTTCACCAAGCATGCTTCTGATTCATCTTGGCAGGAATGACTTAGGACTCCAGAAAACCATGGATGTGCTACTGAGGATGAAGGGGGATATACAATCCATCATAGAAACATAGAAACATTGAAGCTGTTGGCAGATAAAGACTTCTTGGCCCACCTAGCCTGCCCTATTTTCCCTACTTACTGTGCCACCACAGACACTACCCAATCTCTGGTTTCTCCCCCCCCCAACCCGCCTTACTTCTAAGATCCCCTTGTGTCTATCCCCTATATGCTTGAATACTGTTACCAATTTAGCACTCACCACCTCTGCTGGGAGGCTGATCCAGGCGTCCACCTCCTTCTCTGTGAAGAAGTATTTCCTCACATCTCCTCTGAGCCTCCCCATCTCCAGCTTCATAGGCTTACTCCTTGCCCTGGAACATCTTTTTCTATGGAAATGCTACCTTCCTGTACATTTTTAATACCTGGAAGGTATTTGAAAATTTCTATTATATCCTCTTTTGCCTCCTTTCCTCTAGAAAGTACATATTTAGTTCCTTGAGGCTTTCCTCATAGAGCTTTTGATGCAGGCCCTGCACCCGCTCCATTTTGGTAGCCCTCCTTTGTACCACCTCCACCCTATCTATGTCCTTCTGGAGGTGAGGCCTCCATAACTGGATACAGTACCTGCTGTGTGGTCTTATCCGTAATTTATACAGGGGTAATACTACCTCTCTCTCCTCTTCTGCTGGTGATGCCCCTCTCTATGCACCTGAGCATCCTACTAGCCTTCCCCACCGTCTAATCACACTGCTTGGCTATTTTCAGATAATAAGAAATGATTGCCCCAGGTCCCTTTCCTGTTTTGTGGTTGCTAATAGCTCCCCACTCAATTGGCACATTACCCCTGGGTTTCCCTGCCCCAAGTGCATGATTTTGTACTTTTTTACATTGAAACCCAGTTGCCATTCCATTGACCAATCTTTCAACTTTTTCAGATCCTCCCTCATTCTTTCCACCACCCCCCATGTGTCTACTCTGTTGCAGATTTTTTTGTCATCTGTGAACAGGCATACTTTCCCCTCCAGCCCTTTCACAATGTCGTTAATAAAGACATTGAGGAGGTCCAGACCTAGTACTGACCCCTGTGGCAACCCTCTTTCTACCTTGCCTTCTGCAGAGTGGACCCCATTTACCACCACCCTTTGATTCCTATTGCTTAGCCAACTTTTTACCCATTTTACTACTTCTGGACCTACTCCTAGGTTGCCCAGCTTGCTCATAAATCTTTTATGTGGAACGGTGTTGAAGGTCTTACTGAAATACAGGTAGGCCACATCTACTGCTCCTCCCTGATCCATTTCCCTGGTCACTCAGTCAAAGAACTTGATCAGGTTTGTCTGACAAGATCTTCCCCCATGAACCCATGTTGCCTCAGATCCTGTAATCCATTAGTTGTAAGGTATTTCCCAATCCTTTCCTTCAGGAGTGATTACATTACTTTATCTACCACCGAAGTCAGGCTGACAGACCTGTAATTTCCTGCCTCCCCCCATTTCCACTTCTGTGTAGTGATCAGAGAATGATGGCCAAAGACCAAGGTGATTTGGTCCCACATCATTCAGGAGCGTCACTGGTAGCATGCAAATTACTTTAAAGCTATGGACAAAGTGTGTATATGCATCAACGGATAGATGCAGCCATTTATGGAGTCCATTGGGTAAATTGTGGTTCTGCACTGTGACATTAGAAACTCCAGCCAGGGATGGTGTGCACTTGTGGAGCAATGGCTGGGATTTGTTGCTAGACTCTTTCTAGCAGGTCTTAGGACAACAATTGGCATTAGCTGCTTGTGGGGGTTTCAGACTGCATTCATCTTGTGTTAGCCTGGGATTCTCTCAGACTGATGGTGTCAGGGAAAAACAGGGGATGAGTCAAATTCTTCCAAAGGCCTCATCTTCCCTGGTCAGCATGAGGTCCGTGGGACTGCAAGACCTGGATTCCATTTGGGGGAGGGCCGTGGTCCAACCTCATTGGGCTTGCCTGCGGATGCAGCAACACCAGAAGTAAGCAGTCGCTTGCCACTGGCTACAGGACCTACCCACTTCTTGGACTTGGGTACCAACTCAGGAGGTACAGCATACCTTCGGCCCACACAAAAGGGCATGGCTCATAACTAGAAGGGGTACAGGGCCCAAGGTGACTGACACATTCTCCCAGCTGCATATGCCACTCCAATATTGTAAATTACATTTAATAAATGTAGGGGGCTGAAGCTCCAGTGGAATGGGGTTCATGTCTCCCTTCTGAGTTTAGGATAGGAAAGACTGATCTGGAAAGAGAGGCAAGAAGCTCATTCAGGGACCAATATGTAAAAGGTTTATTTACAGGGGCCAAAAGAATAGCAGGATAGCTGTTTTTCTGCAATTGTACAAGACAATAGAGCAAGCAAGTGAAAATAACATCATCAGAACCAACAACTGGCCTGACCAATAGCAGTGGGTTAACCCTTTCAGTCCAAGTCCTTATTGCACTTTGCAGAGATAATGAGACAACTGACAAGCCAAGCTTGGGCTTTGTGATGCATTGGCTGATCAGCAATTGGAGATTGCCTCAGAAAGTGCTTTTCATAAACAGGCCATAACAGGGCATCCCCAGATGACCAGAAAACAAAGAAGAATGCTACTAGCTGGAAGATGAAGAATATGGCGATCCTCTGTGACTCCTGGTGAGGAGCTGGAGGTCCTGGGTAAAAAGAAGCTGAAGTGTCCTGGACGAGTAGACAGTTCACTGGACGATCCTTGGCAGTGACCACTGGCAGGTCCTCGGCATCCAGGCTACCTCCCAATAGAATGACTACTGGCAATGAAATCCTTGGTACAGCCTCTGTGGAGCAACACTGGTATACCTCTGGCTTGTGGATGGGTGACAAAATAAAATGGTCAGACACATCAACTGTGGTCCCTCATTATTGAGCTGGGGCAGCTCCTAAGCTGACTCACTTCTGGATACCTGAATAGTGACTCTCCACAACTCGCTACCATGGAATCATTTCTGGAATGCCATGGCAGAGATGTGAAGCAGATTGAAGTTGCTGGAGGCAGTTATGCTGAAGATAGGGGAGTGACCGGGGACCTTCCTAAGTCAGAGTTGAGTGCTGATGAAGCTGATCCTGGTAACTGAGGCCAACTGGATATAAAAATAATAAAACCTGGAAGAAGAATCCCTTGCCCACTTAATGATCAAAGGCCCTAACGCTTGAGCTGGGGTGGCACCTAAACTTACTCAGTGGCCCTCACTATCAGCTAACTACCTCTATATCTCTCTGGCCAGCCCCAACCATATTGGTATTTCACATCACTCCAAGAGTCACAGGATTGACACCACTGAAACACACTGCAAGAGTTAAGGTTGAGCAATAAACATTTATCCCACTGGGTGTAGTTATTGCCTCTGGTTGTACATCACTGGAGCATAGAGCATATGGTGCACAAGGGACACAGTCCAATAACAAAGTTCAGTTTATAAGCAACACAGTTCACTCCTTGCAAAAGGATTCGGTCTCTAGAGCACTAGGCATGCTATAGCACAATTCCATTCATGCAGGGACCAGGACACACCAGCATAGAAACACAATTTGACAGCAGATAAAGTCCACTTGGCCCACCCAGTCTGCCCATTTCTCCCAACCTACACTATTACATCACACCATGCACAGTCTACAGCTCTTTCTTCCTCCCTCTTTCCTATCCGCAGTGATTCCTTTGTACTAATCCAATGCATTCTTGAACCCCACCGCTGATTTAAGCACCACCACCTCCACTGGAAGGCTGTGACAGGAATCAACCACCCTTTCTGTAGAAAAGTACTTCCTCACATCTCTCCTAAATACCCCCCCCCGGCCTCATTGCATGTCTCCTTGCCCTTGAGCACTTTTGCTTCTGAAAAATACTCCCCTCCTGTATGTTATTTTCCCCCGTAAGGTATTTAAAGGTCTCTATCATATCTCACAGCTCCTTCCTCTGTTCTAGGGTGGACATACTGAGGTCCTTTAGTCTCTACTCATAGGGATTTTGATGCAGACCTGCACCATTTTAGTTGCCCTCCTCTGGACTGCCTCCACTCTGTCTATGTCCTTCTGGAGATGTGGTCTCCAGAACTGGACACAATATTCTAGGTGGGATCTTAACAGTGATCTATACAGAGGGAACACCACCTCCCTCTTTCTGCCAGTGATACTCCTGCTTATGCACCCCAGGGTCCCACATGCCCTCCCTACTGCCTTATCACACTGCCTGGCCACCTTTATGTCATCCAGTCTCATTACCCCCAGATCTCTCTCCTGTTTGGTGGTCATTAGTACCACTCCACCCATTTTGTACTCCACTTCTGGGTTTCTGTGCCCTAAGTGCATTATTCTACACTTTTTCACATTGAAACCCAGTTGTCATACCCTTGGCCACTCCTCTAGTTTTTTCAGATCTCTGCTCATCTTTTCCACTCCACTGGAGTGTATACCCTATTGCAGATTTTGGTGTCATCTGCAAAGAAGTCAGCCTTCACTTCCAGCTCCTCTACAATGTTAATTATAAAGACATTAAAGAGGACAGGTCCCAGCCCTGATCCCTGAGGCACCCTATTGGTCACCCTCCCTTACTCTCTTCCTTGAAGCAAATTCCATTTACCACCACATTCTGTCACCTATTGCCTAATCAGTTTCTTATCCAGTTTAGCACCTTTGGACCCACTCCTAAGCTACCCAGCTTGCTAACTAGTCTCCCATGTGGAAAGGTGTTGAATGACTTACTGAAATCTAGGTAGGCCACTTCTACCACTCCACCTGATCTAGTTCCTTTGTCACCCATTCAAAGAAATCTATCCGATTCATTTGACATAACCTCCCCCTCAAGGGATGGAGCTGTGCCTTAATTAATACCCTTAGGGCCTCTGCTGCTGACCATTCTCCTTGGGTCTTGTAACACACTGAATTCAAGATATTCCACAATCCTTTCCTTCAGCAGTGATTCCCTTAACTTTCCCACCAATGATGTCAGGCTGACTGGCCTATAATTGTCAGCCTCCTCACTGCTACCACTTTTGTGTAGTGGGAGTACATCTGCCCTGCTCCAGTCCTCAGGAACATCTCCTGTTTCCAGTGTACTGTTAAATAGGACTGTCAGTGGTGCAGCTAGTATTTCCCTAAGCTCCCTCAATATCCTTGGATGCACCCCATCTGGCTCCATCGCTTTGTCCACCTTCAGATTAGCAAGTCCCTTCAGGACTCTCTCCTCCAAAAAAGGACTAGTATCCACCTCCCTCCCTCCAAAGCTTTTGTTACTTTTTTGTAGCCCCTCCCCTTCTCCTTCCTCTGTGAACATTGAACAAAAAGTATTTGTTCAGGATGTTTGCCTTTTCCTTGTCCCCCTCTGCACAGTCCCCTCCCCCCTTCCATTTTTAACCTTACAATCCCACCTCTGATCTTTCTCTTTTCACTTATATATCTAAAAATCATAGCTTGGCACACAATCTACATGATTGCCCCCAGAGGATGCTATGCCTTTAAATATCCTTCTCCTTCTCCTTCTCTGGCTGCTTCAGTAGATCCCCTCCAGGGATGGAGCCACCCCTTAATTAATATTCTTAGGGCCTCTGCTGCTGACCCTTCTCCTATTTCTTTAGGGCCTCTATGCCCGGGTTTCACCTTCCTTATAAATATTAATAGGGCCACCCATGTGTAGGGTCTTGCATAGCCCTACCCTTCTATTAATAGTTATGAGGACCTGCACTACTTTGCCCATCCCAATGGCTTCTATAGGGCCTTAGTTCCCTGGTCCTGCCCCTGTGCTTGTGCTATGAATTTTTTCAATGGGCTGCAGCCAATGACCCACCCCCAGGTGGTTTCCCTTTTACTGGAAGGGCACAGAATTGAAGAAAGGGGCTTCCAGCCTACTGTGCCCCTCTTCTCCCTGTGTCCCTAGCATCAATCAGTGAAGCACTGACAATGGGGCTTCAGGCTCACTGCGCTCCTCCTCTCATATCCTCCTAGTTCCTGTGGCAAGGAACTAACAGATCAGGCAGATGTCCAACCTCTCCCTTGGCTTTCCTCTTTTTCTTTATTGGGGCACTCAGTCCACTGATTCATAGTTCTCTCTCACCGCCTGGCTCAGAACTGCTGCAGCTGCTGGGGGGGTCTGGAGAGGTGGCTGGGGAGCTGTGCTCCCATCCGGCTTCTCAGCACTGCTGTGTGAGGATGAGGCAGAACCAAATGCCTGGGCCATGTGTTTCCACCCAGACTTTGGCCACCACTGCACACCATCTCCATCTCCAAAAGCCATTCCCACCACCACCACTGATTGGGATGGGAAAGTGGAGTACTTTTCACATTTGGGAGCCACTGCTCCCACTTGCTACTGCTGCTGCTGCTGCTGCTGGAGAGCTGGACTTGCACTGGAGGGGATTGATGCTGGAGGAGCCATGGGCCTACTGGAGGTAGCTTCAGATATCCATGCTCCCTGCATCCTCCAACTTGCCAGTTGCCATGACTACCCCATACAGCCACACCCCAGACCCTTTTCTAGGGCACGGGAGGTCCTGGCAGGCAGCTAGGAGACTGGGCCACTCAGTCCTGCCAGGAGGGTCTCCTGGCAGGGCTGTGTCATGCCCTTGGCCCCCTGCTGTGCCACTGGTGCAAATTTGCACAAAGGCGGGGGGGTCCTGTGACAGGGCAAGGCAGGGAGGGGACAAAAGGAAGAACACAAAGAGACAAAGAGAAGGAGAAAAACATTCAAATCTCCATCTCAGAGAAGGGTCCCCATTATTCTTGGTGGCACCCCCCCAACTCTGAGGTACTACATAAAAGAATGGCTCTTGCCATTTCTCCAATACCTTCATGTGTATTCCTCCAGGGGAAGGGGTATTGAGACTACATAGACAATACAAATTCTTTTTTTTTTTCAATTTAAACTTTATTAATACATTTTACAATATAGAGAGCAGTTACAGCAAAGCAAGATGTGACACAACCACTTGTGAGAATAAAACTGCCCAACCCACCCCACCCACACATCCCCTTACAGCAGCAACTACTCCATATAACCCCTAAGTGCAATGCTCATTCCCAGAAGGCCTGTGAGAAAATTTGAGGGATGACATAATTACAAATGAGACAATGAAATTAGAGAGTGGAGGGGATCCCATATTTTGTTGTAAACTGCAAGTCTGTTATGAAGACTTGCAATCGCCTTCTCCGTTTGAAGATTAGCAAGAATTTCATACAACCACTCTTGGAAAGTTGGAGTGGATTTGTCTTTCCAATGATGTAAGATAAGTTTCTTAACAGATAGAGCAATCATGGAAATATGAAATTTCCTAACTTTGACCCTGACAGGACAGATCCTCTAAAAGACATATATCAGGAATGAAATACTCCTGAAGGCCCAGTAGGGGATCCAGGGAAATCCTGATTGAATTCCATAAAAGGAAAACTTTGGGACAGGACCAGAACATACGAAGAAGTGTTCCTTCTTCCCGCATACACTTAATACAGGTACTAGAATCTGAAAAAACCCATTCTTTAGTTTTACAGGAATACAATACATATTATGTAATATATAATATTGCATGAGGCGCAGTCTGTCTTGGGAAACATATTTATGGCAAGATATCCATAGAGATTGCCAATCCAACTGATACTGAGGAAGGAGCGAGTTCCAGAATCTAGTAGGTCCAAAAGTTTCCCCATATCTTTTATGAAACAACACTCTGTATAATTTAGATACAGCACCTGAAGATCCAGTAAGTGAGGAGATCTCAGGTATCAGGACTGAAACTGTCTGGGAAGGCGAAATATTCTCCAAGGCTATTGTGAGTAGGTGTCTTAACTGCATAACTTTGAAGTGAGAAGAAACTGGGATAAGAAATTTTTTGATAATATCACCTGGGGACAACCAGTGCTCCTCATCATCCACCAAAGAGTACAGTTTCCCTTCTCCCAATTGGGGCAACCATGTATGGGAAATCTGTTTCTTATTGATGGTGAAGGACGGGGAATTCCAAATGGACTGAGCTAAGTCAGTCTGGGGGGAATAATGTAGAAATTAACATAACTGTGCATATACTCTTAATGAGATACCTACTGTGGGACAATCAACTATACATACCTGTGATATTTTAAGGTAAAATAAGGTTAGGGGGTCCAGGTTCTTAGCTTTAATTGCATCTAATTTGATCCTTAGCCATACCGGTTGTTCCTTTTCAGGGCCCGGGGATACCTATCTCAAACATTTTACTAAGTGACTGGCCCAGTAGTATATAGCCATGTGAGGAATCCGCAGCCCCCCCTCAAATTTTGGAGCAGCTAGTTTGTAATAGGCCAGATGGGGATATTTATCAGCCCAGATAAATCTAGTGAATTTACCATGTAATTTTTTAAACCAGCGTAGAGGGATAAAAGTATTGAGAAGAGATAAGGGGTAAAACATTCTAGGGAAAACATTCATCTTGATTATATTAATCCTGCCCCATAATGCTATGGGAAGTTTGGACCATCTGTCAAGGTCACAAATAATAAGCTGTGAGAGGGAGTCAAGGTTATCCTTAAACCATGTTAGGGGGTTACAGGATAACTTAATGATCTGGGAGTCCAACATAAACCTAAGGGACTAATATTGTTCTTGAATACCTTGTGGTTTAATGGAAAGAATAAAGATTTACTGGCATTCAGCTTGTAATTAGATAGCTCACTAAATCTAGCTATTTCATTTAGTAAGGCCAGTACAGATGATACCAGGTGGGAAAGATGTATCAATAAATCATTCTCATATGCGGTGACTTTAATTTCATGGCGCCTAACCCAAATACTTTGTATAGAGATACTTTTGAGAATATTTTGAATAAGGGGTTCCAAATAAAAGTTGAATAACAAAGGCGATAGGGGGAAGCCCTGCCTAGTCCCTGAACAGAGTGGGAAGGATTTAGAGAAAGCCCCGTTGGCCAAGATTCTTGCTGTAGGGGTTTTATATAGTACAGCAACCCAAGATATAAATTCAGGAGAGAATTCAAAGGCACCCAAAACCTTGAACAAAAAGCTCCAATTTACCTGATCAAACACCTTCTCGGCATCCAGAGAGACCAGGCCTGCGGGGAACTCGGCGTCTCTGGTAACCGAGAAGACATGAGATAATGTATGCAGGTGGTCAGCTGATGAGCATCCTTTCATAAATCCTACCTGATTCATTCCTATTATCTCAGGGAGTACAACAGTTGGCCTATTAGCTAAAATCTTCAAAAGAATTTTGATGTCTTGATTTAGGAGAGATATGGGTCTATAACTTTGGACAAGCTCTGGATCTTTGTCTGGTTTGGGGAGAAGTACAATCAAGGCCTCAAAGAGGTGAGAATCAACCTCTGCCCCGGAAAGGATATATTGGAATAATCGATTAAGTACTGGTAGTAAGAGACCTCAAAACGTCTTATAAAAAAGGGAAGAGAATCCATCAGGACTGGAGCTTTATCTGAAGGTAATCCGTTAATGACCTCAGCAATTTCCTCCTGTGATATAAGAGAAACTAGAAAGTCCTTGTGATGTGCTGAAAGGGAGGGCAAGTGGGAATCCATCAGATACTTCTCCACGCTCTCAGGACTGGGAGTGCTCCATGTCGCAGTACAGTGTTTTATAGTATAGGGCAAATTCTTGAACTATCTCAGTAGGAGACATTTTCAGAGACCCATCAGCTGACGCCCTAATTAGAGGGATGAATCTCACAGATTCTTGTTGCTTGATATGGAGTGCCAATAGGCACCCCACCTTCTCTCCCTGATCAGTATGACTAGCTCTAGTACATATGATAGCTAATTCTGTCTTTTCCTGGGGCAACTCTAAATATCTATCTCTCAACAATAAGAACTTCCTCCTGTCTTCTTCTGGAGCATTAACCGGAATATTAATTTCCAGTACCCGAATTTGAGATAATAATGATAATAGTTCCTTCTCCCTAGCCCTTTTCCTACTCATTGCCATACTAATAAGGACCCCTCTCATGTAGGCCTTAAAGGCCCCCCATATGATATCCAGTTTTGCACTGTCTAAGGGGTTGGACAAGAAAAAAGGTCTCAATTTGTTCTCTTATGAGCTTACAGTATTTGGAATCTTTAAGCAGTTGGTCATTAAGATTCCATCTTGTTTACCTATTTGAAAAGTCCTGGAATGCCAGTTTACATAACACCAATGAATGGTCAGAGACAGGACCAGGTTGGATCAATGAAGTCTTAACCCCAGGCAAGAGAGCCTGAGAAATAAGAATGTAATCGATGCGGGACTGTGAGCCGTGCACCAATGACCTGTAGGCAGACTCCTTGGAGTCTGGATATAAGATGTGCCAGACATCACAGAGCCTGCACTGATCCAATAGGTCTCTGAGAGCCCTCTGGCCTGGAGAAATCCCCCCCGGTCCACTACCTGTCCTGTCAAGAATAGAATCTACAACTAGATTAAAGTCACCTTCCAAAATAATCCTTATAGGAAGCAAAGGCAGGATTATATTTATAAGTCTCATAAAGTACCCAGGATCATCCACATTAGGACCATATATACTGCCAAGTAGCAGTGGGACTGACCAGAGAGTACCTTCAGCTAAGACAAACCTACCCTCGGGATCCTTGATAACTTGTTTAGAGACAAAGGGAATGCCCCTGTTAATAATAAACATGACCCCACAACAATTGGTGGAGCCTTGAGCCTCGTACGCCGTCCTGACCTGTTGTCTCCTCAACTGTGAAGCTTCCACTTCTAATAAATGAGATTCCTGTAGAAAAGTTATCTGTGAGCATAGTAGGCTTAAGTGTTTAAGAACCTGATATGGTTTAGATTTTTTCCTGATCCCCTTAACGTTCCACGTTGCAAAAGTCACCTTCTTGGCCACCTGATAATAATTACTAGGTTTAATAGATTCGGCCCTCCGCTCGGGTATATAATACGTGTGACCTGACCTACCAGTTGCTGCTGTAAGGCCCTCCCACCACCCTAAGCCCCCATCATTAGCCCATTTTAAACCCCATACACTCCCACCCCAACGAGAACCTGTACCTCCACCCCTCCCAACCAGCCAATCTGTCACAAGCAACATTTAGCACAGTACTGGGTCACTTGCTCTCTCTCCCAACCCCCAAAATTTTCCTCTGCTAATGAGAACCCACTTATATCTCTAGGTGCAAATGTAAATTATGAACAGATTTAGCTGGCCCCTAATACCAGAAGAGCAGTCTTGAGCTTTCAGAGCCTATGGGCACATGATTATGAATCCAATAGGACTAGGGAAAATGAGACAGACTATCAAAAACGTGAGTATGACAGGTAGCCACATACACCAGAGTGAGAATTAGGGGTTGCCTGTCCCTAATAGAGAACTGCACCAAGACCAAAACCAGAGGGAAAACTAATAGTGAGGGATAGCCCCAATCATGAGCTGAGAGCGAGAAATGAGATAGCAGCTGAGACGAGACCTTGAAAAGAGGAAACTGTGAAATGTGACTACCCACGGGCTGCCAGCCCCCAATTCCAAAGTACATCCTGAAAAAACTGGAGTAACACAAAAATTGAGAGAGATCCTTCTCTAATTCAAGACCACCCAGGCATATATTAACTGGGCGAGCCACACCCTCTTGTGGTTATCTCCTGGTCCAACAGGTATGTCAAAATGGCAATAAAAGCCCAAAACCGCTCTGAAGCCTACCAAACTAATACATAAGTACTAGTCAAAAAGCCAACAACCCAAAGCTCCCCCCTATATGAAACTCCCAAACATTGAGTGTATAATAATCTCCAAACTGCACTCCTGAATGAGCCATCATCAGAACCCTAAAGGGTTTCGACCTGAAACAGAATTAACACTAGGAAGCCAGGGCATGGAAATAGTAACTATTAAGCCATATAATGGGTAGCCCAGTTCCAAATGAGAAAACAAACAAGTCTGATCTCAGTTAGTGGTAAATGCTTTCTCCAAAAAGAAAACGAATAACAGTTCCAACAGCAGGTCTCGATGAATCCCAATACTTTAGATGAACTCTCAGGTCATCTGGAACAAATCTGGCAACATAGATTTAAGGCTTGACAACGCAGCTTCAGGATCTTCATAATTAAACCAGGAACTGTTTACTGAGACTTGTAACCTGGCTGGGTACCCCATCCTGAATTTTAAACCTGCTGGGATAATCTTAGATACAATAGGGTGAAACGCTTTCTGCTTCAGATAGACCGAACCAGGGAGATCTTGTGCAATTCTCAACTTTGCCTTCTTCCAATGAACCTCTTGTAAGGCCCTGACTTTCTGCAGAAAATGCTGCTTTTCCAAATACTTCAGGAAGCGGCAGATAATGAGACAGAGGGGAGCATCCAGAGGGGGCTTTGGTCGCAGGGACCAATGAGCATGCTCTATCATGTACACTGAACTGAAGGGAGAGGGACGAGCAACCCAGTCCACCAGCTTCTGTACAAAAACTACAGCATGCTGGCCCTCTTCCCCTTCTGGGAGCCCGAGTATTACGACGTTATTTCTGCGGCTACTGTACTCTAAGTCTTCAAGTTTGGCTTCTAAATGAGATAATTTCTGTCTTGTTGGCAGCAATTCAGGATCTAGGGTTTCTAGTTTCTTCTCCATCGAGATTATTCGAGCAGTATTATCGGAGACCGTGAGAGAAACTTCATCCAATTTTCTGGAAAGAGATTTCAAATCAGTCGCCATATCTTTCATCTCTTCTCGAAACGGTTTGAATTCTTCCAAGAACCTATTGAGTGTTAAAGGCTCTTGTTCCCCAGCTTGACACAAAGGATCAGACTTGTCTGGACCACTCAAGGCTCGGGATTTCTTTGAGGCCTTTTCAGGAGTGGCGGGGGGGGGTATGTTTCTGTGGGGCTTTCTTCATATAAGCCTACATCTTCCACACTGACACTCAAAACTGGAGCACAGGATGCATAAGCAATGGAAGAATTCGTAAGCAGAGGAATTAGATAGGTTTGAACGTTTAAAACAAGTGAATTTATATTCTGGAGGCAGGAGTTTAGCGGAAGAGCTTCTACTCAGCACTCTGCATCACATGATCTCCCCAGACAATACAAATTCTACCCAAGCATTACAACAGACATCTCCTTGTCTTTGTCTCTTCCCCTGCAACCTGTGGGTAGACAGGTAGGGTTTCACCCTCAAGGTAGGTGCTTAGCGCTGGCACCACCCTTTGGGAGGAACCACTTGGATTGCCTACATTGTGTGGGACACCTGAAGGGGCTGGAGAGTGAGAGACAAAAAAGAGTGAGAGGCTAAAAAGAGCTGAAGGCAGTAGTTCTCCCTCTCTTCGGCCTCCCTCTTCAGATCTTCCACCCACCTACCCTTGTAAAAGCTGGCTTATGGTTAACCAGGGTGTAGCACAAAACGTGTTAACACAATAGGGGTGACCGCACTAAGGGAAAGCAGTGAGTTTTCCTGGTTTTCCCTCAGAAGGTTTTTTTCTGGGTTTTTGACCTCTCCAAAGGTTTAACAAGACAGGCTTGCATAGCCTACAAACTGTTGCGGCCATGTAACATGGTGGTTCTCCAACTGATGGTGCAAGGCAAAAATGGGGATGAGTTTAATTCTTCTGAAGAGCTCATCTTCCCTGTTCAACATGAGGTCTGGGGGACTGCACGACCTTACTCTGGTTGGAGGGGGTCACAGTCCAAATTCATTGGGCTTGCCTGTGGGTGCAACAACACCAGACATGGGCAGTAACTTGCCCCCCAGCCACATGATCGCCCCACTCCTGGGACTTGGGTACAGTGGTGCTAGTGGTAGACAAGAGCCACAGGAACTCAAGCACTGGCAAGTATGAAATGCAGAATGAAGATCTTTAATCTGAAGGGTAGGTGTGTGAAGGCACGTCTTATCTGCTTAGACACTAGTAGATTCAGTTAAAGATATTGAAGTATTTCTACTAAAATAGTACTGTTGTACAAGTCAAATGTTGTTATGGAAACCTTGATTTCAGGTCACAAGGCCATAAACTGTCATTTTGTTGCTGGTTTAAGAATTTCAATTCAAATGTCAGTGGGAAGAAGTACAGGAACTCCATACCTGCTGCAAAAAAGGTACAGGAACTGAGTTCCTGTGCGTTCCTGTTCACTTTCATCACTGCTTGGGTGCCAACTCAGGAAGTACATCATTCCCTCAGCCTGCGCAAGGGGCATGGCCCTTTAATGGAAAGGGTGTGGGGCCCAAGGTGACTGACGGGATCTCCCAGCTGCAAATGCCACTCTAGTAGCGTAAATTAAACTTAATAAACATATGGCTGATGCCATTTCTCCAAGACCTCTATATGTGTGTATTTGTCCAGGGAAAGGGGTTTGGGGAGTACTAAGAGAATGTATGTTGGAAGATTTTAAACAATAGAATTTAGTGACAGCACAGGGCTGTCATATATGGTTTATAGCTGTCAGTCATCTGTAATATATGGAAGTCATCTATTGTTCAGCATAGGAATCATAGCCAATTGGAATTATGCAGCAGAAAACTGGCACCACACTAGCATCCCACAGCATTCCACAAACTGACACAATGTCAGCATTCTGCAGTATTCCTTAAATTTTAAAAGTTTACATTTAAACACTGTTTTTTCTCTTATGTGTTTTATTGTATGTTGTTTGACTATGTTATGACTTAACAATTTGAAATATTTTCCCTCATTGTTTGGGCTACAGAAATGTTAACTGAATAATGTTCAACGTAAGGTTTGCTTAAAATGTATTCCATTCCATCAAGCAATACAAAAATAGTGACTGGTGGAATACACAAGAGAACTGTGTGCTTTGCTCTCATGATCTGTGATATTTTCGGAGTCCCTTCATGGAAGGTCAACACTTGTGTAGTGCATATTTCCCCATCCACCATTCTATATATTTGTCACTGGTTCAGTGCAACACCAACTGGCAGTAACTGTTTCCAGTACAAACTCCCTGACAGCATGTCTTGTCAAAGTTGACTAGAATCCCCTTATGAGCGCTGACTTTCTGGTATTTGGGGGTTCTCCTTTCCCCACCATTTGTTATCAGTTACAGGGGGCATTGAATACTGAGTAAGTGTCCCCCTCACCTACACTGCCTGTCAAGCTAACATTTGTACCCTCACCACAATCGAAGAAGCTGACTTTCAGCTTCACCCATCATCAATGGCAACTTGGTTTTAACTCATGGCCTTGGGTTACAATTTGGAAAATTGTTTGGTCTGGTGCATCGTCTATGCCCCTTGATTTCACATCAACCAAATGGGGGACATTGGCCATCAAAACATACGACATGCCACTAAACCCTGGAGATATACTGCAAGCTAAGGCAATTGAATACTTTGCTGATAATAACGATAAATGTTTTATTGAGCAACAGCAAACAATATCAATTTTCCTTGAACATCTCTTTCTGCTGTCTGAGGCAACGCCTTTACTTTGTTAATAGTGGAGTTCCAGGAGAAAATTAAGAAGCACCCCTCCTCCTTATTAGGGAAAGAAGAGGCCCATGGCACTGTCTGCTCACACATCCTTATTTAGAGAACTCACATTTTGGAAAGCATGAGGCTATTTGTATGGGTTTTTGCAAAATATATTTTACATCTGCTTGTATGTTCATCATTACAGCAGTTCAACTGTTAACTGTTTCCTCTCACCTCCCTGACATCTGTGTTAGGAAAAAAAATGGCAGAAGTTCTATCAAGGAATATCTCTAAGTTACTTCCATTTCAGTTTGTCATACTCACATATTGGCTACTGTTGGACTTGTCAGCCCTGAGGGCAGCCCCTCTCATTTTCAATTATACTGCTTGTACATGGGTTTTGGGTTCCCATTTCTGTTCTGAGACATGCATGAGGGAGGTGGGATAGAGAGAGAGAGAGAGAGAGAGAGTTATCTTTAAATTACCATATACCTTGTACTTATACAAAGGCAATTGAACTGCTGTTGTCTGAGATAAATTACACTCCTTCTTCTTATCAGTGAAGATAATATAAAGTGACTTGTCTACAAGATGCATGACAGTGTCATTTTTCACTCTGAAATGTTTTAACTGATTTCCTTTACTCTCAATGGCAAGATGCTTGCCACCAGAGCTCAGCAGCTGGTTATTGCCTCCTTTAAGAATCAGAAAAGAAAAACTGGCAGAGGGCACTGCAGTAGTATCCTCTCAGTGGCTGGTCAATACCCCCTTTTAAGTGCCTATATCATCACTGGGAGAATCTTGAAAAAAAATATCAATTTTACTAAAAATTTGCCTAGTATTTTACATAGTTTTCTGTATTTATCTTCCCCCATTGTCTTTATTACTAAGAACAACTGTCTGAATATAGAATCCTGGTCATTGTGACTTCATCTGTTCCTGCTGCATGTCTACATGTGATGTTATCATTATGCTCTATATACAAGTCATATATGAGTCATAATGGTGCATTGGTTGCCATGGAAATGATTTTCATGTAACAATCAATTGATTATGATGATCTTGAGTGTACACAAGCAGCAGGAGCAGATAAACTCCAATGGACTGGTATTCTTTTTTCACACAAAGTTCCTTAGTCCTAGAGAATAAAGGGAAGATAAATACTGAAATTCTAGTAAACACAACCAGAGTAATGTATAACAGGCAATGTATTCCCAGAAGCATTAAATGTTGTTTAAGAATCAGAAATGAAACATTGGCAGCACCCCCTGCAGTGGTGTACCAGTAATCTTAACTCTAGTCTCAGTTTGTATTTTGGTCATTCCTTACAATGGAACATATATTAGATTTGTTGGTGTCTATGCATCTTGAGAAAATGAGTTAGGGAACTCCTCAAAGCTGATTGACTGCCAACGCCTAGCACTTGAGCCAGTTACAGTTAATAGACACTGGCAAATAACTAGTTCCACTTCCAGCCTGCTTTTTTTGGGGGGGTACTGATGGCTCAGCCCCTGTTCTATCAAGTCCCCCCACCTCACTCCCAGGATTTACCTGTGTCTCTCGATCCCCATGGCTTGCTCCCCAGGGTGGGCCACCACTAGGACATGAACCCTTTATATATATATATATATATATATATATATATATATATATATAACTGCTAAAAAAGTGACTTTTACACTTGTTGCACTATGCGGTGCATGAAATCCGCATATCCAATCAAAGCAAAACTTGGTAAGTCAAGAGATCTGTGTCATGGAACAGTGCATACCAAATTTTGTGCAAATCCATTGAACAGTTACAAAGTTATTAAAGTGCAAATTTGAGGTTTAACATTAAACTGCCTACTCAACCTTAACTATAGTGTTACTATCAGGTGTCACCCTGAACAAAACTCATATTTCAATTCCCACAGAAGACATCTGTGGGGCAAATTACTATATTCCATTTTTTTGCAAGAATTGAGAACAAGATGGCTGCTTGCGAAGAGGGAATTTTTCCTCACGAATAGGGATTTTATAAATTCCTCTTTGTGAGTTGACAAAATCCTTGTTCTGGAGGACAGTCCTTCTTCTCAAAATATACACCTATTCCAAAGACTGAACTGAGCATGCTCAGAACCCGAAATGTCAAAATTGAATAACTTTGGAATGGATTAATATTTTTTTCACCACACCAATGCTGGATTGTTCTTTGGGGCAACCTCTTTCTACCCTGAAAATTTCAGACCAAAATTCTGAACCGTGTGGCTGCACATCAATGGGCATAAATCAGTAAAAATGGGTGAAAAAAGCTAAAAACACACTTTTTTCACTATGCACTGCACAAAAACTGCACATCTGATCAAAACAAAACTTGGCATGGCCAGAGATCTACCCCATGGGATAGTGCATGCCAAATGTCTTACAAATCTGTTGAATGGTTGCAAAGTTAATAAAGTGCAAAATTTGGGATTTAACATTAAACTGCTTACTCAACCCTTACTATGGGGGGGAAGGGTGACTGCACCCCAGTAATATATATTCATTGCAAAAAACTGCATTAATGCACCATTACAGTTGTAACATCAAAAGTAGGGAAATTCAACCTTAGAGTTGACAAGGGTAACACCACACCCCCACTGTGTATACAGGAACAGACATGACAGTTGTGTTTTGGTGTTTTGAACCCCAGTGTTCACCTAATTGTCCTATGCTATACCTGTCTTAAGTTACTCATGGAATGGAGTTAGCATTTGGGTTCATAACACCAAAACACATCCATCATGCCTGTTCCTGCATGCACAGTGGGCGTGTGATATTCCCGTTGTCAACACTAAGGTTGAATTTCCCTACTTTTGATGTTGCAACCCTAATTGTGCATTAACACAGTTTTTTGCAATTAATTTTTCTTCTTTTTGAGACAGTGTAATATAAGTGGTATGTGGTTGTGGAAGGGTAAGGCCAGCATGAATACCTAGTGTTATCCATCTATTAGAGTGCAGGGCCCATGGGCCCTGTGCTACCAAATATGCATAACTGTAGAAACATTTTAATGAACCCTCATGTCCCTGTGAGAATGGCATGTCCCCCCACTCTCATTTTTTGCATAATGGCATTCATACATGGGAGTGTGGGTCCTCTGGGCCCTGTGTTCCCATTTACACATAAGTATAGAGACATACTGCAGGCCTGGAGACATGAAAATGAACAATGTGCCTTTTGGTGGTTTGGTGACAAAAATTACACCAGTTCCATAGTTACGGCAATTATCCCATAGGATAATATTGTGCCATTCATGGCATCTTTCTGCGCCCATATCTAGAAAACGGTTTGAGATACGGATTTATTGGTACTCACTGCTTAGTCCAAGCACATGTGGAGGTTTCCAAGTCATGCTTACGACAACAGTGAATTATTTTTCATAGTTGCTACAGTTACTGAGATATTGCCAAATTTACATTATGAAGGTTCTTTTTCATGTCTCTAGGGCTGCGGTATGTCACCGTACTTATATGTAAGTGGGAACACAGGGCCCAGAGGTGTGTGACACAAATTTGGTAATATGTCACTGAAGCAAGTATGGGAAAAATTCCACTGCTGTTGTAATCATGACTTTGAAACCTCTACACGTGCTTAGTCCACCTAAAGATGGACTAAGCAGCGAGTAGCAAAAAATTTGTATCTTGAACCATTTTAGAGATACAGGCACTGAAAGGCAGTGCAGTGTTGTCCTATTGGGAAATTGCACAACTTTGGGGTGCCATAACCATGAAACCATTGTAAATGTTTTTACCAAACCAGCAAAAGGCGCAGCTGTGGGGCAAGTGCTTGCCACCCTGCAAATTTCAGCCAAAAAGCCCGAATTGTTTTTTTTGCTATGAAGTGGGAAAGAAAAGTGTGATTTAGGGCTGGTTTTCAGTGTACTTTCATGAAAGTACCAGTATTTTTGCGAAAGTACCATTGGTTTGCACGGGGGAACTTTTGTGAAAGTACTGAGGGACACTTTTTGAAAGTTCCCCCATGTCAGCCAATGGTACTTTTGTGAAACTTCCTGATACTTTCATGAGAATACCAGTACTTTTGTGAAACTACCTTGTACTTTTGTGAAACTACCTGGTACTTTTGCGAAAGTACCAGTACTTTTGCAAAACTGCCTGGTGCTTTCGTGAAACTACCTGGTATTTTTGCAAAACTGCCTAGTACTTTCATGAAAGAACCAGTACTTTTACAAAACTACCTGGTACTTTCATGAAACTAATATGCATATGTGTGAGTGCAGGCCCTCTGGTCCCTGTGCTCCCACTTACATATAAGTATGGTGACATACCGCAGCCCTAGAGACATGAAAAAGAACCTTCATAATGCAAATTTGGCAATATCTCAGTAACTGTAGCAACTATGAAAAATAATTCACTGTAGTTGTAATCATGACTTGGAAACCTCCACACATGCTTGGACTAAGCAGCGAGTAGCAATAAATCCGTATCTCGAACCGTTTTCTAGATAGGGGTGCAGAAAGATGCCATGGATGGCACAACGTTATCCTAAGGGATAATTGCTGTAACTATGGAACTGATGTAATTTTGTCACCAAACCACCAAAAGGCTCATTGTTATGGCAAGGCTTGCCACCCTTCAAATTTCAGTCCAAAAATCCTATTCATTCTTTTGCTATGAAGTGGCAAAGAAACATGAGTGGCATAATGTTATTCTATGGGAAATTGCACAACTTCAGAGAGCTGTAACTATGGAACTGGTGTACATTTTTTCTCCAAATCACCAACAAGCACATTGGTAGGACAAGGGATTGCCACCCTGCAAATGTCAGCCCACTAGCCCTATCTGTTCTTTTGCTATGAAGTGGTAAAGAAACATGGGCAGTGTAATGTCATCCTATGGGAAATTGCACAACTTCAGAAAGCTGTAACTATGGAGCCAGTGCAACCTTTTTCACCAAACTACCAAAATGCACATCAGTAGAGCAAGGGCATGCCACCCTGCAAATTGCAGCACAAAAGCCCTAGCAGTTCTTGGGCTATGAAGTGACAAAGAAACATGCCTCCACTCCCATTTTATGCATAATGGGCCCTGCGTGCCCACTTACACATAAGTATGGAGACATACTGCAAGCCTAGAGATGTGAAAAGGAAGCCTTGTAATGCAAATTTGGGAATATCTCTGTAACCATAGCAATTATGGAAAAAATTCCACTGCAGTCATAATCATGACTTGGAAACCTCCACGCATCTTTAAGTGGAGAGTAACAAAAAATCTGTATTTTGAACAGATGTCCCTAACACTCAGTACAGTACATTAGAGAGTTATATGAAATCACAACAGTACTGCAGACTTCCTATTCTTACTTATATACTGAGCGTTAGGGACATGAGTTGACTTAAAAGTGCTAACCCTTATGAGTGTGTGTATCATAAGCTATTGTAATTGTTGCGTTGAAAGTTCTGTAGGTTAGCAATGTGTGTAACTGTGTTGAGTCTGGGTGTGCTATTATGATTGTACACCCTAATGTCATATTTCCATATTATCAAGGGCATGACAGGAACCCTAACTGGTGCAGTAATGAAGTTTTTTGCATTTTACATATATATATTATAGAGGTGCGGTTGCACCTATAGTTAGGGTTGAGTGAACAGTTTAATGTTAAACCCAAATTTTACACCTTAATAACATTGTAACTGTTCAATCGATTTGCATGTAATTTGGTATGTGCTGTCCCAAGGCATAGATCTCTTGACTTGCGAAGTTTTGTTTTGATTGGATGTATCAATTTTGTACAGCACATATGGAAATAAGAGTATTTTTCGCTTTTTTCCTGACCTTTCCTCATCATCCTGCACCCACACCATTCTGAATTTTAGTCTAAAAATATCAGGGTAGAAAGAACTTACCCTAAGGAACTGATCAGCATTGGTTTGGAGAAACAATATTATTCTGATCCAAAGTTATTCGATTTTGAAAATTCGGGTTCTGAGCATGCTCAGTTCAGACTTTTGGTTAGATGCACAGCTGTGTACAAGAAATTGGACTCACGAATGGGGATTTTTTTCTCACAAACGGGGATCCCCATTCATGAGAAAAAAATTCCCGTTCATGAGCCGCCATCTTGTTTTCACTTTTAGCCCAAAACAAAATGCTGTAACTTGCCCCACAAATGCATTTTGAAAAAACAAATGCATGGGTTTTGTTCAGGGTGATGCCCTCTATAAAGCCATGTGTTTGGCTTCCATCAGATAATTCAAAAAAAGGCAATTTTTATATTTGAAAATCCCCATTCATGACTCGTTTCCGATCCTCGTTCGTGAGCTGATCCCCATTCATGAGCTAGCAAAATCAACATTTGTGAGAAGAAGACCAGATGGCTATATCTCATGAATGGGGATCAGCTCATGAATGGGGATTTTGCTAGCTCATGAATGGGGATCCCTGTTCATGAGACAGTGTCATCAGGTCACATTCTCACAAATGGGGATTCTGAAGGTTCACAAATGGGGATTCGATGCATGAACAGGGATTTTGAATCTTCATTGACGAGAGGAAGACCAGATGACACTGTTTCATGAACAGGGATCCGCATTCATGAGGGCTGCTCTATGGCTGTGTAGGTATGCATGAGTGGGAGCAAGCCTGCACTCCCACAGATGCATATTGTTATGCAGAAATGGTCAACCAATACATGTTTTTTACTAGTTATATTACACTTTTTCAAAAAGTAAGGACATTCATGGTAAAAAACTGTGTTTAATGCATCATTTAGGGTTAAAACAACAAAAGTGAGGAAATAAAACATTTGGGTTGAGCCCCTAACCCCCTCCACAACCCACACACCCATCCTCCACAGACTGACAGATGCTGGGGTGTGCCACGGGGTCATGAGGCCTAACTCTCACCCCATTCTCCTTTACTGTAGCATGTCAACCTGCTTACACATGGAATGGGGTGAGAGTTGGCCACAAACCTCATGGCACACCCCGGGTCTGTCATTCTGAAGAGGGATGGGTGTGTGGTTGTGTGGGGGGTAGGGGCTCAATCCTAATGTTTTATTGCCTCACTTTTGTTGCTTAACCCTAACTGATGCATTAAACACTGTTTTAATGAAAATATATATATATATATATTATGGAAAAACTCTTTGATGCATCAAGTTAGAGTCTGTTCCACAGTGACAAAGTGAGGAAATTCAATGTTAGGTTCCCACCCCCTTGCACTCCACCCCACCCCGCCCCAAACAACCCGGTGTGTGTTGGGTTCATCGATCCTAACTCTCACCCCATTCACCTATTCTACACCACCTCAGCTTGTTTTCACATGGGATGGGGTGAGAGTTAGGACCGATGACCCCAACACACACCCCGATGCCTGTTGGTGGAGGTGGGGTGGGGGTGGGATGCAAGAGGGGGACTCTAACATCGAATTTCCTCACTTTTGTCGCTGTGGAACAACCCTAACTGAGGCATTAAACAGAGTTTTTTGATATGAATATATATATATATATATATATATATATATAAAATAGAGGCTACATGATGGGTAGGAGCGTGATATGGAAAATATTCTCACTCCTGCAGAGTGAGCTCTGGATACTCATGAGTGCTGAAAGTATGAGTGAGAGTATCCAGAGCTCACTCTGCAGGAGTGAGAATATTTTTCATACCACACAATCTGCACATCGTGTGTGCTATTTATACAATAGGGGTGGGAACTTTAGAAATATTTTTTCTTTGTCTTTTCTCTGTTTCTGTGTGCTTTCTGCTCTTCTGTGTGTGTGTGTGTGTGTGTGTGTGTGTGTGTGTGTGCGCGCACGTTTTTCTGAATGGGCTGGGAGTCTTAGAAACACCATGGCACACAAGTGAGTTTCCGTTGCCATGGTAATTGAGTAACTTGCCAGCATCAGTGAGAAGGAGAAACTGTTTTGTGAAGCAGTTTCATTTATAATGTAGGCTGTAGTGAAGCTGGTATCAGCACATTAATGGGCTGGAAGTCTCAAAAACACTATAGCACACAGGTGGGTGTACTTTGCAATGCTAATTGAGTAACTTGCAGGCCTCTATGAGAAACAGAAACTGTTTTGTAAAGCAGTTTCATTTAGAATGCAGGTTGCAGTGAGTGAGTGGTGACATCAGCACAGTATGGATAAATGGCACTTATCATCACTGTGCTGATGTCATCCTCATGTATCACACTCCAGTGAAGATATCTCCATTTACCACACTCTAGAAGCTCTCACCCCTACTGTAAACCCTACTGTGCTGACCCTACCTGGCCAGTATTACATGCATATGTGTGTATATATATATATATATATATATATATATATATATATATTTAGATATAGATATATATATCTATATATATATAGATATATATATATATATATATATATATATGTAGTGGACACTTTAGCAACCAGGGCAATTACTGAGATAATAACATATATATGTGTATGTACGTATATATATACATATTCTATGCAAAAACTTTGTTAATGCATCAGTTGGGGTTCTTCTACAGTGAAAAAAGTGAGGAAATTTGGTATTAGGGTTAAAGCCCCACCTTGGACCCCCAGCCCACCCCCAACCGGCAGTGGGGTGCACGTTGGGGTTGTCAGCCATAACTCTCACCCCATCATGTGTAAAGAAGCAGAGGTATAGGAGAATGGGATGAGAGTTAGGACTGATGACCCCAACACGCACCCCTATGCCATTTGGGGGGTGGGCTGGGGGTCCAAGGGGTCTTTCAACCCTAATACCGCATTTCCTCACTTTTTCACTGTAGAAGAACCCTAACTGCTGCATTAATGAAGTTTTTTGCATAGAATTTCCTTACTTTTTAAGAAAGAATAGAAAATTAGAAAGTTGCGCAAGTTGGTGGAAGCATGGGGCCTGAACCAACTTGTAAGTGTGAGGCCACATTACACACCCAATGCCTAAAAAGAACATTCACAACAGCAAGGTCAGCCACCAAACAAATGTTAATCTATTAGAACAATAGAAAACGCTGTCCACAAAATGTAAACTGCGACACACAATATGTCCATAAAAATATATTGCCTGACATGTAAACACCTCTGTTAACATCTACAGAACATGCCGTCAACATCCTCCAAATTTCTAGTAAGAAGACCAAACCGTGTCCAAGATATGACATATCAAAATTTGAAATTTTCATTTGTCAGAGTGGCACAGTTCCACACCTGTTGACATTTAACACAGACAACAACTGAAAACTACATCCATGACACTAAGACTAGGTATCCTATCAATTTCAAGCCACCACCACAAGCAAAACGCTGTCCGAAGAACGTAAACTGCACCACGCCATATCTGCACCCAAAAAATATTTTACGACATGGAAACACTGTAAGTTTCATTCACATGACATGCTGTCAACACCCTCCAAATTTCAAGTGAAAAGACCAAACCATGTCCGAGATATAACATTTTAATGTATGAGATTTTCATTCATCAGACTGGTACAGTTCTGCACCTGTTGACATTTAACACACACAACAACTGAAAATTACATCCATGACACTAAGGCTAGGTATCCTATCAATTTCAAGCCACCCCCACAAGCAAAACACTGTCCGCAACACGTAAAGTGTGTCATGCAATATCTCCGAAAAATAAATTTTCTCCAACACGTAAACACCATAGTTCACATCTACAGGACATGCCGTAAACACCCTCCAAATTTCAAGTAAAAAGACCAAACCGTTCCCGACATATTCAATATGAAAGATGACTAAAATTTCCCTGTCTATTCCATTATAAAAAATCTGGCCATCTTGACCCTCCCTTGCGATCAGAGATAGTGATCAAAGAATCTCACAATCAAAGAATTTGCAGGCTCATGATCAAAGAAATTGCAGGCTCATGAACAAAGATTTAAAAACCTTAGAAATCAAAAAATTGAAGGAATTGCGGTAAACCACCACCACCATGGTTCGACAGAATGAAGCCCCCTGAGTAAAACCCATGCACATTTGATTTCCTACAACACCCCTGGGCTGAGAAAATAGATTTTTTAATTGGGCCATCTTGTCCCTCGCTCATGATGCACGATCGCGATCAAAGAATATCGCGATCACAGAATTTGCAGGCTTGTAATCAAAGAATTTGCAGGGTCACAATTAAAGAATTAAAATTCTTCAAATTCACAACATACACAGAATCATGGTAAATCACCACCATGGTTCATCAGAACGAAGCCACCTGAGTAAAACCCACACTCATTTGACTTCCTATGACACCCCTGGGCTGAGAACATTTATTTTTTCATCTGGCCATCTTGTCCCTCACTCGCGATGCACAATCACCATCAAAGAATCTCGCAGTCAAAGTATTTGCATCCTCACGATCAAAGAAATTGCTTGCTCACAAATAGAGTGAGGGACGAGATGGCCAAATGAAAATATTAATTTTATCAGCCCAGGGATGCTGTAGAGTGTTAAAAAAAGGTGGGTTTTGCTCAGGGGGCTTCGTTGTGCCCCATCTGCATGAGAAAAATAATGTGGTACCTATCCCTGGTAGTCTAGTGGCCCCCCATCAGAATAAAATATTAACATCCCTGGTAGTCTAGTGGCCCCCCAATAAAATATATTACCCTATGTAGGGCCCTGGTAGTTAGTGCCCTCCCACCCCTGTATGTCTTCACATCCCTGGTAGTCTAGTGGCCCCTTGAGCTGTATTGAATTATGTGATAAATACATTTTATATACCTGGTAGTCTAGTGGCCCCCACCCCACCCATCCATGGCAGCCCACCCAGCACCCCCACCCTTCACCAGCCGGTGACTGGCACAGCCCTCTCATCACCTCTACAGCCAACTGCCGACTGTCTGGATTACGAATGGTAATGCAAAGTGGCACTCAGAAATATTTTTTTGAATCGGATCCATATATAACAAAAAATTAAAAAATAGGTTGCAGTGAATTACTTGGCTGAAATTCCATCTCGAGGTTCTGGGTACATAGAAACCTCTTGAGCTTCACTCTCAAGGTTATCTATGTTCCCAGAACCTCTCAAGCGGAATTACAGCCTTGTAATTCACTGTAACTCATTTATTATTCTATGTGTGTGTGTATGTATATATATATATAGTATAGAATTAGAGGCAAAACGTTATTTACCGTATAGTTAAATTTCACTGCTGAGGAAATTGTTCCCCTCATTTCGCTTATCACAGGTGACAGACTGCCAGCCCTAACTCTCACCCCATGACATGTAAAGCAGCAGAAGTAGAGAATGGGTGAGTTAGGACCCACGATCCCAATGCGCACCCAATGCCGGTTGGGGGTGGGGGGGTCCAAGGGGTTTTCAACCTAACAGCGAATTTCCTCACTTTTGTCACTGTGGAACAACCCTAACTAATGCATTAAACAGAGTTTTTGCCTCTAATTTCCTTCTTTTGAGAATGATAACGAGAAATAGTGAATGTGCTAGCTGGCCTCAAGGCCCCGCTGCATAATGCGCGCTGGCGGGCGAGGGGTCCGAATGTGGTATACTAATAGGGACAGCAACGCAAAACAGAAATGTTAACAGTGGCGCATATGGTAACACAAGCACGAATGAGAACAGAAAGGGTAACGCATGGTGGCGTAGACGGGAATGGTCTGCCACGTGATGTGTTGTCACATAGTAACATGGTGCCTGCAAACAGAAATGTCAATGGGCATGGTGATGTAAAGTGAAACAGTAAGATAAACAATACTGTAGACAGAAATGGCAAAAAATAACAGAGACGCAAGCGCAAATGAAAACGCAAAGGATAACGCACATGGTGGCGCAGACGTCAATGGTAAGTGAAACGGGTACGGATCCGCAAGCAGAAAGGGCAACAGTAACAGTAATGTAAGCGCACAGGCTGGTTTTCCCCAAAACCTGCATTGAGAAAGACAGTGAGTACAAATAATGTATGCAAAATAATGAGTATTGCGAGAAAATGAGATCTTGGAATACTAAATACATTATATCTCAGGAACCGTGTCGACGAGAAAAAAATTTAAAAGTCATATTATTTACAATTGTCCTGGCATTTGAATCTTAGCCCCTGTTATGGGGCTAAGAAATTTTCCTATAAAAAGTCCAGATTCCAGACCGTCGTAGACACGGCCCTGAAAAAGGCGCCGGGCTAACGCCGTAATGTTATCCCTATGGGAAAAAAGAAAAGTTTGAGCGCCATATACTTTGCCTCCTGTAATGTTTTTTCACCAAACTACTGAAAGGCACATCTGTGGGCTGTTGGTTGTCTTCCTCCAAATTTCAGGAAAAAGACCAAACTGCTATTTTGCAGCAGGGCTCAAATGATTTCGTTAAGCTAGGGCTACCGTATGTTATCCTATGGGAAAACCGTCAATTTTGGAGTGCCATAACTTTGCCACCATGTGATATTTTTTCACCAAACTACTGAAAGGCACATCTGTGTACTGTTGGCTGTCTTCCTCCAAATTTCAGGAAAAATCAAACCGTTATTTTGCAGCAGGGTGCCAGCGATTCCTGTAATGCTCGGGTGCCGTAATGTTATCCTATGGGAAAAAACTGTCAACTTTGGAGTGCCATAACTTTTGTCAGCTTATGTAATATTTTTTCAATACAGCACTGAAAGGCACATCTGTGAGATGTCTGCTGCTGCTTCCAAATTTCAGCCCAAAACTCCTAACGGTTATTTTGTAGTATTGCAATAAGAATGCATGTCATTTTCCCACAGACTAGAATATTACTTGGTTTAATTTCATGTAAAGCTGTAGAGATTTGTGACACTTTCGTGAGCAACGAAGTATTCTACAGTACTTTTTCCAGAATTTGAAAACATATTTGTGTGTTTTACCACAAAGATATGGCAAGCATCCTCAGGGGCCCGACTAGGTGAATACAAAAAATTAGGTTGCCAGAGGGTCTCTAAATTTAAATGCCAACCATTTTTCTGATCACCAACTGAAAACAAATGGCTGATTTGTGAAAGTAATAGGCCCATTTACGAAGTAAAATGCATTTGGAAGTGTTGAACTTTTTGTTAACTTTTCCATTGACTTATAATGGGAAACTGTTTTTGAATAACTTATGAACCTTTTAATATTTTTCACGAAATCTTGAAAGGCACATCGGGACCCTGGCTGCATGTTCCTGAAGATTTCGGGCCAGTCACGCGAACTTGTATGATTCCTGTAGGCGAACCACAGAATTCCAGAAAGCTGTGAACAATACGCACAGATCACACTTTATTAACTCCGCAGCCTTTATATCTGACCAGTAGAAACTTGGCAGATCCTTGCTATTCATGGTTCTTGATCATAATTTCAGGCAATCCATCAACAGCTGTAAGTTATTAAGGTAAGTTTTGAGTTTATAAATGGTCCTCAACTCATAGGTAGCACTACCTGCTACCATAATATATACATATATATAATATATATATATATATATTATGGTATCAAGGTAGTGCTACTATAGTTAGGGTTGAGGAGCTATTTACATGTTAAACCCCAAATTTTGCACCTTAATAACTTTGCAGCTGTTTGACAGATTTGCCTGAAATTTGGAATACACAATCAAGACCCATACACCTGGGCATCTGCCATGTTTTGTACTGGTCAGATATACAGCTGCGGAGTTATTAAGCATGATCTGCGTATGCATTTATGCATTTTTGGAATTTTATGGTCGCGCCTACAGGTCGCACGGGTTGTGTGACCGGTCCAAAATCTATGGGGAATGTGTGACCAGGGTCCCCAATGTGCCTTTTGAAGATTTCGTGACAAAATATTGAACGGTTCAAAAGTTATTCAAAAAGCAAATTCCTATTATAAGTCAATGGGAAAAGTTAAAAAGTTTGACAGTGTCGCAAATGCAGTTTTTACTTTCGCAAATGGCCCTTTTACTGTCACAAATCCACCATTTTGTTTTCAGTTGGTGATCAGAAAAATGCTTGGCATTAAATGTGGGACCCCCTAGCAACCTAATTCTTTTTGTATTCACCTAGTCGGACCCTGAGGATGCTAGCCATGTCTTTATTTTGGGGTAAAACACCCCAGAAATATGTTTTTCACATTTCTGCAAAAAGTACTTTCACAAAGTACTTTCGACTTGCGACACTGTCGAATGAATTTGCGAAAGCTTTTGCAAATTGCGACAGTACTTTTCTAGCCTGTGGGAAAATGACAGCAATTCTTTGGCACCCCGCTGCAAAAGAAAGGTTTGGAGTTTTGGGCTAAAATTTGGAAGGAACACAGACAACATCTCACAGATGTGCCTTTCAGTATTTTGTTAAAAAAATATTACATGGCGGCAAAGTTACGGTACTCCAAAATTGATGCTTTTTCCCATAGGATAACATTACGGCATACAATGCATTGCAGCAATCATTTGGCGCCCTGCTGCAAAATAACGGTTTGGTCTTTTGGGCTGAAATTTGCAGGGAACACAGCCAACATCCCACAGATGTGTTGTTCAGTAGTTTGGTGAAAAAATATTACAGCGAGGCAAAGTTATGGCACTCCAAACATCTGTTTTTTTCCCATAGGATAACATTACGGCCTTTGCCGCACCTTTCGGGGCCCGTATCTCAGAAATAGTGTGAAATACAGACTTTTCATCAGAGAACTGCTTAGCCCCCTCATGGGGGCTAAGTAGAAAACTAGCCAGGAAAGTGATAATGCATATGACTTTTACATTTTTTTCCTATGTTGTACGGTTCCTGAGATATAAGCAATTTACTATTCCAAGTCCTCATTTTCTGTTTCGAGTCATTATTTTGCATACATTCTTTGTACTCACTGTCTTTCTCTATGCAGCTTTTGGGGAAAGCCAGCCAGTGCGTTTACATTACTTTTACCATTACCATTTCCGCTTGTGGTTCCATACCCGTTTCAGTTACCGTTCACGTCTATGCTACCATGTGCGTTACCCTTTGCATTTTCATTTGCGGTTGCGTTTGTGTTGTTTTTAACATTTCTGTCTACGGTACTGTTTCTCTTTCTGTTTCGCTTTGCATCACCATGCACATTACGATTTGTGTTTGCGGGCACAATGTTACTATGTGACAAGACATTACGTGGCGGGAGGCCCCCGCTCTCCTGCTGCCACATTGCATTCACTATTTCTCATTATCATTCTCAAAAAAGAAGGGAAATTAGAGGCAAAAAACTCTGTTTAATGCATCAGATAGGGTTGTTCCACGGCGACAAAAGCACGGAAATTCGATGTTAGGATTGAAACACCCTTTGAATGCCTCCAGCCCACCCCCTCAACTGGAATTGGGGTACGCGTTGGGGTCATCGGTCCTAACTCTCACCCCATTTTCCTATTCCTCAGCTTCTTTCCACATGTGATGGGGTGAGAGTTAGGGCTGATGACCCCAACACGCACCCCAATTCCGGTTGGGGTGGGTGGGCTGGAGGGGTGCAAAGGGGGTTTCAACCCTAACATCGAATTTCCTCACTTTTGTCACTGTGGAACAACCCTAACTGATGCATTAAACTGATTTTTTTTTGCCAAGAATTTCCCTTCCTTTGAGAATGTGCAATATAAATAGTGAATGGAATGTGGTGGCGGGCCCTGCACTCCCACCATGCTGCCCATGTCTGCATAATAACCATAACAGTAACGCTAATGCTAACAGTAACTGTAATGGTGAGTGAAACACAAACGCTAATGGTAAGTGCAACAGCAACAGAAACATGAATACAAACGCAAGCGCTAACTGTTATGGTAATGCAAACAGAAATGCAAACGCAAGTGGTAATGCAAATGGTATCACAAATGCAAATGGTAATGGTGACACAAATGAAAATGCAAAACGCAACGGTAATGGTAACAGTAAATGTAACTGCAAACGCTAACAGTCATAGTAAAAGTGACACAAATATAAATAGAAACAGAAATGGTAATGGAAATGGAAGTGGAAATGCAATCTGTAACTCAAAACGTGAGGGCAATGCAAAGGTGAACACAAATGGTAAAGCAAATGAAAATGGTAACAGCAAGCTGATGTAAGGCAACAGTAGCGAAAAGTCTGTATCTCGCTTCTTTTCAAAGACAACAGCACAAAGTCGATGTGATCCCACAGTAGCAAAAACTCTGTATCTTGCTTCTTTTCGAGATAATGGCACAATGTGATCTGAGCCAACAGTAGCAAAAAGTCTGTATTTTGCTTCGTTTCTGACATAATAGTCTCAAAGTTGATCTGAGGCAACAGTAGCGAAAAGTCTGTATCTCGTTTCCTTTCTGAGATAACAGTACAAAGGCTAATGTGAACCAAACCACTGAAAGGCACCTTCATACCACTAGGGCTACTTATGCTATAAATTTCAAGCCACTAGCACCATGCATAATGCTATGAGCAAAACGATGAGTGTGTCACGCAGCATAGCTGTAGGGAATTATTTTCCCAACATGTAAACAACATAATTCACATCTCCAGGACATGCACGCAACACCCTCCAAATTTTATGTTAGAAGGCCAAACCATTTCAGAGATATTAAATTTTTATGTTTCTGCACCTTTAAGAAGTCTTCCACCACAAAATGTCGGAAATTGTGACAAAAATGCAGTAAAATGACGGAACTCGCTGACAAAAAAAATCACAGACTGCGAAGGGGGACAGCTTCAAACGCTTATAACTCTGGAATGGAACAACATTTTTTCACCAAACAAAAACTGGCATGTTCTTTGAAGAAATGGCTTTCTACTTGGCAAGTGTCAGACAAATCAACCACACAGTGGCTGCGCCATGTGTCACACAAGACTGTGCATAAAAATAGCAAAACAATGGTTTGCACTGCACTACGCAATAACCATATTTACCAGTGAAATATAAATTGGTAAATAAATAGATGCACCATTCCACTCCATGTATACCAGATCTTATCCAAATCTCTTCAACAGTTGCAGAGCAGCATGAGCATAAGACTTCGCACGAGTGGCGAAAAATACATTTTTGGGTGCTTCATTCTGCAAAAAGCATATGCAGATGTCAAATGAAAATTGGTAAATGCACAAAAGTACCATTGTAGAGCAAGTATTACAAATGTCACAGGCATGCACAGAAATGCAAGTATTAACACAAATGAAAACGGTTACGCAGCCAGTAACATGAACACAAGCACAAACGTTAATGCAAACACAAATGGTTATGCTAACAGTAATGAAAGCTCAAAAACAGAAATGGTAATGTAAACACAAATGGTAATGGCAGCAGTGAGGTAAAAGAAAATAGTAACGCTAACGGTAACGCAAATGCAAGCGCAAATGATAACGCACACAGTGACGCAAATGGAAACAATAACATAAATGGTAAGATAAACACAAGTGCAAATGTAAATGCAAACACAAATGGTAACGTAAACGCTAATGGCAATGGAAATGCAAACGGTAACAAAAATGGTAATGAAAAAGCAAACGGTAACAGAAACACAAACAGAAACGCACATGGTAATGGCAATGGTGATGCAGAAGGAAACAGTAATGCAATCGACAATGGAAAAGCTACTGAAAATGCAAATGGTAATGAACATGCAAATGGTAATGGTAATGCAATTGGTAACACCAATGATGACGCCAAAGGAAACAGTAACTCAAATAGAAACGCAAACGCAAGCTAAAACACAAAAACGCAAATGGTAACGCACATGTTGATGCAAAAGTAAATGCTAATGAAAATGGTAATGGAAACACAAACGGTAACAGTAAAGCAAACACAAGTGCTAACGCAAACGCAAAAAGTAATGCACACAGTGACATAAACGGAAATGCAAACAGTAATGTAAGCGCAAGCCAAAATGCTAACAGTCACAATACCACAAACGCACATGCTTTTTGTCCCAAAAAGGTGCATTCAGAAGCACAGTGAATAGGAAGAATGTGGCCATAATAATGGCCCTCGTACCAGAAAATGAGCACTTGGAATACTAAATTGCTTATATCTCAGGAACCGTATGATGCAGAAAAAAGAATTAAATCTCATATTATTTGACTGTCCAGGCTAGTTTTGCACTTAGCCCCCCCAGTGGGGGACTAAGAATTATTATGACAAAAAGTCCGTATCTCGAAGCGTTCTCGAGATACGGGCCCCGAAAGGCACGGTGGACACCGTAATGTTAACCTATGGGAAAAATTGTCAACTTTGGAGTGCCATAACTTTGCAGCCCTCTAATATTTTGTCACCAAACTACCAAACGGCACATCTGAGGGATATTGGCTTTCTTCCCTCCAAATTTAAACCCAAAGGACCAAACCGTTCTTTTGCAGCAGGGTGGCAAAGATTCCCTATTGTATTGGGCATAGTTTCGCAAAGTACTTTCGCAAATCATGAGACTGTCGCAAATAATATCACGAATGTTTTGCATAATCAAAAGTACTTTGCAACACTGCTTTTTACAAAAATTAAAAAAACATATTTCTGGGGTGTTTTACCCCCCAAAAAAGACGTGGCTAGCATCCTCAGGGCTCGACTAGGTGAACACAACAAAAATTGTATTCCTAGAGGGTCCCAAATTTAAATGCCAAGCATTTCTCTGACCACCAACTGAAAAAAATGGCTGAATCATGAAAGCAAAAGGGTCATTTGTGACAGTAAAATAGAAGATAAAGTATGGGCAACAGTTAAACACAGCACTGTGTATGCTTTGAGAGGTTGCCATGGCAACCTGATAGACCTTGAAAGCGCAGCTCGAGAGGTCTGTGGTTGCCATGTCAACCTTGAGAAACATACACAGTGTTGTTACTGTAACTGTTTGCCCATACTTTATCTTGTATAGTGTATGGCACAAATGAGGCAAGTTTTACTACAGAAATACAATACTGAGATGCCGCTGACTGAACCGCTTATTGCTATGCACCGACAGACACCACCCCCCCACACACAGACAAGCAGCAAGAAGCTTAACCGAAATGCCATGGAGTTGCTAGTCTATTAAACTTACTTACCACCAAACATAGGATAGCAAGCTTTCTGATTGCAAGAAAGAAACAACAAAAACATCTACTAAAGTCCAAGGCATGCAACGAACATAGCATGCAACGTTACTTACCGTTACAGGTCACAAGTTGAAGTGGGTCAAAGTTTACAGGATTCAATTACTTCCACCTGTTTGGGCAGATTTCATGAAGTCAGAGCTGGATGCCGCAGTGTAAAAGGTTACTGGGGAAAATAAAACTGTTTCATTTAGGAAACGTTTGCTTTTTACTGAAAATACTCAGGCTAAACATTTGGGGAAATGTGTGTTCACTGATGCTTTGTGAATATTTAGCACATGATGGCATTCTATTCTGTTGTACCAACATGGTGATGTCCTCAGGATGGTACAACTCCTTCCTGACATCGCCACGATGGTACTACAGCTGTGTTTTTCTAATGAATTTTGCTAACAACTACGTTCCACCATACACTATAAATGTATTCGTGTCATTGTCGGATATTTTGTTAACTTTTCCCATAAACTTTTTTAAATAACTTTTGAAATGTTTAATATTTGTTCACAAAATCTGGCTGCATGTTCCCTGAAGGTTTCGGACCAATAGTGCAAACCGTGTGACCTGTAGGAGTGAGCAAAGAAATGCACAAAAACCCATCATTTATGCATTTTTTGCCACTCAGTAGCTCTGCAACCATACATCTGACCGTAACGAAACTAGGCAGGTACAGGTATCTATGGTACCAGACCATGCATTCCAAATTTCAGGCAAATCCGTCATACAGCTGCAAAGTTATTAAGCTGCCAAATTTCAGATTTAACCTTAAATGGGGTACTGAACCCTAACTATAGTGGCACTACCATGCCACTATAATAAGTATATATATGCATGTGTGTGTATATATATATATATATATATATATATTCATAGCAAAAAACCTACGTTTAATGCATCAGTTAGGGTTGTTCCACAGCGACAAAAGTGAGGAAATTCGCTGTTAGGTTGAAAACCTCAACTCCGGATCTACCCCCAGCACCACACACACACACACACACACACATTCAAGTATGGGGAGGACCAAGTCAACACAACCAATGACAGACATCTAGCAGCAGGTGACAGAAATAACAAACAATTGTCTAAATGTACTCGAGACATCCCCACCCACCTGACCAGGTACTGCATGCTCAGTGGAGATCAACAGCAAAACTGAGGCCGTGTACCAAGCGTACACATCCCTGATTGCAGCTGCACCAACGTACCACACTTAGTAGTTGCATGGCCTTACCTACCGATGCCCTGCACCACACCACAACTGGACTGTGCCGTTATTCAACATAAATGCTGAAGGTGCATGATGACAGTTGTAGAAAGTTTTAACACTAGTGAGTATACATTAATTAAGAGAAGCACATAAATTAACTACAAGACACTAGCATGCTCAAGATAAAAGTAGTGATACATTTAGTAGGTGATTTACATAGTAGTACATTTACTGCAATGGTTTACTCAACATAAGGAGGCTGATGTAAGCGTATGGAAAAGCATTGCCTGTTCAACTGTGAAATTGTCTGCTAGTATCACATGCATTCTTACTGATGAAGGTGTACTGCTGATGTACATACATAGACCTTCAGTGTGTTTCAATACTAAAGATGCAGTAAGTATTCTTTGTAAGAAACATTGTAATTGCATTGATCAGGCCAAGCAACTTCTAAATATCATAGCACTACTGAGCCAACAATGATGTACCTGTATCGGAGATGTATATAGGATAGATTTTCCTGTAGGCACTTTCTGAGTATGTTGTACCTGATAAAGACAATCTCATTGCATCTGTGATGACTAACTTATTCAAATAGTAATACATTTAAGCAATAATGCCAGACAGGGTGTGTGTCGTGCTGGGATAACGTCACGCCTCAGGTGGTTGGGCACGAGGCCGCAGGCGGTCGTAACAACTGAAGCGTGACGTTATCTAACATTACACACACCCTGAAGGCATTATTACTATCAATGGCTCGTTGTTATACAGAATAAAAAATCATTTTAAAGATGTTTTGTGTGGAAAAATATTTTTGTTTTTAAGAGCAAATGAAGCAATCAAGCAATGCTCCAGGTGCTCCATGTCATCTACAGGTTCACAGTGAGGCTGAGACTAGACCTGTGATGTTGTACTGGGATAACATCATGGGTCCAGCCCAAGACTGACCAATCAGAGTCCAGGATTTTTTCTTGCCATTGTATAATTACTATTGTTGCAATGAGTGATCTATGCCACTTATGGACACAGTGTAATTTTTTTTAACAGTTGTTTCATACTCAGGCTGTATGCCTACTGTTTGGATTTGCCACACTTCTGTCACTGATGCTGTCAAAGTGATAACTATGTTAATTGTGGTACAACAGGAATCAAGTAGGTATGGTGTAGATATAAACAGAATGTCTTTTAGTATTGATTTCACTCACAATGGGGTAAGTGTACTAGGACAGCAGGGGTTATCCTCTATCACTGACTCTGTCAGTTATAAGCACACTAGGGTTTCAAATACTGTAATGATCAAGTTACACTGTTCATCTTCATGAGTTCATTTTCACAGCTATTCTCCAGTAACTAGACAGTGTATGGTGTAACTGGGTGGGACACTGTGTTGCAAAGCTGCTGCAGTGCCTAGCAGAGGGAGAGTATCTACTCATAAAGACAATTAAGCAATAAGGCATGACCAACAGTTATGTTAAATGGTCTGTTAATCACCCTGTAGGGGTTTAATGTTGAATGAGGAATAGCCAAGTGCCACATGTCGCTAGACAGTGATAAACTGACCATTAACATAATACCTGGGAGTGGCTTATTGCTATCATAATAAAACTGTTTTTTAAAAAACATTAAACCATGTTCATCATATGGTTAGGCTCTACATGTATGTTAATAAAACTAAACATAAGGCTTTTACAATGTTTACAGTCAATTAGAAAGCTGCATTTCTCAAACCCTTGTTATAATCAGAGATTTTATTCCTGTACAACTCCTTGGTTTTGCTGAACTCTATTGCTCAGGTGGCCCACCACATGTGGTGTGGTCTAGTGTGGGGCATCGGTAGGTAAGGCCATGCAACTACTAAGTGTGGTATGTTGTGTGCAGCTGCAATCAGGGATGTGTACAGTTGGTGTACATGGCCTCAGTTTTGCTGTTGATCTCCACTGAGCATGCAGTACCTGGTCAGGTGGGTGAGGATGTCTCGTAGTACATTTAGACAATTGTTTGTTATTTCTGTCACCTGCTGCTGAATGTCTGTCATTGGTTGTGTTGACTTGGTCCTCCCCATACTTGAATGTGTGTGTGTGGTGCTGGGGGGTGAATTGGAGTTAGGGTTTCAACCCTAACAGATATTCCTCACTTTGTCGCTGTGGAACCACCCTAACTGATGCATTAAATGTAGTTTTTGCTATGAATTTCCCTTCTTTTGAGAATGATAATGAAATAGTGAATGTAATGCGGTGGCGGGGCCTTGGGGCCCAAAGGCCCAGCGCTCCCTCTGTCTTAACACTTAACAGGAGCAGCAATGCAAACAGAAATGCTAACAGTGGCACACATGGTAACACAAGCGTGAATCAGAACAGAAAGGGTACCCACACGGTGAAGTAGATGGAACAGTGTGCCACGTGATGTCTTGTCACATAGTAACATGGTGCCTGTAAATGGAAATGTCAATGGGCATGGTGGCGTAAAGTGAAACAGAAAGAGAAACAGTACGGATACACAAATGGCAAAAAGTAACAAACGCACGCCGCAAATGAAAACGCGAAAGGATGGCCGCGTGGTGGCATTGGGGTGTGCATTGGGATCATCAGCCCTAACTCTCACCCATGACATGTGTAAAGCAGCAGAAGTATAGGAAAATGGGGGTGTGAGTTAGGACCCACGTCAAATGCACACCACAATGCCGGTTGGGGGAGGTGGGTGGTGCAAGGGGTTTTCAACCCTAACAGCGAATTTTCTCGCTTTTGTCACTGTGGAACAACCTAACTAATGCATTAAATGGAGTTTTTGCCTCTAATTTCCTTATTTTGAGAATGATAACGAGAAATAGTGATGTAATGCAGCGGCAGGAGCGGGGCCCACCGCGATAATGCGGGCCCCGCCCCTCTATGATGTGTTGTGGCATACTAACAGGACAGCAATGCAAACAGAAATGCTAACAGTGGCGCACATGGTAACACAAGCCAATGAGAACAGAAAAGTGTACAGATGGGTGTGACGGAATGGTCTGCCACGTGATGTGTTGTCACATAGTAACATGGTGCCTGCAAACGGAAATGTCAATGGGCATGGTGACACAAAGTGAAACAGAAGAGAAACAGTACTGTAGACAGAAATGGCAAAAATAACAGAAGCATAGCGCAAATGAAAGCATGAGATACGCCCATGGTAGCGTAGATGTCAATGGTAAGTGAACGGGTACAGAACCACAAAGCGGAAGAGGGCAACAGTAACAGTAATGTAAGCGCACAGGCTGGTTTTCCCCAAAACCTGCATAGAGAAAGACAGTGAGTACAAATAATGTAGGCATAATAATGAGTATCAGCGAAGAAAATGAGTTCTTGGAATACTAAATACAGTATATCTCAGGAACCGTATGACGTAGAAAAAAAATTTAAAAGTCATGTTATTTACAACTGTCCTGGCTAATTTGGATCTTAGCCCCTGTTAGAGGGCTAAGAAATTTTCCGACGAAAAGTCCGTATCTCACACCGTTTCCGAGATACGGGCCCTGAAAGGCGCGGCGAATGCCGTAATGTTATCCTATGGGAAAAAAAGAAAAGTTTGGAGCACCATAACTTTGCCTCCCTGTAATGTTTTTTCACCAAACCACTGAAAGGCACATCTGTGGGCTGTTGGCTGTCTTCCCTTCAAATTTCAGGAAAAAGACCAAACCGTTATTTTGCAGCAGGGGTGCCAAAGGATTTCTGCAATCGTTGGGCACGTAATATTATCCTATGGGAAAACCATCAACTTTGGAGTGCCGCAACTTTGCCGCCATGTAATATTTTTCAAACAACACTGAAAGGCACATCTGTGAGATGTCTTCTGCGTTCCTCAAATTTCAGCCTAAAACTCCCAACCGTTCTTTTTGCAGCGGGTGCCAAAGAATTACTGTTATTTTGGAATGAGCCATAAGTAGTGTTGTGATTTCTGACTTTCGCAAAAATTTATGCACTTCCTAGTGCGACACTACTTGCGACACTACTTTTCCAGAAATTTGAAAACATATTTCTGGGGTGTTTCCCAAAATAAAGACATGGCTAGCATCCTCAGGGCCCGACTAGGTGAACACAAAAGAATTAGGTTGCTAGAGGGTCTCAATTTTAAATGCCAACCATTTTTCTGATCACCAACTGAAAACAAGATGGCGGATTTGTGACACTAACAGGGCCATTTGTGACACTAAAAAGTGCATTTGCGATACTGTCGAGCTTTTTGTTAACTTTTCCCATTGACTTATAATGGGAAACTGTTTTTTGAATAACTTTTGAACCGTTTAATATTTTTTCACGAAATCTTTGAAAGGCACATCAGGGACCCCAGCCGCATGCTCCCTGAAGATTTCAGACCGGTTGCACAAACCATACGACCCGTAGGCGCGACCGTAGAATTCCAGAAAAGCGTAAATGCGCACAGATCATGCTTAATAACTCCGCAGCTGTATATCTGAGCAGTACAAAACTTGGCAGATCCCAAGGCCTATGGTTCTTGATCGTGTATTCCAAATTTCATGCAAATCCGTTAAATGGTTGCAAAGTTATTAAGGTGCAAAATTTTGGGTTTAACATAGAAATGGCTCCTCAACCCTAACTATGGTAGCACGGAATATATATATATATATATGTTCATGGCAAAAAAATCCATTTAATGCATCAGTTAGGGTTGTTCCACAGTGACAAAAGTGATGAAATTCGATGTTAGTGTTAAAACCCTAACTCCGCATTCCCCCTCAGTACCACACACACACACACACATATGCACACACTCATGCAAGTAGTGGGGGAGGACCAAGGCAACACAACTAATCACAGACAACCAGCAGCAGGTAACAGAAATAACATACAACTGTCTAAATGTACTACAAGACACATCTATCATCATGGTTCACCAACTGTAGGACTTCTGCTGCCATTCAAGTGACTTGGGGTATACAGGCATACTGGCCATGAGTTGTTGGTGGACCACATTAAACAGTTTTGTATTACCAATACATTTTGTATCTCTTCTGAATGAGAGTGTATTGTTAATAGATCAGTCTAACACATGTAATGTCAGGCAATGGGTTTTGGAGACCTTTGTTCACTGTTAATCTCTTCTGATGTTACCCCACTATAAGCCAATGATGTATCCGTACACTATTATCTGCATAGTCCTGCTGCACCATTATCTTACATTGTACATTGTGGGTGTAGATCTCTGCAGGATTCTTAGACACAAAAAATTCACATGGTCACACTACACTATATCTGAATTGTGGACAGTTTCACATTTGAAACAGGTTAAGTGTTTTCTCTACTAATTAATATGTTGCTGACAGTAAACAGGTTACAGTGCCTCATGCTCACACATTTCTGTTTCTGACCATGTAGTATCACAGAGGATTTTCAACACCCTTTCATGTGTGTAAATACCTCCTGATCTTAGCCTAGCATAAGGAAATAATGGATCAGTACAGTATTATGTAAAGACATCTTCTGCACTATTCTCTGAACTTGTACAGAAGCGCAGCTGTATGAGACTGTGTGACCCAAGGTGTTCTATAGTACCATTTCAATCTCTTTGCTTTGGTAACAGTTTCTCAGTTCAAACACGTCTCTGTTTCTATACAAATTCCTAGACTGGTGGTATCAGGGGGGTGGAAAAGATCCCATACTATTACTTTTGTAGCTATGAATGCATAATATGAGACTGCATTTTCACTGGTCTTTCATGTGTATTAATGGCTGCTCATGCTATAGTGACATTAGTAAATTATGTATCAGAACACAATTATAAGCAGAGTGCTGCGCACTGTGATATTATCCTGTACACTTGGGCAGCTACGTAGTACTATGCGACACTAAGTGTTTAATATCATCATGGCCCATGCTTGACATTATTATAGAGATGGTTTGAGATATCAAAAACAACAATATCTTAGGTATTGAGTGGAGAGTACTCGTGGTCTAGTATCTTATCTGTGCAAATTGCCAGCAAGGGTGTGTACCCACATGCCAGCAGAAGTCCTACAGTTAGTGGATCATGATGATGGATGTGTCGTAGTATGTTTAGACAGTTGTATGTTATTTCTGTTACCTGCTGCTGGTTGTCTGTGATTGGTTGTGTTGCCTTGGTCCTCCCCCACTACTTGCATGTGCATTTGTGTGTGTGTGTGTATGTGTGTGTGTGTGTGTGTATGAGTGGTGCTGGGTGAGGGGGAATGCGGAGTTAGGGTTTTAACTCTAACATCGGATTTCCTCACTTTTGTTGCTGTGGAACAATTCTAACTGATGCATTAAACAGAGTTTTTTTGCAATGAATTTTGCTTCTTTTTGAAAATGTGCAGTATAAATAGTGAATGGAATGTGGTGGTGGGAGCGTGGGACTCTTCGGGCCCCGCACCTCCACCATGTTAATTTATGTCACTTCGCTGTGTTAAAACTGTATGACCGACTGACATGAAAATTGGTAAATGAAGACATGTACCATACCACAACATGTATAACAAATGTTATCTGAATCTATTCAACAGTTGCCCAGCGTCACACGGTGAAAACTGTGCAGGAGTGCCGAAAATAAAATTTTTACCACTTTGCTACACAAGAACCATATATCTGACAGAACCAAAAATTGTAAAAAGAAGACATGTACCATAGCACACTATGTGTCCATAATTGTGTGTACATCTGTTCAACGGTAGCACAGCGCCACACGCAAACAATGTAACATGCACAATTCAGCAACTGTAAGTGCCAGTGATCCGCAACTTGGCAAAGTGAAGGATGAATTATAAATCTTCATACTTTCCAAATGTCAGGCAAATCAGACACACGGTTCAGAAGTTACTGAAGCATAATGAACCACATTTTCATTCATCGGAGTGGCATAATTTTGCACCTGTTAATGTTTTACACACCAAACCACTGCAAGGCACCTTCGTGCCACTAGGACTACCTACGCTATAAATTTCAAGCCTCTAGCACCATGCAGAATGCTATGTGCAAAATGTTAACTGCATCACACAGTATCTCTGCAGCAAATTATTTTTCAAACATGTAAACAGTATAATTCACATCTCCAGGTAATCCACTCAACACCCTCCATATTTCATGTGAAAAGACCAAATTGCTTCAGAGATATTCAATGTTTATGTTTCTTCACCTTTAAGAAGTCTTCCATCACTGCCGGCCCGGTGGCGCTGAGGGTTGAGGCGCTGGATGCCACACCTCGCACCACGCTGGCGACCCAGGTTCAGGAACGAGCCCGGATCGTCGGGGGTCAGCCGGGGGGGAGACAGGCTGGAGCGTCCGATGACAGCTCGCCGTCTCCAGGGGGAGGGGGGGTTCTTACATCGGCAAGCGGCGACCCTGGTGGAGACTGGGGGGAGCGACAGCAAGCCGAGTCTCTAGGGGTGTGATTGGTGCTGGCGTAGGCTGGCAGCCTATCAGCCTCAAGAGGCGGCTCCTCCATGAGAGGAGTGGGGGAATGCTGCTGACGCCAGTGGTTGCCGAGACGCGTAGGCACGCAGCGGGGAGAAAAGAGGAAAATGGATCCCCCGCGGAGCCTAGATGATGGGAGCATCGAGCCTCGGCCCTGATGTGCCAGCGCCCATCCACAACCCAGGACCTGGACAAGTCCCCAAGATTCGGGTATCCCCCGACCCCACCCGGGGGGTATTCCGAGGCATTATGATAGGTCTGGCGGTGAGTAGGAGGAGTGCTGGCAGGGGTAGGGCTTCATGGGTGCACTGGAGGGAATGGCTCTGAGGGGGCTAGTGGGAGTATAAATTGCAATTTCAAAAAAAAAAAAAAAAAAAAGAAGTCTTCCATCACAAAATGGCAGAAATCATGGCAGAAAATGTGCTAAAATGGCGGACCTGGTGGCTGAAAAATCAGTAACTGTGAAGCGGGCCAACTTCAAAGGGCCATAACTCTGGAACAGAATAACATTTTTTCACCCCCAAAAAACTGGCATTTACCATGAACAAAGGCATTCTACCTGCCAAGTTTCAGACCAATCAACCACACACTGGCTGTGCTATCTGTCACAGATGACAGTGCAGAAAAATAGCTAACACATAATGTTTTGCCCTGCACTACGCAAATGCAAAAACACAAATGATAATATTAATGCAAACAGTGATGGAAACAGTGAGGTAAAATAAAATAGTAATGCTAACAGTAACACAAATGCAAGCACAAACAGTAACGCACATGGTGATGAAAACATAAACGATAATGCAAACGTTAAAAGAAACGCAAGCACAAATGTAAATAAAAGCAGAAATGGTAACGCAAATGGTAATGCAAACACTAACGACAACAGAAATGCAAACAGTAATGAAAACAGTAACGCAAATGCTAACTACAACGGAAATGCAAATGCAAATGGTAAAGAAAATGCAAACGGTAATGCAAACAGAAATGCAAATGGCAACGGCGACGCAGAAGGAAACAGTAAAGCAATCGACAACAGAAACGCTACCGGAAACACAAATTCTAAGGCCAACAGAAACACAAACACAAATGGTGACAAACATACAAACAGTAAAGGTAATGTAATTGGAAATGCAAACAGTTATGGTAACATCAACGATGATGCCAAAGGAAACACTAACACAAACGCAAACACAAGCACTTACACAAACGCAAATGGTAATGTGCATGGTCACAGTAACAAAATTGGAAATGCAACCACTTACGGTAACACCAACGAGGACGCCAAAGGAAACACAAACATAAACAGAAACGCAAACGCAAGCACATACGCAAACGCAAATGGTAATGCACAAGATGACGCAAAAGTAAACGCAAACAAAAACAGTAATGGAAATGCAAATTGTAATAGTAATGCAAACGCAAGTGTAAGCACAAATTCAAATGCAAAGGGTAATGCACACGGTGATGTAAACAGAAACGTTAACACAAACGGTTAGGGAAACGCAAGTGGAAATGATAACGGTAACAGTAACGCAAATGCACACACTGTTTTTCCCAAAAAGGTGCATTCAGAAGCACAATGAATACAAAGAATGTATGCATAATAATGGCCCTCAGAGCAGAAAATGAACACTTGGAATACTAAATTGCTTACATCTCAGGAACCGTACGACGTAGGAAAAAATGTAAAATCTCATATTATTTATGACTTTCCAGGCTAGTTTTGCACTTAGCCCCTAGCAGGGATGAGCAATTTTCAACAAAGTCCATATCTCGAACCGTTTTCGAATACGGGCCTCAAAAGGCACAGTGGATGCCGTAATGATATCCTGTGGGAAAAATCGTCAATTTTGGAGTGCCATAACTCTACAGCCCTCTAATATTTTGCCACCAAACCACCAAAAGGCACATCTGTGGGACCTTGGCTTTCTTCCCTCCAGATTTCAGCCCCAAATCCCATTATAATCTATGGGAAAAGTTAACAAAATATGCAAAAGTGTTGCAAATGCAGTTTTTAGTATCGCAAATGACCCTTGTAGTGTTGCAAATGAGCCATCTTATTTTCAGTTGGTGGTCACAGAAATGCTTGGCATTTAAATTTGGGAACCTCTAGGGACACAATTCTTGTTGTGTTCACCTAGTCAAACCCAGAGGATGTTTTTTAAATTTTTGTAAAAAGTAGTGTCGCAAAGTAATTTCGCATATGTGACACCTTCGTGATTTTCTTTGCGAAAGTGTCGTGATTTGCAAAAGTACTTTGTGACACTATGCCCAAAACAATAGGGAATCTTTGCCACCCTGTTGCAAAAGAACAGTTTGGTGTTTTGCGCTGTAATTTGGAGGGAAGAAAGCCAAGATCCCACAGATGTGCCTTTTTGTAGCTTGGTGACAAAATATGAGAGGGCTGCAAAGTTATGGCACTCAGAGTGACGATTGTTCCCATAGGATAACATTACGGCATCCGCCGCGCCTTTCGAGGCCCGTAGCTTGAAAACGGTTCAAGATACAAACTTTTCGACAGACAAATGCTTAGTCCCCCGCTAGGGGGCAAAGTACAAAACTAGCCTGGACAGTCATAAATAATATGAGATTTTAATTTTTTTTCTACGTCGTATGGCTCCTGAGATATAAGCAGTTTAGTATTCCAAGTGCTCATTTTCTGCTGTGAGGGCCATTACTATGTATACATTCTTTGTATTCACTGTGCTTCTGAAAGCACCTTTTTGGGGAAAAAATTGTGTGCATTTGTGGTACTGTGACCGTTAGCATTTCCGCTTGCGTTTATGTTACCGTTTGCGTTTCCGTTTCAATTTATGTCACCGTGTGCATTACCCTTTGCATTTGCGCTTGCGTTTGAATTACTATTTGTGTAACGGTTTCCTTTTACATCACCGTTGCCAATTCCATTTGCATTTGCATTACTGTTACCATTTGCGTTTCCGTTACCATTTTCATTAGTGTTTAATTTTGCACCACCATGTGCTTTACCATTTGAATTGATGTTTGCGCTTGTGTTTGCATTTCCATTTGCGTTATTGTTTCCTTTGGCATCATCTTTGGCATTACCACTACTGTTTACATTTCCAGTTGTGTCTCTGCTACCATTTGTGTTTCCGTTACCGTTTGCGTTTCCGTTGTTGTTAGTGTTTGCATTTACAGTTGCGTTTCCATTGTTGATTGCATTACTGTTCTGTTCTGCATCGCCATTGCCATTATCGTTTGCATTTCTGTTTGCGTTTGTGCTACTGTTTGTGTTTTCATTACTGTTTTCTTTACCATTTGCATTTCTGTTAGCATTTGCATGTGCGGTTGCATTAATGTTGTCACTTGCATTACTGTTTCCTTCTGTGTCGCCATTGCCCTTACCATTTGCATTTGCATTTCTGTGTGCGTTACCATTACCGTTTGTGTTTCCGTTACCATTTGCATTACCATTTCTGTTTGCATTTATGTTTGCACTTGTATTTGTCTTACCATTTGTGATAATATTTCCGTTTGCATCACTGTGTGCATTACCATTTGCGTTACTATTTTCTTTTACCTCACTGTTGCCATTACCATTTGAGGTTGCGTTACCATTACTGTTACTGTTCTAGCTACTGTTACCATTACCGTTAGCATTAATGTTACTGTTAGAATTACCATTACTGTTGCCGTTGCCATTACTGTTAGTGTTACCATTACTGTTAGGGTTATTACATACAGATGGGAAGCATGGTGAGAGCACAAGGTCCAAAGGGCCCCGCGCTTCCACCACCACATACTATTCACTATTTATAGTGCACATTCTCAAAAAGAAGAGAAAAGGCAAAAAACTCCATTTAATGCATCAGTTAGGGTTGTTTCACAGTGACAAAGTGAGGAAATTTGGTGTTAGGGTTGCCACCCCTTGCACTCCATGCCCACACTGCCCCCACCAACAGGCATCAGGGTGTGTGTTAGGGTCATCGGTCCTAACTCTCACCCCATTCTCCTATACTGCACCACCTCACATGGAATAGGGTGAGAGTTAGGGCCGACAAACCCAACTCACACCCCAATGCCTGATAGTGGGGGGGTGGGAATGAGCATCTTGTTCAGGGGTAGCAACCCTAACACTAAATTTCCTCACTTTTGTTACTGTGAGACAAGCCTAACGATACGTTAACAATTTTCCCATGAAAATATATATATATATATATATATATATATATATATATATTATGGTAGCAGTGGTGCTACCATAGTTAGAGTTGAGGAGCCCTTTTAAGGTTAAAGGGTCAAACTTTGCACCTTAATAACTTTGCCATCATTTAACAGATTTGCCTGAAATTTGGCAGGCATCATTGGGCATGGTAGATCTTGGGATCTGGTAAGTTTTGTACTGGTCAGATATACAGCTGTGGAGTTATTAAGTGACAACAAAAAGTGTGTTTATGCTTTTTGGTGAATTCTTTGCTCATGCCTAGAGGTCACATGGTTTGTGTGACTGGTCTGAAAACTTCAGGGAATGTGTGGCTGGGGTCCCCAATGTGCCTTTTGAAGATTTCATGAAAAAATATTAAACAGTTCAAAAGTATTCAAAAAACAAGTTCCCATTGCAATTCAATGGGAAAAGTTAACAAAAAGTTTGACAGTGTCACAAATGCAGTTTTTAGTGTCACAAATGACCCCAGTAGTGTCATGAGTCAGCCAGTTTTTTTCAGTTAGTGATCACTGAAATGCCTGCCATTTAAATTTGGGACCCTCTAAGGACACAATTCTTTTTGTGTTCACCTAGTCGGACCCTCGGGATGCTAGCCATGTCTTTATTTTGGGGTTAAACACCTCAGAAATATGTTTTTCAAATTTCTGGAAAAAGTAGTGTCACAAGGTAATGTCACACTCACGACACTTTCGCAAAATTTGTGAAAGGTGTCACAAATTGCGACACTACTTTTCCAGACTATGGTCAAAATGACAAGAGTTCTTTGCCACCCTGCTGCAAAAGAACGGTTTGGTCTTTTGAGCTGAACTTTGGAGGGAAGGCAGCCAACATCTCACAGATGTGCCTTTTGGTGGTTTGGTGAAAAATTATTGCACAGCTGCCAAGCTAAGGTACTCCAAAGTTGGCATTTTTTCCCATAGACTAACATGGTAGCGTACTCCGTGCCTTTCGGGGCTCGTATGTTGAAAATGATACGAGATACAGATTTTTTTTGCAAGTTACATAGCCCAATGGGTTATGTAATGGCAAAAGCCTAGCCAGAAAAATCATGATTTTTGTGAAATTTAAATTTTTTTTCTACGTCGTGCGGTTGCTGAGATATTAGCAATTAAGTACTTCCAATGCTCGTTTTAAGCTTCGATGCCCATTACAATGCATACATTCTTTGTATACACTGTGTTTCTCTATGCACCTGTTTGGCAAAAACAGGGTGTGTGCTTCCGTTACTGTTACAATTACTGTTTCCACTTGCGTTTATGTCCCCGTTTGCTTACGCTCCATATGCGCCACCGTTAATGCTTTGCTTTCTCATTTGCACTTGCATTTGCGTTACTGTTACCATTTGCATTTCCAGTACTGTTTGTGCTTGCATTTTGGTTTAGGCTACCATGCTTATCGCCATTTGCGTTTCTGGGAGCCCTTTCATTTGCGTTTCCATTTCTCTTTCGTTTTGCCTCGTTCTTGTTGGCCAGGATTTGTGGGACCTCCTCTTCCATCCAGGGACCACCAGTGCCACTGCCGTTGCCTCAGAGGTTGCCAAGAAAGAGGAGCGGTTGGACCACAGTGGGCTCAGGGAGGGTGAGGGTGGTGGAACAGAGGCACATCCCTCCAGTTGTACCTCTCCACAATTCCTATGCCATTCTGGCAAAGTGGTTCCTCTATGGAGGCACCACAGTGGAGACCAAGCAGGATGTTGGAACCTCCACAAAGGAGACCCACAGGAGGGTGGCAGGGACCCTGCAGGAAGGAAACAACTCCTGGTGGGGACTCCATTGTTAGGAAGGTAGAACTGGGCAAGAAGGAAGGGAGAGGAGTAAGGTGCCTGCCTGGCGCCATGGCTTGGAGGGACAGGGAGTGAATCCTCAGGATTGCCAGAGCAGCTGCACAGGAGAAGGCAGGATGTCATTGTCCACCTAGGGACAAATGACCACCAGCTAAGAAAGGGATTAGAGAAGTGCAGGAAGAGTTTGTGGAATTGGGGAGGGTCCTTAGTCAAGTAGCACGCACAGTAACCTTCTCGGAGGTGCTACCCATCTATGGCATAGGAGAGGCTAGGGTGTTCCGTACCTTAGAGATTCAATCAGTGGTTGAAAAACTGGTATGGAGCTCAGGGTTAGCTTCATTGGGGACTGGGGGTCCACTGGGTGATGCAAGCCTATACTGGCATGATGGGCTGCATCTGTCCGGGAGGAACCAGAATCCTAGGTGATAGGTTTAAATGCTTCATTGGCAAGCTTTTAAACTAGCCAAGGGGGAGGAACTGGAAAGGAGCAGGAAAGTCCTAGCCCCCCCAAACAATCACGGTAGTAAGTGTGGCAAACACCAACATGGAGGTGTCGATAGGGAGAAGGGCAGTGGTAAATGGAGAACGTGACAAAGGCAAGAAGGACAGGGATGGGGCAAAAGGGGGTAAGGCCATCAGGAAATGGAGGGTAATGAGTACCAATGCCCGTAGTCTGGGCAAAAAGCTCCTGAGCTGGTGGCCTTAATGGAAGAGGGATGTCTGGATATTGTAGCAGTCACAGAAACATGGTAACAGAGAACCATGACTGGGATGTTAACATACCAGGTACATAACCTACAGGAGAGACAGGCAAGGAGAAGAGGGGAGGAGTGACTCTCTATGTAAGGAAGAGATAAAGCAACTGAGCAAAAGAGTAAACAGGGAGGAGAGGAGGCACTGTGGGTCACCTTGGAGACTGGAAAGGGCACCACAATCTGCACAGGGGTTGTGTACAGTCCCCTGTGTCAGGGGGAGGGAATGGACAAGGATATGATAGAAGGCATTCTTAGAATGGCAGAGAAAGGGGAGATACTGTTGATGAGAGATCTGAACATGCCAGATGTTAACTGGAGCACATTTGCTGCAGCCACATCCAAGAGCAGGGCCATTCTTGATGCCCTACAGGTGGCAGGCATTAGACAGCTAGTTTCCAGAACCCACTCGTGAGGGAGCAATCTTAGACCTGCAGTACTCTCAAGCAGGGGCAGTGAGAGGATCTCAGATCTGGGGTGCGGTTGCCATCTGGGGACAAGTGACTATCAAACAGTGTGGTTCGTTAAACTCAGCTACTGAGTCAAGCCATACAAAAGTGAGGTATTGGACTTTAGGAGGCTGACTTGGCAAGATGGGAGAGTGCCTCAGAAAAGCACTAGCAAACAGGCTAGAAGGAGGTGTGGAGCAACAATGGAATTATCAAAACTGTCATCACAGAGGCAACAAGCCTTTGTGTGAAGCAAATAAACAAATCAAAACGAAAGAAAAAGCCACTATGGTTCTCAAGAGAGGTGGCTGTGAAAGTCAGGAAGAAAAGATAGCATTCCGGAGTATAAGGAAACACAGAAGGAGCAGGACAGAGGCTGTACCAGTTAAGGCAGAAGAAGCAGGAGGAAGTCAGAATAGCAAAGGCCCAAACTGAGGAAAAGATAGCCAACTCAGTTAAGAAGGGGATAAAACCTTTTATAGGTACATCAGCGAGCTTGAAAGACAAAGGAGGGATAGTGAGGCTGAATAGAATGAACGGTGGGTGGGCAGAGGGGGACAGTGAAAAAGCAGGAATACTGAATGAATATTTCTGCTCAGTATTCACAAAAGAGGAGGGGGAAGTGCCTAATCCAATTAACAGAAGCACTCTTGATAGGGGGTCGATCCCAGTCCTTTCACAGAAGAAAGGGTTCTGCAAGAACTCCTAAAACTGAAGGTGAACAAAGCAATGGGTCCTGATGGAATTCACCCCAGAATTCTAAAAGAATTAAGGAAGGAACTAGTGAAACCACTGGCTACTCTTTTTAATAAATCATGGGAGGATGGTGTGGTACCCGAGGACTGGAGGAAGGTGTATGTGATTCCCTTCACAAAGTGGGACCAAGACAGAGGCAGGAAACTACAGACCTGTCAGTCTGACCTCTGTGGTGGGAAAGTGATGGAGTCACTTCTGAAGGAAAGAATAGTTGAGTACCTAGGGTCAGTGGAGCACAGGATCCAAGGCAGCATGGGTTCACAGTGGGAAGGTCATGTCAGGCAGATCTAATAGATTTCTTTGACTGGGTGACCAAAGTAGTAGACCAGGGAGGGCTGTGGACATGGCCTACCTAGACTTTAGCAGGCATTTGACACAGTCCCACACAAAGATTATTAGTCAAATTAACCAGCCTGGGGAGGTGGGCCCCAGGGTGGTAGCCTAGGTAAAACATTGGCTGGACAACAGGACACGAAGGTAATTGTAAATGGAGTCCACTCTGAAGAAAGGCGGTTACTAGTGGGGTACCGAGGGTTCAGTATTGGGTCCAGTCCTTTTAATGTCTTCATCAGTGACATTGCAGAGGAACTGGAAGGAAAAGTATGCCTTTGCAGATGACACAAGATCTGCAACAGGGTTGATACACAAGGAGGTGTGGAAAGGATGAAAAGGGACTTGGCAAGGTTGGAGGAATGGTCAGACGTATGGCAGCTAGGTTCAATGCAAAAAGTGCAAAATAATGCACCTGGGAAACAAGAACCCAGGGAAGAATACACAATGGGTGGGGAGGTAGTAACAACAACAAAACAGAAAAGGGACCTGGGGGTAATCATATCAGATGACCTTAAGGTTAGCAAGCAATGTGAGAAGGCAGTAGGGAGGGCTGGGGTATACTGGGATGTATAGGGAGAGGCATCAGCAGCAGAAAACAGGAAGTTGTTATCCCTCTGTACAGACAGTTGGTGAGACCCCATCTGGAATACTGTGTCCAGTTCTGGAGACCCCATCTCCGCAAGGACATAGACAGGATAGAGGCAGTCCAGAGGAGGGCAACTAAAATGGTGCAGGGTCTGCAAGAAGCCGTATGAGGAGAGACTAAAGGAGCTTAATATGTATACCCTTGAGGAAAGAAGGAGAGGAGGACATGATAGAAACTTTCAAGTACCTCAAGGGAATCAACAAAGTCCAAGAGGGTAGCATCTTTCAGAAAGAGACTTGCAAGAACAAGGGACACAATTTAAAAGATAGAAGGAGGGCGGTTCAGGGCGAATGAAGTATTATTTCACAGAGGGTAGTGGATGCATGGAACAGCCTTCCTGAGGAAGTTGTGGGGTCTAAAACTGTGGGAGAATTCAAGAATGCATGGGACAGACATAAGGCAATTCTTGTGGGGGGCAGGAAGATATAGGCTGTTGGTTAACTAGGATCTGCGGCCTATCCTGTAGGTAGGGAAATGGGCAGACTAGATGGGCCTAGCGGTCCTTATCTGCCGTCAAAGTCTATGTTTCTATGTTTCTATGTTTCTTGCTGTTATTGTCACCATTTGCGTTTGCAACTGTGTTACTGTACCTGTGCGCATTATGGTGTGCGTCTCCATATGTGCTTGCATTTCCTTTTGCGTTTCTGTTTCCTTTGCTGTTATTGTTGCTGTTACCATTACCATTTGCATTTTACAATTGCCGGTACACTGTGCCGATACAGCGTTATGGTTTCGCGTATCCCATGCGATAATTCTGTTCGTTTCCATTTCTGTTTCCTTTGGCGTTATTCTTCATGTTAACTTTACCATTTGCATTTGCAATTGCGGTAGTGTGCCCATGCGCGTTACGGTTTGCGTTTACGTTTCTGTTCCCTTTTGCATTCTTTTTGCTGTGACACTTAAAATTTCCATTTAAAATACCACTGCTATCACTATGTGTCTTACCAGTTGCATTTTCATACGTGCTTGCATGTCCGTTTGCATCACAGTTCGCTTCAGCGTCACTTTGAGCTTGCGTTGTTGCATCACTGTTCGCTTTGGCGTCACATTGCACTTGCATTTCTATTAACATTTGCTTTACCATTTACGTTTCTGTTACCATGTGCGTGACTGTTGGTGCTTGTGTTTACGTTGGTGTTCCTGTTACTATGTGACAAGACCCGTCCTCATTCTCAAAAAGAAGAGAAATTAGGGCAAAAAACTCTGTTTAATGCATCAGTTAGGGTTATTCCACAGCGACAAAAGTGAGGAAATTCGGTGTTAGGGTTGAAAACCCTAACTCTGCATTCACCACCACCCCCCAGCACTACACACACAGACACACACACATGCAAGTAGGGAGGAGGACCAAGGCTACACGACCAATCGCAGACAACCAGCAGCAGGCGACAGAAATAAAATACAACTGTCAAAATGTACAGCAAGACATCCCCACCACCCCAGACCAGGTATTGCATACTCAGTGTAGATCCACAACAAAACTGAGGCCATGTACAGCAATGGTATACATCCCTGATTACAGGTGCACACAAGTTATCACACTTAGGGGTTGCATGCATTACCTACCAATGCCTCATGCCCCGACACACCAGGTACTGCACCCTGAGTGGAGAGCCACAGCTACACTAAGGCCATGCACATCGATGGTATATCTCCCTGACTGCAGGTACACACAGGTTAACATGGTTATGAATTGGAAGACCTTCACCAGGCAATGCCACCCCCCCAGAACAGGTACTGCATACTGACTGGAGAGGCACAGCAACAATAAGGCCATACACATCAACAGTGCACCTTCCTGATTGCAGCTGCACAGAACTTACCACACTTAGGAGTTGCACAGTGTCAACCAGGCAATGCACCCCCAGACCACTTACTGCATCCTGATTGGAGAGCCACTGCAAATTTGTGGGTATGGACATCAATGGTACACCTCACTGATTACAAGCATGGCCTCAGACAGGCAATGCCTCCCCATTACAAGGTACTGCATCCTGAGTGCTGAGCCACAGCAAAACTGAGGCTATGGACATCATTGCTACACCTCCCTAATTGCAGGTACACTCCACTTACCACAGTTAGGAGTTGCATGGCCTCAGTCAGGCAATGCACCCCCACACACACCAGGTACTGCATCCTGACTGGAGAGCCACAGCAAAACTACAGGCATAGACATCAACTGTTCAAATGCTACAGTTGTTGGCTTGTCATCATGGATATGTCTTGTACTACATTTACACAGTTGTATTTTATTTCTCTCACCTGCTGCTGGTTGTCTGTGATTGGTCGTGTTGCCTTGGTCCTCCCCCCTATTTGCATGCGTGTGTCTGTGTGTGTCTGTGTGTGTGGTGCTGGGGGGTGGAGTGAATGCGGAGTTAGCGTTTACAACCCTAACACTGAATTTCCTCACTTTTGTCGCTGAGGAACAATCCTAACTGATGCATTAAATGGAGTTTTTGCCTCTAATATATATATATATATATATATATATATATATATATATATATATATATATATATATATATAATATATATATATATATATTATAAAGTGACAGTAGTGCCACTATAGTTAGGGGTTGAGTACCCCATTTAAGGTTAAATTTGACATTTTGCACCTTAATAACTTTGGCACTGTATGATGGATGTGCCTGAAATTTGAAATACACAGTCTGGTACCACAGATCTCTGGACCTGCCAAGTGTTGTTGTGGTTGGATGTACAGTTGCAGAGCTACAGAGCACCAAAAAACACATAAATTATGGGTTTTTGCATGTTTCTTTGCTCACACCTACATGGTTGCATGCTAGCATGGTTTGTGTGATTGGTCTGAAAACCTCAGAGAAGATGCAGACAGGGTCCCTGATGTGCCTTTCGAAAATTTCGTGAAAAAATATTAAACAGTTCAAACATTATTCAAAAAACACTGAATCCCATTATAGTCTTTGGGAAAAATTAACAAACTGTGTGAAAGTGTTGCAAATGCAGTTTTCAGTGTCGCAGATGACCCTTTTACTTTCATGATTCAGTCATTTTTTTTCAGTTGGTGGTCAGAAAAATGCTTGTCATTTAAATTTGGGAATCTCTAGGGACGCAATTCTTGTTGTGTTCACCTAGTCAATCCCTGAGGATGATAGTCATATCTTTTTTGGGGGATAAAACACCCCAGAAATATGTTTTTTAGAAGGAAGAATGCCAAGATCCCACAGATGTGCCTTTTGGTGGTTTGGTGCAAAAATATAACAGGGTTGCAAAGTTATGGCACCCCAAAGTTGACAATTGTTCCCACAGGATAACATTACGACATCCGCTGCACCTTTTGGGTCTCGTATCTCAGGGCAAAATGCAAAACTAGCCTGGAAAGTCAAAAATATGCTGAGATTTTAATTTTTTTTCTGTGTCGTACGGTTCCTGAGATATAAGCAATTTAGTATTCCAAGTGCTCATTTTCCTGTCTGAGGGCCACTATTATGCCCACATTCTTTGTATTCACTGTGCTTCTGAATGCACCTCTTTTGAACACAAAGTGTTTGTGTTAGCAATACCGTTCACGTTAGCATTTGCTTTGCGCTTGCGTTTCTATTATCGTTTGCATTTATGTTTGTGCTTGCATTTGCATTACTGTTTGCATTAGTGTTTCAGTTTGCATCACTGTTAGCATTACTGTTTGCATTTGCATTACCGTTTGCATTTCCATTTATGTTTGGTTCACTGTTACTGTTTTCCTGCCTATTACCGTTTGCGTTTGTGTTACCTTTACTGTTAGCATTACCATTACAATTTGTGTCTGTGTTTACAATTGTGTTTGCTTTAGTGTTTGCGTTTACATTTGCATTTGTGCCATCGTTACCATTACCATTAGCGTTTGTGTTTATGTTACCATTACCGCTTGTGTTTGCATTTGCGCTTCCATTTACGTTACCATAACAGCTTGCGTTTACGTTACCATTACCATTACCATTTGCGTTTGCATTACCATTACCATTTGCTCTTCAGTTTGTGCTTGCATTTACGTTACTGTTTAGGTCTGCGTTTATGTTAACGTTTGCATCACCATTAGCGTTACATTAGTGTTTGCGTTACCATTGCCATTTGTGTTTTCGCTACCGTTCGTGCTTGCATTACCATTTGCGTTTCCATTTCCATTACTGTAAACATTACTGTTACCATTTGCATTTGCACTTGCATTCACACTTCCATTTGCTTTACCATTTCTGTTTGCATCACTGTTAGATTGTCGTTAGCATTTGCGTTTACATTACCATTGCCGTTTGTGTTTATGTTTGCGTTACCAATTACCATTTTCGTTTATGTTACTGTAACTATTAGTGTTTGGGTTTCCATTCATGTTTGCGTGGGCGTTACCATTCTCATCAATGTTTGTGTTTCAATCGCCATTGCTATTAGTATTTGCATTAACGTTTGCCTTTGCATTTACATTTCCGTCACCGTTACCATTTCTTTTTATAGTCCCATTACCTTTTGCGTTTCCGCTTGAGTTTTCGTTTGCATTTATGTTTGCATCACCATTACTGTTACTGTTTCTGTTTCCGCTTCCATTTCCATAAGCTTTAGCATTTGCATCTGCCTTCACATTTGCGTTACCATTACCATTATTGTTTGCATTTGTGTCACTGTTACTGTTAGCGTTATCATTATTGTTAGGGTTATTATGCACAAATGGCCAGCATGGTGGGAGCATGGGGCTAAAGGCCCCATGCTCCCACCACCACATTCCATTCACTAATTATATTGCACATTCTCAAAAAGAAGGGAAATTCATGGCAAAAAAATCAGTTTAATGCATCAGTTAGGGTTGTTCCACAGCAACAAAAGTGAGGAAATTTGGTGTTAGGGTTGAAAACCCTAACTGCACATCCCCCCACCACCACCCCACACACACACACACACACACACACTTACATGCAAGTAGGGGAAGAACAAAGGCAACACAACCAATAACCCACAACCAGCAGCAGGTAACAGAAATAACATACAACTATCTAAACCACAAAACAACACACCCATACTCCCATTGGACTGTGGCATGGGGTCGTCACTGCTAACTCTGATCCCAGACATTCCACGCACTGCAAAACACATATCACTATGGACAACTGGCCATCTTGGGCCATACGTTGCCACCAACACATAACACAGACTACACATATGGTATTTTGGGGTGTACAAGACTAAAACAGGATTTTCCACATTCCCTGAAATACTTTCAAAAATCACTTTTGCAAATGCAACAGTGTCGTGCTATGCATTTGTGGCACTTTCGTGTTTGCGACAGTATTTTGCGACACTATTTTGCATGCTTTCACAAATGTGACACTGTTGTGTGTTCCATTTGTGTCACTTTCGTGTTTGCGACAGTATTTTGTGAAAGTATGCTCCTGATGACTGCACATCTTTGCCATCATCCTGCAAGCAAACAGTTGGGTCCCTTGTGCTGAAATGTGCAGGGTGGCAAGCCCTGGTCCCACAGATGTGCCTTTCCTGCTTTGGTGCTAAAATACTTAAGCATGACAATCTTACAGTGTTCTGAAATTGAGCAGTTTCCCATAGAGTAACATTGCGGCACCCATGATGCCTTTCACCACCCATATGTCAAAAACGTAGCAAGGTACACAGTTTTTGCTACTGCCACCTTGTTTCACCTTTAGGTGAACTAACCTCGTGAAACAAGTTTAGAAATACTGTATGATACCTGAAGTTACATTTCTTACCTACTTGCTATGGTAACACAGGTATACACCTCCTGCTGGTTGTATGTAATTGGTTGTGTTGTCTTGGTGCTTCATCTACTTGCATGTAGGTGTGTGTGTGTGTGTGTGTGTATGGTGGTGGGGTGGGGAGGAATGGGCAGTTAGGGTTTTCAACCCTAACACCAAATTTCCTCACTTTTGTCTATGTGGAACAACCCTAAGTAATGCATTAACTGAGATTTTTGCCATGAATATATATATATATATATATATACATTATATATGTTCATGGCAAAAACCTCTATTTAATGCATTAGTTAGGGAATTATTCACAACATTTAAAACAAGAAGCAGTCTTAGGAGATGAAAACCTAACTGCGCATTCTCCAACCCCCACCCCCACCACACACACATACATGCAAATAGGGGAAGGACCAAGGCAACACAACCAAGCACACACATGCAGCAGGAGTTGTATAGCTGTGTCACTGTAGGCAGTGGAGAAATTCATCTTCAGATATGATACATTATTTGCAAAGTTGTTCTACAGGGTTAGTTCACATAAAGCTGAAGCAAGCTGGCAGTAGCGAAAATGGTGCACCTTGCTTTCATTCTCAACATATGGGTGGGGAAAGGCATCATGGGCACTGCAATGCTAGTCTATGGCAAATTGCTTAGTTTTGGAACAGTGTAACTTTGTAATCCTTAAGTATTGTAGCACAATAGCAGGAAAAAGCACATCTGTGGGACCAGGTGTTGCCACCCTGCAAATGTCAGCCCAAAGGACCCAACCATTTGCTTGCAGGATGATGGCAAAGATGTGCAGTAATTGGGAGCATACTTTCACAAAATACTGTCACAAACACAAAAGTGCCAGCACAATATGTGTTTAGCGGTGCGTGGAAGTTCTGGGATGACAGTTAGCAGTGATGACCCCATGGCACAGCCCGATGGGAGCATGGGTGTGTGGTTTCATGGTTTACATAGTTGTATGTTATTCCTGTTACCTTCTGCTGGTTCTGTGTGATTGGTTGTGTTGCCTTGGTCCTTCCCTTATTTGCATGAATGTGTGTGTGTGGTGGTGGGGGGTGTGGGGGGGGATGCACAGTTAGGATTTTCAACCCTAACACCAAATTTCCTTGCTTTTGTCACTGTGGAACAACCCTAACTGATGCATTAAATGGATTTTTTTGCCATGAATTTCCTTTCGTTTTGAGAATGTGCATAATAAATAGTGAAGTAACGGTAATGCAAACGCAAGTGTAAATGGTAACGCACATGGTGACGCAAACATTTATGATAACGCAAACAGTAATAGAAATGCGAGCGCAAATGTTAATGAAAACAAACACAAACGCAAGCGCGTACGCAAACTCAAATCATTACACACACGTTCATAGCAATGCAATTGGAACTGCACATGCTGACGGTGACACCAGCGATGATGCCAAAGGAAACACAAATGGAAACGCGTATGCAAATGCAAATGGTAATGCACATGGTGACGCAAAAGGAAATGCAAACAAAACCAGTATTGGAAATGCAAATGTTAACAGTAACGCAAACGTAAATGGTAACACAAATGGTTACAGAAATGCAAGTAGAAACACTAACTGTAACAGTAACAGAAATGCACACCTTTTTTTCCCCAAAAGCTGCATTGAGAAACACAGTGCATACAAAGAATGTATGCATAATAATGGGTCTTGGAGCAGAAAATGAACACTATGGCTCAGATATTCAAACTGCGCCCAAAAAGTGTGCAATAGCAGGAGCAAGCACAAGTCTATTGCACCCATGTGCAACAGACGCGCTATTCAAAAAAGGAGCAGACCAAATTGCACCTACAGCCAACATCTGAATATCGCACAACCTGTGCCATAGCGCAACTAGGGAGGGGAAGCTGAGCAGATATGATGCTATGGTGCAACAAGGGATGTTCAGCTGAGCAGTCCAGAGGCACCATAGCGCAAGCAGGGAGCCCCCCAGCTGCAGAGCAATGTAACTGCACAACCAGGGAGGTAGGGGCCCACCACCCATGCCACAGATGGGCACAGGAACACACAGCAGAACAGATATCATCCTCCCACACCCCAAGCACTGCACAACCAGGGGAGGGCTGGAATAACCACTGGTCCATAGAGTCAAGCAACCAACTCACAGCCTGGCCATGGTGCCCCATCACACCTACCGGCAAGCTGTGACTGGCACACAAGGAGGGCGGACCACCCTGTGCCACACCATCCCCCCCAGTGCACAGCACACCCTGCACAGTGACCCCCAGACAACACCCCATGAGCAGTGACCATCACTACAGGAATCCCCATGCATGCCACCACCCCTACAGTGGCAATGCAACCCTGTGCACCACATAACCATGCAAGCCAGCCCCACCATGAGCACCCATCAGCAGGTCACAGCACATGGCAATGCAACAACAGCAGACAAAGTGCCACCACGCACAGTCCCCCAAGGTACTGCTGAGACACCGGCCATGTGTTGGCACAAGACTGACCCCATATTGGATGGTCGTGTAAGTGACACCTCCCCCAGTGGTACAGCGCTCTGCACAGTATACCAGTAACACACCCCGGCCCACCACTGGCCACAACAGCCAGCACAGACACCCACAGTGGTGTGTGGAAGCATGCACCACACAAGATGCCACACAGGGTCTGGATAGACACCCACCCATACCCAAGGGCACAACAACACAGGGACACAGTGGTGGGGCAACCAAGCCCCCATCATGGGCCCATGTAAGCTGTGTACACACAACCTGCAGTCCACCATGGCACTGGAGTGCCAACCTCCCTGTGCCGGCACCATGGACCAATACCCCACCATGAGTCACCCGGAACACAAGCCACAGACAGTGGGGCACATCACCTGCAACACGCACAAGCCACAGCATGGAGGTGGGACAATGACTGTGTTGCCCACAGTGCCACCTGAGCCAGGAATGCACCACACCAGTGACATGGGCAACCCAGCAAAGCGACAGGTACAGTGTCCGCCATGCAGGGAATGCCACCACTGACATGCCAGCAAATCATGCAGGTCACAGACAGGCATGGGTGTCAGCTGCACAGGCCATGGATGGGCTGATGGGTGCACCATGGACACAGAGCACACGCCATGGACCTCTGCACACAGTCATCCAGTGCACGGGGCACAACACACACAACACAGACACTGACTGATATCCACCCCCACACCATAGACACCTCCACACGGAGACACACACATACCCATGACAGCACCACCCCTGATGCCATGCACACCACTGCAGCTGAGCACCTATAGCCCGCTGCAAATCAGAGACCACCACGGTATTCATAGAAAAGTCAAATATATTATAAAATATATATATAAACCATTTACAAGATCAACAAGAACTATATACAGGTGGTAGGGGACACAAATAAGGTGGGGGTGGGCAGGGGGAAGGGGTGGACAACTGGGATGGGATAGGAGGGGTGGGAGGGTTGTTCCAGGGGAGATGGGAGGTCAGGGACAAGGGACTACTGTTGCCCGTGCTGGTCCAGGCTCTGGCTCCGCCTTGCACATCACCTCCTCAATACCCCCGCCTCATCTATCCTCCAGAGGATGGCCACTGTATCCCGGGCCAGGGCGATTAGCTCCCTCAGGGTGTCTCGTATCTCCCTCAGATGTCTTGCACCTAGGACAAGGGAGCATAGTCAACACGTGTGAGTGCACAGCCCCATACAGCCCGCCCACTGTGCAAGGCATACGGCCATGGGACATACCACTGTGATGGTGTGTGACCAGCCGCAGTGATCACGTCCACAGAACATGCCCACCCAGGTGCATACAGCCATGCGGAATGCTGCACACACCCACCAGCTAAGTCACGCACAGCACCACCGTGCCCATGCAGTGACATGGCTATGTGGTACAATAGCAGTGGCACAGCCATGCACCTGGTGCATGCATGCACCACCAGTGACGCACACCCAGACATGCATTGCCACTGGACAGTGTTGACCATAACCAGTGGCGTGCATGGTAGTGATGTCAATGAATGGTGGCCATGCCCCCGCTGCCCACCCTGTCACACAGCATGCAATATTACTCAAGGATGTCTGTCACTCACCCTCATCAGGATGGTCAGGTGGCCGTTGTGGACCCTCGGCCTGCCTGGCTGTGGTCTCCACCACCCTCCGTGCTGCCTGCAAGTGGCATACCTCCTCCAGGGCCTGTGGGGACAAAAAGGAGAGAAGAACATCAGTGCACTCCCAAAGCAAAGCACCCCTGCCCCAAGGAGTGTGCCTCCCCAACCAGCCAGACCCACCCACCACACACCCTGTGAACACCACCACGGCCAAACCCAAACAGTTCCTCCCCCTAAGTGCTGGACACAAACAACAATGTGACTCATATGGGCGATAATAGTGTGTTGAAGGAACCCCTACCTGGTCGTGGTACCGTGCCCTTCCTAGCATGTGACCTCAGTCTTGCCAATAAATCCGGCTCCCTCCTTTGCAGGTCACCGTAATGGTGCCTGCACTGCTCTGCCATCCTGCCCCTGCCAGTCACTGCTTCATGGGCTGTGGCCACCTCTTGCCACACCTGGGACCTAGCCCTATCCAGGGGGTCCCCCCCAAACAGAGGCCCATGGTGTGGCTCCACTGTGGCCACCAAGTTCGCAAGCTGGACAGCAGACCATGGAGCAGCCCTTCACGCCATTGCGAATGCTATAGTAGGCAATATGGCGCTCTGCAGCATGGCACCCCACATGCAGATGCTGCACGGTACAGCGCTGCCATTCCCTATCGCGCTGTTACTGAACAGTGCGATAGAGGTGCACCTATGCCTGACACATGGTGCCAAGGAGGCAAAGGTTGGGCACAGGGTCAAGGGTCCGTGGCACCAGGCCACGCACAGCGCCATCGGATGACAATGCGTGTAGCGCGATTGGCTGCCTGTGTGCCAGCGCCATAGCGGACTATCGGGCAGTCGTGCTATTGTGCCTATGAAGGCCCATTGTCACAGCGCCATGTAGTGACCTTTGCTATAGAGCCACTGGCACAATGGTGACCATGCCCTGCATTGCCTACCGTGCACAGCACATCATCAGCACAGCAGATGCCTGCATCAGCAGTCTGGGCATGCGCAGTGAGGTGTACTACGCATGCCACAGAACTGCGCCACTGGCTCAGCACGTTCAGCACAATTGCGCAAAGCGCAATGGCGCAATATTCAGCCGTCATATGCTAATCATCCGATCAGCCATTCAATGGTGCAGCAATGTGAATTGCATCTAATTAAACTTGCTCCTCACCTAATTTGCACGGATTGCGCTATAAAGGTGTGACAAAGTGCTGCAGTGGCCATGGTTGGTTACTGCAGTTTATTGGTGAGTTGCATGCTATGTGGGAGAGAGGACTGTGGATTCAGGGACATGCATGGGACTGCACAGTCACAGATAACAACTGCCATCCTTACAGGCTATATAATGACCGAGCACGTTCTTGGAGAGGAGGACAATGGTGGTGGGAGGAGGAGGAGGCCGAATTCCACTAAGTCCGAAACCGAGGCCCTTTTCGATGCCTACCTGGATCAGGAGCCACTGCTCAGTGGACATCGGGGCACCCCTCAGGCCCATGCAGCTGCATGGGAGGAGGTAGCATGTGCCATGAACCTGCATGGCAGCCACCAGTGCTCTGTGCAGGAGTGTAAGAAGAAGATGGGTACAGACAGGAGGAGGGTAAAGGAGAAGGTGGCTGCTGTCAGGGCGGCATGTGCTGCAACAGGTGGGGGACAGCCGGAGGTGGTACAGCTCACCCCAGTGGAGGACAGGCTTGCTGCAAGCATGCATCAAAGTGCCATAGAGGGAGTTCCGGGTGGTGGCTTCCAGACGGGTGGTGGCCCATCTCTGCATGGTAAGCCATGGTCTGCCTTGGGGGGGCTGGGTAGATCACACGCAGTAATGCGACTTTGCTTTCCCTTACAGATCCTGAGCATCTGCATGGGTCAGCGGTGGTGGGCCTGTCCACTGTGGACAGTGGGATGGAGTCGGAGGTGGGACCATCCACCTCCACAGGTATGTGTGGGTCTGTACGACAGTGGGGCCGCCTGTCTGTCCACACTGATGTCATTGAGACAGGTGTGGAGGAAGCCCTGCCTGTGTCCCAGTTTGCTGGCATCCATGGATGCCAGCATGCTGTGGCTGTGGCCAGGGCAGAGTCCGGCACCAGTGATGATGACATGACCGTCATGGGCAGTGACACGTGTGTGCCACAGGATGGACACACAGCAGGGCAATTCGCGCCCATGGCTGTGGCTGGTGCCGCCGTGGGGGCCTGTGTCAGCACAGTCCCAGGCTGTGCCTGTCAGCACCAATGGGGCAGCACTGGTGTCTGTTCAGGACAGTGGGACTGTTGTGGCCACTGCGGTGGCACCACTGAGCCCTGGTGTGTGGCAGCCGGAGGGGCAGCATCAGCAGTCGCCCACGGGGCCTGGGGGTACAGGGTTCAGTGGCGGCATCTGTGCACTGCCTGTGGACATGCCCAGACCTGGTCCTGGTGCACAGTGCCCACCCTCAAGGGGTGCTGAACGTCAGGTCCTTGCACACCTTGAGGGACAGGATGCTGAGGAGGCTGATGACCTCTTGGACGAGCACACCTACCTACTGCAAGCATCGGTCCAGCAGCATATGTGGCTTGTGACATCCGTGGAAGCACTGTGTGTGGCTCTGGAGTGGGCAGAGGAGCATTGCAGCAGGGTCACTGACCGGATCCTGGCACGGATGGACCATTTGCGGGAGGATGTGACCGCTGCCATTGACAGGCATGCACAGGCGTTCATTGCTGTCATGGCCACAATGGGCACACAGTCAGGTGCCCAAGCATCGCTCACACCATGCAGTGCACTCTCCACACCCCTTTCCCGGTGTTGTGCGACTCCCACCCTGTTAACTCCGGGTTCAGCTGTGGGCATCCCGAGCACTCCTGGTGCAGGCATGTTCGGTGTGCTGCAGACCCCTGCACGGGCACGGTCATGTTCATGCAGTGGAACTCCTTGGGGACCATCGGTGCAACCCCATGAGGCCAATGGTCAGCCTGCCAGTGCTGGCGGGTCTCAGCAGGGCCGCCCACACTTCCGTGGTGGCTGTGGCACTGTGTCGCGAGACTGACCTGTCTCCCAGCATGGCTACTGTCTGGTGCTGCCCTGTGTGCATTGTGTGTTTCGGTGGGCAGTGCACAGGTGGGTACCTGGCTCTGCACTTGGACACACAGTCCACCTGCACACCCTCCCGGCTGCTGTCCGTAGTTACATGTGCATGATGATGTCTGCATTGCGCTGTACACCAAAGTGCAATGGTGCCCAGCATCTGACACATGCACATGGACAGGCAGTGGGCGTGGTGGCCTGTGGATATGTGTGTTGCTAGGGTTGGCGTTCTTGGTCGGTGTGCCTCCTGCCCTCTGTGCACGTTTGGTGCATTGTGTGTGTGTGTGTGTGTGTGTGTGTGTGTGTGTGTCCATCCACGTGGCGTGTTAATCCTCACCCATCCCTGGTTGTGTGTGTGCTTCTGTGCCCTGCCACTTCCCTTGATGGCATGCACCCCTGGTGTGTGTACATGCATGTTTGTGGGTTGTACCTTAGCCACTGGTGGTTGCACATGTCCCCATGACTTACCTGGGTTGGCTGAAGTGCTCCTCCATGATGGTGTCCCAGTGCAGCTGTGCCAGCCGGATCAGTCGGGGGTCCCGTCGGTCAAGGGGGGGCTGCCCATCACCATCGCCACCGTGTCCTCATCGCCCCCATCACTGTCCCTCTTCACCTGTACTGCTATCCCACATTCGTTGGCCATGTTGTGCAGGATGCAACAGGCCAGGAATATCCCACAGGCCTTTGAGGGGTTGTACTGTAGGGCACCGCCAGAGGTGTCCAGGCAATGGAAACGTGTCTTCAGCATCCTGAACACCCGCTCGATGACATTGCATGTGGTGGCGTGTGCCTCATTGTAGCATTGCTGAGATGGGGTCGTGGGCCGCCGGTAGGGTGTGAGCAGCCAGGGACGGAGTGGGTATCCACTGTCACCTGTGTGTAGAGGGTGGAGGTTAGTTTGGTGATCAGCATCGCCCTGCCCCAAGCCATGTAGGCCACTACCCATGGCACCTCTGACCATGCCCCCCCAGGCCCTCAATATGTCCATTTGGTTTGCATACTCACCCACTAGGTGTCCTGTGCGGATGTCCCCATTCTCAAATCAGTGGCACAGTGCCGACTGGTTCCAGATGTATGAATCGTGTGCTCCCCCAGGGTGCGTGGCACAGACATTGATGATGCGCCCCCTGGCATTGCATACCACCTGGCAGTTGATGCTGGAATAGCCCTCACGGTTCATGTATGTGGCCCCCTCGTGGCCAGGTGTTGTGCGTATGGCCACATGGGTGCAGTCTATTGCCCCTAGCATGCCAGGCATACGTGCTACCCTGTAGAACTCCTGTATGTTTGCTGTGCACTCCGCTGCTGTGCTGGGGAAATGGATGTACTCCTCAGCATGTGGCAGCAGTGCGCTGAGGAATTGGGTGAGGTGGCGTGACATGGCCAGCTGGGTTATGCCTGTGGTGTCCCCAGTTGGTCTCTGGAAGGTACCCATGGCGAGCAAGCACATGCAGGCTGTTACCTTGGTCTCCACTGACAGGGCATGACTCCGTCGTGTGGGTGCCTCATCACATCACTGCACAGCTCACAGATCTGCCTCAGCATTGCCCTGTTCAGGCGGTACCAGCCCACAATCTCTGTATCTGTGTACATCTCAAAGCTGGTGCAGGCTCGGTACCACCTGTTGGGGGCGTACCACTGATGGGCCCTTCCACGGCCAAGTCCCCCTGCCACCCACCTTCTCACCCCCCTCATTATGGCCTCCATGTGGAAGGTGGCACTGGCCATGTCCCTGGCTTGCGTTCCCCCCCCGGCAGCTGTTGCTTTATTCCCCCCGCTGTCCTGGCTGCTACCTCCCCTGCACCGGGTACACCTGTCTGTGCTGGCCTCTGAGTTGTGTGGCTCCCCACACCTTCCCTGTGCCTGTCTTTTGCTGTGGTGTTTCCCTGGCCTGCCCTGTTCCTGCCACTTGCCCTGTCTGTGCCTCTGCCTCTGTCTCATGTGGCTTCCCTGTAGCGTTCTTGTGCCTCTTCCTTGCTCCTTTTTATTTTGGCTCATTTCCGCTATGGCGCAACTTCCGCTTGCTCCACTGTTGCGCATTGCGTAAGTCTTTGAATATCACACTGCGCCATTTATGCATGGTTCCTCCCCCTTTGGTTGTGCATGCCTTCATTATCATTGCGCTGTTGCTCAGCATGATTTCGGGGGCACAACTGTCTCCTGCTGAATATCACAGAATGGTGCAAATTCGGACTTGCGCAGGCGCAACCCTATTGCGCATGGCTCAACTCTTTTGAATATCTGGGCCTTGGAATACTAAAGTGCTTATATCCCAGGAACTGTACAATGTAGAAAGAAAATTAAAATCTCATATTATTTATTACTTTCCTGGCTAGTTTTTTACTGCAGGGGGCTAAGCATTTTTCTGACGAAAAGTCCGTATCTCGAAGCGTTTCTGAGATACAGGCCCCGAAAGGTGCGGCAGACACCATGATGTTAGTCTATGGGAAACATTGTCAAATATGGAGTACCGTAACTTTGCAGCCCTCTAATGTTTTGTCAGCAAACCACCAAAAAGCACATCTGAGGAATCTTGGTTTTCTTCCCTCCAAATTTCATCCCAAAAGACCAAACCGTTCTTTTGCAGCAGGGTGGCAAAGGTTCCCTAATCTTTTTGGCCATAATTATGCATAAAGTAATTGCAGTGATTTGCACTTTCGCAAATAAAAGCTTGAAAGTTTTGAATATGCAACACTACTTTGTGACACTATAGTTTGCAAAAATGTTAAAAACATATTTCTGGGATGTTTAACCCCCCAAAAAAGACATGGCTAGCAAACTCAGGGCTCGACTAGGTGAACACAAAAATAATTGTGTCTCTAGAGGGTCCCAATTTTAAATGCCAAGCATTTCTATGACCACCAACTGAAAACAAAATGGTGGATTTGTGACACTGCCGGGGTCATTTGTGAATCTGTGACAGTAAAAACTGCATTTGCGACACTGTTGAACTTTTTAACTTTTCCCATTGACTATAATGGGAAACTTGTTTTTTGTACAATCTTTAAACCTTTTAATATTTTTTCACAAAATCTTTGAAAGGCACATCGAAGACCCTGGCCACATGTTCCCTGAAGGTTTCGGAGTGGTCGTGCAGAACGTGCAACCTGTAGGCATGAGCAAAGAATGCACAAAAAAGCATAAATATGACTTTCTACAATGCTATGTAGCTCCGCAACCATATATCTGACCATTACGAAACTTGGCAGATCTAGAGATCTATGGGACCACTCTGTGCATTCCAAATTTCAAGAAAATCTATCTTACAGTGGCAAAGTTATTAAGCTGCCAAATTTCACACTTTAAACTTAAATGGGGTACTCAACCCTGACTATAGCGGCACTACTGTGCCACTATATATATATATATATATATATATATACATATATATATATATATATTTATAAAATGCTTGAGACAGTCATGGTCAGCAGCACCAACAGCACTGGACAAACACCATCACATGACGCGTATATCAGAGCACAACGCACACCTGCATGTACCCCCTCCAAAACAATTTTGACATTTATAAGATAGATATACCACTCTGAGGGTATGCGGTCGCTCTGATATCACATGCAGCCTTGGGCGGTTGATGCACTCAGCCTTGCGGCCTAGTGCGAGCATAACACACACCAAGGCGTGCTTATATCAGAGCGCCGATCGCACACCTCAGAGTGGTGTATCTATTACATATATATATATATATATATATATACACACTACTATGTGTCATTGTTGTGGAGGCCTAAATGTCACCCCTTTCCATCTGAAATTACATTCACAAGCCACAGTTAATAAGAATGGGGTGACATTTAGGCTTCACAACCCCAATGACACACCCCATCAGTTGTCAATCTTGGGATGATGGGCAGGTCCAGGGGGGAAGGGCAACCCTAAAAATTTTTCATTTCCTGACTTTTTTTACGCTGAATGATGCATTAACGTGGTTTTTTGCATAGAATTCCCTTACTTTCTGAGAAAGAATAAAAAACTAAGAACTTGCACAAGTTGGTGAATTGATCCTCAGCCAGGAAGACTGTGGTGCCATGCAATGAAGTGGGACAGACTGAGACTCAGGCTCACTCAAGAGAAAAAAAAAAAATAATGAAATACAGCTCAGTTTTGATGTAAAGGATAGTGATCGAGTCTCAGCTCCTTCCCGACTACACAGGCATGCACTGTCAGCCTCAACACACTTGCTCCTCTCGTCCAGTCCTCCTCAGCTCGCATCAGCTCAGCTCACAAGTCCCTGCCTGTCTCGCAGTCACTAGCCACTCCGACCTCAGCTCAAAATCATGCTAGGCTAGCTCACTGCTCTGGAGGACAACAACAGTAGTGCTCTGTCTGCTCTGCATCACTGGTATGGTGATCTTTCTCCACCCAAGATGAAGATGCCACTGTAGGATTTGGTAGACAGTTCTCCTCAGTCTCTCTCTCCCGCAGTTCCGCACGAGTACAAGGCTCCTCTGATTAGGCTCCAAAGTGAAAAAACATAGTGCCTTGTTTGTTGAACTGGGGGCATTTAAACAAGCCACCCCTCACTAGTCACTCTTCCTACCTAAAATGGTAGCCAATCAGAGACATGCTGCACACGGCGACTACGCCCGTGGACCTGATTGAAACATGCAGTTACAAGATCCACAGAGTGCACACACCCCTGCCAAAAGCTTGAATAGGATGTAAGCAATAACCTACAACAGGGTGTGCATTTATTGGGGATTGATCAACACCCCGGGTGCATTGTGAGGCATGAGGCTGCAGGCTGAGTGTCCTCACAGCACCAGGGGTATTGATTAATCCCCAATAAACACACACCCTGGAGTGGGTTTTGCGCTTATAACATGGGCCAATTTTGGGGAGAAATGGACAAAAGCTGTTGGTATAACACAGAAAACACGTGGGAAGTACTTAGTGTTCTTCCGCTATTATTGGCTGTGGAACCACAGTTTTCTGTGTTCTGCCACCATTAAAATAGTTCAACAGATAGAAGTTTGTGGTGAACAGGCCACAGATTATTGAATCAAGCAGCACCTGGAACTTGTTATTGTGCTGTGAAAACTATACAGGTTGTTTTACTCATGCAGCACCTGCAACTTGTTATTCTGCTGTGAACACTGTGCTGTCTTTCTATAGTGCTAGTCTGTGCTAACACTGCATATGTTCTTTTTTTGTTCGACTACACTCTGTGATTTCACACATGCCCCCCCCCAACAACAATACTGAGGTTTCAAACTCCATAGTGTGCCCAGATCACGGCATAATTAGCACAGACAGGCATTATTTACTACAATTTCACTACGGGACTTCAGACATTATACTGCTCGATGCAACTTCAGCACTTACATGTGGCACATCGGACACCCGCGCCCCCTCCACGACTACACTAACCTTTGAAACTCCCCTGTGCACCCACATCACAGCATTAGTTACACACACAGGCATTACTTAGTATCATTTAACAACGGCACTTCACTCATTATGCTGCTGCTGCATGATGGAAATTCGTCACTTACATGTGGCACACAGACGATTGCAATTGGGGTGTAATGTGGCACAAGGTGTAGCTGAGTGCCATATTGCCTCAAGGAGGTGATTAACAGACTGTTAATCTAACCCTTGTACATACATTATTGCTATTATTTTAAGTTTATTGTGTGCAACACTTTTAAGTACTTCTCTAAAAATGATTTATATTCATTTCCGCATTATGTTATGTAAAATAGTTCTTCCCCACTGGTTGGGATCCTGATTGCCGTGTTAGTTTTATAGAGAACCACTGGTATGTCAACAGTGGACTGTGCTTTGAAAAGTGCTGCTGTACAGTAACTTGTGCTGATGATGAACAAGTGATGTTACAAATTAATATTGTGGAGGGCTGTGTTTTAAACAGTGTTCCCTGCAGGCTCAAAATACAGTATGCCATAACACTGAGAATAAACCATTTAGAAATGCTAATTTTTTTTTTTTTAGTTGTTTAACCAGGAGTGGCACACTAAGCTGAAAGCTTTTTTACAGGTGTGACCTGGGAGCAAAGGGAAGTTAAGTGACTTGCTCAGGGTCACACAGTATGCAAATGGAAGCTGTTGGATTCAAACCCAGGTCTGGTCTGCTGGATGTCACCAGATTTGTAGTTCAGAGCCTTAAACCACTGCACTGTACTGCCTCCACAATTTTTGTTATTTTTAAAATGACAGTTTGGCTCCTGGGCATGCGTAGCGGCCCTTTTGTGCTATGAAGATTGTGAAACGTGTGCATGGTAACTCGTACATTTATTCTTTGACAGCTGAGTGATAGAATTAGGAAAAGAGCAAAGCAAAGTTGGAAGCTGAGGCTGGACATTTGGCTTTGCACAGGTCAGCATTTTAACCCCCCTTCACACAACCCTTTCCCCTCAGTGAGTCAGAAATGTGATTGTGTAGGAAAGTTCTCAGTTATATTGCTGACAGTACAAAAAAGTAGAAAAACAGAACCACACACGATATTACAGTGCAATATTTGCTTTGTTTGAATAACCTTTATTGAATTCATTTCATTTTTGACAACGACTGTACATGTAGTGCAGTGAAAGACACCTTTTCCTAACGCTTAGCAGGTCTGCGAGATGGATTGCAGACTGAAATGTGGTGTATTTGCTTTCCTTTTAAAAGCTGCTTATTCTACATGTACTGACATTTACATTTAAAAAAGATAACTGTGAAAAAGCAGTGCTTGTAGTCAGACCATACTTTGACACATTTTTACATTTAATACAGCCCCTTTGTGTGGATTGTGAGAAACACGGCAATTGGAGCTTTTCACTTCACAGCTCAGAAAACTCAGAGCTGTCAGATAAGCCATGGCACACCATGCTGCTTGGAGCTGGGCACTGTATAGGTGCTTTTAGTTTATTTACTAAACAGATTTAATTATTTCAGTGGTTTTCTGACCTCAGAACACTGCTATACTTGAACACATTTTCTTAACTAGAATGCCATTTTTTGGCTGACGATATTGGGTGAGGTTGCTAATGTTAACAACAGGATAATGCTTATCACTGTAACTCATCTATCTCTTTCTCAAACAAAACAATTAATTAATGACTGTTGAAATGTGGTGTGAGTTTACTAAAGAAGTATTGTGTATTGCTACGCGGTAGATAAGTACTGTGATGTCAGGAACAGTGACAGCCATTTTTTTTCTTGTGGCTCTGAGCACTAACTGGTACTTGTTGTTTGTCATGCCAGATACATGGGCACTAGTAATCAGGCTGGAGAAGATAAGTTAACATGGGTTAATGCAACCCTCTCGGAATTATGCCAGCCAATCAGATCATGTATATTATGCTCACCTTATAATAATTAAAGAAAATCCCAAGTCCCTAACAACTGACTGACTCTTTTTTTTTTATTATTATTAGAAACACCACACAGTGATCAGGCTGTACATGGTAGGTTAATGTGGGTTAATGTAACCCTCTCAGAACCATGACAGCCAATCATATTCCTCTTATTTTCTCTTCCTTATAACAATAACCATAAACACAGAACAGCTGTAAATCAAAAATTATAAGGAATTTTTGGGAAACCACTGACATGGTTCGACAGGAGGCCCCTGATAAAACCCCACCCTCATTTGACTTCCTAGGGCACTGCTGGGCTGAGAAAATTCATTTCTTAATTCGGCCATCTCGTCCCTCACTCGTGATGCATGATCGGAATCAAAGAATCTCACGATCAAAGAATTTGCAGGCTAGCGATCAAAGAATTTGCAGGCTCACGATCAAAGAATTAAAAATGCTGTAATTCAAAAATTATAAGGAACTGTGGTAAATCACCACCATGGTTCAACAGAACAAAGCCCCCGAGCAAAATCCACCCTTATTTGACTTCCTAGGGCACCCCTGGGCTGAGAAAATTCATTTTTTAATTCAGCCATCTTGTTCCTCACCCACAATGCATGATCGTGAACAAAGAATCTCATGTTCAAAGAATTTGCAGGCTCATGATCAAAGATCATTAGTGAGCCATAATCAAAGATTTTAAAACCTTATAACTCTATTTTTTGACCATTTTGGATGAAACCAAAGGCATGGCTCGTTAGATCAGTGCTCCCTGAGTAAAACCCATCCATGTTTTACTTCAGAAGTGACCCCTGAGCCGAGATATTTGTGTTTTTGCAATTGGAAATCTAAAAACAAGATGGCAGACCTCGCGATCAAAGAATTCTCAGGGGCAAAGATTCTTGATCAGCAAGGCTGCAAATTCTTTGACCGCCAGGTGGAACCAGATGGCCAGAACCCCATTCTATGTTTGCAAAACACGCATATAAATTTTTCCATCGACTTATAATGGGAACTTAAAAGTGGCATAACTTTTGAATGCCTTAATATTTTTTCAACAAATGAAAAGTGGCATGTTCGGCTACCAAAGCTCCTTCAAATAAGCCATCTCGTAGAGTGACGTGCTACATGATGGCCACAGCCACACAGGGCCACATACAAAATCCCAAAAGCTGCGTTTTTGTGCACAAAGACTGTAAGCCCGACTGAAATGAAATTTATCATATCAAGAGATCTACCATGCCCCACCACACATACCAAATTTCAGGCGAATCTGTTGAACAGGTCCAAAGGTATTAACGCACAAACTTTTGACTTTAACATAGAAGTGACATCTCAACCCTAAATATAGTGGTCCAACTGCGCCACTATAATATATATATATACATATATATATATAAAAAAAATGAGTAGGAAACAAGTACTCTGCTAATTGGTTGAAACACATCACATGACCATGCATATATCAGAGCACGACTGCACACCTGCACTTTCATCCCCCTCCAAAACAATTTTGCCATTTTATAAGATAGATAACTCACTCCAGGATGTGCAGTCTCGCTCTGATATACGCATGCCTTAGGTGGTTAATGCATTTGGCCTGCAGCCTTGCGCATACAAATACTACATGGTATATATCAGAGATACCCACCACACACCCTGGAGTGGGTTATCTATTACAGATATATATATATATATATATATATATATATATATATATATATATATATACTGTACTGTACATACCTACATATACAGTGAAGCCCACCAGGATGAAGCCCAACTCTGCAGAATTCAGCAGTAGAGTTACTGCAGAAAACAATGCAATTCCAGTGGACGTTAATCCATTTTGTCATGTAGGAAATCTGTGACACTATACTTCATCCTGGTGGGCTTCACTGTATATGCCCCATACATTTATATATCCCACCACACATAACCTTACTAGATTTAAGCACCCCACTTCCCCAATTTCATAATATTTTCCATGCAGCACTTCCATCCCTGTCCCCTGCTTTATGTCAGAATTATACTATTTTTAGAGGAACAGCTGTAGTGCTTGGCAACTGGTCATCTCATACCGCAAAGGTACAAATGTTGCTTTACAACTGAAATTAGTTTCAAAACAATGCACAGAAAATATTGATTTATGACTCAAAAAGCTCCTAAGGTAGGCAAGCAAATGCTATGTCTTACCTGTGTGGAAGAGAAAAATGTGTCAGCTGTGCTTAAACTACAAACAGTAATTGAGTAATATCTGTGTAAACATGCAATATTATCCTATTGTCAAATAGGAGATAATTTTGCAGTGGTGTTACAATGCACAAAATTGTGAGTAGAAAGTAAAATTTACTTGTCTAATACTCACATCGCTGTTGTAGTACATACAGTACTTACATGCATATAAACTGTAACACACAAAATAGCATTGGTTGCATGTACAGAACAGTTACAAGGCACAAGGCAGAGCCAAGTGACTTAGCATCCTGCTATAATGGTTCCATGTCATAACATCAATCGCCAAAACTGTGATTGCTGTTTCAGCGAGTCTACATCACTGATATGAAAAAAGGTGATGGACACTCCCAGCAGCCACATGAACACCGAATGCAAACTAATATATCTATGCGGGGGGGGGGGGCTGTGCCTCCTACATCCCCCTCCAGAGGGCTTTGCTCCCCTCCGCACCCACCTTAATTTAGATTCTCAACTCTAGGGAGTGCATACCGGAGAGGGACAGAAACTTGAAAAAAACATTAAACTCCTACAAACACTCTGGACAAAAACATTATACCCCTACTCTGCCCCGAACCCTAGACCTTCCCCATTACAGCCAGCCACCCTCACCACCACACCACATGGCCAGCTTGGCAACACCAGGCCACACAACCTCACACATACCTTCATTATCATCATCCCTCTTCTTCCGTAAGGCCTCCTCTGTATTAGTCTACAGTTCTCACTCCTCTATATTCAGTGTTCTTGCTTCACTACTCTTTCAGGGTAGCTCACATTACAGGTGCTGAGATATGTGAGTCACTCAGTCTCAGTCGCCCATATCACGGTATACCTGTTGCTCCATATAAAGTGCTAGCCTTCTGGTATCTACTCACACATGTTCTGTCACATGTACCTTATATTTAACTGCAGACAGTCACAGAGTTATGTTTTTATAAAGCTGCAGTCTTGTTCTGTCCTTGCTTGAGATGCAATTTCAAATTGATTCCCAGAAGCCATGAATTACAAAGCTGTTCGTAAACACTGGAGTTGTAGTACTACAATTTTTGTTGTACCGCACATTGATACCTAATTAACAAGTAAGACATGAAACATATTAAGCTATGGGGACATTATGTCTAGTATCAGCAGCCTTGGAAGGCATGAGACAAAGCTAACCACGTGTAATCTGTGCCACTGAGTACTCATACAAGAATCATTATCCATGAACTCCACTATACAGTATGTGATAAAAAAGTGACACTGTGCATGTTTGCAAAACATATACATTGACAATAGACTAATGATATTCTCAGATTCATGATTTGTCTAAATATAGACCAATTGTCATTATTATATGACTTTCGCAAGCCATCATTACAAAATTTAAAACAAAGTTAAGACACCTTGGGCCCGATTCTCAAAAGTTGGCACATGCTGCACCAAAGATGTCTTGCACTGATTGTTGGTGCACCGGGGACCCTGCACCTGATTCTATATTGGGTAGAGCCCTGGTGCAAAGTCCCATGGCTTGTGACAACTTGTCCCTGTGCCACACAGATGGTGCAAAAGGAAGCTTTGCCACAGGCTGTGAGTTGGTCCTGCAACAACAGCACAATAAACAGGTGCCTGGTGCCTAGTGCCACCCCAAGCCCTGATCTCCGATCCTTGTGTGAAGAATAATAAATATATGCCCTATAAGTCTAGGGCACCCTGCCCCCTAACAGCCCCAATCCTTGTGTAAATAATAATAAATATATATCACCCTGTATGTATAGGGCATCCCCAGCCCCCACAACAGCCCTGATCCCTCTGAAATATATGCCAAACATTCCCTAGTAATATAGTGGTCCCCCCAACCCCTACCTCAGTTGGCAGTGCCTGTCACACTGCTCTCCCGTCCCCGAGTGGCAACCAGCACAGCCCACCTCACACCTCTGCAGCTGGTCGCTGACTGAGGTATCAAGGAATGCATGTTGCAGGGGCGGGGGGTGCCCTAGATTTACAAGGCGATATATTTATTATTTTTGAAGTGGGGAACGGAGATCTGAGCTGTTGGGTGGGGTTAGTGTGTCCTAGACTTACAGGCATATATTTATTATTATTTACACAGGGATCAGCAATCTGGGCTGTTTGGGGGGGTATTCTAGACTACCAGGGACATATTTCTATTACAGAAGGGAGGATCATGGTGGGGGGTGGCATGTACTACATGGGATCAGGACTGTGGGAGCATTGTGGTGCGACCCCCAGAGGACAACTAAGTTCACTTAGACCAGCACCTGGTTGGTCTAATGGTAGTTCAAAAGTTGTCCTTTGTGGGGAGTGTTTAGAATACTGATTTAGGGGATGTGGCAGCTTGAGTCTGCTGTAAGCCCCCTAGCACCATGCTGCAGCCGATGTTATGGCATATAGCTGGTGCAAGCCCTCTTTGCCACAGGCTGCTTTTGAAAATGGCTCAGGGCGCATTTTTTGATGCAAGGTTCCACTTGCGTCATTTATGTTTGACGCAGGCAACTTGTGTTATTCTAAGGGATTTAAGAACCGGGTCCCTTGTCTTGAACAACAAGACATAGAGTGCTGAAATCATGGGAGAACTACAGTTCACTAAGCAACTCCGAAATTGCACTTTGGGACACATTTGCATAGTTATAGTACCATTTCCTGAGCACTGCCACTGCCCAACAACATACTGTTAAACATATTAGCAGAAAATATAGAACAATGGCATTTTTATATATATATATGGGTGCGGTCGCGCCCCTATATTTAGGGTTATGAAGCTAAACTAAATATTTTGTACATTAATAACTTTGGACCCATTCAACAGATTTGCATGAAATGTGGTATGCACAGTGGGGCATGGTAGATCTCTTGACTTGCCAAATTTTGTTTCAGTCGCACTTATGGTTTTTGCACATCAAAACGCTGAAAAATGCACTTTTTGCCAGTTATGTGGGCAGTTTTTCAGATTTTGTCTGTGGTGCTGCGTGGCCGTCCCATTATAAGTCAAGTGTGTAGTGTGCCACTCTGCAACTTGACATGTTGAAAGAGCTTGGATTAAGGAACATGTTGCGTTTTGTTTGGTGAAAAAATATTAATCCATTTAAAAGTTATTAAAGTTTTAAGTTCCAATTATAAGTCTATGGGAAAATTTATATGGTTATTTTGCAAACGAGGAATGGGGTTTTGGCCATCTGGTCCTTCCTCACGATCAAAGAATTTTCAGGCTCACAATTAAAGATTCTTTGATCTCGAGGGAAGGACTAGAAGGCCAGATGTGGAGGGATTAGATAGACCAATTTTAACAACTTTTAAAATTAAATATCTTGAAATGGTTTGGTCTTTTAACTTGAAATGTGGAGAGTGTTGACGGGATGTCCTGTCTATATGAATTATGGTGTTTAGGTGTTAGAAAATACATTTTTTTGTGGCGATATGGTGTGGCAAAGTTTATGTTTTGCAGACAGCATTTTACATTGTGGTAGTGGCTTAAAATTTATAGGGTAGCTAGCCTTATTGCCATGGACATACTTTTCAGTTGTTAGGTGTGTAAAATATAAACAGGTGCAGAATTCTGCCACTCCAACCAATGAATATCTCAAACTTTAAACTGTTATATCTCGGACACGGTTTGGTCTTTTAAATTAGAATTTGCAGGGTGTTGAGTGGATGTCATAGAGATGTGAGTTATGCTATTTAGGTGTTGTGGAAATAATGTGTTACAGAGATATCCAATGATGTAATTTACATTTTTCCCATAGGATTACATTGCAGTCTGTGTCATGGCTTTCAGCGCCGTTATCTCGGAAATGAAGCACGATATAGACTTTTCGCTACAAGTGGCTTAGATCACCTTCAAGTGATCTAGCCACTGGAAAAAGATTTGAAATTATAAAGTAAGCCTGCAGTGGAATTTTGTTCAACGGATTTACATTAAATTTGGTATGTGCAGTGGAGCGTGGCAGATCTACTGATTTGCCAAATTTCATTTCAGTCGGACTTATGGTTTTTGCATACCAAAATGCTGAAAAATGCACTTTTTGCCAGTTATGTGGGCAGTTTTTTTTGGTTTTATCCGTGTTACTGCATGGCCTTCATGTGTCACGCTACTGTGTGACGTGGCTCATCTGAAAGAGATTGGGTCAAGGAACATGCCACGTTTTGTTTGGTGAAAAAATATGAATCCATTCAAAAGTTATTAAACTTTTAAGTTCCCATTATAAGTCAAAGGGAAAATTTATATGGCTATTTTGCGAAAGAAGAATGGGGTTTTGGCCATCTAGTCCAGCCTCACGATCAAAGAATTTGCAGGCTCGCGATCAAAGAATCTTTGATCGCTAGGAATTCTTTGATCGCGATGGCCGCCATCTTGTTTTCAGTTTGCAGTTGGAAAAATTCAAATATCTCAGCCCAAGGGGGACTTCTGAGATGAAACAATTGTGAGTTTTGCTCAGGAGTCTTCCCTCTATCGAGCCATACCTGTAGTTTCTTTCAAAATGGTCAAAAAATAGAGTTTTTAATGTTTTTATTCTTTGATCATGGCTCGCTAGCGATCTTTGATCGTGAGCCTGCAAATTCTTTGATCGTGAGATTCTTTGACCGCGATCTTTGATTGTGAGGGTGTGACTAGATGGCCACTTGAAAAAATCAATTTTCTCAGCTCAGGGGTGGCTTATTAAGCCAAATGAGGGTGGGTTTTGCTCAGGGGGCTTCTTTCTATCGAGGCATTGCTGTGGTTTCATGCATTTCTGCCTAAAAATGGACTTTTAACACTATTTATTGTTTGATCATGACCCTGTAAGTTCTTTGATTGTGAGCCTGCAAATTCTTTGATAGCGAGATTCTTTGACTGCGATCTTTGATCGCGAGGGTGTGCCTAGATGGCCACATGAAACATTCAATTTTCTCAGCACAGGGGTCACTTCTAAAGGAAAACTAGGGTGGGACCTGATCAGGGTCCTTCGTTCTGTCGAGTCATGGCTGTGGTTTCATGTATTTTTCTCTAAAATTGAGTTTTAACATTTTTTATTCTTTGATCATGAGCCTGCAAATTCTTTCATCGTGAGCCTGTAAATTTGTTGATCGCGAGATTCTTTGATCATGAGATTCTTTGATTGCGATCTTTGATCACAAGGGAGGTACTGGATGTCCAGATTTGAAGGGACCAGATAGCACAATTTTAAAAATGTTTCAAATTAAATATCTCAGAGATGGTTTGGTCTTTTAACTTTAGATTTGGAGGGTGTTGATGGCATGTCCTGTAGATGTGAATTATGGTGTTTAGGTGTTGGACAATAAATTTTTTGAGGACATATTGCGTGGCACAGTTTACATTTTGTGGACAGCATTTTCCATGGTGGTAGTGGCTCGAAATTACTAGGGTAGCTAGCCTTAGTGCCATGGATGTACTTTTCAGTCGTTAGGTCTGTAAAATGTTAATAGTTGTGGAATTTTGCCAGTGCGATGAATGAAAATCTAAAACTTTCACATTTTATATCTCGGAAACAGTTTGGTCTTTTACATTGACATTTGGAGCGTGTTGAGGGGATGTGCTGTCCATGTGAATTATGGTGTTTAGGTGTTGGAAGATTCATTTGCTGCACCCATATTGCGTGACACACTTTATGTTTTGCGTATGGCATTTTTCATTGTGGTACTGGCTTCACATTTATAGGGTGCCTAGCGTTACTGCCATGGAGATAATTTGTAGTGGTTAGGTGTCTGACATGTAAACAGGTCTTGAATTATGCCACTGATGACTGACACTTTGCTTTCATTCAAGGTGGTGGGCCCCACACTCACACCCATATGCTCTGCCAGCAATACATATGATATTCAGTACTTGTACTCTTATCTTAGGCAGGAATTTGCAAGTTGGTGGGCACACAGGGCCTGAAGGTCCCTGCAGTCCCACCAACTTGTGCAACTTTCTCCTTTTCTATTCTTTCTCAAAAAGTAAGGGCAATCTTTGCAAAAAACTTTGTTAAAGCATCATTTAGGGTTAGAACACAAAAAGTCAGGAAATGAGACCTTTAGGGTTGCCCCACACCCCCATATACCCGCCCATCATCCCGAGATTGACAGCTGATGGTGTGTATCATTGGGGTTGTGAGGCCTAAATGTCACCCCATTCTTCTTTACTGTGGCTTGTGAATATGATTACAGATGGAATGGGGTGACATTTAGGCCTCACAACCCCAATGACACACCCTGTCAGCTGTCAATCTTGGGATTATGGGTGGGTCTATGAGGGGGGATGGGGCAACCCTAAAGGTCTCATTTCCTAACTCTTTGTGTTTTAACCCTAACTGATGCATTAACAAAGTTTTTTGCATAGAATATATATATATATATATATATATATATATATATATATATATATATATATATATATATATATATATATATATATATATATATATATATATATACACACATATATATTTAGATGAATAAGACTTTTCCTATTACCAAGCAAATAATTACAGATTCATGTCACTTGTTAATATAAATGGAGTAATTTACACAATACCTTTTGCTAAGCAGTGGATGATGCATCATACACACCAAAACACAACTTCCTTTAGCACCTACATAGGAAAAAACAAGTTTGGTGATGGTTCTCCACCATTTACTATGCTTCTCTATATGAAAAAGGATCTTTTTTTGTGACCCATTTTGTTTTTCATATAAAACTATATTGTTTTTTGTATAGCTAATATAAAAAATAATTTCTACACACCCGACACTTTCCTGACACATGTCTGTATTGGTTCCCATATGAAAAAGGATCCTTTTCCTTAAGCCTAGTTCTTTTTTTTTTTGTATGAAAGGTGATCCTTCACTTTCACCTGGTAGTTATTGGCCAATTTCTCTTTTAAACACCAATCTACAAATCCTAACTTGAGTTTTAGCTTATTGCCTCCAAACGGTCAGTGATGGCTTGATGAACCTGACACTGGTGGGTTCCGTGGCTGGTCGTCTTTCAAGTGACCACCTCCATAAGCTCCATTATCAAATGTCTGCATCCAGAGAGAACAGGACCGCAGCTGTCTTGGGCTCCCTGGACACAGAAAAAGCCTTTGACAGGGTCTCCTGGCTGTATCTTTTTCTGGTTTGGGAAAAAACTTGGTTTCCCTCTGGAATTTATCACTTGGATCAAAGTGTTGTACTCTGACCCAATAGTCTGGGTCTGGAGTGATTGGATACTGTTAGCCCCCTTTATACTGCAGAGAGGGACTCAGCAGGAATGCCCATTATCAGCATTTCTTTTTAATCTATATCTCAAGCCCCTTATTTGTTATATACAAGATAATTTGACAAGTCATGGCATGGAGGAAGGAGTGGGCCAATATAAATTATTTTGTACTGGGTCATTATATTGCACGCTTAATAGCGTATGGCATTATGGTGAAACCCGGACCTGTGCGCTCCCCGAGTTGGACCTCTCGGAGTTGAGAATCATTAGTGGGGGGAGTCCGGGAGTGTATCCCCCCATAATGGGGGGTGTGGGGGTGGAGCCCCCACAGAAGAAAGACATGATGTCTCATGGCATTAATCACGCAGTAGGATAGTGCCATGTGGCATTATGTCTTGCGACATAATGACCCCCTGTCAAATTATTTACATATGCGGATTATCTTTTGTTACATACTGAGGAACCCTATATATCTATTCTGACTGTCTTGGGTGAAATTCAATATTTTTCAAATGTATCTTGATATAAGCTAAATTTGGAAAAGACTAAAGTCTTGCCCCTTAATGTTTATGTTCAGAAGCAGGTAATCTTAGATTTGGGCCAACATGGGAACCTAAAGGGCTGACCTATCTAGGTATCCATCTTACCAGGTTTTCTTCATCCCTTATAAAAGAAAACCTTGTTTCCCTTTTGCAACAGGTTAAGCTTGATTTACAGTGCTGGGCTTCCCTACCCTTTCACTTTGGGGGCATATCAGTATAGTCAAAATGAATCTTCTTCCCTGTATTCTCTATCCCTTGAGTATATTATGTCTATGTCTTCCTAAATCTTGTTTTTCTCCTCTTCAAGAAGTGATAAATTCCTGCCTTTGGAAGGGGAACACCGTTAAACATGCCTACTCCAAACTTACTGTCTCCAAAGACCACGGAGGGCTGCATCTCCCTAATTTTGTTTCTACTTCTCAGCTTTGTATGGTAGTAAATTGCTGTGATGGGGACGAGATTGGTTGATGCAAAGCATCAACACCTACATTCCACTTTGGCTCCTGATTGAAAAGGGTCTTTCTCAGCAGAACGGGACTCTGCTTAAAAGTCTTCTTTTTTCTTAATCCAACATGTTTACCCAATAGACTAAAAATTTCACTGATATTGTGGTCCTTAAAAGCCCTTCGACAGTTATGTCTTCATATGGGCTCAGACTGGATGAAAGCACTTGCTCAATCTGTTTTGGGTAATCTAAACATGTGTATAGTGCATCACCTGATCTCATTTATTTTCTGTCCTCAACTGCAAACTGCCACTATTGGTGACTTACAGTTGGAGGGCCACTTTTGTCAATTGATGGTATCAGAGAGCACTATCTTCTACCCTGAACTTTTGGTTTTAAGTATCTCCAACTTAAACAGGCAATTGCCTCTTATTTGGGCTCTTCCCCTGGTCCTTCCATGATCATTTAAATATTCCCACCCTCACTTCTTTATCAGAACAACCCCATTCTGTGTCAAGACTTTATAAGTTCTTTCAGGCAAAGGATCCTACTAGCCCAATGGTCATCTGCTATTATTGGAATCAAGCTTTGAGTTTACCCACAGAACCTTGATTGTGATATACCATGTGGCAATTAATTGTATAAATTTATAAAACAGGACAGGTATTGTCTGATTTAATTTAAAATTTTGCAGAATTTATATTACACCCCTTTGCAATTGTATAAAATGGGGTGGTTCCCCTCACTGACTTGTACTAGATGTGGATTAGAAGAGGGTAATTTCAAACACCTTCTATGGGAATGTATTAAAGTAGCCTCTTTTTGGAATTCTATCAACGTTTCCTTGGATCCTCTTCTAGGGCTTGAAGAATATTTTAAGCCCCAGATTTGCTTGATTGTTTCTATCCTGATGATCTTTTTGTCCCACAGAAAGCATATATGGCTCTGGTGGCAGTTAAGGACAAGCTAATAATTTTGCAAAACTGGTTAGATGATGCCATTCCCACATACAAAGAATGGCACCAAGAAATTCTTTAGGCCCTTATGGTTGAAAAGCAAACTGCCCATGTAAACAAAAACTAAATAAAAAATAAAAATGTTCAAGGTAGGAAAGAGAGATACTGTGCTCATTGGGAGCTACTCCATACTTTATTGTCCATGTCTGCATCATCATAAAGGGATATAATTGTTGCAATAGTCATACATTTCTTGTAGCATTATCATTTTTTCTTTTTAAAAAACCTCTGTTGTTTGTATTGTTCTAACTTTAGGAAGTTATTGTCCTACTAATGATTATGGGTGCTTTTTTATATGCTTTTGTGATCTGGTGCTTGAGGTCTGGGGAGGGTGGGGAAGAAGGGTGGTATTTCTTTGATCTTGTTATAATTGTTGTTGTTTCTTGTTAGTGTTTGTGGTTGTTTGTACTTTGTTTTATGTAATCTTTGAAATTTTCAATAAAGTATAGTTTATTGAAATAAAATAAATGAAAGGTGATCCTTTCTTGAATGGGTCATACGGAAAAAGAACCTCGGGTGACTCGGGATGTCTCTAATCAATTTCCTATCCCTTATCATATGAAAAAAGATCCTTTTTCATGATTTGGTTTCCTTTTTCATATGCCCCCATATGAAAAAGAAATTTCTCTGACAAAAAATATTTGAAAATCAAAAGGAAGTACAACCTACCAGCCAACAGAAGCATGTCTTCACCTCTAGACAAACAAGGAAGTTTGCCAACTTGGATTTCAAACAGAGAGAAGCAAGACAAAATGCTATAAGTACCTGTCTGATCTCATTAATTAATTTTATATGCACTTAATTTTGAAAGCTAAAAATAGCAGTTTCTAAGGGTTAAGAATTAAAGCTGAAGTTACAGTAGAAGTGTTGCAGTACAGGTCACATTTTTAACTAGAAATATAATTTGAATATTGCAGGTCTACTACATTCTTACCACTTAGGACTCCAGACAAAAAGGAGGAAGGACAGGCTGTGAACAAGTATACATCAGTGTGCAGTGACCATTGGCAGAGCAGAATATTGCTAGATTTGCAATATTAGTCCATCAGACCTTTTTAATTTCCCTCCAAAACAAGTATCTGTCTTTAAACAATTTAACCAAACCATTTAATCAATCACAGTTTTTTTTATTAACATATACAGATAGATGTTAGCCAATAAAATGTCAAGAATGACAGTTGTTGCTACCTCATTCTGTCCTCTGCCTGTTAACAGACAAAACTGGTAAACTGAAACTATCAGTTGGCAGAGACTACTAAGAGAGACTGACACATATTTAAGATTGCTGTCGCTTTACAAAATCTTGAGAAAGAGTAAGCATGACAGAAGGCTTCACAACAACAATTTGGATTCTGGGTAGTTCAATCATGTGAAGGGCTGGACAGTTCACCAGGAGGAGCCATTTTGGAAGTGATTTGAAGTTGGAAAATTGTCTCATCCACTGGTTTGGAAAGGGTGGCATGAGATGGCAGCAGCTCATGTCGATGATGCACTGACCTTTGGACACTCACCCTGAGCCATACATACTACTCATCCACCTTGGAGTTAATGATTTTGCTATAAAAGGGGATAGATTTAATAGAGACAGTTAATTATGATTTTGCTGTACTGCAGGGAATGTTGAAAAACTATAAGACTCTGTATTCAGATATTACAAAATGCTTGATCTGGAGAGGCCAGCAGTATATACCTGTAATTGAAAGATCATGCAGAAAGGTTAACATTCAAATATCTGGCTTCCTGTGTAATCTGGGTATGCACAGTATTACCCACCCCCTAATTAAATATTATAATGATTGGCTTTACCAAAAAGATGGTGTGCATCTCTTAGACACTGATAATGCTATTTTCCTGGGGGATCTCCACCAGGGGAGCTGAACTGTGTTGTGATGTGTTATCACAATCTGTACATATAAGATCAGTTCCCTAATGGCACCCTACAATGGCTGTTTTCAGAGCCACACTTACCTTGGTCAAAAAATAGATGAACTACCCCTTCATTACATGCATATGTATTTTTTTTTCTTTAATTTTTGTGTTTTTTTTTGTGCCACAGACCCTGCCTCTTATTTTGGAAAAATTAGTGTTTGAGCACCAAAATGGCTAGGTTTGACACAAGCAGGCACCAGCACCAATGAATCAATGCACTGAAAGGGAGTGCTGCAATCTTCAGGACAGGCTTGTGGCAACACAGGGTAACAATGGTGATCCACCAGTTGGTCAACATGATCACAGACAGGTCATCCGTGACATGCCCAGCCTTGTGGAGGGCTGAGAAGATCAGGGTGGGGTGGGGAAACAAGTAACCCTAATTGGATAACTGAATGAAGACTAAGGGTCTATGAGCAGATCAATGCAGCATGTCCACCATGGGGGAAGGGATAAACCTAACACAAAGCACCAGCCACCGCAGCTGTAGTGTGTATAGTGTCAGTGAGTGGAGCATGCATTCACAACTGTACCACAGGGTAGTCCCCACCCAGCAAGGGTTTCAACAGTAGCATGATAAGTCATGCAGTATAAGCCCTTCCTTGTGAAAGGTGCAAAGGCTCAGTCTTATGGCAGTAGGAAGAACAATTGTGACCCAGAACCCCATCAACATACTGGCGGATGAGTCATCCAAGGCATTGACAGTATGTGTCTGTTTTTTTGGGGAGACTAATGCAGCACCAGCACAGTGGGGGATGGTGAGTCACAACTGTCACAAATGTCCACCACTGCAGCATTATTCTGGCTGCTGTCAGTGGCTGTAGGTTGCCTACACAAGGGTAGCATTGGGCCATCTCCATTCAGTGAGGCCTTTAGCGTTGCCACAACAACTTATGTGGGACATGCTGTGCCTTATAGAGGTCTGCAGTGGCTTGACCTTGTGGGGGTAACAACTGGCCCCAACTGGGAACTACTGAGACAGTGTACATGTTTGTGAGGAGGGAGGTGGACAGAGCAGTGCCAACATGGAGGGGGGAGGGGCAGTGGAGTCAGACCTAGGAATGTATGATATTTCAATGTTGTATTATGTTAGGGTTACAGTAATTGGAGCTATAACATTTTATACAATTATGTGACATGAAAGATATAGAGCTAGGAAAAAAAGAAAAACATGCTAAAGACAGAAATTAACAGTGACAGTCATAGATGACTTGACACATATTAATTTCATTTTTTTTTCTTTTTGTTTCAAAACAGCACAATGCCAAAGAACTAGAAAGAGAATGATGTGCTCACCCAGTGGAGGCTGTCCAGGATCACAGATGTGCCATCTTCACAAAACTGACATGGAAAAAGATCGGTCACTTCCTGATTGACAAAGTGTTAAAAAGGCAAGGGTGTCTGTTTCTGCAAGTAGAAGTTGCTCAAGATCAAGGTGTCTTGCAGTGTTTGAGTTGGGGAGGAGTGGTTCCAGTGGGCACATGATATGTGGATAGAGGCAGGGAAGCCTAAACTTGGTGACAGACACCAATCAAGTAAGTACACCTATACAGTTGTATCACAAAAAGAAGAAAATGTTTCTGATATAGATATTGTTCCTGTTCTATAGCATGACAATCGTTTTATTGATAAGTAAACATAAACCATGTAGCATTTACAATCAGAAACTATGTAAACAGAGTAGTTTCATTCTGATTTACTGTACTGCAGAATTCATAGTGTGCAGATGTATTAACATTTTATATACAGTAATATGACAATTGCCATCACATTAAATAGTAAGTCACCACAGAATAACAAGAAATGACTAACGAATGAGAGGGTGTGTGGCAATGAGAAATGATCACATTCTCAAGACCATTCTGAGGCATGAGGCACATCTGACTGCCTTCAACTATCTATAAAGTACAGAAGAGATGCTGTGGCCTCATGCCTCACTGTGCCTTGAGATCTACCTTAAAATCCTTTAATGCATACCCTGTTGTGCCTTACCACTTAATTATAATTATGGTGAGAAACTGAAGCATGTGCAGTACTGCCATGAATTATTGTACCCTACAGTTCACTTAACTCACTCAAGTACACAACATACTTTACAAGTGACCTAGCCAGTGTTATAATTTACCATTTCTGGACAGCCTGTCATATCTTATTGCTTTCTTAACGCACACATCACACATGTAGTCAGACAAAAGTCCAAATAATTACTGACTTTACAGCCTGGGAAGTCTGATACATAATATATAATACACTACAGACCATGTGGTGATGCAGTGATATATACACACAGCTTGCTGAGTGTTCAACCTCCTGAGGCATGTGTATAACAAAGCACAACCAGACACCCTGTACAGTATTGTCTATCTTATAATATGGCAAAAAATATGAGTAGGGTGGGTGCCAAATACAAGTCTCTGTATCACACAGATTACTGTTTCATTTAAAGTTCAAATGTCAGTGCTTTACAGATTTACAATAAACACAGGAATTCAAGTCTCCGTGTCATGATTAGCGTTTCCTGAAAATATCATGCTGTTTGGTTCTGTAGTTTTCTTTTAATCAGCATCTGTTAATGTGCTCTGCAGCAACTGAAAACAGTGAAGATATTTCTGTCCGTATCACTGGGTGATGACCTCATTCCTATCCAGCCTGTTGCTGCAGCAATTACATCATTGTTTGCCTGACATACTGTAGCTGTTGCACTTCCCATTCAGTATAATCTGTAGGGCTAATTGTCTTTACTCCAAGTGTGTTACTAAGTCATCTGGTCTGTGTCTAGATAGATCAGTTTATAATCTACCATTCTGTTCTCAGAAGGAGTTGGTCATTTGTGTTTCAGTGGTTAACTGAAGTGGTATAAATGAATGTTTGTGAGAACTCTACTGTCTGTATCACAGATGAGTTCTTTCACATCAAAACTCTTCATTGTTTTTTGGCTATATAAACACAGGGTTGTTTAATGGATATAAAATAAATCTAAAGTTTAAGTCATAGAAATAGTGTGTCTCTGGAGTAGACTCCATACATATATTCATGTGAGAACAATATTGTTGTTATGTCAGATTGACAAACAGGTGTCTGCCACACTTTGCTATTTCAGGAACATGTACTGTGTGAACTCACAAAATTCAGTTCTCTGATGGATCCCATGTGGAAATGCATCATGTATGTGAGTAACTAGACATATTATATAGTATGTCAGCCTGATGCCCTATCTCTTGCCCCTCAGTTGAGGCTGCTGCACCATGCTTCCCTCTACCCCCCCACCAGGCAGGGTCAATGCCCACTGTTCTAGTCTCCACAGACAGGGCTGCTGTGCTCTGCAAAGCCCTAGAGTCCCAGGGCCTCTGCCTCCACAGTTGGGACTGCTGCGCCATGCTGCACAAGTGCACCAAAAGGTGGGGATTTTGCTGCACCCTGCACTGCCCCAAATGGGCAGGGCAGCCACAACATGTGCACCTTGTCTCACAGGGCTGTTGTACCTTGATGCCCCACTGTGTCCTACCTCACTGACCTAACCTCTGCACCAAGCTGTCCTCTGCCCCTGCCTCCACTGTGCCCTGCTGCACCATAGAACCTCTTGCTTCCACAGTTAGGGTTGTTGCACCATGTTGCTCCCTGCCACCAGAGTTAGATCCTTTGGTACACTATCCATGCTGCTTAAAAGCAAAAACAAACACTTTCATCTTGTGTTATAGGGTGGGACAGAGGGTAACAGGGTGCTGTAGCCCTGCCTGTAGAGGCATGGGGCTCTAGGGCACAGCAAGCCACAGCAACCTTGACTGTGCCAACATGGTTGCAGGGTGCAGCAGCCTTGGATGATGACAGAGACAGTGGACAGCATGGTGCAGATGCCCCAACCATGTGGCAGGACAAAGGGTGGCATCAGGATACAGCAGCCCTGACTGTGAGACAGAGTGCACATAATGCAGTGGCCCTGCCCATTTGGGGGCAGGAGAAGAGGGTAGCAGGGTGCAGCAAAAGTGCCACCTTTGGTGGCCTTGGGCAGCATGGCACAGCAGCCACAACTGTGGAGACAGAGACCCTGGGAATCTAGGGCTTAGCAGAGCACAGCAGTCCTGTCTGTGGAGAATGGAACAGTGGGCAACAGGTGGCATTGACCCTGACTGGGGGGGGAAGCAGGGTGAAGTATCCTCAACTGAGAAGCAAGAGACCGGCATCAGGATGACATATAGTATGTCTAGTTACATACATACATGATGTATTTCCACACAGAATCCCTCAGAGAAATGCATTTTGTGAGTCCATACAGTACATGCTCCTGAAATAACAAAGTATGGCAGACATCTGTTTGTCAATTTGACATAACAATATTGTTCTCACATGAACATATGTATGGAGGCTATATCAAGGACACGCAACTTCAACAACCCTGGGTTTATATAGTCAAAAACAATGCAGAGTTGTGATGTGACAGAACTCAGCTGTGATACAGACAGGAGATTTCTCACAAACATTCATTTATTCCACTTCAGTTAACCACTGAAACACAAATGACCAAGTCTTTATGAGAACAGAATGATTAATTGTAAACTGATCTGTCGAAACACAAACCGGATGGGTTAGTAATACACTTGGAGAAAAGACAATTAGCCCTACAAATTGCTCTGACTGGGAAGTGCAACAGCTACTATAGGCAATTAAGGACTTCATTGCTGCAGCAACAGGCTGGACAGGAATGATGTCATCACTCACTGATAGGGACAGGAAAATCTTCACTGTTTCTTCATTGTTTTTCAGTTACTGTAGAGCACATTAACAGGTGCTGATTTAAAGAAAACCATAAAATCAAATAGCATGATATTTTCAGGAAACACTAATCATAACACAGGGACTTGAATTCCTGTGTTTATTGTAAATCTGTAAAACACTGGCATTTGATCTTTGAATCAAGGCGACGTTATGTGGGGGCGCTCCATAAATATCTTGGCTCCAGCGAGCAGCTGGTATCAGCTTTTACCTAGTGGTGGAGGAGGCAGCAAGGTACTTTTATTTATTTTAAAGTGTTTGACACTTTGCAGATGTAAAGGAAGACAGCTGGTGTTTGTTTGAGCTTGCTTGGATTGTACTTGTGCACAGCATTCCTGCTGCCCAGTTACTCGAGGGGCTTGAACTGTCAAACACATCTGGGTGTTTCAGACTGGCTATTTGTGCCACTGGGTACTGATTACCTTGCCCTTTTAAAGGCAGGGTATGGTACTGTCAGCCGGCATAAGGAGCTAATTGAGTGGTCACCTGGCAACAAGGTGACATCATCAGGGGGCACTCCATAAATATCTTGACTCCAATGAGCGGAGTTGAGCGTAGAGTGGAGGTGATGTGGAAAGAGTACAGAGACATCTGACAGTGTCAGACAAGTAAGCAGGGAAGTGGGCCCAGAACCTCTGCATGTATGTTCCCAGGTTTTAAAGAACATACCACTGTACATTGGATGTGAGTAGTTTCTTTGTGAGTTTAGCACAAGTGTGGGTATAGTGTATCAGCCATCACAGGCAATATAGAAGAGGCATTAGTTACACTACCAAATGGAGAGATGGGTGTAAGGTGCACTGTCTGCCATAGAATTAGTATATGCATGACAGTGATTTCATACAGGCTATCTGTAAGCAGTGTATAGAACTAAAATAAATGAGGACCAAGATTATAGGGATGGAATTGCAGATAAAATGTTTATTATAACTGGAAAAGGACCCAGTATGGGAAAATGTAAGAAATAACAATGACACAATGATATCTATGTTAAGTAATAAAAGACAGCGTGACCTTGAGGGAACTGAGGGGACTTACAGTCTCTTTGGAAATATCCCATTTAAAAAGGTAAGGTGAACAATGATATTCAGTTCAAGCATGGAAATGGGCCTATTGAAACCTGTTAGAGATCATGTATAAGGAGGGAAACCCTTATTGTGGAAGGACTAAACACACTCATACAAAATGATATCAATAAGGAATCAGAAAAACAGGTGCTAAATAAAATATACGAGCATACTGCTCCTACACAAACTGATTTAACTAAAAGTAGAAATCTAAAGAATAAATCAGGGACAACAGCAGAAAATGAAAACAGAAGGAGTAAATCTACAGAGCAGAACAATGAATCTATGAGCTATAATATCAGCATTAGCAATATATATTCTCCATTAGTAACTTTAATGACCAATGTCCAAAGGGAAACTGATGAGCTGCTAGAAATTGCAACAGATGGTAATGAGATCCCTGTAGATAGAGGACAAACATTGGAAAACATGGAGGTGGGACCAGATGAAACCAGGCCAGATATTTTTATCATAGGTGATTCAATAATGAAATACACCAACACCATCACAACACTGAACAGGAAAGAGCAGGTTGTGAATATATCATTGCCAGGTGCTGGCCTAAATGATGTGAGAGAGCTTTTACCTGAAATAATCAAACCCTCAAGGAAAAACAAGTTGGCTGTAATACATGCAGGGACGAATGATTTGAAACTCAAAATGGAACTGGAGATAGTAAACCTTTACAAGTATATTTACAAATACCTGAATGATGGTAATTGTACAGTTGTACTATCAGAAATATTGCCTGTCCCAAAAGCAGGAAGTAAAGGAAAAAACAAAATAAAGAGGGTAAATAATGAGCTCAGAAAATGGTGCTTGCAAGAGGGTATTGCCCTAATTAAAGCCTGGGAATTATTTGAGGGTAAAAAGAAAAACATGTTCTGTAATCGTAGCGAAAGTATATTTCTGGGTAGTTTGTTTAATAATACCATAAACAAGTATTTAAACTGATTTATGGGGGGAGTGGTGGTGGTGGAGAATCTGGTGGAGTTAAACCGTGATATAAAACCTAGTCACCTGACAAATATTAAAAATGAAATCAAATGAAAGGAAATCAAAAACTCTGTTAACTTTATGGTAGTAAATGCCAGAAGCTTAAAAAATAAAATAGAGGAATTACATATAGTTATGGAAAAAGAAGATATAGAGATCTGCACTGTAACAGAAACATGGTTAAGGAATGACGACTGGGGAATTAAAGTATGAGGGTACCAAGTTTTTTCATAAAGACAGATTGAATATAAGACGAGGTGATGAGGCACTGTATGTAGAAAATGGGATTAGAGCAATAGAGAAAAATACTATACCAGGAGCTACAGATCCAAATGAAAGTGTCTGGGTAGACGTTGACATGAATGCCACAAATATTACACTTGGTGTTATGTACAGACCACCTAATCAAGATCATGAGAAACATAAACATTTTCTGAGGCAAATAAATGACTTAGACATTGAGAAAAACTATATATTGCTGGGAGATTTTAACTATCCAAAAATAAATTTGATTACACAGTCATTAGTAATATCACAAGATAAGACATTTCTGGGTGTAATACTGCAGAAAAAAATAAGGAACAAATGGTTAAAAAACCTACAATGAATGATAATGTTCTGGATTTAGTACTAACCAATTTAAAAGACAAAATAGACCAGGTAGAAATCTTGGAACCACTGGCTGATAGTGACCACAATATGGTCAAATCTGTGTATAACACCCACATTGAGACATCACTTAAAAGTTAAAATAAGGCAAACTACTGTATAAACAAATGAGACACGTTTTAAGGGAATTGAAATGGGAAAAAAATTTACAAGAAGAAAACTCAGAGGAAATGTGGAGTAGAATAAAACTTAAGATAGACCATTGTAGTGAAGAGCTTGTACCTGAAACAAAAAAGCAAAACATAAATAGGGGAATACAGAAATGGTTAACAAAAAAAATAAAGAAAATTATGAATAGAAAAAGAAAGACCTATAGTAAATTTAGATTGAAACCATGAGTCGAAAAATGGGAAAAGTGTAAAAAACTAACTAGAGACTGCAAGAAATAAATAAAAAAAGCCAAAATAAAAAATGAAATCCAAATGGCAACATCTAAATTGAACAGCAAAAAAAAATTATTTAATTATATTGGAAGCCTAAAAAGGCAACAAAGAAGGTGACACAGTTCTAACCAATGAAGCTAAGATGGCAGATGTCTTTAACAGGTTCTTTGTAAGTGATTTTAAGCCAAAAGTAAGCAGCGATGAAGTGGTTATAAATAAGCATGGTGGCGCAGGGCACATACAGGAAATGACAGTAGCTGAGGTGTATCAGAAAATAAATCATCTAAATATAAATAAATCCCCAGGCCCAGATTGGATACATCCAAGGCTTCTAAAAGAACTGGATAAAGAACTGCCAGGACCCATACGTATGCTGTTTAATAGATCTCTAGCAGAAGGAAATACAACTGTGGAGTAGCGAAAGGTCAATGTGACAAAAATATATAAAAAAGGGGACAAGAATAATGTAGTGAACTTTAAACCAATTAGTCTCACTGCCATCTTGGGAAAGTTGATGTTGCAACATATGGAAGAGATGGGACTTATGGACATCACACAGCATGGCTTTATACGGGTAGATACTGAATAATAAACCTGCTGCACTTCTTTGAATCTATAAGTGGAGTACTGGATAGTGGACTTTCAGTAGATGTTATTTTTTAAATTACTCAGAAGCATTTGATGTGACGTGACATCCCTGACATGGAACCTTTGTAAAAGAGCCCCTGGCTCAAAGGTGTATCTGATTCCCCTAAATAAATAAATAAAGGAATAAAATTTGATTTGCTGCCTCACCATGAGATAATTAAGCAGTTAAATATGTACAGATTTCATCCTAGTATTGTCTCATGGGTTCATTCATGGTTGAAAGATAGATCCCAGAGGACATAGCTCTGAATGGATGAATGTAACTAGCAGGGTGCCACAGGGGTCAGTGCTGGGCCCTATATTATTTAATATACTGATTTCAATCATGCAGATCTCAGACAAGGCATGGATCTGTAAATATTCTGATGATTCTGAAACTGGGTCAATAGTTAATAATATAGAAGCAGTTCAAGACTTACAGAGGGCACTGGACCAACTGAACAGCTGGGCAGTAAAACATGGCCTTGACTTTAATGCAGATAAGTACAAGGTGATGCACTTAGGTTGCAGCAATATTAAGGCACAGTGTAAGTTAAACAATACATCTATCACAGTGCTCGAAAAAGATCTAGATGTCTTTATTAGTGACAAACTGACTTTCAATCAACATGTCAGGAAAATGGTCAAGAGCGGAAACTCAGCAACACTGTAACAATTCACACGCTCACCCATCACTGTCTTGCAGTGCGGTTATAACACTGTAGTAGTTCACATACTGGAAATGAGCCAGTTGTAATGCTGCAGTCACACCCAAGTTCTCTTCAACACTCATACATTTTTTAAATCAAAAGTTATTCATGCATAGGTTTGTATAGCCCCCCAACCTCCCAATGTGGTAACATGACTCAATATATTTTTATGCTACATTCACAAGTCTTCAAAAAATAGTAAAATGTTATTTAAGTGTAGTAGAACATAATAAAGCATCATCTCCTCACTTAAATATGTTGCGTAAAGATATTTTCTAGAAACACACTTACTTGATAATTGTCTTTATATCTTCTCTGTTATTGCAGAATATCCAGGCTTCCCTGTGACAGCAGCATTCAGGGCACTACTGGAACCAGTTCCAGCAGATCTGGTGGAGCAGAATCTGACGGCTTCTGATGAGGAGATGCTGCTCATCAAGCGCAATGGTGTGTAACAACTACAGAGTGACACTTAATAGTATTAGTTAGACAGCTTGCATGGAAATGTGTACGGTACTACAATCGCTTACATTCCTAGTACTGAATATGTCAAATCATATGAGACATTAAATTAAAATGAAGCATATGAAGCATACCACATCTCTGACAATAAAGGCATAGTCACACTTTCATTTCTCTGGCATTTCTCCTCTAAGCCCCCACACTCCCATTGTCACATGCGGAGCAAGGAAATGTTTGCAGCTTACTGTGGCCCCGAAATACTTGAATCCCTGGATTTACTAAACCTTCTGGAGTGTCTCATTCTCTGTGGACACATGAACATTCACCAACAGAACAGTTTATACATCTGAATAGCTGCATTCCAAAACAAACTTTCCTTCTCTTGGATATCTGCATATATACATGCTTGAGATCTGGGAAGCTGCCTTCTTCATGATACAGCAAGGATACAGGTGTTTGTGGGTGGTCGGGGGGTCAGACAGGAGGATACTAAGCTGCATAAATTGCCTATTTCTGTAAACTGATGATCTAATAAATAAAATAAATAAAAATAAAAGATAGGCAAGTGTGTGTTATGGATTTCTTTTACACACCTTCAGTGTGTGAAGACTATAAACCTCTCGGGCTTCGCTCTTGAAGTTTATGGATCATCACACACCTTGGATGTGTAAAAAAAAAAAATCCATAACACATACTTGCCTAACCATTATTCTCTATTTTATTATAGTGACAAAGTTTGAATATATTACCTTTTGTGTATTACAGAACATCAAAGTATGCGTGTCTGCTGTAACTACACTAAATAACTGAGCTGTCATATCATAGTAAACAATAGAAATACTTTGTTGTCATGCTTCACAATAACTATATGCATGACTAAATGTTAAAATTATACAACATCAGGCAAGCGCTGGTGAAGTACAATACAGTATGATATTTCATATGACAACAGGCTAAACAGGAAAAATACACAATCTATGCATTAACATAATACTAAAGTGTGCTCTTTTTATTTGTGTGTTACAGACCAATCAACACGTGGAGAGGGCAACAGTGGCTCCAACGAAGAAGACGCAGAAGGTAGACCCAGCCCCCCTCTGTGACTGTAATGGGACCACTGTGTGCTGGTGGCTCAGGTGCAGAACATCAGTCAGATGAAGATCCCCAGCCTGATTCATCTGTACATACAGTGCTGCAGTGGAAAGCAAGTCTTGTGCAGAACAATGCAAGTTAAAAACCACTTCCCTGAAATATTACTCTACAATAATATGTTTTTTTTCTGTGTTTCTTATACAGTTTTTATTTTGATCACTGCTTGTTTTAGTAATGTGCTACAAGAATGAATGGGTCCTATTCAGTAATGTTCAAGTTGTCTATACAGAGACACATAGCCAACCCAATATTGCACTACCACACAGCGGGGGACCAATGGACACCCAGTGGCTTCACAAAATGTGCATGAGCTACTTGTGTACAGGATCCTCCCTGACAGCCATACACATACCTGAATGGGTGGTGCAGGGAAAGGGTAGGATGTGTGCCCACACTACAAGCCACGCACAGAGGCACACAGTGCGGAGCATTACAGAATGATATTATGGCAGAAGCAACCCTACCATAATTTTATTGTGCACCCCCACCAAAGACACCCACCACCTCTGCACAGCAGGACAGGATGACACAATCCAGACACAGTGGCATAGATTCTGCACCACCCATATCACTACTGGAACAGGGCTGTGAAACCCCACTATTTGGACAACCAGTACACTATGATATTGGATATCTCAGCCTGGTACCATACTATAAGGCAGTTCTTACACGTTCTACTACTATCATGTGTCTTTGTAGCTATATGTGTACAGGGTGAGGCAGCATACCACCCACAGGGATACTCCTAGCCCCCTCCCCACACACACACACACAGCTAGGGGGCCAGAGCATCATGGCAGGGGGATTCTATATCCCAACATGGCCCTTCATATTGCCCCATGACACCCCATCACAGCTAGCTACATAATAGAGCTGGGAGCATCCCTGCAGGTAGTATCCTGCAACATCCTCTACACCAGTAACAACACAGATACTTAGCAATACAAGACATTGTATCCACTACCTTATGGTACTGTATCAGGCTGACATATCCAACATCATTGTGTGCTTACATTCCAAATCACATAGTCTTATCACAGAAATAAAAACAACAGATGACAGATTTATAACAATCATTGAGAAAGTTCTGTATGTGCAATACTGTTTTCTTCCAGGAGATAAAATGTTATGTGTTCTACAAGTCATACCATAGCAATGTGTTATGTGATTCTACAGTACAGATTATCTAGTCCATATCAGGCCACAATGATACATTACATACTAGATCACCTGTCTCAGAAAATGTCCACAGGGTTATCAGCAATGAAAACAACTGCAGGTGTACAACTGATTTCAGATGTTACATGAAGTTAGCACTGGGAATTTTAATTGTAATAATATGTAACAGTCAAAGACAGAGGACATGTTTCTAAATACATACTTTCATTTCCCTTTCCATAGATCTACCTACCCAGTGCCACCACATGGTTGCATGTTGAAACAGGTAAATCATCTCTATTACTAAAGACAAAGGATGTCCCCATATGTTACACATGCATCCAACTGAAGATGCATAAGTAGTACATAAACCTCTTAAAAATACTACAGATATGAACAAATATGAATTTGTTTTCTGTGTAAAATAACTCTTTATCATATAGCAATGAATAAAGTTTTACTCTGATTGGCTACTGCCCCATGTTACATGGTACTACTACCGATGTGCATTAACAAGTACAGTGGAGCCCACTTATAAGAACATCACTTATAAGAACATCACATTTATAGTAAAAATTTTCTCTGTGTACAGATCTTGCCCCATCATATCCTATGGGCTGCAAGCCTATTTATAAGAACATACATATCATTTTTAAGAACATTTTTTTTTTTTGCAATTCATAGGCATCTCCATTGTTCCACAGCTGCCTGCTGGTGTCTAACACTGGTACTTTCATTTTGGTGCTTTAATTGAGTTACCATTCACACATTGCAGCCATCCTTGTCACACAATAGAGAGTTTGGTGACTGCAAATGGCAACCAATTTGCGGCTAATTAATGTTTCAGCTCCAGCTGCCATTTGCTATTGTTGATGAAGTGGCCCTGTAATTTCCTTATAAACGCCTGATTTCCCTTCACATTCCTCCATGGCCTACCTGCTTAAAGGAGCACAATTTAAACAACTGCTTTGGACTTTATTTTTTATGCAGACTGCTATGGAAAAGATTATGGGGACCATTCTCACACTCACACAGAGAATCCAAATTTTAGAGTGCCTTAGCTAACCCTGTACAAAACATGCTGACATAGCCAAGCAGTTCAACATCAATGCCTGTACCATTTCCAAAGTCTTGGCTAACAAAGAAAAATTGTATGAGGACTTTCAGCATGGTTTTAATGCTGAAATTAAAAGGAAAAGAACTGGAAAGGATGCAGTGGTTGAACTTGCCTTGCTTAGATGGTTTAGTGCCTGCCACACCGCAGATGCACCCATTTACAGTCCTCTCCTCCTAACCAAAGCACAGCAACTGGCAGATGGGCTAGGTCTGGAGTTTACAGTCACTAATGGGTGGCTTTGCTGCTGGAAAGACAGCCACAACCTAATGGAACAGTACCCTTCAGAAGTGACCCAGCAGCTGGTGGGAGGAAATCTAAAGATAGGATCTCAATTCTCCTTTGTTCCAACATGACAGGCAGTGATAAGATACCACTGCTAGTTATAGGAAAATTCAAAAAGCCAAGATGCTTCAGAGCTATAAATGTTGATGCACTGCCAGTCAAATATCACTCCAACAGCAACTCCTGGATGACAGGGACATTTTTCACAGAGTGGGCAAGTAAGTGGAGTGTCTGGCTCTGCAGAAGTTGTAAAAAAGTGTGTCTAATTTTCGACAACTGTAGTGCTCATCCTGCTTTATCACTTAGCCACATTAAATTATTGCTCCTCCCACTGAACATGATCTCCCTGATCAAACCTATGGATTAGAGTGTCATAAGGAACTTGAAACAACTGTACAGGAAAAGAAAAATCATTGACAAACTACTGATGTCCATCAATGTGGGTGGACCAGCAAGAGTGAGCGGGCTGGCAAAACAAGTCTCGATCCTGGACTGCAACATAATTTTGGATGCTGCGGGGTGGAAAGTCAAGACAGAGGCTATTTCAAATTGCTTCAAAAAAGCTGGCTTCATTGATTCCAGCCAGCAAAACACACCAAACCACAACAGTCAAGATGCTTCAGATGCCTCTGATGTTGCTAGCAGCCAACCAGTACCTGAAGAAACCCTTCAAGTTGATGGACTAACTACTGAGGAGTTCCAGCAGTATGTTGCTATAGATGAATTCTTGGAGTACTCTGGAGTTATTAAAGAGGAAGACATACTCAGGGACATAAACCCCACAAATGCCAACAACAGCAGCAGCGACAATGAGAGTGATCCAGCTCCTGAACCCCTGTGTGCCCAAGAGGTGAAAGCCTGCATGGACAGAATACGACTGTATTTGTTAAGTAAGAAATCTGATCTTTCTGCCTTTTACAGTTCTGATTCATTTTCAGATGAGATTGCCCTCACCAGCAGCAAACAGCAAAAAGTTACTGTTTTGTGAAATCACAAAGGTAATGCTGGTAACTTTGAAAAGTGTTTAAATTGAATGTATGTGCTGACTCCTCGACTTGCACTGCTATGAGTTAACTTTCAATGCTACCTGAAGGGAACCCTTCAAGTTGATGGACTAACTACTGAGGAGTTCCAGCAGTATGTTGCTATAGATGAATTCTTGGAGTACTCTGGAGTTATTAAAGAGGAAGACATACTCAGGGACATAAACCCCACAAATGCCAACAACAGCAGCAGCGACAATGAGAGTGATCCAGCTCCTGAACCCCTGTGTGCCCAAGAGGTGAAAGCCTGCATGGACAGAATACGACTGTATTTGTTAAGTAAGAAATCTGATCTTTCTGCCTTTTACAGTTCTGATTCATTTTCAGATGAGATTGCCCTCACCAGCAACAAACAGCAAAAAGTTACTGTTTTGTGAAATCACAAAGGTAATGCTGGTAACTTTGAAAAGTGTTTAAATTGAATGTATGTGCTGACTCCTCGACTTGCACTGCTATGAGTTAACTTGCGATGCTACCTGAAGGAACCCTTCAAGTTGATGGACTAACTACTGAGGAGTTCCAGCAGTATGTTGCTATAGATGAATTCTTGGAGTACTCTGGAGTTATTAAAGAGGAAGACATACTCAGGGACATAAACCCCACAAATGCCAACAACAGCAGCAGCGACAATGAGAGCGATCCAGCTCCTGAACCCTTGTGTGCCCAAGAGGTGAAAGCCTGCATGGACAGAATACGACTGTATTTGTTAAGTAAGAAATCTGATCTTTCTGCCTTTTACAGTTCTGATTCATTTTCAGATGAGATTGCCCTCACCAGCAACAAACAGCAAAAAGTTACTGTTTTGTGAAATCACAAAGGTAATGCTGGTAACTTTGAAAAGTGTTTAAATTGAATGTATGTGCTGACTCCTCGACTTGCACTGCTATGAGTTAACTTGCGATGCTACCTGAAGGAACCCTTCAAGTTGATAGACTAACTACTGAGGAGGACCAGCAGTATGTTGCTATAGATGAATTCTTGGAGTACTCTGGAGTTATTAAAGAGGAAGACATACTCAGGGACATAAACCCCACAAATGCCAACAACAGCAGCAGTGACAATGAGAGCGATCCAGCTCCTGAACCCCTGTGTGCCCAAGAGGTGAAAGCCTGCATGGACAGAATATGACTGTATTTGTTAAGTAAGAAATCTGATCTTTCTGCCTTTCACAGTTCTGATTCATTTTCAGATGAGATTGCCCTCACCAGCAGCTCGAGAGGGAGCAATCTTAGACCTGGTTCTCTCAAATGGAGATGGAGAGAGGATCACAGATGTAGAAGTGGGTAGCCATCTGGGAACTAGCGATCATCGAACAGTATGGTTCACAATAAACATCGCAATAGAGTCAAGCTATACAAAGGCAAAAGTACTGGACTTTAGGAGGCTGACTTTGCCTAAAATGGGTGAGTGCCTAAGGAATGCACTAGCAAATGGGCAGGAAGGAGGGTGGAAGAACAATGGGAATAATAAAACTGCCATCACAGAGGTAACAAGCCTTGTGTGAAGCAAATAAACAAAATGAAATGATGTAAGAAACCACTATGGTTCTCAAAGGAAGTGGCAGTGAAGGTTCAAGAGAAAAGAAAGCTCAGGAGTACAAGGAATCACAGAAGGAGCAGGATAGAGAACTGTTCAGTTAAAGCAAAGGGAAGCTGGGAAGGCAGTCAGAACAGCAAAGGCCCAAACCGAGGAAAAGATAGCCAACTCAGTTAAGAAGGGGATAAAACCTTTTATAGGTACATCAGGAGCGAAGGAAGACCAAGGGAGGATAGTGAGGCTTAATAAAGGGGAGGGTGGGCAGAGGGTGACTGTGAAAAGGCAGAGATACTAAACAAATATTTTTGCTCAGTATTTACAAAGGAAGAGGGGGTACCTAACACAAATAGTAGAAACACTCTGGATACAGAAGTTGATACCAGCCCATTTACAGAAGAAAGGGTTCTGAAAGAACTCTTAAAACTGAAGGTGGACAAAGCAATGGGGCCTGATGGGATTCATCCCAAAATTCTAAAGAACTAAGGTAGAACTAGTGACACCACTGACTACCCTCTTTAACAAATCATGGGAGGATGGGTGGTACCTGAAGACTGGAGGAGGCAGATGTGATTCCCTTCACAAAAGTGGGAGCAAAGCAGCAGGAAACTACAGACCTGTTAGTTTAACCTCAGTGGTAGGGAAATGATGGAATCACTTCTGAAGGAAAGAATTGTCGAGTATCTAGAGGCCAGAGGGGCACAGGACCCAAGGCAGCATGGATTCACAGCAGGAAGGTCATGCCAGACAAATCTGATAGATTTATTTGACTGAGTGACCAAAGTAGTAGATCAGGGAGGGGCTGTGGACATGGCCTACCTAGACTTTAGCAAGGCATTTGACACAGTCCCACACAAAAGATTAATATACAGGTTAGCCAGCCTGGGAGTGGGTCCCAAGATGACAGCCTGGGTAAAGGAATTGGCTGGAGAATAGGACACAGAGAGTAATAGTAAATGGAGTCCACTCTGAAGAAAGGGGGTTAATAGTGGGGTACCAAGAGGGTTCAGTATTAGATTGGTCTCAATGTCTTTATACGACATTGCAGAGGGACTGGAAGGAAAAAGTATGTCTCTTTGCAGATGACACAAAGATCTGCAACAGAGTTGATGCACAAGGTGGGGTGGAAAGGATGAGAAGGGACTTGGCAAGGTTAGAGGAATGGTCAAATGTATGGCAGCTTAGATTCAATGCTAAGAAGTGCAAGGTAATGCACCTGGGAAACAAAAACCCAGGGGAAGAGTATATAATGGGGGGTGAGATACTAACAACAACAAAAATGGAAAGGGACCTGGGGGTAGTCATATCAGATGACCTAAAGGTGGGCAAGCAATGTGAGAGGGCAGCAAGGAGGCTGGGGGGATACTGGGATGCATAGGGAGAGGCATCACAAGTAGAAAACAGGAAGTTATTATCCCTCTGTACAGACAGCTGGTGAGACCCCATCTGGAGTACTGTGTGCAGTTCTGGAGACCCAATCTCTGCAAAGACATAGACAGGATGGAAGCTGTCCAGAGGAGGGCAACTAAAATGGTGCAGGGTCTGCACGGAAGACATATGAAGAGAGACTTAGGAACTTAATATGTATAGTCTCTGAGGGAAAGGAGGGAGAGGGGGACATGATAGAAACAGAAGTACCTCAAGGGAATCAACAAAGTCAAGAGGGTAGCATCTTTCAAAAAAAGAGGTGTGCAAGAACAAGGAGCCACAATTTGAAGATAGAGGGGGGGCAGCTCAGAGGTAATTTAAGGAAGTATTTTTTCACAGAGAGGGTTATGGATGCATGAAAAGGCCTTCTGGAAGGAGGTTGTGGAGTCAAAAACAGTGGTGGAATTCAAGCATGCATGGTACAGTCATAAGGCAATTCTAGGGGATGGGGGTAGGAAGAAGTAGGCTGCTGGTTAACTAGGATCTGCAGCTTATCCATTAGGTAGGGAAATGGGCAGACTGGGTGGGCCAAGCAATCCTTATCTGCAGTCAAATTCTATGTTTCTATGTTTCTATGCTGTGCTAGTCAGGATATGAATTAACTCATTTATTTGTGTGCAGCACCATTTTATAAGCTCTTAGCTTAGGTTTTTAAAGTTCTATATATTGCTGGGTTATATTATAAACTACTGTTTTTTTCATGCCTTACATGTATTTTCTATGCATTGACATCAGTAAACTTTGGAAAGTAATGAAACATCCAGTCTCCTTTGTTTTTACACACAGCGGGCGTGCGGGGACATCTAGTGGCCATTGGAGTAACAGTCCGTTTATAAGAACATTTTCCTGTGGCAAATTGGATGTTCTTATAAACAGGCTCCACTGTACCAGTCTAGCAGCCCAATCTCTAAAGTACTAGATCCTTTTGCCCACATTCCAAAGCAGTTAGAACAATTGTGTTTCTTCATGGAACTAAGTTCTCCAACCACTTCTAACGAGTAAAAATGTGTCATGAAATAATACTGTGTTCCCCCCCACAAAGTTTTAGATCTAGTTTCTTCAGTGTAATGCTAAGCACACAAAAATAAACAAATTAGACTTTTAAAATGCATATTTTCTGTCCTAAAAGTTGTTTTTATCTACCAACACCCTGTCATGTGTTATTGCTTACAACATATATATGAATCATAAGACTTAGTTTAATATTTGTAGTTTGATTCTTGTGTATCGATGTTTTCTTTGTATTTCACTATTTCTTATGATAAACAGGTATTCCATATGAAAACTGAAGACTGTTTCAATACTGAAGTTCCAACAACACTGTAATTACAGTATCTTCTTCTGTGTGTCACAGATATATCACTGATCACTGCAGCAATGCTGCTGACTAGTGCTATGTGGAATGCGGAATTCCACTGACTGAATTAGCATGGAATGGCCCTTCTGTCAGCAGAATTTCTGCTGGAATTTCATGGGTTCTTCAGTGGAATTCCACCTACTGTGATCTGCAGAATAATATTCCACAGAAAAATAGTTTTGCAGTGAAAAATTATTCCGCAACAATTTCCACGGAAAATATTGAGATCCGTGGAATAATATTCTATGGAACAGCATTTTTTCCCACAGAAAATCATTCTACAAATATTTTCTACCTCAGAATTTCACCATTCTGTTTGTGGCAAAATTTGGCATAATTTTGGCATGATTTTAAACATTCCACGTAATTTTGTTCCGCCAGAATTTGAAAATTCTGCACAGCATTACTGCTGACACTATACTACAATACCTTTCATTCTCTTCCCCCTTTGCAATGCAGCATGCATGCTAAGTTTTGTAGCATACTATAGCTCTGTTTCCAGAGACTGTGCCTACTATTACTATCTTGTACTGCTACATGCTCGATTCTGCATGTCCTGTACCTAAGCAACATTGTACACTGCATGAAAAAAGCAGTAGTGACATTGTCAATCACATAAAGTAGAAATATTTGCAAACTTCAGTGTTCAGTGCTGTTAACACACCCTGTAGTAATTGTGGTCCTTTGTAGCATTGTGCAAATATGCTAACCAAATATCCACAGACAAATATGTAACTGTATTGAACTGTAATTACCTGTACAATGTGGATTTAAAATGTATGACAAGTAAACTGTAATTCTTATTCGTAGAAAACATTACAGTTGTCTTCAAAATCTGCTAACCACTTCTCACTGTACAATAGTATGCATTGCTTTCACACTACTCCTCTTTACAGGACAATATCATTACCATAGTCTTAATTCGCATCATATGATATAGCATCAGGGAAAAAAAATAATCTTTTTGCTCATAACTAATACATGGCTTTCACAGAAATCTTTATCCCACCAGGTGAAGAAACTCAAAGCAAAAAAGATGCTTTTTTCCCATAACTAATATTTTGTCTTCACAGAAATCTATATCCTCACAGGTAAACAAACATATTTACCTGACACAAATCTCTGTCCTTACAAGTGAATCAATTCAGCATACTCTTTCTTCACTTGCTCTCATACTGATACACCACCAGAAAAGAAAAGATCAGTTTTATTCTTTGCTAATATATTCTTCTCAATTACAGGTGTATAACATACTACATTCCCTTAACAGAAATCGTTATCATCGTAGGTAAACAAAATCACCAGATAGTCTCTTCAGAAATGACAGCTATAACAGCAAAAGACAATAACTGCTTCACTTCCATGTTTACAAGCTTCATCACAATCTTAATACTACTCATTATCTTCACAGTGTAATGCATGCAAGAGCAAAAAATTCTATCAGTTGTCACAATATACACAACACAACATGCAAAGTATACTAATTTCTTTTCTTTTCTTCTTTTTTCTTTTCTCTTCTGTTTTAGCATCTCACACAACAACTGAGACACTGAGGAGGGAACTACACCAGGTCACAGGCACCATGACCGAGGGCTTCAAGAATCTGGCAGAGTAGCTGGCCTAGTGGAGCTGGAGGATGAGATGCTGGATACTATACCTTGTGCCATGCCAGTGACCCAGGTTCAGGAACAAGCCCAGGCCACTGGGGCTCAGCAGGGGAGAGAGGATTGAGCATCCATAGGACTGCTCTTCTCTCTCTCAGAGAGGGGAAGGATAGCTGTCCCAATCATTGATCACCCTCTAGTGACACCTAGAGGGAGATACGGGTCAGGAATTTCAATGACATACAATGCCGGCTGGGAGGGAGGAGGGAGAAAACCAGGAAAATGGAGCTGGCAGGCTCTGTGATGGGCCCGCCAGTGCCCTTCCCAACACTCAGAATCTGGATATGGCCTCCAGGGTTGGGGGAAGCTGGCACTCCTCGCACTGGTCCTGTCATGGGCGGGACAACCCGTGGAGGATAACTGGGATAGCTGGGTGGGGGCCAGTGGGGCTGGAGACCAAGACCTTCTGTGTGAAGGACCAGGTCCACCTGCCAGGCTCCTCAAAGGATAAAAATGAATAATGAAAAAAAAAAAAAGAAAATCTGTCAGAGTCTGTCATGATGGTACTATAAACTCAAAATGAAATGCTTAACAAAATGTACCATCACAACAGACTTGAGAGGCCTTCTGAGGTCTCCAGAGAAGCAACGCTGTCCTCGCTTACTGTACTGGAGAGCTCAGACAAAGCCACAAGGACAGCATTGCAGCACAGGAGACCACAACTGATTTGCTTCATGGACTGCTGGAGGAACGGTGTGAGGCAAAAGAAGGAGTTCTTCAGACCAACAGAATACTGACACAGTGAGAAAACCAGGCCCTCTCTGTGTGTCTTTGTCAGGAGTCTGAAGATCCTCCATCACAGCCCCTCCTAAATTAAGTCCTGAAGAGGAGGGGGTGTGATTCACCAGATCTGTGTTTCCAACATGGACACTTCCAGTGAGCACCTGCTTCAACTTGCAGTCTCACTCAGAAAGCGACTGACAGACCTGCATCATGATATCTCACAGACGGTACCTCCTCATTTCCCAAACAAAAAATGGACTTTACTTAAACAATAAAAAAAATTCTATATTTTATGTACTTTTAATTTGCAATATAAAGGTAATATTGCCATTTTATTTTCATTTAAATCAAAGAGTATTTTGAAAATATCTGATTTACTTAATTTTGTTGTATGTCTTTAATTAAATAAAATATTTATTGAAAAAACATTTTTTATAATAAATCCTGGTGTGTCACTTCTTTATTTCTACTTGTGTTAACTCCAGGATGTTATGGCTTTTTAAAATTAAAATGTGGGAAAAAAAACTTAGTGCAAAATCTTTTTTCAAATGCAGGGATCCTTTTTTGTATGAATGAAAAAGCCATACAATAAAATATTCTTTAATACAAAAAAAGAATCACGGGAAAAAAACTAAGTCAGAATTATTTTTTCATATGAAGGCATCCTTTCTTGCATGAACAAAAAACACCTAGAAAAAAGATACCTACTTATGAATGCACTTTTTATTTTTATGTTTTTTTTGTATTGCCCCTAACCGTTCAGGGGGGTAACAAGTTATTCTCATAGTACTCCTTAACATCTTTATTTTAATATAGAGACTGCCCCATAAGTCCAAATACTGAGGAACTTATGGCTTGTTGAACTTCCAATGTTATCTTATGGGAATTTGCATTTTTTATGTTTATGCTTTTTATGTTGATTGTGCACATGCGAAAGAAACATGTTGCGTCAACTTTCTCCACAAGCAGGTTGTGGAGGCATGGCACTGTTGTGCCCAATGCCTCCACATCCTGCAAAGACTTATCTCCTGTCCCCCAATGCCGTGGCACACTGCTGCTGACACTAGTTCAGCCAGCATGCCACAACCTTCTAAAAATTAACCCGCTGCAATCAGGGCCGCCTCATCGATACAGTGTCAGCCATCCGCTGCAATGAGGAAGTGACCGATCATTGCAGAAGCGGATATAAGATCTGATATTGTTTGTGAACATGGCGGTTTGCCACCATATTCACAAACAATGAACCTATCCATGTTTATTTACTGATGAGAAGCCACTCTCCGTTGTCATAATGTAACCCTCCGGTTTTATTGTCTGCCGATGGGTGCTCAATCCCTGTTGGCAGAAAAAATCCCCTTTTGTTGTTTGCCAATGGGGTGCCCAATCCCGTCGGCAGAAAAGATTATCCACTCTTTTGTTGTTTGCCGATGGGGTGCCAATCCCCGTCAGCTACAGCTACCCCAAAAAGACTCGGTGGCACGCTGGGGCCACCCCAGCATGCCATATACCCCTTTGTTCTTTGCTGATGGGGTGCCAATCCCCGTCGGCTACACCTGCCCCCAAAGTAAGACTCTGGTGGCATGCTGGGAGCCTACCCCAGCATGCCACATGCCCCTGTAAAGTTAAAAATGGTACCGCAACATTTTTTTTGTTGTTTTTTACCTGAAAAAAAGGAAATGGTCCCTTGTAGTCTCCCTGCATCCCTCCCACAATCCGCACCCACCCACTGCGCACCCTGCCTCCCCACACCCCCCTCACCCCATACTTACCTCTGGAGCTCGACACGACGATCTTCTGTGGACCGGGAACACGTCTGTACTCTTCAAAGCCGACCGTGAACTGAGGAAATGCCGGTAAGCTGTATGATGTAATAAATATGTTTTTTTCAACTTTAGTGCATATCTCGGGCATTTTTGGGAATTTTTTCACCAAATTTTCAACATGGGGTGTTTGGGATCCCTCCTCATGAATTCTTGAACTGTCATGGCGTTAATCATGCTGAAAGGTGGTTTCAAGGTCACTGTGCGGAATCACCCTTTGGGGCTGACTAACGAAATGACAGTGCCAGTGTTCATGAGGTGGGCTCTCAAAAAGCCTATGTTGCAAATTTGGTGGAAAAAATCCAAAAATTACTGTTTTACGAGCGTGCGTTGTGCAGTTGCTACGTACACTAGTAACTTTGCAAAATGACAATATTTTCATGCCAGATTTTCAGCATTAGCATTTTGTCACACCTTGTGAGCAGTACAGCTGTCATTGTTCACATCCTGGCCAAAATATGTTGTCGCACTTCCGGTGCAGAATAGCGTGGTCGCTGTGGGAAATCAGCATTCAGGACAGATTAAGAAAATGACAGTGACACTGTTCACGAGTAGAGGTCCTAAAATACCTATGTTGAAAATTTGGTAATGATACTCTATAAAATTACTGTGTTACCAGCGTGCGTTGGGCAGTTGGCTTGCATGCTCGTAATTCTGCGAATTTATATTTTCACTCCAGATTTTCAACATTGCCATTTTCCCAGACCTACTTATGAACAGTGCAGCTGTAATTTTTCCCATCCTGGCCGAAATGTGTTTTCGCACTTCCGGCACAGAGTAGAGCGGTCGCTGTGGGAAATCACCATTCGGGACAGATTAAGAAAATGACAATGATACTGTTCATGAGCAGAGGTCCTAAAATGCCTATGTTGAAAATTTGGTGATGATAGCCCATCAGTTGACTGTGTTACAAGTGTGTGTTGCGCACTTTCCACGCACCCTTGTAACTTTGCAGATTTGTAATATTGTCACACCAGATTTTCAACAGTGCCATTTTTTCACACCTCCTTATAAGCAGTACAGCTGTCATTTTTCACATCCTGACCGAAATGTGTTTTCACAGTTCCAGTGCAGAATAACGTGGTCACTGTGGGAAATCAGTGTTCGGGACAGATTAAGAAAATGACAGTGGCACTGTTCATGAGCAGAGGTCCTAAAATCCCTATGTTGAAAATTTGGTGACAAAACTCCATAACATGACTGTGTAACAAGCGTGCATTGAACTGTTTTCACACACCCTTGTAACTTAACAAATTTGTAATAATGTCACGCCACATTTTCAACAGTGGCATTTTTTCACAACTCCTTATGAACACTACAGCTGTCATTTTTCACATCCTGGCTAAAATATGTTTTTGCACTCCTGCCGGACAATAGCATGGTCACTCTGGGAATCAGTGTTTGGGACAGATTAAGATCTACTGAGTGAGAGGGGGGAGTGACCGAGCTCAACTGAGCTCTGTCGGGACTGCTGTAGATTTGTTTGTGGGCAGACACTGGCCCCAACACAAGAGTCCAGTACAAAAGAGCAGCCTGCAGCACTGGAAGAAACAGAACAAGAGAGCAAGTGAGGGAGGGGGAGTGAATGAACTCACCGAAGCACTGTCAGGACTGCTGCGGATTTCTTTGTGGGCAGAAAAAGGCGTCAATACAGGCAGGGGCCCAGTACAAAAGGCCAGCCTGCAGTGGTGGGAGAAACAGTATGAACGAGTGAGACAAGGGGACTTAGTGAGCTCAACGGAGCTCTATCAGGACTGCTGGGATTTCTTTGTCAGCAGAAAAAGGCGCCAATGCAGGCAGGATCCCCGTACAAAAGGGCAGCTTGCAGCACCAGGACAAACAGAATGAGTGAAGAGAGAGGGAGACTGAGCAACCTCAACAGAGCTCTGTCAGGACTGCTGCAGATTTCTTTGTGGACAGACAAAGGTGCCAATGCAGCCAAGAGCCCCATACAAAAGCACAGTCTGGGCGCCAAGAGAAACAGAACAAGCGGTGACAGGCGGTAGTGAAGCGAGCTCAGCAGACTCTAGTGTGACTGCTGCAGATTTCTTTGTGGGCAGAAAATGCGACAATGCAGGCAGGAGCCCAGTACAAAGAGCCAGCTTGCAGCGCGGCAGAAATGGAATGTGAGGTGACAGAGGGGGAGGCGAGCTCAGTGGGCATGTCGGGACTGCTTCAGATTTCTTTCTGGCCAGAAAAAGCCACCAATGCAGGCAGGAGCCCAGTACAAAAGGGCAGCCTGCAGCGCCAAGAGACACAGAATGAGCGAGTGAGGAAGGGGGAGTCAGTGAGCTCAACGGGGCTTTGTTGGGACTACTGCAGATTTGTTTGTGGGCAGAAACAGGCAGCAATGCATGCAGGGGCCCAGTACAAAAGGGCAGCCTGCAGTGGCAGGAAAACCAGAATGAGCGAGTGAGTGAGCTCAACAGAGCTGCATTGTAACTGCTGCAAATTTCTTTGTGGGCATAAGAAGGCAGCAACGCAGGCAGGAGCCCAGTAGAAAAGGGCAGCCTGCAGCAGCGGCAGAACAGAATGAGCGAGTGAGAGAAGGGGAGTGAGTGAGCTCAACAGAGCTTTGTCGGGACTGCTGCAGATTTCTTTGTGGGCAGAAAAAGGTGCCAACAGAGGCAGGAACCCAGTACAAAAGGACAGCCTGCAGCACCAGGAGAACCAGAATGAGTGAGTGAGACAGGGGGAGTGAGCAACCTCAACGGAGCTCTGTCGGGACAGCTGTGGATTTCTTTGTGGGTAGAAAAGCCACCAACACAGGCAGGAGCCTAGTACAAAGGGCAGCCTGCCAGAAGAAACAGAATGAGCGAGTGAGAGAGGGGGAGTGAGCCACCTCAATGGAGCTCTGTCAGGACAGCTGCGGATTTCTTCCTCAGCAGAACAAGGTGCCAACGCAGGCAGCAGCCCAGTACAAAAGAGCAGCCTGCAGCACCGGGGCAAACAGACTGAGCCAGTGACAGAGGGCCACTGAGCGAGCTCAACAGACCAACGCAATCAACATTCGGCATTGACAAATGCTTGTTTTATATTGCCTCTAAACATTTTTTTGGGGGGAAGGGATATCTGTTATTCTTGTGATACTCATTAAGACCTTTGTTTTGATATAGAGCCTGACCCTTAACTAAGTGCAAGAATTGAGGGAGTTATGGTTTGTTAAAATTCCGATGTTATCCTAGGTGAATTTTCATGTTTTATTCTTTTTAATATTGTCCCTCAATGTTTGGGGGAGTATGTGTTATTCTTGTAGTACTCATTAAGGCCTTTGTTTTGATACATAGATTGTCCCTTAAGTTCAATTATTAAAGCAGTTATGCTTTGTTAAAGTTCAAATGTGGGAAAAACACTAAGTCCAATTTTTTTTTATATGAAGGGATCCTTTTTCATATCAACATAAAAAGCATACTGTATGAAAAAGGATCCCTTTATACAAAAAAAAAAAAAGAATTGGGGAGGGGGGGAACTAAGCCCAAAGTCTTTTTTCATATGAGGACTTCATTTTTCATATCAATGAAAAACCCATTAGAAAAAAAAGATCTGTTCATACAAGAAAAGAATCAGGAAAAAAAACTAAGTCCCAAGTCTTTTTTCTCATGAAAAGATCCTTTTTTTGTATGGGTGAATTCTTTTTTCATGTGGCCATATGAGAAAACAGAAATGAGTTGTAAAAAAGGATTTTAAAATGTAAAAGAAAAAAATTTGGGGTAAGTTTTCCAACACTTAAGTGCATAATCCACCTAACGGGGTCCCAATGACCAAGATACATGTGTTGGTGTCTCCTCCAGGATGTCATCTTTGTGGGTGTTGAAACATTATTTTTGAAAAAAATGGAAACAAGATGGCACCCATATGAAAAATACTTTTTTTCTCATGAAAAAGGACAACCGACATACAACAAATGATCCTTTTTTGCATGGACCAAATTATTTTTTCATTCCAAGCAGCTATCCAAAACAGTGTACTGAGCATGCTCAGAACCAACATTTTAAAATGTAATAACTTTAGAATGGACTGATATTTTTTCACCAAACCAGAGCCATGCCCTTTCTACCCTAAATATTTCAAACATAAATTCTAAACCATTTGGTCGATAGACGATGACAAAAAATACCCCAGCAATAAACAGGGAGGGTGGGATATTCAGACTGTGCCAAAAAGATGTGCAATAGCAAGTGCAGTGCGCCACTGTGCAACACGCGCAATATTCAAACAAAGCACAGGCCAAGGTGTGCTTGTGCAACACAGCTGAATATCATGCCAACTGCGCCATGGCACAACCAGGGATGCGCAGTGGAGCAGGGCTGATGTGCAGTAGCACAACCAGTGATGCGCAGGGACAGGGACAGGATGCAGGGGTGCACCACCCATGAAAGCTATGGGCAGAGAAGCAAGCAGCAGGCCAGACAGACTCACCCCCTCCCAGACACACCATGAAATGCACAACCAGAGGTGAGCTGGATGGACCACCAGCCTATGAACACCAGCACTGCATCAACAGCCGGGGCATGGTGCCCGAGCACACCCCCCCTGCAAGCAGTGACCGCAAAACAAGGAGGGCCAGCCCCCCAGTGCCACCCGATCCCACCAATGCAGAGCACACCCTGTACAGTGATTCCCAGACACCCGGCCAAGAAGCGGCGCCCAACAGTGCATGGCACCGAATGCATGCTACTACCACCACCGTGACAATGCAACCCTGTGCACCATGAAGCCATGCATGGCAGCCCCACTGTAATCACCCTGCAGTGGGCAACACCAGCCACTGATGCAACAACTGCATACACAATGCCTCCCTGCATGGCCCCCCCGTGGCACAGCAGAGAGGTCGACCCTGTGTCAGTACCTGAGGGACCCCGCATGCAACAAGGCCTGCCCTGGACACCACCACCAGCAGGACAGCACCCTGCACACCCACCCATGCACACACCCTGTCCCAGCACTGGCCCTAACAGACAGCACAGCTGCCCACTGTGGTGCATGGAGGCATGCTCCACACTGGATGCGACACAGGGCATGGACAAACCCCCACCCTGTCCCAAGGGTACCCCAACACAGGGCCACAAAAGCGGAGCAACAGATGCCACTGGTGTGTGTCCACTGCTGCCTTGTACCTACAGCCTGAACCCCACCATGGCACAGGTGAACTAGCCATCTGGCACATACACCATCAAGCCATCTGCCGCCAGCATGCGGCTGGAGCAAAAGTGACAGACAGTAGAACACAGACACTGCAACAGACACCAGCGACAGCATGGAGGGGGGACAACTACAGCATAGACCACAGTGTCACCTGAGGCAGACATGCAACAAACTGGTGACAGGATGCAAGCCACCATGGTGCCGTGCCCAGAGGGTGGCTGGCATGGATAGCCACCAATGACATGCCAGAAGACTGTGTGTACCACAGACATGCAAGGGGCACAGCTGCATGGGCCATGGACAGACTGACAGGGGCATCAGGGACACAGCACATGCACCAGGGACCACTGCACACAGGCATCCAGTGCACAGGGAACAACATACATACCACAGACAGGGATCGTGTCCCCCCCCACACCATTAGTGGGGCCCTGCCGGACACACAGACGCCCAGGCCTGCACCACTCCTGACGCCATGCACACCACTGCAGCAAAGCACCATACACCTGCTGCTAATCGGAGACCACCACAGTTGTCATATCAAACAAGAATATATTGCATAGGTAAACTGTACAAACAACAAAACAAACAAAACTATGTACAGAGTGGGGGGGAAGGGCCACAAACCAGGTAGGGGTGGGCATGGGGCAAGGAGGGTACATCAGGGAGTGGGACAAAGGGGTGTGAGAGACAGTCCAGGGGGGGAATGCACATCACGTGCACCGCAGGCCCTACTGGTGAGCCCTCTCTTCACTCCGGTCCCTGTGGCACCACATGTGCCTCCTATGGTCACCATGTTCCATTCCCTGGAGCAGCTCCAGAGTAGCCCAGGTCACCTGTAGTAGCTTCTGTATGTGCCGCTCCAGGTTAGTCCAGTGTTATCCACCTAGGACAAGGGAGCAGAGTCAGTACGCGTGACTGGCCAGGCCTCAGCAGCCCACTCAATATGCATGGCATACAGCCATGGGCCACGCCCTGTGATGGCATGTGACCACCCACAGTGTCCGCTCCCACAAGACCCGCCTACCTAGGCACCCATGGCCATGCGGAATGCTACACACACCCATAGCCCATGTTCTGCACAGCACCAATGTGGCCGTTCAGTGACACGGCTATGCAGTGTGACAGCAGTGGCACAGCCATGGACCCAGTGCACACACAGCCCACCTGCGACACCCACCCACACATGCAGTGCCACAGGACAGTGCTGAGTGCACTGTGTGGCATGCACAGCAGTGGGGCCAAGTGTGGGTGGCCATGTCCCACCACCACCCCTGCAACCCACCATGCACAGATGTAAGGGGAAACACAGCACTCACCTGCATCCTGGTCAGCAGGGTGCTGCTGACCCATGGCACCACCAAAGTGCCACGGCTGCTAGGCCACGCCAGCCACTCCGGCCTACTGTCCCTGTCCATGGACCAAATGGGCCCTACGGCGATCCTCCGGGCCTAGGGTACAAACATGGAGAATGAAACATCAGTACAGGTCAGTAACATAGCCCCTCCCTCGCTGTGTGAGTGCCTGAACAGCCCAACAATGACACACGCCCACAACCACCACCCTCACAGGATGGCCCCCACCCCCCTGTGGCATGGCCTGATGCACACCGCGATACCTGTACAGACAGACACTACCAGAGATGGGATATAGCACCTACCTGGCCATGGCATGGTCCCCACCGGGCAAGTGCCTGCAGTCACCCCAGGCAGTCAGGGTCCCGCCGCTGGAGGTCACCATAGCAGTGGTGACACTGCTCCACTGACCTGCTGCTCCCTGTTGCCTCCTCCAGGCCCTCTGTGACCTCCTGCCACACCACAGTCCGTGGCCTCTGGAGGGGTTCCTGCCCAAAGAGGGCACCAGCATGTGGCTCCACCAAGGCCACCAGGTTTGCCAGTTCGATGGCATTCCAGACCGGCACTCTGGTCCTAGGCATGGTGCTGCCTCAAACGGCATCAGAATGGCACTCTGTAACACACATGCCCCACGTGCAGAGGCAACACGGTACTGCGCTGCCAGTCACTATCGCACTGTCACCGGACTGTGCAATAGGGGGGTGCAGCCATGTGGATGCATTGTACCTAGGGGGCAAAGGTCGACCACAGGGTCAAGGGTCTGTCTGCACACGGAGTGCCACAGCACTATTGGGACACCCTGAGTGTAGCGTGGTAGGGTGCACGTGCGTGACACCCTGCAGTGGCCTACCGTGCCATGGTACCATGGTGCCCACGGCACACCATGGCATGAGCACCCCATGGGCATACAGCATACTAGCACCACAGGCACAGTGGTGGCCATGCTCTGCACTGCCTCCCATGCAAAGCACATAAGCAGTGCCACACGCGTTGGCGTCAGCACCCCAGGCATGCGCCGTGCAGTGCCAATTACGCATATCACAGTGGTGCACCATAGCCTGAGCATGCTCACCAACATTGCACAAGGCTCAACAGCATGATATTCAGCCAGGTTATGCAAAGCAGCTCATTAGCCATTCCACGGTGCATCCCACTGCATTAGCATCTGCTTACAGTTGTGCCTGCCCTCATTTGCATGCGTTGCGCTATATATATGCGACCTGGGGCTGCAGAGGCCATGGATAGGTATTGCAGTCTTTTGTGGTAGGTTGCATGCTGTTGGGATGTGGTGACTGTGGTTTGGGAGGGCTGTATGGGACAGCACAGTCCAGGGTAACACCTGTCTTTCCCACAGGCGCTAGCATGACCGAGCGTGAGGAACAGGAGGAACAGGGAAGGGGGAGAAGGAGGAGACCCAACTTCACCAGGGCTGAATCTGATGCCTTGTTCGAGGCATATTTGGACAGGGAGCCACTGCTTAGCGGACAGCGGGGAACGCCACAGGCACGTGCTACAGCGTGAGGTGAGGTGGCGCATGCTGTGAACCAGCAGGGCAGCCACCAGCGGTCTCTGCAGGAGTACAAAAAGAAGTTAGGCATGGACAGGAGGCAGATCAAGGACAAGGTGGCTGCCATCAGGTGGCACGTGCTGCCACTGGTGGGGGCAAGCCGGATGTATCCCGCCTGATGCCACGGGAGGAATGGGTGGCCAGCAGCATGCGGCGTAGTGCCATCGAGGGTGTTCCTGGTGGTGGCTTCCAGATGGGTGGCAGCCCATCACTGCATGGTAGGTCCAGTACTGTCAGTGTGTGGGTGGTGGAGGGCATGCCACAGGGCAATGCGGAGCCACTAACACTACTGTGTTCCTTTACAGCTCCTTAGCATCTACATGGGGCAGTGGTGGTGGGTGTGTCCACTGAGGGGGAGGCCTGGGACATGGAGGATCACCCAACCACCTCCACAGGTGTCAGAGGGACCGGCCAAGTGCATACCTGAACTTCTGTCCAGACTGATGTGGGTGGTGCGGACAAGGCCCTGCCTGTGTCCCAGCATGACATCGCCCCCGGTCTCCAGTGTGCTGGGCCACAGATGGGGGCCTGATCCAGCACCGTTGATGATGGGCCGCACATCCTGGACAGTGATACATGTGGGACACAGGATGGTCCCACAGCAGGCAACCACATGGGTGATACTGTGGGTGTTGCTGCTGTGGCTGCCTGCGTAACAACCTAGTCCCAGCCTGTGTCTGTATGCCCCAGTGGGGCAGCACTGGTGTGCGTCCAGGGTGGTGGGACTGTTGCAGCTGCTGTGACAGTGCTGGTAGACCCTGGTGATCAGCAGCTGGAGGGGCGGTGCCAGCAGTCGGCCAATGACAATGGGGGGGACAGTGTCTGGGGGGCGGTGTCAGCGCACCATGTGTGGATGTGCCCTGGCATGGTTCTGGTGTGCAGCGCAGCGTCAACGGCGCGGGCAGGCTGGGCCAGGAACACGAGCAGCATGCTGGACCAGCAGATGACCCCTTGGACGACCACAGCTGTCTTCTCCAGGCCTCAGTTGATCAGCAGATGTGGCTCATGATGGTGGTGGATGCACTCAGTGTGGTTCTGCGCCAGGCAGATGAGCAGTGCAGCAGGGACCACGGCTTGCTCCTGGCAGAGTTGGCCAGGCAGTGGTAGGATGTGACCACTGCCATTGACAGGCAGACCACTGCAATGTCAACTGTCATGGCTACACTGCCCACCCAGTTTGGTGTCCAGCCAATGCAGACACCACACAGTGTCATGTCCACCCTCTGTTCCCGACGTCATGTGACATCTGCTATGTCGACACCGGGTTCGGCTGTGGGTATACCGAGCATGCCTGGCATGGGCATGTTCAGTGGCCTGCAGACCCCTGCGTGGACATGGTCGCGTTCAAGCAGCTTCCCCCCTGGGGACCCGTCGGTGCCACCCCATGAGGCCACTGGTCAGCCTGGCATGGCTGGCAGGTCTCGGCAGGGCCACCCATGCATCCGTGGTGGCCGTGGTGCTGTGCTGCATGACTGACCTGTCCCCCACCATGGCCACTGTCTGCCAGTGTCTGTGTGCACTGTGGTGTGCATTGTGTGACACACGGGTAGGGTACCCAGCCCTGCACACACATGGTCCCTGTGCACACCCTCCTGGTTGCTGGCCACTGTGGCGTATGCATGATGATGCCTGCGTAGCACTGTCCACCACTGTGCAATGGTGCCCAGCATCTGAGGCACACACAGTGACAGCCACTGGGTGTGATCATGTGTGGTCCTGTGTGGGTGTGGGTTTGGCTGTTGGGGTGGGTGTGCCGGTTGCCTTTTGGGCATGTGTTGCAGTGTGTGTGCATGTGTGTGCATGTGTCGTGTTCAGCCCTGCCCATCCCTGCCACCATGTGCGGTCTGATGCTCAGACCAATCCCCTTACTGCCGTCTGCCCTGGTATCCAGCCTTGCCTGTCTGTGGGCTGTGCCCTTGCCCTTGGTGGTAACACATAGCCATGTGACCTACCTGTGTTTTCCTAAGTGCTCCTCTGTGATGGTGTCCCAGTGCTGCTGTGCCATCCGGAACAGCCAGGGGTCTTGTCGCCCAGGGGGTGGCTGCCCTACACCAGCTGGACAGATGTCCTCATCGTCCCCACTGCTGTCTCCCTCTTTGACCTCTATGGCTATCCCACAGTCGGTGGCCATGTTGTGCAGGATACAGCAGGGCAGGAATAGCCTGCAGGCCTTTGAGGGGCTGTACAGTAGGGCACAGCCTGATGTGTCCAGGCACCAGAACTGTGACTTCAGCAGCCTGAACACTCACTCGATGACATTCTGTGTTGTGGCATGTGCCTCATTGTACCATAGCTGCAATGGGGTCGAGGGGCGCCGGTATGGTGTGAGCAGCCAGGGCCATAGCAGGTAACCACAGTCACCTGTGTGTGGAGGGGAGACATTAGCATGGTGGTCTGTGTCGCTATGCCATGGGCCATCATGGCCGGTACCCATGGCACCTCTGACAATGCACCCCCCCATGTCTGCTCACGTCGTCCTGTGTGATATGCATACTCACCTACTAGATGGCAGGTGGGGATGTCCTCACTCTCAAACCTGTGTCACAGTGCAGACTGGTGCCAGATGAAGGCATCGTGTGCTCCCCCAGGGTGCGTGGCACAGATATTGGTTATGCACCCCCTGGTATCGCACACCACCTGGCAGTTTATGCTTGGGTAGCTCTTGCGGTTGATGTATGCCACACCCTCTTAGCCAGGTGGCATGTGGATGCCGATATGGATGCAGTCAATGGCCCCGAGCATGCCAGACAACCGTGCTACCCTGTGGAACTCCTGTATGTGTGCTGTGCACTCTGCCTGTGTGCTGGGGAAACGGATGTACTCCGCAGCATGTGGCAGCAGTGCACGGAGGAATTGTGTGAGTAGGCGTGACGTCACCAACTGGGTTATGCCTGTTGTGTCTCCTGTTGGTCTCTGGAAGGTGCCCATGGTGAGCAGGCACATGACAGCTGTGACCTTTGTCTCCACTTGACAGTGCATGGCTCCATCGTGTGGGTGCCTGCATCTCTTCACTGCACAGCTCACAGAGCTGCCTCAGAATCGCCTGGTTCAGGTGGTACCGGCCCACAATCTCAGTGTCAGAGAACTGTTCAAAGCTGGTGCAGGCTCGGTACTGCCTGTTCTGGGTGTACCACCAATGGGCCCTTCCACGGTCGTGCCTCCCTGCTGCCTGCCTTCTCATACCCCTCATTACTGCCTCCATCTGGAAGGTGGCACTGGCCATGTCCCTGGCTGGTGTTTCCCCCCCGGGTGGCTGTTCTCCTGTTCCCCCCACTGTCTGTTGCTGGTGCTTCCCCTGCACCGGGTTCACCTCCAGCTGTTTGCCTGTGGCTGTCCTGCCTCTTGCCACTGCCCTCAGTCCACTGTGGCACTCTCAGGCCCTTTTGTGCACACTGGCACGGGTATACCCACTCTTACCCTCACTCTGGCACACTTCTGGTGGGCTCTGTCCTACTCCTGGCCACTCCTGTGCCCTGCTTCCTGTCTTGCCTCCCTGGCACTCTGTCTCCACTCTCCCACCTGTGGCTTCCCTGAGGCACGTTCTTCTTCCCCTCACTTGTTCCCTTTTATTTTGTCTCATTTCCGCTGTCTCACAACTTCTGCTTGCTCCGCTATTGCGCATGTCACATACTGTTAAAGGCACTGCGCATGTTATTCATGGTTCGGCCCCCTGCGGTTGCGCATGCATTCATTACTGTTGCGCTCTGGCACATTGCTTGTTGCGCTGCTCAGCTGGCTCTCACTGAATATCGCACAATGGTGCATTTCCGCACTTGCGTTGGAGCATCCTTGTTGCGCATGGCACATCCGCTCTGAATATCCCACCCAGAATGTATAACTTTTTTTGCTATCCACATTTTGGAATTTGCAAATCCAAACAGAACAAAACCTGGCATATCTAGAGATCTGCTCTCCAAGACTGCCCATGCAAAATTTCATGCTAATTTGTTAAACACTTGTGAAGATATTAAAGTACAAAGTTTGAGGTTTCAGGCGTTTCCCACACCACCCTCCCATTGTTGGTGTTTTTCTGTCAGATTTCTCTTCAGGAGGGTTCACATTCACCCCAAGAACATGTTGCACTCTCCCAGTCCACCCCCTGTGAGTCCCCCATGGATTTCCCCCCATGGTGGTGCCATGGAAGTGGGCCATTCCCACCTCCCACAGTGCACACAGTCCAGTTCCAGGGGCTGAGCTGAGGGTCAGGAGTGCAGTCCAGGCTTCATGTAGCCTGCCAGCATTCCCATTTTTCCATTTTCTTTCCCTTCCCCCCCTTGCTAGGGTGCATGTCACCATGCGCACGTGGAGGTGTGTGCACACTGGTGAGTCCCGCAGCACCCTCCCATCATTGGTGTCTTGCTGGCTGTTCTGCCCTAAGGCCTCCAACTGGGGACAGTCATTCAGTGAAGCCACCAAGTCACCCTCCTTGGGAGGGGAGAGCTGTCCTCCAGATGCTCAATCCTCTCCCTCCCTGGCTGACCCCCCTTCAACCCATATTTGGCACCGATCACATGTTGTCAGTGTGGCAGGAGGTAAGGTGCAATGCCTCTGCTCCTCTCCACACCACCAGACCAGCTGCTCTATATACATTTATTAATATTTTATATTATTTATTTATTAAGCTACAGTAATATGCTGCTACTGTTTAGGATTGTGTTACTCATGGGAATGTGTTCATTTTAGCTAAGTTATATTCTTATGCATTCACTCCTTCTGTTCTTGTTCTCTGATCCTGAGAAAAAGGTGCCAGACAGAAATAAACTCCACTATTACAACTACCACCTTTTGCTATAGCTTGTCATGAAGTACAGCCGCAGTGATATGACATAATATTAGCACTAGGAGTGAAGAAATCTGGAGGTGGATTTCAATTTGGTATAATGGTTTTAGATTTGCCAAGCTATCATTTTTGATTTGGACTTGGATTAGGATGTTGGTATGGATTCAGTTTAAATTCATTGAATGTTGGAATAGGTCTAAACACATAAATGCAGAATACAGAAGATGAGCTCTAATGCTTGCATCCATCACCTTTTGAATATATGTTACAATTAGCAAAGTCAAGTTAAGAACCACAAGTGAGAGTGTGCAGGTCAAGTTAAAAAGTACAAATGATAGTGTCCAGGCTTGAGAGCAGTAACAGTCAGAGTTGGACATATATCCCCTTGCACTACAGCATAAAACAATTCAGTTTATGAAATGGCTAGTGAATTTTAAGGAATCTGATTGGCTACTAGGCATGTGCTAGAAGTGTTTTATTGCATGGCTAAAATTAGTGCAGGCATTGGTAGGTTTGCCCTGTCTAACACATCACTGCCTTTCAAACTAGAACACTAAAAAAAAAAACAGTAGCCGTCTTGGTTTTACTAGTCCAGTAGGAACCACAATAAAAGTTCCAGTTTCTTGCCCATTTTAAAAATGTCTTCTGTACTTGATTTATGTTTTGACCTCGGCTTCAGTGAAGAAGAGCTCCTAAACTTCCTCAGGGATGAGAGTGAGCTATATGATGAAGTCTGTCATGAAACTGTAGTGTTGACCGAAACTCCAGAGTTGACCACACCTGAGAGAAATGCGGCTGTGAGTAACCACTTTGTATATTTCACCTGCAATCAGGTTGACAATCTCAAAAATTAACAGAATGAGAAAAATACTGTGAGAGCCGCATCATGGACTCTGAAAGTGTCTAATGAGTGGGCTGCCTACACAAATACAAATCTAAACTGACAAACTGCGAGTAAGTCTGAGCTGAGCAAGACATTTTTGCAGTTGTATGCCAAAGCATGAATGACCACAGGAGCAAAGTATGCTATGTCTAGCTTCTGCAGTCTTCATGCAGTACTCAATTGGCACCTCAGCTCTATGGCTGTGGTCTGGAATGTTAACATCATAAATGACTCCCATTTCAAAACAAACAACCAGATATTTGCTGCTAAAATAATACTGTACTGCAGAGCTCAGAAAGACTAATCTGAGCATCTCCATCCCCTCAGCAACTGTGACCTTCAAAAACTGTGTCCTTCACTGGCTGTCTCATCCAACACCTTGCTTGGCTTGGTACCTAAAGACTGGGTTGATGTACAGCTCTATATGGCCAGGCGTGGTTAGGAGGGCCTCAGACAGCTGAAACCTAGAAGATTCACCCTAAAACCTGATGAGAATGGCTGTGAATTTGTAATGCTCAAGCTCAGTAAGCAAACAAAGAATCACAGAAGCCCACTTGATGCTGCAAAACAATTGCATGGTGGGTACATGTGTGCACAACCTGGAGATCCTCTGTGCCCTATATCTGCATTTAAAAAGTACCTCACAAAGCTGCCTCCTGAGCCAAAAGCCCTGTATTTACACCCGCATTGCCTTCCACAATAAAAACTAGATGCTATACCTGTGTGGTATTGTGCTGAGCCTATGGGTCTGAATTATTTGTCCAGTATAATGGCAAGATTAAGTAAAGAAGCAGGTTTAAGTACAAGATATACCACCACTGCATTCGAGCCACCACAGTTCAGCTACTGCCTGAAGCAGGTTTAGAGATCTGGGAAAAAAATGTGCATAACAGGGCATAGAAATTAGGGAAGTCTCCAGAATTACTGAAGAGCAACTATTATTGATCACAGGAAGTGGCCTCACATCCTGTCTGTAAAGCAGGAGGAGTCAGCATGTGAAGCTAAACCATCCATCAGCATACAGGGAAATAAGCAGCTAGAGGGGAAGCAACCAGCAACACTGACACCTGCAGGAGCACCATATCAGCTCTTCTGAGGAGTGAACATGAACCAATGCACCATGAATTACAATGGCTCAGTATATTTTGTCAGGTCATTTTATTGTTTTAGACAGTCTGCCTGCCAGTCGCAGCAGCTGGCTGTTTGCCTGCCCCTCCTGGACAGGATAGGGGGGGCCTCCTCCTGGGGAACATTGGGCCTTGCAATGCCTAGAAGGAGGTCTCCAACATGCCTCCCTTATGGAGGGGTGGCATGGCTCAAGGAAGGAGACAGAGGAGATATTTAGGAGCCTCTCTTGCACATTTCCCTCTCTCTCCTCCTTCAAGTGGATCCCCACTCACCCACCCTTATAAAAGTAGGGTTGGGGGCCAGAGAGGTAGGGCCCCCCTTTGTCCCACTATGGGCAACTACAATAGAGGTTGGGAAGTGACTTTTCCTATTTTTTTCCCACTTAACACCAGGGTTTTCAATTTTTTTTGCCTCCTCCTAAGGGATGATAAAAGTAGTTAGTCCACAGAGGCAAGGATAGAGCTGTTCAGCAGAGATAGTGTTGTGGCTTGCATAGATTGTAGCAGTCATGTGAGGTGGCTTGGGAGGAGTGCAGACCCAAGGTATTGGGCAACATGGGGGACAAGGCCAATTCTCACAAATGGCTCATTGTCCCCGGTCAGCATGAGGCTGGGGGATGGCCAGATTATGACCCAGGTGGGGGTCATGGTCCTGCCTCATTGAGACTCTGCAAGGATAACAAGTGGCACAGGTTAGGGGGCAGCAGCCAGTGCCTTGGCCATATGACCTTATTCCCAGGAAGCAGGGGGGGCTTCTTCCCAGCAGCACCCATGCTCAAGATGATGTTCTGTAAATCAATAAACACATGGAGATGGCCATTTCCTCCAAGATTCTGTGTATGTGTCTTCTTTGGGAAAGGGAGACATGGGGGGTACCAGGCAATGCCACTTACATTGGTAACCTGTGAAAATCATGACTGCATTTTAGTGACTACAAAATCGCGATGCAGCAATAGTACATTCTTTAAGTGACTGCCATATAATCATGCTGCATCCAAAATAGCACCCTAATTTGCCAACATGTTCTCCAAAATAGCTAGCAGTATAAAATCCCACCTACCAGAAACCTTGCTCCACCTTGCTGTCACTGGACTGCTCGCACCTCCTGTTCACCTTCTGCTTCCAAACTAAAATCCACTGGCACTTCCTGCCTCCTCATAGGCACCTCCTTGATGACGTAGGATGAAAGCACCTCTTAGTGCTTGATACCCATACGTCAAAATAGTGACTGTTCTACTGAAAAAAAAAACAATCACATGTGGTTATTGAATCCACTGCTTGTATTCTGACTTCAACATTGACTTTTGTGTACTTCTGCACATACAAGTAATAATTCTTAGTACTTCTTTATTTGAACTTCAGAAATAAAAATGCAAAATGCAAAACAAAATGCAATTCATGGGATGCCAAATAGGGTTTCAGACCTGAAATTGAAAATTGTAGGTGAGCCATCTTAAATAATCATATCTGGTTCCCTCTGCATATTCACCCACAATGGAGACAATTTGCTCATTCATATCTTTATATTTCCTTTTCCAGCCACTACCACCTGCCCCAGATGCCATCTGTTCTAGTTTCAGCTCTGTCATCCACAGCTTTCAAGCATTGGATCAGTTTCCATATGCTGGGGTGACAGGCTCCAAGATGACTGTTGAAGCCATAATGCCACCTTTCCACAGCACTATTTGTGTGTGCTAGTCCCCTAGAGATGGCATCATAACAATTCCACTGTTGAGGTGGAAACGCTGCCCTTCTTCTACCTGAGCATCCCCTGGGTGTACCTATCCAGGTCAGCTTGAAATAGTCTAGTAGTGGTAGTAGAATGTTTTCCTTAGTGGTGAAAAAGTCCCATTCATGCATGGCATCAAAGTATTAACCACATCGCCTATGGGGACAAATGTCAAGGATAAAAGCATGCGTAAATGAAGAGCAAAGTCAAGGTCAGAGCAGTGTTTCTCCTGCACCATCGAGTACTTTTGTATCCTTTGCCATACGGTTTGAGCAAAATGAAGAAAACATTCCCTAATTTTGGTATTAGGGAAAGATTCACTAAATGCTCACCAGGCAGATTTTTCAAAGTCCATAATAGCTGTATTAGGACTCAATAAGGAGCACAATTCCTGGAGCTGTGCATAAATCCTGACATAGGCGGTGGTTTTTCAAGAGCACATGAGTACATACAGTGCTGTTATTACATGTTCTGACTTCACGCAATGAACAGTGTAAAGCTGATCAAACAATGAAGGACAGTACTTAAAAGTTCCATCAAGCATCCAGTCTGCACATTCCTGCAGCATTTTTAGATTTGAGTCAGTGGCAAACTTCAAAAATCTGTCCTTATCATTACCATTATCATATATCAGGAATGGCACTCCAGCAGTGGTAAATGTGAAATCTGATGGAAATTCAAGTTCCTTTACTGAGATTGGGGTGGCTGGACAACCATGTTCAACTTGCCTAGTATGCTGAGCCATTCTTTCTATCAACGGAACTCTAGGCAAGTGGCCTGCCAATGCATCAGGCGCAGATGTGTTGAACTGCACAACCACCTGTGTAGTGATTTCAACACTTGCTCTTGCCCTCTCGCATACGTCAGCCATTATCTTGCACACCCCAATATCCCCAGCATCTGGAACATGAGTATGTTCCTTTATCTGTGCTGACACTGTGTAGCCAATAGTATGCAGTCTAGCAAGGCAACTGAATTTATGGGCATCAGCACACCTCCAATAGACGTTATCACCTTTTTCTTTATCTTTTCTGTAGATATAACCAGCAAATATAGCAAGTGGCCTACCTTTTTGGCTTGTGATAAGCTCAATCTCCATACTGGCAGAATGAGAGTAAGGCAAGTGGGAGGTAACATCAACAGTTGTACAATTTATATCTTTTTTTTTTTTTTTTTAATAGAACTGGTTGGATCAATCATTAATTTAAATGCCACTGATTGTTTCATTTGAAACTGGTGGGTTGAACAACATGCAGCATTACAGTTACACAGGGCTCGGGACAGAGCAATGCCCTATCCTTACATTACACATGTTCTGGCCATGTAATGCTGCATTGTGGGAACACAGAAGTAGCTGGAGTGATATGGGCTGGAGCAAGTAAGGGGTGAGTATGCTTTGTGGAAGTTTGATGCAGTGGATGGGCTGGAATCTGTTAGCAGCCGATCGCTATTTTTAAGAGGCGGCGAAATTGTGCAGCGCTAAACTGTTTGGTTACACTATTGGCGCTTGCTCTTATTCTGGCACTATAATACAATTTGCAATTTTACAGTCGCGATTATTACATGGAACCCTTACATTATTTAAAGTGCATCTCAGAATCAAATGTGCTTTATTTTTTGCCTTCCCCCCAAAAAAGGGGGCTACTTTATCCTGCATAGTAATATTTACCTAAATAAATTAATATTTATTAAACATTATAACTTGTAATCATATTTTATTTTCTTTCTAAGCATTTGTTTGTTATTTCATAAGTGCAGTAAGTCACTCCAGGGTATGCAGTAGCCAGTTCTAATGCATGGTTAGGGGGCCAGAGGTACTTGGACTTCAGCCTCTTGCCTCACTATGTTCCCTAGCTGTGCCCCATCAAGTCGTATTACTTATTTCTTACATTTTGCAGACAGCTATAGTTGCTATTTTTCTTAGTATAGTTGCAAGTTGAACTGGAAATGACACTAGTAATTTCTGATAGTGACAAACAGTAAGTTGTATGAGGATTGGAAATACTGAATTAGGAAACCACCCTTAGAAAAGAAAGCCTGCAGCTCAATTTGACTACAGTAATTATTAATAACTTTTCTTTGCCAGCCACCATTTGGTGCTATTATGCCATTTGGGATTCCCCTTTCAAAGTTCTTCACCACGTTATTTTTATTTGTTTCATTTTACTTTTGTTAGTGCACTTTGTAAATCTGAAAACATTCTGAGGACAGTATATGTGTGCAGCAGTGCAACACATAGCAAATATTTTAACACAATCAAAAAGTAGTTTTCTTTGCTTGAAGTTTATTGTTCTCAGAATTAATACTTTTGAGCCAAGGGTCTCTTACAAAGGTTCCACATCATTAAGTACAAAAACATAGTAGACAGTGTTACAAACAATCAGTAAGCCGTTTAACAAGGCTACAACTTAAACAGTAACATTTATGTACAGAAAAGAAAAAGGAACTCAAAGGCAGTGTCAAGGGAAAGGAATAAGGATTGGAGAGCTTGAGAGGAAGAGAGGAGAAATAAGAAGTTTAGGAGCAGACAGACCAGGTTAGTAGTACTCAGGTTGTCTTTGTCAAAGAGGAGACCATGGTGGTTGAGTGAAACAAATGTAAGTGCAGTCAGTGGGATGAGACTCTAGTCAAAGCAGTCACAGGAGCTGGAGGCTGTGAGGTGAGTGTAAAGTATGGATTTAAAAGCTCCCAATGTCGTGGAGGATAGGGAGGGCAGGTTAAGGGCATTGTACCAGGTAGGGGCACGGTATGTAAAAGATCTTTGTCCCTGAGCAGTCCGGCATCTAGGGACAAGGAAAGGTTGGTGGTCAGATCTTCTGGTGGTATGAGTGCCATTGTTCAGGCAGAGCAGGTCCCGGATACATGGAGGAGTGAGTCCCAAGATTGATTTTTTTGCCATTACGCAGGTGAGATACATGAGGTGATTGGAAAGATGCAACCAACTGGTTTCCATGTAGAGGTCACAAGTGTGGGTCCATCTCTGTGCTCCAGTGAGGAGTCGACAGGTTTTGTTTAGTGCTGTTGAGATGCACTTTAGTGCAGTAGTAGTTGCTGAGCCATAGACAATTAGACCATAGTCTATGATTGAGATGATGGAGCTTTGAACAGCAATCCTCAAGGCAGCTTGATTGAAAAATTGACAGTTCCAGTACAAAATTCCAGTGCGTTGGTGCACTGTTTTTGAAGTGTTATCGATATGGGCCGAAAAAGTAAGACATTCGTCAAAAGTGATACCAAGGTATTTGAAGGTGTTCACTTGTTCTAGTGTATTTCAGGAGAAGTTTTATGACCAGTGGAGTATGCCTATTTCTGTTTTGATGACTGGCGAAAAGCATGACTTTTTTTTGATTTAGGACCAGTTTGTGCTCAAGGAACCACTTTTCAACACATGAGAAAGCAAGCTGCAAGCTCTGTCGTAGTGGATTTGGATCCTTATGGGAGGAGAGAATTACAGCGTCATCAGCATAGAGTATTAATTTTTCAGGGCAGGATTTGGGATGCAAGTTTAGAAATAGGCTGAAGAGGAGAGGACCTAAAATTGAGCCCTGGGGACACCAGAGAGGACCAGTTTGGAGTCAGAGAGAACCTCAGAGATTTTTACTGTTTAAGAACGTTGTGCCAGGTAACTTTTTACCCAGGCTCCAGGTCCCTCGGCTAGCCCAATGTTGAGCAGAAGAGAGATTAGAAGGCTATGGTGAACAGTGTCAAAGGCCTTTGTGAGGTCTATGAAAACAGCTTAGGTTAAATAACCCTTATCCAAGGCTTTGTGAGTTTCCATAGAGAAATCAAGTAGGGCCGTCAATGTACTGTGTCCTTTCCTAAATCCATGTTGCTGAATGCAGAGTAGATCGTACTTTTGTAGGTAGTCTGATAGTTGATCCGCCACGATCCGTAAAAGAGCTTTGGAGAGGGGTGGAAGTATAGATATGGGCTGATAGTTCCCTGGTGTGGATTTGTTGCCCCCTTTATGTACTGGTGTGACTATATCGGCCTTCCATGTGTTGGGGAATTGACTTTGGCACAGGGAGAGGTTGAGAATTTTGGTGAGGGGGTGGATCACTTCTTCCAAGGTGAGGGACAGAAGTTTTAGATCAATGGTGTCACTGCTATTTCTAGATTTAGAGCAGGCCTTTTTTATGTATCTGTAGGCTTCATATGTCTTAACTATTTTAAAGTGAAATAGCGGTTTGTCTGGCGAGGTGGTTTGGGATACGAGTTTTGGAACTGACAAGTCCTGGAAGAAGTCCGGTGAGAGGACACCACTGAGGTCAGTGAAGGTTTTATTTAGGGCATCGGCCATAGTCTTAGGGTCATGGGTAGTGGATCCATCAATGTTCATTGCCGTGGGAGAGGATTTAGACTGTTTGCCCATAATATTACATATACTGTGCCAGAAGGATCTCCCGTCACCCCAGGTGGTTTCTAGAGCATTCTTGAAATAGGAGCTCTTCATTTGCCTGATTTGTGAAGTGCATAGGTTGTGCGCCTGTTTATAGTTAAGTGAGTCTGTTTTGGAGCCTGTGGCCCTGGCTAAAGCCCAAAGATGGTCACGTGCTTTAAGCTGAGCCAGAAGTTTGGCTGTTAGCCAGGGATTAGAGAGGGCTTTGATTTTACATTTTTTGAAAGGTGCGTAGGTGTCACAGGCAGTGTTGAAAGTTTTAATGAAGAAGTCTAGGGCAATGTCCACATCCAACGTATTGTAGATAGGGGACAAGTCTTGTTGTAGGAAGCAGGTCTTTAGCTTAGCAAGGTTTCCGTGCAGTAGCATTCTACTTAGGATGGTTTTAGGAGGTGGTTTGTGGAATTTATTTGTCCAGACACAGATCACAGGGGAGTGGTCACTGAGAGAGTCGGAGAGAACGGTGGTGTTTTTTATCCGGTCCGGGCAATTAGTAAGAATCCAGTCAGTGAGAGTGCTGGTTCCAGTCTTGTAGTTTTTTCTAGTAGGGGAGTTGACCATCTGTGTAAGGTTGGTTGCTAGGATAGTATCCCTGCTGGGTCCGATATCTGAGGCAAGCCAATTTATATTGAAATCACTAAGAAGGAGGAGCTCAGAGTCAGGAGGTTGTAATCTTGCAAATTCAAGGATAGACTGGAGCCTGGCTCATGGGTCTTTAGGGGGGATATAGACTGCAGCCATGGTAGGCACTTTGTTATGGGCACTAAGGAGAAGCTTGACAGGGAGAAGTTGTACTAGGGTGTTTTCTGGGGAGAAACTGGCAAGGTGGCATGAGAGGTAGTCATTTATATAGATAACACATCCTCCCCCCTTTCTTTTTACCTGGCCAAGTCTGAAGAGGTTGTAGCCTTGGAGCGAGATTGCATGATCTGGATTGTTAGGTGTTAGCCAGGTCTCAACAATTACAAGTATGTCAGGATTATGTTGTCCAATAAAGGCTTGAAGAGATGCCAGCTTAGGAAGGAGGCTGCAGATATTTAGGGTAACAATGGATAGCCCGTTTTCAGTTTTTGCAGGCTTTATCTTAATGTTTGAGCCAGGGACAAGGTTTGGGTGGATCCCACCAGACATGCGAAGTAGGAGGAGCATCAGTCTGAGGGATATATCTTGGAGTTGAGAAGAGTGCAAATGTGTGCAGCAGTGCAATACATATTTGTTATTCGAAAAATCAAAAAGGGCTTTCTATGTTCCATCATGCCAAGTGCTTGTCATTTTTCATGTCAGCTTTAGTCAGTGTCATCAGTTTCAGATGAACCATACTTTGGTAATGAATCTGATTAGCCAGCCCATAACCCCAGATCCACTTTAATAAATATCAATTTCTCAAACTTTTTTGGTGACAGACTGGCACTTTGTTTAGTGACAATACTGCCAACAGTGCTAACTACATTATTCTCTCAGAATACACACTAATTGGTAAAGATCATAGGTATAGACAGAAAACTTAAGTTGACACTAGCAAGAGTTTTCTTTACCTATGACAATATCAGATAGTACTATCTCTGAGTTGTAGTTGTTTAGAATCACTTAGGTAGGCTTCTAGCATACTGTAGTTGTGGCTGATTGTGACTGTCATAGCTCAGTTCTGTTCTGGCATACAGTACAGCTTCTGATGCTGAAATTGAGGCCTACCCAAATGTTATGAGCCTGTTCAACCTCATAAGGCACAAGAGACTGATCTTGTTGCATTTTATTAGCTTGAGATACATTATCATCAGTCCAGCTTTCCATTTCAACAGAACGTTTCAGTATTAGAATGATCTGTATCTGTTAAGGTCTGTACCTCATGGATGTAAAGATGCTAGGATGTGTTTAAATCAGTATGTCCATCAAACAGCATCATGTTCACTGTGACAGTACAGTGAAACAGCAATGGGTCACTTTACTGTCACCACGGGAACCCTGCATTGCCTTCAGATGGTCTTCCACCCACTCCCTGAATCAACTCTGACTTAGAGTTGATTATATTAATTACAGTAGGTGTGGGGGGCAGAGCCCCCTGAATGGGGGTTCAGGGCACAAAGCCCCCCCTTAGGGAAATGAGCGTTTCAGATGAATTTATGCTGATCACAATTGCGGTCAACATAAATTCATCGCTGTAGCATCGGTCGACAGTGATGTTGTTGAACTGGTGTCATAGAGCTGTATAAATCTAGGGTCCAGCACTGTGACTAAGATGTAATGCTTTGAGTTTTGTATCTACTCATGTCTAGGATCCATTTTCACTATTACAAATATTTGGTCTACAAGTCAACAACTGATACAACAGCATCATCAGCAGCTGAAGATGAACCTTCCTCATTTTCATGGTCGTGTTGAAAACTCAGATCCATATTTGTAATTTCTTCATCAGTACACATATTGGACCCTATGCATGATGCCAACATGCTGCACAAGCCTGATGTGTTGACATCACTATACCCAAAACCCACGGAGCCCACGTAGCATGCTGCAGTGGTGCATGCAACATGATCCATGCCCAATCCACTGGCTACACAAACAGCAACTCCCCGGGGGTGGGCCGGGGGTGTGGCAGCACTACATGTCATTCTCCAAGGTATGCAGAGCTGCCCACAGGAGTACAGATGAGGGAAAAGGTTATGGTGGCCTGAACCCTGCCGTAACTCACTGCGCACCCCACAAACATGACCCACCAGTCATGGCATGACATGGCGATGAGCCACTGTCCTTCCCCAGCCCAGTAGACCACTGGGGCAGTGCTGGGGTGGTGAAACTGCCTGTTGCCTGTAGTGCAGGGCACAGTGCCTGGTGCATGTGGGCCATGCTCCAGCCAGACACCTGGAACACAGGTGACCCCCCCCAGAGACACAGCACCATGACCCCAAAGGATCAGTCACCCACAGCCCCATCCCCAGAACCCCCTGCCACAGGAGCACCATCACACATGCCCATCTAAGTGGTATCTGGCATGAGTTGGCACACACTGCAGATCCCCCCTGCTAGCACATCCCCACCCCCATTGCTGGTATGTGTGCCCCCTCCACAGGCACCGACATCCCACCCCCTGTACCTGATGGTCAATGCCACTCCCGAGATGGCCAGTGGCACAGCCCTGCACTCACTGCCATGGCCACCAGCCATCTGACATACATGGGTGAACATCAGCTGTGCACCTCTGCATATGTCAGATGGCCAGCGGCCATGGCAGTAAGTGGAGGGTTGTGCCTCTGACCATCTCAGGAGTGGCACCGGCACACAGGTATGGGGGCCAGTGGGAGGGTATGTGGTGCCGCAGGGGGGATGGTGCCACATGTGGGGGACACCAGCCAGTTGACATGCCATTTGGGGTGACCACAGGCAATTGTGGTCACTGACTGGAGGGATACCAGGATGTGCTTGGGCTGCTGCAGTCTGGGGCATGGGGGGGTTGGGATGCCAGTATGGGTAGTAGCTCTGCAGTGAGGTGGGTGGGTGGGGGCATCATCCAATGACCCAATATAGGGGCATGTGCATGTGGGTCTGGGTGTCTGCAGTGGGCATTCACACACCTAGACCCACGCCTATCCATGCAAGGGATCCACTTTTGGTCCAGGACGGGCATCTGATCGGATGCCGCCTGAACCGCATCTACACCCCGACCACCATGTGGAGTCCTGCACATGGGGGGGTCACAGACAGGTGCGCATCTGTAATGCATACCCCCAGGTATGCATCTGTCCACAGGTGCGGACCTATTCTGGTGAGATACGAGCCTCTGGCATGTAATTCCTGCCCATTCATGCATAGGGGCCATATTGTGAAGGATTTGTTTGAGATTGGCACTGTATGAGCCGACTTTTCCTGTGGCTTCCTCAAATGACTGTAGTATATGGCAGAGGACTGTCATGAGTAATCACTATGCAGAATTTAGTGCCACATCTCTCTTCCCTGTCTGGTACTCAGTTGTGTACTGGTATAGTGCTTTACAATGCTCAAGAAATCTCTGTAACATGTAAAAGACTGTGTTCCACTTTATAATGACTAGAGATGCTGCAAAGTTTTACTTCACTGGCAAAGTTTCGGTGATGTTGTGAAATTACTCTTTGCAAAACACTTCACAAATTGCCCACTTCACCACTTTTCAATGAGTAGTCCTGGGGAAGGGCACTTTTTCAGACAATGTCTGGCAAACTTGCATCTTCACTGTGGAATATGCATGACTTTGCTTTGAAAAGTGTCACTTTACTTACCAAAAATGTCGCAAGTCCGTGCTTCACAAATATGGCAAACTTTTTAAATTAATTCTCTAAGTGATGTTTGCCTACTTCGAACATCTCTAGTAATGACATCTTGTATTAGCTGGTAATGTGAGAGATTGTCCTTTTCCAGGGCTTTCAATAACTTACTTATAATAGATACAAAGATACTGTACATAGAAATTGACAGCAGATAAAGACTGATCAGTACATCTAATCTGCCCATTCTACTTTACTACTCTAATCTAACCCTGAAGGCCTTCCCCGTCTATTACCACTACCAACACCATCTAACTATGCCCATATGCCTATCCCATCCTGCTTTAAAGTTGCAAACTGATTTGGCTCTTACCACACCTTCAGGTAGTTTGTTTCATTTATCTGCTACCCTTCTATAAAATGGTGTTTACATGCATCTTTTTTAAACCGTGCCCCTGCAAGCTTTAGTGAGTGTTCGCTAGTATTTACAGTATATTATCATTTAATGAAAATATGATTTTATAATAGACTTTGTTTACCCCATGCAAGTACTTGTATGTTTCTATCCATGTGTATACATTTCTAAACTCCACAATGTTTCCTCGTGTGACATATTGATAGGCCTTGAATCATTTTTATCTATCTACACAGTACTGTCTACACTTTATCACAGTTTTTCTAAAGTGAGGGCTCCAGAATCGTGCATTAATGCTTTTGTAAAGGAAGATAACTTTCCTTCCATTTTTCTGCTGCTTGTCCCCATCCCTATGCATCCCAGCATCCCATTTGCTTAAAAGGACACTGTCTGCCCCCTTTGGCCTCAACCCATATCTCTCAACTGTACCACATTACGAGGAACATTTCTCATTTTACTTCACAAAAGTTCCTGTTCCACATTGTGAGGACTTGTTTCACATTCAAAGTCAACATTTTAAAGCAAAAATCCATACTAAATGATGTAAAAAATATATTATTCAATTAATAACAGACTTTCTGAACATAAATGCAGCATTTTAACAGTGTTTTGAGCTTCTTAGGTAAAGATTTGATTAAGTGTTCCACATTTTGCCCATTTGTTCCACATTTTGACAGGCAATGTTCCACAGTTGGAGGACAGAAGGTTGAGAGGTATGCCTCAACCATTAGTTTAAAAACAACATTCAATGATTGTTCATATTCTGTAGGGATTGCTGATGTAGCTGGTAGTTTGATTCAGGTTTCTTTTTTCTTTTAAAAAGTAAATAAACAAACTGCCCACCATACTGGTGTTACCACACAAAAACACAAAGAACACCCACTGCACCTTTCCTGGATTAGGGAACACCCCAACAGAATGCAGTGAGAGGAGAGATGATAACTGCCTCATGAGTTGCTCTGCTGTTTTGGGGGTGTCTCTAATGTTCAAAAAGTACTGTATGGAAGAAGAGTAAATTGGAGATTTGAAGGAAAACAATCTTGGGTATAACTACACCATTAGCATGTATTTCAGGTTTAATTACAAAGGAAGTGGCACAACAAATATTATCAATGAATTTTAGAGAAGGGGAGCAATTATAAAATGTGGGTCTTCAGCTAGAAAGTATATAATGAAAATATGGTTGACAGTGTCCCTTTAACTCACTGCACTGCTAAAGTGTGCTGTAGATTTGAAGTAATTTGATAAAATGACTTCCATGTCCTTCTTTTGTGTGACTCCTAGTACCCCCCCCCACACACATTTCACATTGTATCATTGGATTTATTTTTTTCTGTATGCATAACATTGCATTTTTTGTGTTAAAGCACAACTGCCAAATTGTTAACAATTTTTCCAGGCTTTCCAGGTCATTTTTCAATTCTCTAATATTCACTTTTGTATCTACACTTGCATTGATTTTCATGTGGTTTGCAAACAGGGAGACCTTGCTCCTTATACTGTGCCTACCCCAATATCACATATAAATACACTAGAAGAGAACAAGGCCCAACACTGATTCCTGCGGCACTCTGGGAGCTCTCTTACCTCTAAAAATTCCTTGTTTACAAATATTGCTTGAGTCATTCTCTCCAACCACTTTTCTATCCAAGTTGCCAAGTATTTTTCTACACCTAAGTCTGTTAGTTTCAGCTATGGGGAACCAATCAAAAGCCTTAGTAAAGTCCAAATATATTAGGTCTACTGCCTGCCCTTTATCAGCAACCTTTTTATCCCAGTAAAATAACTTAATGAGATTCATCTGCCATGACCTCCCTCTAGTTAATCTGTGGTTGGTTTGAGTTCTGCATCCCTATACCCTTTAAGAAGCCCACCCATAGGATGGTCTTCATTATTTTCTACACTATAGATGGAGCTAGATTAACCGGTCTATAATTTCTTGGCTCATCTTTCCTGCTACTTTTATGCAGATGGACCACATTTGCTATGATACAGTCCATGGGTCCACACCCATGGCAAATGAACTGTTAAAGGGACACTGTCAACCCATTTTCCATCATACTATTTCAGGTTGAAAACCCACAGTTTATGATTGCTTACCCTCTCTAAAATGCATTGGTATTGTTGGTGATTTAGTCTGCCTCCCTCCTTCCTTAATCAAACTGAAATACATGGGTATTGTGTAATTATACCAAACCTTATTTTGTTTCATATCCTTGATCTTCTGTTATTGCTAACTTTTTACACATTGGGAACACCCCTCAAACAGTGCAGCCACCCATAATGCAATAGTGTCCTCTCCTACTGCAGCATGAGTGACTAAAGTGTACTGGGGGTGTTTCCAAGTCCAGGAAAGATGCAGTGGGAGTTGATTAAGTAATGTAAACAAACATGTTGGTGTGGTAACACCAGTAAGCTCTGCAGTCTGTTTTTCACTTCTATAAAGAAAAAAAGGAATAAGAATCAAACTACCAGCCACATCAGCACATTCTATAGAATGCAAACAATCATAAAATATGTTTTATTATACTAGGTTCAGTTTGAGACCTAAAATGGGTTGACCATGTCCCTTTAAAAAATGTTGACAAGTTGAGATGCTATCTCTTCTGCTACCTCCTTTAGAATCCTGGGGTGTTATGCATTTGGCCCCATTGATGTGTCCACTTTTACCCATTTTAGTCCTTCTAGCACCCTTTCTTCTGATATTTGTAATATTATGTTTTGGCTACTTCTTCCTGCCTTCTAATCCCTATATCTTGCATTTTGGTATGGGCCCCTCTTCCTCCTTTGTAAATACTGAGCTAAAGTATTTGTTCAATATCTCTGCTTTGCATATGTCCCCTTCCTCCCATCCTGCCTCATATTTTCACTATATCCCATGACTTTGTGTTCCCTTGTATGTACTTATAAAATAATTCATCTCTATGTTTTGCTAGTGAGCTATTAATTTTGCAGATTCCCAGTTGTACCTCACTCAACATTTTGTTTCCCAAGCTTCTGGCATTTATACCAATACATGATTCTAATCCTTTTTTCCTCCTATCCCTAAGTTTTGTTTTTCTCATACTAAAATTAGGTGGGAGAGACTGGCAAGGCATCCTGTTTGGTCCATTTGAAGTGTTACTGGTTACACTACTGCCACCTGTCTAGTTTTCTGTAAATAGTTTTTTATACTGTATGTTGTGCCTGCCTTACTCCTAGACATTTTCTCCATCTTCTTTAGGATGTAGACTTTCTTTTTGAAATAGAGGTAAACCCCCAGTCTCCTATATATCTGACTTCCTCTTCCATGTGCCACCATTTCATCCATCTATTAAACCAAACAACATGGGACTGTTACTTCTCCATCAGATTTGGTCAATGCAGAACCTCAGAGAAGGTTACAGTTTCTACTCTTTCATTAACCACCTTCCCTAAACCATGAAAGGCTGACTTTACCTGCTTCAATCTTCTTTTGTTTAAATAATTTGTTTCTATGTGAACAATTAGATGTGGTTACCCTCACCTTCCCCAGTACACTGTCACCTTTCTTATTCATCTGTCTGCTGTTGATCTTGATAAACAACGTTCTACTGTATGTCTGATGTTAAACCCAGCTCCTGTCCCGAGTCCCCTACTAATGAGTCTTCAATACATATACCCTATTTTTGTATATTGTATTGTTGACTTCCCTCTCTACCATACTCTTTATTATTTCTTGTGCATGGCATATATTTTTATCAATCTTGTATGCAAGTGGGAAGTTTTCTGGATCCAATATTGTAAATCTATTACTAATCTGTAACACTGGCTCCTTAGGTTTAATTTGTCTTCATCCCTTTCTACATTTCCCTCCTCCTACCATAATTCATTCCCCTTCAGTGGCTTTAGTAGATCTCCAAGGCAGCTGACATAATAATTCCCTATCCTGCACATCAACTAAATCCCTCAGTATACATCTTTCAGCTCTTGCATTCATCAGTTCAGCCCACACAGCCTAGAACCATCTGCAATTTAGACATTGACCAAACTCCCAAAGCACTCAATGCTTTATGACAGTATCACACTCCCTGCATTCCCTCCATACCCCATTAAATTGTACACCCTGCATCCTGATATTTATGTAGGTCCCTTAATAATATTAACTCACATTGAAACCTCATATTAGACCTTCCCCAGATAGAATATTGTAGCCTGCTCACTTAACTCTATAATTATTTTTCCCTGTATTAAGTTCGAAATGTGTGCACATGCAGCAAACTTCTTGTGGTAGAGTGACTTTTGAGGAGTGTGACACTGTCTGTCCAATGTAGAGTGGTATGCATGGGGCTCGACAGTATCACACGAATCATCAGCCAGGTTGATCGTGATGCTGTTTTGCCTGAAATGGTCTGCACTTGAAAAGAAAATGTGCAACAGATGTACTGCAGTTTTTTCTTTCATCTGCAGAACACCGCCCAGCAAACAGCTGTTCGCTGTCTTTAATCTGATCAGCCTGACTGACATCACAGTCACTGCCAGGGTCACTTCCTGCATCTATGCAAACTCACAGGCTGGCAGTGCTCGAGAGAAATTAAGAAAAATACACAAAATGAAATAGACCAGAGGCTACATAAATATGCAAGAAACTCAAGGAGCATGTGGCTGTAAACCCCAGCACTGAAGTTCAAATCCAAGGTGTGGCTCTTCACATGCTGGGGTTTACAGTTGCAGGCCCCTTGATTTTCTTGCATATTTATGTAGCCTCTGGTCGATTTCATTTTATGTATTTTTCTTAATTTCCCTGGAGTGCTGCCAGCCTGTGTGTTTGTATGCAATGTACAAATGGTTGCCGACAATGGGGTACCCAATCCCCATGCCAGCAGTAGCCCCCTCCCTCTGACCATTGCCAACAATGGGGTGCCCAATCTCCATGCTAGCAGTAGCACCATCCCTCCGACCAGTAAGGGACACTGGGGAGCCCACTCCCATTGTCCCCAGTTGTCATATCCCCCCAATACTGTGGGACAGCAGGAAGTCCACCCCCAGTGTCCCCAGACATTTCCATACATTGTCCCTATAAAAAAGAAAACCATCCCCGATGTGTTATTTCTTTCCTGTAAAAAAGAAAACGGTCCCTCATTGTCTCCCCCAACCCCTCCCCATCCCAACCCTCCCACTGAGCACCCAACCACCTCATACCCCCCCCACGCTATACTTACCAACGGAGGTCAAGCGCTATCAATTTCTCTGGACCGGAACACATCTGCACCCTTTGAAGCCAAACCACAAATTGAAGAATCAAGGTAACCACCGTATCAAGGCAGTCAATGGGGTTTTGAACTTATGTTGATATCTCAGCCATTGTTTGGTATTTTTGTACCGAATTTTCAATGTGTGATTTTTGGGACCCCACCTCATGAACACTAGCACTGTCATTTCATTATGCGGTCACTGTGTGGAATTACCTTTTGGGACCCAGTAATGAAATAACAGTGCTACTGTTCATGATGTGGGGTCCCAAAATGCCCATGTTGAAAATTTGGTGCAAAAAAATGAAAACATGCCCGAGTTATGTGTGCTTGTTGACATTTTTGTATGCACATGTGAAACTTTGCCAATTTTTAATATTTTCACTCCAAATTTTCAACATACACATTTTTTCACATCACCTCATGAACATTACAGCTGTCATTTCTCCCATCCTGCCCAAAATGTGTTTTTGCACCTGTGGCACAGAATGGCGCAGTCATTGTATAAAATCACCTTTTGGGACCAAGTAAGGAAATAACAGTACCAGTGTTCATGAGGTGGGGTCCCAAAAAGCCCATGTTGGATATTTGGTGCAAAAATACAAAACAATGCCCGAGTTATGCACACTTGTTGACATTTTTCTATGCACATGCATAACTTTGCCAATTTGTGATAGTTTCACTCCAAATTTTCAATGTGCACATTTTTTCACACCACCTCATGAAAAGTAAAGCTGTCATTTCTCACATGCTGCCTGAATTGCGTTTTCACACCTGTGGTGAAGAATGGCACAGTCATTGCACCAAATCACCTTTCAGGACTGAGTAAGGAAATGACAATACCAGTATTCATGAGGTGTGGTCCCAAAAAAACCATGTTGGAAAATTTAGTGTCAAAATAAAAAAAAATGGCTGTGTTATGGGCATTATGGGACAAGCATAGGGGAACCATAGAGGTAAAGCAGAGGGAGGGACAGAAGCCGTAATCAAGTACAGGCCTTATAGGCAGACTGGATGGGCTTAGCAGTCCCTGTCAGCCAACAATTTCTATGTTTCTATGTTTTGTTATGCACACTCATGACTGGAGAGATCCACAGGATGGGGGAAGGGAGAGTTGCTGACAGTCATTAAGGAAGAAAGGGACCTGGTGATTATTATTTCAGATGACCTAAAACTATCAAAGCAGAGTACAAGGGCAGCAGGGAAGGCCAGTGGCATGCTGTGGTGCATAGCCTGGGGTACCACCAGCAGAACACAGGAGGTAGTGATGCAGTTATATAAAATCCTGGTCAGGCCTGACAAGGAGTACTGTGTGTAGTTCTGGAGGCTGCACCTCTGAAAGAACATTAACAGGCTGGAGGTGGTCCAGAGAAGGACAACTAAGATCGTACAGGGCTTGTGCCACAAAACATATAAGGAGAGATTAAGAGAACTGAATATGTACTTGCTGGAGGAGAGGAGGGAGAGAGGGGACATGATAGAAACATTCAAGTACCTCAAGGGCATAAACAAGGTGCAGGGGTGAGACATCCTGCAGTACAGGAGGAGTACAAGAAAGATGGGGCATGATATGACATTGGAAGGTGGCAGAGGGAATATGAGGAAGGTTTTCTTCACAGAGAGGCTACTGGATGCATGGAATGGCCTCCCAGAAGAGGTGGTGAAAGCAAGCACTATGGTTGGATTTCAACATGCATAGCAGAGGCAAAGGGGAACCATAGTGGTAAAACAGAGGGAAGGTAAGAAGTTGTAATTAAGTACGGGGCTTATGGGCACACTGGATGGGTCAGGCGGTCCTTATCTGCCAACAATTTCTATGTTTTGCTATGTACGTTCGTAACGGGAGAGAGCTACATGATGGTGGGGCAGTTGCTTACAGTCACCAAGGAAGAAAGGGGCCTGGATGTTATTATTTCAGATGACCTGAAAATGTCAAAGTGGAGTACAAGGGCAGCAGAGAAGGCAAGTGGCATGCTGGGGTGCATAGGCAGGAGTATCCCTTATTCTACCTGCTTCCATGACTTGTCCTCCCCCACGCGGTACAATACCAATACCAATGGCAAACTTCGGCATTGACAAATGCTTGTTTATACTATGTCCTATTACTCTTGTAACACATGTCCCAGGTACACCAGTTACTACTTAGTTTGTATACGAGGATATACTTAAAGATACCAGAATACCTCCGTATGGCAGCAGTAAAGTATATACTGTAGCTAGCACAACAAGGGTGTCACTACTGGGGTGCAGCATCTCTTGCCGGTTGCCACTCATTCTGACCCCCCATATGATGCTCTTATGCTCTGGCTCTTTGACTCTGAACAACAGTGGAGGACCACTACGGCAGTCCCCTAAAATAGGTCCTTGTAGATCGACCCACAAATCAGTCTCTTCTCCCAACTGGAGGAATGGGTTTTCTTACAGCAGGCAGGAAAACTGATTCCCTACAGTAATTTGTTAGAATGCCACTTACTGTACTCAGCAACAATCCAAAATGGCAGACAGCACAGTCACTTGAGCCTGACTGGCTCTATAATTTCAGCTGCATTTCGGTTACAGGGGCTGCTCACTGAATCAGCTGATTGTAGCTAGTAGAAAGGGTGGCTTATTTAAAAGCCACTCAGAACCACTTGTAGTTCCACTCACAAATCAGTCTCTCATCCAGACTGGAGATCTGCAAGCATATTCTGATAGTTTTGGTCTTCTGTAAGAAAATCATGCACTGCCAAGTTCAGGGTTTGAGCAAAACAAAGGACATGTGTGAATACACCAAGCTGCACTGCCATTAAAATGTTACTTTAATTGTTAGAAGCCTCAAAGCCAACTAACAAGCCATGAATGGACATCCATTCCTGAAATTATTTGCTTTGTTCATCTAATATGTTTAGGCTTGTGTGATCTTTTAGAAATGTAGTTATGCACAGAAGATCCCATTCTTGAAAGGCTGCTGCATGTTGCGATTAGTGGTGAGGATGGAGAATGAGGCAGACAAGTGGGCAAGATAAACCCAGTGGGCAGTCACAACCATGGTGTCATCAGTTTGGCTATTTGAACACATACCAGATGTAATATGTATTTTGGGGATGAAAGTCTATATTAAAGCTTGATGAACTTGACACAGTTGATGGTACATATTTAGTATTTCCTTTCTTGGAAAACAATTCAAGATAGTATCTGATACTGGGGCATAGCAGTGTGCATCAGGTGTTGGAAATTAACAGCCTCCATGCATGACAAGGAACACAAATCCACTGATATCATTGATGTAACTGTTTTTGTTTGCTTAACTTTTGTACCACTGGGTGACACTGCTCGCATCTGGAAGACATTTCAAATGATTCTCTCCTGCCTAAACTGTTTTTGGCCTATTAGGGTACTTGATGCTGATCGGGATAAAAGCTGTATTTTAACTGATTCAGTCTGACCAGTGAGCTTAGATGATTGTCAACAGCAGAAAAAGAGTAGACACTACTCTGTGACCTAGACAATGAAGCATCACCTTCTTGTTCTTTCTGAGAATTTAAAAAAAATCTTTGTAAGTGAATTCTGTGAGATGGTCAGTGTCTGACTGAGTCACTCATGTGGGTCTTATGATCCTCTACTTCACCCTCTCCCTCCCTCCCTGCTGCCTTTAACTTTGTCCTCAGGTTTGGATGTGATGAAAGTAAATGTCTCATCATAGCTGATGTTGCTAGACTGCCAACGTTCCTACCTCTGCTGATGACCTTTTTACACAGCACACTTTCAGTATAGCATGACAGACATTATTTCAGTTAAGATGAAAACAATAATTCTACACTACAGATGTAGCCCTCTTAGTTTATATGCTGGCCAGAAGAACATCTTGTTTCTGTGCTGTCAGTTCTAAAATTAGACTGGATTCAAATTGTGACTGGACGTGTCTCAGACTGTCTGGTTCGCTATCACTAACTGCTTATTCATTTGATATAATGATAACAGCTTTTCTCCATCTCCAGTGTATCCTGTTTATCATTTTCAGGGTCATCATTATTAGCCATGACACTACAAGTAGAGCTTCTGGAATCATGAAAAACATAATAAATGTTTTAAGCATTAGTGGTCATTCTTTCAGTCCCACTCCACTAGTACTACCCTTGCTTTTCTTAAGAGCAGGTGCCACAGACGTCTTCTCTCCTGTACAGGCTTTCTTAACTGTACATGTTGTATTGGTAGATTTTTTTATCCCCAGATTTATAAAAGTTCTAGGGGATTGTGAGTGTATGGCATTCCATTGTGGATATGGAGATGGGCAATTTTTTTCTTTCTTGGTGCGACATTTCATTCAAGACATTTCCACCAGAGCAGAGCAACTACTTGTTGTAGGTTTTGTTGTGATGGCATTTCTTTGAGAGTTCTTCTCATCTCCCATGCCTCTTTTTTCCCTTTACCGTGATCCAGTGGGCTTTTATTACTCTTGTCTACTCTTGTCTACTTGGATTTAAAATAAAAAATAAAACTTCATGCTGGCACAGAACCTATCACCGAGACTTGGGCCCATTCTTGTGCATTTAGTTCACTACCTTTAATTACATTTAAAATAAACTGATCTCCTTTTCCTATGTCTGGCACAAAGCCTACAGCATGGAACAGGGCACTCTCACTGACAGTAAGTTTCTTGCCTCCTTTGGCTTACAATTAAAAAGGCCTTCAAGGTTCCAACAGACTATGGTTCCTGTCACTTGCAGACACAACTTCGCTCTTACATGGGGACAATTTATAAATGCTTTGCTTTGGTTCAATTTTAAGTGAAAAGCAGATGGCCTCCTGTCACTGGTGCTGGGCTTGGCAACAGGCCAGACCATAACACTCTCACTTGTGTTTCTTACTACATTATAGCTAAAAAAAGAAGTCCTCCAATAGACAGTGGCTCTAGCCTCTGACTGGCACAGTCTACTGGCTACTGAGCACACCAGGGCACTCTAACTTGTGTACTATTTGTGTTGCTTCAGTTATGTTTCTGACTTTTTTACTCTCACATGTAACTGATGCTAGGCTTATGGGCTGGCATATACTGGGGTTATTCTTACTTGCTGTTTGTCAATAGAAGTCCTTCTTGTCTCTGCCTGGCACAGATTTATAGCTACCACTAAAGGTGCTAGAAGCTGTTCTGCTCTGCTGCACCTTGATGTCTGGAAATGTCTGAAGTGTGTAGAGACTGTCTGCTTCAGCAGCGGCACTTGAAAGACCTGACCATGCTATCCTCTGCTACCCCTTATTTTCTGTTTTTAGTGTAACCCGGGCACCATGTAACTGCACACTACTACTCCTTGCTGTTGGGGGCCAACCAGGTTGAGGGGCCTGGGCTCTGTTCTGATGGTGAAAGGAGGGCTCTTTCTCAAATAGAAACAAATAATACCTCAGTGCCTCCATCCAGAGTAAGTATAGTGGGCCAGTTGTTTGTAGGCTATGTCCCCCTGGTATGCTGTACCTACCCACCTCCCATCCAGTCACCCCACATATAGAATACCATATACCAAAGTAATACTCTATGTTGCATGCAGATAATAGATATTGCTAATAATATGCTCACGGACAGTTTTAACAACAACAAAGGGAATTTTATTAACAGGGTAAAGGGGATATGGAATGCATAAGCATTAACATTCAGGATATTTGATGAACTGTAAATTCCAAACCCAACTATGGCAATAGCACCTACTATACAACAGCAACAAATTATTGTAAGCCCTCCTCTCGTACAAGTGTCCCTGAAGTTTACCTGGGTACCCAGACTAAGATGCAGTCCTATTCATTGCTGCGGGTTGGCCGGTGTTGATGCATTTAATATTAGAACAGAAGAGTGTTAAGTAACTGAAAACAATCCCCAGCTCAGGGCAGGCCCTGTGCATACTCACAGTTCAGAAGTTAAATACACCAGGGTCTGAACAGCATCAGCATTGCAGTTTGACTCTGTTGAACCGGGGTCTTGAAAGGCAACACTGGTGGTTATAGTGGCTAACACTGAAGTCACCTTCAGGAGGTTGCTGGCTCTTGTAGCTTGTCACCTTCAGGTCGTTCCTCCTTGAATGCTGGATTAGGCAAGTCTCTGGGACCAGGACCACACACCAACCACACACATTAAGGCTTCTAGTTCTCAGGGGCAAGTGTTTGGTACTGCCTAGCAGTAACAATACTGGGCTGACTCCCCTGAATGGCATATGGTTTCTCCTCAAACTGGGATTCAAACAGTCTCTCACTTTGTGATAGCAGAAGACACAACTTTGTGGCAGATTTGATGAAGTCACTAGCAGACAAGGCAAGCAGTCTCTCACTTTGTGATAGCAGAAGACACAACTTTGTGGCAGATTTGATGAAGTCACTAGCAGACAAGGCAAACAGTCTCTCAGCAGGATTCCACACTTCTTGACAGCAGTCTTTAACACTTTCTGGCTTCCCAGGCAATAGGTAACCCAACATACTTCACCCAAAGTTGGTCTCTGTCTTTGGACCGAGATCCAAGCTCAGGATGCTCAGTCCCAGCCCCTGTACTAAGGGCTATTCGTGGGGTGCAAAATTGTCTTCTTTCAACTGGGAACTGGGATTCTGGCCCTCCCAGTTTAGTAGAAACATCAGCAAGAGTGCCGCCCCAGTGGTGTGGATGGCTGAGGTGCTGGGTTCCTTACCTCATGCCATGTCGGTGACCCAAGGTCAGGAACAGACTAGGGTTGCTCGGAGGCCAGAGGGGAGAGGAAGGATTGGGCATCCCAAGATGGATCTCCTTCCTCGGGAAGGAGGGTTAGTATAGCAAAAAAAGGGGAACCCATGTTCAGGACACCAAGGCCCTCTCCACAGAGATAGAGCTTGGATATAATGTCCCTTGCATATCTGCAGGCACCAGGGGAGAAAGTTGGTGGAAAAATACGAAGACGGGGCTTAATGAAGCTCTCCCCAATAGCACTAATGGCCCACCCAGTCCTGAGCAATGGAAATCATGTCAATATGAATAAAGCTACTGGGAAACAGACTACTGAAATGACCACAAACATTGTGTCCCATTGCACTACTGCAAGTATAACCAACAAATATATGGGAAACAATTTAGTAGACACAGACCAAGCTGCATCCACAAGCAAAGCCACACTCAATACTGACATACCATTGAATTCTGTGGATACAAGCAGCATCCAGAATACTCACAGGGAGGATACAGACATAGATTAAGGCAGCTCCACTGATATTGCTACACAGGACAACTCTACATTGATCCCTGCAACCACAACAACAACAAATCAAAATGCCCAGACAAAATCAATACAATTAGCACCCACAAATTCCAATGTCCCACTAACTGTGGATCATCCTCCTAACTACTCTGAACAACAACATAATACTCAACATTTTCAACATCTTCATCTGACCACTCCTAAAGCAGCTGCACTTGTGGACTTTAAAGAACAAAGGAATTATACACACTTTGTGACTGAATCAACATTTCTGTCTGACCTGCTCCCATGGTATTGTACTTGTCTCTGAGGACTTTAAAGATCAAAGGAAACATACAGACAAAATGATTTCACACATTGCATATGTCCAGGCCACAATTTATCACCTTTCTGGAATTTTAACATATTATGTGACCCTGGATCTCAACAGCTCATCATTTCCTCTGGATGTAATTTAACCATTAGCATTTTTCCTTTGCCATCTCCTCCTGGTATGCTTGTTAGACCACCCAAGTGCCGCCACCTCAGCTCTAGCATGGATTACTCTGGCAATTTACACCCAAATCCTGGACCAGCTGAGGTCACATTGCCAAGCAACAATAATAAAGAAGGAACAATTACACTCACCAACATAAATATCTGCAGTTTACTCAAAAAGATAGACTACTTGCAAGTCTGGACATTACAACATAACCCTGACGTACTCGCAGTTGTTGAGATGTGGCTCACTCCAAAAACATCGGATTCCACTGTCTCGATACCTGGTTACACACTATTCAGGAATTACAGGATCTCAAAAAGAGAAGAGGGCTGTGCGTTATACATTAAAGACTCAATAAAGGGCTTTGCTCTTCCTTTATCCCACCTTTCCAGTACTGCACAAATTCTCCCCATAAAAATTATGTCAGGGACCCACAATAAAGCACTACCTATACTTACTGTATACATCTTTCCTGAAGTGAAATTTTCAGGATTCAAAGAACTCATGGAGGTTATCAGATGTCAGCACCTCAACTCTGAATCCATCATTCTAGGGGACTTCAATATCAATTGGTTGGCACCACCGACTGGCACATATAAAGACACTATAGCTGCACTGCATCTTACACAACTTGTTGACTCACCCACCAGAACAAATTACAAAACTGGATCTAGCACACTACTTGACTGGATCCTCACAAACCACCTGGATCGTATCTCTAACGTGACAGTCCACCCAGACTCACTGAGTGACCACTCTCCAGTAACCTGCAGCTGGACCAACAAATTCAATGCAACATCCCCCCAAATAATCTTTAATTGTAAACTAAAAAGGGGTCACCAGGAGTACCTTAAGGAGCAGCTATGCAACACTGACTGGAGCCCCCTTGACACAGTAGAGGATATGGACACTGCACTCCAGTACTTCATCAAAGAATTCAATGCTGCTTGTGACTGCCATGCCCCAGTGAAGAGGACAAAGATCCATGGAAGATACAGCCCCTGGATCACACCAGACTCAATAGGCTGCATAAAAAACAAACTGGTGGCATAGGGCACAGAACTCTGGCAAGCAATCAGACTTCCAGGAATACAGAAGACTACGGAATGACTGCACCAGGACCATCCGCTCTGCCAAAAGTAAACATTTTAGGGCAGCATTACAAACTTCATGGGGAAACAGCAAGTCTTTTTGGAATAACCTAAAAGATGTAACAGGGAAAGTCAAGAAAGAGGCTCCACAAATGCTCAACATTGATGGTGCCCCTACCCTTGACCCCCTGACTATTGCCAACATGTTTAACAAAGCATTTACTAACCTTAACAGTGTACTTCCAACACATTTTTTTGAAGAAACCAACCCAAGCTCAAGCCAAAGTCTAGGGCCCACTCAAACATCCCCCCCCCCATTTCAAATCTGTCAACTACACTCAAGCAAGAAAGTACATTCGTAAGGTACTTGGAAAATCCAGGAAAAGTGGCGACACACTTGACCTCAAATTTATTACCCTTGCACTTGATGAAATCCTAGCTCCGATTATTAAACTGCTTAACTTATCCCTGCAGCTGGCTCAATCCCCCCAAGCTTGGAAGTCAGCCCTGGTAACTCCGGTGCACGAGAGCGGTGACTGGGCACTGCATGCTAATTACAGACCTATTTCTATACTTCTACCACTGTCAAAAGCACTGGAGCACATAGTCTCAGACCAGCTGGTTGAATACCTTAATAAATACAACATTCATTGTCTGGAACATCATGGATTTCGGAAAGGGCACAGTACCTCCACAGCTCTTCTGGAGTTCACCATCTGCATACACAGTTCACTGGACGGGACGAGGGTAACCTTGTTGGCGCGGCCTTTATTGATCTAACAAAGGCCTTTGACATGGTCAATCACTCCCTACTACTTCAACAACTCACCTCGATAGGCCTCTCTAACCCTGCTACTAACTGGTACAAAAGCTATCTAGCTAATCGTTGACAACAGGTAAAGATTGGAAACATCACATCTGGGCCCCTGCCAGTTCATTGTGGGGTCCCCCAAGGGTTAATCCTAGGACTCCTCCTTTTCAGTATCTTTCTAAATAGCCTACCTCGATCGTGTGACCAACGGATACTTCTCTATGCAGATGATGCTGCTATTTTTACTTCTCAACATGACCCTCACACCCTAAACTATCAGCTACAACATGTTTTTAAACAAACTGAAGATTGGTTCAGAGCCCACAAGATGGTTCTGAACTATAAAAAGACAAAAGTAATGCTTTTAATGGTGCTAGAAGCAAACATACAGCAGCATCCCTTAACATCATTAACTGTGCAGGGGTTTCACTTGAACAAGTGGAGCCATTTAAATACCTGGGGGTTACGCTTGACTGTTCCCCCTCCTATGCAGAACACATTGTGAATGTGGCCAAAGCAGTCAACATAAGAATTGGGCTTCTGCACAGGCACAGGAAATGTCTAACACCTGAATCACTCCAAACCGCAATCCATAACACAGTTGTCTCTGTCATCGACTATGGATTGGTCATATACAGCTCAGCCACTCGTACCTCACTACGTAGGATAGCAGTAGCCCTAAAAAAAGCCTGCAGACTGCTCACCAATTCCCCCTGACTAACGCACACATGTGACCTTTATGAGCAAGCCGGGTGGCTACAACTTGAAAACAGGATACAATACCAAACCTGCCTCTTAGACAAAAAATCACTATTCGGACTTCAGCCTCCTGGGGTCACAAGCCTATTAAGCTTATTCACAGGCCCACACCACACCAGGAACTCTGACCATCAGGTTCTCAACATCCCTCGCTGCAGAACCTCCCAAGGGCAGAGGTCATATGCCTACCGGGCACCACTTTGGCTCAATAACCTCGGCACTGAACATAACGCCACGCAGAGATTGGGGCTTTTCAAGACCAAGCTAAGACAACACCTACTGAAGAAAAGCTCCTGTGACTGTACTTTCTAATTACTACACACACACACACACTTCTGACCCCGGTCATATTCACCTTTCAGGTTATTACCATCTCCTCGCTACTCCTACTTTGTTCTTCTACTCTGAATTGTTCCCATTTTTGCCCTGCAATACCCTGCACTCTCCTCTCCCACCTCCCCTAAATAGTCATCATGCCCCCCCCCACCACTCAGTGCCCTCTACTCTCCTTTCTGGATAGCTGCTTACTGTCTTTTACCTGACAATGCCACCTAGGCTGCTACTGTTACCTAAATTATCATAGTGTTAAAACCATCTCTGTTTCCTATTTACAATGTATTTTTGTCTATGTTTACTCACCTAGCTAGATACTTCTAAACCCACAATGTATGTATACCCACCCCTTACGACGTGGAACCTTTGTAAAAGAGCAGTCTTCCGCTCAAAGGTATTGTAATCCAAGATTGAATAAATAAAAATAAATAAAAACATACTGCTGCAATACCCAGACAGGTTTATGTGCTGGGAGATTCTATGATGAAATACATTAACAGAACTGTATGCTGGCTTGATAAAGCAAACAGGGCATGTTGCAGTTTCAGAGGAGCAAAAATTGCAGCTATAACTGACATGGTAGACAACACTCTTCACATCTCAGGTACGAACCCACTGGTCATATTATGTACATGGAGGAACCGGTCACGGCACACCTAACTCATACACACTGAAATTAAAGCCATAAAACAAGTTGCTTAATCATTGCCAAAGCATTTATTTACCACAGAAGTGTATATAATGCATATAGTAGCCTTAAAAGGCCCATATCAGGAGGAACAACAGTTACAGACACCTCTAACATTTCAACCCCAAGGTCTTTGTCAAAGATCAGTCATATTACATGTATGCACTAATAATGTCAACACCCCATCCTTAAAAGACATGCAATCAGACATAGTACAGTTATATAATAAACTAGTATCAAAGGGTAGTAGTATATGTATATTTGAGATATTGCCAGTATGCAGGGCAGGATATCAAAAAAATCAGAAAATCAAACTCTTTAACGAATGGGTGTGAAAATGGACATGATAAATGAATTATGACTGTTTAACACATTGGGAACATTTTGTAAACAGAAACAACTTTTTCAGCTGGAACAGTCTCCACCTCAGCAGGCAGGGGAATCAGATACTAGGAAAGTAGATCAAATCCTATATTGACAGGACTATAAACTTTAAAGAGTTACTTGAAACTTAACTGTGCCTTATTGTTGAACTGTTTTGCTAATTGTCACTTGTATGTATGTCTTTCTCCTCCTTGTGATGAGGTACCTTTGTAAATGAGCCTCTGGCTCAAAGGTTGTTAAACTAATGTTAAAATAAATAAATAAATAAACTAATTTTGAAGGGGGACTTGGGTGAGAACTAAAATAGGGTGCCAACTTCTACTAATACAAACAGTAATAACACTCATCTCAAGATATTGTCACTGAATGCACAAAGCCTAAACTTGACCAAACTCTTTAAATTACAAGTGACAATAATCAGAGATAATCTATCAATCAATCAATCATCCTTTATTTTTAAAACACTATTCCAGCAGATCGCAGCATCGTACATCTTATAAAACATGATAATCACCAAAACTATTTCATAAAAAATATATAAAGGAACAATTCTAAAATAAATCACATTAAACTGTTCCTCCAATGAGTTGTTTTAGCATTTCTTATTGAGTTACCTAAGTGTTGCTGGATCCAGTACAAAGCCGTGCAAACACTGTTTCTTAAGAGTTAAAATGCAGTTTTGTATTGCACTGTGACTGGACTGCAGCTGCATTCCAAATGAGTTGTAAAAACATTTTAAAAACATTGCACTTGAGCTAGTTAAGCATTGAAAAACAATGCAATATGAGTTGTCAATGCATTGTCAACTGTAAAAAACAATGCTAAACCAGCTCATTGATGGAACAGTTTAGCCTGACTTGTACTGTATAAACAACAAGCTCCTACACTTAAAATATTAGGCAACAGGAAATGCTGACTCAAATAAATAAGTTTTTAATGCAGATTTAAAGGCCTTTGTGGATGGGCACTCTCTGATCCAATGAGGCAGAGAATTCCACAGGGTCAGCGCTGCAAAAACAAATGATCTATCACCTACTGTTGTCAATTGGACCCTGGGAATCTCTAGCAGTCCCTTGTCAGTGGAACGGAGAGGACAAAAGGGGCAGTAGGGATGCAGAAGATCTTGCAGATAGCATGGACCCTGTCCATGTAGGGTATTATAGGTCAGTAATCTGACCTTGAAAGTGATCCTCCACTGCACCGGCAGCCAGTGCAGGCCATGGGGAACAGGTGTGACATGGCTAGATCTCGATATGCCAGTCAACAACCTGGCAGCCACATTCTGCACCAAATGCAGGCAGTGAAGGTCCACCCCAGGTAGCCCTAGGTATAGGGCATTGCAGTAATCAAGGTGCAAGGTCACAAAGGCGTGGACCAGTGTTGGAAGATCATCAGGTGGGACCAGGTGTTTTATCCGGGTGATATTCCTTAGATGGTAAAAAGAGGTCTTGACAATTGCTGACACCTGAAACTTAAGTGTCAGCTTGCTGTCAAGCATAAAGCCCATATTCTGCACCCAGTCAGAGGTCACTAGCTGGTTGATATTGTTGCAGTGACAGAGACATGGTGGGATGCTGCTAGCACTCAGAGTCAAGACATTATTGGATACAAACTTTACCACAGAATTAGGGTAAACAAAGGGGGAGGTAGTGTATGTTTTTATATCAAAAACAACATAGAGAGCAATGAAGTTTATCCCCGTTTCCCAGAATCAAAACATAGAAGGTGTCTGGGTTGAGGTTATTTTAAATAAAACCAAACAGACTGTCACCCTGTGTAATTGCTACCAACCTCCAAACTCAACCCCTGAATACAATGAATCTCGAGCAAAAGAGATCACATACTTAGCAGAGCATGGAACAATTGTGCTATTCAGGGACTTTAATTACCCCAGGATTAACTGGGAACTTTTATCAGCCTCCAGTGCTGCTGAAAATACCTTTCTAGATGTAATATCTAGTACTGGAATCTCACAAACAAAACATCCCCCACTAGAGGTGACGATATTCTAGATCTACTCCTATTTAATAACGGCAAACTAATAAGCAGAATTAATGTGAACTGTCCAATAGGGGGTAGCGACCACAATACCATCACCTGTGAAATTGACTGCCTTAGCAGAAAACCTAACAAAATACAGTTCATTAGAAACTACAACCATACCAGTTTTGTTCTCATAAATAATTACCTAACTTCAGTAAACTGAGATTCTGCGATGGAGGGTAAATCCACAGAAGACTGCTGAAATACATTGAAAAAACACGTAGTACTACTCAAATCAAAATATGTTCCGCTGCCAAAAAAGCACAGCAATAAGGGCAGAATTCCACTTTGGCTAACAAGGACTGTAAAAAGACAAATCAAATCTAAGGAAAAAGCCTATACAGTTGACTCCACTTATATTGCCCGTGGCTATGGTGGGCAATCGGCTTTAGCAGGCAAATTTCATCTACCATTTTCCAATTCCATAGGCTGTAACGTTTAGAATTGCAGTTATAACGTTCCATGCCCACCTTCTATTTCAGGCAGATTAGCTGCTAACTAGTCTCAGTTAGTGTCAGTTCATACTTCGGCATGCGGTTTTCCAAACTAGCCAAAGTGTGAACTGACACTAATCAGCAGCTAACCTGTCCAAAATACTGTAGAAGGTGGGCATTGAATGCTACAACATGTCACATGCTACAGTGTCAGATCAGAGTCTTTGAGGTCACTTGAGTGTAATTCACCCACCTACAGCCACTGGTACAAATATGTCACAGTCACAGAAGAAGGAATCGGGGAGGTGGGAGCATTATCTTGGGAGAGTGCAAGCTCATTACATTATTCCTCCTGCTCCCGCCACTGGTACAAATACAGTTTGACAGAAGGAGGGAAGTGAAGTATGGTACTGTACTGTGCATAAATAAATGTAGATGCTCTGTGTCCACTAGTCATGCCCACTGTGTCCACATTTTAATAAAAAAAAAGACTTTCAGTTATAGCGCCCACTTCCTATAATGGGCAAAATCATCTTATACAGATGCACCCATTATAAGAGGCTTGCACTGTAATAAAATGAAAAAAAAAACAACAACAATGCTGTCACTCATGCCAAATACAAAAAGGAACTCTAGAAACTTAAACATTTCATCAAACAAGAAAAAAACAAAATAGAACTAAAAATAGCCCACACAAAGAATAATAATATAGCATTTTATACATATGTTAACAGCCAGAAAAACTCAAAACATGAATCAGGTCCTATAATAGTCAATGGTTTAACAATAAATGAAGAACCGCCAATTGCTGAGGAATTTACTAAGCATTTCTGTCATGTCTACAACAAAAAGCAAATGAATAACATCACCTATAGCAACATGCCCAATAACATCATATTCACCAATGACAAAACCCTGGAAGCAATAAAAAAAATTAGGATAAATTCCTCTTCAGGCCCGGACAACCTTAGTCCTAGATTAATTGTAGAGGCAGCAAATGGTTTAGTCCACATTTTAATTAAATTATATAATAAATCAATAGCAACTGGTGATGTCCCATATGACTGGAAAAATTCCATAGTAGTCCCAATACATAAACAAGCATTTGTCAATGCCGAATGTTTGCTTGCTGGTATTAGCAATGGAAGTGCAGGAGTTAGACAGATGTAGAATAGGAATGGCAGTGAAGTATTAAACTTCGCGCCAACTCCACCTCCACCTTGCAGAGATGGACAGGCATTGGGGTATGTCTTTGGGTCGCCGCCCATAACACTCACGCCATTTCACCTCACCCTATCCTGCAGACACTGACAAGTGTTGAGGTTTGCCTTGAGGTGTTTAGCTTTACAGTCACCCCATTCCATAAGGACATATGCTGAAATGGGTGCAGTATAGGAGAAGGGGAAGAACTCTGGGGTTGAAGAGTCCAAGGCACACCTTAATGCCTGTCATTGGCTGCAGGATGAGGGTGGAATGGCATGAACATTACAGCTGGCAATCCGAAGGCACACCCTTGACACCTGTCAGTCTGTACAGGGTTGGACGTTATGGTTAGATACCCCTAACACCCCAGGCTTTTTTAGGTATTTGCACTACAAATTTTCAACATGGCCTTTTTGCAACCCCCACCTCATGAAAGCATATAGGACCTCTACTCATGAACAGTGGCACTGTGATTTTGTTAATCTGTCCTGAACGTTAATTTCCCACAGCGACCATGCCATTCTACACCAGATGTGCGAAACCACAGTTTGGGCAGGATGTGAAATATGACAGCTGTACAGTTCATAAGGAGGTGTGAAAAAAAGGCAATGCTGAAAATCTGGAGTGAAAATATTAAAAATTCTTGAAGTTAAGAGGGTACATAGAAACTGCCCAATGCACATTTGTAACACAGTCATGTTTTGGAATTTTTTCACCAAATTTGCAGCATAGGCTTTTTGGGAGCCCACCTCATGAACAGTGACACTGTCATTTCATTAATCAGTCCCAGAAGGTGATTCCACACAGAGATCCCAAAATCACCTTTTGGGACTGAATAACAAAATGACAGTGACTGAATTCATGAGGTGAGGTCCCAAGAACCCCATGTTGAAAACTTAGAGGCAAAAGTCGCAAAAATGGCTGAGATATCCATCTAAGTTGAACCCCCCCCCCATTTATGCCATTGTACAGCTTACCAGCATTTATTCAATTCACGGTCGGCTTTGAAGAGTGCAGATGTGTTCCCGGTCCACCGAAGATTATTGTGCCGGTCTCTGGTGAGTAAGTATGGGGTGGGAGGTCAGGTGTGCAGAAGGTGGGTTTTGGGTTGGGGTGGGGCACGGAGACAACAAGAGACTTTGTTTCTTTCTAAAGGAACAACACTAAAAAAACATCGCATGAAGGTTTTTCCTTCACAGGTTTGTTTTTGGCACACTTGGATGGGCTCCCAGTGTGCCACCTGTGGTGTTTCAGGAGGACAACTGAAGCCAATGGGGATTGGGACCCTGTCGGCACAGAAAACGTGTCTGTTTGGGGGGGCGCATGACGCTGAGGGGGATTGGGCACCCCCCTCAGAATACATAACTATTACAAAGGAGGACACTATGCCGATAGAGATTGGGCTCCCCCATTGGCAAATGAACTCGGGAGGGGTATGCCAACAGGGGGATTGGGCACCCCCTTGGTTTTTATGTGGACTGTGAGTGGCGGACGGTGACAGTCACCATGTTTTTTTTGAAATGTTACACCAGGCAAAGCACTGCCCTGCAATGATGGATTGCTCCCTCATTGCAGTGGCTAATTCTTTTCAAGTTGATGGCATGCTTGCTGAACAAGTGTCAGCAGCAGCATGCCACTGCATTGGGAAATGAAGGCGAAGCCTAAGAATGCAGTGGTGGCATTGGCCGCCACAGTGCCGCACCTCTGAAACCTGCTTCTCTCCTAAGCTGCCACATAATGTTTCTTGCACATGCACGCAAGCAAATATAAAAAGGAACTAGAGAAGATGCCACCAACGTCAGTCCAATTAGCTTAACATCCACTATATGTAAAACTATGGAACATCTAATTAAGAACAAAATTACAGCTGAACTTGAATCACTGGGACACACAGATCCTTACCAACATGGGTTTAGGAGTGAGCACTAGTGCACCACCAACCTGATCACTTTTTACAACAATGTAGGGATTAGCTTAGATAATTCCAAGCCTGTGGATGTGTTCCTTCTTGACTTTTGCAAAGCTTTTGACAAGGTCCCACATGGTGAACTAATCAGCAAATTAATCCAAAATGGCCTAAATATGTCACTGATCAGATGGATCAATAATTAGCTGCATAACAGAAAGCAGCAGGTCAGGTTTTGGAATGCACTGTCAACTATTGGAGAAGTCAGTAGTGGGGTTCAACGCAGCAAGCAGAAACACATTCAATGAGCAGTTTAATAATTAAAGCGACAGTACACATGTTTACAGTTTGCCCCTTCATCTACATAGCACACTTCTCTTTTGTTTCCCATTATGTGTGTCCAATCCATTACTCATGTTTCTGGATCCCAGGAGTTGGAACATATTAAAGATCTGACCTTTTGCCAAATAGGCAAAACTAGTGGGAGCTCTGCAGCTTCTCTAGCATAAACTGTGCTGTGCTACTAGATGGCAGAACAACAAATATTTACATAGCCTCTCCACACCTCTGAGCAAGCAGGCTCAACAGGCTGGCAGAAGCATCTCTGGGCACCAGGGACCTAGGGCTGGCAGGAACAGACACCAGGAAGCAATACTAGTAAGCTCTACCCATGAGGGGGGGGTTACATTAGTTTGTTTCCCAATTATTTGTTTCTGCTCTCCTATGCCCTTGTCCCTGTGACACTCCCTAGCCCTGCTGCCAACCTTCTCATGGACTTGCCAGTTATTTGCCACTTGCCCAGAACCACATATGTTGGTGGTGGCCTGCTATGTTGGTTGTTTGGTGAGCTGTCCTTGGGATGCTCAAGCCTTCCTCCTCTTGTCGAGCCCCAATGACCTCTGCACATTCCTGAACCCTGGTATTTGGCACCAGGAGTGGTAGCTCTGCCAATACTCTAACAGGCTAACTGCTCTGTTTTTAGTTTAACTAATCTTCAGTTCACATACACAAATGTAGACAGTTCACAAGATGAAAAACAGCAGCAGCTGCATGCCGGGCGCAGAATTGTCTGTGCACAATGGTGAGAGAGCATGAAAACATAGCACAAACAGAACTTCTCACAGTATCTCACCAGCAAAGAAACCAGGGCATATAAGCATTCTAGGGGAAAAAATGCCATGAGAGAAAAATAATGCATTGTGGTATTCTCTCAAGCCCCGGCTGCCCCAAATTTCAGATGAAAAAAACTTAAAAAAATAAAACATACTGTATATCAGGGTGCCCAAAGGGTAAAAAGAAAGGTAAAGAAGGGTAACCTAAAAGAAAATCACTGCTAAACTCAGCCTTTTATGTCCAGTTCAGTTCCAGCTTGGTGTTGTGTCCACTGTATAACTGCATTAAGGGCAGCTCAGATTTTGGCATATCAGAGCTGCTCAGCACTAGTTAGCACTGTGAAGCCTTTGTTCCTGCCTATATTAAATTTAGACCTTTGCTCCCTGAATCAGGTAATCTTCATGATTCAGTGGTTGGTATTCATAAAGAGCAATTTATGGAATAGTTCTGCTGACAGCAACATCTACAGTACTGCTGTTTGCAGAGCTATAACATTGCTGCAAGATTCCTCAAAGCAAGCACTGCACTGTCAAGTCTAACTGTAGTTCCTGAACTAACCCAATGGCACTGTACTGCTGATCAAACAAACACAATTATAAACTGTGCTTTTAAGAAAAAGGGTGATGGGTATTCCCATTACACTAGTTATTCATTAAACAACTACCACCACCAACAGCTTAACCTAATTCAATATGTCAAGCTTGCATCTGTATCACCCCCAGGATCAAGTTGAAAATCGGCAGATTTCCCAAGCCACAATAAAACCTTCAAAAACAGAAACCCTCACTCAAAACCCACAGGGGGAATCCAACATTGGATAAATGTAGAAAATTATTTATTCTTCTTAGTAGCCAAAATAGGTTTCCAAAGGGCCATATTCCAGAGCGATTTGGCGGCACACTTCAACCTTCGTCAGGGCCTTTCCTGGTAAACAAAAACTAACCAAACAAATACTAAACTAGTAGGAGGGAGGAACTTGATGGACTGTTTTTCTTCTTTCAGTCCTTAAGAACCAGCAGGGATGCAATGCAATGCCTTGAAGTAAATAACATGTCAAGAATTACTGCATCACAAAAAGGTTTAATTGCTGTTGAAATGCACTGTTCCCTGCAGCATACTGCAGTATTTTGCAGTAATATCACAAGGTAGGTGTAGCATACTATGTATGTGTATATTCTAATCATTTAACCCTGTAGGCTGGGGTCCCAAGAGTACAACAACATCCCAAACATGTTAAGAATACTTTGCCACATTCAAAGATTCAAGGCTTCACAGTTTATGCAGTGAAGATACTGATTGTACTGAGTAGGTTAATATAAAGTTTGTCTGTTAACAGGGGGCTACAGATAAAGCATAGTGGACAGAGCACTCTACAGGGTAAGCAACATGCTCTGTAACCTTGACCCTCCCAGGAGTAATACTCATACAGTAACATCAATGAATTCCACTTGTGCTTCCCTTCATTTACAAGGCCCCTTTCTCTTTGCAGTTGTCACTAGGATCTTCCTCATTCTGTACGCTGACTCTAATATCCAAGATTCATTTATAAAGACTCTCATTGCCTCATACTGCAGACCACTCAACTTTCTGAATCTTATGATAAAAAGCAGCCTCCACATTCCTAAACATTACATCCTACCAGGTAATGAGGCTAGTAATAGAACCTGCTGTTAAAATGTTAAATCCATCTCTGGTGTCACTGAAATCCAAGCTCTCGCTGGCGTTCTTCATATCACAAAGAAATTCTAATCCATTTCCCGCAGTAATGTATATTGTATTCTTTGCTGGAAGTGATCAGTTATTTACATAGGAGAGACTGGCAGATGAGTGACTGACCAGTTTAGGGAATACTACAGAACAGTTAGAAAGGGAAATATTGATAAACCCATTGTTGCCCAGTTTTTCCACCAAGGACCAACAAATAAATGATCTATTGATTTCCTTTAGGAGGATTTCTGGGATGCTGGCCTAAGAAAAATCACTGAAACCAAGTTTTGCAACCCCTTAGGCTCCCAGTAGCCCTCTGTTTTTGATAACTGACTTATTTTCTACTGACTTGTCCATAAGCTGCCTTAGGTTTAACAACTGAACTCATTCCTTTGCACACTAATGTATCTCTTTTCATGTGTGCATGGCATGTTTACGTGTCTGATTATGCCTGTACACACATCTAGTCAGTGCATGTGTGGACACACTAATGAGGACATTTGTGCTATGTGTACATATCCATTTTCATGTTCTCCTGGTTTCCTTGTCTCCACCCTCCCAACACTTACTAGCCGTCTTACAATATTCAGTGTATTAGACTGTACCTGAGAATTCCTCAGCTTATTTAGTCCTTCTGTTGTATGTCTCTCCACTCTCCATTTGTACTGTTTTGTCTTGCTGCTTATATTTAAAACTTATTTATTATCACTTTTTATTCCAGACCCCCCCCCATTTTCCATTTTCACATATTTCCCTGCTTTTTTTTTACCTCTCCTCTAGCTTTGCCTAATTTTCTCTATATACAGTAGGTAATTCCTGAAGAAGACCTTTGGTCAAAACTTCAGTTCTAGTTATACATTTATTTTAATTTTCAGAATGAATCTGTCATTACTATTTTTTTTCAATATTTCAAGGGATTGGGGTGAACTATGTAAGAAGAGTTGTAGTTTTGCTCACACAAACTGCACTGTGTCACCAACCTATATTTATACCAGGCTAGTTCATTTATTTTAGTGATAGCAACATGGTTTGCAGTCCCTATTCATAACAAATTCTAGCAAGAGCCAATATGGCTGCAAAAAAATGGTATCGTGAACAGTGAGAAATGTTTAAACTAGCAATTTTTGCACCAACCATTAAGCCACTTAACTGCACTTTGTAATTGTTGTGATACACACATATAGACTAATACATATACACATATATGCATATATATTCCAGTATAACATAGCAGTGAACTGTCTACACACATTTTTACAGATTAAAAAAAGACATTGAGGGACCATTTTCTTCTTTTCAGGTACTGAGGAACATCAGAGGGTGGGCGATTTGCCACTAAACACCTTATTTAAATCAGCAACAACATGCATGAGGCTGAAGCTGATCTAGATAGTGTGGGAATGTAGACTAACACTTTTTGCACTAACCACTGAGCCACCTAACTGCACTTTCTAATTGTTGTGATACATACTTACTAATACATAAAAACATGCCTGCATATATACAGTATATATATACCAGTACAGCATAGCAGTGCACTGTCTACACACAGAGAGAATTGCCACACATACACTAACACACATACACTGCCTTATATGGCATTTATTTACTTAGACTGTAGTTCTAACCCTAACTTTTACCGTTTTTAGGATAAACACTGTGTTTTGCACTAACTCATTGTACTAATCTATGGCATGACTGGGTAACTAAGGTAGCATACCAGGGAGGTGCAGTGAATGTGGCCTATATGGACTTCATAAAGGCCTTCAACACCATCCCCAATAGAAGGCTGAGTAACAAACTGCACAGTCTAGGGTTGGATCTTAAAATAGTTTGGTGGGTGGAGAACTGGCTGAAGGGCAGGAGACAGAGGGCAGAGGTAAACAGAGAGTAGTCTGGAGAGGGAGCTGTGATGAGCAGGGTACCGTAGGCATCTGTGTTGGGGCCAGTCCTCTTCAGTGTCTTTAGTGTGGACTTTGCAGAGGGACTGGAGGGGAAGGTATGCCTCTTTGCAGACAATACAAAGATATGCAATAGAGTGCGCATATCAGAGGGTGTTGAAGGAATGAGGGAAACCTTAAAAAGTGGGGAAATGGTCTGAAGAATGGCAGCTGGAATTCAATGCAAAGAAGTGCAGGTTCATGTACATAAGGCACAAGAACCTGGAGCAAAGTACAAACAAGGTGTGGAGGTACTGACAGTCACAAAGCAGGAAAGGGACCTGGGAGTTATCATCTCAGAGGACCTAAGAGAAACTAGGCAGTGTGATAAGGTGGCTGGGAAGGCTAGTCAGATGCTTGGATGCATAGGGAGGGGTATCACGAGTAGAAAGAAGGAAGTCATCTTGCCCCTGGAGGCCACATCTGAGAAAGAACATAGACAGGGTGGAATTGGTGCAGTGGAGGACATCTAAAATGGTGCAGGGCCAATAAGATAAGACCTTTGAGGAAAGACCAAAGGAGTTAAATATGTATTCTCTGGAGGAAAGAAGGGAAGGGAAGGGCATGATTGAGACATACAAATACAGGAAGGAAGCATCTTCCAAATTAAGAGATTGTCAAAGTCAAGGGGGCACAAAATGAAGTTTGGAGGGAAGGCTCAGGGGAAACATGAGAAAATATGTTTTCACCAAGAGGGTGGTGGATGCCTGGAATAGCCTACCAGAGGAGTAGGTAGGGGTTAAAATGGTCACAGATTTTAAAAAGGAGTGGGATAGACAGAAGGGTATCCTGGAGGCATGGGGGGGTTCAGCATTCAGTTTGGGTATGGCCCTCACACTAGATAGGGATTAAAAATGCAGACTACATGGTGATATGACTCCCACCCCCCAAGCTCGACCTCCCATTGAGAACCCAACAGCCCACCCCCAGACTTCCCCACATATGCTCACTCACCTGAACAGGTCCCAGTGTGAACATTCACTCTCCCATCAAAGTCACGTCTTGCTGCTGGAACTGGTGACTGCTATATGAGAAATAAGGTAAGTGTGGTGCAATGTATTTCAATGGGTTTCTAACTGCACTTACCTTATTTGTCATATAGCAGTCAATGGTTCCAGCAGCAAGATGTCCCTCACCATCAAGAACCACACTGGGAAACCACTCGAACATGTCAAGGACTTCAAGTACCTTGGTATTACCCTGGATAGTACCCTCTCCTACACTCGGCATATTGACACTGTTGCCAAGACCGCCAATATACAGTTTGGACTACTACACAAACACAAGCACTGTATGCCTGCGGATGCTCTTAAACTAGCCATCTACAGCTCTGTCACCTCTATCATTGACTACGGCCTTGCCATCTATGGCTCTGCCTCAACAAGTGCCCTCCGCAGGATCTCAGTTTCTTTCAACAAAGCCTGTAGACTACTAACGGGTGCAGCCCGACAAACTCACACCTGTGACCTCTATGCACAGGCCAGCTAGCTACCCCTACTCAGCAGAATACAATACCAGACCTGCTTACTAACCAAAAAGATTCTCCTCGGTCTCATGCCACCTGATGTTAGCTCACTCCTTACTACCTACAGTGGCACTCAACAAACACGTGGTGCCCAATCTCTAACCTTTCAGGTTCCCAGATGTCGTACCTCCATGGGTCAGCGGTCCTTTATCTATAGAGCCGCTCAATGGTTCAATTCCCTCAATAAAGAAGCACTTTCCTCTACTACACTTGGACCCTTCAAAGGAATCTTAAACTTTACCTCACCTCTACCACTCAATGTGACTGCTTCTCTGAACAGAGATCTCTCTAAACACCTCCCAGCTCACTCATGTCTCACAACCCGCCCTTTCCCAGTCTCATTCCCTCTGGCACTGGGCCTCCCTTGTGACTCCTTTCCTGATTCGCATCTCCACTGGTACAAGACATTTTCCACCACCATCGGACAGTGGCCCATTAGCCTGCCAACTTCCTCTCCCGGTCGCACGCCTGCAATACTAACTGCCTATGGTGCCCTCTATCTCTTATTGTTACGCAGCCAGCTGCCTACTCAAGCTGCTCGTTATATGAATATTATCTCAAAGTATGTTATAACTGAGTATCTTTATTTTTTCTTTTAGTTGTTTTGGTTGTTTATTGTGCATTCTTTTACTACCTCTGTATGTATGTTGACCCTCATCCTTTGATGTGGAACCTTTGTAAATGAGCAGTTTCTGCTCAAAGGTATTTGTAATCTGAGAATTTAATAAATAAAAAAAAAATTAAAAAATGTGTCTTCCATGGGACAGTGGATTTTCACACTGGGATCCGTTCAGGTGAGTGAGGGTGTGTTGGGGAGTCTTGGAAATGTGGGTTGCTGGGTGCACAGTGGGAGGTCGGCTGGGGGTGTGGGGTTGCACAAGCGATGGATCCTTTTTTAAAGATTAAAGAAAGACATTGAGGGACTACGTTCTTCTTTTCAGGCTCCGAGGGACATCGGCGGGTGGGGGGGGGTTGCCACTAGACACCTCATTTAAATCAGCAATGACATGCATAAGGCTGAAACTGATCTAGATGGGGGAATGTAGACTAGCAATTTTTGCACTAACCACTGAGCCACCTAACTGAACTTTCTAATTGTTGTGATACACAGACACACACACACTGACTAATACATATGCATATATATATATTCCAGTATAAGATAGCAGTGCACTGAAGTCTCATGATGCAGTCCTCTGGTTAGCAGCTCCTGAACCATGTTCCTGCTCTGACTACTTTGTCTGAATTGCGGCTTTTGGATACTCCTTTTTTTTCTGGACTTCACTGAATTTTGGAAGAACTTCTCTGGAATATTACTGGGTGAGTTCTATCTGAGGAACACACATTCTTACCACCACAATGGATTCTGAAATGCGCCAGGTGCCCCCCCACCATACGTCACCTCAGACACTGGACAAAACTTCAAAGTGCTCTAAGGGCCAGGGCTCTACTGCCAGCAAAGCTACTACTACCAGCCCGGCACCCACTTTGCTAAGTGAGGATACATTCTTGGTTGAATTCCAGCTGTTTAAAACCACTCTGCAGGAACTTACCTCCGAGTTACAGTCTATGCGAGCAGATCTTGGAGTTGCAACAAAGAAGATCTCTGATGTGGCAGCTGGCATATCTTTGCTTGAACACTGGCATGACAGATTGGAACCCAACTTTGCTTCCCTCTGACATAGACTTAAAAAATGGAAGCTAAACCTGGAAAGCTGAAGTCAGAGAAACAACATTGTCATTTTTGGCCTTCAAGAGGAAGTGGAGGGTGCTACCCCTATCTTATTTACCCAAAAGTTGCTTGCCAAGGTTGTGGGACCTTCTCCTAATAACCCGGTGTATGTGGTTGAGAGGCCTTATAGAGCTTTACACCCTAAACCACCAGAGGACTCGCCTCCTCACCCTTTTATCATGAGGCTACTTAATTATCTCGACAAGCAACACACTTTACTGAAAGTCATGGAGCACCAAGAAATACTATCGGAGGACTCCTGAATTCATCTTTCCCAGGACCTACCCGCTGTTACCTGACAGATGTGGGCAGCATACCACCTGCTAGTAAGCAAGCTGATAGCCATGAGGGTTCAGCTTAGAGTTGCCTACCAAGCCTGGTTACTAGTTTCCCATCAGGGCTCCTGGCTGTCCTTCGACTTTGCTGAACAAGCCTCTCCTGAACTTAAAAGATTATACCTGGACTTGTACAAGGAGAAAAGATGTCTATCTTGGTCAGTCTGTTTCTCTCTGGTGGAAGCTCTCAGTTCATTTAATGCAGTTGGATTATTTTCTACCTATGATTCTGATGCGGCAAGGGCTTAGATGCAATCTTATTTGAAGTTACTCCTTTGGAAGGTTCTGTGCTGCCCATGCTTATGTTTATTTTCTTGGATTTAGTATGAGCCTGGTAATATTTCCTTTGGTACTCTCTGATTGTTTGAAGTGCTATCCTTTAGCAAGGCTATGGATTGCTGCAACTGATGTCTTCATTTGAATTTTGGTGTCACCGATCAAGACTGGCTCTTTTTCACAGGCACAGACTTCTTTTGAAGAATAATTAAGAGTTGCACTTGGGCTGCCTCCTGATTTTTGATTGATAGAAGAGAGCCCCTTAATTTATTCTGATGAATCTTTAGCATTCCACCTGCAGTTGGTTAAATGATCAGCCTTATGCTACTTCTTTCTCTTCAGTATGGCATGCAGGAATGGTCTAGGCTCAGTGTTGTCAATTCTGGGGCTGGATTGTCTCACTTGATCTGGTTCAACATGTGGCTTATAATCCCCTTTTGAAACAGGATTTCTAATGGAGCTCTCCTGGTTTATCGCCGGTTCCTAGATTTTATTTTGGCTCTAGTGGTTACTTTAACTAACTTTGTGTATTAGACTTTTCTTGAGGACTTCTACCAGATTTCATCACCATGTATGGATTTGTTTTTAGGAACTGGTGTTTCTGGTTCTTCACTGATTGGAGTGTGATCGCTGCATCAAAGACCTGATTTTATTTTCTTATACAGCTGTTGGTGTTTTAGCTCTGGACTATGGTCCTCAGTCAATGATGACCCTTCTGTTCTTTATTTTACAGCTGTAGGGTGGTAATTCCTTGTTTTTTGTTTGTTTTGATCATTAACTTATACATATGTGTTAATTTCCCTTCTTTTAGTGTAGCTATTGTTTTACTCTTGGTGAAGCTCTTGGGTAGATCTTATGGGGATATGGACATAATGGCTAAATGGTCACCTTTCAGTTTTAAGTGGTTAGTTTATTTTTTTTAACCTATTTTCTCTCTCCAGGGCCCCGGGCATCCTTTAGGAGTATCCTCTCGGCTGTGTCTCTGCCTTCCTGTCTGAACCCCTGCTTCTCCAGGCCCCCCCCCACCGAGCGACTTGGCAGTTCCAGCCCCCGGATCACCCTCAGGGGGAAGGTCCACCCTCCCTTGGCGGCACTTTCTGAGATTAGAGGGACCTACCTTGTCGCCGGTTTGGCCGTGGGGAGTCCTGGGTGCTCTGGGCTGATGTTGGGATGTGGGCGCGCCACTGGGGCCTCCGTCATCTCACTGGAGCTCTGGAGGTGTTTTCAATGCTTTTTGACCCCCGAGGAGCTTGATTGTGCAGTAGCAGCTAGGCACTATGTGCTGCCGTCCGCCAAGCTCCTACCCCATTGTGCATAGCACCGCAGGGTCTGTGCTGCACCCGACTGCTACCAGGTGCCACTACAGGGCGGCACAACCCTGGAACTCTCCCCATAAGGTTAGGGAACACTGTCTGCTGCATGCTAGTTTATTTTAGTCACATGAAAAGTGATAGAAACATAGAATTTGTTGACATAAAAGGGTCATTTGGCTCACCCAGTCTACCTAGTTGTCCTTTTCCTTGCCTTATCTGTCTCTGCAGACCCTGACTTGTCTCCAGTGACCTTCCCTCCTTTTGGCCCATTTTCTAATATGTCCATCCCATGCATGCTTGAAGCCCCCAACTATTTTTACCTCCACCATTTCTGTAAGTCTTTTCCAGGTGTCTACTATCCTTTCAGTGAAGAAATATTTCCTCACATCTCTTTTAAACTCCCTCTCCACAGCTTCTTCGAGGCACCTGGTCCTCCTCATTTAAAAGAGACTTCCCTCCTGCACCCAGTTCACCCTGTGATGACTTGTAAGTCTCCATCATGTCACCTCTCACTGTCCTTTCTTCCAGGGTGTATATTGAGATCCTTAGTCTCTCCTCATAGGACTGCTTGTGGAACCCTAACACCATTTTAGTTGCCCTTCACTGGACCACCTCTACCCTGTCTCTGTCCTTTCTGAGGTGCGTCATCCAAAACGACACCAGGTGGTGTCTCACCAGCAAATGTTACAGTGGTACCAGCTCCCTCCTCCTGCAGGATATACCCCTCCATATGTACTCCCAGCATCCCATTTGCCCTACCAACTGCCCTGCCACCTTGAGGTCATTACATATAGTAACTCCTAGGTCCATTTCCTGTTTAGTTACCATCTGTAGCCCCTCATACTCAGCACTTGGGTTCCTTTGCCCCTATTACTAGGTTAAGTAAGCTATATTAAAAGAAGCACTGAAAAGAGCACATTATACAGGAAAGAAGGGACAATCTGGAGTGGAATTGCAAAGCATGGGTCAAAATGTTCATTGCTAACATGCACTGCTGCTTTAAGGATTGTTTATAACAAAGCTTAAGGTGCCTCATTTAAAAGAAATTGTGACAGATCGGCCCACCAGTGCAATGGTAGCACTACCACTTGTGACTCCGGCGACCTGTGTTCAGGATATTGGTGGTTCGGCTGGGGGAAGATGATCCACCATCCTCTGGACTGCTCTTCTCTTGGAATGGAGGGATGTGGCTGCAGGTGCACGCCTGACCCATAGCTGTGGCTAGGGGTAGGATAGCCCGGGGATCGCACCATTGGAGGTGGGAGGAGTGGTGGTTGCCTTTGTCCTATGTGCGTGAGCGTGCATAGGGCTGTCTAGGAAGCATTACATGTCCACCTTCCCAGGGGAGTGAAGCACACAGGAGGGAGAAAACTGGCAATGGCCAGCATGATGGAACAGAGTCTCCGCAGGCTTTGCAGCTGGGTATATAGTGTGCCTCCTGCCCAAGGATATGTTTTGTGGCTTCTGGGCCATCCCCGCCTCTGTGTGCATATGTGTGTGTGGTGGAGTTTGATGGTGAGTCTCTTTGTGGATGACTTAAAACTGGGGGCAGTGGTGGATGGGGAGGAGGGGAGGGTGGCACTACAGGGGGACCTGGAGGCTCTGGAAAGATGGTCTAGAAAGTGGAAGCTAAAGTTCAGCGCAGGGAAATGCAAGGTACTGCACCTGGGGGCCAGAAACCTGGGCCAAGTGTACACCTGGGGGGAGAGGATGCTACAAGTCTCGATGGCTGAGAGGGACCTGGAGGTGGTGGTGGATGTCAAGATGAACAACTCGGAGACTTGTAGGAGGTCAGCAGCCAAGGCCAACAGGATGCTGGGATGCATTGCTAAGGGGATCACCTCCAGAAGGAGGGAAGTGATACTCCTTCTGTATAAACTGCTTGGTGAGGCCACACCTCAAGTACTGTGTGCAGTTTTGGAGGCCTCACTTAAAGAGGGACATTAAACTCCTGGAGAGGGTACAGAGGAGGGCAACCAAAATGATTTGGGGCTTGGGGGACAGGACCTATGGGGAGAGGCTGGAAGAGCTAAATATGTCCACATTGGAAGAGAGAAGGGACCGGGGGGACATGATAGAGGTCTTCAGGTACATGAAGGGGGTAAATATGGGAGGAGCAGTCAGGGTGCTTCGAAGGAAGAAGGAGGGGCAAGTAGAGGGCATGGGTGGAAGCTGGGGGGGAGAAAGGAGGAGGTGCTACTTCACTGAGAGGGTGGTGAAGCCATGGAATGCACTGCCCAGGGGGCTGGTGGAGACAGAGATGGTGGAGGGGTTCAAGAGGGGGTGGGACAGGTACAGGGGAAGGGTTCTGGAAGCAAAATCCAGTGCAGCAAGAATATCCAGAACTGGGAAGGGAGAAGCCAGAGAAGGCGAGGGCTGCAGCAAGGTCAGCTCCTAGGGTAGGGGCTGACCAAACGAGCAGACGTGAAAGACCGTTAGGCCTATTCTGCTGGCATTTTAATATGTTTTAATATGTTAGTTTTCAATATTCTATAGTTGAACAGTTTTTCTGTGGTTATTGATGTAACACTATTATAGGTTAATTGGAATGGGGAAAGGTGGATGGTGAAGTTATGTGCTGCTGTTGGGGATGGATATCATGAACCTGACTGACTGTGGTGAACCCTTTACCTGCTGCTTGTGGGAAAATGTTATCTTTCTTTTTTGGTGTGCATCTAACCTTACCTTAAGGTGTTCAGGGGTTTACTTGTTTGGGGTGTGGTCTTCTTGGGTGTGGGGAACCTTCATATACAGTTTAGTAATTTATTACATTACTTACTGTTTTGCAATTCTGGAGGGAGGGACTGGCTATTTGGGTTGTTATGTAATATCGGGCACTATTAAAGGTTTCATGGGTTTTATCAGAGCTTATAGACTTACATCCTTGATGCTCACTTATTCTAAATGTGAGGCCCTTTGGTCATGAAATATTTATCAAACTTTATTTTGAAGCTGTAAATAAATGAACTAACCACTATTTCCATAGGCATAGCATTCCAAACTGGTGCCACTCTTTGGCTATACCATTTCTGTCTTCTCAATGAATTACATATTACCCCTTTTAATTGTAAAATACGTTCTCTTGTGCTGTGTATTTGGTCTCTAAAATCAAGACCCAAGCTTTCCCATACTTCTTAGTCTGTTTGGGCTTTGTACAATAAACACATATCTCCTCGAATCCTTCTGTACTTCAAGGAGTACAGGTCCAGCTCCCTTAATCTAGATTCATAATCTTTCACCTTTAGATATTTCATAGCTCTTGTGGCCCTTTTCTGTACATTTTCCATCATGTCAATTTCTGTTTTCTTATATGGTGACCACACTTAGGCACAATACTCCAATGTTGGTCTCATCAATGACTTATACAGCAGCATAAGCACCTCCCTTTCCCTACCTGAAATATGTCTAATAATGCAGTTTAACACTCTGTTTCCTTTCTGACCTACATTCTTAGAATGCCTTTTAAACTGTAGATCATTAGTTATAGTAATTCCCAGATCTTTTTCTTCTGTTACACTCTTGAGGATAATATTATTTAAAGAGTAGTTTATATTTGGATTTTTGCGCCCATATGCATCACTGTGCATTTATCTAAACTGAGATATATTTGCTTTATCACATCATTTCTGTACATAGTTTAGTGCATCCTGAAGTATATTAGTATCCTCAGGAGTATTTACCTCTGCTCCCAGTCTTCAGTCATCTGCAGATTTTATCAACCAAAATTTGTCATGATTATATTGCAGGGAAGTGACGTATATATGAGGCATGGTCCCAATATTGGCTCTTGTGGAACCCCACTTGACACCTCAGCCCAGTCAGAGTATAAACCCCTTTACTAACTCTCTGTTTCCTATCTGATAACCATGAGTAAATCCATTGAACAATGTTTCCATGTATACCCATATCCATGAGGATTTGTACTAATTCCTGGTGAGGTAGTTTGTCAAACGCTTGGTAAAGTCTAAATAAATGACATCCACTGATCTTCCTCCATCCAAGGTCTTGCTTGCACTATCATAAAATTCAAGCATGTTTGCTTGACAGGATTTACATTTTGTGAAGCTGTGTTGGGTTTTATCATTTAGATTATTATAAGTAATATAATTAATTATATATTCTTTAATGATTCCTTTCAAAATTTTACATAAGACAGAAGATAAACTAACCGGACGATAGTTTGCTGGATTTTTCTTGCATCCTTTTCTGTATAAGGGAATCACTGTGGCTTCTTTCCAGGGGTTCACCACTTCTCCTCTATTTAATGAGGACTGAAAAATATAAGTCAACTCTCAGATAACTCTAGGGTGAGAACCATCTGGGTCTGGGGACTTATTTGGATTTACTTGGCTCGGCCTACCTCTTATGTCATTCTGGTTGATTTGAATAGGGCTTTTTGTAACTCTGAACTGCTTGTCACCCCTAACATGAGTTTGCTTTACATTGAAAATTGTTGAAAAATACTTGTTTTGTATATTTGCCATTTGCTTTTTTTCGGATACTAATAAGCCATCTTGATCCATCAGAGGTCCAACAGAATTTATTGTCCCCTTTTTGTTATTAATGTAAGTGTAAAATGCTTTATTATGTTCCTAATGTTTTTTCTAGATGGCCTATGGGTGGGAGGTTGGGGGCACGTTTTGAGGGATTTTATCTCATTTCAAGGTTTTGGTCTCAGCAATGTTTTACATGGTTGGGGGATCTAGGGAGGGGGAGAGTGGTTGGTCTGTGGGGGATCTGGGGATGGTGGAGTTTACCTATTAGGATTGGTATATTTTGTTTAGTGCTTCATGTCCTGTTTTTGGTTTTATATCTGATTTATGCAAATGTCTAACCTCCTGAAATATGCTTCTTGGAATGTTAAAGGAGCCAGGTCACCAACCAAGTGATACCAAATCCTTAAACATTTATCGCACCTACAATGTCATATTACCATTTTACAGGAAACCCACCTTCTGCCCTTGGAGGGTAACTTGTTCTGAAGGCAGTTGGTGGGTCAGGTATTTGCAGCAGGTTTTATTCAGTCTAGCAGGGGGGTAGCCATTCTAATTCCAAAACTGATTAATTTCCAAAGTCATCAATGCCTCCTTGACCCCAAAGACAGATGTGTTTTCATCAGGGGTGTCTTGGATAGATCTGATATCATTCTTGGTAGTGTGTATGGCCCCAAAATATCAGAACCTTCCTTCTTTTTGGAACTAACTGGCCTTCTCTTCCCTTTCCTTCCCACTTCTTTATTCTTATTGGGGGGGGCTGGAATGTTTCCCTCATGTCTGATCTAGATATGACCAGCAGGCCTTTGGCTGGTTTGTCTCCCATCCAGAACTTCATTCGTGATATGACTGAGTCTCTGGGACTATGTGATCCCTGACGGATAGTCCATCAGCAGGATAAAAAGTATACATACTTTTCTCCATTACATGAGTCTTACTCCAGGATAGATTACATTCTGCTCAGTTAGTCTGCACTGGGTAGAGTGCTGGACGGGGAGATAGACGCCAAGGTTCTCTTTGATCATTCCTTGGTGTGAGTGAGGTTTACTATAGCCACCAATTTACAGAAGGACACATCTAGGAAGTTTAATAATCACCTCATTATTGACAGGTACGTTATTGAGAGGATCAAGGATCATATCACATTATTTGTCCAACAACACTCTGGATTTATTAACAAGGGAGATTTGGAATGGTCCACTTTCAAATGTTTTCTTAGAGGGGAGCTTATTAGTCTGTCCTCTAAATGTAAATGCAAGCGTATGCAAGTGGCTGCTGATCAGTTAAAACATATCACTGATATTGAACACTCCCTTTCTAGCCAGACACCAGAGGCGGCACACAAGGAGTTGACTGTTCTTCAGGATAGGTACGCAGACCTTTTAAGGGAGTGGGCTGAGTATGCTATTCTTAAAACATAGTGAAAATATACAGATCAGAGGGAAAAGACAAACTACCTGCCTATATTATGACTTCAAAAGCAGGAGGCTTCCAGGTTAATTGTTGTTATTAAGGCCCATGATGGTACCTTGAAAACCCAGCCTAGGGACATTGCTCAGGAATTCATTTCCTTTTACTGAGATTTATATAGTCCCAGAAACTCCCCGCCTGAGAGATCCCTCATCATGGACTATCTAGATAGAATTCCCCTTCCACAGCTGACTGAGGTCCAACAGGCACTTTTGTCTCAACCTGTTTCTGAAGATGAAATCCAAATGGCTATGTTGAATCTGTCCTCAGACAAGGCTCCCAGGCCTGATGGCATCACAGCTAATTTTTATAAAACTTTTGTCACTGAATTAGTTCCACTTCTACACCATTTCTATCTCTTTATTTATGATGCCAGTATCTCTAACCTCACCATACTGGAAGCATTGATAGTCCTCCTGCTCAAACCCGGAAAATCCTCAGATTCAGTTTCTAGCTCTCCTTAATAAATTACGACATCATGCTTTTAACTAAAGTTCTTGCCCACAGGGCTAACCGGGTGTGGGCTGGGCTTATCAGCTAGGAGCAGGTGGGGTTTGTGTCCACCCAGTCTTCCATTAGAATTAGATCGTATTTTCTCCTTGGCTAGGACTCCATTACACCTATGGTGCTGGTTGCCCTGGACATGGAGACAGCATTTGATAGGGTTGATTGGGACTTTTTGGGATTGACTCTCAAAAAATGTGGTTCCCACAGTTTTTTCTTGGTTGGATTTAGGTCTTATACTCCTCCCAACTGCCAATATTTATTACAATGGGGTGTTTTACACCATTTTGCCTTATTTTCTGGCACTCATCAGTGTTGTCCCCTCTCCCCCTTCCTTTTTAATTTCTATTTAGAACCTCTTGTTTGGAAGTTAAAGTCCTGCCCATATCTGACCGGTATCTCTCTGGGCCCCCATAGTTTACAACTATAAACATATGCAGATGATATTTTACTGCATATTGCCCATCCCAAGACCCTGGTTACTTGCTGTGTTACATATTATAGAAGAATTTGGCCTGCTATCCAATTATAAACTAAACCTCAATAAAACATAAGTTATGCCCCTTACCCCAACAGTGGCTAAGGAGGACATTGTATCATTCAGTATGAATTGGTCCCCCTGTTGCATTAAATACTTAGGCTTGCACCTCTCAATGGATACTGCTCTTATGTGCAAGCTCAGCCTGAATGACCTGGTAGTTAAGCTTCAGCAGGATCTTCAGATGTGGCAGGCCTTTTAACTTTATGGGGGAGAATTAATATTATTAAAATGAATGTCCTTCCCCTTACCCCCTTAACATGTAAAAATGTTGACTCCCTTTGGCTTGGTTTCAGCATATCCACAGGATGATTGCTGAATTCATTTGGTCTAAGAAGGCCCCAGGGCATGCTTATTAGAAATTTGCCACCCTTAAATTCTTGGTTGGCCTTAAATTCCTTCACTTTCTTATCTACTATTTTGCTAGCCATTTCAGAAAGCTTTTTTGGTGGCTTTCCCCTCCTGTCCAAGACACTAATTCTCTTTGTGTACCTATATGATTGGAGTTGGAATTAGATTTGCTCAAATGTTTTGAGTTGTCTGTTTTTCATCCCTTTGAAACCTCTCCCTTCTGGTCTATGAGATACTGTCATGGGAATTTCACTTCGGGTGTACTCTCAATTCTGTTCATTGTTGAAACACCCCATTTCTAAAAATACTACCCAACCTATACTCTGTAATGAAAATCTCAAGATTGGAGGTCATATTATTACTGCTGATTGGCTTCACCAACTGGTTAACGTCAGGGTCTGTGATTTGTTGACTGGAGGGTCTCTGTTAACATCATCAGATATACTGGATTTTCTTAAGTTAAGGAATGTTTATATATTCAAGATATTTCAGCTCAGACATGTTTTGTTTGGTATGCACTCCCTGCAGTGATAATTTTACCTCAATTGACACTATAGCAACAACAGCGACAGGTCGCTGTAGTATTGGCATGGGACTCTGGCACTGCTTTCTTGGGGTCTTGCACCCCCTTCTTGAAGCAACTTCAGCTTGGAGTTAATTAGTTCAGCTACAGGGGTGCAAGGGCAGAGCACCCCACATGGTGGGTTCGGGGGCAAAGCCCCTGAAGAAAACACAGTCCAAAGTGACTGCCTTTATACTGACTGCAAAAACGGTCAACTTAAAGGTGTTGCTGTACAGTTAGCTGACAATGAATTTGTCAGCTGACTGTCAAGGATCCATTTTTGCTTCACTGGTTCAGGCCAGGCAGTTGGACCACTGATTTTTCTGAGCTGTTATCTACTATTAAAGATCTAGTTTTAAAACTGCATGCGGTATCTAATTTGTATTCCCTTCTTTTCTCCCCGATTTTTCTAGAATTGGATGGATCTCCTCCTTCTTGGGGCTCTTTGTTTTCCCTTTCTCCTCCTCAATGGCAAATCATATGGACTGACTTGCATACTGGATCATAATGTTGCAAGACATAATAGCGTGTGGCATTTTGGTGAACCTGGACTTGCGTGCACCACTAGTTTAACCCCCACCGGAGTCGAGAATCTTTAGTGGGGGGACTGGTGGTGCAGCCCCCCATAACGGGGGTGTGGGGGTGGAGCCATCCACAGAACAAAGATATATGCCTCATGGAATCAATTGCTCAGCGTGATTGTGCCATGCGGCATTATGTCTTGCAACATAATGACCCCGTGCCCTGACTTGTATTGTTATGTTGCCCAGGATAGACTGAGATGTACTCAGTTCAATATTTGGAATAACCTTTATTTCACTCCTAAAAAACTGGCTAAAATGGGAAGATTGCCTTCTCTGGCATTTATTTACTTATACTGTAGTTCTAACCCCTAACTTCTACTGTTTTTAGGATAAGCACTGGGTTTTGCACTAACTCTTTGTACTAATCTACAGCAATATTGGGTAACTAAGGTAGAGGATGAGGGAGGTGCAGTGGATGTGGCCTATCTGGACTTCAGAAAAGCCTTCAACACCATCTCCCATTCAAGGCTGATTAACCATCTGTGCAGCCTAGGGGTCAATCCAAAAATACTTCTGTGGATGGAGAACTGGCTGAATGGCAGGAGTCAGAGGGCTGTGGTAAATAGGCAGTACTCTGGAGAGGGAGTAATGAGGAGCAGGGTGCCACAGGGGTCTGTGTTGGGGCTGTTCCCCTTCAATCTCTTTATTGGGGACATTGCAGAGGGACTGGAGGGGAAAATATGCCTCCTCACAGATGATGCAAAGGTATGCAATAGGGTGGACATCCCAGGGGGTGTTGAAAGATTGAGGGAAGCCCTAAAAAAACTGAAGAAATGGTCTGAAGAATGGCAGCTGGGATGCAATGCAAATAAGTGCAGGATAATGCACATAGGGTACAAGAACCCGGGGCAAAGTACAAACTAGGTGGAGAGGTACTGACAGTCATGAAGCAGGAAAAGGACCTGGGAGTTATCTCTGAGGACCTAAGAGAAACTAGACAGTGCAATAAGGTTGCTGGAAAGGCTAGCCAGATGCTTGGATGCATAGGGAGGGGTATCAAGAGTATAAAGAGGGAGGTCATCTTGCCCCTGTATAAGTCATTCATGAGACTACACCTGGAATACTGCATCCAGTTCTGGAGGCCCCATCTGAGAAAGAACAAAGACAGGGTAGAGGCGGTGCAGTGGAGGCAAGTAAAATGGTACAAGGCCTGCTGGATAAGACTCAAGAGGAAAGACTAGCCAAGCAATATTTAAAATATATATTTCATTTTGGTAAAGTATTTAACCCATTTTAAATATTACATTTTTACCAGATATGCCAGTTGAGATTTGAAATGTCATTACAGTGTTGTCATGCATTTACCCATTTTTCTGATGTATTTGCACAACACAGATCTGCTGAAAGGCAGTTTCAATGTGGTCTTCCGTTTACACATTTTTACAAAGTGTTTTCATAGAATGTGCCTGCTGATTGCTATGTATTTAGCCTGGATAGTTCACAGAAGATGTTACGTCTTATTTTCAGGGGGGTTCTACATCTACACATTATTAGGCTACATTGCGTGAAATCAGAACATGCTGAAAACAATATTTTACATCTGGACTAGGCTACCCTGGATACATTGCAAAAATGGGTAAAATCATGACCCCACTGAAAACAAGATATTGCATCTAATCTGGGATATCCTAGGTACATACAGTGCAAAATGTGTAAAATGAAGATCTCTATGAGAATGAGATGTAGCATCTCCCCTGTGCTATGCAGTATACAAAATACAGGATGTGTTAACCAGTCAATCTGTAGCTCAATATAAGTGTTTTTCCACAAAATACATAGCAAAATGAGCAAAAAAAGATACTATTCTTTACTAGGCTTAGGATTTAAAGATGCAGTTGTGTTCTGCTATACTAAATGCATTCTAGACACTGCTGAAGGCAGTAATAAGTTTAAGATACTGTAATTGGTTGTGTCACGTACTTAGATTTAAAACTAGAAAAGGTGTCTTGTTTTCAGGGCTAAACGTTTCATAATGTGTTTGCCAGCTAAAGACCAATACAATTTTTTTTCCAAAAGCATAGTAAAAATAGTAACAAAAGATAGCAGTTCTTTACTTGTGTAATGCTAGGGGTTAAAGAAACAGATGGCATGTGCTATAGTAAACTATGTCTGAGACAGTGTTAATCAAATAGTGTCTCAAGAGGTTAAAAAACAGTGTAAATATTTTTGCAAGATACCTTGCTGGGAAAGGGTGACTAAGCTGACATGTTTATGAGTGAATCTTTCTTGAATGAGAATACTTGCCAAACAGAAGTTAATAGTTATCACATGAAATAGCTCAGTGCAAACACTGCTCAGCTGAGTAAAAACAGTAAAATAGAGTGATAGCTTAAAACCTCTACTTTTTATCTAGTCTGTTAGGAATCTTGAAAGGTCCCTTCTTCCACTGTAATAGCAAATTGTCTGCAGGGCTCTGCCCACAGCAGCCATAAAAGAGGCTCGGTTTACAATCCACAAAATTTGAGGTGAATAACTCAAGCTCAGAGGCAATGTGAGGAAGTATTTTTTCAGGGCGAGGGTGGTGGATGCATGGAATGGCCTTCCTGAGGAGGTCATGGGGTCAAAAACAGTGGGGGAATTCAAGAATGCATCAGACAGACATAAGGCAATTCTGGTGGGGGTAGGAAGAAGTACTCTGTTGGTTAATTAGAATGTCTAGCTTATCAAATAGGTAGGGAAGTGGGCAGACTGAGTGGGCCAAGCAGTAGTGCTGTGGGAATGCAGAATTCCACCCGCAGAATTAGTGCAGAATGACTCTTCCGCTCGCAGAATTTCCACTTGAATTTCACTTGTTTGCCTGTGGAATTCAGCCTACTGTGATCCGTGGAATAATATTCTGTGGAACAGTATTTTTTTTGCAGAAAATGATTCTGCAACAATTTCCATGGAAAATATTGAGATCTGCGGAATAATATTCTACAGAACAGTGATTTTTCTTCAGAAAATCATTCTGTAACTATTTTATGCTGCTGAATTCTGCCATTCCATTTCCAGTAGAATTCAGCAGAATTTCAGCAGAAGTTTGAATATTCCATGGAATTTCATTCTATCAGAATTTGAAAATTCTGCAAAGCACTACCAAGCAGTCCTTATCTGCTGTCAAAGTCTATGATTCTATGTTTCTATGTCTGTGTGTCTAACTTTATTGGAATCTATTTCTAAAGCGCTTTCAAAAGTTTCATTATTAAGGCTACAGAAATGCTTAGAGGAAATTAAAATTATATCACAGCTTCAAGCAGGCTTCCCCTCTGGATTCTCGACTATTGACCATTTTTTTGTATTGTATCACCTTGTTGAAAATATGTTAACTTATATAAAATGGAGTTGTTTGCTGTCTTTGTGGATTTTGCCTCAGTATTTGATTCCCTCAATAGGGAAATGCTGTGGAAAAAAATTCATAGATCTGATACCAATTATTCGATTATGCTCAAACAAATTTACATCCAGTAGATATGACAACAGTGTTAATATTTCTTCTCAATTTCCAGTTAGTAAAGACATCAAGCAGTGTTGCCTATTGGCACCCTGTCTATTACATGAATAATATTTTAGATGATGTATTTGATCCAGACTTCCACTAACCCAAAATAAATAACAAGGTGTGTCCCATTCTTACATATTATGAAGATATGGTGTCCCTGTCAGCAGCTGGCCTTCAGAGCAAAATAAAAACATTTAGTAAGCTTAGTAATAATCTTCCTCTAAAAATCAACTTAGATAAAACCAAATTTATCACTTCAAGCCCCCCACCCTCCCCAAAATAAGAAGTCATTTTATTTAGAAAAAGCTAAGTATAGGTGGTCTCAGAATACACTTACCTGGGAATTAAAAATGTCCTATAACTACAATTGGACAAAACACCTTACACATCAGAATTCTAAAATCAGAAAATTGATTAAAGCATTGCTAAGGTTTAATTTGAAATTTGGGGAGTGTTCTGTAAGTGCTACTCTTATGACTGGAGACATGAAAATTAACCCAACAATCCTTTTCGGTTCAGAGTTTTGTGGTGTGGTAAAAATAAAATGCATGGAAGCTACATTGCTAATATTTTACAAATCTCTATTAAAGGGACAGTGTCAACCTTTTTATCATCATATTATTTCTAGCTGAAAACCCAGATTTTGTGATTGCCTATCTTCTCTAAAGTTCCTTGATGTTTTTTTGCTGGAGACCCTACATCATTTTTTCACATTTCCTTGGTGAAAAGTTTTGGGACCAAATTCTTGCAATTCATCACTGCCCAGGTATCAGCATTTTCATTTAAAATCAACTTTCTGGAGACAATCCCAAACCAAGCAAAGGATTACCTTCTTTCATATCATTGGATTACAATAACATTCTCACCAGCACCAGTACCAACAGCCTTTTCTTCAGAATACATAAAATGACCTGGTGCTGGAATCTTCAAATATCTACATCTCTCTATGGACAAAGGAAGGGACACCCTTCCTAAGGCAGTAATTTAGCACCTCCTTAGACTGGCTTCTTTTTAATTGGGGCTATCCACTGCCTCATCACCCCCCAACCCTGATTCTCCTCTGTTCAGTGTCCTGGATATTTTATTAAACCTTCTTCCCTTTGAACTTTGTGGAAGGCTGAACCTAAATCATACTAACTTAAAACTTCCCAACCTGAATCTTCTCCTATAAGTAAACTTAGTTCTTAACTGGGCATACTGCTCTGGACACAGCATCTCCTTGTCCCACCATACTGCTTCTGGGGGTCATCACCATGGGGATTTTGTGCCACAGTATGGGGGAAATAGTGCCTACTCCTTCTCTTTACTTGGTTGGGATGGCAGGGTACCTCATCTCTCCTAATAACCCACCAACTGAACACCTCAATGCCTGCTGTTGGCTCTGGACCGTTGCTTCCTCTCTACCAGTTTATTGCCTTTCCTGGATCTACTGCCACAACCCTACTGTAACATCACTTCATCTTGATACCAAGTCATTGACCTGTGAAACTCACCCACCCACCAGTAGGACAGTGTCTGAATAACTTTCTGGAAGCTAAGCTTGTGTACTGGGTATTGTTTCCCCACATGCAGTGAGAGAGTAAACACCACTTGGAATTCTTAAGAGAAGACCTGGAGTAGGTAGCATAAACTTATTTTTACTGCCTGGTTTTAGTTACTTGTACATTTAAAGTTTTTTTTTTTTTGCAATTTATTAAACTTTATTGCAATTTTCTTACTACAATAGCAACAGAAAAAATAACAACATTACCAAAGCAAACCAACCAACCAAAACAAAACCAGACCCACCCTCCCACTTCCCCCTCCCTGGAGCACACCAGCAAACATCCAATACACCCAGTAAAGAATGAGGAAGGTTGTTCAGTTTAAAACCCAGGATGGGCTCCCAGAGGAGGGATTTCCCCAGAAATTATGGGGGATAAAATAATTTAAGTAGGCCCGGGGGGGTGAAATGGCCAGCAAGGCATACAACTGTTCCCATTGGGATTGAAATCTAAGTGGCCTATCATCCGGCAGTGCAATCTGCTTCTCCATCTCCAGTGCCATCAAGATTTCCTTGTGCTACTCCCAGAAGGTTGGGACAGTGTCATCTATCCAGTGCCAGCAAATGATCAACATTGTCGTAATCAATATCAAGGCCATATAAGCCTGGCATGGACCAAACAAGTCTATCGGATTCATACCGACTAGGCAAACCTCAAGGGTAAAAAAATAATCTAAGCCCAGGAGGGGATTGAGGAAGTGCCGGACATCAGACCAGAAGAGAATGACCTTGGGACATTCTCAGAGAATATGTTTGAGATGTCCCTCAGTTATCCCACAGTGAGAGCAGGTGGGGGACACCAGTTTACCCATCTTATGAAGCCTGCAGGGTGTAAAGTATAGATTATGGAGAATTCAGAACTGGAGTAGGCGGTAATGGTCTTGCTTGACAAATCTGTACAGATGTTTCCAGACATTTTGCCAAGCTTTGACCGCCACCTGAAGGTGTAAAGCATGTTGCCAATAATAACAGACACCCTCCAAACTAGCTGGGCCCCCTGATTGATATAATCTGTAAAACCCAGACACTGCGTGAGGTTGGGCCACCAAGTGAAGAAGCAGGGACAGGGGCTCTGCAGGGGCTCCGCAGATAAGGAAAACCAGGGGTGGGATCCAAAATGGAAGCTATTGCCCCTGCAAGCTGCAGGCACTTAAAGGGGTGAAACTCTAGGAGGTCAAATTGGGTCTGAATAACACGGAGAGGCACAAGTGCACCATCCTCAATAACAGAGGAAAACTTAGCCAGGTGGAGTTGGGGGCAGAAACCAGGAGGCAATTTGTATATTAGGGTTCTCTAGTAAAGGTTGCCATAGGTCCTTTCCCCACTCCCAACCCATATAAGTGCAGAATTGACTAAGGGCTCTCAGGGACCACCAAATAGGTGTACCACTGAGTTTCTGAGGCAATTTAGAGGGTTTAATATATAGTAGACTGCAAAGCTGGAGGCCTGCCTGAGCACACAGACGCTGTTCTATCGTCAGCCAAAGGGTAAGTAAAGTAAGTAAACTTTATTGATAAAGCACCTTTCAAATTCCAAGGTGCTGTACAATAGAGCAATAAAACACATAGTTAAATAGATACATAAATAGATATAGATATAAAGATAAAATTACATCAAATAAATAAGTAAATTATAAATCATTAAAATCCTCTCTGCCTCTAGCAGCTGCGACTGTCTCCTTTAATCACCCCTCCTACCAGCTGAAATGAACATTCAAGGTGTTCACTGCACCAACCATGACACCATTGCCAACGCCTTCAATGCCCTCTTTTCTTCTCCACCAGTCACTACTCTAACTAGCCCACAACCTGACTGTCTCTATTCTCCTCCCTCGCCCCTCCACCCCTCCCTTTCATTCTGGCTCCAACCACATACCTTGAAGTTGCAAGCTACTTAACTCCCTTCTGGCACAAGGGGTCAAGGGCCTGAGGGCATCCATCCTTGCATACTTAAGCAGTATGCACGTTGGCTGACCAGACCTATCACCTGACTTTTAACCTCTGATCTTATGTCTACTGTCCCATCCACCTGGAAAACTGCCAGAACCATCCCCTGTACACACAAAAAGGGCTATGTCAACTCATATCCAACTACCGCCTATATCTCTTCTGCCCACTCTCAGTAAACTGCTTGAAAAAATAGTCCACCGCCAGCTTGCCTCACCTTGACATGTTTAATCTTCAAACCCCGTGCCAACATGGTTTCCGGCCGGTCACAGTACCACCTCTGCACTACACAACTTACAAATGACATCAGAAATAATATGGACCATGGCCTACTCACTGGGGCCGTCTTTATCGACCTGTCTAAAGCCCGACATGGTACACCATCCTCTCATGCTAAAAGCTCCAATCCATTGGAGCATCTGCCCAAGCCCTCTCCTGGTTCCATAGCTATCTTGACAATCGGACTCAGGCGATAGCATTTCACAAGGCCCTTTCCTCCCCTAAACATCTCCGTGGAGTTCCCCAGGGATCCACTCTTGGACCTCTACTCTTCTCCCTCTTCCTAAATGATATTCCCACCATGTCCCGCATAGCTGCACTCTTATACGCAGATGACCTTGTTCTCACTCTGGGTCAAAATCGGTTGCTGCCATCAACTCCACTCACTAATGACTTCCAATTCCTGCAGACCTGGCTCTCTAGCAACCACCAAGTCCTGAACCTAGAAAAACCTGTGCTATGCTATTCGGATCCTCTAAGAAACTGTCTGCCCCTGCGAACAGGCTCCGGGTGCAATGCCTTGATGGCTTCCTCATCTCAAACACTGAGTCCTTCAAGTACCTTGGGGTCACTTTGAATCCCACACTTGACCTGTCTCAACATGTCAATATGGTGTGCCGTGCTGTCAATGCTAAAATTGGCGGAGCTTATCACGTGCGCCACTCCCTCACTCCTTCCGCTAGACTTTCTGTTGCAGAAGTATTCTCTTACCCAGCTCCAATATGCTCTGCCCTCCTCTTTGCTGCAAACTCTGCTACACTCCACAAATGGGACACTGTCTACAACAACATCTGTAGATTTGCCTTAACTGCCCCACGTCTTACCATCATTGTCTCCTTTACATTTAGCTTAAATTGTGGCTGTCACCCTAAGGATATTGGAGCCTACTCCTGGGCTGCTTTATTGACTCCCTGTCTAGACCTCCCTGCCCTGTCTATCTTGCCAACCTCCTGACTCCTGCCTCACACACCCTTACCCTCAGGTCTTCCTTTGTCCCCATGCTCTCCACTAGACCTTGCATGACAAAAATGGGTGAACAGGCATTTGCCATTTGCTCCCAAATTCTGGAACTCACTCCCCCTTATGGTGAAAACTTCATCCTCCCATCGAGAATTCAAAAACTCGCTGTTCACCCACCTCCTAGCCTCTGGCCAATGCAAATGCTCTTAATTTGCTTTGTCCCACTGCAGGCTGTCAGGTCTGACCCTGAGTACTACACTAATGTTCTCCCATGCAATACGTTTGTCTAGGTGGCTATGAACCTTGATGTCTTTACTGTCCTCAGCTGTCTTATGGTTACCCTAATTGCTTTATTTTACATCCTTATTATGATCTATGCCTAAAATGTACCCTTATGTAACTATTACTGTGCTACCCAATGTATATCTTATTTTGCTCCTGTACACCTATATTATGTCTGTGCATTTCTGCATATTGTAACCAATGTCCTGTGCTCTCCCGGGTCTTGCCTGAAAATAGGCAGGTCTGTTGCCTAGCACACTTACCCGGTTACCAAAGGCTAATAAATAAATAAATAAATTGCCATATCCTCTGTCACAGCTCTTCCAACATTGCACTTATTTCTTCATCCTTATCCCACCACACACACCCTTCTTCACCCTCTCTCCCTTCCTTCCCCTATGCACCCCCCACCTGCACTTCTCTATGTGATCTGACAATGCTTCTGGCTACTCTCTTCGATTGTGTCCTTCCCTGTCTTGTAACACTGCATTCCCTGAAAATGCTCCTTGCATCAGTTTAATCAAAATGTATGTATGCATGATCTAATAACTGATTGTTAACCTGTTATCCTGCCTTTGTTAGTTAATTGTCCTGATTTTTATATTGTACTTCTACTGATGTGAAACCTTTGTAAAAGAGCCTTGTCTCAAAGGTACTTGTAATCCTAGACTCAAATAAATAAATAAAAATAAATAAAAATCTAAGAAAATCAACCAAAGACTATCAAAAAATGTTTGATGAAAAAGATAGGTTTTTAGTTCAGTTTTAAAACTTTTGACTGTCTGGCATTCTCTTAACCAATGAGGTAGAGAATTCCACAGGGTAGGCACTGCATGCAAAAAGTCTCGGGCGCCAGAGGTTTTCAAACCCACCCTGGAAATCTCTAGCAATCCCTCATTGGCAGATCAGAGAGGACGGAGGGGGCAGTAGGGAGTTAGAAGCTCTTTCAGGTAGCTGGGTCGCTTTCCACATAGGTCTTTAAAGGTTAGCAAGCCAACCTTAAAGGTGATTCAGCACTGAACAGGCAGCCAGTGCAGTTTGCACAGCACAGGCATAATATGACTGTCCCTAGATGTGCCAGTCAAAAGCCTGGCCACAGCATTCTACACTTGCTGCAAGTGGAGAATATTAACCCCTGGAATCCCTAGGTAGAGGGCATTACAATAATCAAGGTGGTTTGTGACAAAAGAGTGGACCAGAGCAGCCAAATCATCCAGGGGTGCCAGGTGTTTCACCCGGGCGATATTCCTGGTAAAAAAAGGACTTGACAAAGGCTGACACCTGAGATTTCAGAGTCAGACTGCTGTCAAAAATAATGTCAAGGTTCTTCACCCGGTCTGAGGTGGACAGCTAGAAACCATCAAGCCATAAGCCCAATGGTTGTCCAGCCCCTAAACCTACCCCAGGTAGCATCAGTCTACAACTAACATCTCTGTCTTATCTGGATTCAGTCTCAGACAGCTGGCACTCATCCAGTCTTTGATTTTGGTAACTTGGTAACTCGGTATGTATAGACAAAGTAGGCCATTGACCCATTTAATTGTCTTCCACTCATAGTGGGCTTATCTGTTGACATTTCGTATGCAATTTAATGACAGGAATTTATCTAACCTACTTTTAAATAAGTCAGAAGACGCAGAGTCCACAACATTCTTGGGCAAATTATTTCAAATTGTGGGTGTTCATATATTATAGAAGTTCTGATGCCTATTTGTTCTTGCCCTATTTATAAATATTTGTTTATCATGTGATCTTGAATTTACTAATTTATGAATCCTTTTTATGTTACATTGTGCCATTAAGGTCTTGTCTTCTATGATACGGTATAAAAATAATAAATCTCCTCTAATTCATCTGGATTCCAAGGAGTACAGATTTAGATCTACTAATCTATCTGCATACTCCTTATTTTTTAAGCCTTTAATTGATTTTGGCATTCTCCTTTGAACTTTTTCAACTTTTAGAATATCCTTCTTTAAATATGGGCTCCAGATCGGTGAACCATAATCAAGATGGGGGATCACATATGTCCTGTATAACTTAAGAACACAGTCTTTATTCCTTGAAAGGAAAGCTCTTTTAATGGAATCAATAATACTGTAACATTTCCCTACAGTTTTGACAATATGTGTGTCCGAGGATAATTTAGAATTTATCCATACACCAAGGTCTTTTTCACAAGTACTGCTCTTTATGTGCTTATTATTTAAGAAATATGAATATTTTGGGTTATTTTTTCCAAAATGTATCACAGCACATTTGTTTTCATTAAATTTCATGTTATTTCATTCACCCCATCTTTCTATTGTGTTTAGACTAATGCTTAATTCATTATATTTTATTAATGACGTAACTTCTCCACCTATTTTGGTATCATCTGCAAATTTGGTTATATAAGAGTTCACCCCATTACCCATATCACTCATGTATAGACCGAACAATAACGGACCCAATACAGATCCCTAGGGAACACCGCTAGTAACCCTACCCTCATCCGAAAGGACTGAATTTATTCACACCCTCTGTTTCCTGTTGGATAACCAATTTCTGATCCATCTTACTATAACTTTATTTATACCTAGCTCCATTAATTTTATAATAAGTTTGTGATGTGGAACTGTATCGAATGCCTTTCCCAAGTCCAAAAAGATTACGTCAACCGGTTTACGCTTGTGTAATTTACAGCTAACATGGTTGTAGAAGGCTAATAGATTAGTATTACAGGAAAGCCCTCTCCTAAAGCCATGTTGTGTAAGGTCCTGCAACCCTAATTTAATTACATCCTTCTCAATAATACTTTTAATCAATCTTTCCAGTATCTTACAACAAATAGATGTTTGGCTAATTGGTCTATAACTTGTCACTTTTGATTTATTTCCCTTTTTGTGTATTGGCACTACTATGGCCTTTTTCCAGTCCATGGGAATCATACCAGTTAGAAGCGACTTATTAAATATTTAAGTCAAGGGATTCATTACTACCTCAGAAAGACGTTTCCAGACTATCGTGTCAATATTATCTGGGCCTGAAGAGGAAGATGTCCTTAATTTGGATAATTCCTTCTGTACCATATCACGACTGATACTGAAGGCTTCTGAATCCGTTACCCCAGGAATAATCACCTTTGAGTTATAGTCCTGATATGTAGTCATAAAATATTTATTGAAACTGCCTGCTCTTTCTTTATTATTCATTATTATTTTACCATTTACAGACACTGAATACATTTTTTTGCGCCGTTTGCTTATTGTTGTTTATATATGCGTAGAAGGCTTTATGATTTTTACTAGATGCCAATTTATTTTCAAATTTGACTTTTCCTTTTTTAATAATAGATTTAAGGAATCTCTGTTGATTTTTATATTTATTAAGATTCATCAAGGTTGGACAATTTTTATATTTCTTGAAGTCTTTATTTGTCTTTCTTATCTGTATCTTAATATTTTTATTGAACCAATATGGAATATAGCCTTTATTATTTTTGTCTTTATGCCTAGGAATAAGATAGATTGTTATTTCTTGGATTTTTGATTTAAATTTTTCCCACATAGAGTTTACACCTAATTTACAATATGATTCTCCCCAATCCTGTTTTTTGAAGGCTTCAATAATTTTATTCCAATCAGCTCTTTTGTAATCAAAGGGTAGTGACGATCTATTTAGTTTAGTTTTCATTATTGATTGTACATTCTACAATGTTATGGTTGCTATTTCCTAAATGGGGGAGGATATCTATATGGTCAATTCTATCAATGGAATTAGGTATAGATAAATCTAAAATACTTCTCTCCCTAGTCGGAGCATTAACCAATTGATAATAGCCATGAGATATTATAGTATCAATCAATATTTTATCAAAGGCAGTAATATCTTTCAGTTCATCCCAGTTTATACCTGGAGCATTGAAATCTCCCAAAATCAACACATCTCCTAGATTAGAAACTTTATTTATTTCCTCTATTAAATTGTTATTATAAATACTATTGCTATAAGGAGGTTTATAACAGATCCCCAGATTGATTTTGGGCAAATGAGAAAATGTTAAACTCAGCCACAGGGTTTCAGGTATATTTTAAGAATTATCATTAAGTTTGATTTCTTGACATTGTATCAGTTCCGAAACATAGCAATATACTCCACCACCTCTTCTTTCTGAACGATTTTTTGAGAAAAGTTGATACCCTTCAATATTGTTGGACCAATTATTGCACTCGTCCCAACATGTTTCTGTTACACATATAATGTCTGTGTTATGATTATTTATCAATGTTTTCAGTTCAGTTAATTTTACATTATTCAAACTTCGGGCATTAATATTCCAAATTTTCATTTTCTTGGATCTTAAGTTATTGGGGTTTGTGTCGAATTTTGCACCCTCATCCCCCTTTCTTCCTAGTTTAAAGCTTTTTGTATAATACTCTCAAAAGTTCTGCCTAATTTATAAGCACCTTGTTTATGTAAATGAAGTCCATCCCAACAAAACAAGGATGGAGTATCACTAAAGCATTCCCAAAAGGGAATGGACTTATAACCTTCTTCAAGTGTCCATTTACATATCCACTCATTTATACATTTGATCTTTCAAATAGTTTGATAATTTGCTGTAGGAATAGGTAATATTTCTGAGAACCATGTCTCACATTTAAGTTCAACTAAAGTTTTTCCAATGTTTATATATTCCTGTTTTATTTCATCAATCGATAGTTTCTTCAGATCATTTATACCCACATGGATATTGACACGTGGATTATGGCCAGAGTTTTGCAGAATATCCAGACACATTCTATTTATATCTTTAATACCAGCTCCCCGAAATGATGAACATGCTATATTATGTTTGTCTGTTCGACACACAATTTTGTCTGTGTATTTTATTATTGAATCTCCCAATATAAAGAATTGCCTATTTAAATTTTCTGTTGGTGCAGTTTCCATAGAAACAATGTCCTTTGTTGTATCTAACTGAACTACTTCTGATTCATAATTGGAACCATTTGAATAGATTGTATATTTTATTATACTGGACATCTGAACAGTATTTTCAATAGTTAATATAGCTGCCTGAGATTCATTCATAACAGTTGTAGTAGGAGGGGTAGTAAGAGTGATAGTAAGTTGTTTATTCATTGAACTATCATGTCCCTTATCTGAGGATTTATCACCTGTTTCTAAATCAATCAGGGCTTCAAATCCGTTCGATAGACTGATATTGTTATACATAGCCCTGTGTCTAGATTTAGATTTGTGGCCTATAGTCACAGTAGTCCAGTCTTCAGACTCACCATGTGTGCAATTTTCATTTGAGTCTCTTCTTTTCCTTTTCTCGTATGTTCCTGTCTCTCTGTAAGGGTCAATTTCACTCACCCCATTATTGGACCCCAATGATTCTGCAGTACCTTCTTTTAAACAGTTACCTGAGGTTTGACTCAGGGTTTCTTGATATTGTTCAATTACAGCTAACCTCCTATAAAAATTATCAATATCTTCCCTTAGGACACTGTTATTTATACATTTTTCACAAACACAAAAGGAGTTTGAGGAAGGGAATCAAATAACATGTACATAGAGCAAGTGTTGCATTTTAGACTTGTTTCACCATCCAAAGTTATAATTATATCTCTCTTTAAAGTTTTTTCTGTCATTTGTTTTGTTTTGTAGTGCTAATACATGTTTCATTATCTAAAATGATTAAATCAGCCATGTTTGATTATTAAGTTGAGGAAGAAGATATTAAATGAGTCTTAATTCTACTTACAAGTCCCAACTTCTCAGTGTAACCATCCCTCTGTCACTCCTGACACGCGTGACATGCGGAGCACGTGTCTTTGCACATGTCTTCACATGCGCAAGTGCATGCTCACCCTGCTCATGCTCTCCCTGCTCGCAGCAGAGCAGTTTAAATAATGAGGCTACCCGAAAGTGCCCTTGCGAGTCTCAAGTGACAGTAATTAATTCCCAGCTGTTTATTTAAAATGCAAGAGTACTGTAAGCACTTTTTAACTTAAAATAACCCCCTGGCAGTGTTTCTGCCTAAAAATGCAGGTTTTTGACTGAGCTGTAGTTCAGTTTCTGAAATTCCCAAACTACCCTCCTCTGCCTAGCATTGCTAGGGCTCCAGACCTCGTGATAGTGAGTGTCAGCACAAACAATTACAAATAAGGCAAATACAGTTCAACAAATAAACTTTCTCTGCAATGTTTCATTTATGACTAGATTTCTAATGATAACAGCAGTGCAGCAGTCTTTTAAGGGCACTTGCTCGCAGCAGGGCAGTTTAAATAATGAGGCTACCAGGAAGTGCCCTCACGAGTTTTGAGCGACAGTAATTAATTCCCAGCTGTTTATTTAAAATGCAAGAGTGCTGTAAGCACTTTTTAGCTTAAAATAACCCCCCTGGCAGTGTTTCTGCCTAAAAATGCAGGTTTTTGACTGAGCTGTAGTTTGGTTTCTGAAATTCCCAAACTACCCTCTTCTGCCTAGCATTGCTAGGGCTCCAGACCTCACGATAGCGAGTATCAGCACAAACAATTACAAATAAGGCAGATACAGTTCAACAAATAAACTTTCTCTGCAATGTTTCATTTATGACTGGATTTCTAATGATAACAGTGGGACAATTGTTAAAGACGGAGATCACATCCTCCTGTCCGGGTAGAAAAGACAAATACAGTTGAGCATCATGTGCATAGCAATGAAAACTCAAACCATATTGTCTGATGATATCTTCTAATGGCAGCATGTACACTGCGAATAACATGGGTGACAAAATGGTGGTACCCCACAAGACAGGGAAGCCCTCAGAGGAATAAATTCCCATGACAACCCTCTGAGATCTACCCATAAGGAAAGCTTGGAACCACTTGAGGACTACACCCAATAGTCCACAAAGAAAGTGCAGGTGCTCCAAAAGCATGCCATGGTCCACAGTGTCGAATGCTGCTGAAAGATCAAGAAGATGCACCAAGATGGTACGCTCCTTTCAGTCTCTCGCTATTAGGAGGTCATTCAATACCTAGATGAGGGCTTTCTCCATACTGTGCCTCTTCCTAAATCCTGACTGGAGAGCCTCATAGATGTCATGAGATCTCAAGTGATCCTTCAGTTGTGAAGTCACCACCCCTTTCAACAACCTTGCCTACAAAAGGCAGGTTAGAGATAGGCCTGTAGTTCGCTAATTGATTTGGATCTAAGTAGGATTTTTTAAGGAGTGATTGGATGACTGCCTCCTTGAAGGGATCAGGAAAGACTGCCCTCTCCAAAGAACCCAAAAAATTTCAGCTATGATCAGGCAGATAGTATTAACACAATCCTTTAATAAAGGGGTTGAGCCCGGATCCAAACTACAGCTAGTTGGTCACATAGTCTGGATGATTTGGATGATATCCATGGCTTCCAGTGGTGAAAGTCCAACCAGGTAGGCTGGGTGCTTGTCTCCTCCCGCTGATCAATGCCATCCATCATGGGGATTACCAGACCAGTGCTGGCATGGATGTTGGCAACCTTATCTGCAAAAAATCGCACCCAGCTTGCAAAAAAGATCTTCAGGGTTGGAGACAGATCAGATTGCACAATCTGTCTATGGTCTGGAAGAGCTGAGCCAGTCGATTTCGAGCAGCAGAAATCTCCCTGGACAGGAATTCTACCTTCTTATGGGTGATTTCTGATTGATAGATTTTATAATGTCCATCAATCTAAGCCTGTCAACATCTGAGCCAGACTTCTGCCAAGCTCTCACCAGTCTTTGATCCATTCTCCTCAACTCCTTCAATGAACCATCAAACCAAGGGTTCCTTGGTGAAGAGTGAGAGGGCGAACATGAACAGGTGCAATCTTGTCCATGGCATCTCCCACTGCCCTATTATATTCCAGAACCAGATCCCCTGCACTCATGCATTCTCTCAAAAAACCCAATAGATCCAACTCCACCGTGAGGCCTTCGGGTGTGATACCCCTTACAGGGCAGTACTGGATCATCCCTGTGGGTGCAGGCCTTTTAGGGGGACCTGTGAAGCTAAACCTTATGTTGTGATGGTCAGACCAGCCAACTGGTTCCACCCCAAATCAGTGCTCTCCATCCCCAGGAGGAACACCAGGTCCAGACAAGTGACCCCTTATGTAGGTAGCAGAGGTAATAGTCCATGTGAGGCCCAGCATTAACATAAGCTGGAGGAGGATCTGTCCAAAATGTAAGAGTTCATCATTGACCTAGGCATTAAAGTCCCCCAGAATTAACCATCTGGAGGACTCCAACACCATGTCAATGAAGAAGTCTGTAAACTCCTTCAAGAACTCTCCATCATCACCAGGTGGATGATAAATGAGGAGAATCCTGAACCCCACACCAGCTCCAAGAATACACTCAAAGGACCTGGTGGTCTCCACTGGCACATCCACAATGCTCAGTTCCAGCTTAAATATAATAGCAACACCCCCGGCCCCATGATCTAACCTCAGGCAGTGTATCATTGAGTATCTGACTGGAACAGCTGAAGCCAATATAGGGCAAGGATTTTCTTCCAGCCAGGTCTAGGTGATGCAAGCCAGGTCAGTTGTTCCAACAAGATCAGCTATAATAGCTGTCTTGTTTTTCATAGACCTGGCATTACATAAGGGGTTGGTATTCTGTATTATGGGATGTCAATGGGTGGAGTCCCATAAGAAGACGTTGGAGCTATGCAGGGCACAGTAGTACAGGAAAAAATCCAGGAGATGTAATCCACCCCTCTCCCTGGGCAGTGTAAGCTTGAAGTATGCCCTTCGCAGTGTCCCCTGCTTCCAGAGAAAGGCCGAAATAAATTATTGGAGTTTGACAAACCAGGCCTTGGATAGATAGGGGCCTAACATACCCATAGGATATAGAATGTGGGGTAGAATGTTCATCTTGAATATGTGCACCCTGCCCCAAAGTGAGAGAAGAAGGTGCATCCACCTTTAAAGATCCCTGGAAATGTCCTTGAGTAAGGGGGTGAGGTTCTCCTTCTCTACAGTGGTCAGAACTCAAATAATTCTAATGCTCAGATGTTTCAGAGAATGAGGCTCCCAAAGAAGCCCCATATCTAAAATTTGCTGGTGGGGGACATGGACATTGAGTTGGAGGACCTTGGTCTTGTCCAGGTTAAGTCAATATCCTGCCACTTCCAAGAATCTGTGGATCTCAGCAAGGGCTGATGAATTAGATGATTGGGGATTAAGGAGGTGCAACAACAGATCATCAGCATATGCTGAGAACTTGCAGCTGATTCCCCCCTACCTTGATACCCTCCATCCTGAGATTATTCTGGAGGTTATGCAGTCAGAATTTCAGGTAGAGAGTGAACAGGAAGGGAGAAAGGGGACACCCCTGTCAGGTACCATGCTGCAAGGTCAGGTGGACTGACAGGATATCGTTGCAACAAATCTGAGCCATTGGATGTGAATAAAGAGCCCTCACCCAGGCACAAAAACTAACAGGGAAACCAAACTTGAGGAGTGTGGCAAAAAAGAAAAGGCCAAGAAACCACTTATTCTGCATTGAGTGAGACCAACACCACTGGAACCTGGCTCTCACCTGATGCAGAAATTAAATACCAGTGTTTACGGAGGTGGTCTGAAGAAGATCGACTCACCATAAAACCAACTTGTGTGGGAGTAATAAGGCTTGACCACACCTGAAACAGGTGATTGGCCAGAACCTTAGCCATGATTTTAATATCCAAACTGAGGAGGGAGAAGGGTCTGTAATTACTAGGTAGCAATGGGTCCCTGTCCGGCTTAGGAATGAGTGAAATCCAAGCTTGAGTGAAGGAGAAGTCAGAGAGGTCAGAAGCATGGAGATAGTAAAACAGATGGGTGAGAACTGGGATAACTGAGTCCCCATAGGTGATATAAAAATTATTAAGAAATCCATCCAGACCTGGAGCTTTATTTTTAGAGAGAGCGGATCACCTCTCTGATTTCGCCTTCTGTGATAGGGGCAGAGAGACTGTGTAGTTGCACACCGCTCATTCTGAGGAGTAGGTGAGCAGCAGGGATGCTGATATGCTTTTACTGTTCTAAAAACAGGTATGCCATTGTTGCCAATGTAGAAAGGAAGAAAGGAAAGAGCCTGTTTTTATACAGGTTCTTTGACATGTCTGCACCCTTTCTAGTCCAGCTTGAGCTGCAGAAGATGTTGCAAAGCCTCCAGTTCCATGGCTCATCTATTCCTTTTTGAGGGAGTCCGAGCAGTGGCGGAGCCATCAAAGGCAGAAGTTCAAGTGGGATGGCCCCACGGAGGGTCGGCCACCGGAGTTCTTCAGCATCTAAGCTATCAAATATTTAGTGTCTCTCATACCACCTCATCTGAATAAAACTCTATGGTTAAATCTGTGAGAAGTGTGGAGTGTGGAGTGTAGAGGAGGGTATAGATTATACCAGATAAGCTTGAGAAGCTGGCCACTTATTACTATTAACATTTTTACTACTATTTCTACTTGTTTCTTTGTTTGTTTATTTACCACATTGCAGCCAAAACTCCCACCAAAGGTGGGTAGGCTGAAGTCTGATACACCAATGTATATCAAGAATGTAAAAAATACAAATACATTAACATAATAAAATTACACCTTAAAATCAAAAACAAAAGCAATAAACATTTGATTACACAGAAGATACATACATAAATAATATTAACAATCATTTAAAAATTTAAAAAAAAGGAAGACTGGTATTTGGTTGTTCTAAAAACTGGTTTTTACCATCTAACCTGTTTTCTTAAACCATAGACAGCAGTTTCTCTAGGTGGCAACAGAGTATTCAACTTATGTTGAGGATTCAAAATTTCATAAAACAATTTCCTTGACATTTCTATTCTTCTCTCATCCAACCTTTCTAACTTATAAATTTTCAATGTGTCATTATATGACATTTCCTGGCCTAAAATAATCCTCAAAACTCTCTTCAGAATTCTTTCAATTTCTTCACTTTCTGCTAAAGTTAATCCAGCTTCTCATACAATGGCTCCATACTCCAAAACGGGATGAACAACTGTGTAAAAAAATACATTAAGTCATCCTGACTCACACCTGTTCTTTTTAACATTGTCAGAAAATGCACCCTTGAATTCCCCTTTTTTACCATCTCTGACACTTGTTCTTTCCATCCAAAATCATTCTGAATTTGTAAACCTAACAGTTTGACACTCTTTACCAACTTCACAGTACTACCCCAAACATACTTACTTGGTTTTATTTGTTTTTGCAAATATAGATGCACATTTTGAAAATCTTTTTTAAGAGATTATGGGTACCTTTTGGTACTTATAGGCATTTTATGATTTTCTGATATTTTATTTATGTACGTTATATAGTAGAGCACTGTGTTATAAAGAGACGCCTATTCAAAATTTCCCTAGAACAATGAACTGGTTCATATTTTTTGTATTTTGTATTTACAGGGCAAAGTAATTCATTTAACTTAGCAAGCACTGTAAATTATATATTCTATGCAAAAAACTACGTTAATGCATCATTTAGGGTTAAAGCAAGAAAGTTAGGAAATGGGACATTAGGGTTGAACCCCTAGACCCCCCGCACATGCTGCATCCCCATCCTCCACAGACTGACAGATGCTGAGGTGTGTCATTGAGGTCGTGTGGCCCAAATCTCACCCCATTCCATGTGTAAGCAGAATAACAAACTATAGTAAAGGAGAATGGGGTGATATTTAGGCCTCACAACCCCAATGACACACCCCAGCATCTGTCAGTCTGTGGAGAATGAGGTGCAGCATGTGTGGGGGGGCCTAGGGGTTCAATCCTAATGTCCCTTTTTCTGGACTTTTTTGCTTTAACCCTAAATGATGCATTAATGTAGTTTTTTGCATAGAACTTCCTTACTTTTTGGAAAAAGTGTAATATAAGTAGTAAAAAACACGTATTGGTGGGGGCCCAGGGCCCTTACCAAGCGGTATTGCACAGTACTGCATAACAATATACATCTGGCACAGCTGTACAGGATCCCTATATAGCACAAACTCTTGGTACACAAATGTAACAATATGTCATGAACCATGCAACCTACTAAAACAATTCCACTTCAGGCTGACTGTGGGGTCTAAAATCTTGTTCCAGCAACATAGACCACCTAATGGTGGTCAAAGCTGCCAGAAGCAAAGTCTGTATCTCGCTTTCTTTCTGAGATAAATGTGCAAAGGTGATCTAAGATGCCAGTAGCAAAAACTCTGTATCTCGCTTCATTTCTGAGATAATGGCACAAAGGTGATCTAAGCCAGGAGTAGTGAAAAGTCTGTATCTCACTTCATTTCTGAGATAATAGTGCAAAGGTGATCTAAGCCACCAGTAGCAAAAAGTCTGTATCTTGCCTCGTTTCGGAGATAACATCTCAACACTGATCTAAGCTGCCAGTAGTGAAAAGCCTGTATCTCGTTAGAAAGTAGGGAAAATTCTGTATCAAGCTTCATTTACGAGATAACGGCAGCAAAAGTCATGAGACAGACCGTAATGTAATCCTAGGGGCAAAATGTCAACTACGTCATTGAATATCTCAGCAACCAATTAATGTTCCAACACCTAAACAGCATAATTCATATCTCTAGGACATACACATAACACCCTGCAAATTTCAAGTAAAAAGACCAAACCATTATTTACCTGGACTTACCACCTGCCTAGGGCACTCCCCTTCCCCCCTGCTGCAGGCACTTACCTTTATCTTTGTTCCCGCTGTTCACCACCGAATTATATCCCATCTGTCCCATCCTACTCTAATGCACCATGCCAACCTTGTCCTAGAGTCAGCCTTGAACTGTCTGTTATTTTAGTTTTGTTTCTTGTCTCCTCAATCGTACATGTATGAATTTTGTGCCAACTTTGCACTAGAGCTAGCCTCGTAACTGCCTGTGTATTTCTAATATACTCTTCTCTGTTCCTCAACTGCTCAATGTATGCCTACCTTGCTCTAGAGCCAGCACTGAATTGCCTGTTATTTTTCTATGTATTCCTTATGCTCCTTCAGTTGTTTATGTAGGAAGTTTTTACCTGTAAGTACCTTCCTATGTATTCCTTATGCTTCCTCAATTGTTCATGTATGTAGTTTTACCTGTAACTCTCCCGGGTCCAACCTGAAAATAGGCACTTGGCTGTCTAGTGTGCTTACCCGGTTAACAAAAGCAAATAAACAAATAAATAAATTATTGAGATATGCAATTTTAAAAGTTTTTAAAACTTTAAAAAATTTTCTTTCACGAGAAAATCTTTGACTGCGAACTTCTGCCATGAGCTAGCAAAATCTTTGGCTGTGAACGGCCATCTGGTCATCCCAGTTTGAGACATCTGGTCATCCCTAGGGTCATCTGGTCTTCCCCATGGACATGTGGTTATAAAAATCTGGCTATCTGGTCTTCCCCTCGCGGAGGAAGCTCCCAAACACAAATAATCTCACTACCAATGAAATTGCAAGCTCATGAATGAAGATCATTAGCAAGCTGCAAAAGAAGAATTATAATTTTTAAAAGTCTATTTTTTGACTAAACTGAAGCAAACCAAAGGCATGGATCGATAGAGGGGGTCCCTCTGAGCAAAACCCATGCCTCATTTGCCCCAAAAGTCACCTGTGGAGAAAACTACAACATTTTTTCCAACCTAAAACTGAAAACAAGATGGCGTCTCTCATGGCCAATTAATTTTTTTGCAATGGAAGATTTTTCTGCCTTGAGCATGCAAAATCTTTGGCCGCGAGGGAAGAACAGATAGTCAGAATGCCATTCTTCTTTCTCAAAATAGACATATAAATTTTCCCATAGGCTATAATGAGAACTTTAAACTTTAATAACTTTTGAATTAATTAATGTTTATCCACCAAACAAAAAGTGACATGTGCCTTGATGAAAGCGCTTTCTACATTCCAAGTTTTGGACCAATAGAACACACAGTGGCCATGCAGCACCACAGGAAAAACATGCAAAAGTGTCAAAAGATGCATTTTTTTGTGTTTTGCTGCACAAAAACTGTATGTCCAACTGAAACTTAACTTGGTAATCAAGAGACCTACCATACCAGACTGTGCATTCCAAATATTGTGCTAATCCGTTGAAAGGCTGCAATGTTATTAACGTGCAAGATTTGAGGTTTAACATTAAAGTGCCTATTCAACTCTAAATATAGTGGCACGACCATGCCCCTATAATAATTAAACAACATCTGAGCTTTAAGCATCATGTAGTAACTGGCCAATGATAGTTTTGCCTTGTTGCTTTATTCATTCTATTTTGCTTTATTCTGATAGGAAGTAAGAGTCCTATGTTTGGTATTGTGTGCACTGATTGCAAAACATAGATACTAAAAAACAAAATTAGGGTCTAAACAACTAGGATCTAACAATTTACCTGTTTGCTTGCTTGCTTGTGATTTACTGAACCTTATTAATCAGTAATACTAACATACTATTTGCCAGCAGATTAGGCCTTACGGTCTATCGAGTCTGCTCGAACCTTAGATCCTTAGTTGGGTGCCGAGACCCTCCAATCCCTTGTGCTTCAGAAACCCATATCATCCATCCCCACCCCACTGGGACAGGCCATCATCTGATACATCCACTTTCTGTGTCTGTCCCACCCTGTCTTGAAGTCCTCCACTGTGGATCTCTGAACCAGCTCACCAGGTAGTGCATTCCAAGGGTCCACCACCCTCTCAGTGAAAAACCTCCTCCTCTTCCCCCCCCTCACCCTTCCACCTTCCAACTTCAAACCATGCCCTCTGGTGATACCTCCCTCCTTTAGTCTAAAGATCCCCTCCATGTTTACCCTATTTATTCCCTTGAGGTACTTGAAGACCTCAATCATGTCCCCCCTGTCTCTCCTCTCCTCCAATGGAAAACAGGCAGAGCTCCTTAAGTCTGTCCTCATACGTCAAATCCCCTAGCCCTCGTATCATCTTTGTTGCCCTCCTCTGTACCCTCTCCAGGAGCTGTATGTCCCTCTTCAAGTGTGGTCTCCAGTACTGTACACAGTACTCAGGTGTGGTCTAACCAGTCCATTGCAGCGGCAGAATCACTTCCTTGCTCCTAGAGGATCCTCTACAATGCATCCCAACATCCTGTTTGCCTTGCTAGCTGCTCTCCTGCACTGCTCAGAGTTATTCATACATGCATCCACCATGACCCCTAGGTCTTTTCCTATTGAGGCCTCCAGCGCCTCCCTCCCAGGGTGTACCTGTGTTTAAGGTTCTCCGACCAAGATGCAACACCTTGCACTTGGTGATATTGAAATTTAATTTCCATGTGTGAGCCCAGCTTTCCAGGGTGTCCAGGTCCTTGCAGGCCAACCTCCCTCTTCTCCCTCAACTACTGCTCCCATCTTGGAGTCATCCGCCAAAGAGACTCATTTCACACCTATACCCTCCCTGATGTCCGATATGTATGCATTAAACGGGATCGGACCCAGGACCGAGCCCTGCGGTACCCCACTACCAACCTCTCTAGGGTTCGAGAGCTCCCCACAGACCACTACTCTCTGAGTGCGTCCAGCTAGTCAGTTTTCAATCCATCTGACCATCAAAGGGCCTACTCCTAACCCCATCAGTTTCTCCACCAGACCATTGTGGGGGACAGAGTCAAACACCTTGCTGAAGTCCAAGAATAATACATCCACAGGCTTACCCCTGTCCAGTTCTGATGTTACCCATTCATAGAACTCCACAAGGTTGGTTTGACATGATCTACCTGGCACAAACCCATGTTGCTGACTATCCAGACCTCCCACCTCCTCCAAGTACACCCCCAATCGTTTCTTTAGTATACGCTCCATTAATTTTCCCACCAACGAAGTCAAACTGATGGGTCTATAGTTACCTGGTACTTCCCTCGACCCCCCTTTATGGATTGGTACCACATGTGCCTCTCGCCAATCCCTAGGTACCCTCCCTGTCTCAAGTGACCTGCTGAAAAGCTCCGCCAGGGGTGCAGCCAGTATGTCCGCCAATTCCCATAGTACTCTCAGATGAATGCCATCCGGCCCAGGAGATTTGTCTTTCTTTAGTGCCTTGAGGGCTAACCACACCCTTTTGGTGGAGATAGCATTATCTGTCCCCTCCACCTTACTGGCCTTTTTATCCTTACCCAGATGTGACACCCCTGGGGTACCTCTCCCTTCCTCTTGCTCCATTTCTGTTTCTCCCCTGATCCCACTTACTGATGTTTCTATCCCCTTCATGCCTTGCTTTGTATTGATTCTGTCTTCCACCCGCCGCATGTCTTGTGTGGCAGGAGTTATTCATTATCTAATTGAAATCCTAACCCTTAATTGAAATCAAATGACTAATGCATCTGACAAGTCTTTTTGTAACAAGCGGATTTTAATATAATGTGTCTGGTGAGGACGGAAAGAGACTAATCAAAGAAATTAGGGTTTGATTTGCAGATCTACACATGTCCTTTAGCCAATTATAGCTGATTTTAAACATCAAACTTTTATTACACCAAAGCATTTTTATTGGAAGCCAGCTAAATAACAATTAGGAGCAACAGAGTACAGTTGTCAATTAGCCTGGATGAAGTTAGTAGGATATTGATGCCAGCAGACCTGAATTATACAATTTAAAAAGCCACGTAGAGCTATTCTTTTTAGCTAATTTTGTCATTGCTTTCATTTGAGACAGTTGCAGAGTCAAGCAAAGGACACTATGAGGTTTTTCTCTCTGGGAGATATTAGTTCTTGTCTCTGATCCAGCAAACACATTATTTAGTGAGGGATATTGCTCAAAGAATCCCAAAGTAAGCATTCTACTTTTCATTTTCGTCATGAAATTATCATAAAGCTGAGATTTTAAACTTGATAGTCTGACCTTTTACTTTGCTAAGAAATGTTTAAGAAGCTCAAGCAGAAAAAAAGAGACAACACAGTATTACAATTCAAATTCAAATATAAAGTGTATGTGAATGTATGTATGTATGTAAGTATGTGTTCGTAACCTAGTATTTTTATGCATTTTTATGTTTGTTTGCTTACTTGTATTTACTTGCATTCTTATACGCAAACACTACGCTATTGGTCTCCAATACTACTGGCTGTTACCTTGTGCTTTCTTCCTTTTCGCCCTCTCTTTTTTATAGTGTGGTTAAAGACATTCAGTGATGTGTGTCCTAGTAGAGGGGAAGAACTAAAGAACCAAAGAATAGTGGGGTCAGAGAAGACACACATTAAAGCTGCGGAAGAAATAAAGAAGAGCTTTAAGGACATATTGCAATACTGGGACAGTCTGGTGTACTGATATAAAGAGTGACAGAGGGTCTGATTTCTGAAGCTGTATGAAGCAACTGGAGCTGCAGCCTCAGAAAGACTGAGAAAGGTGATTGTCTGTGGAAATTCTCTTTTGGCCTTGTTAAGAAGATTGCCACATTAGGCAGGGTTGAGTGAACATTGGACATTGTGAGCGTATATACATTTATTTTGTATAAATTCCATACTATTATCCATTTCCTTTCTATTATTACTAGATATCTTTACATTTACACCTTACAGTTGTTTATTGAACTTCAAGAGGGTACAGTGCTGATAGTACATTATTACCCCAGGAACTTAAGGGTGCTTAAGTGCAAAGTCCTTTTGATATTATAACCTTCAGTGAGATAGTGGTAATTACTATATATTAGTCTCACTAAGTCTCACAAAGAATGTCAGAGCACATGGAGAACAAGAAGCAAAAGATATATAGTAAGAAAAAAATAACAAAAGCAAATAAGAAACAAGAGATAAGTAAAGTTATATAAAAGGAAAACAATAAAAATAGTAAAATTATTCAGTTCCTGAAGCCAGTAGATAATTTGTTAGAATTAAGAGGGAACAAGAAGATTATAAAAAAAAAATAACTTTAAGCCTATTTTGACTTCCTCTCCAATGATTTATAAAAAAGGGGAACCAAAAGATTTTACCCATCCTTTAGTGACAGAAATTAGAAACCTTGAAGAAGGTGTGGATGGGGAAACTGATGACCAGTTAGTGACCCCCTTGACAAAACTGGAACTAGGTTAAGTATCTCTGATCTAATGGTGCCCCCCCAACAATATAAATAATGATGGGAGAAACATTGTGAATGAAAAGGAAGTTATCACAAGAAGAAGCATTGAAAAAGAGTCTCAAGATGTTGATGTAATTGAACTGAATGCTAAAAGTCCATCTGAACCAGAAATTGTTATTGATAATTCTAAAGAGAAACCACAAGGAACAGGAAATGTGCATAGTCAAAATAAATCATGCAGTAAAACTTCTTTAAGAAGTTCTTTAGCTAAGAGAGATGAATATTTTAAAAATCTTGAATCATTTTTCACTCCATATATTAATAAGTAATATGGACACAAAAAAGGAAATTTAATGGGACATAAAAACAGGACAGTAGAAAAAACTACACCAAAGAAGGAGCCCTGAAAAATGATAATCGAGAAACTGATAAGTTACTAAATAAAAAAAATCAAATTGGAAATGCATAGCTCTCCAAATTTTTGGTCCTCTTCCAAATGTTTATTACCTTTTGTACAAAGGACCTGGTTAATCAAGTGAGGTAATTTTATATTCAATCAAATAGTGATAGTCACCTTTCAAACTCAGCTGCAAACATAGACATACAGAAACAAACAGGAAAGAGGGATGAAATTGAAAAGATGGAAAATACAGTAGCGGAACTGACAACAAAAGAACATAGTAAAACAGATATAAGGCCAGAATCAAAGGTACAGGGAAAAAAAGAAGAATAGCCAGAAAAAGAAAGCCATAAGAGAAATTACAGAAGATATAGGGAATAAAGACATTGAAGAAATAAACACACTGATAAAAGAACTAAAACAAAAAAAAGCTGTTCTAACAAATATAGCAGAAAAAAACAAATATTAGTAAAATTGAGGAAAAAAGTAAAAAGGTACCATACAGAGCCAAAATGGAATAAATAATACAGGGAAGAGAACAGTCACTCAGCAACAGGAAAAAGCAGTACATGTAAACAAAAAAGGGAAAAAAAGTAAAATTCTCTGGAAAGAATACAGAAACGGATGTTACAGATGCAAATAAGATAACTGATAAAAAAGATGAACTGATTAAATTGGGTGATATACTTCCCACAGTATAACCCAAGGGACTAGCTAAGACAAGGAAGTAAAACCCATATTTGCTCAAACTGGCAGTATAAAATTTAATAAAGGATATGACCGGAGGCAAATTGGGTGGGTGGATATTAAGTCAACATACAAATACAAAGCAGAACCTTATAAAGGCTGGATATGTGTGGTATTGAGTAATGCCGATAAAAGGAAAAAATTGCTATGCATCAAAGGGAATTTTATGATATTGGCATAATTCTGGACGACACAATGGTGAGTTGAAACACAGATGAACAGATAAGGTATAAGGGGATGCGAAACAAGGGCAAGGAAATAGTAAATAAAAAAGATACACCTAAACAACCATGTATTATGAAATATTAAATACCAAGGAGGCAGAAGTTGAGCATTCCCAGTAGGAGATGATCAAGCTGAAGTCTATGTACAAGGTAAGAAAAAACAGGGAATACGCTTAAATAGTAGTATAAGTATAATATTGGAAGGTGAACAATCCTTGACTTTGGATAATCCTAGTGAAACATCGGGGAAGATTTTTCTAGCACTGAGACTATTATAAGCATTTCTGACTCATCAAATTGACAATCTGAAGAAGCTGATTCTAAATTAGTTACAACGATTTTAAGATGGAATAGTGCAGGCATAGCAGATAAATTAGCAGTTGGTGTTATTAGAAGTCCCAGCTTCAAAACTAAGCAAATATGGTAGAGCAAAGTGTGGATTAGCAATGCTGATAAAAAGTACCTTGGACATATGTTGCACAGAATCTAGTTTATGTAGCAGCTTTTAGATGTATTTAATTCTAGTTAATAAAAATATTTTATTTGCACGTTTCAATATTTATATACCCCCTCTAGTATATTAAAAGATTTTGAAAGTATGTTATATAAATTAAGCCATGACCTTGATTCAATAAAAAAAAAAAAAACAGATCCGTATGCCAACATTTTTTTGGCTGGAGATTTTAATGCTATAGTGGCAGCAGAAATAGAAGACCAAACAAAGCAATGGTGTATAGATGATACAATAAATATTCCCTTAAGGCATTCTATGGATAAAACATTAAATAATAAAGGGAAAAGTTTATTACGGCTCCTGGACAAAAATATGTTAAGAATCTTAAATGGAAGAACAAAGAATGATTGGCATGGTGGAATCACTTTTCCCACACTATTTGGTGGTAGTCTTATAGATTTATGCATCATTAATGCAGTAGATTATAGGAAGGTAACTAGTTTAGAAATCCTTAAAGTATGGGAGAGTGATCACTTCCCAAGTTGTAGTAAACTAAATTTAAATTTAAAAACAACAGATAGGATTTTTTGCTGAAGAAGAAGCTAATAACAACATGTGCATTTATTATGGAAAGGAAATAAAATGGAATCCACATACCACAAATATTTTGGACAAGATAATAGTTTGCAATGAGGCAAACAATCTTAAGAATAAATTAAATTTCAGTGACCCAAATGCAGTTAATTGGGTTATTATTGACCTTAGAAAACCTAAAAGTAGAGTATAATAAAGTAATACATAATAAAAAAATTAAGTATACAGATACTTTCTGGGAAACTCTTCAAGAAGCTATATGGGATAAACACATGCAGACATTCTGGACAATGGCAGCATTTGGTTGCAATGAAAACAACTTTAGGTATAATATACAAAGCTGTATTAGTGCCAATGAATGGGTAACTCATTTCAGAGAAATATATGGAGCTAGTAGTGATATGAGTATAATGAATGAAAATTCGATTAAGGCAAGCCATAATATAGAAGTCTATATCATTACTGAACAGGAAGTTGTAAGCTCTATTAGACAACAAAAATATAATAAGGCTGCAGGAGTTGATGGGGTTCTACTGAAATTTATCAATATAAACCTGAATTCTGGGTCAGTATATTAGCACCAATATTTACAAATATTATTACATTTCTAATCCTACCACCTGATCGGAACAAAAGTATAATTGTGCCATTGTTTAAAAAGGGAAACAGGCAAGATACAAAATGCTACAGACCTATTTCACTTCTTCCAATAATGCAAAACATATGTACAAGAATAATATTGAAGAAATTACAAGACTGGGTTAATAGAAATAACTTAATTTCCAAATTTCAATGTGGCTTCAAAAAACACAATACCACATTGGATCCAATTTTCTCTTTACAGTACATTTTAAGTAAATATGTTATTGGAAGAAAAGGAAACATTTATGCTTACTTTATAGATATAAAGTCAGCTTTTGATTCCGTGAATAGGGATAGATTATGGAACATGCTCTTTGAACTTGTAGTGGAAAATAAAATCCTATCTATCTTAAAGCTCTTGCATAACAATACTACAGCACAGGTTAGGTTTGGCATGGACGGCACCTTAAAAGATGAAATACCCATACATAAGGGAGTCAAACAAGGATGTTTGCTTGTGTCAATTTTATTTAACATTTATATAGAGTCTTCTGAAAGATCTGCAAAAGGTTGAAATATACCCACCACAAATCAATAATGATAAAATAAGACTTATGTTATATGCAGATGATGCAATACTCTTACCTCAAACCCCACTAGGACTTAAAAGGGGATTAAGTCAAATTATGATCACATTAAAAAATATTGATTTAGAGTTCAATATTGATAAATCAAAAATCATGGTTTTTGGTAAAAAAGGAAAAAATCCCAAACTATGGAGTATAAATGAGAATAAATTTGAGGAAGAAATGGAATATAAGTACCTTAGGGTGATTTTTGAAAGAAATCCTGTATAGAATAAACATATGAAAGAAAAGAAGGAAAATGCATACAAAACAACAAATGTGATATGATTATTTGCACATAAATTTGCTAGCAACTCTTAAAGCTCAAGAAACTATCTTTGAGGCAAAAACTATAAGTCAGACATTATATGGATCCAAAGTTGGGGATTAAATATCTTAAAAAATAATAAGATGGAAACAATTCAAAACTGCTTCATCAGAACAACTCTAGGACTACCAAGATATTGCCCAAAAGCATTTTTGAGACTAGAAACAGGTATGCCATTGATTAGATCAATGATTATGATAAGGATAGCCATTTGTGGAAAAGACTGATGAAAATGAAGGGCTTACAATTGTCAAAAATGTGCTGGCTTGAATTTCTGAATAATAGAGAAGCAAAACAATATGAATAAAGTTGGTTTGTGGTGTTAAATCAAAAAAAAACTATGGTCAGAAAAGGTCAAATCAAATATTGGTTTATATATTAGTGAACTGATCCAAAGGATTTATGATATAGAGAGACAAAAAGATTTGGAAAATATTCGCTCTTTAGATTCCCAAAAAATATACATAAACATGAAATTATCAACAGAAAGTGAAAGGTATCTGATACTCTGTGATAACAAAATACACAAAGATTTATTGTGTAATCTCAGACTTCATATGATGTGTGGTTTTCCATCATGGCAAAGTAAACAATATGAAGAATTTTCATGTACTTGTTCAGTAACCACTGGGGAATTATTTATTAATGATAGACTATTATGCACTTCCTTCTAGTCTGTGATAAAATGACTTCTGAAAGAAAACAGTGGATTTATCCTTTACTAAAGGGAAAAATGTACATGCAGAACTTTGAAAAATGCTTCTTCTTGTTGAACTTAGATAGCCTAAAAAAATTATTGTCTGTCAAAATTTCTGCTCGTCATAAAATATAAAAGTTAGATTTGATATTTTCAGTGTAAGAGTTTGATAAGTGAGGGAGAAATACAATTGTGTTAATTATATAAATTACAATATAATCAAACTTTTTTTGAAATTGTAAGTTAATGGGAAGAATTGACACGTTTTTAAATAGAATTATGTTTATGTTTCAGCTGATGATTGTTTTACATTATTGAATGTAACAAATTTTGCTGACATTTTAATACATTGTTTAATAAATTGAAACTGAAACAGAAACTGATAGGGGCATCCAACAGTTCACTCTGGGCAGGAGAGAGCCGTGGGAGTTGTAAAGTGGCCAGATAATCTCTAATGTAATTGGGAAGGCTAAATCCCCGGTGTATAAGGCTTGATAATAACGAGTAAAGTACTCTGCAATTTCCTGTGGATGAGTGAGTATTGGGCCCTGCAGGTCAGGTCGAAGAGGGTAGATAACTTTTCTGGTCTCTGTCTGGTGAGGATGTAATGCCAGAAGCTTTCCCGCTCACTCCCCAGTCTCCAAGTAATGAAACTTGGTACACTGAAGGGCAAAGTCAGCTTGCTCTGCTTAAAGCCCCAAATACTGTGCTCTCAAGAAACTCAATTGTTGGCAAACAGTGGAGTCTAAGGAGTAAGAGAGAGAGTGTCCCAGTGTTCAGATATATTCTGTGGTAAGGCATCCATCCTCCTGCCTTTCGTTTCTTACGGGTGGACGCTATCTGAATCAGTTCCCATCTTACTGCACACTTGGCAGCTCCCCATAACATATCTAAAGAAGGGACAGAGCCCTCATTGGCCGAGAAGAAGTTATCCAGAAAAGTATTAATATCAGAGAGCGTATCCAAATCTTTGAGAAGAGTGGCATTGAGCCACCAAGTGGCATCAAGTTCCTCAGACCAAGGAGACTATGATCCAGGTGAACTGCAGCTTGATCAGAGACCACCATGGGGTGGATCTCGCAATCCTGAAGACCAGACACTATTGAGGTACTCATTAGGAAATAGTCGATTCTCAACTGTGAATGATGGGGCACTGAATAAAAGGCATATTGGCACTCAGATGAATGAAGGAGGCATCAGGGATCCATGAGGCCCACCATATCCAGCAGTTCCTGAAGACCCCTTTGCCCTGGGGAGAGACCTTTTCTAATGGATCCAGATCAGTTAAGATCTGAGTCCAGAACTTAATTCCAATACCCAACAATGATAAGCAGCAAGTGCAGGAAAGGGGCAAGGTCGGACAAAAAGGGCATAACAAATTGGTAAGAGTCCAGGTTTGGGCTGTATACCAAGCCCAATACTAGCTCCATTAGTCCCAACCAACAATGAAGAAAAACAAACCGACCTTCCAGGTCCCAAACCCTTCTGCAGTAAATGATATGGCACCTTCCTCTCAATGAGGATGGTGACACCTCCTCTCTTAGTGCTGACACTGGCCCCCCAAAAATGGCCCACCCACTCTCTTCTAAGAAGTGAGATATCATCCCTGTGGAGGTGAGTTTCTTGAAGAAAAGCTACATACAGTTGAAGCCACTTGAGATGCTTCAAAATCATGTAGCACTTCCTCCTGTCCTAGGTACCTTTAACATTCCATGTCAAAAATCTATACAGTTGGGCCAGGACGATAATCTGTTAGGGCTAAACCAACCTGACATACAGTTTAGAACATGTAAGCTAGTGCCTGAACCCCTTGAGGTGTGCTCCAGTTCCCATCCCACCAACATAAACCCCAATAGAACAATGAACCCCTCATAAGACATATCCCCAAACCCCACTCCCTCCACCAAAAAACATGTAGTAAAGAATAGCCATACAAACCATATCCCACCCCCCAAAAAAAAGAACCCTAAACCAAAAAGCAACCCATAACCAAAAAAAAAAAAACCCTTACCCCCAGTCCTCCTAACCATACTCCAACAACATTTTCATCCATGATGGGTGAGAGATAGCTCCTCCACCCTCTGTCCCCCCCCTCAATACCCACTGACCCCAGCAATTAACATAGTGACAACAGAGTGTTAAATACCTCAAAACACCATATAACCCTGAAATCTAATAAAGATAACACTTTAAGCTACAACTGAACAGGTCAACAAACTCCTTGAGTACAAGTAGTCCATTTATAAGTCTACTGCCAAAGTAAAGAAAGGAGGCCCCAAGGGGTTTCACACATCTGGCAAGTCCTGCAGATGCCCTACTCCTTGTTCAACTTGTGGGCCAGTCTGCATTAGACACAGCAAGGGACATCCATAACTCAACAGCTCAGGGGGCCTATGTAGAAAACATAGGGGGGAGGCTGGTCCAGTATTTGATATAAGCTAAAAGGCAAGAGTTCAGCATTCAGGTATTCCGGCTTCATAAGCCAACAAGATATGGAGAGGATACCTGGCAGCAACTCTTGATAACACAGGCAGCCCTGGGTAAATAACCAAATCATCTCCAGACAAGGAGAAGTCACATAAAACAGCCCAACTAAAAAGTCCAACCCCTGGCTCTCCCCCTTCATAATAACATAGAAACATAGACTTTGACGGCAGATAAGGACCGCTTGGCCCACCTAGTCTGCCCATTTCCCTACCTACAGGATAGGCTGCAGATCCTAGTTAACCTACAGCATATTTCTTGCTACCCCCCACTAGAACTGCCTTATGTCTGTCGCATGCATTCTTGAATTGTTCCACAGTTTTAGACCCCACAACCTCCTCAGGAAGGCTATTCCATGCATCCACTACCCTCTATGTGAAAAAATACTTCCTCACATTGCCCCGTAACCGCCCTTCCCTATATTTAAATTGTGTCCCCTTGTTCTTGCACGTCTTTTTTTTCTGAAAGATGCTACCCCTTGGACTTTGTTGATTCCACTGAGGTACTTAAAAGTATCTATCATGTCCCCCCTCTCCCTTCTTTCCTCAAGGGCATACATATTAAGCTCCTTTAGTCTCTCCTCATATTGCTTCTCTTGCAGACCCCACACCATTTTAGTTGCCCTCCTCTGGACTGCCTTTATCCTGTCTATGTCCTTGCGGAGATGGGATCTCCAGAACTGGATGCAGTACTCCAGATGGGGTCTCACCAACTGTCTGTACAGAGGGATAACAACTTCCTGTTTTCTGCTGGTGATGCCACTCCCTATGCATCCCAGTATCCCCCCAGCCCTCCCTACTGCCTTCTCGCATTGCTTACTAACCTTAAGGTCATCTGATATGATTACCCGAGGTCCTTTTCCTTTTTTGTTGTTGTTACTACCTTCCCCCATTGTGTAATCTTCCCCTGGGTTCTTGTTTCTCAGGTGCATTATTTTGCATTTCTTTGCATTGAATCCTAGCTGCCATACTTCTGACCATTCCTCCAACCTTGCCAAGTCACTTCTCATCCTTTCCACGCCTCCTTGTGTATCAACCCGGTTGCAGATCTTTGTGTCATCTGCTAAGAGGCATACTTTTCCTTCCAGTCCCTCTGCAATGTCACTTATAAAGACATTAAAAAGGATTGGACCCAGTACTGAACCCTGCGGTACCCAACTAGTAACCTCTCTTTCTTCAGGGTGGACTCCATTTACAATTACCTTCTATGTCCTGTTGTCCAGCCAATGTTTTACTCAGGCTACCACCCTGTGACCCACTCCCAGGCTGGTTAATTTGACTATTAATCTTTTGTGTGGGACTGTGTCAAATGCCTTGATAAAGTCTAGGTAGGCCATGTCCACAGCCCCTCCCTGGTCTGTTACTTTGGTCACCCAATCAAAGAAATCTATTAGATTCGTCTGACATGACCTTCCCACTGTGAACCCATGCTGCCTTGGGTCCTGTGCCCCACTGGCCTCAAGGTACTCAACAATTCTTTCCTTCAGAAGTGACTCCATCACTTTCCCTACCACAGAGGTCAAACTTACAAGTCTGTAGTTTTCTGCCTCTGTCTTGGTCCCACTTTTGTGAAGGGGAATCACATCCGCCTTCCTCCAGTCCTCGGGTACCACACCATCCTCCCATGATTTATTAAAAAGAGTAGTCAGTGGTTTCACTAGTTCTCTTAATCTTTTTAGAATTCTGGGTGAATTTCATCAGGCCCCATTGCTTTGTCCACCTTCCAGTTTTAGGAGTTCTTGCAAACTCTTTTCTTCTGTGAAAAGCTGGGATCAACCTCCTATCAAGAGTGCTTCTGTTAATTGAATTAGGCACTTCCTCCTCTTTTGTGAATACTGAGCAGAAATATTTGTTCAGAATCCCTGCTTTTCACTGTCCCCCTCTGCCCACCCACCATTCATTCTATTCAGCCTCACTATCCCTCCCTTTGTCTTTCTACGTTCTCTGATGTACCTATAAAAGGTTTTATCCCCCTTCTTAACCGAGTTGGCTATATTTTCCTCAGTTTGGGCCTTTGCTATTCTGACTTCCCTCCCTGCTTCCTTCTGCCTTAAATGGTACAGCTGTCTGTCCTGCTCCTTCTGTGTTTCCTTATACTTCCTGAATGCTATCTTTTTCTCCCTGACTTTCCAAGTCACCTCTTTTGAGAACCTTAGTGGCTTTTTCTTTCATTTTGATTTGTTTATTTGCTTCACACAAAGGCTTGTTGCCTCTGTGATGGCAGTTTTGATGATTCCCATTGTTGCTCCACCTCTTCTTCTAGCCTGTTTGCTAGTGCTTTTCTGAGGCACTCTTCCATCTTGCCAAAATCAGCCATCCTGAAGTCCAGTACCTCACTTTGTATGGCTTGACTCTGTAGCTGAGTTTAACATGAACCACACTGTTTGGTGGTCACTTGTTCCCCAGATGGCAACCCACTTCTAGATCTGAGATCCTCTCACTGCCCCCATTTGAGAGTATGAGGGCTAAGATTGCTCCCTCACGAGTGGGTTCTGAAACTAGCTGTCTAAGACATACCACCTGTAGGGCATCGAGAATAGCCCTGCTCTTGGATGTGGCTGCAGTAAATGTGCTCCAATTAACATCTGGCATATTCAGGTCTCCCATCAACAGTATATCCCCTTTCTCTGCCATCCTAAGAATGCCTTCCATCATATCATTGTCCATTTCCTTCCCCAGACATAGGGGTCTGTACACAACCCCTGTGCGGATTGTGGTGCCCTTTCCAGTCTCCAAGGTGACCCACAGTGCCTCCTCTCCTCCTTGTTTGCTCTTTTCTTCAGTTGCTTTTATCCCTTCCTTTACATAGAGAGTTACTCCTCCCCTCTTTTCTCCTGCCTGTCTCTCCTGTAGGTTATGCACCCTGGTATGTTAACATCCCAGTCATGGTTCTCTGTGTACCATGTTTCTGTGACTTCTATGATATCCAGGCATCCCTCTTCCATCAAGGCCACCAGCTCAGGGAGCTTGTTGCCCAGACTACGGACATTGGTACTCATTACCCTCCATTTCCTGATGGCCTTACTCCTTTTTGCTCCATCTCTTTCCTTCTTGCCTTTGTCACTTTCCCCATTTACCCCTGCGCTTCTCCCTATCGCCACCCCTATGTTGGTGTTTACCGTACTTACTAACGTGATTTTTTGGGGGGGCTAGGATTTCCCTGCTTCTTTCCAGTGCCTCTCCCCTTGGCTAGTTTAAATGCTTGCCAATGAAGCATTTAAACCTATCACCTAGGATCCTGGTTCCCCTCCTGGACAGATGCAGCCCATCATGCCAGTATAGGCTTGCATCACTCCAGGTGGACCCCCAGTCCCCAAATGAAGCCAAATCCCTGAGCTCTGCACCAGTTTTTCAACCACTGATTGAATCCCATGGTGTAGAACACCCCAGCCTCTCCTACGCCATTGATGGGCAGCACCTCCGAGAAGGTTACCGTGCGTGCTACTTGTCTAAGGACACTCCCCCAATTCCACAGACTCTTCCTGCATTGCTCTAATCCCTTTCTTAGCCAGGTCATTTGTCCCTAGGTGGACAATGACATCCAGCTCCCTCCCCTGTGCAGCTGCTCCGGCAATCCTGAGGATTCCCTCTCGGTCCCTTCAAGCCATGGTGCCAGGCAAGCACTTTACCTCCCTCTCCCCTTCCTCCCCCAGTTCTACCTTCCTAACAATGGAGTCCACCACCAGGAGTTGTTTCCTTCCCCTGTGGGGTCTCGTGACACCCTCCTGTGGGTCTCCATTGTGAGGTTCCCAGCATCCTCCATTAAAGGTCCAAGTACTAGAGTTCTACTTATTTAGTCCCAGTAGTAGAGAAGTCCAGTCACACAGCACTCCTTCCACCTGGTGTCTTCTGCCAAGCTACTACTAAACCTTATGAAACAGAGAGATAACCTCTGGTACCTGGTGAAGGCCACTGTGAAGCAGAGTGACATGCAGCTCTGCAAAGGTGCCAGAACCCACTATACTTATGAAATCTGCAGGGCAAAAAAAGACTACTTCAATGGGAAATTTATTAGCTCATGGGGTAACCTCTGTGAAATGCTGAAGTTACGAGTAAGCCCAATAAAGTTTCACCCTCCCTACTCCAGATTAATGGCTCTAGCACTCAGGACACCAAGCTCATAGCCAGTGCATTTAATGATGCGTTTACTGATCTAGGTGCTATACTCTCACCAGATTTCTTTGACAATCCCAGCCCCGTACAATCCGCTCCCCCGTTGTCCCCATTCCCTCCATCCCTCCCTTCTACTTTCAGACTAACACTATCAGAACCCAGAAAGTACATAAGAAGGGTCCTTGGCAAGACCAGGTTTAGTGGGGACACCCTGGATCTCAAGCTTATTCACCTCTCCTGTGATGCTGTCATTGCATCCCTCACCAGTCTCCTCAATCTATCTCTCTCCCTCATGCAATTCCCTAGCTGTTGGAAGGCTGCTATAGTTACACTGGTCCTCAAAAGTGGGGACAGGGTGGCAAGTAATTACTACCTGCCTACATCCACCCTTCCACCCCTTTCCAAGACCCTGAAGCACATAGTCGCCAACCAACTCACTGAATATTCCTCCAAATATAAGCTTCAGTGCTCACAACAGCATGGTTTTAGAAAGTCACACAGCACCACCACTGCCCTGCTTGCCTACACCAATTACATCCATAAAATCCTGGACAATGGCCACCTAGTTGGGTCCATCTACATCGACCTAACTAAGGCCTTTGATACGGTTAACCACTCCCTACTTCTCCGAATCCTTCCTTCCTTTAGGCTCTCCCCCCAAACCACTTGCTGGTTCAGTAGTTACCTTAGCAGCCACACTCAGCCAGTTAAAATTGCCAACACTCTATCTTACAGTCTCCCAGTCAGGTCTGGTGTCCCACAAGGCTCCGTACTCGGGCCCCTACTTTTTAGTTTATTTATAAATAATCTTCCATCCGCATGTAAAAGTAACATGGTCCTCTATGCGGATGACAGTCCTTTTCTCCCACAGCCCAGAACCACTCTCACTCACTGCTGATCTACAGTCCAATTTCACATTGGTAGAAACCTGGTTTGAGCAACATAAACAGCTTTTAAATTACAAGAAGACCAAGGTCATTCTCTTCTCTAACCCCCACAATCCACACAAAGCTGCCAGCCTGATCATCAGCAACAATTTAAACCAACCCCTTGAGCAAGTTCAAGTCTTCAGATACCTGGGCACAACACTTGATGCTGCCATCTCTTTCAGTTTCCACATAAACCAAATTACCAAAGTCATCAACTCCAGGATTGGGGTCCTTTATCATTAATGACATTACGTGACAACAGAGGCTTTTAAACTTGCAGTTAATGGCACAATCCTCTCACTTGTTGACTAAGGTATAGTTATCTATGGCGCTGCCTTCGGCACCTCGCTAAAGAGAATTATGCTTGCACAAAATAAGTCTTGCAGGCTAGTCTCTGGATCTGACAAGAGGACGCATATCTGTGACCTCTACGAGAGGACCAACTGGCTCCCACTCAAGGCTAGATTCTCATACCACACTTGCCTGCTAGCAAAAAAGATTAATCTTAGCTTCATGCCTCCTTTCACCAAAACACTAATCTTGCAGGCGCTTACAACCTGGCATATGAGGCAGTCCTCTAAACCATCCTTCTAGTCCCCTTTTACAGGACCTATCAGGCCCAGCGTACTTTTGCCTTCAAAGCACCCTCCCTCCTCAACTGTCTGCCCCTGGATGTCACTGCCTTGCCTAAACTGAGTGCCTTCAAACTTAGGCTATGTCAACACCTCCTTACACTAAATAGCTGCAACTGTTTAGTTTAGCTCTCAACTCCCGTTCATCTGTCATCCTGCTTCTTCTTCTCTATCTCCTTTCCCTACTGCCCTCTCATCCCCTCCCTTTACTTTTCACTCTTGCTCCACCTCCTCCTAAGACTTCAGTCTCACCTCCCCTCACTTATTTTGGCTCTATTGCTTTGTCTATCTCCAGGCTTCCTCTTACCTGACATCCTGCCTTTCTCCATCTCCTCTCCCCCCCTCTCCTGCACTGATGCCCATCCCCTTCACTTGTCACTTTTCCTTACACCTCCTCCTTTCCACTACTCCTCATAAACTCTGCTCATCCTGGTTTTCTGTCTCCCCCCAGCCCTCTTCTCCTTCCCTTCCCCTCTCATCTTTCCTGCCCTGTCCACCCCTGCCACCCTTTCCCTCCTCCTACTTCCTGTCCCCCTACCACACATCCCCTGCATGGACTCTACATCCCCTCCTGCATCCTGTGTTTTTTTTCTCTCATCACCTCCCCTCCTCCTCTTCCCATTTCCACCTTCCCCATCTTATCTCTCTTCTCAGTTTCCCCACACTTCCCCCTCCTTCTCTCCCCTCCCCTCCCTCTCTAAGATCTCCCTATGCTGTCTCAACTTCCCCCTTCTCCCCTTCCCTTATCCATTCTCACCCTACCCCTTTTCTTCCCCATCCCACTCAATCCCTAGCTTCTTACATACCCTCCAGCACTTACTGAACTGCCTCAGCACTTTCGAAGAGGTCCTATCCGGACTGCTATACTGTAACTGTTACTGTAACCATGATCCATGCCTGCTGCTACTATTGATTGTAATTATATTGTGCTAATATACTAAAATGCCAGCAGAATAGGCCTAATGGTCTCTTGAGTCTGCTCAATTTTCAGCACCTGCACTAAGGGCTGATTTTGGTGTCCCTCCCTCCCCCTTGGGTTATACTGTCCCCAGTCCCAGATGTTCCACCTGTATTGGACCTGGTCAGATCTACCCTCCCCATGTACCTGTCCCATACCCTCTTAAACCCGTCCACAGTCTTCACCTCTACCAGCTCCCTGGGCAGTGCATTCCATGGCTCCACCACCCTTTCAGTGAAATAACATCTCCTCCTCTCCCCTCTTAGCCTGTCCCCTTCCAGCTTACACCCATGACTTCTTGTTGCCCCACCCTCCTTCCTTTGGAGCATCCTGACTGGGCCTCCTTTATTGATCCCTTTCATGTACCTGAAGATCGCTATCATGTCCCCCCATCCCTCCTCTCCTCCAGGGTGTACATGTTGTGCTCCTTGAGCCTCTCCTCATAGGTCCTCTCCACCAGGCCCCAGATCATTTTGGTTGCCCTCCTTTGGACCATCTCTCAGAGTGTAATGTCCCTCTTTAAATGTGGTCTCCAAAGCTGTACATAATACTCAAGGTGTGGCCTAACCAAGCAGTTGTACAGTGGAAGGATCACTTCCACCTTTCTGGAGGTAATCCCCCTGGTAAATGCATCCCAGAATCCTATTTGCTTTTGCCGCTGCCCTCGTGCAGGTCTCTGAGTTGTTCATTTTGACATCTACCACTACCTCAGGTCTCTGTTGCCCTCCGTGACTTGGATCATGTCTCCTCCCAGGATATACCCCTGGCCTGGATTTCTGACTCCCGGGGCAGAACCTTGCACTTCCCCACATTGAATTTTAGTTTCCGTTTTCCTGACCATCTTTCCAGAGCCTCCAGGTCCTCCTGCAAGGCCAACCTCCCCTCCTCCCCATCCACCACTGCACCCAGCTTTGAGTCGTCTGCAAAGAGATTCATCTCACTCCTGATCCCCCTCCTGATGTCTGAGATATAGGTGTTGAACAGGAGTGGCCCCAGCACTGACCCCTGGGGAATCCCACTAGTAACCCACCTTGGGGATGAGGCTAACCCTCCAACCACCACCCTCAGAGTACGCTAAGAGAGCCAATTTCCTATCCATCTTAACAACTGTCTCCCTACCCCCATTTCCTTCAGCTTAGCCAGAAGGCCACTGTGGAGTACATATTCAAACACCTTGCTAAAGTCCAGAAAGAGGACATCCACTGGCCTACCCTGATCCAGGGCCCTTGTCACCCAGTCATAGAACTCAACAAGGTTTATACAAACATATACGAACATAAGAAATTTGCCAGCAGATAAAGGCCTACAGGTCTATCAAGCCTGCTCGAATGTGCAGCTAGCACCCCTTATTCTGCAACTGCCCCTCCCTTCCACCCTTCCCCTTCATTGACCCTCCCCCTTGTCCTGTCCCATCCCCTTTTGAAGCAGTCCACTGTTCTACTGGATACCTCTTCTTCAGGTAATGCATTCCACCCAGCCACCACCCTCTCTGTAAAAAAGTGTCTCCTCATCTCCCTCCTGAACCATCCTCCCTCCAGTCTCATATCATGGCCCCTGGTGTCCCTCCCCTCCCTTACTTTGAACAGCCCCTCTGTACCTGTCTTATTTATTTCTTTCATGCACTTAAAGGTTTCAATCATGTCCCCCCGTCCCTCCTCTCCTCCAGTGAGTACATGTTCAACTCCCTCAGCCTCCTCTCATATGGTAAGTCCCCCAGCCCCTTGATCATCTTTGTCACCCTGTGCTGCACCCACTCCAGTAACTTAATGTCCCTCTTCAGATATGGGCACCAGTACTGCATGGAGTACTCCAGGTGTGGTCTAAATAATGACCTATACAGTGGCAGAATCACCTCCTCCCTCCTCGAGGATATACCCCTTGCAATACAATCCAGCATTTTGTTGGCCTTTGCAGCTGCCTTCCTACATTTGCCAAGTTGTTCATTGACCCTGTAATGAGCACCCCCAGATCCTTCTCCTCCTCCTCTGTCTGGGCTAGCTGCACTCCCCCCAGCTGGTAACTCCCCTTTGGGTTCTTCATCCCAAAATACAGCACCTTGCACGTGTTAGCATTAAACCCCAGTTGCCAGGTGTCTGACCATGTTTCAAGCTTTGCCAGATCATCCTGCAACCCCTGCCATTCCCTTAGGTCATCCACCACTGCTCCTACCTTGGTTTCATCAGTAAACAGACTGATCTTGCTCTTGATGTCCAATGATATGTCTGCAATGAATATCTCAAACAACACTGGTCCCAACACCGAGCCCTGTGGAACACTGCTCGTCACTACCCTTGGGTGTGAGAGCTCCCCACCCACCACCACCCTCTGTTGCCTTCCCTGAAGCCAGTTCCCTACCCATCTCACCAGCTTTGCACCTGCCTCTGTGCCTACTAACTTACTTCTGAGTTGTTCATTTTGACATCTACCACTACCACTTGTCTGGCATGATCTTCCTGTGACAAAGCCATGCTGCCTATCTTCCAAGTACCCAGTACGCTCCAGTAACCCCCCTAGCGTTTCCTTGACAATACCCATCATCACTTTGCAGACCACCGATGTCAGGCTAACGGGCCTGTAATTTCCCACCTCCTCTCTTGATTCCCCCTTGTGGATTGGCATTACATGGGCTACCCTCTAGTTTTGGGGCACCCACCCAGTCCTCAGAGAAATGTTGAAAAGCTCTGCTAGAGGGACTGCCAGGACATCCGCCAGTTCCCTCAGTACCCTGGGATGTATCTCATCTGGCCCAGGTGCTTTCTCTGTCTGAAGGGACCTGAGGGCTTCCCCTACTCTCTCTACTGGGATTTCAGCCTCCACATCCTCTCCCTTTTCACCCTGCACTGCTGGGCTTCCACCTGTCTGTGGTGGCCACTCCCTTTCCCAGACCCATCAGGGCCCCTGGTCTCTACCGGTCCCACCCCTTGTTCTGGTTTACTCCCACTCCCCTCGCAAGACATAGCCCCTTCATCTCCCTGGTAAAAACAGAGGCAAAGTACTCATTTAGGACTTCTGCCTGTTCCCCCACCTCCTGTGCCCAACCATCACCTATCCTTATCTTGTTGATCTGCCCCCTTACTTTCCTTTTCTCCCCATGTATCTAAAGAACCCCTTGTCCCCCCTTCTGGATCCCACTGGCCAAGGATGCTCCTTTTTTGCCTTAGCTGCTCTCACCACCCTGGTGACTCTCTTGGCTGTCAGCTTATATTCCTCCTGATCCCTTTCACTCCTTGAGCACTTAAAGTGCCTATAGGTTGCCTTCTTTTCCCTCACCACCTCCTGTACCTTCCGGGTCCACCAGCAGGGTTTTCTGGCCTTACTGAACTTATTCCTTATCCTTGCGCAGAATCTGGTAACCCCCTATATTCCCCTCCTAATGATCCGCCACCTGCTGTCAGCATCCATATCCGGCCTTATCCTGTCCAGATGATCTTTAAGGATCCTTCCCATCTCCCTGAAGTCTGCACCCCTAAAGTTGGTTACTACCATCCTTATTTGGCTTTCCTCCACCACTAGGTCCAGGAAGTTCCAGACTGTGGTGTGATCACTCCCCACCAATGGGTCCCTCACCTCTAGGTCCCTAATCTGATCACTGTCTGCCAGGACCATGTCCAATGTCTGGGCCTCCCTAGTTGGCTCACCCACCTGTTGTGTCAGAAATGCATCCTGGAAGACATCCAGCAGTCTCTGCTCTCTGGCCACTGGTGACGTCATAGTCCCCCAGTCTGTTCCTGGCATGTTTAGATCCCCCATTACCACTACACTTCCCTTTCCCAATCGACAGTGTCCCTCGAGATTTGCCACCAAACTTTCTTACAGGACCTCCGCCAGTGCTGGTGGTCTGTATACCACTCCGACCTTTACTCTCTTACCCCCCTGCATCAGCAAGGTGACCCAAATAGCCTCCAAATTCCCCTCTGCCTCCTCTACCCCCCAATAACCATGCCATTTCTGACTAACAGTGCTACACCTCCCTTCCCTCCCCCTATCTTATCTGAACATAGTGTAGCCCTCCAGATTTAGGTTCCACTTGTGCCCTTGAGTGGCCCAGGTCTTAGTGACTGCTGCCACATCTACCTCCCCCTCAACTAGCATCATCTGGAGTTCAGGCATTTTATTTCCTAAGCTCCTGGCATTTATCAGGACCACTCTCCACCCCTTTTCCCTCCCCTCCTCTCCTTTCTGCCCCTTGAGCTCCCATTTCTCAGCTCTTGCACCCCACCAGGTGACCCATTTCTTTCTCTCCCTAGCCCCCCAGAGGAGTGGAGACCCAGTCCCTCAATTATTGTACCTGCTAACACTGCCCCTTTTTTGATCCCCCCTTCATAAGTTTAAACCCCACCTTTCACGGATGAACCTAGCTAGTGTGAGCCAAAGGATTTTCTTCCTCTCCAAATTAAGGTGGAGCCTGTCCCTAGCATACAGCCCCTTATCCTCCTAGGTCTTCCCCCATTCCCCTCACCAGGCCATACCCCAATCCCCCACACCACTCCCTAAGCCACTGATTTATCTCCCTAATCTTCATCTTGTTTTCCCCACTAGCCTTTGGCACTGGCAGGATTTCCAAAAAGGAGCTCTTACATCCTTTGGAAAGGTATATCCTGGCCTACTTCCGGAACCTTGCCTGAATTTCTAGTTCTCTACTACCATTTATGTCATTTGTCCCCAAGTGCACTAGAATGGCTGGGATCCCACTGCATTCCCTTGCCAATGAATACAACTAATGCTTGGCCTCATGCACCATCAGGCCTGGGTGGCATTTAGTTCTAATCAGACAGGTTTTACCCTCCTCCTGCCCCTCCCACTGGATGCCTCTGATCATGGAGTCCCCCAAATAGCAGTACTCTAACCTCCCCCTTGCCTCCCTGTTCACCCCTCAGGTTCCCCCTCCTTCCATGCCCCTCCTCATTACTTCATCTGGATTCTCCCCTCAACTGGCTCCTCGCACCTCCCACAATCTGGGTGTTGAAGGTGGCCCCTTCACTATTGTCCCTGGTCACCTCCTCTACCCATGTCCTAGTTGTCTTTATCCCTCCCCACCCGAGTATCTATCTCTGTATCTCTTTCCCCACTCCTTACTAATCCATCCATCCTATCCATTTGCCTACTTGGCTTTCTGCTCGCTATCATCCCATTTACATCCTGCGCCTTCCTGCCTGTAGTGCTCCCCTGTTCCATACCATCAGCCTGCTCCTTGTTTCCTTGCAATTTCTTTTGTTTGTTTTTCCACCTTCTGTTGTATCCTTATGTTTTTGTACCCTTTTCAATGTGGAACCTTTATAAAAGAACTGCTGGTTCAAAGGTTGTAATCCTAGTACCAAATAAATAAATACATAAATACATAAATAAATAAATACATAAATGCATAAATAAATAAATAAATAAATAAATAAATAAATGTATGTCCCAGGTAAACGTCCCCAGTATTTGGGGTGTTCAGGTACCAAAAAACAAATGAGAATATAGAGGGTAGCATTGAGCCATGGGGAACAAAGTCAAACCAGGAAAATTAAATCATCTCAAGCAGAGACCCTGCCAGAATTCATAGGGCAGAAACCTGAATTTAACCTGCAACAATCCACTCACCACCAAGAAACAGATCAAAGATTCTGCAGTCATAAGATCCTTTATTTGAACACATGTGGCAGATGTTTTTTGAGATGCACAGCAGCATACTCGGTCATCTCATAACTTGTCCAGTCTCCATTGCAGTGAACTTGAAGCAAGGCTGTATAATGTACTCTGAAGCAGATACCAGCCACCAGCAGCTTCGAGACTATGGGTGGAAGGTGGCCTGGCACTGTCTCACAAAATGGGGCATATCCTGTGTAATGTGCACCCTGCACCCCTCCCATAGCACTTCTTTGAGGTCACACACTTTAGCCAACACAAGCTGTTGCTCCAAGTAATTAAGGAACTGGCAGATAATGGGCCAAGGTGGGGAACCAGCTGGGGACGTTGGGCTCAGGGACCAGTGTGTCCATTCTATTACATACACTGGCCCATTCGTGGAAGGCCCAGCAATTTTTCCAGCATCCTCTGTAGAAATAAGATGGCCTGGGGGACCCCCCGGGAGGCCCAGAATCACAATGTTGTTGTGACAGGACTGTCCTTCCAGGTCTTCCAGTCGGTCCTTGGTCTGTCGCAAATGCTGCCTTGGGACGACTAGTTCAGGGTCAATATGGTCTCTTCAGTCATTGAGGGAGGAGATGTGGGCCTCCACATCTCCCATCATCAGGTCACTACTTCCATCATTGCCTGCATTTTCTGCAGCTCCTCTGTCAGTAGTTGTATGGCACTTTGGAGTGGTGTCATCTCTGCCATAAACTTCTACCCCGTGAGAGCTGTAGAGGTAAAGAATGTCTTGGAAGCCCCCAAGGCCTGTGGTTTGGAGCACTTAGTGGCCTTGGCTCTCTCTGGTATAGTGGGGAGAGTATGATGTGGAGCGGGTGTCTTCATGTCGGAATCCATAATTGGTAGCAGCACTCCTGAAAACTTGCCCTGAAGTGATCCAGAGAATGCAGGTAAGCTATTCCTCAAAAAAGATATCACCAACAGCTTGGATCTGAGCAAATTAAGGTAGGATTATAAACAAGGAGGGTGAGAGCAGAGGGTAGATGAGTCCACACACTCAGACTGCCATCACATGACCCATACATTTAAAGTTTTAAATTATATTTATTTAATGAGCTTAGCACTATGCCTGTATTAAAATTATTGGTTATGGGTTGTTGGTTGATTTTATATTGGACTTGGGACAAAAGGCAAGGACTCTGTTTTTGTTAATAAATATCTATTGACATCAATCAGTGGATCTTCTCATGAAGTTTATTCTGTATTCTGCCTGATTCCTATGCTACATGGAGTTTAAACTTGCTATCTTTTAATTTGAGTTGACCACTTTGCAAAGGAAGTACCTCATGTAGTTTCATTCCCTTTTTTCATGAAAATTGTTACACTAAGTCTTAAACTAGGGGTCAGGGTAATGAAGGAGATTTGCTTCTGATGAGGAAATAAATATTATTCCTTCTGACTTCCTCTGGTAAGTTTAAGGAGCAGCCAGGCCCTTCATGCAACATTAACTTTACTCTGGAAGAGTTTTGTGACCATGGTAGCATGGAAATTATACATATAAATGATGACTTCTGGCGATGTCATCACGGGGGTGACAGCCTAATCTGAGAGTGCATAACAGTGATGGTGAACAATCCCTCCAAAGTAGCTGAAATCATAAAATATTTAACCATAAATAGAACTTGGAGGGACACACACACACAGAGAAACCACAGAAGCCAAAACAGACCCAGGAACTGATGAATATAGGATGAGAGTCAGCATCCGAGAGTGAGGCCTCACTCTCTTCAGCAGCACCTACTATTAACGCTGAGACACACACAGCAGAACAATCCCCACAGAAAATGAAAACACTAGACATGATCCTCTGTGAATTGAAAGTCTACTGCATAGACATAAATAATAATTTTCAAGCCCTACAGGGTAAAATTCAAAAATGTGAAGAGCATCTAGAACAAATTAGAGGTGGGCAAGTCAGGACTTTCTCACCTAGAGCCAAGCCAGAGCTGAGCAACGAGTCTGGCTTGAGTCTATGAGCCAAAACATGAGCCAAACCCAGGCTACTGGAGGTTGTTCTATACATAGGAGTTGAATGTTTCAGACACTACACTAACTGCTTAGGCTATCAAAAATGCTTACACAGACTATGACTGACTCTACTTGAACTTGGCTCTCAGTTGCTGATAGAAATCGAGCCAGGCTGAGCCATGCACTAAGCTGGAGCCAGGTTCGAGCCTGCTCTGGCTTGCCCAGCTCTAGAATGAATCAATCAAAGCAGCAGTCACCAACACTGCAACCCACCTCTATGGCATTGAGGCAATCCTCATGCAACTCTTCAATTGCCAGTGGCACTGCGAGGTCAAGAAGGAATATCTGGAGAGCATCTCCAGGTGCTGCAACTTAAGGTTATGTGGACTGCCAGAAGAAAGAGAAGGTCCAGTGATTAGGGAGTTTTTACGTAACCTTTTACATATCCTCCTGGACCTTCCTCCCAATCTCATCTTAGATATACATCAAGCCCACAAAGCTATTGGCCCAAAATCCTCAGAAACAAATGTTAGACTCGGCTCTATAGTCTTCAAGCTGCTACACTATACTGTAAAACAAGAAATCCTGCAGAAAGCATGGCTGCACTTTCTGGAGTTTGAAGGCCAGTGCCGATGTATGGACAATGACTATCTGCAGCAATCATGGAGTACCACAAAGCGTATTTGCCATTCTTTAAGACTTTAAGGACCAGTGGACTAAAATTTAAAATTCCCTATCCATCCATAATTTTAGTGGGCTGTCCAGAGGGAATCAAGGTATACAAAACAGTGGATAAAACAGTGGTAAAATTTAAAGTGAAAGGCCTACAACAAGCAGGAGAAGCTTCTACCCTGAAGTCAACTCCATTACCACAAAGATCAGGATTACAGGCATGGAACAGGGTCCTCAATGTGAAGATAAAGAAACAACATGCTGAATGTGCACTCACAGAGCTGATCACCAGACTTCAAGGAGATCCAGACACACAGAGCAGAAAGCAGAAGTGACAAGTCTACACTGATCTTGTAACTATGGTCAGAGCAGGTACTGTTTGACTTGATGGGGGGCAGCAGGGGGAATATGCCACCATTTTGACTATATCTAAATATTTTGCAAAATTACACTCTGAAAACATCGAATATCTACTCACAATGGGTAGCACATGATGATAGCGCTTATAAACGAGAGACTGTAGAAACAGTGACTCATTTATAGCACTATCATGATCCGCTACCCTGCAAGGGTTGCGAAGGAATAGCATACAGAGCGACCAGAAGGGAAGGGAAGGGGAGCTGTATGGGAGGGATAGGAGGGAGGGTTCAGGAGAATAGCTGAGCGTGCTGCAACCTAGCCAGCCCTGTGGTGTGGTGGTGAGAGGGGGCTGGCTCCGGTGCAGTAGGTACTGGGTTCGGGACTCACTGGGGTAGTAGTTTTGCCGCTGCTTATGACTGTGCATTTATTATTATTTTTTTTAACAAATTTCACCCTGCTCGTGTTGCAACCCCCTGGAGTTGAGAATCCTTAGTAAGGGGGTATGGGGGTGAAGACCGCCATGGGGGGGTGCAACCATCCCATGAAAACACTTTAATGCATTGGATGTTCATTCACTGAGAAATATATATAGCCAAAATGCTTTTCTGTGATATACATTCATGATGATAGCGATCACTGTTTTTCGATCTCTATAATCAAATGGAACCCTCACAACGTGCTCAGGGTAATACCATTACATATAACAGTGGAATCTGCAGATAGAATGGGAGAGGCAGGAAATCTTGCATGATCTGGGGGAGGAACCTTCCTCATGCTAGACCCCCAGCTCAATTATCTTTGACCACATTTTGTTTTATTCTTCAGAGATATCAGGAGGTTTAAGAGTCATCGACGGGAGGAATGGGGATTGATACCACGGGGTGCTGAGGAAACCCAACCACTATTTACCTGCAACTTTCAGGCCAAACACAGTGCAGCAATTCAAACAGTCTTTTCAGACTGACTGAGATATGCATTTGAGGTTGTTGGATTTCCAGGCGGCAGGGGGAAGGGTATACCCTCTCCTTACAAATATGTTCAAGCCTGTCTCTTATCCATCTTCCCTCCTATAATAATAAGACTGATCTAACCAGACTGCAATTGAGATTATTTTTTTCTGAGTGGCTCCAGCTCCCAACTATGGTGTACACACCTTGCTACCCCCATTCCAACTTGCTCTGGGTCTGTCATGCTGAATTAACACACTGTTTGTGAACTCCAACACCAATGAAATTAAAACTATCAAAATGCTTAAACCCAACGAATCCACTAACTTTTATCACCTGACATAATACCACGATGTCTGAGGTATACAAAGACTGGGTATACGATGGACTTTGGTACCACACTGATAAACAGTGATAAGGTATATATACAATGGGTTAACTTTTCTTTTTCTTTCTTTTTTTGTGCCATAGCCCCTATCCACCCTTTGGAGGTCCATCCATGCCCTATCCATGTCTTCCCCTTGCACAAGCTTACCCCCCCCCGGGTGGGGCTGCCAGGGGAGCTTCCTCTCCAATGGTAACTGTAGGCTTAGCCACAGCTTGCCCCCCAGATTGAGGCCATGGTACAGGTGACCCCCCCAGTGGACATGTAAGGCAGTTGAGGCTGGTGGCAAGGCAGGGACTTCGTGCCTGGGGTTGGCAATTTTTACTGCTGCACCGCAGGTGGGGATGGGCAATGACAACTAGCATCTGCCCCACCCACAATGTGCTCATGCCGACAGCACCCCTCAGCCTCCTCAAGGGGGTAATGAAATACAGGACACTCTACCCTCCCCCCCCCGGAGAAGAGACCAGTCCCATTTATGTTCAGTCTTTTTCCCCTTGGCTGGCCCTCCAACTCCTGGGCCCATTCCCGAAACCGGGTTGTTGGCATCACAAGTAGAAATACAACTACTGTGATGGTGGGCCAGCAATGGTTTAACTTTTCAGATTCATACCCCAAGAAAATAGGAATATACAAAGGGGCACTAATACTCTAATGATATTGTGTTATTACCATGCTCCTAACTATCCATGCTATTGAGAAGACCGACAAACATGGCTTTCATAAGAACCCATAACATCTTTACTGTAAAAATGGCTCTTATAGTGCCATCACTGGCTTGTGTGAGAGTTCAACACTGACACTGGGCTTGATTTTCAGTTGGCTCTTAGAGTGATGCAAGTTGCATCAGTCTATGGCTGTGGCAAACTCTAGGTGAGTCAGGGACCCTGCACCCTACTTTATAAAACAAGACATCCTTGCCCTAAAGACCCAGAAGTTGCCACAGCTGCAAGGTTGCACCAAACATTTGGTGCACCTCTGGGGTTTCACGCAGGGATCCATCAACCCCACCCACCTGATGCAACCTGAGAAGGGCTGCAAAGATTTGGGGGGATAATATGCCTGTAAGTAGGGAACCAGGGCAAAAGGAGCATGGGGGGTGCCCTAGGGGTGTCTGGGACATGTCAGTAATGTAAGGATGCTGAGGTGGCATTTGGCAGGTTGACATGTGCGATGGCAGAGACCCAATTGCCCTGGGTTGAGGGGGTTCGAAGGGATGGACCATGACCTGATCCCAGCGGGTCACACTTCTGGTACTTGCCCCATAGATACCACAGTTCCCAACTCTGTCAGTGGGAAACAGCCTGCCACCATGCAGGGGGCTGGGTACCAGAAGACTGTCGCATTGCCCGTGGAATATTCTCCCTCACCACTGGCACCCCGCAATCTGCAGCCACTGCTTCCTGCCTACAGAGTTGAGGACTATAGCACCTATGGGGCAGTTGCCAGGGCTGTGCCCACCTGAAGCCTGGTCATGGTCCATCCCTGCCAAACCCCTTCTACTTGGGCCAATCGGCTATCTCCCATCGTGCATGTCAACCTCGCTGGGTACAACCTCAGCACCCTGCCATTGCTGACATGTCCCCGATGCCCTCAAGGGCACTCACCATGCTCCTTCTGCCTTTAGACCCCTACTTGCAGGCCCCCCCACTCACCACCCTGTCAAGCAGTGGAGCATGTCCCTTAGACCAACTCCTGGCTGGTTTAAACTGAGCCCTCTGTCGCTTTAATGGTGGGACTTTTAAAACTCTGAAAAAGGGGATGGTGCAGAGCCACTGTGAGGCAAGCTCCCTTATGACCTGGCACAAGGGCACTTCTGCTGCAAGGGTGGTGCATGGTGGCTTGGGCATAAAGCATCCCACTTTCGGAACAGCATGCATTTGAAAATTGCCACAAGCTTTGACACAAGGTGCCACTTGCATCAAAGCTGTTTGAGGCAGGCACCTTGCATCAAAATGTTCCCTTTTAAAATCAGGCCCACTGTTTTTTATGTTGATTGTGCACATGCGCAAGAAACATGTTGCAGCAGGTTTCTGCAGAAGCAGGTTGTGGAGGCGTGGCATTGTTGTGCCCAATGCCCCCACAGCCTGCAAAGTCTTGTCCCTTGTCCCTCATCCCCCAATGCCGTGGCACGCTGGTGCTGACACTAATTCAGTCAGCGTGCCACAACTTTCAAACAAATTAGCCGCTGCAATCAGGGGCCCCTTTGTCATTGCAGCGTCAGCCATCCGCTGCAATGAGGGAGCGACCCGTCATTGCAGGGCGGGATGTAGGATCTGTGGTATTGTTTGTGAACATGGCAGCGGCTTGCACGCGTATTCACAAACAATATATACACTAATGTTTGTTTGCCGGCGGGAGGCTCACTCCCCGCGGCAGAAAGAATCCCCTTTGTTGTCTGCCGACGGGGTGCCCAGTCCCCTGCGACAGAAATAAATCCCCCTTTGTTGTTTTTCCACATAACGGTGCCCAATCCCCATCGGCAGAAAGAATCCCCTTTTTGTTGTTTGCCGATGGGGTGCCTAATCCCCCATCAGCTACAGCTGTCCCTCCAGACTCTGGTGACATGCTGGGAGCCCACCCAGCGTGCCCCATGCCCAAATGTGGAAAGCGTCCGCTTCGTTTTCTTGTACCTGAAAGAAAAGAAGCGGTCCCTCATAGTCTCCCCACACCTCCCCCACAACCCGCACTCCACCCACTGCGCACCAGCCTCCCCACACTCCCCCCTCACCCCATATTTACCTCCGGAGCATGGCATGATGATCTTCGCTGGACCGGGAACACGTCTGCACTCTTCAAAGCCGACCGCAAACTGAGGAAATGCCGGTAAGCTGTATAATGTAATGAATAGGGTTTTTTCAACTTTAGTGCTTATCTCGGGCATTTTTGGGAATTTTTTCACCAAATTTTCAACATGGGGTTTTTGGGACCCCTCCTCACGAATTCTTGAACTGTCATGGCGTTAATCGGCCCCGAAAGGTGGTTTCATGGTCACTGTGCGGAATCACCCTTCGGGGCTGATTAATGAAATGACAGTGCCAGTGTTCATGAAGTGGGCTCTCTAAAAAGCCTATGTTGCAAATTTGGTGGGAAAAATCCAAAAAAATTACTGTTTTACGAGCGTGCATTGCGCAGTTGCTATGTACACTTAACTTTATGAATGTACAATATTTTAATGCCAGATTTTCAACATCGGCATTTTGTCACACCTCCTTATGAGCAGTATAGCTGTCATTGTTCACATCCTGGCCGAAATGTGTTTTCGCACTTCTGGCGCAGAATAGCGCGGTCGCTGTGGGAAATCAGTGTTCAGGACAGATTAAGAAAATGACAGTGAACTGTTCATGAGTAGAGGTCCTAAAATGCCTATGTTGAAAATTTGGTAACAATACTCCATAAAATGACTGTGTTACAAGCGTGCATTGCGCAGTTGGCACGCACGCTCGTAACTTCGCGAATTTCTAATATTTTCACTCCAGATTTGCAACATTGCCATTTTCCCAGACCTTCTTATGGACAGTACAGCTGCCATTTTTCCCATCCTGGCCAAAACGTGTTTTTGCACTTCAGGCACAGAATGGAGCGGTCGCTGTGGGAAATCGCTGTTCAGGACAGATTAAGAAAATGACAATGGTACTGCTCATGAGCAGAGGTCCTAAAATGGCTATGTTGAAAATCTGGTGATGATAGCCCATCAATTGACTGTGTTACAAGTGTGCATTACACACTTTCCACGTACCCTTGTAACTTTGCAGATTTGTAATATTGTCACACCACATTTCCAACAGTGCCATTTTTTTTCACACCTCCTTATAAGCAGTACAGCTGTCATTTTTCACATCCTGACCGAAATGTGTTTTCACAGTTCCAGCGCAGAATAACATGGTCACTGTGGGAAATCAGTGTTCGGGACAGATTAAGAAAATGACAGTGGCACTGTTCATGAGCAGAGGTCCAAAAATCCCTATGTTGAAAATTTGGTGACGAAACTCCATAACACGGCTGTGTTACAAGCGTGCGTTGAACTGTTTCAGCGCACCCTTGTAACTTCGCAAATTTGTAATACTGTCACGCCACATTTTCAACAGTGGCATTTTTTTCAACTCATGTCTTTGTGGGCAGAAAATGCGGCAACGCAGGCAGAAGCCCAGTACAAAAGGCCAGCTTGCAGCACCGGCAGAAACGGAATGCGAGAGTGACAGAGGGGGAGTGAGTGAGCTCAGTGGAGCTGTGTCGGGACTGCTTCAGATTTCCTTCAGGCCAGAAAAAGCCATCAATGCAGACAGGAGCCCAGTACAAAAGGGTAGACTGCAGTGCCAGGAGACACAGAACGACCACGTGAGGGAGGTGGAAGTCGGTGAGCTCAACGGGGCTTTGTTGGGACTGCTGCAGATTTGTTTGTGGGCAGGAAAAGGCAGCAATGCATGCAGGGGCCCAGTACAGAAGGGCAGCCTGCAGTGGCAGGAAAACCAGAATGAGCGAGTGAGTGAGCTCAACAGGGCTGTATTGTAACTGCTGCAAAGTTCTTTGTGGGCATAAGAAGGCAGCAACTCAGGCAGGAGCCCAGTAGAAAAGGGCAGCCTGCAGTGCCGGCACAACAGAATGAGCGAGTGAGAGAAGCGGAGTGAGCAAGCTCAATGGAGCTCTGTTGGGACTGCCATAACATGACTGTGTTACAAGCGTGTGTTGAACTGTTTCCACGCACCCTTCTAATTTCGCAAATTTGTAATACTGTCATGCCACATTTTCAACAGTGGCATTTTTTCACAACTCCTTATGAACACTACAGCTGTCATTTTGCACATCCTGGCTAAACTATGTTTCTGCACTCCTGCCTCACAATAGCACGGTCACTCTGGGAAATCAGTGTTTGGGACAGATTAAGATCGAATGAGTGAGGGGGGGAGTGGCCCGAGCTCAACTGAGCTCTGTCAGGACTGCTGTGGATTTGTTTGTGGGCAGACAAAGGCCCCAACACAAGAGCCCAGTACAAAAGGGCAGCCTGCAGCACTGGAAGAAACAGAACGAGAGAGCGAGTGAGGGAGGGGGAGTGGCGAACTCACAAAGTGCTGTCAGGACTGCTGCAGATTTCTTTGTGGGCAGAAAAAGGCGTCAATACAGGCAGGGGCCCAGTACAAAAGGGCAGCCTGCAGCGGTGGGACAAACAGTGCTAGCGAGTGAGACAAGGGGACTTAGTGAGCTCAACGGAGCTCTGTCAGGACTGCTGGGATTGCTTTGTGGGCAGAAAAAGGGGCCAATACAGACAGGAACCCCATACAAAAGGGCAGCTTGCAGTGCCAGGACAAACAGAATGAGTGATGAGAGAGGGAGACTGAGTGACCTCAAAGCAGCTCTGTCAGGACAGCTGCGGATTTCTTTGTGGACAGACAAAGGTGACAATGCAGCCAGGAGCCCCATACAAAAGCGCAGTCTGCGGCGTCAAGACAAACAGAATGAGCGAGTGACAGAGCGGTACTGAGCGAGTTCAGCGGAGCTGTAGTGTGACTGCTGCAGATTTCTTTGTGGGCAGAAAATGCGGCAACGCAGACAGGAGCCCAGTACAAAAGGCCAGCTTGCAGCCCCGGCAGAAACGGAATGCAAGAGTGACAGACGGGCAGTGAGCAAGCTCAGTGGAGCTGTGTCAGGACTGCTTCAGATTTCTTTCTGGCCAGAAAAAGCCACCACTGCAGGCAGGAGCCCAGTACAAAAGGGCAGCCTGCAGCGCCAGGAGAGACAGAATGAGCAAGTGAGGGAGGGGGAGTCAGTGAGCTCAACGGGGTTTTGTTGGGACTGCTGCAGACTTGTTTGTGGGCAGAAAAAGGCAGCAATGCATGTAGGGGCCCAGTACAAGAGGGTAGCCTGCAGTGGCACAAAAACCAGAATGAGCGAGTGAGTGAGCTCAACAGAGCTGTATTGTAACTGTTACAAATTTCTTTATGGGCATAAGAAGGCAGCAACGCAGGCAGGAGCCCAGTAGAAAAGGGCGGCCTGCAGCACCGGCTGAACAGAATGAGTGAGTGAGAGAAGGGGAGTGAGCAAGCTCAACGGAGCTTTGTCGGGACTGCTGCAGATTTCTTTGTGGGCAGAAAAAGGCACCAACAGAGACAGGAGCCCAGTACAAAAGGGCAGCCTGCAGCGCCAGGAGAACCGGAATGAGTGCGTGAGACAGGCGGACTGAGCAACCTCAACGGACTTCTGCCGGACAGCTGTGGATTTCTTCATGGGTAGAAAAAGCCACCAACACAGGCAGGAGCCCAGTACAAAAAGGCAGCCTACAGTGCCAGGAGACACAGAATGAGTGAGTGACACAAGGGGAGTGAGCCACCTTAATGGAGCTCTCTCGGGACAGCTGCGTATTCCTTCCTCGGCAGAACAAGGTGCCAACGCATGCACCAGCCCAGTACAAAAGAGCAGCCTGCAGCACTGGGACTAACAGACTGAGCCACTGACAGAGGCCCGCTGCGCGAGCTCAACAGACCAACGCAATCAACATTCGGCATTGACAAATGCTTGTTTTCTGGTCTGTCTACTTGCATTTCTTGCATACTTGCATCTGGGCTCAAAGAGAGCGCCACTTCATGCAGGGTGATCACTTCTTTCCTGCAAGGCCTGTGTGGTGAATACTGCATAGTATATCTTCACTCTCAGGAAACCTGTACCTACAACTAGTACACCCTGGGACACCATAAGGATTCATCCACATGAGTCTCCTACATTGGATGGCGACCAGTTCAGACCAGGGTGGCACAAGCCCTGAATGTTACACCCACGCAGTTTTCTGTTTAGTTCTGGTTTCTGGTAATACTTGTTCAACTGCTTTTTTTATACTTATTTACAGTGAACCCTGCTAGCCACATGGTTGTTATTATTATTGTTTGTAGATTATTATCATCAGAAGGCAAACAGACAAATAATTGTATCAGAAAGGGTGAAGGCAGTGCTGATGGACATGGTGAATGTCATCTGCTGTAATGCTGAGGTGGGGGGAGAACAGAGGGATTTCTGCCTCAAAGGGGATGAGATCCAAAATGATGCAAATTCAGTTTACAAATGGCTTCTATTTACACATTTTCAGGTTGGTCACAAAATGACAGGGGCCTGGGCAATCCCTTTAAACCCTCTAAGGTATTGACATTCATAAGAAAGGTTAAACTGGTGATAATTTTGCTACAGAAGACTCACCTATCCAGTGCAGAGCATAACAAGTTAACTAAATTCAGATTCAGCATAGTGGTGGGCTGCTCATATCAAAAGGGCTGCCAATGTGGGATTGCAATTCTGGTGCCATGCACTGCCCCACTGCAAACAGATTCCACCTACATGGATTGAGAGGGTAGACTTGCCATCATGATAGGATCCCTACAAGACCAGCTAACAACTCTAGCCTCATTCTATCTACTGTCAGACATGGATGTCTCAGCAATTCAACTACAGTATGCTAGTTAAGATTGTGGACCTGCAGATGGATATTCTAATCACTGGGGGAGATCTTAACATCTCATGGATGCCTACAAGGACTCCATCACAACTCAGCTCTCTAGATTAACATCAGTGCAGGAGCAATGTATCGGCTACTGAATGAGCTGGGGATGGTGGATGTATGGAAGCAAATGCATCCTCAGGACAGAAATTATTCTTTCTACTCCCACATCTATGGCAGCTACTCCAAGATTGATTACTTCTTCATGAAAACTGAACATCTAGGCCTTGTATACACCAACACAATTGGCTCTATCCTGCCATCCGATCACCCCCCAATCACATTAAACCTAAGAAGGGGACCTCAGAACAAACATTTCTAATGGAGGTTTGACCCAATTGTGGTAAATGACCAAGCATTTAAAAACTTCTCACAAAAAGATTCCTGTCATATTATGGAAAAACACTTGTCTGAAATATTCAAAAGCACTCACTTGGGACACCTTCAAAACATTAGAGGCAGGATAATAGGTTATTGTGTCCATAAATGAAAGAAAAGGGAGGAAAGGATGTTAGCCCTCACTGACAAATTTGACTTTCTGCAAGACACCCATAAGCAGAGGAATATATCACTGTTGCCCGATCAAGAAAACCCAGCAAGAAATATAAGGAAGTAGCCTTATGCTATTTGAAATAGCACTATTATTGGGGGCATCAAAAGTACTAGTCCACAGACTGAGGTAACAGAGCTCTCAGCCATCCTAAAATTATATGATCCTCAACAGAAGACAATGGTCCATGAGATCAAAGATAATTTGAGGGTACTTAAACACTACTATGAGGTGCTGCACTCCCTTTCAGAGGAACCCCCACCTATGGAGTATGATGCCTTTTTCCTTGATCTCCCACTCCCCAAGTTAATGGAACAATGGTGCCAGACATTATGTCAACCCACACATAGTGAATAAATCCTAGAAGTCTTCTCTAACCTGTGAGCACAGAAAAGCCCAGGCCAGATGGGTGCAGAGGAGAATTTTACAAGATTTTCAGACAACACCCATCACTGTTGCCTGGCCTTCAAGAGGTCAAGGAAGCACCTCAGTCTCCTGGAAGTATGCTACCATCTCAGTTTTATTAAAACCAGAAAAAGAAGCCAACAAGTGTGAATTGTACAGGCTTGATTCCGTTATGAATATAAACTACAATATTTTTATGGTGGTACTGGCTAAGAGACAGGAGAGCATGCTCCCACATATAATAGACCCAAATCCAACATAATTCATTCACAGACACCCAAGTATAAGACAAAATATACTTCAGCAAGTAACACAGTCTCAGATCCCAACACTTATCTTAAGCCTGATGTGGAAAAGGCATTTGAGGTGGTGTAATTTGATAGTTCCTCTCTACAGTTGCCATTTGAAAGATATAGAATGGAATGAGTTTCTGCGTCCCTTGGATTCATTGTTGTTTGTCATTCCCTTACCCTCAACAACCACAGCCTGTACAATTCAGTCTATGCAAACCAACCTGAGGGTCTGGGAGAGTGTTAACAAGCTGCTGATCCCAGAAAAAGACAGATAATTCATAAAAACTGCATGGCAGTAATGATTTCCCCTTAGTGAGACTAGATAGGTTTAAGAAATGGAGAATGCTAGGATTCAGGTTTATTTCACAGTTCTATCAGGTAGGAATACTAAAATCCTTTGACCAACTGAAGTTGGAATTCCCACTTCAAGCACAGGACTTCTCTAGGTACCTCCAAAGCTGCCACTAACTTAGTAAAGCCATTTGTCTGAAAAGGATAATGCAGACCTATACACACAAATACACTTAATGGGATCAATGCACTATAAGGTGGAGTGGCTATGCGATGCACAGCTGGGATGCATAGCCACTACACACATTCTGGCGTGCCCCCACATGGAATGCACCATGGGGCGCGCAGAAGCCAGTAATGCAGCCACTCCCCCCAGCTGCGTGGACTGCAACGCTAATCGGGGTGGGTGGGGGCATGCCAGTACTATGTGCCATGCACTAAGATGTGTAGTGCTGGTCACAGGGTGCACAGGGGGTGCAGAGTACACCAGGGAGAACCCTGCCATAAGCCCCCTACACTTTTTAGGAAGGCACACTGAACACAAAGTTGCTCATCTCCCGGTGCGCTCTGGGGGGGTAATATTGAATGAAGAATTAGACATACAGTTTAACATTTAAAATATACAAGAAATTAAACATTTAGTTACATTTGTAACAAGACAGTTAAAAAATATCATAAATAATCATTCAGTCGCATTTGTAACATAATATACAATTAAATATATCGTACCTGTGAAATATGCATTTAATTACAAGTGGCATATCTAAGGAACATAGTACATAGTGGCGAAGGATGGAGGAGAGCGTGCTGAGATGCAGGCTGGGGGGGCAGAAGGTTTAATAGGTGATGTGAGTCATGAAGAGGAGCAGAGGCATACAGTAGAAGGACAGTTAAGGAGGGTTAAAGCAGGAGCAATTAGATGACAGAAAGTTATGTAAGGCAGAAGCAAGGGAGTGGGAGAAGGAGGAGTGCCGTATTTGGGGGTTGGAGTTCCAGATTTGCTGGAAATGATGGGTAAAGCCTGACTGACCAATGAGAGTGGTACGACGGGGGACTAACAAAGTGCGAGTGACAGAGGATCTGAGGTTCATGCCCTGTGAACACATCAGGAGTTGTCTGACACCAGGACAAGTAGCTCACCCACCCTCCAGGGCCACTACATATGGCCACCATGTGCCTCCCGCCCACCCCAGCCCACATCAGTCCCCCTCCCAGCACAATCCCCCACAAGGGTACAGGTCATGGATGCTGCCCCTGCTTCCCTGAATGGCACTGCTAGCTAACCCCCATTACTGGCTGGACAGTGCCTCCCCCCGCACCACCGACAGACATCCCCCCTCCCTGTCCCTGTGCACCTCTCCAGTGCCATTGGTGGACTGGCAGTATTGCCCTCCACACACAACCAAAGCCGCTGGCTCTTGGACATCTGTGGGTCACGCTGCCAATGCGCAGCTCACCGCGTATGAGATCCACTCTGGGTCCCGATCCAGGCATCTGACTGGATACCTGGCTGGGTCCACCACTCTGCCCATGGCCACCCCACCTAGTTCTGTGCTCTGGTGGGGCAGAGCCATGGACAGGTGGCAGCCGGTGGTGAATATCACCGACACATACATGTCCATGGGTGCAGACCTCCATGGAAGGGTTACGTTTCTCTGGCACTTATTACCCACCCATTCATGCATAGGGCCCAATATTAACTGCTAGACAACATAGAAACATAGAAACTGACAGTAGATAAGGGCCACTTGGCCCATTCAGCCTGCCCCTTTTCATTGTGATTGCTTTTGCTGCAGACCCTCCTTGGTCTACAGCACTGTCTCTCCCACCTTCTTACTTTTCTTTATGATTCCCTTGTGCCTATCCCAGGCTTTTTTTGAACCACACCACTGTTTCTACCTCCACTGCCTTCACCACGCTTTCTGTGAAGAAATATTTACTCACATCTCTCCAGAAGCTACCCACTCCAGCTTCATATCATGACCCCTTGTTCTAGAGCACCCATTCTCTGGAAAATACCTCCCACCTGTACCTTATTCACCCCCATGAGGTATTTTAAAAAAAACTTATTATACTGTATTTATTTTAGAAAAATTCCCAAAAAAATAAATAACAGAAAACATCAGAACAAATAACCAAACTATAGTATCGAACAATAAACCAAAAGAAGAAAGATAAAGAAAAGTTATAATAAGGAAAAAAGAAACAACTCAAACAGAGCAAAAACCCACACCCAGTTCCCCCTCCCAGAGCACTACTTTCACATTAACATTAGGTAGAATCTTTCCAAGTACCTACAGTATGAGGAAAAGCTAAGAATAGGTACACAAAAGCCAAACAATATAAAACTGTTACTGGACAGCAGATAACAAGGTATAAATGGGATCCCTTCGAGTCTTAAGTAAATCATGTCTATCCTGAAGAGATGCAATTTGCTTTTCTAGTTGCAATGCCTGTAAGATTTCCTGGTGCCATTCCAGGAAAGAAGGGACATTGTCATCAAGCCAATGTCGCAGAAGGACAGCTTTAGCTGCTACGGCAATCAAAGCCATGTTTTCTTCTGGGACCAAAGACTGCTTCATTATAATGTCCCACTAAACAAATACTTAATAATTCCTGAAGCCCCAGGAGAGGATCAATGTGCGCTTGAATAGAAGCCTAGAACAGTTACACTTTGACACAATCCCATAGAAGGTGCCAGAGGGTTTCCTCCTCTAAAGCACATCTATTGCAGATGGAGGAGAACAACTGGCCCATCTGTGCTAGGAAATAGACAGTGAAGTAGAGATTATGTAATATGTCTAACTGGATAAAATGGTAATTCTTCTGTTTAATATATTTGTATAGTGATAACCAAACAGACTGCCAGTCCTTAGCATCCCAATTCACCCCAAGCACAGACTGCCAGTAATAATAAATGTAATTTATCCCTTTAAGGCTTAAAGAGTGGAATCATTTATATAGGCTGGAGACAGGTTGAGGCCAAGAAGTTATAGTGGAAAGGTCACCCAAGAATTCCCCCAAACTCAAAGGCCAAAGCCCAGGACCCAAGTGGGCAGCAAAGGCATTTGTGAGCTGCAGATTCATGAACATTGAGGACCCGAGCATCTGATATTATTCTTGAAATTCAACAAATGGGAGAAAACACCCACTTGAAAGAAAGGAATCCACAGAGAGATGGGTAATCTGAGGCCAAAAACAGGAAGAAATGGGACGGCCACCTGCCTGTATGTTAACGTTACCACAGATCGATTGAGAAGGGTCATGTAATAAATTTAATTGTAGTGTAGGGGCAAGCTGGGTTAAAGCTTTAAATGAACAAAGAAGTGGGATTGTTAGTAAGGCTGGCAGGGAATTGGGAATGTTTAGTATAAAGAAAACTCTGGAGCTGCAGCTTTGTGACTCTACAAAGATATTTCTCAATATTCAACCAGCAAAGAGTATAAAATAGGTCCACAGCTCCCAGTTCCAGACTTGCCCATCATAAAAACTTACAGGCATAATGAAGTGTGCAATAATATAGAAGGAAATCAGGGAGTCAACCCTCCAAATTTCATATGAGCAGTAAGTTTGGTACAGTATATGCCCTCTGCACTGCCTTACCTTGCCAAAGAAAATCAGTAAGAAGGCATTGAAGTCAGGCAAACCAGGATTTGGGGAGAAATACATTACACATTCCAAGAGGGTATGGTAAATGGGGAAAAACATTCATTTTGATGGTACTCACACAACTCCACAAGGACAAGGGTAAAGGACCAGCACCGGAGGTCTTGCTTAATAGTACATATAAGAGTGTCCAGATTGTTTTTAACCAATTCAGAGGGGTATCTGGAGATTTTAATGCCAAGGTATGTGAGGGTACAGGGTTCCCAGACAAGGCCCAAGTCCAAAATCTCCCTACCCCATTGAGGTATTTAAACATCCCAATGATAGTCCCATTCTCCCTCTTCTCCTCCAGGGTGTACATACTGAGCTCCTTTAGCCTCTCCTCATAGGGCTTCTGATGTAGACCCTGTAGTGCCTTGGTAGCCCTCCTCTGGATCACCTGTACTCTGTCTATGTCTTTCCTGAGATGTGGTCTCCAAAATTGGACACAGTACTCCAGGTGAGGTCTTACCAATGACCTATATGGGGCAACACCACTCCCCTCTTTCTGCTAGTGATACCACTACCTATGTACTCCAGTATCTCGCTAGCTCTCCCAATTGCCTTGTCACACTGCTGGCCAGCTTTAAGTTACCCAGTATGATTACCCCCAGGTTCCTTTCCTGCTTGGCCATTGCACGTAGCTCCTCCCCATTTTGTACTCCACCTCCAGATTTCCATGGCCCAAGTGCATTATTTTAAACATGGCTGTCAAACTTTTGACTACTCCTACATCTGTTTTAAATCTCTTGCCATGCTTTGCTCCCCTCAGAGTGTCCACTCTGTTGCAGATTTAGGTGTCATCTGTGAAGAGGCAGTCCATGCCTTCCAGGTCCTCCGCTACATCACTAATGAAGACATTAAAGAGAACCAGTCCCAGTGCTTATCCCTGCGGTACCTTGCTGTTCACTCTCCCCTTCTCAGAGCAAACTCCATTTACCGCCACCCTCTGCCTACTATCCCCTAACCAGTTTCTTACCCAAGTTGCCACATTATTGCCTACTCCATGCTACTCAACTGGTTTACTAGTCTCCTATGTGGAATTGTGCTGAAGGACTTGTTGAAGTCTAGGTAGGCCCATCCACTGTCCCTCCCTCATCCAACACCTTGGTTAGCCAGTCAAAAAAAATCTATCAGATTTGTTTGGCACAACCTTCCCTCTGTGAAAGTCTGCTGCCTTGGGTCCTGCAATCCATTTAATAGTATTTAATTGTGGCAAGGGAAAACACCAGAGCATTTCGTCTCATTCTGGTGCAGGGCAATCTGTTCTGTCCCAGAAATTTAGCTAGTCAAAACCAGACTACTCTGGGAGGGGGAATTCCGAACCACAATTCTGCAGAAGATTGGAAAGGGGCCCTTACTACATAATACATATTTACTGCATCCCATGTATGACACAAATTTGTATGGAAAATAGCCATACACTTTTTAAGACATGTAATTACCACAAAATAAATTACACCAAATTGAGCTTCATGCTGGAGAGAATGCATATGTCAGCTTACGACACACAACTCATGTAGTCTGGGAATGTCCACCCATTAAACTCTTCTAGTAGAACATACATTCTAAAATCAGGGAGATCCTGTCAGAAGCTGATCAACTTACACATTAATGTGTTTTATTTTCCCTATACCCTGATAAAATCACAACAAAGATGCATTAATAGTTATCACTATCATTAGCTGCAAACAAAAGTATTACCAAATTATGGTTACAACTCACTACCCCATCAATAGAAGAATGGGAAAACATTGTAATCCATATTTAAATGATAAAGAAAATAACTTTAAGCCTTATAAATCAGATGCCATCCTTCAGAAACAAGTGGACAGTATGGCTACTCCACATTCTTAACAAGAGATCAGCTTTTGTCCCATAGGTTGAAAATATCTCTCAACTGTCCCTGATTTTCAGAGATCTCCCTTATTTCGCCTCCAAATTTTCCTCTGTCCCTCCTATAATCAGTGTTTTTGTGACTGAATAGTGAAGATTATGAGCGCAAAATAATGCCAAACATTAAAAGTGTAGACGTGTTCTTCTTCAGGAAATGCTTTCTACACTAAGCTCCTTATTCTATTAGGTTTTTTATGGATATCACCATTTTTTCTCTGATTTTTGTCATTTGTCTCTGATTATTTTAAGCCTTCTCTATGATTTTTGAGGCAATGGGTTGGGAAGCATGAGTCTGAGCAACAGCAGCCACTATGGATTATCTACCATCTTTTGTTTATTTTTTTTTCATTTTCTTATGCTATAACTTGATTGCATAGAGTTCATTTGTGTTAATACATATAGTCATATAAAAGCTGTAGAAAGAAATACAAAAAGTACATTTCATTTACTAAACTGGACTTGAGATTGATAATTATTATACAACTACTAGTTCTTTAATAACTTCATATTGATACAAGTGGGGGTAGTATACTTCTATATCTCTCCATGGGGGATCTAATTCTTCATTTGTATCAAGAGCTTCAGACCTTCATTTTTCATAAGATGTTGCTTCCACAAACAAAAACCACCATCTAGGCCTTTCAAATTTACCTAACTCTTGGGCATTCTTTTGGTAATCATATTTGTGATACAAAATACTGTTTTTGTCATTTATTTAACCCTTGAGAGTCCATGTCATTCAATATTAGTGTTTTAAAGTATAATGGAATATTGACTTTTAAAGTTATCATCAGTAGTTTAATAGTGTGTCACCACTCATGAATGAATTTTCAGTTCCATGAACAAAAAAATAACTTAGCTGTTAGTCCACATTGGTGCCAACACTGTTGATTCCCATAATTGCCTATTTTCCCCAATATTTGAGGTGTAAAGTAAGCCTTGTCCATTTTGTTTCTGAATTGTCTTATTCTTTGCATAACAGTAATTATTATTATACATAATTCTCAAATTTCTCCACTGTTGATTAGTATATGGTAAACCTGATTCATCATTCCATTTCTTATTTGTTTTGGACCATGGTTCCTTCTCATTCTTAAAAAAAACATCAGATATAGATACCCTGGAGTAATTTCTTTGTACCCAAATTATTTAAATTAGTATGGTCCTTAAATGTTCTGTCTAAATCTATATTTGTTCTGTAGTTACATTCTTTTAACAAAAGATTGCATTTAGCTTTAATAGTTAAATAATTCCAAAAATGTATTTTTATCTGAGGGAAGGAGTCAATTTGCCTAAACTTATTAAAATAACAAAAATCACCATTTACTATTAATTGATACCAGTTTTGAATCATGGAATTGCTAAGGATTAGCATGTTCCCTTTATGTTTTTCAGGCCACAGAACTTTGCTAGTCCATATGTTCAAATACAGCCAAGGAACCATATTAATTGTGAGTAATTTTTTAAAACCACTTCTTAATTCTTGTGTCAATGGCACAAACTCTTCTGGTAGTAATTTTATATTCTTTGTCATATCCAAAATTAAGTTACTACCTTTAATTTCTTCCTTTTGATTTATAAAAACTAATTTGTCTAAGATTGGTTCTGTGTTATGGAATGCCTATTCCCATAAGATTCTAATCAGATGCGAGACTACATATTGTATGGGGTCCAGACAACTATATCCTCCAAACTTCGTAGGCATTGCTAGTTGGGACCAGACAATCCTAGGTTTATCTGTTCTCCAAAGAAATTTAGTAAAAATAATAATATTTTTTCTGAACCACTCAATCAAAGGAGTGCTCCTTACTACTTGAGAAACAAACATTAAAGGTAATGCCATCATCTTCAAAGTTTCTATCCTGCCTTATAGGGAAAGAGATAGCTTCTCCCAGTTATCCAACAATGTTTGTATTTTAGATTTAGCTTTTGAATAATTATTAGTTATTGTTTCATTTTGATTTTTACAAATCATAATTCCCAAGTATTTAAACAATGCGTTATATAAGGAAGTCTCCTTGGATCTCCTGGTTCAGTAAATATAACCTCGTTCAACATTAATCCAAACCAAGGTACTAATGCGTCTAAAAAAGTTACATAGAATTCCACAGTAAAGCCGTCAGGGCCTGGTGTTTTATTTTTTGAAAAATATTTTATTACCTCACCAATCTCTTCTTTTGTAAATGGATCCATATTACATTGTCCCAGATTCCCCCCTTTTCCCTCACAAAAAGACAGAGACCATTTTTTGTTGTTGTGCTCAGGTTGGCAATTAATTTATTTATATTCATATTCCAATATGCCATTTTCCATTTCCTTATTATCATATTTCCAGAAATTTCATTTATTTCCATCCACATATCAATCTCTGATTATCCCTCCCCCAGGTGAAAACCTGGGTGTCTTCTGCTTCTCCTTTTCCGCTAGGTAATGGTGAAAACCAAGACCGCTTTCTTCCTCTTCTTGTGTTATTCCTTTTTTCTTCCCCCTTCCCCACTTTTTCCCCCTGCCATCCACCTTTGGCAGTCTACAACCATATTATCACCTGCCATCCACCTTTGGCAGTCCAAACTGTCCGACCAGACGCATCTGTCATCCACCTTGGCAGACCCACCGTACAGTCCCCTCTTGACTGTCTTCCCCTCTTGCTTTGTCTAGTAGGGTGGGTGGGAGGAATCAAAAACTCCAGCAAAAAGTGAGTGAGGCCCCCTTGTGCTGTCCCTTATGTATCTCCCTTTGCCCCTCCCTTTCCTGTTACCTGTCCATTGTTCTAGCCCTTAGCCCCTCCCCTTCCTTCCCCCCTTCCCTCCTGAGCACAACCATTCCATGACAGAGGGAAGGGGTGCACCAGGACAACATGGTCTGCCCCTTAAAGGGCAAACTCCATTGTCCCGGATTCCCCCCTTTTCCCTCACAAAAAGACAGAGACCATTGTTTGTTGTTGTGCTCAGATTGGCAATTAATTTATTTATATTCATAATCCAATATTCCATTTTCCATTTCCTTATTATCATATTTCAAGAAATTTCATTTATTTCCATCCACATATCAATCTCTGATTATCCCTTCCCCAGGTGAAAACCTGGGTGTCTTCTGCTTCTCCTTTTCCGCTAGGTAACGGTGAAAACCGAGACCACTTTCTTCTTCCTCTTCTTCCTCTTCTTGTGTTATTCCTTTTTTCTTCCCCTCTCCCCTTCCCCCTTTTTTTCCACTAGCCAGTCTACAGCTTGTGTTGGATGGCTGGCTTCCCCAATACTTAGGGTATCACTCTCTCTTACCTCAGGGATGATCCTATCTTCCTTTTTTTTTTATATACCAGTTTTTGCCTGTTTTCTCCATGCCTCTATGAAACCCACTGTTTCTGTATTGAACATGTCTATGGCTAGATCCGACAGGTGCATACCTTCTGGACCTGTAGAAGTCCTCCACCCATTCTTCTACCCCCCTGCAGTATCACCTGTCCCCCCATCTGCCTTACCAATTTCCCCACCCTTCTATTCATCTTTCTTCTTGCCCTCTCCACTGCCCTGTGGCTGTGCTTCTGTCTCCATACCCTTCTCGGTATCATATCTGACCAGGCGAGGCACATCTCAGGCCACCACTGTCGTATTGCCACTAGGTCCCTTTTTATCTGTAAGTATGTGTGTACCCATGGTCTGCCTGCCAGGTCATTGCCCCCTATATGTATAACAATTAGGTCTGGACTGGGCTGATGTCCCTTGAGTTCCTTCAAAGGGGGAAGCAGCTGTGCCCATCTCATCTCACGTATGCCGTGCCAGACCAGCCTGCACTGTCTCACATCCTGGTACAGCTGCTTTCCCCCAGCCTTCTTCTCTGCTCTCTTTTCCAGCCCAATAAATATAGGAATGGCTGCAGATCCAGACTTCCATGCTCCTCCCTCTACCTATGGGGTTCAAGGAAAATGAATTATTTTACACATACTCAGTGTCATCACCATATTATCCCCCCCATTTCTTTCCCCTTTTGCCCCCCAACTTTTCCCTTCCCCCCCGACCTGCAGCTCCCCCTAGGAGCACTACCTTCAATACCCATGTGTTTTTTTTTCAGTGCTCTAATGTATCTCTTATAACTGGCTGACCACTAGTGCCCTTTTTCCAAAATGTCCTTCACGGGTTCCCCCATTGCTGCCCACTGTGAGGCAGCCCCAATCCATAGGGAATGGGATGAGTAATTAGCTGGGTCCTCCCCCATGAATTGCATGCACTTTTTAAGCAATGCTGTGACTTGATAGCCGGTGACCCTTTTCCCATCACCATGTACAAATAGCTTTCCCATCCTGGTCCCCTGCTCTGCGGCGAAAGCCCACAGAGCCTGCACTGGGCATATTGCAACCTCTACTTGCCCCTTCAGTGTCACCATGCAACCTTGCCCTCTTTGGTCCATTTTTGACCTCCTGAGCTTGATCCGTATCTCTTTCACCCCCCAGCTTACATTGTCCCATTCCAAGCCTCCTTCCTTGCCCTCTTTCCCATGGCCTACCACCTCACTCACTCTCATCGCCCCTGCAAACATTATCACACAAATTGTGTGAAATAGTTGGGCCTCAGCCTTTGATCTGCATATTACTGGGAGAACCTCTTTTAGCCTTATTAGCCACTGCTCTCCTATTGGCCTCCTATTATCTCCTGGCCCACGTTTCAACCTGCCCTATCCCTGCATCATTCTCCTGATGAGCAGTGATTTTGTCAGGTCCTTCCGCCCCTTTAGGCTGCAGATAACACTAATCTCTGCAAGATAAACCCCCATTGTGGTGTGGGCAGTCACTTTCTGACACTGCTCCATGGTGAACATTCCCAACTGTTCCTCTGTGAGTGACCTACTTACCTCCATCTGGTGCTCAGCCCTGAATGTCTGAAACACCCACCAGGCCCCATCGTAAGCCCTCAGAGTCTGCGGTGCCCATGAGCTGCGAAACAGCAGTTCTGCTCCTTCTTGCCAATGTCCCAGATGTTCATTGGTATAGGTGTTTTTTGTTCCTCCGCTGCTGGTGCCGGCCTCCAGAAACGGTCCAGCTGCAGATGGGAAAGGCTGCCAGCCAGGGTATTATGTACCCCTTCTATATGTTTTGCTCTGAAGGAAATGTTCAGCTGCAAAGCCCTTAAAACTAAACTTTGTAATACTTTCATGACTGTCTCTGACCTGGCTCCCCTGTTGTTTAGGACCTCTACCACTGATCTGTTATCACGCCAGAAGGTCACTTTCTGATCCCGTAGTTCCTCCCCCCATACCAGGGAGCATGCCCATATGGGCATGATTTCCAGCAACGTTATATCTCTTATTGTCCCCTCCTTTACCCAGCTACCAGGCCATGGTTCTGTGAACCACCTGCCCCTCAGGTAACCCCCCATGCCAGACCCCCTGGCTGCATCTGTGTAGAGATTGAGGTCTGTGTTGCACACCCACTCTTCTTACCAGAACGAACAGCCATTATATTCCTTCAGGAATTCCTCCCATATCCCAAAATCTTCTCTGACACCTTTTGTCAGGTTCACCCAGTGATGTGGTCTGGTGACCCCTGCTGTAGCCCTAGCTAACCTCTGCGTGAATGCCTCCCAGTCCAATGGCTCTGCAGGCAAAGTTCAGGTGCCCCAATACTTGCTGGACTTGTTTCAGCAGTACCCTTCTCCTGCTGGTGTGTAACTGAGTCAATTCCTTCAGTTTCCTCACTTTATTGTTTGGCAGCCTGAATATCTCTTTTGGTACATTTATCTCAATCACCAGAAATTCCATCACCCTGCAGGGCCCTTCTGTTTTTTCTGTTGCCAGTGGCACCCCTGGTTCCCTACATAATTCCTGAAACTTACCCAGCATATTCTGTGTCTCCCTTTTCCCCTCTCCCAATGAAAAGGAAGTCATCTAGATAATGAATGACCATTCTATAACCTGCCCTTTCTTGGAATATCCATTGCAAACACATGCTGAAAGCTTTGAATGTCACGCACGCTAAGGAACATCCCATTGGCATGGCTTTGTCAAAATAATACTGCTCCCCAATTTTAAAACTCAATAGATCCCAGTCTTCTCTCATAACTGGTAGCAGTCTAAAGGCAGACTCAATATCTGTCTTTGCCATCCATGCATCCTCAGTAGCCCGGATTATCCGAACTGCATCCTCCAGTGTCGCATGTGACACCCTACTGTGTTCCTCCCATATGAAGTCATTCACCGAATCCCCTTCTGGATAAGACAGATGGTGAATCACCCTGTACTCTCCTTCTTGCTTCTTGGGTGCCAAACCCAATGGCGAGATCTGCATATCTCTCGGGGGTGTCGAATGGTCCCTCTACCCTCCCTGCTGCCCTGTCTTTCTCTATCTTCTGTCTCAACATTTCTTCCTTTCCTTTAAAGGATCCCAAGTTGACCGCCTCTCTCGCTTGCCTGGGCCCATCACACTGTAGTGAAAACCCCATCTTAGAACCTTGTATAATCATCCCCCATACTGCTCTGTTTGGATATATGTCCAAACAGGTTGCCCATGCCTCTACATTGATGGGGGTTCTAGCTACCCTGAAATGCTCCTTGTCTATCCCCCTTTTCTGCTCCCCAGCCCCCTCCCGTCTTCTGCAGGTTTCTTTTGATCAGAGGTTCTGACCCCCCCGCTCATGTTCCCTCTACCCCTCCCACCCTTATTCCATGTCTGCCCTTTAAACCTCTGTTCTTTCTGAAAGTACTGTTGACCTGACCCTTGTCCCCCATGTCCCTGTGCCCCTTGGGTCCATGCCATCCTGCATCTGCTCGCCGGGTGTCCTCCACCGCATTTTGAGCAAGCATGGTGAAAATGACATTGGGGCCATGAGTAAAAAGCCCTGTTGCAGGCCCAACAACATCTCTGGGATGTCGACCCTTTCTTCCCCCATTCCCCTTCGGGCGTGGACTGATCAGTAACATAGTCTGTCCACAAATCTAACTGCTTCATGTCCCATCTCACATCCCTGAATGTTGCCATTCTCTGTCAAAAGAATTCGTCATAATATAGCCACCCCACCCCCCCTTTTGCCTTTGCCCTCCTTATTATCAAGGAATATGTGATGAGCGGAATACCCAGCTCCAGCCTTTTCCCCAAGACAATGGCTGAGAAAGTGGCAAAACCTACAAACCATCCTTCCCAGGTCTTTCCCTTTGTGAACTTGTCCTCCTCCTTTTTTCCTAAAAGCACTATTGCCGCTGCCATTTCGCTCTTACCTATGTGCTCGGCTTCTTCATACTTTGCTGCTGCTTCCTGGCTCACCAAAGTGACTATATTCACATACTCCCCTTTACATATTTTCTCTTTCATGGCCAGTGGGACATGCTCTCCTATCCTCATCCTGGGTGCCCCTAACTCCCTTGTACATTTCCCTTATTTTTCTGCACTCTCTTCATTACTTTTTGGCACCTCTTTTCCCCCCTTATTTCTGCCAGAGCCGATTCCATCTGCCCTAAACCTCCTGTCCCCAGCGCCACTACAATTTGACCTATGTGTTCCTTTATACTATCCCCCACTGCGCTGGGTGCATTACCTGTAACCTTGTCCAGGCCGTGCAGCCTGGCCTCTTCCAACTGCCCCCTTTTCTCTCCTTGTGACTGAGGAGGAGGGTGAACTCATGTGGTTTGCAGAGGGAAAACTATGTTGGAGGGGTCTGGCCCCGGTTCACCAGGGAAGATCCCACCTTGGTCGGGGGGAGGTACTGGCATTCCCGAGTCTATGGGCTGCAGAGATACTGGATCCGCCACCCTTGGGGGTTCCACCGCAAGTGGTGGTAACCTAGTGGGGCTACGCGAACCTTTGGCTGGTCGTTTCCCTCTGCTCCCTTTCTCCGGGCCCGCTTTCCTTTTCTCCCCAGGTCTCCCTGGTTCCTCCCCTTCCACCAGCTCCCACATTTGGTTGACCTTCTCCTCCAACTCGATTATGGCCCTGTAGGTGTCCTCCTTTGATGGCTTGCTTTTCTTTGGTGCCATTTACTTTGCTTTTTCCCTGTGAAGACTACTACTGAAGAGAACAAGGGTCATTCTATGCCTGCATTACCATATATATATATATATATATATATATATATATATATATATATTTTTTTTTTGTGTGTGTGTGTCCCCTTTATTTTTGTACCCTCATGCCCATTTGGCTTTTTCTTTCCTTCCTGCATGTCTTCTTTTCTTTGTATTCTTTTCACCCCCGACATCTCTTTCTTTTTTGGGGGGTCGTCACGCTGCATGTGACGTCACACCGAGGGTCACTATACCTGCTTAACTCCTCCCTGTATTGAGCCACCTTCTGTTGGCCCCCCCTTTCCTTTTTTGGGGGGGAAACCATCAAACTATGCCCTTGTGTCTGCAAAAACCTTTGCCTCTATGCCCCCCCGAAATGCTTGCCTCGCAGCCTACATCCTTTTTTTTTTTTGCTCAGCCTTACGCTGTTACCTACTCCATTTCCTCATCTGGATCCCTCAGGCATTTGACCTTTTGTTGTCCCCCCTCGTGAGACCCCATTCAACCAATTACCATACTTGCTGTTGCCCCGCGTCACCCGCGGGTCACTATGGCAAAATTTAGTTCATCCCTTTAATGGGCCTCTCCCTGTTGGCCCTTTCATGCCAGAACACTCCCCAAAACCTCATGTCTACTGAGGCCTCACCCTAATCCCCCGAAATGCTTGCCTCATGCCTACTCCATGACATGCTCTCTTTTCAGCCACATGGTTTACGCGCCAGTCCCCACACAAAAACCTTTATTTGTGACCTCTTCCCATCGTGGTCTCTCCCCCTTCCCCTCATGGTTTGCAACCACATTTCGCTAGTCACCCAATATCCCATTATCCCAGTGCCGGCTGAGAGATTTTTTTTTTATATCCCCCCAGCTCTCTCCAGCCAGGCCCTCCTCCCTGTTCCACTCGCTTCTGGCCCATTGCAGGCTTTTGGGCATTTTCCCCGCCTCCCTCGCGAGGCCCCTTGCCATCAAAGCCCCACAGCTTGCTGCCCCCAGGCCTTCCAGCCCTGTATTTGCTACCCCCATCTCCCCAATGGACTCTTAGCCTCCCATCCAGGTCCCTTGCAGAGCTAACGCCAGCCCCAGACCCCACGCCATGCTGCCCCACAAGTTCAGTGTGCTGTCCCCACACCATTCCAGCTTAGACAGCCCTGTCCTCCAGCCTCATCTTCTCTAGGCCCACGCCAGCCACCCTACAGCTTGTTGTCCCCTCGAATCAGCCTTGCGCTGCACCACCATGCTCGTTTTTGGCGGAATTAGCCCTTTTCCTGTGATCCTCTCTCTCGCTCAGTGCTTGCATGCCACCGCTTGCTACCGCTGAGACCTCTCGACAATACCGCCAGCCATGTGCTGGAACCAAACGCTCATTTCCCTCTGACCAAACTGCTCTCCACCAGATTGCTGGTTGACACTGCTCCCAGCCAATGTGCTACAAAAACACTCGATTTCCTTTAAAACTGCGCTCCACAGGATTGCTACCGACAATATTCCCATCCATGTGCTACAAACGTTCTTTTTTTAAAATTTTTTTTATTAGTGCTCGATTCCCTCTGGAACATCTGCTATCACAGGATTGCTACCTGCCCCTACTCTCAGCCATGTGCCACAACAAAATGCTCATTTCTGTCTGACCAAAACTTGCTCTCCCCAGGAATGCTACTTCCAGTTCCATTTTCCTAACCAGCCCTCGCCTAGCCTGCCCGACAAGCTCAGGCACCACTTGCTCCACTCGCTGTACTTCTGGCCCTTCAGTCTACATGATATCTTGCCAAGCCATGCAACTAAACATAGAAACCACCTATATAGATAAATTATTTCTTTTTTTTTAAACAACTAGCAATCATTGTAAAACATCTCTTCTCTTTCCAGCATTGTATGCAATCTCTTTTTTTTTAAAGCACATCCAAACCTCATTATTCTCTCCTTTAAATTTTACCTGATTTCCTGGTGCACAAACCTCCACCAATAGTTCTGCCAATCTGACATGCCACAGCTTCTGTAAATCAAAAACTCCAGCAAAAAGTGGCTGAGGCTCCCTGGTGCTGTTCCTTATGTACCTCCTTTTGGCCCTCCCTTTCCTGTTACCTGTCCATTGTTCTGGCCCTTAGCCCCTCCCCTTCCTTCCCCCCTTCCCTCCTGAGCACAACCATTCCATGACAGAGGGAAGGGGTGCACCAGGGCAACCTGGTCTGCCCCTTAAAGGGCAAACTCCATTGTATCCTTTGAAGCTTAGCCTTAAGCAGGAATTTCTCCATCTCTTTAAAGTTACAATATTCTGTCCTCTGGTAAATCTCCTTATAAGCTTGATTAATGATGTTTGCCTTTTGTTCATCTTCATAGACCCTATTTCCTTGTGAATCCTCTAATAATTCAATAATTTACTGTTCTCTTTGTTTGTTTCAAAAGGGTAGCAAAGAGTTTACCAAACATGTCCCCTTGCATGTATTTTATCCTTTTTAATTTTATCATAGTTGATAAAACTTCCTTATTGTTCATGTTAACTTTCAGAAATTTTAATTGATACCACTTTCTTATGGTATTTGTTATAATCATTTGTTACTAAAAGATCCAGCTCTTTAATATTGTGTTTGCTTCTATTTCTTCCCTTTTCTTATTATTATAAGTATAAGCTTGATAAGATATGCACATTCTTCTTAAAACTGCTTTTAAAGCACCCCAGAGTTTAACCACCTTAGTACTCTCCTTAAAATTGTAGAACCAGAATTATTTTATATTATATTTCATTTTCTGAACAAAGACTTCATCCTTTAGGAATCATTATTAAATCTCCATATTTGGATACATTTCCTATTTTGGTTTTCATTTTTAAGGTCCAATGTAAGTAGTGAGTGATCTGATATTATTATAGTAGTAATATTTGCACCCCAAAAAAAAGGTTGAATAATGATTTTGGTATTAAGATATAGTCTATCCTTGAAAAACCCAGATTTTTTTATTGTGGTATGTAAATTCTTGCTTGTTGGATATGTTCATCTCCAGGGTCTATAAGAGCATTCAGAAAGAAGGAAACCATTTAACAATGTGGCTTGTAATCTGTTTGATGCTGATACCTTTGGTTTTTTATCTAGTTCAGGCTTGATCATACTACTAAGGTCCATCTGCAACGTGTTTGATGCTTGAATTATCGCTAAGGCTTAAGTAACTTCTGGCATAAATTCTGAATAATTTACGAATGGTGCATATATAGAACCCACTGTGTAAATTGCATTGTCTAAGTTTAACTAACAACATTCTCCCATTTTTATCTGAGTAAGTGTCCAAGATAGTACAGTTCTGAATTTTTTTTATATAAATTGTGGCTCCTGCACTTTTCCTAGTTATCAGGGATTAAAAAATATGTGCAAATTATTTCCTTTTTAATTTATTTTTGGTCAGTGTTGGTCTCTTGTAGGGCTATGCAGTCTGTCTTGAATTTGTTCAAGTAATTTAGGAGTCTAGAATTTTTGATTGGAGAGTAAATGCCATTCACATTCAATGAAGCACATCTCAGTGTATATATTTTGTTATCCATAATATGTTTCTCATGGTCTTATTACCACCCCCCAAAAAATATTGAATTAACCCATAATCAATTATTGCTTTGTAGTTTAAGAAAAAAACTCAAAACATTTACTAGTATTCTTCCTCTTCAGCCCACATATTTTTAAGAAACATGGTCCAAGGTGCATCTCTCCCTTTTCTTTCTTATCCCTAGCCCCATGCAACCCCCTTTTCCAGTAATTCAGTTCTATTTCCTCCTTTCTTGTTGCTTTACATTTCCTTTTCTTCATTTCTTTAGATAAATCCAGATTCATTCATTCATTTTTTTCTTTTCTGTGATATGGCTTATCTACCATCTGTAAAATAAAAACATTATGAATTAGTGAGATTAGGCTAGTATATGGATGCATAAGATATAACTAATTAAACAATTTTGGAAGCACAGGAGTGATTTGGGACCATCTTACCTTATGAGTCCAACCTTAACATAATTTATTTGTCAAATGTAGAAGGGACTCTGTATTAATATGATATGTTTAGTTTAGGAATAGTTTCAAGTTTATTGATCAACTTTGCTGTTATTAGCAGACAAAGTTATGACAAGTAAAACCATCTAAATTACATAATTCACAATTTGTAAAAACATAAATAAACCATTTAGAACAAAATACATAATTTATACAAAATATACAAAAAAAAATTAAAAAAATGGAATGCTATTGCACATTAATTTCACATTTCATTTCAGTATAACAATAACAAGAAGGAGATTTTCATCTCAGGTAAGTGCATATTCCACATCTAAATATGTATAATTACCATAGCAAGGTGCATTTAGTACAACGTTACAGCCAATGGAAAAACAAAGTGCATTTAGTGCATGAGTTCATTGCAGCAAGTGGCAGGGGAACTAAGTCATATGGCTCTGTGATCTGCAATATTTTTCCTTTATTTTAATAACTGAAGAGATAAATTTGGATATCATTATAGCATCTTCCAAGGGTCTTGGATGAAGAAGTTTAAACACCCTATCATAGTTACTATTTGCATATGTTTTCAAAAATTAAAAACAAAATTATTTCTCGGTGTTAAGTATAGTGGACATATGTTGATTATATGTGCTAGAGATTCCTAGTATATTTTATTACATCTGCATTGTTGTTTTGCTGTATTTGAAGTTTCATGTTTTAGGACAATATTATTGTAGTATATGCATTTAGAGGTTATTAATTCAAAACGAGCCCAAGTAATTAATTTTCTGTCAGTTGGTAAGATTGGTCTAATTAAATAATCCTCCAGACAATGTCCTATTTTATTGAGCTTAAACCATTTGAAACACTTTTGTTCTTTTATTTTGTTCCTGTCGAATCTCCTTGCATATTCACATAATTTTGTTAATACAATTCTAAATTGCAATGAAATATATATTTTCCTATTATAATCATTCCACAGTAGAATAATGTTTATTTGTGTAAGATATTTTTCCAAGGCCTTCAGCCATTTGGATCTGTATCCCTCTCTAGACCATTTAATTTTTTCTTTTAATCAAATATGGGGAAGGTCATTACATCTGTTATTTATCAGCCTCAGCCATTAAGTTAATAATCCTAATTCAATTATAATACTTATTGGGATTTTTCCCAGTTCAGCTCTAACCATTGCATTTGCAGTTGAACTGTGAACAGCCAGTAATACTTTGTAGTAATAAGATATGGCTTTTTAAGGCTCCTGTGTTGTTTAATGTCCCCAGACTACAGCTCCATATGTTACAAAATGGTGTATTTTTGCTTCCCCTGCCTTTAAAGTAGGTATAATAGAGTTCCCCCCCATATTTTAAGCTGAACTTCAACAACACTCTTGCAATAATATTTGCCTTTAGATTTTGATCCCTTTAATGGGGAGCCCAGTTAGATGTATTTGCAAATTCTACCCCCAAATACTGGTAGTTGTTCATTATTTCAATCATATGTTTTCCTAGTAAATATTTGGGTTGTGCAGATTGCTTTCTTTGAGTGTTAAATATCATAAATAATGTTGCCAATAACAGGCAGCCCAAATTGTCAGATGGCCACCTAAGGAAAGAAGAAAGAACAGGGGAAGAAAGGCAAGGGGGGAAGGGGATGGTGGTGAGATCACTAGGTGTCATGAAGGGGGATGGTGGTGAGGTCACCATGTGTAATTTGACACAGGTAGGGGGGAGTGAGCCATTGGTAGGGGTAGGGGCTTGAATGTAGCCTGGTGGAAGGGTCTGGAAGGGTATAAAAGTGTGTACAGCCCTCTAGTAGCCCTCTTTTGCTGGAAATTTTCCCCATCCACCTGCCCAGGAGAAGAAGATTAAATGAGAGCCAAGAGAAAGGGCAGTCAAAGGAGGCAGAGGATTGGGGCAGCAAGGGCAGGTGTTGCTATGGTGCCAGTGTGAGCCCAAAGAGGTCCAGGAGAGCTGCAGAAGGGCATCAGTTTTTGGTGGGCTGATAGAGCCCAGTTTGCTGGGCAGCAAGCAGCCCGGTCGATGGGAGAACAAGAGAGGAAGGGGTGAGAAAAAGGGGGGAGGGGGAGTGAGAGAGGGGAAAATAGGGGGAAGGCAGATAGGGGGCAGGGCAACATGCATTGGGGACAAATGGCACCCAGGTGTGGGATTAAAGCGGGTGGGAGAAGGGGTAGAGACTAGGGGTTGGATCTTAGTGTCTGGACCTAGGGGGGGTGGAGGTCCTGGCAAGGTGGTACCTGGTATCAGTGATGGTGTGTGGGGTTGGATCTGAGTTTCCGTAGCCCAAAGATGAAGCACGCAGAGGAAAAGGAACAGTAACAGGAAGGGAGAAAGTTCTGGAAGAATAATGGACACCTGCATTTTACTGTTTAAAATGTAATGTTTGATGCAATGGAATTGGAATGTAAATATTAATTAGTGCCTAAAAATAAATTGTTGCCAACAAGCATCCAAGCTAGCAGTAGTGGAGTGAGTTTTATTTCCGGGGGGGGGGGTGGAGATCAGATAAAAATGTTTATTTTATTAAGATTTATGGTTAGTTCCAGGTATTCACACTTCTTTTGGGAATTGTCTATTTTCTTTTGTAGTCCATTTTTTGATAAGGAAAATAAAACTATATCATCAGCATAAGCTAACGTGTGTAAGTATGTGTTATTAATTTTTGGGGAATCTAGTTTATTCTCTACATTAAAGTACAGCAACTCAATTACATAGATGTTAAACAATAATGGAGCCAAAAGACAACCTTGTTTGACTCCTTTGTGTGTCTTAAAATATTCAGTTAGGTTACCTTTGTTATTATATCTTACAGAAGATATAGTGCCATAATGAAGGAGACAAATCATAATTAGTAAAGAATTGTCAATATTTAGATTCAGCAGAATTGTCCATAATTTATGTACATTCATAGAATCAAATGCAGATGATAAATCTATAAACAAAGCATATAGTTTAATTTTCCTTTAGTGGACATATTTCTCAATTAGATGTGTGACTGCAAAGACATTATCTATGGTAGAAAACGCTTGTCTGAAACCCGCCTGTGTAGGGAAAATAATGGAATTTCTTTCTACCCAATCGGTCAACCTATCTAGTAATAGTCTTGTAAATATTTTAGAAACTATATCCAGTAAACTTATTGAACAGTAATTAAAAGGTCATAAATGGAACCTTTTTTGTGTAACGGTACTATAATATTTTTTACCCATGTGGAGGAAATGTACTTATGTTTGGTGCACAGTTTAAAATAGTTAGTTAATAAAGGGATCCAGAATTATTGGTATTCTTTTTATATCTCAGATGGTATTCTATCCTCACCCACTGCTTTATTATTTTTAAGTTTTAAGACTGTCATTTTAACTTCTACTTCAGAGAATGTAATATTTTTACTTGCAATTGACTTTAAATTGTTTATGAGTTGACAATCAATATTATCAAGTTCCATTCTGGTAAATATCTGTTTAAAATGGTTTATCCAACTTTCAGTTGGGACATGGATGGACAGGGAAGACTTATATTCTTTTGCTCCTTTTGGAATACATTTCCAAAATGAATGCATATCATTACTTTGAATTACCTTATACATTACAGAGCATAATTTTTGTTTGTTGGTATAATAGTTTCTTATTTATTTACCATGTGTTATATTGTTTCTTAACTCTATCTAAGTTCTGAAAATTGACTTTTGTTGGAAATGTTTTAGTCCACTTTATGGATTTATTTAGTTTTTCTTTTCTTCCTAACATTCTTTATCAGACCAGTTCTGGGTGGTCTGGGTATTTTTCATGTTTTTTTCATATATAATGTTGTTGATATCCAAATATAGCTGATTCAGTAAGTATTCCATCTGCTCAGGAAGTACTGGGTTTATTTTGATTTACTCCATCTTGTTTTCAAATGTCTGAATGACTTTATGTAGATCCTTACTCATAATTTTGCCTCTCTTCAATCTATTTTTCCCTGTGCAAATTAGATCAGCTAAAGGCCCTGGATATTCCAGGGTGTTAAATGTTTTTTTCTTCGAACTGGACTTTCACACATATGGGGGCATGATCACATCCCGGTCTCATTTGTACATGGAGTTCTGTTATAAGTTTTACCATCTCCATATTACATAAGACACAGTCTATTGTAAGCTGACCACTAGATGAAAAATATGTGGTTTTGGCCTCTAAGTCACCATTTATTCTGCTGTTCATTATCAGCAGCTCATTCTCCTCAATTAATTCAATTAATGTTTTTCCTTGTTCATTTGTATTTAAATCTTGACACTTCCTGGGACCTATTACTTCAGTAGCTGCCACTGCTGAGAAGATCTCCTTTTGGTCAAATAGTGCCACTTTAACATTAAAGTCCCCAGCAATCAGAAAGTTGTTATTCAGAAATTTAAAAAAAAAAATTCATCCATATCTTTCATTAAGTGTACCCCTAATTGTAGGTTATTTTGTTTTTTTGTTCTTGGTGGAATATACACATTAATGTAAGTAATGGGAATCGAATTCCAAATTAAGTTTTGTGCAATGTAGTTCTGATCAATTTTTATAGTGTCTTTTATTATGATGTCTTTTTTAATTTAAATGTACATTGACAAATCTGCTTTACATCTACCATAATTTGCATATTTGGTTTCTGGGGAGTTTATAAGATGATAACCATTTAGATTAATTATGGTGCTTCCCTGAGTTTCATGAAATAAGATGACATCCTTGCTATACATAAAGTCAATCCATTCGGGGTCATTAAGTTTTCCCTTTAATCCAGCAATATTCCATGTTATAAAATGTATTGTCCTTTCTAATTTACCCAATGAAATATTATTCAAATCACTTCTTTCCACAGGCATTAAATTATTCATCAGTCACTCATTATGAAGAAACAAAGCATCATATTTGTTTGAAATGGAAACACTGTAACAATTTTGCAAATTCTCAAGTGGTAATGGGCTGGGTAAATTGGTTGGGGTACATACAGTAGCTTCATTGTCTTTTTCTTTGGCCAAAATATCATAATCCACTATTTGAAGACCCATAGTATCCAGAATATTTATATTATCTACAATCATTTTGTATAAACTGTCATATTTTATTGAAAGTTTAACTTGGTCAAAATCAGGATTATTGCTTAGTCAAGTGACCAATATAGCATCAGGGTCTTTGACAGATATGTATAGAATTTGCTCTAGTAGATTGGTCAATATTTGTTTAGTTTTTGAGGGATTCTCATTTTTGGACCGACTAAGGCCATAGAGAGACAAGGTCTTTGAAACCTTCATTTCATCTTTAATGGCAACATTTTCTTGTTTCTCCCTCATTGGAGAACTGAGTATTTCGCTATCAATAATATCAACCCCAACCAAATCCAGCAAGGGCGTCTTCTTAAAATCTCATTTGCAATGGTGTTCCCTTGCAGGATAACATTCACCTGCCCTGACTTATTGTCCAATTTCCACCTGTATACATCATTTATTTTCATTTCTGCAGGAGGAATCTTCAAAATATGGGTACAGAAGTTGGAGAATGCACTTTGTAATTTCCAAACATTTTCATTAGGAGTTGCACTTAGCTCAGATATACCAAGATACTGTTGCTGATCACATATTTTTAAGTTTAGTTGATCTCTATTTATAAAATTAACAGAGCATCCTGTTTTTTTCCAAAAACCTACTGTTAAGCCAGATTTGATTGGCAATTCTAACAGCAGAACAAAAAATAAAAACACACTCAATACTCTTTACATCCCTAGCCTTCAAAACTTGTATAATATCGGCTTCCTTTAAATCGACTCCTGTAGTAGTTCTAATTAAGTGCATAATCTTTTCCTTATTTTTTCCTATTAACTTGTTAGTTTCCCATTTGTAACCATATAAAGCCAAGATTGTACATTCTGAAATATTATAAAGTCCATCCTGTTTTTGGTTGGGTAGTATCATTAATGACCCCAGATTTTGGACCTGCTGTGTACTGTGTAAGTTACAAGTATTAGCCTGTACCTTTCTGGTCCAGTTTTTCCAGTCATTTCTAAAAGCCTTAAGCTCCAATTCAAACCTATTTATCTGTGTAGAGATAGTTTCTAACTTCATTTTATGATCAGGATCAATCAGTTATTTGTTTACAGGATTACATCCTAATGATTGGATCTGCTGGAATTTTTTATTTTTATCCTTTCTTTCTTCTATTTTATGTGTTTCATTTGTAATAAAACAGCCAGTGCTAGCTTCCAGCTGATTAGTACTAGCATTAAAGCACTGACTAGTACATTCCGTCATAGAGCCTTCTAATTCAGCCATACATTTTTATTGCAGTTCTTTCTCATTCTCCTATTCATTTTATTTTGTTTCTTCATTTTTGGGAAGGGGATTACTCTAACAAGAGTTTCTGGAATGCATACTGTGAAAAAGTCTGGTCTTAAATTAGATTCATGATTCAAAATCATGGAAGGAGATTTAGTCCGTGGAATCAATTTATCTAATTTGAGTAAAATGTCATCCAGCCAAAACCCATTTATGGCAATACTGCCTTTCAGATTTTCAATTTCATTGTGAACAGCAGCTAGCTGGCCTAGAATGATTATATGGGCAGCATACAGATCTTTCATAACATTTTTAGTCCTTCATTCAGACTAAAAGGATAGGAGGAAACTGAATCTATATTTGCTCCTGCATTATTGTTAGTCTATTGTGGGTTTGGTAATCTGCCTTTTGGTCCAATTAAACCTAATTTATTAAGGCTGATTAAGGTGTCGTGCAAATCCATAGAGATACCTTTTAACTCATGGACCAAGTTTGAATTCTGGTTTATTTCTGGGCTACTTGGTTCTGGAGAAAAATCCAGAGAATTGGAGGAAGAATCATGATACAAGTCTATCGAGACTTCATTACCCTGATTCTTGGTTACATTATTGTTATTATTAATAGATTTGGTTTAATTTAATTTAATTGTTCCTACAGATACATCCAAAAGACAATGTTCTTCATCTGAAAAGAAGGAGGTTTTGTCTTTATTAAACACCTGAGAAGTGGAGGATAACCTAGAGCTATCCTGTCCAGAATCACGGTCCGTCAACTTATTTCTACTACTAATAGGGATACATGAAACAGAAGCTTCTATGCTCCTTTCTACCTCAGCCTCTATGGTCATTTTATTTGTAAAGTGATCATTCATTTTTGACTATTTAGTTTGCCTTTATTCTGTTGCTTACTCCTTTAATCACTTTGGCTCCTTTTAGTATTCTTTTTTCTTGACCTTTTTACATATTGAGACTTATTTTTTTAAGGGGTCAATTTGTGCCAGTTTCCCACTCTCTAGTTGAATCATATCATCAGAATTGTTGATAGAAATAACCATTGACTGCAGGAAACTCATACAAGAATCAGTTATAGTAATAGGTTCTTCAGTGTTTGCTGCAGCAGCAGCTTGTCTGCTAGTATTAACCATTTAAACTGAAGTATACTCTCCAAATCTATTACAACTTGTATACCCCCTAAAAAGGAAGGAGAACACCCAACAATATCTTAGTCCAGAGAGTGTAATATAACTTATGAAAGTCTAAGACAAGTCCAGGATTTTCCAGAAAGAGAAAATGGACATCACCAGGTTTCCCTTTATTCGCACCACAGTTTCTACACATTTTAATTTCAGTTTTAGTTTCACCAGAGGATACCTTCTGTTGCCTTTGTTGCCTTTTGATGCCTTTTATTGCCATTCCCAATGCAAGTCAACTAGTCTTTAGGTTATAAGCTTTAGGGATTGTGATACCGTAAAGGTTCAATTTTCTTTCAAAGTCTTGTACATGTGGCACCAGCAGGGACTTCACCAGTATAATCACTAAGAAGAGTTAAGCATATACATATATTTTAAGCGTGCACTTTCTTTATATACCTTACATAACACTGCTTTATAAAGCACTTTATAAACTAGCACATAAAGGTAAATATTTCAGTAGGGATAGAAATATTTAAAGCAGCTGGCATCTGTTGTAAAATATATATCACACTGACTGACTAGGCCTCTAAATTGGTTATGTTGGTTATGTCAAAAAGCAGAATGAAACAAAGTTTCTAAAATGTAAGCCTGTATGTAATTACTATAAATATTCTGCAACCATAGATAGCTGAACTTACTCATGCTTGAAGTAGATGTTGCATACTGTGACTGATAAAGTGTGGCTGCAGAATGTGACACAGATGAAGCTCAAATGAGATGAGGCCCCAGAAAAGGGAATCAGCCCCTAAGTTGCTCTCAGTCTCTCTGCAGTCAGTAAATTGTGCTAGTGCTGGGGAGCTAAGCTAAACTAAGCATTGAAGTAAAAATCCATACATTAACCCAGGAGATCACAGGGCAAGCACAAGACAAACACAGAGGTATTTAAATAAAAAGGTGTAGCAATAAAATATGACTCTTCTAAATAGAAATAAAGTCCAACCCATTAACAGGTATGCTGCTCAAAAACTTCGCTTCTTGTATCAATTTCCAATCACCACTTCTCTTGGAGGAGTTTTCTCATCTCATATTAAAGTGCACTTCTTCTCTCCATCTAAGCTGCCTGACTGGCCCTCACACTCGCACACAATGCAACAACAGCGACCACCTCCTTGCGGCTTTCCTCCTTTGGCAAGGGAGAAAAAATAGAGATAAAGAGGATCCAAAATGGATTAGAGAAGTAATAAGATTTACTGGAAAGACTGCATCCACTAGGCAGTAGGTGGCATACCTTTTATAAAAATAAAACATGCAATGCAGTCCTGCTATCTTTGTCTACTCCTTAGACAATAGGTGAGCATAACAACAGCTGTCCTCCTCCTCCAGCAGCTGTCAAGATGTGGTGGCAACAATAAGATACGTATGATCTGATCTCTGTACTGCACCCTATTTACACTGTATCTCTGAAATCAATTGTCTGTTTCTTCTGCAAAATAAATAATACAAACAATAAATAAATAAACTACTTTTAAAAAAGTGCTATACATATAAATGTCAGGAGTTTAGTTTCAAAACTAGATCTTTTAAAGTTGTGGGTGGACACAACTAAAACAGATGCAATGATTATATCCAAAACATGGTTCAGTAAAACATCTCAGATAGCATGGTGGCCATCTCAAACTACAATATGCTTAGGCAGGATAGCTCCTTCAGAGGTGTTAGGGGGTGTAATTTATATAAAAGAAACACTGACTGGTCATCTGAAATTATCTAAATCTATCCCTAAACTTTTAGATTTTTTTTTTGGTAATACAGGTTATATGTGCAAATATTTTTAATTTTCATATAACAGTTGGCTATATACCCCCATCAGTACCATCAGAAACGTTAACCAATCTACATTCTTTGATAGCACCTTTCACCCATTCTGAATTACTTTTGTTAGGTAAGCATAATTGGAATATATCTGATCCATCATTAACCTTGACAAATCTGTCTGGTTCATTAAATGTGTTTTTTTTTTGCTTCTCCTCTGGCTTCCTGTTGGCCACTCCTTTGTGCCACCAAGGCTCAGTGCCATCCTGGAGCTGTCACCATCTGCTGCCCCATCTGCACTGTGACCCCAGGTAACCCAACATAACCCTTTGATATGTGGGACCCTCCCACGTGGCCCCATAACTGGGAGAGGAAAAGAACCCACAGGTGTCTATTACGTATCCCAAGCATGGCAAGGGTCAGCATGGACACCTCTGGGCTATCGTGGTGGTGGGGACTGGCAGCTGTCATCCAGCAAGTTGAGGGGTGCATTTTCCACTTTCCTCCCAAGTCATCCACACACTCCCATAATGGGCAAGTGTCAGGGTCCTGGGGCCATGGCTTTCAGGCACAGCATTGAGGCCACATGCCACCAAGACACCACCTGAACCATCCCCAGGAGCTGACAAACAGTGGTCTGGGAGGGAAGCATCCAAAGGATGTTCTAAATTACCTATCTGCTGGCTCTGCTCCTGATGTCTGGACTCAGGGTGTAAATCCAGGTTGCCAGCATGCCAAGTGAACACCCATTGCTTGGTGCCATGGAGCCAGCTGGTGCATTACATTTAATACAAATTGTAAACTTGCCCACCAGACCTAATAGTAGTGATCATACTAAAGATACTTTTTTTTATATCGCTGTTTGCCCCCCCCCCATAGCTACCTGGACTTTCTTCAGGTCCCCCTCTAGCTCCTTACTCCATCAACCTCTCCCTCCCTTGGGGATCCACAAGGAGCTTTGTTCCAGGGCTTTGGTGATTGTCACTACCAGCCATGGGGAGACATAGAATTTTGTGTGTTTTTTCTCCCCTTCTCTCCCAGAGCAGTGGTGCACACAGGTGAGCATGCATATGTGGAGGAGTGCGTGTGTGCTCCTGGAAACCACATGCTCCTGTCCACCCTCCCTGACATACGTCAGTCCCCAGACCTACTGTGATCTAACATCCAGCCTCCACCAGGTGTCAGTCGAGAGCGAGCAAATTATTTGCAAAGGCATCAAGGCTTTCAGTGAAACATTGCTTAATTTGCCTCCCCCACCTACTGTTTGTTTTCGTCCTCTCACAGTCACACATCCTCCTTTTTCTTTTTGAGAGCTTAATAAATCTAAATTTTATTATGAAATGGTTAAGCTAGATATTGAGCAGGGTGCTGGGTGTGACAGGATTGAATCTTATTTTCTGAAAATTGGAGCTCCTAAGTTTGTCAAATATTTAACTTTTTAAATAAAATGTCCCTTTTGCACTGCTGATGTTCCTCAAGATTGCAAAACTGCCTTTGTAACACCCATTGTTAAAGTGTGTGTGGAGGGAAGGGGCAGCTTCTTACTAAAACTGTTGCTGACCAATATCCATTTAGAAATACCACTTTCTCTCAGTGCAGTTTAACCCCTGCAAGGTATATATATTTTTAAATCAAGGATGGAAATGAGAAAGGAAAAGTGTGGCCTACTGGGATTCAAACCTCAGATCTCTAGTATGCCATTCCAGCGCTCTAACCATTAAGCTACAGGCTCACTGGTCAAAGCATCTGAGGAATTTTCCTTACAGCCACACACACACTCCTTTCTCTAGTATTGCACAATTATGCAACTAGGAACCAATGTTAGAAATACCACTTTCTCTCAGTGCAGTTTAACCCCTGCAAGGTATACATATTTTTAAATCAAGGATGGAAATGAGAAAGGAAAAGTGTGGCCTACTGGGATTCAAACCTCAGATCTCTGGTATGCCATTCCAGCACTCTAACAATTAAGCTACAGGCTCACTGGTCAAAGCGTCTGAGGAATTTTCCTTACAGCCACACACACACTCCTTTCTCTAGTGTTGCACAATTATGCAACTAGGAACCAATGTTAGAAATACCACTTTCTCTCAGTGCAGTTTGACCCCTGCAAGGTATACATATTTTTAAATCAAGGATGGAAATGAGGCAATATCCATTTAGTCATCAGTAGTAAAGATTTAAAAAAAAAAAATATGTAAGCAATAACCCATGGCAGGTTGTGGGGTTATCGGCATTTAATCCATGCCTGAGGTTCATTGTGAGGCACAAGGCCACAGGCTGAGTGTCCTCAGAGCTCCCTGGTGTGGATTAAATGCCTATAACCCCACACCCTGGAGTGGGTTATTGCACTTATAACATGGGTTACCTTACACATACTCTAGAACCCCCAAATATAGCTGCTGCCCCTATTTTACTGGTAAAAATGGAAATTATCCTCCCGCTCTACAAAGTAGTCCCTTAGCAAACATTTGTTTTCTTGGCTTGTATGCATCTACAACACTCACTATTTGTCTATAGATGTACTTTCTGTTGTTTGCCATGCATTACTACCTAGCACAGTATGGCACAGCCTGATTATATGAGGATCTAGCACACTGACACTGAATGTCTTTGGCCCCCATTTCTGTGCCTTCCTGGTGAAATATTTCAATAAATAAATAAGTAAACGAGGAGTTTGCTCCATTGTTCATGTCTTTTCCAGCTGGTGACTGTGCATTAAAGATGTCCCTCTTCACTTCTTTAGGATGGGCAAGCTGTTCAGACTTATGGGGGTAGAGACTGAACTACCGCACAGAGCGAATGTCTGTGTTTAGCTGGAGTGCACAGCACATATGCTCAGTGGTTGCTTCAATATACAGCTGTGCTACAACTTCTGCACTCATTAGGTGCATGAACTGTTAAAAAATAAATAAAGCTCAGGCCAAATTTGAAACCCACTGCCACTGTTCTCTTAACACTCCCAGCTCCATAACACCACCACAAGCTCTATGTCCCTTACTACAGTCACTTGCTGTCTCCGCTGGCAATGCATCCCATCCTGCTGTTGCTCGCTAATATCACAGTCTTGCTGCTTTCTCTGACTCTCTCTCTTTCAGTAATTGCAGATGGCAGTGACTGTGGCAGAGGAAATGGCAGCACATTGCCCATCTTGCAGGACAGCCAAGGAGTGCTATTGTGTCTGTCGCTTTCTGTCTCTGTGACTGCTACTTCCCCAACCCAGTTACACAACTTTCACATGGCTGCCTGACTAACTTCACTGCACGTACAGACCATCTCAGACTGGGGGGACAGGGCTGCCCATGGGAGCCTAAGCAGGAGCTACACAGTATGACTACTCAGTCTACATAGCTGAATACTAATATCGACACATGGTAGTTGCTACGTGACTGTTTACTTTTATAGTTTTGTGCCATACTCACTGCTGTGTATGTCATTTCTTAGAACATAGGAGGAATCATAATACAAGTTAAGCTGATGTGCTGTCATGAAGGGGGGGCTGGGGAGGTAAGATGCACCTACATATTACTAGATGTGTAAAATTGCAGTGGATAACAACTCTGCCACATATTTAGACTTTCTTTGCTGTTTATTTATTTATTTTGCTTTTGTTTACCAGGTAAGCACACTAGACAGCCAAGTGCCTATTTTCAGGAGTGACCTGTGAGGTTACAAAGGTAACAGATATAAACATTACAGGGAACAATACCATCAGCATTTAGGCAGAGACAAGATAACATACAATAACATCAAGCACTGACAGAGTCAATTGATAGATAAATAACAACATATATGCAGGCATGGTCAGTATCGTTCAATCAGGGATTCATCGATAAATCCTAGGGGTGCAGAAGGGATAGGGAGATTAGGAGGAGTGGGGAGGAGAGAGAGATGGGAAAAAATGGGAAGAGATTTTACTAAGTAAACCCTCAGAGAGCAGTCAGGGCAGGGAGTGGACCCAGTGCTTGGGGATACAGTTAACACAGCTAACTGAATCAAGAAACCTCAGCAGAGGAAGTGCAATTTGATAAAACATGATGCTCATCCCCCAGCAGGTTTAGCTGGGAATAAAGAGCCTCAGCCCTGGGTCTAGTTCACACAGAGACAGTCAGAGGCCAATTTAAGGAAGTTCCATAAGGAGGTTTTAAAGCAAGGATGTGAGGTGGTGGAGCGGGTGATGGCAGGAAAAGAGTTCCCCACTCTGGGTGCGTAGGTGGCAAAAACCCGCTCACCCGCAAGGGTTCGGGTTTTTGGGACAAGTAGAGCCTGTAAGTAACTGGATCTTAGGTGGTAGAAGGAGGTTCCATGTAGGAGGCATTGGGCGAGAACAGCAGGGGTGGTGGTTTGGGCAATGTTGTCGATAAAGTTGCCAAAGACAAATGTGCGGTGCTTTTCTGGAGGAAGCCATTCTAGCCGTGAGTAAAACTCACAGTGATGTGTAAGGTGGGAGGCAGAGACCGCAATTCAGCATATGTTGTTATATGCAGTGTCCCATACTGTGAGATTGGTTTTCAGGACAGGGGCAAAGGTAACAAGCCCATAACAGAGCATGGGAGGAAGGATCCCCTTAGCAAGTGCAAGTCGTGCAGCCGGGGTGAGACAGCTTTTAGCTCTATAAGCCAGTCCCAGTTTTCTGTTTGATGCCTTACATATGTTCTGCATATGCAGGGTGAGGTCAAGTCGTGGGTCAAGTGTTATGCCTAGGTACTTGACAGAGCTAACAGCCCTCAGGGGGAGCCATCTGCTCCAAGGATGTTTAGGGGACCTAGGCAGGATGAGGTCTTGGCTCTAGAGCCAAAGAGCATGACCTGAGTTTTATTGAGGTTGATGGTCAGCTTGTGGCCCATAAGCCAGGTTTGAATAAGGTTGAATTGGTCCGATACTACAACTGATGAGCGGTCCCCTAGCTTTCAATTGTGTACAATGTAGAATTCAGTGCCGCCCTGTGGTAACTGACATACAGACATTACCAGGGCATGTTTGTTTGTGTGTTTCTAGCCATTCTCTTTTGAAGAGAATATATTTGCCAGTGCTTTGCTAATTTTCTCCTACTACACAGCCATCAGTAAGATCTTGTCGCTAAGATAAGAAAACAAATGGCTGCTGCTGGAAACAGAGCTGCACTAACATTGTAGATCCCTCCAAAACGTGAAGCTCCCTAGAGTACTAGGAAAAAAAAATCCGGCAACACAACCACGCATTAAAAAGGAAATTTAATTCATGGCCACCTGATATGTGTCCTCCAATCAAATTAATTACTGTAGGTAACCCATGTTATGAATATAAATAACTTGTTTCATACTTGCCAAATTCAGTTTAATTTCTGATAAGTAATCTTTTTGAAAAGGTCGCAGTACTACACACATAGGCCCGGATATTCAAACTGCGCCCAAAATGTGCGCAACAGCAGGAGCAAGCACAAACCAATTGCGCATATGTGCAACAGGTGCGATATTCAAACATGGAGCAGAACAAATTGCGCAAGCAGCCAACGTCTGAATATCGCACTAACTGTGCCATAGCACAACCAGGAAGCAGAAGCTGAGCAGAAATGTTGCGCTATAGTGCAACCAGGGCAGCCCAGCTGAACAGTGCAGAGGTGCCATAGTGCAAACAGAGCCCCCCCCAGAGCAATGGAACTGCACATCCAGGGAGGCAGGCTGGGGCCCGCCGCCAGCCATGCCACACATGGGCACAGGAACACACTGCAGAACCAACACCACACCTGCACACCCCAAGCACAGCATCACTGGGGGTGTGACGGATGATCTACTGGCCCATGGGGACAAGCCAACAAAGCACAGCAGAGCCATGACACCCCAGCACAACCACTGGCAGGCTGAGAGTGCCACACACAGGGGTTGACAACCACAGTGCACATCAGCCCCGAGACGCACAGCACACCCGCACCGTGACCCCAAGACACCACCCATGTGCAGTGACTGGCACTGCAGGAAACCATGCATCCCCCCCAGCACACGTCAACCCCGTGCAGCACAGAAGCATACAAGCCAGACACACCCTGTGCACCCAGCAGTGGGTGGCAGCAGAGCAGCAAGACCAACAGAAAGTCACTGCCATGCTGGAATGCCTCCCATGCACACATGCACGCACACACACACACGCACACACATATACCAGGACCATACCACCCCAGATGGCATGTACACCACTGCAACTGAGCACCCATAGCCAGCTGCAAATCAGAGACCAACGAATATTCATATCAAAATATAAATGTATATTTACATTTTCAAATAGTAAATAACAAAACAATAAACAACAACTATTTACAAAGGGGGCGGGTACAAGGTAGGGGTGTTCAAGGGTAGGATGAACAACTTGGAGAGGGAAGGCAGGGTGATAGGGATGGGCTAAGTGGGAAGGGTATTGAGTCCTAAGGCCCAGCCGGCTGGTCATCCTGTGCCTGGTTCCGCACTCCCCTGTGACGCCTCCTCCACAGGCCATGGCGTCTGATGGACTCAAGGATGGCCTGGTTTTCAAGGGACACCTGTGTCAGGCCCCGAATGTCTCGCTGAATCCTCCGGAGAACCTCGAGGCCTAGGAAAATGGGAACACAGTCAATGGCTGTGACTGACCACAACCCTGAACACCACCCAACCTGCAAGCCATATAGCCCAATGTCCCACCTGTGATGGCATGCACCACCCACAGTGAACATGCACATGGCCATCACAAACAGGCAGCACCAGCTATGTGCACCACTGCACACACACACACACACTGCCCATGTCCATCACAGCACAAACAAGGCTGTCAAGTGGCGGTAGCAGCGTGGTGCGATGCCAGTTACACAGCTATGTGCCCAGTGCATGCATGGACCACCAGTGACGATACACAGACGTGCTGTGATACTGGACAGTGATGCATGTCACCTGTCGTATACATACATAGCTACATAGACAGTGTCGGCAGATAAGGGCCTATGGCCCACCCAGTCTGGCCATTTGAGCTTGTCAGTTCACCTTGTTTTCCTGTAAGTCTGTTGCACCTTACCCCTGACCTCCAGAATTCCTTTATGTCTATCCCGTGCATTCTGAAATCCCGTGATTGTTTCAGCCCCCACCACTTCCTCTGGCAGGGTGTTCCACTTGTCCACCATCCGTTCTGTGAAGAAATTCTTTCTCATGTTTCCTCTGAATCATCCTCTCTCCAACTTCATCCCATGCCCTCTAGTCCTGGAACATCTTTTTCGCTTAAAAATAGTGTTTTCCTGCACCCTGTTCCTCCCTGTAAGATACTTGTATGTCTCTATCATATCCCCTCTCTCCCTCCTCTCCTCCAGGGAGTACATGTTCAGTTCCTTCAACCTGTCTTCATCGGACTTGTGATGCAATCCATGCACCATCTTTGTTGCCCTCCTCTGAACCTTCTCTGCCCAGTCTATGTTCTTACGTAGGTATGGTCTCCAGAACTGTACACTGTACTCCAGGTGGGGCCTCACTAGTGTCTTGTATAGTGGAATTATGACCTCCCCTTTCCTGCATGGTTGTGTTGTGCAGGGCTGGTGGTCTTCCCCAGCATGCAATAGCATCCATGAAGTAATGATACTCCACTGCTCAAGCAGCTGGGTCTGCCGCTGATGATGCTGCTGCTGCTGTGGGTGCAACACCCACCAGTACGGGGCCCTGGCAGCCCTCCTCACCCGTGCCTGCATCCTCACATCCGGCCTGTGGGAGTCATATGTTGAGACAAACATCAGTGTGACTCCAAAGCAGACTTCCCTGCCCCAGTGAGAGTGCCCTGTCCACACAGCCAGACCCATGCATCTCACACCTGCACACACTGACACAGCCAACCATGGCAGAGCCATCACCTATGCACAGCCACCAAAACACACTCACACCTCTACAGAGAATACAGGTGCATAGATGGTACACCCACCTGGCCCTGGGCACCACGCCCGCCTGTGCGTGACCGCAGCCGATCAAGACGATCCGGATCCCTCCGGCAGAGGTCACCGTACCGGTGCCGGCACTGCTCAGCTGACCGGCACCATCCAGTGACCCCCACCAGGTTAGTGGCCACTTGCTGCCACACCTGCATCCTGGCAATGGTGAGGGGCGCCTCACCATAAAGTGCCCCATAGTGGGGCTCCACTAGGGCCACCACGTTGGCCAGTTCAACTGGGCTCCACTGAACTGCTCTTCTGTGAGCCATGGTACCAACTTTACAGCAGGCAATATGGCGCCCGTTGTGCCGTAACCCCACGTGGAGATGTTGCGCAATAGACCACCACAGGTTCCAATCGCGCTGTTCGAACAGCGCCGTCACTTCACATAGCGCTGTCGCCAGACAGCGCAATAGGGCCGTACACATGGCAGCCGAACAGGGCCAGGGGGCACAGGTCGGACACAAGGTCATGGGCAATGACGCAAGGCCACGCACAGCGCCATCTGACGTATACGCATCCTGCGCGACCGACCAGCTGCGTACCAGTGCCACAGTGGACTATTGGGCAGTAGTGCCACAGTGCCATATAGTGCCCAGTGCTGTAGTGCCACTGGCACAATGGTGGCCATGGGCTGAATTGCCGATCGCGCACAGCATGTCAGCAGCGTGGCAGATGCCTGCGTAAGCTATCTGGGCATGCGCAATGCAGTGTACCACACAGTCACAGATCTGCGCCATTGGCTCAGCCGACTCAACCGTATTGTGCAAAGCGCAAATTCGCGATATTCAGCCGACACATGCAAATCATCTGATCAGCCATTCAAAGGCGCAGTGGCGCAATTTGCATGTCATTATAGTTGCTCCACTCCTAATTTGCATGCATTGCACTATAAATGTGCGACGTTGGGCTGTGCTGGCCAGATTCGGTTACTGCAGGTGAGAGGTGAGTTGCATGCTGTGTGATGTTCTGGACAATGGTCATGGGAAAATGCTGTAGACTTCACAGTGACAGGTGTCCACTTGCCCCCATACAGATTGCCATGACCGAGCAGAGCCAAGGTGAGGGTGAGGATGGTGGGCATAGGAGGAGGCCCAACTTTACCCCAGCAGAGACAGAGGCCCTCTTCCAGGCCTACCTGGATGAGGATCCAGTACTGAGTGGACGGAGGGGCACCCCTCAGTCCCGTGCAGCTGCATGGGAGGGGGTAGCTCGGGCCGTGAACCTGCACAGGAAGCCACCAGCGCTCCATGCAGGAATGCAAGAAGAAGATGGGGACAGACCGCAGGAAGTTGAAGGAGAAGGTGGCAGCCTTCAGGGCGGCACGTGCTGGCACTGGCGGGGGCCCACCAGTGGTGTTGGAGCTGACCCCGGCTGAGGAGACACTGGTTGCATCAGTGCAGCAGAGCGCTATTGAGGGCATACCAGGAGGTGGATTCCAGACAGGTGGAAGCCAATCACTGCGGTATGACATGGTGGTGGTGTTGGGGGGTTGGGGGAAGGTTGTTCACATGCACTCACATGCTCTCTTTCTGTTACAGATCCTGTTCATCTTCAGGAGACAGTGGTGGTGGGTCCAGGCAGTGATGATGACCTGCTGGACATGGAGGAGGGTCCATCACCTCATCACCCAGCCAGCAGGCACTGCAGCAGCATGACGCTGGGCTGCCAACTCTGGTGTCGGTGATTCGGTGTGGGGTTGCACAGCCTGTGTCTCAGCAGTCTGGCATGCAAGCATGCCAGCACGCTGTGACTATGGCTGTAGCACGTACCTGCACCATTGATGATGCAAGGACTGCAATGGGCAGTGATAGGTGTGTGTCCCACGACGGACACACAGCAGGCCAGCACGTGCCCCTGGGCCTTTCTGGTTCCAACTTGTGTACCAGCATGCTGGCACAGTCCCAGGCTGTGCCTGTCAGCACCGGTGGGGCAGCACTTGTGGCTGTGCAGGTGTCTGGCACTGTTGCTAGCACAGCGGTGGAACGAGTGGACCCTGGGGCACAGCAGTTGGCAGGGTAGCAGCAGCAGTCACCCACCAGGTCTGGGGGTACAGTGTCAATCGGTGGCACATGTCCGCCGCCCTTTGATCCACCCATTCCTAATCCTGGCGAACAGCGCCCACCCTCAAGGGGTGTTGTGCATCAGGACCTTCCACACCCTGGGGGACAGGAAGCTATTGGGGCACAGTACCCATTGGACGAGCACACCCACCTGCTGAGGGAATCAGTACAGCTGCAGAGGCAGGTTGCAATGTCTGTGGAGGCACTGTCTGTGGCTGTGGAGTGGCACAGCAGGGAGTGTGCTCTGGACCGTGCAGAGCTGGTGCGTATGCGGACGGATATGACCGCCACCATTGACAGGCTGACCCAGGCAGTGGTCTCTGTTGTGGATGCATTGGGCACACAGTCAGGTGCCCCTGTACCGCACACCCCACACAGTTCACTCTCCACTCCCCGTTCCCGGTGTCATGCGACACCAGGCCTGTCGACGCCGGGTTCTGCTGTGGCCATCCCGAGCACCTCTGGTGCAGGTTTGTTCGGCATGCTGCAGACCCCTGTGTGGGCAAGGTTGCATTCACGCAGTGGGACCCCTGGTGGTGCAACAGTGCCACCCCATGTGGCCCCTGCTCAGCCTGCCAGTGCTGTTGGGTCATGGTGGGCCGCCACACATCTGTGTTGGCCGTGGGACATTGCTACATGACTGAGCTGTCTCCCAGTGCGGGCCCTGTCTGGTGCTGCCATGTGTGCAATGTGTGTCATGGTGGGCAGTGCACTGCTGGGTGCTCTGCTCACCACGCCGACACACGGACCACCTGCACACCCTCCCAACTGCTGTCCACAGGTGCGTGTGCATGATGATGCCTGCATTGTACTGTACACCAAGGTGCAAGGGTGCCCAGCATCTGACACACGTACTTGGACAGTACAGGTGGTGGAGGTGGTCGGTGGTGCTGTGTGTTAGCAATGTCGGTTCTGCTGTGCTGTGCATCTGCCCATGTATGCTCTGTGCCTGGTGTGTGTGTGTCCATATGAGTGCTCACCCCTCCCTGATGGTGTGTTTGTATGCCTGGACCCTTCCACTCCCCTGGCCGTCATGCAACCCTGGTGTGTTACCCTGTGTGCCTGTGGTTTGCGCATGGACAGTGTTGGTTGCACATGTCCCCTTGACTTACCTGTCTTGTGCATAGTGCTCCTCTGTGATGGTGTCCCGGTGCAGCTGGGCCTGCCGGATCAGTCGGGGGTCCCGCCGTCCTAGGGGGGGCTGCTCATCACCATCAACACTGGCGCCACTGGCGTCCCCATCGCTGTCCCCCTCTTCAACCTGTACGGCTATCCCATAGTCTTTGGCCATGTTGTGCAGGATGCAACAGGCCAGGAATATCCCACAGGCCTTTTGGGGGCTGTACTGTAGGGCACCGCCGGAGGTGTCTAGGCATCGGAAGCGTGCCTTGAGCATCCCAAACACCCGCTCTATGATGTTGCGTGTGGAAACATGTGCCTCATTATAGCGTTGCTGCGATGGGGTCATGGGCGCTGCGGTGTGAGCAGCCAGGGCCAGTGGGTATCCGCTGTCACCTGTGTGGAGATAGTGGAGATCAGTCTCATGTTCATGTCCATATTGCCCATATCCCTGTGTGCCACTACCATGGCACCTGTGGCATTCCACCCTTGCCCGAGTTTGCATTCCATACATGTGTACTCACCCACTAGATGTCCTGTGGGATGTCCCCACTCTCGAATCGATGGCACAGTGCGGACTGATACCATATGAAGGCATCATGTGCTCCACCAGGGTGTGGGCACAGACATTGATTATGCCCAGTGGCATCACACCACCTGGCAGTTGACACTGGAGAATTCCTTTCTGTTCCTATGTCCGAGCCCATCGGACCAGGTGGCAGCGCGAATGGCCACATGGGTGCAGTCTATGGCCCCAGCACGCCAGGCAGTACATGCTACCCTGTGGAACTCCTGCATGTTTGCTGTACGCTCTGCCGCGGTGCTGGGGAAATGGATGTACTCCGCAGCATGTGGCAGCAGTGCGCTGAGGAATTGGGTGAGGATGCATGACGTGGCCAACTGTGTGATGCCTGTGGTGTTCCCTGTCAGCCTCTGGAAGGTGCCTGTGGCGAGCAGGCACATGCAGGCTGTCACTTTGGTCTCCACCGACAGAGTGTGACTCCATCGTGAGGGTGCCTGCATCACATCACTGCACAGCTCACAGAGCCGTCTCAGTATTGCCCTGTTCAGGCGGTACCGGCCCACGATCTCTACATTTGTGTACAGCTCAAAGCTGATGCGGGCATGGTACTGCCTGTTGGGGGCATACCGCCGAAGGGCCCTTCCACGGCCACATCCCCCTGCAGCATGCATTCTCACCCCCCTCATTACAGCTTCCATGTGGAAGCTGGCACTGTTCATCTCTCTGGCTTCTGACCCCCCCCCGGCTGGTGTTGCTGTGTTACCCCCGCTGTCCTCACTGCTACTTCCACTGCACCGGGCACCCCCCCGCTGGCCTCTACAGCCTATGGCCCACACTTTCCTTGCCTGCCCTAGCCTGTCTGTTGTCTGTCTGTCTGTCTGTCTGTCTCTCTCTCTCTCTCTCTCCCCCACTTGGCAGCCTTGTAGCTTTCTTGCGCCGCTTCCTTGAGCCTTTTTATTTTGGCTCATTTCCACTAGTGCGCAATTTCCGGCTGTGCCCCTATTGCGCATCGTGCAAGTCTTTGAATATCGCATTGCGCTCTTTATGCATGGATCCACCCCCTTCAGTTGCGCATGCCTTCATTTTCATTGCGCTGTTGCTCAGCATGTTTTCGGTGGCGCAACTGCCTCCTTCTGAATATCGCAAAATGGCGCAATTTTGGACTTGCGCATGCGCAACCCTGTTGCGCATGGTGCAACCCTTTTGAATATCCGGGCCATAGTATTCAGAGTGATGAGAGATTGTTACACTGCTTTTGATGACAGATTTTATTCTCCAGCAGTTTTCCTGGACTTATCAAAGGATTTTGACACAGTGGATCACTGCCTATTATTAAATAGGCTGAGATCCACTGGTCTGAATTTTTCAACTTTAATTTACTTTGCTTCATACTTAAACCATCAACTGCAATGTGTCAAAAGTGGAGATGCTTGTTTTGACTTTGTTACAGTCACAGAAGGGACTCTGCAGGGCTCAGTGTTGGATCCTTTATTATTGTTACCATTTATTAATGATCTGCTAAAATACTGTTCTGTGCACGCAAACTTGTTTATGTATGCAGACAATGCAAGTTTGTATTCTAAGCATAAGGACCCAACAAGAGACATATATTTCCTCCAGAATGACATTAACAAAATACAGGAGGCTTTATATGGTCTTACAATTTTGTTGAACACAAATACTAAAACAAAACAAAAATGAATGTTGTTTTGCAAAGAGACTAACAACAGTATCTCTGACCTTCCAATCCATGCTAATGGTGGTGCTAAACTTATGATAGTTCATACAAATATCAAGAGATGTTCTTGCATAGTCATCTTACCCTTAGCAATCTAATTCAACATCTCTCCTGTAGCGATGCAGAAAAATACAATTTAGCAGGTGAAATTTCCGAGAAATTGGCAATTTCACCCGGTGAAATGTTTCACAAAATTGCGGTGAAATTTTGCAATTTCACCTGCAATTCAATTTCACCCATAGCTGCTGGCCACATTGTAAATTGAACCCCCCACACACACAAGTTGTCCTGCACCCCCCTATTTGTTTTATTTAAAAAAAAATCACCCACCTCCTCCACTCCCTGGTGTCTGGTGGTCTCTCCCGCCCATCACTGGCCATAAACATTAATAAGCACTCCCCCAAGTTACCTTGCCACCTCTGTTTTTTTTAAATACCCTTCACTCCCTGGTGTCTACTGGGACCCCCACCCCATCAGTATATAGCAGCACCCACCCAGCTCCCCCCCAGTACCCCTATCGGGCCACCAGCACGGCCCTCCACTCACCTCCATGGTCGGCAGCCTGACTGAGTGCCACTGAGCACTTGAATAAATGAATGAGCATGTACCATGCTCATTCATTCATTCATTCAAGAGCTCAGTGGTACTGATTGGACTGCCAGCCATGGAGGTGAGTGGAAGAATAGTGCAGTGGCTATAAAGTACTGGGGGGAGCTAGTGAGCTGCTGCTATACTGATGGGGTGAGGGTCCCACTAGACACCAGGGAGAGAAGGGTATTTATAAAAACAAACAACGGAGGTGGTAGGGTACCTTGGGGGGGTGCTTATTAATGTTAATGACCAGTGATGGCCGGGGGGGGACCACTAGATATCAGGGATTGGAGGAGGTGAGTGATTTTGTCCCTCAATAAATGATTTACTTGCTAGTAACATGGGTTGCTTGGACCTAAAAGAAAAGAGGCACCTTCCAGATTTGCCTGAATGTGTTGGCCATGTTTACACTACCATTGTGATGTGATTGTGAGGGGTGAGCATGTGCACAGTAAATGTTTACTTCCCCCTCCTCACCAACCAAACCACTAAACTAGTAAATAAATAAATAAATAAAGAACATTTTAATGCAGGAAACCATTGAATTATTATGATAAAACATGTTTATGGCCTTATATTAATTGAGATAGTCTGGTCATGCTAGTGAATGCGTTCATCAATGTGAGGTGTGCACCAAAGTACCAGCAATTCACATGGAATGGAGAATAGTTATAAACACTGTCTACAGTATTAACATGATATATGGTTCATGGATTACTAGCCCTCCAAGTATTCCAGTGACAGGATGATCTGGGAGTGACAGACAGTTGGATGGAGCCCTGTACATTTTAAGAGGTCGTGAATATGTTCTCTCTGAATTATACTGGTTAAAACTAAAATCTCCAAAGTGTGTGTGTGTGTGTGTGTGTGTGTGAGAGAGAGTGTGCATGTTGGGGTACAGGCTTCTTGGAAATATAACTTTTTGAGCTTGAAATAAGAACCCCATATTTGGGGCTTTGAATAAAAGCCCCATCATACAAGCAGTGAGTGATGATATGTTACTCCCTACTTAAAACCACACACAAACTCTAGCCAAGTATGGATAGTTGTTATCCTAATCCTCATTGCTATATAACTCTAGGGGTCCTCATTTTCAACCAAGTCCAAACCCTGATTAACAATAAGCCCAAGAGAACGAGAAAACCCAGGGAGCAAACCAGCACTAACCACTACTGCAGCTCTGTCACATGAATATTTATTTATTGTACAGTTTGCTTACCAAGGGTAACCCAGCAGAGATGCAACAACTCTTTTCAAGTGGGATCCTGCTGCTACTGATTTGCACAGTTTGGCTAGCTGGAACACTGGGAGTCACTGTGTGACTTGACCAAGGTCACACAGAGGGTGTTTCTCTCAGCTAAGATTTAATCCTGTGATCTACCAATTCCTAAGCCAGTGTTCTAACAACAAGACCCACTGTCTTCTGAATTGGATGTCAATATAATCTGGTGGTGTTCACTTAGCTGTGAAACAGGATATTGCAGGTCTGAGTCCCACCACAGAAACGTACTCACTGTATAACCCGAAGCAAAAATCTTGCTCTCTGCATGCTTTAGTCTTCCAGCTATAAAATTGGGCAGATGCTGAACCCCACTGTGACTGAATGTTGCTTGTTATGTCCCAGTTGGGCTATCCAAGGTAAATAAATAACAGAAGCAGCTAGGGGAAACAAAAGGGTAACTTTGTGCCATTACTTGTAAGTATTACATTCTGCTTTACAGTACCTTCCCAAGCAAGGCAACTGTTCAAGAAATACAAGATCCTTAAGCCAACTCATATGAGTTTACTTAATGTTGCAAAACATTCAGGACTCTGATTATGATTTTGTTAGCCAGTGCAGCGCTGAAGAAAATCTTAGTACCATGTACTGACACCTTGTGGCCTCTTAACTATGTAACTTCTAAAATGACTGACCAAAGTTAAATGGCCTCCCCCACTATCTGTGCCTTTTCTCTTAGGGACTGGACTTACAGCACTTTTCATTCTGCATTTGAATACTCAACACACTACCTAGAAGCTAATACAGATGATGATTTCCTAGGATTTCTGGCCAGATAGCTGTTTTATATCCTTGGGATTTACAACAGTGTTTGATATAATTCATAACTGCAGCTGTGACACCAGAGGTCACATTTATGCTCTACTGCATTTTGCTTTACTGACTTTTATTAAAAGGGAAAAGAAGTAAAATGAAGAATTCAAATTCCTGAGAAGGCTCCACAAAACATAAGTTTCACAATAAATACAGTTCAAATAAGACAGCTTGTTTTAATGTCTTGTTCATGTGTGTTGCATAATTCGATTTTTATTCCCTGGAGGGACATCTTTTGTGTGAATGTGTTAACTACTACTAACCCCTAGGGATTGCATTACAGGATTTCTGAAGAACGAAAAGCAAGGTGATTTAGAGGTTCTTTGCAATCTGATGTAATTCAGTGGCAACACTTTCCCCTCTGAGTCACAAGACTGGAGATTCAAGTGACACACAGTAAAGGGGGGCGTACACCCAAAGCTGACTGTGTAGTGCAGTGCTAGTAGATGACGCTGTTGGAAGAATGACCTCCAAAAAAGAAATTTAACCAAGATCTCTTCTTACTGTGTCAGTTGGTTGTCCATATGGGATGTTAGATATTCCATTAGATAGAATTTGTTTAATTTTTTAGAAAGCCTTTCATGTGCTGCATAGGTCATTATAGAAAAAATTTTGTTTTTATATAGGGATGGTTCCTTAATATACACTGTATTCCAAAGCACTTTACACACAATGGGCACTAATTACAAATGGGCGAGTAATACGTACCAGAGGCATGTTACTCACCTGTGGAGTTCTGCACCTGCGGACAGATGTGTACTGTCCGGTATTCAGTAACAGCTGCCTCCTGTCCATGGTCCCACCCACCCAGTGCACAGACACGTGGAGGACATTTCCACTGATTGAGCTTGCATCCAATGGGATGCCCAGGCCCGGACCTGTTCTGCAAACTGATCCCTTGTGCCCACGGGGCATGGAAAACAGTAGAGGGTGCGATATGCACTGCCAGTTTGGGGCAGGTGGGTGCCCAGTCAGCCACCCCAGCCCTCATTGATGATCCATGGGCTGGGGCAGCATGTGGGGGGGGTCTGCAGTTCCCCCACATCAGTGCCACTACTGGCAGCAGCATTCTGGGGGGGTGCATATCCCTTACGGTTGGGTGTTACCCAGCATAAGGCGCAACCCCTGCACCCAGCACTCCACACCTTTGTGAATGGCCCAGAGTGCGGGCACACCCCTGACAAGCCCCCCGGCTGCCCCTGGCATGTTGCTGTCTGCACAGTTGAGGGATCTGGTGCCAAGGGGCTGTGTGTCCCGATTGATGAATTCGGTGCGGGGGGGGGGCGCCGAGGGTGCAGAGTGACTATGCACCACAGATATACAATGCATAGCCACGCCACACAATAGTGTATATGACCCAATGAGTTAGATACTGGTACTGTAGGGATGGAATGCAGTATACAGTACATGCAGCAGCATTATGCATGCTAATACCACACACACACAGACACATACAATAGTAGCCACAGACACTGCCAGCTATTTCTCGAAATTTCTGTAATATTTCTAGAGAAATTTCCTGCTTTCTGCATTTCCACAGTAGGGGCAGCAGAGAGAAACTCTTTAGAAATTTTGTGAAATATCTGGAAATAGCTGGTAATATCTATGGCTACTACTGTACAGCCTTATCGCATTAGAACCTGTTCTACTGAAGCAGGAATTGTTGGGTAGTATCCCAGCAATAACTTATTTATGCTTTTGAAAGTGTTATTGGGTATTGAAATGTCACCTGGATAATCAGCAGAGACAGGCAGTAGAGGTCTTGATTTAACATCTCATCCAAAGGAATATAGCTCCAGCAGTGCACGCCTGACTGTAGTGCTGTCTGCCCCTACCAGGTCATAATATCATATGCTTAATAGTGTACAACATTACAGCTAACCCGAAACAGCGCTGTCCATGACATTGAATGGTACAATACCGTGTATACTGCTGTACGTGGTATTGCACCATTCACATAATCCCAGGCAGAGGATAAGACCTCTGCTGGGAGTGGGTTCTGCTGAGAATCTGCCATGGCTCACTGGACTGAGCCACAGCAGCAGGAACCCAGGCACTGCGTTTGAGACCAAGTTTGATTGCCAGTCCCAGACATTTTATTTTTTTCCATGAATTGTGCACTCCTGGGCAACCCCAGAATTGAGAATCTTAGTGGGGGTTCAGAGGCATACAGCCCTGTCGGTGTGGGTGAAAGCCCCCACGGAAAAAAAGACTTATGCGGCATGGCAATATCATGCTGTATTGGCAGCATGATTTTGCCATGCAGCATAATGTCTTGCAACATTATGACCCTGTGCCAGTGCTGCCATGTTAGTTTGGGCTATTAACTCAAGTACCTGAGGTAAGACTTGAACCAACAACCATCCCATCTTCCTTGCCCAAAGATGAGAGCGCTATCGAGTGAGACACTAACTTATGAACAATTGCTCTACAGTCTCTCCAGTAAGAGAGATGGAGAGGGACTATTTTCAGTGGCACTGGAAAAATCTGCTACTGTTTTTTAATAAGTGCCATATAGACTTTAAACGTGTACTTATTGAACCCCCAAGCAGGCAGAAGGAACTTCACCTTTTGCAATCCCTCATGTCTCCATCCCCCAGTGATTACTTCTTGGTCAGCATTGAGTATGAGCCCTGTGTTCAGGTGCAGTACTTAAGCCCAAGATCTTTATTCCTGGAGGCCTGAGTGCAATGAACTACTGTACTGTAAACCCCACTGACTGTGGCCTTATTCAAAATGAAGACTTTGTAGCCTTTATGTTCTGGCCATCAGTCTCCTGCTGAATAAAACAGGCTTCATGTCATCTCCCCTACAGCAAATAGAGTTGCAATATGAAGGGTGTGGCAGAATATGCATCTGTGGTTTTCTATCTGCAGTTTTCTCTTAAAAATGCTGTTAAAAACATTAGCCCATTGTTCATATGCATTGTGATAGTGGAAAGTGTCCTGTAACGAATGCTACTGAGCACTATAATAGAAAAATGAAAAGGAATTTATGTCTCTGAATGTCCCAATATTAAGTACACTGCCCTCAGAAATAGAACAATAGCTTTAAAAATACTTAGAAATAATCGAAGTTGGCTGAAGGATCATAACCTGAGGTATAATGAATGCTGCAATTAACGTCCACCCAGACTGCCATTGTCAGCCATACAGTATGTCTTTGCACACAGATGTTACAAAAAAAGGACACAAGGCTGTTTTTTAAACATTACAAAGTCACAGTGCATTGCTGCTGATTGAACAGGTATCATAGTACATTGATCTAAGGTAATCTGTCTGGACTTTATTTTTGAGGTTCTTTTGTCAACATGACTATTTATAGTTATTTCTTTAAATGAACATTGTGAGATGTTCATCTTAGCTTTAGAAGAAATATGCAAGAATTCAATAGCTCAAAGAATGAACAGACATACACTACTGTAGGTTTTATTTTTCTGAAATGCTATTTGTACTGCTAGTTTCTAGTTTTATATTCTTGCCCACTGTATAAAACCAGAGAAGGGGACCATTGAAAAATCTATAATTTTCAAATTTTATAAAAACGATATTGTACAGAAGCCTGGGGCCCACACAGGACCCAAAGGGTCCTCTGTGACACGTAAAGTGCAACTACAATTACACCTTTGTACATGACATATGCTAGCCCAATAAATCAATCTATCCAGTGACTAAAATTTCATGGGAATAAATGCAGAATTGTGTTTTTTTGAACATACTGTATTGTTTTCAATCTCTTCAGTGAAAAACTGTCATATTGGGGTAGGTCCACATATCCTAACATTTCATAGCTTCAGTTAATGAAAAAGGTTACATTTTCATGGGAACAATTATTGCAGAGAGTCATTAGGAATGTTATAATTACATTTGTCTTGTCTAATATTGTCTGAAATCTAAGTGTCTAACATGGGTCTTTAAAGGTATGCTTTACCTGCATCAAAATGCACTTAACAGAGCTCATAATGTATAACAGACATGAACCCCACAACCTCCATTTGTTGTTATAAACCTCTTTATTTAATGCCTCGAGCTACAGACTACATTTTTCATTCTGAGCATTTCTATTATAGCATGTTTTCACCCCTGAACAGGACAGTAGGTGTGTGTGTGTGTGTGTGTGTGTGTGTGTATCTTTTCAATGTTTTAAAATCACTTTTTAGCCAGAATCAGAATTAATGAATGTAGAATAACATAACAATTTAAGGATGGAAGGGACTCCAGATCCATCACATCCACTTCATAGGCAGTACAGTATGTTGTGCAACGTGTCCAAATTAATAGGGATTTTCAATAAACTCTGCTGCCCAGGGTACCTGGTGATTCCTTGGTACTGTAAGCATAAATTTTTCCAGTCTTTCCATAAAGAACTGTGCTGAATCTCTAAGTCATTTTCATGTTCACTTGTGCATGCATGCACAGCAACCATCTTATGAGAAGAAAGGCATTTCAGAGGTGTGTCAGTGTTGGATCCAGTGCTGCTGAGGCTACAGTGGGCTCAACAGTGATAGCCCAATGATCAGCAGCACTGATCTTGATGCTTTGTTTGACTTTCTGGGTGAAAACTTTGTGTAGTTGACTGAAAAGAGATGCTCCAATCCAGCACACCTCTGAACCTTCAGCTGCATGATGCTGCCCAGTGGCCAGCTGAGTGGTGTCATGATCAGCCTGCTGGGGGTCCTCCTTTCCCAACTGTGTAAACAGTCTCACCCTCTGCTGAGTATCCCTCTCACCTCCCCCATCGCTTCCCATGCTCCTGTCAATCATCCCACCCATTGCCAAGTGCCTGTCCCAGCTCCTTGTTGCTTCCCATGCTCCATGCCACTTTCACACAGATACCACCTCTGTCAAGTATCCTTCCTACCACCCCGCTGTTCCTTGTGCCCATTTCAAACAGATCCCCTCCTCTGCCAAGTACCCCTCCCACCTCAACATCTCTTTCTGTGCCCATGCCCCTTTCAAAGAAATCCCACCCTCTGCCAAGTATCCCTTCCACCTCACCATCACTTCCCATGCCCTGTAAGTATTAAAACAACATGAGAGAGCCCATTCCAAACAGTAGGTCCTCTTGACACATAAAGCATGAGTAATATTACACCTTTCTAAAAGACATATACTGGTCCAGCAAAAGGTATCAATCTATCCCGTGACTAAAATTTCATGGAAATAAATATAGAATTGTGCTTTTTGAGCATATTGTATTGTATTCAGTCTTCAGTGAGAAACAATCATATGGGAGTGAGTCCACATATTCTAACATTTGACAGCTGCAGTTAGTGAAAGGGTTACATTTTCACAGGAACAATTAATGCAGAGTGTTATTAGGAATTTTATTATAGACTGTGGGAGCACCTCTGGCCAACCAGTATGCTCCTTCCTCTGCAGGTGAGACAATCTTATTCTGTAAAGAGTGTCTCATATGCAGATTCCCTGGAAATGGGCATGTTCAGGGTAGGTTTTTTTAAATTTTAATATATCATTGATCAATCTCGATCAGTAATGTATTAATACTGCTGCTGAGAGCACTCTTACAGTTGTAAGACAGTGTTCACTTACATCCTTATGGTGTCAGAAACACTCACCTTCAGTTCATGGTTCTCATATCCTGAGAATGTCCATGAGACCACTCTTACAACTGTAAGAGTGGTCTCAGTGGCCATATTAACATAGATGATTGCATTTGCCTTATTTAATATTGTCTGAAACCCAAGTGTACACATCTTTAAGGGTATGCTTTATGTGCATCAACATACACTAACAAAACTCATTAAATATAATAGACATGACCCCCACAACCTCCATTTGTTGTTAAAAACCTCTCTATTTGATGCCTTAAGCTAGACACTACATTTTGCATTCTGAGTATTTCTACTGTAGCATTTCTTCACTACTGAAAAGTAGGTGTTTGTGTGTGTGTGTGTGTGTGTTTTGTGTGTCTTTTCAATTTTGAAAATCACTTTTTAGCCGCCATCAGGATTACTGAATGTAGAATAACATAGCAATTTAAAGATGGAAGAGACTCTAGATTCATCATGTTCACTTCGTAAGCAGGGATGAAATAAGTATGGTGTGCAAACATGTCCTAATTAATAGGGATTTACTATCTACTCTGCTACCCAGGGTACCTGGAGATTCCCTTGGCACTGTAAGCATAAATTTTTCCAGGCTTACCTTAAAGAACTGTGCTGATATTCTAAGTCATTTTCATGTTTGCTTGTGCATGCATGCAAGACAAACATCTTGTCAGAAGAAATACATTTCAGAGGTGTCGCTGTCAGGTCCAGTGCTGCTGAGGCTACAGTGGGCTTGTCAGGGACAACACATTGATCAGCGATGCTGATCATGACACTGTTCTTGGCTTGCTGGGTGGCAATTTTGTGCAATCGACAGGAAAGATTTGCTCCAATCTAGGGCAGCTCTTTCATTTCATCTGTATGACACCGCTCAGCAGCCAGCTGAGCGGTGTCATGATCAGCCTGCTGGTCAGCCTCCTTGCCTAACTGTGAAAACAGTCCCACCTTCTGCCAAGTATCCCTCCCACCTCTTCACTGCTTCCCATGTCCCACATCCCTTTATTCCTCCACTTCTCTGTCTTTTTCCTGTGCCTCTTTCTTTTTTTTTTGATTGATTATTTTTCTCTCCTCAGCTGCCTGAGGTGCTCCCCTCTTTTCGGGGGATTCCAGCCACTGACCACCTGTACCATGGACACCCAGACTCCTGTGTCTTGCCCCCTGCAGTGGGGCTGCAGGGAGCCCCTCAAGTCCCCGCGGAGCACGGATCCAGATGGCTGCCATGGTGAAACTGTGGACGGCCATCAAGCCACTTGCTTCAGGTGCCATTTTTCCTGGTTTTCTGTCCCCCTTAGTGCATGCTCAGGCAGTGCCCCCAGTCTCCACTGGGGGCTGCTGATGAGCAATGCAATCCCTGAACCCACCCCAGGAGAGAAGCGCAGTCCTCTGGATGCTCAATCCTCTCCACCCCTGCTGACCACCGGTGCCCCGAGTCCGTTCTCGAACCCGGGTCACCGGCGTGGGTTGAGGTAAGGTGCCAGCACCTCAACCCTCTATGCTACTGGGCTGGCATTTCCTGTGCCTCTTTCAAACAGATCCCACCCTCTGTCAAGCATCCCTCCACCTCCACATCACTTCTAATACCCCATGTCCCTTTCAAACAGATCCCGCACTTTGCTAAGTATCCCTCCCGCCTCCCCCTCACTTCCTGTACCCCATAAATATTAAATCAACACTGGGGTGCCCAATCCCCACTGTCAGTACCTGAAATAAAGAAAACCATAATTTGTAGTCTGTTTTAATTTTTTTAACCCTGTTAAAAGAAAACAATCCATCGATGTCTGTTGCCTCCACAGCTCCCTGTCACTGTTACTATCCCCCATGCAACCCCTTCACTCAGCACCTCCCTCCCCTTAATCATCTACTGGTAGTCCAACGTCATTATCCTCTGTGGACTGGAGACCTGTCTTCACTCTTCTATGTTGGACTGAGAACTGAGAAACTCAGGTAAGCTCAGGCAATGTATTTCAATGGATTTTGAACTTCTACTTATAACTTGGTCATTTCTTAAATATTTTTCACACAGATTTTAACATTGCCTTTTCAGGATCCCATGTTAAGAAAAAGGTGTGGTGGTAGCCATGATATGGTCAGATATTTCCAGAAATTTCACGAAATATCTAAAGAGATTCTCTCTGGTTGCCTATAGTGGTAATGCAGGCAGGCAAGAAATTTCCAGATATATCACAGACATTTCAGGGTGACATTTTTCAAATCTGACCTAAAAGATGATTTCACAGTCACTCTGAAATCTCCTTTCTGCTGGGATTTGAACATTTTCATCTACCAGGTTCATGAGGTGGGGTCATAAGAAGGCTATGTTGAAAATCTGTGATCAAAATTATTAAAAAACAACAATGTTATTGAAGTTATTGAAGGTATGTTTTAATATAATGTTTTAGCACTCACTCATAACTTTGGTAATTGTCAATATTTTGACCCAAAATTTTAACATCGCCATTTGTTACACCACTTCATGAATGTGGCTTGAGTCATTTTTCAAATCCTGGCCAAAATGTGTTTTTGCACTTGTAGCTTGAAATGACATTTCAGCCTCTATTTGTTCATTTATTTATTTACTTATTCATTTGTTAACTGGGTTGGTGCACTGATCCAAGGACCTTTTTCAGTCATAGCCCGAGTCAGAAACTGGTGCAAACAGTGGGCGATACAGTGAGAAAGAACAGAAGTGAACATACGTAAATGATAACTAGAAACTAGTGCAAGTCAGGCAAGTATACAGTGATGAAGTAATAATCATACAGGTAACAGCTCCAGATACAACAATAAAGGTGTACATATTAAAAATAAAAAAATATATAAATACATATATACAGTGCATAGGAAGCAGCTTCTTCTAACAATAGTTCTTAAATACATCAGCAGAGCCAGCAGCATCAAAAATATACAAGGAAAACAAAATTAAGTTAACAGGTAGAACACAGCTGGCATCAGGAAAGATGATGACCAATGAACCAGTTTCAAGGCGGCAGAGAAAGGCACTAGTGGGGGAGGCAAGGGAGGGCTACGTAGGAGTCACAGCTGTGTGAGTGGCCTAGGGACAGTCACAGGTTGAGGAAGACAGGAAGAAAGTTCTGATTTGGGTATTTAGATTTAGAGGGGGATGAAAGGAATGCAGTCAGGAGGGGAGGTTGTTCCACATAGAGTGTCCTGCAACAGAGAATGCTCTTTGGCCCATCCTGGTGGTTAAGTTTGGGTGGTGGAGTTGGAGGTGGGATGACTGGCAAAGACTATGGCTGTAAGTCTTGGGCTGGAGCAGAAAAGATAGCAGGGAGTAAGGGGGAAAGTGGATGGCATTCATGATAGTGTGGGCCAGTAGATGGAAGCATCTGGCTAGAGGTGGATGACAGTTATTTATTTGTTTTTGTTTACCAGGTAAGCACACTAGACAACCAGATACCTATTTTCAGGTGTGACCCGGGAGATCACAGAGATACATACATGGTTATTTCAGAGATACATACATGATTTTACAGAGATACATACATGATTACAAGGATACAATCAGGTACAGCAGGAAAACAATAAGAGCAGGTACAAGTAAGAGCATCAGACATAAATGAGGTAAATGAAGCAATACCAGGGAACCTTATCTACCCAGTGGTAGGGAGGTAATAGCTTCATACATAGGAGGCCAGCTGTCGGCTAGGAATATCAGCCAAACACGACACCTGGAGGCTAGGGGTTGAGGGGTACGTCAAGGAGATTACAAAAGGGGGATAGGAGAGGCGAAAGGAGCACTTAGCTGGAGCAAGGAAGGCTCCTTATTATCAGATAATCTGAACCCTTGTATGTTTCACTGGAGGGGAAGGTCAGGATACCCTACACCATAGAGCCGAAGGAACAGTGGGGCAAGCGACAGGAGTAACCCAAGTGCCGAGGCAGGGAAGGGCAGACTTGAGGAAGCCCCAGAGGAAAAGCACCAAAATGGGAATGGGAGGTGGAAGAAGCGAAGTGCTAAGCTGGCAGGAGTTCAATACCTTGGAGCAAGGGTAGTAAAGGCCCGGTCACCCATCTGGGTGCATGTTTTAGGCACCAGAAGGACATGGGAGTTAAGGGACTGGTAGAGAGAGCAGTGGTGCATGGAGTGAGGGGTGTGAAGGGTAAAGCAGTAAATCTGGTTGTAGGTTGTATCCAGCCAGTGCTGGTTGGAAGTGGAGGTAAGGGAGTACACTAGACACCCATAATTGAGGAGGGGGATGAGGTTGCCACAGGCTATTGCAAGGTGAGCTTCTGGCATGAAATGGTCAATGAGGCAGTAGCAGAGTCACAGCTTCTGGTTTATGTGATGGATCAGAGAAGCAATGTGGTTGTTGAGTAGGTAAGTGATGGCTCAAGGGTTGCCCCCAGATCCTTTAAGGAGGGGACAGTGTTGAGGAGAGATCCATCTGGGGAGTGGACAGTGAGAAGGCAGCTAGAGTGGCCAAGGGCAGAGAGTTTGGGTTTGGAGCCGAACAGCATAGCCTTCATTTTGGATGCATTAACCAGGAGTTTATTAGAGGAGAACCAGTGGTGGGCCATACAGAAATTGGTGGTGAGGGTGGAGGACAGTGAATATGGGGAGGGGTCACTTTGCAAGAGTATCAGATCATCAGCGTAGAGGAGAGAGTGACATGAGAGGCAGTCTTATGGGAAGGAGTTAATAAAGAGGGAAAAGAGGAGGAGGCAGAGTATGGAGCCCTGGTGGACACCCACTTTGACAGGCAAAGGGAGAGGTAGCACCACCAAGGCAGACCATTTGGGTTCCACCTGAAAAGTAGTTTGTGAGCCAGGCTGTGGAGGCAGACAAGAAGCTAAGGGCACCAAGTTTTGTTACTAGGATGTTATGATTGACTAGGTTGAATGCCTTGGATAAATCAACAAATACCTCACCAGCCAACTTCCCTTTGTCCTTATTCTTAAGCACATGGTCAGTGAAGAGTACCAGGGCAGTTGTTGTGCTGTGCCCCTTCCTGAAACCATGTTGCTGAGGGCAAAGGAGGTGTATTTGGTGACTTGGTCAGAGACTTGGTAGTTGACAGCCTTCTCAAGGAGCTTCCCAAGATGGGACAGTATGGAGATGGGATGGTAGTTATCCATAGTGCTTGGATCACTCAATTTGTGAATGGGGACAATTTTGGCCTGCTTCCAGGCAGAGGGGACAGAGACCATAGTAAGGGAAAGATTAAAGATAAAGGTAAGTGGATATGCAAGGTCGTGGGCCACTAATTTTAAAAAGCAGGGGACTAAGCCATCACTACCCTTGATGGGAGACTGAGGGGAGTTCAAGTTTCCCAGGGGGATGGTCTTGAAATAAGAAAGGGATCTGCTGAATATAGTAGAAGGGGGGATGGGCAAGGGGTGGGGGGGAGTTTAGCCATGTAGTTGCTAAGATTGGAGAAATAGGCATTGAGTGCATTTGCAATATCAGTGGGGTCTATCATGGAGCCATTATGGGTGTTAAGGGGGAAAGGGACTGCTTGGAAGAGTGGGAGAGCAAGGCATGAATGGAGGACCAGAATTGGAAATAGGCTGACTTCCTTAAGTGGATGAGGTACTTACAAAGATTCTGCAGGCAGCGGTAGTTGTTACAATGAGGAGGGGATGGCATGACTTTATAGGCAACCCACTTGACATCCCACTCTTTCATCAGCATGAAGAGGTCAGATGAGAGACTGCGAGAGTCACCCCCATGTACTCTATGGCTAGTGAGTGGGAAGTGTTTGTTATGGAGAAGTAAGAGGGCAGAGACAAACATCTCCAGAGCTAGGACAGTTAGGACAGTTCAGTGTCAGTGGCTCAGTAGGTAGCACACTTGCCTCTGAGGCTGCGCGAGACCAGAGGGCTGTGGGTTCAGTTCCCACATCTGGCACTTGGGTTAATATCCCAATACTGACACTGTAGTGCAGTATGAGAGGTGTGCTGCACTTCTGAGGTGCCGTCTTTTGGATGAAACATTAAACTGAGGTCCCATCTGCCTGGATTGGTGGTAGTCCAGGTGGATGTTAAAGATCCCATGGCACTTATCAAAAAAAGAGTAGGGGAATTTCCCCGGTGTCCTGGTCAAATTTCCCTCATTCACTAAAAATACCACCAATAGCTTAATCTGGTTCAAGGTCAGTTGGCATTCATCTGTATCCCCCTTCCCCAGGTCGTGCCTGAAAATAGGCAGAATTTGTCTAGTGCACTTACCCGGTCAACAAAAACTAAATAAATAAATAGGACAGTGTCAGAGGCATTATAGGAGGTTGTCCAACTGAAGGCTCTGAGGTCATCCTGGGGCCCGAGGGGGTCATAACTAGAAAAGTTGCATAAAGTCAGATAGGTAAGTGGAGGGTGAGTCGGTTCGGTGTACCAGACACAATAGATGGGGGAGTGGTCACTAATGGCATTGGACAGTGTGCAAGCATGGACAGCATTTTCAGCTTGAATCATCAGGATCCAGTCAAGAGTAGTGTGGTCATTGGTTCAATTATTGAGGCGAGTGTAAGAGGTAATTAGCTGGGTAAGATAAAGTTGATGTATAATGGAGTTGCAGTCAGAGAGAAGGTCAGAGTCCCAATAAATAGAATACTCACCTAGTAGAAAGGTGTCTCTTCAGAGGGAGAGAGGGGCAAGGATGTTCAGGAGTGATGTGAGACTGGAGACACCACTCTTTGGGGGGATTATAGCATCACCCAACAAGCAAATTCTTATTGATGGCAGCTTTTAGTTCTGCTGCAAGTCACTCAACATGAAGGTCACTAGTGGACTGGCCAAGAAATGTGGCAGTAAAGGAGTTGCAGTAGTGCAAGGAGTACACCCCCACCATGGTGGGAGGTAGTACAATCACAGTGTAGGAAGGTGTAACCAGGCAGGGAACAGCTATGATCCAAGGTAGAGCTTTATAACCAGGTCTCAGAGATTCCCAGGATGCCAGGCTTGTACAGTGAGACCCAGGCTTCAAGCTCAGCCATTTTAGATAGCATGCTCCTCACATTCATATGGACTATTTTCAGGCCATGTTTAACAACCCATAGTGGGTGATTGTGGGATAGGGGAGTATTTAAGGGGGATGTGGCAGAGGGGTCAGGGTTGCTTTCAATGTCCTCAGAGAGCACAAAGCATGTAGTATGGAAGTTAGATGGGAGATGGATGGAGGGAGATGGGATCCATAAGGAGAGGGAAGAGAGGTGGAGGAATAGGTGGTGCCAGTCATGAGCACTGATGAAGGTCAGGGCAGTAGATGGGCAGGAGTGAAGCAGGCTGCATTCTGGACTCAGCAGAATAGGAGCAGGGCAAAAAGTAGGTCGAGTATGCCTCTGGGTGACTTGTTCCATGGCTAGGACAGAGGCACCAAAATTGAAGGCAAGGCAGAGACTGAGAAATGAGCAGAAAGAGAGAAGCTTGACTGTAAGGGAGTACATTTTGGGTTGGAGTTGGAGGAGATGAAGAAATACAGTTGAGGGTGTGAGTAGGAGGGGAGGTATCAGAGGTATTGCAAAAGATGCTGGCACCAGAGAGAAGGAAGACAGTTAGTGATAGGTAGCCCCAGCTGCTGGGAGGGGGGGGGTTTGATTCCTGGAGAAAATCTAAATCAGGTGCAAGGGAAAAAGAGCAGATCAGGACTGCAGGAGGTACCAAGAGCAGCAGCAAGGGTGGGTAGGGTGGCTGAGGTACTAGCAGATCATAGGGGCTGAAACAGTTACTACTGGTGGTATGGACTAGTGGTAAGATCAGCAGGCTATGGATGGGCCAGGCATCAGCAGCCAGGGGTTCAAATCCCAGAGGGTGGGAATGGGGATGGGGTAGGGTAAAGGATGGAGGGAGGCTGGTTACAAGAAAGTGGGGAGATGAAACAGGAAATTAAGGAATGAAACAGTGTAGGGCATGACAAATTATATTAAGAGATGGGAGAGATATAGGTAGGGCAGCAGGGGCCTCTAGTAGCCTAACCATATAAGCAGCTACTGGAGTCTGAGGGAGATGGAAAAAAACAGTAAACAGTGGGTCACGTGATGGTCATGTGACATCAGACACCCATAAATGAAATGCCCACCCAGGGAGAGAGTGTGTGGTGTGGCAGCCACCATGAAAGTGGCAGCGGGCAAGCACAGTCCATCCAACAGCACAGTGGAGCTGTAGCCCATACCTGCAAGGGTGATGCAGGCTCCAGAGAAGGGGTCCAAGTCAGCAGCACAGGTAGGGAGAGAGCCTCCTGGAATCTTGGCCTTCTCAGACTGCCTACAACAAAGAATTAAGAAGTGGGTTAATTTAAGCCATGCAGGGATTAAAAAGTCAGTGAGACAAACAAAGAGACTGCAGGGGTCAGTAAGGGAAACAGGAAGGGAGAAGAAGGGGGAAGGGGAGAGCAATGGTGGGTATGTAACAGCAGGATATGAATAAACAATGGCAGAGTGCAAAGCAAACCAGCAACAGGTACAAAACACAAGTAAAAGGACCAAAAACACAAGGTAAAATGCAACAATGTTCTTAATGTGCAAGGCAGAGTTGAGCAAAACCAGGCTAATACAAACACAGGTAGAGAATGGAAAAACAATCAAAACAGTCCCTCTGACAGCATGGTGGAGTGGTAGCCCATACCTGCCTGGGTGATGCAGGCTCCAGGAAGAGGGTCCAAGTCGGCAGCAGAGGCAGGGGGAGAGCCTCCTGGAATCTTGGCCCTCTCAGACTGCTTGCAGGGGTGGTGCAAGCTCCAGGGAGGGGGTTCAAGTTAGCAGCAGAGGTAGGGGAAAGTCTCCTGGAATCTTGGCCCTCTCAGACTGCCTGCTGGGGTGATGCAGGCTCAAGGGAGGAGGTCCAAGTCAGCTGCAGAGGAAGGGAGAGAGCCTCCTGGAATCCTGGCTTTCTCAGACTACCTGCCATTTTATAAATGACACCTGCTGTCATGTTCAGAAGGAGGGGTCATAGAAAGACGATGTTTGAAAATTTGGGGTCAAAATGTCACAAAACAACAAAATTATGAAGAAACATTGAATTTTTTCAATGTTTACTCATAACATTGTGATTGGATTTTGGACCCGATTTTCAATGTACAGTAGCCCTCTTGTAACACCACCTCATGAACATGACAGTGTCATTTTTCAAATCTCTTCTGAAAAAGTTTTTCACATTTGCTCTGCAAAGTCACCTTTTGAATGAGATTTAAAAAATCCCAACTGCCATGATTGTAAGTTGGGGTCATAAAAAGATAGCATTGAGAATTTGGAGTCAAAATATCAAAAATCAACAGAGTTTTAAGGAAACAATTTTGTTTTTCAATATTCACTCATAACTTTATGATTTTTGTAGATTTTGGCCCCAAATAAGCAACATAACCTCTTTGTCACCCCATCTGATGAACAGAACAGGTGACATTTTTCAAATTCTCTCTGAAACATGTTTTCGTAGTCCCTCTGTGAAACCACCTTTCGGACTGGATTTAAAATATCCACCTGTCTTGATCATAATCTGGGGTCATAAAAAGACTATGTTGCAACTTGGGGTCAAAATGTGAAACAATTCAGTTGTGAGGAAACACTGACTTGTTCCAATGCTTACTCATAACTGTATTTTTGCAGAGTTTGGCCGCTAATGTTCAACATATCCCTTGTGTTGCTCCAACCTCATGTACATGGCAAATGTCATTCTTCAAATCCCCTCTGAAACATGTTTTTGCAATTACACTGTAAAACCACCTTTCAGATGGGATTTAAACAATTCCACATGTCCTGATCATAACATCATGTCATTAAAAAACTACAGTATATTGGAAATTTCAGTGTTAAAATGTAGGATCCCACTGAAAATTAGATATCATCTCTCAGCTGGTCTAACATGGATAAATGCAATCTAAAAATGTGAAAAAGCAGGACACCACTGAAAATGATATGTTGCATCTCATTCGGTCTGTCCTGAGTAAATTCATCAGAAAATGTGTACAAGAAGGACCCAGTACAACAGAATGCAAACAGGCATTCTGCACTGACAATGTTTGTTCCCAATAGAAGTTGTTTTTAAATACTGGTTCCAATTTTCTTAGTGTTCCACATATATGAGCCTATTAGTAACCTCATGGAGTGTTTCTGAGTTACAGTCTGGTGTTAAGTACCATTTTAGAGCTGTGTGATATTCTGTAGTTTGTGTCTCTCTTAACCATAGAGTTCTATAGGGGACCATGGCTGCATTATGCCAACAATGAAAGAGTTGAACAGGGGCATTAACTACATCATACAGTTCCAAAAATGTTACTATCTGTGAGTAAAGCAGAAATACTCAATAGGATAACTAGAAATCCTTTAGAGGTGGAACAGAAACAGAGTGTGAGCAAAGCAGAAACACCCACTAGGATATCTAGAAGCCCTGTAGAGATGGTGCAGACAAAGAGTTTGAATCAGTGCTTAAAAATCAGCTTCTACAGGAGGAAATGACTGACAAATTCAGCACAATTCTCCTTTTAAGGCTTGTAATGTCTTCATGTCCAGCTGTTCCATAAGCTCAACGCCCACTGGGAAAAAAGGTTCCTCCTACTGTTACCCTGAATTTACCACCCCTGAGTTTCAGGGCATGCCCCAAATCTTTCTACAAGATACCAGATCAAACCTCTCCCAATGTCTGACCTTGTCAAAACCCTAACTATATTTTTCAATGGCTGCAATGGAAAAATAATAATAAAAAGGAAACAATTTCCCTGCACATACATAATATGGGTTCAGTAAAGCAATTTTTTAGTGGCAGGAGTGGACCTAAATTAGGCCTTAATGCAAGTCAAGGGTTTGGGCGGCATAAGGCACAGTCAAGGGCCTTATGTCTCTTGGTTTAGATTAACAGATAAAGCTGAGTGAAAGTTGTGAATTTTGCTTTCGCTGAACTTTTGCAAAATTTCATAAGCTTCACAAAATTTTCCAAACTTCCGCCATTGGCAAGATCAGAATCTTCCCAATGTTTTTGGCAAATTTATACCCTGTTCAATGGACTATTCTGTCTGATCTGTGGAATAAAGAGGGTTGCCCAACTAAAGGAGGAGACCCCATTGTCCCAAGGCCCGGACAGGTGTTGTGGAGAAAGCCAGGAGGTGGGGGAGGGGGAAGGAAGGGGAGTGTTTTCAAAAGAAGGACATGAGGTCACAAAGGGAGGACCCAATAATGTCACAAGAGGGTGGGCAAAGGGGTGGGGTGGGAGCATTGAGGTGGCCTAATTGGGCAGTCATACGGGACTGCACAGGCAGTGGAGCTCACAAATTTGCTCCAAGAGATTTTTATCTAGATGCACATCAGTTTTGGCAAAGTTTATTGTGAGCCATTGGGCATTTGAAAGGGTATTTTGAGTTAAAAAAAAGTATTTAAAGTTAATAATTTAAAGAGCAGACGTGGGGATAAATTGGATTGCTCAGCTGAGAGACTCGGAACAAGTGAGTAAGACAGGAAACCATGGCAAACAAGGTAAGGAAACCCCTTTTGTTTAAGATGTGAAGTGGCCAGACAGAGCCTGGGATTGAGAGGCCAAGATGTTGATTTGTTGTTGGATACAGGGGTAGAATGTTTAAGTAGCCAGGGGACCTGTGAAAGAACATAAGCCTGGGGACTGGGGGGACTGAAAACCCCAAGGAACAGGACATTAGGGAAGAGGGAAAGGGTTTTAGCTGTGTGGCTTCTCCTGCTGGAATAGCCATGGGAACTGACGCTGGACGAGTGTTTATATCATGGGGTAAACAGAGGCATGCTATAGGTAGCATCTCCAGGGCAGCAAGGAGCATCCCTCCTGGTAGCTAGTAGCAGAGAAACAGGGTAGCATGCCATGTTTGGGCCCCAGGAGAATTTGTAGCAAATCACAAAGGTGCCCCAGCAGCATGTGATGTGAGGGTTTGGTGAGAATGTTAAGTAGCTAACCCCTTGTGTTTAAAATGTGAAGGGCTGGAAAATCCCAAGGAACAGGGCGCTGTGAGGATTAGTTGCATTTTTGCTGGTGTGAATAGCCAAGGGTACAGGCACTGAGAGAGCATTTGTATCGGGGGTAAAATGAGGCGTGCTACAGATAGCATCTCCTAGATAGCAAGGAGTGTCCTTTCCTTGTAGCAAGGGTGAAGGAACAGTACAGGCATGCCATTTTGAGTATTTGGGGGGACAAAAAAGATGGATGGGATTGAAGCCCACCATCTGACATCATCGCCATCCAGTGCAGGGCCAAGAGATACCGCGACCGGTGATTTTCAACAGAAGGGCCTAGCTATAGGAGAGAGCAGAGAGTTGCAAGCAGGATTCAGTGACTTTTATGAGATTGGCAGAATTTCGAGGAAAAGCATGTGCCCAACAGAGCACCGCATTGGCGATGGCATCTGACATCATTGCCATGCGGGAAAAGAGCCTAGAGCAGATGGGAAGGCTACGGGGATGGGAAGATGTGGATGAAAGGGCATTTGGCCATGGGGTTATTTGAACAGCCGCGCAAATTGCCAATTTGGGCACAATTTCAAGAAAATGAGCCTAGTTGTGCACCGAGTGGCAATGATGTCTGACGTCATCGCCATGCGAGGGAGGGGCCAAAATGGATGGGGACTCATCCAAGGGGCAGCAGGAGGGTGAAAATGCCATAATGCCCCTAAGAGCAGTGAAGCTTGGGGTGATGGGGGCACAGGTGAGGGGACGAAGGAGTCATGGCAGGTACACCACATGGGTTTATGCCATCACCACGCTGGCAGGAGGACCCAAGAGGGGGTCTCCAGGAGAAGAGGGGAACCCACCATGGGTGGATAAGCAGAGGGTGCTTAAGGAAAATGAGGAGCAGCCAAGCATGGGATTAAGTGCAGGGCAGGGGCTGAGGTCATTATCAGAGCACATGGCCCCTTCCCCCAGTACAAGGGGGACTTGGTGGGCCCCAAGTCAAGCAAAACATGTGGGACAAAGACAGCCCAGGGGCACAGAGGCCCACTGGCGATGGCAAGAAAGTAGTTAGTGCAGCAGAAGGATTAACTGAGGGTGAGGCAGGGGAAGGACGTACTTACAACAAGTTTATACTGGGCCCTGGGGGGCTCAGACCAAGCCGGCACTATAGCACCAGTTTTATGGAAGTGAGGACAAACCTGGAAGCCTGGTAGCAGGCCATTCAAGGAAATACTAATGTTTTTATGATTTCTTGCCTTAGATACATGGGAACAGCAGGATGGCCCCAAAGACGACGAAGCTGAGCAAAGAAGCATGCTATCGGGTGGTGATGGACTTGGTGAATAAGATGAATAGTTTATTGGAAGTTACGGAACCAGATGGGGGGAGAAGGGCACAAAGAGGAAGAGAAAGCAGGGGAAGGTGCATGAGTGGAACAAAAGGGTACCAAATGCTCCCAGGGCACCAGAACCCAGACCAGGGGCTCCAGGGCCAGTGCCAGCAGCTCCTCTGCCTTACTTCCCGGCACCCCATTCCCAGAACTGACACCGGTACCAGTGCCTGTGCTGGCACCAGTGCCCGAGCCTTCCTCTCCTGGGTTTCCCATTGCTGGAGCCGGTACTACCTCCACCATTCCCAATGCCAGTACACGGTCCCACAGGACTGCCCCAGCTGTGACCCAGCGCTACACAGCTGGCCACAGCAGGTAATCAGACGGTGATGTTAGAGTGCAGTGTCAAAGAATATGTAGAGCTGATGTTGAAATCCATGGGGGATAATGGTCTTGGGCAGCTGAAGAAGGCATTAGGTGAAATTGAAGGGGCTGGAGTAGAGTGGGGGGATTGGGGGGCACCAGGAGGTTCTACAATGGGAAGGGAGGTTGGGGCACCAGGTGTCAGGCTTGGGGACCACATACATACAGCCATGAAAGAGAAGATACTGAAGGGAGAATATGATGACATTTTTGCCTTGGCGAATGTCAACAACATGGATAATTACGAAGAGAAAGACAGTTTTGAGAAGAAGGACATGGTGGCGGCAGTAGTTCTGTTATATAAAGGGGGAAGAGGACAAGTCCTGGAAAGGGAAAACCTGGGACAACTGATCAATGGGTTTCACCTACTTCACCGCCATTGTCATTGAAAAGTGAATGGAACTTGTCACCCCTCTTCTGACTTACTCACGCATCACAAAGAATGCGTATACAAAAGGGGGCCATAGTTGGCTCAGGTATGATGAGAAATTCAGGAAAAGGATAACACACTTCGGGGATGTGAAATGGGATGCCAGGCAAATAGACTTGTGGCTTGAGATTTATATGGGACCAACTGACAAGGAGCTCGAGGGAGATAAAAAAGGGGGGCGACACTTAAGGCTTGTTGGGGGCTACAACAGGGCTTTCTGCTCTTGGCCTAACTGCCATTTTTGACACATATGTTCAAGGTGCAGGGGGCACCATACAGCTTCAAAATGCAAATACAGTTGGGAAAAAGGCACCAGTAGTCCAGACAACTCATTCCGCAGCCCTTTTGGAACAACCAAGGTTCCTTTAGAGGGCAGCAATAGGGGTGAGGAACTCAGAGGGGAGAGAGTGGGAGAGGGCACAGTTACCACACATGACACTAGGACAACTGAAAGCACAACGGGCACCATCTTCCGGCTGGCCCTCACGCCCATCAATGTGGAGGCCCTAGAAGGGTGGTTGAGGGAGTACCTGGACCAGGGGGCAGCAAGAAACTTGAGAAGAGGTTTTTGACAGGGCTTTATTCTACAATTTAAGGGTATTAGGAAAAGGACGAGGTCAAAGAACCTCAAGTCTATACAGGAGAAGGAAGCAAAATTAGCACAAAAGATTTGGAAGGAAGTGGTGGTGGGGAGAGTGGAAGGACCATTTGCCACCCCCTGCCCAATTTGAGGATTTCTCCCCTGGGGCTAGTTCCCAAGAAACAACAGGGTCAGTACCGGGTGATACATCACCTACCCTACCCTGACGAGGATTCAGTTAACAATTACAATGGGGAAGAAGACAGCAAGGTAACATATGCCACCATGGAGGAGGCTGTGCAGCTAATCAGGTCTAAACAGAGTGCCTGGTTAGCCAAGACAGACATCGAAGCAGCATTCTGATTACTACTGGTCAGACAAATGGATTGGAATCTGCTAGGATTTCAGGTAGGGGGCATGTATTACTTCGACAAGGCCATGCCCATGGGGTGTTCCATAGCATGCGCTACATTTGAGATGTTCAGCACCTGGTTACAGTGGGTGTTCCGAACAAGGTATGGGCATCAAATGGTAGTACACTACTTTGATGATTCCCTCTTCATTGGGGAAGGGCAAAGGGAGACAGAGGGCGTGCTGAAGGATTTTAAGGATTTATGTCAAGAATTGAGGGTGCCACTAGCAGAGGACAAAACGGAAGGGCCTAGCCAGACAATAGAATTCCTAGGGCTGGAGCTGGACACAGTCTGGGAAATGTTCAGGTTACCAAACAAGAAGGTCAAGAAATTACAGGAGCTGCTGGGGAAAGTTGGAGAGTGAAGAAGGGTGCAGCTTCAGCAAGCACTGCAGCTACTGGTGCATGTGAATTTCACTTGCAGGGCCATTGCTCCTGGACGGCCATTCACACAGTGTGTAGCATGGGTGACTTGGGGGGCCACACAGCCACACCATGGGGTTGACATCAATAAGAGGGCGAGGGAAGATTTAGGAATACGGGATAATTTCCTCTCAGAGTACAATGGGCAGACCTTCTGGCAGGAAGAGTGGCTGTATAACACTGACCTGCAGCTGTACATGGATGCCACAGGTGGGATCGGCATGGGAGGTTATCTTTGGGGAAAATGGTTTGCTGAGCCATGGCCTGAAAAGTGGGTGAGGACAAGGGTGATGAGAGATATCACTTTTTTAGAGATTTTCCCCATAGGGGTAGCAATGGTAATCTGGGGGGGGGTGGAACTCATGGACAGGAAGTCACATTTTGGAGCGATAACAGGGCAGTGGTAGACATCTTGAACAAGAAAAGATCGAAGTCAGACAGAGTTATGAGAGTGTTGAGAAGGATGGTATGGCTAGGGCTGACATTGAACATGTCATTTAGGGCCACGCACATTGATGGTGTGGACAATGTAATAGCTGATTGCCTCTCATGATTGCAGATGGACAAATTTAGGACTGTTGCACCTGGAGCAGAGACCTGGCAGACCACCATTCCAGTGTACATATGGAAGATTGGATTGGGGGAGCCAAAACATTATTCCACATCTCATGGGCTCCCAGGACCCTTAGAGCATATGACATCTCTTAGAGGGCATTTCAAAACTTTCGCAAACAGTACTGCGGCCAGGTAAGTGGGATAGTGACAAGGGAGCAGGTAGCCAGATTCATACTGATGGGGTGGAACCAGAACATGGCACAGGGGACCATGGGGGTTCATCTGGTGGATATAGGGCAGATATGCACACTGAAATGGTGGGAGGACCTGACCAAATGCAACCTAGTCCACAGGATGATGCAGGGCTGGTTGTGTGTAGCAGACAAGAAGAAAGACAATATGAAGCCGATATCGGAGGGGCTGATGGCACGTCTGATGAGGCACTACATCACGTCTCTGCAGCTCAAGTAGAGAAGCTGTATTATTCAGAGCCCCGTACACTACAATGTATAGCAGGGCATTTAGGCTTAGCGAAGTGATTGGCCATGGCAGAAAAAGAAATGTGGGGGTCTACATTGGGAAGACATAGAATGGGGTGGAGACACGATAGTAGTACTATTGAAGAGATCAAAGACAGACCAGCAGGGTCACAGCACCAAGGTATGGTTATGAACATACCATAACACAGCCATCTGCCCAGTGGGAGCTCTGCACGTGTATGCGGCGGACTGCCCAAAAGGAGGGAGCCCCTTGATATTCATACATGGGGATGGCAGGCCAGTGTCGGGGTACCAGGTGACAGATGTACTGCACAAGAGCCTAAAATTTCTGGGTGAACCTGAGGAGGGATTTTCCTCCCACTCATTTAGGATTGTGGTGGCCTCTGTTATGGGGGATTAAGCAGAAGGGCAGGTGGACTTCTGATTGTTATAAAAAAATACATCCGTAACATTGTATGTTAACGATGTCTCTTTTTCCCCACAGCAGGTTCAAAGAGATGGGGAAAGATTGATTAAATGATGGGATGGGGAGGACTGGGAGAGAGGAGAAAGTATAATATACTAAACAATGTGCTTACGATTATGCAGGGATGATGAGGAAGCTCAAAGTATGGATCTGTGAGCATTCCTTTGTACTGTACATTGGGTGGAGAAATGGGCAGCCAGGAGACAAGGGGGAAAGCAGCTATACCTGAATAGTGGTACGATCCTGTTGGTATGGAGAGGTCTATGGGAATGCAATGGTCCCAGCTGCTGCCTAAATTGAGGGAGATCAGGAAGGACTATAGACAGCCAGACCTGATTGTGTTGCATCTGGGGGGAAACAAACTGGGAAGGAGACTCTGGCTGGATATATTTTATCAGATTAAACAGGATCTGCAGAAAATAAAAGAGTGGTGGCTGGAGGTTACTTTGGCCTGGTCTGATATCACACCCCACAGAGTGTAGTGAGAAGCCAAGAATCACAAAGGGATGGACAGGGCTAGGAAGTGCATGAATGCATGTGTGGGCAGGTTGTTTGAGAGTATGGGAGGTCTGGTCATACACCTCAGGATTCTGGAATGGGTAGAGGAATACTACCGTGGAGATGGGATACACTTATTGGGCCTAGGCTTAGCCCTGTTTAATTCAGAGACTGGTGATGCCATCAAAGCACGGTTGGCAAAGAGATAAACACATTAAAAAAAATTCAGGAAGACATTAGGGAGTATAGGAGAGGTAGGAAGAAGGTGGAATAAAGGGGGGAAGTCCACCGTCCATTGCAAGCTGGAGGTGGACTAAGTGGAAAAGAGGGGAGAGGACAGGAAATAAGGGGGGATAAAAAGGAAAACTCTAAAAACAGGACACAGGACCGATAACCAAGAAGCAGGGGTACAGTGTGTATGCTCGTACCCCTTTACAACAAAGAGGAAGAGGAAGAGGCCGGGCGCCCCCATAATGTGCATCTGGGGGGGGTGGCAGAAGAAAAAGAAGGAATTAGTAGAAGAGATGAACTGAAAAAGAATGTGTCTATACAGTATATAATGTACATAAATATTAATTAGAAGAGATTGTAAATCTGAAAAGTGATGGAAATGTTTTATGTTATTTGTAAACAGTGATATTTGACAATTTCAGTAAATTGATTGCCAAACTGAGCAACCCCACACAACTTGTCTATGTCTTTATTGGTGGGGATCTGGGGACAATTCACATGAACTGTAAAATGACAGTTCTGAGGATTTTTATTCTACAGTTTAATGGATAATTCCGCAATACAGGTAATCATTCCGTAGTTCAGTGATCAGTTCTGCAGAATTTCTTGCTGAAGTATAATTCATTAATCCACAGTTCATACTTTGGTTCCACAGTTCAGTGACTCACTGAATTGCAAAATGAATGTATGAATTGCAGATTAATGTATTAAAGGGAGCAGGAATGGGAAGTAAGCACTTCTAAGTGATATAAATGAACGAGTATGTGAAATAAACATGTCTGAAATTTTTACATGTCTTCTCTTTATTTTTAGTCATATTTCAATTTTACATGTATCTGGTATGGTTTGCCATAACTCAACATTCCAAAATGTCTTTTGCCCACTGAACCAGTAGAGATGTTATTTGATGATGCTACAGTTTGTCAGATCAATCCACACGAGCTGCATAAACAGTGTCAACTCAATATGTTTGGCAATGTAGCAGATTTATCTTTACCACTTTGTATGCCAAGTGATGAAACTTGTTTGAAATTTCAGATTTATGTAAGTCTTTGTATTTCACTAAGTAACTTAGTTTTAATCATTTTGTAGTTGTTGCTGTCATCAGTTTTACTTACAATATGTCTCACAGTAGAGTATGGTGAATCATGTAGTAACGTATCATACAGTCAGAGTTTGCAATTCCTTTTTCAGTTCAGTGAGATACATCTGTTATATGTTCAGAATGCCCCCTTAATGGTTACTTAAAATGCAGCATGCTTATCTATGTGCACTTGATTAGATAAGTTGTGCAAATTTGTTAATTAGTACAAAAAGCATGTTAGACACTTACTATGTTCTTTCTGTTGATACAGGTGTTGTCAGACTGTGTTTTCCTAAGTATAAGTGACTTAATACTGTTCACTGAATAGAAGAAGTAATGAAAAAAATAACGCAATTTAAAGGTTATTCTGTTAATGACTCAAAAATAGGTGGTAGCCACCTCGCCCCCCCCCCCTCCACACACACACCCTCGAACTCATGTTAAGGTCACACATACCACATTTGCAATCATCCTTGTGTGTTTTGTATTTCTATTCATAGTGATTTTACTGGTAATGAATATGCTACTGGTCAGAATATTTTCTTACTGAAATATATGGACTTGTTAAGTTATGCAGACAGTTTCTGTAACAGTTGTAATAAGCACTGGCAGGACTATAACTTTTATAACTCTGTTTTGAACATGTGGCAGATATGGCAATAAATTAATATGCCATTTTACATTAATAGGTTGACATGTAGCATAATCTCAGTAACCTGCCTGAAACACACGCAATTAATGATTTTTAGAGCTACTGCTGTTTTGTGATTCTGACATGGAAGCAAAGAGACAGATCCAGCAGTTGGCAGTATACTGTGTACCTTTACAATATTTTACTCCAGTTTTGTATGGTACTTCGGTCCCCGTTTCTGAGGTGCTGGACCACACTTTACAAAAAGTGACTTGGGTATTGTAGTCTCAGGGTAGTTCCTCATAGAACTACCAGTCCGTGTTTGTAATGATATTTTAGTTCCGGCCATGATAGGCTGGGTATTTTAGTTCTTTTATATATTTGCCAGTGTTGTTGGGCTACTTTATTGCCCACATAACAAAGTATTCTGTGAGGTGATTGTGAACTCTGGAGACACTTCCAGGTCACAGGCTTTATCAAGCATCACCCCTAGTGAGCTTGGGTGAGGTGTGTGCATAGCACCATGCATGGACACACACACTGAGACATGTGCATCGTGTGTCTGCCATGTCCAGCGTGAACGACAAGAACAGGTGCTACCGATCTGTAAGTTACATCTTGGGTTATTATTTGACTGTGTGCAGCTTGTATTAACAGAAATTACCCTGATATCCTGTGGCCTAGTCTGACTGGTTGTCAATTTCTCTGTGTAAAACACTCCTAATAAGTCTGTTTTGTAGTACATGTGAATGTTTGTCAATACTTATCCACCACTGAATCATTTTCTTGGTTATTAAACCTTCTTGTGGTGACCTTATGTCATATGTGAAACCTGTCTTGTTATAACCATAGCTTTCATTTAAACATCTGATCAATATGTTTCTCAAATCCTTCATCAGCTTACTGTCAGCTGAAAAAAAATGTCTTCTTCTCTTTTTCTTTATTTAATACCACTGTTTACCTCCAGCACTTCACTAGTGTATCATCACTAATAATTCTAAGATGGGAGACATTATTATTGCATTGGATGGAGATGCTGAGTTTAAGTATATTAAATGTAGCATGTATCGTCTGATAAAAAATTAATTAATAAAGGAAGAATTCATTTGTGAGAAATGCAAGACAAACAACAAACTCCTTATGGAGATGCACAATTTATGCACTAGGTTAGACAATTTGGAAACATCACAAAGGTAGATGGAACATAAACTGAAGACATCATCCCTCACCCATGATATAAACTATGCTAGACCAACTAAAAGGAAGAGAGCTAACAAATATGTTGAAGCAGATAATGAATGGACACTAATTCAGTCCAATCCGCAGAAACATCGGGCCTAAGCCTGCCCAATCAAGCTCATAACAACACTGTTCAATTAGCTAATAGATTCTCAGTCCTACAGGGACTATGCGAAAGTCCTGCAATTAGTCCTTCCGATATCCCTCCAATCATTAATGAACAAATGGAAATCCCCCAGCTGACTAACTTAGCTACTAATGGTGAAAACTTTACAGAACCCATCCCCCAGCTTATTAACTTAGCTACTACTGGGGATGATCCAATGGTAACCACCTAGCTTACTAACTTGGCTAATAATACTAATGATCAAATGATAACTATACTATGTTTAATTCTGCACCACTGTTATAATGGCGGTCAGATGTTTTATACTGTGTTTGTGCATACTCTTACTTTTAATCATTGGGGCCCTGTTAAACTGTTCTCAGGAAACAGGAAGGGTAGTTGTAGTGTTTCAGTTCTCCTGAATAAACTACAACTAAGTGATACTATTTTATTACTTGGTTTGGGGAGAGAATAGCCGTAAAGTCTGTGAAAATCACACGAGTGGTACTTAAATGCAACAATTATGTATTTCAAATTACTTTTAATCTTTCAGTAGATCGCGGTAGCATTTGACCCTCAAGGATACTTCCATGTCAAATTCAGCTTAAAAGTAAGCCCTACTGCGAGCAGGGTGCTACATACTATGTTTAATTCTGCACTGCTGTTATAACGCAGGTCAGACATTTTATATTGTGTTAGTGCACACTCTTACTTTTATTCATTGGAGCCCTGCTAAACTGTTCTCAGGAAACAGGAAGGATGGTTGTAGTGTTTCGGTTCTTCCGAATAAACTACAACTAAGTGATACTATTTTATTACTTGGTTTGGGGAGAGAATAGCCGAAAAGACTGTGAAAACCATGCATGAGTGGTACTTAAATGCAACAATTGTGTATTTCAAATTACTTTTAATCTCTCAGTAGATTGTGGTAGCGTTTTACCCCCAAGGATACTTTCAGGTCAAATTCAGCTTAAAAGTAAGCCCTACTGTGAGCAGGGTGAGCACAGGCAGAGCATCGCGTGGTTGCACATGAAGACACGTGCAAAGACACATGTGTCAGTGCATGTTTGTGTGTTCACATGATTTGTGTGATACTAGGAGCAAAACAATAACACACTGAATGCCTTTGACAATAATAAATGTAAGTGTGGAAATATTGTAAGGCTTGCTGCAATACAGTGTTGAATTCATTGACCAGAGTGTTTACTGTTTGTGATTAAAACATTGCTTGAACTATGGACACTGTAATGACCCTAGAAGGTGATCTCAGTGTAAAATGCTCAGCCTGTAACACGTTTCTCACTATGAACACAGTTCCTACAGAAATATTTAAATGCCTCAAATGTCTGCAAAATTAAGAACTCCTTAGAGAAGTCAGTTTATTTAACGAAAGATTGGAATATTTGGAGACAAGTCAAAAACAAATGGCCTCAAGATTCAAGGCAGGTCTAAATGTAACATCTAGTGAATCCTGACCCTTAGTTGTATCCCCAGCCCTTACAATGCAAGCTGGCAATATCATGGCAAATAATCAAACTGCAGCTGTAATTCATTCAGCTACTCAGTCTGCTAATAAAAAAAGGACAAGAGAGGAAGCCTTTACTCCACTCTTAAATGATGAGTGGTTTACAGTACAAAGCTCCCAGGTCTCAAAAAAAGGAAGAAAAGCTGACACTTTCAATCTCCCTCTATATAATAGCTTTGATGTCTTAGCTACTGACACTCCTGAAACTAATATGACTAGCCCCATTTCAACCAATGCTCATCTGAAGTCAGAAATAGACATCTTCTCTAATGTACCTCAAACCTCTGAACCTGCAAGTCTTACAACTTAGAAAGAAATAGTGGTGTTAGGGGATTCAATATTAAGCATCTTGACAGGGCAGTTTGTAATCCAGATAAAACTTTTAGAATCTTGTCTAGTTTCAGTGGGGCTAAAATAATGGATGTAGCTGTGATGTTAAAAAACATACTGAGTAATGTTGGGCCAACCCTATTATCATTATACATCTTGGAGCCTATAACATCTTTAAGGAATCTGAAGATAACATAAATAAATTGATACAATTAGGCTGTGTCTCTGTCCTTTCAGAAATGTTACCAATTCCTAAAGCGTTTTATTTTCATACCTTAAAGATTAAGTAAATAAATGATTGGATGCAAAAATGGACTGTAAGACAGAATATATCCTGTATTACACACTGGGAAGAATTCTCCCACCATGAGGAACTTTACTCCTGGGATGGACTCCATTTAAGTAGGAGAGGCAAGCTATTACTGGGGAAGCGTATCATAGATTTTAATACCAAAACTTTAAACTAACTTCTCTGGGGGGAAGGCACCTTTCTTTCTGTCCTCCTAAAACTGGACAACCACTAGGAAATCCTACTTATGATACTAAAAATAAAAATAAAACATCATTTAAAGAAAATAAAAAAATAAGTATATAGAAATGTAGCATTTATAACTATACTGTTGGTTAATGTCAGTAGTTTGTCTAATAAAATACAGGAATTTAAATATACTCTAGAAAAAGATAATGTAACCATCTGCAGAGTTACAGAAACCTGATTCACAGGTCAGGAATGGAACACAGTAATCCAGGGTTATAATAAATTTTGTAAAAACAGAAGTGATTCTAGAGGTGGGGGGTTGCATTATACATATCTAATAAATATGTGGCCCATAGTATAACTCCTGAAGCTTCTACAGATAGCAAAATAGAGGCAATCTGGGTCCAAATTAACCTATATAAAGAGTCATTAGTGGTTGCCCTTTGTTATAGACCTCCTAGTTTATCTCAGACTGAAGATATGGAATTAATAACAATATTAAAAAAAATATGGATACAATGCACAATTATATTCTTATGGGGGATTTCAACTTCCCAAGAACTGATTGGCCAAAACTTGAAGGCCATGGCTTGGTAGAAACTGCTTTCATTGAACTTACTATTAATCAGAATTTAACCCAAATAGTAACCGAAGGGACTAGACAGAATAACATACTTGATATTATTCTAACTAATATAGAAGATAGAATGTCTACTCCAATTATTGATACACCACTGGGAGATAACGACTATAATATGGTATGAGTAAAATTAAATATGTGTAATGACACCATAAATGGTGTGACAGTAGTTAAGGATTTCAATAAGGCTAATTACAGAGAAATAAATAGCTATCTAAGTACCTGGGATTGGGAAACAGACCTCCAAGACCTAGATTTACATCAGATTTGGGACTGTATAACTGCCACGATTAATAATTGTCTTGATACATGGGTTTCTAATTGGTCTAAATCTAATAATGGCCTTAGAACACCATTAAGGTGGAATAGGAATATAAAAAAGGCTATTAATAAAAAAAGAGCTATTATGGTAAATTTTAAAAAAGAATCCATCCCTAACCACCTGGAACTCATATAAGGAAAAGATAAAAAAGGTAAAATATTATATTAGAAAAGCAAAAAGTGAGTTTGAACTAAAACTGGCAACTAAAACTTTGGACAGCAGCAAATCTTTTTACAACTATATAGGCTCTTTAAGAGGCAACTACTCTACAGTTGGACCCATTGAAACCAGTGAGGGTATCATTAATAATGAATCAGCTATGGCTACTGAATTTAATGATTATTTTGTAAGCGTATTTACACCTGCTGATAGCTCATCAAAAGTCAAGTAACATGGACATGATGGCCCAGATATTCAAAAGGGTTGCGCATGGCACAACAGTGTTGTGCCATGCACAACCCACTGATGCGCCCCGGTGCAATATTCAAAAGGGAAAAGTGCGCTGCACAAATCCCGATGCACCGGAGCGCATCAGTAATGTATGCAGGCACAGGTGGGGGGCGTCCCCATGCATAACCTGCACAGCCCGATATTCAGCCTGGGATGTGCAGAGTCATGCATGTGCAATCCATACCTGCACCTGTACAAAGTTAAGCCAAAAAAAAAAGGAACAAGTGATGGCCACCCACAGGTGAGCTGCCACATTGCAGGGTGCAACATGGCAGCTGCCACCTGTGGGTTGCCACCCGAGTTCCTGCCGCACCTGGCGGCACCCCCCCATGCCCAATCATGAGCATCCTTGTAGTGAAATCCTCCTATATCCCTGGTGGTCCAGTGGACCTCTATGTGCCCGATTGTGGCATTGTGTAGAGAATAAGCCCTCCTATATCCCTGGTGGTCCAGTGGACCTCTATGTGCCCAATCACGGGCATCGGTATAGTACCCCCATGTCCAATATCCCTGGTGGTCCAGTGGACTGATTGCCGCATGATATTGGGCATCTGTAACACATAAAATACCTACTACCCTGGTGGTCCTGAGTGTACCCCCTCCCACCCACCACTGAGCACCACCACCCGCTCCCCAGTCAGCGGTGGGTGGCAGCACCCCACCTGCCTGCCACCCCGCCACCTGACAGCTCGGTAGGGCTGCACGCCCATTGGGTCACAGCATGAGCCAATGGGTGTGCAGCCCATACCGTACTACTCAGTCCAGATATGTGAATGATTGGGGGATATTGGGATATTGGACGAGGGGGGTTCTTTTACATGAATGCCCGTGATCGGGCTGCAGGGGGCATCGGTTCCTGACAGCTGCTGCCTGGCAGGATGCCAGGCACAAGTCATCGGGGATCGGCACACCTGCATGCTAATGGCATGCAAATGGGGCCATAATGAGATGCAAATGGCTCCCGTGAGCCTTGCATAAATTATGGCCCCATTTGCATGTCCCCTTTTGAATATCGCAGGTGCTGTGCATGGCGCAATGGCACTTGCGCTAGCGCATCTTCATGCTCCACTCTGACCACTTGCGTCGGTGCAGTGCCACTGCACCATGCACAGTGGGGGTGGCCAGGGTGCGATATTCAAAGCTGCTGCACCATAGCGTAGCTCCATTGAATATTGCCCAGGCCACAGCTCTGCACAACAAAGTTGAGCTGCGCCCAGGCTTGCGCCACAGCCTGGCGCAGTTTGAATATCCGGGCCTATGTGTATATTTCACCAATCACTATGTTAGAGGTTAAAACTTTACTTCAAAAGCTCAGACCCCAATCATTGCCAGGACCTGACAATCTACATCTTAGATTCCTGAAAGAAACATCAAATGTTATATGTGGTCCCCTGCCAGTTTTGTTCAGTGCCTCTCTTAATCAAGGTGAAACAATTCCTTCATGGAATGAGGCTACTGTTACCCCCATATACAAAGCTGGTAATAAAAAACTTGTATCTAACTACAGACCCATCAGCCTTACTTCAGCTTTTGGTAAATTATTCAAAATAACATTATTAACTTGAATTGAAGCACATATTTCTACTTATCTCTTACAGAATCTAACACAACATGGGTTTTCCCAAGGGAGATTGTGCCTGACTAATTTGTTAAACTTCTTTGAGAATTTTAGCGCATCTCTTGATTTAGGGTTACCTGTAGATATAATCCTCCTTAATTTCTCCAAAGCTTTTGATAGAGTTTCACACCAGGTTTTGATAAACCATATGTATATGCTCAATTTTCATCCAAATATAATTAATTGGGTTACATCATGGTTACAAAATAGACATCAGAGAGCTGTTATCAGAGGTCACTCTTCACAATGGGCAAAGGTTGGTAGTGGGGTCCTGCAGGGCTCAGACTTGGGTCCTGTTCTTTTTAATTTGTTAATATCAACAATGCAACCATCTAACAATGTTTGTATGACCAAGTATACAGACAACTGCAAACTTGGTTGCATAGTTAATAATATACAAGCCACAAATTACTTCCAAAAGGAATTAAATGATATGTGCACCTGGGCAACTAATAACAAAATGTGTTTTAATGAACAAAAATGTAAAGTAATGCATTTTGGATATAATAACTAGAATTTCACCTATAAAATTAATAATGTTCAACTTTCTGTAACAGCTAATGAAAAAGACCTACAAGTTCTCATAGATAACAAGTTAACTTTCCATAAACATACCTCAGCTAAGGTCAAAAAATTCCATAAAATTATTGGATGTATTTTTAAACATATTAAAAGCAGAAACCCAAGGGTGATTCTTCCACTCTGAGTAGGGTTAGATCCCAACTTGATTACTGCTCTTCTTTCTGTGCGCAAGTCACAGAAAAAGGTAAAAAACTAGTGGAGGGGGTCCAAAGGAAAGTAACAAAATAAATTGGTGAAATTAGGTCCCTAGAATATGAGGCAAGGCTACAAGCCTTGGGCCTCTTCTCCTTGGAATATAGGCAATTTCGAGGAGCTTTATGCTTGATATATAAAGCCACCAGAGATCTGCTTCTTTTTGAAACTTTGGGTCTGATAAAGAACAATTGCCAGACCCATACACATATACGTAGTTTTAAACTTAGAGGGGTAAACTGTAAAACTCATAAAAGAAGTGAATGGTTCACTCAAAGGGTGGTGACTCAATGGAATGCTTTGCCAAGGATGATAGAGAGTGATAATATGGAATAATTTAAAAAATAATTAGATAATTATATGGGAAGTAAAAAAACATTGTACCTCCAATAGCAATTATTCCACCATACTGGTGGCGAGCTCTCTAATGGAATTTTTTGCCTCCTGAGCCCATATCACTCTATGAATCTATGAATAATCACCCAGATTACTAACTCAGCCACTACAGGGGGTGAACAAATGGAAGTCCCAAAGTCTACTATCATAGCTACTGAGATCTCACTGGATATTAATTTTGAGAACAATATCAACCAAAGACAAGTGTTTGTACTGGGAGATTCAATTATCAAGTATTGTGATAGTTTCATATGCAATGGGGACAAGATAAACTGGATTTGCAGTAGTTATATAGGGGCCAAGATTTCTGATATCAAGAAGCAGATAGACATTGCCCTATGGACTGCAGGCCAAACCCCTTTGTGATAATTCATGTAGGCACAAATGACATCCATGAATCAAGCACTGGTGAAATCAGAAAAGAGTTTGAATCCCTACAGGCCAGACTTGTACAGTATGGTACTAAAGTATGCTATTCAGAAATTCTCCCAGTTCCATGGCTAGGCCAATTCAAAAATAACAAAATAAAAGAAATAAATGAGTTGCTTTGTAAATGGACACTAGAAAATAAACTATAATGTCTCCCCCATTGGGTAACCTTTGTTTAATAACTACAGCCTTTTCTGCTGGGATGGCCTTCACTTGAATAGAAAAGGCAGTAGTCATTTGGGTAAAAAAAATGGGACTTTACATTAACAAAGCTTTAAACTAAACACTGAGAGGCAAGGGAACTATTTTTCTACTGTTAAAAGTAAAAATCGTACATTCAAGCCCAAAATATTTTTGACTAATGCCCGTAGTTTAAATATATTTAAGAAGGCAGAGCTCAAAATCCTAATCCACAATGAGAAAATTGACTTCATTTCTGTAACTGAAACATGGTGGGCTGACTCTAACCTCTGGTCCAGGGGATTTGAAGGTTTTAACCTCTATTATAAAATCAAGTTGAATAGAAAGTTAGGTGGTGTATGTCTATACGTCAATGTAAGTTTCATAGCACTGAAACCTCTATTGTTACTGACCAAATAGAGGACATTGAGTCAATCTGGGTCCAGGTAAAAATCTCTCCTAATCATATAATTTTGATAGGAACCTGTTACAGGTCCTCCTCCTCCAGTACTCCTGAGTATAACAAACAACTCATCAAATAGATCACAACTGCATCAGAGAAATCAGATGTGATCATCCTGGGTGACTTTACTCTGGTATCACTTGGGAGGATCATATGGCATCCAATGCCCAGGAACAAATTTTCCTTGATTCCATCCTTTCTGTTGGTCTAGATCAGCTGGTTATAACACCCACCAGAGCAGATGACATCCTAGACCTTGTACTTACAAATTTAACTAGTGGTTTCTCTGATATATGTATCAAAGCCCAGTTAAGCACCAGTGATCACAACATCATAGTGTGTACCTACTCTGACATAAAAAAAGTTAACTCAGCCAGTATATCCACAAAAAGACTATAATAATTTGACTTTAAAGCAATAAAAAAGTTTTAGACTCGATTGGAAACATATTCTGTCAAACCTTATCTTTGAAGAATATTGGAATACTAAAAAAAATAATATGGCAACTGAAGAATGGTAAGTGCCAATCAAAAACTTTAATAGTAATGAGGGAAAAGTACCACCCTGGATAACCAAAAAACTTAATAAAATTATCAATAAAAAAGAAAAAGCATACAAAAACTATAAAAATAAAAAGAGCCAACAATCTTACTCAAAATTGTATTTTTTTTATTTATTTATTAGATCAGCGGTTTACAGACATTTGTGTCAAAGACTCATTTACAAAGGCACCTCATCAAGAGATCAATACATCACAGCAAACAAAACAGTACAGTACATAATGCTTAGATTAAAAAAGCAACCAGTGTTACAGGCATTCAGTGGTGGTACAGGCTAGGTAATAGGTAGATCATAGTAGTCATAATATAGGTACACAAGTACCACATCAGGTAGCAACCTGAGATATTTTATTACTTTAGTCAGCAGATGTTGCCTGAGACCCCAGGCATACACAGCAAAAATAGACAGGGCAGACCCAGCCTAGGGGTGAGGGTAAGGGGCAGGTGGGGGATTATGTGCAGTTGCAGCAGTGAGTACTTGTCAGATGGCTTCTGAGGGAGACCTTTGAAAGGACCAAGCTTAGTGGAGTCAGCTATGTTGGCTGTGAGGGAACTGAACCAGGAGAGAGACCGATAGCAAAAGGATCTCTGGGCAATAGAGGTCCTTACCCTGGGGACAATAAGAGAGGTTTTGACAGTGCTGTGGGTAGAGACTGAGGGGGAGGCATGCTGCAGAGAGGTGGTGACCCCAGGGGGGAGCTCTAACATGGTCTTTTTTACAAGAAGGCAGGTTTGGAAGTGGAGTCTTTCTTCAAAGATGAGCAAGTTGGTGGTGGAGGCACATATGGGTACATCTAGGGGCTCCCAGCATTAGCCTGCAGGCCTTGTTTATACAGAGCTGGATTCTTGCAAGCGCAGTGTTGGCTGCAGCATAGATGGGCAGCCCATAGTCGATTAGCGACAGGACAGAGGAGGTGATTGGCAATCTAAGGGCCTCTTGTGGTAGGCAGCCCCTATGGTGGTATAACAGTCCAATCCTGACATAGGTGGCAGCAGAAAGGGCATTGATTTGGAAATGGAAGGAGAATGCTGAATCAAAGGTAATGCCCAGATACTCATAGGGGGAAACCTGCTCAATGGGGTTTAGTGTGCTAGGGTGTATCACAAGAGGAGCACCACTGTCTTTGTTTTGGCAATGCAAGAAGAGCATAGCTTTAGTCTTTTTTAGGTTCAGGACAAGCCTTCATGATGTGAACTAATACTCAGCTCTATACAAGGCTGAATTAAAGATCATCAAACAGTTAATCAAATAGTTAAAAAGAAATCTGGAATTCAGAAGTGACATGAGTAAGGGAACCAAAAAACATTTTCTTTGCATATGTAAAGAGTATAAGCAATGGAAAAAAATCAGTAAACTCCTTATCAGTTAATGGCAAAAATACACATGACCTAACTGAAATGGCTAACATTCTGAACAACTATTTTTACACAGAATTTAATAAAAAGGAAGTTACAGTCAGTAAAGGTACTCAAGCTACAACTCACATATCTGCAACCACAATTGATGAGGTCAAAGATGGATTACATAAACTCAGACCTCATTCCTCAGCTGGTCTTGATGGCATTAATCCCAAGTATCTCAAAAATATGGCATCTAGCCTAAGTACTCTCTTCAGCATATTGTTTAATAAGTGGTCAAATACCAGCAGACTGAAGGACTGCTGTAATAACCCCTATCTATAAAAAAAAGGAATATTTTCTCTCCAGAACATTACCGGCCCATTAGTATCATCTCGGTCCCAAGTAAAGTGCTAGAAACAATGGTAAAATGAAGATTTGAGGAAGAAACTTTAAAACTGAGTCTAAATGATAATACCCAGCATGGCTTTAAGAAGGAGAGATTGTGTACAACTAACCTAATAGTCTTTTATGAAAAAATAACCAAAAGTCTTGATGAAGGGAAATTCTGCGATGTCATTTTGCTAGACTTCAGAAAAGCCTTTCACAAGATACCACATGGCAATCTTAAAAATATATATATTTTTTTTATTTATTTTAGTTTGGGAATTACAACCTTTGAGCCAACATAGTTCTTTTAAAAAAGCTCCAAGTTAGAAGAAGATCAGCAGTACAATACCAGAACATACATTAAAATACAAGAACATATAATAAAGAAGTTACACCTAACTAGGCAGTTACAAATGTCACTAAATTGAACTAATGATTTAACAACATGTGCAGTGAAATTATCAGACACCAAAATTAGATAAATGGGTTTCCAGAAATAATCAGCAGACACATATCTTTGTTACTAAGTGCTAGATGCAGATAGGTAGCAGCCAGAGAAGGCTTTGTCAAGGAGGTAAGAAATATGTGAGGGGGGAGAGGGGAGAGGGGAGAGGGTGTGGCAGGTGGAGGGGAGGTAGCAACCAGAGAAGGCTCAGTCATAGAGCATGGGTAGGCATCAATTATGCATCACAGTCACAGTGGTTGAAACTATCTAATATGTTATTTAGCTCATATCTTATAAACTGGGTTAGTGCATGGCTAGAAAACAGGACACAAAAAGTCAGAATACTTGGTAAAATGTCATCCTCCAAAGAGGTGATGAGTGGTGGCCCCCAGGGATCAGTCCTGGGACCATTTTTATTCAATTGTTTTAAATTTGACTTACATACAGGTGTAACTTCAAAAATAATAATGTTTGCCGATGACACAAAGATTGAGGAAGAGGTTGACTCATTCTCCAAGCATCAGTCCATCGTTAGAGACCTGGAACTAATAATCAAATGGACCAGTGATAATAATATGAAATTAAATTTAAATAAATATATGGTCTTGCACTTAGGGAAAGATAACCCATTGTACTCATATGCTATTAACTCCACAAACCCATCTATTTTGAATACTGAAAGAGACTTGGGTATTATTATCGACAACACCTTTAAACTTCATTCCCATATTAGGACTGTAGTGCAAAGAACAAGCAAAGTTATTAATATCATAAAAAAATCATTCATTACATGGGACAAACAGTGTATACTCAGTCTCTACAGAAGCCAAGTACACCCACATCTTGACTATGCATCTCACTTTTGGTCACCATGTTACACTGAAGACATAAATTTGTTAGAAGGGGTACAGAGATGGGCAATGAAAATGATACCCAGATTCAAAAATATGCCATATGAAAACAGACTTTGACAACTGAACCTCATGCCACTGTTGTGAGAAGAAATAGGGGTGATTGCCTACTATTTTTTAACATCATAGGTGACAATGCTTTGAGGACTGAATGTAACATTACACCCATAGAAAGGGGTCTAAACCTTAGATCCCACAACATGCAATTTGAGCTACCCAGGACACACACCAAACAAGCAATAACTATTTCACTATTAGGTCAGGTGCAACATGGAATAAGCTGCCAGAGTATCAGGCAAACATCACTAATTTCACAACATTTACAAATTAACTGGATTCATTTTTGGGTTATTGACATTTCTTTGTCCCACTGAGAGTGGGGGATGGACTTGATGGGCCTTGGACTTCTTCCGTCCTACTTTACCAAGTACCAAATTCCTACTCAAATCCAAGAAAACAGTGCAACAGACTACCTTGGTAATTAAATGTTGATAAAAACTTGCTATTTGTTGTGCACCTCTTGTAGTAACCTATCACAGAGCTGCTGATTACAGATGCAATTTTTTCTCTTAAAACCTTAATTGTTTTACTTTATCTGTACAGAGATGCATGCAGCTGCTGTTACTGGCACTGCTAAAAAATGGGTTTGTGTCATGATTTAGGAATTTGTTATGTAATATACCACATGCAATGCTATAATATGGATTATGAACTTTCTCCATTACCTGTTTGACTTAGTTTTTATAACTGCAGTTGGTGGACCTTGTGGCCATCTTGTAGTAGCTGAAAAAATGGGATGCCGAAGCACAAATTAGGAGTTTTCAGTGCATCCTTCCGCAACTCCAAATCACTACACCAGTCGAATGAAATACTCACCTCTCTTTTTTCAGTAGACCATTTCCAACACTGTTTTTTCAGTTTGTGTCTCTCTCACCATGTCTGCTTTAAGTGACCTGACAGCTAGTGTCTTAGAGTAGACACAAAGGCAAGTTACTTAAACAACTTCTTTAACAGTGCAATTAGAAACTTTTTTTTGCACACTAGTGTCAAAAAAGCCTTGCTTGAATAACCACTAAGCACTAGAAAACAGGCTAGAAGGTGGGGTGTAGCAACAATGGGAGAAACATCAAAACTGCCATCACAGAGGCAACAAGCCTTTGTGTGAAGCAAATAAATCAAAACGAAAGAAAAAAACAGTATTTTTCTTAAAAGAAGTGGCGGGGAAGGTAAGGGAGAAAAAGATAGCATTCAGGAAGTATAAGGAAACACAGAAGAAGCAGGACAGAGAACTGTACCAATTAAAGCAGAAGGAAATGGGGAAGGCAGTCAGAATAGCAAAGGCCCAAACTGAGGAAAAGATAGCTAACTTGGTTAAGAAGGGGGATAAAACCTTTATAGGTACATTAGGGAGCAAAGAAAGACTAAGGCAGGGATACTGAGGCTGGATAAAGAGGAAGGTGATGGGCAGAGAGTGACAGTGAAAAAGCAGGAATACTGAATGAATACTTCTGCTCAGTATTCACAATGGAAAAGCAGGGAGAGATAACTAATCCAGTCAATAGAAGCACTCTGGATGGGGGTGATATTAGTCCTTTCATAGAAGAAAGGGCTCTGAAAGAACTCCTAAAACTGAAAGTGGATAAAGCAATGGGGCCTGATGGGATTTACCCAAGAATTCTAAAAGAACTAAGGGAAGAACTAGTAACACCACTGACTACACTTTTTAATAAATCATGGGAGGATGGTGTGGTAACTGAGGACTGGAGGAGGGTTGATGTGATTCCCCTTCACAAAAGTGGGAGCAAGACAGAGGCAGGAAACTACAGATCTATCAGTTTGACCTCAGTGGTAGGGAAAATGATGGAATCACTTCTGAAGGAAAGAATTGTTGAGTACCTAGAGGCCAGTGGGGCACAGGACCCAAGGCAACATGGATTCACAGTGGGAAGGTCATGTCAGACAAATCAAATTGACTTCTTTGACTGGGTGACCAAAGTAGTAGATCAGGGAAGGGCTGTGGACATGGCCTACCTAGACTTTAGCAAGGCATTTGACACAGTCCCGCACAAAAGATTAATAAACAAATTAGCCAGCCTGGAAGTGGGTCCCATGGTGATAGCCTGGGTGAAACAGTGGCTTGACAACAGGACACAGCGGGTAATAGTAAATGGAGTCTGCAGTGAAGAAAGGGGTGTTACTAGTGGGGTACCGCAGGGTTCAGTACTGGGTCTGGTCCTTTTTAATGTCTTTATAAGTGACATTGCAGAGGGACTGGAAGGGAAAGTATGTCTCTTTGCAGATGACACAGAGATCTACAACAGAGTTGATATGCAAGCTGGGGTGGAAAGGATGAAAAGGGACTTGGCAAGGTTGGAGGAATGGTCAGATGTATGGCAGCTTAGATTCAATGCAAAGAACTACAAAGTAATGCACCTGGGAAACAAAAACCCAGGGGAAGAGTACACAATGAGGGGTGAGATACTGACAACAAAGAAAATGGAAAGGGGCCTAGGGGTAGTCATATCAGACAACCTAAAGGTGGGCCAGCAATGTGAGAAGGCAGTAAGGAGGGCTGGGTATACTGGAATGCATAGGGAGAAGCATCACCAGTAGAAAACAGGAAGTTGCTGGCCCTCTGTACAGACAGTTGGTAAGACCACATCTGGAGTACTGTGTACAGTTCTGGAGACCCAATCTCTGCAAAGACATAGACAGGGTGGAGGCTGTCCAGAGGGGGGAGCCAAAATGGTGCATGGTCTTCAGCAGAAGACATATGAAGAAAGACTAAAGGAGCATAAGATGTATAGCCTCAAGGAAAGGAGGGAGAGGGGGGACATGATAGAAACTTTCAAAACCTTAAAAGAATCAACAAAGTCCAAGATGATAGCATCTTTCAGAAAAAGAGATGTGCAAGAACAAGGGGCACAATTTAATGATAGTGGGAGGACGGCTCAGAGGTAATGTGAGGAAATATTTCTTCACAGAGAGGGTTGGAGATTCATGGAATGGCCTCCCTAAGGAGGTCATAGAGTCAAAAACAGTGGGGGAATTCAAGAATGCATGGGACAGACATAAGGCAATTCTAGTGGGGGGGGTAGGAGGAAGTAGGCTGTTGGTTAACTAGGATCTGCAGCTTATCTGTTAGGTAGCAAAATGGGCACACTAGGTGGGCCAAGCGGTTCTTATCTGCCGTCAAATTCAAATTCTATGAAACCAGCTAGTGAGAGAGTGAAAGAGAGAGGGAGAGAGCTCTCCATTTTGCAGCCAGAGATGCACCAGGCATTTTTTGTTGTGGTATAGCAATATAAGCCCCCCGCCCACTCCACATCATCTACTATAGGTGAAAGAGCAATTTTGCATAAATGTAGCTACCTGTTTTAGCCACGAATGAGGCACAGTTGACAGTCAGAAACACACTCAGAAATGGGACTCAGAGTCACATAAATGCAACAATGATCCATTTCCTAATCCTGGACTTCTTCACATTACACTTATGCTGATTTCTTATATTTCATGCTATAATTATCTAACCATTTGGTCACTAGCTATCTTCTCATAGCTGTTCTTAGCGCTTATAGATACTTATGAATAGCATCTGTCTTATTAAGTACAACTCAGGAAGCAATAAAAAAGATTTTTGTACTGAATGCTTGAGAATCTGTTTTTTTTGGTTAGTGCACGATGAGACAGAATTACAAATTGAAATACTTTAATTGACTTGTTCTAATCAAAACACATTGAAGATAAATAAGTCAATTAATAAAATGTATGGCATCCAGTATATCTGTGCTAAAATAGTTGATGTGTTGCTAATACTGTCAGAACCAATTCAACAGCTTTTTTCTTAGTTTATGAGTTCAAGATTCAGTCTACTTGCACTGAGAAGGGCTACTAGTGTAAAAACATATGTGCCTTCACAATGCTATCGGCTGTTGTTCCAGGAACATTATGATCAGCACTTTCTCCTTTTGCAGAGTTTATAAGAAGAATAACTGAAACTTGTAGCATTTCTTATACTAAGCCTGTCAGCTGAATGGTTTGAAAATATGAATATTGCTGATTTTTGCAAGACCTGTTTAAAATCAAATAACAAATAAAAACATGGATTCCAATGTGCATCTGAGTTTGAAACTCAGTTCCCATTTACTAAGCGCTTATCTTGTAAAACAAGCTCATTTGTTTCATCTGCAAATGCACATTTTCTATGTACTAAGTATGCATAGGATTTTTCATTGCATAACCTCAGTTAATTAGATGTACTTAATGATTTTTAATCCATGTCATGCGAAAAGCTAAAATTGTTATATAAAAAAAGAAACACAAAATTTATTACATCACTGCTTCTTTGCAACAGCCAGCATCGATTTTCTCATGCCATTAATCAAAGCCAGTGAAAGTGTTCATTTCAGCTGACTTTATGAAATTGCATGATCGTCAGGTGAAATACTCAGAACTATATGAAATGCAATCTCCTAATCTCAGTATTATTGAGAGTGTGACAGTATTAATGACTTCTGAAAGTGTTGGGTAAAGCTTAGGGGGTGGAGTTGCGATATAATGACAGATAGAACTTTCAGCACATTTCAGTGCCATACAAGTTGTCATACTGACAGACTATTGACCACATTCGCAATATAAAATTAATCAGTGAGGCAGACCTTATAGTAAAAGAATGCTTTATCTGCCAGACGCAAATATGCTGCTCATGGAGTGACGCTGCAGGTGCTCGCTCTCATAAGTAAAAGGCACCAGTTCACAAATAATCATGTCACAGAACTCAGAAGAATGTTCTGAAATCCTGAATCATGAAAAACACTGTCTTTCACAGGGCACATCGACAACCATTTTTGTTTTAGCCCAGTGAAATAAACAAGCATTACATACTTATAACAGTTCTGATAATCCTAGGATATTTCTGAGGTATACTCAGGCTTTTTGTGTGCTTACAACCTCACACATGTAAATTCGCTCTCTTTTGGTTATAACCATTGGCTTATCCTTTTATGGAATAATTGATTTTTGTAGGAAACAATTCTAACATGTATTGCTATCTCTCCTTATATCTCTGTAGCTAGCTTATACAATATGATACTGCAGTAAGTATATGCACTAATAAGAAACACTCAATTCTCATAAAGCATACATTAGTGGTATGAGAGTGGTAAGTGTTGCGGTCATGAAACAGACTGCCAGAGGTGCCCCATGGAGCCACAGATGGCTCAGTTTGCATGACCTGCAGTAAGCAGGAGGGCCCAGAATGTAGCTGTCAGGATTTGGACCACCAGTGGTGCCCCATGGAGCCACAGATGGCTCAGCTTGCAAGAGCCTAATAAAGCAGGAGGGCCCAGAGTGTAGTGGTCATGAAGTGGAATGCCAGAGGTGCCCCCATGGAGTCGAAGATGGCTCAGTTTGCAGGAGCCACAGTAAACAGGAGGGCCCAAAGTGTAGTGGTTAGGAAGAGGACCACCAGAGGTGCTCCACAGAGCAGCAGATGGCTCAGTTTGCAGGAGCTGCAGTAAGCAGGAGGGCCCAGTGTGTAGCGGTCAGGAAGCAGACCACCAGAGTTGACCCACGGAGCCACAAATAGCTCAGCTTGCAGGTATGGGGCTGGAGCAGTGCTACAAAAAGGGAGTTTTAATTGGAGGATGTGGCTTGATTGTTTTTAATGGCCGGGTCAAAGCAGGGATGCTGCAATGGGGAATGCAGTCCCAGATACTCTTTAAGGACTTGTGTGGTGTTGGACTTTACCCATGTTGGGGCTGTGAACTTTACTGTGGGGAAGGTATTGCTGAGGGCTATTGTGTTACTGTATGGTGGGGATGGGGTTAGTCAGTGTACTTTACTGGGGCATCTGCTTGGCTTTTAACCAGGCCCTGTTTGGCTAGAGGGGATTTCTGTTGCTGCAGTGCTAGAGATTGCTCAGAGTGTCAACTGTCCTCTCCATTGCTGTTCCCCACCCACGCACCAACAGTCCTTTGTTAGTTTACTTACCATTCTTTTGTCTCCATCTTGTTTATGAGCCGAAGTAAGCAGGAGGGCACAGAGTGTAGCAGTCAGGAAGCGGACTACCAGAGGTGCCCCATGGAGCCACAGATGGCTCAGCTTGCAGATACAAGGCTGGAGCAGTGCTAGCACATTGCCGCTAGTGCAGTAGCTGATCTGCCTAACCAGCACCCAACCCCCACCCTCCTGCCCTGGCTGGGCATTTCATTTATGAGTGTCACTGTATCACAAGATCGCTAGTGTAAATTACCCAATTTTCACATTAGCCGGTGCTACCACCACTCCACCAGGGGTTACTGTGAGCAGCTTTAGCATCTCTCTGGGGCTTAATAGAATAAGGCTACTGCTGCCCTCTTGACCCCTGTTTTAGGTTTTAGCGTCTCTATTCACCTCTGTCAGGCCATCACTATCCCCACCCTCTGACACTCTGTGCCTAGCCTGGGATTTGAACCTTGCCTATTGTGGCTGGCCCCACTAGTAGTCGGCAGCTCTCACTGCTAGGCCACACTGACTTTTATTCAGCAGCAGGCAGGATATGGATATAGTTGGACTCTAGCTCCACCCCTTAAAGTTCTGACCAGGCCAAGGCACACTGTGTAGTGACCTCTACTGATGGGAGTGTGATGTACTGTAAGTCTGTGCTTGTGAAGGGCCTGCTGGAAGGAGTGTGATCTACAAATAGTCTGTGCTGTGGAAGGGTTAAGAGTTAAGCTAAGGGGTAAGTTTGGTGTTCCATCAAGGACAATGTGGGGGTACTGGGGAAGCAGAGAGAGATGGGGCAGGGAGGAAGGAGAGGGATTGGGAAGGTACAGTTCTAAAGAGGATAGTAAGATGTAATGGTTGTGGAGCAGCAATATATATGGACACATTTTTGAGGACAGGGGTATGCCCAATTTGTGTGAGGATATTGCACCTGGAAAATTAAATTTGGAATCTGAAGAATGTGTTGGAGAGGCTAGTCAAGAGAGCAACACATGGGGAGGCACAGCTTTGGCTTTACTAGTCATAGGGGAGGGGCTGTAAGGTCAAATGTGAGGCACGAGGGGGATGTCAATGGGGGGATGTAGACAGACCAGCAGGGTGGAAGTTCAAAAGAGGACAGGTTGAGGGGATGAAGAAAGGAGTGTAAAATAATGGTTGGCATGAGGTGGTCAGGAACAGAATGGGGAAAGTACGGGTGCTCTTGCAAAAGTAGAAACAGCAGTCAGCAATGGTAAGGACAGGCTGGGTAAGGAGTCCTAAACTGTAAACTGGGTTTTCTAAACAAATAGATCTACACCCTACAAAATATGAGGGACTTGGAAGGCCAATGGAAGGTGGTGTTAAGTACCGTGGGAAGGGGAGAGTAGGTGGGAGCGCCAGTGTTAGAATGAGGGGCCAGCAATGCTCCTAATGGTAAGGTAGTGTTAGGGGGAGGGGCCAGCAGTGCTCCTAATAGTTAGTTAGAGGAAGAAGGGGCAGGTCAAGGTGAGAGGGGATGGTTGAGAGCGGGTCAATTAAGATCTTGAGGTGCATAATGAGGGAGTGGGTGTAGAGGTGTATAGATGGATGGTGTGCAATAACATGGGTGCGGGGGAAACATACTGGGTGGAAGAAAAAAGGGTCTTGTGGGGTGTGTAAGACAGGCAAAAAGGCAAGGAGTTTGGGGATAGGGAGAGAGATGGAAATTGGCAAGCGAGTCCGGTGGCGAGGGGTGGGCAAGGTCAGAGGGGGAGGCAAAGTCATCAAACAGGGAGGCAGTTGAGGGTGATGCTATACAACACACAAGTATCATGGGAAACAGGGTCCTGGTTTTGGGGGAGTCCATTATCAGGGGCATCAAAAAGGGGGAAGTACTGAGAGCAAAGGAAGCTCTATTTGGATGGATTGTATGCCAGTAATGACGGTGCACAGGGTTGGGCACATGGTGCATTCTCTAGTATTTATTAATTTAGTTTTTGATTACCGGGTAAGTGTACTAGACAGAGAAGTGACTATTTTCAGACATGACCCAGGAGGTTACAAAGTCACAGTTACACAATAACATGGTACAGCAAGTTAGAAAAAAAAAACAAAAATGCACCAGTGACAATTGGGCACCATAATAATGAGAGTACAACAGAATGTGGTGGTTAACAAGGTAACAGAGATTTTACATAGTGCATCATAATAATGAAAGTACAACAAATATAATAGTACAACAGGGTAACAGAGATATTTGTATAACACATCAAATTAAGTTTCAACAAGCTGGGTACAGGGTAAGTGCCTTGGCAATTTGCAAATTAAAAATAATCCACTTGAGAAGTGCAAAGATAAGACATCTAGTAAAGCATCAGACACTAGGGTGGCAAAGGCAAAAACATACTTTATGATACCATATGGATCTTATTTGGTGAGTGAGGGGATAACCAGTGGGAGTGTGATCAGGAAAAAGGTGAGTGAAAGGAGAAAGGAAGGGGGAGGGAGGTGGGAAACTCAAGTGAGTAAAGAAAAAATAGATCAGTGTTGCAGTGTAGGGTAGGTAGAGCTTCTAGGAAGGAATGAAGTAAGTGCATGAGGCAGGGTTGGCAAGAAGTGTCTATTTTTGGCAGTGGCATGACTGGGTGCTAGGCAGATGGCTAAAGGTATTGAATTCCAGAGTTTTGGGGCTGTATGAGAGAAAGCTATAGCACCCTTAGAGGTTTTACATCTAGGCACGTGTAGCAGGGATTTGTCAGCTGAGCAGAGGCTGTAGGAGGAGGACTGGGGAGATAATAGGGAGGCAAGTGATAATGGAGTATTGGACCTAAACATACTATCCACCAGGGAGAGGAGCCAGTGGTCTGAGGGGGGAGGGCTAGTTAAGATCAGAATAGAGTAGGCAGTGGTGTTTTAGCCATGAGCATGTGGAGGCATAGTGGCAATTATTATTATAGCATGTATCCCACTTACGAAGTGAGGCCTTTGATTCTTTGATGTAGGTTACAGCACTATCTGCAAGGGATGGTAGTAGGATGCCCTGGGCGCTGGCCAGTATTGCTGAGGTGGTGAGCTTGTTGCTTGTTTTTATAGGCAATCCCAAATGTAGGTCAAAGTCAAGTGTCTCATCAAGTAGGACTCCTAGGCACTTGTAAAAAAAAGCATGGGTTGTGTACCATTGTGGTACACATTGGCACCAATGATCTGGCAGAGAACAGTGTGAAGGAAGTGCAAGTTAGGTTCAGGGAGTTGCAAGGCTCTGTATGGCTGAGGCAAGCACTGTCTCAGTCTTGGAAGTACTGCTAGTACCAAAGGGCACTTTGAATAGAAAGCAGAAAATCTGTGAACTTAACAACTGGCTGAGGGAATGGTATCCAGCAATGGGGTATGGGCTGGTAGGTGATTGGGGATACACATGAGATAATAAAGATCTGTTTGCTAGGGATAGGTGACACTTGAGTGTGTAGGGTAAGGTTGTCCTAAAGAAAAGATTGGGTGATTACATAAGGGCAAGGTGGGATTGAAACTAGTTGAGACAGGAGGGCTTGGTAGTAAAGGGAAAACAGTAGTGGAAAGCACAGGAGGGCAAGGGCCTCTCCCTCAGTCAGGAGGAGTAAAGGAGAAGTATGACTTGAGCTGGGTCAATGACATGAAGGGGTAGGGTGGAAGGATAAGGCTTGTGGGTTGGGTTGGAAGGTGGTCCTCATTAATGCAAGAAGTCTGGGGAACAAGATGCCATAGTTGCAGGCATTGTTGGTGGAGGGGTTGGTTGATGAGGCAGCAGTAACTGAGACTTGGGCCACACAGTACCATGAATGGGACATGACGATACCAGTGTATACCACATATAGGAGAGATAGGACAGTTGGCAAGGGAGGAGGGATGGCTTTGTTCATTAAGAAAGGGATAGTGTACAGTAGTGAGGAGGAAGAGGAAAGGAATGTGGAGGTGATTTGGACCACATTACAGAATATCAAGGGTAGGAGGGTCAACTTATGGGTTGTTTAGAGGCCTCCTTCACAATCAGAGGACATGGATAGGGAATTTGTTGACAGCATAAAGAAATACTGTAGCAGGGTTGCAGTGGGAATGTGATATTGGGTGACTTTAACATGCCAGGAGAAGATTGGAATACCACGGCATCTATATCTGCTAGATAGCAAAGGGTGCTTGATGCACTTCAGGATGCATTACTGACTCAACTGGTGGGGGAGCCTACCGGGGAAAGAAACATCCTGGACTTGGTATTAGCAGATGGTGATCAAGTTATGAGCATGGTGGTGGAGCACCCTTTGGCAGGGAGTGACCACTCTGTAGTATGGCTCACCTTAGACCTGGGGGTGCACTGACAGAAAACAAGGACCACAGTAGTAGATTTTAGCCTGGCTGACTTCGAGGAGATGGCTGACATCCTCAGGGAACATTTAGGGAAAATCAGACCTGGAATATGCATGGAGGGGAAGTGGGAGATTCTGAAGCTGGGCATCTTGGAGGTCACAAAAACCTGCAGGAGATACCAACAAACAAAGGCTAGGGCTGTGAAACCTTGTTGGTGGATAAAGGAGGTGCAGGAGGGAGTGAGAAACAAAAGGTTAGCCTATAGAAGGTACAAGTGTTCTTGTAGAGAGGCAGATAAAGAGGAATATCACACGCTCTCCAGTCAGTAGGGTGGTAATATCGGCCAATGCAGAAAAGGAGCTTAGATTAGCACAAGGGATAAGAAAGGGGGAGAAGGAATTCTTCAGATATGTTAGAGAGAGAAGGAAGGGTGGTTTAACAGGCTGAGGCAGGAGGGGGATGGGTAGAGGGGGAAGTAGAGCAGTTTGAAGTGTTTAATGATTATTTCACCTCAGTCTTTACTAGGGAAATGGATGGGCAGCTTCTAAAGATGCAGGGCAGGTTATTAGTTATGGGGAGGGAGTCACTCACAGATGGTGAGATCCAGGTGTGGAGGACAATGGAGGATCTTAGGTCCATGAGGACTGATAAAGCCCAAAGCCCAGATGACATCCATCCCAGGGTTCTGAATAAACTGATGGATGTCCTGGCTGCTCCAATGGTTGGTATATTCAGTTCCTCCCTTCAATCAAGATGTGTTGCTCTAGACTGGAGGATGGTGCATGTTGTGCCACCCCACAAGAGTGGACATTGTGAAGATCTGGAGAACTATAGATCAGTCAGCCTGACATCCATTGTGGGGAAAGTGATCCCTTATGAAAATTAAATATATTTTAAAATATATTATTAACAATATATTTATATATAGTGAAATATATTCCAATCTACTTGTTTTATAGTATATTGTAATGTATTGGAAAATCAATATATCTCAATATATTTTAAAATTTGCAAATATTTTGCACTGTACTATAAATATACTGTATATTATGGTTGCTGTAGTATACTCCATATATTGCTAAATATATTGATAATAAAGGAAATTGAAATAAGGATGGTAAATATGTTATTGGTATATTGCCAATATATCAATCAATCAAATCTTTATTTATCCAGGCGAACATCGTTGAGCACAGCTCATTTGCAAGATGGACCTGGTAAGGTCAAGGTTCAATTTACATAGATACATAAAAAAGATTCAATATATACACACACTCTAGGATACTACATAGAATATTCAGTATGCACACAGTTTAAGGATACATTCTAATCAGACTATACATAAAATTCAGTGTAGTGGTAATAAGGGGTGAGGGGAAGGGGAGAGGGAAGTGGTGTGCCTGGCTGGTGGGGGAGGAGGAAGATGGTGGGGGTCTATACTGTGGAATGGAAAAACTGTGGGCCTTATGAAGAGGACAGGAGGGCAGTACTGGGAGGTTTGTATAACAGGGGTATAGGGCTGTGATATATGACAAGGGATTAAGGGGAGGCGGATGGAAAGGAGGGGTGCATGGAGTGTGAGGGGTGGTGATATATGTATAAATGTATTTTGTTTTACATTTCAAACGTGGTTTCCTATATTAAAATATATATATATATATATATATATAGGATACATGAAGGGCATGAGTGTGATATGGAAAATATTTTCACTCCTCTAGAGTGACCTCTGAATACTCACCAGTGGTAAAGACACAAGTGAGGATTCAGAGGTCACTGTACAGGACTGAACATATTTCCCATATCACACGAGTGCACATCATGTATCCTATTTATACAATGGGGGCCTCATTGTTGCAAAATGTACAATTTGCGCAGCTTTGAGCAGGTTTAGCACGGGTTTTAGGGGTGTAATAAACAACATTTATTTTAACTCTGCTGATGTCATCAGGATTTATTTCACTGCAGTGAAAATAACTTGTTTTATCTCACTAGAATATGTCTCACCCCCATTGTATATCTATCTATATATATATATACACACACACATGTGTAATAGATATTACTATAACTATTAACTTACCCAGACAAAAACAAAAGAATATATTTATCATTTACACATACAGTACCTCTATATGTTCAACTGGTGTTCATCTTGTTATTAATCATGGAGCTATTTACATTGAATTTACATTGAATTATCATCTTACAGTGCAGCTTTAACTCATATATTTATACTTAAACATATGACTTACCTCACAAACTCATGCTTGTTAAAGGCTCAGATTGGTATTTATATCACCCCATTTTGTTTTAGTTTTAGGTCACGGTGAGATCCTACATGTACTTGCTTTACAATTTGCACCTTTCTTTTCAGTCTGTAAGCTAGTGTTGTAAATTCAAAAGTATTGTAAAACTAGAAATTATCATGATTTTGGCTGATAAACTATGTTTTTGAAATATGCAAATTAGTTATGCAAATGTACACATGAAATGAAACTAAGCATTTACAAAAATACATGTAAAATATATAAAATATATGTAACATGAATAAAATGTATGTAACATATATACATATATACAATATACATAACATACAAAGAGTGCCATTTATATTTTGAAATATACTAATAATATATTTCAGACAATGTATTACTAAATAGGTTGACATGATTTCAAGCAATGCATGAGGCAGAATATGTGGTTTTATTATATGTTGAAATATGCTGTGTATTATATTTCATTGAGTCAATGTATTTCTCAATATAGTGACATATATTTTTTGCATACTATGGGTTAGAAATGTATTGTATCAGTATATTTAAAAATAAATTTCATTATATATTATATACTATATTACATTGGGATAATGTATTTCTCATCGTATTGACATACATTAATGCATATTTTTCAATATATTGCTGTATATTCCATTTTCATAAGGGATGGAGGACATCTTGAAAGAAAGGATGGTGGAGTTGCTGGATGCAAGATGTGACTCAACAGGGGTTTGTCTGGGGGAGATGGTGTCAAACCAAGCTAGTTGATTTTTTCGATTGGGTGATGAGATCCCTGGATGGTGGAAAGCCAGTCGATGTCCTGTATCTGGACTTCATCAAGGCTTTTGATTCAGTCTTACATGGAAGGCTGATGTGGAAATTGAAGAATCTTGTGGTGGGAGAAAAAATGGTGGAGTGGGTTGCAAATTGGCTTAGCAACAGGCGGCAGAGGGTGATGGTAAGGGGTGAGGCCTCAGCTCTCAGAATGGTCATCAGTGGGGTACCACAGGGTTTGATGTTGGGCCCAATACTTTTCAATGTGTTCATTGCAGACATTGGGGAGGGAGTGAGGAGTAGAATGAGCCTGTTTGCAGATGATTCCAAATTGGGAGCTGAAGTGGACAGCAAGGACAGCAAGGAAGTTTGGAAGGCACTCCAGGAAGACTTGGAGAGACTTGAAAATTGGGTACGCACTTGGCAGCTTGGGTTTAACACTTGTAAGTGTAGTATTTTGCATCTAGGAGTTAGGAACCCAGGGTATAGCTATCATTTGGGGGGAGAAAGACTGTCTCTAAGATGGAACAAATATTTGGGGGTGATAACTGATGCCAAATTGAACAACTTGGAGCAGTGCAGAAGAGCACTGCTAAAACAAATCAAATGCTTAGATATATTGCTAGGGTAATAACATCCAGGTGCAGGGAGATTATACTCCCTCTGTACAATTCACTGGTGAGGCCACACCTGGAATATTGTTTGCAGTACTGGTACCCTCGACTGAAGAAGGACATCACTTTGCTGGAAAGGGTCCAGAGAAGAGCAACGAGGATGATATGTAGTCTGGGGGAATGTCCTATGAAGACAGACTTAGTGAGCTGGACATGTGCTCCCTGGAGGACAGAAGGGGCTGGGGGATATGACAGAGACCTTCAAATATTTGAAATGGATAAATAGGGTAAAAACTGAAGGTCTGCTCAAACTAAAGGGGAAGGGGTATACAAAAGTTCATGGTCTAAAACTAGTAGGGGGAAGTTACAGAGGAGAAGTGAGGAGACATTACTTCACAGAGAGTGTAGTGGTACCCTAGAATGCGTTACCTGAGTTGCTGATAAGGGTGGAAACTGTGGAAAGGTTCAAGAAGGGGTGGGACAGGTATAGGGTATGGTACAGGGAGGTTGGAAGGGCAACAGTAGAGGAGTTCTGGGTGGAGGGACTGGGAGTAAGGGTCAAAAAGGAAGGCGGAGCAGCAGCAGTAACTAATCAGCGAGCTGCATCTCTGGGAGACGTGATAGACCATTAGGCCTAATCTGCTGGCAACTTTGTATGTACAGTATGTATGTAAGCAAAGTCTGCTAAGTCTTTGTCCATTCTTTCTTTCTCCTGAGACTGGAAGATCCTTGGGGAATCTAGATGCACAGTGTCTTTTCTTCTGGTACCTCAGAGCTTGAAGTCTTCTTCCTAGTCTGGTCTTTGTACAAAGTCAAAGTTAGTAATATGTCAGAGCTTTTGGGGTGGATTCTCTTTCTTGGCAAAGGCTAGATAAGTGGCCTCTGAAACAAAGTCTTTTGCAGAGTTTTGCAAGTAATAGTTCTGGAATCAAAAGCAAATTATATTTGGTGCATCTGAAGAATAAAGGTAAGTTAGCATAGCAAAGAGTAAAGATGATATACGATTTGCTGAGGACTGCATCTGAGTTCTTATGGACTGAAGTCAAATAGAGCATAACGTAGCATCCTCCATTGGTCCAGCAATGGTGTTTGTCACTTTTTCATTGGCTCAGTTCCAGTATCCAGGCAAATGTCATTGTCCAATTGGATAGTCTCTCAGGTTCCTTATTTTTGGTCCTAACCACAAGGCAGCAGTTAGCAAAATCATGTCTGATGGAACTGTCTTCAGTGCTTTGCAACATTTTTTATTTTATTTATTTATTTGATCTCAGATTAACACCTTTGAAGGCAGGCACTCATTTACAAAGGTTCCACGTCAGTGGGGGGAGGGTAACATACAGACACAGGACTATAACTGGGAACAAAAATGACATTAACAACAGTGTATGTTTTTTTTTTTAAATTATTTAACCAGGTGAGACACACTAAGCTGAAAGCTTTTTTACAGGTGCAACCTGGGTGCACAGGGAAGTTAAGTGACTTGCTCAGGGTCACACAGTATGCAAGTAGAAGCTGTGGGATTTAAACACAGGTCTGGTCTGCTGGATGTCACCAGATTTGCAGCTCAGAGCCTTAAACCACTACACTATACTGCCTCCCAATATGTACGATTATGCACTGATAAATACATGAAAGAATAAATACAACTTTGTTAATGAGAAAAGTAGCAGAAATGACATTAACAACAGTAACTGTAACTGATAACAGTGTTAGATTGTCAAGTAAAAAAAGTTCATAATGTTAAAGGGTGAGAGAGGCTAGAGAGGGGGAGGTAAGATGGGTAGTGTATCAGAGGGAGATGGTTCAAGGAGAGGTGCAGCCAGGGCATTGTCAAGTGTACATTCTTTAAGGGTGGTTGGGAGGGAGAAGGGAAATGCAAGGGTTCCTATCAAGAGGAGAGGGTGGAAAAATGTTAAGCAGGATGTTAGAACAGATGTCTGGGAAACTGGTAACTGGTGGTTAGGTTGCGGTCTCCTGACTGCCGTTGGTGGCTTGGTAACATGAAATTGTTGTCTGTCATGAGTCATTGGCAGTTAATGATGGATTAATGTCCACTGGTTGTGAAATCTCTGGGTTCATCCTATGGTCAGTTGTAGTTGCTGAAAAATAATTCTGAAATAATTCCTCTGATAACAGACTCTCAGAAATGGTTCATTGGCTTGTTAGACCAATGTGTGCAAATTTAACATTTTGACAGAATGCTTTGCTTGTAGGTCTGAAGTTGTGCCTACTGAGCTCTTCCTCATCTTCTGGTCAGTGAGGTAGGACCCCATCTTCCAGTCAAGGCTATCCACTCCATCACCTGCAGAAACTGTGTCAAGGAGGTACCACTTGGACTGTTATCTTTCAAACATTTGCCATCGCAAACTGGAGTTTATACCCTCAAAAACTACACAGGCACTCTCACTAGGGCAATCCTGGGAAGCCAGCATTGGGCAGCATCACAAAGAAAAAGTCTGTCACAGTTCAGGGACATTTCACACATTTTACTCACTGTTCCCATAACCTGATGTATTTCAGGACTTTTAACTTTCAACACTCAGCTACTCCTGGACCGAACTAGAAACCAAAACAGTGAAGGAGAGAGTTGGTTCTTCTTTTGAGACTTTCCTCAGTAAGACTGTCTCAAAGCTCTAAGTGAGTAACTGACACCCACTGCAACATTCCACCATGGCTTATGCTGATGTGAGGCCCCACCCACTTGAAACCTCTGTCCAGAAGACTGACAGAGGTTTCAGGGGAGACCTGGAATTTAACTATTTTCTGCCCAGACTTACTATAAAACCCATTACACTACATATGGTTCAGTAACCCCAAGAGGAACATATTTCATTCACTATTTAATACAGTAATGTCATCTTTTCAAATTTCAATCAGTATAATGTACATCTCAACCCCCACCTCCATCCATACAGCCACATTTCTTTTATTCAGGCCTACAGAATGACATTTCACCACTTGCCTTGTTGCATTTATGTTAATAGTTGCCCACAACCCAGTTTTCAAACTATTTTTATTACTGTATTAATCATCTACAGTATACAACATTATGATGGTTTTATTCATATTTATATAATTTCATTTACACTTACATAGTAAGTAATATTTTTATTCCACAGTATTTAAGAACTCAGAATGCTGCCACATTTTCACTGGTTTCTTAATTTATTTATTTAATTATAAGCACATTGGAATTATAACCGTTTGAGTCATAGACTCATTTCCAAAGGCTCCAAGTCATGATACAAAGAGAAAAATACAGACAATAATGAAAATTGAAGGAACAAGTAATACATACAATGGAGAACATTGAATACAATTAGCAGGTTAATTGTTCATTTATTTTGTCTGATATTTCTCAGTTGACTGACTCGCTTGTCAAAATGGCACCACAAAACCTACATAATTTCATTTGTTATGTTTTAAGGTATTTAGGGTTTTCCCATACTGTCATCCCAGTTCACCTGCTTGCCCACTGTTAGGTACTGCTGCAAAGGAACCAAATGGTGGAACACAAGTGTAGCCAGTAAATCAGACCACCCTGCTGCCATTGTCATAGGTTCCTGTTCTCTTTGGTCCTGAGTTACACAAATTCACTGTCAGCCAATGACCTGTGGTTATTAAGTGTTGCATTGCAAGTGGCAGCGGTCAGGAGCTATTTGGTATCTATTGCACTTTAAGTCTGTTCATTTTCAGAAAAAGAGGACCACGTGTGTTCTATCTAGGTAGCACAGAGAGTGGTGGGTGGAGCAGTTAAAACTGGCCTCTCACTGCTTGTGTTCAGGGGTGACTCATCGAAGTCAGTAAGGAGTAACTGCATGAATGAGCCCAAAGTTGACCCTTGCTACTATGAGAACGCACAAAACAATGTCTACTGCTGCCTCTGCTGCAACTCATAAACATAGGAATGTTGTCAGATAAAGGCCTTTTGTTCCATCTACTCTGCCCAAGCCTTCCTAGTTATGGAACTGTGTCACTGTCATTTCTTATTTTATCCATCTACCCCCAACCGCCCCATACTGTAGTTTTAAAAGGGAGTTGAAGACCCACCTTTTTAATATTGCTTTTAAGGATTTCTGTTGATTTGATTTATTATATTTATTGTCATATTTATTTGTACAGGCGCTTTGATTTAAGAAAAGCGCCTTTTAAAAATAAAGTTGAAATTCAAATTGAAATTGAAATTTATTTATTTATTAGAAAAATCAGATTTACAACCATTGAGTCATGGACTCATTTACAAAGGCACCTCGTCACAGGGGGTAGACATAATTACATAGTGTGGTTACAACAGTGAGAACAGTACAGGTGCAGAACATTAAACACAGAGTACACATAGGTTACATAATAATGTTACTTATAATAGGTTACAGTCACATACAAGGTACCCAAGGGTTATATTGGGGGTGTAGCCCTGGACTTTTCCCATGTGCCTGCAAAGCCCTTTAAAACCTCAAACCTCTCACAGAATAGATGACCTTTTCCAGAAGTTTGTTCCAGTCTGCCACCATTCTTTCCACATAAAAGTACTTTCTGAAATCCTTTTTGAACCTCACCATGCCAAATTAATGGAGTTCCCCCTAGAGCTCATGTTGTAACTCATTGTGAAAAACCCACTGCTGCTCACCTTTTTATTCCATGGAGGTACTTGAACATATAATCATGTCCTCCCTTTGTGCCTGTCCTCCTGAGGGGTTACCCACATTAGGATGTATTTTCTAGGGAGCAGTAAATCAGGGCAGATGAGGTACTGTAAGTCAGTAGGAATGAGAGTGACAGGTAATTGTGTCATCCTCAGACAGGAGTGGAATAATTGCAGGTTCAGAAGTGGCTGCTGTATGTCTTTGCCCCCTGCACCCCCAGTATTAATATAACCAACTCCAGCTGGCACATGTTGGGGGAGGACGAGAAACATTCAGTAATGGTGACAACCCCTCAACAAGCACTAAGTACAGGATGCTCTGAAATCCCGGTAGCCTTTATTCCTCCCAACATTGTTCATCTGCCCTATTTCCAGCACCCTAGCTTCCATGCCCTATTGTCAGGATACCTCTCCAGAGTGTACAGACAAAGATCTTCCAAAAGCTCATCATAAGACCTTCCTTGTTGACCCTGTATAATTTTGGTAGCCCTTCTCTGAACCACCTCACCTCCAGCCTATCCCTCTCCTTCCTGAAGTGTGAGCTCCCAAACTACACACAGTACTATGGGTATCATAAAACCAGGGATCTACAGAGGGGTAGTATTATCTCCCTCTTTCTGCTAGTGACCACCCTCTTGATGCATTCCAGCATCCACGCCACCTTTCCTACAGCCCTAGTACACTGTATCAGAGCCTTCAAAGTCTACATTATCATCCCCAGTTCCTTTTCCTCCATTGTGCCCTTCACTATCACTCTGTCCATCCTGTATTCCATTTTTGAGTTCTTGGCCCTATGTGCAATACCTTTCACATTTTTGTATTAAATTTCAACTGCCACACACTTGACAACCTCTCCAGATTCTTCTTCATGACCACTAGGCTGCCCTTGGTGTCCATTCTACACCCTTTACACAAAGGGAGGGGAATGCACTACCCCAGGAACTACAGACCAATCTCAATACTGCCCCCCTCTCAAAAGCCTTGGAGAAGATTGTGGCTGACCAAGTTACTGAATTCATTGATAAGCATGAGCTCCTCCGTGCTGAACAACATGGGTTCAGCAGGGGACATAGCACCACTACCGCACTTATTGAGTTCTCCAACTTCTTACACACTGCCCTGGATAAAGGTCGTCCCGTGGGGGCAGTCTATGTTGATTTATTGAAAGCCTGTCTGCCACCCACTTCTCCCCACTTCCCATAGCCACACTCTCCCAGCTAGGTTTTGCACACAGTCCTGTGCCCTGGTTGTCCAATTACCTCACTGCCTGGTCACAATGTGTAAACATCAGCAATATCCTCTCCAGCATGTGAGAGGTTCACTTGGGTGTCCCACAAGGCTCGATTCTTGGACCACTGCTCTTCAGTCTGTATCTCAATTCACTCCCCAACTCCTGCGATGAAAAAATGCTCCTCTATGTGGATGATGCTACTCTTTTCACATCCCACCAGATCCCCTCTCTCCTTCAAAGTGCCATTCAACACTCTTTTAATCAGACAGAGTACTGGTTTCTGGACCGATGACTAGTAGTTAACATAAAAAAGATGAAGCACATGCTATTCTCACACTACCAAAACAAATCAAGGGACGCCACACTCACCATCCCGTCTGGCTCCCTTCTTCCCTTAGAGCAGGTAAAACCATACAAATACCTGGGTGTCACTTTCAACTCTTCCCTCTCCTTTCATGACCATATTTGCAACCTCACCACAGCCATAAACACTTGTGTTGGCTTACTCTACTGGCACAAGAACTGCCTTCCACCTGGAGCCCTTAGACTGGCCATCACCTCATCTGTACTGTCCCTAATTGACTACGGTATACTAGTGTATGGCACAGCTGATAATACCATGCTCAATAAAATCAAACTGTCCCTGAATAAAGCCTGCCATTTGCTTACAGGGTCCTGCAGACTCACACACACACATATGCACATTATATGACCTTGCTGACTTTCTCAACCTTGAGGAGAGGTTGCGCTACCATATCTGCATCCTAACCAAGAAAATTGTTGCAGGCCTTACTCCTCTAGGCCTAAGTACCATTCTCACCCCCTTCATCCTGGCTATCTCCAACCGGAAAGCTAGTAAATGCACATTTCAATTACCCAGGGTCAGGACTTCCCTGGTGCAAAGATCCTTCCATTATCGGGCAACTTCCTGGAGCAACGTCCCCCCCCATTATCGCCACTCAGCCAAGACCAGGGCCTTTCAAATCAGCCCTCAGACAACGCCTCATCTCCACTCACAGCTGTAACTGCACATAGTTGCTGTTCAAATGTTTAAGCTCATCTGTCCTTAGCATCTATCTTCTGTCTGCTAGCTGTAGTACAGCATTGATACTGCAGTCTCTTGTTTGATCTATGATATTCTAGCTACCACACTGTTTAGAAACTACATAGAATGTCTCTCCCATGTTGGACTCTTTTCATTGTATCTATGTACATATATGTAATTTAGCTACCACATTATATAGGACCTACCTAGATTGTCTCTCCCATTGGACTTTATTCACTGTAACAATTTACATATATGTAAATGATTCCCTTATAATTCTCTGTATAATATGTTTACTGTGTTTGTATGTGTTTTGTACTCTCTGTTTTTGATAAAGAGCCTTTGTAAATGAGTCCCTGACTCAAAGGGTTGTAATTCTGATTCTATAAAATAAAAAAAAAAATAAAGTTATAAAGTTGCATATCTTACCTGGGACTTCCTCCCCCGTGTCACGTATAAATATGTTAAAGAGGGCTGGCCCCAAAAACAATCCTTGGAGCACCACATTGATGACTTCCTTTACCTCTGAGAGATTTCTATTAAAGATTACCCTCTGGGTCCTCCATCCCATCTGACTGTGTTCATCTTCATTTAGAAAGGGAAGAATCCAGTCCATCAAAAGTAAAACACATACAGAATTTTGTTCTAGGTTCAGATACAAGAATCATGAGCATTACATTTGATAAAAAAAAGAGTATCAGGTAACCAATAAAACAGTTATAAGAACGACTTAGCACAGATCTTAATATTGACCTGAAAGAGGTAATAAAAATCCTATAAAAACTCCCAGTAGCATGGTATACTATTCAATTACTTACAACTGGTCTTAGTGTGGGGTAGGAGGAAGACAGGCTCAATAAGCCTCAAGAACCTCAACCTGCATTTTCCGACTGGGCATAGTAGGGTCCTGTGACATGTAATTCAGGGTGAGGTAGGGTCCTGTGACATGTAATTCATTCATTCACCTCTCCCAAGTCTCCAGTAACTTATCTATGTTAAGACAGAGCTCTTCTGTAACACACTCCACTCTATGTATCGCTTGCTCTCTCTACTCATCTAGGGTAGGGAGCCCCCTCAACCATTTACAAATTGTTCCTTTTACAGCAATGAGAATCATTATGGAGAATAAGTTCTGCTTTTTGCATTTTTCCAAACCCCACACTGAGATGCCTAGAATGCTGTGTTTCAACTCCTGGTGCAGTGATTCCCTCCATATATTTTCTAACTTTGTGTGTACTGTATTTGGACCCAGTGTGGTGGGAATATGGGACACTGCCAGCAAATATGTTTATGTGTACCCAGCTATCCACATCTTTGCCAACATAATACTTTGCTGGCTCACCCAAAATACTATGCAAATGTAGGTGTATGGAAATCGTGAATGCATACCTTCCAATGAAATTCTCTCAATTCAGAGGGGAAGAGACAAGATGTTCTAGCCCTCTCCCAAAGGATGTTCCATTCTTTGTCTGTGAACACTTGCCTGACTCACTCTCTCATTGGGCATTGTTATATTGGGTGGAGTCTCCCCACTCATTTATAAGGAGTTTATACAACTGGGAAATGTATTACCCCCCAATGGTTTGCCAACCAATAGAGAAAGTCCTCCATGCTAGTGAGATCCCTAGCACAGTTGGGGACCTTTACCTCAGCCAGCAAGTAGTGATGTAATAGTAAGAAGAACAATTCTGGCTGGCTCATCCCAAAGGTATCTTTCAGGGAGCCAAAGGACATCAGAGAGGGATCTGATATTAGCTAATGATTGTGTTTCAGGATTCTATTGTTTCAGTGAATGAGTCCTGCATCTGTTTTGTTTGGGGTTTTTTTTTCGGGGGGTTCCTGGATTCACTGTAACAATTACAACTGTAACTCACTGTTATCACAAAGGACTGAGGCCCAGCCTTGGGATTAGAAGTCTGCAGGGAGAGAACCTGGTAGGCCCACTCAAGTTGTAGTGACACATGTTGTTGCCACTCAAATAAATCCTAAAGGAAGGATTCCATGAAGGTGACTGGATAACCATATTTGGTTCCTTCCATGATCCTGTGGCTCTGTATACTACTGTGGTGCTACCTGCAAGCTTCTCTTGCATTGTCCCTCTTAACTGATACAAGTATCATAGAGCCACACTGCGGTTTTCAGTCTGGGTTGTGGTATTGGTAAGACCTGCCATCAGGTTAGCCTTTTTAGACTGGACCTCTGTCAGTCCTTGCCTGGTATCTGTAATCAGCTGGTTTTACTATTCAAGACAGAAAGTATTCAGAAAGTGGTAGGCCATGGAGGTGGGTGGATTGTGTTGGTTGCCTTTCTCCTTTAAAATTGGGTTCTGTGGGAGGAGGGTGGGTGGGGTGGGGCATATTTGCGATCTTTATTTTTAAAAAGTATAAATGCTTCTGAAATGCACAAAGATGGTGCCAGCCATGGAGGCTTGCCAGTTGTGCCAGTAGCCCAGCATGGGATTTACAATATTTTACATTTAAAACAGCTTTTTAGTGCTGGGGGTGGGAGAAGTGTGGGCTTGGGCTACTGGCAGAGGCTGGGGATAGGGGTTACATTTTTTTACTAGGCATTTGGCCTGGGATGAGGGTGGGGCTTTTTTCTTCTTTTTTTAAACTAATGGAATAAAAATTCCTGAATCACGAGCACTCGAATGTCTAGTTGCCAAATACCACATATTTCAACACATATTCAGAAAAAAGTATTTGACATCCCAAGAGTAAAGTACAGTACCAGTTCAAAAGTCTAGTCCATACTTTAACTTCTGGATGAACATCTTCCTTCAGACTCTTTGCCTCACATTGATCTTTCCTCTCCATGGCAGGCAGATGACTTTCTTCTGTTTGTTTAAAATACACAGTACCCTCTTCTGTACTAGAATCAGTAATTACTCCAAGGCATTGTCTATCAGATCCTGAAGACTCCTTGCAGAAAAGGCCACAGGTACCCACATAACTTTAGGGTGAAGAAGCACCCAGGTTGGTGAAGCACCCTCAGTGTTGTCTGTATTTATTTCCTTATTTGTTGTATTTATCTCCATATCATCAGAAATGGCAGGGTAAGGAGTCAGGATCATTTGGACGTGCAGGAATTCTAACAACTAAAGTACCCCAGTTGATAGACATGAAGATTAAGCATGAGCCAATGAAAATGTTGTATTCAGTGAATGTTCTTAAATCCAGCATTTTTAACATTGAGTTGGTATAATCTAATGTTTGGGCCACTTTGGGATCACTTCAATGTTTGGACAATTAATTAAAAAAACACACTTAGGCCTGCCTAGGTGGCCATGGCTAGTCCCATGCCTACCCCTTCACCTATGCCATTCGTTCCTCACTTTCTTACTCCACATGCATTTTTATAAAAAAGAATCTGTCTCCTGCACTGTGCTAGGTGATGACTGATTTAAAAAAAATTTGGAGGACCAGGGGAGGGTGGAAGTGGGTTGGGGTTGACTGGCATGCTTGAGATAGGCTGAAGATGGCCACCATGCTGTGAGAGATCAGGTTTACTCCTTATAGTTTGGGGGCTAAATCTCCCTTATACTATTCCATAGCAATTTTATTTTATTAAATGATTATTAAAGTGTAGGCTTCATTAGCTACTCTTTTTAGAGCAGCCAGGATATTTTAATCAGGGAAATTAAGCAAGGTTAGGGAGAGGGAGTTTATTGTTTTTGATTAGGGTTGTCCAAGTGGGTGCTTACCTTATGCAGGTCAATGGCCTACTGAATCTTAGTTTGGATCATGCAGCACATTTTTCTACCTAAAGTAGTCTCAGCTTTTTGATTGTGGAACAGTTGCATCAACTGTTGAAGCTCAACTTTATTTCTGTGTGAGCAGTTTTTGTTCCATATGCTGGGAAAAGCTGACTGTTTTTTAATCCCCACCTCCGAGTGGTCTGTGTGTGTGGCATCTTTAATGTAGCAGGACTGTAAGCTTTGCAGAGCACTGAGAAGTTCTATTAAATCAATATCTAGCTAGGTGACTAGGGACTTTCTAGAAGCTTTTGAATTATTGGGAAAAGCAAGAAGACACTAATGTGGTATGGACTGCCTAAGTCAGCAAACCCAGTATACCTAAGGTCTTTCCAAGTGATGCAGTGAGTGAGTAGGCCAGTGGTTTGTTGCCAATTGTGGTATAGACTGCTGACAGTTACAGATGAGAGCTGCTGCTGCTAGAGGAGATTGGCTTTACTATCACCTTTTTTCCATAACTTTTGTTGGGACATAGTGAAAGAGTGCCAGAGCCAAGAATTTGTTCTGAAGACCTTACTAGCATTTTTTTCTTACCCAATCAGAGTGGGGGCCATAGCAGCACTAGTGAAGATAACTTTTTTAATTCTGTTGCAGATTGTCTGACATCCTTGCATCTCGAGGCATATCATTCCTTCTCATCATTTCACTGAACTATCTCCCACGTTGTGGTAGCTAGTGTGGAGTGACTATAAATGAGTCTTGCTTGTAGAACTACTTTAATGCATTTAAACTGCTAAACACATGACAAATGGTGCCCCTGATAACTAGTTTCATTTTATTTTTAGTTGTGTAATCTGACTGTATTTTGTTTGTCTCACTGGTATTATACCTGTGCTGTGGCATCTGCACTTGTTCCCAATTAGGTGGTGCACTACTTTCAAGGTTGCTTTGTTAAAATACAAAGCCCTGCATGGCTTGGGTCCTGGCCACCTTGATGACATCATTGCCTGCCACACTCCAAGGTGCTCAGTCCACTCAATTGAGATAATATTGTTGGCTGTCTTGAGATCCTGCCTAAAGCTGTCTCTGATAGGACATTCTAAGTGGTGGCCCAATCATTGTGAAACTCCTTGCCATGCCATTTGAGGAGTTCCCCCTCGGTGGAGGCATCTAAGAAGAGACTAAAATGTTATCTTTTTATATCGACTTTTGGAAATGAAGACTGATAGAAGAATCTTTACTTCTGTTAGCTTTGTACCATTGTCATGTTTTTATGTATTAGATGTTACAAAATCTAGTGGCTTAGATGAATTTCCAGTAAGGTTATTTAAATATGCCAGGCCCATCATTGCTTTTCCTTTAGCAGATATATTTAACTTATTCTTAACTACTGCTGACTTGCCTCATGACAGGAAACTTGTTAAAGTCATTCCAATTTTTTAAATCAGTTTCGAAAAAGTATAGAATACTACCATCCAATTTCATTGTTATCAGTTGCCCTAAAAGTCTACGAAAAATTGATTGGTAAAAAAACTACCACTGAATATTCTGGAGAAAAATAATATGATTAATGACTTTCAATCAAGGTTTAGACCTTTTCATAGTACCATCTCAGCATTAGTTAAGGTAACATCTGACTTGCAGTGGGCTCTGGACAGGACAATGTATGCTGGAGCTATTTTTATTGATTTATCAAAAGCTTTTGACACCCCAACATCCTCCTGTCCAGGATGCAGTTAGTGGGACTGTCTCAAGGAGTAGTAGAATGGTTCAGCTCTTACTTAACAGGATGTCAGCAACTCATAGGGTTAAACAATGTTAGGTCTAGTTTACTTCCCATCCCAGGGCTCAGTTATACGCCTGATATTATTTAACATCTATATGAACAATTTTCCCAAGATGTCTTCACAAATCAAATATCATCTCTATGCGGACAATACAGTGTTATATACTGATACACCAACAGTATCACAAATTGAATCTGAATTACAAGTAGCGTTTCATCAACTTCAGAATTGTTTTTGTTGTTCCAGATTGGTACTCAACACCCAAAATATGCAGGTTATGCTTTTGCATAGGGGAAAGGGGGTGGATTATTCTTCCCTTACCTTACATATCTTGATCTCCAAGAACCAAACACTACAACAAGTACAATGCTATAAATATTTAGAGGTTTGACTAGATGATATATTCAAATGGAATGTTCATGTAGATTATGTACTGAAAAATCTAGGAAAATGCCTGGGAGTCCTATAGAAACACAAACAATGTATGGACAGAGAAACCAAAAAATATCTAGTAAACACCATGGCATTGCCATTCTCTTTGACTATGGTGACTTAATGTTTGCTAGAGCCTCAAATATGTAGCTGGCAAAGCTTGATGTAATGTGTCAAATCAAAATGGGAAGATCCCACTTTTTTACAATGGGCCCTAACCTATGGAATAACTTGCTGTCCTACTGTACTTCAGGCCATTAGAAGGTAAAATTGTGAGAAGTAGAATTGCAAAATGGTTAATTAGCCAGGCATATAGGAATTATATCTGTTGTTCCAACTGGGATACTGATTAATGTTTAGAACTTATGTGTTTTTATTTTTAAAGTTCTTAATACAATTTACGTATTTTGTATGACATATGTTCTTTTTTACAACATTTTTTCTCTTGTGTTAAATCTTTGTAGTTGCATTTATTGTAAAAAAAGGACCTAATTGAAAATAAGAACTGATCAATTGAGCCTCCTATTCATTTGAAACATGAATATGTTACCATATCATACCATTTATTAATTTTATTGTGTCGCATTATTTATTGCAAATTTCCTTTTCTGTGAAGCCCCCTGAGTCCTTGAGAGAGGGTGTTCTATAAATAATATCGTCTTGCCTTAAGTGGTATCACTTACCCCTATTTATAAAATGTGCAGGGAAAATCTTGTGTCCTAATTGGTTGTTAACTGTGCATTAGAAGTGTCTAATGCATGACTAAAAACAAGTGCTTGCAACCAGCACACAAGACATAAAATAAATCCCTGTGCCAAACTTTAGAATGCAAAACAATTGCAGTCACCTTTTTTCCTGCCTGTTATCGAGACTTTCTAACAGAATAAATCCCTATAAATTACAAAATGCTGAACTATACAATCAGTGCCCAAATCAGACAAAATTGTTTTACATATATAACGCCATTTTGTCTTTTATCCGATCGATGACCTCTTCACATAAGAGCTGAACTGTGTCCATCCCCACCATCACTTGCTTGCAAATACCTTATTCAGTGTTCTTGCTGTGTACACTCATTTACCTGCCTCAGATTTCACTCCCTCACTCTCTCTGTACTCAGTACTGCTGCCATGCCATCTCACTATCACTGGACAATCTAACAGCCTCAGTTTGCAGCCACACATTGCTTCACATATACTGTAAAACAAAACAATTTGTGATAAACTACTCTGTCAGGCTCCCACCTGCTGTCATGTCAATCCCACCTAACTGGCTGGCTTGCTCGTCCTGCTCACTTGTCTACCACTCAACATGTATAATTATCATCAACTTTCTTGTTTATTTTAAAATAAAGATAATTTGTGTTCAGCTGCCAACCACTTATAAAACAGAGCCAGGCTCTCTTGTCAAATGCTGATCAGTTCTGTTTCTCCAATCACTATGCAGAGCCACAGTGACATCAAGCAAATAAAATTTAAAACAAATGGCACATTTAAAATGCTTGACAACAGTGCGTGTGTATGAGAGCTGTGTTTAAGGCTGTGGTTGTCATGGCTACCCTGCCCTCCCCCAGGGTAGCCATGACAGCCACAGCCTTCAACTTACAACTTTGGAGGCTCCAGTAGGACAAAACCTCAAGCTAAAAGAAAAATCAAGCAAGTGTAAGTGGAGGAACTATTTTACTACTAAATGAATAAACATTTTGACTGTTTTAATATTTAAACATATAAATTATTTTTTTTCCCACAAATTTTATAAAATATAGTGCCCCAATTTATAAGTACAGTAAGACACTCTGGCGATGTGTATTAGACGTTTGTAATGTCAGTGTCAGTGACTCAGCAGGTAGCACATTTGCCTCTGAGGCCGGGTGATCAGAAGGCTGTGGATTCTATCCCCACTCCAGGCACTTGGGTTAAATCCCAATACTGACACTGTAGTACAGCATGAAGGGGGTTCTGCACTCCTGAGGTGCCATCTTTCAGATGAGATGTTAAACCAAGGTCCCATCTGCCTGTTCTAGTGGTAGTTCAGGTGGATGTTAAAGATCCCATGGCACTTCTCGAAAAGAGCAAGAGAATTTCCCGGTGTCCTGGCCATATTTCCCCCCATTCACTAAAAATACCACCAACAGCTTAATCTGGTTCAAGGTCAGTTGGCATTCATCTGTATCCCCCTTCCTCAGGTCATGCCTGAAAATAGGCAGAATTTGTCTAGTGCACTTACTCGGTCAACAAAAACTAAATAAATAAGTAAAAATGCACAGCCAGGGGCTGAAAGCACTCAGACTGTGGCCTTGTGCCTTACTAGGCCCCTGGCTATGCAATAGAGATGCCTAATGCACACCCTGTAGTGTCTTATTGCTTAGTTATAGCCTGCTAAACCCCATAACTAAGGACCAGAAGTACCTTTGGTCAAAGTGCTGAAGCTGAACTGAAGACTAGATGTCCAAAATGAAGCTGAAATAATACTTCCAGTTTTAATATTGGCTCACCCTTAATCAGGAGGCAGTCTGTCAACACCCAACATCAGGCCACTAGTCATCTTACCTGCATACATAAAAGCTAAACTCAGAAACTGGCTCCCAGGCTGGGCTGGTACCAGGTCTCCCTCACATGTTAGAGCTTAATCAGTACACATACTCATATAAACCACAGCTTGGGGCTGTACCTGTCTTCCATTCAATTGACATCCCTTGGAAAGACACACCCAAGTTCACATTTAGTTTAGTAATGGTTTTGGAATAAAGTACAAACAGTGGCAAGTGGGACATTGTGACTGAAAATCAATGTAGAAACCCTGCTGTTCATGCCTTACACAAAAGACCTCCACTTGATACTGGCTCCTGTGTTTTTTGCATTTCTTTAAATTTTTTATTAAACAGCTTCAGGCTTACAGAACACAGATTCAAAAAGGAAAAAAAGCTCATCAATATACAGTACATGTATGTATGTATGTATAGTTACTGAGAGAGTAAACACATATGAATACAAAGAACCTCTGTGTGCAAGCGCTGAGGCAATGGTTACTCCAAAGGGCATTTGGCTGGGAAGCCAAGTTTCAAAGAAATACAAAATCACACATGCCACCACAATGCAAAGCATCATGGGCTACATATGCAAATCACTACAGAATATTATGCTGGTTCAACTTTAAGCAGAAATGCATGGTGCATACAATACATTGAACAGTAATTACTAAGCAGAGTTTATAGAAAGCCAAGCCAAAGGAAGACATATGCAAAGCCTCCTAAGGGTTTTAATGTTATAGATTGTTTTTTAGGTTTTATACTTATTTTTAGTAAGTCAATCCTTTATACCTGTAAAATAGAAAAGTAGCCTCAACCATGTCCAAGACAGAGTAACATTCGAGGGACTTTAAATGGGTTAAGGTATTACAGCCAGGTAACAGTTGTTTTAAATGGCTGCCAGATTCTATCAAACATATCTGATTTTTCTTTTTGAAAGTAAAGAGTTCTTTCTAATTTATACAAGTCTATCAGTAAGTTAATCCACCTGATTTCATTTGGAGGTTCACCGTCTTTCCATTGTATAAGTGTGCATTGTTTTGCTACTAGAAATCGGATGGAGATAATTTTTTTCTGTTCCAAGGTCCTTTTCTTATTCTGAGGGTCATCTCACAAAAGAACATGTATAGGGTTTCTGATTATTGTTGAGTTTGTAGCTTGTTCTAATATAGTGATAACCATTTCCAAAAATGTTGATAGATTTGTGCATGCTAGAAACATATGTATTAATGAACCTGGGATAGTACGATATCTTGGTCAGTTTTCATTGATATGGCTAGCTATCTTGTGTAGTCAGGTTGGTGAAAAATTGGTCCAGTGAAGTATGATGAACTGTATTTGTTGCATTTTAGATGAGTAGAATTCCAGTCCTGGAAATTTGATAATGTTGTTCCATATGTTGTCAATAATGGTGAAACCAAGATGTTGCTCCCATTTATCTTTTAACTGGATCAGAGCAGGTGATTTTTCAGTCTGTGTACACAAGTGAATTGCTGACACTGCCTTCATGTTTGTATTGGTTAATATTGATTCAATAGGGGACTCTTCAGATATGATGTTTTTTTTTTTTTTAGCTGTGGCTTCCAAAAGAACAAGGGGGAGTAGCCTTACCTAATCTTAAATGGTACTATTTAGCAGCTCAGATAGCTCAAGTACAAGACTGGTTTAATAATAAAGGCATGATTAATAGACACACTGAACAGGAAATGCACCAATATTATAACATCAGAAGCTCACTTCGCTCCGGTTATTATACCAAAACTAGCAAGACATGCTGTATGTAAATGAAGGTAAGACAAATTCATTCTAGTCTACTTGTAAGGCCTGGACAGAAGATCATAACTTGATACAATGGTCTGAATAAAGATCCCAATACATGCTCATCTCCAGAAATTTAAATTTTTCCCCCTCGTGTACAGATAAAGGGTCCAAATATTCAATCAATCAATCAATCACAACTTTATTTTTATAGCACCTTTCCAAGCCAAGGTGCTGTACAAAAGATAAAAACAACCAGTAAAGATAAAACAGTAATTTAATATTCATATTGTGGAAAGACTAGGCTAAATAGATAAGTTTTTAATTCAATTTTAAACCTATCCACTGTCAGGCACTCTCTCAACCGACGAGGTAGAGAATTCCACAGGGTTGGAGCTGCAAAAGAAAAGGATTGAGAGCCAGATGTCTTTAATCAAGCCCTGGAAATCTCTAGCAATCAATTGTCGGTGAAGTGGAGTTGATGGAGGCAGTGGTGGGGAATCAGGATATCTTTCAGGTAGCTGGGTCCCTGATCATGTAGGGCTTTTAAGGTTAGCAAGCCAACCTTAAAGGTGATCCATCACTGAATAGGCAGCCAGTGCAGATCGCAGAGCACAGGTGTAATATGATTGGACATAGAAGTCCCAGTCAAAGGCTTGGCTGCCATGTTCTGCATCAGCTGCAGATGGTGGATATCAACCCCTGAAAACCTTAGGTAGAGGGCATTGCAGTAATCAAGATGAGAGGTGACAAAGGCACGGACCAATGTTGGAAGATCATCCTGAGAAACTAGGTGTTTAATCCAGGTGATATTCCTAAAATGATAAGAGGGTGATTTGGCGACTGCTGACACCTGAGATTTTATTGTCAGACCATCATCAAAAATAACGACCAGGTTTCACATCCAGTCTGAGGTGGTGAACTGTGTATCATCAAGCAACAAGCCTGATGAATATCCAGCCCCCAAGCCTGCCCCCAGATGACCTGGGTCCACTACCAGCACTTCAGTCTTATCTGGATTCAGTGTCAGCCAACTGGATCTCATCCAAGTTCTGATTTCAGTAAGGCAATTATTTAGCTCAGAGAGTGCATCACTTTGACTGGGCAGAAAGGACATATACAGCTGAGTATCATCTGCATAGCAGTGGAAACTCAGACTGTATCACCTGATGATATCTCCCAATGGCAGCATATACACTGCAAACAACATGGGGTCAAAATGGAGCCCTGCGGTACCCCACAAAGCAGGGGAAAGGCACCAGAGGAATATATTGCAGTGGCAACCTTCTGAGACCTGCCTGTGAGGAATGAATGGAACTATTTAAGGACTGTACCTGACAGCCCACAAAAGACCCGCAGGTGCTCCAGTAGGACACCTTGGTCTAGAGTGTCGAATGCAGCTGAGGGATCAAAGAAGGACCAGAATGGTACACGCCTTTTGATCTCTAGCCATTAGGAGGTAATTCAACACCCAGACAAGAGCAGTCTCTGTGCTATGCTTCTTCCTGAAACCAGACTGGAGTGAGTCATAAACATCATGTGTTGTAAGTTGAGCATCCAATTGCAACACTACCACCTTTTTAATAACCTTACCACAAATGGCTGGTTAGAGATAAATAATGGGAAAAACTAGGTATCAGAACCACTAAGGATCTGTTCCTCAACAACATCTTCATATCCTTTCAACAACTATCTAAACATATGCCTTGCAAAAACATCTTTTTTACAGATACATTCAGTTAAGAGATTTTATTGAAAAAAGGACTACCTGAAGAGACTCCTATTGAATCAATATTAAGTGATACTTGCCCCTGTGTAAAGAAAATCTTTTTATGTCCTTTTCTCCTTGCCATCAGTCTCTGAGGTTATCTTAAATACCCTTTCTCCATCAGGCAGAAGATAACTGAACATGGTATGAGCCACAGTCCATTCAAATAACAAAGTTTGGGTTGGAAATGCAATCAGTTAATTTTGCATGCACAACTTCTCTCTCAGTCTTTCTCCTATCTGATCTGGAAACAACTGGAAACATCTGCATGTGCTGATTAACAAAGAGGCATGTGCACACACATGAGTACTTTCATCCAATCTAATGTTTGTAAACAAATCCAGGCCTCTTTTCTACATATGTTGTGCATCATGTACAGTACAATATGCATCTCACACCTTAGTTCCTTCCCTGGAGTCCACAATTTCAATTGCACCACTCATTTTTATGACCACTTCCCATCTCAAAAGTGCCATTCTGTCTTGCTGAACATATATGTGCAGCAAAATGTAATCATGCACAGTAACAGTCTCCTTGTCAGCCAACTTTCATGTCTTAAAATGCGATGCTTAACAGGCTTCCCAGACCAAATCTATTGTCCCCATTGATGTTAAGTGTTCACAAATATGTTTCTTTGCAAAATTAATCCCAATGGTCCCTCCAATGTAATTCCTCCCCTGTACATTACAATAGTATTAAGTTCTGCCGTACTATCAGAGGAATGGGTTTACCTGATTTCTAGGTGTAATAGTTCTTGGGTTTTAGATAGTGTTTGGTGCCTCCACCTTAGCTGACTATTGTCTAGGTGAACCTAGAGTTTCTGTACCTTGGGAAATGTACTGTAGACACAGAAGTGTTTGTGGTTGCACCCTTGGGGGTGGGATTCATGTCAAAAACTCAGCAGTTAGAATGTCTTTTTTTGAGTTGGGGCACTCTCACTGCATAGTAACTGGCTTTAATACTTACTGTACTCTAACATTCTGTTCTACTTTTATAGTGTATGGTGGAACATTGTTATAAATGAAAACCTATCACTGTCAAAAAGCTGTTATGCTGCAGTAGCCACTGTTATGCTGCACTAGCCACTGTTATGCTGCACTAGGCACGTAGCTACTGCAGCACAACAGCTTAGAACCTTGCTGGCATTCAAAAAGCATGAACTTCATTGTCAAGCATTACCTCAGGACATTTGCAATTTACCCGAGTGATAAATTCAAAGCGGGAGCCCAGCTATAAAAAAATACAGTGTTGGCTTCTGTTTTCTGTAGGGAGCTTACTAACAGAGAAAGATTTATTCAGGAGCAAAAAAATCAAAAAACAATAAAAAAAAGACACAAAGCGACCTTTCACCACAAATATTTTTTCCTTTGCTGGTTTCTGAGGGTCACATGCAAACGTGCCTATGTGTGCCTATGTTTTCATCACCGAACGGGACTTTTAGCTAAACTTTGCAGTGGATGTGCTTAATAGTTAAATGTTAACAGTTCTAATTATTTGTTTTACTTCTTATGCACTATGTAATGTTTTTCAACTGCCTCCAATTTCCTGACAGATGACAACTTCATGATCAGTGAGTAAAAATCTTAATTTGAAAATATATAGACTCTGAGTACTTTTTTAGCTACATGAATCACAGTAGATGATTAATGTTCAGTGTCAGACCCCTCATGTTTTGTGTCTTAATGTATAGGACCCTATCTCTAACAAGTTTGTAAACTCTTCTCGAGATCGTCATGTCGATGGAACCTCTCGAGCTTCACTCTCGAGGTTCCAAACATTGCCATGATGATCTCTCAAAGAGTTTTCAAACTTGTTAGAGATAGGATTCTATACATTATCCTCTATCTCTTCAAATCATGAATAATCTTCATCGGTCTTATGAAGGCTTTCGACTCTGTTAATCACAACTTCCTCCTAAGTTGTCTTCTGTCTACAGGTCTATCCCCAGATACAGTATTATGGTTTGGCAGCTACATCTCTAACAGATCACAATGAGTCAAAATTGGTGATACCATATCCGCAGCTAAGGAGGTGCCCCTCGGGGATCCGAAGGGGTCAATCCTCAGTCATCTACTCTTTAACCTTTTCATCAACTCCACCCCAGTGGCTTGCTCAGCAAGCACAGTTCTCAATGCTGATGATGCAGTGGTCTCAGTCGCTGGCAAATGCCAACAATCCATCACAACTTAACTCCAAAGCAGCCTCCATAAACTTGAATCTTGATTTACGGAAAACAAGCTACTATTAAATGTCAAAAAATCAAAGAGTATGCTCTTCACTACCTCCCAAAGCAAAAGAAATACCTACCCCTGTGTATTCCTAACCAAAAGGGTGAGATCCTAGACCAAGTATCTAACTTCAATTATCTCAGAATTACCTTTGATGACATGCTCACCTTCTCAAACCACATTAACTGTTATCAGGACTGCAAATATAAAACTTGGTGTACTTTATCGTCACAGACATTCAATGACACTGGATGCACTCAAACTAGCCACCAGTAGCTCAATACTGTCTACCATTGACTATGGGTTGCCTATATATGAGGTGGGCACAAAAACTGCTCTTAATAGGATCAGCACACTCCTCAATAAGGCCTGTCATCTTACTTTCGGGGCTACTCATGACACCCACACCTGCTCACTGTACACTGAAACTGGATGGCTCCCACTCCATCTTAGAGGGCAATACCAAACCTGCCTACTTCTAAAAAAAAGTACTACTTGGACAGACATCCCCACACTGGGCGGACATTTTAAACTGGCTGTCCCAATGAAATCTATCCATAGTGCAGTCACTGACAAGATAGTGATTCCCTTCAAAAGGACAACACTTGCCCAGAACTTCATCCTGTATCAAGGAACAAAATGATACAATGAATTACCTGCTGACCTCACTGATACTACCAAGATTAGTACCTTCAAAGCTGGGCTCAAATCTCTCCTTGGCTCTAAAATGAATTGGCAAAACCAGAAGTCTGATGTGCTTCAAACATGAAACACTCTGGCAATGTCTTAAAATGTAAGCTTGCACTTCATCCCTATTATATACAAGTTTGTTCCATCACTGTACAAATTTCCATGACCCCCTACTACCTGTTGTTACACCCCTGCACATTACTTTATTAACCCTCAGCAGGTGGGCTTTTGAGTGCAATGCTTTTTTTGTTTGGATTTCAGAAGACCCTTATGTAGACACCAGTGGCACCTGATTCATCAATACCTTCTTCATTTATGGCAATAGAACATTATAACCTGATCACAGTCTTTACTCTAGCAGCATTCTGAACAGGTGAACCTATGCTAAGTACCTTTTTGTGTTGAGATCTCCAACTCACTGTTTCAAACCAGCCATCACTATACCACTGATTTATAACTAGATTTAATCTTCTGTGCTAAGAAAAGACTCGCACTGTAACCGGAGTCTGTTTAGTTTAGTTCCTAACAGCAGCTGCAGACCTTCTGATGTCTACAAATCAGGAACGGGACTAGGGTTGGCATAAATTTAAATTAATAACTGCAAAGTGGTCATGAAGTGGTCCACTTTGCAGAGTTTCCACGAAGTAACCACTTCACAATTTGCATAGAAAACTTTGCCACTTTGCAAGGAAACTCTCAAAGAAGTGCCAAATTAGTGCACTTCACTTTGTTTTTTTCTACATGAATTGTGAACGTCATGAAGCAAAATTTTACACAAATTTCTTGGACTTCTTGGCAAACCACACAAAGTACAAATTATTTTGCCACTTCACGTGAATCTACAGTAAGTGGGCCTCACAACTGAAATTATTCTGAAGAACCTCATGAGGAAGAAAATGTAACAGGCCCCTCACTGTCCTTCTGGTGTGTTTTTTTCATGCATAATGGCTGCCTAAGGACTAGAGATAATGGGAATCTTGTGCTATATCTCATATTCAGGACTAAATGCCATCTCCTGAGCCTGGCAAGTGCCCAACATAACCACTATCAGAATGATAAGCTTGGTGAACCCTGAATTACTCTGTAAAGATGCATCACCATTAGAAACCCAAGCCATTACTTGAATTAGATTGCACCTCTGTTGTTCCAGGCTCCCCTGTGTATACCCCCTTTTGCCATAACAACCCAGGCTAGGTCTCAGCAGCACATGCCCTGGTGGGGCCATTGTTTACTTGTTTTTTTGCAATAGCATTATGCATTATAATTAACACTCCTTATCAAGAGGAGATCAATTGATACCAGTTATTTTAAACCGTACTTGCCTTTGGGAGGGTTACATACTTTTTACAGCATTTTATTTTATTGCTTTTTTATACGTAATGAAAATGGTAACACAATAACATCTAAAACTTCAAATGGGAACATTGTGAATGAACAAAGTTGTACAGCTGACATCAGGCAGAAGTGCAGTCTTCAATAAGAAGGTCACATCAATCAAACAAAAGCATTACCAATTTAGCCAGTGTGGTGAATAGGGGAAAGGTGTTTTTGGCACCTTTATTTTACTATATGCAATCTCACTAAATGTGGCTAATTTGTTGCAGAAACCCTCCCCTCCAGTGCTTAGTTCAGTATTACAGTGGGATCACTGCCCACTCTCCCTGGAGAAGACAACCATTTCAGATGATTTGACCTTTTACTTTTAGCTTGGTATAGGGATAAAACTCAGAATTTGAACCCAGGTGGTTGCAATAATGAGAAGCTCCTGCTGCCACTATATGCAACTCCGTTACATGGCAGTTAAGGTAGATTTTTTCCAATGGACTGGATTTGGACACAACCCCCTGATGTTCAGAGGGACAAAATGAAATTTAGAACATGATTCTCTTCTCTTCTTGGTGTACTTTTGTACTTGCTGTGCCCACATTTTTAACTACTGCCCAGTTATTCAGTTTTTTTTCTGAGTTGTTTACTCCCTAAATATTTACCTTTTGTGAGTGACAAAGGCTTTATCTTAAAATTATTTTTATACATTTATATCAAGTTTAAGAATATAATGAACCACATTTTCCATGAATGATTGTTATTGAAATGATGGTTTATACAAATGTATGCAAAAAAGCTAACAAGTTTTATACAGCATGAATATTATTGTTGTTCAGGCTTACTGTTCTGCTTCCAGAAAATGCATTTGTACTCCTGCTTGTGCTGATTAAGACATACTGTGTGGCTTTTTATTATACCAATCAAAGTAGGAAGGTTTCAAGTATCCATTGTTTTATATGCCCTTAGTCTGAAAGCATACTTAAAGAATTTTACAAAGAAAATAGTACACTGTCTGTTTACAGCATAGCATATTTGCAACATTTTGAAAAATGAATTATAACAAGGACACTGCTGAACATGAGTTGATTAGGTACAATTAGGTATTTTGCTAAAAGCCAGGTGCATTTAAATCCATCTATTTCTCCCCTGCAGTCAGTGTTAATCAGGCTGCAATAAAAATAATTCACCTAAGCCTTCTGTAAAGGTACTTTCTTTATCATAGACATCAGGAAGAGCATTTACTTTTCTAAATTATGATATGCTTACCCATTAACCAACAAAAAAGCACACCCAGCCTGTGCTGCACCTCAACATCTGCACCTAATTTTTGTGCATTGTTACCTCACCTCTGTGTCAGTTGTCAGCCTACACAATATTATTTTCACTTATCATTAGCGGAAAGTGGTACTATGAAATGTGGGGGATGAGTGGTCTGTTCACACATCATAGTGCTACACCACACGTTATGGCACCCAACAGGTAATACTAAACTCAATTCCAAAAGGAAGAGAGGTGAATGACAGAACAGAGGGAAGAGAATGGAAGAAAGAGAAGGAACAATGGGTGAATAAAGCTGAGTGAGTTGACAGGGACAAAAAATGAAGATGAAAAAAGATGGAGAGAACTGGGAAAGGGAATAATAGAGATGGTGAAGAAGAAATATCGAGGAAAAGAGTAGATGGTGATAGAGAAAATCTGATTGAAAAGAAATTATGAGAGAAATGTGCAATGCAGGATACTTCTACAGAAACAAAAGACAGTGAATGGGAACTACAAAACTGTGACTCAGCCCTTTGGTAATGTGGGTTAGGCAGTTTCCCTTAATTTTCTATTTGGCAATTCTGAAAATTCTGAGCTACTTTCCGCACAAAGCAGTGGTATTAAATTTAAAAGTGTGCTGTGATGTGAGCTAAACATCTGTTGCCTGCAATTCTACTTTAATGGTGAGGTGGGGGGACTTCACTTTATAGTTTTGATGTAAAGTGCTACAGCTGCTTTCTGCATCTTCCTCCCTATAGTCTTATTTTACTTTTCTCAGACGGGAGTGAGTAATGAAAATAGTAACAGCTGTGCAGTATTTTAGACAGATAATAGGAAACCACCCTTCCATCTCTCATCACATGGAAAGATCAGAGGAGAATGCAGTGCTTGAAAACTCAAGAAAATAAGAACCATACTTCATTTGGTATAAGATGGGTATTAACAGCTGGGTGTAGTAGATAACAATTAAGTTGTGATAAGGTGGTTGTCCTCAACTGGGATGAGGTATAGAAACTTGAGGGGGAGGCCCATCTAAAATGCAATCCTTTAAATGGGGTTTAATTAGCAATGATTGCCACAGATGGAGTAGCACTTGAACTAAAGTCACCCACTGGGGCCATAGAATATAATGCCCCTAGATAAGGTGAAGCTGTTAGCAGAGTTCTACAGTAATATTTAGATGCTCTTTCTCAGCACACATGGCATGGTATGTTGTTCACATTTCTGTTTAGTTTTCTTAGGTGTAACTCAAACCCAAAAGGTGTAGCTAAACCTGATAATACATGGCTTAGTACTTTTAGTTTTTATAAATGGGCCTGGTTCGAATGTGGTTCTTTGGTTTCATCCTAATTAGCATAGTGCATCCACCTCAGAGGGACTCCTTCATACATACAGAGATACAAGGCTACAAGTCCTATGTTTCCATTAATGTAAGGGTAGAAGGGAAGGTGAAGGGTGAATGGAGGAGTGAATGATCACTAGAGCCATCACATCCAACCTTCAGGAAGGCTAGGCAGACTGGATGCGCCACTGGGCCCTTTTCTGCCATCAATGTCTATGTTTCTGTGCTCTGCAGTATATTTCTATGTACCTCAACATTTTTAATGACTTAATATACAGTTATAATACACTGAGGACAGTGAATAATACAGGCAATATCAATAATGCAATAAGCAAAGCTCTAGTGGAAGCATCAGAAGAAAAAGATTTACTGGGGAGAAAAGGGATTGAACGCAAACGCTAGTAAACAGATAAAAGTTACAGTACACCCCAGGAATTCACCACAATGCCACAGCTGACTGATGCACCAGAATAATTCTCGCCCCAAGGCACTAGTAGTGCCTGATCAGTGGTGGCAGAATAGTTGCACAATGGTAATTCCACAGGTAGAATTTCTGTCAGAATCATGAGGCTCATTCCACAGAATTCCACTGGCTTGTGATTGGTAGAACTGTATTCTATGGAACTGCATTATTCTGTGGATTACCGTACCATGACCATTACATCAAATTTTGGTGGAATGAAGTGGGTGAATCTAAATTAAAATGCATCCACTTGCTTCCTAATGGCCATTACATATCTACCTGCAAGTCCATAAAAGTGTTTTGAATGCCAGCAATTTCTTTTAAAACATAGAGGATTTGCCCATTGTGTTCCACAGACTATTGTTCCACAGTTCATTAGAACCATGGAATTGTATTCTGTCATGCATTTTTAATGACATGGTGAAAAGCACCAGAATACTATTACATGAATATTTAACAAAGTTAGATGTAAATCACAGAATGAATAGTATTTTCCATGGAATTCCATTCTCTGATTACAGACCATTTTCCTATAGCTAACTTTATTAATTGAGAGTGAGTTTTAAGAGATAGAGATAGGACTGCTTATTTTGAGGATAGAAGGATCTGTCTTAAAATTCAAATTTATTTTTAAAATGGCTAGTGCTAAGGGTAGCAATAGTATTCTCATCCGTTTCTCGACTGCTTTTTCTACAGAAGAGACCAGTATCTTAGTTGGTGAGGTCACCAATAATAATAATAATTAATTTATTGATCAGCCTAAGCCATTTCATAGAAAACATTGTTCACATATCAATACAAAAAGATAAGATATTGAATTATTTACAATAATCGTTTGATTTAAAAAAATGAAAGTATAAAAACACAACCCCTGTATCCCTAATACATTGGCAATTTCCCATAAATAAAATTTTACTTAAAGCAAGACAGAGTAGTCTTATTAACCACTGAATCCATTTAGACATTGTTAGATCAGTGTCCCTTACATTTCGGTGTTAATATCACAATTTTTTTCTCTCTGGTCTTACCAATAGTAATTAAATAGAGCACAACGTCTGTAAGGACTTCTCATTTTCTGCATTAAATATTAAGTCCAATAAGTATCTGTCTGGAATATTACAGGAATTTAAATATTTGCCCAACAATTTACTCCTTGGTATATCATACCATGGGCAGCGTAATGTAACGTGTTTTAAATCTTCTATTTCATGTAATAAACAATTGCAATATACAGAAATCATTTTATATTTATTATAATGAGCTGTTAATACATTACTAGCAAAAGTTTTGAACCTATATCAAGTTAGTATTATTCTGTGTTCTGTATTTTTAACCAAGGTAAGATAGGGCTTAATATTTGTTCTACCATATTATTTACTAGCCAGGGTGAAGTTTTCAAAAACTTTAAATCTTGTAAATCTTTCTGTCTAGAAAAATCATATACCTTTTTTTTATGAAAGTTGTGTATTTTGAATTAATAACTATGTTTTGATTAGCCAAGTTTTTTTTATATATGTAAGCCCATAACTATCCAATAAAAGTTCAATTTTGTGCAATCAAGCTTTTTTATTATATTGAAGTAATTTCTCTTTCTCTTTCATACATATTTTGATCAATGGATCTTTTATGTCTGTTTTGATTTCGACCCAAAAATTAAGTAACCTTGCTTCTACCACATGTTCCAGAGTAGGTTGACCAATCTGTGACCTCACCAACGAATTTGAAGTACCTTTTGATAATTTTAAATACTTTTTGGATACACTATTTAAAGCAGATTCCAACTTCACAATATTGGCAACTTCCCAGACTTTAGAGGAATACAGAATTTGGGAGACAACTTTAGCATTCAATGTTTTTATGAATGGGCCAACTGAATGTTCACCATACAGATAATCAAACCTATTCAAAGCTAATAGTGTATTTTTAATTTTTTTATGGATGTATTGTAAATGTTTGTTTCACTTTAATTAGAGAACCAAATCCCTAGATATTGATATTTCCTAGCATGTTGTAATTTATCATTGAGAAAATACTTCTATTGCATGTGTTGCTTCCGAAAACCACCACTTGTGTTTTCAGTGAGTTGGGTTTTAAGTTCTTTACATAACATAGTTTTTCCATATCATTAATTGATTTTTGGGGGCCTATTCTACTCGTGGAAATTACCACAAGGTTGTCTGTGTAGGCTAATATTGGGATTTTTAGATTACCAATTTTTGGAGCATGATGATTATCCTTGCCCAATACTGTAATAATGTCATTTATGTAGATATTAAATAAAGTTGGAGCTAATACACTGTTTTGGCAGACGACAAGGTTGGTTTTAATTTTACTTGTTAATTCCCCTTGTTTTGTATACTTTATTTGAACACAAGTGTCTGTATATAATATTTTAATTATATTAATTATATTTACATCTACACCAATATCTTGCATATTGTACCAAAGCAGTTGCCTGTTGAGTGAGTCAAATGCAGAGGAAAAACCCACAAATGCAACAAATATGGGCTGCTTTCTTCTAACACGATATTTTTCTAAGAGGTGATTTAAAAGAAAGATTTGGGTTACTGTACTTTTGTTTTTGGAGAAACCCGCCTGCAACTGGAACACTATTTGAGGGTGTTCCAACCACATAGTCAATCTATCTATCTAACAATACCTTTGCAAAAAGTTTAGCTAGATTATCTAGTAAACTGACCAGTCTATAGTTACTGGGATCCAAAGTAGTTCCTTTCTTATAAATAGGAAGAATGTAACTTCCATACCATGTTGGTGGAAAATATGCATGCATAGCTGTTTTATTGAAAAAGTCTGTGAATATATTGGCACACCATTTAACATTTCATTTATAGAAATCTATAGAGAGTTTATCTGGTCCTGGTGACTTGTTTCTTTTAAAGCTATCAATTGCCTTACTGACCTCTTCTGTTGTAAACCACTTAAAATCACCATTAATCTCAATTGGGTCTTCACGGTTGTATATGTTTTTATCCTAAAAGATTTTAGAAAAGTAATCTACCCATTTATCTGTAATATAAATATCTATACTGGTCTTATGTACATTTGTACCGGAGGCAACTGGAGACCAAAATTTCTTGCCATCCTTATTTATAACAGCATTATACATAGTTTCCCACAAAAGATGTTGATGTTTGTACTTCTCTAATTTTACATGGGTTTTGTATTCTTGCCTAATTTGTTTAAGGGCATTTATGTTTGTTCTTGTTGGGTCTTTTTTTATGGAATTCTAAGTTGCTTATTTAATTTTTATTTTCTCCAGTCTACAATGTTTATAAAAACCAGTTTTCATATTTATATACTGTGGTCTGTTTTTGTGTTTTGGAGCTCAATGTGTCTATATGTTTATGATACTGTATGTTTGTGCAATTATATTGTTTATTATATTATATCAGGTTCAAATTCAACTTCCATTAAGTCATCTACTAGTGCTATAAATAGTGCACTAATGTTTTTGGCTGTACATTCTGTAATTTTGTCCCATCTAAGCCTTTTGTTTCTTAGGTCTATCTGTGCCTCCTCTTTTCACGTTATTGGGAGATCTGAGTTCCTGAAAAGAACAAGCAGCAAATGATTACATTCCATCCTTTGTGCTATTTCTAAATCCATACAATTTTCAAAGTCATATATTGAACATAGTGCATAATCAATAGTTGAGAAACCTCTTGAATTTAAGTATGTTGTCTTCCCTTCAAAATTAGATGGAAGGCATCCATTTAATAATACTAACTGTAAAATATCTAATAAGTTTGTCATTTGAGAGTGTGTATCAGTATATTTTTTTATCCTTAGTTTGTCTTTGAGGAATGCCCAGATTTAACATTATTTCTTGCAAAGCAAGGGAACCATTTTTGTTAGAGTATCTAATATTTAAATCACCCATAATTAAGATTTCTATATTTTGCCTATTTCTTAGTATTTTTTATATATTTTTTCTTATTTTTGTAGTCAGTTCTTTATCATATAATGATGTATTTATGAGGGGTATATAGATATTACTTAACAGCAACAATTGACCCCTGATTTTATCTATAAGAAGTAAGTAATTTGTTTCAACATCCATTTCCACAACTTGTATATAATCAGTTACCTTAATAAAGAGCATTAGTCCACCCAGTGCACTGTACTTGTGGATAACAAATTAATTTAGTTTTTTATATTGTTTATAAACTATGCCAGGTTTCTTGCAGCATTATTATATCATTTTGTGAGAGAAATTCTATAAATTCAGTACCTATATATTTTGAGGTAATTTCAGCAATATTCCACAAGATAATAGACACATGTTCACTAAATGTTTTATATATTTCAGTAATAAGGGTATTATACAGCATGAGGTCACCAAGAATGTGGCTGGTCATTGTGGTGTGACAGTCTGCAACTTCCTAATGAAGAAGGGAATTTGGGCTGCAATAGCTGTGAAGATGAATGGAGACTGGGAGAGATCATATAGGATTTTAAAGCAGCACACACATCATTGAGATGACCTTCATAGGTGGGACACCCACATATAGTCTGGTTGGTGTTGTCACCATTGGTGAGGGACATAAATCTTGCTGGACTGTTGGTGATGGTGAGTGTCATTGTACATTTTACTTTTACTCATACTTAACTACTATATGAAGAAACACTGTCATATTATAACAAAATCACTTTATTGCTGCATGTGCAGTGCAATGAGAAAATTGTCAATGCCAAATGTTCATCACTGACACAGGAAAAGGAAAACAGTGCAAGATGTGTCTCACTCTTTTTGCAGATGACACAGAGTTCTGTGGCAGAGTGGCAGTGAGTAGGGGATACGGGAGCTGAACAGGGTCCTGCATAGGTTAGAGAGGTGGTCCAATGTTTGTCAGTCAAAATTCAATGCCAAAAAGTGTAAGGTGATGCACATAGGGAACAAGAACCCCAGGACAGATTATTGGATGGTAGAGGTTGAGCTGGGAACTACTTATGAGGAAATTGACCTGTGACTGGAAGTCATCATAAGCGACTCCCTTTAAAAAATTTCAAATAAATAAATAAATACATCAGTAAATAAATGAAACAATCTAGGCAATATAACAAGGCCTTCAATTCAAGGCAAGAAAGATGTTGGTGAGTATAGCCAGGGGTTTTGATAGCAGTAGAAAAGAAGTAATAATGCCTTTCTATAGGTCACTGGTGAGGCCCCATCTGGAATACTGTGTCCAGTTCTGAAGTCCCCAGATAAGTAAAGAGAAAGGCAAGCTAGGAGCAGTTTACTATTGGGTAACCAAATTGATTTAAGGAGCAAAGGGCTGATCCTACAAGGTTCTGCTTAGGCACTGAATAGGTACTTGCAGGGGGCCAGAAGGGAGATGGCTGATAAGATGGAGACTGTGAAGTTCCTGAATGGAGTAAACAATGTAAAATGTCAGGAATGATTCAGCAGAAAAAAAGAATCAAAAACACAGGAACATGGGTGTAAGTTGGTGGAGGGGAGATTCATAAAGGAGACATTATAACATTTAATTTTATAGACAGAGTGGTTAAGATATTGAACAGCCTGCCTGTAGAGGCAGTAGGTGCAAAAACCATTAATGCATTTCTGCCTAATTGGTACAGAATTAATTGGTTAATAAATAATCAGTGCAATAGTGTTAAGGCATGGGGCAAGGATGGGGATGGAGTCAAAATCCCTGTCTTTACAGCAGATCTTTGTGTAGGATAGGGTGCAACAGGGCACACTGAATGAACCAATGGACTTTTTCTGCTCACATTGTCTATGTTGCAATGCTTAAGTAAGAACTTTAAGGTGTTTCTGGCTGCCAGATCTTGACTGTCAATTTCGTGACTTGTCCTTGGAAAGGGTAGGCATACTGACTACATTTATGTCCTCTCCCCTTCATGTAATTTTATGTAATAAGTCTGCTAGGAATAAAACCATGATAATGGTGGCCTTTATTTATTTATTTATTATTTTATTTATTTATTACGCAGTATCAGAATTACAATCCTTTGAGTCAGAGACTCCTTTACAAAGGCTCCACATCAGAGAAAAACAGCACTTATAGCAAACAAATATAGAGGTATACATAACATAGGTACAACAGGAGTAAAAAAAAAAAAAAATATATATATATATATATATATATATATATATATATTAGAGGCAAAAACCTCCATTTAATGCATCATTTAGGGTTGTTCCACAGTGACAACAAAACAAGGAAATTTGATGTTAGGGTTGAAACCTTTACCCCTAAGGTCCCACCCCAACTGGAATCAGGGTGCGCATTGGGTCGACAGCCTAACTCTTACCCCATCATGTGGAAAGAAACTGAGGAATAGAGAATGGGGTGAGAGTTAGGACCGATGACCCCAATCGCATCCCAATTCCAGTTGGGGGTGGACTGGAGGGTGAAAAGGGGTTTCAACCCTAACATTGAATTTCCTTACTTTTGTCGCTGATGGAACAAGCCTAACTGATGCATTAAATGGAGATTTTGCTCTAATTTTGCTTCTTTTGAGAATGATAATGAGAAATAGTGAATGTAATGCAGCAGTGGGGCGTGGGGCCCCTTCTGACCCCGTGCTCCTGCCATCAGCCTGATGCAGTGAGGAATGCGGTGCCCTGTGGGCCCAGCTCCACCCACGTGATGTCTTGTCACATAGTAACATTGTGCCCATAAGCGCAAATCGTAATGCGCATGGTGGCATAAGCTTAAACAGAAAGAGAAACAGTACTGTAGACAGAAATGTTAAAACAAATCAAATGCAACTGCAAATGAAAATACAAAGATACTTACATGGTAAGCGTAAACATGAACAGTAAGTGAAAGGGTAGAAACATAGCAGGAACGGTAATGGTAACAGTAATGTAAGCGCACAGGCTGGTTTACCCCAAAAGCTGTATAGAGAAAGACAGTGAGTACAAAGAATGTATGCAAAACAGTGACTCTCGGAACAGAAAAATGAGGACTTGGAATAGTAAATTGCTTATATCTCAGGAACTGTACGACATAGAAAAAAAAATGTAAAAGTCATATGAATTATCACTTTCCTGGCTAGTTTTTTGCTTAGCCCTGGGGGCTAAGCTTTTTTTTGATTAAAAAACCCGTATCTCGCACCGTTTCTGAGATACGGGCCCTGAAAGGCGCGGAGAACGCCGTAATGTTATCCTATGGGAAAAAAACAGAAGTTCGGAGTGCCATAACTTTGCCTCCCTGTAATGTGTTTTCACCAAACCAATGAAAGGCACTTCTGTGGGATGTTGGCTGTGTTCCCTGCAAATTTCAGCCCAAAAGACCAAACCGTTATTTTGCAGCAGGGCGCCAAACGATTGCTGCAATGCATCATACGCCGTTATGTTATCCTATGGGGAAAAGTGGCAACTTTGGAGTACTGTAACTTTGCCGCTGTGTAACATTTTTTCAACAAAACACTGAAAGGCACATCTGTGACATGTAGGCTGCGTTCTCTCCCCTCCAAATTTCAGCCCAAAACTCCAAACCGTTCTTTTGCAGCGGGGTGCCAAAGAATTGCTGTCATTTTCCCACAGCCTAGAAAAGTACTGTCACAATTTGCGAAAGCTTTCGCAAAAATTTGCGACACTTTCGTGAGTGCGACACTACTTTGCGAAAGTACTTTTTCCAGAAATCTGAAAAACATATTTCTGGGGTGTTTTACCCCAAAATAAAGACATGGCTAGCATCCTCAGGGTCCGACTAGGTGAATACAAAAAGAATTAGGTTGCAAAAGAGTCCCAAATTTAAATGTCAAGCATTTTTCTGATCACCAACTGAAAACAAAATGGCAGATTTGCGACAGTAAAAGGGCCATTTGCAAAAGTGAAAACTGCATTTGCAACACTGTTGAATGTTTTGTTAACTTTTCCCATTGACTTATAATGGGAACTTGTTTTTTGAATAACTTTTGAACCGTTTAATATTTTTTCATGAAATCTCTGAAAGGCACATCGGGGACCCAGGCTGCACGTCTCCTGAAGATTTTGGACCAGTCATGCATACCGTGCGACCTGTAGGCACGACAGTAGAATTCCAGAAAAAGCGTAAATGCACGCGCAGATCATGCTTAATAACTCCGCAGCTGTATATCTGACCGGGACGAAACTTGGCAGATCCCAAGGCATATGAGTCTTGATTCTGTATTCCAAATTTCCTGCAAATCCGTTGAACAGTTGAAAAGTTATTAAGGTGTGAAATTTTTGGTTTAACATGTAAATTGCTCCTCAACCCTAACTATGGTAGCACTACCGTGATACCATAATATATATATATACATATACATATACATATACATATACATATACATATACATATACATACATGCAATAACTAATGGTGTAATCACAGTAAGTTAACAGCAAATAAAGATAAAAATACAGTATTGTCATGATTAAGGTATGGCAGGCATAGCCATAAGGCAGAGTTGCATTATTTCAGGTGGGGGGAGACCATGTGGGACCAGAGGTGGTCCTGTCAAAAGAGAGAAAAAATAAATATGCAGGACAGGAGTCCATTGTCAGCAAGGAAGGGATATGAGAGAGTGAGGGGGTGGGTTAGCCAGAGTAGGGACAGTTATATGTACAGGAAGTGAGGAGATTGCTACGAAGGAGGGATTTGAGATGGCTGAGTTTGGGTTCTTGGGTGATGGAGCAGGGTAGTGAGTTTAACAATTTTGGGGCTCAGTAGGTGAAAGAACGTTAAACTAGAGAGGTTCTGAAACATGGCACAAGTAGTGTGGGTTTTGATGCACTGTTGGTGGCCACTGTAGTGGTAGCTTGTTGAAAGAGATGGATTAGGCCAGGAACAGCAAGGCCACATGATATCTTCCTGGCAAGGAGGCAGGTCTGATACTGCAGCCTATCCTTGAGATTAAGCTAGTTGGCCAGGTTATAGAGCTTGCATGTATGAATGAGGCTTGGGCTCTCAGTGGCTAAAAGGCAAGCCTTGTTTAAGGAGACTTTAAGTCTATGGAGAGCAGTGTTGTTAGCAGTCCCATATATCAGAATCCCATAGTCGATGAGGGACAAGACAGATGACATGATTGCAAGTTGGAGGCTTCTGGGGGAGGCAGTGCCTGTGTCAATAGAGCAGCCCTATTCTGGAGTTGATGGCAGTGCAGAGGGAGTGGATATGGTCATGGAAGGTGAGGACAGAGGAGTTGAGCATGATTCCCAGGTATTTAAAGGAGTACACCTGCTCAAGAGAATGAGAGAGATTAGTGTGGATAAGGAGAGGGGCATCTTTGTGCTTGTTTTGGTGATGGGCAAATATCATAACCGTGGTCTTTTTCTGATTCAGGATGAGCTTATGACTGATGAACCAAGATTCAGCTGCAGTAAAAGAGTTTTGGAGGGACTGTTGAATGGAGGTGGGGTCTTTGTGGGAGTTGTAGAGGACAGCATTGTACTCATACAGGAGGATTTTTTCAGGGCAGGCCTCAGGAAGGGTGTTGAGAAAGAGGCTGAATAGGATGGGCCCCCAAGATAGATCTCTGGGGTACACCTGAGAGGACTGGGAGGGAGGGAGGGAGTGGGAGAGAGTGCTGCCTATTTTAACCCACTGGGAGTGGTTTGTTAGGTAGTCTGAGAACCAAGCCGTGACCTCCACAGTGAGAGACCAATGTCGGAGAGGGTGTTTATGAGAGGGGAGTGATTGACAGTGTCAAAAGCTTTTGAAAAGTCAAGGAAGGCTGAGCCAACCAGCCTCCCACTGTCTATGGAGAAGTGGATGAAGCTGGTAAATTCTAGGAGGGCAGTAGAGGTGCTTTGACCCCTACAGAAACCATGTTGTTCTTTGGTGAGATGGCCATATTTGGTGAGCTAGTCAGTGAGCTGATCCATGACTATATGCTCAAGTGCTTTTGAGAGGGGAGGAGGATGGATATAGGGCGATAGTTTCTGGGAGCAAAGCAATCCCCACTTTTGTAAATGAGTGTGATGAAAGCAGTTTTCCACATGGACAGGAATTTACCTAGGCAGAACGATCAGTTTAGGAGGCAAGTGAGGGGAGAGAGGACCTCATCCAGTACCAGCTGCAGGAGTCTAAGATCAAGGGTATCATTACAATGACTGGTACCTCTTAGGGCTTTGAGGAGACATGGTTTGGCTTCATGGTGGGTAAGCACGCGGAAGTGGAATGGGGTGGGGAGGTTGGAGGGATGAGAGATGGGTTCAAAGAAATTGTGGAGAAGTACCGAGCTATGGTTTGAAAAGGAGGAATTAAGAGAGTCAGCAACAAGTTGCATATCAGTGGAGATGGCTCTGTTCATGTTAAGTTGTTTTGGGGGGGGGCAGTGGACTTGCTACTGAGGAACTTCATATTGTCCCAGAACTTGCAGCCTGATCTGCATGATGAGGTAAGGGAGGTTCTGAAATATTCTGCTTTGGCTTTTCAGAAAGCCCAGGCGCACCTGTTTCTGGCTGCCTGGTAACATTGCCTGCCAGCAGGTTTGCAGGGGTCAAGGACTTTTTTCCACAGGTTGTAATGTAGGCAGCTTTGGTCAAGTAGGGCCTGGGAGATCCAGGGGGTATCAGGACCTTTCATTATACATTTGGCTAAGGGGGCTAAAACATCACAGGCAGAGTTGAAAGACTGGATGAAGCATGTTAGCGCAGTGTTTATGTCCAGAGTAAGGTTTATGGGGGACCAGCCCCTATTGGACAGGTCATCTCTAAGTAGATCCAGCTTGCCCGGTTTCAGATGCCATTGGAGGATGGTTTTTAGAGCCGGTTTCTTTATCTTGTATGACCAAGTACAGAGATTTGGGGAATGGTCACTTAGTGAATTAGAAAGTACAGTGGTGTTAATGACTCTGTGAGTCTGGTTTGACAGCACAGGGTTGAGTAGGGTAGCAGTGCTGTTTGAGGGATTTACACTGGTGGGGTTGGTGACAAGTTGGGTAAGGTCTAGTGCTGCAACTGCATCCTTGTAAGGGGAGGTGGAGAGCAAGAGCCAATTTATGTTGAAATTACCAAGGGTTAGGTGTTCAGACTTGGGGAGGAGGTGGGAAAGGTATTCAGTTAATGACTGGAAGGCCAGCTTCTTGTCACAAGGGGGTATATCTACAGTGGTGATGATCAGTGAGGACCTGAGGAGCCAGGGGAGATGTTTAGAGATAGAGCCTGGGCACCAGCTTCTAGTTTGGGGGGTGAGGGTGAAACCCTGGATAGAATTACGTAAGTAGATCCCACAGCCTCCACCATGTTTGCCAACTCTGTCCTTCTGAAAGAAGGTGTACCCAGGGACAGAGACAGCTGAGTCAGGGGTGGATTTGGAAAGTCATATTCCCACAATTGATTGGATGTTGGGCTGGTGCTGGGATACCCATATCTGAAGGTCATCAAGTTTTTTTTAGGAGGCTTCATATGTTCATGGATGCAATGCGCGGTCTAGAGGATTGGGGGCAGTGGTTGGAGGGGGCAGGAGCAGGGCCAGGGTTTGGGTGTATATTACAAGACTTGAGGAGGAGAAGGGAAAGAGTTCTAAGGAGCAGGTTGTGCAGTAACCTATTTTGGGCACGAAGGGTGAGTCAGGGTTGTGGGGTGAGGGAGCCAGATATAGATAGGTAGGGCATGAATGTGGGGAAGAGACAGATGGAGAAGGAGGCACACTGTGTGGGGGTGGTTTGGAAGGGGGTGCAAATTGGGGGTGAGTGGGGGAGGACTAGTAAGGGTGGTGGTAGGGAGGAAATGTTGTGGAGGCACCACAAGAGTACTCGATGAAGGAGTAATAAGGGTGGAGGTGGGGGGTAAGACAAGGATGAGAAGAGTGATAGGTATGAGATAGGTAAAAGGGGTAGTAGGGAAGAGTGGGGCCATGGCTGGTAGCTTTTTTGGGGGGAGCAATAAGGGGAACCAGAGAGTAGTCACTAGTAGGGGCACCAGTATAGCGCAGTGGTAGGGTAGTGGACCGCTGTGCAGAGGGTGCCAGATTCAAGACTGGGGGTGGTTAAGGGGGGAAACAGGTCAAGAGAGGGGAAATAAGCCAGAGAGACAGGGAGGGGAGTAAAAATACAGGAGAAAATGTAGGGGGGGGTGGGTGGACACCACCTCCTAGAGGCCAGACAGGAAAAATAGAGTGCCAGGGTGGGGGGAATGAGGAGTTTAGAGAGAAGGGGGACTATAAATTGTAGTGGAGTGAGAACGATGGGGGAGCAAATTACAATAACTTGCTGTTAGTAAGATACACTAATACCATCTAGTGATAGAGAGTGATAATGATAACATGCTAAGGAAAGTACAGACACTTAGTTTAAGCCATGTGACAGGAAGGTGTCTTAAATTAAGGGATGTCCCTTGGTGGGAGGGTGGCTGGGTGGGCGGGGCAGTCGATGCAAGTGTCAATGGACTAACATCCCTTAACAACAGTGGCTGCTCAAGGTTGGGAGCAGTTACCTTAAGTTAAGGGCTCTGCGGTCCTCTCTTTCCCTCTGGAGGTGCTGCTCTGTCTGTGTGTGGCTGGGATGGGGTCCCAGAGCCTGAAATAGGAGGTTAGAACAAATAATTGATTAGTATGTAGCGGGAGAGGGAGAGCTCCCCAGTGTGCATGCGTAGGCTGGGTGAGCATCTAGCTGCCGAGAGAAGGACAAAAATGGTGCCTGGGAGAGAGCCAGAGAGACGCCACACCATGAGGTGGGCCTCTAGCAAACCCTGAGAGGCAGAGCAACAAGAATGTGGAGGTAAGAGGCACTAAACACTTGATATTCTGGCAAAAAATCTCAGCAGTAAATTCAGTAAAACAAGTGGAACTAGCAGAAATAGCTGCACAGCAAATAAACGCTAGAGAAACAGTAGTAAGTGACTTGGAGTGTAGCAGAGACAGGTTAAATCACAGTCGCTATGAGAAATGAGTGTAAATTGTAAGCTGAAATTGTTAACAGAGTCAGTTCCAGAAATCAGAGTTCCAGGTACTTGTCTTGTGTCTTAAAGTTCCTCAGAGAACTGGAAAGAATCCCAGTGCTTACGTGGGCAAATGGCTCCAGCAGAAACAATCATTGAGTTTAGAGGACACAAAATGAGCTGGTAGAAAAACTTCTTAACAACAGTGGCTGCTCAAGGGTGGGAGCAGTTACCTTTAAGGGCTCCAGCATCCTCTCTGTCCCTCCGGAGGTGCTGCTTTGTCTGTGTGTGGCTGGAATGGGGTCCCTCAGCCTTTAAGAGCTACGCAATTCCCTCTGTCCCTCTGGAGGTGCTGTTTTCTCTGTGTTTATAGCACATTCCTCAGCTAATCTGCTGTGAAAAGAGACCTAGCTAGTAGACAATTCAAGCCTGGTGCTGGAGGTCTCTGTCACATCTGAATACTCCATGGCATATTGCACAAGGCATGAGCTGGGGGGCCATCTCTGGTTGAACATTGATTTCTAGTAAGCACCCCACTTTTTGTGTGCTGGCCCCAATGCCTACAAGGCTGCTGTGATAGTTGTATTATGATCTGGGAACAGTTGATGTAAAGATTGTCAGGAGTTCCCTGAGGCAGGGACATTTGCTCAAGCTGTGGACCATGCAGTATGAGCAGACTTGATAGGCCAAATGGCCTTCTTATGCTGGCTTCTTCATATGTTCGTATGGTGTTGAGGAAAGCTGTGGTGAATACCCTCCTGAAAAGGCATCTTTGAACATTGACATCATGTGTACCTACAGACCTTTCTAGAATCTTCCTTTTTTTAAGGAAGGTAGTCAAGAAGATAATGGTGACACAGTTGTAATGATAGTCACATCTGTAGAAATGTTGTATGAGCCTTTCCAGTGTGGTTGTTGAAAGTGTATATAGTAAAATAATCAATTAGGTTCCTCTTGCTCATCTAATTTTTCTGCTTTGTGTTAGCAGTAGCAGTCAATGGGCCATCAGAGACAATAGGTGATTGCTTGGCAAAGGTACTACAGAACTGGAGGCACAGCCTGGGCCTGGGATGAGATTATTATGATCTTTGACTGTTATGCATTGATGTCTGAGGAAAATCATCAATTTCATCTCAGTTGTGAATGAATTTGCTATTCTGCTGGACTTAAATGCTGTATGTGCATTTTGCATTGCATATATTTTTCACTCATTATGCCAGTCAAATGGAGGAGTCCTGAAAAGCCAACAAACAGTAAGAGACATCTGAGTGATGTTGCTAACTTCCCCTCCATGATTGGCTAAAAAAACAGTGTGTGAACTTATGAACTCAGAATATTTTCTTTCTTGCATTTCATCTGTCTGTATGACTTGTTCTGTGTGTTATCATAGTGCTTGCATGAAGTCCATGCTAAAATACCCAAGGGGGTGTTTGTGGACTGTGAATCAGAAGCTGGAAACATAGAAATATAAAAATTGTCAGCAGATATGGACCTCTTGGCCCACCTAATCTGCCCAGTGTTTCCTGCCTACTGTATCACTGCAGACCCTACTTGATCTCCGGTCATCTCCTCCCTTTGCCTTACTACTAAGGTCCCCTTGTATCTGTCCCATGCATGCTTGAATCCCATTATCATTTTGGCACCCACCCACTCCACTGGAAGGCTGTTCTGGGCATTCACCACCCTCTCTGTGAAGAAGTATTTCCTAACAGTTACTCTGTACAAATACTACTGCTTTTCCACTGAACCTGTGTAATGAAATGAAAAACGAAAAGGAGGTCTGCACTGGGACAGGCGGTGCTTGGATAACATTGCAAATAAAAAGGTACAGGGAATCCAGCACTCACCAAAACCAACAGAAGCTGCTCACAGGAATATCAAATAGGTGCAAAGTTTATTCAAAGTGCACAGTGCAAAAAAAAATCTTCCAGACATATTTTGGAACAAACAGGTTCCTTTCTCAATGGAAATGTTTAATCCTGTACCATTATTAGTAAAAGATCTGGGTAATGTAGTGCAAAGTCACAGTGACTCCAGCCATTTTACTTGCTGTCTATGAATAGCCAAGGCAGCCAGTCACCAACAATTTAACCACAGGGTGACACTGACAACCCCATTTTTGGTACTACCCTTTCAAGCCCTGTTTTCCTATGCTTCTATGTTTATGCTATCATCATCGCTATTGTTAGCCCAACAGCATGCGAATAATGTTATGTATCTTGCATTTCAAAGTTGTGTGAGGGGACACCACATGTCAGACACTGACCAGAGTAAAGGTAAAAATTATATGCTTCCATCAATGGACTTTATAACATCCTTTTTTTTACCTTTGATTACAGTGACAGATGGCACACCCCAGCCACAGAGGAAGCTGAGCACATGTACTACCAGACATCTGGACTTTGGAGCAGATAACACAGCGTTTATGTCCTACATTGAGGCATAGGATTGGCAGTCTAAGGTAACACAAGTAGGGTCATTGACAGTGCCTACCACTGAGCCAGATGCCAGAATGCATGGTGTTAAGAATGCTTCACAAAACTGAGAAGGAACTGCAGATTGTTCAGGCAGACATCAAATCATTGAAGACCGGTGCAAAGGAAAGTATTCAAAGGCTGGATGTGCTGCTTGTCCAAGTGGTACCACCACCCAACACTCCTGCACTGCCAAATGCACCCCTTCCACAGACTGACCAAATTAATAATTTTAACTACGTCCAGTTTATTTATAGTTGTTTGTAATGTCATCCCATTAGAGTTTTCATAGTTGTTTTTATGGCTGTGGATGAATCCTACAGCCATCTTGCTTTCTGTAGCTGGAAAAATAGAATACTGTGGAACACATTTTTGGGGTTTTCAATGTATCTTTCCATGCCTACAAATCACTATGCCTCTTGAAATAAAATACTCAGTTCTTTCTGTTTAGAATAATGGAGACAGAACTCCAAGCTGCTTATCAGATGGCCATTAGGAAACTGAAACAGCTTGTAAATACTGGTTGCCTATTAAACTCCAGCCAGGTACTCGGTGTTGCACTGCTCGACGTTGGATCTTGGGGGGGTGGTCTGTTTGAAGACCAAGCTGGGCCTCACAAGTGTATCAGTTGGAGAAGCTGAGTCATTCGAGTGTAAAATAGTGACGGGTGTGTATTGTAGGATCACCCTCATTTACGGTCCACCAGGTGATGAGAAGCGTTTCCTGCAGGAAGTTGCAGACTTCGTGATCAACCTGGAGTTTGAGTCACCCAGGCTAATGGTCCTGGGTGACTTCAATGCCTGGGTCAGTTGACAAACTCTCACAATTTAGACAACACTTCCTCCAATTGATGACATCTTTGGGCCTCACACAAGTTGTTACTTCTGCCACTCATAAAAGCGGTCACTCCCTTGACTTAGTCTTTCTCCTGGGGAGCTATGCCTTCGATTTGGGGGTGGAACCAGTCAGATGGTCTGATCACTACACTGTGGGATTCAGTTTTTGCACCCCCTCCTTCGTAGACCTATCCCTGTGGAGATGGTCAGGTACTGCTCTTTGTGAGATGTAAGCTCTGAGGGCCTGGTGGTGGTGCTTGACCTATCGGAGTTTTCTGGAGTGAGCAATGACCCAGAAATCTTGGTACTGGCTTATAATAAGGCCATCTCCTCGGCTCTGGATATCATTGCTCCTGTCTGCGTTCATCCTCGTCCCCTTCACCCTTGGTCCCCATGGTTTAATGGGATCTTGAGGGACATGCGGTGACAAGTACGAAGATTAGAATGTTTCTGGTGGAGATCTGCCCTTGATGCTGACCATCTGAAATTGATGGAACACTACAAAGTCTATCATTCCGCAATCTCCCATAAGAAGACAGAGTTCCTGTCTGGGGAGACTGTGGCTGCTCAGAACCAACCAGCTCAGCTCTATTGAACTGTAAACAGACTGTGCAACCCAGCCTGCCTGCAGGTTTGAAGAACTTTTTCACAAGTAGAATGTGAAGAGCTTGCTCACTTCTTTGTGGCTAAGGTGGCTGACGTCAGGGAGGCGCTCTGACCAGCACCTTCTATGGGAGAAGCTATTGATCAGTGCTTGGTCACTAACCCCAAGTTCTCCTGGAGTTCCTTTGCCCGACTGGAGCTCATTGATGTCTTTCGGATTGTCCAGGGTATGCACCCTACATCCTGTAGTTTGGATCCGGGCCCAACTTCCCTGATTAAGAGTTATTGGGATACCATTGGCCCGGTCCCAGCATCGATAGTCTGGTGCTCCTTGGAGACGGGTGGGTTTCCTAGCTCCCTGAAGGAGGCAGTGGCGAAGCCCCTCTTGAAGAAAGCTTCTTTGGACCCAGATTGCCATGCTAACTACAGACCAATCTCTAACCTTCCCTTTGTGGAGAAGGTGATTAAGAAAGTAGTGGCCATACAGCTGGAGAACCATTTGACCATCCATGACATCTATGAACCATTCCAGTCTGGTTTTTGAAAGAGGCATAGTACTGAGACTCCGCTGATTCGGTAGCTCAATGATCTCCTGATGGTGAGAGATCAGAAAGAGCCATTCCATCTTGGTTCTTCTTGATGTCTCTTCAGCATTTGACACTGTGGACCATGGGGTTCTTCTCGAATGCCTGAGGTTCATCTGTGGCCTGTCTAGTACAGTCCTTGGGTGGTTTAGATCCTTCCTCACTGGCAAAACTCAGAGGGTGGTGTCAGGGATTAATTCCTCTGGCTCAGTCTCTCTGTCATGTGGGGTACCTCAGGGTTCGGTGTTGTCCCCCATGTTGTTCTCAGTGTACATGCTGCCCCTCAGAGACATTGTAAGAAGCTATGGGCTGAGGTTTCACTGCTATGCTGAAGATACCCAGCTCTACCTATCTTTTTTTCACCTGACCAGGATAGAGCTCTCTCAACATTTAACAACTGCCTCACTGAAATCCAGAACTGGATGGATTCGAGTTGGCTGAGGTTGAACTCAGAGAAGACAGAAGTGTTGGTTGTGGACCTGGGTCACCGGATAGAGGGGGAGGGGAGCTGGTTTGCCTTCAGGAATTTTTCTTGGTGGCCCCCAGCTCCCCACTTCTGAACAGGTGTGAAATCTGTGGGTGATTTTTAATGATGGGTTGACACTGTGATCGCAGGTGTCGGCGTTCATCAGATCTTCCTTTTACCATCTGAGGAACATGTCCAGGATTAAGCACCTTGTTCCATCCAGTGATCTGCCTACACTGTTACATGCCTTTGTGACCTCACACCTTGATTATTGCAACTCCCTTTATCCAGGGCTACCAGGGGTTGATATTCATTGCTTGCAGCTAGTGCAGAACGCTGCAGCCCGGTTATTGATGGGTACTCCCCATACCTGTCATATTTTCTGGTGCTGTGTGAACTGCACTGGCTGCCAGTAGAGTGGTGGATCACCTTTAAAGTCAGACTTTTGATGTATAAAGCCCTACTCGGACTTGGTCTGTACTGCCTGAAAGAGCTTCTGGTACCTTACTTCCCTAGGCGATTGCTTAGCTCAGCAGATGAGGGGTTGCTAGAGATTCCAAGGGTTTCTTTAAAATCTTTGGGGGCCTATGCTTTTATGTATGTGGCCCCAGCCCTTTGGAATTCTCTACCCCATCCGCTTCGGGAGGGCCCGTCCATGGAGGAATTTAAACAGGCCCTGATTTGTAGTATCAAGTGTATTCGACTTGATGTCATTTTACTGATTTTATGAGCCAGTAATTTATTGTATGTGTGTTTTATGATACTGTTTTTATTTTGAATCATTTGTTAAAGCACCTTGGTTTTAAGAAAGGCATGGTACAAATAAATATTATTATTATTATATTTATTATTATTATTCAACTGAAGATTTGTTTGCCCCCTTTGAAACGCAGCAACTTGAGATTTAAATATTTAGCATTTAAACCTTTTCTTGCTTCAAGCTTCAGTTGGGCAAGTATCATCTTTCAAGAAAGATTCATACCTAATAAATGTCACCCTTTCCCAGCAATGCGAGATTAACACTTTTTTAACCTCTTAAGACACTAACTGATAAGAACTGTCTAAGACATATGCTAGATCTTCTGTGGACCACTGTATTCAGGCTAAATATATAGCAATTGGCAGCCATTTTTTACTATGCTTTTTGGGGAAAAAAATATATTGAGCTACAGCAAACACACACACACTCCATCTTCATGGACACAACATTCAAAATAAATGCTGCAATCTAGTATGTTATAAAACAAAAAAAAACTGTTTATGTTAGTGAATACGGTGAAGTACAGTTTACAGTACATTTCATTTAAACATTTCTTATCCTATATTTTGTGTCCTGGATAGCACAGGGGAGATGTTACATCTCATTGTCATAGGGATCTTCATTTTACACATTTTTGTACTGTATTTACACAGGATGTCCCAGATTAGATGCAATATCTTGTTTTCAGTGGGGTCATGATTTTAGCATTTTTATAATGTATGTATTCAGGGTAGCATAGTCCAGATGTAAAATATTTTCAGTGTGTTCTGATTTTACACAATGTAACATAATATTGTGCAAATGTAGAGCCACACTGAAAATAAGATACCATGTCTTCTGTGAACTATACAGGTTAAATACATAGCAATCAGCAGGCATATTCTGGGAAAACACATTGTAAAAATTTGTTAAAGGAAGACCACATTGAAACTGCCTCTCAACAGACCTGCATTGTTCAAATTCATTAGAAATAATGGGTAAAAGCATCCCAAAAGCTCTCCACAGCCATATTAGTTCTGACCAGAATTTGTTCTAGTTGCTGTTGCTGTTGATTGTTTTAGAGTTTTTAAAGTTGTTAGGGCTGCATGGGCAGAGCCCTACAGTCCTCCTGCTAGGACCCCAAGAAAATAACTTCCACATTCCTTGCAAACCAACAACATGATGAGGTGACAAAAGTCACCACTATGCCTGTGGACATTGGAACAGTCCACGAGGCTCGGACTATTTTTTCCCCGCTAGCATGAACTTTTTTCTTTTCCGGTGTGAACTAACTCACCACAAGGCTTTCACGAATGATGTATATTGATTTTTGTGTGCAATATATTGTAGTTTTATTTGTTTACACCTCCTGTCCATGGTTTTCATATTGGGATTTATTTACAGTGATGAATGATTATTTTACTGTGGGCTTACTTTCTAAATCTTTTAAATAAAGTGTTTTCTTCTTTTACAACAATGGTTGCAGTGTAATTATTGACAAAATCCATAGAAATTGGTATTTGCATCATGCTGGACATTTGTGGAGATACATGCAAGTCAGAAAGTAAATGTCAGCAGCTCTCACATAAGTACTGTAATTCTGGTACACGTTGCTCAATCCAGCAGTGTGCTGGAGTCCTTCAGTATCACCATTTAAAAATGTTTCAATTGCACTAGCTGCTGCAGAAGCCCCATTGCATTCTCCAACTCCACACCTATCATCAAAATGATATCAGGGCCCAGAGACTCTCGCTAGATGCCAGGAAAAAAATATTTAATTTTTTTAACATACTTGGGCTGGCATTATGGGCTAGAGGTTACATAGAAACATAGAATTTGATGGCAGATAAGGATTGCTTGGCCCACCTAGTCTGCTCATTTTCCTACCTAGCAGATAAGCTGCAGATCCTAGTTAACCAACAGCTTACTTCCTCCTACCCCCACTAGGACTGCCTTATGTCTTTCCCATGCATTCTTGAATTCTCCCACTGTTCTTGACTCCACAGCCTCCTCAGGGAGGCTGTTCCATCATCCACAACCCTCTCCATGAAAAAATACTTCCTCACATTACCTCTGAGCCATCCCCTCTCTAGCTTCAAATTGTGCCCCCTTGTTCTTGCACATCTCTTTTTCTGAAAGATGCTACCCTCTTGGACTTTGTTGATTCCCTTGAGGTACTTGAAAGTTTCTATCATGTCCCCTCTCTCCCTTCTTTCCTCAAGGGTATACATATTAAGCTCTTTTAGTCTTTCTTCATGTGTCTTCTGTTACAGACCTTTCACCATTTTGGTTGCCTTCCTCTGGACAGCCTCCACTCCGTCTATGTCTTTGCAGAGATGGGGTATCCAGAACTGGATGCTGTACTCCAGATGGGGTCTCACCAACTGGCTGTACAGAGGGATAACACTTCCTGTTTTCTACTATTGATGCCTCTCCCTATGCATCCCAGTACCCCCCCACCTTCCTTACTGGCTTTTCACATTGCTTGCCCACCTTTAGGTCATCTGATATAATTACTCCTAGGTCCCTTTCCAATTTTACTGTTGTCAGTATCTCACCCCTCATTGTGTTAGAGCAGTGAGCTGTGAATATGCCTGATGCAGCCAACAGAAAGACTTAGGCTTGAATCCCACAACCTCCATATATATACTTTGTGATTCTGAGCACATAAAACTAGGTGCAATTTACATTGGTGCAGCCAACAGAGAGACTTAGGTTTGTTCCTTTTCCCAATGAACTGCTTTTTCCCTCACCTCCCACCCACAAAGAGCAGGCAGCAGCCTGAGCTCTGTACTTGCTGGGAGTACACAGTGTTGCCTGACACTTTCACTTGTACTGCAGTCACTGGTGCTAGCTCCTGCAGAAGCCTTATTGCATCCTCCACCTCTGCACCTGTCATCAAAATGATGTCAGGGTCCAGAGACTCTCACTAGATAATAGGAAAAGGTTTTTTTTTATTTTATTTTTTTAACACATTTGGGCTGACAGTATGGGCTAGAGGTTAGAGTAATGAGCTGTGAATGAGTCTGGTGCAGCCAACAGAGAGACTTAGGTTTGATTCCCACAACCTCCATATGTATACTGTGTGACTCTGAGCACATAAAACCAGGTGCAATTGAATCAGTATAGAGTCTTTAGAACATGTCTAGGCTTGTTAGGGAGTACTGCTGATTCTGCCCATGGCTGGCAAATCCATACACCACTGATACTGCAATGTTCAGTGCTAGTTCTGAAAAGCAGCTGTCACAATCAGTACACAACATAAATCCTAACAGAAGAACATTAGGTATGGAAAAGAAAAAAAATTAAGAAAAGAATGAAAAGACAATGCCTTTCCTGAAATTATGTTAATGAGGCCACCACAAAAAAGGGCAAACTTACCAACATATATTTTTTTTCACTGAAATATGTACTTTGTAAGACCATCCTGCAGTTTACCCAGTTTTCTGTGACATTGCATAGGTAGTGAGGAATTATGATGATGCAACCCAGGTTTTCGGGGAGGGGGAACCATATCTGCATCACTCACCACCAAAATAGTACGTGGCCAGGTTAATCCAAGTAACAGACATTTTTCCTAGTGACATTTGATTAAAAAAATATCTGTCTAAATAGCAGACTGGGAAGGTGCCCTAAAGATGTTTGGCACTACAGTGTAGTCGAGTGCTTTAAGTGCACAAGAACTGTAAATCTGGAAGCATAGGTTTGCCTACCACCACCACTACTGTGTGATTATAAGCAAGTCACTTTACTTCCCTGTATCTGACTGCCTATCTCTCCATCTGTTCTGAACCTCCCTCAGTCTCATTTAGCTTCTTTGAACTTTCCATAACCTCTCTTGATCTGACTTCCTTCCTGTATGTCTAACAACTGCTACCATTCTTCATGGCTTGTAAAGTGATTTGGAATAACATGTGTATCAATGCTATACAATTTTTAGTTTCTTAATTTTTATTTATTTTTTCACCAGGAAAAGCAAACTTAGCTGTGGCAGCTTATTTCTAGATGAATCTGGTGTGTGTGTGTGTGTGTGTAACATGGACCTGCGTTTTTACTAACAGGGGACATATGGACCAGGACAAAGGGTAACATCCGTTACCTTTATGACAAGTGCCATGGGATCATTAACATCCATGACAACAACCAGCAGAAAAAGGCAAGAGGGACCTTGGTTTTACTGTCTCATCTGAATATGACTAGGTTGCCGTTGATGTTGCAGGTTACAATCCCTATCTTTTGGGTTTAAACAAGTTTGAGGGGCCTGGGTTCATTAAACACCAGCTTAGAAGGTTAATATCCATGATAATATTTAAATAGTATGGTGCCTCTATTAAGAGAAGCCAGAAGGGGAAGGATCTAGATTCATTTAAGTGCTTTGCAGTAACTGCTCACTGCTGTTTCTGTTTTAAACTTAGATCTGTGGGCTTTTAGTGGCACTGTTATTTCTTGTTGTCTTTACTTAGAATTGATTTTGGGCTGTTGAAAATTGAAACTCTTGTTTGGTGTGCTTGTAGTGATGTATTCTTTTGCTGCCTTTACTTGCTGCAAATTTTCACCCACCTTCCCTCTCCTGCCCCCCATTCTTAATTATATGCCCTGTTAAATCTGACTGATAGGGGCTAAGCACAAGGGAAATCAGGGGTTGTGGAGTAGGATGGGCATAAGGGGGAGGAAGCCCACCCTTGGCACAAGTGTTTTCACTTTTGTTTGGTTTCTTTTTTTTCTTCTTTGAAGAAATGTATCTGAGGATCGGTGGCAGGAGTTTTAGAACAGTAAATTAATAAAAAAGGAACTAGGAAAGCTTCAGTAACGGACAAGTTCTGGAATAGCAGTATAAGTGCAGTGTAATGTGGGGAGTGGTGCAATGCAGTGGCTGTGGGGCAGCCATATTCAGGCAGACCTTCTGAATACTGAGGTGCTGCCCTACTGAGGCATCTGTCTGGACTGTGGGGTGAGGTAGCCAGACTCAGAGCAGAAGTAAACTGGGCCAGGAGTACATTCACTCTTATGCAGAGACCACCCAGTCCAATGCCGCTGCCTCAAAGGATGCCAAGAACAAGGAGCACTTGGATGATGGTGGTCTTGGGGAGGGTTAGGGTGGTCAGGCAGAGGCACATACCAGATCCTATTCCACTCCAGAACTCATATGCTGCTCTGGCAAACAGGGACAACCAAACAGAGGTACCCAGAGAAGTGGAAGGGAAGGATGTGGAGGTCAACCTAGGAGGTGACCTCAGTGGGGAGAGCAGTGGACCTCAGAGTAGAAGGAAGCAAATCCTGGTGGGGGACTCTATCATAAGAGGTATCCAGCTAGGAACACAGGAGGGGGAGAGAGGGAAGTGAGATGCCTACAAGGTGCCATGGCATAGAGGAATTGGAGGAAAATCATGGGGATCACCAGGAAGGCAAGACAGGAAGGGGAGTTGGATGTCATTATCCACCTAGGTACTAGTGACCTGGCAAATGGGGATCCTAAGGAAGTTCAGGAAAAGTTTAGGAAATTGGGGAAGGGTCTCAAGCAAGTAGCTACGTCTGTCACCTTCTTGGAAGTACTACCTGTGAGAGGCATGGGAGAACATAGGGGCACACGCACCAGGAACTTTAAATCATGGTTGAAGAACTGGTGCTGTGAGGAAGGATTTGGATTCATGGAGGATTGTGGAGCCATCTGGAGGGATGGAGGCTTGTTTAAGCCTGATGGCCTGCATCCATCCTGGAGGGGAGTCCAAGCATTCAATGATAAATTTATTTGTTACATGGACAAGCATTTAAACTAGTCAAGGGGGGAGGCAGGCCAGCAAGGACTGTACCTAATTGCCCCCCCCCACAGCTAGCAGTGGAACCAGTGAACAGGAGGAGTGGATAGCTCTACAAAGTAGGGTGCACATGATGGAGATAAGCACCCAAGAGATGGATAAGCAGAAAGGGGGGAATTCAACTGCAGGATAGACAATAGGGAGAACTAGGGATAAAGGACAACCAGGGAGGTGGCTGGAGTAGAACAGCTAAACAGTCCAGGGAGTTCAAATCATGGAAAGCCATGTGTGCTAATGCCAGGAGCCTTAGCAACAAGATGAAGGATCTGGAGGCTGTCATGGTGCATTCAGACCTGGACATTGTGGCCATCAAAGAGACCTGTTGTAATGATAACCATTACTGGGAGCCGGCCATACCAGGCTACAACATATTCAGAAGAAACAGGGCAGGTAGGAAAGGAGGAGGAGTAGCACTTTATGTGAAAATGGCATAAAGGCCTCAGAGATCCAGGAGGAACAAAATGGGGGAGAGATAATGTGGATTAAGCAGGAAAGGAAAATGGGGCCAGCTATTCACATAGGGGTGGTCTATAGACCACCAACCCAGGAGGAAGAAACAGATAGGGAGCTGATGCTAGCTATCCAAAGGATGGCATACAAGGGTTAGATGGTGCTGGTTGGAGACCTCAGTATTCCAGACATGGACTGGAGCCTCCCAGCAGCGGCATCAACCAGGAGCAGATTTATCCTGAAATCCCTTCAATGTGCTTTCCTCAAGCAACTGGTCATGAAACCAACTCAGCAGAAGGCAATACTGGACCTTGTGCTCACAAACAGAGACAGTGTGATGGGTTAACAGTGGGGGAGCACCTGGGGAACAGTGACTACCAGTCACTGATGTTTGACATCACAGAAGTAGTAGAACCAAACTGCACAAAAACACATACCCTGGATTTTACTGGGGCAGACTTTGGGGAAATGGGGAGATGCTTGAAAGATGCATTAATGGAAATGGGGTGGAAATCAGGGGTTGAGGAACAGTAGGCAGCATTTAAAACAGGGATTTCAAGAGCAACAGAATTATACATTAAGCAGGTTAGCAAGGGGACAAGGAAGAGGAGGCCATTATGATTTTTCAAGGAGGTAGTGGAGAAAGTGAAAGCCAAAAAGATTGCATTCAGGCAATATAAAATGAAGCAGTAGAAGGGGATAGGGAGAAGTACCAGGAGAAGCAAAGGGAGGCAGGGAGGTCAGTAAGGGAAGCCAAAGCTCAGACAGAAGAGCGCATTGCAAAATCAGTGGGTAGAGGAGACAAAACCTTTTACAGGTACTTAAATGAAAAAAAGGCAGAGGGAGGGATAGAGAGAGACTGAAGAGGGAGGATAGGGACCGCATGGAGGATGACAACAGTAAAGCTGACATACTGAATGGTTATTTCTGCTCAGTCTTTACTGAGGAAGAGGAGGGTAGTGGGCCTGAAGGGAGTACAGGGAGTGGGAACAGTGCAGAAATGGACACAAGTCCCTTTACACGAGAAAAGGTCCTGAAGGAACTGGAAGGAATAAGAGTTGATAAAGCAATGAGACCATATGGGGTGCACCCCAGGGTTATAAAAGAACTAAAAGAAGCAGTGGCTGAATCTCTGGCAATCCTGTTTAGCAGATCACTGGAAACAGGGGGAGGTACCCAAAGACTGGAGGACAGCAGATGTACAGTGGTTACTAGAGATAAGTAGATCGTTAACAAGGTATTTCTTGGCAGCCACAGTACACCGAGAGGTATACCGAGGGTACACCAAGTGGTATACTAAGCAGTACTGAGTAATGCCTCGTTAAGGGGTTGGTAATGACTAAGTGCTGAGTTCTAAATGAGTTGCATACACATTATGCCATCACTATTTCAGGTGCAAGAGACATGCAGACTAGAAACTGACATATTGTTGGTAACTCCCAAACAGCTGCTTTATTTTTTTAAGCTGATGTGATGAGCGAACAAGCAGACAAGTGCTAAGTGCTAGGGATGGCTCCCGCAGATGAACTCTCACTGACAAAGTACCGGGGCTGCTGTACCTATAGTGCACAGCAGAGAAAGCAGGCAGATAGTTTTGTGCAAGTTTGCAAGGAGTTCAGTAACACCTGCTGCACCGAGGTTCTGACAGTTCTGTTAGCAGTCAGTTAAGGAGTATTTGAGATTTTTCCTGCCACCCTTTGCTATTGCTTAAAAAATAAAATAAAATAATAAATGAATTCAATAAGTAAGTAAATAAATTAATGCAATATGTGTGGACTCATGAATAATCAGATACACAGTTTTGTGCCTAAGACCTGCATCACCTTAACTGTTCAACACAAAAAAATCAGTCTGTTAAATGTCTGCTGAGATGCACTGCCTGACCCCAAAACTGATACTGTAGCTAAAAAAACCTTAGGAACCTTGGGAGGACTGGTGTTTCTGCATTCCTTGCAAGCTTGCACATAAACATCTGTCTGCACTCTAACCTGCCTGTGAACACAAGGGCCCAGATATTCAAAAGAGTTGAGCCATGCGTAATAGGGTTGCGCCTGCGCAAGTCCGAAAATGTGCCATTCTGAGATATTCAGCAGAAGGCAGTTGCGCCCACCAAATCACGCTGAGCAAGAGCGCAATGATAATGAAGGCATGCACAACTGAAGGGGGAGGAACCATGCATAAATGGCACAGTGCGATATTCAACAACTTGTGCCATATGCAATAGGGGAGTAAGCGGAAGTTGCACCATAGCGGAAATGAGCCAAAATAAAAGGGAGCAAGGGAAAGGCGCAAGAATGCTACAGGGAAGCCACATATGAGAGCAAAACACAGCAGGACACACTGGGCCACAGGGACACACAGGGCCAGGCAGCAAAGGGCACCTGGAAGCAATAGCCACAGGGGAAGGTGTAGGGAGACATTGCGCAAGTGGGAGGTACACCACACTGCAGTGAGGCAAGCACAGGCAGGTGTTCCGGTGCAGGGGAAGTAGCAGTGAGGACAGCCGGGGAATACAGTAACAGCTGCTGGGGGTGAACACAAGCCAGGGACATGGCCAGTGCCACCTTCTAGATGGAGGCCATTATGAGGGGGGTGAGAAGGCGGGCAGCAGGGGGGCGTGGCCGTGGAAGGGCCTGTCGGTGGTATGCCCCCAACAGGTAGTACCGAGCCCACACCAGCTTTGAGCTGTACACTGATACCGAGATTGTGGGCCGTTACCACCTGAATCAGGCAATTCTGAGGTGGCTCTGTGAGCTGTGCAGTGATGTGATGCAGGCACCCACACGACGGAGCCATGCCCTGTCAGTGGAGACAAAAGTGACAGCTTCCATGTGCTTGCTCACCATGGGTACCTTCCAGAGACCAACTGGGGACACCACAGGCATAACCCAGTCAGCCATGTCACACCACCTCACCCAATTCCTCAGCGCACTGCTGCCACATGCTGCAGAGTACATCCATTTCCCCAGCACACCGGCGGAGCACACAGCAAACATACAGGAGTTCCACAGGGTAGCACATATGCCTGGCATGCTAGGGGCAATAGACTGCACCCATGTGGCCATCCGCACACCACCTGGTCTCGAGGGGGCCACATACATCAATCGCAAGGGCTATTCCAGCATCAGCTGCCAAGTGGTGTGCGATGCCAGGGGGTGCATAATCAATGTCTGCACCATGCACCCTGGGGGAGCACATGATGCCTTCATCTGGCACCATTCGGCACTGTGCCACAGATTCGAGAGTGGGGATATCCCCACTGGACACCTAGTGGGTGAGTATGCAAACCACATGGACAATCATAGGGTCTGGGGGGCATGGTCAGAGGTGACATGGGTAGTGACCTACATGGCCCGGGGCAGGCCGATGCTGATCATCAAACTAACCTCCACCCTCTACACACAGGTGACAGTGGATACCCACTCCGTCCCTGGCTGCTCACACCCTACTGGCGGCCCATGAACCCATCGCAGCAACGCTACAATGAGGCACATGCCACCACATGTAATGTCATCGAGTGGGTGTTCGGGATGTTGAAGGCACATTTCTGTTGCCTGGACACCTCTGGCGGTGCCCTACAGTACAGCCCCTCAAAGGCCTGTGGGCTATTCCTGGCCTATTGCATCCTGCACAACATGGCCAACGAATGTGGGATAGCCGTACAGGTTGAACAGGGGGACAGTGATGGGGACGATGAGGACGCCGGTGACGATGGTGATGGGCAGCCCCCCCTTGGCTGACGGGACCCCCGACTGCTCCGGCTGGCACAGCTGCACCGGGACACCATCACGGAGGAGCACTTCAGCCAACTCAGGTAAGTCATGGGGCCATGTGCAACCACCAGTGGCTAAGGCACTACCCACAACCACACATGGACACACACCAGGGGTGCATGCCATCAAGGGAAGTGGCCGGGCATGGAACCACAAACACAAACAGGGATGGGTGAGGTCTAACATGCCACGCAGATGGACACACACACACGCACACACACACACAACGCACCAAATTTGCACAAAGGGTAGGAGGCACACCGACCCAGAACGCCACCCCTAGCCATACACACGTCCACAGACCACCATGCCCACTGCCTGTCCATGTGCATGTGTCAGATGCTGAGCACCATTGCACATTGGTGTACAGCACAATGCAGGCATCATCATGCACACACAACTGCGGACAGCAGCCTGGAGGGTGTGCAGATGGACTGTGTGTCCGGTTTTATCCCCCTTCTTACTGTGTGTCCGCGTGCAGGGCCGGATACCCACCCGTGCACTGCCCACTGAAAGAGACAATGCACACAGGGCAGCACCAGTCAGTAGCCACGTTGGGAGACAGGTCAGTCACGCGACACAGTGCCCCACCCACCACGGAATCGTGAGGGCCCCGCCGAGACCTGCCAGCACTGACAGGCCGACCACTGGCCTCATGGGGTGGCACTGATGGTCCCCCAGGGGTTCCACTGTGTGAACATGACCGTGCTCATGCAGGGGTCTGCAGCACACCGAACATGCCTGCGCCAGGTGTGCTCAGGATGCCCACAGCTGAACCCGGTGTCGACAGGGAGGGTGTCGCACAACGCCAGGAAAGGGGGGGTGGACAGTGCACTGCGTGGTGTCCACAATGCATGGGCACATGACTGTGTGCCCATTGTGGCCATGACAGCAGTGAATGCCTGTGCATGCCTGTCAATGGCAGTGGTCACATTCTCCCACAACTGGTCCATTCCTGCCAGGATCAGAGCGGTGTCTCTGCTGCGACACTCCTCTGCCCACTCCAGAGCCACACGCAGTGCATCCACCGACATCGCAAGCCGCATCTGCTGCTTGACTGATGCTTGCAGTAGGTGGGTGTGCTCATCCAAGAGGTCATCTGCCTCCTTGGCATCCTGTCCCTCAGGGTGTGCATGGCCATGATGCTCAGCACCCCTTGAGGGTGGGTGCTGCACACCAGGACTAGGTCTGGGCATGTCCACAGGCAGTGCACAGATGCTGCCGCTGGACCCTGTACCCCCAAGCCCATTGGCCGACCACTGATGCTGTCCTTCTGGCTGCCACTCCCCAGGGCTCAGTGGTACTGCCGCAGTGGCTGCAACAGTCCCACTGTCCTGAACAAACACCAGTGCTGCCCCACTGGCGCTGACAGGCACAGGCTGGGACTGTGCTGACATGCAAGCCTCCATGACAGCACCACCCACAACCATGGCCGCGATGTTACCTGATGTGTGGCCATCCCATGGCACACACGTGTCACTGCCCATGCCGTTAGCGACATCATCATTGGTGATGGACTCAGCACTGTCCAGTGTTACAGCATGCTGGCATCCGTGGACGCTGTCATGCTGGGACACGGGCAGGGCTTCCTCCGCACCTGTTACAACAACATCAGTGTGGACAGCCAGGCAGGCCCACTGTCGCACTAAGCCACGTACACCTGTGGAGGTGGATGGGCCCTCCTCCATCTCCAACTGACTGTCCTCAGTGGACAGGCCCACCACTGCTGACCCATGCAGACGCTCAGGATCTGTAAGGGAAAACAAAGTCACGTTACTGCATGTGACCTACCCTGCCCCCCCATAGACAGACCTTGACTTACCATGCAGTGATGGGCCACCACCCGTCTGGAAGACACCAGCTGGAACACCATCAATGGCACAACGCTGCATGCTTCCAGCAATCCTCTACTTCTCTGGGGTCAGGTGTACCACCTCCAGCTGTCCCCCACCTGTCGCAGCTCATGCTGCCCTGATGGCAGCCACCTTCTCCTTTATCCTTCTCCTGTCTGTGCCCATCTTCTTCTTGCACTCCTGCACCGAGCGCTGATGGCTGCCATGCAGGTTCACAGCACATGCCACCTCCTCCCATGCAGCAGCAGCACAGGCTTGAGGTGTTCCCTGCCATCTGCTGAGAAGCGGCTCCTGCACTGGAGGAGGCCACTGGAAGGGGGAGAAGTGCTGAGCAGTGCCGCCATAGGTATGGGGACCTGCGGCAGAGGGAGCCAGAGCTGCTAGCCCACCTGTGGGGATGTGCCAGGAGGGGCATGGTGCCACGGCCAGGTAGGTGTTATGTCAACACACTTTTATCTTCCATATGGGTATCACGGTTGTATGTGTCCAGCACATGGGGGAGGGACCGTTCAGTGTTGGCTGTGGTGGTGTTATCAGGGTGTGGGGTGGGTGGGTCTGGCTGGGTGGGAGGGTACACACCAGGGGGCAAGGGGGTCTTTGCTATGGGATTGTACTGATGTTCCTCTCTCCATGTTTGCACCACAGGCCCGGAGGAGCGGCACCTGGCCCGTGAGCTGCGGCGCAACCAGGAAGAGAGGGAGGCCAGGCAGGGCAAGGGTCCACAGCACCCAAGGGACCGGCCCGATGATGGTGAGTGCCATACCTCCATGATTACTATTGTATGCTGTGTAACAGGGTGGGCAGCAGGGCATGGCCACCATCCATTGACACCACTGCCATGCACGCAACTTGTTACAGTCAGCACTGTCCAGTGGCAATGCATGTCTGGGAGTGCGTTGATGGTGGTCCATGCGTGCACCGGGTACATGGCTGTGCCACTGCCTTTGCACCACATAGCCATGTCACTAAATGGCCACGGTGGTGCTGTGCATGACTTGGCTGGTGGGTGTGTGCAGCATTCTGCATGGCTGTATGTGCCTGGGTGGGCAGGTCATGTAGACGTGATCAATGTGGGTGGTCACACACCATCACAGAGGTATGTCCCACGGCCATATGCCATGCACAATGGGTGGGCTGTATGGGGCTGTGCATTCACACCTATTGACTGTGCTCCCTTGTCCTAGGTATATGCCAGCTCAATGACATCCGGGAGGCACTGCGGGAGATCCTGCAGGTGGCGAGGCGTCCCTGGATATCCTTCGCTGGATAGACGAGACCGGGGGGGTCCTGAGGAGGCACAGGCAGCGGAGAAGCCAGAGTGGGGAGCGGCGCTCCCGTTAAAAGTCCCTCTGCCCCTGAAATCCCCTACCCCCTGGACCCACCCTCACACCCCTCCTTTCCTGTCCCATTTGTCCACCCCTGCCCCTTACCCACCCCCACCTTGTTTGTGGCCCTTCCCCCACCTTGTATATATTGTTGTACATAGTTACTTTTTATATGTTGTTTTAATACAGTTATTTTGATATGAATACTGTGGTGGTCTCTGATTTGCAGCGGGCTATAGGTGATCAGCTGCAGTGGTGTGCATGGCGTCAGGGGTGGTGCAGTCATGGGTATGTGTGTGTGTCTGTGTGGAGGTGACTATGGTGTGGGGGTAGCTATCAGTCAGTGTCTGTGGTGTGTGTGTTGTGCCCTGTGCACTGGATAACTGTGTACAGTGGTCCATGGTGCATGCTGTGTGTCCATGGCACCCCTGTCAGCCCATCCATGGCCTGTGCAGCTGACACCCATGCATGTCTGTGACCTGCACGGTCTGCTGGCATGTCAGTGGTGGCTGTCCATGCAGGACAGCCACTGTACCCATCACAATGCTGGGTTGCCTCCTGTCACTGGTGTGGTGCATGTCTGCCTCGGGTGACACTGTGGCTTCCACAGTTGTTGACCCACCTCCATGCTGTGGCTTGTGTGTGTTGCAGGGGATGTGCACCACTGTCTGTGACTTGTGCTCTGGGAAAATGCTGGTGGTGTACAGGTCCACAGTGCCTGCACAGGGTGGCTGGCAGTCCAGTGCCATGGAGGACTGTGGGTTGTGTGTACACATTTACATGGGCCCATGCTGGGGGCTTGGTTGCCCCGCCACTGTGTCCCTGAGTTGTTGTGCCCTTGGGTATGGGTGGGTGTCTGTCCATGCACTGTGTGGCATTCAGTGTGGTGCATGCTTCCACACACCACTGTGGGTGTCTGCGCAGGCTGTTGTGGCCAGTGCTGGGTCGGAGTGTGTCACTGGGAGAGTGTGCAGGGTGCTGTACCACTGGTGGTGGGGTCCAGGGCATGCCCTGTCTGATGTGGGGTACCTTGTGTGCCAACGCATGGTTGGTCTCTCAGCAGTACCTGGGGGGGGCTGTGCATGGTGGCACTGTGTATGCCATTGTTGCATCACTGTGTGCTGCCACCCACTGATGGGTGCTTGTGGTGGGGCTGTCTTGCATGGTTCTGTGGTGCACAGGGTTGCAGTGTCACAGTGGAGGTGGTGGCATGCATGGGGTTTCCTGCAGTGGTGGACGCTGCTCCTGGGCAGGGTGTCTAGCGGTCACAGTGCAGGGTGTACTCTGCATTGGGGGATGGTATGGCACGGGGTGGTCAGCCCTCCTTGTGTACCAGTCACAGCTTGCCGGGGGGTGTGATGGGGCACCATGGCCCAGCTGTGGGTTGGTTGCTGGTCTCCATGGGTTGGTGGTTATTCCAGCCCTCCCCCAGTTGTGCAGTGTATGGGGTGTGGGTGGATGATGTCTGTTCTGCTGTGTGTTCCTGTGCCCATCTGTGGCATGGGTGGTGGGCCCCTACCTCCCTGGCTGTGCAGTTGCATTGCCCCTGCTGCTGGGGGACATCCCTGGTTGCGCTATGGTGCCTCTGGACTGCTCAGCTGCACATCCCTTGTTGCGCTATGGTGCATCTGATCTGCTCGGCTTCCCCTCCCTAGTTGTGCTATAGCGCAGGTGGTGCGATATTCAGTCATCGGCTGTAGGTGCAGTTTGGCCAGCTCAGTTTTTGAATATTGTGCCTCTTGTGCGTGGGCACAATGGACTTGCGCTTGCTGCTGCTCCTGCTATTGCGCACTTTTTGGGCGCAGTTTGAATATCTGGGCCAAGCTGTCTAAGCAACAGCTGTTCTCTCTGGGTGCTTTCAGTACTATTTCTCTACCATCTGATCTTATGGTGCACAACATTTATACAGTACTGTCTTTTCAGGCATAAAAAAAAACTAAAGCTAGCCAATCATCAATGCTACAGTAATACTTGTATTGCTAATTGTAGTCTGGTGGATGGCACCTTAGCGATGTGCTCCAGCATCAGACCGCATGCTGTGTATTGTACAGTACCTATTGAAAGCACAACCGAAGTTTATGCCGGTTCTATATGGAACTGTGTTGACCAGAAAAGATAGAGGAAAGAAGACAAAAGAAAGCAAGCAGATGTTCTTCTGCAAGCTTGGAAGGGATCCAGTAACTCCAGTTGCACCTAGGTTCAAACAGTTTTGATAGCAGTCACTTTAGGGGTACTTGAGATTTTTCCGGCCACCCTTTACTATTGCTTAAAAAATAAAGTACATTACTAAAATTAAATACCATCTGATCTGGTACATTTCTTTAAAAAATGGTCATTAATTTTCACCAGTATTACAGTTCCTCCAGCTCCATGTGACATACTGTAGTTGAAATGGTGGGACTAAAACCTTTGTCATGGATAGCGCACTGCATGATCTCTCCCTCTCCATAGAAATTCAACTGTGCCCGCTTAACGCCAAAACACACTGTCAAGGGAACAACAAACTCTTACAAAGATGTTCCTTCTCTCAGACCTGGTCCTGACTTGTCTGCAATTACTGATAAATAAGAGTGTCCCTTTCTCGATGACATTTGGTGATACCCACTGAGCATCAAGATAAGCTTTCAGGGAAACAGCTGTTGTCACACACAGTTTGTCTTTTTCCCTTATTATTGTCTGATCCTGTTTGCTTGTTTTTTTTTTTTAGCACTTGTTAATGGAGTCCAAATATTAAAATATATGTGAAAATCTGCTCTTTATCTGGCACCATTATCCACTGATTGCAGACAGAATGATGTGGGAGACCCTAAAGTTGTACTCTGGTTCAAGGTGTTACAAGCCAACTTAATTCTGGTGATTAAGAAATGCTGTCTGATATTTTTACCATCACAAGGATTGCTGCCAGTGGATGAATGGTGATTCTAAACAGAATTCTAAATAGATTATAAATAGAAACACATACTGTACAGTAATTTAAATTACCCAATGTTTATTGATGAAATACCAACCTAAAAGTGTAGCAAAACTGTGAATTAGGGTGAAGGGATTGTTATCTGTGTAGTTAGGTGAAGATACTGTTAATTAGGGGGAGTGGCTTAGAAAGAAGGAAGCCAGGTGTTTGCATTTAAAAGCTGACCTAGATAGCTTGTGGCAGAGAACAGCAAGAGGAAGGAGGTGCTATTAGAACTATACTACTCTACTGGGACTATATTGTCCTCTATCCCTCTCCTCCACCCCCCACCCTTAGCTGGTTCTACTTTTACAGACACAGGATTTGACTAACAAGAGGAACTTCCTGTTTGAGAGCAGGAAGAGAGTGATCACAGAGGCAGAAAAGAATCACCATCCTAGAAGAAAAAGAGTAGCTCTCCATCACACCCTAGCTGCTGGAGAGCTGACTCTGAACATGTAAGAAGGAAACTACTGAGGAATATAGCAACTTACTGTCCCAGAACAGGAAGATCAGGAGTTTTAATGGCACAGAGGCAGAGGGAAAGTTCGGAAAAAATTATATATAAAAAAATAAATAAACAGAGAGAGGAAAGAGTAACAACTGTTAAGAGACCACAAATAAAGACATGATGGAAGTGGTGCAGTGTAGTGGCTGTGGGGCAGCAGTCTTCTGGGAGACGTTCTGGAGGATGCAGTGTTGTTTCATCTTCAGGCACCTCTCTGGGCTGAGGGAGGAGGTTGCTCATCTCCAGACTGAGTTGGCCAGGATTCAGGGTACCTCCTTTCCCACCCAGGGACCACCAGGACCACCACTGCTGCCTCAGAGGTTGCCAAGAAAGAGTAGTAGTTGGACCACAGTGGGCTCAGGGAGGGTGAGGGTGGTGAAACTGAGGTGCATTCCTCCAGTTGTTGTATATTCACCACAATTCATATGCCATTCTGGCAGAGTGTGGTTCCTCTATGGAGGCACCTACAGTGGAGACCAAGGAGGATGCTGGGAACCTCCACAAAGAAGACCCTCAGGAGGGTGGCATGGGACCCCACAGGGAAAGGAAACAACTCCTGGTGGGGGACTCCATTATTAGGAGGGTAGAACTGAGGGAGGGAGTGGAGAGGGAGGTAAGGTGCCTGCCTGGCACCATGGCTTGGAGGGACAGGGAGCAAATCCTCAGTATCATGGGAGCAGCTGCACAGGGAAGGGAGCTGGATGTCATTGTCCATCTAGGGGCAAATGACCTGGCTGGAAAAGGGATCGGAGCAGTGCAGGAGGAGTTTGTAGAGTTGGGGATGGGCCTTAGACAATTAGCACGGAGGGTAACCTTCTTGGAGATGCTGCCTGTCTATGATATGGGTGAGGCTAGGGTACTCCACACCATGGTATTCAATCAGGGGTTGACAAACTGGTGCAGAACTCAGGGTTTCAGCTTCACTGGGGACTGAGGCTCCACCTACAGGCCTATACTGGTGTGATGGTCTGCATCTGTCCAGGAGGGGAACCAAGATCCTAGGTGACAGGTTTAAATGCTTCATTGGCAAGCATTTGAACTAGCCAAGGGGGGAAGCACTGAAAAGGAGAAGGGGAAATCCTAGCCCTTTCCCAAAAAAATCAGGGTAGTTAGTGAAGTAAACTCCAAGAAAGATAAGTCAATAGGGATAAGGGCAGGGGTAAATAGAGAAAAAGATAAAGGAAGTGAGGGCAGGGATGGGGCAAAAAGGGATAAGGCCATCAAAAATGGAGGGTAATGAGTACCAGTGCCCGTGGTCTAGGTAACACCCTCCCTGAACTGGTGGCCTTGATGGAAGAGGGATGCCTGGATATCATGGCAGTCACAGAAACATGGTACACAGAGAACCATGACTGGGATGTCAACATATCAGGGTACAAAATCTACAGGAGGGATAGGGAGGGTAGAAGAGGTGGAGGACTAGCTCTCTATGTAAGGCAAGGGATCAAAGCAGTGGGACTAAAGGGTAAACAGGGAGAAGAGAAGGCACTGTGGGTCACCCTGGTGACTAGAAATGGCACCACAATCCACACAGGAGTTGTAAACAGTCCCCCATCTCAGGGAGGAAATGGACAAGGAAATGATAGAAGGCATTCTTAGGATGGCAGAGAAAAGAGAGATATTGCTGATGGGGGACCTGAATATGCCAGATGTTAACTGGAGCACCTTTGCTGCAGCCACATCCAAGAACAGGGCCATTCTCGATGCCCTAAAGGGGGCATGCCTCAGACAGTTAGTGATGGAACCTACTCAGGATGAAGCAGTCTTAGAGCTGGTACTCTCAAATGGGGACAGAGAGAGAATCTTAGATCTAGAAGTGGGTAGCCATCTGGGAACAAGTGACTACCAAACAGTGTGGTTCACAATAAACTTAGCTGAAGAGTCGAGCCACACAAAAGTGAAGGTATTGGACTTCAGGAGGGCTGATTTTGACAAAATGGGAGAGTGACACAGAAAAGCACTAGCAAACAGGCAAGAAGGTGGGGTGAAACAACAATGGGGAAACATCAAAATTGTCATCACGGAGGCAACAAGCCTTTGAGTGAAGCAAATAAACAAATCAAAATGAAAGAAAAAAAACATTATGATTCTCAAAAGAAGTAGCAAGGAAGGTTAGGGAGAAAAAGATGGCATTCACAGAAGGAGCAGGCAAGTGAACTGTACCAGTTAAAGCAGATGGAAATGAGGAAGGCAGTCAGAATAGCAAATGGCCCAAACCAAGGAAAAGATAGCTAACTCAGTTAAGAAGGGGGATAAAACCTTTTATAGGTACATTAGGGAGTGAAGAAAGACTAAGGAAGGGATACTAAGGCTGAATAAAGAGGAGGGTGGTTGGGCAGAGAGGGACAGTGAAAAAGAAGGGATACTGAATGAATACTTCTGCTCAGAATTCACAAAGGAAGAGAAGGGGAGGTGCCTAATCCAGTAAATAGAATCACTCTGGATAGGAGGGTTGAACTCAGTCCTTTCACAGAAGAAATGGTTCTGAAAGAATTCCTAAAACTGAAGGTGGATAAAGCAATGGGGTCCGATGGGATTCACCCCAGAATTCTAAAAGAATTAAGGGGAGAACTAGTGACACCACTGACTACCTTTTTAACAAATCATGGGAGGATGGTGTGGTACCTGAGGATGGGAGAAGGGTGGATGTGATTTCCCTTCACAAAAGTGGGAGCAAGACAGAGTCAGGAAACTCCAGACCTGACAGTTTGACTTCAGTGGTAGAGAGAATGATGGAATCACTTCTGAAGGAAGAGTTGTTGAGTACCTAGAGGCCAGTGGGGCACAGGACCCAAGGCAGCATGGATTCACAGTGGGAAGGTAATGTCAGATGAATCCTATCAATTTCTTTGACTGGGTGACCAAAGTAGTACACCAGGGAGGAGCTGTGGACATGGCCTACCTAGACTTTAGCAAGGCATTTGACACAGTCCTGCACAAAAGATTTATAAACAAATTAGCCAGCCTGGGAGTGGGTCCCATGGTGGTAGCCTGGGTAAAACATTGGCTGGACAACAGGACATAGAGGGTAATAGTAAACAGAGTCCACAGTGAAGAAAGAGGGTTTACTAGTGGGGAACTGCATGGTTCAGTACTGGGTCTGGTCTTTTTTAATGTCTTTATAAGTGACATTGCAGAGGGACTGGAAGGAAAAGTATGTCTCTTTGCAGACAACACAAAGGTCAGCAATAGGGTTGATACACAAGGTGGGATGGAAAAGATGAGAAGAGACTTGGCATGGTTGGAGGAATGGTCAAATGTGTGGCAGCTTAGATTCAATGCAAAGAAGTGCAACGTAATGCACCTGGGAAACAAAAATCTGTGGGAAGAGTACACAATGGGGGGTGAGATACTTACAACACCAAAATGGAAAGGGACCTAGGGGTAGTTATATCAGATGACCTAAAGGTGGGCAATGTGTGAAGGCAGTAAGGAGGGCTGGGGGGATACTGGGATGCGTAGGGAGAGGCATCACCAGTAGAAAACAGGAAGTTGTTATCCCTCTGTACAGACAGTTGGTGAGACCACATCTGGAGTATTGCCTGCAGTTCTGGAGACCCCATCTCCACAAAGATATAGACAGGATGGAGGCTATCCAGAGAAGGGCAACCAAAATGGTGCAGGGTCTGCACCAGAAGATATATGAAGAAAGGCTAAAGGAGCTTAATATGTATAGCCTCGAGGAAAGGAGGGAGAGGATGGACATGATAGAAACTTTCATATACCTCAAGGGAATCAACAAAGTCCAAGAGGTACATCTTTCAGAAAAAGAGAAGTACAAGAACAAGGGGGGACAATTTGAAGATAGAGGGGGGATGGCTCAGAGGTAATGTGAGGAAATATTTTTTTATATAGAGGGTCTTCCTGAGGAGATTGTGGAGTCTGAAACAGTGGGGGAATTCAAGAATGCATGGGATAGACATAAGGCAATTTTAGTGGGTGGTAGAAGCAAGTAGACTGTTGATTAACTAGGATCTGCAGCTTATCCATCAGATAGGGAAATGGGCAGACTAGGTTGGCCAAGCAGTCCTTATCTGCCATCAGAGTCTATGTTTCTATGTTCTAAGACCAGAGCCACAAATAGTTAAACAACTGGGGGTATACCGAGTATAACAAACACAGCTATCAGCACCACAAAGGTACTGTACCACATAGCAAAACATGCTTATTCCTAATTAAACTCAATAAACTCTTCCTGTAACAATACATGTAATACTCATATTTAATATAGTATATTTTAAGAAATAGTATGATATGGGATACGTTATACTGTAAGTGTGTATTTTAGATCATCAATGTGTCTTTTAATTACTTATGGGATTCCTTTTACTTATGTACTGTAGAACAAAAATATGGGTAGTCTGGCCTTCCTCTTAATAAAGCATAAACAACTGCACTTGCAGCAATGTAAAGTATTACCTTGCCAGAGTCCCATCTGATTAACCCATCCCTGTAATTTAACTAATATAATTATGTTACTAATTAGTGATTGCTGTTTTTTTTAATCCACAGTGAATGCAATATTCTCCATTATACATACATTACATACAGTATATTAATATTTCTTCCCATTTTCTTTGAATAAAGCAGCCAGTTGTAACAACACATTTTTTCGGTTGTTCATATTAAAAATAAATTAAATTTAATAGTTTTCTGACTGCTCTGCTCTGCTTTCAAAACCTCTAATAATGAGCCCTGTATTTCTTGATAAGTGCAGTTTTTAAAATCATAACTGCTTGTGAGAATCTTGCACCCCACCGTCTGCTTAGTTGAATACAGAATTGCACTGAGGTGTGTGCACAGTGTGTCAGAAAACTCTTCGTTTTGAAATACTGGTCTCTGATGCCGAAATGTGTAGTTGTTGTCTGCGCTAAAAATCCATCACCAGTGCTGATGGGCAAACTCCTTATAGTGGGGTGCAAGGGTTTCACAAGCAGTTAGAATTTTAAAAACTGCACTTATCAAGAAATGCAGAGGCTGATTATGAAGGACGGCTAGGGGGATATGAGGATGCATAGGGAGAGGCATCAACAGTAGAAAACAGGTAGTTGTTATGCCTCTGTACAGACAGTTGGTGAGACCCCATCTGGAGTAATGCGTGCAGTTTTGGAGACCCCATCTCCACAAAGACATAGACATTGTGGAGGCTGTTTAGAGAAGGGGAACCAAAATGATGCATGGTCTACACCAGAAGACATATGAAGAAATGCTAAAGCAGCTTAATATGTATACCCTCGAGGAAAGAAGGGAGGGGGGGGACATGATAAAAACTTTGAAGTACCTCAAGGGAATTAACAAAGTACAAGAGGGTAGCATCTTTCAGAAAAAGTGATGTGCAAGAACAAGGGGGCACAATTTGAAGCTAGAGAGGGGACGGCTCAGAAGTAATGTTAGAAAGTATTTTTTTTCATGGAGAGGTGATATAACTGAAACATTCAAATATCTTAAGAGCATTAAGAAAGTGGAAGAATCCAACATGTTTCAATATAAAAAAAATAGCAGGACAAGAGGACACAGCAGGAGATTATTGGGAGGCCGATTGGGGGGAATGTGAGGAAGTTCTTTTTCACAGAAAGGGTGGTGGATGCATGGAACAGCCTACCTTTGGAAGTGGTGGATATGAATACAGTGCAGGGCTTCAAACAGGCATGGGATAGACATAAGGGAGAAATACAGATGAGTGTGAATAGATAGGACATTGACAGAGTACAGCCTATGGCACATTCATAAGGTAGAAAAAATGGGCAGACTGGATGGGCCTTGTGGCCATTATCTGCCATCAGCTTCTATGTTATTAATGGTTGTTAATGGCTCTGAGTACAGAGCACTGAGCTAGGAACAGTTATCAACATGAGGGGCTCAAAGGTAACATCATAGAAAAACAGAAGAACAGTACATTTCATGGACTGACATATCTCAGTCGGAAGCTTGCATATGTGTACTTAGTAGAGAAAAACACAGGATACAGATTGTGCAGGTATGTCCACAGTACAAATCTGGAATGTGTCATTTTTGTGATTCTATAACTGTGGTTGATCTTTTTAAAGAGACAGTTATTCCACAAAGCTAGTATTTCTGACAGATACAAAGATCCACATTTAAGAGATCCCCACTTGCCAATTTAACCTTTTCATAGCTTCACAAAATGAAGATGAAATTGGAGACCCAATGAGGAAAATGAATTAGTCACCATGACAACAGACTGTCATGACAGTGGACTGATGTTTGTCCCAAAGGCTTATGTGAAAGAGATGTTAATTGCAGAGTAGTTAATTTCTTGTTTACCCTAAATCTTTCATGCACATTGTTTGAACAAAATAATTTATTCAGTTGGGGGAGATGTGTGGGAAGGGTGGATTGCTGAGTCCCTAATCCTTTCAGTAATTGTTGGGAAGAATCCATAGCTGTTGTGTTTGAGGAATACTGCAAGTTCCCTTATAAATAAACCATCAAGTCAGTGGATGGGGGTGATGGAGGAGGATGTGTATAGTATCTAATCACCTACAGGCATGTACTATGGCAGGATTAAATCAGTATGCTACACAACCAACTAGGGGCAAAAATGTCTTGGACTTCGTATAAAGCAATATGGGTAAAAAAATCCAGGGATGTTATGTAACAATACCCCTAAGAACTAGTGATCATAACATGATCTGTTTTTCAGCATTAAAACAGGAAAACAATCTTCCTGGCTACACACTAAGTAGGAATTATGAATTAGCTGACTTTGATAGTACCAGAAAAGATCTTATTAAATGGGATTGGAAGCAGGCTTTTTTAGGGGTTCACTAAATGATAAATGGTTAGCATTGGAGAATAAAATTAGCACATTACTAAATAAACATGTACCTATTAAAAAAAAGTATAATTCATCAGGAGTCAAACAAATCCCAATATGGCTATCAAACAACATCAGATGCAAAATAAATAGGAAGACAAAATTATACTCCAAGGCAAAAAGGAATGAAAATAACAATGATTGGCTAAATTACAAAAAAAAAATGAAAAAGAACAAGAAAAGCAATCAATGCATCTAGAAGGAAATATGAATTACAACTAGTACATAGATTAAAAGATAATTGCAAATCTTTTTACAATTACATCACCAAAAAAAGAGAGGAGTCACTGAACCGAGATCACTAAAAAAAACATGACGGGACACAAATTGAAGGTAATCAACAGGTAGAAAAAGCTTACAAAAGGTACTTTAGCTCTGTCCATAACCCAACAACCAGTGTGGAAAACATCTAGATATTGATAACAACAAACTATAGTATTAGAAGTGCAAGACATTAGAGACAGAGTAAGTAAATTGGACCCTGTAAATCTGAGGGCCCAGATGGCCTAAACCCTAGGACCATCAAGCAACTGGTAAATGAGTTGGCAGAACCAGTAACAGCTTTATTCCAGTGCTCACTAAATCAAGGTGAAGTCATTGAGATACAGAGGGAGGCAAACATTGTGCCAGTTCATAAAAAAGGATCCAGACAAGAGGTAAGGAATTATAGACCCATTAGTTTGAACACCATATTGGGTAAGATGTTAGAACGCTTCATAAAAGAGCATATATAGGACTATATGGCAATATCAGGAGATACTGACCATTCACATGGTTTCAAAAAAGGTCTCTCATGTCAAACAAATCTGTTGTAATTTTATGAGAAAGTGAGCTTGGCATTGGACAAGAAAAACACAGTTTTTCTTGGATCTGTCTAAAGCTTCTGACAAAGTTCCCCATAGGGAACTGATTGATTCCCTCATCCGACACAGGATCCAGGGCAATATTACAAGATAGGTGGCATCCTGGTTAAGTAACAGGAGACAGAGAGTTTCTGTCATATGAACACATTCAGGTTGGGCTGAAGTGACCAGCAGTGTGCCCCAGGGTTCAGTTTTGGGGCCCTGTATATTTAACATATACATCCAGGATATGACTACACATGGAGGAGCATGGGAATCAACATTTTCAGATGACACTAAGATTGGAGTAACAATAAACAACTGGCGAGATCAAGAAAAACTCAAGGCTTCATTAAAATCACTAGAAACATGGGCTAAAGTAACCAAATTAGATTTTAATATGGATAAATGCACAGTGATGCATTTTGGTCACAGCAACCAGTTGGTCAAGTAAAAACTCAATGGGCAAACATTGAGGGTTACAAATGAGGAAGGGAACCTGGGGATCACAGTTACAAATGATCTTAGCCCTAAACTTCATTGTAAACAGATCATCAGCAAGACTAGTGGCATACTAAATTGCATATTTAAACAAATTAAATCCAGAAGGAAAGAGATACTGCTCCCATTGTGAGGATCCCTGGTGTGGCCCCACATGAAATATGGGGACCAGTTTTGGTCCCCAGGGTTCAAAAATGACATCCAGGCTCTAGAGAGGGTGCAACGTAGAGCTTCTAGAGAAATAGCATATGTGAGAGGCAAGTATTATGAGTAAAGATTGAAAGACCTGGGTATGTTTACACTAGAATATAGAAGACTAAGGGGGGATATGTCCATGGTTTACAGAGCACTTCATACCAAAGAATAATGGGAGAACTGGGATTCACATTTAAAGAAATAAATTACAATACAAGAGCCCACCCTCTGCAACTAGACATGGAAAAGTACTCAACTACCAAAAGGAAACACTGGTTTAGCATCAGAGTGGTGCCCATTTAAAATAGGCTATCAGTGCAGGTGGTTGCCAGTACAATCATGAATAAATTTAAAAGTAAACTGGACACCTATTTTAATACTAAGAGTATAAGGGGATATAATTAGATGAACAATGGCAAGCATAACAGACTTCAGTCTACTAAGCTTTGTAACAACCTATGAAACCTCAGACTCATGACAGTGTTTGTGGAAGAAAGGAAGTGTACTGGTTGCTTAGTAATCCATATAACACCCCCCCCACACACACACACACAAACACAGCAGCAGGAATGTTACTTTAAAGATCAGTGGCAAATATAATAAATTCCTTTCTGGAACTTTGACAGGAAATCAATTGCAAAATAAGAAGTATTTTATTTGCAAAATATGTTCTGTCAATCTACAGTATGACAGTGTTGGGATGTAAGAATATTGGGTTGATTAATTTTCCTAGTGCGCATTAACAAAAAAAAAAAAACTTTCATACTGCATGAGCAGCATTACAAAAGTAGCTTATGACATAAACAACTTAGTTAAAGAATTTAACATCATTGAAATGGATATTACCAGCAGATTACAGCTGTTGAAAGAGGCATGGAACTGGAGTCTGTGGCAGTGATCATTATGCCATAGTGATACCCCCTTTCTTTCCAGCTGTCTGTCCCTGCCTATTTTCTAACATGCACACACACACAAAAAAACCTCACAGAAAAGCAAAGTTATCCCGATTAATTTGGCAGGTGGGAAAAATTCACTTTCAATAATCTTGCATTTCAACTGATACCCTACTCTGGCCTAGGACAGAGAGATTTTACCTTATTAAAATAGGCAGTATTTCATTTGTAGCTAATAAACAGAAACCCTCCAAAAGCAGTTGTGAGTTCAAGCATCGAAATGTTCAGAGACAGCTGTTAATTGTTTGTAGAAAAGTGTGAGTAATATTCATAATTTGCAACCAGTGAGTGAGTTTATGGCTACAGTAGCTTCCTAAACTGACTTGACATTTGAAATGAAGCTTCTTGATCTGGAGGACATCAAATGTAAACTGCAAGCTGTAGCAAAGCGTATGGCTTGCAGGACAAATTATATTAAATTGTGCTGTTACACTGTTTAAAAACAGACAAGCCTTTCTGTCTTGCTCAACCTCTATCAGTGAAACAAGATCAACAGTTGTCCATGGAAGTGAGTGGTATATTACTAGTAGATTATAGATGTTTTGTATTGCTTTCTGAGGGTTATTGCAGCCCCATCTTTTATTTTATTTTTGTTGTGCCCTGTGAACCGTTACTCTCTGCCTGACTAGTGGATTCCCCTCTCTACAGGGATGAAAAACACAAGGAAAATGGGGACTTCTTTCATTCCCTCCTTTTCTTCTTTTTGATGCACTTAGACAGGAAGATGACCACCACTTTTGTCCTAGCAGAGCAGTGACTTTTCATGTTATTTTTCACTTACACTGCATTCATTTGGTTAATAATGATTCGTAATGGTATTTAAAGAGTTGATACAACGGTCTCACACTTAATTTCTCTTTAATCTGTTTTTTTCCTTTAATCCATTTTGCTGCCAGTATTTATATTGTGTTCCAGTATTTTTGGCACTTAACTAGCATAGGCCACAAGGGAAAAAATAAATAAACTACAGAGGCTCTAAAAATACTTATCTTTATTTGAGTCCTTATGTATTGGTCAAATGGTGTCCTTAATCAAGTTCAGACTGGCTATTCTTATGCACACAAATGTACTTAAAGCTGACCCCTATTGATATTAATGGGGTGTACTGTGTGATCCATTCTACTTCCATGCAGACTTAAATAAATCATGAAATTACTTCAAAATATGTTGATGTTATGATGCTGGGTGGTGAGGCTGGAGTGTGATAAAATGGGCTGAGGAAGGAAGTCACATGTGATACCACTGTTCCTGTAAAATAAATGTACAGTATATGCATTCAAACCTGTATTTATTTATTTTTAACAGGGTATGGGGCACCAAGAAATATGATGTCATGATGTCATCCAAATCATTGCTTCATAAACTTAAGATGGTGACTGGTATAACTGGTATAACCCTCCATTCCCCTCACCTTGCAGTCAGTTACCATCTTCAAAATGTTATCTCAAACTTGGTATAATTTACACTACGATTATTAAATCACAAATTTGCAATAACGTTTTTATACAGCAATGGAAGTTGAGACATCTTGCAATTTCTACATGCACAGTATAGAAAATACTATTGCAAATTCTCAGTTTACTTACTACACAAGTTACTACATTCAAAATGTGTGATTACCAGAAGATTTTTTTAAGAAAGGAAGACTGTTCTTCATATGGAACTCTGCCTGCCCTCTTACATGTTTACCATCACCACTCCCTGCAGCTGCCCACTCCTGCACCTTGGTAATTCTGGCATTTTATTGACCCTGCTCAGCTCATTCTCAGCACTGGCTCCCACAGTCTCCAAAGTGGTAATTTAGGCATCACTGACATATTATTCTTTTTCTTGTTAATAAAAATCAGTTATTTAAATTATTAGTTTTATGCATGCCATTTTGTAAAGCCAAACCACTCAAAGAATTCTGCACTGATAATTTAGAATATCCAGACGGTCCAAAATAAAGTTACTGCAATTTAAAGTACACATGTTGTAATCAGTAGCATGGTGACATATTGTTAAAATAGTTCTCTTTGTTACAAAGAGGAAAAAAAAGCATTTGGTAGGCTCAAATGAAACTAATTGTGGCATCAAAAAATGTTGATCTGCCTTACAGAGTTATAGGTGCTATTTCCAGGGAAAAATATTCTAAAGGACATGCATGGCCAAAGCCTCTACATTATTGAAGTGCACTCATACATTAGCATGACAGCTTTCTACATCCAATGTAAGATTTATTCAGCTTCACAAAGCACACTTGCTCTCAGATAAAGCACTACCACCCGGGATGCAGAGTGGAAAACATTAGGTTAAGTAGCTGGTAATGGTCTTCATGGCCATATTGTACACCTCCCAGGTTGACTACTTTAACATAGAAAGGGCTAAACAACAGGCATTGAAGTTTCTACAAACACCCCTCCACCCATACTCTGCGTGTCCTTCCATCCCTGTTTGAACTTTTTGTACTGTAGGGGAAGTGTTTGAGAACTGAATGTTTTGTAAGAGTTTAAAAACATGTAAAATAATTTTAATTTTTTTCTTGCTGACGCATTGAAAGGTCCCTTGGGCTCACAATCAGTAACATACAGTAGCTCAGCTCAGCAAGTAGCAGATGATGCCAGCTACAATGTCATGTATGTGAAGCAGCTCTGATAGCACAAAGCTGCAGTGAACTTTTCAATCTAAAAACAAGTGGAATCTTTACCCCAAAACTCTCTGTAGTTAAATAATATGTAGGATCAGTATACTGCATGAATAATCAAACAGAAACCCCGCAATTCTAACTTCAGACTTTTGTGTTTTTTTTGTTGTTTTTGTTAGCTGTAATAGTGTATGTGTAGCACAATTTACATTTAAAGTAGCTGTGATCAATTAAATTATGGATTGAGATTGTTCAGAGTCCTCCTGATGACATACACAAGCACACATACAGTATACAGAATTTTGAACAGACATCAGTTTTTTACTCAATACACAGGCAGAGGGTAAGGCTGAATCATGTTCCCAAATGCAGTATGTCACACACCTAGGCTCTCCCATACTGCGTAACCCCTACTCCCACCACTTGATCCCCTATAAAGGTTATGTGGATTTTATATAATCTAGGACTAAATCTATTCCTATAACTACCAGCACACTATAATGGTACATGCACAAATCAAAGAACCCAATTGTCAGTGTTTACTGTTAAGTATGAGGAAAATCCAAATGTCACCTAGTAGTAGAATGATAAGGATGCTGTATGTCAAAATATAGTCATACATCAATTACCCAAATGTCAGAGCAATACGCAGCATAAGCCAAATCAGAGGCATCATATGCTATGATCAGGATTTTTTTTTTGTTTCATCAAATCATCAAGGCAGTTATGGGAGAAAGACGGGACTGAGCCTGTGACCCTGAACTATCTCAATCCCACGGAAATGATGCTTGATAGAGATAAAAAATAGCATGCTCACTATATGAGGCAAACATGATGTATTTTGTTCTGTTGTGCTGCTGTCAAATGGCTAATACTGTATGTAAATGAAACAAAAAGTTACACCAACAGTGCTCAACTGTGCTATCCTTTTCTGAAACTGCAGAATACATTTTTTACTCCTACTACTACAGTACTTCTTCTTTTCTGATAACTCCTATTTTTGTACCCACAGTGTTTCCTTGTTTAGTTCAATAAATACTTTCATTCCCTTCTAAAATTAATTCAGTCCCTTTATATCTTTATAAAGGGCAGTCATGAAATAAGTGATGTTGAGTTAACATCATACTGTCAGAACAAAAAAGTTTATTACAGCATCCAACTGCACAGTGATACAGTACATGCTTGCTGTGCATGTTCAAGACCTACCATATGTATTTTAAATTCTGTTCTTACAGTGTGATTTATGGATGCTGAGCATTGATGGTTGCAATAGTTTTTTCCCCTTAGAAAAACATTTCTCTGTTATTGATGTGGTGTATAGTTTGGTGTCACCCTGTTGTCTAATGACCCACATTACAGCTACAGCTACAGTAGATGTCTCTTTTACCTATAAATGTACAGTAGAATACCATGTGCCTTTCAGACACTATTGCCACCACGTAATGAACATATATATTTTCATTACATGACTTTGATAAACCCACCCTCCACTCCTCTCACCCACAAACTAGCTCACCTACAGTACTTTACTAAGAAAAATGCTTCTGTTTCATTGTTTATTCCGCTCTTACTCCCAGGTTGATCAGAGTTCATTTAATTACCATGGCTGTCATCCACATAAACCCAATCATCCAGCCAGTTTAAATAAACATGTTGCTTTACTACAGTATATGAAAGGTTATTGATATTGACTCCATTTACTTCCAACCTACTGTATCCTGGAATGATCAAATCCTGATCTTTGATATGTAGCCAAGTCCTTTATTGTTGAACCCCAACCCCCCATCCCCATGAAATCATTAAATCTGTATTTTATATTTTATTCTGGTATGGACCTTGTCACTTTGTGTCCATAGCATTCATATTCTGTCTGTTAGCCAGTTAGTATGCTACCGCCAACATCCTACCTCCAAGACCATCCCCAATCTTCTGAGGACTGTCACGGTCCACTTTTTTTCCTTCTCTGCTCTTCACCACCTGAGCAACTGATAAAAAAAAAAAAATCTGAAATTAAAAAATTATAAAAAATAATTATGATATTTGCTCTGGGTTATTTGCAGATTGAAGAGCCAATAAATTAATTGAATGCAGAAAACAAGATGAGATATTCACTATCTTAGAAGCCGACTATGTCATGTACAGTGCAATTGCAAATATACCTTTTCTTGCTAATGGTTTGCCAAAGTTAGGGAGAGCATGTGAATATTTGGTATGCAAAATATTTGATAGATGAAGGGTAAGCTATGCAGGGTCAGCAGACGGCAATGACATCTGCAGTAGGTGAGTTGGTGAGGGGGGGAGTGAAAGGAAAGGAACGAGATTTATTAATTATGCTCCAATTGACACAGGTGTGCTGTGTCCAGCCAGCACCAGGTTGTAGGGGAACTACTTCTTTAGTTAATTAATTCAGTGTATTTTATTTGTGTGAGAAGGGGGATCAGTACCAGTGTTCTAAAATTTTAATTTCAGAGGCAATGGAGGAGCAAACAATGATGCTCAGCACCAGGGGTGAAAGTGAACAGGCTATCTGTATATGGATCAGGACTTTATGATTATAGGACTGCAGAGTACAGGTGGATCTATGCGCACTTACAAAATACTTTTGCATATGGCATGGACTTTCCTTAGCAGTATTACATTCAACACCAAACTTGTTATTTAACCTTCTGTAAGTCTGTGTAGAAACTGATGGTGATAGACCTCACCACCACACCAAAGACAGACTGCCCCAATAGAAAGGGTAAAGCAGCATCTTTTCATTCTTGGGGCAGCAGGCAGGACACAGTTATTAAAACTGTGTCATGGTACTTACAAGAAATAAAAAAATGAAAAAAAAATATTCAGAGTGGATCTTGATGCAAACAGTCAGTTACTGTAGGTGGGATACAGTGTAAAAAGCATAACTCCAATGCCCTCCCAACCAGCACCCTCCAGCCCAATACAACAACATACTGTACCACCAGATTTGTACAGAAAAAAACATAGCAGAATTATAAGATAATAAAAGGGAAAGAAAACAAAATATGGGAATGTACAAAAAAAGGGTGTCTGACTGAATTCATCAGCTTTTTCAGTCACATATCATAACTGTGTACCATCTCTGATACTCTGATTTTATTACCAACCAAAAATCACATTTAATAGAACTGCACTAAGCCATTTGCATCTCAACAAGAGACATTATTTAGGAATATACAGTATACTTCTGTAACGTACAGATAGATATCATTCAGCGAGTCCACCTATGACAGTCATACTGTAGTTTGAACCGAGTAGCACTGAGAATGCTGTTATTTTACAACTTTTTGGGGGGGATAACATGTTCTTTGGGGCTAAGGGAAAGCACATGTAGCATATACTGTATATAAATTTACTATACAGTATGTCTGGATTTTTTAGGGTGGGAAGGGATTTCTTCTGGAGCATGGCATAGGAACATTTACTTCTCAGATTTGAGAATGCATAGGGGACCCATCACCGTCTACTGTACCTCAAAATCACTGACTGAAACCTTCTGATATCAGGTTCCATAAGTGGATGCAGGAGTGTGCAAACTGCTGAATGCTTTTTTTTTTAATTAGGCTACTTTGACATGCCTGTGCCCTTTATTCCTTAGGCAGTTCAGGTCCCTGTAAATTGAAATATAGTATCTCCATAAGAAAAGCAATAGTGAAAACAACTTTTTTCCCCAATGAACTTTTTTCCTGGAAATATTTCCTATCAACTTCCAGAAAGCATGTGTCAGGAGAGGGGAGGGTGTTAAATGCCAGCTGCAGGGCAAGTATACATTAATGATGTCTGGATCCCCAACCCCGCCACGTTAGTTTATTTTTGCAATAATGCCAAATATAAAGAGAGCTGGAGGGATACTGAGATATATAGGGAGAGACATCACCAGTAGAAAACAAGAAGTTGTTATCCCTCTGTACAGACAGTTAGTGAGACCCCATCTGGAGTACTTCATGCAGTTCTGAAGACTGCATCTCCGCAAGGTCATAGACAGGATAGAGGCAATCCAGAAGAGGGTAACTAAAATGGTGCAGGGTCTGCATCAGAAGCCATATGAAGAGAGACTAAAGCAGCTTATTATGCATACCCTTTAGGAAAGGAGGGAGGGGGGGACATGATATAAACTATCAAATACATCAAGGGAATCAACAAAGTCCAAGAGGGTAGCATCTTTCCAAAAAAGAGATGTGCAAGAGCAAGGGGTCACAATTTGAAGATAGAGGGGGAATGGCTCAGGGGCAGCATGAGGAAGTATTTTTTCATGAAGAGGGTGGTGGACACATGGAATGGCCTTCCTGAGGACGTCATGGAGTCAAAAACAGTGGAGGAATTAAAGAATGCATTGGACAGACATAAGGCAATTCTGGTGGGGGTTAGGAAGAAGTAGGCTGTTGGTTAACTAGGATCTGCAGCTTATCCAATAGGTAGGGAAGTGGGTAGACTGGGTGGACCAAGTGGCCTTTATCTGCCATCAAAGTCTATGTTTCTATCTAACTCTGTAGATATACTGATGGGTCCCTTGCTTGCTTAGCTTGGGCCTTAGATACTGAAACTTGGCAAGCAAAATAAAAACTATTTACAGTCCCCTTCTATGTGCAGAGCTAGTCTGCATACTCATGGTTCTGTAATCATCATCAGGTGCAGAAAAGTAGACTTAATTCATGCAGTAGCTTTAGTTGAGTTGCACACAGGAGCTTGCTGACCCCTCTTTTCAAATGGCTCTTGCAGCTTGCAAACTGGAACTTTCTCAGCTTTTTAGCAAATGCCCCTTTCTGTAGGCTTGAAGTCACGTGTTGGAACACTCTGGAACAGAACAGGCTGGGACCAGGGCCATCACATCTCAGACCCCCACATCTAGGCTATGCCCCTCTGTGGAAGCACATATGGCAATGCCTTGGCTAACAAACTACCAGGCTTACTCTCAAACTGATCTAGAAGACAGTATCTCCTTCTCTTTTCCTGGTATTTAGTAGGTTTGCATTATCATAAGCACTTTGACCATTTGGCCAGCATGGCAGACATGGAAATTTTAACAATCAAAATACAGTCTCACAAATGTGGGTGCAAGCCCTTGGGCAAGAGAGGACCTAAATCTAGCAGAGTTCATTACAGTAGATAAATTCTTTTTCTCTTTTAAAGGCAACACAGGACCTTAAGGCAGGAATCCTCACCAGAACAGATGAACGAAGCTTAAAGCATGGCTCCCAACCACTTTAGATACTTTACTTTTCAGCAAATTCATTTCACAGATGCATCTCAAAAGCATATACACTGGCTTCTCACAAGCCGGATTACACAGCACAGTCCTTTTTTGCCAGCTAACAGTTTGCAGCTCCAAACTAAACATTTGCAAAGTTGTCACAGTCAATTTTAGGCAAACTCCGATCTCAGGATACTTCCCTTCCATCCCTGTAGGCACATCAAACCGTCACATCAGGCATTTTGCATACACCAGACCATCCACGGACATTCTTGCATCAAGTGTCCAGCCTATCTTTGGTGCTGATCAGATGCAGGGTGCAGACAGACAAGTTACTTGTACATTAAGTAGAAGTTTGCTCACTCAGGAATGGCATGCAGCTTTCTATTCACTAAAGTCACAGGATTCATCAGTACTCTCACTGCTGAGGCAGAAACGTTCTTGCAGTTTGTGCAGCTCTTCCACAGCTGAAGTCAAACTCAGAATTCTCTCACAAAATCTTCTTTGATGTGGGAAGGCAAATGCCAGCCCTGGGGGACAAATATCTGGCATCCCCCAGGCCAGTGACGCCAATTCCTTGCAGCCACATTTATCTTAGCAAAGGGCCAGAGACCCCCTTCCTGTGGAGGGGTTCCTGCTGAAGTTAACCAGACACATTCTCTCTGCAAGGGACAGAGCCACCTCTCCCTGTGGAGGGACTCGCACCAAAATGAACCAGACTGAAAAGTTTCTGGGGTTTTGGGAGCTCCTGGCATCTCCTGACTGGCTGATTCACTTGACTCTCTCAAAAATGAATATTCATTAGGCTTCCTGAAGGCCTGATAGGCTCCTCATTTAGGCACCAACATTTGTCTCTGCTTTTTCCCCACAAGTCTTGGCACAGTCCCAAAAGTCTCTGCCTGAAATTCTAGCTTTTCTATTGGCTGATCATAGTTAAAGGCTACAAATATGGCTGCATTTTCAAACAGTCCCCAAGTAGTCCATCAATGTCCCCATTTTAAAGTGCTGGTGCAGTCAGTAAAAAGGCTTTTTATTTTCAGGAGCCTTACTGTTCAATAGCCGTACCTGTGCCCTTTCAGGTGCACACAGTATTTAACAATTATTTGAAGCACTGAACCTGTTGCTAGCACCAAAATATATAGTCCCCAGGTGCTAGACAGGCTTTACCATTAATATACATTGCTCTCATTAATATTCATGAGCAGGATCACTTCACTGATAGTTTCTCATTATTTAAAATATACAGAGGCTTCTCTTGCCCTTGTTTAGGTGTCCGATCCCTGACCAGTAGCCTAGAGGGACCGGAACCAACAAGGAGCTACCCAACTGACTGCAATCGTGGTCAGAAAACAAAGTTGCGCTTTTGCACATGTGCGAGCCATCCACCCGCCAGAAAGTGGTTATGGAGAGAAGGTGGTGGCTCTACAATGTTCCTAAAGGCCATAATGGGCACAAAATCAATGCAGGGGCTGTTTGGTGGCCCATGGGCACATTTGGACTCAGGCTAGCAGGCAGTGCACTTCAGGAGGAAAACAGGGGAACACCAGACAATCGAGAGTCAAACAGGAGAAATGGGGACAATTGAGATAAGCCCTCACAGGTGGTTACATATAAAGTACCATTATTTCATATCTCAACTTCGAAATTATAAAAACTATTTCATTATATATTTAATAACATTCTAATATGTTATTTCTTGCAACATACTTTTGCCATTCTAAAAAAGAAATGAAAGATAGAAGACAAAAGACCGCCATTTGTGATCACCCAGGTTTTTCCAATTCTCTTTATCTTCTTGGGGATCCACATTTGCAGCAAACGGGTGAGCTTGCAGAAGATGCCTGCAACAGAAGAAAGAAGACAGATTGTAAAAAATGGACAAACATTAAATTCAAAAACTCTTATTGCTACTTTGTTAAACCCATACAAATTACAGCATAGTGGTGAACATCTTAGCAAATATCATTACTAACATGAATAAATGTTAAGACCTCTAATGATTTCTTTTGAGGAATGGTTTTATGTCCCATTCGTCATTTAGCCTAATCGGTTTCATGCTGCTCATTCTAAAGACCTTTGGCTTTCTTTTTGCAAAAGCATATTTGTGCTATCACCTCTAAATTTCTGAGGAGGTGCAAAATCAATGCCCATAAATTTGAGACATTGAGGGGGCTGAGTTGTGGTGATTTAAAAAATGTAGACCCACTGGCTTATCAATGTGTTTGTTGATAATATATCTCATGTGCTCTTGAATTAGAATTTTTGAACTTCTAACAGTATGCCCACTGTGTAGAGTATTACAGGAGCACCAGAGAACATAACAAAGGGGGTGCCGCAAATGATAAAATAACAAATCTCAATTTTTAAACTGGGATCATTTGGGTGCGTAAAATATTTTCCAGTCAAGCAATGTTCACATACATTGCATTTCTTACAGCGATACATCCACTTTGGTTGCTTGGTAAGTCAGTTAATTTGTTCATTTTGTTCAGATTCACATGACAATCTGTTATGGACTAATCAGTCCCTCAAATTACTAGCCCTGCTGAAACTGACTCTAGGTCTAAGACCTAATATACTTGCCAGTTGGGGGTCACTCATTAAAATATTCCAGTTTCTGTGAATGTCGTTACCAACCCTCCTCTGGGGTAGTGGGTGCTTGTTGTTTGCACGCCACAATAAATCCTAGTTTGGCAGATTTTTGAAGTCTGTGTTGTGATTCTTGCCAAGGAATGCTGTTCTTTTGGAAGACTGGTAAAATATGTAAACTTATTGTCTGGCATATACTTGATCCAGCAGAAGTGTGAATAGGTGCAAGGCATTGATAGCTTGGAGGAACAGTGGCACCAGCAGTGGGCCTTGGCTCACAATGCCTGCCCAGGATCCACAAACCTCTTCATGCAAAACAAGGTAAGGCACTACTGGTACCTATATGCCGGCACAGCTTCAGAAGATAGGCCTAAAGTGCCATGACCGCTGCCGGGGGTGTCAAAACCCTGATGTGGACTTAATGCATGTTCTCTGGTCCTGTGATAAGCTAGGCCCTTTCTGGAAGTATGTCCATGAATGCTGTTCTACTATTCTGGGGGCTGAGTTCCCCTTGTACCCTACCCTGTTCCTGTTAGGACTCCCCCTCCATCCCAGTTGTTGTGCAAGATGCAGATGCATTGACTTCTCCTGGTTAGTGTTGAGGCCAAGTGTTTCATGTTGTCAAGCTGGAGAAGAGATAAAATCCTAGCTGGAGGATAGTAGCTCTCAATGGTTCATGCCCTAGTTAATATGGCTCAAATGTTGTACTTTGCTAGAGACACTTTTGATGGTTAACAAGAAGAATGGGCACTTTTTCTGTGCTCTTCATGTGCCACAGCGGATGCACACTAGGCTGCCTCCATGGCTAGCAATGAGACATACTTCCCTGGAATAAAGGATTATCCTAGTGCCTCCTCTCTCTCTCTCACCCACTGTATTTGGAGTAGGCCTATTATACAGGTTGTACACTGGCCTCTGTAGCAATCTGATGGAATGTCTTATAATGTATGTTATTTACATTATGCATTTGTATGTATTCCATGTCCAGTTGAGAAACCACTCTACTGGATGTTAAAATCTTTGGAAAAACATTAATAAAAATAATCATCTGCAAAAAAGACATACTGTAAGTGACTAAGGTAGCTGCTGATGCCATGATATGGTATAATTTATTGAGGGGTTGTAGTACTGTCTGTGGTTTGTATTCCTGTTTAATGCTATGTTTTATAATTGTTTTAAATTATCTCTGTTTACAGCACCCTGAGCCTCTGGGATAGGGCACCTTAAAAATAATGTTGTACTACTACTACTACATGCCAGTCTACCTCAGCTAGAAATCATTTACTCTACCCAACACCCTTAAATTTGCCAACTAACCCTCATGCAGTTTTGAATTCACTGAAAGCCTGATGTATGTTATCTCTCTCGCTCTCTTTTTATTTTTATCATTGTAAAATTAAGTCACTGCAGCTTCTGACACAAACACCCTGTTATTAAGGATCTTTCAGCAGGAGGAGATGCTTAGGAGTCTGGTTCACATCTGACTCATACACATACTCATACTTCAGACCCATCCTTTTATAACCAACCCTCTTTCCAGCCAGTGTTTCCTTCTAGTGTGCATGCATGTGCTGTAAACCAGAAACTTAGAGCCGAAGATCACCACCTGAGAGGAAACCATGCATACAGGACTCAACAATCTGTTGTTCCTTTACCAAGAGGCTCTTAAGGGTCCCTAATGGTCCAATCTAGAGAATGGACTATAGTGGGAAGGGGGCAAGGAGGCAGATTGGTTCTGGCAAGCAAATGTTCCCAGGAGTGGTCCCAGGGTACTGCTTTGCCAATCTGACAACCGAGGTGTGAGAGAACATCCCCAGCCTGATAGGAGCAGTCTCCTCCCAGGAAGGAAGCTCCTTCCAAGAGTAATAATCCAGGTGGGAATGCAGAAATTAAGGGCAAGACAGGCAGTCAGAAGCTAAAAGTAATGTATGACTTTTTAGTCAGAATGACAGAGACAATGCAAGATACTCAAATTTATCTTCACGTGTCAGGAGGTAAGACCATACCTCACAAGAGTCATAGGCACACATAAGTTATGATCGTACTGCCCCTCACAAGTGATGCTACAGGAAATGTCTTATATTGAATCATGCCACTGTATATTCAATGCAGTACATACAACTTTTGTTTATCAGATATAGCTTTTATATTTGCTGTTTCTTTATAGATTTAACTGTTTTCTTTGACTTCAACACCTAGCATCAGTGCTACACTAGGCAATTGTGATGTCATCAGCACTGTGAAAGCTGCTCTCCGACAGGTTCTATGTTCCACTGTGATGACAGTAACCTTAAAAATTTCCACTGTGACAATAGTAGCAACACATTTTATACAGTATGTGGCTGTTCCTGATGTTACTAGCAAAGATATCACTTTTACTCCCACTCCTGTTGTTTATATATATAGGGAATATGCAAAATGTGCAATTTATCTTCATGTGTGAGGGATAGGACCGCTACACATGAGTGTCAGAGCCACAAGTGAGTTATGAAAGCCTGCCCCATCACAAATGGTGATAAACTACATATTTTGAATTGCACCATTACATATTTCGGTTGTACAAAATCAGATTAATAGTTATAGCTGTCAAAGGCACTGCTTGTATGAAGATTTAATAGCTTCTCATTGATTGCAACAGCTGGATTCAGTGTTACACATGGCTACTGAGATGCCATCAGCATTGTAAAAGCTGCTCTCTGATTGGTTCCATATGCATTGTGACATACCCAACTTTGCAAGATAATATAATCTTGCTATGTTGAATCAAGATAACACTTTCTATCTGGCTATTTATCAGAAAATGCATGTTGAAATCAAAGAAAAATAGTAACATTCACATACAAACAACAAATTTCAAATCTATTGCTTAGCTAGTAAAATAAAGTGATCCTGTATAAATGAAATATACAATGATCTGACAAACAGTAGCAGTTTACCATCATTTATTAAGGGGAAGAACTATTGTATATCACCCATGGCTCTGTCACTCCTGAGTTATGGTCCTAACCCTTCACACATGAACATAAATTGCATGTTTTGAGTCAGCATCAAGCAGTTATAGTACCAGTCCCCCCCAAAAAAGGAAAAGTTGCTTAATTAGCCTGACCACTGATGATGACATTGAACTTGCTAAGTTCTTAGTATTGCATCAAGGAACAAGAGAGCTGTGTCTGTCTCCTAATTAGTAAGCTACCTACTGGCAACCTGTATGCCTCTATATGGTCCAGGACACACAATAACAGCCTCTGGTCAGAGCCAATATGGCTGCTCTGAGTAGTAAGAGTGCTGTGAAAGTGAGTAAAAGAATACTCAGAGCTCTCACCACACTGGAGTCTGGCATTTCCAAGATGGTGGTGCCAACAGAAATGTGCATGTGTGATACTTGCATATGCACAGTGTGAGTCAATGCCACCTTCTTGGGCACAATGGCCATCACTTCCACAGTTGTGGAAAAAAAGTAGAGCTCTGGTGAATGTGTTGTGTTTATGTGGCCCACAGACAGGAAGGGCCACATAAACAGCATCAGTGGACATTTGCCAGAGCACTGTGGAAACACACATGGACAGCGATCCGGTCACATGCTTCTTCAGTGTTCCACTAAACCCACAATGATGGCTCCGCCCACACAGCCATAAAAAGGATGCAGCTAGAGAGTGGTTTTCTCAGACAAAAATAGAGATAGTGGGACATCAGCTCATACTGGCATGTTAAAATTTAAAGTGTAAGTACCTGATTGATGAGGGGTTCACCTTGTTGTCAGTGATCGGGCTATTCATGACACAACCGAATGGTAAGATCAAGAACCCCTTTAAAATTTTAAAATGAGAGAGTGAAGACAGAATGTAAGAAAATAGAATTAAAGGTTGAGCTTCCTAAACTCTTAACATTGCATATTTTGAGTCAGCACATTGCATACCCCCTAAATGTATCACAGGAAAGAGAGTCCAGAACAAAGTAAGCCTGTTCCTAGGTGATATCAAGCTCTGCATGAGTGTCAGCAGTGAAGAAGGGATTAACATCATGAGACAGGGTTTGAGGAGAATGGAGAAGAGGTCCAATATTTGAAAGCTGAAATTCAATTCAGCAACATACAAGGTAATGCACATAGGAGGAAAAACATCATGTAATAGTGTATTTTATTGATGGGACACCATCAGAGATCATGGAGGAGGACAGTGACCTGGTAGTGTTGATCAGCAATAACTTAAAGAAAGATGCTTTATGCAACAGAGTATATGGTGGAGGTGGCTAACAGCATGCTGTGGGGCGTAGGGAAAGGGACTATTAGCAGAAGAAGGGATGTCATGTTGCATGAAAATACAAGAACATGATGCACACCTGGTAAAGGAGGTGTGCAATAAAGAAATGCTAACAGACAAACTAAATCAGTGGTACTAACACTCCATCAGTACTGTCAATATTGAGGGGTTGGTAAGTGCCACTTATTTCTTTTGTATGGATGTAATATTGCCTTTGTGTAGCTCACTGGTGAGACTGGATCTGGAATACTGTATTCATTTCTGGGGCCCACACCTGAATAAGAGCAGGGATAGATTAGAGACAGGGCAACAAAGGAAACACAAATAATCTATGGCATTTACTTTAGGGAATGGCGAATGATGACAGACTGGAAAGACTGAAGATATATTCACTGCAGGACAAAAGGAAGAGGGGAATATGATAGAAACCTTTAAGTACATGAAAGGGTTCAATGGAGGGGAAACAACAAGTCTTTCCAAATTAACAAACAGTGCATTCAGCAGGAGGTATGTTCTCCATCCAGTGAGAAAAGGTTCATAAATGACATTAGGGATGTATTATGTCACAGGAAGGGTGGTGGAGAGTGAAACAAACTTTCTGACAAGGTTATGCAGGCAAAGATAACAGAGGGATTCACGAGGAAGTGGGATGCATATAAAGGAGTTAACATACATGAAGAAGAGGTAAGCAAAGGGGTGACTGTAAGTGAGGATGGAACATCATAAATTAAATACAGTATACTGTATGGTGAATTGTAAATAGCTATTGTAATAGTTTTTGCTTTATGAAATGTAAACTTTGTTACATGTCAATTGTCCTGCTGTACTGTGCTTGCTTACTTCTTGTTTTATTCTGCATTATGTTGTTACCTGGGACATGACTGTAAAAGAGCCATGTGGCCCAGTTCATTTACCCAATTAAAACATTTTTAAGTAAAAATAAATAAAAAAAAAGACTAGACTGTCTCCAAGTACAGGATTTTTGGATAGACTGGTTGGAGTACTCAGGTCATGTTTTATGTGTTAACTTTTTTAAAACTTTATATATCTACACTTCCGTAGACTTTGGTGCCAAAAGTCTTATGCTGTATTGACTTATTGGTTTATCTTGCCACAATTCAATCATAAACAACGGAGTAAAAATATTAAATAAGAGATGGGTTGAGAATAAAGAAAATGCCATCCTGTTTAAGAAGGGAGTCAGGTTGGTAATTTATGCAAGACAGAAGTAGAATGTTATAAACTCCCTTTGATTATGAACATCAACCTCAGGTCATTTATGTCAAACCTAGATGAATTATGACTTAGAATTTGGCTTACTAATTCTGATTTCATCTCTATAACCAAGACTTGGATTACCCCTGACATTTTAGTTGATTTGTTAAATATGGAAGGATATATTACATGATCAAATATATGATCCTCACCTTCTGAGTTTACCAGGAACTGCACCTACCTCTTAGAAGGTGAACACTAATTCAGACCTTTTGGACCTCTGTCTGCCAGTAGTAACTGATAGTGTTCATACTATTCCCTTGGTTGGGGCTACTGCCACTCTCCTCTATCCACTTTGTTTAGCAGGACCTCCTATCTAACACAAACCACCCCTCTTCCATCCCTCCCAATAGGAACACTCCTGCAGGAGGGGAATTTACTCATTGACTGGGAATGAGTCTCTGTGACTACATAGACTTTGTGTAACATTCCCTGCTCAGCATGTTAATTCCTTCCCACCCTGACCACTCTTAGTAGTACCAATTTGTTACTGGTATTCCACAGTATATGTACTAGTGCCTTCTACATAATGGTTGAGATAATTCTATATGTAGGGACTAAACAAGAACATCATTTATAGATTACTGATCTGCATTTGTGCTTTTTGTATGTGTCTCCTGAGCAATCTACGCTTGTCTAGATTTTAGTATTAATTCTATTCTAGGCTTTATTAGCATTAGAAATATTATCCCACAGAGGTGCCATGGATCCGGTTTGGCTCTCATACCATGGTTATACCTCATTCGCCAACATTCATTACTCTGCAAGGAGTGACATGCCTTTTCCATTATGTAAGTGGGATTCAGTTCCTTTTTTATTTAAATTTGCATATTCTTTTCTATATAACTGTCTTTATGATGAACATGCCATTGGATATTCTTTGTGGTTAATCTTGTTTCTTGAAATTTTTTTTTTTTTAAATTTTAGACTCTTTATTGATTTCAGCACCAATATACAATACCAACAGCAATATCAGTCAGACATATACATTTGAGAATATCAGTCAAACATATACATTTGAGAATATTAGGTGCTTCTTTTACATCAAAAAAAAAAGGTTTCTTGAAAATTTTTAACATTACATACATCTAACAAACATGAACAGTAACAATGTTTTCATATTGTACTAACCTGTACTAAATGTGTCACAATGTGTCACAATGGCAACACGGTGGCATCACAATGACAAAACAGTGGTGGGCTACAAAATTTGCAGTGGTACTACCTGGTATTACAATGGTAGTTAACATTTAATTTTGTTGGTGCAGTGGGAGGACAGTGGTACAATGGTATCATGATGGAACTGGAACAAATCCACTTTGATACCATAAAACCCCTAATGGTAGTATAGTGGTAATCACAGTGGTGTTGCAATGGCAAATCAACAGTGTTACAATGGTATTCAGAAGAAATTATAAACAACAGTCTAGACCAGTGGTTTTCAAGCTCCAAATCCTGGTGGCTTTAAAGGACCTCAATGTGCAGCCACCATAACTTACTGATGGCCTCTCTCTTTAGTGGTTCACCTCAAACAACCTTTTATAAACCAAACCACCTGCTATAACACAGTTTGTGTCACACAGTGTATAATGAATTAATCCCTGATACATTTTCAAATTAAATATTGTAGCCATGCTTACTTAAAAGAAAATAAATTCTCCAATTTATTAACTTTGGGTTTGGAGCAGTAAAGATCTCAGTGGCCAGAGATAATTGTGTTGGTGCCACATGTGACCAAGGTGGCCTCGTTTGAGAATTACTAGTCTAGACAACACATATTTATAGCAATGTTAGAATCATAAAAGGGTATTAATGTCAATACATATTGATACCATATCATTTAGCATGTACAATGAGCAGCTCAGATACATAACACAGAATACATAGCGATCATCTTATTTATGCAAGGACTTTCACAAACAGCAGTAAGGGACAATGTTATACTTCTTATCCAACCTCTCAAGGGTGATATAAGTGGTTCTGGTGTTGGATTGAAGTCCTGCCATCAGGTTTCGGGCACCAAGGGGAAGTGAGAAAGGGGTCCCAGAATACTGCATATTTTTACATAGTACCCCGAGCTATGAGTGACATGTGCTCTGAGTTGTCCATCTTTCTCATGGAAGCTTTCCACTGTGCTATGGTAGGGATCTCAGCGGATCTCCATTTCAGGAGAAGCAGGCATTTGACTTCCTCTATGGCCACCATCAACCAGAAGAGGTGGGTGCTCAATACCTGAAAATCATGAAGGACAAAAGGTGGTTGAAGCAGTTAATGGGCTTTGTAGGACTTGGACACAGGAACAGATAATCTTTTTCCAGAATGGTTTCATGAGCATATGTGTCCAGAGTATGTGGGTTAAGTTTCCCCTGTGAGATACATCTCCAGCATGTTTCTGATGGAATCAGTTTCAGGGCTTGAATGACTACTGGGGTTTGATACCAGAGTTGTAAGATAATGTTTTAAATAAGCATCACCCTGCTATTTGTGCATGCTGTATGAACTCATTTCAATCATTTGGATCATTGTTCAGAAGTTATTTGGATGTTGAGTTTCCCACTTAAAGGAGAACTGCGCTGAATCTAAAAGCCATTTTTCCCAGTAGAAGCTATTTTTTAAATATTGGTTCAAATTCTGTTATTGCTCTAGCTACCCAGGCTTTTTAGCTATCCTAGTGGGTGTTTCTGATTTACATTCTGCTGATAAGAACCATTTTAGAACTGTATGATGTAGGTTATATCCCTTTTCTTCACTTCTCTTCTCTTGTATTGTTGGCATAAAGCATTCATGTTCTATTACAGAACTCAGTGGCTGAGAGGGACACAAATTACATTACACAGTTCTAAAATGGCACTTAACACCAAAGTGTAAAGCAGAAACACCAACTGAGGTTACTAAAAGATCTGTATAGCTGGAACAATTACAGAAATGTAACTGGTGGTACTTAAAAAACAGCTTCTACTGAGAAAAATGACTTACAGGTTCAGCGCAGTGCTCCTTTAACTCTGGCTCTTTGAGACTTATCAGGAAGTCTTCCCTGTGTACATCTGTATATGGTATCTTCTTTCCCTCTCCAAAGTTAGAGCAGTGTGAAGGAGTGTGTTGGTCTGACGTGAGATCTAGTCTCTCTCCTGAGGTGTGTGATAGCACTCCCTAATCTGGAGATATCCCCAAAAATCAATCTGAGGCAACTGGTACTTAGCTCTGAGGGCATGAAATCTGTCCAGTTGATCAGTTCCCACCATAAAAAGGTCCTGAATACTCCACATTCTTGCTTTTACCAATCATGCTAAGGCAATGTTTTGTTTTTCACACATAGGAGAGGATTTTTTATAGGTGGTAAATAGGAAGTGTGACTAGAAGAACCTTTATTGTTTTGCTTAGGGCCTGCCTGTCCTATATAGGTCCCATAATAGTAGGAGGGCATTGGACCCCCCTTTGGAATTTAATATATAGCATCAATCCAGGGGGTATTCCCTGGTTAATTTCATTTACATTCATATCCATTGAGGAACCCAGGGGGTAGGGGCAGAGAACCTGATGAGGGTTTGAGTACCTAGGTATGCTATATGATAACCCAGAACCAAGGTACTCCTAAGCCACCTATCTTCCAGTGTGCGACCATAATTTAACCATACTTTATCTGTGGGGTTACCCTCCCATAGGAAGTCTCCCACTAACTTTCTATTTTGGAGTTCTGCTACTGAGGAACCACATGCACCTGACCACCACTGAAGGTGCTACCACTTTTGAATTTAACAGAAACAAATGGAAAAATGGCATATACACCACTGGCTGAAGTTATTTAAGATAATTACTGAGGTAAAAAAAATCACCTTCCAATCATTCCTACATAGCACTGTACAACTTCTTCATTAGGGGAATTGAGACTGGAATATGAGACAAACAATGAAGGAACTTGGGTAGGTACCATTTTGATTGCAGCTCTCTTGCCAACTATTGATAAATTTAGGTGATGCCATATATCTAGTTTTAGTTTTAGTTCAGCCAGAAGTGTGGTAAGGTTGGCTGCAGCCCACTTCTGGACATCAGGTAATAGACAAATGTCCAAATATGTGATGCCCCATGGGGCCTATTTCATAATTTAGGAGGGAAAATGGGCACTGCGGAAAAAGCTATAAAGGGGACTACTTTAGGTTTGTTGGGATTTACCTTTAAACTAGAGATCTGAGAGAAGTATGTAGAATATCCAATAGGGGGTGGGTCCTGTGGAGTGTTCTTTGTCAATATCAATAGATTATCTTTATATAACAGAGTTTTGTATTCCTGTACCCCCAGGGCAAACCTTCTATAAAGGTTTGTTCTCATATCACTATAACCAATGGCTCCATAACCAGCAGAAATATGAGTGGGGACAGGTGGCATCCCAGACATGTTCCTTTCTGGAGAGGAAGGGGGCTGACAAGAGGAGTTAGACAATACTCTTGCCTTTGGAGCATTGTAAGAAGAGCAGATTCAAGAGAAGAAGGTTTCCTCAAATGTATTTCCTCCAATACCTAGAGGAGGTAGCCTTATCCACTGAATCAAAGGCTTTTTCAAACTCAGTATCAATAAAATGTATGCTTATATTGATTTACTGCACATATCTGTGGAACATGTCAGCCTGCTTCATTCCTGTGACATTAAGCCCATTTATTTGTCTGACCATGCCCTCTTCTGCTCACTTTGAACTGGGGCTATCCCTGAAGCATCAGGCTATGGTACCTTAATAATTCCCTTTTAAATATCCCAGAATGTCAGGACATTATTAAAACTAAGGTGGAGCAATTTTTCTATGAGAATAACAATTTTGTTTTGGTTATGGCTCAGAGCATTTGTATATTGCTCATTAAGGATAATCGCAACCTTGTGCTCACATCATCGCCAAAATAACCAATTTGTCTTGCAGTCCTTTCTAAAATACGTTGTCCATTCCTAGATAGTTCAAAAAAGGGAGCCACATTTCTTGGAACTTGATTGATTCATTCTCCAGATTATAAAAAGCTCTTTCCACCTTACTTAAAAGACACCTAAATCATATTTTTACACATTTTTTTTAAATAACTCCATAAGCTTGTAAAGGGGAGGCTGTCATTTACATTTATACTTAAACTGCATTTATTAACATAGGATAAATGCAGTTTTATAGCATTTGAAAATTGTAAACACAACCTCTCCTGAGTCAAAAAATCCTGCTCTCAGTATCCTAAAATGGCTTCCTTGATGATGTCATAAATAAGAGAGATGCCAACTGTGCAGATGTATATGGCTCAACTAACTGCATTTAAATGCAAATAACTTTAAAATGAAAAATTATAGCATGGTACTTTGAGCATGAAAGTTGGTCAGCACAAAAATATCTACAACATGAGTGATGTTTCATTTACATATACCTTTTAGTTTTTTTAAAAATGTAGCCAAAACAGCAGAAAATTCAATTGTTTGTCACTTTTTCAACAAACAGATTCAAATAACTTTAAAACAAAAAAAAAGGATAGCATGGCACTGTGAGCATGGCATTTGTTCAGCACAAAAATATTTACAAAATGAGTGGTGTTTCATTTACATATATCTTTTAGTTTTTATTTATAATTAGCAAAAAACAGCAGAAAGTTAAATTATTTTCACTTTTTGCAACAAACGAATGCAAATAGCTTTACAATGAAAAACAATAGCATGGTACTTTGAGAACAAAAGTTGTTCAGCACAAACATATCTACCAAGTGAGGGGTGTTTCATTTATATTCCTTTTAGATTTTTTTATAATCAGCAGGAAATTCACCAGCCCGATGACTGAGGTGCTGGATGCCACAACTCACGCCATGCTGGTGACGGGGGTTCAGGAACAAGCTAGGGTTATCAGGGGTTGGCAGAGGAGGAATGGGATTGAGCACCCAGAGGACTGCCCTCCTCTCCTCTCCTGGGGAGGGTGGGGTTGTGTTTCCTGGCACTTAGTGACTCCCAGTGGAGACTGGGTGTAGCAATTTGGGAATGCCACAGTATAAGGTGAGAACACGGTGCATGTCCACTGACATCATCACTCATCTGCGCCCTCAGGGACAAGCTAGGAAAAACCCTCTGCCCACCAAAGGGGTACCATCTACCACCTCCAAACAAAGCCGGTCTTGAGGGGCAGGGGCTCAAGGGTGATGATCTCCCTCCCATTCCCCCTGGATGGGCCCCTTCATGGAGAGCAAGCCATGGTCCTCCCTGCTTCCACTGGGCTGTAGCAGAAGCTGTTAGGTGGGGTAGGACATTAAGACCCCTTGCACCATGGCTGATTGGAGGAAGACCCCCATCCATGGATACAGAGAGCAAAAATAGAATATACAAAAACAAATCAGCAGAAAATTCAATTTTTTTTCACTTTTTGGGAGGTATGGCATAAATGGAATATGCTACCTCCCTTCTGGAAATATTGTTGATATTTTTTGTTCTCGTGCCCTCCTCCAATTAATCAGACTGCCATTTGCTTTTCAAATAGCTCTCACCTCCCATCTTCCAAACATGGGGAGTGGGTACAGAACTGTTGTACGCTTACTGTTTCCATTTCTATTTTCTCCTGCTCCATCAATGCTGCTTCACCATGACAGTGTGAGCCACAGAGTCCCATATTCACACTTTACGTTATCAGGCAATGTGATCTAGGGCACACTGCATTTCTCATGCAGCTATCCACCGACACTTCCTTTTCTTCCTTGCATTTAGTCAGTGCACATGAAAACTGCCTTTTTCATACTACTCAGATCTGCATCTCACTCTGCTGCTGTTTCCTTTTTTTGGCATCATTTTGTGTCATTCAGCTATGTGCCATTTAAGTTAGAATGTTACCTCTGTTTCCAGGCAAAGAAGGCAGGTGCCTGGTGCTCTTCAGAGCAGTCACCTGCTAACTCTTCCACATCCTTAGCATGCACTTTCATGGCAGCATAGGTGCCTTCAACACCTGAGTGAAGCATCAGTACTTCCCAGGTGGTTAATGGCACTCAGCTGCACCTTGTACCTCACAACTCACCTGAGGCATGTGGTAATTCAGCATTACCACACACCTTGTCATATTTTATTGCTTGCTTACAATTTACAATGTGATCCTACAGGAATTTTACATCACACTTCCCAGGTGGCTGAAGGCACTCAGCTGCACCATGTGCCTCACAACCCACCTGGAGCATGCAGCAATTTAGCCTTGCCACATACCCTGCCATATGGTATTGATCCCTTAAAATGCAGAATATAATCTTATTGAAATTATATACTGCACTTATCAGGTGGATGAAGGCACCCAGCTGCACCTCATGCCTTATAAACCACCTGGGGCATGCAGTAATTTAGCATTGCAGCACACTCTGCTGTGTGTTATTGCTTACTTACAATTTACAATATGATTCTAAAGGAATTTTGTATTGTACTTCCCAGGTGGATGAAGGCATTCAGCTATGCCTCATGCCTCACAACCCACCTGGGGTATATAGCAATTTAGTATTGTTGCACACCCTGCCATGTGTTATTGCTTACTTGCAATTTACAATGTGATACCATGGGAATCATATATCACACTTCCCAGGTGGTTGAAAGCATTTGGCTGTGCCTCATGACTCACAACCAACCTTGTACACTTGGATGTGTGGTAATTTACCATGACCACACACCCTGTCACGTGTTATTCCTTGTTTAAAATTTACATTGTGATCCTAAGGGAATTTTTTTACCGCACTTCCCAGGTGGTGTGCAAGTGTGCATGTGTATCCATGGCTACAGAAGCACTGGACCATGATGATGGATGTCTCTTGTGTCATTTGGAAAGAGCTGTATGTTGTTTGTCTTACCTGGTGATGGATGTCTGTGGTTGCTTTTGTTGTTGCCTTTCCCCCTTAGGCTACTTGGGGGGAATGCAGAGTTAGTGTTGAAAACCCTAACATCGCATTTCCATACTATTGCCACTTTTACAGCAACTCAAACTGCTGCATTAACAGAGATTTTTGCAAAGAATATACAAGGGATATGCTACCCCCTACTGAAAATATTGTTAATATTTTTTATTAGAGTGCCAATTGACCTGATGACATCATGAGTAGCAAAGCCACAAGTGATGTCATCAGGTCGATCTGCATGAGAACAAAAACTATCAAAAATGTTTCCAGTAGGGAGGTAGCATACTCCATTTATGCCATATCTCCCAAAAAGTGGAAACATTGGATTTCCTGCCATTTTTTGCTGATAATAAAAAATCTAAATGATATCTATAAATGAAATATCACTCATTTTGTACATATTTTTATGTTGAATTAATGAATGTCATGTTCAGAGTACCATGCTATCATTTTTTTTGTTTTAAAGCTATTTGCATTTGTTTGTTTCAAAAGGTGATGTACAAAATCCTCCTGCATCACAATTTCTCCCCCTTTCCAAGTTCCCACCCCCTCGGAATTGATTATATTTTCTAGGGGGGCAGTTGAAAAAAATCATGTGGGGGTGTGTGAGGCGTAGCCTCCTGCATTAAACATTTTTTTTCTGTATTGTATGCTGTGTGGGGCAATGCACCCTGACTACATATGTTTCACAGACAGCCTTGTTCCGTGCAGACCCCGGACACTGATGCAGTATCTGTTTTAGCACTGTCTGTGTCCTCGCTGTTTTTTATCAGTGCTGTTATGCTCGCTGTTTATGCTGCCTGAATATTGACTGCACTCAAATTTTCTAGTGGTTTTTGACTAGAACACATTCTATAAGGTTCATAACCCTCCTGATGTTATACTGGAGCCTTCTTCCTTCAACAAAGCCAGTCTGATCACAGTGTATAATCTTTGGAATAATGGTGGATAACCTATTTGCTAAAATGTTTGCATATATTTTGTAATCACTGTTTAACAGATAGATTGGTCTATGTGATTTACATTGAGCTGGAGGTTTATCTTTTTTAATAATAATGAAATAGTAGCTTCATTGAAGGAAGGAGGAAGGTCCCCACTCTCATGTATAGTCCGAAAGAGCTGCTCTAGAAGAGGAACCAACATGTCTTTTAGTTTTTTATAAAACTCTGCTGGAAATCCTTCAGGGCTTGGTGATTTTCCATTGGGAAATTTATTTACAACTTCTAATGTTTACATAGCTGTTATATCTTTGTGAAGAATATGTTTTTTGTATTCTGATATTTGTGATATATTTATCTTTTTTAAATAAGAATGTGTATTTGATTCAAGTATGGATCAATCTGCCTGATAAACTTTAAAATAAAAATCTTTAAACCCTTAATTCATTTCAGTTGGATTTGTAGTTATTTTATCTTCTGATGAAATAAGTTTATCATTTCTATTCTGATTTTGTACAGACTTCAATTGATAAAACAGAAGCTTATCTGGTGTATCTGCAAAAAAATATATATATTTGCCTCTGGCTCTGTACATCTGCTTTTCTGCCCTGCTATTCAATGACCTCCCAATTCTTTTTTTTTATGTGGAGAACTTTTATTTATTTTGTTCGGAGCCAGTTTGAGCATGAAGTGTTTCTGACGTAGTTAGTTCTAATTCAAGGTGATTGATTGTTTCCTGATTTTTCTTCTTTTATTGTTAACATAGGAAATAATACAGCCTCTCAAAAATGTTTTAATGATTTCCATATTGAAAAAATAGAAACATCTTCAGATGTGTTTCTAAGCAGAAAATATGTAATTCATTTTTGCAACATTATTAAAAATTGTTCTTCCTGACATAAAAAAATTATCTAAAGACCAACCTCTAGGATGGCCCAATAATGGTAATGGTATATTTAAATCAATATAGCATGAAGCATGATCAGAAATTATTATGGAATTATTTCTAACAAAGTTTATCTTATGCAACAAACTGCTAGATGCCAAAAAAATATATATATTCTGCAGAAAGAATGAAAAGTTTGTGAGAAATAGGAGAATTTAGAAAGAGGATGAAAAAATCGAAGGGTAACGGATAGTGGTAAATCTTGCATTTCATTACTGTATAGTACCCTGTATTCACAGATACTTTATTTCGCACTAACAACTGATTTTCCACTTTCACATCCTTTTGAATTAGCACTACAGCGATCAGCTGATATGGCTCCTATAAAAATCCAGTGTCTCTCCCAAAACACACCTGGAATTAATTTTATTGTGCTGCTAAAATAATATTGCCACACAGAGTTGCACTGTAATTACAGTTTGTCCATACTTACAGTACTTGGCTCTCGGGAGGCTGCAACAGAAACTGACAATATCCACTAGATGTTTCAAATGTGGATGGCAACAATCTTGCAGCATCCTCTGGCATTGAGACCCATATTGCTGCATCAGCTGTTCATGAGCACATGAAACATGTCTATACCCGAGTACCCCAAGTAAGTGCCACTTGCATGCTCAGCAGTGTTGTATTGGAACTTGTCAAATGAACTTTTGTTGATTTCTGCTTTTGTTGTTACAGGTGCTGCTATGGAGGCAGAAAAGAAATGAGCAGGAAATGCCCACAGCACCATGTGGTGCTGATGGTGGCGTGGCATCTGAAAGAATGCCAGCATCATTTTTAATTTTTGGACTTCAGTTTCCATTCTTTTCCCTGGATCACTCTGGAATGCTTTTTTTGTTTTGATTATTAAATAAAGGTCAGTTTGAATGCACAAGGAGCTTACCAGTGGTTTCTGGAGAGAATGCGAGCGAATGCAAGTACGAATGCAAGAGGTAGTGTGAGTGAGTGAGTGAGTGAGACTGGGAAAGCGTGTGGAAGGTCTGTATGTTTTTTTCAGCATTTTAATCATGTAAACATGTTTAAGCAGATGTCAACATACAAAATAATGAACCGGGGGACTGGGGGTTACAATATATGGAACATATGTGCGTGTGTGGTGGGAGTGGGTGGGAGCGGGTGTTGTGGCAAAAAGCATCCAATATGGTGGTTGTGTGAGGTGGGAACTCATACTGGTCATGGTAGTAATGTACTGTGTCACATCGTTCTAGTGCTTGTGGACAACTCACACCATAAAGCATACAGCAAAGGATGTGTGTGTGTAAGGGGTGGGTGGTGTGTAGGTGTCAGATAAGTAAATAATAAAGTAAATAATAAAACCAATGCTGGTCTTTGGTCTATACAGTTTCATGTCATGATGTGCATTATTTAATTTTCACTGGTCTTACATATTCGCGGAAAACACTCGTTAAGCTAAAATAGTGAATAGTTAGGACCAGTGAAGATAAGGTACTATACAGTAATAACTAGTTTTGCTGTTTTTGCTTTGCATTCTGGTGCAAAATAAACTCTGTATATCAAGGATAGAGTGAAATTAAAGTTATCTCCTATAATGCATGGAGCATCACAAGAGGCAACATACAAAAATAAATTAGTAAAAAAAAGTCAGGTCCTCTTCATTGGTAGCATAGAAACTGAATATAGACAATTGAGCATTGACTATAGAAAATGTACCACTCGCCCAATGACTGCCAGGGTCAATATATGTCTTAAGTATATAAGGCTGAAGTTTTTTTTTAACAAAAATGGCCACACCTCTGGTGTTATTGGCGCATTCAGTGTGAATTCCTACTGCCTGAAATAAATTATAAAAATATAGTGCATCTTTTATTCAAAGTGTGTTTCTTGGAGTATAGCAAGCAGTTGACTTTTTTACTATTAATATAATTGACCATTTTTCTTATTTTAATTCTATGCTTAGCACCATTCACATTCCATGTCATAATTCTGAGTTTATTCATTCTTAAATCTATTGTTAAATGGCCCCAAGTTTAATTTTCCAGAAAAGCTCAGCACAAGTGAAGCACTGCAAGGTAGGTGGTTCCTATCCAATTCTGTACTGTTAACAACATAACCCCCCTGAATTACAATTGATTTATACCCACGCATGTTTTTTGATGTGATTGATAAGATTTTTATACTTAACCTTGCCCATTCCATTTCTCCAAATCCATATATCCAAAGACCCTCCCACCCTGCCCCTTTAGCTTGCCAGAATTTAAGCAAACTGTCTCTGCCCCTAACATTTCACAGATGACTCCTTATCCACCATGCGTCAGGTATAAAGTGAGCCTAGCTTCCTCAGTTGGAACAAACATGACACATGATTCAGACGAAATCTATCTTTTTTTTCTTCTCTTCCTCCTCCCCCCCACTTCTTGAAAGATTCTTGTAACCTAACATGGCCAAAAGAAAGAAAAAATAAGCAGAAGTGAAAGAAAGCACACAATCCACACTCTCTAATCTACCCTTATTCAATTCTCCTACAGCATATCTTTATTGCTTTATTAAGGTCCTACTTCCCCGTCCCCCTTCTTTTTCACCTTTTCTCTCTGTCCTTCTCCCCTTTTAAAAATCCCAACCAATATAGATCCCAATAATTAAGGAAGATTAAGTTGCCACTACAAAACAAAAACTCTCAAAAATTCTACGAATTTAAAGAAAGCTACGTGTGTGTGTGTGCGGGGGGGGGCTCCTACAGTCTCTCAATCTTGCCCTTTCTACTACAAGTTACATTTTTGAATGAAGTAATATAATCCTGTTATATTTTTTCAGAAGTCTCCTTAATATTTAAAACAGCCTCAGCTTCTTGTGTTGGTACAGAAACAACTTGTTTGGTTATTGTTTGTAACGGGGTAGTGGAGGGAAGTATTTCATACTGAATCCTTTTTTGAAGAGCCTCTGTCACTTCTTGCCGAGAGTAAAAAAAAAAAAAAAATTTTCCCTCAATATTTACTCAGAGTTTACAGGATATAGTAGACATGATGGGATTCCCTTACTTTCTAATGGTATCCCTGACCTGATTGAAAGATTTTCTTTTTACCAATATGAGGGAGGCAAGTTTGGGAATACCTGTAATCTGATCCTGTTTTAATAAAGGCCGATCTTCACGTTGGCCTTATAAAGAATCTTCTCCCGATCCTGATAACGAAGTGTTCTAGTATACATAAATCTGGGACAAAAATCATTCTGTTTTGTAGATTGAGTTCAATCTTTTGTTCAGGGAGTTTTAGGCCCAAATGTTTTGACATTTCTTTGCAAAAAAACTTGATCAGAGCCTTCCACTCCAATAGGTAAGTTCCCTATTTTTATGTTACCCCTTTGAGACATTGTTTTCAGATTTTCTAGCTTTATTGTTAAAGCTTCTAATTCTTTGGTGTGAATCAAAAGGTTATTTGACAGTTTTGGTAACTGATCTTCCACAAGGCCCTCTCTCTGTTTACAGGCATCAGCTCTTAAAGTTAACACTTCCAATTTGCTTACCACTTCCGAGAATTTTTTATCTAAAATAGATATTGCTGAGTTTACATTGCCAAACCTAGCTTTTAGTTCCTGCAGAATTTGCTGTTGAGAGTCCTCATATTTATTAGTGATAAGAGAAACTTCTGAAGAGGCTTCTGAAATAGCTAACCCTGAAGCTTCCATTGCTTCAGCCTAGGTATGATTTTTAATTACTTCTGCATTGTGTTTCACCTGTGTTTTGTCATATTTCTCAGATTTATCTGACTTCTCCATATTTTTAACTGCTCTTGTTTTTAGTAGAGAAGTCATTCCAGTGGAGGTAAAAGAAACTCTGCTACAAACTGGCGAGTCAAGTTACCCCACAATAGATTGCTGAGCTCCTGAGAAATGCCTCAAGTTACATATAGCATTTGTTTTTCTCCCTACACCCTTTGTAGCAAACACAGAGTTGCTTTCAAGGATAGAAGAAATAGTATTTGTTTATGTTGAACTTATAGCCATGCTATTCGAACGAGTTCCCATTCAGTAAGTGATCCCTACATGTTTTTAATGATTGCTTCCACTTCTATTAAAGCACTAGCCTCTAATGTATCAACAGGTAAGAAGAACGTACCTTTCTCTGATGGTGGCTGCAAATGTTTTACCTGTGCTGGGTGTACAGTAGAAAAGCACTTGTCTGTGTCTACTTGGTAAATGCTGGTATTTTCTCTGGTCTTTCATCTTGCTGTTTTTTATAGCTTTTGATGAGGCTGCATTGTCCAGAAGTTCCGTCAGCTCAGAAACTCATTGATAACATTTTGACATACCCAGAAGAAAAGCAAAGAGATTTAATACAGTTTGAACACCACCTTAGGCAATTAATTCAGTGAGCATTACAACCGGGGAGCTCACAATGCACAGTTAGTGCTCAGTTCACCATCTTGTATAAGCTCTGCCCACTGGATCCTCCTCTCTGAGAATGACAGTGGGGAGATCTCCAGGGTTATTTTGTGGGACTCTTTAAAAACTGTTTTGAGAGGGGATCTTATTAGTTATGCTTTCCATTTAAAAAAAAACAGGAGAAGAAACACTTTCAAACCTACAGGCCAACTTGGAAGAATACCAGTATTTCTATGCACTGGGAGATATAACTCAGGGTCCCCAGATCCCCAAACTACAGAAGAATTACAGGATGTGTTAAATGCTAAAACAGAAATGGCCCTTCACTACCTAAAGCAGAGGTTTTACAAGGCAGGAGCCTAGGTCTCCAAAGTGTTGGCCTTCAGACTTCATCAGCAGGTATTACAGGGAACTGTGATGGATGTCCATGATCCTCAGTCAGAACAATTGGGCTCAGACCCTGACCATATTTTGCTGGCTTCCCACAATTACTATCAGACCTTATATGGTCCTGTGTGTTCATCACCATCATTAGACTATTCTTCTTACCTCCCTCCCTTACAGCTCCTTAAACTCCCTCCTGGGTTGGCCCAAATATGGACTGCTCCCATCTCATTAGCTGTACTTATGGTGGTGATTAAAAATTTAAAAACTGGAAAAAGCTCTGGCCCAGAAGGTTCTACTGAGGAATTTTTTAAACTTCTCTGCTCCATCTTGGCACATCCCTTTCTCTAAGCTTCATACTAAGGTTCATACTAAGGTATGAGGAGATAAAAAGGTGGTTAGCCCATAAATGCTCCTATCCCATTACCCATAATACTTCAGATGATTTCCTCCTGGAATATAGGAGTGAAGCATGTTTTTGAATTGTCTTTTATTTTTACTGGCAATAACACCCAGGGGCAGTTGATTACATGGATACACAACTCTCTCAGTGTAAAAGGCCTTTCTTTTATTAGTGTTAAATTCCCTCTACATTCGTGGTCCCCTTGTGCTTATTTCGTCACTTTTAAATTCAAAATTCAGTTCATTAAGTAGATAATCATCTTGGATGGTATCATAACATATTAGCCTGAAAATAGTCATTTTATGGCTAGTGCACTTACCTGGTTAACAAAAAATTAAATAAATAAATTAGTATGTCCCCCCTTATACATCTAGGGCAGGATTCACGGAGATTATGAAAGTCCTGCAGCTGTGACAAAACTTTGGCTCCAAAGGGTGACCACTTGTGGGGCCATTGGAGTCCCGCAGTGGCTGGTATTCACAAAGGTGGAGTCGGATTATGACCAGCTCCATGACTTACGGCAGCTTGCGGGTGATGTCACTAAGGAGATCGCTGCAGCTGCGGAGAGTTGCTATGGCCGGTGGGAGCAGCTGTAACACCCTCTGCAACTGCTGCAGCTGTGAATCACAACCACCGCCGCTGCGGGTGATTTCAGTTGGCTACTGCAGTTGTGGAGTGGGACTTAGGTCTCGAACGCTTTGAGAATCCTGCCCCTAGTCTCAAAGGACATGAGGTTTAGCTTTTGTAGGTGTTCACAATACAGTATATTTCTTATATTGTATATTATTCTGGTGCCATGCCTTTATATTTTTTCTGTTATTTCTGCCACCCCTTGTTATTGGATCCCACAATGAACTTCCGCAATCCAGTAATGGTCTAATGTAAAATCTATATAAAGGCATAATAACCTGTGCATGTCTACTTCAAAAATTACGTTTTATGGTCCACAGTACCCTTCTAGCCTTAGCTATATGGCTGTTGAGGAGTGACTCATAAGTCAGATTATTATTTATGATTATTACTAAATTTTTTACTTCATTAGATACTCGAAGCAGCTTTCTTTTAGGAGGTATACTTCCTTAATATTCTGTCTCCCGAAGTGTATAATGCAGCATTTATCCTCGCTAAAACTCATGCCTTTGCTGTCTGCCCACCGCAACATTTTATCTAAGTCCCCTTTGTATACATAAATACATAGATACATAGCTACATATACAGTGTCAGCAGATAAGGGCCTATGGCCCACCTAGTCTGCCCATTTGAGCTTGTAAGTTCACTTTATGTTTTCCTAGAAGTCTGTTGCCCCTTACCCCTGACCTCCAGAATTCCTTTATGTCTATCCCATGCATTCTTACATCCCATGATTGTCGCAGCCCTCACCACTTCTTCTGGCAGGGTGTTCCACTTGTCTACCACCCATTCTGTGAAGAAATTCTTCCTCATGTTTCCTCTGAATCGACCTCCCTCCAACTTCATCCCATGCCCTCTAGTCCTGGAACATCTTTTTCACTTAAAAATAGTGTATTCCTGCACCCTATTCCTCCCTGTAAGATACTTGTATCTCTCTATCATATCCCCCTCTCTCCCTCCTCTCCTCCAGGGAGTACATGTTCAGTTCCTTCAACCTGTCCTCATTGGACTTGTGATGCAATCCATGTGCCATCTTTGTTGCCCTCCTCTGAACCTTCTCTACCTTGTCTATGTCCTTACGTAGGTAAGGTGTCCAGAACTGTACACTGAACTCCAGGTGGGGCCTCACTAGTGTTTTGTATAGTAGAATTATGACCTCCCTTTTCCTCCTGGTGATGCCCCTGCCTATACATCCCAGCATCCTATTTGCTTTACCAGCTGCCTTGTCACACTGTTTCCCTACCTTGAGGTCATCAGAGATGATAACCCCAAGATCCCTTTCCTGCTTGGTGCATGCTATATCCTCACCCCCCCAACTGATATATTGTGCCAGGGTTTTTGTGCCCCATATGCATTATCTTGCTCTTCTTTACATTGAATTTCAACTGCCAAACCCCTGATCATTCTTCAAGTTTCTGCAGGTCCATTCTCATTCTGTCTACACCCTCTGGTGTGTCTACTCTGTAACAGAGCTTTGTGTCATCAGCAAACAGTGAAATTCTGCCTTGTAGGTCCTGCGCAATGTCACTGATGAAGATGTTGAATAGGACCGGTCCCAGCACTGATCCCTGTGGTACCCCACTGGTCACTCTTCCCTCTGTGGAGTGACAGCCATTTACCACCACCGTCTGTGTCCTGCCGCCCAGCCAGTTACCTACCCACCACACTACTGTCCTGCCCACATCAATATTCCCCAGTTTGTGTAGTCTTCTATGTGGCACATTGTCAAAGGCCTTGCTGACCTCCAGATAGGCCATGTTCACTGCCCTCCCCTGATCCACCTCCCTAGTCACCCAGTCAAAAAATTCAATGAGGTTGGTCTGACATGACCTCCCCCTGGTGAAACCATGCTGCCTTGTATAGAGGCTGTGTTGTTATTATTAGTGATTAAAGCAAGTCTTGCATCATTCACGTTTGCTTAGCCAGTTAGTTACCTGCTTACCCATGTTTGTCATAAAAATCTGAAACAACATCAGTCTCAAGAATGACCCCTGCGGCACCCCAGTCATCACCTGTACAGGGGCAGAATGGTAGCCATTTATAAACACTCTCTGAGTTCTGTTTCCCAACCATCTGACAAGCAATTTTACTAGTCTATGATCCATTTATTTATATCGATTAGACTTTGTAGAATATCCCAATGTGGAACTTTATCGAAAGCCTTAGAAAAATCCAGATAAATACAATCAACCGGCACACCCCTTTCCAAAGCTACAGATGTTTTCTCATAAAAACACAGCAGATTGGTCACACATGATCTGTCAGTTGTGAAATCATGCTGAACTATATCACCCTGTCCACTGCTTTTGATGTATTTGTTTATACTTTCTTTAAGTATTGTTTCCATTAACTTCCCTGGCACAGATGTTAAACTTATAGGTCTATAGTTTGTGTGGTCTGCCCTATTTCCCTTTTTGTGTATTGGCACCACACTTACCCTTAACCAGTCTGGTGGAGCTTCATTATCAGCAATAGATTCTGAGAACAGAATTTTTAGTGGTGTGGCTACATAGGGTGATAGGAGTTTTAGCATTTTTTGGGAGATGTTATCTGGTCCTGCAAAATTAAAATGTTTCAACTTATTTGTTACCTCTGTAATGCTTTTAAGTGTAATATTTACATCAATCTCTGTATTTACTGGAATTTCCTTAGATAGGACTGTCTGTTTAGAGAATACGGAGCTAAAATAAGCATTAAAAGTGTTTGCCATGGTCTCCAGTTCATGTATACGTGTATTATTCACCATTATAGAGCATAGGCTAGAATTAGTCTTTCGTAATGAGTTCACATATCCATAAAACTCTTGCATGTTTTTGTTTGCATTAGTGGCTATACTTTCTTCCATCTTTTGCTTATTTTTTTAAATCATATATTTACATTTTCTTAACAGTTTTGTACTGGCTATATGCTTGTTCAGTTCCTGTTTGCCTAAATTTCACACACATTTTCTGTTTCCATTTTAATAGTTTTTTAATGGTTTATTTAACCATTTTGGTTTTATGTCTTTACTATTGTATTTCCTGAATTTCATTATACAGTACGTTTATCGCATATAGCGAATATTTGCATTTTTATGATGTCCCACATTTTGGTTACCGAGTTGCCTTTTAAACTTTCATCCCAGCAAATATTCTGTAGGTCTTCCTGAATAAGAGGTACGTTTGCAGAAGCAAAGTTATAAATTTCCTGACATCCTTTCAGTACTGGTACATAGTCCTGTACATTAATCTTTACACAGTTATGGTCACTATTTCCCAGCAGCATTAGAACACAGCAGTCTATAATATTTAATTTGTGTGTTGCTGAAACCATGACAAGAATATGTTCCCCTGTTCCTGTACGAACTGAGTAAGACCAAGTTTTTTTTTAACTCTGTTTCTTCACCTCCTTCAGGGAACTCTCTCCAGCATCCTCTGACCTCTGGGATCTACCTCCCACCTGAGACACCTCCTTCTCCCTCACTCCATCCCAACAAATCCCCCAGATCTGAACCCCCCAGGGAAGGGCCACCCTATCAACCCAGGATGCTCTATCCATAGTGTAGAGTGCTGGGCCAAGTACGTGGGGCATGACAAGGAGAGCACCCTGTGTTGGGAGTGTGATCTGGGGCAGAGGTGCCTTCACCTATCCTGAGGGAGGGGATTTTTCACTTGTTTCCTCCCAAGGAGTGTGGTATACAATGATGCCTGTACACAGCTGCCCTGCCAGTGTCTGCTGCACTCTGCCCCTTGTGTTGACTGGGGAACCTGCAGTACTCCCAATCTCCATCAGGGCCACCAGGACACTGGGCATCCCTGGATCTCACCCCAGGGAAAGGAGAGCAGTCCTCTGGATGCTCCATCCTCTCACTCCCCTGCCAACTCCCAGCTTCCTGAGTCCATCTCTGAACCCATGGCACGATGTGTGGCATGCAGTGCCTCAACCCTCAGCACCACCGGGCCAGACAGTAAGTCCAAGTTATGCACTGTCTCAAGGAATGATTTACTTTGTAGTTTAATTGCTACATACTCCTGCCAGTTAATGTCACTTAAATTTAGATCTCTTGAGAAGATCACTCTACCAATATCACATGCCTTTACGATTTCTTCAGATATTAGGTCAGTAATTTCATAGTCTGCATTTGAAGGTCTATAGCCAATATTGATTCCATACTCTTGTTATTACAATCATCTATACTAATCCATAAGGATTCTATTTTGTTGGTATCTTTTTTGATTCTCTCTGATATATTTGTAGATTTTATTTTATTGGATATATATGCTGCTACTACTCCTCCTCTCCTCCCCTTTCTGTGAAGGTGGTATACTGTATAACCTGGGTTGTCTCTACCCCAGACATCATCCTCCATCCATCAAGTCTCAGTTATCAGAGTTATTCCTATGTTTTTTTCCTGGCTGTAGAATTGCTTCAAGTTCTTCCTTTTATTTCGCAGGCTCCTTGCATTAATTGGGTAGCAGTCCAAAGCTTTACTGGTATTCTTATTGTTATTCTTGTGTTGGGCAAGTTTTTGGTTAGTTATTGTTGTTTGAACCACTCCCCAAGTCAGTTGAACTGTTCTGCAGTTGTGAGAACACTGCTTATCATGGTAACTAAAGTACATTTGCCCACATTATTTAGGTTTAACCCATTTTTAGCATACAATTGCCTCTGTAACTAAAATTTATCCCAAGTATTTATAAAAATGACATCTGCCCCCTCACATTTATTTTGTAATCTAGCATTAATCCTTTGTGTGGTGTTATTTCTTTCTCTATGGCAATTTAAGTTGGGTAACAATCCCAAGATTATTGGTTTGTGTCCCATACTCATTTTTGTAGTTATATCCATGATTTCCTCTATGATGCCCTTCTCATGGTCCTTACATAAATTGTTTATACCAATGTAAAGTACAATTATTTGGGATTCTAGCTTTTTCTCAACGATCTTAGAGAAAATGGCTTCTGTGTCAGCTACCCGTGCTTCTGGCAGATGGGTCACTGTTCTAGTTAGCTCATCTGTACTTCAGATTATGCTATCTGTCTGTCTTAAAATAGAATCCCCTATAACCAGAATGTTCTTCTTAGTAACCATATTTTCAGCCACTTCTGGCTATTTGTTCCTAATTGTTGCTAAAGGTGCATATTTGTTTAGTAGTGCTATATCTGCTATGCCTAGAGCCTGCCTATCCTTTGTTTTTTGGCTGAGAGCTCACAGTAGCCCAATCCAAGTAATCTTGGACCCTCTTATTCCCAATTACTAATGTCTACAGTTATATTATCCTCATCAAGCTGTAGGCTCTTTGTAAATTTCCCAAACTACAAGGGCTGATATTTCCTGACCCACTACACAACAGTTGTTCCTTCAACATCTTAACTTCCTGTGATAGCTGACTTATTTGAAAACACTTTTGACATACATATGCTTATGATTCTAGAGGTGGTTTCATAATATTATACATCTGACAAGTGTTACATTTAATGAGTTTGCCTACATTACACAGGCTTTGTAAGATACCTTTTGTGTCTTTAACATTTGCCATGCATGTCACTGTTTAGATCACAGGCTAACCGCTTGCAATGTAGAGCTGTTTACAAGCAGCTCACTAAGGTTGCTTACTTTTAGAAAAAAAAAACATTGCTAACATTACTGAAATAGTAACTAAACATTGGGAAGTTCTTAAAGGGGATCCAGATGTTAGGGGCCATATAGGTGATAAGCCTAGGATTTCATTGTGGAGGGGACACAATTTAGCAAATTTGCTTACACACAGTCTATATATGAAACCACAACAATTACATACCTCTTGGCTTCTGTCAAAACCAATAGGATGTTTCCACTGTAGCAACTGTAGTATCTGTAAATTTTGCCCACACGGTTGAGTGTTCCTGCATCCATACATAGTAAGTAAGAAAACTTAAATTCAGCAATTTATTAATTGCTCAACCATGTTTGTGATCTACATTGTACAGTGTACCTGGCCACTTATATATGTGGGTAGGACAAAAAAAAAAAACCTTTGCGTGAATGTATGCAGGAGCATATCTGAGCCATCCAGAGGCCAGCACCCAATACATCAACAGGTGTTCATTTTGAGAGATGCCACAAAAAAGACACCATTGATTTTAAATTTATGGGAGTGGACCATTTTACAGATACCACTAGAAGTGAGGACAGATTAAGTAAACTTTCCAAGTGTGAACAGAAATGGATTTATACTATGGCAGCACTTTCTCCCCAGGGACTGAATGACAGTCTGGACATTCCAGTATTTTTATAAGTATCTTTGTCTAAATAAAGAACAGTGTCACTGAAATCTTCTTACTTACAAAACATGTTTTAAACTTGGTTTAACCCAGGGATAACATGATTGCTTTGGATACTATAGTATATATGTGTATATATATATATGTAATAGATATACCACTCTGAGGTGTGTGGTCGTGCTCTGATATCGCACGCCTTGGTGCACGTCAACTGCCCAAGGTGTGCATATATCAGAGCATGACCGCACACCTCAGAGTGGTTTATCTATCTTATAAATGTCAAAATTGTTTTGGAGGGGTAAAGTGCAGTGTGGTCGTGTTCTGATACGCACAGTCATGAGATGCTCATCATCCAATAAAACTACAACAATTTCCCTACCCATTTATAAATATATATATATATATATATATATGTAATAGATAAACCACTCTATGATGTGCGTTCCGCTCTGATATCACGCATGCCTTTGTGTGCATTGTACGCACGAGGCTGCAGGCCGAGTATGTCAACCACCCAAGGCGTGCATATATCAGAGCGTGACCGCACACCTCAGAGTGGTTTATGTATCTTATAAAATGTCAGAATTGTTTTGGAGGGGGGTAAAAGTGCAGGTGTGCAGTCGCGCTCTGATATTTATTTTATTTTATTTTATTTAGTTTTTGTTGACTGGGTAAGTGCACTAGGCAGATTCTGCCTATTTTCAGGCATGACCCAGTGGAGGGGGATACAGATGAATGCCAACTGACCTTGAACCATATTAAGCTGTTGGTGGTATTTTTAGTGAATGAGGGAAATTTGGCCAGACCACCGGGGAAACTTTCCCTACTCTTTTTCATGAAGTGCCATAGGATCTTTAACATCCACCTGATCTACCACCAGAACAGGCAGATGGGACCTCAGTTTAATGTCTCATCTGAAAGACAGCACCTCAGGAGTGCAGCACCCCCCTCATGCTGCACTACAGTGTCAGTATTGGGATATTAACCCAAGTGTCTGGTGTGGGGATAGAACCCATAGCCTTCTAATCTCCCAGCCTCAGAGGCAAGTGTGCTACCTGCTGAGCCACTGATAACTGATATACGCATGGTCACCTGATGGTCTTAGTCCATTGCCATTGATTCCTTATTCTAGCCCATTTTATAAATATATATATATATATATATATATATATATATATATACATATATATATATATTCATGGCAAAAAAAACTCCATTTAATGCATCAGTTAGGGTTGTTCCACAGTGACAAAAGTGAGGAAATTCGATTTTAGGGTTCCCAACCCCTTGCACCTCACCCTGCCTCCACCAACAGGCATCGGGGTGTGCATTGGGATTGTTGTTCCTAACTCTCACCCCATTCCATGTGCAAACAAACTGAGGTGTGCAGTATAGAAGAATGGGGTGAGAGTAATGAATGTCAACCCCAATGCACACCCCGATGCCTGCTGGTAGGGGCAGGGTGGGGGTGGGGTGCAAGGGGGTGGGAACTCTAACATCGAATTTCCTCACTTTTGTCGCTATGGAGCAACCCTAACTGACGCATTAAACAGAGTTTTTTTGCCATGAATTTCCCTTCTTTTTGAGAATGTGCACTATAAATAGTGAAGTAATGGCAACGCAAATGAAAGCCTAAATGCTAATGCATATGGTGACACAAACGTAAATGATAACACAAATGGTAATACAACACAAGCGCAAATGTTTATGAAAACAGAAATGTAAAAGCAAGCGCATGCAGAAACACAAACCGTAGTGCACACGGACAAGGTAACATAATTGGAAACACAGACACTTACGCTAACAGCAGTGATGACACCAAAGGAAACACAAACAGAAACGCAAATGCAAATGTAAGCACATATGCAAATGCAAATGGAAATGCACACATTGATGCAAAAATAAATGCAAACAAAAACAGTAATGGAAATGCAAATGTTAACAGTTACACAAGTGCAAACGAAAACGCAAAGGGTAACGCACACGGTGGCATTGATGGGAACGGTAACGCAAACGGAAATGCAAATGCATATGATAACGTGCATGGTCACAGTACCGCAATAGGAAATGCAAATGCTAATGGTAGCAGCAACGATGAAGCCAAAGGAAACACAAATGCAAACAGAAGCGCATACGCAAACGCAAATGGTAATGCACATGGTGATGCAAAATGAAATGCAGACAAAACCAGTAATGGAAACACAAATGTTAACAGTAACACAAACACAAGGGCAAAAGAAAATGCAAAGGTTAATGCACATGGTGGTGTAGACAGGAATGGTAATGCAAACGTAAACATAAACACAAGTGCATACAGAAACGCAAATTGTAATGCGCACAGTCACAGTGCCACAATAGGAAATGCAAATGCTAATGGTAACAGCAATGATGACACCAAAGGAAATGCAAATGGAAGTGTGTGTGCAAATGGTAATGCATACGGTGACGCAAAACGAAATGCAAACAAAACCAGTAACGGAAACATAAATGTTAACAGTCACGCAAACGCAAGTGCAAATGAAAACACAAAGGGTAAGGCACAGGGTGGTGTAGATGGTAATGGTAACACAGACAGAAACACAAACACAAACGCATACAGAAATGCAAATGGTAATGTGCATGGTCACGGTACCGCAATAGGAAACACAAATGCTAATGGTAACAGAAACGATGACACCAAAGGAAACGCAAACGGAACTGCATACACAAAAGCAAGTGGTAATGCACACAGTGATGTAAAATGAAATGTAAACAAAACAGGTAATGGAAATGCAAATGTTAACAGTAACACAAACGCACGTGCAAACGAAAACACAAAGGGTAATGCACACGATGGTGTAGATGGGACCAGTAATGCAAATGCAAGCACATACGGAAATGCAACTGGTAATGCGCACGGTCACGGTACTGCAATAGGAAATACAAATACTAAAAGTAACAGCAACAATGATGCCAAAGGAAACGTAATCAGAAGCGCATACGCATACGCAAATGCGAATGGTAATGCACATGGTGATGCAAAACGAAATGCAAACAAAACCAGTAATGGAAACATAAATGTTAAGAGTAACGCAAACACAAGCAAAAATGAATTCTATCTGTAATCATATTCACAAGCCACAGTAAAGAAGAATGGGGTGACATTTAGGCCTCACAACCCCAATGACACACCCCATCACCTGTCAATCTCGGGATGATGGGTGGGTCTACAAGGGGGGAATGGGGCAATCCTAAAGGTCTCATTTCCTGACTTTTGTGTTTTAACCTAAATGATGCATTAACATAGATTTTTGCATATATATATATATATATATATATATATATATTAGAGCCAAAACTCCGTTTAATGCATTAGTTAGGGTTGTTCTAGCGACAAAAGTGAGGAAATTCGCTGTTAGGGTTGAAAACCCTAACTCGAGGTCACCCCAGCACCCACACACACAGACACACACACACACATTCAAGTATGGGGGAGGACCAAGTCAACACAACCAATGACAGACATCCAGCAGCAGGTGACAGAAATAACAAACAATTGTCTAAATGTACTACGAGACATCCCCACCCACCTGACCAGGTACTGCATGCTCAGTGGAGATCAACAGCAAAACTGAGGCCATGTACACCAAACGTACACATCCCTGATTGCAGCTGCACACAACGTACCACACTTAGTAGTTGCATGGCCTTACCTACCGATGCCCACCACACCACACCACACCACTTGTGGTGGCCACCTGAAACAATAGAGTTAAACAAAACCAAGGAGTTGTACAGGTATAATATCTCTGATTATAACAAGGGTTTGAGAAATGCAGCTTTCTAATTGACTGTAAACATTGTAATAGCCTTATGTTTAGTTTTTATTAACATACATGTAGAGCCTAACCATATGATGAACATGGTTTAATGCTGTTTAAAAACAGTTTTATTATGATAGCAATAAGCCACTCCCAGGTATTATGTTAATGGTCAGTTTATCACTGTCTAGCGACATGTGGCACTTGGCTATGCCTCATTCAACATTAAACCCCTACAGGGTGATTAACAGACCATTTAACATAACTGTTGGTCATGCCTTATTGCTTAATTGCCTTTATGAGTAGATACTCTCCCTCTGCTAGGCACTGCAGCAGCTTTGCAACACAGTGTCCCACCCAGTTACACCATACACTGTCTAGTTGCTGGAGAATGGCTGTGAATATGAACTCATGAAGATGAACAGTGTAACTTGATCATTACAGTCATCAAAACCCTAGTGTGATTATAACTGACAGACTCAGTGATAGAGGATAACCTCTGCTGTCCTAGTACATTTACCCCATTATGAGTTAAATCAATACTAAAAGACATTCTGTTTATATCTACACCATACCTACTTGATTCCTGTTGTAGCAGAATTAACATAGTTATCACTTTGATAGCATCAGTGACAGAAGTGTGCAACCCAAACAGTAGGCATACAGCCTGAGTATGAAACAACTGTTAAAAAAATCACACTGTGTCCATAAATGGCATAGATCACTCATTGCAACAATAGCAAATGTATTAGTATTTGAATAAGTTAGTCATCACAGATGCAATGAGATTGTCTTTATCAGGTACAACATACTCAGTAAGTGCCTACAGGAAAATCTATCCTATATACATGTCCGATACAGGTACATCATTGTTGGCTCAGTAGTGCTATGATATTTAGAAGTTGCTTGGCCTGATCCATGCAATTACAATCTTTCTTACAAAGAATACTTACTGCATCTTTAATATTGAAACACACTGAAGGTCTATGTATGTACATCAGCAGTACACCTTCATCAGTAAGAATGCATGTGATACTGGCAGTACCAATTTCACAGCATTGAACAGGCAATGCTTTTCCATACGTTTACATCAGCCTCTCTATGTTGAGTAAACCATTGCAGTAAATGTACTACTATGTAAATCACCTACTAAATGTATCACTACTTTTATCTTGAGCATGCTAGTGTCTTGTAGTTAATGTATGTGCTTCTCTTAATTAATGTATACTCAGTAGTGTTAAAACCTTTCTACAACTGTCATCATGCACCTTCAGCATTTATATTGAATAACGGCACAGTACCAGTTGTGGTGTGGTGTGGGGCATCGGTAGGTAAGGCCATACAACTACTAAGTGTAGTGCGTGTGTGCAGCTGCAATCAGGGATGTGTACGTTTGGTGTACATGGCCTCAGTTTTGCTGTTGATCTCCACTGAGCATGCAGTACCTGGTCAGGTGGGTGGGGATGTCTGTAGTACATTTAGACAATTGTTTGTTATTTCTGTCACCTGCTGCTGGATGTCTGTCATTGGTTGTGTTGACTTGGTCCTCCCCCATACTTGAATGTGTGTGTGTGTGTGTGTGTGTGTGGTGCTGGGGGTGAATTCGGAGTTAGGGTTTTCAACCCTAACAGCGAATTTCCTCACTTTTGTCACTGTGGAACAACCCTAACTAATGCATTAAACAGAGTTTTTTGCCTCTAATTTCCCTTTTTTTTGAGAATGATATTGAGAAATAGTGAATGTAATGCGGTGGCAGGCGCGGGGCCCTTTGGGCCCCGCGCTCCCGCCACATGATGTCTTGTGGCATAGTAACAGGAGCAGCAATGCAAACAGAAATGCTAACAGTGGCACACATGGTAACACAAGCCGAATGATAACAGAAGAGTGCATGCACGTGGCGTAAGACGGAATGGTGTGCCACGTGATGTCTGGTCACATAGTAACATGGTGCCTGTAAATGGAAATGTCAATGGGCATGGTGACGAAAGTGAAACAGAAAGAGAAACAGTGCAGTACACACAAATGGCAAAAAAGTAACAAGCATAGCGCAAATGAAAGCGCAAGGATGGCCATGCGTGGTGGCATTGGGGTGTGCATTGGGATCATCAGCCTAACTCTCACCCCATGACCTGTGTAAAGCAGCAGAAGTATAGGAGAATGGGGTGAGTTAGGACTCATGATCCCAATGCACACCCCAATGCCGGTTGGGGGTGGGTGGTGGTGCAAGGTTTTTCAACCCTAACAGCGAATTTCCTCACTTTTGTCACTGTGGAACAACTCTAACTAATGCATTAAACTGAGTTTTTTGCCTCTAATTTCCCTTCTTTTTGAGAATGATAACGAGAAATAGTGAATGTAATGCAGCGGCTCCCGCCACATGATGTCTTGTGGCATACTAACAGGGACAGCAACGCAAACAGAAATGCTAACAGTGGCGCACATGGTAACACAAGCATGAATGAGAACAGAAAGGGTAACGCACATGGTGGAGTAGACGGGAATGGTCTGCCACGTGATGTGTTGTCACATAGTAACATGGTGCCTGCAAACAGAAATGTCAATGGGCATGGTGATGTAAAGTGAAACAGAAAGATAAACAGTACTGTAGACAGAAAATGGCAAAAAATAAGCATAGCGCAAATGAAAAGCATAAGGATAAGCATACATGGTGGCGCAGAGCGTCCAACGGTAAGTGAACGGACGGCAGGCACAAGCGGAAAGAGCAACAGTAACAGTAATGTAAGCGCCAGGCTGGTTTCTCCAAAACCTGCATTGAGAAAGACAGTGAGTACAAATAATGTATGCAAAATAATGAGTATCAGCGCAGAAAATGAGATCTTGGAATACTAAATACATTATATCTCAGGAACCGTCGACGTAGAAAAAAAATTTAAAAGTCATATTATTTACAACTGTCCTGGCTAATTTGTATCTTAGCCCTTGAGGGGTCTAAGAAATTTTCGACAGAAGCGTCCAAGTATCTCGCACTGTTTCGAGATACGGGCCCTGAAAGGCGCGGCAAATGCCGTAATGTTATCCTATGGGAAAAAAAGAAAAGTTCAGAGCACCATAACTTTGCCTCCCTGTAATGTTTTTTCAACAAACCACTGAAAGGCACATCTGTGGGCTGTTGGCTGTCTTCTCTCCAAATTTCAGGTAAAAAGACCAAACCGTTATTTTGCAGCAGGGATCCAAAGGATTTCTGTTATGCGTTGGGCGCCGTAATGTTATCCTATGGGAAAACCCATCAATTTTGGAGTGCTGTAACTTTGCCGCCATGTGATATTTTTTCACCAAACTACTGAAAGGCACATCTGTGGACTGTTGGCTGTCTTCCCTTCAAATTTCAGGAAAAAGACCAAACCGTTATTTTGCAGCAGGGTGCCAAAGATTCCTGTAATGCTTCGGGCGCCGTAATGTTATCCTATGGGAAAAACTGTCAACTTTGGAGTGCCATAACTTTGCCGCCGTGTAATATTTTTTCAATACAACACTGAAAGGCACATCTGTGAGATGTCGGCTGCGTTCCCCTCCAAATTTCAGCCCAAAACTCCCAACGGTTATTTTGCAGTGCAGTGCCAAAGAATTGCTGTCATTTTCCCACAGACTAGAAAATTACTGTTGCAATTTGCGAAAGCTTTCGCAAAAATTTGCGACACTTTCGTGAGCACGAAAGTAATTTGCGAAAGTACTTTTTCCAGAAATTTGAAAAACATATTTCTGGGGTGTTTTACCACAAAATAAAGACATGGCAAGCATCCTCAGGGCCCGACTAGGTGAATACAAAAAAAATTAGGTTGCTAGAGGGTCCCAAATTTAAATGCCAATCATTTTTCTGATCACCAACTGAAAACAAAATGGCCGATTTGTGAAAGTAACAGGCCCATTTGCGAAAGTAAAAATGCATTTACGAAAGTGTTGAACTTTTTGTTAACTTTTCCCATTGACTTATAATGGGAAACTGTTTTTTGAATAACTTTTGAACCGTTTAATATTTTTTCACGAAATCTTAGAAAGGCACATTGGGGACCCCAGCTGCATGTTCCCTAAAGATTTCGGGCCAGTCACGCAAACCGTATGACCTGTAGGTGCGACCACAGAATTCCAGAAAAGCGTAAATGCGCGCACAGATCACGCTTAATAACTCCGCAACCGTATATCCGATCAGTATGAAACTTGGCATATCCCAAGGCCTATGGGTCTTGATCATACATTCCACATTTCAGGCAAATCCATCAAATGGTTGCAAAGTTATTAAGGTGCAAAATTTTGGGTTTAACATGGAAATGGCTCCTCAACCCTTACTATGGTAGCACTACCGTGCTACCATAATATATATATATATATATATATATATATATATATACATATATATTTTGCAAAAAATGTGTTTACTACATCAGTCAGTGTTAAAGTGACAAAAGTGGAGAAATGAGATGTTAGGGTTGAGCCCCTTCAACCCACCACTCCATCCCCCCATCCCCCACATCCTCCACAGACTGACAGATACCGGGGTGTACCATGGGTTCACAAGGCCCAACTCTCATACCATCCCATGTGGAAACAGGTTGACATGCTGCAGTGAAGGAGAATGGGGTAAGAGTTAGGCCTCACGACCCCATGGCACAATCCAGCATCTGTCAGTCTGTGGAGGATGGTGGAGTGGGGTGGTGGGGGGGTTAGAGGCTCAACCCTAAAGTCTAATTTTTCCACTTTTATCGCTTTAACCTTGACTGATGCATTAAATTAAGTTTTTTGGAAAGAATATATATATATATATATATATATATATACATATATTAGAGGCAAAAAAATCCATTTAATGCATCAGTTAGGGTTGTTCCACAGTGACAAAAGTGAGGAAATTCAGTGTTAGAGTTAAAAGGCCCCCTTGGACCCTCCAGCCCACCCCCAACTGGCATCGGGGTGCACGTTGGGGTCATCGGCCCTAACTCTCACCCCATCACATGTGTAAAGAAGCAGAGGTATAGGAGAATGGGGTGAGAGTTAGGACTGAAGACCCCAATCCTCACCCCAATACCGGTTGGGGGGGTGGGCTAGGGAGTCAAGGGTTTTTTTTAACCCTAACACCAAATTTCCTCGCTTTTGTTGCTGTGGAACAACCCTAACTGATGCATTAAATGGAGTTTTTAGACTCTAATTTCCCTTCTTTTTGAGAATGAGGACGATAAATAGTGAATGGAATGCAGTGGCAGGAGCATGGGGCCCAAAGGGCCCCAAGGTTCCACCACATGATGTCTTATTACATAGTAACAGGAACTGCAAAGCAAGCACAAGCGGCAACAGTTACGCACATGGTAAAGCAAATGTAAATGATAAAGCAAACATTAATAGAAACGCAAGCATAAAGTGATGCAGAAGCGAACCGCGACACAAACGGACACGCAAGCTCATACAAAAATGCAACTGGTAACTCGCACAGTGACAGCACTGGAATTGTAAATGCAAATGTTAAGTGTTACAGCAACAAGAACGTCAAAGGTAACAGAAATGAAAACAGTAACGGAAGCCCACACATAAATGCAAACTGTAACACGCACAATACCGCAATTGAAAATGCAAATGGTAAAGTTAACATGAACAATGATGCCAAAGGAAACAGAAACGTAAACAGGAATGCAAACATGTACACAAACGCAAACCGTAACACGCACGGTCACGTTACCGCAATTGTAAATGCAAATGGTAACGGTAGCAGCAACAATAACACCAAAGGAAACAGAAACGCAAAAGAAAACACAAGCACATATGGAAACGCAAACCGCAATGCACACGAGCACAGTAACACAATAGGAAACGCAAATGGTAACAGTTACAGCAACGAAGATGCAAAACGAAAGAGAAACACAAACGCAAACGAAAGAGGTGGGGTAAACGCAAATGGCAATGCACACGGTGACGCAAACTGAAACGGAAACACAAACAGTAGTGGAAATGCAAATAGTAACAGTAACGCGAATGCAAGGGCAAATGAGAACGCAAAGTGTAACGCACATGGTGGCATACACGGGAACAGTAATGCAAACGAGTATGTAAACACAAGTGGAAACAGTAACTGTAACATTAACAGAAGTGGATACCCTGTTTTTCCCCAACAGCTGCATACAGAAACACAGTGTGTACAAAGAATGTACACATAATAATGGGCCTTGGAGGCGAAAATGAGGTGTTGGAATACTAAATTGCTTATATCTCAGTAACCGTACGATGTAGAAAAAAAAGTCACATGATTCATGATTTTCCTGGCTATGTTTTTGCTGAATGCCATAGGCTATACACTGTCATGATGAAAATTCCATATCTCACACCGTTTTCGAGATATGAGCCCCTTACGCCACCATGTTAGACTATGGAAAAAAATGCCAACTTCAGAGTACCATAACTTTGCAGCCATGCAATATTTTTTCACCAAACCACCAAAAGTCACATCTGTGAGATGTTGGCTGCCTTCCCTTCAAATTTCAGCTTAAAAGATGAAACCGTTCTTTTGCAGCAGGGTGGCAAAGAACTGTTGTCATTTTGGCCATAGTCTGAAAAAGTAGTGTTGTGATTTGCGAAAGCTTTCGCAAAAAATTTGCAAAAGTGTTGTGAATGCGACACTACTTTGAGACACTACTTTTTTCAGAAATTTGAAAAACATATTTCTAGGGTGTTTAACCCCAAAATAAAGACATGCATAGCATCCTCAGGGTCCGACTAGGTAAACACAGAAAGAATTGTGTCCCTAGATGGTCCCAATTTTAAATGCCAAGCATTTTTTTGATCTCCAACTGAAAACAAAATGACAAATTTGCAACACTACTAGGGCCATTTGCGACAGTAAAAAGTGCATTTGTGACACTGTCAAACTTTTTAACTTTTCCCATTGACTTATAATGGGAACTTGTGTTTTGAATAACTTTTGAACTGTTTAGAATTTTTTCATGAAATCTTCAAAAGGCACATCGGGGATGCATGTTCCCTGAAGTTTTTGGACCAGTCGCGCAAACCACGTGACCTGTAGGTTCGAGCAAAGAATTCACTAAAAAACGTAAATGCTCACACAGATCTCACTTAATAACTCCGCAACCGTATATCCGATCAATACGAAAGTTGGCAGATCCCAAGTGGTATGACTCTTAATCAAGCATTCCAAGTTTCAGGCAAATCTGTTGAACAGTGTCAAAGTTATTAAGGTGCAAAGTTTGACACTTTAACCTTAAAACGGCTCGCTCGATAATATATATATATATATATAATATATATATATATATATATATATATATATATATATATATATATCATAAATAATATGTTTCAGACGAAGAATATGGGCTGTATATTCAGACGACAGACAAAGAGTGTTGGTTCACCTGTACCATGAATGGGAAACATTGATGCTTGTGCTGGCGCCAACTCTGCTGGCACCCTTTGCAAACTGTGTTAGAGGCCTTCGCACCATGCAATTCTGCTTAAAGTTGGACCAGCATAACATTCTGTGGTGATTTACATATGCAGCCCATGATGCTTTTGCATTGTGGGGCATGTGTGATTTTGTATTTTCTGAAACTTGGCTTCCCAGCCAAATGCCCTTTGGGTAACCCTTGCCTCAGTGTTTGCACAGAGGTTCTTTGTCTTTTATATATATATATATATATATATATATATATAATTGACATTGTGATAATATTTACATTTAGAATAACTTTATAAATTATTCACTTCTCCACTTCTCTTTTTTTTCTCTTCCCCCTCCCCCCTACAAATATTTGATATCTGTATGGTGCATTGTTGAGCTGTATGCTGTCAACTAACTTGCTTTTTATAGCAATATTTATAATATAATCTATCATACATTATAAAGCACATTTAAATATATTTTGAATTCTATGAATGTAAAAAGAAAGCTGAATTAAGCATCTTTAGCAGTTTTTTCCCTTTTTTTAAATATTTAGATAACTATTTTGCATTTGGGGTTCACTAGTAATATTACTGAAGACTGTGCCTGTACCAAAAATGTGTGCATGAGTGTCTATTTTGTATTATATTATACTACATTATACATGAATTTATACCTATCACTTTAAGAGATGTTTGAATAAATTGCACTATGGTAGCACTCAGGCCACACCCCCTGATGAAGAGTCACACCTTGGACTCGAAGCACTGGGATTATGTAGCCAAGGGCTTCTGATTTAAGCAAACTTTGCTTTCCGGTCTGATTTATTTTGTGTCTAAAGAGTGCTACAAGTTTGTGTTTCCTCTACTGACTTCTAGAGCTTGTTATTGTATTTGCCTCTTTCCTCTTGTCCTCGCCAGAGATGCGCACAGAGACTCATGCTAAGTTTCTCTATGCGAGTCACCATGCGCTCACCCCACTCGCTTGGGGAGCTTGAATTTAAGGGCACAGATATGGAAGTCATGTGACCCATCTGGTGGTTCTTACAGCATTCCCACAAGTATTAAAGTGCTAAATTTCATTGGTTTTACCTTTATTACACTCAGTTCCAAATTTGGTTGCAAATTGTAACAGTTTATACTATTTCAGGCAAAAAGAACACATGTTTCTGCAGGGTTGTAGTTCTTTTTACTCCTAGAGACTACAAACCCCAACCACTTTCTGGTAGTCCTGCATGAACTGCCCTTCCCACATGCACTAGTTATATTAAATACTGCTTTGTGTTTGCTTTTGACTTTGCTGTTTGCAACTTATTCATTGCCCCACGGTCTTCACCAGCAAAAACTTAGCATTCTGGGCTTTCAAAAAGGATTGCCAGGAGTTTCAGGAAGGATCCCATATTTTCCCTCATGGAACCAGGCTAATATATCCATTATTCTCAAGCCTAATAAAGACTGAACTCACTGTCCTTCTTACTGCCCTATTTCACTTTTAAATATTGATTATTAACTTTTCACTTCCATCCTGGTGAAGAGATTGGATGCCCTCTTACTGGGTCTGATTGATGGGCTTCAGATGGGTTTTGTCTGGGGCACCAAACTCATGACAATATAAAATATACAGTTCGCTTCAACACCATGCCACCTGGACATTTATCTTCTTTTCCCTATCATCGCCACACTCTGGGACCTCCCTGAGATGTTGCCCAGTTTCTCGTGCCCAGCCTGAGGCCCTTCCACCCCAAATTCCCCCCAGTGCTCCAATGCCCACCACACCTTACCTTCAGTCGACCCCCTGTCTTGCACCCCCTGGGGTGGGGGTCACCTCCTGTACGTGGTGCTCCTTGAATTAAGTTGTACTGCAAGCAGGGTGAGGGTTGATGGGTACTGGGGACTCAGGTGGACAGGATCCAATGGTGGGCAAGGGGCACAGCCTATCCTCGTCCTCCTAGAGCGCAAGTTTTTTTCTTGTTCATGAGCACGATCATGACATTTCCTCAGTGGCACAGATGTGCAATGATGTCCAGTGCGAGAAGGGCATGTTCTAACCCTGACCCATGAATGTCCACAGTCACCTCCTCCCCATCCTGATGTGGTGCTGGCTTGTTGCACCCCCAGCCACTGCTGGGAGTCACTTATTGATGGGAACCACAGCCCACCCCAACAGATTGAGGAGATATGTCCTTCAGACATTCAAACCTCTCTCCCCCCACCAACCTCCAGCAACCTGAGTTCACTCCTGACACCGGGTTTCCAGCTTGGTAAGAGGTAAAGCAATAGATGTCTCAGCCCTTTACACCACTGGGCTGGCTTCACAGGCCATGTCAAGGTGAATGGGTGGCTCTCCATTCCTTGCATAGGGGATGCCTATTATCCACAGTCTTATTTGTCTTGTATTTGGAGCCCTTAGCCCAAGCCATGTGGAGCCATCCTTCCATTCAAATCCCCATCATAGCAGATTGTCGGCAGAATTTAGCTCTTTATGCTGATGATTTGCTTATTTACCTCCAGAATCTGGAGGAGTCCATGGCACCTCTGTGGCAGACTCTTCAGAAGTTCTGGGCTTATTCTTGATACACACTGAATACAACAAAGACAGAGGTCCTTTAACTGATATATGCTCCCAGTTCAACAACTAGACAAAACCTTTGGCTTAAATGGCACATGCGGGCCTTGAAGTACCTTGGGGTTATTATTTTGTCTTAATCAGCCCATCTGCACTCGCTGAATTATGGTTCTCTAACTCAACAGTTCATCTAAGACCTGGATGCATGGCTGACTGTCCCCCTTACATTAATACAGCATATCGATAGCATTCATATGATTTTGCTGCCAGGATTCTTTACCTATCACAAACACTTCCCATTTCCCCTCCGGTATATTTATTCCAGAAATGTGGCAAATTTATTTCCCAGAATGTATGGAATGGGAAAATCCCTCACATAAAATTTCCTGTATTGTAGCTGTCACACTCAAAGGGAGGGCACCCCCTGCCTAAACTTTCCCTCTATCGTAAGGCTGCTCAAAATCGTACCCCATGTATTTCGTTGATATCCACTTATATGTCTCACTGGAAGACTATGGGGTTGTGAAGGAAGGTCATTTTGTCTCTCCCATCGATCCTGTTTGCCCACCTACCCCCTTCCCAACTTCTATCTCCTACTAACCCTTATATCTGTAAAACATCTGGGGGCCCAATTTTCAAAGTGCACTTAGAGAGATGCAGATTGCTATGGAAAACCCCAAGTGCACCAGGGACCCTGTGCCTGATTTTAGAAGTGGGGTCCTGGTGCCAAACAACCTGGGTTTGCCACAGGCCATCAGCTGCACCAAACAGTTGGCACATCTGCAGGAATTGCAACAGGGATCTGGTCCCCCCACCCAACAGTAGAGGGGCCAGGATGGTTAGGGGGTTGAAACCATTTGCCAGGAGGGGAGCAAGGGGCATAAGGGGCACAGGTGTTGGCATAGTGAAGTTGGGAGGGACAGCTGGGACTGACAGTTAGTGATGTGGCACTTGGCAGGGTGCATTTATATCTGTATAAGTATTGGAAATGTCCAGCAAATCTTCGTAGTGCAATACAATGTACAGTAGCAATTACCTATACTGTACATAGAGAAACAGCCATAAGAAAACACACTGAAGGGGGAACAATTGATAACTCCATATAACACAGCATCATATGGCCCTGTAGCACAGCACATCTCACAACTGTACAGGTATACAGATCATATTGCTATGGTGTCATGTTATTCATGTTACCCTGGGGGATGAATATGGATGGAGGAAGTCCAGTATGTAACACATCTTGAATACTATTAAAGTACAATGAAGTCAGAGTGATATAAAACAAAGGTGTCCTGTGCAGTAGATAAAACCAGAGCTGCTCCATTGTTGACCTATATCTGAGATCAGTGAAATGTCTAGACAGGAACAGTAACTAAACTGTTAACAGCTACCAATAGGTGGCAGGGTGACCAAAAACCTCTCTCTGGTCCAGCAGGAGCCAGTGAGGAAACCATATTTCAAACTTTCAATATGAATATTAAAACATAAGCTGAGTAGTTGAAGGCTTATGATATATGGACAGACATAACTCTCTCAGTCAACATCGAGCTGGGTGGACTCCATGGAGGTAATGCACCAAAGCTCGTCAACTAGGCATTAAGGTCATAGTGGTATGTATCATAGGAGAAGGCACACCACCCTTGGTTGCAAACAGTTGTCTCTGTCAGCATCCTTTCTTCCAAGAGTATCCGTGGTTGTGTTTAACAGGACTAGTAGCAGTGGTGCTCAGACAGTGCTTTTGTAGATCCCACCAACCTCTGTAAAATACAAACCTGATTCATCAAACTCACCTCCTTGGGCACAGTGTCCAGTTGACAAAGAAACCTCAAGCCCCCAATTCCACCTTCGCTTGGTCAGGAAAACTGAGGTGCTAGCCCTCCTGAAACATCTAAAACCTAACTCTTCCCCCAGGTTTGACCAACTTGAACCAAGACTACTAAAAGCAGCTGCACCAGCAATAGCTTTCCAAGTAACCATGCTAATCAACAGGTCCCTTAGAGTAGGGGCTGTCCCTTCTAAATGGAAGGTGGCTGTGGTGGTCCCTATAAACAAGGGAGGAGCATGAGCCAATACTGAGAATTTCAAGCCCATTTCAATCCTCTGTCCCTTGGGTAAGATACAGGAGAGGTTGGTCTTCAACCAGCTGCAGGACTATCTTGAGCAACATCACCTTCTCTCAGATCAACAACATGGCTTTAGGAAGTGTCATGGCACAGACACAGCACTTGTTAAACTTACAAGAGATGCCATGGGTGCAATGGACAAAGGGCTACTGACAGGGGCCATATTCATAGACTTAACCAAGGCATTCGATCTGGTCAACTACATGTTACAACTTAATAAGCTGGAGATGTTAGATCTGGGTAAGCACTCACTGTCTTGGTTTCAAATTACCTAGATAACAGCTCACAAAAGGTCAAATGGAAAAGGGTTCACTCCAGCTGCCTTGCAATCACTGATGGAGTCCTCCAGGGCTCCATATTAAGTTCCCTACTATTCTCGCTATTTAGTAATCATATTGGTCAACACTGTGGAGATGGGAAAATGCTTTCATATGCCGATGACACTGTGGCTTACTGGAGTGATACTGACCCCAGCTCAATTACTTCTGAACTCTCTAACAGTGTGGATGCACTTGAAAACTGGTTTGCCTCCAATATGTTTGTCATGAATGACAGGAAAACCAAAGCTGTCTTATTTGGTCCAAGTCATTTGAGAGAAACAGACAAACTTTCCTTTCACTATTCACTATGGTGGGCTCTTGCACTGATGTGGCAGACAAGGTAAAGTACCTCAGTCAAGATATGACGTTCAAACCACATATCGATCACATCACCAAGGCTGTGCACCAGAAACTGGGCTTTCTTTTCAGATTAGGTAACTCGCTGGCTGCAGACTCAAAGAATTCCATTAAAAAGAGTACTCTGCTCCCCACCCTGGTACATGGTGCCCAGTATTGCAATTCCTCAGGGAAACAGAAGCCCAGAAAATGTATGTCTATACAGTAAGATCAGTCAATTTGCATCGTGTTTGCCACCCAGGAAACTTCACTCTGAGGTACTCTCTGAATTGAATTGACCTGTGCTAGAACACAGGATCAACCACCCTCTCCTCTGCCTCACCTGCAAACTCACCAAAGTTTATATTCCCTCACCTATTAGGTCTACTGACCCCAAAGCTCCTGAAACACATCCTCCACTCAACAAACTCCAGCTTGCTTGAAATCCCCAGGGTATGGACTAACCTGGGAAAAAAGGCCTTTCACTTACTTTGCAACTTACCACTGGAACTCCCTTCCTGAAAACATAACTAATGTCACTTCTATTGAAGGGTTTATGGTCAGGCTAAAGGTTTATACCTCGGAATGCTGTAGTTGCAACTGCTATCACTGAACCTTTATCTATCCCTTGTACTTTATGTATGGTTCGCTATTTTAAGCTAAATGTGTACTTATAACTATCTGTAACCCTATGAATCTCAAATTCAAATTCAAATTTATTTTTTACCAGGAGGTACACCATTGAGCGAACTCATTTACAAGATGGTCCTGGGAGGAAACAATGAGGAACATACAACAGGAACAAAATTACAATACAGTGACAAGGCCATTGTGCAAAGAGGACAGTACATAACATACAATGTGATAAAAAAGAAACTAAAAAATATAAATTAACAGAACAATCTAAGTGTAGGTATAATACACGGGTTATGTTAGAAGTAACTAAATGACATGGGAGAAAAGTACAAGGTCACAGCATGATATGCATTGGGGTAACTAAAACATTCTAAATTTAGGAGAGAAGTGATGGATACAAAGAAATGTGTTTATGTAGGCATGGTACATAAAAAGCATCCCAAAAGAGGTAAAAGTGGCCTGAGAGGTAAGAAGGGGATGGAGAAGGAAATCAGTAGGGGGAGATTGCTAGGACTGCAACACCAGTGAAATTGGTAGGGGGGGGTTGATGGTTGATGAAAGGAGGATGAGGAAAGAATAGAGGTTGGGGATTCAGAAGGGGCACATAAAGTAGAAGTTACTATAGGGAAGCAGCAGTCCGCTAGGTTAGATAATTGTTGAGAAAGAACATAGAACAGATTCCATATAGTTATGCTTTAACTTAGGAGAGGCAGTTACACAATTCCTTCAGGGTGTGTCTTAGCAGATATTTAAAGGTGGACATCCCAACTCTATGAGTAAGCCTTAATGTTATTTGAAGCATGTTCCATAGTGTAGGGAGAGCATGACTTAAAGTTGAAGTACCGTAGTGTGTTGTTATTCCGGGAATATTGAATAAGATGAAGGAGTAACCTCCAAGGGAGTAGATCCCAGTGGTGCATTTTAAGAAGTCTGAAATGTAGGGGGGGGGATTTGTTTCTTATAGCTCAGTAGTTCCAATAGGAGGCATTTCTCCACCTCCTGGTGCTGAGTGAAGGCCAGCCTAATTGCAACAAAAATTTATGACTGCAACTGTAATATGTGTTAAAACTGTAAACTGTTGTCTACCTTTGTATGTATGTTACCCACCTCCTCTGATGTGGAACCTTTGTAAATGAGCAGTCCTTGCTCAAAGGTACTTGTAATCCTAGAGTTTAATAACTAAATAAATAAAAATTGTGCATAGAGGGAGCAGTGATGGGTGTGAAATGGAGTGCTAGTTATGAATCTTAATGCTCTATGGTATGGGTGTGAGTATCTAATTATATTTAAAATTGTTTTTGTGCAGTGACTATAAAGTAAGTCAGTGCAATCAATAAAAGGGAAAAATGTAATTTGAACTAGTCTTACCTTAGCTCCGCAGTAGAGAAGATGTTTGATGCGGTAGAAGAAGCCTAGTCTCTGTCAAAACTTTTTGGATAATTTGTTTATGTGAATTGTGAAAGAGAGCTTATTATCCAGCCAGAAACCCAACCACTTGAATTTGTCCACTATTTCAAGTAGCTCCCTGAGAAGAGTCTGTATCTGCAATTTTACATTCATAGAAATGGTAGGCTTCGCTAGTACATGGGGGAGAAGAACATTAATTTTTTTTGCATTAAGTAGCAGTTTCAGCTGCAGTAAGTTATGTTACAGGTGATTAAATTCATGCTGTAGCTCTTCACAGGCGAGCTCTAAGGTGGGCCTAGTAATATAGAGAACTGTGTCACTCGCAAAGAGCTGAACACTTGCAGTACTGGTTTTGTAGTCAATATCGTTGATGTAGATTGCAAATAATAAGGGCCCCAGAACTGACCCCTGTGGCACCCCTCTCAGCAGGGTTTTGAGGGGTAGAGGTCACCTTGGGCTTTGACCTGCTGTTGTCTGCCTGTAAGATAGCAGGAGAGCCATTTCATGGTGATGTCATCTAGACCGAGGTTATGCAACATACATAGGAGCAGATCATGATCCATGGTGTCAAATGCCTTGCTTATGTCCAAGAGGAATGCACTGACATGTTTCTTAACATCTAGTGCAGTTAGCTCACTATCCATTGTCTATATCCCACTGTGTGGCTCTATCTCCGATACTGCTAAAGTGTAACTAATGTTTGGTAACTCATTTTTCCTGTGTACTGGTTGGCAATATTATGCCTTCCTCAATGTCTTTACTTCTTTATTTGTATAATTTATTATGACCTGAAATGCCTGTTTGCACTGTATGTAACTAATTCTGGGTCACCCATGAAAAAAGGGATCTCTGATCTCAGTGGGACCACCCAGTTACTCAAATGCCATATATAAATAAATAAATGATTAGGATAGTGTTGATATCTGACCTAGGATCTCGTAAATATCTGACTAAACTGGGATCTAGGATCCAAGGTTGGCTGTTAATGTATCAAAGGTTGGATCCAGGTATCCAGGTGAGATCCTGGTATCCTAGATTAGATCCAGATATTGTACAAATGGTATTTGGTTATGTGGGTGACTCAAATTGAGCGACTCAATCTGAGCACCTGTCAGACGAGTAACCAAGAAGGAAAAGTGACCATGTAGGGGAATGGTGAAAGAGAGCAACTAGTGAGCAGTGTATGGCAAGGGAGAATTTGCTCTGTTGGGTTATAGGATGTTATTTTGTGAGCCAGTTCTGAGCCCCTCCTGTGATGTGATTGCTAGAGCTACTGCAACTGATGCTGTCGGACCTGGGTTGGGAACTTGTATGGTCCAATATTGTGTGTTTTGTTTGGGGTGTGTTGTTTAAGTTATACATTTTTTTTTAACATCCCCCAACTGCCTTCTGGGTGTTTCTCCCCTCCTGGAAATGCGCCCTCCCGGAGTTTGTTATATAAATTTTGGAAGGTGTGGGGGGGGGAAACTCAATGCAAGTTTATATTCAATCAATCAGTCAGTCAATCCTTTATTTAATCAGGTGATTACCATTGAGTATAATCATTTTCAAGGTGGTCCTGGGAACAATTCACAGAAACAGTTTTACATGGAAACAATACATACATATGTGGATTTACAGGTTGAAAATGCACAACCAACATTATAGTTATTCTGAACTGTCAGACATATGCCTAAACAGGAAGTATAAAACAGTATATATATATATATATATATATATATATATATATATATATATATCTCTATATATACACACACAAAATGTACAGAGTAAAAGCTATAGCAGTTAGTACGATGCATGATTGAGGTCCAGGTGACCTCTCCAAGCAGGGGGTCAGGGAGGAATTATAGTAGCACAGATGGGTAGATAACAGTTTGATACAAACTGGAGGAAGTAGCTGGAGTTGGTAAGGAAGACAATGCCAATGAAGGTGGGGGGGTTAACCTTCCATGAGTAAGCTGAGGCCAGGAGAGAAATTGCATGGCATCAGATGAAACAATTACACTTTTCTATGAAGGAACTCAAGTAAATACTTTTGAAAAGAGACAATGTCACCGGCTGAGCCAGTCTTAAGGTTTTTTGCTCCTTGTTCCAGAGGACCAGGCATATGCTTATTGTCGCATGGCAGAGGCATGTTCTGACCTTTGAGATTATAAGTGTAATGTAGGAATGACTTCATAATGCATAGATACTGGGAGAGCAGACAGGCAGGCAATCAAAGATATACCATGGAAGCTTGTAGGTAATGGCTCTGTAAGTCCATAGGACTGCATTTTTGGCCCACCTATGAGAGAGTGAATTCCAGCCTACGGAGGTGTAAAGTGAACAATGGTGGGTAGAGTAGGAGGACCCTGTAAGGAATCTAAGTGCACAGTGGTAAAGGACATCCAGTTTAGCGAGTGCCACACTTGCGCTTTGTCCATATAAAAAGTCAGCATAGTACAGGAGAGGCATAAAGGTTGTCTGGACTAGCCATTTTTAGCTTCTTGTGTAAGGAAATGTCTGATGCAATAGAAGATCCCAAGCCTTCATCTTAATTTTTTGGAAAGTTCCTCAAGGTGGACTGAAAAGGAGAGTTTGTAGTCGATCCACACACCCAGATATTTGAATTTCTCCACTTTGTCAAGTGGCTCACCCAACAGGGTAATTACATGTGGGACAGTTCCTGAGATCAGAGAGATGGAAGCATTCGCTGAGGGGGCAAAGAGCATGGCTTCATCTTTTTGGCATTCAGCAGTAGTTTAAATGTAACAGGTTGTTTTGAGGATGGTTAGAGTCAATTTGCATGTTAGAGCATGCACGCTCTGGAGATGGGCTAGCATTGTAAAGCACCATATCATCAGCAAACAAATTAATATTTGCTGATCTGATTCCAATATTTAGGCTGTTTATGTAGAAGCCAAACAGTAGCGGGCCAAGGATAGACCCTTGTGGTACACCTCTAAGAAGAGGCTTCACTGGGGAGATGTCCCCATCAGCCTTGACCTGTTGACAACAGTCTGTGAGATAGCTTGTGAACCATTTTAGGGTCAAACTGTCAGCCCCAATAGTTTGTAAAGTGACCAAAAGCAGATTATGGTCCACAGTATCAAAGGCCTTGCTAAGATAAAAAAACAAAGTGTATACATAATTTTTGGCATCTAATGCTGACATCCAGTCATTTGTGAGCTTAGCAAGTGCCGAGGTTGTGCTATGATTAGGCCTGAACCCAGATTGGACCGGATTGAGCAGGTTGTAAGTTTCCATGAATTGTCTGAGTTAGGAACTGACCACCTTTTCAAGCAACTTTGACAGTGTGGGAAGCAAGGAAATGGGACAATAGTCTTTAGGTCACTCAAATCACCCGATTTGTGTAACGGAATGACATGTGCTGTTTTCCAAAAAGGAGGGAGAGAACTCAGAGCAAGGGATAAGTTAAAGAGATGGGTGATGGGGGGTGAAAATACATAGTATCCTAATTTTAGGAAGAAAGGTTTGATATGATCAGCTCCTGCACTTTTCTTGGTATCCAACTGTAGTAGAAGATCCTCAACTTACTTTACCATAATTGGGCAGAAAGTGAAGGTGGGGGTATTATGTGGAGCAATAGGAATCTGGCCATTAGGCTTCAAGTGATTCAGTTGGTCTCAGAGGTTAGTGGCAGGTGAGGTATTGAATGCCAACCCTGCTGTAGTGAAATGGTTATTGAGCAGGTCAAGCATTACGTGATTGTCCATAAAAGTGGACCCTTTTGTAAGGATTTTAGGTGGGATTGTGCTACCAGAGTTGTGGCCTGTGACATCCTTTAGTATTTTCCAAAATTTTGAAGGGCAAGTTGAAGATGAATTGAGGGCCGAATGAATTTTGAAGGACAAGTTGAAGATAAAATGAGGGCCGAATGAAAGAAATTTACTTTCTCAGACCTGATTAGTTTAGTGCACCAGTTTCTGGCAGCTTGGAAGGATGCCCAATCAGCAGGAAGTTTAGTTTTCCTTGCCCTTTTCCATAGGGTGTCCCTGTGCCATAGTGCTTCTTTCAGGCTGGCCTTAAACCATGGGCATAATCTCTTCCTGGTACAGATTTTTATAATGGGCGCATGCTTATCTGTGATCCCAAGGACAATACACTGGAAGGCCTTGGAGGCTTTCCCAACAGAAGGTGCTAAATAAAACTCTTGCCATTGGGTGTATTGGAGATCCATGAGAAAGGTGATCGGGTCAAAGTTCCGTTGACATCTCCTTAAGGTGACTTTGGGGGAATAGGCTACCTTAGCAATAGACCTTGCACAGGCTATAACACAGTGATCACTCAGATCATTAAAGAACACTCCAGAATGTGTAAAAAGCTGTGGCTTGTTGACTAGAATTAAGTCCAGTACTGTACCACGGTCAGGATTTCTAATATTGGGCCTGGTAACCTCATTTATTAGTTGTGCAAGTCCAAACTTATCACAAAGTTATTTTAGTGGCAAGGAAGAGATGGAGAGCCAATCCATATTCCGATCACCGCATTATAATAACTTCAGATGTCACAGAGTCTAGTGTTGGCTAAGTGCTGCAACACTTTTAGCCCTCCAGAGGGGTGTCAGTAGCATCCAATTATACAGATTGGGAGCAACTGAGAGAGCTTCACTTTCAGAGTAATGAACTAAAATTCTTATGGTAGGGTACTAGTCTCAGAGATAAAGGTAACAAACTTGTCCCTAACGTATATAGCTACACCTCCTCCTCACAATATTTTGTCAGCTCTGAAAACGTTATACGAGGGGATGTTTATTTCAAAATCTTAGGTGGAAGACCTTAACCAGATTTCTGTCACCACTAGGATATCAGACACAGTATGGTTAATCCAGGTTTGTATTGCATCACATTTCCACAATAAGCTGCACGCATTGATGTGGATAAGGCTTAATCCCTTTAAGTGAGTAACTTCAGTGGGAGAAGAGATGGGGATAGGAGGGCCAGGGTTCAATCAATATTGCCTGTGCAGATGAGTTGTATCAAGAGGATACTTTTTAGGACATTCAATAGTAGTTTGAAGATCCAGATTTTAGCCTTTTTGTGGGTGCAATAGTTATTAGATTTAGAAGGGGGGGGGTGCATTGCCAAAGGACCCAAAGAAGCAAACAAGAGTGTCCTGATTGAGAAGGTAGTTGGGATTCCTACTGTAGAGATGGGCATAGTATATGTTATGCAGCAAATGGGAAACATGGATCCGTTGGAACTCAGTGCATAAGGAAGAGAATCATTTACCAGCCTAGGCAGGTATGAGGCTATACGGAATAATGGACAGGTAATGTCTAACCCTATGCAATTAGGAAGGCCTGCCGAGGGAGGTATGGGGTAATACTCAGAGGTGTAGTGTAATGTGCACACTAAGCACCCCAGGAAAGGATAGAAAGCATTCATTATACTCCTATGCAGGAATCACTCAGAACAATGAAGTAGTCACTGAAGGGTACAATCTCTTTTCATGAGCCAACAGGAAGAAAATACAAGCAAAGGGACCACTTCCTGTTGTTGTAGAAGGCTGCCACAGCAATCACAGAAAGGGTTGTTGCAATTTTAGTCAGGGCAGGACCAAGAGCGACAGTTTCAGCTGGGTGGAACTATTATCTATTAGGTAAATGGAATTCCATAAGAGACGTAGAAAGATGAGATTGCTACACTTTTTATTAAGAACAGAACAGGTAAGAGTACAAACAAGGAGGGGCTAGAATTTTTGCCGCAGCAGTTGGAAAGGCAGCAAGGCGTAACGTGTTCCTTTTAAGTAAATGAAACACTCAAGTGACCCCAAACAGTATAGGATGATTTGTTATGTGCTGGATAAGGCAGTAAGTGGTGAGCTGCACCTTTAACAGTGTGTGAACGGAGAGAGGGCCAGTAAGGAAGCAGCACCACACTTGCCGATGGGAAGTCAGTCTATTTAAAGAGCGCGGTGGAAGGAGGTTGGTGGGTGGGAAAAAAAATGTAAAAGTAAATTTAGAGCTTGGGAACAAAGTATTAGCTGGAGTTACAGCAGGTTTCCAAGAGCTAGAATTCCTGAACAAGGCAGCCAATGAGCAGGGAAGCCATAACCTCAGCAGCCAATCTCTGGCTAGGTTACACGGCTTCTTCCAATCAGAGCTCCTGAATTGCTCCCCGAGGCATAGCAGGGGCTGACCTAGCAAGAAGCTCCTTCAGTGGTCTGGGAGGGATGGCAGGATGGCTGGGTAATCTTCTGCAGCAGCCACAGTTTTGCCAGTAAGCCAGGAGCGGGCTGCCTAGAAGAGAGGAGAGGGGGAGGTTAAATTCAGGATGGAGACTACTGGGAGCGCTGCTAAATCGGTGAGCAGGGAATTATGAGGGGGAAGGAGGATTAAAAATGTTTTAAAAAAATACAAGTTAAACGATGGGAGAAGGATGGGACAAAGGAACTTCAATGATGGGAGGGGGAAGCCTAAACTACATAGACGGTGGTCGTTTGGCAGGCACAAACAGACCACTCCCAGCTAGTGTGGTTACACTGCTAATAAAAATTTAGAAGGGAAAAATACAGCTAGTGAGAGGATGGGAACAGATACAACTGTAGGCAAGAAACAAATAAAAAATAAATAGAAAAGGATACAATTCACTAGAATCGGGCAGGGTAGAGCACAGCAGGGAAAAGTTGCAGGAGAGCAACTAAAATAAATTACATAGCCCAGTAGCATTTGATCCCAAACAATAAGAACTAGCCCATAGTAATTCTTCAAACCTAATTGCAGTTCAAAACTTGACCCAGTCACATATGACCCCTTGCTGTGTAATCTAGCCTCAGTAAGATTAAAATAAATACAACACATTTCTACAATTACAAAGGAGAACATAAAATACAGCACATTTCTACAATTTGAAAGTAGATTTAAAGCTTGGGAACAAAGCATTAGGCAGAACTATAGAAGGTCCCCGAGAGCTAAAATTCCTGAGCAAGGCAGCCAATGGACAGGGAAGCTGTAAACTCAGCAGCCTATCGCTGGCTAGGTTACACAGGTTCCTCCAATTGCAGCTCCTGAATTGCTCCCCGAGGCATGGCAGGGGATCACCTAGCAAGAAGCTCCTTCAGTGGTCTGGAATGGATGGCAGGTCTGCCAGGTAGCCTTCTGCAGCGGCCGCAGGTTCACTGGTAAGCCCATAGTAGGTTGCCTAGCAAGGAACTACTTCAACAGTCTGGAAGGTATGGCCAGATGGCCAGGTACCCTTCTGCAGCAGCTGCAGGTTTGCAGGTAAGCCCAGAGTGGGTTAATCATAGGCACAGCTCGCTGTTATTTTCCTGGTGGTAGTATTACACTTTGCCCTTTGTGGTTTCTGGCGATATGTATTCACTGTAATGTAAGTCACCTTTAATTTTCCCTGTTATGACATGGAACCTGTACAAACAGAAGAAAGAAAGAAAGAAAGAAATATGTGCCTTAGCTAGGACTTGAACCCAGGCCACCCAGAATACCATTCCAGTTGTGTTATCAGCTGCGCCACCAAGACAACTGGAACCTGGGATGTCTTGAAGCACCTTACTCTTTCTCTAGTGCACAGTCTGGTGCTGCACAGCTGATTCTATTTTCAATCACAAGTGTGTGGTGTGCATATTTATAGAACTCATACAAGCAGAAGACAGAAAGCAGTAAGTGACTTAGCTGGGATTTGAACCCAGGTTGAATGGAGTAGACAGGGTATTTGGATCCCACACTGGATATGGATCTAGTGTACTGTACCACACTTTTGAAACAGTAAATGTCTCATACATTGATAACAGCAACACTCTGTGACATGCTGCTATCCGGGTACAGCTCTAACCCATGACAGCAGCATGTACATTTCATTTTTTATAAAACAAATATGGTACATTTAGCTGCCTTGTATCCACTATGTCACTTACTTGTCCTGAAGTTCTCTTAAAGTCTTCTTTGGTTTTCATTCTACGTAACCATACTGCCATCAAGGCTGTCATTGAAAGATGGAGAATAATTATGAATACTTCTCTTTCATTTCACTGGGACCTCCGACAGCTGCATGGGCTAGTGTCCTGCAGTGAAGACACAGCAGTTGTTTTCAGCCACAATGGGCTGACACCTGGCAAAGATGACACAGTAGCAATTTTCCAGACACTATTGTACGCTTTCTTTTGATGCATATTTAATTACCAGTTGCACTGTGGCAGGATTCTTATTCTGTTTTACTGTGAAGAAGAGGTTATTTAATTCCTTATTTTGAAATTGTATTGGATGAGACTGAGGAGGAGGAGGAGGAGGGAGAAGTACAGTAACTGAACTGAAGCCATTAAGCTTATATACTGGTACTGGAGGCCAGGTTATGCATTTGTGATGGTATCTGAATCCAGAAAAATTAGAGGAGGAGAATGATGCAAAAGTTCTTATGGCCATGTGGCTTGTACTCTGGTGCTAGAGGCCTGGTTATGCTGATGTGCTAATTCTTGGAAGAAACATTGGAGGAGGATGACCAGACATTTCTTGTATCCATTTGACTTGAAAGCTGGTGCCAGAGGCAGGATTATAGTGCTGCGCTGGTACTTACGAAAAGACACTGGAGAAGGAAGATGATCAGAATGGTCTTGTAGCCACTTGGCTTGTACAGTGGTGCCAGAGGCTGGGTTATGCTGCTGTATTGGTGCTTGAAAACAGACATTGGAGGAGGATGACCAGAAAGTTCTTGTAGCAGTTTGGCTTGTAACCTGGTTCTGGATATGGGGTTATGGTGCTGTACTTGTGTTTGAGAAGAGACACTGGAGGAAGAGGAGGATGACCAGAAAGTTCTTTCAGCCATTTCAGTTGAAAGCTGGTGCTGGATGCCAGTTTATGCTGCTGTGTTTGTGCTTGAGAAAAGACATTGGAGGAGGAGGAGGAGGATAACTAGATCAAGACACTGTTTTGTAACCATTTGATTTGTACACCAATGCCAGAGGCCGGGCTATTCTGCAGTCCTGGTGCTATTACTCTGGATCCCAGGAGTCCTGATGGTGGCCTTCTGTCACTGCCAATGCTGCCTGTAGGGGAGATAGAAAGAAGCAGTGTTTTAGGACCTATCAGGGAAAAACAGTGTGCCAGCCAGATGGTATCTGTGTTTGCAAATGCCAGAAGAAGAGGAAGAAAGTACATTTTGGTACCTTGCAGGGAAAAACAGTGTGCTTGCCAGGTGCACATCCAGTGGTCATCTCTGTAATGCCTACATGCCCCTTCTGGAAAAAAAGCCTATTTTGAACACATGTCACAGTACGCTACTCCTGTATGCAGCACAACTGCATACTTATCTTACCAGCTGAGAGGGATGGCTGTGAGAGCAGGCACTTGGGCATGCAACCCAACACACTGGTTCTTCAGAGGCCAGATGGTGGCTGTGGTTGATTAGCAATGTGGCTGTAAGGAAAACAGAAGAAGGGAAAGAAAGCACATGTCAGTACCTCACGGGGCAAAACAGTGTGCTGGATAGCTGCACTTCTGGTGGTCTCCTCTGTGATGTATGTATACCTCTTCTGGAAAAAAAAGATTGTTTTCAATGGGAAGAAACAATTCATTTCACAGTAGGGTATTCCTGCATGAAGCATGATTGCATGCTTACCTTAGCAGCTGACAGGGACAGCGGGGAGGACATGCACTCTGGCATGCCTCCAGATATGCTGGCTCTGAACTGTCTGGATAGTGACTGTGGTTGCAAATGCTAATCAAAGTCCAAATACTGCTTGTAATGGAGACAGAAGAAGAGAAACAAAATACATTTAAGTACATCTTAGGGAAAAACAGTATGCCAGCCAGATGATCATCTGGTGGTCTTCTCTGTGATGCTGTCATGCTCCTTCAGGAAAAAAGCCTATTTTGGACTGAAAGAAATAACACATTTCTCTTTTTATCTGCTCTTTTTATCTCACCAGCCCTCCTGGCTGACCACTCCCTCGGGGAGCTGAGGCCCCTCCACTGCCAATCCCCCATCCCCATCTTGCCGCCCCCATTACTGCCATAACCCTGGTTGACCAAAAGTATCCCTTCATCGAGGGAGCCCCGCCTCCTGTGGCCGGAACTTGGAGAGGAGACTTGCCCAGTGGGCACTCCTTTCCACGCTGGGCATGGTGGGGGTACAGCGCAGACACCTCTAAGCTTTGTGGCACACGGGGGCTATCTACTGCCATCCAGTCAGCCAGGCAGCCATAGTTTTTCCAATTTTTCTTCCTTGCCTTCCCCAGTATGGCCGCACACTCATGGCGTCCTGACCGGATGCACCTGCGATGTGTGGTCACATGCGCCGCAAATGTGCTCCACTTCTGTGGGCCTCCAGGAGCCACTTGAGAGTGATGCAAGCTCAGGCCTACCCTCCCCTGTGAGGAGAGCATCCCATGGAAGCTCCAAACCCTCCCTGCTGGACTTCGCTCCTGTCATCCTGGGCTTGGGCACGAATCCGGGTTGCCAGCATGACGAGCGAACTCCTATCACTCGGCCCCACAGAGCCAGCTAAAACAACACATTTCACAGTATGATATTCCTGCATGCAATGTGATTACAATCTTAATTTAGTAGCTGAGTGGGATGGCTGTGAGAATGTGCACTAGGATGTGCTGCCCAATACATTGTCTCCTAAGAGTCTCTATGATGACTGTGTTTGCAAATGCTGCCTTTACAAGAGACAGAAGAAGCAAAAGAAAGCATGTTTTAGTACCTTTTAGGGAAATGTTTCATACTGCCGTGACACGCATAATTATGAAAATTAATTTTTGACTGTAGAAAAAGGGTCAAATGAGTACAGAACACTTATTTGTGAATGTGCTGTACATATTTTCAGTGCAATACTGAATGATCATGGACATGTTATGATCATATCTTTGCACAGAGTCATGCATTCATGTGATCATCTGAGACCAAAACATTGAAGTGTATTGGTGAAGTGGCATGTCACCTTAGAGACCTGTATTCATTCAGGAATAGAAGTTGGTTCCCATCGGCTGCATTTCAGCTTGTGAACCAAAGGAAGATGCCTCTTTTTCTGGTGTTAACTACAGGTGAAGGGGATGGGCATGGCATGATGCATGTTTTGTAAAATTCTAATTGTTACTGGCCACATCTACTGCACTGGCAAGCAGGGATGGCCTGGACTTGGTGGTTAGCCTCGCCATCACGTACCAAAAGGATTGTTTAGAGTGCCAGTCACAACACACATGTGCTGTACATGTGTCAGTGGGCTACAAAATCAGTGATTCTCCTCACCTTGCCACAGAAAACATTAAGAAACATAGTTTAACACATGCACGACTGTACTTCTGGACAAAAGAGCAAAAAGTGTTCAGAAAGTTATGTCAAAGAAAAGAATTATTGCTTCTTACCTAGACAGGTGAGAAGGGACGTCTGCAGTACAACCTTTGGTCTGATGAATGTTCAGGTGCTGATGACATACAGCGCTGTGACTGTAATATTTAAATTGTGACACTGTTGTTTATTTTCTTATTGTGCACCCAAACAATCCTAGATTCAAAACATGGGACAGGCACATGAAAGCAGGTTTCTACTTGAGTTGATTACCAGATTGCCAGATTGATGTTACTTTTCATGAAACATTTGTTACATTTCATTTCATGCGTAGGGCCAGGTGGGAAGCCAAGACTGGATTAAGTGTACCGAGATAGCAGAATTCAATAGTTGGCTCAAGGGGTGGTGTCGGAAGATGGGGAACCTCTGTAGGGGATTGGGGGGATATCTGGGACAGATGACTCTTAAAAGGTGATGGGCTTCACCTGACAAGAAAGGGAGCAAGCACACTGGGGCAAAAGTTTGTTGTCTATATCAGACATTTAAACTGATTACATGGGAATCCAGGTGTAGAGAATCAACAATGGAGGGTAAGCAGAAGAGAATCCAAGAGAGTACTCTCCCAGAACCAGGGGATGGTAGCAGAATACAAGGTACAGGGAACACTGGAGGGGTTACAGGACTTATGGAAGGGACAGCTGTTGAAGGAAAAACTACAGGCAAAGGCACTAAGGGAGAGGGAAGAAAACATAACAGGCCAATAGACTGTAGCAGAGTCAGAGCAGGGATCAAGTGGAAGGCATTATGCCTCTAAGTCAGGAGCCTAGGGAACAAACTTAATGAGCTCCAGGAAATAATGACATACACTGAGGTGGACCTTGTGACCATTATAGGAACATGGGCCATAGAAAAACATGACTGGGAGATGGCAGTCCATGGATATACATTACTCAAGAGGGATCAAAGAACAGGTGGGTGGATATCATCCTGTATGTCAAGGAGGGCACTAAACTGACTGAAGATGGGGGCATTCTAGGTAACGATGGGGAAACCGAGTCTATATGGATGTAATTCACAACTAGCCTCAGGCAGGAAAATAAGATTGGGGTAGTCTATAGGCCCCTGGGTCAAGGGGAAGAAAGGGACAGAGAACTTGGGTAGAAACTTAAAAGAGGGGGCATGGGGCAATTCCACCTAAAACAATAATGGCACGACAAGCAATGCCACAAACAAAAGGGTGTGCTCTGCAATATCGTTGGGTAAAACACTAACCTGACACAAACAGCACATGCCCCTTAAAACAAAAGGCCCCCCAACCCCAGAACTAATATAACAAACTCTGCGGGGTGGGGGTGGACTTCAGGGATGGGGAATAACTCAGGAGGAATGAAACTTTTTTTTTTTAAAAGCCACAAAATGTTGCAGCACAGGGAGACCTGAGAGGAACTGAACAACAGTCCCAAATCTCCCATTCCGCTGTGTGCTGGTGCCTTAGCTACTCCACCATGGGAGCGACTCAATCAGGCAACCAGCACACAAAAACTTGATCCCTTTCCGCAAAAGCATACAGCGACAGGGGTAGTGATAATTCCCTACTGCTGTTAAAACCCTGTCACTGTAGAGCCATGCACTCTCTATATACAGTAGTCAATACCGCGCTGTATTTCTTGAGTGGTATTAACCAGGTACCAAAGAGGGGCAGCAAAAGGAAGTGGTGGGGGACCTAAACTTGACAGACATCAACTGAGAGGTTCCAGAGGAATACAGCACCATGAGTCAGTCACTGCTAGATGCATTTCAGGACTGCCTCCTGGTACAGCTAGTTAAGGAACCCACCAGGCAATCCACAGTCCTCGATGTGGTATTCACTAACAACAAGTATGAGGGTGCTGGGAGTATGGGGAAACCACTAGGTAACAGTGACCACAACTCTGTGTGGTTTGAACTGGCCCTAGTGGCCACTAAGTTGCACTTGAGAACCAAAGTCCTTGACTTTAGAAGGGTGGACTTTGGTAAGATAAGGTAACTGATACAGTTAGAAATTACTAGGGGTACAGGGCATTGGCAGGGTGGAGGAGAAATGGAAGGCAATCGAGGGAGCTATCCTTGAGGTTTCGAAGACATGCGTAAAAGTAGAGACAAAGAAAAATATGTTGAAGAAACCACTATGGTTCTCGTTTAGAGTCAGAGAAGCAGTCAGGGCCAAAAAGAGGGCCTTTTATAAATATAAAGGTAAGCAAAGAGAGACAGAATGGATGGAATATCTTCAGAAAACCAGGGAGGCAAAGAGGACCATCAGGGAGGTGAAAGCACACTCAGAACTGCACATAGTGGAGGGGGTGACGAATGGAGAAAAACAGTTTTTTAGATATAGTAGTGGAAAACATAGAAGTGTGGGAAATTGTATGGCGGGTGGAGGGGTAGGGTGATAGGAGAGGATGAGCAAAAGGCCACTGTTCTGAATGACTACACTAAGGAGGAAGGTGGGTCCTTGCCTGAGAATGACATCAAAGCTGCCTCAAAGGAAATCCCAGAAATGAGTCAGCCATTGTTTACCAGGGAAAGAGTCCTGAAAAGGCTGTCAGCCTTCAAGACAGATATGGCTCCGGGTTCAGATGGGTTTTACCTGAGGATACTGAGGGAGTTGCCAATGGAACTGGTTGAACTACTAACTGGGCTGTTCAACAGCTCACTTAGGTCTGTGGAAGTCCTAGGGGATTGGAAGTTAGCATACGTACTGCTGCTACATAAGGGATGGGGGATAGGGAGCAACCAGATAATCATAGGCCTGTTAGTCTTACCTTCATCATTGGGAAGCTGATGGAATCTCTGATTAAAGAGGACTTCATAGAATACCTGGAGAGAAACAGACTTCAGGAGAATAAACAACATGATTTTGTCACAAGAAGGTCTTGTCAGACCGATAAGATAGTCTTCTTTGAGTGGGTGACAAAAGAGATAGACAAGGGCCATGTGGTGGACTTTTTGTATTTATATTTTAGTAAGGCCTTTGATTCAGAACCACACAAGAGATTGCTTAAGAAAATGGGAGACTTGAGTGCAGCTAAAACTCTAGCAAAATGGGTGGGTAACTGGCTAGCAGGAAGGTGACAGAGGGTGGTGGCAATGGGGTTAAATCAGAAGAGAGGATGGTAATGAGCAGGGTTCCATGGGGATCTGTCCTGGGTCCAGTCCTCTTCAAAATGTTCATTAGTGACATTGGTGAGGGAATCCAGGCAAGTTATGCCTCCTTGCAGACAACACAAATCTATGTTGGAGGGTGGATCATGAAGAAGGAATAAGGAAAATGCAGAAGGACCTGTTAAAGTTATATGGGTGGTCAAAGATCTGGTAGTTAAAATTTAACACAAAAAAGTGCAATATAATGCACCTTGGGAAAATGAACTACATGACAGAGTGCTGGATGGGAGGTGAGAGACTTAGCACTGTAAACAAGGAACAGGATGTGGGAATTACCATCAGCAAATCTCTTAAGCAAACAAGTCAGTGCAACAAGGCCTATAGCAAGGCCAACAGGATGCTTGGATCTATTAGGAAGGGAATTAATAGTAGGACTAAAGAGATAATACTGCCCTTCTACAGAGCCCTGGTGAAACTTCACCTGGAGTACTGTACCCAGTTCTGAAGTCCTTACCTCAGAAAAGAGAAGGATAAGTTAGAGACAGTGCAACACAGAGTGACCATAATGATTCAGGGACAGCAATGTAAATCCTGTGAGGAGCCTTGAGGGCACTGAATTTGTACTCACTTGAAACCAGAAGGGAGAGGGACTATTTGACTGAAACCTTCAAATTCCTCAAAGGAGTTAATAAAGTGAACTACAGGGAATTATTTAGCTTGAGTACCAACTCACGGTCATGAAGTCACGAGTGGAAGTTGGCTGTTAGGAGGTTCAAGAGAGATGTGAAGAAGTACTTCTTTATGGAAAGGGTGGTAGAGCCCTGGAACAGTCTGCCAGCTGATGTGGTTGGTGAAAGCATAGAATGGGGGGTTCAAACAGGCCTGGGATAGAAAGAAGGGAATAGTGGTTACCTGGGCTGATAGGACCAGGGAAGAAAATAGGGAAATGTCCAGGAGGGTTGGTACCCTGGGGGCACATTAGGTTCCAAGGATGATTCCAGGAATTTAGGGAACTTGGGCAGACTGGATGGACCATGGGTCTTTCTCTGCCATCATTGTCTTTGTTTGTATGTTTCTGTGTAAGATACTTAGAATGGATGAGAGATATACCAGTAAAAATAATAATGAAGGTGGATAGCTAACTGCTTAATTATTAGGCTAGAAAATGTGCAAGACAAACCTAGTTCCTTCTCCAAATAAGCAGGGACCACGCATGCAACTGCAAATGTTTAAATACTATAATACAGTACCTTCATCGATAGAAGCTTAAAAGGAGACAAGTGATGACAACTTTAGGTGTGGCAGGCAGCTGACAAGTTGCAACACCTTATGACGTGTGCAACTGTCATTGCACTAATTAATGGAGAACCAATACAGAGATATTGCTAACAAAAATACTGTGTGACGTCCCTGCTAAAGATTACAAGGCAGGATAACCATCCAGCCTGGCAAAGGTTCATAGCCATCACGTAATCTGACTTCCATAATGAGTGAGTGGTGAAGTGAGGCATATGATTTCTTTCTTTCTTTCTTTCTTTCTTTCTTTCTTTCTTTCTTTCTTTCTTTCTTTCTTTCTTTCTTTCTTTCTTTCTTTCTTCCTTCCTTCCTTCCATTTTGTTGACTGGGTAGGCCTGCTGAGACTAAATGTCCCATTTTCAAGGAGAACCTGGATTTAATTACATTGAGGCATGGACAGGAAAAGCATTATGTCTTCAGACATAGTTGAAGAATTAAGCTGGATTATTTACATCCATGATACAAGAGCATAGTTATATACATTCAGCATTTCATACATTCAGTGCTATGTACTTATGGTAACAACCATGGACCCACTAAGCTTACAGATCAAGAAAGGTCTGGTAAATTATGCCAGCAGCTGGGTGAATTGGTCTGTTAATAGTGTAATGAGACAAGTATTAAATGTAAGCAAGAATCAAACTTTTAGGGGGTGATATCATCTCAACAAAGTCAATTGCAGTCATTACACTCAAATAAAGAGGTCTTAAGCCCTTTCTTGAATCCACAAAAGGAGAAGGAATTTTTGGAGGAGATATTGATATTAAACAACAACGATCACACATACCTACCTTTTTTTTTGGTATTCTGCTTTGGGGAGATTGTGGAAGGTGAAGCATATACCTTATTTGAATCCAAACAACAGTAAAAATTAACTCTTTCAATTGTTTTCAGTTTATTTTGGGGGAGAGTGAGGGTTTACTATGCACAGTACGATAACAGTATGTACAATTGCAATTGCATGATCAGTTGCATTCAGTAATACCACTGCATACATCAACTGCACATGACTGCTGCTGTTCTTTTCCTGCTTTTTACATTTTAATTAACAGATCTGCTTCTTTGGGTGGTTGTCAGATTCCTGTTATTGAAACAAAGACAATGAGACAATTCCTAAATTTGTCTTTTACTTGAAGGGCAGCTCTGTATGGTGTAAGTAGCACCGGCAGTGATTGCACTGCATTCCACAAGGACTGATGCAGGTAAAAGACAGGGACCCATACTGCAAATGTGCAGCAGCTGAAACAGGATGGTAGACATAGAGTGTGATGGATTTTGTTAAGCTGGGATAAAGACAGCATTACTGAAGAAGTTGAGATATACAGTATGCTTATGCATGCATTATGTGTTATGATGATGTGACAGTTGCAGTTGGTTTATGGAATCCATATGAAACAGGAAGGGAGGGAGGAGATCTGAACAATAAAAATTTTCACTTATGTGGACAGGAGGACTGATGGGCATCAGGCAGGGCAGGCAAGTCTCAGAGGGTGAGTCATGTTCAGTGATGACATGAATGCAAATTAAAAATAAGAATGAATTCTCCACTGTTTTCTCTTTCACTCTAGTCATCATCTCACTGCACATTTACATCCATTGGCTGCGATAGTGTTTGACAGGGTCACAGATATAACTAAGCTCTTCTTCAGAAGGTTTTATTCTGAAATAATGAAGGTTCAACTTCAGGAATATAAGCTTCTCAACATTCCCAAGACAAAGCCATGGACATCAGTTTCTTACAATCGCACCTGCAGCACCAAGCACCCACTCGGAAAACACAGTTGGGCATGATCATCACAAGTATTATACTTCCACAGCATAGAGTCAAGGCCACAGTGTCTTTTTTAAATGCCAGTAATTTAAAGAATCTTCATCCTTGCCAGTGATGGAAATGTCCTCAAAATAGCCAACACTCTTATCTTGGATGGAATGTCGATCAGCTGAACATTTACCACTTGCTGTAAAAGATGATATTAGTTTTGGCTGCGACAGATGGTCTTTTAGTGACATACTAGGTCTTGGAAAGTCATATTTGTCCCCCTCATCAAAGTTATCTGTCTCTTCTTCTGGTACATTGGGTGTGTGTGTGTGTGTGTGTGTGATGGTTGTTTCTCTTCACGCATGCCTGATGGAGTTTCTTTTTACTCAGCTGGAGACATACTTGCAACTGTCTCATACAATACTCCCTTCCAGTCTTCAAACATCACATCTTCTGGTAAGATGTTCATCATCTGATTCATAAACTAATGATCCACCATAGAGGGAAGTGCATACTGTTGCTTTTCTTTTTGATAACCAGGTAAAACCCACTAGGCACAAGGCCTGTTTTGAGGGTTTACCCGGGAACACTGGTAAGGTAAAGTGACTTGATCAGGATCACACTGTATGCAGGTAGAGGTTGTGGGAATCAAACCCAGGTCTGCTGGTACTAAGGTCATTTACAGTATATACTGTAACTCTAACCTCTAGGCCATTCTGTCAGTCCTTGGTAAACATCTTGCTGACAGTTTCATCCTTTGAAAGGATATAAATTACGATCTTAGTAATCTTAGTGTCCTCTTGATTCTTAACAGGGTCCCTCTGGTAAGTGGTGACTACATGGCCCAAGACATGAAGGTAATATAACTCCCTCATAAACACCTCAAAGGGTTCCAGAATATAAATTAGCATACTTACTGTTGTCCAGTCCAGCCAGACAGCGTAACATCTGCTTTACTGATTTTACGATGGAACAGATAATCATGAACTGCCAGCATCTGCTCCTGGAAGTTCTGGGGCATAACAAAAATCAACCAATCAGGTTTTATAAAGAGCAAAGATATCACTAGTCATTCATTTGCATTATGCAATGGACACTGAACAGAGAAGGCACTCTGCACTGGGGGACCATTTTCTTTTTTGCAGGTTGATATTCTGGGTTCTGGCATGGGGATGGAGGGTAGAGGTACCCCATGGGGTTTGGGTAGGGGACTAGGGATGCTTGATGTAAGACTTTGATAAGTGATTTAGTTGGTGGGACTAGGGTGAGGGAGGTGGGGAGTGTGTTTTGTGCCAGGGTTAAGAAAGAGTATAGAATGATTACATTTTGATCTGACTCTACACTGTAGTACTAACAACCAGAACAAGAGTAAGCAGGGTGTCAGTGGGAGAGGGATGGGAGCCCTTCAAATTTGCAGAAGGTTTCATCTAAAATTGATTTGATTGATGAAAGAGGTAAGTAAGTAAGTAAGAAACATTTAATTTATTTACAGCTCCATTCCAGAGGCTCTGGGCACTGTACGGGCAGGCATGAGCTTGAAATAAATATAGTACATCAAATATGGAGACATATGTGAAAACTACCACAATGATCAAACAACAATACAGACATAAAAACCTTATTTAAAATAAACAATTCAGCAGGCTGCTATATCTATTTATTAGCAGTTCGGAAATGCCTCAATAAAAAGATGTGCCTTCAGATCCTGCTTAAAGGCCTCCACCAATGGGGCTTCCCTCAGCCACTCAGGTGTGGGAATGAATATCTGATTACCAGTTTGATAACCTGATGGAGTGCTCTACCTCTCACCACCTTATAACTCTGTTGCATGATTTGCATAAGGCAGCAGACAGGGCATGAGATGTTGCCCTAATTGATTTCCACAAAACATTTGGTCATATTTGATCATATTGAACACAACATGTTGGTCTGAAAAATACACAGTTTAGAGTTTCATCCAGTGCTAAATGAATGAATTCTATCTTTTTTAAGAAACAGAGTGCAGAGACTCACAGAAAAATAGAAACATAGAATTTGTCAGCAGATAAGGACCATTTGACCCACCTAATCTGCTCATTTTTCCCTACATACAGTATCTCCATAAACACTACCTGCTCTCCAGTTCTTTCTCCTTCACCCCCATTCTTTTCCACTAAGATTCCCTCATACATATGCCATGCATTTTTAAACCTGACCACTGTTTTCACACCCACCCCCTCATTTGGTAGGCTGTTCCAGGAATCCACCACTCTTTCTGTGAAGAAGTACTTCCTCTCACCTCTCCTGAATCTACTCCCCCAACATTATAGCATGACCCCTTGTTCTTGTTCAAACTAGGGCTGGGAGAACTTGATGAAGTTCTGACCCTTATTAAATGAGAACCGGAACATGGCAAAGTCTTGATTTGTTCTGATTAGTTCTGATTTATTGACAAATATTTGAAAAAAATGGAAACAAAAGCATACAAGTGGCCAGAGTCAGTCACATTTCACACAGATGCCCAAAGGAAATAATTTAATGGATTATTTGTATAAAATTAATGTAAAACTGCTAAATAAAAAAGCAGTCACTCACTACTAGCCACTTCATGGCTGGCCTGTAATGATGGGGTGGCATACCCTGCTCGATCCGTGACATGAGTGTGCTGGGAAAGACAAAAGAGAGAGAGAGAGAGAGAAAGAGAGACAGACAGATACAAATATCTACATGATAGCACCACCAAGCACTGCAGGCACTGCCAGGCAGCTAATATTTTTTTTTTTATTAATGGTGCTGTGTGGGTATTATTTTGATGGATGTTCCAGTCAGAACTGAACAGGTCAAAGAAATGGATATGAATGATCAAATGAACAGCACTAAGAGAGTCCAAGCACCCTACCTATGTGAATGATGCAACTGCTTTGCATGCCCTGGTATACTGTGGTATATGGTACACTACCTGGTTCAAGAGGTGGTAATGTTTTCTAGTGCTATGACTTCTTCTACTGAATCTGATCAACATGCTGAATCCTTAAATAAGAAAAACAAAAGACATAGTGATCACCACCCCTCAGGCAGTCAGTCACACATCACATGGGAGAAGGGCAGTGCTGTCATAAAAAAGTTTGCCACTGCCACCTGAAGACCTGATGACAGACACACAACACAATTACATCCTTCCTTGTTCCACTATTGCTGCCAGCCACCGCCAAGTAATTTAAGTATCAAAAATAAAACACAGTCATATAATAATCTCAGCCCAGTTACTGTAAGTGAGATGTAACCAGGCTAGCATACCATGCACACACAAACAATAAAGAAGTGATATGAATTTTCAATTTAGTAGCATTTTGTTCTGTGAAGTATTCACAGCCAGATACAGGGGATGTGAGAAATACATAAAGAGTATTCAGTTTCTGGGTTTCAGGCATCTGCTAAAGCATGCACTGTACGAAAGTTAAAACAGTACTGTCAGAATCAGTTGCTGAGGGTATAAAAAGTCACAAGTAGTAGTAGTAAGGACTGGAGTAAGGACAAAAAGTGATAAGTAGCAGCCATGACTCATGATGATAAAAAGTGATAGTAGTAGTAGTAGTAGTAGACAGCAGTACCCTACCCTCCAAATCAGATAGTGGTACCAGTTACCACCAAGTAAGTTTGTGACATGAAAGGCAGTTGCCTGCTGTATTTGGACTCTGAACCCACCGATGTTATTATTCTTTTTTTCCTATTCTGTGCTACCTATGTGATCATTCAAGTAATAGTGGCCTGGCCTAGTCCGTCCTGACCTGACTTGTTGCAATTAATTGCTACCTCATGTAGTAGACCCTATTCACAAAGGATTTTCACCACAGACACAAATTCTTGAAAGTGTTTCATGACTAGGGCCTGCTCAGAGCAGTCAGTATATGTTTTATTCAGGTATCATATTTGAAATTAAAGTGAGGAATGTTGACTTTGAGAAATGTGATGCGCTCATCATTTTCTGGTGTCAAACAGTATCCTGTGTTAGTAATGACGTGACCAGCTTAACTAAACGGTCATTCTGGACACATACTAGTTGAAGGGCAATTCATGTACTTCATTGCAATGTTTACCAAAGCAGGCTACATATTTTGTTTGGATTTCCAGTATTGCAAACGATCAGCATTCCAGCCGACAATGGGCACTGCCACATACATTTCAACAATGGTCTGTGCTGAGGCTGTGTTACAAGAGGCAGATGAAAAAGATGTTACAATTACATCTTCTAAGTGACTCCAGAGACATAAAGCTGAACCAAGTGACTGTGGGATAGTGCTATGCTTGGCTTGTGGTGAAGAAGACAATTTGGCTACAGCGGCTGAGGAGGAAGAGGGAGAAAATGCCACAACAGTAGAGGATAGGCCACCTGATACTGTGCTGTGTCGGGAAGAAGATTCTGAATGTGGTGCTCCTGTTGTACTCTGTTCCATGACAGCACACACCTCATCAATTATTTCTTGTTTGTTAATCTTGAAACAAGTATGATCATCATCACTCTGTGGTTGCTTTTATTTGTATTGTCGGTCAAAAATTGTTGCTTTAATGTAGTATTCAGAATGAAGCATTTTACATGGTTTGTCATCTTCTTCAGCTTTTTTAATCATACGTCAAGTTAGATCTTGTATTCTGGGGGGCAACCTGCATGTGTCAGCAGAACCACTGGCAGTCTGTGTGATCATGGAACTGTCTTGCTTCTCTAACTTTTCCATAATCAGATTCTATTTGAATTTTTTAATTTTTATTAGGGGTATCAACTTGCTGAGAGTTGCTGTGTTTGCACTAACCTCCCTGGTGATTTCCTCTAATGGTTAGAGCAGTAAAATTAGTAACTCTAGCATGGCCCACTGTGATGGAGTAATATAGATGTCTGCATCACCAAAATTATTTTTTAAGGTGTACTGTTTGACAGCTTTATTTTGTTCCAGTAGCTTTTGGAACATATAAAAAGTTGAATTCCATCCAGTAGAAATGTCTTGGATCAGTTTAAGCAAAGGTAAACTGTGCTCCTGCTGTATTTTTTCAAACAAGTGACAGACTTTGCTTGTCAATGCTTGAGTGACTGAAATGAGTGCATATTCTTTTAGCAATGCTAACGAGAGCCTTAATTTCCCTGTTGTCATCAAGAAAACTGTGAACTATTAAATAGAAGCAATGTGCAAAGCAGCGGATGTGAACAAAGCCCCCCTCCTCCAAGACCTTCTTTATGTTAGACCCATTATCTGCAACTATAAATCCAACTGACAGTCCCTGTGAAGTAAGCCATTGCTGTATTGGTTTTTGGAGCTCTTCATTGGTGTTGTATGAGGTATGCTCAGATGGAAAATAAAAAATTCTTAGAATGGCTTAACTGCGATGCTTCACTATCCCCAGTCCCACATGAATTATTGAAACATGCCCAATATGCCATAATAGACAAGCAGGGTTCAGGCTGACAGCTTGTCCAGATATCTGTTGTGAGATGCACCACCCTCCCAACAGCTTTGCACAAGAAGCATCTTAATTTTTTACATGCAACATTGTAAAGAACTGGAATCCCTGTTGTCAAGAAGTATTTCTGAAAGGGTATACTATAGCGAGGTTCGAGGCACTCAAGCAGCTGACTGAATCCTATATGTTCAACCATGTTATATGGTAGCAAATCGACAGCTTTCATTACTGAAATTATTTTGGTTATTGTAACAGCAACAGGGTAAGTCGAGGCATATTTGGCTTTCCGCTCATATATTTCTGAGATGGTAAGCTGTCTCCTTGAAGCAGGAGGGCTTTTAGACACATGGTCACTTCCAGTAACAGTTGGAGGAGTCCTTTGAATTGCAGGAAGTGGTGGTGGAGGTGTTTCAGTTGTGCTGTGGTTGCTGCCACTACTTTCGTCTATGGGAGTTACCCCTGAGCGTAGTGAGCTATCACTGTCACTTTCTCTTCAAGACTCACAAATGGACTTCTCAGTAATGTTATGACATCCTTTTTCAATGCTGAAGTTCATAAATGCTCCCTTCTTTTTACCCCTGCTGATCAACAATTTACAAATAGCCCATACCATCATTGGGTTCAACCTCAGAAGAATCGTATGAGGGACTGGCAGTAGAATAGTATGCAATTGTTCCATACCATTGAGTGCCTCTGCAGGTGGTACCCACCATGCCTTTAGTTTTTTTAACTGCATAACTTTGTTTTTACTTGGGACTGATGATGATCCGTGACAGTCACCTTTTTTGGATTCAAGCATTTGCTTGGAAGATGAAATCTTAGATGTGAAAAAAAAAAACTTTTTGGTTTCCCTTTTCAGGCTGCTAAGTTACCAAATTCAGCAACTGTTAGGTGTGTCTCAGAATTTGAATTGGAGATACAGACACATTTTGGTGCATAGCCGCATGCAGCACATTCCCACACTGGGGGTTGGTTAATGCTTATATGTAATGTAACGCAATATACAATAAAACTAATGATAATAAGGAGGAATAATGAGGAATGAGTGATGACGCTGATGACACTTGTGTGTACAGTACTTGTACTTTACTTGTGTTGTATTGTAAACAGCTTGATACAAGGCACAAAGTCAGATTATACCTTGGGTCACCCAGTGCCAGCAGCACAAGTGTATCAACTTGAATGTTGTTTGTCTGAACAGTATTTTTTTAATACATGACATCATGAATGAACGTTAACAAGTGATCATGATTCGTGATTGAATGGCACAAGTCAAAGATTTATTTTGCCACCCTGCTGCCCTTGCCCTGTACACACAGCCTCACTTAAGCAAGGAAAAAAATGTACTAGGGATTTCTGAGACTGTCATATTTTTTGTGGTCCACCCTGCAGTCTCTCTTTCTCTCCTCTTGATATCACAGTGTCAAAGATTTATTTTGCTTCTCTGCTACCCGTGCCCTGTAAGCACAACCATATTGAAGCCAGGAATAAAAAAGTTATTTGGGATTTCCAATACTGTTATATTTCTCATGGCCCCTCCCCTCTCTCTCTCCCCTCTGGATGGCACAAGTCAAAGATTTATTTGGCCACCCTTCCCTTGCTCTGTACATACAGCTACACTGAGGCCAGGAAAAAAAATATTTGGGATTTCCGGGACTGTTACATTTATCTTGGGCCACCCTGCAGTCTCTCTTTCTCCCCTCTGGATGTCATAAGTCAAACATTTATTTTGCCACCCTGCTGCCTTTGCCCTGTACACACAACCACAATGAAGCCAGGAAAATAATTGACATTTTATGTAACTGTAAAATTTCTTTCTTTTTTTTTTTTTTACAATTTAAACTTTATTAATACATTTCCATTATAAGGGGCAGTTACTGCAAGTCGAGATGAGACATAGTTCTTGAACAGTAAAGACTGCCCAGCCCATCCCTCCACCCCATCCCCCTTACAGCAGCAACAAAATTTGATCGCCCTAACATGCAGTGCGTGGTTCAATGGTACGTATGGGTGAAACCAGAGTGTGATATAACTTCAGTAAGGTAACAAGAGTAAAGAATGAAGGGGATCCCATATCCTGGTATATATCTCTAATCTGTTATGAAGGCTTGCAATTGTCTTCTCTGTTTGAAGGTTAGCAGTGATTTCATGTAACCATTCCTGGAAGGAAGGAGCCGATTTTTCCTTCCAATGACGTAGTATAAGTTTCTTAACTGAGAACGCAACCATAGAAATATTGTATTTCCTAATTCTAGTATTAATCAGGGACATGTCCCCTAGAAGACATACCTCTGGAGTGAAATACTCCTGTAGGCCCAGTAAGGGATCAAGAGACATCTTAATTGAATTCCATAAGGAAGAAACTTTGGGACAGGACCAGAACATGTGCAAGAGAGTACCCTCTTCTTGCAGGCACTTAGTACATGTACTAGAGTTCGAGAAGCCCCATTATTTTAATTTGGTAGGGGTACAATACATGTTATGTAGAATGTGGTATTGCATGAGACGCAGCCTATCTTGGGAAACATACTTATGAAAGGATCTCCATAGGGGTTGCCAGTCCAACTGGTATTGAGGAAGGAGTGAGTTCCAGAAACTAGTATGTTCAAAGGTGTCCCCATACTTTTTATAGTACAGCACCTTGTATAGCTTGAATATTATGCCTGAAGATCTGGACAATTGGGAGAATTCAGGAATCAGAGCTGATACCTTCTGGGAGGGGGGAGAACTCCCCAGGGCTGCAATGAGAAGGTGTCTTAACTGCATAACTTTAAAATGGGATGAGCCTGGAATATGAAACTTGTCAATAATTCCATGTTAGGACAATGAGTGCCCTTCCCCATCTACCAGGGAAAGCAGTTTTCCATCGCCTAGTTGAGGCAGCCAGTTTGAAGGAATCCACTTTCCGCTAAGAGTGAAAGATGGGGAATTCCAAATGGACTGAGCTAAGTCAGTCTGAGGGGAATAATGAAGAAATAAACATAACTGTGTATAAACTCTTAAATAGGTACTTATTGTGGTACAGTTAACCATCTTTACATGAGACAACTTGAGGTAAAATAAGTTTGAGGGATCCAGGTGTTTAGATTTCATTGCATCTAACTTAATCTTAAGCCACACTGGTTGTACTGCTTCAGGGCCTGGGGAGATCCATCTCAGACAATATGGTAGATGACTGGCCCAGTAGTATAGTGCCATGTGGGGAATCCTCAGCCGCCCCCCCAGATTTTGGGGCAGCTAGTTTATGATAGGCCAACCGAGGATACTTATCTGCCCAGATAAATCTGGTAAATATACTGTGCAGTTTCTTAAACCAGAGTATGGGGATAAAAGAGTTGAGAAGGGATAAGGGGTAATAAATTCTAGGAAATACATTAATCTTAATGACGTTAATCCTGCCCCATAATGATATAGGAAGTTTAGACCATCTGTCGAGGTCATGCATAATAACCTGTGAGAGAGAATCCAGATTATCTTTGACCCACCTCGAGAGGTTATGGGATAGCCTTATGCCCAGATATTTAATTACTCTAGGAGTCCAACCTAAACCTAAGGGGCAAATATCATCCTTAAATACCTTGTGGTTTAGTGGGAAAAATAAGGATTTACTTGCATTCAACTTGTAGTTGGATAACACACTGAACCTAGCTATTTCATTCAATAGGGGTGGTATTGAAGAAACCGGATGGGAGAGATATATCAGCAAATCATCTGCGTATGCAGTGAGTTTAATTTCGTGATGCCCAACTCTGATACCTTGTACAGAGATTTTTTGGAGAATGTTTTGGATGAGGGGTTCCAGATATAGGTTAAACAAGAGAGGCGACAGGGAGCAACCCTGCCTAGTGCCTGAATGAAGTGAGAAGTAGTCTGATAAGGCCCCGTTAGCTGAGATTCTTACTATAGGGGATTTATATAGTGCAGCAACCCAAGAAATGAATACCCGAGGGAAGTTAAAGGCACTCAAAACCTTGAAGAGAAAACTCCAATTCACCCGGTCGAACACCTTCTCGGCATCCAAGGAGACCAAGCCTGCAGGGAAGTCAGCATCTCTGGAGGCCGAGAAGACATGGGATAACATATGCAGGTGATCCGCTAAAGAGCGTCCCTTCATGAAACCTGCCTGATTCATACCTATTAACTTGGGGAGCACCACGGATAACCTGTTAGCTAAAATCTTTGAGAGGATCTTGATATCCTGATTTAGGAGGGGATATAGGCCTGTAGCTCTGGATGAGCTCAGGGTCTTTATCTGGCTTAGGGAGGAGCACTATCAAGGCTTCAAAGAGATGGCGATCAACTTCTGACCCAGATAAGATGTGCTGGAATAAACTATTAAGTATTGGCAATAGAAGATCCCGAAATGTTTTATAGAAAAGGGAGGAAAATCCATCAGGTCAGGAGTTTTATCCGAGGTAAACCACTAATAACCTCAGAGATTTCCCCTGAGTTATGGGAGAACCAGAGGCTATGTAATGTACTGGGAGGGAGGGTAGATGTGAGTCCGTCAGGTACTTCTCCATGCTTACTGGGCTGGGAGGGTACTCCATGTCCCCGTAAAGCAATTTGTAGAATGCTGCGAACTCTTGAACTATCTTTGTGGGAGATGTTTTCAGGGATCCATCTACAGAAGCCTTGATTGAGGGGATAAATCTCGCTGATTCTTGTTGTTTGATGTGAAGTGCCAAAAGGCGCCCGGCTTTCTCACCTTGGTCAGTATAACTAGCTTTAGTATGTATGATAGCTAACTCCGCCTTTTCTCTGAGTAGTTCTAAGTATTTGTCTCTCAGCCCTAGGAGCCTTACCTTGTTCTTCTCCGAGGAGTTAATCGAAACATTGGATTCCAGAGCCCGAATTTGGGATAACAAGAACAGTAATTCTCTCTCCCTAGCTCTTTTCCTAGCCACCGAGAGGCCAATGAGAACTCCTCTCATGTAAGCCTTGAAGGCCCCCCATATTATATCTGGTTTTGCACTATTTAAAGGGTTGGACAGAAAAAAGGCCTCAATGTGCTCCCTTATGGTATTGCAATAGTTAGAATCTTTAAGCAGTTGATCATTAAGCTTCCATCGTGTTTCTCTCTTTGACACATCTTGAATTGAGAGATCACACAGCACCAGAGAGTGATCGGAGACAGGGCCAAGCTGTATTGATGAGGACTTAACCCTGGGCAGAAGAGTCTGAGAAATGAATATGTAGTTGATACGGGACTGTGAACCATGTACCAAAGACCTGAATGTGAACTCCTTGGAATCAGGATTTAAGACACGCCAGACATCACAGAGCCTGCATTGATTCTGTAATTCTCTAAAAGCCCTCTGACCTGGGGAGATCCCCCCCGATATGCCTCCCGACCTGTCAAGATTGGAATCTGCAACTTGATTAAAGTCGCCCCCCAGGATAATTCTTATGGGAAGGAAAGGCAGGATTGAATTTGTTAGTCTCATGAAGTACGCGGGGTCATCAGCATTGGGACCATATATACTGCCCAGTAGCAGAGGTATTGACCAGAGAGTACCTATAACTAAAACAAACCTACCCTCGGGGTCCCTGATAGTATGAGTTGGGACGAATGGAATGCCACTGTTAATGATGATCATAACCCCACAGCTGTTTGAGGAGCCTTGCACCTCATACACCGTTCCCACTTGTTTCCTCCTCACTTGTGAGGCTTCTATTTCTAGTAAGTGTGATTCCTGTAGGAAAGTAACCTGAGTATGTAAAAGACTTAAGTGTTTGAGAACCTGGTATTGTTTAGATTTTTTCCTGATCCCCTTGACGTTCCATGTTGCAAATGTCACCTCCTTAGCCATCTACTTAAGAATTCTAAGGGTACTAGATTAAGCCTTGCACTCAGGGTGTGTAACATAAATAATCTAACCCACCCCGTTGCTGCTGTAAGACCCTCCCACCGCCCTAACTCCCCCGCAGGAAGCCTCAATTCAAACTCTCTAGTACACCCCCACCACCCAACAAGAGCACATAACCCTCTCCCCCTCCCAACCCCCCACACTGTCGCAAGCAACGCTTAGCACAGCACTGGATCTTATCCTCCCCCTCCTGCCCCCCCAAATGTATCCCCTGCAAGTGAACACTCTTATAGTTCAAAATACAAGGCAGTCAATAAGCTGCATTACTGAGGGCATAGTGTCAACGAGCGGTCTCAGGCTTCCAGGGCCTACTAACATCTGCTGGTGAATCCACTAATGAACAAGAGAGAGAAATAGAACTAGATGCCATAAATGTGAATGTGAAAAAATGTCACTCGAGTCTTGAGAGGGAGTTGAAAAAAGCTTGTTCCCTACAGGGAACTACTTCATGAACCAGAACCAGAGCGAAAATTAACATGGAGGGGTGAGCCCATCATCAAGATAAAAACCTGAAAAAACAGATCCGGAAGAGAAGTGAAGCAAAATCCAGAGATGGGAAACCCAGGGAAGTAACTACCTAGGGGTTGCATACCCCTAGCTCCGAGAAGCCCCACCCCCCACGAAACCAGCATGACTTAATAACTGAAAGCAGTCCCTCTCAAGGCTGGATGACCGGAGTTGCATTAAACGGGTGAGCCGTGCCCTCTTGTGGACATAACCTGATCCAGCCCACCAGTCAAAGGCACCCTGAAAGCCTGGAATCGGTCGACAATCCAAGTTTCCATCCTGCAAAGACTAAACAGGAGACATAACATGAGACCTAGCCCTGTGTATTTCCCCTGGATACTGAGCAAGCGATGTTATATCAGATGCAGTCCAAAACAAACCCCACAGGAGCCCCCCCCCAGGACTCTCCCTGTAACACTATTCCCACCAACAGGCCAGGGCCTGTTAAAAGTAAAGTTGAGCCTCTACTAGTAGACCAGTTCTATTAGAGAGCATAAGTAGAGTGAAATCTGTCTCTAGAAAGAACACTGTCCACACAAAGATCCAAACAACAGTCCGTTCTGAAGTTCCAGTGAGCCCCGAAGATCAGGAGGCCTTCTCAGGTCGTGCGAAACAGGTTTGGCAATGCCGACTTAAGGTTTAGTAACGCAGCATCAGGATCCTCGACATTAAGCCATGAGCCATTTACAGAGACTTGTAATTTCGCTGGGTACCCCATCCTGAACTTTAATCCGGCCGCTATAATCTTGGATACAATCGGGTGGAAGGCTTTCCGTTTCAATCCAACTGAACCATGGATATCCTGAGCAATTCTCAGCTTCACTTTCTCCCATCTGACTTCTTGCAAGGCCTTGACTTTCAGTAGGAAATGCTGCCTTTCCAGATAGTTGAGAAAGCGGCAAATGATGGGGTGAGGAGGTACATCGGGTGGGGGTTTTGGTCGGAAAGATCGGTGGGCCCATTCTATTATGTAGTTTGGGCCAACGGGAGAGGGACCAGTGACTTTTTCTACCAACTTCTGAATAAAGACAACAGTATTCTGGCCTTCTTCCCCTTCGGGGAGCCTGAGGATTGCCACATTATTTCTCCGACTACGGCCTGCCAAACCCTTGAGTTTTGCTTCTAGTCTAGACAGTCTTTGTTTCGTTAGTAGAAGCTCAGGATCCATGCTTTCCAATCTTCTCTCGATCGAAAATATTCAGGCAGTGTTGTCCGATACTGTTGTGGAGACTTCCTTTATCTTTCTGGAAAGGGACTTCAAGTCGGTTGCCATATCTTTCATCTCCTCCTGGAATGGTTTAAATTTCTCTAAGAATCTATTAAGTGTTAGGGGTTCTTGGTCCCCAGTTTGACACGCAGGTTCCAGTTTGCCTGGGCCACTTGAGGCTCGGGATTTCTTTGAGGCCTTCTTGGGGTGGGGGGGGGTATGTTTCTGCAGGACTTTCTTCATGTAAGCCTCCATTTACAACACAGGAACCCAAGACAGGAGCACACACTGTTCAGAGACAAGAAGAACTCTTGAGCAGAGGAGTTAGATGAAATTTAACGATATTAAATGACAATTTTGTATTCGGAAGGCAGGAGCTTAGCGGAGGAGCATCTACTCAGCACTCTCAATCACGTGATATCCCATGTAACTGTAAAATTTCTCTTGGACCCCCAGTAGTCACTAGAGATGTAACATTAAATATCACAAGTGAAATTGTCACAAAACTGGCAATTTCGCAGCTTGAAACATTTCGTGAAATTCTGCCATTCCGTGAAATTGTTTGCCCAAATTTCACCCAAATTTCACCATTCTGTGGGTGAAATTTCACATTTCATGGGTGAAAGTTTGCATTTCGCCATCAGAATTTTGCATTTCACACCTGCAAAATATTTCACAAAATGCATGAATTTTACTAAATATTTCACGTAATGAAATTTCCTAATTTCACACATCTCTAGTAGTCTCTCCCTCTCTCCTCTGGATCAGAAATATCACAAGTGAAAGATTGTGCCAGCCTGCCCTTTTTCATATACAAAGTGAGCTACATTGTTTGAGGCCACAAAAAGAGAAAAAGCTTTAATTTGGGATTTTCTGTTACTGTAAAATCTCTCTTGGGCCCCAGTACTATCTCCCTCTCTCCTCTGGATCTTGACTGGAACAAGAGTTAGCCAGCCTTCTCTTTCTCATGTACACAGCTACACTGGTTGAGGCCATGAAATGAAAAAAAAAAAACTTTCATTTGGGATTTTCTGTAACTGTAAAATCTCTCCTGGGCCCCAGTAGTCTCTCCCTCTCCCTCTCTCCTCTGGATCTGGAACAGCAGAAGTCAAATATTTTGCCAGCCTGTCATTTGTCATGTATACACTGCTACACTGTCCGAGGCCAAGAAAAGAAAAAAAAAACCTTCATTTAGGATTTTCTGTAACTGTAAAATCTCTCTTGGGCTCCCAGTAGTCTCTTCCTCTCCCTCTCTCCTATGAATCTAGAATGGTGCAAATTAAAGATTTTGCCAACCTGCCATTTCTCATGTATGCACAGCTACACTCTCTGAGTCCAAGAAACGAAAAAAAAATTCATTTGGGATTTTCTGTAACTGTAAAATCTCTCTTGGGCCCACACAGTAGTCTCTCCCTCTTTCCTTTGGATCTGGAATGGCACAAGTCAAAGATTTTGCCAGGCTGCCCTTGCTCATGTATGCAGCTACACTGTTTGAAGCCAAGAAAAGAAAAAAACTTTTCATGGGGGATTTTCTGTAACTGTAAAATTTATCTTGGGCCTCCAGTAGTCTCTCTCGCTCTCTCTCTCTCTTCCTCTGGATCTTTTGCAATGCCACAAGTCAAGGATTTTGCCAGCCTTCCCTTGCTTATGTACATACAGTCACACTGCCACATGGCCTGCATTTTGCATCCTCGCTGACAGCCACCCAGGCCACCACTATCTCCCCAGTCCCTACAGATTCCTCCTTTCTCCAGTCCCACCAAGTCCCAACTCTCAACCCTCCATCACTCTCCTCCAGTGATCAGTTTCTCTGCCCTCCTTGCCCTGGTATGTCTCCTTTTTCTGACTCTTCCTAGTTGTTATTCTTCCCCCTTTATATATGTGTATATATATATATATATATATATATATATATATGTTTTTTAATTTGTGGAGTGTTTTTTTGGTCTTGTTTAGCAACTTTTTCTGGTGGTGTCTGCTGAGATGATCCTGCTCCTCTGTCTATCCTCCTCTCTCGTCTGGGTTGCATTGTACACTCAGAGCAGTTATATACCATGAGTGCATCACATGATTGTCTGTTGCTTGATTAGATGCCACTGGACACCTGTATGTGGAGTGAGCATGTCACTGGCATCCCCAAGACTTCAGTAAACAAAATGGTAGAAATGACATTTTCAGAACCCAGAACTGGACTTCTGAGGTGAAGTCCTTATTTATCCTGGTCCGTGGATTGTGGGTTCAATCCAGTGGTCTGGATCTCCTGTGAAACAGTCCGCCCAGTCCTAGTTCAAACTTGTTCAAATGTTGCAGTAACAAACTGGATTAGAGGTAGGTGAAAGGTGACATCCCAGAGGTTCTAAGTTAGGCCTCCTGTTGTTTCTTATCAAGATATTTGACTTAAGTAAACAACATGGCATGAGTTAATGACACCACCCAAAATAATTTAAAAAGGAAAATCATCCTGTAGTAGTTTTCAATTTTACTTAGAACAAATGGTGAATTGGGCAAATGAGAATAATATGGAGTCTAAAGGGTACACCAAAGGAACAAACGGATTAAGCAATTTAGTGGTATACCCCAGTATATATTTAGGGCTAAAAGGAGCCACACTCATGTACAATAAAGTAAGGAATCCACCATAAGCTGCTCAGAATGCAATGAAGCATTATTGCACAAGTACTGCTTGTGGTGAATTGTAACAGAACCGTCAGAATACTGTTGCCCTGGCGCTTAGAGACCAAGTCTCTTCATCAGGGGCCCTCATGCTGTATTCTGAGCAGCTTATGGTGGATTTCTTATGTCACTGTCTGTGAGTGCAGCTCCATTTGGATTTTCTATGCGTATTACAGGTGGGCTAAATATGTCTTGGCATATACTACTAAGTCTACACTAAAGCAGGAAGAGAAGCATTAAAACACACTGCATATTCCAAAGAATCACACCACAGAATATCGCTTGTTACTGAATGCTAGTCACTTAATGAAAGCAATCAAACAAGAAAAGGAGTGCCGCTGGCCACCAGCACCATGATTATAAAGGTATGATTCTTAAAGGAACAGTACAAAAAAAAATTAAAAATATTTAACTTAATTAATATGAGCATAACAAAAACAGAAAAGAGGAATAATAACTACATTACTAAAGACTATTAATATATTGTGAAAGAGCAAGTCTGGAAAAGATAATGTTAACAATATAATGCATGCATACTGCACTTTTTCAGGCCCATTATTTTGCATATACAGTTTGTTTTAGTGCTGCTCTTTCTGCATTAGTGCTTGTAGTTTTTGAGCTAGCAGACTACGCAGTGGGGTGGATCTTACTCTTTCCTGATTCACATTCCTGATTCTAGCCCACTGCAGACATTTTAACAAAAATCGAATTCTTTTTTATTCAAACTCCTTTCTTCTAGCAAATCTTGCTTGGCACAGACTACCTCTTATTAGCTGTTTAGGTGTTTTTGCTCCAGACCCTTCATATTTATACTTACAGTTTTTGAAGTGGTCTAATATGTGTCCCTGTTTTGGAGATGTTAGTTTTGGAGATGCCGGTGGAGCACTGTTTGCTGCTATCTTTAGCAGCATGGGTGAAGTCAAGACAGTCCTTTATTGTCTGAGGATATCAACTTCATTAGCAATGGAGCACAGCAACAAGCAACAGATGAAGACAGTGAACCAGACATTATAAAATACTTTCAGCAACTTGAATAGTAAGCACTTAAAGCCTGATGGAAATTTTGACACCGCACTACACTGGAAGCTTATGTCAAGGTTGTTCATTTGCCTTGTGGTTTGAGAGTTTTGAAATGGCCAGGTTATGGCCAGGATTACACAGCCTTTGTGCATGATTGGAAGCAGGCAAAAGAAGAAGTGTCCATGATGTCTGTCAAATGTATCATTGGTGATTATACAGATCAGCAAGAGGAACTGAAGGCCGATCCTATACTTAAGGAGGAAGCAGTATCTGCCTTCAAGAATCATCCAAATTTTGCTTTATTTGAACAGGAGCGCAGACAAATTATTTCTGCACAGGGTTCTAAATAAAAAGCCCCATAAACTCAAAAAATTTAAAAGAGACAAAAATGATTATCTGAATGACCATGTTTTTACATGAAAGAAGAGAGGTAACACAAGGGCTAGAATGGTAATACTGAAAAACAAGGAAATCACAATGTTCCTAAGTCAATCCTTACAAATATCAACATAGACCACTTTACTTCAACCAGCGAGTCTGAGACAGACTCCACTGATGATTGTGTAGACCTGATGAACTCTGAAGCCTCACACAGTCCTGAAATCACCCCCCAGCACAGTAACAGAATAGTGCAGTTTCATCCCAACACAAGTACACTAGGAGAAGTTGCAGAAAAATGAAGAGAACAAACACAATGGGGGTAGGCATGAACCAGGCTCAAGGCCAAGAAGAAAGTGATGAAAACAATGAAATCCTACAAATAATGGCAGAAACAAACATCATAAATCTGTTGTCCTTTGAATTAACTCAGCATCAAGTTAATATCTTGAACAAAAGACTTACTTTTGTCCCAACAAGCAGAAGCAAGGGAGTTGATTTGTTTGTGGATTTGAAAAAAAAATCACACAAATTAACTCTAAAAGTACACTTTCATACTATAAGGACAGCTTGCCTCCTGATTTGGATAAGTCAGTAAACAATAACAACATGGACACTACAAATGATCCAGCAACAAATGCCTTTCATGGGTATATGAATTTTAGATCACCCTCCACCTTTGTGCCACTACATTTGCCATCAATTATGATCTTTTAAAAGGTGTGCCAACGTGACTATGAAGAACAGCTCACAGAGAACAATAACCCATCATATGCAAACATATGCTGCAATCAAGGAATTGCAGGATAATTCTTTATTGACAATAAAGCCTGCAGATAATGGTAGATCCATCATCCTTATGGACACACAACAGTACACAGAAGAAATATTAAGATAATTGTCTAACAATTTTTATGTGCTTTTAAAATTTGATCTAACAAGCTGATTTAAAAGGGAGCTAGATCCTTTTTTGCTTGCATCTTTCAAAACGGGTATCCTCTCTAGAAATACTTTTGGGTTTCTTATGGTCAAGAACCCAATAAGGCCTACAATTTATGTCTTGTCAAATATGCATAAAAGACTCATCAACCCCCCCAGAACATACCACTGTATCTGGGATTGGTTCCCTAACTGAACCATTGTCAAGGTTCAAGGACAAACCTATCAAACATGTTGTTATAGCAATGCCGTCTTATATCAGAAAAAAACATCCAGATACTGGGCATCCTGTGGGATCTAGAGATGCAACCAGGTTGGCTACTAGTGACTTTGGATGTTGAGTCACTCTACATTAATGTCTCCCATGATGGAGCAGACTACAAGCCCTAAGCGAGTGGCTTGATATTGCTAGTGAGTAGAGTAACTCCTTCAAACAAAGTCTATGTGAACTTGCTGAATTTCTTTCTTTTTCAGGGCCAATACTTTTTACAAGACCGTTCCAACTTCGGTAACCTCTTCCACTTGCTGCTGGTTTGGCAATACTATGTGGACCCTTCCATAATTTGTTATATTTTCCTGCCTGATCTTGTTTGTTACATATTGTTAGTGTCTATGAATGCACTGCATTGTTTTTTATGTTCAAGTGTACACCCAGATTGTCCCCGACATAAATTGTCATGTTTCCTGACTGCTCATGTTTGCTATGTATTGTTATTGCCTATGGATGCTCTGCATGTTTTACCTTTTTTCATTCAAGTGTACATCCAGATTGTTGCTCTGCATCCAATTGCACCTTTCTTGATTGCATTGTACCTTGTATTATGAATATATCAATTGCTGTATAAAACATTGCACTGATATGTATGTATTACTTGTGTTGTCACTGTCATCATGGCCTCCTTCTGAATGAGCTTGCTCAACAGAGTATTTCCTGTAATAAACCTGAAGCTTGAAACAAGTGAAAGGTATTGCAATGGAGGTAGGATTTACCCTTAAGTATGCCAACCTCTACCATGGTTATTGGGACATGTGGATCTTTGGAATCATTATATTGATGATGTGTTGATGTTGTGGTACAAGACTGCAGAGCAGCTATTAGAATTTGTGAACTTTCTAGATAGATCCAATCCCAATCTAAAATTTCCCATCGTCCAGTTTTGGAATTTTGACATCTTGAAAACAGAATAGGGTACAGTTGTGATTGACCTTTTCAGCAGAAAAAAACAGACAGAAATACTCTTCTGCATACCAGTAGTTGCCACCAATGCCACATCATCAACAATATCCCCAAATCATAGTTCCTCAGGATCAGGAGGAACTGTTAGAAGGAAATTACCTTTAAGATAAGATCCATTTAAATGTCAAATAGTTGTTTTGAGAGGGGCTGTGGAAACCATATCAGAGGAAAGGTTCAAGAGGAAGTACATAGGATTCCATGACACAAACTACTCAGGTACAATCAAACACAGAATAAAATGACATGGGTGTCAGTTTTATAACACAGTACTCAATATGTTCTCGTAAGATAGAGAATATTCACAATAAAAACTGGCACATTCTGTTAACTGATCCACCACTAAAGAATGCTGCATCTAGATCCCCAAAAATAGTATTATACTGGCGCGGTAGCACCAGTATAGTTAGGGTTGGCAGGGCAGTTTAATGTTAAACCTCACATTTTCACTTGAATAACTTTTGAACCATTGAAGTGATTTGCACACAATTTGACAAGCTTTATGTGCAGGAGAATGTCTCTTGAGAGTGTGCTGAAAAAACAGAAGGTTTTGCTCTGTTTGGCTGTTTTTTTCACCCACCTGTATCTCAAGAACGGGTACATTAGTGGCTGACAGTTTCAGGGTAGAAAGCCTTAGCCTCACAGATGTGCCTTTTGAAGATTTGGTGTACAAATCATAATCTGTTCCAAAGTGATTGCATTACATATTTCCCATTATTTTCTATGGGAAAAAATTAAATGTCAGGCACGATGAAGGATTGCGGGCATTTTCGATGCAGAATCCTGCATCAAACCATCATTTTAGATGCAGAATCCTACATTGACGTGCCATTTAAGGCACTGTGCCCTTTTCTATTGTATTGCCAACACTTGGGGCCCCAATACCCATGTTGGCAGCAGGAATCAACCACCACCACTACAAGCACCACAGATGTGACACACTGGGATCCCACCCCAGTATGCCCAAATGTTGTTTTTTTTTCCCATTATCTGTTAAATAAAGATTACTGTGCCCCAGACATTTGTTATCTTTGTTGCAGAATCCTGCATCAAAATCTGTGGGGCAGGATCCTGCATTGAAGTACTGTAGTCTGCCCCCACACCGAAATTCCTTACCCACATGGGGGTGCAGAGTCCCCATATTGGTATACCTCCCACACCACACACACACACAGGTTTGTGGCACACTGGGAGCCCACTCCAGTGTGCACAAATGTTTTTTTTTTGTGTGTTCATTACCTGTTAAATACAGAAAACTGTTCCCCTGACATCTTTTATCTTTGATGCAGAATCTTGCATCGAAATATTCAATGCAGGATCCTACATCAAAGTACTGTGGTCTGCCCACATACCCAAACTCCTCACCAACATCGGGGGTGCCCAATTCCTTTGTCAGTATACCTCCTACCCCCACACACACTCTGTTATGTGGCACACTGGGAGCCCACCCCAGTGTCTCCAAATATCCTTTTTTATATTTTGGACACTGAGATGACCAGTCCCCATGTCGGATGCCCCCTCCCAAGCCCACTTTCTTTGCTGATGGGGAGCTGAATCCCCCTGTCAGCATGATGATCTCCACCCCCAAAACAATTATGTGGCACACTGGGAGCCCACTTCAGTGTGCCCACATTTTTGTTTTTCTTTTTGTTCCTGTAAATGATGAAAACCGTTCATCAAAATGCTTTTATTTTGTTTTTAAACTGTAATGAAGAAAACAGTCCATTGTGGTCTCCCAGTCTCCTCCTCCATCCCCACCCTCCCTCTGTGCACCCAACTCCCCCACACCCCGCCTCACCCATACTTACCCTTTGGAGATTGGGAGCTGCAATCTTCTCTGGACCGGGAGACGTCTGCACTCTTCAAAGATGAACTGCAAAATGAGGAATTGGGTAAGTGCTGTGTAATCGGACTGAATGAGGTGGTTCAACTTAGGTTAATATCTCAGCCAATTTTAGGACTTTTGGCCCAATATTTTCAGCTTGGGGTTCTTGAGACCACTCCTCATGAACACTGTCATTTCATTTCGAGGTCCCAAAACATGATTTTGCAGTCACTACACAGAACCACCTTTTGGGACTGATCCATGAAATGACAGTGCCACTATTAATGAGGTGGGATCCCAAAAAGCCAATGTTACAATTTTGGTGAGAAAATTCCTAAAAATGGCTGTGTTACAAGTGTGCGTTGTGCAGTTTCTTTGCACACTCATAACATTATTAATTTCTAATATTTTCACTCCAGATTTTCAACATTGTCATTTTTTAATGCCTTCTTATGAACGATACAGCTTTCATTCATTTCATTCATTTCTTGCCCTAAATATGTTTTTGCACCTGTGGCACAGAATGGTGTTTTCACTGCATGAAATCAACTTTTGGTATGGATTAACATCATGATAGTGCCACTGTTCATCAGGGGAGGACCTATAAAGCCCATGTTAAAAACTTGGTGAAAAAATTCTAAAAAAAATGACTGCTTATGAGCACGCATTGCGCCCTTTCTATGCACGCTTGTAACTTTGCCACTTTTACATATTTTCACTCCAGATTTTCAACATTGCCATTTTTTCACACTACCCTATGAATAGAATAGCTGTCATTTTGCACATCCTGTCTGGAATGTGATTTCACACCTGTGGTGCAGAATGGCATGGTCACTGTGTGAAATCAACTTTTGTGATGGATTTACAAAATCACAGTTGCAGTGTTCATAAGGGAAGGGTCTGTAATGCCAATAAGCATGTTACAAGCATGCATTGCACAATTTCTATGCATGCTCATAACTTTGCAATGGGTCTGATGGACTCTGGCTCCCACTATAACATATGGACACTGTTGTACTATCTTGATGGAGGGATGGGAGCAAAAGGTTTGAAGGACACTGCACTCCTTGGACACTGCGCTCCCACCATGACATATGGAAACTGTTGTACTGTCTCGATGGAGGTATCCTGTGCTTACCACCATGACATATGGACACTGTTGTACTATCTTGGTCGTGGGATGGGAGTGCAGAATCCAATCAACCCTGCACTCCCACCATGATGTATGCTCAGTGTTGTACACCTCCTCATGAACTGTACAGCTGTCATTTTTAACATCCTGCCTGAAATGTGTTTTCAAACCTGTGCTGCAGAATGGCATCACTGTGCAATTTCAAATTTTGGGATGGATTAAAAAAAACACAGTGCCACTGTTCATGAGGGGAGGTCCCAAACAGCTTATGTTGAAAATGTGGTTAAAAAATCATATCAACTGAAGTTCTATGCAAAGAAGTACAAAGTAATGCCCCTGGGAAGAGGAAACCCTTGTAAGCACTACGGGTTGTGTGCGGAAGGTGCCGATGATCAACACAGGAGGAAAAGACCTAAGAGGTCAAAACAAGGGAAAGATGATAAGGCACTTGGCATATGGAGACAATCCTATCCTAATTTTCAGCCCTCTCTTTCACCTGTACAGAAATATAGTTCAGTCCATAAAACGTGATGCAATTAAAAGCAAAAAACTTTGTTCATGCACCAGTGACGGTTTCTGTAATGCCCTTGATAGTATGGAAATATCATGTTAGGGTGTCAAATCATAGTAGAAAGTCCAGACTCAAAACACAGTAACACACATTGCTAACATACAGAACTTTAACCGTAACACTTACCACATCTTACGTTACACACACTCATAAGGGTCATCACTCTTAAACCAATTCATGTCCCTAACTCTCAGTAGAATACATTAGTCAGTTATATGAAATCACAACTGTGCTGCAGAATTCCTATTCTTACCTATTCTACTGGCGTTAGGGACATGATTAACAAGTGCTGACCTGTAATCTTCTTATAAAGCTGTTGTAAGTGTTGAACTACTGACACCACTGACTACTCTCTTTAACAAATCATTTGAGGATGGGGTGGTACCTGAGGACTGGAGGAGGGCAGATGTGATTTCACTTCACAAAAGTGGGAGCAGGGTAGAGGCAGGAAACTATAGACCAGTTAGATTGACCTCAGTGGTAGGGGAAAATGATGGAATAACTTCTGAAGTAAAGAATCGTTGAGTACCTAGAGGCCAGTGGGGCATAGGACCCAATGCAGCATGGATTCACAGTGGGAAGGTCATGTTAGAAAAATCTAATAGATTTCTTTGACTGGGTGACCAAAGTAGTAGACCGGGAAGAGGCTGTCAGCATGGCCTACCTAGATTTTAGCAAGGAATTTGACACAGTCCAACACAAAAGATTAATATACAAGCTAGCCAGTCTTGGAGTGGGTCCCAAGGTGGTAGCCTGGATAAAAAATTGGCTGGACAACAGCCCGCAAAGGGTAATAGTAAATGGAGTCCACAGTGAAGAAAGGAGGGTAACTAGCGGGGTACCGCAAGGTTCAATACTGGGGCCAGTCCTCTTTAATGTCTTTATAAGTGACATTGCAGAGCACATGGAAGGAAAAGTATGTCTCTTTGCAGATGACTCAAAGATCTGCAACAGGTTTGATACACAGGGTGGGGTGAAAAGGATGAGAAGGGACTTGGCTAGGTTGGAGGAATGGTCAAATGTATGGCAGTTCAGATGCAATGCAAGGAAGTGCAAGGTAATGCACCTGGGAAAGAAAAACCCAGGGGAAGAGTACACAATTGGGGTGAGATGCTAACAACAACAAAAATGCAAAGGGACCTGGGAGTAATTATATCAGATGACCTAAAAGTGGGCAGGCAATGTGAGAAGGCAGTAAGGATGGCTGGGGGGATACTGGGATGTATAGAGAGAGGCATCACCAGTAGAAAACAGGAAGTTGTTGTCCCTCTGTACAGAAAGTGGTTAGACCCCAGCTGGAGTACTGCATGCAGTTTTGGAGACCCCATCTCCACAAAGACATAGACAGAGTGGAGGCTGTTCAGAGGAAGGCAACCAAAATGGTGCAGGGCCTACACCAGAAGACATACAAAGAGACTAAAGGAGATTAATATGTATACCTTTGAGGAAAGGAGAGAGAGGGGGGACATGATAGAAACTTTCATGTACCTCAAGTAAATCAAAAAATTCCAATAGGGTAGCATCTTTCAGAAAAAGAGATGTGCCAGAACAAGGGGCACAATTTGAAGATAGAGGTGCATGGCTCAGATGTAATATTAGGAAGTATTTTTTCATGGAGATGGTTGTGGATGCATGGACTAGCCTTCCTAAGGAGGTTGTGGAGTCAAGAACAGTGGGGGAATTCAAGAATGCATGTGACAGACATAACCAATCCTAGTGTGTGGTAGTAGGAAGTAGGCTGTTGGTTAACTAGGATCTGCAGCTTATCCATCAGGTAAGGAAATGGGCAGGCTAGGTGGGCCAAGTGGTCCTTATCTGCCATCAAATTCTATGTTTCTATGTTTCATCAAATCACTGGAAAGTGGGACAATGCCTGAAGACTGGAAGAAGGCGAAAGTTGTCCCTCTTCACAAATCAGGGAGTAGGGCAGAGGCTGGAAATTACCATACAGTAAGCCTCACATCAGTGGTAGGAAAATTGATGGATACTCTGCTCAAGCAATGAATAGTAGCACATCTGAAATCCAGCAGGCAATAAGACCACTCCTCCTCCTCACTCCAAGCCAAAATGTGTCACAGTGATCATCACCACTCCTCTAGACTCATGCTGGAATCCCCTCTGGTCTCCACACATATGGGTCAAAAGGCCTTCTCCTCTGCTGCCACCACCCTGTGGAATTGCCTGTTGACCTCCCTGAAGGCTCTTGACTCCTACTGGCAAGCCTGCTCCCTCTTCCAGATGCACCTTATGGCCAAGGTATGGGTGAATGTTGTTGCTTTGGTGTCAGTATGTAACCTTGCTATATTGGGTGAAAAATGTATTGTACTTTATAATACCTTGTTTCATTTGTTCCTAAGTTGCTGCCCTTTATAGAATGTAATATATTCAACTGTCTTTCTTTAGATAAATTCACTTGTCTCATCCATTTATGCAATTTTGTACTTATCTCTTTATCTTTAGTGGTATAATTACCCTAACCCATCTCTCTTTGTCTGAAATTTTATGTTACTGCTATAGTCTCTTTTTGTTATTATCCCTAAGCTCTGTATTGTATCTGAAGTATTACTGTCACTGGTTCCAGCAGCGTTGTCAGGACTTCAACAAAGTGAAGAAAAGTCTACATGACAAGCACTGGCAATTCACATACTTATATCCTTTCAGACTGTTGACACACTAGCCAGAAAAAAAAGGCAACCTAAATCTTTCATCAAGCCAGCACTCACAAATTCCTTCATCAACAATGAAGTGGCAGCCAAGGAAGGTCCAACTTTGCAGCCCCGAGCAGACCAGTCCACCTGATCATAAGTCTGGCCTAGTAATTCAGTAAGTAGGACATCTGAACATCACTTGGGTAGGAGGAAGCAGGGAATAAGAGTATGGTCAGTAAAGTTTCTGCAGCATTGGACAAGATTTTGCACCTCTAGCCAACATAGTAAACCTGCTCAGAAAGTCAGTTATTTGAAAGTTTGCAGTCTGGCTTGGTGGCATGTTAAGGCAGAATGCATCCTACTCTTTACTCAGAACCTGTGTGTACTTTACTTATAGGTAATAATTGAACTATTGAACTAAAACTTTGCTCCACCTCAAGGAGTCTTTGTGTGGCAAGTATATTTGCATTCTGTTAAGTAAACAAAGAAGAGTCTGTAGACTTAAACATTTTCTTGTCAAAGCTTCTTTACTTATTTTCCCACTTTTACACAGGAAAAAGAAAGCCTTTTAGTAACTTTGTTCCATCCAGCTCAAAATCAAAGTATTTTTTTCATGGCTTAATTGTCTGTTCCACAGTTTCAGATACTTCTGTGTATTTAAATCACAGTGTTCCAGACATTATGAACATCCATTCTAAGACTGTAGAGCAAGGTGGACATGCATGTGTGTGCATGCATGCACGTGTGATGTAACGGTTGATGTTTGGGGATCTAAACCACACCTTCAACAGAGCAACCAGATGGTTCTGTGACTGTGGATCAGAAAGTCATACAGTGTACTCTTACATTTCGTATCTCTGTAAAATTCCAAATGCTGGTTTTGATTTTAACTACTGTATATGCACCCTTGCTTGTTAATTTGGAGGATGGGTTTATCTGTACCTTGCTGACTTTTTTGTTAATCCTGTACTGTATGTCTAATTCCTATTGTATTCTATGATGAGGAACCTTTGCAAAGGAGTCCTTGACTCAAAGGTGTATTTCCAAAACTGAAATAAATAGATAAATTAGTGCAGCCTTTCATCTATTTTTATCAGCAGCTGTATACCATGTAGGTAACCCAAAATGCCCCACCCTTGGATCCTTTCCTGCTTCACTGCCTCTGCCATGGGACCAACCAGATTTATTTTATTTATTCATTTCTTGGATTACAAGACCTTTGAGCCCGAGGCTCTTTTACAAAGGTTCCACGTCAGGTAAAAGACAAACACAGTTACATAGTAAGTTACAGAAAACAGAAAAAATGAACATTGCATATGCTGCATGATAGACAAAAATAAAGTGCAAACTTAAGGAGAGTAAAGAGTAACAATTCAGCCAGGCAAAGGCTATGTCAAGATTGGGGGTGCAGAATAGGGTTACAAAAAAGCACCTTAGAATCAAAGGTTTGTTTACAAAAGTTCCACATCAAATGCAGTCATGAGTAATCGGTCGAAATCATGGAGGACAAACAATGCAATTTCTCAGATACACTGAGCATAAGGCAGGAGAAACAGTTCTGGGAGGAAGAACATAGTTAAGAGAGAATGAGAAAATGAGGAAGAAGGGAGAGTCACCGAAGGTGACATTGTCAATACAATTTTGTGAGGTAAACAGGAAGTGAAGGGTGGGGCAGGGTGTATAGGGGATCAGGGGAGCAAGGAGGGGGAAGAGGGGAGGGTGGAGAAATAGGGTTTTGGGTATGGGAAAAAGGATCAAAGTAAGAGTATGGAGATGGGACAGGGGAATGGACTTAGTGTGTGGGAAGGCACAAAATGGCAGGGTAGGAGAGGGTTTAGGGCCAGGAGGTGAGGGGGAAGAGATGGATGGATGGAAGGGGAGGAATGCAAGTGGTAAGAATCAGGGTGGGAGAGGTAAAGCAAGAAGTATTGAGGGAGGAGTGGGTAGAAGTGATGGATTACATAGTGAGTACATAAGCAAGGCCAGTTTTAGAAGGATCTTAGAGCAGAGGAGATTAGCTCAGCTATGTTCTCGTTTGCCCCGGTAAAGGTCCACGGGCTGGATGATATACAGGAAATTTCTATAGAAGCTTCTGGGATCAGTTGGGAGAAATGATGCAGATCATGATCACTGAGATCCTAGACACAGGACACATGTCTGATTCCCAAGATATACTGTAGTCACTATCACAGTTTTGCCCAAACCATGCCCCCCCCCCCATGGCTACTACAAACCTTTATCTTTATCACTGCTAAACTCAAATTATAAAACTGAAGCTATAATCATAGCTGCCAGGGTGGTGGGGGACTTGCCAAATGTTATTCATAGCAATCAATCTGGATTTGTGAAAGGCAGGCATTCCATATGTAGTGTGGTGATGAACCATTGGCATTAGATGCTGAGAAGGCATTCGAATGGGTCAAGTGCAATGTTTGCAGCACTGTCCTGTTTTAGTTTTGAACCAAGAATCAGATCATTTTGGCAGTCCTATGAGGTAACCGCAGGCCCAGGTAATGATGAATGACTATTGAACATTTTTTCATTGTCAAGGGGACAAGGCGGGGGGGGGCTGTACCACCATTGTACATCCTGACAGTGGAGCTGCTTGCAGTGGCCATAAGAAATCATAAGAGCATACAGTGACTGGGGAGGGGGCCACTATGTCATTTCCCTCTTTGCTGATGACAACTTCCTGTTCCTCTCAAACCTGGGAGTGGCACTGCAGGTCTTAACCCACATTTTCCAAAAATATGTGGCCCACTGTCAGGACATAAGACCTATATTTGATCTACACACCTTGGAGACCATTAAAAAATGCAACAGAATTCCTGGGTATATATTTAAAAACATAAAGAGTAGGGATGCAAGTGTCACTGTTCTGCTGTTTTCATCCTTGGTCAGATCTCATTTAGAATACTGTACACCTTTATGTGACCCACAAGGTATAAGGAACACTACTTGTAGAGAAGGTGCAGAGAAGAATGACAAAGAAAATAAAGCACTTAAAGCATAAATCATATGGTGATAGAGTGAGGGAGTTGGGAATGTATTCCCTGGAGTATAGGTGAATAAGGGGGATTTGTGCTTTGTATATGGTGCACTTAACAATGGTTTACTCTGGGAAAGCACAGGGTTGGTCAAGAACACAAGTATCAGAAATATAAAATCAAATGGACTTAGATTGAGAGGTGAGAATTATAATACTGAGAGGAGGGGAAGATGATTTAGCCAGAGGGTGGTGATTATATGGAACTCACCACAAGAAACTGTAGTTACTAGTGGTACTTTGAAAATGTTTAAAAATCACTAGATATCCATACGGTGAAGAACACATCTGGAGGTACTGTACCACTGATATGTGATGAGTCGGCAATGAGTTCCCCACCTTGTGACTCAAAATGTTTCTACTAACTTATAAAGCTATAAGTTAAATTAGGTTAAATGTAAATGGATGCCAGTAGGGGGATCCACCCTCCAAGTGGCAGGGACCAGGCTCAACCTTACTAGCTAGTCCAGACATTGGGGAGTCCTACTGTTTAAGCAGTTATCCTCAGTGTGGTCTATTAACTATAAGCCTCTCTTTTCATTCATCAGCAGTGACTGCAACAGATGGAAGACTTTTGCCTCTAACACTGGTGTGAATAGTTAATTCTGTTAAAATATGTCTCCTCCCTAAATGCCTCTATATGTTTCAGGTCCTCCTAATACAAGTGCCCTTAAAGTTTTTCCAAAGTATTAAGGGTTATTTTACCTTTTTTTCCTCTGGCAAGGTAAATGAGCAAGTGTGAAACAAGGCATTCTGCAGCAACCCAGGAAGGAAGCGCTTAGACATCACCAATGTTAAGTTTTATTTGATTGTTGCTTAGCTAGGCCATCTGAGAGATGTGATTGGGGGAAGGGGAAATGCCTTCCTAGGTGAAGCTAGAAGAACAGGTTCTAGAGACTCCTTGATAACCAATAGATTTCCACTAGCCCTTAAGACAAGGATTGTAAAAACAATAGTCAATTCCTTCCCATGGGTCACAGTGGGGACTTGGCTTACAGCACAAAAAGTCACTAAGCATGTGCAAGGAATGTCACTGCACACTGATATACTAAAGGTTCTGTGTGGGTACCTAACTATCTCAGAACAAATTCCTCTGATCTTAAGGCAGTGGCAAGCTTGAGGGCTAACATCCATCTTGGATTTATATGAAGTAGGAGTGTTAAACTCTTTTTAGAACCTCGAGGCTAAATTTTAACTAACTGCTTCTATTTTTCTTTTTACTTGCTCAAGAGGCAAAGGATTAAGACCAGTCCACTTCTTATGCACATCCAGTTAAGTCCCTTATAGAAGATGTGGTCTCTTTCTCACGTAAAGAAATTAGACCATTAAATCCTCTGTATGATACCATGACAGCAGCATCTCTGAAACCTGGCTTTGGGGCAAAAGATAAATGAACAAAGGACCTTGGCTTGATTACACTTCTAGACTGTGCCTGATAAGTAGCAGTAAGCTCAGTGCATTCTTGTTCAAAAGACAACAGGCTGAGACAGGTTCAGTTCAACATCTTGCACCACACCTGTTTTTCACCTATTCTGGCACACAGATATAACACCTGTAAATCAGACACGTGCCTCAGATGTAAAAGCTGAAGTGTAATCCTTTCAACATCTGGGTATGGAGTGTCCTGACACTGTAAATGTCTTTCAGGAAGTGACCCAGACTTTGTACACACGTTTGAAGTTTAATTATGAAGCCACAGTTGAGACAACTATCCTAGGGTGCCACCTCATGGGAGTCAAACAACCCAAATGCAACCACCCATTGTGGCAGTTAGGCCTGGCAGTGGAAAAACTGGTGTGGTTAGGCACTGGTTCTCTAACCATTACCTGACAATGGTACAATGAGGGAATATCATATTGGACTGCCTTCAGATAGAAAACAACACAATATAGTATTCTGAATAATGCTACCATCTATCAGTCCATCTGAGGCCTTCAGAAAAAAAGTCCTAGAGGCAGAATACAGTAATTTCCTGGCTAACTAGTAATTCAGGAAGATTACAATAATATTTAGTAGAAAACTAATGATGAGCAAAGTGTCTCCTGCTAGGCAGGGTGCTGAATACTGCTTCTTTTCCAACCAATGAATTTTACTGTATATTAATATCTTGCAATAATGATTTATTGCTGTTAAATTGTACTTTTTACCATTGATATCAACTCCATGCTCCTTATTCCTGCTGTTTTACCTGTGCTGCATACTGTACTAGTTGATCAATTAAGTGTAGAGCAGTTGCTTTAATTAACAAAATTTACCAAAAAATCATAGTGCATATTCATCAGCAGTATTCCATGTAGAAGTAGAATTTATTTAATATTTGTATTCAGTTACCTCTTTCTGCTTTGATCATTTTCTTTTTAGTGTAGGATGCATATGTTTCACTTCTATTTGAGTTTCTGCTTCTTGCTTATCTGACAAGATGACATTTCGTTTATCATTATTTGATACTTTAAGGAGAGTTTCTGTCTTTTTCTGAAAGACTAACCATAATTCATTGTAAAATTGGCAGTAAAATAAGACATGGATGGGAAATTCAGTTTTATTAAGATATCACACATATCCTTTCATTCATCTTATCCTTTGAAAACCCTTCCTCTAGCAACAAAAGAACCTACGGGTTGCAATATGAAGGATATGAGATCTATTTTATCATTCTAGTGATTGATTACACATAGGTACTCTTCCAAATATATCTGAGATACAAACAATGCAAGCCAAAGTAAAACTTGTTTACTGTACCGCAGGGTTCAGTATTAGGACCGGTCCTCTTCAATGTCTTTATAAGCGACATTGCAGAAGGACTGGAAGGAAAGACATGTCTCTTTGCAGATGACACAAAGATCTGCAACAGAGTTGATGCACAGGGTGGGGTGGAAATGATGAGAAGGGACTTGGCAAGGTTAGAGGAATGGTCAAATGTATGGCAGTTTAGATTCAATGCTAAGAAGTGCAAGCTAGTGCACCTGGGAAACAAAAACCCAAGGGAAGAGTACACAATGGGTGGTGAGATACTAACAACAACAAAAATGGAAAGGGACCTGGGGTAGTCATATCAGATGACCTAAAGGTGGGCAAGCAATGTGAGAGAGCAGCAAGGAGGGCTGGGGGGATACTGGGATGCATAGGGAGAGGCATCACCAGTAGAAAACAGGAAGTTATTATCCCTGTGTACAGACAGCTGGTGAGACCCCATCTGGAGTACTGTGTGCAGTTCTGGAGACCCAATCTCCGCAAAGACATAGACAGGATGGAAGCTGTCAGAGGAGGGCAACTAAAATGGTGCAGGGTCTGCACGGAAGACATGAGAGAGAGATGAAAGGAGCTTGTCATTATAGCCTCGAGGAAAGGAGGAGAGGAGGACATGATAGAAACGCTCAAGTACCTCAAGGAATCAACAAAGTCCAAGAGGGTAGCATCTTTCAAAAAAAGAGGTGTGCAAGAACAAGATGGCACAATTTGAAGATGGGGGGGCGGCTCAGAGGTAATTTAAGGAAGTATTTTTTCACAGAGGGGGTTGTGGATGCATGGAACGGCCTTCTGAAGGAGGTTGTGGAGTCAAAATCAGTGGTGGAATTCAAGCATGCATGGGACAGTCATAAGGCAATTCTAGGGGGTGGGGGTAGGAAGAAGTAGGCTGCTGGTTAACTAGGATCTGCAGCTTATCCAGTAGGTAGGGAAATGGGCAGACTGGGTGGGCCAAGCGGTCCTTATCTGCCGTCAAATTCTATGTTTCTATGTTTCTATGTTCAAGTGAATATCTTATAGATTAGAAATCTCTGTTAGTTGCTCTTTAATAATTTGTTTCAAAGCATTGTAACTTATTCATTGGTAAATGTTTTTTCCCACCAGATATGCCCCAATCCAGTGGATGATGGATTCCTTAATTTCATTTAACCATATCCAGTTAAACCCCTTAATTCCAAGTCTTTGGCTTTCTGGATACGCAGAAATGGGAGTCAATTACTTCCTTCTAAACTTTAAACATTAGTTTATCATACATACAGTAACTCATTCATTGTTTCTAATGGGAGTAAATCCAGTTTTGATGTCAGCATACTTGCAGATGAGTATTGTGTGGAAGACTCGATGTTTAGCAAAACTGATTACAATTTGTACTATAAGTTTTTTCAATCTCAGTGGCACATATTTCTAAGGCATATAATAATATTAATTGCAAGAACTATATTAATACATCTGTTACATTGAAGCACAACGTGTACAAAGTAGGACATTTAAAAATTAAGGACAGAAGTCAGTGGGACCTTGGTGAAGTGGGGAGAGGTGGTATTCCTCAGGTTTTAACCAGTCATGGAATATAGTGTTGGCATTACCATAATATCAGTACCTGATATGCAGGTATGGTTGTGTCATTTACCTTGTGTGACAAGTCAATTTTGATATTAGGATAATGCCAAAATTAGTTTGCATTCTGGTTCAAAGTCTGAGAAATATCATACTACCAGTTTCCCAAAGTTCTAGGGACTTTTGCCAAATTTTTAATTTTTTTTTCTTTACTTTGTTTGCTTTGTGTTTTAGTCCTAATTGGTGAATTAGCATATCTTTATTTTGCAATGTATGTTCTTACTTTTTGAAAAACATAAATAACAACTGATACCTTTCGTTTGTTTCCTTTCTTAGACCCCATGATGAACACTAGCTTTGTTTTTTTCTCTTTTAGATAATTACTGAAGAAGACCTATGGTTGAAATGTTGATTCTTACTCTGTTTTCTATTTTCAGCATGCATTTAATATTACCACACCATCATGCTGTTCTCTAGACCTGTAGCTTCCTTCTGGAGTAGCCCTAGGACTCATGAAGCAGCTGCCTAGTGACACGCACTGCACCAGACCATTAGCTTGCTAGAGCCCTTCATGAAAAAGCTGCACAGAGGTATGCAATGTGACAAACCTGTAGCTTGCTTTGTGAGTGGCCGTACATGCCACTCATGAAGTAGCTGCATATTGATTATTACTGCTACCATCCTGTAGCTTGCTTTGTGAGTGGCATGCAGGGCCACTCATGAAGCAGATCCACATGTACTGGACTTCAGTTGCATGTACATGGACATAGCCCTAGAAAGCCATTATATATTTTTGTCATTTTGAGACCAAGGGTCCAGTTTTCAAAAGCCCTGAGAATGCTGCAAGCCCTTGATGTACTGATCATATGGCACAGGGGGCTTGTGGCATTCTCTTGGCACCAATCAGGATTTTCAGTTCTGTGCGCCAAATGCCTCAAGTTATACCAGCTCCCCCCTGGGATTGGGGGGCCTATTTTATGGGGCTTACTCCAAATATTTGGTTCAAGCTGCTATATAGTGTGGAGGCTGTCACAACTGTGCCCGATGTACTAAGATTTGGCAAAGTTGCATCAAAGGAGTTTGGTGCAGTTGTGCCAAACAATAGGGTTTGCACAGGGCTTGACATAAGCTCTGCATCAACCTTTGGAAATCAGGCCCCATGTGTCACAAATATGAGAGTGCATCTCAGAAAAGTGGCTTTCCAAGTCATGAAAGCATGTTCATGAGTGAACACAGCAGGGCCTGTTTTCATGATACACTCCAGTCTGATTTTGTTCAGTTTATAGTTTACTGAGAATTTTATGCAAGTAGTGCAGGACTTTAAAAGTTACATCACATTCAAACTCATAGCCTGGCCGGAACTTACACAGAACTAATCTGTTCCATGGATTACAACTAGCACATAAAAGAGAGATTTACTCACAGAATATTCCAGAAAAATCAATCTGCACCACACAATAGCTCTGAATTTATGGTCTTCATCGCTGCTTTTTTCTGGTTATACTGCACCTCCTTATTGAAGTGCTCGGTATCTAACAATTATAAACAGTAACAATGCTTACAAGTAAAATAAAACAGTAAAATGTCTGGTGTTAGATATTGTGCAAATAAAGAGGTTTAACCATTCCCCCTTAACCTTCTGTCCTTTTGTGGTGGATGAGAACAAGGGGTGGGCTCACATACAATGTTTATAATATTTGTCTTGCCATCATTTGGAATCTCTGGGTGGGTGTTGAACACCTTTACTCCACTATTAGGTAAATTATTACCACACATCTGCCTGGCACCAATCTATGGGCCTCACATCTCCTCATGTAGGTTCTTCTTCACCACTGCTATGTATCAAAGTCTGTCATAACCTGCCACCTTGAACGTGTTTTCCTCCCATTCAACAACATAGGAATCTCTGTGCTGCTTCACCACCTCAAAAACAGCCTCTTAGCGTCTGTTATAGCTGTCATGACCTGAAGAATTTGTGGTCTGTATTAAGTGGGTAACCCAGTCATATTCCCTAGTACCACTAGTGAGGCATCACAAAGGAAGTTTGCAATGCAGCACCTGTTGAATTCTATCCAATATCGATTGCCACCAGCTCTGCAGCAACTGGAACTGCCAAAGTATATGAATCAGGGTACCCTGCTCTCACTTGCACCTCCAGCATTCAGAGGATGGCATCAAATTCATCTTACACAGAAGAGCTGGGGTTTGATACCAAAGATGCAATGTCTTTAGCTGCATCGGTTTCGCTCCAGTGTCCCAGCATGCTCCATAGGCATTAGTCCAGTAGCAATCACACTCTTCAGTTGTTAGTTGGTAGTCTAAAAGTTTCTCCCATTTGGTCTGTAGCTGCTGGGTGCTTGGTGTGGATTTTTCCCAGTAATGCTTTACAAGGTTGTCAAATCCTTGAGGGAAAACATTGAGGATCTTCCTCCTTCTGCTAAGGTTAGTATATCCTCCCAGGTACCTCTTGACAGTAGCTTAAGTTGGGTTCCTAAGAGTAGCAGTCAGGTGATACAAGTGTGCATAGTGCCACAGTTGTGTGTTGGGTAAATTAGTTTGGACCTGGATGTCTGCAAAATCCTTAACCAATCTAGTTTTTGGGGAAACATATCACCCGCTCTTTTTATCCCTCCTTTCACCTAATGTATCCAACTAAGAGATTTACCCGTATCTGAATGCCAGAGTGGCCACAGGCACAGTGGCACATCAAGTACTGCCTTAGCAGTTTTCCTGACTGCCTTCCACACATGCATAATTAAGACTTGTACTGGATTACTCTGTACCTCCTTCATTAGAAACAATAGCAGAAGCTCAGACCTTTTCCATCCCTCTATGTGCTGTTCCAGGCTGACCTGAGCTACCTGCCTTCTTTGGTCAGTATGCAGCCACATCCAGATTTGTCTGAGATGTACTGCCAACTGATCTCCCTTGAGCCATGGAGATGTAAATCCTCTTAGATTAGGGAGCCATACTCCTGATCACCAACAGCCTTGCCCTCCCTCCCTCCTTCTGATAGTAATTCCTATACTAAAGCATTCACTTGCCTCCAGATTGAGTCAGCAATGCAAATAGGTATATACCTAAGCAGACAGCATATCTTTGCCAGCACGGTCATCTGCAAGGTCTGTATGTTACCTCATAAGGTAGGGTGAAGGTGGCTCCATCTGGCTATATTTTCTTTAACATTTTTAGTAAGAGGAGCAAGATTGCTAGTTGGCCATTGTCTCCAACATGGGGAGTTTAGAATGCCTGGGTATTTGACCTCTTTTTGTGCCAAATGAAGACCTATTTACACAGAAACATAGAAACATAGACTTTGACGGCAGATAAGGACTGCTTGACCACCTAGTCTGCCCATTTCCCTACCTACAGGATAAGCCGCAGATCCTAGTTAACCAACAGCCTATTTCTTCCTACCCCCCCCACAAGAATTGCCTTATGTCTGTCCCATGCATTCTTGAATTCTCCCACAGTTTTAGACCCCACAACCTCCTCAGGAAGGCTGTTCCATGCATCCACTACCCTCTCTGTGAAAAAATACTTCCTCACATTGCCCAGGAACCGCCCCCCCATCTTTAAATTGTCTCCCCTTGTTCTTGCATGTCTCTTTTTCTGAAAGATGCTACTCTCTTGGACTTTGTTGATTCCACTGAGATACTTAAAAGTTTCTATCATGTCCCCCCTCTCCTTTCTTTCCTCATGGGTATACATATTAAACTCCTTTAGTCTCCCCTCGTACGGCTTCTCTTGCAGACCCTGCACCATTTTAGTTGCCCTCCTCTGGACTGCCTCCATCCTGTCTATGTCCTTGCGGAGATGGGGTCTGCAGAACTGGACGCAGTACTCCAGATGGGGTCTCATCAACTGTCTGTACAGAGGGATAACAACTTCCTGTTTTCTGCTGCTGATGCCTCGCCCTATACATCCCAGTATACCCCCAGCCCTCCCTACTGCCTTCTCACATTGCTTGCTAACCTTAAGGTCATCTGATATGATTACCCCCAGGTCCCTTTCCTTTTTTATTGTTGTTAATACCTCCCCCACCTTGTGTAATCTTCTCCTGGGTTCTTGCTTCCCAGGTGCATTATTTTGCACTTCTTTGCATTGAATCCTAGCTGCCATGCTTCTGACCATTCCTCCAACCTTGCCAAGTCCCTTCTTATCCTTTTCATGCCTCCTTGTGTATCAACCCTGTTGCAGATCTTTGTGTCATCTGCAAAGAGGCATACTTTTCCTTCCAGTCCCTCTGCAATGTCACTTATAAAGACATTAAAAAGGACTGGACCCAGTACTGAACACTGCAGTACCCCACTAGTAACCTCTCTTTCTTCAGAGTGGGCTCCATTTACAATTACCTTCTGTGTCCTGTTGTCCAGCCAATGTTTTACCCAGGCTACCACCCTGGGACCCACTCCCAGGCTGGTTAATTTGACTATTAATCTTTTGTGTGGGACTGTGTCAAATGCCTTGCTAAAGTCTAGGTAGGCCATGTCCACAGCCCCTCCCTGGTCTACTACTTTGGTCACCCAGTCAAAGAAATCTATTAGATTCGTCTGACATGACCTTCCTGCTGTGAACCCATGCTACCTTGGGTCCTGTGCCCCACTGGCCTCTAGGTACTCAACAATTCTTTCCTTCACAAGTGACTCCATCACTTTTCCTACCACAGAGATCAAACTGACAGGTCTGTAGTTTCCTGCTTCTGTCTTGGTCCCAATTTTGTGAAGGGGAATCACATCCACCTTCCTCCAGTCCTCGGGTACCACAACATCCTCCCATGATTTATTAAAAAGAGTAGTCAGTGGTTTCACTAGTTCCCCCCTTAATTCTTTTAGAATTCTGGGGTGAATTCCATCAGGCCCCATTGCTTTGTCCACCTTCAGTTTTAGGAGTTCTTGCAGAACCTTTTCTTCTGTGAAAGGACTGGGATCGACCCCCTATCAAGAGTGCTTCTGTTAATTGGATTAGGCACTTCCCCCTCCTCTTTTGTGAATGTTGAGCAGAAATATTCATTCAATATCCCTGCATTTTCACGGTCCCCCTCTGCCCAACCAACATTCATTCTATTCAGCCTCACTATCCCTCCCTTTGTCTTTCTACGCTCTCTAATGTACCTATAAAAGGTTTTATCCCCCTTCTTAACCGAGTTGGCTATCTTTTCCTCAGTTTGGGCCTTTGCTATTCTGACTTCCCTCCCTGCTTCCTTCTGCCTTAACTGGTACAGCTCTCTGTCCTGCTCCTTCTGTGTTTCCTTATACTTCCTGAATGCTACCTTTTTCTCCCTGACTTTCCCAGCCACCTCTTTTGAGAACCATTGTGGCTTTTTCTTTCATTTTGATTTGTTTATTTGCTTCACACAAAGGCTTGTTGCCTCTGTGATGGCAGTTTGATGATTCCCCATTGTTGCTCCACCCCTCCTTCTAGCCTGTTTGCTAGTGCTTTTCTGAGGCACTCTCCCATCTTGCCAAAGTCAGCCCTCCTGAAGTCCAGCATCCTCACTTTTGTATGGCTTGACTCTGTGCTGAGTTTAACGTGAACCACACTGTTTGATGGTCACTTGTTCCCAGATGGCAACCCACTTCTAGATCTGAGATCCTCTCACTGCCCCCATTTGAGAGTATGAGGTCTAAGATTGCTCCCTCATGAGTAGGTTCTGAAACTAGCTGTCTGAGGCCTGCCACCTGTAGGGCATCGAGAATGGCCCTGCTCTTGGATGTGACTGCAGCAAATGTGCTTCAGTTAACATCTGGCATATTCAGGTCTCCCATCAACAGTATCTCCCTTTTCTCTTCCACCCTAAGAATGCCTTCTATCATATCCTTGTCCATTCCCTCCCCCTGACATGGGGGTCTGTACACAACCCCTGTGCAGATTGTGGTGCCCTTTCCAGTCTCCAAGGTGACCCACAGAGCCTCCTCTCCTCCCTGTTTACTCTTTTGTTCAGTTGCTTTTATCCCTTCCTTTACATAGAGAGCTACTCCTCCCCCTCTTCTCCCCTGCCTGTCTCTCCTGTAGGTTATGTACCCTGGTATGTTAACATCCCAGTCATGGTTCTCTGTGTACCATGTTTTTGTGACTGCTACGATATCCAGGCATCCCTCTTCCATCAAAGCCACCAGCTCAGGGAGCTTGTTGCCCAGACTACGGGCATTGGTACTCATTACCCTCCATTTCCTGATGGCCTTACTCCTTTTTGCCCCATCCCTGTCCTTCTTGCCTTTGTCACTTTCCCATTTACCCCTGCCCTTCTCCCCATCACCACCTCTATGTTGGTGTTTAACGCACTTACTACCATGAATTTTTTGGGGGGGCTAGGATTTCCCTGCTCCTTTCCAGTGCCTCCCCCCTTGGCTAGTTTAAATGCTTGCCAATAAAGCATTTAAACCTATCACCTAGGATCCTGGTTCCTCTCCTGAACAGATGCAGCCCATCATGCCAGTATAGTCTTGCATCACTCCAGGTAGACCCCCAATCCCCAATGAAGCCAAATCCCTGAGCTCTGCACCAGTTTTTCAACCACTGATTGAATCCCATGGTGTGGAACACCCTAGCCTCTCCTACGCCATAGATGGGCAGCACTTCTGAGAAGGTTACCCTGTGTACTACTTGTCTAAGGCCCCTCCCCAGTTCCAAAAACTCTTCTTGCACTGATCTAATCCCTTTCATAGCCAGGTTATTTGTCCCTAGGTGGGCAATGACATACAGCTCCCTTCCCTGTGCAGCTGCACCGGCAATCCTGAGGATTAGCTCCCTGTCCCTCCAAGCCATGGCGCCAGGCAGGCACCTTACCTCCCTCTCCCCTTCCTCCCCCAGTTCTACCTTCCTAATGATGGAGTCCCCCACCAGGAGTTGTTTCCTTCCCCTGTGGGGTCCCATGCCACCCTCCTGTTGGTCTCCTTTGTGGAGGTTCCCAGCATCCTCCTTGGTCTCCCTGCAGGTGCCTCCATAGAGGAACCACACTTTGCCAGAATGGCATAGGAATTGTGGAGGTACAACTGGAGGGATGTGCCTCTGTTCCACCACCTCACCTTCCCTGAGCCCACTGTGGTCCAACTGCTCCTCTTTCTTGGCAACCTCTGAGGCACGGCAGTGGCACTGGTGGTCCCTGGATGGAAAAGGAGGTCCCACAAATCCTGGCCAATTCAGCCTGGAGATGAGCAACCTCCTCCCTCAGCCCAGAGAGGCACCTGCAGATGGGACAACACCGCATCCTCCAGAACATCTCCCGGAAGACTGCTGCTCCACAGCCGCTGCACTGCACCACTCCCATCATGTCTTATTTCTGGCCCCTTAACTGTTTGGAATCCTTACTCTTTCCTCTGTTTTTTTTTTATACTCCCTTACATTTAGAGATCATAGCTATTACCTCAGTTTTTCCTCCAATTATTTCTCAATTCTGATATGCAGGCAGACTCATTAAGCAGATGGACCAGTGCTGGGATTTAATGCTGTGATCTGAGCCAGCTCTGTGGTGCCAAGTGATGGGGCATTGTTCTGGCATGCTGGTGACCCAGGTTTGAGCCCTAAGCAGGGACATCAGGAATGGAGGCTGGTAGGGAGTTATACAGAGTGTCCTTTGGATGCTTCCCTCCCAGAACATGGGTGACTGCATGCCACTTTAATAGCAGTTCCTGGTGGTGGCTCAGCAGCAGTGCTCTTGGCAGCATGGGTGACTGCATGCTGCTGAGCATCCCCACCCTCATTATGCCACTGTGCATGCACATATGCAGGTGGTGGGTGGGGCCCCATTAATAGAAAAATGGTTACACTGGGCACCCTAGTTGATGGCCACTCTGGCAGCTCCTCCCTTGCCACCAGACCTCTAAAGTGGGCTGATCATTCCATCTCTAGTCATCATAGGCTGATGAAGGGCACTTCTTCCCCAGTGGTAGCAGAAGGGCCCCTCAGACAGAGATAAGTCAGATTTGCTAACAATGGAGATACTGGAGGCCTGGAGTAAGGGTCCTAAAGTGCAAGTTGAGTCTGGTAGCAAGCAAGGGTGAGCCTTGTGGATGGCATGAAAGCATGGGTGCCCAGGGAAGAGGAGGAGAAAAAAAGCATTCCACGGAAAAGAATAGGCTATAGACTTAAAGTATTCCACCCCCCACATACACTTCTATCCCCTGTATAGCTGATGACTTCCTCAACCTTTCAACCAACAGCTTAATTGCCAGAATAAACACCCTAGGTGACAGGAGCAGCCCCAGCGTGTACCTCCACCATGAAGAAAACTTTGGACATCCTCTAACTGGTCATCACTGCTGCATGCAGGCCAGCATATATAGCCTGAACCCATTTGATGAAACCCTTTCACAAGACCAATGTCATTAGGGCCTCTACTAGACAGGGCTATTTGACAGTGTCGAGTGCATCCTCTGTGTCCAGTGCTACAGCTGCCAGAATGTCTGGCCAGGAATTCGAAGCCCACACCAGACTGACCAGCTTCCTAATATGGTCCATCTCATCGCTTTCTGCCACAAACCTAACTTGGTCTGGGTGGACTAACAGTGCTAGAACTTGGTTTAGGCCAATTGCCAACATCTTTGCCATAATTTTGTAGTCCACATTAAAAAGTGAGATGGGGCAAAAGCTGGAGCACTGAGGAGAATATTCCCCTGGCTTAGCTAGAACCATAACGGTAGCATTATTAACTGTTTTGGGTAAGGCCCCTCAATCCAAGCATCCTGAAAAGTATCAATGAGGAGTGGTCCAAACAGATCTCTTGCTGCCTTATATACCTCTGAAGGGAACCCGTCAGGGACAGGCACCTTCTTCTGCTTCAGTTTAGAAACTGCCTCCTGGAATTCTTGCAGTGTAATGGGCCCCTTAAGTACTATCACATGTTCCTTATCTAACTTTGACAAGCTTATAAGTATGAACATTCCATAATGGCATTTGTCTGAGTGACCCCTTGCCAACCTGGGATGAACACAGCTTCTGGTAATAGTCCCAAAAGGCCCTCTTTACTTCGTCTGGTACTGGCTCTATCAGTACCCCTGTTTGTGTTCAGATTCCGGGAATTTTACCTTCAGCTGCCAGTTTTTAAATCAGTAGGCCAGGAGCTGTTCAGCATTCTCTCCCACTTCCCAGTATGCATATCTTGTACAATAAAGCCAAAATTCAGTCTGTTGCATATTGAGTGTTTTGTATCAGGGCTGGTTTACTATTCCCTTCCTTATGCCTGTTCATCAGTGCTTCTAATTCCTACACGAACTCCTCCACCTTTTTCCCCCATTTCCTTTTTTCATTCTGTGGCATAAGCTGTTTCCTGTGCCCTATCATGTGCTTTCAAACCTTCCCATACCAATTTAGTGGTCACTTCACTTGTGTTATTGTGTTCAACATATTCTTTAACCTTCTGTCGGAGCCACATGTTAAAGTTGGCATCCCCTAACAAGGACATGTTGCATCTCAACCGTTTACCTTCCCTCCCTTGCCCTCCTGCTAGAAGAAAAATGTGACTGGGGTGTGATTAGACAATAGTAATGGTTCTACTGTATGTTGGTACTTTAGGCATCTCTATCCAAAACCCCCAAAGCTAGAAAGAGGTCAAATCTGCAGTAGGTGAAATGGGTCTGGTAGCAGTATGTATATAGTCTCCTGCAGAGGGATGGCCTTAGTGCCACACATCCCATAGACCCAAGTCACCCATTGTAGCAATTAGAGCCCTTACCCTCTGTGTTACAGTGAGATTCTACCCACACCCCCAATTCTATCACAGAAGGGACCCCAAATAACACTTATGCCTCCCCAATCAAAGTCTCTCCCCCGAATCTAGGATGGTGTGAAAAGTCTATAGAAAAACGAAGCATCATCTTCATCAGGACCATATAACAATCCATGCAGCATTGAGGTGCATCCAGTTTCCTCTTTATGAGCACCCATCTGACCTCTTGTGGCATTCAACAGTTTATTGGACCCAATTCTGAGGTATATAACCTTTTATAGAACTCAAAAAACACCCTATTGATTTCCTGTGGAGATTCTGTAACACTGCCTTAGATATTTCTAATTTCATTACTTTGACTGTCTTCCCCTTTCCCTTCTAAGTTGGCAAGGCAGGATTTTGTTTGGTTTATCTCCCTGGGCATAATATTTGCTTTTAGTATGAAGCATTAAGAGTTCTGCTTCTAATTTGATAGTTTGTTATATTTGTGTCTTAATGAGATTGGTTCATTTAGGGTCTTAGTATTCTAGTAGAAAAAAAGAGTAACATACTGTTTGTTTGCTTTGCTAGTTTCCGTGTTTTAGCCTAGCCAGACCCCTTAATCTTCCCATTCTCTCCTTTGTGTGTCTCTTTGTGTGATTTTTGTCCTCCCTGACCCCCTCCTCCACAACTTCTTAAATGCACCTAAACCACTCCCCCTTCTGTGCACCTCCTCCCATTGGCCATCTTGCCCTACACAAATTTAAAGCTGCAGAACACCTCCTAGAGTGCGGTCCTGCCCCACAGAACTACATTTCTAACAGCCCCTTGCCTCACTACTCCCTCTCCCCCATAAGGCTGACCGCACTAATTCTCTCCTACTACTTCCCCTTGTCCCCCACTCTCCCTTGGGCAGATGAAGCTGGCACTGCCTATATTATAGGCCATCTCCCTAACTACTGCACTGGTATTGACTGACTTCTGCGCTACGGTGCTGGCCTGCGATCAACAGCACCTCTCCTTCCTCTCATTCCCCCCCCTTCCCTGTCTCAACCCTCTTCATTCACTAGTAGGCATAAGTCCACCTTGGGGGTACATCTCTCATCCTAGTCACTAAAGGAGAACTCTGCCTCCTTGGCCACTACCTGGCTAACCTCTCCTGGTCTCCTGCTATTCCCTCCTGCCCATACATTCTCCTACTATCACTAGTCTCCCTTGCTGGGGACATTGAGTGCAACCCTGGCACAACAAACTCTCATATCACCCCCTCCTCCAGCATCTGGACAAATGCCCCGGTCTTAAAATCACACATATTATTGTCTGCAGCCTTCCATCTAAATTCACTGACCTTGAGGCTTGGATTGAGCTACACAAGCCCCATAATCTGGGACTCACTGAAACATGGCTAAAGCCACACCACACAGAAAACACCTTCAAAATACCTGGCTACTCCTACCTATGCCTCAACAGGCCAAGCAAGTAAAAAGGTGGTGGTGCGGCCTTGCTCCTAAGGCAATCCCTCTCAGATAGCATTATCCTGCACTCTGACCCTTCCTCACCTAGTGAATGGCTACTCTCCGAATTGACCCTGGGTTCCTGCAATAAACTCTATATTGGCTGCTGCTACAATCCCCCCCACGACCGGAACCATTGGACTCGACCAGCCTCCTCCAAGGCCTGAGCTCTCTAACTCCCCATAGGGAATCTATCCTTCTTAGCAACTTTATCTAAACTGGCTCAGCTGCCACCAGCCTGACTATGTATCCCTGCTAAAGCAGCACAACCCAGTGCAAGTGATCACTCTCCCCACCAGATTTAATCCACACTTGGCCACCTAGACTCTACTAGACTGGATCCTCATAAACAGGGAGAACGGAACATTACACGATGGCACCATGGCTGACTCTACAAGCGATCACTTACCAACCTATCTCCTCTGTTTTCCAAACTAAAGCACCCCCCTACCCAAATGCCTATCTCTCATAAATTTCAGCTGCTCAGTCTCTACAAATCTACTCGAGGAGGCTCAGTTCTTGGACTGATCCATGCTTTTTTCCCTTTCAAATGCAGCCACGGCAGTTTCCACATTTACCCGGTCTCTACTAACACTCCAGGACCACTTTTTCCTTGTCACCACCAGACGGATCAGAGGTGGGTGCTCACACTGGGTCTCTAAAGACCTCCTAACCCTTATGAAGGCCAGAGACAGTGCCTGGTCCACTATCAAAGCAACCTCCTCTCCTGTCCTCTGCGATGCTTACAGGCGCATGAGGAACAAATGTAAACAACAGGCCAAATTTTTGATACAGATCCACTTCAGCAATCTGCAAAAGGCCAACCTTGGAGACCCTAGAAAATTCTGGGACTCAATCAGCTCCCTCCTAAACCCCCCCCAGCTACTCTGCACCACATCTCAACTCCCAGGATGGGCTGGTAACCGACCCTCACGATGTGGCAAGTGTCTTCAACTGTAAGTTCACCAACTTATCCATGTACCTAAATAAGCTGCCAACTGCTCAACCTGAAAGCTCAGCCCTAATACCTGATACACTGCAATCCTCCTCCAGCTCTGCCACTCACCCGCATATACCCCCATTCTGTTTTAAAGCCCTCTCCATACATGACACAGTGAAGCTACTCAAAGCCTACCTAACCACGGCTCCTCCAGATCTGATGGGCTATCTCCAGTCTTCATTAAGCTGATCTCCAGCGATTGCCAGGCCACTCACCTTCCTCTTTAACCTTGCTCTTTCCACCTACTCCATCCCTGACCCATGGAAGATCGCTAAGGTTATCTCCATTCTTAAATCTGGTGACCCCAAATCCTCCAACAATTATCATCCGACATCCATCCTCCCTCATCTCAATAAACTACTCGAGAGAGCAGTCCACAGTCAGCTCACTGAGTACATAGGCAAATACACCCTCCTATGCAACCAACAGCATGGCTTTTGCAAGAATCATTCCACTGCCACTGCCCTTGCCCCTCTGACCGACCACATCCTCTCTAACATGAATAATGGCAAAGCCACCAGGGCTGTCTTCATCGACCTCTCAAAGGCTTTTGACATGGTTAATCATGCTCTCCTTACCTCCAAGCTTAGCCTCCTTGGTTGTTCTCAGAAAGTCACAAGCTGGTTCACTAACTACCTTACTGATCACTCACAATTCGTGTGTATTGGTCAAACCTGCTCCCCCACCCTTTCTGTCTCTGTGGGGATCCCTCTAGGCTCAATCCTGGGTCCCCTCCTTTCCTTCTTATTCGTTAATATGCTTCCCTTTGACTGCCTCAACTGTCACTGTCTCCTGTATGCCGATGACCTTGTCCTCTTCCACAGTGACAAATCCACGGCTGCAATCTCCTCAGTTCTCTTGCACAACTATGTTGCGGCCCACAGCTGGTTCTTAAAAAACCTCCTTTTAGTAAATACCAAAAAAACTAAATCCATGCTGTTCGGATCTAAGCCCTTTCTGGCCAAAACTAAAAACCATGCCCCCTTATGCATTCTCACCCCAGACGGCACAGCCCTGGAGGATGTCAACACCTACAAATACTTAGGAGTACTTCTTGACCCCTCCATCACCTTCACTGAGCATACAAATTCCCTTGTCAGAAGGTTCCATCAAAAGTTAGGTGCTGCCTAGATTCAGGCAATACCTTACCCCTGAAGCCAGACTAGCCATTGTCTAGGGTAGTCTTTTCCCTATCCTTGACTACTGCGCCACTATTTATGCCAGGATCTCAACTACTGCCACGGCTAAACTCTCCGCTGCCTACAACAGCACCTGTCACTTTGCTTATTGGCCCCATTCTCCACCCACCAATGTACCCTCTATAATACCCTTGGATGGCTACCGCTGCAAGGTCGCTTTGACCTAGCCCTCTGCTGCATGGTAGACAATGTCATCTGCACAGCTCCAGAATCCCCCCAACTGCCCTTCTGAAAACCAGAATGCTCCTCCGCAACCTCCGCTCTAATGGTACTCCCCCTCTAGCTGTTCCTAGTGTATCCACCAACACGGGTAGCAGAGCTTGGTCTACAGCTGCCCATTCGCAATGGAATGAACTACCAGCTGAACTCCATTCCATTGACACACACTCCAGTTTCAAGTCCCGCCTTAAAGTCTGGTTCCTGGAAAACTCATCCTGTCGCTGCTCCCTGGGGCCTGACACCAACCCACACTAGTCAACTCCCCAGCTCATGGGTTACCCACCTACCCACACTAGTTAACTCCCCTGCCTGCAACTGTTATATCATATTTTTAACAGTAATATTTGACTTCCTTGCCTGTACATATTGTATATATATTTTTTACTGAGTATTCTGTGTATTACTTGCTCACTGGATGATGCAGTCACACATTGTATACTGTGCCTACGATTTGTTTGTTTTGTACCAAATCTCCACATGTCCGATATTGAAACCTTGGATTCACCCATTCTCAAATGGACCAATGCATCATACCTATATATTGTGCTTACTATTGTTGCTTGTATTATCAAATCTGTTTCATGTGTATTACTGTTATCTTGTACTCCACTGTCACCCTGCGTCATGTGTTATGGCCCAGATTGTGCCTGAAAATGGTCCCTGGGATCAGTGCACTCACCCGGTTATCAAAGTCATAAATAAATAAATAAATAGTATCATTTAAGAATTACCACTTTTTCTGTAATATTTTTTGGAGGCCTGAAATAAAAAAAATGGTTCCTCTTTGTCTTCACCACCATGCTGCTGACCTCCTACTCCAACCCTTCCACTCATCACCCACTACCTCACACCCCACCTTACCCTATACTTACGCAGTGCAGGCCTAACGCCATAATCCTCTCAGTTTTCGAGACACATCTTCACTCTTCAAAGCTGAACTGGCAACTAAGGGAATGAGGATAGTCCTGTATAATGTATTTCAAGGGGTGTTGAATTTTTATTCATAAATTGGTAATGCCTTAATATTTTTAGCTCAAATTTCTAACATGGCCTTTTTTGAGATCCTACCTCATGAACATGGGCAGTGGAATTTTTCAAATCCGTCCTGAAAGGTGATGTCATGGTCACACCATAAAATCACCTTTCAGGTGGGATATGAAAATTTTCACCTACTAGGTTCATGAGGTGGGTCATAAGAAGGCTATGTTGAACATTTGGGGAAAAAAATATTTAAAAAAAAGTTCTGAAGGTCTGTTGAAATTTTTCAATGTTCACTCATAACTTTTGTAATTCTCAATATTTTGTCCACAGATTTTCAACATTGCCATTTTTTCACACCACCTCTTGAACTTGATAGCTGACATTTTTCAAATCCTGGCCAACATGAGATTTTGCACTAGTGATGTGAAATTATGTTTTGTCCAGTATTTTATTAAATGAACCTGTTATGTTTAGAAGGAGGGCTCATAAAAAGACTCAGTTGAAATTTTGGGATCAAAATGTCACAAAAAAAAATGAGGAAGTAACGTTCTTTGTAGGGATGTCTGTTGGCTCAGTGGTGACCATGTTGCCTTCTCATGCAAGTGACCTGAGTTTGGGTGCGAGCTCAGTGAGCTAGCTGAATGTATCAAGGCTGAGAGGAAGGAGCTGTAACATGCAGCATCAGCCCCAGCCTTGGGAGGGACAGAGCAGTGTTCTGGCACACTCAATACACTTTCTGTGGGCCGGGGAGCTTTCACTCAGAAGGTGCTAACATGCGTGTCAAGTCCTGATGGACCCATGCACTGTGTTAGGACTATCTTCAGTATTCTATTTATTTTATTTTGTGCAGTCTCTTCAGGATTTGCACAAATGAGGGTACAAATCCACTATCAGAAAAGAAGGGAAACTAATTGCAAAAAAAAAAAACACGTTAATGCAAACATTAGGGTTGAAGAAAGCAAAGATCAAAAAGTAGGAAAATTAAAAATATTAGAGTTTTGGATCTTCAGATTATTGATAAATCAGTGGGGGTTCTTCCTTGGGGTTATTAGTCATAATCCCCACCCCCTCCCTTGAGCAACCAAGGTCAAACATGATCTCTTGTCTTCTTGCAGGGCCATGTATGAAGAAAGCTATGACAGCTTTGGTTAGCAACATGTGGGCAATCAAACTTCTCTTCCATTCTAGGGTGTATCACTATCAGGCACTAGCTTGGACCTGTACCTTGTGCTTTGGACAGGAGGCTGCAGGCTGAGGGGGAAGGGGTGGGCATTAGGGTTGACAACTCCAAGGAAAACCCCACCACTGATTCATCATACCTTGAAGGCACAAAACCGTAATGTTTTTCATTTCCCTACTTGGTGTGCATTGTGGTCTTCAACCCTAATATCTGCATTTAGTGTTTTGCAATTAAGATATGTATTTTGTTTCCTCCTCCCCTTCCTTCTTTCCTTTTCCCTATTTCCTTTCTTCCATTCCTCTTTTTCTCTTTTACCTTTTTATTTGCCCCTTCCTCATTTTCTCAATTTATCCATTGTTCTTATACTTAGATACATTGATACTGTTGGCAGATAAGGGCCTATAGCCCACCCCGTCTGCCCATTTGAGCTCGTAAGATCAATTTAAGTTTTTCTAGAAGTCTGCTGCCCCTTACCTCTGACCTCCAGGATTCCCTTATGTCTATCCCATGTATTCTTAAATCCCATGATTATTTCAGTCCCCACCACTTCCACAGGCAGGGTGTTCCACTTGTTTGCCACCCTTTGTGTGCAAAAATTCTTACTCACATTTCCTCTGAATTGTCCTCCCTCCAACTTCATCCCATGCCCTCTAGTCCTTAAACATCTTTTTTGCTGGAAAATAGTGATTTCCTGCACCCTGTTCCTCCCTGTAAGGTACTTGTATGTCTCTATCAGATCCCCTCTCTCCCTTCTGTCCTCCAGGGATTACATAGTCAAGTCTTCCAGCCTGTCCTCATAGGACTTGTGATGCAATCCCTGTATCATCTTTGTTGCCCTCCTCTGAACCTTTTCCACCCTGTCTATGCCCTTACATAGGTAATTTCTCCAGAACTGGACACTGTACTCCAGGTGGGGCCTCACTAGTGTCTTGTATAGTTGGAGTTATGACCTCTCTTTTCCTGCTGGTGATGCCCCTGCCTATGCATCCCAGCATCCTATTTGCTTTACTTGTCGCCTTATCACATTGTTTCTCTACCTTGAGGTAATCAGAGATGATGACCCCAGGATCTCTTTCCTGCTAAGTGCATATCATATCCTCACCCCCTAACTGATATGTTGGTCCAGGGTTTTGGGGCCTCACGTGCATTATCTTGCATTTATTGTGTGTTAAATTTCAACTGCCAAACCTGTGACCATTCTTCAAGCTTTTGCAGGACCTTCCTCATCCTGTCTTCACCCTCTAGTGTGTCCACTCTGTTACAGTGCTTCATGTCATCAGCGAACAGGGAAATTCTACCTTCTAGGTCCTGCAAATGTTACCGATGAAAATGTTGAATAGGACCAGGACCAGTTCCAGGCACTGATCCCTGTGGCACCCCACTGGTCACTCTTCCCTCTGTGGAGTGACAGTCATTTACCACCACCCTATGTGTCCTGCCATTCAGCCAATTACCCACCCACTGCACTACTGTCCTGCCCACTCCCATATTCCCCAGTTTGTTTAACAGCCTTCCATGTGGCACAGTGTCAAAGGCCTTGCTTAAGTCCAGATAGGCCATGTCCACTGCACTCTGCTGATACACCTCCCTTATCACCCAGTCAAAAAATTCAGTGAAGCTGGTCTGGCATGACCTTCCCTTTGTGCAACCATGCTGCATTTGGTCCTGTAGTCCATTGGCAACCAGATGTTCCACTAATCTCTCCTTCAGTAGTGCTTCCATGATCTTCCCCACTACTGAGGTCAGTCTGACTGGTTTGTAGTTCCCTGCTTCCTCCTTGTTCCCACTTTTGTAGAAGGGGACTACATCTTCTGTCCTCCAGTCATTGGGTACCTCCCCTATTTCCAGTGATTGGCTAAACAGGACTGCAAGAGGTTCAGCTATCACCTCTCTTAGTTCCTTTAGGATCCTGGGGTGCACCCCATTTGGCCCCATTGCTTCATCAACTCTTTTCCCTTCTAATTCTTTTAGGATCCTTTCCTTTGTAAAGGGAATTGTGTCAATTTCCATGCCTGTCCCACCCCTTATACTCCCTTCAAGCCCGTTACCCTCCCCTTCTCAATAAAGACAGAGTAGAAATGTATGTTCAAGTATGTCACCTTTATGGTTGTCATCCTCCATGCTGCCCTGTCCTCCCCCTACTTGTATCTTATCACCATAACATCCACTCCTTCATCTGTTGCCCCTATCTAACTTTTTATATAATCAAAGTACTAAATAAATTCTCACATATCCTGGAATTGTAACTCTGGGAGACTATAATGCTGTTAGTTATTCTTCAAAGACATGCATGAATCATGTTTTCTCAACACGTAGAGCACCTACTTCCACCAATTGGCTCATTGCAGCATCAGTAATGTCTGAAGGTTTGTCAGAGATCACCAGTGGCAGATGTGTAGATTAAATTATAGATACTTCTGTAATATTTCAATCTGATGTGTCATCTTCTGCAGAAGTATTGCTCTGCAACTCCTTTTGACTCCTATGCACATGTCTCCGGTAAGGTGGATCTTTGAAGTGTGACCTATTACATCTTTGGCTGTGTTCTTTCTCTGAGTTGAAATATTTGTAGACCTCCTCCAGTTCTGAACAAAACCTAATCTTACCCGTGTATTAAAAAAATAAAACAAAGGTTGGCTGGTGTTAATAGAGCATGCTTTAAACCTCATTTCCAAAATTCAGCTTTGGGACTATCAAAGGCTTCTCACTATAGCTGCATAGCCCAGAGCTATGCTGATGTAATTCCTAACACAGCAGCACATCTTTCTGCAAATCTGTCTGCATCCTCCACAGTCACTAAAATGTGTTTCCTTCTTCTCACCCTCCCCTGCACACTATTTACTTGCCTTTGTAGTTCCTAACTCATACTATTAAGCCCATCATCACTTTCAATGTAATCTTCTATTTAGTGATGGCCAGAGCCAACTTGAGCAGAGCAGTGATTACACCAGCCACATCGCTGGCTCTGATTCTGCACACAGTGAAACCCAAGGTCTGTCATCCTGCAAATGGCTTGCTCAGCACAGTTGTAGAGAGAAAGACAGCACAGATAATCAAGTTCCGTAACCCAGCATGGCTTTGGGGGACCATTACAAGATACAATAAAAGCTGCCAGGGTTCTAACACTCACTTATATCACTGAAGACAAGGTTTAAGAAATGAGCGGAGATTGTTCTGGGCAGGGGTTGCAGAGCATTGATTCCTGAATAGACAAAATCAGCAATCCTTACTGCTGGAAGGATAAATCACCCACTCTTTCTCTCTCTCCCTCCCTCTCACTCTCCCATAATATACTTTGCTTTCAGTCAATCTAAAGTCCTTCAGAAAAAGAGTTAGTGGTAGTGTAGTTTTTGAGCTGAGGTGTGTACCATGATGATCACAGAGTCCAAAAAGTGTGCTTAAAGTGAAACCTGGGCATTTTCAATATGACATTGTAAACAATGTGTCTCTTATCTGCAAAACAAAAAGATGTAGTATGTAAAATAATCCATATAAGTTGATTTATGTCTTAGAGCAAAGCAACTCTAATAACACATTGTTTCATTGAGCCGAGATGCTCATCCCTGTGAGATTCTGTTAAAAGGTGCAGTATCACCCTTTCAGTATTATTAAGAGGGGGTTTAATATTGAATTGCCCTGTAGAGAACCACATGCATCAACATTGATTGAAAAACTGTGTATGAGATAGAGATGGTTGGTTTTTCTTATGCCGTCAGTGATGGTGATGCATTTTTGATGTGCATTTAATGTGAAATTAGAGGTGGAACTTATAACCAAGTTTATTTTTGTTGTAATCTCAATTAAAAAGTAATGGAATGTATGCATATTCATTTTATATTTAGCTAATGAAATCTTCTGTCATATTTCTTTGTTGCCATGATTTTAATATCATAATTTATTTAATTTTATATCCCTACTTTTATATACATATTATTGTAATGTCATTTAAACTTGGATGATCAATATAATTTAATAATAATGGCCCTTTCATAGGTGTTTTAGTGATAATAATGCATTTAACAGTTTATCATGTATTAGCCATCCAATAGGTTAAATGGCATATTTTCTGTTTATTGAAAGGTATGATCCCTTTCTCAAGCATTAATTGTGATTAAAAATCACACAACTTTTTTATGTTTGTGATTTCATCTCTTTCCTGTCTATTAGACAGCGTATTTGTTTTCCATTAAATAGATGTTAGGGCTCTATATGGACTTGTTTTAGTTAAATACAGCAAGCTGTCATTGTAAACTTACTGATGTTAATGCATGGTGCAGGACTTAATGTCACTGATCTGACAAGGTACAGCAATTTACAGATACTGATACTGATCTATGGGATGCCATAACTAAAATGCAGCATGGTGATATAATTCTGTAATCTAAGTGGTTTAGCAAAAGCAGGGCCAGATTCATACCGTGGCTTCAGATTCTCCCTTGTGGGTTCTCATTTTATGTGATTACATTGGTGAAACACTGAGGTTATGAGAAAATGGTTAGATAGCCAGAAGAATATGTCCCAAAGTCAAGAATGAGTAGGAACAGGGATCTGATAACCTGATAACCTTCCACTGAAAAATGAAAAAGAGGAGGAACTTACAGCCAAGTTTATTTCTGCTGTAATCTCAATTAAAAAGTAATGGAATGTATGAATACTGCACAGATAATTAATATGTTGCATTGATAACTGCATATTCATCTATATTTAGCTAATGAAAGCATCTGTCATATTTCTTTGCTGCCATGATTTTAAAATCATAATTTATTTAATTTAATATCCCTACTTTTATATACAGGTATGTATTATGTCAATGTCATTTAAACTTGGATGATCAATAATATTTGATGATGATGGCCTTTCATTGGTGTCTTAGTAATAACAACACATTTAACAGTTTATCATGAATTAGCCATCCAATAGGTTAAATGGCATATTATTTGCTTATTGAAAGGTGTGATCTCTTTCTCAAGCCTTAACTGTGATTAAAAATCACACAACTTTTTTTATGTTTGTGATTTCATCTCTTTCCTGTGTATTAGATAGTGTATTTGTATTCCACTAAATAGGATGTTAGGACTCTGTATGGACTTGTTTTAGATACAGTGACTCTAAGCATGTCAGTTTGCCTTTTTCTGTTTATCGCTGTCTCAACCTATGTCTATCTCAGAAAAAAAAACCTCATGTTCTCTCCTAGTGACTTGTTTATTTAATTTTATTTAGAAAATGGGCTTTTTATTTCCTGGCATCTGATTGGCTAGTACCCTTGCCAAGGGGGTGCATTAACTTTTAAAGATGAACAGGAAATGAAAAGTGTTATCCTATACTCCTCCTTTACCCATGCAAGAATTCTTGTGTCACCCTCCTTGCCCATTGGCTTAAAGCACCCCCAGTAAATTTCAAATCACTGCCATTGTTTTGAGCTCAGTCAGCTAGTGAGCAGACCCCACTTCCCTCATCACGTACAGTGAAGGTACTTGCAGTCATCTAGTGAAAGAAAATGTATGTAGACATCCTTTTTATGCCCTAGTTACCTGTTCTGTACTGATTTGTTCAATTTTGCAGCTGTTCTGTTTCCACATTTAAAAATTGGCAGCAGATTGGGCACTCACCGGAGCCACAAGTCACCCCACTCACACTATCAGCAGCCACATTTCCCAAAAAATAAATCAAGCAGTGTTTTCAAGACAACATATGAAAAGGCATCATTGTACTTCTTTCAGCTCCCCCCCACCCCCACTGCTTACCTTGTCTTAGGACAAACTGCCATACCTGATTGGCCCAGACTTGAAACTCAGTTTTTTTTGTCCTGCCTACTGATGCCTTTCAATTTTAATAACTGGAAATAGACTCAAGAGGATTCCCCACCTCTATCATGCTGGTGCCCAACAGGGGTGAGATGTGCACACATAAATGGCTACCATCACTTAATTTTTTTTTGGGGGGGCTGGAAACGCTTGGCTGAATAAAGGTTCCCCATCTTATTCCTGCTGCTCCTCCCTGACAGAACATTAAAAGTAACTCGCCTCTTCTCTGTGGATTTCTCTCTTGCTCAGCCATGAGGGCTCAGAACTGCACAGCCTGCACTTCATGAGAGGCTGCAGTTTCTAAATCCCTGCAAATGTTATGCCACTCATACAGGTACTGTAACCAGCTACAGTGTGTGTGTGTGTGTGTGTATATGTGTGTATCTGTATATGGGAGGAGGGGGTAACCATGACAGTGAGCTACCTCGTCCTCAGAACTTCCTAGTAAAAAAAAAACAGCATTCTAATACTGGTGGAGGAACTATTTTGTTACTAAATAAATGACTTTTAGCATTTAAACAGTTGTGTTGTTTAGTTTTTTTTAATACATACACAGTTGCTCATTTTCTAAGTGCAATAATATCCTCCAGGGTAGGCAACATGGGCAATACCAGATCTTCTAGGGGCTATAAGGCCCTCAGCCTGCACCATCAGACCTCATTACATCCCTGGGAGGTCTGGTATTGCCCAATACCACCCATCCTGTTGGGTATTATTGCTTGCTTATTTATTTAAAAGTTGGTAACTGGGAAATGCACACTGAGCCAAGGCTCGGTTCCAGGTGCAGCCTGGGGAGTAGAACACAATACAGGGTAAAAAGACACTTAGTACTATACAGAAATTAATACAAGTTAAGAAGTTACATGGCAAAGGAATATACAAAAACATCAGAGTAATGCAATAATACGGGTAGATACAGTAGTGCTTTTACGTACAAAAATAATTGCAAATATGGAGTATCAGTGCATAGTCAAATGTGACAGTAGGGGATTCTTAATTAAGAGAACTAAGAATTTCAGTGGATGTCTGATCAGGAAGAAACTAAACAATACACTGGGGATTGGACCAAAGAGATTTGGATTACTTGGGTTGGCAAGGATGCAGTACCTATGAAAGGAGTGGAGGCAGGCATGGGGGTGGGGAGGAGGAAGAGGATTGACAAGAGCATGTATTGGCAGAGATATCTTGGAGCAGGGATTTTAGGGCAGAGAAAGTAGGGGAGTGATGAGTCTCCCAAGGAAGTTGATTCCAGAGGTGAGGGAAAAGGTAGGTAAAAGCCACCTGGCCTGCACATGTGTGAGGTTGGGGAAGGGAGAACATTCGAGCATCCCTAGCATAATGTGAGTATGTGGAGGTGCTAGCTGGTGATAGGCAGGAGTTAAGTGGGGGGAGTGTCCCAAACCAGAATTTGTCAACAAAGGTGAAGCTATGAATCTGGCAGCTGATGGGTAGAGGAATTAGGCAGAGAGAGTAATAGAAGATACAGAGGTGGGTGAAGGGGGAGGAGGTAGCAAAGCAGCAAAATGAGTTGAGAAGGGTATCAAGTCTTGCTAGGGAGGTAGCAGGAGCATAGCCATAGACAATGTCTGCACATTCTATTACAGGGAGAATGGCTTTAGCTACTAAGTCTTGGCAAGTGAGCAAATGGAGGCATTCTTTGTGTCAATAGAGGGCACCAAGTTTAGGGTGAAGTTTGGTACAAATGGAGTCTATATGGGCTGAAAAATTGAGGCTGCTATCCAACCAGACCCCTAAATATTTGAATTAATTGACTGTTTATAAAGGTGAGTCATCTAGGGTGGTAAAGGTTGGAGGGTATATGGACTTTGACCATCTTTGCATCAAACCAAAGAACATTGATACTGTTTTTTCAGAGTTTACTTTTAGCTGGTTTTGATAGAACTATTGTTGCACTTTGTCAAAGTTTCACTGCAGGGAGGGAGTTACATCTGCTGCAGAGGGAGTGGAAAGTATATAATGGTGTTGTCCACGTGCACATGGATTTTAGAGATACTTATAGAGCTGTGTATGGCTTGTAGTGTACATTAGGATACAGTTTGTATAAAAGTCACTATTTCCAATTAAATTATTTTCTTTCTTTGATTCTGAGTAGCTTAGATGCTACTGTATAATCATTTTTCTTATTATTTGTCAAGAGTTTGTGGGACTTTAGTGCTATTAGGAAATAGTGCTCCTCTGTATGTGGGAAAGTGTTTCAAATGTAACATACAATATTGGAAACTTCTTTCTCTTGTAACTCAAGACTAGAAGGAGGCTATGCATTAAGGTGGAACCTTTACTAGGAACTTGAGTAAAATATTAATCATACTGTTTGTGTCAACACTGTGGATATTATATAAAAAGCATCTTTGCTGCTGTTTACAGGCTATTATAAGTACACAAAATATCTTTTAAAAAATCAAAGATGAGGGACATTATGCGATGATCTGCAAGTGTATATAAATATTACTGCATCAGTTGTTTAAAATACTTGGGGTCACACAATACGTGAATGTTAGATAGGATACTTTGACAACTAAGCACACCAGATAGTCTGTGTAGTTGCAATGGCTTTTTATGGCTGTGTAGCGAGAGCTGTGCTGATGTCTTGGTAACAGTGGAGGAGAGAGGGTCTGAAAAAAATGTGACCAGATATCGAATGCATCACAAATTGCTCTACTGGGTAGTGGAGTTGAAGAACATATAGGATGCTTGAATCAGTGTGCACTCCCTCTCTGTCTCTTTTTCACTCTCCCCTCCATCCCCGCTGAGTCCTTCTATCCTTCATTTCCCCCACCCTGCCGGACTCCCACCCACTGACATTGCCACAATATATCTAGAGCTGCAGTGAGCCCATACCATGATCATTACAGAAGTGGAGGATGGCTCTGCTGCCAGTGAATCATATCTTCTTGATTAATACAAACTGGCTTATCAGCAGCTCAGCAAAAGTATGCATGCTCTGCTTGAGTGGAGCAGAGGAAGGGTAAATAATTCTCTGCTGTGCTCAGACCACTCACAGAGAGGGTTTGTTTTCTCTCTGACTAACCACTGACACGCATGTGCAGCATGTCAGGTGGCAATTGAGGTAAAGCTGAGACTCTGAGACTGACTCTAGTCAAGCCCAGTGAGTCAGCTCTGTTTACCCGGCATGCTCACTCTCACATGTGCAACGTCCAAAACCGGGGTGAGCCTATGCCATTCTCATTAGAGAAGTAGAGGATCACTCTGATACCAGTGAGTGAGTGGCATCTTTTTGTTTAATTGCATGCTGGCTTATTGGCATTCGGAAAAAGTGCACATGAACTTCTTCAGTGGAACAAAGCAAGGGCAAAGAAAAGCTGTTCTGCTCCACTGACCACCCACAGAGCAGGTGCTTTTGTGACAAACAAAAACACTGACATGCATGTACGGCATGTCAGGTAGCCACTGAGGCAAAGGGGGGATTCTGAGACTGACCCTGATCAAGCCCAGTGAGTCAAGAATGGTGGTGGGTGCCCTTCATCCTTCATTCCCCCCACCCTGTCTGTTGCTCAATCCAAAAGCTGTGTTATGGTGAGGGGGCAATTCAGTATCCAGTCTACAACTGCCATTTCTGTTCTATGCCATGTAACATGCATGAGTGACAATGCAGACTTGTATGGGAATTGCTTCAGTGCATCCTTTGCACTGAGATGCCCTGATGCAAATCTTGCCCATCTGTGTCACACTCCTACACTGCAGGTGATGCCCTCCATTCCCATTTAAAAAATAAAAATAGTTTTCCTTCCCCTTTCTCTTCTCCCAGTTCCATTCCCTGCTACTACCGGTGAGGGGAGAACCCACTTGGGCTTCATGCCCATCTTATATTTATAACAAAAAGTCTCCATTCAATGTTCTCTTCCCCCAATTTTGTTCCCTTCATACTACCTCCACTCTATTTCCCTTTGCCAGTCCCAGGACAGGAATGATGACATCACACTCTCTTGAACTACAGCAGTGGGAGAGATATAAATGCATGTTAAACTTCTATGGTAGTTTAGGTACAAACTTGTATTGGAATGCTTGATAAACACTTGCTAAAGATTTCTAAAGCAGATTTATATTCTGCAACGTGCTTTATATTTTTACATGGTATGAGCAATAGATAGCCAACACTGAAGAATAGTGTGTGTGTGTGTGTTTGAGACTATTCACTACTATCAAATCCAGACGTTAATTCTATATCCATTGTCAGATTAATGTATTAGCAGCCATTTTGACTCTGACCAGATTTTTTTTTCTAGTACCTGCATTGAAATCAGGATAAGTAGAGAATGTGATGTCCATTGCTATTAGGCCTCCTTCCATTCTTGCTTTCTGAATGATCTTATCTATCTTGATACTTGTGGGGTTTTAAGCAAACAAATTGTTGGTATCTTTGGTTGTCTGCTGTTCTTGAACTCATACGTTCTAGCCAGCCTGATAGCTTCATCTGGGTATTTTAAGCCCATGGCTTCTGAAAACAATGTTTCAAAGAAAGGAATTGGGTCCCCTCACCATCTCTGTGCCTTCTAGAATTTTGAAAAGTTTTAAATTTCCACTTCTAGAACTGTCTTCCAATTCATTCTTTTTTTGCATTACAGATTTTAGCGGTTTTGTCTGTTTTGTAATGATGTCAGTTAATGGGGTAATGGAATCCTCTACTGAGCTCACTTGTTCCTCCAGCTCTCCTGTGCATGGTTAAGGCATCCATTATTTTATTTAGATAAGCAATTGCTACACTTAAAGTGCTCATACTGCCTTTTATACCTTGAAATACTCCCTTTGAGTCCTTTTGCATAGCAATCATACTTTTGGCAAAAATTTCTAGTAAGTTGGTATCTGACATATTTAAAGGGTACCTAAACAAGCAGATTTTTAAAACTGCAAACTCGAAAATCTGGCTTCATAGTGAGGTACAGTAAAGGCTGCTGTTTACATTTATGCTAAAACTGCATTTATGTAAATAACATAAATGCAGTTTCATAGCTTTCAAAAAATGTAAACATCAGCCTTTCACTTCCAGAAAACAGCCTTGGTTTCTCCCTAAGATGTCTGCCAAGTGTGTTAAGTGAAGAGTCATGATGACATCATCAGAACCACAGCCAGAGACCCACATATATATCTATAGTGCTAACTAGTTCTTCTTTCCATCTTTATTTTGAATTGTTGGACCAGAATGATCAACACCATGTATTAACTCATGGATTATTTTGATCAGTACACATGTTAAGCTATGATTTTGTTCATTTTGTTTACTTTAACTTGCGGAAAATGTTTTGCAATTCAGCTGACTTTTTCTTTGCCAAACTGTATTACAATACAACACTTCAAATACCTGATGATCTAGTGGTTATATGATGCACTTAATTTTGTTTTTTTGTTAAGCATGAGAGACACACTAAGCTGAAAGCTTGTTTACAGGTGTGGCCCAGGAGCACAAGGAAGTTTAGTGACTTGCTCAGAGTCACATAACAAAGTACCAGTCTTGTTCAGTTCCAAAGTTCATGCTTTCTTGTTAATCCACAAATAAGGCTTTTTTTTCCATGTGAATCACCTGCACATAGCCTGACATCTGTTGAACACTGCACCATCCATACCCTGTCCTTAATACTGCCTGGGGCCACATATGAGCTTGCGGTCTCATGAAGAGAATTATCACACCTCAGATTGTAATCTTGTACCTCAGAGAGTTGTGAACACCTATACTGATAAGCATCATCAGCTGGCACTGTTAAAAAAATGCCTCCCAAAACACTCTCCAGTCCATATTCTCAATGTTTGACTTCTGCTCCCACAGTAAACATTGAGTGGATCACCACCCTTCTGCACAGTGAAGGTAGGATGTACAGTTCCCTATTGTGCTTTTTCCCACCTCATTAACCAACAACTAGGTCTTCCTGGAGGGCTAAACAATAAGCATTATGGCCCACCAGAAAAACTGCTGTTCATGCCCTCATAAGGGTTGCACTTACAATGGATAACAATATTATTAGCGGGAGAGGCATACTAATACCTTTAGCGAATCCACCTGACTTTCAGTGTCAATCTGCTCTTTTACCTATGATCTGCAGAATCCTGTAGAACAGTTCCCAGCAATTCTTCTCCAGTACTTTTTTGTGCTCTACTCCACAATGCGGGTTGGCTGGCTACCACCCTTCCAAATCTTGAATGAGCTGTACACAACTCCCTCAATACTGTCCTAACAAATGTCAACATTCCCCCCCCCCCCAGTAATCTCCCTATACTGAATTCAAGTAACAGTTTAGGTGCAGCCCTGCCACTCTGAGTATTTGTCATCACTGGCTACTCTTATCCACAGTTAGGTAGTGATCACGATGTTGGCAGCCCCACATTTCAGATCTCACAGTGATCTGCTTAGCGTTCTCCCTCATGTCTTCAACTAACCTGAATATAGCTGTGCTCTGCTGGAATGGCCTCTTCAGTCCCTCTCTGGCATTCATTCTTCTCACCTGCTCCCCACACCAAAAACAGGTGAGTTCACTACTCTTCTGCATCATGAATGTGTTTAGTACAGTCTCCTGTGTTATATTTACATATTAGTAATAAACACAATCTTCTGTTAAACCAGGCTGATAACAGCATGGCACAAGTGGAAAAACAGACTTTCTTACCCATATAAGATCTAAGCCACCTATGATTAGGCACTATTAAATGACATGCATAATGATGTGCACAGCCATCATTTAATAGTGCCTAATCAAAGGTAGCCTAGGTCTTTTAAGTATAGCAAAGCCCATCATTCCTCTTGTTCCCTGCTGCTATGAACCTGTCTTACTGGAAAGATATGTTTATATTTGATATGTCAAAATAAAACAGGGACTGTACTACTTGCATTTATGATGCAGAAGGGTGATGAGCTCACCAGTTTTCAGTGTGAGGAAGAATAGTGAAGAATGAATACTAGAGGGGGACTGGGAAGGCCACTCTTGCAAGGTACTGCTATATTCAGGGAAGAGGAAGACAGAAGGAGAGAAATATCAACAGATTACTGTGAGAAATAAGATGTCGGGCTACTAGCACCTTGCTCACTACCTGACCCCTTTGTCCTGGCCAACATTCCCCTTTCCATAATACTAGTTCATGCAATTGTCCAAGGCTGTGTGTGGATAATAATGTATGAAATGGCTGCCACTACACATTTGGTCACTTCACTACCAGCCTAGTATTGTTTGTAAAGCACTTTGGGATACAATGTGTATGAAAACTACTATTTAAATGCCAATTCTTATTATTATTTCCCATGGAAAAGGAAGACAAGACGTTTCATTTGAGTTTCAGAAAGTATGAACTCCAACATTGACTGCACAAGAACTTTGCTACAAAAAGTGATGGCTCTAGTGGGTGGTGAACGTGTGGCTGCACCCTCCCCCATAGTAATGTACTTGCTTGCTGCTGCATTTCACTTTGTTGAAGAAGTCTGATTTATTGATTGTACAAATGTTTGCATTCAAACTATGGATTACATTTGTAGGTTCTATCAAAAACATACTAGAAAAGAATAATAGCAGAAAATATAACAGTTTAATAAAAAATGTTAAAAAGTGCATTTTAGGCATGCCCACCACCCCAGCACCCTCATTGTAGCATTCTGGATCCACTATAACCACTAGACCACCAGGTTATTCAAGATTTGTACTGCACTGTGGTTTGCCTCAGAGAAATTTGGTTGGATTAAAACACATTTTCAGCATGTTGAAGTAAACAAAATTAACATAACCATAGCATAACATGTGCATTATACAAAATAATGCACATGATTTTGACCATTTGAGTGAAACAATTCTATACAAAGGGGAAAAAGAACTAGTTAATACTATAGAGAGTGCCACATATCTCTCTGACTTTGGCTCCAATGATGTCATCACATAACACATTTGGCAGCCATTTTAGGATGCAGGTAAGAGTTTTTTGAAATTAGATGGCTGATTTTACAATTTTCAAATGCTCTGGAACCACATTTAGGTAAATTATGTAAATGTAATTTTAGAGTTAATGAATACAGTAGCCTTTCCTTTAGTCACATTCAGAGTCAGACTTTTGAATAGTTTGTTGTCAAAATGTTGTTTAGGTATCCTTTAAGTTTTTAGTACCCAGAAGTCACATGATGCGGTACACAGACTAGCTGCGTCCGCCGGTCGCTCCGTTCTGCGAGATTCACTTTTGGTTTTAACCGACCCTTTCGAAAGCCACTCATTTGATTTGGTCAGAACTGTAAGGTGTGTGTATCGTGGTCACATGGAGGTAGATAAGCTTAAAACCTCCCAGGGACACACCTTACCGCCACTCCAGAAAAGGCTGCGAAGAAATCGAAAGCCGCGACTGCCTGCATCCCAGGGGCCAGGGAATCTCATGCTGGAAGAGCTCTATCTCTTTGCGGTTTTTGGAGGAGATTAGACCCATTAAGAAGCGGTCCAGGACCTTTCTGGTAGCATGAAACCATTTCAAATGCCATGGAGGAATTAACGAGGAGGGTATCTGATGGGAGGCAAGAATCAACTCATTAGAAGGGCATACTGGCAGGGTGGATTCCATGGTTACCAAGATGGCTCACAGAATCCAGAAGCTGGAGCTGAAAGTAGAAGATTTGGAGGGGCGAATCAGACGCAATAATGTTGTTGTTATTGGTCTACCCGAGAAAGCAGAAGGTACGGAGCCTATTAAGTTTGCTCAGAAATTCACAGAAAAAATTGCCGGTCCCTCACAATTTGGTGCCACATATGTGATTGAAAGAGCTCATAGGGCGCTACGTCCAGTGCCACCTCCGGACCACCCCCCCAGAGCATTTATTTTTAAATTTCTAAATTATCAAGAGAGGCAGCGGCTGATGGATAAAATTAAAGAAACTAAGGACATATTCTGGGAGGGAATCAAAATTAGAGTGGTGCAAGATTTGCCCTTGCCCGTCCGGCAGAAGTGTGCAGCATTCCACCCACTGGTTAAAAACTGATTGCAGCCGGAATTAAATTTCGAATGGGTTATCCAGCAAGGCTTCAAGTTTGTGCCGACAACGAGTGGAAAACTTTCGAATCACATGAGTCGGCTGACCCTGCTCTCCGTGTGCTGTTTCCAGCTTTATTCAAGGATCCTTGAAGTGTATTGTCTTTAACTTGGATCATGTCTCTGTCTCTGGGGGCAGTTGGTTGCTGTTTAGCTCGATTTTAATTTCAGGAGCCCCAGTTGGAAAAGAGTTTCACCCTCTAAGCATTGGAAATACTCCCCGTCCTCATTTATAAATCTTACCGGGGTGGGATTCGAGACTGGGATCTTGTCAGTTTTTGTTTCAAGCTGTGAAGATCTGGATTGGTTAAGACTGATCTCCCAGGACTTAGGGGGACATCCACTGTTTTGTTTATCCTACCATCATTGCCTATTGGATTTGGATGGTTCGCTGACTATTTTTTTTTTTTTTGAGGGCAGTTGGGTCTGTCTAATACTATCGCCAGGGGGTAGGTTACTTCGGTGTGAGATGGCAGGGGGCTTGCCCAGTGTGGTTGGGCTGCTCCCCTTTACTATGTTTCTAATTTTCAAGTTTCTACATGCTATGGGGCTGCGTGATTATAGTATTTTCACTAGGTATGTTACTTAGTTCAATAATGTTTTATCATATTTCCAGATTTTTGGATGGGAAGGGGTCTTTTCTCTCCTTTAATCTCGGGGTTCAGGGATGGCTTGTTAGGCGAGCTTAGTGGGTGGTGTCATGGCTGGGTATGTAGTTCACAGAAGGGTGGGTGGACTGGGGAGGTCGGTTAAGATGGGTTGTTTATAGTGGATTAAAGAAAGGGTATGGGGGTTGGGTTTTGTTTGAGGGTGTTGTTTGAGGGACTTTGGATTTTCTGTGTTGGGGGTGCACAAGGCCTGCAAATATTGAGCTTGGGTTGGTTCTAGTACACAATCACAAGACAGTATAGGGTTTATTCAGAAATGGAGACGGATCTTGTTATAAAGTTTCTTACTTTGAACATTAAAGGGCGTAGGAATAAAACTAAGCAATTTAAGATATTGAAGTATATTGATGCATTGAGGGCAAGTTGTATTTTGCAAGAAACTCATTTGTTACAAGAGGAAAGTAATGCTATGCGGAGACTTCAAATAGGGAGGATTTTCTCGTCCCAGAGAAACACGCAGAGCAGAGGGGTCATGTTATTATTCCACCGATCAGTGCACTTTATCCCCCTTAAGGCTATCCAAGATAAAGAGGGGAGGTACATTTTAGTGCAAGGCAAATTGCAGAGTAAGGTTATATTGTTTGGGGCAGTATATGGCCCTAATTCGGACTCTCATGATTTCTGGGTTGAATTATTAAGGATCCTGCAACCATTTAGCCACTATCCCATGATAATAGGCGGTGATTTTAATACGGTCCTAGATCCCTCTTTGGATAGAACTTCTAAATCCCATGCACATTCCACTCCTGCTTCCCGTGCTCTTGTGGAATTGGTTGAACAGCTGGTCTAGCAGATGTCTGAGGGTTCTCCATCCCGAGGAGAGGAGTTACACATTTATCTCCCCAACTCATGGTCTGGCTCCTGCTGGATTATATTTTGATGTCTCGTATATTGCTCCCTGGGATTCTCAGCTCAGCCATCATAGCTGCTCTCTCTGATCATTCGCTGTAGACCTTACAGTTCTTTGGCCTTCCCTAATCCACAAAAGTAATAGATGGAAGCTAAATAATCAAATTTTATGGAGTCCTAAATAACTAAGTATTTGTCTGCACAAATTACGGAGTTCTTTTATTTTAACCAGAAAGAGGAGGTTCCCTAGATATTCTTTTGGGAGCATTTAAAGCTTAATTCGAGGGCTTACTGATCAGCCAGTCTGTGCAGAGAAAGAAAGATAGGAAAGCACAATGGTGGGGCTGTTAAATCAGATCAGGTCTCTAGAACATAAGTTTCTTAGTACCCCCACTGAGGAGGTGAAATTAAGTTTAGTGAAGGCAAAAGATGCATATCTCAAGATATTGGGGGAGCAGGCCGAACTGGCTATTATTAAAACTAAGGCAAAGTTTGTGGACCAAGGTGAGAAGTCGGGCAAAGTGTTGGCCAGACAAATTACCCAATTTGAGGCTTCCCGATTAATTGAGGGTATTGTTTCAGAAGGATGGTACTGTCAAAACCATTCCCGAAGATATGGCCCAGATTTTTCAAAACTATTTTAAATCTCTCTATGCGGGAATGCAGTCACCCCCGACGGAGGCTGAGATTTCCTCATTCCTGGAAAAACTACCCCTCCCTACTCTTAGCGAAGTGGACCGATCATTGCTCAGTGCAGAGATTACAAAGGGGGATGTAGAATTGGCCATTAAGGGTCTTACACCTGACAAAACACCAGAGCCAGATGGGTTCTCACCCAATTTTTACAAAACATTTGTCGCCTAGCTATCCCGATTTTGTTTAATCTTTTTCAATACATTTTATCGGGTAAGGAAGTAGAGTCCTCACTGAAGCACTCATTGTGCTTATCCCCAAACCGAATAAGCCGCTTCTGAAAGGTCAAGAAGTTACAGACCAATCTCGCTGATTGAATTACGATATAAAGATTCTGGCCAAGATTCTGTTGATCGATTTGCCAGGTAATTCCGAGGTTGATTGGACCTGAACAAGTGGGTTTTATGAGGGGCAGATCCTATTCGGATCACTTTAGAACTCTGGCGCATGTTTTCTCGGCCTCTGAGGGGTCCACACTACCAATGGCGTCGGTCTCCTTGGATGCCGAGAAAGCCTTTGATAGGGTCCATTGGGCCTATCTCTTTGCAGCAATGAGCAGATTTGGTTTCTCCAAAAAATTCGTGGATTGGATTAGGGCTTTGTACCCTGACCCCTCTGCTAGGGTCGTGTGTAACGGGGCTATCTCTGCATCCTTCAAATTACTGGCAGGAACGAGACAGGGATGTCCCCTTTCGCCCCTATTGTTTAATTTGTACATCGAGCCCCTCATTAGGAGTATAGTTTTATCCTCTGAGATTTTGGGTATTAACGTTAGGGGACACATAATTAAGTTCACCGCTTATGCCGACGATTTATTAATCTATGTATAGAAACCCAATAGATCTATTCCCAATCTATTAAAAGTTATTCAGAATTTCAGTCTGTTAACTAATTATAAATTGAATCATGACAAAACTGTTGTTTACCCTTTGAATAACAGAGTATTTAAGCCTGAAGTTGTAGGACTAGGTTTAGGATGGGAGTCCAATGCTCTCAAATATTTAGGCCTCTTCTTGGCAAGCAGTCAGGATAGACTGCGTCAGTTGAACTTAGAATCTTTAGTGCACACAATCAGACTTGATCTCAAAAGATGGACACAAATGCTCTGTCCTTGTGGGGTAGAATAAATATTGTAAAATGAATATATTCCCTAGGCTTTTCTATCCCTTATATATGTTAAATATTTGGATTCCCACCTTGGTTTAAAAAGCTGCATGGTGAATTGGCTGACTTTATCTGGGATATAGAAAGGCCAGGATGTCCTATCTCAAATTGGCGGCCCTAAAAACCTCGGTGGTCTGAGAATGCCTCACTTTAGCTTTATTTTTGGGTGGCTATTTAAATAAATATGGGAGATGGATGCTTGAAGACGGCACCATCACAATGCTGATACATTCCATTATGGGTTAATTTGGAATTTAGTTTTATTAAGACCCTAGATATTAATCCCAAGGCTTTTACCCTATGTACCCAGTTCCTTGCTTCCTTCTTTACTGAAAAGTCTCCTATTGGACTTTCTCTTGAATACATAATCAGTTATGCAATTTTCTGAAGTATGAACAAATACGGACATGGGTCAGCTCTTTGTGGGGAATCTGCAATGGCGGATAGGACATCGGACTATCAAACAGAATTGGTTGCCCTTCCTAGAGGAATGTTCCTGAGTGATTTTATAAATACAGATGGTGGCATAATTCCAGCAGCCCAGATTTTGGCGAAGTTCGAGCTGACGAGAGGGATATGTTCAAAGTATACCAACTACGCATGCACTGGTTCAGAGAACGGAAAGTAACCCGGTTTTTCAGACTCGTATTTCATTTTGGGAGGAACTTGGCGACTAGTTGGAGCCTCAGGCCATTTCTAAGATCTACTTAGTACTGTTCAATTGGGCCTTTAGGGATAGTCTAGGACCTAGTTCATACTGGGCCAAAGTATTTCCCAACATAATCTGGGATTGGGCATGGAGTTGGCTGAATTGCCACAAATTGATCAGACAAGATCATCTTAGAATGGTGCAGTTTAAAATATTGCACAATATTTACTACACCTTCAGAAATTACAGGATCTAAAATTAGTACAGAGTTCTCTGTGTTATAGATTGGTAGGGAAGGGGAGACTTTCTTCATATTTTTGGCACTGCCCTAACATTGCCCTTTGTGGAATGAAATTAAAATAAAGCTGATCCATTACTTGGATTAGAGGATCTGTTTACCCCAGAAATATGTTTACTAGGGGATATGTTGGGTTGCACTGTTAAACAGAGGAAATTCCATATATCCATGATCTCTTGTATCGTTAAAAAAGTTGTGTTGAAGCACTGGAAGGACCCCTGTCTAATTTCTTATTCTGAATGGTTGGCGGAACTTCTTTCGTGCCTCAGGACTGAGAGGATGATTGCCATATTGAATAATATGTTGCCCCGCTTCGAGAAAATATGGTCTCCATTAATAATTGCTTATTCATAATAAACCTGTGGTAGTGATACCTTGTTTCCTCTTAAGAGGTTTCTAATTGCAGTGCCTTGTGTGGAGGGGGGCAGGGGGAGGGGGCGGGGCTTAGGAGGCTGTATGTACTTGCTTTTACAGATTGTACTGAATGACCTTGGTGTGACCTCACTTGTGCTGTATTTACGATTGCTTTTCTGTCCCCGCAAGCTATTGTATTAAAATGTTCAATAAAATATTAATTGCAAAAAAAAAAAGTTTTTAGTACCCACAAATATAGTGTTATATGCTAACTGCTTTTGTTTTAGAGTTGGTTCTGATATGGCATGTGTTTTATATAGTTCTTGGTCAGAGCTCCCCAACGATGTTGATTTTTGGTACAGGATTACTGTAGAGTTTGTACTCTAAAAACTGATTGAGGAATGATGTCAGTAGAAGAATCAGGAATGGGGACAAACTAGTAGAGAAGCAACTCCTTGTATAGCTATGCCAGGGGACATATGAACATGCAAACTTTCCATCAGAAAAAGGGCTTATAGTCTATCAAGTCTGATCAATTGTGCAGCTCCCAGTTTAGCAAACTACTGCTGCTGCCTAGTCCCAATTCTCCTTTCCATTTCACCCCGACTCTCCCTTTGACTCTGTCCCAGCCCCTCTTGAAGCTACCCACTGTCCTTAAAGCTAACAAATCCTCTGGTAGTGCAATCTACCATGTCACTACTTTTTCTGTGAAATAGTGCCTTCTCATTCCCCTTCTATATCTTCTGTCCTCCAGCATCAGGCTGTGTCCTCTGGTTTCTCTCCCATTTTTCAGCCTAAACAAACCCTCAGTGCTAACCCTGTTAATATCTTTTAAGTACTTGAAGGTGTCTACCATTGCCCACTTCATTCTTCTAGCTTCCAGGGAGGACATGTTGAGCTCTCTCTGTCTCTCCTCATGAGGTATCTCTTACAGCCCCCGGATAATTTTTGTTGCTCTTCTCTGAACCCCTTCCAGCAGCTTGATGTCCCTTTTCATATAGGGTTGCTAGTACTGCACACAGTACTCCAGGTGTGGTCTTACCAGGGACAAATAATAATAATAACTTTATTTCTTTGGCGCCTTTCAAAAAACCAAGGCACCTTACACAATTTTGAAAACATATCAAATGTACAGGGGCAGAATGACCTTCTCCCATCTGGATGTGATACCCCTAGTGATGCACTCAAGCATTTTGTCATGTCTGACCTTCTCTCTAGTGTAGCCAAGTCCTTTTGGAGAATCTTGACATCCATCTCACTATCTACTTCCGCATAGATCTTCAAGTCATCAGCAAAGAGGTTGATCTTACTTTTTATCCCCACCTGTATGTCTGCAATAAAGATGTTAATCAGCATTGATCCCACTACTGAACCCTAAGGTATCCCACTGGTTACAGCTCTGGGTTTTGAAAGTTCTCTGCCAACTACCACCCGTGCTGTTTATCCTGTAACCATGACTCAACTCATCTCATCAGCTTCTCCTCTGCTCCTAGGTCCCTCAACTTACTAATCAGTCTCTGTGAGATACTGAGTCAAAGACCTTGCCAAAATCTAGGTAGAGGACATCTAACACATGGCCTTTACCCAGTGACCTTGTTACCCCATAGAAAAAGTCAACTAGATTTGTTTGGCAGGATCCTCCCTGTACAAATCCATGCTGCCTGCTGTCCTGGAGTCCATTGTCCTCAAAAAATTTCACAATCCTCTCTTTAAGGATAGATTCAATGATTTTACTCACTATCACAGTGAGGCTTACCAGCCTATAGTTACCTGGGTCTTCCTTAGAACCACTCTTATGGAGGGGCACCACAGGAAAGGAAATTGTGCACACAGCTACTAACAAGGGATATCAAAGTATAGGGCACATTATAAGAAGGCACCTGCTGTTGTGAAGTCAAACCCAGAAAATCAGAATTCCCAGTCAGGGATGGAGGTGGAATGGTAACTTCTGTCTTGCCAAAACAGACTGTTTTTGTTCCACTGAGTGAACTGAAATCCCCTTTTCTGAGACTGTCACTTGTGAGGTAAGCAGGAGCTAACATGGAATGATTACATCTTGCTGCGGCTTTAACTCCTGATGGGATTTCCTTTCAGGTAAGAAGTGGTTCATGAGATTCTGAGATCTCTGGACCAGCTTCTACATGCCCTGGATTTGTTCTTTCAGTTATTTTGTAATCCTAGGAAACAGGTTTTTTCATTTCACATCTTTGTTGGCAAAGGGCTGCACTACACAGTAGAACTTAATTACCAGCATTCCCTCATCATGGAAATGGCAGCATTTGCTCCCTTCAGGTGGCAACCTTGAGCCTGCTGGTTAGGTTATCTCCCTGGTACCCAATTCACATCTTTTGTTGCATGGTATAACTACTCCCATTTTTTTCAATGAATAGGAGTCTGCAAACACCTTACCTCCCCAAATCCATCACAGCTTCTCAGCTTCCTTTTAAACAAGTGACTTTTCTACAGAAATATAATTTGCCCTCCGGGTTTTTTTTAAATATTTCATCACCATTTTGTATTTAACAGGGCTATTCAGTCCTCTGATATTCTAAGACATGGCTTTATACATCATTATTATGTTAATTCAAAGTACTGCCCTCAATTCTACCCACCTTCCTTCAAACCTACATACACCACTATGGTAGCCCACTAGCCAAGATATTGATGTGGGTGTAGAATGTAAGAGCCAAGTCGAAGGTGCTGCCCAGGTACTTGTAGGATGACACTTGCTCAAGAGGGTTTGCATTACTTGGGAGAATGCAGAGGGGGGCACTTTTGACCTTATTCTGGTGATGCAAAAAAGCAGAGATTTGTTTTTTTTTAGATTAATGACCAGCCTGTGGTCAAGGACCCACTTTTCAACTTGGTTGAATGTGTGCTGCAGGGATTCCTGTAGAGATGCAGGGTCAGGGTGGGAGGCAAGGAGAACTGCATCATTGGTATAGAGTACCATATTGCCTGAGCAGGAGCTGGGAAGGGTATTGAGAAATAGGCTTAACAGAATGGGGCCCAGTATGGAAACCTGGGGAACCCCTGAGTGAATGGGCAGAGTATTGGACAGGGTGCCATTTACCTTCACACATTGTGATCTGGCAGAGAGGTAACTGGTGAACCAAGCCAGTGGGCTAGGGGTGAAGACAAGTTGGTGGAGGGAGTCAAGTAGGAGGGGATGACAGACAGTGTCAAAGGCATTGGAGAGGTCAATAAACACTGCACCCGCAACATGACCAGAGTTGAGAGCACAGTGGAGGTGCTGGGAGAACTCCAGGAGGGCTGTAGTGGTGCTGTGTCCAGGGTGGAATCCATGTTGTTCTGGACACAGCAGGTCATATTTGGCCAGATACTCGGAGAGCTGAATGGCCAATATTTGTTCTAGTGCTTTGGAGAGAGGGAGAAGTATGGAGATGGCCCTGAAATTGTTAGGGGAGGTTCTATCTCCACTCTTATGGATAGGGGTTATTTCTGCAAATTTCCGGGTACTGGGAAATTGATGAATACATAGTGGCCAGTTTAAAAGGCTGGTGAGAGGCTGACATCACAGTCTGCGCTCCTTATATTTACTCAGCTCTAGGGATCCTGCATTTCGAATTGGCATTTCATATGTGGTCTGAGTAATTGACACGCGCTGGTGTGTGTAATTGTACTTGCTCTCATTCGACTGGTAAATTGTACCGGGGTGTTAATTTGGGCAGGCAATTCATACTTAGAACTGGCATTTTGAGCCATTCTTCTGTTGGCTAGACTGACTTTTTTAAGGCAGTCTATATACAGTGCCCAACACTTTCTGGGAGGTAATAGAATGAGTGTGTGAGCATCTCCTGCCAATGGGCTAACATCACAGTCTGTGCTCCTTATATTTACTCAGTTCTAGTGAGCAGAGCTGAGCATGGAGCGGAGGTGATGCTAGCAGAGGCCAGCGGCGTCTGTCAGCGTCAGTCAAGGAAAAGGATAAGGGCTCCGACATAGTTTGCCATGCAGCAGAAGCTAATGATTACTATAGTAATATAAGTACTTGGTTCTGTAGTGATTATTAAGTGTGGTTGTAGTTGTTTTAGTATTGAGAAAACAAGAGAGTGTTATATTAATAAGAGGTTTCATTGTTTAGTTTTTAACCACACTCTCTTGGTCCAAACAAGCTCTTTAACTAAGTATTTACACAGAGTGTTGTTGAACGGGGTGTGCACCAGTACTAAATGAGTGTCACGTTTGTACTTGTTAACTAGCTTGTTCTGAGGGAGAATTAGGCTGTGTAAATTACATATAATTGCAGAGTGCCAGTATATTATTGTTAAATTAAAACATCTATTTAAATATCCTTATTCATGGCTTAGTCTAGTAGTCTAAATATTATGTCTCAGGGAGTTCAGTGTGTTTCATGCCTTATGTATAGTACCTCTGTTAGTGAGGATACATCTCACAAGTTCATTTTTCAAAAGTGTGAAGAGAATACTTCTCTGAAACTTGAAGAGGCCTTATTTCATAGCAGACTTTCTGACTTAAAATCTAGTCAGAAATTGTTGCAGGACAGATTCAAAGTGTTAAATCAAACATCACTGAATGTCTGTGGTAGTTCATCACATACTATATCTCTCTGCTCACAGCCTCAATCATCTAGTCAATGCTTATTAAGCATGGGTAATAGTAAAAAGAATTCTACAGAAACGAATATTTCTAGTAATCCAGATAAATAATGGTATGAAGTACAAAGGGTTCACAAAAAAAGGTAGGAAGGCCTCAAATTTCTCCTTAACTACTAATAATAGGTTTGAAATATTTACCCAATCTAACGATCCCTTAATTAACATAGAAAATGAGTTGGTGGATGTTCCCATAAATGGTCTCTCATGTGCTCCAGTCATTTCACAAGTCTTATCCACCTCTAATATCCATCTAATTTCTAATCCAGTTTTGCCCTTTGATGATACCCCCCCTTATTTTTCCAACTGATAATGCTTGTACTGATGTTAGTCATTTACATAGGCAGGTTTATCTTCTTGGTGATTCAATGATTAAATATCGGATAGAGCAATGTGTAATCCAGACAAGCAATATTGAACTGTCTCAAGTTTCTGTGGAGCTAAAATTTCTGACATTACAAAGATGTCTGACAAAATCTTGGTTGATGGGGGACACAATCCACTTGTTTTACTCCATATTGGTACTAATGATTTCACACATTCTAGCGACTTAGAAATGAAAAGGATTTAGTGACTGTTTCAAATGTTCTTGTTGAATGAGGGTGTGAAATAGCATTCTCTGAGGTTCTACCAGTTCCTAGAGCATCTTTTGAATGTAATAGTTGGATTCACTCTTACAATAACTGGCTTTGTTCCAGATGTCTTTCACAAAACCAGACATGTATTACTCACTGGGAGGAGTTCAATGGAAGATTTGATTTATTCAGCAAGGATGGGCTACATCTAAGTCACAAAGGAAATAATGTATTGAGTAATCATTTTTTGAAATTCATTAACAATCATTTAAACTCTTAGACTTAGGGAAGAATTTATGTTCTTCCCCCAATAAAGTTCCTGAGAAGATTATTTATCCCACCAATATAAAATGCTTATATTTCAATGCAAGGAGTTTGCAAAACAAAATCGATAACTTAATAGCCTTCTTAACAGGAAAGAACATTGATATAGTCTTTATTACAGAGACATGGGGCAAGGATCTTTGAGGCACTGATATCTCCCTTCCTGGTTATGCATTTTATAAGTATAATAGAAAAGGCAAAAAAGGCGGTGGTGTTGCTATGTTTTTAAAAAATCACTTTCAGGTGGTCGAAATTTCACATAAAATCAAAGATACCAACAGTTCTGTCGAAACTCTATGGATTAAATTATTAACTGAGTGTTCTCAGTTTCTAGTATTAGGAGTCTGTTATTGACCCCCCAGTTCTTCAGCTGACTATTTAGATAACATCATACAGGAAATGAAATGGCTAGTTCAGTTGGTGATATCATTATTACAGGTGATTTTAATCTACCTGATATTAACTGGGATAACATGGAGGATATAACTAGCTTTGGAAAAAAACTAGTTAATATGTGTCAACAGTGTGATTTACTGCAGGGTCAGATCTCCTACCCAGGGTAATAATATATTGGATCTGATATTTTATAGTAAATCATTATTATTGACAAATTTTTAAAATCTATCACCTATTGGCAATAGTGATCATAGCTCAATCAGTTTTATTTTATCACACTTTCCAATTTCCTTGTTCAGTACTACCAAAATCTATTTATATGATAGGTCTGATATTGATACCATAAAAAATCATTTTGACACAGTTGATTGATTGAATATTTTCAGTGCTGTTAGCATTGATGAATATTATGATATATTATCAAAAAAAATTATTGAACTAAGAAATACACATGTGCCTTCCAGAAATAAGATATCTTATAATAAACTTAGGCCCAGATGGCTGTCTAGGGAATTACTGAAACTCATTAAAAAGAAGGATAAAAGCTATATAAAATATTTAAAAAATCGTAGTCCATCAAACTGGAATTCTTTTTTATATATTCAAAAAAAAATGTTAAAACAGTATTTGAAGATCTAAAAGGAGGTTTGAGATAAATCTGGGCTTAAATGCAAGAAAAGATAATAGCAAGACCTTTTTTACTTATATTAATTTCATGAAGAAAAATAGCTGCAAAGTTGGTCCAATTCAAGTGGATGATGAATTAATGTGTGATCCACTGGAACTTGCCAACCATTTTAACATAAATTTCTGTAATGTATTTCAGACTTCACAACATATGCATCCTGTTGACCATTCTCATGGCAATACATATCAATATCTGAATCAGATATCCACGTTAAACTCAGTCATCTTAAGGGAAAGATAAATGTTTCTCCTGATGACACTCTGGGTCGTATTTTTGTACTTATTGGCTGACTGCCTAATCTTCCCCTTTAAATTGTAATTTGAACATTGCTTAAATTTTAACTATCTGCCTGAATTATGGAAAATTGCTTTTGTTATTCCTAGTCACAAAAAAGGCCCCAAAAATGTATGGGAAAACTGTCAACCAATTAGCCTTACCTCTTATATGGGTAAACTACTGGAAAGCCTTATTAAAGACTTGATTACTACATCAAGTGTTAACATCAATAATGTACAACATGGTTTTAAAAATGGTAGGAGCTGTTTAATCAACCTACTCTGCTTTTATGAAGATCTGAGTCTTCATTTAAATAATAGACATCCTTATGATGCAGTATACATAGATTTTAGTAAAGCCTTTGTTTGCCTCCCCCATTGGGCACTCGTACACAAACTTTCATCTTCAAAAATTAATCCTAAAATAACAGCATGGATAGCAAACTGGCTAGATAATCATTCACAATATGTTCTTATCCATGGACAACTCTCCTGTAAGGATCGTGTCACCAGCGGTGTTACTCAGGGGTCTGTTTTGTGCCCCTGTTTGTTTCAGTTCTTTATAGCTGATATCACTAAACAGAATTGTACAAATTCAGTAAAATATGCAGATGATATCAATATTGGTGGTCCTGTTGAAAATCTCACTCAAATAACTGACATTCAGGGTGATTTGGACAAATTGTCTGATTGGACTGCCACTTGGGAATGAAACTAAATCACTTTAAATGCAGAGTAATGCATTTTGGGTTAAAAAATCCGAGGCACATATATATTTTGGACAAGATAGCATTAAGTAGTTCATCTATAGAAAAGGACTTAGGAGTATTTATAACTGACAGTTTTCTTCCTAATTCTCATTTAAATGAAATCATTCTTAAGGCTAATCATGTTATTTGGTCCATCAAATGTAATATTACATCGAGAGATGCTAAAGTTCTGATGCCTCTGTATAGGTCCTATGTTATTCCGCATTTGGATTACTCTTCCCAGTTATGGTGTCCATTTAAAAAAAAAGATATAACACAAATAGAAGGAATTCAGAGGAGGTATACTAAAATGGTACATGGTTTAAAAGATGTTCCATATAAACAAAGACTTATTTCACTTGATTTAGTATCCCTATTTGTTAGGCGTTTAAGGGGAGATCTCCTTCTTATGTATAATATTATAAATGACCCTTATTTAATAACAAATTTGGGGTTTCTCTTCAAGGATTCAATTAATACCGTAAGGGGACACACCTTGCAGTTACAGTTGAAAAAATGTAACCTTCTTCCACAAAACTTTTTTTACACAGTAAGAATTATAAAATCGTGGAACAGTTTACCTATTGAAGTGATTGTCTGTAATTCATGGCAGTCATATAAATGACAGTTTGATAAATTTATTCTCTCTGGCAGAATTTTTAGTTATTAGTAAATATACAGGAGCTTTCTCTGGGCCTTTCTAGCTCTCTTGTTCATATCCAATCCTAGTATGAATTCTAGAGGGGTTAGTACAGTATCTAGGACTAATCAGAGAATCCTGGAGTCCAGGGCATCACAGCTAGGGTTGTTGCTAGCTAAGGCTTTTTGAAGATGAGGTCTGGCTTCAAGGGGTGATATAGCACTCAGGTAGAAAGGGGGGGCGATCCGAGGTGGGGGGTGGAGGCAGGGACAAGGGTCAAAAAAGTAGTTGGGGAGGACAAAGCTTAGATCTGAGAAAGCCATATTGAGGCACTCAGCTATGCAGGGAGGATCAGTAGTGATGGTACCATCTGTGGAGAGTAGTGATGGTGGGGGGGAGCCAGTCTTTCCATTGAGCTCTTTCATATTGTCCCAGAAAACACGGGATGAGCCCCACGTGGATTCAAGGGTGGCTAGATAATATTTGGCCTTAGCCTGCCTTATAGCCCAGGTGCACTTGTTACGTGCTGCATTATAGGCTTGTCTGTCAGCCAGTTTGCCTGTCTCAATAGCAATAGGCCAGAGATTATCTCTTTGTTTCAGTGTTTGGATGAGGGATGGGGAGATCCATGGGGCGTTTTGTTTCTTGGTACTGATTCTGGTCAGGGGGTTGAAAAGGTCACAGGTCTTGCTGAAGGCACTAGAGAAATAGGCTAGGGCAGAGTCAATATCCATTGCAAGTAGGATTGGGGACCAGTCAAGCTGTGCTAGGTGCATTTTTTGCTTTCTGAGACCCCCAGGGCCAATGCACCATTGCGAGGTGACCTGGGACATTGGTTTTGGTGTGGGGGATGACCAGTGGCAGAGAACAGGAAAGTGGTCACTAAGAGAGTCTGGTAGTACATTAATATCCCTGATTTTATGGGGGTGGTTCAACAGAATTACATCTAGGAGGATGCTGGAACTGCCTGACCAGTTAAATCTAGCGGGCGAGGTAACTAGTTGGGTCATATCTAGGGCAGCAAAGGAGTCCCTGATATGGGGGGTAGTGGTACTCAGCCAATTGACATTAAGGTCACCTAGGATGAGCTGCTCTGCCTTGTGTGGGAGTGTAGTGAGGTAATCAATGAGGGAGTGGACAGCTGGACCCTGGAAACTTGGGGGTATGTAAGAGACTGTGAGAAAATGAGGGCTCCTGGCTGGGTCAGGGATAACCTTGAGAGTGAGGGCTTGGGCACTAAAACTGAGCTTGTGGATGGGAAGAACATGGCCTAAAAGTGTGTCACACATAAAGACTGCACACCCGCTGCCACATTTGCCTATATGGTCTTCCCTGAACAGAGTGTAGTCAGGGAGGAAGATAACCTAGTCAGGAGTTTTTATTGAGAGCCAGGTCTCGACTAGTGCTATAAGATCAGGATGGTGTTGTACAGCCCAGCACTGGAGAGAGGCAGATTTTTTTAGGAGGCTGCAAATATTCATGGTTGCAATGCTGAGGCCAGTACTAGAGTGGGATGGCTAGTTGACAATGGCCTGGGGTTGGGGTGTATGTTCCTGGAGAGCAGAAGGAGTAGAGCAATTAATCTGATGAGTAGTCTGTGGTGACCAGGACCCTTAGCCAGGTACTGATACGAGGTCCTACTAGTGCGGGTACAAGGGATAGGTAGGGTACTGAGAGTAGGTATGGCAAGGAGGGTGGGCCCATGGTGTCCCACAGGGGGAGGGAGTATTGGTTGGAGGTGGATGCCATGAAAAAATAAGGGTGTCCAGGGTGGGGGGGTTGGCTGCTGTGGGGTGGTAGAAGGGGGTAGGGCTCAAGGTGGAGGGTAGGGAGGCAGGATGGGACATGGGCAGAGCAAGAAAGGTAATCATGACTAGGCTGAGTATGATAGCCATGGTGCCTATTGCTATTTCTATTGGGGGGGTAAGGGAAATAACTGACCTTCAGTGAGTGTGACTGCTGCTATGGAGTAATTTTTTTTTTTTCAGAGTACAATATGCTAAAAGTGAAAACAAAGCAGGGGATTATGGTGATCAGAACAGAAAAAGGCAGAGGCAAGATTGGAGGATTAATAGGAAAAATAAGATGCCTCTAGTGGCAGATCAATATAAACTGCAAATGGGAAAAAAAAGTGACATAGTGACATTGCTGAAAGGCTGGAAGGGAATATTTACCTGTTTCCAGATGACACCAAGATCTACAACAGGGTAGACACTCCAGGGGGATTGAACAAATGAGGAGGGACCTAGGAAAACTGGGAAATTGGACCAATTTATAGCAATTAAAATGTAATGCAATGAAGTGAAAAATCATGCACCTGGGGTGCAGAAACCCTGCAGAGACAGGATGGGGGGGAGTTGTTGATGGTTACCAGGGAAGAAATGGATTTAGGGATAATCATCTCAGATGACCTAAAGGTGTACAAACAGTGAAGCAAGGCTGTGGGGAGGGTCAGTAGCATGTTGGGGTGCGTAGGATGTGGTATCACTAGTAGAAGGGAGGTGGTGATGCTACTGTACAAAATGCTGGTGCGGTCTCATCTGGTGTATGGTGTACAGTTCTGGAGGCCACATCTTCGTAAGGACGTAGACAGGGCAGAGGCAGTTCAGAGAAGGGCAACAAAGATGGTGCAGGGCTTGCACCTGAAGACATATGGGGAGAACTTAAAAGACCTCAATATGGATACACTGGAAGAGAGGTGGGAACAGGTAGATATGATAGAAGCCTTCAAGTATCTTAAAGGCATAAACAAAGTGCAAGTGAGTGACATCTTTCAGTACAGGACTTATACAAGGATGAGGGGGCATGATAGGAGATTGGAGAGAGGCAGGATAAAGGGGAATGTGAGGAAGTTTTTCTTCACAGAAAGGGTGGTAGATGCATGGAATAGCCCTTTTCCAGGAAGTAGTGGGAGTTAGCACAATGGGGGTTATTCAAACATGCATGAGATAGGCACAAGGGAACCCAAGAAGTGGATAGGAAAGGCTAAAGCCAATTATTAAGTTGGGTCAGTGACCACTGATGCAGGCAGGGAATACGGGCAAACTGGGTGGGCCTAGTGGGCCTTATCTGCCATGAAATACTATGTTACTATGTAAGTACTTGAAAGACAGCCACTTTACTATTTTTTATATAAAAATGTCAAATAGTTTGTTTTCAGTTGGAGTTCAAATTGATACTTATGTATGTGTTAGACAAAGCCAACATACAAGTAAAATTGTGTATAACACTCTTAAAAGTAAAGTACCTGATTACATTGCAAATGAATTAAAAATAAAACAACCAAATTGGAGATTAAGATAATCTCAGTCAATAGAATCTGAAGTTCCTAAAAAGAGAACTTTGATCGGATGTGCCTCCTTATTCTAGAGGGCCCAAAGTATGGAATAGTCTACCCTCAAGCTTGAGGCTATATGGTTCCAATATAACATGGTATCAAATTAAGAAATGGTACCAGAACAACTATGGTATACAAAGGGAGTGTCGTATCCTGAGAGATGCTAGTTAAATATCAAAGTAGGGTACTAAAGTTCATTACTGATGTGTGGTGTCACATGTTGATGCTTGAGATGATGGATAAAATCATATGTGTTTCTTTTGCCTAGGCTGCAATTTGGGGTATGATATTGATGATGACTGATGAACTATGTAAAATTCTATATGACTATGCATTTGCACTTTATGATGTATGATACATAATGTATAATGTGTTTTATCCTTTTAGCCAGGTACTGATTTTTATATGGTACTTCTTGTAAATGAATGTAATTTTGTACTCAATGGGCATAAACCATGTTCATTTTATAATGAATTAATCATTACTATTACTACTGCTACTACTACTACTACTATAATGTGTGCTATTTGTCACACAAAGAGTTTATCAGGCTTATCTTCACTGTCCTGAGGAAAACATGTAATAAAATGTATTTCAGAATCAAACACAATAATGTTCTGTCATCTGTCTGGTTCCCTTTCAAGTTTCAGCAGCTCTTCCTTATTCTCTGCCTTCTACTGGGAAACCTCTTTTTTATGCTGGATCTCTACCTCTGCTTACCATGCCATTCTCACCACCTTGATGATTGTGGGTTGCTGCCGGTCTGTATGGTTTTGGCTCCTCTCTCATACCACCTGTGGCTGCTGATTTCCTTGCCACTGCTCCAGACCAGTTCAGGATGTACTTTCAGGCCATTTTAGGACATGTACAGGCCTCTGCAGTCTTTCTGATGGTGACCGTAAGAATTGCAGAAAGTCCCAAAAAATACATCAGCCCTTTTTCTTTTGCCAGGTCCTGGACTCTATCAAAGTATCTGTGCTTATCAATTACCCTATTCTGGAACTCGTTTGGAAGGAGATCTTCACCCCTTTCCAGGATAGTTTGGGCATTAGTTAAGATTTTCTCCCTATCCTGGTACTGTATCTCAGGGTGTGACTATTTCAGGCCTTGGCCTTGTGCTTGATTTATTGGGACTGGCTGTGTGGGACATGCAATGTGCTCAAACTTTCTCTACCAGTGCATCCCAGTAATGACTTAGGACCTGCAATTGCATTTGCTGTAGGTCATCTATCATATCCTGCCCTTATGATTTTTCAGGCAAGCCAAACAATATAACAATGTCTCTCTGATTTCCAGTCTTTTGAACATCTTGTTTATCCCAGAAAGATTGAATCTCTCTCTCGGTTGCCATCAGATGCCTTTCAGCTGGGCCCATCCAGTTCTCCAATCTACTGACCTGCTCCTCCTCTTCCATCACATGTGAGTCAAGGCCATCTACCAAGGTTTTTACAGATGCCAGGGACTTGCTTAGCTTTGTGAGTTCCCCTGTGATGGTGCTCATAACACGTTTTATTTTGAGTAGTTCATAGGAGATGAAGTCTGATTCAATTTCATTTCTCTCAAGTCTGCTATCTTGAGAACTGCCTCACCAGTGCTGCTTGGAGAAGCTGACAACCTGTGCTTCTTCAGAGAAATCAGATCTTTGGAAACTGCCTGTTCCATTTTGCCTTCTGAAAGAACTGCAAGTAGGTGATGTTTTTATGACATTTTCGGCTGTTTGAGGGTTACGATTGCATTGAATTAGTTTCCTGCAGAAGGAAGCTCTCATAGCCAATCTGTTCTCATCTTGGCCACATCACATGATCACATCAGTCTAATTTCATTAATATTTTAAAAAGTATGTTTTAATACAAAACACACAAACAATCAACCTTACACCCTACACTGATGACTACAAAAGTTTCAGAATTAATTTCTAACAGATGTTATTGTTTGTAATGCAAAGTTTGCTATTCTCCCACTTTTGCAACCACTAAGACTTATGAAAATGAGTTTGTGAGTCACAAAAGTATGTTCTAGACTTAGAAAAGCAGGACTTGTTTTCACAAGATGCAGCAGTATAATTTCAATAATATTTTAAAAAAAGAACTATTGTTTTTTTCCCAATTATTTGAATAATCAACCTTGCACCCTACACTGTCAACCACATCAGTTTCTGACTTAACTTCCAATATATTTTGGAAAAAAAATAATTGTTTGCACATTCTCTGAATTTTGATTTTAGTCCACATAACATTACTTGTGTCTGTATAAGTGTAACACCCATAACAGTTCATCTTATACCTTAAATCATGTTGCTAACATTTCACTCTCCCCCCAGCAGTACCAATTCTTTCTCACTTTCATAGAATTCTCAAAACAGTAATGTCGAAAGACAATAATTACTAAAATCATAAGGGGATACATCCTGGCATTACTCCAGTCATCCTTTCTGAACATTGGGACCAAAATATTTCCTTTCCAATTTTCAGAAATTTGAGTTGTTCATATACTGTGTCAAGTAATATCTAGGTCTAACTTTGATACTTTTGCAGGGATGCAACATTTAGGCCTATTGTTTTTCCTGTTTTCTTTGATAAAATTGTGCTTTTTATTTCTACTTCAGAGACTGGGTCTAATGTTTCTTCAAACACGAGCCAGTGTGCCCATGGGTTAGGCTGACTACCCACCTATATAGAGCACATAATATACTTGGGAAGTGATCCACCCATCTTTTCTCAGAGATACAAGCTTACAAATTGTATTCTATGATATCAACCCCTCTAGCCACTAAGAACTAATATTTTTAAGGTCTAAATGCAGTACTGTCTGCTTAAATATCAATTTCTCAAAACATCTCCTTCATTTTCCTAATGAAAACATATTGATTTTATTGCTTGTTCAGAAACATGTCATTTTCTCTAGCGTTATTTAATTTAAGCTTTGTTTAATTTGCTTGTTTCTGTCACACAATCTTTATCAAACCATTAATCTGCATTCTGGTTCATTTCATCTCATTTGGTTTTGATTTCTTTTGTGAATAATGTGGAGATATGCATAATTATATAGTCAAACATCTTAAGACTTTCACTAGATTCTTTGGACAGTACATTTTTATGGCTGTGTGGGAGGAGCTCCGCAGATGTTATGCCATCATAAGAGGTTTAGTAGCAGTGAGGAAGCATGTGACTGGACCGCTGTCCGATGTGCTTCCACAGTGCTATGGCACATTTCCAGTAGTGAAGTTTATGTGACCCTTCACCTCTACAGACAGCATAAATACACCTCCTTCTCCAGCACTCTACTTTTTCTTTTGCAACTGCAGAATTGATGGTTGCCATACACAAGTTGGCAGCCTCAACTCAAACTGTGCATGCATGGGTATCGTGCATGCACAGTTCCATCGGTGCCACCACCTTGACCACGGCATTCTCTGGTGTGGTGAAAAAAAGTATCCAGGATTACAGGTCAGAACATTCTCACAAACTGCTTTTGTCCTTTGCCAGTACAGTGAGAGAGTAGTGACAGCTCCCAGTATTTGTTTACTCCATATCGTCGCACTCTCGCCACTCTAAGCAGCCATACCAGCTTTGACCAGAGTTTGTTCTTCTATGGCACTGTTTTATTTTTTCTAACTTTACTCTTAGACTCTTTTAAGGCTGTATGGAATGCAGGATTCCACTGTTGGAATTGATGTGGAATGGCAAATCTGCTTCCAAAATATTTTTTTTAGAATTTCTTTTTAAATGCAGCAGAATACAGAAAAGCATTTCTGTGTAAACTGCAAAATATGTTTTCACATATCACGAAAACCATGGAATAATTTTCTGCAGATTGTGGGGAACAAATGCCACAGTTTCATATAAACTGTAGATTATTAATTGATGAAAACCATTTTGCATGCAAAATGTCAAAATTTCACTACCAACAGAATTCCATAGAATTGTCTGAAATTCTGTGAAATTCCACTTCATTGGACTTCCAACATTCTGAACAGCCCTACTCTCTTTTTGTTTGTTGTAATCAAGATATCAATTTTGTAGAACTGCAGTCACTATATGTATTACCTGTTCTTGTGTATACCCTTATAATTCTTTCAAAATATGCTGAAATCTTGTGCTAAGTAAAAGGCAAAGGGCCGTGTGCTCATGCTAATGTATGTTGTGAAATCTTGGGCAAATGTGCTATGCTGTGCAAACAGTTTTCCAATATAAATCCTACCACCGCACCCTGAATAAAAGCCCTAATCCTTTACAGAATGCTCACTAGAGACCCTTGTGTTCTGAGATAAAACTACTTCAAAGAAAGCAATTAGTGTGGCTCTACCACAATAACATGGAAATGGGTAATTCCAGGAAATGGGGGTATCAGTGTGCCAAATACTTTGTATGTTGATTTTTAAAAAAATAACAACAGCAACTGCAGTCATGATAAGTAAATTTAAAAGGTAGCCACAAGTACAGATACATTTCATAGCTTGAGTAACCCAGGTGAACCCATTTTATTTTTATTCCATGTCCAGCTCCAAAATGCCACAGATTTTCCCTAGCACAATGTGACATGCAAAACCACAGTACATTCATTGCTTCTTTGCAGACTTTATTTTAGTTTCACTTCAGTAAATTTATGTTGAAAGCTACCTCTGGTGTTGTCTTTTGTTAATGAAGACATATTCACCCTAGTTTTTCAATGTATATAAAATTTCTGGTTCACTTAAAGTTTTGCATGACGTGTGCAATGGTGGTGTCCAAGCAAATTGCATTTTTTTTCATATTCCCAAAATTTCAGCAAAATCATTCAGCTTTTTTTGTGTATGATTTTCCTTTTGGATGGGGTCTTAAAAGTACTACAGGACTTTGGTGAGAGAGGGGTGTAGGCAATGCTTTTTTTAACTTAAACAGTTGTGTGGTGTCCACTGTTGCACATGCAATGTTTGGTGTCCCTGTTGCATGTGCAACACTGGAGGTGCTTTTTTCTCAAGTCTGATATGGAGTTATCCCACAATATAGTCCCTTTTTTACTCTTGGGTCATAGTGTCTTGAAATACTTAGTAAAATAAAGTAAAAAGAAAAGTAGCATTTTATTTTCAAGTTAAGCACCTGTTGTATCCACTGTTGCACTTGCAATGTTTGGTGTCCACTGTTACATGCACAACACTGAAGGTGATTTTTTTCAAATATCTGCTAGGGAGTTATACTCTGGTTCCTTTTTCACTCTTCGGTCAAAGTGTCTTCACAAGCTTATTAAAACTGATCTATTGTGGATTTGAAAATTTTACCCTCGTGTCACACTTTGGTAACCTGTTTTCATGAACATATCCAAATGTGTTACATGATTGCAAGGCTTAACTCCATGATCCCCACTCCACTATCCTTGTTACCCCAAACAAAGCTACATGTATGGGGTCACGCATCAATGGTGTGGTACCTTACAGAGGAAATTTATATTCAGAATTTGCAAATAACAGCCCTAATCCTCACCCCATCCTCTAACCTCATAATTTAAGGCAAAGCTACAGATCTTCTTCCATGCTACAAGGCTATGCTGATTCATGTGAGTCTCTCTTGGTCAAATGCTAAGTTGCATAGTTACCACACAGTTAAATGTTTGTTGATGTATGGCCTTATGAGCACAGTGTATAGCATAACACCTATTTAATAGTAGTCTTTTGCTTGACATATTCTGTAGTAGGATGTTTACTGTCTAATTGTAACTTGTTTCATTCAGCTTCAAAAAGACCCTTCATAGAATAGTATACATGTCCCATACATGTAGTTTGCTTTAAGTAGTTCCAAGTACAGTATGTGTGTAAAGGAAATACAGTTACAAATGTGTAATGGGCATAGTACTTATAAATCTGTAACACGTCTATTGCTTTATGCATGATCCGCAACACTGTGTGCAAAGCAAGCCACATCATAAATGAATGCAAAACTCATTAGCTGTGCCCTGCAAGTATTTTAATTACAGACTTAGAATATATGAGATGTCTATGAAATATCAGACCTCTGTGGCAAGGCTCCAGACCTGTATCTTGGCCTTGGTTCACATGGTAAGGGGATTGTGAGGAGGTAAGGATTAGGGTTATTACTTACAAAATTTTGAAAATGTTAGCCTTGTATGAGGTAACACATCATGGATGCATGGTCACATACCTATAAATTGGTCTTGAGTAATGAGAAGAGGGAGGGTGGAATTAGGTAATTTGCATAGTGTTTTTCAATGAATTATCTATGTTTATTAGGAAGTATAGTGGTAAGCTGATATGGGCAAGAGCCTTCTGTTGTCTTATGCACCCAAGTACGAACTTGATTAATACAGAACTTTAAGGCACTGCACAAAGCAGTAAGTGTCTCCTAACTTTGCTCAGGGAACTTTGGTCCCTGTAAGAAATAAGAAATGCAGGGCACTTTGGTTCCTGCACATGAGTTTTAACTGTCTTTGTGAAAGGCCCTGCAGGCCTTAGATAAAGTGTGAGATTTGACATACTGTAAATTTCTTACTATTTTGAATATGTATGATGTTAATTGTGATACAAAATGATTGCAATGTTTTTTGGATGTTTGTATTCTTTACATTTTTCTTGTTACTCAGTTTTAAACATTTTGTTTTTGAAGAACTTTTCTTCAGAATCTTTTTGCAGCATGTACATTTTCAAAATCTTTGTCATCTTTGGGGGGTTGATCAAGATGGCTGTCAGAGCAGTAGCATGAGTGTAATCTCTCTCTATACCTCAGAGAAATAAAATGGGCTTTGAGCTCCTTATAGATTCAAAGAAGAGTAAATCTGTTGGCAGAACTTTAGAGTATGTGTCCCTGAGGTCAGTCCCACTGGATCAGCAGTTTTTTCCCAGAAATACACAGCCCAGGGCATGGTGGTAGTGCAGGCAGCACACCCTCCCAACAGGCAGCCGATAAGGTACCACCCTCCTCCCTGGCTAAAACTACTCCAGATATGGCGGACTCAAGAAGACAATGTTTTCAGCAACACCAATAGCAAATGGATCCAATATTGCAATCTTCTCCCTTAGAGACAAGAGAATATACACTAGAGACACTGTGCAGAGCATTAAATAAACTGCTCACTTGGACCGAGTGGAGCGACTATAGGCTTGATGCCTTACTAAAGAAAATGGAGTTTCTGCAAACTGAAATTTATCAAGTCAAAACATCTGGAGATTCAACAAAAAAGTGGTGTCTCAGCACACTAACCAGATAGCAAAATCTAAAACTAAAATCGTGACACTGAAGACAAACTACAAGTTTATTAGAAGCAAATTACAATGTAAATCACATGTTGGAGAATAATGAAAACATACTGCACTACAGAAATTAACTCATTCTTGGAACACTGGATCAGTTTGATACATATTTTCATGATGTAAGAGATCTGGTGAAAGACATCCTGGTTAAAACTTTTGATTTGCCACAAGATAACCCCCTTTCATAACTAAAGCCTTCAGGGTCCAAAAGAAGCAACAAAATGCCTCTGAACTAACTAAATAACGATTTTGCCGCTTCTGGTTTTGATTCTGATAGAGATTGTGTGTTTAAACTAGCCAGATTGAGAGGATCTTTGGAATACAACAATAATAAGTATTACATTTATCCTGACTACTATTTTGCTACCCAACAACGACATTGCACGTTCTTGGCATATCATCAAGAGGTTCTTGAAATAGCATAATTTTCTTTGCTACCACCTGTTAAAGTGAAGTTGCTGAAAGATGGTAAAACTGACAGCTTTTTTGAAATAGACCAATTGGTTGCTTACCTACTTGCACACTATTCTGCACAGGATACAATGAAATCCATAACTTCTTCTGAGAGAGATATGATAGAACATGTAGATAAGATGGATATTTGATGGACACTTGAAGCAAAAGCTCTTTTTTTCTTGTAGACCCCATTAAAAAATAATCTACTAAGTTAGTTAGCTAAGGGGAGAGGGGGACACTTAATTTACATTACCATTTAAAGTAAGGAAGTGATCAATTATATTGCATCTGCTTCTCAACTTATTTATTTAATTTTAATTCATTTTTGTTTAAAGTATCATCCACCTGACATGAGTTGGTCTAGTGTTATATCTGAGCATTAAAAGAAGATGTGAAGTATTTGTATCAGAATGTTATTCATATCTAAAGATGTTATCTTATATGAACACAATTAAAAACTCAAAAATAAAATGTAAAAAAAAAAAAACTTTGTGAAGGATTTCTTTACAAACATTGTATGTCCAATTACAAAAATCTAATGGTGAAATAAATACCAAAAAAACACATTTTGGCCCATTGTACCCTTTTCTCACAAACACTAAGCATCACCCTTAGCATTTAGGTTTTAATTACATTATTGTGCATTTAAGTTTTTGAATATGTGAAGCATGAACACTAACTAAAAACTTTCACACAGCACGTATGTAACAACCCTCTCCTGCCAGCAGGGGAAGAGGGACTGTTTACTAGAATGCCTATCAAAGAACGAGCCTGCTGATTGGTAAAACTTCTGATGGCTAGTGAGTGGAGATGATAATGCCAGTAGGGTGATGGCATGTGATGTGTCAAGATAGCTGAGTGATAGGAGGATGCAGGTGTGTCATTGGGGCACCCTTGACATATGAGTCATTCTCTGGTATGGCTGGGCCACTAGTGTGACATTCCAGGTAAAAAAAAAAACTTCAAGTAAACTACTCTTCTTAAGTATGCATTTGTAGTACTCAACCTAGAGGTTGATTATGGAGTAGTAGGAAGATAATGCTACTTTTTGGTTTTCAGATATTTGATGCTGCATCCGACCTACATGCTCAGTGTTTCGCATGTGACATGTCCAACACCAGTCTACACTAACTTTTAGAATTTGTTTTTCACAGATTCCACATTGCTCACTCTAAAAGTGATACCTAGCACATGATGTACCTGTGTGTCATTTAACATTTATCATTTTCTGTTTTTTTTATTTTTACCATCTGTCTGTCCACCATTATTACTGCTTTTTAGCCATGTAATGTTTTTGTCACATTCTGTGGCAATAAAATAAAAACATTAAAAGTACTCTGTTTGTTGACTATTCTGTTGCACATTATTAGAGCACAGTGGTTTTTCAACAAATTGGCAAATGTCATAATTTTTTGTAAAAGTTTGAACGCGCGTGACAACAAAAGTCACGCGTGTTACATGGACACTCATAATGGCCCAAAGTGATCTTTTCTAATAAAATTGTGTCCAGACCAAGCAAAACACATTTTTTAAGTAGTAAAGAACAATACTCTCTGCAGATGAAAACTTGGCATTTTATTGAAGCCATTGAATGAAAAAACAAACAAAAAATAATCTGTGTCCCAAAGCCACAATTGCTTTAATAGACATAAGTCTGTGATTCCTACAAAACTGGATTGTAATAGACCTCCATATAGTCTGAGTCACTGAATTACACTGTTATTGCCCCTTCACCTTTTTATGGATCTTGTCCCACTCTCTGAGTGCACCATGAAATGTCTTGGCCCAGATCGGGTACTGTGCCCCATAATTCATAATTTGCATATTCATCATTCCACAATGCTTGCACTCTGTCAGTGTAATTTTTTATCAAATGTGAATGTCCTGGAGCTATCGTATATTCCTATGTTGGATACTAACACTCAGAATGTAGGCCACTGGGCTAAGTGGGCCACATCAAAAATCATCCCCACAGATCTTTTAAATATGCACTTTACACCACCTGTTCACAGCCTGGAGTCTAGTTGGAGATTAAAAATGGGATGGTAATGACTCAAATTGACTCTTTTGTGTGGCTGACAACATAGTGCTACCAGGAGTGAGGTCTTAAGAAGTTGTTAATCCCACCTGACCTTCTGGCACAATGAACAAGGTTAAGAGCTAAAGTATGCCAGGTAAAACCTGCACTTATATGATATTCATTTAATCACTCATTAAAATGCTACAATGCATACATAGGGATTGGACTTCAGTGCACAAGTATGAATTGCATGTATATGCCACCGAACCATCCCAATGCATGCACTGTAAACAACACTGCAACATCGCTATGTATTGTATTACTACATCCCTGTACCCTGCTCACCCCATTAGGTACTCAGTGTCTATTCCATACCCTCTGCCCCTAACAAAACAAAATCCAGTTATCACCATACTCAATGTGGCCCATGGAAACACTGGATTAGACAACACAATGAGTGAATTTATTCTGCCAAAGAAATAGACCTTGCTGAGTGTTAGAACAATTAGTGTGGTAGTAAATAGAGCTAAATCTGAGTACATGAGGATGACCACCAGGTGCCACAGGGATAAGTTCTCAGAGGCAGTATAGCGCAGTGGTTTAAGGCTCTGACCTGCAAATCTCTAGATCTGGGTTTGAATCCCACAGTCCCCACTTGCATACTGTGTGACCCTGAGCAAGTCACTTAACTTCTCTATGCTCCCAGGTTGCACCCGTAAACAAGCTTTCAGCTTAGTGTGCCACTCATGGTTAAACAATTGGAAAAAAATGTCCTCATAACTGTCATTGTGGAGTGGCTGGAAGGGATGGTGGGAGATCCCATCTCCAAAATGACACAGACGGGATGGAGGCAGCCCAGAGCAGGCTACTAAAATGGTGCAGAAGCCACATGAAGAGAGACTAAATGAGTATGCATACCCTTGACGAAAGGAGGGAGATGGGGCACATGACAGAAACTTTCAAGTACCTCAAGGGAATCAATGAAGTCCAAGAGGGTAGAATCTGTCAGAAAAAGAGATGTGCAAGACCAAGGGGGCACAATTTGAACATAGAGGGGGATGGCTCAGGGCAACATGAGGAAGTATTTTTTCATGGAGAGGGTGGTGGATGCATGGAACGGCCTTCCTGAGGAGGTTATGAGGTCAAACACAGTGGTGGAACACAAGAATGCTCAGACAGATGATAAGGCAGTTCTAGTGGGGGGGGTAGGAGGAAGTAGGCTGTGGTTAACTATAATCTATATGACCATAGTTATAATATATGAATTATGGAGGGCAAGGTGTTGGAATGGTCAGAAGGCACTAAGGTTGAATAAGGCACCAGGACTGGATGGCATTCACCCAAGGGTGCCAAAAGAGCTGACCCAAAGGATGAACCAGGCAATTATGGACCAGTAAGCCTCACATCCATTGTGGGAAAACTTATGGAAACAATCCTGAAACAGAGGCTGGTGACCTCTTTGGAGTTCAATGGACTCCAGGATGGTCACCAGCATGGGTCCATCTCAGGAAGATCCTGCCAGACCAACCTAGTTGAGTATTACAACTCGATAACTAGGGAACTGGATAAGGGCCATGCAGTGGATGACCTGGATTTGGAAGTCAGCATGGCCTTTGATTCAGTACCTCATGGACTGCTGGGTGGAAACTTGGAACAAAGATGGTAAACTGGATCATGAACTGACTGAAGAGGAGGCAGCCATGGGTTGTGGTGGTGGGGGAACTCTCATCCCCAAGGCCAGTGACGAGCGGGGTGCCACAGGGCTCAGTACTGGGCCTGGTGCTCTTTGGGATATTCATAGTGGATATCTCACATGGCATAAGGAGCAAGAGCCATCTGTTTGCTGATGATACCCAGATTGGGGGCATGGTGGATGATATAGAGGGGTGGCAGGTGCTACAGGAGGACCTGATTAAACTGGAGTAGTCATTGGATAAGTAGCAGTTGGGCTTCAATGCGAAGATGTGCAAGGTTCTGCACTTCAGAGCAAGGAACCCAGGGAGGAGCTACCAGTTGGGAGGGGTTCAGTTAAGTGTCACCATAGAAGAGAAGGATCTAGGGGTGGTTATAACAGGGAACATGAACAACTCAGTTCAGTGTAGGAAGGTGACAGCTAAAGCCAGCAAGATGTACTGTGAGAGTAATCACATCCAGAAATAGGGATGTGATCCTACCGCTGTACAGGTCACTAGTCAGGCCACACTTGGAGTACTGCATGCAGTACTGGCGTCCTTTTCTGAAGAAGGATATCATACGAACATACAAAATGCCAGCAGAAACAGGCCTCATGGTCTATTGAGTCAGTTTGATTGTGCATCTAGCCCCTCAACTTGCCACTGCCCCACCCTGTCAGATTACTGAAGGGGTGCAGCACAGGTCAACAAAGATGATACAGGGACTGGAGGCAAAACCTACAAGGATAGGCCGACTGAGTGGAATATGTACACCCTAGAGGAGAGGAGGGAGTGGGGGGATATGATAGAGACCTTACAGGTAAATATTAGACTGGGATTAACAAAACAGGTACAGAAGGGGTATTTAAGCTGAGGAGAGAGAGAGGGACATGAGAGGGCATGGTCTCAGATTGGAGAGTGGAGGATATTGGAGAGAGATGAGAAGGCATTTTGTCACAGAGAGGGTGGTGGTGAAATGGAATACTACCTGAAGAGGTTATATTCTGTGAGATGGTTGGCAGTTTTAAAAAGGGATGGGACAGTGTGAGGGCGTAGTAAAGGTGTGGGGGAAGAGGAGGGTGGGGCAGCTGCAATGTAAGACTGCACATGTGGGCAGACTTGATAGACCATGAGGCCTATTTCTGCTAGTAGATTCATATGTTCATATCTGTATCAGATCCAATAGTTAGGGAAGTGGGCAGACTCAGTGCCAAGTGATCCTTATCTGCCATCAAAGTCTATGTTTTTATGTTTCTCACAGGGTTTAATAAGGTACATGAGGGGGTATTTTTCAGACTAAAGATGTGCTAGAGGGGCTTGCTATGAGGTTGGAGGTGGGTAGATTCAGGAGGGATGTGAGTACTTCTTCACTGAAAGGGTGGTGGATTCATGGAACAGCCTTCCAGTGGATGTAGTGGGGTACAAGCCAAATGTATGGTACAGGCACAGTGGAATCTTAGTCTAAGGTAGGGCATGAGTGGAAGAGATAGTGCAATAGGAAAAAACAGCATACTGTAGATTCCACCAGCTGCAGGGTTGGGGGGGGGCACCTTGAATGTTGATCAAGGGTAACACCTGGAAAATCAACAGGGGATAGCCAGGTTGCACACTTAACTACAGTTAAATACACTAGTGCTGTGCTTGCATCTTCCATATAATTGCAGAAATAATACACCATTTCATTAAAGAATACTGTAGATTGTAAATGTAAAGATGTTCATAATTGATAAGCTGGAGAGGCGCGGAATTGAGGGGTGCCCAACTGTTAATTTAAATTCTGAGTCTGGCTGACTCTGTAGGAAATAAAAATACCACAGCTTCCACCAAAAATATAAAAAACACCTCCTGACATTCACTTTTTTAAATTAAATTGGTATAGAATACAGCACAATATTTTTTATTAGTGTAAATGGCTATTGAATGCGTACGATCATTATGTCTTGGTCACATTATAAGAGGCATGCCATGCATTTCACTGCAGTCCAGGGGAAACTGTTCACAACAAATGGAGTACAAAACTGCTAAATATTATTTGCATTACATTTTTATGAGTTTTGCCTTTGTTTGGCATCTTAACATCTAAGTACAGACTGAATGTTAAGCATATAAAGTCCACCAAACGAACGATTTAATTTACCAAAACTGTCCTAATTTTAAAACTTCAAAACAGCTATAAAAGTTCCTACTATCCATTAGGAAGTGTCGTCATTTCCCATTATGTATTAAACAAAACTATACAGACTGATTTCAGGCTGAACTGACGTGTGTTATGTACACGTTTTATAGGACATCACAGTACAGCATAAAACATTAGTCCACAATAGCGTGCGCAAATGCAGGGGTGAACATCTGATGTAGCAAGTGCAGGAAGTCCGATAACATCCACTGTTGTACCCCTGCACTGTTTATTTAATTCATGAAAAATTTCTTACTGTGTTGTAATTACTTAAAAGTGTACTTCTATGCTTCACTGTCTCGTGCGGTAGTTATGGCAGTTAAGACCGAGGTACAGCATTGTTATTGAAACCTGCGGTATATAAAATCCGGAGGTTAAAATGGCAACACAAGCCCAAACAATGTAATACAATTAAAAGAAGTCATACAGCTCAAATGAAAAGTGGGGCATTGCAAACTTTGGAGCAGAAGCAGTTTCATTTCAGAATTGCTAATGTTTGCCACGGTAGTCATTGGGACCCTGGGATTTCAGTAGTCCAGCAGTAACCTATGCGCGCCAAAAATATAGCAGGCTGTTCTGCCTTTATTTGCATGGTTGCTGATGTTGTGTATGGCTAAATATAACAAAACAAAAATAAACTGCAACTTTTGGGTTCTTTTTTTTGTGTCAGCAACATTGTTGCAATGATATTTTATACTGAATGGTATTTTTCCCCCTACACACTGACAAACAAACACTCGGTAGTACTGTCATGGAAAATTGCTGAGAAATACACACAGGGGCAAATCAATTGTGAGAAATAAATATAATTAAAGTACAACAGTGTATTTTGATTATGTTTCATTTTGGGTGAGCGTGGCTTTTACTTTAATTAACTTGTGAACACACGCATGGTAATGTGGGACCACATGACTTGCAGTCAGAAAGCAGTCCACTATACCGTGCACAGCAATCTAGGCGACTGGCTCACAGTCAGGGGGCATAACTCTAAAAAAACACCATTGTAATATATTGCCATTTGAGAGGGATAATATATTTAACATTTTAAAGCAGGGAAATATACCAAAGGACAGCATTTAGAAGTAACCATTACCGAGCATTTGGATTTGGAATGTCTTAACCAGATGCCTAACATGCAAACCAGTAAATCAGCTTTTTCGATCCGAGACATTCACATTTCAAAGAAAACCAGTGATTTAATTGAGGATCCCATGTGTGGCACAGTCTAAAGAATATAATCCCATTTTGCTACAATTATTATAGTAGAATTATGTTTAAACATTCAATTGTTAGGTTGGGACTGCATGGGCTACGTTGTGATTTATGGTCCACAGGAACAAGCAACACAGAATGGAGAAATTCACATTTTCATCTGTACAATTAGCCTCAAACTCCAATAAAAGAATGTAAACATTGAAACCATGCTGAGAAACCTAATTTTTTGTTCAGGGAAATTTGTTCAGAAAATCGGGGGTCTAGGAATTGCTCACAGATGTTAGCGTGGGACACGTGGCAAAGAACAAAGGAAGTGAGTCAAATAAAATGCGCACTCAGTAATAACCTTGAATGGTTTTGTTCAGAAATTCAGTGGGCCAAGAAAATTGTTGGGCACAGCTTAGTAAAGGGATATCACATATGGCATGCTAATTTTTTTCATTGCAATGTGATCGAAATGTAAAAACAGCTACTTGGGGCACGTCAGTTTGGAGGACTCTTTTTGATCACACCGTCCGATCCAGAGTTTAGCATTTGGCAAGGTAAGCAGTTGGCACAAGCCCAGCACTTTGCTTACCAATTTTGTGTTAAAAAGTAAGCATAGTTTGCATTCGCATCTGGGCACAGAAATAAAAAAAAATAACCATTTTGTGAAAACTCCATCGGTCGTCACTGAGACCAACTGCAAGGCTCATGGTGTGACGAGCGAGGCTAAACAAAAGAAAATCAATAACAAGTTTTACAAAGTCCAAAATAAAGCACAAAAAGAACTCTAAAGACATTAAAGACCAAGTCACAGAAATTTAAGCTTAGACAGAGGCAAAACATATTAAGGTCAGCACATTACATACCGAGCGGTGTTGTTGGATTGTTCAGTGATGCCGTCTGCAAAACCTTCGATGAAGTCATTTCCTGGGCCAGTGTGAAATTAACTGTTTCTTTCAAAGAAAATAAAATAAATTCATTTGCTAAAGTGGTAGATTTCACTAGATAACTATTATTATTATGCAATGGCAATGCACTGATGTTACAGTGATTGCCATTTAAACATTTTTTTTTCCTTTTTCAGCTGTTTAGCTCTATTTGTCTCGCGTGTCAGTCTGTGCTCCGGTGTTGGACTTCTCCGGTCAGATGATCCTCTCACTATCAAAGATCATCCCACCGTTGATTTATTTAATGGCTTTACCTCGTCACCATTGGTATTTTGTATGTATGTGATGACGAGTTTCAGGACAGTTGGGAAAGGGCACAAATGGGCAAGATGAGCGAAGATTTTGTTTGGACTGAACCAGAAGCATGTGTCAGAGAAACGAGTTTTCTGAGGAAAAAAAAGGAAAACAAAACATTTTAAAGTGATTTTCTGAAATCTGACATTGATTTAAACAAAAACATGGGAAAGAAAAACAAGATTCCCCTTTCTTACATGGAAATCATTAACTTTTTATTGCAGGTTACACAAGGGACAGAGCATGTAACCTGCAATATATACTTTTTCAATTAAACATAACATTAATAAAACATAGAATTAATTAAATCAAAACATAATTTATTTACACTTTGAGATGCTGTCTTTTGACTGGTGTGTGAGTGGTTCTGAATAGGGAAACAGTTTAGGTGTTATTCAGCAAACAAAAATTATGTGTCTGGATGTCACACTGAAGCACAAAGAAATGACAACATTTTTTTAAAGTTTTTTATTGATAAAACAGTTAATGAAACTTCAATTCTCCTTATACTGTCCACATTATTTATTTCAATGGAAATGAAGATTTGTAACACACAAAAAAAAAATGTAATGTGCTTTGTTGAAAATACACATTCAACAACACTAGGACGCTGCATGGCCCAGCCATACCAGAGAATGACTCATATGTCTTTTGGCAGGCTGCCTGCAAGGGAACCTCACTTGCAGCAGCTTTCTTTGAATCCAGTGAATGAGAATAGCAGAACATATTGTTTAATTATCTAGTAGTCTCCATGGACAGATACCAGGACAGTAGCGATAATCTGGAAACTCAAAGTCTGAAGTCCAATTTGAGTATATAAAAATTAATTCTGTTGGAAGTGCTGTAAAAGTGACCACTGGAGGACTGTAAGAATCCTAAGGGGCTGTCCCTCTAGAAAAATTCCTGTCAGCCTCATGCTGAACTGAGGATCTCACCAAAGTAGGTGTTTTTCTTTTGGGGGAAATATTAGTCCTGTCTGTGCCTGATTGGTGCTGCCAACTATGTTGAAGATGGTGAGAGTTCTGGTGCCAAATATTGTGCTGCTGGAACATGTCGGAGGTGGGCCTGCAAGCTGTATAGGGAATCCTCAGCTGGCATGGCTATCGGAGATGTTGTGTCTGGCAAGATAAATGGGGAGATTACCAGCCTCTAGAAGCGGACAAGCTGAGGTGCATGCTGCTGCACTGGCACCCAGTATACTCTCTGGTGAGAGTAAGGACTTACTTGATGTGAGGTACCCAAAGCCAGGATGGCCATTATCCAGGAGTACCTCAGTGAAATTCCCTACTGCGGTGCTGCCTCCTGCTTACTGAACTGAAGCAGCAATGTCATGGCAGTATGTGAGAAATGAATGAACTGAAAGTGTAGTCAGATGGGAGCTCTAGTAACTTCTGAAAACAAAGTGGGAAAGGATCTGTCCATAGAGTAACCTCGCCAATTGGAGAAATGCAAGGAATAAGAGATGTCATGGGGTTCCTATAATACTGTAGATATGTAGTGCTGACAAGCAGAGGAATTTGGGGGCATGTTCCCATGTGTTAACTATAAATATATTTGCACACATGACAGGCACCCATCATGTAGCAGAATGAATGATTTCTGTCATCACAGAAGTGTCACTGAGCAAAACTCACCAAGGAGTGAATGAAAAGAAAAGGAACTGTAACTAGCTAAAGACTAAGTTTACTTGATTGAAATAGGGAATGTCTCTAATGAGCAGTTATTACCCACCTCTAGACATGGAGGGTACCACCGGGGTATACCCACCCTAGACTTTACCTGATGCCAAGAGATGGTTATCATATAGTATTCACCCCTAGTTGAATGAACAGTGACAAGTCACAGCTGATTGGAATGCTTGGACTACATGTCGTCTAGTCCAGCAAGTGAGGGGAACAGAAGGAGACCCAAAGTAAAAAGGAAAGTGGTTTACACATACATTGCATTTTGAAAACCATTATGAAGCATGTACACTTTGAAAACTGTTGCACAGTGGGTATGTTTTTAAAACCTTCATGAAATATTTATGTGTTAGTGTTTTGTGAAAACCATCATGCAGTGTATCTTTTGAAATGGACATGCAGCTTATGCTGTAGGTTTTGAAAAGCATTGTGTAGTACCTAGATTTTGAAAAGCATTGTGTAGTACCTAGATTTTGAAAAAACATTGTTCAGTACCTAGATTTTGAAAAGTGTTGTGTAGTACATCGATTTTGAAAACCATCATGCTGCATGAAGATTTTGAAAACCACCATATAGATGTTCAAAATATTTATGCAGCTTGTAGATTAAAAAAAATAGAAATGATTTCTGTGTAAACATTTTGGCTTTTAATTACAGATGCTGTATGTAATTACTAATTAATTATGAAAAACACATCAGCCTATATTTCAGTCATGGCCATTTGTGCTGCAACAACCCAATGCTGAAATAAAAACAGCATTTTGGCTGCAAATAAGCATGTCTGAAGATCGAGCTGAAAAAGTGAGAAACAAGCACATTTTATTTGATATAGCATCTCATCCCATGGGCTTGAAGTGATAAATATACAATTTCATTTAAACCAACAGAAAGTATTTAACATACTAATAAAATCAAAATACAAGCACTGAAGAATCATAAAATTAAATAACAAGCACTGAAAAATCCCTCCTACTGTATATGTAACACATTTAAAATGAGACCTCAAATGCTAAGGAACAAATGAGTGTTAAGAGCCATTTTAAAAACTTCAACAGTGGAGATCTGACCAAGCTTGTTTGGTAAGGCATTCCACATTTCTGGGGTGGCTACAGAAAAGGCTATTTTACCTGAGGATTTCAAAATGCATGGGAAATCCCCAGCAGAGTCTCCCCTGCAGAGTGAAACAGCCGGTCCTGAGTGTATGTGAGTAGGAAATCTTTTATGTAATCAGGACATGATTACAAGTGCCATGTATAGTCTATATATGCATCATTACTATATCATCCTACATAGAACAGGCTTCCAGCAGCAAAAGGAGATAGTATGTCCCAAATAGGATAGTTCTGTCACTTCTGGGAACTCCCAGAAGTAACAAAACTATCCCATTTGGGACACACTATCTCCCTTTGCTGCTGGGAGTTCTGCACAGGAGGATATAGTAATGATGCAGCCTACTGAAATTCATCAGACAGAGCCCTCTCACTACAGAGGCTATACTTTTGGGTGATTTCAACCAAAACTAGCTTGCACCTACATATAGCTCTACAGGGGTACCCTATTTACTCTCCACCTCTCGCATCTTGTAAGCCTGCCAACCAGACACAACTATAGAATAGGAATAAGCATATTAATAGACTGGATTCTATCAAACCACCCTCAACACATTACTAATCTTGAAGTCCACTCTGACTCCCTCAGTGATCACTCCTCCATATAATATCCCTGGTCAAATAAATACTCCAAGCCTCCTCCACAAACTGTAAAAAACAGAGTGCTTGAACATGGGCACCTTGATCCCTTAAAGTTACAACTGTGTACCATAGATTGGTCCGACATTGACGCCATGGTAGATGTAAACCATGCCCTACAGATTTTCATCTCATGCTTCAGTGAGGCTTGCGACAGTCATACTCCAAAGAAAACTAGGAAAGTCCGAGGCTCATCAAATTCCTGGATTACAGCAGAACTTCTATAGAAGATAAAGCAGCATGATCTCCTGTGGATATGGGCTAAAGCTTCTGGGAATCCTGCCTTTATGCAAGCTTATAAAACTGCTAGGAAATCCTGTACCAGGGACATTCAGTTGGAAAAATACAAACATCACAGAGAATTGCCCGCCAGGTCATGGGGGGATAGTAGAAATTTCTGATCCAATAAAAAAGATGTTAGTGGAAAAATCCCAAAGGTTGCCCCCTCGATGATTGACATAGATGGTTTTCCAAATATGGACTCCCTCACCTTCGCAAATATTCTCAACAATGCCTTCACTGACCTAAGTGGTGTCCTCCCACCAGACTTCTTTAATCAATCCACACCTGCCCCTGAACAACCGGCTGTTGGGGCCTCTCAAGAACATGATGGAAACTGAAACTGTATCCCACCCTTCTACTTAAAGAAAGCAACTGTCCCCCTTGTTAAAAGACACATGTGCAAGGTTCTAGGTAAGTCTCGGTACAGTGGCAACTCCCTGGACTTAAAACTTATCACTCTTACCCTGGATGAGGTTATTGCCCCTATCACAAGTATTTTCAACCTCTCCCTATGGCTGTCCCAATTCCCTCTCCTCTGGAATTCAGCGCAAGTTACTCCTGTCCAAAAATCAGGTGACCAGACCTCCCATATCAACTATAGACCTATTTCCATCCACCCTCCCTTTGTCTAAAGTGCTGGAGTACACAGCTGTGGATCAACTAATTGAATACCTTGAAAAATACTCCATTCAGTGCCTGCAACAGCATGGTTTTAGGAAAAGCACAGCACCACAACTGTCCTCCTGGAATTTACTGGATACATACTCCATACACTCGATCAAGGGAATCGTGTGGGTGCTGCCTTCATTGACCTAACAAAGGCATTTAACACTGTCAATCATACTCTGCTTCAGCAATAATTAACCAGCACTGGTGTGTCAAATGAAGTGATGCTTTGGTTTGAAAACTATCTGGAGGATCACTCTCAGTGTGTAAAAATTTCCAATGTCTTATCTGGCTGATGAAATGTCTGCTCCGGCATGCCACAAGATTCCATCCTTGGCCCACTACTTTTTAGTATTTTTATGAACAACCTTCCCCTCCATTGCCACCAGCATATGTTGTCATATGTCGATGATGCCGTCATTTTCTCAAGCCAACATAACCCCACTCTACTCGAGGGTCGTCTTCAAAGTGTCTTGTTGAAGCTGAAATTTGGTTCTCTAATCAAAAGCTTGTCACACATTACAAAAAAAATGAAAGTTACGAATTTCAGCTCTACAGGAAATAAATTTAAATTGCATGCACTTGACATTAAAAATCAAAAAGGTGCCCCCCCTTGATGCAGTGGAACAATTCAAATATTTATGGATTACACTGGACAATCACCTCTCTTTCTCACATCATAATAAATCAGTTGCAAAGGTGGTAAATATAAAAATTGGTCTTCTATATCGCATCAGGCATAATGTAACTCCTGAAGTTTTCAAACTGGTGGGGTATAGCTCCATTCTCTCAGCCATTGACTATGGCTTCATAATCTATGGATCGTCTATGAACACCTTGCTTCACAGGATAACCATTGTACTAAATAAGGCCTGCAGGTTAATTACAGAGTCTGATCGCCTTACTCATACTTGTGATCTATACAAACAGACAGGTTGGCTACAACTTGAAAATCAGATTAAATATCAAACCTGCTTAGTAGTCAAAAAGGCACTCCTTGACTCAATGCCATATGGGACTGCTGTATTACTTACCTCCTCCCAACCAGCTAAGATTACCAGATCATCAGTTCACCAGTCTCTCCTAGTTCGTAGATGCCGGACATCACAAGGCCAGTGATCCTTCACCTACAGAGCTCCTCAATGGTACAATTCTCTAGCCTATGAAGACTTAACCCGGCAAAAACTGGGCACCTTCAAGGCCAAACTAAAACAGGCCCTCATTGCAAATAGCTCTTGTGATTGCTTCATTTAATATCTGCCCCTTGAACCCCACTAGGGTCATCCTAGTACTTCAGTGACCTTGCCACCTCATCCTCACCTTTGTTCTCCTTTATGCCTCCTCTCCCACCCTCCACTCTTGCTAGGAACTCCCTCATTCCCCCCTTCCCTCCCATCCCCCTTAATGAACGTATGCTTGACAATGCCCTGGCTGCACCTCTCCTTGAACTGTCTCCCTCTATTACACTACACATCTTACCTCCCCTTCTCTAGCCTCTCTCACCCTTTAACATTATGTACTTTTATTTATTTACTTGAGAATCTAACACTGTTATCTGTTGTTAATGTCATTTCTACTACTGTTCTCATTAACAAAATTGTATTTATTCTTCCATGTATTTATGAATGTATAATCTCAGATATACTGTAGTTAATGTCATTTTAGTTTGCAGTTATAATCCTGTGTCTGCATGTTACCCTCCCCCCACTGACGTGGAACCTTTGTAAATGAGCGCCTGCACTCAAAGGTGTTAATCCAAGATCAAATAAATAAAATTAAAATAAATAAATATTCAGTGGTCAGTATGCTAATGGTTACATACTGTATGGCATGCATGGCAGTAAGGGGCCATTTGCATGTCATTATGTGGCCATGAACAGCTCTTCACAATGAGTCCATGCACAAATGCACAAAGCCATTGCCCAAAACATCAGCTGTCCCTAAACTAGAGCCCTACCCACCCATGTCACCTCTGGCAGTCTGCAAGACTCCTTCTTTCATCTGATCTCTGCCCATATTGTGAAACTGTACTAAAGCCCTTCCCTGACAGTCTAGTGGACCACACTTCCTCTTCTGTTCCCTGTCAGTGGTGTGAAACTGTGCCAAAGTCCTTCCCTGGTATTCTAATAGACTGCCTTCCACCACCCAATCTGATGTTGCAGACATGCACTGAAGTAATTCCTGGCAGTTTAGTGTTAATCACAGCCCTGGTGTCCAGTGGTACCCCCACCTCTGATCTCCTGGTCCATGTAATCTATAATATCTCTGGTGTCCATAGGTACCCCCATCCCCACCTCTGAATGCCAGTGAGAAATGGACTGATGAACATTGGCAGTACAATGAGCCACCACCTGCCCCACCTGTACCCAGACCACCACCCATCCAACCTCCCTAACCAGCAACTGCGGATTTGTGTTGCATCCTGATATGGTGATTAGCACAGCCCTTCTCTCACCTCCTTGGCTGCCAGCCATATGGACTGACAGTGATTGCATTTATTGGGATTCAATGTGCATCCCTGGATTACTTGTAAGGGCACTGGATGGGTGGTGCTCTGTGTGTGGGTGGGGGTGGCTGCAGGACCTCTAATGTTCTCTGGTCCATTTCTCACTGGCATTTGAAGGTGGGGTGGAGGTATAACTGGATTCCAGAGATATTATAGGTTACACAGGCCAGGAGATTAGGGATTGGGGTGCCACTGGATAGCAGTGCAGTGATTTTCAGAACTGGTATGGATGATCTGAATGTGAGACATGCTGCTAGACACTAAGGTAAATGTTGTGACACTGGGAGTGGTGATTGGAGGGTGGGGGTACCACTAGAAAATAGGGCAGTGTTGCACAGAATGGGGATGTGGACTTGGAGAGTAGGTGTGCTACTAGACACCAGGAAAACATTTAGTATTACTGGGATGGATGTTCAGGGGATAGGGGTGCCACTGGACACCAGAGGTGAGTGTCAACTACTGTATGGGCTGGGTGATGGGGGGGGTGCCAATAGACAGCAGAAAGCTGGCTGACAGACAAAGGATATGTGTACAGGGGTGGTGGCTGCAGTATAGCTGTCCCACCATCGATGGATTGGGGGCATGGATTTAGCACCCAGTTAATCCGAGGTTTTCAGAGATGGTAAATAGTATCACTTTGGGTGCCATTTACCTCCAACACAAAACTCTGAAATTGCCACTGCACCCGTGTACAGGAATGGGCCCCTCTTTTGCATGGGCACAGTGTTTTGCTAGTGCCTGAGCACTACTGGGTTTAGCCCATGCTACAGTGATCTCTGAATATAGAACCAGTCTCAAAAATGTGTGCAAACCTCAATAAAGCAGGCAAAACCCTATTAGACCCTATGCTAACATTTGAATATGTGGCCCCAGGACTTTTGCTCATAACCAAAATGCTGGCACTCCAGTGCAGTTACTAGAAGGAATCTGTAGTGTAGAGAGTAGTGTGCTGTCTTTCTGATGAGACGTTAAAGTGAGGTCCCTTCTGCCTATCTCTGGTGCTGTCTTGATGGTTGTCCAGGTGTAAGTAAAAGACCCAAGACACTTTTTCTAAGGGGAGTTGATATTCCCTTAGTGCCCTGCCAAACATTCATTTCCCATAAAACCATTTCAAGTAATTGTCCAGCTGTGTATATGGGTGTTGCTATTAATAAGCAGAATGGCAGCCACTACACATTTACAGATACTGCACTACCAGTCACTCTCATTGCTTGTAAATTGCTTTGGATTACATTTTTTATGAGAAAGCTATATGGATGCTGTTTCTTCTTAACTACATTTAGGTAAAAATATCAAAACCTAAAAGCTGCTTAATGATGTTGAATGCTTAGCTAGATAGATAAAGCTCTTAGATATGTAATATGTATCAGTTCCACATTCAGTGAGATTGATTCTTATGGTGCAAAAACAATGATCAATTGAAGCATTTCAGAAGTTCTGAGACAAGTAGCATGAAAACAATTTTACACACATCTGGCTACTATATTGTCTAATTTGGATAGACATGAGTTATGTCAGTTCATTCACTGTTGCCTAATATCTGATACATGAATAACTCTCTAGTACCTTCAAAGTCTATTAAAAACTGTTCATTCTTGATTAATGCTATGAAGCTGGTAAGGAAAATGTAGATGGTGTTTTTAAGACGCATCGATTTTGTATTCAATGTACTTTATTTGACTTTGGCCATGGTTAATTGCTGCAGTCTTGGGCTAGCTACCTGAAGTGATTTTTCCTGGTACTTGACTCTATAAAGGGAGCAAAATAGCAGGGAGCCTGTCTATTTAGTATTCATCATCCATTATTTTACTGAACAATTTTGTTGTAGCAAGCTAAAGCATTTGTAACACACTTAAGACCTGCAGAAATCAATTTATGAACCATAGAAAAACAGAACCATGTCAAGTACATACATTTTGATGTCTGCTTTGGCTAGGACTATAGATAGCCTGAATTAATGAGCATTGATAAAAGGCAAGGCTGAAAGTTTGAACTTTTCTAAATTCCCCAAGAGAATGGTAAAAGGTCAGACAACATATCAATTTTAACAAATTGTAATCTTTTAGACAAGTAACAGTTTAGCTTAGAAATGCAGTTTCACCAAGGCCTGGAAAGAAGTTTATGATCCTCTTGGTCAAACGCCTTATATAGCTCAATTAAAAGGGTTCCAAATGATTTAAATTTTTCCCCAGCAGCAGTGACTAGGTTATTGGAGTCTAACAAATGCAGTTTAGAATAATGTATGGGGAAGCCTGTAGAACTAGGCTGTGTTTCCACTGTGGTGTAAACCCATGAGACATCTCTGATGTCATTTGAAATTTGAGATGGAAACAGAGTCTTGCTATGTAGATTTTCCTATATTTCATTTTTTCACTCCTTTCACATGAATGGGAGAGGTTGCAACGTGTGACAACCTCTTATACGGCAAGGAGAGCTTCAAGTCCTGCACCCTTTGTGTCTCACCATTCTTTAGTAGAATCTGGGAATTTCATCCATTTTTATGTTCACCACCACCGTGTGAACACACAGTGAACATTTTGTTATGAGAGTGGGTTTTGAGAGGTGTGATACTGTGAGTCCAATGGAGAGCAGTCTACAAGGGGCTCTTCAGTGTCACACCAGTCATCAGCCAGGCTGATCATGATACTCTTCTAGCTTGCCAGGCAGAAACTTTATGTAGTTCAAAGGAGAGAGAGATGGTACAATCATTGGCCAGCTCTTTTCTTTGATCTACATAATGCCGCCCAACAAGTACTGCTAATCTGTCATGATCAGTCTGCTGCATATATATATATATATATATATATATATATATATATATATATATATATATACTGTATATATATATATATATATGTATATATATATACACACACACAGTGTTATGAGCCTATGTTGAAATTTATGAATGCAGGTTCATAATCGACAATGAGACAGTTGTCATTTTTCAAATCCTGGTCAACATGTGTTTTCATACTTGTGGTGTAAAATCACCTTTTGGGCAGGACTTGAAATTTTTCTCCACCCTTGTTTATGAGGTGGGATCATAAGAAGGCTATTTTTAAAATTTGGGGTAAAAATATGAGAAAACAACAAAGTTATGAGCCTATGTTGATTTTGTTCATATCAATGCACATTTGTAACTGCTGTAATTTTCAATATTTTGACCCCAACTTTTCAGCATAGCGATTTTTTCACACAGCCTCATGAATGTGATTGCTGACATTTTTCAGATTCTGGACAAATTGTGTTTTCACACTTGTGGAGTGAAAGCACCTTTCGAGCAAAATTTGAAAATGTCCTCCACTCTTGTTCATGAGGTGGAGTCATAAGAAGGTTATGTGAGGTTCTATAAAGGCTATGTTGAAAAGTTGGGGTAAAAATATTACAAATCACAAAGTTTTGAGTATGCATTGAGATTTTCAAATGCATGCTCATAACTGTGGTAATTTTCAGTATTTTGATCACAGATTTTTAACATAGTCATTTTAAACACCACCTCATGAATGTAACAGCTGTCATTTCTCAGACTCTACCCAAAATGTGTTTTCACACTTGTGGCAAAAAATGACGTTTTGTCCATTGTTTTATAAATGAAACCTGTCATGCCCAGAAAAAGTGATCATAAAAAGATTATTTTGAAAATCTGGGGTAAAAATGTAAAAAAACAGCTAACTTAAGAGGAAACAATGAATTGTTTCAACATTTACTCATAACATTATTTTTACAGATTTTTGCCCCAACTGCCAAAACCTTCGCTGACCACCAAAACCACTGATAGAAACATAGAAACATATAGAAACATAGAAACATGTAAACATAGAAACATAGAATTTGACGGCAGATAAGGACCGCTTGGCCCACCCAGTCTGCCCATTTCCCTACCTAATGGATAAGCTGCAGATCCTAGTTAACCAGCAGCCTACTTCTTCCTACCCCCACCTCCTAGAATTGCCTTATGACTGTCCCATGCATGCTTGAATTCCACCACTGTTTTTGACTCCACAACCTCCTCCGGAAGGCCATTCCATGGATCCACAACCCTCTCTGTGAAAAAATACATCCTTAAATTACCTCTGAGCCTCTCCCTCCATCTTCAAATTGTGCCCCCTTGTTCTTGCACACCTCTGTTTTTGAAAGATGCTACCCTCTTGGACTTTGTTGATTGCCTTGAGGTACTTGGAAGTTTCTATCATGTCTCCCCCTCCCTCCTTTCCTCGAGACTATACATATTAAGCTCCTTAAGTCTCTCTTCATATGTCTTCCGGTGCAGACCCTGCACCATTTTAGTTGCCCTCCTCTGGACAGCTTCCATCCTGTCTATGTCTTTGCAGAGACTGGGTCTCCAGAACTGCACACAGTACTCCAGATGGGGTCTCACCAGCTGTCTGTACAGAGGGATAATAACTTCCTGTTTTCTACTGGTGATGCCTCTCCCTATGCATCCCAGTATCCCCCCAGCCCTCCTTGCTGCCCTCTCACATTGCTTGCCCACCTTTAGGTCATCTGATATGACTAGACTTTGGGGCAGGCAGGAGATCTGGGACCGGACTTTGAGAAGCATCATTCTGTATAAGAAAATGTCTTTGCTGGGCACAAGTAAAGGTCTTTCCAGGCCACAAAACAGTGGGAAACTGGTAGAACTCTGCACTCAGCATGAGGATAGCACTGCAAAACTGCAAGTGCAGGTAAATGGAGGTTAGTAAAATCAGAAATTATAAAAAAACATTACATGGGAAGGGTTGTTAATTTTTTTTGTGTACCCCCCCCCCACCACCACCACCTATTTAGGTATTTACCTTAATGTCTTCCTGGGCTCCATAATGCCCACTGTCAGGCTGGTGTCCTGTCTATAAGTAATTCTGTTCATTTGTGTGAGAGTGTCATATTGAGCCTCCGCACCTGTCCCTTTAAGAGACTAGCTAATCTTTGTTAAGTGAATGGTCTGATCTGGGTCCAAGTGATTTAGGACTTATGACCAGCCAGACAGTGCTCTGTTTGCTCCACTCTGCAGTCACTATTTGCTCAGAGGGACCCTGTATAGGAACTGTGTTTATTTACTATTTTGTGCATTGTTATACCTGAAATAGAGATGTTTGTCTAACCTGCTTTATTTGCAACTTGCTTATCTGGATGGGAGCCACCATTTTAGGTTTGAAACTCACAGTAATTGGACAACTAGAACTCTGGGGACCTAAAATAGATTCGAACCCAAGTGTTCTGTGGGAAGGAAAATCTGTAGTTCTGAAGTTTTTCAGTTGGTGCAAATTGACTTGGAGGGGGAGCCTTAACTGTGACTGACAGCTCATTCAGCCAACTAAACTGCTGGATTTACAATCAAAATCCCCAGTGTGCCAAGAGACAGTGGATCAGTTAGAGTTGGAGGTTGAAGTGTGAACAGCTCGAGCTTTCGAGCAGCTGCTCCCAGAAGGAGTGTAGGGGAATTGGTGGGAAGAGGCCCAACTTGCCTCCCTGCTACGTTCTCCTGCTTGGGACTGCCTTATAGCATAAGTTGGAGTTGTCCGATTCCAGCCTGGAACTGTGGCAGATGAAAGAAAGATGGTTATCAGTGCTACTCATAATTTGGACCAAAGACTTGCTCTTGAAGTGATCAGCCCAGCTTGTGTGCGAGATGTGCTCAGATCGAAAGGTTAGCTCAGTAAAGCTGCTGAATTGCAACCTGACTATATCCAAACTGTTCCAAGAGAAAGCTGTTTAGGTTGAATGGGCTGAATGTGTTAAGCAGATCAAGACCTACTTGTCCACAGGCCAATTGGTTATGCCATCTGGGGGCTTCACCAGCAGATCTTACAAACTTTTCCAGACTGCTCATCTTGCCTGGGCCATGCCAAATCAGTCCAGACTGCAATTTCTGCACCAGAGACTGTTTCAGTGAGAGACCAGTTTGGGGATCCAGCCCCTGCACAGCAACAGCATGCAGGTTGCAGCCACCTGGAGGAAAGGCCATAAAAGAGGAGATGTGTCGTGTCAGCCCTGCTTCCCCATACTTATCGATGAACACCACGAGGTCTCAATGTTGCCTGCCTTGCAGCAGAATCCTGGTAGCATGAGTACAATCAAGGGTACCTCCCTGAAAAGAGTGTTTAAACAATCTGTGGTACCATCTAATTGTTTCAATTTCTTGGGTTTACTAGGGGACTGAGCCAACCTGCTCAGATTACAAATAATCTGATTGTTTTGCATGCTAACTGCCTTTCTTTCCAACAAGGGCCCCAACATCAGCTGCAACACTGGCCACCCCAGGGCAACACCTCTGGCTAGCCAGACTTTCAATACTGGGCACCCAGTGTTGTGTGACTGTCAGTTTGGGACAAAATAAAAGTGCATGCAAACACTGAACAAAGTTAGATTGCTAGTCGTTTGACAAGATTCACTCCCCTTCCTTGTTTGCTGCCCCCTAAATAAACCTGATTGTCTTTTTTCACATTTAACCTGGTTAGTGTGCATATTATTAGTTGGGTTACAGTGCTAAGAGTGTACGACTGTATTGCTAACCTTAGTTTACTGGAATTCTCCAGGGAAGCTGCTGCAAGTCCAACTCTGGTGGTAAGTGTGAAGGGTGTGTGCATATTATTACTGTTTCATACTGACTGTGAATTCACTGCTATGTCAGGTACTGAGCCACTAGGAGGGTTGATGGGTGGTTATAGCTTCCCAGAGGGCTATAGCAGAACAGACAAACATCCCCAATATCACTACTTTGGGTGGAGTCACCTTGTTAGCTAATCCAGGCCTTCAACCTGTGCATAGCCATACAGGCAGATATAGTATCCCTTGGAATAGCTCTACCTAGGGGGTACATTTGTACACAACCACTTTGTGTGTGATGCCTTTATAAACTCCTTGGACTAAACTTTCAAGGTCTAAATTATGAAGCATCACACACCTTGGGTGTCTGTTTATTAAACAGCCCTACCTATTCATTATTCTATATATTCAGGGCAGTAATCAGGTGAGTAATAGTCAGAAAAGTGCATGTGGGTTTAATTCTTAAAACCAGGCAGATTTCTGTTGTTGGGGGGGGGGGTTGCACTCATAGTAGGTTTACTTGAGGTACAAAGTTTTGAGGCAGAAATGTTTTGGTACCAAAGTAGTGAAGTTACTGCTATGGTACAACTTTTAGTATTTTATGGTCCCTTTCCCTGTGTCTGCCTGACAGCACCCTTCCCTGTTGAAGCACTAACCTTCTCATTGGACTTTCCTGTTATCCACCATTTGCACAGGACCACAGTGTGGTGGGTAGCCAGCCGTGTCGATCATGCAAGAGCTTGCAGGGTGGGGGTTGCAGGCATGTAGCAGCCTGCCTATTTATTCCTTCATTTTTCTCCCCAAGCTTGGAGTGCAGGGTTGTGTGTGTGAGCATATCAAGCTACAGAGCTTCCATTCCTGTCTGCTGTCCTGCTTTACTACTGCCCAGCTTCTGCCAGGTGGCAGTCTCTGCAGTGGGAACTAATGTCCCCTCTCTCTGGTCATCCCTCACCCTGCTGGCACACCGAGCAACCCTGTCTGTTTATGAACCCAAGTCACCGACCCGGGGGTGGAGGCACGACTGCTCTTCCACTGTGCTGGATCTCAACAACTTTTTTGTCCTCTGCACTATGGTACAACTGCTATTTTGAGTATATGGAAATCCATACAGAGTAAGGGCTCACCCTATACTATTGTAGTTTAGGTTGGGAAATCATGCAACTTCCAATTTGTTGAATCTTTATTTTACCCATTTTATTTATGTCTTATTTATTATTTTATTTTTTTTATTTTTAGTCTTTGGTAACCAGGTAAAGGCCACTAGGCACAAGTGCCTGTTTTCATGGACGACCTGGGAGCAATGGGCAGTTAAGTGACTTGCTCAGAGTCACACAATATACAAGTGGAGGTTATGAGAATCAAACTCAGGTCTGGTCTGCTGGATGTATCAAGTTTGTTCACACCTCATTCCTCTAACCTCTAGGCTATACTGCCAGCCACAAAAATTTTAAATTTGGTAACCAGAAGAGGCACACTGAGCTGAAGCTCATTTCCAAGTGTGACCCGGGAGACGAGAGAAGGAGGTAGTGTACATGTAAAAACAGTTACAATTAAGAAATAACATTAGATGCATGAAAAATACAGTATATTAACGTAGGCAACTGGCAATTAAGTAATAACATAAGGTGCTTAAAAATACATTTGTGAAGGCAATTGGGTTGAAATAACTCAGGAATACAATATAGGAACTTTGGTAGAGTTTGGTAGGAGAGAGGTAGTACAAACACATGTCCTACCTTTATTTATATTACTTACTGTATTGAAGATAGGGAGACTGCAAAAGCATTGAAGCAGCTGGCCATTTGTCAGGGGCCTTCCCTTCCTGACGTGATGCTAAGTACGAGGGATCCTCTTCCTGGGGTGGAGAGCAAACCCTGGCACCACCTCAGGAGGAGGAACCTTGGGAGCTGCCCCAAGAGCGGTGCTATCTGGAGAAGGGTGGAGAATGAGGGGTTAAAAAGAGCTGAGGGCCAGCAGCTTCCCCTCTTTTCTTCTTCTTTTTCTTCAGATAACCAGGACAAGGCAGTGGATCAGGAGTACCTATCCTCACTTGGTAGTGGTAGGTAATGGAATTTTAATTTCAGGGTCAGGGGTCTGACCATGCTGGCCAGTTTTAACAAGCCAGAAGCCAAAAGGAGAACTAGTAATTTAAGTGATTGCTTTTGTGCTGGATGCTAGGGGGAGGGGGAGAGATTTGGCTGCAGACAAAACACTGCTAATAGCAGGTCATTGTTCAGCTGGAATGGATTTACAAACAAAAGAGTAATAGACTACTGTGGGGACATGAACAAAGGACTTTCATAATTGCTGGTAAGGCAATTCAGAGGCACTGAGATGCCTGAGTGGAATTTTAGATTCTCTATGGGATTAGGCTAATACTCTTCAATGTTAGTATATATGACTGAGCAGCTCTATAACCCATTTATAATTAATTGGTGGGTTTGCTTGTATGCCCCACAGGAGGGTGGGCATTGTCCATTGGTGCGGCCACTGGACAACCATGTGGTGGGCCGCTTGACTCCACCCCCACTTGCCTGCCTATTATGGTGCAGCTGCAGCTGTTAGGTTCTGAAACCACATTGTTTCTGGAGCTGTAATCAGTGGCATGGGCTGCACTTAAACAATGGACACAAGGATGTGTAGTGGCTTACTTGACTGGTCGCTATCTCAGTATAGCTAGTAGTAGTGGAGGGCACATCTGATCTGTCCACCCCTGCCTCTTGTGGTAGTGTCCACTGAGATGCTCAGACTGCTGATGGAGTGTAAGGATGGTTGAGGCAGTAGCGATCAGCTTCCTGGTGGTGGCTAGTGGAGCATGGGGACAGGAGGGTGCTGGGAGGATCTCACAAGTGTTCACATGGTCAGGCTGTCCTGGGACAATGATCAGCCATGTTTACAGAACACTTCTCTGCTTCATGTAGTGGCTTAATATCCTGGAACAATGGTCAGCTGTGTCGACAGAACCATCCCCTCTGTTTCATGTGGCAGCTTGAGCAGCTATGACCGCAGCTCAATAAATTGTTAATAAAAAAAAAGTTAATAATATATAAAAGTAAAATAAAGGGAAACTTGGGTGCCTCATTTGGGTTTCAGGGAGATGGGAGCTGTAAAGCAAGCTAGGATCCCTTGAGCAGTCACCAGCTCTAGTGATGTTCCTGCATCCCACAGTCAAAAAAAAAAGTCTCTGGCTCTCAGTTAGGCACAGGAATGCCACAGGGGCATGGGGAGAAGCAGAAAAAAGGACCATGTGGTGAGCTTCTCCCCAGCCATAGTAATACAGGGGCTGCAGACTTGAGAGGGTGGTTGCTAAGTGATGATTAGCAATGTGAGAATGGATTTGAAAGGCACTAGAAACATAGAAAAATAGAAACATGGACTTTGATGGCAGATAAGACTACTTGGCCTACCTAGCCTGTCCATTTCCCTAACTACAGGATAAGCTGCAGATCCTAGTTAACCAACGGCCTATTTCTTTCTACCCCCCCTACAAGGATTGCCTTATGTCTGTCCCATGCATTCTTGAATTCTCCTACAGTTTTAGACCCCACAACCTCCTCAGGAAGGCTGTTCCATGCATCTACCACCCCCTCCGTGAAAAAAATACTTCCTCACATTGCCCCTGAGCTGTCCCTCCTCTATCTTCAAATTGTGTCCCCTTGTTCTTGCACATCTCTTTTTCTGAAAGATACTACCCCCTTGGACTTTGTTGATTCCACTGAGGTACTTAAAAGTTTCTATCATGTCCCCCCACTCCCTCCTTTCCTCAAGGGTATACATATTCAGCTCCTTTAGTCTCTCCTCATATGGCTTCTCTTTCAGACCCTGCACCATTTTAGTTGCCTTCCTCTTGCCTGCCTCCATCCTGTCTATGTCCTTGCAGAGATGGGGTCTCCAGAACTGGACACAGTACTCCAGAAGGGGTCTCACCAACTGTCTGTATAGAGGGATAACAGCATCCTGTTTTCTGCTGGTGATGTCTTTCCCTATACATCCCAGTATGCCCCAGCCCTCCCTACTGCCTTCTCACATTGCTTGCCAACCTTAAGGTCATCTGATATGATTACCCCAGGTCCCTTTCCATTTTTGTTGTTGTTACTACCTCCCCCCCATTGTGTACTCTTCCCCTGGGTTTTTGTTTCCCAGGTTCATTATTTTGCACTTTTTTGCATTGAATCCAAGCTGCCATACTTCTGACCATTCCTCCAACCTTGCCAAGTCCCTTCTCATCCTTTCTGTGCCTCCTTGTGTATCGGCCCTGTTGCAGATCTTTGCGTCATCTGCAAAGAGGCATACTTTTCCTCCCAGTCCCTCTTCAATGTCACTTGTAAAGACATCAAGAAAAGGACTGTACCCAGTACTGAACACTGTGGTACCCCACTAGTAACCCCTCTTTCTTCAGAGCGGACTCCATTTACCTTCTGTGTCCTGTTGTCCAGCCAATGTTTTACCCAGACTACCACCCTGGGACCCACTCCCAGGCCATACCAGTGTTAAAATGTTGCACGCTTAATAGCATACGGTATTATGGCGAAACCCAGGCCTGTGCGCTCCCCGAGTTGGACCCCCCCGGAGTTGAGAATCTTTAGTTGGGGGGATGCCAGGGGGTGCAGCCCCCATAACAGGGGGTATGGGGGGCAGAGTCCCCACAGAACAAAGTCATGATGCCTCATGGCATTAATTGCGCAGTGTGATAGTGCCATGCGGCATTATGTCTTACGACATAATGACCCCGTGCCCTCCCAGACTGGTTAATTTGATTATTAATCTTTTGTGTGGGAGTCTGTCAAATGCCTGCTAAACTATAGGTAGGCCATGTCCACTCCCAGACTGGTTAATTTGATTATTAATCTTTTGTGTGGGACTGTGTCAAATGCCTTGCTAAAGTCTAGGTAGACCATTTCCATAGCCCCTCCCTGGTCTACTACTTTGGTCACCCAGTTAAAGAAATCAATCAGATTCATCTGACATGACCTTCCCGCTGTGAACCCATGCTGCCTTGGGTCCTGTGCCTCACTGACCTCTGGGTACTCAACAATTATTTCCTTCAGAAGTGAGTCCATCACTTTCCCTACCACAGAGGTCAAACTGACAGGTCTGTAGTTTCCTGCCTCTGTCTTGCTCCCACTTTTGTGAAGGGAAATCACAACCACCTTCTTCCAGTCCTCTGGTACCACACCATCATCCCATGATTTCTTAAAAAGGGTAGTCAGTGGTGTCACTAGTTTTCCCCTTAATTCTTTTAGAATTATGGGGTGAATTCCATCAGGCCCCATTGCTTTGTCCACCTTCAGTTTTAGGGGTATTTCAGAACCCTTTCTTCTGTGAAAGGACTGGGATTGACCCCCCTATCCAGAGTGCTTCTGTTAATTGGATTAGGCACCTCCCCTCCTCCTCTTTAGTGCTCTATAAGCAACAAAAAAAAAACAAGCATTTGTCAGTGCTGAATGTTGTCTTGCTGGCATCGGCATTGGTAGTGCAGGCATTAGAGAGACACATAATAAGAATGGCAGTGAAGTATAGAACTGATGTCAACCCCACCCCAACCTGCAGAAAGTGACAGGCATTGGGTGTGCCTTTGGGTCATTGGCCGTAACGCTCATGCCATTTCACCTAACCCTACCCTGCAGCCTCTGACAAGTGTCGCGTTGTGCCTTGGGGGTCATCGGGCCTTATGCTCACCCCATTTCATAAGCAAGTATGTTGAGATGGGTGCAGCACAGGAGAATAGGGTGAACTTTGGGGCTGAAAAGTCCAAGGTACACCTGGATGGCTGTCAGTGGCAGCAGGGTAAGGGTGGGGGTGCAATGGCATGAGCATTACAGCTGACAATCCAAAGGCACACCCTGACACCTGTTAGCCTGTACAAGGTGGGATGTTATGGTTAGAAACCCTAATGCCCTGACCATTTATTGGTATTTGCACTCCAAATTTTCAACATGGCCTTCTTGTGACCCCACCTCATGAAAGCATGTGGGACCTCTGCTCATGAACAGCGTCACTGTGACTTTGTTAATGTGTCCCAAGCGTTGATTTCCTACAGTGACCACGCCATTCTGCACCACATGAAAATGTCAGCTACACCATTCATAAGGAGCTGTGAAGAGATGGCAAAGTTGAAAATCTGGAGTTAAAATATTAAAAATTCTTGAAGTTACCAGCATGCATGAAAACTGTGCAACACACGCTCGTAACAGTCTTTTCTTGGAATTTTTTCACCAATTTTTTAACATAGGCATTTGGGACCTCTGCTCATGAACAGTGGCAGTATGATTTTCTTAATCTGTTCCAAACGTTGATTTCCCACAGTGACTGCACCATTGTGCAGCAGATGTGCAAAACCACATTTCGGGTAGGATATGAAAAATGCCAGCTGTTCTCTTCATAAGAAGGTGTGCAAAAATGGCAATGTTGAACATCTGGAGTGAAAATATTAAACATTTTCGAACTTATGACTGTACATGGAAACTGCGCAACACACGCTTGTAACATAGTCATTTTGTGGAATTTTTTCACTAACTGTTTAACATAGGCATTTTGGGACCTCTGCTTATGAACAGTGTTACTGTAATTTTCTTACTCTGTCTGGAACATTGTTTTCCTACAGCAACTGCGTCACTGTGTGCCAGATGTGCTAAAACACATTTGGGGCAGGATATGGAAAATGACAGCTGTACTGTTCATAAGGAGGTGTGGAAAAATGGCAATGTTGAATATCTGGAGTAAAATCTAAAATTCTAGAGTTACAAGCATGCATAGGACAGTGCAATGCAAGCTCGTAACACAATCATTTTTTTGGAATTTTTTCACCAAATTTTCAACATAGGGATTTTGTTGACCTCTGCTCATGAACAGTGTTACTATGATTTTCTTACTCTGTCCCGAGCATTGTTTTCCTACAGCGACTGTGCCACTGTGCACCACATGTGCGAAAATACATTTTGGGCAGGATGTGGAAAATAACAGCTATACTGTTCATAAGGAGGTGTGACAAAATGGCAATGTTGAAAATCTGGAGTAAAAATATAAAAAATTCTTGAAGTTATAAGCGAGCGTGAAAACTGTGCATTGCACACTAGTAACATGGTCATTTTTTGGAATGTTTCACCAAATTTGCAACATAGGCTTTTTAGGAGCCCAACTCATGAACAGTCACACTGTTGTTTCATTAATCGGTCCTGAAAGGTGAGTCCATGCAGTGACCACGAAATCACCTGTCGGGACTGAATAACAAGATGACAGTGACTGAATTGATGAGGTGGGGTCCCAAGAACCCCATGCTTAAAAGTTTGATGTCAAAATTTGCAAAAATGGCCGAGATATGCACCAAAGTTAGGAAAACAACAACATTTATGCTGTTATACAGCATACCGGCTTTTCTTCAGTTCGCGGTTGGCTTTAAAGAGTGCAGGCATGTTCCGGGTCCACCGAAGATCGCCACACCAGGCTCCGAAGGTAAGTATGAGGTGGGGGGTTGGGAGGAGGCTGCACAGAGGGTGGCTGCAGACTGGGGGAGTGGACAGGATGGTGAAGGACCATTTCCTTTGTTTCAGGAAACAAGAAAGAAATGTCACCTTGGACCGTGTTCTTTTTTTTTACAGGTTTGGCCACACTGGGGTGGGCTCTCAGTGTGGCACATTTCTTTGGGGGGTGTTAGCACACTGAGTGGCTCCAGTGGCACACAATCAGGGTGGGATAGTGGCAGGAAAATGGGGAGGGGGTTAACATTCCAAAAGGGGGGATCGGGCACTCTCATTGGTAAGCATATCTGTGTTCTGAAGCACGATGCCAAGGGGGATTGGGCACCCACTCAGCAGATCACATCAGTGAAGCTGTCTCATATGCCAATAGGGGGATTGGGCATCCCCCCACTTCAGCTTCTTAGGGACTGTGAGCAGCGTGCGGCGGGTGGCGAGCTGCCGCCCCCTATGTTTCTTGAAATGTTACACCAGGCAAGGCAGGCTCTGCAATGAGGGGTCACTCCCTCATTGCAGTGGCTAACACATTTCAAGTTGGTGGCACATTTTGCAACTGCTGTCATAGACAGTGTGCAATCTAATTCATGTCATGCAGCCCAGCCCTAAAAAGCAGTGAAGCCACTGGCCACAACACGACCGCCCCTTCAAACCTGCTCTTCCACTTCAAGCAACCCCAATATGTTGTCTGCACAGTGCGCACAAGACAACATAAAAATACAAATGGGGGGGTCTATTGAGAAACTCTTTACTGTACAAAACAATACATAGGTTTACAGATAAGAGGAGGCTATTGGCCATTGAGCTTGTTTGCTAATTATTTAATGAATAGCCAGGTATAACAACAGGCATTGAAATTTTAGTTACATTTCTTTTGAAACTTTTCATATTCTGGCGATCTTCTACCACTTCAAGTAGATTATTCTGGAATTAAATTTCATTTGGTGATCCATGAGCTTCTTTTTAGTGTTGGCTGGGTACAACACTTGATGTCTTGGCAATGATGCCAAGCCGAAGGGGAACCACTGAGGTATCTCAGCTTAGTATGGTATATGGAAAGCTTTGGTAAAAGCTGGACAGCCATGGGAAGGCCCCCCCCACCCCAGTATGCCTGGGTTAAAGGAACAGGTGGGTGAAGTAGTTTCATGTTGCAGACTGAAGATGCCTAGCAAGAAGAAGAAGACCCCATACAGCGAAGGCAGCGACAGAAGCATTGGAAGCCCAGCTGTGAGATATGTACTAGAAGAAGGGGCAGGAGTGGCTGGAAGCCTGCCTAGAGGGCAATGAGGGTCCACCTACATTGACAGCAGTGATGGCAGCTGCTAGGAAGAAACAGCCAGCCAAGGAAGTGGCAATGCCCCCACTGAAGGTACCCAGTACACATCAGTAAGGTAAGAAGGATTCCGAGGCTCATCAGTTCTCTGACGAGAACATCAGGAACATGATAATTATGGCCTTGTGGCTGATCCTTCTGGTTGGAGGGAGTCCAGGTAGCACAGTCCAGGGAAGGGGACGGATAGCCCAAGATGCCATGGGAGTAACTGGAGTGGGCATGACAACAAGCCAGGCATTGGCGGTGGAGGGCCCTGGCGATTATGTCAGCCTGGCAAAGCCTGTGGGGACTCATCTGACTGATAAGGTCAGACAGCAAATATAAAATGACAATATGCAGATATATTCTTGCTACTTAAGGGAACAGGATGGGAATAAGAACAAGTTGGAGGAGTCTGACATGAAAAAAGTGAAAGTGCCATGCACTTTCGATAACTGATTGGTGGGTATCTTCATCTTTGCTAGCACCATACTCCAAACAGCAGCAGAACAGGGGATGGACTTAATTCATTATACAAATAGGATTATGCTTATGTACAGGCACAAAGGTGGTATGGCATGGCTAGAATATGATGAAGAATTATGGCACTGGAGGCAGTGTAATGCTACACAGGGGTGGGTCATACTGGATATGTCCCTGTTGATGGACATAGAACCTCCGTGTGCAAGCACTGAGGCAAAGGTTACCCCAAAGGGCATTTGGCCAGGAAGCCAAGTTTCAAAGAAATACAAAATCGCACATGCCTCCATAATGCAAAGCATCATGGGCTGCATATGCAAATCACCACAGAATATTATGCTGGTTCAACTTTTTTTTTTTTTTTTTACTTTCATTTTTATCCCTCCTTCTTGCGCTCAGTGTTCCACTCCTTCAGGCATTGCTCATGCCATCCATGCCTCCTTGACCTGGAGTCTGCCCCCTAGATTGCCTCAGTAACTCCTTTTCCTCCCCTCCTACCTCTGTAGAGCACCTGCACAGCGGGGGTCTGCCTGTGGTTCCTGGACTGGATGGCATGGAGCAGCCGTCATTTAGGCCAGCTGAGAATGTTTGCCACTTTTCTCCCTTCCTGTTCCCCCTCTCCCCTGAGGATGTCAGCTCAGGCAAGTGCCAAGTGCTTAACAACGTCCTCCCCTCTGCGACTCCAGTCCTCCAGAGCCACCAATGCCCCATGAGAACCAGTGCTCCCACCCGCCCCCAGGGACATTGGGTGCATACAGCACCCCTGATAACCCACCCCAAAGGAGGAGAGCATCCGTTGGGATGTTCAATCTTCCTTCCCCCTGCCGACCCCCGATGACCTGAGTCCGTGCCCGAACCCGGGTCGCCGCCGTGGTGCGAGATGTGGCATCCAGCACATCAACCCTCATCGCCACTGAGCCGGCTATGCTGGTTCAATTTTAAGCAGAAATGCATAGTGCCGAAAGGCCTCTCACACAGTTTGCAAAGGGTGCCAACAGAAGACATAGACACATGTTTCGTCCTACCAGGGCTCATCAGTATGCCTCGTCTGTTTGTCACCCCAGTGGCATGAACCAGCTACCCTAAGATGGCCCATCTGGGTTATGTTGTGGTGAACCCAATTAAAACAAAAAACAATTTAAAAGACAAAGAACCTCTGTGTGCAAGCACTGAGGCAAAGGTTACCCCAAAGGGCATTTGGCTGGGAAGCCAAGTTTCAAAGAAATACAAAATCACACATGTTGATGGACATGATGCATGGAGGTGGGGTCATCCATACAGACAGTGGGCTACCCCTCAGGGTATCTCAGCCACAGTGGCAGGAGCCAGGAATACCTCTCTCAAGTATGCTTCATATACAACCAAGAGAACTGCACAAGGAGTAACTGCAGGTTTTGCTATAAATGTGTTGCCTATGGGCAACGGCTTCCCCTCATGCAGTGCACCTGCCTGAAGCCCCCAAAGGGTGGATACCAGAACTCCCAGAAAAAGTATCACAAACTGCAGGGGAACAAGCCTGCTCATTCGAGTAAGGATGGACTGGCTTAGGCCCTGGCTTGACCAGTTCCTGGACTGGGAGGCCATCAACTGGTTAAGGGAGTGTTTTTTTATTGGCTTCTGAATTCCGTATAGTCTTTTGGTGGGGGTACTAGGCATATAATCTGTAGTCAGCTAGAGACCGTCCACAGGTGGTCTGGGAAAAACTGGAAAAACAGAGGTTGCTGGGATGGGTGAGCGGCCCATATGAGGCCCTGCCTCTGACCAGTTCCATGAAGCCGCATCGACAATAATGCTATTGAAATGCGACACAGCAAAAGTCACAATGTCGACAAGCAAAATTTTGCCTGTCAGAAATTGGATCTTTTTTTTTCCAGGGACTTCACCCCCCTCCCCCCCCCCCCAAATCTCTAGCTATCCAACTCCGAGTTGCATTTGACTTGGAAGGGGGGAGTATCATGGGGAAATGGCAAAATTTGGCAAGCAGGGACATTACAATGCCAATTTTTAATTTCATTGAAATTGTCGCTGTAATGACTTTTGCTGTAATAATTTCAATGTTTCAACGTGATACACACCTGCCCAACCTCAGGATGTCTCTGATAGGCCCCCCCTCCCATCGCTTTTCTGTTTCTCATATCTTCCACCCCAGCCCTGGGAGAATTCTGAATAATTAATCACTTGTTGTATCCGGAGTGGGATTAAGTGATCGATCATACAGGCCCATGGTTCACGTCAGTTCAGTATGAGTCATTTCATAGGGCCATAGAAGTAGTGTAGGCAGCAGAACCATGAGCCAGGATGGCTAAGGTGAACACTGAATCCATGTTCTGCTTGCTGCTGGTACTTATGGAAGACCTTGTGGAAATTTACATTTGTAGTGCTGCTGTTAACTACAGGCATGTGCTTAGTTCAGTCACTGAAATACATCTTGTTGCATGGCACTTTCTAGCAAAGATGCCTCCTACACCAGAAAATAACCATACCAGATTTTGCACTGTTTGCTCTGCTAAGAACAGAAACACAAACCACACTCATGTGGCTGCAGATAAGTTGCCAGCTGACAAAGCAACTGAGTAGAAAACATAAAAGAACCACACCCAATGGAGTTAAAAAACTGATATGTAACCAAAAAAATATGCTGCAAGAGTAATTTCTGAAATCACACAAGCTGAGAGCGTAGCACTAGTGCCCAGCACTTCAGATCAGTAACATGGCACATCATTAGGAGACACCACGTGTGATTTAATAACTATCACTTTCAGTGCATTTGCTGGCTACATGCCAGTTAGTCTCTGCTTTGCTAAGGCCTCCTGCTCCCTGATAGCCAGTGGCTCACAATGTAAGAGTGGAACACTCTGGAGAAGCCTCTAAAAGTCAGTACTGCTGTACTGACTACAGTTTTCCTATCTGCATCAGAAGATACTAAGATACTAACATACTATTTGCCAGCAGAATAGGCCTTACAGTCTGTCAAGTCTGTTCGTGCCTCAGGACCCCACTTGGGTACTGAGGCCCGCCCCCCATCGCCTTTCTGTTTCTCATATCTTCCACCCCAGCCCCCCTGGACCAGGCCCACCCCTGCTTAATCCCCATTCTGTACCTGTCCCACCCTCTCTTGAACCCCTCCACCGTAGAGACTAGAACCAGCTCCCCCGGTAGCACATTCCAAGGTTCCACCACCCTCTCAGTGAAATACCTCCTCCTATTTCCCCCCTCATCCTTCCTCCTTCCAACTTCAAACTATGCCCTCTGGTGATACCCTTCCCTCCTTTAAAGATCCCCATCCTTGTTTACCCTATTTATTCCCTTGAGATACTTGAATACCTCAATCATATCCCCAGGTACCTCCTCTCCTCCAATGAGTACAGGCCAAGCTCCTCCAGTCTCTACTCATACATCAAATCCCCCAGTCCCCATATCATCCTGGTTGCCCTCCTTTGGACTCTTTTCTTTCTCTCCTCAAGTGGGGCCACCAGAACTGCGCACAATACTCGAGGTGTGGTCTAACCAGGCCATTGTACAGTGACAGAATCACTTCTTTACACCTAGAGGTGATCCCTCTTGCGATGCAGCCCAACATCCCATTTGCTTTGACCGCCACCCTCCTCAGCACCTCCCCACCCAGGGTGTACTCATGTTTGGATTCCCCCTTCCAAGATGTAACACCTTGCACTTTGAGAAGTTAAAATTTAGTTTCCAGGTGCGAGCCCACCTATCCAGGGTCTCCAGGTCCCCTTGCAGGGCCACCCTCCCATTCCTTCCCCTGAACCACTGCTCCCAGCTTGGAGTCATTAGCGAAGAGACTCATTTCACACCCTATACCCTGCCTTATAGCTGAGATGTATGTGTTAAATAAGACTGGCCCCAGGACCTAGCCTTGTGGTACCCCACTAATGACCTCTCTAGGTGTTAAGATCTCCCCTCCAACCACTACTCTCTGGATGCACTCGGACAGCCAGTTTCCTATCCATCTGACCATCAATGGGCCTACTCCCATCCCCCTCAGTTTCTCCAGTAGGCCTTTGTGAGGGACTGAGTCAAATGCCTTGCTGAAGTCCAAGAATAGTACATCCACAGGCTTTCCCCTGTTCAGTTCTGATGTTACCCATTTATAGAACTCCACAAGGTTAGTTTGACATGATCTACCTGGCACAAACCCATATTGACAACTATCCTGACATTATACCTCCTCCAAGACCCCCCCCCAAAAGTTCCTTCAGTATACTCTCCATTATTTTACCCACCACCGACATCAGACTGACAGGTCTACAGTTACTCGCCACTTCCCTCAAGCCCCCTTTGTGGATTGGCACCACATGTGCTTCTCTCCAATCCCTAGGCACTATCCCTGTCTCAAGTGACCTGTTATAGAGTTCCAACAGGGGTGCAGCTAGTACATCCGCCAATTCCCATAGAACTCTCAGATGTATGCCGTCCGGCCCAGGAGATTTTTCCTTTTTTAGGGCCTTGAGGGCATTCCACGTCCATTCTGTGGGGATTTCATCATTTGCCCTCCCCCGTCTGATTTATCCCGATGTGAAACCCTGGGGTACCCCTCCCTCCCAGACTTTCCTTGTTTGTTGCTCTGTTGTTCCTACCCCCTGACCCTTTCAACTCCAGCCAATCCTGCTTTGTAAATTTCCCATTCCTCCCCAAGTGAACACAGAGGTGAAATTCTCATTTAGGACCTCTGCCTGACCCCTCGCCTTCTCTACCCACCCTCCTTCTGTTCTCAACCTGCCGATCTGGCCCTTGGTTTTTCTCCACTCCCCAATATACCTAAAGAACCCCTTTCCCCTTCCCATATCCCCTGAGCCAGCTGCTGTTCCTTTCTGGACTTGGCCCCCCCCTTACCGTCTGGGTGGTGTGTCTGGCTGCTACTGCAAACGGTAAGCGGCTTTTTCCCTCTTCCCTCTCATTTTTTTGTAATCGCTGTAGGCAGCCGTCTTTTCCCTGACCACGTCCTGGACCTTCCTGGACCACCAGCACAATTTACGTGACCTTGTCACCTTACGCTTCACCTTTGTATAGATCCTAACTGCCTCCTGAAGTCCCTGTTTAATGACCTCTCATCTCCCTTTGACATCCGTCCTAGTTGTAATCCTCTTCAAATGATCCTTGAATATCTTTCCCATGCTCCCAAACTCTACACCTCTGAAATCCACAGCCAAAATCCTAGAACTATCCCCCCCCCCCCAGATTTATTCAAAACCAGACAGTGTTGTGGTCACCCCCAGCCAATGGATTCTCTACTGTCAGATTCCTCACCAGTTCTCCTTCTGCCAGGACCACATCCAGGACATGCCCCTCTCTTATAGGCTCCAACACATGTTGAGGGAAGAACACATCCTAAAAGCTGTCCAACAATCTCTGCCCCTTGGCCACATTAGAAGAAATGGTTTCCCAGTTTGTGGCTGGCACATTAAGGTCCCCATTCAACACTACACCCTCCCCCTTTGGTCCACACTGGGCTATAATGTTATCCAGCAGACAATCCTCCAGAACATCCTCCATCCCTGTGGGCCTATATGCCACTTCCAATTTGACCTTTCCTCCTACTGGGGTTCACAAGGTGACCCATAAGGGCTCCACATTTCCCTCTGCCTCTTCTATCCTGGAAATTTCTATGCTATCCCTGATGAATATAGCCACTCCTCCCCCTCTGCCCTCCATTCTATCCTTCCATAGCATAGTGTACCCCTTTACATTTAAGTCCCAGTCGTGGTTTGTGTTGGCCCAAGTTTCCGTTACCACCGCCAAATTCACCTCTCCTTCGAACAACATGGCCTGGAATTCCAACCCCTTATTTCCCAGTCTTCTGGCATTTACTAGCACCACCCCCCAATCCTTGTCCCTGCTCACCTTTGCCCTGCTGCCCCCGGTTACCATATGCTTCTGACCACCTTTTGCCCCTACTGTCACCCTGTCTGATCTTTGCCACAGCCCAGGAGACTGAGGCTAGGCCTCATTGGGAGGTGAGAGCCTTCTGGTCTGCCCCTCTGCCCCTCTCCCCTCACATGTTTAAACCATACTTAGCCTGAATATAGTCCACCAACCCTGCTTAAGGACCTCCTTCCCATCGGGCTAAGGTGAAGCCTATCCCTGGCATACAATCCCTTATCTCCCCCAGACCCCCAATACCCTGAGCCCTTTCTTTACCCCACTTTCTAAGCCAGTCATTTACTTCTACTATCTTCATTTTTTTCTCCACAGAGGCCCTTGGTCCTGGCAATATTTCTGAGAAGGAAATGGAGAACCCCTTATCTCAACATACTCTATCCAGTTCTTGGAACCTAGCTTGTATTTCCAGTATGCTATTCCCCTCTATGTCGTTTGTTCCCAGATGCACCAGACAATCTGGTTTCCCTCCACAATCCTTAGCCAGCTCATACACCAGGAACTTTGCCTTGTATACTGTCAGCCCAGAGATACCCACTACCTTGACCTGGCTGGGGTGTCCCCCCACCTGTCCCTTCCAGTGTATCCCCCTTCCCATGGAATCCCCCAGCAGTAGAAGCTTAATGACCCCTTCCTCCTTTTGAATACCTCCTTTTTGTGCTCCAGACCCTCCTCCCACTCCCCCCCAATCCAATATCTCCTTCCCCTGGGAGTCCTCTCACCTCCTTATGAGAGATCCCTTTGTCACCTTCCCCTTCCTGCTGCTCTTTCTATGACAACTTGTCTCAGACCTCCCCCCCCGATTGGGTGTCCCCTTTACCACTCTCTTGTCCGTGCCTGTCCACATGGTCCTGACCATTTCCCCTTCCCCCAATCCGCCATCCTCCCCTTCATATTTATACATCTACCTCCAGTGGCCCCCTGTGGGTCCCCTTTACCTAAGGGGCTCCTTCTCTGGTACCATCCATCTTCCTCGAGGGGCTCCCCACCCTCTACTCCTTATCTTCCCATTTCCCATCACTCATGCCCTCAACCCCCCATGCCTACTCTCTAATGCCCCCCCCTTTTGCCTAACAGTTAAGCTCCCACTTCCCCTGCTGGGGCTATTTCTAGCCTTCTCATTGCCAGTCCCTGCCGCCCTCTGGGTTTCCAATTTACTCCCTCTGCCCTGATTTCATTCCCCTCATTTTCACCTCCCTCTTCCTCACTTTCTAGGTTGTGTAGTAGTTCAAATTTATTATAACAGTCTAAGCCAGCCTCCATCTCATGGCCTGAATTACCCCTGACTGCCCTCTGGGAGGCCCCATATCCATCCCCCCAACCTGTCCTCCTTTTGATCACCTTTCCCTCTCCTTGCTGTTCTAGGCTGCTCCATAATGGTCTCTCCTGACCTGATCCCCTCCCCTCACCTTTGAACTGGACCATCTACCCCATATGTTTTTGCTCTGGTATCAGCTTCACTTGCCAAGGATCCTCATTCCCTAAGTTCCCCCCTCCTGGCTTTTGAATTGTAGCCCCCCTAGATTCTGAGCCATGCCCTGGCCTCACCTCTGCCCCTCCCACCAGCTACCCATATCCCCTTCTGTTTTCCTTCATCGTCTCCCCCAACTGTCTCCTCAACCAGTTTACCTCTTCCCTGATCTGCAATAACTGTCTGCAGAGTGGGCATCCTCCCTCCCTCAAGGCCCAATTTAGTATGATTGCCGCCCCACATCCCGTGCAACCTACAACCCTACCAAAGATGCCCTCCATGGAAGCTGAAGGCCACCCTACCTGTCCTTCTCTATGTATGCTGGGACCATCCCACTTTGCCCATTCTCCTCCCCCTTGGGTACTACCCCTCACCCTCCTCCAAGTAGCCATACTGGGGTGGTGTAAGATCAAATCCTACAGCCCCCTAACAGCTCCAGCAGCTACAACACTGCCCTATAAACCCACACCTAATCAAGGTGTCAAATTTGTAGCTAACAGATCGAACTCCTAATTTAGGTATCAAGTTATCAGCTAACAGGTCTAAGTCTAAATTAGGTAAACATTTAAGTATCTCGCAGCTTAATAGGTTTAGCCCCTCACCAGAACCTACAGTACTATGAAGTACAGTACAAAAACAATTTAAAGTTATCAGCTAACAAATGTAACAGTCTAAACGTAGGTAAACATTTAAGTATTTAGTAGCTTAACAGGTTAAGCACTTCCCCAGAACCTGTCAGCATAATGTACAACAGTACAACAACAATTTAAATCCATTGCCCCTTATTCAGCTCCTGATCAGGATGATTTCTCTGCCATGCTGTACAGTACTATCTGCTCAGGCACTGCCCGAGACCCAGATCTTAACCAGGATAAAAATAATTTGTTTTGTTCCCCTAATTATAGCCCCAGCCAGCAAAAATCGACCCCCCTCCCATGCCAATCGCCACATTAGACCCAATGGTCACAGACCCAGTAGTCACTCAAGTTCACTGTCCCCAATCCTTGGTTGTCCTCCTCCTAGGCTCCACCCCCCATAACCATTTAATAGAGATCTAATGCCTTAGATGCCTAAAAATGTATCACACAATAAATGATTTTGGATTATCAGACACAGAGTCATTTTCAACTTTATTTTTTTATTCTTTTGATAATCAGGTAAGACCCACTAAGCACCAGTCCTTGTTTTCAGAGGCAACCTGGGAGCACTGGGGTGGTTAAGTGACTTGCTCAGACTCACACAGTATGCAAGCGGAAGTTGTGGGAATCAAACCCATGATTGCTGGAGGTACCAAACTCATTCACAGCTCATTACTCTAGTCCCCAGGCTATACTGCCAGCCCCAAACTTTAAAGTAAAGAAATTTAGGTCAGCTGCTACAAATACTGTTTTTAAATGTTTTGGCTATATTCACTGTGGTTAGGTCTGCGGTAAAAGATGTCTGAGTGCAGAAACTGTTTTTCTCAGCTGTCTGTCCCTGGTGCAGGTACATTGGTTTGAATGCATTTTGTGAATGTCTTATCTGTTATCTTGCTTATGAAATATTGAGCATAGCTATCCAAGTACTCATGTCAGTTACAAAAATATTGTTTTCTAAATGTGTTAGCTATATTTAATGTGGCTAAATTTGCACTTAGTTGAAAGTCTGAGGCATGTTTTCACACACTTGTTCTCATTTATATCTTAGGCACTTCTGATTTTCCAAATTAAAACATCATCTAATCTAAGTGTTATTAATTACTAAAACTCTAAGGAAAAGAACTATCATAAGTTGGTTAAAAAAATTATGATTCAGCTCGGGCATTGCACAAATTCTAAAGCTGTACACCATGTTTACAGTTCTAAACACATTTCATGTTGCAGGTTATGAGTTTTATGATCATAACACTTCCATTATGAATAAAAATGACATTTACATGAAAGTACTGTATTAAGGTATTTAAGGCTTTTATTTTCATTTTCATTTTTCCATATTTTTTAATTTTTATACTTGTAAGCTAATGCGCATTACTCACTCACTGCACTGGTGACAAGATGAAACATACAATACAAAGAATAGAAACAGTAAAAAAATACATGCAATAAAATGAATATAAAATACAATTATCTTGCACATTTGCAAACACTGCATTGAATTAGCCACAATCTCAAACTAGTTTTAAGCATAGTAATGGTAGAGCAGCTAACAAGATTGTTGAGAAGTGTATTATGAAACATTTTTTTTTTAATTTATAGCTATCCATGTAATAAAAAGAAATTCAATACACATCCTGTTAATTGAGCACATACTGGCCATTTATTTTGTAGCCACTGAAGAGAGTACATCAATGTACACTGATGTAAAAAGCAGAACTAACATACAAATATATCTTGATTATCTTACATTAGTTGCTGTAGTATTATACAATACATAATCTGAATTACAGTTATCTTGTTTTCTAAACACACATTGCATAACATGTGTACTGGACAGCAAAAATGTCATAACTGGAAATGACTTTTTTTCCAGGTACGCAAACAAGATTGCACTGCACACCTTCACAGAAAATTCCCAATATTATAACTCATTGTATCTCATTGACCTACTATTGTATTCTGAAAATTGTATTTGAATATCTCAAACAGAACAATGATATAAGGATTAACATATGGGGTCCAAATTCCAGCCAAACTGCCAGCAGAAGGGGATCTAAATATATACTACTGACTAGTAGTTAAATGGTTAAATAAAGAAAAGAATATTTTTTCAAGCTGTTTTGGAAATCAGTTTAGTAATTTTTTATGATACCCTTGGTGAAAGGCTGATCAGAATCAACAAGCAAGCCAACCTTGTGGCACTGAGGGTTGAGACATTGGAGACCACACCCGGCTCCACTCTGGTGACCTGGGCATGGAAGTGATCTCAGGATGCCGGGGGACAGCTGGGGAGGAAAAGGTTAGAGCATCTGACAACAGCTCACCTTCTCCAGGGAGGGAGGACTGAAAAGCTTCGGTGACAGTATGCCTAGCAGCAGTGGCTGGGAAGTCTTGAACCATCAGTTTTAGTACATGGGGAGGTGAGCCATGGCAGATATCAGCAGGCTGCATTCGGAAGCATTCATGCCTCCCTGGACATCATTGCACATCCGTGCTTACCACTGGGGGGAGGGACATCATGCAAGAACAAGGAAAAGCCCTGTTCCTGCGAGGATGATGGCAAACCTCAGCCCCATGCCCACCATCAGATCCTGCCTTCCTCTGTCCCAATATACCCAACCCTCAGCCTGCCTGCCACACAATTGGATTTAAGGAGCATCAATATGTAGAAGTGGTGCTTTCTTGGGTGGATGCAAGCTGGGGATCTCCTGCAGGTAAGGTGTGAGGGTTCAGGACATTGTGGTACACAGGCTGGGAGGGTGTCGGGCAGGGCAGGAGAAGCTGATTGGTGACATCTGAAGAAGTTCCCAGGGAGTGGTGAACTGGAGGGAAAAAGAGTGTAAAAAAAATCAACACGCACGCTGCAGTGAAAAACCTTGATTATATGCCATTTGAGGGCAAATCAGGGGACACACTGGACCTTATTTGTTGATTCTGATTAGCCACTCACCAGGAGTGCTCTAACATATGAACAAGTTAATTTACCTAGTCATGATTAAGCAAGCTACATCTTTTATTTATAAATGATTAAAGGATGTGTCGACTCCCTTTTAACTTGCACCCAAGCCACCACTTGGGAACATCATTTCAGGCTGAACTCATTAATGTGAAACAAGGAAACTGGAAGGAGGTATTATCATAAAAAGGAGAATTACTTTAAGCAACAAGACATCAACTCATATCTGTAAGCTAAATATAGAAATGAGTATGGACTAGACTAGGATCTGACTGAAGGGTGTCAATGTGAAGTGGTGGTATAGCTTTCACACATCTCCACTAACATTTGTTATATAGGAACCCCTGTTTAAAGTGTGATAAGGAGAATAAATGAGTTAAAAACCTTGATTACAGGCCAGTTGAGGTGGTACTGGGAACACATTGGACCCTGTTTGTTGAGTTTTATTATGTTTGACAAAGCACTGTAGACTAGGCTTCAGAAAATTCTACTTGAACTCCAGTATAGGAGAACTCCATGCTTTTTCCAGTTTTATTGTCTGACTATACTAGGCAATGTCTAGCTTTCTTTAATTTAAATTAGTGGCAAGTTGTCTGTGCTTTCTTTTTTTACAAATTTTTCTGTAACACTGTCCAGGCCTTGGTGTACTTGGCCACCAGGCAAGCATATATTGCAATATGTAGATACTGTTGAAATAACCAAGATGTACAAGGGCATTAGTGAAATACCTCTGGCAATTCAGGTACCACACACAGTTAGTGACATTATTGTTTTAACGACCAGAGATGAATGACCCTTAACAATACCCCAGATAGGGTCTGGCCCAGTGAAAAGGAGTGCTGAGGCACTGGGTGCCTTACCTCTTGCCATGCCAGCAACTTGAGATCGAAAATGAGCTGGGATTGTAGAGGATCAGCTGGGGTGGGAGAGGATCGAGCATTCAATATGTCCTATTCTCCTCTGCTGGGGGAAGGGCAGCATGTTAGTTTGGTCTTAGACTATCACTAGGCATCACAAAGAGAGAGGCGGCTGTAATTAGCTGTGTGTGTGTGTGTGTGTGTGTGTGTGTGTGTGTCCACACACATGCACCTAATGTATGTACTATGATGGCAATGGTGAGGGAAAAATGGAAAAAGGGACTTAGGAGGGCTTCATGACTCCCTCTTGCCCTGCACTTGCAGCCCGTCCCAGGCACTTCTGGAAATGTTCACCAGGAGGTGTTGTGTGGGCGGAGGATGGCCCTCTCTACTTTGGCCCCACAGAGTGAAATATGTAGGGGACTTAGCCTGTGAACCTGAGATGGTGTGTATCAGTCAAGAGGAGAGAGGAAGGGGCTGAACCCCTGTTCGCCTGATCTGGACAGGTAAAAAAGAATTATGGAACAAAAACAAAAGAAAAAACACCCAAAATACAAACTGGTTTGAATGTATTCCTCTGAGTGTTGATTCATTGGCAAGCATGTTACTTTTCAATCTTTGTTTTAGTCAGCAGATCTTTAAGCTCGTGTTGTTAATATGAAACTAATATGAAAGTTTTGCTTCTAAAAATCAAAAAGAGTGTAAAAATTAAGCATGAAATGACCTTATTCAGTACTCAGTCCATTACATATTCAATCATTGGTTAGATTGTTGGGGAGAACATTCATAATTCAGTTGTAGTTCAGACCTTGCCCCTTCACCTCTGAAACAAAATACATATTCTTAGATCACTATATATCCCTTTAATTTGAATAAATATATATTTATACTAATAGTCTGAAAATGTTTTTTGGATGAAACTGAGTTTTCCATTCTCCTTAATTCTGCAATGTAGAGTTTAAAGTTTATTTGGTGGAGGTGGTGGCAATTATGGGGTTTTCATTAACCCCCTTAGTGTTGAATTTGCCAACACATTGAGTTTAATTGTTACTGACAGAACAGTTATTGCTATGTCACTGAAAGGGTTAATCAACAGCTAATTATAACAGCATAAAACTACAGAATCTATGCAAATTACTTTCAATGCCTTTGTAGTTTGTTTGCAAATTAGGAATTTGAATTTTTCCTTTTGCTCTGCATTTTCTATTGATTTAGTTTGCATGTTATGCAGTTGCTGTTCATTTACACCATTTGAACATTAACATTTGAACATTATGTTCAGTTCATTTGCATATCCTTTGAAGAGACATTAAGGCTGTCTTTGTTCAATTTACTTACGGTTAGTTGGCAAGATTTGGTTGACGCTTGACTAGAGCACTGAGCTGTGAAACTGGAGATCCCAGATTCTAGCCCCACCATCCCTACAAGCTCTATGCATGACCTTCAGTAAGTCACATAGACTGCTCTCTGTAGGCTGAGCTGCCTAAAAATGCATGACCACACTGAACACAAAGCATTACATCTCAGTGAGGCTATCATGTTTAGTTTTAGAACATTTCTATATTGCAGAGTGTTTCCGAGACACAGTCTACAAATTAGTCATTCAGACAAACTGAAAACATTTGAAGGTTACTACACAATCCTTGCAACTGGAGTTGATTTTACTGTGATAAGGTAAACTCATAAAATAGTAATATACATTCAGTAAAGTACAATAATAGCAATAGAACAAAAATAAGACCAATGGTCCATCAGACCTAATCCCTTCCTATTTTACTTGTTTACTAAACTTTTGCAATACAGCCACTGATTAATGTCTCCATTCATTCCACCCCACCCTCATTTTAATCCTAACAAGCAGTTCTATATTTTCTTTCCAGGTGCCTATCTGAGCAACAATCTCCCTTCTGCACAGACTTCACACATTTCTGTCTGATAGAAGCAGTCTACCAGCCATGGTCATCAATAATGATTTAGTACCAGGTATTAATAAAGTTGAAATGGTCCTGAATGTGGACAATAAAGTTTTGTTCTGCAGTGGCCGTGACCAGTCCATCATTCAGAAAAATATTTTGTTGGCCTTTAACTACTGTATATTAAAAACTGTCTCTCTCCTTATCGGAAGATATGTAATGCTGTGAAAGCCAAAGGTAAGATTTTCATTGGGCAAAAAAGGTCTGTGTCACTGTTGCTCAATCTCAAAACTGTTAGTGGTACACTAATTAAGTCCATCAGTAAATTTAAATATCTTGGCTTGATTTTGGACTTCATACTTACCTATTGCAACCACTTGACAATTATGTAAAATACATTCACTCTAGATTGGGTTTATTATTTAGAACAGGAAATTATCAGCTCCCTGTGCCATGTAATTTCATTGCTATTGGATCAGTTTTATATCTTGGATTGATTATGTCCTCTCCATTTATAGTGCAGTCACATCTGTATGTCTGCAGAGGGTCTCCACATTTCTTTTTTTTTTGAAATTCAGGTTTATTCAAATTTTTCAGGTCTCCACATTTCTTAACGTTGAGTGTTGCTTTTTGTTAGGAGCTGGTACACTGACACATTAATGTTTATTGTATGGAAACATTCAGTGGTAACCTCTGGCATGAGTCATATATTTGGATGTCTCTGTCACCTGGAATATTCTAAAAGGAAAGGCTTTACATTGTGGATGGGCAAACCAGTTCATTAAAAGTACGAACTGACTGAACATGCTGAAGTGTTCGGAAACAAATGACTTCCAAACACTTTCAGCTGCTTGGATCAGTTTAGATGGCTCCTTTCATGGGAACTGCAGCACAAAAAGTGCTAGAGTAGAAGGAATCCAAAGGAGGGACCAGAGACAAGACTCTGGGCCTTCACTGGATGGCCGAGTGGTCCATCTCTCTAAGGTGGCACTTGATTGGGTTGCTGCTCTAGCAACCAATGTGGTCCACCTTAAAGCTATGCAGAGGAATCTGGAGGACGGAGAAAGAGCAGCAGCTTCTCTTGGCTGCTCCTCGTGTTGTGGATTGCTGAATCAATTGTTTTCTTCCATGCTTGTGCTGCTTGCATTTTTTTGCTCCTTTGGCAAGTGAAGAAGTCCACTGACAGTTTGCCACTCCCCCCAAATCAAAAAAAAGCAGAATTTTTTAAACTAAAAGAAGAAATTAAGGGAGGAAGGGATTGGGAACTTGGGGAAATTGGGGGTGGGGAGTCGGGACCTGGGAGTCAGGGACTTTTGAGGAAATCGCCAGCCAGGACTGGGTGTGGGACTTGGGAGGGAGTTGGGGATTGGGGTGCAAACTGAACTGGGGATTACAATGTATGGGAGCGGAGACTTGGACAGGGGATCTTCATGATCATGAACCTTAAATAATGAGTCAGGATGGAACTTGAAGAGAGAAACTGAGGGCAACTTGTAAGAACCAGAGTGCTGTGTGTATAACAACTGCCAGCCAGGCCATCAGTGCACTAGTACCACTTCTTGCATAATGCTTGTGTGACCCCCTCCTGTGTCAGAGAGGGTTAGGCCAGGCAGGATCCCCCAGAATCTCAGTAGGTATACTAGCAGCAATGCCTGCAGAATCACCATTAGCGTAGGTGACATGTGAAATAAAATCTGCCATGAATGCCATCCAGTCGTCAGTGCACCAGTGCCACTCCTTGCATACTATCTGTGTGACTCTCCCCAAGAAGTCAGTCATCTGTCATCTTCCCCCATGTGCTCACTCAGCGGGGTATAAGGTTTGGCTCAGTGGACAGGGCATTCCATCACATCATGTGCAATAAAGAAAAAATAAAATACTTGAAGGGGGAAAAGTACTGTGTCAGAGAGGATTATACAAGGAAGGGTCCCCCAGAATCTCTGTGGGTATAAAAGCAGCAGTGCCTGCAGCATCACCCTTAGCATAGTTGGTGTGTGAAATAAATTCTGTGTGTGAAACAAAATCTACCAACCAGTCATCAGTGCACCAGTATCACTTCTTGCATACTGTAGGGGTGACCACCACCCTCAAGAAATCAGTAATCTGTAATCTTCCTCCCTGTGCTCCCTTAGTGGGATATAAGCTTTGGCTCAGTGGTCAGGGCATTCCATCGCAGCATGTGGAATATTGAAAAAAAAAAATAAATCCTTGAAGGGGAAAAGTATTGTGTCAGAGAGGGTTAGACTTGACAGGGTCCCCCACAATATCTGTGGGTATACTAGCAGCAGTGCCTGAAGCATCACCTTTAGGATAGGTGGTGTATGGAATAAATTCTATGCATGAAATCAAATCTGCCAGCCAGTCATCAGTACACCAGTGCCACTTCTTGTATAATGTCTTCGTGACACCCCCCCAAGAAGTCAGTCATCTGTCATCTTTCTCCCTGTGCTCGCTCAGTGGGGTATAAGCATAGGCTCAGTGAGCAGGGCATTCCATTACATCATGCATAGGGATGCAGCAAATTTAAATTCCACTGGCAAAGTGCTGGGGAAGTGGCCAAATTCACCTGGTGGAGCAATCTGTGAAATTTTTACGCCTAAGTTGGAATTTCACCCAGGTAAAATTTTGCCTTTGGCAGGCAAAATTCTGCCTTCTGCAGGTGAAATTTCACCTTCTGAGGGTGAAATTTCACCGCAGAAGGCAGAATTTTGCTGCGGAAGGTGAAATTTCACCATTACATTGGGTAAAATTTCGCCACTGGTATTGTACCATTCTCACTCTCCCAGGCAGAGGATAAGACCTCTGCTGGGAGTGGGTTCTGCCAATCAGCTGCCGTGGCTCACTGAACTGAGCCACAGCAGCAGGAAACCAGGCATTGCGTTTGGGACTGGGTTTGATTTCCAGTCCCAGATCCTTTCATTTCTTTTGGACTTTGTGTGGTCCCTGAGGTAAAACCCCCCTCTGGAGTTGATAATCTTTATTGCGGGGTTTGGGGTGCAGACCCCCATAACAGGGGGTATGGGGGCAGAGCCCCCCACAAAAAAAAGACATGCCTCATGGCAGAAATTGTGCTGTATTGGCAGTGCGATTTTGCCATGCGACATAATGTCTTGTGACGTTATCATCCCATACTGTACAGAAGCAGACAATGAGGAGGATGACATTTGGGGACAGCTGCAAGAGACTGAAATTCCACAAGGAGAAAATACATGATCAGTGGTATGCGTGTGTGTGTGTGTGTTATATATATATATATATATATATATAGTAGCACAGTAGTGCTACCATAGTTAGGGTTGAGTAGCACTTTTAAGGTCAAAGGGTGAAATTTTGCACCTTAATAACATTGCCACTGTTCAATGGATTTGCCTGAAATTTGGGAAGCACAGTTGGGCATGATAGAGCTTGGGATATGCCAACTTTCATACTGGTCGGATATACTGCTGTAGAGTTATTAAGCGACATCTGAATGCGCAATTACACTTTTTTGTGCATTCTTTGCTCACACCTACAGGTCGCACAGTTTGTGCAACTGGTCCGAAAACCTCAGGAATCATGTGGCCAGGGTCCCCGATGTGCCTTTTGAAGATATTGTGAAAAAATATTGAACAGTTCAAAAGTTATTCAAAAAACAAGTTCCCATTACAAGTCAAAAGGAAAAGTTAAAAAGTTCAGCACTTTCGCAAATGCACTTTTTAGTGTCACAAATGGCCCTAGTAGTGTCTCAAATCTGCCACTTTTTTTTCAGTTACTGATCAGAAAAATGCTTGGCATTTAAAATTGGGACCATCTAGGAACATAATTCTTTTTGTGTTCACCTAATCGGACCCTCAGGATGCTAGCCATGTCTTTATTTTGGGGTTAAACACCCCAGAAATATGTTTTTCAAATTTCTGGAAAAAGTAGTGTCGCAAAGTAGTGTCACACTAGTGACACTTTCGCAAAATTTTGCAAAGGCTTTTGTAAATTGTTACACCACTTTTCCAGACTATGGCCAAAATGACAGGAGTTCTTTGCCACCCTGCTGCAAAAGAACGGTTTGGTCTTTTGAGCTGAAATTTGGAGTGAAGGCAGCCAACATCTCTCAGATGTGCCTTTTGGTGGTTTGGTGACAAACTATTGCATGGATGCCAAGTAGTGGTACTCCAAAGCTGATGTTTTTTCCCCATAAACTAACATGGTGGCATGCGCCACGCATTTCAGGGTTCATGTCTCAGAAATGGTGCGAGATACGGAATTTTCGTTGTAACAATGCGTAGCCCTATGGGCTACTCATTCAGCAAAAACCTAGCCAGAAAACTCATGAATCATGTGAAATTATTTTTTTTTCTATGTAGCACAGTTCCTGAGATATAAGCAATTTAATATTCCAACAACTCATTTTCTGCTCTGAGGCCCATTATTATGCATACATTCTTTGTATACACTGTGTTTCTCTATGCAGCTGTTGGGCAAAATCAAGTTGTGCGCTTCCGTTAATGGAACAGTTAGCATTTCCATACCAGTTTACGTTACCGTTCCCGTGTACGCCTCCGTGTGCATTACCCTCTGCTTTCTCATTTGCGCTTGCGGTTGCATTACTGTTACCATTTGTCTTTCCACTAATGTTTCTGTTTGCATTTCGGTTTGCGTTTCCGGCACCCTTTCATTTGCGTTTCTGTTTTGGTTTGCGTTACCATTTGTGTTTTCAGTTGCGTTACTGTGCCCGTGCGCATTATGGTTTGAGTTTTCATACTCACTTCCATTCACGTTTCTGTTTCTGTTTCCTTTGGAGTTATTGTTCATGTTAATGTTACCATTTGCATTTACAATTACGGTACTGTGACCGTTCATGTTACGGTTTATGTTTCCATGTGCGCTTGCATTCACATTTCCGTTTCGGTTCCCTTTGGTGTTATTTATGCTGTTAACATTACCATTTGTATTTCCAATTGCTGTACCATGACCATGCACATCAAGGTTTGCGTTTCCTTATGCGGTTGCGTCTCCCTTTTGCATCACTGTTCGGTTTGGCATCCCTTTGCGCTTGCGTTTCTGTTAATGTTTGCTTTACCATTTACTTTTCTGTCACCATGTATGCAACCGTTAGCTCTTGCATTTCCCTTGCACTTACAATTACTATGTCAGAAAACATCACGTGGTGGGCGCTCCCACCACCACATTCCATTCACTACTTCTACTGCACATTCTCAAAAAGAAAGGAAATTAGAGGCAAAAAACTCCATTTAATGTATCAGTTAGGGTTGTTCCACAGTGACAAAAGTGAGGAAATTTGATGTTAGGGTTGAAACCCCTCCCTTGCACCCACCCCCACCCTGCCTCCCAGCCAGCATCGGGGTGTGCGTTGGGGTCGTTGGTCCTAACTCTCACCCCATTCTCCAATAGTTTACCACCTCAGCTTCTTTACACATGTGATGGAGTGGAGTTAGAGCCAACAACCCCAACACACACCTGAAGATGGCTGGGGGCAGGGTGGGGTGGGTGCAAGGGGGTTTCAACCCTAACATCGAATTTCCTCACTTTTGTCACTGTGGAACAACCCTAACTGATGCATTAAATGGAGTTTTTTGCCCTAATATATATATATATATATATCTGTTGCGCACAACATTAGTATTAAGGATGACCCCCTTTAGCTTACTGTCAAGAGAAAAAAAAAATCATGCTGGCCAAAGCTGGCTGCCCTGGCTTGTAAGTATACTGGATGTCCACCCCTCTAGTGTCTGTACTGAGGTCTTATTTAGCTCTGCTTGGAATGTTGTGACTGATAAATGGACAAGATTAACACCAGACAATGTGGAGAAACTAATGTTCTTAAAGGTTAACCAATCAAACTTTGATTACATATGTGATGCTGATCTTGAAGTTGACACTGACAGCAGTACCTGTGCTGCAGCTGTGGAGTGACACATCAGCTTTCAATTTTGAGACTCACTGAACTGTATAAAAGTAGAGATCTGGGACTTTCCTGTGTTTTGACTGCATCATCATCATCATCCTGTGGGTGGGTGGGAGGTGCAGCCAGTACATCACATTCATGTCATCAGGTACTGGTAGCAACTGTAGCAGACAAGTCCCTGATCTCACACACAGTCGCTTTCTCATTCTGATGAGATCATTTATTTTATTATCTAATGCACCTATGAATAATTATTTATTTTATAATCATAGTTCTATTTCCCCCCCGATAGTTGTGGTAGTAGTAGCAGGGGCAAAGTGTTCACTTTGGGCTGACTGGTGTTCTTGTTCTTTCACATTGCTTCGCATTGTGTTCCATACCAAGACCCATTGCTATGCTAAAATAATTGGTTACAGACAAAAACACACTGACTCCTACAAAAAGTCAGATTCAGGAGACTGGGTTAAAAAAATAGAGATCTGGGACTTGCCCGTCTTTCGATTGCATCAATGTCATCCTGGGGGTGGGTGGAAGGTGCAGCCAGTACATCACGTTCACATCATCACGTACTGGTGGCAACTGTGGCAGACAAGTCCCTGTTCTCACACACACACTTGCTTTGTCATTCTGATGAGATAATTTATCTAAATGCGCACAATTAAATAATCACATTGATAAATGCTGCTAGCTGTTTTTTCCCCCTGGAAGTAGTGGCAGTACGACTACAAAGTATAATTATTTAAACACACTATTATCCCCTTCAAAAAAATCAGACTCAGGAGGAGACCATTTATTTACAAACTAGAGATCTGGTTTGGGACTTTCTTGCCATCACAGTCTCTTTCTCATTCTTTTCTAAGCAGTCATTTTCGGTAAATGTGCCTTACCCATTTTGCTTTCAGTGTTGGTAGACTACTTCTGGTTTTCCCCTGATTGTATTAGGTAGGGTAGTAGCAGACTGCAGTCTTGAAGTGGTAGCTGGCTGACTGGCTTTCTCTGACTGTCTGCCCTCTGCTCTGGCCTGGTGCTATTCTTTTGTTCCTGGCTTCTTCTTCATCACTTAACTGTTTAAAATGCATCTAGTGCCTGCTTGTACCTGTTGAGAAATAGAGATCACTACTGTTAATAATATAATTTATATACAATATTAGTATTACTTTCTTAAATGTCAGAAACAGAAGAGTGATTAGAAAGCATTCTCTGCTATTAAACAGTGGTTTTAATTGTTTTTTTTCTACAGATATGTTAATTAAAAACAGTTTAAAATGATTTTTTAACATGTAATTACTATAAAACAATAAAGGTCACAAAAGGTTCGGATAAGGTTTGGATAATGATCCAGACCTTTTTTTGCCCATCAGAACCTTTTAGAACCTCAGAACCTTTTGAGGTTCTCCCATCCCTACTTTACATCTCCTGCAGACCTTTTTGTCTTCCCTAAAATGTGTTCGGTACACATAATTCTGATAATTGTTTGTTGGTCACACAATTTCGTAAAACTCAACATGGTCAAAAAGTATTTTCTTACACCATGGACAAAACAATGAAATTCTTTGCCTAAAAAATGTAATGCTGTTAATAGTATTGCTATTTTATATGTAATTAAAAGAACCATTTGTTAGCCAACAGTGTGTGTAAATGTTTGGTAGTTGACTTTATCGTCTGTATTTGTTCTGTATATTGTGCTGTAGTATTATACTGGCATGGCAATGGCACTATATTTAGGGTTGAACAGGGTGGGCTTTCTGCATTAAACCCCAAATTTTGTACTTTAATAACTTTGCAATTGTTCAAAGGATTTGCATGACATTTTGCATGCGCAGTCTCATGGGGATAGATCTCTTGACATGTCAAGTTTCATTCCAGTTAGATGAGCAGATTCTGAACTGCGCATAGTGAAAAAACATTAAACATTTTTAATTTTTGCTGTTTTTTTTGCCATTGCGTAGCACCCAGTCTGTTTGGAATTTTCATCTGAAATTTTCAGGGTAGAAAGGGCTGGAATCTGAAGGATTTCATTTGGTGGTTTGTCGAAAAAATATGAATCCCTTCCACAGTTATTAAATAAAACAATGTTGGGTTCTGGGCATGCTCAGTCAGCCCCCCAAAATAGTTGTATGATGTTTTTATGTGGTGAATCCTTTTCATGAGGAAAATAGTCTTTTTTTGTTTGCTGACATCTTTTTCTTCCCTCATAAAAATTAGAATTTGGAAAAACCCAAAAATGGCATTGCTGAGAGTGACCAACACATGAAGCTTGCTTATTGGGATCCCCTTAGCTGGATTCTGCACTTAAGTCTTCCAGAAATGCCCTGGAAATGTTGTTTTATTAACATTATAAATCTTTTTTCATGACTGATGATACAAAAACAAACCTTTTTTTGTATCCAGAGTCATGAAAAAGATCCTTTTCATGAGGGAATAATTGTTTTGTCACCACCCTCCCTCCTATTGCCCTCCCTGTATTTTTTTAAAATTTTTGTAATTTATATTTTTCCCTGGTGTCTAGTGACACCCCCATGTCCACTTTATACCTGATGTATAGTGGCACTTCTCACCTTCCCATGGCGGTCCTTTTCATTACCGTTTTTACCCTGGTGGCTAGTGGCACCAACCCTCTGATCTCCATTGTACTCTGAAAAAAAGAAAATGGTCCCTCAATGCCTCTTTTTATGTGTAAAAGAAAGGTCCAGCCATGATGTGACCCCCCCATCCAATCTCCCACTGAGCTCCAACCACTCCACATTCCCAGACCTCCCCACACAGCCTCACTCATCTGAACAGGTCCCATTGTGAAGATCCACTCTCCAGTCGAAAACACATCTTGCTCCTGAAACCATCAACTGCTATATAAAATAAAGTAAGTGTGGTTAAATATATTTCAATGGATTTTCAACTTTGGTGCATAGCTTTGTAATTTTTAAAGATTTTTGACACCAAATTTTCAACATACCATTTTTGAGACCCCCTCCTTATGAACAATGTTGGTGTCATTTCAAAAATCCTGCCCAAAGGTGATTTCACAGTCAGTTGGCGAAATCGCCTTTTAGATGGGATTCCAAAATTTTCACCATTCTTGTTCATGAGGTGGGGTCATAGGGTATGTGGAAAATCTGGGGTCAAAATATGGTATAATGGCAAAGTTATGCACATTTGTTGACATTTCACTATGCTCACTCATAACTTTTGTAATTTTCAATATTTTTACTCCACATGTTCAACATAGGCATTTATTTGCACCACATAATGAATGTGATAGCTGTCATTTTTGTAATGTTTCCCAAAGTGTCATTTTGCAGAGCTGGCATAAAACAATGCAGTGGTGGAGCAAAATGATGTTTTTGTGTGGATTTCATAATTTTTACTGCTGGGTTCATAAGGTGAGGTAATAAGAAGGATGTATTGACAATGTGGTCACTATTGTCCTACAAATGGAAGCACAGGATCCTCCACATAAACATGCATGTATGGATCCATGGAGGGATGGGAGCACAGGGCCTGGAGGGCCCTGAACTCCATCAGACTAATAAAGATCAGGCATAGCTAACAGACTACAGGGAAAGGTGTGTCTGTTCACAGATGACACCAAAATATGCAACAGGGTCAACACCCAGCAGGGAGTGGACAAGATGGAAGCGGACCTCAAGAAACTGAAAGAATGGTCTGGAGTATGGCAGTTGAGATTCAATGGCAAAAAGTGCAAAGTCATGCACATAGGAAAAAGAAATTCAAATAAGGCATATTACCTTGGGCGGAAAAGTCTAGCTGCCTCCACTCAAGAGTGTGATGTGGGAATCATTATCTCAGACAACTTGAAGGTAGGTAAACAGTGTGAGAAGGCAGCTTTAAAGGCCAGCAGTATGCTGGGATGCATTGGGAGGGAAATCACAAGCAGGAAAAGGGAAGTGATTCTGCTTCTGTACTGATCACTGATTAGGCATCACCTGGAGTACAGCATCCAGTTCTGGAGGCCCCACCTCAAAAAGGGCAGTGACCAACTGGAGACATTGCAGAAAAGGGCAACAAAAATGATTCCGAGACTGCACAAGATGTCCTACGGGGACAGACTGAAAGAACTGAAAATGTATTCCCTGGAACAGAAAAGAGAGAGGGGTGTCCTGATCAAAACATTGAAGTACAAAAAAGGCATAAACCAGGTGCAGATGGATGATCTCTTCCAATTTAAGAAGGGCAGCAGAACTAGGGGATATGATCTAAGGCTGCAGTGAGAGCAGTTCCCCACCAACACCAGGAAGTTTTTCTTCACAGAAAGAGTGGTGGATGCCTGGAACAGCCTGCCTGCAGAGGTGGAGGGGGCAAGCACAGTGGTAGGTTTCAATAATGCTTGGGACAGATATAAGGGAGCCCTCAAACCCAAGGGCAGTTAGAAGGCTAGGCTAAAAGACAATGGGCAGACTAGATGGACCTGGTGGTCTCCTTGTGCCATCAACTTCTATATTTCTAAAGATACAATTACGCTATCTGAAAAAGTAAGGATGAATGGCAACACAGGGCACAGGCAAAAAAGGATATGATTATACTATCTCAAAAAGTAAGGAAATTATTTGCAAACAAACTGCATTAATGCAACATTTAGAGTTTAGACCAAAGTGACACATGTAGGTAAATATTGCTTTAGGGTTTCCAACCATAAATCCCCAGCCCCACCCCTAAGGGTGGACTTTTCCTAGGGGTCATCAACCCTAAAGCTCACCCCATTCAGTGTGTATGTTTCTGGAGTATATAGAATGAGGTGAGATTGAGGGTTGAAAACCCCTAAGAACCCATAGGAAGAGTCTGCTCCAAATTTGCTTTAGGTGTGAGTTGGGGTTTTAAGGTTGGAAACCCTAAAGCCACATTTCCCCACTATTGTCACTTTAGCCTGAACCCTAAATGTTGCATTACAACAGTCTTTGGAAATATTTTTTTATTTGTTTCTTCCATGCATCTTTAGTACTTTGTCTTTCTCTTAAGTTCATCTTGAAAATGGACATTTTTTGTCCTCATTTTCTTGTCTTTTGCCATGTGTTGAAACTGCTGCTGTCATTTAACAAAAAATTAATTTAAGCCATGGGCATGTGACCAGAAACCTGGTAGCCATAGTGTGCAGCAATGACAACTCAGTGATGACCTTTATGCTTAGATTTACATCCCCCTGTAAAAAGAAATGGTTTTTGCTGTTTTTTTTTTCCTATGGTAAATAAAGTCTCACCTGTTCCAGTTAAAATAATCACTGGACTTTTTAAAGGCACAGAATTACCATTCACTTTAAATGTTAATTAGGACTCTAAGGATCTCTAAAGCTGTGCATAATCCTGCTGGAAGAAACACTTGACAAGCAATGACACTGTAAAGGAAGCATTTTATGACTCAGATTTTATATTAGTTGGGAATCCCTGCACAGAATGTTTTCTTTATTCCTGAATTTAATGTAAGCTAAGAGAGGAATCAAGAAGTAAATCCATAAATACATAGAAAGCCAAGATTACAAGGTATACCACATCTTCAAAAAAAGTTAAGAAATGATTGAAATAACACATTTACTTGAAAGTAGAACACCCAAAAGTGAACCAGAACAGAGGTGAACTAGGCTAATGATTGAACTGTGCACATAGACCAGAAACAAGTTGCCACAAGGTAAAATATTTTGGGAATTTGTGGTTTGGACTTGCTTTGTATTCCAAGTGGAGGCATTCTTAGCAGAGTGTTTTTTTTATCACAAAGCAGAAAAAGGGATGCCCTGAATTGGTTGTCCTCTCAGCAACATAAGTAGCCTTTCAAAAAGCAAAAGCTGGATCACAGACAAATATCTGAAGGCATGTTTAGTTAATGTAAGTTAATGTCAAATTCTATTAAAATGAAGCAGTTACTCTGGGAAATCGCCAACATAAATTCCTGAGTGTCACATGTGGTGGAGCTGGCCATGAAAATCGGTTAATTATGTTCAATTCATGAATTGGACTAGCTCTGGCAAAGAAATTCACCCACATCTTGTTCATTCAAAATCTCAAGATTCTTTATACACCAGTCCCAATGTTTCACCTAAACATTAGGCTTCTTCTGGGGAACTATAATAAATATATACGAATAGTGTATTATTTTAAACATCTTGGGTGGGATATTCAGAAGGGTTGAGCCTGGCGCAACACAGGTGCACCATGCACAACCCACTGATTTGCCCTTGCGCGATATTCAAAAGGGGAAAGTGCGTGGCACAAATCCCGATGTGCCGGGGTGCGTCAGTAATGTATGCAGCGCATGTAAGGGGGACATGACCATGCATACTCTGCACATCCCGATATTCAGCCCGGGATGTGCTGAGCAGAAGCAGGTGCAACCCCTACCTGCGCCACACACAGTTGATAAAAAAAAAAAATGGAGCAACAGTTGGCCACCCATAGATGGACTACCATATTGCAGGGTGCAACACAGCTGCTGCCAGCTGTGAGTGGCCACCCGAGCTCTGGTGGCACCATCTGTCTTGGTAGCTCCCCTGCCCAATCGCGGGCATATGTTTCAGTACATAATATTCCAATACCCAATGTGTTCCAGTGGACCGCATCCAGACCAATCGCAGGCAGAAGTATAAAAATAAAGAGTAAATACGATCTCTGGTGGTACAGTGGACCGCTCGCAGCGCGATCGTGGGCAGAAGTATAATGTAAGGGATTAAATACCATCCCTGGTGGTCCAGTGGACTGCTTGCAGCCCGATCATGGGCAGATGTGTAGAAAAAAGATCACATCCCATCTCTGGTGGTCCAGAGATACCCCACTCCCACCCTCTCACTGAGCCCTGCCACCCCGCTCCCCCATTATTCAGCAGCAGGCGGCAGCTCCCCACCCGCAAGCCACCCGGCTGCCCGCCAACTGACTGCATACAGTACAGCTGTACGCCCATTGGTCCACATATCTGGACTGTGTAGTACGGTACGGTCTGCATGCCCATTGGACCATGCTGCGATTGGCTTGCATGCGGTCCACTGGACCACCAGGGATGGGATTTATTCTTTATTTTTATACTTCTGCCCATGATCAAGCTGGATGCAGTCCACTGAACCACCAGGGATATTGGAATGTTATGTTTGCAACCTATGCCCGCGATCGGGCATTAGGGCACTTTGCCACTTGTGCAGGGGGCGTCAGTCCCCAATGGCTGCAGCCTGGTAGGGCGCCAGGTGCAAGTCGCTGGGGATCAGCGCATCTGCATGCAAATTGGTCCATAATGACATGCAAATGGCCCCATTTGCACCTTGCATGCATTATGGCCCCATTTGCATGTCCACCGCTGAATATCACTGTTGATGCACCTAGCGCAACAGCACTTGTGCTAGCGCATCCCCCTGCCCCTCTCTGGCCACTTGCACTGAAGCAGTGCCACTGCACCATGCGCTCTGCAGCTGGCCATGGAGTGATATTCAATGGTGCTCAGCCATGGTGCAGCACCATTGAATATCTCCCTGTCAGCATCCTGGCATATTCCAGTTGCGCTGCACCCAGGCTTACACCACAGCCTGGCGCAATCTGAATATCCCACCCCTGGAGTAAATGCCTTTTTAATTCATTAATAGATTACTTCATTTCCAAACACTAAACCAATGTCAGATTGCATCAATTCTTCAAAAAATAAGATCTTGTTTTAAATCATCAAACTTAATAGTAAATATTAACCATTCAAAAAATAATTACTACCAGTATTCATTTTCTGTACTGATTGCATCACCCTATACCAGCCACCATAATTAAGTGCTTGTTAAAAAACATTGCCTTACTTTATAACTGAGTGTTCAGAAACAAAGCTTAAAGTGAGTATAGTTCACCTCCTGTACAAATCTTCTTTGCATTGATTTTACTCCAGATGCTTAAAATAATACACTATTCATATACATGTATTATAGTTCCCCAGAAGAAGCCTAATAATGAATCTTGAGATTTTGAAAAAACAAGGTGGGGGCAAATTTATGTGCCAAAGCTAGCCAAATTCTATTAAAAACCATACACCTGCCTCCACAACTGAACCCTGGGCTTTGTTAAGGGTGTACTAGCCACTAGAGGTACAGTATTAGAATCCTACTTGGCCAGCAAAGGAAATCACTTACCATGCTTACAGCCTATATGTCCCCCAGGGACCAGTCTACTAACCTTAATAGACTTCTTAGCTATATTAATATCCTTGACCATGATAATGAACTGCTTGTCTTGGGTAACTTTAACATAAACTGGCTCTCCAATGATGCAGCACCCTATAAAGACATCCTGGCCAGTTTCCGTCTCCTCCAATGCTGATTGAACCAATCAGACATAAGTACCGCACTGGCACCCACGCTCTTATAGACTGGGTCCAAACAAATCAGGAGGATAGAATTAATGAGGTCTCGGTTTACCCAGACTCTGTCAGTGACGATTCACCTATTACCTTCCACTGGGCTGATAAAACTCAGAAGTCTGCCCCTTGTTTTACTGCTAGCAGAGTACTAAAAAAAGGGCAGCTAACAGCTTTCAAAACTCACCTCCAGCAGATCAGTTGGACCTACCTCAGCATCCTGTGCAATGTTGACCAGGCATCAGAGTACTTCATTTGTACCTTCAATGCAACCTGTGAAATTTTTGCCCCAAACAAAAAACGTAAGATAAAAAACATTAACCATGGATGGGTCACCCAATCCCTCCTTGAACTTATGAGACACAGGGACCAGCTTTGGCATACAGCAAAGGCAACTGGGAATCCTGCAGACTGGCAGAAATACAGGGCAGCTAGAAATAGTTGCACCCACAAAAGTGGGCTCGCAAAAGCGCAGCACTACAAAAACAGTTTAAATAAAATATGGAGTGATGGGGAAAGGTTTTTGGAATAATCTCAAGGAGGTCACGGGCAGAGTCAGCAAGTCCTCCGATCAATGCTTTTGGTCAACAGTGACATAACACAAGATCCTAAAATTATTGCTGACACTTTTAACTTTGCTGTTACTGACCTTAGCTCAGTACTACCACCAGATTTTCTAGATTTTAACATGGGTTGCACTGACAGCAATCCCACTAGTCACGTGCAGCATACCCCCAATGCCCCTGCCTTTCTACTTCAAGGAAATTTCTGCCCCAATGCTAAAAAATATCTTAGTAGAATTTTCAGTAAATCATAGTACAGCAACGGCAGCCTTAATCTCAAAATGGTTGGGCTCATACTAGAAGAAGCAGCCCATCCAACCATAATAATCTTCAACCTTTCCCTCAAGCTGGTGCAATTCCTCACAAGATGGAAATCAGCCGTAGTATCCCCAATTCATAAAAGTGGAGATCATGCATGCCACTTGAACTACCGTCCGATCTCCATCTTACCAGTTATCGCTAAGGCCCTTGAGCAGATAGTTTCAGACCACCTGTAGACTATCTGAAAAAATACAATATCCAGTGCCTAAAACAGAATGGGTTTTGTAAATCTCACAGCACCACTACTGCCCTCTTAGAATTCACAGAATACATTCATGAGGCTCTGTAAGAAGGGAACCTGGTGGGGTCAATATATATGGACCTCACCAAGGCTTTTGATACAGTCAACCACAGTGTCCTCCTAAAAACAGTACTTGTCCAATGTTTATCTTCTGAGATGACTGCATGGTTCCAGAGCTACCTAGCTCAAAGAATCCATCAGGTAAAAGTACAAAATGTACTCTCAAAGGAAAGCAAGGTAAAGTTAGGGGTACCACAGGGATCCATCCATGGTCCACTATTGTTTAGCCTCTTTCTCAATTCCCTTCCTGAGAACTGCACAGCCAAGCTTCTCCTCCATGCTGACGGTGCTGTCATTTTTGCAAGTGGCATCACCTAATGTCCTTAACTAATGAATTACAGGAGAGTTTCTCTAGGGCTGAGGAGTAGTTCACTCAAGACAAACCTCTCCTAAACTAAAAAAAAACAAAACCCATGTTGTTCTATAACCACCAAGATAAAATCTAGCCACCTTACTATCAACAACAGTAGAGATGAGTCACTGGAACAATTAACTCCATCAAATACCTAGGTGTCACCCTAGACAGCTCCCTCTCCTACACTTAGCACACTGACCAAGTTGCAAAAACTGTCAACACCAAGTTAGGACTGCTCTACAATCACCACTCCTATCCGACTGATAAGACCATCTCATTAGCAGTAAACAGCTCCATTCTTTCAATTGTTGATTACGTCCTTGTGGTGTACAGCTCAGCCATGAATACTGCATTGAAATGTATTAGAACCCCATTATATAAGGACTGCAAACTGATGCTAAGTGCAGTTGCCCGCACACACACTTGTGACCTCTACATCCAAACAAAGTGGCTCAACCTACATGGTAGAGTACAATACCAAGTCTGTCTCCTTGGGAAAAAAGTCTCACAAGGTCTGATCCTGTAAACTGTCCAAAATTTACTCCAACCTGCACATAATTTTCACCAGACCAGAGGCAAGGCTAAAAACTCATTGCACATCCCATTTCACCATATTCCTCTGACCCAAAGGACCTTTTCCTACAAGGCCCCACTCTTGCTCAACAAACTCCTAGCCAACATCCTAAACTACTTCAAACTCAGGCTGTTCAAAAGTGATCTAAAATAGCACCTTTGTAACCATGGGAGATGCGATTGCTCAGACTAATCCCCTTCCCGGTTCTCACTCCCCTTCCACTTCCTACACCTTAGTAGCATTGTATCAATATCCACATCCATATTCCTGCCCCACTCCCTACCTCCTGCATAATCACCCCACCCTATTGCCTGCACCAACCCCTAATTACTCCCCATTCCTCCCATTTTCCTTCTCTCTTTTGCAAAACTCCCTCTTCCTAACCAGCCCATCCAATCAACATAGCACTTATGCTGGTTTTTACTCATTTGCCTCCCTCTACCTCCTCTCCCACTCCCACTACATCTGCTTCCTAACCATCACTTACAACAAACCTAGCACTTTTGCTGTTTTTTTCTCACATGCCTCTCCCCACTACATCCTTCCCTACCCTCCCTCCACCTTTTGCCTTTCTGAATCCATACTCCTACAACTCCTTCTTCTGCTGCATCCATACTTCGATTCATCATCTACCCCACCCCCAATTTTCACTTCCACTCACCCCTTCCTAATCCTCTTCAACCCACTGGTCATCCTGCTATCCTCAGTCCTGACTTCCCACTGCCTCCCACACAAGCTCCCTCCCTCTATTGCCCTCTCCCATCCTGCTTGCACATTAATCCCCTTTCTCCTTCTGCCAGTAGTTCTTGTCATTTAAACATTTTACTGAGCATTATTTGCTGTTCCTGTATTATTGTAATACTGCTTAATCTGCGACATGATCATGCTATGTTTATATGTTTTGCTTTATTGTTGTTTCCTTTGTGTAAAAAAAATTCTCACATGTTACTATACCACTCACTGTTAGTTGACTACCTGTTGCTCTGCTCTCACTCTGATGTGGAACCTTTGTAAATGAGCTTTTAGCTTAAATGTTGTAATCCAAGATGATAAATAAATGACTAAATAAACAAAACACTTAGATAGCAGTTTCTTAAAGAGACAGTAGAGAAAATAGTGCAAAAGTCAACATTAATGTGACAATGTGCAAAGGAGGCGAAAACAACAAAAATAATTCTTAAAAAAACATTTTATAAAATGATATAATTTATCAATAACATGTGTAGATATCATAGGTTCTTTACTGGTACCTATTAAGCAAATTCATTACAGATACATGCACTATTGCTTGCCCTATCATGTAACAGTACATAAGATCACATTTACAACTGAGGGTGTTAGAGCACCCTAGTGGACACATACAGACAATTCAACCCAAGAAGGGTGTGACCTGCGCTCTCCCATTCATTCCCAGGGGTTTGTGTCTCCACAGGTTGTACATCAAGAAAGATTCCATTTGAAGTAGAAATCTATCCAAATCAACCCCAGGGCCCATTTGCACCATCTCCACTCCCACAAATTCAAACCTGATGAGCCCCCTCTCATCATATGATCTGCCAATACATTTTCCCTTCTCTGTCATTAAGGTGTTCCCAATCTTGATTTTAATATTACAGCTACTTTTACCAACATAGAAACTGCCTTACACAATAAATCCTCTTATGGTATATTCTCTATTGTTACTTAGGTGATGGAATTTATTAGTTTTTCCAACCATGTCACAGAATATGCAGTTACCACATTTGTAGCAACCTGGGGGGGCTGTGGCAACCATATTCTCATGACACGAGAGGACCAATCACAATGGACCACAGTGTCTTTAATATTTTCTCTTCTGTAGACCAGTTTGAGCATGCTAGTAGTGCACACCTGGAGAGTGAGACATTAGATCGCAGAATGTGAAAATTATTTTGCATGATGTTAAAAACTTTCTGTGACTGCATACTATCCATTGTCACAAAATGCAAAACATTATCTTCTCTGCCCTCCTGTCTATCCCTCACCTTGCAACTATTCCAGTCTGCTTTTCTTCAGCTGTGTACCTAGTCCTCAGAGTGCTATTGGTAGAGTACTGTCTGTCCAGGAATAGTTGTTCCAACAAATCTGTATTTGCTCTGCATTCCTCATTAATTGAGCAATTATGTCTGCAATGATAAACCTGGCTAGTGGGTATGTTATCTATGATGTGGTGGGGATGACGACTGCTGGTGTGAAGGAGTGAATTCCTATCAGATGGTGTCTTGAACAATTTGGTAGCCAGTTCTCCAATTTCAATTTTAAGTATGTCAACAACCAAAGTTAATGTTTAAAGCATGATAGCTGAGAGAGAACCTCAGATTGGAGTTAGATTACTCCTAAAAGCTCTTGTAGGAATTTAACTTCTCCACTGTACTCTGCCACAATATAAATACTATACTGTATGTCATCAATATATTTACACCACATAGTCGTGCTGTCAGCAAATAGGTTGCTGTTTGGGTTCAAGACAATGTCACCTTCTCACTTCCCCAGATATGCATTTGCATAATTAAGAGCAGTCCCTTTAACCTGGATGTGGGGGAACCCATGAATGTAAAAGCATTACATTTTAAAACTTTCCAATGAAGAGTACCCGAAGATCATTAAATTCAGGTGCATACAAATCACATTTTTGCAAGGCTCTAAGGCCAGCAGCCCCCTCCTCATGTGGAATGTTAGTACATAATGGTTCCATGACCATTGTATCCAGGTACCAAGAGGGGTTCAGAGTGAGATTTTTTAGATGGTTCAAGATATCTGTGATATCCCTAACATATGCGGGGAAGCTGCTGGCCAGAAATTTTATATGAGTGTCAATAAATGTTGATAAAGTCTCAATAATGAGCCCACTGAGGAAACAATAGGCCTTTAAAGAGGGGAGATGAAAGACTTATGAATTTTAAGAATAGTATACATAGCAGTACTGACTGGAAAGTTGACAATAAGATACTCCCTTATTTTATCATATTTCATACAATTGCAGATTTTAAAAGCAGGTCTATTTAAAAAACAAACAAAAAGAAAACAGGTATGGGATCTGTCTGCAATAGTCTCTAGAAGTTATTGTTCAGTAACTGACTTTTCATCACTGTAATATACTGGTGAGTGTCCTGCACCACCATGGAACCCCCTATCAGAGGGTTTCACTATTATGTCCTTATTTTTTAGAAGACTATAAGGCTTGATGTTCTTAGGTGGTACAGTTCATAAAACAGGGGTTCTTAGCCTATTTAAAAAGTTCCTACAACTGATGTTCAAAAACTTTTTGAAAGGTCATTGCAGTCTGGTTACAGAGTCAGTAAAATGTAAATGTTCTCTTAAATTGCTTGAGAAGGGCTGAGTTCCCTAGATCTCTAGTGGCAGTTGTAACTGGCTCTATTTGCTGTACAGCTGTGGCAGGCTGGAGTTGCTGTATATCAGTTTGATTTAGTGCTGGTCCCCCACAATTGCTACACTGGCCTGAGCAGCCCATGGACTTTCCACACTAAAACTTTTAAGATGCAACAATCTTTTGAAACAATTAGATCAACCATAGTCTCAAAAGAATAGATTTGCTTAGTAGTGAAAAAGGATAAGCCGTCTTACAGGGCCAACAATTCATTCAGGGATATTGTGTGTGAAAACACGTTTATCACATGTAATTTCTTCTCCTGGTATTCTGCTAGTCCCTGGCCTAGTATATCTGGTTCTGTTGATGGTGCTGACATCTGTGAGTGGTGGCAGCATTCAGTGGTGGTGTAGTGGTGACTAAGTTGAGCATGTCTGTTGAAGGATGGCAGATTCCAGTCTAACTGTGCTCCCCCTATAACATCACTCCTGTCTAATAATAACTGAGCACCACCCCCAATAGCTGTGATACTGTTGAATAAATCTGCGGCTGCACATCAGCCACGTAACCCTGCTCTAAACATCACTGCGTAAGAGTGTTATGTTAGCCCTGTCGCTCTGTTCTGGACATGGTTGTGTAGAGTGATGTTGCTACGATTGTTTAATTACAGTACCTTGCCTGCTTCCACATGCAGAACATTCAGCTGGCCCCACTATTGTTGCTTTGCAGAACAACATTCAGCTGGCCACAATGTTTGAGTTCCCACCAGCAGTCCACCTCGCACTCCCTTTGGTGGTGGCCACTCAAAGGAGGAGGAACTAATTGGGATTTAACTGGGAGGCATCAGACAAGGTGGTGACTGTCAGTGCTTGTGGCATTCAGTGGCAGTGAAGTGGCAGCTAAGTGGAGTGAGTCTGTTGGAGGATGGCAGACTTTAATTTGACTATGCTCCCCTGTATAACATTAGCGTTGTCTGCTAATAACAACTGCTCTCCACCCCTGATACTTACGATACTACTGAACTTAATCTCTGTGCCTGCACTTCAAAGTTGTAATAATCCTGTTCTGGACATCACTGTGTAATAGTGTTTTATGTTAGCCCTGTAGCCATGTTCTGGGCATTATAGTGTAGACTGTGACTGCTAACACTGTTTTTGGTGCTTGCTTTAACCTGCAACACAACATTCAGCCAGCCCCCCCAATTTGAATTCCCGAAAGCAGTCTATCTCCTGCTCCCATTGGTGGTGGGAGGCACCGCTAACTGGGATTTAACTGGTAGGCATCAGATGTGGTGGCATCTGTGAGTGGTGGCAGCATTCAGTGGTGACGACATGGAGTGAGTCTGTTGACTTAGTTGAGACGTTGCTACTGGGCCACAAATCTCTATTTGTCTGTGATTGTACTTTGTTAATGAATTTTAATTACGTTTTTTATAGTTCATAATATATTGTTTTAGCTTTGCTTTTTAGTTTTAGTTTTAGCACTATGTAACATTGAGGATTTATATTTTTATTGCCAGTTGTGCTCTCCTTCTTTTTTGCAGTTTTGCGCTGAGTAAGGTTTACACTTCAATTCTGACTGCAATCAAAATGAAAGTGATTTTTCAAAGACCGATGAACTAATTATGGATTTTCATCCAGAGTTAAGTTTATCCTATTTAATTATTGTAGCAAATACATTTTCACTTTAGGTTTGTGGTTATAGTATCTTATGTTTCCATGCCACATACCATCAATTGTTATTTAAATGTTTATATGTTTTATATTTTTTAATCTCTGTTTGCTTTTGCCTGCTGGCAACATTGAAATGATTCCTGATCCCTCTTTTTTCCACTAGTCTGGCTTCTCCTTCTTGATATACTTTATATGGTTTGAAAATCCTTCATTTGAAAGTGTGGAACCTCTTCCCCAAATTTGCTGTGTTGGAAATTGTAGCTACCATTTACAGTCCTGACATTATTTGCATTTTGGAGACCTGGCTGGAACCCTTGGTTCCTGAAAGTGTCTGTGCTTTGCCCGATTACAGTTTCCTTAGAAATGATCAGCAAAGGAAAAAGGGAAGGGTAGCTGTTTTAAGTTTATTTCACCAGGAAAGCTCCATTGAGCAAGCTCATTTACAAGGAGATCCTGCTAGGGACGTAACAATATGACAAGATACAATGACAATGCAGAGAAGGGTAGGGTGTTGTACATTAACAATATACAAATAATAAGAAGTTACAAAAATGAAGCAAACAATGGTGTATAACAATAAAGGCAATTCAGCTATACAAAGGGTAGATTAAATTGATTTGGTGAGGTAGAAAGAGCTTATTGCAGGGTAAATATGCATTGCTTAAATGACATGTTAACTTGGATGGCAATAGCAGACATCTGATACACATTTATTAATCATGGGTTTAAGCGTATTGAAAGAGAGTTTAAGGGAGATTTGGAGTTTATTCCAGGCTGTGGGAATGACATAAGTGATGGCAGCTTTACCCAAATAGGTATGAAACTTAGGTACATCTAGCAAGATAAAAGAATTTTTTCCTGAGTGAGTAGCAGCTAGAGTAACAATTATATAGGGATGAAATATACGGAGGGAGTTTGTTCAGAAGCATTTTCTGTGTCCAAGTGCAACTATGAGACAATCTTCTGGTGGAGAGGGATGACCAGCCCACCACAGTATAAAGGGTGAGTGGTGGGTTCTGGATGATGCAGTCAGTATAAAATGAGTCTCACGGTGAAAAAGGACATCTAACTTATGCAGGTTAGTGGCTGTACAGCAACTGTAAATAATGTCAGCATAGTCAATAAGGGGAAGAAAGGTGGCTTGGACTAGCTGCTTCCTGATGTTAATCAGGAAAAGGGATTTATTCCTATAGAAGAAGCCCAGCCTAGTTTTTAACTTCTTAGAGAGGGATTCAAGGTGTATGTTGAAAGAAAGGTAGCTATCTAGCCAAAAGCCTAGGTATTTGAACTTAGCCACAATCTCAAGGGTACCTTCTAACAGGATTGTAAGAGCTGCGGCGTAACAAAGATTTAGTAGGGAGGCTGAGGAGTTAGCAGGTAAGAAAAACATCACCTTTGTTTTTTGTCATTTAGCAGGAGTTTAGATTGTAAGAGGTTGAGCTGTAACTGATGAAAGTCTGATTGTAAATCAGTGCAAACATCTGAAAGGGAAGGCTTTGATAGGTAAAGGATGGTGTCATCTGCACAGAAATACAGTTTGGCTTCATAAAGAGGAGGAGGAGGAGTAAGATGGCAGCCATGCTTGGCTGCTGCTTGCAGAGGCTTTGACTAAAGCCTGGATTAAGCCTCCTCTGTCTTTGCTCTTAACAATTTTTTTGTACAATTCTTCACAGGAGAGTACATTTGTTTTGTGTTTACTCCTGAGATAGCGTTTGTCCACAGTCTGGCAGATTTTTAATTAGTTTTAATATTTAGAGACAAGGCATGAGGAGTAGGTTTATAAGCATTAGTGAGGGCTTTTTAAGTGAGTTAGCAGTAGGAATACATTTTCTTGTTTTGTAGGATTAGGAAATAGAGTGCTCTACCCATTGGGATGCCTCAGGAGGGACTAATTGAACAAATCAGTTGCAGCCATTGTGAGACATCCTTGGAGACTTCTACCAGTTCTCTGTTGAATTGCCTTTTCCAGCCAGTTCATCTTCCACTGTTGTTGCCAGTGTTGCCACATGGTTTGGGTCACTGTGGGACCTCCAGGGACTGCCTCTTTATGCTTTGAGGACTGTTGGTGGTTACCAGGGATTTTCCTATGTGTTCTGCTTCTGGGGAACCCATAGAGTTGGTGCGGGTTTCCATGTCTGGAAGGTCCGATTAGCAGTTGGACTGCGATTCAGAATTTAGCTGACCTACAGCATTGCTGAGGAACCGCTGTGTCAGGACCTTATAGAAGGCCCTTTTTGGATGTTTCTCTCCCGGCCAAAATGGGGTTTTCCCTGAAGTGCCACCCATTGTGGAAACACTGGGTGGTGGTGAGAAGAGTTCCAGCTAGTTCCTTGAATTTTGGCCCTGTGAGTGTTTGGCTTCTGTTACGTTCTTGACTGTGTCAGGATGGGTTTTTGCTCTGGCTCAAGTGAGAGTCCCACCATGCCAGTCCCATAAACTGCTCAAATCCCTTCCAATTCAATCCCTGTAAATTTAAACTGTCAGTCAGCATTTTCCTCGCCTACTTTGGGAGCAAGGGATGATCATTGCTGCCCCCGGAGCAGAGACTGATAGAGTTTGTCCGTGCTCTGGGTAGGAGCTGTGCTGTAAAGTGAAAAATGCTGGCCTTTTAGACATTTTGCTTCTTTGTGAATTTTGGACATTGCTCTGTAAAGGAGCACTTGGACATATTTAGCACTCTGTTTTCTCTCCTGTGAACAAGCCTGCTGATATATTTGTTTTAGTGGTTGGTGGGTGGGGGGTATCATTTTTATTGTTAAAGTTTTGGGTAAGGGGGTGAGTGTTTGTGGGAGTGTATGATTAGGAAAGTTTTGTATTAGATGATTGTTTGTGTGATTGTGTTAGGAAATTGAGTAAGTGTAGTGAAAAATCAGGGTTTTTCAAATTTAGGCAGAAGTTGAGGCAAGCATATTGCTCAGTCTGAAATGTACAACAGCCAGAGACTGCCACTTATAGTCTATGAGGCATCCCAGCTGTGCAACGTCCGGCCCTTTATCAACCTCCCTGTGTCAGCTACAACAGCAAGGCACTGTCATGAGGTTGGTATGTTGAGAGTTCGGGGTGGTCTATGGTGGTGGAGTGCTGTGGGCTCAGTGGAGGTAAGTACGATTGGGATGATTAGGTGCAAGATACATCCTGGGTTTAGAGGAAAGCTGGAGAGAAGACAGACATGTTTGGTTTTCATCCCCAGGGGTCCCACTGGACCGAGTGGGTGGGCAGCCAGAGGGGCTGCAATGCCTACCAGTCCCCTTCAGGCAGTGCTTTGCAATGCCAGATGAGGAACAAGACCGCAATTATGGTGGGCTTGATTGTCTCTGTTGATCTGGCTTGCATTATGGAGACCTGGTTGGGTGATGATGCTGGACTGGTGTTGGAGGTAACCAACCCCACTGGGTTCTCTGTGGTGCACTGCCCATGGTGGGAATGCAAAGTCGGGGGAGTGGTCATGTGTTTTAGATCCAACTTGGGCTTTGCCGTGCACCCAGTGGGAGCTACCAGGTCCTTTGAGTGTGTGGCAGTGCATTTGGGTCTGGGTGCAGGCTGCAGGATTCTCCTTATTTACCATCCTCCGGGGGCAGGGGAAGATTTCCTGCAGGAAGTTGTGGATTTCATCATTCACAAGGTGTTGGAGTCCCCCTGATGTTTGGTGTTGGGGCACTTTAATGTCTGGGACAAAGACAAATCCTCACAATTGGATTCCAACCTCCTCCAGATGATGTCATAAGTGGGTCTGACACTAGATGTTACTTCTGTGACCCATCACCACTGCTACATGTTGGACATGGTGTTCTCACTGGGGCTCAAAGTAGGTAACCTTGGGATTGATCAGGTCATATGTTCTGATCACTACATGGTAAAGTTCTCATTTGGGCCTCCCCCCGAGTGTCCCCCCATTGAGATGGTTGGCTACCACCCTTTGAGGGGATTGACTCCAGAGAAAGTTTTGGTGGATGCTGATCTATCCAGTGTAGGTGCTGCATGTGTGAGGGGCATGAGTGAGGTGGTTGCCACCTATAATAGTTTGGTATCCTGGGAGCTCGATGCCCTTGCACAAGTCTGTATATGACCCATATCTTTTCTCTTCAGGTCTCCTTGGTTTGACGGGGGCCTCAAAGCAATGAAGATTAGAGGTTGGAAGTTGGACCATTGCTGGTGGAGGACCCAGTCGGAGGTGAACAAAATGGCCCTGCATGCTCACTATGCTGAGTACCAGGGGGAAATCAACTATAAGAAGGTAGATTTCCTGTCCAGGGAGATTGCTGCAGGGAAGAACCAACCATCTCTGCTCTTTTGGACTTCTTCATTTGGTCTGTCTGCAGCTGAAAAAAGCCTTTTCAATCACCTTGTGTGATGAGTTTGCTCAGTTCTTCACTGACAGGGTGTCCTCCATCCAGCAGGGGATTCCATCAGTGAGTCATGTTACAACTTAAAGTGATCACCTTGGGTTTAGCAGAGGTGTTCTGCCTGTCTGGGAGGAGTTTAAACCAGTGGAGGTGGCCCAGGTCATTGAGGTCATCACAAAGCTGAAGCACCCATATTGTGAACTGGACCTGGCACTGACAATTTTTCTGATGAGATGTGTCTGTTCTGTTGGCCCAGTGTTTGCCTTGATCATCCGATGCTCATTATCAGAGGGAGTCTTTCTGGATTCCTTGAAAGAAGCTCTGGTAAGGCCCCTTCTGAAGGAGTCATCTCTCGACCCAGGCAGCCTGGTGAATTACAGATCAACCTCCAACCTCCCATTTCTGGGAAAAGTTGTTGAGAACATTGTGGTGCAACAGCTTGTGGAGCACCTCGTGACCTTTGACATCTATAAGCCATTCCAGTCTGGTTTTAGAGCCAGACACAGCACTGAAACAGCATTAGTCTGGGTGCACAACGACCTCCTCAGGGCTAGAGATAGAGGAGATAGAGGAGATAGGTCAGTTCTTGTTGTATTTGATCTCTCTCTTCAGCCTTTGACACTGTATGCCACATTGTGCTTCTTGATCACCTCAGAGAGTATTGTGGACTTCCTTGCACTGTCATAAACTGGCTTGAATCCTACCTGTCTGGCAGGATGCAGCAGGCGGTGATGGGGAATTTCTCCTCCTCCCCGAGGACCTTGCTGTGTGGAGTACCTCAGGGGTCGATCTTGTCACTGATGTTGTTTGCACTCTATCTGCTGCCCCTGGTAGAGATCATTAGGTGATACAATGTGGGTTTTCACTGCTATGCAGATGATACCCCAATTGTATCTGTCCTTTGCCCCGGAACATCAGACGCTGTGAAAGTGCCAAATACCTGCCTAGCCAAGATCAATAACTGGATGTCCTCCAGCTGGTTATGACTGAACCCTGACAAGACTTAGGTCCTAGTGCTTAAGCCTGTCCAAGGGCATGATGGGAGTGCCTCCAGTGTGCCCTTAGGTCTTTTTCTTGGGATTGCACCATTGATGACCTGCCCTAAGGTGCGAGATCTTGGCGTGCTCCTGGGTAATAGGCTGACATTTGTATCTCAGGTGTCATCTGTTGTCCAAAGTGATTTTTACAACTTGAGGAACACTGCCAGGATCAAATCCCTAGTTCCAGCTGAGGACCTGGCCATGTTGGTTCATGCCTTTGTGACATCTAGGATTGATTACTGTAACAGTCTCTACTTCAGGGGCTCTGGAGGTACCCTCTGCCAACTTCAGTTGGTGCAGAACACAGCTGCCAGGTTGCTGATGGGCCTTTCGCGGTCCTGCCATGTGACCCCAGTGCTGCGGGAACTGCACTGGCTGCTGGTCAGGTGAAGGGTTATCTTCAAAGTGTGTTTACTCACCTATAAGGCCTTACATGGACTAGGCCCTGACTACCTGGCTGGTCTTCTGACACCGGCCACCTCAATCTGCTCCCTCTGCTCCTCATCCAGGGGCCTCCTTGAAGTTCCCAGGACTAGACTTAGAACTGCCGGCAACAGGGCATTCAGTGTCACTGTACCAGTCTTGTGGAACACATTGCCACGATCTGGCAGGGAGGTCCCGTCAGTCAAGATTTTCAGTTGCGGTCTCAAGGCACATTTATTTTCTTTGGCCTTCCCAGGCCAGGAGTTCTGATCCAGTTTTAATAACTTGCTTTAGTGATACTTGCTGTTTCATTGTTATTTACTATGACTTATTGCTGTATTTTATTTTATTGTTTTATTATATTTGCTGTCGTTCCTCACTTCTCTAGTTTGTTTTAAGTGCAAGATGCTCAGAGCCTCTGGGATTGGATGCCCTAGAAATAAACTTTGCCTTGCCTTCTCACTAGTGGTGGGTGAAGTGGGAAAAATTTGCCACTCTGAGTAATCCATGAATTCCGCCCGTTTCGCGGAGCGAAATGCGAAATTTCACCCAGCAGAGCAGCAAAATTGTGCTCATAAAAGGAAAATTTTGCTTGTGAAATAGCAAAATTTCACCTTCCACGGTGAAATTCAGCCTGCTAGAAATTTCACCTGCGGAAAGCAAAATGTCACCGTGGAAGGAAACATTTCGCTGCAGAAGATGGAATTTCACCCATGGGAGGTAAAATTTCGTCTTGACAAATTTCCACTTAAGGCATGGAAATTTTGTGGATTATTCCGTGTGGCAAATTTAGCTACTTCACCGCCACTTCTCCAGCAGAATATAAATTCACTGCATCTCTACTTGCCACTTAAATATTGTTGCAATATTGTTTATTACAAGGAGTACTTACATTTAGAGTTGGTCACTAGTAGTGAGAATAACAATAGATTGAATAAATGACTTCTTGTTCACTTGGTTTGGGTGGCCAGAAACATATTTTATAGGGTGTTTGTGCAACTCTCCCCACCTTAGTGTGGAGTCTCTGGGATTCTGTTTTTAACTTTTTGAAAGTGAAAAAAGAATTAGAGTTAAACAATCAGCTACATCAGCAGTCTTTAAAGAATGTGAACAATTGTGTGTTCTTAGGGCTGTGGGTGGAGCCTACAGCCCTTCTGTCATCAATCAGACTATAGCTCTAAAACAGCTTTTCAAGGAACTCAGTTTTTAGACTTTTGGAAGTATTCCTCTACAGCTGCAAATAAGTGCCCTTCCCCTCTGATTTTGGCTATTTGCTGCTCTATGTTAAAGGCATCTGAAGGGAAGGGGGATGCTATTGTATTGTGCCTCAGAACTTCTCAGGCTATTAACAACAACAAAAAAAAACCTTTTAAACTACTGTTTCTATCATCTCTCCAGCTCAGTCTAATAGGGGTTAACTCATTATATGATGTCTGAAAAACACTGAGCCTCTACAGTGTCAGATTACAGACAGTGGTCTGTGAGCTAGTTCATTCCTATGAGCACACATACGAACTGCAGGACAAGGGGGAGCTGTAGCCCCATCACTTTTTTTGGCCTGAAGGATCTTGCCCTTTAAACAAACAAGCAAAAAATGTAAGCATAAACTAGCATGACAGAGTTAATTAAGTCCAGCTGCCCAGCCACACATAGAAAATAGCTTGTTTGCTGCTTCTGGAGTCGGAAGTGTCAAGTGGAAAGTGCTTTGTCTGTGTGTGTGTGTGTGTGTGTGTGTGTGTGTGTGTGTCTGTGTCTGTGTCTGTGTCTGTGTGTGTGTGTGTGTGTATGATCCTGCTTTGGGATGGGTGGGTCATGTGATGCAGGCTGCTCATCTTTTATCAAGGATTTATGGTCTGAGGCTCAGCTGCACTGTTTGAGCCCTCCCACATAGCAGAAGGTCAGTGTAAAACTGTTATGTTTCCATCCTCCAGACAGACAGTTTCAAAAATAAACTAAAAGGAAAAAAAATAACGTAATTTTATAAAAATATATATATATTTTCCTTTGGTAACCAGGTAAGGCCAACTAGGCATAGGTGCTTATCTCTAGGGACAACCCAGGAATACTGGGGAGATTAAGTGACTTAATCAGAACCACACAGTATGGAAATGGAGAGTGTGGGAATCAAACCCATGTCTGAATGCTGGATGTACAAAACTCATTTATAGCTCATTACTCTAACCTCTAGGCTATACTGCCAGACCCATAAACAGTGAATAATTTAGACTAGGCTGTTAATATCTCAAAGGAGAAGTGCCTTGAATCAGCAAACATGCATTTTTGTAGACATAGATGTTATTTTTTTTAAATATGAGTTTTCATTTTGTTACTGCTTAATCTGAACTGGCCTTTTGGTAAATTCAGTGAGTGTTTCTGATTCACACACTGCTGGCATTGACCATTTTAGAACAGTATGATCTTGTCAAGAACTTACATTGCTGGTACAATGCATCTGTCTTCTAATTTAGAATTCTTAGGTTCATAAGGACATAAACAACATCATACAATTCTTAGATGGCACTTTGCAGCAATATATAACCCTTAAATATCCAATGGGTTAACTAAAAAGCCAGCAAAAGTGGTACAGAAACAGAAGATTATATGAAAAAAAGCTTCTACAGGAAACATTACTCACAGGTTCAGTGCAGTTCTCCTTTAATTAAGCTTGTAGGGAATGTCAGGTATTTTATCTAAATGGTAAGAAACTCTGTTTACAGGGATTTGGAGCAATCTACAGGGAAATTCTTCTCATAGACTTCCATTAGCTATATGGGAAAACAGAGGAATTTGGCGCCCACTGGAAATAATGAAATCTATAGGAAAACATAGGAAAATTGCTCTGCAGTTACAGGAGAAAGGCAAACTTAATATGGGAGCAGTCAACACACACACACACACACACACACACACACACACACACACCAGTAGCATTTACTCTGACTAAATAAATTCAAGAGGACTGATTTAGCAGCATGGCAGTTTTTGACGATTATGGGCTGGATATTCAAAAGGGTTGCGCAATGCGCAAGTCAGAAAATGCGCCATTCTGCGATATTCAGCAGGAGGCAGTTGAGCCACTGAGAACATGCTGAGCAACAGCGCAATGATAATGAAGGCATGTGCAACCGAAGGGGGTGGAACCATGCATAAAAGGCGCAGTGCAATGTTCAAAGACTTGCGCAATGCGCAACAGTGGAGCAGGCGGAAGTTGCGCTATAGCGGAAATGATCCAAAATAAAAAGGAGCAAGAAAGAGGCACAAGAACGCTACAGGGAAGCCACATGAGACAGAGGCAGAGACAGGCACAGGGAAACAGGGAGAAAGAGGGCAGGCCAGGAAACCACACCACACAAAAGGGCAAGGAAGGTGTGGCGGGCTACAAGAGCAGAGGCCAGTAGGTGTACCGGTGCAGGAGGTAGCAGTCAGGACAGCGGGGGGAACAAAGCAACATCAGCTGGGGGGGAACACAAGCCAGGGACATGGACAGTGCCAAATTCCACATGGATGCCGTAATGAGGGGGTGAGAAGGTATGCTGTAGGGGGACGTGGCTGTGGAAGGGCCCGTCAGCGGTATGCTCCCAACAGGCAGTACCGAGCCCACACCAGCTTTGAGCTGTACACAGATGTTGAGACAGTGGGCTGGTACCACCTGAACAGGGCAATACTGAGGCTGCAATGTGAGTTGTGCAGTGATGTGATGCAGGCACCCACACGATGGAGTCACGCTCTGTCAGTGGAGACAATGGTAACAGCCTGCATATGCTTGCTCTCCACGGGTACCTTTCAGAGACCAACAGAGGATACCACAGGCATAACACAGTCGGCCACATCATGCATCCTCACCCAATTCCTCAGCACACTGCTGCCACATGCTGCGGAGTACATCCATTTCCCCAGCACTGCGGCAGAGTGCACAGCAAACATACAGGAGTTCCACAGGGTAGCACGTATGCCTGGCATGCTAGGGGAGATAGACTGCACCCATGTGGCCATACACACACCACCTGGCCCCGATGGGGCTGCCTAAATGAATCGTAAGGGATATGCCAGTGTCAACTGCCAGGTGGTGTGTGATGCCAGTGGGCGCATCATCAATGTCTGTGCCACGAACCCTGGGGGAGCACATGATTCCTTCATCTGGCACCAGTCAGCACTGTGCCACAGATTTGAGAGTGGGGAAATCCCCACAGGTCATCTAGTGGGTGAGTCTGTATGTAGAACTGACATATCATGGGCAAGGGGGGGTATGGCCAGAGGTGCCATGGGTGTGGCCCACGGGCTTGGGGCAGTCTGAGCCTGAACAAGACACTAACCTCCACCATCTCCACACAGGTGACAGTGGATACCCACTCGGTCCATGGCTGCTCACACCCTACCGGTGGCCCACGACCCCATCACAGCAATGCTTCAATGAGGCACATGCCACCATACGCAACATCATTGAGCGGGTGTTTGGGATGCTGAAGGTGTGTTTCTGTTGCCTGGACACCTCTGGTGGTGCCCTACAGTATAGCCCCTCAAAGGTCTGTGGGATATTCCTGGCCTGTTGCATCCTGCACAACATGGCCAAAGACTGTGGGATAGCCGTACAGGTCGAAGGGGGGACAGCGATGGGAACGATGGTGATGCCGATGATGATGGGGATGGGCAGCCCCCCCTTGGCTGACGGGACCCCCGACTGATCCGGCTGGCACAGCTGCACTGGGACACCATCACAGAGAAGCACTTCAGCCAACACAGGTAAGTCATGGTGCCATGTGCAACCACCAGTGGCTAGGGCACAACCCACATACATGCATGGAAACATACCAGGGGTGCATGCTGCTAAGGGATGTGGCAGGGCACAGAAGCACACACATACAACCAGGGAGGGGTGAACAGTAACGCGCCACATGGACAGACACACACACACGCAGACACAATAGGCACAAAGTGCACAGGGGTCAAGTGCAAAACAGAGCCGGAATGCAAACACTAGTAACACACATGTCCACAGGCCACCACGTCCACTGACTGTCTATGTGTGTGTGTCAGATGCTGGGCACCATCGCACTTTGGTGTACAGCGCAATGCGGGCATCATCATGCACACGTACTTGTGGACAGCAGTCGGGAGGGTGTGCAGGTGGACCGTGTGTCTGCATGCAGGGCCGGGCACCCACCCATGCACTGCCCACCGAAACACACAATGCACATAGAGCAGCACCAGACAGTGCCTGCGCTGGGAGACCGGTCAGTCTTGTGGCACAGTGCCACATCCGCCTCGGATGCATGGGTGGCCCCAACGAGACCCAGCAGCACTGGCAGGCTGACCACGGGCCTCATGGGGTGGCACCGATGGTCCACCAGGGGTTCCACTGTGCGAATGCGACCGTGCCCGCACATGGGTCTGCAGCACACGAAAGTACCTGCACCAGGAGTACGCGGGATGCCCACAGCTGAACCTGGTGTCGACAGGTGGGTGTCGCACAATGCCGGGAATGGGGAGTGGATAGCGAACTGTGCAGTGTGAGCAACGCATGGGCAGCTGACTGTGTGCCCATTGTGGCCATGACAGCGATGAACGCCTGTGTTTGCCTGTCAATGGCAGCGGTCACATCCTCCCACAAATAGTCAATCCATGACAGGATCCTATCAGTGTCCCTGCTGTGTTGCTCCTCGACCCGCTCCAGAGCCACACACAGTGCCTCCACGGACGTTGAAAGCTGCATCTGCTGCTGTACTGATGCCTGCAGTAGGCGGGTGTGCTCGTCAAAGAGGTCATCTGCCAACTCAGCATCCCGTCCATCAGGGTATGGAAGGGCCTGATGTTCAGCACCCCTTGAGGGTGGGCGCTACTCACCAGGACCAGGTATGGGCAAGTCCACAGGTGGTGCACAGACGTCACCGCTGAACCCTGAACCCCCAGTCCCAGTGGGCGACTGCTGCTGCTGCCCCTCTGCCTGCTGTGCCCAAGGGATCAGTTGTTCTTCCACTGTGGCCGCCACAGCCCCACTGTCCTGACCAGCCACTGGTGCTGCCCCACTGGTGCTGACAGGCACAGCCTTGGACTGTGCTGACATGCTGGAACACATGTCGGAACCAGCCAGGTCCATGGGCATGAGCTGGCCTGCTGTGTGTCCATTCCGTGGCACACACATGTCACTGCCCATGACGGTCGTGTCTTCATCATTGGTGCAGGTCTCTGCCACAGCCACAGCCACAGCATGCTGGCATCCTTGGATGCCAGAATGCTGAGACACAGGAAGGACCTCCCCCACAACTGTCTCAACGACATCAGTGTGGACAGCCAGGCAGACCCACTGTTGTAATGCTCGACGGATACCTGTGGAGGTGGATGTTCCCTCCTCCAACTCCAGATGACTGTCCTCAGTGGACAGGCCCTCCATCGCTGACCACTGCAGACGTGCAGAATCTGTAACAGGAAGTAAGGTCACGTTACTGCATGTGATCTACCCTGCCCCCCCGACAGACCATGACTTACCATGCAGTCATGGGCTACCACCTGTCTGGAAGCCACCTCCTGGAATGCCCTCTATGGCACTGCACTGCATGCTTGCAGCAAGCCTGTCCTCTGCCGGTGTCAGCTGCACCACCTCTGGCTGGCCCCTGCCTGTTGCAGACACGTGCCGCCCTGATGGCAGCCTCCTTCTCCTTCACCCTCCTCCTGTCGGTACCCATCTTCTTCTTCTTACACTCCTGCACGGAGCACTGGTGGCTGCCTTGCAGGTTGACGGCACATGCCACCCCCTCCCATGCAGCAGCATGGGCCTAAGGGGTGCCCCGCCGTCCACTGAGCAGTGGCTCCTGATCGAGGTAGGCCTCGAAGAGTGCCTCCGTCTCGGCCTTGGTGAAATTGGGCCTCCTCTTCAGCCCACCATCGTTGTCCTCCTCACCCAGAACTCGCTCAGTCATTATTCAGCCTGTGAGGATGACAGTGGTTACCTGTGACTGTGCAGTACAAAGCAAGTCCCTGATACCACAGTCCAGAACCCCACACAGCATGCAACTCACCAATAAACTGCAGTAACTGAATATGGCCACTGTAGAACAGTGTCGCATTTTTATAGTGCAATCCATGCAAATTAGGTGAGGAGCAACTTTAATGAGATGCAAATCGCGCTGCTGCGCCATTGCATGGCTGATCGGATGATTAGCATATGACGGATGAATATCGCTCTTTTGCGCTTTGCACAATTTTGTTGAACATGCTGAGCCAATGGCGCAGTCCTGTGGCATGCGTAGTACACCTCGCTGCGCATGCCCAGGTAGCTTACGCAGGTGTCTGCCATACTGATGATGTGCTGTGCGTGGTAGGCAATGCAGGGCATGGCCACCATTGTGCCAGTGGCGCTATGGTGAGGGTCACTACATGGCGCTGTGGTACAACTGCGCAATAGTTCACTGTAGTGCTGGCACACAGGCAACCAATCACGCTAGACACATAGATGTCCAATGGTGCTGTGCATGGCCTTGTGCCAGAGACCCATGGCCCTGTGCCCGACCTTTGCCCCCTTGGTGCCATATGTCCGGCATGGCTGCACCTCTATCATGCTGTTCGGTAACAGCGCGATTGGGAATGGCGGCACTGTACCACGCAGCAGTTCCACATGGGATGCCGCACTGCAGAGCACCATATTGCCTACTATAGCGGTTGAGATGGCACACAGGACAGCCCCACAATGGAGTGCCCTTGAGCTGGCCAACCTTGTGGCCATTGTGGAGCCACACTATGGCCCACACTTTGGAGAAGAGGCACTGGACAGGGCCAGGACCCAGGTCTGGCAGGAGGTGGCCACTGACCTGGAGGCAGCCACTGGACACAGGAGGACAGCTGGAGCAGTGCAGGCACCGTTACGAGGACCTTAGGAGGAGAGAGCTGGAGCTACTTGCCCATCTGCAGTCGTGTGCCAGGAGGGGCATGGTGCATCGTCCAGGTGGGTGATACGTCTACACACTTGTATCGTCCATATGGGTAGCACTGTCTTATGTGTCCAGCACATAGGGGAGGGATAGTCTAGGGTTGACTGTGGCGGTGTTTACAGGGTATGGGGTGGAGGGTCTGGCTGGGTGGGTGGGCACACACATTGGGGCAGGGGACTTTGCTTTGGGTTTGTACTGATGTTTTTCTCTCCTTTTTTCTCCCACAGGTGTGGACGAGCGGTGGCGGATGGTGGAGCAGCAGCAGAGGGAGAAGGACAAAGCACACAGGTGTGTTGGGGACCAACACCACCGACAACGGCCCGATGAGGGTGAGTGCCATGACACCATGATTACTATTGCATGCTGTGTAACAGAGTGGGAAGCAGGGCATGGCCACCATCCATGGACACCACTGCCATGCACGCGACTTGTGACAGTCAGCACTGTCCAGTGGCACTGCATGTCTGGGAGTGCGTCAATGGTGGTCCATGCATGCACTGGGCACATGGCTGTGGCACTGCCTGCACACCGCATAGCCACGTTACTGTACAGCCTTGGTTGTGCTGTGCTGGACATGGGTGGTGGGTGTGTGCAGTGGTCCACATGGCTGTTGCTGCCTGGTTGGGCATGTCTTGTGGACATGGTCACTGTGGGTGGGTGCACACCATAACAGGAGCATGGCACATGGCTGTATGCCATGCATAATGGGTGGGCTGCAGAGGATGGACAGTCACACCTATTGACTCTGATCCCTCATCCTAGGTGAAAGGATACTCCTGCAGATCCAGCAGGCTGTGCAGGAGCTGCTGCAGGTGGCACGGGAGTCCCTGACCATACTTAGGGACATACACCAGCATGGGGTCAGGAGGAGGAGACGGGCCAGGCGACAGCCCCAAGTGAAGGAGGACCAGGCTGGCTGCTAATGTCTGCAATAACCTGCCTATAACTTCCCCCCTTTGACCAATCCTCACACCCCGCCTTCCCTCTCCCATATGTTCACCCCTGCCCCTTACCCACCCCCACCTTGTTTCTGTCCCTCCCCCCCATTTGTACATAGTTTACTGTATATAGTTGTGTTTTATATTTTACAATAGATATATTTTGATATGAATACTGTGGTGGTCTCTGATTTGCAGTTGGATATAGGTGTTCAGCTGCAGTGGTGTGCATGGCATCTGGGGTGGTTCAGTCATGGGTATGTGTGTGTGTGCGTCGGGAAGTGTCTATGGTGTGGGAGTGGCTATCAGTCGGTGTCTATGGTGTGTGTGTTGTTCTCTGTGCATTGTGTTACTGTGTTCTGTGGTCCATGGTGCATGCTCTGTGTCCATTGTGCCCCTGTCAACCCGTCCATGGCCTGTGCAGCTGACACCCTTGCATGTCTGTGGCCTGCAAGGTCTGCTGCCTTGTCAGTGGTGGCTGTCCCTGCAGGTCATCCACTGTGACCATCACAATGCTGGGTTGCCTCCTGTCACTGGTGTGGGGCATGTTTGTCTTGCGTGACATTGTGGGCTCCGCAGTTGATGTCCCACCTCCATGCTGTGGCTTGTGTGTGTTGCAGGGGCTGTGCACCACTGTCTGTGACTTGTGCTCCAGGCATATGATGGTGGCGTGTGGGAAAAACAGTGCATGCACAGGGTGGGTGTCACCCCTGTGCCATGGAGGACTGCAGGCTGAGTGTGCTCAGTTTTCATGGGCCCACACTGGGGGCTTGGTTGCCACACTACTGCGTCCCTGTGTTATTGTCCCCATGGGTATGGGTGTGTGTTTGCCCCTGCACTGTGTTGCATCCGGTGTGCTGCATGCTTCCATGCACCACTGTGGGTGTCTGTGCTGGCTGCTGTGGCTAGTGGTGGGTCGGGATGTGTCACTTGTCTACTGTGCAGGGTGCTGTCTCAATGGTGGTGGTGTCAGGGGCACGCCCTTTCCTGTGTGGGGTACCTCTTGTGCTGACACATGGTCGGTCTCTCAGCTGTGCCTCAGGGGGATTGTGCGTGTTGGCACTGTGTCTGCCATTGTTGCATTGCCATGTGCTGCCACCCATTGCTGGGTGCTCATGGTGGGGCTGGCTTGTATGGTTCTGTGGTACACGAGGTTGCAGTGTGACAGTGGGGGTGGTGGTATGCATGGGGTTTCCTGCAGTGGTCACTACTCATGGGGGGTGTCTGGGGTCACAGTGCAGGATGTGCTGTGCACTGGGGGCTGGTGTGGCACGGGTGGTCCGCCCCTCCTTGTCGCGGCAGTCTCAGCTTGCCGGTTGGGTGCTGGGGCACCATGGCCCTGCTGTGCTTTGTTTGCTTGTCACCATGGGCCGGGTGGATATTCCAGCCTCCCCAGTTGTGCTGTGCTTAGGTGTGGGGGCGCATTGTCAGTCTTCTGCTGTGTGTTCCTGTGCCCATCTGTGGCATGGGTGGTGGGCCCCTACCTACCTCTCTGGTTGTGCAGTTACATTGCTCTGCTGCTGGGTGGCTCCCTGCTTGCGCTATGGCGCCTCTGTGCTGCTCAGCTGGGCAGCCCTTGTTGCGCCATAGCGCATCGTATCTGCTCAGCTTCCCCTTCCTAGTTGCGCTATGGCGCAGGTTGTGCAATAGTCAGACGTTAGCTGTTGGCGCAATTTGGCTTGCTCCTTTTTTGAATATCGCGTCTATTGCGCATGGGCGTAATGGACTTGTGCTTGCTCCTGCTATTGCGCACTTTTTGGGTGCAGTTTGAATATCCAACCCTATGACTAAACAGCACTATATCACACCAACAAGAAAATAACTTTGGTCATTTGGTAACTTTTCACAGCCCTATCAGCTCTGGCTAGAACTTGTCTAAACTAGGGCCACTTTCAAGCATAACGGGGTTGACAGTGTCCCTTTACAAAATTGGTGGTTAATGGTAGGGAGCTTAGTGTTCCCCTGAAAATAGCTGAATCTCGGAGTTCTAAGTTTTCTTACATCTCAGGTTTCAATTTAAAGGTAACAGGTGATTATTTTTATAATTCTGCTGTTGATGGTTCCCCTAGGGACAGAACAGCTCTCAATTTACTACTGGTGAAATTTTGAAACTTATTTCTTCTAGTCTGGAGAGGGGCAGTGATTGTGGGGATGGTTTACATTGTTGATCCTTTTTGGCTTATTGCTCCATATATTGCATCTCCCATATGTTGTATTTTTAGCCTATCTCTAACTTCTCAACAGTTTCCTTCAAGCTGGGATTGTTTCAGAGTTGTTCCTGTGCCTAAACAAATCTCATGCTGTTTTTATCAATTATTTTTGGCCCATTTTAGTTTCACATCCTATTAACAAATTGCTAGATAAAATTGCTACTAATCAATTAAATTGCTATTTTGAAAAAGGTAGTATCTTTTCACCCAACAGCATGGATTTCCTAAAGGTTTTGGGACAGGGATTGCCATGTTCAGGTCCTCCAACTCAGACCTTTGTGGTATGGATGCAAGGCTTGTAACAGGGGTCATGTGTGTTTACATATCCAAGGCAAACAACCTGATTGATCATAACCTTCTTTTTCCCCAGATCCCCTCCAATAAAAACACCGACAAGATTGTGTGTGGTTGCTCAGTTCGGTAAGTAGTTTACTGATGTTCACATTTCCATATTGTCAATAACTGATCACTCTCTTTGTCCTTTTACACACAGTTCAAATCATATTCATAATACATATACATCTATACATCATATACATCATATTCTTATTCAATTCCTCCATCTCCTTCCTTCCTTTTTTCCCTTCTACCCCCACGTACATCATGGGGGTGGCCCAGTCTCTTCCAATTTTGTTGTCAAGGGGTACTAGCATACACATCGTGCCCCTGCTTCTATCTTATTACCCTGCATCTTATTTCATGTTTCCCCTTTTAAAATCCTCTTTTCTTTCCTGCCTTACTCCCCTTTTTCCCCCTTTTTTTGCCATCCACCTTCAGCAGTCCACCTGTAGCACTCCCCCACTGTGCTCCACCTGCCACAGTGGTGCGCTGTGCTCCACCTACCACAGTGCTCCTTCTGCTACTTCTCATAGGGTAGGTGGGTGGGAAATTCTTTGGAGCAATTTGTGAGCTCCTGCCCTTGTGCAGCCCCTTATCAGGCCCCATTATGGCCCAGCCCCTTGTTTGGCTTTACCAATCCTTAGCTGCCACAACACCGCTCCCACCCCTCCCCTTCTCCGCCTACTTTGTGACCTCACTAAGATAATCCCTCCTTCTGTGACCTCATCTCTCTCTTCCTCCTCCTCCTCCTGACCCTCCCTCCCCTCCCCAAGCCTCCACTAATCCTGTCTGAGCCTTGGGACAATGTGATCTGCCCCTTCAATTGGGCAAACCCTCTTTGTCCCCAGATCCCTTCCAATGAAAACACCGACAAGATTGTGTGTGGTTGCTCAGTTCGGCAATTAGTTTACTGATGTTCACATTTCCATATTTACAATAACTGATCACTCTCTTTGTCCTTTCACACAGTTCAAATCATATTCATAATACATATACATCTATACATCATACACATCATATTCTTATTCAATTCCTCAATTTTCTTCCTTCCTTCTTTCTTTCTGTCCCCTAGACGTACATCATGGGGGGACCGGTCTTTCCTCTTTTGCTGTCAAAAGATACGAGCGTACACATCATGCTCCTGCTTCTATCTTATCACCCTTCGTCCTTTTTCATGTTTTCTCTTTTAAAATCCTCTTTTCTTTCCTGCCCTACTCCCCTTTTTTTCCATTAGTCCACCTCCAGCTTGCGATGGATGGTGGACTCCCCCCCTTTTTTTACCACCCTTTTTTTAATCTTATCTCTGCCTTCTCCTCACAGACAACCCTTTTCCTCATCCACACCTTGATGGCATTTGCCATTTCTTGGTTAAATAGAGCCAGCCCCACATCAGAGAGATGCACCCCATCTCCCTGGAAGTATTCGTCTACCTGTTCCTGAATCATATGGTGAATTACCAGTCCCCCCGTACCTCAAATAATCTGCCCACCCGTGTGTTCATCCACTTCCTGGCCCTGTCCATGCCTTTGTGGCTCTCCTCCCTGCGCCACACCCTCTTTGGTGTGATGCCTGTCCAGGCCAATGTCACCTCCTGCCACCATTGTTTAATTGTCTGCACATCCTTTTTTATGTGGAAAAATATGTCCAACCATGGCCGTGTCCCCAGGTCATTGCCACCCAGATGCATGATGATGAGGTCTGGTCTTCCGTGGACTTTCCCAACTTCCCTAAGCTCCAGCAATAGCTGTGCCCACTTCATCCCCCTCTGACCTTTCCACCTTAATCGGATGGTATCACTATTCAGGTACAGCTGCTTGCCCCCTAGTCTCCTGACAGCCCATTTTTTCCACCCAGTGGATAAACGAATGACCACACATCCAACTCTCTAATCGCTTGGGTTTGCCTGTGTGCAGAAAACATATTGTATTAGTAGTATCCTGTTCCCTCCCCACGGCCCCTCTCCCCCCAGCCTCCGTACCTACTATGGGAGACAAAAGAACAACGTTAGTGTGGAATCTTGTGTATGTATTTCTTATAACATTCAAATCTCCACCTTCCCTTTTCCATGATTGCCTCTGCAATGTCCCCTTGCACTGCCATCACTGAGGCCGCCCCGATCCTGAATGAATGTGAAGAGTAACCTTCCAATGGCTCGCCCAAAAATCTGAGGCCCTTGCTCAGCACTGCCGTCACTTGATATCCAGTGACTGGCTTCCCGTCCCCATGTATGAACAGGGTGGAGTATCCCCTTGTTGGCCACCCAGCCGCGTACACATGCAAGGCCTCTACCAGGCAAATGGCTGCATTGCTATGCTTCCACAACCATACTCTGCTGCCCTGCCCCTGTTGGTCTGTCTTTGAATGTCTCACTCTTACTGCTACAGCCTCTGTGCCCCATTCTATGTCCTCCCATTGTAGCCCGCCACCATCTGTCTTCCCGCCGTGGCCCACTACCTTGCTTAGCCTGAATGCCCCGCCGTACATAGTCAGATACAGAGCCTGAAACAAGACTGCCTCACTCCATGAGCTAGCTACTTGGTGTAGTGCACCCCCCAGTCTGGCCAATAGGCTTTCCCCTATTAGTTTCTTGGTGTCCTGCTTCTTGTCTGCCCCCCCCAGGCCCAACCCTGCATCATTCGGCAAATCAGGTTTCTCTTCGTGGGGTCCTCCCACCCTTTTAAGGTACATAGTTGTCCTATGGCCACCAGGTGAACCCCCATGGCGACCTATGCCATGCCCTGTTGCCAACCCGCCACTATGAATCTGGCCACCTGCTCCTGTGTTACTGCCCCACCTACTTGTCTGCCGTATTGTTCCCGAAATTTTTGAAATACCCTCCATGAGGTCTCATAAGCTCTAAGGGTCCTTGGGGCCCAGGAGTTCCAGAACAATACTTCAGCTCCCCCGATCCAATCGTCCACATGTACATCGGAATGGTGGTCCCTCGGCCTTTGCTCTGGATGCGGTGGTCCAGAATTTGTCCATCTGCATGCGGGAGAAGCAGTCAGCTATCATGTTTTCCACACCATTAATGTGCCTAGCCCTGAATGACAAATTCAAGGTCAGACCTAAACACACCATCCTCCTTAAAACCTGCATTACTCTTTCTGACCTAGTCGGCTTATTGTTCGGAACCTCCACGATCACCTGATTATCACTCCAAAACATGACCTGTCTGTTCCTGAGCTTCCCACCCCAGATTACCATTGCCACCCAGATGGGAAATATTTCTAGGAACGTGATATCCTTCATCACTTCTCTTTTTACCCATTCTTCAGGTCACGGTTCCGTGAACCATTTACCTTGGAAGTAACCCCCCATCCCAATCCCCCCAGCTGCATCCGTATAAAGCTGGAGGTCATGTTGTAGAGCTAATTATCTTGCCAGAATGTCTGACCATTATACACCGGTAGGAAATGCTCCCACACCGCCATGTCCTCTCTGGTCTCTTTATTGAGGTCTATCCAATGATGGGGCTGCTTTGCCCCTCGCATTTCCCAGCCTAGATGCTGTGTAAACGTGCACCCCTGCACAATGGCCCTACATGCAAAGTTCAAATGCCCCATCAGCTGCTTCGCCTGCTGGAGCTGTACCCTCCTATTTCCACCAACCTGCCTCAACAGCCCTTGCAGTTTTTTGACCTTCTGTTCTGGTAACCGGTACAACTCTCTCACCGTGTCCAGCTCCAAACCCAGGAACTCTATCACCTGGAGTGGTCCCTCAGTTTTATCATCCGCTAGCGGCACCCCCAATTCCTGGCATAATACCTTGAAATCCCGCAACATCCCTTCTGTCTCCTTTCTTCCTTCCCCTATGAACAAAAAGTCATCGAGGTAATGCACCACTGTTCTGTATCCAAACCGCAACTGGAACAGCCATTGCAACCAGGTACTAAACATCTTAAATGTGCCGCATGCTATTAAGCACTCCATTGGCATGGCCTTGTCGAAGTAATTCAACCCATCCACCTGGAAACCTAACAGATCCCAGTCCGCCGGATGTACTGGTAGTAGCCATAATGTGATTCTATATCCGTCTTGGCCAGCCATGCCTGCTGTTTAGACCTAATGAGTCACACTGTCTCCTCCAATGTGGTGTAGGTAACCCTGCTGTCTTCCTCCCCTATGGCATCATTAACCGAGTCCCTTCTGGGTATGAGAGGTGGTGTATCACACTGTATTCACCCAGCTGCTTTTTGGGAAGCAAACCCAGCAGAGATACCCACAGGTTTGGCAAAGGGGGTGATTCAAATGGACCTTCCACCCGCCCCACTGCTACCTCTTTCTGGATTAAGCGTGTCAGCAGCATGCTTTTACCTTGGGCAGACTTAAGGTTCTTTGCCCTTGTCCTCTTCCTAACTCTCCGAAACTTTAAATTAAACCCTGATAGAAAACCTGTCCCCAACTCCTTGACTGCCACCTGGTAAGGGTAGCCCTCCAATCCCTTTTGAATCACTGCCACCCTGATCGGTATCCACGACAACCTAAAAGTGCCTGTAGAAATCTCAGTTATCCTGATGTCATGTTTGGTAGGGGTGTCCCCTTCCTTCCCCATTTGCCCGGCATCTATTTCCCCTCCCCCACTGCTGTCCCCAAAATGCCCCCTGGTTGGCCCGAGAGGGCTGTTGGTACCCCTGGTCCTGTCCCCCGGGGCCCTTCTCCCAGCTGTACCTGCACTTAGCCACTGGGTGGTGCCCCCCACCCTTGGAACAAACGTGTCAGCATCGACAATTAGGCCGTGAACAGAATGCCCAACTGTATCCCCAACATGCCTTCAACACTGCTCCCACTCTCCTGTCTCCCTCGGCCTCCTTTTCTGTTGGCCCCATATGAATTTTCAACCACAGATCTATCTGTCGCGCATCCCATTTTACATCCTCAAAATGCCCATCCTCTTTCTGAATTTCTCGTCATACCTCAGCCAACTATGCCCCCCTTTTTTGTATGCATTTTTGATGATAAGGAAATAAGTCAAAAGCGGGGTCGCCAGCTCCAGCTTTTTCTCGATGGTGATGGTTGTGAAATACGTAAAGCCTTTGGACCAGTTGTCCCAGGTCTTTCCTTTTCATGTCTTGCCCTCTTCTCCCTTGCCTAACAACACCACTGCAATTGCCATGTCCTTCTCGAAACTGTCTTTCTCTTCAAACATATCCATGTGGTCCACGTTCGCCAAGGTGAGGACGTCAACATATTACCCTTTCCATATTTTCTCCTTTATGGCCACCGGCATGTGGTCCACTAACCTGACTCCCGGTGCCCCCAACTCCCTTCCGGACATGGGTCACCCTGGTGACCCCCATCCATCCCAGTCCCTTTTATTTCACCTAAGGCTTTTTCCAACTGCCCCAGTCCATTTTCCCCCATACTTTTTAGCATCTGTTCCATGTATTCCTTCACACTACTTTCTAGTGTCATGACTGGATTACCTGCAGGGCTTGGTTGTGGGATGCTGGGCCCCGGTTTGGGGTCTCCCATTGTCGGCATAGGCCCAAGAGGCAAATGCAACTGCCACTAGCCTAGTGTAAAAAAATATATATATATATATATATATATACTCTGTTTGACAATGCTCACTGAGCGGCCCCCCTTACTTTCCCTACTTATTCCTCCTCCCTATCTCCCTCCCTTCTACTCCCCACCAGCTCTCCCCGACCATAAGTTTTGCACCTTTGTTATCTTTAGCTCGTTGGAGATTGTACTCTATTGTAACAAAATTGTAATTGAACTGTAACTTTTGTTTGTAAGTACTGTGTCCCTTGTACTACTGTTCTGATGTCCTCTTTGTGACGAGGTACCTTTGTAAATGAGCCTCTGGCTCAAAGGTTTCTAAACTGATGTTTAACTAAATAAAATAAATAAATAAATAAGAGGCGGCAGCATCAGTTCTGGCACCAGGATTGGGGTCACCAGGGTGGGGGGGTTCAGGCGCTGGTGCAGGAACGGGGGAAGGGGCTGGTTCTAGTACTGGGTTAGCAGGAGGTGGACCTCGAGGAGCCGCCGGTGCTGGCACCAGCTCCACAGGACAGGGCTCAGGTGCCCATGGTCACTTTGGTGTCCTCTTGTCCTTCCCCTGCCCCTTCCACTGCTTCCCCTTCCTCTTCATGCCTAGGTCACCCCCATCTGGTTCCGCCACCTCCAATAGTCAGTTGACTTTCTCCACGAGGTCCATGACTGCTCGATAACACTCCTTCTTGTTGGGCTTCCCTTTCTTTGGTGCCATCTTCTCAGATACTTACTAAAAGAACAAAATAATCATCATAGCCATCCGTCCTTTTTTTTTTTTTTTGATCCAGCCCCTTGTACCCAGGACCACTCACCCATTGCCACCGGACCTTGTATGCGCCCCGGCTTGTGTTAGTTGAGGGCCCGTGCTGCCTTGTCCTGATAGGCTGGTTGTCCCCCCCCCAGCTTTTCCTCTGCCACCACTGGTCAAGCTTGTGGGAAGGAACAGCAGGGCTGACTCCTCCTTTCTATTGGTCCAATTGCTGTTTTTTTGTTTTTGCACCCATTGGTCATTACTTTCAGTTCCTGGTGCCCCCCCAGGCCCTATACCACGTGGAACATGCCATCCCATGGGGTAGGCCCGGGCCCTCCCTGTTGTTCCCCATTCCTTCATGTTTTACATAAAAAAACACCTTTTCTTAATAAAACCCAGGAATTAAACTGTGCTTGCGAATGGGGGCTAACTAAGTAATACGGCCATCCTGCTAAACAAACAGTGTCCTTGCATGGGTACTCTGCCCCTCTCCCCCCAGGCCAGAAGACTGGAGGGGATATGGGGTCCAGGCCCCACACATCCCGAGCCATACCACGAAATACTTCATATACTTTTAATTTTATATTGCCTGTCATCCCCCTGCTGCCCTGTAGGCTTGTAGTCCCATCCCTCAACCACCGTTGCACTTCTGTCCTGGTGCCCCAGGCCTCTACCGCATAGTGATGACGTCAGACACCATCCCACGTGGTAGTCCCCGGCTTCTGTTCATTTTTGCTTTCTGCCCCTTATCCTTGAGTCCCACCCTGTGAAATGGTCGCTCTAAAAAACATTCTGGAATGTTAATCCCCCACCAACTGTATTCTGCCATCACCCACTTTGCTTGTGCTCATCTCCCTCCCCCGGCCCTGCACCGTGCATTCTGTGAGTTTGGACCTTCTACTTGAAACCCCTTTTCTTTTCGCCATGCTCCAGCACCTTTTCTCTGTCTCACACAGCGCTGACTGGCCTTACATGCTCCTGATTCGAACTGGGATGCTACAACTGTCCACCTACATCAGGACTCTGCCTGGCTCCTGCTCCCCAACCCTTTTCTCACGCCCCCCCGCAAGGATCCCCATCAGGCCCGCTTCTTTGGCGCAGAGCAGCCTATTTCAAGGGTACCACCTATCGCTCGTTTGCCTCCTGATCCCCCTAGATGCCTTCGCTTCTTGTGCCTATCCACTGTGCCCCCTCACCCAGCCATTCTCTTTTTTATCCTGATCTCGCTAGATGCATTCACTGCCTGTACCTATCCACTGTGCCCCAGCACCCAGCCATTCTCCTTTTCTGCACCGAAAGCTGCTAATTCAAGTATTAATCTACTAGCACATTGCAATAATACCATGTACAGTGCTCCCCTGTCCTAACGTATCCGTGATACCTCACAATTCTCCAACAGACGTCCACTTGTAGAGCTTCTTAGTACAATTAAAGTGCACCCTACCTGTCCCAATGTGGTTTGCAGGGTTTTGCTCACTTCACCCTACTTCTTAATGCTGCACTGTGGTTCTTCAGCCGTCTCAAGTCTCCTTTTTTCTGTTTTTTTTTTTTTTTTAAATACCCAACTAAACAATAGTTAACTTCTTTGTAGCAATTTTTTGCTCAAAATACCTAACTAACAATAGCCCACTGGCTCCCTGCCGAAACGGATGTGCTTCCAAAAGTACAATTCAATTATCTGGAGCAATTTGTGAGCTCCTGCCCTTGTGCAGCCCCTTATCAGGCCCCATTATGGCCCAGCCCCTTGTTTTGCTCTACCAATCCTTAGCTGCCACCCACCGCTCCCACCCCTCCTTCCCCACCTACTTTGTGACCTCACTAAGATAATCCCTCTTTTGTGACCTCATCTCTCTCTTCCCCTCCTCCCTCCCGCTCCCTCCCCCCCATGCTTCCACTAATCCTGTTTGGGCCTTGGGACAATGTGGTCTGCCCCTTCAATTGGGCAAACCCTCTTTGTTTAAAACTAAGGACACTTGATATTTTGACCAATGTTGTCACTTGTACAAAAGATTACTTGACTGAGTGATCACAGCTTCTAGGGGTAGGTTCTGTTTTCTCCAAATCCTGTACAATTGACACCAAGGGTCTATGCCAGGGCCCTCAATGTTTGTGTTATTTGTTACTTTTCTCCTTTCTGTACAGTACAGTGATTCATTACACTATGCTAAAGGTCTATTCTTTCTAAAATCATGGATTTAGCCATGATATCAAGTAGTCTGGAGTTAAACTTTTGTTCTGTATGTAGCTGGTTTCTTTGCAATTTCTATAATTCTGAATACAAAGAAGAATAAGTCTATGCTTTTGGAACTAAGGCCATGCTAAATGGAGGTCCCTATCTGAAGTTTTTGATAGTTCTAGAACTCAGATTGATCAAGTTACCCAGTTTAATTATCTAGGAGTTTTCCTTGATCTTGGGTTATCTTTTTCTGATCATGATAAAACTGTGTGTCATAACATTAACCAAAAGGTGTGAATTATAAATTGATAAGTTATTATTCTTTTGAAACTAGTAAAGCCATTGCAGTATGTTCTTTGTTAAGACAAGCATGAACAAATTCTGGCCAGAGCCGATAGGGCTGTGATGAGCTGCCAAGTGAGCAAAGGTACACATGTGCGTAGACATTATTGAATGTTTGGGTGTAACTTGCCCATTTTTTGGAGGTATTGCACCAAATTTTCAAAATGGCCTTTTTGGGACCCCCCCCCTACTCATGAAGAGTGCCAGTGTCAGTTTGTTCACGTGTCCTAAAAGGTGATTTTGCAGAGTGACCATGCCATTCTGTACCACAGGTGCAAAACATGTTTCAGGCAGAATGTGATAAATGACAGCTGTACTGTTAAATATAAGGTGCGCAAAAATGGCAATGTTGAAAATGTGGAGTGAAAATATTAAAAATTGGCAATGTTAGGAGCATGCATAGCAACAGCACAATGCATGCTCATAACACAGTCATTTTTTACAATTTTTTCACCAAATTTGCAACATGAGCTTTTTTGGACCCCACCTCATGAACAGTGCCACAGTCATTTTGAGAATCAGTCCCAAAAGGTGATTCCATGCAGTGACTGTGAAATCACCTTTCAGGACTGAGTAATGAAATGCCAGTGAATGTTTTCATGAGGTGGGGTCCAAAGAACCCCATGTTGAAAACTTGGAGTCAAAATTAAAAAAAATGGCTGATTTATCAATGTAAGTTGAAAACCCCATTGAATGGCATCGTAGCATGCTTACCTTTGATTCTTCAGTTTGCGGTTCAGCTTTGAAGAGTGCAGACATGTCCCGGTCCAGGGAAGATGACAGTGCAAACCTCCGGAGGTAGGTATGGGGTAAGGGGGTGGTGTTGGGAGGTGGATGCTCAGTGGGAGGGATGGGATGGGGAGAGGGACTGGGACAATGATGAGGGACTGTTTTCTTTTTCATAGGATAAAAAAAACACGTCAGGGGATAGTTTTCTTTATTTACAGGAAACAAAAAAAAACAGACATTTGGCACACTGGGGTGGGCGCCATGATTGGAGAGGCTACATAATACTGACATGGGGATTGTGGACCCTGATGTTGGTGCATTGACAGGAACTGAGGTAGCGGGGAGGACAGCAGCAGTGGGAGGGTGTAAGATGGTTTTCTTTGTTGCCGGTGCTGGTGGTGGTGATGCAATTATGCATGCATGTCACTCGTGCATGCGCAGTTGCAGTGAATGGTATTTTGCCATTCACAACATGATGGCACCAGCAGAACTGCACATGTGCGCAAGTCATGAATGTGCAGTTCATGCCCAGGAATGTGGAAGTAACAGCTCAAATAGTGCGGCTGCTGTTCCATAGCAGCTGATCATGGTGGAGGGTTTCAAGCTCCGTTGGACTTTCAGAAGGATACTTCGAAAAGTCCAATGGAAGATTCCATGATTGATCATTTTTAGAGCTACGATCAATCCCAAAATGGCTTTAGGCTCCACACACAGCCCAAAAAAGGACCTTCAGTCCAGTGCTCTCACCTGGTTAACAAACTGAACCAATCAATCAACTACTCAACCAGTCTGCGGTTTCCTTCACCTGCCCCACTGTGCTTGTGTCCCCTCAAAAGTGGGTAGTTCTGTTGCTGCATCAGAGCTGTATCCCTTGCTGGGGTGACAGTGGTGAACCATTGCTTGAAAAGCACTGGAACCAGTGGATTTAGCCTCTAGTTCACTTGTGGGGTTCAGTTGTTCCTGAGTGCTTTGCCCTTGTCTCAGTATTGGTTGCAAGCTCTTTTCCTGGCTGGATAGGGGAAGTGCATTTCCTTTTCCAATCCCAAATCCTTCCATTCTGGTAGTCTTCTGCATTGTGGTCAAACTTATGTTGCCTTGATGCTTGGATCCTCTTGTCCTGCATCTGTATGGTTTCATTCAGCCCCTTCTGGTATGCTTCAAATTCTCTGGATGCTGACACTGAGTTGAGTGTAATTTCTTTTTGTTTCAGCTCCTCTTCGTCTTCCTTCCCAATGCCCACTGCATCCTTGGGTATGAGCCAAATGAAAATGTCAGAGGCCTACAGCAGTGACTCCACCTGGACAAGAGGCATGCTTTCTCTTGTCTGAATGCTGACAGTTTCAGGATCCTAAGCCCTCTTGGAACATGGCCAGCTTTCAGATAAGCTTGAAAAGTCTGAAATGCAATTTTAGAAGTAAGAAAGAAATAAATGCCCCAGCTGGGATATGAACCCACAGACCATGAGCCTTAAACATGTTAATAGAGTTTTGTGTTCTGCTAAATGATTTGGAAACAGAAAATGGAAAATATGTTCTCTCAAATGGTTACTCAGCAACTAACTGGCCTCGAGAAGAGACCTTGCTAAAGGTTCAGTCAGGTTAGGAGAAATGTTGACCATATTTGGATTGTCCCAAATTTACCAGTGAGCATTTACATGTGATATTAACTGCCCAGTTCAGGAGGTATTAAAGGGGATGCTATGGCCCTGAACGGTGTGCTACCAGGTTCTCACTGAGGTGAGGTAGGAGACAAAGTAGTTGAAATAAAAGGAAAAAAGACAGGAGAGCTGTCCCTGTCTCTGAGTGCAGCTGCCTCTGACATTTTGATCTGGCTCATACCCAAGGAACATAAATTGGTTGTCCCCTAAATTGAGTAAGACCCGGAATGACATCGATGCACTTAACCTCATTCAACTTATCCAGGACCCAACATGTCCAAATCATAAAACTCATAACAACATCCTCCTTGACTGGGTACTCACCACCCACCCTCACCATGTCATCAAGCCAGGTATCCTCCATAATGCACTTAGCAACCACAATCCCATCTTCCAGGTTCACAAAGTGCACAGTCCAAAATCACCACATAAAACAATTCAACTCTGTTCCTTTAAATCCCTAGACATTGCTCCTCTTCTGTCCCAGCTTGCCTCCACTGACTGGACCACTCTGACTTCAGCCTCCCTCTGTTGACCATGACGTCATCTACTTTAAGGACAAATTCTTTTCCACCTGGAATATCTTTGCTTCCTTCAGGTGGACCAGAGTTCAAGGTCTACATCTCCCATGGTTTACTCCTGAATTATTGGCCTGCTTATGAAAGCATGACCGTGCCTGGTAAAAACACAAATGACCAAGACTCCCAAGCAACTATACTGCATACAGAATGATCCATAACTCTTGTACCAAAGCTACTAGACTGGCTAAATCTGACTATTTTAATTTCTCTTTCCACTCTAACATCAATTCCCCCTCCAAATACTGGCAGATGGTGCACGTTCTTTCCCTCCTTCTCGCCCCACCATTCTAAAAATTAACAGTTCCGTGGTTTTGGACCCTCGCCTGGTGGCCAGTGAATTTAATGCCTATTACACCTCCCATACTAAGTCTCTCCTTTGCTCCCTCCCCAACCACCCACCCACCTAGTTCCTTCCCCCTGCCATGTCATCACCTGACTCCTACTCCTTCTCCTTCTCTCAAATCTCCCACACTGATGTTCTGAGCATCCTGCTTTCCCTGAATCCCTCAAAAGATTCCTCTCCAGATGACCATGATCCCAAACTCCTTTACCTTTCTGCTCCTGCCATTGCTTACCCTATATCCTTATTCCTAAACCTCTATTTTATGACAGTGAAAGTCCCCACCTCCTAGAAGCATGCAGTAGTTATTCCTCTCCCCAAGGGTGGTGACTTATCGGCTCCTGGCAACTATCACCCTATCTCTTTACTCCCAACACTTGCTAAACTCCAGGAACACCTGGTCCTTTCCCAACTTTCCCCCTTTCTTTCTGATACCTCATTTTTCACCCCGTTCCAGTCTGGCTTTCTGAAGAACCATTCCACCACTACCTCCCTCCTCAGGTTCACTGATTTTATCCTCACTGGGATGGATGATGGCCTGATCACCTCGATCATCTCTATCGACCTAACCAAAACATTCAACACTGTTTCCCATTCCCTCCTCATTGGCTCCCTCTCTGCTGCTGGCCTGGCCACATCCCCCATGAACTGGTTTAAATCCTACCTCACTGGTAGGACACAATCAGTAAGAATCTCTGCTTCCACCTCTCCTCCTCTCCCTATTGACACTGGTGTCCCCCAGGGCTCAGTGCTAGGTGCCTTGCTTTTTCCATCTTTATAAACTACCTTCCCAAAGTCTGCTCCACCTCCTCCATCCATATGTATGCCAATGACACTGTCCTGTTCTGCTCCAGCAGTAACCCTGCAGCCGTGGTAACCAGCTTACAGGCTGACTTCAGCCAAGTCCAGCTCTGGTTTGCTTCACACCAGCTCCTACTCAACATCAAGAAAACAGTCTCTATGACCTTCAGCACCAGGCAGATACTCTTGAGACTTTCTGACATGCCCGCTATCCATACCCTACATGGGACAACCCTGGATGACACTTCCTCATTTAGATATCTTTGGGTTTGGCATGACCAACACCTCAACTTCTCTATACACATTAATGCCATCTTGAAGAAACTGCACTCCAAGCTGGGTGCCCTGTACAGGAACTGCAGTTGCATCCCATTGACTGCGAGGTGCAAACTTGTCCAGAAGATGATATTCTCTATTTTTGACTACTGCAACATAGTCTATGGTGCTGCTCCCAAATCTTCCTTAGCCAAATTGGACTCTCTCTCTCTCTCTTTAACTCCTTCTGCTGCTTTGCTCTAGATGCCCCCTCCCATCCTCACCACTGTGCCATTTATCATGCTCTAGCCTTTCCTCCATTGTCCAACCGGCAGCTTACCCATATTGCTAAACTGACATCCACATTCTTGCTTGGAGAACTCCCTCCTTATCACCAATCTTCCCTCATCGTACCCCCCATACCTCTCACTCCCTGAGATCTGCTGACACCTGCACCCTATTGATTCTACGCAGATCTACCTATGCAGGTCAGACCAGTTTTTCCCTCCTCTTCCCCAAATCCTGGAATGCTCTCCCCTCCACAAATATGTCACTCCTCCTCCACCTACTCACTTGGAACTGCTCTACACAACTACTTCTCCTCCTGCTGTACCTGCTATAATCCTCCCTAACCCCTGTATACCCTGTCCAGCTCCACTACTTGACCCCCTGCAGGGTTCATGCATCCTGAGGGGGAGCTAAAACTAGTTTTGCGACTTTCCGACAGCTTTACTATTTTCACTGCTCCTGGCTGCTGCCTGATTCCACCCCTTGAAGGGTTCTCATCACCCTGGAGGTTTACCTTGGTCTCAGCAGTCTTTCTTCACCTCTTCTCTAATTTCGCTGTCCTTGTCTGCTCTCAGATTCTGCCCCTTGGCAGGGTTCTTTCCACCCTGGAGGGGTACTTGGTATCAGCAATCTCCTCCCCATCCCCTTCTTAAGCTACCCTTCCTCCCTTTACCGCTTCCCTTAGCATCTTCCCACACTTCTCTTTCTTGTGCAACTGCCTGCTCTAGCCCTTGCCTGCACCCAGCACTTGTAGCCATCTCTGTGAGCAGCTATGTCTACATCGTTGAACTAAGATTATACAATTCATCACTATATGACAGGTTCTGTCTCTTGCATTCTGTGTCCTCCTGCTGTTGTATGCAATTGTTTATGCATTAACTGTCTGCATAAATTGAACCGGAAGCCTCTTAAATGATACAGTCTAAGTGTGTTACTCTTTATTATGAAGATTGTATTATTCTGAATCAAATGCTATTTATTGTATCCATTCTCTGTATCTGTAATTGTTGTTACTAATTCCTCATTTTTCAACCTGGCCCGGTGGCACTTAGGATTGAGGCGCTGGACGCCACACCTCACACCATGCCAGTGACCCGTGTTCGGGAACAAACACAGGTCATTGGGGGTCAGTGGGGATGAGGAAGGATTGAGCATCCCATGGACTGCTTTCCTACCTTGAGGAGGGGGTCCGCAGTAGCAGCCCCTGGCAGTGGCTGGGGGATAGCATGGCCTGGCTGGCAGATACAGGGGGATTGGACTGTGGCAGACATCCTCCGGGTGTGCACGGGAGTGTGCGCACGCTGAGCAGGACGTCATTATATGTCCGAGCCCTGGGGCTGCAATGTTCAAGAAACCCCCCCGACCATGGATAGGCAAATGCTCCACCCATGTCAGTCCACACTCCTGCCATTAGACTCATCTGCAGGATACCCCTCTTTCTGGCTCTGATGCATTGGATTCTAGACAGAGCACCAGGGTGGGCTGCCCTACCTCAGGAGGCTCAGAGCCAGGAGATTCATCAGATCGGAGTGCCTGTAAGGTGATTTTCAGACTGGAAGGTAGAGATTGGTATGTGGGGGTAGCTAGAGAGAGTTCCACTGCTGGAGAGCTTAAAGCGAGCTTAAAAAAAATCTTCATTTTTCCCCTCCCCCCATGTTGTACCAGGAGATGAGCAACTTGTTGTTTAGTGTGCCTTCCTGGTAAAACATTTTAATAAATAAAATAAATAAAAAGAGGGTCTGCAGCGTGAGAGAACTATGTTATAGAGGTAAGAACAGAGGGGTCTGATCCCTCTACCTATACTGGCTGATAGAAAGAAAGTCCTGTAATAAATCAGAAGAGGGATGAGGACAGAAATGTTAAAATGATATGGCTGTATGTATTTCTTTGATCCTCCATTTCAATAGACAGTGTACATAGATAAATAAACAAGAATTCTGAAATTTGTTTGGTTTCATATTTTAAATGTTTCAAGTGGCCAACACATGTTCTGTTTATATATAGTGACAAAGGGGGGATAACACCTCTAGAGGTTTGATGAAAGACAGTGGGAATAAAATGATAAGATACTGTATTTGAGAAAATCCTTGATGTTAGAGACTGCAGGATTTGGCTGGTAGTGACTCAACTGGAACATGTGCATTTACCAGAACTGGTAGAAGATGGAGAAGATTATGTACAGAGTGGAGCCCATGCTGAAGTGGAAGATTACAGAGTTTGGGCTCAAACATTTCAGGAGCTGGTAAGGTTACCTATATGCATCCAAAACATCAAGACATCTTAAATTTTATCATGCATGATTTCATCCTCACTTATAATTAGAGTGCCCAAGTAGGCTGAATGCTTTCCTTGTATTATCAAGATAGGATGCATTATGGATCTGCTTTCTTTTCCATATAGTAGGTGGATGCACATAACTGAATTATGATTATCAACCTGGCATTCCTATTAAAGGAATGGAAGAGAAAGGAACTCTTGGAGACCAAGTTCAAGAGGAAGAAATTACTGAGGAAGACAGAAACATAAAAACAGAATTTGTCAACAGAAAAGGACCACTTGGCCCACTCAATCTGCCCAGGTGACCCCTGCCTAGTCTGCCCCATGGACCCTAACATGTCTCCTGTGACCCTCCCTCCTCCTGGCATATTCACTAATATTCTATTTTGCCTATCCCATTCATTCTTGAAGCCCCCTACTGTTTTTGCCTATATCACTTCTTCTAGCAGTCTATTCCAGGCATCTACAACTCTTTCATTAATGTAATACTTCCTCACATCCCTCTTTAACTACCACCCCAGATTTTTCACATGTCCTCTGGTCCTAGTGCTCTTCCTTGTTTGAAAGAGACTTCCCTCCTGCACTCTGTACACCCCAATGAGGTATTTATAGGTCTCTATCATGTCTCCTCTTGCTCTCCTCTCTTCCAGAATGTACATTTTGAGACCCCTTAGTTTCTCCTCATAGGGCTTTTTGTGCAACCCCTACAGCATTTCAGTTGCTTGCCTCTGGACTGCCCCCACCCTTTCTATGTCCTTTCTAAGGTGTGGCCACCAGAACTGGACAGAATTCTTCAGGTACCGTCTCACCAGTGAGCAATACAGTGGCAACATCACCTCCCTCCTGCTGGAGATACCTCTCCAAATGCATCCCAAAATGACACTGGCCCTACCAACTGCTTTGTCACACAGTCCTGCTACTTTGAGGTAATCAGATATGATAACCCCAAGGTCCCTTTCCTGCTTAGTGACTAACAGTATATCCCCCATCCTATACTTAGTTCCTGGGTTCTTATGCCTAAGGTGCATAGGCCATTTTTGTTTTATCACTCCTTGCATTCCCAAAATCCCTACACATTGTTTCCACCCCTCCTGGTTGTCCACCCGATTACAGATTTAGTTATCATCTGCAGAAAGGCATACCTTCCATCCCAGCTCATTTGCAATTTCAGTTAATAAGACATTGAAGAGGACCGGTCCCAATACTGAGCCCTGCGGCACCCAGCTTTTTCACTCTTCCATCCTTAGAGTGAGCGCTGTTAACAGCCACCCTCTGTCTTCTATTCATTAATCAATTTCTAACCCAACTCACCACTTTGTATCCCACCAGTAGGCTTCTCAATTTTTTAATCGGTTCTTGTGCAGCATACTGTCGATCACCTTGCTAAAGTCCAGACAAGCTACAACCACTGCCCTCCCCGATCTATTTTCCTGGTCATCCAGCCAAAGAAATCAATCAGGTTAATCTGACATAACCTCCCCCTTATGAATCCATGCTGCCTTTAGTCTTGCAGCCCATTCGACTGAAGATACTCTACCAAACTTTCTTTAACAGTGTTTCCATTTAATTTACCCCACCACTGAGGTGAGACTCATCAATCAGTCTATAGTTGGGAGCCTCTCTCCTGCTGCTGTTCATATGTAGAGGGACCAAGTCTGGGTGGGCCATAGGCCCTTATCTGACGACACTGTCTATGTATCTATGTATGTCTGCTCTCCCCCAGTCCTCAGGAACCACGGCTAGTCCCAGTGAGCTGTTCAATAAGACTGCAAATGGGCAGCTAGCGTCTCCTCGAGTTCCTTCAGTATTCTTGGATCCATTCTGTCCGGTCCCACAGCCATGTTCACTTATACAGCTGCAAGTCCCTTCAAGACTTTTTCCCTTTGAAAATGGACTTAAGTCTGCCTCCCCCATTGTTCCTGCTGCTCCCTGGTGGTTTGCCTACCCCATCACTGTAAAGACCAAACAGAAGTACCTGTTTAGGATGACCACTTTTTCTTGGTCCCATTATGTCCAATATCTCTCTGCCATTCTTCTATCCTAACCATCCCTCACCTTGACTTCCTCTTCTCACTTACGTCCCTGAAGAAAGTCTTATTCCCACTTGCTACCCCTTTGGCTATCCTTTCCTCTTTCTGCACTTTTACCTTTCTCTTTGCCTTTCCTTCTTCTCTGTTTTACCTGATGCACCCCTATCTTCCTTCCTCTTCATTTTCTAAAGCCTTTGGAATGCCACCCTCTTTTCCTTCACCACTATGAACATTTCCCTAGAGAACCATGATGGTCTTTTTCTTTTTTATTTTAATCAATTCTTTCACTGGGTGCCTTAATTATGCTCTCTCTTATATTTCCCCCACTGTTCCTCTACCCCTACATTGCAGTCACCTTTCCCAAGAGGACATTTCTGTGGCAGTCTCCTATTTCTTTAAAATTCACCCTCTTGAAGTTCAGGACCCTCTTCCTCATGTGGCTTGTATCATCTCCTGTCTTAATGTTAAACCACACTGTATGGTGATCACTGGTATCCAGAGGACTGTCAACCATGATGTCTGCAATGCCATCCCTGTTTGTAAGCACCAGGTCCAGCACTGTTCCATGCCTAGTGGAGGCATTGATTACCTGCCTGACAAAATCCCCTTGGCTCTGCTCCTTGCCAAAGCTGCAGCTGGAAGGCACCATTTCATGTCTGAAAGATTGAAGTCCCCAACTAGCAGCAGCAGGCCCTTATTTGCTGTCTTTGTGATATCTTCACCAAGTGCCTTATCCAACTCCTCTCCCTGTGCTGAAGGTCTGTATACAACTCATGTATGGATAGTGATTGCAGATCCTGTCTTCAGGATAATCCACAGCACCTCCAGCCCTTTTTTTCCTCTGGGTGCCCCCATATTTCTGCAGCCTTTATTCACTCCCTCACATATTGTACAACTACTACTCCACTCCTCCCTGCCCTGTCTCTCCTGAACAGAGAGTAAATTAGTATGGTCATTTTCCAGCCATAGCTGTCAGTGCCCAATGACTCTGTTATGGCCACCAAATCCAGGCTAGCCTACTCCAAGATGGACTCCAGGTTTGTCATTTTATTTATCAGTCTCCTAACATTGGTACATATGGTTCTCAATAATTTACTACCTCCTTGCCCACCTCCCTGGTTCCCCCCCACCAACTGTGCTGCTCCAGCCTGACGCTCCCCTTGACCCCATCTTCTCTTGTTATCCTCTCTGTTTCCTGTCTCTTTTACACTTCCCTTCTTGCATTCTTTATTTATGCAACCCTTAACTTCTACTTGTCCTTACCTGTTCTTCTTGTGTCCCTGCCCTGTGGATCTTCCTCCCCTTTGGTCCTCCCTCCATATTGCTTCATCATGTGGGGGGAAGTTTCCCTCCCTTGATACAGCAGCCTCCTTCTGGTAAGTTTAAAGTTAGATTTTGGTACCCCAAAGAGAACAGCTTCAACCACAGCAGGATCAACAACTGGTGATGCAGACAACAAGGAAGGAACTTGATGTAATTAGAGGACTTGTACTTTACAGCCATCTTTTTCTTTTTTTACCAGGAGAGAGACACTAAGCTGAAAGCTTGTTTAGAAGTGTAACCTGGAAGCACAAGGAAGTTAAGTGACTTGCTTAGGGTCACACAGTATACAAGAGGGGGCTGTGGGATTCAAACTCAGGTCTCCAGGTTTGCAGCTCATAGCCTTAAACCACTGCGCTATACTGACATTTGTCTGAATGGAGGAACTGATTATTAAAGTGGACAATGGCAACTGGGGGGTTAACCATACTGTTGTGTGTGTGTGTATGTGTGTGTGTGTATGCAGTCTACACTGTGAAAACTGTAAAATCATTTGTTTCAGATGTTGAAAATCAGAGCACACCTGCAGTCTTTGTCCAAGTAGAGAAATTGAATGTGCAGAATGTAGCAATGATGCCTGTAAACCCAGACATCAGATTAATAAACCCAAATAAATGTTTATGGTTTCCAAGTGAGAAAGATATATTAAAATAAGGTACATATATGTAAAAAGGTATGACATTTATAAAAATATTTTCCTCAGTATTACCCCATGGGGATAGTGACCACAAATTGAGAAGATATAACTTTTTATATTTGTGGTAAAATCAGCCTTACTAATAATGAATCAACAAAATGAGTTTTTAAAAATAGGCCCAATGCTGAAGGTAATATCCTCAGGAGAAAAAAATTACCATTAATGAGGACTGCACCAATAATACATGAAGACAACTGAGGACCAATATGTTGGGATGCTGGTAGATTTGGGGGGGGGGTCATTACTGAAAGAATTATTTAAAAACCCACAGATGTGTTCAGAGAAGAATACAATATTGGATTCATGTATTAAGGATACTAATGACTACCTTACTGCTACAGGTAGAGAGAAAGTCAAATAATGACTTTTGTGAAGTAGTTTATTTACAGTCAGGTTGTCCTAAATGCTGTGAAATAAGAGACCTGCTGGCAAAAGGAACTAACCAAGTGATACTTTGGAATCAGGGAAGACTGCCATGGAAGGAGGTGTCTTTGGATGGGGAAGGAGTTCCAAACACAGAAACATAAAATCATTGACTTTGATATCAGATAAGGACCACTTGGCCCACCCAGGCAGAGGTGCTCAAATAAATTTCGGCTGATCAGGGTACTTATTTCATGTCTCAAGATATGAAGATGGTTGATGCCTTGCTATTGACCCTTGTGACCTTAGTTTACCAACCCAGAATGGTGGTCCAGTGGAACAAGGAAATAAAAATGTAAAGAACTTGCTGTGCAAATTTGGGATCTTAGTTATTAGTGGGTTAACTTCATGACATACCCTACTTAATACTCCTAATACTAGAGGCAACTCCAATATCCAGGGGGATATTGTCACCTGAGATATTATATGTACAGTTACGCTACAGGATCAGAAACCTTATAATGGAGAGGTGAGCAGTATGGGCAGATAATCCCTGTAACAAGCTCCAGTCTATTTTAATGGGGAGAAAAGGAATAGAGATAGTTGGCAGATTTGTCAGACTTGATTGGTCTAATGCATAGCATGCTCGTGTTGTGCAGGAGCTCCAGCCCATACCCCAGCTGTATAATTCCCTGTGATGCAGGCAGAAAACAGGAAGCAGCAAACTTTCTTCCTGGGAAAGGAAGAAGTTGATGGTTACTACTGGGCTTTCCTTGAGCAGTTCTGTGAGGAGTGGATATGTGATGGCTTCTGCACTTTGCAACCCTGGTTTGTGTCAGAATGCTGCTTGTCTGGGGAACTATTTAGGCCTTGGTATCCTGGAAAACAGGCTACATTTGCTCAAGTGAACTGAAACCCTTAATCATGTCCAGTAAGCAGAATGTACTGAGTTTTTTTCCTGGCATAGGTGTTCAATTAGCTCAGTAGCTAACTACGGCAAGTGGTAGTGCTAACTCTACAATTTGTTAGCCCTGTGGGTATCTGTTTTCTTGGATGATATGGCACTGTACTCATGAGGCCCAAGACCTGCAATCATGTACTCTTTAAGGAAAAATAACTTTGTAATAAACTTTGTTATAAAGCTCTTAAATTTCTTTTATTTCTGTCATCCAAAAAATATACATGCAATGAGCCTTTATCATGTAAATGTGAGTTGAAGGTTCAGCAAAATGATTAAAAAGCACCTTTCTCAATCCTAACTTTAAACAGGGAGCTCCCTTACCTCATTGGGATCTCCTCCAGGCTATTTGCACATTTTTTTCAGCTTGCAAAGGAAGGGAAGGGATCATACTTTTCCCCTGAGGGGCTGGCCGCATCATCTCTTTCCACTTCCTGTCGCTCTGATTCGCCCCTGCACTCTGACCATTTGTGACATCTTTATAGGTCAAGTGCAGGGGCATGCAGTATTCACTTGAATGGAATTTCTTTTTCAAATGTGATTTCCTGATTTTATATTGGGTTTTGGTACCTAATTTTATTTATTTATTTAGTTTTTGAAATGTTTCACCAGAAAGGCACACTGAACAATAAGTTGCTCATCTCCTGTGTGACCTGTGGGGGCACAATTGGATGAAGAATTAGATATACAGTTTACCATTTAACATATCCAAGAAATTAAACATTCAATTACATTTCTAACAAGACAAACAGTTAAAAAATATCATAAATAATCATACAGTCGCATTTGTGACGTAACATAAAGTTAAACATATCATACCTGTGGAATATGCATTTAATTAGAAGAGGCATATTGGAGGAACATAATACAGAAATGTAATGTAGCCTTGGAGCCAACTCCTTGCAGGAATGAATCATAGTTAAGAGGCAGATTATTTAGCAATTATTGAATGAATGAGGTGCAGTGAGGGGACATCAAGGAGGGTAGAGGGGTAGATGGGGAAACCAGCTGGGGGAAGGAGAGGATAACGATTGGGGGGAACATTACCGGAGCAAAGTGAGTGAAAAAAATCAGTTGCAAGGGGTAAGTTAACAGAAGGATAGTGCAATCTGGGAGCACCTCAGACACAACAAAAAGTGCAAGCTATTAGCTCAAGTGAACTAATTCCTTTGTTTAAGTGCAGAGGGGTAGAAGGGGGCTGAGGAGGGAGGTGGGGATAAGGGATAGGGTAGGGTAGGGAAGGAAGAGTCATACCTGGAACTAGTCCCTTCAGAATGCAGAGATCACTGCCAATGGCAGAATGAGGTGAGGACTTAGAATAAGGGGCAGGAGTAGTCAAGGACAAGTTGGGCAGAGAAAATAAAGGGGATGGTAAAGGGAAGGAGGAGGGGTGGGAGAAACTTGCCTAAGACTAGGCCTCTTCAGGATGCTGAGAACCCTGCCAGAGAGCAGAGTCAGGTGAAGACAAGTTAGGTAGAAAGGATGGAGGGGAAAGGGGAGGGAAGTAAGAGTCATTTCCCAGTGCTAGACTCCTCCAGGATGCAGAGAACCCTGCCAGGGGGCAGAACTAGGTAGGACACATTTGGAAGAGAGAAAAGAATGGATGAAGGGAAAGGAGGGAAGAGGAGGGAAAGAGGGAGCTTGCCTAAGACTAGGCCACTCCAGGATGCTGAGAACCCTGCCAGAGTGCAGAATCAGGTCATGACTAGATGGGTAAAAAGGATAGAGGGGGAGTGGGAGGGGGAGTGAAGGAAGAGTACTTGCTCAGTGCTGGGCCCATTCAGGATGCAGAGAACCCTGCCAAGGGATAGAATTAGGCAAGGACAAGTTGGTCAGAAGGAAATAGGGGGGATAGAAGAGAAAAGGAAAAAAAAGAGGGAGAGAAGAAACTTTCCCGAGAGTAGACATTGCCAGGGTGCTAAGAATCCCAACAGAGGGCAGGTTTAGGCTAGGACAAGTTGGGTAGCAAGGAGGGGGGGGGAGGAGGAGAGGAGGAGAGGAGGAGGCTTTCCCAGTGCTAGTCCCCTCCAGGTTGCTGAGAACTCTGCCAGAGGTCAACACTAAGCAGGGGCAAGTTGGTAATGGAAGAAGGTTAGGGGTAAGAGTGAGGGGGAAAGCAGTGAAGGGGAGAGGAGAGCATGCTGAGAAGCAGACTCGGGAGAGAGAAAGGTGTAATAGGAGATGTGAGTCACGGAGAGGAGCAGAGGTGTAGCAGGACAGATAAGGAGGGTTTAAGCAGGAGCAGTTAGACCAGAGAAAGTTGTGTAAGGCAGAGGCAAGGGAGCAGTAGTAATAGGAGTGCCATATTTGGGGGGGTTCCAGGTTTGCCGGAGACAATGGGTGAAGCCTGACTGACCAGTGAGAGTGGTTCAATGGGGGACCAACAAAGTGCGAGTGTCAGAGGATCTGAGGGAGTGGGAGAGGGAAGAGAGTGAACATGAGAGATAGGAGGGAAGTTCTCCTAATCAAAATTTAGAAGTGAGTTTGGCACAATGAGTGAGATGCCTGTTGGCAAGTGGGGGAAGGGACAGAGTGTGGTAGAGGTCACAGTGATGTGTGCATGATGGAGCGTCATGAGCAAAATGACAGAAGGAGTTAAAGAGAGTGTCCAGTCTGGTTAGGGAGGATTTGGAAGAGGCACCACAGACTACATCACAGTAGTCAAAAATGGGGAGGATCATCATCTGGACTAGTTCACACTGCACCATAGGAGGGATGCAACTACAGTTCCTGAATAAGGCGCCAAGCTTGGGGAGCATTTTTTTCAGGATGGTGTCAATATGGCCAGAGAACTTGAGTTGTTGGTAAAACCAAACCCCAAGGTATCTGAATGAGGAGGTGTCCTCTAGGATTGTCCCATCAAGGGTACGGAAATAACATAAAGGGTGGAGCCTAGAGAGTCTCTGTCTAGTGCCAGAGGTCATGGAGACAGACTTTTTGGCATTTAGGAATAGCTGATGTGAGGTAAACAGTAGCTGAACCTGGTAGAAGTCATGCTGAAGGGTGATTGCTACATTGGTGGGGCATTTTCCAGAGGAGAACAGGACAGTGTCATTGGCATACATATGGATAGAGGAGGAGGGGGAGCATACTGAGGGCAAGTCATTTAGGAAGATGGAGAAGAGAATGGGTCCAAGTACGGAGTCCTGTGGGACTCCAGTGGAAATAGGGAGCGGGGGAGAGATTGTATCCTGGATCTTGACCGATTGTGTTCTGCCTGCGAGGTAAGCTCTAAACCAGTTTTGTAGTTTTGTGCAGAAGTTGACAGCCCAGCAGCCATAAGGCAGTCAAGAAGTAGGGCATGGAAGACTCTGTCAAAAGCCTTGGTGAGGTCGACAAAGATGGCAGAGGTAATGAGGCCATTATCCATCCCAGTGAAGATGGAGTCAGTGAGCCTGAGTAGGGAGATGGTAGTGGTGTGGTGTGGCAAAAAAGGAAATCCCAGCAATTATATAAAATAAAATATGGGTCGAGGTGTGTAAACTCGAAGTTTACATACACCCTTGGGGTTAGATGCTATGCATAAACCCCTCAAGCTTTGCTCTCCAGGTTTATGTAGCATCTAACCCCTCAGGTGTGTAAAGTTCTAGTTACACGCCCCGATCCATACTTTATTCTATATGTTATGAATGATGCTGACCTTAATACTGCTGACCATGAATTAATGGTTGTGATACAACAAAATAAATTAATATTGTTCAAATTGCTTGCAGAACAAGAACAGCGCTTTGTTCTGGAAAGGGAGCACTTATGTCAGATGCATAACCTTAAAGACACCATTGATGTGGCAGCTGGAGAGCAGATCAAAGATGCCACCACTTTGGTGGCTGAAGAGAAGATCAAAGAAATCAGCACTGTGGCAGCTGGTGAGCATATCAAAGAAACTGTTGATGTGGCAGCTGTAGAGCTGACAGATGCGGAGACTGTTGAGGCAGCCACGCAAGTGGAGCTGCCACTGGAAAATGAACATTGGAGATAGAGAAGCCATTGCTTCAAACAGCAGCCCCTATCTCAGCTGGATGACATGGGCAGAGCTGTGCAGCTGCTCTAAATGCTGATTCAATGACTGCCAATAGCGGGACAGATTCACAACATGTACTGTGTAAACAGAGTTTACCATGCACTGCACTGTCTGTTCCTGTGACCCACTAGAACTCCAGCACCTTTGCAGGTGAGCTAACACTACTTATGGTACAAAATGCTTCTACTGTCCTTGTACATAAATCTGACAATGAGATGATGACTGCCAGTAGTGACACTGCCCTTGTGGCTGGTCCCTGTAATATTACTGATACATTATTTCAGCCCCACGATATTGCTTCTAATAACTCCTGGTTGGAGCCCCAGGCTCAGAACAAGGAGCAAATTTCCAAGCTTAGAGAATGTACTGGACTTTTTAACACTAAAGGTGGGCCTGCACTAAGGAAGAATTTACAAAGGGGGGCCTGGAGTATCTGCCTGATTATTTATTTATTTATTTATTTCAGTTTCTTATTACAACCTTTCCAAGTCAAGAGGACAATACACATTACAAAGTACAAAGGATAATCAAAAACATTTTACAGATACCAGTTAGTACAAGTAGACAGTTCAGTAAAATAAGTGCATGATACTGGCAAAAACTTCATAGCAGTTCAGTTGTTAGGCGGACACCAATAGTGTTGTTAAGTGCAAGAAGTGGTGTTTGTATTAACCCCAGTGGGCATAGTTCAGGGGGAGGAGGAGAGGAGAGGTGAGGTGAGGGCAGAGGTAGGTGGAAAGAGGGCAAGAGGGGGTGTGGAAGGAAAAGGGGAGAAGGTGCAGCCCACGCATGCGCTGTGTGAAATAGGTAGGAGTTGAGAGGTGGTAGGAGGGGGGATAATCAGACAGCAAGGGGAACAGCTAGGGGAGGATTAGGAAGCTGAAGAAAAAGCAGCCCAGTAGGAATTGTTAAACAGGGGAGGTGGGAGGTGTTTTTTGCCTCAGAACTGTATGTTTTGATTCATGATGTTGACTTGAATTATGATGTAAGCTTTAATCAAATTGCTGGCTTGGACAGATTTTGGAAGCAATACAACCACCTAATGGTCAGGCCAGCTGTCCCTCCAAATTTTATTCATAAAAGAAGCATTAATAGACTTAATGTTGAGACTTATAGTAAGGAATTGGAACTGACTGACTGGACTAAAGTAATGGATTCACCTGTCCTTGATCATAAAGTAGCTCAGTTTACAAGCTATATAGTCAGTTTATTCAATAAACATACCCCTGTAACAAAATGGAGGATGAAGGGGAATTTTTCCCCATGGTTAGATAAAGAACTTTGTGGCTTAATAAAAAGTAGGGAAAAAAAAAAAAAGAAAACCTTATTTAAAAGTTAAGGACGTTGATTCTTTGAGGCAGTATAAGACTTATAGGAATGAGGTTAAAAAAATTGTTGAAACTAAGGCTCAGTATTTCACACAAAATCAGTTAAGGAATTTGAAAGAGGAAAGAACATTTTGGCAATTCTTTAAGCATATTTATAATCCACAAGAGGATAGACCTATAACATGTATTAAATCAGATGGTATTTTGATTTCTGATGGGTCCATTATGGCAAATTGTTTTAATGATTCTTTTGTCTCTAAAACAATTAGTGGTATGGAAGCAAAAATGGTTGGGGGGGGGATTGATGACGGCAGTGATATTGTTAGGGATAACGATCACCCTTGTTTCAAATTTTCTAAGATAGGGGAACCAGAGGTTTTGAAGTTGTTATTAAATCTGAAGGATGGTAAAGAAGGAGGGATAGATATGATTTCATCCACTTTACTAAAATGCTCTGCTTCTCATGTGAAGGGTCCCTTAACGGTTTCGTTCAGTCTTTCATTGGAACAAGGTATAGTACCTGCTTTGTGGAAGGAATCTATTTGATTCCTCTCTACAAGGGTGGTGATAGATTTAACATGTCTAATTATAGGCCTATTTCCTTGTTATCTGAAATCAGTAAGTTGTCAGAAAAATGTGTTCATCAACAATTACTTGTATATTTGGAGGAGTATATTCATTCATCAGCAGCATGGATTTGGAGCTGGTCGATCCATTACGACGGCACTGGCCGGGTTCATGGATGCTATACTGGCGGCAGTGGAGAAAGGTAAGGCCACTGGTGTAGTCTTCGTGGACCTGGCCAGTGCCTTCGATATGTTGAATCATATTATTCTGTTGCATAAATTAAGGAAACTAGGAATTGTGAATGTTCAGCTAAATTGCTTTTCGAGCTATTTGTTAAAACATATCCAAAGAACTAAAACTAACAGCCATGTGTCTCAATCTAGAGAGATAAAGGCAGGAGTTCCACAAGGGTCAGTATTAGTTCCTCTTTTATTTTCAATTTTTGTTAATGATTTGCCCCATTCTTTGACCAATAATAATAGTTTATTGTATGCAGATGATACTGTGATATGGGCATCAGGATCAAACAATTATGAAATTCAGGATTCCCTTCAAAAACAATATGATATTTTTGCAAATTGGATTCAAGTAAATAAATTGATTATAAATGAAATTAAAATGAATGTTATGATGTTTGGTACTTCACAAAGACTTCAGAAACTTGACACAATTTACATAGTGGGTCTTGGAGGTAATCCTCTCCGTTTGGTTACCATTGTTTAACATCTAGGTTTATACCTAGATTCTACCCTTAGTATGGTTCCTCACTTAGAGAAGTTGGGTATAAAGATTCATCAAAAACTTGGCTTTCTTTATAGAAATATTACATTTTTAACAAAAGAAGCTTGTCATACCATATCTAAACAAGTTCTTTTTCCAACATTAGATTATAGAAGTATTACTTTTTCACATTGTAATCAGTTGTTTGAGTCACAATTTAAAGTTTTGTATAATGATATCTGTAGATTCGCCCTTCTTGCCCCATTCAGAACTCACCATTGTCAGCTTTATTCAGATCTTGGAATACTTTATCCAGTTAACTGTTTAAAATGTACATTAGTACATTTTGTTTTTTGGATAAAATGTTTAGGAGATACCTTGTCTTTATCTAAATCAATTGTTGTTAAAGATCATGGTTGGGGTACAAGATAAAATTGTTTAAATCAATATATTATTCCTGCTTTCAGGTTACAAATGAGTAGGAAAGCATTTTCCTGGTATGCACCTTCATTTTTAAATGAATTTGGAGAACTGATCCAAAAAGTACATTTAGCATCTCCTTTTAAGCATTTAATGTTAAAGAAGTTGTATTGTGATACTGTTTGTAATTGTGATTAATTGTTTTGTATGTTATATAAATGTATTTTTGTATTGTAATCCTATGTGTCAAGCATGGCTGAAAAAGGGCTGTGCCCAGTCCACTTCCTGGTTAAAAATAAAACAAACAAACAAACAAACTGCTACAAACTGACTATGGAGTCTTGCATTTACGCAGTAGTTTTTTTTTCTGGGGAAGGATTGGGGACTGCTATTTTATTAAGGTCAGCCTAAATCCAGCTTTAAATGTGACTCTACATCACATTTAAGTAATAGCTGTGACATTTCTAGTTCTAGTCGCTGTCTGGGCACTTGGCAAGGGATTGCAAAAATGCATTTTGCTATAATCCTTGCAAACAATGGGGTAACTCTTATGCAAAGTGTTCATGGGCTTTCCAGAACAGAATGAGAGGTTTGTTACAGGAAGAAATGGTAACACAGGCCCAACAAAAAGGCACTGCTAGGGCTTCAGAATTATGGATGGAAGCCTTGCACACTGCTACATATAATGGGCCTGGACAGGCTGAGGACCCTGATCCTGTGAAGCCTACCATTGGTTCATCCATAGAGGCAATTCCTACCCCAGGGTGCAGGAGGACAGCCCTGTTGCAGCCTTGTAGGAGGCAATGGGTTCAGACCTAGAGGGAAATTTTGTAAACACTTACCAGGCACATCTGTCCCCAGAACAAATGCCACTCCCCACCCCAGAGACCTTTGAAACTGTTACTTCCAAAGGCAAAAAGAAGAGACCTAGAAAAGATAGAAGAATATGATCAAAAGGGAAAAAATGACTTGGCTTTGCAAAACAAGCATAGTATTTTAGCCCTGGGGAAGGGGAAGGGGACTCAGAAGATGGGGATGGTGACTCTGCGGCCTCCTCACTCCCTTCTCCTTAACAGGACTTATCTTCTGATCAGGAGGAACCTCAGCCAGAACCCATGGTTTCTAAAAGAAACAAATGGATCACTAGGTCTCCTGACAAACTGAAATAAGATAATGAGTGTTTTTTCCATCTCTATTTTCCTACCACTCATGGGATGTAACCAAATTCTACTGTCATGAAATACAATCACGCACTTACATAATGCATGGAAATTTGTAAATCTTGTACTACAATATACTGACACTAGTGATGATTCATTGCTTGTTTGTGACCTGTCTTTGTATTGTTCACCTACTGTATTATCTCGTCCCCAGGTGTGGCTGAAAATGGATTGTTGATCCAGTCAACATTCCTGGTAAAATGTACTAAATAAAAATAAAAGTAAAATAAAATCTCTATCAGCCATCACTTTAAATGGCAACAGTATTAAAATTTATTAGAAACACACTTCCACTTTCATGGCACTGCAGGCCTCTGATGCACAGATCATAATGTTTTTACAAGACACCAAATTAAAAACCCAATACAATCTTACACAGGCTACCAGACTTAGGCATAAACGCCCAACTTTCTTGTCTATTGGCATAGATAGATGTGATGGGTTGGGGATTTTTATGAATGGTACAGATTATCAGGTGATGAAATTGGTGGATATTCAGCGAGAAAGAGCTATAGCTCTGTATATAAATTTTAGACATGATAGATTGCATATGGTTGTAGTTTATGCACCACAGACAAAGGCTGCAAGGGTTGAATTATTCCATGATATTAAGCCTTACCTGCATACATCTAGACTAATAATTGGGGAGGTGATTTTAATTGTGTTGTGGACAAAGCTGACAGGGGGCCTTCAAACTGCAAAGATGTTTTCTGAGTCCATCTGTCTCAACTCTGTATTAGAATAAGCTTTGTTACAGGATGCATTCAGAGTGAAGCACCAAATGGATGGCCACACTTATGTTAGGGGTTCTTTATCTACTAGGAATGATTACATGTTTGTTTTCAAAATCATTACAACCTTAGAGGCGAAAACATGGAGCACCGAAATGTCTAATCATAAAATTCTACAGTGTGATCTGTTATGGTGGGGGGAGCCCCCACACATGGAAAAGGGCATTGGAGATTAAATATTAATGCATTTTCAGACCCAGTATTAGGGACAAAATGGGATTCCTTATGGCAGGCCAGGATTTCAGTACAGTGTTTTTATGATGACATCGCCCTCTGGTGAGAGCATAGTAAGAGGTATTTTTTGTGACTTGTTTCAATTTTATACAGGACAGAAAGCCAATACTGAGTGTATAAAATAACTACAATCAAGAGGCCAGTTGCAAAGATTAATTTCTAGAATGGAACTGGAAAAAATGATTATAGTACCCAGATTTCCTTACTCCAAAGAGAGATGTGGCAACCACAGTATAACAGAGCACAATCACTGCAACAGGAAAGGGGTTTTGCACCCAGTATAATAAACAAACATTTAACAAATTTAAAGACTGTAAGAACATAGTTGAGTGCAAAGAAATACAATCCCTGTATAATAAAAAGAGGCAGATCATGAACACTAAGGAAGAAATATTACAGAATCCTCCAGATTCACTCTAGATACCTTTCGAAAAGCATCTAGTGTAGACAATGATGCTTCTTTTTTGTCACATCTTGATATTCTAAGTCTGGCTGGCTCTGATAAAAGTAGCCTGATAGCTCCAGTCACACCAGCAGATGTAGAGAAAGGAACTGACTCTTTAAAAAAGAATGCAGCACCAGGGTCAGATGGTTTGAGCACTGAATTTTATCAGAAATTTAAAGAATTGTCTCCTTCTATAGCTGAGGTATATAATGAGTGCCTTCAGTGAGAGGTACTACCTGAAACTATGACTAGGTAACTCTTGATTTACAGTACATTTGTAAAAGGGGTGAGAAAGTGGACTTAAGGAACTGGAGACCATTAAGTCTGTTAAACACAGATTATAAGATACTGGCTAAAATCTTAGCAGATAGATTAATAAATATTTCAGATTTACTTATCCGTCCCCATCAGACCTGCTCTATATGAAACAGACAAGTGCAGGATAATCTCATCATTCTACATGAATTATTTAATAGAGGATCCATGTCATCAGTCAATGGATACATTCTAAGTATTGATTAAGAAAAAATGTTTGACAGGATCTCGCATGAGTATTTATTTCAGGTGTTACAAGCTTTTAGGCTACCAATTACATTCATACAATTGGTAAAGTGTTTAGATCCAAAGGTTGTTCTCTTTCCACACATAAATGAGTGGTTAGGGAGACCCTGCATTTTGAAACAGGGAGTAAAGCAAGGGTACCCACTTAGTCCATTATTGTACATCTTTGGCCTAGACCCTTTGCTTCGCACCATACATTCTAGCTCTCGGATGGTATTTCATTAACTCCCAGGTCGCCATGAGTAAAAGTGATGGCTTATGCAGATGACGTCATACTGATGATACAAAATGAAACATTCAGTGTGGAACTCAGGCATATAATGGACACATTTTCTGTAGTTTCTGCATTCAAAATAAACTATACTAAATGTAGTGGATATCCTTTCAAGATGAAAATTAGAAATCACCTGCAGAGCATTGCATCTATAGCAACAGATGAAAAAGATATCAACATTTTCGGCGCTACATTCGGACAGCAAAATGTTGCATAAAATAATTGGGACTATTTTTAAAGCTGCTGAATTGAAAGTTAATTGAAAATATAAAAGTATTTCTGAATTGAAAAGGATCCTTGTAATAAAAAAAACATATTCATACTGGTATTTTTATATCAGTTACACGTTTCCACCTCCCAAAGCTTTCGAGGCACAATAGTATAGTGTATTTTTTTAGGCCCTTGGGGACAGCTGGTTAAACTCAGTTAAATGGGATATCACATATAGACCAACACAAAAAGGAGGCCTGGGGATGATTACTCCACTAGTTCTTTGTTATTGTTTCTATCCAATGACTCATATTAATACTTTTATTAAACATGTAGGGAAACTATAGACTGAAGCACTTGGAGAATGGTTGTCCATTTATGTTTCTGACTGGCACAATGTTAGCCTCAAAATAATCAGGAAAGCAAGCTTTGTACCTGATTTTATCATGGGTGCCTTCCAAAAGATTAAACTATGGAAAATACCATATAATACCAAGTTATCTGTTAACAGAAAACTATGTTCTGGACCAGAATTCTCTTTCATTTAGTATGACAGTTTACTAAGTTCCAATGATCAGGGTACCATAGTCCAAATAAAAATGAATTACCACGACCTGCAAAAATACAATACTTTTAGGTGTAGTGTGAAAGTTATATTTTGGGACAGAGACACTAAAAACTTCAGGTTCTGAAAAATATAGGCCCGCTGTTTCTTCAGATGTATTCCACAGAATCTAAACATTTTTGTACAAGCTGATTCCTTTTTAAGAATATTCTTTATTGAATAAATTGGTGCTGGTATCAGTGCAGAAAGCTAGACTACCATAAAACTGCCTCAACAAAAACAATGGTGCTGGAGCAAAGATGTGAACTAATTCCCATTCACCATGATGGGGCAATGGCATCAGCATCTTTCAACCTTGTATTGTGTAAACTATCACAGAATCACAGAAATATGACAGCAGAAAAGGACCTTACTGACCCACCGAGTCTACCCCTTTCCCCGTCCCCTACTCATCTCCTATTTTATGGGCCCTCCCCTTACCAATCCCATATGTCTGTCCCATGCCCTCTTGAGTTCCTCCACCATTTCAGCCCCCACCACCTCCTCTCACAGTTTATTCTAGGCTCCCACACCATCTCAGTGAAGAATCTCACCCTCACATTGCCTCTGTATCTTCCTCCTTCCAATCTTAAGCATTGCTCTCTAGTTTTAGCTCCCTCTTTCCTTTTAAATAAGCTCTCCGCCTTCACCTTATTGATCCCCTTCACATACTTAAAAGTTTAAATCATGTCCCCCCACTCCCTTCTAGTCTCCAATGTGTACATACCCAGTTCCCTACACCTCTGCTGGTATGTTTTTCCCTGCATGTCATGCACCATCTTGTTTACCCTTGTCTGAACCCTCTCCATCACATCTATATCCTTACGTAGGTGTGGTCTTGAGAATTGGACCCCATACTCATGGTGCGGCCTCACCATGGCCTTATACAGAAGCATAAGCACCTCCCTCCCTCCTCCTGCTAGTTATGCTTCTCCCAATGAATGCCAACATTCTATTTGCCTTCCCTACTGCTTTGCTCCACTGGCTACCTACTTTGAGGTTACTCAATAAAATTATCCCCAGATCCTTCTCCTGCTCTGTTTTTTTTTATTACCCCCCACCTGCGTGTAAGCTGCTTGTGGGTTTTTTCACCCCAAGTGCATCACCACAAACTTTATGGCATTGAATTTCAGCTGCCAAGTTTCTGACAACCCTTCCAGAATCCTCAGGTCCTGCTTCATGGCCTCCACTCCCCCTTGGGTGTCCACCCTATTGCATATTTTCATATTATCTGCAAATAGGCACACCCTTCCCTCCAGACCTTCTGCTATATTACTGATGTAAATATTAAAAAGGAGAGGTCCCAGAACTGACCCCTGGGGCACCCCACTTGTTACCACCCTCATATTGGAGTGTACCCCATTCACCACCACTCTCTGGCTTTTGCCCTCCAACCAGTTTTCAACCCACCTAGTTATTTTCCACCTCACCCCTGAGCTTTCCAGCTTATTTACTAGTCTTCTGTGAGGGATGGTGTTGAATGCCTTGCTGAAGTCCAGATAGGCTACATCCACCATCCTTCCCTAGTCAACTACCTGAATCACTCAATTGAAGAACTCTGTCAGGTTCAACTGGTATGACCTCCCATTCATGCCATCCATCATCCTTCAGGCCACTGTCCACCTGGTAGTCTACCATACTGTCCTTTATTAGTGCCTCCATCACCTTACCCCACACTAAGGTGAGGCTAACCGGGTGATAATTCTCTGCTGCCTCCTTACTGCCCCCCTTGTGCAGTGGCACCACATCTGCCTCCTCCAGTCTTCTGGCACACATCCTGTATCAAGGACCAAGTTAAACAATCTCATCAGTGGGCTTTCCAGCTCTTCCCTCAGTTCCCGGAGAACCCTCAGGTCAAGTAATCCAGCCCCATTGCCTTGTCCACTTTTAACCTACCCAGTTCCTCCTTTACCGTGTCCATGCTGAACAGGCTAGTATCCACCTGTTTGCCTACCCTACCCTACCCCTTCCACTCAGCTACGGTCCTGTACTCCCCTCCTACATGAAGACTGAGCAAAAGTAGATATTGAACTCTTCTGCTTTCTGAAAGTACCTTTCCAGTTGTATTCCTCCCTTCCCCACAACCATGCTATCCCCGCCTCATCTTCTTTCTTTCCCTCACATACCTAAAAAACGTTTTATCCCCTTCTTGGCCTGCCTAGCTATTTTCTTCTCAGTGTCTGCTTTAGCCCTCCTTATCTGCTCTGCTACCCTCCACTTCTCCCTGTAAGCCTCCCTGTTCTCCTTCCTTTGTGTCAACTTATATTTTCTGAATACCCTTTTCCTTTCCCTGATCACCCCTGCTACCTGCCTTGTAAACCAGAGTGGTCTCTTCCTTCTCCTGTTCTTTCTCACCTTCTTAGCACAAACTTCAGTGGCTTTCAGTACCTTCCCTTTGATGGTTTCCTATAACTCCTCCACACCCCCTGTATTCATCTTGCCTGCCATTTCTTCTCTAAGTATCTTCCTCATCCTGTCAAAATCCATCTTCCTAAAATCCATAACCCTTGTGCTGGTCTGATTTGCCTCTCCCCATCTTTACCCTGAAATGTACAGCCCTGTGATCACTTGTACTCAGTTCATCACCCACCACCACCTCTTCTACACTGTCCCCATTTTGTGAGGACCATATCCAGCAGGCTACCACCCCACGTGGACTCCCTAACCAGCTGTTGCATGAATGCCCCCTTTAGCACCTCTAGGATCCCCCTGCTCCTAGCTGATACTGCATCCAGGCTCTCCCATTCCACATCATGGAGGTTTAAGTCCTCCACTAGTAGAAGCTCCCCCTTGAAAGCCATCCATGTGACTGCCTACATCCGCTGTCTATCCCCTTCCTCCCCCCTGTGTTGGAGGTTTTTAAACCATCCCCAGCCTCAATGATTCACCAGTCTGTTTGTCCAATGTGATCCACATGAGCTCTGTCTCCCCTTCCTTATCCTCCTCCTCCTCCTCCTGCCCTTCCATTGCACAAATGTCTTCTTTGATATATAATGCCATCCCCTCCATCCCTATCCAGTCTTGCCTCTCCTAAACAGTCTGTAGCCTGGGCATGATGCTCTGTCCACCATGTCTCACTTATCACTGCTATGTCTAGACCGTCATCTGCCATGATGGCCTCCAAGCGCGCCATCTTGTTCCCCATACTCCTGGCATTGGCTGATAATCCCTTCCACCACACCCCCACCCTCCCCTTTTTACCTTCCCTTGTTCTTGGTTTTTTTCCTGCATTTTATTGTCATCCTGGGGTGGGGGGAGGCTGGTAGCCTCCGATCTCTCCTGTCTCCTTGATTGCACTTGACTGGTCTTTTACTTTTTGACTTTTACTATGCCTACAGTGTTAAGTTTTATCCAAAGTTAGGGGAAATTGGAACTGTATACATGAGCACAATATGGCCTCTCTGAAAATTTTAAAATACACCAGCTTATAAAATGTGAAGATCTGCATCAAACATAAGTTATTAGGGAAGGTGGCATACGTTTTATTTATGGATGGAAAAAGATAAAAGAAAGAAAAGCAGCATTTCAGTTGAAATGTTATTCAAAATTGCAATTTTGGATATAGTATCCAATTTTAAGCAGTTTCAGAAAAAAATGCAGTGATTCTGGCAATGTCTGGAAATCACTGTCCCTTATAATATGCATGACATGAATAGAAGGATGGATTTGGACTTCAATGTGCCTACTATCTCTCCTGAAACTTTTTAAAATGATGATTATGAGCTCAGGAGACTTATTCTGGTGTGTGACATTTTAAATCAATAACCAGATTCTACACATGAGTAATTCTTATGTATAATCATTATGAAAGATGCTAAGATTTTCATGTGTTCTAAATGAATAAATAATAACCATCCAAGAGGCATGATTTCAACCCACTTAATTACAGTATGAAGCTAAATAACAAAGGCTGCACATTGCAGGCATCTTGACTTCCAGCAGCTAACTCCTTCTTAGGGGTTCTCTACAAAAATCAATAACGTAGCATTCTATAGCAGTAATCATCTATAAAGGACTTGTGTTCCATCAGGCATACTTCACAGGGTTGGGGGCAGAAGGTTAACATGCCACTGTGGTTTAAAACAAATGATGCATGTCGAAACACCAGGTGCCATAGATTATGCTATGTACCCCCTCCTTGCTTTAAGGGCTTCAATAACGTTTAAGAGGCTGGGTCATTAAAACTCCTTTGGAGAGCTGTTACAAATGTTGGAGTTCACTGCTGCATGCTCATATTACATATGAATTAAATAACACCTGCATTTTATTCCTGTTTTGTGTGCGTCTTTGTGTCTTTGAGTTGTAATAAATGTGTGGTGCATCTACCCAGACAAAGTGGGCTACAGTAAGTGACAATTCTAGTACTTCACCCTTAGAAGCAATACCAACCCTTTGCATCTCTTGGTAGTACACCACACCCACTTAACACACAATACTGTGACCAGTTATCCATAATATTTAACATAACACTTTACAAATAATATGGTCACAGGTAATACATTTGAAAAAATCAAAAAAAGGATCTTATTGGTTTTCATAAAAAAGGATTTAGAAGGAAAAACACTTGATTAAAGCAGAAATATGCGAAACAACAACAAACAAAAAACAGTATCTGACTAAAACAAACCTCCATTCACCCCAGCTTAGTACTTGGCCCAGCTACTCTATTACATAGAAACATAGAATTTGACGGCAGACAAGGACCACTTGGCCCAACTAGTCTGCCCATTTTCCTACCTAACAGATAAGCTGCAGATCCTAGTTAACCAACAGCTTACTTCCTCCTACCCCCAACTAGGACTGGCTTATGTCTTTCCCATGCATTCTTGAATTCCCCCACTGTTCTTGACTCCACGACCTCCTCAGGGAGGCTGTTCCATGCATCCACTACCCTCTCTGTGAAAAAATACTTCCTCACATTACCTCTAAGCCATCCCCCCTCTCTCTTCAAATTGTGCCCCCTTGTTCTTGCACATCTCTCTTTTTGAAAGATGCCACCCTCTTGGACTTTGTTGATTCCCTTCAGGTACGTGAACATTTCTATCATGTCCCCTCTCTCCTCCTCTCAAGGGTGTACATATTAAGCTCCTTTAGTCTTTCTTCGTATGTCTTCTGGTGCAGACCCTGCACCATTTTGGTTGCCCTCCTCTGGACAGCCTCCACTCTGTCTATGTCTTTGCGGAGATGGAGTCTCCAGAACTGCACATGTACTCCAGATGGGGTCTCACCAACTGTCTGTACAGAGGATAACAACTTCCTGTTTTCTACTATTGATGCCTCTCCCTATGCATCCCAGTATCCCCCCCCAGCCTTTCTTACTGCCTTCTCACATTGCTTGCCCACCTTTAGGTCATCTGATATAATTACCTCCAGGTCCCTTTCCATTTTTACTGTTGTCAGTATCTCACCCCCCATTGTGTACTCTTCCCCTGGGTTTTTGCTTCCCAGGTGTATTACCTTGCACTTCTTTGCATGGAATCTGAGCTGCCATACATTTGACCATTCCTCCAACCTTGCCAAGTCTCTTCTCATCCTTTCCACTCCATCTAGTGTATCAACCCTGTTGCAGATCTTTGTGTCATCTGCAAAGAGACATACTTTTCCTTCCAGTTCCTCTGCAATGTCACTTATAAAGACATTAAAAAGGACTGGTCCCAGTATTGAACCCTGCGGTACCCCGCTAGTAACCCTCCTTTCTTCACTGTGGACTCCATTTACTACTACCCATTGCATCCTGTTGTCTAGCCAATTTTTTATCCAGGCTATCACCTTGGGACCCACTCCAAGGCTAGCTAACTTATGTATTAATCTTTTGTGTGTGACTGTATCAAATGCCTCGCTAAAATCTAGGTAAGCCATGTCCACAGCCCCTCCCTGGTCTACTACTTTGGTCACCCAGTCAAAGAAATCTATTAGATTTGTCTGACACGACCTTCCCATCGTGAATCCATGCTGCCTTGGGTCCTGCGCCCCACTGGCCTCTATGTACTGAACAATTCTTTCCTTCAGAAGTAATTCCATCATTTTCCTTACCACTGAGGTCAAACTAACTGGTCTGTAGTTTCCTCGCCTGTCCTGCTCCCACTTTTGTGAAGAGGAATCACATCTGCCCTCCTCCAGTCCTCAGGTACCACCCCATCCTCCCATGATTTGTTAAGAGAGTAGTCAGCGTGTCACTAGTTCTACCTTAGTTCTTTTAGAATTCTTGGGTGAATCCCATCAGCCCCATTGCTTTTGTCCACCTTCAATTTTATTAGTTCTTTCAAACCCTTTCTTCTGTAAATGGACTGGTATCGACCCCGCCTTCAGAGTGTTTCTCTTGTTTGGTTTAGGTACCTCCCCCTCCTCTTCCTTTGTGAATACTGAGCAGAAATATTCTTTCAGTATCCCTGCTTTTTCACTGTCACCCTCTACCCACATTCCCTCCCCTTTATTTAGCCTCAGTATCCCTTCTTTGGTCTTTCTTAGCTCCCTAATGTACCTATAAAAGGTCTTATCCACCTTCTTAACAGAGTTGGCTATCCTTTCCTCAGTTTGGGCCTTTGCTATTTTGACTGTCTTCCCAGCCTCTTTCTGCTTTAACTGATAAATTTCTCTGTCCTGCTCCTTCTTTGTTTCCTTATATTTCCTGAATGCTATCCTTTTCTCCTTAACCTTCCCTGCCACCTCTTTTGAGAACCATAGCGTTTTTTTCCTTCATTGTGTTTTGTTGATTTGCTTTACACAAAGGCTTGTTGCCTCTGTGATGGCTGTTTTGATAACTCCCCATTGTTCCTCCACCCCTCCTTCTTGCCTGTTTGCTAGTGCTTTTCTGAGGCACTCTCTCATTTTCCCAAAGTCAGCCCTCCTAAAGTCCAATACTCTTGCTTTTGTATGGCTTGATTGTATGGCTGTGTTTATTGTGAACCACACTGTTTGGTGGTCGCTTGTTCCCAGATGGCTACCCACTTCTAAATCTGAGATTCTTTCTCCGTCCCCATTTGAGAGTACCAGGTCTAAGATTGCTCCCTCCCGAGTGGGTTCCAGTAGTAGCTGTCTGAGGCATGCCCCCTTTAGAGCATCAAGAATGACCCTGCTCTTGGATGTGCCTGCAGCAAAGGTGCTGCAGTTAACATCTGGCATATTCAGGTCCCCCATCAACAATATCTCCCCTTTTTCTACCATTCTAAGGAAACCTTCTATCATTTCCTTGTCCATTCCCTGCCCCTGAGATGGGAGTCTGTATACAACCCCCATGCAGATTGTGGTGCCATTTCCTGTCTCCAGGGTGACCCAGAGTGTCCCATCTGCTCCCTGTTTACTCTTTAGTTCTGCTGCTTTGATCCCTTCCTTTACATAGAGAGCTACTCCTCCTCCTCCTCTTTTACCTTTCCTGTCCCTCCTGTAGATTGCATATCCTGGTATGCTGACATCCCAGTCATGGTTCTCTGTGTACCATGTTTCTGTGACTGCCACAATATCCAGGCAACCCTCTTCCATCAAGGCCACTAGTTCAGGGAGCTTGTTACACAGACTACGGGCATTGGTACTCATCACCCTCCACTTTTTGATGGCCTTACCCCTTTTAGCCCTATTCCTGTCCTTACTGCCTTTGCCTTTTTTTACATTACCTCTGTTCTGCTCCCTAATGACTTCTCTACCTTGGTGTGTACCTCACTAATTACCGTGTTTTGTGGGGAGGCTGGGATTTCCTGCTCTTTTCAGTGCCTCTCCTGCTCGGCTAGTTTAAATGCTCACAACGAAGTATTTAAACCCTCACCTAGGATCCTGGTTCCCCCCGACAGATGCAGACCATCGCACCAGTATAGGTCTGCTTCCTCCAGGTAGCTCCCAGTCCCCAATGAAGCCAAAACCCTGAGCTCCACACCAGTTTTTCAACCATTCATTGAATTCCCTGGTGAGGAGTACCCTGGCATCACCCTTGCCATAGACAGGCAGCACCTCCGAGAAGGTTACTGAATGCGCTACTTGTCTAAGGCCCATCCCCAACTCTACAAACTCCTCTTGCACTGCTCTGATCCCATTCCTAGCCAGGTCATTTGTCCCTAGGTGGACAATGACATCCAGCTGCACCCTCATGCAAATGCTCCCACGATCCTGAGGATTCACTTCCTGTCCCTCCAGGCCGTGGCACCAGGCAGGCACCTTACCTCCCTCTCCCCTTCCTTCCCCATTTCTACCCTCCTAATGATCGAGTCCCCCACTAAGAGTTGTTTCCTTCTCCTGTGGGGTCTTATGCCACCCTCCTGTTGGTCTCCTTTGTGAAGGTTCCCAGCATTCTCCTTGGTCTCCACTGCAGGTTCCTCCATAGAGGAACCACGATCCACCAGAAGAGTGAATGAATTGTGGAGAGGTACAGCTGGAGAGATGCAACTTTGTTCCACCATCCTCTCCCTCCCTGAGCTCACCTTGGTCCAGCGTCTTCTCTTTCTTGGCAACCTCTGAGGTAGTGGTATTGGCCCTGGTGGTCCCTGGGTGGGGGAGGAGGTTTCATGAAACCTAGCTAGGTCAGCCTGGAGACAGGCAACCTCCTCCTTCAGACCAGAGAGGTGCCTGCAAATAGGGCAGCATCGCAGCCTCCAGAATGTCTCCCGGAACACTGCCACCCCACAGCCATTGCACTGCACCACTCCTATCATGTCTTATTGTGTGTCCCCACTCCTGTTTCTCTGTATGTATTGGGTCACTACCCTGCTCCCCATTGATACAAGTTCATTACTCTGAACAGTTAAGCAGCTCCCAGTGAATCCTTGGTACCAAGATGTGCAACCATTGTAGACTTGCTCATTGTTGCACATAGTTGTCTGGCATTGACACGCTTAACAATAACACAAACATATATGTTATCCTGGCCAGATGACCTTGTCAATTAATCAGTAGCCCTAACTTACTTACACAGTAGCTGATTGGTTGTAAAACACAGTTGCCCTCATTGTTTACTAGTGGTTCATCTGTATGAATCCTTCAGCCCTGGCCACAGTTTTGGCTGGATTTACATGATCTGTCCTACAGCTCTCATGGTGCTGCAGCTCTCCTCTACCATTACTGTCTCTGGCACCTCCCACAGACTGCCTGTGCTCTCATTCTGTTGATCTCTCATGGTAGTCAGATGATAAGATGGATGGCAAGTTTACCTCCTGCAGTGCAAACCCCAAGGCAGCACTTACAGATGCACTGCATCACCTGACTTTGGTATGGTGTGGCAGCTTCAAAGTCCCATGGATCTGTTTGCAGAGTTACTGTAGGCCCTCCTGCCTGGCAAAAGTTTCTCTTCCTGAGGATCAGTGGCAGGGTGTCTCCTCTTGTACATCAGATTAGTCAGTCACTTACAGTGGTGTTCAGTCATAGATGTCTTATGTTTAGCAGCCTCTTCCTTTGTGGCTTTAGGAGGACATGTCTCTCTCCAAATATCTTTGCAGCTTTCCATCACTCACAGAAATAGTGGGTCTGCCTTTCAGCTCTGTCTCTGGCATATTGAATAAGAGCTGAAAAGTTCCTTCATAAAGAAGTGTGCAAACATCCCTCCCTTTGGTAAAGACCTTCTGTCAGTCAGTTGGGTGAGTCTAACCATCTGAACCGCTGTGACTGATTGGTCATCTGGGTTGTGGGTAAATTAATGAGTCCTAGCAGCCAAGAGCCCTTCTGGCTCTGGTGCAGGCCCCAAACAGCCTAACTGGTTCCATTCCAGTCTCTGACTTCTGTTGCCATGCTTTGATGGGGTCAGAGGTGACAAAGATGGTAATAGACATGAGTTCTAGCTCTCAGTTTAATAAAGTCCTTTTTAGAGGGTGTTAGCCCTTAAAAACACTGTAGCCCCTAAGGTAGGGCTTACATGGACATGCAGTGGATTCCAGCTGAGTCAGTGGATCAGCTGGGGATGTCCCCACTGCTGTACATGCTACCAGCATTCCTCCATCTTTGGCACTGAAAACAGTTCTCCGCCGAGGAAAAGGAAATCCTATTTTCTTTTTCTCCAGTCCCCAACTGGCAGTCCAAGTACTGGGGCACTAAAGGAACTCTGCAATAGCAAAGTTGTGATGTGGTTCCCTAGAGCCCCTTAAAGTAAGCCCAATGAATGGGAGGGGGGGCCTCACTGTTATCCTGTTGAATGCTTGAAGTCCTCTTCAAGGCTGACTGTGAGAGTCCTACAATTAAATACATGCAGCACTGCCATCTACAGACACTACAGTTGTTTCCTAGCTAACACTGGCAAACAATACAAGTTTGCTTTCTAGTCAAATGGTTCCTGTCTAGCAATAGTTCTCATCTCAAAATGTTTCCCACGGTGGCTCTATATCCTTTGGCAATGGGGTTTCAGCATTGGAGAAAGCAATATCGGGTATTGACCTGGGTGTTTTATAAATACCTCTATGTGCTTCATGTGTAGGCATGATGGTGGAATCACTAGGAGGGTCCCCAACTGCTGCAGCTTAGCTGTGATAATAGCTTCAGGGGATTCTGGGTTTTCTGGTTACAGCAAATAACAGCTTTGGAGTCAGCAGAAATAGACTTATACAATGTATTATACTGCAGTAAGCAGTAAGTGCACTGTTTTGCTCACAAAGTACAAACCAGAACCAGTCCCACAGCTGAGTCTGGGGTACTTAGCACTGGTTCCATGTCATAATAGTGATCTCAAAACAGCGATCACTATTATGGTGAGTACATGTCGCTGAAAAGCAAATTTATGATATGTACTTCTCGGCGAACACACTTCAGGAAAAACGTACTCTTTTGTGGGGGGGGGGAACAGAGCCCTACTTACAGGGAAGCTTTACCCCCAATCCTCCTGATGTTGGATTACGAACTCCAGGGAGGTGGATTTTCGAGGATGGGGCAGCAGTCCAGTGCATGAATAGAAATAAAAAGCAGCCACAAGCAGCAGCAAAATTCTTTCTCCTACTCTGTCCCAAACCCAGTGCCTACTATACCAGAGCCAGCCACCCTCACCACCACATCACAGGGCTGGCTCAGCTGCAGCAGGCACATCCCAATACCAAAACACTCTTCCTAATCCCTCCCCTCCCCTCCTCCTCCTCCCAATCCCTCCCCTTCTGGTCACCGTCCTTGCTATTGTATTGCTATCCTTGCAGGGTAGCCCAAATTGATAGTGCTAAAAATGAGTCCATATTTTTGTAGTGGTTCATTTTTGGTCGCAATCACCACTGGATACCCTGACGGTTCCCATTAAGCTGGTATCAGCATGTAGGATGTACTGTATGTTCTGGGTGGATCAGCAAATGCCAGTAAAGATGCATGGATCATCTGTTGGAAAATATTTTTGAAGTCTTTCTCACAAGTGCTCTCCCACTGCAGGTAAATAAAGTCATACACTTTGAAATAGCTTTTGGTACTAGCACCCTTCATAGCACTCTGGTGTAGTCTTTCATGAATCATTGGAAGTATTTTCAGAACCTAAGAAAATGCTTCAAACCATTTAGATTTATTGGGTTTAGGCCAGGTAGCAAGGGCCTCTACTTTGTTTGAGACAGACATGGTTCTGTATTCAGACACTGTGTCTCCCACATACCTGACTGTGTTATGGAAGAATCCATGCTTGCTGAAGGGGAGCTTAGCCTCAACTCCTCTACTGAGTCCAGAATCTTCATCAGGCAAGCCTTGTGTTCCTCAAAGGTCTTTTCAAAGACAGTCACACTGTCAAGGTGCACTAGGCATGCCAGTAAGTTCCTATCCCCTCCCCAATTACTTATTTCATATACTGTTGGAAGGTGGCTGGGGCATTGTAAATTCCATGTGTCATCTGCAGAATTTCATAAAAGTCAAGTGGGCAGATGAAGTCTGTCTTCTGTTGGTTATCTTTGGCCATCCAGATATGGTAATTACCGTCTTTAAAGGTCAAGCACAGTAAACCAATTATTTTAGTTTAACTGTCAGTGGTATCCTGTACCCTTGGTAGAGTGGATTGGTCCAGGATCATCTTGTTGTTAAGTGTTTAGTAATCCACACATACAGTACCCAGTCACTGCCATTCTTCTTATGGACAATGGCTGGGATGCGCATATTATTATATGCACTGTACTTATCAATGCATAGTATATTACTGTATCAATAGCCTCAAAACTTATATACATACACAGTATGCTAGTTATAAGAATGCATATTATGTTTTACACACATTACTGTAGGTTATGCACATTACAGAACCGCTAAATAATTAACACAAAATAATTAGAAAAAGAGAGAAAATACTTCTTATTGAATAACCTTGGAAGGTTTTGGCTCAAGATTGTTGTGGGAACTTAAATATATGTTTATCTTTCACTATATATCATTCTGACTATATCAATATCATAACTTCTGCTGACAAACTGTCTAGTTTAGCCTTAAAAGGTAAGATTCAGGTGCCTTTCTGGTAAATAATGTATTTTTCTATACAAAGAAGAGATAGAACCAAGGGCCATATAGACTAGTATGAGGTCACACCAACCTAAGTAAAAACATACACCTTATCTGTTAAAATATTTGGAGTCAGCAGGAGTTGGGTCAAGCCTAGTACCAAAAACAGTATATAAGAAAGCAGGCTGTTAGCAGTTGGTGGTACACAAACACAATGGCATCACAAGCTTCCAGCTGTGCATCCCTGCTGTGAGTGAAACTATTTTTAGTTTACCTAGCAACATCTAGCCAAGGTGATAGGGCACTTTTATAATGCCAGTATAGAATGTATTTTTATACTCTGTATTTGTGTGCTTGCAATATAATGGTTTATGAAAATGTTATATTGAACCTTTGTAATGAAATAGGATTTTATTATACCTTCTTAGGTTAAAAGATTCTCATTCATAACTTAAGCAATGATGCACAGCAAGGTGTGGGTAGTGTTGGGTTAATCTCACACCTACAGTAATCAGGCACAACACCCCCAAAAATGTAGTTATCCAAGCACAGCCCACAAGCTGGTGTGCATTATTGCTATTCTACAGTGGCTCTTATTTATTAATACTGTGGGGATCAAAATGAGCACATGTAGATGGTTATTAGACTGAGAACAAGTGTTGGAACATCTCTTTTATGTGTAGGGACATCTATTTTATAGTATCAGTTGTACAGGTTTTCCTTTTTTTTTTGAGGAAACACTCCCCATGTGAAAGCACTGCATCATGGGTATGCAAATAATCAATTGTCTGGTATCATTGTAGTATGTTGTGCAATACCAGGCCATTAGGTAATTTGCATACCCATGATGCAGTGCATTCATTATGTGGTGTGTTTCTTCATAAAAAATAAAACTGTGAAACTGATACTAAAAAGAGATGTTCCCACATTATAAAGGAGATGTTCTGACACTTGTTCTCTGCCTAACTATGAATTGTTTTAGCCATGACCAAAATTTTGCCCCCACCACAATATAAATAAATAAGGTTCTTATATGAAACTAAGATTCTGCTACTGAGCTTTAATTGGAAGGCATCCAACTATGTGGATAACAGAGGTTGTGGGTTACTGTTTAGTCTACTATGTAGTCATTTGTATGTTTGGACTTGATGCTGTGAGGTTGTGCTCAGATAACCTTACTGCAACAAGCACGCACTGACCAATCAGAATCAAGGAAATGTTCTTGCCATTGTATGATCAAAAATAATTACTATATGTCATAAATCCAACATTATGGGTTCTTGATTGCCTTATGATCCCAGATGCTAAGAATTCCTGAAGATGGGGCCTCATTTCATCTACAGTATGTCAGCTGGTGCTAGTTTTCAAGACCTTTCCTGAAATGGTCTATACTCATAGTTTAATGTAGTGTTCTTCTCCTTGAACACTTTCAGCATCCCACTCACTTAGTGAAAAGACAATTTTACTTGAACAAATTCCTGTTCACACTTCTGATATAGGTGATTCTCTGAAGCCAAAAGCTCCTGGGTCAATACTTGGCAGGTGTCCTCCTCAAATGTTTTTGGCCAGACTGTTGTGGGAATAATTAGGCTAGGATACAAAATATTTAATTATTTTAAATTAGAGATAATACTCCGAGTGTTAATATTTTATTAATACTACTATCATGTCCTTGCTAAAGGAATGCATGTTCAAACTTATGAAGAATTTGAAGTGATAATTCATAAGCATAAGTGGCTTTTATATAAACACAGACCACAAGGGAAAAACTCAGATTGAAACACATATTGTCATACATACCTGTGTATGAAATGAAAGCATTAACTTCCATGGGGATAGTCTCAGAAATAAAATTGAAATGAAAGCTGGATCATGGACCAGATGCAGCCTCGTTTTTCTCTGCCATTTTGTACCAGTAGCTACATCAGATAAGAAAGTGTAAATCCTGAGGTCAAGTGACACTGCATGTCTCTTCAGTGTAGAATGTGAGTCCAGTGGTGTGAAACATACCAGCTTTATAACCAGAATTGACACAAAATGATTCTAGTCAAAATGCTTTTGTGTTTTATGAAAGAATGTCAAATGTTACAGTCACATCACATATACCCTCTTGTAAAGGACTTTCTTAACCAATAAAAGGCATTATATGAAGCCTGTTGAACCGTCAGGATCCTAAATACAGAAAAGACTACTTTTCTCCCAAAGTGTGGATCATACAGGGATATAATGCCTGGTATTCAAGACCAGTTAGTATGGCCAATTTGAGAATAGAGTTTTTAAGACTTACACACTGGATGGGCAATCAGGGAACCAATGCACACCAGTAATGTCATACAGTATGCACATAATGGCTAGGGGATCAGGGTTGAGGGGACCACAAGATAGCAAGGATTTTCTAACATACTTTTCAAGCAGTCAGTGGGGGCACTAGATGCCAGGAATTTAATATTGACTTAACAAATGTGTGACCAGGGGGTGAGGACCACTACATGGTAGGAATTTAATACTGACATACCAGGATGGTAATCAAGGGGTTGGGTGGACCACTAGATAACAGGGCTTTAATGCTGACATACTGGGTGGGTGATCAGGGAGTAGGAGAGGTGCACCAGCCATAAGACCTAGTTAGCTGAGGTAGGAGATAAAAGGGCACTAACATCTATTTACCACCTCTGCAAACCTTAGTGGACCTACTGTGTATACAGCCCTAGTCAGTTTCTTTGCATAGATGCACTGGCTTATTTTAGTGCCTCTCACAAATGGGTTAGTTCCTCACTAACTGTTCATCTCAGTTGGCAAATATAGCAAATTCCCTGGTTTGGGGGCACTAACTGGTGTTAGTGAGGCATTAACATGTTTTAGGCATGCAATATGCCTTCCAGTGTCTTGCAGATAAAACTATTTCATTTTATGTATGTTATTATTTATGAAACAAGTTATCCATGTTTTTCCTTCTATTATTTAAGAATTTACATTTGTTTTAGTCCACTTAAAAAGCAGTGCTTAATTATGAGTGGAGTAAATTTGTAACAGGAGTGAAAATGAATGAATTTGGTAAGGAATATGACACTCCAGAGTGTATTTTTTTCCCTGAACCACACATCCAGGTACACTGTGAGACATGAGTAGCATGTGCAAAGTGTCTTCAGTCACCTGGAAGTATAGTTCAGGAACAGAATCCCATAGCCTAGAGAGCATTACTGTTCTTATAAAATAGGTTACTAATTAAAAAAAAAATTAAAATATATTTTTATAAAATAAGGATTATAAGAAATAAATGTAAAAAGAGGAGTTGTGTGGCAGGTATTAGCTACTGAGGTGATGTTTGTGGTCTGATCCCCCCCCCCCCATTGTTTTCTCAATACCCTTGCTTGCTTTCAAGGTTTTGTTGATATTTGTGCACTCCATACAATTTTTAATAAAACAACTGATTCCTCTGCAGATCCTCCACCTGGTGTGGTGCTGACCCCCCCTCCACTGTAGAACTGACTTCCTCCCCCATTATTCTGCTGACTCCCATCCTCAACTGTAGTGCTGACTTCCGCTGCTGTAGCACTGACTCCTGCCTCCCCATTGTAGCATTTTGTAGTGTAGCGTGATGTACAGTTTCAACATTTGTTTTATTTTCTAAATGTTGCAGTCTCAAGCTTACTCCATGTTTTGGTCTTTGTCTCGGTTTCAGTGTGCTGTTGGAAATGCAATCGAAGTAATATTTAAAATAAAAATATGCTTTTAGCTGCAGAGAATAGCTCAGAAGCGGGAAGATGGGCTGGGGGATGAGGTCTGTTGCACTGCTGTGCCAGGGTGGAGAGTGTTGAACTGGGAAATATTCTGTACTGTTCAGCACAGAACGTGATTCCTACATTTTAAAAAGAAAGCAAGCTAAATAACATTGGAGCCATTTAACAAATAGTTATATTTCACTGTTTAATGCTGTGAGGTGGGGTTGGGTGATGATTTTTTTTTAAATTGGACTTTGTAAAATAATGGCAATTATTTATTTTACTTTTCAGTCATGGCTATCACATGTTTTGTTTTTTTAAAATATTTGGAGGGTCAGTTTTAATTTTACAATGTACTGCATTCAGATTGCTGGAAGAAGTGTGAGGCCATGGGTTTCTTTTGTTCCTTTTCTTGAAACTCATGGCATTGAATCTTCATGGCCAATAATCACACATAATTTTCCCTACCCATTTTATAAATTAAGAAAATTATTTTCCGATAGCAAGATAAAATACAACTCTTGATACCCTGGAATTCCACTTCATGAATATAGCACAGTGAGTTAAGCATATTCCAAAGCGTTCTTGTCTTTCCAAAAACCATCCAGAGCTTAAACATTTTAGGAGAGATTTTATGGATTTTGACTTATTTATTTAGTTTTTTATTTATTTATGTATTTATTAATTAATTAATTTATTTATGTATATATTTTGATTACTGGATGGAATCACTAGGTCCAGGTCCTTTTTACAAGAATGACCCAGCACAAGGTGTGGTACATACAGTCAGAGACTTATAGTACACTTGATGGTATGTATGTAAGCAATCAGACATAACAGGGTGTGAGTTCCTAGTCCTCATCCTGAACAGCATACCCAGGTGTGGCTGCCCAAGGTGTTCATGCTGATTAACTTTAACTACATTAAAATGTGATTTTTTTTCAACTCTTTTTCTGCACCACTGCCTGAGGAACTCTCTCTGGTGACCTCCCACCTGCCAAGCTGTACCTCCCATCTGAGATGTTCACTTTCACCTGCACTGACAAGCACAGCCCTTGGATCTGAGCCCCCCGAGAAAGGGCCACCCTATCCTCCCAGGGCACTCTATCTTGCAGCATTGTGTGCCGGACCCTACAGGCTGGACCAGAGAGAAGAGGGTCTGGTGTTGGGAGTGTGGCTTGGAGGCAGAGGCAGTTTTGCCTATCCCCAGGAGAGGAGAATTTCTGTACTTAGTGGTGCCCCTCCCTTCCCCCAGAGCTCAGATGTGCAATGATGTCCTCTGACATCCACCGCAGCTCAGACCCATCTACTGCAGCCCTGGTATATGCAGTACCTCCAGTTTCCACCAGGGGCCGCTGCTGTGCAGGGAAAGCCCTGAATCACCCAGATAGAGGAAAGCTGTCCTATGGATACTCTATCCTCCCTCTCCCCTGCCGACCCCCGACGGGTCGGGATCATTCCCGAACCCGGGTCATCAGCGTAATGCAAGATGTGTTGTTCAGCACCTCAACCCAGAGCACCACTGGGCTGGATCTTGAAATGTGATTTAGAATAAGGAACCCACACCCTAAAGTACCTTGTTGCACATATAAGATAGGTAAATACTGTAAACTGTCAAACACAATTATTTTAAAATTATAGCAATGAATATAGTTAGATGCATTTATGTTTTGAGAAAAAAAAAAAATAGTTCTTAAACTAGGAAGAGTTGGGTTGAACAAAACAGTGCAGCCATACTACATGTTGGACTTGCATTACTGGGTTGTAGTAAATAACAGCTTTTCTTCACTGTTGTTTTTTTTGCTTCATTTTACTGCTGGAAATTGATGAACTCAGTTCTGCCAGATAATGAGCAGTTCATGAGACTGAAAGGTTGTATGGATGAGTTTGTCATTCCACCAATGGGTCTAGCCTCTGACTTGTGCTGTCACTGTGCCATTATCTCGTAAGAATGTTAGTCTGTTTGGGGTAGCAGCTGCACAGTAGTGGAATGAAAGGAATTGCTGATATCTTTTTGACAGGGCACACTACTTGCTGAGTCAGGGCATCATATTAGACAACTCTTAATAACAGACTCTTCAGAAAACCAACTTTCAGTACTGTTGAGAAAAGATGAAGTCACCTTGATTGGGTGAAGAGATTGTGCTGAAGTATTGGGGCTGTTTCAAAAGGTAAGTTTTAAATAACTGCACAGCACAGTACACTATGGGTCTCCAGTCATTGAAGAGATAAATTGTTTGTTTTCCAGCTTTTTGATTTCACTGAGCACTTATGATTTTTACTGTTCTTACTGTACATCATTCTGAAGGATTTGTGACCATTCTCCTCTGCTTTGATGATGAAGCCGGCACGCTTGAGTTCATGCTGATATTCCTTGCCACATCTTTCCCTGCAAAGCTGAATATCTAACTATAAATTTCAAAACAGGCTAGACGGGGTTAGTGGAGTTAGTGTGGGAGATGATTTCAACTCAGAAGTCATATTATGTGAAAAGCAGATGGTGTGCATCGATATCCTGCTTAGATTTGCAGTACTGTTTTATCATCATTAAATATATTATTTGCAGTACTAAAAGCTATTTCTGATACTTAATTCAAACTTTGGTTTATATCAAACTTTGGTTTACATCAGGGCTTCTTATGTGTCTATGAAATGTAGTGTCTAAGCTGATTAAGCTTGCTAGATAGTGTTTCTTTCCATTGCTGCTTCACATATTTGCATAAAAGTTTCTAAGAACATTTAATTTGTGCAAGGTCAGCAGTTTTTAAAATAATAGCCACATCATTTTGAATTGCCCAGCTTTCAATTACATGCTTACCTCTTAATTTTTTAATCTTTTTTTCTCAAATTCAGATGTAGCAATGCTAGATTCTTCTTGTAGAACAGCCAGTTCTTGATGTTGTCTTCAATTCTATATCTTCAGGTTGTAGAAATGTATTCAGTACATCTCCAGTGACAATGACATAAAGAGAAGGTATGTTCAACATACTTGAAAGTCAATAACTTTGAAGTGCAGTGAAGATAGAGCACACACACATCCCCCTCACATGAAAAAAGAAAAATTGGGCTTTTTTCCTTCAGCAAATACCTTTTATTCAGCCATGCTTGGCCATCCAAATAGCAGCAAAAAAGGAGAATGTGCTACACAGAGCACTGATCTTATATTTCACCCACTAAGGGCTTCTTCAGAGATCTAATTTTGCTAAACATAGTATTCCTTTTAAAACTGAGTTAACCTTTTCCAGTGTTACACATCATTATGACATCAGTATTGATATCACTGTAATTGTTTCATTTCCCCACGATGTTATATAAGGCAAAGTAAAAAGCTTCAAGTGATATTCCATAATTCCCATAGTGCAAGAAGCTTTTATAATGTGAATACAAGTTTTTATTCAGTTCTTCTCCATCCAGTGAATGTATTTAATAGTCCTTAAGGAATTTCTCCATTCTTCTCATAGCAGTACTTCACAACTCCAATACCCTACAACAGAAGCATTGATATAGGTGTGAAAAGCCTAATTTTTCTTTTTTCATGTGAGAGGGGTGTGTGTACTCTATCTTCACTGCACTTCAAAGTTATTGATTTATTGAGCTGCACCACCACCCTTGTGCTTGCCCCCACCTAAAGAATACTTGAAAGTCAGTATGGGAGAAAAGTGCTCTAAAGACGGTAACAAAATTTAAATATTTGAAATAAATATTACAAATGTAATATGTGAGGCAAGAATTGTAAATTATCTAGAAGCTAAACATTCATTTATGGCATTACAACTGAATAAAATGTAGTGACAATGTTTAATATATGGTGCCAATGTATTTTACTTATTTTATAAATTGAATAAAATGAATTTATATACCCTTATTTTTGCATCTGTTTATATTTTGTTTGTCATTACTTGTAGGTTCATTTCATTTTACTCTTGAAGCTAGAGTAGTCAAAATACAGTATACTGGTGTCCCTTTAAAGTGTGGTGAAAGTGAAAACCTTTTTTAAAACAGTAAAGGATGCTTGTGGGTACTGTTGTGAACTTAGTTGTGTAATGAAGGAGAAACAGCTGTATCTCAACCAATCAATGCGGCTTTAATCCCTGATCCACAAACACTTGCATCTGTGTCTCTATAAAAACAATGCTATAGATCAACTGAAGATACTACAGGCAACTAAAGATGGTCATATTAAATATAGATAGCCTCCTTCCTAAATAACCTGCTGTTACGGTACAACTAGATATCATATTCCTCACTGAAACCTGGCTTAAAAATCATGATATCTGAATCGTCCATCTTCTTACAAGGGTTTAACATCTTTAGAGAGGACTGAGTAGGGAAGTTAGGTGGGGGCTGCCTCATCTATCTTAGGTCCAACCTACAAAGCTCCAAAATAGAATAAAAAAGTCTTGATAAAGACTATGAATGCCTGGCTATGAAAATGTTGCTGGGACAAGGTCTCAAATCTCTTATCCTTCTGTCAGTTTATACCCCCCTCCGCCATGCTAAATAGCAATCTGGCCTAGAATGCTCCACCTGGTATTTCAAACAAATCACCCAAAACTGGGAGTGCATAGTCACTTGTGATTTTAATATTAACTGGGTTGCTAAGTCTAGCTCTGGTTATAAGGTTCAGAATGGCCAACCTTTCCCCATCTCAAATGGTCATAAAACACACCAGAACCAACTATAGAACAGGCACAATGACCATTATTGACTGGATTCTGGTTACTCATCCTGACAGGGTTAAATCAACCAAGGTACTGCCAGACACCCTTAGTAACCATTCACCTGTACTATGTGTATAGGCATTTAAACAACTCAAGCTCCCTCTCTGGCTCATCATTAGACAGTCCTTAACAAGAGTAAGCTGCCTGATTTCAAGACTCAAGGGGCCATGATTGATTGGAGATTCCGTGATGCCATACCTAACATTGACTCAGCCCTTGAATTCTTTTTTATATAATTTACCGAAATCTTTGACAAATTTGCACCCCTCAATAAATGAAAGATCAGAGGCACACTATTTTCCTGGGTCACCCTTGAGCTTCTTGCTGTCATGAAAGAGAGGCCCAGGCTGTGGTCTGTGGCTAGAAAGAATGGGTCCTCAGCTCACCACCAAAATGATACAGAAGCAAGAAACAAATGCACCAGAGGGATTAAGCTGGCCAAATGTGAGTATTGTCGGTCTTAACAAACCCTTAATTGGAGAAATTTGGGAAAATGTAGTGGAACATCTTAGCAAAGTGGAAAAGGTACCCATGAGAAAGCCAATGGTTGTTGGGAAGAGGTCCTGGAACCATATGAGATAGCCATTCAATTAAATGAAGTTTTCATTGCCCTCAAAGCTGTCATTCTCAATATACTGGACAAGCCCCCCTGTGGTAACATTGATCATGAAGCTAGCCTTTTGGAGGACATCGACCTAAGGCACTCCACATTCTGCTGAAGACCTGTCACAGTCAAAAACACTCTCAAATACATCATGAAGATCCTTGCTAAAACCAAGGTATGGGGACTCTCTTGACATGCACCAACTAGCACTGTCTCTGGAGGAACTCTTCTACCCCATCTCCAAAATTTGGAATTTCTCTCTGTGGTACTCCTAGTTCCCTGAAAAATGGAAAGCTGCATTGTTCACATCAATCTTTAAAAGTGGTTATTACTACATTCTGGTCATCTACAGACCTATCTTAATTCCCTCCCCATTGTCTAAGGCCCTGGAGAGAATAGTGTCAGATCAGCTAGTCACTTACCTTTAACAGTATAAATTACAATGTTCCCAGCAGCATGGCTTTAGGAAGCACCACAACACTAATACAGCACTGATAGAATACACAAACTACTTGCACAAAGCCCTTGATAATGGATGCATGTCTGGAGCCATATATATTGATGCAACAAAATGCCCTTAATGTGGCCAGCCACACATACAGCATCTGAATTTTTTAAGGCTTTTGAGTCGGAACTGGTGGACGTTTTACGGGATGTTTTTAATATGATTTTGGCTAATCCAGATGTGGTGTCCCAATCTGGTCATTCTATATAGCTCTTTCTTTATAAGAAAGGGAATAGATGCATTTTATGGAATTGGAGACCACTGAGTCTCATGAATACAGATTTGAAACTTCTTATGAAGATTTTAGCCCTTCGTTTGGGTAAAATAGCCCCATATGTCATAGATCCTGGTCAGGTTTGTACTGTAAAGGGGAGGAAGATTATGGACCTGCTCCTGTTGTTACGGGAAGTGGTCTCACAAGGTCTATAGGATAATGTGCATGGGTACTTCCTAAGCCTGGATCAGAAACAGACATATGGTAGGATTTCACATGTTTATCTGAGAGGGGTTTATGCAACTATGGGATTCCGAGGTTGTTTATTTATAAACTGGCTACTGAGACTGTATTTGACTGCCTCCTTGAGTCCACTTATTAATGGGCATGTGGGAAGGGCTGTTAATATACACAGGGGTGTGTGCCAGAGGTGCCCGATGAGCCCCTTATTGTATATTTTTTGTTTGACCCCATTATTGAAATTAATCTGCCAGGATGGGAGCATTGACTGTGTACAAGTTCCAGGTGCTGGGAGTGTTCTGAAGGCTTTAGCATATGCAGATGATGTCTGCTTACAGATAGCGAATAAAAGGTTGGCGGAGTGTGCTATAGCAATGGTGAGATGGTTTTTGACTATGACTGGCTCGGCACTGAATATTCAAAAGTATGGAGGGTATATTTAAGTCAAAGTATGGATTGTGTGACTGACATTCAGGATATTTGTATATCAGAAACATCCATTAAGGTCCTGGGGATTACTTGTGATGCCATTTATATAGGTGAATTGGGAAACTTCCTTGAAGCACAGTAATGACAAAGTACAAATTTGGAAATGATAGCAACAGTCTAAAAAGAAAAAGGTGTCCATTATTAAGACCTTCTTTTCACGTCTGTTGATTTATGTCAGAGCTATATTCCCACCTCCAGGTACTCTGGATGTCACCATTTTAAGCAGACTTTTCAATTACTGTGGGGCAGCAGGCTGATCCCTATTAAAAGAGAGATCCTGTATTGGGACTACAAAGATGGAGGGTTGAGATTGTTGAACCCTATTAGTTATCTTCATAGTATTTTTATATATACTACTATTTCTGCCTATCTGATGCCAGGAGCAGCGGATTGGAAATGGGTGGCAGCCTTATGGCTGGATTCGTTTTTGCTACAATGGAGGACAGGACCCCTGGCTGTGTGGAGAAGGAAGAGGTGGCCACAGTTTTTAGTGTATTCCTTGGAAAAGTTATGCCTCTGGAGCTCACTATGACTCAGGTTACAGTAGTTCAGTGAAGAGCCCTATATGAGTCAATACAGTCAGGCTCTTATCATATACCTATAGTTTATGCCAATCTTTGCCCCAGTAAACATTATCTAATTGAAACCTATCTCACTGATAAGCGTACCCTTCTCCCTGTATGTGGAATGTTGTCTGGCTGAGTGCACTTGGCCATTTGGGGTAAAGGGCAATGCAAAACATAAATGTGTGGAGAACCGGTCTTGTCCTAGAGAACAGTGTCTGCAACAGATTGAAACACTGGAACTTTTTTACACACTTTAGCTATGTTAAGGAAATGTGGGAGTTGATTGGGGTCCATTGGGTTTATGTCAGATAAGTGGCTGTCATGGATGAAAATGTGATTACGGGGTCCTTGGTGCTATGGGTGCCACAGGATGCTGGAACCATTCATTTGCTTTTTACATGTATCAAATTCATTTTGTGGCAGGTACATTGTAAATTTGTTCTACAGCAAAAATTGATACTGCTTCGCATCCTGGTACATATGATTGAAGAAGAAATACTTTCACAAGCACAATTTGATAGACAGCTTTTGATATGGGAGCAGTGGAAGAAACGTTGGCAGGGGGTTCCCTTAGATGATATGGTATGAGAACTGTGGTGGGTTGGTGCACAGATGAGGAGTACACAGTGTTTTTTTCTAATGTATATTATGTGATTACTGACTGTCCTTTTCAATCTGTAATGTCTTCCTCTTTTCAAGTTTCAGTGTTATGTTGGTTATATTTTTCCTTTTCGTTTTTTTTCCTCTGCAGGTGTCATTTTTCTTGTGATTTCAGTTTGTTTTTGTCCTTTCACAGAAGATGGAAACTGTCTTAATTGTATTAGTCTGTTGTTTATTTCTTTGTATTTCAGTCTGTATATCTTTCTTTTGCAATAAAACTTCCCCTACTCTTTTTGAGAAGTGCCATAGGATCTTTAACATCCACCTGAACTACTACCAGAACAGGATCTTGGTTTAATGTCTCATCCGAAAGATGGCACCTCAGGAGTACAGCACCCCCCTCATGCTGCACTGCAGTGTCAGTATTGGGATATTAACCCAAGTGCCTGATGTGGGGTTAGAACCCACAGCTTTCTGATCTCCCAGCCTCAGAGGTGAGTGTGCTACCTGCTGAGCCACTGGCACTATGGTAAAGAGTTTCCTGAAAATCTCTATTACACCTACAAAAATCTTGTGATAAGCCTGTCATAGGTGATTTATTAAGAAAAGAGTATCTGGAGACAAACATGCCCACTCTTGCCCAAGTAATTAATTTCCTAATACAGGAGTCAACAGGTAATAAAAGGTATTCTTCTATAAAATGATCGATTTTATTCAACCCAAACCAAATAGCTTGTTTCTGTGATCTGATTAATGTCATCTGATGTGTCCGTGCTTCTTGGTAAAGCCTTTGTTTTAAAGTGGTTTTTAAAATAGGGGATATATGTATCCCTTTCAATGAATCCTCCCATAAGTGGGTTAAAGTAACTTTTAACAGTAATGCTTTAATTTGTTTCAACCAAGGAGACAAAAAGTTCTTCTTGGCCAAAGTTATCTTCTCTTTTAGGCATAAATCTGGTAGTGTGTTAAACTGATTACTGATTATTTTCAGCCAATAGGAGGCTACTCTTATATCTACTGTGGTGCCTATGGGGAGCCTATCTAATTCTGCCCTTACAGCTGAATTAGCAGTGGAAATTGAAACTTGTAAAAGGGCTTTATAATAAAATGGTAAGGGAAGTTCAATATTTTCAGAAGGATTTGTGCCCCAGACTTCAGAGCCATAAAGTATGATTGGGTTTAACTTAGCTTCAGCATCAACCAATGCTGGTGTAACTGTGTGTCCCCTGTATTTATAGTTGAACCTTAGTAAGGCCTTGGCAGCAAGTTTGGCTTTAGAGACCTGTTCTTTTAAGTGTAAGGTCCATTGCAAATTTGATATAAACTTAATACCGAGATAGGTATAAGATGGGGCCACCTCAATTAATTTATTTTCAAAGTAAATTTTGGATAAAGGGACTCGTAGATTCGGAGGCCCAAATATTACAATTTTGGTTTTATGTAAATTAATCTTCAGAGACAGTGAGTCACTTTTAGCTTTTAGAATATTCAGTTTGCACTGGAGACTGGCTACCAAAAGGAAAGAAGAAGAAGACTGTCTGCATAGTCTAATATGTGAATATACTGATTCCCAATTTTTATAGAATCAAGCACAAAGGATGAGACAAAATATAATAATGAGTCAATATATAAACTAAATAATAAGGGAGCAAGTAGGCATCTTTGTTTCATACCTTGGGAAGTACTGAAAAATTCTGATAGGTTCCCCTGAGTATCATATCTCATGGCCATAATTGTGTTTGAATGAAGATAATAAATGGGGGTTAATAGATTAATAGGGAGTCCTCTTGTAAGAATGATTTCCCATAAGGTCAATCTGGACACAGAATCAAAGGCTGCTGAGAAATCTATAAAAAGAGCATATAATTTCATCTCACGATGTAATCTGTATTTTTCAAGTAAGTGAGCTAAAATAAAAGTATTATCTATGGTTGATAAGCCTGACAGAATCCTACTTGAAAATTTGATAGTAGGGAAGAAGCATCAACCAAGTTTTGAAGCTTGACCAGTAAGATTTTAGCAAAGAGTTTTCCGCTGATATCCAAAAGGCTAATTGGCCTGTAATTTTAAGGAAGTTGAAAGGAACTTTTCTTATGAATGGGAATTATAATATTTTTATGCCAAGATGTAGGGACATACGATTCTTTCAAACATGCTTGAAGAAATTGACAAAAAAGGGAACCCAGTAATTCATATGGGCCTTGTAAATCTCACTCAGAATAGTATCCAGTCTAGGGGCCTTATTATTATCCAGTTGGGATATGGCGTGTTCTGCTTCACCAAGTGATGTAACACCCAGGACTCCTTGGATATAGAAGAAGGGAAAGAGGACGTAAAAGTGTTCGAGCCTTTCACCATCAATTGCCAAAAAATGTTGGAGTCCTTTGTCTCAATGGCCTGATACATTAATTTCCACTGTTTCTGAGTAAATGCTTTTTTTTCCCCATCAGAAACTTTCTATAAGATTTCCGAGCTTTGTTTAGAATAAGAAAGTTATCCCTAGAAGGAAATTTCCTCACATATTTGATAAGCTTCCCCAGCTTAGATTTTTCTACATTACAATGATTATCGAACCAAGAATGTAGAGAGGGTCTTCTATCGTTAGCTGAATAATTTATTTGGTTAATTTGCTGATAGCACAAATCCAGCTGTTCACTCATATTTGGCCTCAACCTTAGCTTCTGCAAAAGAAAATAATGAAGAGAAGGAAGGAGAGTATATTAGCTCAACCACTTTATCCCATGTTCGTACATTGAGAGCTATTTTGGCTTTACCAGATAACATAATCGGTGCATGTTGTATGGGATTGGGGTATTAGAGATCTTATCAGGAAATATTAATAAAAAAGTGATAGCTGTGTGATCATTCTCCGGTGTCATATTTGCTGTAGAATTCTGGTACTGATTGTAACAATGAGAGGAGCATAAAACAAAATCTATTACACTCTGCCCCTGAGATGCAAAAAATTTACATGCACAGAGTGGATCCTTTTCCCCCCTGCCATTTAAGATTAAGAAATTATTATTCATAATAAAGTCCTGGAAGCATTTTCCTGATTCATTCACAACACAGTCTGTGGAGTTTCTAGGCTCCAAGTTCCCCATATAGAATAAATCCTGTAATAAGGGCAGATTATCAAATGTAGCAATTCTAGAATTAAAATCCCTTACCAATATCACAATATCAATATGCACGCATAAGAAAAAAGATTCTATATCTATTAAAAGCTTCCTCCAAATATTATAGCTTGAGGTGACATGAAAAAGAGGAGGAACATAAATATTCACAAACAATATGTCTGAGCCATTCCACTTTATAAGTGTAAACAGGAGCTCTGGGGATCCACCCACACTTTCAATGACTTTCAGGCCTTCCCTTATTTTCACCAGCTATAGGAAGCCTCCTTTGGGCCTACCATAATAATGTTCCTTAGTAGCTGAGTGCCCAATCCTCCTCGGCTCTTGCCCTCCCCCACTACTTATGTACCAATGGGGGTGCCCAATCACCCATCGACTACAATCCCCCCCAAAAAAAGCACTCAGGTGGCATGCTAGGAGCCCACTCCAGTGTGCCAAATGTCCCTAAAAAAAACAAAACAGTCCTGCAATGTTTTGTTTTTTTTGTTTAACTCTGTAAACAAGAAAACAGTCCCTCATTGAGTCCGTGGCACCTCCCCCAACACGCACCCACCATCTGTGCACCCTGCCTTCCCACACACCCTCACCCCATAGTTACCACCGGAGCCCAGCGCAATGATCTTCGGTGGACCAGGAACACGTTTGCACTCTTCAAAGCCGACTGCAAACTGAAGAAATGCTGGTAAGCTGTCTAGTGTCATAAATAGGGGTTTTTCAACTTTGGTGTATATCTCAGACATTTTGGGGAATTTTGGCACCAAATTTTCAACATAGAGTTATTGGGACCCCTCCTCATGAATTCAGTCACTGTCATGGCATTACTCGGTCCCAAAAGGTGATTTCGCGATCACTGCATGGAATCACCTTTCAAGACTTGAATAACGAAACGACAGTGCCAGTGCTCATGAGGTGGGGTCTCAAAAAGCCTATGTTGCAAATTTGGTGGAAAAAATCCAAAACATGGCTGTTTTACAAGCGTGTGTTTTGCAGTTCCTACGCACGCTCGTAACTTCGCTCATTTGTAATATTTTCATTCTAGATTTTCAACATTGGCATTTTTCCACACCTCCTTATGAACAGTACAGCTGTCATTTTTCACATCCTGGCCAAAAAGTGTTTTCGCACCTCCGGCGCAGAATAGTGCGGTCCCTGTGGGAAATCAGTGTTCGAGACACATTAAGAAAATCACAGTGACACTCTTCATGACCAGAGGTCCTAAAATGACTGTGTTGAAAATTTTGTGATGAAAGTCCATAAAATGACTGTATTATGAGTGTGCGTTGTGCAGTTTCCACTCACCCTTGTAACTTTGCAAATTTGTAATATTTTCACACCAGATTTTCACCACTGGCATTTTTTCATATCTCTTTATGAACAGTACAGCTGTCATTTTTAACATCCTGGCAGAAATGTGTTTTCACACTTCTGGGGCGGAATAGCGCGGTCGCTTTGGGAAATCAGTGTTCGGACAGATTAAGATCGAGTGAGAGAGGAGGAGTGAGTGAGCTCAGCTGAGCTCTGTCAGGACTGCTGCAGACTTCTTTGTGGACAGAAAGAGGCATCAATGCAGGCAGAGGCCCAGTACAAAAAGGCAGCATGCAGCAGCAGCAGAAACAGAATGAGCAAGTGAGGAGGGGGAGTGAGAGAGCTCAACAGAGCTCTATATCGGGACTTCTGCAGATTTCTTTGTGGGCAGAGAAAGGTGCCAACACAGGCAGGAGCCCAGTACAAAGGGGCAACCTGCAGCTCTGGGAGATACAGAACAAGTGAGTGAGAAAGGGGAAGTGAGCAAGCTCAGCAGAGCTCTGTCAGGACTGCTGTGGATTTCTTTGTGGGCAGAAAAAGGCTCCAATGAAGGCAGGGGCATAGTACAAAAGGGCAGCCTGCAGCGCTGGGAGAAACAGAATGAGCAAATGAGAGAGGGGAAGTGAGTGACCCCAACGGAGCTCTGTCGGGACAGCTGTGAACTTTTTTGTGGGCAGAAATAGGCACGACGCAGGCAGAAGCCCAGTACAAAAGGGCAGCTTGCAGTGCCGGAGAAACAGAATGAGTGAGTGAGAGGGGGGGAGGAGTGCTCAACGGAGCTGCATCGGACTGCTGCAGATTTCTTTGTGGGCAGAAAATGGTACCAATGCAGGCAGGAGCCCCATACAAAGGGCAGCCTGCAGCTCCCGGACAAACAGAATGAGCAAGTGAGAGAGGGAAAGGGGGTAAGGGACGGGTGGTACTCGTTCTGGGGGATTTTATACTGAAAGGGGTGAGATGGGGTGGAAAGGGGAAAGGCACAGCTGTATTTGGGTTGAAGCTGTCCCCAGGTTAACTGCAGGAGGGGAAGGGTAGGCACTGCTGAAGCATGCAGTGAGCGGGAGGAAAAAACTTCATTTACTGTTGCATGTGGGTACAAACGACTTGGTGGGGGGACACTGTGGAAGTAGTGAGGAGAGGTTCGAGTAGTTGGGCAGGCATTGTGGGGGTGGGGAAGTCGGTGGCATTCTTGGAGGTACTGCCGGTACCATGTGCAAGCATGGGGGGGAAGGGTTGGCTTGTGGAGTTCAACGAGTGGCTGAGGGATTGATGCCACAACAAACATTATGGGTTAGTGACTAACTGAGGTAGGGTCTGGGGGGGGGATAGTGAGTTGTACTCGGGGGACAGGGTACACTGGAGCAGGAAGGGAAAGGGAGTATTAAAGTCAGCATTACTGCCGGCCCACTGACACTAAGGGTTGAGGCGCTGGACCCCACACCTCACGGCACACTGGCGACCAGGGGTTGGTAGGGGAGGGATAGGTTTGAGCATCCAGAGGACTGATCTCTTATCCTGGGGTGGGATCCAGGGACCCAGCACTCTGTAGCAGCCCCTGGTGATGACCGTGGGCACTACTACAGTGGTGTAGTAAAGGGGGCGGAGTGTGGCAGACATTGCACACTGTGCCTAAGTGTCATTGCAAGCCCATACTCTGCAAAAGGGAAAAAAGTGGAAAATGGGCTACGGTTGGGCAGCATGAGCTTCCGACCCCCACTGCCCACCATGAATGGTGCCTCCTCAACCAGATCCTGCTCCGATGGGTTGAGCTGGTAAGCTCCTTATCATCCCACCTCAGAGGGTAATCTAAGGAGGTGAGCAGGTTGGCCTGATGTTGGGCGCAGGGCTAGGGGGGTCAGTCAGGATGACCAAGCTGACCGTAGCCCGGGGAAAAAATATGTACAAAAAAAGGCAGGATTAGAGGGGCATATCTCTACTAAGGTGGACTGAAACTAGTTGGGGGGTGGCTAAAAGACTGAGGTTGGTAGAAAGGTATGGACAGGGGAGCCTAATGAGCTCACCGCCCTAGATATAGGTAAAGGTGGAGGTGTAATAATCCTGGAAGGGGCGAGCAGAGTGGTCTGAGTGTAATACAGAAGGCACCACCACCTGGTAAGAATAAGGAGGAGAAAGGGTGTGGACTACCAGGAGGAGGGACACAGGTCAAGGAGGAGAAGAGTGAGGAGAAGGAGGAGAAGAGTGAGGATAAGGAGGGTACAGGTGGAAGGTTGTCTGACTAAATGAATAGAGAACTGGTTACAGGGGAGGATGCAGAGGGTGGTGGTGGTGGGGTAGTCCTTGGCACCCAGACCAATGACAAGCTGGGTGCCGCAGGGCTCAGTGCTAGGCCCGGTGCTATTTTGGCTCTTTATCTCTGATATAGCACATGGAGTGGGGATCAGGGTTAGTCTGTTTGCACATTATACCAAATCAAAAGCAAATAGTTATAGTAGCAGAGCCCACCCCCACACACATACACACTCCCTGAAAAGCTGCTTAAAAGCCTGCAATTCATTCAAATCAATTCCATGTTCTTACTTATTTGGGGTTCAATGCCAACAAGTGTAAAATCATGTACCTAGGGCATAGGAACCCGATGCTGAGTATAGGATGGGGGGAGGTACTGTTACTCACTAGTCATGAAACGGTCCTTGAGGTTATTGTATCAGAGGACCTCAAGATGGCAGTACAGTGTGACAAGGCTATTGGCAGGGCAAATTGGATTCTGGGATGCATAAGGAGTGGCATCTCCAGTAGGAAGAGGAGGGATGTTGTGCTGCCATTGTATCACTCCCTGGTATACCTCCAACTGGAGTACTGTGTACAGTTTTACAGTCCACACTTCAGAAAGGACATAAGGTGGAGGTTTTCCAGAGGAGGGCAACTAAAATGGTTCAGAATTTTCACAGGAATCCCTACAAGGAAAGGCTGAAGAATCTCAGCATGTACACTCTGGAAGAGAGGAGGGAGAGAAGTAATATGATCAAGACCTACAAAGTATCTCATAGGGTTAAAGAGGGTACATTTGGGGAGTTTCCTTCAAATGAGGATAAGCACCCAAAACAAGGGACATACAATGAAGCTGGGGGTGGGGGCATTCAGGATAGATGTGAATAAATATTTCTTTACTGAAAGGGTGTTAGAAGCCTTGAACAGACTGCCAGGAGAAGTGGTGGAAGCTAAAATGGAAGGGGGCATGAAGCATGCATGGGATAATCATTGGGTATATTAGAATAAGGGGAAGGAGGGGGTCAATGGAGATCAATAGGGCTATGGAAGTGGAGTAGGTTCAAGTTCATTGCAGGAAAAATCCATTAAGCAAGCTCATTCACAAGGAGGTCCTGATGGACACAGACAGAATAAGACATGCATTAACATATACAGGCAGGAATTACAAGTAAGTAGAGAACACTTGGGCAGACTGGGTGAACTGAGCTGTCCTTTTCTGCTGACAAATTCTATGTTTCTATGGCATCATGTGTTCATTCAGGTGCAGTGTTTAAAGTTGGGCCTACCATACATCCAGATGTAAGGTACAGTAAATTACTGAAATAGATGCAGCCCACTTACAGTACAATAAACAGAACCCCAGTGCTTTGAAAAGCCTTTACTCTTCATAAGGCTGCTTAAAGAGCTGGGGTTCTATTTGCAGTGTCCACACCAGCATGCTGATCTTAAAATTGACACCACATCTGAATGAGTACTTGATTCTTGCTCACTCCATTTCTTCCCCACTTTGAAAGCTGCTTGTCCGGAGTTAGTTTTGGACTGGCAGCACCTCACCTGTGTTGGAAGATGAACAATAAGCAGCACTGAAAGACATCAGACTTCACGGACTGAAGGCTGCTGCTTACCCACCAGCTTGGCAAGAAGAAGGCTGCAGCTGTGGCCACTGATGACTGTTGGAGTGTGGGGATGGGGATCCAAAGGGGACAGACATAAGGAGATAAAAGCATAATAAAAATTGTGAGACCTTCACCAGCTTTCCAAAATGCTTACTAGTAAAAGAACACTCTATGAAGTTTTTCAAATGGCAACACAATCTGGTGAGCCCCCTGTCTGACATCTGACACCAGGCATCAACCAGCATAAAATTGCCTAAAGAAGGCAGTGTGGTCATGTGGTTACTGAAATACTGGAAATTACAGATTTATAAGAACAAAAGAATATCACACAGATGCTGGCACATGTGTCTATAGCAGCTGTCTCCTGCTTCTCAGTAGTTATACTTATACCCTTGAGGTACTTGAATGTTTCTATCATATCTCCTCTTTCCCTCCTCTTTTCCAGTGAGTACATATGGAGATTCCTTAATTTCTCCTCATAAGTCTTATGTTGCAAGCTCTATACCTTCTCATTAGCCCTTCTCTGGACCATCTCCAGCCTGTTAATATCCTTATGAAGGTGCGACCTCCAGAACTGCACGCAGTACTCCATGTGAAGCCTGACCATGGTTTTATATAATGGCATCACTACCGCTCTCCTTATGCTGGTGATACTCCTGCCTATGCACCTCAGTATGTCACTGGCCCTTCCAGCTGCCTTACCACTTTGACATTTTCAGGTCATCTGAAATAAGAACCCCCAGGTCCCTTTCCTTCTTTGTGACTGTCAGCAACTCCCCCCCCCTTCCTGTAGCTTTCCCCAGGGTTTCTGTGTCCCACGTGCATAATTTTGAACTTTTTTGAATTAAACTTCAGTTGCCAGTTCTCAGATCATTTTTCAAGCTTCCCCAGGTCCCTCCTCATTTTCTCCACCCCCTTCGGGGTATCCACTGTGTTACAGATCTTGGTGTCTTTTGCAAGCAGGCAGACCTTTCCCTTCAGCCCTTCTACAATGTCACAATGATGACATTGAACAGAACTGACCCCAGGACCAATCCCTGTGGCACCCCCTCTCCCCAGACTGCACCCTATTTACCACCACTCTCTGCCTCCTGTCTGTTAGCCAGTTTCTAACCCACTTTACCACCCTTTCACCCATGCCCAGCCTACTCAGCTAGTTATCAGCCTCCTATGTGGGACAGTAACAAAGGCTTTGCTTAAATCAAGGTAAGCATTGTCCACTGCCCCACCTTGATTTACTTCCTTTGTCACCCAGTCAAAGAGATCAACCAGATTTGTCTGATGTGACCTCCCCACTGTGAATCCATGTTGCCTATGGTCCTTGGCTGTGATCGCTTCTAGATGCCCCACTATCATTTCTTTAAGCAATGTCTCCATCAGATACCCTTGTGGCAATGAACTCTGGCCTTCTCACTGGGGCCATTTTCATTGATATGATCAAGGCATTTGACCTTGTTGACCACCACATCCTCTTAGCCTCACTTAGAACTCTTGGTTTCTCTGACAATGTGGCGAGGTGGTTCGACTGCTACCTCTCTGATAGGACTCGAACCGTGAAGTATAACTCCACCCTTTTGGACAAGGCCACCATAAACATTGGAGTTCTACAAGGATCCATCCTGGGGCCTCTGCTTTTCTCCATCTTCATTAATAACATCACCACAAACCTCCTCAGGACTGACTCCTTATTATATGCTGATAACATTGTTCTATACTCCAGTGGTAAGAGCATTGAAGTAATCAATCAAAATCTCTCTTTTGACTTTCAACTAATCCGAAAATGGCTAACTAGTCACAAATTGGTCCTTAATGAGTCCAAAACCAAGGCTATGCTATTTGGTTTTAATGCCAATCGCAAACACTCCCAACCTAAATTGAAAGTCTTCTCATCCAATGGTTCTAACCTTGGGGTGGTGAACTCATTCAAATACCTAGGCATCACTCTAGACCCATCTATAAACTTCGATCAAAACATCCAACAGACCTGCAAGCTGGTCAACGCCAAACCTGGGATAGCCTACCATACCAGATATATGCTCACCCCCTCAGCTAGGCTAGCTATTGCCCGGGGTATTCTCCTACCTTCATTAACCTATGGTGGCACCACATTTACCTCTGTGCCCAAATCCAGCCTCAGAAAGTGGGATGTCACTTATAACAATATCTGCTGCTATGCATCCACCTCACACTGACTAAAACACCACTGTCTACTATATTCAGATCTGGGATGGCTTCCTCCTTCTGAGCTAAGGCTTTATGCTTATGGCTCAGTCATTGACAATATTGTCTGCTCACAAATACCCAAACCCCTGGCGGGTCTCTTCTTTAATTTGACATCCCACCATAGCTTAAGGTCTACTGAACAAGCACCTGTTTTCATCCCCAGACATCATTTCTCCTAAGGCGCCACAGCTTTCGACTGCCATGCTCCCCTATATTGGAACTCCCTGCCACTTGCTTTATGCCAATCACCATCCTATGCCTCTTTTAAAAGAGGCTTAAGTAACCATCTTACCACTTCCTACAAATGCACCTGCTTTGAACCCCCCAGCCCATACATCCTCTCTTCCTCTCCTGACACTTCTGTTGTGCTCTTAAATGTATAGCACTTTCCCTTCGTCTTCCCTTCTACAGACCCCTCTATGATTTCCACTACCCTCCTTCTCTCTCCCCCATCACCCTTTGTAATCTTAATAGAATATTATGGTCACTAATATACATTGTGTATTAAGCCTTAGCTATCAAATTCCCTGACTTCACCATTCACAGTATGCATTTTTATTCCTCTTACCTCAGCTACTGTCTCCCTGTTATAGTATTGTTCACTATGGCTATATTTGTTCTGCATTCTACTATGAATTATGTCTAAATTTTGTACTTGCAATATATACTGCTTGTATTAACATTCTACACTATTTATCTCACTACCACCTACCTGCTTTATTATAGTATTATTTACCATGTTTGTATGGTCTCTACATTCAGCTATGTCTAACTTTGTACTGCTATGTGTGTCTGCCTGTTTGTAATGTACCCTACCTGGTCATGCCTGAAAATAATCATTGCTATGGCTAGCGCACTTACCTGGTAAACAAAAACTAACTAAATAAATAAATAAAATGATCTTCCCCACTACTGAGGTGAGGCTGACTGGCTTATAGTTCCCCGCCTCCTCCCTGCTGCTGGATTTGTATAGAGGGACCACATGTGCCCTCCTCCAATTCTCTGGTACCACCCCTGTGTTGAATGACTCAGTTAACATGGCTGCCAGAGGTACTGCTGTCTACCTTCACAGTTCTTTTAATATCCTTCGATGTATGCCATCTAGTCCCATCACTTTGCCCACCTTCAATTTAGTCACCTCCTGCATGCTTCTGCCTGTGAATGGACTATTGTCCACCTCCTCACACCTTTGCAACTGCTGTACTGCTGTGGCCCTTGCCCCTCCCCCTCTTTTGTGAATACTGAACAGAAAGACACAGTGAATGTCTTGGGAGGGGCACATGACCATTCTTAGGCATGGTACTTTCACTTCCAAATATCTAAATAGCACATATAAGCAAGCAACATTTGACATTGACAAATGCTTGTTTAATAATGGAAGCCAAAACTGGATTTATTTAGTTGAAAGTAGTGGTTTTGTTTTGTCTAGTGAAGCAGTGCTGTGTGGATGAGGGGAGTTTTTTCAGTTAGCAAGCAAGACAACCCTATGAGCACTTGTCTCATTTGTTTTCCTGTCTTTTTTCATAATAATTTTTGTCTGTGGTCTGTGACTTATCATTTTATTTCTGTAGTACAGTTTTGTGTGGATAGGTGAATTATTTGTCATTTTGTTTCTATGTTGATTGTGGTTATTTACTTCTTGAAGTAATGATATTGTTTACAGTAACTTGATTTGAATTACCCCTTCACTATCTTTTGATAATCCCTGTTGTGTTAAACAGAAATACCAAAAAGAAAATATTTTTTGGGTGACTTTATTGCAATTGTTAGCTCAGTAAGCAGGACAGGAAATGGTGCACCCAGATAACAGGAGACAGTACAGAGCAAGGCAACCAGCCTTCTAGACACTAAAAGAACAGATCTCTGTACTCACGGATTCCAGTATAAAATAGACAAACTAACAAACTAGAATTAATTAGAAATTTTATTGCAAGCCAGAGTGAGGAGTACTGGCTAAACTCGTGTCCCCAGTGCTTCAGCCCAACACATGGCGTTAGTCAGGGGTGGGTCTAGCTTGTCAAGAAAACTAGTGTTTTTGCACATTGTACAATCATTACATTCACCTGTGAACAATTAGTAAAATGCTTCATATAGGTACACATAGGAGAAAAATATAACAAAGTGCATTTACAAAAAAAAACCAAAAACTTTAGCATAGATGCACTTATAACCATTAAATGATAACTGACTTCGACATGTTAAATGCAAAAACAATGTTAATGACAAATAAAGGTCTTTCAGTAAATGGGATAATACACCAAACCCTTATCTGAATCCAACTTTGATTACAATGGCTAGAGAAGATATGTATTCACAATAAGTAAAGAGGCTGAAGAAATGGTAAAGGACAAGGCAATAATATATAAAGAATTATGAGGCACCACAATGTATTAATGGTAAAAACTGAGCACAGAAGAAATAACCAAATAGCAGTAGATAGATTAAAAGTAAGTCATAATCAAAAGATATAGGTGAATGTGGGAGCAATATGTTTAAAGAAGAAAATAAATGGGACAAGGTGATGCCCCCCGGGGTAATAAACATAAACAAGGCTTCAGTGAAATAAGAACAGAAGAGTGATAGTGGTGGGGGATTAATTGATTTAATTCATAATTAGGAAAAAAGAAGAAATCAGAAAAATACAAGAGAGAGAAGAAAAAAAATTGGTCAAAAGATAGTCTAAATAAGCAGAATATTATATATAGGACAAAGTATAGGGTGCAGTGTGTAAGAATTTTACACACACACAAGTTGTTAGATGGCACATAAACCCCAAGGACGAAGCCTGAACAATGAGGGTGTGTGTAAAATTCGAGTTTACACACTGCACCCCATACTTTGTTTTATTTAATTGAGGGGTCGTGTTTTTTCACCACATTAGATTTAAAAGTAAGACACACGCAAACAAAAGGAAAAGTGAAAGTGTCTCCCAACTGCATTCTCTACTGTTGGAAGTGGTGCAGGTCAGGAAAGTTGAACCTGGTATTCAGCAAGAGGGCAAAGTCAAGTGAAAGTGTCTCCCGAGAGGGCTCTTGACTGCATTTCCACTGTTGAGAGTGATTAAAAGTGCTTGTACTACCATTACTGTACATTCCACACAACTCTCACTTACTAGCTGTGTAGCTCTGTAAGGTCCGGGTGTAAGGATATGACTTTTCATCTACTTTGGGAACACAATAAGCATACGCTCTAAAACTTTGCAAAAATTTCCACTTTAGACTCAAAAAAATGTTTAACCCTGTGTCTTTTCTCTTTTTTCACAAGCTTCTAACTCCTTCACAGTAGTATCCGCCTCCACAAGACTTGCCAAACAGTTTGAATAACGATCCCAGCTGCTGCGTGCTAGTCGTTTCATTGGTTGCTTTCGGCTCGCTCTTTCTCTCACACAAAAAGCCGTGTATTAAATATTGTAATTAACACTCATTTATTACGGCATGTAATGCACAGCTATCTGTATGGGAAAAAACACAACCGATTAATTAAAGTTACATTAACATTAATAAAAGGACTAAATAGGTCCAACAGAGCAACACTTACATACGGTCCCTATTAAAAATGTTTAAACATGTAACATCCAACTGCTGATATTAAGGCTTCTTCTTTCTTCTAGATAAGTTCCAAAAATATAACCATCTGTAAGAAGTACAGGAAAAATGCAAACAAATGTAATCGGCATGAACAACATAACAAATATAGCTTATTGTTTAACGTAATGGGCATGATTCTCAAAACTCTGATTGTGATGCAAGATGTCTGCATCAAACAGAAGTGACACAAGGGCTACTTTGCATCACAACTTACAGAGTTTGCAATCCTGGAAGGCTGGCTTTGGCACGATGAGGACCCCCTACACCAGACTGGCCAGGGGTGTGCTAGGGTGCTAGGGGGCTTGCTGCAGATGCTGGCTGCAACATCTCTTAAATGGTAGTCCAACTGGCAGTGGGACATGCCAGAACTTAGACCACCCAACAGGTGGTCTAATGACCCTTGCACCATGCCTAGGGCCTTTGAGGGGTGAGAGTGAACCCATGCCACTGTCCTCCTGCAGTATCACCTGCCCCCGCATCACCCAGAGCACTCACACTCAATGGTGCATTGCCTGCAGGTTCTGCCATGATGTCAGACATGCAGTGGCCACCCCGATGGATTGCACAGGCATGGTAGTCCTGCAGTGTACCCTTTGGTGATGTGTTGCCACTCCCTGGCAACCATCCATGTCCTAGCTGCCCTCCCTGACCCTGTCCTGTCCTGCCTGATACTGCCAGCCTCCAGGCTGGTTCACATTACTAGATGCCGAATCCACTGGACCACCTTTCAGCTTGCGCCTAACCTCTCCTGTGCTTCTTGCCTTTGTCACATGACAACATTTGTCACAAACTGTGGGACTTTTGCACCAGGACCCCACCCATTTGTGAATCTGGGTTAGGGTCCCTGACATACCAGTGATTGGTACAAGCTGCCATTGGTGCAGCTTGTGTCGACCTTTGAGAATTGAGTACACTAACTCCTCTGTCCATTATTCATTTACAGATATGGAGTAAAACCCACTTCCTCATTTAAACCATTGGGAAAAACAGTGTGCAATGTGGTAATCCACTTGATCTCCTTTTGCAGGAGAGTACAGAGCCTATCTCCACCCTTATCTGGTAGTGGGATGTGTTCAGTCCCATAAATTTCAAATGATCGACATCACCAGCTTGGGCTCAAAGTGACATCAGCTCAGTTTAAAGTAGAGCCAGGAGACAGCTGCCAGTACATATTATTATTGGAGGTGTCAACTGCTGGCAAACATAGCCCTGTGTGCCTCTTTGATACAAATTGAATTAAGGCATCCTTTGATGCAAATTCAGATAAGGCATCATTTAAACCTCTTTCAGTGAGTGAACAACCTTACTAAAGTGATGCTTATTTTATTTTATTTATTTATTTATTTATTAAATATTTCACCAGAAAATACATACTGAGCTTTGAATTAGCTCATTTGAAGATGTTTCCCGGGGGGAAGGAGGAAGGGATCAATATAAAAATAGCAGTGTGCATATACAGTATAACACAGTGAACAGTACTTTTACTTGCTATGATAAACAGTTAGTTACAGCAGTTACAATCATATATAGGTAAGATACAAGGTAATAGTGCAGCTGAGTCCTTGTGGGTATTTCAAGTAGAGGCCCAACACAGGGCAATTGATAAGAGTATTTAGTCAGGGGTGGAGGGGAATGGATTGAAGGCATGTAAGGGGTGGATGAGGTTCAGGGGAAGGGAGGGGAGGAGATAAGAGGGAGGCGGAATGAGGGGAGAGATATTGGAAGGTGAGGAAAATAGGGAAAGAGGCGAAAAGGGGTGGGGAAAGGAAAGAGTGAGGAGAATAGGAAGGACAGGAGAAGGTAGGGTGCAGTGAGGGGGAAGGAGTTGATTGAAACAAATGGGCCTGATAACTACAGACAGTGATAGAAGGGGGGGTGTAGGTGCAGAGTTGTCAATCATCCCATTCCAAGGCAAAAATATGGGACTTCAGAGGAGCTGACTTTGATAAGATGGCCAACAGAGTTAAGCTAGCCCTGGCAAAAAGAAACACAGGTGAGGAGGTACAGGCAAAGTGGGCAAGCATTAAGGATACAATACTTGAAGCAACATCCCATTGTGTTAGACAGAAAAGGAAGTAAAAGAAGAAGGAAACCACTTTGGTTCTCAAATACAGTAGCAGAAAGGTCAGAGCCAAAAGGCTGGCCTTCAGAAAATATAAGGGAACACAGCGGGATGAAGATAGGGAGGCATACCAAACTGCCCTAAGGGAAGCAGGTAAGGCAGTAGGGCAGGCAAAGTCCCAAACTGAGGAAACACTTAGCACGAACAGTAAAAGAAGGTGACAAGACTTTCTATAGATACATTAGTGAAAGGAGAAAGTCCAGAGGGGGTATTGCTAAGCTTAATGGAGAAAAGGGAGCATGTGAGGAGGAGGACCCTGTAAAGGCATCTATCCTAAATAGATACTTTTGCTCAGTATTTACTGAAGAGAAGGTAGGGCAGGGCCACAGCTCAGCATCATGGACACAGGGGAGGGAGGTGAGCACTACTCCTTCACAAAAGAAAGGGTCCTACAAGAGCTTGCTAAGCTCAGGGTGGATAAGGCAATGGGACCTGATGGCATACATCCCAGGGTACTTAAGGAGCTAAAGGAGGAACTAGCAGAGCCATTAGCAGAATTGTTTAGTGAGTCTCTGAGCACAGGAGAGGTCCCAGAAGACTGGAGAAGGGCTCATGTGATCCCACTCCACAAGAGTGGTAGCAGGGAGGAGGCGGGAACTACAGACCAGTCAGTCTTACCTCAGTAGTGGGCAAGATTATGGAGGCACTCCTTAAGGAAAGGATAGTGCAACACCTGGAATCCATAGGGCACAGGATCCAAGACAGCATGGGTTTACAAAAGGAAGGTCCTGTCAAACTAATCTCATAGATTTCTTTGACTGGGCAACCAGAGTGGTGGACCAAGGGGAGCAGTTGATGTCGCCTACCTTGACTTCAGCAAAGCTTTTGACACTGTTCCACATAGAAGATTGATAAATAAGCTAGGTAGGCTCGGGTGGGTTGAAGTTGGTCAACTGGGTGGCAAACTGGTTGACTGGCAGAAAACAGAGAGTGGTGGTAAATGGTATACAGTCAGAAGAGATGCAAGTCACAAGTGGGTACTTTAGGATCAGTCCTGGGGCCAGTCCTATTCAACATCTTCATTAGTGACCTCGCAGATGGACTAGAGGGTAAGGCTTGTCTGTTTGCAGATGACACCAAGATCTGCAACAGAGTAGATGATCCAGATGGGGTGGGCAGAATGAGAAGAGATCTGGATAAACTAGCAGAATGGTCAGAAGAGTGGCAACTGGGATTTAATGCAAAGAAGTGCAAAATCATGCACATAGGGAAGAGAAACCCTGAAGCCACTTATAGGCTGGGAGGGAGTTGCTAGCAGTCACAAAGGAAGAAAGAGACTTGGGCATCATCATCACTGATGACCTAAAATCATCCAAGCAGACCTCTAAGCAGTAGGTAAGGCTAGGGGTGTTAGGGTGTATTAGTAGGGTATCACAAGTCGTAAGAGGGAGGTAATAATCCCTCTGTACAAGACATTGGTTAGGCCCCATCTGGAGTACTCGTGCAGTATTGGAGGCCACACCTTCACAAGGACATTAACCAAATTGAGGCAGTCCAGAGAAGGGCAACCAAAATGGTGCAGGGACTGCATCAGAAGACATATGAGGACAGATTAATGGAGCTCAATATGTATACCCTTGAGCAAAGGAGGAGAGAGGTGATATGATCGAGACATTTAAACACCTTAAGGGCATAAACAAGGTGAAAGAGTCTAACATGTTTAAATATAAGAAAAATAGCAGGACAAGAGGACACAGCATGAGATTAGAGGGAGGCCGATTAAGGGGAGAATTTCTTTTTCACAGAAAGGGTGGTAGATGCATGGAATGGCTTACCACAAGAAGTGGTGTGGTGAATACAGTGCAGGGCTTCAAACAGGCATGGGATAGGCATAAGGGAGCAATACAAATGACTATGAATAGATAGGTCACTGACAGAGCAAAGGCCGATGGCACATTTATAAGGTAGAAAAAGAAATGGGCAGACTGGATGGGCCTTGAGGTCCTTATCTGCCGTCAACTTCTATGTTGTGAGCTTAGTAAGTGTTTGGAGAATGCAGAGCAAATGGGAAGGGGGAGAGAATTCTAAAGTTTAGGAAAATGGAATGAAAAAAGCAGTTTGACCAGCAAGGGATTTATGAGAGAGGAGAAGGAGGGAGCCATAGGCAGGACTATGGAGGGAGTAGGAGGAGGGGGTAGCTGAGAGAAGAGAGTTCAGATAGGCAGGGAAGACAGCCAGAACTTGGAAGTGAAGGTTGTGCAGTGGGTTAGGCAGCGATCCTCTAGGGAAGGGAGGGAGACAGTAAAGTAAAGAGAACAGTGGTGGGTGTGGGGAGAACAGTTCAGACAGAAACAGCAAAAGGAGTGAAAGAGTTGGTCCAGTCTGGCCAAGGCAGATTTTGGGGAAGCACCGTAGACCATGTTGCTATAATCAAAGATGGGGAGAATCATCTTTGTAAGGATGTCACGGTAGGCGGGAAGATGGATAAAGCTTTTTTTCCTGTAGGGGCACCAAGCTTGGGGTGTAGTTTTTTGTATATGGCATCTATGTGCTGACAGAAGATTAAGGTGATGGTCAAGCCAGATACTGAGGTACTTGAATGAGGGCATGTCATCAATTGTGTCCCCATCTAGGGTGTGGAAGGATGGGAGGGATGGGAGATTAAAAATTCTCAACCTCGTGCCAAAGCACATAGAGACTGATCTTTGGCATTTAGTAATAGCTACTTTGATCCAAACCATTTCTGGGCCTTGTTGAAATCAGGTTGGAGTTTGGATCTTAACTCTGCTGGAGAAGATCCAGAAACAAACAGGGCTGTGTTGTCTGCGTACATGTGGATGGACGCAGATGGGCAGGCAGAGGGAAGGTCATTTAGAAAGATGGAGAAAAGTAAAGGGCCAAGGACAGAGCCTTGGGGGATGCCAGTGTTAATGGCGAGAAGCGGGGATAAGGAATCTCCAAGTTTCACTGATTACAATCTACTCATGAAGTAAGAGCCACACCAGTTTATTGTGGGGTCTGACAGGCCCACAGACTACATTTTGTGCAGGAGAAGGGGAAGGAGACAGTGTCAAAAGATTTAAGTAGATCGACAAAGATGGTGGCAGTGAGAAGGCCCTGGTCCAAAGCTGTGTGAATGGCATCGGTGAGTCAGAGAAGGGAGGAAGTGGTGAAGTGGTGTTCGCGAAAGCCAGACTGGAAAGGTGCAAAGAAGGAAGATGAGTCTTGGAAGGGGGAGAGTTGGGATGGGAAGAGGAAGAGAGAACAGAAATTGCTTGGAGCAGAGGAATAACTACCATGTTTCATGAGTCTAGAACAGAGGTAAGAGAGAAGATTAGGTTTAGGAGGGAGGCAATAGGATAGGCAATGACAGGGGCAGAGAGTTGAAGGAGCTTAGGGTCTAGCCCATCAGATCTCCCACCTTGTATGAGGTTAAGAGCTAGAACAGCTTTCAGAGATGTGGATGGGGTAACCAGTGAGAAGGAGACAGGAAGTGCAGGAGTGGTGGGGAAGGGGAGGATGGTGGAAGGAGGGGAAGAGTATAGGAGAGTGGAAGCACAGGTGGTGTTGAAGGCTGAGGCCAGAGGAGGGTCAGAGATGGTGGAGTCACCTAACTTTAATACAGGTGGGTTGGACTGGGTAGGAGGGGAGAAAACTGCATGAATAGCTTTCCAGAACTTGGAGGGGTGGCTTGGATTCTTCTGGAAAGAGGAGGAAAATAACTTAGCCTTCACTAGCCTGTTGGCTCCAGTACAGGAGTTCCTCAATTTGAGGTACCTGTTAAGGTCTTCAAATATTCCGGAGGACTTGTTTGATCTCCAAGCCAGGTCATAAACTCGGTGGCAAGCCATAAGTTCAGCTGAAACGCAGGGAAGGTGTGAACCTCTGATCCTGGTTTTCCATTGGGAAACCTGTTGATCCCAGATAAACAGAAATTTGGAGAGGAAGTAGTCGAGGGCTTGGTTTATGTTAGTAGCTTTCGAGATAGGGGACCAGTCAGTTGACTGCAGATCTGCATGTGGTGAAGATAGGTCTAATGAATGGAAGGAACAGATTTGGATAATTTTGGGGGGCACTCTGGGGTGATAGATTTTGCGCGTGCAGTATACCATATGGTGGTCACTGATTGTATCAGGGAGGGTGCCAGCGTCAATGATGTGGTGTAGGTGATTGGTGAGGACCCAGTCCAAGAAAGAGTGATTATAAGATTTAGAATTTGGTCAAGTAGGGACTAAGATGAGTTGAATAAGGTGCATGGGCCTTAGGTTTTGAGATGGTTTGGAGTTGGATAGGGATAGCCAGTTTATGTTGAAGCCACTCAGGATGAAAAGCTCACCACAGGGGGCATGAGAGTTGATGGAAGTCAGGAGTTCAGAGACAAGAGAGATGGATAGGCTAGGGCAGCAGTAGACACCTGCCACATAGATGGGGAGGGAGAGTTTGAGGATGAGAAGTTCATATGCAGTGGAACAGGTGACAGACACTATTGTGAAGCACTGTATAGAGGAAGAGAGGTAGATGGCAATGCATCCACTCTTTGTGGTACTGTCTTGGCAGGTGAAGGTGTACCCAGGGATTGTGATAGTTGAGTTGGGAATTTTGGGGGAGAGCCAAAATTCTGATACTATCAAGACATCAGGGTGGAGAGAGAGAGAGACTATGAGGGGTTGTAGCTGATCGATTTGGGGTAGGAGGCTGTGGATGTTGATGCAGGCCACCTTTAAACATTTGGGCAGTTCAGAGGGAAGGGACTGTATAGGGCCAAAGTTAGGCGCAACATCACCAGCCATAAGGAGTAGCAGGGGAAGTAAGAGCCTGATTGGGATTAGGGGGCAGTGTAGGGATGCAAAGATGGAGGAGGTGCAGGAGGGAGGGGGGCAGAGAGGTTCAGAAGGACACCAAGTGAAGCCAGGAGGAGACAGAAGGGAGGAGGGAACAGCCTGGGTGCCAAAGGGAGTGGGTAGTAGGCAGGATGAGGGATGGGTTGGAGAAAGAGAAGGTGGAGGGGGAGTGGCGGGGAGGGAAAGATGGGTAGGGGCAGACAGGGAAGCTGGCTGGGGAAAGAGAGGTTATGGGAAACAAGAGAGTGAAATAGATAGAGGACACTGGGAAGAGAACTGGAAAGATATATAATTGGGAGTAAGGGTGGTAGCTCAGAGGGGATAGCTAAGAGGAAGCAAAGCAGTAGGTAAGAGTGCAGATTGAATACCAAAAGACATGAATGTAGGAGAAATATGGGAGGCCACAAGGGGGCAGTAGCATAAGTCATGCTTTCAACTAAATGTAATGTAGTTGAGCTAAGGTTAAAATAAACAGCAAGCAGTTTTGGGGTGATGTGTGTGGCTCCAAAACTAATAGTACCTAGTGCTCCTTTTTTTCTGGGTCTGTGGTTCTGTTACTGGGGGGGCAATCTTCTGATCTGGGGAAGGATGCAGCCCTCATGACCCACAGGAACAGGAGAGCTAAGAGATTCAGGCAAGCATTGGGACTGAGGAAGAAAAGTTTTAGAGATTTAGTAGGTAGAATAAGGCACATTGGGCAGGTCTGAACCAGACTGAAAGCTGAGACTGCCTCCGTGACCAGGACACAAAGTTGGCTTTAAACAAAAGGAATATACTGCTTGATGCAGATTAGCTATAGAAATACAATCTAAACAACTAAAAGTTAAACAATTGATACACAAGAGCATTCTAAACTAAGGAACTACACGACTACAATGTTAAATACACTGAAAACTAAAGCAGTATAAGCTTAGGAACACAAACTAGATAGGGTGCAGTCACAATTTCAGAGCCTTTAAGAGGCAAAGTAAATTACACTACAGCTGTTTACAGGCAACATACAACAACTGCAGTCATAAGTGTGTAGTCACAATTTCAGAGCCCTATATTGACAAAGAAAATTACACTACAGAGGTATACAGGCAACATACGACTGCTTTTAGATAAGCAGGCTAGCAAGGTTGAACAAAGTATAGTCTGTTCATGAGTGGAGCTTGAAAGAATGCCATAATCAAAAATCTGTTTGGCTCCAAAACTAGTAGTACCTAGTGCTCCTTTGTTTCTGGGTCTGTGGTTCTGCTGCTTGTGTGTGGGGGGTCCAACCATCTGAGTTGAGGAGGGCAGCTGCTGTCACGACTCATAGGCACGGGAGAGCTTAATCTTAAATTTAAAATGTTTAATTTTGAAAACAGCAACAGGAATTATCCTGAAGCTATTCCCAAACAAGTAAAAATATGAAATTTGAATATTGTTATATATTTTTTTAATTAACAGGACCACCTCCCACGAAAAAGACAGTGGGGACTGACGAAACATGTTGGGGACCTTGGAAGGGTGGCCAAGAACTGACTACAGTGTTTTTGGGTTTCACTGGTTTGATAATGATTCCATTTTTTGGGTGGCATTAGTGTTGCCAAATTATTCTCTGTCACATCTGTGGCATCTATGCTGGTGAGTGCTGCAAGCGGTGGTGACAAGGGGATCAGTCCAGGATGTAGCAAAATCTCTGGCTCAGAAACAGTGGTTGAGGAGGATTTTTCTGGTGTCCCCATGATTACTACTTGTGGTGATGGTTCTGAGCTTGGTCTGGATGATAGGTTCATTTTGTCCCAACTTTGCCATGGTGTACCCCAATGCTAAAGTTATATGTGAAGTTGCCAGGTGAAGTTGCCAAAGATGAATTTCCTATTAAACAGAAAAAAATCTGCAAATATATTGGCGAAGGCGAATTTGGTGAATTGGCCTTAACTTCAATGGCAAATTAAAACTTTGCAACAACTCTACAAAGAACCACTATCTCCATTTTATCCCAGTCTGTGCCCCCTGCATTTGTACTTGTCCCTCCTTCACACAGGTTTGTCGGTACAGGATCATTTTTGATCTGCTCATTAAATACTGCATGTCAAATCTGTTTTGCATAGTCACTAAGGGGTGCTCTGTCCTCCCTCTTTTTTATGCTTTTCCTTCCACTCATTACATGTCATTCTTCCTCCTGCTTATCTTCTTCTATACCCCTTTCCCACCACACTTTCTTGTGTACTTTCTTTATTGCATCCATTTATGTGGTACTCCGTGGTTATGTGTAGTGTATTATAAATTTCATTTATAGGTACCTCCAACCCTGATTTGATATAACCTCTCTAATCTATGTTTTAGGTATGCTGCCTCACTCTCCAGATGCTTACTAACAAGTACCTTGCACAAATAAAAGGCTCATTATGCAACTCCTACTCAATAACAATATACATATTGCATTCATTGCATTAAATCCCTTTTGAACACCACCATTTAAGTTCCTGCTCGAGTTTATTTACAAATTGTACTAGAAAGATGAGCGTGGGAGGTGTTGCCTTATTCATAAGGGAAGGAATAATATGCACCAGGGAGGAGGAAGAGGAGGAAGAAGAGGAAGGTGGAATATAAACCTTATGGGTAACACTCCAAAACAATAAAGGAAGAAGTCTTTGATTGGGAGTGGTATACAAACCACCCTCACAGGATATGCAGATGGACAGGGAGATGGGGAATCAGACCAAGAAGATGGGGGGTAGAGGAAACTTTGTTATAACAGGTGATTTTAACCTGCCAGGTATGGACTGGTATTGACTGGAACACCCCGGGTACAGTATGTGCCTCAGGACTGGAGAATGGCTCATGTGACGCCACTTCACAAGAGTGGTCTCAGAGATGAGCCTCGAGGATATACCCCTTGCAATACAACCCAGCATTTTGTTGGCCTTTGCAGCTGCCTTCCTACATTGTGCTGAGTTATTCATTGACCTTGTAATGAGCACCTCCATATCCTTCTCCTCCTCTGTCTGGTCGAGTTGTACTCCCCCCAGCTGGTAACTCCTTCTTGGGTTCTTCACCCCAAAATGCAGCACCTTGTACTTTTCGGTATTAAACCCCAGTTACCAGGTGTCTGACCAGGTTTCAAGCTTTGCCAGATCATCCTGCAACCCCTGCAATCCCTCTAGGTCATCCATCACTGCTCCCATCTTGGTATCATCAACAAACAGACTGATCTTGCTCTTGATGTGCAATGATATGTCTGCAATGAATCTCCCAAACAACACTGGTCCCAACACTGAGTCCTGTGGAACACCGCTTGTCACTACCCTTGGGAGTGGGAGCTCCCCACCCACCACCACCCTCTTTTGCCTTCCCTGAAGCTAGTTCCCTACCTATCTCACCAGTTTTGCACCCACCCCATTGCCTTCTAACTTACTTCCCATCCAGCACTGAGTCGAATGCCTTACTGAAGTCCAGATACAGGACATCCACTGCATGGCCCCTGTCCAGTTGCCTAGTTACCCAGTCATAGAACTCCACCAGGTTGGTTTGGCAGGATCTGCCACACATGAAGCCATGTTGTCTGCTGTCCTGTAGTCCTTTGGCCTCTAGGAGGACCACCAGCCCTTCCTTCAGGATAGTCTCCATCTGCTTACCCACGATGGATGTGAGGCTCACCGGTCTGTACTTCCCCGGTTCATCCGTGGGGGCACTCTTGTGGAAGGGCACCACATGAGCCATCCTCCAGTCCTGGGGTACACACCCTGAGTGTAGTGAGGCATTAAATAAGTCTGCCAAAGGTCTTGCAAGGACCTCTTCCAGCTCCTTCAGTACCCTGGGGTGGATGCCATCTGGACCTGGAGCCTTGTCCACCCTCAGTGCCTTCAAACCCTCCCAAACTCTGCCCTCCATGATTTCCCAATCTGCCATCCCCTCCACTCTGTTTCTGCCATTCCTCACCCCTTGGACATCACCCCCCTCTTCTCTGAGCAGAAGTAATCATTTAGCGCTTCTGCCTTATCGCACCCTGCTTCCACCCAACACCCCTCCTTTCTAATCCTTACTATGTGGTCCTTATAGCTCCTTTTCTCCATGATGTACCTAAACCTACACAGTTGTGCTAGGTGCATCACCTGTGATATTCAGCAGAGGGCATGTAATGAGGCCATAATATATGCAAGGTGCAAAAGGGGCCATTTGCATGTCATTATGGCCCCATTTGCATGCCTTGCACAGGGCAGCCCAGTGAATTGTGCCTGGTACCCTGCACAGCATTACATGTGCACACTGGGGGTCCCAGGGCATCCCCTGCCTCATAGCCACGATCACCTGTAAATGAACTTTAAAGCAATCCCTGGTAGTCTAGTGGTACCCCCTCCTTCCTGTTACCCTGATTGGTGGTAAATGAACTTTAAAGCAATCCCCGGTAGTCTAGGGATACCTTCCTCCCTCCTGTTAGCCCGATCGCTGGTAAATGAACTTTAAATCATTCCCTGGTAGTCTAGTGGTACCCCCCTGCCCCTAGCCCTGAACATGGTACATCACCATAGAAAACTTCCCTGGTGATCCAGTGGCACCCCAACCCCTCCCATCCACACAGGACCCCTTTCTCACCCCGCTCACCACCGTCATTGGTGGGCAGTTGCAACCCAACCCCATACCGCTCATCTGCCCACTGAATGACAGGTACAGAATGGGCTTGCAGGCAGACTGTACTAGACAGTTCCAAATATGTGAATGACTTCATTCACTTATTTGGGACTGTCTAGTACAGTATGCGCTGCCAGGCCATTGGTCCATTCTATACCTGTCATTTGGTGGGTGGCCAGGTGGCATGCTGGTGGGTTGCAGCTGCCCGCTGCTGACAGGGGAGTGGGGTAGGCAAGGGGCCCTGTATGGGTGGGAGGGGGGGTGCCACTGGATCACCAGGGACATTTTTTATTGATGATGTACTGTGATCAGGGCTAGGGGTGGCAGGGTACCACTAGACTAACAGGGATTGCTTTAAAGTTCATTTACAGGCAATCGGAGTAACAGGAGGGAAGGGGGAACCACTAGACTACCAGGGAGCTGTGGGTGCTTGTGGATGGTGTTCTGGGTGGGCGGGTGGCCACCAATGGCTGGCAGCTGCAATACAGCAGCCCACCTGTGGGTAGCCAGGAGTTGTTCCACAAATTCACGGACTCAACTTTGAGCCCCCCATGTGGCGCAAATACAGGGTTGTGCCAGCACATGCGCCGCACATCCTGGGCTGAATATCAGGATGTGGCCCATATGCATACCCCTGCATCTGCACTGTATACATTTACATTGCACCCTGGCACATTGGTATTTGTGCTGTGCCAGGCAGCCTTTTCAGTATCCCACTTGGGCGCAATTGAATATCCTCGCCCAAATGTAAATTCACCTTTTTTAAATGTGGCTTGTCTCTGGAAGACGATGTTAAACATACCATCTTGATATGCCCTTTATTTAAACTCCAGATGGAAAAATAGTTGGGTGGCATTATGGCTGGTCTCCACTTCCCCCCTGAAGCTATGACATCGTATTTTTTAAAGACAAAGGAATTATATGTTATGGAGAAGGTTGCTGCCTTCCTAAAAACAGTACGTTTGTGAAGATGGGTAATGCAAATGGTTACTGTTTAGGCGTATTGCCTTATACTGAATATTACCTGATGGGGCTATGATGAAAATAAATCAAATAATGCACTGTAGGTTGGATAATTACGAAATTAAATAGTGTAACATTAATCCAGGATCTTATATTGAATATAGTCATCTTCCTTCAGTTGCAATATGTGGAAGTGCTCTTTACCACTATTATTTTTATTTATTGATATTTTAAATGTATGGACAGGTTTTTATTAAGAATTGTATTTTATTTTTCTATTTGTAATAGTTTGTTAACTGAACAAATAAAAAAGTTGATTGATTGATTGATACACACAGTAGAACATCTTGCCTGCCATAGGCTGCACACTTCTCTGGCTCATTCATCCTTGGTACCGCTATAACTTATGTACTCACCACTTGCACTGTTCTTATGGCTGCAGGGCAGAGCTCTGCAGATGTTTTACTATTACATAGAAAAATGGACCTCAGCAGATTGCTAATAGACTTCATAAAATGGAAGTTTTATAGCAATCCCTCCACTCAACAGTCTGTTTACCACACTGTTTCTTTTCTGTTAGTCAGTGTTTTCCAGTAAAGAATGAGGTTCAGATTTCAGTTAGGTCAATGCAGAATAAAGTGTTGTTATCACTGCAGGATATCTGCAAGAGATAAAAACTTGACTGTCTTTTTTTTTCTTTCACTTAGACAGTGTGTTTAAGTTTTGATGGGAAATAATAGTCACAATAACAGCACATGTATTTCAGGCTTAATTAAGTGATAACATTCAGTTTTGTGAAGTAGACAAAGCAATAACCGGCTTCTGTGGATGATTAAACGACGAGGCAAAGCCAAGGCTTTTAATCTCCACAGAAGCCGGTTATTGTGAGTGTACTTCACAAAACTGAATGTTATTACTATTATACCACTAGAATGTGTGGTATAAATGTATTTTTAATGAGAGATTAGATTTAAGTAGCACCAAAGGTAACGTGCGTCTGTGCAGGAGCATGTAAGGGCCGGAGTATGTAAGAAATTCGTCTATGACTAAATTTAGCTTTTTGGATTATACCTCTAAAAATACCAATATCTGAAACTCACTACTAGAAGCAATAGTTGAATGTTGCTCCCGTTGCAAACCGAGCAGTAAATGCCTTTTTATTTTGGTGTTCTGAAAGCAAATCCATGAGTTTCGACATGCACATTAGGCAAGCTTTAATGCACATGTCTAGAATCACTGATTGGATTTGGCAACATGAAATAAAAAGGGTTGAGTGCTCAGTTTTCAACAGGAGCAACTTTTAACTACTGTATGTGGTAGTGTCACATATTGATGTTTTTAGAGGTATAATCTGAAAAGCAGAATTTTGCCATAAGCGAGTTTCTTACATGCTCTGGCCGCAGTACAGTTCAGAGAGACACGGAGCAAATATTACGTGTGATGCCAGTTCAGTTCGATGCCTGGTGAAAAACATTCATTTTTAGCAGCGAATGCAAATTGGGATGGCTATAAATTTTGTAGAACTGGGTGCTGTAGTAGCAATCTTTACTGTTAGCATTTTAAAATTAGAGAGAGAAACCGTGTTTGTGAATAAGATGCAGCATGTGTAGGACTGTGAGTGGATAGGTATGAAAGGTAATGTGAATAAATGACTGTGGGTATGGTTAGAGGTGAATAAACTACTCTGGGAATGTGAATGAACTATTGTGGGTATGTTGGTTGTAGTTTGTGGGAGAATAACGTACAGCTTTCCTGTGTTCTGATTGGCTCAGAGTAGATACCTGTGATATAATTTGTGCATAACATGACTTCTGTGATAACATGGTTACCAGTTTCTGATTTTTTAGCCATTCTAGTCATGTCTGCTTTAAGTGAAATGAAAGCTAATGTCTTGGTGTAGGTACAAAGGCAAGTTATTTGTCCAGTTTGTTGCAACAGATGAACCAGGCATTTGTAAAAAGAAAACATCAGAAGTCTTTAGGTGTTCATTTTCTGGCTTGTTAATTTTATTTATTATTGAAATGTGGTTTGCTAGTCTTTGGAACCTAAATTATTTACAGACATAATCTGCAACAGAGGACACAGCAATCCGTAAGAGGAAATTCCAGAGGAGTTTCAAATTACTTCATCACTTCCAAATGTGTGTGTTTGTGGTGGGAGGAGGGGCAATGATGTATCTCCTGATTTATCTTCTCTGAAGAGCTGGTTTATGTTAATCCTTTCAGGATCTAACTAACTTTTTAGTTAAACTGGAAATCAGGGCATAGTACAGCATTTGAAGGAGGGGTAAATGCTAGGCAACAAATGTTTACGGGTTTGCAGGGGTTGAAAGAGGCATCATAGGGGATTGCAAAAAAATCATAGCAGTGTCAATTGCAACACCTGGCTACCCGAGAATGCATACCTCTTACCCTGGCAGGACAAAAATGTGGGTCACTACCCAGTGAAATCAGAGACAAATGCTCACAATCAGAAGCACCATTCTTACTTGACATACAGTACAGTGTCACAACTTTTACATCTATTCAAATGCACTCCACAACCTGTCCTAAGGGGAATATTGTGCACTGGCATTAATACACATAGTACTCTCTTGTAAGAGGCATGCATAAGTAAACCAAAAGTTAACTGACTGAACAAAATTGCAGCCATGTTACAAGTGATTTCCAAAAATGAATACAGTGGTTAAAAAATAAAACAGGGTCTCAAATTGTAAACATCATCATCATTGGCTGTGTGTTATTACTGTGAAGACAATGCCTGGGTTATTAAAATAAAATAAAAATAAAATCCCATATTGTAGCTTATTCAGCATTGGTATACAGCTGGATACCATCATAATACAGTAACTTCATATATTATGTGCCTATCATGGTGTCACCACTCTATGAGTAGTTTATTGCTTCACACGTGTTTCCCTTGATTTTTTCTCCCTTTCTCAATGCATATATTATTAAATAGACAATGACAGCAGAAAAAGACCAAAGATCCATCTAGTCTGCCTAGACTTCCCTATCTGCCCCGGGACCTATTGTCCATACAGAGCACCCCCCACTCCCTCCTTAATGCTGCTGACCTGAGCAATCACCAAGCCCTTCGCTCCATCCCAGCCATGCTTGAAACCATTTATGACCTTGGTACCCAGCACCTCCGCTGACAGACTGTTCTACAGCTTCACCACCCTTTCAATAAATTAGATTTTCCTCATATTCCACTTAAACCTTCTCCCCTCCAGTTTCAACTCATGACCTCAGGTTCTTATTTGTCAAAATATGTTTGTTTACAGTCCTTAGTTAACTTCCACTGCATCTTTCCTGGACTTGAGACCCCCTTCAAAATAAAACATAATTATGCAGCAGGAGGGATGAAGAATATGGCATAATGAGTGGCTGCATTATTTGGTGGTATTCCAAAACTTCTGGGCATATACTGTAAGAGTAGGTCAAGGATTTGAAACCAAACAACTCTGGGTATAGTAACTCCAATAGCATGCATTTCAGTTCTACTATGAAAGGAGCAGATAAGACAACCAGCAACATTAAAGAATTTTACAAAAGTAGAGAATTAGAAAATACGGGTTTTCAAATTGAAATACTATGATGCAAAAAGGGCTGACAGTGACTCCTTTAAAATAAAAATTAAGGGGAAAAAAAGAGAGAGGTCCTGATCTTACTTCAAGACACATTCACTGCTCACATTTTAAACTAATTGGAAACACACGATCAACCAGATAAATGATCTAGGGTTAACCAAAATGAAATGTACGCACACAGCACACTACAGCAATTCATCTTTAGATTTAAGCCCATGAAACACATTTATCAAAGTAATGCATTCGCAACTGTAGAGCCTCTGACCAGAGTTTGTTATATTCCTGGAATTTATTACTCATATGTTGCATTTTGTTATTTCTGTGCATTCACCTGTTGTCACTATATTGGTTATTGCAATTTTACTACCTGTAGTAACACCACCGACGGGGTCATATCTGGACTTGAGCTATGACTCAGTGAGTCTATTGCAGTCATCACCATTTTAAATAGATACATATGCACTATCAGAGTAAGAACCCTAAATGGAATGCAAGAAGGCATTTACAGTTAAAAATGCCATAAAGAAGTAAAGTAATCAGAAAGGCTATTCAACTTTTATTATTCACAAAGTAATGCAGTAGGCTACTCCTCCTCTTCTAAACATTCTAAAGGATACATTTCAGTTTATTTCTTATTTATCTATTTCTTTATTTTACTTTATTTAGTTATTTATTTGGAAAGTACACTGAGCTTTTACCCAGACTTGTATTTCCAGGACTTGTACTTGCAGTGATTGAATGTGTTACAGAGGTTTTACATGTGAGGCATTTGGTTCCTAAGGGAGGGCATGGGATCCAAATTACTGAAATGTACCCTTTATCAGTTGACCACAGTATGAAAACTTAAAAGCTTCCTCTCACTATCTGACAAATAACATGGTCATAGCAGGCACAGAGAGAACGTGTTATAAATGGTGATAAGCACGTCTCATAGTTATAATAATAATAATATAATAATAATCCCCTTTTTGCTGTCCAGACATTGCCAATACTAGCCATTTGTGCAGGTTAGACCATGTTCCTCTGTCTCATGATCAGCAAGAAATGACACATGTGGTGCTTACAATACCAGATTTCCAGGCCTAAAACAGACCCAGTATTAGAATGTGATGTATAAACTTTGGCAGCCTGGGAAAACACCATAAGTTTGCATCAAGAAATGAACAACTTCTACATGTGTTGGTGCTGCTCTTTCATCTGTATCAAGTATTTGTCATTTAAACTAGGAGCTCCAGCTGTGATTAATGGAAGTATCAATTTTACATGACTAAAATAGCTGGCAATCTTTCCCTTCTAGCATTTCTAACCCAAATTAAAAATCACTTAATATCCTGTACCTAATCAGCTCTCAGGATGCACTGTTTGGAGAATCACTTAGAACCGTAAGATTGCAACTCATGCAGTGCTTTGATGTTCTAAGTCAGATTGCTCACTTCCATGTCATGGTCTCTCTCAATTTTGATTCTTATACAAATACAAGTTTTCAGTTGTCATCCTATTTAGAGTATATCCCCATAACAAAAAAAAGTCCGCTCTAATAAAGCTGTCAGCTCAATTATAAATTGCACATGCAAGCATGAGCAGTTGAAATGGGGTCATCACAAACTATTAGCTTCTCAGAACATACCTACACAGCCACTTACATACTAAAATTAAAACATTCACAGATTAACTAGCCCAACTAAATAATGTCAATAAAGTGATTTATAAGAACTTTAAAGGCACAGTAAGGATGTTTATTTTGGCTCTAAGAGTGTCTCCCTTTGCATTCCCAGGAAGCCAGAACTGCTCTCTTTCAGTTCACGATTCCCCTGTGCAAAGAACACATAGAGTGACACATAGGCCCTATATTCAAAAGGGTTGCGCCATGCGCAATAGGGTTGCACCTGTGCAAGTCCGAACTTGCTCCATTCTGCGATATTCAGCAGGAGGCAGTTGCGCCACAGAAAACATGCTGAGCAACAGCGCAATGCAAATGAATGCATGCTGAACTGGAGGGGGAGGAACCATGCATAAACTGCACAGCCCGATATTCAGCAGGGCTGTGCAGAGTTGTCAAGCGCAACTAACCTGCGCCTGCACAACTTTGAGCCTAAAAAAAGGTTGAGTCGAGGGCCACCACAGGTGAGCTGCTGCATTGCAGGGCGTACACAGCAGCTGCCACCTGTGGCTGGCCCCCAACCCAGTCCCCTGGTGCCCCCCCCGCAGCCCGATCCCGGCAGATGACTGTAATCTCCTCACCATCTACTGGTCTGACACGGCATAGTTTATCTTCTAAAGCTCATCGCGATAGTAATACCCTCGAATGTATTCAGGAAACCGCGACGAAGTTCGATTGTGGCAGTATGTTTATCAGTCCCTTCCGGTTGTCTGGCGGTTAGGCAGAGTCCCGATCACGGATGGGCAGTTGAATGAAACTTCAACAGCGCCCTGCGGCCAGTGTCCCACTCCACTGCTTCCCACCACCCCGCCCGGCAGCCGTGGCAGGCATCCCACCCATTTCTGTAGCCCGCTGCTCCATCGACCGACTGCCTGGTAGGTTGCACGCCATAGGAGCAAGAGCTGGCCGTGAGTGCATCCCATATGACATGACAGTCAGATTTGTGAATGAATACATTCATTCATTCACAAACTGATCGTTCGGACGGTATGGGCTGCACACCCATTGGCTCTTGCTCTGCACCATCGGCATGCAGCCCTACCGGCAGTCAGTCGGCAGGGCGGGCGGGCGGGGCGGGTGGATGCTGCCGCCGCTGCCGGGGAGCGGGGTGGTGGGCTTCGTGGGTGGTGGGTGTGGGGGACACTAGCCACCAGGGCTATGTTCGGGGTTTGTTCAATACTATCCCGTGATCGGGATGGCCACTGGACCACCAGGGATGAATTTGGGAGGGGGGTTTATTAAACAACTACTGCCCACGATCGGGCTTTTCGTCCACTGGACTACCAGGGATACGCTCGAGGGGAGCACATTGCTGCCCGTGATCGGGCTGGTGGGGATTAACTATGCCCGATCGGGCCAGTGGGGGGTGGGGGGATTCTGCTGTTTCGCCCGTGATCGGGCTGCAGGAGGCATCGGTCCCCGATGGCTGCTGCCTGGCAGGGTGCCAGGCGCAAGTCCTCAGGGATCGGTGCACCTGCATGCTAATGGCATGCAAATGGGGCCATAATCAGATGCAAATGGCCCCCTGCGCCTTGCATGAATTATGGCCCCATTTGCATGTCACCTTTTGAATATGGGGATTTTGTGCATGGCGCAATGGTACTTGAGCCACCGCCCAGGTTGAATGCTCCACTCTGACAACTTGCGGTGGCGCAACTACCACTGCGCCATGCACAGTGGCTGTGGCCAGGGGGTGATATTCAAAGGAGTTGCTCAAGGGCGCAACTCCTTTGAATATCGCTCTGGACACATCCCTGCACAACTATTTTGTGCAGCGCAAGGGCTTGTGCCACAAAATAGCGCAGTTTGAATATCCGGCCCCTACAGTACATATATGTGAGACATCCTGACTGTGCCTGTAATCTCATAAAGGAGCAACATATGAAACTACTTTGGAGCTAAATATAATAAAATTAAACTCACATAGGTACATAGATGGTGGTGCAGAGATACAGTAAAGACAGGTGTCCATCCAGTCTGCTCTCTTTTATCAATATAGGCTTATTTGATCAGTTCAATGCTCCCAGTGTTGCCTCTGACCTTCTGTTTATTTCTAATTTCACACCTGTAGCTATCCTATTAGGTTATAACCCCCTAGAATGTATTACCATTTACTGGATATCTGGACAGCATGTTCCATTTATCCTAAACCCTTTCTGTAAAGAAATACTTCCTTGTGTCTTTCTCAATATGACCCATGGTGGTACTCTGCCCTGTAATGCTAAATACATCCATGGTGCATTCCTTGTTTTTCCCCTGTATGAATTTGTATGCATTTGTATTGTCTTCCTTCCCCCTTCCTTCAATAAGAATGTTTAGGCTCAACAAAATCTCCAGTCATGTCTTCCCTTTTGGCCATGAATCATTTTATAGCCCTCCATTGCATATTTTCCAGTCTTTCCCTATCCTTTTTCTGAGGAGGGTTCTAAAACTGCACACAGTACTGCAAGGTACTTGACCTGTGTGATGGCAAGATCTCCTCCATGTTTCAGCTAGTAACGCCCTGTCTGATCCACCTCAGTATTTTATTTGTCTTTTCATGTCCTTTCACAAAGTGAGATGAAGATTTCATACTGCTGTTAATTACTTGTCCCCGATCCATTACCTCTATTGAGAGTTTCACTGTGACCCTATTTATTCTATATTCTACTTGCGGATTTCTGCTGGCAATATGTATCACCTTGTTTTCTTTTAGCATTGAACTTTTCCCCACTCCAGACGATTGTTCAAGTCTTTACACTTTTGTATGTATGTATGTACAGTATGTATTTATTCACTTATTTATTTCAAATGTTTTATCAGGAATGACATGCTAAACTAGTAGTTGCTTGTTTCTAGATGAATCTTAGAAGGACTGGGCAAGGGGAACAGCAGTAGAAAACAATACAGTAATAAGGTGCAAACAAAATACAAGTTGCAAACAAAATAGGATGACAAAAACCGAAATACAATAAATAAAACATAGCAGATTGATAATGTTTTTTCCCCTATATATTAATCAGAGTCACCTTCAGCATCTGCTGGAGTTAAACCTCGGACCCCAAATCCAAAAGACAACAGTTCTAACCATTCAGCTAATGGAAAATTTAAATTTCATATTGTTTTTCTCATCATCAGTGTCTGCTCTTCTGCATGGCATTGTGTGATAGGACAAGAGACTCAGTTTTTGTACAGTCCCACTGAACAGTATTGGTCCAAGTAGCAACCCCTGGGGTACCCTTCTCTCAACATTCCTAACATACTGCATGACACTTTTCCACCAAGGGCAACTCTCAGGGTCCTGTCAGACAACCAGTTTCCAATCCATCTGGTTAGTTTATTTCTAAGTTCTAATGCCCCAGTGTTTGAGTTTATCTTCTGTGACGCAATGGATTGAATGTTTTACTAAAATCAAGGTTTAGGAGGTTTACTGTCTGGTTTTTAGCTACCATCTGCATCCCTGTGCCACAGATGTAAATCAGATTGCTTTGACATGACCTCCCCTATGTAAACCCATGCTTATTACTATCAATGGTGACTATGCAGCATTCAGGTCTGGGAAAGCACAAGAGGACCATACCTTATCTGTGCAGTGACACAACCTTGGATATGTGCATAATGGCTGACATTCATGACTGCTGACCACTGCAGGGTGCCTGTCCAACCCTCACCACCTGCCACTAGTATGTGGGGGGGGCAAGGGGTGGCTCAGAGGACACAGGCAGGAGTTCAGTCAGATGCCCAACTTAGTCCTAGAGTAGATACCCTGCTCTGCACAGAACAGGGGATTGTGGGACACTGCATATCTTGTAATTAAAACACCGAAGGACAAGTGCCCTGCCTCACAAGAGGGCTAGGGCAACATAGTAAGTTGGGGGTTGTCCTGCTGCAGCCAGTGGGTGTAATCTGTGGGGGGGCACACAACAGATACAGCAGGACGCCTGCTGCCATATCTTATGCCCCCTTTCTTAACATTGCATGTTTTTGTGAATGTTACGGACTGTGGGCACTTCCCCTGGTCACTCCCATGGTCTTTCCATGTGTGTAGCTATGTGCATAGATGGGAGATCGACTGTCGAAGGGGCGTGCTCCCATTTTTAGGATGTTGCCATGGGTCCATGGTACTCTGATGCATTGCTCTGCAACTTATTGTAGGCATGTGCACTATCTGGTCTTTGTTGATTAACTCCAACAAATTTCCCACTACTGAAGTCAACCTAAGATGCCTACAGTTACTTACATGTTTGCTCCAGTCCCATTATTACTGAAAGGAGGTGGATAAAGGCTGAGGCTGTGTTACCCTGTTAGGATGTCTGGACAATTCCCTGATAAAAATTGGTTCCCTGCCACTACCAACAACTTATTTTTACCTACTCTATCTCTCTGTCTACTAAGGCAGGAAAAAAATTAAACTCCTAAAAAATGAATCCTCTACCTCTCCTATAGTAAGCTTAGACTGGTGCAGAGGTTGCTGGGCAGAAGAGTTCCAAGAAATATACCTGTTACTACAACAAAATGGAGGGTAGTCTGGGAATCTGTTACTGTTTAGTGTACAAATCGTACAAGACCCTTTTTTAATAGCCTGACAGCAGAGTCTGCGTCAAGGCTGTTTTATTTTTATCAATTTTAGCTAACTGAGCTGTTTGTAGGATTGCTCTAGACAGCACAACTGTAGCGATTCACCCGGGGTCATAAGTCAGGTGGCCATATTTGGACGGGGCTCTGTGTAAGTGGCAGCCTGTAGAGAAAGCAGACAGGCACAAGCTGAGGCTGTGTCACCCTGCTAGGATATCTGGGAAATGCTCTGATGAAAAAATTGATCCCCTGCCACTACTGGAAGTTAATTTTTCCCTGCATACTCGCTCTCTCTCGCTCTCTCTCTCTATAAGGGATGGAAAGAACAGGGAAAATAAAAAACTTCTCCCAAAAAAGAAATCCTCTATCTCTCATATGGTAAGTTTAGACTGGTGCAGAGGATGCTTGGTACAGTAGTTCCAGGAAGTAGCCTAGGATTACACAAATGGAAGGCAAACTGGGAAGCTGTTACTGTTTAGTGTACAAATCGTATAGGATGCACCTTTAATAACCTGACAGCATAGGCTGCTTTAAGGCTGATTTTTTATCAATTTTAGCTATCTGAACTGTTTGTATGACTGTGCGAAACAGCACAACTGTAGTTATACTCCTGTGATCAGGTCAGGTGGACATATTTGAATGGAGCTATGTGTGAACAGCAGTGAACATGAAGTAGAGACCAACACAGGCAGAGGCCAGTGTCTGCCTGTATCAGCCAGGGGAGGCCAAGATACATAGAAACATAAACTTTGACAGCAGATAAGGACTGCTTGGCCCTCCTAGTCTGCCCATTCCTCTACCTATTGGATAAGCTGCAGATCCTAGTTAACCAACTGCCTACTTCTTCCTTCCCCCCACAAGAATTGCCTTATGCCTGTTCCATGCATTCTTGAATTCCCCCCACTGTTTGTGACCCCACAACCTCCTCAGGAAGGCCATTCCATGTGTCCACCACCCTTTCCGTGAAAAAATACTTCCTCACATTGCCCCCTGAGCCATCCCACCTCTATCTTCTAATTGTTACCCCTTGTTCTTGCACATCTCTTTTTCTGGAAGATGCTACCCTCCTGGACTTTGTTGATTTCCTTGAGGTACTTGAAAGTTTATATCTTGTTCCCCCTCTCTCTCCTTTCCTTGAGGGTATACATATTAATCTCCTTTAGTCTCTCTAAAAATGGCTTCTGGTGCAGACCCTGCACCATTTTAGTTGGCCTCCTTGGACTGCCTCCATCCTGTCTATGTCCTTGTGGAGATGGGGTCTCCAGAACTGCACGCAGTGCTCCAGATGGGATCTCACCAACTGTCTGTACAGAGGGATAACAACTTCCGGTTTTCTACTAGTGATGCCTCTTCCTATGCATCCCATTATCCCTCCAGCCCTCATTACTGCCTTTTCACATTGCTTGCCTACCTTTAGGTCATCTGATATGACTACCCCCAGGTCTCTTTCCATTGTTGTTGTTGTTAGTGCTCCCTCAATTGTGTACTCCTCCCATGGGTTTTTGTTTCTCAGGTGTATTACTTTCCACTTCTTTGCATTGAATCTAAGCTGTCATACTTTTAACCATTTCTCCAACCTTGCCAAGTCCCTTCTCATCCTTTCCACACCCCCCTTGTGTATCAACAAAGTTGCAGAGCTTTGTGTCATCTGCAAAGAGGAATACATTTCCTTCCAGTCCATCTGCAATGTCACCTATAAAGACATTAAAGAGGACCAGTCCCAGTACTGAACCTGGGTACCCCGCTAGTAACCCCCTTTCTTTGGAGTGGACTTCTTTTAGCATTACCCTCTATGTCCTGTTGTCCAGCTATTTCTTTATCCAGGCTACCACCCTGGGACCCACTCCCAGGCTGGCTAATTTGTTTATTAATCCTTTGTGTGGGACTGTGTCAAATGCCTTGCTAAAGTCTATGTAGACCATGTTCACAGCCCCTCCCTGTCCACTACTTTGGTCACCCAGTCAAAGAAATCTATTAGATTCATCCTCATCTCCATCCTAAATCTTCCTACCTCCAATCTAAGGCCATTCACTCTCGTAACCCTCACCCTCCTCAGCCTGAATATCTCCTCAGTGCCAGCCTTGTTCACTCCCTTTATGTACTTCTAGGCCTCAATCATATCCCCCAGTCCCTTCTCTCCTACATGGAGTACATGTTCAACTCTCTTAGCCTCTCCTTGTATGGTCTGTCCTCCAATCCCTGGATCATCCTTATCACCCTGTGTTGTACCCCTTCCAGTAATTTCACATCCTTCTTCATACATGGACATCATAATTGCACACAGTGCAGCCTAACTAGTTCCCAGTAGAGAGGCAGAATCACCTCCCTGCTCCTGGAGGAGATCCCTTTAGGAATACAACCCAAAATCCTGTTGGCTTTCACTGACACCCTCCTACACTGCTCTGTATTGCTCATCTTCCCTGTTACAACCACCCCTAGATCCTTCTCCTCCTCAGTGGAACCTAGCTGCACCCCTCCCAGCTGGTAACCCCTCCCTGGGTTCTTTGCTCCAAAGTGCAAGACATTGCACTTTTTCGCATTGAACCCCAATTGCCATGCTTCCGATCACTCCACCGTTTTGACCAGGATGTCCTGTAGCCCTGCTAACCTGCTGTATCATCCACCACCACACCCAATTTGGTATCATCATCAAATAGACTGATCTTATTCCTGACACCATATGAGATGTCTGCTATGAATATTCCAAGCAGCACTGGCCCCAGTACCAATCCCTGTGGCACCCCACTTCTCACAGCCTTTGGAGATGAGAGTTCCCCCCCAATATCCTCTGCTGTCTCCCCTGCAGCCAATTCTCAATCCATTTAACTATCTTAGTCCCCAATCCCACTTATCTCAACTTCCCTCCCAACCTCCCAAGCAGCACCAAATCAAAGGCCTTACTGAAATCCAAGTATAAGACATCCACCGCATGACCCTTGTCCAATTCCCTTGTGACCCAGTTGTAATAGTCAACTAGGTTTATCTGGCAGGATTTTCCAGAGACAAACCCATGCTGATTGTCCTGGAGCCCACTGTCTTCCATAAAGGTCACCAGTCTTTCCTTAAGTATTTTCTCCATCAGCTTCCCCACAATGGAAGTTAAGCTTACTGTCCTGTTTATGAAAAGGTCCCTGTGTTTAATCGGTTGATAATCTTAATTTCAAGTCTAGTCATCTAACCCATTATTTATATTGATGATTTCTTTGGTTTTCTCCCAGATGTTCTAAATTATTTGTAATGTCCTCTATTCTTGCTTCTGGTAGACAATTACCATTCTTTCCATTTTGTTATCCTTGCAAACTACAGCAGATACATTTCCTGGGTAGTTTGCAAGGATAGCAAAATGGAACGAATGGTAATGTGTCTACCAGAAGCAAGAACAAAGGACATTACAAACAATTTAGACATACTAGGCACCAGCAAAACAGGAAAATCAACATTAACTATATATATTGTGGCCAATGTTATTGGGAAGAAAAATGAACAAGAAAAAAAAGAATTACTTTATAAAGCTAGGGGCAAAGGAAAGGCCATAGGTAGAAGGCCTATATTCTCACAAATATAGCTGGTCCCTAGAACATCTGGGAGAAAAAAACAAAGAAATCATGAGAACAAATAATGGGTTAGATGACTAGACTAGTGGTGGGCGAAGTGGCCAAAATTCACTCCGCGAAGTGATTCGTGGAGTAATGCGGAATCCGCGAAGTAATCAGCAACGTGAAGAAGAGTACTTTGCATCATAATAAAGAATGCACAGTCCATTGAAACCAATGACTTTGCATTATTCCGCCTTTCCCAAACCACTTCTTCACCAATGATTTCAATGTACTTCACATCACTTCATCTTGTAATTGAGCTCCAAGGTGAATTCTGCAGTGATTCATGGGATTGCAGGTCACATGAACTCTAAATTGTTTTGCACAGCCTCAGTTCTGAGTAGTGTGTTTGTAGTGGTAGCTGGAGACAGTTTGATCTCAGAGCTCTGAGATTCAAAACCTCTAAAAGCTGTTAAAAAAGCCTTTTTAAATCCTTTTTTTTTCTTCAAAATATAGTACATCAATTGTAGGAAACCATCCTGTGCTCATATCAATGAGTGTTTATTGTTTGTGTGTGGGTTCTGAATGTCAATTTAGAACATTCAGTCCGTGTACTGTGAAGTGTGCTTTGGGGAGGGGCATATCTGTGGTGCAGGTAGATTAACTGGGAGAAAATGCAGTCTTTCTGTTTTGCTTATATTTTTCTTGTAAAACTGCATTAATGTACACACAGTAATATTTTCAGTAATTCTTGACTTTTTTTGCTGATTGTTGTGGTGCAGCAGTGTATAATTTCAGTTTGTTTAAAACATTTGGTTATATTACTAAAGGTTTTCAATTTGCTTCACATTACTTGTAGTGTGTGTGTGAGTGTGTACAATGTGTGCCATCACAGAGTAATTGCAGCAGTGTGAACTTGCTATCCACCACACCTGCATGAAGTTTTTTGTACTGCTTTGTGGCATCTTTAGTGGTACTGGACTGTTACTGCCATGCACTACCTCCCAACCGGCAAAAGTTATTCTTTTTCAGATTTGGATTTGTGACTTGTGAGCACTGGTTAGGAGCAGTTGTGCCTTTGTGACTGCATCTCTTGAGTGCACAGTGCAATCTTAATCTGTCTGTGCATTTGCAGTGCACCATTCATTCTGAGAGACTTTGGATTTCTTGTTGCACTCTCATTTCACTTTGTAAGCACTGGAGATTTTCTGGACAGAAGACAGTAGCATTTTGGGGATGCACATTAATTCTGGTGACTGTGTGTGACCACTGCACGCATGATTGAATGTGCCATTAATTCTGGGAGACTTTGCATTTCTTGTTGTGCTCTCATTTCACTTCATCAGCACATTAATTCTACATAGGTGGGATATGCACCTCTGCCACATATTTCCCACATGATCATGAATAGGGCCCCATATGAATAAAAACAGAGAATTTTACATCAACAAACATCTCATAGAAAATTGCTACATACCGGTACTGCCAAATATTACTACAGAAAATTTTGCTGAGCTGACACAAGAAATCATAACAATGACAGAAATGGGCCAAGTAATTACATTGGGAGATTTCAAAATATCAGACATTATGTGGGACAGTTTGACCAATACAAGTAAAACAAGCATTTGTCTTTGCCAAATGTTGTCTTGCTGGCATTGGCATTGGTTGTGCAGGAGTTAGAGAGATGCATAATAGGAAGGCAGTAAAGTATTGAACTGATGCCAACCCCACCCCCAACCTGCTGAGACTAACAGGCATTGGGGTGTGCCTTTGGGTCATTAGTCATAACGTTCATGCCATTTTACCTCACCCTACCCTGCAGACATTGACAAGTGTCGTGGTGTGCCTTGGGGTCTTTGGGCCTTACACTCACCCCATTCCATAAGGAAATACACTGAGATGGGTGCAGTATAGGAGAATGGGGTGAACATTGGGGCCAAATTGTCTAAGACACACCTCAATGCCTGTCACTGGCTACAGGGTAAGGGTGGGGGTGGAATGACATGAGCATTATGGCTGACAATCCCAAGTCACACCCCTGACATCTTTCAGCCTCTACAGGTGGGGCATTATGGTTGGAAACCCTAACACCCTGGGTGTTTTCACTCCAATTTTTCAACATGGGCTTTTTGTGACCCTACCTCATGAACAGTGGCACTATCAGTTTGTTAGCCAAATGGTGATTTTACACAGTGACTGCACCATTTGGTACCACAGCTGCGAAAACACATTTTGCACAGGATGTGAAAAATGACAGCTGCACTGTTCATGAGGAGGTATAAAAAATGGTAATGTTGAAAATCTGGAGTGAAAATATGAAAAATTGGGCAGTCATGAGCGTACGTAGAAACTGCTCAAAGCACGTCCATAATGCAATTATTTTGGGGATTTTTTTAACCAGATTGGGACCTCTGCTCATGAACAGTGGCACTGCAATTTTGTTAATCTGTCCTGAAAGTTGATTTCCCACAGCGAGCACGCCATTTTGCGCCAAATGTGCGGAAACACATTTTGGGCAGGATGTGAAAAATAAGAGCTGTACTGTTCATAAGGAGGTGTGAAAAAATGGCAATGTTGAAAATTTGGAGTGAACATATTAAAAATTGCCGAAATTATGAGCGTGAGTGGAAATTGCACAACACACGCTTGTAACACAGTCATTTTGAGGAAATTTTTCACTAAATTTTTGGGACCCCACCTCATGAACAGTGGCACTGTCATTTCATTAATCTATCCTAAAAGGTGAATCCATGCAGTGACAGCAAAATCATCTTTCAGGACCGCATAACAAAATGACATTGCATGTGTTCATGAGGTGGGGTCCCAAGAACCCCATGTTGAAAATTTGGAGCCAAAATTCTAATCAAATGGCTGAGATATCCACCTAAATTGAACCCCCCCCCACTGATGCCATTATATAGCTTACCAGCATTTTCTTCAGTTCGTGATCAGCTTTTGAAGAGTTCAGACATCTCCTACTCCACCGAAGTTCATCGTGCCAGACTCCGGAGGTAAGTATTGAGGGAAGGGGTGTTGCTGGGTAGTGGGGTGTGCAGAGTGTGGGTGCAGGTCAGGGGAGGAGGGGCATCCTGATGATGAGGGTCAGTTTTCTGTTTTACAGAGACAAAAAAAAAACCACACCGGGGGAAGGTTTTTTTTATTTTCAGGTTTTACAAATACATTTGGGCACACTGGCATGGGCTCCCAATGTGCCACATGACTTTCCTTTGGGGGGGAATGAAGCCAAAGGGGATTGGCCATCCCCTTTCAGCAAAGAAAAGGTGTGTGTGTGTGTATGGGGGAGACATGATGCTGATGGAGATTGGGCACCCCCATCAGCAAACAAATTAAACTGGGGGGGCATAATGCTGATGGGGATCGAGTACCCCATCAGCAAACAAATTGAATGGGGGGGCATGCCAACAGGGGGATTTGTCACCCCTGAAGTCGGCTTTCTGGGTATTGTGTGGTAGATGGCAGGAGCTACCATGTTTAGCAAAATGGTTTACCAGGAAAGGCATGTATGGGAAGTGTGTCATCTGTGCTACTGCATGATGAGCTTGTCTCTGCTTGCAGTTGCACTTTTCTTACAAGTTGTGTCCACTTTACTTAAAACTTGTGTCAGCATTTGCGTGCTGGCTAATTGGGGAATGAGGGACACACCTACTAAAGCGTGCCCTGTATTCGCCAACACTGACACACCTCTGCATTTCTCCTACTACTGCAAGATATTGATTGCATAAGCACAATACAACATAAAGAGGTCAACTAATGTTAGAGGCACCAAGTGAAAACAGTCTGCTACAACTAGTGACAAGACCTACCAGGGGTCATAACATCCTCAATCTAATTATCACTAATATAAATAATTGCTTGAGCCACAAGATTAAAGCAACACTTAGTACTAGTGACCATGCAGCCACAGAGATTCGGTTTAAAAGGAATCAGCTAAAAAATATGGACAATACAATCTTTTAAAACTACTACAAAGGCAGATATGAACATATAAGGGAAAATGTATTTGATTGGGCATGAAGAAAAAAACTTACAAGAAAAAGGTGTAAACAGCAGGACCAGTGGCGTGGGGAGCTCAGGCACTATGAGCCTTACCTCCTATCATGCTGACAACCCAAGCTCAGGAATGAGATCAGGTTGCTGGGGATCAGACAGAAAGAGAGAATCAAGTGTCTGCTGGACAGTTCTCCTCTTCCGGGGAGAGGAGGCATGCCAGCTCTGTCTTTGCCTGCCACCTGGTGGAGGATAGGTGGTAGTGCAGGAATTATGAGCAGCATAGAAGGGATAGGCTGCAGTTCCATAGTGTGTGCGCACCTCCACATGCACACATTTATATACATCTGTGGCTTGGGAACACAGAGGTTGGCACCGGCTAAATGAAGCTCTGCCCACATACCCCCATCACTGCCTTGCCACCTTGACCACCAACCCTGTTTCTGGATGAGAGGTACTGGTTAGGGGGAGGACAGCTCTCCCTCTCTTGGCCCCATCGCAGGTGGCAGTCCAAGGGGGAAACATGAGCAAGTGAGTCTGTTGGAGGTAAGTGTCTGGTGAGGGAGGCAGGAAGAGGGCTGAGAAGCCTGCCTGCATCAATCACAGGAGAAAAAATATTTATGGCAAAAAATGAAAAAGGTATAAATGAAACTTGATAAATTCTAGAAACTAAACTGTAGGACCTAAGGGACAAATACATATCCCATAGGAAAGCATATAATTGTAAAGGTAAAAATTCCACCATGGTTTACAAAAATTGGCCAATATCATTAAAATCAAGGACAGACTATATAAGTAAACAAGGACATAGCCAACAGCATGGAGGCACTCCTTAAGGAAAGGATAGTGCAACACCTGGAATCCATAGGGGTACAGGATCCAAGACAGCATGGGTTTACAAAAGGAAGGTCCTGTCAAACTAATCTCATAGATTTCTTTGACTGGGTAACCAGAGTGGTGGACCAAGGGGGAGCAGTTGATGTCGCCTACCTTGACTTCAGCAAAGCTTTTGACACTGTTCCACATAGAAGATTGATAAATAAGCTAGGTAGGCTCGGGTGGGTCAGAAGTTGGTCAACTGGGTGGCAAACTGGTTGACTGGCAGAAAACAGAGAGTGGTGGTAAATGGTATACAGTCAGAAGAGATGCAAGTCACAAGTGGGGTACCTCAGGATCAGTCCTGGGGCCAGTCCTATTCAACATCTTCATTAGTGACCTCAAGAGATGGACTAGAGGTAGGCTTGTCTGTTTGCAGATGACACCAAGATCTGCAACAGAGTAGATGATCCAGATGGGGTGGGCAGAATGAGAAGAGATCTGGATAAACTAGCAAAATGGTCAGAAGAGTGGCAACTGGATTTAATGCAAAGAAGTGCAAAATCATGCACATAGGGAAGAGAAACCTGAAGCCACTTATAGGCTGGGAGGAGTTGCTAGCAGTCACAAAGGAAGAAAGAGACTTGGGCATCATCATCACTGATGACCTAAAATCATCCAAGCAGACCCTAAAGCAGTAGGTAAGGCTAGGGGTGTTAGGTGTATTAGTAGGGGTATCACAAGTCGAAGAGGGAGGTAATAATCCTCTGTACAAGACATTGGTTAGGCCCCATCTGGAGTACTGCGGCAGTATTGAGGCCACACCTTCACAAGGACATTAACCAAATTGAGGCAGTCCAGAGAAGGGCAACCAAAATGGTGCAGGGACTGCATCAGAAGACATATGAGGACAGATTAACGGAGCTCAATATGTATACCCTTGAGCAAAGGAGGGAGAGAGGTGATATGATCGAGACATTTAAACACCTTAAGGGCATAAACAAGGTGAAAGAGTCTAACATGTAAATATAAGAAAAATTGCAGGACAAGAGGACACAGCATGAGATTAGAGGGAGGCTGATTAAGGGGAATGTGAGGAAATTCTTTTCACAGAAAGGGTGGTAGATGCATGAATAGCTTACCACAAGAAGTGGTGGCTATGAATACAGTGCAGGGCTTCAAACAGGCATGGGATAGGCATAAGGGAGCAATACAAATGACTATGAATAGATAGGTCACTGACAGAGCAAAGGCCGATGGCACATTTATAAGGTAGAAAAAGAAATGGGCAGACTGGATGGGCCTTGCAGTCCTTATCTGCCGTCAACTTCTATGTTTCTATGTTTCTATAAGCAATAAGAGCAATGGGTAGGGAGGTAGGCTGCAACAACTGCGGTGTACCAATCTTTCTCAAAATTGCCTGGAGGGTGGGGGATGTTTAGTGTGCAACCACATAGAGAAACTTAGAAAGAAGATCGAGGGTCTGCAGGAGGAACTAAGACAGGCAAGGCAGACTGGCGGTGGGTTTAGCCCAATTCTGGAGGGATGGAGGAGGGGAGATGAGGGAGGGCAATTTGAGCCAACAGTGGTGAGGAGAGGGTCAGAAGAAGGGAAGCAGAGACAAAGGGGTCCAGGCTAGGAAGAACGATTGCCAGGAAACCAAGTCAGGAGACAAAAGACAAATGGAAGGAGGAGACAGGGACTTGTGAAGGGAGGAGAAGTGGCAACAGTCATGGAGTGCAAAGGAGGGAACAGATTACTACGAAGAGAGAGGAAGAAATGGGCATTTGTGAAGGGTCTTCAGAAAATAGTTTTGCACTGCTAGAGGGGAAGAAGGAGGAGGGAGGTGATGCAGTCAGATAAGTAATTGATAAATGCCTGAACCAAACTGGAGTGGGGGTAAGTTCTGCTAGGAGAATTGCAACAAGGGCAAAAGGGGGAAATAATGTGCATGAGGAAGAAGAGGAGCCAGGAATGAGAGATGGAGATGAGTGGAAGCAAGCAGGGAGTAAGAGAGGTGGAATCTTAGTGCTGGGGGACTCAATACTAAGAGGAGTCAGGTGGGGTAGCAAGAGGGGGAGAGGCATAGTCGCATTTGGGTGGAGGCCATGCAAGGAATGACAGCGGAAAGGGTGGGACAATCTGTTCTGAAATATGCTAGAAGGAATAGGGACAAGCCTCATTTAATTATACATCTTGGGGCGAACAACCATAGATATAGTACAGAGGAGGTTTGAGGAACTAGGACAATTATGTGAGGGGGTAGGAAGATCAGTAACTTTTTCAGAGATACTTCCATTGCCCAAGGCAAGCACAACAAGAGAGCTAAGAATAGAGGAATTTAATGGATGGCTAAGAACCTGGTGTCATGCTAAAGGGTAGGGGGCTGTTGGGGGGTGGGGAGGGACCTGGGAGGACAATATGCCAAGGACAGACTACACTTGAGTGAGGAGGGGAAGAAAGCGTTGAAACAGAGGATGGAGGATTATGTAGAGGAAGTTGGGAATTTAAACTAGGGGTGGGGATTGGCAAGTGGGCAAGAGACATGCAGAGACCACAGGTTGGGAAACCATATGAGCTTAACCCCCATAACAGTGACAAAGGACAATTGGCAAGTACTATTGGTGATGCTAGTAAAGGAGGGCAGGATGGGAGTGGGGGAAGGGTGGAAGGTGGTTACCCTTAATGCTAGGAGCCTTGGGAGGAAAACTGCAGAGTTACAGGTGCTCATGGCAGAGGGAGAGGGACATTGCAGACATCACAGAAACATGGGCCACCCAATACAATGACTGGGACCTGTCTGTACCAGGTACAGGTTATTTCAGAGGGACAGGGTGATTGGGAAAGGAGAGGGGTGGCACTATATGTGAAGGAAGGACTGAAGTATGTAAGGGAGGAAGGGGAGGAGTGTAGTACGGAGTCACTTTGGATGCAAATCCAGGATTCAAGAATAGGACTCTCAGAATGGGAGTGGTGTACAGGCCCCCCTCTCAGGTGGAGGAGTTAACCAGGGAACTAGTGGGACAGATCAGAAGGACCTGTGAGAAGGGTAGCATTGTGATTATGGGGGACTTCAACATGCCAGGAGTGGACTGGAGTACCCCAACAACCAGGAATAGAAGGGAGCAGGTACTGCTGGATGAATTCCAAGAAGATTCCTGCTGCAAATGGTCAGTGAACCAACCAGGTTAGGGAATACCCTTGACTTTGTGCTGGCAAATGGGGAGTTTGTGAGAGAACTTACAGTGGAAGAACCACTGTCAGGGAGTGACCACCACTCAGTATGGCTCACATTGAATATGGGCAAGGAAGGAGTGGAATCTGGCACGAGAGTGCTGGACTTCAGGAGGGCCAACTTTGGGAGGATGGTAGAAGTGGTAAAAAGGTACCTGACCAGAATTCAACCTAGTATGGGCACTCACCAGAGATGGGAGCTCATAAAGCTGGGGATAGTGGAGGCAACTAAAACCTGCTACAAGGCCCAGAGCAAGAAGGCTAGGGCTAAGAAACCAAGCTGGTTGAGCAAGGAGGTCATGGAAAAGGTAAGGAGGAAAAGATCTGCCTTTAGGAGGTATAAGAAAACAGGGAGGGGGTGGGACAGAGAGGAGTACCTGACAGAATCGAAGGAAGTGACATGGGCACTAAGAGGAGCCAAGGCATCTACAGAGCTCAGGCTGGCACAAGGCATTAAGAAGAGGGGGAAGGACTTCTTTAGGTACATCAGGGAGAAAAGGAGCTGTAAGGACCACATGGTAATAATTAGGAAGGGGGGGGTTGGGTGGAAGCAGGGTGCGATAAGGCAGAAGAGCTAAATGATTACTTCTGCTTGGTATTTACTAAGGAGAAGAGGGGGGTGATACCCAAGGGGGGAGGAATGGCAGAAATGGGGGGAGGGGTGACAGATGGGGAAATCATGGAGGGCAGAGTTTGGGAGGGTTTGAAGGCACTGAGTGTGGACAAGGCACCAGGCCCAGATGGCATCCACCCTAGGGTACTGAAGGAGCTGGCAGAGGTCCTTGCAGGACCTTTGGCAGACCTGTTTGATGCCTCACTACACTCAGGATGTGTACCTCAAGATTGGAGGATGACTCATAGGTGCCCCTCCACAAGAGTGGCCCCAAGGATGAACCGGTGAACTACAGACCGGTGAACCTCACATCCATCATGGGTAAGCTGATGGAGACTATCCTGAAGGAGAGGCTGGTGGCCCTTCTAGAGGCCAAAGGACTACAGGACAGCAGACAGCAATGCTTCATATGTGGCAGATCCTGCCAAACCAACCTGGTGGAGTTCTATGACTGGGTAACTAGGCAACTGGACAGGGGCCATGCAGTGGATGTCCTGTATCTGGACTTCAGTAAGGCATTTGGCCCGGTGCCACATGGGAGGCTGGGAAGTAAGTTAGAAGGCACAGGGGCAGGTGCACAGCTGGTGAGATGGGTAGGGAACTGGCTTCAAGGAAGGCGACAGAGGGTGGTGGTGGGTGGGGAGCTCTCACACCCAAGGGTAGTGATGAGCGGTGTTCCACAGGGCTTGGTGTTGGGACCAGTGTTATTTGGGATATTCATTGCAGACATATCATTGGACATCAAGAGCAAGATCAGTCTGTTTGCTGATGATACCAAGATAGGAGCAGTGGTGGATAACCTAGGTGGATGGCAGGGGTTGCAGGATGATCTGGCAAAGCTTGAAGCCTGGTCAGACACCTGGCAACTGGGGTTTAATGCCAAAAATTGCAAGGTGCTGCATTTTGGGGTGAAGAACCCAAGGAGGAGCTACCAGCTGGGGGGAGTGTAGCTAGCCCAGACAGAGGAGGAGAAGGATATGGGGGTGCTCACTACAGGGTCAATGAGCAACTCTGCACAATGTAGGAAGGCAGCTGCAAAGGCCAACAAAATGCTGGGTTGCATTGCAAGGGGTATATCCTCGAGCAGGAAGGAGGTGATTCTGCCACTGTATAGGTCATTAGTTAGACCACCCCTGGAGTACTGTGTGCAGTACTGACGCTCGAATCCGAAGAGGGAGATTAAGTTATTGGAAGGAGTGCAGTGCAGGGCGACAAAGACGATCAAGGGGCTGGGGGACTTTTCATGCGAGAGGAGGCTGAGGGAGCTGAACATGTACTCACTGGAGGAGAGGAGGGATGGGGGGACATGATTGAAACCTTTAAGTACATGAAAGGAATAAACAAGACAGGTACAGAGGGACTGTTCAGAGTGAGGTAGGGGAGGGATACCAGGGGCCATGACATGAGACTGAAGGGAGGAAGGTTCAGGTGGGAGATGAGGAGACACTTTTTTACAGAGAGGGTGGTAGCTGGGTGGAATGCGTTACCTGCAGAAGTGGTATCCAGTAGAACAGTTGACTGCTTCAGAAGGGGATGGGACAGGACAAGGGGTAGGTTCAATGAAGGGGAAGGGTGGAAGGGAGGGGCAGCTTCAGAATAAGGGGTGCTAGCTGCACATTCAAGCAGACTTGATAGACCTCTAGGCCTTTATCTGCTGTCAAATTTCGTATCTTCATATATAGTGGTAATATAGAAAAACAAAAAATAATCATAAAAATGCTAAAAAAAGAAATCAGGACAGCAAAGTAAAATTATGAAACAAATGTAACAAATGAGAAAAAAGAACTTAAGGGCATTTTATAGCTACATAAATTCAGGAAAAAAGGTGACAATAACAGCTGCAGTGGACCAAGGAATGGCAACAACACTCTAATAATGGGGGACAAGGAGATTACAGAAGAACTCAGTAAATATTTCTGTTCAGGTTATTAAAGGGGCATAACAACTCCAAGCACACAGCACACTCAAGACAATATCAGATACATAGAAACATAGACTGTGTCGGCAGAGAAGGACCGCCAGGCCCACTAGTCTGCCCAGTTTCACTCAGTGTGAGCTAGGCATAAGATGCTCGCTTTACTAGCTACCATTCTCCCTTCCCAGATCAATGAGACCCTGGTGCCTATGCCACGCTGCCTTAAACCCTGCCACTGTCCTTGTGTCCATCACCTCCTCTGGGAGTTTGTTTCTGCTGTTTACCACCCTCTCCATGAAAAATAATTTTCTAATGTTTCCCCTAAACCTTCCCCCCCCCCCTCTATCTGCATGTAGCCCCTCTCTGGTACTGTCCTAGAGAGGGCCACAATTCCTGACATGTAGGCCCGACCAAGGTTAAGGGGCTTGGGCTCCTATACTTGTGGATACCATTTTCTTTTCCCAAGAATAAAATAAAATGGTGGTGCCTCCACCCAGAGTACAATTAGTGGGTCTGATCTCTTTATCAGTACAACCCTCTGGGATGTTGGACCAACCCAACTCCCCAGCACAGTTACCCCAGACATGGACTTACCAGGATTCGAACCTCCCCACATCCGGACAATTACCAGTTCACATTTCAGATAATAACAGGCTCACTAGAACTAGGCTCTGGAGTCAGTTCTTCTGCAAAACAGTAACATCATCATTTATTTACGTGGAGAGGGTAAGGATAGGGGATGTGGAATAGAGTTTGAAAAAACATTTTTGAATTTGCATTTTAAAGATTGGCATTTCCCCACAATCATCTTTCCCTCTATTATTCAAACCCCTCTTTAGAACCATGAAGCCACCATTCTATCTAGCTAGTTAACTGCTGCAGGTGTACCCATTGCCCAGACCCACAGGTTCCAGTCCAGAATGACGCCCCAAATTCTGCCCGTGGGTACCCAGATGTTAATTGTAGGTCTGAAGTGCAGCTGGTTGGCTTCCAGGCAAGGGGGATAGATGTCATAGTAAGGGAGATATTAATGATAAAGGTAAATGGATAGGTAATATTGTGGGCCACTAATTTTAAAAAGTGGGGGGATAAGCCATCACTAAAAGCACCTCCGCTTGATGGTTTGGTTGTATTTCTTAACTAATTACTCCCCTTACTGTATCTGTTACACTCAATTGTAAATTCTTTTTTTTCTTCTAATATTGCTCCAGGCATTTAAATGGGAACTTTTTAAAGGAAACTGACAATTCTTTCTGAAGAAGAACTTTATGAGTTTGAAAGCTTAAGGATATTCTATAAATCTTTGTTAGTCCAATAAAATGTATCAAATCGCCTGTTTTGTGCATCACTACTAAACAATAATATAAGCCATTACAATAACTTCATTAAGTGCTGTTGTCAATACCTGTATATTTGTTGTACCATGCAGAGTCTACATGTTTAATAAAAGAAGCTACAGCACATTCCCAGCAATTTCAGGAAAATATGGGTTCATTAGTGTGTAACAAGTAGTTCCCATTGACATACACCAGCAATCTTTGTATTTAGCAAGCAAATATTTTCTTTGCTCACTTGAACAAGGACACATATTAAGTCTGTGGAAAAGATTATTCTCACTGGCTCATATCTTTCTGTGCCCACAGGTACGATCCCTCTGACTCAGGAGAATTAAACAGATTTAATTCATTCATACCCTCCACAGCAGCTACTTGAATCCCTAGTCTTCTAGTCTTGCTACCCATGAGCTTGTTTTCACTTTCTGGTAGTGGACTGATACTTTCTTTTGTAAACATTGACCTGAAATAGTAATTTTATATGTTGACCTTTTCCAGAGCATCATCTACACTTACCCCATTCTTTCAGATCCTCCTGATGTTCTTCTAGTCTTTACAGCACCAGGTTGGAAACCATGAGAGCACAGGGTAAAACCCTACTAGAGACAAAGAAATCTTACTGTGTGACTGTGGGTCAGTCATTTAACTTGCAAGTTCCCTAGTGCAGCTAGCTACAGAAATGGATAGAAGCAAGACTCACCTGAAAACAAGATACTGCATATACAATGGGCAAAGACATCCTTGTGTCATGATTGGCTGAGACTTGGTTCTAGCCATTGCAGTAAGAGAGTGCCACCACTGGCAAAAACAAGTCCCTGCCAACCAGGGCAATTCACAGAATTTGTAAGCCACCTATTTCCTAGTTTTCATCACAAACATGGCTACAGCCTTTACTCATATATAAAAAACTTCAGCTAGGCCCTAAAAATAAAAGTCCATTAAATTAAATAAAGTAAGTAAATAATTTAATGTTATTTACACTCATGAGCCCCCTTACACACATATACACAAATTTAAACAAGCATTTGTCAATGCTGAATGTTTGCTTGCTGGCATTGGCATTGGTAGTGTAGGAGTTAGAGAGCTGCATAATAGGAATGGCAGTGAAGTATTGAACTGAAGCCAACCCTACCACCACCCTGCAGAGACTGACAGGTATTGGGGTGTGCCTTTGGGTCGTCAGGCATAATGGCTAGGCCATTTCACCACACCCTACCCTGCAGACACTGAAAAGTGTCACGGTGTGCCTTGAGGTCTTTGGCCCTTATGCTCACCCCATTCCATCAGGAAATACGGTGAGATGGGTCCTGTATAGGAGAGTGGGGTGAACTTTGGGGCTGAAGAGTCCAAGGCACACCTCGATGCCTCTCACTGGCTGCAGGGTGTGGAATGGTATGAGCATTACAGACGAGAATCCCAAGTCACACCCCTGATGCCTCTCAATCTCTACAGACTGGGGCTTTATGGTCAGAAACCTTAATGCCTCAGACATTCGTTGGCATTTCACTCCAAATTTTCAACATTTTTTTTTGTGACCCCCACCTCATGAACAGTGGCAATATCAGTTTGTTAGCCGAAAGCTGATTTCTCACAGCGACTACGCCATTTGGCACCACAGGTGGGAAAACACATTTCTAACAGGATGTGAAAAATAACAGCTGTACTGTTCATGGGGAGGTGCAAAAAATGGCAATGTTGAAATTCAGCAGTGAAAATATTAAAAAAACTGGTGAAGTCACGAGCATGCATAGAAAATGTGCAACGCACACCCGTAATGCAATTAGTTTGGGGATTTTTTACAGCAGATTGTCAACACAGGGATTTTGTAACCTCCGCTCATGAACAGTGTCACTGTGATTTTCTTAATTTGTCCCAAACAGCGATTTCCCACATCGACCACGCATTTCTGCGCTGGAAGTGCGAAAACACATTTCAGCCATGGTGTGAAAAATGACAGCTGTACTATTTATAAGGAGGTATGGTAAAATGCCAGTGGTGAAAATCTGGACTGAAAATATTAGAAATCCATGAAGTTACGAGGGTGCATGGAAACTGCACAATGGTTGCTCATAACACAGTCATTTTATGGATGTATTTCACTAGATTTTTAACATAGCCATTTTAACACCTCTGCTCATGAACAGTGTCACTGTCATTTTCTTAATCTGTCCCAAACATTGATTTTGCACACCGACTGCACCATTTTACGCTACATGGGTGGAAACACGTTTTGGTTGAGATGTGAAAAATGACAGCTATACTGCTCATAAGGAGGTATGGTAAAATGGCAATGTTGAAAATCTGGAGTGAACATATTGAAAATTTGAGAACTTACGAGCATGCGTAGGAACAGCACAACACATGCTCGTAAAGTAATTTTTGGGAATTTTTCACCAAATTTTTAACATAGCCATTTTAACACCTCTGCTCATGAACAGTGTCACTGTGATTTTCTTAATCTGTCCCAGACATTGATTTCGCACATCGACTGCGCCATTGTGCGCTACATGCACAGAAACACATTTTGGGTCAGATGTGAGAAATGACAGCTGTACTGCTCATAAGGAGGTATGGTAAAATGGCAATGTTGGAAATCTGGAGTGAGCATATTTAAAATTTGCGAACTTACGAGCATGCATAAAAACAGTGCAATGCATGCTTGTAAAACAGTCATTTTTGGGAATTTTTTAACCAAATTTTCAACATAGGGTTTTTGGGGGCCTACCTCATGAACTGTGACACTGTCATTTTGTAAATCAGTCCTGAAAGGTGGTTCTGCGCTGTGACCATGAAATCATCTATCGGGGCTGATTAACACCATGATAGTAACAGAATTCATGAGGTGGGGTCCCAAAAACCCCATGTTGAAAATTTTGAAAAAATTCCCCAAAATGCCCAAGATATGCACTAAAGTTGAAAAACCCCTATGTATTCCATTATACAGCTTACCGGCACTTCCTCAGTTCGCGGTCGGCTTTGAAGAGTGCAGACGTGTTCCCGGTCCACCGAAGATCGTTGCGCCAAGCTCCGGAGATAAGTATGGGGTGAGGAGGGTGTGTGGGGAGGCACGGTATGCAGATGGTGGACGTGGGTGGGGGGAGATTTGGTCAGGACAGTCAGAGAAGGAAGGTTTTTTTCTTTCAGGTTTCTTGTTTTTTTTAACTTAGATGATGCAGGACTTGTCTGGAAGGCTGTTTGGGGGGGCCGTGGAGCCAATGGGGGATTGGGCACCCCCATCGGACATACGAGCTGTTGCCATGCTGGAGTGGGCTCCCATCATTGCACCCTGTAGTTTCTTGGGGGGGACAGTGGAGCCGACGGGGAACTGGGCACTCCTGTCGGCCATATGATCTGTTGCCATGCTGGGGTGGGCTTCCAGCGTGGCATCTGGAACTCTGTTGGGGGGGAGCGCAGCACGGCTGATGGGGGATTGGGCACCCCATCGGCTATACAGTGTGCATGGGGGAAGCATGAAGCACGCAGTATGCATGCGGCGAGTGTGTGTGGGGGAGGCACATGAGCACGCGATATCTTGTCGCTGCTCACTGAAGTGTATCTCTCCCTTTCAACTGTACGGCCACTGCATTTTCAACTGCTGTCATAGACAGCTGCAGCATTCATTGGAGAACTGCGGCTGTGCCTGCAAACATACTGACTGAACTGGAAGATGGCTGCCATAGCTCCGAAAACTCGGATGATGGCACTATGTTTCTTGCACATGCGTGCAAGCAAACATAAAAATCAAGTACTATTCAGAGATTCCATTGCTGGTATTTCTTTGATAACCATGAAGAATCCCCCACCTATCTCTACCACTTTGCCAGAGAACTCCTGGCTCCTTACCTGGCAACAGATAAAACTGAGGTTCTGGATCCACTTCAGGCCTGTGTGTGTGTCTTTGTTTGTACACCAGTTGAGCTCTGAAGAATGTTAAATTCATGTATTCCATGTTACCATTCTATTTGTGTGTGTGTGGGGGCATTCTAGTACTGGAATAATGCAGAGCTTTGAATTCTTCTATTTCATGGTAAACAATCACACAATGTATTGAGTGTGAAGAAAGACAGATGATTGACAGGCAAAAAACATCTGTTGAAGGACTATTTTACATTACTTAGCAATATTTTAGTATTTTTTTTGTGACTTTGAAAAATTTGAGAATGTTCTTTTTTTTCAAAGTTACCTATGAGCCCATTTTATATAGCAATAAGACATGGCTGGATGTTGGTAGTACTGAGATACCTGCACACCCAGAGACTGAAGGCACTCGACCTGCAGTCTCATGCCTAACTATGCCTCTGGATGTGTGGGTATCTCAGTACTACCAACACCCAGCCATGTCTTATTGCTTACATCACAGCTGGGTATTGCAGTGTAAGTACATAATAAAATGAATGAAGAATGAATGAATGAATGAATGAATGAATGAATGAGAGAACAATTTCCTTGTATAACTTTAGACGTTTTGATCTTATGTTTTGACTCCCTCTACTATCTTCAGTTATGTGCTTGCTTTTGTCTTCCTTATGGTTTCTTTACTAATAGACAGTATTTCTTTGTATGCAGCCCATACATACCTCAGGTGGATCCTTCTTATATTTCTTAAATGCCTGTTTTGCCCCTTACTGCTTTACTTACTGGCCTACTGAATCAAACTAGTTTCTTTTCTTTCTTGGCTTTCTTAGCAAATCTTACTCAGGATTGGGTGACCCCCGATTTTTCTTTTTTCTTTTTAATTTTTGCCCAGTCATTCTCTGCCCCACTACTATATGCATACTGAATATATTATTATCTGTTATCACTTTGCTTTTTTATAGTCTGCATTTTTGAAGCCAGAGTGGAACCACTCTACAGGATTTATTCCTCTCTCTCCTCAGCACTATATCGAATATGATGGTGTTATTGTCTTTCTGACTTATCAGTTACTGTTTCGTATTGTTTCTTACCATGTCAGTGCTGCACAATACCAAACCTAATATTGCTTCCCTTCTGGTTGGACTTTGCACTCACTGGGTAAGGAATGTTTTTCCTCTGTATCAAGGAACCTCTGACTTCTTTGGCTGCTTTCTGATTGTTTCCCAGTTAGTGCCAGGGAGGTTTAAGTAACCCATTGTCAATGTTCTGGCCTGGCATGGAGCATTGGATATTTCCCTTGCATTTGTTCTATATGCCTGTTTATTTGGTATCCTACAAAGTACTCCTGTTGTGCCATTGTCTGTAGGCAGAGTGACTCCACACTCCTACTGCTGCTTGTCCTCAGTTACACTTATTTCTTCCTTTACATAAACTGCCATCCCACCTTTCCTGGCATTCTCCATGTCCCTTTTAAATAGAATGCAGCCTGTGACATTTGCATCCAGTCTGTTGTTCTGATTGGTCCAAGTCTCTCTGATAGCGATGACATCCCAATTTCCCTCAGTAATTATCCTTTGACAACAGACTTTTTGAAAATGCTTTCCAGATTAAAGGGAAAAAAAGAATAGCCAATGTTTTATTTAAAGATGATCTGACACATGTGACACTTTCTTTTTATTTTTTTAATGAGGGAGGGTGGTGTCAAACTGTAGAAAAATCTGTAATACACATATCAGCCCTTAGGACAACAAACAGCTGCCTCTTGAAATAAATATTTAGTTTTTCTTTTAATTGGTGAGCTTTCTAGATGTTTCATATAAATACCCAAGGGCAAAGCACATCACTTTTAATGAGCAAGGAACCACTTCAGTATAGTACTGTATTGTACCAACATCATTCCTTGTGCCTGAAGAGTGACTCAAGGTCATAGAGGATGCATCCCAACAGCACAACATTATTGGCCATTGGGATTTTTGCAGACATCTGAAGAATGATACAAATTAAATGAACAAATATTTAGTAAAAGAGTGTTTATTGTCTAAAGGACAGGCATTGTACATAGTACTAAACACAAGGTTTACCGCTTGGAATAGCACTTATACAAGTAATATACAATACTAGGTTAACAGCAACCAATTTAATTATGATAGGACTTTTTTCAGTTTATTTAGAGAGTGTTCTTTTTTTTTCACATACACAGAATACCAGACTAACAGGCTATGGTGATAACCCGTCTGAAAACTTATTTATTTACCTGTTGTAGGACTTCAGTACTTTACTAGCCAGCTCATGATTGCACTCTCTTTGGCTAGCTTCTTGGTAGGGATTCTGAGCCTTACCTTGAATGGATATCTTTGCATTTAGTAAAGTAATGCTATGCAAAATGTCATTAAATAAAAATGTCATTGGCTATGTGTTACAGATTGCATAACAAAGAGTCTAGGGGAATTTGTACAGCTATAGGTTCTAATGGAGCTGACAACTCCCTGGCCAATGGAAACTGAGTGCTTTTCTAACAATAGCAGCCTTCAGGAAGAAAAAGTCAGCCATATCATTCTTCAGCACCAGAGACTTGATAGATTTACATTGGCACTGTCACTAAAAGGAGCCCATCACTTGCTTTCTTATTTTACAGCCAGGGGCACTGGTTTACCGGGATTAAGAAAGGGCATATTCCATTTTGCACATTGTGAAAAATGGTATTGTCACTGGTGTCTGCTAAGCCAAAATCCGCTTTTACCAGTGTTTGGTTTTGTGTACTTTATTTAATAATTTTTAACTCTGCTAACATGCATTTTAGCAATTTTGATTTCCACTATTACACATCCTTCCAACCTTGTACCAATTTAAAGTTATTTTAGGTACAAGATGTGATGGCAGCAGCAACACTACAGCCCCCATCCCTAAGGTGTAATCAGTGGTGAAAGTGAACAGGAACTCAGTTCCTGTACCTTTTTTTGCAGCAGGAACGGAGTTCCTGTACTTCTTCCAACTGACACTGTAACTGAAATTCTTAAATCAGCAATATAATGATGGTTTCTGGGTCTGTGACCTGAAATCAGGGTTTTCATAACACCTTTTGGCTTGTACAACAATGCTATTTTCCTAGAAATACTTCTATATCTCTAACCGAATCTACTAGTGTCTAAACAGATAGATGTATCTTGACACAGCTATCCTTCAGATTGAGGATAATCATTCTACATTTCATATTTGCCAATGCCTGAGTTCCTGAACTTCTTGTCTACCACTAGCACCACTGGGTGTAAAGGAAGCAGCACTACGGCCCCATCCCTCAGGTACGATGGCAGCACCAACAGCACTATGATCCCCATCCCTCTGGTGTGATGGCAGCAACAAAAGCACTATAACCTCCCTCCCTCAGGTGTGACAGAAGCAGCAGCACTGTGGCCCCCATCCCTTAGGTGTGATGGCAGCAGTACTATGTTCACCATTCCTCAGGTGTGACAGAAGTAGCAGCACTGTGGCCCCCATCCCTTAGGTGAGATGGCAGCAGTATTATTTTCACCATTCCTCAGGTGTGACAGAAGTAGTAGCACTGTGGCCCCCATCCCTTAGGTGTGATGGCAGCAGTACTATGTTCACCATTCCTCAGGTGTGACAGAAGTAGCAGCACTGTGGCCCCCATCCCTTAGGTGTGATGGCAGCAGTACTATGTCCACCATTCCTCAGGTGTGATGGCAGTATCAGCACTATGGCCCCATCTCTGAGGTGGGACGGCAGCAGTACTACATTCCCCATCCACCAGTGGTGATGGAAGAAGCACTACAGTCCTCACCCCTTCGGTGTTATGGCAGTAGCAACAATGCAGTCCACATCCCTCTGAGGTGATGGCAGTAGTGACAGCACTATGATCCCCTTTCTTCAGCACCCACACCCCATATGCACAAGTTACAAATGACTTGGTCTCTTTGCTTGTTAGAACTCAGATGTGAATTAATCTGAACTATCACCGCTAAGGTGGACTACCTTTGTTTTTTCCTATCTAAAATTTAACTGCCTGAATTGGATTTCTGCCTGTGACACTGCTGACCAGGGTTAGGGAACAGACTTGGGTGTTGGAGGGCCAGCTGGTGGGCGAAGGCTTGAGTGTCCAACGACCACTCACCTTCTCCTGGGAGGGAGAGTGGGTTCATGGCTCAGAATTTGCTGGCCCCTGGTGGAGGCCAGAGGCACAACAACATGTCAGCCCTCACTGCAGGAGGGAGCGTGATGGACGTTGGCTTGTGCCTTGACATCGTGTGGCCTGTCACACTCCCAAGAAAATGGGAAAACACCCACTGACCCAACCGAAGGACAGCTGTTGGTCCCTCCATAAGCAAGAATCCCCAGACATGTGTCTGTTCTGACCCCTGCCATGCCCAGGATATACTGGAAGCTCTTTAGGGCAATTCTCCTCCCCTGGTAGCCACCCACAGGGGTGGGGACCCACTCAATGAAGGGTTACTTTGGGTTACCTGGTAGCACAGCAGTAAGGGGCAGTGGATGGTGGTCGGCACTCAGCAGTGATGGTAGGGGGCCTTGGCAGACCTGAAGGAGTGAATAGCCAGGGGGTATAAAAAACTGCTTGAATTTGCTTCTTTGAAATAAAGTGTTTTCACCTAAAAAATCCACAAGTGATTAGTGGAGGAGGTTCAAATGGATTTATGCATCTACCAGACATGTGGATGCTTTTTTTCCCCTTGGTGTCCATGAAAAGGGTATCTCCCAGTTTTCATGTCTTTGTTCAGATGTGAATTGAGCACTACTCTGCCCACCAGCATCATACAGCCCCTGGGTTCTTACCTTCTGTACGTCATTGACTGTGCTTTCAAAATCCACTGGCCAAACATAAGTACACTCAAATAATTAACATTTGCTTTTTGTTGAAGCAGTCTATCAGAAAACCTATTGTTGTCACAGAGACAGAAACAGTAGGTGGGAGAAAAGCTGCAAATGATCCAATCCACCTAAATGGGGTGCTAACTGTGAAGTATTTTCATAACTAATAAGGCAGTTTCTTCTTTGTGAACATACCTTCATTCAGACTAGTTTTCATTCAAACAACTGAGGATTGTGGATGACCCTACTGGTTATAAACTTGAATAAGCTAGTTGATAACAGTGATCCTGCATTTAGCAATCTACAACCTAGATGCTTATATGCAAAGAATACAATAAACACCTGACTAAAATCTAAAAACAAGCTTATAAAACACATAAAATGTATCTGAACATTTATCTTTACCTATACAAAATCATTTCAGCCCAAGTAAAACTCAAGTAAATTATATGGCACCCTGACTACTATTCTATGATGTAGTGAACATATATTGGTATTTTTTTATATTCTTTGTAAAGCAGGTAAGGCCCACTAGGCAGGACTGTTTGTTTTCAGGAGTGACCTAGAAGAACTGGGGAGGTTAAGTGACTTGCTTGGAGTCACATACTATGCAAGTGGAGGTTGTGGGAATCAAACCAAAGTCTGCTGGATGTACCCAATTCATTCACTGCTTGTTACTCTAACCACTAGGCATGGTTGGTTAAACTGAATGGCTGATTACAACAAAGCAGTGCGGGTGATTTCCTTACTGACTCTATATGCAGCAAAGCAGAAAGAATACAAAGCACAGTAGCATTCATTTTAAGATGCTGAAATCTAGGTTGGCCTGCTGGCACTGCAGTAGCACTATTGCTTGCAGTGCCAGTGACCCAGGATCAGAAGTGAACTTGGGTTGCTGGAGATCTGGCCAGGGGAGTAGGATCGAGCACCTGGGGGACTGCTCTCCTCCTCCAGGGAGGGTGGGCTGCAGGTCCTACTGCTTTACCACCACCTGTGTGACCACGGGTGGTGATGCAATGGTGCTGCAGAGTTATCAGGAGGGGAGGACCCTAGCCAGGATCTGGAGCAGTATCATGTCTCTATGTGACCTACCTCCTTGGATCTCCTCTAGTGCCAGTGCCATCAGGGACAGAGACCAGAAAACTAGGAACAATCATCCCACATCGGCCACTGGCAGAAGGGACCCAGGTGCCCCAGACTTCATAACCAGGCTCCATGAGGGACCCACTGAAACTTAGAAACATAGAAACATAGACTTTGATGGCAGATAAGGACTGCTAGGCCCATCTAGTCTGCCCATTTCCCTACCTACAGGATAGGCCACAGATCCTAGTTAACCAACAGTCTATATCTTCCTGCCCCCCACAAGAATTGCCTTATGTCTGTCCCATGCATTCTTGAATTCTCCCACAGTTTTAGACCCCACAACTTCCTCAGGAAGGCTGTTCCATGCATCCACTACCCTTTCTGTGAAATAATACTTCTCACATTGCCCCTGAACCGCCCTCCTTCTATCTTTAAATTGTGTCCCTTGTTCTTGCAAGTCTCTTTTCTGAAAGATGCTACCCTCTTGGACTTTGTTGATTCCCTTGAGGTACTTAGTTTCTATCATGTCCCCCTCCTTCTTTCCTCAAGGGTATACATATTAAGCTCCTTTAGTCTCTCCTCATACGGCTTCTCTTGCAGACCCTGCACCATTTTGTTGCCCTCCTCTGGACTGCCTCTATCCTGTCTATGTCCTTGCAGAGATGGGGTCTCAGAACTGGACACAGTGTTCCAGATGGGTCTCATCAACTGTCTGTACAGAGGATAACAACTTCCTGTTTTCTGCTGCTGATGCCTCTCCTATACATCCCAGTATACCCCGGCCTCCCTACTGCCTTCTCACATTGCTTGCTAACCTTAAGGTCATCTGATATGATTACCCCAAGGTCCCTTTCCTGTTTTGTTGTTGTTACTACCTCCCCACCCATTGTGTATTCTTCCCTGGGTTCTTGTTTCCAGGTGCATTATTTTGCACTTTTTGCATTGAATCCTAGCTGCCATATGTCTGACCATTCCTCCAACCTTGCCAAGTCCCTTTTCATCCTTTCCACGCCTCCTTGTGTATCAACCCTGTTGCAGATCTTTGTGTCATCTGCAAAAAGGCATACTTTTCCTTCCAGTCCTCTGCAATGTCACTGATGAAGACATTAAAAGGACTGGACCCAATACTGAACCCTGTGGTACCCACTAGTAACCGCCTCTTTCTTCAGAGTGGACTCCATTTACAATTACCTTCTGTGTCCTGTTGTCCAGCCAATGTTTTACCTAGGCTACCACCCTGGGACCCTCCCAGGCTGGTTAATTTGACTAATAATCTTTGTGTGGGACTGTGTCAAATGCCTTCTAAAGTCTAGGTAGGCCATGTCCACAGCCCTCCCTGGTCTACTACTTTGGTCACCCAGTCAAAGAAATCTATTAGTTCATGACATGACCTTCCCGCTGTGAACCCATGCTGCCTTGGATCCTGTGCTCCACTGACCTCTAGGTACTCAACTATTCTTTCCTTCAGAAGTGACTCCATCACTTTCCCTACCACAGAGGTCAGACTGACAGGTCTGTAGTTTCCTGCCTCTGTCTTGGTCCCACTTTTGTGAAGGGGAATCACATCCGCCTTCCTCCAGTCCTCGGGTACCACACCATCCTCCCATGATTTATTAAAAAGAGTAGCCAGTGGTTTCACTAGTTCCTTCCTTAATTCTTTTAGAATTCTGGGGTGAATTCCATCAGGACCCATTGCTTTGTCCACCTTCAGTTTTAGGAGTTCTTGCAGAACCCTTTCTTCTTCTTTCACTGAGCTGTCAGATACACACTAAGGGAGTATGGATGGGTGCTGGGGTCCCCTCACTTTCCACCTGGTGAGGGTACAACCCAGGCAGGATAGGGGCAGGACCACAGAAGCTCCTGAGCATTACCTGGGGGTGAAGCTAAGGGATACCCAGCCTGAAAAGTGGAGACTGATGCCATGAGAAGGGGACATAGAAAGAGAAAATAAAAATAAATTAAAAAAAATGCTGAAATCTTAGAGATTCTGTGCAGTGACATGCAATTTCCATGAGGCACTGGTACAAGAATTCAAAATCTGCAAACCAAGCAGGATTCCATGATTGTTACCAGTGTTACCGGTTAAAACGGAAAACCAGGGTCCCTGTTTACAGCCCATGACTGGTGAAGAAAGTGGCAGTGGAAGGGTCACAGTGGGCAAAAACAAGAAAGAAAGCAAGTCAGATATTATAACAAACCAAAGACCCATCCAGCAAAATAACATCTCTTAAAAAGTCTATTAATGAGCCACTGACACCTCTTGGCAAGCATTAAAAAACAGTTGATTTATATGCTGACTGGCATTCTTTTTTGTATGTGTCTTTATTTCTTTTCTGCAGTGCTTTAATATTATGTGTTTTTTTTCATGGAAACATGAACATTTTCCCCTTGGTGAGGATGATGATTCTTTGTAGGCATACAGTAGTGACTGCACTGTACTGAAGGGGTCCCAAAAGAATGGAACACATATGTAGTTAGTGTGTCAGTCAGTTCAGTTCAGTTTCATTACAACTGTATAATACAATTGAAGTTCATACAATAATAACAAATGCAACAAATCAAATATTATCATACATGACTCTACAAAATTAAACACAACATTGTAGCCAAACATGTGCTCCAAGCTGTTGGCTTAACATTACGTACCAGAAAGGTAAAACATTTGCTTAGAAGGTCTGAGACAAAGTACAATTATACTTAATTACAGAAGCCAGAAATAATTGTAAAGGCCTGTTTAAAATGCAACTTTTGTTTTGGTTAAGCTTTGTGAACCTGCCACATACAAGGAATTGTACATCCATGACATTGTGTACTATGCTTATGATTTGAAGAGACACGAGAAACCATAAAGTCTGGCTATGCATTCTCTTCTTGTATTATGGATTTCACACACTGTTCTTCTTCTGGCTTGCCTCGCCAATAAGCTGTTTCCAAGTGTATTCAGTGAATGTGCCCCTTCATCTCTGCTGCTTATTCCCAAACTAGCATCACATTCCTGTACTTGTGACATTACAATTATTTCCACAATGGATGATGGTGTCATTAGCAGATGATAATAACTTTATGTAGGGTTTAAGAAGTAGAGGTGCCACAAACTTACACTAGATCCCCTGGGTGGCTGACTTGACTGGCTTGCTTTTATTATCAATGAGGTCACAAACCTAGTTATGACTTACTCAGAGCTGCATCTTTCTCGATCCTACCATAGGCTCCTGCTGATGCAAGACAAGGCCTCTTGGTATTCCTTACCCTACTCAGTATCAGAAATAGGTTTACATCTTAAGTTGGTAGTTCTGTTGCAGAGATGGATCAGTAGAATAACCCATGCAATAGATTAACTCTACTTATCAAAATATTGCAGTCACAGGTATTCAGTATATCATATCCATTGCAAAATCATTTTTAATTCTCAAGTTTGGGTTTATTATTAAAGTGAAAAAGTAAGAGAAGGAATGGAAGGGAACATTGTTTAACCAGGAGTAGCACACTAAGTCAAAGCTTGTATCCCAATGTGACCTGGGAGCACAAGGAAGTTAAGTGACATGCTCAGGATCACACAGTATGCATCTATACAGCTGTGGGATTCAAACCCACGTCTCCAGATCTGCAGCTCAGAGCCTTAACCCACTGCACTATTCTGTGAATTGGTATGTAGAAGTATTCCTAATAAACAGCAGAAATGGCTTGACACCTGGGGGGAGTCAACATGGCTGCAGGTGACTGGTCTTAGAGTGAGCTCCACAGAAGTTGTTTCCTAAAAACACTGTATTCCAGTTAAGATGTGTTGTGTGTTGATTTTCTTTGGATGGCTGATAAGTGGAAAGCAACTTCTTCTACATGCTATAAAGAGTTTCAGTCCCCAAGGGTTAAGCCACTTGAAAAAACACTTCAGGCTTCAGACCAGCACAGTGGACATCAGAAAAGGAGGAGAGAGATGATCCAGTTCTGGGATTGTGATGCCATTTGTTGACTCACACAAGCCTGTGGAGGGTCCCATAGAAGCAAGTTCTCCAATAATCCAGACAACTTGAACCAGCTTTCCTAAACCCGATGCTAATGCTACAGAGGCAATTCAAACATTAAGATATAAATCTGTAGTTTACAATACAGTGCAACACTTCTTGTACAAAAGAAAATATGATCCCCAGTTAATACTGTTTCACTTGCTGCAGAGATAGCTGTGCTGACAGCAAAAACATTTGCAGAGACTAGTTGAATATCTAGACTGTGAGTTAACAGTCAAGTGTTTATCTTCTAAGGTTTCTGCTGCAACCTCCACATCTCCTGACTTTAGTTTTCCTGGGTTAGAGAAAAAAAGTGACTGCCCAGACTGTCATGGCTGCTGGTGCTGGTATCACAGGTGCTACAGGCAGACACACAATTGACTTGTTATGAGTTGCCATGAAAAAAACTGCTTCAGTGGACAAAAACACTTGATCACAAAATTTAATGCATTGTTGGAAAAGGCAGACTTTCTTCAGCACAACGCCAAACAAAATTGAAACAGAACTGAAGCAGTCTTGAAGGACACTGAGATAATAAGAAAGAAATTGGCAAATTTACCAGTAAAATAGTTGGTGTGGAGGTAACAACAGCAACCCTAATACATGATACTTTTACTATGGCAGGGAAAATAGAAGCATTAGAAGATCAACAATGTTATAAGAATTTACATGTAGTGGGGTTACCTGTCAATCAATTCAGATTTTCAAAACACCAGAGACATGTTAAAGGGTATGTATGTCACTTAAATAATAGGTTGTCTTCTGGTAACTCAAATAATTCTAAAAAGCATATCAGATGCTACCAAAACAAACAACTCAAAATACTGTTCTGAATATGTCAGTTATACAACCTGCAAATGAACTCCTGTGTTGGATGAAATCCATGGTAATGGTACATTTGTGTTGGAATCAGATATTTGATTAAAAGACTATCACAAATTAAAGCTCTTCTGTCTTACATATCTTTCAAATTGTCGATTTTCGCAGATTATTATTTCACCACCCAGAAAATATGTCACTTCCTTGGATACCAGCAAGACCTCTTGGAGATGGGGGAAGAGTTTTAGCTTCTTGGCCCTGCTAAACTGAGAGTGAAATATAAGGGATGCTCAATACTTATATGACATTGATCAACTTTCTGCCTTTATCCAGTAACAATATAACACAGATATACACCATAATGGTGACACTAATTCACCAACAGTATATGAGGAGGAAATGTTAAATATTTAACATAAACAGATGACTGTATCAAAATGCCACTGAAAATCAGTTGGATACTGTTAAAACAATAACAATATTAAGTTATAAAAGGGTTAAATTTAATTTTTTTTATTGAAGGTAAATGTTTATTTGATTGATTTGATCTAAAAAGCATATCAGATGCTACCAAAACAATTCAAAATACTGTTCTGAATATGTCAGCTACACAAGTGTGGCCATTATGTGTAAGACTGAGCTGGGCTTTGTGGATGTGCCATTGGGAAGTACCAGATCCTTTGAATATATCCTGGGAGAGGGTGTAGGCTATGGGATTCTCCTCTTCTACCGTCCACCAGGTGACGGTGGAGAATTCCTACAGGAGATAACAGACTTCATGGTCGACATGGTGTTGAGGTCCCCAAGACTGATAGTTCTGGGGAACTTCAATGCCTGGGTCGATGATAAACTCTCGCACTTTGGTCAAAATCTCCTCTAGCTGATGATGATGCTGGGCCTAACACAGGTGGTTACCTCCTCGACCCATGTAGGGGGTCATTCACTGGACCTGATCTTTCTTCTGGGTATGGAGATCGCTGATTTGGGGGAGGAACCAGTCAGCTGGTCTGACCATTACACCATAAGGTTCAGTTTCAGGACCCCCCCAATAGGTCTGCCCCTATGGAGATGATTTAGTACCGCCATTTAAGGGGTATTAGCCGCAGTGACCTAATGGTGGTACTGGATCTATCGGGCTTGTCGGGTGAATGCATGAGTCCAGATGATCTTGTGCTAGCCTACAACAAGGCTGGGGGAGATGCTCTGGACAAGATTGCTCCTGTTCATGTTTGGCCTCCCACCCTTCATTCAAGGAGCCCTTGGTTTGATGGCTCCTTGAAGGAGTTAAGGCGAGTTGGCCGAAGGTTGGAGAGAGCCTGGCGGAAGTCCAGCCATGATGCTGACAGGCTTAGGTTGATGGCACATTATGATAGCTATCAATCAGAAATCACCCATAAGAAGGCAGAATTCCTGTCCAGGGAGATTTCTGCTGCACAGAATCAACCCGCTCAGCTTTTCTGGACTGTAGACAGATTGTGCAATCCAATCTGTCTCCAGCCCAGAGAAGATTTTTCTCAGCTGAGATGTGAAGAGTTAGCTCGTTTTTTTGCAGATAAGGTTGCCAGCATCGGGTCTGGCATCGGTCCAACCTCCCCTATGAGGGATTGCAGTGGTCGACAGGAAGTGGCATGTACTCAGTCTGTCTGGTCAGATTTTCGCCAGCTGGAGTTCACTGACATTGTGAAGATCATCCAAACATTGCGACCAACTAGTTGTAGTTTGGATCTGGGTCCTACACCTCTTTTAGTGGGATGTGTAGAAGCTATCTGCCTGATCCTTGCTGACATTGTCTGGAAGTCTTTGCAGAGGGGGGTCTTTCCTGACCCCCTCAAGGAGGTGGTCGTTCGACCACTCCTTAAAAAACCCTCCTTGGATCCAGATTGTCTAGCCAACTACCGGCCTATCTCTAACCTGCCATTTGTTGGTAAGGTTATTGAAAAGGTGGTTGCATTGCAATTGGATGATCATCTTACAACTCACAATGTCTATGATACTCTCCAGTCTGGTTTTAGGAAGAAGCATAGCACGGTGACTGCCCTTGTCCAGGTATTGAATGACCTCCTAATGGCTAGAGATTGAAAGGCATGTACCAATTTGGTCCTTCTCGATCTCTCTGCTGCATTTGACACTGTAGACCATGGTGTGCTGTTGGAGCGCCTGCGTTTTTTTTTGTGGGCTGTCTGGTACAGTCCTCAAATGGTTTCATTCTTACCTCACGGACAGGTCTCAGAGAGTTGCCACTGGAATTTATTCCTCTGGCACTCACTCCCTGCCTTATGGAGTACCACAGGGTTCCATTCTAGCCCCCATGTCATTTGCAGTGTATATGCTGCCATTGGGAGATATCATCAGGCGATACAGTCTGGGTTTTCACTGCTATGCAGATGATACTCAGCTGTATTTGTCCTTTCTGCCCAGACAGGATGATGCACTCTCCATGCTAAATAACTGCCTTGCTGAGATCAGACTTTGGATGAGTTCCAGCTGGCTGTGACTGAATCCAGATAAGACTGAGGTGCTCGTAGTGGACCCAGGTTGTCCGGGGGTGGGTTTGGGAGCTGGACAACCATCAGGCTTATTACTTGGTGGTATGTCGCTCTCTACCTCCGATCAAGTGCATAATCTGGGCATTATTTTTGATGATGGTCTGACCCCAAAAACTCAGGTGTCAGCTATCGTCAAATCCTCTTTTTACCATCTGAGGAATATCACCCAGGTGAAACACCTGGTTCCACCGGGTGATCTTCCAACATTGGTCCATGCCTTTGTCACTACCTGTCTTGATTACTGCAATTCCCTCTACCTAGGGCTACCTGAGGTTGATATCCGCTGCCTGCAGCTGGTGCAGAATGCGGCGGCCAGGCTTTTGACTGGGATTTCTAGAACCAGTCATATTACATATGTGCTCAGTGAACTGCACTGGCTGCCTGTTTGGTGGCGGATCACCTTTAAGGTTGGCTTACTAACCTTTAAAGCCCTACATGATCAGGGACCCGGTTAACTGAAAGATCTCCTGATACCCTACTGCCCCCTCTGTCCTCTCCGTTCCACCAACGAGGGATTGCTGGAGATTCCCAGGGTTTAATTAAAGACATCAGGATCCCATGCTTTCGCTTTTTCGGCACCAACTCTGTGGAATTCTCTACCTCGTTGGTTGAGAGAATGCCCAACTGTCGATAGATATAAAATGGAGTTAAAGACATATTTATTTAGTTTAGTTTTTCCTAGTTATGGATGATATGTTTTAATGTTTGTTTTAAAATCTTATTTTTATATATATGGTTTTAATGTACAGCACCTTGGTTTTGAAAGGCACTATAAAAATAAAGATGATTTGATTTGATTTGACTGAAAAGATTTTAGAAATAGCAATTAACAGAGGAGTTGAAGGAGTAGGGAGGTAACATGAAATTCTTATACAGAGGGAAATAGTTCTTTAAAAGTTATTTTTTATTAATAATAATGGCAAGGTGCAGAAATTAAACATTTTAGAAAAAAATACCAATGTTTCCTGACTAAATGCAAGAGTTAGCAGCTAGACCTACTGTACTGTTGAACATAGTTTGAAAAAAATGTCCTCCTCCTATGTATGTTTTTGGGCTAGACATGCCAATACAATATCTGTAATGATGATGATGACACATTAGAAACATAATGCATTGTGTAGTGTTCAACTTACTTCTTAATGTATCATCAGTGTTTTTCTTTGATGTATAAAATTATAAAAAAAAAAACTTCAATAAAATATGAGTTAAAACAAAGCAGAAGCTGACTGCTCCAAGTCAAAATTGATAGGAAATGAGGCCAACAAAAATAAAAATCAGGGCATAAATTCTATCACCAAAAAAAGGCTCAAAATTCTGGTTCAAAGTTGAATATAACACTTTTTAAAAATAGTTACTAACACAATCACCCCCCCCAAACAGCTAATGTTTCACACAACAAAAAAGTGCTTTCTCAAGACCATATACCCCACATTGTCGACATTTAAGTAGCCCAAAGTATTTAATCATTTGACAGTGCTAAAAAATATAAACTGATGCAACACCATCAGTTCTGCAAAAGTGCAGTGTGTGCATATGTTAACTCTGATCATGCAAGGGACAAAAGCAATAGTCAAATTCAAACATATACCCAAAGACATATTTCAGACTGAAATGCTTTTCTATTAAGATGCAAGTCCCTCAAGAAAGATAAAAGTAGTTTAAAGTCCTGGAAAAAACAAACAAAAAATAAACTGCAAACAAAGATCAATAAAACCAATATGAGCTGTTTATTAATTAGATGGATAAATATAATGTTAAGGCAATCAAATGTGTAGCCAACTAATGTCAGAAAACACTATAAACTGCTTGTCAAATGGGTGGATAAATGTATTATAGATTAATACCTCCCCACAACATAAGGCGATTCAACATGTGTCACATCAGTGGAGGAGCTATAGGAATGGAATGGGACATGGTCAAAACTGTCATTCAGCCCTGGACGCTTGAGTACCCTCAGTCTATAAGTTCAAAAGGCTTCTGTAGAAAGAAGGGGATTCTCCAAATTGCCACCCTTGAGACCAAGTTGTACCTACTCAATGCCCCCCAAAATCAAACTTGCGGGACCACACATTTTTTTGCAGCATGTAGGGCAATAACAACTCTAATCCTGAATTTGCATAGGAATTACCTATGTAAAAGGCTCCTCAGGTGTATACACAATACTGTATAGCAAGATATACTACAGCAGTAGTATTGCAGATATAAACTGCTTGGTCTGAAACAGTTCCTCTGTCACTGAATTAGAAAAAGTAGTGGCCTTTCTAATCTGTCCACAAAATGTATGGTGCCATAACTGCAGCAGTCCTAAGGAAACAGATGGAGCCAAGTTTGTTTTTTGGGGTTACCTAGAAACTACTCACAACCATATTTGCTGCAGTAAATCCATGTAGCCCATTGGGCTACCTACTACCATCTGCGTTTCACCTTCTGCATGTCTGGACACCAATCTGCACCTCTCTTGGTGCCAAGAAGTCTGCTGCCACCGGCCTCCTAGACACAAGCATCAGGCATCCTTGTAGCCCATTGGGCTACCTACCACCATCTACAGTTTGCTTCCTGCATGCCTGGACACCACTTTGCACCTCTCTTGGTGCCAAGAAGCCTACTGCCACTGGCCTCCTGGACACAAGCATCAGGCATCCTTGTAGCCCATTGGGCTACCTACTGCCATCTGCTGCTCACCTCCTGCATGCCTGGACACCACTCTGCACCTCTTTCAGTGCCAAGAAGCCTGCTGCCACTGGCCTCCTCGACACAAGTATCAGGCATCCTTGTAGCCCATTGGGCTACCTACTGCCATCTGCAGTTCATCTCCTGCATACCTGGACACCACTCTGCACCTCTCTCAGTGCCAAGAATCCTGCTGCCACCGGTCTCCTGGACACAAGCATCAGGTACAGCCTATAAACAGCCCCGGCCTGCATAGCTGCTGCTTCTGCTGCAGAATGTTTTGAAAATCAGCGCCTTTCCCTGGAAAAGTCCTCATTGGTTGCTCCTGAGCAGGAGCATCCAGACTGACTGCCCAATGGATTGGCATTTTACTCTCCTGATACCAGACTCAGATCTTAGATATTAAGCTAGTGAATTAATTTGGTCTGCCTTCATTCAAACAATCTGGTACTGTCAAAGAAGTATATTTGTTTTTTGTCTGCCTCCTATAGCTCAGCTGAATCCCTGCACTTACGAGGATCATGTCTCCCTGCTAGAACCGATTTTCACCCTTCAGTGTGCCAAGCTGTTCCACACAACTTTTGCCCTGCAGAGTTTTCCCTGTGTCACTGTTTAGAGCCACCATCTGTATTGTATTTAACTTGGTATCTGTGTTGCTGTGTCTAAGATTATTAGAGTACAGGATTTACAGGACTTTAGAATGTCAGTATTTTTCTTTGCTGAAAATCTCCATAACCAGCTGATTTGTTTTAATTTAATTTCTCCCTTTGTTTCAATCCCCCCCCCACTGTGATCCCCTTGCTGTACTAATCTCAGTGACAGAGCTGGTGCGTAGCTGTCTGCCCTCTGATTTGACCCTGTTTTAGTAAATTGCATCTTATTGTCTGGGTGCTAATTTTATTTTCCCTCCTACCACTTGAGTGCTATTTAATCCCTGTGCTGTCCCTCTTTTAACAGGCATCCTTGTAGCCCATTGGGCTACCTACCACCATCTGCGGTTCGCCTCCTGCACACCTGGACACCACTCTGCACCTCTCTCGGTGCCAAGAAGCCTGCTGCCACTGGCCTCTTGGACACAAGCATCAGGTACAGCCTATACAGTGCCCTGGCCTGCATAGCTACTGCTTCTGCTGCAAACGTTTTTGCCCATCCACTTCCCCTCCCAGGCCACCTTTAAATACACTTAAGCTCCTCCCTTCCCTACCCTGTCCAGCCCCCATTGGCTTCCAGTAGTAGAATTCTGGAGCCTAAAGCTGTCTAAACACAGAACTCTCAGAAATCTGTCACTCACTGCTGCTAGCTCTCTCTACATTTCTCATGAGGGAGGCTATGCCCCCTTCTTACACCAGTTCTATTGCCCTTGGACTGCTCACTATGCTATGCCTCCCTCTGCTTTCTGCTGACTGCGCCCCTCCTGTGGGGAGCCCCTAGGTCACACCTGGACAGCTAGATGAAACTGACTTCACCTTCTCCAATCTAATTGCCTGTAACAGACAGCCCCCAGGCCTATCTGCTGTCTTTATCTTAGATGCTTCCTGTATCCTGTCATAATGGTCAAGAGTTCTGGCCGCAAGCCGCATGGTAGGGGTGGCCCTCCTGAGGCATCTCCTATGGCTCTTACTGATGACTCAAGCCCTCTTAGGGGATATTGAGCTCAACCCTGATCCTCCCCAACAAGCTTCCTCCTCACTGGTGGGCTGGTCGAAGGGCAATGGGTTGAAAATAGCCCACCTCAATATCCGTAGCCTCCTGCCTAACTTGGCTGACCTCCTTGCATGGGTCACTCACCATAAGCCTGACAGCCTGGATATAATGGAAATCTGGCTGAAGCCATCAACCCTGGACTTGGCATGTGTACCTCCTGGCTTTGACCTCGTCAGGAAGGACCGCCCTGGGAAAAAGTGGGGAGGGGATGGTGGTGGTATCCTGGTCTACTACAGGAGTCACCTTAATCTTTCGGCTCTGTCCTGCCAACAGTCTTTGCATTCTCCCTGGGAACTGCTGCACACAATTCTGTTACTCGGGAACACTAAAAAGCTACACCTTGTCTATATTTACAATCCCCCAATGGGTGGCATTTCAGGGTTGTCCTACCTCCTTGTCACTGTTGGGTCATTGACTGGGAATAATGAGTTAATGATACTGGGCAATCTTAACTTAAACTGGCTTGGTGGTAATGCTAAGATGTATGAGCCCCTGCTTGCTGGTCTCTCACTGTCTCAACTTATTAAGGAATCCACTAGGTGGTCCTCCGCTGGTGGCACGGGCTCTCTCCTAGACTGGGTCCAGTCCAATAGACAAGAGAGGATTAGCTCTTCTGGCACTCTTCCTGACTCCATCTATGACCACTCCCCATGTTCTGTGTATGGAAGATCTCCTCCCTGAAAATTCCTCATAAAATCATCCAAGTTAGGGACTTCTCCATGTTCGACCTAGGGTCTTTCCATAATGATCTGCTGCTTACTGACTGGTCTGTGGTTTGGAATGCCCAGGACTCAGCCTCCACAGTCAGTCATTTTCTCAGCACCTTTGGGGCATTGCAGGATAAACATGCCCCTGTCATCAGACGGAGGGTAAGAGGGTCTGCTACCAAGTGGTTGCATGGGAGCCTCCTTACCCTCATGCGGATTAGGGACAAGTGCTACGCCAAATTCAAGGTCACGATGGACCAGGCCATATTTCAGCAGTATAGGAGGCTCAGGAATGAGTGTGAGAAAGCAATCAGGGCTGCCAAAAGTGAATTCTGCGAAGTGGCACTGCTGAATTCAGCTAAAGACCCTAGGACTTTCTGGAGGAACATAAAGAACATAGTAAGTGGTTCCCCCCAATGGTGAGGCCGCTGACATGCTCATCAATGGTACTAGTTGTAACAATCCACTTACCATTGCCAGTGCATTTAACTCATACTTCTCAGACCTGTCTGTCTTCACCTCTCTATTCTCCTCCTCCTCTAGTGGTTGTAATAGTTGTGTCCATGACCCTGCTCCACAACCGGCCCCCCTCTCCCACCCGCTATTCTGTTTCAAGGCTGTGACTGCACAAGAGATGCAAAGATTGCTCTCTGGTCTCTCCCCCTTCTACAGTGCTGGCCATGATGGCATGGAACTTAAACTCCTCCATCTTGGTGCCTCTCATATTGCCTCCCCGGTGGCCCATATCTTCAACTTATCCCTAGCCTCTGGGATCATTCCTGACATATGGAAGGGGGCAGGGGTTGACCCCATTCTCAAACAGGGCAACCCTAAGATTCTTGACAACTACCGACAGATAGCCATATTGTCTGCTATCAGTAAACTTCTTGAAAAAGTTGTGGCTGGACAACTAACGGACTATAGTCAGTCTCACGAGCTGTTGTCTCCTGAGCAGCATGGCTTTCCTAAAGGGCAAAGTACATCCTCTGCCTCTGTCACTGTCGCATCTGGGATCAGAGCTGCCATGGACCAGGGTAAACTCTCTGGAGCCATCTTCATCGATCTATCCAAAGCCTTTAATCTAGTTGACCAAGCTCTACTCTGCTCTCAGCTTAGGTCCTTTGGCTTGTCACCCCCTGTACTCAGTTAGTTCATCAACTACCTATAGGGCAGACAGCAGCTCATCAAATACAGTAAGGTAAGGTGCTCTCGGACACCACTTCTGTGTCCTCGGGTGTTCCCCAAGGTTCAGTCCTGGGGCCCCTGCTCTTTTCCATCTTTGTCAACAATCTACCCGCTACCTCTTCATATGGCATACGGACAGAACTGTCGCCATCCCATCGTCATGGCTAAAATGGCGCTGCTAAAATGTTTTTTGGAAATTTGGTCACCGGTCATATAGTTGCAGCTTAAATGTCCCTGCCTTAACCAAAATACTGGTTACCACCCGACCGACCACACTGCGACATTTCATTCCTCTGAGCTCTGCTTTCATGTAACCATTAAAAGCCTCCCAGGGCTGCTCCATGGCTTGAGCTCTATCAGTATACAGGTATGTACAGTTTCTACTGTCAGCAGCCATCCACTAAATACTGGGGCTCTTGTAATTTGATTCTAAAACTAGAGCTATTTAGTGTTTACACTTTAAAGCTGGGACCAAAATGGAAAATAGTAATCATGATTCCTGCCACATAGTACTCCCGTCTGATTGTGGAACAACTTTAAATTACAGTTTTATTATTATCAACCCCTTTGTTTTTGCTTTTCTCACTGACATTACAATAGCGCAGCAGTGGTTCACTTTTGATGCGTTCCACCATAATCAGAAGGGGTGTGGGTTACGTTTTTTACTTTTTAATTAATATTCTCCCAACACCTCCTGCTACTGTATACCACCTATCCTAACATCTCCGAACTTGCCCGCTCCCCACCCCTCATCTGATTTCACAAGCATAGACAGATTGCAAAATCACGATTTTATAAATGTTATTACAGTACCCTTGCTTCTCCCGCTGTTACGGACTGTGCCCACTTCAGTTCTCACCTACCAATCTCCCACTGTTACTGACTGTGACCATTTCTTTCCCGTATCACCAGGTAAGGTCAGCAATTTGTCCGGCAACATTGTTTAATTGTGACTTCTTCAAATGTCGGCAAATAAGAAATCAGCGAAATGTATTGCCACTATTTTTCCCCGCGACAATATGTCTGTGTCTTATTGACTGCGACATTTGGTCCGGGGACAAATAAGCTGCTCAAGCCTGCTACTGTAGGTCCATTCTATATGCTGATGACCTGGTCATCCTCACCCATTCTCGGGACATTGGAGTCATAAACCACCAGCTGAGCAACATCCCACAAGCAACCCAGGCCATGCTGTTTGGGTTCTTGGCCAAGATAAAGGCCTCCCCTGCCCCTTTGTGTATCACTGGTCTTGACAGTGCTCCTGTCTCATCACCAACTTCATCAAATACTGTGGGTGACACTTGTCCCTCAGCTCGACCTTGGACTCCATATCCAGAATGTATGCAGAGCCCTTAACTGCAAACTGGGTCTGGCATATTGAGCAAAGAGCAATTTCACTTCCACTACTCACCTTGCACTGGCTAGAGGTGTGTTTCTCCCCTCCCTCTGCTATGGGCTCCTCCTGTTTGCTCATACCTCCAAAGCCCACCTGTCTAGGTGGACCCTCGCCTACAACAGCATTTTCTGTTTTGCCCTTGCTTCCCCTCATCTCACCCACCACTGTGACCTGTATAGTAAGCTTAATTGGCTCTCCCCACCCAATTACTTAAATTTTGTCCTGGGCTGTTTCACGGCCAAGGTCCTTGGTACTGGCACCCACCCCTTGATTGGCAGAGCTCCTCGTGTCAGCTGCCTCCTCCTCGTACTCCCTCAGATCCCTGGGCCCAGCTTTTCTTAGAATTCCTGCCACTCACACTCAAATGGGGGACAGATATTTTGCCTCATGCGCCCCCCCAGACTATGGAACTCCCTTCCTGCCCAGGTCCACTCCTCCCCCTCACATGCATGCCTCCGAACCTCCTTGTGGAATCATTTGAAGCTCTCCTCAGCATGTAGTTGTCCCAAATCTCCATAATCTCACCTGATCCCCTGCACTGAACATCCTTCCTAAGGTATAGCCTACCTGCAAGGTTTTTGTCCTGCACACAATGTATACCCCCTATGTATTAGGTATTGCTCTGACTGGGCCATCACTTTTTTGGGGTCCTATACTGTATATAATTTGTATATAATGTGCTGCTTGCAGCCTTGGTGACTTGATGCATATGCTCAGACCATTTGTGTGTGACTACTGACTATGTGATGCTTCTGTTTTCCCTGACTCTGTGTAACTGCCTAAAGTGTATCATGTTGTTCTGTGTTGTATTTCCTTGTACTCTCCTGGGCTGTACCTGAAAATAGGCAAATGTCTTGTCTAGTGCACTTACCTGGTTAACAAAAGCTAAACAAATAAATAAATTGGTACTTCTTTAATTTTTTTGCATAGAAAAATGTTTATTGAAGCAGTCATTCAAACATAGAATACAAACCATCAGTATCAGCAAGTCCAGACAAAACAGATAACAAATACAACCTGAAGTAATTATAAAACTGTACAAACATACAAACCTGCCATCAGATAAAGGCCATACAATCTATCGAGTCTGCTCGAATGTGCAGCTAGCAGCCCTTATACTGCAGCTGCCTCCCTCCCTCCTCCTCCAGTGATCCTCCCCTTACCCTGTCCCATCCCCTTTTAAGCATCCCACTGTATTATAAGATACCACTTCCTCTGGTAATATGTACCAACCCACCACCCTCCTGTGAAAAAAATGACTCCTCATTCCCCCTGAACTCCCCCTTCAATCTCAGACTGTGTCCTCCAGTGTCCTCCCCCCTTTACTGAAAAAGCCCTCCCATGTCAGTCCTATTGACCCCCTTCCTGTATTTGAAAGGCTCAATCATGTGCCCCCATCCCTCCTCTCCTCCAGGGAGTACATGTTCAGCTCCTCTGGCCTACTATCATAGGGCAAGTCCTCCAATCCATGGATCATTTTTGTTGCCCTGTACTGCACTGCTTCCAGCAGCCTAGTGTTCTTCTTCAGGTATGGCCTCCAGAACTGCACACAGTACTCCAGGTGTGGTCTAACCAGTGACCTGTACAGTGGCAGAATCACCTCCCCCCTCCTGGAGGATATGCCCCAGGCAATACACCCCAGCATCCAGAGAATGGAGGTTGCGAGGGCTCGCTTCAGCCCTCCCCCACAGCTAAAAGGAGCTTCCGTGCTCAACCTGCCCAGGTACAGTGGTTCTCCTCGCTGCCTGCTCGCGACCGTTGCAGCCCAGCCCAGCAGACTGGTGCTGTGTGTTTTGCCAGAGAATTCAAATCCTGCTCCTTGGCGCCTTTTTAATTGAACTTTTCTCTTGGCGTGGAAGTGGAGATAGTCTGCTTTTTAAGCAAAACTGTGAACTTCTACTGATGTGACCAGACCTTTCTGCATGCCATTTTAATGAAATTCCCCTTTAATTTAATGTAATTCAACAGTGGAATCCTACATGACTTGCGTGCACCAATTTCTCTGGTAAAAGTCTGCCCAGTTCAGCTTAATGTAGGAAATTGTACTTGTGAAAGTTAACTGTGCCTTCTTTAATTCAGCCCTTGTTTTTTTTGAGCCTGCTGTGCACTAATTTCCCTGCTATAAGTCTGCACAGTTTAGCTTAATTTGTGAAAACGTACTAGTAAAGTTAACAGTGCCTACTTTAATTCAGCTCTTGTTTCTGAGCCTGTTGGAGCCAGCGTAATTACTGCAGCTGTGATCCCTCCCTTTATCCCGATTCTGCAGACCCCCTTTTTCAGTGTTTCCTCCCCCTCACCTTCTTAACTGGCTTTTTTCTTTGTCCTTCCACAGCAGACCCCCCAGAGAACGGAGGTTACGAGGGCTCACTTCAGCCCTCCCCCACATCTGAAAGGAGCCTCCGTGCTCAACCTGCCCAGGTACAGTGCTTCTCCTCGCTGCCTGCTCGAGACCGTTGCAGCCCAGCCCAGCAGACTGCTGCTGTGTGTTTTTGCCCCGCCAAACGCTGTGTGTTCGGCTCCCCACCGCCCCCACCACCACCCTTGGTCGGCTCTCCCTTAAATGGGCTGTAGCACCTCACGTGAGGATGAAAATAACCTATCTGCCCTGTTTCCCATTTGCAGGTTATCTTCTCTAGCCACTAGTGGCCGCCCTATCAGCCCCAGCTCATACTGCTCCTACTACCTGCCTTTCTTGCTAGCAGCTCTGCAGTTCTCAACACTGCAGTTTCAGCTACCACTTGGTGCCTCTGTGTATTATAGCCTTTAGTGCACCCTTGTGCTGTCACTGGGGGGTGTTTAGTTACAACCTAGCTGCCAGCACATTTATTTTGGTATTACTTCCTCTTGTAATTCCTGTCTGGCCATTTTCTTTTCTCCCTGTTCTCCTCTGCAGCTCTCATCCCCTGGCAGCTCATTTGCCCATTATCACACCGTTACCTGCTGCCTACCTGATTGTCTCCCCAGCCCTCTCCGGACCCACTGGGGGCATGGCCAAACTACTTAGTCAGCAAGCCAACTTGCCCTCTCTCAAGTCCCCTCCCACCTGGCTCTCCTCTAAAGGGCTAAAAATTGCCCACCTGAACGTACGTAGCCTCTTACACAACCTAGCTGAACTTACTGCCTGGGTTGCCCACTACAACCCGGATATAATGGGTATCTCGAAAACTTGGCTGAAGCCTCACATCCCTGATGCAATGTGTACCCTCCCGGGCTACAGCCACATCAGACACAACAGGGTAGGAAAAAAGCATGGTGGCAGAGTGCTCCTCTATTATAAGGTGCACCTGAATGTGTCTACCATCAATCACTCTCCACCTACCTCCCCAGCATGTGAGTTCCTGCACGCCCTTCTTCTGCTAGGTCACACAAAAAAAATACACCTGGTCTGTGCCTACAACCCTCCTAAGGGAGGTCTGCTAGGACTTTCCTCACTTCTTGACTGCATTAGTGATAAGGCGGGCCCCAATGAAGTTCTAGTTATGGGTGACTTTAACCTTAACTGGATGGGGTCCAACTCCAAACAATATGAGCCCCTGCTCTCGGACCTTGCCCTAAGCCAAATGATAACTGAACCCACTAGGTTCTCCTCCCGGGAGGATAAAGGGTCCCTTATTGACTGGATCCTGTCCAACAGACCTGACAGAATTATATCCTCAGGTATTCTCCCAGATGTCATCTCTGACCACTCACCTATCTATTGCATATGGGGCATCTCACAGCCTAAAATCCCCAGTAAAGTGATCCAGTTGAGGGATTACTCTAACTTTAACCTACACAACTTCCTTTCCGACCTACTACTAGTTGACTGGTCAAGGGTCACAGCTACAAATGACCCTGCATGAGCTCTGGACTTCTTCTTAGCGGAGTTTGTTCCCTTGCAGAACAAACATGCCCCCTTCACTAGAAGGAGGGTGAGAGGCGCTGTCACCAAATGGCTTCATGGCGGCCTATTCTCCCTCATGAAGCTCAGGGACAAGTGCTGGGAGACCTACAAGGCCTCCCGCAACAACAATGACCTTTTTGCATACCAGCACCTCAGAAACTCCTGTAAAAGAGCCATCCACTCAGCAAAGAGTGAGTTCTGCCAATCTGTCCTGCTTTCCTCTGCCAGCAACCCGAGGAGCTTCTGGAAAAATATCAAAAATGCGGTTGGTGGGTCCGCCAGAGTACAGGTCACTGACTTGCTTGTTGGAGGGGTCAGCTGCAATAACCCACTTACTATTTCCAACGCCTTTAACTCCATATTTTCCGAATTCTCTGCCCCCCTTCCCAGTCCTCTGCCCCCAAGTCTCCTGGCCCCCCATATGGACTCACTTCTGGACCCCCCTTTTACCTACAACAGGTTTCAGTAAAAGAGACCCAGAAGCTGCTCGCTGGCCTCTCCCCTCATAGCGGGGTTGGGCACAACAGCCTTGAACCAAAACTGCTCAGGCTAGGGGCCCACCTCCTTGTCAGACCTGTCACGCACATCTATAATACCTCTGTAAACTCCGGGATCATCCCAGACATATGGAAAGTGGCCAAGGTTGTCCCTGTCTTAAAACAGGGTAACCCCAATGATCTCCAGAACTACCGACCCATCGCTATTCTGTCTGCTACCTGCAAGCTTCTGGAGAAGATTGTTGCCTCTCAGCTCTCCCACTACATCCAGAACCACAACCTCCTCTCCCCTGCACAACACAGCTTTAGGAAAGGGCACAACACATCTACCGCTTTTGCTCTGGTCATCTCGTTGATTAGGACTGCTGCTGACCAAGGCAATCTTACTGGAGCTATCTTTGTGGATCTCTCCAAAGCCTTTGATTGGGTCGATCACTCCATCCTCAGTTCCACGCTTCTATCCCTTGGGTTCTCCCCCCGCCCATGCCTGGTTCTCAAACTACCTCTCTAGCAGGCAGCAGTACACTAACTTTAATCGGACCCTCTCCAACCCCTCATCAGTCCTCTGTGGGGTCCATCAGGGATCCGTCCTTGGTCCCACCCTATTCTCACTTTTCATTAATGAACTGCAGTCCGTCACTGCCCATGGACATACCACCCTTCATGCAGATGACTTCGTCATCCTGGCCAGTTCCCAGGACATCTCTACAATAAACTCCCAACTAAATTCTGACTTTAAGCACATTCAAACCTGGCTAGTGGACCACAAGCTTACCCTCAATCTCAAGAAAACCCACGCCATGCTTTTTGGTTCCTTGATCAAGGCAAAATCCTGCCCCGCTCCCTTACAGATCTATGGAGCTGATGGCTCTCCCCTGCAGACGGTGGCTGCTGTCAAGTATCTGGGCATCACCCTGGACCCACAACTGTATCTTACCCTACACATTCGTAACGTTTGTAAGGCAACTAATGGTAAGCTCGGTCTTGCCTATAGAGCTAAAAGCTGCCTTACCCCGGCTGCTCGTGTGGCCCTAGTCAGGGGGGTCCTCCTCCCAACACTCTGCTATGGGCTTGTATCCTTTGCCCCAGTACCTAAATGCAGCCTCTTGAAATGGGACACGGCTTACAACAATATCTGCTGCTTTGCACTCTCGGACCCTCCTCTCATGCACCGCTGTGATCTCTACATGCATCTGGCTCCGGAGAAGCATCGCACCTTCGTACTTGCAAACTTCAGTGACAACATTGTCAGATCGGCCACCGTCTCTGCCCTCGCTCTTCCCCTCAAACTTGGTGCCCCATCCTACCACTTAAGATCGAGGGCTACGCTGGATCGCTTGGTTCCTAAAACCCGCACCCTTGCGGGTGATTGGGCCTTCACTGCCTATGCTCCAAAAATGTGGAACTCCCTTCCTGCCCTAACTCGGTTCTCCTCCTCCTATTCCAGCTTTAAAGCTTCACTTTGTGGCTTCCTGAAATCATCCTCTGCCTGTCCCTGAGCCTTGCAGCTCACTAGCGGAGCCCCACTCTCTCCCCCCAGCCTAGTTATGGTGGGGGCATTGGCTCCAGCACTAATTAGCACTTATCCTCCTGTAACCTGTCGAGCTAATTATTACTTGGCACCCTTGCACTGGACCCACTCCCTGCCCACCTGTCCCATTAGAACACCTGGCCCTCTAGTCTCTTCCCTCTAGTTTTTTACACCTCCTGATTACCTGTCTAGTGCCCCCTTCCCCCACTGGCACTTATTTTTTGTCCTGTTTGCACTGATCGAACCTGTTATGTATTATGCTGTTCGCTACCTAATTCATCCAGTATGTACCATTATGTAGTTATCTAGACATGTTCCGTTTTGTGCCTATAGTCTCTAATGATGTTAGCTACCTATTAATCCCTGTTATGCCTGTTATTTTCTGTACGTTAACTTTAACTCCTCCTACTGTTCTTGAATGTATGTACCTTGTAACCCTCTCGGGTCACACCAGAAAATAGGCACTTGGCTGTCTAGTGTGCTTACCTGGTTAACAAAAGCAAATAGATAAATAAATCTTGATAGCTTTGGCAGCTGCCTTTCTACACTGTGTGGAGTTGTTCATTGCTCCCATTATGATTATCTCTTGATCTTTCTTCTCCTCCGTCTTTGTCAGCTGAATACCCCCCTAGTTGGTAGCTCCTCCTTGGGTTCCCTGCTCTGCAATGCATTTCTTAGCATTGAACCCCAGCTGCCAAGTGTTTGCCTAGGCCTCCAACTTTGCTAGATCATCCTGTAACCCCTGCCACCCCTCTAGGTCATCCACCACTGCTCCCATCTTGTTGTCATCTGCAAACAGACTGATCTTGCTCTTGATGCCTATTGAAATGACTGCTATGAAGATCCCAGATAACACTGGCCCCAGCACAGATCCCTGTGGCACCCCGCTTGTCACTGCCATGGGCGATGAGAGGTCCTCTCAAACCACCACCCTGTGCTGCCTCCCCTTCAGCCAGCTCCCAACTCATTCCACCAGCTTTGCCCTCACCCCGTGCCCTCCAGCTTACTACCTAGCTTCCCATGTGGCACTGAGCCAAATGCCTTGCTGAAGTCCAGATACAGGACATCCACTGCATGGCCCCTGTCCTTTTGCCTGGTTACTCAGTCATAGTACTCCACCAGGTTAGTCTGACAGGAGCTGCCTGAGACAAACCCATGCTGCCTGCTGTCCTGCAGTCCATTTTCCTCCAGGTGAAAAACCAGCTTTTCCTTCAAGATTGCCTCCATCAGCTTATCCACGATGCATGTGATGCTTATTTGTCTGTAGTTTCCCAGCTCATCCTTGGGGTCACTCTTGTGGAAGGGCACCATGTGTGCCATCCTCCAGTACTATGGTACACACCCAGAGTCCAGAGAGGCATTAAAAATGTCTGCAAGAGGTTCAGCTAGGACATCCACCAGTTCCCTTAGTATCCTGGGGTGTATGCCATCTGGACCTGGTGCCTTTTCCACTCTCAGTGCCATCAAGCCCTCCAGTACCCTGTCCACTGTGATTTTCCTGTCTGTCTCCTCACCCCTCCCAGTGCTTGCTCCCCCAACCCCTTTGGGTACCCACCCTTTACTCTTCAGTATATACAGAGTAGAAGTACTCATTTAATGCTTCTGCCTGTTCTGCATTAGTGTCCACCCACCCTCCCTCTCCCTTTTTAATCCTCACAGTTTGGTCTCTGCAGTTCTTTTTCTCCCTAATGTACCTAAAGAAGTCCTTCTCCCCCTCTTTAATGCCCTGTGCTAGCATGAGTTCCCGGGATGCCTTGGCTGCCCTGACTGCCCTCGTCACTTCCCTTGACTCCTTTAGGTATATTTTTTATTTATTTATTTATCTATTGAATTTTGTTGACCCGGTAGGCCCACTAAGACTAGAAGTCCATTTTTGAGGGGCGACTGGGGGGTGGGATACAGATGGTAACCAAATGAAATTGAACCAGATTAAGCTGTTGGTGGTATTTTTAGTGAATGGGGAAATTTGGCAAGGACACCTGGGAAATTCCCCTACTCTTTGTCTGTAGGGGGAGCTGCTGTCATGGAAGTTGATGCACTGGAGATACATTCTGCTGGTGTACCTGAGGGACAACAGGTCTCCCCTCTCTCAGGTGCAGCTCAGGAGACCACTGTCAGTATGGAGGATGGTAAGACAAAGGAACAGCAAATACCAGATCATGATGATACTACAGTTTGTTTTAATACTGGATTATTTGGATTAGATTCTGTATGGTTGGACTATATTCTGAAACAGAATAAATCTCTACATTGCAAGAATGTTGGAAATTCTGTGGGAAGTAATCTGTCCAGTGAGGTGACTTCTATTGCAATTGAAGTAAACAGAGTGGATACAGTTCTAATGAGAGATGCAGTCAAAATAATTCAGGCTGAGCTTGTGCAAAAGATGGTGGCTGTAATTCGCACAGAGCATTGTATGAGTCAGAACAATGATGCATGCTCATCAAAGAGCGGCGTCTTGACAGACACTTTCACTTGCACACCATGTCTAACAACTGACTCCAGGCCTGCCGAAATGGAAAGTACTGAATTTTCTGCACAGCAAAATCTGGACATTGTGAGTACCTCTGAACTTACTTCTCCTGTACCTGGTGAATTAGCAGGCTTAAACTTAAGAATGCGAAGAGGTAGATCTAATGACACCCCCCCACGCTTGCACACGAAAATGCTCGGAGTCTTCATTGGGCGCTCCTAGTAGAAGCAGAGTGGAAACTGGCAGAAAAGGGTGTTTGGTTCCTGACCTTGTACACAGCCCCACACTGGGTATTCACACAGCTTCACAGGATGATCAGACAGCAGTGAATGCAGCGGATTCCTGGCAGGAGACTATAATAGAACAAAGGTCCACAACTCAATCTTGTAGAACGGGACATGATTCGGTGCACCTTGCCAGTTCCTCCTCAGATTCAGATGTTGTGTCTCAGAAAGAGTAGGGAGATATTGCTGACCAAATATTATTGCAGGAAGACCCAAAACCTGATTTCACTAAACAAGCAAAAGCAGCGTGGGAATCCTTTCGTCGGAAAGATCCTTTTCCCCCCCTTGCAGCGATGAAATGCAGTAAGGTTGGAGTATCAAGGGGGATTAGACATTGCCCCAGACCGTGTTTATGTAGGAAAAACACTTTTAAAAAGTTCCATGGTTTCTTTTTTCAATTAAATACATGCTCTCATGCATGTATCAGGTTCAGAAATTTATGATGTTAGTTTTTCCACGCTACAAGGGTTGGATTGTTTTTGGTCTAAATTGGATTCAGTTAAGTACACAGAACTATGGATGCCTTTTAAAGTGATTCCTCTAACTAAGCCATCTATTAAAAATGTGACCATTCTGTTCAGAAATGAATCAGTTTCAGTACATGACATTATATACTGGTTGTAAAAAAAAGTGATGTTTTAAGTTTTCCCTCCCCCATTTTTGATGAACAGTGTATCTGGAACAGGGGTTGGTTGTTTAAAGTACGTTTGAGGAATAACAGTCTTGGCCCTGTTCATTTGTGTAACAGTATATTTTTAGGGACTGAAAGAGGTCATTGTTTTTACCCTGGACAACCAAGGGCATGTTTTAAGTGTGGTGCACTCACACACTTAGGCATGGCATGTGATAGATTGAGGTGCAACCACTGTTTGGAGTTTGGACACCATAGCATAGACTGTCAAGCAGAATTAAAGTGTAATTTGTGTTTAGACTCAGGCCATACATACAGAGCATGTCCCTGGGCCACACACAATCAAGCAAACAGGAAAAGTCAGGATGTTATTATTCAGGAAGCACAGAAGTGGGAAATGTCTAAAAGGAAAATACAGCCTAGGCAATCTCTCTCTGAACCCCCTGAACCCCATGAGAAGCAACCAACTCCTCCTTTTTCCCAGGCACCTATAGTGGTTGAGACTTCAGAGGAGCTGGTAAACATAACTACCACTGATTCTGTTGGTATAGGGCACCAGCCTTTACAGTTACCACCAGAAATACTTCCTGTTTCAGACCAGAATTTGAACAATATGCCCCCCACCAAGCAGTGAAAAGTTTGGCAAAAAAGTGAAGTCTAAAACAAACCAAATCTAGGTCAAAGGCGGCAAAAGGGAATGTGATGGAGCCTGAAAATATTGAATTTTCTAATAAATATGAGCTATTGTTGCTCCAATCCCAAGAGTCAGAACCTGGTGGGGATTCTGAAGCCTCATCCTTTGCCCTTCCCTCTTCTGAAACAGATGGTGAATCACAAGACAAATGTACAAAGGTGGTTAGTGAACTAAAGGTTAAATCAAGGGTACGTCAAAGTACAAGGTTTAAGAAACCACCTTGAGCTAAACTACCCGACTATAAATGACGTACACATATTCCCCTCAGTTGGGGATTGCCCCAATAAATGTAAATAGCAATAAAAATACTAAAAGACGGTTGGTAGCTCTATCAGTATTAAAAGATTTAGACTGTGATATCTGTCTTTTACAAGACACAAGGTTGAATACTTCTTATTTAGTTAGATCTGCCCAGCAATTGTGGAGGTAGAAGACCTGGGTTGCTGGCCAAGACACCTAACTTCACCTGAGCTCTTTCCTTCTAAGACTGCTTGAAAGGCAGAGTAGAGAAACTTACCAGAGCAAGGGAAAAGGATTAAGACTTAGTTTGGCTAAGCAGATTTACTGTGTGGTGGTGTTTTTATTTTTTACTCACAGGGATTGCTACTGTTTGTTGCTAACATTTCATTGCTTTATTTTTTTCTGATTCAAATTGTTGTTGCTGGTATACCTTCTTCTGCATTATTACAAGGTGTGCCTACAGGTGTGCTAACAGATTACTGCTGTAATCTTCTGATTCAAATTGTCTTTTGCAAGGTATATCTTCTGTTACTGCTTTATTTTCTCTGGAGCAAAGTGTTTCTTACAGCATATATCTTCTGAAATTATTACAGGTGGTGCTTTACAGGTTTTACAGTTTTATCTAACATTAGGATAAGCTTTCAGGGTTACTGCATTTGTTGTTGACTGATTGTTTCTGCTCTTACCTCCTTGTTCTTTCGTCTGTGGTTCTTCTTTTAGGCGGGGAAGGGCCCAGCCACCCACCCCATCCCCAACCACCCCACACTACACCTTTTATAGGGTACCACAGTTGTGACATTTCCTGTGGCAGAGCAGGAAGGGCGGATCAGTGGGGCCTCCACAAGGTGATCTCATTTACAGGGGCACTAATAATTTAACTTGTTATAACAAGTTGCACAATTAAACCATTACTTGCATTTTTTTTTCCTTTTTTTTTTTTTCCTTCTAATTACTCTGACTAGGTTACAAACCCAGCAACTTATTTGGAATGGATTTCATTAACTGCAGGTACTGTGGAACAATTTTCATAAGGACAGTCTTACAGGATTTAGGACACTGTCCTACATGCTGGGCCTTCGGAGATCTTAGGGTCAGCTCCGGGCAGCATGGGCAGAGATTGCATGCCTCAAATTTCATATTGAAGAGGAAATACATTATAAGAACCACCCGCCATTTCCCCAGCATCCAAAAGAAAAACCTCAATCACAGAGGGTAGTTGGTCCAGGAGGTTGGCAGGTGGTTAGGAGGAGCAAATCAGGTGCCCCATCACTCTCTGCTCTCCAACACATTACCTCCAAAAACCATATAAACACTACAAACAGGTATCTGTCTCTATCTCTGAAATCAAATAAAGAGGCAGAAGACACTGCAGAGCAATATACTGCGGCACAGGAGCTAGCACAACAAAACTCACCCAAATCAGGAACCAAAACAAACAAGCACAAAGGAAATCCAAAAACTCTGATCATAGGAGACTCCATGATTGGGGAGTTGATACCCATCTCCAGCCAGGGTGATGGTCAGATGTCTCCAGGTACATCAGCACGGAGATACACTGACTGCATTACAAAATTGTTCACAAAGCAGGAGAAAACATTGATGTCCTAGTACACATAGGACTAATGATCTCACCAGCCGGTCAGTTGTGGAGACCAAGGAACACCTGACTAGGCTGGGTGACAAACTATCATCTATTTCGTCTGGCATCTCCTCTCTGAGATCCTGCCAGTCTGGGAGAGGGGAGCAGATGGACGGAAGGTCAGAGAAGGGGAGATAGGGGAGCTAAACACATGGCTCAAGGGCTGGTGCCAGGAAAAAGGACACAGATTTATAGGGAACTGGCAACAGTTCTGGGAGCGAAAGTTCTTTAAATTTGATGGAATGCATCTGACTAAAGAGGGAGTCAGTGCATTGGGCAGAAGTTTGACGTCTTTGCAGAATATTTAAACTAGCAAATGGGGAGAGGGGTGCAGCACCCCATACGTCGAATGGGAAGAACACCCCTCCCCCCTCAGCTAGTGGTCAAACAGGAATTCAGCATGTTTGCCGTTCATTTGCATCACCAGGTAAGAAAAAGGTTTGTCTCCCATACAGACGCACAGGGTAATGCCAAACTTCACCCAACAACTAACACACCAAAATCTGGCCAATGGAAAATCATGTACACAATGCTCACAGCCTGGGAAATAAGATCCCAGACCTGCAGGCACAATGTCAGAGGCTAAACTGGACATAGTAGCAATTAGTGAGACGTGGTTTACCAGTAACCACACTTGGGAGACTTCAGTACCTGGCTATGTATTGTTCAGAAGAGACCGAGGTGCAAAAGGGGAGGAGGAGGCCCTGTGATGTTAATGAAAATATCAAAGCTACAGAAATTCAGAATACACATAAGGAGCCAGAAGAACTGTGGGTCACCCTGGAAACAGGAACTGGGACAGCCATAAGAACTGGGGTTGTCTACAGGCCCCAGACCAGAGGGAGGACATAGGCACATTACTGTTAGAAGATATACAAAACATGACAGCTAAAGGGAGGTTCTGATAATGGAAGACTTCAACATGCGGATACAGATTGGTCAATACCAGCAGGAACATCTGCAGAACTAGACTCATAGTGGATTCCTGCAGGGAGGGCCTCAAACAACTGGTACAGCAACCCACAAGAGACAGGGCTATCCTAGATCTAGTACTGACTAACAAAGAAGGATCACAGATTCTCAGGTAGAAGGTCACTGGGGCCAGTGACCATCACATGGTATGGTTCAATTTGGCTACTACATCTAAATCATCCCATTCCAAGGCAAAAATATGGGACTTCAGAGGAGCTGACTTTGATAAGATGGCCAACAGAGTTAAGCTAGCCCTGGCAAAAGAAACACAGGTGAGGGTACAGGCAAAGTGGGCAAGCATTAAGATGCACATTGAAGCAACATCCCACTGTGTTAGACAGAAAGGAAGTGCAAAGAAGAAGGAAACCACTTTGGTTCTCAAATACAGTAGCAGAAAAGGTCAGAGCCAAAAGGCTGGCCTTCAGAAAATATAAGGGAACACAGGGATGAAGATAGGGAGGCATACCAAACTCGCCCTAAGGGAAGCAGCAGGCAGTAAGGCAGGCAAAGTCCCAAACTGAGGAAACACTAGCACTGAACAGTAAAGAAGGTGACAAGACTTTCTATAGATACATTAGTGAAAGAGAAAGTCCAGAGGGGTATTGCTAAGCTTTATGGAGAAAAGGAGCATGTGGAGGAGGACCCTGTAAAGGCATCTATCCTAAATAGATACTTTTGCTCAGTATTTACTGAAGAGAAGGTAGGGCAGGGCCCACAGCTCAGCATCATGGACACAGGAGGGGAGGTGGAGCACTACTCCTTCACAAAAGAAAGGGTCCTACAAGAGCTTGCTAAGCTCAGGGTGGATAAGGCAATGGGACCTGATGGCATACATCCCAGGGTACTTAAGGAGCTAAAGGAGGAACTAGCAGAGCCATTAGCAGAATTGTTTAGTGAGTCTCTGAGCACAGGAGAGGTCCCAGAAGACTGGAGAAGGGCTCATGTGATCCCGCTCCACAAAAGTGGTAGCAGGGAAGAGGTGGAGAACTACTGACCGGTCAGTCTTACCTCAGTAGTGGGCAAGATTATGGAGGCACTTAAGGAAAGGATAGCAACACCTGGAATCCATAGGGCACAGGATCCAAGACAGCATGGGTTTACAAAAGGAAGGTCCTGTCAAACTAATCTCATAGATTTCTTTGACTGGGTAACCAGAGTGGTGGACCAAGGGGGAGCAGTTGATGTCGCCTACCTTGACTTCAGCAAAGCTTTTGACACTGTTCCACATAGAAGATTGATAAATAAGCTGGTAGGCTCGGGGTGGGTCAGAAGTTGGTCAACTGGGTGGCAAACTGGTTGATGGGCAGAAAACAGAGAGTGGTGGTAAATGGTATACAGTCAGAAGAGATGCAAGTCACAAGTGGGGTACCTCAGGGATCAGTCCTGGGGCCAGTCCTCTTCAACATCTTCATTAGTGACCTTGCAGATGGACTAGAGGGTAAGGCTTGTCTGTTTGCAGATGACACCAAGATCTGCAACAGAGTAGATGACCCAGATGGGGTGGGCAGAATGAGAAGAGATCTGGATAAACTAGCAGAATGGTCAGAAGTGTGGCAACTGGGATTTAATGCAAAGAAGTGCAAAATCATGCACATAGGGAAGAGAAACCCTGAAGCCACCCTATAGGCTGGGAGGAGTTGCTAGCAGTCACAAAGGAAGAAAGAGACTTGGGCATCATCATCACTGATGACCTAAAATCATCCAAGCAGACCTCTAAAGCAGTAGGTAAGGCTAGGGGGTGTTAGGGTGTATTAGTAGGGTATCACAAGTCGTAAGAGGGAGGTAATAACCTCTGTACAAGACACTGGTTATGCCCCATCTGGAGTACTGCGTGCAGTATTGGAGGCCACACCTTCACAAGGACATTAACCAAATTGAGGCAGTCCAGAGAAGGGCAACCAAAATGGTGCACGGACTGCATCAGAAGACATATGAGGACAGATTAACGGAGCTCAATATGTATACCCTTGAGCAAAGGAGGGAGAGAGGTGATATGATCGAGGCATTCAAACACCTTAAGGGCATAAACAAGGTGAAAGAGTCTAACATGTTTAAATATAAGAAAAATAGCAGGACAAAAGGACACAGCATGAGATTAGAGGGGAGGCCGATTAAGGGGGAATGTGAGGAAATTCTTTTTCACAGAAAGGGTGGTGGATGCATGGAATGGCTTACCACAAGAAGTGGTGGCTATGAATACAGTGCAGGGCTTCAAACAGGCATGGGATAGGCATAAGGGAGCAATACAAATGATAGATAGGCCACTGACAGAGCAAAGGCCGATGGCACATTTATAAGGTAGAAAAAGAAATGGGCAGACTGGATGGGCCTTGCGGTCCTTATCTGCCGTCAACTTCTATGTTTCTATGTTTCTATATTGGGGGCCATCCTTCTTCTCCTTCAGTACAGATGTCTGTGATAGGGTCCGGGTGTATTATTTACAGGAGATAAATTCAGAATTTCAAAACTAGTGGAGATTTCATTAGGGAGATTATTAATAAAAGACTTTTCATACGAGGGTGTTGGGTGGAGACTGATTAATGTATATGCTCCTCTTACCAAGAAGGGACAAATTGATTTCTTTATTTTAATTAAACCCTACTTGTGGACGACAAAAAGGATAATTTGGGGGGGGGATGATTTTAATTGTAAAGTTGATGTGGGTGATAAAAATGGAAAAACAACTAAGATCTATTGTGACTCAAATTATCTTAACTCCTTGTTGTCATTAGGACATCTACAAGATTCCTATAGACAAATTCATAAAGAGGGAGGGCATACTTATTTTCAAGGTTCTTTATCCACAAGGATAGACTACATTTTTACTAACTCTGATATGGGGATAGAAAAAGCTATGTTACATGCCATGGAGATTTCTGACCATGTTATATTACAGGTAAACTTAGGTAATATTACAGGTCCTATGTATGGGAGGGGATATTGGAAATTGAACACTCTAATATTAACAGATAAGAAATTCCAACATTTTTCTTAGATCCCGTATGTCTATGGCTGGTCTGGTAAATAATATGAGTAGTTGGTGGGAGAGTTCAAAATCGGGATTAAGGAACCTCGTCCAAAAATATGCTATTAAGGGACAACAGGGTAACTATAAAAAATATTTAGTGTTGAGACAGCAATTGAATAAGATTTATTCTAGCATTAATCTATATCACATACCTTTGACTGAGCAGGCCTTAAATATTAAAAGAGAGATGTTCACCCTGCAATATGATAGGGCGGCAGTGATGCTGCATGAACACAACATTTGTTCCCCTGGGAAGAAAGGCTTAGGAGATCCTTTTAAAACCTGTTCCCAGAGGACAGAAACTCGATTTATGTCAACAGTTTTGACAAAGACAGGTGCAATAGTCCAGGATGGTCCGGGTATATTGGACACAGTGACAAAATATTTGAAAGATATGTATGCTGCCCCTCCAAGAGTAATGGGAGCATCTCTGGACTTTTTATCACATATAGCTATCCCCACTGTATCACCGGATTTAATAAGGACACTTACGAGGCCTATCACTGTGGGGGAGATTAAACAAGATATTGGTAGTCTTAGAAAAAGTACGGCCCCAGGTGTTGATGGCCTACCAGCCGAATTTTATCATTTGTTTATAAATTTGATAACCCAAATATTAGAAGTGGTATTTAATTGGTTACTGTTGACTTTGCAGGTGGATTTTCATTTTTTGTATAGCTATTCAAATCATGGTCCATAAACACGGTGACAAAGCAAATTTAGATAATTGGAGATCTCTCAGTCTCCTAAATACAGACTACAAAATATTAATGAAGATAATGCATACCAGGTTATTACTACTCACACCATATCTGATTTCAGAAGCCCAAACCTGTACAGTTCCTAACTGTTCTATACAATATAACTTATTACTGATCAGAGAATTAGTAGAGCAAGGAAAGGAGTTATAGCTTACAGGATATATAATGTCTCTGGATCAGGAAAAAGCCTTCGGATAGAGTGCCACATAGATTTATTGTTCCAGTTTTAAGGGCTTATGGAATTCCAGAGATTTTTCTTAAATGGATAACTAAATTATATAATCAGGCTAGAGCAATTCCATTAGTAAATGGTCATCTTGGTACATATATCACTATCTCTAAAGGGGTGAGACAAGGGTGTCCACTCAGCCCGTTATTATATGTATTTTGTTTAGACCCAATGCTGCATTTAATACAGCAAGATAATAATATTAGGGGTACTCAACCACAGGGCAGGGGAGAGGAGGTGCGTATTATGGCCTATGCAGATGATGTATGTGTCATAGTAGCAGATATACAGTCAGGAGAGCGAGTATTGTCTTTAACTGATAGTATCCTCCTTGGTTACAGGAGCATGCTTAAATAAAAACAAGAGTGTGATATACCCCTTGGGTAGGTCAATACCTGTACCACAGGATTGGCAGGATATAATTGTATCTTATGACACATTTAAATTTTTAGGAGTTCAGTTTGGGACTTGTGACAATAGCCAGTCCAATTGGAAAAAATTATTGGACTATGCTTCCACAAAGGTGACATATTGGAATCATGGACTCAAATGAAAAAAAAGAAAGTTATGATTGTTATACATACTTATTGCCTCTATCCGTACACATAAGTGCTGTATACCCTTTGCTAGGGCTCTAGAACCAACCCTTCTAGGTTTAGTATTTCAAACTATATGGGGGAGTAGGCCTGATCCTATTAAGAGAGAAATTCTGTATTTATCAATTAATGAAGGGGGTTTAAATTGATTAAATCCTACTGTGTTTTTTTTCTCAAATTTCTTTCAAAGTAATTTAATAGATTTGACAAAGCCTCAAAGAGCACTTTGGATTCCTTTTGCTGAACACTGGCTAAGACCCTTATACCAAGTATGGAGTAAACAGGGAGTGCTGTTAGCCCACGTGAAAACAAAATGTGTCTTTTTTTCGGCCTGCTTTAGGGAAACTAAAACAATGGAAATTGGATATGAGTTTTCTGACATCTTCCTCCAATAAAATAAAGTACCGAACAATACAGCAAAATATTGCAGTATCCCAGATAGCATTCAATGGGGTAGAAATGATAGACACCCCAAGAGTATTGGAAACATTGAAAGATACTAATATTCCTCCCAAACTGTGGGATATAGCATGGCTCAGTGCACATGGCTGTTTAAATGTTAAAGGAAATGCAAAGCACAAGAAAAGGGAAGAGAGAATGTGTCCAAGACAGTGTTGTATAGAACAAGAAGAATCTATAATGCATTTTTATATTCTTTGTCCTTTTGTGAAAGAAATATGGGGATTAATGACAATGAAATGGAAGCACATCCATTGGGGAACTATTTCTTATGTAGAAGTGGTGGGTGGTTTTAGTTTGATAGATATGGGAATACCAGTATCAAAGATATGACTTATACTGTCTTTTATTAAATTCATGTTATGTCAAGTACAGTGCAGATTTGTACTACAACAGATAGACCAAGATCCAAAGACTGTTGTTGGACTTATTGAATCAGAAATCAGTAAGCAATGCCGGTTTGAACAACAACATATGTTATACTCAGTGTGGAAACTTAGGTGGTCAGTTGTTCCTTTTTTAAAAGACAAAATTGGGTGAAGGGGATTGTTTAGTTTAGTACAAGTTTGTCTCATATAACCATGTGTTTAAATTCACAATGTATGAATTGTACAGTTTTCTTTCAATAAAATTTTACCCTACTCTGTCTGTAGGGGGCTTGGCTGTTCTCTGTGATGGCCACTCAGCATTCAGCACCAAACAGTGCAGATGTGCTGGAGGTGGGGGAGTCAGTCTCCTCATCTACCTCACCTCTACAAGGGACCTGCTTGATAAAAGATGTTTTTGCAGTTACTTCAATGGATAATTCATCTTCAGCTTCCTTTCCATCGAATCCTGGAGTAAGTTCAGATCGTTCTGCTGATCCTTTTCTGCCTCAATGTTTGTCGGGGTCTCTTTTGGGTGTTTCTCCCACTGCTATTTTGAATTCTGAAGAAATGTCGACTTGTGTGGGACCCGGTCCTCAGCTTCATTGCCTCTGGTTCTTCCTGTCACTGAGGCACTGCAGACAACTGACATGAATCAGCTGCGAAATGATGCAGCATCATCAAAGGCTTTCAGTGGGCATTCGCAAGTTTCTGTTGCCCCGTGCTTGGATGTGTCCATAGAGACTGGCAGTTCTAACCCTTCGATTGGGGAGTGCCTAGAGTCACGAGACAGTTGTAATTTGTTGCATACTCATTGTTTGGAAGTGTCTGCAGACCTGCTTTTTGCCACAAAATCAGTTTCCGAGCCCCTCCTAACTACGGGGAAAACAGCACAGCAGCTATAAACACACCTTGATCAGTCTGCCTTTTCTCGTCTGCCTCCAGCTGATGTTTCTAATACAGATACTGGTGTATTTTCTCACAATGACTCTCTCTTTCCACAGCAGCATGTTTACACCCGACTAGTTCTCAGGCTTCCCTTGTTTGTATTGCAACTGACAATTCTCAGTTAGATACCGATATTTCTGACTCTTTACATGCTGCAACCTCGGCGTTGGGACACAGCCAGATTATGATGAAAATGTTTCTGTTACTGGACTTTCTATCACTGCAGCTCTGAAAGGGGTGGGTTGGGAGAAGCTGACCACTGCTAGAACCTGATCCTCCCTGATGCATAATAGCATGGAATCCCAAGGTAACTTGATTGATATATCTGACCCTTTAGAGATACCACCAGAATTTCACTTAACCGAGAACCCTGTTTGGCCTAAAAATAGTTCTCCTATTGCTGTCTCTGGTTTAAGGGGGGACGGCTCCACTCAGCATATTTTGGATCTGAGGGACTTTTCTTCTGCAGAGAAGGTTGATGGAACTCAGGGTTCACTCCCTGCTGTTACCCTTACCACTCCATCTCCTGCTCATAATCATGATATGGGAAATACTCATTCTGATGGTCGAGAATGTGATGGGGAAAAAGGAAAGGGTGGGGAACGAACACAGGATGGGGAACGAATACAGGATGATGAACAAAGGCAAAATGACAAGGCCCCTGGAGGTCATCAGGGTGGCTTATTTCATACTCCTCCTGAGCAGGCCCAGCAGAAGAATGCAATGCGATTAAGATACGGGTTGGGCTTGACGTGTTTTCTGACCGCATGTATGTTGGAAAGACATTGGTCAAGGACAGCCTACAGTTTCTGCCATCTGAAATATATGCCCTTATTCATACTTCAGGTGATAATAACTTTGATTTAAGCTTTAAAATGTCTGAAGGTTTAGAAACATTCTAGCATAGATACCAACAAGTCAGACATACTCCATTGTGGTCTCCCTTTTCTGCTATACCTCTTACGAAACCTGCCATTAAATTTATCACGATTCTATTTAAAAATGAAGGTGTTGCAGTAAATGACATTATTAGATGGTTATCCTCTAAGTGCACTATTCTGGGCCTACCTGAACCTATCATTGATTCGGATCAATTGTGGACTGGTGGTTGGAAATTACAAGTAAGACTCCCTCAAACAAATGGGACTATTCAGCATTTACCCAGTTGTTTTTACTTGGGGAGGGACAGGGGTTTTATCTTTTATCCCAGCCAGCCCAAGTCCTGTTTTCGATGTGGGGTGCAAATACACTTAAGCAATGTTTGCGATAAACTTAAATGCTTCTTATGTTCTGGTTCTGGACACACTAGTATTAATTGTCCAAGACCTGTTAAATGTAACTTATGTGAGGACACATCACATTCCTATCGTGATTGTCCCTGGGCCTCTCATAACAATCCCAGGGCCCCACAAGAGGATCAGGATGACACAGTTTCCAAGGCTCAACAAAATGCACAGGCCAGGCCCCAGTTCTGGCCTCACTCTAACAAGCAGCTCCCTCAGTCTTTCAATTTACTTTCATCTGAGTCTTCAACCCCAGTCCCGGATATGTCCATTTCAGAACATCCTGGGTCCCAGCCAGTTGCAGCCTCTTCTCAAAGGGGAGCAGATATATCTGACCATACTGATTTGATTGCCCCTTCTGAAAGTGTTGTTCCTGATCCTTCTCCTAGCACTTCAACCTTGTGCATTGAGTATGAACAAAGAGATATTATGCCATCACCTGATGAATCAGATTGGGTACAGATTGGTACCTGTAGACAAACACGCAGTAGTGTTAATAAAGGACTAAAACCTCTCAAGTCCAGACTGGAACTGATTTTTGTGCTAGGAATAAATTTGCAGTCCTGAATAAAAGAAAACTGGTGACTGAGATAGAGGATGATGCTGAAGCATCTTCTGTGGCCTCCTCTCAGCATGATTTTTTCACTGACACTGATCAACTTTCTAGTGATTCCAAAACTTCTAGAAAAAAGAGATGCATAATGAAGTCTCCAGGGAAAGGTTAAAAAGAAATCCTAAGCTTCCTTTTTCTTTCTGTTTATTAAATGACTGATGTGTTGACTTTTGGTACTTTAAATATGAATAGTTTAAAGAATCCAAAAAGGAGACGCACCATTTTTTCTATGTTGGCAGCTTTTCAAGTTCATATTATTTTTTTATAGGATACCAGATTACACTCTCTCTGAGAAACCATTCAGGCTACAAAGGATTGGAGAGGAGGACTATCCTACTGGTCTTTCTCAGAAGATGTATGTGCCTGGGTAGCCATTCTTTTTCATAATCTAGAGGCCCAGGCTTATTGATTTAATACAAGGTCAAGTTCTTATATTGGATGTTGTTATTCAAGCCCAAGAATGGAGACTAATTAATATTTATAACCCTCAAGTTAAGACCCAAAGAATAAATACCCTCAAGGCAGCCCAGCCCTTCCTTCATTCATCTAAATCTGTAATATTTGAGGGGGATTTTAATTGCATTCTAACACTTGCTGATAAAACTGGGGTGACTCAAAAATTATATAATTATACTAACTTTCTTTATTCATTATATAAAACAGCACATTTAATTGATGGAGCTGTGTTTGGGGCTCAGCCTCCCATTCATACATTTCATCGTGAGAAACTCTCCACCAGAATTGATTATTTTTCTATTTCAAATTGGTTACCAGGTCTAATGCACAAAGTAATTCCTTGTGAAGCTTCAGATCATTGCATGGTTATTTTGTCTTTAGGGCATCCCCTTAATAAGCCAGAATTGTATAATCTCTGGAAATGAATATTATGGTTTTAGGAGATGACTCTGGTTGGCAGAACTTATACATGGTCCTGCAAGATAAAATATCTGTATTTGATCTGTTTGACAATCCAGCTTTTTGGTGGCAAGAAATGAAAATTGAAATATGAAATTTTTGTAGGCGATTGACTAAATCCCATTCTAAAACACAATATTTGAAATATTCAGACAACAGAAGACATTTACAAAAGTTGCTTTCCTGGCAAGCAGAATTTAATTTGGATTATTTCTCACAAATTAGTCAGATAAAGAAGGAAATGTATGCGTGTCAGTATAATAGATCTACTTCCTTATTCCTGGAACAGAAACATGGTAGGAAGGGGTCAGCTAAAATTATTAATCCCTTTGATAGTTGTAATCAGCAAGTACACACAAAACATATGCCTTCCTTAGTTATACAAGATGGCACTCGAATTCCTGATAACCGTGGTATTCGGCAACTAGTTTCTAATCACATGAAATAATTATATGGTCAGGATTTTCAACCGTCTGATTGGGGAGATTTCTTTAAATATTTAAATATCCTGCAGTTGTCTATTGACAGTACAGTAGAGTTGAAGCAACTCTGACATTACAGACTGTATATGAAGTCTGTAATATCATTGGGCAATTGAAAACTAATGTAACACCAGGGCCAGAAGAGATCTCCAATGAATTTTATAAGAAAGCTAAAATATTGGTACTACCATATTTAACTTCAGTTTTTAATGTTATCATCCAAGGTTTATTACTGGTGCCTCTTACCTTCGCTGATAGTAACCTGATTTATTTATACAAGAGTAAAGACAAGGATAACTTAAATAATTGGTGACCAATCAGTCTCATGAATTCAGACTGGAAGATTTTATGTAAAATCATAAACAATAGATTGTCTAAGATTGCCCGGTCTTTAATTTTTCACACCCAGATATGTGCAATTCCACTCAGATCTATGTTAAATAACCTCAAATTAATATGAGAAGTATTTGATGGCCATACTAAGGGTGGGTATGTCATTAACCTAGATCAGTCTAAAGCCTTTGATCGGGTTCCTCATAGTTATTTGTTTGCAGTATTACGTCAGTATGGTATTCCACAGGAATTTATTTCATGGATCAAGATTCTTTGTAGATATGCTTCTCTGACTCCTGTGGTCAATGGAATTAAGGGTTCTCATATTCCAATTAAAAGGGGGTACATCAAGGTTGCCCCTTAAGCCTCCTTTTATATCTTTTCTCTATTGACCCTCTTCTTAGGAGATTAAATTGTGACACTACTATTGGACATATCAAAGATACTGCTATGGTGGAGTTATCCAGTGCTTTGACATATGCAGATGACCTCTGTCTGTTTGTTGCAGATTATAAGTCAGGAATACAGGCTCTTAATGTTGTACAAGCTTTTTCTTTGCTTTCTGGGTCAGTTTTGAACACTCAAAAGAGTGCAGGCACCTTCATGTATACACACTGCCAGGATGGGTGGGCAGAGATTCCTGGAATTCATATTCAGCCTACTGATTTTTAAGTTGTAGGCCTTTATTTTGGTAGTTCACAAGCTGTGGAGAAGAATTGGCTATAGTGGATTTCTATTGCAGAAGAAAAAGTGCAGAAATGAAAATCCTACCCTATGTCACATCAGAAGAGAGTCCATATGTTTAAGACTTTTATTATTCCTATCTTTTTACTTGTTTGCTACGTCTTCCCACTTACCTTTAGTTTAGAAGCACGTATGTATAACTTAGGTTTTCAGTTATTGTGGAGTAGTCACCTAAATCCTGTTAAGAGATCGGTTACTTACTGGCCAGTGAAAAAAGGGGGATTGAATATGTTAAATCCCGTTTTATTTTTTTTTCTCATTATTCAGACATGCTAATATTTACCCTAGTTTGGCAGGACACCAAGAAGCTTGGATTCAGAGTTTTACTTCCAGGACTAAGTATTTTACAGACAAATGGAGAGTGATAAAGTAGAAGCCCTTTACTAACATCCCTCCAGGGACTTCTGTGTACCTCGTTGAAGTTTACAAAAAAATTAAACAATGGAAGGTGTCCTCCCATTTATCCATTCTACAAAATCAAAAACTTCTTTATTCTTCAGTGCTCACTCAGAATTTCTTGGTAGAACCCTGTTTTAAGTGTCCACCATCTATAGAAGACCAACATTTAATGAAACAATTATGAGAAAGTAGAATTCCAAAGAAAATCTGGGATACTTTATGGTTGTGCTGCCACGATAAACTGAATGTTAAAGGGAATCATGCTCATAAAAAAACTGAAGAATGATTTTGCATTACAGACTCTTGTTTTGGACAAGTAGAAACGATGCAACATTTGTTTTTTGATTGTCCCTATATTGTTCCTTTATGGGCTCAGTTAGATCAAAAATGGTCATTACCTATATTTGCTACAATGCCTTATACTGAATTGGTGTATGGGAAGTATGGTACTGTGTGGGGGTTATTGTACCCTGGAACTCTTAGTGTTATTTGCACCATTTTTAAATGGTGTATCTGGAAAAGCAGGTGCCTGTTTGTACTTCAGCAAAAGCAAATATTGTTGGCTGGTTTATTAGCTCAGATATCTAAGGAAATATCTCAGTTATATATTATAGAAAAACAGACGTCATCTCCCTCCTTAATGGCATTCTGGTGGAGAGCTCTTCCTATTATTCTTTTTTGAAGGTGTTACTTGAGGGGTATTGAGAGGTGTGTTTTGCATTTTTTGCCCCAGTTTTTTCTTTTCTACAACCATGACTGTTCTCAATATAATTTAATATGTTTCTTTTCTTTATATTTTTTTGGTTGATATTGATGTCGGATTCTGTCTTTCAGAATTTATGCATAGGCTTTGCCCTGCAGTATTTGCTTTGTTATATTGTTTTTCAATAAAAAAATTCCCCTACTCTGCTGTAGGGGGAGCTGCGGTCAGATACTTGGATTGGCAGTCTTTGGCTGGTGCATGGAGGAGGAGGACATACCAGAGCCTGCTGGGGTCCAGTCCCTGACTCCAGCACAGGCACAGCAAGGGGATGAAGTTTTGGAAGGCATGTTGGTGGAAAACGAGGTGGAAATCACTTTTTCACCTCAGGATAGTGGGTTTGTGTCAGTGGTAAGTGAACCAGAAAGCAACGTGGAGGTGGTGACCTGCATGGAGCCAGCAGCTGTTGCAGACAGGAGCGGCTAGGATAATGGACCACAGCTGAATGCTTTTGAACTTTGTATCCCACCAGTGGTAGCATGGGGAGAGGACTCACCAGCTGAGTGCGACTTGGCAGGGGCTGAGAAGGAATTGGAGCATACACCGTGGTTGCAGCCTGAGATGAGCAGTGTGCAACAGGATGCAAAATAAGGTCAGATACAAAAGCTTTCCATTAATTTGGGAGAAGCGGCAGGGCCAGAACAGTTGGAGCAGATGAGTGTACATATTGGGAGAGTTGAAAATTCAGCAGCTACAGAACAGCAGGAGCTGAAAGCACAAAGAAAATCATTACGGGTTTATAACATGGCACATTTAATAAAAAAGGATATGCAAGCCTCTAAATACCCTCCTGAGGACAAGACAATAGATAAGGCTTTGCAAAGTGCTGGATGGGCTCAGACGACATGGGGGAGATGGGAGCCAACAGACAACAACAGGAAAGAGCTGCAGCTGAACAGCTTAAGCAAGCAACTTTAAACACTTTGCCAATAATACAGGCACAGCAGAGCATGATGAGGGAAGTTGGACATGAGGAAATCCTTGCAAATACATAAAGTAATGAGCAACCCCAGGTACAGGAGTTAAATGTCTCTTAGCAGGAAAACAAAACTGATAATATTCAAACCCCACAAACCTCTACATCTGTAGTAAAGAGCTATGAACTCCTGGTAGGTCTGGGGGCAGACGTTTTAAGTGACCCAAAAAAATAAACGTTCCTGAAACCATTGTTATGTATGTCAGATTTATTTAGAATTGGAGGAGAACCTGCACCATGGAGAAACATAATACATTTAATGTACAAAGGAGAATTAGAGGATCCACTAAACATGATTTATATTGCAAGAACTTTGTTGAAGAATTCTTTAAAATATTATGCTTCTGAAATTTTTGCATTGATTCATACTGATGAGTTTAATTATGACACTGACTTCAAATCAGTGGAAGCTTTAGACTGTTTTTGGGTGAAATACAATAGCATGAAAGACACCCCATTGTGGTCACCTTTTTTCGCCATCGCTATTACTAAGCCTGCAGTGAGAAAAATAATAGTCCTGTTTAAAAATGAAGGAGTAAATGTGTCCGATATCATCTTATGGCTGAAAAAGAGATGTGAGGTTCTAGAACATCCTGAGCCCATAATAGATTCAGAATAGATATGGACCAGGGGTTGGAGGGTCAAAGTCAAGTTCATTATGTCAAATTCAGGAATCATGCATCTCCCAAGTAGTTTTTTTTCCTGGGCAGGGGCAGGGGGTTTTTGTTTTAACCAGAGCAGCTTAAGTCTTGCCACAAATGTGGATCCCATTTACATTTAAGTAATGCTTGTGATACTTTGAAATGCATCCATTGTCTGGAGTTAGATCACCTTGCAGTGAATTGTGGGAACACATTCAGATGTATCTTATGTGAAGAAAAAGGCCATATATATATGAGGTGCCCATGGGCCTCATATAACATAAAGGATAGTGTATCATATAAAGGGTTAATCATGAATGCTCAAAAAAAGAGTTGTGCTATAGCTTCTGAGAAAAGGATGGTAGAAATACATTAGAAAGCAGAACAGGGAAAAGAGGATATAAGAAGGTAGGATAAACTAACAGAGGTAGTAGAGACTAGGGGAGCAGTTCACACAGAGTTGCCCCTCACTGTAGGTTCAGGTAGTGGTGGCAATACCTCCCAACTAATCACTGAGGTAGTGGAGGAACAGGATGAAGGAAGACAGATGCCCCCCCAAGAGGCAGCTCCCCCCTGCATCTCAGAAAGTCGCACCCCCTCCCTTGAGGCAGTATCTCCAACAGTAGTAATTTCCCCCTCCAGTAATGATGCCTTGCAAATAGAAGACGAGGGCTGCGTGCTGATCACCCCAAAGAAAAGAATAAGGGCAAAGGCACAGAGCAAACATTTGAAAGGTCAAGATAGGAAGAAATCAGGGACACAACAATAGTTGCAGTTGAGTAATAAATATACTCCATTAGGGAAAGACACCACAGGGGAAGAACAGACAATGAGGGCTCGGACTCTGATAATTCCTCCACAGTGTCTTCCATCCCAGACAGACCTTTAGGATGGGAGGATGTAAGGATGTAGGAGAGGCGAATGAAGCAAAAAAGAAAAAATGGTGTACCAGGTCCAAAAAAGTGCTTTAGGAAAACTTAAACTCATATAGACACGTCATCTTTATCCCTTCTCTCTTTGAATGTGAATAGCATCAAAAATCAGAAGAGGAAAATAACTGCTTTAACTGAACTGGCTAAATTTAATGTAGATGTGGTTTTTATTCAGGATACCAGATTAAAGACTCTGTTAGAAATCTCACAGGCCACAAAGCTATGGACAGTTGGCCCCACCTTCTGGTCTATGGGGAAATCAACCTGTGATGGTTTAGGTATTTTATTCAAGAGCACTGAGATAAAGGTAACTGGATGATAGACTTAGTACCAGGGAGAGCCTTAATACTAGATGTTCAATATAAACAGAAGCGGATGAGATTCATAAATAGTTATGCCCCAAAAGTTAAATCTGAGAAGGTGGATCTTTTCAAAAGTATACAACCCTTTTTGCACACTTCCCGATTAGTCTGGTGTGGGAAGGGATTTCAATTGTGCAGTAAATTTAGCAGATAGAGGGGCGAAAACAAGGAAATTATTTTGTGACACAAATGCACTCACTGATATTTTATCCGCAGCACAGCTCAAGGATACAAACAGGGATAAACATCTGACAGGGGGGAATACATATATAAGAGGAATTTATGCTACAAGGATAGATTTATTTTTCATCACAAGGTCTCTACACGTTGGTGCAGGCAACTACTGAAGACATGGCTTTTTCTGACCACAGAGCCTTAGTAGTGGAGGTTGCCTGGGGGCATGATATCGTTAGCAATAAAGGACCCTGGCATCTAAAAGCTGATTTAATAGAGAACACAGAGGTTACAAGAAAATGGGGGATTTTGTGGGAGGCAAGAAAATTAGTGATTTGTATGTGTGATTTAATGACAGAATGGTGGGTGGACACAAAGAAGCAGGTTAGGAACTTCTATCAGTCACATGCCAGCAGAAAATCCTTGACATCTTATTTAGATTTCCTGTCTTTGAGGAAACAGCTACATTGTTTAATCTCTGAAACAGAAACATTGAAAATGAATTATAGCACACAGATAAGGAAGATAAAAAAATACGTTTCTTTTACAGTACAACAGGGCCAAAACCTTGCAGCAGGAAACAAAATTTGGCACACAAAGAGAAAAAACAAACGTTTGATCCTTTTTCTGATTGCAAGAAGAGAGTAGGAGACATAACTATTACAGAATTAAAGGTTGAAGCAAATGTAATTCAGAAATCAAAACAGGGAATAATGGAAACAGTCCAGAATCATGCTACCAAGCCATTTGAATCAGTTGCTCCAGTGAATTTGAATAGTGGATACATAAACTCACTGCAAATACCAGAGCTTGAAAGGCTGATAGGGAGAGGTTAATCCAGAACATAACAGAAACAGAAGTTATGGAAGCCTTTCGATCCCTGGGCAGTAACGTAGCTCCGGGAACGGATGGTCTCGTGGCTAAATTTTATAAGAAATTTAAAGGATTTGGCCTCTGAATTAACTAAAGTATGCAATGAGATTTTGGAAATGGCTTCTTTTCCACAAAGAATGCGACAGGCATACTTGATTTTTTTGTATAAAAAGGTAGCAGAAATTATTTGAGTAATTGGAGGCTATTCAGTTTATTAAATACCGATTACAAAGTTTTGGGGAAAATTCTAGCAAAGGGGTTAGCCATTATAGCTGGCAAGCTTATTAGTACAAATCAGACTTGTTCAATTCCAGGGAGGAAGATTCAGGATAACTTAATCATACTGAGGGAAATTTTCCAAAAAGGGCAGGCAATAGCAGACACAGGAATCTTACTGAGTCTCAACCAAGAGAAAGCGTTTGCTTCAGTGTCCCATGACTATGTTTTTCATCTTTTGAAACAATATGGTATTCCAGACAGATTTATAGGTTGGGTTTCTGCAATGTATGAAAATGCAAACATAACTCTCTTAATAAATGGATGGAAGGGGAAGGAATTACAAGTGAAAAATGGGGTCAGACAGGGATGCCCAATGAGCCCCCTCCTGTATATATTCTGTATAGACCCATTGTTGAGACATATACAGATGGATAGAGCCATAGGAGGCATACAGTTAACAGCATTAAGTACCCCTATTAAGGTATTAGCTTATGCAGATGATGTGGTGGTAATAACCACTGCAAGGACTGATGAACAAGTTATTCTGACACACCTTACAGATTTTGAGGCACCTCTGGATCTAAATTAAATTTTAATAAAAGTAAGGGAGTGTCTCTAGGAAACTCCCAACAAGAGACAACATATGCCAAGATTCAAATAACAGAAGGACCCATACAGATATTGGGTTTGTATTTTGGGAAGGAAGAAAATGACGTGCTAAATTGGACAAAATGTATCTATAAAGCGGAAAATATACTGGGCAAATGGAGAAAAAGGCAAATAGGGAAGATGAAAAAAGGTTTTTTTTTATCAAGAATTTGTTATTATCTATTTTTCTGTATGTTAGCCATATTTTCCCACCTCCCCCAGGATTGGAAACAAGATTATAAAGTGTTTGTTTTCAAGAACTACGAGGAAGCCGTTTGAATCCAGTAAAAAGAGACATAACTTATAGAACAGTGTGGACAGGAGGCTTAGGAATGATAAACCCTATTTTATTCTTTTACAGCATTTTTTTGCAGAGTCATATTTTTGCATTAGGAAAAAATAGGGACACTTTATGGTACAATACTGTGGTGGAATGGGCAGGAGTGTGCCAGACAGCATGGGTCCAGAAGAATGCAAGATTATTAAGACAAACATCGGTAATAACTGGGAGTGTGAGGCCCTGTTTCAGAAATTAATAAAGTGGGGAGTACTATATGATGAGATAAAACAGCTTCCTAGACAGAAAATATATGAGAAATTGTTAGCAGCAACATGCACACAAGAATTACAAAGCGTGAAGATAGGCATACACAAATAGCATTAGAACAATTGCAAAATAAAAGAGTACCAGTACAAATGTGGCATATGTTGTGGTTAAGTGTACGTGGCAGATTAAATGTCAAAAACAACAACAAGCGTAAGTCGGTACAAGAATGATATTGTCCAAGATCTGCCTGTGGTCACACTTTACAAAACACAAGAGCATTTGTTTTTAACATGCTCATTCACCCAGACTTATTGGTTCTGTGTAGCAGGACAGTGGCAGAATAAGAATTTTCTGGCCTTAACCTATGACATCCAAGTCCTATGAATGTTTACTGCACCCTGGGAATGATACAATAAAGGAACACTGCAAGTTCTTTTTGCAATTTTGAAATATTCTTTGTGGCAGGCCAGGTGCAAACTGGTATTGCAGCAGGTATTAATCCTGCCAGAGCAGATCTTGAGGAATGCTCAATTGTCTTTGATGAGGCTATATGAAGAAGAAGGGAAGAAATTCTCAAAAGGACAATAAAGGGAACTATGGAAAGAATATTATATGTTCCAAGTGTAAAAGAAAAGGGGGGAGAAAGAGAGATGGGAGGAGGTAGTAAATATGTATTAGAAGGCTACATTAGAGTAGGAGTTCCAGAACTGGATGGAAGATAAGGAAATGGGAAGAAAATGTTAGTTTTCCGAAATTTCGTTGGTTTTCTTTTTTGCATGGGCAAGGTAAAGTCCTTGGTTTGAAAGTCATGGTATTGTATTTTACATTCCCTTTTCCCTCAGATAAAATTCCCCTACTCTTCAGCTGGGTGAACCCTTGGCCATCTGTGCTATGATGGCCAGTGTTGAAGAGAATCTGGAGGAGATGGATGCTGAGAGTGCAGGGGACCAGGCCTCCTCTATGGACACTAACACTCAAGAGGCCGTAGCTGCAGCTCTAGCTGTGGTGGAACTTTTTGATGAAGATTCTGGCAAAGAAAAAGCTGGAGTAAGGTTAGAAGGAATTGTGTCTACTTTTGAACAAAATGTGTCCAGTCAGAACGCTGATTTTAAAGATAACTGGAAAAATCAACTACTGATGGAGAAGAAATACGGAGAAATGGCATACCTTGGGCTGTGCTTTAAATACTCTAGCTGAGTCTGCTGATCCTGTCAGTGAAGTGAGTGAAGCTGTCATCTCCCCGGGGAGTCAGCAGAATGCTGATGTGGTCTTGAGGCCCTAAGAGAGTAGGCAAGAGAGCAGCACAGTTGTTACGGATACCGGACTACCTATGGAAGAGGTGCAGGCAGGCAGCTTGAATGGGAGTTCTCCCATGTGCCAAGAGCCTGTTCCGATGGAACAAACTACAACAAAGAAAAGATTAGGAGCTGGGTGCGGTCCTAGGCCTTCAGCGACTGTCACTAAGGAAAGCTCTGTGAATTTAGAGCCTCAGCAAGGAACAGTTTTCTCCTTCCCCACCAAACAAAACATGATGGGATGGAGTCAATCCATTAACTCTGTTTCAGATAATCAAGGAAATACACTGCAACCCTCGGGGAACACTGAAATTGGATGGCCAAACTGGTCCCATGTGCAGGTCCTTGAAAGTGCTGACTGGGAAGTAGATGAAAAAAGACTTTGGACACCCAATGTTCAGGATCTCTCATACATTAAAATGCTGGATAAAGCTTCAACTCCTGTGGCCACCACCTCCATTGTTTCTATGAGCTCCAATGAACCCTGGGGTAACAATAACTCTAATTTGTCTGTGTCTATGCCTAGTACTGTTATTATGAATAACAATGTGGGGAATAGGGAGGAGGGGGATATAAATGCTGATGAAACAGCAAGACTGGGCCCTTCCACTGAAATAATATGAACCATTGAGGGGGAAGGAGGACTTGATGCTACCTTTATGTTATCAGATCTTTTCCAAAACAGGAGGAACCGGAGCCTCGACGAAATGCTGTATGCCTCACTTACAAAGGAGGGATGGTGGACACCCCAGATCATATCTTTATAGCTAAAACTTTACTGAAAGGTTCCCTAAAATTTTTCTCCTCAGAAATCTTTGCTCTAATAAGTATAGGGCAAGGGAACTTTGATGTTAGTTTTAAAAATGTCTCAAGCCTGGAAAGATTCTGGGCCCAGTACAATACTCTAAAAAACACACCCTTATGGGTGCCTTTCCATACCATTCCACTAACAAAGCCTGTAGTCAAGAATATCACTGTAATGTTTAAGAATGAAGGAGTGAATATTGAGGATATTCTATTCTGGCTTAGGCAGCATTGTGAGATCCAGGGCAAATCTACTCCCACTTTAGATGCAGAACAAATCTGGAATGGGGGTATAGAATTCAGATAAATCTGTACACCACCAATATAGGCCCCATACACCTACCCAATAAATTTTATTTGGGGAAAGATAAGGGCTCTATCTTTTATATTGGCCAACCCAGGTCATGCTTTAAATGCGGGTCCCGGACACACCTGAGCTCAGCTTGCGATACCACCAAATGCAGCCATTGTCTGGAGTTTGGTCACACGGCAGGGAAGTGTTTAAACTTGTTCAAGTGTAACCTTTGTGAGAGGACAGGGCATGCTTATGGGTGTTGTCCCTGGGCCTCTCACAATAGGGAGGACCACCCCTCTCATGTAGGCATAATAAGCATGGCTCAGCGACAGCAAGCAAAAAAGGTAGCAGAACAAAGTCTGAGGACAGTGTTAGATACCCTGAGGCAAGGACACACATCTGAACAACAGGAAACAAATGGGGGTATAGAACAAATGCCAGATCAAAGTGAAACTCCGGAAACAGGGAAACAGGTAGAACAGGACCCCTCCATTCCCCTCCACCTGTAGATGATGATGATGTTAGGTCCGAGGTAGTTATGTCCCCCATGCCCCCCGGTGGATATTCCTTTTAAAACAGTGTCTCAGAAAAAACTTCCCAGATTAGGGAAAATTGTGTCTAGAAAGGTGAATAGCAGGGAGGTTGGGCAAGACTCTCTCCCCCCTGGTTCTTGGAAAAAAGGCAATAAATGTTCGCCTCTCTCAACAGAGACAGTGGATAGGGACTCTGCAGAGGAGGATATGGAAACCTCCTTGGAACTCTATAACACAGACAATGATGAGGGAGGTGGGTCAGATTCAATAGCCAAAAGAATTAGACAAAGACAAAGAAAGACCTCCTAGCATGAAGGTGTCCAAGTTATGAATGCCACCCCCCTTTTTTTTTCATTCCATTATGAACTTCTTAACTTTTACCACCATTATTGTTAACAGCATTAAGGGGGATAAGAAATTGGCAGGGGCTATGTTATCTTTACAAGATAAGGCCAGTGACATCATATGTCTATTGGATACTAGGCTTAAAACACAGCAAGAACTACACTGGACCTCTTGTGCCTGACCCCTAGGAACCTCCTTTTGGTCCACAGAAGTTGATACATGTGATGGAATTGGAACCCTGTTTTTGAACCCCAATTTTCAGGTGTCTAGGCTGGTGGAGATACAGCCAGGGAGGGCTCTATTACTAGATATTTCCTTCTACACTGAAAAGCTGATGCTAATTGCCACATATGCACCACAAACAAAAGCACTCAGGGCAACATTGTTTAGAGATATTCAACCTTATCTCCACACCTCCAGGTTAATTATTTGGGCAGGGGATTTTAATTGTAGTCTACACCAAGCAGACAGGGGGCTCCAAACCACCAAACTGTTCAGTGACACTACAGCCCTTCAACAAATTTTAGCAAAGGCAGCTCTTAAAGACACATATCACTGTCAGCACCCCTCAGGAGGTTTCACCTATTTTAGGGGTACTCTTAAGACTACTGTAGGTTTGACTTCATTTTCCTATCTCAAATATTGCAAGTAACACATATTAGGATGACGGTATATGAATTTTCAGCTCACATTGCAATAAAAGCACTGATATCATGGCATAATACTCCCCGCTGTAAGAAAAATAAGTGGAGATTAAATGACAGTCTACTAGAAAACCCTAAGATACAGAAAATGTGGCAACAAAACTGGTCTGCAAGATTGTCTGTAAGCACATGCTATGAGGATATTGTGGAGTGGTGAGAGGACACTAAAACAATCTGGAGGAACATGTTTCAAAAAAAGGCATATTTTGATGCCATTAAATCCTATTCACAATATTTACACTTACAGCAACAGCTGCAGAGATTGATATCTCTTGCAGAAACCACACCCAGGACTACAGTATCCAAAATCAATCTAAAAAAAAAAATGATGGAACTGCAATATAATAGGGCACAATCATTAGGGCAAGAGGCTCATTTTGGGACACAACATACCAAAGGGAATATCGACCCTTACAAAGATTGTAAATGTAGGATTGAATCTAGAATAATAACAAAATTGATTTCTCCAGCAAGAGACAAAACTTCAATCACCTCAAGGTATTTTAAAAATTGTTGAAGGAAAATTTCACAAATTGTTTGGATAATGTCCAGTTTGTAGTGACCCCTTCAGTATTCTGGAAGAGCTGCAACTCCCACAAGTTGAAAGATAAGGTATTTCTGGATTAACTCAGGCCATTACAGAAGCAGAAATTCTTCAAGTAATTGGCACTCTAAAAACAGGTTCAGTCCCTGGCTCTGATGGGCTTAGTGCTGGGTTATATAAATAATTCAAAGATTCACTGGCCCCAGTGTTAGTTATTTTGTTTAATTATATGTTAAACCAAGCAAAATCTTCCCCCACAATGCAAGAGTCAGTCCTGGTATTGATTCACAAAAAGGGGAATCTACTGATATTAACAACTAGAGACCACCTAAGTCTCCTAAACACGAATTTGAACATTTTGGCTAAAATTTTATTAAATAGACTTATAAGAGTGTCCAAATATTTAATTAGCCCCACTCAGACTTGCCCGGTACCTGAGAGATCACATTATGATAATCTCTTTTTATTAAGAAAGATTTTTTTTCAGGGTGAATTAGGAAATACTGAAGTTGGGTGGTGAGGCTAGATCAGGAGAAAGCTTTCAACAGATTGTCCAACAAGTTTTTATTTGCTGTCTTGAAGGCCTATGGGATCCCAGATAATTTTATTGTATGTATTAAACTCTTATATAGTAATATATCCTTAATACCTAATGTAAATGGATGATATGGGGGAAGGATTATGGTAGAGAGAGGTGTAAGTCAAGGATGCCTGCTTAGCCCTCTCTTATATGGGTTTGGTATAGATATTTTTATCAGAATGATTATACAGGAGCACAAGATCATGGGAACAAGTGTCAATCCTAGTATTCCACCAGTAAAAGTACTAGCCTATGCGGATGATGTGTTACTCACCCTGGGTAGCAGCACGAATGAAATAGCACTCACAAACATACTTGAAACCTATTCATTAGTATCAGGCTCCAAGATTAATATTGGAAAGAGTAAAGGGATCCTGCTTGGGAACACCCCCATCCCTGATTCCTGTAGTACTGGGGCATCAGAGTATCACAGGAACCCTTTAAAAGTCTTGGTGTGACCTTTGGTCCCCTCAATGCCCCTATATTGAATTGTGAATTAGGACTTACTAGAGCAGATACACTAGTGTCAAACTGGTGGAATAAAGTTATTGGGAAGAAAAAAATGAGTACGGTTGATAAAGACACTATTCTTGTATATACTGTAAGTTACATCTTCCCTCCCCCTCAGTGCATTATAACTAGGTTGTATAATATTTTTTTTTCAGGCTCTATGGGGCTTTTATCTAAACCCTATTAAAAGTGTACGCACTTATAAGGCCATCACAGAGGGTGGAGTAGGAATGGTGTGCCCTGTGGCTTTCTTTTTCAGTTTATTTATGAACTATAACCTAGGGCATGCATTAAGACCCAGGGCCAAAGCATGGAAACCATGGGGTAGGCCTGTGGCTTGGCCACAATCTTCTTCCATGTGAACAAAGCAGACCATGCTTACTAAGAAGGACTGTAACACTCCCAGTATATGGGATGAAATGCCTGAAGTTTGCCTTGAAAGGAGGACTAAATCCTCATAATTTGCCCACACTGGATAGGAAAACTATATACAGAACTATTCTGGATGATGAAGGTGATATCCCTGTTGAGTTTCCTCTATGCCCTGACTCAAAGAAGGCTCACCTGCTAAAACACCTCTCTAATCCTAGGATTTCAGTAAGGTTTGGGATAGCCTATGGCTGAGGAATTATGGCAGACTCAGTGTACGGGAAAACAACAAACACAAACAACTAATAGATAGATATTGCCCCTGGGAGTCTTGTTCCCAAGTATTACAAATGCAGCAACATCTCTTTTTTAGACTATGCATATTCTCAAGAGTTCTGGCACGTGATTGCACAAGAATGGAAGGAGCCTCTCTTTTCACAGTTTTCCTATCCTGAAAGTATGCATGGGTCCAGTGTGCAGTTACTAGGGAAATATCATAAAGATACAATCTATGTTGTTTTAGCTATAACCAGGTACTACCTGTGACAAGCCCACTGTGTTCTGGTTTTACAACAAAAATGGATGGCTCAGGCAGAAGTCTTGGCTAACATTAAGAAGGCATTATAACTTCTTATCAAGTTTGATACAAAGAACTATCTGATATCTAAAGTAACTCATCTATGGATTAATTGTGCTGGCTGGGGTAACTAAGAAGGTTGCTTAAAGAAAATAGTTCTTTGAATTGTGTTAAATTCTGTGATGTCTCTTACTAATGTTTGTTTGGAAGGCCTCTTTTGTAAACATAAATATGTTATATGATGTTATGAAGTTTAATCTTCTCAATAAAAAATTCCCCTACTCTCCTTTAGGGGAACCTTTGTCATCCTGATCTCTGGCCAAGATGGTTGCCCTGTGTAACTGGAGGATAGATGGATATTCTGGAGGCTGGGGGGAGGGTCTCCTCCTCTGCCTCACCAATGCTGGAGACTGACCTTTTTGTAGATGCATCGGAGTTTCCTGGTAAAAATGTGCCACTCAGAAATGATAAAAATCAGGCACCTTTAAATTATGTTAAATGTTGACAAAGTTGGACCCAAACTATTGCCTGCAGAAATTCTTCAAGAAAATCTTATAGCTGTCCAGTTTTAAGCATTGTTATTTGCCGAGGAATGGAAATGTGAGCTCTGCCGTCAGAAGTTGGCACTTGCATTGAAAGAAAAGACAGATACTGAGATGCTGACACCTGACATACTGGCATCAGGATCCTTTGCTACAGTTTGCCAAGACCTTGTAGCACAAACCTCAGCACCACAAAAAAGTGCACCTCACAATAACCCTACCTCTCCTGTGATAGCCTCTTCAGTGAATGAACAGATCGAGGAAGCGCCAGGAATGGCATTTACAGACAATCCGTCTGGCATAAGATGCTCCCCAGTTCATTCAGATCTTGCAACAGAGCCTGCATCCTGGTCTGTGGACACAGCGCTGAAAGGTGCAGGCTGGGTACAGATGGCTTAGGGTAAGTGGATTTCAGATACCACTCCAATAATTACATCTCCTTTGAAAGAGCCTGTATCTACCAATTTACCCTTACCTCCAGTAATGACTAATACAGAAACTGTTTCTGAAAATGTGGCTGAGAGCTATGATTCTCCAAAGAATTTGCCTGAGGAAGTGCAGCTCACAGATAATCCTGTACTCCCTCTTAGAACTGACTCTTCTGTTTCTGTTGTGCCCTCTATCTCAACCTCTGATATTGAAACACCATCCACTCCTACCTCTACAGCTCCTAGACAACCTGCTACTTCAGTGGGGCCCCCTGAAGTACTTCTTAATAGCCTGCATAGAAACACCTCTAGACTGTATGCTTCTTTATTCCACCAGCCTATTTATCCTGCAAAACGATACTATACATTCAGACTATTGTATAAAGGGGGCATGGACTCACTCCTTGATCATGTTTTTCTTGCCAAAACATTACTGAAAGATTCAATAAAGTTTTTTTGCCAACGAGATACATGCATTAATTCACGTTTCTGGTGAAACTACCTTTGACATAAGTTTTGAGTTAAATGCAGGATTACAATGGTTCTGGACACAATTTCATACTTTGAAGAAGACCCCCCCCCCCATGGGCCCCTTTTGTTGCCATCCCTCTCATGAAACCAGCATATAAAACAATAAATGTTTTGTTCAAGAATGAGGGGGTTAGTGTTACTGATTTGATTTATTGGTTGAAATAGAGGTGCACTGTGTTAAGGGCTCCTGAAGCCATATTCGATACTGAGCATATCTGGACTGGGGGTTGGAAGGTTAAAGTAATGTTACATTCTTCTGACTTAGGTCTTACTCATCTACCTAATTGTTTTTTTTCTTGGTAGGGACAGAGGTGTACTATTCTATGGAGGCCAACCTAAGACCTGCTATAAGTGTGGGTCAACAGCACACCTCAGTTGCATCTGCGATCAAGTGAAATGTACTCTCTGTCAGGAGCTGGGGCATACTAGTGGCAATTGCCTTAATGAGCCTAAATGTAACCTTTGTGACAGTTCAGGTCACACTTATCAAAGTTGTACTTGGGCAGCCCACAATCAGGCAGACCCCTCTGATGATTCAGAAGAAAGACTCCTAATAGCCAGAGCCCAAAGACCAACTTTTCCTAAAGCCCAACCTGTTATTTCGCCACCTGTGGCTCACCCCCTCCTTGTAAGGGATACCCTACCTTCTGTGACTATTCCTTCCAACCCACCTCCATTTGTACCTACAAAACATGATACTCCCCAGTCCCCTCCTAGGGCATCTATGTCAACTGATCCTAACGCTATGCCTCCTCCACCCTCTCAGCCACTACAAAGAGTAAAATGATCACTAGACGTAGCCAGGCTCAGGATCAGCCTGTTCCCAAAATATCCAAATCCTCAGACCTGCCTCTGTCTAGTAAATCTGAGGCCTTCCAAAACACTTCAGAAGTATCTGATGCCGACTCGGAAGACTCTGTACTCTGGTTTTCTCAGACTGCTCCCCTCTCTGAACCAGAGGTAACACCCCAACCAGCAACAAAAAAATGTTTGAAACAGCCTAAGAAGTCTAGGAAATCGAATAAGAAACCTCCCTGATAATGGATTTGATTATGTATAACTTCTTCTCCTTCACACTCCTGTATGGCTTTACCTCTTTTAGCTATAGGGACCATTAATGTTAACAGCACAAAAAGCAATAAGAAATAGCAGATGGTCATGTCCCATTTACTTTCTAGCTCATTTGATATTATTTTTCTTCAGGACACTAGATTTCACACTATTGCTGAAATAAATGAAGGAATTAAAATCTGGTTTACAGGTCCATCCTACTGGTCAATTGGACCAGATACCTGCTCAGGAGTAGGTATACTTTTTAAATTACACCTTCAAGTACACCTGATAAAATTAATTGATCTGATGCCTGGGAAGGGCATTGATCCTAGACACCAAACTTCACAACATCCACTATAGATTTGTGAATGTATACGCTCCACAAAAGAAAACTGATAGAATTGCCTTGTTCCATATGATCCTGCCATAACTTCTGTCTTCACATTTTTTAATTTTTGGAGGGGATTTCAATTGTGGCCTAGATGTACATGATAGAGGAAAAAACACCACGATGAGCAAAATATTTTGTGATATGTCAGTTTTAAAAAGTGTCATTTCAGGCTCTAACTTAGTAGATGCATATATGAATACACATAACACACCTACACCTACATTTCAAAGAGGGAACCTGGCTACCAGGATTGATTTTTTCTTTGTCTCTAAATCCCCTACATATTTCCACTACATCTGTAGAAGTAGCATATTCAGAGCACAAGCTTTTGACTTTACGACTATGCCTTTCATCAATTAAACTGCAAGGCTCTGGTTATTGGAAATTTAACTCAGTAATACTATCACAACCAGAAGTACTTCAAAGTATCCAATATTTTTTGACCAATAAGAAAACACTCGTAGAAAAATATGATAATCCTGCCCTCTGGTATGGGGGACTTGAAAATGGAGTTAAGACACTTACTGCAATCAGTAAGCAAATCTTGACAAAATACTGCCTATTTGCAATATTTACGTAATAGACAGCAGTTACAAAAACTACAAACACTATCTAGGACTACTGCCCATAATTTTACTAACCAAATTCAACTTTTAAAATATGACATGCAGAATTTTCATTTATGGCAGTTGGAAGGCTTACAAAAACAACAGTCTTTTGGTACTAATGGATTGGCTGAAACAATCTGCCCTTTTTTAAATTGTAAAGTGAGACTTCAGAAGAATCAAATGACACAATTAATTGATCCAGATGGACATCTTTATTCAGATAAAGCAAATCTGATTGGAATTGTATCTCAACACACACTTACACTGTTTCAACAGTCCCAGACTAGAACAGACACAATTCCAGATTTTCTGTCTACCTCCAGTATACCTGACTGCCCTTTGTATATTTTGAGGGACTTAACTATAAATATTTCTCACTTAGAAGTAGAATATGCTATTAAGTCTTTACATAATAATAAAGCTCCAGGTATGGATAGGCTCACCTCTGAGTTATATAAAATTATTGGTACTGCCATCTCAAAAGAAATGGCATCTGCCTTCACATACAGTACATGTTACAACATAATTCTGTTTCACTGAGCATGTCTAAGGGCATGTTGATTTATTTATTTAAGAAAGGTGATAGCCACCTTTTATCCAATTAGAGACTGATAAGCCTTTTAAATACTGATTTTAAGATCTTGACAAAAATATTAAATACCAGACTTCTACAAGCAGCTATACACCTAATATCACCCACCCAATCTTGCTCGATGCCAGACAGGAAAATGGCTGATCTCCTTCTCTTATTAAGAGAATTGATAGAAAGAGATAACAGAGCAGGCTTGGAATGTTTCCTTATTACATTAGATCAAAAACAAGCCTTTGACACTATAAATCACCAATACCTATGGACAGTTTTATGACACTATGGCATTCTTGACATGTTTATAACCTGGCTTAAAAATCTATATAGTACAGCCACAGTAACACCTCAGATAAATTGATATTCTGGCCCTATGATTCCTGTCCACAAGGGAGTTAATAAGGGATGTCCACCAATTCCCCAGATGTATGTCTTTAGTATTGACCCTATGCTTAGAGCTTTGAACTCCTCTCCAAGGGTTCAACGCATTCAAGTAGATCTATATAATATCCCATGCACTACATTTGCCTATGCAGATGACATTACTATTATCACCAAAGACACCGCCTCTGTAACTCAAGCTATGGATAACTGTAAACAATTTTGATTGATATCAGGAGCGGAATTGGATCTACAAAAATGTAATGGTAGACAGCTAGGCCAGACGGATAATCCTTTAGTAGAATTAGATGGTATTACTTTCACAAGGGACCCTATCACTATTTTAGGTGTACTTTTTGGTTTAGGAGACCTTGACACCCTTAACTGGATTCCTAAAATAGAATATGGTCGCAGGATGGTGCAGAATTGAAATAGGTGGCAAATGAGTAAAAAGAAATTAATATATCTTATCAAGACTTTTTTATTACAGATCCTTCTGTTTATTAGTTACCTCCCCCCCCCCAGGAGCCTAGAAACTTTAATCTATAGTGTCTTCTTCCAAGCGGTTTGGTGGAGCAGGTTAAACCCATTAAAAACAAGTATTTTATATCTCCCTATGAAGCAGGTGGGATTAAACATGGTTAACCCACTGGTGTTCTTTACAGCATTTATATGATAAATAACTTAAGACATCTTTTATCTTGAGCCAAGACTGCCTGGCTACCACTATATGCTTTATCTTGTGAAACCTGTTTTCCACAATGGAGTACTGATACCCTTAGGATAGTTAAAAGATCTCATGTTGCTCCTTTATACCTTCGAGAAGTTTTTGTTAAACTGAGGAGCTGGCAAATTTCTAGTCTTGGAATGTTCATCATGGCAAGGAAATTGTTGAATGAACACATAGTGAGACAAAAATCTTTGAACCAGTGGCCTGCCCTGCTTGTCCAGCACCATTTCTTCCATCACTCCTTGAACTTCTGAATAATGCTAGAGTGCTGGAAAAAATGTGTGATGTCCATTGACTATGTTGTCATAACAGACTCAATGTTAAGGCTAACCAAAAACATAAACAGTTGTTAGAACGTCTGTGTTCTAGGCCTTTATGTAATTCACAACAAGAAATCATGGACCATTTATTTTTTACCTGTAGTTATATTTCTGGTTTTTGGAGGTTCATAGATCAACAATGGAAAGTCACGTGTTGTTCAAAAATTAATAATGACATTCTTTCATATGAACATTATGATGCCTCATGGAATCAATGGGACAAAAGTTCAGTTAATATGATACTCATCGTTATAAAATGGCTTATCTGGAATTCTAGGTGTTTGTATACCTTACAGCAGAAAGATATCTCTTAAACAGAATTATTGCAAAAGATCACAACTGAATTAAAATTCATATATCTTTCTGAGATGAGAATTTCCCACAGGCCTCTTTTACTCTAACTGTGGTACAATTTGCCTTGGATTACAGACTCAGACTCACCAATTACTTAAAAGTTTGTATGCAATCAGGAAGGTCTAAGGAGTCTTAACTATTAGTAGAAACTTTGTGTTTATAAGACTATAAGTATGGTCCTGATGTCAGGATGTGTAACAGAATTTTCTAAGATTTGCAATGTATATCGATTTACTTTTGATTTGTTTTTTCTTTTCATTATCATTGTTATGATTTGATTTATTTTGCTCATTTGTATAACTTTCTTCGGTGATTTCAAGCTTGTTTTGTTGTGCTCCTATAGTTTGAGTCTAATAAAAACTAAATGCCCCTACTCTGCACCAGGGGTTCTGCTTCCTGTGAGCAGGAATGAAGGATGGTTGGCTCAGTCTTTGAGCAGACTGAGATGGAGCAGAATGTGCATATAGTTGGGGAGCTGGAGTAATCCATGAGACTGAAGAATTTTTTGATACTGTAGGGATACCAGAGAAAGATACACAGGAAGAGATGGAAGTTATACCTCTGCAACAGGATTCTACAAAAATGGATCAAAAGGAGGCAGTGACTGAAGCAGAAACAAAAAAGGGTACAAAATAAAGTTATTGAAAAGCAATATACGTTGCAAGAACTAATAACAACTGAGGAAGAGAAATTTCTTAAAGAAAACAAGAGCTCTGTGCTAAGTATACTGAACAAGGTATAATGGCAGAAAATGAGGCTCTCCATAGCAACCAAGCCACAACTGGAGGTAGTTGCTTGGTTACTACTAAACCAAAGGAAAACCGCCAGACTGGACACACAGTGATTTTTCAAGCAGCTAAGGATAACCAAGATACAGCTACAGTTTTTTTATTTTCAACCTGAGGAGAGAAAGCGCAGGAAAGAATAACAAAAAATCTGTCCCCTCAAAAAAATCATGAGCGGACTTAGCAGAGCTGGAGAAAAACACCCTGGACTGTGGAGCACTCATTTAAAGCAGCTGGTTGGGTGTGTGAACCTGAGGCCCAGATGTAGCCTGCCTACACAGCAGCTGAAACAACAGTGACAGCACAGCTGCAAGAACAAACAGCATCAGAAACAACGGGACATTCAAAGGAAACATTGCAAAGACTGTACAAACAGCAACAGAGGGTGGGCAGTCTTTTAATTTTACACCTGGAACAAGTGGAGAGCTGCTCTTTATTTTCAAAAGGAATAAACATAAAATGTTTGGAAGTGCCCCACCTGGAATGGCAACTGTGGGTATAGAAGCACCCGGCCTAAGGCAGGACACTGACATGAATGTTACCACAAATACTAATATGCCTCAAACTGAAAAGTGATCGGTTGATACAGCGCTTCTAGCAGCAAGATGGGAGAAACAAGCAGGAACAGATAAATGGGTCTCAGAGACATCCCCAATCAGAACTAGGATGCTGAACAGTACTGTACGGGAAATCAAGTGGATGTTGAAGAAGAAAGTATGGAAGATATCGATGTAGCTCCAATAAATCTAACCATATCCGCCTTGCATTTAACTCAAACTTTGGAACTCACTGCAGAATACAGTTTTCAGAAAAAAGCACAAACCAAGACACAGAGCACGGGGCCCCCACAACAGACTTAACTGCTGAGCATCTTCCCCAAAGAAATTAAGACGGACAACCGCCCTATAGGGGAGGCCAAAACAATAATGGAGATGGAGGGGAGTGCCTCAAAACCTATGCAACTTTCTTTACAGCTCTAACTTACCCAGCAAAAAGACATAATGCTGTATGACTACTGTTTAAAGGAGGCCTGAATAATTTTCCAGATACAGCATTTTTTGCAAGAACGCTACTGATGGGGACCATGAACTTTACTGCACAAGAGGTTTAGACACTCATCCATGTTTCAAGAGAAACAACATTTGATGTAAGCTTTAAACTGAAAACTGGGTTGCTAAAGTTTTGGGCCAAATATCAGCTGTTAAATAAATCACCACTATGGCTACATTCAAAGCACTACCACTTTCCAACCCAGCCAATAAGACCATTACAGTTCTATTAAGGAATGAAGGCGTAAGTGTGACCAACCTACTATACTGACTTCGCCAAAGATGTACTGTGCAAGGCAATCCTGAAGCTATTTTTGATGAGGGCAATATCTGGATGGGAGGGTGAAAAGCTAGGGTACTTTTGAACAGTACTAATGAAGGACTACAACACTCACCTAACTGTTTATTTGCTAGGGAACAAGAGAGGTATTTTATTTTATGCTGGTCAGCCTAAGGCATGCTGTGGGGCTACAAGGCACTTTAGCAGTCTGTGCAACAAGCTTAAATGTTCTATATGCAATAGATTGGACACACAAGTGGGCTTTTCAGGAATGATCAAAAATGTAACTTGTGTGACGCTGTGGGGCATACATATCATACATGTCCTCAGGCAGTGCACAGCCAACCACAGCAGGATGATAGTGAAGAACAGATGTTATTAATAGCAATTGCTCAAAGAAATAAGGCTAGGCAGCTGTTCCAGCAGACATCCTCCAGTACCCCTGGTGCCACACAGGAACACAGCCATAGGGAAGAGAGGGAGAGGCCTGACAATGTGAGTATAAACACAGAAATTCCCCATGCTTCAGAAGTGGAAGTAGAGAGCAGACGAATAGGGAGTAACACTGAACCACCCATTCAGAAGGTAGTAATGGAAAGAATAGAAAGCCAAGATTGGGGGTAAGGGACGAGCATGACACCCCAGACCTTAGCCATGCCCCCCTCCCACCCAAGGACAAGGTCAGGTAGAACAAGGTGGGATAAAAATGCTTACTAGATGCAGACAAGACTTAGGAATGCCAGCCTCAAAAATACCTAAAACTGTGGAAACACCTGTATCTAACAGGTTTGGCATACTGACAGACAATACAAAGGAAACAGATAATGAGTTGGATGACTCATCTTTATGGTCATCCTTGCCTGACCCTGTATCTGAAATGGAAGACCCCCCACCCTTTTGCCAGAACTCAGCCCCTACGAACACTCAGCAAAACTAAGAAGCCTAAGCAGAAGCATACTCACCCTGCTAAGAAAAAAAAGAAACCATCCTAAGCCGAAAATGCTGAGGCAATTTATTTACAATTTGAAAACCATAAACAAACTTAACTGATTAAACACACTTTACACTGCTATTCCATAATTGTAAATAGCATGAAAAGCTATAAAAAAGAATAGCAGTGATAGCTCAACTAAAAACACTACGAGAAAGGATTTTGTTCCTCCAGGACACTAGCCTACACACAACTACAGAAATAAGACAGGCAATAGGACAGTGGGCCATGGGAACAGCCTACTGGTCCTTGGCCACAGATACATGTTTAGGGGTAGCTATCTTATGTTACCAGATACAGTTTTCCTTGATAAAACTTCTAGATCTGATACCAGGAAGGGTTTTAATTTAAGATATAAAGATAGCAAATAAGCTATATAGACTGATTAATTTTTATGGTCCACAAACTAAAGCTGCAAGAATAAAGTTTTTCCAAACTGTACATCCCTTTTTACATTCATCCCAAAATGGTATTTTAGGGGAGACTTCAACTGTGGATTGAATATATCAGACAGGGGGAAAAAGACAGTGACAAAAAAGTATTTTGTGACATGTCATTTCTAAAATCCATGATCCTAGATGTTAACTTGGTAGATGCATATCATAAACATACAGGGCAAGCTCATCCAACTTTTCAAAAAGAACCCCTGGCAACCAGGATAATTTTTTTTCTTCATCACACAGACATTACACATAAAAATATAACCATACTGCCAGCAGAATTCTCCTACCACAATATGCTGTGTTTACAAATTGAAGAAAAACAAGGGTTAAGTAATGGTCCAGGAGACTGGAAGTTTAACTCCTCACTATTAGTAGAAGAATTGCAATTAAATCTAAAGTGTTTTATACAGGCATGTAAATCTGTATATGTTCTGTGTACACATCATGTAATATGGTGGGAAGACACATTGGCTGACCTTAAAATTGAGCTAAAACAATATAGAAAAAATAAAAGAAACAGCAAACATTTAGAATATTTACATAACAGGAGAAAATGACAACACTTACTAACTGCTGAGTATACAACTGGTCAAAACTTGCAAGACCAAGTACAGCTAATTAAAGACACTATGAAAAAAATTAATTCACAACAGGAACAGAGTTTAGTATATCAACAAAAATATGGCACACAAGGCAATAAGGGGAAAACGTGCCTGTATGAAAATAATAATGCTAAAATAAAACAAAAAACATATGTATGGTTTAAAAAATACTGAAAATCTAGAATGTACAATGCAGAAATAATAAATGTGGTTCAAAATATGTTGTAACGTTGTTCCGCACTACTACGCAGCATCTACCAGGGTTTGACTCTTTCTTTCAGGCATTCCAAGTCCCTAGGTTGGATAAAGTACAAAATGACATGCTGGAAATAGATATACAACCACAAGAAACAGAAAGAGCCATATCATCCTTACAGAATAATGAAATGCCAGAAGGGGATGGACTAACAACAGAAATTTATAAATATATAGGAAAGGACCTGAGTACCGAACTAGCGAAGGTTTACTACCATCTTGAACAACCAGAATCCTACTTTGAAGATGCTAAATAGTAGACTTATATACTTATTTAAGAAAGGAGACAGACAGGATATTAATAAATGGAGGACAACCAATTTGTTAAATACTGATCATAAACTGATGGCAAAAATTCTAAACACTAGGTTAAAAGAGGTGGCAAAATCAGTAATCATGGAGGCACAGAGTTGCGCAGTACCAGACAGATCTATCACAGAACACTTAATTTTAGTGAGGGAACTCATGTCCCAAAAACATCAAGACAACGTTCAGGGCTTTCTGCTTTCACTTGACCAGAAAAAAAGCATTTGATTCTGTGAGTCATGCATTTCTCTGGACAACTTTGCAAAAATATAACATATCATCTAAATTCATAAACTGGATCAAATGTCTATATAAGAATATGACTGTAACACCAGTAGTATATGGATGGCCAGGTCCAATGATTCCAGTTCTCAGAGGGGTAAGACAAGGGTGTTCTCTAAGTCCACTGCTGTATGCATTTTGCATTGACTCACTATTGAGAGCACTGAATGAATCACCAAGAATATTATCTATTTATGCAGCAGCAGCAGGTAGATTACCATACCAAGCATTAGCATACACTGATGATGTGTGTACCATCACACAAAATGCACAATCAGCTTAAGAGTGTATAGTGACATGTCATGAGTATGGAACCATCTCAGGGACAGAGTTAAATAAGGGAAAATGCAAAGGGTACCTACCACACACTCCAGAAAAGCAGATAAGGGTGATTATGATGATACCAGAATAACCAATTCATATTTTGGGTATTACTAATGGAACTGCAAAAGATGATATGGTAAACTGGACAGAAAAAATTAAACAAGGACAATCTTTGGTACATCAGTGCAATAGATGGAAATTTAGCAAGAAAAAAAGTTTGTTTAAACAAAACCTATCTTCTACTGGTCTTTTTGTATTTAAGTCACATATTCCCACCACCAAAGCAGCTGGAAACCATGATCTTATGTATTTTCTTCCAGGCAGTCTGGGGCAGCAGGCTCTATCCAATTAAATGGAACATCCTTTATTTACCAATAAAGCAAGGGGGCTTAGGCATGGTAAATCCTATAGCCTTCTTCTACAGCATATTCTTCTTTACAAATCTACACCCAATACTGCTTAATAAAGGATATAGTTGGGTGCTTTTAGTATATACTGCATATCAAGGGTGGTTCACTCAATGGGATCAAGATAGGCCATACCCCATCAGAAGGTGTAATACGGCACAAGAATATTTGAGGGGAAATCTTTGTAAAAATTAAGAGCTGGAAAATTTCCAGTCAACTCACAATAACAAAAACTAGGAACGTTTTATATGCTTGGATTCAGGAAAATAATTTTCAGGAAATAGAAGTTTTTCCCAAATGTCCTCCCCAATATTTGTCAGATTTACTACACCTATTACAAGAAGAAAGAATATCCCCAAAATTATGGGATATACATTGATTGAATTGTCACTTAAAACTAAATGTGAACAATAATCAAAAATACAAAACTATGTAAGAAAGAATGTGCAGTAGGCCACTTTGTAATCAAGAGCTTGAAACTGAAACACATTTCTTTTTCACATGTTGGTACAGTACTGTATAGCAGGTTGAATTCGCATCCTCCAGATTTTGTGGATTCAACCTGCCTGACCTATTCGCGTCCGCTAGAATTAGCGCTTCTGCAGTACCGGTAAATGTAGTTTACGATGATATCTGCCTTCAGTGTTAAACTGTGAATCTCAATAATAATTAGCCCATACAGGTTTCAGCTGCTGTCGATTTGCCGGCAGTTAACAGACACACCCTGCATTCTTCACTACTTAGTGATGTGCACCACAGTCAGTAATTTGCCAGTAACTTGTCTCATTCCGGTCGTTTGTTTACTCGCTCGTAAGGACTGTCGAATAGAAAGGACTTTTTTTTCAGCTAATGCCGGTTAGGTTTTATGATTATGAATGATTGATAATGAGGCTACTGTACATCCCCCCTTCCTCCTTACTCATTGTCACTTGCCAGAAATCATTCAGTGGGAATCGTCAATATTAGCGAGCGAGTAAATAAACAACTGGAATGAGACAACTTACTGGCGAAAACTAAAAAGCAAAACAATTGAGTTACAATTTCTTTGTTTTCGAGTGCTCCCTCCTGCCTCCTTGGTCCTCCTGACTCTTGTTGTTTTCATCTTACTCATAACAATCGGTAGAGTGATATCTTTTGTGATGCCATACTGATATAATCTTTATTTTGTATTGAAAGTTTTTCTTTTCTTTCTGAGTGCTCTCTTCCACCCTCCAACTGTCCCTCCTTCCAACTCCATTGTTGTCCAACCTGCAAGTCTGTGTGCTATGTGTTCTCTTTCACCTGACCCTCCATCCTATGTGCTGCACTAAAAAAACTCTTGTTTTCATGCTGTTATAGTAACATGAGGTTTCAGATTATTATCACGTTCATGTTATTTTCGCTGATTTTTGCCAATAGTGAATATAGCGAAAATAATCAGAACGCGAAAATAACCTGCTATACAGTATATATTAGGGTTATGGACAGCACTAGAAGTGCTCTTTTCAAGAAGCGCCATGGGATCTTTAACATCCACCTAAACAACCACGGACAACACCTAAGGAGTGCAGCACTCCCCTTATGCTGCACTACAGTGTCAGTACTTGGATTTAACCCAAGTGTCTGGTGTGGGGATAGAACCCACAGCCCTCTGATCTTCCGGCCTCAGAGGCGACTGTGCAACCTGCTGAGCCTCTGACACTGACAATCCCTCTGTCCACCACCTCCCCGTACTCTGGTATCTCCTAAAGGCGACTCTTTTTCTCCCTATTTTCTCCATGACCCCCCTGTTCACCCAACTAGACTTCTTTGCCCTCGCAGTCTTACTCTGGGCCCTTGTATATGTTGCTATTTCCTTCTCTATCCCCCATTTAATGATCTCCCACCTCTGATTAGTGTCCATATCTGGGATGATCCCTGCTAGAGCCCCCTGCACTATATCCCTCATCTTCCCGAAGTCAGCTCTTCTGAAGTCTACCACCCTTGTGACTTATCCAACTCCCTGTTTCCCCATGTTTATCCTAAACTACACTGAGTGATGGTCACTCCCTGCCAGTGGTTCCTCCAGTCTCAGCTCCCTCACAAACTCACCATTTGCCAGTATAAGGTCAAGCGTGTTCCCTACCCTGGTCGACTCATTGACCATCTGCAATAGGATGCTGACCTGGAAGGCTTCCCGAAGTACTTGCTCCCTCCTATTTGTTGTACCTGGGGTACCTCAATATACCCCTGGCAGGTTGAAGTCACCTACAATCACTGTACTTCCCTTTCCACAGATCCTTCTGACCTGCCCTGCTAGCTCCCCATCTTACTTCTCGGTCTGAGAGGGTGGCCTGTAAACCACTCCAGTCTTGAGGGTCCTATGTTTGGAGACCTGAATCTGCACCCTTAAAGCCTCTGTGTTACCCCCCCGATGCATTACAGTCCTTCCCTCACGTACAGCACCACCCCTCCGCCTTTCCCTTTTACCCTGTCCCTCCAAAATAGCTTATATCCTGGTACTGCCAGGTCCCAATCATGGTAGTGGGTGGCCCATGTCTCAGCTATGGTTGCCATATCCACTTCCCCATCTGCCATGAGGGCCTGTAATTCTGTTACCTTGTTCCCCAGACTCCTAGCATTTAATGTTACCACCTCCACCCTGCTTCCTTTTTTGCGCCCCCACCTGACTTCTCCCCAAGTACCCTATCACCAGCATGGGGGGTAAGCTCATTTGGCCTCCCTGCTTGAGCATCCTGCTGGGCTTCTGTCCTCTTGCCACCCTCCCACCCATTTAAATTCATGCTGTTTTCCAAGTACTCCTCCAGCTTCCATTTCAGGAGCCTCTTACCCTCCCCACTCAGGTGAATCCTATCCATGATGTAGATCTCCCTCCCCCCCATGTGCTTCCCCATCCCCCTACCAGTCCATACCCTATAAGTCATCTTACTATGAAGAGTGTTGGATGCTGGCCCCTCCTACCCTCATTTGTCACTCACCACCTTAACAAAAGAAAAAAAACAAAAGAATAACATAAAATTACTGTACAGAAGCAATCCCAATTAAATTCCCATTCTGTGTACCTAAGTACATTATCCATTTACCCCACACCCTGGAAAATCTAGGTAAGGCGTTCAGCCTTTAAAATACTACTTGACAGAAAGAAGCTTCTTTAAGTGATACCTGCTTCCACCTCTGAAGGGATGGGAGGGTAGTGGACCTTTAATTAAAAAGTAAAAGTTGTTTGGCTTCTAAGGCAACATCAGACACAAAAACTCTTATATTGCTGAGAGGAAACGTACATAAGATCTGAGTCCCCTAAAATCCAAAAAACTGAAGACTTTAGAATGGGGAATTTTAGGACATCTTCCAAAGAGTCAAAAATATTGGCCCACCACGGTTTTAGTAAATCTTTGACAGGGCATGCCTTAACTGTAAATATTGACAAAACTCTCTTGGTGGCAAATTACATTTATCTTGTAAATCTTGGAAAGTAACCATTAAACCCAGCCCCCAATCCACTAAATCACTCAAGGTTTTCACCCCTTTAGTCAGCCAGCAACCCCACTAAATAGTAGTGTGTCCAAGCTGCAGTTCTGGATTTCCCCACAATGGATCCCATTTGCCAAAGAAAGAGGCATCCAATCCCAAAATCTTCCAACCCCCCCCCCATCCACCGTTAAAATCACTTAGGGTCTGTGAGAACTGAAAAGTGTGTCCCCGTGTTCTTTATGGGAAGTACCAATGGGGTCTCACCCACCAAACACTGTTCAACTTCCACCCAAAGTGGGGGGGGGGTTCCATCCAAGGTTGAAACCCAGTTCAAAGTCTGTTTTATTCCATGACATACATGATACACCCAAAGCCAGGGTGTATTCCAGCTGCCAGATATCCCAGGGGCCCAAAGTGTCTGCCTACTAAACCTAGGGAGGACCTTTCCCAAATAAAATCAGCAAAAACTCTGTCCAGCTTAACCCAATAGCCCTAGGGAATAATAAAATATAAATTACATAGTTTATAAAAAAGGCGAAGGAACACCATAATTTTAATAGTAGCTATCTTTGCCGGGAGAGACAGATTAAGTTTCCTCCAGCATAGCAGATGCACCTTAACTACTCCAACACCCCGGTTAAAATTTTAGAACACATCTTTGTAAACTGAGTGGAGACATGCATCACCAAATATTTCACCCATCGGGGACCATTTTAAGGTATGGGAACCCAGCATCACCAACTTATTGTCCACATTAAACAATGGTAAAATCTCTGTTTTGTCCCAATTTATATGCAACCGTGAAATAGCATTGAAGGAAGCAAAGATTTCACATGCTTTCGGAAATGAGGATTCCACCCTCGATAGCAACAGTAACAAATCATCTCCCCACTGTAATCCCCACAACACCAGGATTCTGTGATAGCACCAGATTTAAAGGCTTGATAGCAGGCAAAAACAATAATGGACTGAGTGGACACCCTTGTCTTGTACTTCATGAGAGTGAAAAGGGCATTGACAGCATCCCGTTAGCCCATACTCTCACCCATGAGTCTGTTTAGAGACTATTAATACAGCGCCAGAACTTCAGGCTCAACCCTGCCCTGGCAAGCACAAAATGTAATTACCTTCATTCAATGGAGTCAAATGCTTTTTCTGTATCTAAGCTTACCAGGTAGAAGACTTGGTTTGCTGGCCAAGGCACCTAGCTTCACCTGAGCTCTTTCCTTCTAAGACTGCTTGAAAGGCAGAGTAGAGAAACTTACCAGAGCAAGGGAGAAGGATTAAGACTTAGTTTGGCTAAGCAGATTTACTGTGTGGTGGTGTTTTGATTTTACTCACAGGGATTGCTACTGTTTGTGGCTAACATTTCATTGCTTTATTTTTCTCTGATTCAAATTGTTGTTGCTGGTATACCTTCTTCTGCATTATTACAAGTGTGCCTACAGGTGTGTGCTAACAGATTACTGCTGTAATCTTCTGATTCAAATTGTCTTTTGCAAGGTATATCTTCTGTTACTGCTTTATTTTCTCTGGAGCAAAGTGTTTCTTACAGGGTATATCTTCTCTGAAATTACTGTATTACAGGTGGAGCTTACATTTTGTGACTTTTTATCATTGGGCTAAGCAAAATTACTGTTTGACACTGTGTTTTATTTTATTCTTGTTTGTTGAAAAGGTTTGTTGTCTCAGAGGTGTTTCAGTCTCCTTCTCACATTGAAGGAGCTAATTGCTTTCCTCCCACAGCTCTTCCAAAGGATTAGGTGTGTATGTGGGGGTGGAGCTGGCAAACTGTCAGTAATTTCCAACAGAAAGAAGGGTTAAAAAGTCAGGTTAGTTGATATCTTGTAGGTAGAAGACTTGGTTTGCTGGCCAAGGCACCTAGCTTCACCTGAGCTCTTTCCTTCTAAGACTGCTTGAAAGGCAGAGTAGAGAAACTTACCAGAGCAAGGGAGAAGGATTAAGACTTAGTTTGGCTAAGCAGATTTACTGTGTGGTGGTGTTTTGATTTTTTACTCACAGGGATTGCTACTGTTTGTGGCTAACATTTCATTGCTTTATTTTTTCTCTGATTCAAATTGTTGTTGCTGGTATACCTTCTTCTGCATTATTACAAGGTGTGCCTACAGGTGTGTGCTAACAGATTACTGCTGTAATCTTCGATTCAAATTGTCTTTTGCAAGGTATATCTTCTGTTACTGCTTTATTTTTCTCTGGAGCAAAGTGTTTCTTACAGGGTATATCTTCTCTGAAATTATTACAGGTGGTGCTTTACAGGTTTTACAGTTTTATCTAACATTAGGATAAGCTTTCAGGGTTACTCCATTTGTTGTTGACTGATTGTTTCTGCTCTTACCTCCTTGTTCTTTCGTCCGTGGTTCTTCTTTTAGGCAGGGAAGGGCCCAGCCACCCACCCCATCCCCAACCACCCCACGCTACACTCCTTTATAGGGTACCACAGTTGTGACATTTCCTGTGGCAGAGCAGGAAGGGGCGGATCAGTGGGGCCTCCACAAGGTGATCTCATTTAGGGGCACTAGTAATTTAACTTGTTATAACAAGTTAAACAAAGCACAATTAAACCATTACTTGCATTTTTTTCCTTTTTTTCCTTCTAATTACTCTGACTAGGTTACAAACCCAGCAACTTATTTGATATGGATTTCATTAACTGCAGGTACTGTGGAACAATTTTCAGAAGGACAGTCTTACAGGATTTAGGACACTGTCCTACATGCTGGCCTTTGGAGATCTTCGGTCTCAGCTCCGGGCAGCATGGGCAGAGATTGCACGCCTAAATTTCATATTGAAGAGGAAATACATTATAAGAACCACCCGCCATTTCCCCAGCATCCAACAGAAAAACCTCGACCGCAGAGGGTAGTTGGTCCAGGAGGTTGGCAGGTGGTTAGGAGGAGCAAATCAGGTGCCCCATCACTCTCTGCTCTCCAACACATTACTCCAAAACCATATAAACGCTACAAACAGGTATCTGCCTCTATCTCTGAAATCAAATAAAGAGGCAGAAGACACTGCAGAGCAGGACACTGCGGCACAGGAGCTAGCACAACAATACTCACCCAAATCAGGAACCAAAACTAAACAAGCACAAAGGAAATCCAAAAAACTTCTGATCATAGGAGACTCCATGATTCGGGGAGTTGATTCCCATCTCCAGCCAGGGGTGATGGTCAGATGTCTCCCAGGTACATCAGCATGGAGAGACACTGACCGCATTGCTAAAATTGTTCACAAAGCAGGAGAAAACATTGATGTCCTAGTACACATAGGGACTAATGATCTCGCCAGCCGGTCAGTTGTGGAGACCAAGGAACACCTGACTAGGCTGGGTGACAAACTATCATCTATTTCGTTCAGTATCTCCTTCTCTGAGATCCTGCCAGTCTGGGAGAAGGAACAGATGGACGGAAGGTCAGAGAAGGAGATAGGGAGCTAAACACATGGCTCAAGGACTGGTGCCAGGAAAAAGGACACAGATTTGTAGGGAACTGGCAACAGTTCTGGGAGCGAAGTTCTTTAAATTTGATGGACTGCATCTGACTAAAGAGGGAGTCAGTGCATTGGGGCAGAAGTTTGACGTCTTTGCAGAATATTTAAACTAGCAAATGGGGAGAGGGTGCAGCACCCCATACGTCGAATGGGAAGAACACCCCTCCCCCCTCAGCTAGTGGTCAAACAGGAATTCAGCGTGTTTGCCATTCATTTGCATCACCAGGTAAGAAAAAAGTTTGTCTCCCCATACGATGCACAGGGGTAATGCCAAACTTCACCCAACAACTAACACACCAAAATCTGGCCAATGGAAAATCATGTACACAAATGCTCACAGCCTGGGAAATAAGATCCCAGACCTGCAGGCAATAATGTCAGAGGCTAAACTGGACATAGTAGCAATTAGTGAGACGTGGTTTACCAGTAACCACACTTGGAGACTTCAGTACCTGGCTATGTATTGTTCAGAAGAGACCGAGGTGCAAAAGGGGGAGGAGGCCCTGTATGTTAATGAAAATATCAAAGCTACAGAAATTCAGAATACACATAAGGAGCCAGAAGAACTGTGGGTCACCCTGGAAACAGGAAATGGGACAGCCATAAGAACTGGGGTTGTCTACAGGCCCCAGACCAGAGGGAGGACATAGACACATTACTGTTAGAAGATATACAAAACATGACAGCTAAAGGGAGGTTCTGATAATGGGAGACTTCAACATGCCAGATATAGATTGGTCAATACCAGCAGGAACATCTGCCAGAACTAGACTCATAGTGGATTCCCTGCAGGGGAGGGCCTCAAACAACTGGTACAGCAACCCACAAGAGACAGGGCTATCCTAGATCTAGTACTGACTAACAAAGAAGGGATCACAGATCTCCAGGTAGAAGGTCACCTGGGGTCCAGTGACCATCACATGGTATGGTTCAATTTGGCTACTACATCTAAATCATCCCATTCCAAGGCAAAATATAGGGACTTCAGAGGAGCTGACTTTGATAAGATGGCCAACAGAGTTAAGCTAGCCCTGGCAAAAAGAAACACAGGTGAGGAGGTACAGGCAAAGTGGGCAAGCATTAAGGATACAATACTTGAAGCAACATCCCATTGTGTTAGACAGAAAAGGAAGTGCAAAAGAAGAAGGAAACCACTTTGGTTCTCAAATACAGTAGCAGAAAAGGTCAGAGCCAAAAGGCTGGCCTTCAGAAAATATAAGGGAACACAGCGGGATGAAGATAGGAGGCATACCAAACTGCCCTAAGGGAAGCAGGTAAGGCAGTAAGGCAGGCAAAGTCCCAAACTGAGGAAACACTAGCACTAACAGTAAAAAGAAGGTGACAAGACTTTCTATAGATAAATTAGTGAAAGGAGAAAGTCCAGAGGGGGTATTGCTAAGCTTAATGGAGAAAAGGGGCATGTGAGGAGGAGGACCCTGTAAAGGCATCTATCCTAAATAGATACTTTTGCTCAGTATTTACTGAAGAGAAGGTAGGCAGGGCCCACAGCTCAGCATCATGGACACAGGGGAGGGAGGTGAGCACTACTCCCTCTACAAAAGAAAGGGTCCCACAAGAGCTTGCTAAGCTCAGGGTGGATAAGGCAATGGGACCTGATGGCATACATCCCAGGGTACTTAAGGAGCTAAAGGAGGAACTAGCAGAGCCATTAGCAGAATTGTTTAGTGAGTCTCTGAGCACAGGAGAGGTCCCAGAAGACTGGGAGAAGGGCTCATGTGATCCCGCTCCACAAGAGTGGTAGCAGGGAGGAGGCGGGGAACTACAGACCAGTCAGTCTTACCTCAGTAGTGGGCAAGATTATGGAGGCACTCCTTAAGGAAAGGATAGTGCAACACCTGGAATCCATAGGGGCACAGGATCCAAGACAGCATGGGTTTACAAAGGAAGGTCCTGTCAAACTAATCTCATAGATTTCTTTGACTGGGTAACCAGAGTGGTGGACCAGGGGAGCAGTTGATGTCGCCTACCTTGACTTCAGCAAAGCTTTTGACACTGTTCCACATAGAAGATTGATAAATAAGCTAGGTAGGCTCGGGGTGGGTCAGAAGTTGGTCAACTGGTGGCAAACTGGTTGACTGGCAGAAAACAGAGAGTGGTGGTAAATGGTATACAGTCAGAAGAGATGCAAGTCACAAGTGGGTACCTCAGGGATCAGTCCTGGGGCCAGTCCTATTCAACATCTTCATTAGTGACCTCGCAGATGGACTAGAGGGTAAGGCTTGTCTGTTTGCAGATGACACCAAGATCTGCAACAGAGTAGATGATCCAGATGGGGTGGGCAGAATGAGAAGAGATCTGGATAAACTAGCAAAATGGTCAGAAGAGTGGCAACTGGATTTAATGAAAGAAGTGCAAAATCATGCACATAGGGAAGAGAAACCTGAAGCCACTTATAGGCTGGAGGGGAGTTGCTAGCAGTCACAAAGGAAGAAAGAGACTTGGGCATCATCATCACTGATGACCTAAAATCATCCAAGCAGACCTCTAAAGCAGTAGGTAAGGCTAGGGGGTGTTAGGGTGTATTAGTAGGGTATTACAAGTCGTAAGAGGGAGGTAATAATCCTCTGTACAAGACATTGGTTAGGCCCCATCTGGAGTACTCGTGCAGTATTGAGGCCACACCTTCACAAGGACATTAACCAAATTGAGGCAGTCCAGAGAAGGGCAACCAAAATGGTGCAGGGACTGCATCAGAAGACATATGAGGACAGATTAACGGAGCTCAATATGTATACCCTTGAGCAAAGGAGGGAGAGAGGTGATATGATCGAGACATTTAAACACCTTAAGGGCATAAACAAGGTGAAAGAGTCTAACATGTTTAAATATAAGAAAAATTGCAGGACAAGAGGACACAGCATGAGATTAGAGGGAGGCCGATTAAGGGGAATGTGAGAAATCTTTTTCACAGAAAGGGTGGTAGATGCATGGAATAGCTACCACAAGAAGTGGTGGCTATGAATACAGTGCAGGGCTTCAAACAGGCATGGATAGGCATAAGGAGCAATACAAATGACTATGAATAGATAGGTCACTGATAGAGCAAAGTACGATGGCACATTTATAAGGTAGAAAAGAAATGGGCAGACTGGATGGGCCTTATGGTCCTTATCTGCCGTCAACTTCTATGTTCTATGTTTCTATGTTACCAAAGCTGCAGAGTCCAGCCTGCCCACTGCCACCTGGATCAGGTCTACAACTGCTTGCAAATTGTCACTGCCTTGACATCCCTTCATGAAACCTTATTGAGCCTTGCTAATTAAAAGACCCAACACACTCTCCAATCACATAGCAAGAATCTTAGCCAAGATTTTGCAATCCACATTTAGAAGTAAGATAGGTCTATAATTAACGCATGACGAAGGATCCTTCCCTGGTTTTGGCAGGTCAGTGGCAACAGCTTCTTTCATAGACTCAGGTGAAGTACCTAATTCCCCCACTAAAAGAAGAAGCTCCAAAAGTCTGGGAGATAGCTGGGGCTCAAACACACGAAAAAAGCTCAGCCCATCTGGGCCCAGTGCTTTACCTGGGGACAAAGGCTTAATTGCTTTCTGAATGGATTATAGAGTCATATCCTCCTCCAGTGAGGAAGCTAAAGTGTTTGGCAATCTTAGAACTATAAGATGTTCAAAGAACGCCTCATAATCTGCCTGTGAGGGGTGACCCGAGGAAAGATATAACCTCTAATAAAACCCTCTAAACTGTTCCACTATGTAAGCCATGTCTGAAATCAACTCCCCATCATCCCCTTTTAAGAAAGGATCTATGTTTCCATAGCCTGCTTCTTCAGTCTGTAAGTCAAAAGTTTACTGGTTTTATCCCCTGATTCCCAATACGCTTGTCGAAGAAAAAAACTGAGCCCTCAGCACTTTCTGTTGAAATATACTATTGGGCTGCTTTTTGCAACTGACCAGCTCTGGGATCTTCCCTTCCTGATCAGACAGAGACTTATAAACATCTTTCTCAAGCTGCCTAATTCATTCTGTAAGTACCTGCACCTCTGCTTTCTGCTTTTTGTTAACAAATGAGACATACGATATAATTCTACCATGACTGAATGACTTAATTGCATCCCATAATACAAAGGAGGAAATCTCTGGGGGGGAATTTGAAAGAAAATAGAAATCAATCTCGCTAGCCAGCCTTTGTCTAAAATCCCTGGAGGTTAACAATACAGGGTGAAACTGCCAGCAAGGTGTCTTCACTGAGGTCAGACCATTGGGACTGGGGCGTGATCCTATAAAATTATCGAATTATGCGAAGCCCCTAAAAAGTCTGAAACAGGGACTTGACTGTCTCAGAGGGTCCACCCAGTCATCAAAATTTAAATAAATAAAAAAAATTAAAATAGCGGAGCTGCACAAAAAATAATCTAAAAGGCTGTAAGATTTAAAAAGTAGTGATCAATAAATGAAATCCTTGCTAGTAGGATTTAGCATTCTCCAACAGTCAACAACCTTAAATTCTTCACAAAATCGTAACAAAATTTCCCGAGATTTGTGATGAGAAGGTGCTCTTTTTTCCACTGGAGACCTACAATTATTGGGTCCATAACAAAATGAAAATCCCCACCCATGATGAGAACCAGAGGCTGGGAGTACCAATCAACAATAGTGTGAATCAGTTGGAAGAAAAAATCTGGGGAATCCATATTTGGAGCATAAATATTTAATAGTAAAACAGAAACACGCTCCACCTTTCCCAATACTAGCACCCACCTCCCCTCGCTGTCAGAATCCCATTTGTCCACCATAAGAGGACAACTCTGCTTCATCAGAATAGACACCCCTCTCATTTTAAAAGTAAAAGAACTGGACTAAGCTCTCCCCACCCATTTCTTTGCTAGAAGATTTGCATCTCTATTTAGTAGATGGGTTTCCTGTAAAAAAAAATAATATCACCTATACAGAATTTAAGATACATCAACACCTTTCTACGACTGATGGGGATATTTAAGCCCTGTACATTCTAGGTCAGAACAGACAACTGGATCATAACAATTTCAAATCCAAATCTTTTGGTGTAACAATCCATGCAAAACCCCAGACGGTAAGTGATAACCCCCTTTTGCCAGCATCCAGACTCCCACAACATATTATATCAATCATTGTTCCACAGACATTCAGCAACAGTATCAAATTTCCCACCACCCCAACCTGACACCCCAAGATAATCAACCTTTGAAACAGCAGCATCAAGAACATATACCTCCCTCATCCCCACCCAAACCGAAGGTACCCTTCATTATTCCAATAAACAAAACAAACCCATGTAAGTCCAAAAAATACCACGCCCCCCCAAAAAGTAATCATCAGGAGTCAGAACCATTGGGCTAGTGAACCCCCCACCACCAATTCCCCCTAGGTCCCCTGCAGGTGTGGGGGTGGAAACCCTACTTTGGTCCCACTAAGAGAAAGAAGGCAAAAAAGCAGTAGTCTCCCCCACCTCTGCAACTTAAAGAAGGAGAGAAAACAATATCCAAATGCCCCTATCTGTAACACATGATCTTCAGCTAGGGGCCCACTATCCCCCCCTCTCCAAAAAGTGCCAAGAATGTTTTGCTGCTAAAGTTTTCCAATCTCTTAAATATATCATGAACCAATCTCCCCCAAGTCCCCTAGTCAAAAACCCTTGCAGAATAATACTAGACAATAGGGAAGCACAGTAAAAGGGTATGTTATAGATCCCAGCATCACTTGCTCAACACTCCCTCATTAGACAACACTGTAAGAAGAAAAAGGAACAGATAAGCAAACACAGTAAGAGTGAATATGTGAATAAAGGCCCCTTTACAGAGGTAGTCAGCTATCTTCAAGTCTGCAGATTTGGCATCAAACTTGCTACTGCAGTCACTGTAGTCTCCACATCCTGACCACTGCTGTTCACAGATCTTAGGGTAGCCCCTCCATCTATTGCAGAATCAAGAGACATCTTACAATTCAAAGGCTCGACCTGGTTTAGCTCCAAGACTGACTGGGAGGCTGCCGTCAGTTCATCTTCGGAATAGTCTGCCCACTCCATTCCAGACCCATTCAATGTGTGTATGACCAACTCAGGAGAAAGTCTAGGGTACTCTGGGTCTGGAGTTGGTGATCTGTCCCCCAGAATTAACTCCTGATTGAATGGATCCACCACTTGCTCACTGGTCAGATACAGGGGTGCTGGCAACTAAACCATAGGAAGGTGGTCTTTTCTTCGCTACTCTCTGGTGCTTGGAGTATTACCAACCCCCCACAGCACCTCAACAAAAACCTCCTCCACTATTACTGGGATGATCAGCAGCCACCTGCCCCTCCTCAGTCTTATCTGAAGCAGAAAAATCCTGGTATGGCACATAATTTGAGACTTGTGAGGTTTTCTTATCCTCCAGAGATTTTAAAAAGTTTTGTGCCACCATCAGAGAGCCAAAACAATGCCATGCATTACCCCACCAAACATGCAGAATTGCAGGATACCCGAGATTAAACTTAATACACTGAGCCACCAGCTGTTTCTTAACTGAAGCAAATTCTTCCACTGCTCTGCAATCTCTTTGGAAAAATCCTGGAACAAATAAATGGAGTGACCATTACATTTAAGGGCTCTCCTTTCCCTTGCAAGTCCCAAAATATGTTCTTTTACAGAAAATCAAAGGAAATAGGCAAGGATGAGGCAGGGGGGATCCTCTCTGTGGCCTTTGCCCTAGTGAGCAGAAAGCCCACTCTATTTCTAAAGGACAATCCCAGGTGAAAGTTAGCAGAAGGGGGAAGAAGGCCTAAAGAAAATCTCCTAAGCTGTCCTTCTCTGTCCCCTCTGGGAGTCTGATAATCCTAATACTGTTCCTCCAACCTCGATTTTTAAGGTCATCCACTTTAACCCTTGCTGTGCTGTAGACTGATATATCAGTCCATAATTCCTATGCTTTCTAATTCTGTCAGCAGCCTAAGGGTTAAGGCATAGGGCTTGCACTTGTTTTTCCAAGACAGCAATACGATCTTCTTGCCGAGCCGTCAATGAGTTCAACTGCATGTAGTAATGCTCATTATCTGCAATCCTTAGCTCCACTTCCTCCACCTGGATCTCCAACTGCTGTAGTGAAGCCTTGATTGTGGGAATGTCCTGCACTAAGGCTTGCAGCATTTGCCTAATTTCAGTTAAGTCCTCTCGGTTAACTACCATGGATATTCCAGAGATCTTGGTGATGCTATCGGCCTGGGCCACCGCAGCCATACTGGTGTAGCCCTACAGAAAATCAAGAGACTGCCATAAAATCTGCACACCAGTCGGTAAGTCCACTCATCTGCCAATCTATTGAGCCCCAAACCCACAAGTTGCAGCAATCTTAGGAGCAATTTTATAGAAATGAATGCAGGGGTGAGACGGAGCTCCCCGCTCAGGCTGCCATCTCAATCCGCACCACACAGGAAGTCTGGTACTTCTTTTGTGTACCATTATTGGTTTGAGTTGAGTGCCCTCTGACAGTGAACCCTCAGTCTGCAGAATGTGCAAATTCATGTTATGAATCTTTTTAAGTTCATGTCCCTGTATGGTATAGGTTGTGACAAAGTTAACATGTGCCCCATAGTCTTTATCTCTGTTATGTACATGTGTAAGGTTGTGAAAATGCAAAATAATGCACTTAGGGCACAGAAACACAGCAGCAGAGTAGAAAATGGGTGGAGTGGTATTGACAACCACCTAGAAGGAAAAGGACCTGGGGATAATCATATCTGATTACCTAAAGGTGGCCAGACGGTGCTAGTGGGATACTGGGATGCATAGAGAGGTGTATCACCTGAAGAAAAATGGAGGTGGTGTTGCCCATGTATAGATCACTGTTCAGACCACACCTAGAGTACTGTGTCCAGTTCTGAAGACCAGGGGCCAGATTCACAAAATAAAATGGGACTAAGTCCCCCTGAACTCTAGTTGAATACCAAAATCTCTGCAGCTGCAGAGATTTCAATTCAAAGTCCCCAGCAGCTGCTGAGATGTTATGCTTGGTCCCACCAGCCATAACATTTTTCCACAGCTGCGAGGAAAAACACCAGCAAGCTGCCATAAATTGTGGAACCTTTGTGAATACCATACAGTAGCTGCAGAAAGAATTGCAGCTCCACAAGTGGCTGTACACATGTGCTGAGTTTTTCCTACAGCTGTTGGATTTTTTGAGGCTTTGTGAATCCAGCTCCATATCTCCAGATGGATATAGACAGAGTGGGGGTTGTCCAGAAGAGGGGAGCTAAAAAGGTACAGGGTCTGCATCGAAAGCCCTATAAGGAGAGACTAAAAGAGAGAGTTGAGGGAAAAGGGGGATATGATACAGAACTTTAAATACCTCACATGGGCAAATAAGACACAGGAGGCAAGAATTTTCAGAAAAACAGCTACTTAAGAAAAAGGAGATATGCTGTGAAAAATGAGAGGAGTAGATTTAGGGTAGATATTAGGAAGCATTTCTTCATGTAAAGAGTGGTGGATTCCTGAAACAGCCTTCCAGAAGATGTTGTGGGGTGAAAACAGTGGAGGGTTTCAGGAATGCAAGGGATAGGCATAAGGGAGTATTTTTTTCCATATAAGTGTTTGTAGCTCCTTCAGCGGGCCACAGCTGCCATCCACCAACCTACCAGACTCCGGTGCCTTTCCAGATCTTATGATGCTTATGCGTGTCCCAGCAGACCCCTGGAGCCAGCCTGGAGGCATCATCCTGCCACAGCCCCCGACCTTTTCCTGGTTTACTCCCACATTATCCCTGGACCTCAGATAGAGAGGTGCATGTGCGTGGAGGTGTGCTTGCACCCTCTCACTCCAGTGATGGTCCCATTCTCCCACCCCATTGGCCTAACACCCCTGGTTCACTCAGATGTGCTGCCTTCTAGCATCCACCTCAATAAGCCAAGTACCGAGGGATGCTCAGGTCCCTCCCTGGAGAGGAGATCTGCCTGATGGCAGCTCATCCTGCACTGCACACTCCCCCACCCGGTGCTGACCTCTGGTGACCAGCACTCACTCCTGAACACGGGTCATCGGTGAGGCAAGCGATAAAGCATCCAGCACCTCAGTCCTCTGTGCCACCAGGCCAGCTGGCATAAGGGAATCTTAACTTGAAAAGAAGGGGAGAAGGGAGAAACCAGAAGAAAGAGATGGAGATCAAGTACGGTCTGCGGTGATACTGTAGGTAGATACAAATGGACAGACTGGATGGGCCAAGCAGGCTTTATCTGCTGTCAAATGTTTCTGTCTTCAATCTACTCTTCAATTAAACATATGAAACAACTTGATCAAGAAGAGCTGCACCCCATGTACAGAATCTGCCATACATTTTTTCTGATCTATGTTTAAAGTCAGCTATCTTGCTGCATTTGTGCTTGCCATGTATAGGAATGTTTTTAGTAAAATGGAGGAGTGGGTTCCTGTCTTCTGGCTTCTGAAACAAATCAGTGTCCAACTATAATCTGCATTCTTGGTTATTAACAGATCTAGGGAATGGGCACTGAATCTACAGTATCACAAGTTACTGAAAACTTCAAACTGTAATTACTGTTTTCAGTATAGGCAACAGACCAAAGTAGCCCCTCTGTGTTTGTGGTACCTCACAGGGGTGAACAAGATTCAGGTGGGGTGTCTCTTTCAGAGAAGGAAAAGCACCAGAACATGGGGCCATGCAAGCAATTGGGCGGGGGAAGGGTAGAGGAATGTAAGGAAATTCTTATTCACCAAAACAGCCTGTCTAAAGAAATGGTAGGTATATTCAGATGCGATCACACATCTTTTCTGAATATAGCATTTTTATGTGCCAGCCCATTTATTTGGGTGGTGCATCTAGATGCGCCAGGTGTCCCCCAGCCTTTGAATATGTGGGTCTCACTCTTTATTTTTTTTATTTAATTTTGACCCCCAATTTTTTAAATAGTAATTTTATGCTGCCTTTATAAACATGACATGTAGCATTTATAGGATATGGCCAAAATCACCAGGTAGGTGGCCTGGAGGGAAGGGTGGAGAAATAAGCAGTACTGGGGGTGGGCAACCAGGTCCACTTAAAGGAGAACTGCTTTCATTCCAGGGGACCTACTGTATGTGCTTGCAACTAAGAAGAACAGTATCTGTGGCTACTACTAACAGTACCACAAGTTTTAATCACCTTTTTGTTGAATTTAGAACTATGGACAAAGAGTGCTGACAACTTTTATTTCCATTTCACGACATATAGGTAATGACACACATCTTGACCCGCTGTGAAATACAGTAATTAAGAAGTGCAGTAAACTATTAATCCTGACCAATTCATAATTTTCAAAAGTGTGAAACATAATTTCATTTTTATGTATGTGAAGGTCTGAGTGTTATTCACACAAGTGCAACCTCTTATTCTGAGTTGTGAGCAACAAAGTAAGCACTGTAATGAAGTAAATATTAAACTGTACTTTAGCTTCCTTATTTCTTCAAATTGCAATTGGTCACAGTAATGATATATTGTATACTTATACTGTTTCAATTAATGTTTCTATTTTCATTCATAGTATATTGATGCTGGTTCATCAGTGTCGATTTTGGTGAAAGTCATGGTGGTGATGCAATTGAGATTCATATAATCTGCTCACAAAGCACAGTCTACTTCAGGTGAATAATGCCAAAAAACAGCATTTTTTTTTGTAGCAATACTCTCATTTCACATTGTACTATATGGTCTTCTGCAATAATGTTAGTCTTAATGGGTTGTTCATTGTATATAGGAAACTTGTTATTTGAGATGAGTGCTGGTGTGTGACACAGTTTGTATGTGGGAGCGGGGGGGTGCAAATATCTTGTTACTGAAATATGATTGTGAATGCCACTGTTACACAGGTTGTGCATACTGGATATCTGAAACCTGTTGTTATATGTCAAACATTTTAAGATAATTAGCAAAATGAAGATTTATTTTTTAGTGTTCTTATACCAGTAGACGCTGACTACCTTCTGAATTATTTCAGTTAAATTTAATTGTATTCATTTGATTTAATTTAATTAAATTTCAGTTCTGAGCATACTCAGTAGGATATCAAATATCTATCCAAAAGACCCTACTGAGCATGTTCAGAATTGAAATATCAAATCTTCATAACATGGGAATGGATTAAAATATTTTCACCAAACCAGTGAAATGCATCATTTTGGGGCAAGCCCTATCTACCCAGAAAACTTCAGACCAAATTTCCAAACCATCAGGGTCAAAACCGATGACAAAAAAAACAAAACAAAATAAAAAACAACAAAAAACAGCAAAAAAACAAAACAAAACAACGACACACAATTGTTTCCTAAAATAGCGCTATCTGGATCTCAGAATCTGCACATCTGACTGGAATGAAACTTGGCAAATCAAGAAACTTTGCCCCCAAACCTCACATGCAAAATGTCATGGAATTATGTTGAACAAAGCTATTAAAGTACAAATTTAGGGGTTTAACATTTAATAGCCTACTTATCCCTAACTATAGTGGTGATTCTGTGCCACTATAATATTGTATGTAGATAAATATATAGATACTATTTGCAAAAAAAGTTTATTAATGTACTAGTTAGGATTAAAGCAACAAAAGTAGGGAAATGTAGCATTGGGATTTCCAACCCTAACACTCCACCCCCACCCACCAGGCAGCAGCAGGAAAAACCATTGCAGTTTCAATTCTCCTGTGTCTTTGCTAATCAGTCATGTGGTGTGCCTTGGGGCTGTCAGCCATAACACTCACCACACTGAATCATGAAAGAGGCTGAGATGTGGAGAGCATATGAGAATGGGGAGAGCATTAATGCTGACAACCCAAAAGCACACCCCATGCTTTATTAGCAAAGCTGCAGAACAGGTGAAGCTGTAATGTTGTTTTCCTGTTGCTGCCTGGTGGGTGGGGTGGGCTGTTAGGGTTGGAAACCTTAACTCCATATTTCCCTACTTTTGTCACTTTAACCCTAACTAGTGCACTAACAAAGTTTTTTGCAACTAATTTCCTTACTTTTTGAGATAGTATAATTGTGTCCTCATTTGTCTATTGAAGCATAGGGCCCTCCAGAGGGCCTGGAGGGCCCTATGCTCCCATCTCTCCTTAGATGTGAACATTTTGCAGATTTTGACTGTACTACTCCTTTAAACATTCTAGTCACTGCAATAGTAAGGACACCAGGATGCTGGGAAGCATTGGGAGGAGGATTGACAATAGGAGAAAATAGGTAATACTCTCCCCCTATAGAGCTCTGCTGAGGTCTCATCTGGAGTACTGAGCCCAGTTCTGGAGTTCTTACCTCAGAAAAGACATGGATAGGTTAGAGACAGTGCAACACAGAATGCAATGATGATTCAGGGGCAGCAAGGTAAAACCTATGAGGAGTGCCTCAGGGCAATAAATTTGCACTCATTGGAAACTAAATGAGAAAGTAGGGATATGATTGAGACCTTTAATTTTCTCAAAGGAATTAATAAAGTAATCTGCTAGGAATTATTTGGCCTGAGTACCAACTCACGGTCACCAGGTCACAAATGGAAGCTGGCAGGTGGGAGGTTTAGGAGAGATATGATGAAATACTTCTTTATGGAAAGGGTGGTAGAGACCTAGAACAGTCTGACAGCTGAGGTGGTGGGAACAAGCACAGTTAAGGGGTTCAAGCAGTCCTGGGATACAATGAAGGAATAGTGGTTACCTGGGCTGACAGAAACAAGGAAGAAAATTAGGGTAAAGTCCAGAATGGTTAGTACCCTTGGAGAACATTAGATTCCAAGAATGATCCCAAGAATTTAAGGGACACGGGCAGACTGGATGGACCATGGGTGTTTTACTGCCATCATTGTCTATGTTTCTATGTTAAAAGAAGATGATAATTGAAGGTAGTGGTATGGATCATAAAATCTAGATACACAAAACTGGGACTGGAAAAACATCTGATTGTTCTCCATGAAGGCACTTAGTGCAGTTAATTTAAAATTGATACAATATAAAACATTACATAAACTATACTGCACATCTTACCAAATGCATAAAATTGATCTCTGAGTGACTCCTATATGTGCAAAATGTAACACAGAAATTTATACTTTACTACACATGTTCTGGGAATATCCTCTAATCTGAAACAAAGTTAAAGAATTCTTAAATGATAATCCTACAATGGAGTTTGCTCTTTAAGGGGCAGACCAAGTTGCCCTGGTGCACCCCTTCCCTTTACCTGGAGATGGTGTGCTCAGAAGGGGAAGGGGGGCAGGAAGGAGGGACAGACAGAACAATAGGCAGGCAACAGGAAGGGAGGAGCTAAAGGGGGTACATAATGGTCAGCACAGGAGTGGTTTAGCCACTTTTGCTGAAGTTTTGATCATACACTAAACTACAGCACATCGGATTGGCAGATTAATTTGGGAGGTTTGTGCACCAGGATAAAGAGGTAAGGAAACAAACAACTGATGTGTTTTGAGGATATTTAAGGATTGCTTTAAAATATATATATATATATATATATATATATATAGGAAAAGAATCAGCAAGTGGATAGTTAATGGTAACAAGACTGTGTAATTCAAAAAAAAAAACAATGCTGTTACAGAACAGATGTGAAGCACTGAGGAAGGTTAGATGGTGGTAAATTGTGCATCGCCGCTTTGGGGGGGGGGGGTTGCGCTGAATGTAGCAGTGTTTGCCCGGTGGTGGCTTAGGAAAGGAAGAGGACGCGTGATTAGGGTGAGGAGCAAGCAAAGGAAAGACGAGCAAGCCTTCGAGCACTTGTTTTAAAAGGAGTTTGTTGGAGAGATGATCAGCATTGTGGCCAGCAGTGGGTCTGGTGAGACAATGGCACAGAATGAGCAATAGCTCAAGGAGAAGGGACAAAAAGTGGCAACACAGAGTGTTGGCCTGGGAAAGGCCTGGGACTGGGGCAGTTTTCATCTCAGAAGAGTTGGTTTTGCAGCACTGAGCATTGGCCTGGAAAAGACCTGGGACTGGAGTGATTTGTTCACCTTAGAAGAGGTGGTTTTTGCAATACTGAGCGTTGGCCTGGAGAAGGCCTGGGATTGGGGTGATTTTTTCACCTTGGAAGAGGTCTTTTTTGCAACACTGAGCATTGGCCTGGAAAAGGCCTGGGACTGGGGTGGTTTTTCACCTCAGAAGAGGTTGGTTGCCATGAGAGGCCTGGTGCACCAGGATAGCATGGGGCAAATATGGCCGGCCATATGGCATGACATCACACACCGTGGGGAGGCCGTGAGGTGAGCAGGTGGACCTGGCCATGGGTCTAAAAGGAGTAGTGGGGCCGATTAAGGGCTCTGGGGGGTGGGAACCCTGTGGGATTGCAAGGCAGGAGAAAAAAGGGAAAGGGTAGACGCTTGGAGGCCTGGTCGGCCGTGTAGCACCGTGCACCGTGCAACGGCGTGGTGTGATGTCACATGCCCTAAGGACCATGCGGTTCAAACAAAAGAAGGGACTGTGAAGTTTGAGACAGGCCTCAAAAGGGCAGACAAGGGGATATGAAGTGCATGGTGGGGGGGCAGCCCCAAGCTGGCAAGGTTTTGCAGCAGACAATGGGGAATCGGCAGGCAGGACTACAAGCCAGGGAGACTGAGAAGAGGACACAGAAAGGGGGGGCTTGGAAGGCAAGCAGCTGGTTGGAATTTTGAATTTTGGCCCCATTTCAGGTGGGGCAGGCAGGCCAGCAGAAGCTGAAGAATGAGCGCTACCCTACAGCGGGGGGAAGGGGGACCTGCTGGGGCATGAGGCGATAAGGGGAAGTAGGCCATTGGATTGGCCACGCGGCATGGTGTCACATGCCTTTGCAGGTGACAGAAAAGGAGGGCACAGTAGCGGGAGAGACAGGGAGTGGGGGACAAGTTTAAAAAAAAAAGGGAAAAAGGCACCAGAACAAGGGGACAATGGTGGAAAGGGACTGTGACCCTGGGGGGGCCGTGGGGTTGGTAGGGATACCGGCAGTCAACTAATAAGCAGTGTGAAGGAGTGGAGCAACCTGGGATACAAAGGAGCACAGAACAAGGGGCCAAATAGGCCCAGAAAGGTGGTGAAGGAACGCCAGAAGCCCGAAAATGTTTGAACAGGGGGCCTGGGAGATGGGGGGGCACACAAAAAAAAAGTCCAGCAGAATGTACAATGGGGATGGTTTCTGATACACAATTATGAGGGAAAGCAGAGGAAAAAGGTGGGCCTGGCTATGCGAGGGGTTAATTACAGCAGAGACTGAATAATAGAACTTTTGTCAGTTGTCTTCACAGTTTTGCAAGGAACAAGGAACATGGCACCGAAAAGGAGCAGGCCTTCAAAGGAAGACACTTACAGGGCTATTGTGGAGTTGGCAGACAAAGCCAACAGGATGTGTCAGATGGTAGAGGGGGAGGAACCAGGGAGATCTGGGGAGAAATGGAAAGTGGGGAAGGGAAAAGGGGCAGAGGGAAGTGGCTGGCTGGGAGGCCACACAGCCCAACTAGGGTACAGCCACCAATAGTGGTAACTCCCAGGGTGGCTAGTCCAGTACCTCTGCAGCCCAATTACCCAGTATTGTCAGTACCTCCCCAGGATCAGGTTGTGGTGCCCCCAGTGGAACCCAGACTGGATCCCCAGAACACAGGGGTTTCTCTGCAGCCACTATTATTGCAATCTACCATTCAGCCACAGGGGAACATACCAGGGAATCAGGAGGAAAGCAGGCAACAAGGAACGGACAAAGCCACAGATAGTGTACCTGGTTCTGTGGGAGAAAGCATCAAAGAATATATAAGTCAAATTATTTCGGCACTGGGGTCAGGGGGTTTGGGGCAGATAGAGTCAGCTCTGGCAGAGATTACATCAGATAAAGAGCTGATGAAGGAAGGGGAAAGAGGAATGGAGAATGAGGGAAAAGGAACAAGGGAGATAGGAACTCCAGTGATGACAGTAGGGGAACATGTCCCTCTGGCAACAAAAGAGAAAATATGGAAGGGAGAGTATGTGGACATATTTGCATTAGTAAGTCAGGAAGTGGCAGCAAAATATGAAGAAACAGAGAACATAGGAAAGAGTGAAATGGCAGCAGCAGTAGTGTTGTTGGATAAGAAAGAGGAGGACAAATTTACAAAAGGGACGACTTGGGATGGATGGTTTGTAGGTTTTGCCACATACTTTACTATAGCACTGGAAAAGAAGCCAGAGTTGGGCATCCCACTCATCACATACTCCCTGATAATAAGGCGAGCAAATGCAAAGGGAGGAGTGGGGTGGATATACTATGATGAATTCTTTCACCTGTGAATGGTGACATATGGGGATCTAAGAAGGGACATGAAACAATTAGATCTGTGGACAGATTATGTAACAGATCAGTCCATGCCAGAAGTGAAGATGGGGAAGAAGGGAGTGGTGCCCCAGAGGTGTTGGGGTTACAAAATGGCCTTTTGTTCTTGGCCACAATGCTGTTTTTGGCACGTATGCTCAAAATGTGGGGGAACACACCCGGCGAGCAAATGCAGATCGACATGGATACAGGGAGCCGAAGAGTCAGGGGGGCAAGGTACAGGTCAACAGTTTTTTAAAGTGGGGCAAGGGTATGGGGCAGGCATGGAATAGAGGGGGAAGAGGCAGGGGGCATACAGGAAGGGGGAGTCAGACTTACTGACTGGCCAGACCAGAAAAAGAACTATGTGGGAGACTGCAGCAGAGGGGAAGGGAAGAAAGCAGGGGATCAGTTTAAGGAAGCAAGAACTCCCATCAGGATAGATGCATGGGAAGATTGGTTGGAAAGATACCTGAATAGAAAAGAGGCAGAGACAATTAAAAAAGGTTTTCGGACAGGTTCTTCGTTACAGTGTGAGGGCCCGAGACAAGCGAGGGAAGCAAACAATCTGGGTTCGGTAAAAGGGAGAGAAGAAATTTTAAGACAGAAAATAGAGAAGGAAAAGGCAGCAGGTAGGGTAGAAGGGTCATATGATACCCCCATTGCAGAACATAAGAATTTCTCCGCTGGGCTTGGTCCCCAAAAAAACAACAGGGAGAATATAGGGTGATTCACCACCTGTTCTTTCGGAAGGGGACTCAAGGAATGATTTTATCAGCGAGGAACATAGTAAAGTGACATATGCTACATTAGAAGAAGCAGTCCAGATCATCCGAGCAACCGCTGATGCGTGGATGGCAAAAGCAGACATAGAGTCTGCTTTCAGATTGCTCCCAGTTAGGAGAGAAGATTGGGATCTGTTGGGCTTTAAAATCGGGGGACAGTATTATTTTGACAAAGCAATGCCCATGGAATGTTCCATAGCATGTGCTATATTTGAGGCATTCAGCACCAGTTTACAGTGGATAATTCAGGAAAAAACTGGTTACAAAGTGGTCATTCACTATTTGGATGACTTTATTTTAATAGGCAGTGGGAAGAGAGAGACAGAGGAAATGTTGGCCAGTTTCCAAGAGCTGTGCAGTGAATTAGGAGTTCCATTGGCACCGGAGAAAATGGAAGGGCACAGTAAGGTGTTAGAATTCCTGGGTATTGAGATAGACACCCAGGAGGAGGATTTTAGGTTGCTAGACAAAAAAGTGTAGAAGTTGAAGGAACTGATTCAAGTGCATACAAGTAGAAGAAGAGTACAGCTAAAACAGGTACAACAGGTATTGGGACACCTAAATTTTGCATGCCGGGCAATTGGACCAGGGAGGGCTTTCACCAAAAGGCTAGCAAGGGCCACAGCCAGAGTAACCAGACCACACCACTGGGTAGACATGACAAAAGGAGTTAAGGAACATTTTAAGGTGTGGGAGGAATTCCTCAGCACCTATAATGGCTGCTCCTTTTGGCAGGGGGATTGGGTTTGTAATATGGACCTGGACCTCTAGACAGATGCAACAGGGGGTCTGGGCATGGGGAGCTATTTGCGGGGCAGATGGTTTGCAGAACCATGGCCTGCAGACTGGGTGAAGAATGGAAAAGTAATGGATATAACATTGTTGGAGATCATGCCTATTTGGGCCTGCACCCTGGTGTGGGGGAAGAGCTGCACAACCAGAAGGTGACATTCTGGTGTGACAACAGGGCAGTGGTAGATGTTTTGAACAACAGAGCAGCCAGGTCAGAAACAGTCATGCAGGTCTTGCGACATCTGGTGCTAAGGGCTTTGAAACTGAATATGTCATTCAGAGCCAAACATAGAGAAGTGGGTACACAATACCCTGGCTGACAGCCTTTCCCGTCTGCAGCTGGATCATTTCCGGAGGCTGGTTCCAACAGCAGAGGAGCAAAAAACACCCATCCCAATAAACATCTGGGATGTTGGCAAGAGGGAGCAGAAATATTGTTTTGCAGCTCATGTGCACGACAGACTCTGAGGGCCTACAAGGGGGCCTGGAGGGTGTTTCAAACATTCAGGGCAGCACATCACGTGAAGGTAAGTAGGCCACTTGAAGAGGAACAGTTAGGGAAATTTACAGTAGAGCAATGGCAGAGAGGAACAACCCACACCACGATGGGAGTCTATCTAGCAGGGATTAGTGTAGTTTGCAGGCTGAAGGGTTGGAAGGACCCAACAAAGTCAATGTTGATTAGAAGAATGATGCAAGGATGGGGTAGATTAAGACAGATAGCTACAGATAGTAGAAGACCAGTAGAGGAGCAGTGGCTTGAGAAACTAAAAGGGGTATTACCGGCAATCTGCAGATCGAAAGATGAGGCCCAGCTTTTTCATTCGATTTATGTGGTGATGTTTACAGGGGCCATGAGAGTGAGCAAGGCTGTGGGACATGGCAGTAAAGATGGAAGGGGGTTGGAATGGGAAGATATAAACTGGGGGGTGAGAGAGATACAAATCAGGATCAAGAAATCAAAGACGGATCAAGGGGGACAGGGTTGTGCTATAACCCTGAAGGCACAGGAGGATGACACAGTGTGCCCAGCAAAGGCTTTGTGGGCTTACGCCGCAGAGCGTGGGGATAGGACAGGGAGATTATTTGTGCATGGAGACGGGAGAAATGTTACATATTATCAGGTCACGGCCATGCTCAAAAAAGGCATGCAGTTCCTGGAGGAGGATCCAGGCAATTACTCATCTCACTCCCTGCGAATAGGGGCTGCTTCACAGTGGGCAGCAACAGGTGAGACAGTGGCTAGTATGATGGAGAAGGGTCGCTGGTGGTCTGCTAGTTACAAGAGATACATTCGAGTATTGCAGTAAGGAGACTAATGTATCACCTGTGTTTTGTTTTGCAGATACTGAAGCACATTGGGGGGGTGGGGCATAGAGTTGGGTTATGGAAAAAGGACTAAGAACATATATAAGACAGTAATTATTTTTGCTTGCATTCTATTGGAAGAGGGAGGATCAAGGAAGTATGGATCTGAGGTCACTCCTACATTTACTGGGCTGAAAAGAGAGCTGAGAAAAAGGCTGGGGGGAAGCAGCTGTACCAAGATGTTAAGAAATGTAGGTTGGTTTGCTGTGGCATCCATGGGATGAGATGGGCACAACTGCTTCCTACCCTGAAAGAGATGAAAAAGCGACAACCCATTCCAGACCTAATTATTATACATCTAGGGGGTAATGACATTGGGGGAAAGCCATGGGTGGACACATACATGCAAGTAAAAAGGGATTTAGAGAAAATACAGCAGTGGTGGCCAGGGGTACGCCTTGCCTGGTCAGATATAATTCCAAGAAGGATATGGAGACATGAACACAGTCATAGAGCAGTAGATAGGGCCAGGAGAAAGATGAATAGAAGGGTAGGAATGCTAATAAGGAAAATGGGGGGGCAAATAATACTACAAGGTGTGGAAAATTGGTTGAGGATTTCTATAGAACAGATGGAGAGCACTTGTCTGATCTAGCCATAGATATGTTTAATACAGAAACAATGGGTTTTATAGAAGCATGAAGGAGACATACTGAAAATGGAATATAAAAAAAAGGGAAAGAGGAAAACAAAGGAGAGAGAAGGGAAAGGGAAGAGGTCCCCTAAATGGGGGGGGGACAATACCCTAAACTGAGGGGAAAGCCAGTCATCCAATGCAAGCTGAAGACCAGCTAATGGAGAAAAATGGGGGAAAGGAGGGAAGGGGGGGGAAGAAAAATTAATAGGATTAAAAGGAAGAAGAAGTCGAAGGAGAAAAAGCAGTCTCAGTTCTCACCATTACCTAACAGGAAAAGAGAAGAAGAAGGCACCCAGGTTTTCACCTGGGGGAGTGAGAGGAGGAGGAAGAAACAGGGATGATCAGAGATTGATATGTGGATGCAATAAAATGCAATTGTGGAAAATATAGTAATAAAAAGATGATGAGATGGAAAATGGAATTATAATATATAATAAATTAATTGCCAATCTGAGCACAACAATATACAATGGTCTCTGTCTTTTGTGAGGGAAAAGGGTGGAATCTGGGACAATGGAATTTGCCCTTTAAGGGGCAGACCAAGTTGTCCTGGTGCATCCCTTCCCTTTACCTGGAGATGGTGTGCTCAGAAGGGGAGAGGGCAGGGAAGGGGAAGGACAGACAGATAGAAAAATAGGCAGGCAACAGGAAGGGGAAGGGCTAAGGGGATACATAATGGTTAGCACAGGAGTGGTTCAGTCACTTTAGCTGAAGTTTTGATCCCTCCCACCCACCCACCCTTGAACTATGGGGCTTGAGGGAAGACAGTAAAAAAAATATATATAAGGGACTGTATTCGGTCTGTCAGAGGTGGATGACAGAATTTGTCTGGTTGGACGGATTTTAGACTGCTAAATGTGGATGGCAGAGAAGGGAAAGGGAAAAGGGGGGAAGAAAGGAGGGGAAGAAAAGGAATAGGATGAAAAGAAGAAGAAGCTGAAGGAGAAGAAGCAGTCTCGGTTCTCACCGTTACCTAACAGGAAAAGAGAAGAAGAAGAAGGCACCCAGGTTTTCACCTGGGGGAGCGAGAAGAGGAAGAAGGAGGGATGATCAGAGATTAATATAGGGATGTAATAAAATGCAATTGTGGAAAATATAATAATAAAAAGATGATGAGATGGAAAATGGAATTATGATATATAATAAATTAATTGCCAATCTGAGCACAATAACATACTATGGTCTCTGCCTTTTGTGAGGGAAAAGGGGGGAATCTGGGACAATAATTATTCAAAAAACATTTTGAGACATCATTAAACTGGATGCTGTAACCTAAATATTCAATATACATTATTGGGGCATGGGTGAAAAAACATAATTTTGAAGACATAGTTAGACAATAAGGCACCCACAATACAGGAATGGAGGCAAACCCAAATGGAAATACTCTGAGTAGAGAAAATGGTTCTACATATGAGAGAACAACACGATAAATTTAACAAAAGATGGAGAACCTTTAAACTATATCAGAATACAAAATGTCACTAGTAATGATATGAGGATCATATTAAATAGAACCTCAATTATACCTGCAAAATATATAAAGACATTTCTTTGTAAAATAGGGTCATCCAATACATTATATGTACTTTCTACCTTCTTCTCCTTTTTTTTGCTAGTTAAATAACAATGTTAAAAAAAAATCTCTGATATTCTGCCTTCTACATTTCACTTCTAGAAATGTATCTCTGATTACTTTTCTCTTTTTTTCTTCTTTAATTCACCAGTCTAGACATAAGATTTTCACACAGGGAAATTAGCCTAGATAGGAGTAAGCAAAACAAAAAAAGAAGAAGAGGAGTTAAGACTTCTCAAATCAAAACTTTATTCTGTTTATGAAATATATGTGTTTACTATAATTGGAGAAATATAAAATAATTACTGAAATGTATGTATTGATTGTTGAAGTTTAAAGTTTTGGTGTTGCAATGATTTATTATTGCTTTCAATTAAAATTGTATTACCAAAACAAATCACCAGAAAAGAAAATGAATGGAGAAAGTGGGATCCCACCTCCAGGTTGGAGTAGTCTAACCACCAGAGTAGGGGGCAGTAAAGTGGAGGAGTCACTTGTATGAAGCACTCAAGTTCATCTGAATAGTGAGCCCACTGGGCACAGAGAAACCATTCACGTGTAGATGCACTACTGGAACGGGGAGAATAGCAGTAGCCATGAGGCCTATCAATGTGAGGAGACAATCAGCTGAGACATGGTCCCTTGAAGACACCAGCTAAGCCTGGACAACCAGTGATGTAGTATGTCTGAGGGAAGAAAAGCCTGACCCAGCCCCCTGTTCAGAACTGCTGCTATATATTGGAGATGGTGGCACAAAGTAAGAACTGACATAGGTTCATTCACCAGAATTCCTGTTTGAAGAACTGTCTGGTGTAGAACAGTGTGTGTAAATTATTGCCTCCTGCAATGAGGCTTTAAGAAACCAATCACAGTGGTGCAGGGCAACATAAGGTCCTGCTTTCTGAGCACAGCTGCAACCGCAGTAAAACATTTGGTAAAGAGATGTTTTGCAGAGGGCAAGCTGTATGAAGGGTAACAGTTTGGCAAGGCAGGATATATGTGAAGGACAGAGAGGCGATCTAGGGCATGTCCTTGCTGAATTACATCTTGTACCCAAGCATCTGTGGTGATCCCCCTCCACTTTGGAAGGAAGAGGGAAACAGCGTCCCATTGATGATGCTCTGATCTGCAAGCATTAAGGAGGTGAAAGGGACACAGAAGGCTCCAGAGTAACAGTAGTGCCACCAAGACCCACACCTTTGATGACCCTGGCATGATCACTGTGAGTCAAAGGCGGCTGAGGGGAGATCTGCATCTACTAGAAGCCTCAGCCAAGTCCTCTGGAATAGCTTCTGCCATGAAAGTTATATGGCCCATGAAAGAAACCCTGTCCCTCACCCTGAGGCTTAGGATTAAGAATATGAAGGGACCTCAGGGTCAGTTTGGATGTTTGGATGTCCCTCAGAGCAGATTCAATATCAGCACCAAAAAGTTGTTTACATCTAAAGGGACCATTAAAGACTGACTGCTGAATATCAGTGTAAAAAACAGCCATACATAACAGCAGCTGTTGGTGCAGGCAAATGCCATAAGCAGGCACAGGAGCAGCAGCATCAGAAGCATCAGATGCTGACCTTAAGAGGTGCTTACCAGCCTCCAGACCATGGGAAACACTCTGCTGGACTTCAGTTTTATCTGGTTCATTAGGCAGCTTGTTGGCCATGGCAGCTGTAGACTTTCAGAGGCAATTCTAAACTCTAATCATGTGTCCCTGGTTGTTGACAATCCTGAGACCAAAAGATCCTGACTAGTGCTGTGCAGAATGCAGAATTCTGCTACAGGAATTAGTGCAGAATGACCATTCTGCTGGAATTTCACTGGTTCTTCTGCAGAATTCTGCTTACTGTGATCTGCAGAATAATATTCTGAAGAAGAGCATTTTTCCTTGGAAAATTATTCTGCAACAATTTCCATGGAAAATATTGAGATCTGCAGAATAATATTCCCTGGAACAGCAATTTTTCTGTGGAAAATCATTCTGCAACTATTTTCTGTCGTGGAATTCTATCATTCTGCTTCTGGTGGAATTTCAATGGAATTTTGAAAATTCCACTGAATTCAAAAATTCTGCACAGCACTAATGCTGACATATGCATTATCTTTCCCATGACATCCAGCTTCCTCAATTCCTTGTAAGGAGGAAGCGAGCTCATGTGTTTAGGATCTTTAGCTCTGTCATGTGCAGCCATAATAACCACAGGATCCATTTTAGGTTATGTGGCATAAGAGGGCTTATGTAAAGGGGCAGGATATCGTTTATCCACCAAATGAGAAACTTCAGGCAACGCACTAGGTCTGTGCCAAGCAGCCATCATGGCATCTATCAAATCCAAATTGATGGGAAGAACAATAACCATAGGTAGAGCTGAAACCTCTATGAATTCATAGATGGCATTCCTTGACAAATCTTCCTTCTTAGCAATAAAGCCAAGCTTGGACTGCAGCTGCCAAAAGAAAGCCTGAAAAGAGGCATCTTTTTGAGGGTATCTTGGTGTATAATGCATACAGACCACACAATAGGATAATAAAGTGAAGCTGGAGCCCACCACATAAGGGTTGGGTCATACCTTCCTCCTCTTCCTCCTTCATGAAGTCTCAATTATATTCTGGTTCCTCCTCCTCATCAACAGGAGCAGGCAGTGTGTCAAAAGCAGGAGGAGGCCACACAGGAGGAACCAATGACAGACCAGGCATCAATGAAGGAAACGCTATGCTTGGTAGAGTAACCTGCATAGGGACTGCCTGCATTGTGGTTGAAGTTGATGGTGGCTGACCTGGCAGTAGTGATAGCTTTAGTATTGATAGCAAACTCAGAAGCAGAAGTTTTTGAAACAGTTCAGTCATAATTTGAAACAGCTTCAACATGTTTACAGACCCTGACAGGGTTGTTGATGACTGATTCATCGATGGGACGGTGCCAGACAGCAGAATTGGCTGTGAATCCCCAGGTGGGGGACTAGCTACGATGTCAGACTTCAGCCTTGGTGTCTGAGAAACCATTGGTTGGCAGCAGAACATGAACACCTCTGAATCTGGATGTAGAATGGGACCTTGAAAGAGACGGTTCCACCCAAAGTTGGGGGTCAAAATGGGGCCTGACAGCCATATTCACAAGATCTGAGAACCTGACCTTCTTGACCACTCTGAGGTTATCAGCAGGAATCTTCCTCTTGATCACCTTATCTTGAGAATTAACTTGGGAAGTAACTGTAGCGGAGGGAAAAAGTAAGCTCTGAGAAACTCCTATGTGTGGGACAGAGCATAAACCTCCTCCATCCAAGGACACCAGTACTGGCTGAAGAACCCTTGGTACCTGAGTATTTTCAATTAAAATAAAGAGGCCGATCTGAGGTCAACCAAGCATTCTGCACAGAAGCTCAAACACCTCTGAGTTTTAAGGCAATTCCACTGGATGGACTGTCTTTTGACTATACCAATCAGCATGCACATTCAATTGCCCTGCTAGATGAAGTACCGAGAGGGTCAAAAGGTTTTTCTCTGCCCACAGTATGCCTCTATTACTTCTGCTAACATTCCTTGGCTTTTTGTGTTTCCTTGATTGTTTCTGTATGCCACGGTGTCAGCGTTGTCCAGTATTACCTCCACAGCTCTGGATTATACCCAATTGTGAAAATGAAGCAGGTCAGAAAACACTGCCCACATCTTCAACATGTTTATCTGAAGCTGTTGCTCTAGGGAGTTCTTGACCCCCTACACTGGGACTTGGTCATAGAGTGCACCTGAGTCTGACAGGATGGCATCAGTCATCAGAATCAGTTCTGTTGGGACTTCAAAGAGAGACCCCTTGCTGAGGTTCATCAGGTTCTCCCACCAAGCTAATGACTGCAGTACCAACAGAGTATAAAACAAAATACCCAGTTCACACTCTCCCACTCCCCAAAATTGGCAGCTCAATAAATTATTGTCATATGCATCTGCCTCAAGTGGCTACTTACTTATTACATCTCAAAGGGGAGTACGGGTCTCTTAGTATTTCAAATCAGACCTCTGGTGTTATTGTAAGCTCAGCCACCAGTTGGCAAGGTGGACCTCCCATCAGCTAAGGCCCTATTCTAAAATTCGTCTTCCAGAGTTGCTCCCTTTTAAAATATGGTCACTGCCTTATTGACTCACTTTAAATAAGGTGCAATCTCCATCCAATATACTTGCACTGTCTTATTGGCTCACTTTAAATAAGGTGAGGTCCCCAGCCAATGTACTGGTAATTGGTGGGGAGCTAGCTAATGGAAACAGCGACATATCTCCCAAACTTGAACAAGCCCAAAAATTAGTAGTTCAACCCAATCACTTTCACAAACTCAAAATTGCATAGTGAGTCATATTGGTTCAGTCACTGAGCTGGGGTGGAGCAGCATGATGGCTGCAATGCTGCTCCAGTCCCCGCAGCACTGTGTTTTTTGCTTTGGTGTTTCACTCTGGTGTTTTTTGGAATTTTTCTGCCTGTGTTGTTTTATTTGCCAGTAGGGGGCTTGCGTTTTAATATGCTCAATGAAAGCTTTGTTTTAAACTAAGCTATGTCAGTGAACATACAGAGGTTTGTTAACAGCAGCTTGAGGTATGCTACTTGTTGTGGCATTTATACACTGGGCCAGATATTCAAACTGCACCAGGCTGTGGCACAAGCTTGGGCACAGCGCAACTTGGCTGCGCAGGGGTGTTGACCTGGTGATATTCAATGGAGCCGCGCCATGGCTCAGCATCATTGACTATCGCACCCTTGCCATCCACAGTGCGCATGGTGCAGTGGCACTGTGCCAGCGCCAGTGGCCAGAGTGGAGCATGGGGATGCACTAGCACAAGTTACATTGCGCAAGGCGCAGCAACTGCGATATTCAAAAGCTGACATGCAAATGGGGCCATAATGTATGCAAGGTGCAAATGGGGCCATTTGCATGTCAGTATGGCTCCATTTCCATGCAGGTGCACCGATCCCCGATGACTTGTGCCTAGCACCCTGCAAGGCAGCAGCCGTCGGGGACCAATGCCCCCTGCAGCACTGCAACGTGCCCCACAGCCCGATCATGTGGCTGCAGTAAAAAAAGAGATAAATCCAATATCCCTGGTGGTCCAGTGGACCGTTGCCCGCCCGATCGCGGGCTAAGTAAAAACTCAGATGAATCCAATATCCCTGGTGGTCCAGTGGACCTGCCCACCCGATCGCAGGCTGAATGTACAAGTAAATAAAACCATTATCCCTGGTGGTTTAGTGGACTCACTTGTGGGTGGCCATCCGTTGTTCCTTTATTTTTGGATCAACTTTGTGCTGGTGCAGGTAGGGGTTGCGTATGCATGGCTCTGCACATCCCGGGCTGAATATCAGGCTGTGCAGAGTATGCATGGGCACCCCCACCTGCGCCTACATACAGTACTGATGCGCTCTGGTGCATCAGGATTTGTGCTAGGCGCAATTCCCGCTTGAATATCGCGCTGGGGTGCATCATTGGGTGATGGTGCAACACTGTTGCACCTTGTGCAATCCTTTTGAATATCTGGGCTAGGAGTTTTTGCTACCTGCTGTTCTGTTTCACCGGTCATTTAACTCAATGGAAAATTTGAAAAGATTCACCCTGTTTGACTTTGATGTTGTTTTTGAATGAGAATTGGGAAGGTCTGCAGTGAAACAAAAGTTATATGTACATGATGTCCTGGCTAAAGGTATGCCAGGATTGCCTGGGGCTGGGGAGGGTCTTAGTACTCCCACCAATGTGAAATTTACTATGTTCAATAAAGCATTTGTCTTTTTATTTCCACTGGTATGTTCAAAGAAGCCCAGCATAAAAAAACTGGCACAATGTAGCCGATGGACATTTTCGGGGGTTAAGAAATTTTGGAAAATTTAAGCAGAAACTATTCTTAAAGCAAACATTTACAATTGTCTTGGAGCTCTGCCTGTATCCTTCTCCCCTGTGGATGGTGCAAATATTATGGGCAACTGTATCTCTCTCTCTCTTTGTATTTGAAGGGGGTTGTCTTTTTCAGATGTACTGCTTTTACTGTATTTTATCAGCAGCATATTTAACAAAGGAAATAGATGACCCTGGTATGCATCTTGCTACCATGTTTGAAAGGGTGAGCTATATATAGAGGTATTGCATTCAGCATCTCTTTTTAATCCATTAAAAGGAAAAGAGAATGTGGCAATTAACTCCTAGCAAGTCATTGAAATGATATACTCACATAATGTGGATACCCTTTATGCACAAATATTTAAGTAGTCTGATTATACTTATGAACCTCATGTTAATGAGGCTGCTGGGGCTTTTTTTTAACTTTCTTCTCTTTATTAAATTTTTAGGCCAATACAGAACCAAAACATGCATACACATTAAAGTGACAAAGCAGTAGACAAAATAAAATACACCATATAGCTAGTAAATCTGGAGGTACTTTAGCAATGGTATATAATAGAAAGAATCAAATTAGATAAAAAAAAGCATCCACTCTGCACCCCCCTTCTCCCCAATAACCTGCAACAGGAGCTCAATAAGGTAACTCATAGATATTATGATGCAACTAGGCCTAAAATATTACCACATGTAATAAGGTACTTTAGTACCTTAGTTCTAGTAATTGACAGAGACAGTGTAATCATCTTCATTACACAATGAGGGCTTACATATTACATGTCTACCATTACCATCATTCCAAACATGAAGTTAAAGTACGGATGAAAAAAAGATAATGCCAAAATTTCACAAATGAACTTTATAATAATGTAATAGTGTAAATAAGTTAGTTATAAGGAATGCACCTAATAACAATTGATTTTAAGGCTGTACCACTCAGAGGTCATTAACTAGATTCTGTAACTTACCCCAAATATGCATAAACTGAGTCTGCTTATTGTGAAAGGAATTTATCAAATGGATAATAAGTACTGTAAATACATTCAAATAGCACAGGTCCATTCCTTTAAAGAAAGGGTGGCGCTGTCAAGGCAATACTTAAGGATAAGTTGTTTAGCTGTAACTCCTGTCAGGGAAAGAGATGCTCTATCAGCAAGAGAGATGTCCCCTTGTAAGTTACCTAAGACACATGTAAGCAGATCAAAATTACAATGTTTAATTATTTTATTGATTACCTTCATCTTAATTTCCTGCCATAATCGATGGACATGCGAACATGACCAAAACGTGTAAGCCAGAGAGCCTATGTCAGAAATGCATTTTGGACCTACATTGGTATCTTTGAAATTTATTTTATAAAGCTTTTGAGGGGGTCATATAAGCAATATGCAGAGTTTTAAACTGAATTAATCTTAATTTATCCAAGGGAATGAATTTATATATATTTTGCCACAGTCCAGTCCAATTCCACCTTTTGCCAGAAAGTATTACGAATCGGATTGTCTGAAATTTGGTTTTTAAAAGGAATCAATAAATATTAGAAATAGGATGTGCTTTAGCTCTAGCAGACTGAAGATTGTGCACAAGGTCCAGAGCTTGACTAGTCCATGGGAAAGGACCAAAATGGGCCTTCAAAGTTATTTTTATAAGTAGGAAACTGAAGTGGTATTTTTTATTCAGTCTATGGTCTGCTACAATATCTTGAGGACAGAGATGTCCATTCTCTAGTATCGAGGCAATTTTGGGGTTAAGACCATCTGGGAGTATTAGAAAAGTGAGATGTTTTCCATTAATAAAAATGCTGGGGGAATGGGAGAGCATTCTGGAAGAATGTAAAGGCACTGACTGGGAAAGAATCAAAAGCTCCACCATATCTAATTGTCACCCCTGCGGGCCCTCTCCAGCAACCCAAAGAGTTAGCTAATGCCTTTAATCTGGCCTTTACAGACCTCAGCTCTGTCCTCCATCCAGAGTTCCTTGTTACTGACCCTAACAGCTATCTCCCAAACCCCCGCTACCACCACAAACACTACTCAACCCCATTCTACTTCAAAATGATCATGAAGGCAGACACTATTAAATCTGTGAAGAAGATCCTTGGCAAAAACTAGAATGCGTAGTGATATGCTCGAAATGAAGCTTCTCGCCATCACCCTAGAAGAACTTGCCCACCCACTAATGCAACTATTTAACATATCTCTTAAACTGAACATATTCCCTGAGAAGTGGAAAACAGCCCTCATCACCCCAGTCTTTATAAGTGGAGACAGGACCAGCATAAGCAACTACCTCCCTATACCTATTTTACCACCCCTCTTAAAAGCCCTAGACAAAAGTGTGTCAGATCAGCTCACAGATTACCTCAACAAATATAACCTACTTTGCCCTCAGCGGCACAGATTCCATAAATCCCATAGCACTATTACTGCACTCACCAACTTTACTTTAATCCTATATAACTCCCTGGATAGTAGAAAAATGGCTGGGTTAATATTTATTGACCTAACCAAAGCATTTGACACCATCAATCATCACATTCTGCTCAACAGCCTCGCAGCCCTTGGCCTCTCCACCAATGCATTGCCCTGGTTCTTAAGCTACCTCTCGCACAGGTCCCAGTGCATTAGGATTAAAGGTGTATCATCTGAACCCCAGAATGTTACTTTGAGTGTCCCACAAGGATCAATTTTAGAGCCCTTACTATTCAGCATTCAGCCTCTTTAACAATTCCCTGCCAATCGCGTGCTATGCTAAGATGCTGCTTTACGCAAACAATGCAGTGATCGCTGTACCAGGAACACATCTTCACAAAATAACAGCTACCCTTCAAAGTAGCTTCACCAAACTGGAATCACAGTTTGCTCACAACAAACTCCTCTTGAACTACAGAAAAAAAAAGCAGTGTACTTTACCCTACAAAGCTCAAAAAAGCAGGGTGGCCCACTTACCATACTAAGTAACAAAAGCAACGTAATCGAACAGATTACTACTTTTAAATACCTGGGATTATTCCAAGACAACACCCTTTCTTTCAACACCCATATTGACCATGTTGTGAAAACAGCCAACATCAGACTCAGACTCTTTTACCGACACAGAAATATTATGACCACTGAGGCCCTTGGCCTTGTCATCAAAAGCTCAGTACTGTCCATCATTGACTATGGACTGACTATCTATAGTGTGGCCACTGAAACTGCTCTCAAAAGGGTTGAACTCCTACTCAACAAAGCCTGCAGACTTGTTCTAGAGCTAATCGGTATTCCCACTCTTGTAGTCTCTACTCAGCAACTGCCTGGCTCCCATTACCTCCAAGGTTCCAGTACCAGGCATGTATCATAGGGAAAAAAGCTCTCCTAGGTCTGGTCCCAGAATCAACTTTGAAGCTTTTGCAACATCCCCAACACTAACACAACCCAAAGCTCTGCTAGAGGGGTACGGCATGTTCCTTACAAATGTACCTCCTTCTCTCAGAGGTTCCTCTTCTATCAAGGATCTTTCTGGATGAACGACTTACCCCCCTCCCTTTTTCAACTTGAGAAACTTGGCCAATTCAAAAAAGAACTCCATTGCCTTCTGGTAGAATTCCATGATTGCAACTGCTGTGCACAATGATAGAAGTTCCATCCCCTGCCCTAGACTTCCAACCCTTACCCCCACCTTCTTACCCCTCTCACCCCACAAGTCCTTACCCCCTTCCCTCCATTTGGTTTACACTTCCCCTATGCTGCCCCCGTGCATACAGCACTTATCAACTTGTTCTCCCTCATCACCCTACCCCCTTCTCTTATTCCCTAGTAACAGTAACAGTAACAAAGGAGGCAGTATAGCGCAGTGGTCTAAGGCTCTGAGCTGCAAATCTGGTGACATCCAGCAGACCAGACCTGGGTTTGAATCCCACAGATTCCACCTGCATACTGTGTGACCCTGTGCAAGTCACTTAACCTCCTTGTGCTCCCAGGTCGCTCCTGTAAAAAAGCTTTCAGCTTAGTGTGCTATACCTAGTTAAATAAAAAATTATACGATATGCCTCTTCTGTGCACATGCCAATACTCTCCATACCTCCTCCCCTTTTATTTGACAAAGCTGATTTTGGCTGCCAACTACAAGCAACCTACACTTAGTAACTAGTTCTATAGACTAGAGATAGTTCTGTAATAAAAGTATTTGTATTTGAGGTTATACTCCTCATTTATCTTGCCTGTAAAATAGTCTTATCAATTGGCTATTGTATGTTCTTATCATATGATGTAAATTGCACTGATTTGCCAGTTCTTCTACTGACTTGGAGCCTTTGTAAAAGAGCCAGTTTGGCTCAAAAGTTGTAATTCTGAAACTGAAATAAATAAAATAAAAATAACAGAACTGGAATTAAATAGAATAGGTTGGTTAATATTCTGATAAAGGTTTGCATCTAGGAATTTGCAAGTCTGATTATGATTTTTTAAGGAGGTGCCTATAACTGAACTTTTTAATTACCTGGGAATATTTTTCAATTTGGAGTACAGAATTGCCTCAGGTGCTATTTTGTATTTTATTAACATGTAGAGTTCAATAGCTATCCAGATATGGAAATTGGGCTGAGATGAATTGTTAACCCATTTAAGATATCTTTTGACTTGAGAAGCCATGTAATATAATGTAAAGTTTGGTATTTTCACCCCCCCCCACACTTGTTGCTTTGGAAACATAAGCTTACCCAAGGCAATTCTGGGAGATTTATCTAGCCATAAGAATTTATTTATTATTGCATGAATACTAGTAAACCAATTCATGGGCAGAAAGCTGTTTAACATTGTGAAAGGGAAGAATATTTTGGGAAAGATATTCATTTTTATCATGTTTACTCTACCAATAAAAGAGATGGGAAGTGAGTGCCATCTTTTTAAATCTTGAGAAATGTTGGCAATAACTTAATCCAAGTTTAATTTAATCAGTTGCGTCTTGTCAGTCGATAAATGAATACCTAAGTATTTGATACAAGAGGGTCTCCACGAAAGTTCAAGGTTAGTAATTTCCTCTTTTAATGAGAAATAATTTAAAGGCATGATTTCAGTTTTATCCTTATTTAGTTTATAGTTAGAAATGTAGCTGTATTCATTAATAGTCTGGAGGGCAGCTTTGATAGACAAGATAGGATTCAAGATGTAGTAGTTTTTCTGAAAAAAATTTAAAAAACTATTAAATAAACTAAAATATTGCCCTCTACTCTAAACCTCATCCTTCTGGTGTTCGCAGCGCTTGCTCTCCCCTCTCTGTCCCCAAATCCTTCCTTTCCTCCACAGAGACAAAATGCCATCCCTCTTCCTGTTTTCAATCAGGTTAACTCCCCCTCACCCATACCTATATCCTGGCCTCACTAGCCCATTCGCCCCTGCGCATCTCTTGCCCACATGCCGATGTACTTTACACTAATACGCTTGCTTAGCTCCTGGACACCCTCAGTTATTAATAAAAGTTACTGCTCCCGACTATTAAGTAACCACTCTTGGTTCAAGAGTGCAAAGCTGCACTATTTTATTATTGCCCTCTACTCTTATCAGCTGGTGACATAAACCCTAACCCTGGCCCAGTTCAACCACCTCCAGTGGCCAGCCCTGAGTCATGTCTCACAGATCTCCCAAATGGCCTAAAAATAATACATATCAATATACATAGTCTCCTCCCTAAAGTGGACTTGCTACAGCCCCTGGTGGCTATGCTAAACCATGATATAATTATAATATCAGAATCCTGGCTAAATAACAAAATCTGTAACTCATTTCTTACTCTCCCTGGTTTCACAATATCACATCAGAAACAGCTAGGGAGAGGTGGGGAAGGTAGCAATCTATTGTTTCCTCTTCCATACAATTCACCTTCATCTTTTCTAGCACTGTACCTAAAGCTTATGAGGCCCTGATGTTGCAAATCTCTCTCCCCTCCCCTTCCCTTCTCCAAACCTATCTTTGTAGCAGGTGCCTACTGCCATCCTGGCTCCCAACCCAAAATTGCTACTGACCTCATAGCCACCCTAGCTAGCCACTCCTCATGCAGATAATTATATATTATGGGTGATTTCAACATAAATTGGACTACCATATCTAACAAAGTGCAAAATGCTATACATGCTCTCAACTTAACCCAACTTATCCATGACCTGACTAGGCTAAACCACAAGACTGGTAATCACTCCCTCATCGACTGGGCCCTCACCTCTCACACACACAGGATCATAAAATCTGTTACTCTAGCAGACACCTTCAGTGACCATTGCATGACTTTCCTGGTGCGTAGAGTTCACAAAGTCAAAGCCCCCTATAAAAAACTACATATCCGATCGTACAAATCCCTGAACATTGCCCCGCTTCTATATGATTTGACCAACATTAACTGGGCACCTATATCCAAAGCTAGCAACCTAGATGATGCAGCTAACTACTTTAGAGACCGGTTCCTTTGAGTTTGGAATCATAATGCACCGTTACGCCAAGCTCGTGTCTGAGTTAACCACCTCCCCTGGATCTCTCCAGAACTCTTTGCTTGCCAAAGAGCACGTGATGCAGCCTGGAAGCTTCATAAAAGTACAAAGCTTTTTAAAGATTACGAGGCCTACCAGACCCTCAGAAACAAGAGCATGAAAGCCACTCATTTACCTAAGGCTGAGTACTTCAGCTCTACCTTTAACTCTAATATAAATAACCCATCCAAATTTTGGAAAGTAATTCACTCTCTTTTCTCCCAGCAGGCTCCCCCTCCCTCCCCCCTCCTCAAAATAAACAATACTGTCATCTCTGACCACCCTAGTGTTGCCGCAGCTTTCAACTCACACTTTACCTCATGCACTGCTGCTCTACTAGGCTACCTTCCAAACACAAATCAGTCATCTACCGCCTCTACCAGAAGTCCTCCTGCCCCTCCACACAGTTTTTCCTTCTCTAAAATCCTGACATCTGATATGCTGGTGGCCTTGGAAGCCCTAAACCTGAACAAAGGTAGCTCCACTGATGGGCTGGACCCAAAGGTATTAAACCTGTCTGCCCCAGCCATTGCTCCCCCACTAACTGTTCCTCTTAATCTCTCATTTCAATTGGCTGATATTCCCCTAGGGTGGAAACATGCAATCGTCCTCCCACTCCCAAAGGGTGGCAACACCTCCTCCCCTGGAAACTATAGCCCTATATCACTCCTCCCAATGCTAGCCAAAACTGCAAGAACAACTAGTCCTAGCCCAACTGTCCACATACCTATCCGACATTAACTTCTTCACCCAATGTCAATATGGATTCCAAAAACACCACTCTACTACTTCTTCTCTACTTCAGATCACTGATGCGATCCTGTCAGGCATGGATTGCGGACACATCACTACTGCCATTTTTATTGATCTTGCTAAAGCATTTGAAACTGTTTCCCCCTCCCTCCTACTCTGTTCCCTCTCATCTGCTGGGTTGTATGAGCACGCCATAAAATGGTTCAGTGCATACCTAAATGACCACTCTCAATTGGTAAAAATATTCGACTACACCTCCCCTCCCCTACCCATATGCACTGGTGTCCCTCAGGGGTCCATACTAGGCCCAATCCTCTTCTCCATTTTCCAGAATGATCTTCCCTCCATCTGTACTTCATCATTTATACATATGTATGCTAATGATACAGTTCTTTTCTCCTCAGGGCCATCGCCCTTGGATGTTGCCTCCAGGCTTCAATGTGATTTCAATAATGTCTAGAGTTGGTTTCACTCTCATCAAATCTTCCTAAATGCTAAAAAAGACAGTGACCATGACATTCAGCATGAGACAGAAACTGTCAAGGCTACCATTTGTCCCTGCCTTCACTACTCTTGACGGGGTAACCTTAGATGCCATGACATCCTTCAGATATCTGGGCATCTGGCTGGATCAACATCTCACTTTTGTGGACCATATAGATGTCATAATGAAAAAGCTCCACCCCCTAAACTCAGTGCCTTATACAGAAATCGTTCCTGCCTCCAGACCCAGGCAAGGCATGAACTGATCCAAAAGATGATCCTCCCGATCATCGATTACTGTAATATCTTCTGTCAGTTTGCTCTGGATGTACCTCCCCTGACCCATCACTGTCACCTGTATCATGCTTTAGCCTTCCCCTCCCTAGCAAATAGGCGACTGCATCACTTCACAAATTTCATCTCTAAGTTCTGGCTTGGCACACTCCCTCCTTATCTTGCTTCCTCACTATCCCCCCCACCCACACCATTTCACCTTCTAAGGTCCCATGACCATAGAACTCTGTCAGTTCCCTGGAGATCCACCTCAATTGGCCAGCCCTCCTTCTCCTACCATCTCCCTAAACTGTGGAATGCTCTTCCTATACAAATCTTTTCCTCCTCCTCACCTGGCTCATTAAACAAAGCATTACATAATTTCCTCTCTGTTAACTGCATTTTCCCCTAGCCCCCCTCCCAAGTCCTACTCCCTGAATTCCTCCCCGTTTGTCGTAGCATACCCTAATCACTGCTCTTATAGATTTTTTCCTTCTTGTTGTTTTTGATTGCAATCTCCTCAATTCTCTCTCTCTATTTAAACATTCTCCTCAGCCTGTGGGACTCACCCTGGCCTCTAGCTCAATAGTTGCCGCATTGTTACTTTTCCTCACATGATGGTTTTTACTATTTAGTCCTCATATTGTAGGCCTTTGGACACGTTTGTAATACTTTATTCACTATCTGTCTCACCCACTAGGTCATAGTATAGGATTAAACTTGTCTACCTTGTAATCCATGCCTTTTATGCTTGTAACCCATGCTTTATATGCTTTTGTGTAACTTGCTTTTGTGCTAATTGCTTGTACTTAATAATACAATGTAACTCCCATTACCCTCTCACCCAGGTCATACCGGGAGACGAGCAACTTGTTGTTCAGTGTACCTTACCTGGTGAAACTTTTCAATAAATAAATAAATAGTAAAATATCATCTGCAAATGCCGATAGTTTTAATTGTATTTTTGATACTATAATTCCACTAATAGAGTCACTCATGTTCAGAAAGTAAAGAAGGGGTTCTAAATAAAAATGTAACAGAATTGGAGAATGGGGACACCCCTGGCATGTACCTTGAAATAGCCTAAAAGGAGGGGAAAGCAATTAATTGCAGCTAATTCTAGCAGTAGGGTATGAATATAATATTTTTAACCAATCAATGAATGCAAGTGGAAATCCAAATTTGCCTAGAGTAAGGAAATTATGGTTTACTCAGTTGAATGCTTTTCCTGCATCCAGGGAAGCCAAGATCATTGGTTTCCCAGACTCCCTGGAAGCAGAAAATATATGAGATAGTGTTCTCATGTGATCTGAAACTTGTCATAAGGCTAAAAAAACAACTTGATCTTTACAGATCAATGGGTGCAAAATATGTTTAATTCTCTGTGCCAAAGTATGAGTTAGTATTTTAAAATCATAATTTATCAAAGAAATAGGGTAGTTGATAATTATCTTATTTTTAGGTTTGTTAGGCTTGGGTAAGAGGAATATAACTACCTACAAAAGGGATGTTTTGGTAAGACCCTTTGACAAGATATGTAAAAAAAAATCCTTTAATATAGGGATTAAGGTGTCTTTAAAAGTTTTATGGAAGTTAGCTATTAGGCCATCAGGCCCTGGGGCTTTATTAACTTTAAAGTTATCAGCATAAGCAACTACCTCCCTATATCTATTTTACCTCCCCTCTTGAAAGCCCTAGACAGAATTGTGTCAGATCAGTTCATGGATTACCTCAACAAATATAACCTACTCTGACCTCAGCAGCATGGGTTCCATAAATCCCACAACACTATTACTGCACTCACTGACTTTACTTTAAACCTATATAACTCCCTGGATAGTGGAAAAATGGTTGGGTCAATCTTTATTGACCTAACCAAAGCATTTGACACCATCAATCATCACATCCTGCTCAACACCCTCGCAGCCCTTGGCCTCTCCACCAATACATTGCCTTTGTTCTTAAGCTACCTCTTGCACAGGTCCCAGTGCGTTAGGATTAAAGGTGTATCCTCTGAACCCCAGAATGTTACTTTGAGCGTCCCACAAGGATCAGTTTTAGAGCCCTTACTATTCAGCATTCAGCCTCTTTATCAATTCCCTGCCACTAGCTGTGCTAATTTCTTGTGTATCTATTGGAGAGATTAGGCTGAGAGCTTGTGTTACCATAATTCAGGGACAATTAAAGTTGTTTAAGTACTTATTGAGCAACTCTGGTGAAAGGGGTCCTGAATGGAACCATAGAGTTGAGAGTAATAGTTGAAAAATTCAGCTAAAATATCTTGATAGTCTGTTATAACTTTATTATTAATATCTGAACTGATAGACTCAATGGCCTAGATATTCAAAGGGGTTGCGCCTGGTGCAACTGAGTTGCATGGGCACAACCCCTGCAATGTGCCCCAGTGCAATATTCAAAGGGGCCGCATTGGTAATGTATGCGGCTCATCTGAAGGGGGCGTGCCCATGCATATGCGGCACATCTTGATATTCAGCCAGGGATGTGCAGCGCTTCTGCTGGCACAACCCCTAGATGCACCGTATTCAGGGGCACAAAGTTGAGCCAGAAAAAAAGGCTCAAATGCCGGCCACACACAGGTGGGCTGCTGTATTGCAGGGTGCAATACAGCATCTGCCAGCCGTGGGTGGCCACCCGCTCACCCAGAACACCACCCACAAGCACCCTTACAGTCCCTGCTAGTCTAGTGGTACCCCCCTCCCTCCCCATAGCCTGATCATGGTGATAATGTATAAAATCCAGCCCTGGTAGTCTAGTGGTTCTCCTTCCTTCCCGTTAGCCTGATCATGGGCAAAATTATGTAAATATAATCCCTGGTAGTCCAGTGGTATCCCCCTCCCTCCCATTAGCCCGATCACTGGTAAAATGACTTAAACACAGTCCTTGGTAGGCTAGTGGCTCCCCCACTCTGCCCGGAACCCTGATCATGGGTAACACCTACAGCTTGTAATCCCTGGTGGTCCAGTGGCACCCCCACTCCTCCCACCCACACAGGACCCCCTGCCTACCCAGATCTCCCCATCATCGGCAGGCAGCTGCAACCCACTCGCATACCACCCGGCTGCCTGCCGAATGACAGCTTACAGTATGGTCTGTAAGCCTGTTGGTCCTCAATGTAGACTAATGGGCTTGCAGGGCATACTGTATGGCACAGTCACAAATCTGTGAATGAGGTCCATTCACAGATTTGTGACTGTTCCATACAGTATGCCCTGCAAGACCAGTGTTCCACACTGTGGACCAGTTGGCTTACAGACCATACTGTAAGATGGCATTCAGAGGGCAGCTGGGTGGTATGCAGGTGAGCTGCAGCTGCCCACGAATGGGGGAGCTGGGTGGCAAGGAGTGCTGTGTGGGTGGGAGGTAAAGTTACTGGACCACCAGGGATTACAAGCTGTAGGTGTTACCCACAATCAGGGTTCCAGACAGGAAGGGGGGCCACTAGACAACCAGGGATTGTATTTAAGTCATTTTACTGGCAATCATGGCTACGGGCAGGAAGGATGGTACCTCTGGACTACCAGGGATTATATTTACATCATTTTACCCTCAGTCGGGGTTGTGGGAGGGAGGGGGGTTACCACTTAACTACCAGGGCTGGGTTGTATTCATTATTACCGTGATCAGGTTAACAGGAGGGAGGGGGGGTACCACCAGACTACCAGGGATGGGTGTTCTTTCATTTTACCAATGATCGGGGTTACGGGGCATGGGGTGCCCCAGGACCCCCCTCTGTCTGCACCACATGCAGTGCAGAGCATCAGGCACATTTCACTAGGCTGCCCTGCTCAACTCATGCAAATGGGGCCATAATGTCATGCAAATGGCCCCATTTGCACCTTGTATACATTATGGCCCCATTTGCACTCTAAAGTCTGAATATCTCGGGATATGCACCCAGCACAACTACAGTTACACTGGAGCATTCCCAGTCCTTCCTGCCTAGGGATTGCGCTGGCAGATTGTATATGTGCCACACACATTCTGTGCTCTATTCAAAGGTGATGCATAATGGCACATCACCTTTGAATATCCCCCTGTCTGGCCACAGGCACATCTCAGTTGTGCTGTGCCTCCACTTGCACCACTGCCTGGTGCAGTCTGAATATCTGAGCCAATATGTTTAGATTGCTCTAGATTTTTTAATTTGTTAGTTAATAATTTACTTGGTTTTCCACCTAAATCTGCATATGAAGCCCTTACCCTGATAATAAGAAATGTAGCTTGTTCCTTTGTTAACAAAGAGAGTTCATCCTTTAAGGACCGAATCTCTTGGCATTCCTGCAGTGATAGGGAACTCTGATTTTTCTGCTGGGGCTTTAAATGAGCAAAATGCTTGCTGGTTTACCATATGATTTGAACACCTAATGCTGGAGAGTATTTCTACTTCTTTCATCAGAGCATGATATTGATTTTTGTTTTTGATGCTCTCCTTGTGCTGGTCACTTGTTTTATACAAATTAATAAATGATGGATCTTGGCAAAACCTGATGAGAAATGGTAAAATTATCACAATGCTGTTATGCAATGCAGCTGCTAAGGGAACTTCTGTTGTCATAAGTAATACAGCTGACATAGATTATTTAACTAATTTTACCTGAGTCCCTTATAGTATTTTGCAGTGCTAGTTTTCTTGTGGAATATTTTGGACCTCACGAAAAAAGAATTATGGCCCTATGCAATATTTCTCCTTAAAATATTAAATAGCTGGACTCCCTTGCACATTAAAGTTTTGTTGTAAATCACAAAAAACATTTCTAAAATGATTTGTGGAATTTGGAGGAAGATGTTTGGCAGGGCAGTTTCCCCATCATGGAGCCAGAATCCTAGCAAGGAAATTGAACACATTTTTGGATTGCATCACAGTGTGCTTTATTCAATATAAGAATGTTAAGGGAGAGCAAATTGTGGTTTATTAACCCCATTTTAAACTCTACCAGATTTTCTTATTTATTCAACATGTGGTAGGGGATGAAACCAAGTTGTGCCCGAGTCATTAAATGAACCCAGCTGTTATACAAGGGAAAACATTTTTTGTATGGACAAATGGGGATCCTAAGTGTTCCAGAAAGCACTGTATGCTGATTTACATTTAAATTCTGAATGTCCCTTGAATGTTTAGTGAAAATAACTAGAGTGTCAGTCTTAAAATAAGTACGTAGACGCCTGGCACAGGACTCTTGGTAACGTATACATGGACTCCTGAGAGCAAAGGAGCTATCTGTTTTACATATTCCAGCTTACAAGTTGTTGGACTTCTAAGAAGGAAAAGGAGCCCCTTAAAGTCCCACTTGATTGAATGTTATTTTTATATATTTTCTTTTTTATAATGAGACATATTAGAAGATGTTTAATATGTAATCTTTTTTTTTCTAGTCTTATCTAATTTTATGTTTATTGTGTGTGAAATGATGCATATTTGATTTGATACAGGGCCATAATAATTTCAACATTTATAACTCTCTATCATCTTTGAAGGTTGGAATAGAGGTCAAGAATTGTCAAATTTTTTATTGATTAGAGCTCATGTAAAGAATTGCCTATTGTGATTGTAGGTACATTAAGTGCTCTTAAAGAGTATCTTGGAATACTCATGGTGCTGTGGATAAGCAGCATCCCTATGAATGGTTTGCATCAGTCAAACGCTGGGATGGGGATCTCAAACAACAGAATAGACTTAATGCTGAAATTTGGGTGAAACATGGTCTCAAATGACCTAAAGTGAGAGTGTAGACCTATTCCTGAAACCTTATATCTGATCTCAGGAGGCATTTCAGTCTGGAGTAAGCATACATAGTGACAAAGTTCTGATTGATAGCAAGGCAGGTTTGTGATGGCTCTACCAGTAAGGGTATTTTGCATCTTACTGGGTCAGACTAACAGATGTAGTAACTTTATTCTGGCTGAATGGCCTGTTACCTGGGTTTTGGCCCTACCTCAGGGTAGGACTGTCCTTAACTTATTAATTGGGGAGACTGTTGACTATTGCACTAGGATGTTTTCCAAGGGGAGCAAATCCTAGCTGAACTCTAACAGCTGATGGTGTATCCTGGTCATAATTAATTTTATATGCTGTCTTGTAAGATTACGTGTATTAAAGCCCCTGTTGTATAAACAGAGAATTTTTAAAGATGTAGAGACAAAAACTGAGATTTTAAGCCATTTCAACACTGTATTAGGGTCTTTAATTTAAAGGCATGTGAATTGCCCATTGACAATTTCATATTCTTGGACCCTTAGAAATGAATATTATGGGATTCTGGGTAAGTATTTATGTATGTATTGTATTACGTGAAACATGGGGTATTTTATATTTGGAATTTTTACATTTCTGTAATGTACAGTATGTAATGTTGTAATGGTTTATAACTGATCAACAAGAAAATGTACTTTACTTACAAAACTCAGAATTGCAATAGTGAATCGGGTGCTACTGGTTATGACATTCATAACTTAAAACAAAAGACCCAGTGCTCACCTTCCCCTTCCCAAAATTGGCAAGTCAACAAATTGTTGCAATATGCTTTCTGCCTCAAATGGCTACTCACTTGTTGCCAGCAGAAGTAGAGGGTTCACAGCCTGGTAGTCTTCTGAGGTCAGTGACCAGGCCTCCAGTATCCTGTTCTGAAGAAGACGCATATGCAACCTAACCCACTGTACTGTCTCTATTGCTGCCATCATCAGGACCTAGAATTTGAAGAGGACTGTGAGCAAAAACATGGTTCTCTGATAACCACACCTGGGATACTAACATACCCGGCTATGCACTTTTCCGCAAGGACCAGAAAAATAAGAGGTGGGGGTTTGTGGTATATATCAAGGAAGGAATAAAGGCAACAGAGATTCAACAGGAACACAGCAATGCAGAAGCTCTATCGGTCACTCTAGGAGTTAGGGGCAGGTCTCCTATCTGGCTGGGCATAATGTATAGGCCCCCAGACCAGGAATCTGAAGTTGACAAGGAGTTCCTTGAGATCATTCACTCAATGGCTGACAAAGGGGAGCTGCTTCTGGTCAGGGACTTTAATCTACCAGATGTAGACTGGTCCATGTGCACAGCTTCCATACAAAAGAGCAGAGAATTTCTCATCACTCTTAAGGAAACTGGGTTGAACCAACTAATGGACTCACCCACCAGGGATAAAACAATCCTGGACCTGGTTCTCACTAATAGCCCCAGAATATCCAATGTCCATGTTGGCATCAACCTGGGAGCCAGTGATAATAAGTCTGTCTGGCTACAAATCAACAATATGGTGGTTGCAGGACACACCAGACTAAAAGTTATTGACTTCAAAAAATCAGACTTCCAGAAAATGAGATCCAACATTAAAACATTGCTGAGAGACAGATTCGCAGGGGATATAGAAGCTCACTGGAAAAACTTAAAAAGACTTACTGAACGTGGTATCAGCAGACTGCACAAAGCTAGTAACTAAATCTAAAAGGAAGAGAAACCCACTCTGGTTTACTAGAACGATAGCACTAAACGTTAGAGAAAACAAGCCTTTAGGCAGTTCATGGAGTCACAGAGGGAAGGGGATAGGGAGCTCTACAAAGAGAAGCTCAAGGAGGCTGGAAAGTCTATCAGGTTAGCAAAAGGCCAAATGTAGGAAAAAATTGTGCTGGGAATCAAGAAGGGGGACAAAACCTTTTTTTAGATACATCAGCGTAAAAAGGAAGATCAAAGGGGGATAGTCAGAATGTCAACAAGCAACGGTCAGATATTGGAAAAAGATGAAGACAAAGCTGAAGCACTTAATACATTCTTTTGCTCAGTCTTCACAGTTGAGCAGTAAGGTAGCAGTTCAACATTAAACAGAACAGAACACCCCCCACAGGAAGCACAAGGGAAAGGGAGCTGAAAGAGCTAGAAAAATTGAGGACAGACAAAGCCATGGGACCGAACGGAATTAACCCAAGAATACTGAGTGAGCTTTGAGAAGAAAAAGCTGCATCATTAACTGAGCTATACAATGAATCTCTGAAAAGCAGCAAGGTACCACTTGACTGGAAGAGGGCTAACATAGTACGCTTGCATAAAAGTGGCAGCAGGGAGGAGGAAGGAAATTACCGCCTGGTAAGCTTGACCTCAGTGGTAGGTAAAATTATGGAGACACTCCTTAAAGAAAGGATAGTAGACTTCCTAAAATGGGTGTTAAAACTTGACCCCAAACAACACAGATTTACCACAGGTAGATCTTGTAAGACTAATCTGATCATATTTTTCGATTAGGTGACCAATGCAGTGGACTTGGGGGGGACAAAGGACATGGTGTACCTGGACTTCAGCAAGGCCTTTGACACCATCCCACACAGGAGGTTGATCAACAAACTTGAACACACAGGTGTCTGTCACAGGACAGTAAACTGGGCAGTGCACTGGCTGCAGGATAGAACTCAGAAAGTCACGGTAAATGGCATCAATGTCCAAAGAGTGTTTTGTGACCAGTGGGTCCCTCAGGATCAGTGCTGGGTGCTGTCCCCTTCAACATATTCATCAGCAATATTGCTGATGGTCTTGAGGGTAAAGTCTGCCTGTTTGCAAATAATACAAAACTATGTAATAGGGTGGACAATCAGAAGGGAGCCTCCAGTATGAAGGAGGTTCCCAAGAAAATTAAACAGTGGTCCAATGACTGGCAAATTAGATTAAATGCTAAAAAATGCAAAGTGATGCACCTGGGAAAACAGACCCAAAAACTCAATACTTCCTAGATGGGCATTGACTTGAAGAGACCAGGAGTGAATGGGACATAGGCGTAATCATATTGGATGACCTTAAAGCAGGAAATCAATGCAAAAAAGTGGCATGCAAAGCAAGCAGCATCCTCAGATGCATAGGCAGGGGAATAACTAGCAGGAAACAAAAAGTGATCATTCCACTCTATAGATCCCTGGTGAGGTCACACCTGGAGTACTGCATCCAGTTCTGGAGGCCCTACCTGGAAAAGGAGATAAAGCACTTGGAATCAATTGAGAGAAGGGTCACAAAGATGGTGTAGGGGCTCCATCACAAGCCGTATGAGTCTAGACTCCAAGACCTAAACTTGTACTCCTTTGAACAGAGAAGGGACAGAGGGGATATTATAGAAACATTCAAATTCATCAAGGGTATAAACACTGTTCAGGTAGACAAATTCTTCCATGCAAATGGAGAGGTGTGTAAAGAGGGCACAACCAATGTCTGAGAGGGGAAAGGCTCAAAGGCAATATCAGGAAGTACTTTTTTACAGAGAGGGTAATAGACACATGGAACAGCCTGCACCAAAAGGTGGTTGCAGCAAAGATGGTGAATGCATTTAAACATGCATGGAACTGGGACTATGGTATAAACAAAAACAGCAAAATATAGAGGAGGGGGTTAGGTTCATGGGCAGACTAGATGGGCCACTCCGTCCCCATCTGCCGTCAAATTATTATGTTCTTATGTAAAATCAATGACTGGCTTCTCAGCCATTGAATCACTCACCTCAGGGTCTCCCTCCTGAGTGAAGAGAGGAACACTTGCACCTCGTCTGTCTGAAATACCACCCTGAGGTGTTCCAACCTCTGAGATGGGATCAGGGAGCTCTTCTCCCGATTGACAACCCAACCATGTGACTCCAGAATCTGACACTGATTTTTCCACCAACCAAATAGTCAGAGCTCAGATGAGCAAGTTGTACAGATAGGGGTATACATGTTGTCCGTCCTGTCTCAGTTGCATTACTAGCACTATCAGGATCTTTGAAAACACCCTGAGCACTGCTGCCAGGACAAGGAGCAGTTCTTGGTACTGGAAATGCTGTCCTTGAATCACAAGCCTCAGAAACTTCTAGTGTGACTGGTGAATGGGGATATAGAGATAAGCATCCCTCGGATCTATAGATGTCATAATTCCCTGGTTGGACTACTTGTATAATTGATCACAAGGACTCCATCTTGAAGGTTGTGTGGTGGACAAACTTTTTTAAATGTTTCAAATTCAGAATCCGTCGGGAACCCCTGACTTTTTAGGAATCACAAAATAAATAGAATAGAATCTGAGGCACTAGTTGTTCAGAGGGACTGGAACAATTGCCTCGCTCTGTCTCACGTGATCCAAGGTCTGACTCATTGCTTGCCTTTTCACTTATTTTTGAGGCACTGGTGATTGCAGGAAATAACCTCTTATGGGTAGAATAAGAACTCTATAGCGTAACCATTGCCAGGATCTCCAGTGCCCACACATTTGATGTTAGGTGGGCTCATCACTGGTAAAAATTTTGCAGTCTTCCACCAAGGAAAGGGGGACAGAGATAGGTCCATGTACCTTCATTGTGAGTTACCAACTCTTCTTCCTGTACCAACATTATGTGTCTAGAAGAATCTTCTGGTTTTCAAGATTGTGAAAGGGCCAAAAAAACACCTCTGGACTACCACTGCCAAGTGGAGCCATGCCCTCTCTACACCGTCTTCTGTTATTTTATTTTTTTTTACACAGGTACAGTACAAGTCACATTAATCTGTTCCATCAAGGAATTGATTTAGCATTGTTTTTTTTGCGCTGGCAATGCATTGCCAACTCATATTGCATTATTTTTCAATGCTTAACCAGCTGAAGAGCAATGTTTGTAGAATGTTTTTCAACTCAGTTGGAATGCATCTGCAGTCCAGTCACAGTGCAGTGCAAAGTTACATTTTAACTCTTATGAAACAGCTTGTTTAAGGCTTTTTGCTGTATCCAGCAACACTTATGCAACTCAGTCAGAAATGCTGCAGCAACTCATTGGAGGAACAGTTTAATGTGACTTGTACTGTAGCTGCCCCTTCTTTTCCTGGACATCTTTTAGAATATCTTCCAGATTCAGGCCAAACAATAGCCTTCTGTTAAAGGACAGTTCGAACAGCTTCAGCAGACATCTGGTCAGTGATGCAGTGTCATGGCCAGACACTCCGCAAAGCTGCCACAATATGATAAGTGGAGCAAGCAGACATCTGCAAATTGTCCAGTGTTGTATCCCTCAGGAAAACGGAAGCCATGGACACAAGCTGCAAAATGTTTGCCCCCTCTGACTCTGGGGGGAGGTAGCTGCCCAAAGCCATCACCCATGATTTTAATTCCCTGGAAGTTATAAAAGATGCAGAAGACATCCAAAAATGTTTCCCATTTGAGGCAAATGCTTATCTGCATGAAGTGCCCACTTTCTTATCGTTAGAGTCAGAGATGACAAACCTTTGATAGCCACATTTGTGTGCTTGACAGAATTATGCATAGCCTTGTTTGCCAGTGAAAGGATGTCCCACTTCTTGTAGCTCTCCTCCAGGAACAAGCAGCATCTTACCCCTGGCCTAGGGTGCTGCTTGCACTTATCTGTCCCAGCCTATTCCTGTGCAATAATCTGGTCATAGTGCACAAAGTTTGGAAAACACATTGAGGCAGAAGCTGAGGTGGACAGGATAGGATTCACATCCAAAAACTCCATGACCTGCACCTCCTTCAGCTACAATGTCTGACAGCCTTCTGTTATAAGATATGATAGAGACTTTGTATCAAACAGAGGAAGGAACAGAATATTTTTCTTTGACTCCATCCACTCCTTCTTCTCCTCCTCCTCATAATCATCAGAGGGATCTTCTTCTTCATCTCACAGTGCCATCAGTACAGGATTTTCCCCTATGCCTCCCTGTATCCTTATCTTGACCTTCCATGCTGCCAAGGTCAGGGGCTGACTGCAAATATAGATGAGCCAAATATCTCTGCTCTGGCACACCTGGGCATGCCAATGGGGTCCCCCTGACCATAGGGGCCCACCTTTGATTGGGTGTTATGATAGAAGTTTCTTGCAGGACACCAGAACTCACCAGCATATGTAAGATCAGCAAAAATGATTTGTGCAACTCAGCCTTGCTACTGCCAGTCAGTATTCCAGATGCACCCCCACAGCTCAGAGATTCGGCTGGGTAAACTGAAAAATACATATTATATTGTATTACTGAATGAGGAGATTTACGATCCTAAGTGGTATCTCATAATCCTTCTGCAGGTCTTATATCACAAACACTCCAGGTCTCATTTAGCCATGGTGCCACTTTCTAATAGCCAGTATTACAAAAAGCAAACACATATTGTCTGCTGTAATTCTAATAACTGCTGCAATTTAGATGCAAACTGTATAAGGAAGCCCCTAAGGTCCTATGTTGCCAAAATATATATGAAACTCTTATGGTTAATGCAATAACTAACATGGGTGAAGGCTACTGATAAAAAAAAGTTTCCCAGTGCCTACTGTTATCCCCCTAAACTGAGCACTGTGTGACTCACTGCTTGTACAGTAAGTACTTCCCTTATCTGAGTGCTGCTTTCTGAGTGCAGACTTACTGCACTAGTGCCTGTGCCTCCAATACAACTTAACCCACTTCACTTCTCTGTGGAAGACAATAGCAATCCTTTTTGCTGTGGCTGCACGTGTTGGAAAAATATGGAAGCTGTGCTAAGGGAGATGCTCTGCCTCAACCACTCAGTTGGGCGAGAGATGTAGAGTGTGCATGGATGTGCACTATCATGATGACATCATGCCGATGTGCGTGATATCACTATATTGGGAGGGAGCACACCTGGAGAGCATTCAGTGCACAAGCATTTAGGAGAAAGCTGCGAATATGAGCCACAATCCTCAATCGCCTAAGAAGAAGGAGTGAATAAATGCTGGCAAGCTGCCAGCAATGGTGCAGGTGAAGCACACAGCTTGGGACTGGGCAGAATCTGACATGCTGATTAGCGCTTGACTTAAGGGATGTTTAGCCTAGGAAACAAAAAGACAGTTTAGCCCTGAACAGCTTTTAGTTTCACCAAATAGCCATACTGCAAATGGAGCAGAGGCAGTACCAACTGATTAACACTAAGAGCACTGCTCAGCTTTCATTAAATAGCAACATTCCACCCAGTATGTCCTAGTTCCCATCTGGAGGAGGGTAGAGGTACAAAGCAGGATCTCTTTATGGATCTATGCTAAATTTTAAAGCCTTGAAAGAGTTATTTCTTCTTTTCTTGACTACCTTGCTTTGGCAAAATTAAAACCTCCTAAATTCATCCTCTAAACTGAGGCATTGCAAACATAGCATTTAAAAATGGATTGGCAAGTAAGTTTTGGCAGATTGTAAGAGCAAAAATAGATATGTTTATATTAGCAATAATTGCTCTTGACTGCAGCTTTGTAGGTCTAAATCACTTGAAAGCTCTCTCTCAAATGTGCAAAGATGGCTGACCAATGCTGAAGCATGCTCATTAAGTAGAGGCGTGCGAAAGTTGTGAATTCCAATTTCATGGAACTTCCACAAAATTTCAGAAATTTCGCAAAATTTTCTTCACTTCTGGCATTTGTGAGATGGGAACCTTCCAAACCTGTTCAGCAGATATTCACCCTGTTCCCAGGATGTTTTGGCTGAACTGTGGAATAATACATTAAACTGCAGAATTTATTGCATGCACAGTTTAATGTATTATTCGTAATATAGCCATATGGCCTTCCCCTCACTGATCACCAGCTCCATATGAAAAAAAACAATCCTTGTTGTCTAGTGGTCCCCTCCCACCAGCCGATTGCGGGCCCCTTGTAAAAAGAAAAAAAAAACACACTCATTCATTGACATTCCAGCTCCTGCTCACTGGTAATATCACACTCTGTGGGGCAGCAGACAAGAGGGGAGGGTGGTTCTGGTGACCAGTGGGTGGGTTGGGATGGGGGCATTGGTGGTGGACTCCCTGGGGCTTCCACCATGCCATCCCTCCCCATTCTGACCCCTGCTGGCTATCTGAACAGCCTCCACTCTTGACTACCATCCCACAAAGTTACTAATATTACAAGTGAGTGGGAGATGTCAATGAGCGAGTGCGTGCTGCTACAAGCACTTGCTCATTCATTAACAGCTCACTGGGCAGCAAGCTGCAGAGGAGATAGGAGGGCTGTACTGGTCTCCCACTCAGGGTCAGGATGGGGGGAGCAGGGTGCTGGTGTACTACCTGTCAGGGTGGGGGGTCAACTAGGCACCAGGGAATGAGAGAAATATTTTACTGTAGGGATGGGGTATAGGGAAGGGGGTCCACTTGACACTAGCGAGGGAAAATTATTTAAATGTTTTTTTTTTTGTTTTTTTTTACATTGGGCCCATAATCAGTGGATGGGGGACCACAATACAACAGGGATTTTATTACTTGGGGCCAGTGATCGGTGGTGTGTGGGAAGAGACCACTAGACACCAGGGGCCCAATTCCAAAAGGGTTCCACGGGGATGCAAGGAGCTTGTATCAAACAGCATTGATGCAAGCTGCACTTTGCATAAATTTTTGCTGCATCCCCTATTCTTGTACATGGTCTGCTCCAGTGAGGGAATCCACTGGACCAAAGAGGCACTGCACCCTCCTTGTGACCTGCATCTGAGTACGCCAGATCACAAGGGGGGCTTGCACCATGGCGGGGCTGCAACTGCATCAAACTTTGGATTCCAAAAGCCCTGCTGTGGCTGTCACAAGGTGCTGCACTTAGACCTGCCAGAAGGTATTCTAAGCCCCTTGCAACAAAGTGGAACTCTGTTGTGGGTGGGTTACATGTGGGTCGATGGGCAGGAGGGGCACAGAGGGGCATAGGGAGGGCTGGTGTGTCAGCTGGGAAGTAAGGGATTGCATTGGCACCTGGTAGGGTGCATACGCCTCAGTATATGTTTTACATAGGCATAAGCATCCCACCTCATCCTAACACAATCCTTTACATGTATTATGTGGAAAGACTGGCTGACCTCAACCTTTACACTTAAAGAGATGGGGGACATGACTGAAACCTTTAATTATCTGAAGGATACAAACAGCATGGAAAACTAGTGACTATTTTGACTTAGTGAGGGGTCCATTGCAAGAGCACACAACTTTAAACCGATAACGGGAACGTTTTAGGAATAATGTGAGAAATAACTTCTCCAGTGAGAGGGTGATGAGAAAAGTGGAACTATCTGCCAGAGAAGCTGGCCAAAGCTAATGCAATTGCTAGTTTCAAGAGATGATTGGATAGGCACATAGGACTGGTAAAAATAACCAAGAGAAAGAATTGTACTAAAGGAGACAATGCATTTGGCTATGCTGAGCCTCGGGTTCAGGGCTCTGCATGAGGACTTGCAGTACTAGACTAGTTGGGACTTCAGTGGTGTTGGAATCGAACACACTTGATAGACTGTGAGACTTTTTATGTTTTCAGATTTCTGTTTCTAAGATCCAATCTGACAAGGGTTCATTGGTAGTGTCTACCAGTGGTTTCAGTCATTCAATATTTATTAAAGGCATGTCTGCATTGAAACCACATGGGGCATTTTTCCTCCCTATACGATAACGGTGTGGACAGCCTCTCATCTCTCCATTGCACTCTATAAAACCCATTGCAGACATCAACTTGCTTCAGTGCCATTGTAAATAAGGTAATGTTCACAGTTTATACAGTATATGGTGTGTAGCTAAGTGCCTCATTTATGTCACCTTCTTATGTATCTTACAGACTTTATGGATCAGGTGCTAAATCACTTTCTTTTGTCAACTTCTGGATGAGAAGATATTCTAGATGCTTGTCACCAACACCATATTATTGTAATATATAGGGATTGTGCAATATTTAACACAGATTGATCCCAGCAACCCTCTTTTATACTACATAATTAAAAAATGATTCCTTTATCAAGCACACTGAAAATAGAAAACATTATGTGCTACACATACTGTAGTAACTGCTGTGAGGACAGAGCTGAGTAAAAAACAAAGCCCCAGAGAAAATCCAATTTATTTAATTCAGTTCCTATGAAAAATGTAATGGCAGACCTATCCTACAAGTCATTTTCAGGTTCAGTAGCATGTTCCTATCCACATCTTCCCTAGAGACCCTCAGCTGTGACTCCAAGGACACTGGGGCTTGATCTAGGTCATAAAAATATATTTTCAACCTTTGAAAGCAGCCCTTTGTTTTTCACTGTAGAATTTAAAAAAAATGCACCAGTTGTATTTTATTAGTGTGATAAAAGCTTCACATTTCAGCCTGCATGTCCTCTCTTATAACTAGCAAGACATGAACTTAGCACCCCAGAAATTTTTAGTTTGATTCTCAAAGCACATCTAATAGCATTGTCTTGCATTTTTTATCACAGAAATAAAGGTTACCAGAGATAATTTTCTTTAACCATTTCACTAATGCTGTTCCTGGATGGCAGTACTACAGCTCTATTTCATGTTTATTTTACAGTGATTATCCAGTAGCCCTTCTTCATCTTAAGCCCTCCAACAGATGGCATGGTATGATCCAGTATCTGAAGTAGGTTTATCTAATGCATTCCTGTGCGTTTCCTAATGTTCCAAAGACAAGTTCAAAACATGAATGTTTCTGAATTCTTGCTAGTCCTTTTGTAGGGTTCTGTGGTGCAGTAGGAGACAGTCATCTTACCATCCCCCAAATGCTACAAATAGCATGCATGCCCCAAGCATCTTTTGGACACTTGTTCATTGCTACTGATATGTAGCTGTAGCTTCTGTACCCTCCTGTTGCATTCTCCTCCTGACTGCTGCACTGCATGGCTGCATCTCTTTTTCATTCCCTCTTTTATTTTTTCCTTGCCTTGCCTTCCTTCTATGTCAATGGGCTCCAGTTCAGTTGCTCTCATTGGTGCTGTTTGCCTCCACCACTGCTTGCTAGTGATGCAGCGAATTAAAAATCTGCCTGTGAAGTGCACGCGAAGTGGTCACTTCGCATTGGCACTTCGCTACATGGAGTGCCCCAGTGCCCCATAGGAAATGCTTACTTCTCCTTGTTATTAGTACTTTGCATTGTCATTCTGCTTTAAATGTGAAGCAAGGTGGAGTGACAACAACATTGGCAGCACCCCACCCACACAGTCACCAGAATTAATGTGCATCCCCAAAGTGCTACTGTCATGTGTCCAGAAAACTCCCCCAGTGCTGACGAAGTAAAATGAGAGCAAAACAAGAAATACAAAGTCTCCCAGAATTAATGGCAAACTCAGTCATGCGTGCAGTGGTCACAGAGTCACCAGGATTAATGTGCATCCCCAAAATGCTACTGTCTTGAGTCCAGACTCCAGAAAATTCCCCAGTGCTGATGAAATGCTACTGTCATGTGTCCAGAAAATTCCCCAGTGCTGACAAAGTAAAATGAGAGCATAACAAGAAATGCAGTCTCCCAGAATTAATAGTGCACTGCAAACGCATAGACAGATTAAAATTGCATAGCGCACTCAAGGAATGCATATGAAAAGGAACAAAAACACCTAACTAGTGCACACAAGTCGCAAATCCAAATCTGGAAAGGAATACATTTTGCCAGTTAGAGGATTAGTGCATGGCAGTAACAATGCACTACCAGTAAAGATACCACAAAGCAGTATAAAAAATTCATGCAGGTGCAGTGGATACCAGGTTCACACTGCTGCAATTACTCTATGGCACAATAAAAGGTGTCTGATTTAATGGCACGCATTGTACACACACTCACACACACTATAAGTAATGTGTAGTAAATTGAAAACCTTTAGCAATATAACCAAATGTTTTAAACAGACAAATTATACACTGCTGCACCACAACAATCAGCAAAAAAATGCCAAGAATTACTGAAAATATTACTGTGTGCACATTAAGACAGTATACAAGAAAAATATAACCAAAACAGAAAGACTGCCTTTTTCTCCCAGTTAATGTACCTACACCACAAATACACCTCTCCCCTAAAGCACAATTCACAGTACACATACTGAGTGTTCTAAATTAACATTCAAAATCCACACACAACAATAATCACTCAATGATATGAGCACAGAAGGGTTTCCTAGTAAATTCTGAGCAAAATAAATGACTCAAAAAGGCATTTTAAACAGCTTTTAGAGGTTTTGAATCGCAGAGCTCTGAGAGCAAACTGTCTCCAGCTACCACTACTGTGCAGAACAACCTAGAGCCTATGTGACCTGCAATCCCATGAATCACTGCAGAATTTCATTTGGAGCTCAATTACAAGGTGAAGTGAGGTGACTTCATTGATTTCAAATGTACTTCACCTTAAAATTGGTGGAGAAGTGGTTTGGGGAAGGCAGAATAAAGCAAAGTCATTGGTTTCAATGGACTTTGCATTCCTCATTATGAAGCGAAGTACTCCACTTCACATTGTGGTATACTCCATGATTTAATGCCATCTACTGAATCATTTCATGGAGCAAATAGCTACTTCACCCACCACTACTTATAGTACTGTAACTCACATGCTGTACAGGAAGGAACGCGAATGTCTAAGGCTGTACTTCCCAGATGAGCTGCAGCACAAAACTCCCCAACTTAAAAACACGTATTAATGAGAAAATGGTGAGGTGGTAAAGCATGGAGAGATACTACAAAACAGGCTTACAATACATCCAAGTAACTAGAAAAAAAAATAATGTTGTGATTCGTGATGTGATCATGATTTGTGACTGTGATAATGAAGAATGTGATTCAGTGTCAATGGTGTGAGAGATAACCAATATGAAACTTTATGGGGAACGTGAATGCCTATGGCTGTACTTCCCTGATGAGCTGTAGCTTAAAACTCCCCGACTTAAAAACACGTATCAATGAGGACAATGGTGGGGTGGTGAAGTCTGAAGAGATACTACAAAACAGGCTTACAATACAAACAAGTAACTAGAAAAAAAATTAATGTTGTGATTCGTGATGTGATCGTGATTTGTGATTGCATTTGTGACCATGATAATGAAGAACATGATTCGGTGTCGATTGTGTGAGTTAACCAATATGAAACTGTATTGGGAACGCGAATGCCTACGGCTGTACTTCCCTGATGAGTTGTATCTTAAAAAAAACTCCCCGACTTAAAAACATGTATCAATGAGTACAATGGTGGGTGGTGAAGCCTGGAGAGGTAATACAAAACAGGCTTACCTTACAAAGGCACAACAGCTAACCAGTGCTCACCATCAGAAATTTAAATCTGGAAAAGAATACCTTTGCCGGTTGGGGTGAGTCGCGGGGGCAATGTACTGCAAACTACACTGCTGCAGTAACAGTCACTATTACTAGTACCAGTAAAGATACCAAAAGAAGTACAAAAATCACACAGCTGCAGTGGATAGCAGGTTCACATTGCTGAAATTACTATGTGGCACAATAAAAGATGTCTGATTTGATGGCACTCGTCATACACATACTCACACACACTAAGTAATGCGTAGCAAATTGAAAACTTCAGTAACATAACCACATATTTTAAACAAACTAAAATTATGCAGTGACGCACCACAACAATCAGCAAAAAAACCGCAAGCATTATTGAAAATATTACTGTGTGCACATTAACACAGTTATAAGAAAAATATCACCAAAACAGAAATAACTCTTTTTCTCCAAGTTAATCTACCTACACCACAGATACACCCCACCCCCAAAGCACACTTCCACTGTCTCTCAGTAAACAGACTGAATGTTATACATAACATTCAAAATCCACACACAAACAATAAACGCTCAATGATATGAGCACAGGAGGGTTTCCTACAATCGATGAACTAAAGTTTCAGCAAAAAAAGACTCAAAAAGGCTTTTTTAACAGCTTTTAGAAGGTTTGAATTGCAGAGAGCTCTCAGAGCAGACTGTCTCCTACAGCTTCCTACACACACTCTACCCCAAACTGAGGCTGTGCAGAACAATCTAGAGCCCATGACCTGAAATCCCATGAATCACTGCAACTTCGCCTTGAGCTTAAAATACAGAAGTGGAGGCTAAGTACATTGCTTTCAATGTACTTCACCTTAAGAATTGGTGGACTAGTGGTTTGGGAAGGCGAAGTAACGCAAAGTCATTGTTTTCAATGGACTTCGTGTTACCCATTATAATGCGAAGTACTCCGCTTTACGGTGCTAGACACTCCCAAAATTTGCCTTTTCTGCTTGAATCACTTCGCAGAGTGAACTAGGGTCACTTCGACCATCTCTAGTGCTTGCCCTTTAATGATGTATTGTCTTCAGCCTGGCATCTCTACTGTCCTGTCAGTTCTTCCAACAGTCTCCTCCGGATCCTCCTTCCTTCCAGGTTTATTGCATTATGTTTTTTCCCATCATCTGATGTGCTCTGTTCCTCTGTTGTGTTGTAGTATCCTTTGCTGCCTTTTCATTGCAGCCAGCATGCCTTGTTGATCATATTCTCTTCACATTGTTCTTCTCTGATGCAGACCACGGTCTTTGGGGTTTTCAGATCCTTTATGGTGTTGTGGTGCAGGTGCTGTCTCCTGCCATACTCTGCTTACTGCTGTGGTTACTGGGGTGAGTTTGTCTCTAATTTTCTCTTTAGCTCCCTACCCTGCCTTTGCTCTATGGTGTTGTGGGAGCTCTCTTCACCCTTCTTGTCACCTCCTGTGCAACCATCATTGTAGTCATACTTTGCCTGGCAGTATTTGGATCATTGCTCCCTACCTACTTACCCATCTACCTTACCTGCCCTACTTTGGGCCTTTGATTCACTACTTCATTCCCCCTAGACAGCCCGGACAGTTGTCTGGTCCTCTTGATGTGGATTCATTTGGCTCCTACTTCACTTACCATACCATCCCTTCCATTCCTATTGAACCTACCGCTCTGGAACACATGTACACATTTAGGCACGTATCCCAATGCCCTACAGGTTTGTGGCCCAATGGTCATCAGGTTCATGCTCCAATAACTATTGGATTTCTCCTCCAACAACATGTGGCATACTCCCTAACATCTTCTAAGGCTCAGTATGTATCACCCCTTATGGCATCATACTGCACCTAACCAAGCCCTCAAGGGCTCAGTATGTATCACCCTTTATTACATCACACTGCACCTAACCAAGCCCTCAAGGGCTCAGTATGTATCACCCTTTATTACATCACACTGCACCTAACCAAGCCCTCAAGGGCTCAGTATGTATCACCCTTTATTACATCACACTGCACCTAATCAAGCCCTCAAGGGCTCAGCATGCTCATCCACATGACTCCATACCGCACCAACTGAACTGCACTGTTACTTTTCTTTTGGTTTGTCTCATAGTGCATGTGTCACTCCTCCTGGGTTAAATGTATATCATAGTTTGTTTAGAATAAGCTTCAGGGCCTAGATTGATAGGTACTAGTGGTGTCAAATTTTTCATTCTGTGCTGTAGTCTCTAGGTCTAGCCCAAGATGTCATGTAGTCCAAGTGGTAGTCCTGTTGTGCTGTAGTACAAGCATAGCTGCAGGGGTGAAGCCTTCTGTAAGGGTTCCTTTTTGTCATATGACTAACTCTGAGACACTCTCAAACTTTCAAACAAAGGAGACCTTTGGAAAACCTCACTTTTGCTTGACTTTGAATTGTCCTCCATACCTGCCTATGTGCATGTCTGATCTTTACCCGTTCCCCTTCCTTCAATGGGACTACATCCCACAACTATCAGTCTGTGTGGGGCCCTCATTTCCAAGGGTTCCTTTGGTAATATGGCTGAAGTTCTGTGACACGCAACTATGATTTGACTTCTGCAGTTTAGAGTTAAGATACAGTGAATTATGGCCTTGCCAGCAAACGTGGCATGAAATTGGTAACTTCATGCTATGCATGCAGCAGTAAAGTTTACAACTTTTACAACAACTTAGCATGGCAGACTCCATGTGCCAATTGTTTTACTATACCTTTGGCTCTGACGTTTGGGCTTTTTCCCCCTAAGATACTTTCAGCCAAGGGGACGCACTCCTTGGGCACATCTAGGAGTGGAACCATTCTCCGGAATGTTCCATGCCATCAGTACCCCAAAAATACACAGCAGTTCCTCCAAAACAGAGATCTTTAAAGGCCATACACATATCTAATATTTTACCTGCCACAGTATTGAGCTATCAACCATACTATATGATTGTGGTATAGTAAGAGGTGTTTCTTACTGTTTCACTAGTGTCTCTCATGCTGATTGGGTGAAAGGACCATGAAGAAAAGCTGAGTGGTTCTGTCTGTCCAACCAGTACAAGAGACACTTATGAAACAGTAGGAAACACCCCTTACTATACCCATAATTATATTATATATCAGTGGATTGCAATATATGAGTAAGGATTGCACTATACTTTCTGTGCCCCTGCACTGTGTTGCAGTAGTTCACTCCGTGTCAGACACACTGCTGGCCATTATGGATGTGAACATAATGTTGCGATGTCCATTGGAGTTCAATGCAGTGGTGTGGAGGCCATGGGATTTTTGGTGTGAAATGGTAGATGGCTGTAGGAAAGTTGAACAACTGCAATTTACTTCCTCCTGCTAAAAGTTTATTTATTTTTCTGAGCTACAAGGCTTACTTGCAGCAGCACTAGTGTGGAGTCAATAGAAATGTCAGTGATGTGCACGTCAAATGAGTGAAAAAGATAACTGTATGTGGAATAAGAGAAACAGCTGTTCTCCTCACTGATTGGTCAGTGGCAACCCATTGCCATATAATCAATAATCTGATTTGGTCCTAAAGCACAAGCACTACTGTAGTGCATACACATTCCTACATACACTACTTAGTCATTCTCTGGACCAGAGAACCATTATTTATTCTCTAATTCTTTTTCCTTTTTTACTTTCTCTTTATTCTCCCCCTCCTCGCAGCTCTCCCCTCTTTGGGAGACACCTACAGCCTTATCAGCCCTCGCTCACATACCTGGTGACCGGTGCAGTCCGTCCCCCATGGAGTCATGGTTGTACCCCCCAGGCGGGTATGGGGTGGGAGCCCTTACACCCCGATGCTTCTCTGTATATCGTTGGAATGCTGTCTCCGGGCAGGTAGGGGCACTGAGAGTCTGCGCCTGGTGCTCCGTCTACTGGGATGCTGCAAGGTTATTTTCCAGGTGTTCTCTCAGCGTGCCAAGTCCCCGGACATCAAGGTGCTGAAGCACCTACATCTGGCATGCTGGCCCCTCTGTTTGAGAGTCAGGCTTGCTGCACCTCAGGTCTCCACCCAGGGCCAGACAAGAGCCGAGTTCTGGTACCCCCCTTCCCCGAGAGAGAATGAGCAGTCCTTGGGATGCTCAAGTCCTCCCCTCCCTAGCTGGCCCTCCAGCTCCGGCCTGCTCCTGAACTCCGGTCGCTGGCCACTAGCGGAAATCCAACCGCTGTGCTGGCAGGCTGGCGCTTATTCTCTAATTCTTATTGGAGATTTCATAGATGCATCATTGGGACATGGGGAAAGTGGTACAATCTGCAGTGTGGTACCAGTCTGAGCTTTTTTTGTCAGCCAGCTTGAAGTCACCCTGCATGAGAGTGAAAGGCCCTATAGTACAGCCTTGCATTACTTGAGTTTCACACAAGTTGTTTAGTAAATAAAAATAACTAAGTAAAAACTTAATTTTTATGTAAGACCATTAGGATGAAGCCTTATTTTCAAGGTCATCCTGGCAATGTACTGTATATCGATGACAATAAATAAATGCAGATGCCCTGTCAGTACAGCAGTAGTACTACCTCTCACAAACAAGATCCAGTCATCGAGGCCAGCTGGGGGGAAGGAGGATGCTTTCCTACTTAGAGTGAGAGGATACTGCTAACTGGGTGACACATAAGCATAGTTGACATTAGAATGACAGAAAGGCTTGGCATGGCAAGTCCTGTGCATGATGATGTCCTGAGGGACAAAACCCTAAACACACCCTTGTCATGCAGAATGACCTGTGGAGCTCTCAGACCCCACTTCCTCCCACTAGCCACCCTTCCACCCTTGATTTCACCTGCCTCCAGCACCGGCAAGGGATAGGTGATATTGCCTGTCTGTAGCCATTGCCCCACATTGGGATGGAGGGTAGGCCTGGGGGAAAGGAGCAAGTAAGCACTAGTGATGTAGGAGACTGGGACTGGGCCTGACTGGAAAAGGGGGTTGCACTATTGAGAAGATGGCATAAAAATAAATAAAAAAAAATGAAGAAATTAATACACATTACATACAATAACCAAACAAAACATTATATTATTTAAAATGCTTGCATTGGAAGTGGAATTCATTTTCAAGTTTTTTTTCAAAACCATTTTCAGCAAACTTGCCAATTTATTTTCTAGTGTCATGTATTCCATGCAGTAGCAACATCAAACTTCACTGTAATTTGACCATGTCTACATGTAGTTTTGGAAGATTTAAGGCCCAAAATCATATTTCCTTCAAGAGGTAATGATGAGCAGGCTGAGTGAAAATACTTTTGCAAATACAAGATTGCAGGAAATTTGACAACTCATGTTAATCATGTTTGCCCCCATCTCATGCAATATGATAACAATTTCATCCTTTCAAACAAGTAGCATCAGATTTTGGAACTGAAGTTACAAAAATTTAAAAGTATGTTTCATCTAATTTACAAGCTGCCCTGAGGACGTGAACAACAGGCTACAAGACATCGATTTTTTGAGTTTGATATGGTCTGACATAAATAAAGAATAAAGTATTAAATTTATTTATTTAGTTATTTATTAATGTATTTGATAACTGGGTGGGTGTACTGATCCAATGGACCAGTTTCAGACACCACCCAAGCCACTCACGTGTAGAGATGTGCGAAGTTGTCAAACTCTGCTCCATGAAAAATTTTGTGAATTTTGGGCATTTTGCAAAATTTTTTGTGGAAGCAAAATGTGAAATTCTGCCTGCGAGGTGTGAAATTCCACCCATGAGGTGTGAAACTCCTACTGTGAGGTGAGAAATTTCACCTGAAAATGGCAGAACTTAACCTGGGAAAACTAAACTGCTATGAATATTTTGCAGAAGGAGAAATTGTGGCAGGCAAATCCAAAACCAGCTCCAAGACTCAGAGGGAGTGAGAAGCAGAAGCAGGTTTCCAGTGGTGGCTTAGGAATCTCAGCAGGACTCTGGCAGTCACATCAGGATCAGTGGTGCAGTGTGGAGGGGAGGGTTATTATTTTAGTGAATTATAGTGGACCCTCCAGACCCCAGAGGTCCTTTGCAGTCTGAAATTCAGCAAGCAGTACAGGCCTGCGTCCTTTTAAATGTCCCACAGGTATTGTTATGCAGAGGGTCCTGAGAAGCAGATCCCAGATTGGTCAGTCTGGGTACAGGAAGTGTGCCTAGAGAGCCAACTTGTGGACTTGAGCTCTGGCAGCAGAGACTGCAAGCTCCAATGCAACAAGAATGAGAACTCAGCAGCACTGGGCTCTCAGCAAGATTCCGGTGGTGGCATCAGGATCAGAAGTAAGGTGCCTGAGGAAGAGTTATATTAGTGAAATATAATGCACCCTCCTGTCCCCCATGAAGCTGATACCAGGTCAATGTGTCACCGGTATGAGTAAGATGTAAGAGAGCATGGTATTAACCACACTGTATATACAGCGCTTCAATTTACAGTGACAGGGGTAGAATAGCAATAGAGATGTACCCCTACCTCTGTCACTACATGATGATGTGGAAATAGGAGAAGTTGCTGTGAGCTGGTTGCCAGGTCGAGTCGCTCCCATGGTGAAGTGGCTAGAGCACCAGCACATGACCCAATTGGGAGACCTGGGACTGTGGTTCAGTTCTCCCCAGGTCTCCCCTGCTACAACTTTTGCTGGCAATTTTGTTTTTTAAATCAAACTTCCCCCTCCTGAGTTTCTCACCCATCACCAAAGTCCACCCATCTGGAGTCAGTTGTCTAAGCTCTGGAGGGCTGGTGGGTGAAGACCTCAATATAAGGAGTGTGGGGGGAAAAGCCCCCCCGTAAAAAGTTTAAACACCCATTGTTTTCAATGGGTGTGCTGTCACAAACAGGTCAGCATTTTATCCAACTCTGATTGAGTTTGGCACTGTTTGGCTACAGTATTTTTAGCTGTGCTGTTTTGTCATATGGCGGTATGACCCTGTGCCCATGAAGATCCCTCAGTGGTGTGAAACGGCATCTCTCTGACCTAAGTGAAATTTCCAGTGGGGTTCCACAAGGCTCTTTGTTTCACACTTGAACAGCAGAATACCAATCTGCCCAAGCTTTGCAGTCCATCCAGCAAGCTGCTGCCTGTAGAGCTCCTGCCCCAAACCTGAAGCTGCACTAAATGACTTTACCGGCATCCTTGAACTGTGTCCCAGTAAGCTGTTTTTCTGTCTGGGCTATTGTCATCTGCACTGCCGATGTACCAAAGGGGAGACACAACACAAGACAGGAGGAGCGTCTATCTTTAAAATCTTGAGCATCTTCTACAAATTGTTGGTAAAACATTCAGCATGTTAAAGAGAAAATGTTATTTCACACAATGTATTACCAATCCATAGAACACCTTGCCAAAATCATCTGAATTTAAAAATAAACTTGACAAATTCATCCAGAATGGTGGAATCATAAAATATTACAAGTAGTAGGTTATTAAATGAGAGTTGTCACCATTTTGTGGTAAAATTCCACACGTTTGTGGTGAAATCCTGGACTTTGTGGGTGAAATTTCACAATTTCACACCATGAAAAATTCTGTGTAACACTTGAGTTCCGTAAAATTGTTCATGCAGCAAAACTGCTGGTTTCCCAGGAACTTTGCCTATGAAATAAAACTTCAGCCCATCTCTATTTACATGGCACATTGAGTACAACAGATGCAGGTTACATAACAGTATTACAGGCATCAACAATTAGGTGAATGCAACAATAGTGCAAAGAGATATTACATAAAGTGAATAACAGTGAAGTACATGGAGCATTAAAACAGGTCAGTAATCAGGTCAATATATAGTCACAAAAAGCAGTTTACAAAACAAAATGTATCAGTACACAGTTACGATAACTAAAGTGAAATTACAGTAAGGTACATGATGCAGTAAACAGGTCAGTAATCAGGTCAATACACAGTTTCAGTACAATAGTCCTTGTAAGAGAACAACTGCTGCTTAGAGAGGAGGGGGAGAGTGCATAAGACAGGTAGGGGGAGAGTTAAGAGCTAGGTAGGGTGAGGACCCAGATTTGCTCTCTGATGAGTAAATCACTAATTCCAAATTCCTGTGTTCTGTCTCATGACACCCTCACATGATCTGAGGCTTAGTTAGTATAGCACTCCAAAAGAGACCCAGTGGAGGGTAATTTGCCTTTGTCACTTTATAATTAAACAGTGGGGTTCTGCAGGGTTCTATTTTTTGTGAACAGTATACCTCACAATGTAAATAAATCACATATAAGAGTATATGCAGATGATATAAGAGTTAATCAAAGATTGTCATAAGGACAAAACAGGACAAATCAACCAAGGTCTTTGTATATTACATTTAATTTTGGTACTGTTTTGGTGGTATGTGGGTAAATTGCAGAGCAATATTAAACAACTGGTGGAATCATCTGTTAAAATGTTAGTTCACAGTAGACTCCTTGGCAATGCAATTCAGCACCATTCTTAATGTTTCCATTTGTTCCCTGTGTATTTATTTTTTCACATGAGCTGCAACTGTAACCATTAAATTGTGTGACTATTACCAGATTTGTCATGATATTTGTATAGAGATACTGTGTGATGTCCTTAAGCAGTACTGCAGGCAGACAGGAAATTTCTCTAGAGGTGTCACAGAATATCTGCAAATATCCAACCAAGTCTATGGCTGCAACTGTAGAGATATGGATTTCAAAAGTCAATGCAGAGTCCACCATGACTCCTAAATATTTATATTCCTGAACTGCCTGAATCTGAAGATCTTGTGTCATTTAAATTTGCAAGTCATTTGCAAGTTGAGTCTTTGCTCTAACATGATGTGGATGATCATAGCAAGAGTCTTCATTATATTTATTTATCATTTTGATTCAGTAACCCATGTATGTATTGACAGAAAATCATCCTGCAACTCAATTTCCATTTCACTCATAGACTTTGTTGCAGATTAACTGTATCATCTTGACTGTATCCTCTGCATATACTCTTATATGCAATTTATTTACATTGTAAAGTTGTGAAGTATATTATTCACAAAAATATAACCCTAGGGAGCCCTATTGTTTAATTATAAAGAGCACAGACAAATGACACTCCATCAGGTCTCCTAAGAGGTGCTCTACTAAATATGACTCAAATAATGTGATGGTGTCCATAGACAGAACCCTGGTGATTGGAATTAGTGATCCACTGAAATAACTCATTTAATACTTTATTTTTGTCAGAGCATATCAGACTCAAAAAGCCAATGTTTTATGACCTTCTAGTCACTTTCTTAGGGGAGCTTAAAAAAATTTAATGAAAAATAATTTAAAATGTTTGTAACTTCAATTACAAAAATTCATCATTTAGCGAACAGCATTATCCCCCTTAAATATATATACTGTACTTTAATAAGAATTAAAATTCACCAATTTAAATACATTTTATATTTTATATTTATAAATCAAAATTCCCTTTAGTAATTTGAATAAAATTTCTAATTTCTCACCATGATATTTCAGCCTGGACAATGCACTTATCTTTTCTTGGTATTTAATTCCCTCTTCTTGTAGTCAATACTGACACATACAGACACTTATTTACAATGTCCTTGATAATTTACCAAATCATCAAATATTATTAATTTTCTCAAAATCTAATTACATGATTTTGGTAATAAAATAATCTAATGCCCATCCTCTTCAACTTCAACCTCATCCTTGCACAAAAAGAAAAAAAAAAGAGCAATGACATAGGTTCAGGCCAAGTTCTAACCATTTTGCCCTGAGGCAGCTGACTCCCTTTTGTGTGAAAAATCTGTTACCCTCTCCTTTGTCACCTTTGACAAGGAATTATAAATTGCCAGACTATTTTCAAGTTTGAGGCCATCTTCCATCTTTTGCACTCCTTCACTATTGTGGATGTTTTGAATGAGTAGTTTGATTGATAGATAGCCTTAATGGTGCAGTGGTTCCTCTGCACCTTATTGGCTCTGCCTACAGTGCCAATAATGGTGTCAGGGATATTTCTGGGTGTGGGTCCCTTGGGAGAAAAGCTTCTTGTGGCACCGATCCTGTCTTCAGTGTCAGTCCTGCTAATTAAGTCAACAATATAAGTGCTGGCACCATTGCTGGTGCCAGTGCTACTTGTAATCCCAGGGCCATCTTTTGTGCTGATGCAATTTTCTTCTTAATATCATTGTTCAAGCAGAACAGGTCTCAGCACTGGTAGGGAATACCACTTGCATCTAGCCTTGTAACCCATGTTGTAGCCCCTCACTTCATGCTCCATACTGGAAGCTGTCTGGTGGTGTGATGCAGAGCTCATTGATCATGATTTGGAAGCTTAGGAAGAGTTTCCTGTGGCGGTTTGTGTCCTACATGTCTGGAAGAATGCTGCAGGTGACACTTTGCTCCTTTATATCAGCAGTGCTGCACTCTGCTGTGGCATGCCTCAGGGGGCAATTCTGTCCGTCATGTTATTTTCTGTGTACATGTTGCCATTGGGGGTGATCATTAGACACTATGGTCTGGTGTTTCATTGTTATGCCGATGACACCCAGTTGTATGTGTCCTGTGCCCACATCGACAGTGTTGCCCTCCTGGAACTCAATGAGTGCCTTAGAGATATCCAAGATTGGATGGTGGCTGACTGACTTAGGCTCAATCTATCCAGGATGGAGGTGTTACTGGTTTAGCCATGCCGGCCGTGTTCTGTGGTAACTAGTGGTAGCACAATCATTCCTCTGCTGAACAACATGGATGGCATGGCCCTTTGTGCTGCAGATAGTGTGAAGAATCTGGGGGTCATTGTAGACTCCAAGCTAACTCTGGAGTTCCAGGTGTTGGCTTTTGTCCACAGTGGCATTTACCGTCTTTGTAACATCACCCAGATGAAGCCTGTTCATGACCTGACTGGTGTGGCAACACTAGTGCATACCCTGGTCTCATCAAGGTTGGATTACTCTAATGCTCTCTACCTTGGATTTTCCATTAGGTGAATGCATTGCCTGCAGCTTATTCAGAATGTGACAGCTCGCCTGGTTGTAGGGACATCCTGTTCAAAGCATATCACACTGCTTGTTATTTAATTATTGTTTTATATGTTATGCATTGTGAGCCACTCAGAGCCTCAGGGATTGGGTGCCATATAAATAAAATTGCCATTGCAATCCTTCAGGCCAAGAGTTAACCCTGCCTTCCCAGAAAATGTGTATTCCTAGTGAGGATCTCTCTTTCCATTCACTGATGAAAAAAAGTATGCACAAGGCTCTAAACTTTGCAGCAGATACTGTAGACAAATCTAAACAGGCAGACAGAATATTTTAATATGATATACCCTCACTCCTAATGTCTGGTGCCACCTATCCAGACTGCCCTACAGAGGCAGCATGAAGCAAGGCAACTTGTATTCCAGCAGTCTCCTGGCTTCCAGACAAAAAAGAAAATGGCATTCCAGACCAAATCAGTTTCCTACGCCCAGTCAATAGCAGACACTACTGTTATCATGGTTGCCAATGATAAATCAATTGCTTTGAAGGAATTCAAGTGCAGCCTTTTGACAAGGAGTCTTGAAAGATTGAATTCATGGGAAAAACTAGTGCCAATTCGCTACTCTAGGCCTTAGAGTTGTAAACTACCAATACCATATGTTGAGGCACAAATATTTCCTATAGAACAGGCTCACAGATCTCAGGGATTGCCTTCCAGTCTTCTTCAAAGCAGGATATTTTATCAGTTGTTACACAAGGTTCTGAATCTAAAACAGTAACCACCAATTGAGGGCTGCTCTGGATGCTTATGATGCAGGGACTTCTGTCCACAGGGACTCCTGACGGAGAAAATCAGGATTTTCTGCTGATGCATGACATAGGATACGGAATGTTCCCTTTTACCAACCTATCTCTTTGGAAAACATATGTCTTTAGTCATAATTGGACATCATCAAATGAACTCAAATTACTGCCCAATTCTGTATGTTCACTTGGCTGTTATCATCCATGGTCTTTTCACTCATGATCCTCAATGACATTCATAACCAGAATATTAGATTGTAAACTATGTATTCATAGATTTATTAAGGGATGCTGCCAATTCAGCCTCCTCAATGGTCAAAACTTGAATCATCCCTCTCAACCTTTCATTATGAGCTAAATGCATGATATATCATCAAAATATGACATTACAATATCATATCACTGTGGATATTAGTACATTAATGGGTTCCATGTGATAACTGTGATCACGGAAAGGTGATTGCCGTTAGTGTGAGTGTACATAGCAGAAAATCAATTTTGGCAATGTACACACCCAGCACACAGCAAAAGGGTGCCAGCGACTTATTTTTTTTTTTGCTTATGTGGAGGGCTGCCCACCCCACACCCAGCTCCGCACCACACCACACCCCCCTACAAAAGGATTCTCAACTCCAGGGAGGTGCATGTCGGGTTGGGTGCAAAACAAAATTAAAAGAAATTCACGGCTGGATGCAGCAAAATGAATGTGCACCCAGATCTGAACCCAGCACCCTCTCAACCATAGTCTGCCACCCTCCCACCACACCACGGGGCTAGCTCAGCAGCCCACTGCTGCACTATGCCTTACAAACACTCCCTCCCATTGCTCAGTGTGCTCGGCTCCCCCCCCCGCGCATGTACATATACTGACATCCTGTCACTATATTCATGCACCCCCCCATCTGGTCACCCTCCCTGCCTGATAGACCTGTGTACAGGTGACACAACTGTCTCACCCTTTTTGAAAGCACTCAATCATGGTCGCCATTGTCATAGGCTACCCATTAATGTTTATAATGTTTGCTGATAACTGGGCATCATAGATTATTATTTATACTTTGAAGTCTCAGTGGCAATATAGAATATCACATTTTCTATGAGAGACAGAGGGTTTCTCAGAGGAAATAAGTGCTGTAGTTGTAATGTGTGACAGCTGAGAGGTACTGTATGTTCAAGGCATGTCTTACCCTATGAAAAACATGAAAAAGTTAATGAGCAGTATGCAGTGGAACAACCACATCCAATCTCCTCACACCCCCATGCCATATCACATACTCCATCTCCTGGGTAGACAGAAGACAAAATCATTAGGGCAATCCATCATTAACAAAATCAAGCATTGCAAGCCCATACAGCCATGAGTACTATTTATGGAATTTTTTTATATACTCTTAATTCAGTTAGAACTGCTTTAAGTGTGTCCACCCACTCCAGTTTTGTTGTTGCACATAGGTAGCATGTAGCTATGTCCATATAGAATGATATTTGCAGTTGAGGTATTTATATATTTTTTTCACTTTGGAGACATAGTCTATGGTGTTGCCTCCAAGACTACCCTCATCAGACTGGACACTCTTTAACTCCTTTGGTCATTTTGCTCTAGATCGTCTGCCTCATAATCACCACTGCAACTTCTATGCTGCTCTATCTTTTGCCTCTCTTGGGGCCAGATGCATTGCCATAGTACCTTGATAGTTGCTAAGTTCTGGCTTTGCTCCCTCCCACTCTATCTCCATGCACACCTTACAACCTCGTCTACTTCTAACTATGCTCTTCTCAAATCATCCTTCAGGATCCTTGCCCTCCCTGCCCATTCTATAAATTCAGGATACTCTGGTTTCTTCTGCCACTTTCCAAATATTTGGAACTGCCTCCCCTTATACAAAGACATTGCCCCATCCACTCATTTGTTACTGTATCTTCTTCAAAACCACTTTATCTTCTTCAGGACCACTTTTCTCCATCCAGCAACTGTATCTAACCTGATCTCTTTTTACTTACTATTACCTTAAATTTTTTCTGCTCTTGCTTACTCTAAGCCAATAGGGAAATTCCTGTAAAATTATTGTCTATACTGCTAGCCTGTTCCCACAAAATATGCTTGACATAGCCTTATTGTCTCAGTTGCATAACATTCACTTGTTTTACATGTTTTGTTTATTACTTCTGCAGCTTCTGTCTGAAGTTGTATCTTATGGTTGTCCTGTTTTTAAATTTATGTATATGGTATTTGGTTGCAATGTATTCCGTTCTTCCTTTTCCCCAGGACGCATCTGGAAACAAGCTATTGTAGCTCAGTATACCTTTCCTGGTGAAACTTTCTCAAATAAATACATATATAACACATTTATTTATGAAATGTTACAACAGAAATATAGTGAGTTCATATAATAGCCCGCCCTCCCCTCTTTCTTAAAATATAGTAATTATTTTTAATGCCCCTCTTGTTTAAAATGTACTAATTATATTTAATGTAGTGGAAGTATAAACTTGCCCTTTTAGGACAATGTTTGGGTTATCCCATGCTCAGCTTTCAGAGTTAGGTTGTTTTCAACAGGTGCTATTTTTGATTTTGGACAGTGACCTGAGTAGTTCACCTTTTCTGAACCAGGCACACCTTGTAATTCACAGTTGTGCAGGGTTTAACACATACAAATTCAAGAGAATGGAAAAATTAGTTTAACTTTACATTTTTATATTGATTATCAAGAAAAATATGCAACATTTGCTTGCTTTATTGTAGGAAGTTGTAGGTAGAGCTTATGGTCTCTTCAGTAAACAATACTATGTATGTCACATATGAATACCACTTATTCATAATAAGTGAGGTGTTTTTTTGTGACAGAGTATTTGTGTGAAAAGATAACACGTTTTTTGTTCTGGTGGCACTAATACAGGAGGATATGCAGTAATAGTAGTCTTTGTTTTGGGGCAACCTTCCCTGGAGGCTCAGTGTGCCAATACAGTTTAATACTTCTGCTGTTCCAAACCCAGTATAAACACAACATAGACACAAAAACACAAATGCTATCAAATTTAAGTGTAACTCACATGATGACATTAATGAATTATTTCCCACAACATATGATTGTTTTTATAGCATAGATATATTTTTTGCCATAATATTTAAAGTTTGATGTGTTTACTTTAAATTAACTTAAAATGTGTTTTGCTTTATTCCAGAACTGCACATGCCAGAACCTGACAATGTAATCAGAAGACTTTTGTATTAGGGATATCACTGCTCTCTACAATTGTTTTTGACTTGCTTCTAACTCACTGTGTCTTTGCACGTGATACTTTCTCTGTCATGGTGATTAAACTGAGTAGTTCATATGGATGTGATACCAGCTAGCTTTGGCTGCTCTTTAAGTATTGCTATCCATCAGCAATGCTATCCATTAACTGTGGAGATGCATGCATGTGCAAAACTTTAGAATCCTTGTGTGAGTGGTGTAGCGTGTATCATGGCATTTGCTTTTGTTTGCACATTTCATCACATTTTGACATATTTAAAAATGGATAAATTATACTTTTTTTTGTACATTCAATGACGTTCTCTGTTATTTATAGGAACAGGTGACCTAAGGCTGTGAGGTGAGGGCTGCCTTTTTTAAGATTTTACTTGTAGTTACATGAGGTAGTTTCCCATCAGAAGAATACTTCCATCAGTTGCTGTTGTCTTTTTATTTCCATCCTGTATTTATCTCTCCACAGCAGGCAGTGGTTTCGTGTCTGCTAACCATAAAGGATGCCTTGGTCATTCAGAACACCCTCCATTTTCATGCACCAGTGTGCCACCGGTGCCAGTCTGGGGGCTTCATCCAGGCACAGCCCCGGATTGCCACCATTTATTTCTCCTTGTTATCCCAAGGCCCATGAATAAAGTTGCACATGTGCATGGAGGCACGCATGTGCACTGTGGCTCTGGTAATGTTCCCTTCTGCCCTCCTCTTGCCAATTGCCAGGTCCCCCCCATGGCATTGTACTGCCACCCAACCTCCACTTGGAGGCAGCTAATCACTGGGGAGCTCCTTACATCCCTCTCTGAGGAGGAGGAGAGCTGCCTGCCAGCTGCTCAATTGTCTGCTCACCCTACTCCAGCTGACCCCCAGCACCCCGAGCCCATGACCGATCCCGGGTCACATGCATGGAGTGAGGTTTGGCATCCAGAGCCTCAACCCTCAGCACCACTGGGCTGACAGTTGCTGTTTTCTTAATCACATCATGAAGTTTATGTTCCTGGGTAGAACTGGGAGGAAACTATGAATTCTTATTTCACAACAATTTACAAAATATTGCAATTTTCATGAAATTATCTGAGATTCTGAATTTGGTGAATTCCAAGTCTTCTCAAAAGCATTCTGTGGATTTTTTGCCAATATCACAAAGTTTGTGCTAAACTGTAGAATAATACCTATGAACTATGAAATGAAAGTCTGAGCACATTCATTTTGCTGTTCACAGTCGCAATTTTGCAGTTCTTTACCTCATTCACAGCAATATTATTTCAAGAGCAATTTTGTAATGTGTGTCTCTTCCAGGAGGCAATACTGAAAGGTTCAAAGCTGTATTTACAATATATGTTTTGTACCTCTAAAGTGACCCTGCTACCCCCATGTAATGTCAACAACCAATGGGGTTTTGCATTAAAACTACCATTCTACTCTTCAGAAGAAAATTTTGCACTTCATGATTTTAATTCCCAGGAAAAACTAAATTATTCTGTGAGATGGCCTGTCATTATTGAGACTTAGAGGCACCAGTGGTTAGACTTGTTAACAACATATAGAATATGAAGGGCTAAAACTATAACAACAATATTCTCCAAATGTTCTTCAGTTTGTCGCTGTTTACAAAGGTGCTGCTTGCTCAAGGAAATGGTTGGATCTGCATTATTGGCTTCTCAATGTGCTGGCTGGCCATTTGTCAAACTACATACTGTAGACACACAGAAAGAAGCTGTACTGTCAGCACAGCAGTAGCAGTATTGCTTGTGATGCCAGTGAAATGTGGTTTATTTATTTATTTTTTTCTAAGTTCGGAAATACACCTTTGAGCAGAAATACTCATTTACAAAGGTTCCTCATCAGAATACCAATTTGTTTACACCATGTCAAAGACAGTATTAAAAACTGATCACCAAAGACTGGACAATATTGATTCAGTGACATATCAAAACAGAATGAGTAACATAAGTACCGTTTCAGCAATACAGAATGAACAAAGATTAACATTCAACAGATCAAATAATAAAAAGCATAACATAGGCACTAGAAGCTATACAAAGATTACAGCCCACCTGGGCATTGTCAGAAATTATGTCTATGCACTTTTACGGCACATCGGAATAGAGGAGAGGCACATGCATGAGGTTTGGGAATGAACATGAGTAGTCGGAGGGCCAGTGGCAGAGGTAGGAAGACTGAGCATCCCTAAGGATGCTCTCACCCTTGAGGGAGGAAGTCACTGCTGTCAGTACATGACAATCAACTAAGTGACCATGGGTGGTGGTGTGGGCAGGGAACACTCTCAGGGAGAGGGTGATGGTGATTGGCTGAATCAAAATGTTGCTAGATTTCTGCATGTGCATGTCAGTCCAGCCCACAGCCTGCAGCCTGGCCAAGCATCTCCAAGGGTATGGGAGGAAAATGTAGGTGGAAAAAGTCAGCTGTGCCAGTGACGGGATGCAGCTCCACTCTTACTCTCAGGCCTCAACACACCGACTGTCCTCAAGCACCTCAGGCACTGTGTTTTCACTGGGGAGCCTGTTCCACTCCCCACCACCACACATTGGAGGGGATGTTCAAGGTAAGAAGAGGCAGGGTAAGAGCCAGAAAAGGCAATGGTGGGTCTGTGAGATTGCTGAGTTTAGGAGCAGATGGGGCTGCTTCAGAAAGGGGAATTAAAAAAAATTATACATAAAAAGTTTCTGCAGAAAAAGAATCATACAGTAGTTTATCCATTCAACCCATTTTGTCTAGACTATTAATCATGTAAAGTCCCAGAAGCCTAATGCCTTACCAGACATGTCCTCCCCTTCCCTGCTAGCTCAGCTGTTTGTCCCGTTCTGCATTCAGTCTATTGTTTATCCCTGCTTTAACCAATCCCTTGGGCAGACTATCCCATTGCTCCACCCCTCCCCAATTCAGTAAAGAACAACTTCCTGATGTCTTTCTTAACCCCCACCCAGAACCAATGCATTTTACACAATATCTCCATGCCATCAACTGTTTCCCTACCACACACACACACACACACACACACACACACACACACACATATGACTGCTGGTGTAAAAAGAAAAGAAGGCACTTTTATCTTACTGTAACATAATTGTTTTAATAACAAAACAGGATAAATGTAAAATTGATAACACAACAAACACCAGCAAATGCCAAAGTCATGTACCAAAAACACAACATTTACTATTTACAAAAAAAAAAAACTGCTGCTCTGTGCTACATTGACATTTTCTACATATGAGTGTTTTTTAAAGTGTTCTTCCTTAAACTTTATTATACTTTCTAAACTTTTTTGAGTTTAGCTTGTTATATAAAACATGTTTATGGTGATTGCAGAGGACCCTACAGCTTTTTTCTAAGGCATTTTGTTTGCTACAGCTGCTACAGAACTTGAACTTGAGTGCCTAATGACATGCTAAATGCTGACTATTTGCCACATGTGCTATTTGTTGAAGCAGCTTTTTGTTAATATGGTAAGGCACTTAAAGCATTCAAACACCTTTTAAAGGAGTGAGTTTAGGATATTGATATAGTGGAAGACGTAGAGAAGGCGGCCAGTAAGAGCCCTGGCTGAGCTGAGATGATTGTGGAGAGTGACAGCTGAAGCTGGGGAGTTCAGAGCTCAAGCAGGGTTTGCACTTATTGTGCTAACATGCCGGTTTTTTCCTTTTTACAACTTATGCTGTCTTTGCTAGGGGTGGAGGCCCTAGGATCAAACTTCATGTCCTGAGTTTCGTACACTCAGTGGAGCAGCCTTTCTCTCTTTTATTTCCCAGATAAACATGAAACGTTTTAACTGAAGGCTTAAGTAATGAAGATAATGGTGATGTCAGCCCAAGTGATGTGGATATGTAGCCCTGCCAGAGAGAAGGTAAACCAGGGGCGTCTAGAGGAAGAAGTAGTGTTGAATGTGCCCCTTGAATAGTTATTGAACTCCTAGCAAAGGAGAGTGGAATGATGCAAGCAAAGCACAGGTAGTTTACTTCTTGCTACCTCTGAAACAATACAATATTTATAGCTGTGTTCCCTGGACAGCAACTTAAGGAAATAAGTATCTTAATGCAAAAAGAACTTTCAACTATTTTCTCGTGGTCCATTTGATATGACTGTGATGACCTGAACTCTGGAACAGGAACATACAGTATGTTTGAAAACTGAGTCTGCTCAAACAAATAGCTATTACCAGGTTTATAAAGGAATAGATGCCACTTCTGAGCCACTCTTGTTGCTGTGTTTTTAAAGGAACAATTTAATGTTTACTCCTGTTGCTATTCAATTTTAATTAATGATTTCTGGCATGTAGTTTAAAACTGTTTGAATCAGTTTTGAGAGTGAAGTGCTTTTCTGAATTTATTTTAGCAGACGCCTCCAGCATGACTTGTTTCTTTGTGATCATCAGCTAGAGATACACAGCTGCTAATATAAATTTTAGCTGAATAATCTACTTTAAATATTTTTATTCCTGAAGTTTTTATTTTATTTTTATTCCTAGCTTATTTTTTTTCTGGCGATGTCTTATGTGATGTACAAATGACCTGTTGTGTTCAATTATATATCACAAAGAATTAACCATCAGATAATATTGCTTGACTATTTAGCATTAATTATTAATGCTAAAGGAAAAAAAAACAGAAAGTAGAGTATGGAAAGATAACATAGAGTCCCTTTAAAATTAGCCATAGGAATACCTGCTATGAATTAACTTAATGTCAAATCAATTATTCTCGAGGCCAATGATGTTGCTGGTAGGATGGGATAACTTTATAGGGACCCTTAAAGGGCCAAATGCAGTTAGTTTTGGGGATTGAGAGGTGTTCTTGGGTAGTCTATTTTTTGATAGGAATTATCATATCTCTGCTGATGAAAATTAGCAGACACCAAAGGGGGGTTAGGATAAGTAGTAGTCTGTCTGGTTTCTGTCTGATAATAGGTATCTGTATGCAGGACAAAATGACCTGACACTCACCATAGGCGTAGTTCTTTAGGATCCTATATTTAATGCCACAAGGATCAGTCAGAGGGAAATACCTGCTGGGGAGTCAATAACAGAGAAGCGGAGCAGCATGCAGTGCTTGGTACTCTTATAAGATTCCTTATGCTCTCAGATTCCAGCTAATCATACAGGTTGGCTTATTTGGGATCTAATAGATACAGTCTGCTACTTTAGTCTGGAACAGAGTACTTCTGTATATTGACCTTAAATGTCTGATTTTATAACCCTAAAGGCATGTCTCACTTCCATTCTTTTGTGACATACTGATGACCTGTTGTAAAGAATGAAATGTACCTGTTGATATTGTGGGTCCTGTAAGGAAATCCCAAATAAGTTATTTCTAGATTGATGGCATATTGTGGCAGCTTTCATCCTGAACTTGTTTTCCTTATTTTTGGTGGCAAATTATACAGGCCATAATATGCTAAGAGGTTTTTTTTTAAATCTGATTAACAAATAATGCCATAATGATTGGAAGTACATTACATTATAGATTTTTTACTTCTGCTTTGGTATTATAGAGCTATAATTTACAAAATATTTTAACACCTCTGATAACCGATAAGCTGCTAAGTTTTGAATCGAATTAATTACGTTTATTCTAAATTTACTATTTATGGATATTTAATACAGGAGAGTGCGGGTTAAATTTCTATTATTTCTAGCCTAATAGGCTTGGATAAGTGAACTTGGTTATTATTTGTGTGTAACTGTTATTAATTTTTTATCTTACTACTGACGTGGAATTTTGTTTTTCCTACAGTATTGTCTGTTATGTACTAATTATAGTTTGTATGTGCATTTGACTATGGTTTGTGCCTGTAAACAGAATTGTATTCTGGTGTTCTTATCCATCCATAAATAAGTTCAGAAATTCAAAGTGGTTTATGTTAGTTGGAAAATGAATATATGTATTTATAGTATATATAACTGTGATATTTAATGTTCTAATGCCGTGCATTTGTATGGAATGTTTATATTTGTTTTTAGTATATTATAAAGGCTTGTCAGCCTAACAATAAAAGCAAACTAACTAACAAAACACAGACACAGGTCTTTCATACCAATACAGCCTTCATAGTTGTCCTTCTCCTCCTCATGTCAGCAGCTGGTAGTGATGCCAATGGCTGAACGGCATCAGAAAGTTCAGCTCACTATTTTTTAGACAACTGTGCAGTCAATTTTCTCACTTGTTCTTCCATTTGCTTTTGGCAGTGCTTCAAGCATTCCAGACGGTGATCAAGTTGTGGCTTACCGGTCATGATTCTTTGCATGTCTGCATATTCAGTGGTGACCAACTATTGAGCCATTGATAGTGATGGTGTGCCTTGTGTGGGCAGTGGCACAGAGGGACAACCAGCACCTTGCTCCTGTTGTGGCCTGGTCTCCCTCCATGGCTCCTTCTTCCAGCACCATTTTTTTTAACTTTGCCATTCTGTTTGTTTCCCTTCTTGTCATGGGCTTGTCCTTGGACCTGGGATCTGCAGGCATTGTTTCCCATGTTCATTAGACTCTGTGAAGAAAAAAGAAAATAGTATTAACATAACTATCTTAATAATGGTAGGTCATTGAAAACTTTGGGCTATTTTAAACCACTACCTTTGCTTAATGAGCTACTTACACCACTCAGGAGACTATGAAAAACATAATATTTGGACACAGTTCATTGTGTATTTCATATGTATTCTGATACTGCTGTGGAGACAAAGCTTGCAGCTGGGGATGGTCTCATATCTTCTATCATCTTGTTGTATCTGAACTTAGAATCAAAGTTGAGCAGCAGTATTATTTCCCTAGGACTGAGGGCTGGACCACTCTTGTGGTTGTGTTAGTGGTCTCTGTGGCAGATTTTATACGTTGTTGATCAATGACAATCAAGAGTGATATAGTGCAGATAAGGATGTTTCATCTGAAAAGTTGCAAAGGCCTACAATGTGATTAAAAAGGAATGTACACATAATACATTGATATAAATGCAACATGTTTTGTGTAAGACAACTAGAAAAGTATTGATAATAATGCATGGGCAACCATACACAGCAAGGCTGTGTTTCCACCGAAGGGTGGAGATGACAGCATCCGGACCTCAACAGCAAAGCCCAAGAAGTTCATTCTCTCATCTCAACCCTAAGATGGAAAGGCATGGCAAGTTGTGTGTGGTTGCCTATATTTTACTTTATACAATATATGATTTTTCCACAGGAGTCACTGAAGCATCCCCCCCCCATGTAAAAACAACAAAAAGTGCATTTTTTAGTTCTTTTCTATGATCAAAATTAAATTTACAGATTTTTACAAGATAAAGATACAACTTTGAGCACTGGTTAGTTAATAATTGACCCTTCATTGCCATGAGTTCACTAATGAACCCGGGTTGTCAGCATCACAAACATTAGCATTACCACTGCATCGGCGAGTCAGCTGAAACAAGATGATTTTAATACTTTTCTATCACAAAACCCTGCCTACACATGCTCAGTTAATTAAGTCGTCTCTGTCTGACTCTATGGCAATGCCTGTGGTGAATACCAAGTAACCCATAGAAAGCAAATTGCAATATCTAGTGGGGAAATTATCAATGCCATAGCCAGATGGAAAGCTGGCTCCATCCATGTCTAGCATAGTATTTGACAGTCACCAAATGAGAAAGGGATTTGGGAGTAATACTATCTGATGAGCTCAAGGTTGGAGGCAGTGTGACAAGGCAGAGGATAAGGCCAGTGGGATGTTGGTGTGCATAGGGAAGGGTCACTTTCAAAATCACGCATCTGAATTTGCTCTAATCCTTATAGTGCAGTGTTAATTGCGTACATACTCTTTAGTGCATAGGCATTTCAACTAATCCTAAATAGTGTTGCAAATAGATGTTTTAGTCACTGCTACTCTCTCAGCCTTTTCATGTGCTGCATTTTGGTAAGACTGCAATTTCCTACTATGCCTTAGCACTGTAGTGCAACCCATTAAGGTTTCCCAAGCACTTCCCCTGCAGTCCTGAGTATTTGCTCTTGACCTTCCTTTGATGTTTCCCAAGGCATTAGTTCCGATGCAAGCTCCCCCTGCAGATGTGAGACAAACTAAATATACAATGTGAGTGTCCAATTTGTGCCATTTCATTATGCTGTAAGCTTTGTTTCATACATCTGATGTGCTGTGCTTGTGCTCATTTTGTGTTGTGCTTTGTGTCTCACATTTATAACACTTTCGTGCTGTGTTTTGCTTGTGCTTGTGCAATACAGGGCCTACATGGAACATAGAACATAACTTTATTTAATCTTTATTGTGGGCACATGAATGACACACTATTAAAATATATCTTATCTTCAAGAGTATTTTTATGCCTGCAGCTGGAAATTATATGCTATACCACGAAGATACTCTAATTTAGTATGCTGCTGGTATTCCACTGTTATAGCAGCAATCCACTTTGCAGTATCTTTATATTTCTTTCTGGATCCAGGCACAGTGGTACCAGCTATTATCTGCTCCATCAACAGAGTGCTGCAGTTCTTCTTTAAGCACTTGTAGAAATTTCCATATTGATGGATGGTGTGCACCGATAAAATGACTAAACTTGCAGTGCCACGCTTCCATGGAGTTTGTTGTTCGTGGCAAACCTTGATTGATGGCATCATAACAATTCCATAGCTGGATAGTAAACATAGGTCTTCTACTGCCTCCTCTTTCCAATGGACATCCCAACCATGTATCTTCAAAATAGTCAACAAGGTTTGACAGTAAGTCACCATTCGAGTGATAGAACTCTGTAACCATTAACTCCTCAAATGCTGCAATGACATCTATTTCAGGCACATAGGCAAGTGCTGGCAGAAGTCTCACTTGAAAAGCAAAGCTGGCGTCTGACATATATAGTGAACACACATCAGGTAGTTCTTGAATCTTGCGCCACAGCGACTGACACATGTAAAAAAAAAACAATCTCTGATTGTTGCTGTAGGGAGTGCCAGTGTAAACAATTTTATTGATGCCAATTCAAAATTGAGCAAAATTGACAGTGGCTGTATAGTGTCACACATTCTGTTTAGCACTGTGAAAATCTTTCTGTATATTGCAGCTGTTCTGTTAGCCATCAGAATATACACAAGAGGTGCAACAGTGCTGTTGCAGATACCATGTATTGAAAAGAGCTGATGAAATATTGAAGGCAACTTTTAAAAGTTCCATCAGTGAACCAATGTGCACTGCTCTTTAAATGCTGTAGGTCCTGTGACGTTGAGAATATTAGGAAACGGTCGTTGCAGTACCCGGAGTCATACAGAAACAATTTCTAATTTTTTTAGTGTACAGCATAATTCTTCAGGAACTATTAAAGAAGCTGCATCAGCTGGCTCAAGGGGAGGGCAAGCTGCAGCATGGCGCTGACGCCTGACAGCTCACTTAAAAAGTGACAAGGAAGGGAGCTGCGATGTGACAGATGGACACAATTCTGATACACCACCAGCTACAATCTGGTGTGTAGTTTCACAACTATTGCTGGCATGCTCTTTCATGCTAGCCACAGCATCCTTTACTGCAATCAATGATGGATCGGGGACATGGTTGTGTTCACCAGTTTTTTTTAACACTCTTTCCCCTTTCAAATGCAGTCTAGCCCAACAATGTCCTTTGTCATATTCCAAACATTTGTAATATGACTTTGTTTCAGTAACTCTTTCCCTCCTGTAAAGAAACCCATCTAGGCAAACAAGGTCTGCTTCCTTTTGGCTCTTTACAAATCTGACTGCATTTTAGCATGAAGCTGCTCCTGGTTCAGTGAGGCAAGTGACCGTGTGCATGCTATGTGTGATTAAGTACCCACACTGATTTGATTCTGTGTTAAAGCGACATGCACGATTATGTATGCGCTATTTTTGATAGCACGATTTCAGTTGCGCAATATTGACTGGATACCCATAGGGAAGGGCATCACCAGCAGAAGGAAGGATGTGGTGTTGCCACTGTACAGATCACTGGTGAGACGCCACCTGAAGTATTGTGTCCAAATCCAGAGACCACATCTCTGAAAGGACATAGACAGAATGGAGGCAGTCCAGAGGAGGGAAACTATAATGGTGTAGGGTTTACATCAGAAGCCCTATGAGGAGAGATTGAAGGACCATAATACATATACCCTGAGTGAGAAATGAGTGAGGGAGATATTATCATTGAGACCTATATATACCTCACAAAGGTAAATATGGTACGGTATGAGAGTATTTTTCAGAGGAAAAGATGCACAATAATAAGGGGACTGCAATGTAGCTGAAAAGCAGTAAATTCACGAGGCATGTGAGGAAGATCTTCTTCACTGAAAGAGTGGTGGATGCCTTAAACAGGCTTCCAGCAGATGTGATGGGGGAAAAAACAGTAATGGACTTCAAACATGCATGGGATAGACATAATGGAATCTTAGTTGGGAAGTAAGGGAGAGGGAGGGAGCTAGAGATAAAGTAGAGTCTGTGGTGACAGCATAGACAAGGAAGAAAATGGGCAGACTTGGTCGGCCAAGTGGTTCTTATTCGTAGTCATATTCTATGTTTCTATGTTTTTATTTTATGTGACCATTTGCTCATATTACATTCATTACCCACTCTCAAGAGGAAGCCTACTACAAGAACAAGCATGATGGTCCCATAAACAGGTGACAGCACTGTCCCTCTTTCCTAAGCATGGGCTGGATGCAATTCATTGCAGAGAGACACAACTCCCCTTCCTAATCATGTCAGATCAAAAGGAATGCAGGGAATTTGGCAAACCATTCTGTATGAAGCAAGCACTATGCATTTCCTCAGTGCAAGCATCACGCAATAATTACCTAAAACTATTAATTTTGTAGGAAGTTGGAAATGGATAATATTACTGTAAAAATACAATTTTCACAGTCAAATAATCTTTGATATTGTCACTGAAGCAGTAATTAGCATTAAAATAAATATGCAGCATTACATTTATTAACACTATTAGCATTTTTTTTATATTATAGTGAATGTGGCGATAGTGACTTCACTCTAAATTAAATTTATACAATTATGGTTGCATTTGTGTTTGCTCTGAAATTACTTTTTATGGAAATACAGCATTTTTCAGAACTTTATATTATACTCACTGTTACTGATGCTACTGTTGGTACCAGAGACATCTTTCTTCTGGTGCTTCTTTAGGCCCACTCTTTTGGCACCCTCTGGCAGCATAATGACCTCGGAGAGCAGCCCAATGATCTTTAGCTTGCTATGCATGATGTCATCTCACTCATCCCAAAGTGGTCTTAGCTCTTTAGGCTAATACAGCACCAGCATCACCTAGTTCAGAAAATTAAGCCATCAGTATTGCTTGCAAAAAATAAATACTGAATAGCCTACCAGTAGAGGTGTGCAGAGTCCATGACATTTGCTCCATGAGTCAATTCTCGGATTTTGCAGAATACACAGAGTGATTTTTTGAAAATCGTGGCCACGAATTTTGCAGATTTTGCCATGGAGCGTAAACTTTCACCTGTGAATTTTGCGCTCTACCCACAAAATTTGCACTTTGCATCAAAAAAAGGTGAATTTTGCAGAACATTTTGCACAAATCACACAAATCAAAGTTTCAGAGTGTTCTAAGAACTCCTTGAATTCTGCAAAGTGTTAATTTTTGGCAATTTGCGTGAACTTCTCAGGCAAAGTTTAACTACGCAACACCTCTACCTACTAGCACTGGGCTCACCACTGCTATCTCCATCAGCTTCTGTGCTGCTGCTGGTCTTAGTGACAGTATCATATAGCTGGCCTCCTCTGGTTGAATCACCCTCAGCCTGGGGTTTCTCTACTGCTGCAAATGAAAAAGTTATGCAAAAGTTAGAACTCCCCTCCAAAAAAAAAAATTCAACAAAAACATACTACAATATATTGCAGAGAGAGACCACCAGTAGAACATGCAAAAACATTCTGGAGAATCATCACAACAGATATGACCATAAGGGAAGTCACATTATGCAAGCCAAGGCAGCTGCATTATGGACCTGGTCATAGTAACTTAGGAGCAATATTAACAGTTAATCACCATGACAGGTATGCTGACAATAATGATCCATGAAGGCATTACCACATATTACAAAATGGGCTATTTATTTCCTGGCATCTGATTGGCTGGTACCCCTGGCAGGGGCGTACATTAACTTTCAATAGATGTCCAGGAAATAAAAAGTGCCAGCCCAAGTACCTCTTCAGCCACACACCAATCCTTGTGTCCACCCTGCTTAATGATTGGACAAAACCACTGCACTGGATTTGAAAATGCCGCCATTTTTATTTTTTGCTTAGTGAGAGATGTTTGCCCCAACACTCTTCTTCAGTGCCAACTGTGAAAGGAAACCAGACACAATCCTTTGCTTGGCATATTTTTGGGTACTTTTTTTTCCAGTTACAGTGCCATCTTTTACCATGCCCCGTGACTTTCTCCATACCTGAAACAGCAGACCACACTCGTCTCACTCCTCCCTCCTCCAGCAGTCAGAGTTTCACTGCCGACGGCTAACTGGTGACCAAGCATCACCAAATCAAAGAGGCCCCCTTCACCTGAGAAGAGGTTACTGCCCGCACACATCCAGAAGCGCAGAAACTTTAACCCCGTCCCCAAAATCCTGCCTACTGTACTCTAAGATGCCACTGTTGTTTTCTAGCAGCACTACTCTTGCTTAGCTATTCCCACATTCTGCCGCATTATCTCCCCGTGATGAGAAAAAAAAAAAGCCGTACACTTTGTTGTCTTAAAATGACTGTGTAATGCGACCACGCTCCATGACAACAGCTGGCTTTTAAAATGAACTGCAGACACTCGCCATATCTGAATGACCTGAAACTTACCAGTCACAGATCAGAGGGCTATATTCTCCCATTATGCCAGATCGCTGGTAAAAATAAAGGCTACTCTCTTTTACATATCTCCACCTCTGGTATTTCCTAGCAGCCTACTCTTGCTTAGCTATTCCCGCATTCTGCCGCATTATCTCCCCGTGATGAGAAAAAAAAAAGCAGTACACTTTGACATCTTAAAATGACTGTGTAATGCACAACGCTCCATGACAACAGCTGGCTTTTAAAATGAACTGCAGACGCTCGCCATATCTGAATGACCTGAAACTTACCAGTCACAGATCAGAGGGCTATATTCTCCCATTATGCCAGATCGCTGATAAAAATAAAGGCTTCTCTCTCTTTTACATCTGCAAATGAAACTGTTCCATAAGGAAGGGTAGGGGGTGATGTAGAAACAGAAACTGTGCTGTAGGGGCATCAAAAGCATTCAACAAGCTATGCTTTCATTTCCTTAACTACAACATCTCCATTAGGACAAAAGTTCTCTGTTCCAGTACAAGTAGAGGAACTATTTAATTACAAAACTTAATGTCATTTAATTATTTTATTAACACTTTTTTTCTCTGCCATTTCTTTTTACTGTGCTCATTTTGTAAGTGCAATAATACCCTCCAGGGTGGGCGGTATGGGCAATACCAGACCTTCCAGGGGCTATAAGGCCCTCCACCTGCAGCGTCGGGCCTCGTTACACCCCTGGGTACGCCCCTCGGCGGTCCGGTATTGCCCAATTCCACCCACCCTGTCGGGTATTATTGCTTGCTTAGGAAGGGGAAAATGCCATTGCTCTCCAAGATGAAGCATGTTGGGGTTTTTTAAACATTATTTTTATTGACTATGCCATAAAAACACATTCAACATGCAAATTCTAGGTTCCACATTACGGTAATTAGACAACCAAAAGTCTTATACAAAGGATCTGAAATCTTATCACTCTCTGTAACAACATAGTGGGGAAACCCCATTAAGTGAACAATGCAATACATATATTAGTGTCCAATAATATTTCAAAATGGCCATCTGCACCATAGCTATGGACTATGATGGAAAAGTGTAACATCAAAAAGTCCCTGTGTGCAACACTCTGAAATGAGAAAAAAAAGTTCATAAGTCCACGTATTAGATGAAGTGTTCCAGAAATTAATTGTATACATCCTGCACTAACCCCCCTGCTGCAGCATGAGTTAATCAACAAAAAGTAGTTCAAGGAGGACCGATGACAAAGGTCAATAATCTCTACGTCCTGTTTTATGAAGTGAAAGTCAAAAACAGCAGACTTTCTACTGAAGTTGCAACATATGTAGTAAATCCTAAATAATGTAGGATACAAGGAGTATACCTACAAACAATAACTGCTGCCATCAAATGAAAAGCTGCAGACTAGTGAGTAGACTGTAAGAAACTCGTGCTTTGTGCAGAGCTGAGCTGGAAGAGCGTATACTACACCTTACAAGTATAACTAAAACTAGGCAGCCATCTGTGCCATTGATCTACATCAACAACTCTCAGAGACTGCTGAAAACCATTGTGCCAAGTACCACTCAACACAGCATCACTTGTGAGAATAAACCATTCCAAGTCAGTCCCCCACCAGTCAGCTATCAGTAGTACAGTAAAAAAACATTTAGTTGAACTTATAAAGTTTACCAAACCAGTTCTAATAACAGCATTTATTGGCAACTACAATTAGCCCCTTAATATCAGTCCCCCTCCTTCTCATCTGCCATACTAGCAGGTCGGCTCTCAAAGTCAACTTTGATTTGTAGAACTCTCTTCCTGGCCTCTGCTGGATCATTGAAAAGGTAAGTCTCACCGACATATGATAGTCAAAGCTTAGAGGAAAAAAATAAGGCATGAGAAATCCCCAGTTGGTGCAGTTTGGAATGAACATATGAACATACGAAATTGCCAGCAGATACAGGCCTTAGAGTCTATCTAGTCTGCTGAAGTGTGCAGCCAGCACTTCATCCATTTAGACTGCAGTTGCCCCCCTTCCCTTGCCCCTTCCACCATTTTCCCTCCAGTTTCCCTCACACCCACCCTCCATCCACTCCCAGTTTGAACCCTCCCTTTGATCCTGTCCCGGCCCCTCTTGAAGCTGCTTACTGTCTGCAAGGATACCACCTCCTCCAGCAGTGTGTTCCACACTGTGACCACCTTTTCAGTGAAATGGTGCCTCCTTATTTCACTTCTGAATCTGCTTCCTGCTAATTTCAGACTGTGTCCCTGGTTTAGCTCCCACCTTTTACTTTGAAAATACTCTCGTTGTTTACTCTGTTCATTCCCTTCAGGTACTTGAAGGTCACAGTCATATCCCACCTCTCCCTTCTATCCTCCAGGGAATACATATTGAGCTCTCTCAGTCTCTCCTCATAAGGCTTATCTCCCAAACACAGGATCATTTTCATTGCCCAGTGCTGCATCCCCTCCAGTAGCTTGATGTTCTTCTTCAAGTAGGGGCACCAGTACTGCATGCAGTACTCCAACTGCAGCCTCACTAGGGACCTGTACAGGAGCAGGGTGACTTCCCCTCTCCTAGAAGTAATTCCCCTTGCAATACACTCCAGCATTCTGTTGGCCTTTGACGCTGCCTTCCTGCACTGGGCTGAGTGGTTCATTTCCCCTGTTACCAGTACATCAAGATACTTTTCCTCTGTTGACATGTATAACTGCACTCTTCCCAACCAGTAACTATTTCTGGGGTTCCTGGCTCCCAAGTGCATGACTTTGCATTTCTTGGCATTGAACCCAAGTTGCCATGTGTTCAACCATCCCTCCAATCTTGCCAAGTCCTCCTGGAGTACTTTGCCACTGCTCCCCCATCCACTTCCGCACAGATCTTTGTGTTGTCAATGAAGAGGCTGATCTTACTTTCTATCCTATCTGAAATGTTGGCTGCAAAAATGTTAAACAACACTGGTCCCAGCACCAAGCCCTATGGGACTCCACTTGTTACAGCTCTGGGCTCTGATAATTCACCCTCCACTACTACCCTCTGCTGCCTATCCTGTAATGGACAGCATGAAAGGATATCTGTCATTGGTGGGGAACAAAGGAGAGGTCAGGAAAGTAAAACATTCTGGTGCCATTCACAAGCTTTACTTGGCCCCTATCCTTTGCAGCTTACAGGATCTGTTCTTTAATTGTAGGTCCAGCAGTGAACAAAAGAATGGTCCGAAGCATCCCCTCCTGAGCTGGTCTGCACCATGATTAATGCAATATGCCTAGAGTAGTGCTCCCTTTCATTGAAGTCCCATGATGGCTTGCAGAAGGGTAGAAATATACTCCAACAAGTTCATACCCTCCCTCTCCTCTGGTAAACCTAACATGTGGACATTAGTGAGGAAAGCTCCATTTTCTAAGTGCTCTAAATGGAGACGCCATGGGCAATTTTTCAGTCACCAAGCCAGCAGTGGCTGTTACAGTTTTTTTAGCCTTAGATTTTGACTATTAGGACTGTGTGGCCATGGAGTCTAACTTCATTTCTACTGTCACCACCTCAAGGTGAAACCATTTACCTTTTTATCAAGTTCTTTCATAAAGTACTCCAAGTCCTTTACCTCCTTGAGTACGACTGCGTTTGATGGTTCTCCCTCTGTGCCATGCAGATGGCCTTGCTGTTACACAGTTTTGGGTCTCCCCATTTTGGAACTAAAAAAGAAGCAATTATATTATTAAAGGCAGCACCTTAGATGCGACAAAGGTGAGGAGAATGATTCTGGTCACCATTTTTGCCAAAAGAACACTTAAACAGTCCATATAAAGGAAAAGTTAGTGAAGCAGTTGGGAACTCCAGTGAGAGATGTCTGTTGGTGTCAACTGCTAGTCATGCACCCCCCTCCAACAAGCATGTTGTTTTTAAACCATGTGTGAGATAGGGCATGCAGCCAATATCACCAGCACTGTATCAAGAACATTTCTGTGACTTCACAGGAGTGGAATTTATTTATTTAAACTTTTGTTTACTAGGTAAATACAATGAGGCAGGTCCGTTTTTCATGTGCGACCCAGGGCCACAGTACAGACAGCTAAGATGTTCATAAGACAACAAGGTTACAATGTCAAACTTACATAATCATATACAAAGAAAAAAACTAAATTTTATACAAAACAAGAAGAGTGCAGTTGACTATGTAAGTATTTCTTTAACTTCAGTTTAAAAACTTTATGACTGAGAGCAGTCCGTAAAGACTCAAGTAGATTTTACCAGTTTTCAGCAGCACAAAATGTGAATGCATGTTCCCCCATATCTGTATATTTGTACTAGAAATTATTAATCTGCTGGTGCCAGTTGATCCTAACAGTCAATCTTCATTTTTAAGTGTAGACAATGAATACAGAGACAAATCAAATATCTGCCTTAGAATATTATCAGTGACACAATTTAAACTATATAAACTACTGAGTTTAGGGAGGAAGCCAACTAGACCAATCATAGAGAGTGCAATGATGGGTCTTATAAGGTAATTTTAATGCAAACCTACATATTCCATGAAAAGTAGTATTCAACAAATGATAATTCTGTTTCTGCAAGGTTGAAAAAAATAAAATAATTATAATTCAACATGGATAGCAATTCACTGTTGGCAACAGAAAATCTTGCCTTAGGTGTTACACAATTCTGAAACCTAAATAACACACCCAGTTTCATATTAGTTTGCCTACTGATTGTTTTAATATGTGCAGAAAACGTTAGGGATGAGTCTAATAGCAACCCAAGATACTTAATTTGGACAACCTGTTCCAACTGAGCACCACTATTATCAATTATTATAAGAGGGAAACATTTTGCCAGTCTAAGTTTAGAACCGAATAGCATACATTTGTTTTTGGTTTTTTGCTGTTCAACAGCAGACAGTGATTTGTTAGCCAGTCATTCAACAGTGTAAAATCAGTGTTCAATGACTGACTCAGTACCTTCACAGAAGGAGAACTAGAGTAGAGAATTATATCATTGGCATAAAGTGAAATTTTGGTATTAGTCAATAATGATGATAAAACATCTATGAACAAGGAGAACAATAGAGGCCCCAGGATTGATCCCTAGGTCACTCCCTGCTCCATCATTCTTGTGCCAGACAAAACTCCCTCATAGTCCACCCTCAGTAGATAGCCTGACAAATAACTACCAAACCAGTTGTATGGCACATCAGCCAGTTCAATGCTCCTCAGCCTTCTGAGCAGCAGGTGATGATTAACAAAGTCAGATGCCTTGGACAGGTCCATGAACACAGCAACAGTGAGCTTCCATACCCATAGCTACACTGATGTGGTCCTTGAACCTGGCCAGTACCATACCAGCGCCATGGTACTTTCGAAACCCATGCCGCTCGGGACACTAAAGACCACAGGAGTGGAGATACTCAGTCAACTGGTCATTAATGATCTCCAGTATCTTGCCAAAAGGCAGTAGTAAAGAAATTGGCAGGTAATTATTCATATCCATCAGTATCCCATTTTTAAAAATAGGATTTATGGTAGTATTTTCCATAAACTCAGAAACTGACCGGTAGTCTGAGATAAACAGGAAAATGTATTAAATGAATAATAGATATGGACTGCAACTAATTTTAAAAACCGGGTCTCCAGACCATCACCACCTGTGCTTTTATTAACTGACTTAGAATTTAATAATTTTAACACCTGACTTGACTTGATAGCTTGAAAATAAAAAGGAGGATTTTGTGTATAATCAGATTTTAAATTTGAATAATCATTATTTACTGTTGGACAAAAGCCATCAGTATATTTGGACAAATCAATAATCTTATTGAGAAATGATTAATTGATTTCAGGTTTGTTAAAAAAAAGTTTAACAATTGTTCTGCAAAGTTCCAACCGAATACTTAATTGCTGGATTAATTAACATTGTTATTGAAGTCCAGAACTTTTTGTGATTACCTAGATCTTCATTTTGTTTATTATGGTAGTAATCCAGTTTACTTCATTTAATTTTAATTTTGCATTCATTTCTTAACCTACGATAAAAGTTCAAATCTGCTCTATTATTTGATAATTTAAAATGCTTCAAGATGTCATCTCTTAATTTCATTAAATGAAAAAGTTGGGGAATGGAATGGATGCCCTTGATGACACTAACTGACTGCAGTACTAATCAGTTCCTACATCACCCAAGGCAAAAAAGTGGCTAGAATTTGACTACAGGTTAGGTGGCACTCTGGTGCATGCACTATTAGGTAGGGTAACTGTACCTTTTTATATTTAATGACTGAACAGATGGCTAAAGCAGGACTGCGGAAAGAGTAAACCTTATTTTTTTGGAACTAAACAAGTAAGATATGTTAATACTTTATCAAAATGTGCATATTAGCACTGATAATAACTTACACTGCCAGGACTGCAATGAAGCAGGGGAGTGAGACACCAGTGGTTACTGGGAGTGATAGAACCTCAGGTGATTTGGGAAGAGGAAAAAGGATGACTTTTAGTTACTCTGTTTTCTGCTCTGGTTCAGTTGGCTCCTATCCCCCAGACAGTTCAGTCACATTACCCCAATATGAACCGTGACTTACCCTGCCAACTGTCTTCCCCCAGGGCTTGCTCCACTTTGTGGAGTTGGCAGAGTTCATCAACCCCTACCAGTAAACAGGATCCAGTTCACCTACTGGGGGGGTGGCCGGTAGGATATGGGGCCTGCAGGTGCCTGGCATCATCCTATCAGCAGGTATTTTCTACTTTGCACCCTGAGAGGGCATGGCATGTAGTGTGTCATAATAATGCAAGCTGCATCCTCACATGTGATATGTGTTGACCTCCACCATGCCCCTTGCTCTCTGGCCATCCAAAACTACATTTCCCTCAGCATCTGCTAGGATTCCCATGAAAACGAGTACGAGTGATTTGCTGCTTGAATGCTAGTCACTGGACTACAAAAAGAAGGTACACACCTTATTTTGAAGGAGTCATTTGTGCATTGTATTTCTTGAATTGAGAGCCAACTCTGACAGCCAGGTACTTGTGAATGTTCTGCAAGGGTTCAGGCATTCAATGGCTCTGCAATCCCTCCCTTTGGAGAAGAAGAGTAGTCATTTGGACACTAAGTCCTCCTACCCCATGCTGACCCTCCAATTCCCCGCGTCTGCTTCTCAACCTAGGCCATCAGTGCCGCAAGCAGTAGCACTACCACACTGCCAAAAATTCAGCCAAAACAGAATGACTTTTAATCTTCATCTATCACATTTCCTTGTCTGCACATACTCAGTTAAGTTCTCTCTGTCTATATGGCACCCCCCTCCGGTTAATACCTAGTAACCCACGGAAAGCTCACTGTAATATGGTGTGGGGAGATCATTATTATACAATGGCAAGGAAATTTCCTATATTCTGATTGGTCAGTGGGTGCCTGAGACAGTGATGATATTACACAATAACATCACTGCATGGATGACCTCCTTTACCATTTGCTCTTCTCTTAAGAAACAAAGATATACTGCCTCACTAAAAATCTACTAAAACATTTTACTTTTTTTTAATTCTGTATAACATTGAGCCATTGTATAATTGCAATAAGGCACTCCAAGGTGTGTGTTATTGTGTAATAACGTCACTCCTGGGGTGGTGGAAGCACTCGGCTTTGCCTCGTGCTTCAACCCACCCCAGGAATGATGTTGTTACATGATAACACACACCTTGTTGTGCCTTATTGCTTAAATACCATAGGCAGGGGGATTGCTGGCTCCACCCATATCAGGCACAGTATTTTATATGACAGTTTGCTCATATTATATTCATTACCCACTCTCAAGAGGGAGCCTACTTCTAGAACAAGCATGATGGTTGAATCAACAGATGACAGCACTGTCCCTTTGTTCTCAGCTTGGGATGCAATTCAATGCAGAGTGCCACAACTCCCCCTTCTTAGTCATGTCACAACAAAAGGGTTGCAATGATTCCAGCTCATTGTTCTCTATGGAGCAAGATCTATGCATTTCCTCTGTGCAAGCATCACACAATAATTACCTGTAACTTCTTATTAATTTATTAATTTTGTCAGAGGTCAGAATTAGATAATATTATTTAATGTAATACTTACAGTTACTGTTAGTGCTGCTGGCACTGGAGATGTCCTTCTTTTTTTTTCTATATTCTATTTATCTCCCTGTTCTCCCAAGCGGTCCCCATCTAATCGACCCTTGAGACCCATAACCCAGGTCCTCTGGAACTTACCTTTGACCATCAGATGGCCAAATGGCCAGACGGGTGGAAAACTGGCTGAAGGACAGAACCCAGAGGGTGGCTGTGGGAGGGAGAGTTATCTGGCACAAGACAGGTAACCAGTGGGATCCCACAGGGCTTGGTGATGGGGCAGATGTTGTTCAATGTCTTCATCAATAACATTGGAGATGGCATTAAGAGCAAAGTGTGCCTATTTGCGGGATGACACCAAGCTCTGTGAAAGAGTGGACACAGGTAAAGGGATATAGGATCTACAGGAATATCTGGAAAAGCTAGGGAGGTAGCCCAGGATCTGGCAGCTTGACTTCAGTGCCAAGAAATGCAGAGTTATGCATATTGGATTCAAGAATCCTAGGACAGAGTACTACCTGGGTGGAGTCCAAGTATCTGCATCAGAGTAGGAGAAGAACCTGGGAGCAATGATCACTAGTGACCTGAAGCACTCCACACAGTGCAAGAAAGCAGCAGCAAAAGCAAACAAGATGCTGGGATGCATATCTAAGGGGATCAGTAGTAGGTGAGAGGAGGTTATACTGCCCTTGTACAGGTCACTGATAAGGCCACATCTAGAGTATGGAATTCAGTACTGGTGCCCACACCTCAAAAAGGACATTAACCTGCTGGAGAAGGTCCAAAGGAGGGCTGCAAAGATGATAGCTGGTCAGCAGGGTAAGGCATACGAGGAGCGGTTGAGGGCACTGAACATTTACTCCCTGGAAGATAGGAGAGAGAGAGGGGACATGATTGGGACCTTCAAGTACTTGAAAGGGATAAATAAGGTTGATAAAGAGAGTCTCTTTAAGCTGAGTGGCAACCATGACACAAGGGGGCACTGTCTTAAGCTGGAAGGTGGAAGGTTTAGGAGGGAGGTCAGGAAGCACTTCTTCACAGAGAGGGTGGTGGACATTTGGAATGAGCTGCCAGAAGAGGTAATCTCATTGAAGACAGTAGGCAGCTTTAAGAGAGACTGGGACAGGTATGGGGAGGGTAAGGATCATGGGTAGGGAGGATGGGAGGAGTGGGGAGAGGGGGAAGGGACAGTAGCTCAAGCTGAGGACCCTGTAACATGAGAAGACTTTATAGACCAAATGGCCTTCTTCTGCTGGCTTCTTTGTATGTTCATATGTATCATCCTCTGCCACAGGATTGTGATTGTGCCCAGGTACCTGTGCATAGCCTGTAGGAGGTCGATCATCATCCTGCTGCCTAGGGTGATTTTCCACCATTTTTCTATCTTCCTCCCTGCTGCTGGGGTATGACACATGAGCAGACATATGTGGAGGTGTACGCATGCTGTGGAGACCCACAACACCCTCCTTCATTTTCATGCCCAACCCATTATACTCACAGGCCTCCACCTGGGGGAAGTCATTTGGCAGGACTACCAAGCCACCCTCCCCAGGAGAGGAGAGCTGTCCTCCAGATGCTCAATCCTCTTCCTCCCTGGCCTACCCTTGACAACCCGTGCTTGCCACTAAACACTGGTCACCAGTGTGGCAGGAGGTAAGACATGATGCCTCAGCCCTCCATGCTGCTGGGCTGGCTTTAGATGTTCTTCTTGTGGCACTTCGTTGGGCATCCTCTGTCATTGTGATGGCCCCACTGAGCAGTTCAGATTCTTTTGGCTCCTTATACTCAGGTTGTCCCACTTATGTTATAATTGTTTTATTGTATATGGGGTGCTGTTCTCCTGACCATCCTTCTGCACCTTGATCTTCTCCTGCCACAGCTTTTCACCCTGCTCATATGGTAATCTTTAGGCCCAAAAAGGGAACTCACCATTTTGGTGACCTTCTTGACCACAAGGGTCACTTCATTATTGTAGAAGTGGGGTTTCAGCTTCATGGAGCTGCTGGCCTGCTCCTTTTGCTGCCCAGCTGAGTCTGAAGCTGACAATTTTTATGAATTTCTTGCTCTCATTTTCTCTCATTCCTAATCCACCTAACTTTCAGACATATACTACCATTCTCTAAACTCCATTTTACATGTGAAGAAATGGTGAAATCATATTCTGCAGTTCACCAAAGAGTCTGCAGTTCAGGCTGGACCTCTGTTCATAAATGGTTGAATTTTATTCTTGCAGTGGAGATTTAATTGTGTGTCATTCCATAAATGGTAAAATGCATCTCTGAAGTTTGCAATGTATTTCACAGTTTACATAGTGTACTGCCTGCAAACTGTGAAATGCTGTTCCATCACACTGAAATCACATACATAATTCACAATACACTATAACTGTGAAATGTAATTCTACAATTTGCAGTTACAATTTCATGATTTACAAGTTTAAGTTTTATGCATCCTTGGGGACTAGTTCAAATAATTAAACAATTAGCATAAACAATGTTTCTAGTTATTCTACTTGTTTCTCCAAAGATGAAGTCACCCATCTAGTCAGAAACCCACAGTGCTATCACCAGGATTCCTATAATTTTACTAGGCATTGCCATCCCATGTCTTCCCCATGGCTTACCCTACCCTCTGTGGCAAGGTCGGTAGGTCACCCAACTTTTTAGGATCTGGTTCTCTGGGGGTGGGCCATGTCACCAGTGCAAGGCCTGTGAAGATTCATAACATGTACATGCTCCTCAGTGTTTTCCCTTCTATGTTTTCTCTCTGTGTGAGATGCAGATGTGAGTAACTATGCAAACTCAAAGCCTTCCAAGTGTGCTGAGTACAGTAGTGTCCCCCCAGATAGCCACTATGGGTGCACTGCCATCTGTGGTCACCAGGAGGCAGTTCAGTGCCAGAGCCAACTGCCCTTCCCATAAGAGGACAGCATCCTCTAGGATTCTTCAACCTCTCACTGGTTGGCCCCTGACAATCCAGGCTTGCTTCAAAAACCAGGTCACCAGCATCATGAGTGGTAGCACTACAGCTCAGCTGACAGTCCAGAGTAAAACAATCCATTGTTATGGGAGCATTTCACTGAAGAGGTGGTTGCCACTGTATAGATCACTGATGACACCACACCTGGAGTACTGTGTCCAGAACTCCAGGTGGGGTAATGCGTCAAGTTCTTGAGACCACATCTCTGGAAGGACACTGAATGGAGGCTATCCAGAGGAGGGTAACTAAATGGTGCAGGGTCTGCATCATAGAACCTATGAGGAGAGAGTAAAGGACCCCATTACGTACACCCTGGAAGAGAAGGGTTAAGATAGAAACCTATGAATACCTCTTGGGGTTAAATAAGATATAGGAGGGGATTATTTTTAAGAATAAAGTTGCACAAGAACAAGGGGTCGTGCAATGAAGATGGAGGGAGGTAAATTGAGGAGAGATGTGAAGAAGTACTTCTTCATGGAAAGAGTGGTGGATGCCTGGAACAGTCTTTGAGTAGAGGTGGGGGAGTGAAAACAGTGGTGGGATTCAAAAATGCATGGGATACACATAAGGGAATCTTAGTGAAAGCAAGGTAGGGAGAGACAGAGATCAGGCAGAGCCTTTGGTGACAGTATAGCCAAGGAAAAAAATGAGCAGAACAAGTGGGCCAAGCGGTCCTTATCTGCTGTCAAATTCTATGTTTCTATGTCACAACACATTGTAGGGTAGACCATACTATGCTACTGTGTACTTGACTGAAACGTGGTGAGACAGGGCAGCACAGGGTGGGAGACTGCCATTTTATGCCACCAGGGAGTGGCTTAACTGATTTCAAAATCTGTACAACCCAGATGGGGGTGGCATTTCATTTCACTGAGTCATTGACTGACTCTTCCAGAGTGAGGGCAGTGCAGGGCAGGGGGGGAGAGTCCAGACTCATTACATACCTAGAAGTGCTTAACTGTTGGTAAGGGTTACACAGAGAGGGGGACCACTGCATATCAGTGAACTGTGGAGGAGCTAGGGATGGATCACAGGGTAGAATCTATTTATTTTTGGTTTATAGGGAAAGAAGGGCTAGATAATGCAGTCTATTTTCTTCATGCGGAGGGGGGGGGAGGTCAGTTACAGATCCAAACCAACTGAAACTGAACCAGATTAAACTGTTGATGGTATTTTAGCAAATAGGGCAAATGTGGCAAGGAGAATCAGGGAAATCTCCCACACTGTTTGAGAAGTGCACTGAGATCTTTAATATTCACAGAAACAACCACCAGTAAAGGCAGACAGAACCTTGGTTTAATATACTTTCCCGAGGATTGAACACACTGACAGCACATCATTTCCTTAGTACTGCACTTGGGTGCCATCTTTTCTGGTATTAGCCAAATCCCAGTGAGAGACTGGAAACCACAACCTTCTGACCCAGAGGTGGCTGGGCTACAACTGAGTCAAGTTTACTCCTGTGGAGCCGGACATCAGATATCAAAATGTCCACATAACAGTGAATTTCCTGCACCACATTGAGCAGGGAGATCGTGGGATATACTGTAATACTCATCTAATAAGTGCCACGTCCATGTAAGGATCACATAATTATTTATTTTCACAGACAACAAGAAAGGCAGTTACCTCCAGTTCACACTGAAATGTTTCAGGGCAGGGGGCATGGTGAGATGGAGCTCGCTTGGCCCCACAGGAGTTAGGGCAGCTGTATTGAAGTGGTCTGTATGCACTTCATTAGAGTCCTACCTGGCATAGTGACTACCCCATCCAGGGTCATTATGAAACATTGAGAATGCATTGACAGTTGCACGCAACCTACTGCTGGCCTACCCTAGTGCAGTTGCACTGTAAGAAAATGCTCAGCCAAGACTGGATCAGCTGTGGAGGAAGTGTACATGTCACTCGTGAATGCTGCAGGATGCTCTCTCATGTACAGGGGGCACCACACAGGCACAAAAATCACTTGGTATCTACAGAGATCTTTTGTGCATCAGGCCCTTACATACATAATCCAGTGCTTACACAATACAATACAATGCAATACAATACAATACAATACACTACTTACAGTACTATTCATTTTTTATATTTTACTTTGTCCCTTATACCTGTCTGGTGGCCCCTTTTGTCAAGGGCCCTTTGAACCCCATCAGCCTCAGTCTCTGGGTCTTACTGAGACCCACCTGGATACTCCACATCTTGACGCCTGTAGTGGGGCCACCAAGAGTACACCATATCACCTACTGATGCCACACTTGGTTAGGCAGACCAGTGCCCAGTAGGTGGGGTGATGTCTGTGAGGGCCATTGGCATCACCCTGCACCATACTCAGTCGCTGATCCCCAGGATGCTCTGAGGTGAGTGACAGCATGATGTACATTTGCAAGCATGCTCTTGTCTTCTATACATGAGTGTCCACCTCCTTTAGTGCCTGCACCACCACCTATGCTCACTGCCCTTCTTCCCTTGAGAAGGAAAGCATCCACTGAGATGCTCAATCCTCCTCCCACACAGCCAGCCACCATCAACCAATGTTTGCTCCTGAACCCTTGGTCACTGGTATCAAGAGTTGTAGTGCTACCTCTGTGTCAACAAGCCCGATTCGGTCATGTATACTCTTCATACAGATAAGCTAAACAGAGACCAGTCAGTACTGCAAACTACAGAATGCCTGGTTTATAAATAAATTCACTGTATATACAATAATTTCCAGGCATCAGAGCATTAGTTCTATAAAATTTAAATTCACAATTTAATATAAAAAAATCTCAATAGCTAATATCCAGATAACAGAGCAGTGGGCTCTGTAGAATACAAAATCACGGCTTGACAATTAATTCACAATGCGTATGCTTATTCCACAATTAATGTCAGAATTTACATGAAATATTGACAAGTCAGTTCTGAAATGTTGCAGAAGCCGAATTTTGACTTTCACTGTGATTCCAATGGCAGAAAATAAATTTTGCACAGAACTATTCCTGGTGTTCTGCTTTTGTCTGTGATATAAAACATAGTACAATTGTAATGATGTGTCCTTTTTGCATTTGATGCACTTGCGCACCAAACGCTTTGGGACAAAACTGCAAAGAAGAGATGCAGCACTGCCACTCAATGCAATGGATGTTTTACTAGGTGCATCCCGCAGCCACCAATCAACAGGAAGTTGCCAATGACAAGGAAATTCAAAAAGAGCCAAAGAGTTAAAAAAAGCATCAGTTTCATCATTGCAGCAGCAGCACCTCCCACTCCCTAGCAACCTTGTGGGCTCCTGTGCCAAGCACTCTGTTTCCATGTCTAGCTCCATGAGCAACTTTTTTGCTCGGTGAGCCTTTCCTGGTGAAACATTTTAATAAAAAAATGAGTGGGCGGCTGCTCCTGCAGTCCGCCACACAGTTACATAAAGCCAAAACTGGGGTGCACAATCCCCGTGTCAGCATGCCCCCCATTATGTAGCACACTGAGAGCCCACCCCAGGGTGCTGAAACATGGCAGCTCTTGCTACCCACCACACAGTCCTGAAAAGCCAACATCGGGGTGCCCAGTCCTCATGTCGGCATTTTCCTCCTCCCCATTATGTAGCACAGTGGGAGCCCACCCCAGTGTGCTGAAATAAAAAAGTTCCCCCCCCCGACACTCGGATGCCCACTCCTGGTGTCGGGTACACCCCCTTCCCCCAAACCCATTCTTTGCCAAAATCAGGGTACCCAATCCCCATGTCAGCATATCCCCCCATATTGTGGCACACTGGGAGCCCACCCCAGTGTGCCTAAATTTAAATTAAGTTTTCCCTATAAAATAAAGAAAATGGGCCCCAAAGTCTCTACCTGTAAAAGAAAGAAAATGGTCCCCCAAAGTCTTTTTTTGTCCCTGTAAAAAAGAAAACAGTCCACCGTTGTCTACCCAGTCCCCCTCCCCCAACCCGCACCATCCCTCTGCGCACTCCACCTTCCTGCACCCCCCCATCACCCCATACTTTCCTCTGGAGGTCTGGCTCTGTGATCTTCTGTGGACTGAGATGTGTCTGTACTCTTCAAATCCGAACTCCGAACTGAGGAACAGAGGTAAGCCATATAATGGGACAGGTTTAAGTTAAGTTGTTATCTCAACCATTATTAGGAATTTTGGCTCTAAATTTTCAACATGGGGTTCTTGAGGCCTCCACCGCATGAACACTGATTATTATCTTGTTTCTTGGTCCGGAAAGGTGATTTTGCAGTCACTGCATGGCATCACCTTTCAGGACTGATTAATGAAACTACAGTGCTACTGTTCATGAAATGGGGTCCCAAAAAGGCAATGTTGCAAATTTGGTGAAAAAATTCCAAAAGATGTGCGTTGCGCAGTTTCTATGCACCCTTGCAACTTTGCCAATTTTTAATATTTTTTCTCCAGATTTTCAACATTGCCATTTTTTCACAGCTCCTTATAAACAGTATAGCTGACATTTTTCACATCTGCCTGAAACATTTTTTTCACACCTGTGGCACAGAATGGTGCAGTCGCTGTGGGAAATCAACTTTTGGGACAGACTGACAAAATCACAGTGCCACTGTTCATGAGGAGAGGTCCAAAAATGCCCATGTTGAAAATGTGGAGCAAAAATGCTAACAAACACCTGGGGCATTATGGTTTCAAACTGTAATGCCCCCCTCCACCTGTAGGGACTGACAGGTGTTGGGGGTGTGAATTGGGGTCTGCCGTACTGGTCTTGACATTCCACCTCCCACCCTGTAGCTAGTGGCAGGAATTGAGGTGTGTCTTGTGATCTTTGGCCCTAACATTCACTCCATTCTCCTGTACAGCACCCATCTCAGCTTATTTCCTTATGGAATGGAGTGAACGTAATGGCCAAACACCCCAAGGCACACCGCAATACCTGTCGATGTCTGCAGGGTGGGGTGAGGTGGAATGGCGTGAGCTTTATGGCTGAAGACCCAAAGACACTCCCCCAGTGCCTGTCAGTCTCTGCTGGGTGGGGGTAGGTGTTGGTGTTTTGATTGGAATCCCTAATACCTCAGTAAGGAAGTAAATCAGGGAGGGGCAGTGGACGTTACAGATCTTGATTTCAGTAAAGCCTTCAACACCCACCAACATAGAAGGCTGATTAACAAGATGGGTAGTCTGACACAAGGCACAAAATGTTCAAGTTCCTCAAGGACATAAACAAGGTGCAGGGGAGGACATTTTCCAAAGCATCAAACATTTATCATTGACAAATGCTTGTTTTATTAGATGCTCTGAACTGCAGAGTGTTTCAGCCTCTTCCAATTTTAGGCACAGTAGGAACCAGAGATACATAAGCAATAAGACATGACATGGGTCTTTGGTTATGCTTGGATAAACACATGCTTTGGGGTGTAGTGAGGCACAAGGCTGCAGGCCGAATGCCTTTCTGCCCCAAAAGCTGTGTTTATCCCAGCATAACTAACACATTGGAGTGTCGTGTTGCATGTATAAAATGGGCAGTGCCTGCAAAAAATTGGTTTTGTTTGTAAATGTATTTAAACATGATTAACAATATTAAAATATTATTTATTTTGTGGTAAATATTTCCTCCACTGGTGGGTTGCCACTAGGGATGCAGTTGTGCCTAGTACTGCTTATTTACTGTTTCTTTTCTATTCTGTTTTGAATGCTTATCTACTACTGCAATGTTGTTATGCTTCCTGTTTCTTTTTTAATATTGGTTTCATTTCTTTCATTGATTAGCACTGCAAGAAGAGTGAATCCAGAGAGCAAGCAGGGTAAGAATCTTGATGAAACTGCTCTGTAGCACAATCGATGGGGTGGAGAGATGAGGTCTATCAGATGGGAGAGGAGAGGAGAGAGAGAGAGAGAGAGAGAGGGAGGGAGGGAGAGAGAGAGAGAGATCTGGGAGCTGGAGGTCTGTGGGCTTAACACTTTTTGCAGTTTGAAGAAATGATTAAGCTGCATTGTAGCAGAATCTGGGGGTGGGATGAGCTTTATTGGCTGTGAGGGAGAATGAGAAGGTGAGATCAAGAGGAGTGAGGTCTTCAGGCTGGGAGGATGAGAGAGAGACAGACACTAAAGTGCTATTATTTTTTTGTGGAGCAAGGATGTGGAGTGAAACAAGCAGGTAGCAAAATAAGTGTCTGCAAGATATGGTTTTTAACTTATTTAGTTGCACATGGATTTATTTAGTGAACATAACACTGGGTGCTGGCACTTTTTTAGTGTGCTATACATAAAATAAAGAGCATGGCTGGAATGGGATCTCAGCCAATCAGATCAGAGCACTGCCTTTACCCATTTTCTAAATTATGTTGAGCTTCTCTGATCAGTTCTTCAGGGCTATACTACATATTGTGTGTTGGGTGAGGAATTAATTCCTAAGGCATGATAAGAGTTTATTTCATTACTTCTTATGTTTGTTTGTGTTTTCATTTATGTTTCTTACCTAAACTCTATAGTACCTTCTCTTTTTAAGAAGTTCTAATGCCTTAAGATTCTCTACTTTTTGTATGAGGCCTGACACATTAATTCATAGATTCCGGGAAAAAAAAATTATGCACATTCACTAAATTGTAACCATCGAAAAGAGTAGGGGAATTTCCCCGGTGTCCTGGACAAATTTCCCTCATTCACTAAAAAAATGCCACCAACAGCTTAATGTGGTTCAAGGTCAGTTGCTATTCATCTGTATCCCCTCCCCCGGGTTGTGATTGAAAATAGGCAGGATTTGTCAAGTGCACTTATCTGATCAACAAAAACTAAATAAATAAATACATTTGTAACAGGTGCTGCTTGAAGGTCCAGTGATGATGCTGTGGTCAGCACTGATGCAAGCAGCAGCAGTGTTGTTGCAGAAGCCGGAGGAGGACCAAGCCTGAGTAAAGGAGAGCCAGTGTCTGGTAAGCTATGTACACTGTTAACAAATTAAGTTGAATCATGTGTTGAAGAACTCAGTTTAATCCAGAGACCTCCATCTGTTGAATTTCTTCACTGCAAATTTGTGGAACATGGCCTGTGGCTACTAGTCTGTGATGATCGTATTTTTTCTTGAGGCACCTGTGTAAATAATAGCTTTCATCTATTGTGTTGTGAAGTTGAAGTGCTCCTTGACCTAAGGAACAGCTTGCTGCCTCATCCATACCACCTCCCTGGTGCTTATTTACCCACTGATATACCCCATGTGGCCCTGTGTGAAAAATGGCAAAAGTCATTTGAATACCACAAAACACACCTGCATTGTAGTACGTGCAGTAGGTGAAGGGTGCTAGTGGTATGCACTATTGTTGATCATGGTGGCAGTAAGTGGGTGCACAGATCAACATTCGTGTCACACCAGGCAGGGCAGGGGATTGGGTGTTCAGTTAGTCTATGCAATCCTTATAAGTTTACACTGGTCATACCATACCAAATGACTATTGTTGGTGAAATCATTCAGTGCTTCCAGTTCATGACATCCAGACTACCAGTCTGGCTACATAGTGGCTGGAACGGGGTGGGGGAGCATTACTTAATTCCATGTCCAATCTAGCCCCTCTGTAAGAAGTGGCATAGCCTCCCTTGACTGCTCCAATCAGTGTTTTAAAAACTTTATAAATCATCTCTTCCGAGTACCATGCCCAGTTCACCTGACCTGAGTAAACTGCAACACTGAGGTATGCACTGGTTTCAATGTATCCTTCCCTTCCCAGTGGAGTGCAAGGTGTCATCTCCAAAACTGGGACTATAAACAGTGAGTATACAGTGGGCTGAGGTGGTGTGTGACCTCATCCTGCACTGCCTGTAGAGGTATGGCACAGTGGTCATGATGTGACAAAATTAAGTTGAAGGGCCCCATGGCAGGCCATCAGGTGGATATCTACAAGTACTTAGCAGAACCTTCTGTCAGAGTGATAGTGTTAGCATTGTCATGCTGGGTGGGGTCAGGCAAGTCTCAAATCATGACAGTAAATACTTTCTGCACATCTATGTGTAACCACCCATTCCTCTGGGGTTACTAGAATCCCATCAGATTAGCCATAGGAAAGTAGTGGGCAGCGGTGTAGAAGGGCTTACTAGGAGCTGTTTACAGATGACAGATGACAGAGAACCATGACTGGGATGTCAACATACCAGGGTATACAATCTACAGAAGGGACAGGGAGGGTAAAAGAGGAGGTGGAGTAGCTCTCTACATAAGGGAAGGGATCAAAGCTACAGAACTAAAAAGTAAAGGGGGAGGACAAGAGGAACTCTGGGTCACCTTGGAGACAGGAATAGCATCACAATCCGCACAGGGGTTGTATACAGACCCCCGTCTCAAGGGGAGGAAATGGACAAGAAAATGATAGAGGGCATTCTCAAAATGGCTGAAAAAGGGGAGATACTGTTGATGGGGGACCTGAATATGCCAGATGTTAACTGGGCGACACGGACTGCAGCCACATCCAAGAGCAGGATCATTCTCGATACCCTACAGGGGGCATGCCTTAAACAGCTAGTGGTGGAACCCACTCAGGATGGAGCAATATTAGACCAGGTACTCTCAAATGGAGAGAGGATCACAAATTTAGAAGTCAGTAGACATCTGGGAACAAGCGACCACTGCACAGTGTGCTTCACAATAAATACAACCATGGAGACAAGCCATACAAAGACAAGGATACTGGACTTTAGAAGGGCTGACTTTGGCATAATGGGTGAATACCTGAGGAATGCATTAGCAAATGGCCAGAAAGGAGGGGTGGAAGAACAATGGAGAAAAATCAAAACTGCCATCATGGAGGCAACAAGCCTTTGTGTGAAACAAATAAAGAAAACAAAGCGGAATAAAAAAACACTGTGGTTCTCAAAAGAGGTGTCAGGGAAGGTTAAGAAGAAAAAGGCTGCATTCAAAAAGTATAAGGAATCACAGACAGAGCACGACAGGGAACTGTATCAATTAAAGCAGAAAGAAGGGGGGAAGGGAGTCAGACAAGCAAAGGCCCAAACCGAGGGAAAGATAGCCAACTCAGTTAAGAAGGGGGATAAAACCTTTTATAGGTACATTAGGGACCATAGAAAGGTTAAGGGAGGGATAGTGAAGATTAATAAAGGAGAGGGGAGGTGGGCAGAGGGAGACAGTGAAAAGGCAGAGTTACTGAATGAATACTTTTGCTCAGTATTCTCAAAAAGAAGAAGAGGAGAAGTTACCTAAACCAAACAGTAGAAGCACTCTGGATAGTGGGATTGACGCCAGTCCATTTACAGAAGAAAGAGAACTGAAAGAACTCCTAAAACTCAAGGTGGACAAAGCAATGGAGCCTGATGGGATTCACCCTAGTATCCTAAAAGAGCTAAGGGAGGACCTAGTGACACCACTAACCACACTTTTTAACAAATCATGGGAAGATGGGGTGGTACCTGAAGACTGGAGGAGGGAAGATGTGCTTCCCCTTCACAAAAGTGGGAGCAAGGCAGAAGCAGGAAACTGCAGACCTGTTAGTTTGACCTCAGTGGTGGGGAAAATGATGGAATCACTTCTGAAAGAATGAACTGTTAAGTACTTAGAGGCCAGCGGGACACAGGACCCAAAGCAGAATGGATTCACAGCAGGAAGGTCATGTCAGATGAGTCTAATCGATTTCTTTGACTAGGTGACCAAAGTAATAGACCAGGGAGGGGCTGTGGATATGGCCTACCTAGACTTTAGCATGGCATTTGACACAGTTTTGGAGACCTCATCTATGCAAGGACATAGACAGGATGGAAGCAGTCCAGAGAAGGGCAACTAAAATGGTGAAGGGTCTACATCAGAAACCATATGAAGAGAGACTGAGAGAGCTTAATATGTATACCCTTGAAGAAAGGAGGGACAGAGGGGACATGATAGAAACTTTTAAGTACCTCAAGGGAATCAACAAAGTCCAGGAGGGTAGCATCTTTCAGAAAAAGAGATGTGTAGGAACAAGGGGGCACAATTTAAAGTTGGAGGGGGCGGCTCAGGGGTAATGTGGGGAAATTCTTTTCACGGAGAGAGTGGTGACGTGGAACTGCCTTCCTGGAGAGGTTGTGGGTTCTAAAACAGTGGGGGAATTCAAACATGCACGGGACAGACATAAGGCAATTATAGTGGGGGGTTGCAGAAAGTAGGCTGTTGGTTAACTAGAATCTGCAGCTTATCCAATAGGTAGGGAAATTGGCAGACTGGATGGGCCAAGTGGTCCTTATCTGCCATCAAAGTCTATGTTTCTATGTTTCTATGTTACATCATTGTTTACTTAGCTAAGCTGAGCAAATAATGGATTATGTCATTTAAAATTCTTGCAGAGCATAAGCCACTCTAGAATCAGCTGCTAGGAGGAAGTTTATAATGTTCAGACGGCAGTTCAGTGTAGTCTGTAGTCAGCAGTAGTGTGAAGTGGAGCTCTGAGTGAGCAGCAGTGCTCGGAGTGTGAGGATGCCTATCAGTCTCCTTTGAAATTGGTTGAAAGACCTCCGGCAGTTTCTCACCCTAGTTTGTGAGACCCAGCAGTATCAGAAGAAGTGATGGAGACCATTTGTCTGCAGGACCCCAGTGGGTTATTTCCACAAATAATTTGGTTTGGGCTGTGTTTCTGTGGATCCAAGGGTCAATTCCCTGAAGATCCTGAAGATTGTCAGCTGCCCAGAGAGAAAGAGTGTGCAGTTGAAGCTATGACAGGCTACCAGTAAAGGGAAGAGGTGTTTTCTTCTTTATGTTCCCATGTCTGTATCAAAGGGGCAACCACAACCTTGAGTACAGGTTCATGGAATTTTTCTTAGGGGTTGGTCTGAAGTGTATGTGACCCAAGATAAGGCTAGAGTACACCTGTCAGGGTCCTTGCTTCACCACAAAAATATTCTGAATGCTCAAATCAAAAGTTTGGGACTCCTTTAGCATTATGTGGGGAAAAGAAGGCTCATTTGGTGTAACCCAGAAGGAATGGCAGAGACTGTTTGAAGCCGTATTGGGCAAAACCCCAGTTTATTCCTCAGTCAGGGCTAACTGGTCACGTATGGGCAACAGGTTAACCTGGGCATGTTAACGAAGATCGTCATGCCAGGAGTATTTTGAAATGTTGTTTAAGTGTGTGGCAACTCCCACAAAATATACACTGTTTGGAAAGTAAAAGTCCAGAGATTCCTAGTACAGAGGGATGGACAGTTCAAATGTGTGTGTGAGGAAAACATGCTCTAAAATGCCCAAACAGTTGTTCTTCTGGAAACAAAAATGTCTTGCTCCTGTGTGTACAGTACCAAGCCTGGGGGACCACCTCATTTTGCATTTTTACCAAGTTTTGTGAATAAAGCCATACTGTACAATTCCATTTTCAGCAGTGGACATTACATCTGTGTTTCCTGAGTGTGAATTGTGATGGGTCCCCTTCAGAAGTTAGACCTAGCATAGCCTATCACCTGTCTCCCAGAACCTGGAGGAAATATAAATGGTAATTTGTACCCTAAACACTTGACCCCTTTAGATTGCCGAGCTAGGTATTTGCCCCAGCAATAGGGGTGATGCCTGTTGGTTTGTCAACTTGTGGCCTGTCGCCTTGTCTGTGTACAAATTAGTTGCCAGATACTGCTCTTGGCCAGGGCATGGGTTGTATATGTATTTCTATGGTAGTCAAACAGGTAAGTGCAGTACTGTGAGTGGCCTAGAAGTGTGAGCGCATATCAGAGATAGATCCAGTTTGCGGCTCAATGCAGGCAACACAGTTTGTAATTGAAATAGTCATTGGAGGCTGTGAAAGTATTAGTGAAATCCCGGTCTGCTGTTGTATGAATGACATATACAGACAAACCCCTACACCACTCTGTCAGTGAAGAAGTGCCTCCTCAAATTCCCTCTGAACCACCCCCTTCTAATGTCATAGTATTAGTTCTTGTAGTTCTGCATATTTTCCTTTGAAAAATGCTCTGCCTCCCTGTGCCTCACTTTTACCCATGAGGTATCTGTGATATAGTTCTTTGCATCATATACCCATGTGAGGCACAGTTATCATTGTTTGAATCGTTACTATGTAAACCCTGTATCAATGTGTTGTCCTTCCATGTCAGTCTGCTATTATGCGAAAATGTTTGACATAATCACTTATGAATAATTTGACCATCATCCTCCATGTTTGAGTATATTGTCGTAACAGCACTGCTTAGCTACTTACCCCATGAAGCGGCACTTGACTGCCAGCAGTGCCTACTGCTCTCTTATTTTCATTTCACTGTCAAATGCATGACACAACTGTTAACTGTGACAAACACCACATCATCTTTCAACCTGAGTATAATACTGTGTAAAGTGCCCAGTAAGGGGATTCTCTACAGCACAGATACATGCACACTGTACTGCATATGTTGCAGCAGCATATACAGTTTGGTAGTGCTCTAATTTAGTAGTGGGTCGAGGGAGAACCAATCATACCATGCGCATCACACATGGTATGATTCCATGTATTTTGTAACACTAACATGTAGTCATCACATGGTAGAAACATAGAGTGAATCATAAAGACAAGGAGGCAGTATAGCATAGTGGTTTAAGGCTCTGAGCTGCAAAATTGGAGACTTGGGTTTGTATCCCACAGCTCCCCCTTGCATACTGTGTGACCCTGAGCAAGTCATTTAACTTCCTTGTGCTTCCAGGTCGCATCTGGAAACAAGCTTCAGCTTAGTGAGCCTTTCCTTTCCTTTCCTTTCCTTTCCTTTCCTTTCCTTTCCTTTCCTTTCCTTTCCTTTCCTTTCCTTTCCTTTCCTTTCCTATCAGAATGGTTTCAGGTAACACAGGTCATGCTAATCAATACCTTAGTTTTTTATGAAAGGGTTAGCCACTCACTGAATAGGACAAATCCTGTAGATGTGATATTCTTGGATTACAAGAAAGCCTTTGATAAAGTTCCACACAGCATTATAGTACAAAAAAATGAAGCACATTGGTATTAATAACTCCCTAATACAGTGGGTTGATAATTGGCTGGAAGGCAGAACACAAAGGGTTTGTATTAGAGGTTACAAGTCAAAGGACGGAAGGGTGACAAGTGGGATACCCCAGGGATTGGTCCTGGGACCAACCTTATTCTCAATGTTTATATCAGGTATGAACAATGGTGTAAAGAACTTCTGCCTAAAATTTGCAGATGACTCTAAACTTGGGGCTGAGGTAGGGGATAAGGAGCAAGCTGTGTCCACACAACAAGATCTGGATAAATTGCAAGACTGAGTGGCTCTAAACGGCATGCAATTTAATGTTGATAAATGCGTAATGACGCACTTTGGTAAAACTAACAGGCAGGTCAGTTATACCTTAAATGGTAACCTGCTAAGGGTAACAGATACCGAGAAAGATCTTGGACTATTACAGTAGTTAGCAATGACTTGTCCTTCAGCTCACATTGCAATGCAACCATAAAAAAGCCAACAGACTAATTAGATACATAAAGAAAGCATTTGTATCTAGAAATAGGGCCTGCATAATCCCGTTGTATAGGATGTTTGTTAGGCCTAACCTGGATTATTGTACCCCGCTCTGGAGTCCTTACCTGAGGAGAGATATAAATGGCTTGGAGAGGGTGCAGAGGAGGGTAACAAAAATAGTTGATGGTATTGGAACAGAGTTCTTTGAATCCAGATTACACAAGCTTAGGCTATACCCATTGGAAATAAGGTGAATAAGAGGAGATCTCTTACAAATGTATAAGATCTCTGAGATAACCAACTTGCAGAAAGTCTGAGATTGTTGCCCACAAACAGGGATGAAAGTTTAATAAGCCACAAACATCAGCTGAAACTAGCTTATCCAAGGATGAATCTGAGGTGGTACTTCTACACACAGAGAACAATACCCATGTGGAACAGCCTCCCAAGGAAGGTGGTGGAGGAAGATACATTTCTGACCTTCAAATAAAGGCTTGATATTTACCTAATAATGCACAAATGGGATAACATGCTCTGCTAGTGCAGGAGACGGGCTCTATGGGCGAGGAGCCTTCTGTCTGTCTAATAAACCTAGTATTGAACCTAGTATCAAAAGGAGGGTTCATGTTCATTTTTATGACACATTCTGATTACCGAGTCATATTCCAATACCAGAATGGGCCAAACAGTGTTGTGACATCTTCACATTCAACTATATAAGTGGACTTCAGTTTCTGTAAAAACAGAATGTAGATGAATGCGTGTGTTGGCTGTGAGGTGGGGATTCCACTGCCTTACAATGGGTGTTACACCATCATCTAAGAGACAAAGTAGTGGGGGCACACATGATGAGATGGTGCAGTATACCACATCATGTGAGTGGTGTTCTACCATTGCTTTGACTTAAGCTTTTCACACACTCATGGGCTTTATACTTTCCAGCCTCTCTACATTTAGTGGGGTGGGGTATAACATATAACAGTGATCAAGGAGAGTGGTTGACTGAATATGGAGACTATTAACCATGGCATCAGCAGAAGGTCAGGGTACATTGATGTAACACTGAGTACTGGAAAGAGAACTGTACTACAAGTACTGATGATGACACTGAACTGACAGTCACACACACTTGCACACATTATGCTGAAACTGCATATCTCTGTATCTCTGTACTGAAGACAATATTGACACAGTGCCATGGCTGGTTCCTGCCAAGAAAGTGACAGAACAGGAGCAGTCCTCCAAGACGATGAAGACAAGCACATGGACCCAGAGCCATGTGCTCAAGATACAGAGTGAGCTAGAAAAGCTCATGGAGAGAGAAGACCGGCGGCAGCAGGGTCCCTCACAGCCAGGGACAGTGGCACTGGACAAGCAGCCATCTGTGGCACCACAGATTCACGGTGGGTCAGCCACCCTATCAGCCACCCCATATTCCACTAGCCTCCACAGGATGGGAAGGGGGAGGAAGGACACAAAGTAGGGGTGTGTGAAAAAAAAGTCTGCCGGCAGAATTTCCATGAAAGTGCGAATTTCGCTTCTGCAAATGTTCGGAAATCATTTTCCCAATGTTTGCAGAAATTCCGTCTTAAAACTAATGAATAAATATACAGCGTGCTGGTTAATTTGTTAAACTGCAGGAAAAAAAATCCACAGAATGGATCACTGTCAGTGGTCAGTTCTGAGGCTTTTTTTAACTGCAGTTTAATTCATTAATCCACCCCTCACCAATCAGGGGCCCCAGTAAATAGGGACCAGACTACCTAAAAGATGTCCTGTTTCCATACTTCCCTAATCACCCTCTCTGATCCACTGATGAGGGATTGCTAGAGATTCCCAGGGTTTGTCTTAAAACATCTGGAGTGTGTGCTTTTTCATTTGCAGCACCGACCCTGTGAAATTCTCTACCTCGTCGGTTAAGAGAATGCCTGACCATCACAAATTTTAAATCAGTGTTGAAAACATACTTATTTTAATTGGCCTTCCCTGATTAATTGAATTGGACTATGCTGATTTTAATACTTTTATATTCTGCTTTAATGTATTTATAATCTGTGAAGCACCTTGGTTTTGAAAGGCGCTATAAAAATAAAAACTGATTTGATTTGATATGAAATAAATAAAAAAACTCCAATTTCTCCCTCAGACCCCCCTGGTGTCTAGTGGCCCCCCACTCACAAATTGTGGTTCCCAAGTAAAAAATACCTGATCCCTGGTGTCTAGTGGTTCCCACCCCCCACCCGGAATCACATCCCATGGGTCGTGGTAAAGAAGAAACAAAAACGCTGATCTCTCCCTAGTGTCTAGTGGTCCCCTACCCACCGATCATGGCCCCCCAAAGCATTTTATTTCCCTGGTGTCTAGCAGACTCCCTCCCTATCCTGGATTCCATTAATCCACAAAAAACTGCTGGCAGTCCACAGACTCATCCCCATTTTATTCCCAGTATTCCCTGGTGTCTACTGGACCCCCTATCCCCGATCCCTTACAAAAAAAGTAATCCCAATTCCCTGGTGTATAGTGGACCCCCCACCCTTGACAGTTCATCTTCCACCAACTCAGTCCACCCCCACTCTGCCCCTGAGTGGGCCACACTGGCACAACCCTCCTCTCTCCTCCACTACCAGTGGCCCACTGAACTATCATTGAGTGATTACATGGTTGTACAAGCACACACTCATTCACAGACAGTTCATTAAACTGTGGATAGAATAAATTCCACAGTTTATATGCTTTTTTCTGCAGTTCACAAAAAAGTCCATGGAACCCAGCAAAATTCTGTGGAAAATCCCAGTTTCGCCAATGGCGAAAGTTAAAAAAATTCTGAGAAATTTCTCGGAAATTTCATCGAAGTGGAATTTGCAACTTCCATCCACCACCAACACAAAGGCATTAAAGAAAAAAATTCATGGACTTGAGGCACACCTCATTAGAATGGAGGAGAACCAGGTGAAGATGCTGCACCTACTCAGGAAGATAGCAAAAAGGAGGATGCCATTGACCATGCCATCCCTGACCCTTGCCAGCCGACGCCGTCTGTGAATGTTTTTTTTTTTTTGTTATGGAGACTGGAGAGTTGTGTCTCCAAATTAAACTCTGTAAATAGTTGTAGTTTGTCACTGTTTGTTTGTTTAGTTTTCTTCACTTTTTTCACTAATTATTTATTGTAAATGGTTTTTGGAAATGTGTTGTACACCTCACTGCTATTGTTGTATTCCTTCTGTTCAGTGCTTGTTCTTCTTTGACATTCTCTTCATTGCTGCTTGTTCTGTTTTTTATTTTCTTGAGAACATAAATATTTAACTGTTTTGACATAAGACTTAATTGTCATGAGTCTATTCACTGGGTTTCAAGGTTCAGTTACTTTTTGGGGGGCCGGGTGGGGTACCGGAAGAGCAGCAAACTGGGAAGGAAACTGGTAAACACTCAACAGTTCAGGACAAGAGCAATGTCCACAGCAATTTTTTGGGGTTTTCTTATTTTTTGTTGGGGGGGTGAAGGAACAGCAGCAAACTGGGAGGGAAACTAGTAAACACTCAATAGCTCAGGACAAGAACAATGTCCACAGAAATGTGTTTTTTTTTCTTATTTTTTGTTAGGGAGGGTGATGGAACAGCAGGAAACTGGGAGGGAAACTGGTAACCACTCAACCGTTCAAGACAAGAACAATGTCCACAAACATTTTTTTGGATTTTCTTGTTTTTTTTTTTGTTGGGGGAGAGAGGTGCCAGAACAGCAGCAAACTGGGAAACTGGTAAATATTCAACAGTTCAGGACAAGAACAATGTCCACAGAAATGTGCTTTATTTTTCTTATTTTTTGTTCTGGGAGTGGGGGTACCAGAACAGCGACAAAATGGGACACTTGAAAGTAATGCAGTGTTATAACTATAGAACTGGTGCTGATGTCAGTGTGAATTTTCAGCATAAATCTGGATGTAGTAATACTTTGCTTCTTCGCCAACTTTTTTTTATAACACAGCAGTTTATGACTCAGGCATTGCTCACTGAATCCAGGTGCACAGTTCTTTATTATTCTGGCAATGTAATTGAATACACAAGGTGTTAGGATACCTCACAACACAATTTCTGCAAACAACACACATGTTCTGTGACTCTGTTACTTACTCAGGAGAACTCAGACCCCTCTGCTGTGTCTTCATCAAATGGCACTGTCACTCTCTCCTCATCCGCTGATGAGTCCTGCTGCTCACCACCTTCTTCAACAGGATCCTGGAATGTTACTGTCATTGACACAATGTACTGCTTTTGGAGGAAATGTGAGTTCATTTTGGCAAATGTTAGATACTCAACATTCCGATAAGACAGGCAGTTTCAGTGGTCAGTCACAATATCACCTGCTGCACTGAAAACCCGTTCTGAGCTTACACTGGCACTCGGGCATGTAAGATACTCCATGGTAATAGCTGTAAGTGCAGGCCATATTTCCAGTTTACTGCACCAATAGTCCAGGGGGTCATCATCAATGCTTATCTGCTGTGGATCATCCATATATGACTGCACCATAAGGCAAGCAGACAGCTGCAGTTCTGTGTTACCCTCCGGAGAGTGGTAGGTAGACACACCAATGTCCTTCAGCATGAACCAGAGAGGGGTTGTGGCACTAGTGCTACCACATGATGATGAGGGTGAGGGTGCAGACACTGTACTGGTGGTGGAGAAGGATGCTGGGAGATGGGTTGTTGTTGTCTGTGGGTTTTGTACTGTGGATGATTTTTCCACCTCACACCTCTGAGTGTGTCATCCAGTTTTGGATCTTGCCATGCAGTATGCCCATATAGTGCTCAAGATCAGCCTTCCCACCTGGAAGAAGTGTCATCATGCCATGCTTGTACTTGGGGTTAAGCAGGATTGACAGGATGTATGCCTCTGAGTTGTTAATTTGAATGACTCTGGGATCATCATCACACAGCTGCATAATGCAATTTCAGCCAGCTCTATTCCAACAGAGTCTGTAGCCACTTCAAATTGCCCTCTTACCTTAACCAGTGCCTGGCAGAGTACACACAGCAATGGTATCACCTGGCTCAAACATGCATTTTCTGTGCTCACAACCTGTGTCACCTGTTCAAGTGGACAGAGTACTTGGATAACACTGTCCATCAAAAACCACTGGGATGGACTCTGGGACATGACTTCATGTGCTTCATGATCATGCATGTGTATTATGTACTCATTGAGTGGCCTGCACTGTTCATACAGCCTCTCAAGCATATACAGTGTGGAATTCCATCGGGTTGGCACATCAAGCTTCAGATGGTGCTGTGATACATTATTGGCCTTTTGTAGAGCCCTGAGCTCTGCTCTAGCTAGTGCAGAGCCACTGAAATGGCTGAAGATTTTGTGGCTGGCAGCCAACATGGTACTCATTGCTTCATGATCCAGAAAGGACTTCACAATGAGATTTAACACATGAGAAAAGCATGGGGCATGATAAAATCAACCATCAAAGATTGCTTTGATGGCATTTTGGGCATTGTCACTGGCAACGTATGCAGCTTTGAAACCATGTGGCTTTAGTCAGTGTCTAATGGCCTCATTAAAGTGTGCAAGTATTCATTAAGTTGTGTGTGATCCATGCATACTCTGCATATTTAATCTAGCATACGGTCAATCAACAGTAATGCTGCTGCCAGTAGTCAGGGGACAGGTAGATGAGGGAGAGGGATGCAAGGCTTATACCTGAGGGAAATAGGCCCAGTGTGCAGTTATGCGTATATAACTAACACCTGATGATGGGGCACACGTCCAGATGTTGGTGGTGAGATGAATGCTGGCTACTGCAGAGTAGGACAGAGCATGTGACACCATGCAGGCTAGGTCATTATACATTACTGGAAGAGCCTTAGTGCTGAAATAAGTTCAACTGAGCACTTTATATTTAGGGGCAGCCTTCTCCATAAGTTCAATAAAATCTGGATTCTCAACAAATGAGAATGGCAGAAGGTCTTTTGCCAGCATCGCGTTAAGCTCTTTTGTCTTTGGGTGTTCCAATGATACTTGGTGTGCTTGGTTAATGTTGATTTAATATCTGGCTGCTTAAACCTAACAGTGTTCTGAACTTTCGCGGTGTTTTGGTCTTGACAGGTATGGTCTTGTGACTTTGTCTGCCTTGTCCGCCAGCAGGGACATTCTGGGAAAAGCTCTCTATCCATGCGCCAGTGGATGGATCATCTTGACTACCTCCACTTGTATCTGCATGTGTTAGGGTGGAACACAATAAGGGGTCAAATGTTTCCACACTCTTATCACCAGGCTGGGGACCCTCTCTTTCAGACTGTGCTGAACTATCAGAAGTGGGCATGGATGCCAACCACTTATGCTGTGTCTATTTAATGGGGTGCTTACTTTTCATATGACTGTGCATACCAGTCATCCCATAGTGTGAACCTGGCTTACCCCTGATAATTTTGGAATGACAGATGTTGCACACAGCCACACTGTTGTCAGACTCATCGATGACAAAGAAATCCTAAACAAGTAAATGTCCACTGTCACAATGGATTTTCATGGGTGGGGCAGATGGGGACAGAGGTGAAGGGGGTGGGTGGTATTCCTTTCTTAGGATGCTCCTGCTTCTGCTGCTGATTTCCTATCCCATTTTTGGCAATTTCTGTCCCTTTCCCTGATATATTGCTGCTTGTGGAGTGATGATAAAATGGGTGCTGGCACTTTACCATTGACAGTTGTGGTTGCTGATTGTGGAAGGGGTGGCTGCAAGTAGAGTCCAATACTGAGTCATCATCACCTTCACCCTCAACACCCTTATCAGTAGTACCCTCACTGCTTACTGAAGTTTAAGGCTGTGACAGTAAGGGCTGACTGTACCTCACTTCCTTTTCCTCACTAGCCCTCTCTGCTACATGAACAAGTTGTACTAACTGGATGTTCGCTCTGAGGAGGTTCTTGCTCCTCACACAACTTTTGAAGCCCTTTGTACTGCTGCTCCTTCTCAATCTCTACTCCACCAACAGTAACTGGTCCTGCACCACACTTAATTTCATCACTGCAGATAATACACACCACTTAAACCAAACCCTCCTCGATCTCCGTCCCTAGCAGCTCTTGACTAAACTTCTGAGTGTCCTGTGACTGAGACTGTTCACTATGTTCCTGCTCCTCCTGAGTCCTTAGGGACTCACATAGTAGTGCAGCGATATCCATGGCAGTCTTTTTATACTCTTTTGTACAATGAGCAACAGCTGCACTGGAAGTAGCAGCTCTGTGCTTCGTCCCAAAGAAGCTGGAAGCTTTGATTCCAAATGTAGCTGACACAGGCACAGTATGTGGTATGGCTGGCATTGCACGACCACCAGAATTTGCAGTACCAGAAACAGTGCTGCTCCTCTACTACCACCTTTCCCAGCACCATGCACACCTCCTTGAGACCCCTTGTGAGTGATTGAGTACTACTACTAGCACTTTTTCCATGTCCCACACTTCTCCTTGCCTTTGCCTGACTTGTTGTACATTCTATGCTTCACTAAAGCCTTCAGTACTAGCAAGTATTCAAAAACAATGCAACAATACTAAAGACAGGAAGGAACTGCAGAACACAGAGTACCACAAGTTACATATAATATAATCTCGAAGATCAACAAAAGTGCTGAAATATATTTGCCCCAGCACTACAAATGCAGATGCTAGCACTGTCTTTCTTCTCATTAGAAAAAAAAAAAACAGGCAGATTGTCAATCAGAAAGCCTGTTCTGTGGAGCAGAACAAATGGAGCTCTTCTCTCATCAGTAAACTCTTCAGTAGTTAATAGCTATGCACTGTAAAATGTGTACTATTACATGATGATTTCCATGGCACACTATGTGACTGCAGAGCTGCAAAGAATGTGATTAGAGTTACATGCAGTGGAATTTGACCTTTCCATGGAATTTCTGTTCTGAAATGTGAACTTTTTGGCATAGCATGGAATTTAAAAGAATGCAGTTCTTTGGTTCTGCAGAATTCAAAAGAATTAAATGTGAAATAGCACAAGGAAAAGAGGAAAAAATGAAGCAATTAAAAAAAAACAGTTTAATGGCTGATGCCACACTTAAGGTATTCGACAGCTTGGTGGTTACATTCACTATGTAGGCTTAAGATTGACAATAGCACCTGTGGAAAAACACATGCAGTCATACATAGCTGGTGAAAAAAAAATCAGCAGAATTACATTGCAAACCATGGATAATTATCTGATACAGTGACATAAGTGAAACGATAATGAATACACTTGTTTCCAAATTTCTAAGTAAAATTCTGCAATTTCACTATCAGTAACACAGTATGATGCTTCCCTCACCACCCCACATAACTGCAGAGTTTCAAATCATGTGATTTCAGCTACATGCGGTGAAAGTTTACTTTTTATCTGAGTATTTGTTCTAAACCATGGAATTTTTTTATCCCGCAGGATTAAAAATAATGCATATCTTTGGGTCTATGGAATTCAAAAGAAAGAAATGTGAAATAACACAAAGAAAAGAGGACAAAATGAAGCAATTAAAAAAACAGATTAATTGTTGACCCCACACTTAAGGTGCTTGACAGCTTGGGTGGTGACATTCATTATGCTATGTGTGTTTAAGACTGACAATAGAACCTGTAGAAAAACAAATATAGTCATACAGTGCTGGCAGAGAAAAAAAAACAGAATCACATAGAAAATGCAGATAATTAACTGATATGGCAAAACAGTTTACAAGACACTTTATTTTCACACTTCATAACAATACATCCACAGTTCGTAATGAAATACCACAGTACTAGGTGGAAATACACCATAATTTGATGAAAGTTCAGAATTCCTCCACAGGCGGAAGAGTGGAAAATTCCGCAAAAGGTTAAACATTTTGTGGAACTTCTATGATGGCGGAAATCCACACTTTCACCCATGCCTACTGTTGACTTGACTTGACATTTACTTAAGCTAACATCACTGGACAGTGGATATCCATTTGCACAGCAGATTTCCATGGACTGTGTAGCTTCAATTCCTCAGAAATGTAGTCCAATTAATGATACAACATATATTTTAATATCTTTCCCTAAAGTCTTAATGAACAACAGTATGAATTAATTCCTATGTGGTAGGAATTAAACACCTCTTACTCAAAATTCTAATTCAATATTCATGAAGGAGTGGTTCTTTCTGATTGGTTGCCTTGCTAGTTGTTAATTCCCTGAAAATACCAGGCATAGAGTAGTGCCAGTGAATGAACACCAAACTTAAAAACACCTACAAAAATTATTGACAGACTGAAATTATAATCACAAAAACAACCTCATAGTCTGTCACTTAGAGGAATTATTGACCAACTGCAACTAACAAAACAAATGATTGTTAACTCTGCATTTGTCAGTTAAAATTCTCTCATTTGTATGAAGATGTCCTTTTATAAATTGTTCCCAGCAGTACTAGTCCAGAGTTAATTCAGCAGGGGCATTTGTGTATGTCATGCTTATATAATAAGAAAAGAAACCATGGAGAAAAAAAAGTTTTAATTTGAATAAATAGGATGCTGATAAAAAAAAATCTCTTACAAGAAGACTGAACTACAAACTGATTTGCCACCACTTGCCTTGAGGAAGCCCAAGGGCCCCCCAATCATTAAAGCTTCCAGTTTACTGAAGTTTCCAGTTAAATTAACCAATCTGACCATGCGAGTTTGCTGAGAGGAGATTAACTCGGAAATGTCAGCTTGCAAAAAAATGAAGCAAACTCAGACTAGAACAAATGTAATTAGTTGCTTTATAAAAAGTGTAATGTTCTTCTCAGAGCAGAGAGCAACTGCTTAAAAATGTTGATTCCTTGCAAGTTGCAATAGTAAGGGCAGATTATCAATGCTGCTGTGTTTTTTTCTTGATCTTTTCTACATTTTTATGTTTATCCCATATATGGTGAGCAGATTCACCAAGGTCACTTGATGGGAATCAATCAAATGTGGATCCTAAGTCCTGAAGTTAGCAGTTCTGACCATTTAAAATTAAAGTACAATTAGCTGGGAATATGCCAGACACATTTTAATTGCATTTAAGCTTTTCCTATCCACTGATTGATTCTGTAGACATTAATCAGTGCTGTGGGACCCTTCTATTGCAGCATGTCAGTTTTAGTGCTGCTAACAGAACAACTTTTACATTTATAACTTCCAAGTTTTTCCTTTTAAAAGACTTCGACATCCTATCCTTGTTGGTGATATATTGCTGTGGATTTATACAAGAAGATCCATAGATAGAGATCTTAATATGACATTCTTTGATTTCTCACATACGTCAAGGAAACTCTGGGGTGCTTCCTACTTCCTCTCAGACACAGCAGGCAACACACACACACACACCCTACTCAAAGTATTACTACAGGGGTTGCACAGGGAGCAGCTGACTCTTGTTTGAAATGTGGAACCTATTTCCTCCTCTCCTGTCTACCAGCAGCATTTTCTCCCAGTAGGAGGTTCATCACAACCCCTTTTCCTTCAACCAGATGAACCAAATTCATCTCCCTTCTCTAAAATCTCCACAGAGTTCCATGGATAAGCCTTGGATATTGGGACTCCCCTTCCATGGTTATCCATGATATTCAATAGAATTAGAAGTTAGTGTTCACAAGTGCTCATCGTGAGATTTAAACCTGTGCCTCTAGGTTCAAAATCTTGAGCGTTTCTCAATAGGCTGCACTACCTCCAGTGAAAAAGACAGTTTCTGTTGACTGTTAAAAACACAGAAACATTACATTTGTCAGCAGATAAGAAATGATTGACCCACCGAGTCTGCTAATTTCTCCATGCTTAGACTTTTACTCCAGACCCTACCTGATCTTCAGCTACCTGCTTTCCCACTTCTGAACTCTTCTGAATTCTCTTGTGCCATGCATGTTTGAATTCCACAACTGCTGTTGTCTCCATTAAATCATCTAGAAGACAATTCTGGGCATCCACCACTTATTCTGTGAAACAGTACTTCCTCACATCCCTCTTAAATTTTCCCCCTTCCAGCTTCATTGCATGTCCCTTTGTTCTCATGCATATTCTACTTTAAAAATACTCCTCTCCTGTGAATTGTTCAACCATGTGAGGTATTTATAGGCCTCTACCATATCCCCCTTTCCCTCATCTCTTCCAGGGTGTACATACTGAGATACACAGTACAGACTATCATAGCACTCCTAGAACATAGACACACTTACAGGACCATGGGATATTCCAAAAAAGGCTGACTTTTATTCATCAGTTCAAGTATAAATGTGCGCAATGCTCAGAATTCAGTGCTTCAGAATAATGCTTCAAAAAATGGTCCTGGTGCAGTGGGAGCTGCTTACCACTTGCCCAGCTGTTTCAGTTATACAAGTCTTCATCGGAGGCATAGCTATAGGAGAGGTAGACACATTTTTATATGTCACCTAATTAATATTTATGAAAATGCTAAAAAGTGTGCTATATAAAATTTCAAAGAATTCCATGTACAAAATACACCCCCCAAATATTTATACAGTTTAAAGATCAGATGGTTTCAATTGTTTGCCTCATAGTTCACAGATAATTTTTGGCTCTAATGCTTGATTGAATAATGACCTTTAGAGCTTTATACCTTCTCAGTATGTCGGAGATGGTATTAAGTCAATACACGTAAAGGGCAGGCATGGGGAGACTGAGGCACTGTGGGTCACCCCTTCAACCTGGAAATGGCACAGCAATATGCACAGGGGTGATATATAGGCCTCCAGGATAGGGGGAGGAAGTGGACAGAGAGCTAGTGGAGGAAATACATGAGATGGCAATGAAAAGTGAAATTCTACTGATGGGGAATTTCAATATGCCAGATGTGGATTGGACCACTGGCAGCTGCTTCAGCCAGAAGCAGAGGCATCCTGGATTCCCTACTGGAGGCAAGAATCAGGCAGCTTGTCCTTGATCCCACCAGGGACAAGAGAATTATGGATCTACAAATGACAAATGGGGATTGTATCACAGATAAAAGACAAAGAACCTCAGCGTGCAAGCATTGATCACAGATATCCAGGTAGAAGGTCAACTGGGATCCAGTGATCACAACTTTGTGTGGTTCAGCATAGGGACAGGGATTCAGTCCAGTCATACTAGGACAAGGGTTTTGGATTTCAAAAATGCTGACTTTGCTGAAAGGGGAGGGGTATCAAAAGAGTCCTAGAGAGATTGAGGACAGGACGGGGGGGTGGAAGAACAGTGGGAGCATCTAAAAGGAGCCTTATTAGAAGTAACAAATCAATGCATCAGATTGGTATCCAAAGGCAAGAGAAGGAGAAAGCCACTATGGTTCTCAAAAGAGGTGGCAGAGAAAGTCAGGGCCAAACATGTTCAATGAGTCATTCAACACAGGGGTGGTTCCATAGGATTGGAGGAGGGCACATGTGGTCCCACTACACAAATCTGGCAGCAGGAAGGAGGTGGGGAACTATAGGTCAGTCAGCCTCACCTCAGTACAGGGGAAGATTATTGAGGCATAGCTTGCAGAAAGGATAGTGGAACATATAGAAGTCATCGAGGCTCAGGACACTAGGCAACATGAATTCACAGTGGGTGGCAGGTGCAACAGATGTTAAGGGGTTAAAGAGGTGGACAGTAGTCCATTCACAGGGGAAAGAGTCCTGCAGGAGCTCACTAAATTGAAGGTGGACACAGCAATGGGACCAGACGGCATATACCCAAGGATATAAAGGAAGCTGTGAAGGGAGATAGCAGACCCTCTGGAAGCCATGTTCACTAAGTCATTCAACATATGGGTCATGCCAGAGGATTGGAGGAGGGCACATGTGGTCCCTCTAAACACATCCAGCAGCAGGGAGGAGGTGGGGAACTATAGACCAGTCAGACTCATTTCAGTAGTGGGGAAGATCATGGAGGCATTGCTTAAAGAAAGGATAGTGGGACATCTAGAAGCCATCAGGGCCCAGGACCCTAAGCAACATGGATGATTCACAGTGGGTAGGTCATGTCAGACAAATCTGACTGATTTCTTTGACTGAGTGACAAAGGAAGTAAATCAGGGTGGGGTAGTGGACTTTGCCTACCTTGATTTCAGCAAAGTCTTTGACACCATCCTACTTAGGAGACTAGTAAACAAGTTGGGTAGTCTAGGCATGGGGAACAAGGTGGTAAACTTGGTTAGAAACTGGTTAATAGACAGGACGCAGAGGATGGTGGTAAATGGGGTATAATCTGGGGAGAGGGGTAACCAGCAGGGTACCTAAGGGATCAGTCCTGGGATCAGTCCTGTTCAATGTCTTCATTAGCAACATTACAGCAGGGCTGGAAGGAAAGGTCTGCCTGTTTGCAAATGACACCAAGATCTGCAACAGGATGGATATCCCAGAAGGTGTGGAGAAAATGAGGAGAGCCTGTGAAACCTTGAGAAATGGTCTGAGGACCGGCAACTGAGGTTTAATTCAAAGAAGTGCAAAATTATGCACCCAGGAAATAGAAATCCTGGGGAAAGCTACAGGATGGGGGGGGGAGAGTTGCTGACAGCCACCAAGGATGTGGTTATTATTTCAGATGACTTAAAAATGGCAAAGCAGAGTACTAAGGCATCAGGGAGGGCCAGAGGCATGCTGGGGTGCATAGGCAGGGGTATCACCAGCAGAAGGCGGCAGTTAGTGATGCCATTATATAAAATCCTGGTCAGGCCTCACATGGATTACTGTGTGCAGTTTTGGAGGCCGCACCTTTGTAAGGACATTAAAAGGCTGGAGGCTGTCCAGAGAATGTTGGCTAAGATGGTACAGGGCATGCAACACAAGACTTACTAGGAGAGATTAAGGGACCTCAATATGTACTTGCTGGAAGAGAGGAAGGAAAGAGGAGACATGATGGAAACATTCAACTACTTCAAGGACAGAAACAAGGTGCAGGGTGGGGGATACATATTCCAATACAGGACGAGTACAAGAACGAGGGGGCATGACATGAAATTGGAAGATGGGAGGTTAAGAGGGAATGTGAGGAAGTTCTTCACAGAGATGGTAGTGAATGCATGGACTGGTCTGCCACAGGAAGTGGTGGGAGTGAGCACTGTGAATGGATTTAAATGTGCTTGGGAGAGGCATAGGGTAACAATAGATGTAAAACAGCAGGAGGGTCAGAAGCTGTAATCAAGTACAAGGCTTATGGGCAGACTAGAGGGGTCTAGCTGTCCTTATCTGCCAACTGTTTCTATGTTTCTGTGTAGAACTGCTATAAATTTAAAGCACCATCTATCTAAATTCATTTATGCAGCTCAAATGCTATACATTTCTAACTAAGGAAAGTAGAATTGAAAAGACAAGAAAAAGAAAGTTGTTTCACTGAAGTGAAGGGATCCAGCCAGCCTTGATCAGGACAGGAACTTATAAATTTTTGAACCTTAACTGTGGTTCAGAAATCTTCTGTGTGCTACAGCTCAGCCAATTCTGCAAGGTACTAGCCCTGACATTGAATTTGGTGCCAGTGAAAGCTGATCTCCGAGTGGTCCACACTTTCTTCTGATGCTCACTTCTCTAGCTACTGTATTCTCTATGTCTCTCAAGTTGAATTTTTTTCTACCAGGGTTTAATAATCTGTTTAATCCTTACAGTCATTTAAGTACTGAATTGATTTTAGAAGCAAATTTGAGCCCATAGTCCTTTGGCAATATGGCACTTACTATTACTATTATAGTATTAACACTTCCCAACATGTCCAATGTATTTATTCCAAATGCCACTCTGGGATTCTGTCCAGCCCTAGAACTCTCCACATATCCTTCCACTGCCCCCCATGCATTGCACTTCCCTACTTCTAGTGCACCTCTTTCCCTTTACCTCACCTTCCTATACCTCTTCCTTCCCTTTTCACTTCTCCTCTCCTATGACTATCAGAGCACTTTCATTAACCTCAATTAATTATTATATTAGTATCCCCTCTCCAAACCCAAAAACCATATCTTCATCCCCAAAATGTGGGTGATCACTAAGAAAGAAAGAAAGAAAGCACTCATATCTCTCAAGTGCTCTTTAAAGAAGCTGCTCCTCCTGCTACTCCTCTGCTCTGGCAATGTGGAGGTAAATCCTGGTCCTCCACTACCTCTCACATCACCCTCTGGCTTTGCAACTGCCATCAGACTCAAAATGCTGCTGGTCAACATCCTAAGCTTGACCAAGAAATTTGATCAGCTATAAGCCTGGGCCACTGACACTGAACCAGATCTTATCATCATTACATAGTAATGGCTCAAAAAGGGCAATGTTGACCAGCAAATCTTTGCTAACAGGGTACAAACAGTTTAGGGCTGATAGGGACTCCAGGGGGTGGAGTGGATGTCTACTCTAAAAACAAGTATACTATTAATGACATCTGCTGTAAATCCAAACCCAAGGAATATGAAATCGTATCCCTGGAGCTCCACTTTCCCGCCATAGAAAATATCACTATTATTGGTGGTTTTAGGCCTCCTGCTGGTGGCACTGACATCTTCAATATGATAAAATCCCTAACCTCCACTATCAGTAATGAAATCACAATCCTTGGGGATCTTATCATGGACTGACTTACCTCCAAATTGCCTGAAATGTCTCTGTGATGAGCTTGGCCTCTCACAGATTGTTAATGAACCCACTAGGATCAATACTGCAAATAATGCCAATCATTTTTCACTCGATGTCATATTACCAATCACCCTCCCAAAATTCTGCATTCTGTTGTTTTCCACAATGACATGTGTGATCATGGGTTCATAGTATGTACAAAATCACAACTTAAGGGTCATCACTAACCCAAGCTAATAACTAAACATTCCTACCGCAATTTCAATGCAGTGAATTATCTATCAGATTTAGGTAATTTAAACAGGCAAGATTCTATCTTGCTAAAGCAGCTGATGAGGCTGTCACTACTCTGAATAGCAATCTTACCACCCTAGCTAACAAGCATGTCTCCTTTATCAAATCTAGAGTTTGTAAATCCTCTCACCCCTGGTTCACACCTGATCTCAAGGCTGAGTTCACAAATGGCGACAAACCTTGGCTCAAGCTAGGTATACTAAGTGTCTAACTGATTGGTAGGCCTTCAAAGCTGCAAGGAATGCCTGTGCTAAATGCATTCGTGCTGCCAAATCAAACTTCTATATCACCATCTTAGAACAGGCAAATGGGAATTCTTATAAAATCTGGAGGACCCCTCAAATCAATAGAAGGATGTCAGGCTGCTCCTTCTATCCCAGCCAAGATTTACGCCAATGGCAAGGTCATCGAAAGCAACAGTCAAATCTTTGAAGAACTCAATTCACATTGTGCTACCTCTGGCTTAGCCTTTAATTCTTCTCTGTATGCAGGCCTTGCAAATTGTCCCTTGGACAGGACTAGCCCTGATGTCTCAACCTCCCCATATCCCTTCCAGCTACATCCAGTCACCTACAAAGAAGTTGAAGATTCACTTCTCAACTTTGACATTAAGAAAAGTGCTGGTGATGATGGACTAGAACCATTCATCTTACAATTATACTACCTCCATCTTACAGCCCCCCATTCTTCATATATTCAATCTTTCTATCATCACTGCCACAGTTCCATCTTGCTGGAAATCAGCACATATCCTTCCTTTATTCAAATTGGGCAACCCAAGTGATTTAAATAATTATAGGCCCATCTCTATCCTGCCCATTCTCTCCAAAATCTTTGAAAAATTGATCTCCTCCCAACTAAAATGACATATCAAAATGTCTTCCTTCTCAGCCCAGCTCAATATGGTTTCCATCCTAATCATAGTACTATCACAGCCCTTGCTAAAGTTACTAATGACTGGGTTTCAGATCTGGACTCCAAAAAGATCACTGGTGCAGTCTTCCTAGATCTCATTAAGGCATTTGACACCATAGACCACAACTTAGTTGTCAGTAGCCTTATTAACCTAAGTGCCACCCCCTCCACTGCGCAGTTGTTTACCAGTTACTTAGCAGGAAGTTTCAGAAAGTTACGCTGATGGCCTATTTCAGCCTCCCTCCTGCTCACTAGGGGAATCCCAAAAGGCTCTATTTTAGGCCATATCCTATTTTCTCTATAAATCAATAATCTTACCATAACATAACTAATTTCAAATGGCATTTTTTTTGCTGATGACACAGTCGTGTACACTTCTAGCTCAACTCTGTCTGAAGTAAGAGATGTACTACAAGCTGACTTTACACAGCTTGAACAGCATCTAACACAAAGCTCCTTCTTAACACCAAACAAACAAAGGTCATGATTTTTACTCTCAACACCACCACCATCACCTACCTAAACCTGCCTAATGACTTTATTGCACCTCTCTAGGTGAATCTCTTGAGGTTGTCCACAAATTCAAATGTCTAGGTATATGGCTAGATAATAAACTCACCTTTAATGACCATATTGATAACCTGACCAGCAGGTTTAAATCCAGATTAGGTTTCATCTTCAGAAACAGGTCCCTATTCCCTATTGAGATTAGAACTAGGCTTGTTCAGGCCACATTCCTGCCTTTACTTGATTATGGCAACATAATCTACAATTCTACCTCAGCCTTAAACCATCATGAACTACAGTTCATTACTAACTCCCTTTTCAAACCCACCATTGTGATCTGTATGCTGCTGTTGGCTGGACGTCACTTACTACCAGACATTTGATTCACTCAGGCACTTGGACTCTCAAAATCCTCCTGAACAAATTACTGAGCTATATAACATCCCTTATTTGCATCTTCCACATTTCGTATTCCCTTAGAAAGTCTGACTTTATCCTTCTAGATGTGCCTAGGACTCGTACTTCCTTTGGTAAACGTGCCATCACAAATGCACTTCCAACTATCTGGAACCAGCTCCAGTCTGTATACTGAAACTCTCATCATTGTTTCTGTCAATCTCCTTAAAACCTTTTCTGCGACCAAATAAACCAATGCCTGCGGCTGTTTCTATTCCTTACTTGACTGTTGACTGTTATATCAATAACTCAGTTCCTCTCCCTAATTCTTCTACTTCTCTAATTCTACTTACCTCTCCTTTTCCTTTCCCACCCTCACTTTACTCTTTATTTCAATGATCCTTACTTTCAATATTCCTCCGCATTTTTCCTCTTTTTCCCTTCCCCATCTCTCTTACAAGATCCCCCCTCTCTTCTCCCTCTCCCCTCTCCTTTGCACCTATCTTATACTCTTCCTTCACCTTATGTATCCTACTGCTCTTGTTCCAACTTTTTTGGCTGTAGTTTCTCTACTTTTAATGATTTCTCCAGGTTACATTTATAAATATTACCTTTTTATGTCTTATTTTGAGCACTATGTGCCAAATGTACCATATACTTTTATGTACCAAGATTTTATGTATGCAATTTTCTTTTTCTGTATACGTTCTGCAGGACCTCCTTGTAAATGAGCTTGCTCAATGGAGCTTTTCTGCAATAAACTTGAACTTGAACTTGAAGTGACCCTGCAATTACCCAGTATTTCAATTTCAAGGAGGTCTTTAGCTTCACTGTGGGGATCCACTGGAGTTTAAAGCCAGATTTTGTAAAAGGACAGATAGAAACCTGAAAGAGCAAGAAAGAAGAATTGAGTTAATTATACCAAGAGAGAATCCATACCAGAGGCAGATACACACATGTGATATCTCCCTCTTTACGCAGGAGACTCCTGTTTTTTTTGACTGAATTCCCTTCCTCCCTCCTGGGAAACAAAATCTCCTGCTTAAGTAAAATTCTGTCCAAAATATCCATGTTTTTTGGGCAGATAAAGACACATAAAAATTAAATCAGTGATGAACAATGTATCTGATAACTTTATATAACTAGTTGTTTATTCTTTTTAGTGCTTGTTCTTGACAAAATGAAATACATTAAAATTTTGTAATGACTTTTTTCTTATTTTTTTGATGCCATTTAAGGACAAAATCATGACGTAACGGCATCTCCCTACTAGCAGGCCAATCTCCCTCCTAATTTGATCCACGTCTCCCTCTTAAGCAAGTTGGCAGGCCAGTCTCCCTCCTAATTTGACCCAAATCTCCCTCTTAAGCAAGTTGGACATATCACATGCATGCAGATATTAAGTAGTTAAAAAGAAGGGGGGTGAGGACTTCCAGCCTACAATTTACTTTAAATTATTCAGTGATGTTTCTATCTTTTCAGATACATGAAGTAACCATTCCCCATTCATCTGTGAATGGTCGAATAAATTCTGCAAGCCCTCCCCTAAATTAATAAGTAGTAGAGTCCTCCCACACGGTCAGTTAAAACACCTCAAATCCCACCTCTGACAGCTCAGATGGTCTCCTATATTCAATGCTTCTGATATCAATTCGACCTTGGATTTCTTCATTAAGTCCTTCAATGCTGCCTGTGACAACTATGCCCCTTTCAAAAGGCATAAAATCAAAGGCCATTGCAATCCTTGGCTCTCTGCTGAACTACTTACAGATCTGAAAGCAAGGGACCTCCTCTGGCTTTGGGCATGGGCCACTGGCAATCAAGCCGATATTCAGAACTACAAATGGGCGCGAAACAACTGCACTAAATCAATCAGCCATAAGAAAAATGCATACTACAGAGATACCCTCATGAACACCTGGGGAAAAGGGAAATCCTTCTGGGACAATCTTAAAGAAGTAATTGGGAAACAGCCAAAAACCTCACCTACTATGCTGGTCATTAATGGTGGCATAACTCTCGACCCTACCGAAATTGCAAATTCTTTCAATACTGCATTCTCTGACCTCAGTAGTGTTCTCCCTTCAGACTTCTTCAATGATGACCACCCTCCTTCACCTATCCCCAGCCCACAACCCCCTCCCTCCAACCACCCACCATCCTACTTTAAGGAAGTCAGGTCACATGAGGTCCATAAATACATCTCTAATGCAATCGCCAAATCCATAACTAGTGGGGACTCCCTTGACCTCAAGCTGGTGTCCCTCACCCTTGATGAAGTGCTACTTCAACTTACAAAAATTTCAACCTCTCCCTCTCCCTCAGCCAGTTCCCTGACAGATGGAAATCAGCCACAGTAACCCTGATCCACAAAAGGTGGGACAAGGACCTGCATGCGAAATACCAGTCTATCTCCATACTTCCCCTCCTCTCTAAGACCATTGAACATATGGTATCTGACCAGCTAACAGAATACGTGGATAAACACAACATCCTCTGCCCCAAACAACATGGCTTCCATACAGGTCACAGTACAATATCGGTCCTCCTTGAATTCACTGATGCTATCCACAGCTTGTTGGACAACAGCCTCCTAACCAGGTCGGTCTTCATAGATCTGACCAAGACTTTTGACACTGTACATCATAAACTATTAATCACACAGCTACATTCTGCTGGGCTGTCACCTGAGTCCACTATCTGGTTCAAGAGCTACTTGAAAAACCACTCCCAAAAAGTGAAAATAGCTGCTGTTCTCTCAGATGCACGTCCTGTTCACTCAGGAGTTCCTCAGGGCTCCATTCTTGGGCCACTTCTTTTTAGCATCTTTCTGAATGATCTTCTACAATCATGTCCTACACAAATTCTCCTTTATGCTGACAGCGCCATCATTCTCTCCACTTACAAGGATCCTGGCCACCTTCAAAAGAATCTACAGCTTGCTTTCAACTCGATTGAAATTTGGTTTAGTACACATAAATTGGTTCTGACCTATAAAAAAAAAACATGTCCATGCTCTTCTGCAGTCTGCACAACAAACACAGACTTAGTCCCATCACAATCAAAAACTGCCTTGGTGCAACCCTTGAACAGGTTCAATCCTTTAAATATCTAGGAGTTATCATCGATTGTAACCTATCATATGCTACGCACATTGACAACATTGCCAAGGCTGATAACACTCACATTGGCCTACTCTTCAGGCACAGGCAATGCCTTACCTCAGATGCCTTAAGGATTGCAGTACAGAGCTCAGTAATCTCAATAATCGACTATAGTCTGATCATCTATGGCTCTGCCTCTGCCACCATCCTCAGGTGCATATCCATTGCACTCAGCAAAGCTTGCTGTCTAATAACCGGCACCCGTTGCCTCATCCACATGTGTGATCTCTACGGACAAACTGGGTGACGTCAGCTCTCAAACCAGCTCAAGTACCAAACCTGCCTAATGGCAAAGAAAATAACACTAGGTCGTGCTCCCCAGGTGTACAGCTCTTCTCTGCCCAGCACAAACTACTTGAATCACCAGGGGCTCTGAATCCTAACGACTGCATATCCTACATTTCCACACCACACAAGGGTAAAGATCCTTTGCTCACAGAGCTCCCAGCTATTTCAATGGTCTCAACATTGATATCACCTCAATGCCAAAGCTTGGTCCATTCAAATCCAGTCTCCATCACATCCTGTCTGCATCTAGCTCCTGTAACTGCCCTTCCTAATTGTTCTCCCCTCTCCTCTTTGCTCTTTCCACCTAGCACTTAACCCTATCTCCCCTCAACTCCCTCTTCCATACACCAGCTCATCCTCCTCATCTCCCACCCACCTTCCCTACCCCCTTGTATCACTTTGATTGATATTTGACAAGTGCCTATGGCTGCACCCCACTAGTGTGTCTCTTTTCCATACTGTGTTAACCCTGTTACCAGACCTCCTTCTGGCATTGTTGCCACTGCATTGAATGTATAAAACTGTATGTAACTCCCTGTAACCCACCGTTATACTGTTATTCAATGTCTTGTTTGAATTGTACCTCATCAAATGTGGAAACTTTTGTAAAAGAGCCTTGGCTCAAAGGTACTTGTAATCCTAGATTCAAATAAAATAAAAAATTAAAAGTTCCTTAGGGACTACTGACTTTTTCACTTTGCCATGTTGAAACCAAGCTGCCATACCATTGGCCACACATCGATTTCTCAGATCTCTGCACATTCTCTCCACCCTTTCAGGGGGAATTAACCCTATTGCAGATGTTGGTGTCATCTGTAAAAAGGCACACCTTTCCTTCCAGCTCTTCCACTATGTTACTTAAAAAGACATTAAAGAAGACTAGACCCAATACTGAGCCCTGAGAAATGCTGCAGTTCATTCTCCCTTCCTTTGAGTGAGTTATGTTTACCACCACCTCTGTCACCTACCCATCAACCAATTCTGTACCCAATTTACAACCTTAGGACCCAACCTCAAACTGCCTAGTCTCGAAATGAGCCTGCTATGTGGTACAGTGTCAGTGGCCTTGCTGAAGTCTAAGTAGGCCATGTCCACCACCCTACCCATATCTATTTCCCTGGACACCCAGTCAAAGAAATTTATCAGGTTCATCGGACATGATCTCCCTATTGTGAATCTATGTTTTCTCAGGCATTGTAACTCACTGTATTCAAGATACGCCACAATTCTTTCTTTCAAAAGTGACTCTTAAATTTCACACCACAGATGTCAGATTGACTGGCCTATAGTTGCCAGCCTCATCTCTGCTATTATTTTGATGAAGTGGGACTACATCTGCCCCTCCTCCAGTCCTCAGGAATCCCTTTCTTTATACTTCAGACTTCTAAGTATTGCACAATTTTTCCATAGTTTTCTGTGTTAAGGAACTGACAGTTTTTCACATTTCTGTAGCTTTCATGCTATTACCCTTAGTCAGTGGTCATAAAAATCCATGGAAAGCAATTTTCTCATTGCTTATCAGAGAATATAATAATCACGCCATGCTTGCACAGTATTGGCATTGAATGTCAGGATTTCCACTGTTAAACTATGCATATTCTTGGCAGGGCTGGTGTGCTATCTCTATCATGACGGTGATAATGTAATCTTTCAGTAACACTCCATATTAAAACCTATATAGTTGGCTGTCCATTGACTCATTGAACTATTTATAGAGTATTGCACCTTTAAATTATTATTAGGTTTCTTTAACACATTGCTACCAAACCTAGCTCAGAGTAGCTGCTAACTTACTTTGCAGTAGAAAACATGATAATGACAGAGTATTGAGTCCCCTGACAGAGAATGTAATTTATTAGAGGTGAGAAAATTGCTGAAAACTTCACTTCATGTAATCCACTGCACAGTTTTTGTGATGCAAAGTTGACACTTCTTTCCCATAGCTAACACAGCACTCCATTCCACTCCCCCCGCAATCACCCCACAGACACACACAATGAATAATAATATAATATCCTTCCCCAACCTACTTAACACTACATACCACTCTTCTCACCCAGTCACCCCTTTGTATTACACAGTAGATAATATAATACCCTTTCTCCAACCAGTTTTGAATCCATCCTCCTCTCCTCTTCTTCCCTATCACTCAACAGGAATAGTTAGAAAATGAATAAAAAATTAACAAAAAATGGAAGGGCACTGTGGAGCTGCATCATGGCGGCAGCAAAATCATAAGAGCTCCATGGCTCAAACTTTCAAATCGAGGCAACTAATACTATACTTCTCCCAAATTTGACCACCGATGCACCTATCTTGCATCAGAATTACAGAAGACCACAATGAGCCCCAAAAAAGACACAAGGCATGTGTCCCGGAATCTTGATGCCTACCTTTCCTCTTCTAGCTCCTCAAAGCACAAGGGTCCTACAGCAGCAAACAGTGTGGTGACTCCAGAGCTCCCAACATCCCAAATCTTAACAATGTTGACTAAGATTCAAGCAACAAGGGATGAATCCAATAAAAGGTTTACAGCTGTAAAGGCCAAACTGTCCGAAACGGACACTAAAATTGCCAGCAAATTTGTTGCAATCCAAGACTTACAGGCAGCTAACATCAGGCAAACTGAACAAAATGCCATCTACTTGGGGGACTTGGCATTCTTGTGGAACAAAACTGAGGCCCTGGAATATGTGCAGTGCCAGGCCAACATCCATATTGTCAGGTTTCCATCTCAATTCAGAGCACAATCTGAGTTTCTCAAAGCGGTGAATCACCTAATATTTAAAGACCTACAACTCTTTCCTGCTGACTCCTCTGTAATTATCACTAAAGCCTTTGCCATTCTGCAATGGATTAAATTAAGAGGGGACCCTTCCAGATTACCACGTATTGCAGTTGTCTTGCTTTCTCCACTGGAGGCCAGGATATCCTTACTGCAGGCTGCACAATGACGAGGGGACATCGAATGGGAAGGCAGTAGGCTAGCCTTCTTTCCAGACTTATCAGCATTGACCCAAACATGTAAAAAAGAACATCAGGAAAAAAAAAGAGTTATTGCAGATGGGTCTGATGCACATCTTGATTATCCTGCTTTATTACAAGTGTGTCATGAATCTAAAATGCACGTCTTCACAGACCCAGAATCTGCAGCTGAATTTGCTGAGAGACTACTCGCCAAAAAGCACCCTACAACAGCTGAATCTGATGAAGATGAAGGGTGATGTACTGTTTACCCGTATCTTTAATATTTGATGACCCTGCTCTATGGGACTTTTACCTGCAATTTATTACCAATGCTAGTTTGCGGTGCAAGACACCCACGATTGAGTGATCTGTTAAGGGAGATGTTACTAATAGAAAGGGCCTAAGAAAGGGCCTACTGTCTTTTGACAGCTTTAGAAAATACTACTAAAAGTTCTATTAAGCTGTGTTTGCAGCTCTAATTGTTATTTCTTGCCGCAAGTATTGTTAGCAGAGTGGTTTTGTTACTGTTGGTGAGAATGTCACCTACTCAGTTGGTGAACTTAATGAATGTTCTTTAACTAGTCTTGTTACCCACAGGACAAGGTTGCCTTGTCTTGCCTAGGACTGTGGGCGAACTGCACAACATAACTGAGGCCAGGCCTTCTTTACTTAGACCTACCACTTGTTGCTAAAGTCTAAGCTCCCTCTAAGCACAAGTTATGCTAGAGATATGTTATTTAGGGTGGGTGGATCTTTCACAAAAAGGATGATGAAAGTGTAATAGAAGTGCTTTATAACCGTATCAGACTTTACTCCTCAATTAAATGTTAATCAGATTCCTGGGACTCTATGGATGTAATGATCTCACAGACAGCACTGTATATCTACCATATTATGTACTTCCAGTTCAGTGGCCTGCATTCCTCTTGTGGTCATTTTATGTAATACATACTGTATATCATAAAATCTATAAACAAAAGTGAAAAAAAATGATGGTGACTGGTTCAAACCCTCCTTAAGCCACTGTGGTGAGACACCATCTGAATGAATGAGACAGTGCACAAATACTGTAGTGCAAACAACACATACACCCAAAGTACATACAGAAGCATGCTGACATTACAAAGGCAGACTAATCTAGTGATTTGAACACAGAACTGTTAAACTGGAGACCCAACAGACCTGGGTTCAAATACCACAGTGGCCCCTAAAATACTGTGTGAACCTGAGCTAGTCACTTAAACTCTGCTGCTTAATTCTCTCATGAGTCAAACCATGCAATGAGCATTAGCACCTTTATTTTGAAGACATTAACAGAGTCTGTCACCTCTCCCTTTCCGTAGGTGAACAAATTCTAACTCATGCATTTAAAATCATTGAGTCTGAGTTGTGTTTCTTCTGTAACTGTATACCAGCTAAACTGTCACAACTCTCCTTCTTAATACTACATACAATACATGCTCCTGTATTCTGACTTTCAGTTGTACATTTCTGCCAATACATAGCTTACAGCAGTGTACCAAAGGTCATTTTAGACAAAGCTTGTAGAACAATTTATGATATCCCTAATCTCAATCTTTACTGGTACTTCATTGAGTTAAAATTATTTTTCCTAATGACAGAACTTGCAAATACTGCAAAGACCACACTTAAATCAATTTATCAAGCACATCAGAAGCCACGATATATATATTTCTGGTTACAAGTAAAAGTGGCTCAGCACCAGTCTATCACATGGACTTTGTTCCTGTTCCTAAAATGGCTTAGCTCTGCTTACCTTACTCTAAATATTTATGCTAAAGTTGACAGATTTCTTCTGTTTTTGGGTACTGTGTACTTTACATTTTTTTTAACATTGCTGCTAATTTGTTCAGGTGCACTGCCTTCAGATTTTTGAATAGGCTGATTAATTTTTTTTAAGTTCATTTTATGGTTCAACATATAAAGAACACACAAAACCAAGACAATAAAAAATAATAAAATAAACTACCTACAAACTATGTACAAGAAGTGAGTGCAGTATACAGGTAAAGTATCCAAGTACACAAAGTTAAAGATGACACATGGGCATGGCTAACAAACCAAATCAAAAAAGTAAAATTACTTTTCAGCATAAGTACCAAACAATAAAAAGAAGGTATAATAAGGACATTAGGAATCATGCTACACAGCAGAAGGAGCATATAAGGAATAGAGCTTATTCCATCTTTTTTCATATACTAGCGTACTATTGTGAATACTGGCTATCATTTTTTCAAGCTGGAGGTTACATAATAATTCATTAAGCCATTCCATATACGACAATGCTTCTTGCTCTCTCCAATGCCTTAAAATCAATCTCTTAACTGTCATGAATATCATAGTCATGTTATATTGCTGTTCTTTTGCAGCTATAGCATGAAGGTCTCCTACAATATAAATCTCCAGTGTGAAGAAGTCCTCAAGGCCCAGGAGGGGGGATCCATTCTCTCTCTGATCTCTTTCCAGGGATTTTGTACAGAGCTTCAGTCCCACAAAATATGTAATAGTATTCCCTCTCCTGAGCCGCACCTAGTACATGCATTTGATTGGGAGTTTAGCCATTTTGAATAACTTCTGAGGAGTAAAATAAAGTTGGAGAAGGATATAGAATTGTGTTAGACACAGTTTGTCTTCAGTAATATAAATGGAAAGGTCCTTCCATATTTTTGGGCCAGCTGAAAGTAGTGTCTTGGAGGGCAGTATTCCAGTATGGACATTTACCATCTGTATTTCTGTTTATCTCCTCCAGGAAGGCATGATACATCTTAGAAATTGCATGGGGTAGTGATGCCAGGTCTTTTAGGATAAAGAAGAGAGTGTTAGGTGTTGTTAACCACGGTGATGGCCTCATATGTTACTTTATAGCATGTTCAAGTTGTAAATATTTAAATGCCAGCTTATTAGTAATATTAAGTTGTGTTTTGGCCTGATCAAATGAGAATGGGTGTCCTTCATGGAAAGAGGAATACTTCTAATATATGATAGCCATTCTTCTGATATTACCTTACCACCAATCTTAAAATTAGGATTTCTGGCTATGGGTTGAGCAATATCTTTCACAAAGTTTATCAGCATGGCCATGGTAATTTGTTTATGCACTTTAATGGAAATTTCAATCCCTGACTTGTGGATGGTGTAGGGGAGTAAATTGTGTTTTGCACATAACAGTGAGTAGAGGAAAAAGTGGTGCAATTGCATCTGTTCCTTATCTATGATGAGCCACAAATGAGTATATGACAATGTGTAATCCAGATTTATAGCTCTATACCATTGTAAATATTTAGTAATATTATTGGCCCAATAATAGAGTCAGAAATCTGGCAATTGAAGGTCACCAAAACCTTTAGGTGTTGCCAATTTACTGTATGATCTACGGGGGACTTTACTGGCCCATATAAAATTTGATATCATGGAATGTAAGTTTTTGAACCAAGACTGTGGCATAAATATATTTAACATTTGTAAGGGGTAGAAAATTCTAGGAAGTATGTTCATTTTAATAATACTAATCCTGCTCCATAATGTTAATAGTAGAGTGCTCCATCACTAAAAATCTGATTTTACTATAGTAACAAGGTCATCTATGTAAATTTTTTTAGATGCTTTAAATCCATTGTAAGCTCTATCCCTAAATAATGCAGTTTTGGAGATGCCCATACTAGACCAAAATGTGATATAGTATGTCAGCTCCAGTGATTCCACTATTGAGTGGCATCACAACTATTTTGCTTATGTTTAACTTATAATTTGAAGGGGTTCCACATGTTTTAATAGTATTCAGAGCAGTAGGGATTGAAATCACAGGGTAGGTTATTTATAGTAAAATGTCATCTTCATAGATGGACAATTGGTAGTGGGCTGAACCTATGGAACCCCAGTGATAAGAGGATTTTTTTTATTTTAAGAATTAGTGTTTCTAAATTGAAATTAAATAATATAGGAGACAAGGGGCAGCCTTGCTTTGTTCCACTGTGAAGTGTGAATAAACACAGAAACATAGACATTGACAGTAGATAAGGACTGCTTGGCCCACCCAGTCTGTCCATTTCCCTACCTACTGGATAAACTGCAGATCCTAGTTTTACCAACAGCCTACTTCCTCCTTCCTCCCACTAGAATTGCCTTATGTCCCATGCATTCTTAAATTCCCCCACTGTTTTTGACCCCACAACTTCCTCAGGAAGGCAGTTCCATGCATCCACCACCCTCTCCATGAAAAAATACTTCCTCACATTACCCTGAGTCATTCCTCCCATCTTCAAATTGTGCCAACTTGTTCTTGCACATATCTTTTTCTGAAAGATGCTGCCATCTTGGACTTTGTTAATTCCCTTAAGGTACTTGAAAGTTTCTATCATGTCACCCCTCTCCCTTCTTTTGTCAAGGGTATACACATTAAGCTCTTTTAGTCTCTCTTCATATGGCATCTGGTGCAGAACCTGTACCATTTTAGTTGTCCTTCTCTGGAGTGTCTCCATTCTGTCTATGTCCTTGCAGAGACTGGGTCTCCAGAACTGCATGCAGTACTCCAGATGGGGTCTCACCAACTGTCTGTACAGAGGGATAAAAACTTCTTGTTTTGTACTGATAATGCCTCTCCCTATGCATCCCAGTATCCCCCCCAGCCCTCCTTACTGCTTTCTCACATTGCTTACCTACCTTTAGATTGGCTAATATGACTAGCCCCAGGTCTCTTTCCATTTTTGTTGTCTTTAATACCTCTCCCCCCATTGTGTACTCTTCCATTGGGTATTTGTTTCCCAGGTGCGTTACATTGCACTTCTTTGCATTAAATCTAAGCTGCCATACGTTTGACCATTCCTCTAACATTGCCAAGTCCCTTCACATCCTTTCCACCCCCTTGTGTATCAACCCTGTTGTAGATCCTTGTGTCATCTGAAAAGAGGCATACTTTTCCTTCCAGTCCCTCTGCAATATCACCTATAAAGTTAAAAAGACTCCATGACAATATACTTTAGCACTGGGACATGCATTGAGTGACCTAAGCCAGGCTATAAATTGTGCAGGGAAACCAAAGCACTCTAGAATGGCAAACAGAAATGATCACAAGACCCTGTTGACAGCTTACTCGGTATCTATGGATACCATGGCTGCCAGAGGGTCTGAATCCCCAGACCCTAAGAAAATGTGTACCAGTTTGCAGAGGTGATCTACAAAGGACCTAGTGTGCATAAAACCAACCTGATCTGGGCTTATTAAAGGACCTCAATACTTTAAGCAATACAGAGCCTCCTCTCAGTTAGTGGTGCAAGCAGTAATGTAATTCACGCAGAGAAATCCAGAAAACTGTAGCACACACTCACACTAGGAATTATAAACCACACACCATGTCCTCTGTATTGTTCAAATCCTTTTATTAAATATAAAATCAGCAGCATCAAATAACACCTCGATCACCTCTCCATGGAGAACTCTTGTTTGGCTCTTTGTGGGTTGGCATGGAGAGGTGAGCAAGGTGTTATTTGATGTTGCTGATTTTATATTTAATAAAAGGATTTGAACACTACAAAGGACATGGTTTGTGGTTCATAATTCCTAGTATAAGTGTGTGCTACAGTTTCCTGGATTTCTCAACCCCATACTTTGTTGTTTCTAGAGGTTACATTTTGCACAAAATCTTTAAATCTTGATTCATTAGGGATATGGGGTAGTAATTAGTTACTTGTTCTGGATTTTACCAGGTTTAAATAGTAGAACTGTCATAGCCTCAACCAAGGCTGGATCTGAGATACCATTTTCAAGGATATCTGTGAAGACATCCATGAGAATAGGAGAAAGTTCCTTTGTATAAGTTTAATAAAAGTTAATATTGAAGCCATCTGGTCCTGGGACTTTATATAGTTTCAAGGAGCTAATGGCCTAACTGACTTTGTCTATGGTAATTGGTTCAATAAGCTCTAATTGATGTGCTTCAGGTAAGACAGGGAATTGGATTGTGTCTAAGAAAGTGGACATCGATTGTGATGGTAGTGGTGTTGGAAGTGGGCTATATAAAATTTTATTATAAAAAAAAAACATAGCACTCATTGGCCACATCCCTAGGGGTAATCTTAAGGGATTGGTCAGTGGCAGATCGTATGGGCAGAATAAGTCTAGATGTTTCCTGTTTTCATAATCTAAGTGCCATTAATTTACTGGCTTTCTCCGCCTTGATCAATATATTTTGATTTAGTTTTGTAAATGGCATATTCTGCTTTTTCTCTCATAAGATCTGCATATATGTCCTGTAGCACATGTAGTTCAGCTCTACAGGCATCTGAAGAAGAAGGGATAAGATTTTCCTATAGAGTCCTAATTTTTTTTTGTAAAAGATAGGATCCAGTCCAATCAGCTTTATTTTAAAAAAAAGGCACTAATCCAAAGATCATAGTGCCCTAACAATAAATGCATAAATACATGGACAAATAATATTAATAATAACTTTATTTATATAAAGCGCAATTCAAAAAAAAATATAAGCACTTTTACAGACAACCACCAACGTAAAATTATAAAACCAGTTAAAAACTTCAAAATCCACAAAATTTAAAAATCAGAGTACACTAGAGAGAATAAGTAAGTCTTCGGAGCAGATTTAAAGCTCTCCACAGTCAGGCACACCCTTATCTGGAGAGGTAGAGAATTCCACAGTGTGGGAACCACAAAAGCAAATGCACAGGCTCTGGAGATCTTCAGGTGAACCCTGGGAATCTCTAGCAATCCCTCTATGGCAGAGCAGAGCAGTCAGAAGGGCAGTAGAGACAGAGGAGCTCTTGCAGATTACTCAGTCCCTGACCATGTAGGGCCTTGAAGGTTAGTAAACCAACCTTGAAAGTGATCCGCCACTGAACAGACAGCCAGTGCAGCTCATGCAGCACAGGTATGACATGGTCAGATCTTAGCATACATCATAATAGTACAGTATGATTCCTTAGGTATTATCACAAAAGGCCAACCCCAAACAAATGCATTTTTAGTGTGGTCTAGAAGCTCTCCACTGTCAGGCACTCTCGTATCTGACGAGGTAGAGAATTCCACATGGTAGGGGCGGCAAACACAAATGCACGTGACTCAGATGACTTCAACCAGATCCTGGGAACCTCTAGCAATCTCTTGTCAGCAGAGCAGAGTGGCCAGATGGGGCAGTAAAGATGCAGAAGCTCTTGTCGGTAACTAGGATCCTGTCCTTGTAGGGCATAACAGGTCAGCACTCTGATCTTGAAGGTGATCTGCCACTGAATTGGCAGCCAGTGCAGTTCACGCAACACAGGTGTAATATGACTGAACTGAGATAGCACAGACAACAACCTGGCCACTGCATTCTGCACCAGCTGCAAGTGATAGATATCAAGCTCTGGAAGCCCTAGATACAGGGAGTTACACTAGTTAAGGCGGGAGGTCACAAAGGTGTGGATCAATGTCGGAAGGTTGCCAGATGGAACGAGGCACTTAATTTGGGCAATATTCGTAAGATAGTAAAAGGAAGACTTTATGACAGCCGACACCTGAGACTGAAGCATAAGCTCATCATCAAATACTACCCCCAGATTCTCTGCCCATTCAGAGGTCAGCAGCTGACCTCTACTAAGCCATAGCCCAGGAGGATGGCCAGCCACCAGCCTCTCTATCCTGCAACCCAGATCCACCACCAGCACCTCGGTCTTGTCAGGATCCAACTTCAGCCAGCTGGCATTCATCCAGTTCTGTATCTCGGTGAGGCAGCTGTTAAACACCGAGACTGCACTATCCTGATCGGGCACAAAGGACAGGTATAGCTGGATATCATCTGTGTAGCAGTGAAACACCAGCCCATTCCTCCTTATAACGTCCCCCAGTGGCAGCATGTACACTGTGAACAACATGGGGGCAGCACAGAGCTCTGCAGTACCCCACATGGCAGAGAGAATGAATCAGAGGACTAAATCCCTGACACCACCCTCTGGGATCTTCCAGTAAGAAAAGAATTGAATGACCTGAGGACTGTCTGAGACAGGCCACAGATGAACTGCAGATGTTCCAGCAACACCCCATGGTCCACGGTATTAAAAGCTGCTGAGAGATCAAGAAGAGCTAAGATGGACTTGCTCTTCCAATCTCTTGCAACCAGGAAGTCACTGAGGATCCCAACAAGGGCAGTCTTGGTGCTATGCCTTTTCCAATATCTGGACAGGAGAGGATAATAGATATCATGGATAGTAAGATGATTTCCCAGTTGTAGTGCAACCATCTTCTCGATAACCTTCCCCACAAAGGGGAGGTAAGAGACAGCTCTGTACTTAGTGGGACAGTCTGAGTCAAGAGAGGTTTTCTTAAAGAGGGGCATCACCACCACCTCCTTTGCTAGGACCGGGCTGATGACATCAAGGCACCCCATTAAGAGCCATGTTTGGCCTGGGTCCAAACTACAGCAAATCAGCTGCAAACCCTGGATAATCTGCATGACATCCACAATCTCCAGCCAGTCAAACTGTGTCCAACTATATCGAGGAGTAGCAACCTCACACTGACCACTATTACCCTCCATAGAGTGGGTTGATTGGATCTTGGACCTGATGATAGCAATCTTATCAGCAAAGAAGCAAGCAAACTCCTCACATTTTTCTTGTGATAACGCTCTTCGATCTTGCAGACAGACTGGATTACACAGTCTGTCCACAGTTCAAAAGAGCTGAGCTGGTCAATTCCAAGCTGCAGCAATCTTCCCAGACAGGAACTCTGCCTTCTTATGAGAGATTGCCGATTGCTAGTCCCTGTAAAGGTCCATCAATCTAAGTCTGATGGCATCAAGGCACTATTTCCACCAGCACCGCTTCAACCTTCATCCTGCTCACCTTAACTCCCTCAAGGTCCCATCAAACCAAGGAGCCCAAGAGCGAAGGGTGAGACAACAAACTCAGACAGGAGCTATGACATTCAGAGCTCCTGCCACAGCCATGTTATAAGATTGTAGCAGATTCTCTGGGCCTTCACTTGCACCCAGTAGTCCCGATAGGTCCAGCTCCGCCAATAGGCCATCTGGGGTCACACCCCTCAAAGGGTGATAATGGACCATCTCCACAGGGGCAGGCCTATTGGGGGAGCCTGAAAATTGAACATTATAGTGTGGTGGTCTGATCATCCGACTGGTTCCACCATCAAGTCAGAAGTCTCCATCCCCAGGAGGAAGACCAGATCCAAAGAGTGGCCATGATTATGGGTTGCAGAGGCAACTGCCTGTGTGAAGCTCAACGAGTTCATAAGTTGGAGGAAGTCCTGACCAAACTGTGAGAGTTCATCATTGATCCAGGAATTGAAGTTTTCCAGCACCATCAATCTGTGAGACTCCAAAACCATGTCGACAATGAAGTCCACGACTTCCTGCAGGAACTGCTTTTCACCACCTGGTGGATGATAGATGAGAATGATCCTGCAACCACCGTACACTCAAAGGCCCCAGTCTCCTCAACAGGCACAACTACAAGACTCAATTCCAATCTAATACAAATTACTACCCCAATGCGATCCAATCTCAAGCGGCGTATCACTGAGAACTCAGCTGGAATCGCTGCCTCTAAAATGGGGCCATCATTTTCATCCAGCAAGGTGTCGATGATGCAGGCCAGGTTCTTTGACCCAAAAAGATTGGCAATAATTGCTGTCTTGTTTTTGATGGACCTGGCATTGCACAACACCGCTCAAGTTGGATGAGATACTGGGGCTAGCCGCGGTACCGACCCACTAAAAGTGAAGCCCTTGGATATAGGTAATAGGCAAGGCTAACCTTGTTCTGAGATCCTTTTCACCCCGGGGCATCTTCTGGACCTCACTACCCTAATCCAGCCTTTTAGCCCCCTTCCCATATCCAGGACCTCCTCCCCTCTGCCTTTTATCCACTATCTCCAGAGCTCTGCAGAGACCATAAACTGCTGCAGAAAATAGAGGACAACTAAAAGGGTGGAGGTCCCGGAGCATGGAGGGGGAGTAGCACCTGGCAGGGAGAGCAGCCTGCAAACACATACTAACAGAAGCCAGAACTCCAGCTCCCAGTTATTCCAAAATAACACTCACACACATCCAAACTACTCTATAACTAACATAATTAAATAAATCCTCAACACCACCCCAAATTAAATAAACTAAAATATAAATAAAACTCCAACACCACCCCAACCCCTACTAAAAATAACCTCTTAAATAACTAATAACAAAATCAGCCCCCAGTTCAGGAAGAGGACAGAAAATATATATGAAGAAGCAAGTTCAGTCAATGATCTGGCTGCTAATGTGCTTTGCTAAGGCTCTCACCACCAGCAAGCATGTTTTTAAATGTCCAATAGAAATCACCAGTCTCTCACTCCGGCAGTTCTCTGGCTTACAGAGTTTGTACCAAACAGCTTATAAGGAGGTCCTCTCACTACCTCCACCCCAGAAATAAAAGGTAGAAGTGGAACAGTCAATCCACCACCACATGGGAACAGTTCTTTATCCACAGTCCTAGAAATAGGAGTACATCCAGTTGAGAGTTCCACCCACAATAAAGCATCACCAAATGACCATGGTCAGTAGACGTAACCCCCCCTGGAAAGTCTGGGGCCCCCAAAAGGAAACCTACCAGCTGTCAGTTAGGGAAAACCCTATGGAACTGAGGTCATATTGCCCTCCAGCCACAGTTCCCCGGTGACCTAGCAGGGAGGCAACCCGACTCACACCCATCCACCAGGTTAGCTCCCCAGGTCAAACCATGTCCAAGGCCTCAATAGACAGTAAATAGAATCGATGATGACACAAATGGCCCACCTAAAACCCCCAGCTTGGGGAAGAAGCTGACACAGCCCCGAAGTCACTAGTGACTGGAGACTGATTTCCCTGGCCATCCTCCAACAGCCACAAGGCTCAAACCCCTTCACTACAGAAGCCCCTGCCCTCCAGAAAAAGCCTCCCACAGCAAAAGCCCCACTCACGTGAGGCTGCACACAGCCGCCCCACACTGAAGAGCTCAACGGCCAAAGTCCAATTCCACCACCTATGCAAAATGTCAGGGTTCCCTACCAGTTCACATTCAGGAAAAGCAAGGCAGTAACAAAGCTGCCAGCACTCACAACCTCAAGTGTTCTTCCATCCTAGGTTATATGGGTCTTCAATCCTAGATATAGCTTCCCTTCTCAGACAGCAGGCTCCTTTAGAAGTGATGGTAACCACATAATCCAACAAAATAGGTTATAGATGAACCCATCTGCTCCCACAACTGCCCTTACAAATACTGCTTGCAACTGTAAGACTACTACAGGTAACAGCCTAACAGAAGCACTCACTGTAATATACAAGTGCTTCCAAAAAAAGAAAGAAACACATTAAAAATTCAGCAGACTACCTGAAAAGGTGCTGCAAAGTTGGCAAAGCAGTTGCTCTTGGTCCAGACTGAAAAACGTAGCCTGCCACATTGCAAAATGGCCTTAATCTACCGAGACAACCTACCAAGACATCCAATAAAACTGGCTGAATACCAGAACACAGGAGAAAAGCACCCCAAAAAAGTGCTACCCCGAAAATGCTTTCTGTAGCTTGAACTGCCTCACTTCTTTGCCCCTCACTAAGCTATAAACTTAAAACTTAAAATACAACTAAAACTATAAAAATAACAAAACAACAGTACAACAGTAGGTTGTCATAACATGAACATTAAATGGCCGCCAATCAAAAACCATTATGTTATGGAAATGGTGATTGTGATTAATGATGATCGCATATCATCATGATTTTTCATGATTTTCCATGGCCAAGAGTACTGTAATAAATAAAAAAATAAAAATCAATATATTTTCTTTTTGTACTTTTGCAATTTCGTGTGTTCTATTTAGACATCTTTACTGGTATCATCAGCTATGATACATGTTCCATACAAACATGCTGCCTTCAATTATACTTACTCTGATTCCTCATTTCTTACTACTGTTATAAGAGCTCAGAAAGGTTTATACTGTACATCTCCTTTAAATGATTCTTTTTATGGTTATGGTGAGTTTTTACAAGTACCTGGTTTCTCCTCAAAACATTTCATAAAAGTTGGCAAAATACTACTGTCAAGGCAAAATTATTTCAAACATAGAAATAACCATTATTTTGGTTCATAAACTGTGCTATTGAAATATGCAGATGAGTTATGTAAATGTGTATACTATATTGAACATTGCATTTCCTCTTTCTAAAGGGACTAAAACTTGACTTCATGTGATTTACATTATAGTTATATGCTTTTGCTGGTATTTGATTTTCATATTAGGAACAAACAATTTTGATAGGTATTACTCATGTGACTTACAGTGGTATAATACAGAACTAATACAGTCATCAATGATCATCAACAATCATCATTTGTTCATCCACAGATCATCAAAAACCATCATGCTGATTTAAGCTTACAAAAATAATCAATACTCATCAGCTGGTGATTTTAAATATAAATGCTTGATCATTAAATCATGATCTAGATGGTGATCTTAAATCATGATCTCTCTTAATGATCATATGGCAGCATTTGATGATTAACAATGATCTGTCATGACTGACCTTCTGAAAACATGACTGATGATTTATCAATTGGCTTGGGCTTAACATGCTCTTAAAAGTGGCCCATTCCATATTTCTTCTTGCAATGGTACCCTAGTTGTCCTGGCTAAAATTATGAATAACATTCTTAATGTGCTCAACCAGATATTTATCTTTAAGTAGTTGGTTATTGAGTTTCCATGCTGTGTCCCTGTTGATATTATTTTGCAAGGAGTGCTGGAGCAAGACCAAAGAATGGTCAGAGAGGACTCGAGGTAATATATCACAAGCATGAAGCCCTGGCAGATTAGATCTACTAATTAAAATATAATCAATTCTAGAATATGAATTATATGCTGGGGAGAAATAAGTATATTGCTTAGCAATAGAATGAAGGATTCGCAATGGATCACATAATCCAAGTGAGTCCATCATATCTAATATGGAGCGCTGAGCAGAGGACAGCCCTGCTCTAGGTTTGCGAGTTCTGTCAAGGTCACATGTTTAGGTTATGTTCCAATCACCCCCTAAAATGATTGGCAAATGGGAAAAGAGAGACGATAATGTGGTTAGTGTCATGAAGAAATTAGGGGAGTCATAATTAGGGCCATATATGCTGCTCAGTAGGACCTTGGCTCTGTCCAGTGTGCCATGTAAAAGAATATAGTGACCTTCCAAGTGACCTTTGCAAGAGCAAAAGCCAGTGTCCTGGCTATGAAAATGACTACTCCCTTTGCTTGGTCCCATCTCCTGTACAGTAAACCTGGTCCATATAGTTCCTATGAAAGAGATTGCATTCAGTGGACAATAAATGTGTTTCTTGGAAAAATGCTATGTGAACCTCTAGTTGAGTAAGATGTTTAAGTATTTGGTATATTTTGGTTTAAGACCTTACCCCTTTAGCATTCCCGGATGCATTTTTTATTCTTTCTAAATAAATTCCTGTAGTTATGCCCACCAAATTAGTGCCTGCTAACTATATCAAATGGATATTTAAATGTACTAACATTACCCCACCTCTCCCCTCTATAACCTTAATTAACAATGAAACCCATATAGTAAAATGCAAACACAACTCAAGGTAACACACACTGTTACCAAGGAACTATCCCTGATCCCAAGACCTGATGCATGCAGCCAGGTCCTCTCAGGATTCAATGGAAGGGCTCTCAGCTTGCCCCTCTTGTATGTAATTAGTAGTGGCCATTCTAGACCTTTTTTTTTATTTAGTTTATTTTATAATTTAAAAAATCAAAACATGATTGAGACATAAGAATATTACATCCTTTAAGCATACAGTCCTAAAAGAAAGAAAGAAAAGAACAAGGGCATCCCAAAAAATAAAAGTCAAGGAAAATATTACCAGAAAGACCCTTCCACCCTCCCTAACCCCCCCAGCTATGTGCTGTGGTGCATAAGTATTATACCTCTTATAGTTATAACATACTACAGGCAGGAAAAGATAATGGGTCACATCAAAAGGAGACAGAGAGGGAAATAAGCAAGGGGAGATAAAAAAAAGGGGGAAAAGAGGAGCAGAAAGACTATAATAATATTATTCTCTTCTTGGTCTAATTAATTCAAAAGGGAGCATACCACCTGTAACAAATCCAATCTTCAATTCAAGTAAAGGGCATATAGTTTGCCCCATTTGGTCATGAAAGAAGATTGATGACGGTTCACTTGCGCAATTAAATATTCAACCCGAAGAGCGAAACACAGTTCATGTAGCCACTCCGAATATGTTAAGTTGACTTGGTCCTTCCAATGCCTAAGCACTAACTTTTTAACCGCCATTGATAATAAAGCTAAATGATATCTCTTTTCTTTAACTGGGATTATGGAATAGTCTCCAAAGATGCAAGTTTTAGGGGAGAATAGTCCACACAGTCCTAATATAGGGTCTGCGGTTAATTCTATTTGTTTCCATAAAGGGGATACCAACTTGCATGACCATAGTATATGTAATAACGTACCCTCTTCCTTCTTGCATCTGGTACATGTTGTCGAAGATAAACGTTTCATTTGGGTCAATTTAACAGGAGTGTAATAGAGGTTATTCAAAATATTGTACTGCGTTATCCTGTACCTATCTTGAGTATGGTAAGTGTATAAATCTCTCCATATATTCTGCCAGTTAATTCTTTAGTCCGGGTAGAGGTTCTGCCATATTGTGGCGCCAGTGACTGATGGAGCTTCTGGAAATGTATGAAGTATACTATATACCTTGGAAATTGCATGTGGTTTATTAACTATTGTGGAAATTTGTTGAAGAAAATCGGCCAAGCAGGAGATTTTAGTTTCGCGCCCAAATGTTTTGCTCAACAAATGCGTTATCTGGGCAACTTTGAAAGCAGTTATAGCTGGACACTCAAATTTTCTCAAGACTTCCTCTACAGTTAACATACTGTCTGATGTATAAAAATCTGACACTTTACACTCAGAAAAGGCAGGTATCCATTTTTTCATTATCTTAGAATTGCCTATCTGCAAATTAGGGTTTTCACAGATAGGCTGGGAGAAATCCAACCTGGAGAAACCTTATAGTGTTTAAAGAACTGGGAGATAACTTTAAGAGAGATCCCGAGTGGGAGAGACTGAAACATTTTTGGTATGCGTTTATTCGATATATAAAAAGGAGACATTGGAGCTATATTATGGGCTTTAAGGAGTTCTAGTTCTTCCTGCAACCATATTGGAATATATCCCTTACGGGTGCAGGCATCTGGACAGGGCAACCATTTCCCACACTTATGCAGGTGCAAAGCCCAATAATATAATAAAAAGTTAGGGAGACAGAGACCTCCATAGTCTCTAGGCTGAGATAATTTATGGTAAGATATTCTGGCAGTTTTACCATTCCAAATAAATGAATTAATGCCCGAAAGAATTTTTTGGAAATAGGAAATTGGTAACCACAAATCGAACATATTAAGAGGATAAAAGATTCTAGGGAGTACGTTCATCTTAACAGCGTTGACTCTGCTCCAAAATGACAATGGGAGTTTGGCCCACCTTGTTAAGTCTTGTTGGATATCATGCCACAAGTCGTCCAGGTTTAATTTTCGAGATAGGGAAGTGGTTAAAGTAATGTGTATCCCTAAATACTTTATAGAGTGTAAGGCCCACTTCATCCCAAAATGTGCAAAATCTGAGCTATGGGTAAAATGGTTGAGGGGAAAGATTTCGATTTTACTAATATTGAGTTTATAGTTTGAGAATTGACTGAAATCGTTAATTATTGTTAAAGCCACCTCTAGGGATGAGGCTGGATTGGAAAGGTGAAGGAGAATATCATCTGCAAAAACTGAAATTTTGCAGGATACTTGACTACTGGGAATGCCAGTAATTAGTGGGGATGAGGTTAATCGTCTGAGAAGGGGCTCAAGGTAGAGATTAAATAAAAAGGGAGAGAGTGGGCAGCCTTGTCTAGTGCCTGAGGTAAGAGAGAAAAAGTCAGATAGGATCCCATTACAGTAAAGCCTAGCTCTGGGCACCGAGTATAATGCTTGGATCCAGCTGATAAATAAGGGTGGAAAGCCCATGGTTTGCAGTGTAGACCAAAGAAACATCCAATCCACCCTGTCAAATGCTTTTTCCGCATCAAGGGAAATCAGGGCCATTGGAACAGGTGAAGATTTTGCTGTGTTAATAATATACTGAAGTTTACGATGATGGTCCATTGGAGATCTATTGGCAACAAACCCTATCTGCTCTGGACTAATTAAGGAGGTCCAGACTATTTCCACCCTCTTAGCTAAAATCTTGGCGAGAATTTTAATATCGCTATTTAACAGGGAAATAGGAGAGTAACTCGAGGGAAGATGTGCAGGCTTACCCGGTTTGAGTAGAAGAATGATGAGAGCCTCCAAAAGCGTTGGGTCTTGTGTATTTCCTGAAAGCAAATATTGATATAAGCGAAGCAAACTCGGTGCAAGATCTTTAGCAAATTGCTTGTAAAAATTTGAAGAAAGGCCATCGGGACCGGGGGCTTTGTTAGGCGCTAGTTCTTTAATGGCCAATAATATCTCCTGGATGGATATGGGTAAAGTTAGTGACTTTTGTTGCTCAGAAGAGAGGGATGGTTAGGGTATTGCTGCAAGGTATTTTAACATCTCTGTTGGAGTAGGGGCAGTGATAGATTTATTGTATAATGAAGAGAAATAATATGTAAGCGTAGACACTTCTTCTCTGAGACGAGTCTTAATTTCCCCAGTGGGAGCCTCAATCGAATTTATAAGTCTAGAAGACTCTAGTTTCCTTAATCTTAAGGCCAAAAAGGTGGCTTGCCCTTTCACCTTGTTCTATGTATTTTGCACGGGACCTCAATATGGCAAACTCAACTTTTTCTTGGAGCAACAGAGAATATTGATTCCTTAGATATAGAAGTGTTTTCAGAGAATCCTGCGACGAAGTCGGGGAGAGGGAATTTTCGAGAGTTTTAATTTGAGATAAAAGCGCAAAAGCTTTAGCCTCGTTCTTCCTTTTACGCGTGGAGGCTAGAAGGATAAATTCTCCTCTCAAATAACACTTCAAGGCACACCATTCATGGTCAGCTTGTGCAACTGACCCTCGGTTATGAACAAAAGAAAGCTCGAATCAAGTCTGATATTTTAGACACAGTATGCTCGTCTTTCAGAAGCTGATTGTTAAGCCGTCAGAGTGTATCTCTGCTGTGCCCATTATTGAGTGCCATATCTACCCAAGCAATTGCATGATCTGACAGAACTATGGGCTCTATACCAGAATTACCTATACCATGTAGGAGAGAGGTACTAAGCAGTATATAATCCAATCTGGTCCATGTAGCATGGACCATGGATTGAAAAGTAAAGAGACGGGCGGTTGGATTTTGTAATCTCCATGGGTCACACAACCCAAGCGAGATTGTAAAATCTGAGAGTACTTTCTGAGCCATGGAAGGAGGTTTGAGTAAAGAGTTAGATCTGTCTAAGTCCTGCGTGGGAGGCAGATTCCAGTCCCCACCGAGTATCATCGGAAAGGACATAAAGTCACGCAATTCACTCTGTAGTGTTATGAAGAAATCCGGGCTCCCCCCTACAGGGGCATATATGCTCCCTAGTACAATGTCAATATGATCGATAGTACCATATATTATTATGTACCTACCTTCGGGATCTGTAATGGTAGATTTAACTTGAAGCGTGATTGAACGGTGTATGAGAACAGCCGTTCCCCCTTTATTGGATGAAATGCCCGCAGCAAAAACATGTCCAAAACCCTTTTTGCGCAAACTAGTAACTTCATTAGGCAAAAGGTGTGTTTCTTGGATAAAAGCAACTTTAGTTTGTAGCAAAACCAGATGCTTAAGTATTTGAGCTCTCTTAATAGGTGTGCGGGCCCCTCTTACGTTCCATGTCACAAACCTGTTAAGGTTCTGTGCCATTGACCCCAACATTGAATTGCATAACCTGCATCTTAGATAGCTTTAACTTATGCACCACAGCACCCCCCATCGTAATAATCCCTTATCGACTCATAATAACTAGACCATTGCATTCTCTCAATAATCAACAGTAGCCCGAGATTGTGATCACACTTATCGAGCCTAAAGATTCCCGTAAAAGGCTAACAATACAAATTGGATAAGTAGAAAATCCCTCCCTCCCTCCCTTCCCTACTTTCAGCCCCTTATAACTAGGTACAACAAATCCCCCTTTTTTAAACCCCTTTAATAATCCTCTAACAATGATTAGGTTTAAGAATGTAACTTTGAAAACCCTAGCATATTCCCCCCCCCTACCTTATTTGAGATAATTCGACCAACGTTAACCAGTATAGGAGTATTATACAAAAGACAGCCCATAACAATTACCCCAGTAACTCCCAACAACCTGGTAATTCAATTTACCGATAATGGAGGAAATAGACTCCTTAAGGAGGTAGGCTGAAAATCCCCTACTTTCCAATGTATCGGCTGAGCGTATGCCAATCACTTCACCCTCCTCCTCCCCACCCCCAAGTCCACCATCATTTCAGCCTTCACGAGAAGAAGTCTCAGATATCTCACAACTCAAGGGCTCCCCATACTACAAAATCCTCTGCCATTTAAATGGTCAGAGCGTTAATCAAGCCCATGAAATTACAGGGAGAAATTTAAGAGTTCAGTCCGACGAGCATATTAGCCATTCTTAGGATTAGGCTTGTTAGATCCTGAAGAAAAAAAAAAAAAAAAAGAGACAACCTCCCCCAAACAACCCCAGGAGGGAAGGATAAGAACATATTGCCCCTCTCTTGTCCACCGATCATCCAGAGTTGACTTTAGCCTTTTGTGAGATGCGAGTAATGCTTACTGGAAGGAAAAAAAAAAAAACAGGGGAGGGGGGAGTCTAACAAGAAAAGCAGCATTAGGGTGATATGATGTCCTTCAGATTATTCTACTGGAACCTTATGTTCATAACGCAGTGTTTCCCCAGGGAATCTAATTGTCGGAGGACACAATAGTGTAGCTCACAAAGTTGGTCTCTCAGAAAATGCCTCTTGAAAATAAGTTCCTCTCTGGATCCTTCTCGGTATTGCCTGACACCAGAACTTCTTAGGTTCCCAACAGAGGATCTCAGGGTGCCAAACCACCTGGCGAAAAGGCAAACTGCGCATGGAGGTTCTCCCAATCCCCATTCTCAGGTAGGAGCTGCAAAATATGTAGTAGCAATTGATAATGCTGCACAGATACTTGTAAACAACATGGGTCAGAAGTGCTCACCAACCCTGAGATTGTGCCCTTCCAAGGGCCATTATTTAATTAAATCAGGGGGTTTTGAATAAGGAGGGAAGCTTCTGAGCGAGATCGTCTTGAGCTTGGGAGTTAGATTCATAAGAGTGCCATTTCCCTTCCAACCAAACTTGTAAGCGTGCAGGGTAGGTCATTCTAAACTTGATGCTGGCAGCAATCAGCATACTGACCACTGGGTGAAAGGCTGCATGCCTCTGGCAAATTTCAAATGGCAAATCTTGAGTGATACAAAGTTTTTTCCCTTCCCAGGAGATAGAGTGCAGCTCCTTTACTTTTAATAAAATATGCTGCCGTTCTAAATAATTCAGCATCTTAATTATTATGGGCCTGGGAGGGCCGAGGTTTCCGGTTTCGGCCGAAGAGACCTATGTGCTCTTTCTATTATGTAGGCTGAATTATGTGGTGAAGGTCCCACTATTTTAGTAAACAGTGCTTGTATAAACGTGATGGGTGAGGGACCTTCTGTACCCTCTGGGAGGCCATGGATCAGGACATTATTACGTCAACTGAGGCCTTCTAAATCTTCGGCCTTCTGTTGCAGTTTAATGACCTGCTGCCTTAATTTAACCAACTCTGGATCCGCTTTATCTCTCCAGGACCTCAGGGAGCGAATACATGCCTGGTTGTCCGCGACATGCTGCTTTGTGGTTAACATCTCATTGCGGAGACTTTTTAATTCTGACGTGATCTCCAGAAGTGCTTCTTTAAAGGGTTGTATCTCTTCCAAAAAACGCTCCTCAGAAAGCGGTGTTGAAGTAGCAAGGGCAGTTAGTTGTTTAGCTGAGGCAGGTGATTGATACTGTTTGGCCTTCTTAGATTGTTTGTCAGGCGAGACTGGCGGCGTATGCTTAGGGAGGGCCGCCCTCATCTCCGCTTCCATATCTGGCTGTATACGAGTGGCAAGACACTAATTCCCGGTGCAAAGGTATGGTATGCAATTCGAGTCTTCTCCGATCGGACTTGGTTATTTATAATTAGCTGATAGCGAAGCAAAAAATGGCAATATTTTGGAGGTGGAGCGGGAGCTAACCGGAGCTGTGGTTAACCCGCCATTCATGTCACGTGATCTCCCCGGCCATTCTAGACCTGTCAGTGCCACGGTGAGGAACAAAGAACAAAGAACAACAATCCAAAACATTTTATGAATATGGGTTAATTCACTGTCGATCTACATTTATGCATTTGAATTTGTTAGGGAGAGTCAGGGTAGCTTGTTTTGAAATGTCTTCCTCAATATTAGAGAAGGCTCAAAGAAGAACATATGGAAAAGTAACAGATTCTCTTCAGTAAATAAATGGGAGGAAAAAACTCAGGGCAACACAATAAAGAGAAAAGATTTATCTGACTGCAACCCAACAAATGGCATAAGTAATCATTCCCAGTATGCAGCTGTGACAAGGTTAAAATGGGCTAGAATGCCAAGTGTGACCAGTATGCAGATAATGATGTTAAAATGGGAACTGTAACTAACCTAACCAGTAGTGCAGTGACTAAGATAGGGTGCAGTAGTTCCCTTCTACCAGTAACATGTAAAGAAAGGGAGCAGATTTTTATAGGATAAATATGCTATACTGGGGGAAATCTGTCACAACTGTACCCATGCAAAAAGCTGTATTACAGAGGTATAGACAGGGAACTAATAAAGCGGGTGCATTCCAGCCAGATAGACTCTCCTATGATTTGCCTGCATCTTTCACCATCTCAGGGATATGTAAACCTAAAAGAATAAAGCAAACATAATGTCTCCAATGCATAAGCAAGACTAGAGCATGTCAAAGTGAAATGTCCCAGTAAGATCAATGTCTGAAAATCAAACAAGTAAACAGAAATACAGACTGCCTCTTTCCGAGAGCACTTCTGTGATCCCTCATTGCATACTGAAGAATAAGTGTAACAGAACTAATATATTATATGTGCTTCTGCACTGTGAAATTGAAGAAGCTGAAAGTGGAGTGAAGGTTCTAGAGCCAGTGGGGTGAAAGGCTGCTCATAAATAGCATTAGCGTCTCCAATGTAATGACTGGCAGAATGTACTGTGTTAGTGTTTGGCCTCCAAAAAATCTGCAAACAATGATAACTCTCTATGATGAGGCACCTTGTAATGATAAAACAGGCATTAGTGTAGTCCCCATTGCTGATCAATCTTCCTCATGGCAAACCTTGACTATGTCAACATTCTGTGGTACGTACATGACAGACTGAGCAAATTAGGTAAGTATTGTGGCAATCGTGCTTCCAGGGCTGACTAGAATTGCTTCTCACCTTCTGAAGTTGCAACATATAAGATGGCTGGATATCATATTCTGAATCTAATATCTGCAGCATAAAGTTTTCTGATATGTCTGTACTCCTGCTACTTTTCCCAGATACCAGGGCTAAGATCATTGAAAATAAATGTACGAGTGCCTTCCCACCAAAGTTCTTTTGCTCCCGTGTCTTTGTTTAAATGTGAATTTTGTCTCTGAAGTGTAGTAATCAAAATATAATGGGCCAAGGTTTCTCCTTGGGGTTAGGTATTGGTCAGAGTGATCTATGGGTTCTCTCTATAGTGTAAGTGGGTCCATACAGGCATGGACCACTGATTTTCTCCAACAAGTTTTGCACATACAAATAAAATTGTGTTTTTGCCTTCCAATCATTCTAGAAGACTGGCAATGATTAAATTATTGCATTGATTTCAACCTTCTTGGTCATTGATTCTTTCCTCTAACTTGCCCAGTTTAAGTTGCAGATCAGCCAGTTCAGGATCTGTTTTGTGGGTTTTGTCTTCAAGTGCAGAAATATGTACTTCAGAGTAAGAGATTCTCTGGCTTAATGATTCTAGGGTAGGCTTCACTGATTCAAAATCAGCCATCACTTCAAATAAAACCTCCTTAATTGTGTTGAGATCTCTTGACATGTTCTCTGTTGTAGAAAGGCCAGCCTCTAGATCCAGGGAGGAAGGTGGAGAGGTGTCCTTTTTGGGCCATTTGGAGATTGAGAGAAAGACAAAAGAACCTCTGGTGGTGATGAAGTATCCATTTCTGGAGTTTCCAAAGCCATTTTGAATTCACATTTATATCAGGCTGGAGACGAAAGTCCCATCTAGTCAACAGAATGCAAAAAGTGTTAATTTCACAAAGCACTGAAAATAATTCAAAGTTAAAGAGATGCCTCAGGGAGCAAGCTCTAGAGCCACCGCTCTTCAGCTTGCCATCACATGCCCCACCCCCCGGCTAATTAATTTTTATTTATTGTAACTTTGTACCATTGCTTATTACCTCTTTTGTTTACTTAAATTCATCTTTCTTTCTCTCAGTCACTGGTGTTACTGTATGTTGTTGCTTATAAAATTGGTAGGAAACTCACTCCAGCCTAATCTGTTAGCGGCCATCAACTGTGAGACCACTACTACTACAGTAGTTTAAAAATGTGCTTGAAGCCACGGTAAAGCACATTAACATATCAATGCCTTTTGCAAGCATTCCTGACACCAATAACAAATATATTTGCCACCTTTACTCTCACTAAAAAGTGGGCTAGGCCCTAAAAATTAAACTCCCTCAAAATAAAAAAGAAAACAATTAAATGTTTTTATACATAGATACATAGACAGTGTAGGCAGATAAGGGCCTGTGGCCCACCCAGTCTGCTCATTTAAGCTTGTAAGTTCAGTTTATGTTTTCCTGGAAGTCTGTTGTCTCTTACCCCTGACCTCCAGAATTCCTTTATGTCTATCCCATGCATTCTTAAATCCCGTGATTGTTTCAGCCCCCACCACTTCCTCTGGCAGGGTTTTCCACTTGCCCACCACCCGTTCTGTGAAGAAATTCTTCCTCACGTTTCCTCTGAATCGTCCTCCCTCCAACTTCATCCCATGCCCTCTAGTCCTGGCACATCTTTCTTGCTTAAAAATAGTGTATTCCTGCACCCTGTTCCTCCCTGTAAGATACTTGTACGTCTCTATCATATCCCCTCTCTCCCTCCTCTCCTCCAGGGAGTACATATTCAGTTCCTTCAACCTGTCCTCATAGGACTTGTGATGCAATCCATGTACCATCTTTGTTGCCCTTCTCTGAACCTTCTCTACCCTGTCTATGTCCTTATGTAGGTAAGGTCTCCAGAACTGTACACTGTACTCCAGGTGGGGCATCACTAGTGTCTTGTATAGTGGAATTATGACCTCTCTTTTCCTGCTGGTGATGCCCCTGCCTATGCATCCCAGCATCCTATATGCTTTACCTGCTGCCTTGTCACACTGTTTCCCTACCTTGAGGTCATCAGAGATGATAACCCCATGATCCCTTTCCTGCTTGGTGAATGCTATATCCTCACCCCCCAACTGATATATTGTGCCAGGATTTTTGTGTCCCATATGCATTATCTTGCACTTCTTTGCACTGAATTTCAACTGCCAAACCCCGGACCATTCTTTAAGTTTCTGTGGGTCCCTTCTCATTCTGTCTACACCCTCTGGTGTGTCTACTCTGTTACAGAGCTTTGTGTTGTCAGCGAACAGTGAAATTCTGCCTTCTGGGTCCAGCGCAATATCACTGATGAAAATGTTGAATAGGACTGGTCTCAACACTGATCCCTGTGGTAGCCCACTGGTCACTTTTCCATCTGTGGAGCGACAGCCATTTACCACCACCCTCTGTGTCCTGCCACCCAGCCAGTTACCTACCCACCACACTACTGTCCTGCCCACACCCATATTCCCCAGTTTGTGTAATAGTCTTCTATGTGGCACAGTGTCAAAGGCCTTGCTGAAGTCCAGATAGGCCATGTCCACTGCCCTCCCCTGATCCACCTCCCTAGTCACCCAGTCAAAGAAATTCAATGAGGTTGGTCTGACATGACTGCCCCCTGGTGAAACCATGCTGCCTTGGGTCCTTGAATTCCTTTCTTACACACATGCTCCAATTAAAAATAAGCAGTTGTCAATGCCAAACGTTTGATGCTTGTTAAACAATTTTTTTGTTGTTAATATTTTGACCCTAGCTTTTTAAGAGACTTGTTTTAGGATTCACCTTATAGGCATGATATGTACCATTTATAGTATATTGGCCAAAATGTTATTTCTCACCAGAGGTGCAAAAACAGACCTTATGCGGGATTTTAAAAATGGCACATGTCATGGTTATAAGATGATGTGCAAAAATTGCTGTTTAAAGTTTGGGGTCAAAATATTGAAAATTACCAAAATTATGAGCCTGCATTCACAAATTTCAAAATAGGCATATAACGTTATTGTTTTTTAACATTTTTGCACCAAATTTTCAACATAGCCTTTTTATGTTCCCATGAACAAATGCAGAGAAAGTTTCAACTCCTGCCTAAAAGGTGATTTCACGCAACGACTGAGAAATCACCTTTTGGGATGCAAAAACACATTTTGGCCAGGATTTGAAAAATGACAGCTGTCACTTTCATAAGGTGCTGTGAAGAAATTGCTATTTTGAAAATTTGGGGGCAAAATATTGAAAATTGCCCAAGTTAGGAGCCTGTGTTCGCAAACATCAACATAGGTTCACAGCTGTATTGTTTTTTAAAATTTGTGCCCCAAATGTTCAACATAGCTTTCTTGTGGCCCCATCTCATGAACAATAGTGGAGAAAATGCTTCACTCCTGCACAAAACTTGATTTCATGCAGCGACTGTGAAATCTCTTTACAGGATGCGAAAACCCATTTTTGCTAGGATTTGAAAAAAATGTCAGCTGTCACGTTTATGAGGAGCTATGAAAAAAATGACTATTTAAAAAATTCGGGGACAAAATATTGAAAATTACCAAAATTACAAGCCTGCATTTGCAACGTCAATGTAGGCTCATAACTGTGCTGTTTTTAAATATTTTTTGCCACATTTTCAACATAGCCTTCTTATGACCCCACCTCATGAAAAGTGTTGGAGAAAAAAAATTTCAACTCCTGCCCAAAAGGTAATTTTGCACAGCGACTGGAAAATCAACTTTTGGGACATATTTTCTTAACATCACTTACATTGTTTATGAGTTGGTGTCCCAAAGAAGGTATGCTGAAAATTTGTTGCAAAAATATTGAACAATGCCCAAATTATGCTACTAAGTTAAAAAACCCATTGAAATACATTGAATTACATACCTGATTTCCTCAGTTTGTGGTCCAGTGTTACATAGAAACGTAGAAACATGAAAGTTGATGGCAGATAAGGACCGCAAGGCCCATCCAGTCTGCCCATTTCTTTTTGTACCTTATGAATGTGCCATTGGCCTTTGCTCTGTCAATGGCCTATCTATTCATACTCATCTGTATTGCTCCCTTATGCCTATCCCATGCCTGTTTGAAGCCCTGCACTGTATTCATATCCACCACTTCCTGAGGTAGGCCGTTCCATGCATCCACCACCCTTTCTGTGAAAAAGAACTTCCTCACATTACCCTTTAATCGGCCTCCCTCTAATCTCATGCCGTGTCCTCTTGTCCTGCTATTTTTCTTATATTACAACATGTTAGACTCTTTCACCTTGTTAATGCCCTTAAGGTGTTTGAATGTTTCAATCATATCACATCTCTCCCTCCTTTGCTCTAGGGTATACATATTGAGTTCATTTAATCTGTCCTCATATGTTTTCTGATGCAGTCCCTGCAACATTTTGGTTGCCCTTCTCTGGACTGCCTCAGTTTGGTTAATGTTCTTGTGAAGATGTGGCCTTCAGTACTGCTTGCAGTACTCCAGATGGGGCCTAACCAGTGTCTTGTAAAGAGGGATTATTACCTCCCTCTTCTGACTTGTGATACCCCTACTAATACGCCCCAACATCCCTCTAGCCTTACCTACTGCTTTAGTTGTCTGCTTGGATGATTTCAGGTTATCGGTGATGATGACACCCAAGTCTGTTTTTTTATCTTGTGACTGCCAGCAACTCCCTTCCCAGTCTATAGGTGGCTTCAGGGTTTCTCTTCCCTATATTCATGATCTTGCACTTCTTTTTGTTAAACCCCAGCTGCCACTCTTCTGACCATTTTGCTAGTTTATCCAAATCTCTTCTCATTCTGCCTACCCCATCTGGATCATCTACTCTGTTGCAGATCTTGGTGTCATCTGCAAACAGACAAACCTTACCCTCCAGTCCATCTACAATGTCACTGATGGAGATATTGAAGAGGACTTACCCCAGGACTGATCCCTGAGGTACTCCACTTGTGACCTGCAACTCTTCTTACTGTAAACCATGTACCACCACTCTTTGTTTGCTGCCCGTTAACCAGTTTGCCACCCAGTTGACCAATGTCTGACCCACCCTGAGCCTACCCAGCTTATTAATCAATCTTCTATGTGGAGCAGTATTGAAAGCTTTGCTGAAGTCAAGGTAGGCAACATCAACTGCTCCCCCTTGGTCCACTACTCTGGTTACCCAGTCAAAGAACTCTATGAGATTAGTTTGACAGGACCTTCCTTTTGTAAACCCATGCTGTCTTGGATCCTGTGCTCCTATGGATTCCAGGTGTTGCACTATTCTTTTCTTAAGGAGTGTCTCCATAATCTTGCCCACTACTGAGGTAAGACTGACCGGTCTGTAGTTCCCTGCCTTCTCCATTACCACTCTTGTGGAGTGGGATCACATGAGCCCTTCTCCAGTCTTCTGGGACCTCTCCTGTGCTCAGAGACTCACTAAACAGTTCTGATAATGGCTCTGCTAGTTCCACCCTTAGCTCCTTTAGTACCCTGGGATGTATGCCATCAGGTCCCATTGCCTTGTCCACCCTGAGCTTAGTGAGCTCTTGTAGGACCCTTTCTTTTGTGAAGGGACTTGTGCACACCTCCCTCCCCCTGTGTCCATGGTGCTGAGCTGTGGGCCCTGCCCTACCTTCTCTTCAGTAAATACTGATCAGAAGTATCTATTTAGGATAGATGCTTTTACATGATCCTCCTCCTCACACGCCCCCTTATCCTCTTTGATCTTAGCAATACCCCCTCTGGAGTTTCTCCTTTCACTAATGTATCTATTGAAAGTCTTGTCACCTTCTTTTACTGTTCATGCTAGTGTTTCCCCGGTTTGGGCCTTTGCCTACCTTACTGCCTTCTCTGCTTTCCTTAGGGAAGTTTGGTATGCCTCTCTATCTTCATCCTGCTGTGTTCCCTTATATTTCCTGAAGGCCAGCCTTTTGGCACTGACCTTTTCTGCTTCTGTGTTGAAGAGTGAAGACATAGCTGCAGTCCAGAGAAGATGAAGGCATCAGACCCTCGGTGGGTAATTAAGGGCTTAGGGAGTGGAGTGGTGGACACTGATTGTGAGGGTGGGTGGGGGTTACCTTATGGTGCAAAAAACATTGATGGACGATTTATTTTTTACAGGCTTGAAAAAAAACATGGAGGGACAAACTGTTTTCTGACACTGGGATTGGGCACTCCAGTGTTTGCACCTTAGAGAATGGTAGTGGGTGACCTGGAGGGAAGGGGGATGTCAAGAGAAAGTGTTAGCAGTGGGTCAGCACACCACACCACTAAAATAAGATATATCTGTACATGGGAAGAGCAGGCGGGTGGGTGGGACAGACACTTGGAGGGGACGTGGAGAAAGAAGCAGTAGCAGGGGTGGCACCCTGCTCTGCTTACATAGATAAAGATGGGAAAGGTTGGGTGGGTGAGCCACAGGGATGAGAGGGAGAGAAATAAGCTGTAGCAGGCATGGGTTCCCCTCTCCACATACATTACAACAAATATTTTGTAATACCCAAGTTCAGCTACATTTGTTTCTAAGTACAAGAAAAAACTGAACTTGGGAAACTAGCTCTTTTTTGAAATAAGGGCTTAAAAGTACTGGGATTGTGATTCAAAAGTGGAGCTGTGACACTGGACATGCACATATGCATATTCATATAGGTTCATACTCAGTATCATGGCTTCACTTTTGAGAGCAATTAAAGTACATTTTAGCCCTCATTTCAAAAAAATAAAGTAAGTTCCCAAGTTCAGTTTTCTTTCTACTACCTAAAAACATATTTAACTGAACTTGAGAACAGTGGCCCCAGACCGTGCTGGTGTCAAGAACAAAGACAGGCTGCTGTGTTAAAAGACAAGGCTGCTGGTGTTGAAAGCTGATCAGTTGCTTTTGCTGACCAGCTTCATGCAAATCAAAGGACCAACGTCCTCTGATTGGAGAGGTTTTGTCATTTGAAATACACAATGTTTATACCCAGCGAGCAGGGAATGATGTCAAAGGGAGAGTGGGTGGTCATTGGTCTTCACTGCTGAGCCCCCAGCATTTTTCAATTGTAATGAATTTGGCAGTGACATACCCCACTTATTCTCTTTCAGTGTAACAAAAGGTTTGGTGTGCATGAACACATCAAAAGTAAAAATGAAGTACTGTACTACTTATAGCATTACATTCTTGAGCTTCTTTACTGCCCATCAACAATTTCTTCCTATACTTAACTGCCTATCAGGAAAATCTTTGCTACTTACTCTTCCCAGATAAAATTTAGTCCCTGGACCCGATTTTAGAACGTGGATGCAAAGTGGTCGCAGATGCACCAAAGCTCCTTGGATGCAGATTGGTCCAATTTTCAAAGCGGTGGTGCATTTGTGACTTTTCCCCCACTTTAAGGCACCTTGCATCAAAGGGTTGGTTCAAGTGCTGTGATCACTGATGCAATTTTAGACCAGGCAGTAACTGGTCTAACTCCCTGCATCCCACCTTCTGGACTTGCAGTGGGCATTTGTGGCAATCTTCTTTGAAATTCATGCCTGCCAAAACATGTGACTCAAGTCTCCACTTGCATCACATACCCTGCTACAAGTCTGGTGTGCCACTGCATCCTGATAGAAACTGGGGACTCCTTGTCTTTATTTTATCTAGTAGGAAATGTCAAAATAATACAAGACTCATTCACATTTTGAAAAAGACGAAAATTTGCCTATTTGTAGTTTTTTGTATGCTGCTTCATATAAGAGCAGGACACAAGTAATCCAGCAAAATTTGGGGTTGCAAATGGGGTGTTTATTTAGGCATACCCCCACTTCAGCCATTAGTGCCAAAAGTGTGTTTGACCAGCAGATATATTTATATATCATATAATCTTCATGTTATAAATTTGATATCAATGGTGTCAATGGTAGGAATGTCAGCATTTTCTTATAATTTATCCTGTTTAATAACATTCTTGTAATTATCTTGTTTAGTGATCTTCTTGTGTTTACTTGCAGGAAAACTATGGAAGGTGGAAGAAACGTCATTTGATAAAAAGCTGTGGTGTAGTGGCTTCAGTGACACATTGCTAGTGCTGTACTCTACTAATATGGATGTGACAATGTCTAAAAAGTGTAAATTTGTAAATCCTGGGGAAGGAACTTTAAAAATGCAGCATGAGTCCACCATGACTGTAACAGATTGCTGCCTTTGTGCTTTATGTCATATAGCAGTGAAAAACTTGAGAACCCAGGAGAAGCAAAATTCAGAAGCAGTGGAAAAGAATCTAGTTATATAGTTACTGCAGAAAACATCCTTCAATTTGAAAAGCTAGGCTGTGTACCACTGGACATTGACACAAGAAGACTTGATGATGGCAATGGTATAGAAATGACATTCCAAGTAGATGAGGCAGTGTGGCATAAAAGTTGCAGAAGTAGGTTAGACAAAGAAAAGCTCCAACGTGCTCAGAAAAGGACAGTAAATTCTGAAAAAGAACCTGAACATAGTCCAGTCATAACAAGAATAAGTGCAGTTTGTGAGTCTATGTCAAGAACAAACAAGTGTTTCTCTGTGGCAATGATGAAAGTAGTGAATGCCTGCACATTAGCAACACTGTAGATCATCATCGAGTTTGTGAATATGTACGCATTTTGCAAGACAGGAAGTTATTTGGAAAGTTGTCTGAAGGAGATATGCATGCTTTGGATGTCAGTTATCAATTTAGTTTTTTGACTGCTTTGCCCAATCATGTTAGTCAACACATGGCTGGAGGAATGCAGCAAGGAACAGAAAAGACATCAGAGGGAATAGTTTTAGGTGAGCTGGTGTCATACTAAGAAGAGCATAGATATGATGAGATATTTCCTGCATTCAAACTGTCAGATTTATGAACGGTGTGTCAGTGCAGACTCCAAGGGTTAGCTTCGAAAAAAAATCACAAAGTACAGTGCAAAATTTTCCATTGAACTTTGTGATTGCCCAGGTGTTAAATTCTATTCACAGATGGATTGTGACTGTGCTATTCAACTGTGAACAGGGCTAGGCTGAGTCAGTGGTAACCCCATTACTGCTGCCTATAACCCCCACTAGCACTGCCCCTACATGTATCCCAGAGAATGGCCCCTCAATCAGTAGTGCAGGTGTGCTATGTGGTATTCAAAAAGCAGACATGTAAATGATCACATTGGGCATGCAAGGCACAAGGTGCCCATTTGTATGCCCATTATGGGCCCTTTTTACGTGGGCTGCGAGTGGGTTTAGCGTGACCCAGCCCTTGTTCCAGCGGCAGCCCTGTGTCCACATTGTCTTGTGTCCTCTCCATCATTGATCACTGACCCTTTTAAAAAAAAGGTGATGTGTCCCTGGTTGTAGTGGTCCACCCGATCGGTGATCACTGGCCCAGTATAAAAAGTGAAGTGTCCCAGGTGATAGTGGTTCCACCCTCCCTCCCTCCCTCCCGATCGCTGGCCAAAGTATAAAAATAAGTTTCCCCTGATGTTCAGTGGTCCCTTCTCCCACCCAATCACTTCGCCCGATATAGTTAACTGCTTTCCTTGGTGTCCAGTGGTCCCTCCCCCGACCCAATCACTCCCTTGATATAGTTAACCACTTTCCCTGGTGTACAGTGGTCCCTCCCAACCCAATTATCTGCCCGATATATTTAAATGTTTCTGGGTCCAGTGGTCCCTCCCCCCACCAATATATTTAAATATTTTCATTGGTGTCCAACAGACCCTTCCCCACTCTATCACCACTGAAAATAGAAAACAGTGTTCCTGGTGTCCACTGTAACTCCCCCATCCTGATTCTCTGTATGGTAATGTGATACATTTCCAAGGATGGTGAATGGCAATCGGGGGGCACTGCAATACCTCTGCCAACCATTAGGGTTGCACAAAATTAAAGCAAGGTCTCACTTGGCAGTATTTTCTCCAAGTAAGTGAACCCCACAAAAGGACTTTGTGAGGAGAAAATGCTTTGTGAATGGGACTGCGCCAATATGCAGGTCCCTCCCCCCACCATTTGCATTGCAGCCCCCTATACACTTCACCACAGTGCAAACCCAGTTTGTGCCCACAAACAGGGATTTTGTGAATATCACTTCAGCACAAACCCAGTTTGCACCACACAAACTGGGTTTGCACCAGGGCAAAGTTTTGTGAATCTGGCCCCAGGAGTTGGATCTAATTTTCTCCAGAAAAGTCAATATGACAAGACTGAGGGAGAGATTGCTGGGAATGATTCCAGATTTAGAAGCACAAACTCAAGGAGGAGATGTAGTATTGATGTTTAATGAAGACATTGGTGAGAAAGTCAAGATTGCGTGTTCTCATCATGCTGATTACAATACAGTTCACTTGGTCCATGCTGCTCAAATTGTTAGAAAATAAATACTTTCCAAGGATTACTCATTTGGTGGGTCTTTTTGACCTGGATGTGAACAAGATGTTGTTCCACAAAGACTTCTTGCTCTGGTGAGAATGATATTACATGGCCCTAGTATTATGGATCAAAAAGAAGCCAAATATGCTAAGATGAAAATAGCCTTATCAATGTCAGAGATTTTAATATTTAAAACAAAGAAGACATCAAGGGAATTCAAGAATGTATGGGACAGACATAAGGCAATTTTTGTGGGGGGGTAGGAAGAAATAAGCTGTTGGTTAAATAGGATCTGCAGCTTATCCTCTAGGTAGGGAAATGGGCAGACTAGGTGGGCCAAGCGGTCCTTATCCACCATCAAAGTCTATGTTTCTATGTTTCTATTAATCATCTGGATTGGCAGTTCATCATGCTAAATAGAGACAAACACCACTTGCAATTTATAACAGTTTGATAGCTGATTCTAAAACCAGACAAAGGAAGCTGTTTGATAAATTCTCCTAGAAAGGACTATACATTTCTTATGACAGAACACTAGAAATATCTACAAATCTTGCAAACAGTGTATGTGCACGGTTTTATCATGACCTTTGTGTTTGCAATTCCACCTTAAAAAAGGATGTGTTTACAGTGGGGTCTGTTAACAGTATAGATCACAATCCCACAACTAGGACAGCAAAATATTATTTCCATGATACAGCCATCTCCATGATTCAATTTCCAATAGCAGACAATCCGGGCACAAATAGAGGTGTATCCATCAACACAGGAATTGTCCACAAAGGAAACATAGATCCTTTGTCTGCAGAATATTCTGAAGTACCTCCCAGCTGCACAATGCACTTCAGAGCCTACTGACTCATCTATGGAAGGTCTAGTAAAAAACAGACTCATCTGCAATACTTATGTCCAGATATAAAGAAAATGGCTAGCTTAGTTGTGTTGCAGAACTGCTGAAAAAAGAGAGGCTTGATACTGGGGACTTTGTTTCATGGGCAGCTTACCATGCAAATAGCCAACCACCTCTTTCTCAATCTGTGTCACCTATCGCACTCATGCTTCAGTTTACAGAGCAAGGTCATTCTACAGCTGTGCTTTTGAATGCCATGAATCTAGTGCAGAAGTCCACACAACATGTCAATTCAGGAAATGGGCAACCCATTCTCAGAGAATGGTCAGAATTTGATTGCTTTTGACTCAAATCAGTCATGAACCATGATGTTGTCAACACAACTGAGACAATCTAAGCAACTGGTTAAAAACAGTATGATGCATTTGTTGAAGAAAGACTTGTGCGGTGCTCCACTCCAATTACTAATATTATCCCCAAGAACAAATTGCCACTGTTTAGCAATTCATTTCCAAAGATGCAATCAAGGATTGCACACCAGATTACAACTCCCAAGAATAACTGTGATCTGTTTGACAGGATGTATATATCATGACAATCTAGAAATGGGGACGTGGATGACTTCTTCAAGCATGAGAATCAATCTACCTTGCCAGCCTTGTCTGATAGGGGCATGTTGAGACCATGCACAAAGTCTGATTTTGTTACTTGTCTTGAAACATGTGCTCCAGCTGCAAATGTTGCTTCAGGTGGCACTGCTAAAATAATTGATGGCTCTGCTCTCATATCTAGTCACCCAGAGGCTGTAAGACCTTGCATGACTATGCAGACAAGATTTTTATACCACATATCCTCATGTAGTTGGAGTCAATGGATTGTTTAGACATTGTGTGGGACTGTGTTGGATTGTTACCTTGCTCACAGTCTTAAAAGTTCAACCAGGCAAAAAGGGGGAGATGAACACCATGATGTAATTAGAGAATCTACACCAGTTCCAAACAACTGGCACAGTTTTCCTTGAGTAGCTGGGAATACAACTGAACTGTTCAACTTGTTGACAAAATACATTTCTACCATGTCTGTTGAAGGAAAGGAGGTATTCAGTACACAAGATACAAGAATAGTGTTCTTACACAGAAGAAACATTAGTCCAGACTTGGTATCATGTGATCATGAGGAAGCAGATACCAGGATTCTTTTGCACACTCTTCACTGTACAAACCAAGGTCATCACAAAATCATGATCAGAACAGTTGACACAGACGTGGTAGTCCTTGCAGTAGCAGCATTTTAGTCTCTTCCTCTGGATGAATTATGGATAGCCTTTGAAGTAAAACAGCACTACATGTATATATCGACTCATGGCATTGCAGAAAATATCAGATATCAGAAATCAAAGGTTTTACCATTCTTCCATGTCTTTATGGAGTGTATTACAGTGTCAGAATTTAGTGGTATAGGGAAGAAGACTGCTTGGGAAATATGGAGAGCTTCTCTATCTGTTGCAGAAGCTGTTCGTAACCTGCCCCATGCACTTATGTCTATTTCCAAGGAGATAATGAAAGAGCTTGAGAGATTTATTGTTCTTCTCTATGACAGAACCAGTGAGTGCCAACATATAACCCAGGCAAGGAAGCAAATGTTTGCAAAGGAAGACCTCTGGAACACATTCCTCCAACTCAGGCTGCCTTAATGGAGCACACAAAAAGAGCTGCCAATCAGGGAGGTCATTGTTGGGGGAAAACTCTAGTTGCACAACAAGAACTGCCAATCTCAGCTAACTGGGGTTGGACACTAGAAAGTGAGAAAGACTGGATCCCCATCTGGACAGTCCATCCATAGGCAGCCAAATCATGCAAATAACTGATCACATGTGGTTGCAGAAAGGCTTGCAGACCACCATGCAAATGTTTCAATGCCTCACTTCCATATACTAATCTGTGTGCTTGTTCAGGATCATGCAACAGAGACATAAAAGTGATAACTAAGTATATTGGTCATTTCTGTAAACAAGTATGAGGATTTTAAATGCATTCATCTCTTAACTGTAACAGGTATTTAATAATGAAATTTCACAACCTGATTATGTGCGATCACAGAATGCTATTTGTGTGAAGTACATTTTTGTGAGATACTGACTGCAAACATATCTTGTTTCCATTTCATTATCATTTCAAGCAATCTTTTTAAAAGTTCATCTTTACAGATATATCTCTAATACATATTTCTATTAATAATGTCTGTTTGCTTGTCTTTAGATAACAGCACATCTCTACATCGCAGTTTTCTGTATACTTCAAAATGTACAATGATTGTGAACATTTTTTCCACACAATACAAGATTAATTTCAAACCAAAGGTCTGCATGTTTGGTTTAAAGTAGTGATGTAAAATATGAATGGTTATTTGGTGTAAATTGTAATAATCTGTAAACATATTCATGGATCAATGAGTCAAATATATGCAAATGTTTGATGTTTTTCACATAGTTGTATATTAACTGTATTATGACCCCTTAATATCATCAGATCATGTGTGTCTTGCTTTTATTTTAAATAAAACATAAAAACTTACTTATAATCCAATTGACATGCTTTTTTTCACATTTTGAAAGTTTTTTGCAAAATTCTGCTAGACTAATTGAGGCTTTCTGTTGTGTGTGTTTATGTGGGGAGAGGTGAATCTTCTACAAGTAGACTTCTCATGAGATTTGAATTCCTGGATTCCATGATACTTTTTCCAAGTATCATGGAATGTAGGATACTTTATACAAATTACTTTTAACAAAATATCTTTTTTTTAATATGAAATAATTACAATTTTTTTTGTTTTAGAATGCTTTACCTATTTTAAAAAGGAAGTGAGACAAATTGGCTATGAGTAGTGTTGTGATAACTGCACTTCCAGGTGCTGAAGAAACTCGGCATTAACAACTCCTGCCTCAAAATGAGAGTTAAGTCAAGACCATGACAACAAAAAACAATGTGGTCAATAACCACACTACGTGGTCGGAGCAAAACTGCATGGTCAAAAATCATGCTAGATTAGATATACGAACTCCAAAACCAAGCAATGCTGTTATGATCATATGTTTTTTGACTGTGTGTATTTGCTGTTGTAGTTTTGACCGTACACCCTTAAAATGCACCTGGGCATGTGTTTATCACATAACTACCCACATCCTGTTGTGCCTTAGTGCTTACATATACCATTGTGTCATCTTCTTTCCAATTATGTTCTTGTTGCTATTGTTCTGTGCATATCTTGTATTTTACTTATTGAAAATATTGTTAGTGTTACCAAAGGTTTCTTACATGTTGATGATGCTGTCATTTTTTTTTTTTGACCATTTCTATAACTCACCCTGGTCATGCCTGAAAATAGTCATCTGTATGCCTAGTGTATGTGACCTGGCAATCAAAAACAAATAAAACCACCATTGAATGACACCATAGGTGCCTCACAAAGCTGCATCATGAGATCAGGGTCCCCTATCAGAATTGGCCATTTTTTTTCCTATTATGTTCCTTATTTTTCCCCACATACAGTTATATTCCATAATAAATCTAACATGTTCCCTCTAATTTTTTATCTTTTTTGTTTAATTCTCAAAAGGATACTATGGTCTGGATTTCTAGTCTTTTGACAAGCAAAAGCTAATCTATCAGAATCATACCCTCTTTCTTTGAATCCATCCCCTAATTCTTTCACCTGATGATCCAAGTTTTTCAAAGAGAAACAATCTCACCACATTCTCAGAAATTGGTTGTAGGTGATAGATTCAATTAAGTGTCTTGGATGGGCACTGTCTGTTCTCAGTAGGCTTTTAGTTGCAGCAGAGTTTCTGCAGTCTCTAATATTACTCTCCCAAACTATTCCTGGATAGTGTTATATTCAAACAGTCCACAGACACATTGGGCATATAAATCTTTAATTGGCATAATTTACACTGAGCCTTTTATTGAACGTTGTGGCTTTCTCTACAGTTCCTTGCCATACACAAATCCAAATCAGATTGCCAATATGCTGATTCCACTTGATTATGAGTTCTGTGTATGGCTTCACCAGACAGTTGAACACAACCTCCTGTTTCCAAGTCTCAAAAAAAAGGTTGTCATATGATGGTGCCATGGTGCACCCATCACCATGCCATAAAGTTGCAGAAAGAGTGATACACTGAATTAAAAATAATTACTCTGAAGCCCACCAGGATGCAACACAGTGCTACAAATTCTAACAGTACCTTACATGACAAAATGGATGAAATGGCATTGAAATTGTCATGTTCCCTGGATAAACACTGCAGTATTCTTCAGTATTTTGCTCTACATTCTGATGGGCTCCACTGTATTTATTTATTTAAAAGTTGGTAACTGGGAAAGGCACACTGAGCCAATGATCATTTCCAGGTGTGACCTGGGGCAGGGAAAAGGGTACAATGGATGCACTGAGTAAATACATGTTTATAAACAAGAGATATGCAGAAATACAAAAGAATAGACATTAGAGTTAAAAGAATAAACATTAGATTCATCTCGATCTGAAGTAAGACCTAACAGCTCACCTAACTGGGTATAATAACAACCTCAGAAACAAATAGCAATGAATGACCTATCTTAGTGAGATTTGACAAATTGATACAGAACAGGAGTGCCCAAGAAATGTGCAGCCAGGAGTGAGCATGTAGAGTGGGTACAGGGACGGTAATGAAAGGTGAGATCAGTGTAGCTGGTGGAACATTGGCTGGAGACAATGGCTGGAGGGAGCATTTAGGGAGGGTGGAAGCAATGACAAGGGGGGAGAGGCAGGCACATGAAGTACTTTTTAATAGCTAGTGGTGTAGGCCTGCAGTATATGGTGAGGGGGAGGGAGTTCCATAGGGCAGGGAGCCGATGAGTGAAGTCTATTTCCCTGGCAAGTGAGTGAGGAGTGGTCAGTGAGAAGGAGCAATAGTCTTGAGAGTGCAGGGAGTAGCCAGAATTTGGAGCAGAGGCTAGGAAGGACAAGAGGTGGAGGGGAGAAGAATGTTGAACCAAAACTTGATGGTAAAGATTGTGCAGTGTGCCAGATATCAGTCAGTGAGTGAAGGCAATGAGACAGCTTGGTAGAGGAGGCAATGATGGGTACAGAATGTTAGATCAGAGGCAAAGTGGCAGAAGGCATGGAACAAGGGATCTAATTTGGCAAGGGAGGATTTTGGCACTGAACTATAGATCACATCCACATAATCAAATGATAGGAGGATAAGTTTAGAGATTATTTCCCTCCTGATGGGGTGGAGGGACTGTCCCTGTGTCTACAGAGCACTCCAAGTTTTTGAGGCAGCTTGTTGTGTATACAGTCAAGGTGCAGAAAGAAGTCCAATTTAGGATCGACCCAGAAGCCCAAGTATTTAAATGAGTCAACTGCTGTAATGTTGGAACCATCAAGGATGTAAAATAAGAGAGGAGATATCATTTTGGCCAGTTTCTGAGTGGAGCCACAGGTCATGGTGACCGTTTTCTTAGTGTTGCATTTGAGAGATTTGTTGTCAAGCCATTTTAAGGTGTTCGAGAAGTCGAATTGAAGGGTGGATTCAACCTGGGCTAAAGAGGGACCAGAAGCATAAATGATTATATCATCTGCATACATTTGAATGTGTGAGATGGAACAAACAGAGGGAAGGTTGTTTATGAAAATGGAGAACAGGGTTGGACCAAGGATCTACCTCCTGAGGTACACCAGCCGTAATGTGTAGGGCCATAGATTTGGTATCACCAAGCTGGATGAATGGAAACCTATCTGTTAGGAAAGCCTTGAACCAGTTCATTGAAGAAGTGGACAGTCCAATAGCAGATATGTCCTCTAGGAGGAGTTTATGAGTCACTGAATTGAAAGCCTTGGCTAAGACTATAAATATATCCAGTGTGAGATGACCCTTATCCATGGCCAAGTGTATGTGGTTTGTGAGCTGGAGAAGAGAGGAGGAAGTGGAGTATAGGCAACTGAAACCCAACTGGTAAGACATCAGAATGTCTTTAGAGTCAAGGAAAGAATTTAGTCTTTTGGAGATAAGGGCTTCCAATATTTTGGAGAAGGTGGGGAGGAGGTGTTGAGGGGTCACCCCCTTTGTGCAGAGGTATGATTTTGGCTAGTTCACGGGCCTTAGGCACGGTGCAGGTGGAAAGGAAGAGGTTGAAGATGTGAGTAATTGCTGGAACAATGGCAGGAGGGGTGATTTTCAAGAGGTTAGAGTTGATGCCATCCAGACTTTGCTTAGAAGAGTTCAGGGATTTGAGGATGCAAAAAACCTCTGAGGGCATAATGGGATGGAAAGTGTAGTTGGGAATGGGAGCTCCAGAGTGAGGGGTGGATGGAAGAAAGTTGGGGGGTTCAGGCAGGAAGTTGGACCATGGAGTAATTGTGTCTTCTGGGTGGGGGGAGAGAGGGGGAAGTGGGGTCCTGTGCGGTAGATCACAGATTGTGAAACATTGATTTGTGGAGGATGTTACTACATCAGGGTCATCATCAGTGGGGACTGAGCTGGGGATGGAGCTTGGTGAGTGGAGCCTAGTAGGGAGTGGAGAGTCATCCAGAAAGTAGCTGAGGTATGGCAACAGTCCTCAAGTTGCATCTTAAAGAAGCCAGCATTGGTGGAGCAAACAGTCTTAGTGCAAGCATTTCTCAGAGTTCTGTATGTTTGGAGGTTAGTAGCATTGGAGGAGGCTTTAAATGCGTTCCACACTTTATCCCTGGTTTTGAAAAGCTTTACCAGGTGAGGGGATATCTGGGTTAGGTGCCTGAGCTGGAGATGCAGCTTTTGTAGCAGGGCGTGGGTGTTCCAAATGCCTAGAAAGGTGGAGTTAAATGCTGCCAGTGCAGATTCAATGTCTGGGGCCTTGAAGACTCTGGACCAGTCTGCTAAGTAGTGTACTAGTTTTACCTGCTGGTTCAGGGTTCTTAGGGGCTTGAACCACGTATATTTGGGCTGAGCTGGTGGGGACAGTGCTTCCTTTCACTGAACATAATGCAATGGTCACTGAATTCATCAGGGAGTGTATCAGCTAGCACAAACTTTTGAGGGTGGTTGGTTAGGACCCAGTCCAGGAGTGAGTGGTTAGAGGAGCATGGGTTGAGTCTGGTAGGGTCAGTGATGAGTTGTGTGAGGTTTAGTGCCTCAATCTGTTTAGTGATGGCCTTAAAGTGCTGGTAAAGCCAGTTGTAGTTAAAGTCTCCCATGATTAAAAGCTCACCCGAGGCAGCTGAGGAGGTGAGGGCAACAAGTCTGGAGACCAAGGAGGAAGGGGAGAAGCTGGGAGAGAAGTAGCAGACAGCACTGAAAAGAGGAGCTGAAGTAGGGAAAATAAGCTTGGAGAGTAGAATCTTCTGCGATTAGGGACTACCTCCTGGTAGACAATGGTGGCATTTAGGAATTCTTGGACTTAGAGAGCAACACCACCACCATGCTTACCCCTGTCTAGATGGAGAATAGAGCATCAAGGAATTGAGACTAAGGAGTCAGGGACTTTGGCAGATAGCCACTTTTTGAAATGCAAAGGATATTGGGTGAGCAGTGGGTTATCCAAGCCTTAATGTGATCTAGCTTGGGCTGCAGACTCCTCGCATTTAGGTGGTAGATGCCCAGCTTGCTGGAAGGGGGAAGGCTAGAGGTCAAGGAGTCAGGCCCTAGATTAGATTCAATGTCTCCAGCCAGTAAAAGCAGGGAGAGCAGGAGGAGATAGAGGCATAGTTTGTGGGAGAGAGGGGGGAAGAGGGATTGGGTGGAGCAGAGTGAGAAGCCTAGCAGATGGTGGACTTGGTTAGTTAGGAAGCTTAGTGTGAGGTTCCTGAGAGGAGTTAGAGTCCATCTGATTTGAAAAAGGGAGAGGGAGTGGCAAGATTATCTTCCTTGAAGTGGAAGAGGATCACCTGGTTAGAGGATAGACGTGAGAAAGAGAAGTCACTTAGTAGAAGGGCTCATGCCAGGAGGGCAACCACTGCCAGTGGGAATATGGGCTTCATTGCACTATCCTATATATAGATGCACAAGGAATGATGAGCTCAGGAAGCGACAGTCTAGCTTATTTGTAGAGAGATCCAGTAGCAGCAGCATCGTATATGTGTAGGGAGTTAGCTGTACTACGACCATCCCTTTAAAAGGAGTGTTAAAATGGTAGGCACTGGAGGAGGGGGGGAGAGAGAGAGGAGGAAGTGCTAGAAAGTGCATTTAATAGAGATTGGGGTTGGGGAGGGTGGGTGGGGACAAAAATACTATATCCTACTGTGGCAGATTGGTTTTGGGCAAGCAGTATGAGCAGTCCAATCAGGAGGGCCCAGCTAGCTTGTTCCACCAATGAGGGAGTAAGGTAAGGACTAAGCAGCCAATGGGGTGAAAGTTCCAGGATCCAGGGCTTCCAGGTGTCTCTGAGGGCATACTCAATGTTGTGCAGCGGCTGGAGGGTGATGAGTGTCCGACTCAGGTTCGGTGCCAGAGCCGCTAACTGTGAGGTGCCCCACCAGCGGCTGTGAGACCTGGAGAGGAGGGACAGAGAAAGTGAGAATGAGAGTGAGGAATATAGCTTGGGGAGAAAGATCAGCAGCTAATTTCGGGCAGGTCAGGGGAGAAGACAATTGGTAGTGAGAGTGAGTGAGAAAAGTAGGAGGAGAGGAAGCAATAGAGGGGAAGAGGGCAGGGCGTGCTGAGGAGCCGGTTCCAATGGTGTGAGAGACAACAAAAAAAGTTTGGTTGGCTTGGGGGGGTGAGAGCATGCTATGGGGTAAAAAAAAGAATTAGGCACTTGTAGAGTACAGGTAGGAAGGGAGAAAGGACTAGTGCCGTGGAGCAGGTGCCTAGGTTCTGATAAGTAGGGAAAGCAAAAACAACAGGATTGGGGAAGGGTAGATGAAAGTGTGGTGTAAAGAGGTAAAGGCACAGGGATCAGGGTTTGCAGAAAGGCACAATGAGCTATCACAATGTTTACAGCTCTAATAAAACAAAACAAAACAGTGAGGATAGCATGCAGCTGTAAAGACACATTTAAAAATCATCACAATATTAGCTGTATGTCCCCATACAAACCTGAGGATCTCGAAAATAAATTTGTTAGGTGACTAACGCAATTGTGAATTCTTCTTAAGAAAATATTTGTGTGCTGTCATGCCATCCTTATGTTGTATTAATGAGTAAAAGGGTTCCACACCAGTACCTAACCATTTTAAATTGTCCCGTCAAATAAAATACTAGAACTTAGTTCTAGTGTCCAATTAACCCTTGAAGTGGGGTCTCAGATAATAAATGTATTATATAAGGAAGAAATGAGTCAATTTTGATAAGTGATAATTAAGAGGTCCTACCACAAAGAACATTTGCTAGTTAAAGAGTTCTCCAAGTTTTTATGTATCTTTGGCAGAATTCAGACAAAATAGGGAGGGGTCACAGCAAGGCAAGTTGCAGTGCAAACTACACAAAGGACTAGCATCAACATGGAAAACAAGACAACCACAGAAAGAAATGGCAAGTGGCAACAAAAGTGCGATAACTAAGAGACATGATGTATCTGTGATGCTACACAGGCATCCAAAAATAGAAGCATGAGATATGCAAACAACCCCATAGTTGCCACCAATCAATGGTAATAGCCAACAGTCAAAAAAAAAGAAAAGCACACAACAACAAAGAATGTTCCAATGTTAATTTCTTTTATCAAATGGACACCATCAAGAAATGCAGGACTGAGAGGGGCATGGCTTGGACCCGAAGAAGATGGTAGTCTAACTCTCTCTCTCTGCCCCAGCCTAACATCTAACTGAATATAATCTGCTATAATACTGGACTGAAGTTCTAATGTGACTACTGAAAATATTGCTCTCACCTCTGTTGCCACTGTGGAGATGTTTTCTGGGGGAAGCCACGCTCCTATCTTGCCATCTGCATCACGCATATATCAGTGCTGCCCTACATAGGTAGTCCATAGAGGCCCGAGCGCGGACTCATGAGCTCTGTCACACCCTCTCCGACTGGTTTAATAGTGCCCTTCCTGCTACACAATGGGCCACGATCACCAGATTCCTCCATCACAGAGGGGACAATACTCCACAAGTGGCTAATAAAAATAATGCTACCTGCTTACTGTGCATATGACCTGATAGTGGGATGGAGGCTTTGGAAGCTAAAATCATAGGGCCACCTGCTCAGACCATCCCACCACCTCCTGAACAGGCCCAATTGGGAGAAGCCCTATCCAACATTACTATAATGCTTGAGGCATTACTGACCAGAATGGATACCATTGGTGCTTCGTCAGTGGGCAATGTCACTGATGTCTGCTGGCTAGAGGACCACCACAATGTCCTAAAACAGAGGATGGAAAAACTAAAGAGGCATCTCTTTACTATCCCTGTAGTGGCACTAATACAGTACTAGAACCAACAAATTCAGTAGCCACTTCAGTATTAGCACCTGTACCCAACCCAGAGGATGAAACATAGTCACAGGTCCCCAAAGGAAAAACAAAGTGCAGGGGTGGCCAAGTGTTCAATTGTGCCCCAGTGGTGCAGACACATAACAAGTCTGAGGTCCTAACACCAGAAGATGATACTCTCAATCCAGACTCATTAGGTACCCCCACTTCTTACGACCACCAGCAAAACAATATCTCTACCTCTGTACCTATACTCACTCAGATGGAGGTGAAATCCAACAACAAAAGCCCAGTCCCCCTAGAATTGACTACACCTAACCTTGGAAGAACAACTAGCAAGGTGAATTCTCCCAGGCAGGTATTTGTATTAGGGGACTCCATTATTAAGCACATTGACAGGACGGTGTGTAATCCAGATAAAAGTAAATGTACCTGCTCCAGCTTCAGGGGAGCAGGTATATCCAATATAACCTTGATGGTTCCAAACATACTGAAACATTCTGGTGCAAACCCCCTGGTAATAATACACGCTGGTACAAATGATATCAATAGATGCCACCTAAACCAAATGAAGTTAAATACCATCTGCCTTAACAACATCCTGACTGATATGGGTTGTGAAATATTTTTTTTGGAGGTTTTGCCAGTACCAAAAGCTACTGAGTATGTTACTAACAGAATAAAATCCTACAATGAGTGGCTGAGGAAATGGTGTTTGCCACAGTTAATAAAATGCCTTACGCATTGAGAACATTTTGTAGACAACCCTTCTCTCTTCTGTTGGGATGGGCTCCACTTGAGCAGGACAGGTAGTTCCATCTTAGGCAGGAGAATTCTCTCACACATTAGCAGCTGTTTAAACTGACATCAAGGGGGGGAGTTTGGGGTGACAACCAAGACTCTAACAAATAAGCCTCCAACATCTAAGGTTTGCAAAATATTATCTCTTAATGCAAGGTCCTCAAACTTGTTAAAAATCTCCAAGCTTGAAACCAAAATTCACTTACTGGATATTGACATCATTTGAGTAACAGAGACATGGTGGGACCCAGATTCAATCTGGATGAAAGACATACTGGGCTTTAAATTATACACAAAAGATAGATTTCACAAAAAAGGAAGTGGTGTATGTCTTTATATTAAAGACACAATTCATTCACATGAATACCCACATACTTCACCAACGGAATGTATGTGGGTAGCCATTCAGTTTCAGGGACACCCACAACTAATTTTGGGTACATGTTATTGCCCACCATCCACTGATTCAGAATATACAAATGCATTGATACAGGACATCAGCCACATAACAAATAAAAGTGATATCCTGATCCTGGGAGACTTTAGCATGCCGTCCATACATTGGTTTACTACTAATGGCACAACAGCTATTTCAACAATCAATGAATTAGGGCTTGAGCAAATTGTTCAAGAACCCACTAGAGGGTGAAATATATTAGACCTTGTGATTACCAATATTAAGGACAAAGTCTTAAATCTTTTAATATCAGACCCACTAGGGAATAGTGACCACCATACCACTGTATTTGATCTACAGTATGAATCTAGAATAATAGTTAATAATGCTCAGGGGTATAACTACCACAAAGCCAACCTTGAGGTAATTACAGTCAAAAAAAATACCCCATGGGAAACTATTTTATCACCTTTTACCCTGGAAGACTCTTGGGTATTTGTTAAAAGCAAGATAATAGACCTAGAAAAAGCTTATATTCCAGCCAGGATAAAATATAACAATAAATGTAAAATTCCTTTGTGGTTAAATAATGATATTTGTAGGAAAATCAAACAGAAGAAAAAACTATTTACTTGTTTAAAAAAATGCACAACAGACACAAAAGAACTCATACTGGGACAATACAGAACTACCAATAAAGAACTACAAAGGACTATCAGGAAGGCAAAACGCAACCTCTAGTTCCGCATAGCCCATTCCAAAGATAATCACAAATCCCTATTTTCTTATCTCAATAGTAAAAAAGGCAGTAACAGACAAATTGGGCCATTGACCAACATCATAAACACCATTACATCTGATAGAGAGAAAGCCAACACATTTAACACCTATTTTGCATCAGTATTCTCAAATCATACAGTCATAATTAATACAAATACTATCATGTCAAGTTCTACTGAAAATAACCACACCATAACTATTTCTGAAGTAGTTTCCTTGTTAAAAAATTTAAAACTAAATACTAGCTGCGGACCACACTTAATTAATCCTAGATTTTTGGTTGAAACAACTGAAAATATTGCCACACCACTTTCCATTATTTTTAATAAATCATTAGCGGAAAGATCCGTTCCATCTGATTGGATAACTGGTACAGTTTTGCCTATTCTTAAAATGGGTAACCTTTCCATAGTGAGTAGTTACCGCCCCATCAGCCTTACTTCCATCCCATGTAAAGTAATGGAAAAAATTATAAAAGGCATATTAGAGGCAGAAATGCAAACTCTAGGCATTATCGACCACTTACAACATGGGTTCAAGCAAGGCTTTTCTTGCACTACCAATTTAATAGACTTTTACAATACTGTCAACCATGAACTAGACAATAAGATTCCCATGGATGTCATCCTCCTGGATTATAGCAAAGCATTTGATAAGGTTACTCACAATATTCTCCTAGCTAAGCTATCAGACCTAGGTTTTTCTTGTAACATAATAAAATGGATCAATTGCTGGTTAATCTACTGGGATTTTACCCAGGAGCTGGATGCAGCATGTTAGTATCAATGGCTCCTATTCCAGTAATATGGCTGTGACCAGTGGTGTGCCGCAGGGATCAGTTCTGGGCCCAGTACTATTCAATATTTTCATCTCAGACATGCAGATTAGCTCCAGGAACATACTTTTGAAATTTGCAGATGATACAAAGTTAGGTGGTAGGGTGGATTCCAACTATAATATGGACTTATTAGTAAAAGACCTCTCAGTATTAGAGCATTGGGCACAGAAAAACACAATGACATTCAATACAGACAGATGTTCTGTTCTCCACTTAGGTTACAATAATCCCAAATAAATTTATACACTATATAATATTATCTTTAAATCTTCAATATGTGAAAGAGACTTGGGCATCCTGATAGATGAGAAATTATCCTCCTTCAATCACTGTAATCATGTAGTTAACACCACTAATTCACTTCTTAGGTGCGTTAACCATACGTTTATATCTAAGACAGAGGAATGTATTATCCCATTGTTTAAAGCATACATCAGACCATATACAGATTATGGGTCACCAGTGTGGAGCTGATACATGGTCATGAACATTCAAGTGATTGAAAGAGTTCAGAGAAAGGCAACAAAATGGTGCCCCATTTAGCATCACTACCATATCCAGAGAGGCTTCACAAAACGGCCTACATTCATTGGAGTTTAGGCACTCCAGGGGTGATCTTCTGTTCTTATATAAAATTCTCAAATCACCCTCCCTGATGGACAAATGTGGTATTGCTAAAACACAAAGAAAAATAGTACCTAGACTTCACAATCAACAACTAATGGTGTATAAAGCAAAAACAAACAGGAGGCTTCATTTCTTCTCAGTAAGAACACCAAGGCTCTGGAACCAGCTACCACAAGAGTTAGTAGACTGTAATACCTTTGAATCCTTTAAAAAGGGTGTAGATCATTGGGTCTCCAAAAACTACAACAAAGTGTAATTTCCCACACATGTGGAGGACAATCAAGATAGGCTTCATGGCTTCCTTTTGTCCTCACTTACCAAGTAAACCTAGTAAACATATAAATGTGCTACAAAAACTTAGGGATCATGAGGCCAAATTGTCTAGACTCTGGCACACAGCGGAGGATCAGGAAAATCAAAGCAGAAGAAATAATATCCAGATACTAGGGGTACTGGAAGGAGCTGAAGGTCCAAACATGGAAAGATTTCTTAATGACTGGTTACCGTAATTGCTGGGTGAACGATGGAAGGAGGCAGTGGGGGTGGAACGAGCACATTGAGTTTTCAGCAACCCAAATAACACTAAAGGTCCTCAGACCATTGTTGCCTATTTACTGCGATTCTCAGTCAAAGAGCAGTTGCTTCATGCTACAAGAGACCTTGGAGAGACTGTTTGGAAAGGCAACACTATTTCCTTCTACCGGGCTTTTACCCAGGAGCTGGCAGCTAAATGGAGGGCATACAATCCTCTGAAAAAGATTCTGATAGCCAATTCAATCCAGTATCTCTTCAAAGGTCTTACTGCACTATACCTGTCAAAGAATGGCCAAGTCTTCCTTGCGGAATCACCCAGGGATGCTGAGGCCTGGATCCAGAACCACTGGCCAGGTATGCTAGAAAAAGTTCATCTCCCAGATGTCTCTGGGCACCGAGGGCCTTAGGGGACCAGGGAACCACCAAGGAAGGGAGGAGAGCACCTGGGGTCAATAATTCCAACCGGACTGGTCCTTCTAACAGGGGATCCCCCACACACCTTCCAATATGGGCTTTGCAATCGACGGTAGAAAGGCAAACACAGACCACTACTGACCCCTCTATAGTACATGAGGTGACTTGTGCACACTTAGAAAGCCAACAGCAAGAACAAGCTTTAAACACCATACCAGCTTGACAGCACCAGCGCTTGAGAAGCCCTAACCCCCCAATACCAGGCAATGCCGTGGCTTCCCCGCCTGCTAAGCTTCCAAGGGCTGATCAGCCTATAATGAAAGGGGCTGATGAAATGGACCAGTCTGAGGATGAATCCACAGTAACCATGGACGATTTGGTCTCTCTGGACTGGGCAACCATGATGGAAGAATCCGAAGCAGTGACAGCAGCGGCCTCTGGCTTGTTAAAACTGGGACCTAAATCCTTTGCAGAGGCACTTGCTACACCTCCTAAGCCTGCTAGAACTGATCCACTATGCAAAACCAAAGTTATTATGAAGTGACAGGATGACTGACTACATAACACTTTGGTTACTCTCTAAACCTGCTACATTGAGCGTGCTGTATATTCCACAACCGCCAGGAGGGGGTGAGATGGCCGATTTATATTGTGCTCTGACTTTTGTCCTGCCATGCTGTGCCTTTAAATCACAAGCCTTAAACTTATTAGGATGTCCCCATCAGCACACCCCCTCGTACAGTGGATGCATCCCACTGCCCACATATGGGTAGCGAGTGAGCACTTTGGTTTTCGCTGCTTCGCCCCCCCCTCCGCTTTTCTACATTATAAGCACATAGTGTGTGCACACTCCTTTTTATTGCAGATCAATAGATGAAAAGATGTAGTAACAGGGGGCAACAGAGCTCCCCCCCACTCTCCCAATGCAGCTAGCCTGCCCTAGTACTCTTCTCTCAGCAAGTTCCCCTGCTCACTATAAAACGTGGATGGCAACAGCCAGGATACATGCAAAAGGGCTCCCAGCATCTCCTAAAAGCGTTGCTGTATGCAGAGCATATCTGGCAAGCCCTGTAATCTCTAGATTAAGATATTGCTTCCCCCTACTAAGTAAGCTAGCAGTGGAATGTGTGGCTGACAGAGGTCCCCTCCTCTCCCCTCTCCTTCCCCCATAGGCTTTCCCTGTCTACTGCTGGTTAGCTGGTTCATTTACCCCTCTATGTCAGGGCGATAATCGGCTGATAGGCATGCCTGGCATCTCTAGATCTGGCTTCACATCTAGATTCAAGAAGTCAGGCTGGGAAAGAACACTCATGATAGGTGTGACCTCTCCCTCTAAACTTTTGGTGTCTGAAGCAGTGTGGCTTTGAGAGCACGCTTGTCTCTCTTCACACGTACACCTAGGACCAACAACTGATTAACTGTTGATTGTTTTGTGGTAATTATAGTTAAAATACAGGTTTGTTATCAGATGGTTAGATAGCGATTAATATATATTAATAGGTTAAATAATCTTTTTTTCTATTCTGACCAGGTTTTACATAAGTAGAGGCAAGAGTGACTGCTACCTTGAAAATTCTGTCATCATTTCCCCTGTGTGGTTTACCAATCACGTGCGCCTGCATACAAACCAATAACAGGTTAACTTTCCCTTTCTCTGCTGACTATCCTCGTGTTATCTTCAGGGTGAGTACCCCTTCTCTTATTTAAGTATCTGGTGGTGAAAGTCAATGGCAGCACTACCCTCCGCTCCGCGTGGTTGGATGTGCACATCATGGAATGTCAAGGGGCTGAACCATCCTGCAAAATGCTCCAAAGTTTTGCAATTTTTGAATACCATTGTTGCTGATGTGGCCCTACTTCAGGAGATGCACCTCATCAACCATACGGTACAATGGCTAAAGAAAAACTGTGGGTAGAATCAGTGTTGGCCAGCTGCACATCCATGAAATCCAAGGGAGTAGCCATCCTACTCCGAAAGTCAGGACAATGGGCAGTTCACGCACGATGTTCAGACTCCCTAGGAAGATGGATAGCAGTTAGACTCGCCCACCTGGGTGGCAAGGCCATAGTAGCCAATGTGTATGGCTACAAGACAAACTCAGGAGAGATACACTTTGAGCTGAGCCAAGCCTTCACAGAACTTACAGAAGGGGGATCAGAGGTACCAATACTGTTGGGAGGAGACCACAACTTAGTCCTAGATGTGTTTATAGACAAATCCCTCCTCACACCACAATCCCATCCTAAAGTGTTAACAACCCTAAATAACCTAATGACAGAATGGGTCCTATGTGACCTCTGGAGGAACAACCACCCACAGAGTTGAGACTACACCTTCTACTGTAACGTCCATCGTACCCACAGCAGGTTGGATTTCTGGCTAGCCAACCATGTGGCTATGCCAGGGGTTGGAGACACATCCATTGGTAGCATAGTTGTTTCAGATCACACCCCAGTAATAATATTGTTTTCCCCTTCAGGCCAGAGCCCTCATCCACAAGATGGAGATGTAATCCCTTACTACTGCAGGATGCAGCTTTCTGAGCTTATATAAAGGAGGAGGCCCACTCTTACATCTCCATCAATACCCCTGAAGAGACTCAAGTGACTACAGTATGGGAAACTTTCAAGGCTGTTATACGAGGGAGAATTATTTCCTTTTCATCAGCCAAAAACAAGGACAGAGCAAAACAAATATGCGTGCTCCCAGTTGAGCTTACAAAACTGGCGAAACAGCTTAAAATCTCTGCCAAGAATATAACTTAACTCCCCTTTTCTAGCCGACATTACAGGTCTGAAATATCAGATCAATGTGTTGCTGAACAGAAAGGCAGAGTGGCAACTGATCTGGGTTAAACATAAATCCTGGGAGGGAGAGGATAAGGGAGGTAAGTCATTAGCTTATCACTTCCGGAAACAACAGGCCTCATCCAGAATACTCGCCCTGAAAAACAAACAGGGAAAAATAGTATCGGGCCCTAAGGCCATAAATGACGACATGCAGAGCTTCTATCAGAAGCTCTGTCTATCTCAGAGTACTCTCTCAGATAAGGAGCTCTCCCAGTGACTCAATGCCCTATACCAGAGGACTCCTCTCCCTCAAATTTCTATGGAGCAATGTTGTGCTCTGGATGCCCCAATCACCCCTGAAGAACTACAAACTGCCCTATTCCAAATGGCAAAAGGTAAAGCTCCAGGACTGGATGGTATGTCGGTAGAGCTTTACCAGCTTCTTAAAGCAGAAATTACCCCCCCTTGCGAGCTCTACAGGAAGCTCAAAAAGATACAACTCTTCTTCCTACTATGCGAGAGGCCTTAATAACACTAATCCCTAAAAAGGACATGTTACTCTGTGTGAAGTTCCAGCCAATTTCATTGCTCCCTGTAGACACCAAGCTGCTGGCTATGGTCCTGGCAAATAGATTGTCCCTAGTCCTACCTACCCTGATACATCCATCACAATTCAGATTTTCAAAGGGAAAATCAAGTGCCGACAACCTACGTTTAGTTCTTGACCTTAAATGGCTCGCGCTACAATCCAAAACCCCAATGGCAACCCTGGGGGTTGATTTTGTCAAGGTGTTCGACTTCTTAGAATGGGCATACCTCCATAAGGTCCTCAGCCTATATGGATTTGGACCCTATTTCTGCTCCTGGGCAGCTACCCTATGCCACTTACCAACAGCCAGAATTGTCACCAACAGGGACACCTCTTCCTCTTTCCTACCACAAAGAGGGACCAGACAGGGCTATCTTCTCTCTCTCCTCTTCTCTTCCTTATAGCCCTGGACCTCTTGATTAGGAAACTCATAACTACTCCTGGCATCTCTGGCATCCCGCTGAAGTAGTTGACCTATCTAGTCAATGCATATGCGGATGATATGCTACTCACACTCTCCAACCCCCAACCTTTCATATCCATATCCACAATCTTGGCAATCTTATGATAGTTTGCTTCTCTCTCTGGACTGGTAATTAAAAGAAAATTCTCTCTCCATTGAATGGGAACTGTGGCAGACACTGTCTTGCTGGCACTGACATTACTTGGGTCCCGCAAGGATTCTCCTATCTAGGAGTTACTATTACTGCATCTTGGAAAGACTTAGAATCTACTAATTTCTCCCCTCTTCTGACCTCCCTACTAGCTGAGGAACAAAGATGAAGAAAGCTATGATTAACTCTGAAAGGCAAGATAGAAGCTATTCAAATGTTCATTTTCTCCAGAGTTTCCTATTTGCCTAACAATCTCCCAATCCCACTTTCTCAAAAAACATTTAAGGCCCTGGACAAACTAATCTCACTATTCCTATGGGAGGGTAAAGCTCCAAGACGAGGATGGACAAAGCTGCAGGCCCATTGGACCAAGGGTGGACTGGGGCTTCCCTGGTTCATAGGCTACCACCTTACTTACAGAATGGCTCAAGCCATGGCCTGGTTCATTCTGTGATCTACTCCCCTCCCCAATGGGTACTCCTCAAAGCTGCTCTGTTAACGGATAATTCATTTTTCTCCTTGCTGTCCAGTAAAAAACCCACTGGAAACCAGATGACACCCATTATGGCAGAAACGTGCAGATCATGGTGCTGTGTGATGGCAATTACTGGGGTCCCAAGTGTAGAATACTTTCCCCCTCTCTGCTATGCTCCTCTATGGAATAATCAACTTATAATGGTAGATCGTTAGCCTCTTAAATGGACCTCATGGGCCTCCAAGGCCATACGGGTGGTAGGAGACCTTCTCCTCCCAAATAGCAGAATACTAATGTCCTTTGACCAGATTCGAGATAAATATGGGATGCTATCATCAGATTTTTGGAAATTCCTTCAGCTACATAGTGCTCTAACTCCCCTCCTCAAAACCTCACCTACCCAGACTACATGGAGCTGTCTGACCGGTCTCCATCAACCTAGGAAAAGCTAAGGCCTTATAGGTGTCCTTTATAAAGTTCTTAGAGACTCGCAGCCTTACAATACCCTAGCTTGTAGAACCACCTGGGAGCGGGATCTTCCCCATCCCATATCCCAACACCAATGGTCAGAGTGCTTGACAGTGGCTCATACAGCTTACAAAGACTCCAAGGGTCAGCTAATACAGCTTAAAATCCTTCTTAGCTGGTAGAAGACCCCCACAGTTCTTCATAATCTTAAAATACTGTTACGATACCAATGTTGGAGGTGTCATTCCTCTTCTGCCACTTATTCCCATTATTTGGACACGTCCGACCCTACAGGGTTTCTAGACACAGATGCTAGATGACTGCTCCAAGATAGTAGGCAAATCACTCTCTCTTCAACACTATCCTCTTCTACTGGGAGACACTTCGGTACTAGATCCCCTCACCACCTTCAGCAAGTCATGGGTCCTAGTGGCTGTTATGGAGGCAAAAAGGGCTATATTATTGAAGTGGAGGCAAGCCACAGCCACTGTGGCCTTACAGTGGTGAGCAGCCATGGCTAAACTGGCCACCTTTGAGAGGCTCACGGCAGTGGCCAAGGGCTGGCTCTCTAGATACTATAAAAAATGGAAGGCATACTTGCATTCCCACATCTGCTCGGTTGCACCTCCTTTGATGCAAACCCCCCCACTGTCCTGATTTATAATACAACCTATTACTATAACAATATGCTGTGACCATCGACTAGTACCACCTCCTATTGCTACATACTATGCTCTTCTCTCTACTCCTGCTATCGTTTACTATTAACTTGGAGACTCCTACGCTAGGCCACTAGGAATATGAAACCTGTAAAACCTTACTGTAGTTTAATATATGACTTGAAAATATAGAAACATACATAGAAACATAGAATTTAACGGCAGATAAGGACCATTTGGCCCACCCAGTCTGCCCATTTCCCTACCTAATGGATAAGCTGTAGATCCTAGTTAACCAGCAGGCTACTTCTTTCTACCCCCACCCCCTAGAATTGCCTTATGACTGTCCCATGCATGCTGTTTTTGACTCCACAACCTCCTCCGGAAGGCTGTTCCATGCATCCACAACCCTCTCTGTGAAAAAATACTTCCTTGCATTACTTCTTAGCCACCCCCCCCATTTTCAAATTGTGCCACCTTGTTTTTGCACACCTTTTGTTTTGAAAGATGCTACCCTATTGGACTTTGTTGATTCCCTTGAGGTACTTGAAAGTTTCTATCGTGTCCCCCCTCTCCCTCCTTTCCTCGAGGCTATACATATTAAGCTCCTTTAGTCGCTCTTCATATAACTTCCGGTGCAGACCCTGCACGATTTGTGTTGCCCTCCTCTGGACAGCTCCCATCCTGTCTATGTCCTTGCAGAAACTGGGTCTCCAGAACTGCACGCAGTACTCCAGATGGGGTCTCACCAGCTGTCTGTACAGAGGGATAACAACTTCCAGTTTTCTACTGGTGATGCCTCTCCCTATGCATCCCAGTATCCCCCCAGTCCTCCGTACTGCCCTCTCACATTGCTTGCCCACCTTTAAGTCATCTGATATGTCTACCCCCAGTTCCCTTTCCATTTTTGTTGTTGTTGGTATCTCACCACCCATTGTGTACTCTTCCCCTGGGTTTTTGTTTCCCAGGTGCATTACCTTGCACTTCTTAGCATTGAATCTAAGCTGCCATACTTTTGACCATTCCTCTAACCTTGCCAAGAATATTATCCTTTCCACCCCATGCTGTGCATCAACTCTGTTGCAGATCTATGTGTCATCTGCAAAGAGACATACTTTTCCTTCCAGTCCCTCTGCAATGTCGCTTATAAAGACATTGAAGAGGACTGGTCCTTGTAAAGGACAAGCCTTAATCCTATCAGATCACAAAAACATTTTTTTTCCTCTCTGCTCTGTGTTACTCTTACTTTCCTTTTCTTTCCTAATTCAAAAGAAAGTCTGTTGCAACAGCACCCTATCTTTGACTATCCCTTTCTGCTTCTAACAAGTCTTTGATCCTATATACAGGCTGGCCACCTGTATGAATATTGTACCTCATAGTTCTTGTTTTGTCTTCTCTTCAGTGATTCTGGTATTTCAGGTTTGGACCCCGAGGATATGTAAATTAATGGTGGAACAATAAAAAAATTAAAAAAATAGAATATTAATTGAACTCAGATATTTATCCGTTAGAATCGGCAATTGCCATTCAAATAAAGTCAGCTGAATTCTAATACAAAGCCCGAGTTTATGGGCTTCCATTTAACAACATTCGGTGCTTCGGCTTGTTCGCACAGAGTAAATTTCTATATGTGTACAAAAAAGCCATACACTATTGGTGTTTGTATATGCTGCACAGTCTCTAAATGTCTCCAATATTCTGCTTTGTGTTTAATAAATACTCCATAAATAATTATTTTAACTGTGCACTCACTTAGGCAGAATCGGGAGCACTCCTTGACAACGGACTATTTAGTTCGTTCTTACATCAACAAAGGGATACATCCCAAATGTTTAATACAGAATAGTCCTATTTTGAAGCTAATTTTATTTTCAGAAAAGCGTTTTAGTTGCTTTAAACCTTCCACGACCGCGCGACTAGCGCTAGTTTTAAACTCCTTCACGGAAGTGCGCATGGTCATGAAGGTAATTTTGTCTGTAAATTCTACAGCAAAAGGGTTTTCCTTCTAAAAAGAGGTGGGCTGCAGTCTACAGACCTTCCGAAGTCGCTCCAATACGTTTTCATCTAATTTTAAGTAGTTGAAAAAGACGAAGAAAGCTCTGGTTTATTCATACCTTGGGATGTGTCCTGCTTCTTTTACAGCCCCTATCTAGGAGCTGGCCGGACATTTTTCGAATGTATTTATAGAGTCAAAAAAGGGGAGGTGCTTCCCTAGAATTAATACATTGTTATAACGCAAAATCTCTAAGAAAGTGAGATTTAAAGCGATATGAGGATCATTTAATCCATGTAAAGATATAATGCTGTGTCCAAAATAATAAAATGGGTGGTAAATAGTAAGGTATACTTTGATAAAAGTTACAGGGGTGGGGCTTAATAGTCACCTGACCCCTGTCCTGTATATATACAGAGAACTTACCTTAAAGAGGCAGATAGTCTTTGAGGTTCAGACCAGTGCTGACCTCCAAGAGGGAACTACACTAGCTTATCCTAGTGTTGTTATTATTTTTTTGGTTCATTTAGTTTTGTTCTTTTCACTAACAAGTTCATTTGTACAATTAATTTTGTTAATAAATTTGATTCCTGGATCTTCAACAAAGTTGAGAAAGCATCCTCCTTGTTATTCCACACCTCACACTTGGTGTCAGCAGTGGGATCCAGAGCGAAGGACATTGCTATACGTGTCTGAGGAGGTTGTGGTTTTGTGGATGTCCCAGGAGGTGCCTATCGGTGTGTTGACCAGAACCATGATGGAGAAGTCAGAGTTACCTCTGCAGACCGGACTCCCTGATGTTAGACGTAAGTTGGTGAAACCAAAAGAAGATGGTGATGTTTCGGACGGGGAACAAGAAGAGTTGGAGAAAGGACCCCCTACTGGTGACTCACAGGACCTGTTGCAATGGCTGTGTATGCAACAGATAGCGATGGAGAAACAAACAGAATGAGAAATGCGAAAGTATGAGGCAAGATGGGCCGACACCTTAAGGGCCATTCAGGCACTTGGTATCAGTAGGCCCCCTCCCCTACCAACAGGGGATATCCCTAAGGACATAAAACTAACTAAGTTGAGTGAAACAGATGACATAGAGACATATTTAACTATGTTTGAGCGGATAGCAAGGGCCTGTCAGTGGCCTAGGGACCAGTGGGTAATCCGCCTTGCTCCTTACCTGACGGGGAAAGCTCAACTGGCCTATGGCAGGGTAGAGAGTGCCATGAGTGACAATTATGATGCTGTCAAAGAGGCAATATTAAAGAGATATGATATCTGTCTAGAGACCTACAGACAGAGATTTCGGGCCTTGAGATTTCAACTTTCAGATACCCCACAAGAAGCATTCACCAGGCTTAATGACTTATGTACTAAGTGGCTACAGCCTGCCACTAACACAAAAGAACAGATGTTGGAAGCTGTTGTTTTAGAGCAATTTATACGAATTTTGCCTCAAGATGTCCAGATCTGGGTACGGGAACACCGCCCGGAGACAGCCAAGAAGGCAGTACAATTAGCAGAAGACTATCTAACTGCCCAGCCTAATTGACCTAGAAGTCACTCCGGAAGTAGTACACCACATCCTACGGTAAGAACTTCTTCGATTACTACACCCCTACCTAGTGGACCTATTAAAACTGTAAGTGCTCTTAAAACCCCCCTTAATGAAGTGATATGTCATTACTGTCAAGGCAAAGGACATATTGCAAGGTTTTGTCCAAAAAAGAAAACTGGTCCAACACATCTAGCCTTAGCCAATTGGGGGCAGTACTTCATACCTGTTACAGTGAATGGTAAAGAAATGATTGGACTACTAGACTCTGGTAGCCGACAGACATTAGTTAAAGCCTGTATGATATCTACAGTACCTGGAACCACACGAACTGAAGTAACCTGTATACATGGGGACACACATATGTATCCTGTACAACAAGTAGAGATACAGGTACAATCAAACACCCGAAACATGGAAGTTGGAGTGGTTCCACAATTGCCAGTGTCAGTTATATTGGGACATGATCACCCAGATTTTCCTCAGTTACTTGCTAATGCTAATAAGCTAGATGCAATAACTACCAGAGCACAAGAGAAAAAGAACACTGAACTCCATCACTCTTTCCCATTTGAAGATAGCCTATTCGAGCTTCCAGGGAAGACAAGGAAAACAAAAAGTCAAAAAAAAAAAAACCAAGAAAAGCAGGTGTGGCAACATTTGCAAAAGGACTTTACGAATACTGTGGACTTTAAAATATAGGGTTGCAAACTAACTAGGTATTACAAATGCAGGATGAGTCTTTAAAACCTTATTTTTTGCAAGTAGGTAATGAACAAAATCCTAACCAGAAGTTTGTGATTGAGAAATGTTTACTGTATAGGAAATGTTTGAACATGAAAACTGGGGAAACCGTTTTTCAATTACTGGTACCCACTGCTTATACAGAACAATTATTGACACTTGCACATGACATACCTATAGCTGGCCACCAAGGGAAAGAGCATACCTTGCAAAAATTGCTCCAGATTCTTACAGATTCTTTTGGCCAGGTATACATGACCAAGTGGCAGAATATTGTCGGTCATGTGCACAATGCCAAAAGGTAAGACCTGTACTTAAAAAAGATAAAGTACCCCTACAGCCGTTGCCTCTAGTGGAAACTCCATTCACTCGGATTGCAATGGATATAGTGGGTCCTCTCCTAAAAGTACCAAGGGAAACCATTTTATTTTAGTCATTTGTGATTATTTTTCAAAATACCCTGAGGCAATACCTATGTGGACAGTTACAGCAGAGAAAGTATCAGATGAATTGATTAAAGTATTCTCCAGAATGGGTATACCTAACGAAATACTAACTGATAGAGGTAGCAATTTTTGTTCTCAACTTTTACAGCGTCTTTATCAGGCTTTAGGAGTACACTCTATATTTACGTCTCCATATCATCCCCAATGTGACGGGTTGGTAGAACATTTTAACAAAACTCTCAAGCAGATGTTAAAAAAATTTGTCTCTGATGAAGGTAAATATTGGGATAAATACCTCCCATACTTAATGTTTGCCTATCGTGAAGTCCCTCAAGCTTCAACGGGATTTTCTCCCTTTGAGCTTCTTTTTGGGAAAAATCCAAGAGGAGTATTAGATATCATTAAAGAAAATTGGGAAGGGTCTAAAGCAGATACAATTCCCGTCTCCACATTGGAATATGTCTCTGCAATGCGTCAAAGATTAACGAAATATGCTAGAGTGGCTCAACAGGTTAATAAAGAACATTAACGAACCCAGAAACAGTATTATGATCAGGGAGTAGGGACCAAAACATTTCAACCAGGTGACAGGGTCTTATTGTTATTACCCTGTACAGAGAATAAACTACTAATGAAGTGGCAAGGACCTTATAGTGTTCATAGACAAGTAGGTCCGGTGAATTATGAGATCATCTGCCCTGACAAAAAGCAACAATTGAAAATATATCATGCAAATTTATTGAAATTATGGCATGAAAGAAGTACTCCAACTTTATTTGTATACCCTGACATAACTAAAAGCGAATTAGACCTCGCTTATGATCGTTTGGAAAGGCAAGACAATAGCGAGGACATAATTGTTAATGATAAATTGAATGATGAACAAAAGCAAGACATAAAGCACTTAAACTTCATTTCCAAGCAACATTTACGACAACCCCTGGGATAGTGAAAGGAATTGAGCATCATATAGAAATAACCGATACTACACCCATCAGACATAAACCCTACAGAATACCTGAAAGTCTAAGAGAGGAAGTAATTAAGGAATTTAAAAAAATGCAGAAATTGGGGGTCATTATTCCATCTCAAAGCCCTTGGAGCTTCCCTATGGCTTGTCGTAAACAAAAAAGAAGGAGGAGTAAGAGTGTCTGGATTTTCGAAAATTGAATAATATATCTAGATTCGATGGGTACCCCATGCCCAGAATCGATGATATTATAGACAGGTTGGGCAATGCCCAATATATAAGTACACTAGATCTTTCCAAGGCATACTGGCAAATACCCCTTGATGCTGAATCTCAGGATAAAACAGCATTTAGTACCCCAGTTAGATTATTTCAATTCACTAAAATGCCATTTGGGCTGCACGGAGCCCCAGCAACATTTCAGAGATGTATGGACAGATTATTGCAGCCACATACAGAGTATAGTGCTGCATATTTAGATGATGTAATTATTTTTAGTACATCCTGGGAGAATCATGTAAAACATTTACAAGATGTTTTGTCAGTAATAGCTAATGCAGGACTAACTACAAACCCAAGTAAATGTTCAATAGGTATGCAAGAAACCAGATATCTAGGTTTTATAATAGGACAAGGGGAAGTAAAACCTGAAAAAGACAAAATTGAGGCGATTGCTAAAAGTCCACAGCCACAAACAAAGAAACAAGTCCGATCATTTTTAGGATTAGCCAGTTATTATCATCGTTTTATACCTAATTTTGCAGATATTGCTAGTCCTTTAATAGATCTGACTAAAAAGAATAGACCCGGAAAGGTCCATTGGAATGAACAATGTGAAAAAGCCTTTAGTACACTAAAGGCCAAACTTTGTTCATATCTGATATTATATAGTCCTAATTTTCGAAAACCATTTATAGTACAAACTGATGCCTCTAATAATGGGATTGGGGCTGTCCTCTCACAAATGTATGGGGAAGAAGAACACCCAGTTATGTTCATTAGTAGAAAGTTACATCTCATAGAAATTAAATATTCAATGATAGAGAAAGAATGCCTAGCTATTCATTGGGCAATAAATGCCTTAAAATTCTATTTGTGGGGCAGACCATTCTTAATTTTAACAGATCATAACCCCCTGTGTTGGCTAAACACGATGAAGGATAAAAACCCGCATTATGCGGTGGTATTAGCCCTCCAACCGTATAAATTTGAGATCCAACACAGATCAGGAAAAATGCATGCTAATGCTGATTATTTGTCCCGTTATGGAGCTGAAAAGAATACTGTACCAGACTCCGGAGTAAATGAAAATAATGTGTAATATTCCTTACTGATTTGGAATAGTGAAGGAAGTATTTGTTTTGGGACTCCGGAGTGGAGCTTTGGGAGTGGGTGGGCTGAAGCTCCATCTCCTATGGGAGATCTGGCATGTTTATCAGTTTTAGGAAACCTATAGGAAATGGTTGGTAAAAGTTTGGTTTCCTCTTAAAGGGGGAGGAATGTAAAGGACAAGCCTTAATCCTATCAGATCACAAAAACATTTTTTTTCCTCTCTGCTCTGTGTTACTCTCACTTTCCTTTTCTTTCCTAATTCAAAAGAAAGTCTGTTGCAACAGCACCCTATCTTTGACTATCCCTTTCTGCTTCTAACAAGTCTTTGATCCTATACACAGGCTGGCCACCTGTATGAATATTGTACCTCATAGTTCTTGTTTTGTCTTCTCTTCAGTGATTCTGGTATTTCAGGTTTGGACCCCCCCCAACCGAGGATATGTAAATTAATGGTGGAACAATAAAAAAATAGAATATTAATTGAACTCGGATATTTATCCGTTAGAATCGGCAATTGCCATTCAAATAAAGTCAGCTGAATTCTAATACAAAGCCCGAGTTTATGGGCTTCCATTTAACAACATTCGGTGCTTCGGCTTGTTCGTACAGAGTAAATTTCTATATGTGTACAAAAAAGCCATACATTATTGGTGTTTGTATATGCTGCACAGTCTCTAAATGTCTCCAGTATTCTGCTTTGTGTTTAATAAATACTCCATAAATAATTATTTTAACTGTGCACGCACTTAGGCAGAATCGGGAGCACTCCTTGACAACGGACTATTTAGTTCGTTCTTACATCAACGAAGGGGATACATCCCAAACGTTTAACACAGAATAGTCCTATTTTGAAGCTAATTTTATTTTCAGAAAAGCGTTTTAGTTGCTTTAAACCTTTCACGACCGCGCGTACACTAGCGCTAGTTTTAAACTCCTTCATGGAAGTGCGCATGGCCGTGAAGGTAATTTTGTCTGTAAATTCTACAGCAAAAGGGTTTTCCTTCTAAAAAGAGGTGGGCTGCAGTCTACAGACCTTCCGAAGTCGCTCCAATACGTTTTCATCTAATTTTAAGTAGTTGAAAAAGACGAAGGAAGCTCTGGTTTATTCATACCTTGGGATGTGTCCTGCTTCTTTTACAGCCCCTATCTAGGAGCTGGCCGGCCATTTTTCGAATGTATTTATAGAGTCAAAAAAGGGGAGGTGCTTCCCTAGAATTAATACATTGTTATAACGCAGAATCTCTAAGAAAGTGAGATTTAAAGCGATATGAGGATCATTTAATCCATGTAAAGATATAATGCTGTGTCCAAAATAATAAAATGGGTGGTAAATAGTAAGGTATACTTTGATAAAAGTTACAGGGGTGGGGCTTAATAGTCACCTGACCCCTGTCCTGTATATATACAGAGAACCTACCTTAAAGAGGCAGATAGTCTTTGAGGTTCAGACCAGTGCTGACCTCCAAGAGGGAAGTACACTAACTTATCCTAGTGTTGTTATTATTTTTTTGGTTCATTTAGTTTTGTTCTTTTCGCTAACAAGTTCATTTGTACAATTAATTTTGTTAATAAATTTGATTCCTGGATCTTCAACAAAGTTGAGCAAGCGTCCTCCTTGTTATTCCACACCTCACAGTCCTAATACTGAACCCTGCGGTACCCCACTAGTAACCCCCCTTTCTTCAGAGTGGACTCCATTTACTATTACCCTCTGTGTCCTATTCTTCAGTCAATTCTTTACCCAGGCTATCATCTTGGGACACATTCCCAGGCTGGCTAACTTGTATATTAATCTTTTGCGTTGGGCAGTGTCAAATTCCTTGCTAAAGTCTAGGTAGGCCATATCCACAGTCCCTCCCTGATCTACTACTTTAGTCGCCCAGTCAAAGAAATCTATTAGATTTGTCTAGTATGACCTTCCCACTGCAAAATCATGCTGCCTTGGGTCCTGTGCCCCTCTGGCCTCTAGGTACTCGACAATTCTTTCCTTCAGAAGTGATTCCATCATTTTCCCTATCACTGAGGTTAAACTAACAGGTCTGTAGTTTCCGCTTCTGCCCTGCTCCCACTTTTGTGAAGGAGAATCACATCTGCCCTCCTCAGTCCTCAGGTACCACCCCATCCTCCCATGATTTGTTAAAGAGGTAGTCAGTGGTGTCACTAGTTCTAACCTTAGTTCTTTTAAATTCTTGGATGAATCCCATCAGGCCCCATTGCTTTGTCCACCTTCAGTTTTAAGAGTTCTTTCAGAACCCTTTCTTCTGTAAATGGGCTGGTATCAACTTCTGTATCCAGAGTGTTTCTATTGTTTGTTTCAGGTACCTCTCCTCTTCATTTGTAAATACTGAGCAAAAATATTTGTTTAGTATCTCTGCCTTTTCACAGTCACCCTCTGCCCACCCCCTTCCCCTTTATTAAGCCTCACTATCCCTCCCTTGGTCCTCCTTCACTCCCTGATGTACCTAAAAAAGGTTTTATCCCCCTTCTTAACTGAGTTGGCTATCTTTTCCTTGGTTCAGCCTTTGCTGTTCTGACTGCCTTCCCAGCTTCTTTTTGCTTTAACTGATACAATTCTCTGTCCTGTTCCTTCTGTGATTCCTTGTACTTCCTGAATGCTTTCTTATTCTCTTAAACCTTCACTGCCACCTCCTTTGCGAACCGTAGTGGTTTCTTACACTGTTTAGTTTTGTTTATTTGCTTAACACAAAGGCTTGTTACCTCTGTGATGGCAGTTTTTGTTATTCCCCATTGTTCTTCCACCCCTCCTTCCTGCCCATTTGCTAGTGCATTCCTTAAGCACTCACCCATTTTGGCAAAGTCAGCCCTCCTGAAGTCCAGTACTTTTGCCTTTGTATGACTTGACTCTATTGCTGTGTCTATTGTGAACCATACTGTTCGATGTTTGCTAGTTCCCAGATGACTACCCACTTCTACATCTGTGATCCTCTCTCCATCTCCGTTTGGCAGAACCAGGTCTAAGATTGCTCCCTCTTGAGTGGGTTCCAATACTAGTTGTCTAAAGCATGCCCCTTGTAGGGCATCTAGAATAACCCCACTCTTATAAGTGGCTGCTGCAACTGCACTCCAGTTAACATCTGACATATTCAGATCACCCATCAGCAATATCTCCCCTTTTTCTGCCATTCTAAGTATACTTTCCATCATTTCCTTGTCCATTTCCTTTCCCTGAGAGGGGTCTGTATACAACCCCTGTGCGGATTGTGGTGCCATTGCCTGTCTCCAAATTGACCACAGTGCTTCTTCTCCTCCCTGTTTACCCTTTTGTTCTGTTGCTTTGATTCCTTCCCTTATGTAGAGAGCTACTGCTCCTCCTCTTTTACCCTCCCTGTCCCTCCTGTAGATAGTGTATCCTGGTATGTTTACATCCAGTCATGGTTCTGTGTCTACCATGTTTCTGTGACTGCCATGATATCCAGATGTTCCTCCTCCATCAAGGCCACTAATTCAGGAAGCTTGTTACCCAGACTACGGGCATTGGTACTCACTGCTCTCCATTTTTTGATGACTTTACCTTCTGTAGCAGCATCCCCCACTGACCTTTCTACCTTGGTCTTTTTCTCATTTAGTACCCTGTTTTGTAGGGGGAGGCTGGGATTTTTCTGCTGCTTATCAGCAAAAAAAGCAGAGCATGAGCTCATATGACCTGCTGGGTAAGATGTAGGTAACCTAAACTTGATATATGAAGGCTTCATAATAGTAGTTTTAATATAGTCAGTGTTTTCCGCAGACCATATAAGTGCATTACTTGTGTCTGTTTAACTCTGTCTCATATAAAGGATGTATCTTAGCACGCTAGAAGATACATGAGATGATTTATATCCATGTTCTACTGTACTGACTTACTCTTTTGCCTGGTGTATTAATGCCAGTTCCATGGCATGTTGTAAATGGAAAAACTTAATAAAACATTAAATAATATTAAAAAAAATAAATGTAGGACGAACATGCCATTGAGATGTCTATAACTCAAGGCTTTATCGGGGTCCTCTGGCAAAGCTCAGCAGTCAGATAAGGGAAACTTGAAATGTTGGCATTCTTGTGGCTTTAGGGTTCTCACCCTGTCTGCATACATTGCAGATACAAAATGGGCCCGATTCTAGAAAGAGTATGCCACAGCACAATGCAGATGTGCCAAGAAAAATGTCACAAGTCGCAAATACGTCAAGCAGTTGCAACATACACTATTCTACAATGCGACATGTACCATAAAGCAACCAATTATGCCAAATGCAACTTATGCCACATTTGCGACATACCTGCAGGTACACCAATGTGTAACTGAACATACGCTAAGAAAACGGAAGATATGCCAAGGTGAGATTCTAGAAGCCGCTGTGTCACAACTTCTGCCGAGACCTGCTGGCGTAACATACACCAGATGGAAGCAGGTGCAACTTACACAGTATATAAAGGAGCACAGATAGACAGGCTGGAGACACAGATGCACAGCACTGTGAGAGAGAGAGAGAGAGAGAGAGAGAGAGGAGAGAGACAATTTAAGGACCAGTAGCAATGCTAGGTGTGCTACTACTGGACCGCTGGGACAGGCACAGGAGGTGACACAATGCCCGGAACCAAAGGAACAGGCAGTGACCAGGACTGCACAGACCTGTTGGATGCCATGCACCATGGGTGTACAGGGTAAAGAAGACATACCAGGACCTGACAGAGGAACAGTGCATTGCACGCTACCGACTACCCCAAGCCATCATATAGTGTATATGTGACAACCTTCGTGCAGAACTGCAGAATGCCACCTGCAGAGGGAAGCCAGTCCCTGTAGAGGTGAAGGTAACAGCAGCACTATGCTTCCTGGCAATAGGGATGTTCCAGACACCAACAGGTGACACTGTGGAAATATCACAGCCGGCCACATCCAGGTGCCTACACCAGTTCCTGAATGCGATGGTGGCCCACATGGATCAGTGCATCACCTTTCTCCGAGAGGCACGACAGCCGCAGGCAGTGATGCAGGGCTTCTACACCATCACCCAGGTCCCACGTATAATGGGTGCAGTAGACTGCACCCATGTCGCCATATGGGCACCATCAGTCAATGAGGATGTGTACGTAAACTGAAAGGGTCACCACTCCATGAATATGCAGGTAGTGTGTGACAGTCAGTGCCGCATACTGGACATGGTTGACCAGTACCCTGGTTCCACACATGGCGCCTACATCCTGCACAACAGTGAGCTACATGAGGGCTACCAAAGGGGTCAGCTCATGGGAGGATGGCTAGTAGGTAAGGGAACACAGCACAGAGCACTACATATCTGAACACCTGCACACCATGCAGACACAGGAACACAGACTATATAGACTGATGATGTACCATTTATCCAACAGGGGACAGTGGGTATCCACAGCTGCCATGGGTGATGACACCACTGTACCACACACACACACAGCAGCACAGACAAGATACAATGAGGAGCACAGCCAGACCAGGTGCATCATTGAGCTCACCTTTGGCATCCTGAAGGCACAATTGCCCCACTGCTGTACACAGGGTCACAGGCACGCAACCGCGGGCCCCCACCACTGGTGGTACACCACGCACCAATGACATGCACAGCAGGAAGCATGGACAGGCTGTGCAGTGCCAAGCAGGTGGACAGGCATGCAGCACTGCACACTGTACCTCCAGTGCACCAATAGGCCACTTGCCCCCTGCATAGGCATGACACAGCATGACCCTGCCACATGTCTGCACCACCACCTCCATGTGGAGCAGCATGTGGCCTGAACCGGCATGTGTCCATGATGCAGTCCCATGGCCCACCATGGCTGACACAATGATGAATGACAGATACCTACCTGGATCATGCACTGTGGTGACAGGAGTGAGTGGCACTAATGGATCTGGTGGCACACCTGGATGGAGAAAGTGCATGGCAACATTAGTCAGTGGTAAGGACAGTGACCACCACAGCTGCAGTGGTGTGGCTGTGTGCCCCTACCTGGTCCTGTGCTGTGGCAATGTATCCTACACAGAGGAGAGTGAACAACAGTGTCAGGTACACAGTGTAGTACATGCAATGGAACAGCGCAAGCTGTGCAATGGCTACTACTTACCTATGTCCCGGGCATGTCCGCTGTGGTGCTAGAGTGGGAATGGACATGGGTTAGTACACTGCTGTATGTGCTACTGTGGCCTGCTGCCTGTGGATGCTGCATACCCCCCATCTGTCACCAACCCACAGATAGGTCACTGAACACGCCCCAGGACTGTCCCCAGGTCACCCTGCTGAGACATACTCAGCACTGGGGAGTGGTGATGGGAATATGCCTTCAGTGCCAGTGGGTGGTGTTGCAGATGGGCCACCATTCTGGACCTGACAGGCATACTGGGAAGGATGTGGTATAGAGACAGTGGAACACAGCCAGACATACAGGCAACTGTGCACCTGTGTGTCAGCTGCTGGCAATGGGCTGTGTTTGGCCCCCTCCTGTACTGTCCGATGGGGCATGTAGCAACACCTGTCCTGAGAGGCACAGGACAGGCATGACATGGACAGCCATGTTCTGCACACAGGCATGTACGGTGATACCTGTCCTGTCCGACCATCAGGAACAGTAATGGCTCACAGTCCTGCATGTGTTGCAGAATACCATTGCATCTACACCACACAGACATGCAACACATATGCAGCAGCACATTGACTATGATACAAGGCCCTGAACCAGACTATGTGGGGTGTACATGTATGAGGCATTGTGTGGGGATATGTACTGTCCTGGTGGTGCCCATGTCACAACATGCCATGTACCACCCTGGGCATGGCTGTGGGCAGGCATACCCCATGTACTCCATGGTGTACAACAGTATTGGAGAGGGGCAGCACAATGGTGCAGGAGTGCTCCCTATGTCCATGTATTCCATCAAAGCCAACAGGGCCTCCCTGTACTGTTAGGCCTAGGGGCCAGAACCATGATGATAGGTCATTGATACTGTCATTGCACCCCGTGGGCAGTTCAGCACTACAGTCTCTGGGCTGCTGTGTGGGAGTCTGGGGAGCAATGTAGTGCATCTGTATTCAGCCATACATGGGGGGGGGCAGCAACCAGTGTCATGAGTATACCTTTCAACTGTACCACATTACGAGGCACTTTCCACAGTTTACTTCACAAAAGCACCCTGTTCCACATTGTGAGGACTTGTTCCACAGTCAGCATTAACATTGTAAAACACTTCTACAGTAAATGATGACATATATAGAGTAATCAATTAATAACAGACCATGTAAACATAACTGCAAACATTTAAACAGTGTTCTGAGCCTCCTAGGTAAAGATTTGATTAGGTGTTCCACATACTGTTCATTTGTTCCACATTTAGATAGGCAATGTTCCACATTTGGGGGACAAAAGGTTGAGAGGTATGGTCATGAGGTATAATGTTGTACTGTAAACGCCAACAGGGGCATCAAATACTGACCTGGTGTACATATGTACATGCCTGGCTGTACCTCTGACCCTGGGCCTCTGACAGGATGGTAACCCTGTGTGTAGCCTGACCTGAGCTGTAGTCGGGGTATGGCCAGGTGTGGCCGGGTACTCACCAATCTACAGTCTGCTTCAATCCTGCTCTGCTTGTGCTGTGGCACTGCTGTTCCCTTGCACAGGACTTAGCACACCAGCTCCTCACCCGCCACTCGGTGTTGCAGCCTAGCTATGCCACATGGCTCACAGCCCACGTGGTGCATGTACATCCACACACATATGCTCGCAGCTTGCATATGCGCAGTGCTGCGGCCTGTGGCAGCACGGTCATCTGCGAGTGTGCGGTCGCGGCCTGCAATGCTGAATCCCGCAACTGCATTGTGCTGATGCGGTATTCTGCACATCTGCGATATGCATTGTAGGCATCACGCATGTGTGGCATGCGTGAAGGCATGACTGTGTGTGTGCCCAGTGGTGTCCAGTGGCAGTATGCTGTCATCCAACATCAGTCCACCCACAAGGGTAGGACTGCACATCACTGCGCATGTCCACAGAGTGGTGCTGGCACGGTCCATGCACATGGGTACCCTGTCATGCCAGCGGCAGGGCTGTATCCTCTGCAGTGGTGTGGGGGGGATGTGGCACTATACCATGGGACTGCAGGCAGCGTGGCCAAACTGCCAGTGTGCCTGTGAAGCCCATGAATGCACTTCACCTGTCGATGGCAAGGGTGGGCTGTATGTCTGTACAACCCAATGGTAGTGATGTCACAACCTGTCACACTGTGCAGTGCTGTCTGTGTGACAGTTGTCACCACACTGTACCATGCTGTTCGACAACAATCACCATTGCCTTGTGTCCTGACACTGTTCTGGCACCTGTGTGCTGTGTGTGCTGCTCCGTGTGGACATTGGTGGTGCAACACACACCACCCCATGGTGTCATCCGATGTGTGTTGCTGCAGGCACATGGCACGGCTGTGTGGCATGCACAATGGCCAGCGTTGACACCTCACAAGTGCCATGCACATGTGGTGCATGACACCTGTGATGCCTGTGCATTGCAGCCTACTGTGATCCCAACCCCCTGGCTGTGGCCCCACCTGGCAATACACCACCCTGGTGCATCTCTGGCCCTGGGGGTGGCACTGGTGGCACATAGACCTTGGGACCCAGGCCATGGTCATGCCCTGGATCTGTGCCAGCCATTGCTGCTGTCCTGCTGTGATATTATGGTATGCCTAGCCTAGTAGCCATGGCAGGTGTGTGGTGTCCCATGTCACCAGACCCACTGTTATGTTCCACCATCCCCTGCATGCCATCGGACATGCATGCCCTGGTGCTGGTCACTTGTTCCCCAAGGCATCTGCCCAGTACTGTTCCACCTGTGGCATGTGCAGTGTGTGTGCATGTGCAGTGTGTGTGAGTGAGTGTGTGTGTGTGTGTGTGTGTGTGTGTGTGTGTGTGTGTCTGTGTGTATGTGCGCACCTGGAGTGTGCCTGTCCAGGACATACACAGTACCAATGCCAGTGCATGGCAGTCTGTGGGCCCATGCGGCCTACACTGTTGTTGACTGCCACTGCTGTGGGTGCCCCGTGACCCACATCAGGCATACACAGTGGCTGCTGCTGTTCCTGTGTGCAGTGGCTCCCCATCCAGTGGCCACGAGGGCTGCAGAAATTGCACTGTGAAGTACCTCTGCCAGTGGCCTCCCTTGCCCACCACAGGCTGCAGCCATGGCTGATAGTGCATGCTGCATGTGCTGGCACTGGTCCACATGGCATGTGGCCTGCCTCGGCTACCTGTCTGTGCAGGCCTTTACCTGCAGCATCCCTGCTGCCACTGATCATTGTAGTACCACTCCGATGGCCCACACATGCTGTGGCCTATGCCATCCTGGTGTACAGCTGTACCCCACGCACCAGTCCCCATGGACAACATCTGGCCTCTGTTGACCTGTACCCTGAACCTGCTGCCTGATGCCACCTCTCCACTGCGTCTTGACCCATAACCCGCAATGGCTACCACCTACCTACCAGTGCTTGCCCATCCTGGGCTGCGACCACCACTGGTGGCCTTCACAGGGTACCTGAATAATGACACACAACATCACAGTGATCAGGTGCAGTGGTTTATTTACAGTGTGCACAGTCAGCTTCAGTTGCACTTGACACAGTGCTCCCCCTGTGATTCCCATAATATGTGCTCCCACACTCACCCATGCACGCAGTCACACATACACACACCCACACCCTTGTGTACTGCACAGTTCCCCCACAGATACAGGTACCTTCCTGCCATGCTATTGCCCCCACCCCACCATTGCAACTCCACCTGACCATCCTCCATCTGCACCATGCTGCTGGGCACACTATGGCCATCTATCATGGCCATGCCATGCCCGCACAGACACCTCTGTTGACGGGTGCTGGGCTGTGGAGGACCCCACTGTGCAGGTGGGATGTGCAGTGCCCTGCTGGACCTCACCTGGAAATGCACCCTGTGGGCCCATTTGTGCCATCACAGTGGCTCTCCTGTGCCTCCACCCCCTCAGGCCAACATGCCTTGATGCCACGAGTGGTGGCAGCTGTACCGACACTACACAGTGTGTTCCCCTTCCCGTGTGGACCTTCTCAGAACCTGTGTGGCCTGTGGTGCAGCAGCCACCATGTGCACACCTCCCTGTATGGGCACTGTACCTGTCCCTCTTCCTGTGGGCATGGCTGTGTGTGTGGTCCTGTCCTGCGCCTGTGGTGCCGTCATGGTATTGTAGGCCACAGTGGGTGCACTGTGGTGTTGGCCTGGGCCTGGGTCTGTGTGGGCCTTGCACCGTTAGGCCTGTGGCTTGGGCTGCATGACTGCATGGGGTGGCACCACCACCACCTGGCTCGTGGGTAGGGGAGGAGGTTGCATTGGTTCTGGTGGCTGTGTCTGTGTGCTTGCCTGTGTAGTGGCTGGGGGTGCCATACACTGGGCCATGTACTGTAGGTGTTGCAAAGGCTGCAGTGCACATGCTATAGCTTGCATAGCTGTGGCCATGGCTGTGTCATGGCGCTGTTGCTGTGCCAGCATGTGTTCCATGCCTGTGTCGACGTGGTCCATAAACACCACCTGGCATTCAGCACAGTGCTGTATGCCCTGTATGGCATCCCCCATGCTGCCCACATACTGTTGTTTTCCTGGTGCATGCCTGCAGACTGCTGGCAATGCCTGACAGAAGCATCTCAATGCTGTTGTGGTGCTTCTGCATGGCCTGCCAGATGTTACCCAACTCCTGCCTCACATCCCTCTGCCCAGCCAGCACTGACTGGCAGTAGTCCCCTATGTAGGCCAGTGGAGACAGCTCATCCTGCGGCTCACAGACAACCTAATCCAGTTGCTCCTCCAGTCTAGAGGTGCTCAAGGGGGTCATCAACCCTATTACAGTCTCCTTGTTTGCCGGTTGCACATGCTTGGTCACCTCCTGGATGTCCCTGGTCGTCTGCACCGCCTCTACCAGTGTGGTGTCCATTCTTGTGTCCTCAGTGATCCCCTGCTGCTCGCATAGCTGGACTGCTGCATTCTGCACTCTGCTGGCCATCCCTCCTCACTCATGGGGCTGTCACCATCCACATTCCTGTTAGGCTCCGCTATGGGTTCCGGTGTGTCGGCCACAGGTGTGCTGGTGTCTGTGCTGCCACCACTTGATGGTGTGCTGCTGCCATCTCCCGCCACTGGGCCAGTGTCCTGGTCTGTGCCGGCATCATCCTGCCCATGCTGCTGCTGCTGCTGCTGCTGCTCCTGCCTTCCAGCTCCACTCGGCCCACTGTCACCAGCTGCCACGGCATCTGTTGGGTGGACAACATGCTATTATGTCTACACAGGGTTGTATGCAGTCTACTGCCTTCTTAGTGTTGCCCTCACAGGTGTGCTATGACATTGCAGTATTGCATGGCACTTGCCTCACTTGGGTACAGTCCTACCAGGTGTTTGCCACCTATGTGCTTGCATCCTTCGCAGTTGGTGTGGTCCCACCACTGTTGCTGCCCATCATGTGCAGTCCACCCTCGTACAACATTCCTAACTGTCATACTGCAGGTCTGTTCAATTTCCAGCTGTACATTGACACTTTGCATGGCTGTAGTCATGGGGGGCCATTATGCTGCAGGGGTCAACCCCCATGGGCGGTTGTGTTGGCTCTGCCATCCATGCACATCCCCATCCACCCTCACACTCCCTTGGTGAACACTGTGGCAGTACCCCAAGCCCCTACATGTTCAGCACAGCACATGCTTGAGCACAGCCCCAGTACACAGTGCATGTCACTGCTCCCCCCTGTTCAGCACGGCTCATACCTCTACACAACTGCCCAGTACACAGTGCATGTCACAGCTCCCCCCTGTTCAGTACGGCTTATACCTCTGCAAAGACACCCCAGTACACAGTGCATGTCACAGCTCCCCCTGTTCAGCACAGCTCATACCTCTACACTGCCCCCTCAGTACGCAGTGCATGTCACAGCTCCCCCTGTTCAGCACAGCTCATACCTCTGCAAAGCTCCCCTTACCAGTAGACCGTGCATATTGCATGGCTTAAACCTCTACACAGCAACCCCCAGTACACAGTGCATGTCACAGCTCCCACCTGTTCAGCATGGCTCATAACTCTGCACAGCCCCCCCATTACACAGAGCATGTCACAGCTCCCCATATTCAGCACAGCTCACACCTCTGCACAGCCCCCCTCACCAGTGCACAGTGCATATCACATGGCACATACCTCTGCACAGCCCCCTCAGTTCACAGGGCATGTCACAGCTCCCCCTGTTTAGCAATGCTCATACCTCTGCACAGCCACGCCACCAGTACACAGTGCATATCACAGCTATCCCATGTTAAGCATAGCTCACACCTCTGCACAACCCCCCTAATACACAATGCATGTCACAGCTCCCCCAGTTCAGTACAGCACATATCTCTGCACAGACGCCCCAGTACACAGTGCATGTCACAGCTCCCACTGTTCGGTAAGGCTCATACCTCTGCACAGCCACCCCACTAGTACACAGTGTATATCACAGCTCCCCCATGTTAAGCACAGCTCATACATCTGCAGATCCCCCACAGTACACTGTACATGTCACAGCTCCCCCAGTTGAGTACAGCACACATCTCAGCACAACCCCCGCCAATACACAGTACATGTCACAGCTCCCACTGTTCAGTATGGCTCATACCACTGCACAGCTCCCCCAGTAAAAAGTGCATGTCACAGCTCAAACAGTTCAGTACAGCACATATCTCTGCACAGCACCCCAAGTACACAGTGCATGTCACAGCTCCCCCCGTTCAGTATGGTTCATACCTCTGCACAGCCCCCCAGTACACAGTGCATGTGACAGGTCCCCCATGTTCTGCACAACTCATACCTCTGCACAGCCCCACAGTACACAGTGCATGTCACAGCACCCCTGTTCAGCACAGCTCACACCTCTGTACAGCCACCCCACCATTACACAATGCATATCACAGCTCCCAGATGTTCAGCACGGCTCATAACTCTGCACAGCCCCCACCGAGTACACAGTGCATGTCACAGCTCCCCCTGTTCAGCACAGCTCATACCTCTGCACAACTGCCCAGTACACAGTGCATGTCACAGGTCCCCCTGCTCTGCATGACTCATACCTCTGCTCAGTCCCCTGTACACTGTGCATGTCACAGCTCCCCCTGTTCAGCACAGCTCATACTTCTATACAACTGCCCAGTACACAGTGCATGTCACAGCTCCCCCCTGTTCAGCACAACTCATACCTCTGCACAGAACCCCCAGTAGACAGTGCATGTCACAGCTTCCACTGTTCTGCAAGACCAATACCTCTGCACAGCCCCTCTTCAGTACACAGTGCATGTCACAGCCCCCCGTTGAGCACAACTCATACCTTTGCACAGCCCCCCAGTACACAGTGCATGTCACAGCTACCCCTGTTCAGCATGACTGACACCTCTGCTCAGCCCCCCAATACACAGTGCATGTCACAGCTCCCCCTAGTTCAGCACTGCTGATACCTCTGTACAGCCACCCCACAAAGTACACAGTGCATGTCACAGCTCCCCCTGTTCAGCAGAGCCCATACCTCTACACAGCCCCCTCAGTACGCAGTGCATGTCACAGCTCTCCCTGTTCATCATGGCTCATACCTCTGCAAAGTTCCCCTCACCAGTAGACCGTGCATATCGCATGGCTCAAACCTCTACACAGCACCCCTCAGTACACAATGCATGTCACAGCTCCCCCATGTTCAGCATGGCTCTTAACTCTGCACAACCCCCCATTACACAGTGCATGTCACAGCTCCCCATATTCAGCACAGCTCATACCTCTGCACAGCCCCCCTCACCAGTACACAGTGCATATCGCATGGCTCATACCTCTGCAGAGCCCCCGTAGTTCACAGTGCATGTCACAGCTCCCCCAGTTTGGCAATGCTCATACCTCTGCACAGCCACCCCACCAGTACACAGTGCATATCACAGCTCCCCCCATGTGAAGCATAGCTCATACCTCTGCACATCCCCCCAATACACAATGCATGTCACAGCTCCCCCAGTTCAGTACAGCACTTATCTCTGCACAGCCCACCCAGTACACAGTGCATGTCACAGCTCCCCTGTTCGGTAAGGCACATACCTCTGCACAGCCCCCACACTAGTACACAGTGCATATCACAGCTCCCCCATGTTATGCACAGCTCATACCTCTGCAGATCCCCCACAGTACACTGCACATGTCACAGCTCCCACAGTTCAGTACAGCACATATCTCTGCACAGCCCCCCCAATACACAGTGCATGTCACAGCTCCCAATGTTCAGTATGGCACATACCTCTGCACATCCCCCCTGTACAAAGTGCATGTCACAGCTCAACCAGTTCAGTACGACACATATCTCTGCACAGCACCCCCAGTACACAGTGCATGCCACAGCTCCCCGTTCAGAATGGCTCATACCTCTGCACAGCCCCCCAGTACACAGTGCATGTCACCGCTCCCTTGTGTTCTGCATGACTCATACCCCTACACAGCCTCCAAGTACACAATGCATGACACATCTCTCCCTGTTCTGCAGAGCCCATCCCAATGAATAGTCTCATCTCACAAGTACACAGTGCATATTGCATGGCTCATACCTCTGCACAGCCCCCCCCCAGAATACAGTGCATGTCACATCTCCCCTGTTCTGCACAACTCATACCTCTGCACAGCCCCCCAGTACACAGTGCATGTCACAGCACCCCCAGTTCAGCACAGCTCATACATCTGTACAGCCACCCCACCATTACACAATGCATATCACAGCTCCCAGATGTTCAGCACGGCTCATACCTCTGCACAGGACCCACCCATTACACAGTGCATGTCACAGCTCCCCCAGTTCAGCACAACTCATACCTCAGCACAGTGCCCCCAGTACACAGTGCATATCACAGTTTCCCCCGTTCTGCACAGCTCATAGCTTTGCACAGCACCCCAAGTACACAGTGCATGTCACAGCCCCCCATTCAGCACGGCTCATACCTCTGCACAGCTCCCCCTCCCAGTACACAGTGCATGTCACAGGTTCCTCTGTTACATGGCTCGCTCCTCTGCACAGCCCCCCAGAATACAGAGCATGTCATAGCTCCCCCTGTTTAGCACAGCTCATACCTCTGCACAGCCCCCCTCGCCAGTGCACAGTTTATATCGCATAGCTCATACTTCTACACAGCCCCCCAGTACACAGTGCATGTCACAGCTCCCCCTGTACAGCAAGGCTCACACCTTTGCACAGCCCGCCAGTACACAATGCATATCACAACTCCCCCTGTTCAGCACAGCTCATACCTCTGCACAGACCACCCAGTACACAGTGCATGTCACAGCTCCCCTTGTTCAGCAAGGCTCATAAATCTGCACAGACCCTCCTCAGTACACAGTGCATGTCACAGCTCCCCCCTGTTCAGCACAGCTCATACCTCTGTACAGCCATCCCCCAAGTACACAGTGCATGTCACAGCTCCCCCTGTTCAGCACAGCTCATACCTCTGCACAGCCCCCCAGTACACAGTGCATGTCACAGCTCCCCCTGTACAGCAAGGCTCACACCTTTGCACAGCCCGCCAGTACACAATGCATATCACAACTCCCCCTGTTCAGCACAGCTCATACCTCTGCACAGACCACCCAGTACACAGTGCATGTCACAGCTCCCCTTGTTCAGCACGGCTCATAAATCTGCACAGACCCTCCTCAGTACACAGTGCATGTCACAGCTCCCCTGTTCAGCACAGCTCATACCTCTGTACAGCCACCCCCAAGTACACAGTGCATGTCACAGCTCCCCTGTTCAGCACAGCTCATACCTCTGCACAGCCCCCAATACACAGAGCATGTCACAGCTCCCCCTTATTCAGCACAGCTCATACCTCTGAACAGCCCCCCCAAGTACATAGTGCATGTCACAGCTCCCCCTGTTCAGCAGAGCCCATACCAATGCACAGATCCATCTCACAAGTATACAGTGCATATTGCACGGCTCATACTTCTGCACAGCCCCCCCAGTATACAGTGCATGTCACAGTTCCCACTGTTCAGCACAGCTCATACCTCTGCACAGCACCCCCAGTACACAGTGCATGTCACAGTTCCCCCTGTTCAGCACAGCTCATACTTCTGCACAGCCCCCCAGTACACAGTGCATGTCATAGCAACCCCCTGTGTAGCACGGCTCATACCTCTGTTCAGCCCCCCTCACAAGTGCAGTTTATATCGCATAGCTCATGCTTCTACACAACCCCCCCAGTACACAGTGCATGTCACAGCTCCCCCTGTTCAGCACAGCTGATACCTCTGTACAGCCCCATAGTACACAGTGCATGTGACAGGTCCCCCATGTTCTGCACAACTCATACCTCTGCACAGCCCCCCAATACACAGTGCATGTCACAGCACCCCTGTTCAGCACAGCTCATACCTCTGTTCAGCCACCCCACCATTACACAGTGCATATCACAGCTCCCAGATGTTCAGCACGGCTCATAACTCTGCACAGCCCCCCACCCAGTACACAGTGTATGTCACAGCTCCCCCGTTCAGCATGGCTCATACCTCTGCACAGTCCCCCCAGAACACAGTGCATGCCACAGTTTCTTCTGTTCAGCACAGCTCATAGTTCTGCACAGCACCCCCAGTACACAGAACATGTCACAGCTCCCCCCATTCAGTATGGTTCATACCTCTGCACAGCCCCCCAGTACACAGTACATGACACAGTTCCCCCCGTTCAGTATGGCTCATACCTCTGCACAGCCCCCCAGAACACAATGCATGTCACAGCTCCCCCTGTTCAGCAGAGCCCATACCAATGCACAGTCCCATCTCACAAGTACACAGTGCATATTGCATGTCTCATAAATCTGCACAACCCCCCAGTATACAGTGCATGTCACAGTTCCCCCTGATCAGCACAGCTCATACCTCTGCACAGACCCTCCTCAGTACACAGTGCATGTCACAGCTCCCCCTGTTCAGCACAGCTCATACCTCTGTATAGCCACCCTCCAAGTACACAGTGCATGTCACAGCTCCCCCCTCTTCAGCACATCTCATACCTCTGCACAGCCCCCAATACACAGTGCATGTCACAGCTCCCCCTTATTCAGCACAGCTCATACCTTTGAACAGCCACCCCCCCAAGTACACAGTGCATGTCACAGCTGCCCCAGTTCAGCAGAGCCCATACCAATGCACTGTCCCATCTCACAAGTATACAGTGCATATTGCATGGCTCATACCTCTGCACAGCCACCCCAATTATACAGTGCATGTCACAGTTCCCACTGTTCAGCTCAGCTCATACCTCTGCACAGCACCCCCCAGTACACAGTGCATGTCACAGTTCCCCCTGTTCAGCACAGCTCATACCTCTGCACAGCCCCCCAGTACACAGTGCATGCTACAGTTTCTTCTGTTCAGCACAGCTCATAGTTCTGCAAAGCACCCCCAGTACACAGAGCATGTCACAGCTCCCCCCATTCAGTATGGTTCATACCTCTGCACAGCCCCCCAGTACACAGTGCATGACACAGTTCCCCCCTGTTCAGTATGGCTCATACCTCTGCACAGCCCCCCAGAACACAATGCATGTCACAGCTGCCCCAGTTCAGCAGAGCCCATACCAATGCACTGTCCCATCTCACAAGTTTACAGTGCATATTGCATGGCTCATACCTCTGCACAGCCCCCCATTATACAGTGCATGTCACAGTTCCCACTGTTCAGCTCAGCTCATACCTCTGCACAGCACCCCCCAGTACACAGTGCATGTCACAGTTCCCCCTGTTCAGCACAGCTCATACCTCTGCACAGCCCCCCAGTACACAGTGCATGCCACAGTTTCTTCTGTTCAGCACAGCTCATAGTTCTGCAAAGCACCCCCAGTACACAGAGCATGTCACAGCTCCCCCCATTCAGTATGGTTCATACCTCTGCACAGCCCCCCCAGTACACAGTGCATGACACAGTTCCCCCCTGTTCAGTATGGCTCATACCTCTGCACAGCCCCCCAGAACACAATGCATGTCACAGCTCCCCCTGTTCAGCAGAGCCCATACCAATGCACAGTACCATCTCACAAGTACACAGTGCATATTGCATGGCTCATAAATCTGCACAACCCCCCCCAGTACACAGTGCATGTCACAGTTCCCCCTGTTCAGCACAGCTCATACCTCTGCATAGCCACCCTCCAAGAACACAGTGCATGTCACAGCTCCCCTGTTCAGCACATCTCATACCTCTGCACAGCCCCCCAATACACAGTGCATGTCACAGCTCCCCCTTATTCAGCACAGCTCATGCCTCTGAACAGCCACCCCATAAGTACACAGTGCATGTCACAGCTCCCCCAGTTCAGCAGAGCCCATACCAATGCACTGTCCCATCTCACAAGTATACAGTGCATATTGCATGGCTCATACCTCTGCACAGCCCCCCCATTATACAGTGCATGTCACAGTTCCCACTGTTCAGCTCAGCTCATACCTCTGCACAGCACCACCCAGTACACAGTGCATGTCACAGTTCCCCCTGTTGAGCACAGCTCAAACCTCTGCACAGCCCCCCAGTACACTGTGCATGTCACATGACCCCTGTTCAGCACAGCTCATACCTCTGTTCAGCCACCCCACCATTACACAGTGCATATCACAGCTCCCAGATGTTCAGCACGGCTCATAACTCTGCACAGCCCCCACCCAGTACACAGTGCATGTCACAGTTTCTTCTGTTCAGCATAGCTCATAGCTCTGCACAGCACCCCCAGTACACAGAGCATGTCACAGCTCCCCCCGTTCAGTATGGTTCATACCTCTGCACAGCCCCCACTGTACACAGTGCATGTCACAGCTCCCCCTTATTCAGCACAGCTCATACCTTTGAACAGCCACTCCCCCAAGTACACAGTGCATGTCACAGCTGCCCCAGTTCAGCAGAGCCCATACCAATGCACTGTCCCATCTCACAAGTATACAGTGCATATTGCATGGCTCAGACCTCTGCACAGCCACCCCATTATACAGTGCATGTCACAGTTCCCACTGTTCAGCTCAGCTCATACCTCTGCACAGCACCCCCCAGTACACAGTGCATGTCACAGTTCCCCTGTTCAGCACAGCTCATACCTCTGCACAACCCCCAGTACACAGTGCATGTCACAGTGTCCCCTGTTCAGCACAGCTCATACCTCTGTTCAGCCACCCCCCATTACACAGTGCATATCACAGCTCCCAGATATTTCAGCACGACTCATAACTCTGCACAGCCCCCACCCAGTACACAGTGCATGTCACAGTTTCTTCTGTTCAGCATAGCTCATAGCTCTGCACAGCACCCCCAGTACACAGAGCATGTCACAGCTCCCCCCGTTCAGTATGGTTCATATCTCTGCACAGCCCCCACTGTACACAGTGCATGTCACAGTTCCCCCTGTTCAGTATGGCTCATACCTCTGCACAGCCCCCCAGTACATAGTGCATGTCACCGCTCCCCTCTGTTCTGCATGACTCCTGCCCCTACATAGCCCCCCAGAACACAATGCATGTCACAGCTCCCCCTGTTCAGCAGAGCCCATACCAATGCACAGTCCCATCTCACAAGGATACAGTACATATTGCATGGCTCATACCTCTGCACAACCCCAGTATACAGTGCATGTCACAATTCCCCTATTCAACACAGCTCATACCTCTGCACAGTCCCCAGTACACAGTGCTTGTCACAGTTCCCCTATTCACCGGCTTATACCTCTGCACAGACCCCTGGTACACAGTGCATGTCACAGCTCCCCTGTTCAGCACAGCTCATACATCTGTACAGCCCCCACACAGTACACAGTGCATGTCACAGCCCCCATTCAGTACAACTCATACCTCTGCACAATCCCCAGTACACAGTGCATGTCACAGTTCCCCCTGTTCAGCACAGCTCATACCTCTGCACAGCCGCCCAGTACACAGTGCATCTCACAGTTCCCCCCAGTTCTGCAAAACTCATACCTCTGCACAGCTTCCCAGTACTCAGTGCATGTCACAGCACCCCCTGTTCAGCACAGCTCATACCTCTGTACAGCCATCCCACCATTACACAATGCATATCACAGCTCACAGATGTTCAACACGGTTCACACCTCTGCACAGCCCCCACCCAGTACACAGTGCTAGTCACAGCTCCCCCCTTTCAGCACAGCTCATACCTCTGCACAGCCCCCCTAGCCAGTGCACAGTTTATATTGCATAGCTTATGCTTCTATACAGCCCCCTAATAGATAGTGCATGTTACAGCTCCCCCTGTCCAGCATGGCTCACACCTTTGCACAGCCCCCCAAGTACACAGTGCATATCACAGCTCCCCCTGTTCTGCACAGCTCATACCTCTGCTCAACTGCCCAGTACACAGTGCATGTCACAGCTCCCCCTGTTCTGCATGACTCATACCTCCGCCCAGTCCCCTGTACACAGTGCATGTCACAGCTCCCCCTGTTCTGCACAGCTCATACCTCTGCACTGCCCCCAGAACACAGTGCATGTCACAGCTCCCCCTGATCAGCACAGCTCATACCTGTACACAACTGCCCAGTACACAGTGCATGTCACAGCTCCACCCTGTTCAGCAGGGCTCATACCTCTGCACACACCCCCCAGAAGACAGTGCATGTCACAGCTTCTCCTGTTCTGCTTGACCAATACCTCAGCACAGCCCTCCTCACTACAGAGTGCATGTCACAGTTCCCCCATGTTTAGCATGGCTCATACCTCTGCACCACCCCCTAGTACACAGTGCATGTCACCGCTCCTCCATTCAGCACAGCTCATACCTCTGCAAAGCCCCCAGTACACAGTGCATGTCACAGCTCCCCCCATTCTGCATGACTCATACCTCTGCACAGTCCCTCCAGTACACAGTGCATGTCACAGTTCTTCCTGTTCAGCACAGCTCATACTTCTGCACAGCCCCTCAATACACAGTGCATGTCATAGTTCCCCCCAGTTCTGCAAAACTCATACCTCTGCACAGCTTCCCAGAACACAGTGCATGTCACAGCATCTCCTGTTCAGCACAGCTCAAACCTCTGTACAGCCATCCCACCATTACACTATGCATATCACAGCTCCCAGATATTCAGCACGGTTCATACCTCTGCACAGCCCCCACCCAGTACACAGTGCTTGTCACAGCTCCCCCGTTCAGCACAGCTCATACCTCTGCACAGCCCCCCATGTCAGTGCACAGTTTATATCGCATAGTTCATGCTTCTACACAGCCCCCCAATACACAGTGCATGTTACAGCTCCCCCTGTCCAGCACGGCTCACACCTTTGCACAGCCTCCACGGTACACAGTGCATATCACAGCTCCCCCTGTTCAGCACAGCTCTTACCTCTGCTCAACTGCCCAGTACACAGTGCATGTCACAGCTCACTCTGTTCTGCATGACTCATACCTCGGCCCAGTCCCCTATACACAGTGCATGTCACAGCTCCCCAGTTCAGCACAGCTAATACCTCTAGACAACTGCCCAGTACACAGTGCATGTCACAGCTCCCCCTGTTCCTAGCAGCTCATCCTCTGCACAGACCCCCAGTAGACAGTGCATGTCACAGCTCCCCTGTTCAGCACAGCTCATTCCTCTGCACAGCCCCAGTACACAGTGCATGTCACAGCTCCCCCTGTTCAGCAAAGCTCATACCTCTGCACAGCCCCCCTCACCAGTGCACAGTTTATATCGCATAGCTGATGTTTCTACACAGCCCCCCAGTACACAGTGCATGTCACAGCTCCCCCTGTCCAGCATGGCTCACACCTTTGCACAGCCCCCCAAGTACACAGTGCATATCACAGCTCCCCCTGTTCAGCACAGCTCATACCTCTGCTCAACTGCCCAGTACACAGTGCATGTCACAGCTCCACCCTGTTCAGCATGGCTCATACCTCTGCACAGACCCCCCAGTAGACAGTGCATGTCACAGCTTCCCCTGTTCTGCATGACCTATACCTCTGAACAGCCCTCCTCAGTACACAGTGCATGTCACAGTTCCCCTCTGTTTAGCACGGCTCATACCTCTGCACCCCTCCAATACACAGTGCATGTCATAGCTCCTCCTTTTTCAGCACAGCTGATACCTCTGTACAACCACCCCCCCAAGTACACAGTGCATGTCACAGCTTCCCCTGTTCAGCATGGCTCTTACCTCTGCACAGACCCCCCAGTACACAGTGCATGTCACAGCTTCCCCTGTTCTGCATGACCAATACCTCTGCACAACCCTCCTCAGTACACAGTGCATGTCATAGTTCCCCCCTATTTAGCACTGCTCATACCTCTGCACAGCCCCCCCAGTACACAGTGCATGTCACAGCTCCCCCTGTTCAGCATGACTCATACATCTGCACAGCCCCCAATACACAGTGCATGTCATAGCTCCCCTTGTTCAGCACAGCTGATACCTCTGTACAGCCACCCCCCCAAGTACACAGTGCACGTCACAGTTCCCCCTGTTCAGCATAGCTCATCCCTCTGCACAACTGCCCAGTACACAGTGCATGTCACAGCTCCTCCTATTCTGCATGACCAATACCTCTGAACAGACCCTCCTCAGTACACAGTGCATGTCACAGCTCCCCCTGTTCTGCATGACCAATACCTCTGCACAGACCCACCTCAGTACACAGTGCATGTCACAGCTCCCCCTTGTTCAGCACAGCTGATACCTCTGTACAGCCACCCCCAAGAACACAGTGCATGTCACAGCTCCTTGTTCAGCAGAATCCATACCTCTACACAGCCCCTCAGTATGCAGTGCATGTCACTGCTCCCCTGTTCAGCACAGCTCATACATCTGCAAAGCTCTCCTCACCAGTAGACTGTGCATATTGCATGGCTCAAAATCTACACAGCACCCCCCAGTACACAGTGCATGTCACAGCTCCCCCCTGTTCAGCATGGCTTATAACTCTGCACAGCCCCTCATTACACAGTGCATGTCACAGCTCCCCATATTCAGTTCAGCTCATACCTCTGCACAGCCCCCCTCAGCAGTACACAATGCATATCGCATGGCTCATACCTCTGCAGAGCCCCTCAGTTCACAGTGCATGTCACGGTTCCCCCCTGTTTGGCAATGCTCATACCTCTGCACAGCCACCCCACCAGTACACTGTGCTTATCACAGCTCCCCAATGTTAAGCATAGCTCATACCTCTGCACATCCCCCAAAAACAATGCATGTCACAGCTCCCCAATTCAGTACAGCACATATCTCTGCACAGCCCCCAGAACACCGTGCATGTCACAGGTTCCTCTGTTCAGCACGGCTCATACCTCTGCAAGCCCGCCGTGAAACAGTGCATGTCACAGCTCCCCCTGTTCAGCACAGCTCATACCTCTGCATATCCCCCCTCGCCAGTGCACATTTTTTATCGCATAGCTCATGCTTCTACACAGCCCCCCAGTACACAGTGCATGTCACAGCTCCCCCTGTCCAGCACGGCTCCTACCTCTGCACTGACCCCCCAGTACACAGTGCATGTCACAGCTCCCCCTGTTCAGCACAGCTCATACCTCTGCACAGCCCCCTATGCACAGTGCATGTCACAGCTCCCACTTGTTCAGCACAGTTCATACCTCTGTACAGCCACCCCCCAAGTACACAGTGCATATCACAGCTCCCCCTGTTCAACAGATCCCATTCCAATGCACAGTCCCATATCACAAGTACGCAGTGCAAATTGCATGGCTCATACCTCTGCACAGCCCCCCCAGTGTACAGTGCATGTCACAGTTCCCACTTTTCAGCACAGCTCATACCTCTGCACAGCACCCCCAGTACACAGTGCATGTCACAGTTCCCCCTTGTTCAGCACAGCTCATACCTCTGCACAGCCCCCAATACATAGTGTATGTGACAGCTCCCCCCTGTTCTGCACAACTCAAACCTCTGCACAGCCCCTCAGAACACAGTGCATGTCACAGCACCTCCTATTCAGCACAGCTCATACCTCTGTACAGCCACCCCACCATTACACAATGCATTTCACAGCTCCCAGATGTTCAGCATGGCTCATAACACTGCACAGCCCCCACCCAGTACACAGTGCATGTCACAGCTCCCCCAGTCCAGCACAGCTCATACCTCTGCACAGCCCCCCTTGCCAGTGAACAGTTTATATCCGCATAGCTCATGCTTCTACACAGCCCACCAGTACACCATGCATGTCACAGCTACCCCTATCCAGCAAGGCTCATACCACTGCTCAACTGCCCAGTACACAGCGCATGTCACAGCTCACCCTGTTCTACATGACTCATACCTCTGCACAGTCCCCTGTACACAGTGCATGTCACAGCTCGACCTGCTCCGCATGACCAATACATCTGCACAGACCTCCTCAGTACACAGTGCATGTCACGGTTCCCCCCAGTATAGCATGGCTCATACCTCTGCACAGCCCCCCTCACCAGTGAACAGTTTATATCGCATAGCTCATGCTTCTGCACAGCCCCCCACTACACAGTGTATGTCACAGCACCCCCTGTTCAGCACAGCTCATACCTCTGTACAGCCACCCTAACATTACACAATGCATGTCACAGCTCCCCCGTTCAGCACGGCTCATACCTCTGCACTGCCCCCCAGTACACAGTGCATGTCACAGTTCCCCAAAGTTCTGCACAACTCATTCCTCTGCACAGCTTCCCAGTGCACAGTGCATGTCACAGCACCCCTGTTAAGCCTGGCTCATACCTCTGTACAGCCATCCCTTACACAATGCATATCACAGCTCTCAGATATTGTCGCAGTTCACACCTCAGCACAGCCCCCACCCAGTATACAGTGCTTGTCACAGCTCCCCCTGTTCAGCACAGCTCATTCCTCTGCACAGACCCCCAGTACACAGTGCATGTCACAGCTCCCCCTGTTCAGCAAAGCTCATACCTCTGCACAGCCCCCCTCACCAGTGCACAGTTTATATCGTATAGCTCATGTTTCTACACAGCCCCCCAGTACACAGTGCATGTCACAGCTCCCCCTGTCCAGCATGGCTCACACCTTTGCACAGCCCCCCAAGTACACAGTGCATATCACAGCTCCCCCTGTTCAGCACAGCTCATACCTCTGCTCAACTGCCCAGTACACAGTGCATGTCACAGCTCCACCCTGTTCAGCATGGCTCATACCTCTGCACAGACCCCCCAGTAGACAGTGCATGTCACAGCTTCTCCTGTTCTGCATGACCTATACCTCTGCACAGCCCTCCTCAGTACACAGTGCAAGTCACAGTTCCCCTCTGTTTAGCACGGCTCATACCTCTGCACCCCCCCAATACACAGTGCATGTCATAGCTCCTCCTTTTTCAGCACAGCTGATACCTCTGTACAACCACCCCCCCAAGTACACAGTGCATGTCACAGCTCCCCCTGTTCAGCATGGCTCTTACCTCTGCACAGACCTCCCAGTACACAGTGCATGTCACAGCTCCCCTGTTCAGCACAGCTCACACCTCTGCACAGCCCCCAATACAGTGCATGTCACAGCTCCCCTTGTTCAGCACAGCTCATACCTCTGTACAGCCAGCCCCCAAGTGCATAGTGCATATCACAGCTCCCCTGTTCAACAGAGCCCATACCAATGCACAGTCCCATATCACAAGTACAAAGTGCAAACTGCATGACTCATACCTCTGCACAGCCCCCCAGTATACAGTGCATGTCACAGTTCCCACTGTTCAGCACAGCTCATACCTCTGCACAGCACCCCCCAGTTCACAGTGCATGTGACAGCTCCACCCTGTTCTGCACAACTCATACCTCTGCCCAGCCCCCCAGTACACAGTGCATGTCACAGCACCCCCTATTCAGCACAGCTTATACCTCTGTACAGCCACCCACCATTACACAATGCATATCACAGCTCCCAGATGTTCAGCATGGCTCATTACTTTACCGCCCCACCCAGTACTTAGTGCATGTCAGGCTGCTCATTCAGCACGACTCCTACCTCTGCACAGTCCCCAGTACACAGTGCGTGTCACAGTTTCTCTGTTCAGCACAGCTCATAGCTCTGCACAGCCCCCCAGTACACAGTGCATGTCACAGGTTCCGCTGTTCAGCACAGCTCATACCACTGCACAGTCCCCCAGTACACAGTGCATGTCATAGCTCCCCTGTTTAGCAAAGGCTCATACCTCTGCAGAGCCCCCTCGCCAGTGCACAGTTTATATCACATAGCTCATGCTTCTACAGCCCCCAGTACACAGTGCATGTCACAGCTCCCCTGTTCAGCACAGCTCATACCTCTGCACAGCCCCAGTACACAGTGCATGTGACAGCTCCTCCCTGTTCTGCACAACTCATCCTCTGCACAGCCCCAGTACACAGTGCATTTCACTGCCCCTGTTCAGCACAGCTCATACCTCTGTACAGCCACCCCACCATTACACAATGCATGTCACAGCTCCCCCGTTCAGCACGGCTCATACCTCTGCACAACCCCACCCAGTACCCAGTGCATGTCACAGCTTCCCCCTTTCAGCACGACTCATATCTCTGCAGAGTCCCCCCAGTACCCAGTGCATGTCGCAGTTCCTTCTGTTCAGCACAGCTCATACCTCTACACAGTCCCCCAGTACACAGTGCATGTCACAGTTCCCCCCAGTTCTGCAAAACTCATACCTCTGCACAGCTTCCCAGAACACAGTGCATGTCACAGCACCCCTGTTCCTTCAGGTCATACCTCTGTACAGCCATCCCACCATTACAAATGCATATCACAGCTCCAGATGTTCAGCACAGTTCATACCTCTGCACAGCCCCCACCCAGTACACAGTGCTTGTCACAGCTCCCCGTTCAGCACTGCTGATACCTCTGCACAGCTCCACCAGTACACAGTGCATGTCACAGCTCCCCTGTCAGCTCATACTGCTGCACAGCCCCTCACCAGAACACAGTTTATATCGTGCATAGCTCATGCTTCTACACAGCCCACCAATACACAGTGCATGTTACAGCTCTCCTGTCCAGCATGGCTCACACCTTTGCAAAGCCCCCCCCAGTACACAGTGCATATCACAGCTCCCCTGTTCAGCACAGCTCATACCTCTGCTCAACTTCCCAGTACACAGTGCATATCACAGCTCCCCCTGTTCTGCATGACTCATACCTCTGCCCAGTTCCTGTACACAGTGCATGTCACAGCTCCCCTCTGTTCAGCATGGCTCTTACCTCTGCACAGACCCCCCACTAGACAGTGCATGTCACAGCTTCCCCTATTCTGCATGACCAACACCTCTGCAAAGCCCTCCTCAGTACACAGTGAATGTCACTGCTGGGATGTATAGGCAGGGGCATCACCAGCAGGAAAAGGGAGGTCATAATTCCGCTATGCAAGACACTAGTGAGGCCCCACCTGGAGTACAGCGTACAGTTCTGGAGACCATACCTACGTATGGACAAAGACAGGGTAGAGAAGGGTCAGAGGAGGGCAACAAAGATGGTACATGGATTGCATCACAAGTCCTTTGAAGACAGGTTGAAGGAACTGAACATGTACTCCCTGGAGCAGAGGAGGGAGAGAGGGGATATGATAGAGACATACAAGTATCTTACAGGGAGGAACAGGGTGCAGGAAAACTCTATTTTTAAGCGAAAAAGATGTTCCAGGACTAGAGGTATGGGATGAAGTTGGAGGAGGACGATTCAGAGAGACATGAGAAAGAATTTCTTCACAGAATGGGTGGTGGACAAGTGTAACACCCTGCCAGAGGAATGGTGGTGCTGAAACAATCAAGGACTTAAGAAAGCATGGGATAGACATAAGAATTCTGGAGGTCAGGGGTAGCAGGCAACAGACTTCTAGGAAAACAAACTGAACTTACAAGCTCAAATGGGCAGACTGGGTGGGCCATAGGCCATATCTGCTGACACTGTCTATGTATCTATGTCACAGTTCCCCCTGTTTAGCATGGCTCATACCTGCACAGCCCACCCAGTACACAGTGCATGTCACAGCTCCCCTGTTCAGCACAGCTAAAGTTCTGCACAGCCCCCAGTACACAGTGCATGTCACAGCCCCCCGTCCAGTACAGCTCATACCTCTGCACAGACCCCCGTACACAGTGCATGTCACAGGTACCTCTGTTCAGCACAGCTCATACCACTGAACAGTCCCCAGGTTCACAGTGCATGTCATAGCTCCCCCTGTTTAGCAAGGCTCATACCACTGCAGATCCCCTCGACAGTGCATAGTTTATATCGCATAGCTCATGCTTCTTCACAGTCCCCCAGTACACAGTGCATGTCACAGCTCCCTGTTCAGCACAGCTCATACCTCTGCACAGCCCCCAGAACACAGTGCATGTGACAGATCCCATGTTCTGCACAACTCATACCTCTGCACAGCCCCCAGTACACAGTACATGTCACAGCACCCCATGTTCAGCACAGCTCATACCTCTGTACAGCCACTCCACCATTACACAATGCATATCACAGCTCCCCTGCTCAGCACAACTCATATCTCTGCACAGCCCCACCCAGTAGACAGTGCATGTCACAGCTCCCTCTGTTCAACACAGCTCATATCTCTGCACAGCCCCCAGTACACAGTGCATGTCACAGATCCCCACTTCAGCACAGCTCATACCTCTGCACAGCCCCAGTACACAGTGCATGTGACAGCTCCTCCTGTTCTGCACAACTCATACCTCTGCACAGTCCCCAGTACACATACATGTCACAGCACCCGTGTTCAGCACAGCTCATACCTCTGTACAGCCACGCCACTATTACACAATGCACATCACAGCACCCAGATGTTCAGCATGGTTCATACTCTGCACAGCCCCCACCCAGTACACAGTGCATGTCACAGCTCCCCGTTCAGCATGACTCATACCTCTGCACAGTCCCCAGTACACAGTGCATGTCACAGTTCCCCTCAGTTCTACAACTCATGCCTCTGCACAGCTTCCCAGTACTCAGTGCATGTCACAGCACCCCTTTTCAGCACAGCTCATACCTCTGGCCAGCCGTCCACCATTACGCAATGCATATCAAGCTCCCAAATGTTCAGCACGGTTCATACCTCTGCACAGCCCCCACCCAGTACACAGTGCATGTCACAGCTCAGCCTGTTCAGCACAGCTCATACCTCTGCACAGCCCAATAGTACACAATGCATGTCATAGCTCCCCCCTGTTTAGCACGGCTCATACCGCTGCACAGCCCCCCTCGCCAGTGCACAGTTTATTTCGCATAGTTCATGCTTCTACACAGCCCCCCAGCACACAGTGCATGTCACAGCTCCCCCTGTTCAGCACAGCTGATATTTCTGCACAGCCCACCAGTACACAGTACATGTGACAGCTCCCCCTGTTCAGCACAGCTCTTACCTCTGTACAGCCACCCCACCATTACACAATGCATATCACAGCTCCAAGATGTTCCACGACTCCTTAACTCTACACAGCCCCCAGTGCAGTGCATGTCACAGTTCCCCGTTCTTCTACAACTCATACCTCTGCACAGCCCCAGTACACAGTGCGTAATCATAACTCCCCCCTGTTAAGCCTGGCTAAAACAGTACCTCTGCACAGCCCCAGAACACAGTGCATGTCACAGATCCCCTGTCTGCATAGCCTGCTACCTGTACAATGCCCCCAGTGAACAGCATATCATAGCTCCCCCTGTTCAGCACTGCTCATACCTCTACACAACTGCAACAGTACACAGTGCATGTCACAGCTCCCCCCTGTTCAGCACGGATCATGCCTCTGCACAGACCCCCCAGTAGACAGTGCATGTAACAGCTTCCCCTGTTCTGCATGACGCATACCTCTGCACAGACCCTCCTCAGTACACAGTGCATGTCACAGCTCCCCCCTGTTCAGCACAACTCATACCTCTGCACAGCCCCCCATTACACAGTGCATGTCACAGCCCCCTTGTTCAGCACAGCTCATACCTCTGAACAGCCACACCCCCTAGTACACAGTACATGTCACAGCTCCCCCTGTTCAGCAAAGCTCATACCTCTGCACAGCCCTCTTCACCTGTACTCAGAGCATAATGCATGGCTCATACCTCTGCACAGCCTCATAGCTCACAGTGCAAGTCACGGCTCCCCTGTTCAGCACAGCTCATGCCTCTAAACAGCCCCCCCAGTATGCAGTGCACATCTGGCTCCCCATGTTGAGCATGGCTCAATCGCTGCCTGACCACCCGCAGTACACAGTTCATGTCACAGCTCCCCCTGTTCTGCACAACTCATACCTCTGCGCAGCCACCCAGTACACAGTGCATGTCAAAGCTCCCCCTGCTCAGCACAGCTCATACCTCTGTACAGCCACCCCCCCAAGTACACAGTGCATGTCACAGCTGCCCCGTTCAGCACAGCTCATACTTCTGCACAGCCCTCATCACCTGTACTCAGAGCATAATGCATGGCTCATACCTCTGCACAGCCCCATAGTACACAGTGCAAGTCACAGCTCCCCCTGTTCAGCACTGCTCATACCTCTGCACAGCCCCCCAGTATGCAGTGCATGTCACAGCTCCCCATGTTGAGCATGGCTCATTCCACTGCACAGCCACCCCAGTACACAGTGCATGTCAAAAGCTCCCCTGTTCTGCACAACTCATGCCTCTGCAGCCACCCAGTAGACAGTGCATGTCACAGCCCCCTGTTCAGCACAGCTCCTACCTCTGCACAGTCCCCCAGTACACAGTGCATGTCACAGCTCCTCCGTTCAGCACAGCTCATACCTCTGCACAGCCCCCAGTACACAGTGCATATCACAATTTCCTCTGTTCAGCACAGCTCATGCCTACTGCACAGCCCCCAAATTGCACAGTGCATATTGCATGGCTCATACCTCTACAGCCCCAGCACGCAGTGCATATCACAGCTCCCCTGTTCAGCACAGCTCATACCTCTACACAACTGCCCAGTATACAATGCATGTCACAGCTCCCCCCTGTTCAGCACGGATCATACCTCTGCACAGACCCCCCAGTAGACAGTGCATGTAACACCTTCCCCTGTTCTGCATGACGCATACCACTGCACAGACCCTCCTCAGTACACAGTGCACGTCACAGCTCCCCCCTGTTCAGTACAACTCATACCTCTGCACTGCCCCCAAGTACACAGTGCATGTCACAGCTCCCCCCGTTCTGCACAACTCATACCTCTGCTGCAGCCACCCAGTACACAGTGCATGTCACAGCTCCCCCGTTCAGCACAGCTCATACCTCTGCACAGTCCCCCCAGTACACAGTGCAAGTCACAGCTCCCATTCATACGACTCCATACCTCTGCACAGTCCCGCAGTACAGTGCATGTCACAGTTTGTTCTGTTTAGCACAGCTCATAGCTCTGCACAGTCCTCACCCAGTACACAGTGCATGTCACGGCTCCTCCGTTCAGCACAGCTCTTACCTCTGCACAGCCACCCCAGTACACAGTGCATATCACAATTTCCTCTGTTCAGCACAGCTCATACCACTGCACAGCCCCCCCAAGTACACAGTGCATATTGCATGGCTCATACCTCTGTACAGCCACCCCCCCAAGTACACAGTGCATGTCACAGCTGCCCCGTTCAGCACAGCTCATACTTCTGCACAGCCCTCATCACCTGTACTCAAAGCATAATGCATGGCTCATACCTCTGCACAGCCCCATAGTACACAGTGCAAGTCACAGCTCCCCCTGTTCAGCACTGCTCATACCTCTGCACAGCCCGCCAGTATGCAGTGCATGTCACAGCTCCCCCATGTTGAGCATGGCTCATTCCAGCTGCACAGCCACCCCAGTACACAGTGCATGTCAAAGCTCCCCGGTCTGCACAACTCATGCACCTCTGCGCAAGCCCAGTAGACAGTGCATGTCACAGCTCCCCTGTTCAGCACAGCTCCTGCCTCTGCACAGTCCCCCAGTACACAGTGCATGTCACAGCTCCTCCGTTCAGCACAGCTCATGCCTCTGCACAGCCCCCCAGTACACAGTGCATATCACAATTTCCTCTGTTCAGCACAGCTCATACCACTGCACAGCCCCCCCAAGTACACAGTGCATATTGCATGGCTCATACCTCTGCACAGCCCCCCGGTACGCAGTGCATATCACAGCTCCCCCTGTTCAGCACAGCTCATACCTCTACACAACTGCCCAGTATACAATGCATGTCACAGCTCCCCCCTGTTCAGCACGGATCATACCTCTGCACAGACCCCCCAGTAGACAGTGCATGTAACACCTTCCCCTGTTCTGCATGACGCATACTACTGCACAGACCCTCCTCAGTACACAGTGCACGTCACAGCTCCCCTGTTCAGCACAACTCCATGCCTCTGCACCTCCTTAAGTACACAGTGCATGTCACAGCCTCCCCGTTCTGCCAACTCATGCCTCTGGCCACCCAGTACCAGATGCATGTCACAGCTCCCGTTCAGCTCAGCTCATACCTCTGCACAGTCCCCAGTACACAGTGCAAGTCACAGCTCCCCCGTTCAGCACGACTCATACCTCTGCACAGTCCCCGCAGTACACAGTGCATGTCACAGTTTGTTCTGTTTAGCACAGCTCATAGCTCTGCACAGTCCTCACCCAGTACACAGTGCATGTCACAGCTCCTCCGTTCAGCACAGCTCTTACCTCTGCACAGCCACCCCAGTACACAGTGCATATCACAATTTCCTCTGTTCAGCACAGCTCATACCACTGCACAGCCCCCCCAAGTACACAGTGCATACTGCATGGCTCATACCTCTGCACAGCCCCCCAGTACGCAGTGCATATCACAGCTCCCCCTGTTCAGCACAGCTCATACCGCTACACAACTGCCCAGTATACAGTGCATGCCACAGCTCCCCCTGTTCATACGGATCGCCTCTGCACAGACCCCCCCATAGACAGTGCATGTAACACCTTCCCGTTCTGCATGACGCATACCACTGCACAGACCCCCCTCTGCACACAGTGCACGTCACAGCTCCCGTGCTCAGCACAACTCATACCTCTGCACTGCCCCAGTACACAGTGCATGTCACAGCTCCCCTGTTCAGCAAGCTCCTACCTCTGCACAGCCCTCATCATCTGTACTCAGGCATAATGCATGGCTCATACCTCTGCACAGCCCCATAGTACACAGTGCAAGTAACAGCTCCACCTGTTCAGCACAGCTCACCTCTGCACAGCCCCCAGTACGCAGTGCATGTCACAGCTTCCCATGTTGAGGCATGGCTCATTCTGCTGCAGACCACCCAGTACGAGGCATGTCACAGCTCCCCTGTTCAGCACAGCTCATGCCTCTGGACAGCCACCCCACCATTACACAATGCATATCACAGCTCCCCAGATGTTTCCGCTTTGCTCATTACTTTGCTCCGCCCTCACCCAGTACTTAGTGCATGTCACAGCTGCTCCCGTTCAGCGAATCCTACCTCTGCACAGTCCCCAGTACACAGTGCGTGTCACAGTTTCTCTGTTCCAGCACAGCTCATAGCTCTGCACAGCCCCCAGTACACAGTGCATGTCACAGCAACCCTCGTCCAGCACAGATCATACCTCTGCTGGCCCCAGTACACAGTGCATGTCACAGGTTCCGCTGTTCAGCACAGCTCATACCACTGCACAGTCCCCAGTACACAGTGCATGTCATAGCTCCCCCTGTTTAGCAAGGTTCATACCTCTGCAGAGCCACCCTCGCCAGTGCACAGTTTATATATCATAGCTCATGCTTCTGCAGCCCCAGTACACAGTGCATGTCACAGCTCCCCCTGTTCAGCACAGCTCATACCTCTACAGCCCCAGTACACAGTGCATGTGACAGCTCCTCCCGTTCTGCACAACTCATACCTCTGCACAGCCCCAGTACACAGTGCATTCCTGCACCCCTGTTCAACACCAACTCATACCTCTGTACAGCCACCCCACCATTACACAATGCATGTCACAGCTCCCCGTTCAGCACGGCTCATGCCTCTGCACAACCCCACCCATTACCCAGTGCATGTCACAGCTTCCCCTTTCAGCACGACTCATATCTCTGCAGAGTCCCCAGTACCCAGTGCATGTCGCAGTTCCTCCTGTTCAGCACAGCTCATACCTCTACACAGTCCCCAGTACACAGTGCATGTCACAGTTCCCCAAGTTCTGCAAAACTTATACCTCTGCACAGCTTCCCAGAACACAGTGCATGTCACAGCACCCTGTTCAGCACAGCTCATACCTCTGTACAGCCATCCCACCATTACACAATGCATATCACAGTTCCCAGATGTTCAACGCGTTCATGCCTCTGCACAGCCCCACATAGTACACAGTGCTTGTCACAGCTCCCCCATTCAGCACTGCTGATACCTCTGCGCAGCTCCACCAGTACACAGTGCATGTCACAGCTCCCCCTGTTCAGCACAGCTCACACCTCTGCACAGCCCCCCAATACACAGTGCATGTCACAGCTCCCCCTTGTTCAGCACAGCTCATACCTCTGTACAGCCAGCCCCCAAGTGCATAGTGCATATCACAGCTCCCCTGTTCAACAGAGCCCATACCAATGCACAGTCCCATATCACAAGTACAAAGTGCAAACTGCATGACTCATACCTCTGCACAGCCCCCCAGTATACAGTGCATGTCACAGTTCCCACTGTTCAGCAGCTCACATACCTCTGCACAGCACCCCCAGTTCACAGTGCATGTGACAGCTCCACCCTGTTCTGCACAACTCATACCTCTGCCCAGCCCCCCAGTACACAGTGCATGTCACAGCACCCCCTATTCAGCACAGCTTATACCTCTGTACAGCCACCCCACCATTACACAATGCATATCACAGCTCCCAGATGTTCAGCATGGCTCATTACTTTGCACCGCCCCACCTAGTACTTAGTGCATGTCACAGCTGCTCCCGTTCAGCACGACTCCTACCTCTGCACAGTCCCCCCAGTACACAGTGCGTGTCACAGTTTTCTCTGTTCAGCACAGCTCATAGCTCTGCACAGCCCCCCAGTACACAGTGCATGTCACAGGTTCCGCTGTTCAGCACAGCTCATACCACTGCACAGTCCCCCCAGTACACAATGCATGTCATAGCTCCCCTGTTTAGCAAGGCTCATACCTCTGCAGAGCCCCTCGCCAGTGCACAGTTTATATCACATAGCTCATGCTTCTACACAGCCCCCAGTACACAGTGCATGTCACAGCTCCCCCTGTTCAGCACAGCTCATACCTCTGCACAGCCCCCCAGTACACAGTGCATGTGACAGCTCCTCCCTGTTCTGCACAACTCATACCTCTGCACAGCCCCCCAGTACACAGTGCATTTCACTGCACCCCCTGTTCAGCACAGCTCATACCTCTGTACAGCCACCCCACCATTACACAATGCATGTCACAGCTCCCCCGTTCAGCACGGCTCATACCTCTGCACAACCCCCACCCAGTACCCAGTGCATGTCACAGCTTCCACCTTTCAGCATGACTCATATCTCTGCAGAGTCCCCCCAGTACCCAGTGCATGTCGCAGTTCCTCCTGTTCAGCACAGCTCATACCTCTACACAGTCCCCCAGTACACAGTGCATGTCACAGTTCCCCCCAGTTCTGCAAAACTCATACCTCTGCACAGCTTCCCAGAACACAGTGCATGTCACAGCACCCCCTGTTCAGCACAGGTCATACCTCTGTACAGCCATCCCACCATTACACAATGCATATCACAGCTCCCAGATGTTCAGCACGGTTCATACCTCTGCACAGCCCCCACCCAGTACACAGTGCTTGTCACAGCTCCCCCCGTTCAGCACTGCTGATACCTCTGCACAGCTCCACCAGTACACAGTGCATGTCACAGCTCCCCCTGTTCAGCACAGCTCATACTGCTGCACAGCCCCTCACCAGAACACAGTTTATATCGCATAGCTCATGCTTCTACACAGCCCACCAATACACAGTACATGTTACAGCTCTCCCTGTCCAGCATGGCTCACACCTTTGCAAAGCCCCCCCCAGTACACAGTGCATATCACAGCTCCTCCTGTTCAGCACAGCTCATACCTCTGCTCAACTTCCCAGTACACAGTGCATATCACAGCTCCCCCTGTTCTGCATGACTCATACCTCTGCCCAGTTCCCTGTACACAGTGCATGTCACAGCTCCCCTCTTTTCAGCATGGCTCTTACCTCTGCACAGACCCCCACTAGACAGTGCATCATCACAGCTTCCCCTGCACTGACCAACACCTCCTGCAAAGCCCTCCTCAGTACACAGTGAATGTCACTGCTGGGATGTATAGGCAGGGCATCACCAGCAGAAAAGGGAGGTCATAATTCCCGCTGTAAGACACTAGTGAGGCCCCACCTGGAGTACAGCGTACAGTTCTGGAGACCATACCTACGTATGGACAAAGACAGGGTAGAGAAGGGTCAGAGGAGGGCAAAAAGATGGTACATGGATTGCATCACAAGTCCTTTGAAGACAGGTTGAAGGAACTGAACATGTACTCCTGGAGCAGAGGAGGAGAGAGGATATGATAGAGACATACAAGTATCTTACAGGGAGGAACAGGGTGCAGGAAAACTCTATTTTAAGCGAAAAAGATGTTCCAGGACTAGAGGTATGGGATGAAGTTGGAGGAGGGACGATTCAGAGGAAACATGAGAAAGAATTTCTTCACAGAATGGGTGGTGGACAAGGGTAACACCCTGCCAGAGGAAGTGGTGGTGCTGAAACAATCACGGGACTTAGAAGCATGGGATAGACATAAAGGAATTCTGGAGGTCAGGGGTAACGGGCAACAGACTTCTAGGAAAACAAACTGAACTTACAAGCTCAAATGGGCAGACTGGGTGGGCCATAGGCCCTTATCTGCTGACACTGTCTATGTATCTATGTCACAGTTCCCCCCTGTTTAGCATGGCTCATACCTCGGCACAGCCCCACCCAGTACACAGTGCATGTCACAGCTCTCCCTGTTCAGCACAGCTAAAAGTTCTGCACAGCCCCCCAGTACACAGTGCATGTCACAGCTCCCCCCGTCCAGTACAGCTCATACCTCTGCACAGACCCCCGTGCACAGTGCATGTCACAGGTACCTCTGTTCAGCACAGCTCATACCACTGAACAGTCCCCAGGTTCACAGTGCATGTCATAGCTCCCCCCTGTTTAGCAAGGCTCATACCACTGCAGATCCCCCCTCGACAGTGCATAGTTTATATCGCATAGCTCATGCTTCTTCACAGTCCCCCAGTACACAGTGCATGTCACAGCTCCCCCTGTTCAGCACAGCTCATACCTCTGCACAGCCCCCCAGAACACAGTGCATGTGACAGATCCCCCATGTTCTGCACAACTCATACCTCTGCACAGCCCCCCAGTACACAGTACATGTCACAGCACCCCATGTTCAGCACAGCTCATACCTCTGTACAGCCACTCCACCATTACACAATGCATATCACAGCTCCCCCGTTCAGCACAACTCATATCTCTGCACAGCCCCCACCCAGTAGACAGTGCATGTCACAGCTCCCTCTGTTCAACACAGCTCATATCTCTGCACAGCCCCCCAGTACACAGTGCATGTCACAGATCCCCCACTTCAGCACAGCTCATACCTCTGCACAGCCCCCAGTACACAGTGCATGTGACAGCTCCTCCCTGTTCTGCACAACTCATACCTCTGCACAGTCCCCAGTACACATACATGTCACAGCACCCCGTGTTCAGCACAGCTCATACCTCTGTACAGCCACGCCACTATTACACAATGCACATCACAGCACAGATGTTCAGCATGGTTCATACCTCTGCACAGCCCCACCCAGTACACAGTGCATGTCACAGCTCCCCGTTCAGCATGACTCATACCTCTGCACAGTCCCCCAGTACACAGTGCATGTCACAGTTCCCCTCAGTTCTGCAACTCATGCCTCTGCACAGCTTCCCAGTACTCAGTGCATGTCACAGCACCCCTGTTCAGCACAGCTCATACCTCTGTACAAGCGTCCCACCATTACGCAATGCATATCACAGCTCCAAATGTTCAGCACGGTTCATAATTTCTGCACAGCTCCCCACTCAGCACACAGTATGTCACAGCTCAGCCTGTTCAGCACAGCTCATACCTCTGCACAGCCCCATAGTACACAGTGCATGTCATAGCTCCCCCCTGTTTAGCACGGCTCATACCGCTGCACAGCCCCCCTCGCCAGTGCACAGTTTATTTCGCATAGTTCATGCTTCTACACAGCCCCCCAGCACACAGTGCATGTCACAGCTCCCCCTGTTCAGCACAGCTGATATTTCTGCACAGCCCACCAGTACACAGTACATGTGACAGCTCCCCCTGTTCAGCACAGCTCATACCTCTGTACAGCCACCCCACCATTACACAATGCATATCCACAGCTCCAAGATGTTCCTTACGACTCCTTAACTCTACACAGCCCCCAGTGCAGTGCATGTCACAGTTCCCCGTTCTTCTACAACTCATACCTCTGCACAGCCCCAGTACACAGTGCGTAATCATAACTCCCCCCTGTTAAGCCTGGCTAAAACAGTACCTCTGCACAGCCCCAGAACACCAGTGCATGTCACAGATCTGTCTGCATAGCCTGCTACCTGTACAATGCCCCCAGTGAACAGCATATCATAGCCCCCGTTCAGCACTGCTCATACCTCTACACAACTGCAAAGCACACAGTGCATGTCACAGCCCCCTGTTCAGCACGGATCATGCCTCTGCACAGACCCCCAGTAGACAGTGCATGTAACAGCTCCCTGTTCTGCATGACGCATACCTCTGCACAGACCCTCCTCAGTACACAGTGCATGTCACAGCTCCCCCCTGTTCAGCACAACTCATACCTCTGCACAGCCCCCCATTACACAGTGCATGTCACAGCTCCCCCTTGTTCAGCACAGCTCATACCTCTGAACAGCCACACCCCCTAGTACACAGTACATGTCACAGCTCCCCCTGTTCAGCAAAGCTCATACCTCTGCACAGCCCTCATCACCTGTACTCAGAGCATAATGCATGGCTCATACCTCTGCACAGCCCCATAGCTCACAGTGCAAGTCACGGCTCCCCCTGTTCAGCACAGCTCATACCTCTAAACAGCCCCCCAGTATGCAGTGCACATCACAGCTCCCCCATGTTGAGCATGGCTCAATCCGCTGCACAGCCACCGCAGTACACAGTTCATGTCACAGCTCCCTGTTCCTGCGCAACTCAGCCCTGCGCAGCCACCCAGTACAGTGCATGTCAAAGCTCCTGCTCAGCAGCTCATACCTCTGTACAGCCACCCCCCAAGTACACAGTGCATGTCACAGCTGCCCCGTTCAGCACAGCTCATACTTCTGCACAGCCCTCATCACCTGTACTCAGAGCATAATGCATGGCTCATACCTCTGCACAGCCCCATAGTACACAGTGCAAGTCACAGCTCCCCCTGTTCAGCACTGCTCATACCTCTGCACAGCCCCCCAGTATGCAGTGCATGTCACAGCTCCCCCATGTTGAGCATGGCTCATTCCGCTGCACAGCCACCCCCAGTACACAGTGCATGTCAAAGCTCCCCCCGTTCTGCACAACTCATACCTCTGCGCAGCCACCCAGTAGACAGTGCATGTCACAGCTCCCCCTGTTCAGCACAGCTCCTACCTCTGCACAGTCCCCCCAGTACACAGTGCATGTCACAGCTCCTCCGTTCAGCACAGCTCATACCTCTGCACAGCCCCCCCAGTACACAGTGCATATCACAATTTCCTCTGTTCAGCACAGCTCTACCACTGCACAGCCCCCAAGTACAGTGCATATTGCATGGCTCATACCTCTGCACACCTCTCGGCACGCAGTGCATATCACAGCTCCCCTGTTCAGCACAGCTCATACCTCACACAACTGCCCAGTATACAATGCATGTCACAGCTCCCCTGTTCAGCACGGATCATACCTCTGCACAGACCCCCAGTAGACAGTGCATGTAACACCTTCCCTGTTCTGCATGGCGCTACCACTGCACAGACCCTCCTCAGTACACAGTGCAGTCCACAGCTCCCCCTGTTCAGCACAACTCATGCCTCTGCACTGCCCCCAAGTACACAGTGCATGTCACAGCTCCCCCCGTTCTGCACAACTCATACCTCTGCTCAGCCACCCAGTACACAGTGCATGTCACAGCTCCCCCGTTCAGCACAGCTCATACCTCTGCACAGTCCCCCCAGTACACAGTGCAAGTCACAGCTCCCCCGTTCAGTACGACTCATACCTCTGCACAGTCCCCGCAGTACACAGTGCATGTCACAGTTTGTTCTGTTTAGCACAGCTCATAGCTCTGCACAGTCCTCACCCAGTACACAGTGCATGTCACAGCTCCTCCGTTCAGCACAGCTCTTGCCTCTGCACAGCCACCCCAGTACACAGTGCATATTGCATGAGCTCCATGCCTCTGCACAGCAGCCCCCAGTCGCGGTTACATCCACAGCTCCCCTGTTCAGCACAGCTCATGCCGCTACACAACTGCCCAGTATACAGTGCATGCCACAGCTCCCCCTGTTCACACGGATCATGCCTCTGCACAGACCCCCCATAGGCAGTGCATGCAACACCTTCCCCGTTCTGCATAGCGCATACCACTGCACAGACCCTCCTCAGCACACAGTGCACGTCACAGCTCCCCTGTGCTCAGCACAACTCATACCTCTGCACTGCCCCCAAGTACACAGTGCATGTCACAGCTCCCCCTGTTCAGCACAGCTCCTACCTCTGCACAGCCCTCATCATCTGTACTCAGAGCATAATGCATGGCTCATACCTCTGCACAGCCCCATAGTACACAGTGCAAGTAACAGCTCCACCTGTTCAGCACAGCTCATACCTCTGCACAGCCCCCCAGTATGCAGTGCATGTCACAGCTTCCCCATGTTGAGCATGGCTCATTCTGCTGCACAGCCACCCCCAGTACACAGTGCATGTCACAGCTCCCCCTGTTCAGCACAGCTCATACCTCTGTACAGCCACCCCACCATTACACAATGCATATCACAGCTCCCAGATGTTCCGCATTGCTCATTACTTTGCTCCGCCCTCACCCAGTACTTAGTGCATGTCACAGCTGCTCCCGTTCAGCACGAATCCTACCTCTGCACAGTCCCCCCAGTACACAGTGCGTGTCACAGTTTTCTCTGTTCAGCACAGCTCATAGCTCTGCACAGCCCCCCCAGTACGCAGTGCATGTCACAGCAACCCTCGTCCAGCACAGATCATACCTCTGCACAGCCCCCCCAGTACACAGTGCATGTCACAGGTTCCGCTGTTCAGCACAACTCATACCACTGCACAGTCCCCCCAGTACACAGTGCATGTCATAGCTCCCCCCTGTTTAGCAAGGTTCATACCTCTGCAGAGCCACCCTCGCCAGTGCACAGTTTATATATCATAGCTCATGCTTCTGCACAGCCCCCAGTACACAGTGCATGTCACAGCTCCCCCTGTTCAGCACAGCTCATACCTCTCACTGCCCCAGTACACAGTGCATGTGACAGCTCCTCCCGTTCTGCACAACTCTTACCTCTGCACAGCCCCAGTACACAGTGCATTCCTGCACCCCTGTTCAACACCAACTCATGCCTCTGTACAGCCACCCCACCATTACACAATGCATGTCACAGCTCCCCGTTCAAGCGGCTCATGCCTCTGCACAACCCCACCCATACCCAGTGCATGTCACAGCTTCCCCTTTCAGCACGACTCATCTCTGCAGAGTCCCCAGTACCCAGTGCATGTCGCAGTTCCTCCTGTTCAGCACAGCTCATACCTCTACACAGTCCCCCAGTACACAGTGCATGTCACAGTTCCCCCCAGTTCTGCAAAACTTATACCTCTGCACAGCTTCCCAGAACACAGTGCATGTCACAGCACCCCCTGTTCAGCACAGCTCATACCTCTGTACAGCCATCCCACCATTACACAATGCATATCACAGTTCCCAGATGTTCCAGCCACAGTTGCATCTCTGCACAGCCCCACATAGTACACAGTGCTTGTCACAGCTCCCCATTCAGCACTGCTGATACCTCTGCATAGCTCCACCAGTACACAGTGCATGTCACAGCTACCCCTGTTCTGCACAGCTCATACATGCTGCACAGCCCCCTCAACAGAACACAGGTTTATATCGCATAGCTCATGCTTCTACACAGCCCCCAATACACAGTGCACAAGTAGCAGCTCTCCCTGTCCAGCATGGCTCACACCTTTGCAAAGCCCCCAGTACACAGTGCATATCACAGCTCCTCCTGTTCAGCACAGCTCATACCTCTGCTCAACTGCCCAGTACACAGTGCATATCACAGCTCCCCCTGTTCTGCATGACTCATACCTCTGCCCAGTCCCCTGTACACAGTGCATGTCACAGCTCCCCTCTGTTCAGCATGGCTCATACCTCTGCACAGACCCCCCACTAGACAGTGCATGTCACAGCTTCCCCTGTTCTGCATGACCAACACCTCTGCACAGCCCTCCTCTGTTCACAGTGAATGTCACTGCTGGGATGTACAGGCAGGGGCATCACCAGCAGGAAAAGGGAGGTCATAATTCCGCTATAAAACACTAGTGAGGCTCCACCTGAGTACAGTGTACAGTTCGGAGACCATACCCACGTATGGACATAGACAGGGTAGAGAAGGTTCAGAGGAGGGCAAAAGAGATGGTGCATGGATTGCATCACAAGTCCTTTGAAGACAGGTTGAAGGAACTGAACATGTACTCCCTGGAGCAGAGGAGGGAGAGAGGGGATATGATAGAGACATACAATTATCTTACAGGGAGGAACAGGGTGCAGGAAAACTCTATTTTTAAGTGAAAAAGATGTTCCAGGACTAGAGGGTATGGGATGAAGTTGGAGGGAGGACGATTCAGAGGAAACATGAGAAAGAATTTTTCACAGAATGGGTGGTGGACAAGGGTAACACCCTGCCAGAGGAAGTGGTGGGGCTGAAACAATCACGGGACCTAAGAAAGCATGGGATAGACATAAAGGAATTCTGGAGGTCAGGGGTAGAGGGCAACAGACTTCTAGGAAAACAAACTGAACTTACAAGCTCAAATGGGCGAACTGGGTGGGCCATAGGCCCTTATCTGCCGACACTGTCTATGTATCTATGTCACAGTTCCCCTGTTTAGCATGGCTCATACCTCTGCACAGCCCACCCAGTACACAGTGCATGTCACAGCTCCCCTGTTCAGCACAGCTAATAGTTCTGCACAGCCCCCAGAACACAGTGCATGTCACAGATCCCCGTCCAGTAAAGCTCATGCCTCTGCACAGACCCCCGTACACAGTGCATGTCACAGGTACCTCTGTTTAGCACAGCTCATACCACTGAACAGTCCCCCAGGTTCACAGTGCATGTCATAGCTCCCCCTGTTTAGCAAGGCTCATACCACTGCAGATCCCCTCGACAGTGCATAGTTTATATCGCATAGCTCATGCTTCTTCACAGTCCCCCAGTACACAGTGCATGTCACAGCTCCCCTGTTCAGCAACAGCTCATACCTCTGCACAGCCCCCAGAACACAGTGCATGTGACAGATCCCCATGTTCTGCACAACTCAATCCTCTGCACAGCCCCCAGTACACAGTACATGTCACAGCACCCCATGTTCAGCACAGCTCATACCTCTGTACAGCCACTCCACCATTACACAATGCATATCACAGCTCCCTGTTCAGCACAACTCATACATCTGCACAGCCCCACCCAGTAGACAGTGCATGTCACAGCCCTCTGTTCAGCACAGCTCATACCTCTGCACAGCCCCCCAGTACACAGTGCATGTCACAGATCCCCCACTTCAGCACAGCTCATACCTCTGCACAGCCCCCAGTACACAGTGCATGTGACAGCTCCTCCCTGTTCTGCACAACTCATACCTCTGCACAGCCCCCCAGTACACAGTACATGTCACAGCACCCCGTGTTCAGCACAGCTCATACCTCTGTACAGCCACTCCACTATTACACATTGCATATCACAGCACCCAGATGTTCAGCATGGTTCATACCTCTGCACAGCCCCCACCCAGTACACAGTGCATGTCACAGATCCCCAGTTCAGCATGACTCATACCTCTGCACAGTCCCCCCAGTACACAGTGCATGTCACAGTTCCCCTCAGTTCTGCACAACTCATACCTCTGCACAGCTTCCCAGTACTCAGTGCATGTCTCAGCACCCCCTGTTCAGCACAGCTCATACCTCTGTACAGCCATCCCACCATTACACAATGCATATCACAGCTCCCAAATGTTCAGCATGGTTCATACCTCAGCACAGCCCCCACCCAGTACACAGTGCTTGTCACAGCTCCCCCCGTTCAGCACAGTTCACACATCTGCACAGCCCCGTACACAGTGCATGTCACAGCTCAGCCTGTTCAGCACAGCTCATACCTCTGCACAGCCCCCCCAGTACACAGTGCATGTCTTAGCTCCCCCCTGTTTAGCACTGCTCATACCTCTGCACAGCCCCATAGTACACAGTTCATGTCCTAGATCCCCTGTTTGAAGACAAGGCTCATACCATGCACAACCCCCGCCAGTGGACAGTTTATTTCGTATAGTTCATGCTTCTCACACAGCCCCCAAGCACACAGTGCATGTCACAGCACCCCCTGTTCAGCACAGCTGATATTTCTGCACAGCCCACCAGTACACAGTACATGTGACTGCTCCCCCTGATCAGCACAGCTCATACCTCTGTACAGCCACCCCACCATTACACAATGCATATCACAGCTCCAAGATGTTCAGCACGGCTGATAACTCTACACAGCCCCCCCAGTACACAGTGCATGTCACAGTTCCCCCCTGCTCAACCCAACTCATACCTCTGCACAGTCTCCCAGTACGCAGTGCATGCCACAGTTTCTACTGTTCAGCACAGCTCATAGCTCTGCACAGCCCCACCCAGTACACAGTGCATGTCGTTTCCCGTTCCAGCACGACTCATTCCTCTGCACAGTCTCTGCAGTACACAGTGCATACCACAGTTTCTTCCGTTCAGCACAGCTCATAGCTCTACACAGCCCCCAGTACACAGTGCATGTCACAGCTCCCCGTTCAGAACAGCTCATACCTCTGCACAGCCCCCAGTACACAGTGCATGTCACAGATCCCCTGTTCGGCTGAGCTCACACCTTTGCACAATGCCCCAGTGCAGTATATATCACAGCTCCCCCTGCTCAGCACTGCTCATACCTCTACACAACTGCAACAGTACACAGTGCATGTCACAGCTCCCCCCTGTTCAGCACAGCTCATACCTCTGCACAGACCCACAGTAGACAGTGCATCTACCAGCTTCCCTGTTCTGCATGACGCATATCCTCTGCACAGACCCTCCTCAGTACACAGTGCATGTCACAGCTCCCCATGTTCAGCACAGCTCATACCTCTGAACAGCCACACACCCTAGTACACAGTACAGCATCACAGCTCCCCCTGTTCAGCACAGCTCATACCTCTGCACAGCCCTCATCACCCTGTACTCAGAGCATAATGCATGGCTCATACCTCTGCACAGCCCCATAGTTCACAGTGCAAGTCCAAGCTCCCCTGTTCAGCACAGCTCATACCTCTAAACAGCCCCCCAGTACGCAGTGCACATCACAGCTCCCCCATGTTGAGCATGGCTCAATCCGCTGCACAGCCACCCGCAGTACACAGTTCATGTCACAGCTCCCCCTGTTCTGCACAACTCATACCTCTGCGCAGCCACCCAGTACACAGTGCATGTCAAAGCTCCCCCTGCTCAGCACAGCTCATACCTCTGTACAGCCACCCCCCCAAGTACACAGTGCATGTCACAGCTGCCCCGTTCAGCACAGCTCATACTTCTGCACAGCCCTCATCACCTGTATTCAGAGCATAATGCATGGCTCATACCTCTGCACAGCCCCATAGTACACAGTGCAAGTCACAGCTCCCCCTGTTCAGCACTGCTCATACCTCTGCACAGCCCCCCAGTATGCAGTGCATGTCACAGCTCCCCCATGTTGAGCATGGCTTATTCCGCTGCACAGCCACCCCCAGTACACAGTGCATGTCAAAGCTCCCCCGTTCTGCACAACTCATACCTCTGCGCAGCCACCCAGTACACAGTGCATGTCACAGCTCCCCCTGTTCAGCACAGCTCATACCTCTGCACAGTCCCCCCAGTACGCAGTGCATGTCACAGCTCCTCCGTTCAGCACAGCTCATACCTCTGCACAGCCCCCCAGTACACAGTGCATATCACAATTTCCTCTGTTCAGCACAGCTCATACCACTGCACAGCCCCAAAGTACACAGTGCATATTGCATGCCAACATGCCTCTGCATAGCCCCCAGTGCAGTGCATATCACAGCTCCCCTGTTCAGCTACAGCTCATACCTCTACACAACTGCCCAGTATACAGTGCATGTCACAGATCCCCCATGTTCAGCACGGATCATACCTCTGCACAGACCCCCGAGTAGACAGTGCATGTAACACCTTCCCCTGTTCTGCACGACGCATACCACTGCACAGACCCTCCTCAGTACACAGTGCACGTCACAGCTCCCCCCTGTTCAGCACAAATCATACCTCTGCACTGCCCGCAAGTACACAGTGCATGTCACAGCTCCACCTGTTCAGCACAGCTCCTACCTCTGCACAGCCCTCATCATCTGTACTCAGAGCATAATGCATGGCTCATACCTCTGCACAGCCCCATAGTATACAGTGCAAGTCAAAGCTCCACCTGTTCAGCACTGCTCATACCTCTGCACAGCCCCCAGTACGCAGTGCATGTCAGAGCTACCCCATGTTGAGCATGGTTCATTCCGCTGCACAGCCACCCCCAGTACACAGTGCATGTCACAGCTCCCACTGTTCAGCACAGCACATACCTCTGTACAGCCACCCCACCAGTACACAATGCATGTCACAGCTCCCCGTTCAGCAAGGCTCATACCTCTGCACAGCTCACCAGTACACAGTGCGACGGCCAGCTTCCTTGTTCTGCACAGTTCATACCACTGCACAGCCCCGGTACACAGTGCAAGTCACAGCCCCACCCGTTTAACATGGTTCATACCTCTGCACAGTCCCCAGTACAAAGTGTATGCCACAGCTCCACCGGTTCAGCACAGGTCATACCTCTGCTTAGCCCACCCTCAGTACACAGTGCATGTCACAGCCCCCTGCTCAGCACAGCTCATACCTCTGTACAGCCACCCCCCAAGTACACAGTGCATGTCAAGGCTGCCCGTTCAGCACAGCTCATACTCTGCACAGCCCTCATCACCTGTACTCAGAGCATAATGCATGGCTCATACCTCTGCACAGCCCCATAGTACACAGTGCAAGTCACAGCTCCTGTTCAGCACTGCTCATGTCCTCTGCATAGCCCCCAGTATGCAGTGCATGTCACAGCACTCCCATGTTGAGCATGGCTCATTCCACTGCACAGCCACCCCCAGACACAGTGCATGTCACAGCTCCCCATTCTGCACAACTCATACCTCTGCGCAGCCACCCAGTACACAGGGGCATGTCACAGCCCCCTGTTCAGCACAGCTCATACCTCTGCACAGTCCCCCAGTACACAGTGCAAGTCACAGCTCCTCGTTCAGCACGACTCATACCTCTGCGCAGTCCCCGCAGTACACAGTGCATGTCACAGTTTGTTCCGTTCAGCACAGCTCACACCTCTGCACAGCCCCCAGTACACAGTGCATATCACAATTTCCTCTGTTCAGCACAGCTCATCCACTGCACAGCCCCCCAAGTACACAGTGCATATTGCATGGCTCATACCTCTGCACAGCCCCAGTACGCAGTGCATATCACAGCTCCCCTGTTCAGCACAGCTCATGCCTCTACACAACTGCCCAGTATACAGTGCATGCCACAGCTCCCCGTTCAGCACTGGATCATACCTCTGCACAGACCCCAGTAGACAGTGCATGTAACACCTTCCCTGTTCTGCATGACGCATACCACTGCACAGACCCTCCTCAGTACACAGTGCACGTCACAGCTCCCCCCTGTTCAGCACAACTCATACCTCTGCACTGCCCCCAAGTACACAGTGCATGTCACAGCTCCCCCTGTTCAGCACAGCTCCTACCTCTGCACAGCCCTCATCATCTGTACTCAGAACATAATGCATGGCTCATATCTCTGCACAGCCCCATAGTACACAGTGCAAATCACAGCTCCACCTGTTCAGCACTGCTCATACCTCTGCACAGCCCCCCAGTACGCAGTGCATGTCACAGCTCCGCCATGTTGAGCATGGCTCATTCCGCTGCACAGCCACCCCCAGTACTCAGTGCATGTCACAGCTTCCCTGTTCAGCACAGCTCATACCTCTGTACAGCCACCCCACCAGTACACAATGCATGTCACAGCTCCCCATTCAGCACGGCTCATACCCCCTGCACAGCTCCACCAGTACACAGTGCATGTCACAGCTTCCCTTGTTCTGCACAGTTCATACCACTGCACAGCCCCGGCACACAGTGCAAGTCACAGCCCCACCCGTTTAACATGGTTCATACCTCTGCACAGCCCCCCCAGTACAAAGTGTATGCCACAGCTCCACCGGTTCAGCACAGGTCATACCTCTGCTTAGCCCACCCCCAGTACACAGTTCATGTCACAGCTCCCCCTGTTCTGCACAACTCATACCTCTCCACAGCCACCCAGGACACAGTGCATGTCACAGCTCCCCCTGCTCAGCATAGCTCATACCTCTGTACAGCCACCCCCCAAGTACACCGTGCATGTCACAGCTGCCCCGTTCAGCACAGCTCATACTTCTGCACAGCCATCATCACCAGTACTCAGAGCATAATGCATGGCTCATACCTCTGCACAGCCCCATAGTACACAGTGCAAGTCACAGCTCCCCCTGTTCAGCACAGCTCATACCTCTGCATAGCCCCTCAGTATGCAGTGCATGTCACAGATCCCCCATGTTGAGCATGGCTCATTCCACTGCACAGCCACCCCCAGTACACAGTGCATGTCACAGCTCCCCTGTTCTGCACACTCTCGCCTCTGCAGGCCACCCAGTAGACAGTGCATGTCACAGCTCCCCTTTTCAGCACAGCTCATACCTCTGCACAGTCCCCAGTACTCTGTGCATGTCACAGTTTGTTCTGTTCAGCACAGCTCATAGCTCTGCACAGTCCCACCCAGTACACAGTGCATGTCACAGCTCCTCTGTTCAGCTACAGCTCATACCTCTGCACAGCCCCCCAGTACACAGTGCATATCAAATTTCCTCTGTTCAGCACAGCTCATACCACTGCACAGCCCCCCCAAGTACACTATGCATATTGCAAGGCTCATACCTCTGCACAGCCCACCAGCACACAGTGCATATCACAGCTCCCCCTGTTCAACACAGCTCATACCTCTACACAACTGCCCAGTATACAGTGCATGTCACAGCTCCCCCCAGTTCTGCACGGATCATACCTCTGCACAGACCCCCCAGTAGACAGTGCATGTAACAGCTTCCCCTGTTCTGCAGGACGCATACCACTGCACAGACCCTCCTCAGTACACAGTGCACGTCACAGCTCCCCCCTGTTCAGCACAACTCATACCTCTGCACAGCCCTCATCATCTGTACTCAGAAGATAATGCATGGCTCATACCTCTGCACAGCCCCATAGTACACAGTGCAAGTCACAGCTCCACCTGTTCAGCACTGCTCATACCTCTGCACAGCCGCACAGTATGCAGTGCATGTCACAGCTCCCCCATGTTGAGCATGGCTCATTCCGCTGCTCAGCCACCCCCAGTACACAGTGCATGTCACAGCTCCCCCTGTTCAGCACAGCTCATACCTCTGTACAGCCACCCCACCAGTACACAATGCATGTCACAGCACCCTGTTCAGCACGGCTCATACCTCTGCACAGCTCCACCAGTACACAGTGCATGTCACAGCTTCCCTTGTTCTGCACAGTTCATACCACTGCACAGCCCCGTGCACAGTGCAAGTAACAGCTCCCACACCGTTTAACATGGTTCATACCTCTGCACAGCCCAGTACAAAGTGTATGCCACAGCTCCACTGGTTCAGCACCGGTCATACCTCTGCTTAGCCCCACCTCAGTACACTGAGTGCATGTCACAGCTCCCCTGTTTAACATGGCTCATAGCTCTGCACATACCCCCCAGTACAAAGTGCAAAGTGCATGTCACAGCTTCCCCTGCTCAGCACAGCTCATACATCTGCACAACTCCCCCACCAGTACACAGTGCATGTCACAGCTCCCCCTGTTCAGCACAGCTCATACCTCTGTGGAGCCACCCCTCAGTACACTGTGCATGTCACATCTCCCCCCTGTTCCACATGGATCATACCTCTGCACAGCCCCCCAGTACCCAGTGCATGTCACAGCTCCCCTCTGTTCAGCACGATTCATACCTCTGCACAGACCCCCCAGTAGACAGTGCATGTAACAGCTTCTCCTGTTCTGCATGACGCATACCTCTGCACAGACCCTCCTCAGTACACAGTGTATGTCACAGCTCCCCCGTTCAGCACGGCTCATACCTCTGCACAGCTCCACCAGTACACAGTGTATGTCACAGCTTCCCTTGTTCTGCACAGTTCATACCACTGCACAGCCCCCCGGTACACAGTGCAAGTCACAGCTCCCACCCCGTTTAACATGGTTCATGCCTCTGCACAGCCCCCAATATAAAGTGTATGCCAGCTCCACCGATTCAGCACAGCTCATACCTCTGCTTAGCCCACCCTCAGTACACTGTGCATGTCACAGCTTCCCCCTGTTTAACATGGCTCATACCTCTGCACAGACCCCCCCAGTACACAGTGCATGTCACAGCTTCCCCTACTCAGCACAGCTCATACATCTGTACAACTCCCCCACCAGTACACAGTGAATGTCACAGCTCCCCCTGATCAGCACAGCTCATACCTCTGTGTAGCCACCCCTCAGTACACTGTGCATGTCACATCTCCCCCCTGTTCCACATGGATCATACCTCTGCACAGCCCCCCAGTACCCAGTGCATGTCACAACTCCCCCCTGTTCAGCATGGTTCATACATCTGCACAGAACCCCCAGTAGACAGTGCATGTAACAGCTTCCCCTGTTCTGCATGACGCATACCTCTGCACAGACCCTCCTCAGTACAAAGTGCATGTCACAGCTCCCCCTGTTCGGCACAGCTCCTACCTCTGCTCAGCCCTCATCATCTGTACTCAGAAGATAATGCATGGCTCATACCTCTGCACAGCCACATAGTACACAGTGCAAGTCACAGCTCCACCTGTTCAGCACTGCTCATACCGCTGCACAGGCCCCCAGTACACAGTGCATGTCACAGCTCCCCCTGTTCAGCACAGCTCATACCTCTGTACAGCCACCCCACCAGTACACAGTGCATGTCACAGCTCACCCGTTCAGCACGGCTCATACCTCTGCACAGCTCCACCAGTACACAGTGTATGTCATAGCTTCCCTTGTTCTGCACAGTTCATACCACTGCACAGCCCCAGGGTACACAGTACAAGTCACAGCTCCCACCCCATTTAACATGGTTCATACCTCTGCACAGACCCCCCAGTATACAGTGCATGTCACAGCTTCCCCTGCTCAGCACAGCTCATACCTTTGTGTAACCACCCCTCAGTACACTGTGCGTGTCACATCTCCCCCCTGATCCACATGGATCATACCTCTGCACAGCCCCCCAGTACCCAGTGCATGTCACAGCTCCCCCCTGTTCAGCACGGTTCATACCTCTGCACAGACCCCCAGTAGTCAGTGCATGTAACAGCTTCCCCTGTTCTGCATGACGCATACCTCTGCACAGACCCTCCTCAGTACACAGTGCATGTCACAGCTCCCCCCTGTTCAGCACAACTCATACCTCTGCACAGCCCCCCAGTACACAGTGCATGTCACAGATCCCTCTTGTTCAGCACAGCTCATACCTCTGAACAGCCACTCCCCCTAGTACACAGTACATGTCACAGCTCCCCCTGTTCAGCACAGCTCATACCTCTGCACAGCCCTCATCACCTGTACTCAGAGCATAATGTATGGCTCATACCTCTGCACAGCCCCATATTCACAGTGCAAGTCACAGCTCCCCTGTTCAGCACAGCTCATACCTCTGCACAACCCCCAGTACGCAGTGCACATCACAGCTCCCCCATGTTGAGCATGGCTCATTCCGCTGCACAGCAACTCCCAGTACACAGTGCATGTCTCAGCTCCCCCTGTTCTGCACAACTCATACCTCTGCGCAGCCACCCAGTACACAGTGCATGTCACAGCTCCCCCTGCTCAGCACAGCTCATACCTCTGTACAGCCACCCCCACAAGTACACAGTGCATGTCACAGCTCTCCCTGTTCAGCACAGCTCATACCGCTGCACAGCCCTCATCACCTGCACTCAGAGCATAATGCATAGCTCATACCTCTGCACAGCCCCAAAGTACACAGTGCATGTCACAGCTCCACCTGTTCAGCACAGCTCATACCTCTGTACAGCCACCCCACCTGTACACAGAGCATGTCACAGCTACCCATTTCAGCACGACTCATACCTCTGCACAGTCCCCCCAGTACACAGTGCATGTCACAGTTTCTTCTGTTCAGCACAGCTCATAGCTCTGCACAGCCCCAAACCAGTACACAGTGCATGTCACAGCTCCCCCGTTCAGCACAGCTCATACCTCTGCACAGCCCCCCAGTACACAGTGCGTATCACAGGTTCCTCTGTTCAGCACAGCTCATACCACTGCACAGCCCCCCAGTACACAATGCATGTCATAGCACCCCCCTGTTAAGCACGGCTCATACAGTACCTCTGCACAGCCCCCAGTACACAGTGCATATCACAGCTCCCCCTGTTCAGCACAGCTCATACCTCTACACAACTGCCCAGTACACAGTGCATGTCACAGCTCCCCCCTGTTCAGCACGGATCATACCTCTGCACAGACCTTCCAGTAGACAGTGCATGTAACAGCTTCCCCTGTTCTGCATGACGATACCACTGCACAGACCCTCCGTACACAGTGCACGTCACAGCTCCACCCTGTTCAGCACAACTCATACCTCTGCACAGCCCCAGTACACAGTGCATGTCACAGCTCCCCCTTGTTCAGCACAGCTCATACCTCTGTAGAGCCACCCTCCCAAGTACACAGTGCATGTCACAGCTCCCCCTGTTCAGCACAGCTCCTACCTCTGCACAGCCCTCATCATCTGTACTCAGAACATAATGCATGGCTCATACCTCTGCACAGCCCCATAGTACACAGTGCAAGTCACAGCTCCACCTGTTCAGCACTGCTCATACCTCTGCACAGCCCCCAGTATGCAGTGCATGTCACAGCTCCCCCATGTTGAGCATGGCTCATTCCGCTGCACAGCCACCCCCAGTACACAGTGCATGTCACAGCTCCCCCTGTTCAGCACAGCTCATACCTCTGTACAGCCACCCCACCAGTACACAGTGCATGTCACAGCTCCCCCATTCAGCACGGCTCATACCTCTGTACAGCTCCACCAGTACAAAGCACATGTCATAGCTTCCCTTGTTCTGCACAGTTCATACCACTGCACAGCCCCCCCGGTACACAGTGCAAGTCACAGCTCCCACCCCGTTTAACATGGTTCATACCTCTGCACAGCCCCGCCACTACACAGTGTATGCCACAGCTCCACCAGTTCAGCACAGGGCACACCTCTGCTTAGCCCACCCTCAGTACACTGTGCATGTCACAGCTCCCCCCTGTTTAACATGGCTCATACCTCTGCACAGACCCCCCCAGTACACAGTGCATGTCACAGCTTCCCCTGCTCAGCGCAGCTCATACATCTGCACAACTCCCCCACCAGTACACAGTGCATGTCACAGCTCCCCCTCTTCAGCACAGCTCATACCTCTATGTAGCCGCCCCTCAGTACACTGTGCATGTCACGTCTCCCACCTGTTCCACATGGATCATACCTCTGCACAGCCCCCTAGTACCCAGTGCATGTCACAGCTCCCCTGTTCTGCACAGCTCATGCCTCTGCACAGCCACGCCAACAGTACACATTGCTTATCACAGCTCCCTCATTTTAAGCACAGCTCATACCTCTGCACATGCCCCCCCCGAACACAATGCATGTCACTGCTCCCGTTCAGCACTGCTCATCCCTCTGCACAGCCTCCCCTGTACACTGTGCATGTCACAGCTGCCCCTGTTCAGCACAGCTCCTTCCTCTCCACAGCCCCCCAGTAAACAGTGCCTGTCACAGCTCCCCCCAGTTCTGCATGACTCATACCTCTGCATAGCCACCCAGTACATAGTGCATGTCACAGCTCCCTTTGTTTTGCAGAGCACATGCCTCTGCACAGCCCCCCTCGCCAATGCATAGTTTATATTGAATAGCTCATGCTTCTACACAGCCCCCTAGTACACAGTGCATGTCAAAGCTCCCCCTGTTCAGCATGACTCATACCTCTGCACAGCCCCCAATACACAGTGCATGTTATAGCTCCCGCTTATTCAGCACAGCTCATACCTCTGTACAGCCACCCCCCAAGTACACAAGTGCTTCACAGCTCCCTGTTCAGCAGGCCCATACCAATGCACAGTCCCATCTCACAAGTACACAGTGCATATTGCACGGCTCATACCTCTACAGCACCCCCATACAGTGCATGTCACAGTTCCCCTGTTTAGCACAGCTCATACCTCTACAGGCCCCCAGTTCACAGTGCATGTCATAGCTCTCCCTGTTTAGCATGGCATGCCGCTGCACAGCCCCTTGCCAGTGCACAGTTTATATCACAGCTCATGCTTCTGCACAGCCCCCCAGTACACAGTGCATGTCACTGCTCCTCCTGTTCAGCACAGCTGATACCTCTGCACAGCCTCCCAGTACACAGTGCATGTGACAGCTCCCCCATGTTCTGCACAACTCATACCTCTGCACAGCCCCCAGTAGACAGTGCATGTCACAGCACCCCCTGTTCAGCACAGCTCATTCCTCTGTACAGCCACCCCACCATTACACAATGTGTATCACAGCTCCCCAATGTTCAGCACGGCTCATACCTCTGCACAGCCCCCACCCAGTACACAGTGCATGTCACAGGTTCCTCTGTTCAGCACTGCTCATACCACTGCACAGCCCCTCCAGTACACAGTGCATGTCATAGCTTCCCCCTGTTTAGCATGGCTCATACCTCTGCACAGCCCCCCAGTACACAGTGCATGTCACAGATCCCCCTGTTCAGCACAGCTCACACCTTTGCACAGTGCCCCCAGTGCACAGTGCATATCACAGCTCCCCCTGTTCAGCACAGCTCATACCTCAACACAACTGCCCAGTACACAGTGCATGTCACAGCTCCCCCAGTTCACCACAGCTCATACCTCTGCACAGACCCCCCAGTACACAGTGCATGTCACAGCTTCCCCTGTTCTGCATGACACATACCTCTGCACAGACCCTCCTCAGTTCACAGTGCCTGTCACAGCTCCCCTTGTTCAGCACAGCTCATACTTCTGCACAGCCCTCATCACCAGTAAACAGTGCATAACATATGGCTCACATCTCTGCAGCCACCCCCAGTACACAGTGCATATCACAGCTCCCCATTCTGCACAACTCATACCTCTGCGCAGCCACCCAGTACACAGTGCATGTCACAGCTTCCTGTTCAGCACAGCTCATACCTCTGTCAGCCACCCCACCAGTACACAGTGCATGTCACAGCTCTCCCATTCAGCAAGGCTCATACCTCTGCACAGCTCCACCAGTACACAGTGCATGTCACATATCACTCCTTCCCCTGTTCTGCAGCTCATACCACTGCACAGGCCCCAGTACACAGTGCATGTCACAGATCCCCCCTGTTCAAAATGACTCATAGCTCTGCACAGACCCCCAGTACACAGTGCATGTCACAGCTTCCCCTGCTCAGCACAGCTCATACATCTGCGTAGCCACCCCTCAGTACACTGTGCATGTCACATCTCCCCCCTGTTCAACATGGATCATACCTCTGCACAGCCCCCCAGTATACAGTGCATGTCACAGCTCCACCTGTTCAGCACAGCTCATACCACTGCACAGCCCCATAGTACACAGTGCATGCCACAGCTCCACCTATTCAGCACAGCTCATACCTCTGTAAAGCCACCCCACCAGTACACAGAGCATGTCACAGCTTCCCCGTTCAGCACAACTCATACCTCTGCACAGTCCCCCCAGTACACAGTGCATGTCACAGTTTCTTCTGTTCAGCACAGCTCATAGATCTGCACAGCCCCACCAGTACACAGTGCATGTCACAGCTCCCCTGTTCAGCACAGCTCATACCTCTGCACAGCCCCCCAGTACACAGTGCGTATCACAGGTTCCTCTGTTCAGCACAGCTCATACCACTGCACAGCCCCCCAGTACACAATGCATGTCATAGCACCCCCCTGTTAAGCACGGCTCATACAGTACCTCTGCACAGCCCCCAGTACACAGTGCATATCACAGCTCCCCCTGTTCAGCACAGCTCATACCTCTACACAACTGCCCAGTACACAGTGCATGTCACAGCTCCCCCCTGTTCAGCACGGATCATACCTCTGCACAGACCCCCCAGTAGACAGTGCATGTAACAGCTTCCCCTGTTCTGCATGACGCATACCACTGCACAGACCCTCCTCAGTACACAGTGCACGTCACAGCTCCACCCTGTTCAGCACAACTCATACCTCTGCACAGCCCCAGTACACAGTGCATGTCACAGCTCCCCCTTGTTCAGCACAGCTCATACCTCTGTAGAGCCACCCTCCCAAGTACACATTGCATGTCACAGCTCCCCCTGTTCAGCACAGCTCCTACCTCTGCACAGCCCTCATCATCTGTACTCAGAGCATAATGCATGGCTCATACCTCTGCACAGCCCCATAGTACACAGTGCAAGTCACAGCTCCACCTGTTCAGCACTGCTCATACCTCTGCACAGCCCCCCAGTACGCAGTGCATGTCACAGCTCCCCCATGTTGAGCATGGCTCATTCCGCTGCACAGCCACCCCCAGTACACAGTGCATGTCACAGCTCCCCCTGTTCAGCACAGCTCATACCTCTGTACAGCCACCCCACCAGTACACAGTGCATGTCACAGCTCCCCCGTTCAGCACGGCTCATACCTCTGCACAGCTCCACCAGTACACAGCGCATGTCATTGCTTCCCTTGTTCTGCACAGTTCATACCACTGCACAGCCCCCCCGGTACACAGTGCAAGTCACAGCTGCCACCCCGTTTAACATGGTTCATACCTCTGCACAGCCCCCCAACACAGTGTATGCCACAGCTCCACCAGTTCAGCACAGCCTCACCTCTGCTTAGCCCACCCTCAGTACACTGTGCATGTCACAGCTCCCCTGTTTAACATGGCTCATACCTCTGCACAGACCCCCAGTACACAGTGCATGTCACAGCTTCCTGCTCAGCACAGCTCATACATCTGCACAACTCCCCCACCAGTACACAGTGCATGTCACAGCTCCCCCCCTCTTCAGCACAGCTCATAACTCTATGTAGCCGCCCCTCAGTACACTGTGCATGTCACGTCTCCCACCTGTTCCACATGAATCATACCTCTGCACAGCCCCCCAGTACCCAGTGAATGACACAGCTCCCCTGTTCTGCACAGCTCATACCACTGCGCAGCCACCCAGTAGACAGTGCATGTCACAACTCCCCCTGTTCAGCACAGCTCATACCTCTGCACAGTCCCCCCAGTACACAGTGCATGTCACAGTTTGTTCTGTTCAGCACAGCTCATAGCTCTCCACAGTCCCCACCCAGTACACAGTGCATGTCACAGCTCCTCCGTTCAGCACAGCTCATACCTCTGCACAGCCCCCCCAGTACACAGTGCAAATCACAATTTCCTCTGTTCAGCACAGCTCATACCACTGCACAGCCCCCCAGTACACAGTGCATATTGCAAGGCTCATACCTCTGCACAGCCCCCAGTACACAGTGCATATCACAGCTCCCCTGTTCAGCACAGCTCATACCTCTACACAACTGCCCAGTACACAGTGCATGTCACAGCTCCCCCCTGTTCAGCACGGATCATACCTCTGCACAGACCCCCCAGTAGACAGTGCATGTAACAGCTTCCCCTGTTCTGCATGACGCATACCACTGCACAGACCCTCTTCAGTACACAGTGCACGTCACAGCTCCCCCCTGTTCAGCACAACTCATACCTCTGCACAGCCCCAGTACACAGTGCATGTCACAGCTCCCCCTTGTTCAGCACAGCTCATACCTCAGTAGAGCCACCCTCCCAAGTACACAGTGCATGTCACAGCTCCCCCTGTTCAGCACAGCTTCTTCCTCTCCACAGCCCCCCAGTAAACAGTGCATGTCACAGCTCCCCCTGTTCAGCACAGCTCATAACTCTGTGGAGCCACCCCTCATTACACTGTGCATGTCACATCTCCCCCCTGTTCCACATGGATCATACCTCTGCACAGCCCCCCAGTACCCAGTGCATGTCACAGCTCCCCTGTTCAGCACGATTCATACCTCTGCACAGACCCCCCAGTAGACAGTGCATGTAACAGCTTCCCCTGTTCTGCATGACGCATACCTCTGCACAGACCCTCCTCAGTACACAGTGTATGTCACAGCTCCCCCGTTCAGCACGGCTCATACCTCTGCACAGCACCACCAGTACACAGTGCATGTCACAGCTTCCCTTGTTCTGCACAGTTCATACCACTGCACAGCCCCCCGGTACACAGTGCAAGTCACAGCTCCCACCCCGTTTAACATGGTTCATACCTCTGCACAGCCCCACCAGTACAAAGTGTATGCCACAGCTCCACCGGTTCAGCACAGCTCATACCTCTGCTTAGCCCACCCTCAGTACACTGTGCATGTCACAGCTTCCCCCTGTTTAACATGGCTCATACCTCTGCACAGACCCCCCCAGTACACAGTGCATGTCACAGCTTCCCCTACTCAGCACAGCTCATACATCTGTACAACTCCCCCACCAGTACACAGTGCATGTCACAGCTCCCCCTGATCAGCACAGCTCATACCTCTGTGTAGCCACCCCTCAGTACACTGTATGTCACATCCCTCTGTTCCCCATGGATCATACCTCTGCACAGCCCCAGTACCCAGTGCATGTCACAGCTCCTGTTCAGCATGGTTCATACATCTGCATAGAACCCCCAGTAGTCAGTGCATGTAACAGCTTCCCCTGTTCTGCATGACGCATACCTCTGCACAGACCCTCCTCAGTACAAAGTGCATGTCACAGCTCCCCCTGTTCAGCACAGCTCCTACCTCTGCTCAGCCCTCATCATCTGTACTCAGAAGATAATGCATGGCTCATACCTCTGCACAGCCACATAGTACACAGTACAAGTCACAGCTCCACCTGTTCAGCACTGCTCATACCTCTGCACAGCCCCCCAGTACGCAGTGCATGTCACAGTTCCCCCATGTTGAGCATGGCTCATTCCGCTGTACAGCCACCCCACCAGTACACAGTGCATGTCACAGCTCACCCGTTCAGCATGGCTCATACCTCTGCACAGCTCCACCAGTACACAGTGCTGGTCATAGCTTCCCTTGTTCTGCACAGTTCATACCACTGCACAGCCCACGGTACACAGTGCAAGTCACAGCTCCCACCCCAGTTAACATGGTTCATACCTCTGCCAGCCCCCAGTACAAAGTGTATGCCCAGCTCCACCGTTTCAGCACAGCTCATCCTCAGCTTAGCCCACCCTCAGTACACTGTGCATGTCACAGCTCCCGGTTTAACATGGCTCATACCTCTGCACAGACCCACCAGTATACAGTGCATGTCACAGCTTCCCTGCTCAGCACAGCTCATACATCTGCTCAACTCCCCACCAGTACACAGTGCATGTCACAGCTCCCCTGTTCAGCACAGCTCATACCTCTGTGTATCCACCCCTCAGTACACTGTGCATGTCACATCTCCCCTGATCCACATGGATCATTCTCTGCACAGCACCCAGTACCCAGTGCATGTCACAGCTCCCCCCTGTTCAGCACGGTTCATACCTCTGCACAGACCCCCCAGTAGACAGTGCATGTAACAGCTTCCCCTGTTCTGCATGACGCATACCTCTGCACAGACCCTCCTCAGTACACAGTGCATGTCACAGCTCCCCCCTGTTCAGCACAACTCATACCTCTGCACAGCCCCCCGTACACAGTGCATGTCACAGATCCCCCTTGTTCAGCACAGCTCATACCTCTGAACAGCCACTCCCCCTAGTACACAGTACATGTCACAGCTCCCCCAGTTCAGCACAGCTCATACCTCTGCACAGCCCTCATCACCTGTACTCAGAGCATAATGTATGGCTCATACCTCTGCACAGCCCCATAGTTCACAGTGCAAGTCACAGCTCCCCCTGTTCAGCACAGCTCATACCTCTGCACAGACCCCCAGTACGCAGTGCACGTCACAGCTCCCCCATGTTGAGCATGGCTCATTCCGCTGCACAGCCACACCCAGTACACAGTGCATGTCTCAGCTCCCCCTGTTCTGCACAACTCATACCTCTGCGAAGCCACCCAGTACACAGTGCATGTCACAGCTCCCCCTGCTCAGCACAGCTCATACCTCTGTACAGCCACCCCCCAAGTACACAGTGCATGTCACAGCTCCCCCTGTTCAGCACAGCTCATACCTCTGCACAGCCCTCATCACCTGCACTCAGAGCATAATGCATGGCTCATACCTCTGCACAGCCCAATAGTACACAGTGCATGTCACAGCTCCACCTGTTCAGCACAGCTCATACCTCTGTACAGCCACCCCACCAGTACACAGAGCATGTCACAGCTCCCCCGTTCAGCACGACTCATACCTCTGCACAGTCCCCCCAGTACACAGTGCATGTCACAGTTTCTTCTGTTCAGCACAGCTCATAGCTCTGCACAGCCCCCACCCAGTACACAGCGCATGTCACAGCTCCCCGTTCAGCACAGCTCATACCTCTGCACAGCTCCCCCAGTACACAGTGTGTATCACAGGTTCCTCTGTTCAGCACAGCTCATACCACTGCACAGCCCCCCAGTATACAATGCATGTCATAGCACCCCCCTGTTAAGCACGGCTAATGCAGTACCTCTGCACAGCCCCCCATTACACAGTGCATATCACAGCCCCTGTTCAGCACAGCTCATACCTCTACCCAACTGCCCAGTACACAGTGCATGTCACAGCTCCCCTGTTCAGCACGGATCATACCTCTGCACAGACCCCCGTAGACAGTGCATGTAACAGCTTCCCTGTTCTGCATGACGATACCACTGCACAGACCCCTCCGGCACACAGTGCACGCCACAGCTCCCCCTGTTCAGCACAACTCATACCTCTGCACAGCCCCAGTACACAGTGCATGTCACAGCTCCTCCTTGTTCAGCACAGCTCATACCTCTGAAGAGCCACCCTCCCAAGTACACAGTGCATGTCACAGCTCACCCGTTCAGCATGGCTCATACCTCTGCACAGCTCCACCAGTACACAGTGCATGTCATAGCTTCCCTTGTTCTGCACAGTTCATACCACTGCACAGCCCCCGGTACACAGTGCAAGTCACAGCTCCCACCCCATTTAACATGGTTCATACCTCTGCACAGCCCCCCCCAGTACAAAGTGTATGCCACAGCTCCACCGTTTCAGCACAGCTCATACCTCAGCTTAGCCCACCCTCAGTACACTGTGCATGTCACAGCTCCCCCCGGTTTAACATGGCTCATACCTCTGCACAGACCCACCAGTATACAGTGCATGTCACTGCTTCCCCTGCTCAGCACAGCTCATACATCTGCACAACTCCCCCACCAGTACACAGTGCATGTCACAGCTCCCCCTGTTCAGTACAGCTCATACCTCTGTGTATCCACCCCTCAGTACACTGTGCATGTCACATCTCCCCCCTGATCCACATGGATCATTCCTCTGCACAGCACCCCAGTACCCAGTGCATGTCACAGCTCCCCCCTGTTCAGCACGGTTCATACCTCTGCACAGACCCCCCAGTAGACAGTGCATGTAACAGCTTCCCCTGTTCTGCATGACGCATACCTCTGCACAGACCCTCCTCAGTACACAGTGCATGTCACAGCTCCCCCCTGTTCAGCACAACTCATACCTCTGCACAGCCCCCCGGACACAGTGCATGTCACAGGTCCCCCTTGTTCAGCACAGCTCATACCTCTGAACAGCCACTCCCCCTAGTACACAGTACATGTCACAGCTCCCCCAGTTCAGCACAGCTCATACCTCTGTACAGCCCTCATCACCTGTACTCAGAGCATAATGTTTGGCTCATACCTCTGCACAGCCCCATAGTTCACAGTGCAAGTCACAGCTCCCCCTGTTCAGCACAGCTCATACCTCTGCACAGACCCCCAGTACGCAGTGCACGTCACAGCTCCCCCATGTTGAGCATGGCTCATTCCGCTGCACAGCCACACCCAGTACACAGTGCATGTCTCAGCTCCCCCTGTTCTGCACAACTCATACCTCTGCGAAGCCACCCAGTACACAGTGCATGTCACAGCTCCCCCTGCTCAGCACAGCTCATACCTCTGTACAGCCACCCCCCAAGTACACAGTGCATGTCACAGCTCCCCCTGTTCAGCACAGCTCATACCTTTGCACAGCCCTCATCACCTGCACTCAGAGCATAATGCATGGCTCATACCTCTGCACAGCCCAATAGTACACAGTGCATGTCACAGCTCCACCTGTTCAGCACTGCTCATACCTCTGCACAGCATCCCAGTACGCAGTGCATGTCACAGCTCCCCATGTTGAGCATGGCTCATTCCGCTACACAGCCACCCCCAGTACACAGTGCATGTCACAGCTCCCCCTGTTCAGCACAGCTCATACCTCTGTACAGCCACCCCACCAGTACACAGTGCATGTCACAGCTCCCCCGTTCAGCACTTCTCATTCCTCTGCACAGCTCCACCAGTACACAGCGCATGTCATAGCTTCCCTTGTTCTGCACAGTTCATACCACTGCACAGCCCCCCCGGTACACAGTGCAAGTCACAGCTCCCACACCGTTTAACAATGTTCATACCTCTGCACAGCCCCCCCAGTACACAGTGCATGCCACAGCTCCACCAGTTCAGCACAGCTCACACCTCTGCTTAGCCCACCCTCAGTACACTGTGCATGTCACAGCTCCCCCCTGTTTAACATGGCTCATACCTCTGCACAGACCCCCCCAGTACACAGTGCATGTCACAGCTTCCCCTGCTCAGCACAGCTCATACATCTGCACAACTCCCCCACCAGTACACGGTGCATGTCACAGCTTCCCCTCTTCAGCACAGCTCATACCTCTATGTAGCCGCCTCTCAGTACACTGTGCATGTCACGTCTCCCACCTGTTCCACATGGATTATACCTCTGCACAGCCCCCAGTACCCAGTGCATGTCACAGCTCCCCTGTTCTGCACAGCTCATACCTCTGCACAGTCCCCCCAGTACACAGTGCATGTCACAGCTCCTCAGTTAAGCACAGCTCATACCTCTGCACAGCCCCCCAGTACACAGTGCATTTCACAATTTCCTCTGTTCAGCACAGCTCATACCACTGCACAGCCCCCCCAAGTACACAGTGCATATTGCAAGGCTCATACCTCTGCACAGCCCCCCAGTACACAGTGCATATCACAGCTCCCCCTGTTCAGCACAGCTCATACCTCTACACAACTGCCCAGTATACAGTGCATGTCACAGCTCCCCCCTGTTCTGCACGGATCATACCTCTGCACAGACCCCCCAGTAGACAGTGCATGTAACAGCTTCCCCTGTTCTGCATGACGCATACCACTGCACAGACCCTCCTCTGTACACAGTGCACGTCACAGCTCCCCCTGTTCAGCACAACTCATACCTCTGCACTGCCACTGCCCCCAAGTACACAGTGCATGTCACAGCTCCCACTGTCCAGCACAGCTCCTACCTCTGCACAGCCCTCATCATCTGTACTCAGAGCATAATGCATGGCTCATACCTCTGCACAGCCCCATAGTACACAGTGCAAGTCACAGCTCCACATGTTCAGCACTGCTCATACATCTGCACAGCCCCCCAGTACGCAGTGCATGTCGCAGCTCCTCCATGTTGATCATGGCTCATTCCCTGCACAGCCACCCCCAGTACACAGTGCATGTCACAGCTCCCGCTGTTCAGCACAGCTCATACCTCTGTACAGCCACCCCACCAGTACACAATGCATGTCACAGCTCCCTGTTCAGCACGGCTCATACCTCTGCACAGCTCCACCAGTACACAGTGCATGTCACAGCTTCCCTTGTTCTGCACAGTTCATACCACTGCACAGCCCCGGCACACAGTGCAAGTAACAGCTCCCACACCGTTTAACATGGTTCATACCTCTGCACAGCCCCGAGTACAAAGTGTATGCCACAGCTCCACTGGTTCAGCACCGGTCATACCTCTGCTTAGCCCACACTCCAGTACACGTGCATGTCACAGCTCCCCTGTTTAACATGGCTCATAGCTCTGCACATACCCCCCAGTACAAAGTGCAAAGTGCATGTCACAGCTTCCCTGCTCAGCACAGCTCATACATCTGCACAACTCCCCACCAGTACACAGTGCATGTCACAGCTCCCCTGTTCAGCACAGCTCATACCTCTGTGGAGCCACCCTCAGTACACTGTGCATGTCACATCTCCCCTGTTCCACATGGATCATACCTCTGCACAGCCCCCCAGTACCCAGTGCATGTCACAGCTCCCCCCTGTTCAGCACAATTCATACCTCTGCACAGACCCCCCAGTAGACACTGCATGTAACAGCTTCCCCTGTTCTGCATGACGCATACCTCTGCACAGACCCTCCTCAGTACACAGTGTATGTCACAGCTCCCCCGTTCAGCATGGCTCATACCTCTGCACAGCTCCACCAGTACACAGTGCATGTCACAGCTTCCCTTGTTCTGCACAGTTCATACCACTGCACAGCCCCCCGGTACACAGTGCAAGTCACAGATCCCACACCGTTTAACATGGTTCATACCTCTGCACAGCCCCCCCAGTACAAAGTGTATGCCACAGCTCCACTGGTTCAGCACAGCTCATACCTCTGCTTAGCCCACCTCAGTACACTGTGCATGTCATGCTTCCCCTGTTTAACATGGCTCATACCTCTGCACAGACCCCCAGTACACAGTGCATGTCACAGCTTCCCTACTCAGCACAGCTCATACATCTGTACAACTCCCCACCAGTACACAGTGCATGTCACAGCTCCCCTGATCAGCACAGCTCATACCTCTGTGTAGCCACCCTCAGTACACTGTGCATGTCACATCTCCCCTGTTCCACATGGATCATACCTCTGCACAGCCCCCAGTACCCAGTGCATGTCACAACCCCTGTTCAGCATGGTTCATACATCTGCACAGAACCCCAGTAGACAGTGCATGTAACAGCTTCCCCTGTTCTGCATGATGCGCTACCTCTGCACAGACCCTCCTCAGTACAAAGTGCATGTCACAGCTCCCCTGTTCAGCACAGCTCCTACCTCTGCTCAGCCCTCATCATCTGTACTCAGAAGATAATGCATGGCTCATACCTCTGCACAGCCCCATAGTACACAGTGCAAGTCATAGCTCCACCTGTTCTGCACTGCTCATACCTCTGCACAGCCCCCCAGTACGCAGTGCATGTCACAGCACCCCCATCTTGAGCATGGCTCATTTCGCTGCACAGCCACCCCCAGTACACTATGCATGTCACAGCTCCCCCTGTTCAGCACAGCTCAAACCTCTGTACAGCCACCCCACCAGTACACAGTGCATGTCACAGCTCACCCGTTCAGCACTGCTCATACCTCTGCACAGCTCCACCAGTACACAGTGCATGTCACAGCTTCCCTTGTTCTGCACAGTTCATACCACTGCACAGCCCCCCGGTACACAGTGCAAGTCACAGCTCGTACCCCATTTAACATGGTTCATACCTCTGCACAGCCCCCCCCCAGTACAAAGTGTATGCCACAGCTCCACCGGTTCAGCACAGCTCATACCTCTGCTTAGCCCACCCTCAGTACACTGTGCATGTCACAGTTCCCCCCTGTTTAACATGGCTCATACCTCTGCACAGAACCCCCAGTATACAGTGCATGTCACAGCTTCCCCTGCTCAGTACAGCTCATACATCTGCACAACTCCCCCACCAGTAAACAGTGCATGTCACAGCTCCCCCTGTTCAGCACAGCTCATACCTCTGTGTAGCCACCCCTCAGTACACTGTGCATGTCACATCTCCCCCGTGATCCACATGGATCATACCTCTGCACAGCCCCCCAGTACCCAGTGCATGTCACAACTCCCCCCTGTTCAGCACGGTTCATACCTCTGCACAGACCCCCCAGTAGACAGTGCATGTAACAGCTTCCCCTGTTCTGCATGACGCATACCTCTGCACAGACCCTCCTCAGTACACAGTGCATGTCACAGCTCCCCCCTGTTCAGCACAACTCATACCTCTGCACAGCCCCCCAGTACACAGTGCATGACACAGATCCCCCTTGTTCAGCACAGCTCATACCTCTGAGCAACCACTCCCCCTAGTACACAGTACATGTCACAGCTCCCCCTGTTCAGCACAGCTCATACCTCTGCACAGCCCTCATCACCTGTACTCAGAGCATAATGTATGGCTCATACCTCTGCACAGGCCCATAGTTCACAGTGCAAGTCACAGCTCCCCCTGTTCAGCACAGCTCATACCTCTGCACAGCCCCCCAGTACGCAGTGCACGTCACAGCTCCCCCATGCTGAGCATGGCTCATTCCGCTGCACAGCCACACCCAGTACACAGTGCATGTCTCAGCTCCCCCTGTTCTGCACAACTCATACCTCTGCGCAGCCACCCAGTACACAGTGCATGTCACAGCTCCCCCTGCTCAGCACAGCTCATACCTCTGTACAGCCACACCCAGTACACAGTGCATGTCTCAGCTCCCCCTGTTCTGCACAACTCATACCTCTGCGCAGCCACACAGTGCATGTCTCAGCTCCCCCTGTTCTGCACAACTCATACCTCTGCGCAGCCTCCCAGTACACAGTGCATGTCACAGCTCCCCCTGCTCAGCACAGCTCATACCTCTGTTCAGCCACCAACCCATAGTACACAGTGCATCTCACAGCTCCATCTGTTCAGCACAGCTCATACCTCTGTACAGCCACCCCACCAGTACACAGAGCATGTCACAGCTCCCCCGTTCAGCACGACTCATACCTCTGCACAGTCCCCCCAGTACACAGTGCATGTCACAGTTTCTTCTGTTCAGCTCAGCTCATAGCTCTGCACAGCCCCCACCCAGTACACAGTGCATGTCACAGCTCCCCGTTCAGCACAGCTCATACCTCTGCACAGCTCCCCCAGTACACAGTGTGTATCACAGGTTCCTCTGTTCAGCACAGCTCATACCACTGCACAGCCCCCAGTACACAGTGCATGTCATAGCACCCCTGTTACACACAGCTCACAGTACCTCTGCACAGCTCCCCAGTACACAGTGCATATCACAGCTCCCCTGTTCAGCACAGCTCATACCTCTACACAACTGCCCAGTACACAGTGCATGTCACAGCTCCCCCTGTTCAGCACGGATCATACCTCTGCACAGACCCCAGTAGACAGTGCATGTAACAGCTTCCCTGTTCTGCATGACGATACCACTGCACAGACCCCTCAGGTACACAGTGCACGTCACAGCTCCTCCCTGTTCAGCACAACTCATACCTCTGCACAGCCCCAGTACACAGTGCATGTCACAGCCTCCCCTGTTCAGCACAGCTCATACCTCTGTAGAGCCACCTCCCAGTACACAGTGCATGTCACAGCTCCCCTGTTCAGCACAGCTTCTTCCTCTGCACAGCCCCCAGTAACAGTGCATGTCACAGCTCCCCTGTTCAGCACAGCTCATACCTCTGTGGAGCCACCCTCATTACACTGTGCATGTCACATCTCCCCTGTTCCACATGGATCATACCTCTGCACAGCCCCCAGTACCCAGTGCATGTCACAGCTCCCCTGTTCAGCACGATTCATACCTCTGCACAGACCCCCAGTAGACAGTGCATGTAACAGCTTCCCTGTTCTGCATGCCGATACCTCTGCACAGACCCTCCTCAGTACACAGTGTATGTCACAGCTCCCTGTCAGCACGGCTCATACCTCTGCACAGCTCCACCAGTACACAGTGCATGTCACAGCTTCCCTTGTTCTGCACAGTTCATACCACTGCACAGCCCCCCGGTACACAGTGCAAGTCACAGCTCCCACACCGTTTAACATGGTTCATACCTCTGCACAGCCCCCCCAGTACAAAGTGTATGCCACAGCTCCACTGGTTCAGCACAGCTCATACCTCTGCTTAGCCCACCCTCAGTACACTGTGCATGTCACAGCTTCCCCCTGTTTAACATGGCTCATACCTCTGCACAGACCCCCCCAGTACACAGTGCATGTCACAGCTTCCCCTGCTCAGCACAGCTCATACATCTGTACAACTCCCCCACCAGTACACAGTGCATGTCACAGCTCCCCCTGATCAGCACAGCTCATACCTCTGTGTAGCCACCCCTCAGTACACTGTGCATGTCACATCTCCCCCCTGTTCCACATGGATCATACCTCTGCACAGCCCCCCAGTACCCAGTGCATGTCACAACTCCCCCCTGTTCAGCATGGTTCATACATCTGCACAGAACCCCCAGTAGACAGTGCATGTAACAGCTTCCCCTGTTCTGCATGACGCATACCTCTGCACAGACCTCCTCAGTACAAAGTGCATGTCACAGCTCCCCTGTTCAGCACAGCTCCTACCTCTGCTCAGCCCTCATCATCTGTACTCAGAAGATAATGCATGGCTCATACCTCTGCACAGCCACATAGTACACAGTGCAAGTCACAGCTCCACCTGTTCAGCACTGCTCATACCTCTGCACAGCCCCCAGTACGCAGTGCATGTCACAGCCTCCCATGTTGAGCATGCTCATCTCGCTGCACAGCCACCCCCATTACACAGTGCATGTCACAGCTCCCGCTGTTCAGCACAGCTCATACCTCTGTACAGCCACCCCACCAGTACACAGTGCATGTCACAGCTCACCCGTTCAGCATGGCTCATACCTCTGCACAGCTCCACCAGTACACAGTGCAGGTCATAGCTTCCCTTGTTCTGCACAGTTCATACCACTGCACAGCCCCCGGTACACAGTGCAAGTCACAGCTCCCACCCCAGTTAACATGGTTCATACCTCTGCACAGCCCCCCAGTACAAAGTGTATGCCACAGCTCCACCGGTTTCAGCACAGCTCATACCTCAGCTTAGCCCACCCTCAGTACACTGTGCATGTCACAGCTCCCCGTTTAACATGGCTCATACCTCTGCACAGACCCCCAGTATACAGTGCATGTCACAGCTTCCCTGCTCAGCACAGCTCATACATCTGCACAACTCCCCACCAGTACACAGTGCATGTCACAGCTCTGTTCAGCACAGCTCATACCTCTGTGTAGCCACCCCTCAGTACACTGTGCATGTCACATCTCCCCTGATCCACATGGATCATTCCTCTGCACAGCACCCCAGTACCCAGTGCATGTCACAGTCCCCCTGTTCAGCACGGTTCATACCTCTGCACAGACCCCAGTAGACAGTGCATGTAACAGCTTCCCTGTTCTGCATGACGATACCTCTGCACAGACCCTCCTCAGTACACAGTGCATGTCACAGCTCCCCTGTTCAGCACAACTCATACCTCTGCACAGCCCCCAGTACACAGTGCATGTCACAGATCCCTTGTTCAGCACAGCTCATACCTCTGAACAGCCACTCCCCTAGTACACAGTACATGTCACAGCTCCCCAGTTCAGCACAGCTCATACCTCTGCACAGCCCTCATCACCTGTACTCAGAGCATAATGTATGGCTCATACCTCTGCACAGGCCCATAGTTCACAGTGCAAGTCACAGCTCCCCCTGTTCAGCACAGCTCATACCTCTGCACAGCCCCCCAGTACGCAGTGCACGTCACAGCTCCCCCATGTTGAGCATGGCTCATTCCGCTGCACAGCCACACCCAGTACACAGTGCATGTCTCAGCTCCCCCTGTTCTGCACAACTCATACCTCTGCGAAGCCACCCAGTACACAGTGCATGTCACAGCTCCCCCTGCTCAGCACAGCTCATACCTCTGTACAGCCACCCCCCAAGTACACAGTGCATGTCACAGCTCCCCCTGTTCAGCACAGCTCATACCTCTGCACAGCCCTCATCACCTGCACTCAGAGCATAATGCATGGCTCATACCTCTGCACAGCCCAATAGTACACAGTGCATGTCACAGCTCCACCTGTTCAGCACAGCTCATACCTCTGTACAGCCACCCCACCAGTACACAGAGCATGTCACAGCTCCCCCGTTCAGCACGACTCATACCTCTGCACAGTCCCCCCAGTACACAGTGCATGTCACAGTTTCTTCTGTTCAGCACAGCTCATAGCTCTGCACAGCCCCCACCCAGTACACAGTGCATGTCACAGCTCCCCGTTCAGCACAGCTCATACCTCTGCACAGCTCCCCCAGTACACAGTGTGTATCACAGGTTCCTCTGTTCAGCACAGCTCATACCACTGCACAGCCCCCCAGTATACAATGCATGTCATAGCACCCCCCTGTTAAGCACGGCTAATGCAGTACCTCTGCACAGCCCCCCAGTACACAGTGCATATCACAGCTCCCCCTGTTCAGCACAGCTCATACCTCTACCCAACTGCCCAGTACACAGTGCATGTCACAGCTCCCCCCTGTTCAGCACGGATCATACCTCTGCACAGACCCCCCCGTAGACAGTGCATGTAACAGCTTCCCCTGTTCTGCATGACGCATACCACTGCACAGACCCTCCTCGGTACACAGTGCACGTCACAGCTCCCCCCTGTTCAGCACAACTCATACCTCTGCACAGCCCCAGTACACAGTACATGTCACAGCTCCTCCTAGTTCAGCACAGCTCATACCTCTGAAGAGCCACCCTCCCAAGTACACAGTGCATGTCACAGCTCACCCGTTCAGCATGGCTCATACCTCTGCACAGCTCCACCAGTACACAGTGCATGTCATAGCTTCCCTTGTTCTGCACAGTTCATACCACTGCACAGCCCCCCGGTACACAGTGCAAGTCACAGCTCCCACCCCATTTAACATGGTTCATACCTCTGCACAGCCCCCCCCAGTACAAAGTGTATGCCACAGCTCCACCGTTTCAGCACAGCTCATACCTCAGCTTAGCCCACCCTCAGTACACTGTGCATGTCACAGCTCCCCGGTTTAACATGGCTCATACCTCTGCACAGACCCACCAGTATACAGTGCATGTCACTGCTTCCCTGCTCAGCACAGCTCATACATCTGCACAACTCCCCACCAGTACACAGTGCATGTCACAGCTCCCCTGTTCAGTACAGCTCATACCTCTGTGTATCCACCCCTCAGTACACTGCGATGTCACATCTCCCCTGATCCACATGGATCATTCCTCTGCACAGCACCCCAGTACCCAGTGCATGTCACAGCTCCCCCTGTTCAGCACGTTCATACCTCTGCACAGACCCCCAATAGACAGTGCATGTAACAGCTTCCCTGTTCTGCATGACGATACCTCTGCACAGACCCTCCTCAGTACACAGTGCATGTCACAGCTCCCCCTGTTCAGCACAACTCATAACCTCTGCACAGCCCCCTGACACAGTGCATGTCACAGGTCCCCTTGTTCAGCACAGCTCATACCTCTGAACAGCCACTCCCCAGTACACAGTACATGTCACAGCTCCCCAGTTCAGCACAGCTCATGCCTCTGTACAGCCCTCATCACCTGTACTCAGAGCATAATGTTTGGCTCATACCTCTGCACAGCCCCATAGTTCACAGTGCAAGTCACAGCTCCCCTGTTCAGCACAGCTCATACCTCTGCACAGACCCCCAGTACGCAGTGCATGCTCACAGCTCCCCATGTTGAGCATGGCTCATTCCGCTGCACAGCCACACCCAGTACACAGTGCATGTCTCAGCTCCCCTGTTCTGCACAACTCATACCTCTCATGAGCCACCCAGTACACAGTGCATGTCACAGCTCCCCTGCTCAGCACAGCTCATACCTCTGTACAGCCACCCCCCAAGTACACAGTGCATGTCACAGCTCCCCCTGTTCAGCACAGCTCATACCTTTGCACAGCCCTCATCACCTGCACTCAGAGCATAATGCATGGCTCATACCTCTGCACAGCCCAATAGTACACAGTGCATGTCACAGCTCCACCTGTTCAGCACTGCTCATACCTCTGCACAGCATCCCAGTACGCAGTGCATGTCACAGCTCCCCCATGTTGAGCATGGCTCATTCCGCTACACAGCCACCCCCAGTACACAGTGCATGTCACAGCTCCCCCTGTTCAGCACAGCTCATACCTCTGTACAGCCACCCCACCAGTACACAGTGCATGTCACAGCTCCCCCGTTCAGCACTTCTCATTCCTCTGCACAGCTCCACCAGTACACAGCGCATGTCATAGCTTCCCTTGTTCTGCACAGTTCATACCACTGCACAGCCCCCCCGGTACACAGTGCAAGTCACAGCTCCCACACCGTTTAACAATGTTCATACCTCTGCACAGCCCCCCCAGTACACAGTGCATGCCACAGCTCCACCAGTTCAGCACAGCTCACACCTCTGCTTAGCCCACCTCAGTACACTGTGCATGTCACAGCCCCCTGTTTAACATGGCTCATACCTCTGCACAGACCCCCCCAGTACACAGTGCATGTCACAGCTTCCCCTGCTCAGCACAGCTCATACATCTGCACAACTCCCCCACCAGTACACGGTGCATGTCACAGCTCCCCCTCTTCAGCACAGCTCATACCTCTATGTAGCCGCCTCTCAGTACACTGTGCATGTCACGTCTCCCACCTGTTCCACATGGATTATACCTCTGCACAGCCCCCCAGTACCCAGTGCATGTCACAGCTCCCCTGTTCTGCACAGCTCATACCTCTGCACAGTCCCCCAGTACACAGTGCATGTCACAGCTCCTCAGTTAAGCACAGCTCATACCTCTGCACAGCCCCCCAGTCACAGTGCATTTCACAATTCTCTGTTCAGCACAGCTCATACCACTGCACAGCCCCCAAGTACACAGTGCATATTGCAAGGCTCATACCTCTGCACAGCCCCCCAGTACACAGTGCATATCACAGCTCCCCCTGTTCAGCACAGCTCATACCTCTACACAACTGCCCAGTATACAGTGCATGTCACAGCTCCCCCCCTGTTCTGCACGGATCATACCTCTGCACAGACCCCCCAGTAGACAGTGCATGTAACAGCTTCCCCTGTTCTGCATGACGCATACCACTGCACAGACCCTCCTCTGTACACAGTGCACGTCACAGCTCCCCCTGTTCAGCACAACTCATACCTCTGCACTGCCCCCAAGTACACAGTGCATGTCACAGCTCCCCCTGTCCAGCACAGCTCCTACCTCTGCACAGCCCTCATCATCTGTACTCAGAGCATAATGCATGGCTCATACCTCTGCACAGCCCCATAGTACACAGTGCAAGTCACAGCTCCACATGTTCAGCACTGCTCATACATCTGCACAGCCCCCCAGTACGCAGTGCATGTCGCAGCTCCTCCATGTTGATCATGGCTTATTCCCCTGCACAGCCACCCCCAGTACACAGTGCATGTCACAGCTCCCCCCTGTTCAGCACAGCTCATACCTCTGTACAGCCACCCCACCAGTACACAATGCATGTCACAGCTCCCTGTTCAGCACGGCTCATACCTCTGCACAGCTCCACCAGTACACAGTGCATGTCACAGCTTCCCTTGTTCTGCACAGTTCATACCACTGCACAGCCCCCCGGTACACAGTGCAAGTAACAGCTCCCACACCGTTTAACATGGTTCATACCTCTGCACAGCCCCCCGAGTACAAAGTGTATGCCACAGCTCCACTGGTTCAGCACCGGTCATACCTCTGCTTAGCCCACACTCAGTACACTGAGCATGTCACAGCTCCCCCCTGTTTAACATGGCTCATACCTCTGCACATACCCTCCCAGTACAAAGTGCAAAGTGCATGTCACAGCTTCCCCTGCTCAGCACAGCTCATACATCTGCACAACTCCCCCACCAGTACACAGTGCATGTCACAGCTCCCCCTGTTCAGCACAGCTCATACCTCTGTGGAGCCACCCCTCAGTACACTGTGCATGTCACATCTCCCCTGTTCCACATGGATCATACCTCTGCACAGCCCCCAGTACCCAGTGCATGTCACAGCTCCCCTGTTCAGCACAATTCATACCTCTGCACAGACCCCCAGTAGACAGTGCATGTAACAGCTTCTCCTGTTCTGCATGCGATCCTCTGCACAGACCCTCCTCAGTACACAGTGTATGTCACAGCTCCCCCGTTCAGCATGGCTCATACCTCTGCACAGCTCCACCAGTACACAGTGTATGTCACAGCTTCCCTTGTTCTGCACAGTTCATACCACTGCACAGCCCCCCGGTACACAGTGCAAGTCACAGCTCCCACACCGTTTAACATGGTTCATACCTCTGCACAGCCCCCCCAGTATAAAGTGTATGCCACAGCTCCACTGGTTCAGCACAGCTCATACCTCTGCTTAGCCCACCCTCAGTACACTGTGCATGTCACATCTTCCCCCTGTTTAACATGGCTCATACCTCTGCACAGACCCCCAGTACACAGTGCATGTCACAGCTTCCCTGCTCAGCACAGCTCACATCTGTACAACTCCCCACCAGTACACAGTGCATGTCACAGCTCCCCTGATCAGCACAGCTCATACCTCTGTGTAGCCACCCTCAGTACACTGTGCATGTCACATCTCCCCCCTGTTCCACATGGATCAATACCTCTGCACAGCCCCCCAGTACCTAGTGCATGTCACAACTCCCCCCTGTTCAGCATGGTTCATACATCTGCACAGAACCCCCAGTAGACAGTGCATGTAACAGCTTCCCCTGTTCTGCATGATGCATACCTCTGCACAGACCCTCCTCAGTACAAAGTGCATGTCACAGCTCCCCCTGTTCAGCACAGCTCCTACCTCTGCTCAGCCCTCATCATCTGTACTCAGAAGATAATGCATGGCTCATACCTCTGCACAGCCCCATAGTACACAGTGCAAGTCATAGCTCCACCTGTTCTGCACTGCTCATACCTCTGCACAGCCCCCCAGTACGCAGTGCATGTCACAGCACCCCCATCTTGAGCATGGCTCATTTCGCTGCACAGCCACCCCAGTACACTATGCATGTCACAGCTCCTGTTCAGCACAGCTCATACCTCTGTACAGCCACCCCACCAGTACACAGTGCATGTCACAGCTCACCCGTTCAGCACTGCTCATACCTCTGCACAGCTCCACCAGTACACAGTGCATGTCACAGCTTCCCTTGTTCTGCACAGTTCATACCACTGCACAGCCCCCCGGTACACAGTGCAAGTCACAGCTCGTACCCCATTTAACATGGTTCATACCTCTGCACAGCCCCCCCCCAGTACAAAGTGTATGCCACAGCTCCACCGGTTCAGCACAGCTCATACCTCTGCTTAGCCCACCCTCAGTACACTGTGCATGTCACAGTTCCCCCTGTTTAACATGGCTCATACCTCTGCACAGACCCCCCAGTATACAGTGCATGTCACAGCTTCCTGCTCAGTACAGCTCATACATCTGCACAACTCCCCACCAGTACACAGTGCATGTCACAGCTCCCCTGTTCAGCACAGCTCATACCTCTGTGTAGCCACCCCTCAGTACACTGTGCATGTCACATCTCCCCTGATCCACATGGATCATCCTCTGCACAGCCCCCAGTACCCAGTGCATGTCACAGCTCCCCTGTTCAGCACGGTTCATACCTCTGCAGCTCCATCCCTCTGCACAACTGCCCAGTACACAGTGCATGTCACAGCTCCTCCTATTCTGCATGACCAATACCTCTGAACAGACCCTCCTCAGTACACAGTGCATGTCACAGCTCCCCCTGTTCTGCATGACCAATACCTCTGCACAGACCCACCTCAGTACACAGTGCATGTCACAGCTCCCCCTTGTTCAGCACAGCTGATACCTCTGTACAGCCACCCCCAAGAACACAGTGCATGTCACAGCTCCCCTTGTTCAGCAGAATCCATACCTCTACACAGCCCCCTCAGTATGCAGTGCATGTCACTGCTCCCCCTGTTCAGCACAGCTCATACATCTGCAAAGCTCTCCTCACCAGTAGACTGTGCATATTGCATGGCTCAAAAATCTACACAGCACCCCCCAGTACACAGTGCATGTCACAGCTCCCCCCTGTTCAGCATGGCTTATAACTCTGCACAGCCCCCCATTACACAGTGCATGTCACAGCTCCCCATATTCAGTTCAGCTCATACCTCTGCACAGCCCCCCTCAGCAGTACACAATGCATATCGCATGGCTCATACCTCTGCAGAGCCCCTCAGTTCACAGTGCATGTCACGGTTCCCCCTGTTTGGCAATGCTCATACCTCTGCACAGCCACCCCACCAGTACACTGTGCTTATCACAGCTCCCCAATGTTAAGCATAGCTCATACCTCTGCACATCCCCCAAAAACAATGCATGTCACAGCTCCCCCAGTTCAGTACAGCACATATCTCTGCACAGCCCCCCCAGAACACCGTGCATGTCACAGGTTCCTCTGTTCAGCACGGCTCATACCTCTGCACAGCCCCGCCGTAGACAGTGCATGTCACAGCTCCCCCTGTTCAGCACAGCTCATACCTCTGCATATCCCCTCGCCAGTCACATTTTTATCGTGATAGCTCATGCTTCTACACAGCCCCCAGTACACAGTGCATGTCACAGCTCCCCTGTCCAGCACGGCTCCCTACCTCTGCACTGACCCCCAGCACACAGTGCATGTCACAGCTCCCCTGTTCAGCACAGCTCATACCTCTGCACAGCCCCTATGCACAGTGCATGTCACAGCTCCCACTTGTTCAGCACAGTTCATACCTCTGTACAGCCACCCCCAAGTACACAGTGCATATCACAGCTCCCCTGTTCAACAGATCCCATTCCAATGCACAGTCCCATATCACAAGTACGCAGTGCAAATTGCATGTCATACCTCTGCACAGCCCCCAGTGTACAGTGCATGTCACATTCACTTTTCAGCTCAACCATACCTCACCAGCACCCCCAATTACAGTAAGTAACAATTCCCCTTGTTCAGCACAGCTCATACCTGCACAGCCCCCAAGTGTGGCGACAGCCCCCATTGCAGCTCAACTCTGCACAGCCTCAGAACACAGTGCATGTCAGCACCTCTATTCAGCAACTCATACCTCTGTGCAACCACCCACCATTACAATACATTTCATCCCAGATGTTCAACGGCTCATAACACTGCACAGCCCCCACCCAGTACACAGTGCATGTCACAGCTCCCCCAGTCCAGCACAGCTCATACCTCTGCACAGCCCCCCTTGCCAGTGAACAGTTTATATCGCATAGCTCATGCTTCTACACAGCCCACCAGTACACCATGCATGTCACAGCTCCCCCTATCCAGCAAGGCTCATACCACTGCTCAACTGCCCAGTACACAGCGCATGTCACAGCTCACCCTGTTCTACATGACTCATACCTCTGCACAGTCCCCTGTACACAGTGCATGTCACAGCTCGACCTGCTCCGCATGACCAATACATCTGCACAGACCTCCTCAGTACACAGTGCATGTCACGGTTCCCCCCTGAGTAGCATGGCTCATACCTCTGCACAGCCCCCCTCACCAGTGAACAGTTTATATCGCATAGCTCATGCTTCTGCACAGCCCCCACTACACAGTGTATGTCACAGCACCCACTGTTCAGCACAGCTCATACCTCTGTACAGCCACCCTAACATTACACAATGCATGTCACAGCTCCCCCGTTCAGCACGGCTCATACCTCTGCACTGCCCCCCAGTACACAGTGCATGTCACAGTTCCCCAAAGTTCTGCACAACTCATTCCTCTGCACAGCTTCCCAGTGCACAGTGCATGTCACAGCACCCCCTGTTAAGCACGGCTCATACCTCTGTACAGCCATCCCACCTTTACACAATGCATATCACAGCTCTCAGATGTTCAGCACGGTTCACACCTCAGCACAGCCCCCCCAGTATACAGTGCTTGTCACAGCTCCCCCTGTTCAGCACAGCTCATTCCTCTGCACAGCCCCCCAGTACACAGTGCATGTCACAGCTCCCCCTGTTCAGCAAAGCTCATACCTCTGCACAGCCCCCCTCACCAGTGCACAGTTTATCTCCATGCTCATGTTTTCTACAGCCCCCAGTACACAGTGCATGTCACAGCTCCCCTGTCCAGCATGGCTCACACCTTTGCACAGCCCCAAGTACACAGTGCATATCACAGCTCCCCTGTTCAGCACAGCTCATACCTCTGCTCAACTGCCCAGTACACAGTGCATGTCACAGCTCCACCCTGTTCAGCATGGCTCATGCCTCTGCACAGACCCCCAGTAGACAGTGCATGTCACAGCTTCTCCTGTTCTGCATGACCTATACCTCTGCACAGCCCTCCTCAGTACACAGTGCAAGTCACAGTTCCCCTCTGTTGCACGGCTCATACCTCTGCACCCCCAATACACAGTGCATGTCATAGCTCTGCTTTTCCAGCACAGCTGATACCTCTGCCACAACCACCCCCAAGTACAGTGCATGTCACAGCTCCCCTGTTCAGCATGGCTCTTACTCTGCACAGACCCCCAGTACACAGTGCATGTCACAGCTCCCCTGTTCAGCACAGCTCACACCTCTGCACAGCCCCCCAATACACAGTGCATGTCACAGCTCCCCCTTGTTCAGCACAGCTCATACCTCTGTACAGCCACCCCCCAAGTGCATAGTGCATATCACAGCTCCCCCTGTTCAACAGAGCCCATACCAATGCACAGTCCCATATCACAAGTACAAAGTGCAAACTGCATGACTCATACCTCTGCACAGCCCCCCAGTATACAGTGCATGTCACAGTTCCCACTGTTCAGCACAGCTCATACCTCTGCACAGCACCCCCAGTTCACAGTGCATGTGACAGCTCCCCTGTTCTGCACAACTCATGCCTCTGCCCAGCCCCCAGTACACAGTGCATGTCACAGCACCCCTATTCAGCACAGCTTATACCTCTGTGCAACCACCCACCATTACACAATGCATATCACAGCTCCCAGATGTTTCAGCATGGCTCATTACTTTGCACCGCCCCACCCAGTACTTAGTGCATGTCATGGCTGCTCCTGTTCAGCACGACTCCTACCCCTGCACAGTCCCCAGTACACAGTGCGTGTCACAGTTTTCTCTGTTCAGCACAGCTCATAGCTCTGCACAGCCCCCAGTACACAGTGCATGTCACAGGTTCCGCTGTTCAGCACAGCTCATACCACTGCACAGTCCCCAGTACACAGTGCATGTCATAGCTCCCCGTGTTTAGCAAGGCTCATAGCCTCTGCAGAGCCCCTCGCCAGTGCACAGTTTATATCACATAGCTCATGCTTCTACACAGCCCCCAGTACACAGTGCATGTCACAGCTCCCCTGTTCAGCACAGCTCATACCTCTGCACAGCCCCCAGTACACAGTGCATGTGACAGCTCCTCCTGTTCTGCACAACTCATACCTCTGCACAGCCCCCAGTACACAGTGCATTTCACTGCCCCTGTTCAGCACAGCTCATACCTCTGTACAGCCACCCACCATTACACAATGCATGTCACAGCTCCCGTTCAGCACGGCTCATACCTCTGCACAACCCCACCCAGTACCCAGTGCATGTCACAGCTTCCCCTTTCAGCGACTCATATCTCTGCAGAGTCCCCAGTACCCAGTGCATGTCGCAGTTCCTTCTGTTCAGCACAGCTCATACCTCTACACAGTCCCCCAGTACACAGTGCATGTCACAGTTCCCCCCAGTTCTGCAAAACTCATACCTCTGCACAGCTTCCCAGAACACAGTGCATGTCACAGCACCCCCTGTTCAGCACAGGTCATACCTCTGTACAGCCATCCCACCATTACACAATGCATATCACAGCTCCCAGATGTTCAGCACGGTTCATACCTCTGCACAGCCCCCACCCAGTACACAGTGCTTGTCACAGCTCCCCCCGTTCAGCACTGCTGATACCTCTGCACAGCTCCACCAGTACACAGTGCATGTCACAGCTCCCCCTGTTCAGCACAGCTCATACTGCTGCACAGCCCCCCTCACCAGAACACAGTTTATATCGCATAGCTCATGCTTCTACACAGCCCACCAATACACAGTGCATGTTACAGCTCTCCCTGTCCAGCATGGCTCACACCTTTGCAAAGCCCCCCCCAGTACACAGTGCATATCACAGCTCCCCCTGTTCAGCACAGCTCATACCTCTGCTCAACTTCCCAGTACACAGTGCATATCACAGCTCCCCCTGTTCTGCATGACTCATACCTCTGCCCAGTTCCCTGTACACAGTGCATGTCACAGCTCCCCTCTGTTCAGCATGGCTCTTACCTCTGCACAGACCCCCCACTAGACAGTGCATGTCACAGCTTCCCCTATTCTGCATGACCAACACCTCTGCAAAGCCCTCCTCAGTACACAGTGAATGTCACTGCTGGGATGTATAGGCAGGGGCATCACCAGCAGGAAAAGGAAGGTCATAATTCCGCTATGCAAGACACTAGTGAGGCCCCACCTGGAGTACAGCGTACAGTTCTGGAGACCATACCTACGTGTGGACAAAGACAGGGTAGAGAAGGGTCAGAGGAGGGCAACAAAGATGGTACATGGATTGCATCACAAGTCCTTTGAAGACAGGTTGAAGGAACTGAACATGTACTCCCTGGAGCAGAGGAGGAGGAGAGGATAATAGAGACATACAAGTATCTTACAGGGAGGAACAGGGTGCAGGAAAACTCTATTTTAAGCGAAAAGATGTTCCAGGACTAGAGGGTATGGGATGAAGTTGGAGGAGGACGATTCAGAGAAACATGAGAAAGAATTTCTTCACAGAATGGGTGGTGGACAAGTGTAACACCCTGCCAGAGGAAGTGGTGGTGCTGAAACAATCACGGGACTGAAAGCATGGGATAGACATAAAATTCTGGAGGTCAGGGGTAGCAGGCAACAGACTTCTGGAAACAAACTGAACTTACAAGCTCAAATGGGCAGACTGGGTGGGCCATAGGCCCTTATCTGCCGACACTGTCTATGTATCATGTCACAGTTCCCCCTGTTTAGCATGGCTCATACCTCACAGCCACCAGTACCACAGTGCATGCACAGCTCCCCTGTTCAGCACAGCTAAAGTTCTGCACCCCCAGTACACAGTAGCATGTCACAGCTCCCCGTCCAGTGCAGCTCATACCTCTGCACAGACCCCCGTGACACAGTGCATGTCACAGGTACCTCTGTTCAGCACAGCTCATACCACTGAACAGTCCCCAGGTTCACAGTGCATGTCATAGCTCCCCTGTTTAGCAAGGCTCATACCACTGCAGATCCCCTCGACAGTGCATAGTTTATATCGCATAGCTCATGCTTCTTCACAGTCCCCAGTACACAGTGCATGTCACAGCTCCCTGTTCAGCACAGCTCATACCTCTGTGGCCCCCAGAACACAGTGCATGTGACAGATCCCCATGTTCTGCACAACTCATGCCTCTGCACAGCCCCCAGTACACAGTACATGTCACAGCACCCCATGTTCAGCACAGCTCATACCTCTGTACAGCCACTCCACCATTACACAATGCATATCACAGCTCCCCGTTCAGCACAACTCATATCTCTGCACAGCCCCACCAGTAGACAGTGCATGTCACAGCTCCCTCTGTTCAACAGCTCATATCTCTGCACAGCCCCCAGTACACAGTGCATGTCACAGATCCCACTTCAGCACAGCTCATGCCTCTGCACAGCCCCAGTACACAGTGCATGTGACAGCTCCTCCTGTTCTGCACAACTCATACCTCTTCACAGTCCCCCAGTACACAGTACATGTCACAGCACCCCGTGTTCAGCACAGCTCATACCTCTGTACAGCCACGCCACTATTACACAATGCACATCACAGCACCCAGATGTTCAGCATGGTTCATACCTCTGCACAGCCCCCACCCAGTACACAGTGCATGTCACAGCTCCCCCGTTCAGCATGACTCATACCTCTGCACAGTCCCCCCAGTACACAGTGCATGTCACAGTTCCCCTCAGTTCTGCACAACTCATACCTCTGCACAGCTTCCCAGTACTCAGTGCATGTCACAGCACCCCCTGTTCAGCACAGCTCATACCTCTGTACAGCCGTCCCACCATTACGCAATGCATATCACAGCTCCCAAATGTTCAGCACGGTTCATACCTCTGCACAGCCCCCACCCAGTACACAGTGCATGTCACAGCTCAGCCTGTTCAGCACAGCTCATACCTCTGCACAGCCCAATAGTACACAATGCATGTCATAGCTCCCCCCTGTTTAGCACGGCTCATACCGCTGCACAGCCCCCCTCGCCAGTGCACAGTTTATTTCGCATAGTTCATGCTTCTACACAGCCCCCCAGCACACAGTGCATGTCACAGCTCCCCCTGTTCAGCACAGCTGATATTTCTGCACAGCCCACCAGTACACAGTACATGACAGCTCCCCTGTTCAGCACAGCTCTTACCTCTGTACAGCCACCCCACCATTACACAATGCATATCCACAGCTCCAAGATGTTCCTTACGACTCCTTAACTCTACACAGCCCCCAGTGCAGTGCATGTCACAGTTCCCCGTTCTTCTACAACTCATACCTCTGCACAGCCCCAGTACACAGTGCGTAATCATAACTCCCCCCTGTTAAGCCTGGCTAAAACAGTACCTCTGCACAGCCCCAGAACACCAGTGCATGTCACAGATCCCCTGTTGGCTAGCTCACACTTTGCACAATGCCCCCAGTGAACAGTACATATCACAGCTCCCCCTGTTCAGCACTGCTCATACCTCTACACAACTGCAACAGTACACAGTGCATGTCACAGCTCCCCCCTGTTCAGCACGGATCATGCCTCTGCACAGACACCCCAGTAGACAGTGCATGTAACAGCTTCCCCTGTTCTGCATGACGCATACCTCTGCACAGACCCTCCTCAGTACACAGTGCATGTCACAGCTCCCCCCTGTTCAGCACAACTCATACCTCTGCACAGCCCCATTACACAGTGCATGTCACAGCTCCCTTGTTCAGCACAGCTCATACCTCTGAACAGCCACACCCCCTAGTACACAGTACATGTCACAGCTCCCCTGTTCAGCCAAGCTCATACCTCTGCACGCCCTCTTCACCTGTACTCAGGCATAATGCGCGGCTCATACCTCTGCACAGCCCGCAGCTCACAGTGCAGTCACGGCTCCCCTGTTCAGCACAGCTCATGCCTCTAAACAGCCCCCCAGTATGCAGTGCACATCACAGCTCCCCATGTTGAGCATGGCTCAATCCGCTGCACAGCCACCCGCAGTACACAGTTCATGTCACAGCTCCCTGTTCTGCACAACTCATACCTCTGCGCAGCCACCCAGTACAGTGCATGGTCAAAGCTCCCCTGCTCAGCACAGCTCATACCTCTGTACAGCCACCCCCCAAGTACACAGTGCATGTCACAGCTGCCCGTTCAGCACAGCTCATACTTCTGCACAGCCCTCATCACCTGTACTCAGGCATAATGCATGGCTCATACCTCTGCACAGCCCCATAGTACACAGTGCAAGTCACAGCTCCCCCTGTTCAGCACTGCTCATACCTCTGCACAGCCCCCCAGTATGCAGTGCATGTCACAGCTCCCCCATGTTGAGCATGGCTCATTCCGCTGCACAGCCACCCCCAGTACACAGTGCATGTCAAAGCTCCCCCTGTTCTGCACAACTCATACCTCTGCGCAGCCACCCAGTAGACAGTGCATGTCACAGCTCCCCCTGTTCAGCACAGCTCCTACCTCTGCACAGTCCCCCCAGTACACAGTGCATGTCACAGCTCCTCCGTTCAGCACAGCTCATACCTCTGCACAGCCCCCCCAGTACACAGTGCATATCACAATTTCCTCTGTTCAGCACAGCTCATACCACTGCACAGCCCCCCCAAGTACACAGTGCATATTGCATGGCATCATACCTCTGACAGCCCCAGTCGCGCAGTGCATATCACAGCTCCCCTGTTCAGCACAGCTCATACCTCTACACAACTGCCCAGTATACAATGCATGTCACAGCTCCCCTGTTCAGCGCGGATCATACCTCTGCACAGACCCCCAGTAGACAGTGCAGCTAACACCTTCCCTGTTCTGCATGGCGCCACCACTGCACAGACCCTCCTCAGTACACAGTGCAGTCACAGCTCCCCCCTGTTCAGTACAACTCATACCTCTGCACTGCCCCCAAGTACACAGTGCATGTCACAGCTCCCCCCGTTCTGCACAACTCATACCTCTGCGCAGCCACCCAGTACACAGTGCATGTCACAGCTCCCCCGTTCAGCACAGCTCATACCTCTGCACAGTCCCCCCAGTACACAGTGCAAGTCACAGCTCCCCCGTTCAGTACGACTCATACCTCTGCACAGTCCCCGCAGTACACAGTGCATGTCACAGTTTGTTCTGTTTAGCACAGCTCATAGCTCTGCACAGTCCTCACCCATTGTACAGTGCATGTCACAGCTCCTCCGTTCAGCACAGCTCTTACCTCTGCACAGCCACCCCAGTACACAGTGCATATCACAATTTCCTCTGTTCAGCACAGCTCATACCACTGCACAGGCCCCCCAAGTACACAGTGCATATTGCATGGCTCATACCTCTGTACAGCCACCCCCCCAAGTACACAGTGCATGTCACAGCTGCCCCGTTCAGCACAGCTCATACTTCTGCACAGCCCTCATCACCTGTACTCAAAGCATAATGCATGGCTCATACCTCTGCACAGCCCCATAGTACACAGTGCAAGTCACAGCTCCCCCTGTTCAGCACTGCTCATACCTCTGCACAGCCAGCCAGTATGCAGTGCATGTCACAGCTCCCATGTTGAGCATGGCTCATTCCGCCTGCACAGCCACCCCCAGTACACAGTGCATGTCAAGCTCCCCGTTCTGCACAACTCAGCCTCTTTGGCCACCCAGTAGACAGTGCATGTCACAGCTCCCCCTGTTCAGCACAGCTCCTACCTCTGCACAGTCCCCCCAGTACACAGTGCATGTCACAGCTCCTCCGTTCAGCACAGCTCATACCTCTGCACAGCCCCCCCAGTACACAGTGCATATCACAATTTCCTCTGTTCAGCACAGCTCATACCACTGCACAGCGCCCCCAAGTACACAGTGCATATTGCATGGCTCATACCTCTGCACAGCCCCCCGGTACGCAGTGCATATCACAGCTCCCCTGTTCAGCACAGCTCATACCTCTACCACAACTGCCCAGTATACAATGCATGTCACAGCTCCCCCTGTTCAGCACGGATCATCCTCTGCACAGACCCCCAGTAGACAGTGCATGTAACACCTTCCCCTGTTCTGCATGACGCATACTACTGCACAGACCTCCTCAGTACACAGTGCACGTCACAGCTCCCCTGTTCAGTACAACTCCAGCCTCTGCACCTTTAAGTACACAGTGCATGTCACAGCTCCCCGTTCTGCACAACTCATACCTCTGCGCAGGCACCCAGTACACAGTGCATGTCACAGCTCCCCCGTTCAGCACAGCTCATACCTCTGCACAGTCCCCCCAGTACACAGTGCAAGTCACAGCTCCCCCGTTCAGCACGACTCATACCTCTGCACAGTCCCCGCAGTACACAGTGCATGTCACAGTTTGTTCTGTTTAGCACAGCTCATAGCTCTGCACAGTCCTCACCCAGTACACAGTGCATGTCACAGCTCCTCCATTCAGCACAGCTCTTACCTCTGCACAGCCACCCCAGTACACAGTGCATATCACAATTTCCTCTGTTCAGCAGACTCCTGCCACTACCCCCAAGTACACAGTGCATACTGCATGGCTCATCCCTCTGCACAGCCCCAGTCGCAGTTACATCCTCCACAGATCCCCTGTTCAGCACAGCTCATGCCGCTACACAACTGCCCAGTATACAGTGCATGCCACAGCTCCCCCCTGTTCAGCACGGATCATACCTCTGCACAGACCCCCCCATAGACAGTGCATGTAACACCTTCCCCCGTTCTGCATGACGCATACCACTGCACAGACCCTCCTCTGCACACAGTGCACGTCACAGCTCCCCTGTGCTCAGCACAACTCATACCTCTGCACTGCCCCCAAGTACACAGTGCATGTCACAGCTCCCCCTGTTCAGCACAGCTCCTACCTCTGCACAGCCCTCATCATCTGTACTCAGAGCATAATGCATGGCTCATACCTCTGCACAGCCCCATAGTACACAGTGCAAGTAACAGCTCCACCTGTTCAGCACAGCTCATACCTCTGCACAGCCCCCAGTATGCGCAGTGCATGTCACAGCTTCCCATGTTGAGCATGGCTCATTCTGCTGCTGGCCACCCCAGTACTGAGTGCATGTCACAGCTCCCCTGTTCAGCACAGCTCATGCCTCTGTGCAGCCACCCCACCATTACACAATGCATATCACAGCTCCCAGATGTTTCCGCATTGCTCATTACTTTGCTCCGCCCTCACCCAGTACTTAGTGCATGTCACAGCTGCTCCCGTTCAGCACAGATCCTACCTCTGCACAGTCCCCAGTACACAGTGCGTGTCACAGTTTCTCTGTTCCAGCACAGCTCATAGCTCTGCACGCCCCCAGTACACAGTGCATGTCACAGCAACCCTCGTCCAGCACAGATCATACCTCTGCACAGTGCCCCCAGTACACAGTGCATGTCACAGGTTCCGCTGTTCAGCACAGCTCATACCACTGCACAGTCCCCCCAGTACACAGTGCATGTCATAGCTCCCCCTGTTTAGCAAGGTTCATACCTCTGCAGAGCCACCCTCGCCAGTGCACAGTTTATATATCATAGCTCATGCTTCTGCACAGCCCCCAGTACACAGTGCATGTCACAGCTCCCCCTGTTCAGCACAGCTCATACCTCTGCACAGCCCCCCAGTACACAGTGCATGTGACAGCTCCTCCCCGTTCTGCACAACTCATACCTCTGCACAGCCCCCCAGTACACAGTGCATTTCACTGCACCCCTGTTCAACACAACTCATACCTCTGTACAGCCACCCCACCATTACACAATGCATGTCACAGCTCCCCCGTTCAGCACGGCTCATACCTCTGCACAACCCCCCCATTACCCAGTGCATGTCACAGCTTCCCCCTTTCAGCACGACTCATATCTCTGCAGAGTCCCCCCAGTACCCAGTGCATGTCGCAGTTCCTCCTGTTCAGCACAGCTCATACCTCTACACAGTCCCCCAGTACACAGTGCATGTCACAGTTCCCCCCAGTTCTGCAAAACTTATACCTCTGCACAGCTTCCCAGAACACAGTGCATGTCACAGCACCCCCTGTTCAGCACAGCTCATACCTCTGTACAGCCATCCCACCATTACACAATGCATATCACAGTTCCCAGATGTTCAGCACGGTTCATACCTCTGCACAGCCCCCACATAGTACACAGTGCTTGTCACAGCTCCCCCCATTCAGCACTGCTGATACCTCTGCACAGCTCCACCAGTACACAGTGCATGTCACAGCTCCCCCTGTTCAGCACAGCTCACACCTCTGCACAGCCCCCCAATACACAGTGCATGTCACAGCTCCCCCTTGTTCAGCACAGCTCATACCTCTGTACAGCCACCCCCCAAGTGCATAGTGCATATCACAGCTCCCCTGTTCAACAGGCCCATACCAATGCACAGTCCCATATCACAAGTACAAAGTGCAAACTGCATGACTCATACCTCTGCACAGCCCCCAGTATACAGTGCATGTCACAGTTCCCACTGTTCAGCACAGCTCATACCTCTGCACAGCACCCCCAATTCACAGTGCATGTGACAGCTCCACCCTGTTCTGCACAACTCATACCTCTGCCCAGCCCCCAGTACACAGTGCATGTCACAGCACCCCTATTCAGCACAGCTTATACCTCTGTGCAAGCCACCCCACTTACACAGTGCATATCACAGCTCCCAGATGTTCAGCATGGCTCATTACTTTGCACCGCCCCACCTAGTACTTAGTGCATGTCACAGCTGCTCCGTTCAGCACGACTCCTACCTCTGCACAGTCCCCAGTACACAGTCGTGTCACAGTTTCTCTGTTCAGCACAGCTCATAGCTCTGCACAGCCCCCAGTACACAGTGCATGTCACAGGTTCCGCTGTTCAGCACAGCTCATACCACTGCACAGTCCCCCAGTACACAATGCATGTCATAGCTCCCCTGTTTAGCAAGCTCATGCCTCTGCAGAGCCCCCTCGCCAGTGCACAGTTTATATCACATAGCTCATGCTTCTACACAGCCCCAGTACACAGTGCATGTCACAGCTCCCCTGTTCAGCACAGCTCATACCTCTGCACAGCCCCAGTACACAGTGCATGTGACAGCTCCTCCTGTTCTGCACAACTCATACCTCTGCCCCCCAGTACACAGTGCATTTCACTGCACCCCTGTTCAGCACAGCTCATACCTCTGTACAGCCACCCCACCATTACACAATGCATGTCACAGCTCCACCGTTCAGCACGGCTCATACCTCTGCACAACCCCACCCAGTACCCAGTGCATGTCACAGCTTCCACCTTTCAGCATGACTCATATCTGCAGAGTCCCCCAGTACCCAGTGCATGTCGCAGTTCCTCCTGTTCAGCACAGCTCATACCTCTACACAGTCCCCAGTACACAGTGCATGTCACAGTTCCCCAGTTCTGCAAAACTCATACCTCTGCACAGCTTCCCAGAACACAGTGCATGTCACAGCACCCCTGTTCCTCACAGGTCATACCTCTGTACAGCCATCCCACCATTACACAATGCATATCACAGCTCCCAGATGTTCAGCCGCAGTTCATACCTCTGCACAGCCCCCACCCAGTACACAGTGCTTGTCACAGCTCCCCGTTCAGCACTGCTGATCCTACTGCACAGCTCCACCAGTACACAGTGCATATCACAGCTCCCCTGTTCAGCACAGCTCATCACTGCTGCACGCCCCCTCACCAGAACACAGTTTATATCGCATAGCTCATGCTTCTACACAGCCCACCAACACAGTACATGTTACAGCTCTCCTGTCCAACATGGCTCACACCTTTGCAAAGCCCCCCAGTACACAGTGCATATCACAGCTCCTCCTGTTCAGCACAGCTCATACCTCTGCTCAACTTCCCAGTACACAGTGCATATCACAGCTCCCCCTGTTCTGCATGACTCATACCTCTGCCCAGTTCCCTGTACACAGTGCATGTCACAGCTCCCCTCTGTTCAGCATGGCTCATACCTCTGCACAGACCCCCCACTAGACAGTGCATGTCACAGCTTCCCCTATTCTGCATGACCAACACCTCTGCAAAGCCCTCCTCAGTACACAGTGAATGTCACTGCTGGGATGTATAGGCAGGGGCATCACCAGCAGGAAAAGGGAGGTCATAATTCCGCTATGCAAGACACTAGTGAGGCCCCACCTGGAGTACAGCGTACAGTTCTGGAGACCATACCTACGTATGGACAAAGACAGGGTAGAGAAGGGTCAGAGGAGGCAACAAAGATGGTACATGGATTGCATCACAAGTCCTTTGAAGACAGGTTGAAGGAACTGAACATGTACTCCCTGGAGCAGAGGAGAGAGGATATGATAGAGACATACAAGTATCTTACAGGGAGGAACAGGGTGCAGGAAAACTCTATTTTAAGCGAAAAAGATGTTCCAGGACTAGAGGTATGGGATGAAGTTGGAGGAGGGCGATTCAGAGAAACATGAGAAAAATTTCTTCACAGAATGGGTGGTGGACAAGGGTAACACCCTGCCAGAGGAACTGGTGGTGCTGAAACAATCACAGGACTTAAGAAAGCATGGGATAGACATAAAATTCTGGAGGTCAGGGGTAGCAGACAACAGACTTCTGGAAAACAAACTGAACTTACAAGCTCAAATGGGCAGACTGGGTGGGCCATGGCCCTTATCTGCTGACACTGTCTATGTATCTATGTCACAGTTCCCCTGTTTAGCATGGCTCATACCTCGCACAGCCCCACCCAGTACACAGTGCATGTCACAGCTCCCCTGTTCAGCACAGCTAAAGTTCTGCACAGCCCCCAGTACACAGTGCATGTCACAGCTCCCCGTCCAGTACAGCTCATACCTCTGCACAGACCCCCGACACAGTGCATGTCACAGGTACCTCTGTTCAGCACAGCTCATACCACTGAACAGTCCCCAGGTTCACAGTGCATGTCATAGCTCCCCCTGTTTAGCAAGGCTCATACCACTGCAGATCCCCTCGACAGTGCATAGTTTATATCGCATAGCTCATGCTTCTTCACAGTCCCCAGTACACAGTGCATGTCACAGCTCCCTGTTCAGCACAGCTCATACCTCTGCACAGCCCCCAGAACACAGTGCATGTGACAGATCCCCATGTTCTGCAAACTCATACCTCTGCACAGCCCCCAGTACACAGTACATGTCACAGCACCCCATGTTCAGCACAGCTCATACCTCTGTACAGCCACTCCACCATTACACAATGCATATCACAGCTCCCCCGTTCAGCACAACTCATATCTCTGCACAGCCCCCACCCAGTAGACAGTGCATGTCACAGCTCCCTCTGTTCAACACAGCTCATATCTCTGCACAGCCCCCCAGTACACAGTGCATGTCACAGATCCCCCACTTCAGCACAGCTCATACCTCTGCACAGCCCCCAGTACACAGTGCATGTGACAGCTCCTCCCTGTTCTGCACAACTCATACCTCTGCACAGTCCCCCAGTACACAATACATGTCACAGCACCCCGTGTTCAGCACAGCTCATACCTCTGTACAGCCACGCCACTATTACACAATGCACATCACAGCACCCAGATGTTCAGCATGGTTCATACCTCTGCACAGCCCCCACCCAGTACACAGTGCATGTCACAGCTCCCCCGTTCAGCATGACTCATACCTCTGCACAGTCCCCCCAGTACACAGTGCATGTCACAGTTCCCCTCAGTTCTGCACAACTCATGCCTCTGCACAGCTTCCCAGTACTCAGTGCATGTCACAGCACCCCTATTTCAGCACAGCTCATACCTCTGTACAGCCGTCCCACCATTACGCAATGCATATCACAGCTCCCAAATGTTCAGCACGGTTCATACCTCTGCACAGCCCCACCCAGTACACAGTGCATGTCACAGCTCAGCCTGTTCAGCACAGCTCATACCTCTGCACAGCCCAATAGTACACAATGCATGTCATAGTTCTCCTGTTTAGCACGGCTCATACCGGCTGCACAGCCCCCCTCGCCAGTGCACAGTTTATTTCGCATAGTTCATGCTTCTACACAGCCCCCCAGCACACAGTGCATGTCACAGCTCCCCCTGTTCAGCACAGCTGATATTTCTGCACAGCCCACCAGTACACAGTACATGTGACAGCTCCCCCTGTTCAGCACAGCTCTTACCTCTGTACAGCCACCCCACCATTACACAATGCATATCACAGCTCCAAGATGTTCAGCACGGCTCATAACTCTACACAGCCCCGCCAGTACACAGTGCATGTCACAGTTCCCCCCCGTTCTTCACAACTCATACCTCTGCACAGCCCCCCCAGTACACAGTGCATGTCATAACTCCCCCCTGTTAAGCACGGCTAAAACAGTACCTCTGCACAGCCCCCCAGAACACAGTGCATGTCACAGATCCCCCTGTTCGGCACAGCTCACACCTTTGCACAATGCCCCCAGTGAACAGTACATATCACAGCTCCCCCTGTTCAGCACTGCTCATACCTCTACACAACTGCAACAGTACACAGTGCATGTCACAGCTCCCCCCTGTTCAGCACGGATCATGCCTCTGCACAGACCCCCCAGTAGACAGTGCATGTAACAGCTTCCCCTGTTCTGCATGACGCATACCTCTGCACAGACCCTCCTCAGTACACAGTGCATGTCACAGCTCCCCTGTTCAGCATAACTCATACCTCTGCACAGCCCCATTACACAGTGCATGTCACAGCTCCCCTTGTTCAGCACAGCTCCTACCTCTGAACAGCCACACCCCCTAGTACACAGTACATGTCACAGCTCCCCTGTTCAGCAAAGCTCATACCTCTGCACGCCCTCATCACCTGTACTCAGAGCATAATGCGTAGGCTCATACCTCTGCACAGCCTCATAGCTCACAGTGCAGTCACGGCTCCCCTGTTCAGCACAGCTCATACCTCTAAACAGCCCCAGTATGCAGTGCACATCCAGCTCCCCATGTTGAGCATGGCTCAATCCGCTGCACAGCCACCGCAGTACACAGTTCATGTCACAGCTCCCTGTTCCTGCGCAACTCAGCCCTGCGCAGCCACCCAGTACAGTGCATGTCAAAGCTCCTGCTCAGCAGCTCATACCTCTGTACAGCCACCCCCAAGTACACAGTGCATGTCACAGCTGCCCGTTCAGCACAGCTCATACTTCTGCACAGCCTCATCACCTGTACTCAGGCATAATGCATGGCTCATACCTCTGCACAGCCCCATAGTACACAGTGCAAGTCACAGCTCCTGTTCAGCACTGCTCATACCTCTGCACAGCCCCCAGTATGCAGTGCATGTCACAGCTCCCCATGTTGAGCATGGCTCATTTCACTGCACAGCCACCCCAGTACACAGTGCATGTCAAAGCTCCCCGTTCTGCACAACTCATACCTCTGCGCAGCCACCCAGTAGACAGTGCATGTCACAGCTCCCCCTGTTCAGCACAGCTCCTACCTCTGCACAGTCCCCCCAGTACACAGTGCATGTCACAGCTCCTCCGTTCAGCACAGCTCATACCTCTGCACAGCCCCCAGTACACAGTGCATATCACAATTTCCTCTGTTCAGCACAGCTCGTACCACTGCACAGCCCCCCCAAGTACACAGTGCATATTGCATGGCTCATACCTCTGCACAGCCCCCCGGTACGCAGTGCATATCACAGCTCCCCCTGTTCAGCACAGCTCATACCTCTACACAACTGCCCAGTATACAATGCATGTCACAGCTCCCCCCTGTTCAGCACGGATCATACCTCTGCACAGACCCCCCAGTAGACAGTGCATGTAACACCTTCCCCTGTTCTGCATGACGCATACCACTGCACAGACCCTCCTCAGTACACAGTGCGTCCACAGCTCCCCCTGTTCAGCACAACTCCTTACCTCTGCACCCCCCCAAGGTACACAGTGCATGTCACAGCTCCCCTTCTGCACAACTCATACCTCTGCTCAGCCACCCAGTACACAGTGCATGTCACAGCTCCCCATTCAGCACAGCTCATACCTCTGCACAGTCCCCCAGTACACAGTGCAAATCACAGCTCCCATTCATACGACTCCATACCTCTGCACAGTCCCCGCAGTACACAGTGCATGTCACAGTTTGTTCTGTTTAGCACAGCTCATAGCTCTGCACAGTCCTCACCCAGTACACAGTGCATGTCACAGCTCCTCCGTTCAGCACAGCTCTTACCTCTGCACAGCCACCCCAGTACACAGTGCATATTGCATGGCTCATACCTCTGCACAGCCCCCCAGTACGCAGTGCATATCACAGCTCCCCCTGTTCAGCACAGCTCATACCGCTACACAACTGCCCAGTATACAGTGCATGCCACAGCTCCCCCCTGTTCAGCACGGATCATACCTCTGCACAGACCCCCCCATAGACAGTGCATGTAACACCTTCCCTGTTCTGCATGACGGCATACCACTGCACAGACCCTCCCTCAGCACACAGTGCACGCTCACAGCTCCTGTGCTCAGCACAACTCATACCTCTGCACTGCCCCCAGTACACAGTGCATGTCACAGCTCCCCTGTTCAGCACAGCTCCTACCTCTGCACAGCCCTCATCATCTGTACTCAGGCATAATGCATGGCTCATACCTCTGCACAGCCCATAGTACACAGTGCAAGTAACAGCTCCACCTGTTCAGCACAGCTCATACCTCTGCACAGCCCCCCAGCACGCAGTGTGGCGTCACAGCTTCCCATGTTGAGCATGGCTCATTCTGCTGCTGCACAGCCACACCCAGTACACAGAGCATGTCACAGCTCCCCTGTTCAGCACGGCTCATGCCTCTGTGCAGCCACCCCACCATTACACAATGCATATCACAGCTCCCCAGATGTTTCCGCTTTGCTCATTACTTTGCTCCGCCCTCACCCAGTACTTAGTGCATGTCACAGCTGCTCCCGTTCAGCACAGATCCTACCTCTGCACAGTCCCCAGTACACAGTGCGTGTCACGGTTTCTCTGTTCCAGCACAGCTCATAGCTCTGCACAGCCCCCAGTACACAGTGCATGTCACAGCAACCCTCGTCCAGCACAGATCATACCTCTGACAGCCCCCAGTACACAGTGCATGTCACAGGTTCGCTGTTCAGCACAACTCATACCACTGCACAGTCCCCAGTACACAGTGCATGTCATAGCTCCCCTGTTTAGCAAGGTTCATACCTCTGCAGAGCCACCCTCGCCAGTGCACAGTTATATATCATAGCTCATGCTTCTGCACAGCCCCAGTACACAGTGCATGTCACAGCTCCCCTGTTCAGCACAGCTCATGCCTCTACTGCCCCAGTCACAGTGCATGTGACAGCTCCTCCCGTTCTGCACAACTCTTACCTCTGCACAGCCCCAGTACACAGTGCATTCCTGCACCCCTGTTCAACACCAACTCATGCCTCTGTACAGCCACCCCACCATTACACAATGCATGTCACAGCTCCCCGTTCAACGGCTCATGCCTCTGCACAACCCCACCCATTACCCAGTGCATGTCACAGCTTCCCCTTTCAGCACGACTCATATCTCTGCAGAGTCCCCCAGTACCCAGTGCATGTCGCAGTTCCTCCTGTTCAGCACAGCTCATACCTCTACACAGTCCCCAGTACACAGTGCATGTCACAATTCCCCAATTCTGCAAAACTTATACCTCTGCACAGCTTCCCAGAACACAGTGCATGTCACAGCACCCTGTTCAGCACAGCTCATACCTCTGTACAGCCATCCCACCATTACACAATGCATATCACAGTTCCCAGATGTTCAGCACGGTTCATACCTCTGCACAGCCCCCACATAGTACACAGTGCTTGTCACAGCTCCCCCCATTCAGCACTGCTGATACCTCTGCATAGCTCCACCAGTACACAGTGCATGTCACAGCTACCCCTGTTCTGCACAGCTCATACCGCTGCACAGCCCCCCTCAACAGAACACAGTTTATATCGCATAGCTCATGCTTCTACACAGCCCCCCAATACACAGTGCATGTTACAGCTCTCCCTGTCCAGCATGGCTCACACCTTTGCAAAGCCCCCCCCAGTACACAGTGCATATCACAGCTCCTCCTGTTCAGCACAGCTCATACCTCTGCTCAACTGCCCAGTACACAGTGCATATCACAGCTCCCCCTGTTCTGCATGACTCATACCTCTGCCCAGTCCCCTGTACACAGTGCATGTCACAGCTCCCCTCTGTTCAGCATGGCTCATACCTCTGCACAGACCCCCCACTAGACAGTGCATGTCACAGCTTCCCCTGTTCTGCATGACCAACACCTCTGCACAGCCCTCCTCTGTTCACAGTGAATGTCACTGCTGGGATGTACAGGCAGGGGCATCACCAGCAGGAAAAGGGAGGTCATAATTCCGCTATAAAACACTAGTGAGGCCCCACCTGGAGTACAGTGTACAGTTCTGGAGACCATACCTACGTATGGACATAGACAGGGTAGAGAAGGTTCAGAGGAGGGCAAAAGAGATGGTGCATGGATTGCATCACAAGTCCTTTGAAGACAGGTTGAAGGAACTGAACATGTACTCCCTGGAGCAGAGGAGGGAGAGAGGGGATATGATAGAGACATACAATTATCTTACAGGGAGGAACAGGGTGCAGGAAAACTCTATTTTTAAGTGAAAAAGATGTTCCAGGACTAGAGGGTATGGGATGAAGTTGGAGGGAGGACGATTCAGAGGAAACATGAGAAAGAATTTCTTCACAGAATGGGTGGTGGACAAGTGTAACACCCTGCCAGAGGAAGTGGTGGGGCTGAAACAATCACGGGACCTAAGAAAGCATGGGATAGACATAAAGGAATTCTGGAGGTCAGGGGTAACGGGCAACAGACTTCTAGGAAAACAAACTGAACTTACAAGCTCAAATGGGCAGACTGGGTGGGCCATAGGCCCTTATCTGCCGACACTGTCTATGTATCTATGTCACAGTTCCCCCCTGTTTAGCATGGCTCATACCTCTGCACAGCCCCACCCAGTACACAGTGCATGTCACAGCTCCCCCTGTTCAGCACAGCTAATAGTTCTGCACAGCCCCCCAGAACACAGTGCATGTCACAGATCCCCCGTCCAGTAAAGCTCATACCTCTGCACAGACCCCCCCGTACACAGTGCATGTCACAGGTACCTCTGTTCAGCACAGCTCATACCACTGAACAGTCCCCCAGGTTCACAGTGCATGTCATAGCTCCCCCCTGTTTAGCAAGGCTCATACCACTGCAGATCCCCCCTCGACAGTGCATAGTTTATATCGCATAGCTCATGCTTCTTCACAGTCCCCCAGTACACAGTGCATGTCACAGCTCCCCCTGTTCAGCACAGCTCATACCTCTGCACAGCCCCCCAGAACACAGTGCATGTGACAGATCCCCCATGTTCTGCACAACTCAATCCTCTGCACAGCCCCCCAGTACACAGTACATGTCACAGCACCCCATGTTCAGCACAGCTCATACCTCTGTACAGCCACTCCACCATTACACAATGCATATCACAGCTCCCCCGTTCAGCACAACTCATACATCTGCACAGCCCCCACCCAGTAGACAGTGCATGTCACAGCTCCCTCTGTTCAGCACAGCTCATACCTCTGCACAGCCCCCCAGTACACAGTGCATGTCACAGATCCCCCACTTCAGCACAGCTCATACCTCTGCACAGCCCCCAGTACACAGTGCATGTGACAGCTCCTCCCTGTTCTGCACAACTCATACCTCTGCACAGCCCCCCAGTACACAGTACATGTCACAGCACCCCGTGTTCAGCACAGCTCATACCTCTGTACAGCCACTCCACTATTACACATTGCATATCACAGCACCCAGATGTTCAGCATGGTTCATACCTCTGCACAGCCCCCACCCAGTACACAGTGCATGTCACAGATCCCCAGTTCAGCATGACTCATACCTCTGCACAGTCCCCCCAGTACACAGTGCATGTCACAGTTCCCCTCAGTTCTGCACAACTCATACCTCTGCACAGCTTCCCAGTACTCAGTGCATGTCTCAGCACCCCTGTTCAGCACAGCTCATACCTCTGTACAGCCATCCCACCATTACACAATGCATATCACAGCTCCCAAATGTTCAGCATGGTTCATACCTCAGCACAGCCCCCCACCCAGTACACAGTGCTTGTCACAGCTCCCCTGTCCAGCACAGTTCACACATCTGCACAGCCCCGTACACAGTGCATGTCACAGCTCAGCCTGTTCAGCACAGCTCATACCTCTGCACAGCCCCCCAGTACACAGTGCATGTCTTAGCTCCCCTGTTTAGCACTGCTCATACCTCTGCACAGCCCCATAGTACACAGTTCATGTCCTAGATCCCCTGTTTGAAGACTAGGCTCATACCTGCACAACCCTCGCCAGTGGACAGTTTATTTCGCATAGTTCATGCTTCTACACAGCCCCCAAGCACACAGTGCATGTCACAGCACCCCCTGTTCAGCACAGCTGATATTTCTGCACAGCCCACCAGTACACAGTACATGTGACTGCTCCCCCTGATCAGCACAGCTCATACCTCTGTACAGCCACCCCACCATTACACAATGCATATCACAGCTCCAAGATGTTCAGCACGGCTGATAACTCTACACAGCCCCCCCAGTACACAGTGCATGTCACAGTTCCCCCCCGTTCAACCCAACTCATACCTCTGCACAGTCTCCCCAGTACGCAGTGCATGCCACAGTTTCTACTGTTCAGCACAGCTCATAGCTCTGCACAGCCCCCACCCAGTACACAGTGCATGTCACAGTTTCCCCGTTCAGCACGACTCATTCCTCTGCACAGTCTCTGCAGTACACAGTGCATACCACAGTTTCTTCCGTTCAGCACAGCTCATAGCTCTACACAGCCCCCCCAGTACACAGTGCATGTCACAGCTCCCCCGTTCAGAACAGCTCATACCTCTGCACAGCCCCCCCAGTACACAGTGCATGTCACAGATCCCCCTGTTCGGCACAGCTCACACCTTTGCACAATGCCCCCAGTGCACAGTACATATCACAGCTCCCCCTGCTCAGCACTGCTCATACCTCTACACAACTGCAACAGTACACAGTGCATGTCACAGCTCCCCCCTGTTCAGCACTGATCATACCTCTGCACAGACCCCCCAGTAGACAGTGCATCTAACAGCTTCCCCTGTTCTGCATGACGCATACCTCTGCACAGACCCTCCTCAGTACACAGTGCATGTCACAGCTCCCCCATGTTCAGCACAGCTCATACCTCTGAACAGCCACACACCCTAGTACACAGTACATGTCACAGCTCCCCCTGTTCAGCACAGCTCATACCTCTGCACAGCCCTCATCACCTGTACTCAGAGCATAATGCATGGCTCATACCTCTGCACAGCCCCATAGTTCACAGTGCAAGTCCAAGCTCCCCCTGTTCAGCACAGCTCATACCTCTAAACAGCCCCCCAGTACGCAGTGCACATCACAGCTCCCCCATGTTGAGCATGGCTCAATCCGCTGCACAGCCACCCGCAGTACACAGTTCATGTCACAGCTCCCCCTGTTCTGCACAACTCATACCTCTGCGCAGCCACCCAGTACACAGTGCATGTCAAAGCTCCCCCCCTGCTCAGCACAGCTCATACCTCTGTACAGCCACCCCCCCAAGTACACAGTGCATGTCACAGCTGCCCCGTTCAGCACAGCTCATACTTCTGCACAGCCCTCATTACCTGTATTCAGAGCATAATGCATGGCTCATACCTCTGCACAGCCCCATAGTACACAGTGCAAGTCACAGCTCCCCCTGTTCAGCACTGCTCATACCTCTGCACAGCCCCCCAGTATGCAGTGCATGTCACAGCTCCCCCATGTTGAGCATGGCTTATTCCGCTGCACAGCCACCCCCAGTACACAGTGCATGTCAAAGCTCCCCCGTTCTGCACAACTCATACCTCTGCGCAGCCACCCAGTACACAGTGCATGTCACAGCTCCCCCTGTTCAGCACAGCTCATACCTCTGCACAGTCCCCCCAGTACGCAGTGCATGTCACAGCTCCTCCGTTCAGCACAGCTCATACCTCTGCACAGCCCCCAGTACACAGTGCATATCACAATTTCCTCTGTTCAGCACAGCTCATACCACTGCACAGCCCCCCCAAGTACACAGTGCATATTGCATGGCTCATACCTCTGCATAGCCCCCCCAGTACGCAGTGCATATCACAGCTCCCCCTGTTCAGCACAGCTCATACCTCTACACAACTGCCCAGTATACAGTGCATGTCACAGATCCCCCATGTTCAGCACGGATCATACCTCTGCACAGACCCCCGAGTAGACAGTGCATGTAACACCTTCCCCTGTTCTGCACGACGCATACCACTGCACAGACCCTCCTCAGTACACAGTGCACGTCACAGCTCCCCTGTTCAGCACAAATCATACCTCTGCACTGCCCGCAGTACACAGTGCATGTCACAGGCTCCACCTGTTCAGCACAGCTCCTACCTCTGCACAGCCCTCATCATCTGTACTCAGAGCATAATGCATGGCTCATACCTCTGCACAGCCCCATAGTATACAGTGCAAGTCAAAGCTCCACCTGTTCAGCACTGCTCATACCTCTGCACAGCCCCCAGTACGCAGTGCATGTCAGAGCTACCCCATGTTGAGCATGGTTCATTCCGCTGCACAGCCACCCCCAGTACACAGTGCATGTCACAGCTCCCACTGTTCAGCACAGCACATACCTCTGTACAGCCACCCCACCAGTACACAATGCATGTCACAGCTCCCCGTTCAGCAAGGCTCATGCCTCTGCCAGGCTCCACAGTACACAGTGCATGCACAGCTTCCTTGTTCTGCACAGTTCATACCACTGCACAGCCCCCTGCACACAGTGCAAGTCACAGCCCCACCCTGTTTAACATGGTTCATACCTCTGCACAGTCCCCCAGTACAAAGTGTATGCCACAGCTCCACCGGGTTCAGCACAGGTCATACCTCTGCTTAGCCCACCCCCAGTACACAGTGCATGTCACAGCTCCCCCTGCTCAGCACAGCTCATACCTCTGTACAGCCACCCCCCCCCAAGTACACAGTGCATGTCAAGGCTGCCCGTTCAGCACAGCTCATACTTCTGCACAGCCCTCATCACCTGTACTCAGAGCATAATGCATGGCTCATACCTCTGCACAGCCCCATAGTACACAGTGCAAGTCACAGCTCCCCCTGTTCAGCACTGCTCATACCTCTGCATAGCCCCCCAGTATGCAGTGCATGTCACAGCACTCCCATGTTGAGCATGGCTCATTCCACTGCACAGCCACCCCCAGTACACAGTGCATGTCACAGCTCCCCCCATTCTGCACAACTCATACCTCTGCGCAGCCACCCAGTACACAGGGCATGTCACAGCTCCCCCTGTTCAGCACAGCTCATACCTCTGCACAGTCCCCCCAGTACACAGTGCAAGTCACAGCTCCCCCGTTCAGCACGACTCATACCTCTGCGCAGTCCCCGCAGTACACAGTGCATGTCACAGTTTGTTCCGTTCAGCACAGCTCACACCTCTGCACAGCCCCCCCAGTACACAGTGCATATCACAATTTCCTCTGTTCAGCACAGCTCATACCACTGCACAGCCCCCCCAAGTACACAGTGCATATTGCATGGCTCATACCTCTGCACAGCCCCCCAGTACGCAGTGCATATCACAGCTCCCCCTGTTCAGCACAGCTCATACCTCTACACAACTGCCCAGTATACAGTGCATGCCACAGCTCCCCGTTCAGCACGGATCATACCTCTGCACAGACCCCCCAGTAGACAGTGCATGTAACACCTTCCCCCGTTCTGCATGACGCATACCACTGCACAGACCCTCCTCAGTACACAGTGCACGTCACAGCTCCCCCCTGTTCAGCACAACTCATACCTCTGCACTGCCCCCAAGTACACAGTGCATGTCACAGCTCCCCCTGTTCAGCACAGCTCCTACCTCTGCACAGCCCTCATCATCTGTACTCAGAGCATAATGCATGGCTCATATCTCTGCACAGCCCCATAGTACACAGTGCAAGTCACAGCTCCACCTGTTCAGCACTGCTCATACCTCTGCACAGCCCCCCAGTACGCAGTGCATGTCACAGCTCCCCCATGTTGAGCATGGCTCATTCCGCTGCACAGCCACCCCCAGTACTCAGTGCATGTCACAGCTTCCCCTGTTCAGCACAGCTCATACCTCTGTACAGCCACCCCACCAGTACACAATGCATGTCACAGCTCCCCATTCAGCACGGCTCATACCCCTGCACAGCTCCACCAGTACACAGTGCATGTCACAGCTTCCCTTGTTCTGCACAGTTCATACCACTGCACAGCCCCCCGGTGCACAGTGCAAGTCACAGCCCCCACCCCGTTTAACATGGTTCATACCTCTGCACAGTCCCCCCAGTACAAAGTGTATGCCACAGCTCCACCGGTTCAGCACAGGTCATACCTCTGCTTAGCCCACCCCAGTACAGTTCATGTCACAGCCCCCTGTTCTGCACAACTCATCCTCTCCACAGCCACCCAGGACACAGTGCATGTCACAGCTCCCCTGCCAGCACAGCTCATACCTCTGTACAGCCACCCCCAAGTACATTGCATGTCACAGCTGCCCTGTTCAGCACAGCTCTATACTCTGCACAGCCATCATCACCAGTACTCAGAGCATAATGCATGGCTCATACCTCTGCACAGCCCCATAGTACACAGTGCAAGTCACAGCTCCCCCTGTTCAGCACAGCTCATACCTCTGCATAGCCCCTCAGTATGCAGTGCATGTCACAGATCCCCCATGTTGAGCATGGCTCATTCCACTGCACAGCCACCCCCAGTACACAGTGCATGTCACAGCTCCCCCCGTTCTGCACAACTCATACCTCTGCGCAGCCACCCAGTAGACAGTGCATGTCACAGCTCCCCCTTTTCAGCACAGCTCATACCTCTGCACAGTCCCCCCAGTACTCTGTGCATGTCACAGTTTGTTCTGTTCAGCACAGCTCATAGCTCTGCACAGTCCCCACCCAGTACACAGTGCATGTCACAGCTCCTCTGTTCAGCACAGCTCATACCTCTGCACAGCCCCCCAGTACACAGTGCATATCACAATTTCCTCTGTTCAGCACAGCTCATACCACTGCACAGCCCCCCCAAGTACACTATGCATATTGCAAGGCTCATACCTCTGCACAGCCCACCAGCACACAGTGCATATCACAGCTCCCCCTGTTCAACACAGCTCATACCTCTACACAACTGCCCAGTATACAGTGCATGTCACAGCTCCCCCCAGTTCCTGCAATGGATCATATTCTGCACAGACCCCCAGTAGACAGTGCATGTAACAGCTTCCCTGTTCTGCAGGACGCATACCACTGCACAGACCCTCCTCAGTACACAGTGCACTACAGCCCCCTGTTCAGCACAACTCATACCTCTGCACAGCCCTCATCATCTGTACTCAGAAGATAATGCATGGCTCATACCTCTGCACAGCCCCATAGTACACAGTGCAAGTCACAGCTCCACCTGTTCAGCACTGCTCATACCTCTGCACAGCCCCACAGTATGCAGTGCATGTCACAGCTCCCCCATGTTGAGCATGGCTCATTCCGCTGCTCAGCCACCCCCAGTACACAGTGCATGTCACAGCTCCCCCTGTTCAGCACAGCTCATACCTCTGTACAGCCACCCCACCAGTACACAATGCATGTCACAGCACCCTGTTCAGCACGGCTCATACCTCTGCACAGCTCCACCAGCACACAGTGCATGTCACAGCTTCCCTTGTTCTGCACAGTTCATACCACTGCACAGCCCCCCGGTACACAGTGCAAGTAACAGCTCCCACACCGTTTAACATGGTTCATACCTCTGCACAGCCCCCGAGTACAAAGTGTATGCCACAGCTCCACTGGTTCAGCACCGGTCATACCTCTGCTTAGCCCACCCGCAGTACACCGTGCATGTCACAGCTCCCCCCTGTTTAACATGGCTCATAGCTCTGCACATACCCCCCCAGTACAAAGTGCAAAGTGCATGTCACAGCTTCCCCTGCTCAGCACAGCTCATACATCTGCACAACTCCCCCACCAGTACACAGTGCATGTCACAGCTCCCCCTGTTCAGCACAGCTCATACCTCTGTGGAGCCACCCCTCAGTACACTGTGCATGTCACATCTCCCCCTGTTCCACATGGATCATGCCTCTGCACAGCCCCCAGTGCCCAGTGCATGTCACAGCTCCCTCTGTTCAGCACATTCATACCTCTGCACAGACCCCCAGTAGACAGTGCATGTAACAGCTTCTCCTGTTCTGCATGCGATACCTCTGCACAGACCCTCCTCAGTACACAGTGTTGTCACAGCTCCCTGCTCAGCACGGCTCATACCTCTGCACAGCTCCACCAGTACACAGTGTATGTCACAGCTTCCCTTGTTCTGCACAGTTCATACCACTGCACAGCCCCGGTGCACAGTGCAAGTCACAGCTCCACCCGTTTAACGTGGTTCATACCTCTGCACAGCCCCCAGTATAAAGTGTATGCCACAGCTCCACGGTTCAGCACAGCTCATACCTCTGCTTAGCCCACCTCAGTCACACTGTGCATGTCACAGCTTCCCCTGTTTAACATGGCTCATACCTCTGCACAGACCCCCAGTACACAGTGCATGTCACAGCTTCCCTGCTCAGCACAGCTCATACATCTGTACAACTCCCCACCAGCACACAGTGAATGTCACAGCCTCCCTGATCAGCACAGCTCATACTCTGTGTAGCCACCCTCAGTACACTGTGCATGTCACATCTCCCCTGTTCCACATGGATCATACCTCTGCACAGCCCCCAGTACCCAGTGCATGTCACAACTCCCTGTTCAGCATGGTTCATACATCTGCACAGAACCCCCAGTAGACAGTGCATGTAACAGCTTCCCCTGTTCTGCATGACTGCATACTCTGCACAGACCCTCCTCAGTACAAAGTGCATGTCACAGCCCCTGTTCGGCACAGCTCCTACCTCTGCTCAGCCCTCATCATCTGTGACTCAGAAGATAATGCATGGCTCATACCTCTGCACAGCCACATGTACACAGTGCAAGTCACAGCTCCACCTGTTCAGCACTGCTCATGCCGCTACAGGCCCCAGTACAGAGTGCATGTCACAGCTCCCCATGTTGAGCATGGCTCATTCCGCTGCATCAGCCACCCCCCAGTACACAGTGCATGTCACAGCTCTCCTGTTCAGCACAGCTCATACCTCTGTACAGCCACACCCCACCAGTACACAGTGCATGTCACAGCTCACTCTGCTCAGCACGGCTCATACCTCTGCACAGCTCCACCAGGCACACAGTGTATGTCATAGCTTCCCTTGTTCTGCACAGTTCATACCACTGCACAGCCCAGGACACAGTACAAGTCACAGCTCCCAATCCATTTAACATGGTTCATACCTCTGCACAGACTCTCCAGTATACAGTGCATGTCACAGCTTCCCTGCTCAGCACACAGCTCATACCTTGTGTAACCACCCTCAGTACACTGTGCGTGTCACATCTCCCCTGATCACATGGATCATACCTCTGCAGTGCCCCCAGTACCCAGTGCATGTCACAGCTCCCCCCTGTTCAGCACGGTTCATACCTCTGCACAGACCCCCCAGTAGTCAGTGCATGTAACAGCTTCCCCTGTTCTGCATGACGCATACCTCTGCACAGACCCTCCTCAGTACACAGTGCATGTCACAGCTCCCCCCTGTTCAGCACAACTCATACCTCTGCACAGCCCCCCAGTACACAGTGCATGTCACAGATCCCTCTTGTTCAGCACAGCTCATACCTCTGAACAGCCACTCCCCCTAGTACACAGTACATGTCACAGCTCCCCCTGTTCAGCACAGCTCATACCTCTGCACAGCCCTCATCACCTGTACTCAGAGCATAATGTATGGCTCATACCTCTGCACAGCCCCATAGTTCACAGTGCAAGTCACAGCTCCCCCTGTTCAGCACAGCTCATACCTCTGCACAACCCCCCAGTACGCAGTGCACATCACAGCTCCCCCATGTTGAGCATGGCTCATTCCGCTGCACAGCAACTCCCAGTACACAGTGCATGTCTCAGCTCCCCCTGTTCTGCACAACTCATACCTCTGCGCAGCCACCCTACACAGTGCATGTCACAGCCCCTCTGCTCAGCACAGCTCATACCTCTGTACAGCCACCCCCAAGTACACAGTGCATGTCACAGCTCTCCCTGTTCAGCACAGCTCATACCCTGCACAGCCCTCATCACCTGCACTCAGAGCATAATGCATAGCTCATACCTCTGCACAGCCCCAAAGCACAGTGCATGTCACAGCTCCACCTGTTCAGCACAGCTCATACCTCTGCAGCCACCCCACTGTACACAGAGCATGTCACAGCTACCCATTTCAGCACGACTCATACCTCTGCACAGTCCCCAGTACACAGTGCATGTCACAGTTTCTTCTGTTCAGCACAGCTCATAGCTCTGCACAGCCCCAAACCAGTACACAGTGCATGTCACAGCTCCTGTTCAGCACAGCTCATACCTCTGCACAGCGCCCCAGTACACAGTGCGATCACAGGTTCCTCTGTTCAGCACAGCTCATACCACTGCACAGCCCCCAGTACACAATGCATGTCATAGCACCCCCCTGTTAAGCACGGCTCATACAGTACCTCTGCACAGCCCCCAGTACACAGTGCATATCACAGCTCCCCCTGTTCAGCACAGCTCATACCTCTACACAACTGCCCAGTACACAGTGCATGTCACAGCTCCCCCCTGTTCAGCACGGATCATACCTCTGCACAGACCCCCCAGTAGACAGTGCATGTAACAGCTTCCCCTGTTCTGCATGACGCATACCACTGCACAGACCCTCCTCGGTACACAGTGCACGTCACAGCTCCCCCCTGTTCAGCACAACTCATACCTCTGCACAGCCCCAGTACACATTGCATGTCACAGCTCCCCCTTGTTCAGCACAGCTCATACCTCTGAAGAGCCACCCTCCCAAGTACACAGTGCATGTCACAGCTCCCCCTGTTCAGCACAGCTCCTACCTCTGCACAGCCCTCATCATCTGTACTCAGAACATAATGCATGGCTCATACCTCTGCACAGCCCCATAGTACACAGTGCAAGTCACAGCTCCACCTGTTCAGCACTGCTCATACCTCTGCACAGCCCCCCAGTACGCAGTGCATGTCACAGCTCCCCCCATGTTGAGCATGGCTCATTCCGCTGCACAGCCACCCCCAGTACACAGTGCATGTCACAGCTCCCCCTGTTCAGCACAGCTCATACCTCTGTACAGCCACCCCACCAGTACACAGTGCATGTCACAGCTCCCCATTCAGCACGGCTCATACCTCTGTACAGCTCCACCAGTAACAGTGCATATGTCATAGCTTCCTTTGTTCTGCACAGTTCATACCACTGCACAGCCCCGGTACACAGTGCAAGTCACAGCTCCCACCCTGCTTAACATGGTTCCATACCTCTGCACAGCCCCCCAGTACACAGTGTATGCCACAGCTCCACCAGTTCAGCACAGGTCACACCTCTGCTTAGCCCACCCTCAGTACACTGTGCATGTCACAGCTCCCCTGTTTAACATGGCTCATACCTCTGCACAGACCCCCCAGTACACAGTGCATGTCACAGCTTCCCTGCTCAGCGAGCTCATACATCTGCACAACTCCCCACCAGTACACAGTGCATGTCACAGCTCCTCTCTCAGCACAGCTCATACCTCTATGTAGCCGCCTCAGTACACTGTGCATGTCACGTCTCCCACCTGTTCCACATGGATCATACCTCTGCACAGCCCCCTAGTACCCAGTGCATGTCACAGCTCCCCTGTTCTGCACAGCTCATGCCTCTGCACAGCCACGCCAACAGTACACATTGCTTATCACAGCTCCCTCATTTTAAGCACAGCTCATACCTCTGCACATGCCCCCGAACACAATGCATGTCACTGCTCCCCGTTCAGCACTGCTCATCCCTCTGCACAGCCTCCCCTGTACACTGTGCATGTCACAGCTGCCCCTGTTCAGCACAGCTCCTTCCTCTCCACAGCCCCCCAGTAAACAGTGCCTGTCACAGCTCCCCCCAGTTCTGCATGACTCATACCTCTGCATAGCCACCCAGTACATAGTGCATGTCACAGCTCCCTTTGTTTTGCAGAGCACATGCCTCTGCACAGCCCCCCTCACCAATGCATAGTTTATATCGAATAGCTCATGCTTCTACACAGCCCCCTAGTACACAGTGCATGTCAAAGCTCCCCCTGTTCAGCATGACTCATACCTCTGCACAGCCCCCAATACACAGTGCATGTTATAGCTCCCGCTTATTCAGCACAGCTCATACCTCTGTACAGCCACCCCCCCAAGTACACAGTGCTTGTCACAGCTCCCCCTGTTCAGCAGAGCCCATACCAATGCACAGTCCCATCTCACAAGTACACAGTGCATATTGCACGGCTCATACCTCTGCACAGCACCCCCCAGTACACAGTGCATGTCACAGTTCCCCCTGTTTAGCACAGCTCATACCTCTACAGAGCCCCCCAGTTCACAGTGCATGTCATAGCTCTCCCCTGTTTAGCATGGCACATACCGCTGCACAGCCCCCCTTGCCAGTGCACAGTTTATATCACAGAGCTCATGCTTCTGCACAGCCCCCCAGTACACAGTGCATGTCACTGCTCCTCCTGTTCAGCACAGCTGATACCTCTGCACAGCCCCCAGTACACAGTGCATGTGACAGCTCCCCCATGTTCTGCACAACTCATACCTCTGCACAGCCCCCAGTACACAGTGCATGTCACAGCACCCCCTGTTCAGCACAGCTCATTCCTCTGTACAGCCACCCCACCATTACACATGCAGTTTCACAGCTCCCAATGTTCAGCACGGCTCATACCTCTGCACAGCCCCACCCAGTACACAGTGCATGTCACAGGTTCCTCTGTTCAGCACTGCTCATACCACTGCACAGCCCCTCCAGTACACAGTGCATGTCATAGCTTCCCCCTGTTTAGCATGGCTCATACCTCTGCACAGCCCCCCAGTACACAGTGCATGTCACAGATCCCCCTGTTCAGCACAGCTCACACCTTTGCACAGTGCCCCCAGTGCACAGTGCATATCACTCTCCCCCTGTTCAGCACAGCTCATACCTCAACACAACTGCCCAGTACACAGTGCATGTCACAGCTCCCCCAGTTCACCACAGCTCATACCTCTGCACAGACCCCCCAGTACACAGTGCATGTCACAGCTTCCCCTGTTCTGCATGACACATACCTCTGCACAGACCCTCCTCAGTTCACAGTGCATGTCACAGCTCCCCCCCATTCAGCACAACTCATACCTCTGCACAGCCCCCCAGTACACAGTGCCTGTCACAGCTCCCCTTGTTCAGCACAGCTCACACTTCTGCACAGCCCTCATCACCTGTAAACAGTGCATAACATATGGCTCACATCTCTGCACAGCCGCCCCCAGTACACAGTGCATATCACAGCTCCCCCCCATTCTGCACAACTCATACCTCTGCGCAGCCACCCAGTACACAGTGCATGTCACAGCTTCCCCTGTTCAGCACAGCTCATACCTCTGTACAGCCACCCCACCAGTACACAGTGCATGTCACAGCTCTCCCATTCAGCAAGGCTCATACCTCTGCACAGCTCCACCAGTACACAGTGCATGTCACATGTCACACCTTCCCCTGTTCAGCACAACTCATACCACTGCACAGCCCCCAGTACACAGTGCATGTCACAGCTCCCCCCTGTTTAAAATGGCTCATACCTCTGCACAGACCCCCCAGTACACAGTGCATGTCACAGCTTCCCCTGCTCAGCACAGCTCATACATCTGCGTAGCCACCCCTCAGTACACTGTGCATGTCACATCTCCCCCCTGTTCAACATGGATCATACCTCTGCACAGCCCCCCAGTATACAGTGCATGTCACAGCTCCCCTGTTTAGCACAGCTCATGCCTCTGCACAGCCACCCCAACAGTACACATTGCTTATCACAGCTCCCTCATTTTGCGCACAGCTCATACCTCTGCACATCCCCCCCAGAACACAATGCATGTCACAGCTCCCCCCATTCAGCACTGCTCATCCCTCTGCACAGCCTCCCCAGTACACTGTGCATGTCACAGCTGCCCCTGTTCAGCATGGCTCATACCTCTGTACAGCCCCCCAGTACACAGTGAATGTCACAGCTCCCCCCTTTTCTGCATGACTCATACTTCTGCACAGCCACCCAGTACATAGTGCATGTCACAGCTCCCTTTGTTCTGCACGGCACATGCCTGTGCACAGCCCCCCAGTGCATGTGACTGACCCCTTCCCGGTTCAACATGGCACATACCTTTGCACGGCACTACACATCAGCTGCTCACAGTGCATGTCCCTGGGCCACCCCTGGTCATGGTATGGTTCCCTGGGCCCACTCTGCGGCTGGCAGTAGCCTTGTGGCATTGCTGTGGCACACCACAACACTGCTGCTTCAGCCTACATGGTGTTGCCCCACCCACACCACCTTTGCTGTTGGTTGCAGTGCTGTTTCCGTGTCATGACTGTTACATGTATTACTGTTCATTGTGCCTACCTGTGCCTGTTTGCTGTCTGAAGGTGTCCAGCTCCATGACACCTCCAATGTTCTGCTGGCTCAGGTGTGCTGCTATCCTTCTCTCCAGGCTGCTGAGTGGCTACTGCTGGGTGGGTCCACCCCCTGTGCCCTGTGCGCTGCATCTGTTCTGGGCCAGATTGTGCTTCACTAGATGCTTCAGGTCACTATATTTTTTTCTGTATGTCACGCACTGTTCTCTGTTGTGCCGCTATGGCGTTCACCTTGTATGTGACCCTGTCCCATGCCTTCCTCCTTTTTTCCCTTCTTCTTTGTTTCCCCTTCTTGGATCATCAGGAGTGCGTTGTGTTTGTCTGTCTCCTCCACCAGAGTCTGGACCTCCTCATGGCTAAAGTTTCTCTTTCATCTCTGCCTCTGTGGTGCAGCTTCTGCCATCTCTCTTGAATATCTTATGCTGCTGTTGCATATTACCCCCTTTTATATCATGTATCTTGCATGTCGTGACTTGTGCATTTGTGTATGGCATATGTCTCACACGTTCTGGAATATGGCGTATGTCGCATGTCACAAATGCTTTGGCGTACTTTACGCAATTGTGTTATTTGCTTCTGGTGCATCTGCCCTTCTAGAATTGGTCCCCATGTTTCTAAACTATGGCACTTTTGTTTGGCACATTAAATAAAGGTAGGATAGTTTGCTTAAACTTTTCTATATCACTAGTAGTTTCTTTTTATGAGTGCACATTTCTCATGTTACCTTAGGTAAATGTAGATGTCCATACTGTGATAGCCACATTTTTCAGTGATGGATCGTAGAGCTTCCTCACCATTAGTAATCAAAGGAATTTTCTTTTTTTCGGCTCAGTAGATAAATCTCTTGGTAAACTTTTATTGTTTCCTGATTGCTCAGAAGGGACATCACACATTCCTTGCAATGTTGCTTTTCTAACAGGACAACATTGTCCCTCTTAACTGTTGACTTTATCATCTTTTCCTGCAACTTCTTAAAGTAATGATCCTCTCGTTTGCTCAAATTTAACTGCGAAAATGCAGCTTCATCCATTCAGCATAGGATTTCTTCTTATTAGTGTAACCGTCACATGCCGTGGGTCTCTAAACCCACAAACTTTTCAACACCCAGGCATATCCACATTGGTTTACCTATAGCGCTTCTACAGTGCTAGTGCTGACATCTCCTACAGTGATGGCTGCAATGCCGACTGTAGGCATTGTAGCCACAGGGATGTCGGCGCAGACAATAGGGGGACTGCACCCCCCGAATCTCCCCTTGTGGGGTCTCTGCCCCCACCCCCCTGGTCTCTAGGATTCTAACTCTGAGTTGGAGTTGGACCGAGGGGGGGCAAACACCTACCAGGCAGTCCCAATCGGCACACAGACTATCACAGCGATGGGCGGGTTTTGGCCGATTCCTGTTGCTGTGGTGGTCTTCGCTGTGCTGGAGTCACTGCGGTAATGGTATACCATTCACAGGCTACTTAAATCTTATACACAAATCTCTAAATGTTTACCTCCCACTGCCACTTACCCGACTTGGCTTCTATACTACCATACACTGTTGTACTCATGTCGGGTACCAACTGCCTCTCTCTCATGCATTTTTTCTTTAAATTAAAGCTATTCTGTATGCTTACTATCACCCTTCATCTCAATGTTTGACCTTGGAGAAGAGCTTGAGAAACTGCCCACACCTCAAGGGCAAAATCCGGCCATTCTGACTACTTCTTAGTGCTATAAGAAAGATGCTCCTGCTGTTACTCATCTTGCTGATAATGTTGAATTAAATCCCGGGGCCCTCCTCTCCATTCCTGCCCTAGCTGACCTACCTTTACTAAAAGGGTTATCATTTTTGCATTTGAATGCCTGCAGCCTTCTGAAAAGCTTGATGCTATCAAAACATGGACCCTCTACTGCTCTCCTGATGTTCTTGTAATCTCTCAGACTTGGCTAAGACCAACCACCCAGTACTATGAGGTTAACATTCCTTCATACAACCTGTTTTGCACTGATAGGAAATCCCGGGGAGGGGGAATATCCATCTATGTCTGAGACAACATTACCACAACTGTGGTGGACACAGCTACAGTTCCTAAGGAGTTTGAGTACTTCACACTGAGAATTCAACCAGCCAAATCAACCCCATCTGCATTAGTGGGTGCTATAGGCCCCCCTCAGCTGGCGTCTCTCTGCTCAAACACCTAAGTGACATATTAACTACCACCTCATCAGAAGTGTCCATAATTGGTGACCTCAGCCTTGACTGGCTCTCTCCAGTCTCCTTACCATTGAAAGAATTCTATGATGCCCATGGACTTATCCAGATCTTTAATGAAGCTACCCGCCCAAACACCAAAAACCCAGAGGGTAGCTCCCTTCGTGACCTAATACTTGTAAGCAAGCCTCACCTCTTCTCCCACTCAGGGGTATTCTTTAATGACATCAGCGACCACTGTGTCATTGCATGCATAAGGCTGGAGCAACTCCAAACCTCCTTTTCCTCTAAATACATCCATAAGAGGTGTAAACAGAACTTCTGCCAAGATACTTTTCTCTACGACCTCCAATATGCTAACTGGCAGAAATTTTACCTCGCATCTTCTGTGGAAGAGGCACACGTGGTACTTCATGTAATACTCAATGGAACCCTAGACCTTTGAAAAAGGGTCCAGTTTAGGACCTGAAATGCTTTAGGCTCCTTTTTAATAATGGAATAAATCTTCTGTATTTCTAGTTCGGTGTGCAACGTAATATGTGGTGGAGTGCCCAAGCTTTTTTGTAATGAACCCTAGACCTCCATGCCTCAGTTACCAAAAGCAGAACCAAAATAAAATCCTGTCCCTGGTTCATGGATAACCTAAAGACTGCCTTATGGCATAGGGATGCTCGTTGCACTTTGGAAAAGAGTCAGAAAGTCTAAATTGGCCACAGACTGGTCTGCTTTCTGAACTGTAAGGAATGTCTGCACGAAAACTATCAGGTTGCGAAGTCTAGTTATTTCTGCTCTGAGTTTAACGCATCCACTAACTAAGTTATGGAAAACTTTAAGGGAGGTAGAAGTCCATAACAAATACCAAACCTGACCTCCTAACAAAAAAATCTCTCCTTGGGCTATCCCCACCGGGTCTGTCTACCACTATCCACCGTGCTAACCCTACAGTGCATACCCGCATATCCCATAAAACTGACTGGTTATACTGAGCGAGAACCTGCAAGGTCAAAGGGCTTACCCCTACAGAGCCCCCTGTTGGTATAACGCCCTCCCTGCCGGAGTCACTGATGCTGTCTAGTTATCGTACTTCAAAACTAGTCTTAGAAATTACCTGCTCTCAACATGCAGCTGTACCTGCCTCTAAGCCTGCTCCTATCCTCCCAGACAAGGCTCACTGAGCTGCTCTCTGACCTTCTGTCCAGCTCTACCTTTACTTGCTACTATCTTCCCCACACTCCTTTTCTGATACCTCCCACCCAGCCTTACCTTTATTCTTCCCACTGAATCAATCTCCATGTAACTACTGTATATTGTCTACTCTGTAAAGTGCACATGTAAGCCTGTTTGTATACTGTGTTTGACAAATGCCTGCATTTTCTGGCTGCTTACTAATTGTTCTCAGATGTTTTGTCTGCTTGGTTGTTTGTTTTCCTGCACTGTTTTGTCCTCACTGTGACGAGGTACCTTTGTAAATGAGCCTCTGGCTCAAAGGTTGTTAAACTGATGTTCCAATAAATAAATAAATAAAATAAATAACTGCTGGCACACTTCCCCACAAAATTTCAACTGGCGGTACCCACTCTACAGACAAAAATGGGATCCTTGACCTCCTTAACAATCACTTTGCCACAGCAGGGATGGCTTTTGATGCCTCCCCAGCAAATGCCATCAGGCACAGTTCCTTAATCAGTCATCTGATTGCCATGATCCAGACTCTATTGACCCGTGCCACTTTTTCTCCTTCTGTCCGGTCACCATCAAACAGGTTGAGGATCTCCTTCTTCAACTTGATACTAAGAAAAGTGCAGATATTGGACTTAAACCCCAACCATTGCCTGTGACATCTGTCGTGTTCTCCCTTCGAACAGTCCTTCCTCCCTAGGCCATCATGTCCAACCCTCTCCTATCTCGGCTGACCTTCCCTCCCAACTCCCTATACCCCCTTCCCTTCCCACCCCACTTGCCAGGCTATGCCTACAGTACTTATCAAATAACTCTTACATCTCCATCTTCTTCACACTTTGATGCCAGATGAGCTGCCACTCCTGCTCACTACAACTCCTCCAATGATGTTTACTGTATAAAGTTTAGCTCATTACCTTACGTCCATATATCTGTATCCATGCAATTGTATTTAAATGGCACTACCTCCTTTTGAACCTATTGCTATGTTCTGGTGTAAATATCTTGTCACATGTGATGGTTATATGTTATTATGCTGTTATTATTACCATGTAATTGTTTGTTCACTCACCCTGTGATGCCTTACCCCTGTTGCAATTGTTTTGCCCCATGTCCATCTTGTAAATAAGCTTGTCTCAATGATGTTCCACCTGGCAAAATAAAGATTTTGATTGATTGATTGCTTTATCATATTACTGGTATCACATAACTCTTTTAAAGCCTGTTCAAACTGAGCAATAAAATTGTTGCCACACTGAAAATATGGTTGTTGAGAGAGCTATTCTACCTCTCACAACAACTCTTTCAAATGCATTATTTAAAGGGTTCAGGATAATGGTGCAGAATAGTGACCCAAGCTTAAATCATGGCTTGCTTCCTTAGTTCTGATCTGAATTCACCCCATTCAAAAGTATGGTTTCTGATGTCTGGGCAATCATATCATGTGATTCATTATAATGAGCTTCCAAAGATTAATCATTTAAATGCCCTGGTTATGATTTAGTAAACTTCATCGCCAGTTTGCACTGTGTGATGCCTACCAAATCAATGAGTAGTGTGACATGATTTAGGAGGGTGAACCAGTCTTGGGCAGTGGATCTCAAAAAAAATCCCCTATCTTTCTGCTATCCTATCTTGTGTAGTTACACTAGTAATATTGTATGTGCTTCTGTAATGCTAACGGTAATGAATTAATTTTTGATTTAAACATGAAAGCATAGAATTTGACTGCAGAAGGTGACTGACGGTTCATTGAGTCTTATCGTACTACTGTATACTACCTAACCCCCCCCCGATCTGCTGTCCTGTTAGGCTGTTGCCCTCCCCTCCCCATTTCCTCCCCCCAAAAATCTGGGTTGTCCCCCAGGGATTATTCCCTTGCCCTGTCCCAATCATGTTTAAAGTCATTAAGGGTAGCTGCCACCACCACTTCTGCTGTCACTCTGTTCCACGTTTCCACCACCCTCCCAGTGAAGTAGATATTCCTCATGTTTCTCTTGAAGTTGCCTACCACCTATCTCCAGTCATTCCTCTTAATGACAACATCCCTATTTGTTACATAGAGGTCCTTGCTATTCACCATGTTTATTCACTTTTGAAACTTATGTTTCAGTCATGTACTCCTGCTCCTGCCTGGATTCAGGCAAGGACATATTCGGGGACTCCAGCCAATCCTCATATAATCTGCCCTGCTGGCCTTGGCTCAGCTCTGTGACCCATCACTGAACCAACTAGTCTGCCAATGTTATTGATCAGCACTAGGTAATAATAAAGAAATCCATGACAGCGCAGTTAAAAACCACAAAACACAAATGTCAAAAGCAATGACAGTGTTCAGCAAAAACACAAAGCACTACCATAGCACCACACATAAACTACCAGTTGCACTGTGTGATTGCAGGGCACTCCACCCCCCACACTACCTGAACCCCACCATCTAATTATCATCACCTCTGGGTGGGCAAGTCAGTGATGGGAAGGAAGTGAAGGGATAGTGGAATCCTTGGGGAGGGGAGGGGAGTTGGAACCCAGCAGGAACACTGGGGGTGGTGGGCAAAATGTGTAGGGTGGGGGCAGACACTGGAAGCACAACAGTCAGGAGGAGATAGAATTAATAAAGTATATCACACTCTACAGAATCAATAACTAAAAAACAAACAAAAAAACACATGTCCTGGGATGAGAACACCAGCCCAAAGACTTTCCACCCACCTTCCCTCCCTGTGCCCTACCCTCCATGCCATGGGAGCTGCTTGGCAGCACACCTAGCAACAGACACTTTGCCATGTTCCTTCCCTATGGCCAACAGCTACAGGGATAGCACTAACACTGCCTGTGCTATACTCTCCCTGCAGCTATTTTAGATTTCTCTGTTTTGACAGCGTGGTTTTGACCACGCTGTTATGGTTTCTGTCTTTTCACCTGATACATCCTTCCTCAAGTGAGGACTCCAAAATTGGGCACAGTACTACTAAACATCTTGCTCATTGCCTTTTAATTTGATTTAGTACCTTTGGTGACTGATACTAAATTTTCACATTTATTTTTTAAATTGGGTACTCTAACAGGTTGGACTCCCTCCCAGAGATCCTGCTCAGGTTGGCCATATGATTAGTAAGAGGACAGAACCTGCCATATGCATTTGCTTCTAATGTCTTAATGGCTACATGTTCCACAAGGTCTAATAGTAGGAAATATTTAGGGGAGGTTTCTAATAGCAGACACCCATGTCCTGATGAAGCTCTTGGTGAGCAAAGCACCAGGGCTGCTTGTCTATAGTGAAGCACAATGGTGGGTTACAACAGAACCAACATTAACTTCTATAGTAGCACACTGGATTTACCTTTGGAAGTTTTCCTGTACAAAAAAAAAATGTTTTTGCAGCTTATCATCTGACTGGGATTCCATTCATCCATTTTACCTGTCTGAGTGCAACTGCACTTTCAGCAAAGTATTTAAGTAACCTACTTTGCAAACCATAGCTGACCAGGTGGGTGGCACTCAATCAACTAAACAGAGCATGCCGTATCAGCAGTTCTGGAGGATGCAACCAGTCAGTGGCAACTAATCATTATGATTTGTGTGTCTCTCCAATATGCCCAGCCCTATGGTGGCCCTGAAGTGCAAAACACAAACAAATAAAAAAAGGAAAATGTAATCAAAAAAGTTAGGCAACAACCAATAAATGGAATACAAACAAAAGTGTAAAGCAACAAAACCAAATGTAAGGTGTGATGCCACAAAAATAAAGTAACAAAATAAAAAAATGAAAAGTGCAACCATAAGAAAATAACAAATAAAAAAATCCAATGCAAATCAAAACAGTAAAGTGCATCTAAAAATGATGAATTTAACAAACTATATTAGCATGAAATAACTAAAAAGTAAATGCAACAAAATAGCACACCACATCTAAAAAGTGAATGCCAGCAAAAAAGCACAGCACAACAAAAAAGTGAATGCAAACAAAAAAGCGCAACACAGCAAAAAAGTGAATAGCAACAAAAAAGTACAACACAACAAAAAAGTGAATGCCATCAAAAAAGCACAACACAGCAAAAAAGTGAATACCAAAGAAGCACAGCACAACAAAAAAGTGAATGCAAACAAAAAAGGCACAGCACAGCAAAAAAGTGAATGCCAACAAAAAAGCACAGCACAACAAAAAAGTGAATATCATCAAAAAAGCACAACACAGCAAAGAAGTGAATACAAACTAAAAAGCACAGCACAACAAAGAACTGAATGCAAACAAAAAAGTTAATGCATACAAAAAAGCACAACATAACTAAAAAGTGAATGCAACAAAAAAGTGAAGAACTTAAAAGTCCAAGAGTTGGCTGGTGCCATAAATAGGTGGCCCAAAAGGGTAATTGCAAATGAATGCATCCAGCACCAAGCATTCCCAGGTGTGCATTCACACACCTCCATCTGATCTCTTGCCAAAGACTCCCTAATACCAAAAACTCTGTAGTAGACAAAGGCAATCTGTTCCTGCCCCATGCTAGTCATTCCCTGCTGTCCAGTGGAATCCCCCTTTCACCACCCCAACTCCATGCCAAGCAATTTTGGATGCCCAGTGGCATACTCCTACCACATCTGAGTCCCATATCAGTCAGTTCCTGGTGTTTGGTAGCACCACCTTCCTCTTCCTCTTCCTATTCTCTGCCACGCATGCTCTTGAGTCACAGGTCTCCTCCTTCAGCCTCTTCCATGCCAAGTACAACTTGGGGTCTGTTGGCAGCCCCCTCTCTTATCCTATCCTGAGTCAAACATTCCATGGTGTCCAGAGACACTGCCTTTGCTCACTCTATACTTTGTTAAGCATTCCACAGTTTTCAATGCCACTTCTTTTCTCACCCCACCCTGAGTCAAGCAATCTGTAGTGTCTGATTTGTACCCAAACTCAAGACGATAGAAGTGGATGCCAGCAGGGAAGGTAACATAGCATCTATGCAGACTTTCTCCTTCCAGGAGAGGATCTAATTGCTGTCCACTCTTTATGTGGCTCCAGGAGGTTGAATGAGGTAGTGTGCATAATGTGATTCACCACATGTTGACAACACTCCTGCCTAAGGGTGCCATGGTAGATGTGTCTTGGAGATGAAGGTGGTGTCACAAAAATGTGGGAAAATGGCTGGCTCTGCTTTTCTGGATGATTGTCTCCACACACCCAATCCATCAGACCCAAAACCAGGTTATGCCACATTTTAAAAGTGGTCTGCTGCTGACAGACTCATGTATTTTGCATGCATTTCCTTGTAAGGAGATGTAGACTATGCATTACTCTTGTATATGGGTTCCATTAATCTCATATATTGACTACAGCATAGTACCCTCCCCCCCTCCCCAAATACCAGCTATCAAATGGTTGGATATCAAAGTGATACAACATTGGCACCCATATACACACATTCACACACAGTCAAGTTTTGTAGCACATGCACTGATCTCCACCCTACCCCACCAAAATCAAGCAATAAACTCTGGTTATCAACAAAATGCTAAGGACACACTCACACAAAAACACACACATGAATAGAAACAGTTAGTGCCCATAGCACTGCCTCCACAAGACAGCAGCTGTTCAAGTACAATACAAATGTGGTGTGTGCAGCCTAGACTACACACACACACACACACACACACACACACAAACACACAAACATACACACACACACACACACACAGCCTTCCATGGCAAATATTGACAACAGCTCCACCCTCCCAGCACAGTCAGAAATCTACTGGCTATTAACAAATCTTTCCATACTATGCATCCTATATACAAACACACAACCAACCACATGTGGCAACTGTTGAGAATAGCATACAGTCTACCTAACAGCTAGCAAACTAAAAATTGCTGCATTATAAGGCCAGTCTAGTGGTGCGGAAGGCTGAGGTGCTGTGGTGAGGCATGCTGACTTAGATCCTGGAGCAGCCATCAGAATTGTGAGCTGCAACTTACAGCAGCTGTAATTAGTTGCAATTGCCTTGAACTGCAGCTGCAATTAGCTCCAGTTGTATTTCTGTGAAGTCAACGAGTGCATCATGATTCACCTGTGTGACTAAATTGTTGCCTGACACTCAAAATTCATCCGGGACATTTCATTTTTTTTTTAAATTTGTGTGGGGTGGGTGTTTATCAACCAATTAATGTACCCTTGGCTCCTCGGTACCAACCATACACCAATGAAAGTGAGTCTAAGAGAGAGAGGGAGGAGCCAGAAGTTGGAGTTGTGCACACATTCTCTAATGCTGCATGAGGTGGGAGTAGTCAGTGAGTTGGGAAGCAGGCGGCAGTGCATTATCGAGGTGAGTGGTCTGTGTGGAAAATTAGTGCTAGTCTGGAGTCAGATGGGCAGTTGTGCTAAAAATTTGATTTTAATATTGTTAAACTGTGTCCAGTCTGCAGTGTAGTCTGTAGGGTCTGCCCACACAGCCAGCATGACCAGGATGGACTGTGGCAGTGGACAGTCCAGTGGGCTGTGCCACAGGAGGGTGAGGTATGGGAAACCACCAAGAGTGACTAACACTCCAGTGTAGAGTGTTGGTGAGGAAGAGAAATGAGTGAGCTGAGGAGAGTGAGCAGCAGCAGCTCAGACAGAGTCAGAGACCTGGAGTGAGGGACACTCGACAGGGAGACCTGTCACACCAGAATCTGGAGGAAAGAGAGAGTGGACCACCAGGCACAGGCAGAGAGTGGAGAGAGCCATGGAGTAGGCCTGCAGACAGCATGGTGAGCCTGTAATGTGCAGTGCAGGGCAGGCCAGAGGACTGGAGAGCTCCTAGGGTCAGGAGGAGTCTGAGACAAGATTCATTCAGACTGGAGTGAAAGGGCAGGTGGGTAGCCAAGGTGAATAAGCCCAGCAAGTGCAGCAGCCTAATAATTAGTGGCCCTACGACAGTGCCTGCCCTGGCTTATCAGTGAAGTAAGTTAGTGTGTGTGGTGTGGTGGTGCCATGTGGTGGTGGTGCCTAGGGGTGAGTCAGACTATGTCAGAGTCAAAGAGAGAGAGAGAGAGAGAGAGAGGTGCAGTGGTGAGGAAGGATGGAATTGACTGTAGGTGTGCCACCCAGGAGTTGGATCTGCACACACAGCAAAAGCTAACAAAACAACTTTGTGCAAGCCCGCCAAGAACAAGCATCATTGATTGAAGGAGACTAAACGGTGCAGGGGTGCTGTGCTGTTGGTAGTAACTTAAATGGGCACACAGTACAGTAGGCCCTACTAAACAATGCAACATGCACTACACCTGTGGAGGGTGGACTGCCTCTAGTGTGAGCCGGCCAGGGGAGCATAACTTAACTTTAAGGAGTTGTGTGGCATGAGGCAAGTCCAAGTCATCAGTCAGTCAAGTTAATCATCATCAGCGAGGTCAGGAGAGGAGAACAGAGTAAACTCTGAATTTCTGCTAGACAGAGACCAAGTTGAGACTGGAGACACTGACTAGAACCCCTAGGAGGAAAGAGAAAAATGAAGAGACTTGAGAGAGCTCAGCTCAAAGTACTCAAGTTGCCTTTGAATTTTGCGAGACGACTGGACTCTGGACTGGTAAGTGTCAAAAGTGAATTAAAATGTTTTGGCAAGATAATCATACTAAGGTGCTATTATAAGCAGTGTAAGGGAATAATTTCTGCTGTTCCATTACACCTCTGAAAAGAAGGTTTGCAAATTGAATGGTGGAAAATTTTTTAAAAATGACGACTGTGAGAGGATTTTGTATGCATTATAAGTAGAGTTTTGGTGGAGGATTGCTTTTCTTCTGTGTTATTTTAAGACAGTGAGCAGAGCCTACAGCCTTATCACTTTGGCTTGAAAAGGGGTTTCCATGGAACACATTTTTTAATAGTTTTCAGTGTATCCTTCTATAACATTACAAATCCCTATGGCAGTTAAAAATTGCTCCCTTCTTTCTTTTTAGAATGATGGGCACAGAACTCCAAGCTGCTTTTCCTCTTAGAGCAAATGTGCATACCTTCCAAACAAATCTAAATATCTTTAACACTTCAAGGTGCACAAAAACAATCAGTATGAACATTGTTAAGGGCAAAAATACCTTTCACATGAGGGTAGGCACTAACTTGAATTCTTTATATTTTTTAAAATATGGTCTTCCAAACAACCTCATTTTTTCTCTGAGTGAACACTGTTGGAGTCATGTGAAACAAATGTAAATATCTTGGAAAGTATACAAGTTATCAATATTCAACCAACATGAAAGTTGTTCAGGACAAAATGACCTTTCAAATGAGGGTAGTCACTAATCCGAATTCATTAGATTTTTTAAAATATAGCCATCTGAAAGGTGAAAACTATGAAGAAAAATGAAAATTCATGTAATCAGATGGCCATAGTTCAAACAATATAATTAGTGCAGCTTGATGAATAGGCTCAATGGAAAGGTATTTTTGTCCTAGACAACTTTCATATGTTGACTTTTGTGTACTGCTTATACCATTAGAGATATTTACATTTGTTTGGCATAATTCCTATGAAAAATTAAAATTGAGGTAATCAGATGGCCATAGTTTAAAAATATATAATTAGTGCAGCTTATTGAATAGGCTCATTTGAAAGGTCTTTTTGTCCTGAACAGTTTTCATACTGTTTTTTTTATTTGTAACTTTTAAACATTTAGAAATATTTACATTTGTTTAGCATAACTTCTATTGCACTTCTAAACAGCCTGTTTTGCAAATTACTATGCCAGTTAAGTAAAATTCTAAACCAGACCACCTTGTTCGTCTCTTGTTATGCCTAATTTAAAGTGTACAGGAATTGATTACTTATTTGCCGCTGCTTGAAATGTCTCTATTTTCATGAATTACATTTATACCTCTAAAGGATCCCAGTGCCTGAATAAAAGCTGATGCTGTCAATTGTGTTTTGTATTGTTTTCTTTGCACAGACAACATTCTGTGCAGTTCCTTTCATGGAAGCAAGAATTTGGAGTTTGACTATGTCACTTCATGGTTTTAGAACCATGGGCACTGTACTGATTAGTTCTTGCTAATATTTCTGAAAACGTGAAGCCACAGAAAAATATGTTGCCGTTTTGGTTCTTGTAACACAAGATCCACAGAAACAGATGATTTGATACCTTTTATTTGACCAACAGAGTTGTTACAAAAGAACACAAGTGCTTTCAGCTTTTGGATTACACAGAATCCTTCGTCAGAAAACACTGGCAGTTGTTTTAGAAGTACATACTTTCTCAAAACCCAGACCATACAACAAAAAAAAAGCTGAAAGCTTTTAAGGACCCCATTGATTAAAACCGCATTCAAAAAAACAACATTCCCATATAAAGCCCATATAAAGACAGCAAAAGTTCTATCAAAAGAAAGCTGTCCCCAGGTCAAATGACACTGATTTGAATGTTCACTCCCTGAGAAAAGGTATAAACCAAATGAAGCTTCATTTTAAAACCTTCTGTGTGTCTGTGCTAGCAATCCATTCACATTTCGGGACTGTGTAGTACAGTACAGTCTGCACACCCATTGGCCCATGCTATGGACCAATGGGTGTGCAACCGGCTCACTATGCGCTGTCAGTCGGCCCAGTGGCCATGCGGCTTGTGGGTGGGGTGCTGCCACCCACCGCTGACTGGGGGGAACAGGGTGGTGGGTGTGAGTGGGCAGGTTGGAAGGGGGGTATGGGTACCACTGGACCACCAGGGAGTAAATTAAATTTTACAGCCCATGATTGGGCACAGAGTTTGGTCTACTGAACCACCAGGGAGTAAATATATATTACAGCCCTTGATCAGGCACAGAGTTTAGTCCACTGGACCACCAGGGAGTTAAATACATATTACAGCCCACGATCAGGCATTGGGAGGGTGCTACGCCATCAGACATCAGGTGGCCACCCACAGCTGTCAGCTGCCGTGTTGCTCCCAGCCATATGGCAGTCAGCCTGTTGGTGGCCAGTCCTTGCTCCTGTATTTTTTGGGAACATCTTTGCACACCCCTGTGCAGCACAAGGCTTGTGTGTGCCTGCATATGCGCTGCACATCCCGGGCTGAATATCGGGATGTGCCGCATATGCATGGGCATGCCCCCCACACTTGCACCGCATACATTACTGGTGCACCCTGGTGCATTGGGAGTTTTGTGGAGCAAATTCCTTTTGAATATCGTACTGGATGCATCAGTGGTGCGATATGGCACAACACTGTTGCGCCATGCGCAACACCTTTGAATATCCCACCCCTAGAATATACATATGGAATACAAGCATAAATTTACCTACTTATTATGTTTTTCAAAGTTTTCTTTCAAGCATCAGTAGCTTTACCAGCAATACATAGTAAATAATGTTAAAAGTCTTATACATATGAAAATATCTATGCATTAAGTAAAAAATAGGTTAGAAGACAACCTGCCCTAGTGTAAATTAAGCATTCACCAACTGTTTCACACAGTGGTGTCAATCAAATTTTGCACAGCGTACTGTTCAGATACATGTTTCTTAAACTCTGTGTACAGTAAGTCCATATTACTCATGAATAGTCAAACTTATACTATCTTAAACATGATATACTGTACAGTATCTGCAATTCTGTAACAAGTGACTAGTGTATGTGCATATTCAAAACCCAAACCTAACACAGACTCCCTTGTAATTGAGATACTGTTATCCTAATATGTCCATGTATCAACATGTGTCCATATGTACCTAATCTGCTGTTGTACTAAATAACAGTTCTGTAAATCTAAAACCAAAACAAAACACAACTGACAGATTCAGCTTTTATTCGGGCACAGTTAAATAGGGATCCTTCAGAGGTATGAATATACTATAATAACTGGTCAGCAATTTTTCCTATGGTTAAACCAGTTGATATTTGCCGTAACAACCAGCTGGTTGTTATGGCACTCATGTGCCATGCCACTCAAATGGTGCCACTCCTCCATTGGCTTACAGAATAGATGTGGGCAGGCTGAACACTCTCTAACATGTTGGCTCCATCTTTCGCTTCCTGAGAAGCCACTCTGTGTCTTCTGTCCCGAGGAGTCGCCACAGCAAGAAAAAGTGATCATTCTTTCTTTAGTTTTAAAATGTATCTGGTTGATCCAGTCTTTGTGCCCCACTAAATATCTAGTTGATCCTGCCATCTGACTGTTTCGGCACCGAAGCATGCCTGGGGAGTGTCCTAGACTTTATCTCAGCTGAGGCAAGCCATAAGTAAACATTAAACAAAAATCAAGCAGCAGCCCCAAAATAAAGCAAAAAGAAAAAATGTAAAAACAGTCAGTGAGAAGGAAACAGAGAAAGGAAGTCAGAGCCACTGTGTGTGTGTGTGTGTATCTTTGTCTGTGTGTGTGTGAACACTAAAGATAGGCAGGAGAAAAATTGCTGCTCAGTATATTACAAAAAAATAAAAGATGGTGAAGTGTGTGGCATACTTGAATTTAATGCGCACCCTCGGTGTGGGATGCTTTATTAAACCCCTTGGGCTTTGCCCTCGGGGTTTATGTAGCATCCCACACTTCGGGTGTGCATTAAATTCCCATAACACACACTTCTCCATCATTTATTCTCTATGTAATTTATGAAAATAGAGACATTTCAAACACCTGCACGTAAGTAATCAATTCCTGTCCCGTTTAACTCATTCAGACTCATTGTGTGTTTAGAACGTTGGAGACAAAACTCCAAACTGCTTTTCATTGAGAATCTTCCTAAGGTACTGTGCAGAATTCTTAGCAAATGTGCACACATTCCAAACAAATCTAAATATCTTTAAAACTATTCCAGGTGCACAAAAACAACCATTCTGAAAGCTGTTCATGACAAAGAGACTTTTCAAATGAGGGTAACCACTAATCTAAATTCCTTACATTTTGTAAATGGTCATCTTATTACCTGTATTTTCATTTTTGTTTTTTCAAAATTCACATTTCTGATGGCAATTTACAATTTAAAAAAAACTACAAAGAATTTAGATTAGTGACTATGATCATTTGAAAAGCTTTTTTGTCTTGAACACGAAAATGTAAAATAATGCACTTGGGGCACAGAAATCCAGGGACAGAATATAAAATGGGTGGTGTGGTACTGACAACATTAAGAAAGCACACATTCAAAAAAAAACTTTTACATACAGTTGATTACTGTTTAACAATAGTATGCATCTATGGCTGCCACTGTACATCTGATGCAAACCCATAATCACATTCCTCACTTGAAGTGAAAGGGGGTGAGAGTGGAGGCCATAACTGACTCCTTCTTTTTGTGTTAAAGTGGTCAGTTTTTTTACAGCAAAAACAAGGAAAGGCATCATTTCTAAAATGTGCAGATAAACATGGGGACCACTTTTTTTTAGAGTATGCCACCACTGGCAGCTACCACTTCAAGCCTGCTATTACCCCCACATAATACAATCAGGGGAAAACCAGAAGTAGTCTATCACAAATGAGATCAATATGGTTAAGTCACATTTACCAGAAACTGCTGCTTAGAAAAATATAAGAAAATGACCGTGATGATGAGCAAATCCCAAACCAGATCTTTAGTTTGCTAATGGTCTCCTCCTGAGTCTGATTTTTACGACTATGTGGGCCAAGCTCCACAGATGTTATACCATCATCATATTTGTATAAGAGCACTTTGGAAGCATGTAACTGGACCACTGTCTGATATTCTGCCACAGTGCTCCAGCATAGTTTTCAGTGTTTCTGTTTATGCAGCCCTTCCTTTCTGCGGGCCTCATGAACATACCAACTTCCTGGCATGCTACTTTTCCTTTCTGCAGCTGTAGAATGTGGCACTGACTCGAAGTGTACATGCACGAGTATCGTGCATATGTATTTAACCAGCACACTGCCGTTAGCTAGCTGGCACACCCCTTAAAAGAACTGCTACCAACTACATGGAATACAAGTTTCTTTTGGCAGAACTACACTCCTGGTATCACCCCTAGCACTGGAATGTATACCACGCTCATTATCTAGAGGATGGGAGGTGGGGGTACGTACTAAAAGGAGCCTTTCTATTTACAACCAGGTCCAGGGGAGAGGATGCTAGCATATTCTAGACCTAACTGCTTAGGGGCCCCAATGACATTCACACTTGAAGCAACAAGCAGAATGTCCAAAGCAGTAACAGGGTTTTGCAGTATGGCTTTATTTACAGATGTTACTTAAAGCAAGGGTGGTCCCCCAAAGGTTTGTCATTGCAATAGAGGCACACTCTATTTTGCAGGATACTTTGCCAGGCAGTGCTGTTTTCCACAAAGAAATATCTCTAGCTCTCTTCCAAAGTGTATATCTGTGGGATGTGCCACACACTTTAAAATCCTTATGGTGCATGGTCTTTGCCCAGGGACCAATAGTGCCCATCCATGAACCACTTAGCCCAGCCTGAAACTCCAGATGGCGTTCCTCCCACCTTTTGCCCAAAACAGCCTCTGCCATTCATTTAGGGTTTCACCAAATGAGTCTCCAGTGCCCAATGAATTGATAAAGACTCTCAGCTTTAACTTTACATTCAGCACAGTTGTGGTGAAAGACATCCTGAGTGGTGTGATCTAGTGTTTCCCAGGGCACACATTCCTCAGACAACTCCCTCAGAGAACAGTCTCAAATTCTGTACTCACAGATTAGTTGTTCCTTCCTCCCAGTCAAGGAAAGAACAAATGGCACATTTATTTCTCTGGTAGCTGTCAGATTCAACTTATTTTTATGTTCACGCATGCCTAGCAAACTTCTTGGGATAGTGAATTTTGAGGGGTGTGACACTGTCTGTCCAATGCAGAGTGCTCTGCAAGGGGCTTGACAGTGTCACACCAAACATTAGCCAGGCTGATCGTAATGCTGTTTTGCCTGAAGTGATCTGCACTTGAAAAGAAAAAGCTGCACCAATCATGTGGCGGCTTTTTCCTTTTATCTGCAGGTCACCACACAGCAAACAGCTGTTTGTGTCCCAATCTGCCTGGCTGACATCTCCGCCCCTTCCCCTTTTCACCCAACCGGTCCCTTCCTGGAAGGTGGGAGGATGAGCTTTCCTCCCTTTTCTCCTCCACTTCCCGCTGACTCCTTTTGCTCTTCTTCCACCTGTGCGGAGTTGGCCACAGCCTAAGCTCCATATGGGCTGGGAGTATACGGTGCCCAAAGGCACTTTCACTTTAAGCATGATCGTGCTAGCAGAACCCTCCCACCTGCTGACATCTGGGTGCTCAATCCCCATGTCAGCATGTATCTTCCCTCCGTCTTTAATGTGGCACACTGGGACCCCACCCCTTTGTGCCAGAAAATGACCTCTGATGTTCTGACACTGGAATGCCCACTCCCAGTGTCTGATGTGCCACCCCCTCATGCCCCTATATTCTCAGCTGATATTGGGGTGCCCAATCCCTGGGTTGGCATTGACTCCCCCAGTACTCTGGCACACTGGGAGCCCACCAAATTGTGCCGAAATCCATGTTATTAAATATTATATCTGTAAAAAAGAAAACAGTCCTAAGAGGTCTTTTTTTTCTTTTAAACTGAAAAAAAAAAGAAAATGGTCCCTTGTTATTTCCGCTGGCCCCCGTCCCCCAACCTGCACCCTCCATCTGTGCACCCCACCTCCCCGCACCCCCCTCACCCATACTTACCTCTGGAGGTCAGGAGCAGCAATATTCTGTGGACTGGTAACACATCTGCATTCTTCAAAAGCCAACTGCAAACTGAATAAATCACGGTAAGCCCCATAATGGCAATCAACTGGGGGGTTTCAACTTAGGTTGATATCTCAGCCACTTTTGGGGGTTTTGGTCTCAGATTTTCAACATGGGGTTCTTGGGACCACACCTCATGTACACTGCCACTGTCATTTTATTTCTCTGCCCTGAAAGGTGATTTCATGGTCGCTGCATGGAATCATCTTTTGGGGCCAAGTAACAAAACAACAGTGCCACTGTTCATGAGGTGGGGTGCCAAAAAGCACTTGTTGCAAATTTGGTAAAAAACTCCCAAAAATGACTGTGTTATGAGCATCTGTTGTGCAGTTTCTAAGCATGCTCATAACTTCATCAATTTTTTAATATTTTCTCTCCAAATTTCCAACATTGCCATTTTTTCACACCACCTTATGAACAGTACAGCTTTCAACTTTCAGGGCAGATTAATGAAATCCCAGTGCCACTATTCATGAGGGGAGACCCCAAAAAGGTCATGTTGAAAATTTGGTGAAAACATTCCAAAAAATGACTGTTACAAGCGTGCATTGCACAGTTTCTACGCACACTCGTAACTTTGCCACTTTTCATATTTTCACTCCAGATTTTCAGCTTTGCCATTTCTTCAAACCTCCTCATGAACAGTACAGCTGTAATCTGCATGTCCTGCCCAAAATGTGTTTTCGCACCTGTGTCACTGAATGGCACACTCACTTTTTGGGATTGAGTAATGAAATCATACTGCTACTGTTCATGAGGTAGCATCCCAAAAAGCCCATGTTGAAAATGTGGAGCAATAATACCAACAGATTCCTAGGGCATTAGAGAGTGATGTCTTAAAATGTAAGGCAGAGGAATATATACAGAAAAATATGGGAGGCATGTACAACAGCAATATCAACAGTGAACTTTTGTCATTGGCAAATGCTTGTTCTTCCTTAAGACAGCTGTGAACTTCAGGAGCTTCAGGGGATTGCCCCTTGGACCCACAAGGATTGCATTCCTTCTCATTCCCCCTGGAGTGAAACTAAAGAGTTCTGCAGGCAAACTGAAGATTTTACCTAACTATGGTGAAAAATACCAGGGCCTCCTTTGACAGAGTCCCAATGGCAGACCACCTACCACCATAACTGCCACACTTGAACTTACTGATGAACATTCTAAGCTCCCAGAGAGCAGCTGACTAAACAAGCATTTATCAATGCCAAATGTTGGCTTGCTGGCTCTGGCAGTGGTAGTGCAGGAGTTACAGAGATGCACAATAGGATTGGCAATGAAGTAGTGAACTGACGCTGACCCCAGACCCACCATGCTGAGAATGACAGGCATTGGGTTGTGTCTTTCAGTCATTGGTCATAGCGCTCATGCCATTTCACCTCACCCTACCCCGCAGAGACCGACAAGTGCTGTGATGTGCCTTGGGGTCTTCGGGGCCTTAAGCTCACCCCATTCCATAATGAAATATACTGACATGGGTGCAGTATAGGAGAATGGGGTGAACATTGGGGCTGAAGAGTCCAAGGCACACCTCGACGCCTGTCACTGGCTGCAGGGTGGGGGGCAGAATGGCGTGATCATTACAGCTGACAATGCCAAATCACACTCCTTATGCCTGTTAGTCTGTACAGGGTGGGGCATTATGGTTATAAACCCTAATTCCCAGGGCATTTGTTGGTATTTTCACTCAGGTGGGGTCCCAAGCACCCCATGTTGAAAATTTGGAGGCAAAATTCCAAAAACTGGCTGAGATATCCACCTAAGTTGAAAAAAAAAAAAAAAAACATTCATGCCATTATACAGCTTACCAGCATTTCTTCAGTTCGTGGTCAGCTTTGAAGAGTCCAGACATGTTCCCGGTCCACCAAAGATTATTGTGCCAAGCTCCGAAGTTAAGTATGGGGTGAGGGGGGGTGTGGTGTGCACAAAGGGTGGCTGCAGGTTGGGGGACGGGACCCCATGACTGGGTACCATTTTCTTTGTTTCAGGTAATTAAAAAAAAAAAGGAACACCATGGACAGTTTTCTTTTTTTAGAGGTGTATGAAAAACTGTTGTGCACACTGGGATGGGCTCCCAGTGTGGCACAGAATGGGGGCAGGATCCGGAACATGCCGACGACAGGCAGCTTTGATTACAGGGAGGCATACTGGGGTGGGCTCCCAGTGTGCCACACAGTCTTGGGGGGGTTATTTAGCATGCCAACAGGGGGCTTGGGCACCCCTGAACTCAGCTTTGTAGACAGTGTGTGGCAGGCAGTGGCAACATCCACTGCCGCCATGTTTATTGAAATACTTCACCAGGAAAGGCACGTCGGGAGGCGTGTTATTGTGCTGCTGCATGATGAGCTTGTCTCTCATTGCAGCGGCACTTTCCTTACAAGTTTTGACCACTTTTCATATTTCTTGTGTCAGCGCCTGTATGCTGGCTCATTGGGGAATGAGGGAAGCATCTACTAAAGCATGCCCTGCATTCACCCACACTGAAGCACCTCTGAAATCTGCTACTACCGCAAGATGTTTCTTGTGTGCAGGTGCAAGCCAACATTAAAATGGTTGTGAGAGTTCTAAATAACATAATCATCCTTCTCTCAGGCTAGCTGAGTAAACAATGATGTAATTATGTAGAAAACCCCTAATGAGCTCCCCACCAGCTGCCTTTTCCTACCTGCCTAAGACTATTACTAATGGGATTCTAGTACTGCAACATGAGGGGACTGGGTTGATATACATAGTTATGTCAGCAATGCCATGTTGCACAAGGTTGACTCCTGGGGCAAACTGCACATGTGAGAGTATCACGCATGCACAGTGCTGTAATCGCTGCAGTATTACAGCTGACTCTGGTGCAGCGAGAGCACCGCATATTCTTTTCACCACTCTTGCCACTCCTAAAAGCTCACCACAGCCATATTGGCTCTGACCAGAATTTGTTTAAAGCCTTGCTAAACGAGGTTAAGAAAGTGCAGCTCTCTGAATATATCTTATGCAAAAGTAATAAAGAATGATAGTGCCCACTGCCTAAGGATGGTGGAAAGGATGAGTGCTGAAAATAATTCTTAGGATGGTGATGTGATGGGAGGTGTACTGGGTGTGTTCTAATATAGTCTGACTAAGAACGGTAGTCAGGAAAGGAATAGTTGGGTTGGATATATTCACCAGAGGCACATTATTGGTTAGTGAATAACCAATTTATTGGGTTTTTTACAGATGCAGTAAACTGTACTGCTCAGAGAGAAAGTAAGAGTGAATGCTTGTTATAATCTGTAGCACAGAGAAGTATTTAGAGCTGGCCATTATGTCTGTGGTTAGGGTATGTGACTGAGATGCACTTTTCAGTGTCCACAGTAGTTATTTTTTATACTGTCTTGTGTATTTAATTTTTTTTGTGTGCGTTTATATTTGTGTGAATTCCTTAGCCAAGTACCTGTAGGCATCACTTATAATTATATATACATCTTTTTATGACTTTCTTGTTACATTTACTTGAGTAAAGAAATGACATCCAGAGTGTGAAGGGATGTGAGACAAAAAATAAATGTATAAATCAGTTGTCAGATTTGGGGTGATGGAATGGAATGGAATAGAGCACACAGGAGACTGTTTATGATCAAATTCTGAGCTTTAAGCAGCAGCACATCAACTCATGATATAAAGCATTACTGGCTTGTTTTGATCTGTTAGCAGAATCTGCTGCAAAAGGATTTATCTCACCGTTCAGTAATTAGTAACAATAATAGTCATGAAAACTGGAGGTTAACTGCAAACGCCTGCTGCCTGAAGATATTTCAGTACTAAAACTGCTTATTCAGTCCTGCAGTCAGGTGAATCTGGAGCACTATATTTACTTAGCCTCCTAAAACAGCCTTCATAAGCTCCACCTTCCCCCTCAGTCCCTATGACATACAGTACTCAGGAACAAAACCTTGGGTAGCAGTTCTGTTAGAATTAAAATACAGACATATATCACAACATTTAGTATATATGTATGTGTGTATGTGATAGATATACCACTCTGAGGTGTGTGGTCGCGCTCTGATATACGCACACCTTGGTGTGGAATTATGCGCCTGAGCCACAGTGATTTATCTATCTTATAAAATGTCAAAATATATATCAAAGGTTCCCTAGAATCCTGCGGCCGAGAATTTTGTGCAGAACTTGCATTTACTACAGAACTTGCTGTGTCGTAGAATTCACTCTTCTTGGTGATTTTTATTAATATTTCTGTTTATACATAGAATCTGGTTCCCTTCCCCTCTTTTTATATCCAAACCCCCCCATATGCTCAGAATGTGATGTTATCATTGCTATAACATCATACATTAGCTAATGAAATGGCTGCACTCTGCAACAGAAATGAACAGTTACTTATCTACCACAGCTCCCACTGCCAGAGACAGTGGACAGCACATCATGCATGGTGATATTTGCTCAACCTACACTACAGCCTAATACAATTTTCAGTCTTACATTGTTGCACTAGGGCCAACTTAAACAAAACCTTGTCAATAGCACAGACCTGTTTAGTCCATACCTCACTTTGTACAAACCTATTTGTGCCTTTAAGGTATATAGATGCCATCTGAAATGAATAACTGGTAAAATGAATTTAACTGTCTAAATTTTTAAGAAAAATAAAGTAATTATGCCCAGAAAAGTGAAATATAGTAATGTTTAGACCTACTAAAAGAATAGACCTGTTAAGTAAATAACTGCACTGTATGCATTTTTGCCAGGGTTATTGATTACATATTGTCATTGGTTGATAGAATCACCCAAAAGTTATTGTGAAATGATGTGTGCAGGGACAGCTGTTGGGCCAGAGGGTAGCATGCTGTGTTTCCATGCCAGCAATTCAGGTTCAGAGATTAGCTCTGGGAGCTGGCTGGGCAGCACAAGGATTGGTGGAACACATCACTGCTCGGAGACTGGGAAGGTATGGTGCAGTGTTCTGTCACATGGTGGACACATTGTGATGGGCCAGAGAGCTCTATCTCACAATTGGTTCACATGCGTGTCATGGCCTGATGGTGTTACGCAGTGTGTCAGGGAAAGCAGGTTGACATGAAAAATAAGATTTGCAATAACTCTTCTATTCCATTTCCAATGGGACCTGTATGAATGAGGATGTAAGTTCATGGAAATTGAAAAAAATATATATATATATATATATAGACACACACACACACACACACACACACACACACACACACACACACAGTATCTCTGTCTCTCTCACCACACACACACACACACACACACACACATATTTGTATGTATGTTACAGATTGCATATAAATATATGTGATATACAGTGGGAACCTCATGAGTGGTGTAGAAAGCACATACAAATATATAAGTGAAAGACAGTGGAAACCTCATTAGTGGGCTAGATAGCATGCATATAGAAGTACCTTGTTTATCACATAAGATCCCCTCTGAATATGTCATTTATGCAACAGGCTAGAACCTTAAAGGAGAGACATTTGTTTTGCTTTTTCAGGCATAAAATTATTTTTATAAGTCTGTTATTTTTTGAACTAGTGTTACTGTGCTTTCCACCATCCTGATTGCTATAACTACTGCCACGAAAGTGAAGTCAGGATGACAAGCTGACACTGTCATGTGGTAGTTTGTTAGTGCTGCAGAACTTATGCAGAAATTACAAACCACCGCCGCAGAAGTTCTGCGGCAAATGGTAGTCTTGCTGCAGAACTTGGTCCCACTGTGCCGCAGAAAAGTGAGGGCCCTGATACATATATATACTGTATATATATAGTGTGTGTGTATATATATATATATATATATATATATATATATACAAACATGCCAGCAGAGAAGAATCAGCCAGGCCACTTCGGTCTATCAAGTCTGCTCAAGTATGTAGTACACAGTTTAGTCCACTGTAGCTGCGCCCAGATTTATTTTTCTTGACCTCTCCCTAATTAATGCTGATGTTATATGATGTTTTGAGATACTGAGTTGGATTTCTACCCAGGGCCCAGTACAGGCTCACTCACTTCATGCAGCCCAGCATTTATTAGCAATGCATATATATTTTAATTTAAAACTAAATACTGAACTTTGGCAGCAGATAGTTAAGGGATTTATTTTATTCAGCCATTTTCCTGTTGTGGATTGTGCTGGTGTTTTTTTTTTTGTTCTTTTTGACAACTTGCTGAGGGTACTAAGACAGGGCTGGTCTCGGCCTGGCTGATGTGGATCATCCTTATATGAGAGCTGCAGTTTTCTTTAATCTGGTAACAAGTAATATTTATATTCTACACATCTACAATGGGCCAGAGATTTCTGACCAACTGAAGTAGGCATGCCTACTGGCTAGGCTGTGCTAGGCTGCTGTAGCCTGCAGCTGGAGTCAGCTGGACAGTGTGTGAGCCCTGGTGGTGTGTACAAAGGAAAGTGAGATTATGGTGATTCAGATTCAGGGCAAGAGTGTACTGCAGTATCCCACACCAGGGTGTCAGTCTGCTATTTATGTGGCTTTTCTTCAAGAGTGTATCATCCACCCACATAAGGGTCTAACTCTATTTATGTTGATTTGAATTTTGAACTCTGAAGGGGTGTAATACTACTGCAGCAGTATCAAATTCCAGTGACTAACTCTAAGGATGTTTATGTAGCTTGAGGCCCATGGGTGTACTACAGTGCAGTATCATTCCCACACTGGAGTGGATACAACACTGGTTATTTTAGGTGTCTTTGGTGGTGTACAGCAGGCACCATACCACACCCTAAGGTTGTTGATGTGAATTTGCAGGTGTGTGCTACTACTGCAGCATCCGACACCAGGGTCCAAGGCTGTTAATGTGGCTTCAGGAGTGTACTGCAGCAAGATTCCCTCACCAGTCTTTAAGGCTGTATATGTCTTTGGTGGTGTACAGCAGCATCCTCCCACACCAGGGTCTTCTAAGGCTGTTTATGTAGCTTTGGGGCTGGGGGATGTGAGGGGTACAAGACAAGTATGCTCACAAGGTATATTAAGGCAAACAAGTCCAAACCAAAACAACAATGATAATAATATTAAAAAAGTAACATTTTTGACAGTGACTTCTATTGTTAGCATTCAAAACATTGAAGGAACTCTATGTTTTCCATCCTACAACAAGAAAGATGCTATGCCTTCTGAGTATCTTTAATTTAGATTACTACTGTTGACCTGTACTCTGGGCAGCAGCTAGTTGATGCATTGCAGTGAATGATTTCATCTCCTCTTCTCCTAGGCTGACAGGCAGGAAGTTGATCAATGGCACATCGGGATCGGAGGTGTGAGGAAGGCTGTCTGCTGCATGGAGAGTGACTAAAGAGGTGAGACGGTATTTGAAACTCAGCTAGTGCAGATGAGGATGCAGGGGGGCAACAACATCTTAATGTATCACTGCAGGCAGCAGCAAATTAATGTATTAGACTGCATGATGGGGGAGACAGATCCTCTGAGGACTGTCTGTCCAGATTCTTCATTGTGGCAATGACTACACACTTGGGTAGTCTTACAGGAAGAATTGTTCAGTCCTCTTAGTTATCATCATTCACTGATCCTCAGGCCTGTGTGACTCTGTGCCAGTGTGGCTTAGTTACTTTAGTTACTGTCTACCTTTCTTCCACTCATCTTCCATGGGCACAGGTGTAGAGTTTGGGGGCTTTCAGGCTTGATTACCCCTCCTCCCAGGAAGGCTGAGCTTCCCCAGGATAGGGTAGTCTAAAAATAGGTTAACTCTTTGGGCCAACAGTTTTGAGCCTGAGACCCCTCCCCTGGGAATACTTAAACTCTACATCCATGTCCATGGGTGGCACTGTAGCTGGTTCTATGAGCACTCCAAATCTAGCATGAATATGTGGAGTAGTACGCTTGGGTGTTTATGGGTAGAGGTCTGTGTGAGATGGTGGAAGGTAGGTGGTATATTTTTTGAAGGGTCAACTAGAGTCCACAAATAGCTCAATGGTGTCATGTGTGTTAAAATTCTCTGGGCCCCTGTTTAATAACATGCAGTGTGAGTCAGTTTCACCATGAAACAGAAAAAAACACAGTACTCACATTTCACATACTATACAATATCAAAAATACAGGACGAGCAACTTTATGCATAACCATTGTGTTCTACCACCTCAGAGTTATGATTCCCACGGACCTCTGGAGCGTTCCTCTCTAGGTCAGAGGGAATTGGAACCCCTCTGTGGTAGAACACCCAGTTTGTGCATGGTTGGCCACATCCATCATAACTCAGACAACCTAGATCTCCCAACATGTCATGTGCAGAGGTAAAATTTGCACCAGACCACTAGTCAAATGCTGGTTGATTTTATATCAGGCTAGTAAGATTTTTCTTTTACTTGCCCTGTGGTCTTGAACTGCAGAAAGTAACATTTCAATAAGTGCAGCAGCTGGACCACTAGAAAAGTCTGTGGGGCTAGTGGATTTTCACAGTCAGTAGCCCTGCAGACTAGTGGCTACAAAACTTAGTTTCGACCCCTGATGTGGGTAGGTCAGATCACGTGGAAGAAAGTCAGCTGTGTATAGAAATGTGAACTAAAATGAGCTTTATTTAATTCTAATAAATTGGGAGGTTGCTGCAGTGAGGAAGAGACTATTTGTTTTGATGTGTGAATGATGGGTGAAAACCCACAGATCAAACTCTGCTTTTAACTGTCTTTTTGGGGAAGGGGCAGCAGCATGTTTGGTGCAAAGTGTTGCATTTAACATTGACCAGCAGCCTTTGTTAATAATATCTTGTGTTGGACAGTTTTGTGAGTGAAAATGCTTTTGTAAATGTGTGCCATGCTATGCTCACCCACCTGGGATTTTGGGGTATGATTTGCCTTGGAAGGCTGTCATGCTCACAGTGTCTGCCTTTCTCCCATCTGGTCAGTGGCAATCTTCTATCTACACCAGCATGGAAGGGACATCATACATTAGGCAGTTTGGTGACTTTGTTTGTGTGGTGGAACCATGGCAGATGTTCATGAACATTTTTGATGTTTCAATTTATGATTCCCCACTGAATCTGACAGTGTACGCGTATGTCATAACTCCTTGGCATTTATGTCTCAGTTGTTTATGTCCTTTTCCCTCTCCTAACTGTGGCATTAATGGTAATTATGACATGATGCCAGGCAGCATTAGTGTGTGTCAGTGTTACAGTCAGCCTTAAGGCATATACAATTTGATGGCAGATAAGCAGTAGCACCGCTTGGCCTTAGCCACCCACCTAGTCTGCTCATTTTCCCCACATTCTATAACAATGCAGGTGCAGAATACCTTACTTTATGGGTGTCTGGCTGCCCCGCCTTGTCCAGCCAATATGATTCTCATGTACTTATCGCATGCATTCTTGAATCTGACAGTGTTTGACACTACCATCACTGCTGGGAGACTGTTCCAGCCTGGCATTCATTGACCACTCTTTCAGTGAAAAAGTATTTCCTGACATTTCCCCTGAATTTAGTATGATCCAACTTCATATTTTCTGTATTGTTTCACATTGCCAGTGGGTAATCATAACAACTTGGCATAGTCCATCAGTACAAGGGGCATTGCACAGCCCAGAACTTTTCTTGGAGATGGAGTGGTTGGTGGATCTTGAATTAAGGTAGATTATGCTTGCTGTGGCCCATATTGCTGGGCCTCTACCAGTATTAGAATGCCTTTCAATCCCATCATTGATGAATTAATATGCATTGCATTTATTTATCTCTAGGGTTTGGATTGAGGGAAGAAAGGATTGGGATGCAGACGTATGGGTACAGTCAGCAGCTTCTCGTCCACTAGGTGACTTAGCCAGGTAGCAGCACAAGTCATAGCAAGTGACAGACAGTTGCAACAGGCAGGCAAGGAGGCATTTCTTTATGTACTATTAGGGTTGGGGTCTGGGGAAATGACCTGGTGACAACAATCACAGGAAGGGGAGTGGAATGATATGTGTGTAAGTAATAAGCCACAACACTAGGATTTTAATGCACACCCCAAGGGCATGTTAAGGTAGGAAACCAAAGGTCTTATACCCCTGGGAAGCGCATTAAAATACTTGAAATGCACACCCTGTCATGGCTTATCATACTTATAAAATGGGCCACCATCATAAAATAATTTGTTTGAGTCACTCCGATAGAGATTAAAACCTTCTTAACTATTTTCAAACAAGTCTACAATACATTACCTCTAAAACTTTTAAAAACTGAAAAAAGTAATTCCTATTAATGCATAAATAACATGTTTCAGCAACAGATTAAGTAGTACTTTGCATTTGACAATTGGCAACATAGTAAGTAAAACATTCTGTCCATACAGTTGTGGTGTAACTTGGCACGGTGCATTGCTGGGGGTGGGGGGGGGGTTGGTGCTGTGGCATGTTGTTACTGCCAGCCACTTCTCAAGTGGAGTCCTGCACAGTCATGCTCCTGCACAGTCATGAGGTGCTCAGGCTCCTGCACTATCCTTTTCTGCTCCTCTTATTGGATGATGAATGAATATGGATGATTTTGATGACAGATTCATCCACACCCATCAATGAACAGAGCAGATAAGGATAGTGAAGCAAACTGATATGGGGTTGCAAAGGCATTAGCCAATGACCAAAAAAAGTAGCGCTGTTATTCTTTACCTTTTGTGGGGGCCTAGGGAGGCCTGTGTATGTGTGTGTGACCTTAATTACAGTATGAGATAAGTTACAGGTAAACCATAACTGTCGTTGCATTCACTAATAATGATAGTGGGTAAGACATGGGGTGGAGTACTGGTCATGTGTTGCATAAATCACTTGTGTGCAAAACATCACTGAATAAAAGCAAGTGCCTCAACCCTCAAAACCAGTGGACCAATTGTGTCCCACATAATTTAAAGCAGTTGTTGATGAGGATTCGACTGTGTAACACAGGTATTATTACAGGTGAGGTTTCAGTGAAATTAAAATATATTTGCTTATAACTATTCAATTGACTAATGCAGCATAGCAACATATACTACCCATACCGGGCCTTACAATAACTTCTTTTATTATAGGAGGAGGTAGATAACTGAAAAACTTGGAGGAAGCAAAGCTCACCTTCATGACTTGGACTGACACTTTGCAGTGAGGAAGTGGCAAATACTGTCATCTATTACAATAATTCATCAAGAAACAGACTTGTCCCAGATTCCCCCCTTTTCCCCCCACAAAAGACAAACCACTTGTATATTGTTGTGCTCAGATTGGCAATTAATTTATTATATATCATAATTACATTTCCAATTCCCATCATCATGTCATCATCATTATATTAATGTCTTTTTACAATTTTATTTGTATTGCATCCCACTCTCCAACTCTGATCATCTCTTTTTCTTTTCTTCTCGCCTCCCCAGGTGAAAACTTGGGCGCCTTCTTCTTTTCTTTTCTGGTAGGTAACGATGAGAACCGAGACTGCTTTTTGTCCTTCAGTTTATTCTTCTTCTCATCATATTTGTTTTTTCTTTCCCCCTTCCCTTCTTTCCCCTTCCCTTTTTCCCCATAGCATGTCTCCAGCTTGCGTTGGATGACTGACCTTCCCCCCTTTTAGGATTCTTCCTCTCCCCCCCTTTCTTTTTTATCCCGCTTCTTGTCTCCTCCATGCCTCAATAAACCCCATCATTTCAATATTAAACATGTCTATTGCTAGGTCTGACAAGTGCACTCCATCTGGTCTGTAAAAATCCTCCACCCATTCTTCCACCCCTTGCAATATTACGTGCCCTCCCATACTCGTTATCAAAGTTCCTACCCTCCTATTCATCTCCCTCCTGGCACTGTCCATTGCTACATGGCTGTGCTCGTGTCTCCTTACCCTCCTTGGTATCATGTCTGACCAGGCTATGCTCACTCTTGGCCACCACTGCCGTATCTTCCCTAAGTCCTGTTTTACCTGCATATACGTGTCCACCCATGGCTTCTCCCCAAGGTCATTACCCCCAAGGTATATAATAATTAAGTCTGGGATGGACCACCACTCTTTCATGTCTTTCAGGGTAGGGAGCAACTGTGTTCATCTCATCCTTCGGATGCCACACCACACTAGCTTGCATTGTCTGACATCCTGGTACAGTTGCTTTTCCCTAGCTTTTTTCTCTGTTTTCTTTTCTGCCCAATAAACGTATGAGTGCCCGCAGATCCATACTTCCATGGTCCTTCCTCTACCTATAGGATTTAAGCAAAATATATCTCTTAATCACCTTCCTATCTTGGTCATATTCTTGTACTCTACCAACCCCCCTTCTGTTTTTTTTTTCTGTAACCAAAACAAAGGATGACATGTTAATCTCAGTCCTGTATATCTCGAATATACCTCTTGTAGCTGGCAGACCACCAGCGCCCCTTTTCCATCATACTGTTCACCGTTTCCCCTGCTGCTGCCCATTTCAAAGTAGCCCCTATTTGGAAGGAGTGAGAGGAATAATTGCCTGGATCCTCACCCAGACATTCCATGCCCTTTTTATGCATGGCTATTACTTGGTAACTCATCACTCTTTTCCCGTCTCTGTGCACAAATACTTTTCCTTTTTTGATCCTCCGCTCTGCAGCATAAGACCTCAGAGCTTTTACCGGGCACACTGTCCCATCTACATGAACCTTAATGGTTATGGCACACCCGTTTCCCCCTTGATCCATTTTTGACCTCTTAATTAGGACTTGTACCTCAATCTGCCCCCAAGTAATGTCTCCCCATTCTATCTCTCCTTCTTCATCCTTTCTGCCATGCCCTACCGCCTCGCTCACTCGTAAGGCTCCCGCAAACATCACTAAGTAAATCGTGTGAAATAATCGTGCCTCGTCCTTGGAGCTGCAAATTGTTGGTAGTATCCCCTTTAATTTTGCTAGCCAATGGTCTACTATTGGCCATCTTCCATCCTTGGGTCTTTGTTTCAGTCTACTCCACCCTTGCATCATTCTCCGTATCAACATTGATTTTGTAGGGTCCTTCCACCTCTTTAGGCTACAAACTAAACTAATCCCTGCCAGGTAAACCCCCATTGTGGTGTGGGCCATACCTCTCTGCCATTGGTCCACTGTAAACTTTCATAGCTGCTCTTCCATAAGTGGCCCATTTACCTCCATGTGGTGTATTTCCCTGAATGTTTGCAATGCCTACCAGGCCCTTTCATAGGGCCTCAAGGTCCATGGTGCCCAGGAGTTGCGAAACAGCATTTCAGCTCCCTCTTGCCAAAGTCCCACATGTCCATTGGTATGGGTGTTGTCTGTTCCTCTGTTGCTGGTGCCAGCATCTGGAAACGATCCAGCTGCAGCCGGGAAAGGCTGTCAGCTTGGATATTTTTAACCCCATCTATGTGCTTGGCCCTGAAAGACATATTCAATTGCAAAGCTCTTAACACTAGCTGTCTCAACACCCCCATGACCGTTTCCGATCTGGCTCCCCTGTTGTTTAAAACCTCTACCACAGCTTTGTTGTCACACCAAAATGTAACCTTCTGATTCCTTAATTCCTCTCCCCATACCAGGGTGCAGGCCCAAATGGGCATGATTTCCAACAGTGTGATGTTCCTTACCCTTCCGTCTCTCACCCAATGGCTTGGCCATGGCTCAGAGAACCATTTTCCCCTCAGATAGCTCCCCCATTCCAAACCCCCCCTGCAGCATTTGTATACAATTCAAGATCCATGTTGTAAACCCACTGTTCCTGTCAAAATGAGGAGCCATTATAGTTGCTGAGGAATTCTTCCCATACTTTAAAATCTTCTTTCACTCCTCTTTTTCTATCCACCCAGTGGCGTGGTGTGGTCTGGTTACACCTGCAGTGGCCCTCTCTAGCCACTTAGTGAACATCCTTCCTGGTCCAATTGTCCTAGAGACGAAGTTCAAATGGGCCATTACTTGCTGCACCTGCCTCAATTGCACCCGTCTCCTGCTCGTGTGTACCTGAATCAGATGTCTCAGCTTTGATACCTTGTTGTCAGGCAACCTAAATACCTCTCTTTGTGCATCTATCTCAATTCCCAAGAATTCTAACACCTTACTGGGGCCTTCCATTTTATCTGGTGCCATGGGTACCTCCAGTTCTCTACACAGGTTCTGAAAGTTAGCCAGCATCTTTTTTGACTCCTCCCATCCACTGCCTATTAACAGGAAGTCATCCAGGTAATGTATGACCACTCTGTAACCCATCCGTTCCTGAAATATCCACTGCAAACAGGTACTAAAAGCTTTGAATGTAGCACAAGCTATGGAACAACCCATGGGCATGGCCTTGTCAAAATAATACTGGATGCATCTTGAAACCCAATAGATCCCAATCTTCCTGTCTAACTGGGAGCAATCAGAAGACAGACTCTATGTCTGTCTTAGCCATCCATGCATCTGGTGTCGCCCTAATAATCTGTACAGCCTCTTTCAGTGTTACATAAGTGACTCTGCTGTGTTCCTCCCTTATACAATTTATTCACCGAGTCCCCTTCTGGAAATAACAGGTGGTGAATCACCCTGTATTCCCCTTCCTGTTTCCTGGGCACCAAGCCAAGTGGGGAAATCCTCATATTCGGTAATGGGGATGTTAGGTATGGCCCTTCTACTTTTTCTGCTGCTTTTTCCTCATCTATCTTTTTCTTCAAAGTTTCCTCCTTCCCCTTAACTGACCCCAAGTTGTTAGCCTCTCTTGCCCTTCTTAGGCCTTCGCACCACAGCAGGAAACCAGTTCAGAAACCTCTTCTTATTGTTTCTGCCACCTCTCTAGCTGGGTAATCTTTTAACCATCTCTCCGACAACTCTATTTTGACAGGGGTTTTCACTACCTGAAATTGTTCCCCTAACCCCCCACTCCCAGCCCCCTCCATCCCTCTAACTTTTTAGTAAGCCTGGTTCCCCTACCCCATATCCTCTGCCTCTAGATCCTCTTTTACATGGCTGGCCCTATAGCTATGCTCCTTCCGAAACGGTTGTTGACCTGTACCCTGCCCCCACCCCTTGGCCCCTTGCATACATGTAGTCCTGCATCTACTCGCAGGATGTGCTCCCCCACATTTTGAGCATGCATGCCGGAACCGACATTGCGGTCAGGAACAGGATGCCCTGTTATAGCCCCAGCAGCATTTTTTATGTACTCCCCCCTTTTTCCTATCTCTCCCTCTGGTGTAGATTGATCAGTTACATAGTCCATGCTCAAATCCAACTGTTTTGTATCCCACCTCACATCCCCGTAGGTTGCCATCCTTTGCCGGAAAAACTCATCATAATATATCCACCTTACTCCTCCTTTTGCCTTCACCCTTCTTATGATCAGTAAGTACTGTACATAATGAGATGGATGCCCAACTCTGATTTCTTTTCCAGTACTATAGCTGAGTATGTGGCAAAACCCACAAACCAGCCATCCCACGTCTTTCCTTTTGTAAATTTTTCCTCCTCTTTCTTCTCCAGCAAAACTATTGCTGCCACGATCTTACTCTTCCTAATACTCTCCATCTCTTCATATTTTGCCTCCGTCTCCCTACTGACTAAGGCAAAAATGTCTACATACTCCCTTTCTATAGCTTTTCCTTCATAGCTAGTGGCACATGCTCCCCTATTCTCATCCTTGGGGCTCCTATCTCCCTTGTATCTTTTCACATGCTTTCGTTCACCTTTTCTACCTCTCCTGTTGTTTCTTTATCCAACCTGATCTCTTCCAGTGCCGATTCCATCTGCCCTAACTCCCCTGTCCCCAGAGCCATAACAATGTGGCCTATGTATTCTTTAATGCTGTCCCCAAATGTACCTGATACATTACCTGCAAGATTGTCAGCTCCCTTTGGCCTGTTATCATCAAGCAACCATGGCCTGGCTTCCTGCAGCTGGACAGCTGGTTGTGGCATTGTCCGCTAGGGAATTCCTGTGGTTGGGGGATCCAGTCTGGGTTCAAGTGGTGGCAGCACCACTTGCTCTTGGGGAGGTACTGATGGTTCTGGTACACAGAGCTGCAGTGGTACTGGGCTGACCACTCGGGGAAGGACCACCATTGGTGACTGCAGCCTCTTTGGATTGCGTGCCCTCCCTGTTGGTCGCTTCTCACCACCCCTTTTCCCTTTCCCACCTTCCTTTTCTCCCCAGATCTCCACAGTTCCTCTCATTCAACCAACTGCCACATCTTGTTGGCCTTCTCCGTCAGCTCCACGATGGCCTTGTAGGCATCTTCCTTTGAGGGCCTGTTTCTCTTTGGTGCCATCTCCTTATTCTTGCCTGTATAAAAGCTGCAAATAAGCTAAGAAAATTTCCTTCATTAATAAATCTTCCTGATTTCCTCATCTTGCTTTGATCTGCCAACTCCCGCTTCTGTAGCTCACTTTATATATAGCCAGGCATCTTGCTGCCTTCCTCCCCTACCCTGTATTCTGGCCACTCTATGTTTTTCATCCATCCCTTCTGTTCTTCCTATCTTATTTCTTTAAACTTGCCTGAAGAAAATGTTTTTATTTTATTTTTTTTAAACTGGTCATTCTCCCAGCCTGCCTTGACCCCCCCAGGCTAACCTAATGGCACCCAAAACACTGTTAGGCCTCTTAGGCCCTTTATTCCCCCCCGTGCCTTTTGCACCACAAGGCCACTCTCCATATTGGTGTTTTTTAGCCATCTATCTGACCATTCTGACCCACTAAATCTCCCCATTACCTAATTCTCTCTGCTTTGCAGGCCTGGTTCTTCTGCTGTTGTAGGCTCAGCCCGACCCCATCACCCTGCTGACTTCATGTCTAATTTGTCTCACCAGTACTCGCTTGGAACCCAAAAACCCTTTTCGTTCATGCCTGGTACAACCTCCCAAACCTGTTTTGTCTTCCTAAAGGAGCCCAGCCAGGAATCAGCCCCCCCATCCCCCCTTGTCAAGCCCCAAGGCCTTCCAGGCCAGTTTAATAGTACCCGCGATTGCCTCTTTTGCCACACCCATGGCACGTTAAAACCGTAGGCTCTTTGTACCTTCCCCCTTTGTCTAATGGGCCTGTACATTCCACTCTTGCTTGCCCGAGCTGGTCTCTGGCGTGACCTCGTGGCCACCTAGGCCTTACCTAGGCTTTACTTAGGCCTTACCTGCAGTCCCATCATTCTCGCCAACTCGATGGTGTCTGGAGCTACCCCGTGTGGCCTTTTTGTTTGTCTTGCCCCTCCTTGGGCACAGCATCTTGCTTGTTCCCCTATCCACTTATCAGGAAAGAAAGGCAGCTCAAGAAAGACTCTGATAGCACCCACTCAGTTACATCTATCGTCCTTCCTTGCTGCTGTGTGTGACATCACGCCATGCGGCCTTCCCATTTTTGAAATCCTGTCCTTTATTCCGGCCAGTGCCCTTGCAAACCTTCCCGCTTCCCCCCCTTTGCTTCAAAAGGCCCCTCTGTGGCCCAAGTAACCAAGGCTTTCTGTCTACTCCCATGACTTTTGAATTATGGCCGCCCAGCCAACTGCTGCATGTTTCACCTCCCCCATGAAAAACAGAACGCCTCGTCTGGCCCACAAACCTCCTATCAGGCGCTGCTCACCATCACCCCTTAGCATCACATGCCCCTTCTATCTTCCATCACGTAAGGCCCCAGCCTCACAAGCCAACAACTTTACCCATCGCACGCTGCTCTGTGCATCTCCCCACCTTCGCTCAGCGGTCCTAGGAACTAACCCCGTATCAGGTGCTTCTCACCATCAGCTTGTAGCATTACCACTCTTACATTTCTACTGTGTAAGGCCCCCAGCCCTTCACACAACCAACTTCATTGTACACAGCACGCTGGCAAATGCCTCACACAACCTTCGCTCAGGGATATTAGCTCATTACCCACTAAAACTTTAAATACTGTGCTAAAATACATGCCTGCAACTTTGCTTTCATACATTTTTTTTTGTAATTAAATCATAACTCAGTTGCACAAAACTCATTGCTTGTTCTTACCTTCCCATGCTCCTGATAAAGCAAACCACAACCAAATGCTCCAAGATGCCAATCTGAAGTGCTGCAGTTTCAGTTTAACAAAATTTCAGCAAAAGTGGCTGACCTTTTTGTACCCCCTTTAGCCCCTCTCCTTCCTGCTTGCTTGCCCATTGTCCTGGCTCCCAGTTTCTCCCCCTTCCCCATTCCCTTCTTGAGCAAACCACTTCCATCAACAAAAGGGGGGAAGGGGTGCACCAGGACAACTTGGTCTGCCCCTTAAAGGGTAAACTTCATTTTTAAGAACAAATTAGTAAGACTTTTTATGATAAAGGGGCGCAACCTCAGTGGGGTGTGCTTGTTTGCCCTTTGCTGTGGTGGAGTGCTTGGGTGGGGGTGGGGGTAACTGCCAGTATGCAAGCAGGTAACCACAACCACAAAGTTGCCAGGACTGTGGCTCCATTCTGCCCTGCTGATGTGCACTGGTACTGCACTGCAGCATCAATTTTTTCTTTGTATGCCATGAATAATCATGGTAATGTGATATTGCTGAATTTGTGCTTAGCTTGTCACACTTGAATCAGACACATTTATATCATGCTTCATCTCTGTTTCCTTCTTGTTTATGCTAGACATCGTATCCAAGTAGACTTTGGGGTCCCGTATATGTATGTCCTTATTACACATGTGGTATCCTATCATAATACTGTTATCTTCTTCTGTCTTCTTAGCAGTTTGTATTGAAAAGCCAGTATTAGCAGGGTAGTACTGAAAATGTCAATATGGCTGGCTCATCTCCTCTGTGTAAAACTAACAAATATGTAAGTATGTCACTACTGTCATGAAGTGAAAAATCAGAAATATCCAACCTGTTAGTTGCTCCAAAACTGAGGTCTCATGGCAATAGTAAGTCCACTATTTGGAAATACTTTGTCCCACTGTATGTTAAAATGCTGGTTCCAGGTACATCTTCAGGTGACCCAGGTACAGTATCTGCTCTCTTGCTTGATGACTGCAGATATTTCTGTTTCCTTTGCTCAGATGTACAGCAAGCACTGTATGCAAAGGGACAGTCTTCTGCACACATTAGCAAAGTTAAAAGTTATGCTCTTCAGACAGCTACTGCATCCTTAATGGAACATCTAATCCACATTTGTAACACTGATATACATGAGGGTAACAAAATGCAGAAACTGAAGCAAAGTATAATTAATATGAGCCTTGGTGGTGTCACTGGCAGTGTACAGATAGCTTCTTCTGATTTTGAACTTGTTTGCCATGTCTTGGTCTGGTTTTCTTTGGATATAATGCCTTTTGAGTCAGTCAGCAAAAGACGGCTTCCATCTATTCTTCTCAAAAAATTTCCCCAGTATGAAAATACCTAATGAGAGAAGTTTACGTGGTAAAGCTCTACATGATGTATACAGCTTATTAAAAAACAAAAGTGAAGGTCAACCTCTTTGCAGTGAACTCTATCTGCATTATGTCTGATGGATGGACAGACAAATACAAATGTCGCCCTTACCTTGGTATCCACCTAGCCTACATTAATGCAGTTCGGTCTTTTTGCATAGTTACATTGTCTTGTAAAGTGTTGCCTAACCACACGGGGGTAGCCATAGCACAGCATGTCTGCAGAGAGCTTGAAGATTTAGCCATTGACAGAACAGAGAAACTTTTCTCGACACATGATGGACCTGAGAACATGAAAAAGGCCTGCCTCATGTTATGGGTAGAACAGTGCAATCACTATGTTACACATGCTTTGCACCTGTTGCTGATGACTGACTCCATGAATCAAGTCAGCAATGTACAAGACTTGATTGAGAAATACAAATTAATAGTAACTACCTTATATTTCAAAGGTTATCTCATTGAAGAAGTTGCCAAAAGTGATGACTGGCAAGTGATGGACAGCATCTTGGAGAAGATTGCAAATGCGCAAAACATTCTGGCACTGGATTCAGATTACCCAGTTGAAGACACTGGAACAGATGAGAATATGCATACAGATTATGGCGTCAGTGATTATGATGCAGTAGCACCAGAACCCATTCTCGATAACCTCAGAGGTACACAGGAAAGACACAGTCATGACACCGATGCGTTTAAAAGAGCAAGAGCGTCATCTTCCAGAGTCATGCAACCCAAAAAAAGTCATTCTCACATAACTTTGAAACAACGGGTTGTGAGTCAATGGAATTTGGTACTTCTCTTATGTTTGAAAGTATCATAGATTTTCACTGGGAGGCTGAGCAAGCATTGAAGTGTACTAGACACAGTGACCTGTGCCTCACAACTGAGGAATTTGGTATTGTTAAAGAACTGAAACATTTTCATCTCCCATTTAAGGAGCTCACTAAACTGGTCAGTAGTAATCAACCATACTTTGCACTAATACCATTCATAAAAAATGAGATGGTTGAAAAATCACAGATAAGTAAAAAAGATCATCCAACTGTGCAGTAGGTGAAAGCTCGTACTGAAAAATGTAGAAAGACGTTTTTCAGAAAGTGACACTGTCAAACTGGCATGCTTACTGGATCCAGCTACCAAGTAAGCTTTGCAACTGTCTAGGGAGGGCTAAATAGTGATACTGGAACATGCAGTTGAAGAAATGAAGGAATTTAAAACTATGTCAACAGTTTTTTCAACAAGTACTCCAAGTAAAAATTCAAGAGCCAGCAGCACACCATCAATGTCACTTTCAAGTTTCTCCGTCAGTGATGAAGAGGCAGAAGATGATAATCTAAACTTTCATGAGGATGATGATAAATGCATTCCTATGAGTAAGAAAAGGAAAATAATTCAGAAGCTGAAACAAAGCTTGCATCTCAGTGGAGACAGCTCAGCTGTGGAAGACAAAATAAACTGATATTTGATGGTGAAACCTACAAATGAGGAGGAAGATTTCCCCCACTGACATTTTGGAAGAAGAATGAAGATAGATACCCTACTCTGGCTCAGCTTGCAAAAACTTAAACTTAGCGTAACAGCATCCAGTGTTCCAGTGGAATGCATGTTCTCAGTTATCGGGTTATTGCTGAATGGTAAATGGTCGAGCATTGTCCCATATCATCTGAACTATATGTTCTTTATTCATGATAACTATCCACTCTTTTTCCCATTGCCAAATTAAAAAAACCTAAGCCCAACGGGCACTTTTGGGGGGGAGGGGGGTCTAAGACCTGTCCGCTCCAGTAACACTCTACAAAAGTTATTCTGGCTGCTGCCATAGTGTCATCAACTAGGTATCCAGTGAGGATGGCAACAGAACATGAGCGACCATCAAAATGGTGACTCATATTCAGCACTTACCTCCTGGCTACCCTGCAAGGGTAGCGACCCTACGCGAATGCGAGAGTACTGAATAGCAATAGGAAGGGGGTGGCGGATAGCGAGGGGAAGAGGAGGGACAGAGAAGGGGTTTTCAGGGACTAGTGTGCCTGCTGCCACCAAGCTAGCCATGTGGTGTTGTTGTGTGGGTGGCTAGCCCTGGTGCAGCAGGTACTGGGTTCAGAACCAGGAGTGTGGAAATTTTACCGCTGTCTGTGACTGTGGCACTTAATTATTTGTCGACATCCAGATTGTGCCCCCTCTTCGACATGCACCCCACTGCAGTTGAGAATCTATATTAAGGGGGGTGTGGGAGCCAATGTTCCCCATGACGGGGGTGCGGGGAGGGCAAAGCCCCCCCACAAAAACACTTTTTCATTTTCCAGATGTCAGATCACCTGGAAGTGTATATCGCCACTTTGCTTTTAGGTGATATACACTCACCATAATAGAGATCGCTATTTTGTAATCGCTATTATGACATGGAACCCATCAAGTAACTACTTGCACTCACCACCCACCATGCTCCAGTGACCCACTATACCTGTTAGTAAGCTGCAATGTATATATGGCAAGGACTTATAAATATTAGCCTTGTAAAATACAAAAGCAACTTTGTCTATCCTGAGCTAGCCTTACCACTTAAAAGAGTACCTTTCATGCTGGGCTAAAATGTTACAGCTTGTTCAGATGCTGCCTGTGTCTGCCGGACTGTTGGCTCCAGAATCAGATAACATCACTATAGGGCAGAGTAGTGGCTCACAATGTGCAGTACAGTGCAGTGACAGCAGTTTTACAAGGGAAAACTACCAGTACTCAATGTACATAGTGAGTTCCCCTTCCACTTCCCCAAGACACCCACCTGTCAGCAGTGCATTATGCCAAAATAATCCTTGTCTTGTTGTCAGTAGGTTTACTTGTCAAACTGTCTACTGCCTCGGCATCGGTGTGAATAGTGTCTATACCTTAATAATTTAACAGCAGTATTGCCTCCTTATCCATTCCATACTGGTGCATTCCATGTCTTTCTGTAGTACAATGCCTGACAGTCACCTCAATTGCATGTAAGGCATAATTATTGCATAATTAAGGAGGCATTACTGCTTTCAATTATCAATGTACAGACACTAATCACAATGATGCATAAACTGACAGTTGTCTAGGCTGACACTGACAGCAACTCAATCATCTTTTCAGGGGTATCTCAGACATCAGGTACTGTACCACTGCTGCTGATATTTGTGCAGTTGTCTCATGGAGGGTTCCACCACTTCTGCAGGGACTCCTTTCTTAAGCTTATGGAGTCTAATGCCAGTTCAGTATCAAGACCTTCTGTTTTAAGTTTAATAGGGTCATTGACTGGGCTGGTTGATATATATCATTACATCTCCTGTCTTTAGTTTATGGAGATCCAACCTCCCAGGTAGCTGTTCCTACATGTCAGTGCTTGGAACTCATTCCTACTGTGGTGCCTGATGGTGGAGATCCCCTCGAAGATCAACTGTTACGGTAAGTTTTTGTGTAACTGTTCTTTCATTCAGCATGCTGCTTTGCTACAGAGGCAGAAGACAATTTAAAAAAAAAACATAGTGACAAGGCATTTTGATTTTGGCATAATGCATTGCTAACAGGTGGGTGTCTTGGGGAAGGGGGGCACATGGTATGTACACGTAGTACTGTTTACCCTTGCAAAACTGAGACTGTCAATGCACTATACTGCACGATGTAAGTCACTCCTCTGCCCAACAGTGATGTCAGCAGTATAGCCCTGGGTCCACAACAATACCAGTCTACTTGCTATAGAAGCTGTGGTACACCCAACAGTTTTTAGTAGCTCAGAATGCAAGAATTAACTGCAGAGGACACCAGTATTGAAATACATTTCCAGAATCAATGAAAGAAGGGGTGATTTGTGCATGAAAGTCAAAAGGACTGGGAACAGTGCTCTTTAATCATTCAGGTACTGAAACGTAATCCTGCGCTAAGCGTGCTTCATTTGCACTTTCATCCATACATCAGGTCAAGAAAGCATTTATTTATTTATTGAAATGTTTCACCAGGAAAGCACACTGAACAAGCTGCTCATCTTCTGGTGCGACTTTTTTTTGGGGGGGGCAGGGGAATGTCAAAATTATACATACAATTAACATTTAACATTTGAAACAGCAGGTTGAAACGCTGAGCTGGGCGTTTATTATTTTTCTCTTGTAATGTGATTTATTGATTCTTGTATGGCAATGTGATTGGTATTGGTACAGTAGCAGATTCAGATTGTTACACATGACAAATTCTACATGCAATACTATAATTGTTTGCTAGCCCACTGTCCACTGTAGCTAGCCAGTCACCACAGCTACATTTTCTACCAGCATAGTGTGATGATCTTTTTTACTTACAGTACATAGATACATAGATGTTGTCAGCAGATAAGGGCATTGTGGCCCATCCTGTCTGCCCTATCCCTCTTTCTAATGCTTAAGATACTATAGATGCTACCCCAGACTTGATAATTCCCATGTGTCTATCCCATGCATTCTTGAATCCCTTGAATTGTGGCTACTCCCACCACTTCCTGGGGGAGGCTATTCCTTCTCTCCACCACTCTTTCAGTGAAGTAGAATTTTCTCAAGTTAAGTTTTCCTCCCTTTAGTCTCATGCTGTGCCCTCTTGTTTATCTATTTCCCTTCATGTGAAAGATGCTCCCTTCTGGTACCCTGTTGATCCCCTTTAGATATTTGAAGGTCTCTATCATGTCCCCCTTCTCTCTCTCTCCTTTCCTCCAGGGAGTACATATTTAGAGCTTTGAGTCTCTCCTCATACAACTTATGCTGAATCCCTGACACCATTTTTGTCACACTCTTCTGTACCGTCTCCATTCAGTCTATGTCTTTTTGGAGATGGGGCCTCCAGAACTGAACACAGTTCTCTGGATGAGGCCTTACTAGGGAGTTGTACAAAGGTACAACCACTTCCCTCCTTCTACTTGTTATACCATCCCTATGCACTCTAGCATTTTGTTAGCTTTTCCAACAGCTTTGCTGCACTGCTTAGCCACTCTGAGGTTGTCTTTAATGACTACCCCTAGATGCCTTTCCTCTGCAGTGGCCTCCAGTGTTACCCTGTCTAGTTCATACTCAGCCCTAGGATTCCATCTCCCTAGGTGAATAGTCTTGCACTTTTTTGCATTGAAACCCAACTGCCATTCCTTGGACCAGTTTTCTAGCCTCTTCAGACCCCTCCTCATTTTTTCTATACCTTCCTGTGCATCTACCCTGTTACATAGCTTTGTATCATGCATGAACAGGCTACCCCTTCCTTCTAGACCCTCTGCAATATCATTTATGAAGACATTGAAGAGCACTGGTCCCAGCACTGAACCCTGGGGTACGCCAGTTGTTACCCATCTCTCCTGTGAGCTAACCTCATTTACCACCACTCTTTGTGTTCTGTTACTCAACCAGTTTCTAACCCATGTGACCACCTCTGTCCCCACCCCTAGATTTTTCAGCTTGTGGACTAGTCTTCTGTGTGGAACGGTGTCAAAGGACTTCCTGAAATCCAGATAGGCCACATCTATCACTCTGCCCTGATCTATTTCCTTTGTCACCCACTCGAAGAAATCAATCAAGTTGGTCCCTCCTGCAGTGAATCCATGTTGCTTTGGGTCCAACAGCCCCTTTATGCCTAGGTAGTCCATCAACCTTTCCTTAAGTAGGGTTTCCATCATTTTACTTACTATCGAGGTCAAACTGACTGGGTGGTAGTTTTCTGCACTTTTGTGGCAGGGTACCACTTCTGCCCTCCTCCACACCTCCAGAACCACACCTGTTTCTAATGATCCACTTAACAGCTTAGCCAGAGGTTTAGCCAGTTCCTCCCAGAGTTCCTTTAGGATCCTCATTTGTTTCCCATTGGGCCCTGTAGCTTTATCCACCCTAAGCTGTTCTAGTGCTCTTTTTACTCTATCCTCTAAAAAAAGTCTAATGTCCAACCCTTCTCCCTGTTTGCCCTTCTTCATTAATAAGGGACCATCCCCATTGTCTTCTTCCATGAATATGGAGCAGAAGTATTTGTTGAGGACGGTCGCCTTGTCAATGTCTTTCTCCACTACCCTTCCTCCCTCTTGCTTAAGTCTCACAATCTCTCCCCCTGTCTTCCTTCTCTCACTAATATACCTAAAGAATGCCTTCCCTCCTTCCTTCTCTGATTTAGCTAGCTTTTCCTTGGTTTAGGCCTTTGCTGCTCTTACTGCCTTGTTCTCATCCCTTTATTTTTCCAAGTATTCTTCCCTGTCCTCCTTACTGTGTTTTGCCTTGTACCTCAGAAATGCCATCTTTGTTCCTCTTACTAGCTCTGCTACTCCCCTCGAGAACCACAGTGGTTTCCTCTTTCTTTTGCTCTTGCTGCAGGTCCTGGCACAATGATTTGCTACCAGGAGCAGGGCTTCCATTATCTTATCCTACTGTTCCACTACTCCTCTTATGTCATCGTAGTCCTGCATGGTCTTCCTGAATTCACCCTTCATCTTACTGAAGTCTGTCCTCCTGAAATCCAGAATTCTAGTCCTTGTGTGGCTAGCCTCCTGTAATGTTCTTATGGTGAATCCCACAGCTCGATGATCACTAGTTCCTAGAGTCTCCCTTACTGTGACTTATTTTATCCTGTCCCCATTACTTAGGACAAGATCCAGAATTGCATTCTGCCTCGTAGGCTCCCTCCTTAGTTGTGTGAGACCTGTCCCTTGCAGGGACTGCAGCAATCCCTTACTACTGGCCAACACTGCTACCAGGATGCTCCAGTCCACATCTGGCAAGTTGAAATCACCCATCAGCAGCAATTCAACCTTTCTTGCCATGTTTTTTATAGTGTCTAGCAGTTCTCTGTCTACATCCTCTGCTTGACCTGGGGGCCTGTATATCACTCCCATTCTAAGTACTGATCCGCTCCCCACTGCCAGAGTTGCCCACAGTGCCTCTGCTTTTCCCTCTTGTCTTGTGGGACTGTCACTTTTATCCCTTCCCTGATGTACAATGCCACCGCTCCCCCTTCTTGCCTTCCCTGTCCAGTCTGTGCAGCATGTATCCTGGAATGGCTAGCTCCCAGGTGTAGTTGCTATTGCACCATGCTATACAACTGCCATGATAGCCAGGTCCTCAGAGGCCATTAATGCCACAAGTTCTGGGATTGTGTTACTCAGACTGTGGGCATTGGTGCACATAGCCTTCCAATCACAGCCTCCCCCCTCTGCTATAACTCCAGTACCATCCTCCTTATTCTGTGTCTGCCCCTCCTGTACTTTACATGAAGTCCCTTCTTTTTTACCTATGGCCACTCTTTGCTCATGGCTATGCCTGTTTCTTTTAGTCCAATTTTGGAGGGGTTCCATTCCATTCGCTGATCCCCTTACCTTTGTATCTTTCTGCTGCATCCTCATTTAGGTCTACTTCTCTGTGCTGGAGACCTCCCAATTTAAACCCTCCATGAAGACCTCCAACTTCTGCCTTAGTGCTCTCGCTCCGTCACTGGTGAGTTGCAGACCATCATGCTTGAAGAGCTTCCTGTCCCAGAAGGTCCCTGTCTCCAATGTAGTGCATCCCATTGTCTGCGCACCAATCCTGGAGCCACCAGTTGAATTCCCTGATCTCTTCCTTCCTGATCTTGTCCTCACTTCTGCCCTTCCCTTAAACTGGCAACACCTCCGAGAAGGCCAGGTGTGTTGTGTACTCCTTTAGGCTCTCCCCTAGGATCTTCATGTCTGTCTTGGCTTCTTCCACCATAGTCCTATTTGCTATGTCATTTGTTCCAAGGTGGACAATGATCCCCATGAAATCCTGATTTCTCCTCACCAGCCGTCCTACTCTGTCCTTAGCTCTCCTTGCAGATGCTCCTGGCTTGCATTTCATTGTGGTTTCAGCTCCCTTTGCACTGATGGATTGTGCCTCCACTCCTCACAACATAGAGTCTCCCATGACCAGAAGTCCACTGTTGCTGTATGTATTCTTCTTCTCCTTTCTTGTACCTTCTTTCTGCTTTCTTGAATCAGGTTTGTCCTGCTAGATTCTTCCTTCTTTCCCACCTGGTTTCTGTCCGCTGGCTAGGGGGGAAAAATGATTCTGCATGTGGATATCGCGTGGCTGGTGGTACCCCATCTTAGCTGTACATGCCCCACTGCCCCCTCCCACCACCTTCCATCCCCCAAGACCCGTGGACCTTTGGGGGAGTGGGGGAGTAAAGGGGGGTAGTGGGCATCCCCAATCTAGTGCCCTGTGCAGCCTTGTAATCTCTTCTCTTGCCTGCCATAGCTCCCTCCATAGTTCTACAAATGTCCTGCAGAAGGGGCAGCCCAGTCTTCAGAGTGTCTGCCTTGTTACTAGCCCTCCACAGCTCTTGCAGATCTTGATGTCCATGTTTGTTTTCCTCCTGACCTGTAGATGCCACTGTTTCTTTCTCATGTATCTGTGTCTTCTCTGTCCTCTCTTCCTGTTCTCACTGATATCTTCCCTTGGGAGCCCTTCAGGAAGTTCCCTTAGGCTTCTATAATGTAGAAAAACCCTGTGTGGTTGGGAGGGGGTGGGATGGTGGGTGGTACTATTACCACCCCTTAGCAGTTCGCAGTTATGTGATGGGGAAGGGGGAAATTTAGCTGATTCCCCTCTTCCTCTCTAAAATGAGGTACTATACTCTTAAAAGCAAATGCTAGCTCCCTCTTAGTTGCTAGCTTCCCTTACCAAAATGAGATGCTTTTAAAAGTAGATGCCAGCTCCTTTTCAGTTGCTAGCTGTTGTTTCTAAAAGCTGAAGCAGAAATAAATACTAGCTCCCTTTCAGCTGCTAGCTGCTGCTTTGAAAAGCTGAAGCAAAATGGAGCTTAGGCACAAATGACTCTGCTATTCACAGGTGCAAGCCCCTCCCACTTAGCAGTAGCTGTTAGCAGTTAAGTGATGGGGGGAAGGGGAGATTTATCTGATTCCCCTTTTCCTCTCTTAAATGAGGTACTCTTAAAACCAAATGCTAGCTCCCTTTTAGTTGCTAGATTCCCTCACCAAAATGAGGTGCTTTTAAAAGTAAATGCTAGCTCATTTTTTATGACTATGGGTGGAGCCTACAGGAATATTGCATGTACAAAAGAAGTGATGTCATGTTTCCTGCCTGTGGAACTGACTGAAGGCGTAAATAGTCTCCTCCACCTTACCCTCCTCCAAGAAATGTTTTCTGCCCATCAAATAAATACACTTTCATGTTAGTCTATAGTTGTAGGGTTCTATTTATTAAATGGGTGGTACAAGAACAGGAACCTGAGTAGTGGGAGGCAGCATTGTTTTTTGGGGGAAGTAAGGTCCACCCCACCTCCACCCAAGAAGCTCCAAAAGGTCCACCCCACCTTTTTTTAATTCATGTGGGAGGGGCAGGAGGTGGATCTATCATCCTGAAAGAAGACTCACATGTTTGGGATGTGGACCAAGGAACAGAAGTCTGTGGAGTACCTGCATTTTGTTAAGGACTAGAACAGAAGATACTTAAAATGCCTTCAGACTGACTTAAAAACCCTTGGAACAAATGATTATCAGAGTCACCTGGTGTCTCAAAAGGAAAGACCAAGAAGTGTCTAAAAACTAAGGAAAATAGACAGCTTTCAGGTATTTCTTAAACATTTTATACTAAAAACAAAGTTCAGGTGTTGGGACTAACAGTGTTTGTTTACCATATTCTATCTATCTATATATATAGTTTGTCTTGTTAGTAGTTTCAAAATCTTGAAAGCATTTGTATTACTAATGCACTTAGAAATACATTTTTTTAATTGTCTTTACAGATAGCCTTCAAAGCATTGGTGTTACTAATGCATTTAGAAATACATTTTTTAATTGTCTTTACAGATAAATCATGCATGTTCATGTGAGGGCACATTTTTGGGGGATGGGGTTCAAATTATTTTAATCATGGGCACAGTGCTTGGTAAACACAGTCTGTGATGAAGTGTATTTTTCTTTTTAAGTTTGAGAAGTGGAGTTGGCTTGCACAAATGGATAGTACAGACACCATTAGAAGTAGGATGGGTTAAACACTTCCTGGAACTTTCTGCATAACAAGTTCCCCATGGCACCTCACAGCATTTGACACTACCATCCTAAGAGCAGTCAGTGTGTTACTTTACAGGACATTGCATAGCAAGAGACCTAGCCTTCCCTTTTTCCAAATAATATACCAACTTCATTCTCAGGCAGGCAGTTCTGGGCTACTATTTACATTCTACTGAATCTTCTTAAAGGAAAACAGCATGCTAAAATCAGGAATATATGTATTACTACCAGTTTTGAGTTCTCACTTCAATCCAGTATTTTGTTTCTGCCTAGGCTGTTAGAGATTTTCTAATTTTCCCTGGGTGTTTTATGACGTCTGGGGGCTGTCATTCAAGTTTGTTTTATTGCATCTTCTCCAAGTTAGTCTTCACAGCTTACCCTTTGATTTGATGTCTAATAGCCCCTACAGCAGGCCAGTGTCTTGTTACAGTGTCTTGCTTAGACACAACAGAGAAAAACACTGCAGCCAGGATTCACAGTGCTATACAATCTACTATAGAAAGTTACTTGTTTAAACACACACACACACACACACACACACACCAAGCAGAACACAGCTGGATAAGGTACCAGTATTTAGGAAACTTATCATACTTACCCAGAGTCTAGCAATGTGAATCCTGGTGATGACTATAGGTGTTTACAACTGAATGATAATAACCACATTTGCTTCACTTGCAAATAGGTAGACATTTGTGTCTAATTTATGTTTGACTTACTGTAGGTTACATATAGAATCTAAAAAATTCATAACATGCTGTATTGTGATTCAAAGAACTGATAAATGGGGATTTTGGTTTCTTTTACAATTTCATTTTTCCTGACCATGGATATACTAAAACAAAAATTTCTCAACAACATTTTTTAAATAAAGAGTTTAACTCACAGCAGCAGAATAAGCATGTTGGCATTAAAAGCTTAGTGGCATGGATGTAGAGGCACCAGTATTTGAGCATGACTTTGGTAGAGGATTAATTGTGACTGGGGGTGAGGGAGGGAGGAGGAGTGAGTCTTGATATTTGTAGCATAATGGTTTTCTGAAATGTCATCCTTCAATGGATTAGACTCTGCAGCCATCTGTACAGTATATCACTAAGCCATTTGCAGTGTTGTATGGGTAAAACCCAGATCACCAGACCAGGACCAGTGCTGTAAAATCTGCACTGGGCACAGCTTGTGCAAATATTGCTGATTCAGTGGATCAACTAAATACGTGCAAATAAATACTTGGCTTCACCTCATGCTTCAACCCATCCCAGGAGTGACGTTATTACATGATAACACACACCGTATTGTGCCTTATTGCTTAAAAATGCCTTTTTCTTAATGTACTATACTTTGATTCAGTTAGTGTATGCAACAGCCTTTATGTGAACACTCTGGGATTCTCTTTGACTCCTGATGTCTAGTTGCTTTAGCAATTGTATATTGTTTGAACTGGTTTGGTCTTCTTGATGTGGTGCCTGTGTGCCTAAACTATGTAATCTGTTTATCTACTGCTACCCATGTATCTCCAGTGAATGATTGTTATAACTGTCTGCTCTCTGAGCCATTGTTTTTGGATTTGTTAACTGTGCTGTCTTTGTATTAGTTTCGATGAGGTGCCTTTGTAAATAAGTCTCTGACTCAAAGGTTTGTAAATCTGATATTTTTAAAATAAATAAATAAATGTTTGTGTTTAAGCCCATGAAAAACCCTTATCTAGTTAATGCATTCACAGTCATAGTGGCTCTGCCAGAGCTTGTAATTGCTAGCTGTTGTTTCTTAAAACTGAAGCAGAAGTAAATATTAGCTCCTTTTCAGCTGCCAGATGCTGCTTCTAAAAGCTGAAGCAAAATATGTGATTGCAGTACTGTGTGACTGTGGTCATACATGATTCATTGCTCACTGACTTATTTTTGGAGGTGAGGATGGTGTAGTATAGCACACATCATCACGCATTAAAATATAGCTAGGATACCTTAGTAAATAAGAAAATCTATGTAAAATTGGAATTCCTTCTTTTAGACACTGGAGATAACCATGCCAAAACAAGTTTTCAGCCTATGCACCATTCAGGGAGTCAGACATAGTAGACTCGAAAACAGCTCTTAATTTCATTAGTGTAGTTTTATTATTATTGAGTTCTTCTCAAGCCAGTAAAAAATCTTTTTCATTTCCACTGCTCTGTGTAGGATGCCAGGCTGGAAATTACGTGCACTACTGATCCTCCTATCAGAAGAAGTCCTCACAGCACAGTCACTCACCACTACATAGAGGTTTTTTTTTGTGTGAAGACATTTCCTGAAATATGTATGTATTGTTAAGTTATAATGTTTTAATTTTAATTAACTTAAACCAGAAATGACACAGTTGTCATTGGCGTTGAATGTGAATTCAGTATTTTTTTTTTTAACAAATCATGATGGATTAGATCAGAGGTGCTGACAATGTTTTTAGGCCCTCTCTGTTGCACATATGCCAGCCTGAGGGACTTGGAAAATAAATAGGTGGAAGGGATGTGTACCAGTCAGCTCAGTTGACAGTGAACAGGTGCCCTATGACCTCTCACCATGTTGATCCCCAATGGTGAGACAGTGGGAGGAGTGGTGCCTGGAGTTGAGGCATTAGGACACCCAAAGACTGGACATGGTGGCAACTGGGAGTCAGGACCAATAGATATACAGTAAACTGTCAGTTACAACTCTTGCACAGAGAGGCTAACAGTTCTCATCTAGCACAATTTTGTTAAAAGAAAACACAGGATAGAATCATAAAGGAAACTGTTTATTCAAAAAGCTAATTCATAACACTAAAACATTGTCACCTGACACACAATATATAGTTTTTAAGAAATAGGTAGTACAGATTCAACTTCCCCAGTTAATGAATGGGAGGTCAGGACTTCTTCAGATAAATCAGGGGTGCATGTCATTTCCAGCTTGGTGTCCAGCACAACACAGTAGAAATCAATAGGTATTTGTTGGCATGAAAGACTTAATAATAAAAGTGCAACAAAGAGAATGAGGGGCTAGTTATGACTCTTCTCATTCTTTCATTCCCCCAACTGGATCAAGGTTATATATATTGGGAACCAAATAAATTGACTACTTTTCAGCACTGCACAGACAAAGGGGATTGTCTTTTCTTTGCTCAGCTTCAATGCAAATACACACTCAGAAAAGAGGATCACTACTGATGCCTCCAGATTTATCACTACTACCTTATGGCACCAGGTATTTTTTTTTTATTTAGTTGTTTAACCAGGTATAGCACACTAAGCTGAAAGCTTTTTTACAGGAGTGACCTGGGAGCACAAGGAGGTTAAGTGACTTGCTCAAGGTCATGCAGTATGCAAGTGGAAGCTGTGGGATTCAAACCCAGGTGTGGTCTGCTGGATGTCACCAGATTTGCAGCTCAGAGCCTTAGACCACTGCACTATACTGCCTCCTTTTTGCTCCATATTTGACAAGAACATTCAAAACTAGAGTCCTTCTTTTACCATCTCATTAGTATTAAAGGGGAATTTCAATATCTATCTCAACTTTCTTTTCTACTGACGCATTTAGTGGTGCCCCCTTTAGAAAATGATTACCTTAAGTGAGAACAGGAGAGCGGCATCTCCATTGCTCCAGAACACGGGGCCCACAGGCTGAGATTAGGCTGGCAGGTTACCAAATCCCCATCCTGGTGGGAATTCACTTGAAAAATTCTAGTCCACTTCTTCCAAATGCCAACAATAACAAAATACTTTAACTCTACCCACACAAACTAATGCTGGTGCAATTGCAGTAGCCTGGGCACACATTACCACATATTCTGGGAATGTCCCAGACTTGTAGAGTTTTGGATGAAAGTGCATTCTGCAATACAACAACTTACAGGTTTTACATTTCCCAAAACATTCACTGAGCTGGTGTTGGGATTCTCAGCCTTTTTGCCATGCCCTAGTGACACTCAAAGATTAGGGCAGATACTGAGGGTGGCAGCCCTGAAATGTATTACCCACAGTTGGCTATCTCTGATTCCTCCTACCGTAGATCAGTGGACCTCCAGAGTCATTGAGTTAGAGAGAATGGAACGTATAACTAGTCTGGTTACACTACAACATGAGAGGTCCCTGCAGATGTGGCATCCTTGGCACCAATGGCAAACTGCTTCTTAGAAGCCATCTATATACAGCACATAATTACAGTAGAAGATTTTTAAAATGGGGAGAGTCCATGCACACTACAGTTTTATTGTTTAAGATTTTTCTTTCTGGTTCTTAATGACTTTCTGGTTATATCTTGCTGAATATTAAAATGCCCTTATGATACACAGCTGGCATATAAGATGACTTTTCCATAGTGGACCACGTGAAACTACTTTACCTTAAATGGAAGCCAGCTTAATAATCTTTAAAGAATGTGAATATATGTCTTACAGGTTTATATGTACTACATGCTGTTGCTCATGTGGGACTGTACCCTTAATGGGACACTGGGTTTGGAACCTCTCTCTATTATGTTTTTATTCATTTTACTAGAGATTGCTGTATATATTGTAGGTCCTCTAAGCCTGTCTTTCTTGTCTCAATGATATGTATGTAACATATGCCAAATAACTGTATTCATTTATTCTTTTAATAAAAGATAAGAAGTTAAAAAAGTATGGTAAACTAGTACATAAATAAAATTAAACAATGGTAAAAATTGAAAAAAATTGGTTGGATTTTCTTTAGTTAGTTGAAGTCATAAATTTCAAACTAGTTGAAAAAATCAGTCATAATCTGTGGTAAGTCAGTCATAACCGTTATTTCAACTGACTCCAGGGTCTAACGCCTTCTAGTTAAATAGTCCTTGGGGCTTTAGATACAAGTTCAGGGGGGACACCAACAATGGGGTTTTTGAGCAAGTATAGGGGTGATTAGCAGGGGTATATCCAGCAAATTCCATTTTGTACACAGTACCCCAAAATGCTACCCTTGCACTACTTTTATTTGCCTCAACCCCTACCCATGAAGCCATACACAGTGAGGTTGCTTGGAATCACCGACCAGTATTGGCTTCATCAAATCCCAAGCCTTTTTTTTTTTTCAGAATTTAGAATTTCAGTATTGAAAGCCAAAAATCCAAATTCCCCAAATCCTTTTCAGATTCAAAATTGGAATCAGACTCTGATTCAGATTTAGCATCAGAATGCAGTAAAAGCTCTCCCTCTATTATCTGCTGCTCCTGGAGTCCTTCCTTACTCCTGTCTAGCATGGAGGAGGCTCAGGTGGCTGTAAAGAGTTGGCAGTCCAGGTTTGTTCAAGTGGCAAGTACCTACTGGCTTCATTATCATTAGTTACTTTCTTGACAGAGATAAACCCATTAATAACACTGGACAAATGACCCCCTTCCTGAGTCCCATATCAAGTCTCTAGAGGTCCAAGAGCATAGAACACCCCAAACCAAGGTGCACCACCCCCTTACCCTGACTTCCCCTGCCACCCCTAGTCCAATTCCACCTGGCCCCTTAGTGTTCCCCTCAGTTCCAATGCCTAGTGCATGATGTTCTCCATTTGCTAACAAGTGCTTTAAGCATACAAGTCTAGTAATACTATGTCACAGGACTCCGCACACTCTCGCTTCTTCATGACCTGCCATTATTTGATACAGAAACCATTAATTCTCCCAGAGTTTTCCAGTAGGTGACTGACCTAAACAAATCCTTGGGGTCAGGCTCTACCTGACTGTTTTTTACTACATGCATCTGGCAGAACCTGCTCCCAGAGCTTTGGCTAGCTTGGCCACCTCCTGAGTAACTCTTGGAGAACCAAGGGGAGTCTGTATCAAGTAATGATAGGTCAAGGAGTGGGGAAAGAGTGCAGAGCCTGGGGACATAATATTACAACTGAATAGTGTTTGTAAATTGCTTTTTAGAAAATGGGGGACACCAGTCCATATCAAGAAAATCAATTTAGCCTCTTCAAGCCACATCAAAACATATACAGAAACCAACCATAAACAAAATTACCTGCAGTTTGCATTTCCCCACATATACCCCACCAGTGATGAAATATTTGCAGAGCAACAGTGCAAAAATGCTCAGAGTCTCACCACTGTGGTGCTAGATGATGACTTGCTCAAGATCAAAAGCCTAACATCTACAGCACCCCCTCACCCCCAGCACCAGACATACTTCTAGGTTCAGCATGCTGCCTATCCCCAACATTAGACACATTTAGAGGCTCAGCATGGTTCCACCACCATACAGGCTAAATTTGTCCTCCCAAACACACACAAGATTACCAGCAGTCTACCAAATACTATACTGGAAATTGATGGTAGTTTGGCATGTAAAAAGCACAAAGAACATAAGGAATTATACGAGGCAGTAAATATGTACATGTCATTAGTGGAGGCAGTGTATGGGTGCATATGAAGTATAAATATAGTATGTGCAGTGTATATGTAGCAAATCAAGTTCCTGGGCATTTCTTTTGGTCACTTACTGCTCGATATTCTTGAGGTTACTATTAGAGTTATTATTGAAGATGCAGTGATTTGAAAAAGTTGGTCTTTTGCCAAGGATAGAAAACCTGCTAGAAAATTGGGCATCTTGCAAAAAAACTTTGATAAGTTTGGCAAGTGACACTGCTGGAAAAGTTTCACCTAATTCACCTTCAAGGTATATTGCCAAACTCAATGAACACTCAAATCACTGAAAAACATTTTTTAAAGTCTTCCCCAACTCTCCCAGCATCCATTCCACCATTCTCCCTCTCTTGGGTTCACCCACAGTCCCATCTAAAAAGGAAATACTAGTAGTAAGGCTGAGGGGTGATGACAACTAGGTATTACACCATCAAATAATTAATGGAAGAGAGATGCCAACTAGGGCTCACACAATTGTCTATCTCATTACTTGAGGAAGAGATATGGCAAACAGGGCTTACACCATCTCAGCCGTCTAACCTATAATATGCAAATACCATATCAATATATAAGATGTTATGTTAATGTAGTTGTTGCAAGCTTAAGAGACAATTCACAGATATCACACAAACAGCTCTACAGATATACCTGCTGGTGTAATTGTACAGGCACATGCCAAGGGATGAACCAGCCATCAGATGGTAGTATGTGGGTCTAAAACCAAGAACAATGACATATCAAAAAAGCCTTACATAAGCTCTTCCCAAATAACACATACAGACTCAAATGAATAGTGCTGTAAAACTTTTATTCTCCCACAGCTGTACCATGGGTGATATGACCAGCACTTAGTCTTTTTGCACAGTGAGTAAATACACTTTTTATTGCAATATTTATCTGAGTCTGTATGCATTTTTGAGTGGGACATGTGTGAGGCTTCTCTGGTATCTCATAATTGTACAAGATTGTTGATATGGCTGCACAGGAGGGAGGTAGGTTAGATGGGTGCTGCAAAGCATGGGGAGAGGGTTAACTTTTAGTTTCTTTTCTTGCCAGTATATTGCATAGTCCACTTCACAGATTGTTTTGTCTCTTTCCTAATGGCAAAATTTGCTTAGTATTAAGAGTAAGGCTTGGGCCACTCCTCAAAGCAGGAACATATACACTACAGGCTTTCTATATTTGTATGCTGAATTCTTTGTGACAGTACATTTTAATAATGACCTTGTTGTGCACCAAGCATGGAGAGCCTATAGAGTATCTGTTTCTGCTTTGTTGAGTGCCCCAAGCCTTGATCTTAAGACCAGATAGACTATAGTTTGATACACAATGGTTCTCAATGGGGGGTAGTTAGGGTGCTTAGTGGGTAGGTGAAAGGGTGTGTCATTGTTTCTTTAGCTGAGGCTGTGGGAAAATGAGGGTGGCATTGGGTACTGCTAAACAAATGTGGGGATGGGAGTATCATCAATTATTACTGGTCAGAAATTAGGGAAAAGGAAATAGGGTACTACAAGAGTGTAGAGCCTAGAGGTTACAGCACCACACTATGAACCCAAGACCTAGCAGATTTAGTTCTAAATCTAACAGCCACCACTTGCATACCATGTGACTCTGAGCAAGTCACTTAACCTACCTGTCCTCCCAGAAGACACTAAGAAGGTAGCTTCAGATTATTCTACAAAAATCATTGCCATGTTAATACATTAGCATCCCTTTCAGCTCTGAACACAGCTTGTTTGAGGAGCTTCTACCAACTCTGTCTCAGCCCTCCACATCATCTACAGACAAAATCTGAAGACTTGAACCCTATTACTTCCTTGCTAGGCATGCCCCCAGAGGTTTGTTACCTTAAAATTATGTTTGAATCATTTTTCAGTATACACGTAGAAAGGTGATGGTTCTCACCTCTACACACGGCAGAGACAGACAACAAGATATTAAATTTCAATCTGAACTCCAACACACAACGTTTCTACTAGCCCTGCAGTTGTCAATATACAGAAAGAGCATCTCTAATAGTTGATTCTAAATTCCTTACAACTTAACTACGCTGCTGTTCCCTGCATGCAGCCAAGTAGGTGTGTGTTGTTGGGACATAACAGCCGATCCTTTGATGTTTGTGCCTCCCTTTCCCATCCCATGAACAGGAGCTTACCTAATATAACAGCTTGGCTCCAGCTCTCCCAGGCTGAAATAAAATCACTTGGGCATGGAGATGAGAAAAAACTCAAGGCAGGCTGGTGAATATGCTGCTGACTACTTCACTTCAATACTGGAGATGTGCGACAATGAGCAAAACAGATGGCTCCAATTCCTTTACAAGCTTTAACTTCATGACACTGTACCCCCCCAAGCACCACCACCGCCACCACTGTGCAGGGTCAACTGCCAATCAGAATAGCTATTCCATATACCGTAACAGTAGGCTGACTCTTCTTTTTCACTCTTTTAGAGCATTGTAACCATTCAGAAGCCCCATGCTCCATGTCAGCTACCAGAAAGTTTCTTCAAATATCCCAAAGGCTGATTTGACATACTCCTTCCTGCCCTCATTCCCAAAAATAGCTCATTAGGGCTCGAACAGTGTGCAGTGCATGGTGCCTGTAACAAAGTTAGTATGTAACTTAAAAGGCAGCAGCAAAAAAAAACAAAAAAAAAAAACAGGAGGGCCTTGCAAACTCTACCATAGGTGAAAATTAAATGTAGGCAGTAACAGAGGCCCAAACTGCAAAACATGTACAGCCTTGCTATATTTATGTCCATAGGTTGCAGTTTTACTGTTTTTCTTGTCCCATTCTATATTGTCTGAGTTCCTTCTTTGTTGGTTTACTTTAGCATATTTAGTTTGGCCTAATATTTGGTTGTTGCTTTATTTTTTAGTTTGAGTGTGCTGCAATTTATTTATTTGATTGGGTGGTGTGTACTTTTTTGTTTGTGTTTTTGCCCTTCAGAGACACCGTACCAGTCCACTCCTGGGCTACACTGGAAACCAAGCAAGACACTGTACATAACATACAGATCTTCCTAATACTAAACAAACATTTAATTTTCACATTAAGATTGAAATAGGTGTTACTGTCATAGGCTTGAGTTGAGCCTGAGCACTGTCAATGTGCTAACTCATTTGTTAACTCACTCACTCACTCACTCACTCACTCACTTACTCACATAAAAGCATTGAAACATAGAATTTGACATCAGATAAGGACTGTTTAGCCCATCCAGTCTACCCATTTTTCCCTATCTATGATATTACCGCAGACCATGCCCAATCTGCAGCTGTTTCTCCTCTCCCTCTTCCTTTCCACTATGATTCCCTTTTGTTTTTCCCATGCATTCTTGACCCTCACCACTGTTTTTGGCCCCACCACCTCTGCTGGATGGCTGTTCCAGGACTCCACCACTCTGTCTGTGAAGAAGTACTTTCTCACATCTCTTCTGAATTTACCCCCCCTCCCCCAGCTTCATAGCATGTCCCATTGTTCTTGGGCACTTTTTTTCTGAAAAATACTTCCCCCTGTACCTTGTTTACCTCTGTGAGGTATTTAAAGGTCTTTATCATATCCCCCTCTTCCTCCTCGGTTCCAAGGTACACATATTGAGGTACTTTAGACTCTTCTCATAGAGCTTTTGATGTAAACCCTGCACCATTTTAGTTGCCCTCCTCTGGACCACCTCCACTCTGTCTATGCCCTTTCAGAGATATGGTCTCCAGAACGGTACACAGTACTCTACTTGGGGTCTTACCAGTGATCTATACAAAGGCAACACAACCTCCCTTTTTGTGCTGGTGATACCCCTCCATATGCACACCAGCATCCCACTAGCCCACCATACTGTCTTGTTGCACTGCGTAGACACCTTTAACCCATCTGATATGATTATCCCCAGGTCTCTGTCCTGCTTGGTGTTCATCAATACCTCTCCACCCATTTTGTACTCCATCCTGAGTTTCTGTGCCCTAAGTGCATCATTTTGCACTTTTTCATGTTGAAACCCAGCTGCTATACTTTTGACCACTCTCTTCTAGTTTTCTCAGGTCTCCACTTATCCTTTCTACGAACACCCAAAGAGTTCACCCTATTGAAGATTTGGTGTCATTGACAAAGAGGCAGACATTACCTTCTAGCTCCCCTGCAATGTCATTTATAAAGACATTAAAGAGGACTGGTCCCAGTACTGATCCCTGAAGCACCTCACTGGTCACTCTCCCTTCCTCAGAGTTCCCTCCATTTACCACCATCCTCGTTGCCTATCCCCTAACCAGCTTCTTATCAAGTTTACCAACTTTGGATACACTCCTAAGCTACCCAGCTTGTTTACTAGTCTCCAGTGTGAAACAGTGTCAAAAGCCTTACTGAAATTGAGGTAGGACATGTCCACCACTCATCCCTAATCTAAATCCTTTGTCATGCAGTGAAAAGTCTATTACATTTGTTTGACATGACCTCCCCACTCTGAAACCATGCTATCTTGGGTCTTGTAATCCACTGAATTCAAGATATTCTACAATCCTTTCCTGCAGCAGTGATTCCATTAACTTTCCACCACTGATTTCAGGCTGACTGGCATATAATTGCCAGTCTACTCCCCTGCTACCATTGTTTTTTAGTGTGACTATATCCACACTCTTCCAGTCCTCCAAAATCACTCCTGTTTCTAGTGAGCTGTTAAATAGAGCTGTCAGAGGTGCAGCTAGTATCTCCCTGAGTTCCCTCATTACCCTTGGGTGCATCCCATCTGTCTCTGAAAACAACGGAGCTAGATGGGCTGCATCCAAGGATAATGAGGAGCTCAGAGAGAGATACTAGCTACAACTCTGACAGTTCTATTTAACAGCTTACTAGAAACAGGAGTGATTCTGGAGCATTGGAGGAGGGTGTATGTAGTCACCCTAAAGAAAAGTGGTAACAGGGAGTATACTGGCAATTATATGCCAGTCATCCTGACATCAGTGGTGGAAAAGTTAATGGAGTCACTGCTGAAGGAAAGGATTGTAGAATATCTTGAATCAGCTTCCACCATGGATGATGCCATATTTGTGTGATACTCGGGCATGCACATTAATCGATAATTGCACATGCAGAAGAAAGAGCCTGCCAAGCCCAAGATGGCCACTTTGAGAACAGTGCACATGAATGATTACTGCCGATATTCACAAATGTGCATCTTGGTGATGGTGTGCTCTTGCAGAACTTGCAATGACAAGTGTGCAAAAAAGAATGCACCCACCAAGAAGAGTGACTAATGTGGCTGTGGAGGGGAGGGGTGACGGAAAAACAATGGTACAGCACTGACCTCAGCACTGTGGAAGGCCACTGTACTGGTAACTGGTCATGTGTTTCCACAGTCTCTTTTCCCCCCTCATAGCAAAATGTCTTCAGGTCTCTGCCCATGCAGTCATAATGATGTGTTTGAGATGTGAACAATCTAATTTATATGCCTCTGGTCATGAGGTTCAAAAATAGGCAAAGTGGTCTGGAGCAGAAGTCTTTCAAAGTCATGCAAAAGTCTTGTCAGAGCCAGAATCACCCTACCTGTTCCTACAGATTTGCAAGAAGAAATTGATGAATTTGTATTTGATGAATGAGTGTATCTTCGCAACTCTTTCTTGATTTTTAAGACTGCATGTGCATGTCTTTCAGAAACTAAGCTTGCTAATTGCTCATTGTGCCATAATTGTAACTCATATCTAGCTCTCTGATATCACCTAAATTGTGATTTTCTTTTTTAGCTATACAATGCCCACCCCTCCTTCTATAGAGCACACACACACACACACATATGCATGCATAGACACCATATTTATAAAACTATAGATGCTAGGTTCACACTCCTGACAGAGGCTGCGCTGATTGCTGTCAGTAATTAAATTATATTATGTTGTTGTGGTCTCTTTACTCTCCAGATTTTCTGCATACTGTACACCATTCCCCATTCACAGATATGTGAATCATATACACGTTAATGTAAATATATTATGTATCTGAAGTACTGTGTTTGTAGACATGACTTGCACTTCAAATGTCATTGTATAGCCAGGAACACAGTGTATGAATACTTAACATATGAACACAGGAATGGGAACATAGGAATCATGTTGGTAGATAGGGACCTTAAGATCCATCTAGTCTGCCTATGTTTCTGCCCCCCTTCCTATTTAGGCTGCACCCTGATGTGTCCACAATGTCTGTCCTATGCAAACGCGTGTCCTGTCTTGGATTCCACCACCTCCTGAGGTAGGCTGTTCCATGGGTCTATGACCCTTTCTGTAAAGAAGTACTTCATGAGGTTGCTTTTGAATCTGCCTCCCACCAGGCACAAGTTGTGCCCCTTGCATCCCTGTTTTTGATGGAAGAGGCTTCCTACTTGTGTTGTGTTGATTCCCTTAACTGCTGAAATATTTACCATTTCAGGGGATGATTAAGTATGTAACTACACTCCACTTTATTGTAATTTATTTTTGTTACGATAGCTTGACATAATATTTAATTTTATCTGTCACAATGGAGTGTTTTGAACTGAGTTTGACACATTTTACTTGGTTTAAAAGGACAAAGAAAGACCAGAGCCCATCGAGATTGTCCTCCACATTCTGTGGGCCTTCAGACCGTAGGTGAATAACTAATAAGCCAGATGTCTAGTTTCTTTTTAAATGAATTGTTAGTGCAAGAATCCACTAATTCTCGAGGTAGAGTGTTCCATAATCTAAGTGCACGTATGGAAAAAAACCCTCCCCTTTTGGTGGGTTTAGATGCTTGTACCTCAAGCTGTTGGTTATGTAGCCTGGGGACAATATGTCTATGTGAGTACGAGAGGCCACACTGTTTCATGAGTTCAGGGGATTGTGGTACTCTGTAAAGAGCAAGTCCCGTCTGCATCTACTAGTTTGCAAGGAATGGAGCCGAGTTAACTGCAGTCTAGTTGTATAGCCTAAGTGGGATAATCTTGACCTCTGGACCTGTTCCAGATGGGCTAATCCTCCCTTTAGATAAGGGTTCCAAAAAGGGGACCCATAATCAGTATATAGCCTAATATAAGCCCTATAGAATGGAATAAGGCACTGCTCAGCTCAAGTTACAAAGGTGTGTTTAATTTGTTTCAGTAGTCCGTTTGTCATTTTGGCAGTTTGGGTGCAATGGTCACAAGCAGAGAGTTTATTATTGATAAATATACCACGGTCTTTCTCACAGTTGGATAATTTAAATAGGGTTTTATTAAGGTAGCAAACGTTTCTGGGATTCTTTTTGCCAAAGTGTAGGACAGCATATTTATCTTGATTAAATGACATGCCATTAAGTTTAGCCCATTGTTCTACTGATTCCAGATCAGAAGCTAGAGTGGCCATACTGTTCGAGCAGCTAAATCTTCTCCCCAGTTTGGTATCATTGGCAGATTTTGATAGGTAATTATGTGGTCCTGCATTCATGTCACTTATAAAGATGTTGAATAGAGTAGGAACTAAAACAGAACCCTGGGGGAACCCACTCATAACGGTACCCCAGTCCAAGAGTGTGCTATTGATTTTAATTTTCTATAGTCTACATGAGAGCCAATTATTGATCCACTTAACTAGACACTGAGAGATACCCATATATCTTAACTTCTCAATTAGTTTACTATGAGGGATCTTGTCAAAGGCACGGCTAAAGTCCAACTGTATCACATCCAATAGGACACCGTTGTCTAATTCTCTACTGGCTTGGTTATAGAATGCGATTAAGTTTGTTGAGCATGAATAGCCAGATCTAAAGCCATGCTGGGTTGAATCCTGAATGATTAGCTCTGTCATCTCTTTCTCTAAATGGGTTTTAACAATTCTCTCCATAAGTCTGCAAATGATAGAGGTTAGGCTGATGAGGAAATAGTTGTAAACACTCCCCCTATTTCCTTTCTTAAATATAGGTTTTAACTATTGTAGCACACCAATCATTTGGAATTGAATTTTCCTTTAAAGATTTGTTAAAAATGATTGATAAGGGAAGAGAAATAGAATCTGCGGTTTCAGTCAGAACCTCAGATGAATATTGTCTGGTCCTGGACTGGTGGTGTTCTTAAGCTTTTTAAGTGCTTGCAGAATGTTTGCAATAGTAATGACGAGGCTGGTTGGATTAGAGTTGTCAGTAGGAAGTGTCAAGGAGTGGGTATGTAAGCAATAATACCTGACAGGGTGGGCGGTGATAGGCAATACCAGTTCGCCAGGAAACGTCAATAGGGCCCGGCGCCACAGGCCAGTATTGCCCATATCGCCCACCCTGGAGGGTATTATTGCGCTTAGAAAATGGATTATCTGTGGCATTTTTAGGTACGATTTTTAAAAATCTCAAAAATAAAAAGAAATAGAGTAGTAATGAAGTTTAAGTCTTTTCCTGATAAAGTAGTCCATCTGTGTTTCTGTGATGTTCTGTCTGCTGTTGCCCCTCCTCAGAGTCATTCTCTTTTACTCCCCCTCACACCACAACATGTACAAGAAGATACACAGTTTCTTGTTGAGCCCCCCACTTGGCATCTATGGTGCACTAAAAAAAAAGTAAAAGGCAACAACCTGCTGCTCCTGCAATACTGGCCAACAGAATGCCTGTGAGCAGTAAAATGCTAAATACTGAGCAGCTGGAGTCAGGAGTGAGACAAGGAGGTCCATAGTATTAATATGTAAATCAAATATACAGTATTTGCCATGTTTGCTTTTACTTTAAAAAAAAATGAAACACATTTTTTTAGAACTGACTGTACAGCAGAAGGGCTTACCTCTGTACAAAGATAGCATGGGAATGATCATAAAAAACAAAGTCGTCAGAGGAGTGTAAGCTGTATTTGAAATATAGAGCCGATTCAGTAAGTGACATGCCTTTGTTTTAATTTTTAATTTGATGGATCAGATTATTAGCAGGCAAGCAATAAGGATGTATGGCAGCAGGCACGCTATCACAACTCAGAGGATTTTTTTTATTATTAAACTACTGTCGGAGGTGAGAGGGGAGCTGGCTGACTTGCCGCACCCATGGACGATGGATCGCCTCCCTCACTTTTAAACAACACGAAAGTGAAAAGCTAACTCGTGCTGCAGGTCCTTTCCCGGTACATTTTTCTTTTAAAATTATGTTTTTTATTTTTTTTTTCGGCTTGGGATCTGTTTCAGTTGGGAAGGCATGCAGGTGCGTGAATGGCGTCAGCTGACAGATTTCAGTTTGCTGTGGTGTACTGCGCTTGACAGCGAGTGGGACTGGCGCCTGCAACTGTTGCAGTGAGAAGTTTTTTTTTTAATGTTTCGGTGGTTTGGCAACATTGCTGACTCTGGAAATACATGAGGTACTAGGCTGAACCTTGCAGGCAGGTAGCTGGGGGTAAGGTGATGTAACGCCGTGGTTGGGAGAGTGGCAGTCTTGCAAATGAGTGCAGTTTCGAGGAGATGCTCAATTGCTCTCTTTCGCTTCATACACTCGAACTACATGCTATTTATTTACTGTTAGAAAATGGTCAGAGAAATTTCTGGACTCAATCAAGCAGGGAGGATTTGCCATTTTGTCTGCCACTTGGTACTCAGTGCATTGGAGGGGCTGTATCTCTCGCTAAGCGAGAGAAAAAAAAATGGTGGCATTTTAACAATGTAAGTTCTATGGGCACAATGATATTTGTGATCAGGTGGGTTGGGACTTGCACTTTTTTTTAACCGGGCTCTGTTGTCTGATAGATGCCCACCTGCCCAGGGGTATCAGCCAATCAGAGTCCAGGAATTTTTCTGACCATTTTCTAACTTTTTTTAAAAATAATGTGCAAAATAATGTGTTAAAACAGTTGGTCATATCCAAGTCAGATTGCAGTCTGACTCCATTAGTAATTAGTGGCCCAGCTACCCTAGAGTTACCTTTCTTATTGTTTAGGTAAGAGAATAAAGACTTGTGACAGTGTTTTGTGTGCGAGTCTAAATTCAATTTTGGCTTTGGAGTGTTTGATCATGTGTTTTAAGGTGCTTATGGCCAGTCTGTATTTAATAGAAATGGTGTCCTTATCTCGCAGAGTACTCATTTTTAATTTCTCGAACAATTTTTCTTTTCATTTAATTTGAGATCTAATGGATTTGTTAAGCCACATAGGGATCTTACCTTTTTTTTGTGGTGACAAAGGAGTTTTCTAGGTTATGAATTGCTAGTTTAAAGGTATTCTAGCCCTAACGGGTCATAATGTCATATGCTTAATAGCGTACGACATCATAGCTAACCCAAAAGAGTGCTGTCCAGGACAATGAATGGTTCAATACCGTGTATACTGCTGTACATGTTATTGCACCATTCATACACTCCCTGCAGAGGATAAGACCTCTGCTGGGAGTGGTTCCACCAAGCAGCTGCTATGGATCACTGGACTGAGCCTCAGCAGGAGGAACCCAGGTACTGTATCTGGGACAGGGTTTGATTCCTGGTCCCAGACATTTTATTTTTCATCACAATTTGTGTGCTCCCCAACTTGGACCCCCCTGTAGTTGAAAATCTTTAGTGGGGGGGTCTGGGGGTGCAGCACCCCTTAACTGGGGTGTGTGGGGATGGAGTCCTCCACAGAAAAAAGAATGATGCTGCATGGCAATATCGCGCTGTATTGGTAGCACAATTTTGCCATGCGGCATAATATCTTGTGACATTTTGAGCCCGTGCCTATTACAGGCATCCTAGGTAAATAAATTGGCCAAAAAATTTTCTCAACTAATATTGGTAATGGCTTTAGTTATTTCCTTAATTATAGTAATTCATCAGGTGAAAATTCATACATAATGCTCATGGCTATAGCATTAACCATGCAAGTCAGGTGTATAACCATAGCATGGGATAGACATGTGTAATGTGTTTATATTTCAGATGTGTGTGAATTGTAGATGGTGTATGGAGAAAATCTGGAGACTGAGGGAAGGACAACATAATACTGTATAATTTTATTACTGATAGCAGGCAGCATTCTTAGCACTCATTTAGTGAGGAGGTTTCACAGTACATGCATAGTTTTATAAATATGTTTTTGATCATCCAGTGTGTGTGTGTGTGTGTGTGTGTCTGTGTGTGTGAAGTAGATGGAGCGGTGGGGAGTGTATAGGTAGAAGAATAACAAACAACCTAAGTGATAGCAGAGTGGTATATAGGAGATACATTAATAGCACTATGGGCCATTAGTAAACTCATAGTTTCCTATGTGAACTTCTTCATACACAGACATAAGCATGCCATGGTCCTAAAAGGAAAAAGAAAAACAGCTGAGAAGATACAATCACTGCTGAAATCCACATCAATCAATTTATTCTTGCAAGTGTGTAAAAACAGATTTCATATCAGGTGACTGTGGGTCATACAAGATTTGTGAATGAGTTTAGCACAGTTCAGCACGAGACAGCTTTAATTAGTTTCGAACCTGGTAACATGAGGCATAGAAATAAGGTTGTCATCATCGGGAAACACATTATTATAGCTACTGCAGCTGATTGCATCTGTACACATATTCCCCTTCTCTTCCCCCCAGGTTGCACCTGAAAACAAGCTGTGGCTCAGTGTGCCTCTATCAGTCACACGTTTTCAAATAAATAAAACAAATAAATACCAGATGTTGAGTATCTGTTCCCCCTCACCCTCACACCACATGTTCAGTCTGTAAGATTTCGGAACCCCTTGCCTCAGTGCCACGGAGCCGGCACTCTTCATTGTCTAACGTATTTATTTTGGTATAGTTTTCTACAGTTATCAAGCTGTGTCTTTGTGCTCAGTAAAACATCCTCTCTTCCCTATAACAACAGTAGCCACTATTACTCACTCTCCAATAAACTGTGCTCTGATGTCTATATGATAATAGCATTAAAATATACTGTATGTCCCCCCCCCACACACACACACATATACACTTAGCGGAAACTGGGTGTTCCTTAGGAAAGCACAGAGCCTACAGACTTCCTCCAACTTGTACTAATCAATCTCTCTCTCTCTCCCCCTCCTAGTGCTCAATAACAGGAGTCTCTCTCCACATCTCCCATCCAAAGTTATGCATTGAGTAGTCCCTGCAGCCCTGAACATAACAAACTCTCTCCCCCCAGATGTTTAGTTTGAGTGCAGTTAAGGCCAAAGTACAAAAGGAGCAGTTTTCTCCATGCAATTCAATGAATAAATAAAATAAAAAAACAAGTACTTTTTGCTATCTCAGCTGTTACAAGTGTATGATCATTCAGAAAACAACAATTATGGTCTGAACAAACCCCAATTATACACTGTTGTGTCTGCAACCCTGACCCAACCTCAAATAAATGAATTAATGATGTCAAGAAAAACATTTAACTTGGGTTTTCTACTATTTCATTTACTTACACAGCAGTGTCTGCAAAAAGAAACACATCTGTCGGTGAGTATAGGCTGTAACAAGTGGTTGTACACAAATGATCCAGTGAGCAGGAAATCAAACTAAATAAAATGGTATTTACTCACCTGATAAAGGTGATTAGATCTGTAACCTTTACAGTGCTTCTAAATCATCACAAATGGGTATTCTCCATGATCCAATTGGATGATGCATGATTATAAATCTTTTTGGTCTGCCAGCAGCCAAGCCCCCGATTCTGACCATATGGACAAAACTTCCCTAGCAGGAAAAAGAAGAAACATACAATAAGAACACCCCCAAAAAACAACAGGCAAAGACCCACAGGCAATAATAAATAAAAAAATAGGCCAACAAGATGTGGATGTGAAAATAGTATCCTTTACTTGTGAGGACAAAGAAGGGCAGAAAAAAGATACAAAACCACACATGTGCAGAATACATAAACACCTATGGCCATTAACATCTACTGTAAATCAGACATGTACAGAATACATCTAACACGTATGGCTAAGAACCACATCTGTGACCTGGCATGCATAACATATTATACAGTACCCCAGTGGTTAATAGTACATCCTAAATGAATCACTACTGAGCAAAACCACTAAGAATCTGGTGGAACTGCCCACATATTATCACACAGAGAAGATCCATTCAGAACTTTGAGCAATGGCCAAGGGTAATGATTCAGGCTGGCATGGCAGAAAAAGGAGTTTGCATATCATGGGAGGGAACAGGAACACTGTAAAAGCTGCAGGCAGAGATGCAGAAAAATGAAATTTTGCAGCTCAAAATATTTTGTGAAATTTGTGGATTTCACCAATGAATTTCACGAGTGCGAAATTCTGCCTGTGAAGTCAAGAATTTTGCCCACAAAATGCAGAATTTCACCCACAAATGGTGGAATTTTGCCTGAGAGTGGTGAAATTCTGCATTTCGTGGGCAAAATTCACAATTTTGCAGGTGAAATTTGTGATTTCACAAGCAGAATTTCACATTTCATTCTTGCAAAATATTTTGCATAATGAAATTTGTGGAATTCATATATTTATAGTTGCAGGTATAATCATCTTTACCAGGTGAGTAAATACCATTATCCCCTGCAACCTTTCCAGTGCTCCTAAATCATCACAAATGAGTCTTTGTAGCAGTACTCATAGATACCTGGGAGGGTAACAAATGAACCCTGCAATGCCACATGAAGTTTGTAATGGCACACAAATGTGTGAACAGAGGACCAGGTAGCTTCTAAACAGATCTCCTGCACTGAAGCCCCTTCCGTCTCCACCCACAAAGTGAACAATGCTCTGGTGGAATGCACCTTAATAGCACTAGGGGGAGTCTGACCTGTTCCCCCATAGGCCTCTAGTATAGTCTCTGATCCATTGAGCAATAGCCTCCTTAGAAGCCGCTTGGCCCTTCCCCATACCAGAAAAGTACACAAATAACCTGTCTGACTTATGGAAACTCTCAGTCATAGGCAGCTACTCTTTTAACTGGGAAACCATATCCAAAGGGTGAGGATCTCAATCTGGGCTCTCACGATTGCTCCACAGGGCCAGAAGATGGATGGCCTGCTCCAGATGAAAGGAAGACACCATTTTTGGGGTAAAAGAAGGGACCATCATCAGGGATGCCCTGTCATTATGGAATGTCAAGTAAGGTTCCCTACATGACAATGTCTGTAGCTCTCCCACTGTTTTGGAAGAGCACATAGCTGTTAGAAAAAACTGTTCTGAGGGTTGTCCAGCAGGGAGACTGTGCAAGGAATGGGTGCTTATGAATCCCCTCCAGAACCAAAATAAGCTGCCAGGGTGCACACGTGGGATGGACTCTGGGGGAGGCAATCTGCACTGCCCTTTATAATCAAACCACATTGGGATGTGAACCAATACTCCACACCTTTGGAAGTGGCCCTTGCAGAGCAGCAATAGCCAACACCTGTACTCTTAGAAAGGAGTAAGCCAGGTCTTTATCTGCACCATCATTGAGAAAATCAAGAATCTGAGGTAGGCCCACCACCGAAGGTGACTAGCCATTTGCAGTACACCACTTACAGAAGAACTGCCAATGTCTGTGATAAGTCTTATTTGTTGAAGACCTGCAGGACAACAGAAGTCACTCAATGACCCTGAATGGATACCCCTCCCTCAACAGTCTTGCCCTTTCAACATCCAGGCCATCATCCGAAGAATCTTGAGGTTATGATGTAGAATTTTTCCCTGAATCAGTAAGTCCATCTGCTGAGGCAGAGGCCACAGGGAAACCACCAACATCGCTTGAAGCAGGGAGTACCATGATCTCCTTACCCAGTCTGGGGCCATCAACAGTACTGTTGCCCTCATCGCTCTGATCTTGAAGAGTAGTTTTGCTATCATTGGAACTGGGGGGGAAAATGTAGGCCCTTTCAAAGTCCCATGGTGCTGCCATTGTGTCAACGTCTTCGGCTTGATCATCTGGAAGGTGTGAGTGGAAGTTGGGCAGCTGGGCATGTGCCTTGAGGCCATCAGATCCACCTGAAATGGCACCCATCTGCAAGCTATGGCCTGGAATACCTGAGGGTTCATCTGCCACTCCACCTAGCTGACAGTCACTTGACTGAGCCAGTCTGTCTGTGACTGCAGCTTGCCAGCCAGATGTGTGGCTGACATCATCAGCAGACGGTGCTCTGCCACCGTAAGGTCTACAGTGATTCCCAGAGCATTACTCTGCTGCAGGTTCCACCTTGCTTGGTGATGTATGCCATGGTGACCTGATTCTTGGTTCGGATCAGCACTGGTTGTCCAACTACCTTGCAAGTAAAGAACAACAGTGTCCTGTATACCACCCTCATCTCCAAGACATTGAAAGGAAGTTGAGCTTCCTGTGGAGACCATGTTCCCTGAGTGATATGTCGACCCAGCATTGCTCCAATCCTGAGATGCTGGCATCCATTGTGATTGTTGCTGGTGGGGGCAATGCCAATGGAATCCTCTTGCTCAGATTGTTGCCGACTGTACACCAGTCAGTGTTGTTGAGTATGTCCTGACTGGGCTTGATTGTGTACTTGAAGTTCTGGGAAACCTGATCCCAGTTGTCCAGTACATACTGCTAAACTGGACACATGTGCAGTCATGCCCAAGGCACCATAGCTATCATTGAAGCCATGAAACCAAACAACTGAAGATATGTGCAGACAGACCGACAGGGATGGGATCATATGGACTGCAGCAGGCTGTATAAATTTGCAACCTTGTCTTTTGTTTGGAAGACCCTGCCCACAAGGGTGTTGATCCTGGCTCCCAGGTAGGTGATTTATTGTGTATGAATAACCTGGCTCTTGTCCCAGTTCACAGTCTAGCTGTGTTGTTGGAGGCACTGCATGACAGTTTCCATGTCCTTCTGGACTTGCATTGGTGACCTGGCCCTTATGAACCAGTTGTCTAGGTACGGTACAATGTGTACCCCTTGTTTGTGGAGTGACGTAGCAAGCACCACTAATGTTTTTGTAAACATTTTTGTGTGGTCGAGGCCAGGCCGAACAAAAGGCAGATCTACAGAAAATGATCCCCACTGATTTGGAACCTGAGGAAGCGATGGTGACTGGGGCTTATGGGAATGTGCAAATAGGTGTCCTTTAGGTCGATCAATGTCAGGAAGTCTCCTGGTTGAATTGTCATAATAGTGGATTGGAGCATTTCCATTTTGAATTTCTTGTAAATCACAAACTTGTTAAGAAATCTGAGATAGAGGATTGGATGGATGCCCTATGTTTTCTTGGGGACCATGAAGAACATAGAGAACACTCCAGTGCCCCATTCATGCTGAGGCACTGGAACAATGACCCTGCTGTTGAGAAGGTTGTGGAGGGCCTGCTGTATGGCTGTCACTTTGTGTGGGTCACGTGACATTGGAGATATCATCAGTCTGTGTGGCATTGTCTTTCATGTGAGTTCTATGGCATAGCCTCAAGAAGCCAATTCCAACGCCCATTTGTCATTTGTGATTGAGGCCCACTGATCATCGAACAGCTGCAGGTGACACTCCACTGGAGAACTGTCTGCTGGGGACTCCCTCATTTCATTTGGATTTGTCTGTGGTGCCTCTCAGACCTATTGTCATGGAAGCCAACACGTTTTCTGGGATGCCCTCTAATCTTGGATTGGGTGGGTGAGCCTGTCCTGAAAGTGGGACTTTCCTGCTCCGCTCTTCGGGGAGTCATTCTGAGATGACCTATTGTGGCCTCTGGTGCCCTTAAATTTTGGACAAAAGGGGCAGCCTGATGGAAGATACAAGTCCTTCTTTACCACCATCTGTTTAGCCCCTGCCCTGTCTCTGAGGTACGGTGTCTGGGCCTCACCAAAGAGGTTTCCTGCCTTACATGGAAACTTCATCAGCGTTGCCTTAGACTCTGCATTGGCTTATGAAAGTTTGAGCCAGAGGGCTCATCTGGTGCAGTTGGTGAGTATGGTGGCCCTAGTGTCAAACCGCTTATTGTCCAAGGAGGTGTCCAACAAGTACCTGGTGGCCTGCACTTGCACAGTTAGCTTACCCTTCCAGTGGTGATTCCTCAGGGAGTTCATTGGTGAATGTCTCCACCATTGGAACAGGACTCTGCTGGTATGCCAATTAGCTGTACCCACTGATAGGGCCATCCCTATTGCTTTATGGGTTTTCTTCAGTGATTCTTCTACTTTTTTGTCCATGGGGTCTTACAGGGTGGTAGTGCTCTTGACCAGAATAACCATGTGACTGGCCAGTACCGACATAGGTGTGTCCACCTTTGGGGCTGTATTCCACACTGCTTTATGTGCCTAGGATAGTGGTTACAGTCTTTCCATGGCTTGCTACTCTAGCAGCCTGGATGGCTCCAATGCTTCAATTCTTTGTCCAGAATGGAGTAAAGTGCGGGGAAGATGGGTAAGACCTGTCCCTTGGACTTAACCTGCGAGGACAGGAGTGGGTCTGATGAAGTATGCAGTTCTTCTGGCTCTTCTGGGACTTGCAGGACCTCCCAGATCAACTTAACTAAGTCTGCATGTTCTCCAGTGGACATAGCCTACCTGTAGAATGGCTGGTGTCCTGTTCTACCTCCTCCTCTTCTAAAGACTCCTCAGTGTCTTCCACCTGCCTGCTTCACTTCTTGGGTGATTATGGGGCTTGATCCAACCCCTTGTGCTTAGTGGGTGTTTTCTGCAGCTGCTCCTGTGGTGGCTTATCTTGCAGCTTTTCCAGCCACTGGAACAGGAGGTTAGCTTGTACTACATTCAAGGTTAGGGACACTGTAGGTGGTGACATCTCTCTGTCTGGGCAAAGACAACCTCCATCCTGGGGCCCTGCAGTGACCCTGTCTCCAACACCATGCAGACTGTGCACAGGGCCTCTCCTATATGGATTTTCTGGAGCGTGGCACCACATTCTATTCAAGCAGGCATGGCTGGTAAATGATGCAGGCTAGACAGTCTGGAAAAAGGAGACAGAAAAAACTTTATCAAGGAATATCTCATTGTAATTGGCTGCCACACAACAGTGAAATGCAAAACAGTCGGGCCACTCAGTATTTTATCCAATTGTGCATGTTCCCTTAAGAGTCCTGGTAGCCCACACCCAAAATGGCTGCTTGCATATTCCAGGCTGCCATTGTTACTGTTGCTTATTGCTCTGGAGGGCCCCACACAAGATGGCCACTTGCATGGTCCAGGGCACCCTTTTGGTATTGCTTTCTGCTCTGGGGAGCCCTTCAGGGCTTTAAGATGGTGGTCATATCATACTCCAGCAATATGGCCACTGCCCTCATGACAGTCCATGAGAATTGCCATCTGCCAGCAGAAAACTCGCATGAGTTCTGTCCTGGTTAGTGGTCACTCAATTCATGAGTTACTGACCAGAATTACTTAAGGGTATGCCCCTGAAGCCATTGCAGCTTTTATGTGTCTGCTTTTGACCTAGCTGGTAAAATTATGTGGGCTTTCATGTTATTGGGTGGAGCCCCTCCCTGCCTTGTATTGCAAGAGACTCCATCTTCCCATAGCTCTAAGGGTGAGATCCATTATGGCACCGGAATGTGTGGGATCATCAGTGAAGAAGCAGGAAATGGCACGAGCTCACCTGCCCCCCCAAACAGAGGTGAACAGCAATCTTACTCCTGGGAGCCAGGCAGGAATATTGCAGAGGCAGTGATGTCCTGGGAGTGCATGGTAGTTGTGCTCATGGTGTGACAGCCCTGAGAGGTTGGTACAGCCAGAGGGACAGAACTCAAAGGGGAGGTGCTAACAGTTTTTGTTTTTTAAAAAAGGTGCTGGGAAAGACTTTGTGGCTGCTAAGCGTAGTGTTCTCACTGCTGTAACTTCTGCCCAATTTACTCTCTCCTGTTGCTGACGTCTTGTTGCTGAGTGACCAGTCAACAGGACCTCCAGTCTAGGCATAAGGAGTGAGCTCTACATGAGGGTTCACTCCTCCTTACAGTCAAAGTTGGGCACACCACTGGAGGGTCCTAAACTAAAGCAGGGGGTGCCAGTCAAATGCTACCTGAGGGTCAGGCTTTACCTAGTCCCTACTCTTGCACTGAGGTGCAGGTGGCTGATATTGGTAGAAAAAAGGGAAGAGAGCTTACTTTTGAACTGAAAGGGATGCATAAATGAAACAAACCCCTATATCACAATTGACTTTGTCTGTGACATGCCCTAGCAAGACAGAGAGCACAGGGTGAAACAATCAAAAATAATTCCCTTCAGTTAGGGAGAAATTTAGATCATGACCAACTCTCTCAGGTGCACTGTATGTATGGTCAGAGCCGGGGGCTTGGCCACTGGCAGACCAAAAAAGATTTATGATCGTGCATCATCCAGTTGGATCATGGAGAATAACCATTTGTGATAATTAAGGAGCACTGAAAAGGTTGAAGGGGATAACCAAAAGTAGTCTGACACTTGTGGCAGGCTTATACAGCAAAAGCAACTAGCCATTCAGAAATTTACATTAGCAAGAAGATACTGGTGCTGTGGAGCCTAGTTTTATACCTGACTGAGCTGGCTTCTTGAGCATATCACATTGTTGCAGACAGCTTATTCATGGTAGCAACAGGATCTCTGTAGTAAAGTGAAATGAACTTCAAAGAAAGGCACTTTGAGCCTTTATGATGCTGACTTGATGAACTTCAAAGAAGCCACTTTGAGCTGTTTATGAGGTTGTTTTACTTGCCTAATTGCCTTTCCTGAGTGAGGTGAAAAGAGAGTCTTGTCTTACAACAGCAATGTAAGCCCTTCTCACCAGAATTAAATAGGACTCAAAGGAAAAAGGCAAATATGTGTCACTTAGCTAGATATGCCATGAAGTTTTACTCCGCGGGCAGATATGTGGCGAATTCGCCAAATTTGCCTCCACAGAGCACCTCACAAAAATTTTTTAAATTACCTCAAATTCACCATTTGTGACTTTGCCTTGCTTTTGGGTTTTTTAAGTGCAAAGTACACTTAAAAACCCATAGCAAATAGAGGTTAGAAATGGGGAATCCACTCAACACCACTCACACTCTATCCTTGGTGTCTAGTGGTCCCACTCCCCGACAATGACCAGCCCCAGTTTAAATAAATATATATGTTTGTAAGAGTAATTAAAATCCCTGGTGTCTAGTGCCCCATTCCTCCCCCAATCACTGGTCCCAATTTAAAAAAAAATATTGGTTAATAAAATCCCTGATGCCTAGTGCCTCGCCGACCCACCGATCAACAGCATCACTTTAAAAAATATATATGGTAATTATCAATAAAATCCCTGGTGTCTAGTAGACCTCCACCCCTCCCCACCCAGTCAGGAGTTCCTCCATCAAATTCAGTAACCACCCTCCCACCTGGAACCAAAGCAGGCAACCAGCGCAGCCCTCCACTCTCCACCATAGCTGGCCACCTGACTGACCTGGCTGGAATGAATGAACATGTGCTTGTACAATCACATGCTCATTCATTCAAAAAAATTCAACACATTCATTGAGCTTTCTTTGTGGGTGCAGACAAGAGTGGAGGGCTGTTCTGGTGCTGATGGGAGGGGTCGGAATTGGGGGGAAATTGAGTCATGGATCCCCCATCCTGACCCCCTGCTGGCACCAGAACAGCCCTCTGCACTTGTGTGTGCTGACAATGAAAGCTCAATGAAACAGCTGGATTGTGGCTGCATGGTGAATGAATGAATGACTGGTGCTGGCAATCGGCATGGGGGGATCACTAGACACCAGGGATATGTATATTTTATTAATTGGGTCCAGAGATCGGTTGGGGGCCCACTAAACAGCAGTAAAGGTTTTATTTGGAAGTCTGGAATTTTGCAGATGAAATTCCACACTTCCAGTTCAATTTACCTATGTTAATTTGCAAATTGCATTCTGTGAATTTTGCACAATTCACAAATTATTACAGATAGCAAATTTTAGGGACTTTGCCATCTCTACTGTTAGCTATGAAGTGGTTAAAGGAGCAGGAACCAGCGGGCTGCAAAAAGACAGACAGCAGACTCATAGGGGTAACACATGCGACTCCTGACAACCCTTAAATGTCACCCTAACACAACGGTCAGATGACTGATTCAATAGCTGACAGTCACTCCCTTAACTAACTCACTGTATGAGAACAGATGCTTTCTTGTTTCAACAACTGCAAGTTACAGTAATCTGAATAGCTATCTTAAAATAAAACTCTGTAATACACGATTTTACATTTTGAAAAAAACAAAACAACAGAGGGCACTTTTGAATAGCCATGGAATGATTGGACTCAGTTTGCTTCCTCCCAGCAATAGTATGGTGTAGTGCTGGCAGGAGTGGGTGTGGGGGGAGCAAACATACAAACACCATTATGATACATGGACAGCAGGCAGAGAGGTGTGATTCATGTCCAGCCCAAGCACTCAGTGGAGGAGGACTGTATGTGTATCATACTTCCGGAGTCCTGTCTCTCTTATACTCATAAAAGTACATCATCATGGCTTATCCCATGCTGTTGTAAAAAGAACTAGTGTCCACCTCCCTCCCTCCAAATCTTTTGTTACTTTTTTGTGGCCCTTCCCCTTCTCCTTCCTTTGTGAGCACTTAGCAAAGGTATTTGTTTTTTTTAGACTGTCTGCCCTTTCCTGATCCCCCTCTTCACAGTACCCCCTTTCCTTTTTTAACCTTACAATCTTACCACTGGTCTTCCTCTTTTCACTTACATAGTTAAAAAAAAGATCTTGTCCCTTTTTATTAACTCCTTGGCTAGTTTCTCTTAAATTTGTACCTTTGCACTCCTTACTGCTTTCCCTGCTTCAATCTGTTTCCCTGATACACATCCCTATCCTCCTCTATCTGCATCTCCTTATACCTTCTGAATGCTACCCTTTTAGCCTTTCCCTTTTTCATGTGCCTTTTTCAAGAATCATAACAATCACTTTTTCCTCTTGCTTTGCTCACTTGTTTGAAGTAAAGGTTTAATAACTTTACTACACTCCCTTTAATCTTCACCTACATTTCCTCCATTCCACCCAGGCCACCCTCCCCCCCCCCGCCAGGTCATCCATGAGGCATTCATTCATCCTTATAAAATCTGCTCTACTGAACTATAGGACTTTGACAGTTTTGTGGTTTGATTCTGCAATCATCCTAATATTGAACCACATTATACAGAGATCACTCATCCCAAGGTGGCCTCCCACCTTTATTTCTGCAACACTGCCCTGTTAGTGAGCACCATGTCCAGTATTGCCCTATCATGAGTGGGTTCACTGATGGTTACACCCTCGGAACACACCAGCCATAGTGTGCCCATCATTAGGGTGTCAGTCAGCAAATTCACCAATAGTTGTTTATGTGGGGGGCCCCACACTTCCCTTTGTGGTGGGCTGTGCCACCCACACACTCACTAACTTAGGATTACAACTCCGGGGGGTGGACCTTAATAAGGGAGGTTACATTTTGGATTTTGGTGCCCTAATGATAGGCACACTAATACCAGCACCCTGTATGGGTGCAGTGTTCACTAACTAGTTGCTTGTGGAATATCCCCTGCTGAGAATCCAGGATGTCCTTTCTTTTAGCTGAAGCCACTACTGGGAGGCTCCAATCTACATCTGGCAAGTTGAAGTCCCCCACCAGCTGCACCTCCTCCTTTTCTGCCATCTTGCCAATGGCTTCCACCAGTTATCTATTTCCTCCCCCTGTGATGGAGGTCTGTAAATCACTTCAATGCCAACAGTGGTTCTATTCCCTGTCTCCAGGGTGACCCAGAGTGTTTATTTTATTTTTATTTATTTAAATTTTGGTAACCGGATAGGCCCACTGAGACCATAACAATCCCTTTTTCAGGGGTGACCCAGATTTAGTTATATGTACAAAGAGGGAAGCAAAAATGTACAGAGAGTTCAAATTACAAACATTCCACAATTGACAAATACAGTTCAAACGGGTGTTAGAAGTATAGATTTACAATACATAAAATATACTCAATCACATAGGAACAATTTCTTTAGTCTTATTTTTAAGTACTAAAGCAGAGCTTCAACATGAGAGGCCTTTAACAATCCTGAGATTATATTGGCATCACCCCTTAGAGATTCTAGGTGGGGGATTAGTGGTATCAGGAGAAACTAGTCAGTCCACTCAGGTGAGTCTTTAGTCCTTTTGTGAACCCATCAAGTGATTCACATTCCTGAAGGTCTCTCAGGAGATTGTTCCATAGTTTAGGGAGGGCTACTCTAGTGGATCACTGACCTTAGAAGGACCTAGCTCTGAGAACTCCAAGAACTTGCATTCTGAGGATCTGAGCTCTCTGCCATTCAGTTTGAGTAGCTCTGCCTCTTTCTTTATTCTCTGTGTCTCTGTAACATTTATGCTTAAGTGCCACACATCCCTCCTTTCCTTCCCACCTGGTCCTTTCTGAACAGAGTATAGGCCAGTATGGCCATGTCCAAGTCATAGTTTTTAAGGCAAGGACATTTTTATTTAGATAGCACACAGTCCATCAAGGGGTCTGAGTACTTTACAAACATAAAAAAACAGTAAACTATAAGTTATATTTGTCACAAACCCACTCAGCAAATCAGCCCTCTACTCCCAAAGTGCCAACCTCTGAGCGCAGTCTTGTGAACAGTTAACAGAAACAGGGTAACCCTCCTGTCTGCTTTGTGGGTTCGATTCAATCTTTGGTCTCAGTTCTGGAGGGATTCAAACTGTGAACCTCTTGCTAGCATACCCAATGCACAGACTCAGATAATTCTGTCTTCGGGGGGGCAGATATCTTTGCCTATGGGCACCTAACCAGGTGTACAAAATGAACCCTTAAAAACTCTAATAAAGACCTCAGATTACTCTTATTTTTTTCCAGTTAGGTATCACCCTTCAAGCTTAGCAACAGTGTCTGCTTTAACCATATACTTCACTTGTTAAAGAAAAGAAATTCAAAGACAGACCAAGTAGGCTCTAAAAATAGAGTTTTTCTAAAATAGATAAAAGTATGTAAAACATAAAATGCAGAACTATATATCACAAGAACCATGCAATCTTTTAAAAGTACAAGGTTTTAACAGTACAATTCCTACTACAGTACTTAGCTTTTGTCTCTCTATACCCGTATACTTGCTTAAAGTGTTCCAAGATGTTTCTTTGTCAGAATGTAGATAAAAATGTCTCTGAAGGAAAACAGAAGACTGCTCAAAAACTGTCTTTGACAACCCCTTTGTGTGAGGTCACTTAGCTTCCCCTCTGTTTATTAAAAATCATACACCCAGGAAGTTTTATCATTTTAGAAGGAAAGTTAATTAAGGTTACAGCAGCAGAAACTCCTTTCCCCATGTGACTTCCCAAATCAAGTCTGTAAATTCCCTTCCATCTATAAGCAGTATCCTCTCTCACACAGATATCAAAGCATTTACGACTTTGCACCAGTGTCACATACCCTGGTTTCCTCCTCTAAACATCATAAAATGGGTATTGATTTCCCTCTTAGCAGTTAAAGCTATAATTAACTTAGGTAAATAGGAGATCCTTAATTAAGGCCTGTTCTAGTCTATAATTAGCTCCTGGCCTTCCAGATAACACCTTGTATCTAAAACCTGTGTGTGTATGTGATCTCACATGCTGTCTCAGCATCTCTCATGAGAGACAGTCCATAACACATTTTTATATTACAAAAAATCATAGTGTACTCAGAACTGACTGTCCACGTGTCACAATATTAACCGGCTAAGACTAAAATACATCAAGTCTCATTAAAAGCTTGGTCAAATAAAATGATTTTTAATGAGGCTTTGAAGGCTCCACCACATTGGCAGCACAAATATGATAAGGGATAGAGCTCCAAATAAAAGGGGCTGCCACAATAAAGGCTCTATCATTAGATGACCTGAGCCTTGAGGTGGGGGCTAGCAGCAGTCCAGCTTCAGTGGAGCAGAGATGGCAGAGTGGTTGATAAAGAATCAGGACCACTTTTAAATAGTCTAGTCCCAGTCCACATAGGGCCTTGTATTAGTGCTGTAAAGAATTAAAACATTCTGGTGGAAGCCTGCCAGCTGGTGCAATGACAAGGTGTCCACCTGCGGTGTTGACATCCTGAGTTTGGGGACAGATTTGGGAGTTGGAGGGCTGGCCTGGGGGAAAAGGATTGAGCATTCCAGGGACTGCTATCTTTCTCTGGGTGGAGGGGAAAAGTGTTTGGCATTATGGGGACATCTGACAGAGGCCGGGGGCACTGATGTGGTCAGTGCCACATGTTACAGGGGTGGGGCAGATGCTGGCATCATTGTGTGTCACCACTCCCGGGGACAAAAACTCAGCAAAAAAAATGCCATCCACTAATGATGGCCCTCATCTCTGCTGCCACTCCTGCTGCTGACAAAAGTCTGCCAGGGGAGGTCCTCCTCCCACGACCCCACCCTGGGGTGCAAGCCAGGGCTTGCTACCATGATTCCTTAGGAGGGGGTGCCCACCCAGTGGCTTCGACCAGGGGGATAACCCTGGGGATGGGGGGCCGCAAGCAGAAGAGGGGACCAGAAACTTGGTGGGAAATACAAATAAAAATAAAAAAAAAAAATTAAAATACATTCTAGCAGAATGAAACTGCAGAATTTTTAAAATTCTGCTGAAATTCCACTGAATTTTACAGAAAACGGAATGGCAGAATTCCATAGCAGAAAAATAAGAAATGAGTTTTTCCGTAACATTAATTCTGCAGATCTCAGTATTTTCTGCAGAAATGATTGTGGAGTGATTTTCTGTGGAAAAATCGCTGTTCTATGACATATTATTCCATGGATCACAGCAGGTGGAATTCTGCAGAAGAAACAGTGAAATTCCAGCAGAAATTCCACCAGCAGAATGGTCATTCCACATTAATTTCACTGGTGGAATTCTGCATTCTGCACAGACTACAGTACAAGCCACATTAAACAGTTCCATCAATTAGTTGGTTTAGCATTGTTTTTCACAGTTGGCAATGCACTGTCAACTCATACTGCATTGTCTTTCAATGCTTAACCAGCTCAAGAGCAATGTTTACAGAATGTTTTTGTAACTCATTTGGAATGAATCTATAGTCAAGTTACAGTGCAATGCAAACCTGAGTTTTAACTTTTAAGAAACAATTTTTGCAGATCTGTGTGCTGGGTCCAGCAGCACTTTTGCAACTCAGTCAGAAATGCTACAGCATCTCACTGAAGGAACAGTTTAATGTGACTTGTACTGTACCTTGTATGTTAACCTGATCCTGAAGGTGATGCGCGAATGCAAAGGCAGCCAGTGCAGGGCACATAGGATCAAAGTAATGTGATCCCTTGATGAGGAACCCATCAACATCTGAGCTGAAGCATGTTGTACTAGCTGCAGTCAATGCATTAAGCCTCCAGATAGCCTTAGGGATAGAGTGCTACAGTAGTCAAACCGCGTGGTGACAAAAGCATGGATAATCATCACCAGGTCATCCTGAGCTAAGAATGCCTGGATACTAGCAATATTCTGAAGATGAAAGAAGCTGGACCAGACAATGGATGACTTATGCTGCTGAAAGGTCAATCTTTAGTCCAGTATGGACCCCAGATCTCTGACTGCACTCACTGCTGAAAGGGGCTGGCCACTGAAAACAGAGATGGTAACCCCTCCACCAGCAGGCAACCTCCAATGGCCAGGTTCAATAACCATGATGTCTGTCTTGCCTGGGTTGAGACATAACCAGCTGACAGCCATCTAATTGTTTATCTCAGCCAGACAGCAGCTCAGCACAGAAGACGCAGAAATATCATCAGGGGCATGACAGGCACAGCTTGGTATCATCTGCATAGCAGTGAAACCCCACATTGTACCACCTTATAATCTCCCCTAGTGACAGCATATACGCAGAAAATAAAAATGGGGATGAGGATGGAGTCCTGAGGAACACCACAGGACAACTCAGATGACCCTGGGGTAAATTTTCCTAGAAACACTTACAGCATCCTCCTGGTCAAATATGAGCTGAACCAGTGCAACACTGTGCCAGTAGCACCCACATAGTTCCTCAGTTAATCAATCAGAACCACATGATTCACCAATTCAAATGGAAATAAGAGGTCCAAAAGCACCAGAATAGTGCATTGCCATGAGTCCCTCGCTAGGAAGAGATCATGTGTCAATGAGGAAAATTCAGCACAGCCAACCTCAAAGAGAAAATATATAAATTACTCATGAGAGAAGTAGCCAAATTTCAATAAGGGCAAAAACACAATCTGACAGATTGGAACAAAATTGCCCACTCACCCAAAACACTGATAAAATTCTTATTTAATTGGTAAGCAAATATTTAGCATAATATATCTCAAGGCAAATAATGTATTTGACTTCTTATTTCTATGTATCAGAGCAAATCCTTCTTCAGGGAACTCACCAGTTCTTATATTTGACTTAACATATTTGTACAATCTCCAAAATATCTCTAGTTCTTCTTTTCCTCATATAACAGTCTATAATCTAGATGGACTGTATTTCACTCCTCATTTAGAGATTTCCATTGGCTAATGGCTTAAATGTTTTAACTTTTTTCCTCCAAATGAAAGCATTTTCAGGAGCACCACCTCAGCATGTCCATCTTCCAGAGGCCTCAGAAGAAGGATTAGCTCCAAAATGTAAGAATGTCAGATTGAGATCATGTATCATCCTAACTAAGTCTGCCTCAGTGCTGTGCCGAGGCTGAAAACCAGATTGGAGAGGTTCAAAGATAGAAAGACACTCCAAGTGCTCTAACAGCTTTTCAACCACCATCTTCTCAATAACCTTCCCTTAAAAGGGAAGGTTTGAGACTGGCGTGAAGTTTGCAAGAACATCAGGGTCCGAGTATGGCTTCTTTAAAAGGGCCCTCACCACTGCCCTTTTCAGGGCAGAGGAAAAGACACCCTCCCTCAAGAATCTATTTATGATCTCAGCAAAAACTGGGCTTAGAAAATCAAAGCAGCCTATAATTAGCCACAATGGTCCTGGGTCCACATCTCAGTTGGTTGGATGCAAACTGGTGAACACTCATAGGACTTCAGCCTCTGAAACCAGTAGAAACTCATTGCAGGCAGGCAGATTAGTGCCCCACAAAGTTGTCTACCCCCAGCATCAAGTAGACCATGAGGAGAAATACTAGATCTCATGGCAGACACTTTGCCAACAAAAAAGTACCTAAACTCTTCACGCCTTTCTGCAGAAATTACTCCCATGGACTGCAGAAGGGGGCATTTAGCCATCTGGCTACAGTGTGAAAGAGCATAACTTGGTGATTTTTCACTGCAGCAATCCACCAAGACAAAATTTCTGTCTTTTCTGGTCAATTACCTATTGATGTTCAGCATAATGCAGTCTCAATGCAAACCTGTCCTCCATAGATCTAGATCTTCTTTGGGAACACTCCAACCTATGTTCTTTGGTCTTCCTCCAGCAAAGCTCAGCACAATATCAGTGTGAGCCACAGCAGAATGTCAAGGGGAAAACACAGAAAGGTGCAATAGAGTCCAGGGCAGCCATATGTGCCTTATTATAGTGATCAACAGCTACCTCTTGACCTCATACACAAGCTAACAATATGACTGAGATGTCTAGTGCATCACTGAGTTTGCAATGCTCAGACTTATGTTTTGGATGACACCAGATAGTCTCCGCAAAGGGGGTAATAGAGCAGGGGACCCCACATTGGAACTCAACTATGTCAAGTTCAATTGAGAAGATTAAATCCAACATGTGGCCATGTTTATGCATCTTAGAAGTAACTACCTGTGTCAATCCCAAAGAGAACATTAACTAGAGGAGCTCCAGTCCACACTGGGATGATTCATCAACAACCCAGGCATTGAAGTCCCCCAGTACCTTTAATTGAGGGGATTCCAACACCTGTGCAGTGAAATCCACCAGCTCCTGCAAGAACACATTCCCACTGCCTAGAGGTCATTAGATAAGAATGATCCTTCCATTGACACCGGAGATGCATCTTGTCATCGCATAGTCAATGGATCAAATGCTCTCACTAGGAGTGCAGTGAGTCCCAGGGTAAATCTAAAACAGATGGCTACCTCACCCCCTGTACAATCTCTCCTCAAGCAATGCACCACAGAATACCCAGAAGGGACAGACACTGCTAGAACAGGGCACCATGTCTCAGTAATGGCCATAATATGCATGTCAGCCTCTGCGATAATGGCTTCTTGGTTTGGAATCTTTTCTCCTAGACTTGTAGCATTCACATACATGGCCTTCCAGATTTTGTTTCATCTCTGCTTATTGCCCCTCCTCTTTTCCTTTCTGCCCTCCCTCATTCCACCTCTCTTTTTAATACTCACTCACTCACTGTCATCTGATGCAGCTGGCTGCTAATTCTTTTTTATATATTCACATCAAGCACCTGGTGAGGTGCAGTGGTGAGGAGAGGGTCAGAAGAAGGGAAGCAGGGACAAGGGGGCCCAGCCCAGGAAGAACGATTGCCAGGGAAACCAGGTCAGGAGACAAAAAACAAATGGAAGGAGGAGATAGGGACTTGTGAGGGAAGGTTGAAGAAGTGGCAAAAGTCATGGAGTGAAAAGGAGAGAACAGGTTACTATGAATAGAGAGGGAGCGGGCATTTGGGAAGGGTCATCAGAAAATAGTTTTGCACTGCTAGAGAGGAAGAAGGTGGAGGAGGGAAATGATGAAATTAGAGGAGTAACTGATAAATGCCTGGACCAAACTGGAGTGGAGGGAGGTTCTGCTGGGAGAATTGCAACAGGGGCAAAAGGGGGAAATAATGTGCAGGAGGAAGAAGAGGAGCTGGAAAAGAGAGAGGGAGATGAATGGAAGCAAGCAGGGTGTAAGAGTGGTGGAATTTTAGTGCTGGGGGACTCAATACTAAGAGGAGTCAGGTGGGGTAGCAAGGGGCGGAGACCATGCCAGAAATGACAGGGGAAAGGGTGGGACAATCTGTACTGAAATACACTAGAAGAGGTAGGGACATGCCTCATTTAATTATACATCTTGGGACAAACGACGTTGCTGACAAGACAGTATAGTCCAGAGGAGGTTTGAGGAACTAGGACAATTATGTGAGGGGGCAGGAAGATCAGTAACTTTTTCAGAGACACTTCCAGTGCCCAAGGCAAGCACAGCAAGAAAGCTGAGCATAGAGGAATTTAACAGATGACTAAGAACCTGGTGTTGTGCTAAAGGGTATGGGCTGTTGGGAGGGTAGGGAGGGACCTGGGAGGACAGTAGTCTCTATGCCAAGGACAGACTACACTTGAGTGATGAGGGAAAGAAAGTGTTGAAACAGAGGATGGAGGAGCACATAGAGGACGTAGGGAATTCAAACTAGGAGCGGAGGGTGGCAATTGGGCAAGAGACATGCAGAGACCACAGGTTGGGAAACCATATGAGCTTACCCCACATAACAGTGACAAAGGACAAATGGCAAATACAATTGGTGATGCTAGTAAAGGAGGGCAGGATGGGAGGGGGGGAAGGGTAGAAGGTGGTTTCCCTTAATGCTAGGATCCTTGGGAGGAAAACCGCAGAGTTACAGATGCTCATGGCAGAGGGAGAGGTGGACATTGCAGCCATCACAGAAACATGGGCCACCCAATACAATGACTGGGACCTGTCTGTACCAGGGTACAGGTTATTTCATAGAGACAGGGTGATTGGGAAAAGAGGAGGTGTGGCACTATATGTGAAGTAAGGACTGAAGTGTGTAAGGGAGAAAGGGGAGGAGGGTAGTACAGAGTCACTTTGGATGCAAATCCAGGATTCCAAGAATAGGATTCTTAGAATGGGAGTGGTGTACAGGCTGCCATCTCAGATGGAGGAGTTAGACAGGGAACTAGCAGGACAGATCAGGAGGACCTGAGAGAAGGGTAGTGTGGTGATTGTGGGGGACTTCAACTTGCCAGGAGTGGACTGGAGTATCCCAACAACCAGTAACAGAAGGGAGCAGGTACTGCTGGATGCCTTCCAGGACAGCTTCCTGCTGCAAATGGTTCGTGAACCAACCAGGCTAGGGAATTCCCTTGATCTTGTGCTGGCAAATGGGGACTATGTGAGAGAACTTACAGTGGAAGAACTGCTGTCTGGGAGTGACCACCACTCAGAATGGCTTACACTGGATATGCGCAAGGAAGGAGTGGAATCTGGCACAAGAGTGCTGGACTTCAGGAGGACTGACTTTGGGAGGATGGGGGAAGTGGTAAAAGGGTACCTGGCCAGAATTCAATCTAGTATGGACACTAACCAGAGGTGGGATCTCATAAAGCTGGGGATAGTGGAGGCAACCAAAACCTGCTGCAAGGCCCAGAGCAAGAAGGCTAGGGCTAAGAAACTGAGCTGGTTGAGCAAGGAGGTCATGGAAAAGGTAAGGAGGAAAAGAGCTGCCTTAAGGAAGTACAGGAAAACAGGGAGAGGGGAGGACAGGGAGGAGTACTTGATGGAATCAAAGGAAGTGACAAGGGCAGTAAGGGGAGCCAAGGCATCTACGGCACTCAGGCCGGCACAAGGCATTAAGAAGGGGGTGAAAGACTTCTTTAGGTTCATCAGGGAGAAAAGGAGCTGTAAGGACCACATAGTAAGGATTAGGAAGGAGGGGGGTTGGGTGGAAGCAGGGTGCAATAAGGAAAAAGCACTAAATGAGTACTTCTGCTTAGTATTTACTAAAGAGAAGAGGGGGGTGACACCCAAGGACGGAGAAATGGCAGAAACTGGGGGACGAGGGGGTGACAGATGGGGAAATCATAGAGGGCAGAGTTCGGGAGGGTTTGAAGGCACTGAGGGTGGATAAGATGCCACACCCAGATGGCATCAACCCCAAGATACTGAAGGAGCTGGCAAAGGTCCTTGCAGGACCTTTGGCAGACCTATTTAATGCCTCACTATATTTGGGGTGTGTACCTCAGGACTGGAGGATGGCTTATGTGGTGCACCTCCACAAGAGTGGCCCCAAGGATGAACCGGAAAACTACAGACCAGTGAGCCTCACATCCATCGTGGGTAAGCTAATGGAGACTATCCTGAAGGAGAGGCTGGTGGCTCTCCTAGAGGCCAAAGGACTACAGGACAGCAGACAGCATGGCTTCATACAGGGCAGATCCTGCCAAATCAACCTGGTGGAGTTCTATGGCTGGGTAACTAGGCAACCGGACAGGGGCCATGCAGTGGATGTCCTGTATCTGGACTTCAGTAAGGCATTCGACTCGGTGCCACATGGAAGGCTGGGAAGTAAATTAGTAGGCACAGGAGCAGGTGCAAAGCTGGTGAGATGGGTAGAGAACTGGCTTCAGGGAAGGCAACAGAGGGTGGTGGTGGGTGGGTGGGGAGCTCTGACACCCTAAGGGTAGTGACGAGCAGTGTTCCACAGGGCTCGGTGTTGGGGCCAGTGTTGTTTGGGGTATTCATTGCAGACATATCATTGGACATCAAGAGCAAGATCAGTCTGTTTGCTGATGATACCAAGGTAGGAGCGGTGGTGGATGACCTAAGAGGATGGCAGGGGTTGCAGGATGATCTGGCAAAGCTTGAAACCTGGTCAGACACCTGGCAACTAGGGTTTAACGCCAAAAAAATGCAATGTGCTGCATTTTGGGATGAAGAACCCAAGGAGGAGTTACCAGCTGGGGGGAGTGCAGCTAGCCCAGACAGAGGAGGAGAAGGATCTCGGGTGCTCATTACAGAGTCAATGAACAACTCGGCACAATGTAGGAAGGCAGCTGCAAAGGCCAACAAAAAGCTGGGTTGTATTGCAAGGGGTATCTCCTCAAGGAGGGAGGAGGTGATTCTGCCTCTGTACAGGTCATTAGTTAGACTGCACCAGGAGTACTGCATGCAGTACTGGCGCCTGTATCTGAAGAGGGACATTAAGTTACTGGAGGGGGTGCAGCGCAGGGTGACAAAGATGATCAAAGGGCTGGGGGACTTATCATACCAGAGGAGGCTGAGGGGGAGTTAAACATGTACTCACTGGAGGAGAGGAGGGACAGGGTGGACGTGATTGAAACCTTCAAGTACATGAAAGGAATAAACAAGACTGGTACAGAGGGGCTGTTCAAAGTATGGGAGGGGAGGGACACCAGGGGACATGATATGAGACAGGAGGTAGGAAGGTTCAGGAGGGAGATGAGGATACGCTTTTTTACAGAGAGGGTGGTGGCTGGGTGGAATGCGTTACCTGCAGAAGTGGTATCCAGTAGAACAGTGGACTGCTTCAAAAGGGGATGGGACAGGACAAGGGGAGGGTCAATGAAGGGGAAGGGTGGAAGGGAGGGGCAGCTGCAGAATAAGAGGGGTGCTAACTGCACATTCGAGCAGACTTGATAGACCTCTAGGCCTTTATCTATTGGCAAATTTCATATGTTCGTATGGTGTATTACTTCCACATTCCAGCAGGACTAGGAGTAGGTTAAAGACAGCATGCTGTCTACTACTACATGTCCTGTCTGTGCCCATGCCTGTCTGCCTCATCCTGCACAACATGCATGCCTCAGCAATCATAAACTGCTTTTACTGCCCCTAACTTTCAATGTTTCAGTTACTTGTGCTCAGGATGGTAAAATGATGAGCAGCAGACTACAGAGCCAGACTCCTCATCCCAAATCCTACAGACTTACTAGATACCTCCAGACACTTGCTAGTTAATAGGTTTTGTTGGCAAGAGCATAACGGGCTATATACTACATGGCTGTGTGTGCTAGAGTAAGAGCCAGTGGAAGTACTATAAGTATAGTACTACGGAGTAAAAGGAAAATGGAGGAGAGCACTGCAAGCCACTCAACTAATTATTTCTATAGATTTAGATGGCAGTTTTGCAGCTAGTTTGCAAATAGAGCTAACCGTATAATCAAAATGGTATATAGTATTTTTTTTTACTGCATAGGAAGGGGGAACTAACACTGCAGTCAGAGTGTCAGGCACTACATGCTGTATCCCATGGGTTGTCTCTGCTGCTTTTCTGCTGCCTCAAAAAACTGCAGTTGTTAGATGAAAACAATTAAACATTTTCTGAATGTGTAACAAAAATATTGAGAATAAGTGAATGGGACTGATCACATCGTGAGTGCCTTGCCCTTCGCAGACAGCCTGCTGCCTGAAAAAGACAAGAACAAAGAAACTAGGCAGCAAGGACTAAGGGACGGAAAAAAGTGGTACTGCAGCAGTCTCTGCTGTGCCTGCATTATAACCTGCTTCTCTTCTGATTCAAATAATCATGTTTGTCAATATATTTTTGGTTACAGCATTTCTACAATTTACGTGTGCATACCACTAAATAAAATATTACACAATATGGCACTCCCTGACAGTAGCATCATACCTCTCAAGTATCCCTCATTTTCTGTGATGTCCCTGATTTTGCCTCAGAATTTCCATCTGTCTCTTGTAGTATTTGTGTTCAGTTTTCTGAACAGTGGGCAGTTTAATCACAAAATAATGTCAACAATTACTGATATAGGCTTGTTCTTCTTCAGCAAATGCATCTTCTGCTAATCTCTTCATTCTATTAGCTTTTTTTTAGTGAATATTACCAATTTTTATGATGTGTCCTGATTTTGGGTCTTTGTCACTGACTTTTTTAAAGCCTCATCCCTGATTTATGAGGCAAGAGGTTGAGAGGTACGAGTAGCATACTAATAGAAACACCTGTCCTGAGAATGGATCTCACTCACTAAACATAAGGGTGAGTGAGTTCCTGTGTATGACTGTGCTTTTTCTGCATTGAATCTGGACATTCAATTAACAGATTATCCATCATTAGCTAAAAATTCCTAAATCAATATTTACATCAAGCCCTGTGCTCAGCTGCCTATGATTAGCTGTTGTCGTTTATGCATTTTTGACTATTTCTTCTCTACTATTTTTGTGTGCACCCTGCTAAATAAAAACTGCAGTATGAGCACTCAGGGAGATGAGGAGGACAAGGAAAATGTATGGCACCAGCAACACTGCTTATTGCTTAAAGAATAGTTTAGTGGGCATGTTTTCCAGTTCCAGTAACAGTAACAGTTCCCTATTGCTGTCCAAATACACAGGGAAACTGACAGGTGATTTAATTAAAACAAAGGGTTAGTAAGCACAAGGAGGTGTAACAAGCATAGATGTGGCACCTTATGTATCAGGCTGGCACAAACATGCAAACATCAATAAAACTGATGATGTGGATGAAGACAAAGCTGAAATGGGAGAAACGGCATAGGCAGCTTTGAGGGGTTCACTTTGTAAGTGGCTTCCTTATCTTAAGATGGGGCTCCACAGCTTTCATTTCTGCCTAACTCTCCTATTGTCTGCTAACAGAAAACTCAATAATTCTCTCCCCATAGCCTTAAAGACATAATATAAGGCAACAAATGACACAGAGCCATTATTAGTAATATAAAAATAGGCCATGGTTTCTTCACTCGTCCATTTTAAAAATGTTGGGTCTCAGAGCAGAAATGTATATATATATATATATATATATATATATATATATATAAATATCTTTTATGAGGAAGAATAGAGAGTGTCAGCTCCCCACAGTAATGTAAGTGAAAATGGGGCATGGTCAGACATAGGAATTAGCTTGATTATGGAGTTAATATCTTCCTGGGTAACCGTTTGGAAGGAGAGCTGAAAGCCAATTCAACTTGAGGACTGAAGAGGACAGGAGAAACAGGTATAATCCCAGTCCTCAGGAAGGGTGTATGAGCCTCCAAGAGTCTATGATTGCATGCCTGCTCATAAGAGTTCTAATTGCCTTGGTGACTTTGGCATGGGTTTTGGGAAGATCTGAATTCCTGTCAAGACAAGTTTCAAGGGAGAGGTTAAAGTCACCCTGTTAAGTACTGGGGCCCCTTTTGGGCTCAGGGTTGCCAGGTCCTAATAAAACTCATAAATGAGATCTGGGGTATCCAGATTAGGACCATATGTGCACCAGAATATAATGAGGCCTTTCTGAGAGGACATATTTAGCAGAAGACATTTGTCCTTGTAATCTTTCTTCTGGGTTGCAACTGACCATTTAAGTGATTTATGAACCAAAATGAAAACACCCCAGTTTAATTACTTTGGCACTGCTGTAAGGCTTGAATCCCATCCATTACTGCTGCAGCTTGGCAGACTTATTTTTATTTTTTTCCAATTGTTTAACCAGGAGTGGCACACTAAGCTGGTTTACAGGTGCAACCTGGAGCATAGGGAAGTTAAGTGACTTGCTCAGGGTCACACAGTATGCAACTAGGGGCTGTGGGATCCAAATCCAGGTCTCCAGATTTGTAGCTCAGAGCCTTAAACCACTGCGCTATACTGCCTCCCAAGGAGATAGTAATCTGGTTTCCTAAAGAAAAGCTATCTGAGCTCTTAAAGACTTTGATGTGGCAGAACTTTCTTTTAATGGGAGAATGAAGGCCACTCACATTTTATGAGTAATATTTAAGGTCAGTTGAAAAATGGGTCAAATGAATATCATCCAGTAAAGCAGAGAATACCCACTGCTGAGTGAGCATTTTCCATAACCTCTGCTGCCAAACAGGCAATGTTCCACTTCATATAGATTGTATCAGATGAGCTAATTACATAGCTGGTATAGGATCTTCGCTTTACTGTTCCTGTCAGAAGCCCAACAGGATCTTCTAAGAGGGAAAGTCATGACAAGGTTACCATCAAATATTTGTAGTGTACCCTTGGGGGTTTAGTCAGTAGCAGGGGCCATCTATAGCCATTTCCCCGTGCCACCAAACATCTGTAGGCCTAAGCAACCCATTATATTGATCCATATTTCTGAAACACGCTGAAGAGTCAACACTCCCCAAAGCACCAAAGGATGAGATCGGAGATCAGATCAGGGAGCTAGCATAAGCCAGTCATAACCCACTACCCCTGCCCTGCCTTCCTTCCCTAGTATCACTGATAGGAAAAACTATCAAAGCTAACCTTCTAAGCAATACAATCTTTTATTTACTTGGCAGAGTGGACTCAGAAGAGGCCAGCATCTTTCATTTTTCCTTCTCCCTCCATAACCTGAGCATTTCCCTCTCCATAAGGGGTGAGACGGGAGTAGCACCTGCCCCTCTTACTGTCAATGATCATAGGCTTTCACTAGGGGAGGAGATGCTAGTCAGCAGGTGTCCAGTATTCTGAACAATCCAGTAACTGTCTGGTAGCTATAGGCCCCTATGCACTAATGGGTGCAAGTTATGCACCAAAAGCGCATAACCTGCCCGTGCAGACAGGTGCACACCGGTCATTATTCACTTACAACTGCCACCTGTCCATGGTTCTGCCCCCCTGGCATGCAGAGCTGCACGGGGTGGCCAGAGTAGTGGACCCAGCCGGGCACCCAATCAGATGCCCGGCATGGGTCTTGCAGTGGATCTCTTGCACTACAGCATGGGTCTGGAAGCATGAATGCCCACCGCAGGCACCCAAACCCATGCAGAATTGCCCCGATGTCCAGTGGACACCCCCATCAGCCCAAACTGCATGGCATTGTCTCGACATACTGATGGAGACCTGGCTGTGATACCCTGCCCCCATCCCACAGGCTGCCCCCTAGCTCAGATGTGCCCAACACCACTCCTGCACAACCCCCCCCAAGACCCCAACACAATAACTGGCACCTCCGAGCCACAAAGGTGGTCCATGAACCTCCTCCCCCATGCACACAGAAGCCCCTTTGGTGAAAAGCCACAGGACACCCCCAGTACCCCCACCAGTGCATCCTTGGCAGTGAACCCCACCCACCCACCCACAGTGGCACCAAAAGCCTTCCCCTGCCCTTGCCTGTCGGTGCTGTGTGGATGGGTGAGCAATGGCTACCAATGTGGATGCTGGGGTCCCAGACACTACTGGGTGTTAGGGGGGTGTGCCTGGATAGAGCGGGATGGGCTGCCATGTCCTTGGGGAGCTCTGGCACAGTACAGACTCTCACTTGTCCAGATGCCCCAGCCCTTGCCATCATCCTTGTGGTCTAGGGTGGCATGGAGGATGTTTGCCTGGGGCCACTGCTACCAGTGGGGCTCTTATGAGGGAGTGTGGAGTGAGCTATGGCAGGGTCTCCCCTGCCGTAAGATACACTCTCCTCCGCACCCCTGCAGACAGCACTATGTGCTGTAGTATATGGCACATAGTGCTGGCACACCCCCTGGCCAGCCCTGGCATGTTGCTGTCCATGCAGCCAGGAGATTGAGTGAGTAACTGTCTCAAGCCCAGTTCATGAATGAAATGGGGGGTCTGTGGGACTCCACTCCATGGCATTCATGCATATCAATGCAGATATGCCCGGTTTCCATGAAGCTTTGGCATCGTGCATAGGGCCTACTGATAGCAAACATGCCCAAGAGTGTTCCATAATGTTGCTTACTGTGAAATGGAAAAGGGAACAACTTATCAAGTACTGGTTCCCTTAATAAGGGACCTGTAACTTAACATTCTGTGCCCACCTGGCCATAATCACGCCATATGGGAAACATCCCTCACTGCAGTAGCAGATCTCCATTCATTATTAAAGGAGTGGGTTTGCCAGAGTAGAAAAATGGGGGGGGGGGGATTAGCCTTCTAGAGGATGTAAAAGCTAAGCAGTAAAGAGAATGTTAAGCTACTCTCATGCTCTTCATGAACATTCCAGTTTCAGAGCTTTGGGGGAAAAGCAGTGAGACAACGTGTACATTGAGAACCTGAATTGCTCACATTGTCATAGAACAAGGAAGAGAGATCAGACACCTGGTCTTGCCTGTAATGAATATCAGGCCTTATTTTGGGTTTACCCAGTGCATGTGATGAGAGGGGGGAGTTATGCTCCTACTTCACTAGTGGAGGGTGGCAGATTTTCAGTGATGATTTTTCTAATGCTATGTCCTCCTCCCTGCATAAAGCTTGTCATAGCCATGGACCTGGTGGCGCTGAAGGCTGAGGCACTGGATGCCTTTCCTCTCACAGTGCCATCAATCTGTGATCAGGGTGGAAAAGGATTGAGTGACTGATGGACAGCTCTCCTTCTCTGGGGAAGGGGGTTCACAGCTGTTGGTGCTTGTCTGCTCCCTAGCAGAGGCTGGGTCACATAGCTGCCAATCTGAGGTCAGTGGGGGAGTTGGGGCAGATGCTGAGAGGGAACAAGTGCAGATGTGTGTGCGCTCCCCTCTGCAGGCATTTTTGCATGCCTCGACTCCGAGGAGAAACCACAGAAAAACCCATTGCCACTACAGTATGGCGGAGGGTGCCTAACAGACTCTGCTCCCAGCCAGCCACAGCACTGGCACCTTGAATCTGGTCTCCAGTTGGGGAACCCCGCAGGCCCCACTGGGGGGGGGTAAGCCCTGGGACTGGGTCAGTGCCGGATGATGGACGATGGTGGATGTCGGGGGACAGGGCTTTGGGCTCCCTCCAGAAAAGAAGCTGGCAGCGAAATAAAGAGATAACCAAGAAAAAAAAAGCTTGTCACAGCCATAGAATCCATGGAATTGTGCATACTGTATGTGCTCCAAGTGTATGTGCTGAAAGCCCTAGTGACCCCTAAGCTCAATTAGGTGGTGCAGATAGATGAAAACAAAGCTTTAACAGCATGCACAGCTCTTACCATGTTCTGGGCTCAACCAGGATGTACCCTACAAATGCAGAAATGGGAAAGAAAATGGGGTGATCAGAAGTTAATTGTTCCCTGAAAAGCTGCCATAGGTATTGGGGGCTACTTGTGTGGGATAACATTGGGGACATAAGACATCTAATGGGGGGAGGCTTACCAATAGTAGAGTATGTAGGTCAGACTTGTGGAAAGTTGCTGGTTTCTGATAGCCCCACAGCCATAGCACTGGGACCTCACCTCTCCTTTACCCCTGTGTTACCCATTGTCATACAGAGGGAGGAGTGTGTCTGTAACCAAGATGGTGCCGGAATGGTGAAATCACCCCTTTCAAAAGGGCAGATCAAAAGAAATGGAATAAAAAAAAATACCTTCCAGACAGTCAGAGTAGTGTGTTATTAAGGCCTGGGAAGACACCACAGCCATCCTATATGCAGTCTGGTGTGAACCCATGCTGAAGTATTCAGTGCCAATACCACCAATGCATGATTTCAAAACATCACAACCATTACAATCCCTGTATGAATCATAGAAGGATACGAGTCTGTTTAGCCACAGGCCTTTATGACTTGCCCAATCTAAGAGACAATAATAATAATCTTTATTTATAAAGCACCTTTCAATTATCAATATACCATGTTCCATGAGAAAGAAAACAAAAATACCACAGTACAGTCCCTACAGACAATCCCCAATATGTGGACCTAAACAAATTGTCAAGTAGTGTCAAGTTAGTTCAAATATATTTATTTAGTTATTTACTTATTTATTGAAAACTAGTAAGTGGGAAAGACATACTGAAACAGGGCTCATTTAAAGGTATGAACTGAGGTAAAGGGAGTAGGGAGACAATATACAGCATATACAGAAGTTGTAAATGAAAAACAAGGCTTTAAAGTACAGAAATATAAATGCAGAAAGTGTGCAAGCTGACATCAAATCTTACAGCTTACAATATACACTATACAAGAGAGACAAAATAACTAAGAATGTACAGGATGGTAATGTGCAGCAAATACAAATGACAGAGTTCAGGTTGAATTCTGAATCTATGACACTGAAGGAGGTTTGATAAGGCTAAGAATCTTGACTAGACATGTCAGCTAAGGCCAGGACAGAAGCTGGAGGCTGTAGGAGAAGACCAGCCCAATTGTAGGGCCTTCTCCAGTCAGAAGGCGAGAAAACCATAGCCTCCATTAAGAGCATTAAGAGCCACCCCTGAGGTAGAGGAAAGTACTCACAGTGGTGATGAGGTAGTACAATCAGCCAAGGACAGCTTGCAATAGTGGCATGGTCTGTTGAGGTGGGGCTGAATTCTATGGCCTAGAGGAGTTCCACTGTGGCAAGAGGACAGCTACTGCCTCCAAAGCCCACAGTGGAGCAGGGTTCATGTGCATGGACAGGGCACTCACATATCAGTGATTGTTGGTTGTCATTTGCAGCTGATGTTGGGGAATCTGAACAGATCACAGCAAAGTGGTTGTAGGTCAGCAGCAGCATCAAGCTGCTTCAGCAATCTGGAGGGAAGCATCTGCTGTAATTGTGGGACCATTATGTAGGCAGTGTTGTACGTCTTTGCTTTTGCTTTGATGCAGTAATGGTGCCAGATTATTGTAACAGTCTGCCAGGGATCCTCCTCTCAGTCCAGAGGTGGATGTAGCAGATCTGTCGGAGGGTGTCTAGAATCTGGCTCAGTTGGATAAGAGATGGCTTCCATGCACTGAGTGATGTCATCCATCCAAGGGGATTCCAAGGCAGGCCCTGTTGGGTGTTGAGAAGGATTTGGCCACTGTCTCATTATGAACTGTTCAACTGAGGCAGCAGTATCAAAAACTTGAGAGACACCATTGTGGACTACCCAGAGCTGGGCCAGATATCGCATGCTGCAGAAGAAGCCCAGTTTCACTATCTTTTACCCAACCTTTGCTTTTTGGACATCTCCATTAAAAAACTTGAAAGAAATGAACATGATTTCCCTGCACTGGTAGAGTGCTCCATTCCCTGTCCAGTAGCAGGATGATTATTTTTCACATAAAGCCACAGAAACATAGAATTTGTTGGCAAAAAAAGACTGCTTGGCCTAAAATGCCTTTTCAGATATTCCCTGCCTAATCTGTCATCGTAGACCTTAACTGGTTACTGGCAGACAAATAAACATACAGTTGTAGCCAAAGACGTATTTCTAAAGGGATTCTCTCTGCTGCCCCTACTGTGGAACTGCAGAAAGCAGGAGATTTCTCTACAAATATCAGAGAAATTTTAGGAAATATCTGACCATGTCTTTGGCTGTGACTGTACAGCACTTATACAAATACATTTGAAACAAAAGCAGCCACCATAATTAGTGGAGAACCTGCTGACCACAATCCCATTATCAAAGGTTTTTCATTTGCCTGCACCACTTCCACTGGCAGCCTTTTCTGGTTGTCTGCCACCCTTTCAGTGATGGTGTATTTCCTAACATCTTTCTTAATGTCCCTTGGTCATGGTGCTCTTTTTTTGTTGTTGTTGCAAATAAACATTCTTTAATTAAGTATTAAGATACAAAAAGGAAAACATCTAACAAACGATTCACCCAAACATAATACACATGAAGGAAATTCAGTCACCAATCTTTCCAATTCACAGTAATTACAAAAAAATAAAAACCTAATTAAAGAAAGATAAAACTACTAAGGCCCCACCCCTCCCTACCCCCTACCACTACTCCCAAACCTTCACAAGGTGCTGTATGCATTAAAAATAAAGGAAAATTCTTAATTAGGGGATAATAGGATAGGAGTGACTGTATACCTACCCTGCAGCTATACACCATCTACACTGGTTATGTCTTCTTTTTATTGTTAATAAGGGAGTAAAAGGTGTTCCAAATATCACTAAACGTATGCCAGGTTTTATTGAATATTGCCAGAGCCTTTTCAGAGTTCAAAGCTCTGAGAAATTCTCGATACCATTCTGTATAAAACGGAGTCCATTCATCCCTCCAGTGTCGCAATATAATTAGTTTTGTCACCAATGCAATCATAGCCATATGGGTTCATTGTTCCACTTTGGGTATAGTTGAATGGCAGATCACCTCAGTGAAGTAAGAGGAAATGTTAAAAAAAGATGAAGTCTCCCTTTTGACAGGACACAAAAGGATTGTACCTTGATACAGGACCAAAGTTTATGGTACAAGCTACCTTCCTCTTGCCCACACCCCTCACACACTGCAGATGGAATCTTTCCCCTTTTAAATAATCTTGGGGGTGTATAATACAAATTGTGCATAATGTTAATTTGCAAGTGTCTTAGCAAATCCTTCTTGATCATTTTAAAATATCAATCCATACTGTTTGCCATCGGGAGTCAGATATAGATAGACCCAACTGATTTTTCCAATAATACAACACTGGGAGGAGTTTACTCCTTGATAAAGAGCCAAGAGTATTGTAGAGACCAGATATTGGCTTAGATTTTACTACTATGTTATGAAATTGTCTAAAAAGATCAGAGGCAGTATATGACCCTTGGACCGAGCCTAAGAAGTCCTTAGTGCAATGCCTTAGTTGGAGTAATTTAAAAAAAACCTGGGATTTAATGGAGAATGTATGTTTATATCTTCTACTGACATGAGTTGATTTCCATCCACCAATTGACCTATTGAAGATATTGGTAGATTTAGCCAATGTCTCAGGATCACGGGGCAGCCTGAAATTTGACAATTTAAGTTATAATAGAGGGGTTGACCCAGATCTCTTACAAGTAAAACTTTCAGTTCCCTGCTCAGTTGGGTAAGGGCCCCCAGATCCTACCCAATGGAGGTGTCTTTCAGCTCTTTAGTTAATGACTTAAATGGGGTGTACAGCAGAGAAGGTAATGATATGTTGTTGTATTTCCCAGTATGATCTTCCAAATACAGTCACTGTGGACATGTATCCCCCCTGTCTATTCCCTCAAACCAGCAGAAATATTGGGATGCTTGTATGTTCAAGTAATAATAAAAAAAGTTGGGTAATCAAATACCTCCCCTTTCTTTTTGACTGCATAGTTTCATGTAAGTGCGCCTTGGTGGTTTACCCTGCCACAAAAAGGAGGAGAAGCATAGTTAGTGGATTTTTATCAAACTAAACCTTAGGAAGGAAAGTATTAAGCATATTCAGGGGGTAGAATAGCTTAGGCAAGACTGTCATCTTAATAATGCCCACACCCACATGGGCAATGGCTGCCAATGGTATAAGTCTTCTTTAAGATTTTAAAGGAGAGGATCCAGATTTAGGGGCTTCAACGGAGAGTAATCTTTGGTTGGTCATGGTGCTCTTATCCATTTGAAAGAGACTTCTCACCTGCACCTTGTTTTCCCCTGTGAGGTATTTGTAGGTGTCTAGCGTGTTACCTCTCAATATCCTCTCCTGTCTTTCAGGTTGCACATGGTGAGATCCCTCGGTCTCTCCTGGTAGAGCTTCTCATGAAACCCCTGCACCATTTTAACTGCCCTCCTCTGAACTGCTGCCATCCAGTCTATGTCCTTTCTGGAGTGCAGCCTCCAAAACTGTACACAGTACTCCAGATAGGGTCACACTAGAGAGTGATACAGTGGTAACACCACCTACCTCCTCCTGCTGGAGATATCCCTCTCTATGCACCATAGCATCCCTTTGCCCTACCCTCTGCTTTGTTACACTTCCCTGCCACTTTGAGGTTATCAGATATGATAACCTCAAGGTTGCTTTCCTGTTTAGTGACTGTCAGTACCTCCCCACCAAATGATTTCCACTCTGGGGATCAAGCCCAGGGCTACTAAAAAGTACTACTTAGTAGTCTGTAGCTCTACCACTGTACTTAGATTCCTTTACTTCTTGAAAGTCACTTGAAAATGAAGACATTTCACATATACGGGTCTCAGTCACTCACTTGGCTTAGGTTTGGTGGCTAAGGAGTAGTTTTCCCACACAAATTTAAGGGGAGAGCATCCCAGGGTGTTCAGGACAATACAGAGGTTTCTCCTTGGACTACTGCTCTCGATATTGTCAACTTTGTCCATGAGGTATCTGATGATGTGGCCCTACCAATGGAGCAGTGCAGCAAGTGAATCTTCTTCCACTTCTATGGTTTCACTTGGGGCTCTGGATCACCATCCGATTCAACAGGGCTACCACTTCTTGTTTAGTTGAGTGTGGAGGCAACTATGAGCTCCACTGTGTTTTTAACAATTTAAACCAGCATATCTTTAATCTGTTCCAACTCTGAAGAGATGTTTATGCTTCCAGCCACTATCATGTTGATGATTTTCTGATCCTATGTAGATCCAGGCTGCAAACCTCCATACAAGACAAACTACCACTCTTGCCAGAGGAAATTGTTATAAATCTGGACAAAACTGGTCTTAAATAAGTGATTTCAGTCCCAGCTAATAAGTACCAAATAAGTAGATGTAGGTTAAGGCCCTTCAAGCCTGACAAAGAAGGACAGACTAGGAGAGTGGGGGTGAGTGAGAGAATTATCTGCCATCTTGACCATGATCAGGCCATGTCCCCAGAACATATATAACTTTTAACATAAAACCACATAATCCACATACTTGTGACTTAAAAACAGCAGCTAAAGAATTCAGTTGGCTAAATTAATATGATTCATAACAGCCACATATGAACATTTACCAAAATGTGTCTCAAAATGAGGTACCTGAAAATTAAAGCCAGATACAAAAGATCAAAGTACATGAGATGCATTATGCTGCTTGAAAGCTGTTGCAGACTTTCTGTCATAGGAGATGATAGACTATGGAGAAGATGACATAGATAATTACACTTAGCCTAAGTATGTTAATACCCCCAATTCACTGCACAAAGTGCAATGATGAGTTCTCTGAAGAGTCTTGTTTCAAAATGACAAATGGTATTAAAGAACGACTGATAACTACTCATTCCAGAGGTAGTGGTTCCATACAACAACACACTCTATGAATATTCTAAACTGGAAGTAATGCTTACTTATTTAACAAAAATCAACCTGGAGGTTGAGGTAAGACAATATTTATTCATATGTAAAAACAATCCCGATTTTAATTTGTTTAAAATTTGTGAGATAGTTCTTATTTATTTATTTTAGATTCATATTAATACCTTATGAGACTGGAAAGTAAGACCATTACCCATGACACCTACCAATGGATATTTAAAAGCATCCACCACTTCTACTGACTTCAAAACAAAAAAGAAAAAAAAAAACAAGAAAAAAAATGATGCGGTTTGCTTTTTGTATTATCCAAGTCTTTCATTTTGTGGGAGAACCAAAAACATGACCTTTTTAAAAAAAAAATTATAAACCAATTTATTTTGATTTAATCAGTTCAGAGAGGAACTAAACCTTTCCTGCAGGCCAGACACCACACTTTCTGGGAAAACACTCAGCAGCAAGTTCCCTGCACTCTCCAGTATCTTTGCAACCTGCATCTCAGTAAACTGATTTACTTAGAATGTGCATGTGATGCATTCCAAAGTAAACACTTTATTAGTAAAAAATAAATAAGTTATACATGTAAAAGTAAGCTATAGCTGCCCTCCACACTGGCTTGGGTGCTTTGAGTTTACCGACTCTTCCTTGGTCCACTCATGTTGGTTCGAAGTTACTGTGTCAACATCACTTTTGGTGACAGCAACATGCTGCCTGGCATTACAGCACCTGACATTGTGCTTCCCGGGACTTAGAACACCCAAGCACTGTCCTGAAAAACAGTCAGGTTTTGTGGGGGGGTGAAAGGCTTTGCCCCCCGCGCCCCACAAAAATATATATAACCTCCTCTGGGGCAGGCATACCATGAAGGGCACAGCAGTTGTGTGGATGCCCAACACAGCATGAGTGCAGAGTGATCTAAAATCAAGATTGCCCCTGTCACTCTTTCCCTTTTTACAGTGACAATATCACCACGCTGTAATGTTTTCACCACACTAACGGTATACCCTTTTCCTCAGGGGCGGGACTAGACAGGGAGAAGTGTCACATTATATGCCTCAACAAATCATAAATATTCATGAAACATAAATCCTGCCCCAATCACAATATCAGAGGCGTACTGGCACCAGTTTTGTGAATATCACTAATAGCACTCTTTCTGCTATGGAACAGCATCATTCAAGAAATATACTAAAGACATGATAAATGTAGTCACTATAAATTCCACACTTGTAATCATCTCTTATCAGCATGAAGGAATGAAGTGATTTTGAGTAGCCTACTCGGATAGTTGGAATATTCTGTGCATTTAATAGTACAGATCAGCAATGTAATTCAGCAGCCAATATCATAATTGCATACTGAAATTCTGTGTTCTCTAACCTGCCTGGTAGAGATACTCATTTAACTTTGATTGTATGTCTGGTGAAGTATTACAGCAGAATATAGATTTCTTGTTTTCATTTTCATTTACGTAAGGCGCTTATGTTTTGGTGGCTATGTAAATTCCAATAGGGCTAATTTTTTACAATTAGCTCCATGACTGATGTAAAACTGCTTTCCAGCAGCCCAGATTATAATTTCATAGTGACATTCTTTGCACTCTAATACTGTTTGTAAGAGGGAATGTTATTTAACTTTGATTGCATGGTGGGTGAAGTATCAAAGCAGCATTTGGATACTTAGTTTTCATTTGCATACAGCGCTTATTTTTCTGCAGCTGATTAAAAGTCAACAGGACTGGGAGGCATGGCTACCACCCGAGCCGAATGGATGCTTGAGCTCTGAGTTCCTGCCTAAGATCTAAAAATCCGCCTGATATCTGTAGTTCTTCTACCTAAAATGGCACGATTAATTTGTATTTATGCCCGGGTAGCTTATGCACAGTGAGATCTGGTGTTTTTCGCCCTCAGCTGACCTGTTTTGTGGTTACTACCCTTCGTAGTGCGGGGTTCGGGTAACAAGGCCTACTGTTCGATAGAATGAAGTCGGTCTCGGAGCTCAACCAGCAGCAAGGCGATATGCCCAAAATCCGCCAAATGTTTTCTGAGATTTTACAGCAAATGGACAAACTTGATGTGGCAGCTAAACAAAATTCTGCTGACATTATTGATTTGGCCCAGCGGGCGTGCATCACCAAGCATAGATTGGCAGAAGTGGAGGATGGATGGCACAAAGCAAGCGCCCGGCTCCAAGAACAAGAGTGCCTTATCCAAGTACTATGGGGCAGGGTGGAGGACTTGGAGAATCGGAGCCGCTGGAACAATTTGCAGCTAGTGGGCTTCCCAGAGGGGTGTGAGGGTACTGACACAATTATCCTCCTGCAAAAAGAATTGCCTGACTTGCAGGACTGGCCAGGTAAGGCCCCAATTGAAATCGACAGGGCCCATAGAACTCTGGCGCCTCCCCCCGAAGCTGGGGCTTGCTCACGCACAATCCTGGCATGCTTCCTCCGTTTTCAAGACCGGGAGTTGATTACTAGACTGGCATGTACTAAAAAGGATTTACAATGGAAAGGGCACAAAATACAGATATTTGCTGATTATTCTCAAGAGGTTACTAACAGGCGTCGGGCCTTCACAGCTGCCTGTAGAACCTATGAAGAATTGGGACTAGAGTATTCCTTGAGATATCCAGCTTCACTCAGGATTATCTATAATGGGGCTCCCAGAATTTTTGATAACCCCACCACTGTGGAGAATTTTCTTTCAGAGCAAGCCCATAAATTGTCCTGGGGTCATCTACTTGAGCCTTCTGGCCCGCAGGCTTTCCATAACAGGTGTACATCAATGGAGGCAACACCACAGAGAACTGACCATAATATCCAGAACCCTCCTATGACCCAGAGCACTCCTAACCACCCATCCCCACCAAAACCCTCGGGCGGCAACAGTAAACGAAGAAATAGGAGACGACAAAGGCTGGAGGGACTACATGTCGATAAAACTCCTTTTCTCCAGTCAAGGAGCCACAGTAGAAGCTTGGATTCATCTGCTTCACAGGAATCTTACTAGCCAGACATGAGTAACAATAAATACCAGGCGTTGATGGATCTGCCAATTGAAGGCTCCCCTGCTATCCTCCCCTTGCCCCCCCGATCTTCTCCCTCTAGGGATACTGGGGCTAAAGGTGCCAGGAACACTACTAGGTCTGAGGTTCAAGACCCCTCCGGGGATGCTTCACACAGTTTGAGTAATCGGCAGGAGTTAAAACCAACGGAGGATGCGCGCCCAGTCAAGGTGGCCGTGGGCTGATGTCCCCCCAGTATACTTTGCTGCTGGCCTCCTTTTGGGCTGGTATATGCTCCCTGTGATGCCCCCTTTTGTATAAGGGTTGCTACCAAGGCATTTCCCCTTGTTCCCTTCCCCCACCCTGTGGGGATTAATCGAATTTGGACAAAAGGTGAATACACTCAGCAACTGCTATAACATCGGTTCATTCGGATGAAGGACTTGAGGGGTATTATTAGGACCGCTTGAGCACACTCCTCCATATTTAGATTACACGGACTTATGTGTGGACTAAAGGATGCTAATACTGACTATCTTGCTGCCTAGCCCCATGTGCGGAATGCTGGGGTCATCTTTTTTTTTTCTCTCTCCTGCAATGGCAATGTGGGTAGAAGGACTCAATTGATGATGGGGGTTGGGGTGGGTGATATCGGAGTTGGAGAGTCCTCCCTATCTAGTGTAGTCTGTGGCTACATTACTCCCAGTGACCTCCGCTGGTATCTGGGCCTCTGGTTGGTCAGTACATTCAGCGGTTGCTGGTCTGGAAAGGAATTGTTTTGGGTTTGGATAGCGGGTGGGGGTGGGCTCAGGGTATGGTTGTTTTTTGGGTATTTAGAAATAGTTTGTATTTCTGCTTGTTAGGTGCAATTTTTGCTCTTGGATATATTGTTGTTCAATGTTGTTCTGTGTTCTATTATGGCAATCTGAAATCTAGAGTCATATATGTTATTATAGGATTAGATAGGGAGTCTGGGTCTATTGGGCACAGTGTACCTGGGTGGGGCTTCCTCTTATATCTCCTTTCAGCCATGTTAACTTATTGGTCACATGGGGACTAGACTTGTCTCTTGGAATGTGAGGGAGTTCAACTCACCAGTTAAGCGTAAAAAAGTATTGCTGCACTTAAAGAAGCTGCAACCTATGGTGGTGTTTCTCCAGGAGACAAGGCTGTCCTCATGTGAGGCCATGAAGCTCAAGCGGGAATGGGTTGCCATGGAGCTTCATAGTGCAGCAAAGGCCCATAAAAGGGGAGTTTCTACTTTACTTTACAAGAACTTGGTGTGGAAGGTGAAGCAACACAAACAGGACAAGGAGGGAAGATGGCTCTTGGCAGAGATAGAGACCCCAGAGGGTTCCTTGATTCTTGCTAATCTTTATGCCCCCAATCAGGATTGCCCTCAGTTCTTTTTTACTTTTAACCAGGCCCTTACTGATTTTAATGTAGCCAACGCTCCGGTAGTTATGGGTGGAGACTTTAATTTAGTTTTAGATTTCTCTATGGGTAGAAGCAACAAAACCCCTGAACCTCATTGACAAGAACTCAAAGCGGTCCAGACATTAATGTCAGAGCATACTTTGCTGGATGCCTGGAGAATTATGCATCCAGGTGTCTATGATTACTCCTGCTATTCTCAGGCTCATGGCTTTTCTAGCAGAATTGATTTCTGGCTTCTTTCATCTAGCCTTTATGAGAAGGTAACCAGCACTGATATGCATTCCATTTATGTCTCAGATCATGCGCCTATAGAGCTAGGGATCCAATTGGGCTCCGACCCCATCCCTACTTCCATATGGCGGTTGGATCCCCTGTTACTTGAGGATGCAGATTTTTCTCATTGGCTGGGGCCTGTGGTGCAAGAATATTGGGAAATCAATGACAATGGGGAAGTGAATGATTCAATGCTTTGGGAGGCCTTTAAGGCCACCATTCAGGGTAAAATTATTGCTTATGCTTCTGCTAGACGGAGGCGGTGCCACGCTGACCAAAGGGCTCAAGAAAAGCAGTTAGCCACTCTGGAAGCCCAGTATAAGTCTTCAATCCCATCTCATTCCTTATTAGCTCAGTTGACTAGCACCAGGATTTCTTTAAATGTCTACCTGACCGGACAAGTGGAATTAAATCTCAGACGGCTGCATCATTCTTAGTGGGAAGGGGGGGAAGCTAGTAAACTCCTGGCTTATCGACTTAAGCAACAACAGGCCTCCTTTTCCATTCATGCGCTGAAAGATATGCATGGGGTCTCAACCCACTCTCATAATGGGATAAGTAAGATCATGGCCCAGTTCTATGAAGCACTGTACTCAGTTCCTCACCCTCCCGACCCCTTGAGTATTCAAAAATTTTGGGGGGAACTCCCTATTCCTCACCTAACGGTTTCTGATGCAAAACTATTGGAGGCGCCTATCACTGTGGCAGAGGTGGAGCAGGCCATTTCACCCCTAAACTCTAGAAAAGGCCCAGGAAAGGATGACCTCCCTATCGATTTTTACAAAATAAAGGGAACTAATCTGGCCCCATACTTGATTAGGATGCTCCGACATTCACTACAGGTTGGCTTTCTCCCCCCTTCCCTGAGGGAGGCTACTATTACAGTGCTACCGAAAAAGGGGAAGGACCCTCTTTTGCCAGGTAGCTACCGTCCTATTTCCCTCACTAATGCGGATGCTAAAATTCTGGCCAGGCTTCTTGTTAGTAGGCTTGAGCGCCTCATGGTTGATCTGATCCACCCTGCCGAAGCAGGCTTTATTCAAGGGCGACTAGGGTCGGATCATCATAGAATGCTGCTGTCACTTTTACACCATACCACACTATCTAGCAAACCCTCCGTAGCCTTAGCAATCGATTTTGAAAAGACATTTGATTCTTTGCAGTGGCCCTTTTTGTTCCTCACTCTCTCTAAAATGGGTTTTGGGCCCGCTTTTATCTCCTGGGTAAAACTGTTATATTCCTACCCTACGCCTTGGTCTTAACAAATGGGGTTATGTCTCCGTACTTCCCCCTACAAAAAGGAACCAGGCAGGGGTTCCCCCTTTCCCCTCTGCTTTTTGTCCTGGCCATTGAGCCACTGGCCATTGCTCTTAGAGAATCACCTAATATCCCCAGGCTAAGAGTGGGTAATAACACCTTCAAAACATTTTTATATGCGGATGACTTGCTTATCACCATGGAGTCCTCTTCTGGGGTGATTGACAGTATCCTTGAGATTTTGGCTACCTTTGCTGAGGTATTGGGGCTTAAGATCAATCACTCCAAAACCGAGGTGCTTCCGCTGAACTCCAAGACCCTTGGTAATGACTTCATAAATAGAGTCCTCCACTGGTCCCCTAATGGCATAAAATATTTTGGTATTATCCTTCATTTCAATATAGGGAAAATGCTCTCTGCTAATTATGCGGCTTTATTAGATTCCCTTAAACAGGACATGGGTAGGTGGAAGGCTTTAAGACTGTCGTTAGCGGGTAAGATTGACTCCATCAAAATGATGGCTGTCCCCAGGATATTATATCTATTAGCTCACCTGCCCGTGGCTATTCCCCAAAGATGGTTTCAGAAACTAGACGCATTAGTGGGTAATTTCCTATGGGAAGGGGCCCTGCCCCGCTTCAGTAAACTCAAACTCCGCCAACATGGGAGTAAAGGTGGATGGGGCCTTCCATGGTTTCAGAGATACCATACGGCCTTCATTACCTCTCAAACTATCAGATGGTTTGCTAGGATTGGTCTGACCTCTCCAACTTGGCTCCCCCTAGAGGCATCATTGGACCAGGCTCCTTCACCGGCGGTAGTGTTCTATAGTAAGAAGAAGTTATCCCATGTTCTCTCCCCTCCCATGCAGGTCTCTATTCTGTATTGTTAACAAGCTTTCTCAGTTTTAGGGCAAGACCCAACCCCATGGAGACATATGCCCCTGTGGAATAATCCAGCTCTACAGATAGGGAGGTCCCCAATATACTGGAAATACTGGGGGGCCAAAGGCATTTCTAAGATCCAGGATCTGTTGCTCCCCAATACTGTCACATTAGATACTTCTGAATCACTGAAAGAAATATTTGGCCTCCCCCAGTCTCACTTTTGGAGATACCTGCAGATTAGGGATGCTATTCTTCACTTGCCTATTGCTCCATGAGATGGAGGGGGGAAGCACCTACCTCACCCATTAGCTGTCTGGGGGAAGAAATGTAAGGGCAGGGCCAGTTTGCTCTATTCGGCTCTTAGGGATGCTACTGTAGAACCTACTCAGCGGGCCAAAGCGCAATGGGAAAGGGACCTCCAGGTCTCAACTCTGACCAGCAGTGGCAGCACAGCTGGTTCAGAGCACATAAGACCTGTCGGGATGGGTGTACCCATCTTATTATGAATAAGACCAGTCACAGGTATTATAGGGATCCAACTAAACTCCAGAAGATGGGCCTGCTGTCAAAGGATATTTGTTGGAGATGTGGCAAGGATGGGGCGCATTTGTTTCATGTTCTCTGGGACTGCCCTAACCTGCATCCCTTTTGGACATCGGTTAGGAGTATGTGCCAGCAAATTTTCCCAGACATTAACCCAGATCCACCCCTTTTGCTTCTTGAATGTGCACAGCTGAATGTACCCAAATGCAACCCTGGGGCCTATGGGTCACTGCAGTAGGGGCGGTGGCCAAATGACTCATCTTACTAAAATGGAAATCCTCAGCGATACCATCCTTCCAAGACTTTTTACTGGCAGTAGCCCAAGGGGCTATGTTTGAAAGGATCTCCAGCTTAGTGGCTGGCTCTATAGCCCAATTTGAGAAATGCTGGCAACCCTTCCTGCAATCTAAATGTTGCCACAATGTCCCCATTCAAACAGCCCCATAGCTTGCTAGTACTACTGGTTTAGGCTGCTAACTTTTCATGGAGGTGGTGTCCCCTTCTTCTCTTGACCCCAGGCTGTCCCCTTATATTGTCATCTATCTAGTGAAGATTGCCTATTTGTATATAGTTGATATGGTTGCATGATCCTTCTTAGGCACACACACATGCTAATACTTGCTATGGATTTGACCCGGCAGGTTTACTTACCTTACCCTGGCTATGCTTGTTATTAATTGTATCAAGTATTGTATGCCCTTGAGGCACAGAGTACTCAGGCTGATCCTTCATTAAGTTTGTTTTATCATGTGGCTGTTACGTCCAGTTATGTATTCCTATGGCCAATATCAATGGACATCTATGTGTAATTTAGTGTAATGTTTTGTCTATCTATGTTATCCTGGTCTCTCTAATGGATGTGGTCTGGCTTGGTTCTGTCTTATCATCCTGAGACGTGTGTGTGTCTAGCAAATAATAAAATAATAAAATTGTTAAACTAAAAAAAAAGTCAACAGGACTAATTCTTTAACTACTAGCTCTGAAGCTGCTGTGGAACACCTTCATGCTGGTTTTTAATCTATGCAACAATTTAATGAAGCATCTACAGCACTTTCTGATACTAGAAGCAATTTAAGACTCTTCTGTATTTTTAAAATGATAAGTGTGGAATTTATAGTGACTACATTTAACACTTCTTTAATATATTTCTTTAATATGTCTTTAGTATATTTCTTTAATGATACTATTAGCGATAGTCACAAAACTGGTGCCAGTACGCCTCTGATATTGTGATTTTGTGGAGGGTCATGAGGGCTAAGCTGAAAGAAGCCCTCCTCAGGTTCCCCTCACTGCACACCAGGTCCGAAGCTCCCCAGCTGGCCATCGGAAGGGTTGTGAGGGCTAAGCTGAAAGAAGTCCTCTCCAGGTTCCCCTTGCTGCGTGCCTGGTCTAAAGCTCTCCAGCTGGCCATCGGAAGGGTTGTGAGGACTAAGCTGAAAGAAGCCCCCCCCCAGGTTCCCCTTGCTGCACACCCAGTCTGAAGCTCCCCAGCTGGCCATTGGAAGGTACGAGAGAGAGAGAATTGCATCAGTTTAAATCTTGGTGTTCTTTTCCTGCTCATCCCAGGTGCTCTACTGAGAGACTGTGTGGTTTTTCTAGCTAATATTACAGTTGCTGCAGCCTGTGCATTTATTACTAAATCCTGGCTGGTTAATATCACTAAATAAAACTCTTGCTGCAGCTGTTAGTTTTTAAAGATAAACCTGTCGGCCAAGTGTAATTTACTGAAGCAGATGCTGCAGCTCACTCAGACCTGCTGCTTGCTGGATTGATTTTCATTTCTCCATCTGTAAGGATTTTTTAGTGCAGTACTACAGTTTAAAGCCTGAATTATATTCTGCTCCTTTCCTAGCCTGATTCCCTTGTGCTTTCAACTGATGTCTGTAAATTTTCTCTCTCCTTCCCCTTCCTGTAACTACCTCCCCCGCCGCCCCCCTCATGAATTACCTAGTTTGCCTAATCTTTTACTGACCCATTCCTTTTTCTCTAAACCTACTTAAGCCTTGTTTTCTCCCTCTTTTCCCAGGGTCGTGAGGGCTAAGCTGAAAGAAGCCCTCCCAGGTTCCCCTCGCTGCATACCTGGTCTGAAGCTCCCCAGCTGGCCATCGGAAGGTGAAAGAGAGAGAATTGCGTCAGTTTAAATCTTGGCGCCTTTTTCCTGCTCCTGCCGGGCACTCTACTGAGAGACTGTGTGTTTTTTCTGCTAATATTACAGTCATTGCAGCCTGCAAATTTGTTACTAAATCCTGGCTGGTTAATATCACTAAATACAAATCTTGTTGCAGCCTGTTAGTTTTTAAAGAAAATCCTGTCTGCTAAGTGTAATTTATTGAAGCAGGCGCTACAGCTCACTCAGACCTGCAACTTGCTGGATTTTTTTATTAAATCCTGGTTAGTTAATATCACTAAATACAACTCTTGTTGCAGCCTGTTTTTCTTCACCCACCCACCCATCCACCACCTCCTTACAGTATTAAATACACCATCTGACTCCGTCCATTGTTGCTCCCTGCCAGGGCACATTCTGTCTCCGCCTTCTGTTGCTCTCTGCCTGATATTCATTGGACTAGGCAAACCTGCCACTCCTCTCACCACTCAAACCTATATGACTCTGATTTTAGAACTGCACAAAACTCATGCCATAATCTAATTTCAAAAGGGTGTTTCTTGTTTCCCTTCCTATTCCTAGGTTGAACTTGAACCAGGACTCGGCATTTCTTCTACTCTCTCCCATAATTATTTTCAAAACATATCTTCCCTCGTGTCCAGTCAGTCCCTTAATTTGTTTTTTTTTCTTTTTACTTTCAGTCACTGGATACTTTAGGTACCTTTCAACTGCTCCGACCTTAATGATGGGGACTATTAAAAAGGCACCGTTTCTGCCTTGGATTCTAGCTCTTTGGACCAAGGAGTTTCCCTCTCCACCTCAAAATATTTTTGCTAACTTCCACTTCCCACTCCTGCTGGGTTGATTGTTTGAAGTGCTCTTTCTTGCTCCCATTACAAGATGTTTTCTCTTATGATGCCTAGGGCACTTTTGACTATTGCAGGACTGGTACTCTCCCCTAATTTCTCTCTCCCATCTCTTGCTTAATATAACTGCTGGTGACTCTGGGTTCCACTCACATGAAGAAAACCCTTTGTCTACTTGAATCTGCTTCCCTATAGGAAATCACATCCTTTCCTTAACCTGGTCCTATATCTAACACGTCCTGCCAAACTAGGTTATTTTCTTCTCCTTCACTCCCCTGTCATGCCCAAATGCCTCAAACTCATGTATCACCACACCAGAGAAACTTGGGTGACTCTCCTACGTTTATCCTTATCTGGGGATATTGAATCAAATCCTGCCCCTCCCCCACAATGCTAGATCAACAAATGACTCCTCTTGGTTCTCCGCAAAGGGCATCAAAATAGCTCATATGAATATTAGAAGTGTACCTGCTAATTTGCTTGAACTGGAAGCCTAGTTAGCCCACTATCATCCGGATATTCTAGGATTGACTGAAACTTGGCTTAGGCTAGATATACCTGACACAGTATACAAAATAAATGGCTACGACCTTATGAGATTTGATCGCCCCTCTAAACAGAGGGGTGGAGGGGTTGTTCTCTATGATTAAGAATATCTCAATATCTCTATCCAACACTCAGGGTTATCAAGTATCTGTGAAACTTTGCATACTGTTCTGCTCTTAGGCAGAGAAAAAAGGCTAAACCTGGTATGTGCTTATAATCCTCCAAAGGGAGCACTCCCTGGCCTAAATGGGCTCTTAGACTATCTTTCTACTCTAAAGGGTAAATCTGAAGTAATATTAAAGGGTGACTTCAACCTTGACCTATCAGGTACCCACTCTGGTTTGTACACAGAGGCTCTCACCCGACTTCACCTATCGCAACTGATTACTAGCCCTACTCGAATCTCGGCAAATAGCGAGCATCAATCTCTCCTTGATGCGATAGCCACAAACAGAGCAAATAAAATTATTGCTGCAGGCACCTTTTCTGATTCTGTCAGTGATCACCTACCTACCTTCTGCATTTGGAATGGTCACTGCCCCAATCACCAGCCCAGGATTATTCAGTTTCGGGATTTTGCCAAACTGAATCCAAGCACACTCTTTGATGATATTAACAACATTGACTGGTCTCCTACCTATATCACTGAAGATGTAAATACAGCATTGACTACCTAAATTCTCAGCTACTAGTCCTACAGGATCTACATGTCCCATTGAAAAAAAGGTGTCTTAGGGGCTCTGCAAACATATGGCTACATAAAGACCTCCTACAGACTATGAGAAGAAGGGATAAGCCCTGGGCCTTGGACAAGCAATCCCAATGGACAGATGACTGGTCTAATTATAGAAAAATAAGGAATGCCTGCAAAAAAGATATTCGGAGGGCAAAGAGGAACTATTGCCTTAAGCTGCTCCAATCTTCAGTGGGTGACTTCTGGGGTTTTTGGAACCACATCAAAAGTTTCATAGGCCAAAGGCCCAAGATTTCCATATCTGAAATGATGCTAAATGATGCCATCTGTAACAATTTACCTACAATTGCAAATGCTCTGAATGTGCAATTCTCTGATATCTCTGAATACCTTGCAAAATTTAACCAGTGCCCTGCACCCCCTCCTGATATCCACCATCCTTCAGGACCCTCTTTTCTGCTCAGATCCCTCTCCACTACCGAAGTCCTGCTTCTTCTTAAAACTATCTCCCTTCATGGATCTGCCGGTCCAGATTGATTACTGCCCTATTTCATGAAAATGGCAGCTCCAACTCTTGCTGCCCCTATTGCAAGAATGTTCAACCTGTCTATGCTAACCCAGACAGTGCCTACACTATGGAAAACTGCTCAAGTTGTCCCTGTACACAAAAAAGGGGACACCAAAAACATGGCTAACTACAGACCAATCACCATTCCCTCTGTCTTAAATAAACTACTTGAGAAGGCTGTTGCCACCCAGGTCTCAGAATATCTGCACCTTCACAACCTTCTGTCCCCTGCTCAACATGGATTCAGAATGGGGTACAGCACCACAACTGCACTACTTCAGATATCAAATGAAGTCTGCATAGCAATGGATAGGGGCCTGCTCATGGGGGCCATATTTATTGACCTCACTAAGGAATTTGATCTTGTGAATCACCCCCTTCTAATCTCCAAACTGTCTGTCATGGGTTTTTCCCAGTCTGCCATCTCTTGGTTTGATACCTACCTCACTGGGAGGAGGCAATTTGTTCAAACTGCAACTGCGGTCTCTGAACCCTCCCCAACCTCTGTTGGAGTTCCTCAGGGATCTATACTTGGTCCCCTCCTTTTCTTTCTCTTTATTAACAACCTGCCCTCTCTTCCCTGTCTCTCCTTGCTGATCCTTTTTGCCGATGACATGGTGCTTCTCACTTGTGGTAAAAAAAAACACATCAGTAAAGGAGAATCTTCAAGCTGACTTTGATTGCTTACAAGTCTGGCTTCTACAAAACAAACTCATACTTAATGCTAAGAAAACTGTGGTTATGCTTTTTGGCTCCCCCTCTAGAGTCAAATCCTGTGCTCCATATCTCTCAGTACTATGTCTTGATGGCTCCCTGTTGGAATCTGTTAACTCCTTTAGGTACCTAGCAGTCACACTTGATCCATCTCTGGATTTCAACCTCCACTTTATGGCTACTTGCAACGCAGTTAACTCCAAACTGGGTATTTCCTATAGAATTAGGTCCTCCCTGAATTATGCTGCCCGGCTTGCTGTTGCAGAAGGTTTCCTCCTTCCCTCCCTTACATATTGCTCACAGGTATACCTTAATGCCAACAAAGGATCCCTCCATAAATGGAGAACCTGTTATAACAGCATATGCTGATTCATCCTCTCTGCACACAGACTGACTCATCGCTGTGAACACTACTCCAAACTAAATTGGCTCTCCCCGACTTTTCACAGACTCTATTCTACTGGATGCTTAATTGACAATATCATCAGAATGGTGACACCTGAGTGTCTCTCAAGGCTGCTATCTCATCCCTCCCAAGCATATCTCTTTAGGGCATCCATATAAACCCAACTTGAAATTCCCAGATACCTCACAAATAAAGGGGAACTATCCTTCATTATATTGGCCCCCAGCATCTGAAACTCCCTCCCCCTCACATTAATCACTCTAAATCCCACCTAGCATTTAAACTGGGTCTCCACACCCACCTGACTGACTCTGATGGCTGCTCCTGTGCTGTAACTTGAGACTGACTCCCAGTAGCATTCCTTATCTACATGGCACTTACTGTTTCCCTCCACTGTATAAAAGCTGCATGTTCCCACACCCTCCATAAAATCATCAGTTAAAACTGTTATTTGTTGTATATCCTTAATTATTATTGTTGTAGCATTCAGTGCAAGCAGCTAATGTAAGGGTATTTGTTTTCGTTCAGTTTTCACAGAAATATGTCTTTCATTTATTTGTTCACACTTCATGCTGTGCCATGAACAACTGTCCCTGATGTTTGTACCTTCTCTGTACCTTGCTCTCTCCTGATTGTACTCTCCTGTGTCATGCTTGAATATAGGCAATACTCTTTTCTAGTGTGCCTATCCAGTAAACAAAAACCAAATAAATAAATAAATATTTCTTAAATGATACTATTCTATAGCTGAAAGAGTGCTATTACTGATATTCACAAAATTGATGCTATTAAGCCTCTGATATTGTGATTGGGGTGGGATTTGTATTTAATGAATATTTATGATTTGTTGATCCATATGTGATGCATCTCCCTGTCTAGTCATGACTCCAGAGGAAGAATCTGAAGTGACAAGGTAAGTGTGCTGGAAAGCTACAGACTGCTTTTAGTTATGTAACTTCTTTATTTTTTTTATTAATAAAGTGTTTACTTTGAAATTCATCACGTGTCATCTAAGTACTGTGAATCAGTTTGCTGAGATACAGTTTGCAAAATTACTGGTGTGCACGGAACTTGCTGTTGAGTTTTTTCACATTAGGGGCTGGCTGCTCCTTTCCCAGTGCCCTGGCCCAGCACCATGGCTTTTGAGGATCACTCTTTTTGGGTTTGGAACTACCACAGCTTCTGGGGAATGCTCAGAGTGCCATAGAGCTGTTTTCTCAGCATTCAAGTGGGACCCCATCTCCCCACAAACCCTGGGAATGTTGGTCATCAAAATTGAAAATATCAGTGGACCCACCGTGGATACCCTAGCTATTATTTGTAAGGAAGAATAACTAATGCAATCAATACAACATTTTATTGATCTATGTATCAGTACAGGGCAATTTATTGAAAAGAGTTTTCAATGCATAAACACATACTTTGGTATTACATTACATATCATGTACACATTCATTTATAGTAAAGGATTAAAAATAGATAATTTTCTATGTCATTCCTTGCATTGTTTTTCATATGCTCTTAGCACCATTAGAAAAGTGCAACGTAAAGAGAGCAGTTTCCCTATCTTAAGGGTTTAATGTATTAAAAAGAGCCAGTATTTTCTCTTCAAATTGCTGTACCATGGATGTTGTGCGATTATATGTAGCAGACCCTCCATGTATTCAAAATTATAGTTACAGCTTAGAATAACTATTTTATCTTTATTTTTTACTCATTTAATTTTCTAATGATTTGGTAGGGTAAAGTCCAAGCCTTAACTGGATTAGTAGGCATCAGTTATCACTGTGTTCAAGGTACTGCAAATAAGGTTCAAAACAATGGTATTCCTTTAGGCTTGAGTACCATATTTTGAATTTGTCTTTTCAATTAGATCATCATTTTTACTTTCATGTACAAGTCAACATTTAAAAACCTTAGCATAATCCTTAGTTATTACTACCCTATTTAAATTCAAATCCCACAGATGATTTAGGTTTATCAGTCCTAAACTTTCATGTAAACAGACTGTTCATATAAATCACCTTTATTTTAAACTTATATTGGAGCCAATCTTTATTAAGAAATGAACTCTTAGTCCAGTAGTTTAGTTGCCTCATTTAAACAATATTTGATTTTCTAATTTTTTCAATTTCAGCTCTAACATATGAGGCTGAGACAGATTTTGCAGTTCTAAGAATTGTTTTATAAAACTGTGTCATAACCTTCTCAAACTCTTTATGAAAATCCAAATTCCATATCTCTGCCTCAAATTTTTATTGGAACAACCTTAGGGTTTGCTGCCAAAATAGCTGGTTCAATAGTAAAAACCTAAAATTATGGATGAATTTCATTTAATCATGTTAAACATTTTTCACTTCATTGCAAACATTATAATAAGGGGACTATTTTCTTCAGTAGAGAATCCCAGATATAAATTGCTGGTTATAATGATGAACGTGTGCAGGGCTTCCCTCACTCCACTCATGTGCACCCTACCTCTCTCATATGTGCAGACTTCATGTTGCAGAAGACAGTCATAGTAAATGCGTCAAGTTTCACAAACTCTGTGACTTTACCTGCCATCAGTGTACACGTTTCTGTCTGCTTGCTCACTACCATAAAATAAAAAAAAAGAAAATGTAAACCTCACTTCAGCATGTCTGTGATATTGAACAAGCACTAGAAGAGCCACTGGCATACTGTTTTCTATAGTTGCTGGGTAGTGTTTTACAGGCAGAAAAACACTACTCAGCAAATATATTAAACAAAACATTGGGAGTTATATGAAACTTGAACTTTACACACTCTCAGTGTGGGATTCTTTCTCATATAAACCCCTCAAGTTTCACTCTCAGGGTATATGTAGTATTCCACATCTTGGAGTGCAGTAACATATAGAATAATATATGGAGGGAGTAACAAGTGAGAATTTAATGCACACCCAAGGTATGGAATGCTACACATAACCTAGCATAAAGCCAAGGGGTGTATCAAAGTATCCCACACCAGAGTGTGCATTAAATTCAAGTCCCCAATGTACTGTTTTATAATTTCTGGGTGCCAATGTTTCTCCAAACAGATAAAAAAGTATCTGTGAGACAGGATGTTGTTCATTTTATTCTGTGTAATGTGAGACAACTTTAAACACATGCAGATTTAGTATATAAAAGGTTTTTGTTTTACTTAGTTTAGTTTTTTAGTTTTTAGAAAGATATGAATCTGTTGCATTTACATCTACATTGTAGTTTCTGTGTGAGAACAGCAGTCACAGCAGTTTGTAAAATTAGCACATTAGAAAGCAGGTACAAGATGAGTACTGCTGCACACAAGAAGCAAGGAGCATAAAAAATGTACATGAGGCAAAATGTTAGTATTTTTCCATCTGAATTTGTTTCAGTTGCTTGAGATCTTCATTGCCTAGGAAATATTTTAATGAGCTGCATAGGTCAGAGGTCATTTTAGTTTCTGTATGATCATCATGAATATGGATGCATTTTTTAAAAACAATATAAATGGAAATCTTGTGAAGGAATAAAGAAAGGTTAGTGTAGGGGGCATGAATATACTTTGGGAATGTGTTTCCAGTCACAGAATTGTTCCCTGAGATTTTTCTGTTTCTGCTGACTGATGGTTGTGTTGTAGTGCTCTTTGAGTGAGCTCATCCCAGGAAGAAGTGAAGCTGGCATGTGTTTGCAGTTATAACTCATGAAATTATAACCAGCTTCTCCTATGAGAAAAAATGGTACCAAGTTATTCCTTTCTCATAACACTCAACTCCTCATGTATTATTCTGTATATTATAATGCGTTGTCCACTTGCATACTGCTGAAAAGTGTATTGCTTAGTATATATACTCTTTCTCATGTACTAAAGTGACTCCATTTAGAGTCCAAACATGTTTAACTTTATTAGATACAAAAACAACTGTTTACTTTTTGTTTATCAATAACATGTTTTACAGCTTTTGTCAGAATTTCTGACCTTTTCAACTTTTTTAACAGACCAATAGGTGATAATGATAACAAAATGAGATTGTCTGCGTATGCTAATGCAGTACAGTCTTGTACTAACAGAGTGGGAGAGGGAAAGTTTAGCATATTTATATTCTGAAACATTTTATCTAGAAATATATTGAACACTGGGGGCACCCATGTTTCACCCCTTTATTTGCTTCAAATACTTCAGATTTTTTTATTTGTACAGTGCCAGCTACAGAACAACAAACCTGTGTCATAGTAACATCATGAAGATATATTAAAATGTTAATTAACCAATGTTCTACCCACAGTTCTATGTCTGTCCCAAGTACATTTCCTTGTGAGTGAATCAAATGCTGACAAAGTATGTGAATGCTACCTAGACTTTGTTTCTTGAATGTAACACATTACTCAATAATATGAAAGAGAGAGAGAGAGAGAGAGAGAGAGAGAGAGAGAGAGAGAGAGAGAGACAGAAATGAGAAGAATCATTATTACTAGTTTTACCTCTTGAATATGTTTTCCCAAATATTCCATGAATCAAGGCAATGTCATAGGTGCAACCCCAATCTCTGCCAATTGTTCAAGCAATAATTGGTGGTTTACCAAATCAAAAAACTTGGTCAGGTCCATGCACAGGGCACCAGCCAAATCATCTATGAAGGACAGGTGTCAAAGAAGGAGAAGAGTAGTGTCCCTGTACAAAAAAAATCAAAATCAAGTGTTACAGTCACTTTAAAAAAAATGCCTCATGCAGTATGAGTATTTGCATCAAAATCAGGCACAACATCAAAAGTAAAATACTAATACTGTCCAGTAGGAACACACTAGATACTACCAGATAGTGATAGCACAACTGGCTTGAGGAAATCATAAAAGCAACAGACATAGGAAATGTCTTAACTCTAGGTGACTTGTATGACCCAGATATCAATGGGGAAACTCTAACCACTACTGTATCAACTCATATGTAAAGGAGCTTTTAGGCATATTATATGATTACATCTTTGAACAAGTAGTCCCACAACCCACCAGCACTACCAACATCCTTTGTCCAGCATTGACTAACATGAATTTAAGTACAACTACTTGTTCATAACTAAGTTTACTTGACAACAGTGATCACAATACCACACTACTTATAATGGAGGTGAGTGGGTGGGGCAGGGAGTTGACATTTTCAAGCTCATGGGACAGATGACCATCTTTAATTATAGAAAGATCAACTGGTCTAAATTCAAAACTTCATTCCATAGCTGAGACTGTGCATGTGAACTGGCTGGAGAACCTGCAGATACTTAATGGGAGATACTGAAAAAAAATTGCTAGGATTACAATCAAAATGTATTTCCTAAAATAAGAAATAAAATAATAAGGGTAGGAGGCCTCATTGGTTCTCCAGGAACGTCCATAAATGTATGCAAGCAAAAGAAAAGGCATTTAAAAGAGAGGGATTAAGAATGATATGACATAATATAAAAGTAAGCTCTCATTATATAATAAGCCACCGCCCGAGACTGCTAGCCCGGCCACAAGGGCTGAAGAGGTATGGCTACTGCTGCCCAGCCAGCGCTGTGCACTGGCTTCCCACCCACCTGCCTATCTTGACTATTTTATTTATAGCTGCGGCAAGTCACATGAGCAGAAATTCACTAACAGTCTACTTCTCCATTAACTCCTTATATTCTCTCGCCACTAGAGGGACTCTGTAACCTTTTTATCTCCTGCCACTATGCCTTCCTATCACATGTGCTTGCCTTACCCACAGCACCTAATCTTGGTGATATGGATTAGAGACTTGATAGGGATGACAGGTACGCCTGCTTCTCCGGCCACTTACCCAGTTACTCACCCAGAAGCAACCACAGTAAACTACATAGGAACATTACAATACACCCTGACCCTCTGCCTCACTAAATACCCACACTACCCCTCCCAACTGTGTACCTCCCTCACTTGTCTGCCTGATCTACTGATCACGCTGCTCAATATACCTACAAATGCACCCTGCAATGTACAGCTACCTGTATGCCAAGCTCGATGCATCTCAGCAACCTATTACCGCAAAACTAGATTCTTCACTTTCCTGCTTCTCCTCCTGCTAGGAGGTGATGTCCACCCTAACCCTGGTCCCCCACCAACATACTCTCCAACCACCCCTCACGCTCCCTCCACTCCCCTAGCCCTCCCAAACAGCTTAACAATTATCCACCTAAATGCCCGCAGCCTTACCAACAAGCTGCCCTTACTGCAGATCATGGTCCTCTAGTATAAACATGATGTCATCATCATCTCTGAAACTTGGCTTTCGGGCCATATCATGGACTAAGAAGTCTTTATTCCTGGATTCACTACAACTAGGGTGGACAGACAAGGAAGAGGTGGGGTTTCAATCTATGTCTCTACCTCCTTACAGCACACTGTAGTGTTGAAAGTCACATCTCCTCCCTCTCATGAAGATATCCTCCTCAGCCTGAAGCTGCCATACTTCTGCCCTCTATTTAGTGCAGGAATATACTGCCGCCTAGGCCAGCCCTCCTCCCAAGTCACTGATCTGATCAAAGAAATAACAGCCCTTGCCCACTCTGGTGAGCTGCACTTACTGGGCAACTCTAACATAAATTGGCTCTGTAACAATCTTGCCAAAACTTGCTCTGACATTGAGTCACTAAACCTGACTCAACTAATACAGGAACCTACCCAGCTGAACCACAGAATGCATAACCATTCCCTCCTGGATCTAGTCCTCACATCTCACCCTCACAGGGTCAAGGCCACTGGCCTACTATCTGATGCATTAAGTGACCATCATCCAGTATACATGGCTCGCAAAATACACAGGCAAAAAATGACACACAAAATCCTCTTAACATGCACCTACTCCTCCCTGGACACTCTGCCTCTGTACTGTGACCTCACCAGTGCTGACCGGTCCCCTATTACCATCTGCACTTCTATTGACATGGCTCTCCAATTGTTCTGTGGTCAGTTTCTCCACATTTGGAACCAGCACGCACCACTGCGTAAAATCAGAGTCTGGGGGAACCACCTGCCCTGGGTTACCCCTGAGCTCCTGACCTGTCAAAGAGCCCGGGACACTGCTTGGTGCAAACATAAGGTATCAAACTGCCCCAGGGACCTCCAACGATACAAGGAGCTTCAAAATAAATGCAGCAAAGCTATAAGGCTGGCGAAATCTGAACACTACCAGGCTAACTTCCATGCCAACACAAACAATCCTTCCAAATTCTGGAAAGTTGTCCAGTCCCCTCTTTTCCCCTTCCACCATGCCTCCCACTCCTACCATTAAACAAAACCACACTGACATCACTGATCCTTTAGCAGTCACTGACTGCTTTAACTCCCATTTCATGACCTACACTGCAATGCTCCAAATGGACCCACTGGTGCACCTTCACTCCCCCACAGGTCCGCCCCTCCCCCTGCTTCCCCCTCCTCTACCCCTCCAGCTCCCCATCCTCCTACCCCCTTCTCCTTCTCCCACATCTCCCCTGCTTCTGCTTTCCAAGCCATTCAGTTGATCAAACCTGTTAAAGGTTCCTTCCCTGACAGCCTGGATCCAAAGCTCCTCTCTCTGTTGGGTCCCACCATAGCCTATCCTATATCCATTTTGCTCAACCTCTCCTTTGTCTCCTCCACTGTCCCTGCAGCTTGGAAACAGACTACAGTTCTTCCCTCCCCAAAGGGGGAGATCCCTCCTCCCCTAGTAACTACCATCCTATCTCTCTCCCTTCCACTCTGGCTAAGCTCCTGGAACATATAGTACTTGAACAACTCTCCTCCTACATTACTGACTCCTCCTTTCTCACTCCATTCCAAGTCGGCTTCAGAAAACACCACTCCACTGCCACCTCGCTCTTACGCCTGACTGACACTATAGCCTTGGGCATGGACAAAGGCCATATAACCTCAGCTATTTTTATTGACCTGGCCAAGGCCTTTGACACGGTCTCCCACCCTATACTCCTATCCTGCCTCAGGACCGTGGGTCTCTCCCCAAATGCCACTGAATGGTTCAAATCCTATTTGTCAGGTAGAACTCAATCTGTTTGCATAGCTGATGCCATCTCCTCTCCCCTCCCCATGGGAGTTCCCCAGGGATCGGTACTTGGACCACTCCTCTTTTCAATCTTCCTCATCGACCTCCCTCATGTCTGTTTATCCTCTGATATATCTTTGTTGTCACTGCCAGGCTTCAGCTAGATTTTGAAAAGGTACAATGCAGGCTAAGCGAGCACCACCTCTTCCTAAACTCAAAGAAAACAGTCTCCATGACGTTCAGTACTAGGCAGAGGTTGGCAAGGCTCCCCTCCTTACCCACTTTTTTCACCTCAGATGGGATTGTATTAAAGGACATTGCTTCCTTCTGCTAATTTGGAGTTTGGCTCGACAGGAACCTAAGCTGCTCCGCCCACATGGATGCTATCCTAAAGAAACTCCTGCCCAAGCTTGGGGTCCTCTATCATAGCAAGGATAGTATCCCACATCTGGCTAGGCGGGAATTGGTACATAAAATGTTTACTGCCAACCTTCAACTATTGTGATGTCGTATACAGCGCTGCCCCTCAATCTTCCTTAGCTATGCTCAAACCTCTTTACAACTCCTTCTGCCGGTTTGCCCTAGATGCCCCTGCTCTAACACATCACTGCACCCTTTACTGCTCCCTAAATTTTCCTTCACTTGTCAACAGGAGAACACTGCATGCAGCAAAGTTTACCTCTAAATTCTGGCTAGGTTCGATCCCATCGTACCTAGCCACCTCCTTATCTGCCACGCACCCATCCAAATATACCCTCGGTACTGAGGACACCCACTCGCTAAATATTCCTTACAGAAATACCACATCTGGCCAATTGGCATTCTACTATCACCTACCAAAGTTCTGGAACCAACTACCAACCCAAATCTGCCACTCCTCATCAGCCTACTCCCTCTCTTCATCCCTAGCAAACTACCTTGTGATGAACTGCAATTGCACCTAGCCCTGTGGGGCCCTGCCACATCTCCTCATCTGTATCACCCCCTACCTCCAGCTGGGCAAAATATGCCTACCCTAAACCCCTCATGTAGCCTGCTCTGTTTCCAACATAGTGCTTATCTCACCTCTTCTTCCCACCCCCTCACCCTCGTCATCCCTCTACTATCTGCCCCCTGTCAGTCACTCTCAAATGTTTACTAGTCTAGAAATGTTGTTAGTCATTGTCTTGGTTGCAACTGTTCTGTTTTGACTCATACATATATATATATATATATATATATGTATATATATATATACACACATACATATAGTTTATCTAGTTGCTAATGTATGTATCATGTTGTATCACTCATTGTCCCAATCCAGTTCCCCCAGGACATACCGTGAGAAGAGTGTTATGCTCAGTGTAACCTTCCTGGTGAAACATTTCAATAAATACATAAATAAATAAATACATTAAGACAGAAAAATGCACCCCTGGAAATGAAACTAGCTGTTTTTTTTTTGTTTGTTTTTTTTTTGCTTTTGTGAACTCAAGAAAGATTCTAGATAAAGGTATGGGCCCAAATAGCATAGATTCATAAGATGTCAAGGATCCTGAGGATATGGCTAACCAATTAAATGCATATTTCACATCCCTCTTTGGCCCCATAACAGATGGATGTGAAACACAAATACCATTATTAACCTACATGGGTAACAAACAAGGCAAAACTATACCAATATTAGAAGAAGAGTCATTGTCATGTCTGCTTAATGCCAATAATACATGATCAGCAGGACCAAATAATCTGCATCCTAGGCTTATAAAGGAACTGACAAAGGAAAAGTTGCCAATCCTAACCAAGATCCTTAAAAGCTCTTTTATGTCACGTATCATGATAAGAAAAGTCCAGGTGTTGGTCCCATTTACAAAAATATACTCTGGATCAAGTTGCATCAATATGGTCAATTTAGTTATATCTCCTTGACTGGTAAATTATTTTTGACTCTTTCAATAAGAATCACCTTGATGGCCAGCTCAGTGGTGTGAAGAGGTGAGGCACTGGGCATTGTACTGGTGACCAGGTTTTAGGAATGGACCAGGGCAGTGGGGGTTGGCCAGAAAGGGAGAGAATTCAGCCTCCAGTGGACAACTCTCCAGAGGGGGCATAACACCTGGTCCAGGCCTGGCCCCTAACGATGGCTTAGTCAAGGCAGCCAGGCACTATTAGGCAGTGGGCAAGGGGAGTGGCAGCCATTGACATCTCTGCACATGGGAGTTTGTGCAGAGATGTCTTGGGTGGCATAACATGCCTGCTTACCTAGGAATAAAAAACACTGAAGGAGAAAAAGCAGATCCCAGCTGCTAAGACATTTCCAGGAACTCACAGGCCACATAACCAGTGAGCACCCAGGACACAGAACAGAAGCACAGTCATAAGTCTCAACGAAAAGCTGGGTGATGGAGTTGGGCTGGCTAGAGCCAAATGGCTGAACCAGGGACTAGTTAAGGGAAAACAAATTAACTACATAGAATCATCTCTACATGCAGTCTGTCAAGTTCGGAATATAGGACAACCTATAGACAACCTACACCATGGCTTTAAGCAATGTAGGTTATGTTTGTCTTATTTCCTGACTCTTTTCCTGTCCATCAGCACTTTTTTAGATAAAGGTACACCATGGCTTTAAGCAATGTAGATTATGCTTGTCTTATTTCCCGACTCTTTTCAAGTCCATCAGCACTTTTTTAGATAAAGGTACATAAGTTGACATGTTTTATTTTTACTTTAGCAAGGTATTTGACTTCAGTCCCCATGACATCTTGCACATGAAAACAATTTTGCCTTTATTTGGTAATAATAGCATTAAGTGGGTCACAAACTGACTTCAGGGTTGAACCAAAAGTTTTAGGGTGCATTGAATGCCTTCAGCAGAGACACAAGTTAAAACAGATGTCTCTCAGAGATTTCTATTGAATCTAACACTATACTTCATTTCCATTTCTGATTTATGGTACTCAGTAATATTAATAATACGGTAATTAATTTTTATGATTATAGCAAACCTAGAAGTGAACCAGCACTGTGTAGAAAAAAACTCACTTCAGAAAGACCTCGATACATTATCATATTGGACCAATAACAATGGTAGGAAATTTAATGTTGACATGTGCAGCATTATGCATATTGAGGAAAAACAATATTGGAGAGCAACATGTTATTTTAATGGTGTTTAACTGAAAGAAAGCAGTGAATAATAGGATCTTGATGTTGTTATCAGTAACAATTTTAAATCAGAACACAGCGAAATGAGCTGATTACACAAAAAGCTAGGAATATATCTGGAAGTATAAAAAGGGCCTTTGCAAAGTGTTCAGAATTTGCTCCATTAACAGTATGTTTGACTACATCTTGATTATTCATCCCAGTTCTGCTCACCCCATTATAGAAAACATGTTAATATGCTGGAAAGGGTACAAGGGAGGGCTACTAAACTAATCAGTAGACTTGCAACCCAGCCTTATGTTTCAAGGTTAATTCCCTTAGATTCTACAGTTTAGAGATAATACAGATTAGGGAAATCTGCTTTTAATCCTTAGAATAGTTTATGACAATGTTTTAATGAATGAGATTGACTTGGAATTTTAAATCCATCAAGTTTAATAAAAGAGCACACTTATCATAAATTAATCAGAAACCATTTAACAGAACTGCAACAGGGCACTTTTTCATGTCTGTGCAGCGAGGGAGTGGAACAAACTCCAACAGTTATAGGAACATCTCCAATCATAAATACTTTTTTAAACCAGAGTAAACAATGTATAGATATAAAATACATACTAGTATCTAATTGCTAAGACAACAGTAGGGCATTCTTGATTGGTTAATTTTGCCTTCTTATGTCTCTCATACCATTGCATGAAGCATTGTATGATTCTAAAGAGGTTAGGACTTTATTCATTAACCTGACCAAGGCAGAAGAAGTACAGTACTATGCCTTTTTTGAAAACCAAACTGTTGGAATGACATTTCACTTGCATCCAGTTACCCAACGTGTTATTTAAATACACATTTTCAAGAACTCTTGCCAAAACACGAAGAATTGGCAAGGTTAGAGGAATGGTCAAATGTATGGCAGCTTAGATTCAATGCTAAGAAGTGCAAGGTAATGCACCTGGGAAATAAAAACCCAAGGGAAGAGTACACAATGGGCAATGGGGGGTGAGATACTAACAACAAAAAAAATGGAAAGGGACCTGGGGGTAGTTATATCAGATGACTTAAAGCTGGGCAAGCAATGTGAGGGGGCAGTAAGGAGGGCTGGGGATACTGGGATGCATAGGGAGAGGCATCACCAGTAGAAAACAGGAAGTTGTTATCCCTCTCTACAGACAGCTGGTGAGACCCCATCTGGAGTACTGTGTGCAGTTCTGGAGACCCAATCTCCGCAAGGACATAGACAGGATGGAAGCTGTCCAGAGGAGGGCAACTAAAATGGTGCAGGGTCTGCACTGGAAGACATATGAAGAGAGACTGAAGGAGCTTAATATGTATAGCCTCGAGGAAAGGAGGGAGAGGTGGGACATGATAGAAACTTTCAAGTACCTCAAGGGAATCAACAAAGTCCAAGAGGGTAGCATCTTTCAAAAAAGAGATGTGGAAGAACAAGAGGGCACAATTTGAAGATAGAGGAGAGGGCGGCTCAGAGGTAATGTAAGCAAGTATTTTTTCACAGAGAGTGTTGTGGATGCATGGAACAGCCTTATGGAGGAGGTTGTGGAGTCAAAAACAGTGGTTGAATTCAAGCATGCATGGGACAGTCATAAGGCAATTCTAGGGGGTGGGGGTAGAAAGAAGTAGGCTGCTGGTTAACTAGGATCTGCAGCTTATCCATTAGGTAGGGAAATGGGCAGACTGAGTGGGCCAAGTGGTCCTTATCTGCCATCAGATTCTATGTTTCTATGTTTCTATGTAATAGGTATGTATGTATAGTTGGAGGCCACAGAGCTGAAACCAGATTTATAAAACATAATGGGACCAATTCTAGAAGGGTTGGCACAAGTCACGCCAAAGCCAACTTGCATCAAATGCCATTGCGCCAAGGACCCTGTGCCTGATTCTCTATCAGGCAGGGTCCTGGCAGCTAAATCCTGTGACTTACGCCAACAGGAGACTTACGCCAAATAGAGGGTGCAATTGAAGAGAAAGCTGCATGCCTGTGGCTTTGCCCAGTAGAATGGAAGAAGCACCCCTCCAGCCCTGAACCCCCAAGATAGTGAAAAATAGCCCCCATCTCAGCCCAGAACCCATGAAAGGCTAATACAATTCCCCTTTCTAGCCCGATCCCCCATAGTTTTGATATACCCCCAACTCGCCCTGAGCATCCTTAGTAGTGATATGATCCCCCTCCCAGCCCCAAGACCTGATCCCCACACCCACACCCCACAACCACAGGAGTAGTATGTCAGCCTTTAAAAATAAAAAAGTAAACAGATCCCTGTAGACCCATATCCCTAGTAGTCTAGTGGCCTCCCAACTGGCGGTGCTAGACCACCCAGCTCCCTCCTCCCATACCCAGCTGGTGAATGACACAGCACACCTCTCATCACCATGGCAAGCCACCAACTGACCTCCGCTAGGAGTACATACTATAATTATTATGCACTCAGGTGCCTCCTGTGCAGAGCACCATGAGCTTTTTTTCTTGATCCTAACCCTTGCGATCACCTACAATGTTATTTCTAACCTAACTTTGGTACCCATCTATATTATTGAGAAAAAAACTATCATAAAACATTTATAAAATACTCCAATTATGGTAGAACTAGAATATTTTACCACCAAATAAGACTGGAGGATGCCTGGAATCTTTTAAAGAGAAAAAAAACAGGGTCAGAATTTTGCCTCATTTTGTTACACTGCTGCTTTAAATTCAATTTTGTATTTCTTTTTAGAAAACCATTTTCTTAATCTCTAACAGGTTATGGATCTCAGATACATTCTTATTTCTTAAATTTGATGTCAAATAATAGTATTGCAGTAAATTAACAAAAACAAATGATTATAGGTATCAGCAATCACCATATTATCAGCGAACACTGATCCTTTTTTTCTTTTGGTAACCCGGTAAGGCCCACTTGGCACAGGGGCCTGTTTTCTGGGCAAACCAGGAGCACTGGGGAGGTTAACTGACTTGTTCAGAGTCACACAGAATGGAAGTGGAGGTTGTGGGAATGAAACCCAGATTTGCTGGCTGTACCAAGCTCATTCACTGCTCATTACTCTAACCTCTGGACTACACTGCTAACCCATACAGCTAGGCTATACTACTTTGGAACAGAAGAGACATGGCACTAGAAACAGAGTCAGTCCTAAACCCTTTTGCATTTTTTAAAAGCTTTCTAGGATTATACAGTGATACAATTTAGATCAAGGCTTGTCTCTTTTTAATGGCAATTTAAGTAAATCTGAAGTTATACAAGAGAAGAGCTGCTCCCTATTCTTGTATTTGTAAGTAGGGCATACTTATCTGTTATCTTAATAACATACTGATTAAAATGATCAACTGCAGTCTTATCATCTGTCTTTGAATAAAACCAATCACAGTCCATATTTCTTAAATCATTTACAAGTGTTCCCTTATCCAAGATGTTAAAAGTGTTAGCCCTAATTTTAAGGTCAGAATGTTTAAGATGTTTTATTTCTCAGGGATAAAAGGCAGTTCAGTACTCAATGATGTGATCAGAGGTTGCTCCAAATTTTTGAATTTGATTGGGCCTAGTAGTTAATAACCAATCAGTTAGAAAGTTATTTTAAGTTTTAGAATTCATTCTGGCAAAGCTACTAATAAGCTGAATTAAATTTAATGAATCCAGTGAAGGTGGGTTCTTCTTATTTTATCTTCTTCAAGCCAATTGATAGTCATGCTACCCAAGATTACAGTACACACTGCTTACCCTAGCTGCCAAAAATGACCAGAGATTCAAAGACTTGTTTAGCAACACGAATATTTCCTGGTGGAATGTAAACACAGAAAATGAAAAGAGATGTTCCTGTGATTCCACCAAATGCATGTTATAACTCAATGGGGCCTTGCTGGCCTCCTCCACCAAACAACACAACAGAGGCTAAGAAACCTAGGGGAAAAAGTAAGGGGGTTGTAGATTTACATTACTAGTGGATGGTACGCACCAAAGCAAGAAGTCCTGATTAACAAATACCAGAGCTACAGGCGTAGCTTGTGGATGGTAAACATGACATGGTGGCAGTCAAAAAATACAGCAGCCGTGCAAGTGCACATCACAGAGAAATAGAAGAATGAGTTCTGATAGTTGAAAAGTACCTTTATTTTAACATTTTTAGAGATTTGGGGCCCCCATATTCAGAGTCAGATGCAACCACAGTTCAGCCTGTTGTGTTGCACCAAAATAATGTATGCCAGTTCTAAGCAATATTCAACCAGTTAGCATGCAGTAGAGGAGCATGTTAACTTACAAAATATTGGGTCATTTTGATGCTAAATGGACATGTGCTGTGCTGACAAGGGCCAAGGCTGCTTGTGACCCACAAGAGATAGAGCTGCCTAAAATTGAATAGTGCCAGGGCTACTGTGGGTCTATATTCAGCCTGAGTATGTAACTGAACTCATTGGGCACACAAGGTACTAAGGGGCCACCACCATGCATATTTTGAGTTCATTTGCATGGGTGCAGCAGACCACTACTGCTAAGCAGTAACGTATCCCTGGTAGTGTAGAGGACCCTCCTGATCACCCCTGTATTTTAAATAATGACAGATCCTTGGTAGTCTACTGGACCCCCAATCCCCTCAATTCCCATTTATATGTAAACTCCCTGGTGTGCTAGTACCCCCATAACCAAGAGCAAATGACCCCCTCCAGTGTCAGTACCACCCTTCATCAGCCCACCCACTGAGCACCCCCAGTCCTCACCCCCTCACCCTGGTCAGCACTCATTGGGGTAATCATAGCAGATCTGCAGCCAGTAAAGTCTGTGGTTCACTTTCATGGAAGGCTGCCACCTGATAGTCAGAAAGTGTGATTCCAAGAACTGTACTTATTTGTGATCATGCTCTGTGACTGTAAAATGGCAGCTGGCCGAGAAGGTGAGAGGAGGGCTTTACCAGCTGCCAATCTTCTGTGATCATACTGTGAGTGTTGACCAGAGTGAGAGGGATATGCAACAGGGGTGCTCAGTGAGTGGGAAGATGGGGGGTGGCACATGCACATGAGGATTGTTGGTGCTTGGGGGGCACTAGTGCACCAGGGAGTTTACATATATAAACCACTTGTGGGGAATTGGTGGAGGAGGTCCAGTAAACTACCAGGGATGTGTCATTATGTACAATACATAGGTGATTAGGTGGATGGGAGTCCACTAGATATGTGGGTGCAGCTGCAATAGCATTTCAATAAGATGGACGTTTGAGCAGTGGTAAATAGCATTGTTCTCAGAGTTGCTTAGCACTGTCAAAACCATTTAAATATACCGCTGTGCATGAAAGATTCCCTCATTTCCATAGGTGCAGTGGTATGGTTAGCACAATCACACTACAAGGTTTGGGCAGCACAACAGGCCCCTCTGATATGGCCCTGTCAGGAGTGCAGGTGTAAACCCAGGTTAACATGGGAGCTAACTCATGAGTGGTTGTGTTAGCCTTTTGAATATGGTGCCCTTTAAACTTTACAGGGGTGCACAAGACTACCTCCTTAGCTGGCAGGTGTGCGTGTGTGTGTGTGTGTGTGTGTGTGTGTGTGTGTGTGTGTGTGTGTGTGTGTGTGTCTCACTGTAGAGCAATAGGTAGGATTGGGCAGTATAGTTGGGCCAGTAGACCTTTTTCAGCCATCATGTTCTATGCTTCTTTTTATGGCTGCATGGTAATAGCCATGCTACCATGTTGCTATTACATAACAGAGGAAGGGGCTGTGGAAGCCTATGACTGGATACCTAGACTGTATCCTTCCACAGTAGAATTGAAGCAAATGTGGTCATCGCCATTCCCCAGTGGAGTTTATAGTGTCTTATTGTTATTAAAAAAAATGGTCTATGAAATTATACAGTCTGACTGGCTCTCAGCATTGCAAGGCCCTTACATTAATATCTTTTACTCTGCTATGTACAGCCTGACCACCATGGCACATGTATTCTTCCTTGATCAGAACACAATGAAGTGATGTCCAGGCTGTCTGAATTTCTCTTAGAGGTTTTAACTGTGTTTTGTCTTGGGTCATTCAAATTTGACCAGTAAAACATCAATAAAAACAATGGGTAATGTTTCTCTATGTATATTTTCTTTTCTGTTTACAACGGTGCTTTATTCATTCTAGGGGAGCTTGCAGATTGTCCAGATGACTCCTACTGGGTTACAAGAAAATATACATAGGGATGGGGGCAGTCCAGTCCTGAAAGGGAATGTCTTGTTTAAGGTGTAAAGCTTGGATTCAAACTGATTTTGAATACTGGCAAATATTCAAAAACAACTCGGTAACATAGCATCTTGAATGGGTCTGACAAAGTAATGGAATGCTACAACACTTTACTCATTGTACTCTAGTGGAATAAAGTAAAAGAAGAATATACTTTATAGTGGAATGGTGTTCATCCAGTTTTTTTTTAATTGACATGTATTCTTTCTGTCAACATTTCATCCTCTAGCACTGTTGAATGACTAGAGTGATGCACTGTTATTCTAAACCAGCATTCTTAAACAGTTGATGAATTAACTACTTTATTAAAAGTCTCCCTTTCAATGAGGGAAACATTCAAAAGGCACACTTCTAACATTTTTCATTTGTACCAATTGCTTTATAGTAGCAATAAGGCCCTCCCAGGACTTATATTAACAATCAGTTAATCATTTCCTAAGACCTATATGGCACAAGGCTGCAACTCATATCCCATGACACCTCTTGGGAGTGATTTATAGTTTATTAATCTAAACTCCGGTCATGCCTTATTGCTTAATTGTCTAGTGAAGGATCCTCACCTCAGACCATGCTGAATGGCTTTACATCCTTCACTGATCCTCCAGTGACTATGGCTTCTCCCAGACTACTTGCACCATGAGGGCTGGCTTCTAAAGCCTGTTATAGGGAACAATCCATGAAGGAACTTGGAGAAGGACCAGATTTATATAAGAGCACCAGGAAAGTAAGCATGCATGAGGGGTATAGTGGGATCATAGGAATCTGAAGTGACTTGAAGTTGACTGACAACAAAAAAGTGAATTTAAAAAAAAGTATAAGCTGAATTATTCATGTGGCTGTTGGTGTGGTAACATTGAGAAATATATTTAAAGAAAGTGATTAAAACCCAGATGTGAATCCATGTCTGTAGTAAAATGTCAATACATCAACCAGCTGGACACACATTATTTCTTCATCTATGGCATTATTCAGTTGTTGCTTTTAGTACGAATTGCATGTGTGGGTACACATACACACACAAACACACACACTTTTCAGTTAAATGGGGTTTTGCATGATATGCAGCACATTCTGGAAAATTAGTGTTTTTGTCTACTTTCAAAATCATTTCAGGTAAGCTCCCCAACTATTTGACCCACTTTCAAATTACATACTACCATTCTAAGTAGAAGGGTGTAAAGTGTATACTTGCTGCTTAAGAAAGAACCTAATTGGGAAGAACAATAGTCTGAAATGATACTCTACTGTATCTTAGTTATGCAAAAGGTCAAAGCTATTAAATTCCAAATTCAGCATAATCCGTCTTCACATTAACCAGGTCAAGCCTTGACCCATTACATCTACACAACAGATTTCACAAATGAATCAAATAAGTCTACCTTTTTAGTGTTGGTCAAGCAGCTCTGTTGCTAATCACAACAGACACCTGCTTGCAGTGCTTCAGAATGTATCCGGTCCAGGAAGTTGGTATGGATTTCAGGTTACATGGCGTGCAAAGGCCATGTGATTCATCCTACCAGGAATTGGACCACATCACTTTTTGGCATATGTCTTCTTGTTATGGCAGATAGAAATTATGAGATCAGTGGATTTTTTTCTCTCCTTGTTTCCTGTCTCTTTCTTTTCTCCAGTTTCTATGATTTGAGTTCTAATCTTCTGACATTGTTATTTAAATGTGTGTGGTACATACACTGTACTTACCAGTATGTTCTATTTAAACTGCTTAATACAGTACACTTTGTTACAGTGAGCTATGCCCACATTTGTCAAGAATTGCAAAGCAAGGTTTTGAAAAGTGAAGCTCATTATCCTAGTCTCGACATTCATCGTCGTTGCAATGGTTTTCATAAGGGTGCCTCCCTTACTATTGTGTCTACCTTAATAGGTTGATTATATAATAATTTGCCTGCATGGGCTTGATATCTGATAATAATTCAAATGATAATTAACTTCCACTGGGCAGTAGTTATGTATAAATTAACAGTTCTATATAATACAGTTCTTTCTAATAAATAAATTAGATTACTATTTGTGCATCTTGGAAACATCCTAGAAGGACCTTATTTCCTGAAAAGGAACCCAAAAAGTAGGAAAGATGCCATGCAAAATGTTGCAATGTTCTTTTTACTGGAACGTGCGTGTCACTAGAACCAGCATAATTCTGTTATTTTGACTTTTCTTTTTGTATGCATATTTACCCAAAATAGATGATAGTTAAGAGGACCTTAGTGGGATTTGAACATACTTTATAATCTTCTAGTTGCAAGAAGGGATTGGTGAAGTTATGGAAATTCTTTTCATGAAAAATCTTCATGAAGGGTCCCTGGCTCCACTTTGTCCACGGTCTCACTTTTCACTTGGCAATGTACTCACCATTACCCATTTAAGAAGTTGCATAGTAGCATTTCACCAGCAAAAGTGTTCACAATTACCACTATGTACAGTTTCAACCAGCTAAAGTAGCACTTCACCAGCAAAAACTATTTAATGCATTGTTTTTAAATGGCAAAATATTTTTCTTCAGTTTGTAATCTACCACCCAGCCACTGTTACAAAATGTTCCCTCCCCTCCCACAACCCAGACCTTTTTAAATAACGTATACCCTCCCATGATCTAGACCCCCCCCCCACAGTACTGGTAAAGATTTTGATAACAGCAATGTACTGACCATATGAGATCAACTTTCTCTAGCTAAATCACAAGTTAAGTTATAGTATGTCATGTCTATAGAATACTGCCTTTTATTCATTAGCCTTGTTGTTCATGTACTTTCCAGCCCATAAAATAAATAATTTTGAAATACACATTCTTTTTTTACATAAGTACTTTATGTGCTTTCTCCCACACTTGTCATGTCAGTGAAGCAGTACAAACACAGCACCAAGCTCCCCATACTTCCCTGCCCCCAAATCATATAAAGTGTAGTGAATCCCCATCCTGCAACCATTTGGCACCTAACCTTCCTCCTCCACCCAGACCCAGATTAAAGGAAACATGTGACAGTTTGACTCCTGACTCATAAAAATAGAAAACCATCCAACACTGGAGGGAGATGCCCTGTTTTATCAGTGTCCTGCTGAAGAATGAATAAACTATTACATCATCACCTATAATATATGGAAAAGTGTAAGATCGCCCATACACAACAAGGCTATTCTTACACTGAGCGGTTTCCATGATGAGGAGGACCTCAAGCATGAGCTCAAGAGGTTCCAATGTCATCATGTAAACCATGAGGTGATGAGTAGCCATTGAGTGCATAGTGTATGATCCTTAAAAATGAAGACGGGCTTACTTTTCCCTTAAAGTGAGGTCAGAATCTATCCTCTGAGAGAGATGCACTTCAGGGATGTGTGCTCAGTGGTGGCTGTCCCATGTGATGGATCAGCTGCCTTCAGAACCAATGAACTGTGCTGAATGGGTCATTACTGCAGCAGAATAACCTTTTAAACTCCACTAATTTCAGTCAAGAATGATGCAAAACCATACACTATAACAGCTGGCTGGCTGACAAGCTGCCATTATTGCAGTCTTGTTATGCATACTGTGTGGCCACATGTGTGTGCAGTCTGTAGTGACAGCCTCCTTCACCTTTTGTTGCAAAATGCCATGCAAGTGGTTAACACCATGGTACTTGGAAGAGGGTAGCCATGTTGTACCATGGAGTAAGTACCTAGAGCAACTCCAGATGCAAACCACCCACCCTGAACAGGAATACTAAAGACTGGACAGCACCAGATCAGTTCTGTCTCATGTGGGTATGCCCACAGCCCTTATCATCTGACAGATTATCAAGCTGGGCTGCACCATGCACTGCAGTGTGAATGACAGACAGTTCAATGTGTGGCAGGGGGAAGGATTTATGGTGTGCAAAATCCCAGCCTCCAGGGCTAATTCCATGGGAAGTACAACTACACCTAACTGCCACATGGGTAGTGCCCTGGCGTGCTGCATCCCAGAGGCTGCGGCAAACATCCATGGGCCCATTTAATAACTATTATTTATGAGTAAAATAAGCCACTAATATATTTTCATATGCCATTTATTCTGGCTGTGTCTTAATTGGTGTGTGGTGTGTGTATTGTCTATGTGTGTCATACATTGTGGGAAGGTCAATATGGTATATGACTTACTGGCCACACATATGCAGTTTCTGGTACTGTATGTTATGTATGATCGTAATGGGATGCAGTGGTAACATGTTCATGTGTACTGTACTGCTACTGGTCAGTATTGTCAGTGCACATTTTATTTGGGTCTTCTCAGTGTTACTGTAGCCCCAGAGCTCATGCCTGTATTCCACATATGTAAACACCTACTGTGTCTGTCTCAAGCTCTGAATAAGCATTTACAGAAGCAGAATGTGTGCATATTCATGGCTGCTACTGTGCGGGCAGGATGTGCAGTGCCATCTGCATTCACTCCCACTCTATGCATATTGCACTCTGTAGGTATATTTATTTTTTTATTTGTTTTGTTACACAATTTTTGGCTTGGAACAGCACATTGAGCTGAAGTTCACTTCTAGGTGCACCCAGGAGCATAGAGAGGTTAAAGGACTTGCTCATGGTCATATACAGTAGTATTCAAGTAAAGGTTGTGTGAATCAAACCAGGTCTGCAGGATATACCAGCCTCATTCACAGCTCATTGCTCTATCCTCTAGGCTATACTGCCAGCCCTCTCTTTATCTATGTGTTTCATTGTGTTCTACAACTTTGCCAACACACTGTCACTACATGACAATGCAAGCCTCCGGGGGGTTTGGTGTCGTGAGCCCACATACTGCTCACATGTAAATAGGATTTCTGTGTCAATACATATAGTCACTGGGTTATTCATAATTGCTGGGTAATTATGTCATCTTGTTAAGGACACTGACAAAGTCAAAAAGTTATGACATCCTCACAGAACCATGCCTGCATTAACATTCTGTCAGTTACCTGCCAGTTTGAACTGTGTCAGTTGAAGGGACAAGAAGCTTGCCTTAGAGGGTCTTCATCTCAATTTGTGCTTTGTAATTCATTTTCCTTCCCTTCAGAGACTCACAGCAGAGAAATTTTGTCCTCTGTGAACAGTATTTTTACTTTCAAATTGGGCCTTTTTTGTTGAAAGTTCATTGGTGTCCTGTTGTTTTAGACTTTTTTCTTGTAGAGGCATGAATGTAAAACCTTTCGCTACAAGTGGTCTGTTTTTAAGCCAGGTGTCTGAGGTAAGTGTGTGATATTTTCTTAATCAGAGCTGCTGTCCTCATTCAGCATCACATGTTCAGTTTTTTTCCTCAGGTTAAACCACAAGGCTTGTGGAACCCACATCAGCTTGTTGGTATTTGCTTGGGTTTTAGTCAAATTATTAAATGAATTTAGAGTTTCCATTAATTTACACAAATAAAATGGCTATTCAGAGTAAGGTAGATCTACTGGTATATCAAGATCAGTAAATAATTCCTTGTATAATAAATCCACAAGCAAAAATTACCAGACGCGGTTGTCCTCAACTGCTCATCTTTCAAAGTGCTATAATTTAGATTGCTGTGGGGTAAACAGGAGTATGATGATAATGACAGTAGTCAAATTTGCTACATACCACATTGTTAGTTGTAAGCTTGGTCACCTTGCAAGTGAGGAATAGTAAGACTCAGTTGAACATACACAACCAAAAGCAAAGGGAAAATCCCATGCTTCATGGACAAGTGTGAAAAAAAAGTTGCCACTTCTTAAATTGATAAGAGAAGAAATGTAACTTTAGTTTGGAAACAGGTTGCTGCTGTAATAGTATTAAAAAAAACACTAAAAAAAGATTTTTAAAAAGTGAATATTATAATCTGTATCATGTAACAGCAGCAATTGAATAACGGCACCGTCACAATAAGGCAAAGACAAAATAATGATCAGCACAACAGAGATCAGGACTACAGCTATTGTGAAAAGGGTGAATGACTTTATTTTATTTTTATGGGGCACTCTGCCCCCCCCCCCACACCCCAAGTTAATCAGTTGTTACCCAGGAACATAACTGCCAGTATGTTTTACATTTGGCTTTTGGTAACACCTGCTTTTCTATTTAGTATTTTGCTTTCAAGCTTGTTACTACTTGTATTATCACATATTCAGGGGTTACTTCTTTTTGTTGTATTAATAGGGCACATCTGGCTTGCCACAGGTAAAATTTACTGGCAGCAAAGATGTCTCATAAAGTGCTTTTGTCATATTTCCATAATTTAAAAGGTTATAAACCAAGTACCAAAATTCCATAAATCATTGGTACTAGTTTTGGGTCCGTGCATTTATTGTACAAAGCTATCCAAAAGGACAGAACGAATGAAGCAAAAAATGCACTATTGTTTCTAAATTGTTGATGCAGAAAGGTCTAGGGCACATCCTTTCTTCAAGGTCTTTATGTTTAAGATTGTTTCTGATCCCTGATCTACCATGGTAAATGAGCCAGACAGTGTAACACATTTGTTTAGGGATGCTTGTATCTTTCAATTGCAGTCAGGCTTCATTAACCTGAGCTTCTGAACACTCTGGTAATGCAGAGGGTATATATTGTATTTCTTCAATAATCTTCCTGTAAAATAATTTTCTAGAGTTGGAAGAGATGAATTGTTGAGTTATCTACCACTGTCTTAACTTAGGCCATGGACACACTACAGAACTATTTTTGAAAAACATTTTTAAAACCAGTTTAGCGAAACCATTTCAGTGCATCCACACTACTCAGCAACCATTTTTGATAATAGTTTAGTGTGTCCACACTGCTAATGTTAAACCTGTTCTCCTTGTAACTATTTTGTGTTAAGCCCATCAAACAGAACTGTGCTTGCCTGTACACACTGCAGATATAACTGTTTTAGTTAAACCATTACAGCTTAAAACATTTTTACTCCTCTCCAGACCTGTGAGTAAAACCATGCTAGTTCTAACATGCTGTTAAAAATGGTTTTAAGACTAAGTATCTAGCAGGGTTTAAAAACACTTTTTTTAAAATGTTTTAAGGGGCTTGTATCTGTCTGCAAACAGTGCTAGGAGGATTTAAAATGTTTTAAGGCACTTAAACAGTTTTAAGTTCCCCAATGTGTCCAGAGTCTTAGCTACACAGAGTTTAATGTAACATGGTAACTGTTTGGCATGTATAATCATAGAAACTGCTAAAGTTCCTGTACCCCATTTTTGTAACAGAGGGTCAAGCCAATGACCTAATATATTATGCCATCCAAGTTGTCCTCTTTTTAAAATATCTACTAGGTTTCTGTACAAAAAAATGCTGTGAAAGAATACTATGGGATTTATCATTCTGATACCACCCATATTATAATCATAATATGGAAAATTCATTCTGATAGGGTTAAGCTTGCTACCCCACAGCCTCTGGAAGAATACATTTAACACCTGTGCCTCCAGAGCAAAGGGTATGGGGAAAATGTTTGCTAAATGCAAACATTGAGGAACAGTAAACGTTTTTATTAAATAAACCCTTTTCTTTTTGGAAATTATTTTATTTTTCCATTGGTGGACAATTAGCCGTCCTTTTTGTAGTGTTAATTACCAATTAATTCTAGCATTGTTTGCTGTACCAAAGGTGATTCCTAGGATTGTTATAGGTCCTTCCTTGATTTGTATGTTTGCTATAGTAGGCAAGTGTGATGTCCTAAGATCTGGGTTGATTTGTATCCTTGACTCTTATCATAGGTTAATTTGGCACCTGAGATGTTTTCATATTTTTGTAGTGTTTAAACTATTTCTTGAATTGTTTCTTCAGACTGGATACTTAATACTAAGTCATCCGCATATGCACTTATGTTAGTTGGGGAATGTCCTGTTACTGATATTCCTGGGATGTCTCTATTATTTTGTATTTGCCTTATGAACAGGTTGATAACAAATAAGTATAAGACTGGATTGAGTGGGCAGCCCTGCCTCACCTCTCTTTTTATTTGGAATTCCTTCCCTGATGTTTTATTTATAAAAGGTTGAGCTTGTGCTCTCTGATATAGCAACTGTATGCATGTAACTAATGAATCTGGCACCCCATGAATTCTTAATATCTTAAATAGAAAAAATATAGCTGACCTTGTTAAAGGCCTTCTGTTGGTCAAGCGATAGAAGCAAGCCAGACCCTTGCCTTGATAGTCCCAACATAATAATATCCCTTAAAAATGTTAAGTTATTAAAAATAGATCTATTTGGAATGCTGCAAGTTTGCACTATTGAGATTTGCTTTTCTGCAATTTTAGTCAGGCGTGATGCTAAAATACTGGACAGCATTTTATAGTCCACATTTAAAATACTTATAAGTCTCCAGTTTTGTAGCACTGTTCTGTCTCCTTTATAATGTAGTAGAATAATCAGTGCTTTGGGGAAAGATACAGGAATAGTGGGGGATTTTAAGAGGGAGTTAAATAGCATAGCAAGTGCTGAACTGAGTTTATGCTAGAATGTTTTGTAAAATTCTGCTGTCAGGTCATCTAAGCTGGAGTTGTATTCAGTTTCAGTTTTTGTAATAGCTAGGGTGACTTTCTCTGGGTAAATTTCCAATTTTATTTGATTAGCTAATTCTTCTGGTAGTTTGGGAATTTGTAAGTCCCTAAAAAATCGTCATCCCATTCTATATCTATGTCTTCACCTAATTGTCATTGTAGATAGTTTTGAATTTCATCTTGAATTTTTTTGGGGTCCTCGATATGTCTGGGGTCATTCCTGAACTGTATAGAGTATATGGTTGTAGATTTTATTCTATCAGCACAACTCTTGAAAGTAGCCAGGGATGGCTGGTACCCTGAGTGCCAAACTGGGCTTCCATTTTTAAACTCATATAACTGTTGCATTGGAACTTGGACATCTCTTTGTTGGTATTTTTTATTTGAGTATTTAGGTTTCTTTCCTGTTCATGTGCTACTGATATAAGTTGTTGTAGCTGGTTTCTTAAGATTAAATATTGAGCATATTGGTGTTGTCCTTTCTGAGTGGCATGTTTTATGAATCGGTTTTTAAGAGGATCACATGATGCAGTGCTGTGAGTAACAGCTCTGTATAACTGCTCCCTCTATCCAATGCTTAATCTTGCTTTTAAAATGTCTAATTTAGCATTATTCTGCTCACCTTTGGTTTGGTCTGTTGCCTTTTACCACTGGGAAGCTCCATTGGGGTAAGAATGGAAGTTGAGATGCATCTTGCCCTGCCGAAGCATACACTGTCCTCGACCCCAGACAAAACAGCAAGACAGCCAAGGCCCAACCAGGTGCCAGTGGCAAATCCCATACTGCTACCACTGCACAGGCCTCAGAGGCAACTCCAATCACACTTGAGCACTTCCTCTCAGAATGTAGCCCTTTTCAGGATGATTTAAGATCGCTTACCACAGAAGTCAAGCAGATGGCAACCGCGCTCGATGATATCTTTACGAGGATGGCAGATAATGAAGCATGCCAAATTTCCCTGGAGAAACAAGTGGAATGCATGAACACTGAAACTGTGGACAACAGGCACAGAATAAAAAAAATGGAGGCCAAAATTGAGGACCTGGAGGAGAGGAGTCACAGAAACAACATTGTTGTAATTGGACTTCCAGAGAAAGAATGGCCAATACTAATTTTTTTGTTCAAAAGTTAATAGAAAAACTAGCCGGTCCCTCCCCTTTTGGCACAGCCTATACCATTGAGCGGTCCCACAGAGCCCTTAGACTGATGCCAGCACCTGGTGCCGCTCCACGTCCCCTATATCTACATTTTTAAATTTCCTGGAGAAGCAATATTTCTAGGGGAAAGTGAGAGACCTACAAGAAATTCCATGGGAAAGCATCAGAATCATTTACCCTGGATTTGCCTGGAGCAGTTAGGCATCAAAGGATTCAATTCCATCCTATTGTCTCAAAACTCATAGCAGCCGGAATAAAATTTAAAATGGCATACCCGACTGCAGGTCCTGATAGCTGTCAACAGGACCACCTTTGAGGAGACAGAAGCAGCACAAAACATGCTGCATGCAGCCTTTCCAGACCTATTCCATACTCACTGAGCAATGTCTGCAGCAGGCCCTACCTATTATCCCACTGGATTTAAAAGGGAATAACAGGGCATTTTGATGAGTGGCTGAATTATGATTATGGGGCAACCTTATATCTTTTCAGAAGTTCACATAAGTATCTGGCCAGGTTCTAGCCAGTGTAACTAACCTTCACAGAAGCCCCAGTTTTCGTTGTGTATTCTAGAAATTAAGATTTTTCTTACTTGGGGGCATTCTGGATTGTTGGATTTTGAGAGTTTCCACATGACGTTGTGACTCTTTTTTCTTATGTAGACTGTTTACTTCCCTGAACTTTGCAATGTGCACCATTCCCAGAGAAATTTATTTTAATTTTGATTCGAGCATGCAACAGAGTAGCCCCACAATCCCCTTTGTAAATTCTGGTAATGCTTGCTTGTCTCCACTTGTGGGACTGTGAGCTATGGGCTTAGGAGTCTCTCTTAATCATAAATGTGTTTCGCCTTGAACAATAGAATTTTTGCCTGACAGTTGTTATTCCATTGACTTTTCTTTCTTTAATCATGATGATCAGCCTTATTTTTGGTCAATGCAAAGTTTGAGGCATTTTTTTCTTTTCCTTTTAGGGTGAATTCATGATCTCAAGAATGATGTCACATTGGTGTAAAGATACATGGAGACATTATATAACCTCAAGTTGTGGGTCTATGTTTTTGTTATAGCTACTCATGGGGTTTATCATGACAGGTCTAAATGTCTCAGGACTGTTTGCCAGGAATAATACTTTTACTTTAGATGATATATTATATTTCAGTCTCATATAAGTTTGGGGTCACTGTTGGGTGGAGGGAGGGTGGTACTGAAGGGGCAAACTAGTGAGTTCTGCAGAACGCTACTGTAGCAGTATGGGGAGGTGGGAGGGCTGGGTTGTTTCAGTTTTACAGGACATTTGTTTGGCTATTTGTATTGAATGGGTTACTGGGAGGTAGAGAAGGTGTGTCTGAGGGTGGGGAAAGCACAGGAAAGATATGTAAAATAGTTCCAAAATTGTATTTATTCACTATTGTCTTGGAATTTTTCAGGTTCTATTTTGTTAGGGAAAATGGCTAGAGATGTGCATATTGCTACCTGGAATGTGAATGGGGCAAGAAAGAAGTTTAAACAATATAAAGTGTTGAAACATTTAAATATTTTATCACTGGAAATCTCCTTTATTCAAGAATCCCATTTGATAGACTCTGAGACGCTTCAGTTTTGGAGACAGCAAGTGGGACAGTTTTTTTTGACTGAGGGCTCTACCAACAGTTGTGGAACTATGATTCTAATAAATAGAAGAGTCCCCTTTTCATCCATGCAGATTATCAGAGATCCTGGGGTAGATTCATATTGGTACAGGGCACAATGTTTACCAAAGAAATACTGCTGGGCAGTATCTATGGTCCCAATCAGGATACTTCTGGGTTCTTTACCCAACTTATCCTAACCCTAACCCCCTTTTTAGCTATCCCAATGATCCTTGGGGAGATCTTAATCTAGTTTTTGATCCGTCATTAGACCGAACTGGTCACCATCGAATAGGACTGTCCCCAGCCCAACATGCACTCTGTGAACTGATGGATCAGGTAGGTCTGTGCGATATCTGGTAGGTTCTCCACACAATGGATAAAGTATATACTTACACCTCCCCAGTTCACAGATCCTCTTCCCACATAGACTACCAGATTTTCTCCAATTCACTCATTCCCTGGGTTTTAGATGTTTTGATTTGACCCAGCCCTCCCTCAGACCACTCCATGGTTGTATGTCATCTTTCCCTGCTATCTATACCTAAAGGCAGTGTTCTCAATGGAAATTTAATGACCAGTTGCTGAAAGACCCAGAAATTGTCCAAACTCTTCAAGACCATATAGCGCTCTTTACTGCAACCAACTACGGATCCATTGAATGACCTGGCATGGAATGGTGTACCCTTAAGATCTACCTAAGAAAGATCCTGATTGGCTTAGCATCTAGAAGAAAGAAAATTAGGGAACACCAGTTGTTACAGCTATTGTCCTGTATTAGGATTCTGGAACAGAGCTTATCCCCACAGTCCCCGGAGTCTCTTCATCAGGAAGTAATCAGACTGAGAACTGCCTACCTAGAGCTACTGAGAGAAAAGGCAGAGTATGCTATACTTAGGAAAAAAGCTTCTAATACAGACCAGGGCAAAAAGGCAGGATGCCTGCTGGCCCTTAGGATAAAACAACAGGAATCTTCTCATTTGATAGCCTTAATACACTCTCAAGTCTGATGGTTCCCTGACAGCTTCCCCAAAGGACATTATATCAGAGTTTGCTGGTTATTATAAATCTCTGTATGGCCCATTGCCTAACCCCCATGCCGAACAGGCACTAGATAATTATCTTGAAGAGGCTAATTTGCCCCATCTCTCATAGGAACAGCAGAATTTATTGTTACACCCATCACAGAAAGGGAGCTGGAGGAAATAATCAGTGAACTTCGTAAGAATAAGACCCCAGGGATGGTTGGTTACTTGGCTAATATTTATCAAAAGTTTTGTAAGCAGCTCATCCCTTTGCTCCTTCCCCAATATCAGCATATGCTATCTGGGATCGAAGCTGACCCCACCTTTTTGAGGCACTGATTGTCCTATTATCCAAACCTGGTAAGGCTCCTTAACTGGTCACCAATTACTGTCCCATTTCTCTTCTTAACCAAGACATACAAATTTTAACTAAATTATTTGCCAATTGTCTTAATTTAATACTCCCAGTTCTTATTGGACCAGAACAGGTGGGTTTCATTAAAGGAAGATCCTCGGCAGGCCACCTTCGCACCCTGTCTCATGTCTTCTCGATCTACAGAGATGTCCCTTTCCCCGCAGTTCTGGTCTATCTGGATGCAGAGAAAGCCTTTGATAGGGTGAACTGGCATTATATGTTTTGGATTCTCAAGGCTTATGGCTTCCCATTAAAGTTCCAACATTGGATCCATGCTTTGTACCGATTCCCTACAGCTCGAATAACTGGTAATGGGGTAACCTCAGACCAATTCACACTGTACTCAGGCATGAGGCAAGGCTGCCCCTCTTCCCACTACTCTTCAACCTTTATCTTGAGCCATTGATCTGTACACTGGTCAACTGCCAGTCGATTCGGGGCATCCCTGTACAATCTCAGGAAGTAAAGGTCTCGGCATATGCAGATGACCTCCTTCTCCAACTTTCCCATCCAGTCACATCCATCCCCACAATGCTAGAAATTATCAAAAAATTCAGTCAACTATCAAACTACAAACTGAATGTTAGTAAGACAACTGTTTTTCCCCTTAACCATAAAATATTTAAACCGGCCATGTTAGCACTAGGACTTTCCTGAAAACAGGATTCCCTAAGATGTCTAGGTATTGAACTCACAGGATATTCAGGTAAATGTTTAAAACTTAATTTGGATTCCCTGGTATACACAATTAGTCCAGACTTGAATCGCTGGTCCACCCTCCTGATCTCCATTTGGGGCAGGATTAATGTACTTAAAATGAATGTTTTCTGATGCCTGTTTTACCCTTTTAGTCTACTTAACATGTGGCTCCCTTTGTCCTGGTTTGAAAAAGTACATAGCCTTTTCATTAAATTTATCTGGTCCAATAAGACACCTACATTAGTTTTCCACAAGCTAGTTGCTCCCAAATTTAGACGAGGATTACGTCTACGTCATGTAAGTCTATATTTCTGGGCTAGTCATGTCAATAAATATCTTAGATGGCTTCCACCAGAACCTCCCTCTTACTCCCCAAAGTGACTAAAAATTGAACTAGCCCAGATTTGATCCCGTGGTCTATCCCCAGCTGCACTATTACATATAAAGGAAAGTGCTCTTCCTGCTAAATTGAGAAACATCCCAATTGTTATAACAATCAAGGTCCACTCCCAACTTTGCAATTTTCTCAAATATAAACACACCATTGATCCATCACAACCTATGTGAGTCAATCCTAATTTTAAGATTGATAGCAAAGTTCTTTCTTCTGGTTGGTTACCTTACTTAGGGGAAGGTCAAATTGCCACTCTGGTTAAGGAAGGTGGTTTGTGGCTTTCCGTTGTTGAAAGCATGCATAAGTTTAATATCCCTTATGTTCATGTTTTTAACGTTATTCAATAGAGACATCTTCTTATAAAAGTACTGGGAAAGGATCCCCTCTCATCAGCGTGCCCCTCCTTCCAAAGTGAACTGAGCCACCTAGTGGGCCTTCCATAGGAGGTTTCCAAGATTTATGGAAGCTAATTTAAATGGATCCACCCATACTGCTTTGGTTCCATGATGTACAGATCCACTTTCTTCCCAGACCTCATGAAAGATTGGCCGGTCATATGGCATAACTGCCATAGGTTTATAACCCAAGACAGACTGAGGCTTATGCAGGTATATATACTTCACATTTTGTATTATTCTCCTCAAAAATTAGACAAACTTGGTTATATATCCTCACCTTTATGTATTCATTGTCACCAACAGGATGGCACTCCACCATATTTTTTGGTCCTGTCCTAAGGTGGCTCCTTAATGGACCAAGACTAAACAAAGATCTGACCCTCTTTTGGATCTGTTTACTCCTGAAGTCTGCCTGTTAGGTGCTTTTTCAGGAATTACAGTACTTAGGTGTAAGTATCATATGGCTTTCATTTCTATGTTGGCCAAAAAGCCAGTACTGAGATGCTGGATAGATCAGGATGAAATCATTATGGTGACTGGCTCACTGAACTTTTGCCAACCTCAAAACAGAGAAAATGGTAGCAAGTTAGACTAATGAATTAGAAAAGTTGAAGAAAACCTGGGACCCCTTGTATTCTCTATACTCCTTATAATTGTTATGCACCGGAACCATTTATGGTGGATAACCTAATTCCCTTGAAGATGCTGTGCTGGCAGAAGAAAAAAGCTGTTGAGGATTCAGTTGAATGATGAAAGGAGAATGAATTAGCTGGATTTTTTACGGTTTTATTTGCTTCCTTAAATGTGAATAGTATCAAAAACGATAAACAATGTCAGACTACCTTTTGCATCTTGAGTGATTTTGCATGTCATATTTATTTTTTACAACATTCTCAACTTCATACTGTGCATGACATAGAAAATGCATCCAGGGAATGGTATGTATATCTAAAGAAACAAGCATCCTCAATGCCGAATGTTTGCTTTCTGGCATTGGCATTTGTGGGTTGTGCCTTTGGGTCATCAGGCATAATGGCCAAGCCATTTCACTACACCCTACCCTGCAGACACTGACAAGCATCATGGTGTGCCTTGGGCCTTTGGCCCTCATGCTCACCTCATTCCATCAGGAAATACAGTGAGATGGGTGCAGCATAGGAGAATGGGGTGAACTTTGGGGCCGGAGAGTCCAAGGCACACCTCGATGGCTCTCACTGGCTGCAGGGTGTGGGGGAGGGTTGAATGGTATGAGCATTACAGGTGACAATCCCAAGTCACACCTCTGATGCCTGTCAGTCTCTATGGGGTGGGGCGTTATGGTCGGAAACCCTAACGCCTCAGGAGTTCGTTGGTATTTTCACTCCAAATTTTCAACATGGGCTTTTTGTGACCCCCACCTTATGAACAGAGACAATATCAGTTCGATAGCCAAAAGCTGATTTTACACAGTGACTATGCCATTTGGCACCACAGGTGCAAAAACACATTTCAACAGGAGGTGAAAAATGACACTGTACTGTTCATGGGGAGGTGTAAAAAATGGCAATGTTGAAAATCTGCAGTGAAAATAGTAAAATAACTGGTTAAGTCATGAGCGTGCAAAGAAAGTGCGCAATGCACACCCTTAATGTTATTAATTTGGGGAATTTTTTACAGCAGATTGTCCACACAGGCATTTTGGGACCTCTGCTTATGAACAGTGTCACTGCCATTTTCTTAATCTGTCTTGAACAGTGATTTCCCACAGCGACCACGCATTTCTGCACAGAAAGTGTGAAAACACTTTTGGGCCATGTTGTGAAAAATTACAGCTGTACTGTTTATAAGGAAGTATGGAATACTGCTAGTGGTGAAAATCTGGACTGAAAATATTACAAATTCATGAATTTACAAGGGTGCATGGAAACAGTGCAATGCTTTCTCCTAACAGAGTCATTTTATGGACTTTTGTCACCAAATTTTCAACATAGTCAGTTTAAGACCTCTGCTCATGAACAGTGTCACTGTAATTTTCTTAATCTGTCCCAAACATCGATTTTGCATACTGACTGTGCCATTGCGTGCTACATGCACAGAAACACATTTTGGGGGAGATGTAAAGAATGACAGCTGTACTGCTCATAAGGAGGTGTGGTAAAATGGCAATGTTGAAAATCTGGATTGCAAATATTAAAAATTCACAAACTTATGAGCTTGCATAGGAACTGCGCAACACACCCTCATAAAACAGTCATTTTGGGGAATTACTTCTCCAAATTTTCAACAGAGGGTTTTTGGGGGCCTACCTCATGAACTTTGACACTGTCATTTTGTAAATTTGTCCTGAAAGGTGGTTTCATGCAGTGACTGCAAAATCACCTTTCGGGACTTAATAACAAAGTGACAGTGACAGAATTCATGAGATGGGGTCCCAAAAACCCCATGCTGAAAATTTGGTGAAAAAATGTGAAGCAATACCTTGCCTGAGATATGCATCAAAGTTAAAAAAAAAAAAAACATTTATTCCATTATACAGCTTACCGGCATTTCCTTAGTTCACGGTCAGCTTTGAAGAGCGCAGACATGTTCCCTGTCCACTGAAGATCATCGCACTGAACTCGGAGGTAAGCATGGGATGAGGGTGTGGGGAGGCAGGGTACACAGTGGGTGGGTGTGGGTGGGGGTGGAAGTAAAGACAGTTAGTGAGGGACAGTTTTTTCTAGGTAAGATTTTACTTTTAGGAAGATGACACAGGACATTTACCACACTGGGGTGGGCTCCCAGTGTGGCAGCTGGAAGTTTTTTTTGGGAGCCAGTAGAGCTGATGGGGGATTGGGCACCCCCATCGGCCATAGAGAGGTTTGCCATGCTGGGGTGGGCTCCCAGCATGGCACCTGGAAGGGTGTTGGGTGGAGGGCACAGACAGGCATTTGCCAAGCTGGAGTGGGCTCCCAGTGTGACACCTGGAAATCTATTTGGGCAGTGGACCCGATGGAGGATTGGGCACCACCATCAGCCATATTGTGTGTGTGTGGGGGGGAGCGCGTGAGCACACTAGGGTAGACTTCCAGCGTGTTACTTGCTGGGGGGGGACTGTTTATGACAGCTCTTGCAGGGCAGTGCTGACATTATTGCCTACAGGCTGCTGTTCTTCCTTTCAACTGTACGCCGTTGCATTTGCAAAAGCTGTCATAGACAGCTCTTATATTCATTGGCATGGTGGGGCCACACCTGCAAAAGGCAGCAGGACATTGGAAGTAGGGAGGCACACCTACAAATTCTCGTATGGTGGAACTATGTTTCTTGCACATAGATGCAAGCAAACATAAAAAGGGGATGCTCAGGGAGAAGAAGTGATAAATGGCAAGATTAAGAGAGAATCTGTGAAACAAAAAGATGATGATAGGAAAGACAGAATATAATAGGAAAGAAAGAGCTAGAAAAGTCTCCTGGTAAGGACTAAGGGATGCCACATCTCCTTCACCAAATTTAACTCTCAGCACTTTAATAGGGCCAGGTACCACTGTAATTCTTCCAATGTGCTTCTTACCTATTTCCTCATAATTTTTAATCCACATATGCTGACTCTTAGATTTATTAAATGTCACTCCAGATACCTTTGAAAATCTTCACATAATATTTAAAGTGCTTTCTACAGATTCTACATTAGAGACCATCAGAACCCCAAGAGAGGTACTAGCACCCTCCTCGATGTCATCATCACTAACCGCCCCCCTAAAATTCTGGACATCCAAGTCCTCCCTGATTCACTCAGTGACCACTCCCCTGTGCTCTTCCGCTGGTTGACCACCCTACCCCGACCCACTGCACAGTGCATTCCTCACCGGCATTTCAGACCTTATGGCCTAAAAAACCTTAAGCAGTACCTTGAACTGCAAGACTGGTCCCCGATTCTCCATGCACCTGATATATATACCGCTCTTGCCTTCTTTACCTCCACCTTTAATAAAGCCTGCGATCTCTTTGCTCCCATCTCTACCGTCTGCTCCAAAAGACCTAACCTGCCCTGGATTACCCCTGCTCTCTCACTGTTGCTCAGACACAGGGACAACTTTTGGTACCGTGCCACTGAAACTAGGCGCCCAGCTGACAGACAGGCCTACAATGCTGCACGGAACAAGTGTACATGGGCAATCAGGAAGGCCAAAGCCGACCACTATCAGGCCACCCTCACTGCCTCCTGGGGGAGCGCCCGTACCTTCTGGGATAAGGTCAAACAACTGAATGGGAACACCCGCCCCTCCCCATCCCAGATTACCACCAACAACACCACCATCACAGACCCCTACGAACATTGCAAACCTACTCAACACCACCTTTACAGACCTTAGCCCAATCCTCCCCAGTAACTTCTTTGATCAGCCACCCCATCCCTACCCCTGCCCTCCATCGCCCTTGCTTCCACCTTCGTAGGGTTACTACCCAGGAAGCCAGACTGCACCTGACTCGTGCTCTAAAAGGTAACAGTCCCAGTGGCATCTCCCTGGACCACAAAATTCTCCAGTTGGTCCTGGATCAAGTCCTCACCCCACTCACCTGCCTTGTTAACAAATTCCTCTGCCTGGGACAATTCCCCTCCTCCTGGAAAACTGCAACGGTTACTCCGATCCATAAAGGGGGTGACAGGTCCTTAGCTGGGAACTATCGACCGATCTCCATCCTCCTCCCTTTCCAAGGCACTGAAAACAGTTGCTGCACAAATAACTGAATACCTGACCAAATACAACATCCTCTGCCCTGAACAGCACGGCTTCCAGGCAGTGGTGCACTCACTAACTGCTCTGAATTACTCCTTCCTTCACTCCTCTTTGATACTGCTTCGGCGGGGCTGTGTTCCTTGACCTATCAAAGGCCTTTGACACGGTCTCCCACCCCTACTACTGGAAGCCCTCTGTCACACTGGTTTTGCCTCTGGACCACTGGCTTGGTGCTCCAGCTACCTTTCCGCCCGCTCTCCAACGAGTCAAAATTGGTGGGACTTTTCTGACCCGTTTGATCCTCTCAGGGTTCCACATGGCTCCATCCTGGGGCCCTTCTCTTCTTGCTTTACCTTAACACCCTGCCCAGTGCATGCCGGGAAAATACTGCTGTCACGCAGATGATACCGTCCTCTTTGCCACTGACCGTAACCCCACATCCCTCCAGGTTTCCCTACAAAGGGCCTTTGACAGCACTGAGACTTGGATTAAAGAGCATAGATTGGTCATAAATCTTAAAAAATCGAAAACCATGCTCTTCGCCCACCCTCAAAATAAATCATCCAACTCCCCTCTCTGTATCCTTTCCAGCTCCGGACTACAACTTGAACAAGTCCAATCCTACAAGTACTTAGGGATCTTATTTGACTCAGCACTCTCCTTCCATACCCACATCGACGCACTCGCCTCTGTAACCAATATCCGACTCGGTATCCTGCACCGTTACAAAAACTGTCTCCCCCCTGATGCCCTCCGACTTGCGGTCACTTCCTCCATACTCTCCCTGGTGGACTATGGACTGCCTGTCTATGGGGCTGCCAACAGGACGGCCCTCAACAAAATTCACCTCCTCCTAAATAAGGCTTGCAGGCTTATCACAGGGGCTCCTAAGCTCACTCATACCTGCCAACTCTATGACCTTGCAACTATGCTTGACCTCGATGAACGCCTACTATACCAAACGTGCATCATTTAAAAAAAAACCTTACTTGGACTTTCTCCCCCCGGGCTGACTTCCTCCCTCCTTCCAGCACAGCCCCTTGTCAGCACCTGGACCTCCTGCAAAGCCACCTTCCTGGTTCCTCGTGCTAGGACCTCACTTTGTCAGAGATTGTTCAGCCATAGAGCCCCTGCATGGTACAACAATCTTCCCCGGGACGTCACTGATACCCCCACCATCTCCACTTTCAAAAATGCCCTCAAAAGCGAGCTAATCAGCAAGCGCTGCTGCTCCTGTGCCTAAAGGATGCCCTAACCCCACCCCCTCCTCCCTGACAATGCCCTCTGGGCTGCTCCATCCCCTCCCCTTCCCTCCTTATTCCTAACAACCTCACTACTTCCATTGTTTTCCCTCTACCAACTGTATCACTACTGATGGGTAGAACCACGTTGCAGTCCCTATGCTACCTATAACTTACCTGCTACCCAGCTACTGCTGTCAATTATACCATTTGTTGCTCTGTATTACGCTACCATTGTTTGCTGTAACCAGGTGCCATTAATGTGTGTCTGTTTTATACTGATGCTCTTCTTTGTATGTACTCTGCTTTCTATTTTAACTGTATTATCTACCATTGTTGATGAGGTATCTTTGTAAATGAGCCGTTGGCTCAAAGGTTGTAAACTGATTACATTAATAAATAAATAAAATATGTCATCAGCGTATGCCATTACACATGGAAATGTTTCTCCAGAACTATTCCTCACATCTTGGATCTTACTACTATTTTCCAAATGCCTTATTAAAAGAGCAGTGCAACAATCATATAAAATGGTACTTAATGGGCATCCCTGTCACACTCCCTATTCCAATGTTACAGTACAGCAGCCCCAGGTAATCCATTTACTAATGGTTATGTAACAATGCTGACATACAGTCCTCTAATGCAATCTACAGATTTCAGCAGTACACCATGTAGTTCTAAATTTAAAAATAAGAAGTCATGAGACACTACATCATATACCTTTGCTTGATCTAAGCTTATAAGACGTCCTTTAGCTCCAGGATCAGCACATATCTCCCGCAGTAATAACAAGCTATCATGTAGAGACCTGTTTGGAATTGCACAGGTTTGTGTAGGCAAAATCAATATCTGAGCTGCATCTTTTAATTGATTACTTAATACTTTGGTTAACAGTTTCCAATATACATTAAGTAAGCTGATGGGGCACTAATTTTCCAGATCTGTTCTATCCCTTTTTTTTTAAATAAAAATATGAAATAACTGTCAACAATTTATCCCAGTAAATCTTTGTCAGCATCCAAAATACTATTAAAAATCATTGCCAAATAAGGAATAATTGTGTTCATCAATTTTTTATACAATTTGATCGGGAGGCCATCTGGACTTGGGAATACCCCCCCTTGACTATTTATTATTGCATCCTGTATTTCTCCTTCCATAATAGGAAGAACCATACTATCCTGAATCTCTTGTGGTAAATCTGGTATTTTAAAGGTGGGAAAAAAAATTCTCTAGTTTCTCTTGTAGACCCCTTTTGACTAGTAAATAATGGAGTGGTATAATGTGAAACTATGTGACCGTTTCCAGATTATGAAATGTTAGGGACCCATCCTATCGCTTAAGGCTAGACATGTATTTTGATTCTATTCTATCCTTATAACCATCAAAAGGATTAACATGTTCATTTTTCCCTTGTGTCCCATATTTCTGTTTAGCAAGCAAAGAATTGGCTTGATCTTATTGCATTGTACACATTCCTTGTTTAATATGTACAATTTGAGCTTGATAATCTAGACCCATCTCAAAAGATCTGTATATCAGGGTCTGTAGGTGATGCCATAAATTTAGGTATTTAAAATGTTTACTAGTTTGCTGATGTTTTGCCAAAATCCAAAATAGAGATCTAATCTTAAATTTAGTATACACCCACCAGCTCACTGTATTGTCATATAGTTCAAAAACTGATTGTCTGGCTTCAATTAGACCTAGCAGCTCCATACAAATATCATATTTAACCATAAGAGAAATATTCAAATGCCACATATAATGCATAATGGATTTATTGAATGCAGCTCCAATTGAAGTAACCAACATCTCATGATCAGTGGTTTCAACTGATATAACTTTCACTACCCCCTTTGGCACCCATTGAGAAACAAAAAGTAATCAATTCTACAGGAGTTAACCCCATTTTAAAAGGTATGGTCTGGAGACTGCCCCCTCTTCTGCCACATCTCTAAGGGAAACTCCCACAATTACTTTATTCAAAAAGTTTGAATCAGTATGCATTTTTCTTTTGTTTTCCCAGTTTTATCTTGTGAGCCTAGAATACAGTTAAAACCCCCTCCAAAAACTACTGTCTTAGTAGTAAACAAAAAAGACTGTATAATCTTAAGAACCTCTATTCATGCCGATTTCAGTTGTGGTGCACATAACGTAATTAAATGATATTCTTGGTGTTGATAGTAAACATCAAGCATTAATACTTGCCCTGGAATCAAATCATTAGTCTATTAACAATTATTCCTGTTGTATTAAAAAGGATTCCTACTCTCGACACAACATCTTCCCCTATTGATCAAAAGGAAGGCCCTCCAAACCATTCTCTGTATGCTTTTTCTATGTCATGCACAGTATGAAGTCAAGAATCTTGTAAAAAATAAATATGATATGCAAAATCCCTCATGACACAAAAGGTTGTCTGATGTTATTTATCATTTTTGATGCTATTCGCATTTAAGGAAGCAAATAAAACCATAAAGAGTCCAGCAAATTCCCTCTCCTTTCATCATCCAACTGAATCCTCAACAGCTTTCTTCTTCTTCCCTTTCTTTTTAGTACTCATTCTAGAATCAGTTGATACCATATCTGTATTCGTTGCCGCTGATGATGTTACTGATGAGGTATCAGATTCCTCATTACTGTCCCCCCAGGCCTAACATTTCACCAAAGCCGAAATTTGATTTCCTGTAGAAATGCTAGCTTGCTTATAATTTTTCCCCAGTGGTATTTCCATAGTGTTTTTATTCCTAGAATTTCTCCTAAGCGGAACCTGATTCCACTTTTGGGGTTGGGTGGGGTGGGGGTGTCTTTGCAGTCTCTATTGATTCCTGGAGTACTCAATTGTCTACCTGGTTCAGTGTCCATCCAAGCCTTGTGGGACCCACTAAATGGTCTACCAGATCCTCCCTCTGCATCATTTTTTCTTTCCATTAGGAAGTTGTTGAAATGACTTCAAGTAAAGACTGGCCATGGGGAACAAGTTCCAGTACATGGTTATGCTGTTCTTGCACCTGGGTCAATATATCCTCCTGATCTTCATATTCATTTGCTGGTCAATTATGGGCCACCCATGTACAGTCTTGAAAGAAATGCCCCACATCTCCACACAAGTTACAGCATACTGGAGTAGAGCATCCCATTTTGGTATGCTCTATTCCTTCATATAATGAGCATTTTAGCTTGTCACAAGCACTGCTGATGTGGGTCCAAGCCTCACAGTGAAAGTAAGATTTAGGCTGACTCATGTAGGAAGATAAATCCTCTATCCTGGCAAAGATAGAAGCAGCTCGGAAAATGATTATTGGCTGCTTTTAAGGACAGTAAACAAACCTTTATTTTCCATCCCCCTGTCCAGAATTGTTCTTCGTCCATAACAGAATCAGGACTATCTAGATAGTACACTTGGATTTTAATCAATGCAGGATGTCATTTATACACACTCCATCATTCTTAAAAAGAACTATGATGATCTGAAATGCTGGTTTTGTCAGGGGAATGATGATATATGGTGCCCAAAGTGGGGTATATCGTACCTGTTGATATCTAGACCAAAAAGCTTCAAGATGTCGAGCTGTTTTAAAACTTAGATCAAAACTGGCATCACCCACTATGTGTATCAGAGCATAGACTTCTTTAGCCTGAAATTGCAAATGTTGTTTAACTAGAGTTTTCCCTATATATAACCTATCATGGAAGACCTCCAGGCCTCCCTTGTACTGTACTTAATACGTACAGCATTTCACTTTTTTGCCAATGCAGGTGGATAGTGAAACAGCCCTGCATATGTTTTTGAAGAAGGAGGATCCTTCCCATTTTTGTCTTGCCTAGCATTTGTTTTCAGCCCATTTCATATAGGGGAAGAGCATTTTCATTAGGGGGATGTATCCCTCAAAGGGGCCTTTTCCCCCAGCCTCTCTGATAACACCCCAAACAACTCTTGCTCCATCTCTGAAGATGTCTCAATTCCAAGAATAGGACATTGCTCTCCTACATCCTTATTCTCCTGTTCTAGAGTGGGGGAGTCCGTATCAAGCATTTGCAGATTTGATGTAAGATGTAACAGACTATCTTCCCTATGGTCACCTTCTATGTGCTCAAGTTTGTTAGCAGAAATTGGCCCTGGTAACATCCAAGACTACTGTTTCTGGGGGCTCCTAATCCATCCTGCCTGTTACAGGGCATAAGAAATGTGACATTTGGTGACTTTTAATTTTTTATTTGCTGTGCAATTTTTGAACTGGATACTGATAAAACTTCAGCACCCATTGTACCTTCTTCAAGTGAAAATTAGAGATCCACATCTGGTACTTCTAAATGTGTTGCCTCAAATGGACCATATTTAGCTCCTCTCTGTAGTTGCTGTTCTTCAGTAGCAGCACATCCTACTCCTACCATCTCCTCCTCATAACTGATTTCCTCCATTACCGTCCAGCACCCCCTACTGCAGAGTAGGTGAATTTCCCCAGTGTCCTGGCCAAATTTCCCCCGTTTGCTAAAAATACCACCAACAACTTAATCTGGTTCCGTGTCAATTGGCATCAATCTGAATCCTCCTCCCCCAGGATGAGGCTAAAAATAAACAGAATTGTCTAGTCCTCCTTTCTTGGTCAACAAAGACTAAAACAAAAAAAAATAATTAAGTTGGAAATGCATGTCATGAAATAAGCTTGTTTTTCTTGACATGATAAAACAATATATGTCTTGAAAGAAAATTATTTTTCTTAAATAAGAAAAATAAATCTTAATAAAATCATTTGGATTAAAAATCAAGATTTTTAGTTTGTAAAATAAGATATTTATGCTTGTCAATATATTATTTTTAAAGTGTTGCTAAAGTACTTTAATCGCATTTGATACAAACCTCATTTCCCCCTCAGATAACCCTAAAATCTTCCAATGCTTTCACAGGCTATGCCTGTAAACCTGCCAGAAGATGATAAATAAATGCCAATAAATGTGAAAGAGAGGGAGGAAATAAATAAGGGGCAGGTAATAAGGAGAGAGAAGAGATTCACTTCATAGTTAATTAAATGTTCAAAAGGTGAACTCCCTGTCTGTTTGTATCAGACAGTATCATCCAAAACATCTTCGAACACAAGATAAAAATATATATATAATTAATGTTGAAAATATGGAGTAAGGTAAAACACATTATTCAGTCCATTAGATGTCATACTTAAAAAAAAAGAAACCCTCCAAGATTTCATATTCAACAATTTATTTAATCTGTTCTCACCCCAGGAAGATTTTGGAATATTCTCTAAGGCTATGACTCACAGATGGGATAGAGAGTTGTTATGGCAAGTTGCAAAATGCGCCCCTAAAGCATTTGTTTCATCCCCTTCCATAATGCTCTGATATGTTTCTGCATGCATAGAATTATATGCATGGTGGTCCTGCCCGCAAAATTTATTGAAGAGGAACACCAGGAAGCATACATTACATACTCCATGGAACAGCTGATAAACTGTCTCACATTGATGATCGTATCATTTTGTGGAATGTTTATGGTGCAGTTCTGTACTGCAAACTTGCAAGATCTGCACCTTTTGCATGGATGGTGACCTTTGGGCATCATAGATAACATGTAGTTGGAACATTTTCAACATAATGGCTATGCATTATACTGTCACCTAAGTCTGGGTCTCATGAGTAAGACATTCTGGACTGTGTCATCTCACAGGCCTTCAGTTTGCCATCACTTGACAAAACCTTCCAATTTTGTAGCACTATTTCTCTTATATCAGATGCCAGAGAGTTATACTACATAACAAATGTGATTCAGGATTCCCATGGTGTGTCTCTATTTTTAGGAATTAATAATGGCTACTTCAGTGTTTCCCTTACTTTTTATGTACCCCATTTTTGATCTGTTTTGCAGATCCCAATCTCCAAATCATTTATTTTATTATTCAGACTGCTTGTCAAATTTATTATCCATGGGGACATTTCTGCATATCCTTGAAAGCTCCCCAGGTGGAATAATATTAATGATAGACTGTGGATGTGCAATTCCAGCTGTTAGGAAGGCTTCTTTTTACTGCAGTTTGTTTCCAGAATGTGTCTGTCTGAACACACCTGCTTAAATTCATACATGTAAAGGTTGGCATCTGATGTAGTCATTGTAAATCCCATGCAATGCCTTGGAATTTCCCATAGTTCTGTAGTTCAAACCTGAAATAAATTATTTCAAGTAGAAGTTTGGCTAAGCTTACTAAAAAGAAAAAGACTAGTGGGAGGTAGTCTAGATTGTGACATTTTGCATGTTCAGCAACTCCTCTACTGCTTACATACCCTCTTGATAGGGCGTAGATGTGTACAGATGTGACCCATCCATAGAAACCAATAGAATCTCAATAAGGTTCACATCTTTAGTATTAAGATCATCTAGCTGTGCTCGTACATCCCTTGAAACTTTTAGATTAGAAGGTATTTGGGGATATATTTCTGTAGGTAAAAATCCATACAACTAGAAAGCAGCTGAAGGATTGAATCCATCCCGGGCATTATAAGTCTGCATGGCTGTGAAATCCATTTCTGGCCATTAGAGCACTGGCATTAGTGTGCTGGCACATCAGGGTGCTCATTTCTGGATTTGTGCCCCCTTTTTGAGGTCTGCCCCCCTCAGAGTTAGAATATTAAGAAAGGGGGGTGGAGGTGCAGCTTCCCACATGGGGGGCATGGGAGGTGCAATCTTTGGCAAAAGCAGGGGTTGACAAAATCCCAACTTGGCACCCTGATGACCGGATGCACTAACGTTGGTGCTCTGAATGCTCTGGAATCAGCCCTTTGTGGACTTTTGGTAGACAATAGAAAAGAGGTGTGACAGGGTCCCTCTTAATTAATGTCTCCTCCACCCAAGTCTCAGTACAATTGCTTTCATTGCTTCCTGTATAATTTTCAGAATTTCTTTCTTGATTTCCACCAGAGTTACCCTGAAGTTTAATGCAGTTCCCCACATTTCTCAGCTGTCTCAGACATTCAGTATTATGAACATCATATTCTAACACTGCAATCCCACCCTTCTTGTCAGCTTGTTTTTGACAGTTATAGAGTTATCATTTTGTAAAGATAACAGGGTTGTTTCTTCTGCCCTAGTGAGATTAAACATTAATTCAGCCTGGTCTTTAAACTTTTTTTAGAATCACATCAACATCCTTTTTCTGCACGTGCTATGTAGTTGTCAGTATCTGATGGAACTTGTCCAAGTGTGACAGATTGGAATTTAATGTGCAATGTAAGTTTTGGTTTAAATGTTCAGAATCAGCTTGTATTTCTGAGCCAATAAAGTATTTTCTCAGATGTAACCTTGAGTAAACCTTTGGATGTCAAGCTTAATAGAGAATTCCCTTGGTACCACAGTCTGTGCAGAAGAAATTCCTTTGGATAGTAAATTTATTTCTTGCTCTGTCAACTGTCTTCTTGAGAAATTGAAGATATTGCAGCTCTCCTCGTGACTGGACTTGGACCTCCTTGCTGCTTGTCTTCTTTTGTTTCCTTTTTTTTTGTCTACCTTTGTTTTTGCTGTTGGATCTTTTTTTCTGTATTTGTTTGCCAGTCACTACCCCCTGTTTGTCTACTATATGTTTGTTTTGCTTTTGGATCTTTTTTCTGCATTTGATAGCCAGCCACCACCCCCATTTAATTTTTCCCAATTTTCACTATCTACAGTAAGATGTCTTCTTTACTGTTTACTCTCTCATTAGCAGACTGTTTTACATTTTTTACTGGGTTGGTTGATGTCTAGTAAACTGTTTCCTTTTCCAGCTGTTATCTGAGATAGTGGTATTGTCTGACTTTGTCAATTTTAATTTTATTTATTTATGTATGCATTTATTTATCTTTGGCCACATGGGTGCTCTGACACCTGGCACCTTTTTCAGGCATGACCTGGGTGCTAAACTAAATGACACGGTGCAGTAGCAAAGTACAATGTAAAAATTACATTACACAGTGCAGTGCCCAGGAGAACTGGTAAATCATCAATCATGGTTTTTGAAGGTCAGTCATGATTGATCATCGTTAATCATCAAATGTTACCATAAGATCATCAAATGAGATCATGATCTAAAATCATCATCTATTGTAGATCATGATTTAATCATGAAACATGAACTTTTAAATCACCAACTGATGATTATTGATTATTTTTGTAAGCTTAAACCAGCACGATGGTTGTTGATGATCTGTGGATGATCATGGCTGATCATTGATTAGTGCTGTGTGGAATTTTCAGATTCTGGCAGAATGAAATTTTGTGGAATTTCTGAAATTCCATTGAAATTCTGCCAAATTTTGCCAGAAACAGGAAGTGGAATTCCACAGGAGAAAACAGTTGTGGAATTATTTTCCACAGAAGAAATACTGTTCCACGGAATAATATTTCTCGGATCTCAATATTTTCCATGGAAATTGTTGCAGAATGATTTTCCATGGAAAAATGCTCTTCCATGGAATATTATTCTATGGATCAAAGCTGGCAGAATTTCACAGAAGTACCGGTGGAATTCTGGTAGAAATTTCACTGGCAGAATTGTCATTCTGCACTAATTTTGCTGGAGGAAATCTGCATTCTGCACAGCACTATCATTGATGATTATATTAGCTCAGTATTAAATGACTGCAAGTTATAGAAGTAATACGTAAAGTTTTACTTGTCACAATTACGAACATATAAATGCCACATATCAGCAAAGACAATTTAGTTATCAATTATAATGTAAATCATGTGAAGTCATTTAAATCCCATTAGGAAGAGTACATGCAATGTCTGGTATAGTATACACATTTGCATACCTAATCTGTATATGTCAAAAGCACAGTTTATGAATCAAAACAACAGTAATTTCTATTTTACAATACATTTTGCATTGACAGTATTAGTTTGCAGACTATTAGGAGATGTTTTGAGCACAAATCAGGTACTTTTAGGAACTCATCACAACCATAAAAGGAACACTTAATGGGGATATATATATATATGTATATATATGTATATATATGTATATATAAACCAATATAAGCCTTTTTTAACTCCAGTAAGATGTGAGATATCAGAGAAAATATAACTGAAAGCAGTGGGTTCCCATAGAAGAGGTATCGTAACTGATCATTGTAATAAACATGTCTAAATACAGAATAAAATCCAAAAGTATAGAGAAAAGATAACCTTTTTTTATTTATTACTGTAATCTTGACCAGGGGAAATTATGAAAAATCACGATGATATGAGATCATTATTAATCATAATCATCATTTCCATAACATCATTGTTTTTGATTGGCCACCATTTAACATTGATGTTTAATTATTGTTAACTACGATCACAGTGATGGTTTTTGAAGCTTCAACATGATCTTTGAAAATAACTGATAATGATTATTCATGGCACATCATTATAAAATCATTATCTTTTCAGCTGGGTAGCATGATACAAATAAGCACAAGTACATAATGCAGGAGAGATATACACAGTAAACAGTTATGGTATCAGAACATGTGAATGAGAATTGTCTGAAGATTTGTACAATAAGTTGGACAATGACATTTAAGCTAGCTATAATTTTGTAAAAGACAAGAGAGCTACATAAAACAAGAGCATCACATTAAGTTTTGCAGGTGGTCATTCATTTTATGTAAGAAAACCTAATCTGAAGATGACAGTCTGATAGAAGTTGGAATGGAGCTTTAAGGTGAGGCAGGTCAGTCACTGGAGGATTGTTTCCCTATTTCTGTACGCGTGACAGTTGTCTTTAATAAATTATTTTCTGTGGAGTGGGAGTTTGTGTTATTGACAAATGTTAGTAGTTCGATGAGATACTGAAGCATATTTCCATGTTTGGTCTTGTATACAAAGTTTGCTAACATTAGTTGGGCTCTGTGTTTGCATAGCAGCCAGCCAAGTTGCTCAGAGTTGGAACAATGGCAGGATTTGGGGCCTTGAGAAGTGGAACAATTGGACACTTTGAAATATAGAGATTTTTTCTTTGCTCAGACAGTTTTTGAGGTGGCACCTATCACAATGGATTTATAATCAATGCATTCATTCATTCATTCATTCATAAAATGTTATTCATGTTTGTGAGAAGGGTAGGTGTTACAATTCTCCACTGAGCTGAGCATCATTTCAGAGGAGGCCCTCAGTTAGTGTGAGTAACTTCCTTTGTCCAATTCTCACTCTGGTATCCACTGTGAGGTACTTTTGCATGCAGTATAATAGCCCCAGTTTCTGATGAATAGACTTAGTTATGGCCATTGAGAATGAGACAGGGATCAAGAATTACACCAAAGTATTTAATTTCATTTACCAGTTTGAGTTGAGCACCATCTGAGTTTGAGATACTGAGGTCCTGAGAAAAGCACTTGACTTTTTGGAGCGAAACCAAGTAGTATGGCTTTCATTTTGATAACATGCAGGACTATTTTTTCACACCAGGCATCCCAGTACTGACACTGTAGTGCAGCATTGGGAGGGGGGTGCTGTAATCCTAAGGTGCTATTTTTTGGATGAGATGTTAAACCGAGATCCCATCTGCCTGTTCAGGTGGTAGTTCAGTTGGATGTAAAAGATCCCATCGCACTTCTTGAAAAGAGTAGGGGAATTTGTCCTGGCCAAAATTTTCCCCCATTCATGAAAAATACCACCAACAGCTTAATCTGTTTCAAGGTCAGTTGGCATTCATCTGTATCTGCCTTCCCCGGGTCATGAATGAAAATAAGCAAAATTTGTCTAGTGCACTTACCCAGTCAACAAAAACTAAATTAATTAATTAGTTAATGAGCCATCTTTACAATGAGTAGAATTTGTGTTTACGAGATTTGTTTATTTTGGCCACTTCCCTCCACCTGAAGATAAATGCATCATCTGCTTAAGGTAGAGTTTTGGCAAATGCAAAAGTTCGTGATACGCTGTTAATGAGAATTGTAAAGAAGAGGGCTCCTAGGTTGGATCCCTGTGGAATGCTATGAATTATGGTATTAATCCTGGAGTTAATTTTGCCTAACTTGACTGCTTGCGACCTACTTTGTAGGTCACTCAAGAAACAAAGTGTTATAGAGGGGCTCAGACCCAAGTTTTCTAGCTTTTGTATGAGTAGGTTGTGGTCTGTCAGATCAAATGCTTTGGTCAGATCCATGAACACAGCACCAGTCACTGAGCCTTTGTTTATCGCTTGGTGTATGGTATCCATGAAATTAACCAGAGCAGTGCAGGCTCCATTGACTTTCTTGAAGCATTGTTGCACCTCATAAAGAAGCTTGTACTGATCTATGTAGGAGGTGAGTTGATTGTGACAATCCTGTCTTGGACTTTTGCTAAGACTGAGAGGATGGATATCTGCCTGTAGTTATCCAGAACTCTGCTTTTGATTGTTTTAAATAAAGGGTACTACTGTGGCTAGTGGCCAGATATCAGTAATAGTTTTAGTCTCAAATGACAGATTAAATATTTTTGTAATTGGCTGAGCAACTTATGGTGCAGTTATTTGGAGATGGGGAGGGGGTAATCCATTGCTGCCACCAGGTTTGTCAGTTTTTAAATGGATCAACAGGTAGTGAACTTCCTTAACTGTGATATTGTTTAACTAGAACTGGGGATTATATGGCTCTGAATGTGGCTTTGTATATCAGTACAACACTCCTCTTCAATGGCAGGATAAATATATTTTTTTCAAGATTGCAAAAATGGTTGTTGAAGAAGTCTGCTACTATTTTTGGATCTGACTGCTTATCAACATAAACTACAATGATTGTGTAGCCTCTGCAGTTCTGGGACTTATTAAATAATAATACAGTCCAAACATTTTTTTAGGATCACTCAAGTTAGCTGTTTGTTATGCTTTGAAATATGTGTTTTTAGCTAAACTGAGTTCACACTTACATTTATTCTGTAGGTGCCTGTAGGCTTCCCAATCAGGCCATGAATTAATTTTTTTTGTAAGTATCCCAGGTTGCATCTCTGGCCTTCATTAATTTGAAAAAGGTTTTAGATAACTAGTTTGAGGTTAGGTTTTTGACTCTGCACCTAGTCAAAAGTGCATGCTGATCAAGCAACTTCATAAATTCTGCAATAAAGAAGTCCAGGGCGCACTGTACACCAGGCATTGCATTGAAAAAGGACCAGTGAAAATCCCTGGTGGTTGAAACCATTGCAGTTGCAATAAGAAACATCTTTTGTGACTGATTGCAGACATTGCTATTGTGCAGGAGAAAAGAATACCAGAGTGATTGTTGGTAGAGTCTGATAGGTGTGCATAACCTCTAGTTTTTTTTTTTACTCTGGTTATATACTGCTTTATCTTTTCTAATGTAACAAATGGGTATTCTTAGAGTTCTCAGAGTTAGTTTGTCTCATATCTGTAGTTGTGGTTTAGCCTGAGTACCTACTATTCTTGGATGTATTTGTACACTTAAATAATTTGAGAATTATTTACTGTCACCATATTTCTGTAGTAGCAGGTTGTTATTAGATTTAACTCACCTGGACGTGGAGTACATTCTAATCTAAGTTGGTGCTACTTAAATTTCTCTCTTGCCAGTACAGTTCCTTGTACTATGTGGTTTACAGGTGAGGAACTCAGTTTTAGGGACTGTGTGGCACTATTCTCCAGGGATGTGCTCTGGAGCAGGGGGCACTGCCCCTTTTACAGGACCATAGCAATACTCTATGCTCAGTTAGTAGCAGCAAGTATAGAGATATGCCAGCTGTGCACTCAGCTCAGTAGGAGCTAACCCCTACTCCTCCAGAGACCCACTAGACCAGGGTGGTGAAAGGTGATGGGGCACAGGACGGAGAGAAGGGGCAAGCATAAGGAGGTTGTCCAGTCCAGTTACATTCAGACATTGAATCACTTTGCATCCCTTGAAGAGGCTCAGGCTCATGACTCCAGAAGGGGGAACTTTTGGTCAGTCAGGGATGATGGGCTGGACAGCATGATAGCACCTGGGGGGTGCAAAGCTGATTGGAAGGTCCTGGTCAGGAACTCAATAATTTGGGGGATAGTTAGGGTGTTAGGTGGGTTGGATGGGAAGGCTTGGTCCGATATCTGCCTAGAGCATCAACCAACCAGCATTTAGACAGAATTGGGAGGATGGTGGAGAAGGATGGGGAGCTGCAGGTACTGATACACCTAAGTACTAATAATCTGGCCAAAATGTCAGTGGAAATGGTGTAGTGGAACTTCTGTAGACTAGGGAACAGATTGGCAACACTCTTGGCTTCTCTGGCTTTTTATGAAGTCCTCTTTGTGTGGGGCAGAGGAGCAGGATAGTATGAGGGGGTGCTGAAATAGCGGAGTTCAACAGTTGGCTGAAGGGGTGGTGTTGGAACATGGGGTACCCCTTTGTAGTGGATTGGGGGATTTCTGAGAACAGGCAAGGGGACTGGGAGGATTTCTAGGACAGGTGACTCTTCAAGAATGATGGACTTTGCCTGATGAGAGAGGGGCCCTGGGCACTGGTACAGAAGTTTGATGTCTATATCAGGCATTTAAACTGACAGTTGAGGTGTCCAGGTTTGGAGAATCCACAATGCATTGTGAGAAGAAGGGGATCCAAGATAACACTTCCCCAAACCCAGGGGACAGTAACAGAAGAAAAGGTACAGGGAACACTGTAGGGTTTACAGAACCAAGGGGAGGGATAGTTGCAAGAGGAGAAACTAAAGGCAAAGGCACTAAAGAGGGTGGTGAAACATGGAAAGTAGACAGACAGTAGCAGAGTTAGACCAGGGGACTGGTTGAGGGGATATGCCTTAATGCCAGGAGCCTAGGGAACAAACTCACCAAGCTCCAGACCCGGATGGAACACACTGAGGAGGACCTTGTGGCCATCATGGAAAGAGGGGCCACTGAAAGCAATGACTGGAAGATGTCAGTCCTTGGATATACATTTCTCAGGAGGGATTGAAGAACTGGTAGAGAGGGAGGAGTTGCCCTCTTTGTCAAGGAAGGACAGAGGACTCAGGGAACTTATAAGAAGGATAGCAAAGGGGAGGGCAGATGATGGTGGTGGGAGACTTAAATTTGCCAGACATCAATTGGGAGATCCCAGTGACCAAGAATACCAGGACTCAGACACTGCTAGACACTGTTGATGACTATCTTCTGGTCCAGCCAGTTAAGGAACCCAGCAAGAAGTCCACAGTCCTTGATGTGGTGCACACTAAAACAGAGATGGTGGGTGTTATGGGAGTGTGGGAACTGCTAAGGACTAGCGAACACAACTCTGTATGGTCTGAACTGGGCCTTGGGGCCAGTAAGCTGCAATTAAGAACCAAAGTCTTCGACTTTAGAAGAGTGGACTTTGATGGGTTGAGGGAACTATTCAACTGGTCAGAGAAAAGTTATCAAGAATGGAGGGCATAGGCAGGGTGAAGGAAAGATGGAAGGCAATTAAGGGAGCTATCCTTGAGGCATCAAAGGCCTGCATTAAAACAGTAACAAAAAGTGTCTGTGTCTATATGGAGCCCCCATAGTTAAGTGACCATTTTCACATTTTTTTCTAATAAAAAAAAAATTATGTACAGCTTGTGAATTGAGAAGGAGGGTATTGTTGCATACAGGAAGGTGTGGGATTTGTGTGTTTCATGTTTGTATGAACAGGATAGTCAGCATGTTTGTTCTGTGGTGAATCACACCTTGTGTAGGTTTCATTTTGTTTATATACAGAAGTTAGGCAGTTTGTTTCTTTTGGGGTTGTCATTATCACCAGGATTAGCTGGCTTGTCGGTATGGGGTGGCCTGTTAATATGTGGTGCTATGACTTTGTTTGTCACTGTTTGATGAGCTTTCTGGCTGATAATTTCTTGTTTTAAAAATGGCCTTTATTGAAAGTATTTTTTAACTAGACTCAGGCTGTTGCTAAGAACCAGCTTTCCTGGTATAGTGTTCTAGTTCTGATAGAACATCTGAAGTAGCAGCCCACTGAGTTCTAGAATATTGAAATTTGCTTTTACATTTCTGCCATTGTTACACTCACTGAATGGGTATAGAAACATAGAAACATAGAATTTGACAGCAGATAAGGACCACTTGGCCCACCCAGTCTGCCCACTTCCCTACCTAATGGATAAGCTGCAGATCCTAGTTAACCAGCAGCCTACTTCTTTCTACCCCCACCACCTTGAATTGCCTTATGACTGTCCCATGCATGCTTGAATTCAACCACTATTTTTGATGCCACAGCCTCCTCCAGAAGGCTGTTCCATGCATCCACAACCCTCTCTGTGAACAAATACTTCCTTACATTACCTCTGAGCAGCCCCCATCTTCAAATTGTGCCTCCTTGTTCTTGCACACCTCTTTTTTTGAAAGATGCTACCCTCTTGGACTTTTTTGATTACCTTGAGGTACTTGAAAGTTTCTATCATGTCCCCCCCCTTCCTTCTTTCCTCGAGGCTATAAGCTCCTCTAGTCTCTCTTCATATGTCTTCTGGGGCAGACCTTGCACCATTTTAGTTGCCCTCCTCTGGACAGCTTCCATCCTGTCTATGTCCTTGCAGACATTGGGTCTGCAGAACTGCACGCAGTACTCCAGATGGAGGTCTCACCAGCTGTCTGTACAGAGGGATAACAACTTACTGTTTTCTACTGGTGATGCCTCTCCCTATGCATCCCAGTATCCCCCCAGCCCTCCTTACTGCCCTCTCACTTTGCTTGCCCACCTTTAAGTCATCTGATATGACTACCCTCAGGTCCCTTTCCATTTTTGTTGTTGTTAGTATCTCACCCCCCATTGTGTACTCTTCCCCTGGGTTTTTGCTAAGGGGAAAGCACAATACTGAAATAGGCCACAACATCTGTATGATTGTTGTGTTTAAGGTGTTATAATAACTGGTAACCCGCTATAGCAGCTTGCTTCAGGTAATTTTCAAAAGCAATAAAAATCCAGTGTGATGTCACACCAAGTTGTTATGGCATTTTAGCCATGCACTTTAAGTCCCGAACCTTTAATATGGCGGTTCACTATAGTGAGCAGGTCTGAAAGTAGCAGTGTTGGCATTTCATCAAGAGGACCTACTCATGGTGCAAGGAATTACTGGCAGTTGGGAAAGAGAGTGGTTCCCCGTAGCAGCAAGCAAGTAGGTCTATGGTGGATTTGCTTTTGTGTTCTTTTACATGTATTTTTATGGCTTGCTACTAGAAAAAAGGAAAAGGGACCGAGTTGCAAAAGGACATAAGGTACCATGGAGCAAGCAGCCAGAGAGGAGAGGACTTCTCGCACTGTGGCAGTTTAGCTATTAGTTAAAAAACAAAATGAAGTTTATTTCATGAGAGAAAGTACCAGACTACCAGCCTAGTTGGATCAAGCAGTTTAGGGTCTCACTGTGTTCAGAAGTCTACAGTTGAAACAGATCTGTCTTAATAAAATTCTATTACAACATATTGTATGCTTATTTCTGTATTGTAAGACATTGGAACAGTAATTATAAACAACCATTTGTCAACGCCGAATGTTTGCTTGCTGGTATTAGCATTGAAAATGCCGGAGTTAGACAGATGCAGAATAGAAATGGCAGTGAAGTATTGAATTTCACACCAACCCCACCTCCTTCCTGTAGAGATGGAGAGGCATTGGGGTAAGTGTCTTGGTTGTCACCCATGACATTCATGCTATGTCACCTCACCCTATTCTGCAGACACTGACATGTGTTGAAGTGTGTCTTAGGGAGTTTGGCTTTACAGTCACCCTATTCCCTAAGGATATATGCTGAAGTGGTGCAGCATAAGAGAATGGGGTGAACTCTGGGGTTGAAGAGTCCAAGTTACAACTCAATGCCTGTCACTGGGTGGGGGTGGGATGGCATGAGCAGTAAAGTCAGCATTCCAAAGGCACACCCCAATGCCTGTCAGTCTGTACAGGGTGGGATGTTATGGTTAGAAACCCTAACACCCTGGGCATTTGTTAGTATTTGTTCTACATATTTTCAACATGGTCTTTTTGTGACCCCACCTCATGAAAGCATTTGGGACCTCTTCTCATGAAGAGTGGCAATGTGATTTTGTCAATGTGTCCCAAACTTTGAGTCTCAACAGCAACCGTGCCATTTTGCGCCACATGTATGAAAACACAGATCGGGCAGGATATGAAGAATGACAGCTGTACCATCCATAGGGAGGAGTGAAGAGATGGCAATGTTGAAAATCTGTAGTGGGAATAGTAAAAATGCTCACACTTACACACATACGTGGAAACTGCGCAACACATGCGCATACCACAGTCATTTTATGGACTTTCATCACCTAATTTTCAACATAGGCATTTTAGGACCTCTGATCATGAACAGTGTCACTGTGATTTTCTCAGTGTGTCCCTAACACTGATTTCCCACAGCGAGTATGCTATTTTGCACCGGAAGTACAAAAACACATTTCGGCCAGGATGTGAAAAATGATAGCTGTACTATTCATAAGGAGGTTTGGAAAAACGCCAATGTTGAAAATCTGGAGTGAAAATAAAACAAATTTGCAAAGTTATGCGTGTGCGTGGAAAATGTGCAATGCACGCCTATAACACACTCATTTCATGGACTTTCATCACCAAATTTTCAACATAGGCATTTTAGGACCTCTGATCATGAACAGTGTCATTGTGATTTTCTTAATGTGTCCCGAACACTGATTTCCCACAGTGACCGCGCTATTCTGTGCCAGAAGTGTGAAAACACATTTTGACCATGATGTGAAAAATGACAGCTATACTGTTTATAAGGAGGTTCAGAAAAATGGCAATGTTGAAAATCTGGAGTGAAAATATTGCAGAGTCACAAAGTTACGAGTGTGCATAGCAACTGTGCAATGCACACTCGTAAAACAGTCATATTTGGGGATTTTCCCCACCAAATTTGCCACATAGATTTTTTGAGAGCCCACCTCATGAACACTGGCACTGTCATTTCATTCATCAGTCCTGAAAGGTGATTCCATGCAGTGATCACAAAATCACCTTTCAGGACAGAATAATGCCATGACAGTGGCTGAATTCATGAGGAGGGGGCCCAATAACACCATGTTGAAAATTTGGTGCCAAAATTCCCAAAAATGTCTGAGATATGCACCAAAGTTGAAAAACCCCTATTTATGCCATTATACAGCTTACCAGCATTTTCTCAGTTCGTGGTCAGCTTTGAAAAGTGCAGACATGTTCCCAGTCCACCGAAGATTATCACGACAGGCTCCGGAGGTAATTATGGGGTGAGGGGGGTGTGAGGAGGAAGGGTGCACAGAGAGTGGATGCAGGATCAGGCAGGGAGCAGGACGAGGGAGCCTCTGCCGAATAGTTGCGTGCAGGAAAGCATTGACACATGGTAAGGGGGAGGGAAGGTTAAATGGGTAGTTAAGGGGAAGTGGAGAGAGGGAGGGATCAGGTATGTGGTATGACAGTGCATTAATAAGGGCTGTTTTTTTAACAACCTGGAAAACAGGATCACTCCACGCCTAGGGTTTAAAGGCAGGAAAAACTATCAATAAGGTGACCTCATACAAAGTATGTTAATGGAATGTAAAAGGGTCTCAATCCCCAATCAAACGGGCCAAAATATTGCTGCATCTCCGTAAACTTGGCATTGATATAGCATTTCTTCAGGAAACCCACTTGCCCCCTCTTCAGGTTTTGCAACTAAGACAATCTTGGGTAGGCAAGGCCCTTGGGACTGGATCGGATACTCGTAAAAGGGGGGTTGCAATGCTTATTGTAAAGAATATCCCATTCTGTCTTGCTGATACCATTGTAGATTCCCAGCATAGATACATTTTGACTAAGGCCTTGTTGGGTCAATCGGAGGTAGTGCTTGGTTCCATATAGGGCCCTAATACAGATGACCCATCCTTTTTTGTTTCTTTCATGAATTATTTGACCCCATGGTCCCGACTCCCTATAATGTTAGGTGGTGACTGGAATCTCGTTTACTGTAATATTATGGACCACTCTCCTAGTCATCCTCTGTTTCCTTCCCCAGCACAGGTGACCATCAGAAAAATGATGGACTCCATTGGATTAGTCGACCCTTGGAGGGCCGTCTATCCACACCAGCGGGAATACTCATTTCATACTATTCCACACAACTCATTTTCTCGCTTAGATTATTTTCTTGTTGATATGGGACACCTCTTGACTATAACATCCTGTAATTATCTCCCCAAGGTGATCTCTGATCACCATCCCATCTTATCAAATTGGAGCCCTGGTCCACCCCTGTCCAGAGATAAGGTATGGAAATTCAATTGTCAGCTTTTTCAATCAGAATACATGAAAAACCAACTGTCTGCTTTTATTACTAACTTTATCAAGATAAATAACCCCTCTGTGCCTAAGGTAGACATGTTTTGGGGGGCTCTAAAAAGTTCAGTTAGAGGAGAAATAATTTGTATGGCTACAGTTAAAAAAAAGATGATCTCCAAGGTTACTTCAGCCTTGCTGCGAGATATTAGAGCCATGGAATTGTCACTTTCTCCGTCTTCAACAATGGATCAATTCAAGGCTCTAGAAATTTTAAGGGATCGATATAATTCAATTTTGACTGAACACGTGGAGTATCTTCTTGTACATTCTAAGATCAAGTATTTCGATCAGGGGGACAAGGCTGGAAAGCTCTTGGTTCTACAACTCAAAGCACATGCCTCCACTAGAATTGTTCCAAGTATCCAACAACCTGGAGGACAAATAGTAACTTCCCTGAGAGAAATCGTTAATTGTTTCCAAGAATACTATAATAACTTTTATTCCCACGTTTCTCACCCTTTTTGGCCGGATATGCTAGAACAGTTCCTGCAGCCATTGCAGCTCCCACAGCTTAACACATGTCAGGTGAATTTACTCAAAGCTCCAATCTCTCAGGAAGAAATTAAGCAGGCCATCGACTCCCTTTCTACAGACAAATCCCCAGGCCCAGATGGGTTTACTGTAGAATTTTACAAACTCTTCAAAGAGCAAATAGTGCCAGTCCTCTTAGACACTTATAATTATATGTTTGAACAAGGTATCTCAGACCCTACTTTATTTGAGGCTACAGTCGTGGTTATTCCAAAGCCTGACAGAGACCCCCCTTCAAGTTGTCAATTACCACCCAATTTCTCTAATCAATGTTGACATAAAAATATTGGCAAAAATTTTGACCACTTGGCTATCCAGTGTCTGGCAATGTCTCATAAGCTGCGAGCAAGTTGGCTTTGTTGCTGGCAGGGTCTCATCCGATCATATGCGCAAGTTGGCCTATTTGATCTCTGCATCCAGGGAGTCCCGAATTCCATCTGCTTTGGTCTCCCTGGATGCAGAGAAAGCATTCAATAGGGTTTCATGGGAATACCTATTCCACTTGTTGCATCTTTATAACATCCCAACACAGTATATAATATGGGTCAGGATATTAAATACTTGTCCATCTGCGCGCATATTATGTAATGGATACCTATCTCAAATTTTTCAGTTACAAGAAGGAACTCAACAGGGATGCCCACTCTCCCCCTTTGTGTTCGATTTATATTTGGAGCCGCTTGTTAGACGTATCAACTATTCCCCAAATATCTCTGGTATATCTATTGGGCCTAACCAATATAAAATTTCGGTTTATGCCGATGATATCTTACTTCATATAACATATCCTCTAAAATCGATCCATGCTGCACTTGAAATTATTAAAACATTGGTAAATTCTCCAATTACAAACTTAATATTACAAAAACAGAAATGATGCCTTTAAATGTTCATACATTTCAAGCTGAAGTTGCTCATTTCGGGTTTCGCTGGACTAAGGACAAATTAAAATATCTGGGTATATACCTTTCCTGTTTGAAACTCAAAATGAAACAATATAACCTAGATAAAATTCTTACTCAGATTAAAATGGATCTCTCCAGCTGGGCCATGCTACCACTTACTCTTTGGGGACAAGTAAACATTTTGAAAATGAATGTTCTCCCGTGAATCCTGTACCCCTTGCAGATGACACATTTTTTCTTACCCAAAACATGGTTCACTCAGATTAATAAACTTATGTCCAGTCTTCTATGGTGTGGCAAGACACCCTGGTGAGCTCTTTTTAAGCTGCAGAGGAGTAGGAACAATGGGGGCTTGCAACTCCCGGATTTGCTTCTTTGTCAGTTCTCCATTACTTGCTCAGTCCTTGTATACTTGATGAAGGATGTCTCATATAAGGAACATGCTCAATACATCCCCTTGTGGTATCAAATTCAGCAGAGTCTACTCTCTCTCTGCACAATATATCCCTTAATACTCTTATTTTTTCCCCCTCTCAAAAAATTGCCTTAGGGTTTCAAGACCCTTCCCATAGGAACAACACTTTGAGTACATGCCCAGATGTGTAACTTTTTCCAGATATCTCTGGTGAAGGATGTTTCCCAGCCTATAAGTGCGAACCCCAATTTTAGAATTGGGGGAGTGCCCCTATTGCACAATTTCTGGCCTGGAAATATTCAATTGAGAATCGTACATCTACTTCATGAACACAAACTGATACTGTTTCAAACAGCCAGTTTATTGTTTAATCTCCCTAACTCTTTTTGTTTCAAGTACCTTCAGTTACAACACATGCTGCTATGACACTTTGGAATGGGGTACTGGATGTAGTATTTAGCTGGCACCTTCTTACCAGCTATTGCTAACTTACCCTCCTCTCATATCATTTCCTATTTCTACCGTCTCCTTAGGGATGCAATTGGGGGAATACGAGGAGTGCAGTACTATGTTTGGGACCAAGCAATACCTTCAAATACTTCTACTCCAAGATGATGGGCGAAAATCTGGTCGCACTTGTATCAAGATGTGAAACGGGTTAAATTTCGCACTTTACAGTTTTACCTAATAAACAACTTATATTATACTCCAGCCAGGCTTTACCAAATGGGGAAACTTCCCTCAAATTTATGTTCTCGTTGTAGGCAGAAGCCTGGCACTTTGTTGCATATATTATGGGAATGTAATAAAGTTATACCCTTTTGGGATAGTATTAGGTCCAACTTGGACCCACTACTAAGGCTATCTGCAGCCTTTAGCCCAGAAATTTGTATAATAGGAGATTATGGAGAGGTTTTAAGAGGCACTCAATGAAAATACATGACATTAATATCTATATGTGCTAAAAAAGTGGTCATGCGACACTGGTTCGGTCAAAATATCCCAACATATGCAGAATGGCTAAAGGAGATACTTTTTGCTTTACAGGCTAAAAACATGATTGCCCATATGACAAAGAGGCCACAATGCTATCAGAATGTATGGGCACCTTTATATACCTTACTGACCATTTAATGACCCACAGTATACCGATCAATAATTTAATGAGGAATAGGGGAGGAATCATACCAGTGGTACGGATATACTAATTGGATCCTGTCCAATAACTATACCTGGGCTAATGCAAATACAGGCAATTGTTACTGCACCCCTGATGGGGGGGTATTTTGGGGGGAGGTAGGAGGAGGAATACGGATAGGTCTTGGTAGATTGATGAGAACTCATTATGTGAATAAGATTAAGATCAGATCCTTACTGAACATCTGTTATTATTCCGTTTAGGGATCCAGAGCAAGCATTGTAATAGAACCTTATTATACAATGTGTGTTTATGTAAAGCCAGTATGCATTTTTCTCTGTCCAATGTCTGCTACACAAGATTTGTCAACTCTTCCTACAAATAAAATAAAATGTATTTATTTTGAAAAAAAAAAGGCAGGGAGCAGGACAGATCACGAGGGACCATTTTCTGCTTTCCAGGGGGAAAAAAAAGCAAAACATTGAGGGACTTTTTTTTTCACAGGGGCATTTGGCACGCTGGGGTGGGCTCCCAGCGTGCCACCTGAATATTTTTTGGGGGGGTCTGTAGCCGATGGGGGAATTGGCACTCCCATTGGCACATGGGGGGGCAAGAGCCGAGGAAGATTGGGTGCCCCCTTGGCAGAAACTCAATGCTTGGGTGGACTCTTATGCCGATGGGGATTGTGCTCCCCATCAGCAAATTTCATTGGGAAAGGCCAGATGCAAAAAGGAAGCCATCCCCAGAACCGAACCTAGCACCCTCCTCACCCCAGCCTGTCACCCTACCCACCACGCCACATGGCCAGCTCAGCAGCCAACCACTGCACTACACACCACATGCCCTCCCTTTCCTTCCACCTTCATGTGGCATGGTCCCTTCCCCCACACGTGTGTATACATAATACACATTCTGTTACTATAGTTGCCTACCCCCATATCCTGTCGCTACCCTGCCAGGGAGCCCAGAACACAGGCATCATGATTGAGTCACCCTTTTTGCAGTCACTCAGTCACAGTCACTGTGTTCACTGGATACTGGTTGCAAATCCCCAAGGGTATCTGATAATGAGTAAAGCAAAATGCTAGGTATGAACAGGGATGAAATGAGGGAAGAGTGGATAAGGAAAGAAGGGAAAAGGGGAAGGGGTTGGAAAGCAGGGTTGTAGCAGTATGTGGAAGACTATGTGTGCAAATCCTAGAAGTCTGGGAAACAAGATCCTCAACCTAGTGGCCATTAAGACTGAGGCTGATCCAGACATTGTTGCCATTACTGAGTCATGGTACAATGAGTACCTTGACTGGGATTTAGCCATACCAGGACATACTCTGTTCAGGAATGACAGGGAGGGTAAGAAAGAGGGAGGAGTTGCTCTTTACCTAAAGGATAGCATAAAAGCAATAGAGATGCAGAGAAAACAGAGACAGAGAGAAATTATGTGGGTCACCCTAGAAAAGGGGAATGGAGTGATTATTTGCACTGGAGTGACCTACAGACCTCCAGCACAGGGGGAGGAGAGGGACAAGGTTCTGGCTGAAGCCATCCAGAAGATGGCTAATAATGGTGAGGTGCTGTTGGTGGGGGACTTCAAAATGCCTGATGTAGAGTGGAGCATCCCATCAGTATCTTCAGGTAGGAGTAGGGACATTCTGGACTCCTTGCAGAGGGTGTTCTGGACATGGACATGTTTATGCAGGTCCCAAAGGAACATGCATGAATGATGATACAATTATACTATCTCAAAAAGTAAGAAAATTCATTGCAAAAAATGTTACTGTGCCAGTTAGATTTAAAGTGATAAAAGTAAGGAAATTTGGTGTTGGGGTTCTCAGCCCTAAACCCCTCCTACACCCTGCAGGCAGCAACAAAAAAAATGTATGATTTCACCTCTCCTGAATTTTTGCAAATCTGGCATGGGGTGTATCTTGTGGTTGTCAACCCTAACACTCACCCCATTCTCATATACTGTACACATCTCAGCTTATTTACTGATGGAATGGGGTTAGCGTTAGGGTTGACAACTCCAAGGTACACCCCACGCCTGATTTGCGAAGAGTCAGGAGAGATGAAAGCATGATGGTTTTCCCAGTGTTGAATGCAGGGTGAGGATTGGGTATTAGGGTTGGGAACCCTAGCACAACATTTCCCTACTTTTGTCATGTTAACCCTAACTGGTGAATTAGTGAAGTTTCTTGCAATAAAAATATATTATAGGGGCATGGTACCCACCCCATAGTTAGGGTTGTACTGGCATTTCTATGTTAAATTTATACCTTAATAACTTTGGGATATTTTGATGATAGAGCACAAAAGTTGTCATGTTCGGTCATTCTACCAGTGTCTCAAGATGTGGAAAATTTCGCGATGGCATCTTGTATAGTTTTTTACACATGAAGTGGTAAAAAAACAGAAAAAAAAAAAAACCTTTTTCCCATTAGTTAACATGGGATTTTTTCCATTTATCTACAGCCCAGAAGGAATGAATTTTGTTCTTGACATTTTCAGGTCAGATGGAGTTTGTGCCAAGGGTGTGCCTTTGGATAGTATGGTGAGAAGATGTCTCACCATTTTTGAATTATAACAGTTATTATGATAGCAGCTAGATAGGAAGGTAAATGAAAATGATTTTAACTGTTCATTGTTAAGGATTTACTGTTCATTCCCAGAGAAAAACTGTTTGTGCTGTCCGCCATCTTGTTTTTTTGCAATAAGGACAGGGATGGGGCAAAAAGGGGTAAGTCCATCAACAAATGGAGGGTAGTGAGTACCAACACCTGTAGTCTGGGAAACAAGCTCCTTGAACTGGTGGCCTTGATGGAAGAGGGATGCCTGGATATTGCAGCAGTCACAGAAACATGGTACACTGAGAACCATGTCTGGGATGTTAACATACCAGGGTACACAACCTACAGGAGAGGCAGAGAGGGAAGAAGAGGGGTGGAGTAGCTCTCTATGTAAGGGAAGGGATAAAAGCAACTGAGCAAAAGAGTAAACAGGGAGGAGAGAAGGCACTGTGGGTCACCTTAGAGACTGGAAATGGCACCACAATCCGAACAGGAGTTGTATATAGACCCCCGTGTCAGGGGGAGAGAATGGACAAGGATATGATAGAAGGCATACTTAGGATGGCAGAGAAAGGGGAGATACTGTTGATGGGGGACCTTAACATGCCAGATGTTATCTGGAGCCCCTTTGAGGCAGCCACATCCAAAAGCAGGGCCATTCTTGATGCCCTTCAGGTGGCATGCCTCAAACAGCTAGTTTTGGAACCCACTCTTGAAGGAGCAATCTTAGACCCCGTACTCTCAAATGGGGACAGTGAGAGGATCTCAGATCTAGAAGTGGGTAGCCATTTGGGAACAAGTGACCACCAAACAGTGTGGTTCATGATAAACTCTGCTATGGAGTCAAGACATACAAAAGTGAGGGTTCTGTATTTCAGGAGGGCTGACTTTGGTAAGATGGGAGAGTGCCTTAGAAAAGCACTAGCAAACAGGCTAGAAGGAGGGGGTGGAGCAACAATGGGCAAATCTCAAAACTGTCATCACAGAGGCAACAAGCCTTTGTGCGAAGCAAATAAACAAATCAAAATGAAAGAAAAAAACACTATGGTTCTCAAAAGAGGTGGCGGTGAAGGTTAGGGAGAAAAAGATATCATTTAGGAAGTATAAGGAAACACAGAAGGAGCAGGACAGAGAACTGTACCAGTTAAGGAAGAAGGAAGCAGGGAGGGTAGTCAGAATAGCAATGGAACAAACTGAGGAAAAGATAGCTAACTCAGTTAAGAAGGGGGGGGATAAAACCTTTTATGGGTATATCAGGGAGTGTAGAAAGACAAAGGGAGGGATAGTGAGGCTGAATAGAATGGATGGTGGGAGGGCAGAGAGTGACAGTGATAAAGCAGGGATACTGAATGAATACTTCTGTTCAGTATTCACAAAAGAAGAAGTGGGGGAGGTGCCTAATCCAATTAACAGAAGCAATCTGGAGAGGGGGGTTGATCCCAGTCCTTTCACAGAAGAAAGGGTTCTGAAGAACTCCTAAAACTGAAGGTGGACAAAGCAATGGGGCCAGATGGAATTCACCCCAGAAGTCTAAAACAATTAAGCAGAGAACTAGTGACACCACTGACTACGCTTTTTAACAAATCATGGGAGGATGGTGTGGTACCTGAGGACTGGAAGAAGGCTGATGTGATTCCCCTTCACAAAAGTGGGACCAAGACGGAGGCAGGAAACTACAGACCTGTCAGTTTAACCTCAGTGGTAGGAAAAGTGATGGAATCACTTCTGAAAGAAAGAATTGTTGAGTACCTAGAGGCCAGTGGGGCATAGGACCCAAGGCAGCATGGGTTCACAGCCAGAAGGTCATGTCAGATGAATTTAATTGATTTCTTTGACTGGGTGACCAAAGTAGTAGACCAGGGAGGGGCTGTGGACATGGCCTACCTAGACTTTAGCATGGCATTTGACACAGTCCCACACAAAAGATTAGTAGTCAAATTAACCAGCCTGGGAGTGGATCCCAAGGTGGTAGCCTGGGTAAAACACTGGCTGAACAACAGGACACAGAAGGTAATTGTAAATGGAGTCCACTCTGAAGAAAGAGGGTTTACTAGTGGGTTACTGCAGGGTTCAGTACTGGGTCCAGTCCTTTTTAATGTCTTTATAAGTGACATTGCAGAGGGACTGGAAGGAAAAGTATGCCTCTTTGCAGATGACACAAAGATCTGCAACAGGGTTGATACACAAGGAGGCATGGAAAGGATGAGAAGGGACTTGGCAAGGTTGGAGGAATGGTCAGAAGTATGGCAGCTTGGATTCAATGCAAAGAAGTGCACAGTTATGCATCTGGGAAACAAAAACCCAGGGGAAGATTACACAATGGGGGGGAGGTAGTAACAACAACAAAAATGGAAAGAGACCTAGGGATAATCATATTAGATGACCTTAAGGTTGGCAAGCAATGCGAGAAGGCAGTAGGAAGGGCTGGAGGGATACTGGGATGTATAGGGAGAGGTATCACCAGCAGAAAACAGGAAGTTGTTATCCCCCTGTACAGACAGTTGGTGAGACCCCATCTGGAGTACTGCGTCCAGTTCTGGAGACCCCATCTCCTCAAGGACATAGACAGGATGGAGGCAGTTCAGAGGAGGGCAACTAAAATGGTGCAGGGCCTGCAAGAGAAGCCATATGAGGAGAGAGGAGCTTATATGTATACCCTTGAGGAAAGGAGGAGAGGGACATGATAGAAATGTTTAAGTACCTCAGTGGAATCAGCAAAGTCCAAGAGGGTAGCATCTTTCAGAAAAGAGATGTGCAAGAACAAGGGGACACAATTTGAAGATAGAGGGGGAAACGGCTCAGGGGCAATATGAGGAAGTATTTTTCACAGAGAGGGTGGTGAACGCATGGAACAGCCTTCCTGAGGAGGTTGTGGGGTCTAAAACTGTGGGAGAATTCAAGAATTCATGGGACAGACATATGGCAATTTTGGTGGGGGGGGTAAGAAGAAATAGGCTGTTGGTTAAATAGGATCTGCAGCTTATCCTCTAGGTAGGGAAATGGGCAAACTAGGTGGGCCAAGTGGTCCTTATCTGCCATCAGATTCTATGTTTCTATATGTTTCTATGTTTTTCTGTTTCAAAAATTGATTTCTAAGGAAATGCTATGTAGTAATGAATGAACAAGACCTGTATTTAGGTTTCAGTCACATGCTTAGTTACATTATTGTATTATTATTTTAAAATTTTGAGGGCAAGTATGTCTTTTCTGGGAAAGAATCATAACACCCATCACTCGCTTAGTTAATGATCAATCAGAAAATAACCATTCACAATTCTTCACAGTTTGAATGTTACTGTTTGAACTGTAAAGACTGCAGACAGTAAAGGTCCATGACAGTTCAAACTGCTATAGCTCCTTGGTGTCTACTGGCACCCCTATCCACCGATTTCTGTCCCATGAATATAAAATAATATTCCTTGGTAGTCTAGTGGTCCCTCCCTCCTCCCCGTTCCTCGATCACCATCCCCAATGTGTTTCATTATATTTTCTGGTAGTCTATTGGTCCCTCCCTTCCCCCCTTCTCCTGTCACTGTCCCCGATGTGTTTCATTATATTCCCTGGTACTCTAGTGGTACCTCCCCCTTTCTTTAATCACCATCCAGGATGTGTTTCATTAAATTCCCTGGTTGTCCAGTGGTCCCTCCCTCATTTTCCAGTCACCATCCCCGATGTTTTTCATTATATTCCCTAATAGTCAAGTGTTCCCTCCCCCAATCTCTGATTGCTGACCCCAATGTGTTTTATTATATTCCTGGTAGTCCAGTAGTCTCTCCCCCTCCTCCATTCTCCAGTCACCATCATTGATGCTTGTGCTTATATTCCTAGATAGTCCAGTTGTCCCTCCCCCTTCCCGTTCTCTGATTGCCATCCCCATATTAAAATTCATTGATAGTTCAGTGGTTCCTCCCCTTCCCCCATTCTCCAATTTCCAAACCCATGCTGACATATGTCCCTGGTGACTAGTGACACCCCCCCAGGCCCCCCATTGGTGTCAGTCCCTGAAATAAAGAAAAATACCCATGATGTTTTTTGTTTTCCCAGCAAAAAGCAAAACATTCCCTTGCCAATCAGCCTCCCCACCCATAACTGCCACTCAGCACCTACCATTCCACACCCCCCAGTACACCCCCACACACCCTCACTCATCTGAACAGGCCCCAGGTTTGAGATCCACTCTCTGATCAAAGACACGTCTTGCTGGGACTGGTGCCTGCAGTATGAGAAACTAAGGTAAATGTGGTTCAATGTATTTCAATGGAGTTTTCAACTTTGATGCATAACTCAACCATTTCTTGACATTTTGATATCAAATATTCAACATGGCATTTTGGGGACCCCACTTCATGAACAGTATCAGTGATATTATGCAACTCCTGCCCACAAGGTAATTTTCGGGGTTGGTTGGTGAATTTATCTTTTGGGCGGGATTTGAACATTTTTCCTGACCTTGGGCTATGTTGAAATGTTGAAAATGTGGAGTCTAAATGTGTAAATATGGCAAAGTTATGACCATTCTTTGCCATTTTGATACACCCATTCACAACATTTGAAATTTTGTTTTATTATGTTAAATTTTTTTTAAAGTGCAATTCCTTTGCAGATCAGAGCACTTGTACATTAAATAAAACACTTAAAACAAATAATTAGAACACATACATGCATCCAATCAATAGTTATAAACTGATACATCAGAATAAATCAGCCAAATAATCAAAGCCAGGGAAGGCCATGCTGAAAAGATGCAATTTAAGAACAGATTTAAAGCTCTCAATTGTGAGGTAATCTCTAATCCGATGAGGTAGAGAGTTCCACAGGGTAGGGGCCATAAAAGCCAATGAACAGGACCATGAGGTCTTCAGTTGAACCCTGGGAACCTCTAGCTGTCCCTCATCAGAGGAACGGTATGAGCAGGAGGTGTGATGGGGCAGAGAAGATCTTGAAGGTATCTTATCCACAGTTTATTAGATATGCCAGATCTCACCAGGTGTAGAATATAAGAGAAATTGGAGCTCTCACCTCCTCTAGCCTGAATTGTCAATGGAATACACCAAATGTGCGAGTTTCTCATTCCTGCAAAATCTGGAGCTTAAAGCAGACTTTACAAATGGCTAGAAACCTGGGAACTCTCATTGCACTATAAAAACATCAGCTCAGTCCAATCCAAACCTGCAGAAGGTGAGGTCCAATAAAGTCTGTTAATATCTTTCCTGATGTTAACAGGAAAGGCAACTGGACTTCTCTCCTACAAGTTTCTTTTATAAAATATTTTCTTGGAGTTCCACTGAATGACACCCGCTGTCCTGCGTGATTATTTCCAGTAACCTCCATCCCCAAAGCAGTCACCGCAGGACCACACAGGCCACAGGCCAAAGTTAAACTGGGGCCCCAAGACACCCACCCCAGAGACAGCCACCCAAATCCCAGAATGCCCCAAACTGTGGTACTGAGACAGATCCCGTCCTCTGGCACACACCCCTGGATAGCCACAAGGAGTTCAGAGGTATCAACCCTCTTACTGACACCTCCAAACACCCCCTTAAGTGACCAGGACTGGGTGACCACTCACTGAGCAGGTGGACAAGCCCCAGTATGCTGCAGCAAAGGTTCAGGTAAGCCTTCAGTCAGCAGGTCCCAATTTCACGATCAGCAGACAAAGCACAGCTTCCACATCACATCACTTCATCCAGCTTCCCAACTCCTTACATTATAGTGACTTCCAATGGAGACTCTCCAGATCTTCCCCAGCTCCTTCCAACCTTAGCGGAAGCACTCTGGATTCAAAGCATGGCAATCCACAATAAGCAGGTAAGATTAGGATTGAGCTTAAAACAAAGTTTCACATTGGAAAATCCGCACTTCCAGTGCAATGATCCAGCAATGGTACAGTTGATATTGTCACAGCAGTAATAATGGTAAAGCTGGCGTTCTCTCAAACACCCTAATCTAAAACCTGCAGCTGGTGTCCTCCTTACTGACCCAAAAATCATAGTCCTAAGCACACTGACTACCTCACTGTGAGTTCCCTAATGACTACTAGCCTAAATATTTAATAATTTACCACTACCTGAGAAACAAAAATAAAATGAACAAAATAAAATAAAATAATGTGCACACTGCTGCTCACTGATGGTCAGCCCAGCACAGCCACCACTAACGTCACTCTGAGTAACAAGTCATATGCTGACTACTAATTTTGAAGTAATATTTTGACCCCAAATTTTTGACATAACCTTCTTATTACCCCATGTCATGTATGCCACAGCTGTTATTTTACAGATCCTAGCCAAAATGTGTTTTCACACCTATGACATGGAATGGCTTTGCAATTATGTGGAATTGCATTTTGGCAGGGATCTGAAAATGTTCTGTACCAGGTACACGAGGTGGGGTAATAAGATGGCTATGTTGATAATGTGGTCACTGTTGTTCTATACATGGAAGAGCAGGACTCTTCCACAGCTACATAAATATATGCATCTATGGATGGATGGGAGCACAAGGCCTGAAGGGCCCTGATCTCCAAAGGCAAAGAAGGATATGATCACTCTCTCTTAAAAAACTATAGATGAATAGGAGAGCAGGGCCCTGAGGGTCCTGTGCTCCCACAGAAAAATAAGGTTATGATTACACTATCTCAAAAAATAAGGACATTCTTTGCAAAAAAAACTATGTTAATGCATCAGTTAGGGTTGATGATCAAGTGAAAAAAGTAGGAAAATATGGAATTAGGGCTTCCAAACCTAAAACTCTTCCCCAACCCTAAAGCAAATGAGGGGTGGAGTCTCCCTTGGGGTTGTCAACCCTAACACTCACCCCATTGCAGTAACAGAACAGCTAAGATGTGATGGAGACAGGTGTGTTTGTTTCATGAGTACATACAAAGGAGCGAGCATTAGGGTTGACAGCCCCAAAGGAGACTCCACCCCTCATTCACTTCAGAGATGGGGCAGAGGTTTTAGGGTTGGAAACCCTAATGTCATATTTTTTCACTTTATTCTCAACCCTAACTAATGCATTAACATAGCTTTTTGCAAGGCATATACTGTATATACAGTATATATATATATATATATATATATATATATATATACACACACACACACACACACACACACACACACACACACACAGACACACACATATAGTATATACTGGTGCTGAATAGGGTGTTTGATGTCAAACCCCAATGTTTGCACCTTAATAAGTTTGGCAGTGTTCAATGAAATTGCCTGATAATTTGACATGCATTGCTTCAGAGGCAAATGCTCAAGATGTTAGAAGTTTTGTGACAGTAGCTTGTGTGGTTTCTAAAATACAGAATGTTGATTTTTGGTGAAAAGGGAAATGTTTTTCCTATACTTATTACATATTTTCTTTACTCCCATGTACAGCATAGATGGTAAAGAATTGATTTTTGAAACTTTTAGGGTAGAAGCAGCCTGTGCCAAGGTACTGCCTTTCAAATATTTCATGAAAAAAACATTATTCATTTTCACAGTTATATGGATTTAATGTTTCTATTTTTTTCTAAGCATCTTCAGTAGTGTTTTTTTGATAACTCTCTAATATGACCCAAAACTATTTGAGTCATGACACTGTTTTGTGTTTGTACCACTTAGTTGTCATGACCTGAAAAACTGTTTTCTGAGGTGCAATGTCTGCCATCTCAGGTTCAAACTAAAAAACATGCAAAATACCTAAAACTTATGTATGTTTTTTAAAAAAAAAGATATCTGAATCTAGCAAGACAGGACCAATTTTGGTAGCAGCTTCTGGGTGCACACTGCAATTGTGATGAGGAGAGGGGGTGCTGCTTTTACTCCATTCAAAACACAGCCACTCAAGATACCTGCATACCAGCAGAACAACAGTGACACTACAGGGTGTTTTGGCTCCAAGGACTTCATAAGCCACCCTGGTAGAACTTAATCTATCACCAGCACTTCTCATTCCTCTCCATCCCTCACTGTCTGGTGGCGGCTTCCTGGTGTGGGCCACGACATGGATGAGAAGAGTGGATGTTGCTTTGGCTCCATTCAAAAGCAGAGCTGCTCAAGATACCAGCATGACGGCAGAACAACAGTAACACTATGGGGCATTTTAGCCCCAACAAGGACCGCATAAGCTACCCTATAAAAAATTAACCCATCACCAGTACTTTTCATTCCCCTCCATCCTTCCCTGCTTGGTCACACTTTCCAAATGAGGGCTGCAGTGGTGATGGGAAGAGGTTGTGTGACTTTGGCTCCATTCAGCAAAGGAGTCACTCAAGATACCAGCATACCAGCCAAGTAACAGTGACACAACAGGGCATTTTAGCCCCCCAAAGGATGCATAAGCCACCCTACTAAAACTTTCCTTATCAGCGATATGTCTCATTCTCCTCCATCCCTCCCAATTTGATGGCAGCTTCTAGGTGTGGGCCTGGGCATTGACAAGAAAAGGTGGCATGGCTTTGTCTCCATTCAAAAGCAGAGCCACTCTCTCCACAAGACAGCTCTCTGGGACTGGCACCCACTGGAGTGGCAGAACTTACTGGTGGGAGTCTACACTAGGAGGCTGCAGGAATGCCCCTTCTTGAAGTTTAGTTTTTTTAGTGTACTGATTGCCATCTGTCTTTCTTGTTTAGTCATCTGTAAGTTACGAAAATGAATCATCTGTTGGCTATCTGTTCTATGTTGCTGTCCTTTGCCTCTTCAAAGTACAATGCATTTCTGTAAGTGCATCATTTTGGACATGTGGCCCTTCTCTATACAGTGGGGAGCTGTTTGGAAGCAATTGTTCTAAGTATGCAGGGTTTAATGGGAAGAGTTTTTTCTAGTTTTAGTGCATTCGCAATTTGGACTAGTAAAGTCACTTCATATGTTCAGTCCCTCTAAAACCTTAAATATGGTAATGTTCTAGACTTTATTCTCAAATCCAACTTTTCTGGTCTTGATTTTCTTAACTTAATTATCTCTTAGCTTCTGCCAAAAGGACTTTTTAACAAAAGCATAGAATAATTAAGTCACAGTGGGTAAGATGCTGTAAACATCAAAAGCGTATGCAATTGTTACTGCTTCTGCTACTAATCTCTTGTAATGTTCACTCCCATCCAGGGCTTGACTTCTTAACTGGAACCCCCATTACCCCTATAGATTTGATTCACAACTTCAGTTAGATCACTTAAACATTTGTAGAATTCTTTCAAAAAGGACTGAATTGGAAATTTGGGTTTTTGAAAATAAGCTTGATGTGATAGATTTGTCTGAGACCTACCTAAACAGTCCTATCCCTGACAGTGAAACCTTCCAACAAGGTAATAAAGCCTTCTGATAGTGGTGGTGTGACTGTGTGTTTTGGAGGGGCTTGTTTCATATCACAAAAAAACTAAAGTAGTTGAACTACCAACACATAATCAAAGTGACCCTTGTGATTTTTTGTCTTTAAATATTATTCTTGTGAGTAATAAGGTGTTACTATCAGTGTTATCTATATCCTCCTTCCCAGGCTATATTGAAGCTGGCAAGGAATTGAATTCAGCCTTTGGAAGTTCACTCCCCATGGGTCATGATTAGATCATTATGAGTGATTTTAATTTAGAATGGAAAGATAAACCTTCTGATGCATTTTGAGAACTATTGACCTTGTTCAGCTTACATCATATTATTGAATCTACTACCAAAGTTAGTTTCTCTTAGTCATAATACCTATTGTTAGTGTGTTTGTGTGAGTGTGTGTTGTTACAGCCACTTACACATTGCTATTTTTCCAACAATGTCATTAATTGGTTTCGAGACTATCTCTTGGGCCTTAAACATAGAACAATTAATCAGAACATTTTTTCCAGTTTTCTTAAAGTTAGGTGTGGGGTCCCACAGGACTCCATCTTGGGAGTTCTGTTCTTCTCCCTTTTTTTTAAATGACCTGCCATCAGCTTGTCCATTCTCTGAAATGCTTCCTTATACAGATGATGTGGTCAGTGTTAGGAAGGAGAATGATGAAGCGGCCCTAAATTACATCCTTCAAGATAAGTTAATTAATTTGCAAACATGGTTCAGTGCCAAGGGGGCGGTTCACAATACCAACAAAACTAAGACTTTGATCATGAATAGAACTGAGAAATTGGAAAACTGTGAATTTTTGGTGAAAGCTCTTGATGGTGAAATTTATTGAGACAGTTAACTAATTCAAATACTGTACTTGGAAGTTGTTTTGGATAGTGTTTTTCATATGAATCACATGTTGACAGTATGGTAAAGACAGGGATCAGAACAACCTTTTGCCTTAATTTCATATACTTTTGGTGAAGAGTCTATTGCTATCAGTCCTAGACTATGGAATGTTATGATAATCTGGTGCAGGAAGTGGGTGTTATCTATGGTAAAAGTTATATATAATTTAATTTGTTGTTTTATTACTGGACTTCTGTTACATACACACCATTACTAGTTGTATCAGGCAGCATAGTTACCCTCGTTGGATGACTGTGTGAAAGTAAAAATACTGACTTTCTATTGCACAATTATCCTAGGTAAATCCCTCTGTTCAATCTTAGAACTGTTTCCAATTCAGAAAAGAAATGGTGTACTAGGTCTCAATAATCAATATTGTTTGAAATTTCTTTTCATATACCTTGTTTTGGCCCAGAGAGTATTTAATTATTTTCATAGTTGTTTACAAGTTTGGGAGGCAAAGCCTGTTATTGAACTTGCCACCCAAAGGTGGTTTTAATTGTCTATGTATTACAATTTTTTATTACCCATGTATTTGTCAAGTATAGTTTTAAAGATGTTCATAGATTTACTTTCTACTATTGGACCTGGTAGTGTGTTCCATAGGTTAACCATTCTTTGAGTGAACCATTTTAATCTTTTTTTTTGTCTGACATTTAGTTCCTTTCAATTTCAAGTTATGTGATCTGGTGTTTGATATGCAGATTTTTCTTTCAATGCCTAATAATTCGATTAGTCCTGGTTTGTTAAGTGCTTTATATATCATGCATAAATCTCCTCTAAGAAGTCTGTATTTAATTGAGTATAAACCAAGTGTTTTCAGTCTTTCACCATATGTTTTTTCGGACATGCCATTAAGTTTTTTGGTCATTTTTCTTTGAACTCCCTCTATATGTTTCATTCCATATATAGTAGTAGGTGCACAAAAAGGGGCACAGTAATCCAGATGTGATCTTACTAGACTGGTATATAATGGAAGAATGACTTGTGGTTGTCTACTTTTAATGTTTTTCCATATACTACCCATAATTTGTTGACATTTCTTTACTTTGAGTGTGGCGTTATTTTCAAAGATTAACTTATTGTCTATATTTATGCCAAGATCTTTTTCATTGTCCGTTACCTGTAGAATTACATTATTTAAAAGGTACCCTTTTTTTTGGTTGTTGTGTCCCAAATGCATTACCTTGCACTTTTGTTCATTAAATATTTCATTTTATTTTCTATTGCCCAGGTTTCTAATGCCTCTAGTTCTTTTTGAAGGATTTCTGCTGCTTCCTGTGTATTAACAATAGTTCCAATTGTACAATCATCTGCATATTTAGATACCCATACGCTATCAGTTGGCTGCATTGATGATATTAGGATATTAAAAAGAACAGGGCCCAGGACAGAACCCTGTGGAACCCTGCTAGTAACTTCTATGTAAGAGGATAATGCACCCTTAACAGATGTTCATTGTTTACGGCAGTATAACCATGAGTTAATCCACTTGATTAGGATATATGGAAATTTTTGCTTTACCAAATGTTCCAAAACAATTCTATGGGATACTTTATCGAAAGCCTTGGCTAAGTCCAGGAACACAACATCCACTGGAAGTCCTTTATCAAGAGCAGCACTCACATTTTCAAATAAGTTTAGTTGATTAGTTAGACATGATCTTCCCTTTCTAAAGCCATGCTGTGTTGTATCATGTAAGTTATAGTAATTAATGTGTTCTTCCATTCTGTATAACATTAATCTTTCAAGGATTTTCCCTATAACTGAGGTCAGATTTATAGGCCGATAATTAGAAACTTCAGATTTGTTTCCATTTTTATATATTGGGATAACTACTGCTTCTTTCCAATCTAATATGCTTTTTTGGACCAAGTGTTTACAGTTATTTGCCAAAATCTGTTAAGTCTAATAAATTTGTATCTACTTTTAAGAAACAGCTGTTTTAACATTTTAAATAATCAGTCTCATTGTAGTTGTGACTAATTGTACTGTAACTTATGTTTTTTTTTTGCTTTGTATTGTAAATCTGTAAATGCTGTTGGCACCTGAAAATTGGCAGTTTTGCTTAATGTGCCTTTCAAGGGTCCAGGCTAAACAATAGATGAAATGAAAAATGGAATGACATTAAAATAGATGCTGGTGTTTGTTTGTTTGTTTTAATTCAGATCCAAAATACCTTTTCTGGGAACCATAAAATACTGTGAGCCCAACTTAGTGAGGGAAGACATTTAGGGGAATTTTTCACTTGCACACAAAGCCACATACAAGATCATCTGCAGTGTGGACTTGGGGCTGTTAAGTATTTTTTAAGGTAATCCTGTATTTTGGAGTGAACAGCTTCTCTGCTAAACAGCCTTTTCCTGGGGCTGGATAGGGACCACCAAAAGTGCTTGCTTCATCAGGAATACAGGACCTACAGTACAATCTGTAAAAGCTTGAGAGGTAGTCCACAATTTGGCAGCTTGACTTCAATGTCATGAACTGCAAAGTTAAGCACACTGGAACCAAGAGTATCAGGACAGAGTACTGCCTGGGAGGGGTCCAAGTATCTGCAACAGAGGAGGAGAAGAATCTGGGAGTGATGATCACTAATGACCTGAAGCACTCTACACAGTACCAGAAAACAGCAACAAGGGCAAACAAGATGTTTGATTGAATGACGAGAGCTCAGCAGTAGGTGAGAGAAGGTTACCCTGCCCTTGTACAGGTCACTGGTGAGGCCACATCTAGAGTACTGAGTACAGTACTAGTTACCCACACCAGTATCCTGTGATGTTAGTGACTGAAAATGAGTGACTGCTAAAACAGCAACTCATATTCAGCGTTATCATCTAAGGCTACCCTGCAAGGATAGCAACCCTACAGCAAAAGCAACTGTAGGGAAGAGTGCCCAGAAGTGTGGAATAGAGATGGGTAGGAGAGGGATAGGGGAAGGGGAAGGGTCTGTAGGGGAATGCAGTGCTCCCTCCAGCCAAGCTATGCCTGTGGTGGGGTGGTGAGGGTGGCTAGCTCTGGCTGAGCAGGTACAGGGTTCGGTACTGGAGATCAGAATACATACAACTTTGCTGCTGCCTGCTCCCACAAATGTGGGCTATGCCCCTTCCCTGACTTGCACCCCCATGGAGTTAGTAATCTTTATTCAGGAGGGTGTGGGGGCTCAGGGGTGGGGGGCACAGCCCCCCCACAAAAGCACTTTTTATTTTGCTGTATGTCGAGTCACCGACTAGTGTATATTGCCAATTTGTTTTTCAGCTATATACATGCGCCATCATAGCAATCTCTATTTTGTAATCGCTATCATGACATGGAACCCCCACACCTTAAGAAGGACATTAACATTTTGGAGATGGCCCAGAGTAGGGCAATGAAGATGGCCATGAGTCAGCAGGTTAAAGCATATGAAAAGAGGCTGAGGGCCCTGAACATGTACTCCCTGGAGGAGAAGAGGGAGAGAGGGGATATGATTGAGACCTTCAAGTACTTGAAAGGGTCAAATAAGGTGGCTAAGGAAGATCTCTTTAAGCTAACTGGCAGCCAAAACACAAGGGGACACAGTCTTAAACTGGAGGGGGAGAGGTTTAGGAAGGAGATAAGGAGGCAGTTCTTCATGGAGAGGGTGGTGGCCAGTTAGAATGCACTTCCAGAAGAGGTGGTCTTGCTGAAGACAATGGGCAGCTTCAAGGCAGGCTGGGATAAACACAAGGGGAAGTAAGGGTCATGGGAGAGGTGGATGAAAAGGCTTGGAGGATTTGGGGGCAGGGTAAGTACAGTGGCTTAAGCTGCAGACCCTGCAATTATGAGCAGACTAGATAGACCAAATGGTCTTTTAATGCTGGTTTCTTCATATGGTCACATGAATCTAGAAATGCTGGGTCACCAGGAGAGAGGATCTGTCCCATCAATGGCGATTACTGGAGGCTTACTATGTTGATTACTGGAGGCTTACTTATAAACACACCTCCTCCCTTGCCAGACCTGTGCTGACTTTGGCAATGTTGTGTGGCTGGCAGGGAAAAAGAAGTCTCGGGTATTCATATATTTATTAATTTATGCTTTGATCCAACAGAACCAGCTCCCTTGAAAAATACTTTTAAGCTGAGGCCAAACATTGGCAATTCATGAGTGGCAGAGATGATAAGGAAACAAAACAGAGTGACTATAATAGACTGCCTAAGTGCCATTTCTGTTAGAAAAAGAAGTTTAATGGAGTCATTTATCCTGACCTTGTGGACAAGTCATTCACCTGTCATAGAAGGCTGCGGGGGAGACTATTCTGGAAGTTGCTTGGATTGTAAAGGCTTAGAATGCCTATTATGCACTTTCCAAACCTTTATCCCAATAAACAGGAGGAATTATTGATTAAAATTGTGACTATTTTCTGATCACCTGAAGAACAACCTTTCCAGGTTACAGTGAATCATAGTGTTTTTGGTGACTGGACTTAGTGAACCCAGCCACATTTAATGACAATTCAGTGATATTTTTTGTGATGTTACTGATGTGTGTGTTTTTCAGTTTGTGCTATTCCATGTGTAAAATCAACTTTGGGTCTATTTTTTCACCATATTAACTAATTGATGCTTAGCAAATCGATTATTTATTGGCATTTAAGATAATCTGATTATAGTAAACTGTTTGAAATCTCATAAATACAAAAAGGATTCAATATAAAGACTTCTGTCGCATCACACTATTGGCTGCAGAAAGCTTTGAGAATGTGAAGTCCATTACAGTCAATAGATCAAGTTTGCATGGTTAAACAGAGACTGACAAAGTTGTGAGACACTTACAAATACATCAAATAAAATATTATTAAAGAAACAGAAACATTTGAAAGAAAATTGTTTGCATCATAAATGGCAAGTAATAACATTAGTGGAATATACCAAATATAGACATATACCAATAGGGTTAGGAATACTAATTGAGGCGAATATGGGTTTTTATGATCCAAAGCTCATTGGTGGAGCAGTTTTAGATCAAAGTGTTCCATAGACTTTATGGTAGCAGTAATTGAGTACATGGTTGCTAAAATGAAGAGAGTGGAGCTAGTGATCTATTGTGTGGAGGAACAACTGAGGTTCAAATTTAAAGAGGAGTTGACAAATCCATTGGAAAAGATAAAGCAGGATTTATAAAAATTTGAGGAAGGCTTGGAAATACAAAAATGAAAAAAAAAAATAAATAAAAGGGGAACTACTGACTACAGTGACAACTGAGTATATTCAACAGGAGTCAAAAGAAAAACACTGGAGATTTTCCTAAATGTTCATTTACTGTACCAAGTCAGATAATAACACTATCACAGACAACAGCTCAAGGAGAATACCAGAGAAATTTAAAAAGGGACAATTCACTAGATATCATCCAAACCAGTGGAAAAGTGAACAGTCTGCTAGTGAGAGAATAGACAGTGAAGAAGACATCTCAGATAGTGAAAAATTCATAGAACTCAGTCGCACAAAGAACTGCATTTTCTTCAACCTCTCAGAAAGACTGTTGACAAAGCAAGAAATAAACAGACTATCTATGGGACTTTCTTTTGCACCAACTGCAGTGCCAAGGGAATTCCTTATTAAGCTTGACCTCCTACATCTGAGATAGTACTATAAAACACAGAAAAGTTGACCAATTCTGAACAATTTAAACTGAAAAATTAAACTGCACACTCAATCTCAGTCTGTCCCAGGGGAACAAGTTTTTGTTTTTAACTCTGTTTCTGCACTCCCTACCTCCAGACTGTCTCCAGCATGGGGATCTCAATCATCTGTTTCTCCCATCCTGCTTGAAGCATGGCTCACCCGATTCCGGCTGGGTGGCTATCCCCCATCACCTGTGCGACATGCCCAAACCCCCCAGGTCTGTGTCTTCAGGAGAAGGACCACCATCACCTCCAGCACCTTATCTACAGGATTGATGGGGCAGCCTTGCATAGGGGGGACTAGAACATGCATCCTTATGCCCAATGGTGGATGTGGGGCAGATGTCACTGGCCCTACCTTTGCCTACTATAGGGGGAGGGATTTTTCTACTTTATTCCCTCCAATGAAGAGAGTGCAATATCACCCAGCCCATTTTGTGCACACACCCACACATGTCCAGAGGGTGGCCACCCAATATTGTAACCCTTTCATTGGGTCCTGTAGCTGTAGTACACCCAGCGATCACTGGGTGTTGCTACTTGCACAAGACAGTCCCCTTACCCCTCTCCAGGAGAGGAGACCTGTCTACAGATGCTCAACCCTCTCCTCCCCACTGCCCCCCACCATCCTGGGCTCATTCCTGAACCCGGGTCACCGGTGTGGTGCGAGGTGTGGCGTCCAGTGCCTCAACCCTCAGCGCAACTGTGCAGGACCCACTGGGACAAGTTAAATCAAATATTGACAACATTGCCTGTGTGGAATAATATGCTTACCTGATTCTTAAAAAGTTTGAAGACCAGGGTGAAAGAAGGCTTACTCTCACTAGGGCAGAAAATATATCACTTGAATCTGTACATGATGATAACTCTATAATTGTTAAAAAACTGACAAGGGGGGGTGGGGTTTAGTGTAAGATGATGATGTTTATAATAAAGAATGTATGAGAGAGATGAAGAATATTGAGAATAACATTAAATGCCACAGTAACCCTCAGGTGGAAAGCAAGAAAGAAATTTGGGAAATGGTGGAGGAAGCAATGAAATGCAACTGAATTGAGACTTAGTTTAGTTTAGTTTATTGTTCTAGGAATTATTACCTTTGAGCCAATGGCTCTTTTACAAAGGTTCCACAGTGGCAATAAGCCAGTATAATACACTACATTAAAAAAACAAACATTGGAGAAATGGTCAAAGTGGAAAGGGTAGGAGGAGATGGGGGGGGGAGCAGACATAGAGTGATTAGAGCTACTCAGATGCCTTTGCCAAGAAAGAAGCAGAGGAGAAGGATGAAAAACAGTAAAAACAGCCATGAGGGAGAAGTCTTTGGTCCAGGCAGTCACAGGAGCTAGAGGCCGAGAGGTGAGAGTAAAGTATAGATTTGAAAGCTCCTAGGGAGGTGGAGGATGTAGTGAGTGAGCTGATGGCATTGAACCAGCTTGGGGCATGATAGGCAAAGGATCTTTGGCCCTGTGTGGTCTGGCATCTGGGGACCTGGAGAGGCTGGTGTTACAATCTTCTGGTGAAACGGATGCTGGTATTTGGGCATAGTAAGTCTTGGATACTCGGTGGAGTGAGGCCCATGGTGGATTTTTTTGCCATCAAGCAGGTGAGGTACCTTATGCGATATGAGAGTTGCAACCATCCTGTTTCAGTGTAGAGCTGACATGTATGAGTATGTCTTTGCGCTTCAGTGAGCAGCCATCAGGCCTTGTTTAGGGAGGTTGTGATGCGCCTAAGTGCGGTGGTTGAGGCAGAGCCATAGATAATTAAGCCATAGTCTATGATTGAGATGACAGAGCTTTGGATAGCAATCCTCAGTGCTGCTTGGGTAAGGAACTGCCAGTTTTGGAACAGGATACCAATACACTGGTTCACCGTTTTCGCTGTGTTATCAATGTGGGTCACAAAGGTTAGTCCTTGATCAAAGGTGATTCCAAGATATTTAAATGTTGACACTTGCTCAAGGGTATTTCCTGGGTATGTTTTGATAGTGAGTGGAATTTGCCTTTTCCTGTTTTGTGGACTGGAGAAGAGCATGGATTTTTTTTTTTGTGATTTAGGACCAGCTTGTGATCTAGGAACCACTTTTCAACTTTAGAGAAAGCAAGTTGCAAGCTCTGGAGTAAGGGTTTCGGGTCCTTATGAGAGGAAAGAATCATGGCATCATCAGCATAAAGGATTATTTGTTCAGGGCAGGATTTGGGCAAAGAGTTTAGGAAAAGGCTGAAAAGGAGGGGGCCTAAGATTGACCCATGTGGGACACCAGAGAGGACTGGATTTGAGTCTGAGAGAACTCCTGAGATTTTTACTGATTGAGAGCATTGGGCAAAGTAACTTTTAACCCAGGCACCTGGTCCTTGTGAGAGGCCAAGATTGTGTAGTTGTGTGATGAGTAAGCCATGGTGAATAGTATCAAATGCCTTTATTAGGTCAATGCAAACAGCTCCAGTTTGATATCCTTTGTCAAAGGTAGTCTGAATTTCTCTTGAAAATTCCAGTAGGGCGGTTGACATACTGTGTCCTTTCGTAAATCCATGTTGCTGCACGCAGAGTATGTTATACTTGTGCAGGTAGTCTGAGAGTTGATCAGCCACAATACCTACGAGGGCCTTGGAGAGGGGTGTATTGATATGGGTCGATAGTTCCCAGGTAGGGACTTGTCACCACTTTTGAACACTGGTGTGACTATAGCAGACTTCCATTTGCTGGGAAATTGACTAAGGCAGAGGGAGAGATTGAAAATTTTGGTGAGTGGGTGCACCACCTCTTTCAGGGTAAGGGACAGAATTTTAAGATCAATAGTATCACTGCTTTCTCTGAATTTAGAGATAGCCTTTTTTATATATTTGTAGATTTCATGTGCCTTGACTATTTTGAAGTGGAAAAGCGGTTAGTCTGGTGAGGCAGTAGGAGATGTTGGTTTTGGTGAGTCCATATCAGAGAAGAAGTCCAGCGGGAGGACCCCACTGAGGTCTGTGAAAGTTTTATTTAAGGCCTTTGCCATGGCCATTGGATCTAGGGTAGTAGTTCCATCTACAGTCATTATAGTGGGAGATGACTTGGACTGCTTACCCGTGATATTTCTGATGTTGTCCCAGAAGGATCTCCCATCACCCCAGGAGTTGGTGAGGGCATTTTGAAATAGGAGCTCTTCATCAATCAGATTTGTTTAGTACATTGGTTTCATGCCTGTTTATACTTTTGGGTATCCGTCAGGGAGCCTGTGGCTCTGGCTATGGCCCAGAGGTGGTATCTAGCTTTTGAGTTGGGCCATTAGTTTGGCCGTGAGCCAGGGATTTGAGAGCACTTTGATTTTACGCTTTTTTACTGGTGTGTAGGTGTCACAGGCAGTGTTGAATGTCATGATAAAATAATCTAGGGCTGTGTCAACATCTAGAGTATTGTATAATTAGGGACCAGTCTTGCTGTATAGGACAGGTCTTGAGCTTAGTAAGGTTGCCATGAGGTAGCACTCTGCTTGAGATGGTTTTTGGAGGTGGTTTTCAGAACTTATTTGTCCAGGTACAGATCACAGGGGAGTGGTCACTGAGAGAGTCCGGGAGAACAACTGTGTTATTTATGTGGGTTGGGTGGCTAGCAAGGATCCAGTCTATGAGAGTGAAAGTTCCACTTAGGTGAGGGAGGCATTAATTAAGAAGGACCCTGTCACACCTCTCTTCTATTGTCTAGCAAAAGTCCACAGAAAGTGAATTCTACCACCAGGCAGACCTATCGAGTCTAGGCTGGATCCAGCCTTTTAGCTGCTTTCCAGCTACATAGATTTTTATCTAGAGGAATCCCCCCCAATACCTTCTAATCTAAAAGATTTCAAGGCTGTATTAGCATTGCTAAATGACTTGAACACGTACGATCTAGACTTTACTGAGATTCTATTAATTTCTATAGATGTGTCAGATTTGTACACCTCTATACCCTATCAAGTGGGTATACAAGAACTAGAGGAGTTACTGAACCTGTAAATGTCACTATTTAATCTACCTCCCAGTATTTTTTTTTTTTTAGTTAGCCTAGCTAAAATTGTACTTGAAATACATTACTTCAGTTATGAATGACAGTACTACAGGCAGGTCAAATGCACTGTGATGGGGTCTACAGTGGCAATATCGTATGTTAAAATTTATGGCCCCAATATTCAAACTGCACCCAGAAAGGGCACAAGTGGTTGCTCCAGGCAATCAAGTTTTGCCGGAGTGCAAAAGTGCTATATTCAAACAAGATGCTCAATCGCGCATCCTATCTGTATATACCAATAAATGTGTGAGGTACAAATGGGGGCCACTGAAGATGCACAGGCACATCCCCCTGTCAGGTCTAAATACCTGGAATCAGAGTGCATTGTGCATATTGGAGATACGCCGGGCGCAAATTCCAGATATTCAGACCCAAGCATGCAAATGGGGCCATTTGGCATGCAAGGTGCAAATGGGCCATTTGCATGTTGTTATGGCCTCAATTGCATGTCAGTTGCAGGGATGCACCTGGCAGGATATGCCAGCCACCCTGCAAGTACATAAGAGCTAAAGTTCCTAGCAGTCTAACGTCTCCCCTCACAGCCCCGATTGTATAATAGATATTTTACCCAACACATCCCTGGTAGTTTAGCAACCCCCCCAGCTCCAATCCTATAATAAATATTTTACCCAACACATCCCTGTTAGTCTAGTGTTCCCCCTTCCCTGTACCCCAATCATGCTGAAATATTTACACTTTCCTTCCCTGGTAGTCTAGTGCCCCCCTCCCCATACCCTGTTCATGCCAAAATACATATTTTTCCTTTCCCTGGTAGTGGAACGATCATGAGCATGGCAATTGGGGTTCATTGCCAAAAAGTGAGAAATCATGCAGTTAGGGCATACAAACCCAAGAACTAAGTATAGGATGTTGGGAGATACTGTCAGTCTCTAACAGGAAAGGGACCTTGGGGTTATCACATCTGATGACCTCAATGTGGCAGGGTGATAAAACAATGGTTAGGGCAAGTGTGATGCAGAAATGCACAGAGAGAGGTATCTGCAGTCTAGCTGGAGGAGGAAGGTGTTGTTGCCACTGTATCACTCACTGGTGAGACCCCAACTGGAGTTTTATGTCTAGTTATGGAGGCCATGCCTCAGAAAGGACATAGTTCGGGTTGAGGTAGCCCAGAGGAGGGCAAGTAAAATTGTGCAGAGGTTGCATCAACAGCCCTGTTAGAAGAGACTGAGGGATCCCAACATATACACTTTGGAAGACAGGACAGTGTGAGGGGACATGATAGAGGCCTTCAAGTGTCTCACAGGGGTAAACTGGGTGCAGGAGGGGAGTCTCTTTCAAATAAGGAAGAGCACCAGGACCAGAGGGTGTGCAATGAAGCTGGAGACAAGGACATTTAGGAGGGATGTGAGGAAGTACTACTGCACTGAAGGAGTGGTGGACGCCTAGAACAGATCACCACAGGAAGCGATGGAGGAGATAACAGTAGGGAGCTTAAGCATGCATGGAAAAGACATAGGGGAATATTAGGAAATGGGCAGGTAGAAAGAAGGAGTGTCACCAGAGACCAGTTAGGGTTTGCAGAGACAGACTAGGAAGGGACCATCTGGGCAGACTGGGTGGGCCAATTGTTCCTTTTCTGCTGAAAAATTCTATTTTTCTAGCCTCCAGCAGTAGAAGAGTGGAAAAATCATCTAACGCAAATGAAAAGATTTGAGAAACGTGCCTGTTTTTCTTATGGGAAGCAGCAAGAATGCATGGTCATCTGAGAACCTTAACCATCCCATTGAGACTCTGTGAGGACCCTTATCTCTGCCTTCTTAAACTTAGGCTCTCATATCTAACCTTTACTGCAAGTAATATTGCCCCATAGATATGCCTGTGTTTGGGAGCAAGTGATCTACTGAGATACCATAGGGAAATATCTTCTTTTGTTGCCGTGTGTCTCTTCTAGGAAAAGTTCAGTACTCAAATTTCTCCCTTGGTCTTGGTATACAATTAATGTAAAAATATGCAGTCCATGAGGATTTCATATCATCTGTACAGTAGTAGCTACAGACATGGTCAGATATTTCCAGATATTCGTGAAATTTCTAATGAGTTTTTCTCTGCTGCATCTACTGTCAAAATACAGAAAGCAGAAGATTTCTCTTGAAATATCAAAGAAATTTCAGGAAATATCTGACCATGTCTTTGACTGTGACTGTACTAACAATAAGTGTTTTTATCCCCTATTACCCCATTCCCCCTCTCCTTCTTATCCTATCCCTCCTTTCTGTCCTCTCATTTAATGCCTTGTACATACAACTTGAGATAGGGGTAAATGTTGAATACTCAATTATCATTGCAGGCTACATTCTCCTTCACACCTGAACAAAATGAAACTTAATGCAATGCTTTAGAGAAATGGTCATAGCCTTGCATTTATTGAGGACAACCCAAAATACATCAGTAGCATGATGTGCATAGCCCAGGAGTCTCAGCAAGTCTTTGGGTGGGCAGTGCCTTACACCGGTCTATACACTATCCACTTGGGAACCCTCTAAGAGGATCCCACACTTCCAAAGTTTATGGCCTCTGATGGGACACTAGCTTCTGAAGGCAAAGGGGATGGGATCTTGGCCATGTGATGTGTGCCCCTCCCCATCAGATGGACCTGCATATGCAGGCCAAGCCCAAAGAGGCTATCCATTGGCCAGCCACTGTAGGATACCAGACCATCAGGGCCTCATCTCCTGCCAGCCTCAGGAACAACCATCAGCATTAGAAGTGAGATTAACCCATTATCCTCTTTGTACACTTCTTGCAAGACTAATGCACCATCACAGGGTGAGTGATGATCGCCTTCCTCAAAGCACCTCATGCTAACAACTCTCCAAGGCACTCTGTAGATCTGCAAGAAGCCTATTGTATCCTATATCTGATAAAATCATATCATCCCAAGCATATAACTTGGGCACATGCCAAGCTTATTACACTCCATAGGGCATATACAACATGGCTGTATATATAGTGATTGCCAGAGGTGTCAGTCATCCCAAAAATACAGGCCCCCCTGCCTGTCCTTTTAGAGAGATATTCTTGTATCTGGGCCTGCATGTCCCCACTGTGCAGTCAGAGGTGACCTCAGTATGCATCAGCAGCCTCATGCCACACAGTCCATTTTGCTGTTCCAGAGCCACAGAAGGACTCTCTTCTGGGTCATCCCTGCATCCTTGTCACACAAGTTCACTGCCACCCCAGGCCCTTAACTCAGCTGGGCTAATTTGGACACCCAAAAAAGCCCTGCAGAATCCCACCAAGAAGCCAGTGCGTGGAACAACATAGCCTCTGTTTGAGATGAACACACCTGAGGTAACTCCACCTGAGGTAACTACAGTAGGCCCTCTGCAGGACAATTCTTCCAACATTTTACAAAGACAGATGGTCTGCATATTGTTCCACAACCCAGATGACCTGGAGCACCACAAAATGCCTGCCAAATGCTGACCAACTGCACTCAGCATCAGATCCTCTCACTTCATCTGAATCAGGTAAAAACATAGATAACCTACCACAATGGGCCACACATTCTGCCAATTCTGGGCCAGCCACACCAATAAATTCCCAATACCCCTCCTGTATGCTGCCAATGTGCAGGGCATTAGGGATTTCCTGATTGACTCCCAGACTTCTGGATCACCAATTCCCAGAGAAAGATTGGGACTTCCCTGTGACACTCCTCTACTTTGGGTACGAGCTCCTGGAACCTGTGCCACTGTAAACAAAGAAGAATGTCACAATACACTTATGAATATCAGGCACATGCACAGCTTTAAACTGAATATTGAGTTTGTGAGACCTGAGCACAAAACCTAAGTCTCTCAATGGACCTTTTGCCCTGACTTTCCATTTATGGTGTGAACTAACTCCAGTGTTTTCTGTCCTATAGCTAATCTTCTTATCCTAGAAACACAGCTACCCCAATGTATGAGGGTGACCACAATGTGAAATAATTCTAGTGGGATGACTTGTTTCATCAACCCTGCCTCTCTCCAGGCTGGAGGCCACTGTTCTGCACATCATGCACCCTGGAAGTAAGCCCCAAAGCCAAAGCACCCAGATGCACTGTGGCGTGTTCCAATTCCCAGCTGGTGGCTACTTATGACCAGATAGACACACCACTGAAACAGTTCAAAAAAGCCAAACTACCATATCCTCTCTTATGCTCTTAAACACTTGTAGCTTGTGATGAAAGTTTTGGTATCCCAACCCTACCTTTTCCATGCAGCAAAAGAAGGTCCTGCTCATGGAGATTACTTTGCAAGGAAAGTATAAGTGGCCAAGCAGTTGCTGAAGCTCTCAAAAGGTTATCTTGAATGCCTCTGCTGCACTGGTCAATAATCCACATTGAGGCAGGACCCTTTCCAGAGGCAGACAAAACTCAGTGGCCCATGTATCAATTCCAATACTCAGGAAGGACAAGGTGGAGCAGGGACCCTCTCTCTTGTCATGGGACGGTGGAACCTCAAGGTCTGTGCACACTCCCTGGAATGTCTCCAGGTGTCCACATTCCCCAGGCTGTCCATGCATAGACAGTCAGCCAGATAATTGGCAGCCTCTGCCTGGCCCATTGCCTACCACTACCCAGCCAAGGAACATGCTGAACTGCTTAAACATAGCAAAAGCCACTGCACATGCCATTGGCATGCAATCTTCTAAGTAGTATTACCTATTGCCTCTCAAATTTTATGTCTAGCAGGTCCCAGCCATTTGAGTAGACTGGCTGGAGTTGAAAAGCAGATTCAATGTTAACTTGCATCCTTTGCACACTGCCTGCACCACATTGACAGCTTTATCAAACAGTGCATATGACACCACTGTATAGTCCAGGTCGATATGAGTTCCCCCCTTTGTAAAATAGGTGAGTTATCATCCTGAACTCACCCAGTGCCTACATAGGGGTATCTTGGCATTTGTAGTGTTAGCAGTCACCTTATACATTTACTAAATTCGCAGTGGTGTTTGTACCTTCTTGTCCATTGGCTATATTTGGTTCCAGCCATTGTGGGTAGAACCTTCAGCCATGCTGGAATGTGCAGATATTTTCTCTTTCTTAGGGACCAAGCTGATGTGGAACACTGTTAGGTGTAGTAAAGGTAGGGTGGGGCACAGCCCACTAATTTTTCCCAGCTGCAATCTCATTTATCAGCTTAGCCCAAATCAGAGCCAGTCATTCCCTGACAGACTTTAAGTTCTCAGCGAATGTTGTCACAAGGGATCCAAAATCCTTTAGTGAAGACATCCACCAGGGCATGAGAGTCCCCTGATCCAGATATCTGAACAACCATGACCTAATGCAAGCCACGCTTATTGGCATTAGGAGACTTTTTATACCACTTTTGAAAATGTCAGGGCACTTTTTTTACCTGGCTTGTACTAAGTGAAAGGGTGATGACAGCCACAGGCCATGTACTCATGTTTGTACCATTTATACCTGCAGTGTTTAGTCTTATACTCTTTGGTTACAGTTATAGTTGTTCCTGGGCATCATTTTCCCCTCTACCACTAGTACCCAAATCCTACTTTGTAGGAACTGGGCCTGCCTCCCCGGTAAGCTGCATTCCATGAGCTGGGCAACCCTTAAGCTCAATAGCCCACTGCAATGGCACACCCAAAACATCCCAGTATCTAGATGGATAATTTTGATTCCAATGATGGATTCTTCATCATACTCCAGCTATATGAGTTTGCTGGCATACATGGCCATGTATCTACTATAGTAGCTACAAAGGCCAGATAGCTTTTCTGGGTTAGCCTGTGTCATGATTCTGGCAAAGAATATAAAACCCACCAACTAATTCTTCCAAGTATGATGGATCTGGGCCCTCTTTTCTACTTCAAGCTCATCTTCCTTATCATTCTTATCTTTCTCTTCCTCTGGTTTCTTCAGCTGGTTCAAGATCATGAACATACGTATATATGAATTCCCTGCTTCATATTTGCTGTTGCATGTTCTCCATATAGTGAGACCCTACAGATTCCCCCAGACTCACAAAGCTAGATGTGATAGGCTGCTATCATCAGAGTGGCAGGTGTTTCCAGTGTTGTAAGAGGGGGTCTCTGAGTAGTGCCACCAGCCCCACAGGCTGGAACAGTGCCTGCATATGCTTCTAAGCCTCAATAAATGCTAAAACTCTATCAAGCTTCTGTTTGAATAATGATGGCTGAGTTCCAACCAGAAGATTTCCAAGTACCACTGTAATAGTTAGTGGGGCTTGCAGGAGAAGGAGTTTTGCTGTGGGATCTACCAGTGGTGCTGCCATTCCCAAAAGGGTTGCCGGTAGTTGGGGTAGAGTTGTGGGAACAGGGTCCACCAGCTGTAGTGGGATAACTGGGAACAGGGGTGAGATGACAGGCTGCATCAGTCCACCTGGCCCTCCTAGACACACCAAAACCAAATCCAGAGAAGGCTGACTGGACAGGATGGATCCTGTCCTGGACCCCCAGGACCTTTTGGTGCTGGAACTGGGAAACTCAGGCCATATTCCCAGCTGGGGCTGGGGTTGCCCACTTTCCCTGTGTAGGCCATTTTGGAACTGTCTCACCCCTCATATTGTGATCCTCATAAATTCTAATCAACAAGACCCTCATTTCCTTTACAATCTACTCTGCAAAGATAGCCCTACCTCAGTCTGGTTTGGTTGGGGTTGGAGGTGTCCAGTACTGTCTTCACCTCATCCCCAGTTTGGGTGGTGCCACTGTTTGCTGGGGGGGGTGGCACTGGTTCTGAGATGGGCACAGGCTGTGTGGGTGTAAAGCCTGTAAAGGTGAAGCACGGAGGTGTATCTGCTTCCTGGTGACATGAACTATTTGAATGGACTTGGGTGTAACTTGGTAATAAATTACCTTCTCAGGTTCTTGGTGGAATGGCACAAAAAGAAAAGACAACAGACAAGTGGTACTCATGTAATAAATGGAATTTATAAAGATCAATAATGCAAGCTTATAACCAGCAGTGTAATCACTGGGAGAACTAGCAGTTTTCCTTACCTAAGTAATGCAGTCTCTCTTCTCAGAGAAGTTACGTTATACAAAGGGTCTTATACCCCGATAATTACTATGGCAACTACTAAAGAAGATACATAAAAAGTGTATAATTGGCCAAAAACAGGTGGCCTGAGTAACTATCCTAACTAACATGAGAAGTTGCTTAGCTTGCATAGATAATGTAATACAATAGAGCTTCTATAAATCCAAGGTCAGGTGCAATTGTAATGATGCACTAGTACTAAAGACGGCACTGTTTCCTTATTTGCAAGAATACAGTAAAAATAGAGCAAATCACATCTCTCATAGCTAAATATATCAGTAAAACATAATGGAGCATAATATGCATTAGTAAAATATAGAAGAACACAGATCCTGACACTTATGCTTATATAAGTGTCTTCGCCCTAAGGTTAGTACATGTACCTACATATAAATTGCTGTCCACGAGGTGGGTATATAATCAGGGGTCCTGTACCATGGATAACATGGGATTTTTCTATTAAAGTTTTTGAGCTTGAATTTATTCTGAGCAAGTCCTCCATTGTTCAAATGTTTGGAGTGTTTCTAATTTTGGATCTGACTGCATGGTAGGAGGAGCAGATCCAGCAGGAAGAAATGATAGCACAGGCCTGTTCATGGTCTTGAAATAGGACTCCCACCATGCTTTCCTTTTGACAGACGCAACTAATTTTGAGAAATGACTCACTCACCACATAAGTGTCATTATCATGGTATGATTATTTGAATATCCATACTGTGTCAGTACTGGTCAACTGCAACTAAACCAATGTTTCGAAGATTTACTATCCTTTTTTTCAGGGCAAAGCAGTTACTGTACCATATGGTTTCCTTTTAAGGTCTGTGGTTTGTTTGAAATCTATTAAGTATTTTATTTATTTATTTCAAAAGTTTCACCAGGAAAGATATACTGAGATACTAGCAGTTTGTTTCCAGATGTGTACTGGGGATGAATTGGAGAAAGGTCAAGAGGTGGAAAAAACTAAACCATAATAACAATATTACATTAGAAAAATAGAAGTCATGTACAACAATAAAATATATCAGTATATAAACTATCCAGTATCTCTCTATAGAAGTAATATTTCATTGTTGGCATTCCCGAGGAAATTCATCCTCGATGCCATCCAACTCAAAGTTGGGGTCCAGTGCAGGACAGCATCCTGCCTGCCAACTAGAACATGATAATGAGACTTGCAGTGAGTGAATCATCTCTCAAAACTAGTTGCATATCTGAAGAGTTATTTGGAGACAATACCTCCCTGTTGCTTCTATTTTCAAAAGGAAGGACACTGTGCTGCACTGGACCCTGATTTTGGATTGGATAACATCAAGGATGAGTTCCCCAGGAATGCCAACTATGAAATATTACTGATAGAGAAATATAATTATTACAATTCAAATAAACCACAGACCTTTAAAGGAAGCCATATTGTATAGTAAATTATTCACCCAAAAGAAGAAGATAATAAATCCTTGAAATGTTGTGTTAGTTGCAGTTGGATATCTAAATTATATCTGTATGTTTTTGTAAAAATTTGGAAAACTAAAGACAAATCTTTATGGCAGAAAACACATCTGGGAGACATACAAATATACTGATGATGAATCTAATTATGCCAGAAATATAGTAATGATAAGAATGATAAAATGATTATTTTTTTGCCACCTAACAAATACTTCTCCTTTGAAATGGCACAATTGACATTGACATGGCTCATTTGCTTAAAAAGAACTGGGACATTGAAATTAGGAGGGGACTATACATAGTAGCTGATTCCGATAGAACTGTAATTCCAGTAAACATTTCAAAGGAAACTGGTTTGACAATAAAGCTTGCTACAAAATTAAAGATTGCATAATGTAAATCAGACCAGACTTGTTGGAGGCAGCCAAATCTTTAAGGGTTCTTTAGTTATCCCCCCCATACTGTATCAAAAGAGACAAAGTTTTACAATTTATTTGTTCAGCTCTTCTGAGGTAATACACTGAACCCAGTTAAGAATAACACCATGACACTTTGCTTGACTGAAGGAGGGTTAAATATGTTAAACCTGTTAGCTTTTATTACAATATCTTACTGGCTAGTAGTTTTGGTCATGCTCTGAGGAAGTCCCATAAACTCTGTGCCCCTTTGTTTCATATACAGGATGCAGCAGTTTTGATCTTTTTTATTAGGGTGTAGATGAGGCCATTTGAAATTGCAAGGCTGTAACTCTGTCACATCCAAGGCAAGAAAATTGGGCTCAATGCAGATTGCTACCATAAGAAAAATCCAGTGCTTGGATGTGCGATAAAAAAATGTGTTTATTAATGCTGTTAAAAAAAAGTGGACTAAAACCATAACTCCACATTATGTGCTGAATAAGTGCTTTTTCAATAGTAATGATTCCATCTACTGACCATACTTAAATACTATATGGTTAAAGTGACAGTGCTCTAAATGTTCAATACTATTACAAGTGCAAGTTTACATGGCATGTGCAATGCAATAGACAAAGTGACACTCTATGTAGTAATACAACCAGTTTAAGACATTTATAACTACTGTATTTGCCCATATTAATTAATCAATTGATAACATAATTTATATCTAAACTTCTGTCTTAGTTACTTTATGGCAAAATATCAGCTATATTATTATTTATAGTGTATGACTCATGTTATTATTAACACAATTCCATCATTTCCCAGTGTTGTTGTACCATCATTATTTATTTATTTATTTAGGAACTTGACATCAATAAATATGACATCATAATATTGTTGTACTATCTTGAGTATGTCACATCGATCGTACAACAACATGAAATGCATTCCTACATGCACATTACCCAAACCTCCACTCTTCCTGAACTGGCCACAGCAGTGAGAGCTGGACCCTAAAGAGAGTGGTGGTGACCAAATAAAACACAAATGCAAGGACCCTACAGCTTTATTTTAAATACACTTGATTTGTTTTTGTTATTATGTGGTCCATATACTATAAAAGACAATGTATGGTCCACTATTGGCAACAAAGCATTTGTAGCCATCTTGAGGTAGCCATGTCAACTAAAACCTCTTGAGCTTCACCTTCGAGGTTTAAATGGTCACCATGGCAATGTCTCAATAGCTACACACACTTGGTGCCGATAGTTGCCCATACATTATCCTCTATAAAACTAAGCATGGAAACATTTATGCATAGAGACATCCTTGGACCTAAAACACTTAGGGTTACTGGAAGAGTGCCCCCATATTCAAATGGCTAGTCTGGATCTAACTGAGTTAGCTCTGTGCAACTGTAAACAGTGCTAGATGAAGAGGCAGGGCCATATTCAGAGGCCCCCAGTGAAACACACTTACCCATTAGCATGACTGTTCAAAATATAGTGCTGCAGTCACACAAATGAGGGATTCCCGTGCATACTGAGTGCATTGGTATAGTCAGCAGTTTTGACACTGATAAATGCCCTCCATCACAGAGATGTTTACTGCTGTCAAAACTCTGGCCTTGTCCTTGTGAAAGGGTGTGCTCCTCTCGATCACCTGGCTAGTCACATTATTTTCCCCACTCCTGGTGATCTAGCAGCCCACCATCCCAATTTTGATTGGCCAGGTTTTATTCCCAAATCTTCATGGTCTAGAGGTCCCCCCACCAACACTCGCCCAATCATTCATGTTTTTTGTCCCACACCTGACAGTCTAGTGACTCCCAGCCATTCTGAAAGGGAATTACCTACTCCTGACTCATCCACTCAGGACCCTCCTAACTGCACCCTCCCAGCCCCTGTCAATGAAGTGGTACTATGGCAGGTGAGACAGCAACCAGCACAGCCCTCAACTCACCACCTCAGCATGCCCCCATCTGACTCAGTATGAAATCACGAGTGCTGTAGAAACAGTACTTGCAATCACTTAATGAGAGTCAGACTGTGTCTGGCCAAAGTGGTGAGTGGATGGTTGTGCCTGTTTCAAATGCCATATTATGACACTGGTTACTTGAGGGGGGAGTACAGTCCTCAGCAGGTGAGTTGGGAAGGGGGCAGATATCCTTTTGGGGGCAGAGGTCATTAGACCACCAGGTTTTGGAGAAATGTAATAAACTATAAGGTGTGGGGATTGAGGGGCTGTCAGACCACCAGAATGAGAGACTATAACATGACTAGTCAGGCAACTGGGGTTTGGGAGGGAACAACTAGAACACCAGGACTGGGGACTATAATATGAACAACTGGGCAATCAAGAGTGAGAGGACTGCTAGACCACCAAGATTATGCTATACTATGACAGGATGGGCACTCAGGATGCCACACACACATGCTAATGAGCTCATGGTGGGCATACAAATGACCTCTTAGTACTTTGCATGCCCAATGTGTTCATTAGCATGAGAGGGCTGAATATGACACAAAGGGGCTCATGTGGTCCATCATCTGTCTAGTGCTCTGTCAGAGCAGAGCCATAGTCTAAATGCACAGAGACAGCATGACCCATATTCAGACAGTTTGCATGCTCCAGGCAGAGTGTACTTATTTTCTGAATATTGACCCTGAGGACAGCTGCAGAATCAAACCACACAAGGGTGAGGATCCTGGATTCAGGTCAGATTTTATAAAGATGGGTGAATACTTCAGGGATGACCTAGCAGGGGGATGGTGTGGGTGGGGTGGAGAAACAGTGGGCAAAAATAAAAGGGAGTATCAAAAAGGCAACAAACCTCAGTGTCAAACAAGTGAGCAAAAGAGGAAAATGAGACTGCTAGGGTTCTCAAAAGAGGAGGCTGAAATGTTAAAGGCAAAATGGCTAACATTCAGTAGTTATAAGGAGATACAGATGGAGGAAAATAGGGAGGTGTATTAGGGGGAAACAGAGGGAAGTAGAGAAAGCAGTAAGGAATACAAAGGTGCAAACTGAAGAGAGAATAACCAAAGAGGAAACAAAAGAGGATAAGATATTGTTGAGGTATGTAACTGAAAAGAGGAAGACAAAGGGTAGGATTGCAAGGTTAAAAAGGGAAGGGGGGGACTGTGCAGAGGGGACCAGGAAACAAAAGCTTTGGTGGGAGAGAGGTGGATGCTAGTCCTTTTTTGCAGGTGAGAGTCCTAAAGGGGCTTGTTAATCTGAAAGTGGACAAAGCAATGGAGCCAGATGGGTTGCATCCAATTGTACAGAGGGTGCAAAGGGAAATATTGGCTGCACCTTTGGCAGTTCTATTTATCAACTCACTGGGAACAGGAGTGGCTCCAGAGGACTAGAGAAGAGCAGATGTAGTCCCACTACACAGAAGTGGTAGCAGGGAGGAGGCTGGCAATTATAGGTCAGTCAGCCTGACATAGGTGGTAAGAAAGTTAAGGGAATCACTGCTGAAGGAAAGGATTGTGGAATATCTTGAATCCAGTAGGTTACATGACACGAGGTAGAATTGTTTCACAGGGGTGGGGGGGAGAGCATGTTAAACGAATATAATAAATTTCTTAGACTGGGCAACCATGGAACTAGATCAGAGAGGAGAGGTGGACATGGTCTACCTAGATTTCAGTAAGGCGTTCAACACCATTCCACTTAGGAGGCTAATAAGCATGTTGGGTAGCTTAGGAATATGTCCAAAGGTGGTAAACTGCATAAGAAATCAATTGGAGGATAGACAACAGAGGGTGGTGATAAATTGAGTTCACACCATGGAAGGGAGAATGACCAGTGGGGTGCCTCAAGGATTAGTGCTAGACTGGTGCACTTTAATGACTTTATAAGTGACATTGCAGAAGAGCTAGAAGGGAAAGTCTGCCCTTTTGCAGATGACACCAAAATCTGCAATAGGTTGACACTCCAGGAGGAGTGGAAAGGATGAGCACAGACTTGAGAAAACTAGATGAGTGGTCAAGGGTATGGCAACTGGGTTTTAGCATGAAAAACTGCAAAATAATTCACTAAGGACACAGAAACTCAGGGACAGAGTACAAAATGGGGGGAGTGGTATTGAGGTCCATCAAGCAGGAAAGAGATCTTGGGGCAGTCATATTGGATGATCTTAAGGTGGCCAGGAAGTGCAATGAGGCAGTGGGGGGGCATGTGGGATGCTGAGGTGCAAATAGAGGGGTACCAAAAGCAAAATAAGAGAGGTGGTGTTGCCTCTATAGATCACTGGTAAGATCTCACCTAGAGTACTGTGTCCAGTTTTGGAGAAAACATCTCTGGAAGGACATAGATGAAGTGGAGGTGATCCAGAGGAGGGCAACTAAAATGGTGCAGGGTCTGCATCAAAAGCCCTACAAGTAGAGATTAAAGGACCTTAATTTGTACACCCTGGAATAAAGGTGGGAGATATGGGATATAATAGATCATTTTAAATACTTCAGGAGGGTAAATAAGGTACAGGAGGAGAGTATTTTTCAGAAGAAAAGGTGCTCAAGAACAGGGAGACATGCTACTTAGATGGAGGGGGGAGATTTAGAAGAGTTTTGAGAAAGTACTCATTCAAAGAAATGGTGGTGGATTCCTGGAACACCCTTCCAGCAGATGTAGAAGGGGAAAGCAGTGCTGGCATTCAAGAATGCATGGGATGGGATAAGTACAAGGGAATCATAGTGGAAAGCAAGGGGGAGGGAGGAGGAGGGAGGAGAAAGAGATGTAGGTTGGGAACAGCTTGCTGTAATAATGCAGGTAGGGAGCAATGGGCAGACTGGATGAGTCAAACAGTCCTTGTCTGCTGTCAAATTCTGTGTTTCATTTAGGTGTGGTCAGTAGGTGGAACTATTACTCATGAAAAAGTGCACATTCATCATGAAACATCGAGGTGTTCAGTTAGTCCATTGTCTGGCTTTTTGTTTTTAACTCACCTTTCTCTGTTCTCATTTTCAACGTGTGTCATAAGGGTGTTACAAAACATTTGGAGTTACATAGAATGATATCCAATGTTGGCACTGTAGTGCAGTATAGTGTATGTGCTACACAACTGAAGTGCCATACTTTGGAAGGAACATTGAAAAGGTCCCTTCTATCCATCTTTTGTTATCTGTCCAATCGGAAGTTATTTATCCCATGACAATTATCATAAGCATTGAAGATTCCCCCAGTGTCCTGGCCAGTATACCCCATCAATAAAATGGGTCTATGTAGTACAGTATAGTGTGTGTGCTACACTGCTGAAGTGCCATCCTTTGGAAGAAACATTAAAAAGGTCCCTTCTGTCCATCAATAAAATGGGTCCATGGAACCCAACTCATGCCCCAAAACCCACATGGAAATGAGCTGTTATAGCTCAATGCCCCTTTCCAGGTCATAAATTACAAAAAGTTAAACAGGAATGTTAAGAAACAAGCAGCCTAATTTTGTCAAAATGGGAGAGTGCCTCAGAAAAGCCAAGCAAACAGGCAAGAAGGTGGGGTGGAACAACAATGGGGAAACATCAAAATCACCATCACAGAGGCAACAAGCCTTTGTGTGAAGCAAATAAACAAATCAAAGTGAAAGAAAAAACTATGGTTCTCAAAAGAAGTGTCAGGGAAGGTTAAGGAGAAAAAGATAGCACTCAGGAAGTATAAGGGAACACAAAGGAGCAGGACAGAGAACTATACCAGCTGAAGCAGAAGAAAGCAGGGAATGTAGTCAGAATAGCAAAGGCCCAAACTGAGAAAATGATAGCCAACTCAGTTAAGAAGGGGGATAAAACCTTTTATAGGTACATTAGGGAGCAAAGAAAGACTAAGGCAGGGATACTGAGGCTGAATAAAGAGGAAGATGGTTGGGCAGAGAGCGACAGTGAAAAAGTAGGGATACTGAATGAATACTTCTGCTCAGTATTCACAATAGAAGAGTAGGATGAGATACCTAATCCACTCAACAGAAGCATTCTGGATAAGGGGGTTGATATCAGTCCTTTCATAGAAGAAAGGGTTCTGAAAGAACTCTTAAAACTGAAGATTGATAAAGCAATGGGGTCTTATGGGATTCACCCCAGAATTCTAAAAGAACTAAGGGAAGAACTAGTAATACCACTAACTACCATTTTTAATAATTCATGGGAAGATGATGTGGTGCCTGAGGACTGGAAGAGCGAATTGGGATTCCCCTTCACAAAAATGGGAGCAAGAAGCAGGAGAGAGAGTCAGCATGGCATGTTAAAAGTGCTATGTGAGCACAAGCTGCTAGATGCTCACCCAATCTTCCCCCACTGAAGAAGCTATAATGCTACTTAAGGTATGACAAAAACTGTCTTTTGAACCAGAAGATCCTATTGAAAAGAAAAACGTCAAGCTGTTTAATGCATACAGGATGAGAACATCTTATGAAATGATGAAGAAATCCTCTGGTCTGCTGGCAGTTGTTCAGGCGAGAAGTAAAAGGGAAGTTAACCTGGATACATGTAAAGCTCATGATGCCTCATTAAATAAAGCTAAATGTTTCCAAATTGACACAATCACAAATGATGGTATGTCGGGGGAAGGTCCTTCTAAGCTATTTCCATTATTTATACCCTCTCCTGTGCAAAACAAATGAGCTGAAAAATGGAGGTGAAGTAGAAAATTTGTCCAAATCAAACCAGGAAGTAAAAGAGCTGCAAATCACCCCATGTTGACTTTGGCGAAGTGAGAATCAGCAACGTTGAATCCATGTTTTGTAAAGCCTACGACTTCAAGTGTGGACGTTGAGTTCGAGAAGAGCAAACTGGATAAAGAAACTAGAGATGACTCTGTTAGGTGGCAAGAACAATCTTTGAGGGTGGCTGATTTCGAATTGGAGTCATATAGAGCCGAATTAGAGATGGAGTACAGTCGATGCAATCTGGTGGAGAAGGCCAACGCCGAGCCAAACAGTAAAGTTATGTTTAAAGCTGCTGCTTCGTGTGCAGTCAAACTCTCCACTGGATGGTTCAGGGGTAAGAGACACTATTTCTAAACATCTTACTAGCTTGGACACAAATAACCAACCTGTTAAGGAAAATGCAGTGGGTCTAGTAGGTCTAGTACATGAGGGGGGAAAAAACGAAGACAGTGAATATAGCATGTCTTCTGATGAGGAATTTTACTCTTCTGAACATGAAACTGATGAATCAGATTCCCCCCTCTGGGCTAAACTACTGTTTCAGAAAGTCAATTTTATATCTTTGACATTGGAAAACATGTGCAAACATCAGGAAAAACTGGAACAATATTTTCTTTTAACACAAACTTTATTAGAAGAAAACAAAGTAATCAAACAGGGCATAGTAGAAATTAAGCAACTCTTGTCTACCCTAGCAGACATCACTGCACCTCATGCCAGGCAGATACAAAATTTGGAAACAACAAATGCTTCCCTTAAAGAAAAGATCCTTGACCAAGAAGCTAGAGCTAGGAGAAACAATGTTAGAATTCTGGGTGTGCCTGAAATATGGGATTCCTCCAGGTCATTGAGAGACTCTTTCAAAATTATTGCAGCCACCTATATGGAAACAGAAGCAGCTGAAATTGTCTGGGTTATTGAAAGAATACATGGGGCATCAGAAACTCATCTAATAAGAATAATTACCCCAGACCTATTATTTTGAAATTTATGAATTATGCAGAAAAAGAGCTGTTTATGTCAAAAGTATATGAAAAGAAAAGATTGTCTGTATTGGGGGCTGATATTTCAGTCTATAATGATTTGCCACATTAAATCATTTTACAGAGGAAATGTTTTGATGACATCAGAAAAAAATTGTGGTCCTTAGGATATAAAGCCACAATGATTTATCCAGCCAAGTTGAACGTTGTTATTAGGGGGATTAGATATTTTTTTAGGATGTTAAACAAGCTTGGGAAGAATTACCAGATAAATTGAAAATTGGTGTTAATTGAACTCTATGCAGCATGGTTTTATACAAGATTAAATAAATATTCCTATGTCATAGGTCATGCTGTTTACTTAAGAATCTAGAGTGGGGGGAAAAGGGTAGCTAAAACTCAGCATAATCCAAGAGGAAGGGGATGTCTCCACAGATCAGTATTGATATTTCAGTCTTATTTGTTTTGCAGGGAAAACACATTAGTTTAGATAGTTATTTTTGGTTGTTATTAGGGGCATATCTAACTACCTATTATATTGGTCCATTGTATTGAAGAAATATGGGAATGTATGTATTCAACTTATAGTGTTACTACGTCTAAGTCTGTAAACATAAAAATTGTGTCCATGAACATTAATGGCTTGAATTCACAGAGGAAAATATCTTGTGTACTAGCTTAATTTAAAAAATCTAATGCTGATATAATGTGTATTCAAGAGTCACATTTATTAGACAGAGATGTTGATAAATTGAAGAGGAAGAGGATAAAAGCTATTTATCTTTCTGCTGGGACAAAAAAAGAGTAGAGGTGTTACTATTTTATTTAAAAAAAGTCTGGATTTGCTGGTAATGGACCACTATAAAGATACAATGGACAGAGTGCTGATTCTTAGAATCAGAATCCACAAACATGAACTCGGGATAGGTTCAGTCTATGCACCATTTAGTTATTATGGGGATTTTTTAGCCAAAGTTACTGAAAGTCTACAACTTATTCAGTGTCATGATATTATTTTGGCAGATTATAATGCTCTTCAATCTCCATTGTTAGATAAACTTACCTACATCTCAGAATATTACTATGTCCATAAAGCTAAATAGCTTTTTGGAACAAGAATGCCTTGTTGATATCTGGCCATTTAAAAACGGGTCGACAAGAAACTACACTCATTATGATAGGAAACAAAAGATTTTTACTAGATTGGATTATTTTTTTATTTCAAGATCTCTAGTTAAAAATATTCATTCATCTCTAATTGACCTCATCTGCTTAGCAGATCATGCGATGCTGACATTAGAATTAGCATTTCAGCAGAGTGAGAGGAAATACACCAAGTCTTGGTCTTTCAATAATTCTTTATTGAGAGACTCCTCATTTATTGCCATGATTAAAAGATCAATAAGAGAGTTTTGGTACTAAAACTTTACAGGAGCAGAAACAGTTCTCTCAATATGGGATGCCTTTAAGGCAACTATTAGGGGCACTATTACATCATATCAAATAAAGATTAATAGAATAAGAAACAAAGAAAGAACATTATTGGATACCAGATTGAGCCCAATAAAGAAATTAGTTTTAAGGAACCATGATAAATACTTTAAAGAATGGCATGAACTTAAAATCAAGAAAGCAGATTCAATAAATCAAGAAACAATTAGATCAATAACACACATGAAAAATATAAATACTACTATATGGATAGATCTGGGAAGTTATTAGCTAATTTATTAAAAAGTGATAAACAAAAAAAGTTGATTACTAATATAAAAAATGATGAAGGGGAATTATTAACCTCTGACACCAGTATTGCACAAGAATTCATTAAAACATATAAGAACATATTTCAAAACAATTTCATACCCAATAGTAAGAACATACAAAAACTGTTCCATAGAGCAAATTTAATCTCTAATCCTCTTGATTTTACACTTATTTCATTGAGTGAAATTGAAACAATAAATAAACAATTACCAAGGGGTAAAGCCCCAAGCTTAGATGGGCTCACTAATGAATTCTACCTAACCTTTAAGAGGATATAGCCCCTTGGTTAAAAAGGATGTTGGAAGAATTATAAGAAAATAAAGAGAGTAGTGTAATCCCTGATTCAATGAACTTAGCAAAAGTTATTCTAATTCATAAAGAAAATAAACCTGCAGATTCAGTAGACAATTACAGACCTATCACATTATTAAATTATGATTACAAAATAAATTGATTAATAATAGAATTTTGCCATTTCTGGATCATTTTATTAAAGGCGATCAATATGGGTTCATGAAAAACAAGAATCTCTTTCAAGCCAATAAAAAAACTTCAAGTGATGAATTATCTAATAAATTCCGATCCCAACTACAAGTGAGATAACTATTATGCGGTCACCTTAGATGCTAGTAAGACTTTTGATTTAATAAACAGAAAATATATCTTTGAAGTACTTTTGGCTTATGATATCCCAGACTCATTAATCACTTTAATAAAAAAAAATATTCAATAATACATTGGTCCAATTACAAATAAATGGTTATTTAAATGAAACTTTTGAAATGAGGAACAGGGCCAGGCAAGGTTGCCCTCTTTCCCCTACTCTTTTTATTTTGTCATTGGAACCATATCTCTCTGCTATAAGAAATAACACAAAAATTTAAGGCTTTATTTGTAATGATACACAAACAAAAATAAGTGTACTTGCTGATGATATTCTCTTGATACTTGAGAATATAAATACCTCGCTAGAATAATATCTTTCATTAACTAACTTCTTTTTGAGCATTTCAGGCTATCAATTAAATAAGAACAAATCCATTATTATGCGTTTAACTAAAACATTATATTTTCAAGCAGATATAATAAATCAAGATTTTAAACAACAAGATTCTATAAAATACTTAGGGATACACTTAACTAATAATCTGCATTTAAACATTAAAAATATTTATAATGAAGCTAAAGTAAAAATAGAAAATGTATTAACCAAGTGGCAAAAATTAAAACTTTCTTTATGGGTTAAAGTGGACTTGCTAAAAATGATGGTGCTACCTCATTTGATGTTTGTCATGAAGAACATCTTAGGATGTCCAAGTTATAAGTGGTTTATGGATATTAAGAGAATATTCAGCAAATTTTTATGGAGGGGTGGCAAGCCATGAGTAGCATGGCACATAATGTGCACTTCTAGGAAACAAGGGGGGATGGGATGTCCTAATCCGATTAAATATATGGAGGCAAATGTGTTTTCCAGTTTCTTTTTATGGTAATTTTTTCCAGATAGAGATTCATATTTATTCAAAAAGATGTTATTTGACAATAACCTTTCTGGGAAAATTCACCATATCTGGTTGGATTAGGAACTTTATAAAAATCCTAACCATACGTTAACTTCCTGGTTTTCCTTTATTAAGAAATAGATTAACAGACCAGATACTATACCCATCCCCTGGTTATTCTGTTGAATAGACTATACACAAAGAATTTGGGAAAAGCATAACAATTTTAATTCCTCTTTACTTAAAAGAAACAAGGTTGAAATATGGTTAGACCTTTTGATATATGACAAATAACCCTCATATAATCAGGCATCTAAAAAGTAGAAAGAGAAAGGATGGGACATGCTTTTCCATTTTACATTATTAGCTACATTTAGGAAATTGTTGAAAATATATAAGGTATAAGAAGGATTGTTGGGTAGAATAAAAACTTTACAAATGACTCAAATCAAGGTTGGAATGGAGAAAATAATGTCTAAAATATATAACTCAGTTCTGGATCCCCCCAAAGGAATTTCCATCACATTCAAAATCAATGGAATATTGAAAATGACATTGATCTTTCTTCCGAGGAATGGAATAATATGTTATTTAATAATACTATATATGTTTCAGCAAAAAATAAAGCTATCCAATATAATATTTTGAATAGAACATATTTAACTCCTACATGGTTGGCCCTGCTCAACAATGAGAATTCGGACTTATGTTAGCATGGTTGTCATCAGCGTGCAACAATTACTCATTATTTATGGTCATGTCATAGGATTAGACTTTGGTGGGAAAAAATACAGATAATTCTTTAAGCATTATTGAAGATGGAGATTCCTTTGGAGATAGATACATTTTTATTCAATAATGTTAATAATAGGATTTTTCAGGAAACAGAGAAAAACATTTTTACTTTGGCAACAATGGCCCTAAAACGGCTAATACTAGAAAACTGGAAAAATGACAAAATTCCCAATTTTCAACATTATAAATGAGGATTTACATTTAAGGAAACCTTACAATTTGAAGAAATCATTTATAATACTGATTTTAATCTTGATGATCCAACTGGCCAATCATGGAAAGAAATTATTAATATCATCCCCCTTCTTATTAGTTGACATAGAAACCCTCTTAATTACAGTAAATTAGCTGCAATTCCCATAGTTATTTTACACGAGTGTTGTTGGTACATTCTCACTTAGATGCCCCATGGTTAAATACTTTAGTACTTCTTTTCTAAAGAATTATAAGGAAGAATTATCTAAAAATGTTGGGGGGGTTAGAGTGATTTATAGGATTATAAGTACAGTGTGCATATAGGTCAAATCTGTATAGTGATATAAAGAAATTATTTGTCTAATGTACATATTTATTGCCTAGACAACTTAATGTATATTTTGATTGATGTAACACTGTCTTGATGAAATTACAATAAAAATTATTTGGACTAAAAAAAAACAAAAGTGGGAGCAAGACAGAGGCAGAAAACTACAGACCTATCAGTTTGACCTCAGTGACAGGGAAAATGATGGAATCACTTCTGAAGGAAATAACTGTTGAGTATCTAGAGGCCAGTGGGACACAGGACCCAAGGCAGCATGGATTCACAGCAGGAAGGTCATGTCAGACAGATCTAATTGATTTCTTTGACTGGGTGACCAAAGTAGTAGACCAGGGAAGGGTTGTGCACCTGGCCTACCTAGACTTTAGCAAGGCATTTGACACAGTCCTGCACAAAAGATTACTAAACAAATTAGCCAGCCTGGGAGTGGGTACCAGGGTGGTAGCCTGGGTAAAACAATGGCTGGACAACAGGACACAGAGGGTAATAGTAAATGGAGTCCATAGTGAAGAAAGAGGGGTTACTAGTGGGGTACCACAGGGTTCAGTAATAGGGCTGGTGCTTTTAATGTCTTTATAAGTGACATTGCAGAGGGACTAGAAGAAAAAGTATGTCTCTTTGCAGATGACACAAAGATCTGCAACAGGGTTGATACACAAGGTGAGGTGGAAAGGATGAAAAGGGACTTGGCAAGATTGGAGGAATGGTCAAATGTATGGCAGCTTAGATTCAAAGCAAAGAAGTGCAAAGTACAGTAATGTGCCTGGGAAACAAAAACCCAGAGGAAGAGTACACAAAGGGGGGTGAGATACTGACAGCAACAAAATGGAAAGGGAACTGGGGGAAGTCATATCAGATGACCTAAACGTGGGCCAGCAATGTGAGAAGGTAGTAAGGAGGGCTGGGGGGATACTGGGATGCATAGGGAGAGGCATCACCAGTATAAAACAGGACATTGTTGGCCCTCTGTACAGACAGTTGGTAAGACCACATCTGAAGTACTGTGTACAGTTCTGGGAAACCCCATCTCCACAAACACATACAGTAGACAGGATGGAGGCTGTCCAGAGGAGGGCAACCAAAATGGTACAAGGTCTGCACCAGAAGACATATGAAGAAAGAATGAAGAAGCTTAAGATGTATAGCCTCAAGGAAAGGAGGGAGAGGGGGAACATGATAGAAACTGTCAAATACCTCAAGGGAATCAACAAAGTCCAAGAGGGTAGCATCTTTCAGAAAAAGAGATGTGCAAGAACAAGGGGGCACAATTTGAAGATAGAGGGGGATGGCTCAGAGGTAATGTGAGGAAGTATTTCTTCACAGAGAGGGTTGTAGATGCATGGAACAGCCTTTCTGAGGAGGTCATAGAGTCAAATACAGTAGGTGAATTCAAGAATGCATGAGACAGACATAAGGCAATTCTAGTGGGGGTAGGAGAAGTAGGCTGATGGTTAACAAGGATCTGCAGCTTATCAGTTAGGTAGGGAAATGGGCAGACTAGGTGGGCCAAAAGGTCCTTATCTGCCATCAGATTCTATGTTTCTAAGCATTTTTGTTTGCTAAAAAGCAATTCCATGATGTATAATTCCAGAGATACAGTGCCACTCACTTGGAGGAAGCACTGTGTGATAAAGATCACGTAGTTTTCTGCATGACAAACTTGATTATATTTATTTTTTTGTAACATATTTTACCAGGTAAACAAGCAGAGTCCCAAAGGGCTTTATTCCAGCTGTGTGTGTGTGTGTGTGTGTGTGTGTGTGTGTGTGTGTGTTGGGAGTTAATAGCAGGAGAATACACATTTCAAAAATAAACAAATAAATATAGTGGCAAACAAATATACATAGTTACAATAACAAGGGTATGCAAATAACAAAGCCATGTCAAAACAAATGTAAAGATTTACAATAGTAAGCCGGGTATGCAAATAATAACCATGGTACAGAACAAAGGAACTTACAAGACCCAGGCAGATGGAGAAATTGTTCACTTTCATAACAACAATAGATAGGCAAAAGGCACAAACAGGCTACACCATATGCAATTGACAGTAAATAATCATGCCAAGGATGGTTGCAAAGGGACATGAGTATAAGTCTCTAGGGAATAAAAAATATATTATACATTACAAAAAATATAGTGAGCTGGAACAAACTACAGTACTAAAGGTAGTTAGTAACGTTAAAGCTGGGGTGTGACCCTGGACCTAAGACAGATCACAATGTGCATAGAACCAGGCTGACACATGAGAGATCCACAGTAGAAGTTATATTGTGCCTTCTTTAGGGCAATTTTGACAAGTCAATGGAGCCTTGAAATACTCCTTGAGCTTGACCTTCGTGGTCTGGAGACCTGAGATGGATATAAATGAGACAGGGTGACTATTCCATGTGTAGGCAAGTCTATCTCTAATAGATGTTTGGCTGACAGTGTGTCACTAATGAGGTATTTGGAATTAATTACCTTCTGCAGACCAAATGGAATAGGATGAAATGGAGGCAGGGAAGAAAATCTCTCTGAGATGCTCCGGTAGTTAGCCCAACCAGTATTTAGTGCTTAACAATGCAATATGAAGAGAATTCTACAATGTAGGAGCCCAGTGTAATTCTTTATATAAAAAGTAATATAGTGAGTTTGGGGAGGGAAAACCAGAACAAATCTCTAAATGGCACTGAAAAGGAAGGACAGCTTAGATAGAATAGTATTAGAGGCTCTGGATAATAGCATTCCCTTGTAGTTACATAGGAGGAAGACCGAACACTGAACTACAGATTGTCTGATACTAATAAGGAGGCAGCTTTTTTCTTTGTGTAGGGCCTCCTGTTTGGTGAAGCTTTTCTCTGCAATGTAATTCATGTGATGTGAGTAGTCAAGTTGTTGGTCAAGGATCACACCAAGGTATTTATAAGACGTTAAGGAATTAATAGTGGTGCCTGATAAGGAAAGTAACTTTAGAGTACAGGTGGAGGATTGTAGCCAGTGTGCAGTATTGAAAAGCATAGAAACTGTTTTCATTTAATTCAAGGCAAGCTGATTGTCAAGGAATCATTTTTGTATGTTGCTAAATTCAGTCTGGAGTGACTGCTTGTTGTAAAAGAGTATTGACTCAGAGAAGATGACTGTGTCATCAATATACATGTGGAATTTACAAACAGAGAGAGGGGGAAGATCACATATGAAAAATGAGAAGAGGTGGGGGCCAAGGACTGATCCCTGAGGGACCACTAAAGAGACAGAGAGATGAGGTGACATAAGTGATCCTAATTTAACTAATTGAGACCTGCCCGATAGGTAAGATCTGAACCGACATAAAGAGGATGTAGAGACACCCCATGTTACAAGTTTGGTTGGGAGCAGGGAGAGGTTTACTATGTCAAACAATTTATGGATAGATAGGTCATTGACAATGTAAAGGTGTGTGGCACTTTCATAAGGTAGAAAAAATGGGCAGACTGGATGGGCCTTGCGGTCCTTATCTGCCGTCAGCCTCTATGTTTCTATGTTTCTATCCAGGTAAATGAAGATTTCTCCTGGACCATGACTGGAGTATCTCACTTAGATTTTCCTCCCTGAGACCAAGTCATCCATTCATTATCCATTCATGAGTGAAAATGGTCAGTTATTTTGAGTAGGAGCTAGAGGCAGAGAGCACTGGATAGAAGTCCAATTGGGGCCGGCCCGGGGGCACTGAGGGCTGAAGCGCTGGATGCCTTACCTCGTACCACACTGGTGACCCGGGTTCGGGAATGAGCATGGGCCACCTGGGGTCGGCTGGGGAGGAGAAAGATTGAGCACCCAACGGCTGCTCTCCTTCTCCAGGGGGGTTACTTGCATGCTCCTGCTGCAATACCACGACCTAGGGGAGCCTGGGTGGAAGGTGCAGTAGGATGGAGTAGCAGCACAGGATAGGGCAGATGTCAGCAGAGAAACAGAGCAGAAGGCACATCTCAGCGTGCCTCCATGCTCATTGCCCTCATTGCACACCGGCATCAGGGAATGAAGAGGGTAAAATCACTCTCATCTCTCCTAGGTGACGACTCCTCGATGTGTCCTCAGGTTTGTCTGGCTGACTCCGCTGTACTGGTTCACGTCGCAGCAAGCATGGATCAGAGGAGGTAAGTGGGAAGTACCTCCTCACCCTACCCCGGGGGCTATCTGAGCACCTAGGTTAGTGGACCGCATACTCTAGGAACAGACCCAGACGAGGGAGGTAACACAGGTTGAGGTACTCTGAGAGAGTGGAGAGAAGAGGGCAGGAGGAGCATAAATACAGAGTTAAAAAAAAAGAAGTCCAATTGCAAGGGAGTAAGGAAATCTGATTTGTCAAAGAAATCAGTGAGCTGCCTACTGACTGACCATTCTCTCAAGTAATTTGGAGAGAGATGGAAGCAGAAAAATGGGGCAGTAATTTCTAGGGGTATCCGTGGAGCTGTGAAAACAAGCAAAGCCATTCAACTACACAGAACATGCACGTGATAAGGGAATGCAACAAACAAACAGTAACCACAGCACAGCTCACAGACAATAACTTTATTTCATCAATTAAAAGGCATACCAACCTCCTACAGACCACAAACGTTGCTGGCAAAAAGATGCCCCGACTAGTTTTGCACTTACTGCGTCATCAGAGGATCCCCCTGATGACACAGTAAGTGTGAAACCAGTTGGTGTATCTTTTTGCCAGCAATGTTTGCAGTCTGTAGGAGCTTGGTATGCCTTTTAATTAATTAAATTAAATTATTGTCTATGAGCTGTGCTGTGGTATCTGTGGAGCCACCTTTATGATCTTTATGGAGAAGAACCACTAAGGTGTGTTTTTCAATTGGCTGAGAAAGAGCCAGAGAGTAGGAAGCGACTAAAGATGTGAGTGATGTTGGTTGCCAGGGCAGGATCCCCTAGGACTAGAAGTCTGGACAATAGGCCAGGGGAGCCACCACTACAGAAAACATTTAAAAAGCATAGTTTTTGAAGGATGTCTGACTCCAGGACAGGGGAGAGATGGAAACTCCACAGAGTCAGGAGCAATGACAGCAGTCTGAGGACAGATGAAAGAGAGATGAGCACCTTGGACCATCAATGAAGACATGGTTCAATGCTTCAGCAGAAATACAGAGACAGGTATCAGCTTGTAGGTTTGAATGGTAGGTGTTGAGTAGGCAGTTAAATGATTTCCAGAATTTTGAGTGATCTGAGTAGGAACTGATTTTAAATATAATAGCTTTGGCCTGTCGGCTGACTGTAGTACAGTATTTGCAGAGCCTTGTGAAAGCTCATCTGTCAGATGACACCTTTGTAGCTATATACCTAGCCCAAGCAGCGGTCTTTAAATGGAAGAAGTCATTAAGATGGGACGTTACCCAGAGAAGGTGGGAACCAATGAACTGTGGAGCACTTGAAAAGCGTGTTACTATTCCAGACTAGGTTAAAAGCATTAACAAAATGAGTTAAAACCAGTGCTGTGTGGAATGTGGAATTCTACTGGCAAAATTAGCATGGAATGGCCATTCTGCCAGTGGAATTTCCACCAAAATTTTAATGATTCCTCTGCAGAATTCCACCTGCTATGATCCACAGAATAATATTCCTCAGAACAGCATTTTTTCCATGGAAAATCATTCTGCAAACATTTTCGAAAAACATATAGAGATTCATGGAATAAAAGTCCATGGAAATGTTGCAGAAAAACTCATTCCTCATTTTTCTGCCACAGAATTCCACCATTCTGTATCTGGTGAAATTTTGTGGAATTTTGAAAATTCCAAAGAATCTCATTCCTCCAGAATTTTAAAATTCCACACAGCACTAGTTAAAATGACATCAGGATCAGACAAAAAAGTGTAAGGACTCAACTGGCAAGATGAAGGTTTTGGAAGACTCTATCAGGGTGGAAAGAGTTGAATGACCTAGCCAGAATAATTCTAGGGGGGCTTTGAGAGTTCTAATCTTCAAGTTCAAGTTTATTGCAGGAAAAAAACTGTTGAGCAAGCTCATTCACAAGACGGTCCTGAGACATGTAAGCAGACAAATACACATTGCATAATAACAACATCAAATAACAACATCACATTAACTAAGTACAGTTTCGGGTGATGTGGTATATAATGCTTAAGTAGGAAATAACAAGGTAAGTAATAAGCCTGGCATGAAGTAAAAAGGAATGGGAATGGATAGAGGAATGTTAATGAGGAGTTTACTGCTATAAAGTAAGAAAATAAAAGTACGGGGGGAGCAGGAGGGGGCTAGAGGACTAGAGGGAGTAGGGGAAATTAGATGTAGTTAAGGAGGGGAAAGTAAAAGTAAAAGCAAAAATAGAGTTAGAGTAAGAGGTAACGTGATAAAGTTAGGGTAAGGGGTAACAGGAAGGGGGTAGGTGGGAGTAAGAGGGAGTAGGATATGGAAGACTAAAGGGCAGAGGACAGTAGAGAGAATGGCTATAGACATCTTTTAGTATAGCCATGGAAGACATTTTGGACTTGTAGTCGGGGGCAAGTGCTAAAAGGAATCCTTCTGGACTGGAACTAGTTCCAGATAGTTGCGAGGCATGGAGAGGAATAATGGCGGTGATAAGGTTTAGAAGCAGCTACAAGTGTCTTTTATTTTAGATGCAGTGAGCCTTTTGAAGAAACTGACAGAGACAATGCTGTAAAGTTTCAGTGTGGATTGAAGCTGATTCCAGAGGGTTGGAAGAGCACTTGATATGGCGCATTTGCCAAAGAAAGTGCGAATCCTAGGTACATCAAGAAAGATGAAGTCAGTTTTCCTAAGAGAGTGGGCACTGTGGAAAGGAGTAATTTAAGAGTCCAGAAACTAGCATGGAGCGTACGTCTAATTGAAAGTGATGTCCAGCCAAGAGCTGCATACAGATCACAGTGATGGGTTCGGTAGGGTAAGTTTGTAATGAAGCACAGAGCACAATGACAGAGGATGTCCAATTTGCTTAGGCTTGTGACAGCTGAGGAAGTAAAGATTAGATCTCTGTAATTGAGTAGAGGAAGGAATGTGGCCTGAACAACCTGATTCTAATGGAATGAGAGAGCTATTACAGAAGAAGAAACCTAGCCTGGCTTTTAGCCTCCTTGACAGGTTGTCAAGTTGGTTGTTGAAGGAGAGCTTGTTTTCTAACCAAATACCAAGATATTTGAATTTGGAAATTACTTCCAAGGGTTCTCCTAAGGAGGTGATAACAAAGTCTTTGGGGGTCAGCGGAGGAAGTGGAAAAGGTATTAAGAGTGAAGATCATGGCCTTGGTTTTCTTAACATTAAGGAGGAGTTTAGCATTAATAAAATTAATTTCTAGCTGGGCAAAGTCAGCTTGTAATACATCCGTCACTTTGGAAAGTGTTGAGCCAGATGTATATAGTACTGTATCATCTGCAAAGAAATGCAGATTGGAGTTGGTTATGTGTGTGTCAAGATTATTGATGTACAGGGAAAAAAGGACAGGACTTATGATGGAGCCTTGTGGAACTCCCCTGGCAATCAGCAGGGAGGCTGAAAAAAAGGCAACCAACTCTGACTTTCTGAGTCCTTCCATTTAGGTAGCTGGTAAACCACTGAGCGGTAAGTGGGATAACACCTATTTTAGTAAAGCTTCTAACTAGTAAGTTATGGTCGACGGTGTTGAACACTTTACTAAGATCTAAGAATATTGCACCAGTGATTTTCTTAGAATCCACAGCAGAGACCCAATCACTGGTGCCTTTAGCCAGTGCAGTGACTGTGCTACGATTGGGCTGAAAGCTGGATTGTGCTGGGTTGAGAAGTGATAAAGTTTCAATTTGGTGCTTTAATTGAGTATAAATAAATTTTTCAAAGTCTTTAGAGAGGATGGGCAAGATTGAGATGGGCCTGTAATTATTTAGGTCACATAGGTCCCTGATTTAAATAAGGAAAGGATGTGGACAGATTTACAACAAGAGGGAACTGTGGCAGTGGAGATAGAAAGATTGAATATGTGAAGAATGGGGGCCGTGAGATGGAGGTAACCTAGTTTTCTGAAAAATGGTTCTAATCCATCATCCCCTGCACTTTTCTTAGTATCTAAATTAAGGAGCAAATCTTTGACTTCTTTAATCAATCAATCAATCAATCAATCAATCAAAATCTTTATTTAATCAGGCGAACATCATTGAGCATAGCTCATTTACAAGATGGACCTGAGTGGTCAAGAAGTGCAAGTGTTAATACATTGACAAGGGTAGCATAAACAGTAATACAATGACAGGGGTAACATAAACAGTAATACAATGACATAAGTGCTAATATATAACAATATACATATGTACATGGAACATTAAAACCTTTTAATCTGTGAGACAGAAGGCAATGGGCACATCAGGAGTAATATGTAGATTATAGGACCTAGCAGGCATTTTGAGGGTGAATCTTGGGACTGGAAACGGGAGTTTTATCAGCATATAGGAACACAAAAAAAGAAAGGGGGGGTAGGTAGGGCCGGGGTTTAGGCCTTGTGGAAGCAGTTGCAGAGTTCTGGGAATAGGGTGGTGAATAATCTTTTGAAGGATATTAAGGGTAGGAGGTTATTTAGCTTCATGGTTTTTTGGAGTGAATTCCAAACAATTGCTAGTGAGTAGCTGATAGCAGCCCTCCCAAACTGGGTGCAGACATTGGGGACCTTAAGAATGATAATTTTGCTGATCCTTAGGTTGTATGGCCTAGAAGTAATTTGAGTAAAACAGTCTGAGATATGGTAGGTAGCTTGCCTGATAAGGCTTTGAATATCAAATTGCAGCATTCCTATTTCTTCTGTGTTGTAATGATGTCAGTTAACTGCCTTATAAAGGGAGCAATGATGGGTGCTGAAGGAAGGTCAGTAATGAATCTGATGGACCTGTGGTATAGGGTGTCCAGTTTATTTAAGAGGGGTAGAACAATGTCCGTACAGAAAGTCAGCATAGTCAATGAGGGATAGGAATGAAGCCTGGATTAATCTTTTTGGAGTCTCTGTTGAGGTAGTGCTTTATTCTAAAAATAAACCAAGCCTTTGTCTCAGTTTCTTTAGTAGCTCCTCAATATAGACAGAATAGTCAAGTTTGTTATCAATCAGACTCCAAGGTATTTGAAGTTATCAACAATTCAGCTTCTCTCAAGTAAGGTGGTTAGTTGTAGGGTGGTGGATGGTGGGGTAGTGCAGAGCAACTCTTTGAGGTAAAGAACATAGCTTTTGTTTTTGGCATTTAGAAGTAGTTTTTATCCAGTAGGTTGTGTTGTAGGATGGAAAATTCAGATTGTAGCTTCACAGACTTTAGATAATGAAGGATTGCTAACATATAATACAGTATCATCAGCAAACAGATGGATGTTGGATTGAGTGAGGTTAGCATCAATATTATTAATATAGATGGCAAAGAGGATGGGGCCAGAATAGAGCCTTGCAGTACACCTCTTAACAGTGGTTTTAAGATGGATAGGTAGTTTCCATTTTTACCCGTTGTGACCTATCTGATAGATAGCACTTGAACCAATTGAGTGAAGAATCCAACCCTAGTGAGCCAAGGAGGTGATTAATGATTCATGATCCACTGTGTCAAATGCTTTGCTCAAATCCAGGAACACAGCACAGGTACTGTTCTTCTTATCCATAGCAATCTGCCAGTCGTTGGTTACTTTGGCTAGGGCCGAAATGGTGCTATGCCTTGATCTAAATCCTGATTATGCTGTATTTAGAAGGTTATTGTTATCCAGGTAGTCCCTTAATTGTGAGTTTACTAACCTTTCGAGCATCTTGGATAGAACTGATAGGATGGAAATGGGCCTGTAATTATTGAGGTCCATGGGATCACCAGATTTGAGTAAAGGAACTACTTGAGCTGTTTTCCAAGTGGAGGGAATGGATCCAGTGGTGAGGGAAAGATTGAAGAGATGAGTGAGGGGGGCAGATAAGACTTGAGATGCAATCTTGAGGAAGTAGGGGTCAAGGGAGTCTGTACCTGCACTTTAAAGTTGAGAGACAGCAGCTGAAAGTGGCAAGTTGAGGTTTGGGGAGCAGTGTTACTTTTGTCTTGATTATTAGCACGGCCTGCATATGGTAATGAGTCGAAGGCTAGGTCAGCTGTAACAAAATGGAAGTTCATTTCTTCAAGAATTTGGCAATTACTCTCCACAATCCTACCATTGCTGAGGATCTTAGATGGAATAGAGGGGGCAACAGATCGACCTTCAATAGACTTAAGTGCCCTCCAGATTTTATGAGAATTCCGTTTTGCCTGTTCAAGGGTGGAAACGTAATAGTTTGCTTTAGCAGGCATTCCTAGCTTCTCTAAATGCTTGCCAATCTGCCAGGCACTTAGCACATCTAGCCTTCACCCAGAGCTTGTCATGGTTTATGAGTGTGGCCTTAATATCTGTTGTAAACCAAGGGTTAGAGGTTTTATGCATTCTAACCTTGACCAAGGGGGCATGCTTGTTAGCCAGGGCAATAAGGTTGTCATTAAGGAGAACAACAGCCACTTTGGTTGTTTTAGTGAGGTAGAGGTCTTGCCATCTGACCTTGCCCAAGTCAAAAAAGCATTTTGATGTACTGAACTTGCAATAGGATCGCTTTGTTGTGAGCTTGGGCTGATGGCAAGTTTTTGCTTGCGATCTTGAGCAAACTACAATCCCCATTGTCACTCATGTAATTGTGGAAGACTGCAGAATGTAGGATTTTGTGGGGATGCATAGTTAATATAACATCAAGGAGTGAGCTATTGGCAGTATTTAAAGTATTGACCCTAGTAGGTTCATTAATTATCTGACCAAGGCTGACTTCATCACAGAAGGATTTCGGATTGTGCTGTTTAGGGGTAAGCCAGTTCATATTAAAATCCCTAAGGATTATAGTTTCAGAGTTGGCAGAGGTGGTTAAGGATTTAAGAATGTCAAGGATATCAATACCACCACCTGGGGGCCTATAACCACCAATGACAGTGATGCATTCAGTAGACGGGAGGTGCAACTTAAGGGGTACTAGTTCATATTAATTTGGTTTTGAATTACAGTAGATATCACTGACAGTATACTTAGTTTTGTCATAGTTAGCCACTCAGCCCCCCCCCCGGGTGTCCCTATCGGCCCTATGCAGATTGTAGCCCAGGAGAGTAACTTGTTGGTCAGTACTGGTCTTTTTGAGCCATGACTCAGTAATAACAATAAGATCTGGCTCAGTGTGTTCTGCCCATACTTGTAACTGATCACATTTTTCGGGAAGGCTTAAAATATTGACCAGCATTAATTTAAATCTAGGTGCGGCTGAAAATTCTGTGGGTGAGGTAAGTGGTAGTTGGGGCCTGGGATTTATCTCCACATTGCCTGAGCAGAGGAGGAGCAAGAGAAGCAGTTTCCTCAATGAACTCATAAGGGATAGGAAAGCTTTTTTCCTTTGGGACCGTCAGCAAATCGATGTCAGAGATATCGGTTTATTGCTCTGCAGGGAAATGCTAATACAACAGTGTATTGGAATGAGGGAAAGTGCTCTGATTGACATGGGTGATGGGAGTAGAAAATGGAGGGGGGAGGAATGAGGAGCAAAAGTAAAGGAGGGGCATGCCAGATAGGGGGAAGTGCAGTGAAGTGGGGGCAGCATAGGTAGGAGTAACCAGTTCCATGACTGGACCCAAACCGAATTCATCATTTTGGTAGTAAACATAGGATGTGTTGGGTAAGTAATAATACCCAACAGTGTGGGCATTATTGGTATATAACAGACCACCCAGGGGCATAATGAGGCCCAATGCCACAGGCTGAGGGCCTTATAGCCCCAGGAAGGTCCATTATATCCTATAACGCCCACCCTGGAGGATATTATTACACTTAGAAAATGGGCTATATGTGTAATTATTTGAAAAAAATACAATAACAAAGAGTTACATATAAAAAATAAATAGAAAATAATAAAAGGTACATGTTTTAGTAAAATTATCCCTGTGCTGCTGGAATCACCACAGAAGGGTGCTGCCATGTTTGTGTGTGTCCCTTGAGCTTATGCACTTGCCTTGTTTCTTCACACACTGGCTCACAGACACAAGAACTGCTTTTTGAGGTTGTTTTCATTTCTGTCTCGTTTTTCAGTCAGTCAGACATGCACAGAACACAAACAGTCAGTGCTATGTGTTGACACAGAGCGCAACCGCACTCCATGAGGAAAGTTAACTTAGTAAAAAGAAAACTGAGTGTTGCAGGTTATGTTTTTTAGACTGTCTGGTGACTGTGTCCATGGAAGTTGGTCTCGCTAAGCAAGCAGAGCAAAAATGGCAGCTGCCGAGTTTCAAAATTTGGGGTGCCCAAGGATAATTTTAGTAATAGGGCACCCTGAATTGGAACTTGTTTTTTATCGGGCATTGTAAAGAAATAACAGCCCACATACCAGGCTGTTTCAGCCAATCAGGAGGCCAGTTTTCCTTTACCCATTTTCTAATTAATAATAACAGGAAGCCAAGATAAACAGAGTGTGCCATGGCTCCACAAGTATATAGGCAGGAGGAAAGTTATATGTCACGACCAAGGTTTGATAATAAAGGAAGTGGCTGATTTTCTGAAGTAGAAAGGCAGGACAAGAATAGCAGACCAGCTGTGCAAAGCAATAGCTTGACGTGCAGTAATTCTCAAAAGGATTGTACAAATGCGTGGCTGAATTGGACCAATTGAAGGGCAGATCACCAGAGAGGGTGGTTCTAAGGTGTATTTATAGGGGGCCTGGGAGGGGGTGGTGGGGTGGGAGAAAAACTGAGCAGAGATTAGATTGGGGGTCAGGAATTAGCAAGACAAAAGGGGGATTAAGTTTTAGGTGCCAAGAGCGTCAGCGAGCAGTTAAACACAAATTAGCTTATCTTTAAGGAGCTGTAATCACTTGTAAAACATTTCTGTATCACAGTACAATTAGATAAATACTGGCATTTTACATAAATATCTTTTTGTACAAAAACTGAGCAGAGATTAGCTCGGGGACTGCCATATACAGGGCCAAGCGGCAGAAAAGAAAGGCTGATTCTGAGGACCAATCAGGGCTTGTTTCAGCAAAGCACCCATGATCCGGTTGGTTGTTCAGTTGCCGTACCTTGGTTCTCAGGTAGTCCGGGTGTCTGGAAGCGGTCGGCAGCTGCAAGAGTGCTGTCCAACCATGGGGCGACGCTCCGGTAATGGAGCGAGGGCTGGCCCTGTTCAGGGGCAGTGGCTGATGATAGAAAGAGGATGAATTTAAGGACTAGAATAACAAAAGGTCAGCCAGAGCAGTGGGGATCAGGAATTTGCAAGACAAAAGGGGGATTAAGATTTAGGCACCAAGAGCAGCAGTGAGCAGATAAACACAAATTCCTTACAATCTTCCTTTCAAAATGGTCATTCCATGGCTATTGAAGTTATCAGGAACAGTATCAGGTGCCACTGTTTTATGTGGGTGTGATACAAGAACCACCTGAGGTTACTATGGTTAGAGGAACTGGTATTGAAATGAGTGGGAGACATCATCATTTGGGCAAAATTTAGAACTTTAATTCTTGAATGAAGAGTGGAAGATTGAAAGGACTTATTTCCCTAAGACCAGTTAGCACTGGAACCTAGCAGAATGTGCTCCCCTGCAGGGAAGTTGCCCAAAACATTTTGTATCACATTGGAGGTAACATGAGAAGATTTACATGGGATGCACCAGACACCAGTGATAAAGACAGGAATGGAATGAGGGAAGGAGAGAACACTGGTCAGTGATTCGTGAGACTTGGTGATGCATGTCTGATGTGTAATCATGAATTTAAGGTAGATGGCTATGTAAAAGAGGACACACCACCTCACTTGGAAGAGTCTTGCCTATGCATTACATAATCTGGGAGAGAAATAACAGATGAGCTAATTCTGGCAGATAGTCATGTCTCAAAGAGAATGAGACATCAGGGTTGTTCTGGTCAACCCAAATTCTGGTCAGGTCAATTTTGGGGAGAAAACTTCTATTATTTGTATTAAATATACTGAGACACTTTGGAAAAGATGGCAAACTACTGGTGTGTATGGAAGGAGGGGACTGGATTTACCTCCATACTTAGGAGAAGCAGGATCACTAAACAAATAAGTGGCTGGATTTGGGAGCAGAGGAGGAAGTCCTTCTGTTGGAAATCCACAAGGAGATATCCACATTAGGAACACCAAGGGCACACAGTCAACGCAAGGCCTCTGGAGTGAGCCAGAGTTGGAGCAGAAGACAAGGGCGAATGTTGGAATGGTGTAGGTGGAAGTCAACCTGTGGAGGCCAGGGAGACATGTAGATGTATTGAGTGGGCAGGAGGATGGTAAGCAATAGGATGAGAATGCTGAATGGGGTAACTAATTTGGTGTAAATGAAGCAGTAAGACCACTGAGCCCAGCAGATATACAGAAAAAACTACAGTATTATGAGGTGGACGCAGCAACTAAGGGATGAATATGTTAATACAGCAGGACAGCCAATGGGTAAACTGAAAGTCATGAAGAACACTCTCACTACTAACCCCACAGGTGACCAGACAGGGAGAGGCATCACTTACAGGTAACTGCTGAACCACAAATAACTTTGAAAATAGCACCATGCAGTTAAACAAGGGAGCAGGTTGCAAACTGGAACTGCTTAGAATATAGGGAATCTGAGCTACATACACAGTGGGTCAAGATACAATAAATATTTAGATTTTGTTAACCAGGTAAGTGTGCTAGGCAAACATTGCCTTTTTTCAGGCATTAACCTTGAGAGTTACATGGGTAGGTTCAGTACAGGATGAGATTACATGCAAAAGCAAGCAGTTGTCAGAGGCATCTCACTTAGAAATGATTGGACACATACCACTTCTTTCTGGGTGCTCGACTGGCAACAATTAATTGATACATCAGATCATAGCAATAAAAATACAATTCATTGCATTGTTCATATATACATTATTAACATCTTCTTAGTCAACATCATTTGTTGTCCAACATTCAGTCCATTCTCTTTATAGTTCATCTTGTTTCGCCAAATCTTCATTCCTTCAGGTTCACTATTACTTCTTCTTGGGGCCCGGATTCATGACCCGATACTCCATTCCATCTCTGTGAAACCTACCTACTTCCTAGGTTAGGATGCCCATAACCCAACCCCTAGTTACTCTTTCTCAACCCTCCCCCCACCCACCCTGACTCCAAGGCTGAGTGCTATTGACCCTGGCCTGTGTGGACCTATCCCCCTCCCTCCAGAATCTGCCCCCCTAGCTATGTCCTTCTGCTCTACCACCTTCTTTCTCCCTCCCTTCCACTCCCTCCACCTCTTCTTTACTTTCCTTAAACAGTCTTCCCTATTTTCCACTCTTGGCTGTCTGATGTTGCCCTTACCTGGCAACCCAGTACCCCACTGTTCTCCATCAGCAGTCCATTGACACCCAGATCTGTTCACACCTTGACCTCCTCCAGCAACCCATCTGTCTGCCAGCCATGCTGCCACCCTCGCTCGATGGCCAAAACCCCAAACCCCTGTACCTAGTGCCCTCTATATATATATATATATATATATATATATATATATATACACACACACACAGTAAACCCCTGATTTAAAGAACTCCAATTAACCGAATCTCCGGTTAATCCGAATTTGTTTTATGTCTCCCGCTGATAATTGTCGCAATTCCCACTTAACCAGCTCAACTCCTGTTTGCCAAAATTATGCCAAATTTATGTGTTAATTGTAGGTGCTAGATAAGCACCTTAACTTGCAAAGCAGTAATACATCTCATTGTTTGCAGTCTTTCAACAATGGCGAAACGTAAGCGATCAGCGATCAACATCTCCCAAAAGATTCATATCTTGCAATGCTTGGAGAGCGGGGAGAAAGCCGTGAATATTGCCCCAAAGTTTGGCATAGGCAACTCCAGTCTGTGACATCAAGAAAGGAAAGCTAAAGGGAAGATCAAAGACTTTGCTGCAGCGCTCGACTCAAATGACTCTCCAAAGCAGAGCAAAATATTGAAGGTCTGCAGAGATGACCAACTTGATCAGGCACTCTACCTCTGGTTCATGCAGAGCCATATCAGAGGTACTTCTATCTCAGGGCCCATATCAAGACAGAAGGCTTTTCAATTTCATCACAACCTGAATGAAGAGGACGACTGCTTCAATGCCAGTGAGGGCTGGCTAACTCACTTTAAGCATCGTCATGGCATCATACAGTTGTCTGTTGCCGGTGAGCTCCTGTCTTCTGCCAGAGAATCGATAGCCCAATTTAGAATTCACATCACAAAAATAATGAAACATGAGGGACTGTCAGCGTCCCAGATTTACAGTGCTGACGAGATGGGTATTTTTTGGAAGTTCCTGCCAGAAAAGACATTGGCTGCCAGCAGTGAAAAGTTTGCCCCAGGCTTCAAAAAAAATAAGGACAGGCTGATGGTGCTAGGATGCACTAAAGCATCAGGGAGTCACAGATTGAACTTTTAGTGATAGGTAAATCACTCAAGCGGAGGTGTTTTAAGCACATTAACCTTAAACAATTGCCTGTAATTTACCGTGCACAGCCCAATGCCTGGATGTCAGCTTCAATCATTAAAAATTGTTTTTTTGAGGACTTTGTTCTGGCAGTGCTCACAGAACTAAGGTCTCTTAAACCCCCAGCTAAGGCTATCCTGCTCCTAGACAATGCCTTAGCTCACCATGACAGTAAGCAGCTGAAAACAACAGACTCTAGTATCCGGTGTGTTCCTACCAGCAAACACAACAGCTAAGTTACAACCAATGGACCAGGGTATTCTGGCTATGATAAAGTGTATCTATCGTGGCAAGCTTCTCTCTTCTGTGCTAGCCAAGGAGAACATTGAACTGCCACTTCAAGACCTGATAAAGAAAATCTCAGTCAAGGATGCCTGTTACATCATGGGTGAGTCCTGGTCTGAGGTACGCTCAGAAACAATTGAGCGCTGTTGGCAGAAATCAGCTGTTTTTACTGCACCCTCCACCCATGATGACCCAACTGTGCCACAGCATGATAAAGCCACAACGATTGTCCAGGAATTGACTGCCCCATTAAACATACCTCAGCCAATGGTGGAGGACTGGATGGCTTGTGACGATAATGATGAGGAGTACGGAGATCTCACTGATGAGGATATTGTATCCATAGCAATGCAGGAATTGACACTCCAGGATGACATGAACCATGACCCCGATGGTGACAAGGATGACAGCAAGGAGGTCAATGTTCCGACTGCAGCTGAAGCTGTAACCTCGTTCAATCAGTGTCTTTCTTGGTTGGAGAGCCAGCCTGACACCGATTATCTCCACATGCTTTTATTGAGGCAACTTCATTTAAAGGCTGTAAAGAAAATGAACGACTCTAAAAGACAGCTAAGTATCACTGACTTTTTCAAGTAGCTCACGTTATGCTTTAGCTTTGAGCTCTTTTGACTGCCTCGATATTGGATTGCATTGCAGTACTGTATTTTGTTTTGTTTTATTTTATACTACATTAAATACAGCATAAATCAATGATTTTTGTTTTGCAGTGCATAACTATTGTTTGCTGTGTCAGCCTTGGTAAACTAGCAGCTGACCGTCTGATTTCAATGTTACTCCCGATTTTCTGAACACCCGATTTTTCCTACTTTTGAAAAAGGACTTTGGTGTCCGAAACATTTTAAGTTGTGACAGTATGGGTGTACACTTTAATAAAATTTGCTTACGCTTTAAATGTTGAAGCTGCATCTCTATTGTTGGTTCGATGTGTGCAGGAAACTTTTTCCAGATATTTTAATTTACCCTAAGGCATAGGAGGGTGGGATTCAGTTGAAAATCTTAGCAGAAAGAGGGAGAATTTCTCCCCTGCTTCACCTTTTAAACTCATCTAGAACCCCTAAGTACCGCTCCCTCTGCTCCACCCCTTGTCCAGTCACCTTGCCCCTTCTCCTACCTTCATCATATGACCCTTCTCTTGATGTCACCTGGCCCCTTCCTCCCCCCATCCCCAGCGTCTACTGCTTAGTCTACCTTCCCCACCCCCACCCCCAGCTCTCAGCCCTTGCCATTTCTTCTAGGAGGCCCTTGACAATTCAGATTGCCTTAAAATGAAACCCTATTAGTCAGCGGAATCTCGGTCTGAAATGATTGGACACATGCCGCTTCTTTCCGGGTGCTCGACGGGCAACAATTTATTGATACATCAGATCATACCATCAAAAATACACTTCATTGTATCATTCATGTAAATATTTATATTATTAACATCTTCTTCTTAGTCAACATCATTTGTTATTCAACATTCAGTTCATTCTCTTAATAGTCCATCTTGTTTTGTCAAATCTTCATTACTCCAGGTTCACCATTACTTCTGGGGGCCCGGATGCATGACCTGACACCCCATTCCATCTCCATGAACCCTACCTACTTTCTAGGTTCGGATGCCCATAACCCGACCCCTAGTTACTCTTTCTCAGCTCTTCCCCCAAGCCCCCCTGACTCAACGGCTAGGTGCTATTGACCCTGGCCCATGTTGATCTATCGCCCCTCACCCAGAATCTGGCCCCTCCCCAAGCTATGTCCTTCTGTCCTACCCCCTTCTTTTATCCTCCCTTCCACTAGCCTGTCTCCAGCCTTGCAGAGGATGACAGACTTTGCCCCGATGATTTATCCTAGCCCCTTCCCACCTCCCTACTATATCAAGTAATGGCATCAGGAAAAAAGACATGCCAACTTCTGACAAATGGACGCCATCACCTCTATAGAACTCTGAGGTGTCATATGATATGTCCCTGTGTGGGATGTATATTCCCCCAATTTTGGCTATCATCCAGCCACCCTTCTATTAAACCTCTTCCTGGCTTTTTCCACTGACTTTATATCCCTAGCATACCGCCACACCCTCCTGGAGATAATCTCAGACCATCCCACCATAAGCCAGGGCCACCAACCTTTCAAAACCTCCAGACCCACCTCGATTGCCTGAAAAAGTGCTCCCCATGGACTTTCCCCTAGGTCACCCCCCCAAATGCAAAATCAATAAATTTGGCCTAGGCCAATGTAACTTCAGTCCCTCCAATAACAGTAACAACTGGGCCCATCTCATGCCCTGGACCGCTTTCCAGTGGACATGAGTGTTCTCAAGCTTCCTCTGAAGTTGTCTCCCTCCCGGCATGGTGGCAGCATAATTCTCTGCCCAATAAATGAATGACTGCCCCACTATACATGTATGTCTCCACTGCCTCATGCTTGCCAAAATACAAAAAAACACATTGGTTACATCATCTCCTGGACATATCTCCTATAACAATCTAACCTCCACCTACCCACCCGCTTGACATCCTCTTCAGTACTACCTTGAGTCACCTTTTTGGATGTTGCACCTAACCTGAAGGACTGTGGAGAAAATTGCCAAGGGCCCTCCCCCAAAAATGTAACCCTTTTCATAAGTACCCCCGCTATTTGGTAGCACGTGACCAGGGATCTATCCCTGTTCTTGAAAAATTTCCCACAACCCCATGGTCAGATATCCTGGTATTCTCCATTGCTGCTACTGTGCACTGACCTGTACCTGCCTGTTTGAGGATCACCACCTCTGCCCCTACTCCTGCTTGATCTGTTTTTGACTTTCTCAGCCAAATTACCATCCTGTTGGTGCCCCACCGAATTTCTTCCACCAGTATTCCCCCCTTCCTTTTCTGTTCTACTCTTCGCTACCACCTCCAAAACTCTAAATGTCCCCCCGCCATGACTGTAAAAATTTCCTGAAATAGGCACGCCTCATATGTTGATGTGCAGACTTGCCCTAATGCCTTTGATAGCTTTATCAACAACTGCCCTGCTATGAGTTTCCTGGTATCCCCCTGGCCATCATTGCTTCCTCTGCCTCCCTATCAGCATGCACCAGACCATCTTGGATTTGTTCATTTCCAGCCAACCTCTAGAACTTCATGTCCACCCTATGTCTGCCACCTGCACTCCCATGGTGGTGTGAGTCATGCCCCCTTCCAATCTCTACACTATGTACTGTATCAGTTCTTCCTCAGCTATTGGCTTACTTACCTCAAACCCCTCTACTGCCAAAACTCCTTAAAAATATTCCACGCTCCTTTGTAGGCCTTTAGCGTATTCACCAACCTGGAGCTCCAGTATAGCATTCTGACTCTTTCCAACCAATTTCTCATAATTGGTCTGGCACCTGAGTCCTCTGGATGGCAGCTTGAGGAGCCAAAGACCTGAACTTGTCCAACTGAATATGGGAAAGACTGTCAGCAAAGTCATTCTGTATCCCTTCAATGTTCCTTGCTTTGAAGGACAAATTGATTTTGAACCCCACTAACACTAGCTGACATAGTACCCTTGTTACCTTCCAAGTGGACCCTCTCTGTCTATTGATTACCTCAACCACCCCCTTGTTGTCACACCAGAAGATAATCATTTTGTCCTGTACATCCTGCCCCATGCCACCAGTGCCACCCATATAGGGAATATCTCTAAAAATGTCAATGTCCTTCATTAACCCCCTTTGCCTCCATTCATCTGGTCATGCCTTGGACATTCACTCCCCTTTGAAATAGGCCCCCATGCCCCTTGTCCCTGTTGCATCTGTGTACAGTTTCATATCAACGTTGAACAGCCACTCTCCTTGCCAAAACGTTACCCCATTATACTCCTCCATAAATTGCTCCCACACCTCTAAATCATGCCATATGCCCTTTGATAATCCACCCAATGATGGGGAAGTTTCGCTTCCCAGCCCATGCCAACCTCCTTGTGATGGCCTCTTCCCAGGAGCTATAGCCTTGCATGCAAAATTTAAGTGCCCCAACATCTGCTGTACTACTGCCAGTGGTACTCTCCATCTTGCCTTCACTTGCTTCAATGACCCTTCAGTTTGAAAACCTTGTCTTGTGGCATCCAGAACAGTTCCAGTTCCTTGTCCACTTCTATGCCCAGGAATTCCAGTCTGTTGGCCAGTCCCTCCATTTTCTCCTCTGCCGGATATGCCTATCATCTCACTCATTTCCTGAAAATCCGCCATCATTGTGGTCATCTCCTGCTTCCTGTGCCCTAAGTAATACACTACTGGTTTATGCCCATAGTTCTCCCCAAACATCCACTGTATCCATGAACTAAAGGCCTCAAATGTGGCAAATGCCACTGAACAACCCATAGGCATGGTTTAACAAAGTAATACCCAACCCCTCAAATTTGAATCCCAATTGGACCAAGCCCTCTGGCCTCACTGGTAATAATCTAAAAGCTGACTCTATGTCTGTCTTTGTGAGCCATGCCCCCGATTGCCATTATTAAAATAACTGCCTGGTCCAGCGATGTGTAGGACACCGCACTTATGTCCTCAGGGATGCTGTCATTCACTGATGCTCCCTCTGGGTTAGACAAAGGGTGGATCAAGCGGAATCCCCCCACCTGGTTTTTGGGTACCACCCCCAATGGGGACACCCAGAATTCTTCGCAGGGTGGCTCCTGAAATGGCCCTTCCACTCTGCCTGCCTTTATCTCTTTCTGAATCTTCTGTCTCATCACCCCTTCCTTACCCTTCACTGATCCTAGGTTTTTGGCTGCTCTCCTCCTCCATAATCCCTGATATCCTATATTAAAGCCCCACATAAAACCCTCCCTTAACAACTTACCTCTGTCAGCCCTCGGATAACCCCCAGTCCATTCTCCTATTATCTCCTTTCATATTGGTGTTCTTGCCAAAGGGAACCCTTATCTCCCTCCCCTGTCCCTTATCTCATCAGTTCATGCTGTAGCCTGCACTGTAGATTCCTCAGTTGATCACCTCATGACTCCAACCTCCTTGGTGTGTCCCCATCCCCCATGCTCCCCTGTATCTACCCCAAAGGGATGCTCAGCATACTGTTGTGAGCCCCTCTGTCTCTGTGGCTCTGCAGTGAGACACCGAATGTTGCCCCGCACACCTGAAGCAAACATGCCTGAATTTGCAGTTTGCCCAAGTGCATGAAGCCTTATTGTATCCCCAGCATGTCTTGGTCACCTGATTACTAACCCCTTTCCTGCTGTTCTTCCCACCACTGATGTGCCCAGACAGGGTCGTCACCCACAACTCCAAGTGGGTACAATCCCATCTCAAATCACCCCTTGCTGCTATCCTCTGATGAAAAGTCTCGTCATCCTTCAGCCACCCATATCCCATCTTCACCTTACATGCATCCCTGATTATGGCAGAGTACATCAATAGGGGTATAGCCAGATCGTGTTGGTTCTCCAATAATATGGCACTGAATATAGTGAAACTCACTTGCCATGTATCAGTGTTCTTCCCCCTGTATGTCATTTCTTCTGCCATCTTCCCTACCTCTGCTAAAGACACGCCATTTCCGACTTTCTTACCAACTACCGCTGTTAGTATTTTTGGCTGTCTCTTTATCCACCAGCCTGAAGATGTTAACGTACTCCTTTCCATATTTTTCTTTTATGAAAAGTGGCAGCAGTGACCAGTGTAAACCTGGGTGCCCCTTTGTACCTTTTCTGCACCCCTTTCCCCCTCCACTTCCCCTTTATTTCCCCCCTTGTCCCCTTTTATCTCCTTTAACTCTTTCTCAATCTTCTCCATGCTCATCTCTCCCATATCCCCTATAATTCCCTCCAAATAATCCTTCAAATTACCCTCCACAGATAAATACACCTCCCCTTACCATTCCTTGTATCCAGTTCCTCCAGTTCCGGGGTGGACTTTGGTTGTGGTACTGGTGTTGGCTCCAGAACTGGTGCCCAGAGGCATTTTCCACCCCTGCCACTTCCTTTTGCCCTGGAGGAACCTTCCTTTTCCTGGTTGCCTCCTCTTCCTCCTCCTCCTCTCTCTTCTGAGCCATTTTGATGAGCTCCTGCATCTTCCCCATCAGAACTGCTGCCTCTTCCCTCAGCTCAGCACTGGTCACTGGAACTGGAGTCTTTCTTGGTGCCATTCTATCAAGCTTCAACAAAGGACGAAACCACAACAGTTATCACCAGTGTTTGCTTGTTTCTTTCCTTTACTATGCCAGATGGGAGGGGGCTCCTGGATGGCCTCTCCGCTACCAGCCCCCACAAAACCTGCCACCCCATTCCATCGCCCTCTCCCTTTCTTTTATTTATTTATTTTTTCACTTTATTTTTTTTATCCTGCCGCCGGTCCCACCCGGCATCCACCTTACCCAGCTAACCTGTGTACTCACTGCCCTTGTTGTTACCAAAAAAAGTGTGCTGATTCACAGCCCTCAGCATCCTTTAATGTTAAGGAATTACTTTTATTGCTCTATCCAGGGTGTTTGTGATTCTCAATAATGTGTACTGGCCATTTTGGTGGTCAGGCCTGTTGCCTTTACTTGATCCCTATGCTGGGAAAAATTTCTCAATGATTTCCCAGAGTAGACAACTGCCTCCTCCTGCAAGCCATGGGAGCTGCTCTGACCCAGGCAGTTTTTCTGCACTGACCCACCCACCTCACAGCCTATAACCAGGTATCCTGCCCAGAACAGGTGACTGCCTCCTCCTGCAAGCCATGGGAGCCGCTCTGAGCCTGGCAGCTGTTCTGCACTAACCTGGCCACCTCACAGCCTACAAACAGGCATCCTGCCCAGAACGGGCGACTGCCTCCCCCTGCAAGCTGCGGGAGCTGCTCTGACCCCGGAAGGTGTTCTGCACTGACTGACCCACCTCACAGCCTACAACCAGACATCCTTCCCAGAATGGGCAATTGCCTCCTCCTGCAAGCCGTGGGAGCTGCTCTGAACCTGGTAGCTGTTCTGCACTGACCCGTCCGCCTCACAGCCTACAACCATGTACAGATTATGAAGAGCAGCGCAGAGCCACTGACAGGATTGAACTTGACTCGTTTTGCCTTTCTGGCTGATTGGCTGCACTACTACTGCTCCTGAGCTCTGATTGGGTGAAACTCTATTGTCCCTTCTCTTATTTGCTCTTGACTCTACCCTTTCTAAGCTGTCTTTTTTTTAATACAAAAACTGCTAATGCTGAGTTTTCCAGTACCACCTGTTAAGTAAAACAGGATTTTTAAAGTTATAACTTGTTGATTTTTATTGCATAAAAGTGTCTACTTTCCCGTTTGCAAATTATACTGCAAAGTCACAAGAAGGCAACAATGCATGGAGGTTGCAATCCTTTTCCCACTGCTCTCCTCTAACACTTTTAGTTCTGGGTCCTTCATACCTCTCCAGATGTACTAGTGATTACAGAAACATGGCTGAAATCATCTACCACTGACCATTCCATCAATCTATACTATTTTATCTCCAATACTGCTATCATGGCTATCCTTGGCTGGCTAGTAACCCTGACCTGCCTTGCTCTTCTCTGCTGTGAGGACCAGTTTATTGCACATTCCTTAAGATTCCATCCTCGGGTTAGTACCCCTTCCCCTCTGTGTCACATCTGGCCTGACTCCCCCTGCATTCTCTTACACAACCCTTGCCTTCCTAAACCTGGCACTGCCCTCCTTCGGCTCTGGCTCCACAAGTGTTTGTGTGTACCTATCATACAATTTGCTCCTGGAATGAAGCCTTCTTGTGCCTCGCTATGGTTCCAAATTTCTGTTCTCCTCCTTCTGGCCCGAGCAGGGGATATTGAGCTCAATACTGGACCCCCTTGCCCCACCTCTACAGAAATCCCTATCACTAATACTCACCCCCTCCCAGAGGCCTGAAAATAGCACATATGAATATTTGCGGTCTTCGCCCTAAGATGGCCAGATTAGAAGCTTGGGTTTCCCAGAAGAACTCTGACATCTTATCTATCTCAGAATCATGGCTAAAGCCAGCTATCAAACAGCATGAGGTGTCATTACCTGGCTATAACTGCTTTAGGAAGGATAGGGTGGGCAAAAGGGCAGGGGGTGTCCTTATGTACACTCAGGCTGACTTGGATGTCATAGAACTCTCTGAGCCTGGCTCTGGATCCCCAGTTGTGGAATCCATATTCCTCTCCTTGACACCTGGAAAGGTCAAGAAATTAATTGTTGGGTGCACCTACTTGCCACCCAGCAAGGTTTCTATTGGGGTCCCTCCCTTCCTTAACTCCCTTGCCAGTCTTCTATGCCATGATCTAGTACTTTGTGGTGATCTCAGTATCAATTGGCTTAGCCATACTGCTGACAAAGTGAATTCAACACTTGCAGATTCTAATTTAGTACATCTTATTCAGGATCCTACGCACCTCATTACCAAGCCTGGTAAACATACTTTGCTGGACTGGGTGATGACTGATTGCCCCAGAATGTCAAAGCTACTGGAGTTCTTTCAGATTGCATAAGCGACCATTTACCAACTTTCTGTGTATGGAGGAATAACTGCCCTAATCCACCTCCCAAGATTTAGCTTGTTAGGGACATGACCAAGTTCATCATTAGTAGCTCATGTACTTTGATCATTAACACTGACTGGAGCTCGATTAAGACTCTCCCTGATATCAGTCAAGCCCTGGATTTCTTTATCTCCACCCTTACTCAAATCATTGATAACCACGCACCCTTGAAAAAATGCAGATTCAAAGATGTCAAGGCTCCATGGCTTAGCAAGGACATTAGGATGTTTATGTCCTCCAGAGACTGGCCATGGAGAGCTTACAAAAAAATGGGACTGCCCTCCGATTGGCAGGTCTATAGGCAACTCAGAAATAAATGTAAATATGCCCTCCATGAAGCTAAATGCCACCTTTACAAATCCTTACAAACTGAACACCTTTGCCACCCCAAAGAGTTTTGGAGACAAGTTAATTCCCTGGTCAAAGGGAAAGCTGCTGAACTCCCGAGCTCCCTCACTGCCCAGGGTACCACCTTAACTGACCGTCCCCTTCTACTGCCAGTGGATTTAATGAATTCTTTATAGATCTCCAAAAGTACACTTCTCTATTCCAGAACTCATCTGTTCCCCTCTTCGGGCTACTGTGGGACTTGGCCTGCATTCCACTTGAAGCTGGCCTCTCTCAAAGAGGTCCAGAGGTTTCTTGATAACTTGAAAGCTGAGAACTCACCTGGTTACAACACTCTGGAGCCCAAGTTTGTTAAGCTGGGTGCTCCTGCTCTCACTCGCCCTGTTTGTGACTTATTCAACAGTTCTTTCCTCTCAAGTACAGTGCCCAACAAGTGGAAGGTAGCTGTTGTCATACCTGTACATAAGGGGCTAACTCAGTGGCTGAAAATTTCAGACCCATATCCATCTTCTGCCCATTGGCTAAAATTCAGGAACACACAGTATACAATCACCTTAAAAATTATCTTGAACACCACAATTTTTTTATCTCCCTTCCAAAATGGATTCAGAAAGAACCATAGCACCCTCACTGCCCTGTTAAAAGTAACCTCTGACATATTCCAGGCCATGGACTGTAGTTCTGCCACTGGTGCCATATTCATTGACCTTATAAAAGTGTTTGACCAGGTGAACCATGGTCTCCTGCTCCAGCAACTTCATATACTAGGCCCTGACACCAGTACCCTAAGCTGGGTCCAAAGCTACCTATCCTGCCAGTCTCAAAGGGTCAAGTGGGCTGGTTCTCTCTCTAGCTTCAGACCCTTAAAGCACAGTGTACCCCAGTGCTCCATTTTAGGTCCTATGTTATTTTCCTTGTTTATTAATGATTTACCCAGTAACTGCAGAGGGACCTCTTTGTATCTCTATGCAGATGATGCTATCATCTATCGCTCCTCTCCAGTTGTTAACTGGATAAACAGAGAACTAGCATCAGACTTTGCTGCTCTTGAAATTTGGTTCAGACAGAATAAATTTGTCCTTAATAGGAAAAAAACAAAAAGTATGTTATTTTCCCACTCATCCTCCTCATTACGTACCATCTCCCCTCTCTGTATCACCTCTCTTAATGGTGATTTCTTTGAGCTTGTCATTACCTTCAAATATCTGGGCATCACTTTAGATACATCTCTAAGACTCAACTCCCATGTCTAAATCATAACTAAACCACTAAATCAAAGCTAGGTCTCCTTTATTGCATCCGCCCCTTCCTCGCCTCTGCCTCTTGCTATAAGATTGGTTCCTCATCCCTTCTTTCACTGCTAACCTATGCTACTCTCTTACTGCTCTCCACTAATGCATCTGCCCTGTCTCTCCTAACTCAGGCCTACCACAGGGTGGGAAGGTTTGCCTTGGGGACCAATGCATGTCACCACCACTGTGATGTCCTTGCATCACTTGAACTGTTTGCCTTATGAATCTAAACTGAGGTATACCACCCTGTGTTCAATTCATAAGCTTGTGCATAAATTTACCCCTCCTTGCCTAACTGAGATCATCAGCTTAAGACAAGCTGCTCATGCACTAAGGTCTGCCTCCCCCTCCCTTTCTCATTAGGCCCAATGTGTGACTAGCCACTGCCCATAAGTCCTTCTCATTTGCAGCAGTATCTGACTGGAACTCCCTTCCCCCCTCCATCTTATCATGCTCCACTCTTCCTAAGTTCCAAACCAATCTGCTTTCCTCTCCTCTACAGTATGCTCTTACCTTCATGGATGACTGATTTTCTCTTAAACTGCTCTATATCCCTCTCCTCATCTGACCTGATCCCTTGTCCAGGACCCCTCTCCTTACCTCCCATCCTTATCTCATGGTATTCTTGCCATCTCTTCACCCTCTCCTGTACCAATACTACTTATCTGCATTCAGATTTTGCTGCTTCTGGTCTGCTGTCAGATTCAGTTTTTGTTGCTCGTGTTCATTCTGAAACTGACCCGCAATATGTCATTACCAAAGTGTATATATTTATTTTGTTAGCGATTATAAACTGTTACTTTAATTTTCTGTATATTTTATGATTCTTTATTCCCTACTTGCTGTATGTTAATTTTGTTATTACTGTAACAGAATTCCCGTGTTGTTTTTGCACTGTACTGTGTTGTTTGTTGCTGCACTCCCGGGTCTACTCTGAAAAAGGGACTGTAATTGTCTCAGTGGACTTACCCAGTTACCAAAACTCAGTAAATAAATAAATAAGTCATGGGACATACACAAATAATAGACTAGCCCGGAATGTGTATTTCCCCTAGTGGAATTCATGCAGAAACGAAAAATGCTACTGGCGTACCTCCTTATGTATCATCACATAGCTTCCCAGCTAAGTTCTTCCCCAAGTGGTGGCCACCATGTGGCTGTGCTGTTAAACTGGAAGCTGCCAAGTGGTCCTACCCCTCCACCAAGATGGTGGCCTCTTGTTCTTTCATTCCCAAAATGGCCATCAAACATTCCTTGCTCGTGTTGCCTTGTCCCCTTCCTGCCAGTTATCCTCTGCATGGTCTCCATCCTGTGACCACCACCCACCATCCTTAGCCAGTCCAAACATAATGCTGATTCCAGCCAAAAACCTGCATCTTTCGGCCTGCACCACCTTTCACCCCTTGCCTTCTTTGTGTTTCCATCTGCTGCACCTTTTCTCCCCTTTTTTTTTCAATAACATTTCTCCGGTTCAGTGGAATGTGCCATGGTCAATGACACCAACACAGCAAGCTACATACCTGTTGACAAAATCGACAGTTTGCAGACAGGTCGCTGTGTTGGTGTACCTGACACAGGAGCACACTGTCTCCCTGTCCTGCACCCCCTCCTCAAATCAACTCTGACTCGGAGTTGCTAGCCTTGCTTGTAGAGCAGAAAGCAGCTAAGTAAAAGAAGCTACATGTTCTTATTAATTTAACACTTATATCTCAGCAGGAGTCAGGTTCTGTTGAGATTAAGCAGACAGATACTTTATTAGAAGTAGAAGGGGTCTTATTTAGGGTTAAAAAAATAAAGAAAAGAAAGAAAGTCGGTGTGTGTTCTGTGCTGTGAAGGGTACTGTATCAACTTACTTTGCTAAACCAGTAAGAAGAGAGAGAGAGAGCTTAATTGGGAGTGTGGCTTAAACACTATAAAAGCAGGTGACTCAAATTATAACTTCCTGTTGCTAGCCTTTTTTCTTACTAATTGCCCTCCATCCCACCCACCCTAAGCCAGTTCTACTTTTATAGCCACTGGATTTGACTGCCAACAGAAACTTTCCGTTTGGCAGTAGGAAGGGAAGGATCATAGAGAAACATTGGTTCTGTCAACCCTGTGTGGTACCATTTGTTTGTAACTGACTCTTCAGTGAATAGCAGAGCATTGTGGGAACCTGGAGGACTAGCAATAGGCTAGTATACCTCCTACCCCAAAACAACATCTCTCTGTTAAAAGCACTGTTGTCTAGTGGTTCTCTTGCCCTTTTAAGGGCTTGTAAACCTTCAACTCACAGAATCTTGCTGAATTTAAGTAAATATTGTTATTTTTACTTCGAGCCAAAACCGGAAGTGAACAGATGCTAACTTCTGGTTTTTCAGCTTAAAACCTGCCCCTCTAGCGAGCGGGGCATTTAACAGAGGCATTACTACTGATATAGCGAACCTCTGGTGAGAGGTGGAGTAGTGCAGTGCACCAATATACTTTGATATACCATTAATATATTTGTTTTAACTGTTGCTGTATTGTGTGGTACCGTTTGTCTGTAACTAACTCTTCAGTGAATAGCAGAGCATTGTGGGAACCTGGAGGACTAGCAATAGGCTAGTATACCTCCTACCCCAAAACAACATCTCTCTGTTAAAATCACTGTTGCCTGGTGGTTCTCTTGCCCTTTTAAGGGCTTGTAAACCTTCAACTCACAGAATCTTGCTGAATTTAAGTAAATATTGTTATTTTTACTTCGCGCCAAAACCAGAAGTGAACGGATGCTTACTTCCAGTTTTTTGGCTTAAAACCTGCCCCTTTAGCAAGCAGGGTGAGCGTGCGTGGGGCTGCACATGGAGAAGCACGCAGCGACACACATGTTTATGCGTGTCTGTTATGTCCGCTGGGCACACTGAAAGTGCTGGCATTAGACAAACTTGGATAAGATAATTTTAGCATATCCTCTACTTAGTAAATATACACCTTTAACAATGGAAAAAGAACTTAGTAAGTGTATGCAATGTTTGATGTATAGTGAGGGAAAGTATGGGAGCGAGTATGTATGTGCTAATTGCCATCTGATTACTACTCTTGAAGCAGAGATAGTGTTTCTGCTTAATATTAAACCAGTTTCTATTGATATTAGGGAACTGGAAAGTTACATAGATCTTATGGATGAACAACTTCATTCTAATTAACAATTTCCTTCACATTTAAGTAGCATTTCTATGCCTCCTGATGAGGAGACAATTGTAATGACTAGTACTAGTATACCTGTTGCCTCTGCCCCCTCTTATAAGGTGGATGATTATCCGCCCTCTTCTCATGATAATGATGACTGGACCATTGTCACAAAGCCTCTTAAAAAAAGGAGGGGCGGTCAAATACACAATAGTGCCCCTATTGAAACTCGTAATAGGTTTGAGCAATTGACTGTATCAAATAATGAAGAGCTACATGATTTATCCTGTGCATCACCCTCTGTTGATAATAATGGTTTAAAAACACTTTTCAATCAGGAGTTAATGCCCATGAATATTTGTCCTAGTAAGTCTCAAGCTACCAAATCAATAGAAACATAGAAACATAGACTTTGATGGCAGATAAGGACCGCTTGGCCCATCTAGTCTGCCCATTTCCCTACCTACAGGATAGACCGCAGATCCTAGTTAACTAACAGCCTATTTCTTCCTACCCCCCACAAGAATTGCCTTATGTCTGTCCCATACATTCTTGAATTCTCCCACAGTTTTAGACCCCACAACCTCCTCAGGAAGGCTGTTCCATGCATCCACTACCCTCTTTGTGAAATAATACTTCCTCACATTGCCCCTGAACAGCCCCCCATCTTTAAATTGTGTCCCCTTGTTCTTGCACATCTCTTTTTCTGAAAGATGCTACCCTCTTGGACTTTATTGATTCCACTGAGGTACTTAAAAGTTTCTATCATGTCCCACCTCTCCCTTCTTTCCTCAAGGGTATACATATTAAGCTCGTTTGGTCTCTCCCCATACGGCCTCTCTTGCAGACCCTGCACCACTCCAGTTTCCCTCCTCTGGACTGCCTCCATCCTGTCCATGTCCTTGTGGAGATGGGGTCCCCAGAACTGGATGCAGCACTCCAGACGGGGTCATGCCAACTGTCTGTACAGGGGGATAACAGCCAATACCTATTAAGTTAATCGCTCCAGAGTGTGTTAAGCAATCACCTGTTTCTGATTCTTGTACCCCTACTGTTTCAAAGCAAGTGTTAGTCCTGGGAGATTCAATCATTAAGCACATTGACAGGGCAGTATGCAATAGTGACAAGAGCAACGGCACTTGTTCTAGCTTCCGTGGGGCCAGGGTATCTGACATTACCTCCATGATGCCTAAAATTTTACAAAATGCAGGGGAAAATCCACTAGTTATCATACATGCCAGTGTTAATGATATAAACAACACCCCATTAAATCAGTTACAACAGGACTATGTGGCATTATGTAACCTGTTACTTGATACAGCATGTGTATGTATCTCTGAAATTCTACCTGTCCCGAGAGCAACATCTACCATGATGCAGAAAATCAAAGCCCTAAATGAATGGCTGAGAAAGTGGTGTTTTAAGCAGGATATATCCTGTATTACCCACTGGGAATCATTTTCAGATCATTCTTCCTTGTTTTGCTGGGACGGTTTACATCTCATTCATGGGGTAGAACACCTATGGGGAAAAGTATCACTAAAATCATAAATCATTGTTTAAACTAAAAACAATGGGGGAGAATGGGTCTATTCCCAAGTCTCTGAATACTTACCAAAATATTATTACAACTTAATGTAAATTCCTAGTTTTGAATGCAAGATCTTTAAACCAGCTCAAATTAGCAGAACTTGAAGCCAAATGTAAAACTTTAAATATAGGTGTGGTGGGAGTAACTGAAACTTGGTGGGGACGCATCCTCAATTTGGTCCAGAGAAATTCCAGGTTATAAGTTAGATCATAAAAAACAGATTAGATAAGCAAAGCGGTGGAGTTTGTATGTACATACGAAATGATATTCCTTCTTTTGAAGTGTGTTCTCCCTTTCCTTTGGAAAGTATATGGGTTAAAATCTTATTGAAGGAGCAGTCCTATATTACTATTGGTAACATCTATTGACCTCCATCTGCAAATTCAGATTACACAACTGATATGTTTAAAGAAATTACACATTTTTCAGAATCTCAAGATACTGTAATATTTGGTGACTTTAACCTCCCTCATATTAACTGGGACTCGTTCTCAGGACAGTCCTATGCCAAGAAAGGACTAATAGATGTGGTAGTTAGTACTGGATTACAACAACTTGTTACTGAACCCACTCGAGGTCCTAATATTTTGGATCTATTATTTACTAACATAGAGCAGCAAATTAGCAATTTACAAATTTGGGATCCACTTGGGACCAGTGATCATTCATCTATTCTTTTTGAAATTCAACAGTTTAAAACTACACAAAGGAAGTTATACTGTACAAAAAATTATAATAAAGCAAATGTTTCTAAAATCAATGAATACTTACAAAACATAAACTGGGAATCTAATCTTCTTAATTGTACAACACAACAAGCTTGGGACTTTTTTTAAAACATTGTACATTATTAGGAAAATACCTTTATTTCATCTAGGAGGAAATTTAATAATAAAAGAAAAATTCCCCCTTGGTTCAACAAGACAATTAAAAATCAGATTAAAATAAAAATTAAACATTTTAGGAAACTTAATAGTTCTGTTCCATTTAAAACTACTCTATTACATAAATACAGACTATCTGTGAAAAACTTAAATATTCTATTAAATTGGTAAAAATAAGCTAGAATTTAAACTAGCTCACACAAAAGACTGTCACAAATCTCTTTTCTCCTATATAAACAGTAAAAAAAGGTGTATCGAGGACCATTGGTCCCATTATAACCAATGGCTCTTCTCTATCTGATATAGAAATCTCTAATCTCTTTAATAAGTACTTTTGTTCTGTCTTCTCTCAAAAACCACCTATTAGTACGTTTAAAGTTCACCACGTAGATTATCATAGGTTATATCCAACTGACATTATACAGGCTATCCAAAAACTAAAAAAAGTACTAGTCCGGACCCAGACAGTATTCATCCATGGTTTCTGATCAAAACCTCTATAAATATTTCTATACCTTTGTCAATTATCTTCAACAAATCCTTACAAGAAAGCATTGTACCAAATGATTGGCATTCAGCAATAGTTACTCCCATATTTAAAAAAGGCAATAGAGGTTCTGTGCAAAATTATCATCCAATTAGCCTGACCTCAGTGGCTGATAAATTAATGGAACGAGTAATGAAGTCTCTAATAGATCAAGATTGTAAAAAAATTAGGAATTTATTATTAAAATCAGTATGGGTTTACACCCAAGTATTCCTGCACCACCAATCTGATATCTTTTTACAATAATATAAGTACTCTACTAGATGTGAGTATCCCTACTGATGTAATTCTCTTGGACTTTAGTAGAGCTTTCGGATAAAGTCTCAGATGAAAAACTCACTACTAAAATGCACAATCTAGGTTTGTTACCTGATATTGTCAGCTGGACTTTAAACTGGTTGACAAATCATTCTCAGAGAGTCAGAATTAATGATATCTTATCTGATTCGGGTAGTGTGACAAGTGGTGTACCACAGGGGTCAGTCTTGGGACCAACATTGTTTAGCCTCTTTATCAGCGATTTACAAGCAGGGCCAAATAACTTCATAGTTAAATTTGCAGACGATACTAAATTGGGGGGCAAGGTTAATAATCAAGAAAATATTTCTGCATTAAAGAAGGATTTGGAAAAATTAACACTTTGGGCAAATGAAAATCATATGCAGTTTAATCAAGACAAATGTTTAGTGGTGCATTTTGGTGTAAATAATCCAAAAATGGTATATAAATGGACTACCACTTCACTCATCAAATTGTGAAAAAGATTTAGGGATATGTGTTAATAATAAACTTACATCAAATGATCACTGTGTTAGAACTGCTTGCATGATCAACAGACTTTTGAGACAAATAAAATGCACTTTTGTTAATCGCACTGAACAATGCCTTATTCCATTGTATAGGGCATACATTAGACCGTATCTAGACTATGGCTCCCCTTTCTGGAATCCAAACCAAAAAAAAGACATAGCAGTTCTTGAATAGGTTCAAAGGAGAGTAACTAGAATGATTCCAAGATTAAAAAACTTGGATTATCAGAACAGATTAAAAGCTACTGGTCTCTTCTCTCTTCAAACTGAAAGATGAAGAGGTGATATGCTTATGGTTTTTAATGTAATAAATTCATCAGAGCTAATGGAAAAATGTGGTCTAACAATCTCCAAAAGGAGACATGTTCCGAGACTGCATAATAAACAGCTTGAAGTAAAAACTTATAAAACCAGCAAAAGCGGAAACTTTTTTCCAATAAAAGATTCCAATGTATGGAACACCTTGCCACAAGAATTGGTAGAGGCAACTAGTACCATTGTCTTAAAAAACAAATTAGATGTTTGGTTGAGGGATAATAGATAAGTAATGTCCCACATAGTGTGGGGAACAGTCTCGATGGGCTCTGGCCTTCTTCTGTTCTTTCATACCAAGTAATACCAAGTAATAATACCAAGTAATCTAAAGTACAGGTGGTATGGTGGGGCAGAGCCCCCCACATGTGGGGCAAAGTCCCCTGAAGAAAAAATGGACTGGGAGGCAATCGGCATTTATGTCAACCGAAACTTGCGGTTGAAATAAATCCTGTTGTCAAACCTGCATCGTAGATCCAGCTCACCTAACCCACCCAATACTGCAAAGGAGCCTTGGCCTACTTCCTCCTTACTGTGGCCTCTCCTACCATAGCTGCTTGCAACCCTACTGGTTGTACTCTCCAGCGATACCCCTTATACCTGTGTTCTCAGTGTCAGCTGACTGCTTCCACCTACCCATTGCACTAGATGTATCTCTGCCTAATATATTTCAACTACCTGTGCCTTTTAATTTGTGCTGCTCTAAGGTTATGCCTGGTCCCAGGAAGCAGTTGCATGGGTTATGGTTCCTATGCCTGAGGGAGAAACTACAGCTGTCATGCTAGGGTTTTCAACTTGGTGCTGCATATTTTCTACTGGGATAAAATGCTAAACCTGCCTTTGCACCAATAAGGGTGTGATTTTTAGTTATATCTAAAACATTTCTTTTAGTTTGGGTAGTTAATAGTCAGTGATCCCCAGTGTTTGCACTTCCAGGTTGTGGGGTACATATAGCTCATCCTCTACAAGTGGGCGAGCATGAGCTGGCGAGCGTGCATTTGTCACACATGGAGACACACGCAGAGATATGCACATCTGAGAGCGTGTCTAGCATATCAAGCGTGACTGGTGGGAGTGACAGGAGGAGAGTAGTAGCAACATAGTAAGTAAGGCCTACTGTGTACTATTTCTGAGGTAACCATTGTGGAACTGCTGTTCGTAGTATTAGAGTCATTACACTCAGTGTATCTGTGGACTTGTGTTACTGGTCTCTCTTGGTTAACATTTATAGTCCTGAATTGGTGTTGTATACTAAATGGCTGATTCCATCATGACATTAGAGGGGTATGTGGGTATTAAGTATGTTTTATGCTCATTGTATAGTTTGGTATTTCCCCCATTTCCTACATTGCCATATACATGTGATAAATGCAAGGAGATGATTGAATTAAAAAATTATATTCTATTATTTAATAGTAGAATGTCACAACTTGAACAAAGTCAATTACCCATGATAGAATGCTTTCAAAATCAAATGGAAGCCCAGTGTGCAGTTCCCCCTCCTAATAAATCAGTTCCCCCATTTGTAGATATTGCTTCTCATGTTGAAGTTTCTTTGCCCCATGTCACATGTAATGACACCAATTCTCCTTCTGTATGTGGGCCTAATATTTCAAGTGGAGTTAACTCTAATAAACATTCAAGAAGTGATTCTGAGGCAGAAGATTTAAGTGAAAATTGGTATACAGTTCAAAACTCTAAATCACAAAAAAAAGGTAGAAACGCTTGTGACTTTTCCTTGACTTTAAGCAATACTTTTAGCCCTTTAGGTTGTAATGTATGTGACAATGAGTATGACTTTGGAACATCTTTAGAACCTCCCCTACATAGTGCTAGTACCTCTATTATTCCCACTACTTCTGATTCAAATAATATTATTTCTTTTGAACATATATCCCTGGGTTCTTGCCCTTCTGACACAGTCTTAGATTCTATTCCAAATGATAATGTTAATATGGATACCAATCTTGTTGTAGACAAGCAGCAACTGTTTGTATTGGGTGACTCAATAATTAAAAATTTGGACTGGGCTGTGTGTAATGCAGACAAACAAAATCGGACGTGCTCTTCTGATATTACACAAATGGTTAGTAACATTATTCCTGACTCTGGAAAAAATTCCATAGTAATTATTCATGCTGGTGCAAACAATTTGTATTGGCACTCTCTTAACTCAATCAAACAAGATTATGCTGCCTTGACTAATGAATTAGTTTCCCTGGGATGTGATTTTTGTATATCTGAGATTTTACCACATCCTGCTGCCCCTGACTACATAAATGATAAAATAAAGTGTTTAAATGATTGGTTGCACAAATGGTGTCTGCGTCAAGACATCAGATGCATCACTTATAGGGAGGAATTTATCGGCCGGTTGGAGTTATTTTGTTCTGATGGATTACACTTGAGTAGAAGGGGAAATTCCCTTATGTGTAAAATTATAACTGATGTTATTGACCAACATTTTCAGTCTTTGTACTGGTTATTACATGTCTGTAAGTCAATGACTATATGTTTGTAACTAAAAATGATGACTGTTGCACATGCTGCCATGAAACCTTTGTAAAAGAGCCTCAGCGCAAAGGCATTGCAATCCTAGATTGAAATAAATAAATAAATAACATTAAAACTAAAATGTGGGGGGGAGGTCCAGTTGTTAAGGTTCCAGCATTTATCCCCAAGAAATACCACCTAAATACTACAACCCATTTAAATATCCTTAGCTTAAATGCTAGGAGCTTAAATAATAAGCTCAGTGAACTTTTATCTAGAATAGCTATGGTTAAAGCAGATATAGTTGCAGTTATGGAAACCTGGTGGGATACTAAAACTGAATGGGATGCTAGTATTAAAGGGTTTGATACATTCTCTCTCAAATGTGATAAAAAAGGGAGGTGGGGTTGCACTATTTTTAAATAAACATCTTACGAGTTGGGATATATCTAAGCAAATTAAAAAACATGATATTCCAACCAAAACCATTTGGGTACAATTTTAATAATCAAAACAAGACCCTTATTGTCTTAAGTATTTGTTATAGGCCAACAAATTCCTCTGCAAATTATATGGAGTCAATATTACATGAAGCTGAAAATGCTTGTGAGATTGGGAGCATAATTCTATTGGGTGATTTAAACTTACCAGATATTAATTGGAATGATTATACAGCCAAGACTCCCAGTAGTAAAAAACATTTTATCAGTATGTGCTCAGCTTCATTTAAATACCAGAGCATTTCCCACCCAACAAGAGGTAGTAATCTTTTAGATAATATTACTATACATCAGGATAGTATAGATATTTATGATGTATTAATTGAGGATCCTCTTGGCAATAGTAACCACAACATTATTTCCTTCAAATTAAAATGTCCAATAGAAATTGAATCTGAGCCTGTACTTATCTTTATGTGTGATAAAGCAAATATCTCTGGGATGGAATATAAACTTCAGCAGATTGACTGGGAGCAAGAACATGCTAATCTTCCATTAGATGATTTTTGTGAACTACTGTATAATACTCTATTATCAGTAAGCGATGAATTTATACCTTGCAAAATTAAATACACTGCAGGTAAATTACCACCCAAATGGATGACCAAAACCATAAAAAAACTTATTAAACTGAAAAATAAGAAATATATTAAATACCTAAAAGTAAAGACTGCTCACAATTGGGCAACACATAAAAAGGTTCACAAACAATGTAAAACACTTATTAAAAGGACCAAGCAAAGATGGGAATATAATTTGGCAATTAATGCTACTAAATCTAATTGCAAACAATTATTTTCTTATATTGATTCTTTAAGGAAACCATTGTGTAAAGCTGGTCCTTTACAAGTGGACAATCAAATCATTCAAAATTCTAAAGAAATGGCAGACGTATTCAACAGGGAATTTTGTAATAACTTTATACCATCAGATAAATCTGTATCCGTTGTTCCAGATAAATCTTCAGAAATTATACGGTTTGACTTACTTTATATTAAAAAGAAAATAGAACTACAAAAAGGAAAAACTAGTTTAGGACCAGATCTTATTTCAGGACATGTTTTGCTTTTCCTATCTGCATGTTTGCTGTATCCCTTTAAACAGCTTTTTGAATCCTGTTTGAGGGAGGGCTTTATTCCATTAAGGTGGAAAATTGTAAATTTTATCCCTATATATAAAAAAGGTTTTAAGTCTGATAGTTCTAACTACAGACCTATTAGTCTTACATTGCCTATTTGCAAAATGTTTGGGAGTTTGAGCAGAGATATATTAACTCTAATACTGAATAATGCAGATTCTGAACAGCATGGGTTTAGAAAGGGTAGGGGTTGTTTAGCAAACTTATTAAGTTTTTATGAGCATATAAATTCCTTAGCTGAAAACCATAATCCATGTGTTGTCATCGTTTTAGATTTTAGTAAAGCATTTTATGCTATGCCACACTGGGCATTAGAAGTAAAACTGTATAAATTAAAGATAAATCAGTATATTATTATATGGATTCAAAATTGGCTATCAAATTGCACTCAAAGAGTGTGTATCAATGGAAAGTTTTCTGATGTTGGTTGTGTCACTAGTGGGGTTCCACAGGGCTCAGTACTTGGACCATGCTTATTTCAAGCTTTTATTTCTGATCTAAATTCAAACTGCTTATCTTTGTCTATTAAATATGTAGATGATATTAAGACTGGTGGCCTGTGTTCCAGTGAATCTGATTATGATATCATACAGCAGGACATAAACAGGATTTCTGAATGGGTTAGTCTTTAGGGCATGAAGTTAAATAACTCAAAGTGCAAAGTTATGCATTTAGGTAACTCAAACCCTTTAAAAACGTATAAGTTGGGCATTCTATACTTAGTGATACTAAGAATGAAAGAGATCTGGGTATTATAATGATATGGATTTCTCCCAGCATATTAATGAGTTGGTTAATAAAGCTAATAGGGTTGTATGGTCTATTAAGCACAATATTACTTCAAAAGATCTCAAAGTTTTATTGCCCTTGTTAAAAGTTTATGTTAGGCCTCATCTTGAATATGTATCACAACTTTGGAATCTGTATAAGAAATCTAATATACAACAATTAAGAACGTGTTCAGTGTAGATTCACAAAAAATCTCAAGGGTATGAATCATCTCTCGTATGATACCGGATTGGGCGATCTTGATTTATTTTCTTCAGAAACACATAGACTACATGGAGATTTATTGTTTCTCTATGACATAATTCTTGATTCTGCATTAATGATACACTTGGGTCTGAATTTTAAGGTTTTATCATATAATATAAGAGGTCACCCACTTCATTTGACATATAAATCCTTTAGCTATATTAAGAGGAAATATTTCTTTACCCTAAGAGTAATTTAACCATGGAACAATTTGCCATTACAAATTATTACAAGCAAAGACAAAAAACAATTTAAGGCAAGCCTGGATAATTATTTATTATCAGGCAAACTACTGGCTTATTATTAAGATCTTGGTTAGTATGTGAGTTTCCATGGCTGCAAAGCTTTCTTGCTCACTTCATACCTTAGTATGAACCATCCCCTTGAATTCCTGTGCCACTGTCCTACAGCCTTCCTCTCTTTAAAAAAAAAAAATGGAAGATACCATCCGCTCCCATCCTGGTCCCCTTCTGGTCTTTCCACTCAAGACCTTACTGCCTTCAGGGGTCCTGCATCCCCCAGCCCTCTCCTAGGCATACCCAATTCCTCAACACTAATTTGCACCCTCTCCAGCCTTCAGATTTCATCAATATCTTTTTTTTGCAAAAACACAAAAACTCCATTTCTCCTCCTATGCTCTCCTATTTTCTCCACCATAGCTCACTTGAGCAAAAATTATCCCCAGGTGTTCGTAATGCACCCGCTACTTGCAGCCTCCTTGTCTCTACCTGCCACGTGGTTCTGGCACAAACAACAACCCCCCAATTACTGCGCCCAAGCCTCACACCAAGAACAGATTGCCAAACGGAAAGTAAACTCTGTTCCAGCGGTTGACCTGTGCATATCCACAATCACAAAGGGACTCTAAGGTACCTTTTAAAAGCTGTGCAGCCTCATCTAACTGCGCACACATCCACCAGTGATCCAAAAGATTTTCATACACAAATTACTTGCAAAATACGACAATTCAAACTCTCTCCCCTTACCAACATAAAACCATGAGCTACACACAGGCAGGCCTGAACTTGCAGCTGCATCTATTTCCAAATCCTACAATGAACTTCAAGCAGTAGGCCTCCAAAGATGCACTTGTGCCTGAATCTAAATTCCTACCTCTGCCTGTAATGTATAACCAGCAATAATCAACAAATGCAGCCTGAAAATTTAAATACATCTCCTGCATAAATCCAGCAATAATTCAACAACCAGCAAACTAGCAAAACATGAGGCCCAAGTTGGTCAGGTTATGCTGAGGGTTGAGGCACTGGACGCCACATCTTGCTCCACGCAGACAACCTGGGGTTCAGAGTAACCTTGGGTGTCAGAAGATTGGCTGGGGGTAGGAGAATTGAGCATCACAGGGACTACTCTCCTCCTCCTCTGGGGAGGGAGGGGTGGGATTACTGCTGCTGTGCTGGCTCCTGGTGATGACTGGGAGTCAGTAAAGGCAGGTGGTTCACTGAGGGGGATGGCATGGATGGCATCAGATTTGCAGTGAGCAGAAGCGTGCATGGCAGCATCATTGATGCTTTGCATGTCCGTGCTGAGGAGTGGGGATCCAAGATCTGCATAAAAATCTTCCGGCGTACATCATGACGTCTGGTCCATCAGTGCCATGCCACTCCAACTCAGGATAGCTCCTAACCGATCCGGACCCTCGGCATCTGTGGTGGTGGGGTACGTACCTGCCATGAAGCAGCCAGTGAGAAGAAAGGAGGAAGGGGTCAAGCTTGGGAACTGGGAGTGGCACGGAGCCATGGATCCAGGCTGACAGGGTGGAGCCATAGGTAAACCCATTTAGCTGAGGAGTGAATAAAAGAAATTAACCAAAAAAAAAGAAGTCTAAAACACATATCGTGCCTTGGCCAGCTGGTCAGCTGTGCACAGGCCATCCTGGAAACCAATCTAACTAACTTTATCTTATCCTGTATCAAATAACCTGCATTGCCAACTGATGTGCTAAGATGAATTCAGTTGAAAATCTTAGCAGAAAGAGGGAGAATATCTCCCCTGCTTCACCTTTTAAACTTTAATAGGACTTCTAAGGCACCCTTCCTTTGCTCCACCCCTTGACCAATCATCTTGACCCTTCCACTACCTGCATCATATGATGCTTCTTCTGATGCCACCTGGCCCCTCCCTTCCTCCACTCCCAACTTCTACTGCTTAGCCTACCTTCCCCCTTCCCCAGCTCTCAACCCTTGCTATTTCTTCTAGGGGGTCCCTGATAAACAAATAAGGATCTCAAGGATCATATATTAGGAAAAAGAACAGTGCTCAGTGTTACCAATAGGTAAACTGAAACATACATCAGCACTGAAAGAATTTACAGTAATTATATTAGTATATAAAAACAAGATAAATACCGTACATTACAGAGATAACCAAGTAGTTAGGGAAAGTGAAATAAATATTATAGAATTAAACTGAGAACCAAGCCAACCAGCTGGGGAGGCACTAAGCAAGGTAGATTGGGGCTCTTAATAAAAATAACTAACCCCACAGTAACCCAAATAGAATACATCAAGAATGAGTATAGTTAACTAAATACCTTAGCATAATCAAGTTACACGTCAATACCACTAAAAATGAATTATCATGGTAGAAAATAGAGCAGATAAAAACTCACAAGACAAAACTGTGTCCCTGCACAATAGCTAAGGGAAAAACCTTGCACACTACCCACTCATACAGCAGCTCCTTGTTTGTCATACATATTCCTTTTCCACAAGAACTGTAAGTCACTTCTCACACAGATTTACTATTCTAACAGCACACTGCCATGGACCACCACTCAATTGAAATTTACCCTGACATCATGTGGCCCAAGTACCTCAGAACTATGTGGTCTGACACAAACTCTATTTTTCCTGCATCACTCTTCCATATTTCAACATTAAGACTATGCACTTTTGACTACTCTCTATTGTTCCACGCAAACTTGATGTGATACTGAATAATCACCCAGATAGGAAGTTAATGAGAGAATAGGTATTCTTGAGCAGCACCCACATGAACTTAACATGAAACAGGAGAAGCTTGTAAATTATAAACTAAATACAATAAACCATAGCAACAAGATAGGGAGTTACTGGGAAAATGGGTAAGAACTGAACAGGGCTCACATGGCCCTGATAAGAAACCAGTAATACACTACTTCATATACCAGGTTGTGACTACAGTGTAAGAAGAGAACAAATGTGAGATGGTGAGGCACAGAGATGGAGTTATAGGAACAAATGTCTCTTGCCTGATCTACAGAGCACAAAATCAAATTATCATTCTTACAAGTACACTGGCCTTTAAATCTCTTGATGGTGTTACAGTACTATACCTTTACAGGTAGCATGACAGTCCACTGGCTGCCTCCTCAAATGATGCCCATGGAAGATGTAAGAGTAGTTGCCCTTTGCACTGTGGCACTTAGCACTCAGGTCCACAGTGCGTAGGCCCACTTGTGGAAGAACTCCAATAAGACTAATTTTGCCCCACTTTCAAGCAGCCAAACTGGCTGCTGGCCTAGCTTTGTTCCTGCCTGGCTCCAGTGTTTTGTGGAAAAGCAGTAAACATGGAGGAGGGTGGGAGAGTAACTGGAAACTCCTCTCATGACCCCAAACAGCAAGTGTCCAGCAAGAACTCTGGCCACTGCTGCTGTCTAAGTACCAATCACTCCTGAAGTGGAGATGCTGCTGAATTTGAACGTGTTGCTCTGTTCCTTGGTCAGTAGACTCACCCTCATGAAGCACAACTTGCTATTGGCCTTGGTTTATTCCTACCTGGCTCCAGTGCCCCATGGAAAAGAATCCATTGTAGAGGATATAGTACATTTGGACTACATTGCATTTCTACATGATCTGGCAAGATATCCCTGGCAGAAATCATAATTTTGGTGGTCAGAACTGTATTTAAAAATATGCATGTGTTATAGAAAAAGCATCATGATCCAAGGTACAAAGTATTTCTCATAATCCTTCCAGGTCACTGCAATAGTAACAAACTCTAGTTAGAGCCAATACAGCTGCAGCAAACTTTTACCTGTCCAAGTAGCAGAGCTGCCACAGCATGGCTCTCAGAGCATCAGTGATATCCAGGCATGGGTCAGGGAGTGGTGGCAGTGACATTGGAGTGCTGGTTCTAGACCCACGGTGGTTTGCCACTCAAAAGATGGTGGGTGGCACAACTGCCCATGTATGATAGTCACACTTGCACAGTTGTGCCAGAAGTGTGCTTAAAAAGTATTGCATCATGGGGAGGGGGTGACCATGCTGCAGAGGGGAACTCCATCATGGAGAATAGTGCCTATGGCATCAGCACTGTTATGATGTTGCTGCATCACTGAAAGAGAACACAAGGTCACGTTCCAGAGTTGACCTGCTATTCTCCTACAGTGATAACCAAATGTCTACAGAACTCCACCCATGCAGCCATAATAAAAAACACATTGATGCAGATTTTGATTGATAAATTATTTTGAGGTATCATTGTTCTGCAGCGTAGTCCTACAATGCATTACATTTGTATACAGCAACATTCACACTATCTGAAAGGCAGTATGTTCAAGTCATGCAACCTAAGTGGGCTACAGTGGGATAGAAAAGGGTTAAATAAAACTAGACAGTTTTACAATGGGCAGAAAGTTAATGATTAAGGGAAATATGAAAAGGGGAAAATTATTACTTTCTGCTTCAGAACGGTCTAAAGAACTGGTGTCACCTGTATCATTTATGTTGGTAGAGACTGAAAATCATCATTCAAGGAGGAATAGGAAACATCCAGATTATTTGAAGGATTGCTATGTGTATGTGGCATACTGTATACTGTAATCACATAGTAATCGTTCAAATCAGAACTTTGTCCTTGTATATATTCAGTTGTTTTGTTCTGTATATATGTTTTAAAAGGAAGAACAATGTATCCTTCCAGTATGCTACTGCTATATGACATGTAACTAAAAAACTCTCTTTGCTTTGCTTTGTTGAATATTTGCCTTGGTGAGCTAGATCACAAAGTGGAATAAGTCTGAGTACTTGGTACTTGTATTTTATTTATCCTAATTGTTTTCAAAGGTTTAGTGTTAGAGACCGTAAAGGGGTGATGCAGGTTCTTTTTTACTTTTAATATTAAAATCCATGACAGTTTCCATTCTTTACATGTGGAAATATGACTTGTTCCCTTTAAAATATACTGTTTCTAGTATTAAATTGACTCAGCTCAAAATACTTTCAGACCTTTGCAAAGGATCTAATACAAAAAATTATCAAGGTCAATTGTTTTCCAGAAAGTGTCTGCTGATAGCATTTCTCATGATTTGCACTTCTTGGTTAAATCCTGTTATCTAATCAATTGTCTCCCAACTTAGGTTCAGCTCAAGTGAAATATTTTAATTTAGAACATTTTTCCCGGAATGCACACAGAGTGTAATCTCAAGACCACTGCACTCAGAACCTTAGGGCAAATGCAATCCAACATTGATAAATATAGTTTCTTTTTTACCCTAGAGGAGCAAGCATGTGATGTGACTCTGCTATGGAGAAATACCTTTGGGTAGGATATTCATATATGAATTTGTAAAAGAAACTGTCCCTGCAGTGCCACTGTTACAAGAATAGTGTATTATGTGCTGGCCCTTTACTAGACAGTTTGTAACTAGCTAGGGGAGTAATAAAGGGCCTAGGGCAAAACCAAAGGCACTTTACACTGTAGCCTGTTATTAGCAGGTTGTGCTTCCTTGGAGGATGGTTTAACCCTGGTGCTGTAGTTCATAGGGTACAGGATACACTGGGTTATAAGTCACAATGAAGATGAACATGTACATGTGGAAATTATGCACCCCTGGTTTCCCTTCCTTTCTCTGTCTTCCCCTTCAGTTCCATTCAAATTTCAATGCATCATCATGCTGTATCAGACAGTTTTCTACACTAAGAGCATTTTTCTGCTTGACTAGAGCAAATACAATACCCCAGAGTTAATCCCTGCTGCATTTGCACTATTCATAGTTTTTACTTGTACCAGAGGAATAACTATAAGTCTATAATGATAGCACTGCAATAAAAAGTAAAAATCATGCAAACACTGTCAGTGGTTGTGCTTGCAGTCAGCCTGACTTTACCAGCAACTCATGTATTAAACTTTACAAAGCTATGATTATATCTAAAAAGTATATCAGGCACCATTTCAATTTTAAAGTCTTGCCCTACTTTGCAAGGCCCTCAAAAGGATAACATAGAGCATGAAATAACCTACATGAAGCATTACATAGCATTTGCTCAAACAGCACAGAGGAGCACAAGGTAGACTTTGAGATCAAGTCAACTGAGTGTCAGTCATGAAACTGAAGGCTTTATGATCCATATTCATAAAGCTGCAATGATTTTCTGTGATCTTATTTTAACATCTTTCACTATTTAATGTTGTCATTGCCAACTACGGTGATTAAAGAATGCATAGTAAAAAGCCGAAAACCTCTGCATAACAAATGTCATTCGTAAAAGGATCTCCCTTGTCATTCTTCTGCATTCTGTGTCCATCATCCTCATATCTCAGTCATTTTATCTGTGTATGTAGTAAAGGTGAGCTGGTGTCAAATTTGCGTTTGGTAAAAGTGTCTAAATTCAGCACATACTGTATAAATGTAGAACTGTTGGCAGATAAGGACTGCTTGGTCCAGCTGTTCTGCCCATTTTTCCCTGCCTATAGTATCATCACAGATCCTGTATGATCTCTGACCCATTCAGCCACCTACCCCCTTCCCATTCCCTAAGACTCCCTTATGCCTATCCAATGCATTTTTGAGTCCCACCAGTTTTCACCTCCACCAGTTCTGCTAGAAGGCTGTCCCAGGAATCCACCACTTCTGTGAAGAAGTGCTTCCTCACATATGTCCTGAATCTACCCCTTCTGGCTTCTTATCATGCCCCCTTGTCCTTACATGACATTTTTCTGAAAAATGCTTCCCTCCTGTACCTTATTTAACCGAGTGAGATATTTAAAGGTCTTTATCATATCCCCCGTCTCCCCTCTCTCTTTCAGGGTATACATATTGAGTTCCTTTAGTCTCTCCTCGATTTTCTGACTACATCTGCCCTCCTCCTATCCTCCGTAACCACTCCTGTTTTCAATAAGCTGTTAATTAGGATTATCAGAGGTGCAGCCATTACCTCCCTGAGCTCTCTCAATACCCTTGGATGCACCCTATCTGGCCTCATTGGTTCATCTAGTTTCAGACTTGTGAGTCTCTTCAGGGCACTCTCCTCTGAAAATGGACTAGTGTTCACCTCCCTCCCTCTAATTGTCCTATTACTCTTCTGTGGCACCTCCACTTTTCCTTCCTCTGTGAACATGGAACAAAAGTATTTGTTCACTATGTCTGCCTTTTTCTGGTCCCCCTCTGCACAGTCCCCCTTCCCCCACCTCTTTCATTCTGAATCTTACAATCCCACCACTGGTCTTCCTCCTTTCACTTATATACCTAAAAAGTGTCTTGTACACCTTCATCATTGGCTGGGCTATTCTCTCATCAGTTTGTGCCTTTGCACTTCTAACTGCACTCCCTTCTGCCCTCTGTTTCTCCTGATATGAATGCCTGTCTTCTTTTCTTATACCTTCTAAATGCTACCCTTTACTCTTTCCACCACCTCTTTTGAGAACCATAGCATTTTGTTTTTTCATGTTGCTTTTGCTCACTTGCTTGATGCAGAGGTTTGTTGCCTTCACTATGACATTTTTTAACTATAATTACTGTTCCCCCACCATACTCAGATCATTCCCCCCTTCCAGGTGATCACTGAGGCATTCACCCATCTTTATAAATTCAGCCCTCCTGAAGTCCAGGACCCTCTGAAGTCCCATGTTTACCTTTAATCAGACCTGTCAACATTTTAGATCACTTTGGGTCACTTCAACGTTTTTGTAAGTTGATAAAAAAAAACTCTAGTCCTTTCCAGGTGGCAAGAGCTGGTCACAGGGCCACCCCTCCCATGTACTATCACTTCTCACTAACCACCCCTTCTCCCTGTACCCCTAAGTTGTTTCTTGGGAACAAAATGCTGGCTTATTGCACTTTGTCAGCATAGGAGACAGCTTTTTTCTTCATTTTTTATAAAAAAATAATGTGGGACTGAGGGAGGTGTAGAAGGCAGAAAGAGACAGCAATAGGATAGGGGAGGTGGACAGGTGTCACATACCCCTTTTTGCAACCTGCTGGCCCCATACAAAGGACCTAAAGTTTTCCAACCAATGTATTGAAGCCAAATTGAAGTCAGGGATCCAATCTGAAGCTGAAGCAAATTTGCCAGTAGAAAACTTCTCTCACCCATAGTAAGCAGCACACTATTTTCTGATGTAAGATTCAATTTAAAACTTTAACTTCATAGGCATTCCTCTCTGAGTTTCTGAAGTGTGATACTTATCCAGGTTTCCCCTCTGCTACCCAAAATCCTGCTCAGCTGCTGCCATGCAGAAAGTGTGATGTAAGTGCACTAAGAAATGTTGTGGGAGTATGACCATCAGGCAGCAGAGACTGACATTAAACACTTGGGGCCCAGTTCCAGAATGTATGGCATGAATCATGGGTGTATGTGAGTTTTGCCATGCACTGCTACACTGGGGATCCTGCACCCTATTCCAGGACAGGCAGGGTCCCTGGCACCAATGCCCCCTGACTTGCAACAGCTGCAGGGTTGCCCAGTGGGAATGGTGCAATGGTCCTGGATGCCACAAATGGGAGACCACAGGGGATGGCTCTCCAGAGTCCCGAGCCCAAAACATGCCTGAAATCCCATGTGGGCCATGGGGGGGTTGGCAGGGTAGCACAGACACAAGGGGAGCATGATGGGACATTGACCCAGGTGGTACCCTAAATGCAGTGGGTGTGGGGCATCACTGTGCTGAGGGGGTCCATGGGGAATGGCAGTGTGTGATTTGCAGCACTGCAGGGGGGGGGTCATCCATCATTATGCCAGGACAGACGCCCCTTAGACCACCTCCATGCTGGTCTAACCTGCAGTGCCATAGCAGGACTTGGAATAGTGTACCTGGGTTACAGCAGCCACCCTTTTGGAATAGAGCACAGGTGCTTCCATAACACACCCTTGTGCCATGCTGCAGCAGGTTGTGGATGTAATGGGTGGGTTAGCCCACCTGTGATGCAATCCACATGCGGCATGGCACAAGCCACAATTTGGAATGACAACTGGCTTATCGCATGGTGCAAGGTGTAATTGGCACCATAGAGTTTGGCATAAATCACCTTGCATAATGTGTAAGGCATCCTGGAATCGGATACTTTATGCCTAATAGAACAAGTGAGAAATGTGCTGACAAATGGAGTTGCTCTGCTAGTGAATTAACCACTCTGGTCATGCAATTATGGAATAGTTAGCCATCCATCAATTAACCTGATATGAGGTAGGTCCACTCATAGTCAAATTGTCAAAAGAATTTGGGGCCTATCTGGGAAGAATTATCCTGGTATCCAAGCTTATCTGAGTCCGCCTTTTGTGCCACAAATACTGTTTCCTAAATTCGTTGCTAGCAGTGAGTTGAAATTAGTTGTAAAGTTTCACAAAAGTCCTAGAGAATCATGGAAGTTTGCACAGTGGTGATAACACAAGTGACGGCTGGCAGACAGGCAAGTTGGCTAGGGATACTTGTGGCCTGGAAGTGGGAGGAGTAAGCAAGTTCACATGCAGGAGAAAGCTGATCATGTTTACAATAGCCTGAACAGATTGAATGAGGTGGACTGTACATTAAGCATCTTATTCCTTGATTTAACTTGTTTTTTTTCCTGTACTCTCCACTGCTGCTCAGTTCAACACTGAGCAGATGATTAGATCTGTGTGAAAACAAGTCAGACGAAAAATATAAAAATCAGTGCTAACTGATGGCAAACAAACAAACAAACAAACAAAAAACTAAGTAATGGAAAAAAACTGGTAAGGAAATATAAGGAAACCAGAAGTGTAAGAAAGGGATAACACATGACTGCGTGCCCATTACCAACCTGGCACACATGATAACCGTCCAAGTGGCTGCAAGTTCTGCAAGCCAGTGAGTATCCTCTTTCCATCATGATGAATGTACATAACTTGTCAAAATTCATCCAATGGCAGCTGATCTGGAGGTCAGGGTGCACCAATGCCGAATTTGAGTTTGGGGAACACAATGAAATTTAGCAGTTTTTCCATGGCCAAAGCTAGTCCCAAACAACATGTTTTCCCTTTGGCCCTTTGACATCATGAGGTGGCATTTTATAAATGGAGCATACACTGAGTATCTCAAAGTCTCTCAGTCTTTCTCTTTCTCTCAGTCTCTTACTCTCTCAGGGTAATGAGCTGACTACTGAAAAGTAACATTTGATAAGAAAAGTTTAGAAATTCATTATCATTTCATTTTAATTATATTTATGACCATAATATACATGTTGAGCATAAGCCCATTTTGAATGTGGGGACATACAAAAAGTTATAATCAATGAATACAGGTAAACAATAAAAATTATAAATAAGTGTAAAATAATTAAACAGTCAACTATATTTCTACAGATTTCACAGGTTCTGTGTGAAAATGGCGATTGTAGAAGGGTGATCGCCATTTGGGGGAGTGTACATTGCTGAAAAAGAATTATGGTAATGTACGCTTGTAGCGACTAAGAAACTGGTGACCTATTTTCTAAGTTATCCTCCCGCACCCATCTACTTAAAGATTCTCAACTCCACAGGGGTGCATGATGAGGAGGGAGTGTAAAACTTAAAAAAGAAGAAAACCCGACCTGACGCAAAAAGTGATCATGCCCCAGAACCAAACCTGGCACCCTCCCAACCCCAGCCTGCCACCTACCCACAACACCACACAGCCAGCTCAGCAGCTGACCACCACACTACACCTCACATACCCTCCCTTCCTCCCTCCCTCCCCTCCCCTTCTGCCCGTCATTCAGCATGGTCCCCCCATCCATATATAGCAACATTCTGTCACTGTATGCAACTACCCCTGTATCCAGTTGCTACCCTGCCAGGTAGCCCATAACACAGGCACTGTAATTGAGTCGCCCTTTTTGTAAGTGCTCAGTCGCAGTCACTGTGTTCACTGGAGACCAATTTCACCTATTCAATTGCCAGACAACAAGATGTATCCTTGAGGTCTGTCTCTTCAGTGTGTCAAGATATGATTTCTTTAATGAAAGAGGTCTGAGAGTAATAGGTAATGCTTTCCAAATCTGTCAACTACTAAACCAGAAAGAAATGGTCACAAGCATGGTCCAAACATAAGTAATGCACAACTCAAAACCACAAGAAGACCTTCAATCTTGTCTAGAAGTACCCATAGCCAGACAACCAAAAATACAGTCAGAACACTCACCCAGGACTGAACAAGATGCAATTTTCATCTAGCAGAAAAAATGACCTTGTTTAACTGTTTGTACTTTGACCATCATGAACTGAATAAGAACAACAGATAACTAACCTGGTAAGTTTATTCTGCTAAGTATTCAGTTTTTTTTAAAGACTATAACCAGGGACTGATCATAAAGAAAATCTCTTTAAAGGAGAACTGTTCTGAACCTGTAGACTACTTCTCCGAGGAGCAGCTGTTTTCTAGGTATTGGTTCAAATTTGTTATTGATCCCCCTATACAGGTCTTCTAGTGAGCACAGTGTGTGTTTCTGAGTTGCACTCTGACATTAAACACCATTTTGGAACTGTATGATGTACAGCACTTTATGTCTCATTCTGCCACCGAGCTCTATAATAAAACATGGATGCATTGTTCCAACAATGAAAGAGCTGAGCAAGGGACATAAACTACATCACACAGTTCTAAAATGGTACTTACTATGTTTGCATAAATCAGAATCACCCACTAGGAAAACTAAAAAGTATGTAGAGATTTAACAGTTACAGAATTTAAGCCAGTATTTAAAAAATGAGCTTTTACAGGGAAAAATGACATACTGTACAGGTTCAACACAGTTCTGCTTCAATCTAAAATGGTAAAAAATGTTTCCTGAATGAGATGAAATAAAGCCTCTTGATTGAACAAATTTGTTGTCTAAAAGGAAAACCAATTCTTGGATGCAATTTATTACATATCGGATTTGCATATTTAGAACAAGAAAGATCACTGTTGAGGCATAGGACCAAATATTGGCCCTCTACATGCATACATACCTATAAAGATAACATCATGATATTTGGGCAACCCCGTCCCTGATTCTAACTGTTGCTCCATAGAGCACCTGCAGTCCTGTTATCAACTTTGCATCATCATAATGCTATTTATAGGGAGAGTGATACAGCTCTTCGTGGCTGCTTGGCTCATTTCAGGATGTTACAAGCTGAGCTTTGCAAGGTTAAATAAATACGTGTTGATCACTGAATTAAAATATTCATCTTATAGCTAAAAATAGCCCTCAGGGAGGCAACTACTGTACATAGTATGAGTTGACTGGCTGGAGCTTGTTAACAGCTCTTTAAGGAGACAGAGAGGGGACAGGAGTGCATGGACAGCACTGCACAATACAGTACTCTTTTATAATCATTTTAAGGACACTTAAACCATGTTTTTATTGAGAACTATTTAAACAATCTGAGATCATGACAACTTAGATTATTTGCATTTTTGAATATAATAGTCTTTACCTTATGTTTTTCCATTTACATATTGTTCATCAGGTTTAAATATTGTAAACAGACTCTCCTCCATTTTGAATTGCCATGCTGCAAACTAGGCACAAGATGGTGCCGACATGGGATGTGATGACGTCAATGAAGTGAGACCTCAGTTACATAGCCTTAGAAGCCCAATGTGCTAGACTGTTTATGATCATAATGTTTAATTTCTAAATCATATCTCTAAATTACACCAATATGCTAACTGGTATCCAACACATTCATCATGAATTTGTTAAGTGCCAATTAGCACATTGGTGATTTATAAGTAAAATATTATGATCATAAATGGGCCAGCATATAGGGCTTCTGTGTTTACGTAATTGAGATTTCTCTTCATTGGCATCATCACATCCCACATGAGTGCCATCTTATGCCTAGGTTGTGGCAGGGCTTTTCAAAATGGGAATAGTTTGTTTACAATAAAAACCTGATGAAAACAATGTAAATTGAAAAAGTTAAGGTGAAGACTAATATATTCTAAAAAAACTGCTCATAATCTAAGTCACCATGATTGCAGATTTTTAAAAATAGTTGTCACTCAAAAACATGATTTAGGTGTCCTTTAATATAGGAATTCAGAATTTCAGATGGAATTGTGTTCCAAATTAGCTTCCAATCCACATATGAAATGGTTTCCAGGATAGGGCAGTCATTCAGTATCAGAGTTCAATATCAAACATTGTAAGAATTAATGAAATAAATGCAGGAAAAGAATCAAATGTAATGTGATTCGATATGATGGATCAGACCACAGTATAAAACAATGAATTGGAAAAATATAAAAAAAAAACACTCACAGAAAGAGACTCAATAATGACCAATGCACAGCCTCATCACCACATCCATGTCAAGCAATAAAACAATAACATCAACATAAGGTTGCCGAACGGGTGTAACATGGAAGGTCTTAGTGATGGACTTCATGTAAATAAAACTGGGGCTGATACTCAAGGTGCGCTAATTAACACAAAACTACCACAAAGTCATTTAAACTAATTTCACTGGGAGATGGGAATCACATCAGAACAACCAACTCTCAAGAGAAAGAAAATGTATAAATGTCAAATTTTATTAAATGCCTGATGTGCAATGCTAGAAGTTTAAACTATAATAAACCAGACGAACTCAAGGCTTTAATTGAATCTAAAAAGGTCTCAACTTAATATTCATAATGGAAACTTGGGTGAGACAAAATGACTCCTGGGGGAAATACATTAAAGGGTATCTCTTATTCAGGCTTGGCTGCACACACAAGAAGGGAAGAGGCATAATCTGTCTTTAATAAATTACTGGTCATTAACATTTCAGATAAAATTAAACAATCTCCATCAATAACGAGAATGTTGTGACTAACATTCATTACAAAGCTTTCTAGAAGCAAAATGATTGGCTTATGTCACCAACCACCAAATGCTGATGTACTGTACACGTAAATTCAACCATAAATAAAAAATGAGAAAAAGCAGGGGATTACTGTGACATCATTTTCCATGGAAATCTCAGTTATGGTGATATAGACTGAATATCTACCATAAGTGCTAGCAGACATAGTAAAGATTTTTTAAATACTTGGAATCAATCCACCAAGGACGACAACATACCAGACATTGTACTGAAAGCATAAACATCTACAACTGTATGATGGGGATGCCTCTGTGCGAAGAGACCATAACAACACTACTTTCAACATGGAAATTAATTTCAAACAAATTAAGAATTTCAGAGATATATACAGGTATTTATACAGTTCCACAGATGTTGCAGACATACTAGGAGTAATTAATATCAGTTGGGATAATGTTTTTCATTAAACAGTAGAAAACATGTGGAATGGGATTAAAACTGCAATACTGTGCTTATGCAATAAATACATCAGAAGGACTAAAACATATAACAATTAAGGAATCAAACATAAATGGCTCATCGTGGTATAAAGAAATAAATCAAGAAGAAACAAAAGCTGTATACGTAATTCATTAAAAGCAAAACAAATGAGTCATAGATAAATTATAAAAATGCCCTCAAGAAACATAAACATAAAATTAAACAGGTTAAATGTGCAATTGAACTGAAAATGGCCACTAACTCCTCCAATAGCAATATGAAGCAATTCTACAGTGATGTCACCTCACCGAGAACTTCTAATACAGAAATTAGGGATGGGCAAACTGGCTCTGTTGCACATCCAGACTCTCCCAAACCCATTCGACTCTACTCAACTTGGGCACACAGAGCCTTTCATGGCCCGCTTCGGAAATTCGGGTCCAGTCTGAAGATACATCATAAGTGGCAATATCATTGCTGTGCTGTGAGGAGTCTTGCTATAAGAGTGCCAAGCATGCCAGCTGAGTCGGGGGTTGGGGGGCATCAACATTGCAAGATGGAAAGTACTGCAAGCTGATCTTTTTTTTTTCAGGCTTTGCATAACCACTGTTCAGTTCAGCCATGGCATGGATTCGGATGTTTGCTGTCCGCCCCACTCCCTTTCCCCTCAGTGGTCCCCCCACCCCATTTGCATTTGTCAACCCACTTAAGCTGATCACTAACCTGCCAGCTCCTGTCATTGTTCTCCAGTCAGATTCAGAGCTCCACCTCTGGTTCCTCCTGTCCTGTCAGTGTCATGTCACTCAACAACAGCCTGCCATGCCCCTGCCCCTGATGTCATGGAGTTAGACTGATGCAACCTGAGGCCTCTCTTGCTGATCATGTGACTGGCTTGCAGGACTGTACATGCAGATACAGTCAAGAGTCAGTGGGTTGTCCACGAGAGCAGGAGATAGACAGAGTATTCTGCCAAACCAGACGAGAGATTCAGAGAGTGTCTTAAAAAAAAGTCATTTGGTCCATGACTTTAGACAGTGGTGTACTAGAAAAAATCCATTTAAGGGCCAATAATGGTACTAGTGGTAGTACTAGTAGGCAAAAACAATTAACAATACAAATATACAGGTGGCCACACTCTGCCTGTGCCTGCCTGTGCTGTGAGAAGGCCTTGTTTTGCTCTGCTGGCCTGCAGCAGCTGCTGCAATGAAAGAGAGAGAAGTCAAGACAAAAGAAATATACACTGTACCATTATCTATATTTATTTTATTCCCTTTTATACAAATCCAGCATATCAGATCAGATCAGTTACTTTGCTGGCCAAACAGATGTCCATCACTAGTCCATCTTGCTGATAGCTGCAACTCAGTTCATGGCAGGTGCATGTCTCCATCTATACACCTGAGCTACTAAGCTATAGTGCCTTACTGATTTGGGTGGGTCACATCTCAGACTCCATGTTCCCCAGCACTGCGCCTAAACTTCTAGGCCATACTGCCTTGCTGCTCTGGGGTGGTTGGTCATATCACAGTTCAGACTGTGTTTTCATGCTAAATAAAAATACATCTCACAAGGATGGGAGTGGTGGCCTGAGCCCAATCACATCTACTTCTCATGTTGCCTGTCTCCCCCAAACAAGCATGTCATATTCAGGGAAGGTAAAAGGACACAAAAATATAGACACAAAGTATTTTTTTAAAAGCTGAATTTTAGTATTTAATGTGACAAAGAAATCAAAAATAATAATTCAGACACAGTTCTCATATTCAAACTGTGTTAAAACAGGTCTAAAATGAATCAAAGTAAATCAGAACCTTTTTGAAATAAATCAGAGTCAGAATCAGAACTGGGTCACAGCAGACCCGCCCATCCCTAACAAAAATGTGTGCAGTAACAGCTGATGGAAATTAAACTACAGAACTGACTGAGGTAGCCAATACTTTCAAATAGTATTTTTGCTCAACATTGGACAAAACTATTCCAAAGGTTAAGTCTAATTCTCTAGTAACTAGTAACACTGAACTGTCCATAATTACTGAGAATGATATCATACAGAAAATCAGTAATCTAAAAAAAAATCAAAGGGCAGCAGGAACTGATGGTATCTCTACTCAAATATTGAAAATACAAACACTGAACATTGCTTATCCTTTAAAAATACTATTTCAAGTTTCAGTGAAATATTGTGTACTACCTAATGACTGGCAAACAGCTAATATGATTCAAGTCACAAAAAGGGAAATAAAAGTGATTTTTGTAACTACTAACCCATATGCTTGACTTCCATTCCTGACAAATTACTTGAATCCATGTTAATGGACAAAATATTGAAACAACTCAAAATGTCTGGGGGAATTTATTCGGATCATCATGGTTTCACAACTGGGAGGTCATCCATCACAAACCTCAAAAGAGTTTTTATGAAAAAGTTTCAGGCAATCTAGACAAATGAAAACCTGTTGACTCTGTATTTTTAGACTTTTCAAAAGCCTTTGATACAGGACCACACTGAGCTATCTCTGAAAAGCTGACTACCTTCTGCATTAATCATAACATTATAAACTGGATTAATTCCTGGCTCTGAAATAGAACCCACAGAGTTAGTATAAATGGCCACAATTCGGAGTTGGGGAAGATGACAAGTGGTGTCTTGCAAGAGTCTGATCTTGGCCCATACTTTTTCAGATCTTTATATCTGATATTTGTATTATCACCCATAATTGGGCAAGTAAATGCATGGATGATATGAAAATTCAGGGGAAGCAGTAAGTACCAGCAATAAAACTGAGTCTATACAATCTCACCAGGATAAAATCTTAGGATGGGTGTATAGATGGAGGATGTGTTTCAACACTAGAAACATAGAAACATAGAATCTGATGGCAGATAAGGACCACTTGGCCCAACTAGTCTGTCCATTTCCCCTACCTAATGGATAAGCTGCAGATCCTAGTTAACAAACAGCCTACTTCCTCCTGCCCCCCCCCACTAGAATTGCCATATGTCTGTCCCATGCATTCTTGAATTCCCCCACGGTTTTTGACTCCATGACCTCCGCAGGAAGGCCATTCCATGTATCCACAACCATCTCCATGAAAAATACTTCTTCATATTACCCCTGAGCTATCCCCCCTCTATCTTCAAATTGTGCCCCCTTGTTCTTGCACATCTCTTTTTCTGAAAGATGCCACCCTCATGGACTTTGCTGATTCTCTTGAGGTGCTTGAAAGTTTCTATCATGTCCCCCTCTCCCTCCTTTCCTCGAGGATATACATATTAAGCTCCTTTAGTCTGTCTTTGTATGTCTTCTGGTGCAGACCCTGCACCATTTTAGTTGCCCTCCTCTGGACAGCCTCCATCCTGTCTGTGTTCTTGCAGAGGTGGGGTCTCCAGAACTGCACGCTGTACTCCAGATGGTGTTTCTCCAGCTGTCTGTACAAAGGGATAACAACTTCCTGTTTTCTACTGGTGATGCCTCTCCCTATGCATCCCAGTATCTCCTCAGCCCTCCTTACTGTCTTCTCACATTGCTTGCCCACCTTTAGGTCATCTGATATGACTACCTCCAGGTCCCTTTCCATATCTGTTGTTGTTAGCATCTCACCCCCCATTGTGTACTCTTCCCCTGGGTTTTTGTTTCCCAAGCGTATTACTTTGCACTGAATCTAAGCTGCCATACATTTGACCATTCCTCTAACCTTGCCAAGTCCCTTCTCATCCTTTCCACCCCACCATGTGTATCAACCCTGTTGCAGATCTTTGTGTCATCTGCAAAGAGACATACTTTTCCTTCCATTCCCTCCACAATGTCACTTATAAAGACATTAAAGTGGACCAGTCCCAGTACTGAACCCTGCGGTACCCCGCTAGTAAACCCCCTTTCTTTAGAATGTACTTTGTTTACTAATACCCTCTGCATCCTGTTGTCCAGCCAATTGTTTACCCAGGCTACCACCTTGGGACCCACTCTAAGGCTGGCTAACTTGTATATTAATCTTTTGTTAGGGACTGTGTCAAATGCCTTGCTAAATTCTAGGTAGGCCATGTCCACAGCCCTTCCCTGGTCTACTACTTTGGTCACCCAGTCAAAGAAATCTATTAGATTCTCTGACACATCTTTCCTGCTGTGAATCCATGCTGCCCTGGGTCCTGTGCCCCACTGGCCTCTAGGTACTCAACAATTCTTTCCTTCAGAAGTGATTCCATCATTTTACCTACCACTCAGGACAAACTAACAGGTTTTTAGTTTCCTGCCTCTGCCTTGCTCCCACTTTTGTGAAGTGGAATCAAATCCATCCCCTCCAGTCCTCGGGCACCACCCTATCCTCCCACGATTTGTTAAAGAGGGTAGTCAGTGGTGTCACTGGTTCTGCCTTTAGTTCTTTTAGAATTCTTGGATGAATCCCGTGAGGCCCTATTGCTTTATTCACCTTCAGTTTTAAGAGTTCTTTTAGAACCCTTTCTTCTGAGAATGGACTGATATTGACCCCCTATCCAGATTGTTTCTATTGTTTGGTTTAGGTACCTCCCCCTCCACTTCTTTTGTGAATACTGAGCAGAACTATTCACTCAGTATCCCTGCTTTTTCACTGTCACCCTCTGCCCACATTTCTTCCCCTTTATTAAGCCTCAGTATCCCTCCCTTGATCTTGCTTCACTCCCTAATTTTCCTATAAAAGGTTTTCTCTCCCTTCTTAACAGACTTGGCTAACTTTTCCTTTGTTTGGGCCTTTGCTATTCTGACTGCCTTCCCTGCTTCCTTCTGCTTTAACCGATACAGTTCTCTGTCCTGCTTCTTCTGTTTTTCCTTATATTTTCTGAATGCTGCCCTTTTCCCCTTAACCTTCCCTGATACCTCTTTTGAGAACCATAGTGGCTTTTTTTTTTGTTTTGTTTTGCTGATTTCTTTACACAAAGGCTTGTTGCCTCTGTGATGGCAGTTTTGATTTTATTTGCTTTACACAAAAGCTTGTTGCCTCTGTGATGGCAGTTTTGACAAGTGTTGTGTAATATATATAGGGAACCAGTCCATTCCACACTTTTATGCTTTGATAAATAAAAAGACTTGGGAGTACGTATTAACAGTCAATTTGTGCATGACAATCAATGTTCATCTGCCATTGCAAAGGTAAATAAGGTATTGTGGACAACACAGAAAAAATGTAATATTCAAAAAGTAGAGGTTATTATGCCTTTGTATAGGGCCTATGTTCATCCCATAATGGATTATGGCAGCCAGTTATGGTTTCCTTACAAGAGGAGGGATACAGACAAGGTGGAAATGGTGCAGTACAGGGCTACCATACTGATTTTCACTTTGAAAGATGAAAACTATGAAGATCCTTTAAAGCAACTGAATGTGAGATATGTTACTTCTGTGTGACATATATCAAGACATATGTCCCCTCTAGATCATGCCCCTGATGGGGCTAGCTGGGTCTCCAGCAGGTGTGGCTGCAGCTCCACAAGCCGCCACCCTAGCCATCACCTGTAAGCCACTGCCGAGAACCACTAGTGCCGGATCGTGACCCTGATTGGGCTAGCCAGGTCTCCAGCAGGCACCATGGTGGCTCCACAAGCAGCCATCATAGCCATCATCTGTAAGCTACAGCCAAGAACCACCAGTGCCAGATCATGCCCCTGATCAGGCTAGCCAGGTCTCCAGCAGGTGCGGCTGCGGCTCCACAAGCTGCCACCCTAGCTACCACCTGTAAGCCACTGTGAGAACCACCAGTGCCAGATCATGCCCCTGATTGGGCTAGCCGGGTCTCCAGCAGGTGCGGCCATGGCTCTACATGCCACCACCCTAGCCACCACCAATAAGCTGCTGCCAAGAACCACCAGCACCAGATCGTGCCCCTGATCAGGCTAGCCAGATCTCCAGCAGGTGTGGTTCCAGCTTCGCAAGCCACCACCCTAGCCATCACTTGTAAGCCACTGCCAAGAACCACCAGTGCTGGATCATGCCCCTGAGTGGGCTAGCTGGATCTTCCATAGGTGTGGCTCCGGCTCCACAAGCCACCACCCCAACCACCACCTGGAAGCTGCTGTCGAGAACCACCAAGGCTGGTTAAGAAATCAGCCTGGGCCAGAGACGCTGGGAGCAGCTGCAATAGGTCGACCGGTCACTGCACCATCACCTGATAGGTCTCTGGTTTGGATCTCTGCCTCTGATTGGACTTTCCTGTTTTTGTGCTATCTGGGCTCTGCACCCATTCATTTCCATAGCTGGTTGCCAAAATTCTCTTTTTAATTCTGCCTCACTGACTACTGCCTCTTTTCTGTAAGCAATTCATTAAGAACCAGAAGACTACAGGATTATTTTTCATTGTTGCTTACTGCACTAGCCTATCTGAGTTTTATAGCCCTGTTATCCTCTACAGTTATAAGTTATGTGCCTACTGTGCAAGTGTTTTTCAAATTGTTTGTAGATATTGCAGTGGTAGCTGAAGATTCCTAGAGCTTAATCACTGTGCCCAGGGAAACTGTGTTTCTTTCTCTCTCTCTCTCTCTCTCTCACCTCTCTCCCTACCTAATCTATTTTTCTGCTCCATTCCCCTGACTCCTACTATCAACCCCCCTCCCACTCTGTTCCTGCACTCTAACACCTCATCCTTGCTGGTGCCTGGGCAAGTCTACTGACACTTTTCTTATCCTTGGCCTGTCACCCCCTCTTTTTCCTTCCTTACAAAGCCTCTGAAATTAATCGCTGTCCCTCTCCCCCCTCGCTACCATCTCCAGCATGATCCTCCTGCCCCTCGATTAAGCTCCTGCATCACTGTCCTTTGTTTCTCTACCCATTAAGTCTAACCCTCCTGTTATGTCTCCCCCCTTGAGATCGTGCCCCTGATCGGGCTAGCCGGGTCTCCAGCAGGTGTGGCTATGGCTCCACAAGCCACCACCTTAGCCACCACCTGTAAGCCTCCGTTGAGAACCACCAGTGCTGGATAAGAAATCAGTCTGGGTCAGGGAAGCCGAGGGCAGCTGCAATAGATCAACCGGTCACTGCACCAGCATTTGATTGATCTCTGGTTTGGGTCTCTGCCCTCTGATTGGACTTTCCTGTTTTTGTGCTATCTGGGCCCTGTGCCCATTCATTTCCATAGCTGGCTGCCAAATTTTACACCCAACCCACCCATCCCCACCCCCCAACCTTAATTGGCAGACCCTTGCTACCTCCACCTGCCATTTGACCCTCCCCTAATTCTTTCTCCTCATATCCCCTATTGCCAACTCCACCACTCTGCCTACACTCCCTCCCCTCTGTCTACTTTTTGGTCTGTTCTTTGCATCCACACTGACTTTACTCCCCTATCTTATTTTCTCCTTTAACCATGCCCTTCCTTAACCACCTTTTCTCATTTTGTCTCACTCTTGCTTTGCTTTCTCCCCTCAGCTACCTTCTGGGTGCCTGCCACCCCACTCCACTGCCCACCTTCTACTTAACCCTCTCATACCACCACCTTGGCACTCTTGCTCATGTTCCCTGCCACCCGGGGCCCCCCCTTACTATGGACTGGCTGCTCTTAGGTACCCCTGACCGGGGTCGCTTGGCTAATCTGGTGCTGCTCTTAGCCAGAGCTCTGCTCTGGGACATACAACCAAGATGCAGTCACTGGACTAGAGTGAAACCGAGGCGAAACCTCTCCTGTGCTGAACTACAACAATTTGCACTGAAGCTCCTGCTCCTCCTCCTACTGATGTCAGGAAATGTCCACCCAAACTTCAGCCCATCCACCTCAAGTCCTACCAATAATCCTAAACCAAGGAGGGGCATCATCCTTGAAACTCTCAACATATGTAGCCTTCTCCCCAAACTGAATGCCCTACAAATCTTTGTCAACCAGCATAACCCCAATATCCTTGCAGTTGTCAAAACCTGACTAACCCCAAAAATCCCTGACCAGGCCATTGTACTGCAAGGTTACAACATTTTTAGACTTGACTGGAGAACCAAAAGAGGTGGGGGCTGTGCAATCTATGTCAAAGAAGACATCTCTGGCCACCCCATTTTCACTGCTCCCCCAGTCTCCACTGCACATTTTCTCCCAATCAAATTACTCCTTGGAGCCCACAATAAAGTGCTCACAGTCTTCTCAGTCTACAGCCATCCAAAAGACCAAGGGTCTGGGCTCAGTCCTGTCCTGGACTTTGTCCGATCCCTGCCTCCCGGCTCTGAGAGCCTCCTTCTTGGGGATTTCAATATCAACTGGCTCGCACCTGAAGCAGGACCTTACAAGGATGTAAGTTTCTGCTAACCTAACACAGATGGTTATTTCCCCAACAAGAATGAACTACAGCCACCCAACCTGTATTATCAACACCTCCGTCCTCCTGGATTCTCTCAGTGACCATTCCTCTGTCATTTGCGAATGGTCAAACAAGTTTTATAAGCCTCCTCCCAAAGTCATTACCAGTCGAGTACTTCCCTGTGGCAAGCTGACCCATCTCAAATCCTGCCTTAGTCATCAAGACTGGACCCCCATCTTCAATGTGATAGATGTTGACTCGGCCCTTAGTTATTTCATTACCACTTTCAAAGCGGCCTGTGTCACCTATGCCCCTGTCAAAAAGTGCAAAGTAAAATCTCTCTCTAATTGTTGGCTCACTGCTGAGCTTCTGGCCCAGTTAAAATCAAGGGATCACCTCTGGGTAATAGCCAGGGCTACAGGTGCTCAACCAGACATTCAGTCCTACAAATAGGCTCACAACAACTGCACTAAACAAATCCAGCTGAAGAAAAGTGCCTACTACAGGGAAACCCTAACTAACACTTGGGGAAATGGTAGGGTGTTCTAGGACAATATTAAAGAAATCACTGGGAAGCAGCCCAAGTCCACCACTACTCTACTAAATATTGATGGGACTACCACCCTTGACCCAATGGTCATTGCAAATAATTTTAATGTGGCCTTCATTGATCTCAGTGGTGTTCTCCCTCAGGACTATTTTATGGACAATGACTCCCCTACTCCCAATACTCTCCCCTCCCCCTCAATCATCTGCCTTTCCACTTCAAAGCAGTCAAGGTGTGTGAAGCCAGTAAATACATTAAAAAAGCTATCTCAAAGACCAGAGCCAGTGGCGACTCTCTGGACCTTACATTACTGTCCCTCACTCTTGAAGAGGTACTAAGCCCGCTAACAAGAATTTTCAACCTCTCTCTCAGCCTCAGTCAGTTCCCTGGTAAATGGAAATCAGCTATTGTCACCCCGGTATGTAAAAGTGGAGACAAGTCCATCCTGGGTAACTACTAGCCAATCTCCATACTACCCTCCTCTCCAAGGCACTTAAGCGGATTGTTGCAGACTAGCTTACTGATCACTTGGACAAATATAGCATATTGTGTACTCAGCAACATGGGTCCCTGCAAGGTTACAGCACATCAACTGCCATCATGGAATTTACTGGAGTCCTTCACAACTCGTTGGACAAAGGCCACCTAACAGGAGCAGGTTTTATTGACTTGACCAAGGCATTTGATACAGTTCACCATGGCCTGTTAATGAAACAGCTGCTACATGCTGATCTCTACCATGACTCTACTGTCTGGTTCAAAAGTTACCTAGAAAATCACTCTCAAAGAGTAAAAATTGCTGGTGTATTCTCTGACTCTAAACCTGTCTGCTCTGGTGTCCCCCCAGGATCTATCTTGGGCCCTGTACTTTTCAGCCTTTTGCTGAACTCCCTTCCACTATCCTGCCCCAAACCAATCATCCTCTATGCTGATGATGCTGTGCTCCTCACCTCCCACAAAGATTCACACACCCTATACCACAACTTACAGCTAGGATTCACCACAGTCGAGAATTGGTTCACTGATCATAAACTGGTCCTAAACCACAAAAAGACCAAGTCAAAGCTTTTTTGCAGCTCCCAAAACAAGTGCAGGCTACACCCCCTGGTCATTACTACAAGCCTTGGGATTACCCTTGTACAGGTGGCATCTTTTAAATACCTTGGAATTTCACTTGACCCTAACCTATAATATGGGGCACACATTGATAACTTTGCCAGAGCTGCCAACTCAACACATCAGACCCCTCTACTGGAATAGACAGCATCTCACCTCAGATGCCCTGAAGGTTGCTGTACTTAGCTTAGTTGTATCCATCATTGACTACTGCCTCATTATATATGGCTCTGCACCTGCTACTGTTCTCAAACATATTGTGACCTCCTTAAACAAGGTTTGTCGGCTCATTACTGGAGCCCACTGACTCACTCATATTTGTGACCTTTATGCCCATATTGGATGGCTACAACTTGCTAACTGCATTAAGTATCACACCTGCCTGATGATGAAAAAAATTACCTTAGGCCTTGCTCTCCCTGGTGTCCAAGCTCTCCTGCACCCTAGTTTAAATCCACACAACACCAGAGGGGCTGAACATCAGCTATTTCAGGTTCCCCATTGTTGCACCACACAGGGCCAATGATCTTTTACTCACCATGCTCCAAGCTGGATGAATGCTCTCAGTTCTGACATCCCCTCCACCTCCACCCTGGGTATGTTCAAAACCAGACAATGCTCCATCTTGCTGCCTCTAGCTCCTGTGACTGCCACCCCTAACTGTCCCCCCTTCTCCAATCTATAACCTTGCTTCCAGCCTGCTGTCCCCACTGTGCACTTATCCTCAATCTTCCTTGCTTCTACCCCTCCTGCTAACACCTCTCTCTGTAGTTCTTTGACAATGCCTTTGTGCTGTGCTAGTCTCTTCCTTGTGTGCGTGTGTCCTATATTCTCTCATCTGTCTTCCTTTCCCCTAGCTGCCCTTACTGGGCCACCCATGCTATTCCTCCTGGTTGTGGCATCTTTGTGACTACTGATTTATGTTCTTGATTGGTGTAGATTGTTGTAGCACTGCTTATTTTTTATGTATGTCATGTCACTGACATGGAACCTTTGTAAAAGAGCCTCAGCTCAAAGGTATTTATAATCCTAGATTTGAAAGAAATAAAATAAATAAAGATATGTACATCTTAAACAAGTTACAATTGGAATTCAGAAATGATGACATAGGTTTCCAGGGTCATCCAGTACAATTTGCTGGACAAATATTTAACACAAACAAAAGAAAACATTATTACACACAATACATCATAAACCCCTAGAATAAGCTAATCAAAAATCAAAACCTGGCAAGTTGAGTGGGACTAAGATCCAGTGCTACTCATAATAAACAGGAGCTATCATGGTCTAATGCATTCTTTGCTTTTTCTGCTTTAATATGGACATATTATTTTGTTTTACAAAAATGTGCTGACAAAAGTTAAGTAAATGTAAGCTTAAGTAACACAAATAAATAGTTTATTCCATTTGTTGTGGTAAACCACACTAATGTTTTAGTCTGTCAGTGCAGTGTGAACACTGAGAAGGAGTCTGGGTGGTACAGGATGACATGAGACACTTGACACAGCAACACAGGGTAGGGAAAGGAGTCAGGTAAGACAGTGTCAGTGGTACTTTTGGCAGGTACAGAAAGCTGAATGCTGTCACCAGCCAGCCACTGTCTAGTACCACACTGTCTTGTCCTCTCCATCTTCCCATTCTGGGTCTGAGGCAGAATTCATCCTGTGAAAGGAGGAAAAATGAAACTTCCAGTGGCTGTATTTTTATGACTGTGGGCAGAGCCTACTGCTGTTTTGGCATGTCCTGCCTTAAAACGGCCAATTGTGGCACCTTCCGTTGGACTTTTGGAAGTGTCCTTCTGAAAGTCCAATGGAGCTTGAAACACTCCACCAAGATCGGCTACTACAAAGTAACAGCTGCACTATTTTGGCAGTTACTTCCACATTCCAGGGCAAGAACTGTGCATGTGCGACTTGTGCACATGCACAGTTCTGCTGGTGCTGCCATTTTGTGAAGGGCAGAATGCCATTCACCGCAACTCGCATGGGTGAGTGCCGCACATGTGCAGTTGCATCACTGTCACCATCTTTCAGATAACACTCCTTCTGCACCCTCCCACTGCTCCTGTCCTCCCTGCTCTCTCCCAGCACCAGCAGCAAAAAAAACATCCTGCTCCTTCCCACTGCTGCTGTCCTACCCACTCCCTACGTTCCCTGTCCTCATGGTGACATCGGGGTGCCCAAACTCTGTGTCAGCATTATGTATCCCCCAACTCATGTGGCACACTGGGAGCCCACCCCAGTGTGCCCAAATTTATGTTTTTATGTTCCCTGATCTGATATTGGGGTGCCCAATCCCCATGTTGGCATTATGTACCCCTACCACTCACGTGGCACACTGGGAGCCCACTACGATGTGCCCAAATGTATGGGTTTTTTTCTAATTTTTTTCCTGTGCAGACATCAGGGTACCCAATCTCCATGTCAGCATCATGTACCCCCCCAACTCATGTGGTGTACTGGGAGCCCACCCTAGTGTGCCCAAATGTATGCTTTTTTTCCCTGTGTAATTAAAGAAAACCATCCCCCAACATTTTTTGTTTTTTTACCTGTAAAAGAGAAAACAATCCCTTATCATCACCCCAGTCCCCTGTCCCCTATCCCCACCCTCCCACTGAGCACCCACCTCAACGCACTGCCTTGTCCCCATACTTATCTCCAGAGGTTGGCGCTGTCATCTTCTCTGGACTGGGACCAGTCTGCACTCTTCAAAGCTGAACCGCAAACTGAAGAATCAAAGGAAAGCATGCTATAATGGCAGTCAATGGGGTTTTCAACTTATGTTGATAAATCAGCCATTTTGGGGAATTTTGTCCCCATATTTTCAACATGGGGTTCTTGTGACCCCTCCTCATGAACACTGTCACTGTAATTTCATTACTCAGTCCCAAAAGGTAATTTTTGTGGTCACTGCGCGGAATCACCTTTCAGGACTGATTAATGAAATGACAGTGCCATTGTTCATTAGGTGGGGTCCCAAAAAGCCCAAGTTGCAAATTTGCTGACAAAAAAATCAAAAAACTGACTGCGTTACGAGCATGCATTACACAGTTTCTACTCACACTGCTAACTTCTCCAATTTTTTATATTTTCACTCCAGATTTTTAACATTGCCATTTTTGCACACCTCCTTATTAACAGTATAGCTGTCATTTTTCACATACTTCCCAAAATGTGTTTTCGCACCTGTGGCACAGAACGGTGCAGTTACTCTGCAAAATCACCTTTTGAGACAAATGAACAAAATAACAGTGTCACTCTTCATGAGGAGGGTTCCCAAAAAGGCCATGTTGAAAATTTGGTGCAATAACTGGCAAGTTACACCTGGGCATGCAACATTTTCTACGCACATGTGTAACTTTGACTATTTGGCAGCTCATCACAACTGTATCAGCTGTTGCTAGAGTTGTTTTTTTTTGTGAAAGTTCTGGAGGTTCATTTTGAGAAACTCCAGCATTTTGACATTTCTTGTGTTCAAGCAAGTATGGCTCTGACTTTCCTGGTTACTGCTCAAATGGTGCAAAGATTGACAGTACTGTATTTTCTGCACAGCCCTCCAGTTGCTGGCAGACATCATGAAGTCTCCTGTGCTGACCTAATTACAGAGCAGATACTCATGTATTGCCAGTTGTTATTATTGAAAATACTGAAACATATGAAAAGTTGAGTTCCACCTCTTGGGGGCAATCTGGTATCAGAGCATGTTCTTACAGACTCTTCTCTCATGGAACATGCCTAAGTTCACACTGGGATTTATCCGAGTGGGAGAAGTGGGTACATATTTTCTTTATTGTACCCACAACATCTTCCACCAAAAGGTTATTAGTCAGCCAACTCCATAAGACAAGATGGAGACAGTGAGCCAAGACATGGTACATGAGATTACCCACCATTGTTTACAGCCCTCAAGGTGCTGGCAGCATTGTCAGTTATGAGCATGCAAGGCGCCAGGTTGCATCTCCATTACCAATACATAAACACCTCCTCAAGTTTGAGCAATCAATTTTTGGAGGCATGTGCGTTATCAAACCCAGCCATGCAAAGCACTGCATGGTGCCTGATACCTTCAGACTAGCTGCCACCTCCCTACAGTTGCTTCTTCTGACAAGCCCAGTGTGCCATCACTGTCATATAATCTACCAACTCTCCAGCTGTCAACATGTCCATTGTGATATACATATGTTGAATAGCCAGTTCCTTAAGCCTGTGGGAAACCTTGGCACACACACCTTTGTATAAAACTGGCAAGGCAACCCAAGTAAACAAATGATAGGAAGGTACTATATACTGAGGTATCAATGCATGCACAAACATGTGGATTGTGTCATTGGAGACCAAGGAGAAAAGTAGCAGGTTTCAGACTAGCAGCTCCACCAGTGTGTAATTGATCTCCTTGGCCTTTGGGTGAGTGAGTGAGTGAGTGGAAACTTCCTGGAATGTGCTACACACTGCTGCAATGTCAGCTGCTGCCATCGCACAGCTGAAACAGATGGAGAAGGCAGCCACCTCTCATCACCTTCTGGTACTGGGGGTGTTTTTTGGGAATGCAGGAAGACAGTTAAACTGCATTGATGGTCTTTACCTGCCTCATGCAATGGGAGCTCAGTCATCACAGATCATTCATGGCAATGGTGACTGCACACTTCTGATGACATCACTTGAGTGGGATGGTTGCATAAGCTTGACACTCCTGCTCCTTCATCAACCAGAGGCATTACAATTGATCTAAATTAACAGCAGACTCACTATTTGGAAGTACACAGTGCCACTACTAAATGGGAGTCTCCAAAAAAAAATGCTATTCCATATCCTTTGTTGCCATCTGGAAGGAGGGCCTCCTCACCCAAGTACACCAGCAACTCAGTTCCCCACTCCCAAGTGGGATCGCTATGTAGATCACCAGTAAATGTATACTTACAGAACTTATGGCCTTCCAAACTGAAGTCCACTGTTCACTTGCTGGTATGTTGCAAAAAAATCAACATGGTTAAGGCAGAGAATAAGGAACTTATGATGCCCATGATGGCCATTTTAGAAAAAATGCACCACATGTCAGACTTGCATTTACTTATTCACTACTGTTAAGCAGCAAGATCTGGAGAACCATCTGCACCGAAAAAATCTCTGTATTTATGGCACTCTTGAGGAGGATGAAGGCTCTCATAACACTGCCTTCACAGAGGGTCTGCTGGGCCAGTACCTTCCACTCCAAACTGATCTCAGTTTTGACTTGGAGTGGGTCCACAGAGCACTGGGCCTGAAACCTGGCCTGGAAAAACAACCCCGGATATTCATCATGAAGTTTCTACACTTTCAGGTGAAATAAACTATTTTCTTAACCACCAGTTGGTCAACAAATTGTTCAATATTTATTTAGTTTCTGTTAACTGGGTAAGCTGTGCTAGGCCAAAAGCAATTTTCAGGGGTGACTCAGGAATATAAAGACCACTACCTCTACTTTGATCATGATTATGCTTCACAAATACAACAAAATACAAACACATCAAAAGCCTTTGCCTCTGTATGCATCTCAGAGGGAAATATCATTTATTTTACCCCAGAGGAGGTGAAACAGGATTTTCAGTGAAGAGGCATCTCCGTTCCCCAGCCTACAGGAGTGCAGCTGAGGGCTCTGACTAACTGCCGTGACCTGCACCAGCATCCTTTCTCAGGCCCTGACTCGAGCACACCTACTCATCAGCTTTTGCCTACTGATCAATGTGCACAGCACACTAAGAATTCTCTAGCTAGCACTGAAGAACTTTTGCACCAGTTTGAAAGACTCATGCATTAATAATATTTTCAATGAAGGGCTTTTTTAATTCCAGCAATTTAGTTCAAGGACACTAGAAGTGACTTACTCAGATTTTGTACATACTTCAGTTTTTCCTGCAGTGGATACTTACCTCAGAAATAGGAAGGTATAAGTGGTACCAGTCCTCTGGTCTCCACAGCTCAGCCAAGGTGGAGGGAGTGAGGGCGACCAGTGCTGTCACGCCTGCTTTAGTAGGACATAAAACCCAACATAATTTAGTCAATAAGGATGATCTGCTGACTAGTAAAGTTAAGTGGCAGAATTGCAGATGCCCAGGGCCGGAGATTCATTTGGGTTGACCGGTGCCAATGCATCCTCTCTTCCACAGCTTTAGCACACTGAACAAGACCCACTCTTAATAGACCACAGGATCCACCCTTTCTGGGTTAGTTTACATGGAACATACAGTAGCTTAGGGTGATTGGAGGCTCCAGTCCAGAGACTTGTACTGTGTGTTGGCCTTAGCCTGACACACTAGCACCCGTGATTCTGACAGTTATCAGCCTTATGTAAAGTGGCTAGAACAAGTAATGTTGGGGATGTTGAACAGGGTAGTCACCTAGCAAACAGCAGGATAAAGTCTCCTTCTTAGCAACTGGGATTCAGTAGTGCAATAGCATCTGGTGTAGCCATCTCCAAATTATTTTCTCGGTCTCCTCCTTTTTACTATAGTTTGACAGAACCCACACCCCCTTCCTTACCCTCTCAGTAGCCTACTAAAACATGGATACCTTGAGATTCCTGGGAGCAGGCATTGCTAGGCCCAGACATTAAGCAGACTTTGTCTCATGCAGTGGTAGCTGGCAGGGCATCTGTCTGCCTTCTAACCTAACAGTGACCCTCAGTGAATGCCCCATGCCTTGGTGGCTACCTGGGCTTTTGGGTTCAATACTATTTGCATATACTAGATAGTTCCAGCAGTTTCTGTTGGTTGGTTGAGAATTGGGACAGACTGTACCTGTTTTTTTATTTATTAATTTAAAATATATATTACAGGTCAGCACACAGAAGCCAGATCACATTTCCAATTGTGACCTGGAGAGGACTGGAATGAAAGGGTACAATTACAAAATACAAACTGTACAAAGATATACAATTTTTGTCGCAGGATACAAAATATGCAATTCTAAGTAGAAATCAGAGTAAAAGCCTCTAAGTGGCACAATATAGAGTACATAAAGTTCATACAAATCACATCCCAAGAGACAATGGCCCAAACCAAGTAGACATCAAGTCAAAAGCCACTGTAGTCCCTCAGAGAGGGCATAGAGTTGGGCAGCACAGGTAGTCCTGGAGTGATTATGACAGGGCACTAAATGTAAGAGTCGGTTTGTTAACCTTTGGTGATACGTTAGTTGCAAATTGCCATGCAACTGACCAGCCATGGCTCCTGGGCAGGTGACCACCACATGGAGTGGCTTGCAAGGAGCCTTAGTGGGAAGAAATCAAAGCACAGGGGGGGGCAAACCTGACAGTGAGAGCAGGATGATGGGGATTTGAAGTAATCTTTGATCAGGGTCTTGCTTGGTTTGAGGGATGGAGGGTTAGTTACTTTGGCATGTAGAGGTTTACAGATGTTGGAGAGACTGTAGCTAATGGAGACTTGGTCAAGGTTGTATTTGTAATGAGCAGTGTGGAGATGGCAACTTGCCTTGGAGCAGGTAGACAGGGTTAGCCAGGGGATCAGAAAAGGTCAGATACATATTTAGGTAGCTTGTAAGTCCAGAAGTCAGCTCCCATGAAAGCAGTGTGCATCATCTGTCTTACATGGGTGGGATCCAGGTTAACTGATTGTGCATAGTACAGTTCTGAGCACAACAGTGTTGACAAGTACAAATCTGAACAATGCATTGAACATAGAGGTAATTTTCATTTTCAAAATGTAAGCCAGTCTCAACGCTCTACTCCATGAATTTCACAGGCAGGCAAAAGTAGCACAATGTTCGGACTTTATTCTTGGATAGATATGTAGTATAACACATATGCCACACATACTCCCACATACCACTCCAACATTTCAATATGCCCTGGCTGTTCATTAAAGAATACAGCCATCTAGTAAGCAGGTAATTTATAGCAACTCGGAGAGCACCTGATTATATTTAAAGTGACATATACCAAAAAAATCCAAGAATACAACATCAACCATCTTCCAAATATGTAGTAAAACCAAATACAGTCCATATGAAGTGCACAAAACCCAACAAAAGTGCGAAAGGAGTGTGGAAGAGGTGGGAGGTTGTGGGTTGGGAGTGGGAGGATTTGGGGTTTGTTGGGGTAATTGGGAAAGTTTGGGAGAGTAGGGAAGGGGATATAAGGAAGTTGCGGGTCAAAGGGGTGTGATATGTGAAGGACTGGGACATGTGAGGGGTTAAATATATGACTATACGTTGAGGGTCCACACATACTGCTACTGAGTGGCCTTCATTGTTGGAAGAGTGGTAGTTTTGTCGAGGGAAGTGGGGTTAGTTCCCAAGTATACTACATCTCCATAGTCCAGAAGGAGAAGGATTGATCATTTGACAACCTACAGTGCTTCCTTATTTTCATTTGGAGACAGCTCTTTATGCTGTATAGGGCATGAAGCTTAGCAAAAGACTTGGCTACAACTTGGGAAATGTCCTTGGAGTAATCAGGTGCTGGTCTAAGTGGAGATTAATGTACGTGTAGATAGTGACCCAGTTCAAACAAGACTCATCCAGGGAATGCTGGGATAGGAAATGGAAGGAGCTGATCCACTACTTGGAGACAAACAGCATGGACACTGTCTTCTTTTGGTTCATGACAAAACAATTGTCTAGGAGCCACTTTGATAGCTATAAAGTCCTGTTGGAGGGGTTCCTCAACTGATGAGACAGAAGCACCTGATGCTTAGATTATGATATTGACTGCATATATGTGTATGCTGCTGTCTGAAATGGGCAAGGGGATGTCATTGATAATGGTTTTGAAGAGCATGGGCCTCTAGACCAGACCTTGGGGGACCCCAAGGAAGACATGTAGGGTTGGGGAGGAGTTCAGGCCAAGCCTGATGGATTGGGTGTGATTGGGCTGGTAGGTCTGGAACCATGCTAGGGCTTTTGGAGAGACACCAGAATCTGTTAGTTTATGTAGGTGCTGAGGGTGGTCCATGGTGTTAAAGGTCTTTGCTATGTCCATAAATATAGTCTCTGTACCTAAACCCTTTAGATAAATGTCAGTGTATGTGGTTGGAGATCCTTATTATGTAGGTGGAGGTTGAGTGGTAGGGGTGAAGCCTGATTGGTATAGTGTAAAGGAAGTTGTATTGCACATAGAAGTTGGATAGCAGTTGTCTGACAAACATCCAAAGAGTTTTGAAGAGGATGAGTAAAAGTGAAATTGGGTGGCAGTTTGAGGGAGAGTCAGCTTGACTGCCTTTATGGATTGGAATACCCAGTGCATGCTACGAGTTATGTGGAAAGGAGCCAATGAAGAGTTGCTAACTGAAAATGTGAGCAACGGGGACTGCTATTATTGATGTGCCAATTTTGAGAAATTGTGATGAAATGCCTTCAGATCCACAGCTGGATGCAGAGTTTAGTACTAATAATTCTTTGTGGATGGCATCTCCTGAGATCTCCTGCAGGCGGAAGTTACCACTTGTCTTCGGGTTGGAATGCGGAGAGTGGGGGGGTGGTTGGGGATGAGAACCCTAGGGCCTCCAGTGAAGAATTTGTTGTGGGTCTCAGCAGTTAATGAGGAGCCTGGGATGAAATGCACCCCTCTGGGGGGAGTTGTTTACATTGTTAACTGTCTTCCAGAATTTTGGATGGTCTGGGTATTGGAAGATAGCTCATTCTGGATGTAGCTGACCTTGACTAATCATATGGCCCTAGTGCAGTGATTCTGGAGGGTGGTGTAGGCTTGCATGTCCTGGGTTAGCCCACTGGATTCATGTCTGGCCAAAGAAGAGTCTGTTCACTGTAAGAGTTTAATTAGATTAGGGGTTATCCAGGGGTGATGGTGATCCCAGACTCTTCACTGCTTGGCTAGGGCGTGTTTGTCACAAGTAGCTATGAAGGTTATGGAGAAGTGTGCCAGAGCCTTTTCCAGGATGAGGGCCAATTGGACAGGGGACCGGCTGGCTGCAAGGAGATCCTGTATGAATCAGTCTGGGAAGAATCTTTAATGGATCTGGCAAAAGTTATCTTGTGGTGGGGTGGCTTTTGTTGGTTTGATTTCCCACACACAATAAGTAATGCAGTGATGATTAAAAATACCTGGAAATTTTCCAGAGGTTAGGATTCTTTGTACATGAGATACCAACACCTAGTCTATCATACTGCGATTGGTGGAACTGGGGTTGAAATGGTTGTGTGAAGATATCAATTGGTGCAGGTTTTGATCTTTGATTTTGAAGTAGAGGTTGTGGGGTGATGGGTGTTTGGTGCTGGCTGACCAGCTGATATTGCAGTCACCAAGCATGATATGTTCACCTTTGGGTATGGATCTAGTACTTCATGGATTCTATCCAGCACCACATCTGAAAGTTTTTCTGGGGCACAGTAGACACCCGTTAGTTGTAGTAGGATGAAATGTGGGAGGGTAAGGACCCCTGATATGAGTTCCTGCAATTTTGAGGAGGCTTCACGGATAGTAACAGAGAAACAGTGGAAGTTTGCTGAATAAACAAGTACTCTACCCCCTCTCATGGAACTGTTTTGTCTGTGGGATGCATATCCAGGGATGTCTATGGCTTTGGAAGGTATGCAGGCAGAGAGTCAGGTTAGTTAGGATCAGGAAGTTGAGTTGATTCAAAACTGTCCAGGTTTTTACTAAGTCATTCTTGGGGAGAACACTCCTGACATTGATGTGGAAGATTTTGAGGCTCTTTGGCAAGAGGAGAGGTCCTCCATTGGGATTGAGAGTTGGACTGGGTTTAGACTCCATGTCACTGCCTGTAGGAGCAGCAGTATTAGGAGGATCTGGCTGCTTTGTGGAAGGGTTTTGTTTAGATTGTTTTTGGGGGGGAAGTCACTGACAGTATGGGATGGTAACAATGTAATGACATCAGTGTTTCTGGCTGTTCCAGTTGAGGTGTAATAGACCTAGGTGAATAACTGCATTGTGTGAGTCTGGGTCAAAGTTTGTTCGGGGTCTAGGAAGAGGGGTTAGTGATGATAACACAGTATATAAGTAGGTGCATGTTGGTCACAAGTAGCCCTTCTAGATGCCTGTTCTGTGTGTTAGTAGTTATCCCTATGGGAGCAGCAGGGGGTTGCAGAGCTGGAAGTTAATGCAAGCAATGAATGCAATGCAGTTAAGCAGGAACATGCTGTGCTATGGTGAGAAACTCAGTCTTGTCAATGTGTGCCTTAGATGCTAAGCAGTTTTACACATAATGTAACCTAGCAGCAGTTTGAGGAAACATCCCATAACATTAGTTATAGAGCACAATATACATGGATTTAAAATGATGACCAAGTCAGATCATTACCTAAGCTACCAGTAGTTAGTCTCCTACATTGCTATGTTATCTGATCCCAGATTAGGAGTTGATAGAATACAAATATCGGGCTGATAGGCTCCTGAATTCCTATGTTGTCAGATCCCAGATAAGGAATTACGAGACTACAGTTGACAAGCAGTGGTTACACCAGAGCTATGAACTAGTAACAAGAACAAATTTACCCTGATGGAACAATGGGATGAGGAACATGGTGCATAATAGTTGGTTGAAAACACCCTACCACAGCATTAGAGAAACAGCAGGCAGAGCAAGGGTGGATACAATAACAGTCTAGCAGCTAAAACCGATACATTTGCAGACTAGCAGTTTAAAACAGGTAACCACCTAACTGCTGGAATCAGCATGGGGCCATGAAGCAGACACAGTACAACGGTGTGAGTGATAAAGATCAGTATAACTTACATCATACTTATAACAAGTATTCAGGGTTTGATTAAAGTTCAGGCTGGTTGCTGGAGCATAACTTGGAGCTTGCTGTATGAGGGGAGCACAGCTGGACAACGTGTCTGGCTGATGGCTGACTCCACAAATAATGTCCACAGTAGATGTCATTTGTACTATGGCCCTTAGCACAGAGGACTGCTGCATGGAGGGCAGCTTGAGTTCAGCTGTCATAAGGATAAGATTCTGTCCCCTGATTGGCTGAAGTTGGCAGCAGGAGGTGAGTCTTAGTTGCTGGGGCTACCGAGGTGGCCGCTGCTGCTGGAGGTGATAGAAAGGTGAAAGAGCTCCTTGTAGCATGGGACTAGCACTATCAACCCCTGAGGAAGCTCCTGCACTGAAGGCAAGTGAAGTGGTAGAGCAGGGATGCCACAGCCTTTTTAAACCTCCAGGTCTAGCGTAGTGCCACGTCTCTGGACAAGATTCTGCCCCTGATTGGCTGGATTCAGTAGGAAGAAGTAAGCCTTTATTTCCTGGGGCTTACAAGGTGGCGTGTGCAGATAGAGATGATTGGGGGGTTGGGTTCAGGTGGCATGGAACAAGTCCTCTTGACCCCCCAAGGAAGGGTATTAGCTAACTGTGCACAGCAGCTCAAATGGTGCTGACTTCCATTGGACATAGGATTATCATTACAGAGAACCCAAGTGTTCTTCACTTGAGCTGCTCTCCTTTACCAGAGACTCATTTAATCTATACCCCTTACCTTGGGAGAACTTCTTGTCTCTGTTTTCATCTGCCCAGTTGGTGGCATATCTCTGCTATGCTATATATGAGAGACGTCTAGTTGGTTCTCTCGTTTTTCCTATATGGGCCTTGTAACTGCACTATTTGAGATGCTGGTGGCAAAATGGACAGGTGATTATGTAACAAATATCACAGCCCATATTACCCTCATGTCATGGATTAACTAATATCAAAAAATATTCTATAGTAAAACAGAAGATTATAATTACAAGGATATTAGCTCTAAATTTCAGTTATCATCATGATCCTTAAATATCATCCCAGGAGAATATATTTTTATAGCAATAAGTAAAACTAAGGGTGATTAAGCACCAGACCCTGACAAAGTACCTCTGTATCTCTATAAAATAGAAGCTGAATGGTGGAGTAATCTTTTAGCATTTCTTTTCCAAACAACTATAATGGAAGATTGTATCCTCAAAGAATGGAAAGGTAACATCATTGTACCCATTTTAAAAATGTGACCCTCATTAATGGAAAACTATAGGTCCATAAGCATTATAGTTTGTTTTGGAAAGATTTTTGCAAGGGTAATTCTAAGTAGAATAAATGATTGACTAGAAAAAAAGAGAGAACCCTAAATCCATATTAAGCTGGCTTTAGAAAGAGCTACTCCACAACCAACCAATGCTTTAACTTGCATCTTATTGAGAAAAAAATATTACCTCAAAAAGCACATTCCTCTGTATTTAGCTTTCATTAACTTCAAGGAAGTTTTTGATGGTGATTCCAGATTACTTCTTTGGGGAAAATGTTACACTTTAAAAATGACTCAAAATATTCTTAGGATTATTATAAATGTATATTCTGGCAACTGGACAGCAGTCAGATACATTTAGGCAGTAATATTTCAGTAACTTTTAAATCTAATAATGGGTTAATGCAAGGCTGTCTCCTGATCCCATTACTATTCAATCTTTTTGTAAATGGCTTACCAATGCTTATCTCAACAGATGTAACTGAAACCTAATCATCAAATGTTTTACAATTTAGGTACCGGAATAATAAAAATAGATTTAGACGGAAACAAAAGTTTAAAATGTGATTGTGATCAGGATGACTTTGAAACCTTTCCTCATATATTGTTACAATGTTCAAAATATTCCTCTATAAGGAAACATTGTATTGGCTGATACTTCTTGAGCATTAAACTCTCATATGAAGACACACTTAGAATTCTATTGAATCCTCTAACTGAGGTAGTCACTGTTAATCTAATAAAATGTTTAAAACTATTTTTTCTCATATGATGACCAAAACTAAATCATTAATCTAAGAGTCATCTTTTGGTTTTTGTACCCCCGGATTTATGTATCTATTCTCATAAATTTGAAAACCCTACATCTCATTATGGAAATGTTCCATTGGTAGGCAAGTTCTTATGACAATCCAACCAAAAGCCTATTTTATCCATTTAGTTTGGCAGTAGGCGATTATGGGCCTACTACACTTGTGGCATTGCTGGACATGGAGGGCCCCATATTCAGAAAACTGTGCTAGCACTAAAAGTGAACAGCCCTTGTGCTAGCGCTCGCATCAGTCCCTACCCAAGGTATATCCAAAGTCATTGTGCCAGGTGTATTACCATTCAATATAGTGCTGAATATGTGTTACACCAATGAATTGAAGTGGTGCAGTGCAGTGCATTTGGGCAGCTCTGAATATACAGTAACACTGAGGATAGCACTGAACACTGGAGGTGGCTGTGGGTGTGAGAGAAGGGCACCAATGAAAGACACACAATGCAGTAGCATAGGTATCAAAGCAAGTGTTTATTATGTACAATGACCAATGGCACATGAACAAAGCAAAACAAAATAGAGATGCAAAACAAGGGCAACTGCCCATAGCGAAATGGAGGGGGGGCAAAGGAATAAGGCACCAGCCCATCATTAGAAAAGGGGCGACACAAGAAAATAACCAAGGAACAGCCTGTCAGGAGAAAAGGAGGGGGAGGGCAAAATAACTAGGGCATTGCCCATCAGGAAAAAAATGGGGGTAACATAATAATAACAACAAACAAAACAAGGGCACCAACCCCATAGAAAAAAAACAAAACAAGGATTCCTGTTTGGTATGCAAAAATTAATCAAGGGCAACAGCCCATTAGGCAATTGAACATTAGATCCATGACCCATCAAGGTGCTGCAGACAGTGATGCTGGCAGTGGCTACTGCCATAGTTCATGATCAATTGCTGCTGGAAGGCTCTCTATTGCATGGATGCAGTCCTCTATCAATCAAGCCAGTAGCCACAGCAGGTGGACCTGTCACGTAAGTTGGTCATCCCTTTCATCCTGCATCAGCAGATCCTGCCAGTCCATCCCAGCTCCTGCATCCCTCTGGGAAGCGATGGAAAGAAATACACTGAAATTAGCCTGCAGCACACACATGATGAGGAACACAGGAGTGGCATAACATGCATAACAAATGTACAGTCAGGCTACACATGGCTCACCATGACACACACAGGGCAAGGGATTAAACAGCTGTAAAGGAATGTGTGTGGCACACCAGAAACAGCACTGTGAACTCAAACAGTAGAGGACTACACATGGAATGAGTGTGCCATGCTGCATCACAGCATTACAGCACTGTGCAAGGGACAAATAATACCAGCAGGCATGCCAGATGTAGAACTGTTGCACAAGTAACAGCAGCACCAAGTTAGGGTGCAATAGGCTGTGTAATGTCCTGAGTTGCTTGGAGCCTCACACATACCCCTCACCCTGCATACCAGCCATGCAGCACACAAGCCAACATAAGCATGCAGGACAACAGGCAACTATGAGCCACCCTTTTTAACTGCAGGGTCATGACCTGGCATTCACGTGTTACACACAGCACAGCTGTATATGGGCAGCAGCTGGGGTAACATGTGAATGCAGTGGTGTTCTGTGGAGGGGGAGCATTGTATGCTCTCAGTCTTGTCATCACAGTGCTGATGTGGGATGCAGACCCACCTGGTGCACCCTCCTGACACAGAAGATGTCGATCCCCCCTCCCAGGTATAGGGTCATTACTCATACAGAGCCACTGCAGGACACTGTCCTTGCAAAGACTCACTTGTGTCCAAGTGTCTACATGGCTCTGCCCTTGTGAAGTGGAATAATTATACTCTAGACATCATTGTGTTTATTAGACACTACCGATTATGCATCACAATGTCAATCATATATGATAAACTGCTTTCAGTGTCCACCAATGCCTCCCCTTCCCCTGACCCCATGCCACATTATTCCTGGCTATGTTGAGATGCAGTGGTGTGACATGCAGTGCACACATCACTGGAGATGATACTGTTGCAGGAAGACTACCACTGTTGCTGTATGATGCACATGACATGACACAGTGGTGTACTGGTAGTACACTGGTCAATGCCTACCTCCAGAAGATGGATACGCATACATAGTCCTGAGCATGTGGCACAACAGACTAGATCAACACTGACAGGTTTAACAACCGGGGATGTGAACATTACCACCAAATACCTGGTGCACCAGGTCAGCAACACAGGGAACATGCCACTGCACAATGTACGGCATGACAAGGCACAGTAGACAGACACAGGGCATAATGCCTGTTGCAAGCAAGTTCACAACTGTAAACTGTACAGACCATTACACAACATGGTGTCACTTTTGATGCAATGCCTCAAGTGAAGATTGAGTGTCCCCTACCACAACTACATAGGTGAAGCCCCCACAGGCATGCATGCAGCCTGGCAAGTCTAACATAGACATCCATCTCCAACTGCAGAAGCCTGCAGCATAATGTAGACATGCAATCCCGAGTGTGTCACGCAATGCAGGGTACTTACATGGATGCCTTTCTGTAGCATTGTTCTGCTGGGCCCCATCACAGCCTGGCAAGTCCTGTAGGTAGTCCTGTCTGCACCCATGCTGTTCCTGGACCCTGGCCTTGCTCTGCTAGCCGCTGAGGTCTGTGGAGGAGGATAAGGGGAATGTAATCAATATTACACAGTAGAACTTATTGCACAGTACAATAAACCATGAACAATATACACGCCCATGTGCCAGTACTGTGCACCAGCTGTCACATGTGCATGGTGTGGCTAGACAGGACCGCGCAGCCCTACATCTTACTGTTATTAACTGCTATGGCACCACACACATACAGGTTTTCCATGGCCTAGCTGAAGAAGGAATGTTACATCACACTGTTGCAGATATGGCCTAGCACAGTGTATGCAAACCATGTAGTGCCCCATCTAACCATCCTTCCCACCTCTGCCCAACAGACACATACATGCCAGCTACAAGCCATATACATGTCAAAGTATGCAGTATGATACATGGTACACCAGGCACCATACAACAGTGGCACAAGAAGCATACCTGTGCAACACATAGGTGTATGCAAACACAGTGGCCAGTGCAGGAGTAGCACATATTGTTCAATATAATAGTACACCATGCATTACCTTGCATATGCATACCAGCACCCATTTTTCATAACACTAACAGTGAACACAGAATGGATGGTGGACATATCCAAATGCTGTTGGTGACACCTACTACATGTAGAACATGGTACATACTGCATGACTGTAGCTTACAATGGGTATTTACCTGTATAGTGTACGATACCTCTTAGAAAATACTAACTCAACTAGGTACATACATTAAAAAGTCATCACCCTGACACTGCAGCAATGTCGCTGTGGTAGCACACAGTTATGCTTCCATAGCAGTTGGATGCTTCAGGGATCCACAGTAGGTCCTGCAGTTTACAAAGTATTAGGGACAACAGTTGGGACAGTGGGCCCATACAGCTGTATCTGTAAGATCAGGTCATACAGTGGAACAGGTCTCACAGGATAGAAGGAACGCAACAGGGACACACAGGTACAGTGCACATTCCCTCGTGGACAGTGACCCAGAGGTATATTATCAAGGAAACAGTACTGCACACAGGACACTATCCAAACCATAGATAGAGCCATCAGTACTCACCTGAGATTGGCATGATTCAACTCCATGCCATCGCCCACTGCTGCTGCAGGTGCCATGCTTCCTTCCATTTGAGATCTGAGAATCAATGGTAACATTGGTCACCTGTCCAGGTGATCCCAGTGTGCCTGGTGAGACACTGACCCACAGAGATCCACACCTCACACCTTTGCCTGGGTGAACCAGCCCCCTCATCCAGTAGCTAGTTCTCCCTGGCCATCACAATGTCAACAAGATTGACCAGCCCTTGTGTAGGGCATTACTGATCCCTGTGCAGTACAGGACTGCTTCTCATGCCTGACTTTCTGGTTATTTGCCTTTTCTTTTCATGCTCCAAGCCCTTGACATATTCTTGGACTTATGGGTGTGCCCTTTCTGTTTGTGCAATACATTTCCAGATTAAAGTTGTGCTAATGTCGAGCAGCACAGCACAATTTACAGTTTCAGTGGGGGGGGGGGGGGTATGCACATGGCAGGCATGTGGTGGCACATGCACAGTGGATGCATACATAGGGCTGCATAGCTCTGAGCAATACTATTGTGCAATGGCATAGCATGTGTGCCTGTGCAGTATGATGATGTCGTTCATATGTGGCATCATAGATCTATGCACTACATTTGCACATTTCACTAATGCAATATCAGCACTAGCACAATTATGATAGCACTTGGAGGAAAGCTGCAATAGATTAGCATGCCTAATTGCACCTGGGAGCATATAAAAGGAGCAAAGTGCACCACCTAGATTCTGCAGCAGAACTGCAATGGGTGATCATGGCACTGTGTGTATTCTGTACATGCCTTTTGACTATGACTGTATCTGCACATGGGCAAGCTTTTATCAGGCAGGCAACCAGCTGTGTTGAGTCATGCAATGACAGAACATTTACATGTCCCTGCCAGGGGTGGAGAGGCCTTCACCCCAATGTACCATCTATCTGTGTTGTGCTATATGTACACACTGTTCAACTGCATTCTACCCCCATGTTCAGCATGTACCATGGATGAAACAGAGAGATTACAGGCCCTCTGCTTCTCCAAGATTGAGTTGCAGGTGCTGACACAAGCCTACAAGGCCAGGGAGAAGATCTTGTCTTGGAGGCAGAGCACAAATGTCCAGGTACAGCAGGCCTGGGTCAAAATAATGGACATAGTCAGTGCTGTTGGTGGCTGGAACAGAATCATGGAGGTGGTGCATGAGTGCTTCAGGGACATGAAGAGGTAGACAAAGGAGGTCCTGTTGATCACACTCAGGAAGATGCATGCAATGGGAGGGGGGGTTCACAGGCATTGGCAGCTGAATGTACCCAAGCCCCTGCAGAGGAGTAAGAGCCTCTACCCTACAGCCCACAGAAATATTAGTGCCAGGATGTGGTTATGAGAGCCAAGTGGGACCAGCCCAGCCATGTGAGTGACCGACTATGAACAGTCCCACTGAACATGTGTGTATATACAGTATGTGTGTGTATATATGTATGGGTGCATGCATATGCCAGTGCTGTGTGATACACTGGCTGTTGGCCATGCAATTGTTTCTGTGTCTCCTGGTGTATAGCATCTGTGCAGTAAGGGGGAGCACATGGCAACCATCTGTGAACTAGGCCAGGATGTTGTCACCAGTATAGATTGCCTGTGAGCCACAGTGCTGGAGATTGCAGCCATGGTGGCAGGCATTGCAATTGGGTGCCATAACCCAGCTAGTCCAGTGGGGGTAGTGTCACCCCACAATGGACACTGCAGCATATGCCCACACAATGCAGTGCCAGAGCACAAACTCCTGGCACACCAGGGACACCTAGGACACCATGAACACCAGGACACGGCCTGCTCTCAATGAAGTCAGTACTCTGTGGGATCATGGCCAGGAGCAGCTAATACTGTCCCCACACTCATACCCCATACTGTGGAAGATAACCTCCCCAACCGTACTGGGTACAGTGTGCACATACTTTATTGCCTGTATCCAGGGAGGTGGTAGGGGACACACTTAGGGTGCAAACTGCCCCCTCTCCCACATCTGCCCCTCAGACACCTTCAGATTACCCATGTGTCACTGCCTCACCACTTCAGCCTATTCTATCCATTCACCTCTGCCTGGATGGCCTGTATTTCTGTTTACCACCCCCCCCACCTAAATGGCATGTATATTAGTTTACTCCACTTTGGAACCCAATTTGCCTGGATGGCATGTATGTTTTTGCATGCCCCTTTTGATGACACCCCTTGCTTAAATGGCCTCCATTTATGTTCTGTTATTATTTGGTGTTAATTTATTGACAAAACATATTACAGTCTATTGCGTGGTCTGTACTCACCCCCTGTGTCCGAAGAGGTCTGTCATGAGATGGACACCATACTTCTCAGCCCACCTGACCATCTTGGGTGTCATGTTTGTCAAGCTGCTCCTGTATCCCCTTGTCCTCTGACTCAGAATCCACTTCAGGGTGTTCCTCTGGGGCATATCTCATGGTTGAGTGCCATGTTGTGTAGTGTACAAAAGGCAAGAAAAATGGCATAGTTCTTCTAAGACGTGTATTGTAGGGCACCATCAAAATGATCAAGGCACAGGAACCATATCTTGTGCATTTCAAAAGATGCACTCAGTGATGTTTCATATAGCACTCTGGGCCACATTGTACCCATCCTTTGCAATGGATGCAGGTCATAGAACAGGTGTGAAAATCCAGGAATGTGGAGGATATGCACTCTCTGCTGGGTAGGTAAAGAGAATGGGTTAGTGTCCTTGTCTGCAACATTGGGATGGGGGAGAGGTCTTTTGGGTATACTCACCAATGAGGGGACCATTTGGGATGTGCCAACCTTGAAAGTTCTGACACAGAATGGAGTTGTGTCAGATGAAGGCGTTGCAGGCACTGCTGGGGTACCATGCCAGGACATCGCTGATGCACCCTGTTGCATCACACACCACCTGGTAATTGATGGAGTGGTATCCCTTCTGACTAACACAGGCATCCACTCCTACACTGGTGGATGTCTGGATGGCAGCATGGATGCCGTCAATAGCACAGACTATAGCTGGTAGGTGCAAAACTCAATAGAACTGTTGTACAGTTGATTTTGCTTGTCTGCAGTTCAGGGAGATATAATGAACTCCCCAGCATAGGACAGCAGAGCATCTAACAACTGGCCCAACAGCTGCGAGGTTGCTGACTGAGAGATACTGGTGGTGTCCCCCACCATTGTCTGAAAGGTTTCAGTGGCCAGGAAACACAGTGCAGCCATCACCTTGAACTTTCCAGACTTCACTTGGCTATGCTGGGTGTCTGGCTGAAGCTAATTATGTAGCAGCTCACACAGCTGCATGACCATAGGCCTGTTGAGCCTGTACCAGCCTGTGATCCAGTCACCCCAAAGGACTACAAATGTAGCTCATGGATGGTACTGTCTGTTTGAAGCACAGAACCTCCATGGCCTGAGTCCAGGGTGGGCATTGGCTCTCTCCTCATGCTTCATGATCTGCTGCATTAGGTAAAAGATGTGTGCCACCATGTGAGCCATCCTGGTGTGTGGCAGGCAGTGTCTCTCATGACTCGGCAGTTTGCCCCAGGTTTAGACTGCCTTTTTGGAGATGGTAATTGAACTACACTATTGGACTGCGCAATACTATTTGTGCAGTGCTAAAATATTGAATATCATGCTGCGTAGGTTACAGAACCCCAGTTTGGACACTGCATTTCATTACATCTATGCTAGTGTTTTTGCGCACATTGTGGGTGCAGTGATGCCCTCTGAATATGGGATTCCAGTGCTAAGCAGGTGCACCATGGGTGCAGACACTTTGTATGGTGCGCAAAGCATTGAATATTGGTTTGGGGTGTTTTGTTTGCATGCTTCTAAGTTGTTTTAATTATTGGAGGCATTTTCTAAAGTTGCACTGCAGTAGAATTTTATCATCCATATTAAACCAGAGAAAGAATTAGATAAAAGGGCTGCTTTATCTATATATAGGGTTTTTCATGCAGAGATTTCCTACCCCTCTTACGGTACATATAATTTAAATGATTTTACTCTAGGAATTTGTATTTGTAATATTCTTCATCTGAATCAATTTCTCTGTCAGACTGTTTACAGCTCCAAGAAATCATGTTACTGGCTGAGAATTTACAGAATATTGCAACACCTTTTTTTAATGCAGCTTTAACCAGTACTTTTCATTATCTAAAAATTTTCGCTGAGATGTATAATATATATTATTGTAAATATTTTTATATATTCATGTATTTTTATGTTTATATGTTTATTTTTGTAAATCCTTTTATATGTTCATATATGTTTTTATGTTTATGCATGTGTGACAGCCAGGATGCAATGCAGAAATGCTGCAGAATATTACATCCCTTACAAAAATATAGGTGTGCTGTGTACATGCAGAATGCATGCAACATGCTTAATTGTGCAATGTTTGCATGTGGTTCGCATACACAAAGTGAACCTAAGCGAACCAGGTCTATAAAGCAAATCAGGTTTGCATGCTACAAGCTTTATATGTGTACAGCAGGAAAGCTGGTGTGGACATCCTCTAAAAATTACATCAGATTAGCATGTTGTACACTTGACATGAGCACAGCAGTTAAACTGGTGTGAACATCATTTTAAAATCACATTAGGTTCACAAGCTGCATGCTTGCCATGTGTGCAGCAACTAATCTGGTAGAAATCTCATCTAAAAACACATCAGTTTCTATTTCTTATACTACTGTTAGCAATTAGAGTTATTAAAATACATTTTTATTTGAATTCCCATAAAAATTAGGCAAACTCATTAATTTCTGATCCTTTTGCAAGTTAACAGCTTTTGATTTGTGTCATTAAATTACCATTAATTGGTAAAATATTGTTTGCTTATTGCATTAAATGCCTAGGATATAGTCAATCAACATCCCCTCTTCCAAATGTATTAAGAGGGGCCTCTGTGTTGTGAATCCTATCCTTTTTGTTTTGGATCATGCAAATCCCTTATGCATATTTAGTGCTACAAATCTGTTTCTCCATGACTGTTTCATGTAACTTACTTTCCCTTTGTCATTCTGTATTGAGCATACACACTATGGCCATTCGCAGCAGTTGTTGTACTGAGAAGGGGCTTGAAAGCATGTACCATACCTCACATTTTGTTACTGAAATGAGGGACATGGACATTCAAACTGAGGGACAATTAGGGAAACTAACCCACATGATGATCAGGACACATCATGAACGTGGCGCTACAATGCCTCAGAATACAGTGGAAACCATTGCAATAGCACCTGAGAATGAATTTCTACCATTAAGTAGGGGTGCCTTTTAGGCAGGGCAGAGGGGGGCAGTTGCCCCTCCCCCATATTTGTGCCTAGGTTGTTCTTATGGTGTGGAAATAATGGCATTAAATTTGGATTTAATCTTTTGCACAATAAGTGCCCACCTGGCCTGTGTGTGCTCACACTGCAGGTACTCTCCAGACTCGACTTTGTCTGTATTGTGTTGTCCACTCTCTCCACCTACAGCAGCTGTACAATCACATGTGATTTAGATGAACTCCAGCCAAGAAAGAGTGCATGAGTCTTGCAAGTGCAACACTGTTTTTCCCTTCCACAGAGTAGACAGACTGCACAGTATGGCTTGAATGAGTCGGTGAGCACTGAACTCTCAATAGCAGTGTTGCTGTTGTGGCAGCATATTTTTTTTTATCTACACTTAGTGAGTCTCCATCTCCCCTGGTAGCTGAAGGGGAAGAGGGTGAGCTAGAAGCTAACTCAAGACTAGGCTGCCTGTTTACTCTGTTGGGCTCACCTTGAAAAAAAACCAGCACAGACCCCCACAGCAGCAAGCTAGGCTTAGCAGCAGTGGTGTGGGTGGCCTTCATAGGCCTTGATCAGTGCAGTGCAGCAGCAGCCACAGCAGCAACCAATCAAGAAGCAAGCAACCCAGGTTGGGTGGATTTGGCTGGTGAGGTGACTTGGTTGCGGACCATGTTGGGGACCTGTGATGGTTGGTTCTAGCATCCAGCTTCTGGTGGGGGTGGACTGAAAACTGAGCTGGTGGCACACTGTGCCAGGCTGTGGGTAAGTAAACATAAATATTTTTTTACAGAGAGATTGGAGAAGGAGGAAGGACTGAAATATTGATTTGTTTTTCACGTCTCTTCATCTTTGGGTGGCTTCATGACCCATGGGGCATGGGTATAGAATAGAATGGAGTCGGTGAGAAAAATCAGGACAAAGTTCTTTTTAAGGGGGTGAGGGGCAGAACACCAGTAAAAAAAACTGGTTAGTAACTGAGTGGGTTTAAGCCCAAATCTGATGCACTGCTCTGGGATACATACAGATGAAGCTTATGTATTTGAATTGTTCCTGATTTGCATATCACTTTTCAGTCAAAACAAATAAGTTGTACCTTTTAGAGATGTTATCTAGAGAGGTTCCTTGCATTCACAGACAGTTGAGCAGTATGGTATGCACAGACTATTGGAGCCCCACTATAGTCAGGATTATGCCCCCCCAGTGAAGCATCCCCATGCTCAGGCACATTATGGCAAAGGGCAAAGGAGACTGCAGGGGTGTGCACCATTGAAATGAATGGGGTATTATTTTATTACTATTTTATATGTTATTGATGGAGAGTTGGAGATTAATGAAGGCCAATGCTCAACTAACAAGGGCCTTATTAGTAGAACAGTAACCTTCATATTCTCCAACTCACCATCATAATGTATAAAATAGTAATACAATCAACTCCATTCATTTCGAGGGGCACGCCCCAGCACTCTGACCCATGGACATCATCTCTTAAAGACTCTTGCCTCTGGCTCCCTAGAACTCAAGTAAGAGACTTTTGAATTATATCTATATTTGGTGGGTTGTCTGTAGCAGCATGGTCCTACCCATTACAGTGTGTGTGAATGGGGGGGAATGGCCATGTTGGTGTGTGTCAGGTTATTGCTACTTTGTGTTTGCACATTGAAGTCTGATTGTGTGGAAGCATTCAAAGCTATGGAGAGAAAATAGTAGGCATACAGGCCAGACAGAGGTAATTAAGTGGGCTTGTGGGTAAGTTTGTGAATTTGGGATGAGAAAAACACGTGTTTCCACTGGTATGTGTGCTACAGTTCAACTGTGAAGCAGATGAGTAAGAAGAAAACTGAAAAGCTTAAAAGTGGCTACAAACATGCCGCATGTGTGCAAATGTAGTCAGATACAGTATGTACTGAAGTAAAAGTCAGCCATATGTGTGCAGACAGTATGGCTTAGTGGTTAAAGGCACTGAATTGCAAGCCAGGAGACTTAGAAGTATCAAGACCTGGGTTTGAATTTCCTCAACACCCACTTGTGTAGTATGATCCTGAGCAAGACACTTAGCTTTTTCATGTGCAGTGACCACTTGCATTTTGCAAGCATGCAACATGAGTGCAGTCTTTCCCAATTCAACATAAAAATCATGGTTTCCACACTTGCTTGCTGCACGCATGCCATATGTATGCAATCGGTTCCAATTTAACATTTAAATTATACTTGCTGCACACATATCAGTGGGCAGTTTTATGTGAGCAGCATGAAAACATTTCATATAACTATTTCTGTAAGGGATAATTCTGCAATTTACTGCAGGAGTGTAAATGTGGGTAGTAAGGAAGTCCAACACAGTGTCAGGAGGATGCCAAATAAAATAAGTATTTATTCATACAACAGTATAAACAAAAAGACTGCATTCGACAAAAGAAAATAAGCATAAACAAAAGTTCCAAGGTATACTGTAAGAAGACATCAACTAAAGGCATAACTGTTCAATACATCTTCAACAGAAAAGAAATTCCACCTAGAAAAGAGCTAGGGGTCAGATGGGATCACCTCCCTATCACCAACTAAAAAATATACTGTCAGATCAGGTCCTTTTATACAGGAGATCTATTAAACTCTGCCCCTTTGTACATCTAGGGACTCAAAATCATTCAAAACATTTATGTTTTTGTCTGGCATTAACAAAACATAAAATAGGGTGTTACTAGCATCGTAACCTAAGCAAATAGTATTAATAATCAGTAAAAGCCTTTCTAAGAGTGCATGTACTAGCAGTCAAGCCCCTCCCATCACTTCTAACTATAAACTTGCAGAAACAATGGCCACCTGGCCCTATAGATGAGTCAGAAGGATGAGGGAGAGTCTGGGCTGTATGAAACACTAGTAAAAGGTAAGGCAACGTTTTCTGGTACAGCAACATTAAAAGGTTTTCTACTGATAGGAATATTGCCTGAAACAAGGAAACCTAGAATACCAAAGCTTGTTAGTATACAAAAGATACTTTTAGCAGTAATTTTGTTGCCTGAAAAAAAAACAGAACAACAAAAATGTATTGCAGGAGCCTGAGGAGCCAAACACACCGACTCCCAGGCTCACATACTGAACTACTCGCGAGCACCACGCAGATTAACAGGGCTTAAACTGCAGGAAATATTGTTTGCAGGTCCAAAAAGCAAGTTTAAATGATGCAAACATATTATTTCCCTATGATAATTATCCCAGCAGTTTACTTTGTTACGAGAGCATCCTAAACAGCAGAAAAAACACTCAGCTTGTCTTTTATAACCTTGCAGTTGCTATTTCAGCCTACATAAACATGCATCTAAGCGTTTTTGTTTGAAAACGGGTGTGTCTTAACTAAAAGAGGCTGAATGTTAAAACAAACAGGCCCATTTCTCAATTTGCAAAGCAGCTCCCCAAGAGCGCACAGGAGCTTCTGCACGGTCGCACATTCATGCAGACGATCACGCACACCTTCGAGAAGACAGCTTCACACACGATCGAGCAGCGCTACTCTCAATTAACTTGAAAATGCAATCAGGAACACAGTGTAAACATGGAGGAGCTAGGACACTAGGAAAGAAGAGAGATACTGAGGACAACTACCGGTGGCCTTCCTGATAGTTGGGGAAACTAACAAAAAAGAGAAACAGGTTATTAAGAAGTAAATTATTGTTGCAACAGATTTTTATAAAGAAGAAAGTCCCTGCTCGTTCCAGAATGCACAGCCCCTATTACAAGGAGCCATTGTAAGTCAATGGCAATTAAGTCCTTTTGTCATGCAGAATTTTGTGACATGTCATTACTGCAAGTTGCTGCACCCCACTCTGTTTATTTATGTATATGCTTGTAATGACTCCAATGAGTCAAACTATAAAAGCATTTCTACTACTATTTGAGATGCTCTTGCTATGCTTGATTTTATTCTTTTCTGTGCTGTATATGGAGTTGTACAGTGTCAGCTTGGGGTCCGAGGTAGAAGAATAATATCTTAGCAGATGATAGAGTATTATCCTGTTTCCCTATATGTCAAGGCTTTTGTTTATATTAGAACCATTAACATGTACAGCCTGCTTGTTATGTGTGGAGATTATGGTTGACAACCCAGTTAGATTTATCTTGTATAATGTCAAAGGCTTAAATAGCGCAGTTTAAAGTACACAAAGCTGCATTACTTTAGTAAGGAGTGTCTTGATGTTATTTTTGTATAGGCCCCTTTTGCTTTGACCCATTTGACCACTAGAGAGCATGATCAATTGACCAGGTTTGGCTATCCATTGGTGGTGGCTTCTCTAACCTTGGAGGCAAATGCTGGGAATGGACATTTTATTTCCTCTACTACTCCATTGTAACCCCAGGTACAAATTATAAGACCCCAAGGGTCATTTTGTCCTGCTCCCTGGCCACTTACAGAATATATTATCAGCTGGTGGCTCTGGCCAGTGTATATATCTCTCTCATTCCATAGTGATAAGGCGATTCTACCCTGCCTTAGATTCTTCATGTCTTTCCTGATTTAGGTCACTACCTCCCAAAAATACCTGTGTGTGCAGCTGGATAATCTAGGTTACTGGATATTTGGTATTGTTTCCACCCATTGGGCTGCTCATTTACTCAATAGTCCTCCCTTAAAGGGAACTATATATGACTGAATTATTTTTTCACATCAGCAGAGGTCTAACAATGGGTTGAGGATTAGATAAATGGCCTAGAGTTACTCTCCAGCAATGCCACTTTAACATTATCTATGCAGCTTGGCAAAGCATTCAGCATTAACCTTTGGTGCTTAATCTCTCCCTCCTTCAGGATGATTCCATTGTTGAAACATTGGAAGAGAAACTTGCCCAAGTAAATGTAGATCATTCTGAACTGGACATCCTGGCCCAGATAATATGGGATTCGGTTAAGGCCATGACCAGGGCTGAAATAATGTCCAATACATCTCAGAAGATTCGGCAGACAAAGAAGTACACCTCTGAGTTGGATTTACTGCAGTCTTTGTAGGCCCTCCAGGGGGCAGAGGGTTGGGAGGTGGAAACACAAATTAGGAAGGTGAAACAATATCTGCAGGAAATAGTAGATTACTGGACCGAACAGGACCTGCTCTAGCTTGAACTTAGCTATCAGGACTGAGGTGCCCAGGGAACTAGAACCTTGGCCCACCACCTCAGAGCCCAGTGCAAACCTGCCTGTATCCTGCAACTTCATGACACTACTACAGGTCACCTGGTGCACAAGTAGCTTGCCTGCAGGCTATTCTCAGAGACTACTATAAGCAGTTATAATATGATATTGACCCTATGTCATTTATGGTGATCTGCTAGTATCTCTATGGCCCCATTCCCCCTGCCCCCCTATGAGATGAGGAATAAACTTAGATAACCCTTACCTCTGCTCTAATCCAGTTGGTTATTTCCCATATGAAATCAGGCACATGCCCCCTCTGATGGATTTCCAGTCGAATTTAATAAGATATTTTGGGATAGTTTGATCTGCCCCTCTGCATAGCACCTTTTTGGCCCTCCAAAAGTTGAAATCCATCACCCCCTACTCAGGAAGTATAAGAAAACACAGAAGGAGCAGGACAGAGAACTGTACCAGTTAAAGCAGAAGGAAGTGGGTAAGGCAGTCAGAATAGCAAAGGCCCAAACTGAGGGAAAGATAGCCAACTCAGTTAAGAAGGTGGGGGGATAAAACCTTTTATAGGTACATTAGGGAGCAAAGAAAGACTAAGGCAGGGATACTGAGGCTGAACAAAGAGGAAGGTGGTTACTCAGAAACATGCTACAATTATAGCCCTTTTAAAGCCTGGCAAGGAACCGAGTACCTTTTTCTCCTACAGCCCAACATCCATTTTGAACTTCAATTATAAATTGTTGACTTTGGTGTGGGCAATGGGGCCTCATGAAATCCTCCCCACACTTCTCTATAAAGATCAGTTGGGCTTTGTATGCCTAATATCAAACTCATGACAACCTTAAACAAACGTTCCACCTCTTAGATTCTATTCATACCAGGTGTAGTCTTTCCTTCATCTGGATGCAGAAAAGGCATTTGACAAGGTGTTCTGGAGTTTCCTCTGGAGCGCTCTGTCAGCTTTTCACTTCCCTCCATGCTTTCTTCAATTACTCAGAGCCCTCTACTTCTCACTGAAAGCATATGTTTGGATTTTTGGCTGCATCACTGATCCCTTTATCATGGAGTGGGACACCTGACAGGGCTGGCCTCTATCCCATATTTTGTTTGCCATTTAAATATAACTGTTCACTTTTGGAGTAATCCCCAGGTAAAGGGTGTACCAGTGTGGGGGATGGCATTCAATATGGCTCTTTATACAGTTAATATCTTAATAACTCTTTGAACGATGGTGTGGCTAGTGAGCAACAAAGATGGCAGCCTGATCTCAACTCTCTTGTCTTCCTGACTTCATTCCTTCACCATCCGTTCTCCTCAACAATGTTTTTTTACTGGAAAGCTATGTTGATTCATAGCTATTGTTGACAGCTATCACCCAATCACTATTTGATCAGTTTGTGGCAACATTCTCGGCAACAAAAGCCTGAATACTGTTGAGATTCTTCTGTGTATCTATAACACCAGGGCCTCTTCCGAACATGGCATCAGCACCTACTTTGGAGAAAATAGAAAATATTGTTTTCTCAGTTACTTACCAAAATTCAAGACATTAAATAACATTTGTTGTCACAATCTGAACAACTTCAGGTATTATCTATAAAAATGACAGCTAATGAGCAGCAGATAGTGCAAAGTGAACAGTTCTACCAAGAGCTATGCACTGTCCTTCATGAATAACGTACTACTCTTCAAATTCTGCAGACCAAACTGGATGACTTAGATAATCGTGGTCGTTGCAATAATCCAAGATTTGGTGGTCTGCCAGAAAAAGACGAATTAGGAGACATGATCAGTTTCCTTCAACATAATCTGCCTATTATTTCAAAGCAATCTGGAGGAGCACAGTACAAAATAGAATGGGCCCATAGGTCCCTGGCTCTACCACCCAAACATGTGGATCCTCCTCAGCCTATTATTGCCCAGTTCCTTTGTCCTCCTGCTAAAGAACAAATTTTAAGTCATGCCCAGGAACTGGGATCTCTCAAATGGCAGGAACATAAAGTTATGATTTTTTAAGATTACTCAAAGGAATTAAAGCAGCAACCCCATGCTTTTACCAATGCCCATCAAGCTCTACACTGGGATGATAGTTCCTTCACTTTTCGGTGCCCAGTAATGTTAAGAATTGTACATAATGGGATCCAAAATATGTTTCATACTCCTGCTCCTGTCTTAGATTTCTTTCAATGACACTGGCCTAAGTCTATGCTGAGGTCCTACCCTCAAACTCACCACAGGGGGGAAAAGAGGTACCCTCACCCACACTCATGGAGGTGAACCCTGCTCCAGCCATTGAACACCACCCTACTTGTACTACTCAAGTGACATTGGAAGATCTCTGGATGATGCCTCCAAGACAAAAGTACAAAAATCAACATTGTGATGGCCCAAAACCATCAACATTCCTGAGAGATCCAGACATTGCTGCTGCAGTAACACTTTGTAGGATACCAGAAATGAGGCTTTCCTTTTGCCTACTACTAACTGCTACACTCCATTGCTTGTCGAGGCCCCCTCTGATGCACCAACATAGAAACATAGAAACATAGAATTTGATGGCAGATAAGGACCACTTGGCCCACCTAGTCTGCCCATTTCCCTACCTAATGGATAAGCTGCAGATCCTAGTTAACCAACAGCCTACTTCCTCCTACCCTCCACTAGAATTGCCTTATATCTGTCCTATGCATTCTTGAATTCCCCCACTGTTTCTGACTCTACGACCTCCTCAGGAAGGCTGTTCCATGTATCCACAACCCTCTCTGTGAAGAAATTCTTACTCACATTACCTCTGAGCCGTCCCCCCTCTATCTTCAAATTGTGCCACCTTGTTCTTGCAGATCTCTTTTTCTGAAAGATGCTACCCTCTTGGACTTTATTGATTCCCTTGAGGTATTTGAAAATGTCTATCATGTCCCCCCTCTCCCTCCTTTCCTCGAGGCTATACATCTTTAGTTCCTTTTGTCTTTCTTCATATGTCTTTTGATGCAGACCCTGCATCATTTTGGTTGCCCTCCTCTGGACAGCCTCCACCCTGTCTATGTCTTTACAGAGATGGGGTCTCCATAACTGTACACAGTACTCCAGATGTGGTCTTACCAACTGTCTGTACAAAGGGCCAACAACTTCCTGTTTTCTGCTGGTGATGCCTCTCCCTATGCATCCCAGTATCCCCCCAGCCCTCCTTACTGCCTTCTCACATTGCTGGCCCACCTTTAGGTCGTCTGATATGACTATCCCCAGGCCCCTTTCCATTTTTGTTGTTTTCAGTATCTCACCCCACATTGTGTACTCTTACCTTGGGTTTTTGTTTTCCAGTTGCATTACTTTGCACTTCTTTGCATTGAATCTAAGCTACCATATATTTGGCTATTCCTCCAATCTTGCCAAGTCCCTTTTCATCCTTTCCACCCCACCTTGTGTATCAACTCTGTTGAAGATCTTTGTGTCATCAGCAAAGAGACATACTTTCCCTTCCAGTCCCTCTGCAATGTCACTTATAAAGACATTAAAAAGGACCAGCCCCAGTACTGAACCCTGCGGTACTCCACTAGTAACCCTCCATTCTTCACTGTGGACTCCATTTACTATTACCCGTTGTGTCCTGTTGTTCAACCAGTGTTTTACCCGGGCTACCACCCTGGAACCCACTCCCAGGCTGGCTAATTCATTTATGAATCTTTTGTGTGGGACTGTGTCAAATGCCTTGCTAAAGTCTAGGTAGGCCATGTCCACAGCCCCTCCCTGGTCTACTGCTTTGGTCACCAGTCAAAGAAATCAATTAGATTTGTCTGACATGACCTTCCCACTGTGAATCCATGCCGCCTAGGGTCCTGTGCCCCACTGGCCTCTAGGTACTCAACAATTCTTTCCTTCAGAAGTGATTCCATCATTTTCCCTACCACTGAGGTCAAACTGACAGGTCTATAGTTTCCTGCCTCTGTCTTGCTCCCACTTTTGTGAAAGAGAATCACATCCACCCTCCTCCAGTCCTCAGGTACCACATCATCCTCCCATGATTTATTAAAAAGGGTAGTCAGTGGTGTTACTAGTTCTTTCCTTAGTTCTTTTAGAATTCTGGGGTGAATCCCCCATTGATTAATCCACCTTTAGTTTTAAGAGTTCTTTCAGAACCCTTTCTTCTATGAAAGGATAAATATCAACTCCCCCCATCCAGAGTGCTTCTATTGACCAGATTAGGTATTTTCCCCTGCTTTTCCATTGTGAATACTGAGCAGAAGTATTCGTTCAGTATCCCTGCTGTTTCACTGTCGCTATCTGCCCAACCACCTTCCTCTTTGTTCAGCTCAGTATCCCTGCCTTAGTCTTTCTTTGCTCCCTAATATACCTGTAAAAGGTTTTATCCCCCTTCTTAACTGAGTTGGCTAGCTTTTCCTCAGTTTGGGCCTTTGCTATTCTGACTGCCTTAACCACTTCCTTCTACTTTAACTGGTACAGTTCTCTGTCCTGCTCCTTCTGTGTTTCCTTATACTTCATGAATGCTATCTTTTTGTCCCTTACCTTCCCCACCACTTCTTTTGAGAACCATAGTGTTTTTTCTTTCATTTGGATTTGTTTATTCGCTTGTTGCTTCTGTGTTGGTGGTTTTGATGTTTCCCCATTGTTGCTCCACCCCACCTTCTTGCTCATTTGCTAGTGCTTTTCTGAGGCGCTCTCCCATTTTGACAAAATCAGCCCTCCTGAATTCCAGTAACTTCACTTTTGTGTGGCTTGACTCTACAGCTAAGTTTATCATGAACCACACTGTTTGGTGGTCGCTTGTTCCCAGATGGCTACCCACTTCGAGATCAGAGATCCTCTCTCCATTCCCATTTGAGAGTACCAGGTCTAAGATTGCTCTCTCCTGAGTGGGTTCCAAAACTAGCTGGTTGAGACATGCCCCCTGTAGAGCATCAAGAATGGCCCTGCTCTTGGATGTGGCTGCAGCAAAGGTGCTCCAGTCAACATCTGGTATATTTAGGTCCCCCATCAGCAATATATCCCATTTCTCTGCCATCACAAGGATGCCTTCTGTCATTTTCTTGTCCATTTCCTCCCCCTGAGATGGGGGTCTTATACAACCCCTGTGCAGATTGTGGAGCCATTTCCAGTCTCCAGGGTGACCCACAGTGCCTCCTCTCCTCCCTGTTTACCCTTTAGTTCTGTTGCTTTGATCCCTTCCCTTACATAGAGAGCTACCCCTCCTCTTCTTCTCTCTTTGTCCCTTCTGAAGATTGTGTACCCTGGTATGTTGACATCCCAGTCATGGTTCTCTGTGTACCATGTTTCTGTGACTGCCACAATATCCATGCATCCCTCTTCCATCAAGGCCACCATTTCAGGGAGCTTTTTACCTAGACTATGAGCACTGGTACTCATTACCCTCCATTTTTTTTAGTTATTCCCCCCCGTCCCTTCTGCCTTTGTCTTTTTCTCCATTTAGCCTTGCCCTTCTCCCTATCAACTGCTCTATCCTGGTGTTTACCTCACTAATTACTCTGATTTTTTGGGGGGGCTAGGGTTTCCCTTCTCCTCTTCAGTGCCTCCCCCCTTGGCTAGTTTAAATGCTTGCCATTGAAGCTTTTAAACCTATTACCTAGGATCCTGGTATCCCTCCAGGATAGATGCAGACCATCACACCTGTATAGGCCTGCATCCCTCCAGTTGGAGCCCCAGTCCCCAATGAAACCAAATCCCTGAGCTCTACACCAGCTTTTTAACCAGTCATTGAATCCCATGGTAAGGAGTACCCTAGCCTCATCCATTCCATAGACAGGTAGCACTTCTGAAAAAGTTACCATGTGTGCTACTTGTCTAAGGCCCCTTCCCAACCCCACAAACTCCTGTTACACTGCTCTGATCCCATTCTCAGCCAGGTCATTCATCCCTAGGTGGATAATGACATCCAGCTCCCTTCCCCTTGCCACTGCTCCCATGATCCTGAGGATTCATTTCCTGTCCCTCCAAGCCTTGGTGCCAGGCAGGCAGCTTACCTCTCTTTCACCTCCCTCCCCCAGTTCTACTCCCCTAACAACTGAGTCTCCCACAAGGAGTTGTTTCCTTCCCCTGTAGGGTCCTCGGCCACACTTCTGTGGGTCTGCATTGTGGAGGTTCCTAGAATCCTGCTTGGTCTCCACTGCAGGTGCCTCCATAGAGGAACCATGCTTTGTCAGAGTGGTGAATGAATTGTGGAGAGTCACAACTGGAGGGAGACACCTCTGTTCCACCACCCTCACCCTCCCTGAGCCCACCATGGTCCAACCACTCCTCTTTCTTGGCAACCTCTGAAGTAGTGGCTGTGGGCTGGGTGGTCCCTGGGTGGGGGAGCAGGTTTCCCAAATCCTTGCCAGGTCATCATGAACAACCTCCTCTCTCAGACCACAGAGGTGCCTGCAAATAGGGCAACAATGCAGTCTCCAGAATGTCTCCTGGAAGACTGCTACTCCACAGCCAGTGCATTGCACCACTCCACACATGTCTGTGTCCCTTCCAGTTACAGATGCTTTTTTTGTTTTTTGTTCTTGTTTTAGTGTGTGTATGCTTGTGAGTGTCTCTACCCCCTATTCAGTGTGCTGCACCTTTAAGGATATGAACAGGTGTATGTTGTTAGCAGTTTTGAGAAGTGATATCAGAGCCCCTGCTATAAAGGAAGTTATGCACTTGGGGTGGGTTGGGTGAGGGGAAGGGAAGGTGGGTGGGAGTAAACCTATGCTGTCCAGAAACAATCATCTACAACTCTTACCCTCCACCCTGGGGAGTGCCTGCCTTTCAGACACCTATTTCACAAAGGCTAAGTAACAGGTCTAGTCACAACTGACTGCAAATATCTTCCAGCTACAGTTCCTCCCTGGCAAATTAAAGTTAAAACTAAGAAAAGTCCATTTCAAAAACAGAGTCAATACAAGTTACTTACACAGGTCCAAAAAGTAATAATTCAGTTCAGTGAAGTCTAGAAAATAACCTCCTTGATTCAAATCTAGATTTAGTAGTTGCTGTATTGGTCCTTGCAAGAGTAGATCCAGAAGCAAATGATTTGATACCTTTTAATGGACCAACATAGATGTAACAACAAGAACAAAGTGCTCTAGCTTTCGGACCAACCAGTCCTTCTTCAGAAGCTGATGGCAGTTGTTTAGAAAATACAATACTTATAACAGCTAGATAATGCAGAGAAAAACAGAAAAAAATCCCCATTGGTTTAAAATAGTCATTTAAAAAAAAAACACAGAAGATGATGTCAGAGAAGTTTAACAGTACAATACTGCCTTCAGTCCGAAAGAACCTTGGGTACAGATGTGCTTGGTGGAACATACATACAAAGAATCCTACTGCATATAAATTTAATTGACATAAGATAACACTGCTGAAGCAGATAACTCTAAATCAAGCTATGAGTGTCACAGTTAGTATAAGGATGTGATTATTGAAAGGCAACCCCCACCCAGCTTAAAGACAAACTCAGATAGTTATAGGGCTCATGGAGTTACAATGTTAGCATCAAAGACAAGAATTACCAGTAAAGTTATCTTAAAAACATCAGTGCACACTGTGTGATGTGTAAAACCAAGCTGGACCTGTCACCCAGCAGTACTCTCAAGCTAAATAAAAGGCCCAAGAAATTTCAAAAACCTCAGGACTATATAAATAATAATTTAAATATAAATTGATAATATTAGTGTCAAACAAAAAACTCTAGCTGAGGAACCTCAATGAATTGTTCACTTGGGAGCTTAAGCAGCAGCCAGGTAGGAAAGAGGGCTGGAGTTATATTCTGTTTTAACTGAAATATTTGAATAGTTTGTAAGTGAAATTAGTTTTATGTGTTAAAAATTATTACCTTGAATTAGAAGTGTTACATTGTAACTTTGGTGGCTTGGGGATAGTTGTTTGGCAGGGATACTTAGAGGGAAATTTAAATGTGTTGTTTGCCTGGTGTTTGGGGGATGGGACATTAGCTGCAATTACCTTGTCTCTAAACAGGAATTAACTTGGCTTTCATTGTTCACTTGGGAGCTTAAGCAGCAGCCAGGTAGGAAAGAGGGATGGAGTTATATTCTGTTTTAACTGAAATATTTGAATAGTTTTAAGTGAAATTAGTTTTATGTGTTAAAAATTATTACCTTGAATTAGAACCTGGTTAAATACTGAAAAGCCACTGGGGGTTGGGATTGAAGGGCTGAGTATTTCTGTTTGGGACTGAAATGAAGCAACAGGAGCTGGTGGGCCTGTGACATCGTATGGTACCTGATGTCTGCTTACATACACTGTTAGTGGGACCGAACACATACTGGACTGTATGTGTTTGTGAGACTTGGGAACGTTATTGGTGGGGTTGAAATTGAGTTTGTAAATAACTACAGTCAGTATAGAGAGAAACTGTACTCCAGGGGAAAGGGACTGAGAAAGGGGGTGTGCTATTATAAACAGAGGGAAAATCAGGGTGGCCATATTCCACCATGGCAGGCATCTTTGGAAGGTTGTGAGGCTGCACAGGCTGTGGGATAGCAATAATTCTAAATTGGGCCTGGAGAGGGGAGGCCGCCCACTCTGTAGACAGCTATCTTGTATCAGGAGTGAGGTATAGTGTTAAGGAGTAAGCTGTGGGAGCTGGGGGTGTCAAGGATAAGGGATGTGGATATGGGCAGCAGAAGGGTGGGGCTGAGGGGAGGCTGGGGCAACGCCTGAAATTACAGGACGCTATGTTACAGCAAGCAGGAGGGGATATTAGGAGACAGAGGACCCTTAGATAGGGAAGTTGATGCTAAGGGAAAGCTGCACAGGGTGAACATTCTGAATACAAAGAGACTGGAGGGAAAGAGTCAGGAGGGGCTGTCGTGCGGAAGCCCAAACAGCAGACTGTGGGAAGGAGCTCCTAAGGTGAACAGTGCAAGAGAGGAAGAGAGAGGGTCAGTTTGAGAGATGCAGTCAGGGAAACTGGGTTACTTGATGGAGGCTGATATAGAGTGTCACAATAAATTTGAGCTACTAACAACCTAGAGGGAGGAAGGGGTTGGTGGAAATGAGGAAACTTATACAGAGGCCGGGAGGGAGTCGGATACCCATAGGGCATCACAGACCAGCTATGGAAAGGATAGACATAGTCCCAGAGGAGAAGGGAAACATATATGTTAAGCAAATGGGGAGATGCAACATATTCCAGACATGAGGAGGAGAGCATGTTGGAAGAAACTGGGAGACAAGGAGGTGGAGAGGAGCCCCTTCAGCTGGGAGGTCAGTACCAAGGATGGGGCCCTAGCTAAAGGGACCACAGAGAACCTCTGGAAGCAGGGGTACTATTACAAGGGGGGAGGATGGTGGTGTGGGGGAAGGGGAAACCATCAGGGCCAGGATAAATGGTTCAGATAAGAGAGGGTTAAAGAGGACACCTATTCAGAGGGGGTTTGAGTTAAGTGGGCAAAATAGCAAGGGAGGCAGAAAGGGGAGGGTGACAAGGGGGTCTCTAATAAGGCAAGAAGACTCCCATGAAATTGAGATCATGAATAAAGGGGGAAGGGGGCTAGAGGGCATAGTGGAGGTAACCATAAGGATGATGGTGGTGTTAAGGTTCTGTTACTGGGAGACTCGATGATTAGGGGTATCCATTGGGAGGACAGGGGTGGATGCCATAGCCAGGTGAAGGTAGTGAGTATCTCTGGGCTGACAGTGCACAGAGCAAAGTTCATGGTGTATGAAATGGTTAGGACTGTGGAGGAAACCGATTTCCTGTGCATTTGGGAACTAATGATCTAGAGGAAATAGCATTTGGAAATCAAGCAAGGTTCCAAGAACTTGCAAGAGTCTGTCGGATAATGGATGCAACATTTCCTTTTCAGAGATATTGCCAGTACCAAAGGCCTCAGTGGAGAAAAAAAAGCTCACAGAGGTTAATGACTGGCTCAGGAAGTGGAGTGAAGAGAATGGGTTGGGGGTGTTGGGGAACTGGAATGGAGTTTGGGAGGATAGGGACTATATGCCAAGGACAGGTTTCATCTTGCCCCATTAGGGAAGGAAGTCCTTAAACAGGGATGGCCGACTACATACAAGAAAGGTGGGGTTTAAACTTGTAAGGGGGAAGGGATGAGGAGGGCTGACCAGAAGCCCTCTCCTCCAGATGAGGGATAGCCATCAAGCCCAAGAGGGGAGGGGGGAAACAGACTGGAGGTGGAGGTTTCAGGAGGAGCAGGGGAGGATGGAAGTATAAGGAATCTGGGTGGGGTTCGACAAAGAGGATCAGGGATAAGGGGTTGGGGTTGGTGTTAGTAAATGCCAGGAGCTTGGGAAACAAGTTGCCGGAGTTCCAGGCCATGCTGTTCGAGGGGGTGGATGTGGCGGCCGTCACGGAGACGTGGGCCAACAAAAACCACGACTGGGACCTAAATGTACAGGGGTACACTATGCTTAGGAAGGATAGAAAGGAGGTCAGAGGGGGTGGAGTGGCTATGTTCATTAGAGATGATATAGAAATTGCTATGGTAGAAGAGGCAGAGGGAAACGTGGAGGCCTTATGGGTCACCTTACGATCCCCAGCAGGAGATAAGGTCAAGCTGGGAGTAGCATTAGGCCCCAGGATGAGTGATGTTCTAGAGGATGGTTTGCTGGACAAGATCATTGCCCAGTGTGGTCCAAAAGGGGAAGGAGTGGTGTTGATGGGGGACCTTAATATGCCAGGTACAAACTGGGGAACCATGTCCTCTTAGGTGGCCAAGGAGCAGAGGCTGCTGGATGGCTTCCAGGATGTGTTCTTAACACAGCATGTGATGGAGCCCACAAGGGAGGGGCATGTCCTGGATGTGGTTCTGGCAGATGAGGATCTGGTAAGGAACATAGCTGTACAGGACCCCTGACTGGGACTGAGCCACAATACTGTCTGGTTTCAAATAAGCATGGGGAGTGGGGTGAGATCTAGGACACTGGCAGTGGACTCATGGGGGGCAGACTTTATGGGCATGGGAAATATTCTCAAGGATCACTTGAAGGGATTACCTCAATGACAAGTGTGGAAAGGAGATGGAGGTCATAAAATGGGGACTTCATGAGGCAGTCAGGATCTCGTCTAAGTTGAAACGTAAGGGAGCAAGGTCATGTAAACCATGCTGGTGGTCCAGTGAGTACAGGTAACAGTCAGAGAAAAGAAAAGTGGCCTACAAAAAATATAAAACAACAAGAGGGATAGGATATGGAAATGTACCAGCTTGCATCTAGAAAAGTCACCCGTATGGTGAGGGGAGCAAAGTCCAGTAAAGAGCAACGAAGGGCACAGGGATACATGGAGGGAAAAGGTTCTTCCGTACATTGGGGAGCCGAGAAAACTAAGGGCCATCTCAGCAGATTGAGATCAGAAGGAGGGTGGATGGAAGAGGCGAGGGACCAGGCAGAGGTATTTAACGAGCACTGGCCTCTGTGTTCACTAGGGAGGGGATGGGATATCTACAAAACAAGGCATGAAGGGATAGAAGCGGCAGGGAGTGGGATCAGGGAGCAACAGAAATGGAGCAAGAGGGAGGGAAAGGTACCCCAGGGGTCACATCTGGATAAGGATAAAAGACCAGTAAGGGGAGGGATGGATGATGCTATCTCCACCAAAAGGGTGTAGTTAGCCCTCAAGGCCCTAAAGAAAACAAATCTCCTGGCCGGATGGCATTCTATCCGAGAGTACTATGGGAACTGGTGGACATACTGGCTGCACCCTGGTGGAGCTTTTCAGCAGGTCACTTGAGACAGGGAGGTACCTAGGGATTGGCAGAGAGGCACATGTGGTATCAATCCATAAAGGGGGGTCGAGGGAAGTACCAGGTAATTATAGACCCATCAGTTTGACCTCGGTGGTGGGAAAATTAATGGAGAGTATACTAAAGGAACGATTGGGGTGTACTTGGAGAAGGTGGGAGGTCTGGATGAGTCGGCAACATGGGTTTGTGCCAGGTAGATCATGTCAAACCAACCTTGTGGAGTTCTATGAATGGGAACATCAGAACTGGACAGGGGTAAGCCTGTGGATGTATTTGCCTGGACTTCAGCAAGGCGTTGACTCTGTCCCCTACAATGGTCTGGTGGAGAAACTGATGGGTTAAGAGTAGGCCTTGATGGTCAGATGATTGAAAACTGGCTAGCTGGACGCACTTAGAGAGTAGTGGTCTGTGGGGGCTCTCGAACCCTAGAGAGGTTGGTAGTGGAGTACCACAGGGCTCGGTCCTGGTCCGATCCTGTTTAATGCATACATATCGGACATCAGGAGGGTATAGGGTGTGAAATGAGTCTCTTCACAGATGACTCCAAGATGGGCAGTAGTTGAGGGAGAAGAGGAGGGATGGCCCTGCAAGGGACCTGACACCCTGGAAGCTGGGCTCACACATGGAAATTAATTTCAACATCACCAAGTGCAAGGTGTTGCATCTTGGTCGGGGAAACCCTAAACACAGGTACACCCTGGGAGGGAGGTGCTGGAGGCCTCAATAGGGAAAAAGACCTAGGGGTCATGGTGGATACATGTATGAATAACTCTGAGCAGTGCAGGAGAGCAGCTAGCAAGGCAAACAGGATGTTGGGATGCATCGTAAGGGGATCACCTCTAGGAGCAGAAGTGATTCTGCCACTGTGCAATGGACTGGTTAGACCACACACCCTGAGTACTGTGTGACAGTACTGGAGACCACATTTGAAGAGGGACATACAGCTCCTGGAGAGGGTACAGAGGAGGGCAACAAAGATGATCACGAGGCTAGGGATTTGACTTATGAGGACAGACTTGAGGAGCTCTGCCTGTTTTCATTGGAGGAGAGGAGACAGGGGACATGATTGAGGTCTTCAAGTACCTCAAGGGAATAAATAGGGTAAACATGGAGGGATCTTTAGACTAAAGCAGGAGGTATCACCAGAGGCATGGTTTGAAGTTGGAAGGTGGAAGGGTGAGGGGAAAAGAGGAGGTTTTTCACCGAGAGGGTGGTGGACCTGAAATGCACTGCCTGGTGAGCTGGTTCAGATCCACAGTGGAGGGCTTCAAGAGAGGGTGGGACAGACACAGAAAGTGGATGTATCAGATGATGGCCTGTCCCGGGGGGTGGGGATGGATGATAGGGGTTTCTAGAGAACAAGGGATGGGAGGGTCTCGGCACCCAACTAAGGATCTAGGTTCGAGCAGACTCGATAGACCGTAAGGCCTAATCTGCTGGCAAACAGTATGTTAGTATGTTAGTATGTTAATTAAGACCATGTAGCCTGATATGTACTGATGTCAATATATACTGAGAATGTAGCAACTTGATGTATCACAAGTGTCTAAGGAATCTGAAAAAGAGATAAAAATGTAATTTCTCTCCTCCTCTTCACACAAATAATACAACCTAACCCACCCCACATCACAATAATGTGGGTGGGGGAGATACATAGCTTAAAGGAGATGTTGTCTCTCTCTCTCTCCCCTCCTTTTTTCCCCTCTCTCTCTCTCTCTCTCTCTCTCTCTCCCACAAACACACACACACACACACACACACACACACACACACTCTCTCCTAGTGAACCTATATTAACTTCAGTCACTGCAATAGTTCCCCAAAGGAATACAACTTGTCTTGAAATCCTGAGTAGAAGGTCTTATGTCTCATAATATCTACAGAGTAAAACAGTAACACTATTTAACCGTGACTACTATCTGCAAAGTAACATTACCAAGGATACTAGATAGAACTACCATGAAATAAACCTGCCACCCTCCCCAGGATAAGATAACTAGAAGTAAATATAAAGTATATGTGTAAGACCAGAGGTCTGACATACACACATCCACAAATTACTACAATATTAGCCTAATGTAAAAGATCTGTGCAGGACCCCAACAAATGAGATCACACACCAATATATACAGAGTTACAAAAATTATATAACAACAGTATAAGATAACACTCCTGTATGTACACTAGCAGGCTGGGTAATCTGAATATGGTGCAATGGAATCAACTTCAGGCAAAGATAAAAAAGTAAGGAGAAATTAATATTCATTATGTGTGTGAAATAAAATAGTAACACATTATAACTCCATATAGCTAAATAGAGACTTACCTCAATGTGACAGCAAGCTCCACATCTGTTATATCACATACCTCACAACACATACCCTCACACATACATACACACATGCATCCACAGCCCACACATGCTGAAGTCCTATAATATGTCAGTTTGAAGAAGAAAAGGTCTGTGGATGTTAGTTTCTGTAGTGTCCCATGAAGCCAAGATCCACAGTTCATCCCATCTGCTACCATATTGAGATGTAAAATAAGTTTAATCTCAAAAGCTCGTCTCTGTTGTGTGTTTTGAGATTTCCTTTTAAGACCATTACAGACATATCTGAGACTGAGGGTCAGGCTTGGAAAGTGATCCACTGGTTTTTCAGTCTTCCTTGCTGTAATAGTATGTTTGTGTGAGTTCATCCTGAGGTGGAGCTGTTGGCGTGTATCTCCTACATAACCTGTTTGTGGACATCTCTTGCACTGAATGAAATAAACAACATGTTGTGACAGCCATGTATAACTCCCATGCACCTGGAATTGTCTGTTTTGTGATGTAACCACAAAGTCTGAGGTAGAAATGAGCCCACAAGTCTTACAGGGCATTGATTGCAGGGTCGTGTGCCATTGTGTGACATGGTATTCTGTTCAGTGAAAGTTTGCTCCTAATAATTAGGCTGGATAAATTTGGTGGTTGTTTAAAAGATAGTAGTGGGAGTTCCTTAAAAATACAATTAAGGGTGTCATCCTCACTGAATATTGGGTGGAGATCTTTAATAATCTTAAGCAGACGTTCAAGGTCTGGATGATATGTGACTACCAAGGGTATTCTTTCTGTAGCTTTCTTTTCTTTATATTGAAGTAGTTGTTGTCTTGGTACTTGCATTGCCCGTTCTGTTATCCTGTCAATTTTCCTGGAAGAGTGTCCCTGCTCCATAAATGTGTTTTTCAACATAGCCAAATGTGTATCTCTGTCATCCTCATTTGTACAATACGCTGACAATGAAGTGCTTGACTGTATATGACAGATTTTTGTATGGTTTGGGTGGTTACTTTTCCTGTGCAGGTATCTCTGTCTGTCTGTTGGCTTCCTGTAAATACATGTATGTAAGGTTCCATCCTTAGTGATGACTGTGGTGTCCAGAAAGTTAACCTTGGTGGTAAAGTACTCCAAGGTAAGCTTTATGATAGGGTGGAGATTATTAAGTTTGTGATGAAAATCTTTGAGTGCATCTGTGCCTTCTGTCCAGATGATAAACAAATCATCAATGTAACGGAAATAAGCTAGTGGTTTGTGGGGATACTGCCTTAAAAAATCCTCCTCCAAGTCAGCCATAAAGAGGTTAGCATACTGTGGAGCCATTTTGGTGCCCATTGCTGTTCCCATAGTTTGAACATAATGTTTACCATTGAAGTTGAAGTTGTTATGTGTCAAAATGAATTCCTTAAGTTCCCCCACCACTCCAGGGTTGATGTTTTGTTCTGGTCCTTTCTCCATGTATGTATTTAAGGCATGCTGCAATGCCATCTGTGTGTGGAATATTAGTGTAGAGGGATGTTACATCCATTGTCACTAAAATGGTATCAGGTGGAAATCCTTATAACCAGAAAGTACACGCAAAAGTGTGTAGTGTCCTGGATATAACTGTCTCTTTCCATAACCAGCAGTTTCAAAATGGTCTCTACAAACCCCTGAGATTCCTTCAGTCAAGGTACCATTACCAGAGACTATGGGTCTCCCTGGATTGCCAGGTTTATGTATTTTAGGCAGCATGTAGAATGTCCCTGGTCTGGGTTCACTCAGGGATGAGGTGAGTTGAGTCTCTCTCGGACATGGTCAGGAAAAGTTTAATTAAGTCACATAGTTCATCTTTATATCTTGTAGTGGGTCACTCTCAGTTCTCTGTAGTATGTAAGATCTGTTAGCTGTCTATTAACTTCAGTAATATAAATCCTCTCTGTTTAAAATCACCACTGCAGAGCCTTTATCAGCTTTTTTGATGACAATGTTGTGGTTTGATTTCAGTGTCCCTATAGCTCTCCTTTCTAGTGGAGAGTGGTTATAATGGGTTTGTTTTTGCCTGGTAAGGTCTGACCACTGACTTGTTGGTGGAAACAATTAACATAATTGTCTAGTTTTATGTTACGCCCACTTGAGGGGGTAAAATCAGATTCTTTTTCTTATTCGTTACATTATTGTTGTTTGCACTGTCTTCACTACCAGTGTTTCTTCCTGCCGTGGAAAGAATTCTTTAAGTCTCAATCTATGGAAGTACCTCCAGTTCACCACAAAACAGTATGTTATCCAGTGGTTTTGTTGGGCAGAAAGTGAGGCCCTTTGAAAGTACATTTAGTTCTCCAGTAGTCAGTGTGTGGTTGGACAAATTAACAACTGAAAGGTGCCCATCAGTATTGTGTTGTTGTTCAGTGACTCCATTATGTTCTTCATGGTTGTTAGGAAGTATGGTATGTTGAAGGGCATCTAATTTCCTATTTTTCACAAGCATGGCTTTTCTTAAGGTCCTTTGGTAGTTAATGTGCATCTCTCGCAAGATGTCCTAAATAGGTTCCCCAGACACCTTTCCAGAGTGGTAACAATTTCAGCAAACTTTGTTAAGAACAACTTTTGGGCATATGTCATGCGAATCCTGTGATTTCTCAGTTTCTCAGAGGTCCTATGACAAAGTTGTTCTGCTATATGTAGAATTGTTTTTCTTAATGGATTCCAAATAGTAAGACCTTTTAGGGATAATGTTTCTCCTCTTGCACTGGGTTAGAAAATAGATGTCACTGTCTAGCCGTGCCAATTTCTTCTTGATGTTGTGTAACTGCCATACTCTACGGTGAATTCCGGTATCTTCCATGTTGAAATCTAGATTTAGTAGTTGCCGTATTGGTCCTTGCAAGAATAGATCCAGAAGCAAATGATTTGATACCTTTTAATGGACCAACATAGATGTAACAACAAGAACAAAGTGCTCAAGCTTTAGGACCAACCAGTCATTTTTCAGAAGCTCATGGCAGTTGTTTAGAAAATACAATACTTATAACAGCTAGATAATGCAGAGAAAAACAGAAAAAAATCCCCATTGGTTTAAAATAGTCATTTAAAAAAAAAAAACAGAGAAGATGATGTCAAAGAAGTTTAACAGTACAATACTGCCTTCAGTCCAAAAGAACCTTGGGTACAGATGTGCTTGGTGGAACATACATACAAAGAATCCTACTGCATATAAATTTAATTGACATAAGATAACACTGCTGAAGCAGATAACTCCTAAATCAAGCTATGAGTGTCACAGTTAGTATAAGGATGTGATTACTGAAAGGCAACCCCACCCAGCTTAAAGACAACTCAGATAGTTATAGGGCTCATGAAGTTACAATGTTAGCATTAAAGACAAGAATTACCAGTAAGTTATCTTAAAACATCAGTGCACACTGTGTGATGTGTAAAACCAAGCTGGACCTAGTCACCCAGCCGTATTCTCAAGCTAAATAAAGGCCCAAGAAATTTCAAAAACCTCAGGACTATATAAATAATAATTTAAATATAAATTGATAATATTAGTGTCAAACAAAAAACTCTAGTTGAGGAACCTCAAGGAATTAAGACCATGTAGCCTGATATGTACTGATGTCAATATATACTGAGAATGTAGCAACTTGATGTATCACAGGTGTCTAAGGAATCTGAATCAACGTATTTGTGCAAATGAGGATGACAGAGATACACATTTGGCTATGTTGAAAAACACATTTATGGAGCAGGGACACTCTTCCAGGGAAATTGACAGGATAACAGAACGGGCAATGCAAGTACCAAGACAACAACTACTTCAATATAAAGAAAAGAAAGCTACAGAAAGAATACCCTTGGTAGTCACATATCATCCAGACCTTGAACGTCTGCGTAAGATTATTAAAGATCTCCACCCAATATTCAGTGAGGATGACACCCTTAATTGTATTTTTAAGGAACTCCCACTACTATCTTTTAAACAACCACCAAATTTATCCAGCCTAATTATTAGGAGCAAACTTTCACCTGAACAGATTACCATGTCACACAATGGCACACGACCCTGCAATCAATGCCCTGTAAGACTTAGGGCTCATTTCTACCTCAGACTGTGTGGTTACATCACAAAACAGACAATTCCAGGTGCATGGGAGTTATGCATGCATGTCACAACATGTTGTTTATTTCATTCAGTGCAAGAGATGTCCACAAACAGGTTATGTAGGAGATACACGCCAACAGCTCCACACTAGGATGAACTCACACAGACATACTATTACAGCAAGGAAGACTGAAAAACCAGTGGGGCATCACTTCTCCAAGCCTGACCACTCAGTCTCAGATTGTCAGTAATGGTCTTAAAAGGAAATCTCAAAAACACACAACAGAGACGAGCTTTTGAGATTAAACTTATTTTACATCTCAATATGGTAGCAGATGGGATGAACGTGGATCTTGGCTTCATGGGACACTACAGAAACTAACATCCACAGACCTTTTCTTCTTCAAACTGACATATTATAGGACTTCAGCATGTGTGGGATGTGGATGCGTGTGTGTATGTATGTGTGAGGGTATGTGTTGTGAGGTATGATATAACAGATGTGGGGCTTGCTGTCACATTGAGGTAAGTCTCTATTTAGCTATATGGAGTTATAATGTGTTACTATTTTTATTTTGCACACATAATGAATATTAATTTCTCCTTACTTTTTATCTTTGCCTGGGGATTGATTCCATTGCACCATATTCAGATTACCCAGCCTGCTAGTGTACATACAGGAGTGTTATCATATACTGTTGTTATATAATTTTGTAACTCTGTACATATTGGGGTGTGATCTCATTTGCTTGGGGGTCCTGCACAGATCTTTTTACATTAGGCTAATATTGTAGTAATTTGTGGATGTGTAGGTATGTCAGACCTCTGGTCTTACACACATACTTTATATTTACTTCTAGTTATCTTATCCTGGGGAGGGTGGCAGGTTTATTTCATGGTAGTTCTATCTAGTATCCTTGGTAATGTTACTTTGCAGATAGTAGTACGGTTAAATAGTGTTACTGTTTTACTCTGTAGATATTATGAGACATAAGACCTTCTACTCAGGATTTCAAGACAAGTTGTATTCCTTTGGGGAACTATTGCAGTGACTGAAGTTAATATAGGTTCACTAGGAGACAGAGTGTGTGTTTGTGGGAGAGAGAGAGAGAGAGAGAGGGGGGGAAAGGAGGGGGGAGAGAGAGAGACAACATCTCCTTTAAGCTATGTATCTCCCCCACCCACAATATTGTGATGTGGGGTGGGTTAGGTTGTATTGTTTGTGTGAAGAGAAGGAGAGACATTACATTTGTATCTCTTTTTCAGATTCCTTAGATACTTGTGATACATCAAGTTGCTACATTCTCAGTATATATTGACATCAGTACATATCAGGCTACATGGTCTTAATTCCTTGAGGTTTCTCAACTAGAGTTTTTTTTTTGACACTAATATTATCAATTTATATTTAAATTGTTATTTATATAGTCCTGAGGTTTTTGAAATTTCTTGGGCCTTTTATTTAGCTTGAGAATATGGCTGGGTGACAGGTCCAGCTTGGTTTTACACATCACACAGTGTGCACTGATGTTTTTAAGATAACTTTACTGGTAATTCTTGTCTTTAATGCTAACATTGTAACTTCATGAGCCCTATAACTATCTGAGTTTGTCTTAAGCTGGGTGGGGTTGCCTTCAGTAATCACATCCTTATACTAACTGTGACACTCATAGCTTGATTTAGGAGTTATCTGCTTCAGCAGTGTTATCTTATGTCAATTAAATTTATATGCAGTAGGATTCTTTGTATGTATGTTCCACCAAGGACATCTGTACCCAAGGTTCGTTCGGACTGAAGGCAGTATTGTACTGTTAAACTTCTCTGACATCATCTTCTGTGGTTTTTTTTTAAATGACTATTTTAAACTAATGGGGATTTTTTTCTGTTTTTCTCTGCATTATCTAGCTGTTATAAGTATTGTATTTTCTAAACAACTGCCATGAGCTTCTGAAGAAGGACTGGTTGGTCTGAAAGCTAGAGCACTTTGTTCTTGTTGGTACATCTATGTTGGTCCATTAAAAGGTATCAAATCATTTGCTTCTGGATCTCCTTGATTCAAGGAAGCTGTGGCTGCTTTCTCCCTCTCTCTCTGTCTCAGTCTCAGCAGACAGAGACCACAAACAACTCCAGTTATAAATCCTCAGTTCAACTAGGCCCCTTTCAGCTCCTCCCCTTAACAGACACCTATTTCACAAAGGCTAAGTAACAGGTCTAGTCACAACTGACTGCAAATATCTCCCAGCTACAGTTACTCCCTGGCAAATTAAAGTTAAAACTAAGAAAAGTCCTCCCCAAAAACAGAATCAATACTAGTTACTTTCACAGGTCCAAAAAGTAATACTTCAGTTCAGTGTAGTCTAGAAAATAACCTCCTTGATTCAAGGAAGCTGTGGCTGCTTTCTCCCTTTCTCTGTCTCAGTCTTAGCAGACAGAGACCACAAACAACTCCAGTTATAAATCCTCAGTTCAACTAAGTCCCTTTCAGCTCCTCCCCTTAACAGACACCTACTTCACAAAGGCTAAGTAACAGGTCTAGTCACAACTGACTGCAAATATCTCCCAGCTACAGTTCCTCCCTGGCAAATTAAAGTTAAAACTTTGGTTAGCGCCTGCACTTCCAGTAGCCCCACAGTCTGCCAGATCTTCAGCTCTTCAGGTCACCACCACACATGCCAAATCCTGGGCTGCAATAGTTTCTCAATCAAATACAGACCATGCTTCTGACACCTACCTAGATGTGCAACAGCAGCAACCAGTCTCTGAGGATGCAGTTTTGGCACATCTCCCTGCTAATTGACAATATGCTTATATGATGGCCTGGTAAGATTATAGTTCTAGGGTCAGTATGGTTTACAGGATCTTTCTGCTGTTTTCTATTACAGGCAGCATGCCTGTAGCTGACTCTCTACAGTTTGTCTTTATATCCCGGGTAGTATACCCAAGGATCGAGGTGATTAGCGTTTCCTTTACCATTTTGAACTGCTGTTAACTGTAAATGTATTACTGGTCTTATCTGGGTTTTGAGAATATGATTTTTGGACCATACATTACCCTGGATATAGATTTAAGTTTTTGCTTGTACCAGTACTGAGCGAAGTGGAATTTCTGCATTAGCATTCATTATGACCTCACATTCTCTCTCATTGCAGCAGTGGAGACAGGGAGAGAGCTACGTAACTTTCATTATTTTTTGTTTCATAGTCCACTGCCTTTTTAGACATATAGGAAGGAGGCCCAGTGTTCATGTCAATGTTTTAATCTGAGTATAATGCTTCTATCTCTGATGTTAGGGGATGGGAGAAAAACCCCTTCTATTGTGGGGTGTGTCCTATTAGGTGCTCTTCCCAGATATACCATTACACTATGGCATCGGATCTTGTACACACTGGTCCAGTTGGCTCTAGTGTCTGCTCAAGGCAGAGGTTTAATATATCAATTTGAACAGTGCTGCGATGGCTCATCACAACAGTAACAGCACGGATAATAGTGGATTCCCCTAGAAGTGAGACTGTAGTGTGAGTCAACTATTACTGCTTTAAATTGGGGTTCTGACTTTATATTTCTGGTACTCTCCTTGGGCTGTTCTATTTTATGTGTCTCCCTCTCCCAGCTTTTCACTTCTACATCCCCTTCAGGCTTTCTCTCTCTCTCTACCTGTCCATATTACTAGTCTATTCACTCTTCCCCCTTTACTTGGTTAACTATTAACAGGCTTCTTTACCATATGCCATTGTCTAATTTTAGTTTGGGCTTCATGTACCCACCAATTATTGATAGCCCACTGATGTCAACCTTCACATTGTAATTTTGATGCATGTACTCTCTCTCTCTCTCTCTCAACCACAAAGTGCGGGAATGATCTTTTGCTAATACAGTAACAGGGAGAGACTAATCAGAGCATACCTTGTGGATACAATTGCATAATCCCTGAAGTGAGCACTCTGCTGTCTAACTATTTGTATGACACACAATGAGTGGCAGACATCACTCCATACTTTATATATAATTCTGAATCCATTTTTGATGCTCTCCCTTTCATCATCACAGCTATATAGTGTTCTCCTCCTCTTATACTGTGCTATGCTGACTTCTTCAGCCCTCTACTAGCTGAAACTGAGTATCACTCTTCTCTGTCCTTTTTATCCTAGCCCATAGGACCATATGCTGACTGCTGCTGGACTTGATATTTTGAATCTAAATTTGATGTTATTTCACTTACTTTATCTCTCTTTATGTTCATATAAGCAATTTCTTCTCTCCATAATGTATTATTGCAGTATAAAATGCAGTATTCCCTGGTTTACATAATCCTAGGAAGAATATATTTTGGTTTCATTAGAGCTTAAGAAGGAGAAACTGACAATTAAGGTTCCCCTCTACCCCTTATAAAGATTAGTTCCATTAGGCTCCTGCCTTACTAGATGATTTGCAGTTCTTATAGTAACTGCTTTCCTGTTGGCTTGTTTATTCCCCCATGTGGTGTTGAGGAGAACCTAGAGTTCTGTTGTAGCCTGGTTCATTTTCTCATTTCCTCAACTCCACCACTTGCCTCAGCTTCAAATTTCAGCTTTACAAACTGCAATTATGCTTTCCATGTGTTTTGTGTTTAGTTTAATGTTGTTCAATGTTTTCTGTATTCCTGAAAGTGCTTTATCAACCTTCATAAACAGTGTTCAAGATATTCTACTGGTGGATCAAGGCATACCTAAGGTCCAGATGACTCTGGTGAGACTGCCCTTCTTGCTACACTGTCAATACCTGCTTGCTCTGTGTTTTCATTACATAATGCTACCCATGTTACTATTCTGCCTATGAATTATGGATTAGCTCAAGTGTCATACCTGGAATGTCCGGGGACATAATTTCCAAATCGAATGTAAGCAGATACTGATTCATCTTCACAAAATACAAACTCAGGTGGCTTTGTTACAGGAAACTAAATTTAGCAAGTCTGAATCTCAGAAACAGCAACGGGGTTGGTTTGGCCTTGAGATGCATAGTATTGCTCAATCTAAGAAAAGAGGGGTGTCCAGCCTTGTCCATAAAAAAATTGCATTGGACACTTCACAAATCACTTGAAGATACAGAAAGAAGGTGGGTTCTTGTACAGTTTGATACCTCTCAAGGCCCCTTTACTGTTCTTAACCTATATTCCCCAAATAATGACTCTCCTTGTTCATTGTCATACTATCTCACTTCGCTGAGCCACAAATCCCTCTACTAGTAAAAGATGATTTTAACTTAACTTTAGACTATATCTTAGACAGAAGTCATGGTAAACCTGAACCTGACACAGAGGCTGCCCAGGCTGTTCTGCTCTGGATGAAGGAACAAGATCTGACAGAAATTTGGAAACAGTGCACCCATAGAACCCGAGATTATACTTACCACTCTCCTTTTCATGGTAAACTCAGTTGCTTAGACCTGTGGCTCACCTCCCAGCACCATACTCCTTTGATCATGTCTGTTGCTATTAAACCATTAGTCATCTCTGTCCATGTGGCCATTCAACTGGAGGTACTTTTTGGCAGCTCTCCGCAGTGCTCTTCCACTTAAAGATTGGACCACATTCTCCTACTATACCCACAATTTGAAATCTGGCTTCGAACAGTAACAGCAGAATACTTTGCAGATAATGATTGCCTACCTTGTTTCTGTACTGTGGGAAGCATACAAATCTACTGTCCATGGCAGAATTATCAGATCTGTGGCAAATCACCATAAGGAATGTGAGAAGGAATTAGCTTCTTTAGAACATCGATTGGCTGCAAAAGAATCATTTTTTAAATCTAACACTCACAACCCCCTAAACAATCACCACTCCAGACAGTGATAGCTGCCCTCTAACGTGAAATGAATACACTTATTACTCGCAAAGCTGAACTTGCTATCCTCTGTCTTAAGCATAAATTATGGGAAAGTGAAGCAAAGAGTGGGAAACTGCTAGCCTACCATTTGAAAACACAGCAATCTGAGAAATATATCCCATCTCTAAAGAACAAATCTGGCCTACTTTGCACTAAGCCTCATGAGATAAATTTAGCTATGTCTGAATTTAATCAGCTATACTCTTCATTCTCCTTTTCCTCTTCACAGCAGCTTTCTCAATTTCTTTTTTTTAAATTCAGTGTTTATTAAGTTTCTATATAAAATGCCCAATATATTTATGTACATAAATGATTACATACAGGAAAATGAAAAACAACAACAACAAACCCTCCCCCCACCCAACAGCAATGCAGAGGCGCTCCATATCAATTATAGCAACTTAACTAGATTGAGTTAAACTAAATACAGCAAACAAAACATAAAAAGGAGACGGAATAACATAAAATACTGTAACAAAATAAAATAATATAAAATAACATGATCCTAATCTACCCTTTCCCTTCCCCCCCCTTGAGGTGCCTTATCAGAGATATTTATCTTTCTTTTATTTTCCTAAAGAAAGGAGAGTGAGTTGATTAGTCTTTTGTGTTAGTAAATTGAAATAACTTAGCTGGTTCTCAACATATCACACTGCGAAAGACTGCCATCTGTTATAGTGTGTACAAGACATGCATAGTTTCCCATCTTTTTTTGTAAAGACCCATTCAATTAGAGGGATAAGTTATGAAGGAGTTCTTGCAACCATTCAGAATACGAGGGGTGCATTGAATCCTTCCAATGCTTTAACATCACTTTTTTAACAGACTTAGCAATCAATGTGATGTGATAATTCCTGGTCGTGGTTGGGAAAACCTGAAAAATCATCTAGTAGGCAAACTTCCAGCATAAAGTAATTTTATAGGCCCAATAGAGGGTCTATTTTTGCTTTGATGAGGTTCCATAGGGGCATTATATTTGGGCATTCCCAGAACAGGTGGAATAGGGTACCTGTGTCCCCATTACATCTGTTACAAGTAGGGGCCCCTGCTCTTCCCATTTTATACATTTTTAGTGGGGTTAAATACATGTAATTCAGGAACTGCAATTGCATTAGCTGAAGCCTATCTTACGATATCAATTTATGACAGGATTCCCAAATTTTAGACCAATTGGAGGTAATATTCAGGTATAGGTTATTCCAATATGTAGAAATGCTGTCTGTTTTTGGGTAAACCAGCAGGTGGCGAAGAGTATATAGTGAGGAGACATCATGTGAGGCGGAGGCCATGCTCCTGCTAGTTGAAAGCCAATCCTTGGAGTCGGTGAAAGGGGGTTTCATAACAAATAAATTTATAAGCATGTGACGAATCTGAAATATCTGATATGCCCATTTATTGGGAAGGTCTAGTTTAGTTAAAAGGTCTGTAGTATTTAGCCATTCTTGGTTAGGACTGCAAAAATCCCATACTATGCAGTTTTTAATGGAAGAAATCCACTTATTTGAGATTATTTTCCCTCCTAACTTAAAGTTAGGATTTTGAAAGAGTGATTGGGAGAGATCCTGTGTATTATTATATCGTAATGTAGCGCAGAGTTAATTATGTATGTGAACCGAGTGGCCAAGTGGGCCATCACCTAATGCAACAGGCAGATTTTTGTATTTTATAAAAAATAAGGTTGTTAGACTTAGAACTGCTATGGTTGCTAGTTCTTTCTCTGTTATCAACCAGAGAGGGGTGTAGTTCAAGGGGTTTTGAGGGGTGGAAGGTACTGACCATCAAAATGATTTACTTAAATGACTATTCCAGTAGAATAAGGTAAAATGGGTAAGTTTTAGTCCACCTAAATTGTTGGGGGGGCACTAGTTTGTGGAATGCATGTCTTTGGGTTTTCCCTTTCCATAGAAATTCAGATATACTGCTGTGAATACTCTTAAACCACAATTTGGGGAGCCATAGGTTCAAGAGGATAAAAAATGCATGAAAGAATGTTCATCTTAATGATGTTCAGTCTGCCCATAAAGTTAATGGAAGATCTTGCCAGCGCTTTAAGTCTTGTTGGATAGTCTTGTGTAGATCCTCTAAATTTAGTTTCCGCATTTGTGTGTTGTTAGTTGATAGATGTATACCGAAATATTTTATTGATTTTGGAGTCCATCCCATACCTGGTTCAGTTACCTCTTGTTTAAGTACTCTCAAGTTTAGTGGGAAGACCACAGATTTATCTGCATTGAGCTTATAGTTGGAAAGAGTGCTATATTCCTGCACTATTCCCAATAATGTTTGAATTGAGGGTTTAATTTGTGTGATATGCAGTAGGATGTCATCTGCATAAACTGCTATCTTAGGGTTAAATGAGCCTACTTGTATCCCTTGTATATCCAGCGATGTCTGAATGGCAACTATGAGGGCTTGTAGATACTGGGCCGGGTATTCAAACTGTGCCCAAAAAGTGCGCAACAGCAGGAGCAAGCACAAGTCACTTGCGCACAGGAGCAATCGGCACGATATTCAAACATGGAGCAAGGTCAATTGCACAAGCAGCCAACGTCTGAATATCACACAAACTGCGCCATAGCACAACCAGGAAGGGGAAGCTGAGCAGAAATGATGTGCCATAGTGCAACAAGTCTAGCCCAGCTGAGCAGTCCAGAGGTGCCATAGTGCAAGCAGAGCCCCCCCCAGCAGAGCAATGGAACTGCACAACCAGGGAGGTAGGCTGGGGCCCACCACCAGCCATGCCACACATGGGCACAGGAACACACTGCAGAACCAACAATACACCCACACACCCCAAGCACAGCATCACTGGGGGAGGGATGGATGATCCACCGGCCCATGGGGACAAGCCAACAAAGCACAGCAGGGCCATGTCACCCCAGCACACCCACTGGCAGGCTGAGACTGCCACACACAGGGGGTCAACAACCACAGTGCACATCAGCCCCCCCTTCTGTACAGCACACCCTGCACTGTGACCCCAAGACACCACCCATGTGCAGTGACTGTCACTGCAGTAGACACCATGCAACCCCGGCACACTGCAACCTCATGTAGCACAGAACCATACAAGCCACACCCACCCTGGGCACCCAGCAGTGGGCGGCAGCAGATGGCAAGACCAACTGAAAGACACTTCCACACCAGAGACACCTCCCCATGCACACACACACACATACCCAGGACCATACCACCCCAGATGCCATGCACACCACTGCAACTGAGCAACCATAGCCAGCTGCAAATCAGAGACCACCACAGAATTCATAACAAAATATATATATTTGAAAAAGTTATGTACAACACCAACAACATCTATATACATATGTACAAGACAAGGGTGGGGTAGGGAGGAAGGTAGGGTGGGTAAGGGTAGGGGTGAACAACTGTGAAAGGGAAGGCAGGGTGGGAGTGCTGGTGAGTGTGGAAAGGAAGCGCATTCAGTGCCTGGCAGGCTGGTCCCCTGCTGCCTGTTGATCTTCCCGGTTCCTCCAGCATCACCTGACCCCATGGTGCTGCATGTCTCTCAGGAGGTCATGTGTAGCAACTGACACCTGCGTCAGCCGCTGGAGGGCACGGTCCATCCGCTGTAGGATGCTGAGACCTAGGAAAAGGGAACACAGTCAATGGCTGTGACTGTTCACAACCCTGAACACCACCCACCCTGCAAGGCATATAGCCCAGTGCCCCGCACCTGTGATGGTATGCACCCACCCACAGTGACCATGCACATGACACGCCCAACCAGGCAGCACCAGCTATGTGCACCACTGCACACACACACCTGCCCATGTCCATCACAGCACAAACAAGGCTGTCAGCGACGTGGCAATGTGTTGGGATGCCAGTTCCACAGCCATGTGCCCAGTGCATGCATGGACCACCAGTGATGCACACACAGACGTGCAGTGACACTGGACAGTGATGACTGTCACCTGTGTCGTGCATGGTTGTGTTGTCCATGGCTGGTGGTCATGCCCAACCCCTCCAGCATGCAATAGCATCCATGATGTAATGGCACTCACACTCATCAAGCAGCTGTGGCTGCTGCTGCTGCTGCTGCTGCTGCCGCTGTGGCCCACCCATAACGCCTCCTCCGGCTGCCACCTGGGCCCCGCCACGGCCCTCCTAAGCCTGGGCCTGCATCCTCTCCGCCAGGCCTGTTGGTGACAAATGTTGAGAAAAACATCAGTGTGACCCCAAAGCAGACTGCCCCCTGCCCCAGTGAGTGTGCCTGCCCACACAGCCAGACCCATGCATCTCACACCTGCACACACTGACACAGCCAACCATGGCAGATCCAGCCCCCATGCACGGCCACCAAAACACAGTCACACACCTACGGAGAATACAGGTGCATAGATGGTACACCCACCTGGCCTAGGCACAACGCCCATCCTGGCACGTGACCTGAGGCATTGCAGCACATCCGGCTCCCTCCTGCGGAGGTCACTGTACCTGTGCCTGCACTGTTCAGCAGACCGGCACTGCCCTGTGACCCTCTCCATTTCAGTGGCCACCTGCAGCCACACATGGGTGCGGGCCATGGTGAGGGGCTGATCCCCAAACAGTGCCCCAAAGTGAGGCTCAACCACTGCCACCAGGTTGGCCACCTCCAACTGACTCCACTGGGGAGCTCTTCTGTGTGCCATTACTGTGATAGTAGAGCAGGCAATATGGCGCCCCACAGCGTGGCAACCCCATGTGGAAATGTTGCGCAATAGACCACCATAGGTTCCAATCGCGCTGTTCGAATAGCGCCGTTGGTTCACATAGCGCTGTCACCAAACAGCGCAACAGAGCCGTACACATGGCAGACGTACAGCGCCAGGGGGCAAAGGTCATGCACAAGGTCATGGGTCAGTGGCGCAAGGCCACGCACAGCGCCATCAGATGTCCACATGTCCTGTGTGATCGGACACCTGCGTGCCAGTGCCACAGTGGACTATTGCGCAGTACTGCCACTGCGTCATGTGGTGACCAGCGCTGTAGTGCCATTGGCACAATGGTGGCCATGGCCTGAATTGCCGATCGCGCACAGCACGTCATCAGCATGGCAGATGCCTGCGTTAGCTACCTGGGCATGTGCAATGCAGTGTACCACACAGCCCCAGATATGCGCCATTGGGTCAGCTGGCTCAACCGTATTGTGCAAAGCGCAACGGCACGATATTCAGCCGACACATGCAGATCATCTGATCAGCCATTCAAAGGTGCAGTGGCGCGATTTGCATCTCATTACAGTTGCTCCACTCCTAATTTGCATGCATTGCGCTATAAATGTGCGACATTGGGCTGCGTTGGCCAGATTCGGTTACTGCAGGTGAGAGGTGGGTTGCATGCTATGTGATGTTCTGGATAATGGTCATGGGATAACGCTGTAGACTGCACAGTGACAGGTGTCCACTTCCACCCATACAGATCGACATGACTGAGCAGAGCCAAGGTGAGGGTGAGGATGGTGGGAGGAGGAGGAGGCCCAACTTCACCACGGCGGAGACACAGGCCCTCTTCCAGGCCTACCTGGAGGAGGAGCCACTACTGAGTGAATGGCGGGGCACCCCTCAGGCCCGTGTGGCTGCATGGGAGGGGGTAGCTCGGGCAGTGAACCTGCACGGAAGCCACCAGTGCTCCATGCAGGAATGCAAAAAGAAGATGGGGACAGACCGCAGGAGGGTGAAGGAGAAGGTGGCGGCCCTCAGGGTGGCACGTGCTGGCACAGGCAGGGGCCAGCCAGCGGTGGTGGAGCTGACCCGGGCTGAGGACCGACTGGCTGCATCAATGCAGTGGAGTGCTTTTGAGGGTGTACCAGGAGATGGATTCCAGACAGGTGGAGGCCCATCACTGCACGGTATGACATGGTAGTGTTGTTGGGGGGGAAGGTTGTTCACATGCACTCACATGTCCTCACTTTCTGTTACAGATCCTGTTCGTCTTCAGGGGATGGGGGTGGTGGGTCCAGGCAGTGAGGAAGACCTGCTGGACATAGAGGAGGGTCTATCCACCTCTGTCACCAGCCAGCATGCACTGCACCAGCATGCACGCCGGGCTGCCAACTCTGGTGTCAGTGAGTCGGGTGTGGGGGGTGCACAGCTGTGTCTCAGCAGTCTGGCATGCAAGCATGCCAGCACGCTGTGACTGTGGCTGTAGCATGTACCTGCACCATTGATGATGCAAGAACTGCAATAGGCAGTGACATGTGTGTGTCCCATGACGGACACACAGCAGGCCAGCACATGCCCCTGGGCCTAGCTGGTTCCAACGTGTGTGCCAGCATGTCAGCACAGTCCCAGGCTGTGCCTGTCAGCACAGGTGGGGCAGCACCAGTGGCTGTGCAGGTGTCTGGCACTGTTGCGGCCACAGCAGTGGAATGAGTGGTTCCTGGGCACAGCGGTTGGAGGGGCAGCAGCAGCAGTCACCCACCAGGTCTTGGGGTACAGTGTCCAGCAGTGGCACATGCCCACTGCCCTTTGATATGCCCATTCCTGGTCCTAGTGAACAGCGCCCACCCTCAAGGGGTGTTGAGCATCAGGACCTTCCATACCCTGGGGGACAGGATGCCGTTGTGGCAGAGTACCCATTTGAAGAGCACACCCACCTGCTGTGGGAATCAGTACAGCAGCAAAGGCGGGTTGCAACGTCCGTGGAGGCACTGTGCATGGCTGTGGAGTGGCACAGCAGGGACTGTGCTCTGAACCTTGCAGAGATGGTCCATATGTGGATGGATGTGACTGCCGCCATTGACAGGCAGACCCAGGCATTGGTCACTGTTGTGGCTGCATTGGGCACACAAGCAGGTGCCCCTGTACCATGCACCCCACACAGTACGCTCTCCACTCCTCATTCCTGGCGTCGTACGACACCAAGCCTGTCAATGCTGGGTTCTGCTGTGGGCATCCCGAGCACCCCTGGTGCAGGCATGTTTGGCATACTACAGACCCCAGTGCGGACAAGGTCGTGATCGCACAGTGGGACCCCTGGTGGTCCATCGGTGCCACCCCATGTGGACCCTGCTCAGCCTGCCAGTGCTGTTGGGTCACGGCGGGGCTGCCCATGCATCCGCGGTGGCCGTGGAATGGTGCAACATGACTGATCTGTCTCCCAGTGTGGGCCCTGTCTGGTGCTGCCCTGTGTGCACTGTGCGTCATGGTGGGCAGTGCACTGGTAAGTGCCCTGCACATCACGCCGACATATGGACCACCTGCACACCATCCCAACTGCTGTCCACAGGTGCGGTGCATGATGATGCCTGCATTGTACTGTACACCAAGTGCAAGGGTGCCCAGCATCTGGACACACGACTTGGACAGTACAGGTGGTGGTGTGGTCTGTGGATCTGTGTGTTTGCCATGTCTTCCTGCTCTGCTGTGCACCTGCCCATGTATGCTTTGTGCCTGGTGTGTGTGTGTGTGAGTGTGTCCATATGACTGTTCGCCTCCATGATGGTGTGTTTGTGTGCCTGGTCCTTCCACTCCCTTGCCATCATGCACCCTGGTGTGTTACTCTGTGTGCCTGTGGGTTGTGCCAGGACATTGTTGGTTGCACATGGCCCCTTGACTTACCTCTGTTGTGCATAATGCTCCTCTGTGATGGTGTCCAGGTGCAGCTGGGCCTGCCGGATCAGTCGGGGGTCCCGCTGACCAAGGAGGGGCTGCTCATCACCATCATCACCACTGGCGCCGCTGGCATCCCCATCGTTGTCCCCCTCCTCGACCTGAATGGCTATCCCACAGTCTTTGGCCATGTTGTGCAGGATACAACAGGCCAGGAATATCCCACAGGCCTATGAGGGGCTGTACTGTAGGGCACCGCCAGAGGTGTCTAGGCATCGGAAGCGTGCTTTGAGCATCCCAAACACCCGCTCGATGATGTTGTGTGTGGCGGCATGCGCCTCATTATAGCGTTGCTGCAATGGGGTCATGGGGCGCCGGTATGGTGTGAGCAGCCAGGGACGGAGTGGGTATCCGCTGTCACCTGTGTGGAGATGGTGGTGATGAGTATCATGTTCAGGTCCATATTGCCAATATCCCTGTGTGCCACTACCATAGCACCTGTGGCATTCCCACCCTTGCCCCACGCTTGCAATTCCCACATGCGACTCACCCACTAGATGGCCTGTGGGGATGTCCCCACTCGAATCCATGGCACAGTGAGGACTGATACCATATAAAGGCATCATGTGCTCCGCCAGGGTGTGTGGCACAGAATTGATTATGCGCCCATGGCATCACACACCACCTGGCAGTAGACACTGAATAGCCCTTCCTGTTCTATATGCAGCCCCATCGGGCCAGGTGGCATGCGTATGGCCACATGGGTGCAGTCTATGGCCCCTAGCATGCCAGGCATACATGCTACCCTGTGGAACTCCTACATGTTTTCTGTACGCTCTGCCGCGGTGCTGGGGAACTGGTTGTGCTCTACAGCATGTGGCAGCAGTGCACTGAGGAATTGGGTGAGGATGAGTAATGTGGCTGACTGTGTGATGCCTGTGGTGTCCCCTGTTGGCCTCTGGAAGGTGCCCGTGGCGAGCAGGCACATGCAGGCTGTCACCTTGGTCTCCACCGACAGAGCGTGACTCCGTTGTGAGGGTGCCTGCATCGCATCACTGCACAGCTCACAGAGCCGTCTCAGTATTGCCCTGTTCAGGTGGTACCGGCCCACGATCTCTACATCTGTGTACTGCTCAAAGCTGATGTGGGCATGGTACTGCCTGTTGGGGGCATACCGCCGACGGGCCCTTCCACAGCCACATCCCCCAGCAGCATGCATTCTCACCCCCCTCATTACAGCTTCCATGTGGAAGCTAGCACTGTCCATCTCCCTGGCTTGTGACCCCCCCATCTGATGATGCTCTGTTACCCCCGCTGTCCTGACTGCTACCTCCACTGCACCTGGTACACCTACTGGCCTCTGCACTCTGTGGCCCCATACACCTTCCCTTGCCCCTCTTCTGTCCTGTGCACTCCCTGGCCTGCACTGTTTGTTACTCTGGCCTTCTCTGTCTCTCTGCCTCATGTGTCTTCCCTGTCGCGTTCTTGCGCCTCTTCCTTAAGCCTTTTTATTTTGGCTCATTTCCGCTGTGGCGCAACTTCCGGCTGCTCCACTGTTGCGCATTGTGCAAGCCTTTGAATATCGCATTGTGCTCTTTATGCATGGATCCTCCCCCTTCGGTTGCGCATGCCTTCATTTGCATTGTGCTGTTGCTCAGCCTGTTTTCAGTGGCGCAACTGCCTCCCACTGAATATCGCAGAATGGCGCATTTTCGGACTTGCACTGGCGCAACCCTATTGCGCATGGCGCAACCCTTTTGAATATCCCACCCACTGTATAAGTTAAATAATAATAATGGGGATAAAGGACAACCCTGTTGTGTTCCTGCCTCTAAGGGAAAACCAAGGGAGAGGGTACCATTACAGTAGACCTTTGCCGTGGAGGTAGAATATACTACTTCTAACCATGAGATGAATAGAGTGGGAAAGTAGAATCTATGCAAGGTTCTAAATAAGAACTACCAGCCCACTCTATCAAAAGCTTTTCCTGCATCCGGGGAAACCAATGCTGCAGCATGGGGGAATCCCTGGTCACAGAAAAGATATGGGTAATCCGATGCAAATGGTCAACAGAAGATCTGCCTTTTATAAATCCCACCTGGTCAGGAGAAATGAGGAATGGGAGTACCTGCTCAACCCTGTGTGCAAGTAGTTTAGCCAGAATTTTGAGGTTAGTATTGAGAAGGGTTATGGGTCGGTAGTTTGGTATCTTGGATGGATCTTTTCCTGGTTTTGGAAAGACGACTATTATTGCTTCAAAAATCCTGGGGTCTATATCTGCATCATTTAACATAGAGGAAAAGACTGCAAGTAGCCAGGGTGCTAGTTGGGGAGCAAATTTTTTATAGAAATTCGAGGTGTAGCCGTCAGGCCCTGGGGCCTTATCCAGAGGGAGAGCCTTAATAATTTGAATTATATCAGCTTCTGTGAAGGGTATCAGTAAACCTTTTGCTTGGAGTGGGGTTAAAGTAGGGAAGGGGAGTTCTGCTAGATAATCATCCACTGCTTGATGGGATAGGTGGTTGAACATACGACCGTATAGTTGTTTATAATAATTTTCAATTTCTTTGTTTATGTCTTTTGCCTGAGTGATTGGTGGGCCATGAGGATTATTTTGAAGTGTCATGATACATTTTGAGGCTTCCATCTTTTTAAGCCTAATGGCCAGGAGTTTTTCTGCCTTCTCCCCTTGTTCTGTATAAGTGGAATTTGTTTTCAGGATGGCCTGTTCTGATTTCTTCCTAAGTAAGTTGGAGTATTTATCTTGCAATTTAATGAAGGCATCTTTTTCCAAAATAGCAGTATTTTTGGATAGATATTTTTCTTTGTCCCTGATTTGCTGTAACAGAGTTTTGGCCTCCTGAGTCTCTTTCTGTTTTTTATTGGCTGCCAATTTAATGAATTCTCCTCTGATGTAACATTTTAATGCACCCCATTCATTAGATGGAGAAGAGGTAGTTCTCAAATTCTCCTTTTTAAACATTTCTAAAGCAGCAGAAATACTCTCTGTGATTATTTTATTTTTTAACAATTGATTGTTAAACCTCCATTGTCTATCTGAGCCCCAATTTGAAGACAGTGATTGAGTACAGGTCACCAGAGAATGGTCGTAACCCATTCCTGGTTCCAATTTATACTCCATTAACCCTTGGATCAGTGATTTACTCATCCAGAAATAGTCCAGATGGGAGGCAGATCCATGAACTGTGGACCAAAAAGTGTACTCTCTTAATGTAGGGTGCAAGGTCCTTCATGGGTCATAAAGACTTAAATGATCTTTTAGTTCTCTCCAAGCTCTTTGTGCAGGAGACAATCCATGAGATTTGGGGCCTGTTGTTTTGTCCAGATTGGGATCAAAAGGAGCATTCCAATCTCCACCCAGGAGCATCGGGATGTGCAAAAATGGTGTTAACACTGAGAGGAGCTCCATAAAGAACAAGGGGAATCTGAATTGGGCCCATAGATGCTACCTAATAGGATCTTAAATGAGTGGATTTTATCAATGGCCAGAATGTATCTGCCATTCTTGCATCTAAGGCACTGTTTGCAGATGAAGGGGAAAGTTCTAGTAGTCAAGATAGCGACCCATTACTATTCTGAGAATCACCTGCCATAAACATCTGTCCTACCTGCTGTCTCCTCAGGAGGGTCTCCTCAGATTGTAGAAGATGCGTTTCTTGAGAAAAAAATACGTCATTCCTTATAACATTTAGGTGTTTAATCAATTTCATACATTTAAGTGGATGTCTTGACCTTTAACATTCCAAGTACAAAACTTAAATGATCGAATCATAGTCCTGTAGTATCAGATGCCTAGTCTGCCCCAATTTCCACATAATCAACCTTAACCAGCCAACGTGCACAAAATCAATTCTAAATAGGCACCCCCTTACAAAATATAGATAACAAAATCAAATTGCATAAGATTTCCCAAAAATTCCCTATTTCCATTAAACCCCTTAGTACCCTCTAAATACCCCTCCCTTTATTAAGTAATAAAGTCCATTAAAACCTTGAAACAGAACTATTCCTACTATGTTGCCTATGTCCTAGCTTATTATAATGAGAATAAGAACCTCCCACCCCCCCAATATGTTGGTCCGTGGAGATCAGCAAACTGAGGACTCTCCCCCCGCCAACCTGACCGCATTACCTTCTTCTCCCTGACTATATAAGATAAGAAAGAATGCACTATATAACATTTTATCGGGGTATATGAATAGATTAATCTGTGTGATTCCATACATAGTTCCTGTTAATCTTCACAGGTACCTTTAAATTCCTATTATCGCGATCAACTGAAAAAATTAAACAGCAAAACATCAGAACATTTAACCTTTGAGAAAAGGAGGCAAATATACTTTAAAGTCAGACGTAATAACTCTGGGTCTGATAGTCCAACCCACAGCAATAAAGCTGAGCATGAACTCCCTCAGCATGTAATCACTGTTCCCTGTAGTTATAAAGTAAAATGACAAGGGTATGATGGCGCCTTCTGCAGGTTGAAATCTCCAACTGTGAAAGTTAAAGTGTTTTACTGCGAGACACCTTCTTGAGAGAATTAAATAAAATGATCTTCAAGGCAGTAGGAAATATGTCCCCAGTTAGACGTAGGTGTTTCATATTCTGAATACCTTGTAGTGGCCCCGAGTTCTGAACATGTTGTTAAGTTATGCCTCAATACAGTGTGATGGTAACACTGCTGCTGTGGGCAATAACACAGGGGGTAATGTAAAAGAAAATGTGAAGGACAAACTAGTCTGGATCATACATTACTGTTTTTGAGTATACGTAGCTTCTATAATCTTGCGGATGGTAGTGAGTATAGAAACCCATTAAATCAATGTGTTGCTCCAATTTAATTTAAGTCCCTTTGAGATCTCTAGTGTTTTCAGTGATCTGTAAACAGAGCGAGACGTTTCTGTTTGAGGTGCTGTAGGTCCACGCCGGGTCAGGTTCTTCAAAAGAATAGCAGGATCCTTCAGCTGTACCTGAAGTTTGGCAGGGTAGATCATTCTGAATTTTATTCCAGCAGCCAGGCATTTTGACACGATTGGGTGAAAAAGGGATCTGCACTGTTGGACAGTTGTATGGAGGTCCTGTGTGATTCTAAGCTTTTTACCCTACCAGAGAACATCCTGAATGTCTCTTAGCTTTTGTCGGACGTGTTGTTTCTCTATGAAATTTAGGAAACGACAGATTATAGGTGTAGGTTGAGCGTTAGGGGTGGGCATGGGTCTGAGAGCCCGATGTGCTCTTTCCAAGATGTATTTTGGCCTGAATGGATAGGACCCAGCAAGTTTAGTTAGGAGCTTTTGTATGAAAAGCAAAGTATCTGTCTCTTCCTCCCTCTCAGAGATTCCAATTATAACAATATTGTTCCTCTGACTCCTCCCCTCAAGGTTTTCTATTTTGTTTTCCAGCCTTTTGATTGTCTGGTGATGAATAGTGATATGGTCATCCATTTTTCAAGCCGCTTCTCGATAGAGAAGATGCGGGCCTCACTATCTGATGTACGTCTGGTGATGTCTTCCAAAGCCTCCGATATGTGTTTTATTTCGGTAACCAAAGAATGGACTTCTTCTCGGAATGGCTGGAATTTGGAAAGAAAATGATCCAAGGTCAGTAAGGCTGGGTCCATTGTTACAGTTGGGGAAATTGAAGCCGGTTGTGATCGGCCTGTTGCTGCAGGGCTTGACTGAGATTTCTTGGGCTGCTTCTCTGGGGTAACTGGCAGCATGTGCCTGGGTTCCGCCTGCCACATTTCTGTATCCATTTTCAGACTCCTCCATTAAAGATCTCTTATATCTCACTACAGATTGTGTAGATCCTCCCGTATAGTGTATGTGGTTGAGTTAAAATGCAAAATATAGGAGGTTTTTTTTTGGTCGGGCGAGCCGAGCTCCGGTGGAGTACGACCTATTCTGTCAGCTGCATCACGTGACTCAGCTTTCTCAATTTCTTACCAGTGTGCAGCTCACTCAACTGGATCCTTCCCAAACTGTGTCCCTAGAACAACCATTTACCCTAAAAGAAATTTAAAGATGCGGTTAGAAGTCTTAACCTGGGGAAAGCTCCAGGAGGCAATGGCTCCTTATCGATATGTATCAATTCCTGGTGCCCCAAATCTGTCCCATACTTCAATGTCTGTATGACAAAGTATTGTTCACATCAACTTTTCCACCATCCATGGCTAATGCTACCATTACTGTACTCTCTAAATCTGATAAAGACCATTCTCTTCCTTCTAGTTGCCAACCCATTTCCTTAATTACGGCTGATAGTAAAATATGGGCATAACTCTTAGCCACCTCATTGGAATGTTTTTTACAGCAATTAATTCATCTGGCACAAGTCAGATTTGCATGGGGTAGGCTTATTTCAGATCACACATGGACCTTACTGAACATTATACATATTGCATGAGCCTCTCCTCTCCTGCAGCTGCTGTTGCAATTGACTTTGAAAAAGCCTTCAGTCCTATCAAATGGACTTACTTGTATGCAGTACTAGCCCACTTGAAGATAGGAGATAAGTTTATTTCAGCTCTTAAATCTATGTACTCCTCACTCAAAGCCCAAGTCCTTTCTAATTCTATGCTATATCTCCCTTTCCCACTGGCACGAGGTACTAGGCAGGGCTGTCCCCTTTCTCCCCTACTTTTTATTTTAGCTATTGAACTGCTTGTGGCAGCTTCAGAAAAAATTTAAACATTTCCGGTATTTCAGCAGGAAGTTAGACATACAATGTTAATGATTTACTCATACTATTAGACAGAGCTGATGACTCTATAGCCCCTCTGAAGAACATATTACAGACCTTTACTTCCCTGTCTGCATGGAGAATAAATCAGACAAAGACATACATCTTGCCACTGAATACTAAGTGCTCCCCTCTACCCTTTACAAGTTTGCATCTTAGATGGGCCCTAGATTATTTGACTTACTTGGAAATCAGGATAACCCCGTATTTGAAAAAAAAATTGTGACTTGAACTTTCATTCTCTGCTCCCCAAAATCTAAACTGAGCTGGACAGATGGAAAACATTAGAACTCTCAATGGTTGGCCAGATTGAAGCAGTTAAAATGATAACAGCTCCAAAGATTTTCCACCTGATATCACATACTCCTTTGCCAATTCCAAATAAATGGTTTGACCAGAATGATAGACTGATAGGTCAGTTTTTGTGGGAAGGATGAGCACCCCGCTATAGCAGGGCTAAGCTTCATACTTGTTGGCATAACAGAGGCTGGAATCTACCCTGGTTCAAGGGATACTACAGGACTTTTAGGACAACTCGCACTACTAAATGCCTTCTTACTGGTAGCACGACCCCTCCACTTTGGACCTGTATGGAGAAAAGCCCATTAGGGAAGTCAATTCCCTTGGCCTACCTCTTCACAGACATAAAATCTCCCCTACATTTACCTCTCACCATCTCATATTCATTTCAAACCTGGAAACAGTTGAACAAATGGTTGGGGCTTAACTTGGCTCATCCAATTCTCACCCCTATTTGGGGCAATCCTGCAATTAAAATTGCTGCTGTTCCTATCCATTGGCACATATGGGAACAACAATTTATTTATACCTGTTCTGATTTACTTGTCTCTCAATCCAATGCTCTTGACTCATTTCAAGGCTCACAATCCGGTACTGTTTATACAAAACAGACTTCTGGAAGTATTTGCAACTGTACAGTGCTGTTGCCCCATTCTACAATGACTCCAGACTTTTTCTACTCCTTCTCACAAACACCCTTTATCACATTGGGTTTCCACTACTTTTGGAAAAGCCGGCCAGATACCTGACCAGACAATTCATGCTAAACAATACTGGTCTAGGTTTCTAGGTGTTCACATTACTGTTGCAGACTGGTCAAAGTGCTGGAAAACTGCTTTCAACCCCATTAGGGACCATCGAAGTTGGCTAATACGAAATAAAATTTTACACTGATTGTACCATACACCAGTAGTGCTATACACAGCCCACGTTATACCATTCAACTGCTGTTGGAGATGTAGCCAATTAGTGGTCATCTTTATCACCTACTATGCTCTGAAGTTGTCCTGCCCAAAACAACTATTGGTCTGCCATAATAAAATTCCTAACATACTGAAAATGCCAATACCTCCCTCACCAGGTCTTTTTCTTATCGGCTTAAGTACATACATTACTTCTCTTAATAAGAAACACGTTGACTTGGTAATACAGGCCAGTGTAGTGGCCAAACGTTTATTATTGTGCAACTGTTGATCTTCCAATATACCATGTACTAATAATTTGTTTAAACCATTTACACAAATCAGTACATATGACAGTCTTTCACAAATTTTGAACAATTCTGTACATCATCATAATTCCATGTGGGAATCTTTTTACTCTTACCTGCACTCCTTTGCCACAGGAATGCTAATTGTTCTCCCTTCCCTTCTCCTTTCCTAGACAGGGAATGGGTTGCTGCTATATCCCCCTTCAATTTCACCTGATTGGCATCTTCACCTGTATATATACATTGATTGCCTTGATACCACCGCTTTCATTCAAATGTTTTACATACTATTTATAAAATAGAAACATAGAAACATAGAAACATAGAATGTGTTGGAAGATAGGTCCACGTGGATCATTTAGTCTGCCCCTGTATACCTCCCCAATCAGGCTGCTGTGTTAAGTTTTCCAAACTGTCTGTCCCATGCCAGCTTGAATTCTCTGACCATGTTTGACTCCACCACCTGCAGAAGGAGGCCATTCCAAGGCTCCACTACACTTTCTGAAAGGAAGAACTTCCTTGTGTTGTTTCTGAATCTGCTTCTCTTTAGTCGCATGTCATGACCTCTGGTGCAGCTGTTTACCTGAAGAAGATCCTGTGTCTGTACCTTGTTAATTCTCTTCAGATATTTAAATGTCTCTAACATGCCCCCTATCCTTTCTTTGTTGTAATGAGTACTTGTTGATCTGTTTTAGCCTTGCATCATTTTACTCATGATGCAGATCTTGCACCACCTGTGTTGCCCTTCTTTGTATAGTCTCTAGTGTTTCTATGTCTTTCCTAAGGTGAGGCCTCCAGAATAAGACACAGTACTCCAGGTGAGACCTCACCAGAGACCTGTACAGTGGAATGATCACCTCCCTTTTTCTACAGGTTATGCCCCTCCCTATGCAACCCAAGATGCCACTGGCCTTTTGTACCACCTTTCAACATTGCTTGCCAACCTTCAGAATGTCTGCAATGATCACCACAAGATCACACTTGTGTTTTGTTACTGCCAGCTGTACCCCATTTAGAAAGTAATTTCTCCCTGGGTTGCATCTTCCTAGGTGCATAATCTTACATTTATTGGCATTGAACTTCAACTGTCAATTCCCTGCCCAGTCTTCCAGTTTCCGAAGGTCTCACTCCATGTTTTGAGTCCCTTCACCTGAGTCCACTCTATTGCATAGCTTTGTGTCATCTACAAATAGGCAAACCTTCCCATGTAGGTCATCAAATATGTCGCTGATGAATACATTGAAAAGTATTGCTCCCAGCACTAAACCCTGTGAAACACTACTTGTAACTCTACCCTTCTCTGATAGTGTGCCATTTACCAATACATTCTGGGTCCTCCCATTGAGCCAGTTTTGGATCCAATTTACAGTTTTTGGCCCTATGCCTGTGTGCTCCAACTTGTTTATTAGCCTCCTGTGTAGAATGGAGTCAAAAGCCTTGCTGAAGTCTAGGTACACCATGTCTACTACACCCCCATTGTCCAACGTCTTTGTGACCCAATAAAATTATTCAATTAGCTTAGTCTGGCAGGATCTTCCTGCTGTAAAGGCATGTTGCTTTGGATCCAGCTGTCCACTATCTTCTAAAAATGTCACCATCCTCTCCTTTAGTAGGGATTCCATCAGCTTCCCTATCATACAGGTGAGGCAGTGACTGGGCAATTGTTTTCCACTTCTTCCTTACTGCCACCTTTGTGTAGGGGTACTACTGTAGATCTTTTCCAGTGTTCAGAGACCACCCCACTTTCCAGTGATTTGTTGAAGATATCCACAGTGGGGTTGCTAGTTCCTCCGCATGCTCCCACAGTATTCTTGGGTGTATTTTGGCTGGCCCCATTGCTTTGTCAAGCTTCAATTTCTTGAGTTCCTCCAGGACTCTTGCCTCCATGAAAGGACTTGTGCTGGGTCCCTTGAAGTGGTGTGCCTTCCTACAGAGAGATAGTCCTTTGCCTGCTTCACAGTGTTATTGAACTCAAATACAGATGTACATAATTCTAGTTATGTACATTCATTTCACTATTCTATGACATCCAGTTCACAATTTTTATTTTCTTTTGATTTTTATCTATCTTGTACCCTAATGGTATGTTTTCATAATCTTAAATATGCCAGGTCTAGTCCATACTTTCTTTGGATGCACATCTTATTTCATTGTTCTGGGCTATGATCTCTTAGGCCTTGGCTATATGAATATGATTTTACCTGAGATTCTGGTGTGCAATTCTGTATTATGCTTATGTGTCCTGTGAGGGACGTTACTATAGGAATATGCCTTTTACCACGGCGGAATATACTATTATGTTTTCTTTTGTTTTAGCTGAAAAATTTCAATAAAAAGTTTAACTACAATAAAAAAGGTCTGTTGAACTCAACCCACTTACTGTCTGTAGTCTGGTCTGAACTAGCCTGCTTTAAGTCAGTGGTGGGATGCAACCTAAATAAAGGTAATTGAGAGGTCCTGCAGTTTTATTACACCCATCCTCCCTCTATAAAACTTAATGCCCCTTTTCCCTTTTGAATGGCATAAATGTACCTTGAAGTATCTGAGTGTTTATATACCACTGAACCTGGCTACAGTAGCAAGTCATTTTAAAACCTCTTACACAACAAATACAAGTGGACTTCCGTAACTGGACACTGTTATCCCCTGGTTTCTGCCTTAGAGTGAAGACCATCCATATGAATATTTTAATGAAGATTTTATATTTCTCGCAAATTCTTCCTATTTTTTCTTCATTCATATATTTTTCCTCCTTGAATAGGATGCTATCCCAGTTAGTTTGTGTAAGATCTATGCCTATGATAAATTATTCTCTCCTACAATTGCTGAAACATAAAAGGGTCCTGAACCTGCTGAATTTGAAATGGTAAATCTCTGGCCTGACATTTAAGAATTGTGTTCTCATAGTCTCTCCCTTCTTCTACTACCATCTGGAAACTGTTGAAGTTCCACATTAATTACATTTTTCAGATTGATCGTTGTACCTATGCATACCCGAGAGGCAGTGATAACAGTATGAGATTTACTAGACATGCATCTGTAACATTCCAGCAAAGGAATCAATTTAGCAGGTTCACAGGGATAACTTCATTTTTGGTGTTCTGTTAGGGCTGTAGCCAGGGACTCAGATTTTACTCCTGCCCATGTAGATTATTGATTTCATCACTTGTCAAAACAACATTTAACATATATATTTTAGATTTTATAACTCAACAGGGTATTCAAACATTCCAGGACTTGCAGTCCACCAATGAACGTATGAACATAAAATGAACCAGCAGAAAAAGGCCTTGCAGTTTACCATGTTTGCTTGAGTCTGCAGATCCCTCAGTATCTACTGAGGGATATAGCCCTTCTCCTTACCCATTCCTCCCTTCCCATCAAAGTCCCCCCCCATGCAACTTTCCCTTTTACTCTGTCCCAGCCTCTCTTGAAGCTCTCCAGTCTTCAGGCAGACAACTACCTCCAGCAACTTGTTCCATTTTTGCCACCACCCTCTCAGTGAAAAAGTGTCTCCTCATTTTCCTCTTGAATCCCCCCCCCCACCTGCTTGAGGCAGTGCCCTTAGGGGCTCACGTTCCTACTAAGATTTCAGAGAATGTCAGAGCTCACTTTGTTGAAACCATTAAGGTATTTAAAAGTTTTGATCATGTCATTCCTTTGTCTTCTGTCCTCCAGGCAGTGCTCATTTGGATCTCTGAATCTCTCCTCATATACTCTTACATTATATGGATCATCTTGGCTGTCCTTCTCCAGACTGTTTCCAGCAGGTTGATGTCTTTCTCTAGGTAAGCTAACAATGCTGTATATTGTACTCAAGATGCGGCTGGACAAGTGAACTATATTGAATTATTTATTTCCAATCCTGTCTACACTTCAGTTAATGACTACAGTTAATTTCAATTATTGACTGCTGATTTTACTTCCTGTTGCTTCTGTGGTACCCAGAGCCTTCAGGATTGGGTGCCTTAAAAATAAAATTGCCTTTCCTATACAATGACACAATGACCTCTGCTTTTCTGCTGGTTTTACCTCTGGCTATACAGCCAAGCATCCAGTTTTCCCTGGATGCTGCTCTTCTGCAGTATGCTGAGTGCTTTAGGTCACTTGTAATGATCATACCCAAGTCCTTCTCCTCTTTTGACTTCATAACTTGCACACCTCCTAGCCAGTATTTGGCCTCTGGGTTCCTCCCCCCAAGAACATTACTTTACACTTTTTGGCACTAAATCCCAGAATGCCAAATACCTGACCACCTCTCCAGTTTGGCCAGGTTTTCTCTAATGTTGTACCTCTCTTTTTTTCATTTCTACTGTCTCACAGAGCTTTGTGTAGTCTGCAAACAGGCATATCGTACCTTTCCAAATATGGTTGGGTCATTTTTGGTAGTTCCAACTCCTATCATATCCTACAGCCCTTGGCATTAGCTATTGATGGCTACCCTCCCCTGTCTTTTATTGTTATTTATTTTTATAGGGGTTCTTCAGGGGGAACAGTGGGGGCACCTTATGGAAAACATATGCAAAGGGTTGGTGGCACTTCTGGATAGAACATCACCAATGTCCACGAAGTGGTCTGTGGAATTGGAGATGATTATCTGCCCTTAAATATGGTTGAAATTGACTATCCCCTCTGTCAAAGTAAATTGCTTTGTCAGCTGGTGGGAATTTGCCTGGCAATGCCAGAATCAGTATTTCTGCACTTCCAACTTCCAGGGCCATTATATTGGGCCATAGTATGGGGTTTGCTGGAGGCTCTGTGGAGAGCAAAAAGCTAATTATACTCAAATGTTTTGATCATATTCAACTCTCCAGCCCTTTTGGGAGACTCTGAAAAGGGTGCTTTCAGAAATATACAGTACTAGACAGCTCCTGACCTCACAACTGGTCCTTCTGTTATAGCGGGTGATGACTACATTTCTCCCAGTTGCCTCATCTTAACCTGCATAGTAGTGGCTCATAAACGGTCTACCACCATTGGCTTCCTCAGATGTCCAGGACCATTACACAGTGGCAAGCCAGAGTTAGCTCCATCTATACCACAGAACACCTCTCCTCAACTTTACAGGGGTGGGTTTCCACAGCTTAGGACCAAGAAGCAACAGTGGGTATTATATATTACGAATCATGGTGCTTGTTTTGTCCCATAACATCAAGACATGGGTAACCAATGGGCCAGGGAGGCTTGGCCCTTCCTTGTCTTCCCTTCCCACCCCCAGTTAGAGCATAACTGATGACTTATTTTTCTTTCCGTTCTCTTCTATTTCCCCTTTGTCACAGAGTTTAGCTATAATTGTGCAGTCTGTGATTATGTGAAAGAAGTACCAGACATAGCTCTATCATGGAATTGTATTTATTATCACAAGCATCTCAATGAATGAAGTCATTGTGGTAGTGTGGGTTACAATAACAGGTCTTACAACCAGTTTAAGATCCATAAAAAATGCATACTTCTGCGCTTATCATTTTATTGTCTCAATAAATAAAAAAATAAATAAAAAATACTTGTATACAGAAAGGAAAATAAATGGTCTTAGTCCTTCACACCTTCAGAACACAGGATATTATTCTTCTTCCTTCAGACAAAATAAAATAATTCCTGTGGTCTCTCCTTTCCATGGAACAATGTGAAAACTGGCACACTCTCAATAGAACCTTCCCTCACTGTGATCAGAAAGCTACTGATCACCACACCTCCAGACGCCCCCTAGAGGAGCACTTTTTAAGTCAATCAGAGGTTATCTCATAAGTCATGTGACACCCTAATTAAGTCAAATAAATGAAAATTGTGCTAATTTTTCAAGGATATAATTATATTTTAAACCCTCTATCATCATGATGCCATTGTTAGGAATCATATACATATGTACCTCTCTCCCTCCATTGCCATAGAACCCAGCTATAGGCTTAATTATAGGGTTATGCTGTCAGAACATTTCCTTAACTCCTTCCCCTTGTGGTATCACACTGTCTGGAGTCTATATAATCAAGCATTTCAGGGGCAGCTTGCCCTATAGAAAGACCTTACAGCAACATACAGACCTCTAGGTAAAACTACTTTCCTTTACAAATGTGAAAAGTATAAGGATAAACCAAACTTATTTAAGAACAAATAACAGTCTATAACCTTAGCATGGAAAAGAGAGATGAGGGGAGCTCTCTCTATCTGTCTCCATATAAGGTTATAGTTTTTTATTGTCTTTTTGTTCATATGAGGAAAACATACATAAATGAACCACTGTAGTATCTATATTTTACTTCACATATTATGGCACTCTAATCTTTGGATATGCATTATTTTCTTTACAAAACCCTTGTTTTATATTTCCAGAACCTTTTATTATTTTTCTCAAACAGCTTATCTGGCTGCTGCACTTTCAGCCAATGCCTTTGTTGAGGAACTCAGCCTTCTAAAACTCAGAAGGCTTAACTTCAGTGCTTTGGGGCTTATTAGAATCAGCACCATAGCAACCAAACACAGTTGCTTTCATTTCCTCCTAAATTTAAACTTAAATGTTTGGCTACGTGGGTATTAAACTCATACAGTAATTGTATAGGTGCTATAGTACTTTCCTGCAAACCTATACTTTGTGTTGCCTAAAACCATTTATTTTCACTGTTTGCAACAATTTTACAATCTCAGCTTTCCTTACTCATTACTTGTAATTGCAGCTGAATGCTTTTTCCACAACCCAGCTCTCTACTCATTTTGAGGCTTCTTTTAAGTGACACAGCTCCTTTTTGTATTTTTTTTTTCTGGAACATAGGGCTCCTATCTTGTATGCCCTTAATGTATCTGATTCAATTTCAGCCCCTTTTTAATATATTATAACAAGATGCAATTTTTTAATACCAGAGCAAGACAGTGATAGTAAAGGCAAAGTAGAAAATTGCCAGGTTGGCCACCCTCACAAGAAAATTAGGAAACATAAGAATAAGCAGAAGAAGACAGGATAGAGTGAAAGTAGAAACCAAAAGGGGGGGGTTATTGCATCTTCAGGGACCCTGGTTTTCCATTTTTACCGGTAACAATCATGGAATCCTGCTTGGTTTGAGGATTTTGAATTCTTGTACCGGTGCCTCATGCAAATTGCATGTCACTGCACAGAATCTCTAAGATTTCAGTATCTTTTTAAATTTGTTTTATTTTCTCTTCCTATGTTCCCTTATCACAGCATCAGTATCCCCTAGTTTCACCCCAAGGTAATGCTCAGGAGCTCCTGTGGGTCTGCCCCTATCCTGCCTGGGTTGTACCCCCCCAGGTGGGAAGGGAGGGGACCCTAGGTCCCCCCTCCACACTTCCTTAGTGTGTGTCGGGCAGCCCAGTGGGTCCCTCATGGAGCCTGGTTATGAAGTCTGGGGCACCTGGATCCCTCCTGCCAGTGGCTGATGTGGGGTGATTGTTCTCAGTTTTCTGGTCTCTGTGCCTGAGGGCACCGGCACTAGAGATCCAAGGAGGTAGGTCACATAGAGGCAAAGAAACTCTGTGCACAAACACTGAGGCAAGGGTTACCCCAAAGGGAATTTGGCTGGGAAGCTAAGTTTCAAGAAAATACAAAATTATACATGCCCACACAATGCAAAGCATCATGGGCTGCATATGCAAATCACCACAGAATGTTATGCTGGTTCAAATATAAGCAGAATTACATGGTGCCGAAAGGCCTGTCTCACAGTTTGCAAAGGGTGCTAACAGATGACATAGACACATGTTTCGTTCTACCAGGACTCCTCAGTATGCCTCATCTGTTTGACACCCCAGTGGAATGAACCAGCTACCCTAAGACAGTCTGTCTGGGTTATGTTGTGGTGAACCCATTAAAATAAAAAACTATTTAAAAGACAAAGAACCTCTGTGCACAAACACTGAGGCAAGGGTTACCCCAAAGAGCATTTGGCTGGGAAGCCAAGTTTCAAGAAAATACAAAATCACACATGCCCACACAACGCAAAGCATCATGGGCTGCATATGCAAATCACCACAGAATGTTATGCTGGTTCAACTTTAAGCAGAATTGCATGGTGCCAAAAGGCCTTTCACACAGTTTGCAAAGGGTGCTAACAGATGACATAGAGGCATGCCACTGCTCCAGTTCCTGGCTAGCGTCCTCCCCTCCTGATCACTCTGCAGCACCATTGCACCGCCACCACCCGTGGTCACACCGGTGGTGGTAAAGAAGCAGGACCTGCAGCTCACCCTCCCCAGAGGAGGAGAGCAGTCCCCCAGGTGCTTGATCCTACTCCCCTGGCCAGACCTCCAGCAACCTGAGTTTGCTTCTGACCCTGGGTCACTGGCATTGCAAGCAATAGTGCTACTGCAGTGCCAGCTGGCCGACCCAGATTTCAGCATCTTAAAATAAATGCTGCTATGCTTTGCATTCTTTCTGCTTTGCTGTGTATAGAAAACAGTAAGGAAATCACCCGCACTGCTTTGTTGTAATCAGCCATTCAATTTAACCACCCATGCCTAGTGGTTAGAGTAACAAATGGTGATTGAACTGGATACATCCAGCAGACTTGGGTTTGAGTCCCACAACCTCCACTTGCATCCAAGCAAGTCACTTAACCTCCCAAGTGCTTCTAGGTCACTCCTTAAAACAGACAGTTCTGCCTAGTGGGCCTTACCTGCTTTACAAACAATATAAAACAAAAATACCAATATATGTTTACTACATCATAGAATAGTAGTCAGGGTACCATGTAACTTACTTGAGTTTTACTTAGGCTGCAATGATTTTGCATAGGTAAAGATAAATATTCAGATACGTTTTATAAGCTTGTTTTTAGATTTTAGTCAGGTTTTTATTGTATTCTTTGCATATAAGCATCTAGGTTGTAGATTGCTAAATGCAGGATCACTGTTACCAACTACCATATTCAAGTTTATAATCAATAGGGCCATCCAAAATCCTCAGCTGTTTGAATGAAAACTAGTCTGAATGAAAGTATGTTCACAAAGAAGAAACGTCCTTACTACTTATGAAAAGACTTCACAGTTAGCACCCCATTTAGGAAAATTGGATCGTTTGCACCTTTTCTCCCACCTGCTGGTTCTGTCTTTACGACAACAAAATGTTTTCTGATAGACTGCTTCAACAAAAAGCAAATGTTAAGTATTTAAGAGTACTTAACAAGGTAAGACCCCAGGGGCTGTATGGTGCTGGTAGGCAGAGTAGTGCTCAATTCACATCTGAACAAAGACATGAAAACTGGGAGACACCCTTTTCATGGACACCAAGTAGGAAAAAAAAGTATCCACATGTCTGGGAGATGCATGAATCCATTTGAAGGTCCTCCACTAATCACTTGTGGATTTTTTAGGTGAAAACACTTCATTTCAAAGAAGCAAATTCAAGCAGTTTTTTTTGGCCCTCCTACCTTCTGGCTATCCACTCCTTCAGTTCTACCAAGGCCCCCTACCACTGCTGCTAGGTCCCGACCACTATCCACTGACCCTTACTGCTGTGCTACCAGATAACCCAAAGTAACCCTTTATTGAGTGGGCTCCTACCCCTGTGGGAGGCTACCAGGGGAGGAGAATTGCCCCAAAGAGCTTCCTGTGTATCCTGGGCATGTCAGGGTCAGAACGGACACATGTCTGGGGCTTCTGGTGTATGGCAGGACCAGCAGCCATCCTTCAGTTAGCCAGCGGGTGTTTTCCCATTTTCTTGGGAGCATGACAGGCTACATGATGTCAAGGCACAAGCCGACATCAGTCACACTCCTCTTGCAGTGAGGACTGATGTGTTGTCGTGCCTCTGGCCTCCACCATGGGCCAGCAAATGCTGAGCCGTGAACCCACCCTCCCTCTCAGGAGAAGGGGAGTGGTCATTGGACACTCAAGCCTTCACCCACCAGCTGGCCCTCCAACACCAAAGTCTGTTCCCTAACCCTGGTCAGCAGGGTCACAGGCAGATATCCAATTCAGGCAGTTAAATTATAGACAGAAAAAAACAAAGGTAGTCCACCTTAGCGGTGATGGTTCAGATTAATTCACTTCTGAGTTCTAACAAGCAAAGAGACCAAATAATTTGTAACTTGTGCGTGTGGGATGTGAGTGTTGAAAGGAGATCATAGTGCTGTCACTACTGCCATCACCCCAGAGGGATGTGTACTGCATTGTTGCTACTGCCATCACACCGAAGGGGTGGGACTGTAGTGCTTCTGCCATCACCACTGGTGGATGGAGAATGTAGGCCTGCTGCCATTCCACCTGAGGGATGGGGGCCATAGGGCTGATACTGCCATCACACATGAGGAATGATGACTGTAGTACTGCTGCCATCACACCTAAGGGATGGGGGCCATAGCGCTGCTGCTTCTGTCACACCAGAGGGATGGGGGCCCTAGTGCTGCTTCCATCACACCTTAGGGATGGGGCTGTAGAGTTGCTGCTGCCATCACATCTTTTGCCTAAAATAACTTTAAACTGGTACAAGGATGGAAGGATGTGTAATAGTGGAGGTCAAAATTGCTAAAATGCATGTTAGCAGAGTTAAAAATTGTTAAATAAAGTACACAAAACCAAACACCGGTAAAACTGGATTTTGGCTCAGCAGACACTGGTGACAATACCATTTTTTACAATGTGCAAATCGGAATATGCCCTTTTTCAATCCCGGTAAACCAGTGTCCCTGCGCATCTTCTCTGTGTCAGCTTTATCCTTCAAAACTGGACCTCCTGTTAGAGTCATGCCTGGCTTCTGCAATATTTTCTGTATCATCCCTGACTCTCAATCTATATCTATGCTATCTGAAAGCACAATAAGCATCTCAAGTGAAAAAAAAAAAGAAATGGGAACCACACCAGAAGTCCCATACAAAGGTGTCCTCCCCCTGCTGATCAGCACAGGGCAGATCAGGCATGAAGCATATTTCAGGTTAGACATACATACTTTGAAATATGGCCAGACTCCAGAGTCTTTTACATGTTTGCCACCAAATGATTTCCCACCAGCACCACTATCTCACCCAGACTCACTGGTTCTGCCATCACCATCACTACCAGCTCCAACATCACTCTCAAGTTCAGCCCACCACTACTCATGGCAGCAGCTGACACCCTCTTGATAACCTTCTTTCCACAATGCTTGCCAGATGCTGCAGAACATTTTTCCCATTTCCCCTTAGGTACTCCAGCTTCCTTTAACTTCTGCTGAGGATGGGCTCCTCCTCATCTCTGTCCTCATCAGATGGTAGTTCTGAAGAACATATGAAGGATCTTCATCTGAATGATCCCCTTCTTTGAATGATGCACAAGGTGGGGTGGAAAGGATGAGAAAGGACTTGGCAAGGTTAGAGGAATGATCAAATGTATGGCAGCTTAGATTTAATGCTAAGAAGTGCAAGGTAATGCACCTGGGAAACAAAAACCCAGGGGAAGAGTACACAATGGGGGTGAGATACTAACAACAACAAAAATGGAAAGGGACAAGGGAGTAGTCATATCAGATGACTTAAAGGTGGGCAAGCAATGTGAGAGGGCAGTAAGGAGGTCTGGGGGGATACTGGGATGCATAGGGAGAGGCATCACCAGTAGAAAACAGAAAGTTGTTATCCCTCTGAGCTGATCTTCTCTACAGGCAAATGAGGAGGAGGAGGCACCTCAGACTTCTTTCCAACACCGATACTGGGCCCACCATGCACACAGGTGGCCTGTGTTCCAAACAGTATCCAACCAGTGCAGGTAACAATGGCTTAAAATGCAGCACACTCAAGGAAGATGTCAGCTGTAAAATAATTTATTGTGCCAGCATGGCTAAACAGCAAAACACAGCACACCAGAACTGATGGCTAGTAACCCCAGCAGTTCAACCTTTTGGTCTTTGTCAGTGGGTTGGCCAGTAGCCCAGATCTCCCTATTCAAGTGAAAATGGCTGGCTGCTTCACCCTTTGAGCCAAAAACTGCTTCTCCATTTATGTCTGGGTTGAAGATACTGCTGAAGAGAGGAGTGACTTAGACAAATCTAAGCACATGAGGAAGAAGACAATGAGAGGAAGGGGATGGGAGATGAAACTTACCTTACAGTGGTGCCACTCACAGTTGCACTGTCACAGATACTGGAGGATTTTTTTTTTTTTAGGAAAGCAGCTTCAACACGGCCAACTAAAGCAGCTACACTACCACATCCCCATGCCCAGACTCCTATCAAATAAACTGATTCCTAGCCTGGTCTGCACTGAAATACTTCTCCCACAAGATCATCCAGCAGAAGCACCAGTTCTATGATGACCCTCATCCCCCAAGGTTGAACCTCTAGCCTTTTTTACTCTCTCAGCAGTGGCACACTTCACCTGGGTCAGGGTTGAGGATTGTGAGAGAAACCCCTAGACAAGACCTCAATGTACCTTCACTTTTGTGATACCCAAGCCACTACACTTTCTTTCCCCCCTCTACTGCCATCATCACCTTCATTAACAAATTCAGCATCACCCTCCACACCATGTCCCACAAAAGATTTATCACCTTCTCTAGACATTTAAAAAAAATTACATATGAATTATGAAACAATTATTAAACAAATACAGGGAACAAAATTGAACTACTTTTTTTGGGGGGGTGAAATATTACAAAGTCATCAATATACAGCTACAACACACAAAGTAACACTAGAACAGTCAAAAAACAAAGGCTACTGCAGTGCAAGCTTCAGTGATTAAAAATGAAAATTTTTAAGATGGGTGCTGCATTAACCACGTACCAGATGAGGTGGACAGAGGAAAGTAACAGTGATGCTGAAAAAGAAAACACACTTCTGACACACTCCTAGGTCTTTGGACACTGCAAAAGGTCTTGAAGCTGTGGACTAGCATTTTCAAAGCACCTACACAATGAGGAAACCATTGACATCTGCATCGGGGGAGGACTGAAAGCAGAAAGTATAGTTAGTAATTCCTGCTTGCAGCAGAAGACCGACAATTTCAGATTTTAGGTTATTGGATTTCAGATAATCTATTATCCTAAAATCAGATTTGCCATCCTTGGTGCTTTTTAGGAGAGCAGATTTTGAGGCCTAGTATTCTCAGATCCTAATATCCTGAAAACTCTTAGGGCCAGATATTCAGACTTGCGCCCAAGTAATGTGCAACTGCAGTGCAGCGCAATGCAGATGTGCCATGGAGGAACAGATGCCATATCCAGGAGATGTGCCACTGAAATACACTGGTGCAACCAGGCTGAATATGGCAAAGATGCACTGCAGTGCAACCACAGATGTGCCGGCACAAACACGAATGCATGGGGGTAGGCCAGAACACACAACCCAGTGGGCTGAGCAAGGGCAACAGACCACAAGGACATGCAGGCAAAGGAGGCATAGGGGCATAGGGCCACAGTACCCTACCAGCAAGGCACAGCACAGTACAGTGATGCACAGTTCCTGAGGCAACCCAGGGCACCATGGGACAGTGCACACAGGACCCTAGTCCACCGACCATGGCACAAGCACCAGGCCAACACAACAGCACCAGTGGCACACCAACAGCACAGCCATGCAGGAGATACCCATGAGGCAGTGCCACAGGAGCAGTGGCCATGGTGCCAGGAGAACACACAAACACAGAGGGCCATGGACCATGGGCAATGGAGGCACAGGCCACCCAGGGGCACATAGTCCACCACCCGGAGTGAGGAGTGGCACAGCACTGTACTGTGGGCCACATCAGAACTGGGTAGCATGACAGGCAAACAGAAGGGTCGGCCAACAAGGGCACAAGGTGCACATGTAGACACAGGTCACTGCAACACACACTACACAGAGCCACACACAGGACAGAGATACTGGGCACATGCCCAGTGCACTGTGTCCCAAGGTGACAGAAGCTGGACACCAGGGACATGGCATGTGATGTCCTGCATCTGCTCTGTGGCCAGGCACAGCACAACAGACACCTGCAGCATGGCTTCACACACCAGCTGCAAAGGAAACACAGATACAGAAATGTAGCTATAAAAAGGCTTTAATACAAACAACAGAAGTGTTGGCCAACATGGAATTATACAAAACATACAAACAGGTACAGGGGAGGGTAACAGGATGTGGGGGATAGGGTCGGGAGGCTATACAACAGTGTGGGGGGAAGGGCAGGGCAACAGGGGAGGGCAGAACAAATAGAGACTATGTACAAGGTGCTGTGGTTAATGTCGGGCACGTCCTGCCACCATCAGCTGGTGGACCTCCGTTCTTATGGCAGCTGTGCTTTGCAGTAGCTGCAACATCGGTCCCACTAGGCGATGCTGCTGCACCAGGATGCTCCCCAATGAGTGGACCACTTGGCCATTCCTCCTCTCCATCGGAATCCTGGGACCGCCTAGAAGAAGGGACAGAAAAGGCAATGAGCAACATGCTGAAGGGATCCCCAGACCACCCACAGTGTGCACTGGACAGAGGGATCACACACCAGTGGACGGACCACACCAGCCATCCACACAGCACACCACACTGGTGCAGACAGGCACACAGAGCTGTGCAGTGATCACATTGGCACACAGGCAAGGCACATGATGCAGATCACAGACAGCTGTGTGCGCACACCCATGGTGGATGCCACATGCACACACCCCCGGGCAGCACAGTGAACACTGTCACAGTGCACGCAAGAGCAGTGCAACACCGGAATGCCCCTCAGATACCACAGCCTCCACAGCATTGGACGCACATGGCTGTGGCAACTGTGTCCAATCCTGTGGCCAACACAGACCAACAGGTACACAGTACTGTCATGTGAACATGCCTACCTTGCCACCACCGTCATGCTGGCCCAGCTGCTGTTCCACTACCAGTGCCCTGCACCATGGCCATTTTTACCCTGGCCCTCCTGTGATCCTCTGACCCTATGGAAGGCAACTAGAGAGATAAACATGAGTGCACAGGCAAGCACAGACAGCACCTCCCCCACAGCCCGCATGGCGCAGGGCAGGACAACGCCCGCCCTGTGACCCTGGCGCCTACACGGCTGCAACACATGCAGCAGCACTGTGCATGACAGCCATGCAGGACATACAGCAGTCGCCAGGACTGCGCAGCCCCCCGGCAGTAGCATATGCTGCACAACCACACACCCATGACAGTCATGCCTTGTACAGGTGGACACATGCCCCATGTTGGATACATGCCTGCAGGTGCTGTAGTCTGTCAGGATCCCTGCATTGCAGGTCACTATACTTGCACCTGCACTGTTCAGTGGTCTGCTGCACCCCTGTGTGCTGCTCCAGGCTTGTAGCCACATGCTACCATACAGCACTTCATGGCTGCTGCAGGGGGACCTGCCCAAACAGCTTGGCATTGTAGGGCTGTACAAGTGCAATGAGGTTGCACATTTCAATCTCGCTTCAACTCAATGTGCAATGAGCAGCACTGTTATGCGCCATGGTTCAGCTATCCTAGGTGTGGGAGTGGTGGTCTGGCCTACACATCCCGCATGTGTCGGGGCATGCAGTTGTTGCACAATTGGGTACCATTCTACAGTGCCACACAGCATGTGGATGCACAATTGGAGTGCACCATAGGGCCATCGCACAGCACTGCACATGCACACAGCGCCATGTCCTGGTGGGTGACTGGCATCATGGTCATGACCCCGAGGGCACAGGTCATGACTCTGCATGGTGATGCACAGGTACCTAGCATGTGTGGGATGTGGCAATACATTTCAGCATGGCGCACCAACGTTATATTCAATTGCCATATGCAGATCGCCTACTGAGCATATGCGCAGCGCAATGGCGAGCATTAGTATATCACTACCATTGGGCACAGGCTCATTTGCATGTATTGCATGTTATAAGCATCAGGACACTGCACAGGCAAGAAACGGTATTGCAACCTGTGTGGTAAGGGGAAGCTAGGGATGGTCAGGCCAGGAGGAACACTGCAACAGACTGGTGACATGTTCCATGCAGCCACTGACCAGCTGTGTCATCACTGTCCACAGGTAGCAGAATGTCTGGGAATGAGGAAGAGGAGGATCATGGGCCTGCCTGCAAGTGCAGCAAGTTCACAAAAGAGGAGCAGCAGGCCCTGTTCCAGACCTACCTCGAAGGGGAGGACATGCTGAGTGGTGCCACGGGGATGTCACAGGAGCGGTACCTCGGGTGGGATGTGGTGGCCACATATGTGAACACCCATGGCAGACACCAGCGTAGTGCCCAGGAGTGCAGTAAGAAGGTGGGCACAGACAGGTGATGCATAAAGGAGGAGGTGGCAGCCATCAGGGCCTCCTGCAACAGGACCAGTGGCAGACCATCCACTGTACCATCACTGACGTCCACTGAGGAGCTGATGGTGGCCACCATCAGTCGTGCTGCCATAGAGGGCATTCCTGGTGGTGGTTTTCAGATGGGTTGCAGCCCCTCACAGCATAGTGAGTCTCGCAACACCATGCTTGGGTGGCAGGTATGGTCATTACCGTGTGGGTGGGCCTGCAGCCCTGCTCCATGGCATGTGTGTGCACTGCATGTGGCCATGCATGGTGCACTGGTGGCTGGCAGTCACAGCAGTGTTCACCCCTGGCTGCAGCCACCACCTGCATGGGAGGTACTGCAATGCTGTCTCTGTGTTCCTCCTTTCCAGTTCCATCACGTCTCTGCAGAGTGGTCCAGAAGGAGGTGGAGGAGGATGCTGACATGGGGCTGGAGGAGGTGGTTCCATCAACATCTACTGGTACCCATGGCAGAGACTGGCTACACTGTGGCAGTGAAGGGCAGTTGGATGGCCTGGGACTGGAGTTGGATGGCTCACTGTCAGAGCTCCTCCTGGGTGACAGCCTGTCTGTGCTTTGTGCAGGCACCCAGCTGGGTGGTGTGTCCGACTCCGATGATGACTAAGCTCTGATCCTGGACTGTGCAGGGCACGTGGCACCAGCCACAGTCCAGGGACTGGCACAGGAACCGTCAGGGCCCAGTGCTGTACCTGCAGCTGTACAGCCACCCTCTGTCCATGTCAGCTCAGTGTAGTGCCTTGCTACCACTGTGCCTGGTGAGGGGGGAGCTGTTGTCGATGTGGCGGTGCTGGGCACTGACCAGTAGGTGATTGGGCAGCTGTGGCAGGATGCGGTCACCACCAGGCAGCGTGATACAGGGACCACTGCTGGTGCACCCATTGATACATTACCCCTTGGCTGTCCCCTGTCCAGCGTACACCTGAGCAGGGCACTGAACAGCATGCCGTGTCACCAACAGCTGGTCAGCATCAGGGCCAGGATGTGCCAGCTGCTGACCGGTTGGCAGAGCACACCCGGTTGCTGGTGGCATCCATGGAGAACCAGGCGCTGTTTGCCATAGAGGTCCATGCACTGCGATCAGAGGTGCATCAGCTGGCCAAGCATCAGGACAGTGGGTGTGTGCAGCTTATCGATGAGCTCTGCCAGCTGCTGAAGACCATGACTGCAGAACTGAACCATATGACCAGTACCATTGCAGTTGGGATTGCATCACTGGCAGTGACCTGGACTGGCCGTGTGCATAGGACCCCTCTCAGTGCATCGTTGACTCCACGGTCCCGTTGTCTAGTGACCTCTGCACAGAGGATGCCAATTTCTGATGTGGCCGTCCCTGACACCCCCTGCACTGGCATCTTTGGCCGGCTGTACACCCCAGCGAGGACACGGTCATGTTCTCAGGCCTCCACCCCTGTGAGTGTGTTGGACACTCCCCACTTGGCCATTGCGCAGCTCGCACCTGCTGATTGGCCTGGGCATGGCCACTCTTGTGGTCGTGGCAGCCGTGGTACCACGTGGTTGCCCTGATGTGTGTGCTGCCCTACCTTGCTGTCGGCTGCTGCTGCTCAGTGCACACGTGGGTGGTGGTGCTTCCTCATGCATGTGCTGGTGTGCATGTGTGGTTGCTGGGCTGCTGGGCTTTGTGGCATGGAAGTGATGAGGGCAGCTCCATGCCAGCTCTGCCTGTGCACCAGTGTCCTGTCTCTGATCCATGTCATGTCCTGCAGCTCGTGTGTGTGTGCCTGTGCTTATGCTGTGTGCTGTGTGTGTCTGTGTGGTACTGCAGTCAGCATGCATGCTGTGTGTGCCTGTGTTTCTGCATGCATCCCTGTGTGTCTGTTCTGCCCTGTGTGTAGGATGGATGTACGTGCAGCCCCTGCATGCATGTCTTACCACTTACCTTCGGTCTCCATAATGCTCTTGTGTGATGGTGGCCCTGTGCCTCGGGGCCTCTGCAGCCAGCCTGACGTCCCACCTACCCATGGGTGACTACACACACCCCCGGCCCATCTTTACCATCCTCCCCACTGCTGTCACCCTCATCCACACAGACAACTATCCCATGATCAATGGCCATGTTGTACAGCATGCACCAGGCCATGAATATGCCACAGTCTTTCGATGGGCTATATTGTAAGGCACCACTGGACCTGTCTAGGCAATGGAACTGCATCGTCAGTGTGCCAAAGACACGCTCAATGACATGCACATTGTAGCATGTGCCTCATTGTACCTCTCCTCCACAGGGGAGGTCCGTCACCAGTAGGGGTTGAGCAGCCAGGGCCATAGTGGCTATGAGCTGTCATCTGTGTGGGGAGGCAGCATGGTTATCTCTGTGCTGTCCACCACGCCCTGTGCCCCACCCCACCTGTGTCATCACCTTTCCCTCTAGCCATGCTACACCTGCCTCCATCCCCGTGCCTTGCTCACCTAACAGGTGCCCCATGGGGATGTTCCTATGCTCGAATCTCTGGCAAAGTATTGAACTGTGCCAGAATTAGGCATAGTGTGCACTCCTGGGTTGTGTGGTGCAGACATTGATGATGTGCCCTGTGGCACTGCACACCACCTGGCAGTTTATTGAGGGATAACCCTTGCGGTTGATGTATGCTGCTCCCTCAGGGCCAGGTGGTGTGCGTATGGCCATGTGGGTGCAGTCTATGGCCCCTATCATGCCTGGCATGCGTGCCACCCTGTGGAAGTCCTGCATGTTTGTGGAACGCTCTTCCTGTATGCATGGGAATTGTGTGAACTCCGAAGCATGTGGCAGCAGAGCATTGAGGACCTGTGTGAGAAGGCAGGACAAGGCCTACTGGGTGATCCCTGTGGTGGCACCTGTTGGTCTGTGGGAGGTGCCCATGGTGAGCAAGCACATCACTGCTGTCACCTTGATCTCCACTGACATGGCATGACTCCATCTGGTGGATGCCTGCAGCTCATCACTGCACAGCTCACAGAGCTGCCTCAGAATTGCCTTGTTCAGGTGGTACCAGCCCACAATCTCCACATCACTATAGTCCTCAAATGTGAAACGGGCGTGGTACCATCTGTGTTGGGCATACCGCCGACGGGCCCTTTGTCAGCCATGTTGCTGTTCCTCCCACTTCCTCACACCCCTCATTACCTCCTCCATGAGGAATGGTACTGCATCCATTGTTCAGGTATTGCTCAGGGTTGCACATCTGCTGTGTCTGTATTTGAGCCTGTTTTCATAGGCTCAAGTTCACCTGGTGCATCCTCTCTTTTGCTCCTGACTTGCGCCATGTTTCCAGATTGAATATGCCATTGCCCCACATATTCATGGGAATGACCCCCTGCACTTGCACTGCATGCATTACATTTGTGCCACAGTGCAATGGTACTTGTGCAGTGCAGCCACACTTTTTGAGTATTGCTCTACGGTGCAATTCTGTAGTTGCACCAGCGCAATTCAGTTGCGCCATATGCAACTGCTCTAAATATTTGACCCTTAATATCCTAACTATCCATTTTTAAATGGATTATCTGAGCAACCCTAATATAAACTAATGAAAATCACATTACCAATAAAGAGGACTGCCACTATAGCATTCAAGCACAGCTGCATTATCAGGCCCATATTATTCACTCCCTACAAGACAAAGTCGACCACTTCAAAAACCACGGTCAGCGAAATAATCTCCAATTTGTACGTTTTTCTGAACAAGGACACCATTGACACCCTGCAATGCATTCTCCCCAGTGTGCTGAAACTACAGGGGGAGAACATGATTTAAATAGAGAGAGCACATCACTCCTTGCCCCCCTACCTAAGCCTGAGGAATGTCTTCTCCCAATTTTCACTAAATTCCATTGCTTCAAGGTGAAGGAAACAATACTCCAAAGGGCCAAGGAGCTGATACCATTGCAGTTGCAAGGGCAGAAGATGTAAATATTTCAAGACTATTCAAAAGACTACTCTTCTAAGTGACAGGGTTTTTACAGAGATTTGTAAGTTCTTGCACAAGCTGGAAATCCCTTTAACCTTCACTATCCTGCCTTCATATGATTTAGTCACAATGGCATACTGCTCAACTTCCATACTCCTGTCCAAGATGTTATTTACAGGATATGTCTCAGTCAAAGGTGTGCTTTTCAACCATTCCCTCAGGCAGTGGAAAGAGAGGGAAGCAACTTCTTACCTACAGAAACTTCAGTCCCACAAATGCCGCTGACCTCAGCCTCTCAGCTTCCACAGAATACGTGACCTGTTTACTAGCAGGAAGACAATCTTTGGCAGTCAGCTCCCTAAAGCAAGAAGTGAAATAAGAACAGGACCCATCAGAAGAAGGATCAGGCCTCTTCCCAATACCAGTCTCACAGCCACTGCAGGGAACACAACTCAACAGAATCATCTGGCATCACATCCCGAATTTTAGGCTCCAACATGTTTACCTCTCTGTGCTCTGTATCACCTCTATCCCACTTGACAACAGCAAATGAATCATGATAGGAGCAAGCACCACTAGTCCCTCAGCCCCAGAATACATCCTGGGCATCAGTAGTAGCCTCCACTCCTCTGCCTCAAACCAGCTTTTCTGTTCCAGATGAAGTAGCTCCCTTTCAGGCCCACACGCCACCATCCTTCGATTTGTGAATGTTTGAGACACAGCCTAACTGTGAGTACTTAGTGCATGTGTGAAAATAGAGACTTCCCAGTGGGGTGTTGTTTTCAGTGCCATTTGTTTGTTTACAGATGGTCCACCATTACCAGGAAACCCTGTGCATTTTGCCAGTTTCCCCTCACACAGGCTACCTCCCCTGTCAGAACTTACAGCTCTCATAAATACGAAGTGTATTTGTTTTTGTGAGCACACCAGCATTGGTGAAGACTGCAAGGTGGAGACTACTCTGTATCTGTCCTGCAGAACCAATGCATGTTGTCTGTAGGCACCTGAATTCTCGTCTTAGGGACATCAAAGACTGCATCCTGCTCCCGAGGGCTCTGACTACTTCTGGATATTCTCTGCCTGGGTGGTCAGTGCTTGTTTCTGTGTCCCAGATGTTTTATCTCTACAACCACAGACTTTAAGATACTGGGACTAAATGCATTAATTTGTTATTATTACTCACGTTGCTCCCATTTTGCATGTTTACACATGTCTGCCTCTTTCCTGTGATGTCCAGTTTGGGCACGGCAGCTATAGAGGTACAGATTGATGGCCTCACTCCCGGAAGGTGAAGCTTTAGAAAAGGGCTAAGCAATTGCTAGCTACTATTATACTCCATGCTCCATAGTTTGGGTTCCATGTCATAAGAGTGATCACTATTATGGAGAGTGTATATTAGCGAAAAGCAAATTGGCGATATACACATAAAGGAAACCCGACATCCGGACTGTAAAAGAGTGTTTTTGAGGCGGGGGCTGTGCCAACCCACCCCCTCATGGGGGGCTTTGCACCCTGCACCCCCCTGAATTAAGATGATCAACTCCAGGGTGGTGTATGTCGGGGAAGGGGCAAAAATCCAGATATCACACAAAATTAAGTGCTGCAGCTTGTAGCTATGGCAAAATGTAATCGCTCGCCAGTCTCGAACCTCATACCTGCAGTGCCCTAGCTAGCCACCCATACCACATGGCTAGCTCAGTGACAGTAGGTATGGCAATCCACCAGAACCCCTTCCCTGTCCCTCCCCCCTTGCTATTCCTCACTTCCATGCGCTATTCCCCACATTTGTGTTCCCATCCAGGGTATATTGTGAACAGTAGCCCCCTAATAACAGCACCCAAAATGAGTTGCTCTTTTTCCAGTCACTCATTTTGGTTCACTGTTATTACGTGTTACCATAGTTTGCTGTGGGTTGCCTCTTTTCCACTGGTCCAGCTGGCACCTCTGGTGCTATGCCTCCTACATCCCCCATTGCCAGCAATTGAGGATTTAATAAACACCTTTCCCTTCAATGCAGTGGGGGTTTTGCCTTTGCATTCTCCTAATTTTTTGAGGGAGGCCTCATTTAACTTTATGTGATACTACGTGAACCAGGTTATATGTTGGTTGGGAGGGAATGACCCTTCCAACCCAACACTTACCTCTACACAACCAGGCCATTTCAAAACCCACCTTAGGGCCCACCTTCAGTCCACTAATACCTGCGACTGTCACTGATCCTGCATTACCCCCCCCTTTTTATTTTGCTTATCTTGCCCAAGACTACAGCCTCTGGCCTGCTTACCCCTTGACCCTTACTGAGTAGCTGATGATGATATATATCTGAGATATATGTATTCCTAAAGACTTGCACACAGTACCTGTCAGTCATCTGTTAGCTTTCACTGCTCTTTGTAAATTATGCTGGACTGTATTGCTTGTTGAATTATTTTCTAATTGTCTGTTCTGTTGTTTTTCTGTGTGACGTGGAACCTTTGTAAATGAGTCTCTGACTCAAAGGTATATCTGAATACTCAATAAATAAATAAAAATAAGTGGTAGGGGTATATACTCTGGCTTGCTGCCTGTCTCCATCCAGAGGTCACAAAATGTTGCTCTGCTGATTCTCTGGGCACCATAACTTTCTGTTATGGGGTAACTTATGGAGAAATGGGACCTGACTTAGACCACAGGCCATATTCTGTCAAGGGCCAGGCTGAGTCTTATTCTTACATTTGATTATTCTCTCAAGATACAAAGTTACTTTTTTCTTTTTTTGGGATTTTGTTCTGGGTGCAGAGGGTTGTAATAATAACAGATAATTATGACTTTAGGGCAGTCTAGGAGTGCACTGGGCCCCTTGGGTGGCCCTGCACTGCTCTGGGGTTGTTATCATAATACGGGTAGGATATGAGGGGATTTTGGGTAGTCTTTTGTCCCTATTCATTCATGTATCATTTGCTATCTTATATTGTGTTATACCTGCAGAGTTCTGCACTCAGTTTGTTCTCTGATGGACCAGGAACTTATCACCAAGGTGGATGTTTTACAGACATTTGTGGTCCTTTTCTTCGGCCCTGTATATACTGTGATTATTGCTCACTGCTTAATAGTTATTATAACACAAGATTTAGCTGCAGAATTTACAGTACAGGGAATGTGCAGGCTACTTACCCCCGCATTACTCATGTGTAGCCTCCCTCCTCCCCAGTGCTTCCTATGGCTAACCACTCTTCCAGTTGGGCCACTGTTCTCCATTCTTTGGTTGCTGCATACTATATGTACTGTACTAAGAGGGAGAAGAAAAAGTGGTCTACATACTGTTGTATCACGTAAGACAGAGACAAGCAAAGAAACACATTGCAGCTCTTTGGGATCATGGTGGAATTCTCTACACTAAATTGGATGACATGAATAGAGTCATGCAGCAATTTAACGTATCCTCTAGCCCACTGGGCTCTGGGATCACAGATATTTCCCTTTTCTTGCTTCCTCTTACCAAAGCTGCAGGTTTTTCAAATAACGCAGCTGGAATCGCACTTCACTATAAAAGAGATTCAGGCTGCCATTACCAAGCTAAATGTGCACAAACCACTTACTTTTCATTATATCCCTAAATGACCTCCTCTCAGCCTGCTCCTCTGCATCCATCCACATGCATGTAGATGATAGAGTCCTGTGTTTCTCTGGCTTTTCTTCTTCAGAGCTAACATCCAGACTTCAAGCTGTATTTGACTCGGTTCAGAATTGGTTCAGGGCAAACTAATTGTCCCTTAATACAAAGAAGACAGTCTCCATGTGTTTTGGCACTCAGCAGAGGCTTTCTAGACTTCTCTCATTCCCCTACTTCTGCACCCCTGAGGGAGTTAAAATTGATGACTGCCCTCCTTTAAGCATCTCAGCATCTGGCTTGACCACCATCTTAGCTTTTCTCAGCAAATTGACGCTATGTTCAAAAAACTCCACTCTAAGCTTGGTGCCCTTTACAGGAACAAGAGCTGTATCCCTATATTTGCCCACTGCAACATCATTACTAAGAGGATATTACCCATATTTGATTATGGAGATATAGTCTATGCTGTTGCATCTAAATCAGCCCCAGCCAGACTGGATCCCCCTCTTTTGCTGATTTGCCTTGGCTTGTCCGCCCCCCCACACCCATCATAGCTCTCTCTACACTGATCTTTTCCTCCCTCTCTTGAATGACCACCACCTCATTCACTGAACCTCCTTTATCTCTAAATTTTGGTTGACTACTCTCCCTCCTTATCATAGCTCTCTTCTGTCTCCTTTACCACCTCCACGTACTCCCTCCATAACTCAGAATATTGTTCCCTTTCACTTCCCTCTTGTAAACTCCTATCTGGTCAATCTGTTTTTTCCTTCTGCCTCCCAAACATCTGGAACTCCCTTCTATTATCAATTCAATATGCTGCCTCCAAACATTCTCTATCATCTCTACTCCAAGGCCATATTGCGCCCTGCTGCAATTGCCCTTAGTCCTATGCCTTTCTCATACTACAAAATCAAAAAGGAGCTCGCACTAGGATGGGGTGTCATGGAAAACTTTAGAATGAAAAACACAAATCCAGGCACTCACCATCACAAAAAAACTGGTCCAAGAGAGAGAAACATTTAAAAACTTCATTCAATCGCCTAACATGTTTCTGGTCCTGCTGGACCCTTTATCAAAGGCTAAATGAAGCAAAAAAGCACATACACATATATAACCTTACAATGAAACACATGACAAATTACATCAATTAAAAAAGTACCAATAGGATTTATCTAACAATGAAGCAATACTAAATTTCTGCATGAGATTTAATTTATCTGACAGGCAAAATCTACCAATTTAAAAAATACTTAAATTAAACAATTAAATAAAGAAGAGCAGCTGCGATAAATAACAATCATTCAACAATGAAAGGCAGTATTAAATCAAATGCATCTAATAGATATACCACATTTATAATAGAAATCCAAAAGATAAGAAGTTGGGGGGGGGGGAGAGGAATTGATTCATCTTTCTTCTAGAAAAGGTTTTAAATCAAAATTACCATTTAACCCAGGATTAATAGTTGCTTTCAGCTGCAAAATCCAAAAAGCTTCTCTCTTAAGGATAAGTTTTATATAGTTACCTCCCCCCCAGGTTTTTGAGACACATTGTCAATGGCCATATACTTAAAAGAATGTATAAATTATCATTTTTACATGCTGAAATATGTGCTGCCGTAGCATATAATGGAGCTTCCCTTCCTATAGCTCGTTGATGTTCCCCAACTCTAACCTTAAAGTTTCTCTCGGTCTTTCCTACATAAAAAGCATATCACAGCTGCTCTTTATTTAATTGTTTTATTTAAGTGTTTTTTAAATTGATTGATTTTGTATGTCAGATAAATTAAATCTCATGCAGAAATTTAGTATTGCTTCATTGTTAGATAAATCCTATTGGTACTCTTTCAAGTGACGTAAATTGTCATGTGTTTCATTGTATGGTTTTATATATATATATATATATATATATATATATATATATATATATGCTTTTTTGCTTCATTTATCCTTTGATAAAGGGTCCAACAGGACCAGAAATGCATTAGGTGATTGAATAAACTTTTTAAAATGTTTCTTTCTCTTGGACTAGTTTTTTTGTAGTGGTGAGTGCCTGGATTTGTGTTTTCCTTCTAAAGTTTTCCATGGCAACCCGTCCTAGTGCAAGCTCCTTTTTGGTTTTGTGTTTGTTGTTGGAGCCTTATCGCACAGGTTACAAGCAATTAGCTTGTTTAAAACCACAGTAGTTTCTTCTTTTGCTTTTAGCTGCAACAAATCAATTATGTCGCAGGAAGCAACTTCGAATTTGACTTTTGAAACAACAAGGACACAGGAGGTAAATCAGCCTATTGGCTTTGTGGATGATTTACTTCAAGCAGCAGGTACTATGAATGCTTTTCTTCTGAATGAAGCGGACCCTGCTCCACTTAATCCTGAAGCATTGTCTTTGAAAGAAACTTACAGGAGACTTGAAAAATTGACTTTGCAACATCATAGGATATATTGGACTAAAACAAATATGGAAGCCTACATACAGGTAAAATGCGTTCCAAGAGGTTTACCTCCAGATTTAAAACCTGCATATGGTCAAGACAATATCAAGTTTATGCAAGAATCGGAGGACATTTTATCTGAAGCCAGCTTTAAACTTATTGGTTTAATTATAACTTTTTCAAAGGAACAAGACTGTAGTATCATAGAAGATTTTAAACAACATGAAGCAGAAATTCTACAACTGCTTCAGAATGATATGGCTGAATTGAACAGTTTAAATTGTAAATTAAAGAATACAATACAAAAATTGGATGTGGACGGAGTCACGTGATGCGGAACACGGAGTAGCTGTGCTTACCGAGAGCTCCGTTCCGCCGCCGATGTTTAAACCTTTTTCCGACTCCTTCTAACATAATCTTTTCACTTTGCTGCCAGTAACACACCAGAGAGTGCACACTGAGATCGTTTATGGAGGTCGAGATGTGCAAACCTCCGCCTCGGCACACCCCCCCCTGCAACCCCAGAGAAGGCCGCTAAAAAAAACCAAAACCTCGGCCTCGTCATCAGCCCAGGGGGCCGGGGAGTCTTGTATTGCCAAGGAGCCTCTTTCCCTGATGCGGTTTCTTGAGGAAATAAGACCGCTAAAGGATGCGGTCCAGGATCTGTCTGGGAACATTAAAAATATCACGACTGCCATTGAGGAGCTATCGCGCAGAACAGCTGATGGGGAGGCACACATTAAATCATTGGAGGGCCACACAGACAGACTGGATTCCTCAGTTAACAAGATGGCACATCGAATACAGAAGCTGGAATTAAAAGTGAAGATTTAGAGGGTCAGAATCGCGTAATAACGTTGTCATTATTGGACTGCCAGAAAAGTCAAGGTACTGAGCCCATTAAATTTGCTCAGAAATTAACAGAAAAATTGCAGGACCTCACAGTTCGGTGCAGCCTACGTGTATTAAAAGGGCCCATAGGGCTTTACGCCAGTACCACCCCGGATCGCTCCTCCCAGAGTATTTATTTTTAAATTTCTAAACTATCAAGAGAGGCAGCTGCTCATTGACAAAGTGAGAGAAATTAAAGACATATTTTGGGAAGGTTCCAAAATCAGAGTGGTGTAGGATTTGCCACTTTCCGTTCAGCAGAAACGTGCTACATTTCATCCACTGGTTAAAAAATTAATAGCAGCTGGAATTAAATTCCATATGGGATACCCGGCAAGACTCCAAGTCTGCATCGATAATGAATGGAAGACTTTTGAATCCCAAGAGTCGGCTGCCTCTGCCCTCCATGAACTTTTTCCAGCATTGTTTAAGGACCCTTGAAATGGAGTGTTCTCTTATTGGATTTCCAAGGAGCAGTTTAATGTTCAGCGATTCTGTTTCAGGATGCGAAGATCCGGACTGTTAAGGATTTAACCCTCAGGATATTGAAGAGTATTTGCTGTTCTTGTCCGAGAAGATTCTACTGGTTTGGGACTTAACATTGGACCTTATTTTTTTTTTTTTTTGTTATTTTTATTCTACTCTTGTGTATTCACCGGCCTCCACGTATTATTGAGAGCCTGTGTCGTTATTCATGTAGAGTTGGTATTAGTATTGCACACTATCAGGGTGTTCACACCATTAATGTGGTTGTAAATTTTAGCCAGTTTCTGTTAATTCAGCATTGGGTCACTATGTGGAGGGATAACAGGTGGGTTGCTTAAGGTTGCTGCTCCCTCCTAATCTGAAGTTGGAGTTAAAGCAAATACGGGAAACTGGGTTCTAGTAAATGGGAGCATTTCTCCAAGATGTGAGGGATTGTGTTTTCTGGGTGCGTGTTACTCCCAGAAGGAATTTTAGTTTTTTGTTTAATGAGGGGCATCTTGTTTCCTCTCTGGTCATAGTGAATAATCATAGTGAGGAAGGAAGAAAATGGTTTTAATGTCGACCTCAACGTAGGTTTAGGCTGGTTAGCTTAATATTGTTCTCTTTGTTTTGTTGTTCCTAGTGTTAGAAGGGGAGTCATCTTTCATTGATATGGGGGAGCGGGGAGGGCTTGGTTGGTGAGCTTAGTGGGCTGGTATCATGGGCCATTACGAAGTTGGGAAAGGGGCGGGTGGGCTGGGGAGGCTTGTTGGGATTAGTTGGTAAAAATGGGACAAAGAAATGGGTTGGGGGTGACGTATAGGCAGGGGGGTATTTTTTGTAGGGATATTGGATTTCTTGTTGTAAGGGGGGAGGTACACAAGGTCTGCAAGCTTATTGTTTCTTGTTTGTTAGTCATACGGTCGCAGGATAGCATAACGATGTGATAAGAAATGGGGACAGATATTGCTATTAAGTTCCTTACGTTGAATGTTAAAGGGGCGAGGAATAAATCTAAACAATTTAGGATATTGAAATATATAGAAACCGTGAAGGCTAAGGTAGTATTCTTGCAAGAAACACATTTACTGCAAGAAGAAATCAATGCTATCTGGAGACTTCCAGATAGGGAGGATTTTAAGTCTCAGGGTATCACATAAAAGCAGAGGGTCATGATATTACTTCATAGATCATTGTACTTTACCCCTTTAAGGTAATTCAGGACAATGAGGGTAGGTACATCCTAGTGAAGGGCAAATTACAGAATATGACCGTTTTGATTGGGGCAGTTTATGGTCCTAATACGGACTCCCATGATTTTTTGGTTGAGCTATTAAAGGTCCTACAACCATTCAGTCATCTTCCCATGATACTAGGTGGAGATTTCAATACGGTGCTAGATCCTTCACTTGATAGATCTTCCAGGACCCAATTATATCCTACCCCTGCTTCTCGTGCTTTTGGATAATTGGTAGATCAGTTGGGCCTAGCAGATGTCTGGAGGGTCCTTCATCCAGAGGAAAGGGGATATACATTTATTTCCCATACTCATAGATCTGGTTCTTGGATAGATTATATTCTCCTTTCTCACACCTTGCTCCTGGGGACTCTTAACTCAGCAATTGTGGCTGCCCCTCTCTCAGACCACTCTGCAGTGGACCTTACAGTTTCCTTCCCTTCTCTTACCCGTAAAAGTAACAGATGGAAGATAAATAATCAAATTTTGAGGATTCCTAAGATAACTCAATTTTTGTCAGCGTAAATGAAGGAGTTTTTTCTATTTAATCAGAAAGACAAGGTTCGCCCAGATATTCTTTGGGGTGCATTTAAGGCATACCTGAGAGGTTTATTAATCAGCCAGGCGGTACAAAGAAAGAAAGAAAAGGAGGCTACTATGGCAGTGCTATTAAACCAGATTAGGTTTCTAGAAGCTAAGTTACTCAGTACCCCCTGTGAGGAAGACAAAACAAACTTAGCGAGGGTAAAAGATGCATATCTTAAAATATTAGGTGAGCAGGTCCGAATTAGCTATTATCAAAACTAAAGCAAAATTTGTGGATCAGGGAGAAAAGTCGGTAAGTTGTTGGCACAGTGTATTATACAATTTGAGTCTTCCGCTTAATCAAGGGATTTTTTCGGAAGAGGATGGTACTATCAAACTACTCGAGGACATGGTCCAAGTTTTCCAAAAGTATTTTGAATCTTTGTACCGTGGCATGCAGTCCCTCCAGCTGAAGTGGAGATCTTGTCTTTCTAGAGAAACTACCTCCCTAGTTTAGACGAGTCAGACCGAGCACTTCTCAATGCTGAGATAACACAGGGGGAAATAGAAACGGCCATTAAAGGTTTAACACCAGACAAAACACCCGGGCCAGACGGGTTCTTAGCCAATTTTTATAAAACATTTTCTTCTCAGCTTTCCCCATTACTACTTAGACTTTTTCAATATATTCTATCTGGAAAAGAAGTAGATAATTCCCTCGCGGAAGCACTTATTGTTCTGATCCCTAAGCCTAATAAGCCACCTGAAAATCCTGCTAGTTACAGACCAATTTCATTGTTGAACTACGACATTAAGATCCTGGCTAAGTTACTGACTGATCGTATTAACCAAATAATCTCAAAGTTGATAGGGGTAAAACAAGTAGGCTTTATGAAAGGTAGATCCCCATCGGACCATTTTAGAACATTGGCACATGTCTTCTCGGCCTCCAAGGGGGCCGAACTCCCGATGGCGTTGGTCTCCTTGGATGCAGAGAAGGCCTTTGATAGGGTCCACTGGGCCTTCTTGTTTGCGGTGATGGACAGATTTGGTTTCCCAGAGAAATTTGTGGCCTGGATCAGGGCACTGTACACCAATCCCTTGGCTAGAGTTGTGTGCAATGGGGCTATTTCTGCGCCTTTCACATTACATGTTGGCACGAGACAAGGATGCCCCCTTTCATCCTTACTATTTAATTTGTACTTGGAACCCCTTATAAGGTGCATAGTGCTATCTCCTGAAATTTTGGGTATTAATATAAGGGGACATACAATCAAGGTTACGGCTTATGCCGATGACTTGCTAATTTATGTTTCGAGGCCTGACAGATCCATTCCCGGTCTACTAAAAGTAATACAGAATTTTAGTGTATTAGCTAACTATAAATTGAACCAAGACAAGACAGTTGTTTATCCTTTGAATAACAGGTTATTTAGACGGGATATCGAGGGTTTAGGTCTAGGATGGAATGCTAAATCCCTCAAATATCTATGCCTCACCTTGGCAAATAGCCAAGATAGACTACATCAATTGAACTTAGAATCTTTAGTTCACAACATCAAATTAGACCTAAAAAGATGGGCACAGCTACCATTGTCATTATGGGGTAGAATCAATATCATAAAAATGAATATATTTTCTAGGCTTTTCTACCCCATATGCATGTTAAATGTTTGGATCCCCTCTTGGTTCAAGAAACTTCATGGCTAATTGGCTGATTTTGTCTGGGGTTATAAAAAAGCCAGGATGTCGTACCTCAAGTTAGCTGCGCCCAAAAACTTAGGAGGTTTGAGATTGCCTCACTTTGTGCTTTATTTTTGGGCAGCGCATCTGAATAAGTACGGGAGATGGATGCACTGTGAGGATAATATCTTAACCTCCGGATACATTCCATTATGGGTTAACTTGGAAATTAGCTTTATTAAGAGCTTTGACATTAATCCCAGAGCTCTATTCCATGTACCTACCCGCCTACTTCCCTCACTATTAAAAAATTCTCCCATTGGACTTTCCCTAAGAATACACAATCAATTATGTAACTTTTTGAAATATGAACAAACTCTAGATAGTGAACAGCCTGTTTGGGGAAACCCTCAATGGCAGATAGGGCATCGGACGATCAAACAGAATTGGTTACCCTTCCTGGTTGATTGTTCCTTGAAAGAATTCATTAACTCAGGTGGTGGCGTAATCTCATTGATGGAGATCATGAAGAAGTTTGACTTGACACCAGGATAGTTTCAAAATATATCAATTACGTCATTCATTGGTTCAGAAAATTGGAAGTCATCCGATTTATCCACCCCGTATTGCATTCTGGGAGGATCTTAGGCCATTAGTGGGAACTCCATAGGCTATTTCTAAGGTTTATCTAGTGTTGTTCCATTGGGCCTTTAAGGACAATCTAGCGCCAAGCTCATACTGGGCCAAGGTATTCCCTAATATAACCTTAGATTGGGTACGCAAATTGCAGAATTGCCATAAACTCATTCGACAGGATCATCTTAGGTTAATGCAGTTTAAGATATTACATAATATTTACTACACACCTCAGAAGTTATTGGACTTAAATTTAGTAAGGGGTTCTGAATGTTATAGGTGTGATATGGAGGGGGGAGACCTTCTCCACATTTTCTGGTATTGTTCTAAAATTACTCCATTGTGGAATGAGATAAAAAGTAAGGCCGATCCATTACTGGGATTAGAGGATATGTTTTGTCCTGAAGTGTGTTTGTTAGGAGATATGTCAGGTTTCGGTTAACATGAGGAAATTTCATATAACTCTGATCTCCAGCATAGTGAAAAAATTAGTGTTGAAACACTGGAAGGACTCCTGTAGGATTTCCTACTCCGAATGGTTGCGGAATTCTCCTGAGCCTTAGGACTGAGAGGATGATCGCTATTTTAAACAATCAGTTACCCCTTTCGAGAAAATCTGGACCCCACTGGTAATAGCTTATACATAATATATTTATGTGGTTGAAACTCCATCGACTGTATCTGGCAGCAAGACCTTGTGTGGGGAGGTGGGAGGGGGGAAGGGGCTGTGGGGGGTCTTGCGGAGGTTGTTTGTGTTTGTATCTATTACAGAACTTTTGGACATATGTTTGATTTTGTATGTACTGTATTTGTTATTTTTTACTTGTCTCCGCAAGATGATGTATATAAATGTTTAATAAAAAGTTAATGGAAAAAAAAAATTGGATGTGGACTTAAAAAGAATAAAACAAACAAAGTTTACTATAGATAAGGGAGATTATGAAACCAGACAGGTTTACACATGGAAATTAAGAGATAACAAACATAAAGGAATTTTGAAAAAGAATGTATCTTTTGATTTTACTTTGGACATTAGTGAAGCAGAAAGTGAAGAAAACACCTCTGACAATCGGGGTCTTTTTTTTAGAGGTGAAAATAGAAGATCAGTGTACTCTGGGAAAGCAAGTTTTTTTTTCCCACAGAATCTGAGCCCTCCTCCTTCTATTTTGGAACATTACCCCCCAATCAGCAAAATTTCCAGCTATGACGGAGTCCCAGATTAACTTTCCAGAGAGGAGATGGAAGAGAAAGAGAACATGAAGGGGGAGACAGGGGAGAAAACAACACTTATTATCAAGGATACAGACAGAGACATTCCAATTGGAGACCTTTTCAGAGAGGGAGGAGGTAAGCCCTACTCTTCCTTTTCAAGAGACTACTGCTCCAGATATGAAAGTTATAAATCTTTCAAGCTATAATTTATCTGAATCTAAAAGAACTTGATTATGCAAAGGTACAATACCAATTGACAAAATACAGACATTGATTGATGTTAGTCTGTTATGTAGAAAATTAAATTTATGTGCTTTTTATGGTAATAATCAAGATTCTACATTTGACTTGTCTCTAGATAGCTGTCAACCTAATTCTACTTTTTGTCCCCCTTCATGTTCAGCAGTAAATACTTTTTACCAGTTAGTAGAATGAGATTTGAATAATTTATTTGATAATTTGCCTCGTTATGGTTTTGATAATCTAACTATAAATGAAAGAAATGCTATAAAAGTTTTACAGCAAGAACCTTCTATTGTTATCAAACAGGCAGATAAGGGTGGTTCCATGATTATAATGGATAAACATGAATATTTAAGAGAAGACTTAAGACAACTTGGTGACAAGAATTGTTATGTTAAATTCAATTACAATCCAACTTGGGAATTTAAAAGCATCATTGCTGAAAAAATTAATAATGTATTCATGGAAGGGCATATTACAAAAAGTGTCAGGGATTTTTTAATTAAAGATCATCCTGTTATGGCTACATTTTATTTATTACCAAAAGTACATAAAACATTGATAGATCCTCCTGGACGTCCAATTATTAATGGAGTGGGGTCTTTGACTGAGCCTCTTTCTCATTACTTGGACTCCTTTTTGCAAGTTTATGTGGAACATTTACCCTCTTATTTAAAAGATGCTAGGGATGTTTTAAATCTTTTGAGCTCATTACTTGTAGAGAGTGATATTTTATTAATTTATTTAGACACAGAATCTCTGTATTCTAATGTCCCTCATTGCGGTGCTTTGGATGCAATGGCATTCTTTTTAAAGAATGATTCATGTTACAATGGACCACCTATAGATTTTCTTTTAAAATTAATGGAATATGTTCTAACATTTAATGTTTTTTTGTTCAATCAAGCTGTTTATAAGCAAATCAAAGGGACAGCTATGGGAGCCACTTGTGAACCATCAATCGCTAATTTATATGTTGGACTGTGGGAAAGAGATTTTATTTTTTCTGTTAATAATCCATTTTTTAATAAAATTATTTTATGGAAGCACTTTATAAATGATGTAATTTTATTATGGAAGGGAACTCAATCAGAGTTTCAAGATTTCATTACTTTTCTTCTTTCTACAAATGATCACTTGTGCTTTATTTTTAATATAGCGAGTGATCGACTTCCATATTTGGATATTTCTATAATAAAAACACCCACTGGTAACTTTGAAACAGAAATCTTTCAAAAAAAAGTTGATGTTAACATGGTCCTGATGGCTTCTAGTTGTCACCCAGTTCATACAATCAAGAATATTCCCAAAGGACAATTTTTACGAGTTAAAAGAAATTGCAATACTGATAATAGTTTTGAAGTAAATTCCAACATAATGGAAACAAGGTTTAAGGAGAGGGGTTATGGCATTAAAAATATTTTACAAGCAAGAGAAATAGCAATGAATACTGACAGAATTACTTTATTATGGCCATCAAATGTAAACAATAGACATGACACACGTTTAGACGTGGTTACAACTTTTTCAACACATGCTAAGCTTTTTTCCGATATAAATAAACATTAGGGGGTTTTGTCGGCTGAAAAAAATTTGGAAAATATAGCCAAACAGTTACCAAGAATAACTTTTAGAAAAGCTGCTAGTCTTAAAGACAGTCTTGTACAGAGTCATTTTGTAGACAAAAAAATAAATGCTTGGTTATTGCAACCTTTGGGTGGTTTTAAACATAACAACTGCGTTTATTGTGATGTGTCATTAATGGTAAAACCTTTTCAACTATAAATAATACATGGGAATTCACCATTAGACAATTCACATCATGTAATATGAGTGGTGTGATTTATTTGGCAATCTGTTTGTGTAATGCTTTTTATGTAGGAAAGACCAAGAGAAACTTTAAGGTTAGAGTTGGTGAACGTCAATGAGCTATAGGAAGGGAAGATCCATTATATGCTATGGCACACAAATTTCAGCATGTAAAAATTATAATTGCATGCATTCTTTTAAGTATATGGCCATTGACAAAGTGTCTCGAAAACCTGGGGAGGGGGTAACTATAGAAATCTTATCCTTAAGACAGAAGCTTTTTGGATTTTGCAGCTGAAAGCAACTATTAATCTTGGGTTAAATGGTAATTTTGATTTAAAATCTTTTCTAGAAGAAAGATGAATTAATTCCTCTCCCCCCCCCCATTTCTTATCTTTTGGATTTCTATTATAAATGTGGTATATCTATTAGATGCATTTGATTTAATACTGCCTTTCATTGTTGAATGATTGTTATTTATGACAGCTGCTCTTCTTTATTTAATTGTTTTATTTAAGTGTTTTTAAAATTGATAGATTTTGACTGTCAGATAAATTAAATCTCATGCAGAAATTTAGTATTGCTTCATTGTTAGATAAATCCTATTGGTACTTTTTTAATTGATGTAATTTGTCATGTGTTTCATTGTATGGTTATATATATGTATGTGCTTTTTTGCTTCATTTAGCCTTTTATAAAGGTTCAGCAGGACCAGAAATGTGTTAGGCAATTGAATAAACTTTTTAAAATGATTCTCACTCTTGGATCAATTTTTTTGTGGTGGTGAGTGCCTGGATTTGAGCTTTTCTTTCTCATACTACTCTTCCCCTTTCCTTTACTCTTCTATCTCTTTTTACCAACCTACACCTAACCTTCACTCCCCCTTCACTCTTCTACTCTCCCTCCCATTTTTTTGTCCCCCTTCCTTGTAACCATATTTTTTGTCTTTCTTCATCACTTTAGTTTTATCCTACCTCACCTATTGCCCTCCTTCTTTTCTATTTCTCCCCCCTCCTTTATTTTGTTCATCTACCTGCCTCATTTTAGATGGTAACAATCATATGTATTGCCTGTTATTCCCTTTCTGTAATTGCTCTAATCATGCATTATACTTGATTAACTGTTAAATATCTTGTTGTATTTTATTACTTATAGTGTATTTCTGTATCACTGTGATTGATATGTTTGAATATCATCCCATTCCCCTCCTCAGTACACTTCCGGAAATGAGCTTTAAGGCTCAGTATTTCTCTCTTTGTGAATCTCTTTTAAATAAATAAATAAGTGAAAAACACCCCAGAAAGACAGACTACCAGTTGATCTGTGTCAACAACATCTCAAATCATGCTTAAGTCAAAGAATCAGCCACTCCCCTCTTTAGAAAGACAGTTATAATTGCTCTACTGAAAAAAAGATAAGGATCCCTCCTTCCCTGACCATTAAAGCCTGATCTTGTTGAGTTATGCAGATGCTAAAATCCTGTACACAGCATTGACTAATACTTTGAAAATCTGTAGCCCTGCCTGATACACCCTTCTCAAGTTGACTTTGTTAAGGGGCATTTAAGCTCTTAACTAATTAAAAAGTGCACATTGGTTTGAATGGTACATTGACTGGAGACACAGTTTACACTGGGTGTACAGAGCAAAATGTATAGTATTTTGTGTTATTAATTATAATACACAAAAATATAATGTATACACGTTCATGACTGGTGGAAAATACTTAAAACTCAATAAATATATTTTTATTTATTTATTTGAATCTCAGAATTACAACACCTTTGAGCCAAAAACTCTTTTACAAAGGTTCTAAGTCATTAGAAGAAACAGAGAACACCAGACAGAAGAGAACAGCATTATACACATTTTGGTAATAATATACATAATATAAACAGCATTATACACATTTTGACAATAATATACACAATAAAAGAGGAAGTGTTACATTCTGATGGAGTGACAACAGCATAGGCAGTAGTGATGTTGATTGAACAGGACAGTAAGAATGGAAAAAAAAACAAGAGCAGCCAAAACAGCCCTTGTCAAGTGGAATAGAGATGCAGGAGGGTTCAGGGGTAAGAGGGGCAGTGGGGGAGTTACAGGTTAGGAACATACAGGAGTGGATAGGAAAAGGAGGGGGAGGGTAGGGGTGTCTCAGGTAGGGAGGTGGCGCTACTGGTAAACTTAGGAGGGGTATGGACTAGCACTGGAGATAAATCCACCATTAGTTGCACTGGCATGAGTGTGATTTAAGAAGGGACAATGGCAGCTTCAAAGTGCAGTGTCGTGGTGACATAGATCACAAATAAAATGGCCCAATTTAGGCTCTGTCAGAACTGCAGTCGGGAGGTCATTGAGCCAGGTCAGTGCCCAGTATACAAATGATTACTGCACCTGATATGTTCAGCAGAGAGGTACATGAATGGTTTGTCATGTCATCTCTAGCATTAGATGTGGGTTGGCTACAAGTTTGAGGAAATTCTGTATGACTGGGGGGGGGGTTGGCCAAGGTAGGTTTTTCTTGCTAAAAGGCAAGTCTGGTATTTCTCCCTACCCATGAGATTCAGCCAGTTTGCTTGCACATAAAGGTCACAGGTATGGGTGAGACAGTGTGTAGCCATGATTAACCTGCAGGCTTTATTAAGTGAAATGTTAATTTGTCTGAGCATGGTGTCATTCACAGCAGTCGATAATAGAGATTACTGAGCTGTGAGGGACATTTAAACTCTGACCATCTCTGCTCCCTGCCTAATCTTTTCAAGATGGTGGCTGGGAGCCCCACTCTATCTGTAGCAGTGTGCTATTGATTTCAAAAAAATATTTAACACAGTTGAATGGGGCTACCTCTGGCTTCCTCCACCACATGGGTTCCAGTCCCACCTTTATCTCTTGGATTCAAACCTTATATACATCCCCAACAGCCAAGGTGCTCACCAACAATACCCTCTCAGACTCCTTCTCTCTCCCAATAAAGGTACTAGAAAGGGCTGTCCCTGTCTCCCCGTTTCTTTGTTCTGTCCACTGAGCCCTTGGCCATCACCATTCATATCAATGGGGCACTTCAGGGTATCTGTATTGGAACCCCAGATCATAGAATAATTCTTTTTTTTAAACTTGAATTTTATTATTTCTAACAAACAGCATCACACATATAGTACATTTTGTAACAAGACACACAATATGTATCTCACTTTGTGCATAGAAACATATAATTTGATGGCAGATAAGGACCAATGGGCCCATCTTGTCTGCCCTGTACACCTACCTAACTAGTATGCCACAAATCCTACTTAATCTTTGGCTCTATCTTCTTGTCTGAACTGCTATGGTTCTCCTATATCTATACCATGCAGTTTTGAATCCCCCTGCTGTCTTTGCCCCCACCATTTCTGCTGGGAGTCCACTCCATGCCTCCATCACCCTTTCCATGAAGAAATACTGTCTTACATTGCCACTTAGTCTACCTCCTTCCAGCCTCGTGCCATGCCCTCTTGTTGTTCTAGAGCATTTTCTCTTTTGGAAGATGTTGCCTTCCTGTACTTTATTTATTCCCTTGAGATACTTGAAGGTCTCTATCCTATCTCCCCCTCTCCTCCAGGATATTCATATTTAGTTCCTCCAATCTCTCTCTTTGTATGACATTTGGTGCAGTCTCTTCACCATTTTTGTTGTCCTTCTTTGAACTGCCTCCACCCTTTTTTACTTTCCTTCAGAGATGTGACCTCCAGAACTGGACACAGTACTCTAAGTGAGGCCTCACCAGTGTTCTATACAGTGTCATTCTGTTAGTAATACCTCTTCTATACACCCCAGCACTCCACTGGCTGTCCCCACCACCTTGACACATTGTTTGACCACTTTTAGGTCATCAGATACGATTACTTCCAGATCTCTTTCCTGTTTTGTGGCCTCTAAAATCACCCCGTCCGTTATGTACTCCTGCCCTGGATTTCTGTGCCCCAAGTGCAAGATTTTGCACTTTTGTGCACTGAATCCTAGCTGCTGCTTTCTGGATCATTCCTGCAGCTTTGCTAGGCTCCTCTTCATTGTTTACACCCCTCACAGACTGTCTACCCTATTGCAGATCTTTGTGTCATCTGCAAAGAGGCATACCTTCCTCTCCAGTCCTTCTGCAATGTTGCGGATATAGACATTAAATAGCACTGGCCCTAGAACTGATCCCTGAGGTGCCTGACTGGTCACCTTCCCTATTTTGGATTTTTACCCCATTAACCACCACCCTCTGAGTTCTATTCTTTAGCCAATTTCTAACCCAGTTTATCATCTTGCATCCCAAACCCAAGTGTCCCAGTTTGTTCACTAGTCTCATATGTGGAACGGTGTCAAATGCCTTGCTGAAGTCAAGGTAGGCCACATCCACTGCTGCCGCTTGATCCACCTCCCTAGTGACCCAGTCAAAGAAATGTATCATATTAGTTTGACATGACTTTCCTGACGTGAATCATTGCTGCCTCAGGTCTTGTGCGCCACTTGATTCAAGGTGCTCCACTCTCCTTTTTTTTTGGCACAGATTCCATTATTTTACCCACTACTGATGTCAGACTGACCAGTCTATAGTTTCCACCCTCCTCCCTGCAATATATATTATATTGAAATATGGTAGATTGAAATAATGCTGAACAAACTCTTACATAAAGTCTGTTATGGGGAATATTCCCAATGATGAGTCCGAGTTCATTTACCTCTCAGATTTCCTTGTTGGTTAAGATGGTTCCAGGGGAACAGTTTGCCAGCATTCATAGGGGTCATGCCCACCAATGATGCTTCTTTTAATTTATTCAGATCCTCTTCTGCTGTCACAGGCAAGCAACATGTTTTGTTTTGTGTGCATTAATGTCCATATCTAATATGAGTAGTGTAAAGGCCATCCATATGAACATCACACACAGATTTCTGATCTCATTTGCAAATCTGGCCCCACAGATCCCGCCCTCAGTTGGAAGAATATTAAAGCAACATTTAGTAAATTTATCTGGTAGGGATAGAAGATAGAGACAGAAATGGAGGATACTACATAAGGACCAAGAAGAAGGAGGGTTTGGGACTTCCTGATTTAGAAATATACTATCAGGCAGCCCAAATAGCGAACATGGTACCAGTTTTGTTAAGAAATAATGAAGCAACTAGGTGGCATATAGAGATAGCACACCCAATGACAAATGAATTAGACCAGCTGACTTTCATGCCAGTAACAAGAACAATGGCAAATGACATAATGAATCCATGGTCATAAGGGCTAGTCAGGACATAGCTAACTATAATAAAACATCAGAAGCTGCCTAGTACCTTTGGAGAATTTACTCTGATCAGAGCAGCACATGAACTACCCTAGGTTAAAAACAGAATGGTGATAACAAGATGGGAGGGAAAAGGCCTAGTCATGATAGGACAACTGTGGCAGCAGAATATTTTAAAATCCTGGGGAAATCTTATTAGGGTGTTCCTGTTAAGAAACACAGTCTTTTATAAATGCCTCCAACTAAGACATTGCCTCCCCCACATCAACAGGGCAGTATGTCAGGTGATCACAGAGGATTTGACCAAGTTCTTATTTATTTATTGTGTTCATAGGACCATTGCCCTCAAGGGTTCCTTTATCAAAGGTATCTAAAATCCTGTTTAGCACTTTGATATGAATATGATAATGGACATGGATGGAAATTAACAGGAGGTAGGTTCAGGAAGGATGTGAGGAAGTGTTCATTTGTAGAAAGGGTGGTGGAACCTTGGAACAGTCTGTCAGCTGAGGTAGTGATTTTGAAAACAGTCAGGTGATTCAAGCAGGGCTGATATATAATAAAGGGAATAATGGATATCAGGTGTGACAGGAGCAGGGAGGAGAATAGATAGATGATGGGGAGGGTTAGTACAAAGAAGGAACAGTAGGTTTCAGGGATTATAGGGAACTTGGGCAGATTGGTTGGACCTCTTGTCTTTTTCTGTCATTGTTTTCTATGTTTATGTGTTTCTATGTTTGATGAGGGAGATCAGTAGAGTGGTAATCTGAAGCCTATGAAATTCTAATGCAGAATAGACCCCTGGAAACATTAAAAGTTAAATAAGACTGGGAGACAAAAATATATGTGACTTATGCCAAGAAGACTGTGGGAAACTATGGAAAGGGATATCTCACACAACAGCCTCTAATGACAAGAGGAAGCAGAGATAGAAGATCGTACAGAACATTTCTATATGCTGGTGACCTCCTTTTCCCAGTGATGATGTACCTGGTTTAATTAAGTCCCTCTTTTCTCGATGATTTTTCTCTGGTGTCAGGACTCAGGGTTAACTGCAATAAGATGGAAATCCATGCACTGCACTGTCTGTTCCCAAGCCATCAATTTAGGGACAGAGGTCTGAAGTAGGCACCAGAGGTTTATCAGGATATTAACATTTCCGATAATCTTTTGAAATGGACCTTCTCTAACTGATCCCAAGGTGGAATGCAACAGGTGGAAACATCTGACATTCCCTAGCAGAGATGCAGTGAAGTTTAAATTTGTTAGCATAGTGAACCTGAAGTGGCCAACTTCGAGTTCGCGGATCGCAACGCGAACTTACCATAAAAAAGTCAAAATTCGCCTTAATGGACTTCACGTTGGCCACTTCGAGTTCACTTTGAGTCGTAGTTTGAGCAGGTGAAGTTGGTAATAAACAGGGCACTGGTCAAATGCCTGACTGTCTCTGCAGGTCTCCAGATCACATGATTCAGGGAGGAACTTAAATAGGCAGGAAGTCAGTGTTTTACTTTCACTTTCTCTTGTAGAAAGAGATGTGCAGATCTGTACTGCAGGCTGTGTTTCTCTGTCTTGGGCATAGAGTTTAAATACTAGCAAGCTTTTGCTTATTTTTGTTTAAACCTTTTGAGATTTAGTTTAAGTACTGCAGGAAGTTTCACTTAATTCTACAGGCTTTTTTTTTGCTTAAAAAAGTTTTTGTGTACTTTATTTTCCGTACAGTTAATTTAATTGTACTAGTTTTTTTTTCTTTGTGAAGTTCTTTTTGATGGATCGTGGGCATGGCAGGCAAAACGGTGGACAGCTGGAGCCATGGATGCAAGGCGGCCTTGTCCACCCAGTTAGATTAAACAGGGCCAGTTTGGTGCCCTAAACTGCAGGCACAGTCAGCCAGCCAGCTCTGCAGCAGAGGTCCTCCACCATGAGCAGCAACTGTAGGAGCAGCAGCAGCCAGATTTACAGCAGCAGCCACCAGATGTGCAGCAGCAGCAACCACAGCAGGTTGTTGCTCCTCCACCACCGGCAGCACAGCAGGTGGCATCCAGTGCTCCCTCACCACATCTAGTAGGCTCTGCATGGAGCTCTCCTGTGTGGGAATTCTTTATAAGCCTCCCTGGGGACCCCACTGTTGTGCATTGCAAACTGCAATGTGCTGGTCCATCAGGGGCACAAGACCAGGATCCTTGGCACTGGTGGTCAGGGAACCCACCTAGCTTTTCGCCACTAGGCTGAGTGAGAGGCCAAGTTGCAGAAGGCATCAGCCACTCCTGCAGCTGTGGCAGAAGAACCTCATCCACCAGTGCATTGGCAGCAGTGCAGGCAAATGCAGTGAAATGAGGTGCAGGGTTCTGCAGCTGCCCCCATGGAAGAAGACCCATTACAGCATCCTATGACCATGGTGGAACTGGCTGTGCTGTGGGCAGAGGTAGAGGCAATGAAAATGGTGGTGGAGGCAGATGTGCAGTTTCTCTCTTGTGTCGAAGGGCAGAATGAGGAGATAATCAGCTTGCTGTGTAATTTCAGTGGAAGTCAGCAACCACCCCCACCGGCCCCTTAAAAAATTATTTTTGATATGAATTTAAACCCCCAAAATCTATCTTCTGCTTTTATTTTTTTTTCCTAATTAATATTTTTCCTTTGATGCAGACTAAGTATGTAATTTATGTTCAGGTAATGCTTTATTTGCAATTTTTCTTACATGTCACTTAATTTACTTTATGTCATACATGACTGATGGTCTGCAAAATGGCAGATGCTGTGTGCTTTCATTACAAGTGAAACTGTTGTGCTATTACGCATGCTGCAATAAAAGAGTCTTGAACATGACTTTTGGGCTGCACATTTTCAACTGCTCTGAAAGCATGCATTGTCTGCACAGTTGGCAACCACATGACTTATTGTTACATAAAATTAAGTAATGATGAGTAACAACAAAATAATTAGTATTGTGGAAAGCATAATGGCGTGGGGTGGTGGAACATTTCGGGGAAGCGGTGAATCAGATTTATCATTATGAAGGTCAAGAATCAATATCAAGAAAAACAAGATTAACAAAATTTCCCCCAAAGAAATACATCTCTGCTTTTATTTTCTTAAAGGAGAAGACTCCTGTATATTTACGATTTGGATATATCTGATGTATTTATTATATATTACATCAAGTACTGTACATATGTCAATAAGAGATCAGCCATTTCGTCTGTTGCAACACATATCTAGAGTTTGAGTCTCTGAAACAAGGTAGTAATATGTCAAGCAAGCCTCCGGTTACATTCAAATGAGTCACTTGTAATACAGCCCCTCCCATTCCATGATGTCACTGCAGCAACCATGCAGAACAAAACATAAGGGTATCAATGCTGTCTAGCCTGATTTGAGTTTAAGTTTGCAATGGCTTAAGGCAGTTTTGTCATGCAACTCACACAGGGAGTAGTACTTGTACAGTACAAGTCACATTAAACTGTTCCATCAACTCACTGCTGTAGACTTGTTTTTTTTGTGATGCTACTGGACTGGCAACTCAGACTGCTGAAGCTTTCAACTTTTTTTCCAACCATCCTTCACTGCCTATTCAGCTCACATGTAACTGTTTAGTGAAATGTCAGTAGTTGCATTTTCATGGCATTGTTTATAAATATTACAGCATTCCTTTGGAGCATTGTTTATACATATCACAGCATTCCTTAAGAGTTGTTTAGTCTGCCTTCTGAATTGAAACTCATAAGCATTCAGCTGAAAATAAAGTTATAGCACATAACAGCTAGATGTAAACCAATACTAAACTTTTACTAATTCATTGAATTAAACCCTGCACAGATTAGCAAACTCATTGAACAATGCTACTCCAGTGAGTTGAGGGAACAGTTTAATGTGACTTGTACTGTAGCCTTAATACTGTATGTGTAGAGCAAATAATACATCTAACAGTATTTCATTTACAAGAAACAAAAGCTGTTTCTTTGTACTGCTCATTACTCTATCTGAGACAGTTGTAACATGTTATGGAAAGCAGTAGACTGAATCAATCAATCAATCAATCAAGCAGTCAATCAGTCACTCTGTATTGAACCAGGTGAACACCCTTGAGAAGATTCATTACAAGGTGATCCTGGGGAGTTTGCCAATGGATCACACAAGACTGACTTATACACATCCCCTTTCAGCAGCCTGAAAGTGGAGAGCTAGATCATTTACTTTATAAAGTGTATAGTTTTACATTTCAAATGCTCCTTAAATATGAGTTTCTGACTGGAAATACCAGGACACAGAATGCATATGACATGAGAGGAGTGAGCTAAGCAAATACAGAGCACTACAAACACTGAGACTGATTAGTTTCTTTACCTACAACAGCTGAGGTGTAACATCTGATTTGTGAGGGACATCCTACTTCAAAAGCTGGCATTACAAAGTTGGGGTGGAGCCACAGCTTAACCTTAGTACCTTGAAAGTGAAGTACTGTAGCTCTCACGTCACTGCTAATGATTTATAATGGGACTTGGGGCACTTTTAAAGTCATGGACCTGAGGGGCCATCACAGTTTCCAAGAAGGTTAGGGGAACTTCTTAAGGCTTAGAGAGTAAGGAAATCTAGTAGGATTTGAACCAGGGTCCCTCAGTGCTTGTGCTTTAACCACTAGATTAGCCTTCCTCCATATGCTGCAGCTGATGCTTTCCTGGTAACCTATTCCTTGTTATAGCTGAATTCTTTATTGCCTTAGTGCCTTACAGCAGCCATCCAATCACTGACTGCTTAGTTGCAAAGGGAAAGGAGCCTATTTGCAAGGTTGTTTCTCACTGCTGGTGTCAATCAAAACAGATAATGCTAACACACACACAGCACAATGCAAGAGCTGTATAACACCACTTAAAATTCTTGTTGTACCCAGAGTCATTTATTGGGAAAACAGTTTTTGCTAACAGAAACAGTAACACAACACATACAAGCATTTCCTTATATGAATACTGTATAAACCTCAAATCAGTGTTACATCACATTCACATGGTCCTAGTCCTTATTAGACCTGTACTTCAGGATGTGCACAACACTTAAAGGGTTCCTCCATTACTCAAGTGGAGAACCAAACATTGTGAGTTTGGTTTACTGGTGGAACTGCATTAAGGGCAGCACCATTATCTGTTGCTCTGATAACATCATCCTCCAGCAACATTGATGGTAAAATGGAGGACAATCACATTGATAACTTTTAGGGGCTGTATATTTTTATTTATAATCTAGATTTGGATAGCAATAGGACTGCTGGCAACTGGAGGAGGCACACAACAGTTACGCATAAGGAGCTGGGAAAATATTGTATGAAACTATGGGAGACATCCCCTTTAAGCCATATTTATTTTTCTTACATACTAGCATGACATTTATGTTCAGTTTATGTTTTCTTTGTGTTGTTAATTTTGTTACTCCTGTATTTGTTGAGCCTCAGAATGGTAAATCAGATTCTCCACCTCCCCAATGCCCCCCCCATGCCATTATGCTTTCAGCAATACAAATTTGTAAGTTCCTACTCATTACTGTATTTTATGTAATAAGTCTTGTAGTCACCAAGTTTGTGGACACTGCATGCTTTCCTGCAATTAAATCTTGGGTCTTCAAAACACCATCTGCAAGACACTTCTATTGCAGCGTGCTTTGCAGCATGACAGTTTTACCTATAATGAAAGCACGCAGCATCAGACATTTTCCAGACCATCAGTCATGTAAAAAATAAAGTAAATTAAGTACAAGTATGAAAATACTTGTTAGCTTTCAGAACATTAAGTTAAAGCACCCGCACAAGTATCACAATACCATTACCCAACCAACTATGCCCCAGCCCCCACAAACATGCTATCTTGTGTGTGAATGTCCCACTGTTTTAATTTCATAAAAAGCCCGGATGAAAAATAAAAAGCCAGAAATGCATCAGTGTTTTAAGTGACAGCATTGCCTTGTGATGCTATTTGCTGCTGTTGGTGCTTTCATCCATCTGTTTTAATTTCATGAAAAGCCTAGATGAAAAATAAAATGACAGAAATGCGTCACAGTGTGTTAAGTGACTGCATTGCCTTGTGATGTCACTTGCTGCTGGTGCTTTAGTCCTGTGGTTTTAATTTCATGAAAGCCTAGATGAAAAATAAAATGCCAGAAATGCATCACAGTGTGTTAAGTGAGAGCATTGCCTTGTGATGCCGCTTGCTGCTGCACTTTTCCTGCTGATTCCATGTCATGAAAACTCCAAATCAATAACAAAATGCCAGAAATGCATCACAGTGCGGTAAGTGGGAGCATTGCCTTGTGACGCCACTTGCTGCTGCTGCTGCTGTTCTCCAGCTGATGTCATAGAATTCAAAGTACAGATGAAGATTAAAATGCCCTAAATGCTGCCTCACCAACACATGCTGCCTCTGGGGTGTGCATTCATACCAATGGTGAGTTCTTGTGCATGCCACTGTAAATGTTTTTCCCATAGACACATCCAGTTTATTTCTATATAATCTTGTTCTGTGTTATAAGCAGTCTGACATTTTGTTTCTTTTCGGGGAACCTTGTTGATACTATACTGTGGTGGACATGATAATCAAATCACATCAACATGCAAGGAATACATATGTTACAAGTTTGAAACCTAATGTGGTACTGTAACATTTAAATTTTCTTTGGGTGGGGGGGGCTGCTGTGGTTGACTGAAAGACAATAATTTATTCTATTTTTATTTTCAGGTCATAGGCACACCGCCGGTGGTCCACCACTTTCAGATGGCTGATGACTTTGGCTGCACGGATACTGCATCAGCCCATGAAAGGTAAGTATATATATATATTTTTTTGGTGGGGGGAGCATTTGAAAAAAAAATGTTTATTGATGTTTTTGTCACCTTTACAGGTTTTCAGCAGATCATCATAAGTGTTATCCTTCAGAGTGGAAGATACCACCCACGGCAGTTTACAGCACTGCAATTTTACCTGAAAAGAGATGAAGCAGAATTTATGAGGACTTCATTGTTTTTACCACATCCACTTCACAGTGTGGTTGTTCCTGCCTTCTGTTATATATACAGCTTTAAATACAAAGCTAATAGTAAACATCATATCCAGCTTAAAATTCCAAGCTATTAGTAAGAACCCTGTATCCAGCATCAAATACCCAGTTATTATTAATGTAGTAAACCACGTACAAAAATGTTCCACATTTACTGAGTGCCCACTGTATTACGTTCCATGGCATCACGTGGTATCTGGACCAGGATAACACAATTTTACAACCATGGTGTAATGAAGTACGCATCTCCCATCTGTGAATAACAAATATATTATGTGGCCTGTATTCTGTTTGTCACCGCCAGTGAATTCTTTACACCTGGACCACAATAATTAAAATCAGAACTGAAATATGAAAGAACACTGATACTTACCTGTGGGTGTGATCCCTCTGGCAGTAGTATTACTGTAGTACTGCCACTTTACACAGTCTGTAACCTGTGAAAACAAAATGAAAATCAGTTGCCTGTATTTGTTGACAGTGTCATCTTTGCCCAGGTATAGGAATGACAGACACCACAGTTCAAATAAAAGGAAAATATATATATAACATTGGTACAAATGTACTGTAAATCACTGATAAGAAGCCTGGTGGCTGTTGCTGGCTGTGGGGTCATAACTGGGCACAGGCAGAAACTGTATCTCTGTTATTTTCCAGAAGCAGGGTAGCTGTTGCTGGCTGCGGGGTCATAGCTGGGCACAGGTATAATCTGCATCTGTCACTTTCCAGAAGCATGGTGGTTGTTGCTGGCTGCAGCATCATAGCTTGGCACAGGTAAAATGTCTTTGTCAGTCTCACTCTCAAGATGTGGGCTTAACTGCAGGTAATAATGACTGCACACTTTATGTGACGTATGCCATCAAAATCAATAAAAGGGAAATAAAAATATAATTACATGTTATTTATTGGCAGTTGTCATATATCAGTGAAGGCCACTGTTTGTCTTTAGTTATTCCAAAAACAAGTCACATTGAGTCACTGAGAAATTCATCACCACGGTAATTTTGCCATTATGCGCTACCACCAACATACTCCGCATCTTAAAAGATGAAGCAGCCCTCACAATCCTTAAGATCGTAGTTGTACCCACTTGGAAATTCTTTTTCCATGGCTGTATCATCAACATCAGTGGTACAGCATTTGACGATTCCACAAGGATGATTTGCTCCACCACCGTCAGCAGCAACACCAGCATCATGACTGGGTACAAAGAGAGATGCGTTCTCAGACTTGGTATGTGACCTTCATTCATTTTAATAAATGTTATCATGCTGACATTTGTCAGTGATAGGTTAGTATGACGGTCATGCACTCTGGCCCCCACAGAAATAAATACCCTCTCCACACTGACACTGGAGGGTGGGCATGTCTGGTACTTCACTGATACTGATGTCATTGCTAGCCAGTCATTCACCTTGATAGTCCAGTACACCAAAGGATCATCCATTATTGTCAGATGCCTATTTTCTGCCAAATAGTCCTCAACCATGCTCAGTAATGCATGCATTCCAGAAGAATCATCCACCTGTTCACAAGCTTCATCTAGGTCACAAATTCTGACTTGGGACAAGGTGCCCCAAAGTGGATTAATAGACACTTTTTTTGCTGACACCACCCCTTGCCCCTTAGCCACTTAACTAGATGTACTTGGTCCACAGTGACCTTCATCCTTGTTATGCTGTGATTTGTGCAACTTTGCACATGACTTCTGTGACCCATGAACCAATCAGACCAGCTGTCCAGTCAATTTTTGAACCTGATCTTTCCCTCCCTCCAGTATGGATGCAATGCCATGTTTGTAGCGTGGGTCCAGCATTGCTGCTATTCCAAATTCAGGAGATTGGTGAATAATGGAGATGTGATGATTGTTGTCTAATATAGTAATCACGTGTTTTAGTAATGCAGTGCTTGACCTATCTCCAGCAACATAAAAGCTAGCCTGCAGATTCAACAAAGTCTTCCTCAGCACCGAGAGAAGTGGAATGGCTTGACTAATGGATGCAGTGTCACCACTCACTGACAGAGTGGCATGTTCAAACAGTCTCAAAATTATTATTACTGAGTCCATGAGTCGCCATTGTTCACTTGTCATAGACATTGAGCCCCCTGAAGTGTCACAGCTAGTGTGCATAAAAAGGTACTCGTTGCTTGCTTTCTACTGGTCTTACAAATGCTCTGCCATGTGAAGTGTCGAGTTCCATCTCAGGATGACTTCAAGCTTCAGGTGGTGCTGAGGGAGGCTATTTTGAATCTGCAGCTTCCAAATTTTGTCACGGGCCATTCCAGAGCAAGCAAAATGGGCACAGATGTGTTGTGCAGCAGTCAGCATTTGCTTTATTTCAGGGTACTTCAGAAACTCCTGTACCACCAGTTTTAAGCACTGGGCCATACAGGGAACCCACACAAAGCCACCACTGCTGATACATTTCACAATGTTTGATCCATGATCACTAGCTATAAAGCCAGCTTTTAGGGATGGGGTGCAGCCACTCATCAGTTTCTGTTAGTAGCAAGTCTAGCATGTGTTCACCTGTATGGGACCCTACTACACTATGCATTGCAAGTGTGGCATGCTGTCCGATGCCCTGAAGGTTGCTGTCACCATCACAGTCTGACTTATTACACTGCTTTCCCATCCCACCATCACAGACAACACCAGGTAGCTATGCCCAAAGTGTAATAATACACAGATAGGAACTACCAGCCATGTTGACACTTGCCCACATATCCATGCTTCAGTTAATGTAAGGGAAAGCAGAATGCTGAAGGGCATTTTTTTTTGTACTCAGTCTGATACCCTCATATTAGGCATAAGTTGGATGAGGTATCAAGTTGGCATCATGATACAGGGGAAAGCAGTTTTCCTATCTACAGTCTACTTGTGGTGGCTATTCATGATTTATAATTGAGAGCTATGTTTAATTGGTGTTTATCTATTTAAGAAGTTTAGGAATGGAAGCCAGATTTTAAGGAATTTTTCTAATCTGTTCTCTTTAATGTAATGTATTCTTTCAATGTTTCCACAATCGGTGAGTAGATTAAGCCATTCTTTGAAGTCTAAGGGCAGGTCATCCCTCCAGTGCAAAAGGATAACCTTTTTTGCTAAGACCAGTGACAAGACAAGGAATGAGCTGGCTTATTCAGAAAGCTTGACTTGTAGTTAGGCCAAATAATAAAATGCCAGGGTTGAAAGGGATATTTTTGTCCAGCACCTTTGATTATTTTATCTCTTATTTTATTCCAATAAGTTGCTAAGTCTGGACAAAAAAGGAACATGTGACTCAGAGTCCTCTTCTCACTTTTACAGTGTGTACATAAATTAGAAAATGAAGGATTAAACTTACTCAGTTTGGCTGGTGTATAATATAAATTGTGAATGAACTTGAATTGAATTTGTCGTAGTTTAGAATTCTTAGACACTTTTTCAGGTGTGGCTAGGACTTCTGACCAGTCAATAGTATGATTCCATGCACCTAGTTCCCTGAACCAACTCCGCATCCAATAATCCATATCTCATTTGTTATTTTCCAATAAGAGAAGATACATTTTTGAAATCAACTTGATTGTGTTTTGAGGATTACCTACTATCAGTTCAAATGGAGTTAAGTCTTATCTTCTGATCTTATTTTTCAAGAGAAAATCTCTTAATTGTAGGAAAATAAGATAGTTTCCACTCGGTAAATTAAATTTATGTTTCAAGGATTCAAATGATGACAGTTGACCATTTTTTAAGCATTGCTCCAGATGAGTCAGGTCACAGTTCTTTCAACATAGGAAGCTTTTATTTACTTGCATAAATTTAAGGTGCAAGTTCATATATAGTGGTGACATTAAAGAGAGAGGTGACTTTGAACTCAGAAGTAGATGTGCTTCTCTTCATGTCTGAAATGTAGTCTTCATGGAGTTTAATATTTTATTTTTATATATCTAGTTTTCACAGTTTACATACAGAGCCCGATATAGTTTTTGAAATGGTGCACGAGAGGACTCCAATGCCTTGCAGGTCTTTATAGATCTATCTCAATCCTGCGACTGGAACCAGGACAAAGTCAGTTCAATCTGAGCAGCTAGATACTATTCTCTCAGATTTCGGAGACCTAATCCCCCCTTGACTCAAAGGAAGGTACAACTTTATCAGGCTTGACCTAGGAAGTTTATTTTTCCAGATAAATTTCATGAATAATTTATCTATTTTGAGAAAAAATCTTTTGGATACATATCCTGGGAGTGCCTGAAATAAAAAAAAAAAAGAAAATATGGCAAGATGTTCATTTTAATAATGGTGATCCTTCCTATGATGGTTAATGGTAAATTTATCCATTTTATCAGATTTATTTTAATTTTATCCAAAAAGAGGCCATAGTTGTATTGGAATAGGCTTTTTATTTCCTTGGTCAAGATGACTGCCAAATATTTCATTTCAGACTTAATTGAAGAGTTGAGAAAAGTGTTGGAGTTATTGCTGTCCAAACTGTTATAAATAGTCTCTGATTTTTCCCAGTTTACCTTATAGCCTGATACTTTGCCAACAATTTCTACTTCTGTAGTACTCTATCATTTACTTCTGGGTTATCTAAATAGATCAGAATGTCATCTGCATATAAGGATATTTTACAAGAAACATAATTTATGCACAAGCCTTTAATCTGTTTGTTGTTTCTAATTGATATCACAAGAGACTCAATAAAAATTGTGAATAGCAGAGGGGATGATGGGCATCCTTGACGGACTCCTCTTTGTAAATAGATAAAATCAGAGAGATTGGAGCTGGTTTTAATCTTCACTCTGGGGCTTTTATAGACCATGTTTATCCATTGCATGAATTTCTCTCCAAAGTTTAATTTAATTAGGCTAGTAATTAAGAAGGGCCAGTGTACACTATCAAATGTTTTTCAGTGTCAAGCAAGATTATAGCCATTTCAGATTCAGCTGTTAATTCTAGAGCATTGAGCACCTTTCTAATGTTTGTCATTAAACATCTTCCTGGGATAAACCCAGTTTGATCAGGGTGAATAATGGTTTGGACATGTTTTACTAATCTGTTAGCCCATATTTTCATTATAATCTTGTAGTCCATATTCATCAAGGCTGTAGGCCTATATGAACCAAACTTTAAGGGGGCTTTATCTTATTTTAGCATAAGAGTGATTATGGAATCATTTAATGATTCAGAGAGGGACTCATTTCTTTCCGTATCCCCATATGCAGATAGTAAGAGTGGAGAAAGTATATCACAGAATTCTTTATAATACTCTGGTGTAAATTCATATGGACCCATAGCTTTTCAGTTTTGGAATGAATGGATTACTGTATTTAATCTATAGTAATAGGACTATCTATTATATTTTTTGATGTTTCAGGCGGGGAGGTACCAGAGATATTTACAAAAAAGTCCTCGATGTCTTCTTGAGAGGGGGTAATATCAGGGGTATATAGATTTGTGTAAAACTTGTGAAAACTTTTATTAATTTCTGAGAGAGAAGATGCAATTTGACCAGACTCCAGTTGGATTTTAAATAATGCGTTCTAATTTTTTTTCAATGTTGCTGATAAGCTAGTAATCTATCAGGTTTCTCTGAAAAGAAATAATAATGAGATCTAGCTTTTTGAAAAGATCTTTCCATGATGTATGCAATCAAAACATTTAGTTCTTCTCTAATTTTTAATACTGATATTAAATTGTCTTCTGAGCCTGATCCACTAAAGACAGCTTCGGACATCAAAAGCTGATGTTCTAAAAGGTCCATCTTTCCTTTATGGGTTTTTCTCCTGAAAGATGAGTATGCTATGATCCAGTCCCTGATGTAGGCTTTCAAAGACTCCCAAATTATTATTGGTGAGACTGCCTCATGTCCATTATTGGCTAAGAAGACCTCCACCTCAGTCCTCAAATTCTGTTTGAAGGTAATATTGTATAGTAAGGAATTATTAAATTTCCAACAAACATCATTATAGTTGTACACATTATTTAAATAGTTTAATAGTAAAATTACAGGGGCATGATCATATTTTTTATTGCACCATAATAAATTTTTAAATCATTATTCTGTAGTTCTTAAGAAAGGAGAAAATAAGCAATCTTGGAAACAGTTTTATGTATGCAAGAGAGGAAAGAGAACTTTTTCCATGTAGGGTATGTTTCTCTGAAAATATCTACAAGCTTGAGGTCCAACATAAAGTCCTTTATAATTTTCAAAGCCTGCTTCTTGGAGTCCCCAACCCCTTCAGATCTATCTAGATCAGACAATGATATGTTAAAGTCACCTCCTAGAATAAAGGGTCCCCTAAATCATGATAAAATAATGAAAAAGTGAACAAAAAAGTATGGGTCATCCTCATTTGGGCCATATACTGAGCTGATAGTCACTGATTTGTTGAATAGCTGAATTGTGATAATGACATATCTACCATGATTATCAACTTCACTCTGTTTTATATTAATATTCAAGCTACTTTTGAATATTACAGTGACCCCTCTTGAGTTGCTTGTAAAGCAGGATTGAGTCCTGTGACCTCTAAATAGGTTACATAGGTACTGGAAATCATTGTATGCAAAGTGTTTTTTTTGTAAAAGTAAACAATTGGCTTGAATTTGTTTCATGTGTTGTATAATTTTGTGAATTTTCAGTCTATCTTTAGCTTCCTTCAAGTTTCAAAGGGCATATCTTACAAACTCTGTCACTGTCCCATATAATCCAGGGACAGCATGGGTGGAAAAGTATGTCCTGGATGGGACCTTCCATTTTGGAAATGCATGTGCCACAAAGTGACAGAAGCCCACATTCTCCATGAAGGAAAATGGCAAAAGGTCAATTGCCAGCATTTTCACTATGGCAACATTGAGTTCTCATGCAACCACATGATTGGGTGGGTATTTATTGTTGCATGAAAAAAGGCTGTGCAACGTGGGCTGCATTGTGTGTTGCTTTACACTTGGAGTGCTACATGGTTCTACTCTACTAACTGACATGGATGGGCTATATTGGATGTGTGATGGTGGGTGCACAGGTGACAAGACAACACATACTGGTATTTTCCATGTTTTAAGCCCAGGGGTTGATGTGGTAGAACTACTGCATGGACCATCACTGCTAGTCTGACCACTGCTTGAACATTCTGTCAAATCATCCTCCTCCTCATGCCTGTAGTAATCCTCTGGTGTTATTTCACCACTTTTACTGACATGGCTACTTACAGTGATGGAAGGGAATACCATGCTCACAAACGTAGCTGAGGGTGAACACCCAGTTACGGCATTAGCTGCCCTCTGGTGCCTAGTCCACAGTGCCATGTGCCTGCTCTTCAGATGAGTATGCTGGTCCCCAGTGCCCAGATGGCTACCCTTTTTACCATGCTTCACAAGCACTTGGCAGAGCTAGAAGATTGCCACTGTTTCATCATTGCCATCCTGTACAAAAGAATCCCAAACTAGGGATTTGGATGCCCTACCTTTCACATGTTGCTGCTGGTGCTGCTGCATATGTAACTGCACTTTTTGTGGCAAAGAAATGTGGGGTGTAATGCATGATTTCTGTGGTTCTACACAATTTGACTTTGACTGAACATCATAATCAATGACTATAAATTCAGGGTCATGCTCAACAGAGACAGCTACAGCAGAATTTTGCAGAAGGAGGGGAAGACTAATAGACTGTTTAGAAACAACCACCTTAGCTTTCTTTTTTTCCATTTTCCAAATGGGGTCGCTAGCATCATCATCAGAATCATCATCCCCTAATTCACTTTGGATGCTGTACTCCTCTGGAGATATTGCCAGTTCAACAGCAGCCTCAGTATTATCATGCAGTGCAGTCACACTTTTTTCATCAATGTCAGAATGTTTGTATGGACTACTCTCAACATCAGTGGAAATATGAGACTGTGACTTATCATCATGATCAGAATCATGTTCAAGTACTGTCAGGAGTGGGACATCAACTGCACTCAAGTCTGCTGATTCAACTACATTTTGCTCACATGATAAGTTTAACAGGGTCGAACTTGTAGCAAAACTCATGCTGTTAACAACCATACCCTCACTAACTTTACTAACAGTGGTGATCAACGCCTTCTCCAACCAGCATTAAAGTGACTGATTTTGCTGTGAAAAACATAGTTGGAGAAATCCCTTTACTTGTACAAACTACTACCTTGCCCTTATGCTGCGTACTACTATTGCCGTGACCACTCTTAACACCACTAGCCTTGGTACCCCCTGATGATCCTGACTCATCTTCACCACAACAACCACTGCTAATATTAGTCTTGGCAGCAGTGCCATATACAGAAACTGCTTTACCTCACCATCTCTTCGTGGGCATTTTTTCTGAAGACACAAACAATTTACAGCAACTTGCTATTTCACTACTTTTGGGTGGCTAGGAAGCAAAACACTAAATGCAGTTATGCAGGCACAACAAAATATCTGTCCTTGAATCCTTAACCAATGTTTAAAAAGCAGATAGTCAAAAAATAATACCTTGTTTTGATGGGGGGGCACAGTAGCTATCTACACAGAAGCAGAGCAATATATTGCAGACAGGCTTGGAAATTCAGAGTACTGTTATTGCGGACACAGTGCAGCAGTGAAATGAGTATCAATTGACAGCACGCACACAGATTAAAGGTCAGGCATAGAAACTTTAACTGTTCAGCAAACTGTCTACAACACAGACAGTCCTGTAAAAAGACTGAAAAACTGCCCAGCAAATGGAAAATGTTTATAAACAATTCAGTGAAGTTGTACTGTGTCTACCTGAATAAAAAAATAATAAAACAATAGGCAACAACAGTTAAAAAAACAAGCATTTGTCAATGCTGAATATTTGCTTGCTGGCATTGGCATTAATAGTGTAGGAGTTAGAGAGCTACATAATAGGAATGGCAGTGAAGTACTGAACTGAAGCCAACCCCACCACCACCCTGCAGAGACTGACAGGCATTGGGGTGTGCCTTTGGGTCATCAGGCATAACGGCCAAGCCATTTCACCACACCCTACCCTGCCAACACCGACAAGTGCCTTGGGTTCTTTGGCCTTAGGCTCACCCCATTCCATCAGGAAATACAATGAGATGGGTGCTGTATAGGAGAATGGGGTGAACTTTGGGGCTGAAGAGTCCAAGGCACACCTTGATGCCTCTCACTGGCTGTAGGGTGTGGAATGGAATGAGCATTACAGGTGAGAATCCCAAGTCACACCCCTGATGCCTGTCAATCTCTACAGGGTGGGGCGGTATGGTTGGAAACCCTAACGTCTCAGGCATTCGTTGGCATTTTCACTCCAAATTTTCAACATGGGTTTTTTGTGACCCCCACCTTATGAACAGTGGCAATATCAGTTTGTTAGCCAAAAGCTGATTTTGCACAGCAACTACGCCATTTGGCACCACAGGTGCGAAAACACATTTAGAACAGGATGTGAAAAATGACAGCTGTACTGTTCATGGGGAGGTGAAAAAAAGGGCAATGTTAAAAATCTGCAGTGAAAATATTAAAAAAACTGGTGAAGTCACGAGCGAGTGTAGAAACTGGGCAACACACACCCATAATGCAATTAGTTTGGGATGTTTTACTGCAGTTTGTCAACACAGGCATTTTGGAACTTCCTCTCATGAACAGTGCCACTGTGATTTTCTTAATCTGTCCCGAACAGTGATTTCCCACAGCGACCACACATTTCTGCCCTGGAAGTGCGAAAACACATTTCAGCCATGGTGTGAAAAATGACAGCTATACTGTTCATAAGGAAGTGTGTAAAAACGCCAGTGGTGAAAATCTGGACTGAAAATATTAGAAATTCATGAACTTATGAGGGTGCATGGAAACTGTGAAATGGTTACTCGTAACAGTCATTTTCTGAACTTTTTTCACCAAATTTTTAACATAGCCATTGTAACACCTCTGGTCATGAACAGTGTCACTGTGATTTTCTTAATCTGTCCTGAACATTGATTTTGCACACCGATTGCGCCATTGTGCGTTACATGTGCAGAAACATGTTTTGGGTGAGATGTGAAAAATTACAGCTGTACTGCTCATAAGGAGGTGTGGTAAAATGGCAATGTTGAAAGTCTGGAGTGAAAATAGTGAAAATTCACGAATGTACGAGCCTGCATAGGAACAGCGCATGCATGCTCGTAAAACAGTCATTTTGGGGAATTTTTCCACCAAATTTTTAACATAGCCATTTTAACACTTCTGCTCATTACCAGTGTCACTGTGATTTTCTTAACCTTCCCCAAACATTGATTTCACACACTGACTGTGCTATTGTGCGCTACATGCACGGAAACACATTTTGGGGTGAAATGTGAAAAATGGCAGCTGTACTGCTCATAAGGAGGTGTGGTTAAATGGTAATGTTGAAAATCTGGAGTGAAAATATTGAAAATTCATGAACTTATGAGCGTGCATAGGAACAGTGCAAAGCATGCTCGTAACACAGTCATTTTATGGAGTATCATCACCAAATTTTCAACATAGGCATTTTAGGACCTCTGCTCATGAACAGTGCCACTGTCAGTTTCTTAATCTGTGCGGAACACTGATTTCCCACACTGACTGTGCTATTCCACACTGCAAGTGCGAAAACACATTTCATCCAGGGTGTGAAAAATGATGGCTATACTGTTCACAAGGAGGTCTGAAAAAATGCCAATGTTGAAAATCTGGGGTGACAACATTGCAAATTCGAAAAGTTAAGAGCGTGCATAGCAACTGCGCAATGCACACTCATAAAACAGTGATTTGGGGAGTTTTCCCACCAAATTTGCAACTTAGGCTTTTTGAGAGCCCACCTCATGAACACTTGCACTGTCATTTAGTTAATCAGTCCTGAAAGGTGATTCTGTGCAGTGACCGCAAAATCACCTTTCGGGGCCAATTAACACCATGACAGTGATAGAACTCATGAGGAGGAGGAGTCCCAAAAACCCCATGTTGAAAATTTGGTGACAAAATTCCAAAAAATGCCTGAGATATGCAGCAAAGTTGAAAAAACCCTATTTATTCCATCATATAGCTTACCAGCATTTCTTCAGTTCACGGTCAGCTTTGAAGAGTGCAGATGTGTTTCCGGTCCACCGAAGATCATCGCACCAGACTCTGGAGGTAATTATGGGGTGTGGGGGGTGTGGGGAGGCAGAGTGCACATGGGTGATTGCGGGTTGTGAGGGGGGCCAGGGTGACTGCCGGGGACCGTTTCTGTTACAGGTAAAAAAAAAAAGACATTGCAGGATTTTTTATTTATTAGGGCAATGTGGCATGCTGGGGTGGGCTCGCATGCCAACTGAGTCTTTTTGGGGCCACTGTAGCTAATGGGGATTGGGCAACCCCATTGGCACACAAATAGGGTGCATTATGCCAACGTGGATTAGGCATCCCCATCGCACACAACAACAGGGGATGGGTTGATTATGCTGATGGGGAATGGGCACCCCATCAGCAGACAAGAAGAGTGGGGGGGTGTTACATACTGCAGATGGGGAGTGGGCTTCCCCGTTGGCAATATACATCTGGGCCACTGCAGCCGATGGGGATTGGGGCCCCCATTGGCAAACAAATGTGTTGAGGGGGCACATGCTGCCAGGGGGAATGGGCACTTCCTCAGCAGGGGAGGGGGTTAATAAACCACCGCCATGTTCACAAACAATATCAATGTGTGAACATCCCACCCTGCAATGATGGGTCACTCCCTCACTGCAGCAAATGGCTGATGCTGCAATGATGAGGCAGCCCCTGATTGCAGCGGCTATTTTCTCACAACTTGGTGACAGTGTTCCAAACTACTGTCATCGGCTGTGTCCCCCATTATTGGTGGACTTCACACACTCTCCAAAATGCCATGCAGGTATTGGCCTCAATAGTGCCGCACCTCCAGAACCTGCTTCGGCACCAATCCGCTGCAATATGTTTCTTGTTTCTTGTCCTTCGTGCAAGCAAACATAAAAATTTATTTATCACTAATCTCACTTGTGCACCACATATCAGCCCCTCCACTGAAGTACACTTCTACAGTGTCTGTCAGTACAGTGACTGAATCAACTAAATTGCCATTCAATATTCACAAAAATTCAATAAATGCTTGATATATAGAGAATAATGCATATGTAGAGGGTTGATATGCAGTTTTTTTACACACCCAAGGTGTGTGATATTAGAGAAACCTCGAGAGCAAAGCTCGAGAGGTTTCACTAGTATCACACACCGAGGTTGTGTATAAAAAACTGTGTATCAACCCCCTACAAATGTTCTATTTTTTTATAATAACTGGTGCATGGACTTTTGGTGTAAACGTATTTGGGCGAGAGAGAAAACATGGCTGAGCGGTATTTGATTCGGTAAATTATATGCCCCAAAATCCACAAAAAGAGAAGTGGCTTATATGAAAAAAATTCTAACCTGTGGGTGCCGAGTTAATTTTTTTTCCGTTTTAAGATACAAAAGCCACCGAGAGTAGATTGACGAGAACGAGTTACCCGGCGGCTTCAGAAGGCGAGAGTCAAGCGTGAATCTAGCCTACTTAAGCCACCGAGTCACTTGCTCTCTTCGGTCTATACTCAGTGGCTTTTGTTTCTCAAAACTGAGAAAAAATTAGCTTATCACCTACAAGTTAAAATTATTCTATACAAGGCACTTCTCTTTTTGTGGATTATGGGGCATATAATTTACCGAACACTGCTCGGCCACGCTACTGTGTTGGAGAAAAGTAAAGATGATCATCACGTACAGTGTAAGTGAGAAGTGACTTACAGCTACTCAATTACGCCATTTGAAGGGTATATGAAATCAGGCTTCTTAGCGCAAGACTGAAAAAGTCGTATCAACCAGCGGGTTGATATGGGTTTTTTCATATCAACCTGCGGGTTGATACGACTTTTAACAGCACTCAAAAACAGGTTGATAATGGGGTCACCAGTTATTATATAGAGGATAATGGCTGGGGATTGGGTGATAACCAGGCTGTAATCACCTTGAGTGGTTGCTAGGGCAACATTGTAAACCTCGAGAGCACAGCTCGAGAGGTTTACTGTAGCCCTAGCAACCACAAGAGGTGATTTCAGCATGGTTGTCACCCGATCCCCAGCCATCAGCTTTTATAGTGTATGGTCAAAAAAATACTGTTTGCATTCTATGTGTGAGAATTATGGAACTCTAGTGCATTCTTTTTTGTTATGCCACTGTTTAGAAGTTCCGAAGTGTGGCTAACAACTTTTAAAATTCTAAACAGTGCATAACAAAGCTGTGTAACTGCTGATTATGGTGGTTAATAGGCACTTACCATACATTATAACAACATAAGGGTTTACTATAATCGATCTACTAAATTTTGCCTCAAAATGTTTGTGGCAAAAAGGCATTTTTAAAGGTTTTTAGAGGGGTTGAATCTCAAAGCTCTGACAGCAAACTGTCTCCAGCTTTCCACTACACACACTACAATAAACTGAGGCTGTGCAAGACAATATAGAGCCCATGTGACCTTACATCCAATGAATCACTGCAAAATTTGCCTTAAACTGCAAAAATACAAGGCAAAGTAGCACAAAGTCCATAGAGAGCAATAGGAACTTTGTGTTACTTCAAGATGCATAGTTATTCACTTCACTTTGTGGAGTATTACGCAAAATGTGGGTTATACGCAAAATACTACGCGTAGTGAATTTTAGGCACTTCGCCAACCACTACTCCATAACAAGTGAAATTGCAGAACTCAGGATGGTTACTACCCCCAAATTGTTCCACTGCCTGTCACATATTAGTCTCATATCCCAGTACTTATTCTCTAAAATAGCTCCATGTCATAATAGCAATCGCAAAACAGTGATTGCTATTATGGCAAGTCTATATTGCCAAAAAGCAAATTGGTGATATACACATTCTCGCAACCTAACATCTGGCAACACTAAAGAGTGTTTATCTGGAGGGGGGGCTTTGCTCCCTCACACCCCCCCTGCTTAAGGATTACTAACTCCAGGGGGTGTATGTCAGGGAGGGGGTGATACTCCCACTGCAGCAAAAAATATTAAGGCAGCTGCAGGCAGCAGCAAAATAGTGTGTGCCAGTCCCCAGCCCTGAATCTATTACTTTCTGCACCAGAGTTAGCCACCCTCACCACCACACCACACGGCTAGCACGGCTGCAGCAGGCTTACCACTCCCCTTAAAACCCCTTCCCTATCCCTCCCCTTACCCTTGTTACCCCCCCTTCCTGTCACTGTTCTCTATGCTCACTTTCATGTAGGGTTGCTACCCTTGCAGGGTGGTCCATGGAGATAGGGCTGAATATGAGTTGCTGTTTTGAAGGTCACTCATATTCAGTTGCTATCGTCATGTCATACCCTCTAAAATTGACTCTCTGATAGGCAGTTTCCTATGTGAAGCTTCTGAGGTACAGCTGGGTGCAGCTGTGCCTGCATTGGTGAAAAGTGGGTGTGAGGACTGCCTGGTTTTATGGTTACCACTTAGCTTACTTAGGGCCTATCTCCATGATGGTTTGAGACCCTTGGTTTCCCTACCATTTCAGTGTACATTGATGAAGACAACACACATAGGGGTATTCAATAGGTGTTTCATTTTTACTCCCAACCTTCAAAGGTGACAAGCCACCACCCCAATATTTCTAGCTCCATTGGGGCATGGACCAAGGTCAACAAACTGACAGGCTCGCCCCTTACTCTAGCTCTCAGATAAACCTTTGTGGAACAATCCTAATATTAAGATTAGGGGTCACATGTGGTTTGGCTCTGATGTCACCGAGCAAGTATTTAGTATATTAAGGATGTTATGATCCCAGGCACCTCCTGTCTAGAATCCTTTCAGGTCCTGCAGACCAGGTACTCCTTGCCAAAAACTTCAAGAGGTTTCTAAACTCTGCAGTTTTCTCTCCAGCTACTCAAAGAAGCAATAACAATACCTTTATTTATAGAGCACAATTCAAAATATCAACGTGCTTAACAATCCATAAATAGATAAGACTAAAACCACAGCTAAATAAATACACAGCAATATCAACTTCAATTTCAATTGAACCCTCAATTCTCACTCCTCATGTGGTTTCTCCTTAAGAAAGGTAGAACAGGTGAAATTGATTCAAGTATTTAAATAACTCTTCATGCCAATCACAGAAAACTAGAAGCAAATGAGAGTCCCTACTGAAAACCACCATCTCTGAGACCCATCCTGACAAATTCTGGCACTTAATTCATGCAGTATGTTTAAAAAGTAGAGCCAGATTAATACAGAATAAATTCTGCATATGTAGTACTGAGCTCTGGTGGTATTGTATAAGTTTAAAGTACTCTGGGATGACAGCTGCTGGAGATGTGTGGAACCCCAGAGGTACCCTTGGCTCAAATTTTATAATTCTGTCCCTGCCCATCAGGATACTTGGCTAGCATACAGAGAATATGTTCCAAAGTCCTATACATTCCTTCCTTATGGTAACTGGACTGCCAGACCAGAGAGTCCAAATCTCCCATGTTCAACTCTGCTGGTCCATCTGTGAAGGCCAAAAGGCTTCTGTTACAAAGATGCCACATGATGGAGGCACCCTCCATCCAGGAGTGGCTCAACTCAGTTGGCAAGCTGGCTAACTTTGAACACATATCCCACCTTACCCTCCCAGAAGATGAAGAATTATTATAACACATGGGGCCTCTATCTTTGATCCCACAACACTCAGTCTCTGTCTTCCTCACTATCCTGGCATTCAGCTGGCCCTCAACTCTATAATAAACCCCATGAGGAAAAGAGTGTTTTCCTTGTAAGAAATGCTTCAGTGGTTCAGACTGTTTGATCTCCTACCCTGCCATCATGGGGCATACTAAAATCTTCTGAGTCCTATGTCAAATTGTTAATGGCACCTCCCCCACCCCCCAAGTAGGTGGCCCTAGCCAGTAGGAGTTGTGCAATCTTGGCAGATGAATTCTTTCCACCACGAGACAATAGCCCACCCTCCTCCATTGAGGGTGAATGGGTCACTAAACTATCAATTTATGTGTAACCTTTGTGGGAGTCCTGAATTTATTGGCATATGAGGTGGAGTTCTTTAGGACACAATTCTCTTGCTGGTTGACTTAACTGTGTAGCATAGTATGTAATGCAACCTATGAATATTTATGATTTTGCTAATGCTTTCCTTTCCCATAAAAATGGTTCATGCAGTTGTCCAGGCTGTGTGTGGGTGTTGTTGTGCAATATGGCAGCCACTACACATTCAGTTACTTCACTACCAGTCTAGCATTGCTTGTAAAGTGCTTTGGGATACATTGTACATCAAAAGTGTTATATAAATGCTGATTCATCTTCTGTTTCATAGGCCGTAATTATTACTGCCATAGTTTGTGATTCTGTACTGTGTTTTTGGTGTTATTTTTTTCTGTTATGTATGGTTGTTTTATAAACTGAAATTATTCAATAAGAAGACTGCAAAAAAAGCATGTAGGGGCACAGGTGGTTCAGCAAGGGGTACAAAATAATTTGAAAAGTTAAAGATAATAATTGAAATACAGTATACGGAATTCTGACCAGTTGTTGTGAAAACAAAATATGGTAGTTTGTTCACCATAAAACAAAATTGGGTCTATTCACAAACATGTGGATTTGTCTACTCACCACATATCTGAGGCACATAGGCAACCCTAAGTCCAAATGTTGTACAGCAGGGGTCCAGCAGACTCCTGGCAGCATTCACAACTGGTGATTAAGCCCAGTGCATACTCAGTCCCCCAGTTGCCCACACATCTATGTGCCACAGGCTGTCTGGGGGCATGCCAGGGTGTGTGCCTACACTCTGTGCCATTCACTAAGACTGGAAGTTGGCACAGAGTGCTAGGCAAGAGGGACATGAGGTATGTGAGGGAAGACACTGCTGTAACTGCTACATACCCCCCAATAGAAACCCATTGGCTGCAGCGAACCGGGAACCCCCTCTTATTACTGCCCCAGCCCATTACGATGATGGGCACATTGAGGGTAGACAGTTGGGCATAAGCACATGGTGTCCAACATTTTCAATCCTGTGCCTTTCGAGGATCTCTTCATGCACAGCTGGGTATTTACTGCAGGACATAGAATGGGCATCCCATCAGATGCCTGCCAGTGCCCCAAAATCCACCGCCATGCAGCTGAGCTCCACCCCGCACAACTGTGGGCTGGGGCGGGTCCATGGACAGGTGCCCTGCTGGTGATCATGATAGTGAATACTGCACAGTCTGCATCTGTGTGGGGCTGTGTAACTACATGGATGCTACACACGCATTTTGTGTATATAGCCCACACCATAGTGAACAGGCCTCATTATGTGGATTCACTAAATCAAAAAGGTTAGTTACAGATGTGACAGCCAGGATGCAACACAGAAATGCTGCAGAATATTACAGAATCCTGCAGTTTACTGCAGGAGCCATTGTAAGTCAATGGCAATTAAGTCCTTTTGTCATGCAGGATTTTGTGACATGTCATTACTGCATGTTACTGCACTTCATCATAGCTGACTGCATTGTACTTTGCAATTATTTATCACAATCACATTATACAGTAGTTTCATATACAATGGTCTATTAAAGAATTGAGAATATTGCTATTTTGGTAAAATTGCCAGGCAGACATACTGTACAGTATATTTGCTAAGCTCAAATGTGCTTATATTTCTTTGCTCACTTTTCAGCTCCCCAAGGAAACAGAGAAACATAGAAACAGCATAATTTGCATCCTTGTCTTCACAGATTTCTTGCTGCCACCTCCTTGGTCCTCTCCTCTAATAATGCCCCCACATCCTCCTCCTCCTCCTCCACCTCCTCCTTTGTGCCATCCTGCCTGGGTTTTCCTCCTTCTTTGGCAGTGTCATGCTTAGCATGTCTAAAGCCTTTGCATCCAATTCTTTACAGATATCTTGCCACCACCTCCATCCTCCTCCTCCTCTGCTGCCACCACATCCAGTTCCTCCACTTGTTTACCCTTCTGCCAGGGTCTTCCTTCTCCATCTGCACTGTCATGCTATTATTTAGGGTGCAGTCTTCACTAAGCTTGCCGTAAGTACATTTTTTTTTGCAGGTGGATAGAGTTGACTTAACAGAGGCTGACATAACTGATTAAGGACCCTTCGACTTAGTGTATAATTTATTTGCAGTCTTGTCTTCACAGGTCTCTGGCCACTGCATCCTCCCTTGATGCTGCTGCTTCCACATTCTTCTCTTCCTCCAGTGTGCCCTTCTTCTGGGGTCATCCTCCTTCCTGGGCACTGTCATGCCTTTATTTGGGACATGGCCATCACTAGACTGTACCGTGTGTATAATATTTTAATTGACTTATTTTGTTCTGCAGTGGAACTGACTGTATTAAACTGATGCTGACTAAGCAGATTGAGGTGTTTAAGGCCTAGTGTGTCTAAATCATTTACATCCTTGCCTTCACCAGTCTTTAGCCAGCACCGCCTCTGTCCTTCTTCTCTACTGCTGCTACTATAATATCCTCCACTTCCTGTGCACCCTTCTCATAGGATTTCCCTCTTTTGGAAACTGTTGAACCTTTTTTAATGCATGGACATTATTATGCAGAAATTAAGTATCGATTTTATTGATTTATTTTATTCTGTAGGTGGACCTGAATTAAATCCTTAGCTCCCTTGTCTTCTCATGTCTTCATGGGCATCCCACACAGCATACATCTTCTCTGATGCTGCTATTGTATCCTTCTGCTTCTTTTCTTCTTATCATCATCATGACATCTGTGACAGTCATCATCTCTCACTATAGAATCAGGATCTGTTAAGGCTTTGCATGAGTGGATGGCAGTGGAAGAACCAAAAGAAGAACCAGGAGAAAAAGAACCATGCATGCAGTGATACAACATTCCATTGTCCCATGATTCAGTCATGGACAACAGCCATTCTTGTATATGGTGACTTGGTATTGCATCAATCAATCTGGTAATCAGTCACTCATGTTTGTATGCAATCAGCAGAAAACAAGAATCGTCCATCTTGTGAGTGAGATGTCCGTCCCATAACTAATCTTGCAGGAATGTGGATTAATTTGCAGTCACTTAGGATTACTAAGACAGTTAGCAAGAAGAAACAAAAGTACAAAAACAACAACAACATAAAGCATAAACCATTTGTCTATTTGACTTTGTGTGGGCATTCCTCAGTCTTGTGCATGAGTTTGAAGAAGCAACTGCACCACTGTATTCACATAGTATATGGTGAATGCTACTGAATATGCTGTCAGGTTTTCTTGAACTTTGCCAGAGAATCAAGTTTGTGCTGTTTTCAATTAAATTTTCTATCAAGCTGGCCAAAGCTTCATTCTTTGTTAAGATTCGTATAGTGTGTATGGTGTGGCTTGAATGCCAACTGAGATGGGTTACTGAATCAATAGCTGTTCTCCTGCTGGACTATATCTGTGCTATTGCTTTGCTGTTCAGGGATTGATTACACCCAGACAGCCACATCTGCCACATTAACCCTTCCCTGTAGGCCCGGTGAGTGAATTTGTGTGGTAGGACACCTGGCTATTGCAAAATCAGCCCTGGTACTCCAGTGACTTGGGCTGACCCTGACTAGGCCTTGCAGGCCCCGATCTCTGTCACAGTACTCCACGCATGAGCTGCATAGTATGTTTAGTATGGGTCACCTACTCATTGTGCCGCTTCCCTTCCCCGTTATCTCTTCACCTTAAACCTGCCTGCTTGTTCACCCCAGCGGCCCGGTGTAGCACTCCAAATGCAAATGGCCTCCCTGCCCCACAAGCTCAACCATCAGCCTCAGGCTGCCAGAAGCCTGCCTTACAATCGCCCAATGTTGGCTCCTCTCTGCAATATATAACTAGAATGTTGGAGACATTACTTACTCGAGTAGATGGCATCAGTGTTGTTAAGCAGAAGACAGAAGACTTAGAAATGCAGCATTCCAAAATATGGCTGTCTACATGCACATGAGGTCAGGCTGGCTGCTCTGTGGGAAAGGGAGGAAGATCAGGAAAATTGGGGACGCCAAAACAATATTCGCATTCTCGGCATCCCTGAAGGCCCAAATATGGAACGTTTCCTAAATGAAGTTATACCGCTTATGCTGGGAGAGAGGTGGAAGAGCCCCATTGAGGTAGAGAGGGCCCACAGGCTAACTAGTAGAAACAGATCTGCAGGGCAACATCCATGGCCTATTATAGCGTACCTCCTTCGATATTCCACCAAGGAGTGGGTCCTACGATCTGCAAGGGACAAGGGAGAGATCATATGGCAGGGGCACAAGATCTCCTTTTAACAAGACTTTTCATGTGAGGCTGCGGCAAAATGGCAGGCCTTTACACCCATTAAAAAGATATTACAGGGCCTAGGTTTTCAGTATCGATTTAGAAATCTCACCTCCCTACAGGTCTCTAGAGAAGGCAAGGAGATCCTGGCCTCACAGTCCAGTGAAGTGGAAATCTGGGTCTCCAAGCACTGGCCCAATGTTAACACTCAGACTACAGCACTCAGATGCCTCTGGGCTCCAAGTGATCATAGAAGCTACAAGGGGAACCAAAAATAAGGGAGGCAATTTCCTGGAGACAATTTCAACAACCGGACTGGTCAGACCTGTGAGAGATCCCAAAGCTTTCCAGCTTGGCCTGATACCAGCTTGCCCAAAAGTGCATCTCCTCAATCCCAGTCTCCTTCTCGGAAGATGAAGGGACCAGGGCAGCAATCAGGCTACATCCAGATGACTAGTCCTAGACAGCGCACCCGCAGTGGTCAGGGCCAATCACCAGAAGATCCCATGATGGTCCCCCCAGCAAAACTCTCGAGGCATGACTCGACATCCGAAGGAGAAACACTGCTTTCTGAGGCCCTGGAAGTCTCCCCCATGGAGGCTGTGACCTCTTCAGACTGGTCGGAAGCTGCAGCAGAGCTTGAAGAGATGCAAGCCCAACCTCCGATTAGACCAGGATTGAAATTGTTTGCCACCGCGGCCACTGCCTTATCCAGCAATGAGAATGTCTTTCTTCTGTGGGCCACCTGCCATCCTGAAGGCCTACATGGACTTTGCCTCAATTGTCTTAAAGGACTGGTTCCTGGGAGCATTTTGCTACTGCTGGGGGCCAGGGTGGGGGGCTTTGATGTATGGACTCTGTATTAGTTTAAGTATCAGTGCAATGTTTCTGTCATGTGCTCACCTTCCTCACCCTGTAAGGGGTAGGAAATGGTATCAGCGATTGTATTGACCACACTGCCCGTCTCATTCATGGGGTGGATATGCCTTCCTTCATTCATTCCTCTCAGCTCCAACTCTCACCAGTCCTCACTTTTAGACACCTCATGTTAAGGGTGACTCCTGCAATTGGGGGCTAAGCCAGCTGAATGCCCCCCTCCCTCTTTACTGCCCTCTCACTAAACAGGCATATGAGCTTAATAAGGGCTATGTCAGGAATGCTCCCATCTGGGGGGCATAGTCCTGCACTGTTACTGACTGATAGGGTCAGTTTATATCCTAGATTGAGTTGCGGGGACTACCCACCCCCGCCCAAACACACACTTTTCAGCACTTCTCTGCTTCCAAGTATGAAAGTTTAACTTTTAAGGTCCCACTCACTCAGGACCAACTGAGGGGGAATCTCCCTATCTCCCATCTCCCTACCCCCACCCCCCCTCCTCTCTATCCCAGGTTTTCCTACCCTCCCTTGCAGGGGGATCCCAGCCCTCCCCCACCGTATGTGCAACTGGGTGTGTATTAGGTGGACCAGATGGGGGTGCAGCTGATGCAGTCTAGCTTCATCACCCCTTCTATTGGCAGTGGATCAGCGTGGCTGCATACCATCTCCTCAGGGTACTGTTCACACGTACCCCCCCACCATTAAAGGATATTTGCTCATTTTAATTCTGACTGTTATACCTGGTTTTGTATCCTGGCAGTGCAGTTTCTCCTATAGTTCAACAAAGCCAACATAGTTGTTTTTTCAGTGTTAATTATTCCTAATTCCTTTCACTAATTCTGCTCTCTGCTACAGTATATTGTACCAAGTTTGCACTGTACTAACTACACTGCTAACTGTTGTTACTCTTACTATTAATCCATAGCCTATAGGTTACTGTTGTTGCACCTCTTACTGACTAGCTCAGACTGTTCTCTGCTGTGGTCCTCTATACCTCAACACCTAAGGCAACTCTTCCTCTTCTTTGTCTTCCCTGTCTGTCTCTGGCTTCTGGGGTGAGTACTTCCGTTCTGATCTGCCCCGGGAACCATAATGCAGAACTCTGCACCTGGAGTTAAGTATGTCTCATGGAATGTAAAGGGTTTAAACCATCCGGTTAAACACACAAAGGTTCTACAGCGCTTATGCTCCATGCAGGCCTACATTACACTCATTCAGGAGACGCACCTCACTGCAAGAACTGTACAATGGCTAAAGAAATCATGGGTGGGCAGGGTTGTTGCTAGTTCGGCTTCCACAAAGTCCAGAAGGGTGGCTATCCTGGTTCGGAAATCTTGCTCATAGGTAGAAGAGGAAGTAGCGTCTGACAAACAGGGGCAATAGGTGGTAGCTAGATTCACCTTTCCTGGGGGGCAGGCAATGCTAATCAACTTAATCAACCCAATGCAGACAATCCCAATTTTTTTCCCTGGTCTCAACCAAGCCATAGTATCTCTCAATGCAAACCATCCCCACATCCCCATACTGATAGGGAGTGACTTCAATCTGGTACCGAACATTTTCTTGGACAAATCCAAACCCACCTCACAAACACATCCAAAAGCTTGGGTGGCACTGTAGGAGCTGATGGATGAATGGGGCTTGGTAGACATGTGGAGACAGGACCACCCCACACAGAAGGACTTCATTTTTTACTCCACAGCCCATATCTGGTACAGCCATAGAGATCTGTGGTTAGCCAACTCCCTGGCAGCTCAATGTATTATTTCATCCCAAATTGACAATATCCTCATCTCAGACCACGCTCTGGTCTCATGCTCCTATCTCATGATGGGACAAGGGAATACTGGTATCAGATAGCACTGAAATCCCTTGCTCCTGCAGGACCCAGATTTTCATAGCATGATACAGACGATGGCCAGGGACTACTTCACAACTAATGCTACAAGAGAGCTGCCCACTGGAACAGTCTGGGAGGGTTTTAAAGCAGTGTTACGGGGCCATACTATCTTGTATGCAGCCACTAAAAATAAAGCCAGGAGAGCAACCCTCAGTAAACTGCAGGGTGAGCTGTCCCTGTTGGAAACTAGGTTCAAAGCTTCCATGACCACATCCCCGGATCAGTCACTTATCAGGGAAATTGTTGGACTGAAATACCGCATTAACACCCTGCTCCAGCAGAAGGCAGAGTGGATGCTACTGTGGGCGAAGCATGCATACTGGGATGGGGGTGATAAGGGGGGCAAGCTGTTAGCCTATCAACTTAAGAAGCAGAAGGTCTCCTCTCATATACATTCACGCAGAGGCCCCTCCAGCTCTGTGATCTCTGATCCTAAAAGGATTAATGACCGCATGCAACAGTTCTACCAGATGCTGTACCAATCCTGGGCCACCATCGATCCTGCCCAATTGACCTCTAAGTTGAAGGACTTCTGTCTCACCTCCGATATACCTTGCTTACCAGAGGCCATGAAAGAAGCCCTGGACCAACCTTTCACTGCAACAGAGCTTTAATCGGCATTGTCCCAACTAGCCAAAGGTAAGGCACTGGGACCAAATGGTATGACCACTGAGCTGTACCAGTTCCTGAGTCAGGAGATCACCTCCCCTATTCTGCAGGCCTTTCAAGAGGCCCATACCATGGGTATACTTCCCCCCTCTGTGTGAGAGGCTTTTGTCACTCTCCTTCTGAAAAAGTCAGACGACCCACTAGATTGTGCTAACTACCGCAGCAATCACTCTTATATCAGTGGACACCAAGATTACGGTTAAAATCTTAGCCAGTTGGATGGTGGAAGTAATTCCCTCCATCATACACACGTCCCAAGTAGGCTTCACCAAGGGGAAAGCCACAGTCTATAACACCAGGCTGATCCTCAGTCTTAAATGGTTGGCCTTGCGCTCTCAATTCCCTATGGCAGCTCTGGTGGTAGACTTTTCAAAAGCATTTTACTCAGTGGAATGGCCCTATTTGTATGAAGTTATCCAGCTCTTTGGCTTTGGTCAATACTTCCAGCTAAGGGTTAGCACCCTGTACAATGCACTAGTTGTCAAAATCCTCAACAACAAGGTTATCTCCACCTCTTTTTTGCTACATAGGGGCACCCACAAGGGCTGCCCTCTTCTACCCCTTCTCTTTCTGGTGGCCCTGGACCTGCTGACATGGAAGATTATTTCAACCAATGGGGTCAAAGGGGTGCAGGTGGGGAAGTAGTCCTAGCTAGCTGCCTCTTAAGTGGATGACCTGTTGCTCAAGGTATCTCACCCTCAGAAATCCCTCTCACAAATATTGGAGATTCTGCATGCCTTCACTCAGTTATCTGGGTTGCAAATTAATCAATGAAAAAACACACTAGCACTGCTAAACACAGCCTGCACTAGGAACTGCTTGTAGGGCACAGATCTGACTTGGGCATGACAGGGCTTCTCATACCTTGGGATAAAGATCCCATTCAACTAGAGAACCTTGGAAACCAGTAATTTTTTAACCCTGTTCTCACAGCTCTCAACCAAAATTAACTGGTGGTGTTAGCTCAGTCTCTCCATCCAAGGTAAGGCGGTGGCTGTTTGCATGCTCCTTCTACCAAGGGTAGCCTACCTCCTCAATAATCTTCCTATCTCACTGTCACCCAAGTTGTTCTGCTCCATGGATAGCCTAATCTTGATTTTTCTCTGGGAGGGCAAAAACCCACACTAGAGCCGTAACAAATTGTGGGACCACTGGTCAAGGGGGGTCTCGGGCTCCCCTGGCTACAAGGTTACCATTTGGCTTACCTATTGGTGTGAGCCACAAAATGGTTTGTCCCCTCTCCAGCTACACCCCCTTTGTGGGTACAGTTAGAAACACAAGTTTTACAGCCCCCCCCCCGGTCTTCTACTGATGGAGACACTCTTGTCATCTATTAAGCTAACTCCTGTTATGGCAGAAACTAGGAAAGCATGGCGGCAGCTTATGGCCCTGACCGGTACTCCAAAGCTGGTGAGGCTCACTCCCTTATGGTATACCAACATCTGGAATAACTTATCTAGCTGTGGACAAGAAACCACTACACTGGCCCAGCTGGGAGGAGCGAGGCATCCATACAGTCCAGGACCTATACATGCCTGGCTCTTCTGAGCTAATGTCTTTCAAACAGTTGCGGCCTCAGTACCACATACCAGCCAAGGACTTTTGGAGATATCTTCAACTGCGGAGTGCAGTTCACACTCTTAAACTGTCATACTCCCATGGATCCCAAATGGCAATGGCTGGCCACTCTACACTTGAAACCCACCTCTCAGGGCCTGGCTGGATGTTTCTACCACACATGGAGGGACTCCCTGTCAGATCACACAGAGGCTTGGAGATCTGCATGGGTTGAGGACCCACAACACCCCATCCCACCAGAAGTTTGGTCCTGTAGCCTTCGGTCAATCCACTCAACCTACAAAGATGCAAGGAGCCAGTTAATTCAACTTAAAAATCCTCCTTCATTGGTATCAGACCCTGGCCGATCTCCAGTCATGGGGCATACTCACACATGCAGAGTGCTGGAGGTGTCAACAAAGCCTCTTCCATATCCTCCATATATTATGGCTATGCTCATTTATTGTCTCCTTCTGGTCCTTGATTGTGATGGACTGCTCCAGTGTCCTGGGACAACCTCTTGAGTCCCATGCTTCTTCTTGGATACCCCTCCCCCTTATGTGAGGTCCCCCCAGCCCAAAGGGAGAGGGTATTGGTGGCCCTATTAGAGGCCAAATGGCTCCTCTTAATGAAGTGGAGGCAGGCGTCACCCACATCAATCTCCACATGGCATGCTGCCTTGGCTAAGCTGGCTGTTATGGAAAGACTTACCTTTGTTAAGCAGGGACAGCTCTCCAACTATTACCTTAAATGAAATGCATATCTCAACTCATCATTCTGCAAAGTCTCTATGCCCCCTCCATGCAACCCTCCTTTTTCAAATTTAAACTCTTAGGAACCAGCCTCATGTATGTTTCCTACTGTGGTTACAACTACAGAATAGAGATATTTGAAGCCCAATAGGGCCTAAGGTGTTCTTTTTTAGACCCTTCCTCTTTTCCCCTCTGTTTTCCCTTCTCTTGTCCTCTCTTCTGGCCAGTTGAGAGGTGTACTTAAATGTTACAATCTGTTTCTTGTGTTTGCAACAACAATCCTATGCAATACATCTGCATTTAGGCATGTTGCCTAGTGCATCTTTGGTAATTATCTTGATAAAGTAGTCAGTATCTATGATAGGACTGCTATTTTGATTGTATGTTCCTGTGCCAGTTTTATTAGCTCTGTGTAACTCACTTGGCTTTGTACTTTGGAAAATTAAAAAACTTTTCTATTTTAAAAAAGATCTGTAAAGTGCAAACTTAGCCACTTTAGCAGTAAAGTACAGTATAAATATGCAACATATCAAACTAGAATCATAACCTCTTTTTTAAGGCTGCAGGGTGGAGCTCTACAAGCCATCTTGCTATCACTTGGGGAAAAAAAGGGCACCTCACGCTCCTAATGAAGAACACATTTATTTTTGGAGTTGAAGTGTGATACCTCTGCATTAGAAGCACTCTGCTCTGCTTGTCTCCTTCTAGTAGACCACAGCTATACTTTTGTCTCTGCCCCTCCTCCTCCCCACCTGCACTATTTCGGAGTTCAAGTATCAAAATAAAAAATAAAATAAAAACAAATCCCATTTGCTACTTTCTCAGCTCATCCAGCACAGGCAACAGTGAGCTATATAATCATGCAATGAGGGAGAAGGAGAGGGAGGGAGAGAGAGAGAGAGAGAGAGAGAGAGAGAAAGACAGAGAGAGAGAGAGACAGAGAGAGAAAGAGAGACAGAGACAGAAAAACAGAGAGCGAGAGAGAATGGAGAATCAAAGGACAACGTCCTGAAAATCTCTTCCTGTCTCCCATACAATAAAATGTGTTTTTTTCCCCTTCCATACTATTTTGTTAAGCAGAGCACCATGGTGCTGCTATTAACTTAGGCAGCCAATAGAAGTAGAATGTAAAGTATAGGAATTCTGGACTGATACATCAGTATGTGGCACAGCAAAGGTTAATGTGCAGAGAGGAAAAACTAGGAATGTCTTTAAGTCTTATGTTTGTGTAAGTTTCAGGATTCTACCAGCTCAACTGTCCAGATCCCAAACAGTCTCTCTCTATCTCTCTTTCTGTCTCTCTCTCTCACTCTCTCGCTCCCTCCTTTAAACATGCTCTCTCTCCTCCATGTCTGAAAATCACTGACAATTGCGGGAGGCATATTTTTTGTTTGTTTTTTTTGTTATTAAGTACAACAGTTAGGTTAGTAGATTAGTCCTGGCAAGGCTAACTGAGGAGATTTGGGGTGACTGAGTAATGCAGTACAGGTGTTAGCCTCAATGTTTAAGAGGTAGGCAGGTCCCACAGCATGGCAGAGTAAACAGAAAAACAGAGAAATCGGATTTAAATAGCCCACTCCCAGAGCAGAGCATGGTCAATGCTGAAAACTGCTGGATTCTCCACTTGGTGTGAAAAAAAGCAGGAGTATTAGGGGCTACTGAGGCAACTCTGATTAATTTCCTCATCTCCCTTCGAAAATTCATAAGTGTATTCAGTTTCCTGGGATCTAGAAAATGAATACATTTGAAGAACAACATATAAAAGTGCATATCGGAATCATGATTGCAGTCTCTCTATCATCACTATGCAAATTATTTTTCTTACATCATGGTATTCTAACAAACGTGTTTGCCAAGCATCCTGTGTCATCAGCTAAATTGGAAAGAAAATATCAGTAATTGTAATTTCATATCAGGATGACAGAGTATGATCCCCCCCTCTTTTTTTACTCATTGTTCAGATTATAGCTGTGACAAGAATTATCTGCCCTGCATGCCCTTCACCCAAGCACTTACCATCCTCAAAATGGGACAACTTGCACTTGTATTATTTCTATAAAATGTAATTATTGTTTGCTTGTTCTTACCTTTCATGTATATGCTTATCTGTTTATCCTGTACATGTTTGTTTGTATCACCCTGCTCATTGCTTGTATTTCACGTTGTCCCAGATTCCCCCCTTTTTCCCCACAAAAGACACAGACCACTGTATGTTGTTGTGCTCAGACTGGTAATCAATTTATTATATATACCATGCTTCAATTTCCATCTCATTTCTTTATTATTATATTTTTGCCATTGCATTTTATTGCATCCATATATCAATGTTTGATCCTTGCTCCCCCAGGTGAAAACCTGGGTGCCTTCTTCTCCTCTTTTTCTATTAGATAACGGTGAGAACCAAGACCGCTTTTTGTCCTTCAGCTTCTCCTTCTTTCCATCCTCTTCCTTTTTCATTTCCCTCCCTCTCCCACCTCTCCCCCATTTTCCATTAGCTAGTCTCCAGCTTGCATTGATGGCTGCTTCCTCCAAAAAAAGACGGCTAGGGAACTACCCATTTTTTATATATATATATATTGAACCATCTGCATGTCTTCTCCATGCCTCTACAAAGCCCATCATCTCTGTATTAAATATATCTATGGCTAGATCTGACAGGCGCACTCCATCTGACCTGTAGAAATCTTCTATCCGCTCTTCCACCCCGTCATATTACCTCCCCTCCCATTTTCTTTATCAATGTTCCTACTCTTCTATTCATTTTTCTCCTAGCCCTGTCTAAAGATCTATGGCTGTGCTCATGTCACCAGACCCTTCTCGGGATTATGTCCAACCAGGCAAGGCATACCCCTGGCCACCATTGCTGGATTTTCTCTAAATCCCTTTTTACCTGCATATATGTGTCCACCCGTGGTTTTCCCCCAATGTCATTGCCCCCTAGATGTAAGATAATTAGGTCCAGAATTGGCCGCTGCTCTTTTATCTCTCTCAGCGTAGGAAGTAGCTGCGCCCATCTCATCCCTCGGATGCCATGCCAAACCAACCTACATTGTCTCACATCCAGGTATAACTGTTTTCCCCCGGGCTTTTTCTCCACTTTTTTCTTCTGCCCAATAAATGTATAAGTGACCACAGATCCATTATTTCCTTGATCCTCCCTTTGCCTATGAGAATTAAGCAGAATATAATACTTAAAGCATGTTTTTTTTTATATATATATCCATAATCCCCTTTTTCTTGGCCTTCCACCCTTCCCCTTTTCAGTCTTTTACCTGAAACAAATCAGATGACATGTTAGTCTCCGTACTGCAATGCCCGAATATACCTTTTGTAACTGGCAGACCACCAGTGCTCTTTTTCCAACATCTTGGTCACTCTCTCCCCTGCAGCTTCCCACTGTGATGCAGCTCCTAACCAAAAAGAGTGAGAGGGATAATTGCCTGGGTCCTCCTCCAGAAATTGCATGCCTTTCTTAAGCATGGCTATAACCTGGTAACTGGTGACTCTTTTTCCATCCCCATGAATAAATAAACTCCCTGTTCTATATCCCCGCTCTGTGGCATAAGCCTAGAAAGCTTTTACTGGGTACACTGAGTCTTCCTCTTGAGATTTCAGGATCACCGTGCAACCTGTCCCCCTTTGATCTGTCTTTGATTTCTTTATTAATGTGTATCTCCTTTGTCCCCCAACTTATATCTTCCCATTCCAGCCCTCCTTCTTCCTCTTTTTTGCCATGTCCCACCGCTTTGCTCACTCTCAAGGCCCCTGCAAACATTACCAATTAAATTGTGTGAAACAACCATGCCTCGTCTTTTAATCTGCAGACCGCCGGCAATGCCCCTTTTAATTTTGCCAGCCAATGTTCTCCTATGGGTCGTCTACTATCCGCGGGGCTGTGCTTCAGTCTTCCCCATCCTTGTGTCATTCTCCTGATCAACATGGACTTCATTGGGTCCCCCCATTTCTTAAGGCTGCAGATTAAGCTAATTCCCACTAAGTACACCCCGTTGTGTTGTGAACTGTGCCTTTCTCCCATTGATCTACTGTAAACTTCCCTAACTGTTCCTCTGTGATTGGCACACTTACCTCCATGTGGTGCGTTGCTCTGAACATTTGAACACCCGCCATGCCCCTTCATAGGCCCTCAAAGTCCGTGGTGCCCATGAGCTGCGAAACAGCAGTTCTGCTCCCTCTCACCAATGTCCCAGATGTTCGTTAGTACTGGTGTTTTTCGATCCTCTACTGTTGGTGCCAGCATCTGGAAATGGTCCAGCGCAGACGGGAAAGGCTGTCAGCTAGGGTGTTTTTCACCCCTACTACGTGTTTTGCCCTGAATTACATGTTTAATTGCAGGGCCCTTAAAACTAACTGTCTCAGCACCCCCATGACTGTGTTTGATCTGGCTCCCCTGTTATTTAAAACGTCCAACACTGCCTTGTTTTCACACCAAAATGTGACCTTCTGGTTATGCAACTCCTCTCCCCATACCAGGGTATAGGTCCATATTGGCATGATTTCCAGAAGTGTGATATCCCTCACTTTCCCATCTTTCACCCAGTTTGCCTGCCGTAGTTTCGCAAACCATTTTCCTTTCAAATAGCCTCCCACACTCAACCCGACTGCTGCATCCATGTAGAGCTCCAGATCCATGTTATATACCCACGCATCTTGCCAAAAGGAACAGCCATTGTAAGTACTGAGGAATGTCTCCCAGATCGTGAAATCTTCTTTTACTCCCTTTGTTATGTCTACCCAGTGATGCAGTTTTGTTACTCCCGCTGTTTCCCTCGCTAGTCATTTTGTGAAGGCCCTACCTGGCCCAATTGCTCTGCATGCAAAGATCAAATGTCCCATGACCTGTTGCACCTGTTTTAACTGCACCCTTCTCCTCCCCGAGACCCCTCTAACCAGCTCCTTCAGTTTCACTACTTTGTTATCTGGCAACCTAAAGAGTTCATTCTGGGCATCTATCTCTATGCCTAAGAACTCTAAAACCTTTCTGGGCCCTTCTGTTTTATCCAGAGCCAGCGGGACCCCTAACTCCCCATACAACTCTTGAAAGCTGGCTTACATTTTCTCTGTCTCCCTCTTCCCGCTACCTATTAACAGGAAATCATCCAAGTAGTGTATTACCGCTTTATACCCACTCTGCTCCTGAAATATCCACTGTAAACAGGTGCTAAATGCATCAAATGTCACACATGCTATGGAGCACCCCATGGGCATTGCCTTGTCAAAATAGTATTGTTCCTCAACCTTGCATAATTTAGGGCAAGGTTAAAGCTGGAATGTACTGCATATATAGCATAAGGACTTCTATTGTGTATACCTCTTGTATTATATATTTTTTCTTTGTTGTTCTACATTTTATATCTCCTGTCTATGTAACTGTGAACTGTATGTGTACGTTCCTCAGGACCTCCTTGTGAATGAGCTTGCTCAACTGAGTCTTTCCTGCAATAAACTTGAACTTGAAACTTGAATTAAATCCCAGTAGGCCTCAATCATTCCTCCTGACCGGAAGCAATCTGAATGCAGATTCTATGTCTGTTTTCGCCATCCAGGCATCTTTGGTTGCCTGGATGATCTGCACCGCATCTTCTAATGTAGCGTAGCTCACTTTACTATGTTCCTCGCTTATGAAATCATTCACTGATTCCCCCTCTGGAAATGATAGGCGGCGAATCACTCTGTATTCCCCCAGTTGTTTTTTGGGAACTAACCCCAATGGAGATATTCTCATGTTCAGCAGTGGTGGTTTTGTGTATGGTCCTTCTACCCTACCTGCCACATTTTCTTTTTCTATTTTTCATCTTAAGATGTCCTCTTTTCCCGTTTCTGAGCCCAGATTATTCGCCTCTCTCGCTTGCCTCGGGCCTTCGCATTTTAACGGAAAGCCTGACTCAAAACCTGCCCTAAGTGACTCTGCCACCTTCCTATCGGGATATTTCAGTAACCACCTTTTTCACACATCCATCTTGATGGGCGTTCTTGCTACTTGGAACTGATCCCTTGTCATTTCCCCTTCATATTTAATATCCCCTCCTTTTTTATCTCTTTCTGGTTCCCTGTTTCTAGTAATTCTGGTTCCTTCTGCCTGCGTGTCCCCTACCCCTCCCCCCTTTACTCCAAGTCTGCCTCCTATATCCCTGTCCCTCTCAAAAAACTGTTGGCCTGTGCCTTGCCCCCCTGCACCTTGTGCCCCCTGTGCCGTTGTCATTCTACATCTACTCGCCAGGTGCGACCCCCCACATTTTGAGCAGGCATGCCGAAAATGGCATTGAGGCCAAGAGCAGAATGCCCTATTGTAAGCCCAACAACACTTCTGAGGTGCTCCTCCCCTTTTTCCCCCATCTCCCATTCTGGTGTGGACTGGTTGGTTACATAATCCGTCCACAGATCTAAATGTTTTGTATCCCATCTTATATCATCCCCGTAAGTTGCCATCCTTTACCGGAAGAATTCATCATAATATACCCAGCCAACTCCTTCTTTTGCCTTTGCTCATCTTATTACCAGGGAATACGTGATCAATGATATGCCCAGTTCAGGTTTCTTTTCCAGCACTATAGTTGAGTATGTAACAAAACCTACAAACCATCCATCCTATGTCTTTCCTTTGGTAAATTTATCTTCCTCTTTTTTGCCCAACAAAACCACGGCTGCCGCCATCTCACTCTTCCCTATGTTCTCAGTCTCCTCAAATTTTGCTGCTGCCTTCGGCTCATTAATGCAAATATGTCCATGTACTTGCCCTTCCAGATCTTCTCTTTTGTGGCCAATGGTATGTGTTCCCCTATTAACATTTCTGGGCTTCCTATCTCCCTTGTTCCTTTTCCCACTTTTTCTAACCCTTTCTCCTCCCCTTCCATTGCTGCTGAATCCGACTTAATCTCTGCCATGGCAGACTCCATTTGACCCAACCCCCCTGTCCTGAGTGCTGCAATAATTTGTCCTATGTACTCTTTTATGCTTTCTCCTACTGCCCCGGCTCTTTTACCTGTGGTCTTATCGGTTTCCTGTGACCTGCTGGACTCTGGATACCCTGGGTTAGCCGGTTGTACTATTGGCAGTGGGAGGGCTGGTATGCATGGGGATCTGGTCTAGTTTCCACTGAGGGAACCTCCACCTGGTCTTGGGGAGGTACTGATGGGACAGGGACCTGGGGCTGAGGTGGTACTGGGCTGGCCGCTCTGGAAGGTATCCCTGATTGGGGGCGCACCAGGAAGGGCTGCGTGGTCTTCATGCCTGCCTCTTCCCATCACCCCCTTTTCCATTCCCCACTTTCCATTTCTCCCCGGATCTCCCCGACTCCTCTCCTTCTACCATCTGCTACACTCTGTTGGCCTTCTCTGTGAGTTCCACTATGGCTTTGTAGGCGTCCTCCTTAGATGGTTTGCTCTTCCTCTGTGCCATCTCCTTGTTTTGGTCCATGGAAGCTGTAAATATACTGCCCAAAACCAAGAAAATTAAAGGTCATATTAATCATCATCATCATATAGAGAGAGAGATATATATATATATTTAACCCCTGTCTGGAGGGGTCACTCCGTGTGGCCTCCTAGGCCTTACGTCCACAGTTGTGGCCTTGTAGGCCTCCTGTTCTCCCATGCATACTCCAGAAACACCCCCAATCTCTGTAGGCCTCTTATGGGCCTTGTTGTCCCGTTCCAGCCCCGTCCTGGCCTGCTATCCCTCTTTATCCTGGATGGGGCCGCTCGCCTCCTTGTGGGTCATTGCCTGGCACCCCCCTACCTTTTCCAGGTAATCCCCAACATTTTGGCCTTGTTGTTTTTTTGGGCCTTGCCCCGCAGCATGACCGTTATCCCTTGTGGCCGCCATGATGTCCCCTATGCTATTCCCCCTCCAGAGCCATTTTCCTGTGTCTACTGTTCTTCCCCACCTTGTGATTCAGCCTGAGGGCTGTTGAAAGCTACTCCTTGGCTCCCCTTCCTGTCCTTGTGCCCTGTTCTCTTCCGCACCTTCCCTGACAGTGTGTGACGTCATGCCATGTGGCCTGACTGTCCTGGCTGTCAATCCAAAATGCCCCCAGCCCCATTGCTCTCCCCGTAGGCCAGCGCTTATTCTGCCTCACTTCTGTCCTTCCCACCAGGTCTCATGTTCCCGCTCCATGCCTTGTAGTTGTTTGCTTGTTTCAAAAAGGAAAAAATGCCGAAGACAGGCCCTTACCCGACCATGTGCCCAGGACCCTCAGTTCAAACCAACCAACAAAAAAACCCTGTGCATAGCTGCACTGACCCTACCCTCTCAATGCAAAAGCGTACTAATCGTGCAACCATTCTTGTTTTAAACTCAGCTACCAATCTTTAAAGATTGTCAAGGCATCTGCCCTGCAGACAGAAACACCCTCAAGCCCTGTGCCAGGCCCAGCCACTCTCCCCAATCACAAACCACCTCCTGTTCTCTCATACAGGATTAAGCATACTTCTTGTGGCCACAATTCAGCTAGCCTCAAAGCCTTTAAACAAACTGGGCATCTCCTCTTCCAACTGAAAATAGCCATAAACCACGTGGTGCTCTCTCCCATCCAAACAGCCTTTCTTCAGCCTGCTTCTCAACCCCATGGCTACCTTCTGCAAATCATGCCTCCTAGCAATGCTTCTGTCTAGATCCACAATGCTTTTACTCTCACAACTGCTGGCATAAACAATACAATGTCTGAAGATTTTTTTTTTTAAGGAGGCTAAATCTGAAAACTGTTCCAAATGACCCACCACAGATTCACTGCCTAATGCCAGGATATTATTATTTCTTATCATTTATATAATTAGAACTTCTTTTTTTTTAATACCTTAGCCTGCATAAGGAGGCTAATTCTGTTGCTTCTTACCTGACTAAATTCACCAACCTTTGTTCCTCTCGATGCTTGTCTGATGTGCTGTAGTTCAGAAAATCAAAACTTCAGCAAAAAGTGGCTGAACTACTGCTGTGCTGTCTCTTATGTACCTCCTTTAGCCCCTTCCCTTCCGGTTGCCTTCCTATTGTCCTGTCCTCTTGCTCCTCCTCTTTTTCTACCCCCTTCCGTCTGAGCATACCATCTTCAGGTAAGGGGAAGGGGTGTACCAGGACAACTCAGTCTGCCCCTTAAAGGGCAAACTCTATTGTTGTAATTCCCTTGCTCTGTTCTGTAAACCATGTTCTTGTAATCTCCCGGGTCATACCTGAAAATATGCATTCCTTGTCTAGTGTGCTTACCCGGTAAACAAAAGCTAATAAATAATAAATAAATAAATAAATAAACAGTATCACTGCATCTCTATCAAAGTTTGCTGGCACTTCATGCTCATAGTTGGATCCATACCTCTCAACCTCCTGCCTCATAAATCAGGGACAAGACTTAAAGAACAACTCTACACTTCACATGTGCTTCCATAAAAATGATGTTTCAGCTGTTATAATTTACTAGAGAAGACATTTTTTTTTTCATTTTCAATGTTCCTTTCCAAGAGTTACAGCATATCTTGGTAGCCCATCCAAATGGTCTGTATATAAAACAGTTGAAAACATTTGACTCTCCCCCTGTTAACCTCACAGTGCCTTTGTTTATGACACCATAGTGCTCACCATGACAGTGGACTGTGATATGACAAACAGTAATTATGTGGTTAGCAGGGGACAGTCAGATACATTTTGAAAGACTCCATGAAACAACTGCTGCATTATCTACAATATTTAGTTGACTAACAGAAGAGGAATAGTAAAATAATTTATTTACCTGGGATGACCCAACTGTCTTGAAGCTTAAATTCAGTGGGGTTGTATTCTACCCAATTTTACAGCTGGCATGACAAAAGCACAGCCAAGTAACTTGCTCAGTGTCATGAAATGGGTAAGTGATACTGTTGGGATTTGAACCTACGATCTCCTGGTTCACAATGCAGCTAAATTGGAAAGAAAGTACCAGTAAATGTAATCTGATATCTGGATTACAGCATATGATACCCCCCTCCTTTTTTTTTAATGATTGTTCAGATCATAGTCGGGTGCAAACAGCATCACTGCATGTATGTCAAAGTTTTATAGTAATTCATGCTCATAGCTGGATCCATACCTCTTAGCAGGAAAGCAGGAAAGGGATCTTGGAGTTATCATCTCTGATGACCTCAAGGCAGGGAAACAGTGTGACAAGGCAGCAGGTAAAGCAAATAGGATGCTGGGATGCATAGGCAGGGGCATCACCAGCAGGAAAAGGGAGGTCATAATTCCACTATACAAGACACTAGTGAGGCCGCACCTGGGTACACCGTGCAGTTCTGGAGACCTTACCTACATAAGGACATAGACAGGGTAGAGAAGGTTCAGAGGAGGGCAACAAAGATGGTGCATGGATTGCATCACAAGTCCTATGAGGACAGGTTGAAGGCACTGAACATGTACTCTGGAGGAGAGGAGGGAGAGAGGTGATATGATAGAGACATACAAGTATCTTACAGGGAGGAACAGGGTGCAGGAATGCACTATTTTTAAGTGAAAAGATGTTCCAGGACTAGAGGGCATGGGATGAAGTTGGAGGAGGCCGATTCAGAGGAAACATGAGGAAGAATTTCTTCACAGAACGGGTGGTGGACAAGTGGAACACCCTGCCAGAGGAAGTGGTGGGGGCTGAAACAATCAAGGGATTTAAGAATGCATGGGATAGACATAAAGGAATTGTGGAGATCAGGGGTAAGGGGCAACAGACTTCCTGGAAAACATAAACTGAACTTACAAACTTAAATGGGCAGACTGGGTGGGCCATAGGCCCTTATCTGCCGACACTGTCTATGTATCTATGTATCTATGTATCTTAACCTCCTGCCTCATAAATCAGGGACAAGGCTTAAAGAGCAACTCAACACTTCACATGTGCTTTCATAAATAAAACTGTTAGCTGTTACAATTTACTATACAACACATTTTTTTTTAATTTTCAATGTTCCTTTCCAAGATTTACAGCATATCTTGGAAGTCCATCTCAAAGGTGTGTATAGAAAACAGTTGAAAACGTTTTCCTCTATCCTGTTTACCTCACAGTGCCTTTGTTTATGACATCATAGTGCTCACCATGACAACAGACTGTGATATCACAAACAGCAATTGTGTTTTTTGCAGGGTACAGTCAGATACATTGTGAAAGATTCAATGAAACTACTGCTGTATTATCTACAATATTTAGACTAACAGATGGGGAATAGCAAAATAAATAATTCACTAGAAAACAATAAAGTGAAAGCATAACTGGTGTAAATCTAGTATTTGTAAGCTTCTTACTATAATAGAGAGTTGCTTTTTAAAAATAAATCAGGGACAATGGACCAAAATCAGGGACACATCTTCAAAATTGTTGAGATCCACTCAGGAAGCTGCAAGAATAAGGGGCTTAGTGTAAAATGCATTTTGTAAAGAAGGACAAGTGTGTAACTTAAATGTCTGACATTATTCTCTGCTTGAATCCCCATTGTTTGGTCACAGAAACACACATTTTAGGAAGGACAGAGTAAACATTTGAGGCAAAATCAGGGATGTCCCTGAAAATCAGGGAGAAATGAGAGGTGTGGTTGGATCTGCTCCCCTACCCATAAAACTCATACACACACACACACACACACACACACTACCTTTTGCTATATTTATCACTTATTCTGTTATGTAAGCCTGTCTGATTGTATTAGACTGTTTGTCCAACATGAGCCAAATGCTGCAGGACATCAGAGAAATTAAGATGACAGTACACTTAAAGGTGGGATGGGGGCTTATGAGCATATGCATCCAAATTAAATGGCCAAATAAGCAAACCAGCTGCTAACTGAAGAATTGCCAAAGTGCTGTGTTAATGCAAACAAAATCATAAACAGAAGTTGGATGTTTTTGCAGTAATTGATTTATTTTTGCATTGTGATTGTAAAGTACTTGTCATTGGGTCGATGCTAAACCTAACGTGTTGCCAGCTACTCTACAGTTCTGTATCAGGGGCTATTGTGTTTCACACTTTAGACAGAAGCAATATTCAATTGAAAATGAGATGTTGCAACTTATCTGAGCTGTCCTGTGTAAATAAATTGTAAATAACATTAGGATGCTCTCTATGATGTCAGCACCTCACCAGTTCCATACTACCATGCTAGCATCATAAATCCCCATCTTCTACTGAATTGACACATTGAGTAAATAACTACCTGCATTGAACAAAAACAGGATCCTTCTGAAAACAAGATATTGCATCTCAGCTCATCACTATTGTGAAAATACATTGTAACAATGGGTACAATCAAGACCGCATTGAAAATGAGATGCTGCATGTTAGCTGAGCTATCCTGGTTAACTACATTATAAAAATGATTAAAAGCAGCACACCAGGAAAAATGAGACATTGCAGTGTAATCTTTATGGCTTTCTTTTTCGATTTCTGCTATTGAGGTGAAAATGTGGGACGTTTACATCATGATATTACAAGTACAACTAGGTCACACATTAATTCTGTATCTTTTATCATATTAATGCATTAGCAGCCATTACGGCTCTGACAAGAATTTTTTTTTAATGGCTATTGCAGAGGGTAGTATAATTAGTATTGCATGTACTGTATGCATTTTTTTTTTTTGCTTTAAATAACACTTACACTCAGAAAAAGCAAATGAACATTTATGCATCATGTGCCCTTCACTTATTATTTTTTCTTTTACTCTAAGATGACTGCCTATAGTTCTACTTTTTGTATCCTGTTTCAAAGGAAGACACATAGCCACCACATTAAAACAGTGTATATTTAGCAGACTTCCTGATTAAGATAGTGACGTTAACTAAATCAAAAACTTTAGCACTGTATGAGCAATAGCTAGACTCTTTTGGCTGTAATGTGCATGCAATTTATTGGGCCCACTTCCAAAAGGGGTTACACATGTTGCAAGGCAACTTGAGCCAAACCCTTTGGTGCAAATTGCACCTTGCAACATGCATCACACCAACTGCAATTCCAAGTGGCAGCCTGCGACATGTCATAGGCCGCCTGCACCAAATATGGGTTATGTCACCCACTATGCCTGCAACCTCTGTGACATGGTGCAAGAGGGAGTCTGGCATCTTCCACTTCAGTATTCCAAGAGGGTGGCTGGCAGAATCGCAAATTATGATTCCAAGTGGGACCCGGTAGACCATGGTGTAAGTACATTTAGACCAGCTATTAATTGGTCTAACCATACCAACATCCACCAGGAACCCACCACCTAGCCTGCCATCCCTCCAACCACCCCCTACACTCCCCCCATGGGTGCCAGCTCACACCCCCATGGCAGGACTTCGACCAGTGGGCCACTGTACGCCTCGCCCAACCTGAGTACTGTGCCCCCATGGGTGATTACTGTCCCAAATGCCAGGCACCTCCAGGTGATGCTGTGGCCCCCCAGCCCCTCTCCAGCCCTGTGGGGCAGTGCCATGGTGTTGTAGCATTGGGGCTCTGGGGAGCCAAGCATGCTTTGCTTGCACCCTGCGGTCTGCAGCTTCTAGCACCCATGTCAGGTGCACCCAACCCATGGTGCAGCTCTGCAGCTGCTGCAAGTCACAGGGCATAAGTGCTGGGGACCCTTCCCGTCTTGAAATAGAGTGCAGGGTCCCTGGCATAGTGGCAAATGTTGCAACTCGCATATGCCTAGGAGTTGCGACATTCGTTCTGGAATTGGGCCCATTAAGTTTAATTCTACAAAGCTGGACAAAGCTTCACATCCTTCATTAACAGTGGCAAATTGCAAACTTAGCCACTTCACCAGAAAAGTACAGTATAAATATACAATGTCTCTAACTAAAGTCACAACCTTTTTATTGCCATGGCTTTTGCAGGGGGTAGTATAACTAGTATCACATGTGTGCAGTTTTTTTTTTATTTTAAATAACATCATACTCAAAAAAAGTAAATGGACATTTATGCAAAATGCGCCCTCCCCATATTAATTATTTCTCTTAATATGGGATTACTCTCCCTAGTTCAACTCATTGCACCCTGTTTCAAAGGACAAAGCATAGCCACCTCATTAAGACAGTGTATATGTAGCAGTGACAACTTCCTGATTAGGCTATTACGGATAATTAAATAAAAAACCTCCAGTCCTGTGTAAGCAATAGCTAGATTTGTTTAGCTGTAATGTGAGTGTCATTTATTATGTTTAATTAAAAGGTGAGTTATAAAAGACCTTTTAAGATTGCTAAACTGATAGTGATTGATCCTGTCTTGTACATCTTCCATTATCCCATAACATACAAAACACCCAGCCACCAAAATATTGCCAATGTGCAAACCTAGCAAAACATCTAACATGACATAGTGGGCATAGGTCTCTTAAATGTGTGGTATTAAACAAATCATCTTTACAATTGATTTTCACAAACAGAAATGATGTCATTTTTATTTCTGAATTAGAAATTTCCAAATGATGCTATGTAAAAAATAAATGCCAGTGCACAATTAGGAGGCATAGCCACACAAGCTAAACTGAGCTGTTCAGTTTACTTGTACACATTATAACAGCTGCATTGTGTTTTTCCTCTGCAAGGGTAGCAGCATCATGTGTAATAATCCATTAAACAGGCAGAACCTTGGTTTTACTTCTAATTTCAATGACAGCATCTCCATCAGCACAGTGGCCCTGCATGCCACCATGGCATGCTGATAGATGGAGCTTGTTCATGGATTTTCCAGGGCTGCACATTAATACCTAACCTTCTGGCCTAAATGAAAAATGTTAGCTACAGATCTGGAAGCACCCATGTAGTCAGGCATTGATGTTTTTTCATCAGCATCACTTCCTGTAATCTCTAGAGACCAGTTCCACTAAATACAGAACTGTATGACTCAACTATAGTAGTGGGCTGCTATTCAATCCAATTATTTCTATGACAGAAAAAAATAAAACATCAGAAATAAAACTGTATTAGCATTCCCTAACACATCTTTCATCTGGGTCTCACTATCCCATATCCCAGTGGTCACCTGCAGATTGGGGGTGATGGCTGCCTTCATAATCAGTGCCAGTGCTATTCCTGAGTCAACCAGCAGCAAGATATAAAATCATAATCATACACACACACACACACCACCATTCATCATCCTCAGAGGACACTAACTTGCATGATTCTTTGTGTTCTCTTTGGGCTGTTGAACTTCTGACTTGTAAATCTTTCTTACAGTACCTTAATAAAGTTAATTATCTGCAGTAATGGCATCAATATGTTCTTGTGCTTCACCAGTGACATCACAAGTGTAGTAGACAACTAAGAATGCTGTTGCTCAGCTGCTCTCCTCTAGCCAGTTGAGCGGGAAGCTGTTGTTTTTTTTTAACTTGAACTTACAGAAACAGTTGCAGCTTCATTTGATAGCCACACATTGAAACAACAATTTGAGCCCACCCCCAACCCTCAAGTGCCTTCCAGCAACTGCCAGTTCAGTGAAAGGGAGCAGAGTATCCGAAATGGGCATGGATGCCTTTACACTGTAAAAGATAATGTATGGGCATCCATACACAGATAAAGATGTGTCTTCATCTCGAGGTTTCTATGGCAAGCAGGGAACCTCTTGCACTTTGCTCTTGAGATTCCTGCTTGCCATAGAAACTTATCAGTGCATACACAGGCTTTGTGTTTATGGCTTTCAATACATTATCCTCTGTGTTACATATTTTTTGATGGATGTTGAGGTTTGTTTGTTGACTCTGGATGTGGGATCAGCCTGTATCCAGCTTCCCTGGATGGAGTGCTCCTCACTTTCACAATGCACCTGGTCCTTAGCTGTCTGCATTGTAGGATTCTGGTGCTCACCTGTGAAATGCTCACTCCCTGAGTGACGGCATTGTGACAGTATTATCACCAGTAAGTGTTATAATTATTAATTGGTTTGGATGAAGCCTGTCTGCAGCATGGTACAGTAGTGACAAGAAAGAAGAGTATATAACCCCTTTCAGTTTGTGTTGAAATTCCAAGCGACTAAAGATTATTTATTAAGGACTCCTAAATCAAAACAGTGCCATGGGCAGTGAGATTTTTTTTTTTGTTTTGCATTCTTCTGTTTTAAAAAAATTATGACATTACTATCTGATCTCATACTGGGCTTGCTAGCCAACACAGCATGACACCATATGGAACAGTTTTAGAATTCTCATAATGTACATTGAAGGGAAATATCAAGCAGCTCTGTATCATGTAAAGAGAAAAGAAGAGGTTTCATTGTATCTTAAATTAATAACCACAAAATACAAATAAGTACACTCTGAAATATGTTTGTTTTAAGTACAGTGCAAGGAAAGCATAGTTACAGGAAAAAATATGTATGTGTTAAAAATTCTAGCTACTGTATGTGCATGTAGTACATACATATGAACGGATCATGAAATGTTAACAGATGAACAGATGATAAAATACTATTCCTGACCAAAACTTGAATGGACCAATGTGTGCCCCCTGTGATAAACAAAAACAAAACAAAACAAAACAATAATAAAAAAATATCTAGATCTATCTATCTATCTATCTATCTATCTATCTATCTATCTATATATATATATTTTTTTGTATTTTCTTTAATGGTTAAGTTGGCAATCCTGAAAAAAGCTCTCTCCTAGGAAATTTGGGGCCTTTAAGTCAGCTAGGAAAACAAAAACCCTTAAAATAATTTCCTGCAGCATTAGAATTCAATATTTGTTGAGCAGATTTTACCCTAGACAGGGTCATCCATCCTTTATTGATTGTTAGAAAATTAAAAATAAAGTGCTTTACATTCAATATTGTGAAACAGAATTGGTGGTGCACTGAGTAAAATACAACTAATTTAGCAGAACAAATGGAGCCCAGACACAAAATATCGACAAGTACAAAGGTTAAAGAACCATTACTGCAGATCAATGGTGTCATAAATAATTTATTACTGAGATAAAAAAAAGCAATCTATACATACAAGGCCTCCCAGTGTTCTGACACAGCTTGGTTCTTGTTGACAGGATTCAATTTATTTTAATAAAACAAAAACATTATATTGTATATATGGCATGTGTTCCCTGCATCATCTGCACCATTATAGCCTAGTAATAGCATGATGATATAGTACTGTAGTTGGCATTGGCTCACCATTTTTTTTAGGAATTTGAGAGGTTTGGCACGTTAATATCTTGCCTAAGATAAAAGCAAATTGTTTGAAATGTGAAGTGCAAAGAATTCTGGGAGTAATTAAAACTCTGTAAAAATCATCAAATACTGATCCAGTGGCCTTCTCTGGGGTACTGGGGTAGAATGCTGCACTACCTTGAGAGAGGCCATGGTCTGAGATCTGAATCTAACTCCCACACTGGGCTAGTAGAGTGCTGCTGTGTTGCTGAGGTACTGCAATCTGACCATGGGGGAAGGAAAGATACACACACACACACACACACACACACACACACACACATATATATATATATACACACACACACATATATATATATATATACACACACACACACACACACACATATATATATATATATATATACACACACACACACACACACATACACACACACACATACACATACAGATAAGTCAGTTAGGATGAAGCACAGTATCACAGGTTTACTGCAAGACAAAAGGGATTAACTCTCAATGAAATTCCACTGTTTACTGCAATAACTCTACAGCAGAATTATGTAGCACTGCACCCTAAAACATTTTATAATTAGTCATGATTCAACCTTAATTTAAATGTGTATATGTGGGAGTTGCATAATACAAAATATAAAGATAGTTTTGTATTTCTAAGTTTGGAAAAATGGCACAGTTATTTATGACATGTAAATACTTTCATGGGTAACTCGGTGTCCATTATGCATTATTTCCCATTTCTAGTAATAAATAAAATTTTCAAATGCAATGTCTCTTTCTTCTATTTAATTGTATTTGTTTGCAACATCTAATGATTTGATGTTCTTCCATACCTATGTGTTACTATCTATCCTCCAATGTAGACAGCACTGAAAATACAAACAGGAGGTTACCAAAGTTTCATTTCTCTATGTTTATACTGTTTATGTCCAGTCTACATGCCATTCACACTTAAGCTGGACATTAAGTAGAAAGATAAATATGAACAAATCACTTGGTTGTATTTGATTTATTATGTGACCAACTCTGTTGCATAAAACTACTGTGAGTAACACAGACACCACAGTAGCAATGCAACATGTGAAATACATGATACAACTTTTATTAATGGTTAATTATCAACCACACAGCCAGTACACATTGATAAGTATCATGCCACATCAGGGGCCATTTTGACATCACTGTAGCTCCACAGAGCCAGACTGAGAAGAGGCCCAACCACAGTTAAAAAACCAGAAAGCACCCAGGCAAGCTGTTTGATACCAATAACTATACATGAGGGTGCCACATGATGCTTCCTGAAAACCCCGTGCTGGTCTTTGAGGGGAAAATGATGCCAAAATATCACACAGGCACACCCTAAGCTTACCACCATGTGCATCACAGGGACACTGCTGCTGCAGGGTTCTTGTACTGCACATGGAATGTCACATCCAAACTGCTTGAGTCAGGCCCAGGTGATTTTTTTATTATTTTCAAACAGTTCCTAGATATTGTGCTAACACTTGACATTTAATTTATAGGCAGTCTCATTATAAACAAATCTGCTAATTGTTTTTGCCAGATGAATCCAAACCACTGATATTGCCCCACAGGCACTAGTACATCCAGGCAATGACCATATTTCAGTACTACACATGATGTCCGTCCCATACCCCTGAATGTACTAAGCAATGCCATGAGCAACCTTTCTGAGGTAAGCCCAAGTGCTGTATTTTTTTTAAACAGTTTCAACATATTGTGCCATTACTTGACATCTAATGTAGAAACAAATAAATAAATCAGGAAAATGTTTTCACCAGATGGATCCAAAACAATTATGTTGCCCTACAGGCATTAGTACACCCAGGCAATGACCCAGTTATTACACATGGTACCCCCCATGCCATGAGCTGCCATTTTGAGGCAGGCCCAAGTGCTGTATTGTTTTATTTTTAAACAGTTCCAGCATATTATGTCACCATTTGATGTCTAGTTTAGAAGCAGTCTCATTCCTACATGAGGTAACCCCATAACCTTGATTGAACTGACCAATGCCATAAGAAGCATTTTTGAGGTAGGTCCCATTGCTATAGTTTTTTTTATTTCAAACAGTTTCAATATATTATGCCACCATCCACACCTGATCCCCTAGTTCAGTGTGCCAATACAATGAAGCTCCTTTATAATCTTATATCAAGAAAGGCAACATTATCATTTTAAAATAACACCACACAGACACAGACACACACACACACACACACACACACACACACACACACACCCCTACCTTAACCGGAGCCAGCATTACCCTTTCTTTCCAAAAATTGCAAGCATCTCTCAGAAATTGCATTTATTTTTATTTAAAACATTTTAAGAGTGCAGTTTTTATATTCATTCCACATACACACTTCTAAAATAGAGCCATCAGAGAAACATAGAATTTGACAGCAGATAAGGACCGCTTGGCCCACCCAGTCTGCCCATTTTCTTACCTAATGGATAAGCTGCAGATCCTAGATAACCAACAGCCTGCTTCCTCATCACATCAACAGGTGCAGCATTCATTTGACAAATACACATTCTTAGAATTTACCAGTAGGAACCCCACAGGTGGTGCTTTTTCCTCATTTAAACATGATTAAAGTCATCAGAGGGGAAAGTTCACCAATATTAGCAATATTCTGAAAAAATCTAATAATGCAATGAAAACCCACAGGATGGATTGTAAACAAAAACCTGTAAATCTGAAACAAAACTCTATTTCTTTAGACTGGTCACATATATGCACAGCCCCATTTTGAAGAGGAGCCCTTCACAAACAGCTGGGCCATGAGAGAACACACAAATTTAACTTTTCTGCCCCCAAAGATGATAGAACACAACTGCTGCCCTATAGCCAGATAGTATTTAATATGCCCTATTTAAACAGTGCCAGCATCAGAGGAAAGTTCAGCTGATAAACATCCCAAACAAAACTTTAAAATATACCATTTAATATGCCCCATTTAAACACTAACCACACTAGAAGAAAATTCTGCTGATATACTTCCCATACACTGCTTTAAACTATACAATTTAATATATCCCATTTACACAGTGCTAGAACCAGAGGAAAGTTCTGCTGATATACTTCCCAAACAAAACTTTGAAATATACTCATTGTGCTACATAGCCCACTAATCCAGTCATCCTCTATTTTGAAGTGGGGCCCTTCACAAACAGCAGGACCATGAAGTCTTAAGGTGAATACTTTATTTTTTCTGTCCCCCAGATGACACAGAATAACTGCTGCATTTTAGCCAGTCACTATTTAATATGTCTCCCTGAATTTTAACTTGCTGTTTTGTAGCAGAATGCTGAAGATCATGTTTTCTAGTGACTGGAGACCTCTGAGCTCCTTCCAAACTCCTGTGCAGCACACCAGATTTAAAATGGATGACACTTCATTCTACCTGTTTTTAAGAATGATAAACGGGAGAAGCAGTGGGAAGAGAACAGTTTTGCTTAGAGCCAGAGTACCAAAACTGAATGCCTGATGTCACCTTCAGGTCCTGGCTATTTGTACCAATAAAAGCATCATCATCATCATCCACGTGGGTAACATGGACACGACAGCAAGAGCCACAGCTTTTGTTGATGCTGCAACTAGCAGGATTTATGCACTACTGCATTAAGATTGCAGATTTGTGCGGGGAAAACACAATGTGAACTGACACTGAAACAAAACCTCAAAGTATAAAGGCAGAATACACAAAAGAAATTTGGCAGCTATATAAGACACCACAGTAATGCACGAAAGTAATAAATTACATGTGGTGTAATGTAAATGTAATTACATCTGCATAAAATCAATAATTACTGGGGGACAGTTACACATCCACTCTGTCCACTAAAAAAGAAAACTTTAGTATTGTGCTTTAAATACAGTAAATTTAATGGTCACCATGATGTGTAGCACAGCCATGTCACAAAATGGCTGCCTTTTTAAAGGCGATTTTCATCATTAAAATGTTGCCACAATAAAATAAAAATACATGCACCCTTTTTTTTATGCACACTATCTCCTGACCATATTGGCAACAGTACAGAGCACAAATTCTGTATTTTTAATAAATTATGAGTAAAATAAAGACCTTATTTTAAGTGCACACCCAAGTCTCTCAAATACTGTGCACACACCTATATATATATTTTTTTTTTCCATTGCAAAATACTCTGTTAAGGCATCAGTTAGGATTTATAGTACAGTGACAAAAGCATCAGAATGTGGTGTTAGGATTCCCAACCCTAACACCCCATCCCACCTCCAACCAACCCTATCACCTCACTCCTCCCTCTCCCTGCACACACCAACAGATGTTGGGTGTGTATTGGGGTCATCAACCCTAATGCTCACCCCATTTCATGGGTAAGGAAGCTAAAATGGTACAGCATAGCAGACTGGGGTGAGTGTTAGGGTCAGGGAACTCAAGATGCCTAACACCTACTGGTGTGTGGACAGATGAGGTGGGGTGCTGATGGTAAGGTTGAAGGATAAGGGATAGGGTGTTAGGGTTGTGAAACCCACACCACATTTCCATACTTTTGTTGCTGTAATATGAACCCTAACTGATGCACCAATGGAGTTTGTTGCAATAAATTTCTTTATTTTTTGTGACAGTATCACCTTAGCTGTAGTTGTTTATGGGAGTACCCATCTATCCATAAGTGTAGAGACATCATAATTAACCTTCATCTCCCTGTTGGAGTGCAGAGCCCTTTGGGACCAGTGCTCCCATGCTCCATGATTTTCCTTATTTTGTTGTGGATGCACAGGGTCCTTTGGACCCTATGCATAGATATAAAAGCAAATTATCAACATAGCCATCTGATTACCCCAGGACATGTACCTGCTATGGAAAACTTTCAAATCACAGCTAAAAACATTATTCTGTGCAACTGCAATGCTATTCCAGACCACAGGTGCAAAAATATATATTGGACAGGATTTGAAAAATTACAGCTGTAACATACATGATGAAGGGTAATAAAATGGCAATGTTGTAAATCTGGGAAAAAAATATTGAAAATTCCCATAGTTACGAGTGGCTATACCGAAATTGCAATGAATGGTCATAACTTTGTTATTGTTTCACATTTTGCCCCTTAATTTTCAAAATAGTCTTCTTATCTTGCCTCCTCATAAACCCCATAGGTGGAAATGTTGTAATCCATGGCAAAGTGACATTCTGCTCCACAGGTGCCAAAATTAATTTTGAGTAAGCTTTGAGAAATGACAGCTGTACTGTTCATGACATGAGGTAGTGTGGAGAAATGGCTGTGTTGAAAATTTGGAGTGAAAATCTTAAAAATTACCAAAGTTATGTGTGTGTGTGTGTGTAGAAAACTTTTAATGACTGTGCATAACTCGTACATTTTTAGGTATTTTTTCACCAAATTTTCAACATGGGCTTTGTTCAACTGCACCTCATGAACACTGGCACTGTCATTTCATAACTCAGTCCTGAAAGGTGATTTCATGCAGTAACCGCAAAATCACCTTATGGGCCTCATTAACAAAATGACAGTGACAGTGTTCATGAGGTGGGGTCCCAAAAAGCCAATGTTGAAAATCTGGTGCAAAAATACCAAAAAAATACCCGAGTTACATGTGGTCAGTGAAATCTTTCTACACACGCTCAGAACTTTGCCAATTTTCAGTATTTTCACTCCAGATTTTCAACATTGCCATTTTTTCACAAAACCTCTTGAACAGTACAGCTTTATTTTAGCACATCCTGCCTGAAATGTGTTTTTGCACCAGTGGCATATAATGGTGTGATCGCTGTGCAAAATCACCTTTTCAGACTAATTAACAAAATGAAAGTGCAATGTTCATGAGGTGGAGTCCCCAAAAGGCCACATTGAAAATTTGGTGAAAACATTTCTAAAAATGGTAGTTACATGCCTCCATTGAATGTTTTCTACATAGCTGCATAACGTTGGTACTTTTCAATCTTTTGATGTAAAATTTTTAACAAAGCCATTTTTCCACACCACTTCATGAACAGTGCAGCTGTCATTTTTCACATCCTTCCCAAAATGTGTTTTCATATCTGTGGTGCAGAATGGCATTGCAGTTGCACATAATTACATTTTGCCTTGCATTTTCACAATTTCTCTGTATCAGGGTACATGAGGTGGAGTAATAGATAGCTATGCTGATGATTTGGTCACTGTTGTTTGACACATGGAAGCTCAGGGCCCTCTGGGCCCTGCACTTGCCACACTTTCATTCATATCCTGCACTCCCACAGTAAAATAGGGATATTGTTATACTATCTCAAAAAGAAGGCAATTTCATTGCAAAAATATCTGTTAATGCATCAGTTAGGGTTTCTATTACAGCTACAAAAGTCTAGAAATTCAATGTTGGGGTTACCAACCCTAGCATCCCAACTCACCCTCCACACACCAATAGGTGTTGCAGTGTGCCTTTGGGTCATTGGGCCTAACTATCATCCCATTATACTATACTGTACCATATAAGCTTGTTTTCACATGGAATGGGGTAAGAGTTAGGGCCAATGACCCCAAGGGACAACCCAGCACCTATTGATGTGTGGAGGGTGAGGGAGTGGGGGGGTAGGGTTGGTAACCCTAACATCAAATTTCCAGACTTTTGCTGCTGTAATAGAAACCTTAACTGATGAATTAATAGAGTTTTCTTTAATGAATATATATATACTGTATATATACACACACACATACACATATAATATATATATATATATATATATATATATAGAGAGAGAGAGAGAGAGAGAGAGAGAGAGAGAGATGAGAGAGAGAGAGAGAGAGAGAGACAGCAAAACAGAGATACCATGCTGCAATAACTACTTGTATAGTGGCTGGTAAGATAACATTGAAAGCATGGGTGATCATGAGCTTTCAATTGGGACCTGCTTACAGGAATAAGTAGAGTACCTTGTGACACCTTCTAGCAAGAGAGCAGGAGGAGCACGGAAACTTAAAAGGAGGATAGGAAAACCCAGCTGCCCTGGCACATTAGATGAAGGTAGACCACCTATTAATATACTGTGGGCCTCCCAAAGCCACCATTATTCTAAACAGCTTGTTACATCCTGGGGACAGCTTGGGACACCTATGCCAAGATTAATTCAGATTTTCATGGTGGTGTACCAGTGGAATCTACTGTAAATTAAATTTCCTGAGGGTAGTCACATGTCTCAGCAGGAGTTGGGCTTCAAAAGGCTCAAATGAGTTAGGTGTAAGAGGCAAGTGGATGTCTTAGTTTTTAAGTTTTTGCCTACAGTGAAAATCTAAGAAATGACCAACTTCTGCGTAATAATGACTTCTCTCACTTGTTCGTCTCTTGAAAAATTGCATTTTAAAAGTTGAACTTCAGAATGCAGTCAGTTCCCAACCAAAAATAGTTGCTATCTCTGTGATGAAGGAGGGGGTATAAATATATTAACTAAAAAAAAAATATTAATCAGAAACTGTCATAATATTCAGGTTTAAAAATATATTTTTGCTGTATGGTACTGGGCAGAATTGGTGCTATCTGACATGACGGTGACACAAATTCACTCCCCGAACACAGGAGAGCACGAGTCTAAGCCAGCAGAGTGAGCAACACAGCATCTCTGGAAAACTCTCCTCCCAAGTCGGTGTTAGACAGTGCACTGATCTTGTAGTGACTCCTGATATTGGCATAGTAGTGGTGTTTGAAGTGGCATGACTAGCCACACACTGCTAGGCACACACAAAAAGTTGCCACAGATATGCATTGACTCAGGGATATAGGGGGTAGGAACAGGAAAAAACAGGATTCCAGTGGAGAAGCGAATTCCTGGGTTGGCAGGTAATGAATTATGGTGGCTGTGGGAAGCTGTGGTGGTCATTACTGGTGACAGGTAAATCCAAAGGCGTATGATACTAGGGGCAGGGGACCAAAAATAAATGAAACAAAATAAGGATTTTATAAATATGTGCAGTTACATTTAGCCAAAAATGTTTCATGATAATTTCCATGCACTTACAAATGTGCTTGCTGTGGTACATTTATTTGAAATATTTGATCAGAAAGGCACACAAAGAAACATATAAACATACATACATACAATCATGCAAGTAATGACTTTAAAATGAACCAAGATCCATCATGTCTGCCCTGAGTCCATACCTCACATTACTCTAAAACAGCTCCACCAGTTTTCTCCTCTGAAATCTCACTTTCTGTCTGTAGTCTCCTGTTGCTAATAATTAGGACACCTACTGTAGTTCCCCATGGCATGTTTGTCCTGATTTCTGTAGCAGTGGTCCTTTCCTTTTGTGGCAGTATGTGCTCATTCCACTGGCATGGATTATTTTTTTTCTGTGGCAGAATGCAGACCAGCTAATGACTAAAACAGCATGTGATATCATCTATGAATCACATGATAAGCCTAGGGAGTGGCATCATGGTAAAGATGGAGGAGAATACAGCCAGGCTGTATGGATAAACTACATTTGATTGAAAAATCATTAAGACCAAAGAAGTCTGCAATACTACATATTTCATGTGGCATGATGCAAATTCTGAGGAAAATTCTACAGCTGTGGAACTACAGAATTTCCAAAGAGCTGGTGAATAATCCTAGCTATCACACTTAACATTCAACCCTGCAATAGACTCCATATATTGTATACAAGATTGCTTGATAGATTATTTCATTTTGTTCGCCACAGGGTTTGTGAAAACATTTTTCTTAATGTTTCTTTTAACTTACCCCTACCAGCTTGAGACTGTGTGTTTTACTGGTTAAACTGTCCTTCAACTTGAATAACTCTGTGAAATTCTACCCTGCTATTCACCAACAAATATCAGTATGTTTCTATCATATCTCCCCTTTCCTGTTTGATGTCAAGGGTGTAAATATAGAGGTATATCAATCTTTGTAAAACCATACTTGCTTCCACAGAATTATGTTGTTCTCCTCCTCACTGTCATTTCTAACCTACCCTTAGCCTTCTGAGCAGACTTGTTGATATGGAGGCTATGACAAAATTACTCACCTTAGTAATTATGTTTCTTCTACTGGAGTCTTGTTGTATTCTGACCGGGGCAGTTTAAAGGCTGGGGCTAACTGCAGATTGTCAGAATACAGCAAGACTTCATGTTGTTTGAAAACTGGGACTAGCGCAGTGCAGAATGCATAATTCTGCTGTCAGAATTGCTACAGAATGGCAATTCTGCTTCTGAAATGCATTGGCGAATTTCTTTATAAATTCCGTGAAATTTCAAAAAGCATTCCTGTGCAAATTGTGGAATAATTATCATGTATCATGTAAAAAGTGGAATAGTTTTCTGCAGATTGTGGAAAAATAATTCACGGTTTATGTAAAATGTGGATTATTATTCCGCAAAAAATATTTCATATGCAGAATGTCGAAATTCTACAAAAAATGGAAATCAGTGGAATTTTCTAACATTATGTAGAATTCCTTTCTGTTGTAAATTCAATATTCTTCACAGCCCTACTGGGGACATCATAGATGACAGGGAGGCAAAAATGGAGGCAATGTACTGTATGCTGTCCCAAAAGGGACTAACAGGCAGAAACAATGGGGAAAGGGAGGGAACAAGTGAAGGTTTGAGGAAGACAGTAGGAAATAAAAAGGTAACAGTGATGGGTAAGGAAAGTGGCTTGAGGTATTGGAAAGTGGTTAGCCTTAAAGTTAGAAGTATATGTAACAAGATGGGGGAACTGCAAACAGTGGTGGAGGTGAAGAAACTAGATATCATTAAATTAACAGAAAATTGGCATTTCCTAACTACAACTGGAAGCTCAATATCCTTGACTTTTCCAGTGTGAGGAGGGACATAACTACAAATAAGAGGGTGGCTTTGTCTGTACATCAGTGAGGGTATCAAGGTAGTAGAGGGCAAAACAAGAGTGAAAGGGGCAGAAGTGGAATCTGCGTGGGCACAGCTGAATGTAGATGGGAAAGAAGCACTAAAATGAGGGCCATATATAGGTCCAAAAGCAACTGGAAGAAGGGGATAATGCTCTTCAAATGGAAATCAGGAAATATGCAGGACAAGGCTATATAAAATAATAGTCGAAGATCTCAATCTCCTGATGTGACATGGAGCATTCTAGAGGCAATGTGTGCCAGGAGTAAAAGATTGGTTGATGCCTTCAAGACTGCTTCCTCCACCAATATGTAAGGGAAATGACTAGAGAAGAAGCCATACTGGACCTGGTGTTTACAATCCAGGATCCTCTTTAGGAAGTAACTGTGAAAACTGCTTCATACAGGTGATCATGGCTCAGTTTGGTTTAGTATCCTCATTAGTAAAGGCATCAGTAATGCAAGACAAGGGTTTTAGATTTTGAAAGAGCTGACATCATGAAAATGGGGAAAATTCTTCGGACCAATCTGGAGGGGGTAGAAAATCTAGAGGTGGCGAAGCAACAAATGGGAGACCATGAAAAAGGGAATTCATGAAGTTACTGAGGAATGTTAAGTGTAGTTAGAAACAATAAGAACAAATAATTACTTACTGTATTTTGTTCTTAGTCTGTCATTACGCATCTAATTATTTCTTACCTTCTGTAAAAGGCAGTCTATTTAGGTTTTTAGTGAGGAGGTCTAGTACCTTATTATCATTTTGGCATTAAGGACATAATAAGACAAGGGACTAACCAGTTAAATATTGTTGAATGATACACTTTGACACCAGAAAAGTCTGCCTAATGGCAGAGTTTAGTTCAATCTGGAGGAAACATGTCAAGGATGCCATTGTGTGCCCTCCTGTGGGCAGCTTAGGTTAGAGGATACTTCACAGAATTTTCTTGATATATGAAGAAATAAGGATCAACTTTTGTACAATGCTTTTTTTTTTTTATCTTTATTTTCCACCCAAACTGGTTGACAATTCATGGCTTAATTATGCCATTTCATCAAACACTTGTGGTTCCTATAGTGAAAAATATGAAACTCAATCAGTAAGAACTCATGTATACTAGAATAACAGTACACACTATTAAAAAACAGCATAGGAGTGCTAAGGAATATACTATTATATATAGCAGTGTTTTATGTATTAGAATTTACAAACTGATTAAAAGCACAGTACAATATCATTTCAGAGCAAACCTTCAAAAAAGGGTACCAGAGGGAAGGTCAAGTCAGCTCAGTTTCATAAGCAGGTAACATAAATGTTGTCATGTTGTTATAAAAAAGGAATACTTTGAAATATTACAGAGCAGACAGCTAGATACAATAGTTCTTTTTGAAGTATTTTACAGGTGCCATATGAGAAGTACAAAAGTTTTACATGATTGAAAGATTTGTTCAAGACAGGTAGCCTCTGCTTGTGATTATCCAGTCTAATAATCTCATAAGAATAAGAGATGATTTATAATATTATACTTGTAAAATGCACACCGAAATTAGATAAAGGCTGCAGCATTTGGTAAAAATGAGTTATGATATGGTTGCACATGTTTATATTTCCTCCACTGTGGTGGATTCAGTATGTAGTTGTGGCAGCTGGATATTTAGAGCAAATGGAGAACAATATTATTATTTATTGTTATTAAACATATAATATAGGGTTACTGAAGCATTTTGCATGAGTTTTACTGTTTGAGTTCCATATTTTTCAATATAAGAACCACCAGAGTTCTGATGACACAGCATAATTATGACATGAAATGTCAATCAGTTTTTGTGGCTAATAAAGCTAAAAATAAGGATTATACAGGAATTGATACTTAATTCTTCATACTGTATGAAGAACATATGGATTAAAATGAAGATGCGCTAAAATCACTCTCCTGCTATGATGCCTATATTATGGGATCTAGAATAAAAGACATATTTTGCACAGTATGTTCTAGCTCTAGTATGAGGGCACTGGGAGTTTTAATAGCCTCTCATAATATTTTATACTGGACAAAATTATGTAATGTTCTTTAAAGGGGGCTAGGTACTGATTTTAATGTTTGTCTGAGGAAAATTGACATTCATGCAATGAAATGTATTACAAAAATACATTTTTATGCATGTTCTTTTGGTAATGAAACTGTAATGGTTTTACAACTGAAGAAATAAACATAAACTATACTACATGGGGCATGATTCCTTGTGCAAGATTTCCCGGATCTGGCACTCTATATTAGGTGCAGCCTCTTCTCTTTCTACACTAATATTGGATCCTGAGAGTATACTGTCTCCCTGTTGTTCAGTACTTCTGATGCTGTCCATACCCAAGTCATTGTACTCACACACTGGGTTTCTTCTTTATCTAGGCATTTTTTATTCTGCGTTTGGATATCATAATTCAGTGTCTTCACTTTTGACATTAATTTGTTTGGTGCCCCTGATGTGCTATATGCATCACGGCATGTATCACTGCATCTTTAAGTGCTTTACTTTAAAAGCTTACTATCTGTGAGCTGCAGCTATGCCCCTTGATGAAAGATCACATTCAGACCAGATGCACTGGGAAGCTTACCTTGTGCTACGATTCAAAGTTTTCTGGAATAAAAACTGAATTTTCTTTGCAACTATATGAATTAGAGTATGCAATTTCATATAAGTGATTGAGTGTAGGCCTCCATGTTGTTGCATTCCTGTTTTTGTACAGTACCAGAGCAAAACAAGATGAAAACATGTTTGCACTACAAATAAATGAGGCTGTAAACTAGACATCAGTCTGGCCCCATAAGTCTCCCAACACCATACCTCTCAACCTTTTGTCCCCCAAATGTGGAACACTGCCCCTCAAAATGTGGAACAAATGAGCAAAATGTGGAACACTTAATTCAAGCTTTACCTAGGAAGCTCAGAACACTGATTAAATGTTTGCATTTATGTTCAGAAAGTCTGTTATTAATTGAATAATATATTTTTTGCATCATTTACTATAGATTTTTGCTTTAAAATGTTAATACTGAATGTGAGACAAGTCCTCACGATGTGGAACAGGGAGCTTTTCTAAAGTAAAGTGAGGAACATTCCTCATAATGTGGTACAGTTGAGAGGTATGCCCAACCCACAGTTGAACTTCTTGAGCATGCAAAGAAACTGATAGAGAAGCAACTCACCCTGCAGCTTATTGGAATACGCAAGTGGAGAAAAAGTGGTGAAGTCATCTGGAACACATCAGAAAAAGACTCCTCAAGGTAAGTCAGTTGCTGCAAAGAAAAAAAGACTGGGTCATTATATTAGAAAACTTAAAATCCATAATGCACAGTAACAAAGCTGTGGGAAAGGTGAGCAAGATGTTGGAAGGCATGAGGAGGGGGATGAATAGCAGAAGCCAGAAAGTAATCATTGTATAGGATATTGGTGAGACCACATCTGGAGTACTGTGCAAGGTACTGCAGTCCACACCTGAGAAAAGAAGGCAAAAAAGTGAATGCAGTAGAGTGCATGGCACCAAAGATGGTTCAGTTCAGGGCCAGGGAGGGCATGACATATGAGAAGCAGTTAAAGGACTTGGACATGTACATTCTTGAGAAAAGAAGTGAAAAAGGTGATATGATTAAAACATGCAAGTGCTTATATGGAATAAACAGGGTTAATGTCAATGCCATTTTTTCCTGTAGCTCAAATATAGGGGCAAACTGAGACTCACTAAAATGAGCAGGAGGGAGGCAAGTGGTAAGGGCAAAAAAGGTGAGCAGCTTCAATGCGGAAGGGTTGGACAGGCAAATGGACTTAGGGGCGATGGGGCAGAAAATAAGGGGTGGTGGGGGTGGCCACTAGGGCAAGAGCCAAGTAGTTAGGTACAGTTAGCAGACTGGATTGACTGGTAGACCTTTATCAATCACCATCATCATTGTCTATGAATTCATGTATCTATGTACAGTGCAGCCCACCAGGATGCAACACACTGTTTCAGGTTACTAAAGTGGAAAATGGATAAATTGCCATTGAATGTGCCTTGTTTTCTGCAGTAACTCTGTGGCAGAATGCTGCAGTATTATGTTGCATTCTGGCAGGCTCCACTGTATAAATCTAAATATGTGCATGAGGAGAGGTGTTGCTATTGAACATCCAGGCAGTGTTGATGATGATGAGCCTGAAGGTGCTTTAAGTTTATATGAAGCCAAAAATATCAGGACAGAGTACTACCTGGGTGGAATATGAGTATCTGCATCAGAGAAGGAGAAAGACCTGTGAGTGATGATCACTGGTGACCTGAAGCACTTCAAGCAGTGCAAGAAAGCAGCAGCAAAGGCAAATAAGATGCTGGGATGCATATCTAAGGGGATCAGTAGTAGGATAGAGGAGGTTATACTGCCTTTGTACAGGTCACTGGTAAGGCTGCATCTACAGTATGGAGATCAGTACTGGTGCCCACACCTCAAAAAGAACATTAACCTGCTGGAGAAGGTCCAGAGGAGGGCTACAAAGATGATAGTGGGTCAGCAGGGAAAGACATATGAGGGAAGGTTGAGGGCACTGAACTTGTACTCCTTGGAAAACAGGAGAGAGAGAGGGGACATGACTAGGACCATCAACTACTTGAAAGGGATAAATAAAGTTGATAAAGATAGTCTCTTTAAGCTGAGTGACAACCATAACACTAGGGGTCACAGTCTTAAGCTGGAGGGTGGAAGGTTTAGGAGGGAGGTCAGGCAACACTTCTTCGCAGAGAGGGTGGTGAACACTTGGAATGCACTACCGGAAGAGGTCATCTCATTGAAGACAGTGGGCAGCTTTAAGAGAGGCTGGGAAAGGCATGGGGGGGGAAATAAGGATCATGGGTAGGAAGGATGGAAGGAGAGGAGAGGGAGGGCAGGGACATTAGCTCAAGCTGTGGACCCTGTAATACGAGCAGATTTGACAGACCAAATGGCCTTCTACTGTTGGATTCTCCATATGTTCATATGGACCAATTCCTTTCAAGAACAGTAAGGGCTCTGGTGCTTGAACTTGCTTTCAAGTGTTCAACCCCAAGTTCACATTTGTAAGGTGCCCGATCAGTCTGTATTATATAGAAGAGGTCAACAACCATCTCTTTGCAACTACAAATTGTGTACCCATTTACAGATGGATAATTATCAAGAATGGATTGCAACATCAGAAGGAGGCAGTTCTTGATAGGTGACAAGTACCATCATGCCCAGAACATCATGGTTCTGGTTATTGAGCCTACAGAATTGGAGAGATCACCACTAAATCTCATTGTTCCCTCAGGTTTATTGTAGCTGTTGATGCTGCATTAATGAAAGGAGGGAACTATAAAGTTGGCTCATGGGCAGTCTGAGCAGAAATAAAGTACCAGGAAAATTGTTGACCTGCTAGTGAAGAAATGGCTACCATTCTACTTGTCTCCAGCAGTACTTTCTACAAGTTGATGCAGATAGCGAAGCCTTGCAGGCGTAGTTCCAGAGGACTGGAGGAGGGCACATGTAGTCCCTCTTCACAAAAATTAAAGAAGGGAGAAGGCAGAGAACTGTAGGCTGGTCAGCCTCATCTCCATGGTGGGTAAGATTATGGAGGCACTGCTTAAGGAAAGGACTGTGGAACACCTGAAATCCAATGGAGCACAGGATCCAAAGCAGCATGGAGTCACAGCAGGAAGGTCATTTCAAACAAAACTGATAGATCTTTTTGACTGGATGAAGAAGGGTGGATCGGGGGGGAGCAGTAGAAGCCACATACAGTATCTTTATTTCAGCAAAGCCTTTGACATCATTCCACATAAAAGACTGGCAAACAAGTTGGGAAGCATGTACGTGGGCCACAAAGTGGTATATTGAGTCAGATACTGGTTAGAGGACAGGAAGCAGAGGGCGGTGGTAAATAGGATCCAAGCCGAGGAAAGGGCAGGTGACCAGTGGGGTACCTCAAGGATCAGTCTTGGGGCCAGTTCTTTTTAATGTCTTCATTTGTGGCATTGCTGAAGGGCTAGAAAAGAAGGTTTGCCTGTTTGCAGCTGACACCAAGATCTGCAACAAGGTTGACACTCCAGATGGGGTGGAAAAAAGGAGGAGGGACCTAGGAAAGCTGGAAAAATGGTATGAAGTGTGGCAGTGTGGCAACTGAAGTTCAACAGGAAGAAGTGAAAAATCATGCACCTGGGGCACAGAAACCATGTGGAGGGATACAGGATGGGGAGTTGCTGACTGTCACCAGTAAAGAATTTGGGGATTATCATCTCAGATGACAAAAAGGTGGCCTAGCAGAGTACAAAGGCTGTAGTGAGGGCCAGTGGCATGTTGGGGTGCACAGGAAGGGTTGTGGCCAGCAGATGGAGGGAGGTAGTGATACCACTATACAAAACACTGGAGAGGCCTAATCTGGAGTGCTATGTGCATTTCTGGAGGCCGCATCTTCATAAGGTCATAGATAGCGTGGAGGTGGTTCAGAGAAGGACAACTAAGATGGTGCATGGCTTGCAACAGAAAACTTATGAGGAGAGATTAAAAGACCTCAACAAGTGTGCACTGGAAAAGATGAGGGAATGGGGAGATGATAGAAACCTTCAAGTATCTTAAGGGCATAAACAAGGTGCAAGTGGAAGATATCTTTCAGTACAAGTTCGGTACAAGAACAAGGGAGCCACAATATGTTATCTGAGGGGTCAGGATAAGGGGTAATGAGAGGATGTTCTTTTTCACAGAAAGGGTGGTAGATGCATGGAATAGCCTACCCCATGAGGTGGTAGGAGAGAGTACAGTAGCAGGATTCAAACATGCATGGGACAGGCTTAAGGGAACCCTAGAGGTGGAAAGAAGAAGAAGCTAAAGTAGATGACCTAGAAGGGTCAGCAGCCAATGATACAGGTAGGGTATACAGGCAGACTGGATGGGCCTAGTGATCCTTATCTGCCATCAACTTCTGTTTTTATGTTTCATGCTGCACAGTACAGTCTAAGTATTTTTTTCACATGGATAGCACTGCCTGCATTGCAAGAGAAGGTATGTGGTGAGAATCATTGTTTTCAGAGGGAATCTTCAGCTCCAAATATGCATGTAACAAAAGATGTGAATGAGTAGCTAAATTCTGGATGACATGGTTGTCATAGCACATTTAGTGTGCCTTAATGAGTAGCCACAGTTGCCAAGCAATCATGGAGGTACTAGGAAAGAGTCACATGGATACCATCAACATGCAGCTCTCTGTGTCATTGGACATGATGCCTCCCACAGACAAATCAACTTCTGGAAAAGATGAAGGAACATAGCTGGCTTAGAAACCAAGGTCTGGAGCATGGTATTACTGCGACAGAAAATACTGTCAATGTCAATCAGGCCATCACTGATGAAAAGATAACTCATGAGCCATGCCAAGCTCATCACACACTTGATCATGTGGGGATTGTGATACTAAACTGCAGCCAATCTTTGAAGACACATGAGGAAGTAAGGCATCTTTAGTATGAGAAGAAACTGCCTGAACACACACTAATATATGGTAGGATTGCTCCACCAGGTGAAACTCTACCTACCATATGCTCCACAGATTTTTCTTGTGTAGCAGCTGACAATTCATGAATATCTTCTGTACAATAAGATCATCAGATGGTTTCATTAAGCACCTGGTCAGATGTCCAGACTCATCTGAACATCTTGGTACCTCATGCACTTCAACAAACAGTAATCCATGAGTGACTTGAGAAGGGCCTTGCAAAGTATCAGGATAAGTTACATTGCTCTGCTGCCCCCACCCACCCACACACACACACACACACACTAGATGCACCTTAGCATTCTGTGATCCCTCTTGATGGTAGCCACATACTACTTGTTTTTCTGTCTTTTCCTTGTCTTGCCTATTATGTCCCAGGTCCAGTTTCTTCTCCACTGCAACAATAGGAATTCTACATAGTGTTTACATTATGTTCTTCCTCTTCCACTTTCTATCCAACTGAAGTGTTGTACCTTGTAATTGGCTTTGTGGGACTCCATGGGTCTAACCAATCACCAAGTTTGTTCAGGTCATTTACAAGTTTGTTTCCAACTTAAGGGGGAGGGGGGTTCTCCACCATGGCTATCTTTATTTCATCAGTGAATTTAAGAAGCTGGCTAAAAAATGTTGAACAATGTGACTCCACCACTGATCTCAGTGATAGCACTGAAGTACCCCTCCTATTTTGGAGCACTGTCCATCCACCAGTGCCCTCTTATTCCTGAAACAAGCCATGTAGCAATCCAGAGACAACACTGGTGAAGCTAAGTTCAAAGATGACAGCTGGTGCCTAAAAATTAACTAAGCCGGTCAAAGAAGCACACCGTCCACAGATGACCAGAAATAAAATTCACATTGTGCCACTGCCAAGCAACTTGCTGCAAAAATCCCAGTTTATTCACAAAGATGAAAGCACTGCTCTAAGGCTCAGTGCTTTGGGACCAATGTGTCCCTTCATCACAAGGTGCAGTTGTTACAACACATGAGTTTGATTTTAAAGGTAAGCTTTAAAGGAACATACATATTTAAATGGACAGTCCATCATCAAGACATCAATTCATAACAAAATAGTTACATGTACATATCTTGCCCAAATGAAAATGTGTATAAAAATAAAAATAAAGTGAAGTTTGCAAAGGGAAAGAAAATTTGGAATGTGCATATGAAGAAAAATAGCTGCTCAAACATAATCAAAAGCACTTACAGATATTAGTTTTCATATCTAACATAACAAAACAGTGCAAATACAACTGAATGTAGAGTAAAAACATCTGAAAGCTTGGTTTAGAAAGAGAAATGTAGTAAGAGACATTTTATGAGTTCGGGGAAAAAGAAATATGGAGCATAAAATAGAGCAACAAAGTCCCAGGTATAGCCATACACACTGAATCCAAAGGTGAATCAATTTCAGGAATGTGGTGCACAGCAAAGCTAAACATGCTACAAAAGAAAGAAAGTGTAAGAGAAACAGTTACAATTTGCTCGTATGAAGGTGACTCAAATAAAGAATGTAACCACATCAATATACAAGTCACATAAATGGTAAAATGTCAGTAAAGCCCTTCAGACCATTCGGGTATATGGCATCCAAGGTGTAAATCCATTTTGCTTTTTGTCAGAGTACAATCTACCCCCGATTTCTTGGCACATGTTCTATTTCTAACTCTGTGGGTGCACAGGTTCCTTATCATAGTATAGTGTAAAATTAGCGCCCGTTGGGGTGTCTGAAGTTGTTGCCCTAACTGAATGAACAAGTTCTTGTATGCAAAGCCTGAGGACCTTAACAGTTTGGCCTACATTGATTTTGGGACAGGAACCGGTAATGATATAGAATATGAAGGGGTGGAACAGGTCATAAACTCATGTATTTCTATAGACTGTGTTTTAGCAGAGTGAACAAATCTGCTTCCCATGTTGCAGTAACAACATACATTACAATGACTACAATAATGCATACCTGGAGAGGACAACCAAGTCCATTCTGTAACTACTTTGGATTTGCATAAAATGTAAGTAGGAATGTCACCCAGGTTTTAACCTCTCTGGTAGTAGACCCTGGGATTGTTACTAATTGCTACAGAAAAAAAGGTCACAGTCCCAAACATTCCAATGTTTTTTAACAATTGCAGAGATCTGAAGAGCTAAATGATCAAACTCAATTACAAACATAATTTTAGCATAATCCTAATGTCTATTAAGAGGGTGAAACAAAGTACATCTGTTTAGCTTGGGAGAGTGCCTGATCCAAAAGTGATTCAGAATAACCCCTGGCTAAAGATTTCACTTTTAAATCAACTGTCTATGCTTCAAACAATTGTAAAGTACTGCAGCTGTGGTGTAAGCAGACAAATTGACCATAGGGTGTGGATTTTTATTTATTTATTTATTTATTTAAGAGATTTACCAGGTAAGCATACTGAGCGGGATCCACTCGTTTCCAGATGTGACCTGGGAGTTACATACATACAATACAATTGAAGCATAGGCAATGGTGCGATACAATAGGTACAGAATGAGAGTACAATAAAGGGTGAAACAACAGGTCCAGGAAATGTTAAGGCTGGACTATGCATTAGGTACTTAAATACAAGTTTAGTTCAGAGTGTCTGAGTTACTAAAGCATGAGCAGACATAGGCACATAGGTAGAGGCAGCAGTTAGAGTCATTTTTACAGTTTATGGCACTATAGGAAGCCTCTTGCTAGCAGAACTGGGCTGCAGGTTACAGTTACATGAGTCTGAGAAGCTGTGTTCCTGGGATGAACACATTTTGCCAGTAACAGGGGTCCCGATTCCAAGTCACATGGTGCAACTCTCAGGCGTATGTGAGTTGCGCCATGCAGCATTATGCTGGAGACCCTGTGCCCTATTCCAAAACAGGCGGGGTCCACAGCACCTATGACCCATGACTTGCAACAGCTGCAGGCTTGTGCCACAGGAATGGCACAACAAACCTCTGTGTTGCAAGTCACAGACCACAGTTAACTGCCCCCTCGGAGCCCCCCAACCCGTAACACCCCTGTAATCCCCTGGGGGCCATGGGGGCTGGCCGGGTGGCACAGGTGCATGGGGGCATGACACAAAACAGACCTGGGGCTCCCAAAAAATTTGGGGTATGGGGGCATCACTGTGCTGGGGGTTTGTGGGGCAGGACACTATACCATACGTGGCACTGCAAGGGGCATCCATCATTTTGCCAGGATGGATGCCTCTTAGACCACCTCCACGCTGGTCTAACCTGCTGATCCAATGCAGGACTTGGAACTGCGTAACTGGGTTACAGCAGCCACCCTTCTGGAATAGGGCACAGGTGATGCGATAACCCACCCTTGCACCATGTTGCAGTGGGTTGGGGGCATACTGGGTGACATAGCTCATCTTTGATACAACTTACCTGTGACATGGCGCAAGCCGCAACTTGAAATACCAACTTGTGTATCACATGGCTCAAGGTGCAGTTTGCGCCATAGAGTTTGGTGCAAATTGCCTTGCACCAGGCATAATGCAAGTCAGAATCAGGCCGAGGATATTTTCTGTTGTGGGTTTTCTAAAACTTTTGATGTCCCTTGTTTGTTCATTGGTCAATCAGATCAAGAAACTTAATAGACATCTCTTATTTCTGCTATGAAAGTCAAATTGAGGATGCTGTTGTTTAGATATTCAATAAACTGTAAGGTTAAGCAATGTAGCCATGCCATAGTACCATAATGTCATCAATAAAAAGGTTTAAAAGGGCAAGCAGGGTTCAAGATCTTGGCCCCCTCCAACCAACCCAAAAATAGATTGGTATAGGAAGTGCCACAGATGTGCCCATAGCATCCCACAAACCTGAAAGAAAGATTTGTTAAATATAAAATAGTTTGTAGTCAGAATTATTTTCACAGCCTGAAGAATAGTCCCTTGGAAGGTAGATATCAGCTGTGCTGTTCATGAGATGGTAACATAGTGCTGCTAGACAATGTTCTTATTTGATTGAAATGTGAAGAGAATTTACATCAGTAGTCGCCCACCTAAAATTATCTGCCCAAGTGAGATTCTTAAGTTGGGACAAGACATATTTTATGTCCTTGATATGTTCTGGTTGTTATCTTACCAAAGGTTTTAAAAAATGGTCTATAAATTGAGAAATGCTAGCTGTCAGAGAACCTTATCAAGAAATAGTAGAACAACTAGTGGGAGTGTTGACGCCCTCATGTATTTTTAGTAGGTAATAAATGGTTGGTATGACCGGATTCTCAATCAGCATAATGTCTCTTTTAGATGTTGTGATCTCACCTGCTTCATATGCCTGGTACAAAAACTAACAAATTTTGTTCTTGAAATCAACCATAGTGTCTTTGGCTATCCTGCAGTAGTTGGTTGTATTCAGTAATTGGCAATACAGTTCTGCTTATTTTGTGTTTTGACCTGGATGGCTACTAGGCTTTCTTTATCTGCTGGTTTTATCTCTATATTTTGCAGATTCCCCAGCTCTTCTATTGCTGCTTTTTCTTCTGGTGACAGATTAAAACCATGGCTAGGCCAATTTGATTTCAAGAAGTGGTCAACATCTTTCATCACTAATTGCTAGTAAGTTGTCAAAGTAGCTGAACCACTTGGAGGACAGAAAGTGGAGGGTGGCCTAAAATGTGTCTTTCTTTCAGCAATAATTGACTAGGATAAGGATGTCAGTAGCTTTACATCAGCAGAAATATTGGATGATAAATCCTCATGAGAGTCCTCTGGGAATTCCCCAAGTTCATTTTCCCATTCATTTTCATTCAATAGTCTAAGGAGTGCTAATGTAGTTTGTTCCTCATTGGCATCAGAAATGGAATCTGAAGTCGGAGGACAACCCATGTTTGTGCCTTTTGTGAAACATTTGTGAAGATTTAATTTTTTGAAAAATTTCTTTAAATCAATAAAGATATTTAAAATTATTAACAGTGGGATAAGGTACAAAATTAAGTCCTCTGGAGAGAACACCTATTTGTATATCAGTGAGGGGAGTCTGAGAAAGATTTAATGTTTGTGTGGCCTGTTGCATGTTCCGGGGCAGTACAGCTACCTGCTCTCCTCCACTTCCTCCATTTCCTAGCATTTCATTTTTTCCTTGAGGCTGTTTTTTCCTGGCACCTGACATCTGTCTTGTTGAAAAAAAAAAAAGACACAGCCTTGTTGCAATTTGGGTTATTAGTATTGATATGTGAAGTTGGCAAAATCGACTCTGTGAAATATTTTGTGAATGGCTCTCAATTTGCAAAGTGCAATTTCTGAAATTTGATCATTCACAGAGTGGGGATTGACCACAAAGTGAAAAATTTCTTGGGTGTAATTCCACACTTCATGCAAAAGCCATTTTTAAATACCTGGTGTCTAGTGGTCCTCATCCCCACCACCACCACTGATAACCAAAAAAATATATTATTTTCAATTCTTGGTGTCTAGTGTCATCCCCCCTCACTGCCGATCACCTGCCACAATGTAAATCATTTAATCCCTGGTGTCTAGTGGTCCCCCCTGCCAATCGCCGGCCACAACGTAAAAATACATGTTTTTTTTTTCATTAAATCACTGGTGTCTAGTGGATCTCCCACACCATCAAGAAGGCCCCACCATCCGGTCCCCTGTCCCAATCCCTGAGTGGGCTACCGACAGCTCTCACTCACCTCCATGGCCAGCGGTTAACTGAGCTCTCCCAATGAATAAGCATGTGCTTGTACAAGCATGCATTCATTCATTGAGAGCTCAGTCTGTTTGCCAGCTGTGGAGGTAAGTGGAGGACTGTGCCAGTGGCCTGCTCGAGGTCAGGGTGGGGGGAGTAGGGTGGTGGGGCACTCCCTGATGGGGTGTGGAGAGTTCCACAACACACCGGGGAATTAAAGAAAAAAAAAGATTTAAACATTGTGACTGGCATTCAGCAGCGGGGGGGGGTCAACAATTAGACTCCAGGGATTTGATTATTTACATTGGGGCTAGCGATCAGTGGCAGGAGGGACCACCAGCCACTGGTTCTATGTCATAATGGTGATTGCCGAAAGGCGACCATCATTATGGTAAGGGTACATCGCCAAAAATCAATTTCGGGGGGGGTTGAAAATTCTGTGACAAAAAGAAATTTCAGGCCGGGCGTACTAAAATGTAGGTACATCCAGACCCGATCCTGGAATCCTTGTAGCTTTAGGCTGCCACCCACCCACCACACTATGGGACCAGCTTGACAACCCCACACCAACCATGCCAGGCCAACACTCCCTCCCTTCCGTCATGCTCCCCCCCCCATGCGCGTATACATATAGCAATGTCCTGTCACTATAAGCGTGAGGCTCCTCCATTCTGTCGCCTTCCTCACACCCTTGCCCTGTCTTTCCTGCACCACAAGTGGATTGCTGTTTGGTAGGTACCGACTTGCGGATAGCCCACTTCTCAGGATACCCTAGACACCAGGGATTTAATTAAAAATATATATAATTTTTACATTGTTGCCAACAATCGGCGGGGATGGGCATTAGACACCAGGTGTTTGAGGGATTCACCATTTATAACATCTCCTTGCTTTGTTTTTTTTTTACGTATAATTTGCAGTCAAGAAACCCCAAAACTAAGGCAAAGTTACAAATGGTGAATTCTCATTAAAGGGGCAACTTTGCTAAGTGATTCATGGAGGCAAATTTGGTAACTTTGCTTAAAATTCACCTGCGAAGTAAAACTTCACTGCATCTCTAGTTATAAAAGGTACTTTATCTGGTCAGGTTTCATGTGTACCTCTGTTCTGGGACTTTGAGTGATTATGATTTCTTCCTTGGTGTGAGCTGGATCTATGTCTGTTCACACTATAGAACCTCTGAGGCCTGTCTCAAAAATAAACTTGATTGTTCTCATGATCATGTAGTAAGCCACCCTGTATATACCTTCAGTTTACCACACTTGTATACTTTTTCCAAATCCTGTCATAACCATAGTAGTAATAACAAGTAGTAGTAGCAACACATTTTATTCATTATGGGCCCTGTGTATGGATGCCTACATGATGCAGAAGGGCAGGGCATGGACATTCTCATGACTGAATGCTGTGCAGTGGTGATCTGGGCACCCCCCACAGCATTCACCAATGGGTTGCTAGCACTCTGCACACAGGATCCCCAGTTGGCCATGGTTTACCATGCTGGGGTGGATCAGGGGCATATAAGTGAGTGCCCATGCCAGTGCATATGCACAAAGGCACTTGTGTGCTGTACTGGCATGGGGCATATGGGTGAGACGGGACCCTGCCATAACCATCCTATGTGATTATGTGCCACCTCCTTGGGCACCAGCTGGTGTGGCAGGCATCAGGACCCCTGCAACATTATTGCCCCAGCCCACTGTGCAGCTTGGGTGGGTATGGGGTAGCAATTCTGACAAATGCCTATTTAATTTACCCAGTGGCTTACACACCCTCCCAGTCACCTATGCCCTGGTGCAGAAGGAATACACTATGGGACCTAGGATGATCATCCCATTGGATACCCCCTTATATCCCACACTCAGCCACCAGTGTCACTATTTTCTTCAACTACCCGGCTGCATGCCCAGAGGCAGGGGCATGGCTCGACAGTTGGAATTTGTGAATGTCAGTCTACACATGGCTTCCCTCAGGTGCAGAGCAGCACAAGTGCTCTATGCACAATCCACACTTAGTTTGTGAATCACCCCCTATGTGAATCAGATACTCAATTGAGCAAAGTTAATTTTCAATGAGGTTCCATGCTTGCATATTCACATACAGAGTTTCAAAATGAAAATGCTACTATAAATATTTACATGTGTGTACATATGCATGTACATATACTGTACATATAGGCAGAAAAAAATTATACTCTACAGATACTGTACATTGGAAATGTCTTAAATGAAGCTTTACATGCAAAGAAGTTTCACCCAGATCACTATACTGTAATACTAGTCTCTCTTGGAAGTTAAAAATACCCAGATTTAATCCTGTGTCAGGTACTAGGCAACAAGTTAATTGTATTTGTGTCTGTTCAAGATACCATTTTCTGATATTACTCAGAGTAAAATTTCTTTCTACTGTCCTAAAGTCAATTGGAATAGAATTTCAGTGTTTTACAGTAGTCCCTTGTACAGGAAGTGTGATCAACTCACCTCTAGGTTTATTTTCAAAAGTAGAAATTCAATTCCACTTGCAGACCTTAAAGAGCTCCTAATACTTCTTTGTTGTAGGTTTCCTCTCATATATTCTGAAACTACTTTTATAACATTTATAAGTGAGAGAGAGTGTAGTCTCCTGCACTTCTAGTCTAAGGCATCCCAACTTATTATATAGTTCACACCTATGCATCCTACGAGGAATGTCCTGAATGAAATCAGCAAATTTACCATACATGATGTCAAACTTTGCCAGTTCCACACCAGGCAATCCTGAGTATAGCAGATCACCATAGTCAAAAACTATTAACACTATAGTCTATACTACCTGCTTTCTAACCTGTTCATCCATGAAATGTTTAATTTTGTATAGTGCACCAAGGCATTTCCTCATCAGCAGCACCTCCCCAAGACAGAGGGGAGGTGCTGCTGATGAGGGACTTCAAGTTGCCGGTCGTGGACTGGGGTGCCCCATCACCAGCATCTACCAGCAGTAGGGAGATCATGGACTCCCTACAGGGGGAAGTCATGAAACAACTTAAGAGAACCGATCAGGGATAGCGCAATCCTTGATTTAATACTTACGAATGGGAAATGGGTGGGTGAGATATCCATAGGGAGAACCTAGGCACAAGTGACCATAGCACTGTCTGGTTCACTGTTAAAAAGTCTGCTGCTGAGGTACATTGGCCAAGAGTGAAGGTCCTAGACTTTAGGCATGCAGACTTTCAGAAAATGGGGAAAAGTGTTCATCAAGTACTAGCAGGGGTGGGAAAACTAACTGTGTGGAGGAAATGTGGGGTAAAATAAAGGGGACAGTAGTGAAGGCTACTGGCCTCTATGTGAGGAGGGTATCTAAAAATAGGAAAAGGAGGAAGCCCATTGGTTCAATAAAGTGGTAGCAGAGAAGGTCAGGGAAGAAAGAAATGCATTTATGAGGTAAAAGGGGACACACGAGGGAGGGGGATAGTGCTTTATACCAGGAGAAGCAGAGGGAAGTACGTAGGGAAGTCAGGAAGGCAAAGGTAAGAATGAAAGTGAAAATAGCCACCACAGTCAAGGTGAGGGATAAAACCTTCTTCCAGTACTTGAGTAAAAGGAGAAGGTCAAGGGCAGGGATAATCAAGCTGAAAAACAGGGAAGGGAAGTTGATGGAGGATGACCATGAGAAGGTGGAAATACTCAGTAGCTACTTTTACACAGTGTTCACAGTTGAAAAGGAAGGGAAGATCAAATAAATTAGAGAACATAAGGTGATGGGAAGGGAAGGTTAAATCCAGTCCATTCCAGGTTGGAAGCATGAGGGTTTGAAGGTGGATAAGGTGATGGGGCTAGATGGGGTGCACCCCAGGGTACTGAGGGAGCTCAGCAAATTACTAGCAGAACCTCTGACCAGCCTCTTCAACAGGTTCTTGGAGATGGGGGAAATCCCTGATGACTAGAGAAGGACAGGTGTGGTCCCCTTCATAAAAGGGGGACAAGGAGGAGCCAGACAACTATAGGCCGGTGAGCTTAACATCAGTGGTGGGTAAGCTCATGGAGAAACTGCTCAAGAAGACAGTCTCAAGCTACCTGGAGACCAATGATCTTGTGGACTGGAGGCAACACAGTTTCACTGAGGGATGGTGATGTCAAATGAACATGATAGAGTTCTTTGACTGGGTCACCAGGGTACTGGATCAGGGGGATCTCTAGACATTGAGTATCTCGACTTCAATAAGGCATTTGATTCTGCACCACACAGGAGACTACTGCGCAAAGTGAGATGCCTTGGGCTGGGGCTGCTAGTGGATAGGTGGGTGAAAAACTGGCTGGTGGTAGAAGACAGAGGATAATTGTTAATGAGGTACCATCAAAGGAAGGTATGGTCACTAGGGGGTGCCTCAGGGGTCAGTATTGGGCCTCTCCTTTTCAATATATTTATAAGGAACATAGCAGAGGGGCTAGTGGGAAGAGTATGTCTATTCATGGATGACATGAAGGTCTGAAATAGAGTAGCTACGCCTAGGGGGGATAAAAGCATGTGCAGGGATCTGGAGAAGCTGGAGGAATGGTTCAGGGAATGGCAATTGACCTTCAGCACCAGAAAATGCTAAATCATGCATTATAGCAAAAATAATCAGGGGATGAAATACAGTATGGGAGGGCAAGCCCTAGAGGTTGCAGAGCTGGAAAGAGACCTTGGCATATACATTTCATGGGACCTGAAAGTGGCAAAGCAATGTGAGAAGGCGTTGGCAAGGGCCAGTAGGATGCTGGGTTGTACTGGCAGGGGAATAACTAACAGGAGGAGGGAGGTCATAATACCCTTGAACAGGCAGCTTGTCAGGCCACACCTTGAGTATGGAGTCCAGTTCTGGAGGCCATACTTTAAGAAGGATGTGGAGAGGGTGGAGCACGTCCAGCGATGGGTGACAAAAAGTGGTAGGGGGACTCGGGCATCTGTCATATAAGAAATGGCTGAAGGACCTCAACATGTACTCCCTTGAACAGAGGAGGGAAAGGAGGGACATGATTGAGACCTTCAAGTATATCAAGGGTTTCAACAAGGTACAAGCAGGGAATATCTTCCAGCTAAAGGAAAAATCAAAAGCATGGTACACGATATGCAGATAGTGGGGGAGATTCAGGGGGAACATCAGAAAATGTGACTTTACAGAGAGGGTGGTGGATAGCTGGAGAAGACTCCCAGGAGAGGTGGTGGAGTCAGGAACTGTGGAGGGTTTCAAGAAAGTGTAGGACAAACACAGGGGACTGGTAGTTCCAGGGAGGGGTAGGCGGAAGGGAAGTTCTAACAGTTTGCTAGGCATACTAGGCAGACTGGGTGAGCCTGGCAGTCCTTTTCTGTCAACAAGATCTATGTTTCTATGTAAGTTCTTCATCTGGTTGTCTGTGTGGACATCCCATTTAATTTTATTGTCCAAACAGACACCTAGGTAACGATAACTCTGTATTTGCTGTAATAGTATTTGATCTATTGTTTTAATTTGTAAGTTAGTTGCTGTCGTAGCTACACCCATTGTCTTACTAATTTATATTATTTGAGTCTTTTTTTGCATTCAGCACCAATCTTGACTGTAACAAAAAATAACTTTTAGCTCATCAAATGCCCTTTGCAATCTAGACTCAATTTGTATGTGGTTAATTGTGTCTGTATACAGTATCATGTCATCAGCATAAAGGTGACATTTTACATGAGAATCAGTCATAGTAAGGTTATTTATATGTATTGTAAAAAGAAATGGCCCTAATAGAGAGTCTTGGGTGACTCCTGACACTATAAGTGCTAAGGTTGATTGGTATTCATTAATAGTTACTAGTTGGTTTTGACCCTTTAAGTAAACGCCAAACCAGCCCACTGCACCACCAACTCCCATGTTTCTTAAGGATCTAGAGTCCTGACTTGAAAATACTATGTTACTGTGGCAAAAGCCTTGCTGAAGCCCAGACAGTCTATGTCCAGGACCCTGCTCATTCAATTTACTGATCACACCCTCATACTGTATAAGGTGCTCATATGGGATTGGCAATGTTATCAGACCAAGAGAAAGACAAAGCCTCGGCCTCAACCAAGTGCTCCATTATTCTGTCCTTTATTATGGCTTCCAGGACCTTTTCTAGCACTGCTGTCAGGGTGATCACCTTGCACTGTTGTTGCTGTAATCTGACCTTTCCTCCTTATTTATGACGGGTGCTACACCAGCCACTTTCCAGTTCTCTGGCCCACACCAGTCTGGAAAGACTTCTGAAAGATTACTGTAAACTGACCATTAATTGTTCCCTTAGCTCTACTATAATCCTAGCATTAATCCTGTTGGCCTAGGGATAGACAAAGTCACACTAGCATAGCATTTTCAAGTCAGGACTCTAGATCCATCATGCCCCCTTTTATATGCAGGAATGCAGGCTTTCTGTAAATAAGCAAGGCAGTTTGGTGTAATGATGGGGAATAAGTGGCAGTCAACTGAAGCAAGCATTTAATTATTTTGATGTGTGAAGCAGGAATAATACTTTTAAATCTAAGCCACTGTACGGAATTATTTGAGTTTAACATTCAAAAATGACTGTTGATAAGGATAGAATTAAGCAGAGATTACATTTCATATACAGTAATAAATCACCTCTTAGACACAAGAGGCTGTCTGTGCAGCTAGTGCAGGTTATAAAACCACTTTCAAAGTGATAATCTGACCAGAGCTGAGCTCAAAATGTAATGTGTAACACTGTTTCTCTGAAAATCCAGTGTGGGAGACAACCTAGAAGAATATTATACTTTTTATAACTACAAAGAAATTTAGCCCTTGACATCTGTGGAATCTTCCAACCACTCCATAACTTGCTGTCTGAATGAGAGCATGGGTGGCAGGAACATCAAGATGGATTGTTAGAGGTGTGCAAAACAAAAACACATCCATCAGCAGAATTTCCACAAAAGTCAGGCTTTCGTTTATACGAAAGTTCAGACATCATTTTGACAACTTTCGTGAAATTCTGACTTAGAACCATGGGATTTTTTGCATGTACTGTAGATTTGTATATTAAATTGCAAAAAAAAGTTCTGCAGAACAGATTGCCTAGGTTATCTGGAAAGGAGAAATAATTTTCAAATTAATGTGTACTTAATCTGCCGACACACTCACTATGATGGAATTCTGACTCTGCATGTCACAGATTATTCCGCATGTCATGGAAAGTAGCGCAATGATTCTCAAAAACTCATGGACATGGCAATGTTTTCCACACATTACATATTTCCATATTATGCTTCTCTCTGGTAAAATAATTATACACTTTGTAAATAGTATCCCAATGTGAACTGCAGAACTTTCTGTAAACTGTTATAAAAAATCCACATATCAGAAGGCAGAAATCGTGTTCTACTTGGAGGGCAGCAACAGCAGCAGCAGGATTGGGCAGGAGCCAAGAGAAGAAGGCAGACCAGCTGTTTGGTGGGGACCAGCAGTGGCAGTAGGAGGACCAAGGCCAGCAGCAGATGGTGGGTCAGCAGCCAGAGAGCCATGAGGTGGCACCAGCTGCACAATAGAACCCAGATCAGCAGGCCACCACCTCCTCTGCCAGCACAGGGAGAAAGCTGGCATCCCCCTTCTTCCATAAGAAGGTGGCAGTGCTGGTAAATAAGATCACCAGCCAAGCAGCAGAACTTTATGGGCCAGAGAGGCTGCCTCTAAAGGAGAGGAAGACACTGTGGGCCAACATGAAGGCTACCCTTGATGCAGAGGGAAGGGGTGTGGTGTCCAGTACTGTCTGTCAAACAATGCATACATGGGATGACCTTCAAAGAAGGGACCCCCAAGTTCTGAAGGTGCTGGGTGCAGTGGTCACTCATAGGGGTCAGGGCCGGAAGAAGACAAGACAGCAAGCGAAGTCCTCAGGAACGTCTGCAGGCAAAAGGATGTGCGTGGAGGACAGCATCACCTGTGAGCATACTAACTTGATCCTACAAAGTTATTTTCATAGGTCAGTGTTGGAATTACACTTTATGATCTTTGTGTCTGTGAGCTAGGGTGGCCTACAAAGGTACAACTTTTAAATACAGCCTCTCATTTCATTATAAGTCAAGATGGAATGGCAGTGATGTATGAACTTGAGCTACCAGTGCTTACTGTAGAGCTGGGTAGACCTAAACCCTGGCAACACACCCTCAGTAATTCTAGCACTGTTTGTTATACATAATTTAAAAAAATTAACATTTACCCTGATACACTGCATGTAATGTTGTCATCCTGTTTTTAGGAATTCCATTCACATGCTGCCAGCAAAATGTTAAGAACAATAAATAGCTATGTGTTTTCTTACCGTACATGCCTGTGAAGGCATACATGATGGACAGCACCTGTCTTGACTACCTGACCTCTGTGAAGATGATGGTGTGTGTCACATCATGGGTTTATTGTGTCTGTAACAGTATCATCCACTTGCTTGGGCATGCCGCAGCACCACCATATTGCATACATAGATCCTCAGGAACAGATGCATGAACTGAAAGGATATGGTATCTGTTTTGGATTGCTTTCTGATTAGTTGTTGTGTTGTTGTCCAATCTCAACATTGCTAACATTTGTTGCATCTACAATCAAGTGCATAGCTTGGTAACTGCCTCCATTGTGACTATCTCTGACTTGACACGTGTGTCATGCCCACCATCTATATCCTGATCCAGATTGTCCAGTGGGAGTACACAGTGTGTAGGACTGCAAACCACTCTATGCATCCTCTTTCATGGCAGCTCCTGTAGCAGGGAGGGAGCAATACTGTCATCCACCGCATGTGTGTGTTGTACTGTGTGCATTCTGATTCCCAGTCCTCACCCTGAATAGTCATGTCACTGCATGGCTGTATCTATCAGCATTCCTTATCTGAAAAGTAGATGTGCATGTTTCTTTGCTGGAAGTGGACTCCTTTGTGTGTATCCTCCTGATCTCCAATAGTGAGGACTTTCTGTTGTGTTCTGTTGTTAAGGACAGAATGTGTTTGAGTACTGCTGCTTTTATCTTATGTGTTCCAGCTTCCAACACTGATTTAAACTACTCCAGTCCATTTGCAACAACTGCCACAGGAACCGCAACTGCTCCAGCAATTAGTGGTGATTCTACCTCCAGCGTGGCAGGACTAGGAGGACCGAGCACAAGCAGTGGGGGAGTCAGTGTCTGGTAAGCTATTTATATTGTTAACAATTTGAATATAGTGATAAAACACTGAATTTAAAGACTACCACTTTTGGTGTTGCATCACAACAAACCACTGAAACATACAGGCACCACTGTAAAAAGTTTTGATCTGCTGTGTTGTGAAGTTGAAGTGCTCCTAAGGAACAGCTAGCCACCCGATCCCATTCCCCCAGCCGAATAACCACTGATATTCCCCACTGGGCCCTGTGTAAATCATGACAAAAGTCATTGTTAAACACACCTCTATTGCAATCCATGCAGCAGGGTGGTTGCAGCGTGGTGGGTTGGGGCTCATGCCGGTGGTATGGGTGTGTGGAGCTCAGCATCATTGGGACCAGGTTGGGTTTGGCATTGGGCGGTCAGTTCATCTATATGATCCTTATAACTCATCATAGAATACCAGATGACAACTGGTAAAATTGGTGTCTTTACTGTCTGGTGCAGGTTATCCACCTGTGGCTCCATGGTTGTTGGAAGAGGGGGGCCACTACTTCCATGGCCAAGACCATTCCACTTTAACAAGTGGCATAGCCTTGCCTGCCCCAATCAGTTTTTGGAATGTTGGTGAATCATCACTTGTGATGATCATGTCCACGTCATTAAACTGCAGCATTGCAGAAGGCACTGGCAGTGTTATTTGTCATTACTCACTTAGTGGAGTGCGTGGTGTCATCTGCAGAACTTTGAACAGTGAATGGCTAGTGGGTTGGTGTGGTGTGAGCTCATCATGGCCTGCAGAATTATGGCACAGTGGTCAAACTGTGACAGTGAAATGGAAGGGCCATCACGGGTCATCGGGTGAATATCTGGAACTAGTCAGAAGAAGCTGCTGTCAGGTATAATTGGTGTCTTTGCTGTCTGGTGCAGGTTATCCACCTGTAGCTCCATGGTTGTTGGAAGAGGGGCCACTACTTCCATGGCTAAGACCATTCCACTTTAACAAGTGGCATAGCCTTGCCTGCCCCAATCAGTTTTTGCAATGTTAGTGAATCATTACTTGTGATGATCATGTCCACGTCACTAAACTGCAGCATTGCAGTAGGCACTGGCAGTGTTATTTGTCATTACTCACTTAGTGGAGTGTGTGGTGTCATCTGCAGAACTTTGAAAAGTGAATGGCTAGTGGGTTGGTGGGGTGTGGGCTCATCATGGCCTGCAGAATTATGGCACAGTGGTCAAACTGTGACAGTGAAATGGAAGGGCTATCACGGGTCATCAGGTGAATATCTGGAACTAGTCAGAAGAAGCTGCTGTCAGTATGAGGGGGCTAGCGTCACCATCTCTCAGTGAGGTCAGACAAGATATTAATAGTGATAGGAATTCATGTTTGTACTATTATGTATTTCTATGTTAGGCAACCAGGTAAGAGGCCATTGTGCACTAGGCTAATTGACAAGTGTGATATGGGGGCACAGGGAGGTTTAGTATGTTGCGCAAGGCAGGCCACACAGTTTGCAAGTTGAGGCTGTGAGAGTGAGAATCAGACCCAGGTCTGCTGGATGTACTATGCACATTCACAGCTGAATCACTGTAACCCTTGTAAATCCCCCACCATTTTCTTGTTGTTCAATGTCAGTCCACTGGTGGTGGAACCTGGCCACCCGAGGGTGAGAGTGCAATCTGGTCAGGTGTCCGGTCTTTGGATCAGGGACTCCCAATTGCCTACCTCATTTAAGGTGAAAAATCATGGTGTTGAGTTGGACTACTGCTTGACACTTAAATCTCATGTGTCAGCTGTGGTCCAAAGTGAGTTTTATCATCTTCATAACATCGTTAGGATTAGACACCTGATTCCCTCGGGTGATCTGCCATCAATGGCGCATGCCTTTGTGATCTCCCGGCTTGACTACTGCAATGCCCTTTACCTGGGGCTATCTGGGGGTGAGCTCCACTGCCTGCAGCAAGTGCAGAATGCAGCAGCCAGGTTGTTGACAGGCCTCTTGAGGTCTTGTCATATTACATCAGTGCTCCGCTCTCTGCACTGACTGCTGGTTAGGTGGCGGATCTCCTTCAAGGTAGGTTTGCAGACCTATAAGGCCCTACAGGGATTGGGGCCCAGATACCTGCAAGAATTTCTTTGCCCTACTGCCCCTCCTTTCCCCTCCGGTCAGCTGATGAGGACCTCCTTGAAATTCCCAGGGTATGTTTGAAATCTTCTGGTGCTCGAGCATTCTCGTTCTCAGCACCAACCCCATGGAATTCACTTCCATGATCCATCAGAGAGGCCCCATCAGTAAATGCTTTCAAGAGGGAGCTAGCTACATTTCTTTTTAGAGAAGCCTTTGCTTCAGTTAATTAACAGAGTCAATATCAGTTAATATTGCCTATTTAAAGAGCTGCTGATGCCAAAAGTGCTATATTGCAGAATCCAAATAAGCATACTCCCAGTAAATCTCATACCAACAACTAGATTTTTATGTTACTTCCTTTTAAAGTTATTAGCCATTTTGTAACCCTGATTGCTTTACCTGTGCAATAAAAGCAGGTGTCAGTAAAGAGCTGCTGATGATGTCACCTAGGGGCCTCACAGTCTAGTAATCCCTGTTAGCAAGCTTATAGAACCTGTTTCTCCAGAGTTGTAAAGATCATGTGCAATGGTTTTCACAAGTAGAACAGGCAGCACCAGTCAGTAAACATTGCTATAAAAATTATATATGTTTCAGGTTTTCTTTAACAAAGTTGATAACATTGTATTATTTAATGCTGTTTTGGTGTGGTCTATTTCTCCAGGGTTGCTGGATGCTAAGTCTGCATGCCTCCAGACTGCTGAAGCCATTTGGAGTGCTACTCTGCTGTGCATGTTAGGAAAGGATGCCGAGAACGAGGAGCACTTGGATGACAGTGGGTTCAGAGAGGGTTAGAGCGGTCAGGCAGAGGCACATCCCACATCCTTTTCCACTCAAGAACTCATATGCCACACTGGCAAATGAGGACAACCAAATAGAGGTACTCAGAGAAGTGGAAGGAAAGGATGTGGAGGTTAGCCAGGAGGTGACCTCAGCAGGGAAAGCAGTGGACCCAGAGGAGGAGGAAGTATCCTGGTGGGGACTCCATCATAAGAGGGATCCAGCTAGGAACACAGGAGGGGAGGACAGGAGGTGAGGTGCTTACCAGGTGCCACGGCATGGAGGGATGGAAGGAAGATCCTGGGGATCACTGGGAAGGCAAGACAGGAGGGTGAGCTGGATGTCATTATCCACCTAGGTTCTAATGACCTGGCAAATGGGGAGCCAAAGGAAGTTCAGGAAGAGTTTAGAAAACTGGGGAGGGGTCTCAAGCAAGTAGCTACTTCTGTCACTTTCTCAGAAGTACTACCTGTGAGAGGCAAGGGAGAGCATAGGAGTGCATGCACCAGGAACTTTAACTCATGGTTGAAGAATTGGTGCTGTGAGGAAGGGTTTGGATTCATTGGTGACTGGGGACCCACCTGGAGGGATGGAGGTTTGTTCAAGCCTGACAGCCTGCATCCATCCTGGAGGGGAATCCAAGCACTCAATGATAAGTTTAAATGCTACATTGACAAGCATTTAAACTAGCAAAGGGGGGTGGCAGGCCAGCAAGGAGGGTACCTACTTGCTCACCCCCCACAGCTAGCAGTGGAACCAGTGAACCAGAGGAGTGGCTATCTCTGCAAAGCAGTGTGCAAAAGATGGAGATTAGTGCCCAAGAGGTGGATAAGCAGAAAAGGGGCCAAATGCAGCAGAAGGGCAGACAGCAAGGAGAACCAGGGATAAATGACAACCAAGGAAGGGCTGGAGTAGAACAGTGAAACAGTCTAGGGAGGTCAAATCATGGAAAGCCATGTGTGCAAATGCCAGGAGCCTTAGCAACAAGATGGAAGATCTGGAGGCTGTCATGGTGCAGTCAGACCTGGACATTGTGGCCATCACTGAAACCTGGTGTAATGATAACCATGACTGGGAGATGGCCATACCTGGCTACAACATATTCAGAAGAGACAGAGCAGGCAGGAAGGGAGGAGGAGTGGCACTGTATGTGAAAAATGACATAAGGGCCACAGAGATCCAGGAGGAACAAAATGGGGGAGAGATACTGTGGGTTAAGCTGGAAAGGAAAAAGGGGACAGCCATCCGCTGGTGTGGTCTATAGACCACCAGCCCAGGAAGGAAGAAACAGATAGAGGAGCTGATGCTAGCCATCCAAAGGATGGCAGACAAGGTGAGTAGTACTGGTTGGAGACTTCAATATTCCAGACGTGGACTGGAGCATCCCAGCAGCAGCATCAACTAGGAGCAGATTTATCCTGGATTCCTTCAGGGTGCCTTCCTCAAGCAACTGGTCATGGAACCAACTCGGCAGAAGGCAATACTGGACCTTGTGCTCACAAACAGGGACAGTGTGATGGGGTAACAGTGGGGAGCACCTGGGAAACAGTGACCACCAGTCATTGTGGTTTGAAATCACAGAAAGAGCAGAACCAAACCACACAAAAACACGTATCCTGGATTTTAGGGGGCAGACTTTGGGAAAATGGAGATACTTGAAAGAGGCATTCAGGGAATGGGACAGGAATCAGGGTTGAGGAACAGTGGGCAGTATTTAAAATGGGGATTACAAGAACAACAGAATTATGCATTTAGCAGGTTAGCAAGAGGAAAAGGAAGAGGAGACCATTATGGTTTTCCAAAGAGGTAGCAAAGAAGTGAAAGCCAAAAGATTGCATTCAGGCAATACAAAAGACACAGGCAGAAGGGGATAGGGAGAAGTACCAGGAGAAGCAAAGGAGGCAGGGAGGTCAGTAAGGAAGCCAAAGCTCAGACAGAAGAACACATTGCAAAATCAGGGGTAGAGGGACCAAAACCTTTACAGGTACATAAGTGAAAAAGAAATACAAAGGGAGGATAGTGAGACTGAAGGGGAGGATGGGGCCGTGGAGGATGACAACAGTAAAGCTGACATATTGAACAGGTATTTCTGCTCAGTCTTTACTGAGGAAGAGGAGGGTAATGGGTCTGAAGGGAGTACAAGGGTGAGAATGGTGCAGAAATGGACACAAGTTCCTTTACGAGAAAGGGTCCTGAAGGAACTGAATAAGAGTTGATAAAGCAATGGGGCCAGATGGGGTGCACCCCAGGGTCCTTAAAGAACTAAGAGAGGTGGTGGCTGAACCTCTGGCTATCCTGTTTAGCCGATCACTGGAAACAGGGGAGGTACCCAAAGACTGGAGGACAGCAGATGTAGTCCCCTTATACAAAAGTGGGAACAAAGAGGAAGCAGGGAACTACAGACCAGTCAGCCTCACCTCGGTAGTGGGGAAGATCATGGAAGCACTACTGAAGGAGAGATTGGTGGAACATCTGGTAGTCAATGGACTACAGGACCCAAGGCAGCATGGTTTCACCAGGGGAGGTCATGTCAGACCAACCTCATTGAATTTTTTGACTGGGTGACTAGGGAGGTGGATCAGGGGAGGGCAGTGGACATGGCCTATCTGGACTTCAGCAAGGCCTTTGACACTGTGCCACATAGAAGACTGTTACACAAACTGGGGAATATGGTGTGGGCAGGACAGTAGTGTGGTGGTAGGTAACTGGCTGGGTGGCAGGACACAGAGGGTGGTGGTAAATGGCTGTCACTCCACAGAGGAAAAGTGACCAGTGGGGTACCACAGGGATCAGTGCTGGGACCGGTCCTATTCAACATCTTCATCAGTGACATTGTGCAGGACCTAGAAGGCAGAATTTCACTGTTCGCTGATGACACAAAGCTCTGTAACAGAGTAGACACACCAGAGGGTGTAGACAGAATGAGAAGCGACCTGCAGAAACTTGAAGAATGGTCAGGGTTTGGCAGTTGAAATTCAATGCAAAGAAGTACAAGATAATGCATATGGGGCACAAAAACCCTGGCACAATATATCAGTTGGGGGGTGAGAATATAGCATGCACCTGCAGGAAAGGGATCTTGGGGTTATCATCTCTGATGACCTCAAGGTAAGGAAACAGTGTGACAAGGCAGCAGGTAAAGCAAATAGGATGCTGGGATGTATAGGCAGGGGCATCACCAGCAGGAAAAGGGAGGTCATAATTCTGCTATACAAGACACTAGTGAGACCCCACCTGGAGTACAGTGTACAGTTCTGGAGACCATACCTATGTAAGGACATAGACAGGGTAGAGAAGGTTCAGAGGAGGGCAACAAAGATGGTGCATGGATTGCATCACAAGTCCTATGAAGACAGGTTGAAGGAACTGAACATGTACTCCTGGAGGAGAGGAGGGAGAGGGATATGATAGAGGCATACAAGTATCTTACAGGGAGGAACAGGGGCAGGAAAACACTATTTTTAAGTGAAAAGATGTTCCAGGACTAGAGGGCATGGGATGAAGTTGGAGGAGGACGATTCAGAGGAAACATGAGAAAGAATTTCTTCACAGAACGGGTGGTGGACAAGTGGAACACCCTGCCTGAGGAAGTGGTGGGGGCTGAAACAATCACGGGATTTAAGAATGCATGGGATAGACATAAAGGAATTCTGGAGGTCAGGGGTATGGGGCAACAGACTTCTAGGAAAACAAACTGAACTTACAAGCTCAAATGGGCAGACTGGGTGGGCCATAGGCCCTTATCTGCCGACACTGTCTATGTATCTATGTATCTATGTAAATTGTATTTGCTGCTAGTAATGTTGGTAACTTCGTTGTTGATTGTCATTGTCTGCTTTATAATATGTTTTAATAGGGGCCTTATATGTGTTAATTCCCACTAAGGGTGGAAGTGTAAGCTCTGATAAAATGATCATTATAATTTAGAGTAGAACATAGATTAGTCTGCTCCACTCTCACTGATAAGGAGATAGAATAATTGTTTTAAATTGCCATTCTTAGAAATCAGTTCAATTGACTGATAGGTGTGAATGATCTCAGCCTTTCACCACATCAGAACCTTATTCAGTCTGTAAACCTCTCTACAGTGTGCTGTGACCAACATCCAGCAACCCAGGACAAATGGACCACAACAAAAAGGCACTCAGACAAAATATTGTCAGCTTTGTTACAAAACCTGAAGCACAAAGATGTTAAAGCAATGCTTACTGACTCATGCTACCTGTTTTACTTATGAAATCCATTGCACATGATCTTTACAACTTTAGAGAAACAGGTCCTATAAGTTTGCTGGCAGGGGATACTAGATTGTGAGGTCCCTAGATAACATCAGCAGCAGCTCTTCACTGAAACAAGGTTTTTTTTTTAACAGGTAGTAAAATCAGGGTTACAAAATGGCTAATAACTTTGAAATGAAGTAACATAGAAATCTACTTTTTGGCATGAGAATTACTGGCAATATGTTTATTCTAATTCTGCAATGTAGCACTTTTGGCCAGATGGTGTCAGTAGCTCTTTAAACTGTTATTATCTACTTATTTTTGATATTAAGTATTATATCTACAGACTGTTTTATGTATTCTCATTTGTGTTGCGCCTTGAATTACAAGTAAGAAAATGTGCTATTATAAATAAACTAATCATGTATTGAGCTAAAGTTTGACATAACCACTTGTTGACAAATTCATCATCATCATCATCAATGTTTGTTGTACTATATCAATAGTGTATTGTTTCCCCTTGAAGCAGCCCATGACTAGTGCCTACTGCTGTCTCACAACCTCTGACAGACACCACCACATATCCTAACTGACTACAACACCGTGTCCAATGTTTGGTTATGTGGCCCTTTAGAGGAAAGATATATACATGCTGTATAGGATGCAGCGTACACTGTTTAGTATCCTAAATGAGTAGTGGGTCAACTCAACCATGCACATCATATGAGGCTTGAATTGGTCCACTAAACATGTAATCATCACCCCAGACTGGAAAGGAAGGTTCATGCTTTGTGTGGGCAACATGCACTTGTCAAATGTCTGTTCCAGAAAGGGATAAACATGGTGGTAAAATGTTTGGAACTATATAGATGGAGGGGCTGACAAAACACAAAGAATATGAATGTATGTTGGGGGCCTTTAAATGGATGGTACACCTTAGAGAGACAGTGGTTGAGGTGCTGATAAGGGGACATCCTAGCAGAACATGCGGGTGCTGAAACTTTGGTTAAATCTCAGCTTTCACATACTCCTGGACTTCATACTTCCCATCCTCTGTGGGATTTGTTAGGGAGTGGTACACATACAGTGGGGACCAATGAAAGTAGGTGAGGGCAGAGGCTGCAAACCATCAGCAGAAGGTCAGGGCACAGTAAGGTTACACTGGACAGAGTATTGTACTACAATTACTGATGATTTCATTAATTTGACACTTCCACAGTTCATTCTGTTCAAACTGCACATTTCTTCTTGTACTACAGACAACACTGACACACTGCCACCAGCAGTGCCAGGTCCATAAGACAACCAGATGGTGAAGCTGAAGATGACCAGCACTCTGTCAAAGAACCATGTGCTGATGATACAGAAAGATATAAAGGGTGTCAGCAAGGGAGAAGCACCAGCAGCCCTCAAAGAAAGATACAGAGCCAGGGCTAGTGCCACCTGTAGCACCAGCTGCCCAAGAACACACCCCACCACCACCACCGGCACCCACCTAGCAGAAGGAGAGCTGTGCTATCCGCATGGACATAAAAAATGTTACAGAAAAAAGATGGTGTCACTGCAGGCCAGCCAGGCAAGACTTCAGGCCAACCAACACTGCATTTTGTGGCTGCCTATAAAACTGTCCACTAGGGGATGGCTACATCAAAGGCCAGCAGCTGGCCACAGATGCCGCTAAGTGCTGGTAGGGAGCACTTATGGTGAAAAATTGTAAATAGTTCAGAATGCTTTGTTGGTGTTTTGTAAATAGTTTTGTTGTCTGTTTCTCCTGTTTATAGTCCTTTGTTCTTTTATAAAAGGCAGTATAGCTAAGTGGTTATAGGCACTGAGCTACAAACCTGGAGACCTGAGTTTAAATCCCATCAGCTCCCACTTGCATACTGTGTGACCCTGAGCAAGTCACTTAAATTCCTTATACTCCCATGTCACACCTGTAAACAAGCTCTGGCTTAGTGTGCCTTTCCTGGTTAAACAATTTCCCCTTTTCATTTCTCTTTCCTTATAACTTGTTTTTTTTTCTTTATATAAACATTTCCCTTTGACACAAGACTTTCTTGGCATGGGTCTCTTTAACGGGTGTAAAGTTGGACAAAGGTTTGGTGAACATATTGTCTGACTGTTGTTGTTGTTTGATTCCCCTTCAATTTCCTTTAACAATCATGCTTTAAAACCTTACAGTACTGGTGGTCCAGGTACAGAACATGACCCGCCTGAAGGGATGCTGATTTTGACAGCAGGGGTGATGTGATGATGAGTATGACTGGAGTGACTGAGTTAGAGGAACCCTTGTGGGGGGGGGGAAATGGGGGCACCTTGGTGGTGCAGTACAGGTGGACAGGGTTGGACTACTGCAGTGGACCTAGGAGATGGGTTTTGGAAGTAAATTGAAAGTGTGTTGAATGGAGTTGCACAACTTCCATGATACAGAAATACAAAAGGGAGGCAAGCACCAGCAGCAGCAGCAGCACATGCAGCATTTCTTACTGGTGTCCTAGGAGGATTATTTGTAATGGGCAGTAAATTGTTAGAGTAACAAAACTGATTTTCACTTATTGGAGTTTGTGACTGTGTAGATTATTGCTTTACTGTGAGTTGCATTCATGTCATATGCAAATGAGAATGTCACATTCTGTTACTTGTGATGCATGAGCCATGACTGACAAGTCCATATTATTACAAATTCCTATAGGTTAAACTTCACATTGTTTGATCCCTCATATACATGTATACACACAATTAGCACATGTATGTGAGGGTTGCTGTCCCAACAGTGCAAAATTGGAGCTCTGGTTTGTGGTCTCAGCAACACCACGTGGTCAGAGGAGCAGGAACAGGGGCATGGAACACCAGCGGCAGCAGCAAGAGTATGTCAAACTTCCACGGTTTGGTTCTTGGGTTGTGGAGCAGTGACACCACATGGATCTGTACTGAGAGGAGCAAAACACTGGGGATGGCCTTAAGCAAAATCATCATCCGCTTCGAAAACAGCAGACCAGCCCTGCACAGATAGGAATAGCATGATGCACACACACACACTTCTGTTGTCACTAATGCCATGACAATGTTGTGACAGAGTGGTAGACTGTTGTTATACGGGATGAGACCTTCCCCCACAGAAGTGGTTAGCAGTTTTTTCCCTGTATACCTTTTCCCTGTTTACACAGTTGCAATTACAACTAACAGTAACCATCCAAATGTGTTATATAAAATGAATGACGGGTACATGTGGCATACAAGGACATAAACCCATCAAGGGGGCTAACCAGATCGTAAAACCACTTGCCTTTCAGGCGTGTGGCTTTATGACCTGGTTAGCTCCCTCAATGGATTTATTTCCTTGTGTACAGCACTTAACAATTATTTATTTTATATAAAATTTATGTCAACAGAAGTATGGATAAAGCTCTGTTCCCTTTGTGGAAATCCTAAAATGGTTAAACACAGATGGCTCTGGAAGCATCCAAGTGGTGAACTAATCAAATACAGTTGTAGTCAATGTTGATTAGTGGCAGTGTATAAAACCCACCTATTGTAGACAACGAGAGACCTGGAGAAAGCTAGAAGCAGTGCTGCAAATGGCAAGTTCAAACTGCAAAGTAGAGTTTGTAAGAGGATGGTATGATTCTACCTAGTGGCTGGGAAGCAAGGTAACCGGTTACCAGAGGCAATGATTGTTTGTTTTATTTAGTTGGAATTCCAAACGGGAGTTAGATTTTTTTTTTTTTTTGCTACAGGGGCTGCAAACCCAGTCAGTTGGACACAAAGCTGCCTTTCAAAGTTTCATAGAATGTGATGGCAGAAAAGGACCATCCTGGTCCATCCAGTCTTTTCATTTCCTCCCTTCCAACCCCTTACTGCTTCCCTTTATCAGGTTTTCTTTTTGCTTCTCACCCACTAAGACCTTATACCTGTCCCAGGCTCTCTTAATTCCTTCCACAGTTTCAGTGCCCACCACCTACTCAGGTAAACATTTCCATGGCTCCACCACCCTCTCTGTGAAGAAATACTTTCTCACATTACTTTTGAATCTACCTCCTTCTAGTCTCAAGCTATGACCCCTTGTTTTTACCTCAAGTTTCCTTTTAAATATACTGCCATCTCTTACTCTGTTTATTCCCTTGATGTACTTAAATGTCTCAATCATATCCCCTCTCTCCCTTCTAATCTCCAGAGGGTACAATTTTAACTCCTTCAATCTAGATTCATATGTGTTATCCTTCAAACCTTGAATCATTTTAGTTGCCATCGTCTGAACCATCTCCAGTCCATCAATATCCTTCTATAAATGGGGTCTTCAAAACTGGACACCATACTCCAAATGCAGTCTGACCAATATCTTATACAATGGCATCAATACCTCCCTTTTCCTACTTGTGATTTCTCTACCAATACACGCCAGCATCATATTTGCTTTACCTGCAGCCTTACAACATTGATCTACTTTCAGATTATCTGCGATGATAACCCCAGGTCTCTTTCCTGTCCTGTTATCTTTAACTGTTCTGCACTTTGAGTATAATTTGCTTTTATATTATTCCATCCCAAATGCATAACCTTACACTTCTTCACATTAAACTTCTGTTGTGAAGAATCACTCCACCTTTCCAAAGTATTCAAATCCACTCTCATAGCCTCCACCCTCCCTCAGTATCAACCCAATTACATCATTTTGCATCATCTGCAAAAAGGCACATTATCCTTCCTGTTCCCTCCATTATGACTCCTACATACATATTAAAAAGAAGTGGCCCCCAAACTGATCCCTGCAGGACATCGTTCATCACCCTCCTTTCTCTTGAATATACCCCATTTACTACCACCCTTTGCCTTCTATTCTTCAGATAGTTTTCCACCCATCTAGTGAGTTTCTGGTCAATTCCCAAACTCTCTGTCTTGTTTACTAACCTATGATGAGGAACAGAGTCAAAGACCTTACTAAAATCCAAGTAGGCCACATCTACACCCCCTTCCTGATCAATTGCCTTTGCTACCTCATCAAAAAGCTCAATCAGGTTTGTTTGACAAGATCTCCCACTAGTAAATCCATGTTGTTTATCATCTACCAGTTTTTCTACGAAGTAATTCACCACTCTTTCCTTTGTCAGCACCTCATCACCTTACCCACCACCAAAGTGAGACTAACCGGTCTATAATCCCAGCTTCCTCTCTACAACCTCTCTTGTGTATTGGCACCGCATCAGCTATTTTCCAGTTACTGTGAACCACTCTTGTATCTAGCAATAGGTTTAATAACAAAGCCAGTGGTTTTGCAAGTTCCTCCTTTAATTTCTCAAGAACCCTAGGATGCAAACCATCTCGTCCCATCGCCTTGTCTACTTTTAACTTACTCAGTTACTCCTTTACCCTATCCTGTCTGAATGGACTTTGCTCAAACTCATATAAGCTACCTAACTTCGTAATTAACTCTGGTCCCTTACCTTCTCCTTCAACTGTGAATACAGAGCTAAAATATTGATTTACTGTAGTACATCTGCCTTATCAAAATCTTCCTCTACCTTTATATCCCCTTTTCCTTTCAGTTTGACAAGCCCCTGTCAAGTTTTTCATTTTCCCCTACATACCTAAGAAAAGTCGTTTCCCCTCTTTTTGTCTTTTTAGCTATTTGTTCCTCTGTTGCTGTTTTTGCTTTTCTTATTATTTCCTTCTGTTCTCAACTTCTTTTTATATGTAATTTTATCTTCCACATAATTAGATTTCTTATACCTTTTAAATGTTACCTTTCTATCCCTTGCTGCCCCAACCACATCCCTATTAAGCCATAGTTGCCTTTTCCTTTTTTATTTTTCCCTATCATTCTTGCACATAACTCCGTAGATTTTAGTAAAGCTCCCTTAATACTTTTCCACACTTCCTCAACCTTGAAAGTATTATCTTTATTCTTTAATTCCTCCTTAATGATCTTTCTCAACCTATCAAAATCAACTCATCCGAAGTCCAAATGTTTATTCTGGTTTTGTTTGTTATCTTCCCCAATTGAATCTTAAAACTTACTACATTATGATCACTTGTTGCCAAGCAATCACCCACTGCCACACCCTCCACACTATCCCCATTTGTAAGTACTAAATCAAGTATATTCTCCCTCTCCCCCCGTAAGCAGTATCACCATCTACTATAGTAATGAATCTTGTAGTGCCTCTAGAACCTCCCTGATGCTTGCAGTCATTGCCTTAGGAGTTTCCCAATCTACATCTGGCTTATTTAGATCTCCCAATAACACAAACTCCCCCTTTAATGCTATTATTTCAATAGCCTTCATCATTTGCATGTCTACTTCCATTATTTGATTTGGCAGTCTGTATACCACCCCTATTCTTATTAACTTTCCCTGCCTTTTTTCTAATGCTATACACATAAATTATACTTCCCCTGCATTAACTTGCTCTTTGTTTGCTTTTTTGCTGTCCCTTACATATAAAGCAACACAATCCTTCTTACCCACTCTATCCTTCCTGAACAATCTATAGCCTGGTATTTTCAGTCCTCTAGGTCTCTGATATTGGCACACTATCAAGGCAATCATCTACCATCATAGAGTCCAGATCTAAATTGCCACCTTATTAGCAAGACTCCTTGCATTCCCATACACCTCTCTCCATCTAATATCATTTTCATCCCTTCCAATCTGTAATTTCCTACCCTCATTTATATTTGGGGGGAACACTAACTGGGCTATTCCATTCTGCACCCCCCACTAACTTGTTTAAATTTAACTCTTCCCTTACATATTTATCTAACTTATCACTTAATACCATTGTGCCTTTCCTGCTCAAATGTAATCCATCGTTGTCATACAGTTCTGCATTATTCAATCCCCCCCCCCACTATATCAAAACCTTGGTCCAGACACCACCATCTTAACCATATATTGAATTCCACAGTTTTCTCTCTCTTTTCCATGCTAGCTCTTGGCTATGGAAGAATGTCTGAAAAAAATTGATTTTTCATATGCATTCTTTAGACTCTTGCTAATGTTTTAAATCTGGCTTGCATTTCCAGAAGACTACTGCTTGATATATCATTTGCACCCAGATGTATCATTATGTGAGAGATCTCTCTATACTTCCTGATTAAGTAATACACTACTTCTTCTTAGGCTTTAAGAGCTGTCATACCTGACATACACTCAAAATTAATATTTCTATTTCCATCCTCCAACTTTCTCCATTGAATTCCGCTTATAATGGAATCATGCAGAATTAGAATCCCTCCTATTCCAGCTTCATTGTTACCTGATAAAACAGCAGAAGTTTGTACACTCGCAGCTTCTGCCCCTTCTGATTCAACAAGAATTCCTCCATCCTTCATAGTATTTATTAATTCTCCTCTCTAAGATAAACAGTTCTTTTTTTCTCATGTTGCAATTCTACTTCCCTTACGTATCTCCCAGTTATACTTTCACTGTTCATCATGTTTCCCTCACCATCCTTACTTGATTTAATATCAGAGAGGTTCTTCAAGAAACTGGATTGTTATTTTACCTTGGACTGTGTATTTTCTCCTTGGACATACCTACACTAGCTCACCCCAGAGCAGAGGTCACTGTACCACATACTGTGCCATGACTAAGCTAATGAAACTATTTCTTAAAGAAGTTTTCATAATAGACTATGATTGAACAGATTATTTACCTTGGCACTTGCAATGGACATGTCATTACGCCTAATGCCTGGCAGATGACATCAGAACAGTAGGAGCAGCAGCATCCACTGAGCCTACCTAGGTAGACCTGAATAGCCATCATACAAAGAGTTGTACAAACACAAGAAACACATGGCATTGGTTAGCAAAGGCAGACCTCCTAAGAGACAGGTCCGCTGCGGCTAATCACCCTCTCGCTAACTAATCTGCCACCCCAACTGGTCTGTGCCTGTGGTAGTACCCTCTCGACTCCCTTGTCTGCCTTGATGTCAGTTTGAATAAACACCTACTCTATTGGCAGATAATGACCTGTGTGAAAAAAAACATTTGAAAGTGTAACAAACATTACTACTTACCTGGGCACTTGTAATGGACATACCATGAAGCCACAGGGGTGATGGACTACATGGGTATTTCAGCAGTAGCAGGCAGCAACAGCATCCATTGAGCCTTATATTAGCAGACCTGAATAGAAACTCATAGAGAGAGTTGTAGAAACACAATGGGAACATGGCATTGGTTAGCAGAGGTGGACCACAAGAGAGACTGGCCCACCAAGTCTGAACATCCTCACACTACCTAATCTGCCACCCCAATTGTCCTGCTCCTGTGACAGCACCCTCCCCCCTTTGTGCCTCGATGTCAAGTCTGAGTAGACACCTATCCCACTGGCAAATAATAACCTGTGTGAAAACAAAACTTGGAAAGTATAACAAACATTAATACTTATCTGGGTACTTGTGATGGACACACCATGGCACCACAAGGGTGGCAGACTACATGGAGATCTCAGCAGCAACAGTAGGTAGCATCAGCATCTGTTAAGCCTCACACAGGCAGCCCTGACAAGACAATCATAGAGAGAGTTTAACGAACACATAGGGACACATAGAATCAGAAGACCTTCATGGTAACATTGGTCATGCAGCCAAAACATCACATGATTTGATACATGCTGACAAAGAAACTGTTTAATGCCATATTGGTCCTAGTAAGAACAAATAGTTTGATACTTTTATTGGACCAACAAGGATGTTGCAAAAAGAACAAATAGCTTTAGCTTTCAGACTAACAATTCCTTCTTCGGAAGCTTAATGACAGTTATTTAGAAAATCCCGTATTATTAACACTTAGAACATGCAGAAAAAAAAAACTGAAATAGATCTCCTTGGTTTAAAACAGGCCTTCAGAAAATTAATCAAAGTGATGTCAGAGAGCTTGAATATCTTAAGTGTGCTTTCAGTTGAATTAAATTTAAAGGTCAAAGGTTGTCCAGAGATAACAGCAGCCAGAGAAGTTGAACCCATATACATTATACCATATATCAGTCTAATGAATAACAAAACACTAAGATTCTCTACTCACTAAATTATATGTCAAGAGAAAAAAACTCCCAAAAGATACATACTGTACTTCAAGGCTGAGGTAACAGTAGACCAGTAGAAGACAGCTTCAACTCTGCTCAGAACTCTGTTAGTTTGTGAATATAGCCTATGACCTATGACCTTAGACAAGGACCCCCAATAAATTGATTCCTTGGACTGTTTCTATATATGTATTATTTTGATTCTATACTGACAATTTATTGAAATCTGTACATATCAGACTGCATAGTCTCAATTTCTTGGGGGTCCTTGACTAGTAGTTCTTTGTACCTGGCACTTACACTGTCAATTAATATTATCATGTATAAAATCTTGTTACAACAGTGAAGGCCTTAAGGTTTCTGGAACATAATAGCTGGTTGAGAGTATGTTGGGAATATATCTCCAGCCATTTGTACTTTCATCAGTGTGATACACTTACTCACTTTGGGTAAACATCACTTTCATCCTTCTATATGTCATGTATAGATAATTTCTGCTGTTGTATTTTTGGGGTATACTTTTTATTTTTTACTTGCTAATATATTACATTTTGGCATGCTATTGTTTTCTCCAGGGTCATTTTATTGTCGTAGGCTATATTCACAAACTAACAGAGTTCTGAGCAGAGTTGAAGATGGCTTCTACTGGTCTACTGTTACCTCACTCTTGAAGTATGTGTCTTTGAGAGATTTTTTCACTTGACATATAATTTAGTGAATAGAGAATCTTAATATTTTGTTATTCATTAGAATGATGCATAAAGGAACGATTGAGGGTGTACTTGGAGGAGGTGGGAGGTCTGGATAGTCGGCAACATGGGTTTGTGCCAGGTAGATCATGTCAAACCAACCTTGTGGAGTTCTATGAATGGGTAACATCAGAACTGGACAGGGGTAAGCCTGTGGATGTATTATTCTTGGACTTCAGCAAGATGTTTGACTCTGTCCCCACAATGGTCTGGTGGAGAAACTGATGGGGTTAGAGTAGGCCTTTGATGGTCAGATGGATTGAAAACTGGCTAGCTGGACGCACTCAGAGAGTAGTGGTCTGTGGGGAGCTCTGAACCCTAGAGAGGTTGGTAGTGGGTACCACAGGGCTCGGTCCTGGGTCCGATCCTGTTTAATGCATACATATCGGACATCAGGGAGGGTATAGGGTGTGAAATGAGTCTCTTCGCATGGATGACTCCAAGATGGGAGCAGTAGTTGAGGGAGAAGAGGGAGGTGGCCCTGCAAGGACGTGGACACCCTGGAGCTGGGCTCACACATGGAAATTAAATTTCAATATCACCAAGTGCAAGGTGTTTGCATCTTGGTCAGAAACTCTAAACACAGGTACACCCTGGAAGGGAGGCGCTGGAGGCCTCAATAGGGAAAAAGACCTAGGGTCATGGTGGATACATGTATGAATAACTCTGAGCAGTGCAGGAGGCAGCAAGCAAGGCAAACAGGATGTTGGGATGCATCATAAGGGGATCACCTCTAGAAGCAAGGAAGTGATTCTGCCGCTGTACAATGGACTGGTTAGACCACACCTTGAGTACTGTGTCAGTACTGCAGACCACACTTGAAGAGGGACATACAGCTCCTGGAGAAGGTACAGAGGAGGGCAACAAAGATGATACGAGGGCTAGGGATTTGACTTATGAGGACAGACTTGAGGAGCTCTGCCTGTTTTCATTGGAGAGAGGAGACAGGGGGACATGATTGAGGTCTTCAAGTACCTCAAGGGATAAATAGGGTAAACATGGAGGATCTTTAGACTAAAGCAGGGAGGTATCACCAGAGGGCATGGTTTGAAGTTGGAAGGTGGAAGGTGAGGGGAAAGAGGGAGGTTTTCACCGAGAGGGTGGTGGACCCTGAATGCACTGCCTGGTGAGCTGGTTCAGAGATCCACAGTAGGGGCTTCAAGAGAGGGTGGGACAGACACAGAAAGTGGATGTATCAGATGATGGCCTGTCCCGGGGGGGTGGGGATGGATGATAGGGGTTTCTGGAGAACAAGGGATGGGAGGGTCTCGGCATCCAACTAAAGATCTAGGGTCGAGCAGACTCGATAGACCGTAAGGCCTAATCTGATGGCAAATAGTATGTTAGTATGTTATATGGTATAATATATGTGGGTTGAACCTTCTGCCTGCTATTATCTCTAGAAAACCTCTGACCTTTAAATTTGGTTCAGCTGAAAGCACACAAACTATTCAAGCTCTCTAACATCATTCTAATTTTGTTCTGAAGGCCTGTTTTAAATCAATGAGAATTATTTCTGTTTTTTTTCCCTGCATGTTCTAAGTGTTCGTAATATGGGATTTTCTAAATAACTGTCATTAAGCTTCCAAAGAAGGACTTGCTGGTCCCAAAGCTAAAGCTATTTGTTCTTTTTGCAACATTCTTGTTGGTCCAATAAAAGATATCAGACCATTTACTCTGGATGATTTGAGGCAGACATTTGTGAGCACTGCAGTCTCTCCCTGAATATGAGCTAAAAACCAGACTACATTTAACCTTTAGTCTGCTGACAGAATTAAAATGTATTGGAGTTCTGGATAGATATATCAATCCACTGCCCTGCAAGAGTTAAGCATCACTAAAATTGACGAAGGGTTAGGCAAATAAATACATTTTTGCCCGTTTTTTTAGTTCAGACATGTTACTCCTAATGAGGTTTACAGATTATTTTCTGTTCTCCCTGACAATAGCTCTGATTGTGGGGCTGAGTTGCATAGTCAGTTTTTAAAATTGGCAGCTCCTTATGTTTAGTGATTTGTGTAGTTGGCAAAATCTGCTCCACAAAATATTTCGTAAATTGTGCTCAATCTGCAAAGTGCAATTTGTAAAATTCACCAATTCATGCACTGTGAATCATCTTCAAAGTGTGGAATTTCATGGGCAAAAGTTCACACTTCGAGCAACAACTACTTTGTTTTATATCCCTGGGGCCCAATTCCAAGACAGCGATTAGAGCAAAGTGCAAAGTATGCAAGTGCGTAAAGTTACACCAAAATCCCTACGACATGTGAGCTGCACCATGTTCCAAGGGAATCACCAAATATGATGGAAAATACAGAATTATGCATGTTGTAAGTTATGCCCACAAGACATGGCGTAACTCACAATAGCGATGTAGCAGTATGCATGTTGCAACTCGCAATACTGTCAGCAGTACATACATCTTGACTGTCCCACAGTACATGGCACTGTTCCCTACTGTACATCCCATCACTTCTCTGTTCCACAGTGCAATGCCCTGTCCCACAGTCTGTGTTTGGCTATTGTGCTACATGCTACGGTACATGTTGCACCAGGTATGTATTTCACTTACTGTTGACCTGTCTTGCCATGCTGCTGCCTATTTCACTGTGTCCGGGACTTCCTAGGGCACATTTGCATGAGTGTTCTACTGTTTGCCCATTAGTCCCACATTCAGGGCCTACTGGTTGGGGGTATGCTGCAGTCTGGCTTTATGGGGGAGGGGGTGTTTCTATGGCCCATGCTCTGGTTAGGACAGCTTTTCCTTGTTGTAACTTACATTACCATCCTCTGGCATGGTTCATTATGCTACCTATTACAGAATAGCAGTTGTGTGAGGCTGGTGTGTTATGCATGTCATAAGCCACATTACACAGTGGCATAGGCATTTTTTGGTGTAACTGTGGCATAACTTGCATTTGTCATAGCAGTTGTGGGTTGAGGCTTGTGGCTTATGTGTTCTTTTGGAAATGCGCATGTAGCAAATCGCTGGTGTAACTTGCGTTTTGCTCTATCAGGACTGGCATATTGTATTTACGCCTGGCATAACTGTCTTGGGCTCGGGCCCCTGGAGTCTAGTGCCCCTCCACTGCTGATTGCTGTCCACAATATAAAAAAATAATGTTTTTTTTTCATGAAATCCCTGGTATCTAGAGTTCCGCTCCCCCACTGCCAATCTTTGTTAACAGTGTGAAAATAGCTTTTTTCATTAAATCCCTGATATCTAGGGGTGCCCCCATCCCTGCCAATCATCAGCCACAATGTGTATACCATTAAATCCCTGGTGTACTGTCTAGTGGATAGTGGTTGCTCCCCTTCCCAGCTGCCTATCATTGGCCACAATGTAAAATATATATTTTTTTAATTAAATCCCTGGTGTCTAGTGGAAGTTGCACCCCATCAGGGAGTGCCTCACTACCCCGATCCCTCCACACCCCCACTCCAAGTGGGTCACCAGCACAGCCCTCCACTTACCTCCATGGTCAGCAGTCTGACTGAGCTCTCAATGAATGAGATTGTGTGCATGCACGTTCATTCATTGAGAGCTCATTCAGGCTGCCAGCCATGGAGGTTAGTGGATGGCTGCGCCAATGGACAATTTAGGGTCAGAGCGGGGAGGTGGGCAGTGAGACACTCCTGGACAGGGTGGAGGGTTCCACTTGACACTAGAGATTTAATGGAAAAAAAAAATATTGTTTTCATTGTGGCCAGCAATTGGTGAATGGGGGGGAGAACCCACTACCCACTAGACAGAATACCAGTTATTTAATGTTATATACATTGTGGGTGGCAATTGGCGAGGGGGGAACCACTAGACATCAGGGATTTAATGACAAAAATAGATTTTTTTTACATTTTGAACGGCGATCAGCAGTTGGGGGGCTCACTAGACACAGTTTATAACTTCTCCTTGCTTTGGGTTTTTTTTAAGTGCAATTTGCACTTAAAACAAAAACAGTGCAAAGTTACAAATGGTGAATTACGAAGAGTGGTTTGCAAATGAAAATGTGGCCACTTCACCTAAAATTTGCATGTAAAGTAAAACTTTGTTGCATCTCTATTTATATTGCATCCCCTTTGTGTACTTTATTTAATTTGTCACTTACTTATCGACAATTTCCTTTGGCCTGGAAATATGCTAGGGTCGTACCTGTGCCAAGAAGAGCCATGCTGCCTGTGTTGATGACTTTTGACCTATTTCAATATTAAACCCAATCAGTAAACTTCTTGAAAAAACTGTGGCTGAGCAAATGAATGATTACTTGGAGAAAGATAAATTGTTTGGTCCTCAGCAGCATGGTTACGAAAGGGATTTGGGACTGGGACAGCCTTGGTCAGGTTTATAGACTCAGTTCTCAGTGGTATGGAGAATGCTCTCACTGGGGCTGTGTTTGTGGACCTGACCAAGGTTTGATCTTATTGATCATGATATGCTGTGTGGTAGGTTAAAGTCTTTGGGTTTTTCACCCAATGTTGTTTCTTGGTTTGAAGGTTATTTAACTGATTGATCTCAGTTTGTGGCAATTTCCTCAGTGTTGTCCAGCATGAATAGAATTGACAGGGGTTTGCCTCAGGGGTCAATTTTTGGGCCACTTTTATTTACTTTGTTTATTAATTCCCTTCCTTCTGTTATTAAAAATTGTCAATGTTTGCTTTATGCTGATGATCGTATTTTTTTTACACAACCCAAAGAACAATCTAAACTGATTAAAGATATTGGGCAGGATTCACAAAGCAGTTGCGCATGACACATCTCAACTGCTCTACCATAAATGAGATGCACCATGCCTGAACTATGCTATTCACACAATATGTGCCCAAATAGACTCCTGGTGCATCCCATCTGTGAATGCCACAGTTGCACCCAACCCAAGAAGCATCAGAGCATCCCATTGTTTGGGCTGGGAAACTAATGGGGCAGTGCATCTCCAGATGCACTGTGCCCAATTTTGACATTCACAGCCCCAAACATGCAAATGGGGCCATTAGGCATGCAAGGTACAATGGGTCCATTTGCATGTCATTATGGCCCCAATTGCATGAAGCCTGCAGGGGTGCACCTGGTGAAATGCACTGGGTGCCCTGCAATTGCAGCAGTGCACACAAACACAACATCCTAGGTTAGTGCCCCCCCCACCCATAGCCCTGTAGTTGATGCACTACTGTCACTGTAGCCCTGGTGGTATAGTGGAACCACCCCCATCTGTATCCTTGTAAATGGAGCACAGCACACCAAGAATCCCTGGTAGTCCAGTGGTACCCATCATCCCATCCCATATCCCTGTACTGTCAAATATAGCATCAGGCATCCCTGGTAGTCAAGCCATCCCCCCACCCATATCACCGTACTGTCATAAAGAAAAGCATTCAGCCCTGGTAGGCTATTAGAATCCCCACCCTGCTTCAGCTTATTGCACTGACAGTCTGATAACAAATGTATCCCTGGTGGTCCAGTGGATCCCCACCCCTCTCAGGCACCCCCCACCCCCGCTTCCCCCCATCCCAGCATGTACTGAATGTCAGCGGGCAGCACAGCCCTCCCGCAAACTGCCACAGCTGCCCGCCAACAGACCTGTCCGTAAATGACAGCGTACTGTACTAGTGTTTGCCCATTGGTAGATTGTGTTGACCAATTGGCAGAATAATGATAGGTCATCATCACACTGAACTGAGTGCTGCATGATGCCTGCAAGTACACTTATGTAATTATTGAAAAATAAGCAACAGGGAAAGGCACACTCAGCTGTGGCTCAGGTCCAAGTGGGAGAGAGGGACAGCAGAAAGCAAGAAAACACATTTGTTGGCATCCTCTCAAGGCAGCCAGGGTCTCAAGAGGATGGGAGAGGTAGAGGGTAGAGGGGAGCAGGTCAGAGAGGGAATATGGGGCCCACCCAGAGAGGTCAATCCCTCCCATGCTTACCCATATTGGAGAATGTAGTCACTTATCCAATTATAAATGAAATGTAGATACGACTGTTATATTCCCCTCAATCATAAAGTCCTCAAAAGTTCTTTTATGGTCTTTGGTCTATCCTGGGCACAAGAATCTTTAAAATACCTAGGAATTACTATTTCTAGAAATCCTGTTCTTTTACAGAAACTGAACCTGGACTCCTTAATTAGAATTATTGATATGGACCTTGATATATGGTCTAAACTCCCTATTTCTTTATGGGGAAGAATTAACAATTAAGATGAATGTTTTCCCAAGGCTTTTCTACCTCCTTAATTTACTTAATATTTGGCTACCTCTCTCTTGGTTCTGCAAAGTCCATGAAATTATTACCAAGTTTATATGGGTTAATAAGCAGCCTAGATTGGCTTATTTCAAGTTGGCCGCTCCTAAAGACAAAGGAGGTTTACGTCTTCCTCATCTTACTTTCTATTATTGGGCCAGACATATTGCCAAATATCTGCACTGGCTTTCACCTAGGGAGGAAGTCTTTTCATCTTCATCTTCTCCTCTTTGGCTTAAAAATCAAACTATCCATCATTGCTGCCCATGGTTTAACTCCAGCAGCACTTTTTCATATTAAGGCTAGCTCATTACCAGCTCAGTTAAAAGTCATGCCTATAGCAATTTCCATTAAAGTTCACTCACAGTTATATAATTTTCTTAAATATAATCATGCACAGGATTTAATGCAACCTATTGGGGGCAATCCCAATTTGAAAATAAATAATAACTTACTGTCTACCAATTGGCTTACACCTATTAATGACCTATCTCCCGCTTCCTTTATTTCAAAGGAACATACTTAGCTTTCCTCCACTGAAATGTTATCTAATCTGAAGCTACCCATAAAATGTATCTTTAAAATTTATCAATTAAGACATCTTATTGTAAATGTATTTGGGATATCGCCCCCTCAAATAAATCCAATAGCCTTTAGGAGTGAACTGGGCATTCTAATTGGCTCTCATCAAATGGTTTCTAAATGTTATAAAATCTTATATAACTGGACCTATCCAAAGTTCTTTGCACCCTCAGATTACTGGACTTCATTTTTCCCCACTCAAGAACTACAATGGGAAACTTTATGGAGGAACTGCCACAAATATGTTTCCCAAGATAGATTATGCCTCACTCAATTTCATATACTGCATAATCTATATTATACCCCACAAAAATTATTTAAATTTGGTCTCTTAGCTGCCCCTACCTGTACCCGATGCCATAAAAAAGGAGGCTCTATATATCATATTTTCTGGACTTGCCTCAAAGCTACACTTCTGTGGGCCAATATTCAACAACATACGGACCCTTTATTAGGTCTGAATGATGTATTTACCCCTGAAATTTGTGTATAAGGTGCCTATAGTAAAATTACTTTGCCCATCAGACGATATCATATGGCCCTTATTTCTATAGCTGTTAAGAAAGCAATCCTACAGCACTGGAAAGATAGTGATGATATTGCCTATTCTGAATGGCTTAACGAACTACTTGCTAATTTGAGGACAGAGAAAACTATTGCCAGTCTTAATAATAAACCTAAGAGATACAAGAAAAAATGTGAATTGCTGCATACATTGTTTTCACTCTAATATATCCATTTTGTATAGTCCTGGTTTGTTCTTTTTAGATTCACTGGAATTATTCAACTGCTTGGCCGAGCTGTGTTGTAAGGGAGGGTGGTGGGGGGGATTTTTGTTTTTCTGTTTTGGGGTATGTTGGGGGAGGATGAGGAAGAATATGAGAATGGCTCCTGTTCAATGTACTCTTACTCCTGTGACACTTACAATACAATGTTCTATTGGATCCTTTCTCATTTTTATTGTATGTTTTTGTTTGTTTTAAAACTTAATAAACTTTAATTGGAAAATAAATAGAGAGGGAATAGAGGGGGCAGATAAGTTGCTGATCAAGCACTCCAGCACCAACAGTGGAGAGATGGTGGTGACCTATGGAATGGATAGTACACTGATAACCTAATAAGCATTGCATGGTGTCATCATACTAATAAGACAAGTCAGTAGAATTCATCAGTAGACAAAAACACACATTATTTCTACTAACCTGTGTAGAGACGGACAAAGTTGGGAGACTTCCCTCTGCAAACTAATCTGCGAATTCAGTGCAATTCACCAGTTAATTTGAGGATGCGAAATTCCGCCTGAGAAGTGTGGAATTTAACTGCAAATGGCAGAATTTCACCATTTGCAGGTGAAATTCTGCCATTCATGGGCACACTTCTGCACTTGGGGTGAAATTAAGAAAACAAAATGGCAAAGTCACATAGGCAACTTTTCAGCCTAATAGTAAAAAATTGTAGATTGCTCCACAGAGGCGAATTTGCTGACTTCACTGGAACTTTGCCTGTGAATTTAAACTTCACAACATCTCAAATCTGTGTGATGATGGAAGGAGATGTGATGTGTTGAAGAGGATACCATCACAGTCAGAGTGCCATACAAGTAAATAACCTCTGTGGTATTGGGCTGCACTTCATCAAAACCCATAGGCTGTAGCAGAACAGTATGAGCAGTATGATTAGAATGTCTTTAGTCACTCTTGCATACATGAGTACATTACTACACTCATCACATTACTCAAGTCATGCCATGCAGTATCCTGATGTGTTGACGTCATGTGAGGCCACATTGGGAGACGTTTCCATTTCAGTGTAGCACCTGTTGCTGTTGTTCCACACAAGTTTTATATCAGTAGAATTTGCAGTCCACAAATTTGTAACAAGTATTATTAGGAGTTCTCCATAGTACTGCCACTGACAACCACACTGTGAGTAAATAATCATGTGCATGTATTGGGTTTGTTTATGTTGCACCACACCAGGTGAGCCATATATTGCCCCAGTGCCAGTGACACTGTTGTTCTGATGTTTTGGGAGGTGAAGTTATCTTGCCAAACTGTGTTTGTTAATGCCTCTATGACTGCAGTTTGCCAGTAAATTTGTCAGTCTGAGTGAGACAATACCATGATTATTTTTGTAGACAGTGCAAGTTACAGTCCATGCACTCATCACTGAATAATGTTGATATGAAATGCAGGAATGGAGGAAAAGGTGATACTGCTTGATGTCATGGGCGCTTCTGTGGGTATTGTTTGCCATGGTGGATTGATCATTAGTCTTGTAGCAGGTGATGACTACATAGGCCACTGGTTTTACTCTAAACCAGAGCCATTGTGGTCAGCTCATCATCTTTCATTTTTTTCATTTCATTTATTTTGTACTGAAATAATCTGTGAGCAAAAAATGCCTGTTCTCATAGATGTCCAGTGACAATAACATAACAAGAATCACAAACAAAACATTATAACATACACACAAGAATAGAGACATATAATTACTCAATCAAAACATTAGAAACAATTACAAACAACCTCAGACAAAAGTTTTTGTTCAAATGAACATTTAAAATCATCTTAATTTACTTTGACAGTTTGGGAGGTAAATGATGCTTGTTTTGGTAGGGGGCAGACAGTGGACATCCTGTGGAGGTCACAAGAAGTGATGTTTTTTGACACAACATGGTGACAACAAGAAAAATAAAAGATGAAGGGTGTGAATCAATATCAGACCAGTTGTTTTCTCTGGGGGTTGCTTATGTCTTTTGGGGTGGGGAGCCTCAGCCCACACATTGTACAACTGAGAAGCAGACTTAATCCTCATGCTACTTTTTTTTAACCAACAGTAGCGGGGCAGATGGATATAGAACAAGTAGCAATGGCTGACACAATTTAATGTGGGGTTATTCTTTTTCTATTTCATGGAGAGAGGCCAAAACAGGGGGCCAGTGAGAATTGGGAATGAACAGTAATGCAAATGCTTTTTTTTTAAAGAAAAAACTAGTTGCAGGAAAGATGAACAATAACAAACACATAACTGTACACACTGGCCCAGATATTCAAAAGGGTTGCACATGGCACAACAGTGTTTCACCATGAACAACCCACTAATGTGCCCCAGCACAATATTCAAAAGGGAAAAGTGCACGGCACAAATCCCAATGCGCCGGAGCGCATCAGTAATGTATACAGGTGCAGGTAGGGGGGGGGCGTGCCCATGCATACCCTGCACAGCCCGATATTCAGCCCAGGAGAGCCATGCATGCACAACCCCTACCTGCGCCAGCACAAAGTTGATCCAAAAAAAAAAGGAACAACAGATGGACACCCACAGGTGAGCTGCAGCATTGCAGGGTGCAACACAAGTAGTTGCCACCTGTGGGTGGCCACCCAAGCTCCGGCTGCACCTGGCAGAGCCCCCCCATGCCCGATCACCGGCATTTGTAATAAAAATGCAGATTTCTGTCAAATATCCATGGTGGTCCAATGGACCGCTATCTGCCCGATCATGGGCATTAGTAATAAATAATATCCCCAAACTCTCTGGTGGTCCAGTAGACCGCTATCTGCCCAATCGTGGGCATTTGTAATAAATAAATATGTCCAGACTCCCTGGTGGTCCAGTGGATTGCTCTGTGCCCAATCATGGGCATTTGTAATAAATAAATATGTCCAAACTCCCTGGTGGCCCGTGGACCGCTGTGTGCCAGATCACGGGCATTTGTAATAAAGAATAAAGATATGTCCACTATCCCTGGTGGTCTAGCAGTACCCCCCTTCCCACCCACTGAGCCCCACCGGCCTGCTCCCCCATCAACAGGTGGGCAGCAGCACCCCACCTGCCTGCCGCCCCACCGCCCGCTGATTGACACCATCAGTAGGGCTGTATGCCCATTGGTCCACTGCCCTACCAATGGTGTCAGTCGGCAGGTGGCAGGGCAGCAGGCTGGTGGGGTGCTGCCACCCACCAGCTGATGGGGGAGCAGGCTGGTGGGGCTCAGTGGGCAGGTGGGGAGGGGGGGTACCGCTAGACCACCAGGGATTTTGGACATATCTTTATTTTTTATTACAAATACCCATGATCAGGCACATAGTGGTCCACTGGACCACCAGGGAGTTTGGACATATTTATTTATTACAAATGCCTGCAATATGGCACACAGCAGTCCTCTGGACCACCAGGGAGTTTGGACATATTTATTTATTACAAATGCCTGCGATTGCGCACATAGCGGTCCACTGGACCACCAGGGATATTGAAGTGTACTATATTTTACTTCAGCCTGCAATCGGGCTGTGGAGCGATTGGGCGGCTGCAGGGGCACGGGTCCCTGATGGCTGCCGCCTGGCAGGGCGCCAGGTGCAAGTCATCGGGGATCGGCACACCTGCATGCAAATGTGGCCATAATGACATGCAAATGGCCCCATTTGCACCTTGCATACATTATGGCCCCATTTGCATGTTAAGATTTGAATTTCGAGGTTGCTGTGCATAGCGCAATGGAACTAGTGAATCCCCATGCTCCACTCTGGTCACTTGCGCTGGTGCAATGCCACTGTGCCATGCACACTGCGGGTGGCCAGGGTCCAGTATTCAACTGTGCTGTGCCATGGTGCAGCTCCATTGAATATCTCCCAGTCCACACCCCTTCGCAGCCAAGTTGAGCTGCTCCCAAGCTTGAGCCACTGCCTGGCGCAGTTTGAATATCTGGGCACCTGTTTTTTAATTTCTTTTTGTCTTTTTCTTTTTTTTTGGGGGGGCTAAACAGTGGCCAGCTGGGATAAATACAAATAGTGTGTTTTTCAAGACACAAGTAGCAGAAACAGTGATGTAGAAACACTACAGGACAAATAGCACTCTCAACACTCATTTTTGTCTTTTTTTTCTATTTTGGGGGGCTAAAAAGCGTACAACTGAGAAGCTTTCACATTCTGATGTGTTTTTCAGAAAAGAAAGTTGTATAAAGAGAGATGAGTGAACAGTAAAGAACAAGTAATAATGCCGCACACATTTTTTTTTCCATTTTGCTTTTTGGGAGGGGGCCTAAACATTGGCCAACTGGTACACTTACAAACACTGCTGTGTTCTGACAATGCAAGTATTGGCAATCTCAGAGTAAATATTTGGAATATGGATAGAATCATTAATCTTTATCCAACTTTTTTGGTAACACAGCAGCTTGCGATGTACCTATTGCACTGACTCCTGGTGACTTGTGCCTTTGTTCTTATAACTGAAGACACAAACAGGTGTTACGGTACCTCACCAAACAATTTCAGTGTACAACTGAGAATGTTAGTTGTGCAACAAATGTTTTGTCTCCTACTCAGGAGGACTCAAACCTTCAGTTGGGTTTTCATCATCAGATGGTACTGGCACATTCTCCTCTTCCTCTGATGATTCCTACTCCACATCACCTTCTTCAGCAGAATCACGATATCTTGCAGTTGATGACAACTTGTACTGCAGTATGAATGTGAGGTAATTAACATTCCTATCAGGCAGGCAGCTTCACTGGTCAGTCATAATGGCAGCTGAAGTACTGGATAATCTTCCTGAGTTTACACTGGCACGGGGCAGGTTAGGTATTCAATGGCTAGAGCTGCAAGAGTAGGCCAGATTTCCAGTTTAGTTCACCAGTTCTCCAATTGCTCATCATCTATGCTCAGCACCAGTGGGTCATCCAGGTATAACTGTACCATTTGGCTGCCAGAGAGCTGCACTTCTGTGTTCCCCTCAGGTTGTTGGCATGTGGAAACACCATCTGCTTCAGCATGGGCCTGAGAGGGTTTGTGCCACTGCTGCATGAGGATGAGGGGACAGGAGCAAATGCAGTACAGAAGGAGGATGAGGATGATACTTTCTGAGGGTCTGTTTCTCCTTCAGGTTTGTCTACAGCTACCGATTGTGACCTTTTCTCTGTGTGCCTTAGCATCATCCAATTTTCAACTTTGCCATGAAGGATTAAAACATAATGATCCAGATCAGCCTTCCCAACTGAAGAAAGTGCTGTCATGCCATGCTTGTATCATGGATCGAGCAGGGTTGTAGGATGTATGCCTTAAAGGTGTTAATACGAATCACCTTTGGGATCATCATCACACAGCTGCATGATCTAGTCAACCAGCTCTACCCCAACAGAGTCTAGTGCCAATTCAAATTGCCCCATGACATTGTCCAGTGCCTGATGGAGTACATGCAGCCGTGATATAATCTGACTCAAGCATGCATTTTCAGAGCTAACAACATGTGTAGCATGTTCAAATGGATGGAGAATTTGAATGACACTGTCCATCAACATCCACTGGGATGGAATCAATGACATGGCTGACTGTGTTTCACGATCACACATCTGCATGACATAGTCATTGACTGGCTTGTACTGCTCAAAAAGCCTCTCAAGTATGTTCAGCGTTAAGCTCCAGTGTGTCACTACATCAACCTTTAGGTGGTGTTGTGGTACAGTCCTTCATCAGCCTTCTGTAGTCTCCTGAGCTCTGATATTACCAGTGAGGAGTGACTGAAATAACTGCAGATTGTGTAACTGATAGTCTGCTTGTTACGGACTGCTTCAAGATCCAGAAATACCTTCACAATCAGATTCAGGCCATGTGCAAAGCATGGGACATGATAAAAACAGCCATCATTGATTGCTTTAATGGCATTCCATGCACACTTTGGGTGGAACACAGTAAAGGGTTAAATCCTATGTCCTCACCAAGACAGGGACCCTCTCTTTTAGACTGTTCTGCTATGTCAGAAGCTGGCATTGCTGCCAAATGCTTATGCTGTGCCCAGCAAATGGGATACTTAGTATGTATATGGCTATGTATACCAGTTGTCCCATAGTGTGTTCCTGGCTTACCCCTTCTAATTTTAGATCTGCATATTTTGCATACTGCCACACTGTCATTGACCTCATCCAGTGAGAAGAAATCCCACAAAAGGGACATTCTGCCGGCATGGCAGATTTTTAGAGTGAATTAGGGGCAGTAGGGCCAGGGGTGTAGGAGTTCCACCATGCCACATCTACATGAAATTTGTTGATTGGCATTACAGTAATGGCATAATGCTGACCATCAGGAGCAGATGGCGTTTTTTGCTGGGGGCTTTGACCAATGCACCTCCCACATTTTAGATTATCAACTCTGAGTCAGAGTTGTTTCAGGGAGGGGGTGAAATCACAGCAGAGAGCAGTGTCGGCAATACCATGGACTGCTACAATGAACTACAGATTTTGTCGCTGTAATGGACTTCACGGTATTGCTGTCACTGTGTGGACGGTGTACCAGGTGTAGGGGTTGGAAAAATAGTTGTCTGTTGCTGCACTTGCAGCTGCTTATCCCCATGTGCCCTTTTTTTAACTTGAGGTCCCGTTCCATCAATTAAACCATTACTTGCATTTTTTTTTTCCTTCTAATTACTCTGACTAGGTTACAAACCCAGCAACTTATTTGGAATGGATTTCATTAACTGCAGGTACTGTGGAACAATTTTCAGAAGGACAGTCTTACAAGATTTAGGACACTGTCCTACATGCTGGGCCTTTGGAGATCTTAGGTCTCAGCTCCAGGCAGCATGGGCAGAGATTGCACGCCTCAAATTTCATATTGAAGAGGAAATACATTATAAGAACCACCCGCCATTTCCCAGCATCCAACAGAAAAACCTCGACCGCAGAGGGTAGTTGGTCCAGGAGGTTGGCAGGTGGTTAGGAGGAGCAAATCAGGTGCCCCATCACTCTCTACTCTCCAACACATTACCTCCAAAAACCATATAAACACTACAAACAGGTATCTGCCTCTATCTCTGAAATCAAATAAAGAGGCAGAAGACACTGCAGAGCAGGACACTGTGGCACAGGAGCTAGCACAACAATACTCACCCAAATCAGGAACCAAAACTAAACAAGCACAAAGGAAATCCAAAAACTTCTGATCATAGGAGACTCCATGATTCGGGGAGTTGATACCCATCTCCAGCCAGGGTGATGGTCAGATGTCTCCCAGGTACATCAGCATGGAGACACTGACCATGGCTAAAATTGTTCACAAAGCAGGAGAAAACATTGATGTCCTAGTACACATAGGGACTAATGATCCGCCAGCCGGGTCAGTTGTGGAGACCAAGGAACACCTGACTAGGCTGGGTGACAAACTATCATCTATTTCGTCTGGCATCTCCTTCCTCTGAGATCCTGCCAGTCTGGGAGAAGGGAGCAGATGGACGGAAGGTCAGAGAAGGGAGATAGGGAGCCAAACACGTGGCTCAAGGACTGGTGCCAGGAAAAAGGACACAGATTTGTAGGAACTGGCAACAGTTCTGGGAGCCAAAGTTCTTCAAATTTGATGGACTGCATCTGACTAAAGAGTCAGTGCATTGGGGCAGAAGTTTGACGTCTTTGCAGAATATTTAAACTAGCAAATGGGGAGAGGGTGCAGCATCCCATACGTCAAATGGGAGACACCCTCCCCTCAGCTAGTGGTCAAACAGGAATTCAGCGTGTTTGCATTCATTTGCATCACCAGGTAAGAAAAAGGTTTGTCTCCCCATACGATGCACAGGGTAATGCCAAACTTCCAACAACTAACACACCAAATCTGGCCAATGGAAAATCATGTACACAATGCTCACAGCCTGGGAAATAAGATCCCAGACCTGCAGGCAATTATGTCAGAGGCTAAACTGGACATAGTAGCAATTAGTGAGACGTGGTTTACCAGTAACCACACTGGGAGACTTGTACCTGGCTATGTATTGTTCAGAAGAGACCGAGGTGCAAAAAGGGGGGAGGGGTGGCTGTATGTTAATGAAAATATCAAAGCTACAGAAATTCAGAATACACATAAGGAGCCAGAAGAACTGTGGGTCACCCTGGAAACAGGAAATGGGACAGCCATAAGAACTGGGGTTGTCTACAGGCCCCCAGACCAGAGGACATAGACACATTACTGTTAGAAGATATACAAAACATGACAGCTAAAGGGAGGTTCTGATAATGGGAGACTTCAACATGCCAGATACAGATTGGTCAATACCAGCAGGAACATCTGCCAGAACTAGACTCATAGTGGATTCCCTGCAGGAGGGCCTCAAACAACTGGTACAGCAACCCACAAGAGACAGGGCTATCCTAGATCTAGTACTGACTAACAAAAAGGGATCACAGATCTCAGGTAGAAGGTCACCTGGGGCCAGTGACCATCACATGGTATGGTTCAATTTGGCTACTACATCTAAATCATCCCATTCCAAAGCAAAAATATGGGACTTCAGAGAGCTGACTTTGATAAGATGGCCAACAGAGTTAAGCTAGCCCTGGCAAAAGAAACACAGGTGAGGAGGTACAGGCAAAGTGGGCAAGCATTAAGGATACAATACTTGAAGCAACATCCCATTGTGTTAGACAGAAAAGGAAGTGAAAAGAAGAAGGAAACCACTTTGGTTCTCAAATACAGTGGCAGAAAAGGTCAGAGCCAAAAGGCTGGCCTTCAGAAAATATAAGGGAACACAGCGGGATGAAGATAGGAGGCATACCAAACTGCCCTAAGGGAAGCAGGTAAGGCAGTAAGGCAGGCAAAGTCCCAAACTGAGGAAACACTAGCACGAACAGTAAAGAAGGTGACAAGACTTTCTATAGATACATTAGTGAAAGGAGAAAGTCCAGAGGGGTATTGCTAAGCTAATGGAGAAAAGGAGCATGTGAGGAGGAGGACCCTGTAAAGGCATCTATCCTAAATAGATACTTTTGCTCAGTATTTACTGAAGAGAAGGTAGGGCAGGGCCCACAGCTCAAGCATCATGGACACAGGGGAGGGAGGTGAGCACTACTCCTTCACAAAAGAAAGGGTCCTACAAGAGCTTGCTAAGCTCAGGGTGGATAAGGCAATGGGACCTGATGGCATACATCCCAGGGTACTTAAGGAGCTAAAGGAGGAACTAGCAGAGGCATTAGCAGAATTGTTTAGTGAGTCTCTGAGCACAGGAGAGGTCCCAGAAGACTGGAGAAGGGCTCATGTGATCCCACTCCACAAGAGTGGTAGCAGGGAGGAGGCGAGGAACTACAGACCGGTCAGTCTTACCTCAGTAGTGGGCAAGATTATGGAGGCACCCTTAAGGAAAGGATAGTGCAACACCTGGAATCCATAGGGGCACAGGATCCAAGACAGCATGGGTTTACAAAGGAAGGTCCTGTCAAACTAATCTCATAGATTTCTTTGACTGGGTAACAGAGTAATTGGACCAAGGGAGCAGTTGATGTCACCTACCTTGACTTCAGCAAAGCTTTTGACACTGTTCCACATAGAAGATTGATAAATAAGCTAGGTAGGCTCGGGTGGGTCAGAAGTTGGTCAACTGGGTGGCAAACTGGTTGACTGGCAGAAAACAGAGAGTGGTGGTAAATGGTATACAGTCAGAAGAGATGCAAGTCACAAGTGGGGTACCTCAGGGATCAGTCCTGGGGCCAGTCCTCTTCAACATCTTCATTAGTGACCTACAGATGGACTAGAGGGTAAGGCTTGTCTGTTTGCAGATGACACCAAGATCTGCAACAGAGTAGATGATCCAGATGGGGTGGGCAGAATGAGAAGAGATCTGGATAAACTAGCAGAATGGTCAGAAGAGTGGCAACTGGGATTTAATGCAAAGAAGTGCAAAATCATGCACATAGGGAAGAGAAACCCTGAAGCCACTTATAGGCTGGGAGGGGAGTTGCTAGCAGTCACAAAGGAAGAAAGAGACTTGGGCATCATCATCACTGATGACCTAAAATCATCCAAGCAGACCTCTAAAGCAGTAGGTAAGGCTAGGGGGGTGTTAGGGTGTATTAGTAGAGTATCACAAGTCGTAAGAGGAGGTAATAATCCCTCTGTACAAGACATTAGTTAGGCCCCATCTGAGTACTGTGCAGTATTGGAGGCCACACCTTCACAAGGACATTAACAAAATTGAGGCAGTCCAGAGAAGGGCAACCAAAATGGCAGGACTGCATCAGAAGACATATGAGGACAGATTAATGGAGCTCAATATGTATACCCTTGAGCAAAGGAGGGAGAGAGGTGATATGATCGAGACATTTAAACACCTTAAGGGCATAAACAAGGTGAAAGAGTCTAACATGTTTAAATATAAGAAAAATAGCAGGACAAGAGGACACAGCATGAGATTAGAGGAGGCCGATTAAGGGGAATGTGAGGAAATTCTTTTCTAGAAAAGTGATGATGCATGGAATGGCTTACCACAAGTGAGTGTGGCTATGAATACAGTGCAGGGCTTCAAACAGGCATGGGATAGGCATAAGGGAGCAATACAAATGACTATGAATAGATAGGTCACTGACAGAGCAAAGGCCGATGGCACATTTATAAGGTAGAAAAAGAAATGGGCAGACTGGATGGGCCTTGCGGTCCTTATCTGCCGTCAACTTCTATGTTTCTATGTTTCTATGTTCCCCTGACATCAGATTGTTCCTTAGGGAGCGGAGTATGAGAGATTGCTTTCCCTTTACCCATGACACTTTTTTTACTGGGTGCTGCTTGGTGTGACTCCCAAATAATGTCTAGTACTGGGTCATCATCATCTCCCTCATCTCTATCATCCCCACTGATTTTTGATTCAGACATTTGCGGCACTGACAGTAAGGGCTGACTATCCCCCACCTCCGCTTGCTCAATCCTCTTCTCTTCCACCTCAACAGTAGCAGGATGTTAGGACTGAGGATGTTGTTCCTCCTCAACCTCCATCTCAAGCACACTCTGCTTTTGCTCCATCCCCTCTGCTAGGACAGTTAATGGTTCTGAAACTCTCTTAACATCATCCTTTCTGCTACTGACAGCCACTGGATGCACACCATCATTGCTCCTAGTCCCTAGCAGCTGCTGAGTCAGCTCCTGAGACTCCTGTGATGGTTCCTCCTTCTGAGTCTCTTGGACTAACACAGTAGTGAAGCGACATCCATGGTAGTTTTTCTTTCCACTTTTTCATGCTGAGCACCATGTGCTGTGGGAATGGGTCTACTAGGCCAGAACCCAAAGAAACTAGAAGCTTTGATCACAACTCCAACTGACACTGGCACAGCATAGGGCACTGCTGGCACTGCACTGCTACTTGAAGTCTAAGTGCCACTTAGTGTGCTGTGCCCCTAACACCTTCCCCAGCACCCTTTGTGCCTTCTTGTGACACCGTTCTCACAGATTCACTAACAATGGGACTTGATTTACATCTCCATGCTTTCCTTTGCCAACCATGGTGTGATGTGTTTTCATCACTAAATACCACAATCAGAACAAACAGATCTCTTTCCTCTTCAGAAATCACTTCAGAAGTGAGTAGCTACAGCGTAAGAAATGTATGCTGTCACCTTCTACCTCCTTCTGCACCCCATGTGACTGCAGAGCTGCAAGTTCTGCAACCCACATGACAAGAGCTGAAAGAAGAGTCATTTGAGCTTTCCGCTGAATTACTGAGCTGAATCATGGAATTTATAGTCTATGGTGGACTGAAAAAAGAAGGCAAATTAAGCAATCCTTGGGTTCTACGGAATTCAAAAAAAGAAACATGAATTAAAACCAGAAATGGCGGTGAAAACAAAAACATTAAAACCAAATAAATGATTCATTGCTGACACTACAATTATGGTGCTCTACAGGTCAGGTGATTAGATTCACTATATGATCTTAAAGTTTACAATACCACCTGCAGAGGAACATATATAGCCATTCATTGCTGGCAAAAAAAGAAACAAAATGCATAATTGTATTGCAAACCATGGATAAATACATGATCCAGCAAACTAAATAGCAAGAAACTTTAATTCCACAGTTCATGGCTATAGTTACAGTGTTAGTGAATACATTAAACAGTACAAGGTGAAAATGGGCAGTACATTTTTAGAAGTTCAGAATTTTGCCACAGGCGAAAGGGTGGAAAATTCCATGATAGATTTGACATTTCACGGAACCTCTGCGAAAGCAGAATTCATAATTTTCACCAGGTCTATGGGTTATGAATGCAAGGTTATTGACGTAGTCATCCTGAGAAGAGCCAGTACCAATGAGTAGTTGCTGGAAACTAGAAAATGGAGAATTGCTTTGGCTCTGCAGCACCATGAGAGCACGCTGCTTGTTGGTGACCATGAGTGTCCACCCAACATCAGAACCCCCCACACACAGGCCATGTAAGCAGCAAATGTATGGATGTCAGTACATCAGAGAGGTGAGAGTGTGGAACAGGTGATACAATAACTACCTAGACCACCAATGATGGCTGCCTCCCTGCTCCAGATCACAGGTACTGAGCCCACATTCACCTCCCCTATGATACTAGTACCAGTAGATGTACAGTAGTTCCTTGCATTAGGTGCTGCAGACTAGCCTTGGCCTTGCAAGAAAGCACAAGAATGGAGGACTTGCTGGATGTTGGTTATTTGGCCCTGGTTAGTTACTGAGCAGGCAATAACCAGACAGGAATAAGGAGCATGAATGACATTACCAAGCATGCACCAGAGCATGTCATAAGGATATACCTTACAAATTAAAAAAATTAAAGAAGGGAGCAAAAGTACGGGTCTGTAAAAATATAGTAGTTATCAAATATAAAGATTGAGAAGAAAATTGTAACATGCATGTTATTGCTCCCTTGCATAGCAAGCTAGATCTGTAAACAGTATAAGACAAGAAAGCATGTTTTATCTTGGTCAATAACTTTATTTATCTTAAGTTTTGCAAACTAAGAAGTTTTACACCATCTTAATATACATTATAAGGCAGTGTGGTTTAGTAGTAAGAGCAGCAGCTTGGGGCCTGGGAGATCATAGTTTCCAACACCAATAAAAGGCAAATACTCCCTGTGTTATCTTAAGCAAGTTACTTAACTCTCCTGTGCTCCAATTGTTCCACATGTTGGTGAACTGGCCAGTTGACAGGACAAGAATGTGTTGTTTTATTATGCGGGTTTATTATTCAATAACTAGAGTGAGGGCAAGCCAGTTAATTAACTTTTCAAATAATATAAATAGTAACAACAATACTTGTAGCAGAACTTACAAGAGGTATTTAAGGAGTAGACCTTACAATTTGACGCACCTGCCTCTATCATAGCAGGTGGCACTAGATGCTTACTTACAAGTATAGGGGTAGCCAGTGACAAGGTACACAGTCTAGCTGGAAATATTTAAACTAGAATCCACAACTGGCTGTGGTTTATATTAGGATTTACCCTTGGCTGATGTGGTTTGGTCATGAGGCTGCAGGCTGAGTGACTTATCTGCACCAGAACAGGTTAAATCCCAGCATTACTTACATTCTGGAGTGGATTACTGCAGCTATACAATTGGTAGTTAAAAAAAGTAAAAAAGCAGTTTTTTCAAACTTTTTTTATTGATTTTGCATGAAAACTCCTTCCTCTGTGTGTTAAATAGTTTACTGCTGCTAGGTAAAATATTGTTGTAAGAGATCCCCCCGAGCTCAGGTACACAGATATGCTTGAGGATTTGTTTTTATTTTAGTTTTTTTTTGGACAGATAACATGTATGCTTCTTCTATGCCTTACAGTAAAGCTGCAGGTCTGCTATGAAGTGTGAGTAGAGAGCAAGTCTGTTAGGAGAAGCTGCCAACAAGCACACAGAGCGTGGTGTGGGCAGAAAGCAGGATCAGGCCAGTGTCACTATTTGTTTTGTTTTTTTTTCTCAAGTTTCTTTATCACATTTGAGCACCTGGAACTTTCTCAGGCCATGACCCATCCCCAGCTCTACCATCTGCTGTGGTCTCCACCAACCTCAGAGATGTTATGGTACCCTCCCTCCTGCATGGGCACTGCTGATGCCATGGCACATGGCAACACTGCCGGCATCAGCCACGCTGCTACATGCAGTCTGGGTTACTGCAGTGCCCCCAATTGGTACTGGGGTCCACTGGAACTTTGGACATCTCCCGCCCCACCCCCTGGGAGCAGAGATCAGCCCATCAGGTGCTCAATCTACTCCCTCCCCTGTCAACCCCTGGGGCCTGAGCTTGTTCCCAAACTCAAGTTGCTGGTGTGGCGTGAGGTGTGGCATCCAGCACCTCAACCCTCAGTGCCACCGGGCTGGCCAGTGGCACTATTAAACAAGTAAGTGTGGCCAGGGGCAGTGCAGGAGAACTTCAGGAATAACAGTTTAAAAACTGGTAGAATCAGCAGCTCCTAACAAACAAAAATGTTAGGATGAAAAATGTGACTGTGGTGCAGGAGGTCACGTGACGCAGTGCACCTTATGGCAGCATAGTCTTTTGCTCTCTCCTACCGAACAGCTACTTCCAGATTTTTTCGCCGATTTTGTGGCTGTTTCTTCAACCTTAACCATCCACCAGCCTCCGTTAACTGGCAACAACACACCTGTGCCAGATTTGGGAACAGATCTTAAATCGGAGTGCTTTGACTCCACTGCGACTATGGAGGCCAAAATAAAGCCTGCTGGGGCCAAGCACATGCCACCAAACACCCCAGAGAAAGCTTCCAAAAAGTCAAGAACACAGAATGTAGGGCACGGAGCTAAAACCAACCCCTCTGCCTCTCCCTCCAACCCTCTCATGGAGGATCGTTTTCTGCAAGAGCTAGTCTCGTTTCGGGAAACACTGCAAGATATATCCTCAGAATTAAAATCCATGCATAGCAACCTCGGCGCGCCTACTACCAGAGTTGGTGACACTGAAGCAAAAACCAGCTCGCTAGAAACATGAAGAGTGAAAACTGACCCTGAAATTGTCCTTTTTAAGCAACAAATAGCCAAACTTCAACTGAAAACAGAAGACCTTGAGGGTCGTAGCAGAAGAAATAACATCTTAATTCTGGGCCTCCCAGAAGCTGAAGAGGGGGGTAGATGCCTTGGTTTTCATCCAACAATTGCTGACCAAGATTGTGGGCCCTTCCCCTTTCAACCCACAGTACCATATTGAAAGGGCACACCGGTCTTTAAAACCAAAGCCCCCACCTGGTACCCCTCCGAGACCTATAATTATTAAACTGCTCAGTTATTTAGAGAAGCAGCACATTCTGAGCAAGGCCAAGGATCTTCAGACAATTCTCTGGGAAAATAACAAGCTGAGAATCACCCAGGACTTTCCATTTGAAACCCGGCAAAAAAGGAAAGCTTTCCACCTGATGGTGACCAAGCTGATAGCGGCCGGTATTCGATTCCAGATGAGCTACCCGGCCAAGTTGCAAGTACTGCTGGAGGGTGTGTGGCATTCATTTGAGAAGCTGGATCATGCCAAAGAAGTTCTGTCCCAAAAGCTGCCCAGCCTGTTCAAAGCTGGTTGAACTGTGAACTTTAAGAGCAGCCTTAATATGTTTGCTTACCTGATATAAGTGTTGTTTCTCTGTTGCTGGTTGATTATCCGGTGGGGGGGAGGGGGGTTTTGAGGCTGATCCTTCTTCTGTTTCAGGCTGAGGAGGAGCGGGTTGGGTTCAGGGTGTGGCCTAGGTGCTTGGTTGAGTAGTTGTGGATCTGATATCCAGCCCTGGGGGGGGTAGGAACCATTTCCTTCCTAGCGGTTTCCGTTGGTTTGTTTCTCTGACGGACCAGTCGGTCCTAGCAATATTGTGTTCCCCTCCCTCTTCCTGTAATATGGAGGCCTTATATGCCATAGCACGATCTATACCCCTCACATCCCTGAAATGACACCGGGTCGTACTGTCTGTCCACAATTAGTACTTTGGCTGTGGAATCATTAAGCTCATTCCAGATGCGACGGTTCCCCAGCGCAGCGAGATCGCTCTGTATTTGGAAAGGACTGGTAGGGCCTGTTTATCTCACTCAGACTGGGTTGGTGAGGGGAGGTTGCAAGGATTGGGCTAGCCTTGGGCAAACTGCCTCATAGCCTGCGATGTAGGGAGTGGGCAGCAGCACTCAGGAGATCGGCTTATTCTTGTCTGCTCGGGATGATTGAATTTGTTTTAATGTTAAATGTTAAAGGGTTTTTTGGGCAGACGTCTACTCTACCTAAGCTTGAGTGTGCTAGCCCTTGGGGTCGGTCCTTACTTAATATTCATACTTGGCTAAGATACGTCCTATTGGACCTAAGGGAAATGTATGTATATAGTTTATGGGGGGGTTAGCTATATGTAGTAACAAATGGGGAGGTGTACCTTATTGTCTGGGTTAAACTGTTATAATATACAACTTTATGTTCCTAACTGTGGGACTGGCTTGTTGTTAACTGCTATCTTTGGTGGGGTTGGGGAGAGGGGAGCCTCGGAGAGTGCCAAACATTTTGGACCACACTAGAGGGATCACTGTTCTCAGACTTTTCTTACGCAGTATCACACCACATGGTTACCAGGTCGATTAAGTTTGCTAGCTGGAATGTCAGAGGCGTTAAGGACCCCATTAAAAAACATCAAGTTCTCCATACCTGTATTTTATTAAACATGGACATAGTCTTTATGCAGGAAACACACTTGGCAACCTCAGAAGCTAAAGGGCTATGTAGGTTGGGTTTTACTCAGATTTTTACAGCTAGTGGATCGCACGCTAGCAGGGGGGTAGCCATACTAATTAAGCAACATGTCATGTTTGTATTGGAGGATAGTATTATCGATCAAGATGGCAGATTTGTTTTGGTCAAGGGCCAACTCAATAACAGCAACGTGGTGTTAGGTGCAATTTATGGTCCAGTTGGAGGTGACCCTCATTTTCTTATGTCCTTAGCAGACAGTTCAAGTAGATTTCTGCGCTCCCTTTTCATTCTTGGCAGCGATTGGAATATAGCTCCAACCAATGAGATGGATAAAACCTATAGGCCTTTAAAACCTTCGTCCCTCTCCCAACAGGCTGTCACTGACTTCACGCACCTGTTAGGGTTATGCGACCCCTGGCGTCTGTTCAACCCCAATAACTGCACATTTTCCTTTTACTCCCAGGTCCATCAAACGTGTTCAAGAATTGACTACATACTAACTAGCTTTATCCTTTTGCGTAACATACATCAAGTAGGTATAGAACCAATAGTTATCTCGGATCATTCTTTGGTATGGATCACAGCTTCCCTCGGTCTATAGGGACAGAGGGATACCTCATGGAAATTAAATACGCAAATTCTAAAGGAGGACCATACAGTCTCCCAGATCAAAGATAAGATACTATCCTTCTTAGAAATTAGCCAGGGATCTGTCCCAAGAGATGACATACTCTGGTGCTCTCTTAAATGCTTTATTAGGGGTGAATTTATAAAGGTAGCTACCCGTAGGAAGGAGACAAGAGAGGCCAGACTTACTCTACTCTCCAACCAACTTAGGATAGCCGAAGATGTTTTTCTCCACTCCAATTCTCAAAAAGACCTGGAAGCCCTAATTAAACTCAGGGGTGAATACAATGATCTAGCAAGAGAGAAAGCAGAGTACGCCATGCTTAAAACTAAGATCCACTATCTGGACCAAGGAGAAAAGCCGGGAAGACTGCTAGCTCTCAGACTGAAGGAGATGGAGAGCTCACTGTTAATCCCGGCTTTAAACTCTCAGGATGGTTCTATCAAAACTTTGCCTAGAGATATTGCCCTAATTTTCGAGTCTTTCTACAGGGAGATCTATGGCAAAGGTGCCTCTCAACCATCTCCCCATATGATAGAGCAGTTTTTAGATGGGGTCAAACTCCCTTCCCTTCAAGTACACCACTGTGACATCTTATCCTCGCCCATCACTTTAACCAAGGTAGAAGAAGCAATTAAAGATCTGCCTTTGGATAAGGCCCCAGGTCCCGGTGGCTTTCCCCCTAACTTTTATAAAGTTTTTTGTAAAGAATCATCCCCTCTACTTTTGAAACTTTATGAATACATGTTTTCCTCAGATTGCATTGACCCCTCTCTTTTAGAAGCCACGATAATTTTTAATTCAGAAACCAGATAAACCCTTACTGGATCCAGCCAGCTACTGTCCAATCTCACTACTAAATTACGACATTAAAATATTGTCCAAAATTCTTTCTCTTAGAATCAAGAAGATTTGGCAACATCTGTTGAGCCCGGAACAGGTAGGGTTTGTCCAAGGCAGATCCGCAGCAGACCACCTGCGAACCCTGTCCCACAATTTTCAAATAGCCCAGGATTCACAGTCCCCTATGATCCTAGTTGCACTTGATGCAGAAAAGGCCTTTGTCAGGGTGAACTGGGACTTTTTGTGGGCTACCTAGAAGAGAGTGGGCTTCCCTGTCACCTTTATCCAGTGGATTATGACAATCTACAAGGCACCCTCAGCCAGGGTTTACTGCAATGGGGTTTTCTTCTCCTGATTTCCCCTGTGTTCTGGTACACGACAAGGCTGCCCCCTATCCCCTACTTATTTCACTTATATTTAGAGCCCTTTATTTAGAGCCTGTTAATTAGTATTAAAGCCTCTAGAGTCACGGGCTGTGTTATTTCTCAACTTCCACTAACACTGTTGGTCTTTGCAGATGATATTTTACTACACCTTACCAACCCTGAATCATCCTTAGCACACGCACTACAAATCACTGAACATTTTGGTCAGGTGTCTAACTATAGGCTAAATTTATCTAAATCAGTTATTTTCCCACTAAACTCCCTTACCTTTCAGACCGGCTTTACCCAGTTCGGTATGAAGTGGTCCTCAGCCCCCCTTAAGTACTTAGGCATCCATCTAGCCTGTGATGCAGAAAAGATCAAGAAGCTCAATTTGGATGATCTGTTGGCAAAGATCCAACGAGATCTTGATCAGTGGCAAAACTTGCCACTATCCCTATGGGGGAGCATCAACATTGTTAAAATGAATATATTACCCCGGATTTTTTATCCCCTTAATCTATTAAATATTTGGCTCCCTAGATCATACTTTAAATAAATACACTCTGCGTTATCCATTTTTATCTGGAAAGGAAAACAACCTAGACGGGTCCTTCTTAAACTTAACGCAACTAGAGATAAAGGAGGGCGTTCCCCTACCTAACCTCTTACTATACTATTGGGCTAGTCATTTATATAAAATAGGGAAATGGTCAACCTCCCAACTCAATCTACCCCAACCAATATGGCTACAACTGGAGCTAAAATTGCTGGACCAACATAAGTTGCAACCCCCCCCCCATATCTTCTACTACTCCCTCTCCTCACTACCTGTAGCCATACAGGATTCCACTATTGGTCTCTCTATTAAAATTCTATCCCAATGTTGGAGTTTCTTCAACATATCCCACACCAAGGACCTGGCACAACCCCTCATTTTAAATCCCAACATTAAAATCAGGGGCACATGGCTGACCTCAGAGTGGCTCCCACAAATGTATGATTCGCTAGTGGAATCTCTGTACTCAAATGGCTCACTCCTTTCTTCGGAAGATATTTTAATTTCCTTCAATATCTCCCAGAAATATATCTTTAAGGTCTTTCAATTGAGACATTTAATAGTTAAGATATTTGGCCTGTATATATATATATATATATATATATATATATATATATATATATATATATACCATCCAAAAACTAGGCCCCTCTTGGACAAGATCCAGAGCTGCCATCAAACCCATGGTATAGCCAGCATATATGTCTACTTATTGGATACCCTGCTCCCTAATACCCTGGAGGGCTCTAAAATTTGGACATCTCTTATAGCGAATCTTCCCCCTCTCTGGGAACCGATATGGAAGGATATATACAAATACCTTTCCCAGGATAACCATAGATTAATCCAATATCATATTCTGAATAACCTCTACTACATGCCAGTCAAATTAGCTAAATTTGGCAAACTTCATTCATCTAACTGTACGTGATGTGGTGTTACTGAAGGGAATTCGTTGCACATCCTTTGGGACTGTGATAGGGTAGCACACCTCTGGAACACAATACGCAATAATCTAGACCCGCTCCTGGGATTAAAGGAACTCTTCACCAAAGAAGTTTGTGTTCTAGGAATATACTCCAACATTGAGGTGAAGGAACGCAGGTACCATATGGCTCTGATCTCTATAGTAGTCAAAAAACTGGTCCTTAGACATTGGATGGACCAAGATTCTATTACATACTTGGAATGGCTTAAAGAGATGTCCTTTTGTTTTAACACCGAGAAGCTAATAGCTAGTTCCAGAAACCGCTTGGCTTCTTTCAATCAGAAATGGGGTAAACTATATGCTTTATATCTGTAATAATCTCCATACAAGGTGGGCCTCTGATAGTCGTTATCCAACTTGCCTCCTTTGGACTGATTCTGTTATTTGGTGTGGTCTTTCCAATACTCTTCCCCTTTGATTCAGCCTCCCTTCTGTCATGGCACTCTCCGGGGCTGGGGGGAGATGGTGGGCGGAGGGGGGGCTTGGGTTGGCCTTTTGTTCTTACTATCTCCCTTTAATTTCTAAAAGTTTGCTTATCTCATTTAATGTATTTTACTTGATCCGTGTATAGCATGCCAAGTAGTCCTTATCTTATGTATGGTTGGTTTTATATAACTCAATAAAAATTTTAAATTTCAAAAAAAAAAAAAGAAAAGAAAAACGTGACTGTGAGCAGGGATCCCAGAAGGGGTTGAGAGTGGTGGAATTTGGCTAAAAGGAGTGTTTTTCATCTGTTTTGGCAATCATATTTTTGGATGAAAGCAAGGTTATGGAGGAGAGGTATTGTATTTTCAATAGTATTTCAAAGTATTCTTGTGTTTGTAAGACTGTAGGAGGCTTCAGTAATTTATTTTAAGGAAGTTTGACAGTGCTATGAAAAGCAAAATGGCAAGTGAAACAAAGTTTGCAAAATGAAGAAAAGGGTTAGGTGTTTTGTTGTTTTTGCAGTGGTCTGTTGGGGCAGGTGGAAGTTTATCCATGTGTTTTGCTGGGATTTTCAGACCCAATTGTATAACTGGAAATGTAAACAAAATCCAGTTGAAAGAAATGAGGATTTCCTGTGATACAGCATTGTATATTGGGATTTGTTGCATCATGTCTTTGGCAAGAACTGCAAAAAGAGCCACAAGGGAATATCAAATCCTTAGAAATCTTGCTTTTTGCAAAACAAGAAAGCCTTTTATGAACTATTGTAATAGCAGGGATTACTACAGCTCTATTCATTAACTATAATAGTTGACATATGCTGCTCGAGGAGACTGGACATTTCAGAGGTCAGAGGGGATGTGTTTTCCTAGCAAGTTGCCCTGCATCACCCTGCTTCAGACTGGATTGGATTTGTGTCTGCAAATGAACTTAAAAAGTAAGAAAATGAACCTGAGTATATCAAGTTTTTCCAGAGACCCTTTCAGCTCTCTTCAGTCTGTAAGTTTTGATTTGATTTCAAGGGGCAGTCAAGAGAACGGAGCATTACAGGTGCTAAATCTTTAACTGTCCAAGAGTCTTTAATTTGAGCTATCTTCTGGCAAGTTGACTTACATTACTTGAGCAGACTGGACATTTCAGAGATCAGTGGGAATGTGTTTTCCTAGCAAGTTGCCCTGTTTTACCTTGCTTCACACTGGATTTGACTTGTGTCTGTAAATGTACTTATAAAATTAAAAAAAAAATCTGTGTATAGCAAAGTTTTCCAGAGACCCTTTCAGATCTCTTCTGTCTGTAAGTTTTTGGCCCTGCCCCCAAGCACACTGTTCAGGCTGGTCTTTTTCATTTCTCTACTGGGGAGAGGAGGATCTTAGGGTTGTGTGATAGGGTTGTGTTCTACTATATGTTGAAACCTGTCTGTTGTATTCTTCTTCTGGGAGGGGGATCACTGTCATGTGGACATAAGCATTTGAATTGTAAATGGAGAAGTGTTGTTAAATGTTTTGTAATCTTGGAGAAAATATGAAAGAGCTATAAGGATCAATTGTAAACGAGGCAATAAGGAACTATGTTAAAGGTTTTAAGTTTTGTTGAGGTTTTTCTGAAATGTTTGTTATTTATTGATTTTCAAAAATCTTTGTTGTTTTATGTTTACATTGTTCTGTTCTGCTAAGGTTTTGGAATCTAGGTTATTGGGATCAATTTTAAACAAGATGACAATTAAGGAACATTTGTTAAGGGTTTTGTTGAGGTTGTGTAATCAGGGATAAGGTGAAAATGGACTATTTTGCTTAATTTGTAAACAATTTACATACCTCTAAAATTTCCCTATACCCCCAACAGTATTTATAGTCCACTCCCGGTTCTGTACCTTTAAACCTCCATATTCACCCAACTGTATTTATTTCCCCACCTTCTCCACCACCCCACTGTGATGTCCTCCACTACTGTTATTGGTCTCTCTCTCTCTCTCTCTCTCTCTCTCTGTTTACTCCTCAGTCTCTGTTTAGCCTTTGATTTTGGTGCATCAGTCCTAACCTTTGAACAACTTACTCTGAAGCATACCCAGCCAACCATCTGCACAGGAATGATACCACCTAGGCCTGCTTGTGGCCTGCTTCTCTCCTGTCCATCTGCTGCCCTAGCTTTCATCAGCTCCTGTGACTGGCACCATCTCTTCCTTCACCTCTCTTCCCTCTCCCTCTGGGTCCCATCTCTCTATGTCCCCCTCTGATCCAACCTTCATGCTGCCAGCCTCCTTCTCTCTGATGACATAGTAAGTAACACTGGCCCTGTTTCTTCACCCCCTTTAAACACTCCTCTATCCTATAGTCATCCTTTATGGGATATTAAGCATGGTCTAAAAATTGACTATATGGATGTGAGCAGCCTTCTTCCGACAACAGCTGAGCTGGAGGCCTAGGTCTCTCTGTACACTCCCAACATATTGGGCATCTCAGAGACCTAGCTAAAGAGCTCCACCCATGACCAAAACTGCTCCCTATCTGGCTAAACTTTCCTTTGCCACAATCACTCTACCTCATGCCATGGTAGATGTGTACTTCTGTAATACCATAACTACTACAGTGCTATACTCCTTAGTCAGTCCTCCAGTGACCTCCCTTCTGAGTGGCTTGTAGCTGAACTAACAGTTGCCACCAATAAGAAGTTGCTTGTTGGGTGCTGCTGTAACCCACCGAATGCTGGTGTCCTTGGGCTAGCAGCCCTCCTGAACCTTCTTGCACCACTTTTCCCTGCAAGAGACTCCGTTCTTGAAGGAATGTTCAACATTGACTGGGACATGAACATGCTGTCTGTCTGCAACTCTATCATACAACAACACAATCTCACCCAGCTAATTACCTCTCGTAAATGCCTTAATTTTCAGTCTAACAAACACACTACCCTGGGCTGGTGCTGATGACTCGAGCAGACAAAGTTGCCCATGCCAGCACACTGTCTGATGCCATTAGCGACCACTCCCCCATCTACTGTGTCTGGTGTACGAAACCCCCCATCCCCCACCTAACTTCCTCACCTTCAGCAATTTCACTAATTTTGACCCACTCAGGCTTCAGGATGACCTCAGAGCCCTTGACTGGACTGTCCTTGATGGTACCACTAATGCTGACCTTGCACTAGACATCTTTGTCTCAGCTCTGTCTCACAGCCAATGGAGTCATCAGTATCCAGCCCTGGGTAGTGTGTTTGTTGGACAGATTGTTGAGGTGTGTTTTAGAAGGGAAAGGCTGTGCAAAAGGAGTGGGGGTATCCTTATCTATGCTTAGTCTGATCTAGCTGTTACTGAGCTTTCTGTACCTGAGTCTGGATCTCAAGCCATGGAGTCCCTATTCCTCTCCCTGATCATGGGTAATGCCAAGAAGCTTATCATTGGCTATGCCTATCTCCCACCAAACAAGGCTCCCCTAGGCCTTCCATCCTTTATTGCTTGTCTTACCAATCTCCCTCATCATGACCTTGTGCTTTGTGGTGACTTCAGCACTTACTGGCTTAGCTCCGCTGCTGACAAATTAGGTTCATCACTCACTGACTCCAACCTATCTCAACTCATCATAGACCCAACTCACATCAGAACCAAAACCGGCAAATATTCTCTGCTTGACTGGGTGACTACTAATTGCCCCCTGAAGGTAAAACCAGCGGGTGTACTTTCCGATTGTATAAGTGATCATTTTCCCACTCTTTGTGTATGGAAAAATAATTGCCCCAGCCCCCCCATGATCTCACTTGTCTATGACATGTCAAGACTTGATACTGATAACTTTATCAATGCTATTTCCAACACTGACTGAGGATGTATCAAAACTCTCCCTGATATTAAACAAGCTCTGGATTTCTTTATTTCCACCTTTACTCAAATTGTTGATAAGCTTGCTCCTCTGAAAAAATACAGGTCTAAGGGTGTCAAGGCCCCATGGCTCAAAAAGGACCTTAGGATTCTTATGTCCTCCTGTTACTGTGCTTGGCAGACCTACAAAAAAGTGGTCTGCCTTCTGACTAGCAACTTTATAGGCAACTCAGAAATAAATACAAAAGCTCTGTACATAAAGCAAAATACCACCACTACAAGATGCTGCAAAGTGAACACCTTTGCAGTCCTAAAGCATTCTGGAGACAGATCAATTCCTTGTTCAAAGGGAAAGCCAATGAGCTCCCAAGTTCACTCACTGCCCAGGGCACTACCCATATTGATCCCCTTTTGACCACCACTGTATTCCTGAATTCTTCACTGACCTTGACAGATACACTTCACTTTTTAATAACTCCCCATTGTGCCTCTCTGTCTGAGTCTCCCCCAACTACCTAGGAACTCATCTCTCTTTCCACTTGAAGCTGCACACTACCAAGGAGGTTCAGAGGCTTCTAGCTAGCTTGAAGAAGGAGAGCTTGTCTGGTCATGACACCCTCAAACCGAAGTTTTTCAAACTAGGTACTCCTGTCCTCGCCCACCCAGTATAAGATCTTCTTAATTGCTCCTTCCTTTCAAGTACTGTCCCTGACAAGTGAAAGGTAGCGGTAGTCATACCTGTGTATAAGGAGGAACCCAATTAGGTAGCTGAAAACTTTAAACCAATATCCATGCTGTGCCCCCTGGCTAAAATACAGGAATGTATAGTTTATAATCATCTGCAGACTTATTTGGAATACCACAATCAACTCTGTCACTACCAGCATGGATTCAGAAAGAATCATAACACCCTCACAGCTTTGATTAAAGTTACCACAGATATAATACAGGTCATGGATTAATATTCTGCAGTGGGTGCTATCTTTATCAACCTGACAAAAGTGTTCAACCTGGTGGATTATGGTCTTCTGCTACAATGGCTTCTCATGCTTGGTCTTGATAATAGTGCCCAGGGTTGGGTCAACAGTTATTTGTCCTATCTAGCCTTAGATCTGTAACTTATGGAGTGCCACAAGGCTCTATTCTTGGGCCTGTGTTGATCTCCCTGTTTATTTATGACCTGCCAAGCAAATGCAGTGGTGCATCTGTGCACCTCTATGCAGACAATGCCATCCTGATGTTAATCTAACAAACAGTGACCTTGGCTCTGACTTCTCCAACCTAGAAAGCAAGTTCAGGTGAAATCTCGTCCTTAACACAAAAAAACTAAAAGTATGTTATTCTCTTACCCATCCTCCTCTCCTAGTACCCTCCCCCCACTTAATATCATATCTCTGAGTGGTGATGCCCTTTAATCTGTCCACACCTTTAAATACCTGGGCATCACCCTTGATTTCTCACTTTCCTTTAATGTCCATGTCTCCACTATAGTTAAATCCCTGAACCAAAATTTAGGTCTCCTCTACTGCATCTGTCCATTCCTCACCTCTGCCTCTTGCTTTAAAATTGCTTCCTCATCCCTTCTCCCTCTCCTCACCTATGGTGCTCATTTATTACCCATGAATTTTTGAATACTCCTACTGTTTTTGACTCTATGACCTCCTCAGGAAGACTGTTCCATGTATCCACAGCCCTCTCTGTGAAGAAATACTTCCTTACATTACCTCTGAGCCATCCCTCCTCTATCTTCAAATTGTGCCCACTTGTTTTTGCACATCTCTTTTTCTGAAAGATGCTACCCTCTTTGAATTTGTTGATTCCCTTGAGGTATTTGAAAGTTTCTATCATGTCCCCCATCTCCCTCCTTTCCTCAAGGCTATACATCTTTAGTTCCTTTAGTCTTTCTTCATATGTCTGCTGATGCAGACCCTGCATCATTTTGGTTGCCCTCCTCTGGACAGCCTCCACCCTGTCTATGTCTTTGCGGAGATGGGGTCTCCAGAACTGAACACAGTACTCCAGATGTGGTCTTACCAATTGTCTGTACAGAGGGCCAACAACTTCCTGTTTTCTACTAGTGATGCCTCTCCATATGCATCTCAGTATCCCTCCAGCCCTCCTTGCTGCCTTGTCACAGTGCTGGCCCACCTTAAGGTCATCTGATATGACTACCCCCAGGTCCCTTTCTATTTTTGTTGTTGTCAGTATCTCACCCCCCATTGTGTACTCTTCCCCTGGGTTTTTGTTTCCCAGGTGCATTACTTTGCATTTCTTTGCATTGAATCTAAGCTACCACACATTTGACCATTCCTCCAACCTTGCCAAGTCCCTTTTCATTCTTTCCACCCCACCTTGTGGCTCAACCCTGTTGCAGATCTTTGTGTCATCTGCAAAGAGACATATTTTCCCTTCCAGTCCCTCTGCAATGTCACTTATAAAGACGTTAAAAAGGACCAACCCTAGTACTGAACCCTGTGGTACCCCACTAGTAACCCTCCTTTCTTCTCTGTGGACTCCATTTACTATTACCTGCTGCATCCTGTTGTCCAACCTGCATTTCACCCAGGCTACCACCTTAGGACCCACTCCCAGGCTGGCTAATTTGTTTATTAATCTTTTGTGCGGGACTATGTCAAATGCCTTGCTAAAGTCTAGGTAAGCCATGTCCACAGCCCCTCCCAGGTCTACTGCTTTGGTCACGCAGTCAAAGAAATCAATTAGATTTGTCTAACGTGACATTCCCACTGTGAATTGATAAGCATTGGGTCCTGTGCCCCACTGGCCTCTAGGTTCCCAACAATTCTTTCCTTCAGAAGTGATTCCATCATTTTCCCTACCACTGAGGTCAAACTGACAGGTCTGTAGTTTCCTGCCTCTGTCTTGCTCCCACTTTTGTGAAGAAGAATCACATCCACCCACTTCCAGTCCTCAGGTACCACCCCATCCACCCAAGATGTATTAAAAAGGGTAGTCAGTTGTGTTACTAGTTCTTCCCTTAGTTCTTTTAAAATTCTGGGGTGAATCCCATCAGGCCCCACTGCTTTATCCACTTTCAGTTTTAAGAGTTCTTACAGAACCCTTTCTTCTGTGAAAGGACTAATATTAACCCCCCTATCCAGAGTGCTTCTGTTGACCGGATTAGGTATTTCCCCCTGCTTCTCCATTGTGAATACTGAGCTGAAGTATTCATTCAGTATCCCTGCTTTTTCACTGTTGCTCTCTGCCCAACAACCTTCTTCTTTGTTCAGCCTCAGTATCCCTGTCTTAGTCTTTCTTTGCTCCCTAATATACCTACAAAAGATTTTATCCCCCTTCTTAACCGAGTTGGCTATCTTTTCCTCAATTTGGGCCTTTGGTATTCTGACTGCCTTACCCACTTCCTTCTGCTTTAACTGGTACAGTTCTCTGTCCTGCTCCTTCTGTGTTTCCTTATAATTCCTGAATGACATCTTTTTTCCCCTTAACTTCCCCACCACTTATTTTGAGAACCATGGTGTTTTTCTTTCATTTTAAATTGTTTATTTGCTTCACACAAAGGCTTGTTGCCTCTGTGATGGCAGTTTTGATGTTTCCCCATTGCTGCTCCACCCCACCTTCTTGCCTGTTTGCTAGTGCTTTTCTGTGGCACTCTCCCATTTTGACAAAATCAGCCCTCCTGAAGTCCAGTACCTTCACTTTTGGGCGGCTTGACTCTACAACTAAGTTTATCATGAACCACACTGTTTGGTGGTCGCTTGTTCCCAGATGGCAGCCCACTTCAAGATCAGAGATCCTCGCTCCATCTTCATTTGAGAGTACCAGGTCTAAGATTGCTATCTCCTGAGTGGGTTCTAAAACTAGCTGTCTTAGGCATGCCCCCTGTAGGGTATTGAGAATGGCCCTGCTCTTAGACTGAGGCGTATCATATAGTAGGCTGGTTCGCACTGAGGGTCAACACCTGCCACCATCACTGTGACATCCTTTCTTCATTAGGTTGGCTACCCTATGAATCTAAACTGAGGTATTTCACCCTGAGTCTCATGCATAAGATGGTCCACAAATATACCCCTCCTTGCCTCAGTGTGATGGTCTTCTATAGACGAGCCCCTCATGCTCTCAGATCTGCCTCCCTCCCCCTTCTTATATGGCCTAACCTATGACTAGCCACTGCTCATAAGTCCTTCACTTTTGCAGCAGTTTCTGATTGGAACTCCCTTCCTCCTTCAGTCCTATCTTGCCTCTCTCCCCACATTCCAATCTGATTTGCTCACCTCTCTCTCTCTCTCTGCTGCTGCCAAGTGCTCCTGTTTCCGATGATGCTTATTCCTACTCCTACCCTTCTGTTTTCCCTTAGTTCTCCTCTGCCTGACTCGCTAACTTTGCTCCAGCCCCTGACTTTTACCCCGACTCCTCTTTATACTGTTCTGCATATGTTTCTATGTTTCTAATGGTGTGACCTTAACATGAGTATGCATAACTGTAATGTTTGTGTATGCCTAGCCTGTTTTGTTATGGTATGTTGATATCATTACTGTATATTGCTGTGCTTGATGATCATTGTTCTTTTACTATGATTTGTTTTTGCCACTGTAATTATCTTTCTGTGAATCTGAACTTTATTAGAACTATCCGTCAGTGAAATTGTTGTAATTGTTCTGTACTGTACTTCTTTTGTTGCTCTGCCAGGTCATCCCTGAAAAAGGGACTGTTATTGTCTCAGTGGACTTACCCGGTTGCCAAAATTCAAATAAATAAATAAATCCAAGACAGGCATTTCCCACTCACTTCATGCAGAATGCATGTGGGTGACACTCGTTGACTCACATCAGACCTTCTTAAGCTTATGAAGCATCATGACTCAAAGTAGGCTGACTATAAAGCTGCCCCCTTCCCCTCTCATTAGAATAGCTACCATCACCTGCAAAATCTCTGCAAGTGCCGTATACAATCTAGGAAATTGGCCTACTTCCAATCACTTCAATCCAGTCACCTAAGCAACCCCAGGCATTTCTGGTTCTCCATTATTGCCTTGCTCTCCCCCCACCAAACAGTCACCGTCTCTAAACAGACAACAAGGCTCCCTCACTGACCCATCTGAGATTGAGAATGCACTTATTCTAGCCCCACACTTCTTAAAACTAGTGGCCCAGGACATCACCTATCCACTCACCTACATCTTTAAAATCTCCCTTGCTACAGCCTCTGTTCCTTCTGTCTGGAAACAGGCCAAAAGTGTCTCCATTCATAAATCAGGTGACCCTAGTCTTATGGACAACTACCGTCCCATCTCCATTCTGCTCCATCTTGGTAAGCTCAAGAGAAGGCAGTAAACTACCAAATTACAGAGCACAAATCTAAATGTAATCTCCTTTGCCCTGAGCAACATGGTTTCTGGAAAGGGCACAGCACTACCAAGGCCCTTGCCATTTTCATTGACCATATGTTGAGGAATATGGATGAAGGGAAGCTAACTGCTGCAGTGTTTGTTGATCTGTCCAAGGCATTTGTCCTTGTAAATCACAACATCCTGATAGCAAAACTTGTTGTCCTTTGTTTCTCCCCTGCCTCTGCCTCCTGGCTCAGTAACTACCTCTCTTGTAGAACACAGATGGTCTGCCTTGGTGGTGTCACCTCTCCCCTCTCGCCTGTCTCTGTAGGTGTCCCCCAGGGTTCTGTTCTTGGCCCCCTCCTCTTTTCCCTCTTCAATAAGTCTCTCCCATTGGAAGGCCTGTCCTGTAAATCACTTCTCTTCACTGATGACTTAATACTATACCAAAGTGACCCCTCCCCCTCCTCTCTATCTGCCATTCTTACCAATGATTTCTGCAAAGCACATTGGTTCTCCACCAACAAACTGTTGGTCAATGCTGCCAAAACAAAGGCCATGCTTTTCAGTTCTAAACTCAGCCCTAGCCCACAATGGTGGCCTTCTAACTGTCAAACTCCCAGATGGATCTTCCCTTGCACTGTTCCTGCCTTCAAGTATCTGGGAAATCCTGGACCCATCCCTAACCTTCACTGACCACATTGCCTCATTGATCAGGTGCATCAGCCAGAAGCTAGGGCTCTGCTATCACATGATCAACCACCTCTCACTGAAAGTCAGGCTTGCTATTGCCCCATGGCAACCTCCTTCCCCTCCTTGACTATGGCTGCCCGCTCTACTCCCTCACCTCCATTACCAACCTTAACCACCTGGATACTACCTACAATCATATATTTCACTTTTTCCTCCTCCTCCCCTCTCCTCAGCCACAACTACACTCTTTACGAGGCCCTTAACTGGCTCCCTCCACAAGCATGATGCTCCTACCTGCTGGCACAGACCACTGCTGATACTTTGCATAATCCCTCCTACCCTCCACTATCTGTTCTTATCTGGCCTAGAACCTACTGCCATAATCTATATCAGTCTTCACACCTTCAACTAGAATGCCCTAACATAACTACATGGATGGGCCTAACAGCCTTCTCTGCAGCCAGACCCACACTATGTAATGACCGCCCCTCCTCCCTATGTTCCCCAGACCCACCTCTAAATCTAAATTCCCTGTTAAGAATGCACTTTATGTCCACTATTACCTGCATCAGCCCACAGGCCACTAAGGCCACTAGCATGGATTAACCTCCCTTGCAGCTCACCATTACCTCTCCTCCCTCTAGTGCTCCGCTCTACTCTCCTGCCCTGAATCCTATTGTTATTCTTTTTGTTGAATGATGGAGTGAGTAACCTTACCCTGTTTACCTAAATGTTATATACCTTGTTTGCTCAATTGCTGATGTATCTGGTACTGTTTACCTTATATTTTCTCTGTTAGCTTGGCCTACTCTGTTATGTTCCCTGTATGATTCACGCTGCTCTCTCACTGTATTTTCACATTGTTTGTGCCAGTTTTTGGCTCAAGCCATGCCTGAAAATGGTCTTCAGATCAGTGCACCAACCCAGTCACCAAATTAATTAATACATAAATAAATACATTGCCTGTTTCTTAGAATACTCTGAGGATATAGATTCTGAAGTAACTGAAAAAGTTCAGAAATATGAATCTGAACTACTTTACTACCTTACAAATACGTACTCTCAGATATGCCTGTATTTGCTGAAAGAAATTTACAGATGAATGATCCATTAACAAGTATGACATCAAAATAAAAGAGGCTGAACAGAAAAAGATCCAAAGGGCACCACTGATTATGCTTTGAAGCACATATCTAATGGGAGACATGAATCAGCCGATTAAAAACCCAGGTACAGTATATACTTAAACATAACAGAACTCACCCATTGGATTATACATAAGGTCACAGTAATTAAGATGGCAACTCTACTCAGTCAAGTGCTTTTAGAGCAATTGCCCGCCCTAACTCCATACAGAAGATAAGAATCTTGAGATTCCAACTGTCAGAAAACAAACACAATAGGGAAAGGGGAGCAAGAAGGTCACTTTAAATATTGAGCATCTTGAGAGTGTGGAGCCAAAATTTAATGGAACTAAATGTCACCAATGTCTCATCTCATCAATTTACAGACCTAGAGTTGTCTCTTTTCTAAATAGTGATATAAAAATACTAGATAAAGTACTAGCTAACAGAATGCGGTTGGTCTGGGATGGGTTAGTTGGGCCAGCTCAGGTGGGTTTTATGATGGATCATCTATCCAGTGACCATCTACACAAGCTTCACTGTCTGATGTCTGCATCCAGAGAGAGCAGTACTAAATCTATTCTGGACCCCCTGGATGTGGAAAAAGCTTTTGACCAGCTTTTTTATTTATAGTTCTAGAAAAATTTGGATTTCCAGTGGAGTTCATATTTTGGATTAAGGTGTTGTATAGCAACCCAGCCACCCAGGTTTAGTGTAACAGTGGGCTCTCTAGTCCTTCCCACTGCAACAAGGGATGAGGCAGGGTTGCCCACTTTCCCTTTTTCTTTTTAATCTCTTGTTTCAGCCTCTAATTCACTATCTTCAAAGTAACTTGACTGTGAAGGGAATCCTACATGTTGGGGACTAATATAAATTGTTTGCTTATGCAGACAGCCTTCTTTTACATATTGAGGATCCCTCCACTTTTATTCCGGCTGTATTGATTGAAATCCATTGGTTATCAGTTTTTGCTGATTACAAATTAAATACAGAAAAAAACGAAGTTTTGCTCATTAATATATACATCAACAAGCAGGACATTTTGGATAAGGGATTAGCTTGGGAACCTAAAGTGTTAACATATTTAGGAGTTTGTCTAACTCGAGTTCCCTCAGCATTAATTAAGGAAAGTTTTATACTTCTTTTGCAAATGATCAAGTCAGATTTCCAGCATTGGGTGGCCTTGCCTCCTCTCTCTCTCTCTCTTTGAGGAAGAATTAGTGTGATCAAGATGAATATTTTACCTCATATTTTATATCCCCTTAGTATGCTTTGTACCTACCATCTTAAGTCTGGGTTTCTGTGCCTACAACACCTGATCAATGACATTCTGAGGCAGGGAAGAGCAATTAGATGTGCTTATTACAAGTTAACTATCCCAAGATAAGGGAGGTTTGCATCTCCCTAATTTGTATCTATATTATCGTGCTCTCATCACTAATAAATTTTTTAGTGGGGTCATTTGGCAGCTAAAGCAAATGAAACGTACATCCCACTTTGGTTGACTATCAAAAATGGTTATGTCAAAAGTCAGGCATGCAGTTAAGAAGTCTGCTTTATTTGCATCTGTCAATTCGCTCCCGACAATCCAGATACCATCAACTCGCTCCCGACATTTCACTCCTGCAGCTTCTCCACCCTATGACAATTCACTCCCAGATCTCAGTTTGTTAAAAGCCCTTACCAGGTTGATGATCAGTCAGTCATGCACCATGTTGTTGTCATTGTCAATGTGTGACATTCTGTCTGTAGCTATGGCAACCATCCATTTCTGGAAGCACACAAGATGCAATTCCAAATCCAAGAGCAGAAAGCAATTGCATATAGGGTGAGCTAAAAGCAAAATCTTTATGTAGCAGTGGTACAAACACTTTTTTCTAAGATAACTAACATCTGATTGAGATAGTCAGGAGTGAGTTGACACAGATTGAGTTGACAGAGGAGCGGGTTGACGGTGGAATGTACTGCTGGGAGCAAGTAGTCATGGTATGAATTTTCAGGAGAGAGTTGTCATGTATGCCTGCCCACCACTTTGAAGACCACACTTTTATTCTGGTCCTTGAGAGCCTTTCAACAATTATGTATTTATTTTGTTCAGGATTGGATGAAAGCTGCCAGTCAGCCATTTTGTTATGTAATTCTAACATATTGATTGGCCATGGTCTAATACCTATGGCCGTTGGCCTACAACTTCACAACGTTCTTGCAATTCTTTCCTGGACAAGGGGGAGTTTATCTCCTCTCCTGTCTTTTGGGACCATTTTTCCATACCACTTGTAGGTTGTTTTAAATATCTTCAACTTAAATGGGCCATTTCCACTTATTTTGGCCCAGCCCCACCTCTATCTGAGCTGAATATGGACCTTTATTTCAACATGTCTCTTGCAACACAAGCCCACTTGGTATCAAAATTGTATAAGCATTTTCAAATCATTGATCCTGCTCAACCCCTAGGAATCTGTTACTATAGGTAGCAGTCACTTAATATTTCTAAGGATCTTAATGTTTGGTTGTCTATCTGGTGATCTTTGTATAAGTATATTAAGCACGATCATTACCATCTGATTCTATTCCAAATGTGCCATAATTAAGCAATAAGGCATGACAGGATGTGGTATATCATTGGATATCATCACGCCTCGGGTGGTTGGACACGAGGCCACAGGCTGAGTGAGTCCAACCATCTGAGAAGTGACAATAACCCCTGATATACCACACCCTTGAGTGACTTATTACTATTATGAACTGGAATAAAAGTTTTATCAGTAAAAATATAAAAAAAAAAAAACTTAAATCCATTTCAAAATACATTCTTTGAGGTGTTGGAGGAATACGTTTTAATAAAATAGTTCCTGAAGACCTCTAGACAGCAGGTGACACTGTTGTAAGTTGAGTTCCTGGAGGAGGTGAACTGTGTGTCTCTCAGTCAGCACCAGGAATTGAACTGTGTTGTTTTTGCCTTTGTCCTTAGTCCCAATGTCTCAGTGAAGATGTGTGTGGTTTTATTTTATTTTTCTGAAAAGTTTATGTGTGGCAAGGATGAAGCAGCGATGTGAATGACAAAGGATTTGTTGCAGTAAGTCACCCAGAGCAGTTGTTGAAAGGTGAAGCAGCTGTTTTGGTGATACAAGTGTGTGGGACAAAAAAGCAAGCATAGTGTGGTGAGGTTTGGGGTTGTTTCTTTATGTTTGATTTGAGGAGTTGCTAGAGCTGTGCGTAGTGTCATCGTACTCGATATGGTGAGTGGCCGTAGGTAGCTTTTATTTGGTGTGGTGGTGTTGGCCAGTGGTCTGTGGATATTGGGTGACTGTTTTTGTCTATGGTTAGTTGGGGGGCAGTGTTATTTATTCAGTTGCAGTTCTTGATGAGGATTTGCTGTGTGATTTATTATTTTTAATAGCGGCCATCTGCAGGACCGATTTGTTCTGGGTGGTGGGACCTGGGCAACATTGTGCTGAAAGGAATTTGTTGCCAGTGAGGAGGCTGTTGGTCAGAGGCTTTTTTAAGCAGTGATGATGTACTGTAGCTAGATATCATCACGGCTTCAAAGAGCTGTCAGCCAATCAGCTTCCTTGAATTTTTTGATCCAGTTCATAATATGTATTATACCCTCGCACGATTGCACTGGATGGGCAAGCTCACCTCCCCAGTTTGTACTAGATATAAAACTACAGATGGTCATCTTAAACATATGCTATAGGATTGTGCTAAAGTGGTTCCCTTTTGGATAGCTATAAAACATCACTGAATCAATTTTTGGGCTTAGATTCTATTTTACCCCAGAAGTTTATTTAGTGGGTCTTTACCCATATTCTCTATTTGGGCCATGAAAGACCTATATGCCATTGGTTTTAGAAACAGACAAATTCATAATATTGCATCATTGGCTAGATTATGTCCTACCCTCTTATAGGGAATGGCATCAGGAGATTCTTCAGGCTTTAACTATAGAAAAACAGCTTGCTTCCCTGCATCATCATACACAGGGTTTCCAGGAGAGGTGAAAACCACTTTATGCTTTATTATCTGTGGTGGTGAGGTCATAGGGGGTGAGTTCAACTTGTTGTCTGTCCACATTCTCTTCCACTGCCTGAGCTCCTTATTAGAATATTATAATACTACACTACTTTTTCATTATTACACTGTTTCTCCATGTTATGTTTATCACTGACTGGTTGTGCCTTGGGGTAATGTTTGGGGGAAGGAAGGGTTGAGGGTTTGTTTGGTTTGTCTTGTTATTGGAGTTGTAGAGCTTGTTAATTTTATGTTGTTCTTTGTTTGGTTGTTGTATTTTTCATTTAAATTTAATAAAGTGTACTTAATAAAAAAAAAGACATAGGGCAGAATTCACAAAGCATATGCACTGAGTGCAAATGGATGCACCAGCGCAACACAAAAATGTGCCATGGCACCATTCAGAAAGGGCAGTGATGCCCCAGAGCATCCCAAATGTGCTGCACCAGACCAGATGCACCAGAGGGTGAAAATAATGATATGCGGCACATCTGGAGGGGGAGTGTAGCTGCATATACAGCGCAGAGCCATTCACAAAGCAAAACGAATGTACAAACATGGCACTTTTAAAGTGCATCTACCATCACCTTAAGGAGATAAGTATAAAAGAAGTAGACTTACATGCAAGCCCCCAGCAGGCAGACTGCAGCAGCAACAGGCAGAAGAGCAGCAGCAGAACATGGGCCACAGAGATGGATGGTGCACATTTCCTGATGGTGAGAATGAGAATGGAGATGAGAGACGGGCAAACCAACAATGTGGTGGCAGAAGACACTATAGGTGACCTGCCGTATGGCAGTATCTTGCCAGACTAACATTAAAACAACTGATGCACCCAGAAATATTTGGCTGATACCACCTGAACAGGGCTTTTCTGAGGCAGCTCTGTTAGCTGTGCCATGATGAAATGCAGGCACCCACTGGAAGGGGTCATCCCATATCAGTGGAGACAAAGGTGACAACAGCAATGTGCCTGCTCACCACAGGAACCTTCCAGAGGTCAGCTGGAGACACTACTGGCATATACCAGGTGTCATCATCCAGTCTCCTAACACAATTCCTCACTGCACTGCTCCCACATGCTTTGGAAGTCATCTGCTTCCCAAGCACACAGGCAGAGTGGACAGTAGCCATGCAGCAGTTCCACAGGGTGGCAGACATGCCAGGCATCATAGGGACCATTGACTGCACCCATGTGGCAATCCATGCACCACCTGGTGAAGAGACCATGCCACATAGGAACCACAAGGTGTTCCACTCCATCAACTGCTGGGTGGTGTGCAATGCCACAAGGTGCATCAGCAATGTCTGTGCCACACACCCTGGAGGTACACACAATGCCTTCATATGGTACCAATCCACCTTGTTTCACTGGTTTGAGACTGGAGACATACCCAGCGGCCACCTAGTGGGTGAGTGGGGTATGCATACATGCCCAAGAAGAGGACACCATGGCAATACAAATGACAGGTGGGAGAGCAGGTGTGCATGTGCTACAGCAGGGCCTGTGCAGGGGGAGGTGCACTGGTGTGACAATGGAGGTGAGCCTGCCGAGAGAACTGCGCACACGGCATGGGGGACAGTCCAGTGTCACAGCACAACATGGGAAGTGAGGTGATGCACAACAGTAGGCACGAATGGCAGGATGGAATGCACCACAGACAGCCAGGCATAGGTGACCACTGGGCAATGGAGGGCAGGCAATGCCAGATGGGACAGGTGTGGGCAGCCATGACAGCATGCATGGGCAGGTACAGGGCATCTGAGTGCAGCCAGGGAATGCAGTCTCTGGTGTGTGCAGAATGGTCCCAACCCACCATAGGGGAGGGAGATGCACTGGGGGGTGCACCACAGGGACAGGGTGGACAGTCAGCAGCTGCACCAGTGCATTATGGTGGAAGAGGGGGCTGTGGTACACAATGCACATGTATGTGAGGTTGTAACAGCATGCTCTTGACCCCCACAGGTGATGCAGCGTACTCCCTCTGATCCTGGCTCCTAACAGCCTTCCACTGACCTGGCCCAGAGGTGGAGGAGTGCTGCAATAAGGCACACATTTCTACGTGCGCCATCATCTAACATGTGCTTGGCATGTTGATGATGCACTTTAGGTGCCTGGATAGGTAAGGTGGTGCCCTATAATATAGCCCAGAGAAGACCTGTGGAATATTCCTGGCATATTGTATGTTGCACAGCACGGCCACTTACCGTAGAATAGCTGTCAAGGCTGAGGAGGGCAACAGTTCTGGGGAGGAGGAGGGGGAGACGGAGGATGCAGCAGAGCAGGGGCCCTGTGGTTAACCTCCACTGGCATGCAGGGACCCACACCTGGTCGCCAGGTCCCAAAGATACAGGCACACCATCGTGGAAGATCACTTCAGAGGATGCAGGTGAGTAACACAGGTGGGACAAACACAGCAACCCCCAACCCACACACCCACACACACCCATACACCCACACACCCACACACACACCCATACACCCACAAACACACTGGAGCCACAGGACCACCGACGCCACATGGTGCCACCCATACAAGCACCTGTGCTTGAGCCAGTCCACTGTTGGCCATGTCCCCCAAGATTTGTGTGACATCTGGACCATCATCATCATTTTCCCACTGCATACTGAATGCCAGCACCAACAGGTCATCTGTGATGTCCACCCTGTCCACTGAGTTGTCATCAGCCAAACCCAGAATGCTGACCAGCCATGATCGGTCCTGGCCTCCAGCCATGGCACTGGTCACACAGGGGATAGATGGCCCTTTTTACTACTGGTGCTGTGGCCGGGGATGAGGCAGCATTAGAAGGGCCCAGCATGGCATTGTCCACAGTGCCAGCTGCAGCCCAGTGTGATGGCCCAGCAACCTCCCCCACAAGGCCATTGTGTGCACTGGCCACCATGGCAGCACCCGTGAGGTGTTGTGGAGCTGTAAAAGAAAGAAGGAAAACATGGTTACTGACATGTGTGACTGTTGCATTCAGACAGGCATGCACAAGGGTACATGCATGTGTGCCACAGGTGCAGCTGGCATGTCATGCAGGTGACAGTTGACCATGGGGCACTGATATGGCCAAGCACCAGTGAATGCAGGCATGCACAGGAGCCTATACAGGCACCCATAGACATGTGTGTGACCAGCCCAACACCCTGGACACCATCTGCGGGGATATCATCCCAGATGACCGCCAGCACCACACACAACAGTCAGGCCCCCAGTCCCCCCCTGGGCTGTACATGGGCTGCTTGTTGTGCGTCTGCACCACACAGTTGACAGATGGGGCATACAGCTACATGATCAGTGCACACAGGCACATGGTCACCTAGCATCCCACTGTGGGGATGGTCAGGGCACCCATGGCACACACACACATGGACAGGCACAGTTCCTGGGACATGTATACTCACAGAGCTGTGATTGACTGCCACTTGTCTGGAAGCCAGCTCCCTGCACAGCTGTCCAGCCCATGCTGGCCACCAGCAGCTCCTCGGTGGGTGTGAGGCACACTCCTTTCTGCGGTACATCCCCTGTCCCACCCAGGGAGGCCTTGATGTGTGCACCTTCTCCTTTGCCCTCCTTTTGTAGTTGTTGAAGTGCTTCTTGAACTCCTGAGGTGTTCTGTTAAACTTCTCCTGGGCATTGACATGCCTTGCCACTGCCTCCCAGCCCTCATCCATCTGCTGGTGGCAGCCACCCCTGCCAGCCAGGATGTCCTGCCATATAGGTAGGCCTTTATCAGTGCCCTGTCCTCGTCCACCATGAAATTTTGATGTCTTTGTCTAGGAGCTGCATCCTGTCTGGACATAGTGGCTTCTGTTGGTGACAATATACAGGCATTAGCACAGTACAGGCAACTAGGAAAGTGTGCAAGCACAGTGGCTGGCTGCTACAGGATCACAGCACTCTGTTTGCATATCTCCCAACTTCCTGCATTCCATATCAGGGACAAGACAAAGAACAGTCAGGGACAGGTGGCCAATATCAGGGACAAAATGTTAACAATGGTAATTGTAGCTAACATGTCCTGCTACATTGTCTGGCATTGTTTGCCAGGTACTATCTGAAAGGAAGCTAGACTGTAACACACATCTGGCAGTCTGTTGTACTATGATTCCTTACTCATCGACACCAGTCCCCCAACTGTAGCTTGAACAGTGGAACACAGTGAGGTACATTCAGGAATGTGTCTAAGGAACAGGAACAGTTGAGAGATATGCCTGTATGCCCTAAAATCCCCACTTTTATATCATGCTGACACACTGACTATGGTAGAATGTAAACAGACCTACCTTCAAGGATGCAATTTCTGTCGGTGACCTGAGCTCTGTGGAGGTGCATTCAGGAGCATTTATAGCTCAGTACATGCAAATGAGAGTGGGAGCAATTGTAATGAGAAGCTAAACAGGTGAGATGCCCCTGAATTTTGCAATGAGTTGATTTCAGAGCATTGTCTGTGAATTTGCATAATTTCCCCCAGTTCATCTCAATCAGCAGTGCACAACTCATTCATTGAGTGCATCCCCTAGGGCGCATTCCCTGCACATGTACGGTTGACCTAGGGCATTTCCTGAATGCAGCACAAGTGTCACAGTGCACCTCCATGCATGTACAATGCAAGATCAGTTGCATGACAGGCTTAGCACTACTGGTCCAATGATTCTGAATGCACGATCGGATGCGGCAGTTCATACAGGTCCCGATGCATCTTTGGTGCTGTGCTGCATGTCTCATTGAGTGTGTGTATTGTGCTTTGGCATGACATGGCAACAATGTGCACCTGTAGTGCATGGCACAAAACTGGCTGTGTGTGCTGCAATAGTGCCCTGTGAGTGGCATTGTTTGTCACTCAAAATATGGTGGATATGTACGGAATGTGCATGCACAAACATGTCATGATCCCTGACCCTAGTGTCCCACCTGTGCAGTGCACTGTGAGTAAGCACGGTGACGTGCAATAGGAGGCAATCGCGCATTGCTATGCTGCATTCCAGTGTTGTGTGGTGTGGTGCACAATGGCCAATCACACATGTTGTGCGACTGGGCTGTTGCACACCAGCAGCCTAATTTGTGCACACCTGCCCAAGAGACACAGAGAGTACACATGCCACATTCTCAGGCAGCAGGGATCAGGGCCATGAACTGGGGGGAGGTTGAGCTGATCAACCTTGTGGCACTGTTGATGCGTGTGGAGGTACAGCTGTTTGGCTCTGATGACCTCACAGAGCCATGCTCAGCAATGTGGGCGAGGGTGTCAGAGTGCCTGTTGCACAGGACTGGGGTTGAGCACACAGGGGAGCAATGCAGGCACTAGTATGGGGAGCTGCAGTGCTGGGACCCAGACAGGCTCCAGAACCTCCGAGATCATGCACTCATGGGTGCAGTGCCATGCTCAGGTAAGTCACATCACCCTACAGTTACACAGGCAGGGGTTTCTATATGGGGGGGCTGCTGCAATGTCCACCACCACACATACACACATGGCATGCCGTGCCCCTTTGGCTTATGGGGTGCAGATTTGGCCACTGTGCATAGCTGTGTGCATCATGGTTCAAGTTAGGTGAGTGCATGGACACTGTGGTGGATGCAGTGTGGTACAGCCATTGGCTTGACACACATCCAGCTGCACACACACACACACACACACACACATGTTGAGCATGGGCTGGGGTGATGTGTGTTGCTGCACGCTGACTGGGGCACCTTTAATGGGGCACTGTGGGGGAGGATCCATCACTGCGTGCTGGCATCAGTGTTGTTTCTGTGGGCCCCGGGGGGGGGTTACATACCTACCACCACCTCATGGTACTTTTTACTTGTGTTCCCCTAGCAGGGCCAGCAAACAGGTAGAGGGCTGCAGCACTGGTGGAGGCCAGGCTCGCTAAGATTGGTGGTGGAGCCCAGGGACAAGGTCGTGCGGGTGCAGGTGAGTGTCCTTGTGCATCCTCTGTGTGTTTATGGGGGGGTGCCTACTGCAGCCCATTGTCAGCCCTTGTGTATGTCCATGTGATGCATGTTACACACATGCATGGGATATGGCCATGGTGGAGTGTGCTTGTGCCACAGGGCACATGTCCCCTGTGTGTCTATCTACCTTGTACACATCTTCCGCATACAATGTGCACACTGTGGTGCTGCAGTGGTGTTTGGATGGGGCCTGCACACTTTTTGCAACCTTCTGGAATCTGCACATGCTATGTGGAACATGGCAGCATGAACCTCTTTGCCTACCTCTACATGCACATGTGGGCCTTGTGCTGTCTGAGTACCATTGCACGGTCACAGTGTGGCACTGTTTGCCAGCTTGTTGCTGGTGTGCTGTGTGCCTGGTGGGCTGTCAACCATTGCCGTGGTGGCTGCCTCCTGCACACTCATGTGGTGGGCAGGGGGGCAGTGTGGAACATGGCACTTAGTATCTGTTGTCTGTGTCCCCACTGTAGGTCCATGGAGAGTATGGCCAAGTGTGCCAGGACATCAGTGAAGACAAGTTGTTAAGCAGCTGGCAGGGATGCAGCTCCAGAAGGCACTGAGGAGGATTATTCCACCACTGTACTGGTGGTAGAGGGGAAGCTCCTGCAGGCACGCACTATACTGGTCCAGGATGTGTATGGCACTCTCTGCTGTACTGCACAGTGCACCTCTGCTGCTGTGGCCCAACTTAGCAGGCACCCCTGTGCATATCATCCATGCCTGTTGGACCCCTGTGTGGGGTGTGTGTCTGGTGCTTCCAGGTGTGCCCATGTGTGCTCTGTCTGTTCCCCTCATCTGCTGTGGCCACTCTCTGGCACTCTGGCCATTCCCTGTGAGTCTGTTCCCCTGCACCCTTTGCACCACTGCTGTCTCCCCCTGTTGCTCCTGTATCCCTTGTTTACTTGTTCTGTATTCTGCATTGTGCAGTCCAGGGTGCTTCTGTGCATCCCGGTTTTGCTGGGCCATCTCAGGTTGCAACATGGTGCTTCAGTGCGAGTCACAGTGGGGATGCACACAGTGCATCCTGTGGTGCTTCTTTCTATGAATCCCACTATTTGGGGATGGCACATATCATTTGCACCTTGCGGATCTGCTTTGTGAATCCTGCCCATAGAGTTAGTGGCCCATACTAATGCTCTTGTTTGCTACCATTACATCCTTAAAACTTTTGACACTAATTCATTTACATAAGTTTATTAGGACGCATTTACTAACAGTCATTTATAATTCTGTAATAAGAACATAGTGTTGACTAGGACTCAATGAATAAATCCATCACTAGTAAACCTATGGACATTGGTTCAAGTGAGTTGATACTTAGGCAGGATTACTCCAACAAGTTAGAAAATAAATCAAACTTTTGTCCTCCTTCAGTCACAGAAACATGGTACACACAAAACTATGAATGGGATGTAAACATACCAGGATACACTATTTACAGGAAGGACAGGTAGGGTAAAAGAGGAGGAGGAGGAGTAGCTCTTTACATAAGGGAAGGAATCAAAGCAACAGAACAAAATGGTAAACAGGGAGGAGAAGAAGCACTGTGGGTCAATATGGAGACAGGCAATGACACCACAATCCGCACAGGGGTTGTATACATACCCCCCCTCTCAGGGGGAGGAAATGGACAGAGAAATGATAGAAAGTATACTTAGAAAGGCAGAAAAAGGGGAGATATTGCTGATGGGTGATTTGAATATGCCAGATGTTAAAAGGAGTGCAGTTGCAGCAGCCACTTCGAAGAGTGGTGTTATTCTAGATGCCCTACAGGGGGCATGCCTTAGACAACTAGTGTTGGAACCCACTCGAGAGGGCGCATTCTTAGACCTGGTTCTCTCAAATGGAGATGGAGAGAGGATCACAGATGTAGAAGTTGGTAGCCATCTGGGAACTAGCGACCATCAAACAGTATGGTTCACAATAAACACAGCAATAGAGTCAAGCCATACAAAGGCGAAAGTACTGGACTTTAGGAGGGCTGACTTTGCCAAAATGGGTGAATGCCTAAGGAATGCACTAGCAAATGGGCAAGAAGGAGGGGTGGAAGAACAATGGGGAATAATAAAAACTGCCATCACAGAGGTAACAAGCCTTTGTGTGAAGCAAATGGACAAAACAAAATGATGTAAGAAACCACTATGATTCTCAAAGGAAGTGGCAGTGAAGGTTCAAGAGAAAAAGAAAGCATTCAGGAAGTACAAGGAATCACAGAAGCAGCAGGACAGAGAACTGTATCAGTTAAAGCAAAAGGAAGCTGGGAAGGCAGTCAGAACAGCAAAGGCCTAAACCGAGGAAACGATAGCCAGCTCTGTTAAGAAGGGGGATAAAACCTTTTATAGGTACATCAGGGAGCGAAGGAAGACCGAGGGAGGGATAGTGAGGCTTAATAAAGAGGGGGTGGGCAGAGGGTGACTGTGAAAAGGCAGAGATACTAAACAAATATTTTTGCTCAGTATTTACAAATGAAGAGGGGAAGGTACCTAAAACAAACAATAGAAACACTCTGGAAACAGAAGTTGATACCAGCCCATTTACAGAAGAAAGGGTTCTGAAAGAACTCTTAAAACTGAAGGTGGACAAAGCAATGGGGCCTGATGGGATTCATCCCAGAATTCTAAAAGAACTAAGGGTAGATCTAGTGACACCATTGACTACCCTCTTTAACAAATCATGGGAGGATGGGGTGGTACCCGAATACTGGAAGAGGGCAGATGTGATTCCCCTTCACAAAAGTGAGAGCAAGGCAGAAGCAGGAAACTACAGAACTGTTAGTTTAACCTCAGTGATAGGGAAAATGATGGAATCACTTCTGAAGGAAAGAACTGTCGAGTATCTAGAGGCAAGAGGAGCACAGGACCCAAGGTAGCTTGGATTCACAGCAGGAAGGTCATGCCAGACAAATCTAATAGATTTCTCTGACTGGGAGACCACAGTAGTAGATCAGGGAGGGGCTGTGGACATGGCCTACCTAGACTTTAGCAAGGCATTTGTCTCAGTCCCACACAAAAGATTAATATACAAGTTAGCCAGCCTGGGAGTGGGTACCAAGATGACAGCCTGGGTAAAGAATTGGCTGGAAAATAGGACACAGAGAGTAATAGTAAATGGAGTCAACTCTGAAGAAAGGGGGGTTACTAGTGGGGTACCGCAGGGGTTCAGTATTAGGACCGGTCCTCTTCAATGTCTTTATAAGCGACATTGTAGAGGGACTGGAAGGAAAAGTATGTCTCTTTGCAGATGACACAAAGCTCTGCAACAGAGTTGATTCACAAGGTGGGGTGGAAAGGATGAGAAGGGACTTGGCAAGGTTAGAGGAATGGTCAAATGTATGGCAGCTAAGATTCAGTGCTAAGAAGTGTATGGTGATGCACCTGGGAAACAAACACCCAGGGGAAGAGTACACAATGGGGGGTGAGATACTAACAACAACAACAATGGAAAGGGACCTGGGGTAGTCATATCAGATGACCTAAAGGTGAGAAAGCAATGTGAGACGGCAGCAAGGAGGGCTGGAGGATACTGGGATGCATAGGGAGAGGCATCACCAGTAGAAAACAGGAAGTTATTATCCCTCTGTACAGACAGCTGGTGAGACCCCATCTGGAGTACTGTGTGCAGTTCTGGAGACCAATCTCCGCAATGACATAGACAAGATGGAAGCTGTCCAGAGGAGGGCAACTAAAATGGTGCAGGGTCTGCACCGGAAGACATATGAAGAGAGACTTAAGGAGCTTAATATGTATAGCCTCAAGGAAAGGAGGGAGAAGTGGGACATGATAGAAACTTTCAAGTACCTCAAGGGAATCAACAAAGTCCAAGAGGGTAGCATCTTTCAAAAAAAGAGGTGTGCAAGAACAAGGGGGCACAATTTGAAGAGTGGGGGGTGGCTCAGAGGTAATTTAAGGAAGTATTTTTTCACAGAGAGGGTTGTGGATGCATGGAACAGCCTTCTGGAGGAGGTTGTGGAGTCAAAAACAGTGGTGGAATTCAAGCATGCATGGAACAGTCATAAGGCAATTCTAGGGGGTGGGGGTAGGAAGAAGTAGGCTGCTGGTTAACTAGGATCTGCAGCTTATCCATTAGGTGTGGAAATGGGCAGACTTGGTGGGCCAAGCAGTACTTATCTGCCGTCAAATTCTATGTTTCTATGATTGTGAACATTATCTTCTGAAGATCTAAAATGATCAATAATTATGGCCACATTTTAGTGGCAAAATGAATAGCAAAAGACAATCTATAAAACAAGCATTTTTCAATGCTGAATGTTTGCTTGCTAGCATTGACATTGCTAGTGAAGGAGTTAGAGAGAAGCATAATAGGAATGGCAGTACTGAACTAACACCAACCTCCAACCCACCATGGAGAGACTGAAAAGCATTGTGGGTATGCCTTTGGGTCATCGGCCATAACGCATACACCATTCCACCTCACCCCATCCTGCAGACACCGACAGGTGTCGCAGTGTGCTTTGGGGTCCTCATGCACTGGTGTGGGACACCCCCTAGTACTGCACTACAGTGTCACCACTGAATATGAGTCGTGGTCCTGAAGTGGGACACCCCCTTAATATTGTATAATGGTGTCACCATTGAATTTGAGCTCAGGTACTGAAGTGGAACACTCCGCTTCCCCAGTATTGCACTACTGTCACAAATGAATATGAGTCCAGATCCTGAAGTGGAACACCCCCTATTACTGAATAACAGTGTCACCAGTGAACATGAGCCAAGGTGCCGAAGTGGGACACCCACTAGTACTTCAGTACAGTTTCACCATTGAATATGAGCTCAGGCCCTGAAGTGGGACACCCCCTAGAACTGCACTACAGCGTCACCATAGAATATGAGCCCAGGTACTGAAGTGTGACACCCCTAGTACTGCACTACAGTGTCACCATTGAATGTGAGCCCAGATTCTGAAGTGGGACAACCCCTTCTACTACACTGCAATGTCACTACTGAATATGACTCCAGATGCTGAAGTGCAACACCCCGTTGTACTGCACTACAGTGTCACCATTGAATTTGAGTCCAGATCCTGAAGTGGGACACCCCCTAGTACTGCACTACAGTGTCACCACTGAATATGAGTGCAGGTACTGGTGTGGGACATCCCCTAGTACTCCACCGCAGTGTCACCATTAAATATGAGTCCTGGTCCTGAGGTGAGACACCACTGGTACTAAATAACAGTGTCACCACTGAATATGAGCCCAGGTACTGAAGCAGAGGTTGAAATTAAGTTTTGCAGCCACTAACCAGCAAGGCAAGTGAGTGGGAAAATCCACTGACCCCACAGACATTTCCACTGGCCCAGTTGGTGTACATACTGTAGTGTTGCCTTCTCCAGTACAAGCCCAAAGGGCTAGTTAAATGAAAATCTTACTAGCCAATACAAAATCTACCAGCATTTGGCTAGTGGGCCAGTTCCAATTTCTACCCCTGCTGAAGTGGGACACCCCCTACTTCTGCACTACAGTGTCATCATTGAATATGAGCCCAGGTCCTGAGTGTGACACCCCCTACTACTGCATTACAATGACATCCTCTAGCACTGAATAACACTGCTATCATTGAATATGAGCCCAGATCTTCAAATGGGACATCCCCTTGTACTGCACTGCAGTGTCATCACTGAATAGGAGCCCAGGTACTGATGCAGAACACCTCCTAGTACTTTACTACAGTGTCACCATTGAATATGAGCCCAGGTCCTGAAGTGGGACACCCCCTAGTACTGAATAACAGTGTCACCACTGAATATCAACCCAGGTACTGATGCGGGACACCCCCTAGTACTGCACTACAGTGTCACCACTGAATATGAGCCCAGGTACTGAAGTGGGACACCCCCTAGTATTGCACTACAGTGTCACCATTGAATATTTGCCCTGGTCCTGAAGTGGGACACCCCATACTACTGAAAAACAGTGTCACCATTGAATATGAGCTCAGGTACTGATGTGGGACATCCCCTAGTATGACACCGCATTGTCACCATTGAACATGCATCCAGATCCGGAAGTGGGACATCCCAGTACTGCACTACAGTGTCACCATTAAATATGAGCACCGGTCCTGAAGTGGGACACCCCCTAGTACTGAATAACAGTGCCACCATTGGATATGAGCTCAAGTCCTGAAGTGGGACACCCCCTAGTACTGCATTACAGTGTCACCATTGAAAATCACCCCTGGTCCTGAAGTGGAGCACCCCAACATACTGCATTGCAGTGTCACCACTGAATGTGAGTCCAGATCCTGAAGTGGGACACCCCTTAGTACTGAATAACACTGTCACCATTGAATATGAGCTCAGGTACTGCAATAGGAGACTCCCTAGAACTACACCGCAGTGTCACCACTGAATATGAGTCTAGATCCTGAAGTGGGACACCCCCCTAGTACTGCACCACAGGGTCACCATTGAATATCAGTCCTGGTCCTGAAGTGGGACACCACCCTAGTATTGAATAACAGTGTCACTATTAAATATGTGCCATATGTAGTAAAATGGGACACTCCCTTGTATTGCATTACAGTGTCACCACTGAATATGAGTCCAGATCCTGTAAGAAACACCCCTTTGTACTGCATTACAGAGTCACCATTGAATTTGAGTCCAGATCCTGAAGTGGAATAACCTGTTGTATTGCACCACCATGTCACCATTGTATATGAGCTGAGTTACTGGTGTAGGACATCCCCTAGTACTGCACGACAGTGTCGCCACTGAATATGAGTCCAGATCTTGAAGTGGAATGCCCTGTTGTACTGCACTACAGTGTCACCATTGAATTTGAGTCCAGATCCTGAAGTGGGACACCCCCTAGTACTGCACTACAGTGTCACCATTGAATTTGAGTCCAAATCCTGAAGTGGGACACCCTCTTGTACTGCACTACAGTGTCACCATTGAATATGAGCCCCGGTCCTAAAGTGGAACACCCCATACTGTTGAATAACAGTGTCACCATACTACTGCACTAATGTCACCACTGAATTTGAGTCCACATCCTGAAGTGGAACACCCTCTTGTACTGCACTACAATGTCACCATTAAATATGAGCACAGGTACTGCTGTGAGACATCACCTAGTATTGCACCACAGTGTCACAATTGAATATGAGCCCAGGTCCTAAAGTGGGACACCCCGTAGTGCTGAATAAAAGTGTCACCATTGAATATGAACTCAGGTCCTGAAGTGGGGCACCCCCTAGTACTGCACTGCAGTGTCACCACTGAATGTGAGTCCAGATCTTGAATAACACCCCCTAGTACTGCACTACAGTGCTACCATTGAATTTGAGTCCAAATCCTGAAGAGGGGCACCCTCTTGTACTGCACTATAGTGTCACCATTGAATATGAGCCCAGGCCCTAAAGTGGGACACCCCGTAGTTCTGAATAACAGTGTCACCACAGTACTACACTAATGTCACCACTGAATTTGAGTCCACATCCTGAATAGGGACACCCTCTTATACTGCACTACAATGTCATCATTAAATATGAGCACAGGTACTGGTGTGAGACATCACCTAGTATTGCACTACAGTGTCACCATTGAATATGAGCCCAGGTCCTAAAGTGGGACACCCTCTAGTACTGAATAACAGTGTCACCATTGAATATGAGCTCAGGAACTGATGTAGGACACCCCCTAGAACTGCACTGCCATGTCACCATTGAAAATGAGCTCAGGTACTGGTATGGGACACCCTGAGTGCTACACTGCAGTGTCACCATTGAATATGATTCCAGATCATGAAGTGGGACGGCCCCCCCAATACTGAAGACTGACACCCACTAGTACTGAATAACAGTGTCACCATTGAATATGAGCTCAGGTACTGATGTGGGACACCCCCTAGTACTGCAGAAGAGTGTCACCATTGAATATGAGCCCAGGTACTCAAGTGGGACACCCCCCTCTCCCAGTACTGCACTACAGTGTCACCACTCAATATAAGTCCAGATCCTGAAGTGTGACACCCCCTAGTACTGAATAACAGTGTCACCTTTGAATATGAGTCCAGGTGCTGAAGTGTGACACCCCCTAGTACTGAATAACAGTGTCACCTTTGAATATGAGTCCAGGTGCTGAAGTGGGACACCCCTTAGTACTTGACTACAGTGTCACCATTGAATATGGGCCCAGGACCTGAAGTGGGACAGCCCCTAGTACTGCACTGCAGTGCACCATTGAATATGAGTGCAGATCCTGAAGTGGGTCACCCTCATATTACTGCGCTGCATTGTCAGCTTTGGTATGAATCAATATCTTGTTGTGGGACACCCACTAGTACTGCACTGTGGTGTCAGAATTAGGTATGCAGTGAACCAAGGTCCTAGTGTGGGACACCCCTCTAGTACTGCAGTGTCAGAGTTGAATATGAGTCCAGGTCCTGGTGTGGAATACCACCACTAATGCACAGCACTGGGTATGAGTCCAGATCCTGGTGTGGGACACCCCCTAGTACTGCGGTGTCAGCACATTAGTTATGAACCAATGGCCTGCTAACCCCCTAATACTATACTGCAGTGTCAACACTGAGTATGAGCACATGTTCCTAGTCTTGAACACACCCTAGTACCGAACTGCAGTGTCGGCACTGGGTATAAATCCATATCAAGGACTGTGACACCCCAAGTACTGCACTGTTGTGTCAGCATCGGCTACAAACCCAGATCTTGGTCTGGGACAGCCTCTAGTACTGCAATCAAATACCAGCATTGGCTACGGAAATGTGTCGTGGTTTTGGACACCCTCTAAAACTGCACTGTAGTGTAAGCATTAGGTATGGACCCAAATTGTTGTCTGAGGCACCACCAAAACAGCACTGTAGTGTCAGTAATGGTTATGAACCCAACCTAAGTACCCAGTGTGGGGCATCCCTAGAACTGAACGAAACTCTCAGCATTAGATATAAGCCCAGGTCTTGGTCTCAGACTCCCCCAGTGCTAAACTGTGGCGTCAGCATTAGGTATGGGCATAATTCTCTGGTGATGGACATCCCTAAATACAACACTGCAGTTTCAGGGATGGTTATCTGCCCAAGTACCCAGAGTGGGACTCAAACCCATAACTCTCTGGTCAAGTGGAGAGAGAGATACCACAGAGTCAGACTGACTCTAAATTACTCTTCTTGCAGCTGGCTTCCTTTTATGCATAGCTTGCTATTTTGAACCTGTCTGTGTTTCAGTGAATCATGTTTTGTTTATATTCCCCAGCACCCAGCTGAAAGTCAGCCAAAGAGTAAATTAAACCTGTACACTTCTTTTTTGTTTTGTTTTACCCACTTTTCCTACTTAAACGTCAGGTCTGTTCAGAGATCTTTTCAATACACTGCACTCATTATCTCCACATACTCAAATCATTACAAACCACTGGATATCTGTGCACTGGCTGTGGGAGTCTGTTTTGTCTGTTTTTGCTACTGTTGATTTTACCACACTGAATCCCTGTTACAAGACCCCTCACCCTCCTCAAAGGTAAGCAACAAATGGTCTGATGATCAGGAGGCATTGAAAGAAAATATAATGAAAACATGAAAAATTCACAAAGTTACAAGTATGCCTAGAAAATGCACAATACACACCCATAAGATGGTAATTTTTTGGAATTATTTAAACAAATTTTCAACATAAGCATTTTAGGACGTCTGCTCTGAACATTGTCACTGTGATTTTTTTTTTATTCTGTCCTGAACACTGATTTCCCACAGCGACCATGCTATTCTGCGCTGGACGTGCAAAAACACATTTCAGCCAGGATGTGAAAAATGGCAGCTGTACTGTTCATAAGGAGGTGTGAAAAAATGCCAATTTTGAAAATCTGGAGTGAAAATATTACAAATTCACAAAGCTACTAGTGTGTGTGGAAACTGCGCAGCGCACGCTGGTAACACAGTAATTTTTGGAATTTTTTCACCAAATGTTCAACATAGGCTGTGTAAGAACCTGCCTCATGAACAGTGACACTGTCATTTTGTTTATTGGTCCCAAAATGTGATTCTGCCCAGTGACCATGGAATTACCTTTTGGGACCGAATAATGCTATGACTGGGACTGTATTCATGAGGAGGAGTCCCAAGAACCCCATGTTGAAAATTTGGTACCAAAAGTCAAACAAATGGCTGAAATATCCACGTAAGTTGAAAAAAGATAATTTATGCCATTATACAGCTTAGTGGCATTTCTTCAGATCTCGGTTGGCTTTGAAGAGAGCAGACAAGTTCTTGGTCCAACGAAGATCGTCATGTCAGGCTCCGGAGGTAAGTATGGGGTGGGGGGGGTGTTGGGAGGTGGGGTATGCAGAGGTTGGGTGTGGGACGTGGCAAGAGACTCAATGAGGGATCATTTTCTTTTGTTACAGGTTTATTTGTGTTTTTTTTTTAAAGATGATGCAGGACTTTTGGCACTCTGAAGTGGACTCCCAGCATGCTACACCACCTGGAAGTTTGCTGATGGAGATTGGGCACCCCATCAGCCATACAGTGTGCTTGGGTGGAGTGCATCAGCCGAGGGGGATTGGGCATCCCCTCGACACACAACGTATGGGAATTGGTGCATCTTTCCAATGGGGATTGGGCTACCCCATCAGCAAATAAACTGGACAGGGAGCATGTCAACTGGGGGATTGGGCACCCCCGTCAGCTTCACCAGGAGCTGTGAGAGGTGGTGGCTGTCCGTCACCTTCATGGGGACTGTGAAAAGCCAATGGAGAAGCCGCCACCATGTTTCTTTGAAATGGGACACCAGACACTGCAGCAGTAATTGGCTGCTGCAGTCACGGACCACCCCATGAACACAATTGACCATGATGGGGTGCTCCCTGATTGCAGCAGTCAAAATTTCTTTGTGCATAGTGCCATGCACATTAACTGTCACTACTGGAAGTAAAGGTGTTTCCTGTGCATGCGTGTGCAAGCAAACACGATAATGAAGCAATGACAATCAAGTCCACTGACATGGGTGGCAGTGTTATCATGAAAGACACTTTAACCTATCAACAAGAACTCAATGGGCTGTAATCTGAAGAAATGCATTACAAAAAATGGAGTGGCTATTATTGAGAGAGCAATTGAATTAGCAATCAAAACTCATTAATAATCAGATAAAACATTTCTTAATTACTGTGCATCCTATAAGGCCACAATTTATGTTCTACCAAGCATTAATAAATCACTGCATAATAGGAAGACTAATCACTGCTGGTGTTGCTTCACTAACTGAGATATCAACAAGTATGCAAACTCCTTTGTTATTAAAAATGTTGCTCAACAGTGATCATATATTAAATACACTGCTGATATTCTTTATGTGCTGTATCAAAGGAAGTTAACTTATTAAATTAATGTTGTCATTTCACAATGGATATTGAGTCAGTATTTAGTTAGTTAGTTAGTTTTTGTTTACCTGGTAGGAGCACTAGACAAAAGCATTACCTATTTTAAGGCACGACCTGGGAGAGTTACAGACAAAAATGAGCACCAATTACAGGTGATACGACACGAAAAACATCAAAAAAGGTCTGACATAATACAGATGTACCCTAAAACAATGCACAGTATAAGCAGTTCAGAAAACAATTATAATAAGTGCAAAACTGTCATGTGGAGGAAAGATGAAGGCAGGTTAAATAGGAGTAGGCAGTCAGATTACACGAGCACTTAGTGCACATGAAGAATTTAAAAAGTTCGCTCTTAAAAACCTGGTGAGACTGAAAGTGCCTTAAAGTCTTTGGGAGGGAGTTCCAGAGCTTGGGGACAAATGTAGAGAATGCATGCTCAACCATCTCTGTAGCAGGTTTAGGAGCATCAAGAAGAGATCTATCTGCAGACCTCAAGGGGTAGGCCTGTGAGGTGTGTTTTAACATGCTGGCTAGTGTAGTTGGTATATCAATTCATGTAATATTATTGACGATACAGCCTGCAGTTTAAAGTTGATAGGATGATGGGGACAGCCACCCAAGACTAGAGTAAAGGATGCAGTGATGGTGCACCGGGTCATGGATAGGGCAAAGCAGCAAACACTGTTGTAACACGTGGAGCCACCCAAGACTAGAATAGAGGATGCAGTGATGGGTGCACCAGGGCATTAATAGGGCAAAGCAGCAAACACTGTTGTAACATGTGTTCCATTTGTTTAGAATCCCTTGGTTGGCCTCCAGGTAGCTCATCAGTCCACAGGTAAGACTCATATGCAGGACACCCTGAGCAATAGCTAGTCTAGCAGTTGCAGTAAGGGTATGTATAATTTTAAAGACGAGCCCCGGTTTTGTGTTTACTGAGTTACAGATAGCTAATAGGTGGAGGTTGAAGTCCCAGACTAGAGTAAATGGTGATTCCAAGGTACTTAAAGGACACTACTTCATGTAGTGGGGAATCCTCTGGACCAAGGATGGTTAGTGCAGAGGGACAGGCTTTGATTCAAGGTGCTGATCCAAATAGCATGGTGACTGTCTTCTTGGTGTTCATAAGGAGTCTGTTTTGTCCTATCCAGGACTGTGAGAGATCAGAATCTGCAATCAGCTTTCAATTAATGTTAAGTATGTCTGTGGCACTAGTGCGCAGCACCATGTCATCTTCATGGAGAAAGTTTGAGCAAGGACCAGCCATTTTGGGTGGCTTGTTGATAAACAGTGAGAATAGTAATGGACCAAGCATGGATCCTAGAAGGACACCAACATTAGTGGGGAGGGTTCAGATTTGACTTCATCAATTTGAACAAATGTTTGTCATTCAGTAAGGCAGCTTGCAAACCAGGAGGTAGTAGCAGATGAGAAGCCCAGGGCAGTCAGTTTAGATAACAGCAAGGGGTGATCCACAAAGTTAAACACCTTAGTGATGTCAGTGAAACTTCCCCTCTAAGCATGCCCTTATCTGTGACCATCTTTACATTATTAGTAAACTGGATGAGGTCAGTGGATGTGCTGTGTGCTTGTCTGAAGCCGTGTTGAGCCAGGGGTAGTAACTTGTTCAGTTGTAGGTGTTCATTTACCTGTGTGTCCACAACTTTCTCAAGTAACTTGTTCAGCACCAATAGAATGGCTATGGGATAGTAATTCTCCATATTCTTGTTATTGTCCTTTTTAGAGCGGTGGGCAAAGCCTACAGCCCTACTGGGATCGTAGCTCTGAAAACGTCCGATAGTGGAACCTTCCATTGGACATTTGTAAGTATCCTTCTGAATGCCCAATGGAGCTTGAAACACTACACCACTATTGGCCACTACGGAATAACAGCCACAGTATTTTGGCTGTTACTTCTGCATTCCGTGGCATGGACTGCGCATGCGCAACTTGCGCACATGTGCGGTTCTGCTGGCAGTGTCATGTATGGCAAGATGCCATTTGTTGCAACTGAGCATGCATGAGTGTCGCACATGCTCAGTTGCATCACTGCTGCCAGCTCAGCAGTATTCTGTGGCCCCCCTAAACTAATGTGGCACACTGGAAGCCTGCCTTAGTGTACCCCAAGTTGTTTGTTCAGGGTGCCCATTCCCCATGTCGACCGTCACCAGCTATGTGGCATTCTGTTCCCTCCAAAGTCATGTGGCACACTGGGATCCCACCCCAGTGTGCCCAAATGTTGTTTTTTTTCCCCTGTAAAACAGAAAGTGGTCCCTCGTTGTCACTCCAGTCTTGTTTTTTTCATTTTTTACTCCCAGTAAACAAGAAAATGGTCCCTCATTGTTACTGCAGTACCCATCCCCCATCTCCACCCTGCCATTGAGCACCGACCTCCCCACATCCCCCCTTACCCTGTACTTACCTCCAGAGGTTGGCACTGTCATTTTCTCTGGACCTGGACACGTCTGCACTCTTCAAAGTTGAACTGCGAACTGAAGAATCAAAGATAAGGCTGCTTTGATGCCACTCAATTGGGGTTTCAACTTATGCTGATATCTGAGAAATTTTTTAGAATTTTTTCCTAAAAATTTTCAACATGGGGTTCTTGGGACGCCAGCTTATGAAAACTGTCACAGTCATTTTGTTACTTAGTCCCAAAACGTGATTTCGTAGGCCCTGCACAAAATCACCTTTTGGGACTGATTCACAAAATAACAGTGCCACTGTTCATGATGTGGGGTCCCAAAAAGCCCATGTTGCAGATGTGTGTGAAAAGAATCCCCAAAATGACTGTTATGAGCATGCATTGCAGTTTCTAGTAAATGTTCCTAACTTCCACAATTTTTAATATTTTCACTCCACATTTTCTACATTATCATTTTTGAACACATCCCTCAAAACAGTACAGCTGTCATTTTCCATAACATGCCAAAAATGTGATTTTGCACCTGCATAGCAGAAGAGCATGTTTACTCTGTGAAATCACCTTTCAGGACAAGTGAACAAAATGACACTGGCAGTTTTCATGAGGAGGGGTAGAAAAAAGGCTATGTTTAAAATTTGGAACAACACCTTCAAAAAATGGCCAAGTTACACCTGGGTGTTTAATAATTTTTATGCACACGTGTAACTTTGGTCATTTGGTAGCTCTTCACAGCCCTATTAGCTCTGACTAGAGTTTATTATGAATAGGTATCACTGATGAGATCTTCCAGAGCATAGGGACAGACCCTAAAAACAGGGATAGCTTGAAAAGCCTAGTGACTAGTGCAGCTTATAGAGGGGCTGCAGTTTTCTGAAACTTGGGTAGTAGCCCATCCAACTCAGCAGAGCCGCAAGTTGGGATGGTCTTTAGGAGACAAAGCACCTCAGTTTTAGTGACAGTCCTTAGGTTAACTGGAGGGGAGGCTGGTTCCTCAGTACTGGATTTTGGAACAGGGACCTGCCCAGTCAGCTTAATATACTCAGAGATGTCCGAGAAATGGGAGTTAAAGGCATTTGCAATCATGCCAGTGTAATTACAATTAACCCCATCTAGGGTCATGTCCGATATCGATGTCTTGGTACCCTGACCCATGATAGATTTAATATGACTCCAAAATCCTTGAGAATCAATAACAGATGCTTGTAGAAGCTGTCTGCATTAGATACTTGCTGTGGATTGTATAGCTTGTTTGCATTCTTTCCTTTGTCTTCTGTATTCAGTGCAGTCTGAAGGTGACTTAGAATGTTTGGGTGTGGCCCAGGTTTGATCTCTCATTCAAATGGAGGCTACAAGGTCACTATGCATCCATTTGGTCACTGAACCTCGAACTCTTCACTTCTTGAGTGGAACATGTTTATCTTGTAGAGCCTGCAGAGTGGCTAAGAAGAACTTAAAAGCATTCTCTATGTCTGATGTCTGGTATAGAGGGGACCAGTCTATTTGGTGTGGTGGAGATCTGCAATTACGGCCCCAGTGTTCAGTTTAGAGAAATCCCTAAAATGAATTTCTTTGGGTGGGAGCTTTGGGGTATGTGCCTTCCAAATGCATAAAACAGATCAGTGGTCGCTGATGGGGTTCAACAGTGTACCAGCAGCTAGTACACATTCATTCCTAATAGTAATGATCCAGTCTAAAAGGGACTGTTGATTGCTGGATGGTGAAGTACATGTTGAACATGAGACCAGATGAGATGGGCGGAGCTTCCCTAGCTCTGCATTGAACTTGCCTAAATTATTCCTCATCCATTAATGATTGAAGTCACCCAAGAGGAGAAATTCATTTTTCTTTTTTTGAGATGCCAGGTAATTTATGACAGACTTTAAGTCATTTAAGCCACTCTTTGGAGGATTATATACACATAAGATATAAATTTTTTATGTTTCCCAGGACAAGAACCACATGGAGGGTTTACAGGTGCATTTAGGTTCAACAGGATGTGCAGTGACATTGATATATTCTTTAGAGTAGAATGAAACCCTACCCCTCCTTTTTGCAGTATGACGGTCAATTGTGAGAATCTCATAGCCCTGTAAATCACACAAAGAGTCAGGAATATTTGGTTTTAGCCAGGTCTGTTATCTCTAAGATATCCAGGGAGTAGTGAGACACCCATGCCTCCACCTCAGCAAAATTGGCTGCAAGACTGCATACATTCATATGGGCAATTTAAAGACCATTAGTGGAGAACCACTGGGGGATGCTAGCGGGATTGGCCATGATGGGGGGGGCAGGGTTTGATTTAATATCACCTGATAGTGAAAGACATAGGAGGTGTAGCCAGACTTCAGTGAAGAATTTTAACATGCAACATCCCCGGGGGACATAGAAAGAGGATGTGGTTAAGTAGTGTGCAATGTATGCTGCATGAATATGCCTCAGGTATCATGTAGTGTTTAGGGGCTTTTCTACCCCAGCCATTATGTTCGAGTAAACAAAGGAGGTATTGTCATACCTATACTCAAAAGTCACCCATAATGATGATGCTTGATGATAGCTGGAGCAATTTCTGAACAGCAGAATACAGAATGCAATTCTACCATCACTTTTCTTGATAAGCCTGTCTGAAATTTACATTACAATATAATTATTTAATATTATAAAATGGGTAGGCTAAACCAACCAATGAGAGACCAGGCTCACCATACATGAATTCTGTTCCATGCATGGGTTAAAAAAAGGATGGCAGTAAACAGGCTAAAATCATGAAGCATAGAATGTTGGCATTTAAAAATGCCACCATTGTTATTTTCTCACTAACAGCAATCAAGCATTCACTCTCAGAGCCAAGAGATTGCAGTAGAATTTCATAGAGGCTGTGAGTTGGAGAATTACTCGCTATGTTTATTTCACACCCCATGAAACTGACAAAAAAAATCTTGCCTCTCTTTGTGTCTCAGTCTGCCTCGGTACTGGGTGAATGGTGTGGGGGACACAGAGTTTGTAATTTAGTATGTCCGGTAGCAACTGCGCTCCCAAATCAGTTGTTGGTTAACAAAAAGGAGCTTCTTACTTCTAGTAACTTGTTATTACCTTTTTTTTGTGGTCACGCCGACTTTCAGGAGGCAAGGTGATGGGAGAAGTACTTCCGGGAAGAGAAGGAGCTGCTGGGTGTTTTAGGTCTACTCATTATTCTGGGGTGGAAAAAGAAATTAAAGATGCACCTCAGATACAGCGTGTGTGTGTCCCTAAGTGTTGACTACCACTCCTTCTACTCCTGCCATGCTATCAACGAACCAATGACGTCACACTGTGATAGACAGAAGGACTATTTTGTCATAAATCCACATAAACAAATCTTTTTTTAATATGCAAAATGATTTTTTTTCTAACTCTGAAAAGTTTAAAAAGAAAGAAGGCCATTTTATAAGTACAATAAGACACTCCAGGTGTGTGCATGGAACAGATTTTGCTGCACTCCAGAGGCTAAAGGTACTTGGCCAAGGCCTCTGCCTTATTTTGCCCCTGGTCATGTAGTAAAATATGTTCCATGCACACCCTGTCATGTTTTATTGTTTACTTTCAGAACTGTTATTAACTGCTGAAGATGAGGACTGCTATGAGGGCAAGATCCACCCCCCCCCCCCATGTTTTGCAATATTTTACTTTGGTGAGTGAGAGAAGTTTACCTATGACAAGCAAATTATTAACCTTGACAAATCTGAACTCTGGATGAGGATTATAGACAATGTTGTAATTGTGTGATATGGGTCGGAGACTGAATTGGATCTATTGGTGCAAAATCTGCATGCAAGTTATCTTAACCTTATATTTACTGTAAACAAAAGCAAGGAAATGATCCAGTTTCTGGATTTACAAATCATCAAGCAAACAGATAGTAAGCTGAGCACCAATTTATAACATAAGAAAACAGATCTCTGCACTGCACTGCTTTCCAGTATTTGCCACCCATGTCCCACCATAAATTACATCCTCAACATTCAGTTCCACCAAGACTGAAAGGACTGTAGTACCGATCCACTTTTGCACTTAGGAGTAAAGAATTAGTTGGGATATATTTAGACAGAGGTTATAGTATAAATGTCATTAATGAAGTCAAATTACATGTAGAATTAAAATCTTGACAAACTCCAGAACTAACTGGTTTAAACAGAAGTTAAAATGTTAACAATCTTATAAAAGTTTACGTCACTATAACTTTCTTACCCCATGTTGATCAGGGGCAGAAGATTATTCTGAACAATCTGCGTATTCGAAAACATTAGAAATCTGTAGACAAATACATCAGTAAGTCTCCTAGTATGCGAACCAGCAACTTAAAGGATGAGAAGGTACACGTGGCTACTATTTGTTTGCCAGATGCAGAAATTGGCTCTATCCACCCCAAAGGGGTAGTTTGCAGTTTGGTAAATGTAACTTTTGGAAGCACATAGCGTATACTATAGAATTTCTGAATCTAAGTAGCAGTAAAATGATGACAATCAGACATTTTAATTATGTGTGACACCACATAAGTTATAGAATTTATCTTGGCAGATTCTCCTGAGGTGTCTTTTATGCTGGCAAAACCAAATCGAAATTTAAAGTTAGAGTTGGCAAGCATGTCCAAGCAATTCAGAAGGAGGATCTGGAATATGCAACAACCAACTATATTAAAAAAAGAGGGTAACAGTGGTAATCATTGTTATTAGTTTGTGGGGATTAAAAAGGTTTAGCAACTTATCAGGGAAGGGAATTTAACTCTTAACATAAGCATTTTAGATTTGTATGCTGAATGCTTAACATTGGTATTGCCTTAATGTAACACTGACTGCCATTTCTATTATGAAATAACCTTTTCAGTACGTAGAATTTTATATTGTCAGGATTAAGATTTTTTTGCTGCATAGGGTATTTATGCACTAAGGTACTATATGACAGGGTGTGGTATGGCTTATGGTGGGACAATGTCACACCTTGTATGGAATCATGAGGTAGAAGGACAAGTTACTTCAGCCAGGCAAGAAATTATGTTTGTCTACCATAACACACAGTTTTATTACTCTTATTAAATGGCTTATTTTTGAAGTGATAAAAATGTTTGAAAGAATGATTTTGAACATTTGAAAAACTGTTTTTGGAACATTTTGAATTTGTATTAAAATGTGTACTAGTACATGTAAAGAAAGCATTCCTTGTTTCTTTACCATACACACTAGGTGATGCTGCTGCAGACCTTTGAGGTCTATATGGCAGTGTGTGAACCCCTTCCCCTCTTTCATAGATTATAATCTAGAACAGTTAGGGGAAAAGCCCAGTCACTGTAAATTAAATAAATTGAGTTACTGGCTTTTCTCTCAAGGGAAGAGTGGTTTGTGGTTGTAGCCATCAGCTCATTTCTGTTTCTTAGTGAGTCAATACTAAAACCATCATGACCATTTGTTAACAGAGAGAGGTGGAGCTGTGTGGTAAAGCTGCATGCAGTGTCTGTTTTTTACAGCTGCATAAACAGGATTGAAGCAAAGCACAACTCTGTCCTAATCAGAGAGGGTGGGAGACTTTGGGGGAGGTTTAGTGAGTGGAACTCCTACTGTAGGCTGGAGTACTTATGACTGCAGAGGTTGTACTGGCATTTATTCTTTGCTGAAATCTGAAGTGAGGGTTGTGACACTTGGCCAGCTGGTTATGATTGTTCTACGATATTTATAATATAAAAATAGTATGTGATTTGTCTCACATAAGACAACCTGTGCTCCTGGGTGACTCCCTCAACCTGGTTTCAGTGAAAACTACAGGATGCATAATTAACCAGGAGATCTCTGTAATGTAATTAACTTCTTTGAGACATTGCAATTCATTGCCTTTTTATGACCTGTTGCTTATTTGAAGTGGAAACAAAATGGGACTTTATGAGTCTGCCAGAAAATGAAAATCATAAACTTTTATGACGTCTTAAGATGAAGAACATTTAATATCAACTGGTGGTTAAAAAGTGATAAAACCCTTTGAAATGCCCTGGTAGAAGGATCTGGGAATTCAAAGACTTATAATTTGGGAAATGAGTTTTTGCCGATGTCACCTTATTTAAAATTCCTCCTGATAGGACATCATATTTGTATTTTTTATATATTCTAAAAGGAGGAGCTAGATTACTCACAGAAGTGGTGTGGAGAGACACAGTTTAAACTAATACTGGTGTCTGATCTTTTTGGCATTCCATCGTGGGAGTCTAAACAGACACAGCTATCTGATATAACTATAGGCACTTATAGAGGAAATACATTAGATAGAAAAAGTCTAAATGTATCATGGTAGGAGTTTTTATTTTGTAATTTTCCTTGTTTTCTTTTAAGTGATTGTATGCTCTTTGATATATTGTTCTGTGTTTACATTTTTTATATTTTTATTATCTTCGTAAAATCTTTATTTTGAAAGACTGCCTGAGTCTGCCAGTTCTTTTTTGCATGTGACGTATAGATGGTTAAGACTGACAAAAACTATTCAGAAGCTTGATGGTGTTACTTAACTGGGAAAAGGTAAGAATATATCTGAGGTCTTTTATAGAGTTTTAAGGGTCTATTTTGGATACCTAGTTAGGTGCCCTTAGGCGAAAGATATATTGCATCCCCCCGAAGAGAATATTATTGGCGCCTGTACATTTGGGTACACTAGCATAAGGTTCACAGTTTGAATCCCCCCAGAACCTGAGACCAAACATGATTTGGACCCACAAGCAGACAGGAGGGTTACCCTGTCTGTTACCTGCTCACACTCTTTCACTCTGAGGTTAGTACTGTGGGAGCAGATGGCCTGACCTGCTGAGTGCATTTGTGACAAGGGCAATCAGGGATTGCAGGAGTTGGCAGGAGTCTGTCCTGTGATGAGATCATGTTTGTTCTGGTACTACTTCCCACAATGTTTTGCTGGGATAATATCATGGGTGAAGCAACAACCATCTAATCTTAGTTCAGGATTTTCCTTTTCCATTCTATAACTGAGCAGTAAGGCACAGCAGGGGGTGCCTTGTGGTGGGATAACAGCATGCCTCAGATGGGTTGAAGCATGAGATCAAAGGCCAAGTGATTTCATCACCTGAGAAGTGCCGTTATCCTACCACAATGCACCCCAGTAGTGCCTTGCAGTTATTAAATGGGTCCATAATAATTTGTTAGTAGGATATTTATAAAAAAAAACTGTACTGTTTTAATTATAATGTATGTGGAGCCCTTATTATTAACTGAAAACAAGCAGATTACAACCTTGTAATAACTGGGGCATGTTTTTTCTCATAAGACAAGCTGATTAATATTCGCCATTGTAACTCGCGGGTTATAACGGTGAACTCACGTCAGATTTACAGCCCTGCTTGCGCTCAATAACTCGCACAGCTCTCTTTTTTTCAGTTAATTTATATATTAAGTTTTTGTCCATAACATATAGTGCAGTATACATTACCTGAAGCAAGTAAAATCTCGCATTTTATAGTAAGTAATACAGGTAATAATATGTTTAGCATATTGTTAAGTCAAGTTACCAATATACTAAATTGTGTGTATAACACCCTAAAATAAAGGGTTTTGTATATTTACTTGACACAATGCATATCTAACAGCTTGTACTATAATGGAAATGTAATAGAAGAAAAGAAAAGAAAAAAAGGTCAACTTAACATGATTATTAATTTTGTACTAAACATAAGGAGCTGCATACCAGGTTGATTATACAACTGAATTCATACTTGAAATATGTCTATTTAAAAAGAGAGAAGGAAAAATTTAACGATATTCATCACTTATGAGTTTGAAGAAAATTTAAGTAATCCTGCCAGCACAGATAAAACTCATTGAGTCGGTCTGATATCAAATATGAAATTCTTTCCAGAGAGACAATGTAAGTCAAATTGTTTAAAATGTCCTTAAGAGTAGGTGTTAACTGAGTTTTCCAGTGAATTGAAGTCAATGTCTTAACTTGCATGAATGAGATCTGCAGCCATTTATATTGGTATTTTGTTAGATTTATGTTATTATTTATAATTCCTAAAAGGCAAAATTTAGGTTTGAATATGATGTCATATCCGATAATCTTAAAGACTAAATTATGGACAGCTTGCCATAAGTTAGATATAGGTTTACATGACCACAGTATATGTAGAAGATCACCGTTTGGTGAGTTACAGCGCCAGCACTTATTATTGGGTAGTAAACCTATATTGTGTAAATGAGATGGTGTTTTATACCATAGATGTAAAATTTTAAATTGAATCAACCTACTGCACATATCTTTAAAGGAGTCATGACAAAGTTTCCAACAATTGTCCCAATGGGAGTCTTATATATTTACATTTAATATCCGATTCCATCTATCTCTAGCAAAAAGAGATTGGTTCGGTAATGTGTCTCTGATCTGATTGTATATTTTACTGATTAAGCCAGAGGGGGTTTTAATCCACATATTAATGTATGAAAGAGATGATACCGACTTATTGATTTGTTGAAGGATAGAGAATATAGCAGTTCGAATTTGTAAATATTTCCAGAATTCTTTCTTAGGGACGTTCCATTTTGTTTGAAGATTACTAAAAGAGTTTAATGTGTTAACATTGTCAGTCAAGATATCGTTCAAGAATAAGATGTTCTTGTACATCCAGGATTTGCAATATATTGGTTTGTTCTCTAGTAGGAATTTTGGATTACCCCAAATGGGTGTAAAAGGTAAAGGGGAGGGATCAGATTTAAGCCATTTATGCATTTTAAACCAATAATGAATGGACGCATTCATTATGGGATGCTTTTTTAATTTAGGGGATAATGTAAAGTAAATGAAGCTATTAGGCGTATGTCCTGGAGACAGGGAAGCTTCCATATCATACCATAATGGTACATTATAATTAGGTTTAAAAAAACACTTAATAGTTTGGGAAGCTCTGAATGCCCACAAATAAGCCATATACCATGGTAATCCAAATCCACCATGAGTCCAATGACAGCGTAATTTAATATGGTTGAACCTTGGTATGCGACCTTCCCATACAAAATTTTCTATAACTTTGTCAATATTGTTCAAAAGAAGGGGAGAGATCTTAAGTGGAATACAAGCAAACAGATAGAGAATTTTAGGTGTAATATTCATCTTAATTGCAGATATTTTGCCAAATAGGGATAGATTCAGATTTTTCCATTTATCTAAATCTATTTTAATATTTGCAAGTAAGGAACGTAAATTGCTTTCCCATATCTTATCTAAATCAGTTGATATTTTTATCCCTAATTAGGTAATATCTAGTGGAGACCAGCAAAATCCAAGATGTATATTCATAATAAGCTTACAATGTTTGTTAAGTGGTAATACCTCAGATTTTTGATAACTAACTGTAAGTCCAGAAAGCCTGGAAAAAAGATTGAGAGTATTATTAAGTGATTCCCCAGACATTTTTAAGTTTTCTAACAAGATTAGCATATTGCCAGCATATGACAGTGCTGTATATTGTGTACGTCCAATGGAAATGCCCTTTATATCGTTACTCTGTCTGAGAGAGGAGGCAAGAGTTTCAAGAGCTAAGATAAAAAGAGATGGTGAAAGAGGGCATCCTTGCCTGGTACCCCTTGGTAGTATAAAGGACTGTGACAATGTAGAATTGGTAAGTACCCTAGTATGAGGTTTTGTATAGAGAAGTTTAATCCAAGAACAAAATTGGTTGCTAAAACCAAATTGGGATAATACCAAATAGAGAAAATTCCAGTCCAAAGAGTCAAAAGCTTTTTCAAAGTCTATAGCAATGGCTACTGCTGGAGAATTAAGAGACTTGGCCCTGTAGATAAGATTAATTAGGGAGCGCAGATGGTCAGAGCCCATCCTACCCTTAACAAAACCCACTTGAGATTTGTGAATTAGTTTGGGAATATATGGCTCTATACGGTTTGCCAAAATCTTAGCAAAAATCTTGCCATCTGTACTAAGTAAAGATATTGGACGATAATTAGCAGGGATGGTAGTGTCCTTGTCTTTTTTTGGAAGAATTGTAATAATTGCATCTGTCATAGTATGAGGTAAATATCCTGTCATAGAAGATTCATGAAATACCTTACATAATAAAGGGCATAGTTGTTCAACACAAAGCTTATAAAACTCGACAGGAAAGCCATCTCCACCCGGATAATGCCCAGATTTAAGAGAGTGAATCACCTTCTTTACTTCTTCTACAGTGAAAGGTGTATTTAAGGAATGTATTACCTCCTGTGAGAGACAGGGGAGTGCTAGTTTATCCAGGAAAGAAGAGACATCTAAAGATGATGTTAAATGAGATGAGGAATAAAGTTTTTTATAGAAGGATGTCATTATCTGATTAATAGCAGATTCATTAATTTGAATCTTCCCTGTATGGTCTTTTAAAGCAGCAATATGACGTTCCATTTGTTGCATTCTAAGCCTATAGGCAAGTATTTTACTCCCTTTCTCCTCACCTTCCCAAAATTTTTGTTTTATTCTTAGTAATGCTATCTCTGTTTTCCTAGAGATTAGCTCATTAATTTGCATTTGCAATTGTAAAATCTTGTAGTGCAAACTAGAGGAGGGATCAGGATGAGAGTTATTCGAATATAATATATGTTTTGTTTTCAATAGATTTTCAAGATTATTCATTTGTTGCTCCCTAAGTTTCCTCCTGTGAGCTGCATAGCTGATTATTTTACCCCGTAATGTAACTTTGAGTTCTTCCCATGTAGTACCCATGGAAGTATCTTTTGGATCATTGAGATCTACAAATTCTTCTATTTGTGCTTTAATCCAGGGTAAGAATTCTGGATATTTAAGCAATAAAGGGTCTAATCTCCATGTGGAGGACTTTGTGGGGGGAGAGCCCCAAGTAAATAAAAGCTTAACTGGAGTATGATCCAATATAATTAATGGAAGGATATCGACTTCTATTATGTTGGCTGTTATTGCAGGAGAGGTTAGCCAATAATCTATTCTACTATAAGTCTGATGACATGAGGAATAAAAAGTGTACTCTCTATCTCTGGGGTGGAGGGTTCTCCATATATCGGATAGGCCCAAGTCCCGCATTAACTGAAAAATTATAATTAAGCTTTTGGGGTGACAGTCTAGTGAGCCATTGCTCCTGTCCATGTATGTATCTAAGGTAAAATTAAAGTCCCTCCAATCGATACTGGAGAATTAACTATGTTTGATGTAATTAACATTTGAGTCAAATTCTGAAAAAATTGAGGGTCATCTGAATTTGGTACATATATATTAATTATAGTTAATGGCCCTGAAGGGGTATCAAACATTATAATAAGCCATCTACCATCCAAGTCTTTCTGAATATTAGAGGGTATCCATCTCAGTTTTTTATGTATTAATATAGCAACACCTCTTTTTTTTGTGGTGGCAGATGCCCCAAACACCTGATCGACCCAGTCATATTTTAATCTATCATTGTCTGCATCCAACAATTTAGTTTCTTGCAATAATGCAATTTGTACTTTGTGTTTCTTGAGGTGATTTAAAACTTGTTTGCGTTTATTTGGCGCATTAAGTCCCTTGACATTCCATGTACATAATGCTAAATTAGCCATCTTATATTAAGTTATTGACCTACTATATAATAAATGTTGTGTCAGGGGACCATAATGCTGACTTATATTCAACAATGAGATACAGAACAGTTTATAGTAGATATTATTTATAGTAAAAATGTTGGCAGGATTTTTTAAAGTTGACAGACTGGAAAAGTATATACTCTCTATCTGGTTCCCTTCAATGCAGCTCTCTCTAACCATTGTAAACCTAACATTATTAAACATCAAAAACTTGTAACAATAAAATAAGACAGTCATCTAGGATGTACAGAGAGGATAAGGTCGGTCTGAGTACAGGGAATGAGAAACAGAAAAGACTGAGACCAAGACCACCTCTCTGTATTCTAGGATGTAGCTTATCTGTCAGGAAGTAGGGTAGCCCCAAATAAAATAAGGGAAAAATGCTATCCAAGCTTCCTTAAAACAGTAACTCAACCAGAATTTATCCAACAAAATCTAAATCCTGTGGTTTGTGATAAACCCTGAAGTAGGGTAATGACTATTATATGTCTTTACTCTTATAAAGTTAAAGATAGTGGTTTCCAATAACATTACTAAATCTAGCATCACCTCTGGTAAAGAGAGGACAAAAAAAAAAATCCCTAATTGCAAGGACATAAATGCCATGATATAAACAGAATTTCAAATGATTCCAGACTGTTGATCTACTAACTATTACGAAGGAAATTAAAGAGTTTACATTATATAACAATCCTTCACATTAACTGATGTCAAGTGCAGCGATTTTGCCAAAGACTTCCTATGAATTTTTTAAACTCAAATCATAAAAGTGCATTGTCCTGATAAGACCTTCTTATGTGACTGGAACATAGTAAAGATAATGTTTACATTGGAGTGCAGTATCAGAGAGACAGAGATTCCATGCAATATTGCTATATTAGAAGCTGATCCCTCTATGAACAACCCACCCAACCTCGTCCAAAATGCAAATTGCACAAATACGACACCCCACTGTCAAACCCAACCATCGAAACGATATTACCAAGACACATTGGGGGGAGATTCAGTTCCAAGGGCACTGAGAGTTTGCAGACGAAGTGCAGCAATCCCTGGGTTGTCATCTGTCGCAGTTCACATATTCAAGTCCCACCAAAGCCACTTTCATCCTAATATCTAAATAAAGACTCCGAGTCTTCTTGCGTCTCTGCCCTTCCACGAACATAGCCAGGGTAGGAGATAAATCTTCAGTAACAAATATAAGAGATTGGGACACCAGTTCCCAGATATCACGCTTCTGTTTGCTGCTCCATCCAAAATATAGCGCAATGCGTTAGACAGTCACCGGGACATTTATCTTGAGTATTTCGAAGGAGTGCTATCTCCTTTATACTTGCTCTTGCCATGGTGCTTTTTCTTCAGGGGCTCATTTGATTTGACTGGAGAATTCTCGTCACCACTTGCCCAGGAAACATCTATTTGCTCGCGGTCTGCCTCGTCCCTCACCGAAATACCCAACTCTGCCTCAGAGCCATCACAGAGAGAAGGTAGATCTTGAAGTACTGCATATTTATTTTGTACAGTAATGTTTGGGATGGTTAGCTCCTCAGAAATAGATTTGGAGGCGTTCTTGCTTAGTATTTCAGGGATGCAATTTCGTGTTGCAGATTGAGCTGTGTTGAAAGTTGACTTATTTTGTACCAGATTGTTCTGCCCCTTTGATGGCTTGTCAGAGGAAACCAGAATAATACCCGTTTCCTTCAAGGTATCCATATTGCATATTTTATCAGTACTGGTATTTGTCGGGGGATCAGGTGTGGGTTGCGCTTGTCGGGTCATGGAATCACTATCACTGGTTACTGAGTAGTTATTCAAGAATGACATGAGAGACTCTGGGTTATAAAAGTCCTTTTATGAGTTTCCTATATAGATCCGCATGGTTGCAGGGTACCTTAGAGTAAAGCGAAGTCCCATCTGGTGCATTGATTGTCTGACAGTGGTATAGGCCCTCCGTTTCAAAGACAATTCTTTTGAGAAGTCTCGATATATATAGATGTTATGATCATGCCAAGTAAGTTGACCGATTTCCCTTGCTTTCTGTAAAATTAACTCTATATTGACGTAATTAAGGAATTTTGCAATTATAGGCCTCGGTCTTTGTTCCACAGAGGGTTTTGGGCCTAATGATCGGTGAGAGCGTTCTATTATTAACTCATCACCAGTTTGGAGACGTAGTATGTGTGGTAACTCTCATTGTAGAAATGCTGTGGTGTTCTTAGCCTCCACTCCTTCAGGAAATCCAAATATTCGGAGATTATTTCTTCGGCTTATATTTTCTAGATCCTCAATTTTTGACTGTAGTTCTTTAATCACCCGGTCTTGAGATCTGATAGTCGTCTTTAGATGCTGTATAGATTCTTCACTGAGACGGATTTTATTTTCTGTGAAAGCCAGCCTGGAATTAATGGTTTTCATCATCTGTGTATTATGCTGAGTAGCAATTTTTAAATCACTCATGTCCGTAGATAGTTTGTTAAACATTTCTTCAATTTTCTCAAGTGGATTTGGTTGTTTATCAGAGTAGGCCATTATGAGGCCTTGCAGAGTCTCTTCAAGATCTACAGAAATGCTGAGGATTGTAGCTATATCTTTTATAAAAATAATCACAACAGCTGTAATGTCTCTCCTTACTGTGTTCTTGTGGATAAGATGTTATTTATGGCTTAGATAACAGAGGATGATGCTAGATGCAGTTTATTAGTGAGGAGCTCTGAAGTTAAGCCTCCATCTTGCTCGGTGTCAGGCCACGCCTCCCCCTCGCACAGCTTTCTTAAGTTCTGTTATTCGGCATTTCCTCTGACTAAAGAAAAGCAGTCACAGAATAAAAAAAATCAGCAAAACATCTAGTAGTCACCCTCACCTAGCATTTTTCAGCAGTTACCCAGCATTTTCACTCTTGCTCTCGCTCACTACTCTCTCCATATAAACAGAAGCTGTGAGTTCTGACCTTTGACCTAATTTAAATATCGCTGTGACAACGATGACCAGGACCTTATAGAAATGATTTTGAATATCAGCTACAAACATCTTAAGTTTTAAAATGTGATTCCTGAAAATTAAAACTGTTTCATGGTCTAAGTATACTGTTTCCTGTGGATCTAACTAGCTGCAGTTTTCAGTGTAAGAACAAAGCCACTCCTATGCTGATATTTAAGCAAACAGCAACCTATTTTTTCCCAGTTTAAAAAAGTCACTAAACCAGACAAACACCTTTTGAAACAGTGTGCCTCTTTTATTCACTTTAATTATTGTACCACATGCTGTAATAAAGAAAAAAGCAAACACAAGACTTTTTGAAAAACAGTCTTTTTATTTGCCTAAATCTGGTTGGAGAAAAAATGTGCTCCAGCAATTACACATAACAATGCATGGGGGTGAATGCATAAATGAAAAATTATGTGCACCCTTGGTGTGGGATGCTCATATAAACCCCTCGGGCTTCGCCCTCGGGGTTTATGTAGCATCCCCCACCTTGGGTGCACGTAATTTCTAATTATGCACTCACCCCCATGCATTATTGTATATGTTATGCCATTGTTATGACATCACTGTGCTGTGAACCCTTCTTGAGTATGTCATGTCAATAGTATAACAAAATATAATGCTCAAAACAATCAATGTTCTAACAAAATGGAATGCTAACAACAATCAACATTCCATAAAGTAATTCAGTAAAGCAATTCAATCCATGATTACACAATCATGGTAGCCTATACACTATAAAATATAATGTATGGTCTTTGGTTAACAACCACACTGAAAACACTTCTCAAGGTTGCCATGACATCTGAAAACCTCATGAGCTGTGCTGCTAAGGTTTACAATGATGTAATGGCAACCTCTCGAAGTGTTGACAGCGTGGTTATTAACCAAAGACCATATATTATCCTATATGTTAAATTTACAAAATTGTAAAATATTACTTGTAAAAGAAATAATAATAGTCCAATTTGAACTATGTAGTTTTCCCTCCTGGCCAGCAGGTGGTGAAAATACTGCATAAAAGAAGTAGTTCATTTCAATATGGAGCTGCACTAGGCCACTCCATATTGACATGGCTACTAATTGCGTAGGACAAACTGTATAGGGCATCTTTGCTGCTGCTCTCTGTCTCTGCTATATAGCAATGCCCTAGAGGCTACACCCACACTGTAACTATATCTTCTGTACCAATACCAATACTAATTACCCTGGCTACTAAATGTAAAGGTCAACAGTCACCCAGGCTATTACTTTGTCTAAACTGTGTTGTCTCACTAATGTATTGATCACTGTTTCTACTTTATGACAATGCCCCAGAGGCTGCACTTGCTCTATAGTTGTTCCACTGTAGTAATATCAATACACTAGCTACTACATGTATAGATTTTCAGTCACCTTGGCTATTGTATGTAAATACTTGAAATGTGATGTCCCACTAATGTACTACCTCTGAATGTATGACTATGCTGATGCGGAGCCTTTGTAAATGAGTCTATGACTCAAAGGGTTGTAATTCCTATGACTGACTGAATAAATAAATATTTTTTATATTGTCATGGAAGGTCTAAAGGTAGATGGCTGCTTCAGCAGTAATGTGAAGCAGGATCAATGGTGAGAACATAAAAGTAGCAGTTTTTTTCATACTGTATAAGGAATTATTTTTTATGGTAGGAATGAGGGCTGCAACAGTAGTGTGGCATATAATATGCTGTTGGGATGGAATGGGACGGTGGTAAAGAAACAGGGAAGAGGGTTGGTGGTAAGGAAAAAGGGAATGATGCTGGTGGTAAAGAAACAAGAAACTACATGGTATTATTTGAAAGGCCCTGTGGGTCTCATTTACAGTGCGGTGATCAGCAGCTACCAATTAAGCTTAGTTGGAGAGTCATATTCAACAGCAGTTTGAGAAGCTAGAAGGAGCTAGGCCTTGCCAGAAGTGTTGTGATTGGTGAATTGTTTGAGAGACACATCAGAGCTTTGCATAAACAAACACATTTGGCAGAGATTTAATGCGTGATTCTGGGAACTAAAAAGCATGTGGTGTTACACTTTATTTGTGGTTGGAGACAAGGACAAAAGTGAAATGAATGTGATGGTCACAGTGAATAGTCATCCTAAAATTGAGTGCAGTAGGTAGTAGCATGTGAGGTAATATCAACAAATACAGTAATAACAATTAGACCATATTTTACACTTTGGCAGAAGGCTGGGCTGTTTAGTCTGGGTAGAGGAGGATGTTTAAAATGATGGCACATTTTTCCCATATCCAGTAAGTGATGTGCTGCCAGGGTAGTCATGCTTGGTGTGAGTATTTCTGGCCAAAATTGTGACAGTGCAATGATTCAATTGGTAAAAAGATTGTAGAGGTGCCAGATCTCTTTCCAGGGCTCTTGTGCTGTGACAAGAGACATGGGTTTCGAGCTCCTTGGCCAGTTAGTTTTCTGTACTATTCATACCAATTTCTTAATATATTTTATATAAGTTGGTAGAGAGTTTTCACACAGAATCACAGAAATCTGACAGCAGAAAAGGACCTTATCATCCCATTACGTCTGCCCTCCCCCCCACTCATCTCCATTCTTATGGGCCCTCCCCTTCCTCTCACTTCCCAATCCCATATGTCTGTCCCATACCCTCTTAAATCCCTCCACCATTTTGACCTCCTCCACCTCTTCTGGTAGTTTATTCCAGGCCTTCACCACTCTCTCCATGAGGAATTACCCCCTCACATTGCCTCTATATAGTCCCCCTTCCAATCTTAGGCTGTGCACTCTAGTTTTAGCCCCCCCTTCTTCTGAACAAGCTCCACTCCTTCACCTTATTGACCCCCTTCACCTATTTAAGAGTTTCAATCATGTCCTGCCTCTCCCTTCTAGTGTCCAATGGGTACAGATCCAGTTCCCTACATCTATGTTTGCATGGTTTCCTCTGCATATCATGTACCATCTTGGTTGTTCTTCACTGAGCTCTTTCCATTCCATCAATGTCCTTGAGTAGGTAGGGTCTCCAGAACTGGACCCCATACTCCAGATGTGGTCTCACCATAGCTTTGTACAGAGGCATCAGCACCTCCCTCCCTCCTTATGCTAGTTATGCCTCCCAAGTGCATGCCAACATTCTATTAGCCTTCCCCACCACCTTGCTACACTGGCTACCCACCTTAGAGTTTCTTGATGCTATAATCCCCAGATCCCTCTCCTGCTGTTTTTTTTTATTTCCTCCCCTCCTAAAGTGTAAGCTGTTCATGGGTTTTTGCACCCCAGATGCATCACAGCACACTTCATGGCACTGAATTTCAGTTGCCAAGTTTCTTACCTCCCCCCAGAGTCCTTAAGTCATGCTTCATGGCTTCTACCCTTGCAGGGTGTCCACCCTATTGCAGATTTATGTATCATCTACAAACAGGCACACTCTTCCCTCCAGACCTTCTGCAATATCACTGATGTAAATATTAACAAGCATTTGTCAATGCTGGATGCTTGACACTGGTATTAATGTTGTACCAGTTCAAAGTGAAGATCCCGTGCCATGCCGGAAGACTAAGACCTGAACCTGGGGGGGGGGAAGTTATGGTGGAGCAACAACTGACAAATAGAAGGAAATTTAAATGAATGAAAAATACAGTTTTCACCATTCTCTGCTTGGATGGGGGCTGGGTTCTCATTGTAGAGGTTCCTCTGCAGCAGTGCTGCTGTAGTCTGGTGTACTTGGATGACTTCAGAAAGGAATTTGGCTTCTATTCCCACCAGTCTGGTGTGAGAACATCATAAAACTGAATTGCAGGCTGTGATAGAGCTATGCTCTATTTTAGGAATAACTGGAGCACCCATGGACATATTTTCTAACCTCCCCCCTTGTCTTTCTTAGTAGTCTACTGCAGCAGTACCAGTTTTCTAGCCTATTTATTTCCAATTTTATGTCTCCGTACATTGGCCACCTACCTAGGTGGTATCCCCTCTCACTATTCTTTCTCTTACATTTTTTTCTGTCCATATGTGGTGCTAAAGTGCCTGCCGTGCTTAATAAAATGCTTGATATGCACATGAATAATAAAAACTGCTTAAGAATGGTGACAGAAATGCACTAGTGAAGCCCTAGACTAAGAGAGGCAGCTGGTTCAGCATTGGGAGTAAAAGGGTTACATCCACTGTCTCAAAGAACCTCTTCTATAGTAAATCTGGCAGAAGTCTCCCCAGACTTATAGCCTTTCCCATGTGTAGCCCACATTACAACAAACTTAGTGCATTCCAGTTAGCATGCTTCAGACATAGACTTCAACCTTTCCCTTCTCAGATATAGAGAGAGAATGAAAGAACTGATTTATGAATGTGTCTGTCAACACAATGTTTTGAAGTCCATGCACTTCATGCCTGAGAGTGTCATAATCAGTCTTACTAATTATTGGTCAAGGCCCTTGTAGACTCTTCTGGACTGGATCACTGTGACACACCTCTCAAAACCCCATACCATACTATGCTTTTCAGACATTCTTTTGTAAGTTTGCAATAAGAGCAGCCTGGTTGTCTCTGTAATTTAGTACAGTGCCTTTAATGACAAGTACACATATGACAACAAGACTACCAAGCACACACCATGTTGAAAAAGCATCTGTAAGCAGCAAGAAATGTTGGTCAGATGCTTGTGTCTCAGCACCGTTTGTCCTTTTTTGGATTACTGTATTTTGTAACATATAAATGTTGCTATGGAGTAGATGAGGTAGCATCCAGTTCACACATCATATCACTATGCAAAGGAGAGTTCAAGTTCTTGCTTTTATTAATTCCCAACAATTTAAACTTTTATGTACATAAACTATTTAGAAAGGAGGGTATACAGAGTTGAGAACATCTCATGTCCAATCGCATCCCAGGATAGCAGATTTAGATACTTATAGTACAGTATGTATATAAAATGTCAAATGTATTTCAATAGGAAAGATACAAATATTGAAGCAATGAACTCTACATGATCAACAGTGTGGATAAATGCAGGCAATGAAGCAGGCATAAAACTGACCAGGTTCTATGTGATAATGGTGATGACAAAACAGCACTGACAAAAACAACCCTAAGCAAAACAATGCAGAGCACTGCAGCATGCTCCCAAATAAGTGCTGCTACCCTTGCTTTTTTTGTGGGGACTTCATCCCGCACCACCACATTCCCATATTTTAATAACCATCACTGGGGCATGACAATGAGGAAGAGAGAAAAGCTCAGGAAAAGCTCAGGAGGGGGCTACTGCAAAGGAGGACACAGATCAGGAAGGGGAGAATGTTGGGGTGGCAACTTGGGGGTGGAGTGCAACAAAGTCAGGAGGGCAGATGGGCAGAATGGGAGGTAAACAACCCACCCAAAATAATTAAACAACAAGCCCCCACAAAAAGAAATCCCCACATCCAGTCCCAAACTCAGATCTGCAAGCCACACAGGTGGTGACTGTAACTACTAGACCAGACAGACAGCTTGGAACTGGCCCAACGAACAACTCCCTATATCTTCCAAACAATGCTAACTCCCTACCACAAAAAAAGCAGTGAATGTGCTATGAAAAGTACATAGCCCATTTAATACTCCCTATTTTCATGTTATCCAAACTGACTCACTATAATCGAGTCATTCTATTCACGGGACACCAACTGACCACAATAGCAGTACAGTTGTTCACATCTAACAGAACATAATATCAAATGACACACACGTCCAGGAGCAAAAATATCTCAGAAGCAATGAGGAAAGAAAGAGGGGATGAACAGGGAGAGTAGTTGAGAGGACAAAATGAAGGAGGAGCAGAGGAGAAAAAGAGAGGAAAGAGGGAATGGAATAAGGGTTTGGACAAGGGTAGGGAGGCAGAATAGCATAGTGGTTAAGCGTGCTGAGCTGCAAACCTGGAGAACTGGTTTTGAATCACACAGATACCACTGGAATACTGTGTGACCATTAGCAAATCACTAGTCTTCCCTGTGCTCCTAGAACACACCTGGAATCAAGCCTCAGCCTAGTGTATATTTCCTGGCCAAAGATTGTAAAATAGAAATAAAATAAAAAGTGCAGGTATAAGTAGTTTGCTCTTGAAGCAGAGCTTTCAGTTTATAAGGGGATGAGGAAGAGTGTGCAGAGAAAGTGAGATTAATCCAGAAAAGAGAAAACATAGAAGCATTAAAACAGGCAATGATGACTGGCCCGGTGGCTTGGAGGGTTAAATGGTCAAATGCCTTACCTCCTACCATGCTGGCAACCAATGGTCAGAAACTAGCATGGGTTGCTGGTGTTCAGCAGGGTGGAAGAGGACTGAGCATCTCAGGGATTGCTCTCCTCTCCCCTGGTGGGCTGGCCAGCTGACTTGGCCTTTGATTACCACCAGCTTGAGGCCCAGTGGTAGTGCAGGCAGTAAGAGTCTTGAAGGGAGGGGACACAGTTCTGCAGGGTGTGTGTGTCTCAACACACACTTCCTGATGTGTCACTGTGGCAGGGGCTAGTGGAAGAAGAATGCAAAATGGGATCCAAGCATGAGCCACTGCCCTGTGCACCTCCCTGGACCTGCACCACCACTCAGACACCTGGAGCAACTCTAGATGAGGACATGGGGGGAGGATGGTCTTACCAGCCATAGGGCAATCTGTGGGGGACTCATTCCATGTAGGTCTGGGGGGTGGGCACTGGCCAGGGGGAGGTGGGGACCAGTGTAGGTCTCACCTGTGGAGTATGTAAGGGGATATGAAGGGGAAATTGTATAACCAGGAAAGACACTCAAAGCCAGAGCTTGTTTCCAGGTACAAACTGAGAGCACAAGGAAGTTAAGTGACATGCTTAGGGTCTCACAGTATGCCAGTGGGGGCTGATGGGATTCAAACCATAGTCTCCAGCTTAGTGTACTTAATCACTATGCTATATTGCCTTTAAATAGTGGTTTAAGTAAAAGATTAAAAAACTGAATTAAAGAAAAGAAGCAGACAATGATGGCAAAGAAAGACCAAAGGTCCAGATAATCTTACAAAGTTTGTCAAATTCATGAGGTGCAATGTGATGACTTGCCAAAGTTTTTGACAGGTTAAGTGGCACTTTTTCCAAGTGAAGTCATGCAGATTCACTGGCAAAGTTGCAACAAAGTGCCATTTGGCCAGAAAAACTCATTGTGAAGTGGTAAAGTGGCAGCTTGGCAGTTTTTCACAGAAGCATATTTTGAAATGTTGTCATGACTTCCCTGCAAAGTAAACAATGCAACATCAGTAGTTAGGGGAATGAAAAGATAGTTAAAGTTTGAAAGACAGCAGATGAAGGGGAAGTAAGGAGAGGAGAGAGTTTAGTGACACAGATGGGAGCAAAACCATAATCTGAAGATGAAAATAATACACTGAAAGTGGTACCTACCCAAGATAGGGAAGAGTAACCTGTAATATAAAGAGTAGTGGAGTTGTTATCCATGGTACAGCACCCCTGATGGTGCCCCCACCTCATGGGCAGCAACTTATATGTAGTTACATGTAGTAACCTTAGGGTGAAAACACATCATATAAGCATAAGTGTCAGGATCAGTGTTCTATTATGCTTCACTGATGTTCAGCTATATGAAATGCTTTTTGCTCTATGTTTACTGTATTTTCATATGTAAGGCAATAGTGCCATCTTCAGCACTTGTACATCATTGCAACTACCCTTGGGGAAGAGTAGCCCCATTGTGCTGTTATCTGTGCAAGCTATACAACTTTTCACACTAGTTAGGACAGTTACTCAGACTACCTGTTTTTGTCCAAATATATTAATTTTATGTATCTTCCTTAGCCGTTGCTACAGTTATTATCAGGGTATAAGATCCCTTGTAACACGTAGCTTATAGAGAGCAAACTGTCTGCATTGCCTAGGTAAGAAAAAACTGGTTTTCTCCCACTGTTTACACCCTGTTGGTAGTAAGTCTGCATTATCTATCTGTAATAAATTTCATTTATTACATGAGTACCACTTGTCTGTTGTCTCTTCATTTTGTACTGTTCTACCAAGAACCTGACAGGGGAATTTATTATCCATTTACATTTGGCGACTGTGTGCAGGTGGAATGCACAAGGGAAGATTCACATTCAATTTATTTTGAATGTCAAGTAGTGTAGTGCGATTTTCACCTACTTGGACCTACTTGTGCTTACAGTGGTACTGGTTGTGACAGACCCACACCATCTCTGTCTCGGGTGTGGCAGATCCACTTCGGACCCTTCACACTCCCTTTGTGAGTGACAGCATACCCTCTTGCATGATCGATCAAACGCTGTGGATTGGAAAGTGGTAGGTGATGGTGCCAGGGTATTTTACCAGGTTTCTGAATTGCCTATTTGTTTGTACACCCCTTATTTGTTATGTCTGATCTGTGCACAGAACTGAGACTCGATGTCTCAAACTACCTCACATCCCGTGGTGGCTGGACAGATTTTGTGCTGGATGCAAAATCTGAAGAAAAAACATTGCTACTAATATTTTACCATTACTTAGAGTCCAATCAAACAACCAAGAAATGCAGTCTCAAAGATCTTTTGGTTGTTGCTCTACATACCACTGTTGAGAGTCTCACAGCGAGGTGTGTCTTCCTTGAACTGAAAAATGCATCTCTAAGAAAAGAGATTGGCTTGCAGACATCGGAGTTAGAGAAAAAGGAAAGGAAACTAGTGGAGGACACAAAGTCACTCCGTGATGCTGACTCCAGACTGCTGCACTGTACTGCTCAAGACACTGAGAGAGAGTTATGTTTGTTAAGAGATGATTGCGAAAGTTTTAAATGTGGTAAGAAACAGTTAGTGCATTTGAATGATATTTTGAGTGATATGAATGAGGCGTTGAGAGATGAGAATGCTGAGTGGAAAGAGGATTACAAGCCTGTGAGTTGTGAGTTGGATAAAGAACTTTGAGAAAATGCTGAACTGAGCACTGCGTATAGAGTATTGCAGAGAGAGGTTGAGAGAGGTATTGAGGAGGGCACTGCAAAAGTCTGTCACCAGAAGTGTAGACAAAAGATGGTGAAGTTGCACCATCAATGAGAGATTCTTGCTGGCCATGTTAAGGCCATGAATGGGCTTCAGTATATGCAGATTGAGACTGCGTCATCCAGCGATGATGACTGTGACTTTGATGAAAAGGCATACCACGTCACATATAACTCCAAGCCCTGTGGTGGAGTAACTTCTGCTTGCCATTCACAAGATGGCGCCAACATCGGCATGCACACTGTGTCACCATGTTTACACAAACATGGTGTATGCCACATACAACACCAAGATGGCAGCCCCATGACACAGGCAAAGGACCTGTAATCCATAATGCTCCTCTGATCTCTCCAGTCTCTAGGAGTGAGGAGTCAGAGATTAGAGGCATGATTAATGACATGAGTAGTAGGATCAGTGTCACGGAGGATCAAAAGAAGGCCATCTGGGTCTAAATTGACAAAATGCTTAAAGAGTCGATCACTCAGAATCACACATACAAGGCCATCACTGATTCAGCAGCAGAGGCTGCGCTTTGCAGGACCATGCAACAGACTGAGCTGGGTGCGACTAAGCATACTTCCAACCCCCTGCAAGTCACTCATTCTGTCCAGCAAATTGTACAGAGCATTGGACAGATGGGCCCAACTGACAATCTCAGTTGCCACTTGGAGAAAGTGTGCTCCCTTAACCCCGGTACAAGGTTCAAGTCTTGTAACAGACATTGAATCAACCCTTTGGGCCAAGATGTCAGAGGCAGCGCAGAATGATGGTAGTGCAACCTTTGATGAGATTGCCACTACACTCATATGTGCAAATTCCCAAGGAATTGAGGGAATGTGCTTGGCCTACAAAGTCAAGCACGTTGCAAAGGAAAGCCCAGCCACCTACCATCAATGGTTGTGGCTCACATGCAGAACTGGGAAGGCCCTCACAGATGAGGACTTTGATATGGACTAAATTGAGTACAAGGATTTGTACATCTGGAAAAGATTGAGCTTAATGTTTTCCAGGACATCAACAAGTTTACTGCTATCCTCATCAAGACAAAACAGTCCTATCAGGTCTATCTCGGTACCCTATCTTCCAGCAAATCCAATAAGGTAGCTGCAGTTCAGTCTACCTCAGATGTCCTCACCCACTTTGCGGTGGAGGGAAATAACCAGAAAACTTCTACCCCTTCTTATAACAGTCATATGGGGGGACTGGAACTACAGGAACAACAGGAACAAGGACCACAAAGGCAGTTGGAAAAATACAAATGCCCAACAGAATAGCCAGATCTAATACTGAAACGGTCCTAGCTATAGACAAATCAGAGAAGAGAATGAAACCCTCTACAAACTGTTGGAGGAAATTCATGCAGAAAGGGAAACCACTGCTGCATGGCGTATAACTGCACTAGCCCCAGCTGTTGAGTCATCTAGCAGCTGAGGGGAGGTTACAACAGTTATTGGCCAGGCTGATGTGACATCCAAGGCAGAACCACACTTGTAGGCCATTGCTGCACCTGCGACGTCACAAGTATACTTGTACCCAGTGCAAGACATACAGAAGGCCTTAAAAGATTCAGCAGGCCTTCGAGTTCAGGAACATGCAGACGATGTTGATTCTGAAGAATCAGATTGACAATCACAGGCTCGAGTCTGGATTGTGAGTAACCTGATTGTTGACACAAACGGACAGCCTTGTGTAAAGGCCATGGAAGGGGGCCACCAATTTACCATGCTTCTGGGCACTGGAGCAGCCATGTCAGTCCTCCATGACGAGGACCCCGTCTCATCTGACTGGTCTAACGGCTGGAAGACCAGTGCACAGGGTGTAGATGGTACCCAGCTACACACCTACCAATCTATTCCTCTACCTGTGGTGGTAGGCCACCTCAGGACTAATTTTGCTTTTGACCTCATGGTTCTATGTCATCACCACATCATTCTGAGAATTGACTTCTTGGCCTTACATGGCTGTGTAGCAGATCTAGCCAACAGGGTACTCATTCAGATCAAAGGACAATGTCATGCTGTTACCATCCCAGACTCGCACATGGTGGAAGCTATCTCCCATGACAACAAGGAGTATGATGTCATGGCCTTGTTCAAAAGGCATGACCTGTTTTCTGAGCTTGCACCCTTGCTGCAAAAACACCTTGACGTGTTTGACACCAACAAACACCACTGTGGTAGAATGCATACTACCATTGAAATAACAGGGTCTGACCCTGTAAGGCAGACATAGTATCCATTTCCTGCTGAAGCTTTGTCATAACGTAGGGAAACCATCCAATCACTGCTTTCAACAAGGAGTGATTAGAACCTGTGTCTCTACTGTCAATTCACCTATTCGGCCCATTAAGAAACCAAATAGGGTCTGGAGACTCACAATTGATTACAGAAAACTCAATCACGTTACTCCTAGTTGTGCATCAACAGTAATATCAGCACCTGATGTACTCAAGCTGTTAACATCTGACAAAAAGTGGTTCACAGCTCTTGACATTTCTAATGGGTTCTGGTCACTCCCATTAGCATAGGAAAGCCAATATAAATTTGCTTTAACCTTTAATGGATGTCAATACACCTGGACATACCACTCCCAGGGGTTTCACAACAGCCCCTCCCTCTTCCATTTCCACATGATGAATGCTCTGCAGGGGTTATCCACACCCCAGTGTCTCCTGAAGTACATGGATGACTTGCTCTTGACAACCACCATGAAAGAATATCACTTGGACCTTCTAGACAAACTTCTGTCTCCCCTCAAGAAAGCAGGCCTCAAGTGCAATCCCTCTAAGGCACACGTGTGTGAGAAGGAGGTAATTTAATTTTCCTTGGCCTACACATTACAAACCAAGATAGGAGCCTAGCTGTCAAAAAGATCCAGGGCTTGCAAGATCTGCCATTTCCTACTGACGTGGCAATATTCAGACACTTCCTAGGAATAGTAAACTACTGAAGGGATTTTATTCCTGATTTTGCCTTGAAGGCCGCTCCCTTGTATGAACTTCTGAAAAAGGATATCCCATGGATGTCGGACCCCACTCATACTGATGCTGTGACACAGCTCAAACAGGCCTTAGCCTCAGCCTTAGCACTGATCAATCCTAACCCAGATCTTCCATTCCATTTCGAAACTGACACATCTGTTGTGGCCATGTCTACAGTGCTGGCACAAAAGTACAATGGCTATTTCAGGCCCATTGCCTATGCTTCTCGGATGCTGTCCCCAGTAGAGAGAAAGTATAGACTTTGTGAAAGAATGCTTTGGCAACCTCCTGGGTTGCCAAACATTCCATGTACATCACTGGGTATGCACCTATCATCGTGCATACCTGTCACATCCCAACTAACTTCCTGATTTCAGACAAAGTAAAAGATGGTTCAGTTTCTAAGACCAGACTCACCCACTGGTCTTTGCTTTTGCAGGACAGGGACATTAAAATACTACCTACAAAAATGTGATCCATCCTAACTCATGGCCAACTTTACACAGGTAAGCCCCACGACTGTGCACACCAACCTCCTGACAAACCTGAGTTGGGACCATTTCTACCAGCTACACCGGCTATATTAAAGGATACTGCCATGTATCGCATCTTCACAGAGGCTCCACCTCCTATGGGGAGGCAGAACAGGTAGCAGGATTTGGAGTGTTCATAGTCTATCCATATGGTGACTTCATGCACATTGCTAGGAAATGTACCGTTATTTCCTCACAGTATGCCAAATTGGCAGCTGTGGCCTGTGCTCTAGAGGTTATGCCCCATGGTGCTAAGGATGCTATCATCTGTTCTGACTCTATCTGGGTCTGCTCCTCCCTTGCTGAGTTTCTACCATTCTGGGAGAAGAATAATTGCACATCCTCTGATGGCACATCTGTCAAATAAAGGGATTTGTTTGTGTATATACACACACTGACACAACAGTTTGCTCATAAACTGTACATTCACAAGGTAAAGGCTCACTGCAAAACTGACCCTTACCATGAATTCAATGATCAAACGGATTCACTTGCCAAAGCACGTACTTGGGGGGGGGCATGATCAATGGCTCACCCAGTAGCTGTGGCAACCATCTTCTTAGCTGCCAACACCAGGCAGAAACCGCAACCAGAACCCCCACTGGACCTTTCTGCTGCACAGAAATCTGACCCAGAACTAAAAGATGTGTTCAAATACTGGGACTAAGAAATTGAACAGGAACTACCTACTGGTAGTCCATACAAATGACATTCTGACAACATATACCTATCTCATGATCAGAAACTGATCTGGTATAGGAAAGATGACACTTGTCATAAACTGTGGGTTATACCCTAATCCTTATGAACCAAATTCATTCATATTGTTCATGATACTCTCTCTGGTGGACACCAGGGCACAGATAACACTGTTGTCTGGTGGCCTGGTATGACCAAGGACATAGAGCACTACATGGACAACTGCACAGTGTGTGCCCATAACAATCTATTTCAGTGAAAGGAAATGCCTAACTACTGCCACAAAGGCAATCTGTATCATGGAATGAGATACAAATCGATTTCATTGGCCCACTGACTAACTCCAGCAAGAACAACAAGTATGCACCTGTCACAGATTTGTTTTCCAAGTGGATTGAGGCATTCCCTACTTAGAATAACATGGCAAAAACAACTGTCAAAATCCTGGTGGATCAGTTGCTCTCCAGGAGGGGCCTACCCCTTAAGGTTGACTCAGATCAGGGAACCAGTTTTACAGCTGAGCTGATGAAGGAGACACACCAAATGCTTGGAGTACATTCGAAATTCCATATCCCATACCATCCTCAATCCTCAGGCCAAGTAGAATGAGCAAATAGAAGAATTGAACAGATGTTATGTAAATTCATCAATGACAATTCCAAGATTTGGGATTTCTTCTTGCCACTACTGCTGATGGCAATCAGGGGCACCCCAGCAGCTACTACTCAGTGTACACCATATGAGATTATGACTGGTAGATGCATGAGATTATCTGAGCACCTGTTAATTGACCTCCACACTCCTACAGCAGATAGGGTATCTGTGGATAAATATGTTAAAAAGCCTCAGGATAACATCACAAAAACACATTTGTTTGCTGTAAATCATATGGGTGAAGTCCAACAACAAGCAAAATCCCATTTTTTTTATGCTCCCCCTCTCCTTGCAGCTCTCCCCCTCTTTGGGAGACACCTATGGCCTTTTTAGCCCTCGCTCACCTACAAGGTGACCAGAGCAGTCTTCCCCCCATGGAGCCATGGTTGTACCCCCCAGGTGGGTATGGGGTAAGGGCTTCACACCCCAAAACATCTTTATTCATCAGGACGCTGTCTCCGAGCCTGGTGGGGGCATTGAAGGTCGGGGTCTGGTGCTCGGTCTACCAGGAGGCTGCGAGGCATTTTCCCATTTTCTCCAGACGTGCCATGTCCCCCAACATCAAGGTGCTGAGGCACTGACGTCTGGCATGTCACCCCTCCATTCGACATTGGACTTGCTGTACCTCGGGTCTCCACCCGGGGCCAGACAAGAGCCGAGCTCTGGCACTCTCCTCCTCCCGGAGAGGATGAGCGGTCCCTAGGATGCTCAAGTCCTCTCCCCCGGCTGGCCATCCAGCTCTCCGGGCTCGTTCCTGAACCTGAGTCGCTGGCATTGCAAGCAGAAATCCAACCGCTTTGCCAGTGGGCCGGCGCAAAATCCCATTTTGATAAGCATGCCAAAGAAGGCAACTGGCAAGTTGGAGATCAAATCATGCTTCTCCAATACAGACCACTGGCTCACTCATTTACCAGCAAATGGGAAGGCCCATTTCCCACTGTCAACAAAATCAGCCCTGCTATTTATCAGGTGAGAATTCATCATCAGAAACAGACCACTGACAAGTGGTTCCATGCTAATCAGCTCAAGTTGTATAAAGGTGACTAATTACTTTTCCTGACCCTATTGGTGCGGAATGGTACCCCTCACTTAACAATCCTGTTCTGTTTCTTTCGGATACACTGACAAGATGGCAATCTTGCACCTCCTCATCCTGGTGGGACTTTTTCTTTGACTTACTCTCAAGACAAACCTATTACAACTGAACAAAGATGATGCATATCACATTTGCTTCAGAATCTTGAACATACAGCTAGAGATGTACCCATCTCCAGCCCCAGGGAGTCTGTATAGAGATACCCAACAAATTGATTACTGTTAAGGAAGGCTCAGATACCTATTTTAATGCCATGGTTGTAGCCCAAGACAAATCCACATTGCAGATACAATGGAAAACTAATTACAATGGTTACACACTTCCTGTAGCATGTTTATCTAAAGGTACTTTTCACGGATGGTCCAACACAGAGATTGCACCAAACGATACAATCTCCATTCGACAGGCTACTTCTAGACACACTGATCTCTACAACATAACTGCTTTTATAGAGCCTACCTTTTGTGACCATCTCACTACTGAAGAGTCACAAGCTTTCTATCCTCACAACTATATGGCTACTGAAGCTATGTTCCTTTCAGTAGTCCGACCCACTAAAGAAGATCTGACTGAATGTCCTCCTCAGGACCCTGGTCATCGTAGTGGTCTGATTGCCACTTCCCTTCCAGGAGCTTTGATTAACAATGTACAATTTATGCAAATCCAAGTTATTTTTAATCTTACACATTGGAATATGGCCAAGTTTGGTTTCTGTCATACAACCAACATATTGAATTTTTCAGTATGATGCTTCTAGACATTGTAGTTGCCTACCAAACTCACACAAATGATCCAGTTAGTGGAACTTATGCCACTGAACACTTAGAAGTTTTTAGACCCATACTTAATTCTAACAGTAAACCAAGTACTAGGCATGATACTACAGATGTTTCCGGTGCAGCAGACACCATCTCTGGCCTTTTTGGCTCAGGAATGTCAATCTGTAATAAAGTAGATATAGCTGCTATTAAAGCACAAACACTTAAATTTCAACAAGCTGTTAAAAATTATGTGTTACCACCACTGTTACATGGTGTAGATGGTTTAAGTAAGGAAAAGCGCTTTACAGTTTACAACATGCAAGAAATCACAAAAGGGTTCAATGATACTAGAAACAAAATTAATAAACTAATTTTCAAAAATAACAAGGAGACAGACAAGCAATGTATTGCCTGTGAACTTTTATGCTCCACTTATGGTTCTTATGTAATTGCCACTGTTAACAATGTCTTCAGGGATTTGAAAACAGGACATATTCCATGTATTACCCATGACAGGAGAATGTATAAATGGTATTCTTCTCACTGCAAATCTACTGCATGCATTACATTGTGTATGTTAAATTCTGTTACTATTTATTTGTCTACTGCTAGAAATCTTGGATAGGTTTCACGTTATCCAAACCAAGCACCATGCTATTTTACTAAATGTACGATTCATGACAATCTGTTCATTACTTTCACTGTGTCATTACCTCACTTTGATCCACAAACTTCTGTCTTCGACACACTGGCTGCCATTAATTCTAGTGGACAGCTTGCTGCGAACATTTATCAGGAATGAACTTGACTTGCCTTCTTTGCTTGTCTACCATCCTGTTCTACAAGCTTGGGACACACCACATACCAACTGCTGCACCAAGAAGGGATATTATTACCTATTCCACTGTGACATATTTGATGTTGTTAAACATGTCTGTGGTTATTCGCCAGAACACTTGGATTGGTCATTTTCCATTTGTGATGATCTGCTGTCCAACCTGACTAAACAGTCTTCGCAAGCTGCATCTTCAGTGCCAGATGCCAAAACAGCTGCATCCCGTAGCTACCTGGAGGAGGTACATCACGTCACAACATGGCTCATTGACCAATCCTTCACTTGTCCTATACATTTACAAAAATGGAGAGTGCCAACTGTAAGAATTACCTACAATTCTGATGGGCAGTACTGTGTAGAGACAAATCATGATTTATTTGCTTATGGTGCCAATATATGTGCTATTTATTTTCCTAATTTTTGCTTTACTCCACAGCAGAAAACTGTCATTGGTCATACAGTCATTACTCCTGTTCCCATTCCTGAACCAGTTGTTATTGATACTGATCTGCAGTTCTTGTTTGCCTTGTCTCAATAGCTACCTATCTTTAATGTACACATAGACCCTTTGACACTTTCTTTGAAATTCCTTTTAGCTAGAAAGGATTCTCATCTTATCAATATTATCAACAATATTTCTAAAGCTGGTGATGTTCTTAATACACTTTTTCATGATGGTGATTTAAGCACTGCTCTTTCCAATACTTGGTTAGAATTAACGTTTAAAGCTTTTGTTATTATTCAAGCATTTTTGATTGTTTCTCTGATGCTAACCCTCTACTGTATTGTTTTTCTGATACTAACCTTTTGCTGTCTGCAACATACTTTTAGACAACATTGTGAACAACTTGAATTCCTTTACAAGGCTCATGCCTCAGGCTTGTAAATCATGGCTTTTGTAGCTCCATCACACTACTTTCTTGTGGTTGTTGTCTTTTCTTTTGAAGGCAACAAGGGGGGAAGGAATGTTATCCATGGTCCAGCACCCTTGATGGTGCATCCAGCTTGTGGACAGCAACTTATATGTAGGTATATGTAGTAACATTAGGGTGAAGATACTTATCATATAAGCATAAGTGTCAGGATATGTGTTCTATTTTGCTTCACTGGTGTTCAGCTATAAGAAATGCTTTTTGCTCTATTTTTGCTGTATTTTCATATGTTAGGCAACAGTGCCATCTTTAGCACTTGTACATCATTGCAACTGACCTTGGGGAAGAGCAGCACCATTGTACTGTTATCTATGCAAGCTACGCAACTTTTCACGCTAGTTAGGACAGTTACTCAGACCACCTGTTTTTGTCCAATTATATTCATTTTATATATCTTCCTTAGCCGTTGTTATAGTTATTATCAGGGTATAAGACCCTTTGTAACACATGGCTCTTAGAGAGAAAACTGTCTGCATTGCCTAGGTAAGGAAAATGGGTATTCTCCTAGTGTTTACACTGTATTGGTAGTAAGTCTGTATTATCTATCTGTAATAAATTGCATTTATTACATGAGTACCACTTGTCTGTTTTCTCTTCCTTTTGTTGCCACCAAAAACCTGACAGGGGCATTTATTACTCATTTGCAGTATAAAGAGGATGGTTTAGGTCAAAGTGACAGGAGGAATAATAGACAGGATCCATTCAGGCCAGGGTGCATTGGATGGCAGCATTATACATTAAACCATGTCCTCATAGTCAAACACCAGAAGAATTATTTTGATTATAATACCATTGTGGGTAGGGATGGGCTACAAGCCATATCCTGATATTGTGCACCTTGCTTGGGAGGAGGTTCTTTGGGACAGATTTACAGTATTGTAAAGAATGTGACATAAGGAGTCAAGATGATGATGCAGCCATACAGTTTGGAATTTAAACCAGGGAATGTCATCCATGAAGACCAGGATGAACTGGAGTTTGTTCAGCAATTGTGCAGTACCAATGTTCATGGAGACTATTTTTGGCACTTAGGAAGAGCTACTTAGCACAGAACCAGTACTGGGTATTGTTACTGTAATGTCCTGCTGCAGACTGCTGCTAGTTTAGTGGTCCACAACGGTAGCCAAAAATCACAGTGTTGTCCATATACACGTGCATGTACAAGGAAATGCAGACTTTGGGTAATACCTGAACCACTAGGGAGGGGTGAAGAAGGATCTCCAATGAGGACTGCTTTTGATCTTTCAGCCAGGAAAGAAGTGAAACAATTGACTAACAGGTCAAAGAGACTAGCCCTATTAAGCTTGCCAGAAAGAGGGGATATGCAACCATTTTATAGGCATTGGCAATGTAAACAAATATAGCAAAGCTGATCAGGCTCTGATCCATCCCCTTCAAGATGTCATGTGAGGCTGAGAAGAAAGTAGACTGTGAATTGAGTATTCCTGAAGTATGAATAGAAATGGTTGAGGCAGGATATGGAGTCAAGAAAAGATGAAAAGAGTTAATATAGAATGAGGTACACTTAAATCATAGTCAGTACTAGGGTAAGAGAGACAGGCCATAGGGAAGCAGTTCCCAGGAAAGGAAGGGTCACTTCATATTAAGGTGAGGGTAGACATAAGACTACTTCAAAACATCATATACTTTCCTGTACTCAAAAAGAAGTTAATAACAGAAGAAGCTGAGCAATAGTAGGCGCAAAAAGGTGAAGGGGTTTTGTTGCAGCTGTTACATTTAGTAGGTCTGAAGGGCAACAGAGCAGAAAGGGTTACAGTGTGGTGAGACAGCAAGAATGAGATGTAGAGGGGGGAGGAAGAGTGGCTGATGGTGGAAGGGATCGAATGGGGATGAAAGGGAAGCTAGGTGGGAACAGTGAGAGAGCACAGACAGTGAAGACATTTTTGAAGGTGGAAACCATCTCTACAAGGCCAAAGATGAAACAGCTACAAGTCTGAGGTCTTGAAGTAAGCTGTTGGTTAACTAGGATCTGCAGTTTATCTGTTAGGTAGGAAAATGGGCAGACTAGGTGGGCCAAGCGGTCCTTATCTGCCGTCAAATTCTATGTTTCTATGTTTGAAAAATTTTCTAGGAGGATCACATGAGGAGTGTATGACCTTGCAGAACTTGGATGGGTTGATAGGGTTATTTATAAGGTTGGAGTCAAAACATCATATTCAGATTTACGAACATATGAACGTATGAAAAATTCCAGAAGATACAGGCCTCAAGGTCTATCAAGTCTGCTGTATTGTGCAGCTAGCAGTGTGTTACTCTGCAGCTGCCCACCCTCACCCCTGTCCAGTAGTGACCTTTCCCTTGACCTTCCCCTTAACCCTGTCCTACCCCTTCTTAAAACTGGCCACTGACTTTAAAGTTACCACTTCCTCTGGGAGTGTGTTCCACCCATACACCACTCTTTCTATGAAGTCTTGTCTTCTCATTTCTCTCTTGAACTGTTTCCCCTCCAATCTCAGACTGTGCCCCCTAGTATTTCTCCCTCCCTTTAATCTAAAAACCCCCTCTGTACTAACCTTGTTTATGCCCCTCATATATTTGAAGGTTTCGATAATATCACCTATATCCCTCCTCTCCCCCAGTGAGTACATGTTGAGCTCCTTCCATTTGTCCCTGTAGTGTTTGTCCTCCATTCCCGTGATCATCCTGGTGGCTCTGCACTGGACCCCCTCCAGCAACCTGACATCTCTCTTTAAGTAGGATCACCAGAACTGCATGCAGTACTCTAGGTTTGGTCTGATTAGTGACATGTACAGTGGCAGGATGACCTCCCTCCTCCACGAGGTGATGCCCTTGTCAATACACCCCAGCATACTGTTGGCCTTGGCTGCTGCCTTCCTGCACTGTGATAAGTGGTTCATTTGCCCTGTGATTATCACCCCTAGATCCTTCTTCTCCTCTGCATTGGAAAACTGTACCCCTCCTCCAGTTTTTAGCAGAACTTGTGGTTTCTGACTCTTATGTGCAATACCTTGCACTTTGTTGCATTGAAACCCAGCTGCCACATGTCCTACCAGTGTTTTAGTTTATCCAAGCCCTCCTGCAGTCCTAGCCACCCCTATGTGCTGTTCACTACTGTTCTGTTCTTTGTGTCATCTGCAAACAGGCTGATCTTGTTACTAACTCCATCTGCAATGTCAGCAATGAAGATGCTGACCAGCACTGGACCCAGATCTTATCCCTGTGGAACCTCACTTATTACAACTCTTGGGGATGAGAGTTCCCCCCTTACAATAACCCTCTGCTGCCTATCCTTCAGCCAGTTTTTAGCCTACTCCACCATTCTCTCCCCTACCCCCAGATGATCCAGTCTGCTAACCAGACTTCCATGTGGCACTGAATCAAAGACCTTGCTGAAGTACTGGACATCTACTGCATGGCCCCTGTCAATAGCCCTTGTTACCCAGTCATAGAAGTCTACCAAGTTGCAATCAATCAATCAATCAAGTTATTTGTATACTGGAAGGTATGTGAGCAAAAATGCCCATTTTCACAAATGTCCAGTGCAAGAAATACAACAGATGAACAAATACATAGGCCAATGGAATACATTATTATTATTATATATACAGGTGCATAGAAGTACATTATATATACAGGTGTATAGAAGTACAAGTTTGTCTGGAAGGATCTACTGGAGAGGATCTAAAGCTGGTCATCGACAAAATTTGTGTAGAATGAGCAAACAGCGAAACCATCAGATCAACCACTTTTCATGGTCTGCTGACAGTTTCCTACAGAACAACATGTTTTCTTCAGGGGTCTTTGCCCCTGAACCCCCTGCACCTGCCTCACTACATATAATCAACTCCGAGTAGGAGCTGATTGGGAGGGAGCAAGACCCCCAAAAGACAGTACTGGGTTCCAGCACCAACACTACAGTGACCTGGCCTGTAGTCACTGTAGTGTTGGTCTATGTCTATGTTTCACTGTCGGGTAGGGTGATCATATAGGAGACAAACCCATGCTGTCTGCCTTCCAGGAGACCATTCTCCTCCAGAATGGTTACAAGCCTCTCTTTGAGGATAGTCTCCATGAACTTCCTCATGATGGAGGTGAGGCTGACCAGCCTATAATTTCCTGGCTCATCCTTGGCCCATCTTTAAGGATGGGCATCACGTCTGACATCCTCCAGTCTTGGGGCACACATCCAATCCTCAGGGAGGTTGTGAACAAGTCTGACAGTGGCTCTGCTAGGAGCTCTGTCATCTCACTCAGCACCCTGGGGTGTATGCTGTCCAGACCTGGTGCTTTATCCATCCTCAGTGCTCTAAGACCCTCCAGCACTCTGCTGTATGGTATTTCCATCTTTGTTGGTTCAGCCCCCCATACCTGCTGTTCTCTTCCCCTGTTGCATTGGCCCCTGCTTTCCCTGGTAAATACAGAGCAGAAGTAGTTGTTGAGTCCTTCTGCTTACTCCACCCCATTCTCAGCCCATCTGTTGGCCACCTTAATCCTAACTATTTGATCCTTGTAGCTTCTTTTCTCCCTTATGAATCTAAAGAAATCTTTCTTGCCCTCTCCTATCCCTCGTGCCAGCCTAAGCTCCCTTGTTACCTTGGCTGCCCTGACCATTCTGCTCACCTCTCTTGATTTCTTCATGTACTCCTTCATGTCTTCTGCTTCTTTGGATCTCATGTATTTCCTGAAGGTTGCCCTCTTTTTCTTAACACTTACTAATACCTCTTTGTTTAAACAGCTCGTTCTTCTTGATCTGATCTTCTTGCTTTTGGATTGTAGAACACAAATTTGTGGCCCTTTTCTAACCCAGTTTTGATAATCTCCCATTTCTGATTGGCATCCATGTGTGGTTGTATTCTGGTGATATGTCCCTACAACATGCCGACTCATTCTTCCAAAGTCAGCCCGTCTGAAGTCTAATACCTTTGTCCTTATACTGGTTGTCTCCTTACTCATACCAAGTGAAAACCACACTATGTTGTAGTGGCTCCCTGCTAGGGATCCCTCACCTTCAACCCCAGTATTTTCTCCCCATTTGCCAGCACAAGATCCAGTATATTTCCTTCCCTGGTTGGTCCCCTTATCAGTTGCTCCAGGAAGCTGTCCTGGAAAGCTTCCAGGAGGACTTGTTCCCTGTTGCTTGAAGCAGCAGGGTTATTCCACTACACCCCTGGCAGAATGAAGTCACCATTATTATAGTGTGACCCTTTGCACAGACCCTTCTTATCTGCTCCCCCAGCTCCCTATCTTTATCTTCGCTTTGACATGGTGAGCTGTAAGCCACCCCCATCCTCACCTTCCTTCCCTTTGGGTTCTGTATATGTACCCATAAGGCCTCTGTTCTGCCCTCCTCAACCTCCTCCCTGCTACAGAATATTTCCTCCTTTACATATAATACCTCTCCTCCTCCTCCTTTTACTGTTTCCCTATCATTTTGGTACAATTTGTACCTGGGACCACCAGGTCCCAATCATGGTACTGGGTGCCCCATGTTTCAGCGATGGTAGCTATGTCCACCCGTCCTTCTGCCATCATTACCTGCAATTCAGTGGCCTTGATTCCTAGGCTCCTTTCATTCAAGGAAAGCACCATAAAATTTACCCCCCCTTCTGCATTCTTCCCTTGCACACACTTACTCCCCCTCATGAACTCCTCTTTTTCTTTCTCTGTTGGCTGGGGGGCTAATGCCTCCTGTCTTCCAACCTACTGCAGTCCCCCTTCCTAGTTTAACAGAAACTTTGTAGCTATATATTCCTCCAGGCTCCACTTCAGGGTTCCAGTACTCTCCCTACTCAAATGTAGCCTGTCAGGAGTATACATGTTCTTGTTCCCTCATGTGGTGCTCCAGTATCCTACCAGTTAAAACCCCCTGGACTGGCACCATTTCCCCAACCATGCGTTGAACTCCTTTATCCACTGCTTCTTGGCCATTCTTGCCTTGGGTACTGGGAGAACTTCTGAGAAAGTGACTGAGCACCCTTCCACCTCACATTGTTTTTCCAGTTCTCTGAACCCTCTCTTACACTTCCCTGACTGTGTCTCCTGCCAGATCATTTGAGCGTTGGTGTGCCACTATGTGTGGTTTCTCCCTTTCCCTCTTTACACACTTCAAAAGAAACTGCCCCACCATTCCTGCTGTCATGCCTGGTACGCACTCCACCCATATGAGGCCCTTTCTGGTACTCTTACCCCCCATCTCACCCCTTTAAGAACTGAGTCCCCCACAACTATGACCCTACCTCTCCCTTCTTGTTCTCCCCACCCCCCATGCTTCCCAATATCCTGGTCCCCTACCCCCTCACTGACCTCACTACCCATGTCCGTGTTTTATCCTGCTGTACCCTTTTCCTTATTCACTCCTTCCCTCCCTCTATCCACACTAGTTGGTCTTACCTCATCCCCCAGCCCTTCATCCATTTGCTCACCCACCCACTACACCAGTGTCAGAATAACACCCCTCACCCCTCCTCCTACTACTACTCTCCTACATCTCCCCTTCCTTCCTTGTCACTCTTCTCCTTCCAACTACCTCAGTATCCGATCTCCTGCATCTGCTCCCTCCCCCGTGTTCTACTGTCTCTCCCACTACTCCTATCCCAGTCTAGTGGTTTAGTAAAGGCATTTTGAAGCTGCTTGTTTCTGATTAAGTGATTGACAGAGCTGGAGGCTTTGAGACAATGCTGCACATCATTTCCAGTTAATACAGACAATACACTTGAGTGGCTCTGTGATCTTTGATATGGCCCTCTGAAGAGGGATGTGATTATCTCAGATGGTATTAAATTTGGTTTGAAAATAATTTAGGACAACATCCACAACAGAGGATGTTGAGAAGGAAAACTAATAAATATTTTCAAGGCTGTCTAGCATGGAGGACAATTGGAGGGACTTGAATCACCAGATCAGGGTGAACTTGGGCAAATGTTTGGGTGAGGGGAATCTTGTGTATGCAACAGATCATACAGTGGTCACGGACTACATCAGACAGTATACCAGCATCCACAATATGACTGACCTGTGTTCTACATTTTGCTAAAGGTTTTGAGGCAGACTGCTAGATGTGTGTGCTCTGTCTTGGGATTTCTATTTCTTGACCTGTTTCTGGAAAGTATGGAACTCTTCCCAGCAGCTGAATCCTGTTCAAACATTTTAGGTAAGCACAATCTTCCAAACAACTGTTGTAATGGCCTTGGTTTTTGGTTTACAACCTGTCTCTGATGACAGTACTCAGCACTCCAATAGGGCAGAATGTCTGGAAATTGTCCTCTGGCATCAGTATGGGGAAGTTAGATAATTACAGGCTCGTGGCCACACTGAAGTCGGTGACCCACCTCGTGGTCCTGGTCTGGTAGGCTACCTCTTAGTATTAGGAACCACTTGCCTGAACCACATGATCAAACTGAAATATTGATATACTTAGTCTCACTGAGAACTCTCTGCTCATGACTTGGATAGAATAGTGTGCTCCCCTAATCCTTCAGCTGTTTTCTCTTATCTCACCTTTCTAGTAGCGGTAATGGGTTGGGTCTATTTTGGAGAAACCATTAATCTGTTCATAAAGTTATTAGTCCTTTTTGTTTATTTAAACATGTGGTTGTGAAATGCCCTAAACCTCTTAACTGAGTTATCATCCTAGTATACCATTTACCCAAATCATTACGCTCATAATTTCAGTACATTTTCTGATCTGGTGGATTCCTACAGTGTGTGCCTTTATATTCCTGATTTGTAGTATTTAGTGAATTTAATTTTCATATTGATGTACTGTAGCACTCTGACCCTAAAAGATTCTTGTATGTTCTATATGAGATGTGTTCAGTCAGATTCAGCATGTCCATGCCTCCACTGATGCCAAAGGACACTGATGCATCTTAATAATCTAGAAACACAGAAACATAAACTTTGTTGCAAGAAAGGGACTACTTTGCCCACCCAGTCTGCCAGATGGTCCCGACCTAACTGGTCTTTGCTATCCTCCCTCTTCCCTGCCTATTTATTAATATTCCCCTAAGTCTATCCCATGCAAGCTTGAAGCCCCCTATTGTATTTGCTTTCACCCCTTACACTGGCAATCTGTGCTAGGTGTCTACAACTCTTTCACTGAAGTAGCTTGTTGACTTGTCAAAGGCTTTTGATCTTGTATTGTAAATAATCAATTTTTAATAGAAAAATTGGGTGATTTAAACATCTCTGAGGAAGTCCTTGTGTGGTTTACCTCCTAAATTACCAACAGGACACATCATGTAAGTGTAGAGGGTAAATTATCCAGTGTGAATGTTGTTTCCAGAAGAGTTCCATGAGGCTGTTTATTGGGTCCATAATTGTTCCTGATCTATAAAGAATAACTTGTCAAATCCTATTAAAAATTCAAAGTTATGTCTCAATGCAGACAAAACAGTTTTAGTTGCATTGGGCAATGACTACAAACAAGTTAAAGAAAAGTTATGCTTAGATTTTACTATAATGCATTCCTGGTTAGCACACACAGGACTGGTATTAAATAGTAAGAAATCTCAAGCAGTGGTCTTTCTTCCTGGTAACACTGGTGAGTGTGTGTGTGTGGGGGGGAGGTGACCCAAAGTTAACATTAGTCATAAAATATGGTAAATTTAGTAGAAGTTAATGCATACAAGTACTTCTGCATCTGTGTATACAGCAATTTAAGTTTCAATCACCATGTCAAAATAGTAACTAAAAAAGCTAACTGTAAATTTCAGGGCTGGCTGTATAGCCCAGAGATTACAGTAACAAGGTTTGAATGAGCTTGGTACATCCAATAGACCTGGGTTTTATTCCCACAGCCTTCCTTGCTTACTGTGTGACTCTGAGCAAGTCATTTAACCTCTCCAGTGTTCCTGGGTCATCCCTGAAAACAGGCACTTGTGCATAGTGGGTCTATCCAGTTATCAAAGAATTTAAACAGCAACAACAACATAAAAACTTGTGGCATTTAGACGTGTAGCATACTGCATCAATAAAAAGCTGAGATATACAATTTTGACATAACTCTTAATCCCAGTTCAAGATGATGTGAGTCATGTCTATGGTCATGCAAATTAAATAAACTTGATAAAAGTAGAATTCACATAGAAACATAGAATTTGATGGCAGATAAGAACCGCTTGGCCCACCTAGTCTGCCCATTTTCCTACCTTTATAACAGATTGGCTAGATTTATATTAAACTATGACTTTAGAACCCACTATTGCACAGTGCATGAAGAGCCAGGATGGCTTACAATACAATATAGGGGAAAATTGAACTGAGTTAATGTGATTAAGAATATTTTGAATCTGAATAAGCCTGTGAGCCAGATAGAGAGGCTGGAAAGAGTTGATCATAAATAGAACCTAAGATACAACAATTATAGGGAATATATAAATTCAGTACCAAAAATAAATATGTGTATTTTTATAAGCAGTAGAAAATAACTGGAATGACCTGAATCCAAACATTAGACCAATGACATCAAAACCTAAAGCTTTTAACACAGCATTGAAGCAGGAGTTGAGAGTGCACTATATTGCATACAATGAATTCAATTATGTTTATACATTTGCACATCATCTTATAGAACTTGTTTTTGTGTTTATATATTTTTTTTAACTTTATTTATCACCCTAACTTTCTGAATTCTCTCAGGAGTGGTCTAATGGTGTCCACCTTGATCCTGCCCACCTGAAGCTCCCTCTTGCTCCTCCAGGGATCAGACTCTCCATTCCCTTCCAATGGCCACCCAGCCCCATGGCTCTTAATCCCCTGAGGTGGGACCATCAGATACTCCTCCTGACACTCTATCTACAATCCAGTCAGGTGGCCCTGAGATGGAGGACAGCAGAGGAGCAAGAGGAGGAGCCTGGCATTGGGTGTGGTAGGCTGGCAGCCCCGGACCCTCCATCACCTATCAGGTGGCAGGGGGGTTTTCTGGTAGCTTGTGATACACCCTAGCCCCCACCCCCCAGGTGGAGCCCGAGTGTGAAATGATGTCAGGACACATCCATCGTGGCTCTGCATCCCTCTAATCATGCCCTAAGTGGTGCAGTACTTCCAGTCACCACTGGGGGCTACTGCAGTGCTGGACAAACCACTGGAGCCCCCCAACAGTGAGACAGGAGAGCAGTCTTTCAGATGCTCTATCCTCTCTCTCTCCCCTGCCAATCCCTGACAGCCCGGGCTTGTTCCCTAACCTGAGTCACCGGGGTGGCGTGAGGTGTGGCGTCCAGTGCCTCAACCCTCAGTGCCACTGGGCCGGCTGGTGTTTACATGTTAAATGTTGTATTGCACTGTATGTGAGTTGAATTACACTTTCTTGGATTCAAACTTGTATGTAACAGGACCACTATGTAAATAGGGCTTTAAGCCCTAATGGTGTATGTATTGTTCCCACTCTTACCTATATAAAAATAACATTTTCTACTACTACTAATTTCTCATGTATCCCTCTTAAACTCTTCCCCCCAGCCCTATCACATGCCCTCTTGTTCTAGTGCTCTTCCTCAGTTGAAAGACACTCCCCTTCTGCACCCTGTTTACTCCTGTGAGATGCAATACTTCTAGGTCTCTATCATGCCCAATTTCACACTCCTGTCTTCCAGGATGTACATGTTGAAATCCTGCAGACTATCCTGATACAGCTATTACTGCAACCCTTGCTTCATTTTATTTGCCCTCCTGTGGACTGCCCCCACCCTGTCTTTGTCCTTTCTGAGGTGTGGCTTCCAGAACTGAATACAATACAGCAGGTGAGATCTCACTAGTGAGCAATATAGTGGCAACCCTACCTTCCTCCTCCTGCTAGTGATACCTCTCCCTACGCATTCCAGCATCCCACAGGCCCTACCCACTGCTTTGTCTCACTGCCCTGCCATCTTGAGGTCATCATATATAATAAATCCAAGGACACTTTCCTGCTTAGTGACTGTCAATACTTCCCCATACTTTACTCAGATACTGGGTTCCTATGACAGCTGCATGATTATGCACTTTTTGCCACTGAACCCCAACTAGCTCACTCTTGACCACTCCTCAGGTTTCCCAAAATACCTATGCATTTTTTGCCATTACCTCCTGGGTGTCTACCATATTACAGATTTGATTGTCATCTGCAGAAGGCATACCTTCCCTTCGAACTATTCTGTACTGTTGCTTCTGAAGAGATTAATGAAGACTGGTCTTAGTACTAAGTCGTGTGGCACCCTACTGGTCACTCTCCCATCCTCTGACTCCTATATATTAACCAGTTTCTAACCCAATTCACCACTTTGGATCCCACCCTCAGACAGCTCAATTTGTTTATCAGCCTTCTGTGCATCACACTGTTGAAGGTCTAAAGTGTTTCCTCTGACTTTTTGATACCCTTAGTTATGTACATTGATTTAGTTTTATCCAATTATTATTTTTGCATTTTAATGTTGACCCTTTAGAAAAATTCAGTGATGATCTAGTCTATGTCAGCCTGTGAGGAGGTGAGCAAATCTGGCAACTGATTGTTTTGAGTTTTACTCTGAAACTATTAGAACATTGCCTAACCCACTGTTCTATTCAGTCCCAGTGAATTACAACCCTGCTACAAGTAGGCATAAGCCACGATGGAGGTGTGCTCTAATGCTGGATTGATGCATGGGGGGGCGCGGTGCATGCCCGAGGCCCAGGGCCGAGGGCTAGCACCCGCCCCCCCCATGCATCGATCGCATTAGAGCACACCGACGGAGTGGCTTAATGCGCTTGTAACATGGGCCGCACGTTGGTGGAGGCATGTCAAGGGCACCGACTCTGTTACACAGACAATAATAGACGGAGGCACTGTGACATTTGTTACAGTCTGGTTAACTTTCACACAACGGTGCACAGGATTATATAGATACAGATGCGGACACTATCTGGAGTACCTGGAGCCACGCAGCTCGCCGCTGCTATGATTTCTGTGCTGGTGCAGTCCAGTTCCCTGTGGGTATTCTCCTCATACCCGCTCGGGAGGTCTCGGTGGAGCGGTTCAGCTGCCCGCGAGGAGGGTGTGATCGCGCTTGCACATGTCGGGGCTCTCACTTCCTGCTCTGCCCCGCACACTGCTCCGACCGTGCCCTCCTGCAACTAGGCTGTCCGTGTTGCTGCTGGCTCTGCCCCTCACATCTGCAGGACTGTCCTGCCAGATGCTCCTGCCCCTCGTTATTCACGGACTCTGCCGCCTCCATGTCTGAGACTTCCACGGCATGCTGTAGGACACTACTGCCTGGTCCTGCACCCCACCACTGATTGGCAACCCACTGATCCATCCCATGTGTCCCACACACAGCGAAGCACACGCCGGGATCCTGCATGCTATCTACACTGCCGTTGTGATTAGTCTCCCTAATGTGCGCCGTGGGTTACAATCACTCTTCCCCATTTCTGGACTCGGATGCCTAGAGAGGCTGCCGTCGCACCGCTCGTCTCGCTGCTGCACTCGCTGCCCTACAGTGCCCAGTGCTGCTAGGCTGGGGGTCTGGCTGCTGACGGTACTGCCGAAGCGGGCACGGCATATATGCTGCGTTAATACCCACTTCGGCTGCCTTCTCGTGACCGCCCTAGCCCTATCGGCTTGCTCCCTCAGAGGTGCACAATTCATGCCATGTTACAAGTGTTCAGCACACACTGGTTCAGAAAAGCTTTTTCTATCCACAACAAAAATGGTTTCTTCCCATCCCCCAATCCTAAATTCACTCTGGGTCTGTTAAAGTAAAAACAGAGTCACAGATAACCTGAATGCAATGGTGTAAAAGTAGTCTAACTATTCATAAAGAAATGTATTATGAAGAATCAAAACATTTTAGTAATTCCTTGCTCAAGGCTAAGCAATGCTATTATGCTACCCTAATTGCTACTCATAACTCTAGCCCTTGACAGCTTTTTCATGTCTATTGATTTTCTGTCTTCCAAGTCTGACACCTATTTCTTCACTTTCTAGCACAGCCTTACAGACATTTTTTGACTCCAAAATCTGTGACATTACTTCTTTCATGACCCCCTAACTTAAATTGAAGTGTCCCGGTTACTTGTCTCGTATAAATCATCCTTTCACTTTTTTTCTGTTTCTCACATACTTAACTTGTCTTTCTTGTACAGAAACATAGAAACATAGAGTTTGATAGCAGATAAGGACTGTCTGGCTCACCTAGTCTTCCCATTTTCCTACCTACTTAAACTCCAGATCCAAAATGATTAGCAGCTTACCCTCCCTTTCTTTCCACTAGGGTTGCCTTCTGTCTATCCCATACATTCTTAAACTCACCAATTGTTTTAGCCTCCGCTACCTCCACTGGAAGGCTGTTCCATGCATCCATCACCCTTTCTGTGAAAAATACTTCTTCACATTACCCCTGAGTCTCCCCCCACCCCAGCCTCATATTGTGACCCCTTGTTTTTGCATGTCTCTTTTTTGAGAGACGCTGTCCTCCTGGACATTGTTGATTCCCCTGAGGTACTTGCATGTCTCTATCATATCCCTCTCTCCCTCTTTTCCTCCATATATACCATTTGGTTATTACAGCACTGTACATTAGTTTGTTTCATTGTTTTATTTTGTCTATATTGGAATTTCATCTATATTTAATAGTACTTGTATTATGTTTCATTGATATTTCCTCTTCCCTCTTCCACCCGCTTGCAGCCAGAAACATGCTCGATGTACTGTGCTTGTCTACCTAGTAAAATATGTTAACAATAAAAAATAAAAAAAAATACTTTGTGTTACTCGTAGCACCAAAGCTGTGTCTGTAATGATATACTGATCTAAACCTACCATGGCCTCCATCTTGATCTTTTACTACTTCACATTCCATCAGTTTTCAACATTACTAATCATGATATACTACTTGCACGACTCCATGTTCTCTTTGGTTTTGACAACACTGTTCTAAGCTGGATCCATTCCTACCTGTTTGGATACTCTCAACATGTCATTTTTATCAGTTTCCTTCCTTCACTAGGCTTGTACTTTCTTTTTTTTTTTTTACACCTTCCTAGCCCCTGGCCTGCCACTCCTTCCGGCTGCACATGGCCCCCACTGACCTCCTCGCCCCAACCCCCTTCCTACTCACCTCAGATCACAGCCGACCCAGGGGTGGCCCGGCGTAACCCTTCGCTGGATGGGTCCCTCTCTTCCGAGGGGGAAGGTGCCAAGAGGGGGATACCAGCGCACTCTACTATCAGTCCCTGGGCACTGCTGAGGTGGATTCTGGGGTGTCAGGGCATCTGAGGTAGCGAGGGGTCTGCAGCCATCATCCGGCAGACCAGGCATTTTTCTGTAGGGAGTGACGTCCTGATGTCAAGGCATTCGCCAATGTCTGCCACTCCCCCTTGTACACTGTGCCCTGGCTGTACTGCTGCACTCCCAGCCTCTGCCAGGAGTCAGCCTATGCCAGTGTGCATCCCCTACCTTCCCCTCGGAGAAGGAGAGCTGTCCCCGGATGCTCCATCCTTCTCCCCCCGACTGGCCCTCTGGCGACCCGAGTCCGTTCCCGAACCTGGGTCGCCGGCGTCGCAGACAGAAATCCAACTGCTGCACAGATGGGCCAGTGCCAGGCTTGTACTTTCTAATGCTACATAAGGATGGGACCCCTTCTTTTCATTCTTTGCATGGCCCCTTTAGCAGAGATAATATCCTCACATAGACTTATCACACCTATTTAGATGATACAGAAATCTGCACCACTATAATGATGTTACAGAAATTCACATTCACCCAGTTTTCCTGTTGTCTTAGTGACTATGTCCAGGTATGGATGTCTCTTTTATTTTAAATCTAAACAACATTGATCTCTTAATCTACCATGAATGCATTAAGATGAAATTCCTTCTATCTGAAATAGGTTATTAATTTGGATTTACTGTGTTCTGACCCTCATTGATCATACATAACCTCTGGGTGTATTTATACCATGTTTTGCATTTTAATTCTCATATTAGTTTTGCCACCAAGGTAGCCTTTTTCACTAATGCAGTATTATTAAAATACAACCTTACTTAAATTATTATAATAACTGGTCAGTAATTTCTTCCATTGTCTGACCCAGTTATAATTTGCCGTTATAACCCACAGGTATAACAGCAAACACGCCCCATGTCAGTTGAACAAGAGTTGTATCTTGATTGGCTGTTTACTCCTCCTGTGCAGGCGTACTAGTTTTGAAAACATGGTGACTCCTCCGGCCCACTTAACAACGAGCTGCCATACTGTGAGAGCGTGTATTTTGTTTTTTAACTTTTAAACAGTTTTTTCATCCCGTATTTGTATCTGGCTAATCCTGCCATTTAAATCCTACTCCGCACACTTCAACCCTTCACCGGAGAAAAACCGCTACCAGGAATACCTCAGACACGCTTCAGAGGTAAGAGCCAACGGGAGGGGACAAATCACTATGAAAATAAATTAAAAAAAGTGTGTCTAACTATGAAAATCCATGTGGCAAAAAATTGCTGAACAGCAATTATAACAAATAACAGATGGGGTGGTGTAAAAAACTTGATTTTACCCACACACTTGGGTTTGGGATGCTTTCATAAACCCATTGGTCTTCGCTCTTGGGGTTTATGTAACATCCCACAACTCAGGTGTGTGTAAAATCTTGTTAGACTCACCACCCCATCCATTATTGTATATGTATTGGTCCAGCCTTAATCCAACCTTTTGTTTCATGCATTGACAGCTGTCATTTATTTCTGGATGATTTACAAATTAAAACAGTGAGCAATCTACAGTTGGTACAACAATAATGCTACCAGGCTGCTTTTTGGCCTTAAAAATCTGTTCATGCAATTCCAGTTTAGGCTAGCGAACACTGGTTGACTGTGCAGCAGAGCACTGATTTTAAAATGCTATTACAGCATAAGCCACTTATAACAGGCACATCTGTGTGAGCAGATTTTGCCTGTTATTGGGAGTGGGCGCTGTAACCAAAAAGCATTTTTTTAGTATAACGGTGAGCTAGTGGATTAGTACATATACAGTTCTCTACTGGATAGCAGGTTCTCCCCAATTCTATCCTTCCCTTGTGCGATTGCACTAACATTTGTTTTTTTCAGTTCCAATTGCAGGTCAAATAAGGTTCCCCTTCTCTTTCTGACAGGCTGAAAAACCTAAACCTCCCTCATTCCTTACGCAATTGCACCAGTGTTTCTTTTTCCTTTTCAGTCCCATGTGCAGTGGCAATTGAACTGCAGATGGAATAGGACATGCTGCCTGTGAGGAGGGAGAGCTCTAACAACATTAAAAAATGCAAACAACTTTTTCGTTTTGTAGATTAAATAGGACATGCTGCTGATGAGGGAGGAGAGAGAGAGAGAGAGAGAGAGAGAGCAGTAACAACCATAACAACTTTAAACAACTTTAAAAAAATGCAGCATCATTTTCTTTTGCAGATTCTTTTTTGAGTCCCATTACTGTACCTGCGATGGCTTGGAGTGTGTCAGACAGTCAGCCCCAATGTCGGTCTTCATGCTGTGACAGATTACACTGTAGCACTGTCCCAATCGCTTTTCTGACAGGCTGAAAAACCTAAACCTCCCTCATTCAGTTATAGCAGGGGTTCTCAAATGGTGAGGCCAGCCTCCCTAGGGAGGCCCCAACCTGTTCCAGGGGAGGCTCAAGCAAGTCTGAAAGAGTACTGTATTTAAATTTTGAGTTTTATGTATTTTGTGTGATGAGACGAAGCAAACTGAAAGAGGATAATAACAATAGGTAAATTTTATGTATTTATTTACTAATAGGTGACAAGGGAAGATGAATGAGCCAAGGCTCATTTCAGGTGTACCCGGGGAAGAGTAGGGAGTGAATACATTTCAAAAGGCAACTGCAAAACAATCAAGAAATACACAATGAACAATAGTGCAAACAAATATGAACCATGAACTAATAATGAGTGCTGGTAATTGATCAATTTGTAGACTGATGGCAGAACAGCCCAAATACAAGGGCTGAGCATAGAAGTGCTAAGAGCAATAGCAGGAAAGAGCAAAGTAATCCCAGAGAAGTTGCTTAGGAGCAGGGAAGGAGGGGGAGAGGCAAAGTATGTAGGAAGGTTATTTCATATAGAGAGGAAACAGAGAAAGTATTCTGACCATGAAGGTACTGCAACAAGGGTTAGCAATGGTTCAAGAATGAAAATAGAGGCGCAAGTAGGCTGGCCTTTGTGTGTGTGTGGGGGGAGGAGGTACAATAAGCTGAATAATATTTATTTTATTTATTTGTTATTCAGATAACACCTTTTAGCACAGAAGCACTTTTTCAAAAGTTCCAAGCCAGTATAAGACAAAGAACTGAATGTGAGCCAAGTACTTAGTGGTTTCAATTTATTCATGATGTACTGTGCAAAGTACTGCGTATTTTTCTTTGGGGAGGCTTAACAATTTTCCATGGATTTGGGGAGACTCACTGTGACAAAGTCTGAGAACTGCTGAGTTATAGCATTCCATGCCCTTTCCAGTTTGGGTAGATTAGCTGCTAATTAGTGTCAGTTCACACTTCGGCAAACTGCAAGCCAAAGTGTGAACAGAAACTAATTAGCAGCCAATCTGCCCGAAATAGAAGGCGAGCATGAAGTGCCATCATTTTTAACATCAGTGCCTAAGCAATTGGCAAATGGTAAATGAAATCTGCCCATAAAACTGACTGCCATTTAAAATTGTAGGAGCTATAAGTGGCAGGGACTGTAGTGGTTTATAAATGTTGAAATAGCCTTCTTCCGCCATACTTACATGACTTATTACATGAGCCAAATACCGTTCTGTGTCTTCCCTCAGTTTTCCCAAAACTCCTTGCAGTGGCTCCAACCAGACTTGTTACCAATGAGCTCCATACTGTTCTAGGGCTGTGGGTAGAGCCTACAGCCCTATTGGGATCAGATTGTAGCTCTAAAAATGGCTGATCATAGAACTCCCTTTTTGGACATTTGGAAGCATTCCTCCACAGCTGCAAAATAGTGCACCCCCCCTCTGATTGTTGCTATTTGCTGCTCTATGTTAAACGCATCTGAAGGGAGGGGGAATGTTTCTGCACTGTACCTCCAAACTTCACAGGATATTAACAGAAAAAAAACTTTTCAAACTGCTGTTTCTATCATCTGTCCTTCTCAGTGTGATAGATTTATTCTCTTTATTTCAGCAACCTAGGGGTTAACCCATTCTCTGTTACAGTGGAATTTATTGAAGTTCTGAAACAGTCAGAGACTGCAGTGTCAGATTAAGCACAGTACAGTTTGTTAGCTGTCTCATTCCTATGGGCATAATAGGTTGCATGCTCACACACTCATACACACACACACAGCAACATGTACTCTGACTAAATAAATTCAAGAGGACTGAATAAGCAGCATGCCAGTTTTTGATGATTGTAACTGAACAGCACTATACGGTACCAACAAGAAAATGCCTTTAGTTATTGGTAGCACTTCATAGTCCTATCAGCTCTAGCTAGAGTTTGTTTATATACTGCCCTTACTTACGGAAAAATTGTCCTTTGAAAATTCTTTAGTTCTCAGATGTTTATGCTTTTAAGGCTAAGTTCAAAATGTTTTATATCACTGGACTTGTGACTGTACTTGACTTTTAATTTGTTTACTTATGTTTCAATGCAGTTTTATGCCACTCTGTGCAGTGCTTTGAAATTAAATGTAAGGTGTTCAAAAGGGAATTATGACTATGATTATTATTAGCATCATCATTATTATCAAAATTCACAAACCACCTGGGACTTTTTCACATTGAAATTTTACCTATGTACAGTGGCATTCCCCCAGGATGAAACTAAGTTATGTAACAATTTGCAGCACTCTGCAGAATGCTGCAGCAGACCTACTAAATAAAGCAATGTAATTTCATTGGCAATTTGTCCCTTTTGTCATTCAGGAAAATGTGACACTGCCATGATGAAGTGAATGCCACAGTTTCCTGCATGACAAAATGGACTAATTGCCATTGAAATTGCATTACTTTGTTCAGTAGCTCTGCTGTGGCATACTGCAGAGTGCTTTAAAAGTGGGTTTCATCCTGAGGGATGCCACTGTGTGTAACTACAGATCTACACTTGGGGGCTTCTTGTTTAATATGAAGCTGAAAAATTCTGTTTACTGTCACTGAATTGTAGTAAACTGGACACATGTCAGCTTACCTAGAGAATCACTGGATTTCCTGGGTAGTAGATTGAGTAGAGAACCCTTTTACATTAGTACATGTTTGCACAGCATACTTACTAAATACAGTTATGGGAAAGTCATTCCTGGTCCAAAATTAATATTATCACAGCATCAGTGTATCAAGGTCTGGCACACAAATGACTGCAGCAACACATGAAATCACTCCCTCCCCCACATTCAGAACCCATCATTATTTTTACACTTCCATATCATAATAACCTAGCTACAGCCATCTTTACAGACTCCAATACATTGAAACCAGAAACATGCAAAATAAAAAAGAAACACAAGGTACCCTTACTAATATTATATAAAAGCCATCACTGGGACCGCTACTGATGGTAAATCATGCATCTACATTTTAAATGCAGAATAGAATACGACACTTATCGATCAGCTTCCCTGCCTTTCCTCACAGCCACAGTATGCCTCTTTAGTTCAAAAATATACACAATCATAAGTAAGCAATAATACCTGACAGGGTGGATGGTACTAGGAAACACCGGACTGCCCAGGGGCATAATGAGGCCCAATGCTGCAGGTGGGGCACCTTATAGCCCATGGAAGGTCTGGTATTTCCCAATACTGCCCACCCTGGAGAGAATTATTGCACTTAGAAAATAGGCATCTGTAAATTTTAATTAAATAATCAAATAACAGAGAAAATTACTTTGGAAAAAAATATAAACACTTGATGAAAAACTTTTGTTGTTAAAGTAATCCCTCCATTTTTGTGTTGTTTTAGGTCCTGTTGCCCTCTCCAGAGAGCCATTCTCATTTACATGCCCCCTATGCACCAACACATCCTGAAGAAGATATGGGTTTTTTTAAATGTTCCTCAGCACTGCCTTTGCATTGTTTTTGTTTTTCAGACATTGTTCTCTACTCTTCATGGAAGGCTTTTCTTTCTTTTTTTTTTTTTGCAGGGTCAGAAGATGTGGTTGTTGGCAGCGTGACCTCATGTGACCCTGGTAGATAAAACCAGGAAGTGGAGGTTTGAAAGTCAGAGACAGCTGCTCCATAAATGGTCATTTTATTTTTATATTCTTTAAAATAGCTCTTTGCTGCATTGTATGGTTTCCCAGAGTGTGCCAGGTAGACATCAGAGGTAAGCCATGTATAACAGGGAGTCTCGCTGTGTGAAAATTCTGGTGGTGAGGCTAGGGATCCATGTATGGGGAAAAAAGTTACATTTTAAATTAAGAAGAACTGTTGTGCCACTCTTTTTTTTTTTACTTCTTGATTTATTTGGGGTAGCAGTACCGGAGCTACTGGCTGTGTCTCTCAAAGGGCGTTGTAAAATGGGGAGATGGACCAGCAGCCTGTTTACTGCTCGGTTAGCGAGTGGGAAAATGGCAGCTGGCACATTTGAAAATTCAGGGTGACCAAGAATACCCTTAGTGATGGGGCACCCTGAATTGGCACTTTTTCTAAGCGGGCTCTATTGAAAAATACTTGCCCTCTTAGGTGGGTATCCTAACCAAGCGGAAGACTAGGACTCTTTTCCCCATTTTCTAATACTTCTTAGATGTGTGGGTCTGGAGGGTTCTTGTTTGAAACATTTTTTGATATTCACTTGAGATGTGGTGGGGATGTTGCATGACTAGCACATGGGACCTATAAGTTCCATCACATTTCTCCTGGTACTGCTCAGAACTGCCACTCCTGATCCCAGGTGCAACTGCCACTGTCATTTACAACTGCTTCTCCTGGTCCCATCACAACTGCCACTGTAAAAAAACAAAGTTACAGAAAGTTTTTGCAAACAGGAGGAAAGTCAGAGAACACTGGACAGACCTGCAGACCTGGGGGGGGGGGGGGAAGCAGACAAACAGCAATTGATTTACCAGCAGCACCACCTACTGGACAAAACAGAACTTTTTTCTTACTACACATAATTCCATTTTCAAAAATGAAATTAAAATCTATTTATTTATTTTTTTATCTTTTTTAATTAAACAAGCTATTGTATACTAGCAGTAATGTGTCATTTATGATGTGTCATTTGGTAGTAACATCACTTCTTCTGTGTTGGAAGCACTCAGTCGGCAGCCTCATGCTTCAACCACTTAAGGTGTGAAATTATCCCAGCATGACACACAGCCTGTTGTGCATTTTTGCTTAAATTCCTAACAATTCTGATTACAAAGATGAATGGTTAATTTAGATTTAGATGCATCTCTAAATCTCTGACAGTAGTAGATAGGGAACACATTCATGCTTCAAGCACCCAAGGTTTGACATTATCCCAGCATGACACACATCCTGCCATGCATTATTGCTTAAAGAGCTGCTGATTCCTCAAGGAAAACATGGAAAAACATAATATTTAGTTGCAATTCAGCTTGCATTCAGTATGCATTCTATAGATTTCTCCTGTTAATTATTTATTACTGCAGAAATTTGCATTGATACATGGTATTTACCCCTTAGACTTCTTCTGCCTCTGTAGTTACTCCCTACTTGAAATTGTAAGCCTCTGCTGTGACATCACAATCTGTTGCCATGGGAGTAACTGTGATGTCACGAGCAGTGCATTATGACCTCAGGTAGGGAGAAATCAACAGGAATAAATTAACTCTTCAGGAACAAAGATCGAGTTTTCATGCATATGGCCTCAGTAATAAATGATGGGGAGGAGAAATACAGAACTGACGTGAAATATAAGCTGAACTGTGTCTAAATATTATGTTTTGTTAAAGTTCTCCGGAAGACGTCAGCTGTTCCTTAAAGTACTAACAATTCTGGGAACCAATGTTAAAAATGTGCAAAGTGGATGCAATGTTTTGAGCTCTGCTTGCCCATTGCCCAGGATCCCAAGGATGCTATGTTCACTGACATAGTGGACCAGTGCTATCTGACTGAATATGGGGCATGTCAGCACACTGCTATGCTGAATAGCACTGCCCTGCATGGATCCTAGCAGCGCAGGGAATAGTGTTCCCAAACTCAATTGCACCAGTAGCTCTCAGTATGATATTCAGAAGTCCTCATGCAAATGAGCCAATTGGGCATGTAAGGTGCAAAAGGGCCATTTGCATGCCCATTATTGGCTCATCTGCATGGGAAGTGGTATCAGATTTGTACCCCACTACAAGCGCCGTCCCCACACCAAGCACCCATCCAAATGAAAAGAAAAATGTCCGTGGTGCCTTGTGATTCCCCCATGCTCTGATTACCATCCTGCATATGTAAAAAGAATTCCCTGGTGCCCAGTGGTCTCCCCTTCCTCTGATCACTGTCTCATTATTTAGAAAAAAGCTCCCTGTTGCCTAGTGGTCCCCCCTTCTTCCTATCACTGTCCCATTATTTAAAGGATATTTCCCTTGCACCTAGTGGTCCCCCTGCCCTCTGATCACCAGCTTGTATATTTGAAAAATTCTCCCTGGTGCCCAGCGGTCCCCACTGCCCTCCTATTGCTGACCCATTATGTAAAATATATCTCCCTGGTGCTTAGTGGTCCTCTTTCATTTGATTGCATTGAAGTTATTTAGAAGATATCTCCCTAGTCCCATATGTTTGATAAATTCTCCCTTGTGCCCAGCAGTCCTGCCATCCTCTAATCACCAGCCTGTTCTTTAAACTATATCTCCCTGGTGTTCAGCAGTCCCTCCACCCTCTGATTGCCAGTCTGAATTGTAGATATTATTTTACAGGTGTTCTCTTGTCCCCCCCATCCTCCCATCACCATCCCATATTGTAGACAATATTTTCCATGTGGTCTGTGGTCCCCCCATCCTCCGATCACCAGCCCCAGTACTGACAAAAATTCCATAGAGCCTAGGTCCCCCCCACCCTCCAATCACTAGCCGTAGGATGTGCACAGATATTCCTTGATGCCAAGTGGGATCCCACCCTCTGATCACCATCCCTTATATTTGACAGTATGTCCCTAGTGTCCAGTGTCCCCACCCCCCCAATCACTGACCCTGTATGATATCTCGGAAGATATTCAAAGTGAAATGTTTTCAATAAATAAAGAAAAACTAATTGAATACCACATATTCCCTGGTGTCTAGTAGCACCTCCCACCCACCGATCCCCATCCCCATGCCTACATAATCATTCCCTGGTGTCTAGCAGCCTCCCACATTGAAGGCACTGATTACCCACACTGCCAACCCCCCCTCCCCATTATTTGAAGTGCCAGTGCCACGGCTGTGATGCGGCAACCAGCACAGCCCTCCTCTTACTTCCTCAGCCGGCTTCCATTTGAAGAGGCAGGGATTGTGCATCCTATATATATTACAGGGTGCAAATCCTCGGTACTGTAAAAGAATTGTACAGTGCTCAGGCCATGTGCTCCCTGTACAGTACAGAGGACATGCTCCCTGTGCTATACATAGGACACATGCTCCCTGAGTTTTCATACGGCGGCCTGCCGAGGAGGTGAGAAGAAGGCTGTACCAGTCACTGTATTGGAGCCATGGCACTGACACTTCAGGTAAGGGTGGGTTGGCAGGGTGGGTGGTCAGTTCCCATGGTACGAGGGGCCACTAGATGCCAGGGAATGATTTCATAGGTATGGGGATGGGGATTGGTGGGTGGTGGGGTGACACAAGATGACAGAAAATATGTGATCATTTATTTAGTTTTCCTTTATTGATTGAACACTTTTTGCTTTGGTTATCTTCAGAGATATTACACAGCATGAGCAATCAGAGGGAGGTAGATCACTGGATGCCAGGGACATACTTTCAACTATATGGGACAGTGATCAGAGGGTAAGGGGACCACTGGGCACAAAGGAATGTCTGGGCACATACCAGGACTAGTGAACAGAGGGCAGGCAGAACACTAGGGAATTTTTGTCACTACTGAGGCTAGCAATCAGAGGATGGGGGTACCATGGACCACCAAGGGAAGACTGTCTCTAATTCAGGATGGTGATCAGAAGACGATGGGACCATGGACTACCAGGGAAATAATGTCTACAATTCAGGCTGATGATTGGAGGCTGGGGGGCACTGTTGGGCACCAGGGAGAATTTTTCAAACATACAGGCCAGCAATCAAGGGTGGGATAAACTACAGGACAACAGGGAGGATTATTAAGACATATGGGCCAGAGATCAGAGCATGTGTGGGGACCACTATGCACCAGGGATTTCTTTTTAACTATATGAGACAGTGATTAGAGGGAAGGGGATCATGACCACCAATGGGCAATTATGCTCCCTCAGATACCAGCTTGCTTGTTGGCTCCACTGGCTCTGGTGGCCACTAGAGTTGCCTGGAGTAAGTCAGGGTTTTGATGGGCAGTATTTGCACTGCAAAAGGTGTCCTGTGCTAACCCCTTTGCACAGCACAAATGTGCTGAATATCGCTCTGCACTGGTATTCCTATCCATGCCTCTCCCTTTGCTCACTGCACATATGATGTTTTTTGTGTGTGCACTAACCCTGTCAGCACATGCGAAAGCTCCCGTTGAATATTGTGCATGGGAGTAAACCCTGGGCAAACAGTGCACAATCACTTTGCCCGCCATGCGAAGTTTTGAATATCTGGCTCCTGATTACAAAGAAGAAAAAGCACTAATTTAGATTTGGAAGCATGCAAGTCTGAAAGTAGTAGATGGGAAACACAATAAGTGATGCCCTTTTACTTTTTAGGATTGGACAGGGGGACATTTTGGTTGATGGAACAGACTGTACTGAGTCCAATACAGGAGCACAGACAGATAAACACTAAGAAATGTAACATCAGAACTGGTAGAAAATTCACTGCAAGGTGAAGAAGAAGGGTTACACAAAAAAAAAGGATCAGGAGCCAGGGAAACTAGAAAATAATGTGTGTGTTCTTAAACTGAAAACCACTAATATCTCCCATTCATTTCCAAAATAATTTTTTTATAATATTTTATAAGGCCTAAAATTATACCTCAAAAGCTATAAGTTTTAAACTATTAGGCTTAGAAACCTGGGGCCTGATATTCAAATTGGTGCAAAATGGAGCACAAATATTTGCACTGCACCTTGTGATTGCCTGGGTGCCCGAAAATGCTATATTTAGTCGACTAGCACACTGGCACTATTTGACTGAATATTGGGCCATGTTGGCCCAGCGCTAAGTCACTTAGCTCTGCCCTTACAGGGCTCCCAAAGTATACAGCCAGAATGGTTAGTTCCAGAGCGCTATTTGCAGTATTCAAAGGGACCGGTGCAAATGAGCCCATTGGGCAAGAAAGGTGCTAAGGGACCATTTGCATGCCCATTATAGGCTCAGTTGCTTGGATAGGGAGTCTGGCTAGTGTGGCACTGACCCACCAACTGCCCAGTCCCAGATGTGTAGATATCCCTTCAGCCAGTGCACCCTCCTCACACCAATCACTCACTCATTCTGTAAAATAATATATTACTGGTGCTAATGGTTCCCCCCACTGATTTCCAGTCCCTACATAAATAATATTATCCCTGGTGCTAGTAATTAACAATTCAGTCAGTGGGCAGCCATGGAGGTGTGAGGAGGGTTGTGCTGCTTGCCAGCTGGCGGCCATGCTGGGGAGGGGGGAGCAGGTGGTTTGTGATTACTGGAGTGGGTGGGGGGTTGGAGAGTCCACTAGACTACTAGGGACTAGGTATATGTCTATTTGGGAACAATGATCAGTGACTGGGGGGCACCACTACATTATAGAAATGGGGCTTAACAATATTGAGTGGGAGATCAGGCAACGGGGTAGGACACTACACTAGGGAAACATATTCTTTATTATGGGATCAGTGACTGGTGAGGGGGTAGGGAACACTGCACTATGGAAATATATTATATTTCACATCAGGTGAGAGACTGGGCAACAGAGTAGGACCCTACACTATGGAAAAATATTATTTTTATTAACAGGTAGGAGATCAGGTGATTAAGCAACGGGGAGCAACCCTACACTATGGAAACATATTTTTTTTATAACGGGTGGAAGATCAGGAGATTGGGGAGGGAGGGCGGTACCCTACACTATGGAAAATTCTGTTTTTCATTAACAGATGGGAGATCAGGAGATCTGGAAACTGGGAGGGACCATACACTATGGAATAATAGTTTTTCTTACCATCAGGTCTACGGTCGGTGTGTGGGAGGACACCACTAGACTATGGGGGAATGTGGTTGCATGGGGCTTGGGCTGGTGTGGGGGCTGCGCACCTCCACACTAATGGCTAGCAAATGAGCCCATAATTGGCAAGCTAATGGCCACCAGTACCTGGCATGCCCAATGGGCTCATTTGCATGGCTTCTTTCATGAATAGCACTTTAGCGCCTGAGCGCTATTGGCTGAGGGGCCATTTTTCTGGCTGGCTGTGGGGGCAACGTTATTGGGTATTCCACTGCTTTTCCTGGGTTAGTGCTGCCTCTGCTGGCCTCTATTCACAGTCAGATAATGCACCGTGCTATCAGACTGTGAATAGCTCGATTGCCCGCCAGTGCAGTGCAAATATTTGCACCCACTTTGCATTCTTTTTGTTAATTCTGGCCCTGCCCTTTTTCCTTTGGTATTGTATTTATTATTAAATTATAAGTCTAATTAATTATTCATGATGGCAGCACTGTCCGTGATTGGTTGCCATGCCGGTCTGAAATCTCTAAGGAGTGACCGGCACGGCACCCGCTCTGCGTTTCCCACTGTTACAGCTCCCACTGCTGCCACAGAAGTAAAAATCTCTTAAAAAAGAAGCCATTGTTATGATCAGACTTATAATCACAATAATGACCTCAGAGCCAGTCATTTCCTCGAGATTAATTACCGTCTGGGCTGGGGTGGCACTCAGCTGCGCCTCAAAATTGGCCTTTTTTATAACATCTCTAACTGGTATTTCTTTTCACCCATTTAAACTCTTGTTTAATGCAGAACATGACCATTTGCATGATCACTTTCTCCTAGAGTCTCATGGGTGATACAGTTATAGATTTCCTTCCACAAGTTACTTAATACCACAGCTAATATGTTGTTTCCCCTTGTTGGTTTCATGACTAGTTGTTCATGGTTTAAATTCAGGAGTTCACCAACCAGAAATCTGTCCTGTGTTACTATGTTGTAGCCTCATAATTTGGAGTGTTTTTTTTTGCATATCTCTTTCTTTACTGTAAATGCACCTACTTTGTCAGTATCTATGCTTTTCTGTAATATATTGTCAAATATGTCAAACCCATTTTGTAATGTCTTTGCCTGTATTTCTCATTCTGTACTGTCCCAGGTTATGCCTGAAAATAGTCATTGCTATGGCTAGTGCATTTACCTGGTGAACAAAAACTAAATAAATAAATAAATTAATGTTGTCTCCCTTGCTCCAGTCAATCACTGGCATATTTGGGTCCCCCATCCTAGTAATGCTATCTTTTCCACTTAGGGCTCCTACCACTTTAATCATCTGTAGTTCTTCATCAACTAAAATTTTTTGATTTGGTGGTCTACAACATAATCCCAAACGGATATAGTTTCTATTATTTTCCCCACCCTAATCCAGATAGTTTCACTCTCAATGTTTGTTGAAAATACTATTTTGTCTGCCCACAGGTGTTCAGTCTCATATAGGGCCACACCTCCACCTCTTCTCCCTATATGGTCTTTCCTAAATAGTCTATAACCTGGAAGATTTTAATTCACATTGTCATCTGGTGATCACCAAGTTTCATGTATTCCAGAAATGTCTGGGGTATCTATCCTCATGCAAAATGCATTTCTTTACCTGTAAGTTGTATCTTCCACAATTCTATTGAAAAGTTAAACTTGGGTACTTTCTGACTGCCTCTCTGATCCTACAGAGCCTATTACTGATTCTGAATCAATAAAACAAAAAAAGCTGAGAGCACCTCTGAAAGTTATTTCTAATTTCCGATAACCAGGCAATACACCAGCAGGTATAGAGACATTTAAAAACTTTGCAGAACAAAATGTTAAAAAATTATAATAGAACAAGTAACTTTTCAACAGATGAACTTGCTACACTCAGTTCATTACAAAACAATGATCACACAGTGCTAAAGAATATTGATAAAGAAGGGGTTGTAGTAATAAAGTTACCTTGATTTTTTTTAGCTATACCTTTTTACTCCCTTGGCCCTATCTGATCGGCTCCCATGTCACTGCATCGTGGTGGGACTCCAGCCGTCGTTCATCTCTACCACACTCTATACTTCACCATTAAACTCCTGCATCTTTCTTCCAGCAGTGGGGTGGTGGGGAGCCCCCAACTCCCCTTCCCCGTATGGATCCAGTCCGGGTGAAGCATCGGTGCTGGCGATCGTGTGGTCTGCCATCAAGCCACGTGATCAGGATGCCATCTGTTTTCCATTTTCTTCCCTGGAACTGGGGGCATGCAATTACGCCAGTGGAGGAGAGCGTTCGCATGTCCACACACGCTTCCTCCAGGCACCTACCCCAATGCCTCCCTGAGCTGTTGCACTGTGCCCTGTCCCCCAGCCTCTGCCAGGGGGCAAATTTGCGCTGACTACTGAAGACCCCCTTCCTGGAGAAGGAGAGCAGTCTGTCAGATGCTCAATCCTTCTCGTCCCTTGCTGACCTCCGGTGGCCCATTCCCTTTCCTGAACATGGGTCACCGGCGTAGCGTGAGGTAAGGCATCCAGCACCTCAGCCCTCAGTGCCACTGGGCTGGCTAAGTTACCTTGATTTTAAAAAATAAAATGTGAGAAACAAATTTCAAATCTGGACCATTATTTAAAACCAGAAAGAAACCATACTGTGAGAGGTTCAAAAAGTAATAGCCCTGTTAGATAGAGTATTTTCTCAGAAGTATATCCCCTGTTGTACTATAGTCTTCCATACCCTAACACAGGTGCACACAATCTAGGGAAACCTCCATAAGGTAAGACCAGTTGCTGCAGAGATTGGGTCCATCTTGGAGTCCCTGTTAATCTTTGTACATAAAAGCACCATGCACATTATTAACATTTTTGAGAAAATGAATGTAAGGGAACATGATGCTACAGATTTTGTACTAGTTACATTAGGCATAAAAGATCTATATTCAGTACCTGTATTTCACACTAAGTCAGACTAGAGGCCTTACGAGAATTATTGAGAAACAGTGAGGAAACAGATAACCTCACAGGTGAACATCAATGGGAATTTGCAGATGTCGTACTCAGTTCTAATTATAATACAATAGTTGGAAATGGGGCATTCCGATTTCCTGACAGTATTATAAAAGGATCGGTTAATAGCTGGAAAACCTTATGCAAAATAGAACAATTAGAATTTTTACTTTTAAAATATTCATTTAAAAAAATCAGTTTAGTAATAGCATTAAGGGACTCCAGGGATTGGGCTACTTTTGCTAATCTAACCCTAGGAACATAAGGTACTCAGCTTCACCTTGTGCCTCATGATTATCCTAGGAAAGAAAAATGGACGGTAACACAACCCCTGATCATGCCGTAATGCTTAACTGCAAAAGAGCACAAGATGGTTACTCATTTCCCCAAAGGACAGGAAAATATTGTACTTACCACATCTAGGGCTTGGTATTCAAGAAAGGGCAAAGTGGAAGCAAAGTTTTGTGCTGCGTTTGCTCATTGCTAAGGACCCTGAGGAAGCTATATTCAGCCAGATACCACACTGGCACTAACCAAGTGAATATAGGAGCATGTCAGTGCAGTGCTAAGTTGACTAGCATTCCCCCAATATAGATCCTGGAAGTGCAGGGAATAGCACCCCCAAGCCAGATAGTGCCAGTAGCTTCCGGTGCGATATTCAGAAGTCCCCATGCAATTGAGCCCATTATGTAAGCCCCCTTCCCCTTAGTGTGGGGCTTACCTGAGTTGGACTATGGCCCTCACTTCCCCTGATGTTCTGTTTTCTGCCTCCAGTCCCCTGTGCTGCTGGAAATGGGACCAATGGACTTTCCAGGAGCCCAAGTGGGATTCGGACCTGGACTCCTTTTGGATGCTTCACAGATGCCATTGACGGCTCTCCCTATTCAGCAGCAGCATAGGGAGAGTGGGGCCAAGGTCCTTTCTGGTATTTGCACCTCCAGGTGACAAAGAAACGTCCCTGCCCTGTTTAGTGTAGCAAAAGCCGAACTTGGATGTAAACAAATATGGCCACACATGCAGAAGCCAGTACATGTGTGGCGCACCTTAAAGGAGTCACAGCTCCTAAGAACAGTTTGGCCATACAGCCATTGGGTTAAAAAGACAGCATTCCCAGCTCCAGGGCTGGCAGCAGAGCCAGAAATCAGGTGTAAAACACCTCTGGGCATTTTAGTGGGGGTTTTCCACTCCCATATAGCCTTTGGGATTGGGAGCAAAGAGAGGGAGATGCGTATATGCACCTGCAACCATGTAAGGTGCAAAACAGATGCCTTACCTTTACGGAGCCTCAACATACAAATGGGGCTCCCCCCAGTTCGGATGGGAGATTCTCTGGCCTAATCTGGTCACATGGAGCCAGGGAATCTGGTTAGAGTTACCTGCCATTAGCAAGCTGTTTTGTCACTTTCTACAACTTGCAAAAATACTTGTATTTGTAGTAATTTGGACTCTGCGGTATCTTTATATTGGAGTGCAGCCTTTTGCTTTTTTGGATACTCATATGGCTTGCAACCCTTGCTTTGCACCCCACCTGCTTGCAGGGAAGGGGAAATTGTTTAACCAGGTGAGGCACACTAAGCCAATGCTTGTTTCCAGGTGCAACCTGGGAGCACAAGGAAGTTAAGTGACTTGCCCCGTGTCTAACAGTATGCAAGTTGGGGCTGTGGGATTCAAATCCAGACCTTTAGGTTTGCAACTCAGAGCCTTAAACCACTGTGCTATATTGCCTCCTTGTGCTTACAGCTGAAGCGCAAGCTCTTTTTGTTGCCTGTCATATAGAAATCTGCCCTGAATGGGCTCATTAATAAAATGGGAGGCCTTAAAAGACAGGCAGCAAATTGCAAATAAACATGGCAGCCACTATTAGTTCTTCCTGCCACCGGGGGTTCTGAGAGAGGTTAGAGGGCTCCCTCCTGCGGCCCAGAAAGAATTCTAGCCAATCAGGGTGTGGATAGTTTAGAATGATGTATAACAGGCTATGCCTTGTGAGTTGGGAGGAGTCCATCTGAGAGCAGAGAGGTAGAGACTCCTTTACAGAGGATGCATGAGCCAGTAGGTTAGCATTGGTGCAGACAGACCCCTCTGAACCCAGAAAAACCTTTAGCCAGAGTGCCAACTAGCCAATTTTCCAAGCATTGAATGGAATTGGACTTCTCAGTTGTTTTTCCTAGTGGGAAGTTATGCAAACTGCTGTTTTTTTCATTTTCTAAGCCTGTAATCCTATTTGAACTGTTTGGCAGCCAAGGAGAAATGTTTTTCTGGGCTTGGACTGAGAATGTTAAAATCATAACTGTGTTTACGTTCTAATGGAATCTGAATATACTGCTGGGCATTCTGGGTGACCACAAGCCTGTGTGGTCTCCTTGGAAGATGACAAAAGGCCCAAGGGGCAAAGACGACGAAAGGCCTGAGGGGCGAAGATGATGAAAGGCCTGTCACATGTGAATGGTCCAGCACCTGCTGCAGATCACCAGCTTGCTGAAGATGGGCATTGAGAGACTGTCTGCTGTAACCAGAGTGGTACCACAGATCTGTGCCATTCCACATCACCCCCTGGGACTTTCAACAAACTGTGAGTACCTCTGGGCTGCGGCCATGAAGAGTTATTCCACAAAGTAGTTAGTTAGTTAGATATTCTGTGGGGGTAAAGTCCTGGCCAGGTCTTGGTTAAGCTACAGGAAAAGCTCAGGCAGAAGTTTGAAAGCATTAACGAGCCACCGACTCCTCATGGAGAACATAGTATTTGAACACAAAACAGCTTATATTTCTCATTAGCTCTGTATTTCTAACCTCCATTATTTATTACTGAGGTCAGATGCATGAAAAGTGAAGAGTTGTTCCCTGAGGGTTCATCAGCTCCTATTGCTTCTTCCCAACTTGATGTCATAATACTCTGCTTGTGACATCACAGTTATTCCCATTGCAGCAGGCTGTGATGTCACAGCAGAGCTATATGATGTCAAGTAGGGAGTAAGTTATAGGGACAAATTAGCTCTAAGGGATAAACATCCTGTTTTTGTGGGAATTTCTTCAGCACTAAATAGTGAAGAAGAGAAATCTATAGACGATATGTGAAACACAAGCTGAATTGTGTCCAACTATAATGTTTTCTAAAGTTTTTTCAAAGGCATCAGCTGCTCTTTAAGTGGGTTACTTCTTATGAAATACCATTGGGGCCCCAATTGCTATGATTATCAATTCCAGTTAAGACTGTTCCCTCTGCATCCCTGACTTGCAACACTCCTGCATCATCTGGTTGGTCATCAGCAACCTGGTGAGGTACCTACCGCAATGGACAGTATCAATATGGCTGTGGGGGGGCAGGTGCACAAGCTGGGGGAAGCATGTGGACAGTGTGGGGGTCAACTGTTAAAAAACTGTTGTTTTATGCTTTTTGCTTTCCCTTTACCCCTCTTCTATAATAAATCTGAGGTTATACTCATTGTCCATGGTTATTATTTCATGTTTATGACTATTGTGTGGGGGAAAGTTATTTGTGTGTGGGAGGAAACTAATATTTGTTCCTGGGGGGAGGTTAGGGCCACAGTGGGAAGCCTTATATACCCTTGCCCCAAGTGGAGGCACCAAAACCTATTCCTGGTATTCAGTTTGTGTACTGCACTCAGAAGAACCCAGGCCAACCCCAAGGTAGGTTGGTGTGTGAGGGTGCACCAAGGTGTGCATGACAGAGAGACCCCCTTACATGTGGAGGCACCAGTGGGGTCTTCCCACACCCATCATGGGTAGTCCCCCAAAACTGAGTTCAGAGAAGCAAAATGTTTGTCCCGCAAAATTGCCCCTGAATGTCGGGATAAGGCAAAATGGCACTTCAAGACTTGGAAGATTACCACCAAGGGGAGCAATTGGACTGTAAAAAAAGCCCTCTTAGTGATTGGGATTTCTGAAAAGTTCGAAAGATCCCAGATTGTTGATGAACTGCTAACATTGGAATGTTCTGACAATTTGAAGGTACAAGAGTTAAAGTATGACCACACTATTAGAAGTGTACAATAAGTGCCCTGATCAAGAGTGAGTCTGAAATTGATGCTGATCAGTTACCCATCACTTACTCCCCATGGGGGGATGGGCCCACCAGGACCATAGTGACTCATAACACTGCCAAGAAAATGCCAAAGGATCCTTCAGATGCTATTGGCTTTAAGGTGAAATTCGAATCTTGGTTGAAGTTGGAAGGGAAGACCCCCCCCCCCAAGAAGTGCAAGAACTGGTTGGCTGCTTGGGTGCTGAGTGGAGAGGAAGGGTCTTACAAGAGGCTAAAACCTTTCTCCAGAAGAAAACTCATGCCACCAGGGCAAGATGACATTGAGACATGGATGGGTCAAGCCATCCCAATAATGCAAGATCCCCAGTGTACTGAAGCCAAGAAGAGATGTTGATTGTGGGAGAGTTTGAGAGATTCTGCTATGGATGAAATTGGTGCACTGTGAGCTACCCGACCTGAGGCTATTTCCCAAACGTACATCAATACCCTGGAGGGAATGTTTGAGAACACTGACAGTGGCATATACATCCTGAGAAAGCTGCAAGAGACAGTGCAAAGAGAGGGTGAGCTGTTATCTGAATATTTAATGTGTCTCAAATAATTTATACAGAAAGCCTATCATAAGGGAGCAGTGACTGCCCAAGATATGAATAGGCTGCGGCTAAAACAAGTCCTAGAGGGAGCTGGACATTCAGAGATGCTTTTAATGAAACTACACATGGAAGAACAATTAAGTAATCCCCCCTTCCTATGGTGAACTCATACAGTGGTGTCCCCCCCCCCCAGGTGAAACCCAATTCTGCAGCATTTTGCAGCACTCTGCATAATGCTGCAGCAGACCTACTGCATAAAGCAATGTAATTTCAATGGTAATTAGTCCCTTTGGTCACACAGGAAAATGTGACACTGCCAGGATGAAGTGAATGCCACACTTTCCTGAATGATAAAAGGGACTAATTGCCATTGAAATCATGTTGCTTTATTCAGTAGATCTGCTGCAGCATACTGCAGAGTGCTTTAAAAGTGGGTTTCATCCCAGGGGATGCCACTGTATATGAGGTCCGAGAGAAAGAGGATCAAGCTGCAATGTAAGGCCCAATGTCAGCACCTCTGAAGAAAACAGAGACCTCTGTGGATAATGCCTTGTGAGACAAGGGTGAAACTGAGGACTTGAAAAGACAAATAAAAGAATTGAATGAACAGGGGCTGCATTAAAGGCTTCCAGAGAACTAACTCAGTGAGAGATATTTCCATCCTTAGTGGGTCTGATGTACTGCACTGGCCAAAATTCTGCTGTGCCAGAAACTGAGAACGTAAATACTGCAAGTAGTGATGGTCTTTTTTGCTACCACTGTGGTGGAGATGGACACTGAAAGAGATATTGTAAAAAGCCAGAGAATTATGATTTAGTAATTCAAAAGTTATAGAAAGAGAAGCATATGTTGGAGAAATGCCAGTGGGACACAGTGAAGCAGCGAACTGGGGCCCCGAACTAAAAATGCTTCATGAAAAAACACCAGCAGGACCCAGTGAAGTAGTTAACTGGGGCCCAAATCAAAAATGCTACAGGAAACAGGTGCAACCTGCTAACGATGTTGTTACCGACGTCAGAATCCCCCAAGGACTGATAGGGTCATCTGCCATGGTCCCAGCCAAGACTGAGAGGGTGGATTGCACTGTGTTACTAGATAGTGGTGCCCAGGTGACCATTGCTTTTGAAGACTGGTACCAGAAATATTATATTCACATGCCTTTGAAATCTTTGGAAGTACTAGCGGCTTGGGGAGTGGTAACCAGCCTTACCAGTAAAGGGGATACATTGTTATTCAAGTAGAATTTCCCCAAAATGTTACAGGGATCCAGGCACGTACGGAAACTCTTGCCTTGGTGTGCCCGAATACCAGAATGAAAGGCAAGACACCTGTAATAATTGAAACCAACACCAATATGTTTCAGTAACTGGCTCAGCTATGCCAAGAGAAGCAGGGTCCACAGTCCATACACAATCTAGGGATATACTTCCTGATCTGAAGTGTCTACTTGAGAGGGCCCCCTTCTGGCAAGACAGAGACTGAAGATGAGTGGATAGGAATGATTCATAGAAGAGATGTCCGACTTTTGATTTTACCTCCAGCTGCTGAGTGCCAAGTCATGGGGGAAATGGAGTTTGAGTCACCTACCAGAAGCCCTGCTGCTGATTTGGACATGACCTCTGATGGAGAGTGACCAAATAGCCTTCTAGTACAGAGAGCAGTGGTGCCAGCACCCTATACACTTATGGAAGTTCAGAAGATTAATGTCTTGGTGAGGACTGAGACTGATAAAGGAGTGACTATTGTAAATGGACAGAACTTCGCTTATGTCTACTGAGCAGAGTCATACAACTTGCAGTTAGGGACCAAGCCACCAGTAAAAGACTTGACTCCAAACTTGTTCAATTTTGGAGACTCACCGACACTTGAATTTTACACGTGGCAGCTAAAACGAAAGCTGTCCAAGGGGGCAAATGTCTTTTCCACTAACAAGCTAGATGTCGGGTATGCTAAAAGGAAGAGCGTCATATATGACTGAGTGACAACAAATCATTTCGAGAAAGGTCCTGATGCCTCGCCCAAGCAGATGTGGAAGATGTTTGTGAACACTTGCAAGAATTGATAACTGCTAGTATTATAACCGAACCCAGAATCCTTTATGACTCCCTCATTGTGGCAGCCCACAAGAAGTTGGGGGCTATGTGCTTGTGCATTGACTACCGGACTGCTATAATAGGCCTGTACACTGTAGCTTATATGGAGGATGCTCTTCCCTGCCTCACCAGCAGTGAATGATTTTTCCATCCTGGATCTTTGGAGTGGATATTACCAGGTTACCATGGCCAAAGAGGACAAATAAAACAGCTTTCATTTGCCCTGTGAGGTTTCATCTGTTTGAAAGGATGCTGCAAGGTATATCAGTGAAAAAAAGTACCTAGTTCATAAACTAGAACTTTTAGCTTTAAAATGGGCTTTCACAGATGAATTCAAGGACTGCCTCTGTGGGGTCAGATTTATGGTAAGAACTGATAACAGTCCTCTTACCTATGTCAACACCATTGCAAAGTTCAATGCAGCAGGTCACCGCTGGTTGTCTGTCCTTTCCATGTATGATTCCACACTGGAGTATTGGAAGGGCCTTCACAATATAGATGCTGACACCCTGTCTTGCAGACCTCACTCTGCGGATGAGAGCCAATGGACTTTTGTGACCTCTGCAACTGTGAAAGCTTTATGTACAAAATTTTTGGTTGCAGATAGCAAGACGCCTTTCTGTCACACCAGAGTCATTGACACAAAGGGATCCCACTTTGATGCTATATCCGAAGCCTATTACAGTTATGTGGGGTTGGATTTCAGCCATTTTCCCCAGTCATAAAGGCAGGAACAAAGATGGTTGCAGTGACTGACCACTGCTCCAGGTGTGACCAGGCATACCCTCAATAAATCAGAAAGTCACAACTGTTCTGCAGAAACTCGGAGAGTTTGTGACCCATTATAGCATACCCTAGTGTGTCCACTTGAATCAAGGGCCCAACATTCAGAGCTAGAGTGAAAGAATGTATTGCTGCATAGGGCATTCAGAAATCCTGCACTACTCCCTACCATCTGCAAAGAGACCCACAACACAAAAGGTTTAATCATACCTTGTTAGACATGTTAGATATGCTGGACCCCGAATAGAAAAGAAATTTGAGCCAGCATGTCCCCAAATTGGTGCTTGCTTACAATTGTACCAGAAACAGTTCCACAGATGCTTCCTCCTTACCTGTTAATGTTTGACTGAGAAGCCCACCTGCCAGTTTATCAGCTGTACCATACTGGCTCGACATTCTTTATGTTGACCGGCATTTCACCATCAGGAATTGTGTTGACCACAAGTTGTGGTCGACATGATTCCTGTGTGACTCCCGGTCCTGTATTTTTTTATCGGGTGGCTTCATCCCCTGAACCTCCCATGTGGGGGGCTCTGCCCCCATCCCCCCATCTTTTAGAATCTCAACTCCAGTCAGAGTTGATTCGGGGTGGGGGTGGAGGACCGGGAGATAGCAAGCCCCTGTCTCGGGCACACCAACACAGCCACCTGTCGGCAAAGTGTCAATTTTGCCGACAGGTGTGTATTTCACTGTGTTGGTGTCGCCATAAGGGGGGGGCATACCCAATTTATCTAGCATTCAGAGTGTCTGCTGACAGAACCACCGAATAGTCTTACCTTGAGTACACTAAACATCTCAAAAGTCAAGTGAAGGAAGTCTATCAATTGGCTGCAGAAGTGCCTGTAAAGTTAGTCCTGCCAATAAATTCAGATATGACCAGAAAGTGTGTCATCAAGTTCTACTAGTTGGGGATGTAGTTCTCAGAAATCTTGGCCTCTGTGGAAAATGATCTGCTGTATGTTGTTTTAGAAAAGCTAATTGAGTTACTAGTGTACTGCATCCATCAAGAGCGTGGCTGGGGGATTGTCAAACTATCCACCATAATCACCTTCTGCCTATGCAGCTGCTCAAGCCTATTCAAGAGACTGTAACAGAGCCTGGTCTGAGGCCTGTCAGAACCATAAATTGTAACCAAGCCATATAAAAGATGGCACCTTCATCTCCTGACCCTATAATGTCAAATGACCTGGTTCCAACGCTTGCCACAAATGACAGTTCAGCCAATGAGAAGGACAACGTAATAGTGAATGACCCAAGGTAGGTCGTAAAGAGACAGATCCCTTGGTGCCAAGTGCAACCCCAACTAAAGAGCAAGAAGTACCTTTTGCAGATATGGATGTAGAAGCATCGGTTGAGGAATTTGCCACAAAGACTGATAGAACACCAGTTATTCCTGATCAGGCCTATATACTGGGCACAGTGCTAGAAAAGGACAGCACATGTCCTATTCCTATGGGAGATGCAGTAGTCCCCCAAAAGTCTAGTAAAGTTTGTAAACATCCCCCCCAACGGTACCTCCTTTGAAATCCCTGTCCAAGTAGTACACAAGTATTGTACCTAGTGGCCAATGATTTGTTCCTTGCTCATAGCTGCCTATTACTGTATTTAATTACATATGGGGTCAATCAAATGTTCTGAAAATGTGCCCATCTTGGTTATAGCTGATGTCAAATGTACTGCTAATGTGTCTACATGTGTTAGAGCTGATGCATAACCAACAGAGAGGATGCAGGTGTCTAGTTAGAAAATGTACAGCAAAGATACTGCGTTTTGAAATGCCTTGATAGTTAGGAACTGATTGTCTAGTGAGAGATGTTCCTAAAAATGCAATACTTTACACTGCCTCTCTGGACTCTTGGACTGTAGGAACCTTGAGGAAGTGTCTTGAAGAGGATTGCTAAGATTTTAGGAGGGAGTTCGTAAGCCCCCCACCCTCAGTGTGGGGCCTACCTGAGTTGGCAACAGCCCTCGATGCCCCCAATGTCCTGTTTTCTGCCTCCAGACCCATGTGCTGATGGAAACAGGACTGGCGGGCTTTGCAGGAGCCACAGGTGTAATTCAGACCTGAGTTTCTGTTGGAGGCTTTGCGGTAGTTGCCCTGGACTCTCTCTATTCCTCATGGCCCCATAGGGAAAGTCGGGCCAAAGTCCTTTGTGGTGTTTGCATCTCTGTGTGCCCAAGAAATATTCTTACCCCATTCACTGTAGCTAAGGCTGAAATAAGATGTAAACAAATATGGCCACACATGCATGGATGGCCTTAAAGGAGTTGCAGCTCCCAAGAATTGTTTGACCATGTGGCCGTTTGATTAAAAAAAGCATTCCCGGCTCCAGGGCAGTCATCAGAGCCAGAAATCAGGTGTAAACTGTCTCCGGGCATTTGTATGGAGATTTTCAAGTCTTGTATAGCCTTTGGGATGAGGAGCTGTAACAGCAAGGTGTGCATGCACACCTATAGCCATGCAAGGCTGAAAATAGGCACCTCATCTTTCGGGAGTTCTGACATCCAAAAGGGACTCCCCCCAGGAAGGATGGGGGATTGTCTGGCCCCATTTGGTCAAGCAGAGACAGGGCATATATAAATCTGCCCCTGAATGTGCTTATAAATAAAATGGAAGACCTTAAAATGCAGGCAGTGAATTGTAAATAAACATGGTGGTAGCCCCATTAGTTCTCCCTGCCAGTGAGTGTTCTGGAAGGGGTGCCCTGCAGCTGCCCAGGAAAAATTCTGGCCAGTCAGGATAGGGAGTTTGGATTGATATACAGTATAACAGAACAGAGAGGTGGAGACTGTTTTAGGGGGGATGCACGAGACAGTAGGCTAGACCTGATGAAGACAGGCCATTCTGAACCCAGAAAAACCTTTAGGCAGAGTGCTTGCTAGCCCATTTTCCCAGCAGTGAATGGAATTTGACTTAACAGTTTGTTGTTTTTTTCTAGTGGAAATTTATGCGAATTGCTGTTCTTCATTTTTTAAGCCATAAACCTATTTAACTGTTTGAACTGTTTACCAGCTGAGGGAAAACATTTTTCTGGGCTGGGACTGAGCCTGTTAAAAGCATAACTGTGTTTAAGTTCCAGCTGAATCTGTATATGCTGGGTGAACACAAGCCAGTGTGCGGCTTCCTTGTAAGATTACGAAAGGCCCAAGGGGTGAAGATGATGAAAGGTCCAAGGGTAAGATGATGAAAGGTCTGAGGGCGAAGATGGCAAAAGGCCTGTCACAGGTGACTGGTCCAGCACCTGCTGCAGATCCGCAGCCGACTGATGAGGGGCATCGAGAGATGTCTGCTGTAACAAGAGCAATACTGCTAGTCTGTGCCTTTCTTCAACAGTCCATGAGATTTTCAACAAACTGTGAGTACCTCTGGGCTGCCGCCCTGAGGAGCTTTTCCAGTGTAGTTAGTTAGATATTCAGAGGAAGTGAAGTCCTGGCCAGAACTTGGTTAAGCTAAAGAAAAACCAAGGCAGACGTTTGAAAGCATTAAGTAGGTTACTTCTTGTAAAATACCACTCTGGCCCCAGTTGCTGCATTTATCAATTCCAGTTAAGACTGTGTTCCCTCTACAAGCCTAGTTTGCGACAATCCTGCAGCTTCTGGTTTCCCACCAGCAACCTGGTGAGGTACTCACTGCAATGGACAGTATCAATAATTAAGGCCATGGGGAGGAAGCTGGGTGCACCCACTGGGGGTGCTACAGGGACTGTGTGGTGGACAACTGTTAAGAAACTGTTGTTTTATGCTTTTTGCTTCCCCTTTACCCCTCCCTATAATAAATTTGAGGTTATTTCATGTTATACTAATTGTTCATTGTCATTGCTTTGTGTTTGTTACTATTGTGTGGGAAAAGTTACTTGTGTGTGGGAGGGAAACAAATATTTTTTCCTGGGGGGAGGTTAGGGCCATACTGCATAGCCTTATATACCCCTTTCCCAGATGAAGGCACTAAACCTATTCCTGGTATTCAATTTGTGTACTGCATGAAGAAGAACCCAGGCCGACCCCAAGGTAGGTTGGTGTGTGAGAGGGCACCAGGGTGCACACGACAGAGACCCCCCTTACAATCGGGCATTAAAGGTGCTCAGGATCCATGTGCATGCCCGTTATGGGCACATTCACATGGGATATAGCAGCAGGTTTGTAAGCCTGTGGCTGGCTCTACCCCATCGCCACTGCCTGCAGTGATAGAAAGTAATCAATTCCTGGTGGCTAGTGGTCCTCCCACCCTCCGATCACTAGCCACAATGTAATACAACATATTCCTGGTGCCTAGAGGTCTCCCCCACCTCCAAAAATTCGACATGTCCCTGATGTCCAGTGGTCCCCCCACTCTCCTATAGGCAATCCTCATGTAAGGCAACTTATCACTGGTGCCTAGTGGTCCCCCTGCTTACCGATCACCAGCCGTGGTGTAAGTCAACTTATCCCTGGTGTCCAGTGCCCACCCCACCAACTGATCACCAGCCTGGGTAACATAACATACTTCCCTGGCATCTAGTGGTACCCCTCACCAACCAATCCCCAACCCTATAGCATTGTACCCATTCCCTAGCATCTAGCAGCCCCCCCCCACACTCCGGACACAGGCAGACCCACCCTGCCAACCTCCCCTTACCTGAAGGTGTGGTGCCATAAGAGACTGTATGGCAACCAATACAGCGCACCACTCACCTCCTTGGCAGGCAACCATATGAGAAGACAGGGTGTGGGTGTCCAATGTATAGTACAGTGTCTGCTTCCTCTGTATTGTACAGGGAGTGCAGACCTTGTACTGTACAGGGAGCATGCAGCCTGTGTACTGCACAGGGAGCATGTGCTCCTTGTACAGTGCACAGGCCATGTGCTCCCTGTACAGTACACAGTCTGCACTCCCTGTACAATATAGTGGATGCGCACCCCATACAGCACATTGGTGGTTCACTCACTGATTTCTCATATGGTGGCCAGCTGGGAAGGTAACAGTTGGGCTGTGCTGGTCAGCATATGGTCTTCTGCAGCATCAACCCATCAGGTAAGGGGGGGGTTGGCAGGGTGTGTTGGTCAATGCCTACGGTATGTGAGGGTACTGCTAGACACCATGGAATTGGTAGGATGCTGTAGGGATGGGGATTGATTGGTGGGGGTGTTGCTAGATGCTAGGGAGGTATTTAATGGTACTAGGGTTGACAATTGGAAGGTGTAGGGGGCACTGGACACCAGGGATAAGTTGACTTACACAAGGGCTGGTGATCAGTGGGTGGTGGGGAACCACTGGACACCAGTGATAAGCTGACTAACACCAGGGCTGGGGATCAGTGGACGGGGGGATCGCTAGGGACCAGGGATACATTGCCTTACACCAGGACTGATGATCAGAGGATGAGGTCCCACTGGACACTAAGGATCTTCTTCGAGGCAATCTCTTGTAGCAGGTGATAACAAGTGGGATTCAGCTGCAGGTGCCCTCTCCTTTGGATGATTTTACAGTAGTCAACCCTGGGACCTCCCCCCAGCACCACCACGTGTTATACACCTGGCAGGTATAAAAGGGGGAGGTCCCAGGCATTCATCAATTCTTTTCAACCAGGCATTCCTCAGTTCTTTTCAACCGCGACCTGCATGCAATAAGTCCTCCTTCAGAGTTCCTGCTTCATAGTCGTCTTTAGAAAAGTTATAAACTGAAACCAATTGCTTTAATTGTTTTTTTTTTTTGGTTTTGTTTTACCATCATTTATGTCTTCAGATCCTTTATTCCAAAGTTGTTTTGGTGGCCACAATTTTGCAAAGAAAGACCTCCACACAGTCTGTGTTCACTGCCTGGGTCCTGAGCACGACACTGTGGGGTGTGTCTTCTGTCAGAATTTCACCAGAGCCACAAAACGCCAACAGTTGCAACAGCTCTGTGAGTACCTCATGAAGGGAAAGGCAGCCCTCTTGAAGCAACAGCAGCACAAATTCTTTTCTGCGAGGGATTCCTCAGCATCCTCTTCAGGGTTTCACCATTCCATGGGGGTCCCGCCATCTCAGCACAGGGTTAGGGAAGGAAGCATGCTTCTAAAACCAAGCATCTCTCCTCCACCCCTTTGTCATCCTCTACAAAAATTGTAAGTATGGAGCAGGTAGCTCCTCTCATATTGTCTTCACTACCATCGAAAATTGTGGGCTCCTCTCCGGGCTTGTCGACAGAGGAGTCATTGATGAGCACTCCGGGGTTGTTTTGCAGCTGCCAATGCTGCCTCTGCTATCACTGCTGCATGGCCTTTGTCCATCAATGACGGCCTCCTGCTTATCAGTGACTCTCTTGTCGATGGCCCTGCAACATGGCCCATTGACGACTCTCTCGTTGACGGCTATGCACCTTGACCCGTCAACGGCCCTGTATCATGGCCCATTGACAATACTCAGTGTTCCATCACTGCCTCCTCCATTGACAATGTTCTCATCGATGTCTGGGACTGAGAATGTGTCGATGGTTTTGACAGTCAGTCTAGCACCATTCTTGATGTCTTTGGGATCCTATATGTCCCCCTTGTCGAAGGCTTCTCATTTGGTCCCTCTGCTGGCCGCTATTCCATCTGTGGTGCCTGTTTGCTCAGCTAGGTCTACCACCTCTAGACAGATGGCCTTGATTGACATCCAGGCTCTCGTTAAATCCATCCTAGACATCACTTAGCCCAACTGCCCCCCCAGGGAGGGATGACCACTCCTCTCTGCTCTGTCTCAGTCCCCTTTGGCATAGCAGATGGCCATCTCTTCCCCTGTCTCCCTGGGTCTGTATACCCAGAAAGTGAAAATGGAGAACCCTTTCCTGCAGGACTGGTGTCTGAAAAACAGGGAAGAGGGAGACGGCATGGACCAGTAGGCATCCCCTCAGTCCTCCTCTGCCACCTCCTTTGTTCAGGAGGACATTACCCCTGGCTTCTCTTGTTCCCTGCCGACTGATCTGATGTTTGCGGACATCATGCTTCACCTCCAGAGAACCTTTGGCTTCCAGGGCTTGGGGCAGGAGTCTTCTCCCAAGATATTGGCTCAGTACCTGGGTATACCTGAATGCCGTACTCTGGTTATCCCCCCATTGGTGAATGCCTTTGAAGAGGCTATTATGCCCACCTGGAAGCAGCCATTCAAGATTTCCTCAGTCCAATGAAGGCAGACAGGCTTTATCAAGCTCCAGTGGCTCACCCCTATTTCATGTCTCTGCCTCAGGTAGACTCTGTGGTGATTAATGCCGCACATGATCGGTCCTCCAGGCCTCAGCACATGAGTGCGCAGCCCCCAGATGTGGAGTCTAAGAAGTTAGACACCATGGGAAAACATTTTTTTTTTACTCAGCCACCTTGTCCCTCTTCAAACCTGGCTTATGGTGCCTGTTTTTTCCCAAGACGTCCAGCAATCCATTCTGAATGCTCCCTTTAAAGGTGTGCAACTGTTCAGTCCACAGATGCAGGACATCTTAAAAGACCTGCAGGACTCTTGTCGTACCCTGCAGTCGGTATGGACCCTTTACTGCCCTAAGGCAAAACTACCCTTTAGGGGTTCCTCCAGGGGCCGTCCTTACAGAGGCTGTCCCTCATTCGATCAGCAGCCTGTCAATAAAAGGAAACCTCAGTTACAATTGCCAGGCCCGAGAACTACCCCTAGGCCCTGGTACATCCCTACTGCCACTGAGCAGGGCCTGTTTCCCACCTGAGGGTCTTCCTCAGGTCGTGGGTGAGGAGGCCATACCCACGGCCATTGGGGGCAGGTTTTCTCTGCACCTGCAAGGGTGGCAAGCCACCTCCTCTGAACAATGGCTATTACAACTGTTTGATATGGGACACACACTAGAGTTCAGGGAGATGCCTCTTCTATGGCCATCCAGGGTCTCTCACTACCCCCCAGACCAGGCACTGGTCCTAGGGACCGAGATCGCTGCCTTACTATCAAAAAGGGCTATCAAACCAGTTCCCTTCCTCAGAAGGGGATGGGATCTTACTCCCACTTCTTCCTGGTCCCCAAGTGGACGGGGGAGTTAAGCCCCATTTTGGATTTGAGGGATCTCAACATCTACATTGTTTACCAAAAATTCCTCATGGTGTCCCTTCTGACACTCCTTCCTTTGCTGAACAAAGGTGATTGGCTGTGCTCTCTAGATATGACGGATGCATACCTTCATATTATGATACACCCAGCTCACTGATGGTTTCTCAGTTTCCTGTTCCAAAGGTGTCATTACCAGTTCAGAGCCTTCCATTTTGGTCTTTACTCAGCCCTGAGAGTCTTTACAAAATGTCTTGTGGTGGTCACTGCTGCCCTCTGATGGGAAGGCCTCTATGTCTTCCCCTACCTGGATGACTGGCTCCTGAATGCATCCTCCAGACACCAGTTGTCTCACATACTTTCTCGCACCCTGCATTTTTTCACCCAAGCAGGGATTGTGGTAAACTATCTGAAGTCCACAATGGACCTTACTTAATGCCTCCAGTATACAGGAGCCATGCTGAATTCCTCTGTGGGACAGGCATATCTGCACATCGCTTGGGCGGACGCCCTGATCTCTTTAGCATGCAGTTTGGAATCCTGCAATCTGATCTCTGCAAGACACTATCTTCATCTCCTGTGACATTTGGTGGCCACAATTCTGACAGTCCCCAATGTTTGGTTGCATATGAGGGTCCTTCAGAGATCCTTCAGAGTCCAGTGGGATCAGTATGGGGACAATTTTGATGCCCCGGTCCTGCTGCCTTCCATGGCTCTTTGAGCCCTGCAGTGGTGGAAGTCAAAGGACAATCTCCTCTGGGGGATGCTTTTTCATTCACCCATCCCAAGTCTCATTCTGACAACAGACACTACCTTGACTGGGTGGGGTGCTCACCTCCTGCACATCCGATCACAAGGATCTTGGACATCAGTGAAGGCCTGCCTCCACATCAGTGTCTTGGAACTGCGGGCGGTCCTCTACACCTTGCAAGCATTCAAGGCTCACCTCCCTCCAGGTTGCCTGCAGGTGTGATTAGACAATTCTATGGTAGTTTACTACATAAACAAACAAGGTGGCACCCATTCCTACCCTCTCTGCAGAGAATCAATGAGGGTGTGGTATTGGGCGATCCAGAGACATATACATCTTCTGGCAGTACACATCCCAGGGGTATCCAACACCCTGGCGGATGCCCTGAGCAGATCCTCTGCCCAGGCCCACGAGTGGGAAATCTTACCTGACATTCTCAGTGATGTCTTCCGCATCTGAGGCTGACTGGAGTTGAACCTGCCTGCCTTTCTGCAAAAAGTAAAACTGCCTTTACTGTTCTCTTGTGCGAGGTCCTGGAACTGTGTGGTGGGACACATTATCTCTTTCCTGGACAGGAAGATTTCTGTACACCTTCCCACCCTTTCCACTCATTCAGAGAGTACTACTCAAACTGGTCCAGGACAGAGCATCTATGATTCTCATAGCACCGTTCTGGCAGAGACAGATTTGGTTCCCTTTGCTTCTACAGCTCTCGGACATGGAACCAATCCCTCTGCCTATCTGCTGAGCCTTGCTGTCCCAGGCACAGGGCTCCCTGTTACACCTGGGACTTTGCTTCCATCCACTTGCAAACCTGGCTCCTGAGGATGTAGTCCTCTCACGCTTCCAGGTATCCCCACAGGTAGCGGAGGTTCTCCGGACTGCTAGGAAGCCATCTACTTGGTCTTCCTATTCTTTGAAGTGGAAACACTTCTCTACTTGGGCATCATCTGAAGCCTTGGATCCTTATGAGTGTCCCCCTCAGAGCATCCTAGATTATTTACTTTATTTGTCAGATGGTGGACTGCAATATTCCTCTGTGAAAGTCCACCTTTTGGCTATTACCACATTTCATTTGCCCATGGGCAACATTCCTTTGTCCCAGTTGCCATTGATTCAGATCTTTTTAAAAGGTATTCGGCACCTACATCCCCCTATTAAGGATCCAGTCCCTGTCTGGGATTTGAATTTTGCACTTGAAAAATTGACCACGAGTCCATTTGAGCCTGCTGAATCCAGTGACCTCTGCTGTCACTCGCAGAAGACTAAGTTTTTAATAGCCATTACATTTGGCAGATGGGTCTCGGAGGTGCATGCCTTGATGTGCCAACCCCCCTATATTCAGTTTCATAATGACCGGATGTCTTTACACACTAACCTGGCATTTTTGCCTAAGGTTGTTTCTTCATTTACTTTAAATCAGATCATCCAACTGCCAGTTTACTTTGCGGACCCTCAGAATCCGGGGGAAGCCTTGCTTCATACACTCAATGTGCACAGAACATTGAGTATTTAGCGTCTCCACACTTTACAGTTACGACAATCACAGCAATTTTTTGTTTCTTTTGCCCCTGGCTGCCAGGGCATCAGTGTCTGCAAGCAGTTCTTGTCCACATGGTTGGCCAACTGTGTTACATTTATTTATGCTAAATACAACGTCCCTGTCACAGGTGTTATCAAGCCATAATCTACCAGAGGCATAGCGTCCTCAACGGCCTGTTTCCAAGGCATTTCGGCCTTGGATATCTGCGCAGCTGCCATGTGGTCCACTGTACATACCTTCACTAGGCATTACAGTCTGGACATCTCTTCTAAGCAGCACACTCCTTTTGGATGGGCCATCCTACAAGGCCTCCTGTCCTAATTACTCATGATTCACTGCCATCCTCCCACTGGGTTTTACAGCTGCTTGGGAATCTTCCCACTTGTTATGATCTGCTACAAGAGATAACAGTGAAGAAGATAGTACAGTTACATAAGAACTTACTGTAACAGTAGATCTTCGAGAGTATCTCTTGCAGCAGGTCATGCAGCTCCACCCTCCTTCCCCCTTGCTGTTGCTTCACAAGGGTTACTTGCTCTTAACTCTAATGCTTCATGAGCTGCTGCTGCCTTTATTTTTTTCCCCTCCTCAGTTCTCCTCAGAGACCCTCAGATATGGTTACACATACAGTTGCCAGGATGGGAAAAGAACTGAGCAATGCCTGGGACCTCCCCCTTTAATACCTGCCAGGTATATGACACGTGGTGGTGCTGTCGGGGGTCCAAGGGTCGACTGCTGTGAAATCATCCAAAGGTGAGAGTGCATGCAGCTGAATTCCACTTGTTATGACCTGCTGCAAGAGATACTCTCAAAGATCTACTGTTGCAGTAAGTTCTTAACCAACTGTACTATATGTGAAATTACACCGGGGCTAGTAACTGAAGGGTGGGGGAGACCACTAGACACCAGAGATTTGCTGAATTACACCAGGGTTGGTGATCAGAGGTAGGGGGAAGCCACTAGGCAACAGAGTTATTTTAAATAGGCATGTCTTCTTAAAATGTATTGTAATTCCATATTAAAGTGGAACCTTCGAAAAAGAGCACTTGTGCTCTAAGGTGTTATCCGAATCTGTAATAAATAAATAACACTGGGGCTGGTTATCAGAGGGTAAGGGGGGGCCACTAGGCAGCAGGGATGTGCTGAATTAAAACAGGGCTGGTGATCAGAGGGCAGGTGGGACCACTAAGCATCAGATACAATTACATGTACACCAGGGCCAGAGACTGAAGTGTGGGGGGGACCACTGGACACTATGAATAATTGCATTTATACCAGGGGTGGTGATTTGAGGGTCAGGGTGGGGGGACCACTAGGCATAAGGGAGATGATTAATTACACCAGGGCTAGTGAATAGAGGGCAGGGGGACCACTGGACACCATGGACAATTGCATTTATACCAGGGCCGGTGATTGGAGATTCAGGGGGGACTACTGGACACCAGGAACAGGATTATACATTGCTGGGGATGACGATCGGTGTATGGGGCACCACTAGATGACAGGAGGGCAGGTGTGCTCCAAGTGCCACCTTGGTTGCTGGCTGCAGTGGGCATTTGGGGTTTCCTGAAGTAGGTTGAGGTTTTGATCGGAGGTATTTGTGCAGTGCAAAGTAGCCTGCGCTAATCCATTTGTGCAGCACAAATGTGCTGAATATCACTCTGTGCCAGTATTCATAATCCCGCCCCTCACTTTTCCCACCACATACATTATTTTGTTTTGTGTGCACTAACCCTATTAGCATGCGCCAAAGCCCTATTTGAATATTGCATCTGGGTGCAAGCCCTTGGCATACTGTGGCCAATCATTCTGTCCACCGTGCAGCCTTTTGAATATTGAACCCCTGATCTTCTGCAAGAAATTATTTTATTAGTAAAGAAGCTGGTGGTGGGTGACTAAATGCAGTGTCTACCCCAAAACATTGAAAAATGGCATCCTGCAAACAAGTTATACCTAACAGTCATGAGGTTTCCCCAGATCTGCTTTTAAATCATACAGCTGCAAAACTTAACAAGACTACTACTTGCAAATGAAAGAGACAGCTATTGTGTCCCCCTTGTCCCCCTCATATGCCAACTTGGTCATGGCAAATATGTTAACTGTCCACTATGTAAGCCTTTCTTCAAATTTATAAAAGGTTGGCAAAGGTACACAGTGTACTACTGGTACAGAATGGTACATCTGGACAACACAATGTGTTGCCTTTCCTCTCTTTTCTTTTCTTATTCAGATGACAACTATTTCAGACTTGCTCTGAATTACAGTCCCAAGTTGATTGTTTTTTATGACCTTGAAAAGAACAACTCCAATTCCCCAATTAGTATATGTTCATACTATAATCCTATCATAGTAATATAGTAAATTAATTTCAGAAGGCACTGTAGTTCCTTCATGGGTCCAACCCTTGCTTTATAATTAGGGATGAAATCAGTATGGCTGCAAATGCAAGTCACTTTACAGGGATTCCCTACACACTACAGATGAGTGAAGTGAAGAAAACTTTACTTCACCAGAGCTTCATGAAGTTGGCTCACTTTGTGAAATTCAAAGTGTTGATTTCACAATGTTTTTTGTTAAGTCGAGTGGCACTTTTTTCCACAAAATGACCATACTTCACTAGCAAGTTGCCACTTTGTGGAAAAAAAGTGCCACTTTGCCTGAAAAAATGTTGCAATGTCAGAGAAGTTGAAGTTGATGATACCAACAAGAACTTTGTGAAGCTTCCTGAAGTCAAAGTTTTGCAACTTAACATCAACTTCACCGGTGAAGCTTAACTTTGCTGCATCTCTACTACACACGCTACTAACAAAAGTAGACACATTTCTGCTTACCTAAGAAATTACTAAGTTTACCTTAACAGTCTGTACTGTCTTCATGACCATTATCTCTGCTGAGAGGCTGTTCCATAGGTACGCTGCCCCTATGAGAAAAGTGCCTCCTAACATTATCCTTGAATATACTGACCCTGAGCTTCACGGCATATCCCAGCATCCTGCTGCAGGATTCATGATCAAATATCTTTGGCAGTTCCATTTTGTCAACAAACTTGAGTATACAATAATCTGAGATAATGGCCCCTTTCAGTCTTCGTTTCACCAGGATGGATATGTTAATGGCCTACAGCCTCTACTCATAATTGGGCCCTATTCACGAAAGTGCAGGAAATACATGGGAAACCAGCATAGGTAGGACATGCAGTTACGCGACACAGAGATGAGCTGAGGGATGCGGCATGCACAAACACAGAAATGCACCATGGGCATGTCGGCAGTGACCATACAGTACAATGCGCAGCCAAAGCAGGCAGGGGAGACAGATACGGGAACACCCCGTAACCCTGCCATAAAAGGGAATGCACTGTCCATGTGCAAGCAGATGGCCGTGACTGCCGCGAGATACAAATGTACAGAAGGCAATGGCGGACCAGGAGAGGGACATGGAGCAGGACGTGCAGCAAGAGGTGGCACCCGAGGGGGTTGCAGGATGAGGCAGACACGGGTGAGGACAGGTCCACTGGAGGATGGTGCAGTGGACCAGATTGAGCAACTTCTCCAGCAGCCAGGTAGCTGCAATGGTGGCCAACATACGGCTGCACTATGACTGCCTGCATGGTGCGGAGGCCCCGGCCACACTGACCGACATAAAGGCCAGGCTTTGGCTGGACATAAAGGCAGCCGTCAATGTTGCTGGACTGAGGCATGCACTACAGTGGCCATCAAACATAAATGGCGGGACCTCAGAGCCACAGTGAAGTGCAAGCTCGCAGCCAGGCATGCAGTGGCACAGGGGGTGGCCCACCCCACACAGACACTCAACTAACACCACTGGAATGCCTGGTGGCAGAGACACTGTCAGAGATCACCATCCATGGGCAGGTGGAAGGTATGGATGCTATGGTAGGTAGGTACGGCACACAGACACACTGCAGTGAAAGAGCACAAACACAGGAGCTGGTAACAGTGCCAGCATGTATCCAAAGGTGGCACATAGGCCAGCGGGTGTACAGCGGAGCAAAACACAGACTCTAATGGAGGCACAGGAAGACTGGCAGCACCTGAGGCACAGCGACAGGAGCAAGAGCATGCAGGTAGGTATGCATGCCACAGGGCAGTGTGGTGGCGGGTGGCAGACCTGCACCCACCTAACGAGTACCCTCCTTACCTTCATGTACTGCCACGGCGATGGAGGCCCAGACAGAGATGCCCACCAGTGAGGACAGTGACAATGGCCCTGTAAGGGGGACACTGGGCCAGGCAGTGACACCATTGTGGAGACGGACACATAGGCACCCTGCGGAAGTGTGACCAGCACCGGACACCCTTCAATGCAAGGCGCTAGTGGATGCCCCCACGTGCTGCCACAGCAGCACTGCACCATGGCACAGCACACAGACAGCGGTGATGAGGGCCTGTCAGATCACACACAGACATGCACCAGGTCTGGGTGGATGCAGTTGTACATAGAGGGGCAGTACTGCCAGCTGCAGCAGCTTGAGCGTGACAGGTTGGAGGCACAGCAGCGAAACACAGCAGCACTTGAAGAGCAGACTGCGGTCCAATGCTCCATATACATGGCCACCCTGAGGTGCGTCATTGTGTTGGACAGTATCCATGAGCAAAGGTGGCACCCAGCATCTGGGGGGTTCACTGGTCATGGGCACGGATGCCGATCACAGACACGGGCATGCAGCACGCACCGCCAGTAGAATGCACACAGCACACTGGGGTGTCCCCGGCCAGACACTGCCATGACGTGATGACACACTGGATGAGAGACCCTCCATAGAGTCACAGCTGATGCAGGAATACACAGCAGCTGCAGATGTGGAGGTGCCAGCATCCACAGTGGACAGTGTGCCCAGTACAGACAGTGTCATTGGCTCTGCCACGAAGGGGTGCAGAGCCAGGGGCACACCCCATTGCAGGCTGGCAGTGTGAAGGGGCAGCCAGGCATCCACTAGGCTACAGACATAGCCAGAGGTGTAGTACACAGGGTACTAGCCCCCCCCCACACACACACACATATGGTCCTGCAGTATAGTACACCCATGGGCATGGCCACGCCAACGCACACACACACACACACACATATATGCACACACACATACACACACACACACTCGACACTGGTTCACACAGCATGGACCAGACATGTATGCCGCACCCAATACATCACCACCCACCACACACATGCACAGGTACAGCGGCCCCCCTATGTGGTACACTCATGGCCGGACCATGCATGCCTGCACAGCTGCCAGCGCACAACCACCGGTGCAGGGCACACCTCTCATGGTGCCATGGCAGTGTGGCTTCACTGTGCATGTTGGCCATGCCATCCATCCGGCGTGTGTCCATGCCATGCCGACAGTGACTGAACGTGCCCTCCATGAGCACCTGCTGGGCTATGCATCCACCAGCTCTCCTAGCCATGTGGATGGACAGATCCCCTTCTTCCACATCATCTGCAGGCATGCTGGGCTGTGATCTGGCAGTGGCATGTTCCCCCTCTTAGCAACATTGTGCAGCACTGCACACACTGCAAACACCTTGCATGCCTTGGCGGGTCTCAGCATGACCTACCGCCCATGTGGTCCAGGCAGCGGATCCTCATCTTCATCTGTCTGAAGATCCTCTTGATTACGGACCTTATCCTCTTGTGCTCCATGTTGTAAACCACCTCCCCTGAGGTTGCTGGGGCATGGAATGGTGTCATCAGGTTCATGTGCTGTGGATAGCCGCTGTCATCTGTGGCAGAAAAGGGACACATGTCTGTGCGTGGCAAAGTTGCCATAGTTGGTGTGCCATTACACGATGACCCAACGTTACTCACCGAGAAGCCACCCATCCAACTGTCGATCCCACAGTAGTGCACCCATCCTTGAACCATCCAGAACACAGGAATCATGTGTTGACCCAGGGTACTTTGCACACACATCTGTGACCAGACCTCCAGTGTTGCACACCACCTGGATGTGTATACTGTGGTATCTCTTGCTGTTCCTGTATGTCTCCTCATGGTTCTGTGGCATGAGTATGGTGAGATGCATGCTGTCGATGACGCTGCACACATTGGGCATGCCATGCACGTGGTGTAGAAGGCCTCTTTCTTCCACCAGATTTCCATAGGCATGGACGGGAACACGATGTGCTTCCTGAGGTACCATAGGAGTTCATCCATAATGTGCGACACTGCCCTGGACACTGACAACTGGCCCACACCTGCCACATTGCCCATCACACACTGGAATGAGTGAATGGTGTAGTACTGTAGGGCACATAGCAGCTTTTTCTTAGCAGGCATGGCGTAGGACAGCCATGTGTGAGGTTTGATGTCACCCTGGATGCTGTCACACAGCCCAGTGATGGCTGGCCATGGGAGTCTGAAGCATTCAACGCAGTGAGAATGCCGCAGTGCAGTGGTGTTGAGGCATGTGTGGAATACACACGGGTGAGGGGCATGATGGCGCCACCTCTTGGTGAGGTCAACGATGAGGTGAACGTGCAGCAGTGTGCCTGGACACACACCGTTGCAGCATCTCAGTTCCCTGCAATGCTGTGCTGGGCCAGCCGTGGCACCAGATATACCCTCCGGTCACGTGACAGACGCCCATGGGGCAGGCGTCATCATGCCACCGCATGCTCTCTGGGTGTGCTAAACACGTGTATTGGCCACATGATGTTCAGTGACATGCAGGACTGTATGATGGTGGGTGTGTTGCTGATGTGCAATGCCTAGTTCCCTGCCCATCTGTTCCATGTGTCATAGGGGGACCTCACTGACAGTTGGGGCTATGGCAACCTATGGGTTGTCAGGGGGTACGAGAGGGTGAGTATGTGTCACCTGGGTGTGCGGCTGGTGGGCTGTATGCACTGGAGGGGGGTGCAGGTGATATGTGTGCTAACCATTGTTCTTCTCTGTAATGCAGGATGGGCAGGGCATGCCAGGCCGCATGGATCTCACACTCCAGGAGCAGCATGACGGGGCCAAGGTCTACATTTCCTCCATGCCTGTGAGGAGTATGCGCTTTCCTGAGTGGCTACCAGGGTACATGATGCTGAAGGGCGCTGGGACTGATCTCTTCTATGAGGACAACGATTACCATAGCTGGGATATCTATGTCCCCTCAGTGGTAGGTGAGGTGACACATGGATGCTGTTGTGCGCGGCTGTGGTGTCCCAGGCAGGGGTTGCTAATGTATGTCCTTGTCTCTTACAGCATTACTGGTGATTGGTGTGGCGCATTATGCTGCACTACAGTGGCCATCAGACACCAGTAAAGGACTCAGAGTTGGAGGATGTGTTGGAGTCTGGCAGCAGTAGGGTGACGCCATCACCACAAAGCCCATGACCGCCATCGGAGGGAGCGCGTGCATGAGGTGCATGACATGTGTATGCACTACGACGTCCATTGGAGTGGGACACAGCAGTGGGTACAGGCTGTGCCCATCAGGAATGCCAACCTGGTGTGCTGCAAGAACAAGCCATGGACGTTGTGCAGTTGCAAGGGGAGCCTTGATGGACTACCTGGGGGGCATGGGGGTGGGGCTGGGCACTGTTCAGTATTGCTGTGTGCTGTACTGGTGTCACAGTAAATTACTTTGGCATAGCTCTGGGTGTTCACTGTCTTGGGGGGAGGTATGAGCCTGGCCTTTCCGGGAGGTGCATTGTCTGTCATGGTCGTGCGTGCATGCACGACAGACTGGCGGTCATCGTCCCACTGGTGTTGGCACCCAGTGTGGCATCTGCTCATGCCATGGTCAGGCATGCAGGTGCTCCTGCACATCGCATCCTGTGGTGCTGTGTGTGTTATCATTCCAGTCTACATGTGGCTGCGTCTGTTGCCCATGGTGCTGCATGCCCACCATGCACTGCAGCATGGCATCTGGGGTGCCCTGCTTGCACCTGACATAGCTGCTGTGCCATGGCCATGTGCCGTCGCCACAGTACTGGCATGATGTTCAGGTGCATGCACATCTGTGCAGGCCCCACAGGCCTTGTTACGCCCCTGTACATCACCCTGTGCATGGCATACTGTCTGCGGCACCTATGCCATGGGTTTACGCTGTACATGCTGTTGTGCATGCACATATGGCACGCCTTCGTGGCTGTTATGCAACCATGCCCCTCACGTTGCATGTGCAGTGTTGTCAAATAGTGATGCACGCTGTGTTACATGTGGCTGCGGCGCACCCATTGTGCATGCCTGCTACGTGCTGCGTGCGCATACCACTGTCGTCTCCCCTCCATGCCACTGAGCAGTGTGCATATCATTCATGCATATAGCTCAATATTTGTTTCCCATACCACAGGTCACTTTGGTGGCCCTATGTTGCACCCACTCAACTGCATGAATGACTGTTGAGTATTAAAAAAGATCAAATCTACATTCAGTACTCCAGGCTGACTTTGCTTAGGGCCTTGTAAAGTGGAAGGATTACTCACCTTGCTGTTCTTGTCACCCTGTCTAGATGTGCATAATATTCTGCTGGTGGCCCTCCTGCCATTGGCAATGAACTGCCTGTCCAGCTTTAGCACCTTGTCTGTAATAACCCCAGGTTACTTTCCTCCTTTACTGACACATTTTGTAGATTATACCTTTGTATTTCCTCCCCCAGTTGTAGCAACTTGCCTTTTGCAACATTGACTTTGAGACTCCAGGAGACAGACGCATTACCTAGCTTGTTCAGGTACTCCTGTGATTTGTCCAAATGCTCGAGGGAGTTGACCACCCTGGCTAGCATAGCTTAGTGCCATCCACAAACTTATACAAGCTTTTGGAGACCCAAGATTATAGATAATTGATGAAGATGTTAAAGGACAGAATACCTGAGGGATTCTGCTACAGTAGATATTCCTTTCCACTAGGAGTTGTGCCCTTCCACCACCACCCTCTGCTTTCTGCCTCCAAGTTAAATAGCAATCCACCTTGTGTATGTTGTTTGTATAATGTACTGGTTTACTTTGCACAGAAGCTTGTAATATGCCAAAGTATGAAAGGCCTTGCTGAAGTCCTGATAGACTACATTTATGTCCTTACCCCTGTTCATTTTTATATGCTTATGTGATGTGACATGTTGTATACTGGACAGCCTATTAGGCATCTAGGAGAAAGGATTAACACACCTAAAAATACAATTAGGAGACATGATTTCACATCCCCTGTTGCAAGACAATTTGTAGAAAATAAACACTAAATATCATCTCCATGATTTTATCGACTTGAACATGTTCCTCCTTATTCTGAGATTAATTTCAGTTTATTGAAGTAGTCACTGTACAGAACCTGACACTGCATGGACACAACTACTGTATATGACATCTGAAAAACAGCAACGCTAACGTCTCATATAGGAATGAAACACTCTTTCATTCCTTGCATATTAAATCCTATTGTGGTCACCCACTGGAGTCTGGGCAGACTTACAAGTACCTGGGTTTATGGTTGGACCAGAGGCAGAGTTACTCTGAGCAAATCATGAAAATGATCATAGGAATTCACCAAATCTATGTGCACTGTACTGTGTTTGTACCTGCCTTTTATCAAACACTAGGAAATAAATGCTTAGGCAGGCATGCTGTACTACTAATCTTAGATTATAGTAGTAAAATTAATTGTATGGTACCAGCAAAAGGCTTGCACAAAGTCATGACTACAGACGTGCTCTGGGCAGCAGTAAAAGAACTGGACTGGACTGTAGCTTCCTTGATGACATTTCTGATATTGATTCAACCCTAGAATTCGTTGTCATGGAATTCACAACTGCCTGCAATAAAGTTACACCCTTCAAAAAGTGCAAAGTAAGATGAACACCCTTTGATTGGACCATCCACAACTCCGTGCCCTCATGAGAGAGTAAGGGATGATCTGTAGGACCTAGCCTGGGAATTGGGTACCCAGGCCATCCTCAAGATGCAAGGAAGCCAGGAATAAAGGCACTACATGGATATGATTGCCTAACTCTAATATAGCAAGGCCCAGCAAACACAGAATTGGAGCAATGGCAAAAAGATTCTGGGAGAATGTCTCAGAACTCCTTGGTAAAGGAGACAAAACTTCACCAAAAATGCTCATGGTTGATGGACATGAGGTACTTGATCTCATGGAATTACCAACAAATTCAACATTGCATTCACTGCCTTAGCTCTGCCATCTCTACTGACCCAACTCTGCCTTCCAGCAGATGTCCTGGTCCTGTTTATATACAACCACTGGACTCAGAGCCAAGATATACTAAATTCTATTTTAAACTTGTCTCAGAAAGGGACACCTCTAATTATATAAGAAAGGTGCTTGGTAAAACCAGAATCAGAGGTGATTCAACTGATATGAGGGTATTTCCCTTGTTGTTGAGGAACTCTCCTACCCCAATTCTAAAATCTTTAACTTCATTCTGCACTACTCCCAGTTCCCCAAAAAAGTGGAAGACCATGCTGGTTGCACCAGTTTTTAAAAACAGTGGCTAATCTTTCCAATTACAGGCCAATTTTCATAATCTCCACCCCGTTCAAAGCCTTTGAAAGAATAGTGTCCAAGCAGGAATAGTGTTTCGCATCAGGGAAGAAGCTGTAAATAGGCCCAGGGAACCTGCCGCTATCCTGCTACTTGCCAATGGCAGACCGCACGGTTCTCCTCAATTGAAACCACAGCATGGATCCTCTGAACTTTGGTTCGTAGCAGGGTCAGGAAAGTAACTGAAGCCACCACTTCTAAGACCTCCCATCCCAGCTAGACGGAAACTGCACTCTGGTGGCTCACCTGGAGCTGCTGGGTGGAAAGCCATGAAAGCTGTAGACCTTCCAGGTCTACTGTGCCCGCCTGGGCTTCGGACCTCGCATCAGGGAAGGAGCTATAAACAGGCCCAGGGAACCTGCCCGTGGTCCTGCTACTTGCCGAGGGCAGACCGCACAGTTCTCCTCAGCTGAAACCATTGCACAAATCCTCATAACTTTGGTTCATGGCAGGGTCAAGAAAGTAACTGAAGCCAGCACTTCTAACATTTACCAGCCCATCTAGGCACAAACCATGCTCTGGTGGCTCACCTGGAGCTACTGGGTGGAAAGCCGTGAAAGCCATAGACCTTCTAGATATATTAGTGTTTGACACCTTTTGGGACTCTTTCAAACTAAAGTTCCTTCACTCTGATTGGCTGTTACTGGCTCTTGGACTTTCACTGGCTGGCCTATAGGTTTTTGTACCTTTTTTCTGTGCTTACCACAAAACAGCGCCTATCCCAGTGTGTTTAAATTAAATTGTTTTGTAGAGATTAAGCTGTTTTTTTGGTTTCTCTCAAACTCTGTCTTTTTCTTAGCTGAAGGTGTTCTAGAGCTCTGTTATACAGGAGTATTACCTGAAATGTTTAAAGTGTTTACAGCCCTCTTAAGATCATTTAATATGTAGAGCATTAAGTAAGATTTTTTACATTTTCTGCTAAGTGCTACAAATAAAGTTGATTCTAGCCTCTCCTGCTCCCTCACCTTCCTGCATTCTTTGTATTTGAGTCTGTCAGCCCAAATTAACCTCCTCCTTCTAGAAATTAGTTGCCTGCCCTGTTCTTTTGTCTGCTCTAACTGCCCCTCTCCTGTCTGCTGCTACATAATCCGTCTCCCTTCCTCTCCCTTCCAGGTCTACCGTGCCTGCCTGGGCTTCAGACCTCGCATCAAGGAAGAAGCTGTGAACAGGCCCAAGGAACCTGCCCACGGTCCTGCTACTTGCCAATGGCAGACCTTGCAGTTCTCCTCAACTGAAACCACCTCACGTGTCCTCCACATTTTGGTTCATGGCAGGGTCAGGAAAGCAACTGAAGCCAACACTTCTAAGACCTACCACCCAGCTAGACACAAACCATGCTCCGGTGGCTCACCTGGAGCTGAGGGTGGAAAGCTGTGAAAGCCATAGACCTTTTCCATTTTATTCCCACTGGCACTTTGCACCAGCTCCCCGCCATCCCCCACCTCACCCATCCTGGGTGGACCTCTACTTTTATAGAACTATATATAGTCAGATGACTAAGTGACTAACTTTCTATTGGCTCCTTATATAGAGTAGCTGCTAGGTGTTCAACCACTCACAAGTGGAATCCAACACTCCGCTGCCTTACTTGCTAAACTATTGATGCTGTAAATTACCCTTCTTTACCCTGTTAAGCTGCAGTTATGATGTGCTCTTCCTTGTGCACCCTGGATCTCTTTGTCAACAAACAAAGCCCCCTATCAGTACATTTAACTTAATAATTTGGACCAAGGAGACTACCCTAATAGTGATTGTTAACTATTCTGGGTCCCCGGATTGAGTACTACTAATCCACTTTTGAGGAACATAAACTGACCTCTGTTAGCTGTTGAATACTGTTTCACTTGCACTCCACTGCTTAATTCCTATTTTTGTCACAGGGCTTATTAGGGTACTCTACCTATGCCATTTATCCTTACCTGCCCTCATTCTTATAGCTCTCCTTTAGCTATTCTGCTCCACTGTCTCACTCAAAGCACTACAGATTGCTTCTACCTCAGATAAGTATGGCCATACGCAACATGGCAGGACTACTCTCTGCACTCTTACTCTTACTGTGTTGAAATGAGATCACTTTATCTATCCCCTGTAATAATAACCCTGATGATTCTACCTCTCTACCTTCTGATTTCAGCTTCTGTAATCTAACTGCTAAATCTCAATTTATGCCTTCCTACAAGATCCTCTTTTTCCTGAAGGGGTATACTTACAATGCATTCTACATGCTTAGAAAGCGTACACTGAGGTGAGCAGTTCCCTTTCCCTTCCAAAGTGTCAAACTATGGTTCCTCCTCTTCCTAGCCATCCTTCTGTTGGGGGATGTAGAAATAAATTTGGGTCCTTCAGTCCACTTCTCCCCTGCTGTTATATCTTGATCTCAGGCAAATGGCTCTTTAATGCCCGAATGAATGTCAGACGTATCACACAGAACTTTGCTGATCTTGAGGCGTAGATAGATATTTACAAGCCTGACTCACTATGCCTATCCAAAACATGGCTTAAGCCTGAGATCCCAGACTCTATATGCTCCCTGGCCAACTACTCCCTGACCCGTAGAGATAGGCTCTCTTCTATACATGGAGGTGGGGTTACTCTATTCTACAAAGATCACTTCAATGTTGTGGTCATCCCAGCCTCTGCCTCCTCCTTTGTTTGTGAGTCCCTACATGCAACTATCACCCTTGGTGCCAGAAAACATCATATAATATGTGCCTACAACCCCCCTACTAGGGGTACCACTGGACTACAGGACTTACTCAACCTAACCTCCATGAGCTTCAAGCTCAATGAGATCATACTATTAGGAGACTTAAGTCTCAACTGATTGTGGGTGGCTCAAAGCAAACTGCTGTCACTGACACAAAGCTATAACCTGCTCCAGATATTAACTGAACCCATGAGAACTACTCCACCTCTAAAATTCTCCACCCTCATTGATTGGGTACTGGTAAACCACCTTGATCATGTATCAACAGAAGGCACTTTGTCAGATATAACTGATCATTCCCCAATGTTCTGTATATTGAGCCCAGAGACTGCTCCCTTCCCTCCACTATGCAGTATCACCCTTACCAATTTTGAAAATTTGGATGTTGAGGCATTTTTCCATGATGTATCCATTATCAACTGGTCAGGCATCTATCACTCTTATGCTGTTGAAGCTACTCTAGGTATTTTCCATGATGAATTCCTGGCTGTCCAGCATAAACATACCCCTAAAGTTAACCGGAGGGTTAGGGGTAAACCAAAAAGATGGTTTCACAAGGATCTGCTGGGAAACCTGCACACACAGAACAAATACTGGAAGAAGTACAGATTGTCAGGGCTACTAGAGGACTATAATATTTGCAGGGCCCTTCGGAACTCCTGCAAAAAAGAGGTCAGTACTGCAAAGAGTATCAATTGTAAAGGCCTATTACTAAGCCCTGCTGGTGACCCTAGAAAATTTTGGGCTCACATCAAGACTTTTCTCAGAGTTACTCAGCCAGCTACCCATGGTGACATGATCCTAAATGGTGTACTCGAACACTATAGCTAACCCATTCAATCAAATGTTCTCAGATCTGTCCCAATACTCCCCCTTCGTCCCTCCACCTCAGTCAGCCTCTCATCCCTCCCCCACACCCCAGTTGGCTACACCCTGCTCTCCTTCTTGCAAACAGCCAATATCCCCCCCCCCCCATTTTACTTTAAGGCAATTTCAAGGTCTGAGGTCCTAAGACTACTACAGACCATTTCCAACAACACCAGTTCTGACTCAGATACCCTAGAACCCTGCTTCCAGAAACCTGCAGCATCTTTAATGCCACCCCCTGGCTAAAATGTTCACACTGTCTCCCTCTTTCAGCACTGTTCCAGACCTTTGGAAAATTGCTTGAGTAATGCCTGTTTTTAAAAAAGGAGACCTAAATGAGATTACCAATTACAGGCCCACAGCCATTCTTTCGGTCTCAAGCAAAATTCTAGAGAAGCTTGCTGCTAACCAAACTATTGACTAGCTTACAAAGTACTACCTTCTCTCTGACACTCAGCATGGATTCAGAAAAGGTCATAGTATGTCAACTGCTCTTCTCAAATTCACCACTGATACGCCTTCCAACACGGAACCTGGCATGCTCACAGGGGCAGTCTTCATAGACCTTACCAAGGCCATTGATCTGTTTGATCATCCCCTGCTTCTCTCCACACTTCATAGTCTTAGCTTTTTACTCTCAGTAGTTGACTGGTTTAACAGCTATCTGTCAAACAGAACTCAAATTATGAAATTCAACTCCTCTCTTTCTGATAAAGCTATTGTTAATATTGGAGTCCCCCAGGGCTCTGTCCTGGGTCCCGTTCTTTTCTCACTTTACATAAACTATATAGATGATGCTCTTCTTTCTTGTTCATCCATTCTCTATGCTGATGATCTCATCCTGTACTCAAGCTCGGACAATGTCAGCATCATAAATGCATCCCTTTCCTTGGACTTCAAGAATGTTCAAAAGTGGCTGAATGAAAACAAGCTTGTACTCAATACAATGAAAATCCAAGCCATGCTGTTTGGCTCTGCCCCCAAACTCAGGGCTTGTAAAAAGTCCCTGATAGTGCATGACTCAAATGGGTCTCAAACTGAGTGTGTATCATCCTTTAAATATCTGGGAGTCCTCCTTGATCTATTCCTTGATTTCAACCTACACATTCAGTCTACCTGCAAAGCAGTGAATGCTAAACTAGGAGCTGCTTACAAGACAAGCTATAAGCTAACACCATCTGCCAAGCTGGCCATTGCCAGAGGTATCCTTCTCCCTGCCATCACATATGGTGCTTCCACTTTTGCTACTGCACATAAAACTGCTCTTCATAAATGGGACATTACTTACAATAATATATGTTGGTACACCTCCTCTTCTCATCGTCTCAAGCACCACTGCCACGTTTACAGTGATTTAAGTTGTCTCTCTCAATCCACCTGCTGACAATACTCCCTAGGCTCCCTTATTGATTTGGTAATTAGAAATCAGACCGCTTCCTCTCTCGCAGCATTGCTTGCACCTCAATCATCTGCCTATGGACTATGCTTGGCTAGTAAGTCTCCACTTAACATACCAAGATGTCTTACAGCTAAAGGCTCTGGAGCCTTCCATTACACTGCTCCTACGATCTGGAGCTCCCTCCCACTAACTCTTCGGCAGGCCAGCTCCCATCTTATCTATAAAAGAGAACTATACCATCATCTATCTCTGGACCCCTTCACTTGCTTAGATCCCACTTAACTTAACCTTTTGCCTCCATGTCCTTGCCATTTTACTTTCTATCACTTTACTCCCCTCTCTTTCACTTTATCTTTCCCCATACCTGCTGGCTAATTCTTGCCTCCCATCTTATCCATCTCTAATAATTTATCCGCTGTTTACAATCTTACTCAGCCCACCTTTCTCTACCTCGTTGTTTCCCTCCTACCACATATTTTTTGCTGACCCCATGATATGATTTTCACTATGTTATGCATCTTTGGCTGAATGTATCTTTCACTGACTGTTTGTTCTGCACTCTATGTAATTTTTTGCAATGGTTTACTTTATGTTACTTTGCTCGGTTGTATGTATAATTTCTAGGACTGTCTGATCTGACACATATGTAATTTTCCCGTACTTATGCAATGTATTTGTTTCTTAATTGTTGCACTCTCCTGGGTCATGCCTGAAAATAATAATTTATTGGCTAGTGCAACAGCAAAAACTAAATAAATAAATAAAACTTGCTTTATATCTTGCCTAGTGTTAAATACAATGTTCCCAACAGCATGGATTTTGGAAAAAACAGTGCCAATATAGCACTAATTGATTATTCTAATTTTACCCTTGTGGCCTTTGACAATGGAAACAAGGTAGGCACCCTCTATATTGATTGACAAAAGCCTTTGATATGGTCAGTCATAAGCTCCTTTTCTACAAAATCCATGGCCTAGGCCTGTCACGAGACATAGTCACTTGGTTCCAGAGTTATCTCAGTAATCGCACTAAGCACATTAACATAGATGGCTCCTTGTCAGATATGATGAATGTATCTATTGATACACCCAAGGACTCCATTCTGTTCCCACTACTATCTGACTCATTCATAAACCACCTGCCTGATGCCTGTCAGTCTGAAAATGTACTTCTCTGTGCAGATGATGCTGTTATCTATTCCAAGAACTCTAATCTTGGTAGCCTTTCCTCTGTCCTCCAGGGTAATTCTGACGCCCTTGAAAAATGGTTCTCCCAAAATGAATTGGTTTTAAATTACAAAAAAAAAAAAATAAGAGAATAATCTACACAAGCCCACAAATGAAGCAAAAGGTACCCCCTTTTCATCTGAAATGACCTGGGACATATACTTGAACATGCGGAAACCTTTAAATACCTCAGGGTGATCCTGGACAGTACCTTATTGTTTGCTCCCCTGGTTGACCACCTTGTGTCTGTGGTAAACAAAAGATTGGGATCCTTGTACCATAACCAGATCAGCCTCACTGCTGATTCTAGATGCCTCATGGTGGCAAGCTTAGTATTGTCACCAGTTGAATATGGCCTCCCTGTCTACACAATTGCCTGTGACTCAATTCTCAGCAGTATAAACTTGAGTGGTGCACAGTTTAAAATTAGCTGCTTTCTGGTACATAGTAGTTTTTCCTGCCTGCCCACCCTGCCCCGACCACTATTAAATATGCTTTCTCCCCCATAGAGCAACGCCCACTAACTCCTCTCCTTCTAGCTGTGGGCATTCACTGACAACCTCTCTTAAAGTGACATACCAGAAATCTCAAGCTTATCTTGTTATCAGCGGCTTGTACTGTCCACTCTCTCTGCACACACATTGTTTAGCCTTCTCTACTGGGTTAGGTCTCTCCACCCCTACTATCTTACTCCTTCTACTGGTGTGTGGTCTCCCCCACCCACCCATTACACTCAAAATACCTTCTACCTACCAAGCCCCCTAATTCCACTTAAAATGACCCACCACATTCTAACTTATGGCATAATTATTCTATCCCTATTTCCTCTCAGCTACTCTAACATCACTCCTACCTTACTGGATGCCTATGTAACCCTGAATAAAAGTATACCCTCGAGTACAATATTCTCAATGGCCCCTCATGCATGAGGAGCCACTCTCACTCTCACTACTTACAGGCCAATGGTCCACTGCCCCCTCCTCGAGTACCCACAGCTGCTACTGCTTCTCTCTCCAGCTCACAATATCTTAGAAACTAGAACCTCCATATGGAGACAACATAAGACGTCGAAGCTCCTTGCCCTTTACCTTTCATGGATTTCTCTACTCTGCTTACTACTATCTGGTAATATTCACCCTAATCCTGATCCACCAGCAACACCCAACCTGCAACATGGCAAACTACAGTCCCTCACTTTAGCCTCCATCAATATTCATAGCAGTTACCTTAAACTGATGACCTGCTTGGTTGGGTGGCAGAACATAATCTGGATATACTCACCCTCAACAAAACCTGGCTCTCACTAAAGGTCCCTGTCAATGCTATATCCATCCCTGGCTATATTCTTTTTAGACTGGACTGTATCGGTAAATAAGGCATGGTTGTGCCATATACTTGAGGGATACCATTAAAGGCCAGATCCTTCCTCTACCCCCCCAGTAGCAGCAATGCACACATATTAGCCATCAAAATATTTCTTTGGCCACTAAAGTAAATCCCTCACAATAATATTTGTATATATCTCCCCTCAACCTACAGCTCAGCACCATGGACACGGGGAGGGGGAGGTGTGCACTAGTCCCTTTATAAAAGAAAGAATCCTACAAGAGCTCACTAAGCTAAGGGTGGACAAGGCAATGGGACCTAATGGCATACATCCCAGGGTACTAAAGGAGCTAAGGGTGGAACTAGTAGAGCCATTATCAGAATTGTTTAGTGAGTCTCTTAGTGCAGGAGAGGTTCCAGAAGACTGGAGAAGGGCTCATGTGATCCCGCTCCACAAGAGTGGTAGCAGAGAGGAGGCAGGGAACTACAGACCAGTCAGTCTTACCTCAATAGTGGGCAAGATTATGGAGGCGCTCCTTAAGGAAAGGATAGTGCAACACCTGGAATCCATAGGAGTACAGGATCCAAGACAGCATGAGTTTACAAAAGGAAGGCCCTGCAAACTAATCTGTGGCCACTAGAACTAAATCATCTAATTCCAAGGTAAAAATATGGGATTTCAGAGGAGCTGACTTTGATAAGATGGCCAACAGAGTTAAGCTAGCCCTGACAAAAATAAATACAGGTGATGGGGTACAGGCATTGTGGGCAAGCAATAAGGATGCAATACTTGAATCAACATTCCACTGTGTTAGAGAGAAAAGGAAGTGCAAAAGAAGAAGGAAACAACTTTGGTTCTCAAAAACAGTAGCAGAAAACTTCAGAGCCAAAAGGCTGGCCTTCAGGAAATATAAGGGAACACAGCGGGATGAAGACAGGGAGGCATACCAAACTTCCCTAAGGGAAGCAGGGAAGGCAGTAAGGCAGACAAAGGCCCAAACTGAGGAAACACTATCACAAAGAGTAAAAGAAGGTGACAAGACTTTCAATAGATACATTAGTAAAAGGAGAAAGTCCAGAATGGGTATTGCTAAGATCAAAGGAGATAAGGGGGCATGTGAGGAGGAGGACCATGTAAAAGCATCTATCCTAAATAGATACTTCTGCTCAGTATTTGCTGAAGAGAAGGTAGGGCAGGACCCACAACTCAGCACCATGGACACGGGGGGGGGGAGGTGTGCACTAGTCCCTTTACAAAAGAAAGGGTCCTATAAGAGCTCGATAAGTTCAGGGTGGACAAGGCAATGGGACCTGATGGCATACATCCCAGGGTACTAAAGGAGCTAAGGGTGGAATTAGTAGAGCCATTATCAGAACTGTTTAGAGAGTCTCTGAGCACAGAAAAGGTCCCAGAAGACTGGAGAAGGGCTCATGTGATCCTGCTCCACAAAAGTGGTAGCAGGGAGGAGGCAGGGAACTACAGACCAGTCAGTCTTACCTCAGTAGTGGGCAAGATTATGGAGGCACTCTTTAAGAAAAGGATAGTGCAACACCTGGAATCCATAGGAGCACGGTATCCTAGACAGCATGAATTTACAAAAGGAAGGTCCTGTCAAACTAATCTCATAGATTTCTTTGGCTGGGTAACCAGAGTGGTGGACCAAGGGGGAGCAGTTGATGCCACCTACCTTGACTTCAGCAAAGTTTTCGATACTGATCCACATAGAAGATTGATTAATAAGCTGGGTAGACTTGGGCGGGACAGAAGTTGGTCAATTGGGTGGAAAACTGGTTGACGAGCAGAAAACAGAGAGTGGTGGTAAATGGTATACTGTCAGAAGAGATGCAAGTTACAAGTGGGGTACCTCAGGGATCAGTCCTGGTGCCAGTCCTCTTCAGTATCTTCAGCAGTGACATTGCAGATGAACTGGAAGGCGAGGTTTGTCTGTTTGCAGATGACACCAAGATCTGCAACACAGTAGATAATCCAGATGGGGTGGGCAGAATAAGAAGAGATCTGGATAAACTAGCAAAATGGTTGGAAGAGTGGCAACTGGGTTTTGATGCAAAGAAGTGCAAGATCATGCACATAGGGAAGAGAAACCTTGAAGTCACCTATAGGCTGGGAGGGGAGTTGCTGGCAGTCACAAGAGTAGAAAAAGACTTGGGCATCATCATCACCGATGACTTGAAATCATCCAAGCAGACCACTAAAGCAATAGGTAAGGCTAGGGGGATGTTGGGGTGTATTGATAGGGGTATCACAAGTTGGAAGAGGGAGGTAATAATCCCTCTTTACAAGACACTGGTTAGACCTCATCTGGAGTACTGTGTGCAATACTGGAGGCCATACCTTCACAAGAACATTAACCAAATTGAGGCAGTCAAGAGAAAGGCAACCAAAATGGTTCAGGGACTGAATCAAAAAACATATGAGGACAGATTAACCAAGCTCAATATGTATACCCTAGAGCAAAGGAGGGAGAGAGGTGATATGATTGAAACATTCAAACACCTTAAGGGCATTAACAAGGTGAAAGAGTCTAACATGTTTCAATATAAGAAAATAGCAGGACAAGAGGAAACAGCATGAGCTTAGAGGGAGGCTGATTAAGGGGCAATGAGAGGAAGTTCTTTTTCACGTAAAGGGTGGTGGATGCATGGAATGGCCTACTTCAGGAAGTGGTGGATATGAATACAGTGCAGGGCTTTAAACAGGAATGGGATAGGCATAAGGGAGCAATACAGATGAGTTTGAATAGACAGGCCATTGACAGAGCAAAGGTCGATGGCACTTTTATAAGGTAGAAAAAGAAATGGGCAGACTAGATGGGCTTTGCAGTCCTTATCTGCCCTCAGCTTCTATGTTTCTAAGTTTCTATGTTTCCATGTCTCCTGACCAGATCTCTGGCTTTCAATTGATTGCCGACTACCTTGAAAGCATACCCCATCATACTGAGACAGTGATTCTGGGAGACTTTAATGTAAACTGGCTTGCCCCCCAAGCTGAAATGTACAAAGATCCCCTTGCCACGACTGACATTACACAGATGGTACCCACTCCCACATGTACTAATTACAGACCTGGTAGTAGCTCACTACTGGATTTGATTCTCACCACTCACCCATCCAGAATCATTAATATTAAAGTTTGCAGATGACTGTAGGCTGGGAGTTGAACCAGGTCACCATTCACCACACTCGGACATGCGGGAAGCCCTTGACCATATTGAATTATGGTGATACACCAATCAACTACCACTAAACCCAGATAAATGCACTGTTATGCATCTGGGCTAACATAATCCCAAGCGGCCCTACCTGCTAGAAAACAACAGAATGAATATTGTAACAGAGGAAAAAGATTTAGGCATAATAATTACAAATGATTTTCATTTTAAAACTCCCTGCAATAAAATTATCAGATGGGCAAATGCTGCGTTAAACTGCATTTTGAGACACATTGCTAGCAGGGATAAAGGGGTCCCGATGCCGCTGTCTAGTTCACTGGTGAGACCCATTCTGGAATACGGGGCACAAGTCTGGTCTCCTTTTCATAGAAATTAGAGTGAAAGAATAGAGAGGATCCAGAGGAAAGCAACAAGATCAATAAGGGGCGTGGAGAGCAAGGAATACCACCAGAGACTTGGTGAATTGGGGTTGTACAGTCTGGAGTACAGGAGAAGGAGGGGCGATATGTGCATGCCATTTAGAGCACTTACTGATCATGACATGTGGAAGAGACTTGGTTTGGAATTCCATGACCAATAATATTCCACTAGGGCACATGCACTACAATTAAAAAGTGAAAATTGCAAAACTTGGAGAAGGAAATTGTGGTATAATCAAAAGGTGGTGACATCTTGGAATGAACTACCTCAAGAGGTGGTAGGTAGCCCTTCAATGGAAAGTTTCAAATTGAAACTAGATGCTTTTAAGAAACCAGTTTCCGTTTAAATAATTGGCGAGCACTTTGGACGCAAGTCTTTTTCACTCAGTATTTACCTATGATGCCTATGATGATACTACAAATGCAAACTCACAAACTTCTGGTGTAATAGCAACATATTCTGTAACAACATCAAGAACCTCACCGGGAAACCGAATAAATCACCCCGTCATTGTTCAAAGTAAACGGTACTGCTATCCAGGACACTAACTAATCGCAGACACCTTCAACCTCTCTTTCACAGATTTCAGTGGTGTTTTCCCCCCGACTTTTTTAAAGATGCTGTGCTGTCTGGCATTACTGAGAAAGCAGCTCCCCCAATGAGCACACCACCCTTCTATTTCAGGAGAGTGTCTATCACTGAATCGAGAAAATAACTTCTAAAGGTGTTAGGAAAATGCAAATTTAGTAGCGACATCCTGGACCTAAAACTTCTTTCCATATCATTTGATGCCATTTTATTACCTCTTACCAAACTTCTAAACCTCTCGCTCTCCCTTAGTCAGTTCCCCCAATTCTGGAAATCTGCTGTTGTCACACCTGTTCACAAGAGTGGTGAAAGATCTCTTCATAACAATTACCACCCAATCTCAATCCTTCTCCCACTCTCTAAAGTACTTGAACGCATTGTGGCAGACCAGTTATAGGATTACTTTATCAAATATAATATACAGTGTCCTCGGCAGCACGGCTTTAGAAAAGCACACAGTAGAATCGCTGCCCTGCTTGAATTCACTAGTCACATCCAGATGGCCTTGGACTCTGGACATTTACTAGGCACAGTGTATGTAGATTTAACCAAGGCTTTTGACACTGTTAATCACCAACTACTGTTGAACTCCCTACCCCACCTTAGGCCTCTCCCTGGAGGTCACCGACTGGTTTGCAAGTTATCTTATGGGCAGGAGTCGACAAGTCAAGATCGGTGGCTCATTATCTGACAGCCTCCCAGTGCGATCTGGGGTACACCAAGGGTCCATCCTTGGGCCGCTGCTCTTTAGTCTCTTTATCAACTTCCTCCCTACAGCTTGCTGCAGGGACATGTTACTCTATGCAGATGATGCAGTCCTCTTCTCTATGCACACTGACCCAGTTCATCTTTCCCATTATCTTCAAACTAATTTTAACCTCATAAAAACATGGTTTGAACAACACAAACTGTTGATGAACTACAAAAAAAAACAAGCCATGTTGTTTTACAACTCTCACAGTAAACATAAAACTGCTGGCCTAACTATCCTGAACAAGCATCACGTCCCACTAGATCAGGTGCAGGAGTTCAGATACCTGGACATCATGCTTGACAGCTCCGTGTCCTTTTACTCCCACATCAAGCTCATCTCCAAAGTCTCAAATGCAAAGATAGGGATCCTTTGTCTCCGTCATTATGCCTTACATGTCAGGCAATGCACATTGTCGTGACCAGTTCTGTCATATCAATCATTAATTATGGACTTGTTTTTTACTGATCTGCCACTGATGCGAACTTAAAAAAAATTAAAACTGCACTAAATAAATGCTACCATCTTGTAACTGGGGATGGGAAAAGAATGCATACTTGTGAGCTTTATATACAATCCAACTGGCTCAACCTTCATGGGAGAATTGCCTTTAGACCTGCCTCCTTTCAAAGAAAATCTGCCTCAGCCTTACCCCACCTACATCCTATGCCCTCATGCTGCCTACCCTGCACATCTGAAGCACCAGCAATACCAGCAAAGCTTCTTTCCTGGTCCCCTTTTGCCAAACCTCCCAAGCCCAACACTCCTTCTACGTTAGGGCTCCCCCCCCCGATGAATGGGCTACTCCTAGAAGTCACTGTTGAGAATAAGCTTGGGCCTTGCAAGCACAAACTATGTTACCACCTCACCAATCTTGGCTGATGTGACTGTACCCATTAGGGTCATTCCCTCCTTACCCTCCACATCAACTCCCTTCTCTCTCTCTCTCTCTCTCTCTCTCTCTCTCTCTCTCTCTCCTCTCTCTCCCTTGCTCTCCCCAACCCTTGTCTTCTTTCTTTTCTAGTCTTCTTCCTCATGCCTTACACCTAATGCTTTCCTCCACCCCATCCCCTACCATTCCTAGTCTCACCTTTCCTTTCCTGCATGTGTTTCTTCCCCATCTCCCCTTTACTGTCATTTTCCTATCCATCCTTCCAACCTTGCTCTCGTCTACCCCATCTCCCCTCCAAACCAGACCCCCTCTGATTCACCTGTCCCTCCTCACTCCTACCTTACTTCCCATCCCTTCCCATATCCTATCTCTCTCTATTCCCTGCTTTCCCACCATTCCCACCTCCCCCTGATCACCCCTAACCCTCATTGCAGTTTTTTTGCCTCTTGCACTTCTATGACAATGTCTCTGCTCTGACTGCCTCTTGTTTTACTTTCCCTCATCTCTGTCTAATGTCACTCCTGCTCTGGTTTAACTTTTTTGTGCCTGGACTTTTTTGTTTCTTCATAGTAGTTATTGTTTGTTTCTCATTGTACATACTAGATGTTGATAGTACCTACGAACATACTAAATTTGCCAGCAGATAAAGGCCTAGAGATCTATCAAGTCTGCTTGAATGTGCAGCTAGCACCTATTCCAATTGTCTGTTCACTGATTGTAATTGGCACGGAACCTTTGTAAAAGAACCATTGGTTCAAAGGTATTTTGTAATCCTAGTACTAAACAAATAATCAAGAAAAATCAAGTTTGTTGCTTTGTGCTTGAGGCTGCCAAGCACACCCATACCTGTACCCTCTACACTCAAACAAATTTGTTATCCCTACCTAGCAGAATTAAGTTCCAGACATGTCTGCTAGCCAGGAAGGAACTAGTGCATCTAACCCTCCTGGACCTAGCTCACTTCTGCCACCCCGTCAGCAATCTCTACAACACCAGAAGCATCACTTAGAATACCCTTTAACTGATTTTTGCTGTACTCAGCTTGGCAAGCATTAATTTGCAGGTAGGGCCACTGGCTGGTTAAATGAGGTGCCTGATACCTTGTTCAGTCTATACAAGTTTGACAAGTTAAAGAGAGCACTACAGGCAACCATGACAGAACAGTACAACTGAAACTGATAATGATCCTAACTAAAGTCCCTTCCAGTATACAATATGAACCGTGTCAGACTCTGGCTCTGAAGCCATGTACCATAGTGATTGGTTGACCATCCATGGCACTGCAGACATTACCTCATGGGTTTTAGCCCACCTGATAGGCTAGTGATGCACATGATTCTAGGATTACATTTCCTGTATATCCAGGTCCCAGGAACCCCTGTTTTCCAGTTTAAATCATGCATCTGATCAGTCTACAAGCACACCAGGATCCCTGTTGTTCTACTCTAGGAAGATAGACCTCTTTATAATTAGCTAACTTGCTTATCTTGAATCACCTAGAGACTTTATACCATCTATGCTGCAGTTTTCGTCGTTTGTTTTTTTTAGGGAGATATTCTCCAAGGGAGGTGAATCCTCTGCAGGGTATTTGTTATTGCTATATATATAATTTATATCAGTTTTCTGGTTCATGGGGATAATTATGCTACCTTAAAAAGAGTAAATCCTGCAGTACTGCATTTTTTTTCCTGCAAACAATGTTTATTTCACTGTTGTTCAGTATGGAAATATTTAGAGCTCCCTAAAGAAAAGTGAATCCTGCAGCACTACGTTTTTCCTGCAAAAATATTTATATCTCTGTAGTTGCTTATAAAATGATTATTGTTGTTTAGGCTACAAGTGAAAGCCAGCAAGGCTTTTTATGTTTCAGTATATTTCCCTGGATTGCTTAAAGGAATTATTCCTGCTCGGCCTTCCTGGCCTAGTCGCACATTATTGGTCACACTGGCTTACTGTAAGCCAAAAATAAATAGTCTGCAGATCTTTGCAGTTTGCCACATTGCGTTTTTCCATTTATTTATGCTAGGGAAGAAAGTGCCATCCCCAAGGCCTACTCATGGCTCTGGCATCAGCCTGCTCCTTCCCTTGGAATGCGCGAATAGCGCGACTCACACACAGGCCTATCCTTGATTCTCCACTCGCTCAGGAGATCCGCGAGAAAGTGGCTCAGCGACTACCCCAGCTAAATTTTTTTTTTAAAATAACAGGAATTCCTCTCTTGAAAGCTCATGCGGCTTGCCTTTCAGCACAGGGGAGCAGTCTCCATGACAAGGCCCTGGCCTACTTCTGAGCTCCGCGTAGTGCTCCTCTCCCTCCCTCTGGTGCATGGCCTTGGCGTTTCTACTCACTGGAACCTGCCTTCATGCTCAGAAAAGCACTCCTGAGTCCTATACCATCTCCCCCTGCAATACAGTCCCCATTTTGAAGGGATTTTCTTCACTCTAGAATGTCTTGCCATCTCCCCCTCACTCATTTCGACCTCATGGTCCTTGCAGCCTACTTCTGGCCATTGCTGGGCCCCAGACCTAGCGCTTGGGGGTGGTGTTCGCCGCTTGCTCTCTCAAGAAAAATAAGCAGCAGATAGCTCAGAAAGAGCTAAGGACATCAGAATTCTGAGTCCTGCTGCAATATCGCAGTGATTCACCCCCTACCCAGGACTCGTGGCAAATAAATAAATAAACCTTCCTTTCGGTTTGGCCCCAGCAGAACCAGCGCTAGTTCTTTCAGACAAGGGTTACTTCTGCTAGAGGGAACAACTGAGACCTCGAGTGCAACCCTGGGACCGAAGCTCCATATATATAAATTTTTTTCCTGGCAAATAAACAAAGTGCTGGCATGCTGCGTACAGAGGGGACCAAAACAAACCTGGAGGCTTTTTCATCCCCCTTCCAGTGCCTCCTCTACCTCCATATGGGGTCCCTCTCTCTAGTGACCCTATACTTCGAGGTACCTCCCTCTAGTTCATATGGGTCCCTCTCCATAGTAACCCATTTGTCTCAAATGAACTGTTGGTCCCTTCCTATAGCTACCTCCACAGTGGTCTTCTCCATGCGGGGTCCCTCACTACAGTGACCCCCCATGCTGAGCCTAGCCTGTACCTCCTCACATACCATCTCTAAGGTTATCAGCTGCACCCTAGGGCAATTGCACTCCTAAGATGTTCCTTAGGTTAAGGCTGTTTTAAGCAGCTATGGGGCACCCACTGAGTTGGAGGCCCATTGTCACCCAGTCCTAACAATACACCACCCCCTTTTTTGTCTTCGTTCCTCACCAGATGGTCAAGGCCAAGAAATGCACTTCTTGCAGTGCTACCCTCCTGCTCCACGCTCCTGGCCCCCTATGTCCCGCCTGTCTCCAGGACGATGACGACCTATTGCTGGAACAAACCTCTGTCATGGGCTCCAATAATCCAGGGCCCAGTGGATCTACTTGAATGGATCCTGGAGCTATCCTACTTCAGAACCAGCAGGCCACGGTAGCAATGATGGAGAGCCAGGAGAACTTTATGCTGAAGATAATGGGAAAGTTAGAATCCCTTACTCAGCACAGGGCGACAGCCGCACCACCTCCGGAGCCAGATATTGTGGGGGGGGGACCAATGAGGACCATCCAGATCATGTAGAACCAGTACCAGACAGCCATAAGCTGGACTCCAGAGAGGACAAGGAGATGCCAGATGAGGAAGAAAGGGCAGATACTGATGACGAGGACAATGGAACCGCAATTCATTCCAACCCTCACATCTAAGCTCTGTTCTTTCGACATGGTTCCAGGCCTTATGAATATAGTTAAGGCCACTATGGGGTTTGACATCGAAGAGGGCAAACCAGAGTCAAAATTAGACCCCATGATTCAGCAAAAGGCAACTATCAAGGAGACATTCCCAGTATGTCCAGTGATCGAGGACATTTTCAACAAGGAGTGGCAATCCACAGAGCCTAGCAGAATGTCAAACAAGAGAAACTTGGATTGCATGTACCCGGTTCAGGAGGACAAGGCCAGCAACTGGTGCACAGCCCCAACTATTGATCCTCAGGTGGTGGCACTCAGAAGAAAAACCATTCTGCCATGTGGGACTATATCCTTGAATCACCCCACAGACAAGGGAGTGGAAGACCTGCTGAAAAAGGCCTTCAAAATTGAAGGAATGGCTTCAAAAGCCTCTACTATGGCCATTTACATGGCACGTGCCCAGATCCGATGGCTCAAAGGGCTTCTTGAGCAGGCAAACCCCAAATCTAGAGAGGCAGAACTGTTGGAATCCACTCTTGATGCTGCTAAGTACCTGGCTGACATGGCAGTGGACACCCTCAGACTGAATGCCAGGGCTACAGCCATCACTAACTGTGCCAGAAGAGTGTTGTGGCTAAAATTATGGGAGGCCGACGACGAATCCAGAACACTACTGCAAAACTTGCCTATGAAGGGAAAACATGTGTTTGAGGAGGGTCTGCAGGAATTCCTAAAACAGAAAAAGTAGGGAAAAGACCTACTCAAAAACAAGGACAGGCACACCTATCTCCCTTCCGCTAGGTGGAGGTTTTTGGGGGAAAACAAGTCTTGTCAAGCAAGCAGAGACACCCATTAAGAAAACAATACATTTTGAGGCAGAGGAACCCACAGTGGACACCGCAGTCCCTTCACCCACTCCTACCAGCCCTCTTCCTTCAGATCCCGTGGGTCCAACCTTGGAGGAAGAGGGAGAGGACATATTGGAAAGCAACAGTGACTACTTGACCAGAACCCCATGTGGGTGGGACCTGTGTCCCCCCATGGGACAAAGATTGGCGCTCTTCAGACACCAGTGGTTCTGCACAACCTCAGACAAGTGGGTTCAAGAGGTGGTGTTGAGAGGATACTCAATAGAGTTATCCCAATCCCCCATCACACACAGATTCATAAGCTCTCCCATTGCCAAAAAGAAAGCAACAGCCCATCAGGTCCAACAAATCCTGTGGGATTTGATACAGAACAGAGCAATACAGGCCATCACCCCTCATGAACAGAAGCTAGGAGTGTACTTCATCTTCTTCCTCGTGCCCAAGAAATCAGGGGAACTATGCCCCATCCAGGAGCTGAAGCATCTCAACCAGCATGTAGTTCCCCAGAGGTTCAAAATGGACACACTAAGGTCGACCCTACACAGTATCTATGTAGGCGACTTCCTCACATCCATTGATTTAAAGAATGCATACCTTCACATACCTATCAGGCCAAAACACAGAAAATACCTCAGATTCCACATCCTATGCCAGCACTACCAATATCAGGTCTTACCCTTTGGTCTTACCTCAGCACCAAGAGTGTTTACCAAGGTGTCAGTGGCACTAGTGGCCAGACTCCGAGAACAAGGTCTCGATATCATCCCCTACTTGAACGACTGGCTGATTTGGGCACGCTCCAAGGAGCGCTTGCATCAAGACACCGTGCTCGCTCTGAGAGCTCTCGAGGAGCACGACTGGGTGGTGAACCATGCCAAGAGTCATTTGGTGCCCATGCAACAAATAGAACACCTAGGGGCACAAATCAACATGTTACAGGGATGGGCAAAACCATCCCAGACAAGGTTGCACAACCTAATAAGATTGTCTCGTCACATGAGGGATTGCCATCAGTCAACCATGGGACGACTAGCCCAGTTATTAGGTTACATGGCATCTTGCATCAACCTGGTCCCTTGGACCAGGTGGCACATGCGACCCCTACAGACTTACATCCTCACTCAGGGATCACCGAATGAATACAACCTAAATGTCAGAGTTCCATTATCACCATCAGTGAGACAGTCACTAACATGGTGGACAGTGCACTCCAATCTCACTCGAGGAGTCCCACTAAAGGCTACCTATGACACCTCTATAGAGACAGATGTAAGCCTACTGGGCTGGGTTGCATGCCTAGGCGACAGGATGGCACAGGGTCAATGGACAACATCAGAGGCCCAGTTGTCCATCAATGTCCTAGAAATGAGAGGAGTATACCATACTCTCAGAACTTTCAGATCCTTCATTTCCAGTCAGTCAGTTCTGATACGTTCCGACAACCAAGTCACTGTGACGTACATCACCAAGCACGGAGGTATCAGGAGTAGAGCTATGTTGAGGAAAGTGGCTATGGTCCTCAGCTGGGCACAGAGCAACCTCACTCATCTCGGCGCAGTTCATCTCACCGGCAAGCTCAACATACAAGTAGATTGGCTCAGTCACCAACAAGTCCACCCAGGGGAGTGACGTCTTCACCCCAGCCACTTTGATCTGATTCAGGAGAACTGGGGACCGGTATCCATGGGCCTCATGGCCACAGCAGAAAATGCGCAGGTCAAGAGATTTTATTCAAGATAAAGGGAAACTCAGTCCCAGGGAACCAATGCTCTATCACAGCCCTGGTCTCGGGATCAGGCTTACATTTTCCCACCCATTCCACTGCTACCCCAAGTATTAGCCAAGATCTGAACTTTATGACAAACTATCATTCTAGTGGCCCCTTACTGGCCATGGAAGACCTGGTTTGTCATGGTGCTGGCTATGACAATGGACAGTCTCAGGTTACCCTACCAACTAGATATGCTGACCCAGGGACTGGTACTACACCCGGCCCCATGAACGCTAAAGCTCACAGCCTGGCTCCTGAGAGGAAGAGACTGATGAAAGCAGGGTATCATGAATCAGTCATCTCTACAATGCTGCAATCCAGACAATCCTCGACCACCTCTACCTATGGTAGACAATGGTTGGTGTTCGTGAAGTGGTGCCGAGAACAGGGTATAGATACCTGAACTAGCAGACATGTCCACCATCCTCTTATTCCTTCAACATGGAGTAGACAAGGGATTGACCTACTCATCTCTCAGGGTACAGCTCTCAGCCATTGGAGCAGCCATTGGTCCAATAGGGGGACACAGTCCAGGGGCTCACACAGATGCCTTGCACTTCCTGAAAGTGGTGGAAGTACTGCGACCCAGAATCAGACCATCCATCGCTCCCTGGGACCTCCCATTGGTATTAGATTCCCTCAGTACAACACCTTTCGAACCGCTACATGAGGTAGACCTGTTCTGGGTTGGTCTGAAGACCTGCTTCCTCATCACTATCTGTTCAGCTCGAAGGATCGGGGAACTAGGGGCGCTATCATACAAAGAATCCTACATGGTGTTCACCCCTCAGGGGGTACGCCTACGCATGGTACCAGCCTTCCAACCAAAGGTTTCCTCCACCTTTCACAGGGAACAACCCATTGAGTTGCCAACCTTTACTGGAGACACTCAATCTGGGGATAAGCCTGTCCCACACCATCTAGATGTCAGGACACCCTACCCATTTACATATCTAGAACTCTGCCCCTACGCAAGACAGAGAGATTGTTCATTGTTACAAGGGGACAAAGACAAGGCAGGGTAGCCTCTAAGTCTACCATTGCTGGCTGGCTCAAGAAAACCATTCAGGAGGCTTACAGGGCTAAGCAGATAATGCCCCCAGAGGGTATCAAGGCCCATTCCATGAGAGCAGTAGCCACTTCTTGGGCAGAAAGGGCCAATGTGTCTTCACAAGACATCTGCAAGGTGGTGACTTGGACTTCCATCCATACGTTTGCCAGACATTATAGACTGGAGCACCCGTACAGGCTACAGCCCTCCTTTGCCACCCAGGTCCTCTCAGCCACCAGCTCTTCCTCTCACTGCTAGACCACTCTGTCTCCCTCCCGTGGGTACAGTACTGCTTCTTGTCTACCCATGAGGTAATGTCTGGAGTGCCATGGCTGGTCAACCAATTACAATGGGTGTTTACTTACCTGGTAAAGGTGATTGTGTTGGTTGACATCCATGGCACTCCATGACCCGCCCAACAGAGTGCTCAGAAGTGACCAGGATTAGACTAAATAGGAGAATTACCTTGATGTGAATTAAGCCTTATCCCTAAGGACATCCAGGATGTTGACCGTCGGCCATGTATGGGTCAAGTTTAGATTGTACTAATAGGTAAATAAAACCAGGGCCATCGGCCCACACGTACACATCGCCTCATTCTTCATTATTGTATTGGATGGTTAGTGTTGTTTTCTAGTAGTGGCTGTGTTACTAACCTTGATTTCAGCTATGGAAGATTCAAACTGGAGAACAGGGGTTTCTGGGACCTGGATATACAAGGAATCTGATCCTAGAGTCATGTGCATCACTAGTCTATCAGGTGGGCTAAAACCTATGAGGTAATGTCTGGAGTGCCATGGATGTCAACCAACACAATCACCTTTACTAGGTGAGTAAACACCCATTACTAAACTTGTTTTACACACTGATTCTGTCTGCCTGCCTTATTGTAAATATGTATGTAATTAATCTAGCCTATGTATTTGTACTTGTTCAACTATTCTTGTACTTGTTTGACTTCATTCCACTGGAACTCATTTAATGTATTTGTTATGTTGCCTTGTAATCTCTGTAATTGACATGGAACCTTTTTAAAAGAGCATGTGTGCTCAAAGGTATTCTCCAAAATTTTCAATAAATAAATAAATAACCCATCATTGACCACTATATGACAGCCTATGTCTCTTCTCACCAGAAAAGATACACAATCTCAAATTGTATATACTGGTTACTAATGTATGTATGGGCACTACCATTGGTTCCTTAATAATCTATTTAACCCTAATCTGTCCTATGCATTTGTGTTGCAAAAAAACACCAAGAACTTGCAAAATTATTGGAATATAAACATTCACAACATGCACCCTAGGCAGCTACCTGGAATGGACTTCCTGACAATGTGAAAAAAACTAAAATCATCAATGCTTTCTGTTAAGTGTCGTTATCCATCCTAAAAACCTACCTGTGATTGTCTCAGTACACTGGCATTTGTCATTCCAAAAAACTAGTCATGCATCTCTGCTCTCATATCCAACTTTCTCACTCTCCTCCTTCCTCTCATTAATTATTAGAAGTCCCCTGGGCTCCCTTGAAAACTATACACAAAGCTTAAATGTGGATATCCTGGTGTGTAGAAATTCAAAATTAATAAATGCGTACATAATATAAAACAACCAATGCAAATAGCACTCACATGCCGGTATTAGTTGTAGTGTGTTGAACATCTGTCTTTTCTATTTGTTTCTGCTATTGTGTTTTAGAGCTCCATGACTGTATATGTGCTGTTGTTTCCCTGTTAAAGTATATATTTTTTGCTGTAATACCCTTACATATATACAGTATGTGGCTTTTCAGTTGTCATTACTATGCCAGTTCTACTAATGATATTTATGGCCCAGCATTCAGTTTGTTAATTGGGTTTCCAGAGGTCATCATCTTGGTGCTACTCTTGAAGGGGTGGGGTCAGGTGCTTGGTAGAATTTCTAATTGCACCACCATGGAGATGCAAATTTCAGCATATTGTATACATGCACTCTGATTCTCCACATCAGTGGATTCATTACTTTACCCCCATGCGACTAGTTGCAATGGAGTCATGTTACTTTTAAAAAGAATTAAAGTATTTACATCTTCAGTGATGCATTTCAGAACAAATAACAGTATTTATAATCTTCAATGCTACATTTCAGAACAAACTCTTGTGTATGGATAAGGTGTTTTATAACCATGTTTTACTGACCTTGGCTTTATTTTTCATTTAGGCAGCCACACTTAAATTAAGTGCTATGGCAGGACCTTAGGACTATGCCTAGAAAGGTAGAAACATACATTTCCAATTGCTAATGCACTGTGATGACTTAATATGTTAGTCTCCAAAATATATACTGTAGTGTGACTTAGCCTTGTATCATGGGTGGAAATAAGGCAAGAAGGAGAAATAATTTAGAACATGCCATTTTTGTTTGTATGAAGAAAAAAAAACACTATTTAATCTGTCAATTTTCTGTGAGTTATGACCTGTAAAAAACAATATGATACTGTGTGCTGAAAATATTATCTAACATCTATAATGTTGCCACTAGTGCTCAAACTATTGCAAGCCAAGTATATTTTTAATGTGATCTATACATAGAGAGAGTGGGATATTCAGAGCACGCCAGGCAGAGGCTCAAGCCTGGGTGCAGCACAACTTGGATGCGCCAGAGAGTGTGCTGGGTGATATTCAATGGTGCTGCACCGTGGCTCAGCACTGTTGAATATGGCAACGTGGCCTCCCGAATTGCACATGGTGCAGTGGCACTGCACCGGTGCAAGTGGCAAGAGAGCAGCAGGGGGATGTGCCTGCGCAAGAGCAGTTGCGCTAGGTGCAGGAACCATAATATTCAGCAGTGGATATGCAAATGGGGCCATAAAGCATGCAAGGTGCAACTGGGACCATTAGCATGTCATTATGGCCCATTTGCATGCAGGTGTGCTGATCCCTGGTGACTTGCACCTGGCGCCCCTGCCAGGCAACAGCCGCCGGGGACCGTTGCCTCCTGCACATCAAGGCAAAGTGCCCCAATGACTGACCACGGGCATGAGTATAAATTAAAACACATCCAAGATCCCTGGTGGTCCAGTGGACTGCTTTCAGCCCGATCGTGGGCATAAGTATACCAAAAAGCATTTAAAATTATACCTGGTGGTCCAGCGGTACCCCCTCAAACCCACCCACTGAGCCGCGCCGCCCCAATCCACCCCCAGTCAGTGTCGGGTGGCAGCCCACCACCTGCAAGCCATCTGGCTGCTCGACTGATCGACTGCATAGTACGGCCAGATGCTTGCTTGGTCCACAGCATGGCCATGGGCATGCAGACCATACTCACACAGTCCCGATATGTGAATGGATCCATTCACATAGTGGGACTGTGTGATACAGTATGAGTTTGCATACCTATTGGCCCACACTGTGGACCAATGGGCGTACAGCTATACTATATGCAGTCAGTCAGTGGGTGGCCGGACAGCTTGTGAGTGGTGAGCTGCCACCCACCACTGACTGGGAGGGAGCGGGGTGGCGGGGCTCAGTGGGCAGGTTGGGATGGGGGTACCGCTGGACCACCAGGGATAATTTAAAATGCTTTTTGATATACTTATGCCCATGACTGGGCTGGAAGTGGTCCACTGGACCACCAGGGATATTGGACTTGTTTTATTATATACTTATGTCTGCGATAAGGCATGAGGGGGCATGACACAGACAGACCCTGGCTCTGGAGCTCGAGGTCACCACAGCTGGCAGCCGCCAGTCGTACCTGCAATACGGCAGCTCACCTGTGGGTGGCCAGCCCTTGTTCCTATTTCTTTTTGGCTCAGCTTTGAGCACCAGTGTGCACTGCAAGTAGGGGTTGCACCAGCATATGCACTGCACATCCCAGGCTGAATATCAGGATATGAGGAATATGCATGGGCACGCCCCCAGCACTTGCACCGCATACATTACTGGTGTGCCCCGGTGCATCGGGATATGTGTGGCGCAACATCCCCTTTTGAATATTGCGCTGGGGCCCATCAGTGGGTTGTGCATGGTACAACACTGTTGCACCATGCACAACCCCTTTGAATATCCTGGCCAGAGAATACAGATACAGTACGTTAACCTGGAAGCCAAAACACAGCATGCCTTTCTCATATTTTTCAATTTTATTTTCAATCTGTAGTGTTGAAATTACATAGATACATAGACAGTGTCTGCAGATAAGGGCCTATGGCCCACCTAGTCTGCCCATTTGAGCTTGTAAGTTCAGTTTGTTTTCCTAGAAGTCTATTTCCCCTTACCCCTGACCTCTAGAATTCCTTTATGTCTATCCCATGCATTCTTAAATCCCGTGATTGTTTCAGCCCCCACCACTTCTTCTGGCAGGGTGTTCCACTTGTCCACCACCCGTTCAGTGAAGAAATTCTTTCTCATGTTTCCTCTGAATCGTCCTCCCTCCAACTTCATCCCATGCCCTCTAGTCCTGAAACATCTTTTTTGCTTAAAAAATAGTGTTTTCCTGCACCCTGTTCCTCCCTGTGAATACAAATTGTAAAGTAGAACTGGTTCATTGCTCATTTAATTTCTGTACATATTTTAAATATCCTTTAAATGTATTTACCTTTAAGATTTATTGTTAATATACTAAGAAATATTTATTATAAGCAAGGTATTTTCTACCCCGTCTCAATTGTTTAACTTTATAATTATTGTGTTGGAAAAATGTATCTTATTTTGTCATTTTCTGTTCATTTCAGATATGAAAATCTTTGTCAGACCTTAGAAAGCAGAGTCATGGTGATCATGTCATGTATCTTATTTGGGTTCGTTGAAAATAAAACAAAAAACAAAAACAAATTTTACATATTTCAGTGAGAAAGTGTCTCATTCCAGTATTTTGGTTTGGTGTCACAAGGCTGCATCCATCCATGCACTTGCAAATGCTTGGTGCCAAAAAGAGATAAGACCTTTAAGAAACAATGCACAGGAATCTTCCTGTCAAGCATGCGCCTGTCTATTGATTAAAGTTGCTACTTCTGTGAGCTTGCCCACAATCAATATTCGTTAGAAACCAATAATGGCACAACTAATACAGCATGATATCTGTACAACAAAATTATGATCTAATTCACACAGTGATGTTAGGAATGGCCCAGTACTTTTTAAGTATGTTTCTATACAGTCTTTTATTGGGACAGGACACCATCAATGCAATATAATTACCAAACTACCAACGGTACTGATGTCATCAAGCTATCTGAAGCAGGAGCAGCACCCCACTGAGCATGAGATGTAGTGTCTCATTTATGTTATCATGTGCAAATAAAGTGCTTATAAAGCACTTTGGAATGCAATACATGAACAATAATACATTCATGTAAATTTTATATTTTCAGCCCAAGCACTACCACTAGTTAATAAAAGTACCAGTGTTACTGAGATGTATTAAAGACCACAGCAGTATGCAAACCATGTCATTGCCAGACCTTGTACACTATAAGAATTCACATCTGCCAAGTGTGCATGTGATGGCTTTTGTGTAGGAAAAATGATCATACTATTCAAGGTCCCCATGGGCAAGTACTGCAGGGCAATATTCAGCAGAAATATTGCCTGTGCTACAGCCAAATATGTTAAGGAACCTACTATGCTGTCAGATCATAAACTCAGTTTTTAGAGCCATACTTAAGGTTACTCCAAAACCACGTGGGGAAGATTCTTAAAGCCTAGTGTTGAACAAGAAAGCCATTTGGATTTACAAGTTTGGGACAAGACAGCCACTGGGGTTAAAATGTGTCTTTGTTCTTGCACCATTCGTAAAGTGATCAATTTCATTGATCACATGTCAATAACAGGTGGATGCCAGTTACAGAATTACTGTTTTACTTGTTTTTGTTAACCTGAGTTTCTGTACTCTCGTCTAGAATAGCAATGCTCGAGGTCCATAAACTGTCCTGTTAGTATTGGCTGATCTATGACTGTATTCATCACTGAGCCCAACAGTTCTAGTGCAATGACATTTCAATGCTGCACATATTATAGAATACTTCTCAGAGACTATGTGGGACTTTATTTACAGCATTATAGCTACAATGCTATTAGTATTTAGAAGTCTGTCTCAGAATTATTATTAGTATCCAGTATTGAGTTCTATAAATTAATTTCCATCATATTTTAACATAAGCTTCTAGTCCTTTTGTATATACACTTTTCACTGAGTTTTGTAATTTATTTGCTCAGTTGCACTTGCATGTTTTTTCACTCTTGCAGTACATATACCAGTGTCATGTATGAGTGTTAATAAAGGAGTAATGCATGACAGAGTATGTGTCATGCTGGGATAATGTCACTCATGCCTCGGGTGGTTGGCCATGAGGTCACTTGCTGAGTGCATCCAACATCTGAGACATGGCATTATTCCAGCATGACACACACCTTGGAGTACATTATTCTTATTATACAGTGGCTTGTTTGTAAGAAGAAAAAAGAAATATTAAAAAGTCTAATTTAAAAGAAGTTTTTGTGTTAAGCTGGTGCAGCGGTTGGACTTCCACTTGCAATGCCAGTGACCCAGGTTTGGGAATGGACCTGGGGAGCTGGAGTGCCAGCTGGGGAAGAAGGATTGAATGCCCCTAGGGCTGCTCTCCTTTTTCAGGGAGAGGGATAGGGACACTGCCTGGTGCATGAGGACTCCTGGAGGAGGCCATAAGGAATCGCAAGTGCTGGCATTGAATTGCGAGGGACGGGGTGGACACAGGACCTCATTCCACGTCCCCGCCCTTGGGGCTGAAAGAAAAAATCCTTGCTTGTGGTTGCCATGCATGATGTCCGCCCCTGGCCCTAATCAGCCTCCAGTCTGGTTCCCAATTCTGGTCCCATGATTGCAGAACTGAGCTCAGGTGCTGCAACCCCCCCAAGGGGGAAAGCTGGGGTTTTGGGGAGCCATGGCCAGTATGGAGGTGGGGGTCCAGGGGTCCATGACCGGGCCTAGGATCTGGTGGCAGCGGGCAGCATAAAGAAAGAATTTAAAAAAAAGAAAAAAAGGAAAAGTTTTTGTGTCATTTTTGTGAATGGGCAAGTATACGCAGAAACAAAAATAGTGCTGTTTCGATGTTTTGGCCAGTAGGTGGAGCTGCTGTATAGATGAAGCCAGTGTGCTGTTAATGAGCGTTTTTCCCTCCCACCTGAAATTTAAATTATTGTTTGTGCCCCCTCCAACTGTTTGTTGTAACTGTTGCTTATTTTTTTTTTTTAGCTCTTTATTCCCATCCCGTGGCCCGCTGTGTTGAGGGTAGTAGTTTCTCCTTCCCCAGCTCCCACTCTGCTGACTCATGATTAGTGGAGTTTGCATTCCACTACATGATCTGTGTGCCACCCAGCTGTGTATTTTTACTGTTTGTTCCCCTCTCTAGCACTTTATTCCCTCATGTGGCCCCCTGTGTTGAGGAAAGAAGCTTCTCCATTCCCAGCCACTGCTCTGGTGACTCATGGTTTAAGCAGTTCCCATTCCACTCCATCCCTCGCTGACCCATGCTTTATGATGTGACAATCTGTGGTTTTATGTAGTTCTCTCAGTACAGCTGGTGTTTGCACTGGGAGAAAGAAGAAAGGACTGAAGATGGGTAAGTTAAACACTGTGTAGTTTTGAACCACACTCGTGTTCACACAGTTGTGGAAAACTGTTGGTTACAAGTGGGGAGTGATGTTGGTGGGGAGGGTGAAAGTGAAGCCAATCACTGTGTGGGCTTTCATTTTCTATCAAGTAAAAAAAGAAAAGAATTGAAAGAAGGAGCATCATGTTGATGTTTGTTTCCTGTTGGACACATTAGATGGGTGCAAGAAGGTTTTGGGTTCTCTTTGTGGGAGTCAGAGGGCAGGTCTTATTTAAAAAAAAACTTTTATAAAATACTGAGAGTGCCAAATGTGGGCAACTTGGACATGGCATATGCAGTGATTTTTATGTCACTCATTATGTGGTCTTGTGTGTGCTGGGACTAGATCTATGATGTTATGCTGGGATAACATCTCGGATCCAGCCCCAGACTGATAAATCAGGGTCCAGCATTCTTTCTTGTCATTGTATAATATACATTTTATACCCTGTTATCTTTCACCATCTCCTCCCCTCCCTGCCTTCCCATTCCCAGTTTTCCTTTATGCTCCTTTTCCCCATTTTCTATTCCATATCTCATTTCCTGCAATTTGATAATGTCACTACAGTGATTATGATATATAACTGAGGTCACTCCTGTGGTATGTGCCTTTCAGAAATTATTTTTAATACAAAATGTATCAAGTGGCTTTTTTTAATCCTTTACTTGTAGCACCAGATATAATTTGCACATTGTAGTTTATGGAGTGTTCAATACATTTTGCTGTTAAGAATGCATACCTTTTGTTAAGAGTAAGGATGGAATTTGGCATTAGTATAAGCACCTCTTAACTGCAATCAACATCTAGGGATCCAGGGCCAGACCTTAATGAAAAATATTTCCAAACTGCTGACAATTACCTTTCACAACAAGAAGAACACTCTATGATGGGCATATACTGTTCTTTCATGTACCTGAGAGTAGATACATTTAAACTCTACTCTTTTTACAGCTGCAGTAGGTGGAGCATGCAAACATTTTGCATGTACACAAGGAGTGATGTCATGTTTTCTGTCTCTGGAATTGACTGAAGGTGTAAATAGTCTCCTCCATCTTGCCCTCCTCCAAGAAATGTTTTCTGCCCTCAAAAAAATACACTTTCATGTTAGTCAATGGTTGCAGTGCACTATTTTCTTTCTTAAATGGGAGGTACAAGAACTGGAACCTGAGTAATGGGAGGCAGCATTAGTTTTGGAGGGAGTAAGATCCACCCGCACCTCCACAAAAGAAGCTCCTAAAGATCCACCCCACCTTTTTTATTTGTTCATGTGGGTGGGAAATGAGGTGGATCTGTCATGCTGTAACGATGGACTATTAGAGTTGCCTGGGGCATTAGAGCTTAAGCTTCAGAAGGAAAATCCTGAAACTGCATCCCTATACAGCACTTTTTTTTTATTTAGTACTTTTTGTGTACCCTCGAGCAGTCGTTGTCCAACCTGGACACGGACCCCCTCGCCTCCACCTTCGCCAATTGCTTGCACTCCCCAGTCACCCTTGGCTTACCCCCCAGAGAGTGGGGATCTCGGCACTGTGGGCCTTCCAGCTCCGAGATGCTAGTAACTAGTTGGGGAGTCAGCAGCGGATGCAATTTGAGGACCAGGGACAGGTCTTCATGGAGATGGCCGGGGACACAGAACATTTTTTCCCCTGTAGGCAGGGATGGGGATGTGCAATGGCACCAGCATCTGCCCCACCCTGATGGTTCTACTTGGCATCAATTCATAGTGGAACACTCAGCCTCCGCCTCGTGTCACCACTGCACTGAACACTCAGTCCCCCCCTTCCCCCAGAGAAGGAGAGATGTCCAAGGACGCTTGATCCTTCTCCCCCGACTGGCTCTCCGATGACATGGATCTATTCCTGAACTTGGGTTGTCACGAGCGGAAATCCTACCACTGCACCAATGGGCTGGCACCTATACAGCACTTGTTTAAACAGCATTGGCTCAGCTTACATTCCTCTCCTGGTCACACATTTTCACAAATACATTCCAAGAGATGGAAAGCCCCTCCTGGTGAGCATATAGTGTTATTCAGACTTGTCCTCCAACCCTGCCCCCACCACCTTACTCTGTATTTTGCATCAGCTGAATCATGTCAGTATAGCAAGAGGCTGCAGTATATATTTTTTACTGAGCTTGCAGTTTTAAAGGAGTAGTGCACAGTCCACTCAGAATTTGCAAAAACATATGTTATGCAGAGTGTTTTGATTTGTATGTTAAGTCCTAGTGTGTTCCCCCCTCTGTCTGCTGTTAGGAATTTTTCCTAAATTAGCCTTTTAGCAGATACCTGAGAGCTAGCTAACTGGGGTTTCTGTAAGAAAACTCCTACTAAACTAAGCTCTAATTCACTATTGTTGTTTTCTGTGTGTGCCAGGTCTAGCTTGCAGGAGTGTTTTAATTTTAACACTTAATTTCATCAAACTATACACAACCAGAAAAGCACAGAAATTGCCCAGATCATTATCACTATAATTAGTTAGGACTCTGTTTTCTTACAGAAAACCCACTCAGTTAGATTTCAAGTATTTACTAAACTATAAAAGTAGGTACCAGCTTTCTATTAGGAAGAACTAGCATTTAGTATGGATTTTGGTCTGACATGATTTTCATTTTTTTTACAAATGAAGTGTACAGTAACATCACTTTTTCTCCTGTGTGTGGTATATAGCATGAACACAACAGAATGGATGACAGTGACTATTTCAGCTACACATTTGATCCCATTTTACAATGGTTCATTGCACTACCCATTTAGTAGCTTACATTCCTCTCCTAGTCACACATTTTCACAAATACATTCCAAGAGATGGAAAGTCTCTCCTGGTTGGTATATGATGTTATTCCGACCTGTCCTCCAACCCTGCCCCCACCTCCTTACTCTGCATTGTGCATCAGCTGAAGCATGTCAGTACAGCAAGAGACTGCAGTATATATTTTTTACTGAGCTTGCAGTTTTAAAGGAGTAGTCCACTCAGAGTTTGCAATAACATATGTTATGCAGAGTATTTTGATTTGTATGTTAAGACCTAGTGTGTCCTTCCCTCTGTCTGCTATTAGGAGTTTTTCCTAATTTAGCCTATTAGCAGACACCTGAGAGCTAGCTAACTGGGGTTTCTGTAAGAAAACTGCTACTAAATTAAGCTCTAATTCACTGTTGTTGTCTTCTATGTATGTCAGGTCTAGCTTGCAGGAATGTTTTAATTTTCAAATTTTTAATTTGATCAAACTATACACAACCATAAAAGCACAGAAATTGCCCAGATCATTAGCACTATGATTAGTTAAGACTCTAGCTGTTTTCATACAGAAAACCCACTCAGTTAGATTTCAAGTGTTTGCTAAACTACGAATGTGGGTACCAGAATTCTATTAGGCAGAAGTAACAGTTAGAGCTGATTTTGCTCTGTGATATGATTTTTTTATTTTTTTTTTCACAAATGAAGTGTATGGTATGAAGCTGCAGCCTAGAAACTGCAAAATACTTTAAAGTCACTTTTTCTCCTGTGTGTGGTATAGCATGAAAACAAAAGGATGGATGGCAGTGACTAATTCAGCTACACATTTGATTTCATTTTACAATGGTTCATTTCACTGCACATTTAGTGTATCCCACTTTTTCAAATAATAAAACAAATATTCACCAACCTAAATAACTTGCACATACATATTTTATACTTTATTGAAGATACTTCACATTTGTAACCAAACAAAAAAATTGAAAATCATGTCACATAGCAAAATCAGCACTAACTGACAGTTCTACCTATTAGAATAGAGGAGGCAGTATAGTGCGGTGGTCTAAGGCTCTGAGCTGCAAACTTGGTGTCTTGGGATTGAATCCCACAGCCTCCACATGCATACTGTGTGTCCCTGAGCAAATCACTTAACTTCCTTGTGCTTCCAGGTCACACCTGTAAACAAGCTTTAGTGTGTCTCTCCTGCTTAAAAAAAAGAATGTTGGTACCTACATTTACAGTTTAGCAAATACTTTAGAGCTAACTGAATGAGTTTTCTGTAAGAAAATTGCTATAGTCTTTACTAATTATAGCAGTGATGATCTGGGGCAATTTCTGTGCTTTTTATTGTTGTGTGTAGTTTGGTGAATTAAATTTTAAAATGAAAACACATATTACTGCTAGCTAGACATGACACACCAAAATTCACAAATTGTGAATTAGAGTCATTTAGTAGCTGTTTTTTTTACAGAAACCCCAGTAAGGTAGCTCTCATACATCTGCTAAATTGTAACTGTTGCCATTTGTGTTCACTGGATAAGAACAGTTACAAAGCTCTGCTGTTGTGAACTGATTTTAAAAAGCACTGCATATGCTAAATCTATGGGCCAGCAACATCACTGTCACATGAAACAGGGTGCATTGTAGGAGGCAGAAGGCAATAAACCTACTTGTGATGGAGATCCCCATGGGTCATAAAACTACCTTAAAGTTAGCAACCTAATTTAGGAAAAACTCCTAATAGCAGACAGAAGGAAGGACACACTAGGACTTTACATACAAATCAAAACACCCTGCATAACATATGTTTTTGCAAATTTTGGGTGGACTATTCCTTTAATTGACCCATCCCCAATATGTATCCTTCCAAGAACCACTTTGTGGTGTACATACCATCGTGATTATTTCACTCTTATTTACAGCTTTATACCTTTATCAGTTTTTAATTGCAATTGTGTCTAAATGCTCCACCATGTACAGTAGTAGCCACAAACATTGCCAGCTATTTCCAGATATTTCACAAAATTTCTGAAGAGTTTCTCTCTGCTGCTCCTACTAAGGAAATACAGAAAGCATTAGATATTTCTGGAAATATCACAGAAATTTCAGGAAATAGCTGGCAGTGTCTGTGGCTACTACTGTAGCCTCCAGTCTCCCACTATACCTGCACACATTGCAGCACTGTTTCACTGCATGCAGGGAGATTGGAAGCTACAAGGACATATGCAGATGACAGTGTGGATCATTGATGTAGGCTGCAATACTGGGATGCCTCCATACCACAGTAATCTGACAGCTGTATGTGCACACCCCCAGGTGTATCCCTATGTCCCCACCTAACCTACCTCTCTGTCTGCACTTACCTCCCGAGGGCCACCTCCTGATGGTATCCGTGCACTGTCTTTGATTACTCTTCTCACTGTGCCAAGTGTCAGGAGTGCCCTGCCTGCCCATGTGTGATGTGGCAGCAATACTACTTGCAGAGCAGTTCAAGTAGTGAACACATACATTAGTGGGGCTCCTGAGTGCATCATGAAGCACAGCTATGGTGGACAATAGACATGTGGCACTGTGTACAGTGGAGCAGTGGCGAACATTGAAGGCAGTAGCAGAGGGTCTGCCTTCAGCCATACAGCAGCAGTGCATGAATGCCTGTTGTGCCCAGGTGCCTTAATACTGGCAGAACTGATGCCATGTCTCCCTGCTCTCTCTCTCCCTCCCTCTCACTGATGTAGCCCCTGATTCCAACATACAGATCTCCCCCCTCACTCCAAACTCTCCTGTCACCTCCACAACATAAGTGTGTCTCATAACAGTGAAATATGGTTATTTACATAATATGATTGTGCCATATACACAGTACATGTAGGAGGGCATCTCAAAATGTAGTTGTCATCACCAAGTGCACCATGGGATGTGTACTGCTACTACAGGGTTGAGATCACACACACTATCGCACTCAGTGTGGACAGGTTGTAATGTTTTCAAACCATTATCCACACTGTTTCCTGTCAGTGTGGACACAATGTAATGTTTACAGACTGTAATGGTTTGAATCCATTACACCTTTTTTTGAGTGTAGTGTGAGCAGGGCCTGCATGTCTATGTAATTATCTCTCTTTCTATCAATTGCATGTATCGCTATTTTTACCTATTTCTAAAATAAACCTGCAGATCATATTTGCCTGCACTCTGAGCACATACTTATATAAAACTGTGCAAAATTGCACTCCACTTCTGCATAGACCTCATGCTTTCCTAATATTCCCATTATAACAAGTATAACTACCTTGATCTTATCAAAAGCGACCCCCTCTGAAAGTTACTATCACATTTTCTCTACTAACAGTCCATCATCATTACACCTGACTACCTAACATCAACACACTGCTTAAATATAACTTATATCACCTCTTGGACAAAAACCCTGTTTCTATAAAAAAAAAAACCTGTGTAAATAATCCCAAGGCTGAACATATGCCAGCCATTACTTTTTCATGTACTGCCACCTTCTGTACCATCACGGAGATTTGCATATGTTTCCCATAATGCTTTACATTTTTAGGGTATGTGCAATTGTGTTTTCTTTAAAATTTGGCTGTCCAGCCAATATCATCCGGGATAACACATACATCAGTGGCATTTGCTCTGGGGTTCTTTTGTAAACCTACAGTGCTTCCTATTCCTTCCATTAAAATGTACACCTCTATGTATTTTCCCAATAAAGTGTGTTTGCCATCCTTAGAACAGAAAGAAAAACAAATCTTACTACTTACAAATCTTTGTGTTGTGTCTCCATACCACTCTAACAATTCCATACAACTTCACTAACTTCATTATGCAGCCGTGATGGATCTGACCAGACGTTGTTCTTGTTGTGGTGAGTAGAAAGAGGTGAAATAGTTTAGATGCTGTTACGAAAGAAGCACAGTATATAGGGTGCATAAAGGATAGAGGAATGCAGCTACTTTCTCATTTGTGGGGTTTCTGTAAGCACATACAATAAGAAGCTTCCCACCCAGCACTAAGCATCATGGGTAAGCAAAACAATATGTGTTTGAGGGGTAAGGGGCAGGCTGCCTATGAAAATTATACATCTGGTGTGACATTTGGTGACATGGCAGTACCTCAGTACAAATTATTCACATGCACTAAATGTAGCAATAATATTTAAAATCTACACAAAAGTATATGATGATGACAATTAGTGAAAGCTATTGATTGTCAACTAAAAACTATAAGTCACACACATTCAAATCAAATGCAGCATTTTAATGGACAGGCATGTTTAGTATCAGACCAAAAATACCCAGTAAATGCTATAACTCTGCAGTAATGCAATCCAGCGAATGCACAGCTGTAATCTTATAACCTAGATAGTAACACAAATAAAACAGGAAAATAATTACAGAACCTGGGCAGTAACATATGTTTAAACCCAGGGACAAGAAAGAAAAGGAAAAAAAAAATACAGCTATTTTAATCATCATTCTGTATGCTTCCCTCATAAATAATGAAGTGAAACAAATATCCCTTTGACATCCAGAAAAGAGCTTTGAATTCTAATTGCTTTTATAATCAGATGCAAAGCCTGTTTAATTGGGTTTACCTATAATCCATTGAGAATCTTATTACACCCAGGCATTTAAAGAGAGATGATTGAATATTATCTTACCCCATATGGTATCCACAGCACCAGATGGTTCATAGAAAGATGGTTGTATGAAGCCATGTGGCTGTGCAAAAATATTAGGAAAGGACTTAACATAGTTTGGTGAGATTTTTCTGTGTCTCACAGTATTCTAGAAAAATGTGCCATAGCTCATGGACTCAGAGACACACAGACGTTGAAGTCACACATCAAGAAAGAATCACATGCTGAGCTCAAGTAAGAAACTGTGGTACGCATGAAGAACGTAACAGACTCTATCATTTAGCTTCCAGACCCCAGAGCTTAAAAAAGGAGGGTTAATTGGAAGTACAATACATTCAAATTTGAAAATCTAAAGTATTGTCCATGTTTTGGGAGTGAAAGTGCTTTGACATCCCACAGTGACATGAAGGCAGCACAGTCCCTTCCAACCTTACATTGCTTCAGTAGGATACCATGTCAATAAGTAAGCTGCACCATCAGGAATGGGTAACATAGATCAGCCTGGTCAGTTTTGGAACTTGTTTCAGACTTTGTGGGACATAAAATGCTTCATAAATCATATTAACTAAAGTGAAGAAAATGCGGTGCAGAGGTGATAGCATAGATCTGTGACTGTAGATACATAGATACTGTGTTCAGATTCCATCCTACCCACTTACTGTGTGACCTTGAACACATTCGTTAAACTCCCAGGGCTTGATTTTCAGAGCTGCCAGAATGCTGCCAGACCCTGGTGTGCCACTCGTTTGCTGCAGAAGGCTTGCAGTATTCTCCCAGCTGGAGAGCAGGATTTTCCCCAAGCACCAAATGCCACAAATGAGACCAGATTTTCCCTGGTCTAACTTATGCCATTTGGGGGACAATTTTTACTGGGCTTGTGCCAAATCTTTGATGCAAGCTGCTGTAAACTGAGGAAACTGTTGCAACTGCAGCTGATGGACTAAAATTGGGTGCAGTTACTTCTAAGCGGGTGGCTAAACTGTGCTAATAAATGGATTTGACACAGGGCTTGACACAAGGCTGGGAGTTCTCCAAGGCTCCATATTGGGACCCTTATTATTTAGTCTTTTTCTGAACTCCCTGCCACAACCCTGCTCCAGGAATCTACTCCTATATGTGAACAATGCAATGCTTTTTTCCAGCTACTCAGACTCTCAATGTCTAACTTGTAGCCTTCAACACAACTTCACTGCTGCAGAAGCATGGTTCACTCATCACAAACTTATCATGAGCTATAAAAAAACTGAGTCCATGCTTTTCACTTTTCCTCACCACAGACTAAAATATTTCCAGCTCCCATCCTCAGTAACCTCAGTGTCCCTCTTGATCAAGTCCAAACATTTAAATATCTAGGTGTTACACTAGACAGCACCAATCTCCCTACTAATTTGACCCAAATCTCCCTCTTAAGCAAGTTGGAAATATCACGTGTGCTTACTCGCATAGCAATAGAAGTGCCTCAAGACATGTCTTCCAAGTCCCTTTCTACCGCACCTCACAAGCCCAACATTTCTTAGTTAATGGGTTCCTAATTGGCTGAATGCTCTCCCTATAGATACCCTAAATGCACAAAAGCTTGGTCCTTTCAAACTTCTTTTAAGACAACACCTAGTCACATGCAGCCAATGTGACTGTCCCACATAGCTCCCTAATCCAACCTGATGTCCCCCCCCTCTGATTTCACCCACTGCACTACCCCTCCACTCCTGCTCTCACCATGCAGGCCTCTTTTGCCTTGTAGCTTCTCACTTCTGCCCTGGCACCTGTTTGACCAGCTCCTCCGAAGTGTTCCTAGGCCTACCCACCTGCTTGATGTAACTTCTTGTTCCCTCACTCTGACAATACCTACCTCTGGTTGCACACCTACTGACAAAGCCAACCTTCGGCTGCCCATCCCTGCTTGCTTTTCCATGTTTTCTCACATTTGATCACAGCTGTGGCTCCTTATCTGGCTCTTAGTACTCTGTGCAGCCCTAACTGTCTCTAAGATCCTGCTAATAGCTTGGCAGAAGACACCAGGAGAAAGGATTGCTGTGTGACTGGTCATCTCTGCTGGGACTAAAGAAGAAGAACTTTTGTACTTAGACCTTTAATTTAGGGTAAAAAAAAACTAACAAACAAAAAAAAGTGTGTGTTTGTCTGAGTTAACTGAACTAAATGGTTATCTGAACAGTTATCTAGGTGTAAATCTCAGGTGTTTGAAAGGACTTAATAGCTGTGAGATTTAAATTACTTGTAAAAAGATCTAGTAAGCAGGCAGAGTGGCTTAGCTAAAAGGAAGCTACATTTAAAGACTGCCTTAGAAAGATTCTGCTAATAGCTTGGTAGAAGACACCAGGAGAAAGGACTGCTGTGTGACTGGACTCCTCTACTGGGACAATATTGCCTTCCTTCCGTCCCCTCCACCCAAAGCTAGTTCTATTTTTATAGGCACAGGATTTGACTGACAACAGGAACTTCCTGTTTGGGAGCAGGAAGTGAGTGATCACAGAACCATCAAAGACCCACCATCCTAGAAGGGCAAGAGTATCTCTCCGGCCCCCTCTAGCTGCTGGAGGTCTGCCTCTCAGCAAGTAAGGGGTCTACTGAGAAATATAGGAAATTCTTGTCTCAGAACAGGACAATCAGGTGCTTAAAGGGCACACAGGCAGAAAGTAAGGAGAGAGAGGAAAAAAACAGAGGAAAGAGTAAGGATTGCAAACAGTTAAGGGGCCAGAAATAAGACATGATTGGAGTGGTGCAGTGCAGTGGCTGTGGAGCAGCAGTCTTCCGGGAGATGTTCTGGAGGATGCGGTGTTGTCCCATCTGCAGGAACATCTCTGGGCTGAGGGAGCAGGTTGCTTATCTCCAGGCTGAGATGGCCAGGATTTGTGGGACCTCCTCTTCCATCCAGGGACCACCAGTGCCACTGCCATTGCCTCAGAGGTTGCCAAGAAAGAGGAGCAGTTGGACCACAGTGGGCTCAGGGAGGGTGAGGGTGGTGGAACAGAGGTTCATCCCTCCAGTTGTACCTCTCCACAATTTCTATGCCATTCTGGCAAAGTGTGGTTCCTCTATGGAGGCACCCGCAGTGGAGACCAAGGAGGATGCTGGGAACCTCCACAAAGGAGACCCACAGGAGGGTGGCAGAGGACCCTGCAGGGGAAGGAAACAACTCCTGGTGGGGGACTCCATTGTTAGGAAGGTAGAACTGAGGGATGAAGGGGATAGGGAGGTAAGGTGCCTGCCTGGCGGCATGACTTAGAGGGACAGGGAGCGAATCCTCAGGATTGCCAGAGCAGCTGCACAGGGGAGGGAGCTGGATGTCATTGTCCACCTAAGGACAAATGACCTGGCTAAAAAAGGAATTAAAGAAGTGCAGGAAGAGTTTGTGGAATTGGGGAAGGGCCTTAGTCAAGTAGCACGCATGGTAACCTTCTCGGAGGTGCTGCCCATCTATGGCATAGGAGAGGCTAGGGTGTTCCACACCATGGGATTCAATCAGTGGCTGAAAAACTGGTGTGGAGCTCAGGGATTTGGCTTCACTGGGGACTGGGGGTCCACCTGGAGTGGTGTAAGCCTATACTGGCATGATGGGCTGCATCTGTCTGGTAGGGGAACCAGGATCCTAGGTGATAGGTTTAAATGCTTCATTGGCAAACATCTAAACTAGCCAAGGTGGGAGGCACTGGAAAGGAGCAGGGAAATCCTAGCCCCCCCAAATCATCACAGTAGTAAGGGCAGCAAATACCAACATAGAGGTGTAGATAGGGAGAAGGGCAGGGGTAAATGGAGAAAGTGACTCAGGCAAGAAGGACAGGGATGGGGCAAAAGTGAGTAAGACCATCAGGAAATGGAGGGTAATGAGTACCAATGCCCGTAGTCTGGGCAACAAGCTCCCTGAGCTGGTGGCCTTGATGGAAGAGGGATGCCTGGATATTGTAGCAGTCACAGAAACATGGTACATAGAGAACCATGAGTGGGATGTTAACATACCAGGGTACATAACCTACAGGGGAGACAGGCAGGGGAGAAGAGGGGGAGGAGTAGCTCTCTATGTAAAGGAAGGGATAAATTCAACTGAACAAAAGAGTAAACAGGGAGGAGAGGAGGCACTGTGGGTCACCTTGGAGACTGGAAAGGGCACCACAATCTCCACAGGGGTTGTGTACAGACCACAATGTCAGGGGGAAGGAATGCACAAGGATATTATAGAAGGCATCCTTAGAATGGCAGAGAAAGGGGAGATACTGTTGATGGGAGACCTGAATATGCCAGATGTTAACTGGAGCACATTTACTGCAGCCACATCCAAGAGCAGGGCCATTCTTGATGTCCTACAGGTGGCAGGCCTCAGACAGCTAGTTTTGGAACCTACTCGAGAGGGAGCAATCTTAGACCTTGTACTCTCAAATGGGGGCAGTGAGAGGATCTCAGATCTAGAAGTAGGTTGCCATCTGGGGACAAGTGACCATCAAACAGTGTGTTTCACGTTAAACTCAGCTACAGAGTCAAGCCATACAAAAGTGAGGGTACTGGACTTTAGGAGGGCTGACTTTGGCAAGATGGGAGAGTGCCTCAGAAAAGCACTAGCAAATAGGCTAGAAGGAGGTGTGGTGCAACAATGGGGAATCATCAAAACTGCCATCACAGAGGCAACAAGCCTTTGTGTGAAGCAAATAAATTAAAATGAAAGAAAATGCCACTATGGTTCTCAAAAGAGGTGGCTGTGAAAGTCAGGAAGAAAAAGATAGCATTCTGGAAGTATAAGGAAACACAAAAGGAGCAGGACAGAGAGCTGTACCAGTTAAGACACAAGGAAGCAGGGAGAGAAGTCAGAATAGCAAAGGCCCAAACTGAGGAAAAGATAGCCAACTCAGTTAAGAAGGGGGATAAAACCTTTTATAGGTACATCAGCGAGTGTAGAAAGACAAAGGGAGGGATAGTGAGGCTGAATAAAATGAACGGTGGGTGGGCAGAGGGGTACAGTGGAAAAGCAGAGATACTGAATGAATATTTCTGCTCAGTATTCACAAAAGAGGAGGGGGAAGTGCCTAATCCAATTAACAGAAGCATTCTTGATAGGGGGGTCGATCCCAGTCCTTTCACAGAAGAAAGGGTTCTGCAAGAACTCCTAAAACTGAAGGTGGACAAAGCAATGGGTCCTGATGGAATTCACCCCAGAATTTAAAAGAGTTAAGGAGAAACTAGTGAAACCACTGGCTACTCTTTTTAATAAATCATGGGAGGATGGTGTGGTACCCGAGGACTGGAGGAAGGTGGATGTGATTCCTCTTCACAAAAGTGGGACCAATACAGAGGCAGAAAACTACAGACCTGTCAGTCTGACCTCTGTGGTAGGGAAAGTGATGGAGTCACTTCTGAAGGAAAGAATAGTAGAGTACCTAGAGGCCAGTGGGGCACTGGACCCAAGGCAGCTTGGGTTCATAGTGGGAAGGTCATGTCAGACGAATCTAATAGATTTCTTTGACTGGGTGACCAAAGCAGTAGACCAGGGAGGGGCTGTGGACATGGCCTACCTAGACTTTAGCAAGGCATTTGACACAGTCCCACACAAAAGATTTATAGTCAAATTAACCAGCCTGGGAGTGGGTCCCAGGGTGGTAGCCTGGGTAAAACATTGGCTGCACAACAGGACACAGACGGTAATTGTAAATGGAGTCCACTCTGAAGAAAGAGGGGTTACTAGTGGGGTACCGCATGGTTCAGTATTGGGTCCAGTCCTTTTTACTGTCTTCATCAATGACATTGCAGAGGGACTGGAAGTAAAAGTTTGCCTTTTTGCAGATGACACAAAGATCTGCAACAGGGTTGATACACAAGGAGGCGTGGAAAGGATGAAAAGGGACTTGGCAAGGTTGGAGAAATGGTCAGAAGTATGGCAGCTAGGATTTAATGCAAAGAAGTGCAAAATAATGCACCTGGGAAACAAGAACCCAGGGGAAGAATACACAATGGGTGGAGAGGTAGTAACAACAAAAAGGAAAGGGACCTGGGGTAATCATATCAGATGACCTTAAGGTTAGCAAGCGATGTGAGAAGGCAGTAGGGAGGGCTGGGGGTATACTGGGATTTATAGGGAGAGGCATCAGCAGCAGAAAACAGGAAGTTGTTATCCCTCTGTACAGACAGTTGGTGAGACCCCATCTGGAGTACTGTGTCCAGTTCTAGAGACCCCATCTCCGCAAGGACATAGACAGGATAGAGGCAGTCCAGAGGAGGGCAACTAAAATGAAGCAGGGTCTGCAAGAGAAGCCGTATGAGGAGAGACTAAAGGAGCTTAAAATGTATACCCTTGAGGAAAGAAGGGAGAGGGGGGACATGATAGAAACTTTTAAGTACCTCAGTGGAATCAACAAAGTCCAAGAGAGTAGCATCTTTCAGAAAAAGAGACGTGCAAGAACAAGGGGACACAATTTAAAGATAGAAGGAGGGCGGTTCAGGGGCAATGTGATGAAGTATTATTTCACAGAGAGGGTAGTGGATGCATGGAACAGCCTTCCTGAGGAGGTTGTGGGGTCTAAAACTGTGGGAGAATTCAAGAATGCATGGGACAGACATAAGGCAATTCTTGTGGGGGGTAGGAAGAAATAGGCTGTTGGTTAACTAGGATCTGCGGCCTATCCTGTAGGTATAGGTAGGAAAATGGGCAGACTAGATGGGCCAAGCGGTCCTTATCTGCCGTCAAAGTCTATGTTTCTATGTTTCTATGTTACTGTCCTGACCATACATATGTTTGATTGTATTCATTGTTATTTGTACTTTTTTGTATCAAGTTCCTGTATGTTGCACAAAATCTTTTATTGTGGAACCTGTGTAAAAGAGTCTATGACTCATAGGTACTTGTAAACTGAGACTTCAATAAACTAATAAATAAAAATAAGTATTAATAGGTTTTTGAAAACTCTGCAGTTCTGCTAGCTCTCGTACTGTCGTCTATCTCACAAGGCAAGGACAGCTGTAGCCACTGAGATTTTACAACAGTGGATAATAACATTTCAGCCATTTCCTCTCTTCTAACACTTTACAGAATCCTTTTCTCCATAGATGATGCAAAGCACAGTATGGGAGTAAATCTTTGTAGAACAGATCCTTCAATACATGTATTACTCCATCAAGAGAAGTGCTTAAGTGGTTTGAAGCATTAAATTCCCCAAGTTAGTTGGTTTACCTGCTAGTTCATTTATTAAAAGTATTTCACTAGGAAAGGCACCTTTAGTGGCAAAGACACTCTTTTAAAGGGACCAAAGCAGTTTATAAAATACAACTGACAGCAGGTAGAATAACAAAAAAGAAAAGGTTTCAGCTATATAATATATAGGTAGGTGGACCGGAGGAGTTTCCTTTGAAGGATGCAGAGGCACACAATGGTACAAAACCATGTTTCAGTAAATGATAATTACAGTATGAAAAGTCTATAGTATATACAAAAATTACAAACAGTATTTCCCATATTCTCAAAAGAGCTAAAAACACCCTTGCAGGTGGCCAACTGAGTACACTGATCTTCTAACCAGCTACCTCTGCAACCTATGACAATGTTGCTTCCAAAACAACTGGCAGTGGCTGTTTCTGTGCTAAGTAATCTGCTTTCTCGATCCCCTGCCAAAGATCACTGGGCTTGTCAATTGTATGAAACACCCTCCTCAACCAATCTCAAGGGTCCAAAAGTTACTCTGCGCTGAAACCATGCAGCTGACAGTGCAAGGTCCATTAAAACTAGTAATCACAATTATTCTGAAAATAATACTATACACCATCCTCCTCAAGCATCAATGCACCATATCCCTGCCATCACTGTGTAATCTCTCCTCCCACACAAATGAATGATTTTAGCAGTTACCTAATGTTAGGCAGTTTGATACTGAAATTATGTTTTCTTTTCTTTCGAAATAGCATTATTTCAGATCAGTTTTTTAAAGAACCAATCATCTATGTAATCACAAGATTGTTACATAAAAAAAATCTTAAAAACACACATACAGCAGGGTTAGCCTTGATGCAATGCAATAACTTACGAACATACTAACATACGAAATTTGTCAGCAGAAACAGGCCTCATGGTCTATCAAGTCTGCTCGAGTGTTCGGCTATTACCACTATACTGCAGCTGCCCCAGCCCCCATCCCCTTCCTCAGTGCCGTATTAACTTACTTGGCGCCCCTAGGCTAGAAACTTCAGGCCCCCCACCCCCACCAAACATGGCTCTAGTTCAGGGATGGCAACAACACATTCACAGAAGAACAAGAAGACAATTAGAATACTGACTTTTTGTACTTTCTGCTTATTGGCATTTTAATAAAAATAACAATAGACAAAATCTCATGGAGGGACCCACATTTTTTTTTAGCTCATATTTTTTTCCCCCAGAGTCCTGCCGAGCCATCTGATGTCCCCCCAGTGCCCACCTGGTATGAGACCTCTTCCCCTTCAGCTCCCATGACTTACCCCTTGTGGCGGGGTGGGGAGGGACTCAACTTAACAGACTGGATTCAGTTTTGGGGGAGGTGCCTTCCCGGTGGCGCCTCGAGGGGGGCAGTCATCATTGTGGCGAGGACTTCATTTATCTCTCTTGTGTTTTCCCTGCAGAGAGGAGCATGCAATGACACCAGCGGAGGAAGCACGCATGCGTCCGAACACTCTTCCTCCAGGCATCTGCCACATCTCTGCCCCTTCTGCTGCAGCATCAGCATGCTGCCCCCTAGACTCCACCAGGGGCCAGTCAAGCACCAATCACTGGTGTCCCCTCTCCCCAGAAAAAGAAAGCAGTCCCTTGGGTGCTCAATCCTTCTCCATCCCTGCCAACCCCCAGTGTCCCGTGCTTGGTCCTGAACATGGATCACCATTGTGGCACAAGGTGTGGGATCCAGCGCCTCAATCCTCAGTGCCACTGGGCCAGCAGGAACCCACAGTTCAAACAGACAGAATATTTCTGTCACCGTAAAGACGATTAATGGAAAAATAAATTACTTCCCTATTCTGTGACCAGTACGTGAGGAGATGGGAAATATTTATAAATTCTGTAGCTCAAAAAATGCTAAGAATGTACTGCACCATTAATATTTTGAGTTTAAAAGGCTGTTCCAATAAACTGCACATTGCTCCCAGTCTAAGCCTTCAAGTAAGTTGAAATGCTGGGGCGTGTTTGACTCTCCAGGCAGCATAATTTGATTCATTTCTGCAATGATTAGCACTTTCTGAATTTATGTAATGAAATACACTCACCTACAGAATATGTGGACATGCATTCTTTACAGTGTTTAGTCTTTGCCCAGTGTCAAAGCTATCTACTGCACCAAGCCATTTCTGGGACCTCTCCCCACCTCTGTTTTTGCCTGGGAGCTTCTGAAGAAAGATAGCAGAGTGCTGCAGGTTTGGGATGGGGACTACTGAACAGCCAGGATAAATTGTCTATACTGTTCCTCATTATAAATAAGGGCATAGGGCAAGGCTCCTGACCCCCCCTCCACTTTACTAAGATTGCCATATGGAGCAAGATGGAGTCAAGCTAGGGAGACAGGGTGGGAGGCTTGTAGAAGAAATTATTGGCAGTGGGAAAGTGCTGGCAAGAAAGACACTGGCAGGAGATTTACCAACATATGATTGCATGGGAGGACTTCAAAGTGATGACTGCGGGGAGCAAAGGACTAGCCGTGGCTACCTAGAAAGGGCTAACAGGTTCTTTTTAAAGCTTTTTGTTGTTGTTGTTTACTAATTTTGTATAAATATTCTGAATAGTTTTTTTCCTTTTTTATTCTTTGGTAATCAGGTAAGAACCACTAGGCACAGTGCCTGTTTCTAGGGGTGACCTAGGAGCAATGTTGGGGTGGTTAAGTGACTTGCCCAGGGTAACCCAGCATGCAAGTGGACCCAGAGGTTATGTGACTCAAACCCAGGTCTGCTGGGTGTACCAAGCTAATGCACAGCTCATTACTCTTAAGTCTAGGATATATTGCCAGCCCAATAATTACTATTGTCCAGTCCCAAATAATAACTATAGACCATTATTTGTGGTGTTCAGAAATTAAACAGAGAATAATGCATAGGAGGCAATGGCCCAGATATTCAAAATGCACCCAAAAAGTGCAAAACAGCAGGAGCAAGCGCAAGTCCACTGCGCCCATGTGCAAGAAGCGCGATATTCAAAAACTGCGCAGGCCAAGATGTGCCTATGGCACATGACTGAATATGGCACCACCTGTGCCATAGCGCAACCAGGGATGTGCAGTTGCGCATTTCTGATGTGCCATAGTGCAACAAAGGATGCTCTGTGGAGCAATCCAGATGCACCATAACACAACCAGGGATGCCCCGTGGAGCAGGGCAGCAATGCAACAGCACAACCAGGGATGCATGGGCCCACCACCCATGCCATAGATGGGCAGAGGAGCACACAGCAGAACAGACATCGTCCCCCATACCTCATGCACTGCACAACTGGGGGAGAGCTAGAATAACCACCAGCCCATGTATTCCAGCAACCAACCCACTGCCAGGCCATGGTGCCCCAGCACACCCACTGGCAAGCTGTGACTGGCACACAAGGAGGGGCGACCACCCCGTGCCACACAATCCCACCAATGCAGACCACACCCTGCACCACGATCACCATACACCCTTCCCAGGAGTAATTCCCAACAGTGCAGGACACCCCATGCATGCCACCACCCCCATTGTGACAATGCAACCCTGTGCACCACATAGCCATGCAAGGCAGACCCACCATGTTCACCCTGCAGCGGGCATCAGCAGACAGCAATGCAACAACAGCATACACAGTGCTACCCTGCACGTCCCCCCCAAGGAAAAGCTGAGAGGCCAACCATCTGTCACCACACGAGGTACCCCACATGTGACAGGGCATGCCCCGGACCCCACCACCAGTGGTACAGCACCCTGCACACCCTCCCAAGGACACAGCCCATCCCAGCACTGGCCACAGCAGCCAGCACAGACACACACAGTGTTGCATGGAAGCATGCACCACACAGGATGCAACACAGTGCACAGACAAACAGACACCCATACCCAAGGGCACACCAACACAGGGACACAGTAGCGGGTCAACCAAGCCCCCAGCGAGTGGCCATGGCAGCTGTGTGCACATGGTTAGAACCCCTCCACGGCACAGGTGTGCCAGCAACCCTGTGCAGGCACCACAATGCTGTACGCCACCAGCATGTGGCTGCAGCACAACTGACAGACAGTGGAGCACATCCCCTGCAACAGACACAGGTGACAGCATTGAGGTGGGACAACAACAGCAGAGGAAACAGTGCCACCCGAGGCAGATGTGCACCCCACCAGTGACAGGAGGCAACCCAGCATCACGCTGGGTACAGTGGCAGTCCAGCATGGGCAGCCACCACTGACATGCCAGTGGACTGTGCAGGCCACAGACATGCAAGGGTGGCAGCTGCACAGGCCATGGATGGTCTGACAGGTGCACCATGGACACAGCGCATGCACCGTGTACCACTGCACAGTCATCCAGTGCACAGGGAGCAACACACAAACCACAGACAGTGAATGAGAGCTATGCCCACACCAGAGTTGCCTCCCCTATGGACACACACACACACACACACAAGCCCCCATGATAGCACCACCCCTGACACCATGCACACCACTGCAGCTGAGCACCATTATCCCGCTGCAAATCAGAGACCACCACAGTAGGCATAACTAAACAAATGTATTAGAATTAGAATCAAAACTATGTACATATTTACATTATAAATGGGGTGAGAGCCACAAACTGGATAGAGGTGGGTAGGGGGCAGGGGTGAACAAATGGGAGAGGGAAGGAGGGGTGTGAGGGTGGGTCCAGGGGGGTTGTAGTGGTCCATGTGGACAGTCTTCGGTGGAACCCCTGCTCTCTGCTCCTATGGCACCTCCGGTGATGTCTTCTCCTCACGCCATGCCGATCCACCCACTCCAGAATGGCCATAGAGGCCCTGGCCACCTGGAGCAGCTCCTGCAGTGCCCTCTCTATGCGGACCATCCTCTGTCCACCTAGGAAAAGGAAGCAGAGTCAATAGGCGTGAGTGCACAGCCCCCTGCAACCCACCCATTGTGCAAGGCATACAGCCATAGGACATGCCCCTGTGATGGTGTGCAACCACCCATTGTGATCATGTCCACAAGACCTGCCCACCCAGGTGCACACAGCCACGTGGACTGCTGCACACACCCACCACCCAAGTCCCACACAGCACCACTGTGGCTGCACAGTGAAGGCAATGGCACAGCTATGTACCCGGTGCACACATGGACCACCAGTGATGCACTCCCAGACATGCATTGCCACTGGACAGTGCTGACTGTACTATGTGGCGTGCATGGCAGTGGTGTCAATGGATGGTGGCCATGCCCTGCCACCCGCCCTGCTACACAGCGTGCACAGAATATCCTGGATTTAAGGTGCTCACCATCATCAGGCTGGTCCTGGCTCTGTGCCAGTAAGGGTCCTCCTGCATTGGGACGTGCCTCCCACTGCTGCCACTCCCCCCTTGCATGGCGTTGTTCCTCAGATCTTAGGGTGCAAACATGGAGAGAGGAACATTAGTACAATCCAGTAGCAAATGCCCCCCACCCCTGGTTGTGTGTGATCCCACTCAGCCAAATCATTCAGCCCCCCCACCCCTATACCACCACCACAACCACTTCCCACACTGGACAGACCACACCCCTGTGTGGTGAACACATGCCCACCATGATACCCATACAGACGTAACCAGTGTACGGATGGGGCACCTACCTGGCCATGGAACCGCACCTCTCCTGGTGCGTGCCTGCAGGCAGGCAAGCTTTTCCGGGTCCCTCCGCTGGAGGTCCCTGTACTAGATCCTACACTGCTCAGCAGTTCTCTGGATCCCTGTCGCCTTCTCCAGGGCCGCCACCACCTCCTCCCACATGGCACCCCTGGCCCTGTCCAGGGGGTGCCTCACCAAAGAGAGCACCAGCATGGGACTCAACTAGGGAGACAAGGCTAGCCAGTTCCACCTTGCTACAGATAGGTGCTCATCTCCGTGCCATCTTTCCACCGATTCAGATTCAAAATGGCACTCCCCAGCGCACGTCTGCCACGTGCGGATGCTGTGTGGTACTGCACTGCCATTCCCCATCGTGCTGTCACTGAACAGCGTGATAGGGGTGCGCTTATGGGGCAAAGGTTGGGCACAGGCTCAAGGGTTTCTCGCGCACGGACAGCCACAGCGCGACTGGAACCCAATGCATGTAGCACAATTGGGTGCCTGTGTGCCACCTCCTGTAGTGGCCTACAGTGCTGTGGCCCCAGTGCGCCTACAGTGCCCCAGTGCCACAGTGCCATATATGTGAACAGCGCAGTAGCACCACTGGCACAATGGTGGCTGTGCCCTACATTGCCTCCCATGCACAGCACGTCAGCAGCACGGCAGGCACCTGCGTCATCACCCCGGGCATGAGCAGTTATGTGTGTACTGCGCATGTCACAGAACTGCACCCTTGGCTGAGCACGTTCAACACAATTGCCTAAAGTGCAACAGCACGATATTCAGCCGGCATGTGCAAATCAGCTAATCAGCCATTCAATGGTGCAGACACTGCATTTGCATCCACTTAAAAATGCGCCTCGCCTCATTTGCATGCATTGCACTGTAAAACTGTGATATTGGGCTGCACTGGCCATAGTCAGTTACTGCAGTCTATTGTGGTGAGTTGCATGCTGTTTGGTAGTGTGGACTGTGATGTTTGGGACATGCATGGGACTGCACAGTCACAGGTAACACCTGTCATTCTCACAGGAGGGATAATGACCGATTGTGAGGTGGAGGAAGAGAAACAGAGACTTGGGCAGAAAAGGAGGCCTAACTTCATCAAGGCAGAAACAGATGCCCTGTTTGAGGCCTACTCGACCAGGAGCCACTGCTCAGCGGACGCCAGGGAACACCACAGGCCCATGCTGATGCACAGGAAGAGGTGGCGCGTGACATCAACCTGCATGGCAGCCACCAGCAGTCCGTGCATGAGTGCAAAAAGAAGATGGGCATGGACAAGTGAAGGATTAAGGAGAAGGTGGCTGCCATCAGGGCAGCACAGTCTGCGGCCGGTGGGGGACAGCCGTAGGTGCAATGCCTGACCCCACAAGAAGAGCGGGTTGCTGGCAGCATGCAGAGTTGCGCCATCAAGGGTGTTCCAGGTGGTGGATTCCAGATGGGTGGTCACTGCATGGTAGGTCCTGGTCTGTAAATGGGGGGGCAGGGTAGGTCACATACATTAATGCTACTGTTTTTCCCTTACAGCTCCTGAGCATCTACATGGGTCAGCGGTGGTGGGCTTCTCCACTGAGGGTGGTAGCATGGAGATAGAGGAGGGCCCATCCACCTCCACAGACATACAGTGGTCAGGGTGACAGTGGGCCCACCTGGACGTCCAGACTGATGTTGGTGGAACAGGTGCAGAGGAGGCCCTGCCCGTGTCCCAGCTTGCCAATGTCCATGGATGCCAGAATGCTGAGACTCAGGCTGGTGCTGGATCGGCCACTCATGATGATGGAGCTAACATCATGGGCAGTGATACGCGTGGGCAACAGGATGGCCACACAGCAGGTGACATGAAGGGGCATGGCCATGGGTGGTGCCACCGTGGAGGCCTGCATGACATCACCATCCCAGCCAGTGCCTGTCTGCAGCAGTGAGGCAGCACCGGTGTATGTCCAGAACAGTGGGGCTGTTGTGGCCACTGCAGCACCACCATTGAGTCTTGGAGAGTGGCAGGAAGAGGGACAGTATCAGCAGTCGGCCAATGGCCATGGGGGTATAGTGTCAGGGGGTGGCGTCAGTGCACCACTTGTGGACATGCCCAGGCCTGGCCCTGGTGTGCAGTGCCCACCCTCAAGGGGTGCTGACCATCAGGGCTGTGAACACCATGAGGGACAGCATGCCAATCAGGCAGATGGCCTCTTAGATGAGCACACCCGCATACTCCAAGCATCAGTCAATCAGCAGGTGAGGCTTGTGACGGCAGTGGATGCACTCAGTGTGGCTCTGCACCAGGCAGAGGAGCGGCGCAGCAGAGACACCACTCTGCTCCTGGCAGGGATGGACTGGTTGCGGGAGAATGTGACCACTGCCATTGACAGGCAGACACGGGCAATCACAGCTGTCATGGTCACAATGGGCACACAGTTATTTGCCCATGCATCACAGACACCGCGCAGTGTAATGTCCACCCCCTGTTCCCAGCATCATGCAACACCCTCCTTGTCAACACCGGGTTCAGCTGTGGGCATCCCGAGCATGTCTGGTGCAGGCATGTTTGGTGTGCTGCAAACCCCTGCGGAGCACGGTCGCGTTCACGCAGTGGAACCCCTGGGGGACCATCGTGCCACCCCATGAGGCCATTGGTCAGCCTGTCACTACTGATGGGTCTCAGTGGGGCTGCCACGTGTCCGTGGTGGCCGTGGCACTGTAGCGCATGACTGATCTGATCTGTCTCCCAGCATGGCTACTGTCTGATGCTGCCCTGTGTGCATTGTGTTGTTCAGCGTACAATGCATGGGTGGGGTACCCGGCCCTGTACGCACACACACATTCCATCTGCACACCCTCCCGGCTGCTGTGTGCTGTGGCGTGTGCATGATGATGCCTGCGTTGTGCTGTCCACCACTGTGCAATGGTGTATAGCATCTGACACACGCACAATGACAGGCAATAGGCGTGGTGGTCTGTGGACATGTGTGTGGCTAGGGGTGGCGGTTGGGGTAGGGGACAGCGTGCCGCCTACCCTTTGTGCATGTCTTGTGAGGTGTGTGTGTGTGTGTGTGTGTGACCGCTTGCTGTGTTGGACCTTTCCCATCCCTGGCGGAGTGTGCGGTTCCATGCTCGGCCAATTCCCTAGATGACATGCCCCTGGTGTTTGTCCATGCATGTTTGTGGGTCGTGCCTTTGCCACTTGTGGTTGCACATGGCCACATGACTTACCTGGGTTGGCTGAAGTGCTCCTCTGTGATGGTGTCCCAGTGCAGCTGTGCCAGCCAGATCAGTCTCGGGTCCCTTCCCCCAAGAGTGGGCTGCCCATCACCATCTTCACCAGCATCCTCACCATCCCCATCGCTGTCCCCCTCTTCGACCTGTACGGCTATCCCACAGTCATTGGCCATGTTGTGCAGGATGCAACAGGCCAGGAATAGCCTACAGGCCTTTGAGGGGCTGTACTGTGGGGCACCGCCAGATGTGTCCAGGCAACGGAAATGTGCCTTCAGCATCCTGAACACCCACTCAATGAGATTGCATGAGGTGGCAAGTGACTCATTGTAACATTGCTGCGATGGGGTCATGGGCCACCGGTATGGTGTGAGCAGCCAGGGACGGAGTGGGTATCCACTGTCGCCTGTGTGTAGAGGGTGGAAGTTAGTTTGGTGATCAGCATTGCATGCCTTGGGCCATCTAGGCCAATACCCATGTCACCTCTGACTATGCCCCTCCCAAGCACCATGTCTTTCTGCGTGGTTTGCATACTCACCCACTAAGTGGCCAATGGGGATGTCCCCACTCTTGAATCTGTGGCACAGGGCTGACTGGTGCCAGATGAAGGCATCATGTGCTCCCCCAGGGTGTGTGTCATAGACATTGATTATGCACCCCCTGGTATTGCACACCACCTGGCAGTTGATGCTTGCATACCCCTTCCGATTCATGTATGAGGCCCCTTTGGGGCCAGGTGGTGTGCGGATGGCCACATGGGTGCAGTCTAGGCATATGTGCTACCCTGTGGAACTCCTGTATGTTTGCTGTGTGCTCTGCTGGTGTGCTGGGGAAATGGATGTACTCCGCAGCATGTGGCAGCAGTGCGCTGAGGAATTGGGTGAGGTAGCATGACGCGGCCGAGTGGGTTATGCCTGTGGTGTCCCCTGTTGGTCTCTGGAAGGTACCCATGGTGAGCAGGCACATGCAAGCTGTCACTTTTGTCCCCACTGACAGAGCATGGCTCCGTCGTGTGGGTGCCTGCATCACATCACTGCACAGCTCACAGAGCTGTCTCAGAATTGCCCTGTTCAGGCGGTACCAGCTCAAAATCTTGGTATCGGTGTACAGCTCGAAGCTGGTGTGGGCTCAGTACTGCCTGTTGGGGCATACTGCTGATGGGCCCTTCCACGGCAGCACGCCTCCCTGCTGCCTGCCTTCTCACCCCCTCTCATAACTGCCTCCATCTGGATGGTGGCACTGGCCATGTCCCTGGCTTGTGTTCCCCCTGGCAACTGTTTCTGTGTTCCCCCCACTGTCCTTGCTGCTACTTCCCCTGCACCGGGAACACCTTCCTGGGGTGGCCTCAGTGCTGTGTGGCACTTCCCCCTTTTGCACTGCATTGTGGCTGTGGCTTCCCACACCTTCCCTGTTCCTGGGGATTCCAGGTGCTCTGTCTCTGTCCTGCCCTGTGTGTGTGTTGCCTGTGTGGCTGGCTATGGTTCAGCAACATGTGCCTTCCCTGTAGCGTTCTTGCACCTCTGTCTTGTTCCTTTTTATTTTGGCTCATTTCCGCTATCACGCAACTTCCGCTTGCTCCCCTATTGCGCATGACGCATGTTGTTGAATATCACACTGCGCCATTTATGCATGGTTCCTCCCCCTTCACTTGCACATGCATTCATTATCATTGCACTCTTGCGCAGTGTGATTTGGGGGGCGCATCTGCCTCCTGCTGAATAACGCAGAATGGCGCATTTTCGGACTTGCGCTGGCGCACCCCTATTGCGCATGGCTCAACCCTTTTGAATATCTGGGCCAATGTGTTTTATTAGCTGTCTTTAAACTCCAGAGTTACAATATGTGATGTCTGATGTCCATAAACCTTAAGAGCTAAGCTCTGCAAAGTTAATTCGGACTGTGAGTCTGTGACACTGACATTACATGAGGGAGTGTAAAAATGAATTGCCGCTACCTACTACACACACAGAGTCAGAATCATTTCAGTTTTTACAATTCCTGATTGCACTGTTTGCACACACTCATTGCTTTAACCTTTTTTCACAAAGTGGCTGACAAGATTTTCATTTTTGTTGACAAAGAATGCAGACAGTAAGTGGCAAATTAAAGGCAAGTCACTGTCAGTGCCCCCAAGCCAAGCCAAGATTAAGCAAGCCTAAACTGAAGCCTCTCTCTTTCCTCCTGAAACTTTGTTTAGTCAGGGCAGGGCCCCTGACCCTGCCGCTACATCCTGTTTCAGTCTGGACCACATTCCTTTATAGGCAATGTTTTGGATTACTGACTGTGGTGGTCATCACAAATCTCACTCACACTAACCATCGCCCAGTGCTGGTGTGACCCAGTCTCCATCTCACCCACCATCTCAAGTCTGTTCTGGTGTGGTCTCTCCTCTCATTCATTCGTCCCTTGAAGGCATTTGGCACTGATGATCATAGCTCTCTCAGACACTTGAGTATTCTCACCTGTTAGCCATGGCGGTCACTGATCAGTCAGTTGTGGGGTGGCCAGGGACAGTCACACATGTGATGCCAGCTCCGAGCAAGAAGTACTTGACTGACAGCCATGATAAGTCTGGTCTCCAGACTGTATCCTTACCCATGCCAACCACCATACTCCCACTCCGTCCTCCACCCAGACCCAGCTGTGAGTGCTCACTCTCTCTTTACTCTCTAGTGTGGTAGACGCTGGCTCCTCTACTGCTAGTACTGATATCGACCAGTTGACATTGACATCCATGACTCATGTGGTGTGCTCCGTGCCTTACCTGCGCTGCCCAGCAAACATTCTCTGGCCGCTTTCTTCATCAGTTTGGCATGGTTGTTGTGTTGCACATGTACAGTGTGCACACACTGGATTTTAAAATCAATGCACGCCATTGACTGGACTGATCTGGTCTGTCTGGGGGAGCAGCAAGACATACTGAGTTGCAGGGGGGCACAAACTGATGCTGGGTTCTGGGGTGAACACAGACTGACACTGAGTTCCATGGATGGGGCAGCAACACCAAGAGTCACTGAGCCAACCAAATTTTAGTGCCTCTCATTTCTCTGGTGCCTCTAACAGCTGGTGGCCTCTAGGCTGCATTCTACTTAGCCTATTGACAAAAACTACATTGCTCACCCTTGGAGACTGCTCAGCTGGTCTAACCATAATCTACATCCACTGTGGGTGCACCTCTGTGCCTGGTGTCCAATGGCTACCCCCAATGGAACCTCAGAAGCCCCCGCTGGGACCCCAATGGCAGGGTAGTCCTTTGTGGACTGCTGTCACCCCAAGGCCTCGCAGGGCACCATATGCCCACCCCCACACCCCACCCCAACACCATGCCAATGCCCTGCAGGGCTATGCTGGCACCCACCCACCCTGATGGCTGCTTCCCGGAATCCAGACTGTGCCCTGATATCCCTGGTAGCCTACTGGCCCCCACCCCCACCTGGCAGTGCCAGTCCACCCCACCCCCACACCCAGTCCCTGTTGGTGGCTGGCACAACCCTCCTCTCACCTCCACAGCCAGCCACCAACACAGCTGCCCTGAGAGTGTACTACTGAATACAGTACATGTTCAATGAATTGGCAGTCATACATTGAGTGTGTACTGTATAAAGCAGCACACAGTCAGGACAGCTCTGTCGGGGGCTGGCCGTGGAGGTGAGAGGAAGGTTATGCCAGCTTCTGACCAGGACCGGGTGTGGGGAGGTGGACCTGGCACTGCCAGGTGGAGGGGTTGTGGGCCACTAGATAACCAGGGCTATCATTGTACAGTCAGGGGTCCAGGTGGCTGCCATCAGGGTGGGGGTGGGATGGTGCCTTGCTATTGTGACTTGCACCCTGTTGGAGGACATTGATGTGGCTTGTGGCACCCTGTGTAGGTTCACCCTTCCTTTGGCTCACTGCTGGAGGTTCTGCAAGTCACAGGACTTAGTCACTGGGGACCCTGCCTGTTCTGGAATAGGGTGCAGGGTCCCCGGCGTATCAACAATTGGCACAAGTCACTTCCATCAGTGACTTGCACCATACCTTCTGGAATTGGGCCCTTAATATTTAATTGATCTGAAATATATATTTTTAAATTTTAATAACAGAAGAGATGAATTTGGATATCTGCCGAGCATCCTCTGCAAATCTAGGGTGTAATAACATAAATATTTTTTCATAATTGCTATCCGCATACATGTTATGGAAATTTAGGAGAAATGTATTTCTAGGTTTTGTGTATAAGGGGCAAATGTTTATTATGTCAGCAAGCATTTCTTTATGTTCTTTGTTACATCTGCACTGCTGAGTATCTAAATTCTCAGTGTTCTGTAAGACATTATTGTAGTATGTATATCTTGAGGTTAGGATCTCAAATCTGGCCAAGTTGATTAACTTTCTGTCAGTTGGAGTAATAACCAAGGTCAGATTCTCCTCCAAGCAATGACCCATTTTATTTTGCTTGAATCATTCTGAGCACTTTTGCTCTTTTATTATACACATATCAGACATCCTTGATTTCTCAAATAGTTTTTTTCTTTAATAGGCTTCTAAATTGTGGTCAAATCATCAAATACATGTAAGAAGACAGTGTCCAGGGAACTCACCTCTTTTTTTCTTCAAATTATAATTCTCATTATTGTTGGGTGGAGCTTGCCAGTTTCCGGTAGATTACTGAACAACAAAGATGACTGGCATGCTGATAAGCAACAAACGCTCTTACACCATTGATTCTTGTCTCGGAATATTTTATTTAGTTTTAGAAGATCCCAACATTTTGCCTAAGTAATTAGGCTTCTTCAGGGGAACTGTAAAAACATATGAAATATTCTAAATCAAATTTCTTGTTTATTTTTATAAGAACCATTCACATTTGTTTGAACACTTATATTTAACGATATACAGTTTATGTTTTTTGTCCTATTTATATTGCACATTTTAACATATTTAAATATTATACACATGAAATAAATTTATGTATTTACTGCTCCTCCTATGAAATAGGACCACCTACACTTAATTAAATATGTTTTCCTTACTTTATAACACTGCCAATTGAGGCCAAAAAATGACTGCCATGTCTTGCTGAGGTGAAATCATCTCAGATGCTCATTTAAATGAAAATAAATTAAAAAATAAAAGAAAAAAATGAATTTATATTCATTAAATCATTTAATATTGATTCATTCATTTTTAATGTATTATAATTTACCTTTTTCATAACTCTTAGTCTATTATTCTTATAAATTAAGGCCTTTTTTGGTGAAATTTTTCTGTAAAATACAAAAAATATAACAAAATACAGTAAACAAGGAAGAAAAGAAAGTCACTTCATGAACAGTAAAAGTTTAAATCAGTTTCCATTTGTGACTCTTAATTTGAGTATGTTAACTTGTACAATGTGTTACAAAAACAGCATTAGTTACTTCATGCTCCATTTGTTACCAATTATTGTGAACGTTAGACATTCAACACTTATTTTCTATGTTTTAAAATGTTTTTTATACTCACAAATTCTTTTACACATTTCAGAAAACACTGTCATCTATCATAACATTCATTGGTCTATCTACTTGCTTTGTTGGTCCTTTAATGACTGTATTCTAATTCTAAATTATGTAGTAATAACATCAACTATCAACTCGTTGAGGTTACTCAAATGTTTATAACACAAATCAGCAGCATGAATGAGCTTATTAATTAATCCTTTTAAAATCAATTCACAAATGTTTCTTGGCATTTAAAATACACTGTCATCTAGTGTTACACTTATTCATCTATCCACTAGCTTTTTTAATCATTTTATAACTTGATTGTGATTCTAAATTAGTTTTTAACTTCGGCTTTCAATCCATTTAGGTTGCTTTAGATTTGTGGCTTAATTCACCAGCATCAATGAGTTTATAATTAATCCTTTTGGAATTAGCCCACAAGTGCTTCTTGGTGCTAGTTAAATGTTTTTCTTGAACTAAATTCTGACTTAATTGTTCTGGCATGGAACAGCCTTTGCTCCATTCATTATCCATTATACAGGCTGTTAAACATTTGTCCATTTGATTTTTCCTTTTAAGCACATATGTGGAAGGTCATTATGTTTGTTATTTATAATTGTCAGCCAATATGTTAACAGGTGTAGTTTTATTAGAGTATATATATGGATTCTTCCCATTTTCGCTCTAACCATGGTATCAGATGTTGAGTTGGGTACAACAAGTAATGCTTTACTGTAAAAGGACAAAGTTTTTTCAGATTCTTTTGAGATTTGAGATGGACACCAGTACTGCATGCAATACTCCAAATGCAGCCTGACCAAGAACAGTACAGGCGCAGGATCACATCCTTGTGTCTGGATGAGAACCCCCTCACAATGTGCCCCAGCATCCTATTGGCCTTAGTCACAGCCTTCCTGCACTGAGCAAAGTTGTTCATGCTCCCCATTACTATGACCCCTAGATCCTTCTCCTCCTCAATGACACCCAAATGCATCCCACCCAACCAATATTCCCTCCTCGGGTTCTTCACCCTGAAGTATACAATGTTTCACTTCTTTGCATTAAAACCCAATTGCCACCTTGCCTACCACTCCTCAAGTCTTGTTAGGTCACCCTGTAGCTTCTGCCACATCTCTATGTCATCCACAACAGCCTCCATCTTGGTATCATCAGCGAACAAACTGATCTTGCTCTCAACCCTGTGTGCAATATCCTAAATGAACAGACCAAGCAACACTGGATGCAACACATAGTACTGCAGCACACCACTGGTCACAAGCCAAAGAGATGAGAGTTTCCCCCACAACCACCTGTTGTAGTCTATCTTCCAGCCAGTTCTTGATCCAGTTAGCCATCTTAGCCCCCAAACCCGTATATTTCAGCTTTGCCCTCAGTCACCAATGTGGGACTGAATCAAAGGCCTTACTGAAATCCAAATATAGGACATCCGCTGCATGGCCCTTGTCCAACTCCCTTGTGACCCAGTCATAGTATTCTAGTAGGTTGGTCTGGCATGATCTCCTGGAGATGAATCCATGCTGCAGCCCATCCTGGAGCTCACTGACCTCCAGGAAGATTACCAGTCTCTTCTTCAAGATTGCTTCCATAAGTTTGCCTACTATGGAAGTGAGACTGATGGCTCTGTAATTACCCAGCTCATCCTTTGGGCCTCTCTTGTGGATAGGCACCACATGAGCCAACCTCCAGTCCTGCGGCACACATCCCATGTCCATGGAGGTGTTGAAGAGATCAGCCAGTGGCTCGGCCAACACCTCTGCCATCTCCCTCAACACCCTAGGGTGAATGCCATCCGAACCTTTAGTGCCATCAGATGTTACAATACCTTCCTTTCCATAATCACCCCATCAGCCACCTTCTCCCCCCTTGTCCCCACCCTCCCAATCCACAGAGGTAGCAGACCTCCTGTCTCCTTCATGAATGCAGAGCAGAAGAATCCATTCAGTACTTCTGCCTGTTCCTCCTCTTTCTTCGCCCACCCCCGTCCTTCTTGATCCAGACTATCCAGTTCCCACAGTTCCTTTTCTCTCTTGCGCATGTATTGATTTCCTTCTCCCCCTTCCTGATGCCCCTGCCAGCCTCAGCTCCACAGAAGCCTTGGCCTCTCTTACTAACTTGGCTACCTCCTTGGACCTTCTCACTTACGTCTCCCTGTCCTCCTCCTTCCCAGTTCTTTTCAGTCTCCTAAAAGCCTCTCTCTCTCTTGGCCCTCACCCCCTCCAACAAATTTCTGGTAATCCAGCATGACACCTTAGCCCTGGCCATCTTGTTCAGAGTCCTGGTGCATGCTTCAGTAGCCTCCCTCAGCCCAGACTTTATGATATCCCACTTCTCTTTTGTCTCCATCTCTGACCTAATCCCCTCAAGGTGCCCTCTCAGTATTTCCCTCATGCTCCCAAAGTCCATCCCTCTGAAGTTCACTATCATTGTTGCTGACCCCACTGCCTCACTGCTCATGCTGAGCAAGAACCACACTGAAAGGTGGTCACTCACAGCTAGTGGGTCCTCCACCCGTAGCTCCCTCAAAATCTCCCCATTTGGTAATACCAGGTTCAGAGTATTACCTAACCAGGTTGGTTCACCAACCATCTGCACCAGATGGCTATCCTGGAAAGCATCTAGAAATACCTGTTCCCTAGCACTAGAGGTGGCTTGGGTTTCCCAATCCACCCCAGGTAGATTGAGGTCCCCTACAATCACCACACTCACCTTACTACATACTCGTTGAATATGATCCACTGACTCTCTATCCAACTCCTCAGAACGTGCTGGTGGCCTATACACCACCCCTTGCCTGAGTTTCCTACCGCTTGAATTCATGAACTGCATCCATAATGCCTCTGTCCTCCTCTCCTCCCCCTCATCCTTTGAGCACCTAATGCCATTCTTTATGTAAATTGCCATCCCTTTCCCTTTCCCCAACCCTCTGTCCTTCCTATAAACCCTGTACCTGGGGATTGCCAGATCCCAATACTGGTGTTGGCTGGCCCATGTCTCCACTATAGCCACAATGTCCACCATTCCTATATTTAGGAGAGTCTATAGTTCAGCTACTTTGTAACCCAAGCTCCTTGCATTCAGTGAGATCACCCTGAATGTGAGTAAATCCGACAAAACTGATAGCTTTCCTTTACTGGGTGCCAGAGAAATAATAGACCAGGGAGGCCAGAGAAATAGATCAGGGAGGAGTGTAGGACATAGGCTACTTAGACCTCAGCAAGGCCTTCAACACCAGCCCCAAAGGAGGCTGATAAAAATTTGGGAAGCTTGGGGAGGGAGACAAGGTGGTACACTGTGCATGTAATTGACTGACAGGTGACAGAATGTGGTGGTTAATGACATTCACTGAGGGGAAGGGAGAGCAATGAGTAGGGTTCCTCAGGGCTCAGCACTGAGTCCAACCCTGTCTAATGTCTTCATAAGTGACACTGCAGAAGAACTGTAAGGGAAAGTGTGCCTCTTTCCAGATGACACCAAAATCTGCAATAGGGTGGACACTCCGGATGGGGTGGAGAAAATGAATAGAGACATGAAAAAGATTCAAGAATGGACAAGGGTATGGCAGCAAGGTTTCAGTGGAAAATGTACAAAATCATGCTCCTTGGGTACAGATTCCAAGAGCAGAGTAAAGAATGGGGAGAAGTAGTGATGGTCACCAAACAGAAAAGGGACCTGGGGTAATCATATTGGATTACCTTAAAGTGTCAAGGCAATGCAACAAAGCAGTAGAAAAAGCCAATAGGATGCTGTGGTGAAGAAGGAGGGGTATCACCAGCAGAAGGAGAGAGGTGGTGTTGCCACTGTATCTGTCATTGGTGAGACCATACCTGGTGTAATGTGTCCAGTTCTGGAGACCACACCGCAGAAAGGACATAGACTGGGTAGGTCATCCAAAGAAGGACAACAAAAGTAGTGCAAGGGATGCACAAAATGTCCTATGATGAGAGACTGAGGGATCCAAACATGTAAAACCTGCAAGAGAGGAGGGAGAGGGAGCATGATAAGAAGCATGGCAGAGACCTTTAAATACCTCACTGGGAGTGAATAAGGTACAGGAAGGGAGCATTTTTCAGAAAGGAAGGTGCACAAGAACTAGATGGCATGTCATGAAGCTGGAGGTGGGAACATTTAGGAGGGAGGTGTCTGCATTTCTAAGTGACATGTCACAAAATACTGCAGTAAAGAAGACTTAATAGCTTTTGAATTACACTGCTACCTGCATTATAGACTGAAGGAGTGCTGCCAGACAATCAGAGCTCTTATTTCTTCTTTGTGTAAGATACAGTTATTCCCTGCAGAGTGTATCACATGCAGCAGCCCTGGAAACAGGCACTTTATGTAAAGGTTTTTTAAATTCTAATATATTATTGATTGATCTTGATCAGTAATGTATTTATACAGCCCCTGTGGCCACTTTTATGGTTATAAAAGTGGTCTCACTTATATCCTTGGTAGTGTTGTGCAAATTGAGAAAATTCAGCTATGCAAAATATTTCGTGTAATTTTTGCATTATGTGAAATTTTTTGCCAAGGTGAAACGTAATTTCGCCTTGGATGGAGATTTTGTGTAACTGCAAAATTTCATCAATTTTGCCAATTTCAATGATGTTTTAAAAATTTTGCCTCCCAATGTTTGCTCAGAAGGCACAAATTGCAATGCATTGTGGGTAAATAGCTGAAATACCACTTGCAGGCTATTTCTTGCACAGGATATTGTCTGTTGAGTCAGAGAGTAGTTCAGTGTGGTGCATCGCTTCAAAAACCTCTTTAATTGATATTTTTGAGAGCTAATTGCTCCCACAATCTAAAGTTTGTTCCTAGTGCTGCTAGTGAACATTTTCTTCTTCTTTTAGTATCTTTGAATAATACTTAAACTTAGTGTTTTCAGTTTTCTCTGTGTCTGTGTCTATGAACGAGCTGAGTGGGGGAGGGTAGACCATGTGGTGTTTGTGAGTTTGTGTGCATGTGTGTGTGTGTGTGTGTGTGTGTGTGTGTGTGTGTAACAACACAGGCTAGTTCATAATATTTAATAGATTTCTCGCAAGTTGTGAGTGAGTTTCTATAATTTCTTTTAAGTTTTTATATTTTCATTGTGTGCTACCTATTTGTAATATTTTTCTTACATATTGACCAATTCTTTGGGTCACTTTATCTGAACAGTTACTCAGTCTGAGTTGTTCTGTTCCTCTCACCCTTTGTTTAATCACTCTCCTGCTTTATTTTTGTATTGGAAGTATTTATGAACACTTGAGCACTTGTTCATATCAAGGTACACTGCTTTGTTGAATTGCTCACAGAATTTAATAGTGTGATCTAGCCTCTGCATTGCAGCATTCCTTTTTTTCAGCTTAATTTGCTCACCCTTACCCTTTCCCTGTTAGCATTACACACCATTGATGTTTACTACCTGACCTGTACTATGTAAAAACTACATAGTTTTCAAGAGAGGAGTGGTGGTCCCTGCAAGATTGTTGGAGGTGACTTTGTTCATTTGAAATCTTGTTGTCCCTGCCATCTTACATATCTATAAGCAGAAAATGTATTTATTAAGTACAAACACATTGCAGTACTTGCTTAATCCAGACACCAGTTATCCGGACCATAGGTCTGTAGATCGTATTGTGACTGTGAGGTCTTCTGCATGGTTATTTGTCAATTTAGTTTGCGTAAACCTACCTGTACCTACCCAGTTATTATCATTGTGTAATAACCATTCCATTTAAAAATGAACATTTTGTTAACTATTGTAGTAGTTTTTTAGAGTTGCTGCAGATCCTTGTTGTGGTGGTGTTCTCTGCTGGTTTGATATTTAAAGTCTCTTACTTCTGTTCTCCTGTTACCCCGTGTTACTTAATTTTTGTTTTTGTAATGGAACAATATAGTGTTTTACCACTAGAATAGGCTACAGTAGCAGTTGTAGGTAATTGTATAGACTACAGTACTGCTACCCCTTACAGAAATATAAGTGTGCTGCGTACATGCAGAATGCATGCCACATGCTTAATTGTGCAGTGTTTGCATGCGGTTCTCATTTACAAAGTGAACCTATGAAAACTAGGTCTAAAAAGCCAATCTGATTCACATGCTGCAAGCTTGACATGTGTGCATCAGGTAAGCTGGTGCCAACGTCTTCTAAAATCACATCAGGTTTGCATGTTTCATGCTTGACATGAGTGCAGCAGTTAAGCTGGTGTGAACATCATTTAAAAATCACATTATGTTCACATGCTGCACACTTGCCATGTGTGCCACAACTAAGTTAGTGCAACTCTCATCTTAAAAAATGTACATCAGTTTCTATTTCTCATACTACTGCTAGCAATTAGAGCCATTAAAATACATTTTTTCATTGATTTCCCATTACAATTAGATAAACTCATTAAATCTTATAATTTTACAAGTTGTTTAATGGCTTTTGATTTTTGTCATTAAATTTCCATTAATTTGTAAAGCATTGTTTGTATATGACATTAAATGCCTAGGATATAGTCAGCCAACATCCCCCATTCCAGATGTGCGAAGAGTTGCCTCTGTGTTGTGAATTCTGACCTTTTTGTTTATGCAAATGTAGTGCTACAAAAGTGTTTCGCCATGACTGTTATGGGTCACTTAAATTCCCTTTGTCATTCTGTATGGAACATATACACTATGGCCATGCTCAGCACTCTGTGCTGAGTAGGGTCTTGGAAGCATGACCATACCTCACATTTCATCACTAAAATGAGGGACATAGAAACTCAAAATGAGGGACAATGAGGGACACTAACCCTCACAATCATCAGGACACACCCTGAAACATGGAGCTACAGTACCTCAGAACACAGTGGAAAACATTGTATTTACTTGTACTGATATTAGCAACTGAGAATGAATTTCTACCATAAAGCAGGGGTGCCATTTAGGTAGGGCAGAGTGCCCCACCCCCATATTTGTGCCTAGATTGTTCTTATGGTGTAGAAATAATGGCATTAAATTTGGATTTAATCTTTTACACTATAAGTGTCCCCCTGGCCTGTGTGCACTCACGCTGTAGGTGCAGTCCTGACTAGACCATGTCTGTATTGTGCTGTGCTCTCTCTCCATCTATTAGCAGTTGCACCATCACATGTGATGTGGAGGAGCTCCAGCCAAGCAAAAGCACATGAGTCACGTCAGTGTGACACTGTCTTTCCTGCCACAGAGTAGACAGGATGCACACTACAGCTTGAAGGAGTCAGTGAGCACTGAACTCTCAATAGCAGTGTTGAGGTGGCATATTTTTGCTAGTCTACTTTTAGTAGCAAGGCAAGGCAAATTTTATTTAAAAAAGACGCTCAATCCTGGAGGTTCTGGGTGCCATTTATAAAACCAACATCATATCATTAATAAATAAAATAATAATACAACTACAATATAGTTACATAAGAAAACATCCAGTAAAACATGGAGATATTATAATAAGTCAGTCTAAGACAATATTTACAATGTTGGGTTGGGAAAGGCCTGCTTGAACAGGAAGGCCTGGAGGTGTGCCTTAAAAACCTCCACTGAAGGGGCCTCCCTCATTAATGAAGAAAGCAAATTCCACAGGACAGGGCTGGTGTTGCTGAAATCTCTATCACCAGCTGTTTTTAACCTCATCCTGGGAATCATTAGTAGGCCCCTCGAGGAGGAACGGAGGGAGTTGACTGATGCAGCAGGCATACGAAAGTCCACCAGGTAGCCAGGGCGCAGGTCATGTAGGGCCTTAAAGGTGAGCAAGCCCATCTTAAAGAGGATCCTCCCCCTGACTGGCAGCCAGTCCAGTTCATGCAGCACTGGGGTGATGTGGAAATACTTACATTGCCCCGTCGGCAACCTGGCAGCTGAATTCTGCACCAGCTGAAGTCTGCAGAGGATACCTTCCAAGACCCAGAGGTAGAGTGCATTACAGTAATCCAGCCTGAATGACACAAAGGCATGCACTAAGGTAGGGAAGTCCAGGGGTAGAACCAGGGGCTTAATCCTGGTGATATTTCTCAGATGGTAAAAACTGACATGAACAATGGCTGACACCTGGGCCTCAAGTGTCAGACCATTGTCCAGAATAACACTCAGGTTCTGCACACTTGAAGAGGCCTTCAAAGGCACAGAACCCAGGACAAATCATGTGTCTGCTCCTGAGGCTATCCTGTCATGCTCTCTGTTTGAGTCCACTACTAGTACCTCTGTCTTGTCAGGGTTCAGTAACAACCAGCTGAAGGCCATCCAGTTGTTGATTTCAGTGAGACAGTTATTAAGCAAGTCCACCGCATTGGATGTCCTCAGTGCAAAGGAAAGATACAGCTAGGTATCATTGGCATAGCAATGAAATCCTAAGCCTTATTTTCTAATGAGCCCTCCCAGGGGAAGCATGTACATGGCAAACAAAATTGGTGACAAGACCAAACCCTGAGGTAATCCACAAGACATGAGGCTAAGGGAGGAGGAGGAGGAGAAACTCCCCATCACTACCCTTTGCCTCCTGTTTGTGAGAAATGATTCAAACCAGCAGATGACAGTGCTGGCAAGTCCTCAAAATTCCTTCAAGTGGTCAAGTAACACACAATGGTCCACTGTGTCAAAGGCTGAAGAGAGATCAAGAAGAATGAGAATTGTCCCTTCTCCTTGATCTCTCTCTCTGAGAAGGTCATCGTGCACCCAAACTAATGCAGTTTCCATGCTGTGCCTCGCATGAAACCCCGACTGGAGAGGCTCATATAGATCAAAGGCCATGAGGTGTTCCTCATGCTGCAGCACCACATTCTTCTCAACAACCTTACCCAGGAATAGAAGGTTGGAGATAGGACAATAATTTGCCTTGATGTCAGGGTTCAATGATGTTTTCTTTAGAAGGAGGTCTCACCAATGTCTCTTTCAAGAAAGACCCCATCTGAAAGGGAACACTAAACAATCAAAGCAAATGCCGGGCCAACACAGTCAACACATCCCATCAAGAAATGCATCGGCACTGGGTCCAGTTCACAGTATATGTGCCTCAGCCTAGAAACCACCACAATGACCTCTGCTACCTCCACTGTCCTAAACTTGCCCCAACTCAGCCGAGTGCTCTCCAGTCATCCAAAGCAATCACTGTTGGCTGCAAATCTGCTCACTGGCAGAATCTCCTGCCTGATGGAGGAGACTCTGTCTGAGAAGAACTGAGCAAACTCTTCACATAAAGTGTTCAAAAAGGCTTTTTTCAGCTGGAGACAGGCTGGAATTAACAACCTGTCTACAGTCCAAAATAGCACAATTGGTCAGTTCTTCCCAGCAGCAATCTCCCTAGACAAGAACTCTGCCTTCTTACGGTTGATTGCCCACTGGTACTCACTATAGTGAGCATGCAGGGCCAGCTTGTCTGCCTCCAGACCCATAGTCCACCAGCAGTGCTCTAACCTCCTACCCAGAACCTTCATCACCTTAAGCTACCTGTCAAACCATGGGGACCTTAAGTGAAAGGATCTAGGTTGTACATGGACCAGTGCAAGGAAGTTGAGCGCCCCAGACAATGTAAATGTAAAGTTTATTTCTATAAGGCACCCTTTTCAAGCTCAGGGCACCTTTATAAAATTCCATAAGCAGCATTAAAACCACAATAACAAATAACATTTTATCCATAACAATTTTAACATAATTTACATCACTGAAAATGCTTGATTAAAAAGGAAGGTCTTTAGGGCTTTTTTAAGACCCTTCACAGTCAGGCTATTTTGTATCTGGCAAGGTAGAGAATTCCACAGGGTAGGAGCCATAAAGGCAAACATTCTTCCACCAGATGTTTTTAAGGTAACCCTGGGAATCTCTAGCAATCCCTCACCAGAGGATTGGATGGAGCAGGAGGGGCAGTAAGAAGTCAGGAATTCTTCCAGGTAGTGGGGTCAAACCCGTGTAGGGCTTTATAGGTCATCAACATGACCTTGAACGTGATCTGCCACTTTACAGACAACACCCTATTATAGGCAGCAACTGCAGTGCATGTACCCCTCCTGCATGCAGTGCCCACACTCGACAAGTTAGCCACAGCCAGAAAACCCTCAGGGGTCACACTCCTCAAAGGGCGGTAGCCTGCCATCTCAGCAGGGGGAGGGCTCTTGGGAGTGCCCCGAGCAAGAATTCCACTGTGCAATGATCGGACCAACTGACCTGATCAGTCTTCAGGTTCTTAATCTCTCCCAGCAAGAAGACCAGGTCCAACAAGTGACTACCCTGGTGAGTCATGGAGGAAACTTCCTGTGACAGACCCAGTGATGACATGGTCTGGAGGAAGCTGTAACCAAGCCTAGATGATTTGTCATTGGCCCACACATTGAAGTCCACTACAATCAAACATCTGGGGGCCTCCAATGTTTCACCGACAGTGAAATTGGCTACCTCCTGCAGAAAATCTCCCGCAACACCAGGGGGATGGTTAATTAGAAGAATTCTGCAGCCTGCACCCGGATCCCGCCAGTTGGCCACACATTCAAATGAACCCAGTCCTCTCACTGGGTACACAGTTCAGATCTAAAACAGATGTCAATTCCCCCATCCCTGCATTGCACTCTGGGGCAGTGCACAACTGAGTACCCGGGGGGGATGACAGCTGCGAAAACCAGCCCAGCATAAGCACCCACCCAGGTCTCAGTAATGCAAGCCAGATCCACTGCCAAAATCAAGTTGGCTATAATTTTGGCCTTGTTTCTGATCGATCTGGCATTGCACAGCACTACCCGCAGGGGATTGGAGAACAATGCAGCCCCTCTGGCTACCTGCCCACTTGATCTGATGGGAACCCTGAGGATAGGGACCAAACATGTCTGGCCTCTCTCTTGGGCCCCATTAACCCCAGGGTGCCTTCTACACCCAACTACCCCAATACTACCCCCTCATTGTGCACGGGGTGCCTTGCCAAAATCGATTCAGGCGATTTCTCCCAATTCCAATATTCCAACAGCACTGTATGGTGGTATTGGTCACTGGGAGGTCAGAAAAGGGCCACAGATCATGTAGCTGGGATGCCCTGTATATGATCCTGGCACACTCCAGGTCCTCAACCTTCCCCAAACACATATTGACTGCCTGCAATATCTCCCAAGCAATGCAATACTAAATAAGTAAGCACTCACTCCTCCAACCACACAGTACTAACAAATTAACCTAATACCATACACTCAACACACACATCTGACTTAAATTATTTAAACCCAATAAAACCCCCAACATCCCTCTCCCCTCAAGGTAGGCAATAGCAAAACCAGGAGAAGTACTTGAATAAGGAAGTAACACTGACTGCAGCTCAACATAAAGGTCCTACAAGACAGAACAGATTAAAACAGTAAAATACAGGAAATTTAATATAGCAAATTATTGCCATTAAGAAAAATAAAGTTTCAGCCAACTGCATAGAGTCTGAGGGCTTTCTCACCACCCCCAATCACTGCAGAATACTGAGTCCATTCATGATACCAGTCATGTAGAATAGAACTCGGGATATGTACAGAGCTGCTCTCTCCAGTGTTCACTGATGGCTCCATCTCCACTGATGGCTGAAGGGGCAGAGGGTGATCTAGAAGCTAATTCAAGACTAGGCTACCTACTTACTCTAATAGGCTCACCTCACAAAAAAAAAAACAGCACAGGCCCCCTATGGCAGAAAGCTAGATGTAGCAACCGCAGTGACAGTGGTGTGGGTGACCTTCATAGGCCTTGATCAGTGCAGTGCAGCCATGGCAGCAACCAAGCAAGAAGCAAGCAACACAGATTGGGTGGGATCAGTTGGTGAGGTGACTTGGTTGTGGACCACATTAGGGACCTGGGATGGTCGGGTCTAGCATCCAGCTTCTGGCAGAAGTATGGAGGAGGAGTGGACTTAAAACTGGGTTGGTGGCACACTGGGCCAGGCTTAAGGCTTTGGCCAGATGGCCAGATAAGTAAAAGGAAATAATTTTTTTAAAAGGGGATTGGGGAAGGAGGAAGGACTAAAATATTGATGTGTTTTTCACATTTCTGCACCTTTGAGCAGCTTCATGACCCATATTAGATGAATATTGAATGGAATGGAGTCGGGGAGAGAAATCCGGACCACTTTTTTTGGGTGGGGAGGGGTGTCAGAACTTCAGCTAGGAAAAAACTTGGCTAGTAACTAGGTGGGGTAATCGCAAAACTGATGCACTGCTCCGAGGTAAGACAGATGAATCTTATACATTTGAATTTTTTCTGATTTCCATATCACTTTTCAGTCATAACAACTAAGTTTTAACTTTTAGAGATGTTCCACACATTCTGGAGCTTGTCACCTATGGGCTAACTAGCACCTGGCTTCCAGTGGTTGTTGGCTTCCCCTTGCTGAAATCTGAAATAGCGCCCTTGCCATAAAGTCTAAATTTACAGGACATCCTCTGTATAAGCAGCATGTTTTCCATAAGGGATGGTTGAAAAGCAGAGCAGTTTTCAGGGGTAAAATGAGGGCTGTTCCTGGCATTCAGGGATAGTTGGGTGGTATGATATGCACAGACTACTGGTGCCCCACTATAGTCAGGCTTATGACCCCTCCAGTGAAGATGACTGCCACATCTCCACACTCAAGCACATTATGACATTGGACAAGGGAGACTGCAGGGGCTTGTACCATAGAAATTAATGGGGGTATTGTTTTATTACTATTTTTTGTACATTATTGATGGTGAGTTGGAGAATAATGAAGGCCACCGATCAACTAACAAGGGCCTTGTTAGTAGTACAGTGGCCTTCATTATTCTCCAACTCACCATCATAATGTATAAAATAGTAATCAAATTAACTCCATTCATTTCAATGGGGTACGGCCCAGCACTCTGACCCATGGACATCATCTCTTTAAGACACCTGCCTCTGGCTCCCTAGCAGACAGGTAAGTGACTTTTGACTTATATCTATACTTGGTGGGTTGTCTGTGGCAGAATGGCTGCACCAATTGCAGTGTGTATGCATGGGGGCGGACTGGCCAAGTGGATGGGTATTGAGTTATTGCTACTTTTCTGCTTTCCCCTTAAAGTCTGTTTGTGAAGAAGCATTCAAAACTATGGACAGAAAATAGCAGGAGTAAAGACCAGACAAAAGCAATTAAGTAATTTTGTGGGTAACTGTGTGTATTGATGGTAGAAAGAACCTCATGTGTTTCCATTGGTATGTGTGCAACAGTTCAGCTGTACAGCTGAGATGATACGGGCAAGAAAACTAAAACATATAACAGTGGCTACAAGCATGCTGCATGCATGAAGAGGTATGCAGATTTGTATTGAAGTACAAGCAAGTCATATGTGTGCAGGCAGTATAGCTTGGTGAGTTTAGGGCACTGAACTGCAAACCAGGAGACTTGGAAATCTGAAGTCCTGGGTTTGAAGCTCATCAGCCCCCACTTGTATATTGTATGATCCTAAGCAAGTCACCTAACTTTTATGTGTGAGTTATCAGTGACCACTTGCTTTTTGCACGCATGCCACATGCAAGCAGTCTGTACCAATTTAACATAAAAAGCATGTTTTCCACACTTGCTTGCTGCACGCTTGCCACATACATACTATCAGTTCTAATTTAACATCTAAATCATGCTTGCAGTACACATATCACATTGGTAGTTTTATGTGTGCAGCATGAAAACATTTCATATAATTAATTCTGTAAGGGACCTGTTCTGATTTCTGTTTGCCCTTTACAGATAGTACTGCGGGTGTTAGTCACACTTATTAAACAGAAATACATTATCATTTACAGTATGCACCACTTATATCGGCTCTGCTTGTACTGGACGTCCGCGTCTCACAGATGTTTTACATTTGCCAAATGCCAGTCGCAATACTTTCAATGATAAAAATGTCAGTTAAAGTGGACCTTCAATTCTGGGAGTAACGGCCGCTTTAAATCCAGTTTATGACACCACCTAGTTAACACTTAATTACCTCTGAATCAATTTCCTCAATAATGTTCAGCTGTCCCCTGCTGTACTCTATGTGGAAAAATCTTTTCAGGGATATGGTACAGGCACTTTAGTCTGAACTTCAGCAGAACTCTGCTTCTCCTCTGAAGTAAGTTCAAGAGATAGCTCTCCCAAGCTGATCAGTCCTTCACAGACAGCTGATGGCAAGTTAATCTCCTTTGCCGTCTGAGCATGCACACCTCAAACAGCCACAGAGAAGCTGGCTTCCCTCACAGTAAATCTAAGCTCAAGTTTCTAATTGGTACAGTTTTGCAGGCAAAGTACACAGTTCTTCGCTACACAATTTGTAAAAAGTGCCAAACATCGATGGAGGATCACATAGCACATGGCATGGAGCGGTAGACCAGAACATCGTGGATAAGTACAGGTGGCACATACTGTACACGTGCATATTTAATTAATAAAGTTCCAGCTTAAAACAGAGTCTTAAAAGAACTGAATTCACCAACAACTGAACGAGACGAGTATCGTTTTTAGTGCTACAGAACTCTAGGGTTTTTTTTCTTATTGATGTACTGGACACCACTTGTAATGGACATATTGCTTATTGTCAAATCAGTCCATTACAAGTGGCACATATTGTACTTCAGGAGAAAGGCAAACAGAACAAGCTTATAAATATCCCTGACAAGAGATGTTTCAGTTCAGGGAAAGGTGACAGTGTGCGAGGTGACTCAAAGAAGTCTGTTGAAAAAAGTAGAAATGCAGTTCCAGTTCCAGTAAGCAAACATATTTCTGCATCAGTGCATTCTGTGGGCTCTGGTGCTGTGGCAGCATGTGCCACTGCCAGCAAAATCAAAGTTAAAAGTGATTTCAGTGTGACTAATTTTTTTAGGGCTGAATCTGTAGCTACCATGCTTGATGGGGATGATAGCAAGATTGAGATTGAGAATAAGGTAGACACTCACACCAGTGCAGGCACAGAGGTCCAGGAGGAGATGGATAAAGTTGTTGGTATGACTATTGTTTTTGTTCATGGCACAGTTGGTGGTGATTCTGTCCAGATTAAGTCTGTTTCTCACTGTAGAAAGAAATATGGAAAGTCAACCCCTCCTCTAGTGTGGAGATGCTAGAGAAGGAAAAATTTGATGTGGAAATAGACAGTGATAGGGAGGAGGAAGAGGATGGCATATTCAGCTGCAGGCCTGATGATGATGAGGTATTGGATACCCTGTGGGAGCCAGAGTTGAAAAAGTTTAAGGGTGAGGATGCTCCCCCATTCAGATGCTGAGCCTGAGCCTACAACAAGCAGTCAAGTAACAATCCCTCCCAAAAGTACTATAATGGAAGTCATGAAAGCATCCCAAAAGGCAAAAACTTCCATACCTTTGCCTCCATTGTCCAAGTCTCAGTATCATTTCAAATCTAGAGGTGCAAAGTCCCTAGTTTGGGATTTTTTTGTGCTTGATGCAGCTGATAAGGCCATAGTGATATGTCAGCTGTGTCAAGCACATGTCAGACATAGTAAAAAGGGCAGCAACATAGGCACCGGTGGCCAGCACACCCAATTGAAAAATAAGAACCCAGTGTTCTGACACCAACACCAGAAAGATACCAAACTCTTGGCGGGACTTCCCTTGTCAAGTTTAATATTAGTAGTGACAGCAGTGCAATAGAGCAGGAGGAGGGAGGGCTGAGTGTGTCGGTGGAGGATGAGTGTGAGCAATCCTTTTCTCTCTCAAGCAGTGGGTATAGTAGCAGTGCAGCTGCCACTCCCTCGAGTCATAAAAGTACACCAACAGATACCAAATCCACCAAAATAACCAGTTTCATGCATGCTGCACATCCCATGCCCCAGGACTCAACTGGTACCCCAACAAGAACAACATTGGTAGCACAAGTAAAGCAATTTGGTCAACCAACCCCAAAGATGCAGCCCACATTTAAGATTGCCTTTGATCAGCACTCAAAGTACATCCCCAACCATGCTGCTGCCCAGGAGCTGAATGCAGCCACTGTTGACATGCTGGCCATTGACCTGTTGCCCTTCTCCATTGTGGAGAATCCTGGATTCTGCTGTTTGCCAGCCTGTGTGTGTCCCAAATGGCAGGTACCATTGTGAACATATTTCTCAAAACATGCCATGCCAGAACTTTATAGCAGAGTTTCAGAGTCCGTCCTACATGCCATGCATTCTGCCTCCAAATATATCATCCTTAGCATGGATATGTGGACAAGTGGATAAACAGCAGGTAGCTCATATATGTGCATAACAGCACACTGGGCACAGGTACCTGGGGTGGTCATTCATTTGCAGCATGCACACACCCGCATAAAGCAAAATTGTAGCTGTAGCAACACACCTGGTATTTGGCAGCATGCCACCATATCTGTGGAAAGTGTTACCGGGTCTCACAGTGCTAAGAAAATGCTGAATGTACTGCTAAATCAGACTGATGAGTGGCCACACACACACACACACACACACACTCACTTACAGTGGGCTTTATTGCCAGTGACAATGGCTACAATGTGGTGAAGTGCATTTGTAATGGTCGGTTTTACAGAGTGCCCTGCCTTACACATTGCCTTAATCTTGTTGTGCAGCAATTTCTGAACCACACTATCATCAAGGAATCTGTGTTTGTTGCCTGACAGATCTGTGTGTACTTTGCCCATTCTGCAAAGGTCCATCACCATATGAGTGAGCTGCAGCACACTAACTGCCTGCCTCAGCACCGTATGAAGCTCGATGTTGTGACCAGGTAGAACTCCACACTGCACATGCTGGACCGGCTGTATGAGCAGCATAAGGTGGTTTCAGATTACCAGCCGTGGCACACCTCTTGGGACAGTGCTGTAGTGTCCATCACTCTAACAATGGAGCAGTGGTGACAAATGGATGGCATAATTCAAATTCTGCATCCATTTGAGCATGCAACACAGGCTGTGAGTGGGGACACTGCTGTATATGTTAATCAATACTCCTTATACGTGTGCTGTGAATGTCCATCACCAGATGGAGGCAAGTGGTGATCACAGTGGTGTTCATTTAATGGGTCACATGCTCCATGTGCTGGACAGCAGAACACATATCTCTGGCATTCTACAGTCAGATGAGTTTGCTATTGCTACCATGCAGGATCCACGGTAAAAACGTGGCTTGTCTGCCATAATTAAAGGTGGTTGTCTACAACTGCAAAAATTAACAAATTGCCTTGTCAGACAGGTACGTGGCACACAGATAAAAAAAGCAGACACACAAAGTGCACATATACCAAGTGTTGCTACCATCACCAGCAGCTCACAGGCCACCAAATCAGAGAAAATTTCCAACTTGCAGCAGAAAACAACAAGTAATCCTATTTGGGATGCTCTGTACTGGGTGGGCATGGATGAAATTGAAGACAAGGAGGAGCCTGATGAGGCAGTAGGACTCAGGGCAGCACACCATATTGTGGACTTATGGGAGACACCAAGAATCTAGGCATCACTGATGAGCCATTGGAATATTGGGGCAGCAAAAAGAGTGATTGGCCCACACTGGCATCAGTTGCTTTTAAATACTTGAGCTGCCCACAATCGAGTGTCAATGTGGAATGGGTGCTCAGTTCTGCTGGGGCCATTGTGCGTAATGGGAGGACAAATCTGTCACCAAAGAATGTGTCCATACCAACATTTATAAAAAACAATTGAGGGTCACATTCCACATAACACAGTTATGTCAGTGGTGTTACCACACAAACTGTGTCTCAGAGACGAAGATGACAATGAAGACATCCTCACTGGTAAGGCTTCTATCAACAAGGAGTTAGATGAAGCAGCAATGATGACCAAATTTCCACCTGGTGATGACTCCAGTCTTGAAGAATGTGAGGGCTGCTTCATGGATGATGTGGTACTGAAAAAAGGCTAAAGTTCTTATGACTCCCCACCAGACCTCTCCCATTTCCATTGAGTATGCTTGTTTAAGTTATTGTTATACATTTTTAATTGGATTTTGATGGTTGTTCTGTGTTACATCCTGTTAATCTTTTTAATTTCATTACCCTAGCAACACTGTATACTTCAGTTGTTCATTTTTTGAAAAATTTCTTACTACTGCTATGCTAACTGTAATATCAGCAATATACAATGGGCCCATCGAGCGAGAATTACTGAACAACATTTCTCCATTTCCACATATTCTTCCTCCCTGAATGTTTGTCCATTCTCCCACCACCATTGTACATTTGATGTAATGACTTTGTCTGACAGTGCGCACACAATACTGGGTTGATCAGCAATGCATGCATGTTCCAGCTCCACGTAGATTGCAGCAGCATGTACTCAGCCTCTTTGGCATCCATCCTTTTGTGTATAACACAGACTTTAACAGTGCTGGCCATCACTCTCATACTGCCAAGAAATACAGCTGAAAAGCTATGACAATGACATGATGTATGCTCCACCATAAAGTGACAGTACATCAATGCTGCCTCTGAGTTCAGCTATTACTTCTCCTCCAGCAGTGTTCCACCAAGAAGAGCCACTCACCCATTGATGACAGCATTGCCAGCACATGTTGGGCCAGTACCTCAACCAGCATGATGCAGCAGTTTCATTCCAGCAAGTCCACTTAGTGTGTTTTCCCTCCAACTGACCAAACAGCCACTCAGAAAGTGTCACAGATCATCATCAAGCCATAATCATCTGTTCCTTCTCTATGGCCAGGTCGTCTGGTCAAGTGATTCATGGTAAGTATATTTCAGTTGTGTTCTCATCTTATTACTTATACCTCCATTGTGCATTCATTTACCATCATAGGATGTCTAGGTTGCATGAAAGGCAGCCCACCTTATGCAGAAATTATGTATAAGTTATCTCATGTATTTCCATTTGACTCAATGCAGGTTTTGCCATGATCACTCCACGTGAGGCCAGGAATAAGCCTGATACATCTGACATGGCACCGAATGCACCTACTCAACATTGCAAGCATCATTATGTACAGGTCAGTACCATCATCATTTACTTTTCTTCATTCTGTAGAATTTCTGTATTACTCACGGTTTTGAAATGCAAGGTGTGCAATTTGGCCAATGCAAGCAGCATGCTGCCTGCATATATGGAGGTTCTGTGATTCTGTCACTCAATACAGAGATGTACAGGTCAAAATGTTTTCAAAGTAGTTAATCAGGTTCTTTATTTCAAGATGGGTGCCACAACAAGTACTTTACACTTGTCCAGTCTGTCCATTTTGCTTTCTTAGTACCACCATTACATCTGTGAAAACTCCTTTTTGTCTTTATTTCATGACAGTTATGCTCTGAGTCAGCACTGAAAACTCTACTTTCACCATATTATTTTTCAGCACATGAGTCTCAGATGGGAAAAGTTTTGTTTGTTTTTATTATTTTCCATGACAGGTGTTACCGATGAGAAAAATCATTTTTGCCAATTGGTGTCAAGATGATGTGTCTTGTGTGGCACTGGAATCCGAAAAAAAAGCATTCCACTTTTCTTTTCCTGATGATATTAAAATGTTCATTCTTCCAAGTTTTCAGTGTCCCTTTAGGTTTTCAGCATGGGTTCATAAGCAAGTATTTCAGTCCCGGAAAATGTTAATTGGCATCGCCAACATGGATGGTAAGCATCACTACAGGTAAGTATCAATGCAAATTTTTTTCTTCTTTCGTAGTCGTAACTTCTTATTCTACTTTTCACTGGTAACCTTGGTTCAAACAACAGCAGTTGTGAGTTGCAAATTCTGGTTCCAAAGCAAGTCATTCTTTATTACAGGTAATTAAAGCAAGATAACAGTGCACAACCCCAAACATGGAACATTTTAATATTTAAACAATTTCATGGCCACTGGCTCTACTTACTTTAAACTTCACGTAAAGAAGGGGGTCTTCTTAGTTTTCAGATTGGAATTCCAAAGTGAGCAAGCTATACCACCACATCATGGTGGGACCCTTTCGGTATAGTCCCTACACCAACTTCTCAGCTCTGAAATGCCTGCAGTGGCTACTCACAAATAGAGTGCTGCCTGAATAGGTCTGCCTAATTGAATCCTTAAATAAGGTACTTCCACCCAGGAACATTTACAGGTGGGGGAAGGGAGCGTGCTGTAAGAGGTGCCACACCTTCCCCCAATCAGCATGCTCCACTCTGCATTCCCCACAATGTTGAATGTATGCCATGTTTCTTTTGGGGGGTGCACTGGATGCCACACACCAGCAGCACCCTTCTCCAGAAAATGTGAATTGCATTTTGAGCAATGCAAAGGTTTTGAGCATGCTATTTGGTTGTTTTTAGAGTTTGGGGAGTTGTGGTACTCCCCTTAACATGCTCCCTGCCACCACTTTTGGAAATTCTTGGGTGGAATCAAATTAAGGAGCCAATAAGGCCATGTGACTTAAGCCAATTTATGCAGTACTCTATATTTATGAGAAGCCACTGCAGGCATTTCAGAGCTGAGAAGCTAGTGTAGGGACTATACCAAAAGGGTCCCACCGTGAAGGGGTGGTATAGCTTGCTCACTTTGGAATTACAATCTGAAAAAAAAAGAGAACCCCCTTTTTACATGGAGTTTAAAGTAAGAAAACCATTAGGCAGTTAAAATGTTTGAATGTTGAATATATGCCATGCTTGTTTGGGGGGTGCACTAGATGCCACACACCAGCAGCACCCTTCTCCAGCAATGTGAATTGCATTTTGAGCAATGCAAAGATTTGAGCATGCTATTTGGTTGTTTTTAGAGTTTTGGGAGTTGTGGTACTCCCCTTAGCATGCTCCCTGCCACCACTTTTGGAAATTCCTGGGTGGAATCAAATTAAGGAGCCAATAAGGCCATGTGACTTAAGCCAATTTAGGCAGTACTCTATTTATGAGTAGCCACTGCAGGCATTTCATTGCTGAGAAGCTAGTGTAGGGACTATACTGAAAGGGTCCGACCGTGAAGAGGTGGTATATCTTGCTCACTTTGGAATTCCAATCTGAAAACTAGGAGGACCCCCTTTTTACATGGAGTTTAAAGTAAGAAAAGTCATTAGGCCATTAAAATGTTTGAATGTTGAATATATGCCATGTTTGCTCATGGGTGGGGTGCACTGAATGCTACACACCAGCAGCACCCTTCTCCAGAAATGTGAATTGCATTTTGAGCAATGCAAAGGTTTTGAGCGTACTATTTGATTGTTTTTATTCCAGGTAACACAGTTAGTTCAGGAAGCATCACAGAGCAGGGAGTGATTATGCTGCTGCTTTTACAGTGTAATTTGTGCATTGTTGGATATAAGTGATATATCCTTCCTTTTCACAGTGGTTCAAGGACATTCTTTAAGTGCCATATATGATGTCTTCAACACTGGCAATCTCCAAATGCACGTGGATAAAATCAAAGGGCACACTTTGCAGCTTCAGTAAACAGTATTAATGATTGTAATGATATTTTTCTTTTACTCCACAAGTGTGCGTTGTTGATGATGATGTATTTCTATACTTGTTTATGTCAACAGTGGCCCACACCTCACCACTCAAGCAGCAGGATCCCACTTCCACACACCAGCAAGATCTAGCCGTACAGACATGGGATGCCAACAAATGACAGGAAAATGAGCAAACCATCCCAATTACAGCACTGAATACCTGGAAATCAGAGAAAACAAAGAAGAAATTTTGAGCATTGCTATAACCCCCACACACACACACAAACCCATTAAAAAAGAAGAAATGCTTACCTCAGGGAATGGCTGTGAAACTGGAAGCCAACTTATGATTAGCAGGAGCAGAAGTAGGAGGTAACGTATACACCAGCACCAGAATTCCTGAATACTGACAAAGGCATAGATAGTTATTTTCAAAGTCAGACATGTGAACTAAAGTAAACCCACTTCCCCATCAATAAAAAATGAAATACCTATCTTCAGTGTTTGGAAATGTGGTGCATTCTGACATCTGAATTCCAATAACCAGTATTCCTTGGCCAGGCATGATGATATCATCCTCTGCTAACTGGAAAAAAATTGAAAAGCAGTACAAACATGACCTCAACTGGCCACATTAACAACCCACCCCCACAACTATCTGGCACCTAGAAAAAAACATAAAATACATGGAAATACATATGTGTGCAGCAGCAGTGTATCGGTGAGGATGATCCATGAACATTACACCAGCCAAAAACATTACTTGGTGGCAAGTTGGCAACCAGTCAAATCAGAGGAGTGGCAAGCAGCAGGCTACAGCACCCTAACATCGTTTTTTCTCCACATTGTACATGTTACAACCACAGCACAGCCAAACAGGACTTTATTGGCATGGGAATATTGTATATTAATCTCTCAAATCAATAGTGAAAGCAGCAGCAGGAGGCAGGAAGGGTGACTAGCAGCAGCATTTATGTTCTCTCTCAGCATAGCATCACGGGCAGCACTTGCCATATTGGCTATTTCATAATTGCCACAATTATTGTCTCTCCCTTCTTTCACAATTTTGTCATGGGACATTTCTGGCTTGCTATGGCCAGTTCTGAAGTTTATGCAGTACAGGCAACAAGATTCATAGTGAAATCCTTTGTAGACAGTGGCCGAAACAACATTTTTTGGTCTGGCAGATGGGGTGGTACTATACAGCATCTGGACTGCGCTGACATTTCTGTCTCAATTTTAAGTCAATCAATCAATCAATCAAGCATTTATTTAACCAGGCGTTCATCGTTGGGCAGAAGCTCATTTGCAAGATGGACTTGGGTGGAGCATGAACAATTGTATATACAGGTCAACACAGGTATTTACAAGGCAATACAGATAATACTGTTTACAGAGAGGAAGAAAAAGAAGTTCATATGTACATAGAATTATACAGATATTGTACAGATTACAGGGCATTTACATACATTGAAGTGTCTATAGGAAGATAAAGCAGGTTATCTAGGGTTGCAGGAGGAAGTAATGGAAGAAAAATATATATATATATATATATATATATATATATATATATATATATATATATACCAGGTAGAGGCAAAGGTAGGGAGGGAGGTAGGGGGAGAAAGGCTAGGATGGCATGGTGCACAGAGAGGAGTTGGCAAAACGGGATGTAGAGAAGGTGGATGGAGAAAAGGAGTATGTGTGAGCCCCAGGATTGAATGCTATAAAGTACGGGGCATGGTAGGATGTCACAACCCAGGGGTAGTGAGCTCCTATCCGAGGTTGGAAAAGGAAGGATAAGGGGATGGACAGGCCTAGTGTTGATAAGACAGGGGGCTATAAGAGAAAGAACAATTAGGCTTGTGAGGAGCAAGCTGGCGGGTCAGTACTTAAAATTGGGTCCAGGTGTGGCTATACACCAGTGCAGACACCGGTACTGGGTCTGAGTGGGTGAAGCAGTTACATACTTCTCTGATTTTATGGAAATAAAGCATCTTGAAGGCATTTATATCAATTAGAGTGCTTAATTTGAGGGTTTTTTGTAGATCGTTCCATAAGGTAGGTAGCACGAAGCTTATGGCTGCCCTGCCGAAGCGGGATTTTGCTTTGGGAACTTTAAGTGTAATAGCTGAGTAACTTCTTAACGTGTATTTCCCAATTACACTCAGGGGAAGACAGCAGGAGATATAGTAAGGCAGCTTATTAGAGATGGCTCTATAGGTCCAGAGAGCGGAGTTTCTGTGGCGCCTGAACTTTAGTGATGTCCACCCCACTGCCACATATAGGGTACAGTGATGCATGTTGAAGGGAAGTCCCATTATAAACCTCAGTGCTCGATGGTAGAGTGTGTCCAGTTTAGCCATGTAAGAGTTGGGGCATTGGCAGTAGAGGAAATCAGCGTAAGCAACCAGTGATAGGAAATCCATTTTTCATGTAACATTTCTGGACTTGTAGAGCATGTTCTGTGCTAGTAGCAATAAGATTAGGCATGAAATCATTTGAAAACAGTGGGCCAAAGATAATTTTTTGATCCTGGTGGTGGCAGGGCATGACATAACATCACGACTGAGACCAGATTTCTGTCTCAATTTGCTGTAACATTTTTTATGAAACATTTCTGGACTTCTAGGGCCTGTTTAGCACAGGTAGCAACAAGCTGAGGCATGAAATCATTGGCAAACGGTGCTAGATGCTTAATTTTGAGATCTGTGAAATGGGGGGCACCATTTAACATTAGAACTGAGACCATATTTCTGTCTCAATTTACTGTAACATTTTTATGAAACATTTCTGAACTTCTAGGGCCTGTTTGGCACTAGCAGTAACAAGATGAGGCCTGAAATCATTGGTAAACAGTGGCAGAAGCTTCATTTTGAGGTCCGTTAGGTGGGGGGGGGGACACCATTTAACATCAGGACTGAGACCAGATTTCTGTCTCAATTTATTGTAAGATTTTTATGAAACATTTCTGGACTTCTAGGGCCTGTTTGGCACTGGCAGTAACAAGATGAGGCCTGACATTCTTGGTAAACAGTGGCGGAAGTGTTATTTTGAGATCTGTGAGGTGGGGGCACCATATAACATCATAACTTAGACAATATTTTGTCTCAAGTTACTGTAACAATTTTATGAAACATTTATGGACTTCTAAGGCCTGTTTTGCACTTGCAGCAACAAGATTAGGCCTGAAATCATTTGAAAACAGCACACCAAACAGCATTTTTTAGTCCGGGTAGTGGCAGGGCATGATATAACATCATGACTGAGACCAGATTTCTGTCTCAATTTACTGTAACATTTTTTATGAAACATTGCGGGATTTCTAGGGCCTGTTTGGCACTGGCAGCAACAAGATGAGGCCTGAAATCATAGGTAAACAGTGATAGAAGCTTCATTTTGAAGTCTGTGAGGTCGGAATACACCATTTAACATTAGGACTGAGACCAGATTTCTGTCTCAATTTACTGTAAAATCTTTTGTGAAACATTTCTGGCCTTTTAGGACATGTTTGGCACTGGCAGCAACAAGATTAGGCCCGAAATCATTTGGAAACAGTGGTCCCAAACAGTATTTTTGGTCCTGGTGGTGGCAGAGCATGATATAATATCATGGCTGAGACCAGATTTCTGTCTCAATTTACTGTAGCATTTTTTATGAAAAAGATCTGGACTTCTAGGACCTGTTTGGCACTGACAGCAACAAGGTGAGGCCTGAAATCATTGGTAAACAGTTGCAGAAGCTTCATTTTGAAGTCCATGAGGTTGGGGGGACACCATTTAACATCAGAATTGAGACCAGATTTCTGTCTCAATTTACTGTAACATTTTTTATGAAACACTTCTGGACTTCTAGGGCCTATGTGGCACTGGCAGCAACAAGATGAGGCCTGAAATCCTTGGTAAACAGTGGCAGAAGCTTCATTTTGAGGTCTGTGAGGTGGGGAGACACCATATAACATCAGGACTGAGACCAGATTTCTGTCATATTTCTCTGAGGATTATATTTTTCATGAGGGGAGTGGACTGGAGACTGAGGAGGGATTCCAGTTAGCATTTCTTGCAAACGCACAACAGGTATCAAGTACTAAAACCAGATCTATGTTTAACTTTGCAGGAAAAGCACTTGGTTCTGGGCTTGCTGTGTGTTACCTCTTTGGAATGTTGTACACAACAATAAGTGACACAACATCATGTAGCATTGGGACACATTTTTTTCATATGCACAATACTTGAGATTTTTGGATAGGAGGAGGAAACTTGTTAAAGAGCAGGTGACTCCTTCAAGATAACTGTCATAAAATATAATATTTACCAGCAATTCAGTTGCATTCCACATGTATGAAGTTTGCAAAGGAAAGGCTGTCACCTGCCTAAGACTGTCTGCTGCCAGGGCCATTAGCACACAGTCTGTATTTTTTGAATTCAAATACCTCATGTGAGTTGTTTCAACTCAAAGTAAGGAATACTCACAACATTAGAGATCCATGAAGTGCACTTTCTTTATTCCAGTGTGGCAAGTAAACAGTGTAAAAAAAACATTCCTTGTACGTAACATAAAAACACCCACTCCTTCAAAGTACTGTACTTCCTGATACATCATGGGTTATGCCACACTGACCTTACATGTTTCACACATGCATGCTTTCACACACAGAATGCATGCATGTGCGAAATGCATGCGTCAGGTGTGACATAAACTGTAATTTATCAGGAAGCATGGTGCCTTGAAGGAGCGGGCATTTTTATCTTAGTTATATGGAAGCACTTCTAACATTGTTTACTTGCCACACTGAAATAAAGCAAAAACACTTTATGGATATGTACTGTGGTGAGTACTTCTTGGTTTGAGTTGAAGCAACTCATACAAGGTATTTGAATTCAAAAAAATACTGACTGTGTGCACATAGCCCTGGCAGCTGACATCCTTAGGCAGGGACTGGCCTTTCCTTTGCAAACTCCATATATGTGGAATGCAACTGCATTACACATAATTATGTTTTTAAAAGTAATTTTGGAGGTGTCACCAGCTCTATCAAGTAACACCAGAAATAATAAGGGAATATGGTGTTTATTAGGGAAGGGGTAGAAGGATAGAATACAGAATAAATATAACAAATGACAGGCAGGATCAGGAGGACAAGGGTAATACAATCAGCTGAGATAAGTAAGAAAGCAAGAGAACAAGAAAAGGGACTGAATTATATAGGGAGCAGAAGACCGGAACAAACACAACAGCAATGGTCAAAAAATTATTTTACATTCAAAACAAATAAAAAAGAGGACTTGAGGATGTAAGATTTCAGAGGGCAGAAAATATTTTTTGGTTGTTTTTATTTTTTTTTCCGGGGGGAAGGGACATACAAAGAACTGAATAGAGGATATAAAAATAAAAACCAAAAAGACAAATTGGAGATCATGTGATGGCCCTGTAGCGGAGACAACTCTGCCGATAGGCTCCCCTTCCTGAATGCCAAATTCATTTTAAAAACTAGTGATAATTTGACCAACTAAAACTAAAGACAGAGTGCACAGGCGTTTTGCAGCTTTATCTCTAATCCGGAGGGGAAATTCCTTGTAAAGCGGCTGCATTTTGGTTGGTCTGCCAGGAGTGGAATCTGGGCCTACTGGCGGCATGGAGGCCGGAATGAGACAGGCTCCCCCAACTCACACTCCACCGCTAACGCCGGAAAAGGAGCCAAAAAGACTGAAAGGCCAATCCGGAGCTCCAGCTAAGTCCTCAGCTGCAACACCTACAGCTCAATCAAATACTCCTTTCTCCGAAAAGAAATTCATGGAGGAACTCCTGCCGTTTAAAACTGCCCTACAAGAGCTGACCTCTGAGCTAAAATCCCTTTGAGGGACCTTGCTGAAACCAATAGAGCCATTTCCGACACTTCTGCAAGGGTCTCTTCATTAGAAAGCTGGAAACAATCTACAGATGCTGAAATGACTACTTTAAGGCACAGGCTGCACAAGACGGAGTCTAAGTTAGAAGACTTAGAAGGTCGAAGTAGAAGAAATAATATACTTATATTTGGCCTTCCTGAAGAAGCTGTGGGTTCGATGCCAATTATCTTTCTGCAAAAGTTGCTCACCAAAATAGCAGGGCCATCCCCCAATAACACCACCTATATTATTGAAAGAGCACATCGCTCATTACGACCAAAGCCTGGAGCTGGGAAACCACCTCGCCCTCTTATTTTGAAGTTTCTGAATTATCTGGATAAATCCCATGTGCTGGGTTAAGTGAGAGATATGCACCAGGTTTTATGGGAGGGCCAACAACTCCCATTTACCCAGGACCTTCCTGCTTCTATTAGGCAGCGGCGTGCCGAATATCACCCCATGGTGGCAAAATTGATGGCTGCAGGGATAAAATACAGGGTCCAGTATCCTTCATGCTTTGCAGTTCTTATCGCTGGATCCTGGCACAACTTTGAATCGGCTGAATAAGCACTCCCAGCTCTGCAATCCTTACTCCCGGATCTTTTTGCAGCTCGTTGAGGGCTTACCTCTGTTAAGAAGGCCTGGCCAATTCATTCTTGAAAGTACATCACGAATGTGCACAAGACGGTTTGCAGCACTTTGGCCAATATGCTGAAGGGACACAAGAAGGCAGCAAAGCTCTATGGAAATTTGTTTCTTTTAGTTGAACACTCTCAGTAGATGGGTTGTTATTAGAGCCCTCTTACGATTAAGCTTATAAAGATAACTGCTGGTTTTTCAGTTGTGAAGATTTGTAATGTTAGGTTGGCTTAAATATACTTTAAGCATAAGGAGAGCCACTCCCGCAGTTTCAGGAGGAGTGCGGCTGAATAAGCTGAGAAATATTTTAACTCTCCTTCGGAGATTTTCTCTTTCTGGTTTTTGTGACTCTTTAATATATATTTTTTCAATATAAAGGAGTTGGCTGTTTGGGGAGGAGGGAGCTTAGCAGTGAAAACAGACAACAGGGCGTTACATGCCACAGAAAAGGATGGGGGGTAGCCACAGCCGCGTATAGTTGCTATCTGTGGATAGCTTTGATATTAAAGAAGGCAGTTACATGTTGGTGCTCTGTACTTCATATATTTAAGTTGTTTCTTTCTGCAAGGACTGTGGTAGATGGGATTAGAGATTTATTTAGAGACAAAGTTACTTACAACTTTATTTTAACAGATACAAAGTTCTTGTCAGGGTTACTTCGAATAGGGATGGGGTATTATGGTTATGGGGAAGTTGCGGGTAATAGGGAGGGGGGTATGGGATTAGGGTAATAGGGTTGTCTGCCACCAAGAAACTAAAGGTTAAACTTTATTTGGGTAGTTGCTCATGGTTGTATATCTATAGAGTTTACGACTTTCTATTATATTATATTAGTATATATGACGGGGTTTAAATATTGCTCCTGGAATATAAAGAGCAAACCCGGCTAAATGAACTAAATCCTGCTTCATCTTAAAACCCTACAAATTGATGTAGCTTTTCTGAAGACACATCTTAAACCTGCATGTATTCATTATTTCTGTAGAAACTTGGTGGGACAGGCCTATGGGGCCGGCAAAGATTCTAAGAGAAGAGGAGTAGTTATTCTAATTGCGCGTAGAGTTCCCTTCTGACTTTTACAAGAAGTTGCAGATCCTGAAGGCAGATTTATTATTGTGAGGGGCTTGTTGGTCCATACGGAGGTTATATTGGGTTCAGTCTATGGACCCAACTCAGATGATCCCGAATTATTTGCTTCTCTAATGATTACACTTGCTCCCTGGTCCAAGTTCCCAATGTTGCTCGGTGGGGATTGGAACCTGGTGCTTTCAAATACACTGGATAGGTCTGGTCGAACCAGATTAAGGCCTTCTTCTGGCCAAAAAGCTATACATGAGTTAATGCTCTCTCTGGGTTTTTCTGACCCATGGAGGCTTATGCATCCCGAAGATAAGAAATACTAATTTCACTCTCTTCCACACAACACTTTCTCCCACATAGATTTTTTTCCTTTGATAGTAGACCATATTTCAGGGGTCTCCATAATATATTATTCATCTAAGGCTATCTCATATCATCTGTTGGTTAATCTACAATTAAATCTTTTACCAAATGTACATAGAGACAGAATCTGGAAGCTTAATAATCAGCTTTTAAAGATAGATGAGTATGTTCATACAATTCAAAATTTCATTAAAATTTACATGGAGCTTAATGCCTCATCAATGCCTGAAAAAGACCTTCTATGGGGATACCTGAACTGTGCATTGAGTGGAGAATTAATCCGCTTGGCGACCAAATGTAAGATACAAAAGACCACTGCTCTCTCCTCAAAATTGGACCAGATAACAGAACTAGAGAGATCCCTCCCTCTCTCCTTCCTCTCCAGTGGAAGACTGAATCAAACTTGAATCTCTCCGTGCACAATATAATAAATTACTAGCGGAAAAAACAGAGTTCCTGCTGCTTCGTTCCAAAATTTCCTATTTTGACCAAGGCGAGAGGGCAGGGAAATTGTTAGATTTGCAACTACGCACCCAATTAGCTGATAGAATTATTCCCTCTATCTATTCTTCCTCAGGTGAGCTTCTCAACTCCCCCCCAGAAACTGTGAATGCCTTTTGTGAGTACTATCAGCAACTATATTCTGCCCTGACAAATGACCACCTCTCCCAACAACTAGAGTTGTTTCTCCAAGACATAAACCTTCCAGTATTAACTGAATCCCAGATTGATAAACTAAAAAGTTCTATTACTTTATCAGAGATCTGTGAAGCTATTGACTCCCTCCCTGGGCCTGATGGTTTTACAACCAACTTTTATAAGGTGTTAAAGGAAACTATAGCCCCTATACTATTGGAGACATTCCACTATATATATGAGAATGGGCTATCGGATACTTCCCTGTCTCTCGCCACTATTGTGGTACTCCTGAAACCTAACAAAGACCCTCTATGAATAAGTAATTATAGGCCCATTTCCTTCATTAATGTAGATCTTAAAATCCTTGCAAAAGTTCTTTCCTCCAGACTTAGTCAAGTATGGGAACATCTTATTAGTACAGAACAAGTTGGATTTATCAAAAACAGATTTTCTTCAGAACATCTCAGGAAACTAGCCTATCTTTTTTCTGCATCCAGGGATTTGGACACACCAGCAGCTCTTGTATCCCTGGATTTAGAAAAAGCTTTTGATATGGTGTCGTGGGAATATATTTTTCTGTTACTTTCCAAATATCATATACCTCAGGAATTTATGCAATGGGTCAAAACATTATATGCAACACCGACTGCTCAAATTCAATGCAATGGTGTTTTGTCTACCCCCTTTACCTTGTCACAAGGTACTCGGCAGGATGCCCTCTCTCCCCTTATCTTTTTAATCTTTACTTAGAACCTCTTATTAGGAAAATTAACCTTTCTCCGCTTGTAAGGGGCATACAAATAGGATACCAGGAATATAAAATATCAGCATACGCAGATGACTTACTGCTACATATTTCTAATCCTGCTCAATCCCTCCCTGCGATATTCCAAATTATAGCACAATTTGAGTCTTTCTCAAATTATAAATTAAACCTGATGAAAACAGAATTTCTTCCCCTTAACAAATATACTATGAAGGCTGATGTTGCTCATATGGGTTTACAATGGAATCCCGTGAAACTGAAATATCTTGGGATTTACCTCCATCCTTCTTTGAAAGTCATGAAGCAACTTAATTTAGAAGATCTCATCAACACTTTAACAGAAGACTTCAAGCATTGATCAAAATTGCTACTAACTTTGTGGGGGCGTATGAGCATTATCAAAATGAACATGCTACCACATCTGTTATTCCCATTACAAATGCTTAACCAGGCTCTTCCTTATTCATGGTTTTCTCAAGTCCATGGCATTCTTAGTAAATTTTTATGGCACAGCAAAAAAGTCAGAAGAAACCATCTTAAATTAACCAGATGAAAACTAGACAGTGGCCTTTCAAGCCCCAAATTTTTATATATATTATTTAGCAATCCATTTGGCTAGAATTTGTCATTAGTTACAGCCTACACAATGTGATGATTATCTGCCTCCTTGGGTTAGGATTGAGCAGGACCTCTGTGAAAAATTCGGTATGGACCCGAAGGGTCTACCCTTTATTCCCCTTAAAAGGCTTCCAAAACCCTTGCAGACCGCTCCCTTAAACTCTTTAATTCAGGCACAACAGCAGTTAAGTGTTCTTCTCAAGACAGACAGGTATAAGGATATAGCACAGCCTTTGTTCTCTAATCCTAATTTGTTAATAGCTGGCAAAACCAATTAAAATTCAGTTCTTCTGGCCACAAATAGGTATAGAGAGGGTGGAGCAACTAGTGAAAGAACAAAAAATGATTTCTTTTAAGGAAGGCTGTTCCCTTTTTAAATGGGAAAACATTTCTATTTTTAAATACCTCCAGTTATCTCACATGCTGATGCAGTATTTTGGGACAGGAACTTGGTCTAGTTCTTTGTTTAGTGTATTACTCCCATACCTGGAGGCTATCCTGTCCTCTAATTTAATATCCTACTCCTATAATTTTATTCTAACGACAGTGACCACTTCCAGACAACCAGAGATTTTATCAATGGCATAGTGCCACTCAGGTATCCTCTAGTCCCAGGGACTGGTCCTCAATTTGGGCTCATCTATATAAATATATTAAATGGGATAGATATAGATATATGCAGTTCTGCATAATACATAATCTATATTACACTCCCTTCAAAATACATCAAATAGGTATTCTATCTACTAATCAGTGCTCTAAATGTCACCAAGCTTCAGCAGATCTAACTCATATGTTATGGTCCTGCGAAAAGATTGCTCCCTTTTGGCGTAGCATTGCATGCAGGTTGGACCCATCATTGGCTCTGTCAAGTAGTTTTAATATGGAAACTTACCTCATAGGTGATTAAACATCAGTACCAGGAGGCAACCAGAGAGCTCACATGGCACTAATTTCAGCATGTGCTAAAAAAATCATATTAAGACACTGGTTAGATTCAACTACCCCTAATTACTTGGAATGGTTCAAAGAAATGATGTTTGCTTTACAGGCCGAGTCCACAATAGCTAGATTGTCAAATTGCATGGGTAAATATAGGAAAAGATAGGAACCTCTCTACACCCTTCTCTCAATTAACAATTTTTTGAGTTTTCAAATCTAATCCTCCTTTCTCTCCTTTTTGAGGAGAACTCTGGGACACTGACCCACTAGAAAATTTAGTTCAAGTGGCTTTCTTTGTTCTACTCAGCAGACTCATTATTCGCATCCCCATCCGGCTTTTATATTTTGAAAGTAACCATAATCATGTGAAATAGAAACTGGTGGCAGACCAGGGTGGGTGGATTATGGGTGGGGGGTGGGAGGGGTGTTTATGAGCAAGCAAGCAACAAATAGTTGAGGTTTCTTTCTTTTCTCTTTTTTTTTTATTTCTTGGCAGGATAGAGATGATATATGTATTAAAGTATTAATACTTGTCTTGTTTCTCTATGTCAAAAATCTATATTTTTTTTCTCTTATGTAAATGATATTCTTAATTTCTGATTGTTGTGATTGTTCTTTTAACTGCTTGCTTATCAAAAGACAATAAAGCATATTAAATTAATAAAAATACAAATTAATTAGTGCTGACATATTAACTGCCAGTGGGGCCACCACACAGTTTGGCCAGGATGCCCAGGATTTTATCTACAGCACCCAGAAATTTTGCCATCTCACCATGGGCATCATTAAATTCCTAATGGTATTCATTAGACTCCTGCTGAAGCTGTTGGGCTTCAGACAGGACTGCAGATAACTCTACTTGTGTCATTGGTAGGGCAGGGGCTGCCTGTGCTGCTGCTGCTCACTGTGTACAGAAGAGGCACTGGCGGGGTGGTGATGCTGATGTAGACTGCTGCTGTCTGCTCCTGCGAGCCCTGTGCAGATGGCTAACAGGCCCAGCCACACCTCCCTCCTGATCACCCCCTTCTGTGCAGCCCCTTTCATTGCTCCCCACAGCTGCTGTTTATGCTGCTGCCACCTCCTGTAGTTTAAGGTCCCACTGAAGTGGGTGGTGTTGCAGCATGTGGCTCCTCTGCCCAATTGTGCTGAAGTGGGAACCCAGCTTCCCATGATGGATGTCCTGCCCATATAGATTTCAGGTCACCACTGGGTCACCTGCAGAACTTGCTAAAAGAAAATACCAGGCAGGTGAACATCTGGGTTGCCGGCACCGGGGTGGGATGCCAGATGATGCCCAGGCACTGTCTCCTCCTGCTGCTGAAGAGGTGCCATGGTTTCCTGCTACTGCTGCTGGTGTGGAGAAATCATGGTCTCCTGCTACCAGGGAGGGGACACAGTTCTCCTGCTGCTGTGATGGAGGGGCCACACTTGCCTCCTGGTGCAGTGGAGGGGGCCACAGTCTGCGGCATGGTCTCCTTCTGCTGCTGCTTGGAAGGGGGCACAGTCTCCTGCTGCTGGGTGCTGAGGCCAACAGCCTCCTGCTCCTGCCATTGTGGGATTTCCTTAATATTAGTGGTCTGAAATGCATGCCTGTCAAGGTGGTGAACAGGTGCCCCACTGCATCTACCATTACTTTCCATTCTTTTCTGGCCAACAATTCAAACGAAACAAAAAAAAAGGGAAAGAAAGAGAGATAGAGACTCTGAGATAGAGAGAGCAAGAGAGAGACTGGGGGGATCACACACACACACACACACACACACACACACACACACACACACTCTACAGATACTAAAATGTGAAATAAGACAAAGACAAACAAGAAGCAGAAAAATAGCACAAATAAAGTGATTTATCACAAAGTTCACTATCTGCAGTCACAGGGCTCTGAGATGCTGCCTGCTTCCTCTACAGACACATAGTACAGGAAACTAAGCACTCATGTGACCAGCAGAGAGAAAAGACCAAGTTTGCAGAATTTCACATTATAGAAATACAAGGTGAAATTTAAGGTGAAACTGGGTGGCGAAATTTCACCAAAAGGCCATAATTACATGAAATGTTTCGCTGGGTGAAATTGGTGATTTTGACAAGACTTTGCTGGCGGAATATAATTTCTCAACATTTCTAATCCTTGGGGTATCAAAACCACTCCCATTCAGTTTGCAGTTCTCATGTCCTAAGAATGCACTTAAGACCACACTGTCAACCATAATGGTCTCAGTGGCTGTGTTAACATACAGAATATTGCAGCATTTTGACCTACGCTGCAGCATTACTGCATCACATCTTGGCTGGTGCCACTGTATGTATGTACAGTACAGAGATTTAAAGAGCAATTAAAAATGGATCACATTTACACTTAAAAACAGAGCTCAAGGAATTTCATCAATCTAACAATTTCCATCACTAAGCACTATATTAAGAGAAGCTGGCAGCTTAACACACTGTTGGTAGTAGAGAAGACAGTAACTTAACATACTGTTGCTAGAACATGCACATTTTGCCACAGCAAATAGATCCAGTTTATCAGATGAATACAATAACTTGTATACAGTACTTTACTGTGTCTAGATTCTGAGCTACGAAATTTATTTTGAAGTTGTAATAACCATTTAAATCTTTGGGCATCTAGACTGGTGCAATCCAACAGTGAATGTTTTTATACTGAGTTATTTTGCTCTCTGCAGCTGCAGCCTTGTGCCTCAGACATGAAACACTAAAACCTCCACCAGTCACTTGATTTAGCAATAATCCCCAAACAAAATTTACACAAAGCTTTTCTATCATCACATTATCATGGTACTTTAGGTGGTATTCTGTCTCATCTCCCTCAGTAGCCGCCTTAGAAATTTTCAAAGGAGAAAAATCAGACAAATTTGCTCTGTCTTTACCAAGATCTGTCAGCCAGATGTTGAATGACATCAGTATATAATTTAAATAAGATATATGGACAACTTCCACCCAGATGTGCACCAGTCCATTCTTTTTAAATATCTCAAACCATGGTATGAGGCTATTTTAATGGTAGATTCTATCCAACATTGCTTTGTTAGCCTTGAGTCTTCCATATCTAATAGTCTGTCCCAATATGCAATTGCTCTTTTGTGTGTCTTATATTCCAGTGGCTTCATATTTGATCCTGGCCTAAGGGCAGCTGAGGGAGAATTTCCAGGTACTGTAGTCCCAAAACAGTTCTTAGGAAATAATTCTGTTTTTGTTCTAGCAAAGACAAATTACTTTGTACTCCCCAGACTTTGCTTCCACATAGAAACATAGAATTTGATGGCAGATAAGAACCACTTGGCCCATTCAGTCTGCCCATTTCTTCCTACCTACACTATTACCACAGACCGTACCTGATCTACAGGTTTCTCCCTCCTTCCTTCCTTTCCACTATCATTCCTTTGTGCTTATCCCATGCATTCTTGAACCACACCACATTTTTCTCCATCACCACCTTCGCTGGAAGGTTTTTTCAGGAATCCACCACTCATTCTGTGAAGAAGTACTTCCTCACATCTCTCCTAAATGTACCCCTGTCCAGCATCTTAACATGTTCTTTGTTCTTGACCACCTTTCATCTGAAAAATACTTCCCAACTGTACTTTATTTAACCCTAGAAGTATTTAAAGGTCCCTATTCTATGCCATCTCTCCCTCCTCTTTTCCAGGGTGTACATATTGAGAACGTTTAGTCTCTCCTCAGAGGGTTTTTGATGCAGACTCAGCATCATTTTAGTTGCCTTCGTCTGGACCCCTTCAATTCTATGTTCTTTCAGAGATGTGATCTCCAGAACTGGACACAGTACTCTAGGTGGGGTCTTACCAGCAATCTATACAGAGGCAAAACCACCTTCCTCTTTCTGCTGGTGATACCCTCCCTGTGAAACTCAACATCCTACTAGCCCTCTTGACTGCCTTGTTGCACTGCCAGCCCACCTTTAGGTCATCAGATATGATTACCCCCACTCCAGCTAGGTGGTCATCAATATCGTTCCACCCATTTTGTACTCTGCCCCTGGGTTTTTGTGCCCTAAATGCATTATTTTGCACTTTTGTACATTGAGACCTAGCTGCCATACCCTTGACTACTCTTCTAGTTTTCTCAAGTCTCTGCTTATCCTTTCCACACACAAACACACGCACCCCAGAGTGTCCAACATATTGCAGATTTTGGAATCATCTGCAAAGAAGCTGACCTTCCCTTCTAACTCATCTGCAATATCACTTAAAAAAATATTAGAGAGGACTGGTCCCAGCATTGATCACTTAGGCACCCTGCTGGTCAGCCTCCCTTCCTCAGAGTGAACTCTGTTTACCACCACCCTTTATCTCCTATCCCCTAACCAATTTCTTATCCAGTTTGCCACCATTGGACCCATTTTAAAACTACCCAGGTAGTTTACTAGTCTCCTGTGTGGAATGGTGCTGAAAGCCTTAAAGAAATCTAGGTAGGCCATGCCCACCAGCCCACTCTGTTCAAAGTCTTTTGTCACACAGTCAAATAAATCTATCACATTCATTTGACATGACTTTATCCCTGTAAAATTCTGCTGCTTCAGGTCTTGTAAACCACTGGATTCAAGATATTCCATGAGTTTTCCCTTCAGCAGTGATTTCTTCTGCTTTCTCACCACCAATGTCACGCTGACTGGCCTATAATTGCTAGCCTCCTCCCTTCTATCGATTTTCTATAGAGGACTACACTCGCACTCCTCCAGTCCTCCAGAACCGCTCCTGTTTCCACCAGTTTAATAGAATTGTCAGAAGTGCAGCCAGTATTTCTCTGAGCTCCCTCAATACCCTTGGATGCATCTTGTCTGGCCCCATTGCTTTGTCCACCCTCAGATTACAAAGTCCTTCAGAACTCTTTCCTCCAAAACAAGGACAAGTGTCCATCTTCCTTCCTCTAAAGCTCTTGTTACTTTTTTTGTGCCCCCTCCCCTTTTCCTTCCTCTGTGAATACTGAACAAAAGTATTTGTTAGGATGTCTACCTTTTTCTGGTCCCACTCTACACAGTCCCCCATCCTTTTTAACCTTACAATATCACCTCAGTCTTCCTCTCTTCTTTTACCTACCTGAAAAATGTCTTGTCCTTTTTTGTTACCTCTTGGGCTATTCTCTGTTCATCTTGCACCTTTGTGCTTCTTACTGCTTTCCCTGCCTCCCTCTGTTTACCTTGATCCACTTACCTATCCTCTTCCCGCTGCATCTTCTTATACCTTCTGAATGCTACCCTTTTAGCCTTTACCTTTTTACCAATCTCTTTTGAGAACCATAGCGCTCTCTTTTTCATTTTACTTTTGTTCACTTGTTTGATTTAGAGGTTTGTTGCTTTTACTATACTCCCTTGTAGCTTCACTCACTGCTCCTCCACTACACCCAGGTCATCCTGTCCTTCCAGGTCATCCCTGAGGCATTCACTCATCTTTATAAAATCTGCTGTCCTGAAATCTAGGACCCTTGTCCTTGTGTGGTTCAAATCCACAGCCATTCTTATATTGAAACACACCATGTGGTGATCACTGGTCCCCAGGTGGCCTCCCACCTTGTCTGTAATACTGTTCCTGTTAGTGAGTACCAAGTCAATTATTACCCCATCACTAGTGGGTTCACTGACTAGTTGTCTGAGGAACAGCACCCTGCAGAGAGTCCAGGATGCTCCTGATTCTAGCTGAAACTGCTGCTGCTAGGAGGCCCCAATCTACATCTGGCAGACTGAAATTTCCCATCAACAGCACCGCCCCCTTCTCTACCATCTTGCCAGTGGCTTCTGCCAGTACCTTATCTAATTCCTCCCTCTGTGCTGGAAGTCTGTAGATCACTTTAGTGTAAATAGTGGATCCATTCCCCATCTCTAGGGTGATCCGCAGTACCTCTGCCTCCCCGTAAACTCAGCATCTCTGTCTCTCCTACGCTTTCCCTCACATAAAGCACAACATACCCTCCATTCCTTCCCATCCTACCCTATCCTTCCTGAGCAGAGTATAACCTTGTATGGCCATGTCCCAGTCATGAATTTCAGTGCACCATTACTCGGTAATGGCCACAATAACCAGGCTGTCCTCTGCCATTATGGCCTCTAGGTCTAGAATCTTATTTCTCAGACTTCTAGCATTCACACACACTGCCTTTCATGTTTTGTCTCCAGTCTGCTTGTTGCCCACCTTTTTTCCTTTTTGCCCTCCCTCCTTCTCCTCTCTCTTTTTAATGCTCCCATTCCCTTCCACCTTTATCTCTACCACCCTGCGTCCTTCATTTATTTGCACCCTGTAGGATTCCTTTCTGCTTGGGTTCTCCTTACTCTCTTCTTTAGCCTAGGGGGGCAGTTTCCACCTTCCTAATTCCTTCTGCCATCTACTCCAGCTAGTTTAAATGTTCATCAAAGTAACATTTAAACCATCCACTGAGAACTGCTGTTCCCCTTCCAGTTGGATATAGGTCATCACCCCAGCATGGGCATTTATTCTCCCAGGTGGATCCCCAGTCCCTAGTGCAGCTTAACCCTTTCTCTCTGCACAATTCCTTCATCCATGAATTGAAGATCCTGGTATGGAGATCCTTCTCCTTTCCTCTGTCATAGACTAGAAGCACTTCAACAAAAACCACTGAGTTAGCTACCTGTCTAAGACATCTCCCCAACTCCCTAAACTCCCCTGCACTAACCCAGCCCCCTCAATAGCCAGATGATTAGTCCCCAACTGGAATATGACATCCTGCTCTCCATCCCATCCTGCTGCCCTAGTAATCCTCACAATTCACTTCCCATCTCTTCGGGTCATGGCACCAGGTAATCACTTAACTTACTCCCCCCTTTCTAGTCCCAAATCTAGTCCCCTTACAGTTGAGTACCCCTCCAGAAGTTGCTTCTTCCTCCTCTGGGATCCACTACCACCTTCCTTGCGTCTCTACTGCAGCACACCCACATCCTCCTGTTCACTAGCACAGGTGCCTCCTTCTAACAGTCCTACCCCCCCCCCAGAGCAGCATAATAAATACATGGTGGTGCCAGTTTTGTGGTTAAACTTTTTATTGAAATTTTTAAATAAAACAGAACAAACAGGTTATATGGTACAGAATTAAAAACATTTGGTGTGCATAAAACTACTGATAAATCAGCATGTACCATATAGAGTAACATGGTGAGATCATGTAACATGACACTTAGCCCTTGCAAGTGAAAGTATACTGAGCCAAGGAACATTATATTAAAAAAAGGGACACATGTAACAAACTGGTCAGCCTAAGCAAGTAGTACACAATCGATAATCCATGAGGGTATGAAAACAGACCCAGTTATGAATAAACATTAACATGAACTGCAGTTAAAACCAATAAAAAAAGAACACACAGCAGTCAGGTTGAGATTAGTAGTAATATCTGTCATACAGAAGGGTCAGCCAGAAGGGAGTATACATTGGATCTATCAAGATGGGATTCTGATAGGGTATTGTGACACCATTTGAAATTCAGGAAAGGAGACCACCACCTGTCGAAGTCACCCAAAGTGTTGGAGGCAAATTTGGATAGTCTCGCGTAAGTGGCTAGTTACCCGACCACTAGAAGTCACTCAGAAACAAAAGGACATTTATCTGATCTCCAGTTGATCAGCAAAAATCAGATGGTGGCTGGCCCCACTGCAGTTATCCAAAGAGCACCAGGGTCAGATTTATGTGTAGCAGGGGAGGCTCAGCCCAAAAGCAAGAGAGGGGCCTCCACTGGGGTCATATTCTCCAGAAAGTCTTGAAATATATCTGTAATATGTTTCCAAAATGGCTGCATGGAAGAGCAAAATCACAGGATATGGTATAGCTGGGCACCAGGTTGGTCACAATGGCAGCAATGATCATGATTAAAAAGGCACATCTTGTGTTAAACATGAGGAGTTCTGTACCATCTGGCAAGAGTTTTATTTTTAATTAACCTGCTCCGGCCATCTCTACAGGCCCTGTGTATGCTAAGCCAGCAGTTATCCCATGGCTTCTCTGAAATGACACAGTGCAGTTATTTCTCCCATTGCTGTTTGGCCAGTAAGAATGAGTTAGGAAGACTATCCCGTAAAGCCTTATACATACAGATGACCCTGACCTTGGTAATGGTGTACCATTTACTTAAAAAGGGAGAGACCCAATGAAAGGGACTGGGGAAGGAATATTTGTTGAGCAGAGTGGTACCAGTTGAGGAATGTACCTTTGTTTCTGCACCCCACCCTTCCAGAGCCCACCATAGTCCTGAAGTTCCTCCTCCTCCTCCTCCCTGCCATCCTCTGAGGTAATGGTGACAGACTTGGTGGCCCCTGGGTGGGGGAAGAGGTTCCCAAATCCTAGCCAACTCAACCTGTAGCCTAGTGACCTCCTCCCTCAACCCAGAGAGGTGTATGCAGATGGGGCAGCATTACAGTCTACAGAAGGTCTCTGTGAAACCTGCTGCCCAACAGCCACTGTACTGCGCTACTCCCAGCATTCTCAATATCTATTCCCCCTGTGTTACCTGGAAATACTTTTTTTTGCCCTTACTCCTGATATAGTGTTTCTAGTTTTCCTTTTTTTGTTTGCTTTTTATTTGTGTTCCTCCATGCTTTGTTTAAATATTTCTATACTCCTACCCTAGATTAGTATTGCTCCTATTTCCAGTTTTGGCTTACCTTTGACCTTCAGCTGTTCCAGCAGTGACTGTTACACAGTAGTGAAAAGGAGCCCTGCCTTAGTTGATTGGCAGAGTGCCCTGCTCCTGTGCTTCCTTCTGCTGATGCCTATGATGCCAGTTACCTCTTCCACTCCTTCTCTGTTCCATTCACTCGTAGGGACACGAACATGTAACTTAGCATTAGCTTTTGCTTCAAATGTCTTTTTAATGGCAAACTATGAGTTATCTATAAAACAAATTAGCAAATCTAAAGAGTGAATTGGTTGACAGGGTAGCATTTTGTTTTACATTAGTTAGACGCACATTCCAATTTAATATTCTGTCAAATATGACAACCAGAAAGCAATATTGGGAACTGCTGAAAAATAGAGATTACTAACTGATCACTTCTTGTGTGTAAAGTATTTACCAACATAAAACATAATTTTGCTTTTTTTACATTAAGATCTAAATTATTTTTTTAAGCTTTATTTCCATTGTATTCAATAAAAATCATACAACAAAGTGTAATACAAGTAAATGACATGACGTCAATGGTTTTAGACAAAGTCATAAACAACCACAGTAAATATGGGGTCAGCATTACCTATTCCTACTTGTTACTCCAAATTAGGGCTGCCACATAATTAATATACCGCTTTGAGTTCATATGGAGCCACTATTACTGCTAATTATACAGTGAAAACAACATGTCTTTGAAGCAAAAAGTGCATATAAGGTGAAACCTGCCAGTATGGCATTTAATAAGTAGTCATAAAAACTTTTCCTCTTAAATGAGCTTTCAGCAAAGCTCCTAGAGAGTAAACAACTTGGAACTGCAACCTTTAGAAAAGTATACCATTATTAGTGAGCTAATCTCAGGGCTCCAGAAGGTAACCCCCTCTACTTATTTAACAAATGTGCAAAGCCGTACTACTAGACATATTTTTAATTTTTAACATGTACCTGTGAAATTAAAATTGAGACCGCGAGAGTGATATCCATGCCTGGGTAACGGACCCTACTGCCCACTTCAGCTCCCTTTCACTACAGTAGAGGTGTGCCCCAAGGATTTACCTCTCCCAACATGACCTCTAGGTTCAAGGCACAGTGGCCACCATTTTGAAATGAGTAACATAACATATTCTGGTACTCAAGACACAGGCATTAAATGCAAAGTTAAGCAAGGTCACATCATAAAAACAAGCTAAGTTTCAAGCAATTAGGCTCAAAATGTTGTGAATTGGATCAGAAGGCAAAAGAAAACTGCCTCCCCAGTGTGGTCATGCTAATTTAGTGGAGACCCAAAGGCAAAAATAATAAACTGCACTGTCCACACTTCAGTATGACAAATAAGAAGCAGTACCACATATGGTTTTAAATGCTGCCACAGTTTAATTTAAAGTGCATAAGTAGCCATATAAAAGCCAGAGAAGAGACACACAGACCTTCTTCAAAATGGGGACGCCAAACAGATCCCACAGACAAAGCTCCAAACTGTTTCACCACTAAGGCATCACCAACGAGTGCCCAAGGTAAATGATTAAGCACTTTTATATGGAGTTCTTTAAGTCATAGTGGTCCATTTCATTCACATGACACACACACACACACACACACACACACACACACACACACACACACACGCATATCTATATGAAATACAAAATCACACATGCCCTCACAATGCAAGGCATCATGGGCTGCATATGCAAATCACCACAGAATATTATGCTAGTTCAACTTTAAGCAAAAATGCATGGTGCCGGAAGGCCTCTCATACAGTTTGCAAAGGGTGCCAACAGAAGACATAGACACGTGTTTCATCCTACTAGGACTCATCAGTATGCCGCGACTGTTTGACACCCCAGTCTAATGAACCAGCTACTCTAAGATGGTCTATCTGGGTTAGGTTGTGGTGAACCCAATTAAAACAAAAAAACTATTTAAAAGATGTTTAATATTCCGGTTTCTCAGGTCTTTAGGGTGATTCAACTGAGGCAGTTGTTAACTATGGTTTTTGGTACTGTTCCTCCCCACCCAGCGGCCTTTGCACTGGTATCTGAACTTTCCTCTCTTCTTGACTCCTTAGGTGTGATCTCTAAGATATATCAAGTGCTGTACCAATGGCTGTCTGGGAGCGGTAATGGCCCTACTAGCTTTTGGATTTCATTTTTTCCCCCTTATATACTTTTAATTGGCCAGCTCTCTGGATGAATTGTCATAAATATGTGTCCCAAGACAGATTACATCTTATGCAATTTCACATTTTACATAATTTATATTATACTCCAGTCAAACTGGCGAAATGGGGCCTTCTAGACACAGACAGGTGCACTAGGTGTTCCCAGGAAGCAGGATCACTCTTTCATTTATTCTGGTCGTATCCCAGGATAGCTTCGTTATGGGAGCTAATTAAAGCTAACCTGGATCCTTTATTGGGACTACAGGACTATTTTACACCTGATATCTGCCTTCTGGGAGACTTGTCTTCCATCAAGGTCAGAATCCGGAGATTTCATATATCTATGGTGGCACTTTTGGTTAAAAAAATGATTCTTAGACATTGGAAAGAAGGGACTTGTCCAACATACCAGGAGTGGACCCACAAGATTCTAACAAATCTTCACACAGAGAAGGCTATTGCAAGCCTCCAGAATAGATTACACAGATATAAGAATATTTGGGATCCCCTTCACTCTCTAATTATGTTGGCTAGGGAATAATGTGTAGATGATTTTGTTATCTTAGCTTATTCTCAGTTAACACAGATAGGTTGTTACTACAGTATATGAATGAACTGCTGTGCGGGGGTAGAGGGGGTTTGGGGGGCAGTATTGGATTGTAATGTAAACCTGTTGTTCAAATGATTATTACTGCCTCCTGTATTGTGGAAAATGTGGTGAATAAAGTTTGAATTGTAAAAAAAAAAAAAACTATTTAAAAGACAAAGAACCTCTGTGTGCAAGCACTGAGGCAATGGTTACCCCCAAAGGGCATTTGGCCAGGAAGCCAAGTTTCAAAGAAATACAAAATCACACATGTCCTCACAATGCAAAGCATCATGGGCTGCCTATGCAAATCACCACAGAATATTATGCTAGTTCAACTTCAAGCAAAAATACATGGTGCCGAAAAGCTTCTCATTCAGTTTGCAAAGGGTGCCAACAAAAGACATAGACACATGTTTCATCCTACTAGGACTCATCAGTATGCCACGTCTGTTTGACATGCCAGTCTAATGAACCAGCTACCCTAAGATGGTCTATCTCGGTTCTGTTGACACCCGTTGCAAACTGTATGAGAGGCCTTTGTGCAATACGTGCAATAATATTACCTAAGATTTTCAGATCACCTACAGATAATACATTTAAATAATGCCTATAATTATTATTGTAACACATGTATATATGTTTACATATACCTGAAGATCTACTTTCAAGCTCATACATATTTCTAATAAGAAGTCCAGTATAACCCCCATGCTAAATAGTTAAACATCAATAACTTATTTTATATTGAGTATAATGTACCTTCATATTTTAGTTTGTACAAAAGAAATGAGTATCTGTATCAATTTATAGGCACAACATATCTTAGAGGGCCACTCAGTTTAGTACCATATGACCCAAGGACTAAGACGAAGAAGTGCGGGGGAGGAGGGCACAGGGATAGACAGTAGTATCAATATGTTCCATTGTTTCAATAACTCAGCAATACATAAAAAGAACATTGTTTATATTGTATATACACAAAAATGACTAGAATACAATAATTTCATTTGACCAAAAATAATGATAGGGCAATATTATCATTCAGCCCAGGTGGTTTTAAGGCCCAAAGAGAGTATATCCAATAGGCCCCCTGTCTTTTTAGGATCAAATCTTGGTCTCCTCCCCTTGGTCCCAAGGAGACCTTCTCAAGTCCCTGGAAATTAAAAATACATTTTCCCTTGTGTTCATTTTTTAAGACATGAAGTGCCAAAGCATTGTATTCATCTCCCGTTCTGATCGAACTCAAGTGTTCACGTATTCTGTTCTTAAACATCCTTTTGGTTTTCCCCACATACATAGAACATGGAAACATATAATATGATGGCAGATAAGGATCATTTGGCCCACCTAGTCTGCTCATTTCCCTACTGAATTGGTAAACCACAGATCCTAGTTAAACAACAGCCTACTTCCTCCTACCACCCACTAGAATTGTCTTATGTCCGCCCCATGCATTCTTGAATTCCCCCACTGTTTTTGACTCCCCTACCTCCACAGGAAGGCCTTTCCATGTAGTCACAAGCCTAACTGTGAAAAAATATTTCCTGAGCCATCCTCCACTCTATCTTCAGATTTTACCCCCTTGTTCTTGCACATCTCTTTTTCTGAAAGATGCTACCTTCTTGGACTTTGTTGATTCCCTTGAGGTACTTGAAAGTTTCTATGTCCCCCCCCCGCTTTTCTTGAGGGTATACATATTAAGATCCTTTAATCTCTCTTTGTATGTCTTCTGGCACAGAACCTGTACCATTTTAACTGCCCTCCTCTGGAGAGCCTCCATCCTGTCTATGTCTTTGCGGAGATGGGGTCTCCAGAACTGCACTCAGTACTCCAGATGGGGGTCTCACCAACTGTCTGTACAGAGAGATAACAACTTCCTGTTTTCTGCTGGTGATATCTCTCCCTATATAGCCCAGTATCCCACCAGCCCTCCTTTCTACCTTCTCACATTGTTTGCCCACCTTTAGGTCATCTGATATGACTACCCCCAGGTCCCTATCCATTTTTGTTGTTGTCAGTATCTCACCCCCCCATTGTGTACTCTTCCCCTGGGTTTTTGTTTCCCAGGTGCATTACTTTGCACTTCTTTGTATTGAATCTAAGCTGCCATACATTTTACCATTCCTACAACCTTGCCAATTCCCTTCTCATCCTTTCCACCTCACCTTCTGTATCGACCCTGTTGCAGATCTTTGTGTCATCTGCAAAGAGACATACTTTTCCTTTCAGTCCTACTGCAGTGTCACTTATAAAAACAATATAGAGGACCTGTCCCAGTACTGAACCCTGTGGTACTGCAATAGTAACCCCCCTTTCTTCAGAGTGGACTCAGTTTACTATTACCCTCTGTGTCCTGTTGTCCAGCCAGTTTTTATCCAGGCTACAACCCTGAGACCCACTCCAAGACTGGCTAATTTGTGTATTAATCTTTTGCGTGGGACTGTGTCAAATACCTTGCTAAAGTCTAGGTATACCATGTCCACAGCTCCTCCCATGTCTATTACTTTGGTCACCCAGTCAAAGAAATCTATTAGATTCATCTGACATGACCTTCCCACTGTGAATCCATGCTGTCTTGGGTCCTGTGCCCCACTGGCCTCTAGGAACTCAACAATTCTTTCCTTCAGAAGTGATTCCATCACTTTCCCTACCACCTGAGGTCAAACTAACAGGTCTGTAGTTTCCTGCCTCTGTCTTGCTCCCATGTTTGTGAAGGGGAATCACATCTGTCCTCCTCCAGTCCTCAGGTACCACACCATCCTCCCATGATTTGTTAAAAAGGTTAGTCAGTGATGTCACTAGTTCTACTTTTAGTTCTTTTAGAATTCTTGAGTAAATCCAGTCAGGCCCCATTGCTTTGTCCACCTTCAGTTTTAAAAGTTCTTTCAGAGCCCTTTCTTCTGTGAATGCACAGGTATCAATCCCCCTATCCAGAGTGCTTCTATTGTTGGTTTAGGTACCTCCCCCTCCTCTTCTTTTGTGAATACTGAGCAGAAGTATTCATTCAGTATCCTGCTCTTTCACTGTCACCCTCTGCCCACCCTCCCTTCCCTTTATTAAGCCGCACTATCTGTCCCTTGGTCTTTCTTCACTCCCTAATGTACATATAATAGGTTTTATCCCCCTTCTTAACTGAGTTGGCTATCTTTTCCACAGTCTGGGCCTTTGCTATTCTGACTACCTTCCCTGCTTCCTTCTGCTTTAACAGGTACAGTTCTCTGTCCTGCTTTTTCTGTGTTTCCTTATATTTCCTGAATGCTACCTTTTCTTCCTAACTTTTCCTGCCACCTCTTTTGAGAACCATAGGCCCAGATATTCAAAAGGGTTGCGCCATGCGCAACAGGGTTGCGCATGCGTAAGTCCTACATTGCACCATTCTTCGATATTCAGCAGGAGGCAGTTACAACACTGACAACAGGTTGCGCAACAGCGCAATGCAAATGAATGCATGCTCAACAGGAGGGGGAGGAACCATGCATAAACTGCGCAACCCGATATTCAGTCGGGTTGTGCAGAGTTGTGCAAGTGCAACCCCCAACCTGAGCCTGCACAACCTTGAGCCAAAAAAAAAGGATCAAGTTGAGGCCACCCAAGGTGAGCTGCTGTATTGCAGGCGCAACACAGCAGCTGCCACCCTGGCTGGACTAACTCGGTCCTGTGCCCCCACCAGCCCGATCACAGGCAGAGCGTAAAATAACCCCCACCCACATCTCCCAAAGCCCGATCGAGGGCATACAGTATAGCCCCCCACACATCTCCAAAAGCCCGATCGCGGGCATACAGTATAGACCCCCACATCTCCCAAAGCCCAATCGCGGGCAGAATGTGTATCAACCCCCAGTGCTGATCGCGCGGGCAGAATGTAAAAGCCCCAACCGAATATCTCTCTGGTGGTCAGTGGACTGTAATGCCCGATCGTGGGCAGAATGTCAAGTTACAACCCCCAAACATCTCCCTGGTGTCTAGTGTCCCCCACCCACCACAAGCCCCTCCACTCCGCTCCCCGGCGGCGGCGGCGGCAGCATCCACCCGCCTGCCACCCGCGCGCCCATCGACTGACTGTCTGGTAGAGCTGCATGCCCATTGGTGCAGAGCTACAGCCAATGGGCATGCAGCCCTACCGTACATGACAGTCAGATTTGTGAATGAACCATTCACAAATCTGGCACTGTCATCATCAGTGTAAACTACTGCCCGTGGCTGTAGCTCCGCAAAAAGGGCATGCAGCCCTGCAGACAGTCAGTCGGCCCAGCGGCAGGCGTGCGGTGGGATGCTACCGCCCGCCCAACTGGCGGCGTGATAGTGTGGTGGGCGCAGAAAGACTGAGGTATGCTGTTTGATCGACACCGTCGGCTGTCTGATCCTGAACCCTGAAGATATTCGATTGAGGGCTTACATTCACCTTGATCGAGCACTGAAATTATTCATTCTGCTGTAATTGAGCTTGAATGTGTGGTGAGGTCATGTTACTGTATGCGTGATCAGAACCGAAAGACAATGAGTGACGTCGTATTACTGTGACCCGCAATTGAACTGAACTGTGCGGTGATCATGTACTGTATGCCCGCGATTGGGCCGAGCTGTGTGGGCAGGGGTCATGTTACTGTATGCGCGATCGGGCTTCAGGAGCTATTAATGAGCGGGGTCATGTTACTGTATGCCCGTGATCGGGCTTCGGGAGCTGTGTGTGGGGGGTGAATGTATACACTGATACTGACCGTGATCGGGCTGCAGGGTGCGTCGGTCCCCTACGGCTGCTGCCTGGCAGGGCAGCCAGGAGCAAGTCCTCGGGGATCGGCGCACCTACATGCTAATGGCATGCAAATGGGGCCATACATAGATGCAAATGGCCCCCCCCGTGCCTTGCATAATTATGGCCTCATTTGCATGTCACCTTTTGAATATCGGAAATTTGCACATGGCGCAATGGTACTTGTGCCCCGCAAGTTTAATGCTCAACTCTGGCAGCTTGCGGTGGTACAGGATTTCACTGCATCATCTTGACGTGGCTGTGGCTGGGGTGATATTCAAAGGAGTTGCTCAATAGCACAACTCCTTTGAATATCGCCTCCAGCCACACCCTCTGCTAAACTATTTTGAGCAGCGCAGGGCTTGCACCTCAGAATGGCGCAGTTTGAATATCTGGGCCATAGTGTTTTTTTCCTTCATTTTGTTTTGTTGATTTGCTTCACACAAAGGCTTGTTGCCTCTGTGATGGCTGTTTTGATTTTTCTCCATTGTTCCTCCACCCCTCCATCTTGCCCATTTGCTAGTGCTTTTCTGAGGCACTCTTCCATTTTCCCAAAGTCAGCCCTCCCAAAGTCCAGTTCTTTTGCTTTTGTATGGCTTGACTCTATGGCTGTGTTTCTCATGAACCACATTGTTTGGCATTGCAATTACATGTGGCCAGTTAAACTACATATTGTGTACTGCAATTAATAAATTGTTTAACTTCAAATATTGTGTTGTTATTAGTAGTACTGAATGTTCTCATCTTTTTTGATATGTTGGCAAAAAACACACCTGCCACATGTACAACACCCAGTAGGTTTGGTGAGTAACCAGCTTTGAGTTTGTGAAACTTCTTTTGGAAGATAGCTATGCACTAAACAATCATCTGTGTTTTTCCCCTTTCTATAGGTAATTTCTGAGGGCTCCAGACTATTTCTGGTAGTGTTGGTTCTGTCTTTAGAATGTGCCAGCATTTATTGATACTTGCTCTCATCATATTACTATTAGTACAATACTGTGTAATAAATTTAACCTGGTCCCTTAGATTACTCTCTTTCACCTGATACATTAATAATTCCAGTCTATCAATTTTGTTGACCACTTCCTCAGCATGTGCAATCAATTTCCCACTGTAGCCTCTTTGCCTGAAGTGTGCTTTTAGTTCCCTACTCCTTTCAGCATATACTGTGGGTTCTGCACAATTCTTTTTTGCCCTCATAAACCGGGACCTAGGGATGTTGCTGATGGTGTGGTGGGGGTGACTACTGCTGGCTAAACGTAAACTGTTTTAGTCTGTATCCTTCCTGTACAGGTCCATTTCTATAATTCCATCATCCATAACAAAAATGTCCAGATCTAAAAAATTGACATTTGTCTGACAGGATTGGGCTGCAAATTTAAGATTAGGATTTGTTTCCTCAAAATACCTTTTAAATTCCAGCAGTTCACTTACACTACCCTGCCACATCATCAACAAAACATTGATACAACACTTCCAAAGATCTATATGATCAAAAAAGAGGTAGTGTCTGCATCATAGATGGCACTTTCCTCCCATAGGCCAAGGTACAGATTTGCATTTGTGGGGGTAAAAGTCATCCACATAGCAGCGTCTTGCACCTGTAGGAAGAACTGTGCCTGAAGGGTAAAGGTATTCTTAGTAAGCAAAAATGTGGAAAGTGTACATAAACATTCTATAAATTCCAAGGAATAATCAGTTTTCATATCCATCCAATAGAATAGACCCTCCAATCCCCATCATGGGGTATATTCATGTACAGTGATTGAGTATGTAAAGTAACCAATAGCCACCCCCCCTTCAATTGTAAATCCCCCAGGATGCCCAAAGTCTGTATTGTGTCCTTTATACGTGATCTTAGGTGAGGAACCAAATGATTCACATGAGTATCAACATACTTTGATAGAGGCTCAGTTAATGAGCCTATGCCTGACACAATGGGGCATCCTGGGGGGTTCACAAGGGATTTGTGTATTTTTGGCAATGAATATATAGTTTGCCTGATAGGGTGGCTAACCGTTAAGTACTCATAATCACTGTTCACAATAATGACTTCCTCATGAGCCTGTGCTAAATAAGAGTCAATGTCCTTCTTGAAAATCATAGTTTGAACTGATTTTAAACCTACGTAAAAGTTTGTGTCTGATAATTGTCTAAAGACCTCATTTCTATAATCCACAGTGTTGATGATAACTGTGGAACCCCCCCTTGTCTGCTGGTTTGATTGTAATATCAGCATTTTTATTTAATTCCAGCAGTGCTGACCGCTCGTCATTATTGATGTTAGAGTAGTTAATCTGTTGTAATTCCATTTTATGCTACTCACATTCATTAAACACTGCCTTTTCAAAAACCTTTAGTGCTTGTAAATACTGTGGCATAAAAGTAGAGGGTTTTTTCAGTCCAATTTCATGTCCACTGACAGCCATAATATTAGGGTTAATTTCTGAAGTAGAAGCAGACTGCAGTTGAGAAAACTGTATATTACATTATTTCTTGCAAAATGTACTTTCAGGTTTAATTTCCTCATAAACTTTTTAATGACTATAAACAGATCAAAATCCTTTACATTACGAGTTAGGACAAACCCCAGTCCTTTGTGAAGAACAGCTTCCTGTGTAGTGGTGAGCAAAAAGTTCAATAAATTAATGTTATTCGTTTTTACTTGTATTTCCCCCTGTTGCTCATTCTCCCCTTACCACACATTGCTGTATTCCATCCTACTCATTTCCGTATGTGGTTGCTGTGATAACTGCAAGCAACATGTCTGCTGGAATCTGTGGTGTTTACCACCATGACTTGTTGGTTTTCTTCATCTTGGAATCCCTGAAATTGCACTGTTGGCAGACTGCATCTGGGTCCCTGGGTTGATGTTTGTTTCACAGTGGTCTGTGGCTGTTGACCCTTCTCCTCCTCATGGACTTCTAAAAAATCCTCAATAGATGATTCAGAGGTAAATAGGTCACTAGAGAGATTTAAAGGGGCAGTGGGCTTCAATATAAGTGGGTCATCCGAAGATTGTTTATATTCTCAACATTGGCATTTTGATTGGATCGATTTTGTGTACGCTACTTGTTCCACTTGTTGTTTTTCTTACGTTTTTGGTTCAAAGTAAACACCCAATCCAGCAAATAATCTTGCTTGTCTCATTCAAATTTAGACATTTTTATTGCTTTAAGACGTGTCTCTTCTTTCTAAATAGTTAGAAACAGTTGTGTTTCAAAATCAGAGAACTCCAGATGTTGTCTAAAGGCTGCAACCCTTTCTTTATAGCTCCCAAACAACACCTCAATCTCTTTTTTCTGGGCAACATGGTCTCTAATCAATACATGGATAGACAACATTGATGCTTGTTGCTTTTCATCTCACCAATCAGTCATTAACTCCAGTCACTCTTCCCTATAGCCTAGCCATTTAATTACCCTTAGACCCCCTCAAAATTCTGTACACTTTAACATAGGCCTTCAGAGTAATACAGTGCCAATAGTTTCTTTGGGTCCTTAGCATAATTTTTTCCAGGGCTTGGAATGCTAGGATTATATTGGGTTCTGGTTCAGGCAATAAGCTGCTCACACCATGGCTGATTATATCTGCAGGTGTCGGGGATTCTTCCCCGAACGGGTTACAATCCCCTATATCTCAAAACATCTGATCTGTTAGGGTACTGCTGATGTCCCCCAAATGAACATCACTAAATCTAAATTATGTGCCCCAGTCCCCTATGGCCCTGCTATATTCCCAGGACTAAGGTACTGAATATCTTTAAACGGCTTTTAAAGAGTTGTATCTCAAACTCTGCACAAAATAATCTGTGAGCAAATACCTGCTTCTAGCAAAACTCATGGGTTGCTGTGGGCTGTTTAAAAAACATTACAATGCAAAAAAAAACTGCCTCCCCAGCGTGGTTGTGCTAACTTAGTGGAGACCCAAAGACAAAAGTAATAAACTGCACTGTTCACCCTTGAGTAGGCCAAATAAGAAGAAGTACCACATATGGTTTTAAATGCTGCCACAGTTTAATTTAAAGTGCATAAATATCAATAAAAAAGCCAGAGAAGAGACACACAGACCTTCTTCAAAATGGGGACGACAAACAGATCACACAGACAAAGCTCCAAACTGTTTCACCACTAAGGCATCACCTGGGAGTGCCCCCAGGTAAGTGATTAAGCACCTTCATATGGAGTTGTTAAAGTGGTAGTGGTCCATTTCATTCATGTGGCATACACATATAAATATAACAGTGCATAGTGCAAAAATACATGAGGCCCAATTCTCAAAGCTGCCAGCATGGTGCAAGGAGCTTGAGCCAAAATGAATGCCGCAAGGTACCCCTTGCACCAAGCAATGCCACCAGGAGCAAGTCTCAAAGGCAGCCTGCATCAACTGCCGACTGTCTACTCCAAATGGGGCTTGCGCCAGTCCTGCACCCAGACATGTGCTGTGACAAGGTGCTGGGGGGAATAGGCAGACACAAACTGCCACAGCCCCAGGACAGCAATTCTCAGACCTCTCCCAGAGGAAGAAATACTAAGTACCCTTAGACCAGTCAGGGCTGGTCTAAGGGGACTTAGAAAATTCTCCCGAGGGAGAGTTGCTGGAACCAATAGTGGCACAGGTCACCTGTCTCCAATCCCTGATGTGCCCCACAGGTATATTATACCCCCCAACCCTGGTGCACCCAAGTATAATAAATATTTGAGACTCCCCCTCCTAGAACCCCGATGTGCCCAGGTGTAATAAATATTTGAGACTCCCCCTGCCCAGAATCCTGATGCTCCCCACAAGTCTCATACTAATAGAAACCACCACCATGGTCCCTGATGTGGTAGCCTGTATGGCATTGCAAAAACCTTCATTGCTGGTCTAGTGCCCTCCCAGCCCCATGCCAGCCAATAGTGTCACCACCGACCTCATGCCCAGACTGAGCCATGGACTGGTGCTGTCCTCCTCATACCTCTGTTGCTGGTCCCCGACTGAACTGTCAATGATCATGTACTGTAATGTGTATGAGCACTTATACATTACAGCATGCACTCTTTGACAGTTCAGTCTTGGACCAACCCCGGAGGTATGAGGAGTGCAGCACCAGTCCCTGGCTCTGTCTTGGGAAGCAGGGTGGTGGCACTATCATCAGAGGTATGGGATGGTAGGGCACTGTACCACCAATGAGGGGATTGTGCAAGGCCATACAGACTACCACATTGGGGATCAGGGTGGGTGTTTCTATTAGTACAGGACTTGTGGGGCACATCAAGGTTCAATAGCTTGCCATTGCCAGAAAGGGCCTGCGGCAACCCCTTTCTGTGTGTCATGTGTTTGCCGAAAAGGAGGGATTGCTGCAGGTGTTGGGACTTAGGTGCCAGAACCCCTCCTGTATCTGAATCAGGTGCAGGGTCCCTGGCACATGGGACTTCAGTGCAAGTTGATGTTTGCTGCAGCTTGTGCCGAATGCAGCCCCCTTTGTGAATCGGGCCCATAATATTAACCATCTATCTAAAGTGTATTTAAAAAACAATGTGTGTGCAAACTGTGCAATAATATTACCTAAGACTTGCTGATCACCCTCAGATAACACATTTAAATAATGCCTATGATTATTATTGTAACACATTTATATATATGTCTACACATACCTCAATATCTACTTTCAAGCTCATACATATTTCTAACAAGATGTCCAATATAACCTCCATGTTAAATAGTTAAACATCAATAACTTATTCATATTGGGTATAATGTACCTTCATATTTTAGTTTTTACAATACAAATGAGTATCTATATCAATTTATAGGCACAACATATTAAAGATGGACACTCAGTTTAATACCATATGACCTAAGGACTAAGAGGAGGAAGTGGGGGGGCACAGGGATGAACAGTAGTATCAGTATGTTCCATTGTTTCAAAAACTCAGCAATACATAAACTGAATGTAACTGAATGTAACAGTGAACTGGAATAGTCCTATGAAATGCCACAATGCCATAATGGTTAAAATATAGTAATATGCCCATCCAATGTCTGCCCATGTAGTACTGTCCCAAATACACAGTGCGGCAATTTTTCATATAATTTGTTAATCAGGTAGAGTAGTCCAAATAGTTCAGACCTGGTATTTTCACACACAAAACACAAATCTAAATGAAACTGTTTGACAGGTCCTTTACAGTGAATGAGTAAGTAAAATTGTGTTTATCAAGTGCACTATCCTGGAGGCTCTAGGGGGCTGTACATGCAGTCAAGAGTTAGAGTAGATAGCAATATAAAATACAAGGCATAAGTCAAAGACAACAATACACAATCAACAACAAAATCTAAATAAAAAAAATTAAAAATAAATTGATTCAGCAGTCAGCTAATTCTAGGCTATAGACAGTTTGCAAAAAGCTTCTCTGAATTGGTGCATGAATCAGACCCTGCCTAATCACCTCCACCAATGGGCCCTTCCTCAAAGATCTTGGGAGCTAATTCCATAGTACAGGGCCTGCCACCTCAAATGATCAGTCTCCAGAGGTCTTCAGATGGGCCCTGGGGATTGCTAGGAGGCCCTCAGTAGAGAAGCAGAGAGAGATCTCACAGGTGGACAGGAGGTTATTAAGGTAGTCAGGGCCTGATTTGTATAGGGCCTTATAGGTGAGCAAGCCCATCTTGAAGTTGAATCTACACCTAACCGGCATCCAGTGCAGATCGCACAGAACTGGGGTCAAGAGACAAGACCTTGGAATGCCAGTCAGCAACCTGGATGCTGCATTCTGTACCAGCTTCAGGTGCTGGAGATGCCCCTCCACTGACCCTGAGGTAAAGAGCATTGAAGTAGTCAAGTCTAGATGTCACAAAAGTGTGTACTGGTGAGGGCAGATCATCATCTGGAATCAAGGCTTTGATCTAGGTGACATTCCTCAGGTGGTAAAAACCACTCCAGACAACGGACCACATCTGAACCTCAAGTGTCGGTCCATCATCAAGGATATTGCCTAGATTTTTCACCCTGGTAGATGCAGCCAAAGGAATAGGGCCAAGGAATAACCAAGTTCACATCCCAGCAGCCCCCAAATCCCGACAATGACCAGGCTCAATCAGTAGCACCTCCATCTTGTTGGGTTTGAGTCTCAGCAAGCTAGAGGACATCCAGTCCTGGATCATGGCCAGGCATTTATTAAGCACTTCCACAGCATCTTTTGTCCCAGATGCAAATGACAGGTACAGCTGGGTATCATCTGCATAACAGTGAAGACCCAGGCTATACCAACTAATGATCTCACCCAGAGGAAGAATGCACACTGTGAACAGCATATCTGACAGGATCAAGCCCTGGGAACTCCACATGGCAGGGACTTTAGGCAGTAGGAGAACCTCCCCATCACTACCTTCTGCATCTTGCTTGTGACAAAGGACTCAAACCAGCTGATGACAGTATCGGTGAGTCCACAGATCTCCCTTAGGTGATCCTGCACCACCACTTGATCCAGTTAAACACTTGAAACACATTTAAAAAGTCAAAGTCAAGAGGAGCGCCAGCAAAAGCATCTTGCCTGCTAGGCTGCTAGGCTGCACCCCTAAATTAATTTTTTAATGATCCATCACCCAAGCTAGAGCCCTTTTTAATCCCAGTGGTGTTCTTGAAATTAAAATGGTGTCATCACTATAAACAAGTTGTTTGATTTCCTTGCTGTTTATTGTTGGGAGAAAAGTGTCCATAGTTTCTAAAGCTTCAGCCATTGTTTTTATGTCAAGGTTGAAATACATCAGGACCAAGAGACACCCCAGTTTGACTCCTGTCATGGTTTGTGGGTGTACTGATGGACACTGACACAGAGATGTAAGGTGTTGGAAAGCCAATTGCCAGACCAGAAATTTATTGCAGGCAAAAAAAAAACACTTAAAAAGCTATTGATGACTCCTCCCTCAATCCAACTATTACAGCAAAAAGCCCACAATCATTTTATTATTTTAATACCATGAGCTCAAATGAATGAATTACCTTTATACATGTTTGCTAATGTTAAAGTTCATAAAACAAAACAATATAACAGAAAAACAGCTTTGCTGCAGGAACAGGTGGCTTCTCCCCTTCCCCCCAACTATAACTAAGTGAAGGAAAGGGCCGGCTGCCTCCTAAGGAGACAGCAGAAACAACAGCCTCAGTGAGAGCACCACACCCAGTCACTGTATTTTCAGGTAGGAGTGAACTTCAGGTCCTAATAGTGTGAAAGGCTGTTTGTTTACAATGGGAGCAACCCCAGAATAAAAAGGGCTAAACTATCTTATGCTAACTAACCAAAACCACAGACAGCATGAGCTTTGGGGATAATATTGCAGACTGCCTCACTCAATGTCTCAGAGAGTGCAATATTTAGCAGTCTCACAGCATGGAGCACCAACTTCTGAATTCTAACTGCCCAGTAAGGTGCTTTGTGCTGTAAACGTCATGCACTAAACTTTAAAAAGTGTACTCATCTTTTTATAGCCACAACTGAAATTTTCAACACAGTGGCTTTAAAAACCCTTTATAACAATTGCATTTGAGCTATTTACAAAGGGAATGTGCACCCAAGACTGAGTCAATGTGTCCAGGGTGCTCTGTACAGCATTGCACACTGAAACAATAGCAAACAGGATTAGCTGCGGTGTATCTATACTTCAAACACTCAAACTACTATACTTTTTAATGGTTCTTATGCTTAATTACCTGTTCCTAGACCTTATCCCAGTGTACTTTATTTAATAGTCTGGGAGCAGGGCTTTCTAAGCAAACACAAAACACATTAAGACTAGCAGCTACACCTGCGGTCTCATACACAGGTTCTAGTAGCTCCAGCCCAAGTTCCTGTGCTTAAGCTATGATTTTGAAACACACTATAGCTCAGTGAATGAGACAAGGGAAGGCTGGTATTTGTTCCTATGCAGAGCAGAAAGGAAAAAATAAAAGCACTAGACCACTAGAAAATGTAGAACACAGTAAAGAAGCACCCATTTTGAGCTCAGGTGGCCAACCTGAAAATGGTGCACTACTGAAAGAGAAAAAGCAGAGAAAAGAAAGATATGCTACTGCAGTAGACATTTTAGAAAACAGTGAGCATATGAACACAAATACCAGGCACCCTTCCACATCTCCTCTCCACTTAAGTGAAAACAAGAGGGGTTTCTTAAGAATCCCTAAGTTTCCCTAATAATAGAAGGGTAGATTCCCAACAGCATACACAAACATGTGAGCTCTTTCTCTTGTATCTGGGAGAGAGAGAGAGATGGAGCTTTAGCCCACCCACTCCCAAAGCTCCACCTTGGGGACCTTTTTGTCATTCCAAATACAAAGAAAGGTTGTTATCTCCTTCCTTCCGTACAAGTACATTTTCTCCAAGGTCTGACTGTGTATGCATTACTTGTTCCGCCCCATAACGGGACATAAAGTCAGCATTCCTATTGGCTGAACCTGGACAACGGTGTACAGTAAACCTATAAGGTTGTAGGGAGAGGTACCATCTCATAATTCTAGGGTTTTTATCTTTCATGACGTTTAACCAACATAAAGGGTTATGGTCAGTAAGGACCTCAAACATCGTGCCCCACAGATAAAATCTGAGAGCTTCAAAGGCCCATTTAACTGCTAGACATTCCTTCTCAATGGCTGAGTAACGAGTCTCCCTCTCATGTAGTTTTCTATTTAGATAGATGATGGGGTGTTCTTCTCCCTCTATCGTCCGATAGAGTACTGCTCCTAAACCACAATCTGAGGCATCTGTTTGCACAGTAAATGGGAGGGCAAAGTCTGGACTTCTCAATATGGGTGCTGCACAAAGGTGTGCTTTGATCTCACAAAAGGTTTTTTCACATTCCTGGGACCATTGAACTTTGCTGGACCTGTGTTTCTTAGTCAACTCTGTTAAAGGGGCTGCCAGAGTGGAGAAATTGGGAACAAAACGATGGTAGTACCTGGCTAGGCCTAGAAATCCTGGGGCAGTTAGCCACTGCATCTATTTTATTGATTTCAGATTTCACCTTCCCATTTCCAATAATGAGCCCAAAATACTTAGTTTCACTCATTGCTATAAAGCATTTGGTGGGGTTGATGGTCAGCCCTGCTTAGGCTATAGTATGTAATACTGCCTGCAAGTGCTCTAAGTGGGTTTCCCATTGGCACTGGCTCTGATATATCGTCCAAATATGCAGCACAGTATGGAGAATGTTTTTGCAAGGTTCTGTCCATAAACCACTGGAAGGTTGCAGGGGCCCCATGCAGACCAAATGGCATGGTAGTGAACTGATATAGACCAACAGGAGTGCTAAATGCTGTTTTCTCTTCAAAGACATCATCCAATGGGATCTGCCAGTATCCCTTTGTTAAATCAAAGGCAGATATGTATCTGGCATTCCCTAATTTATCTATGATGTCATCAATCCTAGGCATCGTGTAGGCATTGAACTTTGATGCAGCATTTAACCTCCTGAAGTCTAGGCAGAGTCGAATACCACCTTCTTTCTTGTCAACTACCACAATGGGAAATGCCCACTCACTGGTGGATGGTTCTATTACTCCTAGCTCACACATTTTCTGCACTTCCCTTACAACCTCTGCTCTGACCTTCTCTGGTAGCCGATATGGCTTCTGTCTGATAGGGCTGGGGCAGGTGACTTCTATGTGACGGTGTCTTAACAGTAACTTTGCCTGGGAATTAGGTAAAGGTATATTCAAATTCATCTAAAAAGTGATCTAACTCCTCCCTTTGTTGAGTATCTAGGGTCAGATTGATAGTGAGTTCCTGTTAACTCCCTTCAGTGTTCCAACCTCTCATAGGCCACCTCAAGCTCACTATCTTCCATTTCAGGATACACATAACATCCAACCACAGGCCTTTCAACCCAGCTTTTTAACAAGTTCACATGATATATTTTCTTTTTCTGTTGTCTATCAGGAGTTCCTACCTCATATGTTACTGGGCCAACCCATCTCAAAATCTCATAAGGCCCTGCCTTTTCATGAGCAGTTTACCAGTGCTAGAGGGAAGCAACAACAGAATTTTGTCACCTGTTTCAAAGGATTTTTCCCTCACACCTTGATAATAATATGCCTTTTGGAGAGCTAGTTTAGTTATGTTTTGTTGGTGAGCCAATGGTACATATTTCATCAGTCTGTTCTGTAAGGCAATTATGTAGTCAAGGGTGGTGCTAGTGGATACCTCTTTCTTGTCTTCCCAGTCTTCTCTCACTATATTGAGTGGTCCCCTAGGATGTTGACCATACAGTAACTCAAAGGGTGCTAAACCAGTAGAGGCTTGGGGTACCTCACGATAAGCAAATAGTAAGAGTGGGAGGTATACATCCCAGGTCTTGCCTTCATCCTGTACATACTTCTGCAACATCCTCTTCAGAGTCTGGTTGAATTGTTCAACCAGCCCATCTGTTTGAGGGTGATAGAGGGTAGTACATAGAGCTTCCACCCCTAGTGTCATATAGAGGCGTGCCAAAAGTTTTGAACAAAAATTACTCCCCCTATCGGTAAGTATTTCTCTGGGTATCCCCTCTCTACCAAAGACTTTGAGAAGCTTATCTGCCACCTTCTCAGCTGTAACAGTTCTAAGAGGTATGACTTCTGGGTATTTAGTAAAATAATCACACAGAACCAGAATAAAATTATTCCCTTTTGCACTCTTCAGGAGAGGTCCCACAACATCCATAGCTATTCTACTGAAAGGGGTAGTAATGAGGGGTAAGGGATGTAAGGGGACCATATCTTTTTTTGGTAATGGCAGCTACCTTCTGGCACTCTAGGCAACTATGACAAAACTCTGCCACTTGGGTATGTATACCTGGCCAATAGAAATGTAGGAGGAGACGTTGCACCATCTCGTCTCATCCTAGATGTCTAGACAAAGGTATATCATGGGCCAGGGAGATCAACTTTTCCCTGTACTGGGTAGGCACTAGGAGCTGATCTATTTGTTCCCCAGTGGATGAATGCTTGCAACATCTATACAGTAACCCATCCCTTATAATGGTGCCTGGCCCTTCCCTGTCTTGTTACCCCACAACCTGAAAAAAAGGGGTTAGTGTTTTATCCTTTTGTTGTTCTAAACAAAAACGTTTTCCATCTTGTATATTTAGGTCATGCACATGAGGTTTTTCAATATTAACATCAGTAATAGTGGCATCATGGACATCAGAAACATCACTATTTTGTTTTCTAGTCCGTTGTTTCTTTTCTTCTCGTTTTTCCCTTTTTGATTTCGGGCTCTTTCCAGGTGCCCCAAAAATGTCCTCCTTGAATGGAAACAACTTGGCCCATTGCTCATCTGATTTAGTAGTGGCTGGAGTTGTCATAGCACACAAGGGGTTACTAGCAGTTATCAGACTGTGAAAATCCGGGTAGTCTTGCCCTATAAAGGTGGGTACGGGTAGTTGAGGAACTATACCTGCAGTAAGGCATGTGTCCTTCCTTGAATTTGCATCTCTAGGGTGGTGACTGGATACTGATGAATGTCCCCATGAATACACACAACAGAGGTGTTGAGCCCCTGTTTCTTTTGTTGCTGTATCAAGTCACCACGCACCAGGGTCTGTCTACTGCCAGAGTCCAACAGCCCAGTAATGGTGATATCCCCAAATGTCACTGGAGTGGTAAAACATTCCATATTGGCCAAGGCTAACTGCACTGGAGTTTTCTTTCTTTTGGGGCAAAATCTCACAATGTGCCCCCTTCCTTGGCACTCTCTACAAATAATATTGGGGTTATAGGGTCTAGGAGCACTTGCACTAATGTTCCCAGGGGTTTCAGTGGTGGTAGCAGTAGTAGTAGAAACAGAAGAAGGTCTTACCATGGGTGGGGTGGCACCATTATGTCCTCTCTAGCAGTTGGGTCGTTCTGTCAGGTAGTCCACAGCCAGTGAGATTGAATTCTCAGATGTTTCCGTTCGGTGCTTCTTCACCCGCACTTGTACGTCTCTTGGTAAGACTCTGATGAACTGTTCTAAGACCACCATTTCTAACATTTGCTCTGCTGTCTTAACCCCTGGTTGAAGCCATTTGTGGCACAGATCTTTCAGTTGAGCATATGCTTCTCTAGGTGTGTCCACTGTAGTAAATCTAAAAGTTCTGAATCTCTGGTAATAGGTCTCTGGACTGATGTCATACCTTTGCAAAATAGCCTGTTTCACTGCATCATAATCGTCTGCTTGTGCACTGTCAATATGGCTGTAGGCCAACTGCACCTTCCTGACAGGTATGGTATGAGGTCTATGACCCATTGAGTTCTGAGCCACCCACAGGCTTGCACAATCCATTTGAAAGTTGTCATGTAGGCCATTATGTCATCATTGGGACCCTACTTAGTGAGCTTAATGTCTTTTGGGCCATTAGTGGGAGGTGGATTGCAAGCCCCAATGTCTTGTATGGCTTGCAAAGTATCCGCCCAATGAGCCTTTGCCCTCTGCACATCTTGTTCTCTTTGCCTGTCTATCGCCAACTGCTTCACACACAGCCAGTGCAATAAGTCATGTATGTCCTCTGGTGGTTCAGCAGACACCAGGTCAGCAGCAGCAGCAAACTCCTCATCTTCTTCTTCCTCTTGACCCTCCTGGTTCTCTTCTTTTGCAGCATTCTGTCTAACATCAGGTCCCAAACCAGGCAATGGGACTTCACCGAGCTTCTAAGCCATCCCTCCGGATCAAAACACCCCCCTGTAGTATTCAGTTTCTGGTGATCCACAGAACTCTGCATACAGTAACCACCTCCTGGTAGGCACCAGTTTCACCAGTATATCCCACTTCTAACACCAGTGTCGTGGTTTGTGGGTGTACTGATGGACACTGACTCAGAGATGTAAGGTGTTGGAAAGGCACTTTCCAGACTAGAAATTTATTGCAGACAAAAAAAAACTTAAAAAGCCGTCAAAATCAACTGCATTTTGGCAAATAAAATATAAAATGAACAAAAACAACATCAAATAGTATTGAACTCCTGCTTCCTTGAGGTACAGGCAGCAATAGTCACCTCACCAGCACATTAAGTTGGCTACAGGTCTGAAAAGGAGCAGGCCTAAACAGAGGGGTCAGTAACCGGCTGATCCCAAGACGAATCTGAGGTCTCCCTGAAAGGATACCTCATTTATAGTATAGCATAAACAAGTGACTATTGCTGACTCCTCCTTCAAATCAACTATTACAGCAAAAAGCCCACAATCATTTTATTATTTTAATACCATGAGCTCAACTGAATGAATTACCTTTATACATGTTTGCAAATGTTAAAGTTCATAAAGCAAAACAATATAACAGAAAAACAGCTTTGCTGCAGGAACAGGTGGCTCCTCCCCTTCCCCCAACTATAACTAAGAGAAGGAAAGGGCCGGGTGCCTCCTAAGGAGACAGCAGAAACAACAGCCTCAGTGAGAGCACCACACCCAGTCCCTGTGTTTTCAGGTAGGAGTGAACTTCAGGTTCTAATAGCGTGAAAGGCTGTTTGTTTACAATGGGAGCAACCACAAAATAAAAAGGGCTAAACTATCTTATGCTAACTAACCAAAACCACAGACAGCATGAGCTTTGTGGATAACATTGCAGACTGCCTCACACAATGTCTCAGAGTGCACAATATTTAGTAGTCTCACAGCATGGAGCACACAACTTCTGAATTCTAACTGCCCAATAAGGTGCTTTGTGCTATAAAAGTCAAGCTCTAAACTCTAAAAAGTGTCTCATATCTTTTTATAACCCCAACTGAAATTTTCAACACAGTGGCTTCAAAATCCCTTTATAATATTTGCATTTGAGCTATTTACAAAGGGAATGTGCACCCAAGACGGAGTCAATGTATCCAGGGTGCTCTGTACAGCACTGCACACTGAAACAATAGCAGACTGGATTACCTGCAGTGTATCTATACTTCAAACACTCAAACTACTATACTTTTTAGTGGTTCTTATGCTTAATTACCTGTTCCCAGAACTTATCCCAGTGTACTTTATTTAATAGTCTGGGAGCAGGGCTTTCTAAACAAACACAAGACACACTAAGACTAGCATCTACACCCGCGGTCTCATGTGCTGGTTCGAGTAGCACCAGCCCAAGTTCCTGTGCTTAAGCTATGATTTTGAAACACACTATAGCTAAGTGAATGACACAAGGGAAGGCTGGTATTTGTTCCTATGCAGAGCAGAAAGGAAAAAATACGAAATTTGCCAGCAGATAAAGGCCTAGAGGTCTATCAAGTCTGCTCGAATGTGCAGCTAGCACCCCTTATTCTGCAGCTGCCCCTCCCTTCTACCCTTCCCCTTCATTAACCCTCCCTCTTGCCCTGTCCCATCCTCATTTGAAGCAGTTCACTGTTCTACTGGATACCACTTCTGCAGGTAACGCATTCCACCCTGCCACCACCCTCTCTGTAAAAAGTGTCTCCTCATCTCCCTTCTGAACCTTCCTCGCTCCAGTCTCATATCTCATGGCCCTGGTGGCCTCCCTCCCTCCTACTTGAACAGCCCTCTGTACCCGTCTTGTTTATTCTTTTCATGTATTTAAAGGTTTCAATCATGTCACCCCTGTCTCTCCTCTCCTCCAGTAAGTACATGTTGCTCCTTCAACCTCCTCGTGTGATAAGTCCCCAGCCCCTTGATCATCTTTGTCGCCCTGCGCTGCACCCCCTCCAGTAACTTAATGTCCCTCTTCAGATACGGACTCCAGTACTGCACGCAGTACTCCAGGTGTGGTCTAACTCATGACCTAAACAGTGGCAGAATCACCTCCTTCCTCCTCCAGGATATACCCTTGCAATACAACCCAGCATTTTGTTGGCCTTTGCAGCTGCCTTCCTACATTGTGCCAAGTTGTTCATTGACCCTGTAGTGAGCACACCCAGATCCTTCTCCTCCTCTGTCTGGGCTAGCTGCACTCCCTCTAGCTGGTAACTCCTCCTTGGGTTCTTCATCCCAAAATGCAGCACCTTGCACTTTTTGGCATTAAACCCCAGTTGCCAAGTGTCTGACCAGTTTTAAAGCTTTGCCAGATCATCCTGCAACCCCTGCCATCCCCCTAGGTCATCCACCACTGCTCCTACCTTGGTATCATCAGCAAACAGACTGATCTTGCTCTTGATGTCCAATGATATGTCTGCAATGAATATCCCAAACAACACTGGTCCCAACACGAGCCCTGTGGAACACCGCTCATCACTGCCCTTGGGTGTGAGAGCTCCCCACCCACCACCACCCTCTGTTGCCTTCCCTGCAGCCAGTTTCCTACCCATCTCACCAGCTTTGCACCCGCCCCTGTGCCTGCTAACTTCCTTCCCAGCCTTCCATGTGGCACTGAGTTGAATGCCTTACTGAAGTCCAGATACAGGACATCCACTGCATGGCCCCTGTCCAGTTGCCTAGTTACCCAGCCATAGAACTCAACCAGGTTGGTTTGGAAGGATCTGCCATGTATGAAGCCTTGCTGTCTGCTGTTCTGTAGTCCTTTGGCCTCTAGGAGGGCGACCAGGCTCTCCTTCGGGATAGTCTCCATTAGCTTACCCACTAGACCGCTAGAAAATGAAGAATACAGTAAAGAAGCACCCATTTTGCACTCAGGTGGCCAACCTGAAAATGGGGCACTACAGAAAGAGAAAAAGCAGAGAAAAGACAGATATGCTACTGCAGTAGACTTTTTAGAAGACAGTGAGCATATGAACACAAATACCAGGCACCCTTCCACAACTCCTTTCATTGTTTTAAACAATTGAGTCAAATTATTTCCGTTTCTTGTTACCCTGATTCTAGGAAAAGTCTGTGTGTAGCATCATAATGATTACTAATAACCTTTATGGAATATTCTGATCTACTGAAAAGTTCCACAGTAGCTTTCTGTCAATATTATCTAAAGTTGGCTTGCTGTCCAGAAATGCTATGTATATACTTCCCTGCATACTTTTCAGTGTTGTAATTAAGAGTGTACATATTGTCAGCTGTACTATATGAGTTTTAAAATTCATTCTAAAAACATGATGACACTTTATTCACTTTGACCCAGCTCTAGAATTATTCTGGAATACACCCTAATCCCAATACATAATAGAAAAATTGGACAGTAGCACATTTCATTCTTTGATCTCCTTTCTTAAAAAATAGGCACAGAGCACCCCCCAATTCCAATTTGTGGGCAGAATTAAATTGCCTTTTATTAAAAGGAATAAGGGAGCCAAAATATCTGCCCACCAGTCAGGGTTCCCTTGAAATATTTCCACTCCTATATTGTCAAGGCCAAGAGCCTTATCGAGCTTCTGGGCTAAGATTCAAGATATTACAATCCTTTGAGTTACACTAGGCCACTTTTTCACATCATTCAAGTATTCGTTTCTCCTGATTTCACTGTCTTCTTCCTTCCCTTCCTTTGTCACATTACCCACATCTAGTCAGCTGTAATGTTCTATCTAAACAGGGGCACTGATACTAGCAACTTAGTCAATCTGACTCTTCTCTGTTCCATTTGCCACACATCCCCAAAATAATTTATAATATTTTTGTATAATAGATTGTTATAAGGTCTCCCATAGCACATTCTTAGCTGTGTATTTTTATATTGTAGCAACTGGTGATACTCTTTCTTAATAGCCACTAAAGGCTCCAAACTGTCTCTAGTTTAAAAAACATATTTTATGATTGTTTGCATCTTGTAGACTGTGCTAATATGGCTGGTAGTTTGATTCTGATTCTTTTTTCTTTCTAAAAGTGAAAAACAGACTGCGCACCATACTGGTGTTACCACACCAAAATAAGTGTGTTTACATTCCTTAATCAACTACAACTGCATTGTTTCTGGACATGGGGACACCCCTAACACAGTCTAGATGCAGTGGGAGCAGAGGACACTATTGCATCATGAGTGGCTGCATTGCTTAGGGGTGTTCCTAATGTTCAGGAAGTGACCAAAAGTAGTGGATCAAGGATTTGAAACAAAACAAGGTTAGGTATAATTACACAATTACTATGCATTTTAGTTGTACTAAGAAAGAATGCAGATTAAATTGTCAACAACACCAATGAATTTTAGAGAAGGTAAGCATTCATAAAATGTGGGATTTCAATGTGAAATAGTGTGATGCAAAATGGATTGACTGTGTCCCTTTAAAAAAGGCTCTCCCATTACACTTATGGTTTTTTTAGCAGATGTTAGTCCAATTCAGTATACAGTTGTCTTCTTCTTCTCTATGTACTTTATCAGTGTTTTTTTTCCTTTTGGTCATACTCCTATTATGTGTTACCATCCTATTAGTATCAGTCAGAGAACTTAGTAGATTATTAATTAAATTTACATACATTCATAACTGTACTCCTGAATCATTTGTGTCAGAATCCAATACAACATCAAAAACATTTTTTAAAGAATCAGACTTTCATCATTTAATATGTTGTTAAGAGTTTTTACCATATGGGGGCTCCACTTTAACCTTTTATTATTTAATATGAGTATCTTCTTTAACATACTTTGACCCCTTCAGGGAATTTTAAAGTCATTCTATAGACCCCACGTTCCATAGAATCTTTATTAAAGGATTAAGCAACAATTATACAATTATCTGATGTAGTACCACCAGTGGAAGTTGAACAGATGAATCTCCCCTGTGATCACCATTTACTCTCCATTTAAGAATACGTAATGTAAATTAATTTGCCGCATTAATAATTTCTTCACCTATAATTATTTTTTTGTTCATGGCTGCCCTTATAGGACTGTTTAGCTCATGATTAATACACAAGTAGTTGTATTTATGCTCCAGTTGATCATCAGTTCTTATATTAGCATCTCCTGCAAGAATAGTTTGCCATCACTATCTGTTTCTATGTAATAACGGATATACAGTGCTCCCTCTTGTATCCGCTCCCACTTATCTGCCACCCTCACTTAATGCCAGTGTGATCTCCCATCCTCTATTCCAGAAGTGCTAGCTCCCACTTAACTGCCATCTTCCATTATCCTCCACCCTCTTTTATTCACCACAGTGTAGGATGTACTGAGGCTGGTGGATAAAAGAGGAGGACTGTATTCCTATATTCCATGTTAATGTTCCTTAAAATCTCCCTAAGAGCTTTAAATGTCCCTTTTCGTGTTTTGTACTGAGTGTTGGCAGTATTTAAAAATTCAATAAATCTGCCAGGGTCAAGTTCTTGTTATGTAAGGCTATACTGAGGTAGAAAGGGGATGGCAATTTCCATTTTTTTTTCAGTTTTTATAGTTAATGAGGTTGAAAAAACGGTGGCAATGCCGCCACTAGGACATCTAAACTTAACATTTTTTAAAGCTCTGATTTCAAATATCTTGTGAGCAGGTAATAAAAGTGACATATTAGTAATTCAAGTTTCCAGAAGCATTAACATAGTTTCTGATTAAATATAACCAAGCACATATTTCAGCTTCACTTTATGTAACAATCTTTGAAAGTCAGTGTCTTCTATGATGTTGAATGGCTTAATATTAATGGACATTATCTTCAGAACTGTGTCATTCAAACAGAGTTGGGGTGGCCAGATGACAATTTAGTGCAGGTATGTAATAACTTAGGCAAGGTATATAGTTTTGTTGGTGGTGATTGAAGTGCTGCTTTTGAAGCAGTGCCAGTCCCTGGGAATGCATTAGTTGGCTGCTGTGGCTGCCATGGTTGCTGCATTATTTGAACAAAATAGCTAATCCAAACACTTTCTAGTGCTATATGGAAAGTGGAATTCCACTGGCGAAATTAGTGCAGAATGACTATTCCACCAGCAGAATTTCCACCAGAATTTCACTTGTTCGCCTGTGGAATTCTGCCTTCTGTGATCCACTGAATATTATTCCGAGGAACAGTATTTTTTCTGCAGAAAATAATTCTGCAACAATTTCCTTGAAAAATATTGAGATCCATGGAATAATATTCGGTGGAACAGTGATTTTTTTCCATGGAACATCATTCTGCAACTATTTTATGCTGTGGAATTCTACCATTCCATTTCCAGCAGAGTTCGACAGAATTTCAGTGGAATTTTGAATATTCAACAGAATTTCATTCTGCCAGAATTTGAAAATTCCACACAGCACTACCACTTTCCATACTCGACTATTACAGTTGTTGCCAGTGGTTGTGTTAGGCACATGTGGATCAAGTGGCTGCTTGAGGCACCAGCACAGACCGGGTGCAATAAAGTACGAAGTATAAGCAGCAATTAGCTTGACATACAAAAAGTGTCAGTAGAAAAATAGAATTGCTGTTGTCTCTTGTATTCATAGAATTTTTACCCCTTAAGGATGTGGGTTAGAGCAGAAGGGAAGAGATGTAGTGGCAGGAGTGCTCAAGGGGCACCACACCTGCTCCAGGCTGCTGTTGCTGCTGCTGCTGCTTGACTGTCTGACCAGAGCTGGGCTTAGGAATGGATGCGGCAATTAGGAAGCTTCTATATTCTTATTTTTAATAAGCCTCAACACATGTTCCTAATGTTCTAGTAGACTGACCCCAACTAATCATTCAGTTATGCTAGTTGCAACATGCTAATATTTTACCTGCACATTTCTTTCAGTCATGTACCCTATTTTGTGCTCTCTTGTTAGCTACACAGAAATATAGAAATTGTCAGCAGATTAGGATCTCCAGGCCCATCTAGTTTGTCCATAAACCCTAAACTTGTTTGCGGCCTCTGACCCTACCTGGTTAATGGCTTTTCATCACTCCTTTGCACCTCTAAGGTTCTCTTATTCCTGTCCCAGGCATGATTAAATCCTTCTACCTTGGTTGCTCCCTTCAACCTCGTGTGGCAGACTACTCTATGTGTCCACCACCATCTCCGTGAAGAAAAACTTTCCCACATTTCCCCTAAACCTGCCACCTCCCAAGTTCATGTCATGCCCCCTCGTTCTTGTACTCCTATATTGGAAGATGTCACCCCCCCCTGCACCTTGTTTATACCATTATGGTACTTGAATGTTTCTATAATGTCACCCTTATCCCTCCTCTCCTGCAGCAAGTACATATCGAGGTCCTTTAATCTCTCCTCATCGTTTTATGGTGCAAGCCCTGTACCAACTTTGTCAGCCTTCTCTGGACCTCTTCCACCCTTTCAATGTCCTTATGAAGGCGTGGTCACCAGAACTACACACAGTACTCTAGGTGAAGCTTCACTAGTGTTTTATACAATGGCATCACCACCTCCCACCTTCTGCTAGTGATACCTCTCCCCATGCACCCCAGCATGCCACTTGCCCTCCCTTTATTCTTTGTACTCTGAATAGACAACTTTAGGTTATCTGAAATGATAATCCTCAGCTCCCTTTCTTCCTTGTTGATCATATGCAACTCCCCTCCTGCCATCCTGTAGCTCTCACCAGGGTTCCCTCATCCCAGGTGCATTATTTTGCACTTCTTTGAACTGAACTCCAGTTGCCACACCTCAGACCATTTTTCAAGTTTCCCTGTATCCCTCCTCTCATTTTCTCCACCCTGTCTGGAGTATCTACCCTGTTGCAGATCTTGGTGTCATCTGCAAACATGCAGAGCTTTCCCTCCAGCCCTTCCACAATGTCACTAATGAAGACATTAAACAGGACTGCCTTAAGGACCAAACCATGAGGTACCCCACTGGTCACCCTCTCTCACCAGATTGGATTTCATTTACCACCCTCCTCTGCCTCCTGTCTATTATCCAGTTTCTAACCCAGTTTAGCACCATGTGTCCCATGCCCAGACTACCCATCTTGTTAACTAGCCTTTTATGTTGGACAGTGTTGAAAACCTTGCTGAAATCAAGGTAGGTGACAACCACCACTCCCCCCAATTTACCTCCTTTATCATGCAGTCAAGAAAATCCATCAGATTTATCTGACATGACCTCCATGCTGCAAATCCATACTGCCTCAGATCCTGGGCACCATTGGATTTCAAGTGTGTTACTATTCTTTCTTTAAGCAGTGCCTCCATGATGTTACCTACCACTGAGGTGAGGCTGACCATCCTATAGTTCCCTTCCTCCTCTCTACTACCACTTTTGTGTAGAGGGACTACATGTGCCCTCCTCCAGTCCTCTGGAACTACTTCTGTGTTGAGTGAGTCGGTGAACATTGCTGCCAGAGGTGCTGCTAGCTCTCATCACAGCTTTCTTAATATCCTCAGGTGCGTGGCATCTGGACCCATTGCTTTGTCCACTTTTAGTTTTGTGAGTTCCTCCAAGACTCTCTCCACTGTGAGTGGACTTGTGTTTACCACTCCTCCCACTCTTATATGTTACTGAAATGTGGTCCCTGACCCTCCCCCCTTCAGTGAATACTGAATAGAAGTACTGTATGTGTTCAGTATTTCTGCCTTTTCCAGGCCTTCCTCCTTATACACCCCTGTATCCCCTCTGAGTCTTACAATTGCCTCCTGCTTTCCTTCTTTTGTTGATGTACAGTACCTATAGAATGTCTTGTCCCCTTTCTTCACTGTCTGCGCTAATCTTTCCTCAATCTGCACCTTTGCACTCCTAACAGCCTTTCCTTTATATACTTTAGGCACACCTCCCTGCCTGCTTCATTTAGAGAACCCTTATATTTTCTGAAACCTGCTGTTTTGGCCCTTACTTTGTCTGCCATATCTTTTGAGAACCATAGTGGTTTCCTCCTTCCCTTGCCTTTGTTTACCAATCTGATTCATTGATTTATCACCTCCTCTATGGCTCCTTTTAGGTGTTCCCACAGGACCTCAACAACCCTGCTTCCTTCCTCCCCGCCAGTGCTTCCTTGAGACACCTCCCCTTCTTCTCAAAGTCTGCCCTACTGAAATCTAAGACCCTTGCCTTTGTGTAACTTGTCTGCATTACTGTCCCCATGCCAAACCACACTATGTGGTGGTCACTGGACCCCAGTTGACCTTCTGCCCAAACTTCTGTGATTCTGTCACCATTTGTCAGTAGTAGGGCTAGAATCACCCTGTCTCTGGTGGTATCAAGCATTAGTTGCCTGAGGCCTATCCCCTGTAGAGAATCCAAGATGTCTCAACTCTTGGTTGAAGCAGCTGCTGGGATAGTCCAATCCAAAACTGGCATATTAAAATCACCCAGCAGCAGTGCTTCCCCTTTTGCTACCATCTTGTGTATTTCATCCACTAGCTCACCATCTATCTTCTCCCCTGTGCTAGATACCTGTAGATCACCCCTGCATGGACTGTTATGTCATTGCCTGGTTCATGGGTGACCCACAGTGTCTCAGCCTCCCCCTGTCTTCCCAGTACCTCTATTGCCTTTATATCTTCTCTGATGTACATGACCACGCCCTCCTTTTTTTACTGTCCAATCCCTTTAAAACAGGGCATAGCCCGGTACATTAACATACCAGTCATGATTTGCAGTGTACCAAGTCTTAGTTATTACTGCTATACTGCTATGTCCAGGCCTGCTTCTACTAGCAGCACCTCCAGGTATGTATTTTTTATCCCCGGGCTGCAAGCATTGGTAACCATGGCCATCTACTATTCTGTCTTGTTCATGTGCGCTCCTATAATTTTTTTATCTTGTTCTGTAATTTATTTGTCTGCACTACCCTATTGTAACCTCTTGGGTCATACCTGAAAATAAGTATTTAATTGTCTAGTGTGCTTACCTGGTCAATAAACACTATTAAATACCTCTAAGAATTTAGCTGAGACATCTGGAATGGTTGAAAGGAGCAAGTCCTACAACTGGCAACCTAGCTTATGGTCCTCATGGGAGCATTTTGCTCTAACAGGGATTGTTAGCAAATGGTAGCCTGTTAGAAATATTTTCAAATATTTTTAAACAAGATCATGAAACCAGAACTACTATTGCCATGTGGAACTTCTGGTCACCATCTCTAGTTGCATGAGAGCAGGGGCCCTGACAGCTGATCATAGCACAGCCTGGTGATTTCTAGTGCCAGGCACTCTGTTTTTGTGTTTGTAAACCTAAACAGTAATAAAAAAAACTGAGTGCTACCAGGTTGTGTGTTTAGCTATTGAATGTAACACCTCTAAGGACTTGGCAGAGACCTCTGGAAAGGTAGAAGAGAGCAGCAAGTCCTCCAACTAGCAACCTGGCTTATCCTCCTCACCAGAGAATTTTACTCTTTCTAACAGGGATTTTCAGCATATAGCACCACTACATAGCTGTAGGAAGCCTGTTAAAAGCATTTTTAAATCTTTTAAAACAAGATTACAAATTCAGAGAACAATGGCACAGTACTTCTGGTTGCCATTTTAAAAACCCAGATGCATTGTGAGTGTTGGTGAGTGCAGAGCAGAAACTAAGTTGACAAAGGCAAGTGTGTTTGCCCGTGTTCTCCAGTAAGAGCCTGTTAATGAGGAATCACTGCAGGAACTAACAGGTAATACCTGCTCTCTTTTAATAAGAATAACAACCACGACCCAAGCCTGTTGCACTTCACCACATGTACATTTCCTACACCAGAATGGGCAGCACTTACTCCTTAGCTAGCTCCTCCCCTCTGATGGTTCTCAAATATATGTAACCCTTACAAAAGACTGTTTCTACTTCACTTGTATGTTTGACCACCATATGCCTACAACTTGCATAAGAATTACTGCTTACTAAGTATATATAAACATGACCACCGCATACCTTCAGCTCTGTTGTTTGTACCACTGCTTATTATGTCTATGTATTGTTAGTTCCCAGGTCACCCCTGAAAAAGGGACCTCCGGGGCCCAGTGGGCCTACCTGGTCATCAGAATTCAATAAATAAATAAATAAATAATTAAAATGAGCAGTATGGATCTTATAGGGTCTGAATCTTTGGCTGTGATAACTACTGAAATGCACTAGCTACAATATGCTGGTCCTGTATAACACCACCACAACATATGCAAAACTAACTACATATGTAATAATTGTAAGATCATTAAGACCTTAAGGAATAAATTAGCTGAGCTATACAACAGAGACATGGAATCTTCTTTGACTGAAAAGGAAGCTAATTTACTGAATCACAACCAACAACCAAAAGAGAAAGGCACCAAAAGAGATAACAACGAGCAATAGGACCTTGATAGTGACTGGACTGTTATTAGACCATCGAAAGGGAATAAAAGGGAAAGAAGGGCAATACATTTCTCCCATAGGAGCCCTCTAACTGAAATGTGACTCCACAACAGATCTGACCCACTGTCAGACCACAACTGTAAGAGTCCTAGATAAATGATCACAAGCCGGACTAATGAAGAACCACAAAAACTTGTCATTGGGACTTAAGTTGTTAAAATTACAGTGGAATTTGTTAAAAAAATAAATATACTAGATCTGTCGCCTGTCTTGCTGGAGCTAAAATTAAAGATATAACAAGCAACATTAAAAAAATAATAAAGGCAGGAGGTAGAACCACAACTATCTTAATACACATACAGTATGCACTAAAGGCATGGAAAGGACATTTTTAATGATTACATAACCCTAGGAAACACCATGAAAGAAACAGAATTCAAACCCATATTTTTGTAAATCTTGCCAGTCCCTAGAGCCACTATCATAAGCAAAAAGTCATCATATGAATAAATATCAGTCCAAAAAAGAGGTGTGCACAGCAGCAGTGAGGTGCAATGCTCTGTTGGGGTTGCTAGCCCCTTCCTTAAAGACACACAGACCAGAAATTGCAGAGCACTCACCAATTGTAGACCAGCAATGCCCCAAAATAAACAGAGGACTAACTCCAAAGAAGTAAGTTTCTCAAACTTTTATTCAGTTTCTGAATTCAATTTATGACAATGGTGTGAGTTGCAGTATAGTAGCCACACAAACACCCCTGCATTTTTACCATAGTCTTTCTTAGGGGGTGAATAGATGTCTTGACAATTGGACCTGCAAAAACAAATAGAGTCTCATAAAACCCTGGGTTATGCTTCTAAGGAAAAATAGATATTACACCAGTGATGGCCTCTAACTTAATAAACTTGGGGCACAAAACCTTGCAATGAGGTTCAGAACTGCCATGGATATATACACTGTGTCTGATTTGAACTGTACTTCTATGGAAATGTTTCTATGTAACTGCAATGCAATGCAATGTTTCTAAATGTTGCTATTCTATGTAACTAATTCTGGGTCACCCCTTAAAAAGGGAACTTCGGGGCTCAGAAGGTCTACCCAGTTACCAAAATTGAAATAACTAAATAAACTAAATATTGGGGATGTTGGGAACATCAAGTACGCAAAGAAGAAATTGAATAATTTATGAACTAATTAGGTTTACAGTAAAAGAAAATCTCTTAAAATTCTGAAAACTAATGCAAGGAGTTTCATGTATACATTTGATGAACTTAGAATTAGACTCAAAACTGAACAACCTGACATACAGCAGCAACTATAACTGAGATATGGTGGATCGTGGGAGACATTCTTGGGAGAGATCTATTGAGGTATACATCAGAACTAGTAAGGAGAGTATGGGCAACATAGGTGATGAGGTTTACTTTTTTTTATTTATTTGTTTATGACTTTGTTTACATGGTAAGTGCACTGATCCAATGGATCGTTTTCAGGCATGACCCAGGCCACTGAGGCAACTAGCAATTAACCATGCAATAATCAAGAGGTACATACAGTAAACAGGCAGTAGAGGTAACAAAATAATAATAGCGCAGGTAAACAAAATTAGCCCAGCAATAGGGCAGTAAATTCAAATAACATTTGCAAGTAGCAATATTCAATACAATTAAATAGGTAACAAGAATGAGGACCCCCCATCCACTCACTTATTAGTACACCAGACTCTGATGAATTTGAAAGGAAGTGCAGGTTAGAGGAGGAGGAGGAGCAAGACATAGCATGTGGGACAGAGGGGGGTGGGAGTAGAGGTTACCTGGGCAGACAGATGCAGTTGTCATGGGAAAGGAGCCAAGATTTGAGGTTTTGCTGAAAGTAGTAGTACATGCTAGAGGATCTGGAGGGCAACTAAAAGCCCAGTTCAGAGTGCGGGGGCAGCTACTGATAGGACATTCCCACCAATGTTCATCAAGGTTCTGGGCGTATTAAAGGGAGGGACAGTAGAGCACTAAAGGCATCTCAGCATGGGTCAGTGTTTGCAGAGGGTGGAGAGTGGGGAAGTAGAGCCACATTTAATGAGAGAATTGACCAAGCATCCCAGGGTAAAGTCAAATTGACCAGGCAGGGAGAGCCAGCCTAGGGAATGGTAGAGTCACAGTAATGAGTGGAATAAGGGGCAGACAATGCAAAGCAACAAATACTGTTATAGATAGAGGACATTATGGATCAGAGGGCAGTAGAGGCATGGGAGTACTGTAAATTGGAGAACAGTAATCCAGGACAGGGAGAAGATTACCTCTAGCAATGGCCGAGTGAGCTTCACCAGTTGGGTAGGGTTTGATGATTCTGATTGATCCTACGGACAACAAGGTTAATATGGTCAGTGAAGGAGAGGGAGGGGTCCAGGATAACCCCTAAGTATTTGAAGTTTGGGGCAATTTCAAAGTCAGAGCCATCAAAGGACTGTATGATAAGAGAGGAAGTAGCCTTAAGAGGCCTGGCAAGAAATGGCTTAGACCCAAAAAGAATGGCTTGGTCTTCTTGGCATTAACCAACATCAAGCTGTCAATAAACCCTTTATGGGCAGCACAGTAGTTCTGGGTGAGAACAGAAGATAAGTGAGGAAGGGAGCTGTCACTGTGAAAGATGACCAGGTCATTGGCATAAAGGAGGGAATTGCAGGAGAGACTGTCAGAGGGGAGAGGAGGGAATTTATTAATATCATGAGGAGCAGGGGGCCTAAGATAGAGCCCTGTGGTACCCCAGTAGAGCTTGTCTAGGCAGGAGAACTAGTAAAGCCTAGGCACACAGACTGATAGCTGGTCAGAGAGGTAGTTCTGAATCCAAATGGGAGTCTCAGTGGAACAGCTGATTGCTCACAATTTGGAGAGGAGAGAATGGTTAACCAGCTTAAAGCCTTTAGAAAGATCCACAAAAACCACATCAGTAGCATGCCCTTTTTCCATATTCAAGAGGATATGGTATGTGAATAGTGTCAAAGCAGTGGTAGTGATATGGTGTTTGTGGAAGCCATGTTGCTGGCTACATAAGATGTCGTATTTAGTGAGGTAATCGGACAGCTAGCAATGCACTACCTTTTTGAGTAGCTTGCTATGGTGGGGGAGAAAAGATATGGGCCGTAAGTTGTCAGATGAAAAGAGGTCACTGGCTTTGAAGATAGGGACCACTTTAGCCAATTTACAGAGGGAAGACATAGAGGAGATGGACAGTGTAAGATTGAAAATGAAAGTAAGAGACTTAGCAATCACTGATTAAACAAGTTTAAGGAATATAGGGGAGAGGCCATCAGAGCCAGGGCTACCCTGGTTTGGTAGACTCCTTAGTAGTTTATAGGTATGGCTAGGTGATATAGTCTTGAAATAGAATTGGGGATGGGTGGTGGTGGCTGGGGTTGGGGTAGGTCAGGGATTGGTGAAGGCTGGAGGCAATTGGCTGTGGGAATGACTGGTAGGAAGCTTACTGAGGAGGGCAGACAAATTAGAGAATTTGAGATTGAAAGCCAAGGCCACGTCAGTAGGGTCAGTGAAAGTCCCAGTATGAGAGTTAAGGTGGATATTAGGGCTTTTGGTAGAAGGAGAGAGAAGGGAGCTGATAGAGTCCCAGAATTTTGCTGAGGTTTATTCACTGTAGAATGGTAAAGTAGCTCCATTTTAGTGTCCAGGACAGACACTTATATCTGTTATGGATATGCCTGCATTCATTCCACAGGAGAGGGGTAGGAGTCATTTTATGGGTGGACCATTTACTGTCCCTTTCCCTCATGAGGGACAGCAGATCTCTTGTAATCCACTGAGTACATCCCCCACAAACTCTTCGGGTGGTCTTGGAAAAGTGGTGATCCTGGCCTTAGACAAGTAGCACACACGGTAACTTTCTCAGAAGTGCTACCTGTCTATGGCATGGATGAGGCTAGGGCACTCTGCAAAATGGGATTCAGTGACTGGTTGAAATGTTGGTGCAGAACTCAGGGATCTGGCTTCATTGGGGACTGGGGCTCCACCTGGAGGGATGCAGGCCTTTACAGGCATGATGGTCTGCATCTATCCTGGAGGGGAACCAAGATCCTAGGTGATAGGTTTAAGTGCTTCAGTGGCAAGCATTTAAACTAGCCAAGGGGGGAGGCACTGAAGAGGAGAAGGGAAATCCTAGCCCCCCCCAAAATTGGGGGAAATTAGTGAGGTAAACACCAAAAAAGAGCAGTGGATAGGGAGAAGGGCAGTGGTAAATGGAGAGAAAGACAAAGGCAGTTGGGACAAGGATGGGGCAAAAAGAAATAAAGCCATAAAAAAATGGAGGGTAATGAGTACCAATGCCTGTAGTATAGGTAAAAAGCTCCCTGAAATGGTGGCCTTGATGGAAGAGGGATGCCTGGACATTGTGGCAGTCACAGAAGCATGGTACACAGAGAACCATGACTAGGATGTCAACATACCACGGTACACAATATACAGGAGGGACAGGATGAGAAGAAAAGGAAGAGGAGTAGCTCTCTATGTAAGGGAAGGGATCAAAACAACAGAACTAAAGGGTGAACAGGGGAAAAAGGAGGCACTGTGGGTCACCCTGCAGACTGAAAATGGCTCCATAATGCGCACAGGGGTTGTATACAGACCCCCATCTCAGGGGGAAGAAATGGACAAGGAAATGATAGAAGGCATCCTTGGGATGGCAGAGAAAGGGGAGCTATTGCTGATGGGGGACCTGAATATGCCAGATGTTGACTGGAACACCTTTACTGCAGCCACATCCAAGAGCAGGGCCATTCTCAATGCCCTACAGGGGGCATGCCTCAGACAGCTAGTTTTGGAACCCACTCGGGAGAGAGCAGTCTTAGACCTGTTACTCTCAAATGAGGATGGAGAGAGGATCTCTGATCTTGAAGTGAGTAGCCATCTGGTAACAAGTGTCCACCAAACAGTGTGGTTCATGATAAACTTAGCTGTAGAGTCAAGCCACACAAAAGTGAAGGTACTGGACTTCAGGAGGGCTGATTTTGTCAAAGTGGGAGAGTGCCTCAGAAAAGCACTAGCAAACAGGCAAGAAGGTGGGGTGGAGCAACAATGGGGAAACATCAAAACCACCATCACAGAGGCAACAAGTCTTTGTGTGAAGTAAATAAACAAATCAAAATGAAAGAAAAAAACACTTTGGTTCTCAAAAGAAGTGGCAGGGATGGTAAGGGACAAAAGATAGCATTCAGGAAGTATAAGGAAACACAGAAGGTGCAGGACAGAGAACTGTACCAGTTAAAGCAGAAGGAAGTGGGTAAGGCAGTCAGAATAGCAAAGGCCCAAACCGTATAAAAGATAGCCAACTCAGTTAAGAAGGGGGATAAAACCTTTTATAGGTACATTAGGGAGCAAAGAAAGACTAAGGCAGGGATACTGAGGCTGAACAAAGAGGAAGGTGGTTGGGCAGAGAGTGACAGTGAAAAAGCAGGGATACTGAATGAATACATCTGCTCAGTATTCACAAAGGAAAAGCAGGGGGAAATACCTAATCTGGTCAAAAGAAGCACTCTGGAGGGAGGGTTGATATTAGTCATTTCAAAGAAGAAAGGGTTCTGAAAGAACTCTTAAAACCGAAGGTGGATAAAGCAATAGGGCTTGATGGGATTCATCCAAGGATTTTAAAAGAACTAAGGGAAGAACTAGTAACACCATTGACTACCCTTTTTAATAAATCATGGGAGGATGGAGTGGTACCTGAGGACTGGAGGAGTGCGGATGTGATTCTCCTTCACAAAAGTGGGAGCAAGACAGAGGCAGGAAACTACAGACCTGTAAGTTTGACCTCAGTGGTAGGGAAAATGATGGAATCACTTCTGAAGGAAAGAACTGTTGAGTATCTAGAGGCCAGTGGGGCACAGGACCCAAGGCAGCATGGATTCACAGCGGGAAGGTCATGTCAGAAAAATCTAAATTGATTTCTTTGACTGGGTGACCAAAGCAGTAGACTAAGGAGGGGCTGTGGACATGGCCTACCGAGACTTTAGCAAGGCATTTGACACAGTCCAGCACAAAAGATTAACAAACAAATTAGCCAGCCTGGTAGTGGGTCCTAGGGTGGCAACCTGTATAAAACACTGGTTGGACAACAGGACACAGCAGGTAATAGTAAATGGAGTCCACAGTGAAGAAAGAAGGGTTACTAGTGGGGTACCTCAGGGTTCAGTACTGGGGCCAGTCATTTTTAATGTGTTTATTAGTGACATTGCAGAGGAACTGGAAGGGAAAATATGTCTCATTGCAGATGACACAAAGATCTGAATAGGGTTGATACACAAGGTGGGGTGGAAAGGATGAAAAGGGACTTGGCAAGGTTGGAGGAATGGTCAAATGTATAGCAGCTTTGATTCAATGTAAAGAAGTGCAAAGTAATGCACCTGGGGAAAAAAAAACAGGGAAAGAGTGCACGATGGGGGGTGAGATACTGACAACAACAACAATGGAAAAGGACCTGGGGGTAGTCATATAAGATGACCTAAAGGTGGGCCAGCAATGTGAGAAGGCAGTAAGGAGGGTTGGGGGGGATACTAAGATGCACAGGGAGAGGCATCACCAGTAGAAAACAGGAAGTTGTTGTTCCTCTATACAGACAGTTGGTAAGACCACATCTGGAGTACTGTGTACAGTTCTGGAGACCCCATCTCCACAAATACATAGACAAGGTGGAGGCTGTCCAGAGGAGGGCAACCAAAATGATGCAGGGTCTGCATCAGAAGACATATGATGAAAGACTTAAGAAACTAAAGATGTATAGCCTTGAGGAAAGGAGAGAGAGAGGGGATATGATAGAAACTTTCAAATACCTCAAAGGAATCAACAAAGTCCATGAGGGTAGCATCTTTCAGAAAAAGAGATGTGCAAAAACAAGAGGGCACAATTTGAAGATAGAGGGGGGATGGCTCAGAGGTAATGTGAGGAAGTATTTCTTCACAGAGAGGGTTGTGGATACATGGAACAGCCTTCCTGAGGAGGTCATAGAGTCAAAAACAGTGGGGGAATTCAAGAATGCATGGGACAGACATAAGGCAATTCTAGTGGGGGTAGGAGGAAGTAGGTTGTTGGTTAACTAGGATCTGCAGCTTATCCATTAGGTAGGGGAATGGGCAGACTAGGTGGGCCAAGCGGTCCTTATCTGCCATCAAATTCTATGTTTCTATGACATCTAGGAGAATATTGGTGAAATGGCTGGCAGCCTGGGTTACATCAGAGAGACCATACAGTTCTTGCCAGTTTATGGCACTGACATCCTCTAGAAGAAGAGAAGAGAAGTGACAGGGAGGCTAAAATTGCATAATGAACGATATTTTGGGGAGTGGTGGGAAGTTTTAGAGGACCAGGTAGCATAGATAAGGTTGTGATCACTCAGGGAAACAGATAATATGCCAGGTTGCCATATATATTAGAAAAGACCTAAATTATGAGGAACTTGGTTCTCAGTTCTTTGATGATAAGGTGTCATCAATCAGATTGGAGATCCGCGGCATGCGTTCAAACCAGCATTGCAGTGACCAACACGGGGTTACATGTCCTCGGCCTGTCTGGACAGATTTCGACCAGCCAGCGATCATGGATATCATGAAGATTGTCCAAGGTCTGCGACCGACTTGCTGTAGTTTGGATCCTGGTCCTATGCGCCTCCTTGTGGGATGCATGGATGCGATTGGACCAATCCTTGCGAGGATAGTCTGGGGTTCTTTGGATCATGGGGTGTTTCTGAGTCCTGAAAGAGGCTGTTGTGACACCCTTTTGAAGAAACCTTCCTTGACCCCGACTGCCTTGCCAACTACAGACTGATCTCTAACCGCCCTTTTGGGCAAGGTTATTGAGAAAGTAGTCTACACAGCTTGATGACTTTCTTACCACCCATGAAGTCTATGATCCTCTCCAGTCCGGTTTCAGGAAGAGGCATAGTACCGAGACTGCATTAGTTCGGGTACTTAATGATCTCCTAATAGCAAGAGATCAGAAGAGCCGTTCGATCTTGGTTCTTCTTGATCTCTCTGCAGCGTTTGACACCGTGGACCATGGGATGTTGCTGAATCACCTGCGGTTACTTTGTGGACTGTCAGGGGCAGTCCTCAGATGGTTCCATTCTTTCCTCACAGGCAGAAGTCAATGGGTAGTTTCAGGGATTTTTTCTTCTGCCCCCTTTGCTCTGTCTTGTGGGGTGCCGCAGGTCTCTGTGCTTTCTCCTATGTTGTTCATGGTGTACATGCTACCGTTGGGAGACATTATAAGGCGTTATGGGCTGAGGTTTCACTGCTATGCAGATGATACTCAGCTCTATATGTCCTTTGTACCTGAACAAAATGATGCTGTCTCGGTTTTTAATAATTGCCTCGCTGAGATTCAGGATTGGATGAGTGTGAACTGGTTGAGGTTAAATCCGGATAAGACTGAGGTATTAGTTGTTGACCCGGGTCATTATGTAAAGAAGTTGACTCCTGGGGTCCCCTCTGGTCTTTTATTAGGGGATACCCAATTGAGACCTTCTGAACAGGTGCGAAATCTGGGCATTATTTTTGACTGTGCGCTGACACTAAAGATGCAGGTGTCCGCCACTGTCAAATCTTCCTTTTACCATCTGAGGAATATCGCCCGGATAAAACACCTTGTTCCACATCATGACCTTCCTGTGCTGGTTCACACTTTTGTTTCTTCCCGTCTTGATTACTGTAATGCTTTATATCTAGGGTTGCCGGGGGTAGATCTCCATCGCCTGCAGCTGGTGCAGAATGTGGCAGCTAGGTTGCTGACAGGGCTACCAAGAACTTTTCATGTCACACCTGTGCTGCGCGAACTGCACTGGCTGCCAGTGCGATGGAAAATCACTTCAAGGTCGCATTGCTGACCTATAAGACCCTACACAGCCAGGGACCAGGCTACCTGCAAGATCTCCTTTGTCCCTATCATCCTCTCCGCCAACTCTGCTCCACTGGTGAGGGATTGCTAGAGATTCCCAGGGTCTGTTATAAATCATCTGGGGCAAGGGCTTTTTCCTTTATGGCCCCGCCCCTGTGGAATTCTCTACCTCGTCAGATTAGAGAGTGCCTGTCCGTGGAAGCATTTAAGAGATCCCTGAAAAGTCATCTATTTTTGCTGGCATTTGGTTAGTTTATTTTATGGTTATTTTATGGTTTTTACATTTTTATTTATTAGTGTTGATGTTTTATCTCTGTTTTGTATTAGCGCTTTGATTTTTTGAAAAGTGCTTTATAAATAAATTTTGATTGATTGATTTGATTGATAACCACAGCATAAGCAATGCAGAAACATTATGAATTAGACTGAAAATAAAACCTAAAGATGCAATAATAGTCACTTGTTAAATTCCTCCAGGCACAAAAAAACAATAACCACCACAACAACAAAAATAAAAAAACAAAACAACAGTTTTCAAGATAATCTAAATGAGATTAAAGCATTCAGAGATAAAGCTAACATCATCCTAACTGGTGACTATAGTTTACCAGACATTAACTGGCAATTAAATAAGGCAAGCAGCACACAAAACAAAGCTTTTCTGGTTGCGGTTAGTGATTAGCAAATGAAGCCTAAAACTGCATATAAGTAAACCAACATAGAGCAGCAATATATTCAATCTAATCTTAACCAACTTTACAAGTGAGTTTGAAATTAAAATGTAAGGAATCGTTAGGGAACAGTGATCATGCCACTGTACAGTTTAAAGCATTCAATGCTAAATCTTACGGTCCAGAAAGGTAAAACATAAATTTACAACTTTAGTAAAGCAAACATTTAAGCTATAACCAACAAACTCGGTGCATGGGGTTTGAAATAAGAAATGGAACATAAAGACACTCACTCATGTTGGACAGCTTTTAAGGAAAAAATAGCATATCTACAGTATAAACATATCTCTAAAATAGAAATATATAATACAAGAGGTAAGAAACTGATTTGGTTTAATGCCAAAATACAGCAACTAATATCAAAGAAAAATGGAACATGTAAAATAAGGAGGAACAACCCAAATGAAACAAATAAAATAATTTACACAAAGATAGAAATTAAATGCATGAAGGAAATCAAAAGGGTGCTAAAAGAAATCTTGGAATGAAATTAGTAAGAAAACAAACAAACAAAAATTACTAAAATTTTTCAACACATATGTAAACACCAAGAAAAATATAAAGAAAACACTTATAATTAATACTTAGATGGCAAATCAGAATAATATTTTTTTGTCCTATATTTCACAGGTTTAGTAATATTAAACATCAAAAAACATAATAAATAGAGAATAATATGTGGGGTGGTGTGTGTAATGAGAATTATACAACGGCAAGAACATTTTCTGGACTCTGACTGATCAGTATGTGTTTGTTACAGTGAGATTATTTGAGCACAACCTCACAGTGGCAAGTCCACACATACAGATGACTGCATGCCAGACTGAATAACAAACACAGCTTCTTTTATCAAGGGAGTTTGGAGCCTTTTAATTGTAGTACAGAAGCAAAAGCTTAGTTTCATATAAAACAAATATTTACTTATATTGTGGGGGGCAAAACTTTTTGTCATGGTTAAAACAGTCCATAGTTAGGCAGAGAACAAGTGTTAGAACACTTCCTTTCTATTGTAGGAACATCTCTTTTACAGTATCAGTTTTACAGTTTTATTTTTTGTGAGGAAACACACCACATATGAATGCACTGCATCAAGGGTATGCAAATACACAATTGCCTGGTATTGCATAACACACCACAGTGATAAAAAACAATTGATTATTTGCATACCCATGATGCAGTGCTTTCCCATGGGGAGTGCTTCCTCAAAAAATAAATTTAAATTAAAAATAAAACTGTACAACTGGCAGTATGAAATAGATTTCCCTACACTATAAAATGGATGTTCCAACACTTGTTCTCTGCCTAATTGCCATCTACATGAACTCATTTGTGTCCCCACAATATTAATAATTATGAACCATCTTATAATAGCAATAATGCACTTCACAGTGTGGGCTTTGGCCTCATGCCCAACCACCCCAGATATGAGGTTATCACAGCACAACCCACACCCTATCATGTGTCATTGCTTAATTTTACACACGCCCTTTGGTTGCCACAGATGATACTTCTCATGTGACCTGCAGAGTGAGGAGGAGGAGAGAGAGAGAGAGAGAGAAGAAAGGGAGGGGGATAGAGATATTGGAACAGGTTGTCATTTTTTATTTTGCTTAGGTAAGGTTGGCAAATTTAACCAGAGCATACTCCTCTGTGCTGCCATGTCTGACATCAAATGGTACAGTATGTGTTTTGCTAACTGTGAAGGTGTTTTAAAGTGCAGTGGCACTTTGACTCATTCTTTTCTCATGGGAAAAGCAGCACGTGTTTGCTGTTATAACCAGCTGGTTATAATGGCAAATTACATCCGGCTTTTCCCATGTGAAAAAATGCGACCCAGTAATTCTATAACAATAACATCATTAAATAAGAGGACACACTTAAATAAATTAATCAAATAGATACCCTACAAAATCACTTGGACCAATTGTATTAACTCACAGTAGTACTCATGGAGATGAATAACTGTATATGTAATCCACTCACACATATTATGTACCATTCATGAAATATTAGTGAAATACTATTGGACCTGAGAACCAATGAAGTGATAACAATGCACAAAAAGAGTAAAACAAGTGTAGGCTGAAATTATAGACCTATAAGCATCACCTTTATCAGTGGAAAACAAATGGAAAAAAATAATAAAACACCTGCTAGGAAAGGAATGTAACAGCATAAAACATATCTGACCAATTATAACAAGGTTTTAAACCAGGCATCATGTACAGTTCAACCAACATCATAACATTTTATTAATCAATTACTAAATCTTTAGATAATGAGAAATCAGCTGATGTTGTGTATCTTGACTTCTGAAAGGCATTTTACCTCATACCCCATGACAAATCAGTATAAACATTCCTCTCATTACATATTAATACAATGGAGCAATAACTGGTTATGTGAAAGAAAACAGAAAGTACAGATTAATGACTGCATGTCAACAGAAAGGAATAGAACAGAATGGGGTCCCACAGAGATTGGTTCTGGGCCCTGTTCATTTTGATCTTTACATATCAGATCTGGGAGCAATTGCGATCTATAATTGTTCTGAGTTCACAGACCATATTAACATTGATGGAGATGTTGAGAACCAACATGACAGTAAAATCCTACAAGACTGCCTATCTAAATTAGGCCCTTGGGCAACCTCCTGACTTTTAATACTGAAAAATGTGCACTCACCTATACATTACAAGGGGATACACTAAAAACAACAAAATCAGAAAATGCTTGGTAATAACTATATCTGATATAACACACAATAAACATTGTAAAAATGTGTGTATAAAAAGGCATACTTCCTACTTAGTACCATAAAAAAGTCACCAACAGTTGTAATGATCCTACTGTATAAAAATTACTATAGCCCACAGACTGACTACGGATCTCAAATTTTGGGGAGAAACAAATGGATGAAATGAAACAACAGCCAAACGTATTCAGTGTAAGGCTAGTAAAATGATTTACAGACTTAGAAACCAAGACTATAAAACTACGAAACCAGATTGAAAGAAATACATTTCTTTAGTGTCAGTCAAATGAGAATGAGGGGTGATCTGCTCCTCATGTACAATCTTCAAAAGGATGGGGACCTTATGTCTAAATGGGACTGGCATACAGAGCTACAATAATGGCAAATAGAAAACATAGTAAGCAGCTGAAGTCTGAAAACTTCAAAACCTTGGAAGGAAACAATATTTTACACAAAGGATTGTTAGGATATGAAACACATTGACTCCACACATTAATAATTCAGATACTTTCAAAAACTGATTGAACACATCTCTAAATACTAATAAATGAACCTACTACATTTCAAACAGGAAGAACATAAATGAAAATTCCAGTCCTTTGTTGTTCTGATGAAATCTGGTAATAATCCTAGTATTAAACCTAATACTGTCAGAGGATTTGTGGTGTCATCTGTGAAATACTCTTGTGCAAAAAAAGAGCTTGTGCAAGAAAAGTCATCAAAAGAAACACATTTGGTTCTCAAAGTGAAAAGGAGACTTCATGAGGTACAAGGAGAATAAGGTGCAGGAACAATGAGAAGATTATCGCACCAGGCTAACATAAGTGTGTGTGAGTTGGGGGGAGGGTGATCAGGAAAGCAAAGGCAGACATGGAATAGTAAATAGCCAAGGGTGTGAAGGGAGAGGAAAAATAATTCTTAATCGTATATATTAGGGAAAAAGAATGGCTGGGAGGGGATTATCAGGCTAGATGAGGGGGAAGGTAGTAAACGATGATGAACTGAAGGCCAATGTCTTGAACAATCACAGTACTTCAGCTCAGTATTCATGGCAGAGGATAATGGACCTCTACGAGAGAGCAGGATCAAGGCAGCCACACAGGGGGTGCAGGATATGAGGAGGGTAGTGAACATGGCTGAATGAGTGAAAAAATTGCTGGAGGCCCACTGATTGAATAAAGCACCAGGCCCAGATGTCCTGCCCCCAAGGGTACCCAGGGAACTGGATTCAGAATTACTTGACCCTTTGACATAACTGTTTAATGACTCACTTAAGTCTGGTCTAGTGTCATGGGATTTGAGGCCTGTGGATGAAGTCCCACTCTATAAGGGAGGCAGGTAGAACCAGGGAAACTACTGACTGGTCAGGCTTACCTCCATTATAGGTAAATTAATCAAGACCATAGTTTAAAAAAAGACAAGTGGCCTTCTTAGATGACAACAAGCTGTTGGAGAACAAACAGCATGGCTTTCTGCCAGGTACAGTAGGTAATGCCAGACCGATCTGATGCTGTTTTTGGGCTGGGTCACTACAGTTGTAGATAAAGGTCAGGCAGTAGATTTGTTCTACCTTAACTTAATCAAAGCCATTGATTTAGTACCACTTAGGAGGCTGTTGAAAAAACTGAAGGATTTAGGAGAAGAGAAGGCTGTAGTTAGGTGGGTGGCAAACTGGCAATGGAGAGGCAATATGGCATGATAGCAAATGGGTACAAATCTAGGGGGACAGGGAGGTCATAAGTGGGGAGCCACAGTCCTGCTGCCTGTCCTTTTCAATATGTTCATTAGTGGCAGAGGGGATTGTCTCCAGGCAAGATTTGTCTCAAAGCTATGAGGAAGGGTGGACATCAAAGAAGGGGTGAGAAAACTTCAGAAGAAATGCTGACAAGTGGTCAAAGATCTGGTAGTTGAGAGTGAATGCCAATAAGTGCAAGGCAAAACATTTAGGGAAAAGGAATCCATGCACGGAGCATTGGATGGGTGGGGGAAGGTTAACCACTACAATGGAGGAGAGGGAGCTAGGTGTCACCATCAATGAATCCCTCAGACAAACCAGCCAGTGCAGAAAGGAATACAGTAAGGCACTCAGGATGTTGGGATGTACTGGGAAGAGTTTTGATAGTAGGAGAAGCGAAGTGTGCACTGCCCAGTGCAGATCACTGGTGAGGCCTCACCTGGAATACTGTGTCCATTTCTGAGCAAATCTCTTGAAAAAGGACATAAACAAGTTGGATTCATAACAAAGCAAGGTCACCAAAATGATCGAGGGCCAACAAGGCAGATCCTGTGAGGAACAGTTGGTGGCCCTGAATATATACTCACAGTAGACCAGATGAGAAAGGAGGAACATGATAAAGATGTTTATGTTCATGAAGGGTAATAAAATACACAGTCCATTAAAAATTCCCATTAAGTTGACATTAAGTGTTAAAGTATTTTTGGCTACTGCATTAAATGACTAACATATGCCATTAATTAACTAATTTTCTTCCTATTAAAGCATTAAAAGCCCTTTTTAAAGGTTAGATTTATGCCCAGTAAATTATTTTAATGAGCATTCCTTAATTGTATATATATGAAACATATTTCCACTTGTTGCAAATAGATTATTGGACATTTTGTTCTAACTAATACCACCTGTAGAAATTAATGGTCTTTCCTTACCATTAATATATTTTGTATGTCAGTTGTTTATACATTAATGGTCATTAGGCTACAAGTTTGTGCCATTAAATTTTCAAATTTGTGACACCTATAGAAATGAATGATTTTTGAAATGACACCCACCCTTAGGTATCCCTTCCACTACCCTATTGTCAGTGTCAGTGGTTCAGTAGGCAGCACACTCGCCTCTGAGGCTGGGAGATCAGAGGACTAGGGGTTCAGTTCCCACATCTGGCAGTTGGGTTAATATCCCAGTACTGACACTGTAGTGCAGCATGAGAGGGGTGCTGCACTTCTGAGGTGCCACCTTTCAGATGAGACTTTTAACCGAGGTCCCATCTGCCTGGATTGTTGGTAGTTCAGGTGGATGTTAAAGATCCCATGGCACTTATCGAAAAAGAGTAGGGAAATTTCCCCAGTGTCCTGGCCAAATTTCCCTCATTCACTAAAAATACCACCAACAGCTTAATCTGATTCAAGGTCAGTTGGCATTCATCTGTATCCCCCTCCCCCGGTCGTGCCTGAAAATAGGCAGAATTTGTCTAGTGCACTTTCCCGGTCAACAAAAACTAATAAAATAAAAAATATTATTTTTGAAAATGCCCCCCCCCAATGGAGCTTGCCTGACTTGCATTGTTCCAATCAACAGAGATAGTACATGGTGAAACCTAATGAGAGAAGGGAAGTAGATGTTATCAGGTGGTGCTGGTGAGCAAGTTACCCAAGCATAGTTGCAAAGAGATGACATGGGGAAGAAGGTCCTGGCCAAAGGAGACACATCTGGGGCATAATGATATTAAAAAAGGAATAGTAATTAAAACCAAAGCACTTACTATATGGCTCCACCTCTATATGCACAAAAACACACACACACACACACATGCACACACACACACACACAAACACACACACACACACACACACACACACACACACACGATTGATTCAGGATCCTCCAGTCACCTTAACCAGACCTGTGATGCAACTGGTCCAATACCTTTTAAAATACACCTTTCTGCTGTTTGTTCCCTCGAAGGCCATGACCCATACCTCGACTAGCTACAATCTAGACAGACATACTCCATACTCACATTAAAACACTCCTAAACAGATGGCTGAACTTATTAGGAGACATCCACCAGGAGGGTCATATGAAGGCCCAAGAGCCCAACAGGTGAGCCCAAAATAATGGGTGAGGGAGGGAGGGGCTGGTTACACATGCTCAATTATTCATTTGACTGACAATGGACTGGACTTATTGTGGAAGGGGACGACAACTGGGCAAACTGAGATTTAAGAAATGTTCCCCCAGTTGTGGTGGTTTGGGGGTCCGGAAGATGTGCCAGCTCCTAAATTATTGATCTTTGAGGACTGATGGATGGAGGAGGATGTGACCAATTAAGGGACTAGCCCTAGCCATCTGGTGAATGATATAGATGTTTGTTTTTTTAAAGTATGCCTCTAGGCTGAATACTGGGTAATGAACAGACAAGTATCTGGGGTGCTGAAGATAAGAGGTGCTGAAGATAAATAGTATTCTCAAAAATAAATTTTGAACACCCCTAGGGAGAGTGCGAGGTGAGGTCACAGAAGGGATTGAGGGGAGACAACCAGATGAAGGCAGGTGATAAAAGGGAAGACATGGAGCTTGTGCAGAGAAACAGGCACAAGACTGGCCAAAATGAGCACTAAGGAGAGGTTCAGAAATGAGGGGGAGGAATGGAGATAAACGGGGAGCAGGAGATTCTTTCAGACGTTATGAAAGTGGATGGAAAAGGCAGGCTGCTGAGCAGATGTTTTACATGGTAGATAAAGAAGGTGAGACTAGAATTAGTATGGAATTAAGGGTAGAGGAAGGGAAGGCAGAAGACAACAATTTAATGACAAAACAATGATAGTGGGAGAGTTTGTGAGGTTCAGAAATCAAAAAACACAGTGGCAGAGGTTTGACTAAAAGGAAGAACAGTGTGGCCCACTGTAGTGGGTTGGGGCACATGACAGCTGCTAGAGCAGGCACAGCAGTATACTCAGGATAGTGCAGCAGAGATGCAATACCTTGTTTACAGTGAGGTCCATTTTTACCTTATGCTGTTGGGAGGCCTGAAACACCGAGAGGGACTTACTCAGGATCATTCAGTAAGTAATGACTCTGGTATGATTTGAACCTAGATATCCCCCGGCTAGTGTGTATTTGTGCAACAACTTAAAGACAAAATAAAAAGCCACTAGAAAATGCTACTAAAAAATCTAAAATCCAACCCCACTATCCACTGGTAAATATCCATTCCCTTTATTAACACCCACCCTCATCCCCCATCTTTTACTGCATATCTGGTTGATCCTGCTTCTCTGTTGATGTCAGAATATTTCTATGTCAACATCTTTCCTAGCAGGCTCCAACTTGACCTGCCTTCTGTCATTCAGGGACTGCTGGTTTTTCCCCAGGTAAACATATTTATTAATATTTATAGTCCTTTAGGGCTCCTATTTGCCACAGTACATTTTTAATTATGGGCTCTCCTGGCCATTCTGCTGTTATTTTCCTCCCCTAATCATTTAGTTAGCCCCTGGTGCTTTGACATCAACCACTGTGGAGCTCTATTGTGTGCAGTGCTTGTTGTTTTCAGGCTTATCTTATGGAGCCTGCAGATTCCTCCTGCCTGATTTCCACAGCTCATGTTAAGCCCATTTCAGGCATTGGCCTTCAGCCACAGTGCAGCTTTTCTTTTTGGCTGCCATCCTGTGCATTTGTACTCATAGTCCCTTCCTATGAAGCCCCACAGGGCACTTATAGTAAGCCACCATGCAGCTTAGCTGCTGGGTCCTACCCCCTTCTGCTGGCTCCCAACTTTAGACCCACTTAATAAGCTCCTTGGGAGCTCTTCACATAGTGGCTATGTGGCTGATTGGTAGAGGGAAGTATATATGCCCTAGTATCCTCCCCATCCCAAAAGTCTTCATCTTCTTCTCACCTACAAGAAGCAGGCTACAGACTAAACTCTGTGCAGGCTGGGAGTTGAAAGTGCCCACTGGCACTGTCATTCTAGCACGGCAGCACTAAACTGATGGCTGCATAGCAGCAGTTGCAGAATTTTTGGTCAGCATTTTTCTGATCTGCCTACCTGTCTGCTACATAAATTCAGGGCTCAGGGACCCTCCCCCCCCCGACACACACACACACACTAAATGCCAGGGAAAGGTTAAACATAATTAATAAAAAAACACCACCACCATTTCCCAGTGGCCATGAGAGGGTTAGCCCACTACACCATCAGGGATATACCTTTAAAACACTGGTCTACTCAGACAACTCACAATGCCAGAATCACCAGTATCCCATGTTCAGGGCTGCAGGTAGGCAAAGCCTGCAGCCCTCTTTCATTTGCTCTAAAAACGGCCTACCACAGAATTTCCTTTTTGGACTTTTGGAAGTATCTGTCCACAACTGTAAAATAGTATGTCCCCCTTTGATTTTTGCTATTTGCTGCTCTGTGTTAAAGGTGTCTGAAGGGAGGGGGTGCTACTGTGCCTCCCAACTTCTCAGGATATAAACAAAAAAAAACATTTGAAGCTGCTGTGTTATGTAGCCCCTCAATTTAATCCTTGCAGGGCTGCAGACTGAGCATCTGTCCAGCTCAATCAAATAGATTCATCCTAGTTCTTTCAGCAGCCTAGGGGTTAACTCATTATTTTGAAGCATGCTGAATTTTCCCCTATTGAAGCACTGAAGCAGTCAGGATCTTATGAAGCAGACTACAGTGTCAAATTACATTTGTATCTGAATCCATTTTCTTCTGTTTTTTATATTTTTTCTATTCAACCTTTGTATATTTGCTATCCAGTGCTAGTGAAAGGTGGGGCGTACAACAACTCTGTTTATCCACAGAATAGGGTTCACTGCTGACCTTTCCACTTTGATGTATTTAATGCTCATAAAAGGTACAGCTCAGATAGCACTGGACAGTAAACTAAAACTCTTTGTTTATCCACAGGGACAGGTACAGTGCAGGCTTCCCCCACCCTTTCACCCACTGTGATGAATTTAGTGCTGGAAAAAGTGGATGAAGCCCTCGGTTTATCCACAGGTACCATGTGGGGCAGGTTCAGTGAAAAATTACCTACACTGTGATGGATTTATTGCTGGTAAGAAGTGAGGGACTGACTAATCCAGAGAGACAACTACAGTGTGGGGGAAGTGACAGTGCCTGGTTTCCACACTGTCTGCATTTAGTCCTGGTGAATGGTGAGGGACTGCCAGAACTGGGGACTACAACCTTTTTGTTTATCTACAGTGACAGGTACAGTGTGCGACTGGTGAACAGTAAGGGACTGGCACCACTGGAGACTGAACCCTTATATAAATCCACAGGGGAAGTTGCAGTGTAGAACAGATAGTTCAGGGTTTCCACACTGTGATAGATATAGATATACTGTAGTGCTGATGAAAGGTGGCATTCTGACAGCACTAGAGGTTGAAGGCCCTCTGTTTATCCACATGGGTAGGTACAGCATGGGCAGGGACAGTGCAGGGTTTTCACACTGATGGTTTCATTGCTGGCAAAAGCCAAGGGATGGGCAACACTGGGAACCACTCTATTGTCTTTATGTCCACAGTCTCTATTGGCAGGTCATTTCAGAAGGCCACCACCTTCAGGGACAAAATATGCTTCCTAATGTTACCCTTAAACTTGCCATCTGTGACCTTCAGAGCATGTTCCTGTGTCCTGCTTGAGAATATATCCATATATTCAATCCTGTTAATATACCTGAGAATGGGAAGACTGAGATCATGCCTCATCTCAGCCTGCTGTTCTACATGGAGAAGATGGTAACAACTACTAGTAAACATAAATGTGGATATTCTCTGTTAGATCCTTCCAAGTATTCCTATTTTGAAAATGCAGCTTCTCCTTAACAGTGCTATCTAAACAGAAAGCCCACCAGCAAATTTGTTTTTATTTTTAGTACTGAACACATGTGCTGCAGTAAATGTAAACACTGGAGGAAATATGAAGAAACTGATAAAGGGAACCTTACAAAGGTTGTCAGTAGGCTTGTTATGAGCCTGTATAGATATGCAGAATTTAAGAAAATGCTACATAAATTTATTGCCACTTAGCAAGTGGCAGATGAGAGGGGGGTAATTTGTCAACACAAAAAGGGGGCCTGGGCTGCACTCAGAGAGGAGTGAGAAGGTCAATTTTCCTATGTGGGACAGTGACCCACAGGGTATAAAAAGTTAGGGTTATTGAAAATATGATGGATTATAATGGTCTACAGAGCCCATTTTCTTAAAGCAGCAGTTTTGCCATCAAGCAAGAAAAAAGATCGGTCAGAATTGACAACCAACTGACATTTTTCACAATCCCCCACTCAAAATTGAATACCAACACAATTTATATTGCTGCAGTATAAGACCGTATCAAAGAATTCAGCATCTATGCCAAGCTGGTGTTTCTCTGCTTGACATATGCATTGTATTCTTTCGGCAGGGTCTTTATGGAGTACAGTACCACAATAAATTTTCTTGACCTTATCCTCACTTCCATTCTAATGCATCCTAACCCCCTTTCTGCCCTGATATCATGATATTTAGGGCTTGATTAAGTAAAGTTGTATCCAAATATCCTCCCCGTGGACAAAATGAAACTTTTTCAATGCCAAAAAAAGACTAGCAATGTATTCCCTGTCCTTGAATGAATTTAATATGGGATGGTATTATACTTTGTACATTCTTGTGTTCTATGATTCTAATATGTTCACCTATTAAGTTATGAGGCTATGTTGAATTTTACAGATGCAGGCTTATAACTTTGATAATATTCAATATTTTTACCACAAATTTTCTACATAGCCATTTCGGTACAGCAACTCATGAATGTGATAGCTGTCATTTTTCAACTCCTGCGCAAAATGTGTGTTTGTAGCCCAACAATTAATTTTTCAGTCCCCACGTGACATCACCTTTAGGCCAGGAGTTGAAAATTTTCACTGCCCTTCTTTATGAGGTAGGGTCATCATAAGGCAGTATTGAAAATCTTGTGTAAAAATATTTAAAAAAATTATTTTCAATATTTTTAACCCAAATTCCTCTCCTGCAGCCCTATCGGCTCTGGACAGAGTTTTTTAAATAATGCTAGGACCACTAGCCCAAAAGCATCCCCACTAGCCCATCGGGGATAAAACTTAAATCTGCTGGCCATCAGCAGGACACCTAAGGATGCTGAGCGAGTTTTGCTGAGCCTCCAATATAACTTTATTCTCTTTTCTTTACTGTCTGTTTTTACATTCTACAGTATCTCTGTATCTCTGTTTTCCTTACTTTGACCATAAGTGTATCTTTTCCTCCAAAACTCCTCTTCATTTACCCTTATGTTGTACTGTACACTTTTTCTATCTCGTCTCCATTCTCTGTTTCTACTGTTGCTACTATACGTTCCCCATACTGATCTATTTTCTATTTATTTCTTCAGGTCTGGCCATACTGTATACCAATCAGATAAGTATCTTTGTTTAATGCTATCTTCATTTAATTCTATCCCCAATCTCTCCTCTAGGACCTCCAACCCTTTGTGGCTCCTCAACCTTCTCTGCTCTTCCCTTTCAGGTCCTATCAGAATTCCCCAAACCCAGGACACCCTAACTCTGGACTACCTGACTCTGATGGATCAGGTAAGTCCTATTTAATTACTTAACTGCCCTGTAGGATGAGTGGCATATAACAAGGTGCCCACACTCTTGTATTGTGTAGCAACTTGACTTATTTATTTTTATGGTCTGGAAAGGAAATCTATTTTCAGCCTCATCCCCACCTGGTGTTGGTTGGAGGTCTTCATGTATCAGGTCCAACCTCACTTACTTATGAGATTTAATAGTTGAAGGCTCCAAGGTGGTAAAGCTGCAGGCACATATAGAGAATAATGAACCCTGCTTCATGCAGAACAAGCTGGTAACTTAACACTGATTGAGGTTAGTGACACCATGGGCATGAGAGCAACGTTCCGGTGCCCTCATGATGTCATTAACCTCACGAGGTGTGGGTCTACCAGTGCATTCTGCAAGGAGACAGGTTCATTATGTACAATGATTTGAGCAGGCTGTTTCTAAAACATTTCTGCACTGTCCACCAACCTCAATATATGCAGACTGAAACAAATCTAGTGCATAAATGCATTGCAGTGTTTTATTGTAAAGTGCTCAAATGCCAGTGAACTCACAAACCTCTCAACGAAGACACTGGCCAATGTCCTTTAAAGTTTGTTGAGTTCACTGCCATTTGAGCACTTTACAATAAAACACTGCAATGCATTTATGCACTTGTCAGTCTGCATTTATTGAGGTTGGTGGACAATTCAGAAATTCTTGTTGGTTTTTTTGGTTTGGTTATTTTCCAGCACGTTCAGATGGGGGGGGGGATCTTTCTGGGTGTTTGGTTGTTTCTAAGACATACAGGTGACAGGTAAAAACCACACATGAGCATTGATTTCAAAACAGCACCCAGTACTGTTTCATTTTTTTTTAATTTTACTGGCTGCTGTTTTGAAATCAGCACTCGTGAGAGGTTTGGCTGTCACCTGTCCTAATCAGCTTATGCTCCAGGTCCTACGTCAGGTTTTCTGGAGCATGAGTGTGATTAGGGTAACTGTTCAGAGAAATAATTCATGGTCTAAATGGTGAATTATTTCTCTAAATGTTCTAAAAGATGAATAACTGGTTTCAGAAACTAGGGCTGTCAGAATCCTCTGAAGTTCTGGGTTTTAGTTCTAGCCTAGTCATTTTAAAAATGTTCTAGGGTTCTAATCTTTTTTAGAACTTTTTAGAACTGAAACCCTATGTTTTTATTGTGTTGCTAATAATGAAGATAATAATAAAATACATGTGAAATTGAGGACATTCTGCCAATAATGAAGATAATAATGAAATACATGTGAAATTGAGGACAAAAAGAAATACAATCTGTTCAATATAAGGGGCAGAGAAATTATCATGTGTGACTGATAAGACTATAGCTAGGTTTATCTATGGTTTCTTCTGTTTGCTAAAGCCAGCAACTTACAGATGCTGACTGCTAACAGGTGCACCCACCCATTGGTTAAACGTTTTCCTGCTGCAGCTGCATTACAGTTCCTGAGTGAAAAAAAAGTGGTACATTAACCATTTATGTACTCAGTTATATATTCTTATCATCATGAAGTATGAAAAAAAATTAACTGACATCAGCTAACCTTAGCAATTTTTGTTTGCTGCTGACTATTTTAAATAAGTAAATCAAAAGTTACTATGTTTAAAATAAAGTTTGTATAACAAAGTCAAGGTACTGCAGCCATAGCACGTGGGCCTGGTACCCCACATATTATGTCATAATGTAGTCGGTCAAGACATTTGATTAAAAAATATACTAATTATTCTTGCTGGCAAATAATACATACAATTTTCTAAGCTAACACATATATATATATATATATATAGGTGTGTGTGTGTGGCACGGTCGCACCACTACAGTTAGGGTTCAGCGGTCATTTACATACTAAAGTCAAAAGTTTTGGCATTAATAACTTTAAACCCATTAAACGGATTTGCCTGACATTTTGCATGTGCAGTGGGGCATGATGGATCTCTTGATCTGCTAAATTATGTTTTGGTCGGACTAACCATCTTTGTGTACAAAAGCACTGAAAAATGCAAAATCATCCATTTTTGGAGGCAGCTTTTGGGATTTTGGATGAGCCCCTGCACGGCTGTTGTGTGGTGTGCTGCTCTGTGAGATGACTCGTTTGAAAGAGTTCTGGTGGCCAAATATGCCACTTTTCATTTGGTGAAAAAATATTAAGGCGTTCAAAAGTTATGCCGCTTTTAAGTTCCCATTATAAGTCAATGGGAAAATGTATATGTATGTTTTGCGATCAAAGAATGGGGTTCTGGTCATCTGGTCCCACCTGGCGATCAAATAATTTGCAGTCTCATGGTTCAAGAATCTTTGTCCCTGAGGATTTTTTAATTTCTTTGATCGTGAGGTCTACCATCTTGTTTTCAGTTTTCCGGTCAGAAAAACACAAATATCTCAGTTCAGGGGTCACTTCTGAAGTAAAACCTGGATGGGTTTTACTTAGGTGACCACGATCTATTGAGCCATGCCTTTGGTTTTATCCAACTTGGTCTAAAAATAGAGTTCTGAGGTTTAAAAATCTTGATTTGCAGCTCGCTAATGATCTGTGATCACGAGCCTGCAAATTCTTTGATCACGAGATTCTTCGATCACGATCATGCATCGCGAGTGAGGAACGAGATGACCATATTTTAAAATTGCTTTTTACAGCCTAGGGTGCCCTAAACTGTTAAATGAGGGAAGGGCTTGATCAGGGGGCTTCATTGTGCCCCATCTCAATAAACAAAAATAAGGTTTGTATATCCCTAGTAGTCTAGCGCCCTCCCATCTTGATGACATACATAATGCTGTCTCAATCCCTGGTAGTCTAGTGCCCCCCCCAATGTGTCTTTCATTATAAAATTGTTTTGTTTTATCCCTGGTAGTCTAGAGCCCCCCACAATGTGGATTTGATTAATATTTCTTCTTGATATCCCTGGTAGTCTAGTGCCCCCCGATCTATGATTAATTATTATTCTTGATGTCCCTGGTAGTCTGGCGGCCCCCCATCATAATAAAATAGATAAGGAACTGTGATTTCTTGGTAGTCTAGTGGCCCCACCCCCCACCCAGCTGTGGCAGCCCACCAGCACCCCCACCCTTCCCTTGCCAGCAACTGGCACAGCCCACCTCTCACCTCCACAGCCAGCTACCGACTGTTTGTATCATGAGTGCTAATTCAAACAGGCACTTAGAAATAATTTCAGAGCACCTCTTTGAATTAGTGCTCATAATACACAAAGTCGGTGGCTGGCCGTGGGTGAGAGGTAGGCTGTTCCAGTCTCTGGCTGCGGAAGGGTGGGGGTGCTGGGTGACTGCCACAGCTGGGTGGTAGGTCACTAGACTACTGGGAAATCACAGTTTGTTATATATTTTATTACGATGGGGTGGGGGCTGCTAGACTACCAGGGACATCAAGAATAATAATAATAATTCAATACAGATCGGGGGGGCAGTAGATTGCCAGGGATATTAAGAAGAAATATTAATCAAATACACATTGGGAGGGCACTAGACTACCAGGGATAAAAAAAAAACAATTTTATCATGAAAGACACATTGGGGGGACACTAGACTACCAGGGATTGAGAGATCATTATGTATGTCATCATGATTCGAGGGCACTAGACTACCAGGAATATAAAAAACCTTTTATTTATTGAGATGGGGAACAACGAAGCCCCCTGAGCCAAACCTACCATCATTTCACTTTCTAGGGCACCCCCGGGCTGAGAAAAAAGATTTTAAAATCTAGCCATCTCGGCCCTCGCTCTTTGTTTGCGATCGAGCAATTTCTTTGATCGTGAGCCTGAAAATTCTTTGATCTCGAGATTCTTAGACCATGATTGTACATTGCGAGCGAGGGACGAGATGTCCAGATTAAAAAAACAATTTTCTCAGCCTAGGGGTGTCCTAGGAAGACAAATGAGGGAGGGTTTTACTCAGGGGGGCTTCGTTCTGATGAACCATGGCAGTGGTTTACCGCAATTCTTTTAATTTTTTAAATGACAGCAGTTTTTGTTCTTTGGTCATGACCCTGCAAATTCTTTGATCGTGAGTCTGCAAATTCTTTGATCGCGTGATTCTTTGATCACGATTGTGCATCACAAGTGAGGAATGAGATGGCCAGTTAAAAAAATACATTTTTTCACCCGAGGGGTGTCCTAGGAAGATAAATGAGGGTGGGTTTTACTCAGGGGGTTTCATTTTGTCGAACCATGGTGGTGGTATACTGCAGTTCCATCAATTTTTGGATTTATAAGATTTTTAATTATTTGTTCATGAGTCTGCAAATTCTTTGACTACGAGTCTGCAAATTCTTTGATCGCCATTTTTGATTGTGAGCACAGGACAAGATGGCCAGATTTTTTACAATGGAATAGATAGGGAAATTTAACCAATGTTTAACATTGAATATCTCGGAAATGGTTTGGTCTTTTTATTTGAAATTTGGAGATTGTTTATGGCATGTCCTATAGATGTGAATTATCATGTTTACATGTTGTAGAACATTTTTATTTGTGGAGATATTGCGTGACACACTTTACGTGTTGTGGACTGTGTTTTGCTTGTGGTGGTGGCTTGACATTGATAGGGTACCTAGCCTTAGTGTCATGGATGTAGTTTTCAGTCATTGTGTGTGTTAAATGTCAACAAGTGCAGAACTGTGCCAGTCTGATGAATGAAAATCTCATACGTTAAAATGTCCTAGAGCTCACCGCCCAAGTGGTGCCCTGCTTCCCAAAGGCCGAGCTTCACGGCTGCCACATTGATTGCCGCCTGCCCGACTCCAGCGGCCACAAACAGCTGACCTCCTGGTCCCCCTCCATGGATCTCAGCTAAGAGCTCACCACCTGAGTGGTGCCCCACTTCCCAGAGGTGGAGCTTCACGGCTGCAGCATCAATCACCACCTATCTGACTCCAGCGGCCACAAACAGCTGACCTCCTGGTCCCCCTCCACGGATCCCAGCTAAGAGCTTACCACCTGAGTGGCGCTCCACTTCCCAGAGGTGGAGTTTCACGGCCACTGCATCAATCACTGCCTGCCTGACTCCAGCGGCCACAAACAGCCAACCTCCTGGTAGCCCTCCACGGATCCCAGCTAAGAGCTCACCACCTGAGTGGTGCCCAGCTTCCCAGAGGTGGAGCTTCACGGCCACCGCATCGATCGCCGCCTGCCTGACTCCAGCGGCCACAAACAGCAGACCTCCTGGTCTCCCTCCATGCATTCCAGCTAAGATCTCACCATCCGAGCAGTGCCCCACTTCCCAGAGGTGGACCTTCATGGATGCCGCATCGATCACTGCCTGCCTGACTCCAGTGGCCACAAACAGCTGACCTCCTGGTCCCCCTCCAAGGATCCCAGCTAAGGTACTTATCGCTATCCAGCTACTCTGCCTACCGAACTCCTGATTGGTGCAGTGGCACTGTATCCTGGAGCTGATTGGCCAGCCCTGCTGTGTTGCTGTCTACCAACTGGAGTGCCTTTTTTGACTTCCAAATGGCTGCTTTAGGCGCCCTTTCAGCACGGCGGCTTTTTGACTGGTTCTAACCTTTGGGACTGTATTTTGGTGCATTATTACAATTGTTTATAGCCTCTTGTTTTGCTTTTGCCCTTTTCCTTACATGACCATACAGTATTTTACAACAGTTTAACCCATTTTGTTCTGTTGTACCCTTATTCTGAGTCTGCATTGTCCCTGCTAAAACTGTTTCTGCACTTCATCTGCCTTTTCCTGCCCCTGTAAGCTAATTTCTTGTCTTTTTCTCCCTCCACGGTCTCTAATCACCACTGTCCCTCTCATTCCCAAGCACACCAGAGCATTCATTTTCTGCCTTCCCCAACCTAACTGAAACCTCTGCCCTTTTACTAATCTTTGCTAAGATTCCTTTTTTCTGTTGAACTCTGAAATTCCCTACCCCCCCACCTCCTAACTCCTTTACTCACTGGTTAATTTACTATTTCCTCTAACTCCTCCCCCGTCTATCTTGCAGCTCCAGGCTTTTGTTTTACTTGATCGCCCACCTCCTGCTGTTAGTCTGACAACAGCTCCTTTTGTCCTCTCTCCCTACTTTAACCAGCTGTTTTTTTTCTTTCTCCCTAGAGCACAACGCCCGAGCGGCACCCCTCTTCCCAGAGACAGAGCTTCACGGCCGCTGCATCAATCACCACCTGCCCAACTCCAGTGGACACAAAAAGCCGACCTCCTGGTCCCCCCTCCATAGAGCCCAGCTAAGGTATTTATCATTACCCAGCTACTCTGCCTACCGAACTCCTGATTGGTGCAGCACCACTGTATCCTGGAGCTGATTGGCTGGTCCTGCTGTGTTGCTGTCTACTGATTGGAGTGCCTTTTTCGACTTCCAAATGGCTGCTTTAGGTGCTGTCTCAACACGGCAGCTTTTCGGCAGGTTCTAACCTTAGGGACTGTATTTTGTCCCACCCCCACCCCCTCCCAGGCCCCATTAAATACAACTTAGCACCTCCCTCTCAGCTCACCTGTCTTACCATTGGCCTGCCTCTGCTGCCCAATAAAATCACCTAAACAAATAATTTTCCCTCGTTTCCTGCAGTGATCCCTCCTCCCTTTTGTACTTTATATCGGACTCATATTCATTGGCTTAATCTGTTGTCATTCTTTTCACCCTTTACCTCATTTCTTGCCTGGTCTATACATTTCTGGTCATCCTATCCCTATCTACTGACAACCTTGGACCCAGATCCATTTTAAGATACAGACCCTTGTTATCTTTATTTACAGCCCCCAGCTCTGTACTGGTCTCCTTTTTGACTCAGTGGCAGTTACAGAATAATGACTCATCAGATGGTACTGTTCTTTCTTATGTGCTTTCTCCTGCTGCTCCATCTATCTATGCTCTCCTCACCTCAACCTCCATCTACAAATCCCCACTTCCAACCTAATGACTACCTCTTTTCGAACTCTTTACTGCTTCATTCCCCTCACTGTGACCTATCCCCAGTACTACTTAACAGAACCTGGCACTAACAAGTTATCTATGTCCTAAAGAAGTGTCACTTGAGATCTTATATCCTATGCCCCTTCCTGCACCGAATCTCTGGTACCTCCTTCTTATCACCATCCTGCTGCCTGGTGATGACCAATTAAATCCTGGGCCTTCACAAGCTCTAACTGACTTGATCAGTAATGCAAAAGACCTGGTTGTTGTACATCATAAGATTAGGAGTCTTACTCACAATCTAGCTGATCTTGAAGCCTGGACAGCCCTATACAAGCCTGACATCATATGCGTGACTGAAACCTGGCTAAATCCTTCTGTCCCTGACTCTCTGTGCTACCTTCCATCCTATAACCTTCTGAGACGTGATAGACCCTCCCCCAAATGAGGGGGTGGTACTGCTGTTTATTTCAAGGACCATCTACATCTCACTGTCATTGCTTCACCTCACCTTGCCCACTGTGAAGTACTTCATACTCTTCTTACCTTGGGTACCAAAAAACTGCATATTACCTGCACCTACAACCCACCATCAAATAGCCAAAAAGGATTGGAAGAGTTACTTGACCAGACCTCCAACTTTGTTGGTAAACATGAGTTCCTCATACTAGGGGACCTAAACATAAATTGGTTGGGGGCTGCTCAGTCTGCATTACCAGCAAGATTGCAAAGTTTTAACCTACACCAGCTGAAATGTGACCCCACCAGAAAAAGAACCTGCTCCAATACAAGCACACTGCTGGACTGGATCCTGACCAGCCACCCTGGAAACAGTATTGTGTCTGGTGTATTACCTGATGCCATCACAGACCACTCCCCTACGTATACTGTGTCTGGGGTAAAAGCAAGCCTACTCCATCAAAACCCAGTCTCATCACTTTCCGCAACTATGCGACCTTCAATTCCAGACTTTTCTTACATGACATTGCTTCCACTGATTGGTCCTCCTTCCTTCTAGCTAATGATGCTCACACCTCTTTTAACCTATTCATAACTCACTTCCTTACTCTTCAAGACAAGCACTGCAAATTAGTAACTCGTAGGGTAAAAAAATAGATGAACTCGCTGGATAAAATCTTATCTTCTTGCTAAATTAAAACATACAGATAAAAGGTGGCTCTAATACAAGAAATCCGGGCTAGCCTCTGACCTAAATACTTATAGGGCCCTGCACAATTCCTGTAGAAAGGATATCAAAAAGGCTAAAAGCTCTTACTGTAAAGAATTACTAGCAAACTCCTCTGGTGACTTTAAAACATTCTGGTCCCACATTAAATTCTTCCTTGGCCTAAATCCTGCAGCAGCCCTCACTGACATGATACTAAATGGGGTCCACTGTAACAATCCTCTTACTGTCACAAATTTCTTCCATGGCAAGTTCTCAGATTTATCCACTTACACCTCCACCTTCCCCACCCAGTCAAATATTCCCTCAACATCCCCTACCAATGGTCCGCATTTCTTTTTCAAGGCTGTCACCAGACGAGAAGTAATCGAGTTGCTGTATAAAATCTCTGACTACTCTGCTGCTGGTTCTGACAGCCTGGAACCTAAGCTCCTTAAACTAGCTTCCCCTTCATTGCTGGTCCCTAGCCAATATGTTTACATTATCCCTGTCCCAGTGCTATATCCCGGATTTATGGAAGATTGCTAGGATTTCTCCTGTATTCAAAAAAGGTGATTGCAAAGACCCCACAAATTACCGTCCCATAGCCATACTATCTGTTCTCAATTAGATTCTTGAGAAGCTGGTAGCTACTCAAATAATTGATTTCCTGCTGAAATATGACCTCCTTACCCCAACCCAGCATGGATTTCACAAGGGTCATAGCACAACTACTGCCGTCCTCAAATTTACATCGGACACCCTTATGGCTATGGATGCTGGCCTTCTCACGTTGGCTATTTTCATTGATATGACCAAGGCATTTGACCTTGTTGACCACTCCATCCTCCTAACCTCCCTTGAGTCACTTGGTTTCTCTCAAAATGTTGTTAGGTGGCTTGGCAGCTACCTCTTAGGCAGGGTTCAAACTTAAATATAACTCCACCTACTCTGACAAAACTTCCATCAACATAGGGGTGCCGCAATGGTCAATCCTTGGACCTCTGCTTTTCTCCATCTTCATCAATAATATCACCACAAACATCAAAGGGACTGATTCACTGCTTTATGCTGATGATATTGTTCTTTACACTAGTGACAGAAGCATTGATGTCATCAACCAGAAACTCTCTACTGACTTTCTGCAAATCTGTCAATGGCTAACCAGCCATAGGCTTGTTCTAAATGAGTCCAAAACCCAAGCTATGCTATTTGGGTCTAAGGCCAAGCTTAAACTCTCCCAGCCTAAATTTAGAGTCTCCTCCTCAAATGGTTTAACTCTAGGGATGGTGGACTCATTTAAATATGTTGGGGTCACTCTAGACCCATCGCTAAACTTTGATCTGCATATTCAACAGACCTGCAAGCTGGTAAACTCTAAACTTGGGATAGCATACCGCACCAGATACTTGCTTACCCCCTCTGCTAGGCTTGCCCTTGTCCGGGGCATACTCCTTCCCTTTCTTACCTATGGAGTTGCCACCTATATCTCTGTGTCCAAATCTAGTCTTCGAAAATGGGACATCACATATAACAATATTTGCCACTATGCTTCCTCCTATCATAGGTTAAAACACCACTGCCTCCTTTACTTGGATCTGGGATGGCTTCATCCTATTGAACTCCAGCTGTATGCCTATGGCTCCATCATTGATACGTAGAAACATAGACTTTGACAGCAGATAAGGACCGCTTGGCCCATCTAGTCTGCCCATTTCCCTACCTACAGGATAGGCCGCAGATCCTAGTTAACCAACAGCCTATTTCTTCCTACCCCCCCCACAAGAATTGCCTTATGTCTGTCCCATGCATTCTTGAATTCTCCCACAGTTTTAGACTCCACAACCTCCTCAGGAAGGCTATTCCATGCATCCACTACCCTCTCTGTGAAAAAATACTTCCCCACATTGCCCCTGAACTGCCCCCCATCTTTAAATTATGTCCCCTTGTTCTTGCACATCTCTTTTTCTGAATGATGCTACCCTCTGGGACTTTGTTGATTCCACTGAGGTACTTAAAAGTTTCTATCATGTCCCCCTCTCCCTTCTTTCCTCAAGGGTATACTTATTAAGCTCCTTAAGTCTCGCCTTATATGGCTTCTCTTGCAGACCCTGCACCATTTTAGTTGTCCTCCTCTGGACTGCCTCTATCCTGTCTATGTCCTTGAGGAGATGGGGTCTCCAGAACTGGACGCAGTACTCCAGATGGGGTCTCACCAACTGTCTGTACAGTGAGATAACAACTTCCTGTTTTCTGCTGGTGATGCCTCTCCCTATGCATCCCAGTATACCCCCAGCTCTCCATACTGCCTTCTCACATTGCTTGCTAACCTTAAGGTCATCTGATATGATTACCCCCGGGTCCCTTTCCTTTTTTGTTATTGTTACTACCTCCCTCCATTGTGTATTCTTCCCCTGGGTTCTTGTTTCCCAGGTGCATTATTTTGCACTTCTTTGCATTGAATCCTAGCTGCCACACTTCTGACCATTTCTCCAACCTTGCCAAGTCCCTTCTCATCCTTTCCATGCCTCCTTGTGAATCAACCCTGTTGCAGATCTTTGTGTCATCTGCAAAGAGGCCTACTTTTCCTTCCAGTCCCTCTGCAATGTCACTTATAAAGACATTAAAAAGGACTGGACCCAGCACTGAACCCTGCGGTACCCCACTAATAACCCCTCTTTCTTCAGAGTGGACTCCATTTACAATTACCTTCTGTGTCCTGTTGTCCAGCCAATGTTTTACCTAGGCTACCACCCTGGGACCCACTCCCAGGCTGGTTAATTTGACTGTTAATCTTTGTGTGGGACTGTGTCAAATGCCTTGCTAAAGTCTAGGTAGGCCATGTCCACAGCCCCTCCCTATTAGATTCGTCTGACATGACCTTCCCACTGTGAACCCATGCTGCCTTGGGTCCTGTGCCCCACTGGCCTCTAGGTATTCAACTATTCTTTCCTTCAGAAGTGACTCCATCACTTTCCCTACCACAGAGGTCAGACTGACAGGTCTGTAGTTTCCTGCCTCTGTCTTGGTCCCACTTTTGTGAAGGGGAATCACATCTACCTTCCTCCAGTCCTTGGATGCCGCACCATCCTCTCATGCTTTATTAAAAGAGTAGCCAGTGGTTTCACTAGTTCCCCCTTAATTCTTTTAGAATTCTGGGGTGAATTCCATCAGGCCCCATTGCTTTGTCCACCTTCAGTTTTAGGAGTTTTGCAGAACCCTTTCTTCTGTGAAAGGACTAGGATCAACCCCCCTATCAAGAGTGCTTCTGTTAATTGGATTAGGCACCTCCCCCTCCTCTTTTGTGAATACTGAGCAGAAATATTCATTCAGTATCCCTGCTTTTTCACTGTCCCCCTCTGCCCATCCACCATTCATTCTATTCAGCCTCACTATCCCTCCCTTTGTCTTTCTACGCTCCCTGATGTGCCTATTAAAGGTTTTATCCCCCTTCTTAACCAAGTTGGCTATCTTTTCTTCAGTTTGGGTCCTTGCTGTTCACTTCCCTCCTTACTTCCTTCTGCCTTAACTGGTACAGCTCTCTGTCCTGCTCCTCCTGTGTTTCCTTATACTTCTGTAATGCTCTTTTTCACCCTGACTTTCCCAGCCACCTCTTTTAAGAACTATAGTGGCTTTCTCTTTCATTTTGATTTGTTTATTTGCTTCACATAAAGGCTTGTTGCCTCTGTGATGACAGTTTTGATGATTCCCCATTGTTGCTCTACCCCTCCTTCCAGCCTGTTTGCTAGTGCTTTTCTGAGGCACTCTCCCATCTTGCCAAAGTCAGCCCTCCAGAAGTCCAATACCCTCACTTTTGTATGGCTTGACTCTGTAGCTGAGTTTAACGTGAACCACACTGTCTGATGGTCACTTGTTCCCAGATGGCAACCCCCTTCTAGATCTGAGATCCTCTCACTGCCCACATTTGAGAGTACGAGGTCTAAGATTGCTCCCTCATGAGTGGGTTCCGAAACTAGCTGTCTGAGGCCTGCCACCTGTAGGGCATCGAGAATGGCCCTGCTCTTGGATGTGGCTGCAGCAAATGTGCTCCAGTTAACATCTGGCATATTCAGGTCTCCCATCAGCAGTATCTCCCATTTCTCTGATATCCTAAGAATGCCTTCTATCATAGCCTTGTCCATTTCCTCCCCCTGACATGGGGGTCTGTACACAACCCCTGTGTGGACTGTGGTGCCCTTTCCAGTCTCCAAGGTGACCCACCGTGCCTCCTCTCCTCCCTGTTTACTCTTTTGTTCAGTTGCTTTTATCCCTTCCTTTACATAGAGAGCTGCTCCTCCTCCACTTCTCCCATGCCTGTCTCTCTTGTAGGTTATGTACCCTGGTATGTTAACATCCCAGTCATGGTTCTCTGTGTACCATGTTTCTGTGACTGCTGCAATATCCAGGCATCCCTCTTCCATCAAGGCCACCAGCTCAGGGAGCTTGTTGCCCAGACTGTGGGCATTGGTACTCATTACCCTCCATTTCCTGATGGCCTTACTCCTTTTTTCCCCATCCCTGTCCTTCTTGCCTTTGTCACTTTCCCATTTACCCTTTGCCTTCTCCCTATTGACACCTGTATGTTGGTGTTTACCGCACTTACTACTGTGATTTTTTTTGTGGGGGGCTAGGATTTCCCTGTTCCTTTCCAGTGCCTCCCCCCTTGGCTAGTTTAAATGCTTGCCAATGAAGCATTTAAACCTAACACCTAGGATCCTGGTTCCCCTCCTGGACAGATGCAGCCCATCATGCCAGTATAGGCTTGCATCACTCCAGATGTTTCCCCAGTCCCCAGTGAAGCCAAATCCCTGAGCTCCACACTAGTTTTCAACCACTGATTGAATCCCATGGTGCAGAACACCCTAGCTTCTCCTATGCCATAGATGGTCAGCATCTCCGAGAAGGTTACTGTGCATGCTACTTGTCTAAGGCTGCTCCCCAATTCCACAAACTCTTCCTGCACTTCTCTAATCCCTTTTTAGCCAGGTCATTTGACCCTAGGTGGACAATGACATACAGCTCCCTCCCCAGTGCAGCTGCTCCGGGAATCCTGAGGATTCGCTCCCTGTCCCTCCAAGCCATGGCACCAGGCAGGCACCTTACCTCCCTCTTCCCTTCCTCACCATTTCTACCTTCCTAACAATGGAATCCCCTAGCCAGAGTTGTTTCCTTCCCCTGTGGGTTCCCCTGCCACCCTCCTGTGGGTCTCCTTTGTGGAGGTTCCCAGCATCCTCTTTGGTCTCCACTGTGGGTGCCTCCATAGAGGAACCACACTTTGCCAGAATGGCATAGGAATTGTGGAGAGGTACAACTGGAGGGATGTGCATCTGTTCCACAACCCTCACCCTCCCTGAGTCCACTGTGGTTCAACCACTCCTCTTTCTTGGCAACCTCTGAGGCAACGGCAGTGGCTCTGGTGGTCCCTGGATGGAAGATGAGGTCTCACAATTCCTGGCCAACTCAGCCTGGAGATGAGCAACCTCCTCCCTCAGCCCAGAGAGGTGCCTGCAGATGGGATAACATCGCATCCTTCAGAACGTCTCTCAGAAGACTGCTGCTCCACAGCCACTGTACTGCACCACTCCCATCATGTCTTATTTCTGGCCCCTTAACTGTTTGGAATCCTTACTCTTTCCTTTGCTTTTTTTTTCTCTTCTCTCTCTATTTACTTTCTGCCTGTGTGCCCTTTAAGCTCCTGATTGTCCTATTCTGAGATAAGAATATCCTATATTTCTCAGTAGACCCCTTACCTGCTCAGAGGCAGACCTCCAGCAGCAGATAACATTGTTTATTTACAAATACTGAAACCCTTAGTGGATCTCTTCCATAAGGTTACCCCACACTATGATCTACGGTCTGCTGATAACGCACCAGTCCTCACTCCCAGGCATTATTCTTCTAAAAGCGCCATGGCTTTTCCATGCCATGCCCCACTTTTCTGGAATTCCCTCCCACTTGCCCTGCATCAATCTTCCTCCCATGCTTCTTTTAAGAAAGGGTTATGTAACCACCTTGCCACTTCACACAGTTGCACTTGCTTTAAACCCCTTTAACCAGTTTCATCCTTCCACTCTGCTCCTTTTGTTCTGTCATCTATGTTGTTTTTTTCAACACTAAGCACTTTCCCCAGTTTTTTCCTGTCTTTTCCCTTTTTCTTTTCCTCTCACAGGCCTCCCTCTATGGTACCTCCTTTGGCAGTTCCATTTCCACTCCTTTCCCCCTCTTACCACCATATATAAATTATTTATGAACAGCCTATTACTACTTACCTAATGTGCTTTCACCACAGATCAGTAATTTATGTTAGTCTGTACACTATCTACAAGACTTTTTTTGTGTCTCTGTTTCTTGCGTATTTTAAAAAAAACTGTTAACTTAGCCAATTTTGTCATGTCATTTGTATTTAAATAGTTTTGATCATGTATAATCTTGTATTTATTATGCATTCATGCCATGTTTTGTACTGTATCCTCCCGAGTCGTGCCTGAAAATAGTCATTGCTATGGCTAGTGCACTTACCCGGTAAACAAGAACTAAATAAATAAAATATATCTCAAACACGGTTTGGTCTTTTCACTTGAAATTTGGAGTGTGTTGACGGCATATCCTATGGATGTAAATTACAGTGTTTCTATGTCAGAAAATGTTTTTTGGTGGAGATATGGTGTGAAGCAGTTTACGTTCTGCGGACAGCATTTTGCTTGTGGTGGTGGCTTGAAATTGATAAGATACCTAGCCTTAGTGTCATGGATGTAGTTTTAGTCATTGTGCGTGTGTTAAATGTCAACAGGTGCGGAACTGTGCCACTCTGACGAATGAAAATTTCAAATTTTGACATGTCCTATCTTGGACACGGTTTAGTCTTTTTACTTGAAATTTGGAGGGTGTTAATGGCATGTCCTGTAGATGTTAATAGAGGAGTTTGTATGTTGGACAATATACTTTTTGCGGAGATATTGTGTGGCACAGTTTATGTTTTGTGGACAGCATTTTCTATTCTTCTACTAGATTAACATTTGTTTTATGACAGCCCTTGCTGTTGTGAATGTACTTTTTAGTCATTTGGTGTGTAATGTGGCTTGGCACTGACAAGTTGGTGGGCGCGCACACCAACTTGCGCAACTTTCTACTTTTCTATTCTTACTTAAAAAGCAAGGAAATTCTATGCAAAAAACTTTGTTAATGCACCAGTTAGGGTTCTTCTACAATGAAAAAAGTGAGGACATTCGATTTTAGGGTCCCCCTTTGCACCCCACTCCCACCCACACCCCACCAACAGACATTGGGGTGTTCATTGGGGTCATCAACCCTAACTCTCACCCTATTGTCCTACATTGCACAACCTCAGCTAGTTTACACATGGGATGGGGTGAGAGTTAGGACCGATGACCCCCAATGCCGATGCCTGTTGGTGGGGGTGCAGGGAGTGAGAACCCTAAAATCAAGATTTCCTCACTTTATGTAGAAGAATCCTAACTGATGTAATAATGAAGTGTTTGCATATATATATATATATATATATATATATATATATATATATATATATATATTATGGTAGTACAGTAGTGCTATCATAGTTAGGGTTGAGGAGCCATTTATATGTTAAACCTAAATTTTTGCACTTTAATAACTTTGCAACCATTCAACAGATTTGCTTGAAATTTAGAATACATGACCAAGAACCATACATCTTAGGATCTGCCAACTTTCGTATTGTTTGGATATATGGCTGTGGAGTTATTAAGCGTGATCTGTGAGCATGTTTACTTTTTTTTGCAATTCTTTGGTCATCTCTACAGGTGGCATGGTTTGCATGACCAGTCCAAAATCTTCAGGGAACATGCGGTCAGGGTTCCTGATGTGCCTTTTGAAGATTTCTTGAAAAAATATTAAACGGTTCAAAAGTTATTCAAAAAACAGTTTCCCATTATAAGTCAATGGGAAAAGTTAACAAAAAGCTCAACACTTTTGCAAATGCAGTTTTTACTTTCGCAAATGGCCCTTTTACTTTCGCAAATCCACCATTTTGTTTTCAGTTGGTGATCAGAAAAATATTTGGCATTTAAATTTGGGACCCTCTAGCAACACAATTATTTTTGTGTTTACCTAGTCAGACCCTGAGGATGATAGGCATGTCTTTATTTTGAGGTTAAACACCCTAGAAATATGTTTTTCAAGTTTCTGGAAAAAATACTTTTGCAAAATAGTGTCACACTCACAAAAGTGTTGCAAATATTTGCAAAAGCTTTCACAAATTGTGACACTACTTTTCCAGGCTATGGCAAAATGACAGCAATTCTTTGCCACCCTGCTGCAAAATAATGGTTTGGTCTTTTGGGCTGACATTTGGAGGGAATATAGCCAACATGTCACAAATGTGCCCTTTAGTGTTTTGTTGAAAAAATATTACAGGGCAGCAAAGTTATGGCACTCCATAATTGACACTTTTTCCCACAGGATAACATTACGGCGTCCACCACATTACAGGAATCCTTTGCCGCCCTGCTGCAAAATAATGGTTTGGTCTTTTGCCTTTCAGTAGTTTAGTGAAAAAATATTACAGGGAGCCAAAGTTATCGCACTCCAAACTTCTCTTTTTTCCCATAGGATAACATTACGGCGTACACCGCGCCTTTCAGGCCGTGTCACAAATGGCAGTGCGAGATACGGACTTTTCAATATAAAAATGCTTAGTCCCCTTGCCAGGGGCTAAGTACAAAACTAGCCAGGAAGTATGACTTTTAAATTTTTTTTCTACTTCATTCGGTTCATGAGATATAAGCAATTTAGTATTCCAACTCCTCATTTTCTCCTCCGAGACCCATTATTATGCATACATTCTTTGTACTCGCTGTATTTCTCTATGCAGTATTTGGGGAAAACCAGCCTGTGCGCTTACATTAATGTTACCCTTACCACTTTTGCTTGCGGTTCTGTATCTGTTTTACTTACCTTTCCCGTCTACGGCACCATGTGCGTTTCCCTTTGTGTTTTCATTTGCGCCTACATTTGCTTTATTTTAAACATTTGTGTCTACAGTACTGTTTATCTTTCTGTTTCACTTTGCATCACCATGCGCATTACCATTTGCGTTTACAGGCACCGAGTTACTATGTGGCAAGACATCATGTGGCTGGAGCGTGGGGCCCAAAGGGCCCCCTACTCCCGCCGCTGCATTACATTCACAATTTCTCATTATCATTCTCAAAAAGAAGGGAAATTAGAGGCAAAAATCTCTGTTTAATGCATTAGTTAGGGTTGTTCCATAGCGACAGAAGTGAGGAAATTCTGTGTTAGGGTTGAAAGCCCCCCTTTGACCCCCCGTCCACACCCCCAACTGGCATCGTGCTGAGCATTGGGTTGTCGGTCCTCTCTCATCCCATTCTCTACCTCTACTTCTTCACACATCTGATGGGGTGAGAGTTAGACTGACAACCCCAACGCACACCATGATGTCAGTTGGGGGTGTGGACGGGGGGGTCAAAGGGGGGCTTTCAACCCTAACACCAAATTTCCTCGCTTTTGTCGCTGTGGAACAACCCTAACTAATGCATTAAATTGAGGTTTTTGCCTCTAATATATATATATGTATGTGTATATATATATATATATATATACACCAACATTCTTGTTGGCAAATTGAAATAATACAAGCAGCTTTCTAAGATAATCATCAGCTGACCAGCAGATACATAAGTAAAATGTGTATTTCAGTCACATAAATAAAAAAAATGCTCCGGCATTCCGGTTTCCTCACAACATAATAGCTTAAGGAACATTTGTCCCTGGATCCCCACCCAAAAAAACTGAAGCCACTGCCTTCTTACTTTGGATGCTTGCTGGCAGTATTTATTTAAAGGCACAATAGGCATTTACATCATTTACATCCCAATTCATTTTAAACAGTCAGTATTTACACAGCAGACATAACAGTCACATATCTCTTCTAGGACATAACAGTCCTATGTTCCCACTCATGGTTCTTTGTCATGTTCTCTTCTTCTTTTTCCTTGCTTCTCAGGGTCTGGGCACCATGATCCAGCCCCCCCTTTCATCACCACAACTGGGAACCACACTTACCTGTACCCCACACCCCCACTAGGTGTGGACACAGTGATCCACCCCCTAGCCCTATATCCCTCTCCCCTCCCCATCACTCCCACGCCTGGGTTCCTTCATCCCCAGCCCATGGTACCTACCCCCCTCTACCTGTTCCCCCTTCTTTTTCCCCTTGCTTCCACACCCCTTCTCCTCCCCTTCTGCTGCTCCCTTTTTGTCTGCTATCCTCCAGTAGGACTCCACCTAGTCCCCTGGACCTGGTCACCCCACTGCAGCCCCACCGGCCTGTACCAGGCCCCTTGAGGTCACCACCTCACAGGTGCCTGCCACTCTAGTGCCTATTCCTCCGATCTTTGTCCCCCTCTTTCTTGCAGGAGGGTGGGTGGGGAATTTACAGCAAGAAAGAGGGCTTCTTGTGGGCTGCATGCCCTAAAATATCTCCTGAGGACCCCGATCATGACCCCTACTGGCCCCTCCCTTGGACAATCCCCAGCAAGCACCCACCCTCATTGGATGACACTCCTCCATGAGGTCATAGCACCGCCCCACCTGCAGTCTCCTCCCTTACCTGTCCTACATCCTCCCCCTCCCCCCCTTGCTTTCTTCTGGGTGAGTCCTAGGACAACCTGGCTTGCCTTTTAGTAGCAAGCCTAATTGTCCCTGGATCCCCACCCAGAAATAACTAACACCACACCTTCTTACTTTGGATGCTCACTGGCAGTATTTATTTAAAAGCACAATATGTATTTACATCATTTACATCCCAATAAATTTTAAACAGCCAGTATTACTGGTCCAGTGGCTCTAAGGGCTGAGGCACTGGATGCCACACCTCGCGTCATGCTGGCGACTCATGTTCGGGAGCTAGCACGGGTCGCTGGGGGTTGGCAGGGGAGGAGAGGATAGGAACTGAGCATCCCATAAATGGCTCTTCCTCTCTGGGGAGGGGGGTTCACAGCAGTTGGTGCCTGAGTGCCTCCTGGTGGGGGTCAGGGACACATGCATGTGCGCTCACACCCGCTGGCATCATTGCATGCCTCTGACTCAGGGGCACAGAAACAAGGAAAAATGGTAGCACCTTCCATGGCTTGATGGCCATCCCATGTGTTCGCTGTGTGCTGGCACCCAAACTGGATCCATTGTGGTGGGGAGTTAGGGGACTCCCTGCCACCCCACTGTGGGGGGGAGCCCCAGGGGTTACTGGGTGTCAGCGGTCCCAGTTGGGATGGAGGGCAGCTGGATCCCACTAATGGTAGGATGTGAGGCTACAGGGAAGCATTAAGGTGGCCACAGGAGGATAAATACAATAGAAAAAATTAAAAATAAAAAGTCAGTATTTACACAACGGACATAACAGCCCCATATCACTTCTAGGACATAACAGTCCTGTCTTCCCTGTCATGGTTCTTTGCCATGTTCTCTTCTTTCTCCTTGCTTCTCAGGGTCTGGACACCATGGTCTGCCCCCCCATCACCATAACCGGGTACCACACTTACCCAGACTACCCCCCCACTAGGTGTGGACACAGTGATCCAGCCCGAGTTCTACATCCCTCCCTCCCCCCATTACTGCCACACCTGGGTTCCTTCATCCTCAGCCCATGGTACCTACCCTCCCCATCTACCTGCCCCTTTGTTTTTCCCTTGCTCCAACACTGCTTTCACTGATCTATCTCCAGCTTGCAATGGAAGATGGGGATCCCCCTTGCGGGTCAACCCCTAAGCCCCTTCTTATTGATATCCCAACCAACTCCCCAAAGGAACATAGGAACAGGCCCATGCCTAACTCAGTCAGGTGGACTCCATCTGACCAGTAGACCGCCTCCTGCTTGTATGAAATGTCCTTATGCTGGATGTGGACCCCCCATTTCTATCACTGCTCTGGCCACCTTCCTGTTTAGGCACTTAAGCACTACCTCCACCACTTTTGGCCCTTTCATTCCCCTCTGTACCCTCCAGGATGTGATCTTGGACCAGCCAATCACCACTTGTGGCCACCAGGCCTTCACCTTCTCCAGATCTGCCAGGATGTCCCTCAATAGGGACCCCAACAGCACTGTCCCTAGATTTTTACCTCTAGGTGGACAATGATACAGTCTGGTGCAGCCCATTGCACCTGACGCTCCTCCAGCAGTTTAGTAGCTGTGACCACATCATGCTTCTCAGGCCCCTCAACCGCACCTTGGTGTGCTCCGATCCTGGGCATAACTGCATCCCTATCCTTGTGGTGGCCACAAACCTCTCTGCCCAGTAGATGAATGAATGACCCACGATCCACACCTGTCTCTTGGAACCTGCTGTGGAAAGAGAAAAGAAAGGGACACCAATTAGCAGTTGTCAACATCGAACATACCTCTTGTAACAGTTTGATGTCCATCTGCCTACCCGCTTGACCTCACCCTCCCCTGCACCTGTAGAAGCCAACTCCAAGGCCGCACCAATCCTGAAGGAATGTGGGGTGAAATCTTCAGGATTTTCCCCCGTGAATGCCACCACATTTTTCAGCACTGCCCCCACCTCAACACACGTCACTGGGGATCCGTCTCAGTGTATGAACCAGGTTACTGATCTGTGGCCTCGCACTGTACTATAGTCTGCCATGGTCCAGACTGTGCAGACCCCTTTCCCTCTGTGCCTGTGCAGCACCATGGCAGAGCCTTTGCCTCGCTGGTCCATTTTAGACCTTTGGAGTCAGATGACCACCTTCCCCATCTCCATTCTCATGTTCTCCTCCTGAAGGCCTGCGGCAGCTGCCTGCTTCCTGGGCACCACCACCTCCCCGACCCGAAAAGCCCCCTTTGACATGACAGCAAATATAGCCCTGAACAGGTAGGCCTCATTCACCAAGCTACAAATGTGATCCAGTGCCCTCACCACCTTCGTGAGCAGGGGACCCATTATGGGCCTTGTCCTGTCCTGCCTTGAGCCCTGCCCTCTCTGCCATCCCATGATCATCCGCCTGATGGCCTGTCTGCCCGCAATGTCCTCCCATCCCCGATCCTGGCACATCCAGCTGATACCTGCCAACTGGACCCCTATTGTGGCAGAAGTCACCCCTTCCTCCCACTTCTCTACTACATACCACATGACCTGTTCCTCCCAGATCAGGGCTTCTGTCTCCCACCCCAACCTGGCCTGAAATATCTGAAAACCAGCCCACGCCCCCTCATAGGCCTTCAGGGTGTTGGCTGACCATGACCCTTTGTATAAAGCCCTGGCCTTCACTCTCCAATCTCCCACATCCAGTCCGGGACTCTGGTCTGGGTAGGCACAGCCTGTGGTGCCAACTCTCAGAACCGCTCCACCTACAAATGAGAAAGACAGACAGCCACCTCATTCTGAACCCCTTCAATGTGCAGTGTCCTAAAAGATAGGTTCAGTTGCAACCCTAGTAACACCATGCACCTTAACACCCCCCATGGACTCTGTATGGCCACTCTGCCTGTTGATCACCTCCACGACACTTTTGTTATCGCACCAAAATAAGATGCACTGCCCTTCAGTCAGGGCATCTCACAGCTTGAGGGCTACCCAGATCAGGAAGATCTTGAGGAACGTGATGTCCTTGGTCCTCCCCGTTCCTGCCATCGGGCTGGCCATGACTCTGAAATCCGCTCCTCCATGAAATAGGCCCCTATCCTGAAATCTCCAGCTGCATCTGTGTACAACTCCATGGCCGCACTGCAGGCCCAATCCTCCTGACAGAATGTCAGTCTGTTGTACAATTCCAGAAACCCCTCCAGAACCTGTAGGCCTTCCTTAATGCCCTTACTGATCTCCATCCAGTGATGGGGTAATTTCGCCATGCCCATGACCCTCCCCAACCTTCGGGTAAAGGCCTTGCCCAGGCTTATGGCCTTACAGGGAAAATTAAGGTGCCCCAGCAGCTGCTGAACCTGTACCAGTGGCACCCTTCACCACCTGCCCACCAGCACGAGCAGCCCCTAAAGCCATGCCACCTTGTCCTCTGGCAGCTGGAAGCACCCTTGTTCAGTATCCACCTCAATCCCCAAGAACTCTGGCTTGTGGGCCAGACCCTTCATCTTACCCACTGCCTGTGGTATCCCTATGGTGCGGCACATGTCCTGGAAATCCATGAACATCCCTTCAGTCTCTGCCCAGCTGGCTCTGATGAAGAGGAAATCATCCAAGTAATGGACCACCCTCTTGTGCTCAAACACCCACTGCACTCATGAGCTGAATGCCTCAAAAGTGAAGCATGCCACCGAGAAGCCCATGGGCATAGCCTTGTCAAAATACAAGCCACCCTCAAATTGAAAACCCATCAGGTCCCAGTCTAAGGGATGTACCGGCAACAGCCTGAAAGTGGATTCAATGTCTGTCTTTGCCAGTCAGGCCCTTCCCCCAGTTGTGTGGATCAATTCAACCACTTGGTCAAGGGAGGCAAACGAGACCATGTTCAGTGCCTCTGGTATCCCTCCATTCACCGACCTCCCATCAGGTTAGGACAGATGATGTATGAGCCGGAACTCCCCTGCTTGTTTCTTTGGCACCATCCCCAGAGGAGACACCCTGAACTGCTCACATGGGGGTTTGAGCACTGGCCCTTCGACCCTCCCTGCTCTGACTTCTTTTGGAATTTTCCTCTGGACTATGTACTCCTTCCCTCTGACTGAACCGAAATTATTGGTGGGCATCACCACCCATGTCCCCTCCAAGCTCAGTGGGAAACTATCCCAAAAGCCCACCCTCAGCAGCTCCACACCTGTCTTGTCAGGGTATCCTGCTGTCCAGACCTCCACCATTCCACATCTGATGGGGGTGCTGACCAAGGTGCACCCACCTTCCCACACCAGGTCCCACCCTAAACCTAACCATAGTTGAATGTATACCTTCTCCCTGGGGCCCCCCTGGCCCCTTCCAGCTCCCTCTTCCACTCTGAAAGGGCTGATCCTGGAACTGCCCACTTGCCTGCCCGCCTTGTCACCCCCTTGCTGACAACCTGTCACTGTGTGGGCCCCTCTGTACCACAAGCAGACATGCCTAAACTTGCAGCTAGGCCATTTACATGATGCTCTGTTAAAAGCCTAGCAGGCCTTGGCACCCAGGGCAGGTGCCACCCTTTTTCCTTGCTCAGCTGCCTGCCCTGCCACTGAACCTGAAAGTGTCCTCACCCATAATTCTGCATGAGTGCAATCCCACCTCACATTGCCCTTAACTGCCATTCTCCTCTGGAATGCTTTATCATATTTGAGCCACCCAAAATCCAGCTTCACCTTATATGCATCCCTGATGATTTCCATATACATCAGCAGCAGGACCACCAGGCCCAGTTGCTTCTCCAGCATCAATGCGCTATTAATCAGAAACCCTACCTGCCATGTGTCGATGCTCTTCCCTTTGAACTGGGCTTTCTCCTCCACCTCAAGAGCTACCGCCATCTCCGATTTGCCCACCGACTGCTGCTGCTCGAATTTCTTAGCTGTCTTCTCGTCCACTAAACAAAAGATATCCACATACTTCCCTTTCCATATTTTTTCCTTTGTCGAGGCTGGCACAATGTTGCCTAGCATGAAACCCAGTGGCCCCTCATATAGCTTCTGTGCCTGCCTGGGGCACCCTCCACATCTTTGCCCTGTCTGCCCTTCTCTTTGATGGCCTCTAAGGCCCGCTCAAATTTCAAGACCCCCTCCTCCCCCAAATCCCCTAACAGGCCCTCGATGTACTCTTTGAGATCCAATTAATTGTTTTTCTCCACCTCATCCTTATCCTCATCCGGTTAGGGCTGGACCCACCGCCTGCACTGGGTGCCACTAGAGGGCCGGATGCCACCCTTTTTGGTCTGTTGGTTCCTCTTCTGCCACCAGCCCTCTCATCTTGCTCCTTCTGCTTCTTCTGTGCCTCCTCCTCTGCCTCCTTCTTCTTTGCTGTCTCAACCAGCTCCATCATCTGGGCCATCAGTTTTGCAGCTTCCACCAATATGGTAGCGCTGGACACTGCAGGTCTCTTGGGTGCCATCTCTTCCACTGTGACCTAAGCTGTATGAGAAAACCACATGAATTATTATTCAGTATGTGCACACCCATAGCTACTGGTGTTTTGCTATGTATAAGTTTTACCTTCTCCATTTTACAAACATTTTTCCCACTTTATTTGTTTTACAGAGCTGACCAGATGCTGTCTCCATATCCTCCCACCAACATCAGATGTCTACCTATCCTTTACAGATCAAATAAGGAATCTATTTCTGATTTGTATGATAATCTTATAATAAAGCATCAGCATCTGTTACCTCAGTGTTGAGGAATAAAACTGAAAATAGAGACCTGTACTAGTAGGGGTGCTTGAGTGATGGACCTTTGAAAATCAGGGTATAGATGAATGGAAAAGCACTGTAAGGATAGAGAATGGTAGAGAGTGTGAGCAAACAATTTTATAAAGTGTAATATGTGCTTGTATGTGATATTGGCCATTTCTATTGCCATTATTTGCATGTTTGCTTCTAAAATGCAATAAAAAGAAGATTAAAAAAAAGCTATGCTGCATTGCTGCAGATTTTTTTTTAAATTACAATAAAACTCTTGTTAATCTCTCTGTTTTAGGAAATTGCATGCAGATGGGTTCTGTTATACAGCTCATGTGCAGTTTAGTGGAACAATAACTAAGCTCATCAAAAAAATAAAGTTAATGGTCTTCTTCGCCTATGTATACCTAATGATATAACTGTCCCAGAAATGCTCTCTTCCTGTGCCTTGTATTGGGTTCATATTTCTGGCCTCCTCCTCCTGGCTTGAGATGGGGATATTAAGCCCAATTTAGGACCCCCTTGCCCTATGCCTGCCCATTCCACCTCTTCACCCTCCTTACCCCTGATAAAAGGCTTAAAAGTTGCTCATATGAATGCTTGCAGTCTCCGGACAAAAATGACTGAACTTGAGGCTTGGGCCATTCAGATGTCCCCTGACATCTTCTGTATATCTGAATCCTGGATTAAACTGTCTATTAAACAGCATGAGGTGTCTCTACCCGGATATATCTGCCTCAGTCAAGACAGAGTGGATATGAGGGGTGGAGGTGTTCTCATTTACTCTAGATTGGATCTCAACATCACCTAAATCCCTGATCTTGACATGGGCTCACCCCCCCAGAATCCCTATTCATCTCCCTAACCCTTGGAAATGTTAAAAAACTTATCATTGGGTGTGTATACCTGCCCCCTAGTAAACCTTCCTTTGGCTTACCTTCCCTCCTATCTAACCTCCCCTTCCATGACCTTATACTCTGTGGCAACTTTAATTTAGATTGACTACAACCAGATGCTGATAAAATGCGTGACTTGCTTGCCAACTCCAACTTAGCACAACTCCTTCGGGAACCAGCTTGTATCAACACCAAGTCCACAAAACATTCTCTGCTTGATTGGATGGTCACTAATTGCCCTCAGAAGATCAAAGCTATTGGTGTCCTCTCTGACTGTGTAAGTGATCATTCCCCCACTTTCTGTGTGTGGAGAAACAATTGTCCTAACTCCCTTCCAGAATCTCCCTGGTCTGGGACATGTCTCGGTTTGATGTCTGCAGCTTTCTTACCTCTATTAACAACACTGACTGGAGTCCTATTAAAACACTCTTTCATATAAATCAAGCCTTGGACTTTCTAATATCAACCTTCACTCACATTGTAAACTGCCATGACCCCCATAAAAAATGTAGATCAAAAGGTGTCAAGGCTCCTTGGCTCACCAAGGAAATCATGTCTTTCATGGCCGACCGTAATAAAGCTTGGAGGACCTATTAAAAGAGAGAACTTCCCTCATACTGACAAGTTTATAGACAATTCTGAAATAAGTGCAAACATTCCCTGAACAAAGCCAAGCACCATAATTTCAAGTCTCTACAGACTGAACACCTTTGCAAACCTAAGGAATTCTGGATGCAAGTTAACTCCCTGGTAAAAGGGAAGGCTGCTGAAGTCCCCAGATCAATCACTGTCACCTGCTCCTCCGTGACTGATTCTACATCCATTGTCTCTGGATTTAATGACTTTTTCACTGATCTTCACAAATACACATCACTATTCCAAAACTCCTCCTCTCCTCCCTCTACCTAGTCCCCTCTTAACACCACTGTGGCTTGTCCTGAGTACCACTTGAAGTTAGCCACCCTTAAAGAGGTACAGAAATGTCTCTCAAACCTAAAGTTGGAGTGCTGTCCTGGCAATGACTCCCTTGAGCCAAAATTCCTTAAGTTGGGTGCCCCAGCCCTTGCTTACGCTGTCCATGACTTATTCAATTAGTCCTTCATCTCTAATACTGTACCAGATAAATGGAAGGTGGCTGTAGTAGTTCCATTGTATAAGGGTGGCTACAACTCCATTGTTGACAACTACAGACCAATATCCATCCTCTGTCTGTTGGCAAAGATTCAAGAGTGAATAGTTTATAAACACCTTCATGACTACCTGGAATCTCACAATCTTCTATCCCCTTATCAGCACGGCTTCACAAGGAATCACAGTACCATAACTGCCCTGACAAAAGTGACAACTGGCATATTTCATGCAATGGACCAGGGCTATGCCACAGGTGCCATCTTCATGGACTTCATGAAAGCATTTGATTTGGTGAACCACGGTCTTCTGCTTCATCAGCTTCATGTTCTTTGTCTGGATTCCAGTGCACTGAACTGGGTAAAAAGCTGTCTATCCTGCCTCTCCCAAAGAGTTAAATGTAATGGTTCCTTTTCCAGTTGGAGGCCCATAACTAATGGTGTTCTGCAAGGATCCATTGTGGGTCCTAAGCTGTTCTCTGTCTTCATCAACAACCTTCCTAGCTTCTGTGGAGGGGCTTCCATACACCTTTATGCAGATGATACTATCCTGTATGGCTCCATTTCACATACTGAGCTGATTAATGGACAGCTTTCCTCTCACTTTGCTTCCCTCAGGGGCTGGTTCAAGCATAATCATCTTGTTCACAATACTAAGAAACCAAATGTATGCTATTCACCCACCATCCCTCCTCAAAGTTTACTTCCCCCCATAGCATTTCCTCTCTTAATGGTGATAACCTAGAGTTGGTCCATTCCTTCAGATACCTGGGCATCACCTTGGACTCAGCAGTCTTTTTTAACTCACATGTCTTCAACATTCCTAAATCCCTAAACCAGAAACTTGGACTGCTCTACTGAATCTGCCATTTTCTCACCTCTACCTCCTGCCTTAAGATTGCTTCATCATCCCTTCTTTCTCTCTTGACCTATGGTGCTCCTCTGCTGCTCTCTTTAAACTCTTCTTCCCTCTCTCTCCTATCCCACATTTACCATAGGGTTTGCCTTGGGAGCTAATACCCACTCACACCACTGTGATGTCCTATCCTTGCTGGGCTGGTTGCCTTAACTTAATTATAAGTCCAGCTCATAATTCAGGTTCCTGTATGCATGTGCTGAGTAAGGAAAACACAGGCAAACAAATAATAAAGCAAATATTTATTACATACTCACTCTAAAGCATGTAACAAGGAGTTACAAAAAGGATGATTTCTACCAGTCAGCCCCATGGTTACACATACTAAATAAATCTAAACATGAAACGAACAAACATACAGAAAGAACACTAAGATCTCATAGACTGGGGAAGGGCTGGCTGGCAGTTACATATATACACTGCTGAAATGAATGCAACATTTGGATAAGGCTGACAAATACAATTGATATAGTATACAGAGTGTAATATCTGGGTGGACCCCAGGAAGTAAAAGTGTATGTTGGCATATATCTTAGAAAATGATAGTTCAGCTAGAATAAGTGTTATCTATTCTTATTTCCAGACTGTCTGGAAATATATGTAACATAATCAGAAAAACACACTATGTGTCATACAAGTGGAAAACTACAGAATATGAGTGATTATAAGTATAGCAGAATATATGGAAGAAACATAGCATATAGGTAAATGTATTTCAAACAGATATAAGCATAGCAAATATAATAAAGAACACAAACATAAGTAATAAAACAAGATAAAATATTACAAGACTGTGTAAGGCACTAATACTTGTAGTTGTATAAGGTTACGGTTACATGTGGGTCAGTTGGTGGTATATAACCCAGGCATAACAGTCCCCTCATTGTTGCCTTGTGCTAAGGGCAACACAATAAAAAGAAGAAGGTTAGGTGTAGTAATGGTATGTCTTATTTCGTTAACAAGCCCAAGGTACGGGACCTGTAAAGGAAACCTAGTTGCCATCTGTGTTATCGTAGGGTCTGTCGAAGACAGCAAAGATCTAGTATTTCAAAGAGGGTCAAACAGAGTGAATGATAACAAACATTTTAATGTAAATTCAACTATGGGATTGTCTAAAAAGAAACCCAAATCATCATCAATTAAATAATTGAAAGATTCAGTAGCTTTTGCAATATCATTACTAATGTAAAGCAACTGAGTAGCAGTACGATTGAGAAGGGATTGAAAAGATAGATTCAGGGGTCCTATATGGCAATTGAAGATTGGTACATATTGATACAAAGCATTCACATAGTCTGGGTCAGACTCAGTGATGTCCATTTGCATAGCATGGACAGGTGCGATCACTGTGTGACCAATAATAGTTTGAAGATGAGGTGTGAGACAAAAGTTCAGTTGAAGAATGTCACAATGTTTATCACCATAGCGGAATGTTTTCAGGTTGGAGACAACACAAAATTCTCCATCGGGTGACTAAGTCACTTTAGCAGAAGGCATAATTCATTTGCAAAGGCAAACAGGACAAAGAAGGTCACTGTTTGTGTCCACAATCCACGTGCCAAAATTCGTTCCAGGGATAAATTCACTGTTTCTTCCAGTGTCAAAAGAAGAGTCAATAGGTGTCAAAGCATCAGTATTAACACCAAAGTTCCGTAAAAAGACGTTCAAAGTTCTATTGTTCAGAAGACCTAAACCAGAGGCATACGACCAGTCCAAGTTCAATGGTGAATAACCACAAACAAGGCTGATGACATCAAAAACATCACATCTGCAGAGAAGATGATACCCTTTCCAGGCACAGCAATCAGTGTGGGGAGCAGTCCAAACACTGAGTATAGGGTGGAACACCAACAATGGAGAAAGATCCAAACCTTCACGATAAATGTTACCATCAAGATGACCAATAGAATGGACAGTTGCCAGAAGGTTGAAAATCACTGATGAAGCATCAAATTGTGGTAAGGAGATGGTAAATGACACATAAAGAGCTTCCTGGATTGAACATGAGAGAGATACAAAGCATGGAGAAATGTTCTGGTGTGGGGTTATATATCCCAGATTTCTTGCCGTTGATAACTGCATAGATAAAGTTTGCTTCAAACATATTGCCGCACATTATGTAGAGGAACATTGAGAGCAATACCATCGTCCAAGATGTTTATCATGGATGAGATCCGAAATACATCCAGATTTCAGATCAAGTAACAATCCCTTAATCATAGTTTCGATGTGGGAACTATACACAGTGCATACAATTTCTCTTCCAATTGAATGCTTTTCTGCTTCTTTGTTGTGAGCAGAAATCAGTTGATTCATTTTTTTTCAATTCAAATGTTATTAGTTTTCCAGTGCAAAGAGCAAATCATAACAACGGATGAAATGTCCATATACATCGGGTATAGAGTATGAAGTGATTCACCAGTTGATTAATTTTTAATCTCGTGTCCTCAAACCCTTCAAATAATTACTTCATATTATAAACTGTGAAATGTTCTTCCTGGCTTAGACCATCTGCACCATGTAAGAGTGGTGGAAAAATGTATTTAAAAGCTTCATCAGTTTTATACATTTGAGATTTTAAACTGGTTATATCAGCCCTATTCCAAATAAACATACCAGAAACAACGAGGCCTGTGACAGTGCCGGTAGCTGCACCAGCCGATGTCATATCAAAACGTTTTTAGCTCTTAGGTTTATCTGTTTTCACAGAAGAATTAAGGTGGGGCCTAAGTACTCGCCTAAGTTCAGTGCTAAGGTCAAGGTTCCCAGTTATGGGGTCACTAATGCGTGTTTGATACGCAACAATAATATCAGTAAGTTAAATGTGAAAAAAACTTGAAACATTTATTTTCAAACACAACACAAACAATTTCATGTCCCACAATGAGATATTCTAAAGAACAGGAATGTGCATGAACTGCACAACATTAATTAAGGCACCTGCTAAGGAACTAGCAATTAAGTCACTGGGTGGACCCGGTGATGGTTTGGGACAATCAGTTGCCTTGATAAACCAATCTTGATCTCTAATAGATTCAATTTTAGGTATAACTTCTAGTTGAATTCTAGAATCTGCCAAGAAAGCTAAGACACAGAATTTTTGATCATCATTATTTTCAAAATTATTGCATGAGCTAGGATCAAACCAAGCTGTAATGTTATACAGACCAGAATGTGAGGGGTTTGCATGATGGATGAAAATAGTACTGTTAGGTGTCAATTTGGTATTGGCAATCCTTTAAAAGTGCTATTAACCAGGTGGGCTACTTGTACTTTTTTCCATTGTGATCTGTATGCCATACAATATCAAAACTGGTTTGATCTGAGGTGGTAACTTTAACATTCAGTAGTGATTCTTCACCCTCCTGAATGATGATTTTTGGACTTGAGACATCAATTTGTTTTCCACGACGCATCGCCTCTTTGGTTTCGAGGTTGATGTTGGACACCCCAGAATCAGGGTCATGGGGAGATATATAATAGACCACACAATGTGGGGTCATGAACAAGATTCCATAAAGGAGTAGGTGTCGGGTCACCATCTCATTGAGGTGACCCGACACCTAACTATTTCACCCTGTGGGCTTAGGAAAAGTAATTTAATCTCATTTATATAACTTCATCTGACTGGCATGTAGCCATTTTGTCAGTGAGATTCTTATTACATGGCAGTCTAACTTGGTAGACTGAAGGGATGCTCTTATTTACAATAGGATAGGGACCTTTCCATTTGTTTTCGAAAGCATGAGTAGGAGAACCAAATCCAAACCATCACTTGATCTCCAACCTGCCAGTCCACATCATGGACTGTCTTGTCAAATTGTATCTTTGACTATTGTTGGGCCTTGCCCAAGCATTTCACAGCAAATAAGTGTATCAGTTGGATATCTTGTTTCAGTTTCTGGACATGTTTGTCTACTAATACTCTATCATTAGTAGGAGCACACAAATCCAGAAGTAGATGTTCTAGTAATCTCATCGACCTTCTGATCATGAAACCAAATGAGGTACATTTTGTACTCATTTGGGGTATAGCTCTTATTGACATAAAAAGCAAAGGCAATAAGGAATCCCAGTTCCTGGGGTTGTCCATAGAAAATTTAGATGCATAAGCTTGATCTGCCTGTTTGCCCTTTCCACTTGCCCTGATGATTGTGGGTGGTAACGGGTGTGAAACGTCTGACTGACTCCTAGGAATTTTAGAGTTTCCTACATCAGTTCACCTGTAAAACACAAACCTTGATCAGAGTCTGTCTTCAAGGGGAGACCCCATCTGGTGAAATGCTGTTCTACCTGTACCCTGGAAGTTATTTTCGTAGTGTTGTTTCTCATTGGGAATGCCTCTACCCATTTATTTTTTTTGTTATTAAACCAGTTTTATTAGTTTAACCATAATCAAAACAAAACCAGTCAAGTTACAGGTATCCATTGTCATAACAATTAACCGCAAAGTTCACATTCGCAAATTAAACCCATCCTCCCCCCCCACCCAAGACTACACAAGTAAGCAATTCCTAAGTCACCATTCCTGAGGTAATCTAATCATCAGGCTTCCAAGCTATAAGGAGTGCCTCTAAAGAACCCCAAAATGATGCATAAGTCTTAGCCCTGCCTCGCATGTAAGCAATATGCCTTTCTAGCTGTAGGGCCAGAATGCACTCTCTGTACCATTCCATCAAGGTGGGAGACTTGTCACTAGCCCAGTGCCTCAAAATTGTCGGTTTAGCTACCGCAGAAATGACTGACATTTGAGCTTTCTTAATCTTAGTGGTACCGGCTGGAAAAAGACTAATCAAACATACCTCAGGGGTAAACAAGGTTTCTAAGCCAAGGATAGGGTCTAAAATATTATTAATGGACTGCCAAAAGGCCTGCATGCAGGGGCATAACCAAACCATATAGTACAAGGTACCATTGTCCCTTTTGCATTTGCAACAAAGGGGCATAGCCCTTGCACCATATTTGCATAACTGAGTCAGAGTTAGGTACATATTATGCATTATATTAAAATTTATCATTCTCAGCCTATCTTGTTTTATAAATTTATACATTGAGAACCAAAGCTTCTTCCAAAGATTAGGCACCTCCAGGATTTCCAGCTCCCTCGTCCAGTAAAAACAAACCCGTAATGGTAGTCTGAAATACCATTCCTGAGGCGTTTTATACAAATTGAAAACTGAGCATGGTTAAGAAGCTATACGTAGAAGTGTGTTGAGATCTCTTTCACCAGGATCTGATAGTGCGACCCAGGAGAAAAAGGAGGTTAGGGCCTTGCTGACTTGCAACAGTTTGAATAATCCCTTATGCGTAACACCTAAAGACTTCTTCAATTGATCAAAGGGAAGACGTCTCCCATTTAGCCAAAGGTCTGAGACCCTAAGATGATTTATCTGAGGCCAAAAGATGGGGGACAATGGTACGCCCCCGACCTTAACATGCGGATTACCGATAATGGGTTGGTCGGCCGAGTGGTACCACCTTATTGCAAGGTATTTTTGTATCTGATGAGAAGCTTTTAATGACCATCCCATAGGGTTGCTTCTAAGGGACTTAGGGATGGCCGACAGGGAGATATATAGAAGATCCCGCAGCGAACATTTCACCCTTGCTGCCAGATGCTGCTCTATACCTAACCACAAAGGTTAGTAATCCGGGTGTCCACTCCCTCGACTCCAGTGGACCAGCTTACTTATGTGCTGCGCGACGTAATATAGAAAAAGGCAGGGGGCGACTAGACCTCCTCTTAGTTTCAGAGCTGTCAATTTAAGATAAGATCTACGGACCCTTTTCTTGTTCCATATGAAAAAACTGAGTGCCCTTTGTAAATTGGAAAACCATCCTTTCGAAAGGTATACACCCAGCATACCCAGAGGATATAATAACCTTGGCAGTATATTCATTTTAATTATACTTAGCCTACCCCAAAGTAAAAAAGGGAGCAACCGCCATCTCTCCATGTCCCCCATTATTGTTTTAACTAAATTGCCCAGATTATCTTTTGTTATGGAGTTCAATTCTTTATAAATTTTGATTCCAAGGTATATAAGTGACTTTGTTTCCCAGAAAAGGCCAAACAGTAACAATTCGGCCTTATTAACCTTACTGTTTAAGGCAAGGATCTTTGTTTTAGCCCGATTTAATTTATAGTAGGAGATTTTAGAAAAGGACTCGACCTCCACCAGAATAGCTGGAATTGAGACATCAGGGTCTTCAATATGCAGTAAAATGTCATCTGCATACACCGAATAGGCATACCTGGCATCCCCCACTTGTATACCTTTAATGAGAGCATTCCCTGCCAACCTGCGCAATAGCGGCTCTAAATATAGATTAAAAAGTAAAGGGGACAAGGGGCATCCTTGCCTTGTACACCAGGCCAACTTACTTATCGGGGACAATACCCCATTGCACTTGACCCTGGCAGAGGGAAATGAATATAGAATTTGTACCCATCTCTAAAAATCATTAGGCAGCTCGAAGGCGGACAGGGTAGCAAATAAGTAGTCCCAAGATACCCTATCAAACGCCTTCTCAGCGTCCAATGATACCAGCACCATTGGTGTATCAGAGTCCCTGGCAATTGTGATGAGGTGTAGCAATTTCCTCATGTGGTCTTGAGGAGACCTCCCCATCATAAATCCCACTTGTCCAAGACTGATAAGGTTACCAATGATTTTGGATAGCTTATTTGCAAGGGTTTTGGCCAGAATTTTAACATCTGTATTTAGTAAAGAAATGGGGTGGTAACTATCCATATTAATGGATCTTTTCCTTGTTTTAGGATTAAGGAAATCGTGGCTTCTTGGAAGCTGGGGTCCGAGAACCCATTGTCATGCCAATACATAAAAACCTCCTTTAAAACAAGGGTTATTATTGAATGGCAAACTTTGTAGAAGTTACTGGGCAACCCGTCTGGCCCGGGAGATTTGTCTAAAGGCATCTGTTGAATGGCCTGCTGAATTTCCATGACAGTTATTGGGGCACTCAAGGAGGTCGCTTCTGTGTCTGTGATTTTAGGCAAATCCACCGAGCTAAGGAAGGAATTAATATCATCCATAGTAGGTTATGTCTTTGGATCCAACACATATAACTCTTGAAAATAGGATCCAAAGGCCTTTACCATTTCCCATGGATAGCATCCGTACAAACTTGCCCACCCCACTCCTTGTAAATTCCAGTAATAAATTGCGATGAGTCTAATTGACAAATACACATGGCGAGCAACTTACTCGCCCTTTCCCCTGTATCTAGATATTTAAGTCTGGTCCTCAAGAGGGCCAATTCTGCTTTCTGTGATACCAGGCCTGAATATTGGTCCTGCAACTGATAAAGTCTGGCCCAACTTTCTGCCGAAGAGGTACGAGATAGATTATGTTCTAAGCTCTTAATAGAAACAAACAGCGATTCTAATTGAGCCCTTTGCACCCGTGTCCTTTTGGATGCCATCTTTATCAATTCTTCTCTTAAGGAACATTTTAAGGCAGCCCAAATTAGATCATATTTAGCCACCGAGCCCTGATTGCTATTAAGGAATAAGGTGATGAAATCCATTATGTGCCTCAGTGAGGACTCATCTTTCAGTATCTGGCAATTTAGTCTCCACTGGGGAGACTGCTTACACCCCGCCCCTAACCAGAATTCCAGACTAACCGGTGCATGGTCGGACAGAACTCTGGCTGATATATCTGCCTGCATTACCCCTGACATTGCAAATGAACTTATTAAAATATAGTCGATTCGGGAGTATGTCCTATGTGCTGCAGAGAAGAAGGTATATTGTCATGCAGTTGGATTTATGGCGTGACAAGCATCGACCAAAGCAGCATCGCTAATAAGGTCTTTCAGTGCTCTTTGTGCTGGAGATAATCCTCGCCTCTCCCGGCCAGGTCTATCCAGATCTGTCTGGAGTACTAAGTTCCAGTCCCCACCTAATATTGTGAGCTTTGTTGGATTAGACACAACCATATTTAGTAATCTCACAAAGAAGGCTGGGGAGTCGCAGTTGGGGCCATATACTGAACCAAGTAAAATCGGGTGTGATTCTAGTAAACCATGTACAATGATGTATTGGCCCTCCGGATCCCAGATTTCCTGAGCCAATCTGAAAGGGACATTCCTTGCTATGAGAATGGCTACCCCTCCCCTATTCGTGGATATCCCTGCCTCGAAAGCTTGCCCTACCCATGACCTTCTAAAGAAGAGAACATCGTCTCTCCTCATGTGTGTTTCTTGCAGGAAGGCAATTTGTACCCGCAGTTGTCGCAGGTGCCTTAGTATAATTTGTCTCTTGACCCTATCCTTGGCTCCTTTAACATTCCAGCTAACAAAATTATATTGATTGCTCATGTCCTATAATAATTAAACTTAAACAAAAGTACATAAAAGACTCATCGGTGAATTATACAGCAGTTCTATTGAAATACCAGTACATATCCTGGCTTGAAATATCACTAAGGAGCCCTGACAGTGTGTAGCCTTGGTCCCCCCCAGACAAGTGTTCCCAACCCTACCCTCCCATTCAGCAAAACTACAACCCCCCTGCCTAAATACAACAGAACTATAACCCCCCTGCCCCAGTACAACAAACGTTCCCCGGTTCAAATAAACCGCACTCCTATTCATCTTGTGCCATGTGATTAACATCTAAACAGCCCAAGCTTAACAATCCTGCCCCCCAGAGCCCCACCCCTATTACTATTAGACTAAACCTAAATCTATACATTAACAATAAAGGACTATATTAAGCGGCTCTTATCTCTAGTATTTAGAGAACCGCTCATCCCCACAAACTTCATTAACCAACTTTAGGAGGCTTCCCATCTAGGAAATCAAAATAAATAAAGTATAAGCGATAGCCAGTCCATCGTCCTTAAGATGTCCTAATTCAATCAATAAACCATTTTAATGTTCATGTACTGAGGCCAATGGCCCCTTTACCCACACCAGACTTTGGACATTATAATATTAGAGAGAGACAAGAGAGAGAGAGAAAAAAAAAGGGGAAAATGTCCTCCGTTTCTCCTGTTTATATGCAACATTGGATTGTTACCATCAGCTGCACATTACAAAACACAGGCCATGGCTTCTAGTCGGCCTTCTAGGATAGCCGTCAGAAAGCCCTTTTCTGTTGTCCATTATCTTGACTATTCATGGCTGTTAACACTCCTGCTGTCGTTACCCACATGACCTTCCACTTTTCAGGTTCCTGATTTCTGCGTAGAGTCAATGCTCACATGTCACAATACTTTGCCTTATTTTATAGCCGTTCTACTATTATAGGCAAAGAGAAGGAGGAAGTATACTTTGTCTCAGAGCCGGGAACAACTTATTCATCACAGAGAATGCGAATCCAAGCAGCCAGCTGGTGTAGATACAACTTGCGTTGTGCTCACAATTACGGGTAAAACAGGGCGGGCATTCATATATACATCGAAATTAAGCTTCACAGTGCCTATGAAATGCTTATATTTAAGGATAAGCTAGTTCAGGACCCATCCGATCACATCCAAATTTTACAGTTACAGGGAGCCCTATCCGATTCCATATTACCAGAGACCACCAGCAGGGAGCTATTGCAATTGAACATCAAGTCATCTAATGGTGCCAGTGTTTATACCCAGGCATTACCCTTCACTGGGAGGTTTGTCCATGCGAGGTACATTACAAATTCAATCCTTGACTCACACTACAGTTCCACAGCATGCAGTGCCCTTGTTAGGGGTAATCCTCTCTGCTATTCACTTGTAGAGTTCTGGAAAAATATTTTTAAGCTCCTGCAAAGCTTGCGCAGGTGAATCAAATGATAACCACTTGTCCTCATGCTTCACCAGCAGGATAGTGGGGCACTTGACCTTGAACGGCTTAGAAGCCGCTACCAATTTAGAAACTATGGGGTGAAGTTCTTGTCTCCGTACCCTCACCGAGTGTGGCAAATCCTGGGTGATGCGGATATTCTTAGCCTCCCAGATCAATTCGCTAGCACCTCTAGACTTGGATAAAATATGCTGCTTATCTAAATAATTCAGTAATTTGAAGATTATTGGCCTGGATGGCTGACTCTGGGTTGGCGGAGGGTGCAACGCTCAGTGGGCTCTCTCGATTACATACTCTCCTCCCACCGGAGGAGAGCCGGCTATTTTACTGCAAAATTTCTGTAGGAAAGTTATTATTGCACTCCCCTCTTCCTTCTCTGGTATCCCGATTATTAATAAGTAGTTCCGCTTACTGCAACCTTCTAAATCCTCCAATTTGTCTTCTAATTTCTTCATTCTGCGCTTTGCATTTATTAACTCTGCCTCATACTTCTCATACTTTCTCTCCAGTGATACAATCTTGGATTCTGAGTCCCCAACCCTCCTGATTAGTGAGTCCACTGACCCCTTGATTTCCTGCAGATTCTCTGAGATGGAGGCGATAGTGGTCTGGAGAGGCTGCATAATCTCCATAAATTTCCCTTCAGAAAGGGCAACTTCTACTGTAGGCATCTTAGGTGCACCAGTGGCCTACTGCTTAGGCCGTTTTGCGGCCTTGTCCTTCTCTGGCGTTCGTGGAGGAGAATGCCTCATGGGCACCTTCTTCATATATACCTCCATTAATCTATCAGATTTGAGCGTCGGAGGTAAGTCAGCACTGATTTATACTTTTTGCAGCAGTCTTTGTTAGTAATCGCCTCTAAATAAGGGGTAAATCGGAGAATAGATAGCGGAGCTCTGGGAAGCCATTGCAGTCGCTCAGGCTGCCATCATATGACCCGCCTCTACCCATTTAAAGAATATATCAGTGACCACCAATGCAAACTTGTTGTTGTTTTTGGTTATAGGGATTGGCCCAAAGTAATCGATATGGATGGAATTCCAGGGGAGTGAGTGCCTTTGGGGTAACAATTTGGCATTTTTCTTGGCTGAAGTTGGGTTATTCTGAGTGCAGATCAAACAATTATTGGTGTAGTGTTCCACATTATTTTTCACGCATGGCAACTATCCAAAAATAATCAGTCTCTCTAGGGTTTTTTCCACTCCTTGGTGCCCTCCAGTAGGAGTGTCATGCACTTGATGGATAAAATCTGTCCTCAGTTGTCCAGGAATTACCCAAAATTTCTCAGAATTGCTGGGGTTATGATACCATATGAGTAGATTATAACTGGAGAGGTGAAGGTGATCCCTTACTCACTTATAGGGACTGTGTGGTGGAAGGTGTTCCTCGGTTCCTTTGTCAATAAATAGTGCCCTCAGATGAGGGTCCTGTTTTTGTGCAGATGCTAGATCTAGCAGCACAAAAGGTGCTGTTTGCTGTTTCACAGCAGCAACGCATACAGTACATGTAGTAGAGAGGGTTTTTAGTTCCCATTTGTTCCCTACTTGAGTGCCAGCTTTTGCAAGAGAGTCAGCTTGGTCATTGAAAGAATGATATTGCTCACTCTTAGAGTGGGCATGAACTTTATGGATGTACAGTTTATTCTTAAATGTTGTGCTAATGTTGCGATGTATACTAACAAGTCTCTATATTTTACAGGTGTGCAATCAGAGAATGCAAAGTCCATTTTCTCCCAAAATGGTAAGAATTCAGACAGGGAGAAACAGACCCAGTCAGAGTCTGTAAAAATGATTGTGTCTGTAGTGCCTTGTTTAAGCAACTCCAGAGCGCAGGCCACAGCTTCCAATTTGATATACTGTGAGGAAATGACAGTACAGTTCTGGGTGATGTGGACTGTGTTATTGTCAGGGTGCACAATGAGTACCCCAGATCCCACTATCTTATCCTTATTGTTGTAGGAGGCTGAGCCATCAGTGAAAACATGACACAAGTTGATGTCATTTAGTGCTTCTGGCATTGCAGGAAGAAAGGGTCCTGGGTCAAGCAGGTTAGGCAGCTGAAGGGAACACTCATGTGCATCACCTGTATATAATAGGCCATGGGCCAACAGGGATGGTAATTTTGTAGAGTGTACTGTAATGTGATGATCCTGTAAAAGAAGAGACCAGTGTGTATGTCTGGTGTTAGAAACAGAGCCGTTTTTGACTCTGTCTGACAACAGAAAATTAGTGGGCATATGATCGGTATGCAGAACAATAGAAGCATAACAAATGATGTATGAAAAGTGTTTCACAGCCCAGAAAGTAGCAAAGTGAGTCCTTTCACAATTGTTATACTTTCTCTCCACTGGAGAAAGCATTTGTGATGCATAGGCAATAGGCCTAATGTGTCCATTAGATTTCTCTCTGCACTAGACAAACCCTCTCAGCCTGAGATGCCCCAACTAACTGAGATGCTACCTAAACATTATGACTTGGGCAGAGCACAACTGTGCTCATACTCCTCCTGGTCTCACAGCATACAGTATATAAAAATTGACCATTTAGGCCCACCGGCAAAACAGGGTGAGCACTATAACTATGCACTCCTTTCTCTCGCACTGGGCCCACTCTGTCCCAACCGTGATACCTCCTTATTCTAACTGCTAGCCTTACAACTTGCTGCTTGGAGTGATGAATTCACACTGCACTTCTTCCTACTGACTGCAATGTTTAATACTGTATTGTTTTACCTGTTTTTGGTATTGTTGTCTTACAATATCCCTGTGTCCTGGTCACTTTATATTAACTCTTCACTACTATTTGCCTGATGAAATCTGATGCTTGAAAATTCCCTGCTGTGCTAATTCTATGTAATGTAATCCTCCACTTGTATTTGCCTGATGTTCATGTATGTACCTTGTAATGTACCTTGTAATCTCCTGGGTTGCACCTGAAAATAGGCACTTGGCTGTCTAGTGTGCTTACCCGGTTAACAAAAGCAAATAAATAAATCAGTGCTGAAATGACTACGTTTGTAGCTGCTGTTTCCAAATGATAAGGCAAAGATGGATTTGGATAACCAAAGCAGGAGCTGAGGCCAGTGACTGTTTTAGGCTTGTTAAAGCTGCTGTCTGTGTTGGACCCCATGTCCAGGGGACATTCTTTTTCAGTAACTCATACAGAGGCACTGCCTTCCATGTGAAATTACAAATAAAATCCCTAGATTAGTTTACCATGCCTAGGAAATGTCTGAGAGTTGCCACACTAGTTGATAGGGGTAAATCTTGTAGTTCCTGAATCTATTCAAGTTTGGGCTTCTGCCTTTTTCAGTTAAGCAGAGGCCCAGAAAGGTAACTTCTTTCTGGCACAATTGTGCTTTAGAAGGGTTGCATTTGAGGCCTGCCCTCTGAAAGAGGGTTGGTAGCCCATCAAGTAGAACCAAATGTTCTGATTTGGTAGCTGTGGATAAGAGCAAATCATCCACGTACTGCAGAAGGCATTCAGGGGCAGAAAATCCCCATAAAGCATCTTTCATGTCTATATGAAAGAGGAAGGGGCTATTATGAAACCCCTGAGGGATGCATGTCCATTGTACTGATGCCCTTCGAAAGTGAAGGCAAATTTATATTGGCTTTCCTTAGCCAATAGTAAAGACCAAAATCCATTGGAAATGTCCAATGCACTGAACCATTTGCGGTCAGGTGTTAACATTCTTAACACATCTGGTGCTAATGCCACAATTGGGGCACAGTTGGGAGTTACTTGATTAAGTTTTGAATAATCAATTGTGAGTCTCCAAGTCCCAGTTGTTCTCTTCACAGGCCAAATGGGGGAGTTTGCAGTTGAAACACATGGTCTAATCACTCCCTGTTAGAGTAGAGACCGGATAGTCTCTCTCAATAATGGCAGAGCTTTTGCAGGAAAAGGGTATTGTTTTTCTCTAACAGGGTCTGGGCCCATTACTTCAATGGATGTTTTCATCCTGCCACAATCATGTTTGTTTGTTGAAAACACATCTTGGTGTTTTATAAGTATATGCTTCAGCTAGCTATATGAGTCGTGATCCTTATGGATATCTATGACATCATACTCAGTGTCATTGTTTGTAATGGCAGTCAGGATATGTGAATCACATATCATGATAGTATGGTACTGGCCTGGAATCTGAATCATTAGCCTGTTGGCTAAATACACAGCACAGCCATGCTGTGCAAGGAAATCAATCCCTACAATATTGGGATGATGGAGTAGTACCATGAGGTCAAAAGTGAATTGGGTGTTTAGGATACGCACTACCACTGGAATGGGAATGGACCTGTATGTCTGCAATATGGTATCATCCACACCTTGAGCACTGATCAACCTTTCGGTGGACCAGTGTGAGGAAGCTACATCCTCATAATGTAGTACTGACATAGCTGCTCTTGTATCAATCAGCATTACCTGTCCGCAGCCCCCTACCATGGCCTCTACACAAGGCCTTCCATTTGTATCCACAACCAAAGAGGAAACAATGCAGACTGGGGCCTCTAATTGTTGTTGTGATATATTAAGGCTCCCTCAGGTGAGTTGTACAACCATTGCTTGCACTTTCTTACCAGTTCTGGCTTCATTCTCATTATAAGCTGGAAATAACTGACTTTGGCTATTAGTAGCCACTGCTGCCACGGGTGATGCTACAGTGGCAGGTATCAGTGGAGAGGGGTGCATGGTAGGTGGAGCTGGTGCTGTTAATGTGGGGGTTGACAGTGGTGTTGGAGCAGTAAAAAGAGGCTGCAAGACCTGGACTATGTCAGGTCCTGTATCCCCCCACCCATCATGGGTTGGAATGCTGGAACAATCGCTGCCACAATGCGGTCACCACCAGGGGTTTTAGCAGATCTGATGTGATCTAACATCTCTCTCAACCTTTTATTTTCCTCAGCAGTATGTTTATATGGTGGTCCAGTTTTGTTATTCTTGCTGCCTTTAGTAGTCCTTTATTGATTAGCATTACTATACTCCATACCCGGATAGTTATTCTTGTTACACCTTTTACCACACCCATTTCTGTATCCCACCCTCCCTTGGTCGGGGTAGTGGCGGCAACTGAGCTGGATGGTGCCCTCCCCCCTTCCACTGCATAAGTGGTGATGCCTCTGGTAGGCTGCTGAATTGCAGAAAACTTGTTCTTGTCTTTAGAATTGAGAGACCGGCTATAAATCTGATACAGCCTCTTAGTTATGGTTTGAATTTTATCAAATGTGTCCTGTTCTGGGAACACTGCACACTGGACAAGAGACCAAGTTTGATTGTCAACCTTAAGACTTTAAGCTTACAGTCCTCTGGAAGGCTAAGTATTTCACAGTGTGAGCTCACATTTGCCAGATGACAGCTCAAATTATCATTAGGCAGCATACGCCCAATGCATTCAGCAATCTGTTGTGCTGAATGGGAAACCTGCATGGGGTTGCCCGTAGGTGGTTCCAGTCAGCTTCTAGAGCTACCGCTCTGGAGGTTTTGTATGCATTTTCTGCAGCAGTCTTTGCTACACTCTTCTGTACACTTTCCTGTGAACTAGCTTCCTTAATCATTTTACTGACCTCCTCACGCAATCTATTTCACTGCTCATCAGCAATATCCAGCCTCACTATAGCCCCATCAATCATAGCATTAATTTCAACTCTGTCCTTTGAATTTAAAACAGCAGTTGCAGGGGGGCAGGATAGCTTTAAGTTATCCTTGGCTTGCTGCCATCGGCCATTTTGTTGTAGGGCACAGGCTGTATGGGTGCAGCCATTTTTATGTAGGGCATAGGCTGTATGGATGCAGCCATATTGTAGGAGGGTATGGAAGTGGCTATATTGGAGGAGAATCTCCTGAGGCTAGCCATCTTGTTGTAGGTCACCGCCATTTTGTGAATGGCATTGCTGCACAAGATGTTGACATCCACCTCCATTTTGTGAATGTGAACATCCATCATTTTGTAACAAAACAGGAAAAAGGACTGCTGTGGGGCTCTCCTGTACTGACAGAACTACAGAACTCTCTGCATCATATTTCTATTCTGTAGAAGAATAAACATCAATGGGGCTATAATTAAAGCCGTTCACAACTTTAAAGTGACCTTGTAAAAGGAAAAAATGTCGGTATAACTTCACCACTTTAGCAAAACATTTGTCATGATTAACCTTTGCATTTGTAGCAAACAAACCTCTAGACACATCTTTCTGTAACACCCTGTAGGTGGCAGACAACTGTATGTGATCTAGCGTCAATAGTTTTAAATCATGACTCCCCTATTTGAAATCAGCTTTTAATTCATCATTCTTCTGAATCAGAGATTCATTAGTATTAGACAGTATATCATTCATTTGTAAAACTTGCTTTCTATCAAGCTGAAGTTTATCACAAAGTTCACTCAGCTCATGTACTTTCATGTCAAAGTGTTCATCTGAGGTAGCTAACTGGCAGTCACACTGCTGACATAATGCCTGCAGCTCAGAATGAAGTATGTTTACATTTCTAGAATGTTCTGCAGTATTTTCACCAACTAATCTCTGATAATCAGTAAAACTAGACTTCACAGAAATCAGCATCTGCAATGAAGCCTCTAACGATGCTAACAATGTTGCTAGGAGCAGGCCCTTAGCAGACCTCTTGTTAGTTGACTGTCTCAGTGTAATAAACTGCTAACATATCAACATAACCGGATCTGAAACATTTTTGATTAACTTATCTTTAGTTAATACTTTTTAGCATTCCCAACCACCATGTGTATTGCGATACGCTGAGATATCTTCACTCAGCTCCTTGCTATTTACCATAGACATGTCTGATAAGCTGGGGAAACCTTTAACCAATTGCTGGTCAACTGCTGTGTTCTAAACAGTAGATGAACATTGGCAAATGGGAGATGTGTGTGGATGACTTTAAAAGATAGAAAAAAGTTACCACAAACAGCAGCGTGGTTTTTTTTTATGTTTCTCTACTCACTCCACTGTTATTGTAACCAGTAGACAAAAGCAGCCTGTCTGAATAAAATCAGGGGTCCCTAGTGCCTTATAAGTTACACTGGAAAAACTCAGACTGAGAAAAATTAAACAAGCCACACACAACAACTTGCTTAATAAGAATTCCTTACTAGTCACAGCATTAGCCACGTATTGCCAATAATGTTAATTATAAGTCCAGCTCATAATTCAGGTTCTTGTATGCATGTGCTGAGTAAGGAAAATACAGGGCAAATAAGTAATAAAGGAAATATTTATTACATACTCATGCCAAAGCATGTAACAAGGAGTTACAAAAAGGATGATTTCCACCCATCAGCCCCGGGGTTACACGTACTAAATAAATCTAAACATGAAATGAACAAACGTATGGAAAGAACTCTAAGATCTCAGAGACTGGGGAGGTGCTGGCTGGCAGTTACATATATATATATATATATATATATATATATATACTGCTGAAATAAATGCAACATTTGGATAAGGCCAACAAATACAATTTGATATAGTACACAGAGTGTAATATTTGGGTGGACCCCAGGAAGCAAAAGTCCATGGTTGGCATATATCTTAGAAAATGATAGTTCAGCTAGAATAAGTGTTATCTATTCTTATTTCCAAACTGTCTGGAAATATATGCAACATATTCAGAAAAGTACACTATGGGAATCACGTGATGCAGAGTACCGGGTAGAAGCTCCTCTGCATAGCTCCAGCCTCCTAACTACAAAATATCACTATTTTGGCCATTATTTCTCCCTAAAAATCAGAAAGAGTGCTGATTACCGCCTTCTTAATACCCTGTGCACCTGCTGGTTTGTTCTCATTGATTATGGAGGTCTACATGAAGACGCCTCCGCAGAAGCACACACCGCTGGTCACTCCTGAGAAGGCCCTGAAAAAATCAAGGGCCTCGAGTACCGTGGATAAGCCAGAGCTTCAAAACCTGATCACTGAGCAAGAACCCCTAACTTTGAGCAGATTTTTGGATGAGTTTAAACCCTTCTGAGAAGAAGTTAAAGAAACTTCAGCTGAAATCAAATCCCTTTCTAAAAAACTCGAAGAGGTCTCAATGAAAACTTCAGATAATGCAGCTCGAATCTCCTCTCTTGAGAAGCAAGTGGAAAAAATTGATCCCGGTCTCGTGGCTATGCAGCAAAGGATTTCTAGTCCGGGAGCCAAGCTGGAAGATTTAGATGGCCGCAGCCAAAGAAATAATATAGTTATCTTGGGCCTCTCAGAAGGAGAGGAAGGCCAGAATATTCTCGCTTTTGTGCAGAAGCTGATGGAAAAGATCGCCGGTCCCTCGCCTTTCAGGTCCAAGTACATAATTGAAAGGGCGCATAGGTCCCTGTGACCCAAGCCATCTCCAGGTGCAACACATCGTCCCATTATCTGTCACTTTTTAAATTACCTGGAGCAACAACATTTTTGGGCAAAAGTGAGAGAACTGCAAGAAGTGAAATGGGAAAATGCCAAACTTAGAATTGCCCAAGATTTACCGGGGTCAGTCAGAGCGAAGCGCACCGCATTTCACTCTATTGTATCGAAAGTCATAGCAGCAGGTCTTTGCTTTAAAAAGGGTTACCCAGCTAGATTACAGGTGCTAGTGGCTGGTACCTGGTCAACATATGAGAATCCTGAAGCTGCTGTTATGGGACTTAAGGCTGCTTTGCCTAATCTGTTTCGGTACACTTGACCTGTTTGTTTGGTCTCATCCTATCCTGCAATGGAAGGGAGAAGTTTTTTCTCGTACTACTACTATTCAAAATGAGGAATGAATAACTGTCTTGTCTCGAAGGTTCCTGAATGCTACAGTGGAAGGGACTACTCTCATCAGATTCCTGCTCTCTTTTACTTCCCAACTTAGTGTTCAGTGTTTTGGAGCAACTCCATATCCCAGGAGTTTGTTTCTAGGGGGTTGTGTCTTGTCTGGGAGGAAGATATCTTTCTCCACATGGATCACATTTTCCTTTTTTTTTTTTACAAGGACACCAGTTTACCTCTTATGATGTAGTTATTATAATGAAAGCCCTCAGACTTCGTGTTTTTCATTGCTAAGGCACTAGTCAAGAGAGCGACCACGTGGTTTCAGCTTTAACTGTGCATGCGTTTTTGAGATAATTCCACCAGAGGGTGCTCTTGCAGTATATTTGGTGAAACAACCCCATTACTTTTCTCGGGAATCTATTTTCCCCAGTTGAATATAAAAGTGGGGGCTTGGGAATATGTGGAGATCCGCTACTTGGGAGCATTTAGTTCTTTTGCTAGCAAACGTCACTGGGAAAATTTTCAATCTTGCTAGTGGCAGTAGTTACGATAGTGTATTCTGCTATCACATTTTATATTGCCCTTTTCTTTCTCAGGTATTTGGGTTCCCTGGACTGTTCCCAAGTGGGGGATGCTCTCTTTTCTCTTTCTCGTTCTTGCTCTCTGCTTTTTTGGATATCAGGAGTCCAGTAGTTGTCTATTATCACTTACATTATCTCTACCTTCGTTTAGATATCACTGATGAGTGTTTGTATAAGAAGGTTTGCATATTAGGGCAGGGTTTTTGGGTATATGTTTGGGACGTTGGAAGGGGAGGAAGGAAAACTTTATTGTGCTGAACATTGCTCGTGACAGTAGAGGCGGGGGAAGGGGGGATGATATTGCGTTCATGATTTTCATTTTATTTGTTCGTTGGGTAGGTTTGGAATATTTTGAGGGTGTTGGGGATGGGTGGAGGAAGTTGATGTTGGGCTGGGAGGGAGATACAGCAGCAAATGTGGGTTCTGGTCATTTAATTCTGATTGTTGTAATCCTTAGATGTTACATGAGAGACTCTTTTTTTTTTTTTTTTTTACTAGATGGCCAGTAGTATAAATCTGGCTACACGGGATGTGAAGGGGATAAGGAAAAGAGTTAAACAATACCAAGTGTTAAAACATTTAAGCTTTTTGTCTAATCAGATTACATTCTTGCAAGAATCTCATTTACTGGAAAGTGAATCTCTGCAACTTTGGAGGCAACAAACTGGGCAGGTATTTACTGCCTCTGGGTCCACTAACATTTGTGGGGTTATGATTCTGGTCAATAGAGGCATTCCCTTTATCTCTAAACAAGTTCTCAGGGACCCAGACGGTAGATATATCCTGGTCCAGGGGAATCTTTGGTCTATACCAATTTTACTTGGTAGCATATATGAGCCAAACACAGATGATCCAGGCTTTTTTACGTAGCTTATCTCCTTACTCCTTCCCATGCTTCCTGTTGGTATAATTATGGGCAGGGACTTTAATCTGGTTCTTGATCCTGAAGTGGGTAGGTCTGGTAGTAGGTTGAGGAGTTTGTTGCCTGGAGAGAGAGAGCCCTCAGGGACTTTCTGGATTGGTGCGGACTGTGCCATGTGTGGCATGTACTACACCCTAAGGACAGAGAGTATACTTTCAACTCGCCAGTGCACAGAACCCAGTCTCGCACCGACTATCTTTTCATCTCTCAGGTCCTCTTGCCGGGGGTCTTAACTGCCTCGATTTAGCCAAGTCCAGTGTCAGATCACTCTCTGGTGACTTCCGATCTGGCTTTCCTTAACATTCCCCATATAGAAACCCGATGGAAACTAAATGGGCAACTGCTGAAAGATATCAAATAATGTAACCTAATAAAAGAACAGATTGATTTCTTTTTCTCTACTAACTCCTCTGAGGACTTGGCACCTGATATTTTGTTGGCGCTTTCAAGACTTACATGAGAGGAATTATTATTAGCTTAGCCAAAAAGAGGAAAAGGATTCAAGAGGTGAAATTATTAGCTTCATTATCTCTAATTAGGTCTCTGGAAACCAAGTTATCCTCTAATACCTTGGAAGAGGATATGAGGAGGCTCTCGGTAGCTAAAGATAAATATTTAGATCTGTTGAGGGAGAAAGCAGAGTTATCTATTTTTTGCACCAAAGCAAGCTATACTGACCAGGGGGAAAAAGCAGGTCACTTGCTAACCCTTAGGTTAAAATAGCAGGAATCTGCTAGGTTCATACCTCCAATAAGGGCCCGGGCAGATGGATCCCTGAAGGTGTCCCCTTCTGAGGTTGTGCAGGAATTTGCCTCATACTATGAGCATTTATAAGTGCTTGAGGCATATTTAAGGGATTCTCCCCTACCCTCTTTATCTGAACCACAGAGGAAGTTCCTATCCTCCCCAATATGTCTGGAGGAAATATAAGAGGTCATCAGGACTTTGCCCTCAGAAAAGGTCCTGGGACCAGACAGATATTCTGCTTTATTCTATAAAACTTTTTGATCACAACTATTACAGGTTCTTCACCGGTTGTACTGTCACATTCTTTCTGGTGCAAGAACAGATACACATCTGTTTGAAGCCCTGATTGTTCTCTTTCCTAAGCCCAATAAAGATCCAGAACTAGTGCAAAGTTATAGGCTAATTTCTTTATTGAATCAAGATGTTAAAATTCTCTCGAAGATGTTGGCTAATAGAATAACACGGGTCCTTCCAGACCTGATTAGTATGTCTCAGGTTGGGTATATGAAGGGACGTTCATTGGCTGACCATTTACGCACCCTGTCACACGTTGTCTCGGTATCCAGGGATGCTGCTTTTCCTACAGGATTGGTCTCCTTGGATGCTGAGAAGGCATTTGATCATGTCAACTGGAATTTCCTGTTTCAGGTCCTTAAAGTATTTGGTTTTCCAGTCAAGTTTATAGACTGGATTTGGGCCTTATATCGAACCCCCTCAGCCAGAGTATCCAGCAATGGGGCATTCTCCAAGCCCTTTATCTTGTCTTCCGGTACCAGGCAGGGATGTCCTCTCTCCCCTCTTTTATTTCATTTATACTTAAAGCCCCTTATCCAAAATATTCTCAATTATCCGGAGATACGAGGTATCCCGATAGATAATAATGTGGTGAAGATCATGGCTTATGCTGATGATCTACTCCTCCATTTATCTCATCCAAAACATCTATCCCCATCATGTTAGGAGAAATCGCCAAGTTCAGTACTTTCTCAAATTATAAACTGAATATTAATAAATCCTCCATTTTCCCTCTTAACCATAAGGTTTTCAAAAACGATGTGTCCCCTTTTGGTCTCGGCTGGTCTCCTCATGTTCTCAGATATCTTGGTATTAATTTGATGCGTAATCCCTCTTCCTGGTTCAAAGAAAACTTGGAGCCCCTTTCCCAAGTGATAGTTCAGGGCATCAATAGATGGTCTAAACTTCTTGTTTCTCTCTGGGGTCGCATTAATATAATTATAATTAATGTTTTTCTTTGCTTGTTTTATCCCCTCTCGCTACTTAATTCCTTCATTCCTTTATCATGGTTTCAGAAAATGCACAGAACTTTCATAAATTTTATCTGGTCCGATAAACAATCCAGATTAGCATATTATAAGCTGACCACTCAGAAAACGGATGGAGGACTGCAGATCCCTCATCTGGCAATTTATTACTGGGCTAGTTATATTGCAAAGTATATGCACTGGGTGAATCCAGGTCTGCAACACTTAAGACCAGTCTGGCTCAAAACTGAGTTAGACTTCATTCAGTCCAAGAACATAGACCCCCCCAACTATGCTCTATGTTAAAATGGCATCCCTTCCTGACACCTGTAGCTGTCCCACCATTCAAATGTCCCTTAGAGTTCACATGCAGCTTTGTTCATTTTTGCGGTACTCCCTGCACCTGGACTTGTCTCAGTCTATTTGGAATTCCCCATCTTTCACAATAAACAAAATGATGATTTCTTGTAAATGGTTGCCCCAAATTGGCAATGGGATAATCTCTACTTTTCTGGATGATTCAGGGAAATGGCTCTCAGTTTACAATATAATTCATAAATTTGATGTCCCATTAGCTTTTCACTTCAGGATGGTCCAATTAAAGCATCTGCTCTCTACAACACTTGGTAACATTCCTCCTTGCCCACCTGCCTTTCTATTTGTAGCTGATCTCTTCTCCTTGTTGGGGTCACCAGGCATTATTTCCAAAATATACTGAGTCTTATATTATTGGAAATATGGGAGACCTGAAGGCCCCACTAGGCTCTGGGTTTCCTTCTTTCCCCAATACACTCCCAAATTTTCAGTTTTATGGAAGTTCTGTCATAAGTACATTTCTCAGGATAGACTCCGAATTATGCAATACCACATTATGCATAACATGTATTACACCCCTGTGAAGCTGAAGAAATGGGGTCTTATAAGTTTGGAGGCTTGTACCAGAGGATGTCAAGAGGATGGCACACTTCACATCTTTTGGTCATGCCCTAGGATAAGGTCTTTGTGTGTAGCCATACAGACTAACCTAGATCCTATGTTAGGTTTGCAAGATTGCTTCACCCCAGATGTGTGTTTGTTGGGAGATCTATCATCTATCAAGGTGAGAATCAGGAGATTTCACATTTCTATGATTGCATTATCTGTTAAAAAAATTGTACTCGGGCATTGGAAGGATGCGGTAAGCCCATCATATCAAGAATGGGTTAATGAAATTTTAGCTAACTTACATACAGAGAAAGCGATAGCGAGCCTCCATAATAAGTTGCAGTGGTACAAGAATATTTGGGATCCCCTTCACATGCTAATCATGACCAGATCAGGTATATGAATTACCGTAATCAATGATCTTTGTTTTGGGATACTATATAGTACTCCTATCTTATTACAGTATGGACTCTGCTGCTATATGGGGTGGGGGGAAAGAGGGGTTGGGACAGCTCATGTAACACTTTGAATATATGCAGAGTATGTTGTAACTCTCTGTCCCCTGTAATGTGAAAATTTGTTAATAAAATATGAATTATAAAAAAAAAAGAAAGCACACTATGGCCCAGATATTCAAAAGGGTTGCACATGGCGCAACAGTGTTGGACCACCAGGGATATGGACTTCATTATTTTTAAAATAAATGCCCGCAATCGGGCTGTGAGTGGTCCACTGGACCACCAGGGATATTGGACTTTATTTATTATTACAAATGCCCGTGATCAGTCTGCGAGCGGTCCACTGGCTCACCAGGGATATGTGACTTTATTTATTATTACAAATGCCTGAGATCAGGCTGACAGTGGTCCACTGGACCACCAGGGATATGGGATGTTATTCATTTCTACTTAAGCCCATGATTGGGCTGACAGCGGTCCACTGGACCACCAGGGATATGGGATGTTATTCATTTCTACTTAGGCCCACAATCAGGCTGACAGCAGTCCAGCAGACCACCAAGGATATAGGACACAATTTATTTTTACTTAAGCCTGCGATCGGGCTGTGGAGCACATTGCCGCACTGTGCAGAAATCGGTCCCCAGGCGCTGCACCTAACTTGGGGCATGAGCACAAGTGCCCGAGGATCAGCACACCTGCATGCAAATGGGGACATAATGACTTGCAAATGGCCTCATTTGTGCCTTGCATACATTATGGTTCCATTTGCATGTGCACTTTTGAATATCGCGGTTGTTGCGCATAGTGTAATGGAACTTGTACTAACGCATCCCCCTGCTCCACTCTTGCCACTTGTGCTGGTGCAGTGCCACTGCACCATGCACACTGTGGGTGGTCAGGATGTGATATTTAATGATGCTGCACCATGGCGCAGCTCTGTTGAATATCACCCAGTCAACACCCCTGCACAGCTTAGTTGCGCTGCACTCAGGCTTGTGCCACAGCCTGGTGCAGTCTGAATATCTGGGTCAATGTGTCACACAAGTGGAAAACTACAGAATATGAGTGATTATAAGTATAGCAGAATATATGGCAGAAACATAGCATATAGTTAAATGTATTCCAGACAGATATAAGCATAGCAAATATAATAAAGAACACTAACATAAGTAATAAAACTAGATAAAACATTACAAGACTGTGTAAGGCACTAATACTTGTAGTTGTATAAGGTTACGGTTACATGTGGGTCAGTTGATGATATATAACACAGGCATAGCAACCAAATCCACCCTTTTCTCATCTCTTTTATTGATTTATTTATTTATTTTTGAAAGTCAGATTTACATCCTTTGAGTCAGGGACTCATTTACGAAGGCACCTCATTGCAGGGAGGGTAGACATGATTACAGAATGAGAAACAACAGTTGTAACATACAGGTGCAATACAGATAACAAAAGAACACAATATAACAGTGGTTTATGGAATAAGGTTACATGCAGTAAATAGCAATCATATGAAGTATAACAATAGTAGAAGTCATAACCCTAGTCATACCAGGGAAATACCTATGTGGAAGGGTGGGGGGGAGGAATAGGGATGAGGAAAAAAAAACATTGGGGAAGCAGTCCAATGGACATTGTCAAGGCTATGGGCCAGAAATGGAGAGGGACCCCAGCATTAGGTTGATTAAGGGCAACTACAGCTTCAGGTGCCAAAGAGGTGGTTATAGAGAGTGACTTTAAAGGGACCAATTTTTGGAGACTTAGCGACAGAGGGTGGGAGGGAGTTGAACCATGTGGGGGCACGGTAGTGGAAGGACCTTTGGGCTAGGGAGGTCTTGGTATGGGGCACCAGAAAGGTGGCCTTAACTGAGCTATGGGCAGGAACAGATGGGGATGCAAGCCTCAGGGACATGGTGACCCCTGGGGGGAAGAGTCCTAGCAGGAATTTTTTGGCAAGTAAGCAGGTTTGGTAGTGAGGATGCTCCTCCAAGGTGAGCAGGTTGGTGGTGGAATAGAGCAGGCAAGTATGGGTGTGAAGGGATGTGCTGGTCAGGAGCCTGCAGGTCTTGTTTATTGAGGTCTGGATTCTGGTGAAGGCAGTATTATCGGTCACAGCATAGCTAAGTAGGCCGTAGTCCACTAGGGACAGGATGGAGGAGTTGATGGCCAGTCAGAGGGCAGTTTGGGGGAGGCAATCTCTGTGGCAATAGAGAAGGCCAATCTGAGAGTTTATGGCTGAGGACAGGGTACTGATGTGGGTGTGAAATGTAAGAGCTGAGTCAAAGGTGATGCCCAGGTACTTGTAGGATGACACCTGCTCGAGAGGGTGAGCATTACTGGGGAGAATGCAGAGGGGGTAATTTTCAGCCTTATTCTGGTGATGTGAAAAAAGCATAGATTTTTTTTTTTTTTTAGGTGAATAACCAGCCAGTGGTCAAGGAACCACTTTTCAGCTTGGTTGAATGTGTGCTGCAGGGATTCCTGTAGAGATGCGGGGTCAGGGTGGGAGGCAAGGAGAACCGCATCATCGGCAAAGAGTAGCATATTGCCTGAGCAGGAGCTGGGAAAGGTGTTGAGAAACAGACTGAACAGAATGGGGCCCAGGATGGAACCCTGGGGGATCCCTGAGCGAATGGGCAGGGTATTGCACAGGGCGCCATTTACCTTCATGCGCTGTGATCTGGTAGAGAGGTAACTGGTGAATCAAGCCAGTGGGACAGGGGAGAAGCCAAGTTGGTGGAGGTAGTCAAGTAGGAGGGGATGACAGATGGTGTCAGAGGACTTGGAGAGGTCAACGAACACTGCACCTGCAACACCGCAACATGACCAGAGTCAAGAGCAGAGTGGATGTGCTGGGAGAACTCCAGGAGGGCTGTAGTGGTGCAGTGTCCAGGACGGAATCCATGTTGTTCCAGACACAGCAGGTCATATCTGGCTAGATACTCAGAGAGCTGAATGGCCACTATTTTTTCTACTGCTTTGGAGATGGGGGGGGGACAATGGAGATGGGCCTCAATTTTCCAGGCACTGGGAAATTGACCAAGACATAGTGACCGGTTTATAAGGTTGGTGAGAGGGGCTAGTATATTATCTAGGACTAATCAGAGAATCCTGGAGTCCAGAGGATCACAGCTGGGGTTGTTGCTAGCTAAGACTTTTTGCAGATGAGGCCTGGCTTCAAGGGGTGATATGGCAGGCAGGTAGAAAGGGGGGCAATCCAAGGTGGAGGGTGGAGACAGGGATAGGGTGGAAAAAGTAGTTGGGGAGGACAGAGCTTAGATCTGAGAAAGCCATATTGAGGCACTCAGCTATGCAGGGAGGATCAGTAGTGACAGTACCGTTTATGGTGGGGGGGAGCGGGTCTTTCCATTGAGCTCTTTCATATTGTCCCAGAAGGCACAGAATGAACCCCAAGTGGATTCAAGGGTGCCTTGATAATATTCAGCCTTAGCCTGCCTTATAGCCCAGGTGCACGTGTTACGTGCTGCATTATAGGCTTGTCTGTCAGTCAGTTTGCCTGTCTCGATAGCAATATGCCAGAGATTATCTCTTTGTTTCAGTGTTTGGATGAGGGATGGGGAGATCCATGGGGTGTTGTGTTTCTTGGTACGGATTCTGGTCAAGGGGGCACAAAGGTTGGAGGCCTTGCTGAAGGCACTGGAGAAATAGGCTAGGACAGAGTCAATATCCATTGTGAGTAGGACTGGGGACCAGTCAAGCTGGGCTTCGTGAGTGTTTAGCTTTCTGAGACCCCTGGGGTGAAAGCGCCAGCATGAGGTGACCTAGGACACTGGTTTTGGTGTGGTGGATGACCAGTGACAGAGGACAGGAGAGTGGTCTCAAAGAGAGTCTGGTAGTACATTAATATCACTGATTTTATAGGGGCGGTTCGATAGAATTACATCTAGGAGGGTGCTTGAGCCGCCTGACTGGTTAAATCTAGTGGGTGAGGTAACTAGTTGGGTCATATCTAGGGCAGTGAAGGAGTCCCTGATATGGGGGGCAGTGATACTCAGCCTATTGACATTTGGGTCACCTAGGATGAGCTGCTCCACCTTGTGTGGGAGTGTGGTGAGGTAATCAATGAGGCAGTGGACAGCTGTTCCCTGGTCCCTCGGGGTATGTAAAAGACTGTGAGAAAAAGAGGATCCCTGGCTGGGTCAGGGGTAACCTTAAGGGTGAGGCCTTGGGCACTAAAATTGAGCTTGGAGGCAGGGAGAGCATGGCCTAAAAGTGTGTCATGCATAAAGACTGCACACCCGCCACCACGTTTGCCTATACAGTCTTCCCTGAACAGAGTGTAGCCAGGTAGGGAGATAACCGAGTCAGGAGAGCCAGGTCTCGACTAGTTCTATAACATCAGGATGGTGTTGTACAGGCCAGCACTGGAGAGCGGTGGATTTCTTTAGGAGGCTGCAAATATTCATGGATGCAATGCTGAGGCTAGTACCAGAGTGGGGTGTGGGGTGGCTAGTCGACAATGGCCCAGGTTTGGGGTATATGTTCCCGGAGAGCAGAAGGAGTAGAGCAATTAATCTGATGAGCAGTCTGTGGTGACCAGGACCCTTAGTCAGGTACCAATGCAAAGTCTTACTAATGGGGGTACAAGGGATGGGTAGGGAGCGGAGGGTAGGTATGGCAAGGAAGGGGTGGACCGAGGGTGTCCTGGAGGGGGGGTATTGGTTGGAGGTGGGTACCATGGAGAAATTGGGGTGTCCAGGGTGGAGGGGGTTAGCTGCTGTGGGGTGGAGAGAGGGGTGGGGTTCACGGTGGAGGGTAGGGGCAGAAGGGGACATGGGCAGAGCAAGAAAAGTAACCATGAGTAGGCTGAGTGTGATAGCCGTGGTGCCCTTTGCTATTTCTTATTGGGGGATAAGGGGAATAACTGACTTTCAATGAATGTGACTGCCTCTGTGGAGTAGTTTTTTCTTTTCTTCAGAGTACAATACGCTAAAAGTGACAACAAGGCAGGGGATAACGGTGATTAGAAAAGGAAAAAGGCAGAGGCAAGGCTGGAGGATTAATAGGAAAAATAAGATGCTTCTAGTGGCAGATCAGTATAAACTGCAAATGAGAAAAAAAAAACCTCTCTCAAAACTTATGTCAACTCTAAGATATCTCTACATCAGACTAAACATTACTTAAAGTGAGAAAACAAAACATTTCAAGCAGAGATTAGTCCTAGTATTAATTTCTTGGCAGCAGTTCCTAGAAGACTTCTGGATTGCTGCACATAGTGTGAGTAACACTGGCAAACAGTAGCAAGTGAGATTCCTCCAGGGGTAGATGTCAAACTTCTGTACCCGTACCTTGCTTGGAGAGTGAGCTTCAGGTAGCTTCTCCTTAGGCAGGTTCTCAAAGTACTGAATGCAGTTTGCTTTAGAGGAAACAGCCTAAAAGGGCACAGTAGTCCCCTTGCTTGGAGGATGAGTTTCGGGCAGCTTGTCCTTAGGCAGGTTCTCAAACTACAGAATGCAGTTTGCTTGAGAGGAAAACCTCCTGCCTTAAGATCGCTTCATTGTCCCTTCTTCCTCTCCTAACCTATGGTGCTCCTCTGCTGCTCTCTTCAAACTCCTCCTCCTCCTTCTCTTATCCCAGGCTTACCATAGGGTCAGTAGGTTTGCCTTGGGAGTTAATACCCGCTCACACCACTGTGATATCCTAGCCTTGTTGTGCTGGTTGCCTTATGAAGGTAAATTAAGGTACTCCTCCTTGAGTCTCATGTTTAGGCTTGTCCAAAAATTCACACCTCCTTAGTTTAGTGAGCCGATATGCCTAAGACAAGCACCACATGCTCCTCCGCTGTGCCTCACTACCACTTTTAGTCATACCCAAATTGCCACTAGCCATCACCCGAAGGTCTTAATCTTTTGCAGCTGTATCTGACTAGAACTTCCTTCCTCCCTCAGTCCTGTCTTGTTCCTCTCTCCCCATGTTCCAAGCTAATCTGTATGCCTTTCTCTCACCCTCTATATCCTGCTTCTATTTCCGTTGATATTCCCTCCATTGCATTCTTTCTTTTCCCCTCTTCTGATTGTCCCTAATTTCACCCTGCTCCCCACCTTCAACCCTTAAATGCTTAATTCCTGTCTTTGCCTCCTTCCCCCTGTTCCTTGAATTTATTCTTTTTGCTCCTAGTCCTATAGACCTAAGTCTCAATCGTATATGTCCAACAAGTAAGATGCAATCAAAGTTTACATTCAATGCTAAGTCATACTTTTGTATATATTGTTACACTGATTGTCAATTTTGGCCTGTTGAATTTTTTTTTTTTGCACTGTTTTCTGTACTTGTTGTGACCCTGGGTCGACCCTGAAAAAGGGACTGTTATTTGTCTCAGTGGACTTACCCAATTACCAAAATTCAAATAAATAAATAAAAACTGGAATGATAATTCACAATTTCCTAATTTTTTCTAGATTTTTTTGCTTCAGAATAATTTTCTGTTGCATGGAGCTCCTTCAGCAGTCAGGTCCTTCATCTGTGAGAAAGAGAGAGAGAGTTAGAAATGCCACTAAGATGTGTACAGTGGGGGGATTCTCCAAGGCGTGCACAGCACATGGGCAGCATGCACCCCCATGGACACATGGAAGGCACCACACAACCGAACAGGTGGCATGCATGGATGGCACACAGTGGCACATGCAAATGGCATGTGCAAGTGGTGCATAAGGGCCTCCATGCCACACCTGCAATGCACTTGTGGAGGGGCAGGACCACACAGTAAAGGCCACACCAGCATGCCACATTCATGTTGGAACTCCATTAAGATGGCAACATGTGTGTGGAAGCATGTGTGGCTGGACGCCCCAATGGGGTAGACTTAAACCCCAGTGTGTGGGTGGTCCCTGGTGGACAAAGCCATGGCACAGATGAGCCCGGCAAGGCAGCCTGCCATTGTCTACACTGGCAGGGCACCGAGATTGGGTAGGGCCTTGGTCTGTGACAGCACACAGCACAGGCAACACAGTGGCATGTGCCAGTGGGCTATGGTGCTGGATGACACTGGGATCAGTAGGGGTCTGGTGCAGAAGGAAGGCTGGCGTGCCACACATGACAACCCTCCCAAAAGTACTGACAACAGGCAGATGGGACAGGACAGCCAAGAAACATCAAGCCCACTACCACCCACAATCCACCTGCATGCTAAGAGCACAGGAACACACAGGGTAGCTCACCAGGGAAACAGGGACAGGAAGGCACTGGCAGCGGGACACAGGACACCACCTGCCATTGTGCAGGCCCATGGGTGCAGGAGGGTAGACACCAAGTAAGCCATGGCTGACATGATGATTGAATGGGGGAAGCATACTGGGCCCTGCTCACTGCAGTTGGACACCCCTACACATGTAAATCTACCCCTACAGAATATAATGCCCTGTTGGAATCACAATGTCAAATGCATAAAACAATATGCTTCCTGATGTATTACATGGCATGTACAAGGTGTCAGGGTAAAACATATGTCCATATCCACTATGGGGAAGGGGGAAGCTTATAGTCACTGAAGAGTTGGTCTGCACATTCTATACATCTAGCCACACCATTCTGCAGCTCCCCCATACCCAGCACAGAAGCGACAAGAGACACAGAGGAGACCATGACCATAGCGGTTCTAATAACTGTGTTTGCTGTGGCAACATTGGTACACATAGCAATGCAGTACATAACTCCCTCCCCCCCACCACACAGCAGATTCCATGACCAGGCAACCAGTCACACCCAGGGACCATGACATGGTGTCACTAGAAGACCTTATCCTCCTCCTCCTCCTCCTCCTCCTCCTCTGGATCATTCAAAGAACTCTCAGGGTTTGTGTCTGTGAATTCACGCACTCCTAGAGCATCCTCAGTAGTGGCCAATGGTAACCCTAGCATGGAAACATACACACAGAGGCTGATCAGTCCCCTGCAGGCAACTGCACTACATTCACCCACTGTCCACAAAGCAAGCAGGCAGACCTACATTGAAGTGCTCTAGGACATGCCAGTGCATCCACAGGTCATCCTTATAGTAAATGTCCTCCCTGCCAACATGCAGGGTGATGAACCCTGTGAGCAGCTGCAGCCAGTCCCACCACTTGGTGACTACCTGTGTATTGACACCTTCCCCAAGATCACAGAGCTCAAGGGCAAGTTCCTCATGCCTCCTCTTGTATTCCTGCAGGAACACAAACCACATGATAACTGTCACCACGTGGTCACAGGAGGGCCCTCACTTGTGCATGCCCCAACAGCCACAAGACCCACCTCTGGTGGCTCAGTCACCTGCAAATGGCCCCACCCTTGAGGATCTCCCAGTAATACCATGTGGCCATTCTACAGAGCTTCTGTGGGTAGGTGGCAAGCCTGCCCACAGTCGCACCATGTCCAGCTGTTGCTGCTGCCATAATGCCATGGTTAGTGATGTCACAAAACACCCAACTCTGGGCACCGCCCCCACTGGGCACAAAGTGGGTTCACTACCCATGTACAGTGGTGACCCTGTTGGGCAGTGACATAACACCGCATGCACTGGAAGATGCACAGCACAGCTGCAAGACATCCTGTAGGGTGCTAGAAGCATGACTTGGTGTTATAACGATCTGCCCTGAGGTGATCCTGAATGTGGCCCTGCCGGATACCACTGTGGCAGCAGACATGCACATCAAGCTTGGAACAGGCCAAACACATATCAGCCATGGCTCCTGGCAGGAGACCTGAGGGAGTTGCAATGCATGGACCACTTCTGGTTGGACCATTGGATGGTGGCACACCTGTATGCCATGGTCTGTGGCAGCATGCAGCCTCAGACACGACATTCCTATGCCATGTTCGTGAAGACTAAGGTCCTGTGTTCTCTATCCTATTATGCTGCCAGGTCCATCCAGCATGTGTGCAGTAATGTGACAGGGGTCAGTCAGTCATCAGTGTCACAAGCTGAGCATCAGGTGATGGATGCATTTCTGCAGGAAGCTGCGATCCACATACGGTCCCCAATCACACTGCAGGAACAGCATACCATGAAGGAGGCATTCTATGCCATGCATGGGATGCCAAATACACTGAGCGTCATTGATGGTACATACGTGCTGATACTGTCCCCATACATGAACGAGGCAGCATACCGCAACAGGAAGGGCTTCCATAACATAAATTGTCAGGTCGTGTGTGATGCCCACAGATGCATCACCAATGTCTGCAGAATATAACCTGGGTCCTGCCAAGATACCTATGTGTTTGATCACTCTGGCCTGGGTGAACTACTGGCTGTGTGGGGGCAGGGGTGACAGATGGCTACTATGTGGGTGCTACCAGCATGGGCCCCTACAGCCATGAGTGTGTGTGCATGTGTGTTGGTTCCCCCAGGTGTTCCCCACCATACACCATACATATTGTCAGTGTCAGTGGCTCAGTAGGTAGCACACTCTCCTCTGAGGCTGGGAGATCAGAAGGCTGTGGGTTCAGTTCCCACATCTGGCACTTGGGCTAATATCCCAGTACTGACACTGTAGTGCAGCATGAGAGGGGTGCTGCACTTCTGAGGTGCCATCTTTCGGATGAGACATTAAACCGAGGCCCCATCTGCCTGGATTGGTGGTAGTTCAGGTGGATGTTAAAGATCCCATGGCACTTATCGAAAAGAGTAGGGGAATTTCCCCGGTGTCCTGGCCAAATTTCCCTCATTCACTAAAAATACCACCAACAGCTTAATCTGGTTCAAGGTCAGCTGGCATTCATCTGTATCCCCCTCCCCCGGGTCGTGCCTGAAAATAGGCAGGATTTGTCTAGTGCACTTACCCGGTCAACAAGAACTAAATAAAAAAAAAATACTAATGTGTGTTCCCCAAGGTGACAGCAGATATCCCCTGCGACCATACCTGATGATGCCATACCTGGCAATGCAGGATCCAGTGGAGGAGACCTTCAATGACTCTCATCGGAGGATACAGGTTTGTGTCGAGTGCACAACTGGCATCCTGAAGATGTGATTCCAGTGCCTTGACCACACAGGTGTCACGATGATGCTTGCACTGGGGATGGCATGCAGATTACTGTTTACCGTGTGTGCCATGTTGCATGATATCTACATCCACCATAGGATACCAGCTCCACTCCTTCCCCATGTGACCTGCCATCCCCTGAAGGTCCACTGGTTCAGGAACAGCTATGGAACATGCCAAGCATCCTTGCAATCTGCCACACAGTGGTGCAAGGTACCTTCGGCAGACAGATGAGCATGCCAGGGACACCAGGATGATCATGTGAACTATGAACCCCTGGCCATATGTATGCAACATACCACTGCAGTGGTAGACACATGCTGTGCCATGCACCACATCATATTCCTGGCAGTGCTTTGCCCACATTGTGGGCGTGGCTATGGGGGGCATGTGCATGTGCTGTGGGTGGTGCATGTGGGCTGTGGGGGGGGTTAGGGCATGTTAATTGGGTGGTGCTGCAACACTGCATTTCTAGTGCATGTTGGGGTGCACCGGGCACAGCCACGTCCATTACTGATGGGAGTTGCCACAACGTGCATGGTGCTTGGTATGCCACATCTTGGCACACACACAGCTGTGGATAATGCCACCATCCTGGGTTCATGACAGCATGCCATGGGCCCCAACATGGCATAAACCACTGCAAGGTCAACTGTGTATGTGGGGCAGGGTGCATTGTCAGTGATGATAGCGTGGCCAGCTGTGGCAGTGGCCTGTGGGTCCTAGTGGGGGGGACAGGTGTTGGTTGGTGGCAGGGGGTGCATATGCCTGCACGGCAGCTTGGCTGGAGGACTCTGGTGCACTGGGTGGTGATGGTTCTCTGCCCATGGCACATGGTGGTGGTAGTTGGCTCTGTGACCACATTGGTTGTCGTGGACATAACTGTCTGTGTGGCAGTGGAGGCATGCTCTGCAGGATGGGGTGGTGTGTGTGTGCACCTTGGCCAGCCTGCATGTGCACCATGACCCTCTCTTGCACTTCACTTATGCAGCTGATGCCCGTGCCATGCCGTCGACCATACAGGTGGGGCACAGCAGGGCCTCCGTGTTGTCCATTGTGATGCAAGCCTGTTCAGCCAGCACAATTCCTGGTAGTGGATGTGCAGCACTATCATAGTTGATGTCTGCTTCTCTTGGCACTGCCCTTCCCTGCCCTGGCCATCCTGTGGCCCATGTCATGTGCTGGCACAGTGGTATCCATCTGTCCCCTCATTGTGGGAGCCCATGGAAGGATGGAGTGGTGGCAAGGGGGAGGTCATGTCTCCCGGAGTTTCCCCATCAACCACACATATTGCAGCATGTCTGACCCTGTCCTGTGGCACCACCAATGCCCACATTCCACCACTGTGCAGTGTTGCCACCATGCAGTCCACAGTCTTCATGTGAGTGCATGCCTGCACCACCTCCATTGCGTCTGTGCCTTAGCTGTGTGGTTCCTCCCCTTCTGGCCATGCCTCCACTGCTGCAGGCATCTCTGGGCAGGTACCTCTGAGGCAACACATGTCAACATGTTAGCATGCTTGTGTCCTGCAGGGCACCTGGTGGGGGACAGCTGTGCACCCTGTTGTGGCATACCTACCATCCTTGAACGTATGTTGGTTCCATCTCCCTGTGTCAGGGTGTTCTGCACCAGTGCTGCCCACTGCTGTGTCTGTAGGGAAGAGTGGGTACAGTCAGTTGCTGCTCACACATGCCTACACCACCCCTTGTCTTGTGGCACATGCCACATACATACCTGCCACCAAGTCACAGCCATCCTGCACCCCCTGCCATGTGACCTCAGATATCATCTTAGCCACTATCCACTCCAGGGGATCCAACATGTTATCAGGTGATGGGGGTCCACCACTGATGCCTGTTTGTGCTCTGTGAGTGGCTGCCAGCTTGCGCTTTACAGTGGAGCAGACATTGCACTATTTATGTTTGATAGCAGAGAGTGCCCGTGCCTCCAGTCCTGCTGCATTGACAGCAGACTGGATGCCAGGCCAGATCTTCTGCTTGATCACCATGCTTGCTGACAGTGCCTGGTGCTTGGTCTCTGTACAGGACCCCATAGTTGTTTTGGCTGCTCCACTCTGACAGTGTCCATCCAGCCAGCCCCTGCTGCTGCTGGCTGATCCCTTCCCCGGCACAGGCATTGCATTGCAGTCCACCTGGGTCACCTGTGTGGACATTGCAATGCCTTGAGCACATTGAAGCATATGCACATCCCTTGTGCATGCCAATAAATGGCATGGTCAATGGGCATGTCATGTGTGGTGTGGACACTGGCCATGTCCCTTTTATGCCCCTATGCACTGCTTTCTGCACAGCCCTTGTCTCCCCCCAGCCGCTCGGCTGTTGTAGTGCATGCCACTTCAGTGGCACTTCCTGCTCGGCATGTCCCTATGCTGGACGTTTCCCACCTATTGAGTGCTTTCTTGCCAGCTTGAAGAATAGGTCCCAGTATGAGGAGTTCTATATCTTCAGAGTTTCTGATTGGCTGCTGCAGGTCATGTAGTTTCTCAGCAACTTGGACAAGCTCAGTGTGGCTTCCCTGTAAAATGTACTGAATCCTGACATCAAAATGCTAATGTGACTATGTAAAACCAGGCTTCTTCAGACTGGCTTTGCTGGTTTAAAACATTGGACTTTGGAACATTCGCAAATGCCTAATTCAGCATCAACTCATCCTTACATTTCAGACGAGAATAGAGTGATTTATTAGCAGTTGGGCAGGGTTTCATTTAGCCAGTTCTTTGCAATTCAATGACCTCATAGCAATACAGCCCAACTGCAAATATATCACCACACTTGATGGGCAGTGCTATGTATAGGAAGCCAGCCTAGAGGGACACCACCTCACATTGGCACCCCCTGGGATCACTGCACAAGGAGATGGAAATAGATGGGAACACACTGTCATAAATGATTGTGCCCAAGATAAACAGTATTAATGTATTTATTTGTGAATCAATCTTAAAGTGTTTGGGGTGCCTAACAGATATGAGGAGGCAAGCAAAACAACATCTGGTCAGAACCAAAACGACTGCTATGCATTAACATGATAAGAGAAAAAAAAACAGAAAAGCTGGACTGGGCTTACAAGCCTGTTTCTCTAAGTTCAGTGGCCCGAAGCATGCCTGTAAGGATGTTAGGTCCCTTAGGAGCAGCGGTGTGAAACTTTTTCTGGGAGAGGGAAGAGCAGGGATGTTTGTTTGCAGTACTGTCCATATGGGTCCAAAAGCTTGCAGGGATTGATGCTTCATACCAGTCAACATAAAGAAACAAGTTGTTAGGAGTAGTCTAACTTTTGTTTCTTTCTCATATCACATTAATGTATACCAGTCATTTTGGCTCTGACCCGAGGCTGTATATTTCTGAAGATATTTTACTTAAAACAGGATCTTTTTCTCTGAGATGTTACACATTCAAATTGTTTATGGCCCCCATGAAGTTGCCATGGGAGTGACTCCATCCCTTCTGTCAGAATGGGCCTCACTGGACAGAAAGGGGAGTTGTGATTGATGGTTTACTCATCTAGTATAGTTAATACAGTAAACAGGTAATCCCTTACCTGCACCCTGAAGAGTCTGGGATGGGTGTCCTAGATCAACATGTAGTGGTACCTGTAAAGTAAGAGTAGTGATGGGGGTCACAGAGGATCCATAGATTTTTAGGGAGAAATTGTGACAGATTGTGAAGGCTAAACATGAAACAATACTTATCTGGGGGACAGCCCATCTGCACGGTAGTAGCGCTACTGTCTCTGATGCCAGTGACCGGGGTTCGGGAACAAGCCTGGGTTATCAGGAGCTGGGTAAGGGGAGGAGGTTTGAGCATCCCTTCAGGCACTCTCCTTCTCCATAGGGGGCTGGGCTGTTGCACTGGGAAGCATGGGACCCTCAGTGTGGGGAGGGGAGGACCCCATTAGGCATTTGGCTAGGACATGCATTCACACATCCACAGTCTGGACCTTGGCCTTGCTCCGTCATCCTCAGGAGGTGGGACCTCTGGGGACCAAAAGAAATAAGCCAGCGATGCAAAATTACAGCCCCCACTACCACACAACATGATTCCCCACCGTAAGTTGGGGGGCAGAGCCTTTGAATGTTTGGCAAAGATGCAACAGAGACCCTGGCCAGGAGTGGGTAAAAAAATTTTATATAAAAAAACAATACTTATCTGATGGACATATCATCAGCATCCTGTCAGAGCTGTAAAAATAAAGGAGAAAATGAGTTAGTATGGGAAACAGTAGTAGCCAGAGTAGAGACATGAGTAGAAGAGCATTACAAGAGGTAGAAGACAAGCATCACAATTAAGTAAAAGGTATTTTATTTATTTATGTATTTATTTATTTGGTTAGTTATTTTTTAGTTTATTTCTTAGTTTTTGATACCAGGTAAGGTACACTAGGCACAAATATACCTCTTTTCAGGCACAGCTTGGGAGAGTCACAGCCAAAAAAGAAACTAAGAGGAGAAAATATACAATAGAAGGATGCAAAATCTGAGAGCAATTTCAATTAAAAAGAATAAAAAAAATTATAATAAGCAATGATGCAAATAACAATACAGAAAATGAAATGGAAACTTGGTATAGATTGAAAAGATGTCAGTGGTAACAATCCTTGCAGAAATAATTATGTGAAATTTGTGCATGCTGCACACATAAAAACTTCCTACAGAACGTGTGCTGCAAGCATGTGTTTTATGTTAAATAGGAACAGACTGCATGCACGTGGAATGTGTGCAACAAACATGTAGTCATTTATAACTGCATGAATAAAAGTTAAATGACTATCTTAGGATCAAGCAGTATACAAGTGGGGATTGACAAGATTCAGATTCAGGTCTCCAGGTTTGCAGCTCAGTGGCCTTAACCACTACACTATACTGTCTGCATACATATGGTTCACTCGCACATCAAGAAAAATCTGCATGCATCTGCATGCATATGGCATGCTTATAGCCACTGCCATATTTTTGTTTTCATGCCCCCCCAGCTATACAACTGAACTGTAGCACACATACTATCAGAAACACATGTGGTTCTTCCCACCTTCCATACACACACTGATGCACAGAACTACTTAATCACTTCTGTCTGTCCTGTACTCCTACTATTTTCTTCCCATAGTTTTGAATGTTTCCACCCAAACAGACTTTAAGGAACAAACACAAAAGTAGCAATGACTCAGCACACACACACACACACACACACACACACACAGCCACACACACACAGCCAGCTCACACACACACACACACACACACACACTGTAACAGATGCAACCACGTCATTACAGACTATCCACCAAGTATAGGAATAAGTTGAGTGTCTCTTACCCGAGTACTTGGGAGCCAGAGGCAGGAGTCTTTATAAGATAATGTCCATTGGACAGAGTGTGGGGTCATGGCAATTTAAAATCAATTGGGTTAGTTTTTATTACTATTTTATACATTATGATGGTGAGTTAAAGGCTACTGTTCCACTAACAAGGCCCTTGTTAGTCGAGCAGTAGCCTTAATTACTCTCCAAATTGACATCATAATGTATACAATATTAATAAAAAAAATACCTCCATTGCTTTCAATGGGTTATGCCCCTGCACTCTCCCTTGCCCTATATCATAACATACTGAGTGCAGGGGTGTGGAGATCAGCTTAATGGGTGGGGTTGGGGAGCTATATGCCTGACTATAGTGGGGTTCCAATAGTCTGTATATACCATACCTCTCAACTCTCCCTGATTGAGAGGGACATCACTCATTTTACCCCTGAATACTGCTCTGTCCCTCATTCATCCCTCATGGAAAACATGCTGCTCACACAAAGAATGTCCTGTAAGTTTAGACTTTAGAGACACCATTTCAGATTTCAATGAGGAAGGGGGCAACAACCAGGTCAGGTCAGGTGCCAGTTAGCCACTAGAATACAAGCTCTGGAATGTCCCTCAAAGATAAAACTTATTTGTTGGGATTGAAAAGTAGTATGCAAAACAGGAAATATTCAAATGTATAAGATTCATCCATCTACCAAGAGACACAATCTGAGACTGTAACTGTAACCACCCAACAAGAAAATCAGTAGATTTGCACAGGTACTGTATGTGCATATGTTCAAGCAGGTAGCAGCCACCTGCCTGCTCTAATGTGGGGGCTGATTCCAGCTCAAATGTTCAGATCTGCAGATTGGCAGAGCCTGCCCAGCTCATTCCACTGCAAACAAGAACAGCAACCTTATATTATCTGGTCAAGGCACACCACACACTTACTTGCAGCCTTCATTTCAGCTATAAATATCACAAAACATTAACAGATTTTAAATAGTTGACCTTCAGGCTTCAATCACCTCATCAAATCTCGAGTCTCTCTTGCCACACACTCACCTGTCTCTTTTTACTTCACACAGTCAGTCAGTCTCTCTCATCACTCAGGATTTTCTGATTTAGGCATTTAGCACATTTTATCTTTCTCTCACACAGACTCCAAGCCTGTGACCCCGAGCAGTACATCAGATTTGGGTTTAAACCCACCCAGTTACTAACTGTTTTTTTCTTTTCCTGACTGAAGTTCTGACCCCCCACCAAAAAATGCTCCTGATCTCTCTTGTCTGACTCCATTCCATTCAATACCCATCCCAAACGTCATGAAGCTGCCCAAAGGCATAGAAATGTGAATAATTTACTTTTACTTACAAGGTCATCTAGCTGGAACCTGCAGGTCTAGCACAGTGTGCCACCAGCCCAATGTTTAGCCTGCTTCTCCTCCATCCTTTGGCCAGAAGCTGGATGCTTGAACCGACCATCCCCGGTCCTGACTGTGATCCTCAAAAGAGTCACATCACTGACCGAACCCACCCAATCTGTGTTTCTTGCTTCTTGCTTAGCTGGCACCATGTCTGCATGCTTCCCTGCACTGAGTAAACCAAATTAGGGAACAGGTACAGCTGGGGGGAAGGGTCACCTCATGTGGGTAACATAGGGGAACAACTTGGGAGGAAAATCTGGTTGAAGGAGGGGGGTGTAAGTGGGAGCAAACTAAATTTTAGGCCTGGCACTGTAGGGAGGGCCACAGGCAGGAGGGAAAGGCAGGTACACAGTAGGGAAGTGGGGTCAGGAAATAGATTTATGGTCATGGCAACATTGGGAGAGGAGGAAGGAAAGGATCACCAAGGCGAGGCAGGAGAGGGGGATGGTGGGGCAGGCACTAGGAATGGAAGCAGGTCAGAGGAAATCAAAGGGTAACAGGGGGTGGAACACAGGGGGAAGGATGGGTAAAGGGAGTAGTGAGGAGGGAGAGGGGAACAGGGATTGGAGGGGGGTTGAGAAAGGCAAAGGGGCCGGGAGTTCAGTGAGGATGGGAGTTGTCAAGGGGGGGTGAAAGAGCAGAGAGGGAGAGGGATAACAGGCCAAGGGTGGGAGGAAGGGAGCAGTAAGGGGGTCAGGCAGAGCTACAAGGATGACAGATCCCAGTGATGGATCCCCTTGTAACAGAATGGAGGTGGGAACAAGGAATAATGAGTGGAGGGGGGGTTCTATTGCTGGGGAATTCCATAATAAAAGGGATAAGGTGGGGTAGTAAGGGGGAAAGGCACAGCTGAATATGGGTGGAGGCCATACCTGGATTAACGGCGAGTAGGGCAGGGCAGTCAATTCTGAGGTGCGCAAGGAGGGGCAGGAGGAAACTGCATCTGCTGGTGCATGTGGGTACAAATGACCTGGTGGGGGAGATGGTGGAGGTGATAAGGGAGAGGTACAAGGAACTGGGAAGAGTGTGTGAAGAGCTGAGGGAATCGGTGGCCCTCTCGGAGGTACTCCCAGTGCCATGCATGAGTACAATGAGAAAAGGGAGGATTAGAGAATTCAATTTATGACTGGGGGACTGGTGTCAAGCCAGGGGGTACGGGTTAGTGGGGGGATGGGAAGGAACCTGTGACAACAGCGATCTATATGCAAGAGACAGGCTACACTTAGGCACTGAAGGAAAGGGAACATTAAAACAGGGGATGGAGAGATACATATCAGCAAAGGTGAGTTTAAACTAAGTCAGGGGCATGGTGAGTGGACAGCTGGTAGGCAGGAAACTCAGAGAGGGGAGCCTGGTAAGCTTACCCCCAGGATAGCAGGGGAGCAGACAGGGTAGAGGCACAGGGGGGCAGGAGGAGAGAAACCAAGGAAAAGACAAAGAAGGTAACGTGGTGGAGGGTGGTCACATTGAATACAAGGAACCTAGGTTGCAGGTTCTTTTAGCAGTAAGAGAGGTAGACATTGCGACCATCACAGAAATGTGAGCTACCCAGTACCAGGACTGGGACATGATGATCCTAGTGTATAGGATATTTAGGAAGGACAGGGCTAAGGGGATGGGGAGGCAATCTATGTACGAGAAGAGATAAAGTGCATAAGAGAGGAGGGGAGGAAGGTGGTACAGAGGCCGTATTGATGCAGTTTCAGGACTCAAGAGGGAGGGCACTCAGGATGGGTGTAGTATACAGACCCCTGACACAAGGGGAGGATATGGACAAAGATCTAGCTGAGCAAATCAGAAGGGTCTGTACGAAGGGGAACACAGTGGTAGAGGGGGACTTTAACCTACCTAGGGTGGATTGGAGCACTCCAGCCACCATGAGCTCATTAGAGCAGGTCATACTAGAAGTGTTTCAGGACAGCTTCCTGATGCAATTGGTACATGAGATGACTAGATTGGGGAAGACTCTGGACCTGGTAATTGGTAGGCTATAAGGGATCTGGAGGTGGAGGACCCTCTAGCTGGGAGTGACCACCACTCAGTGTGGTTCACGCTCAATATGTATAGGGAAACAGGGGGTATGGGGATCAAAGTGATGGATTTTAAAAGGGCAGAATTTAACCAGCCGGGGGAAAGCATCGGGCAGGCATTCGCATGACATGGATGTTAGTCAGAAGTGGGACATTATAAAACGAGAGCTGAAGGAGGCCACTGGGATGTGTACAAAGACACAGAGTAAGAGGGGAAGGGCAAAAAAGTCTAGTTGGATGACAAAGGGGGTTATGGAGGGAGTAAGAGCCAAAAGAAGGGAATTTCGGATGTTGAAAAAATCTGGGGGGGGGGGGCTGGACAAGGAGGAGTACATGAAGAAGTCCATGGAGGTTATCATGCTGGTGTGCATGGCCAAGGCCTCAAGGGAACTGAGACTGGCACAGGGTATTAAGGAAGGAGAGAAGGACTTCTTCAGATACGTTAGAGAAAAAAGGAAGAACAAGGACCAGATTGTGAGGATTAGGAAGGTCAGAGGGTGGGTGGAGAAGGAGGGTAACAGGCAGAGGCACTAAATGAATACTTTTAGTCTGTGTTCACAGAGGAGAAAGAGGAGCAGATACCCCAGGGGGTGTTGGGTGGGTAGTAGGAGGAAGAGGGTGACTGATGTAAGGAATACAGAGGACAGGGTGAGGGAGGGCTTGAGAGCACTAAAGGTGGACAAGGCACCAGGACCAGATGGCATTCACCCTAGGGTACTCAAAGAGGTAGAGGATATCATGGCAGGACCACTGACTGACCTGTTCAATACCTCCCTGGACACAGGATACATACCAAAGGACTGGAGGATGGCCCATGTCATGTCCATTCACAAGAGTGGCTCCCAGGGATGAACCAGGCAACTTCAGGCTGGTGAGCCTCGCATCGATTATGGGAAAACTCATGGAGACAGTCCTAAAGGAGAGGCTGGTGACCTTCTTGGAGGAAAATGGTCTCCAGGACAGTCATCAGCATGGGCTTGTTTTGGGCATATCCCACCAGACAAATCTAATAGACTATTATGACTGGGTGACCAGGGAACTGGACAAGGACCATCTGGTGGATGTGCTGTATTTGGACTTAAACAAGGCCTTTGATTCTGTGGAGCATTGGAGGCTGGGGGAAGCTGGAATACATAGAGGTGGGACCAAAGATGGTCAAATGGATCATCAACTGGCTGAATGGAAGGCAGCACAGAGTGGTGGAGGGGGAGATCCCATCACCAAGGGAAGTGTTGAGTGGGGTGCCACAGGGATCAGTACTGGGACTAGTTCTATTCAAAATATTTATGGTGGATAGCTCACACGGGGTCCAGAGTAGGATCAGTCTGTTCACTGATGATACAAAGATGGGAGCAGTGGTAGATGACATTGAGGAGTGGAAGGGGCTGCAGGAGGACCTGAACAAACTACGGGAGTGACCAGAAACATGGCAGCTGTGGTTCAATGACAAGAAGTGCAAGGCATTGCACTTCAGAGCAAGGAACCAGAGGAGGAGCTATCGACTGGGATGGGTGCAACTGGAAAGTACAGAAGAGGAAAAGAATCTGGGGGTGGTTGTAACAGGCAGCATGAGCAACTCTGCTCAGTACAGGAAGGTGGCAGCAAAGACCAATAGAATGCTGGGATGTACAGCAAAGCGAATGTCCTCCAGCAGTAGGGAGGTGATCCTTCCCTTTTAAAAGGTCCCTGGTCATTCCTTTCCTGGAGTATACTGTGTGCTGTACTGGCACCCATTCCTGATGAAGCATATCAGATTGTTAGAGGTGGTGCAACGTAGGGCAATGAGGATGATCCAGAGAATGGAGGGAAAATCCCATGAGGAGAGATTGGGTGAGCTGAACATGTACTCCCCAAAGGAGAGGCAGGATAAAGGGAGGATATGATTGAAACCTTTAAGTACCTGAAGGGGATAAATAAGGTTAATACAGAAGGGATCCTCCAGCTTAGAAGAGGGAGGTACATGAGAGGTCATCAGCTAGGTTTGGAGGGTGGAATATTCAGGAGGGAATTCAGGAGACATTTTTTCTCAAAAAGGGTGGTGGACAGGTGGACTACTCTACCAGAGGAGGTGGTTTCCTGTAGAATGATGGGTAGCTCTAAGAGGGCATGGGACAGGGTAAGGGGGGAGTTAAGATGAATGGGGGAAGAGGGAGAGGCAGCTGCAAGTTGAGGGGCTAGCTACACATTCAAGCAGACTCAATACACTGTATAGGCCAGCTTCTGCTGGCATTTTCATATGTTTATATGATCAAGGCCTTTGAAGGCCACCCTCACCATCATCACCACTGTTGCTAGGTATAGCTTGCTGCAATGGGGGACCTGCACTGTTTTTATTGCAAGGTGAGCCTAGTAGTGTAGGTAAATCGCCTAGTCATCAAGCTAGCTTCTAGCTCAACCCCTGCCCTTTCAACCACCAAAGGAGATGAAGAATCACTTAGAGTAGACCAATGGAAATATGCCGCCGCATCACTGCTATTGAGAGTTCAGTGCTTACTGACTCCTCTGAGCTGTAGTGTGTAGCCTGTCTACTCTGTGATGGGAAAGACAGTGTCAAGCACAAGCCACTTACATACTCTTGCTTGCTTGGAGCTCCTCCATGACATGTTTGATGGTGCTGCCATTAAGAGGTGGAGAGAGTGGACAACACAATGCATTTACAGTCGAGTTAGGAGAATATTTCAGCTGCAGTGTGAGTGCACACAGGCTGGGAGGCACTTATTGTGCAAAAGATTAAATCCAAATGTAATGCCATTATTGCCACACCATAGGAAACAACCTAGGCAGAAATGCAGCGGGAAGGGGGCAACTGCCCTCCTCTGCCCTACCTAAATGGTTCCCCTGCTTTATAGCAGAAATTCATTCTCAGGTGCTAATATTTGTACAAGTAAATATAATGGTTTCCACTATGTTCTCAGGTATCTCCATGTTTTAGGATGTGTTCCTCATTATGAGGGTTAGTGTCCCTCATCTTGAATGTCCATGTCCCTCATTTCAGTGACAAATAGTGAGGTACGGTGCAGGCATCCAGGGCCCAACTTTGCACAGAGTGCTGAGCATGGCCATAGTGATGCTCCATTCAGAATGACAAAGTGGAAGTAAGTGAGCCGTAACAGTCATGGAGAAACATGAAGCACTGAATATGCATAAGGGGATTTGCATGTCCCAAAACAAAAAGGTCAGGGTTCACACCACAGAGGTCCCTCTTCGCACATCTCGAATGTGAAGTGTTGGCTGACTAATGAGAGCAAAGATTAATGGGTCGTATCTTAGGCATTTAGTGCTGTAAGTATACAATACTTTACAAATTTAAAAGCAATTTAATGACAGTATTCAAAAGCCATTAAACAATTTGCAAAATGATTTAATGCTGAGAATTCATGAGTTTGCCTAATTTTAATGGGAAATCAATAGAAAGTGTTTTAATGAGTCTAATTGCTACCAGTAGTATGAGAAATAGAAACTGATGTTTTTTTAAATGGGATTTGCAGCATGCACACATGTCAAGCATGTAGTATGTGAACCTGAAGTGATTTTAAATGATGTTCACAATCACAACAGCTTAGTTGCTGCACACGTCAATTTGTTAAGCATACAGCATGCAGACCTAATGTACTTTTTACGTTCGCTTGCGCGCATGCGCAAGGAACGTCTTGGGAGAATAGGACAGTTTGGAGGTGTGACTGTCCTGTGCAATCCACTGCTCCGTTGAGCAGGCGTGGTGGTCCTGCACCAATGGATGCAGGTGCTGTGTATGACAGTGGTGGTCTTCACTTCAAAGAAAACCACCGCTGTGTGCTCATAGCACCTCACACCCCCCAAAGCTTTGGAGCCACGCTGGGATCCCACCCCAGCGTGGTAAATCTTGTTTTGGCTGACGGGGGTGCCCAATCCCCTGTCGGCTCCATGCCTCCTCAGCCACCCTTCTGCCATGCTGGGAGCCCACCCAGCGTGGCAAACGTCCCGCGTCGTCTTTTTTTGTTTAAAAAACTTGTAAATTAAAAACGGTCCCACTGCGCTTCTCCCTGGCCCCCCTTCCCCAACCCACACCCATTCACTGCGCACCCTGCCTCCTCACACCCTCCTCACCCCATACTTACCTCCGGAGTCCGGCCCGATGATCTTCCGTGGACCGGGAACACGTCTGCACTCTTCAAAGCCGACTGCGAACTGAGGAAATGCCGGTAAACTGTATAATGGGCTAGATGGGTTTATTTCAACTTTGTTGCATATCTCAGGCATTTTTTGGAATTTTTGCACCAAATTTTCAACATGGGGTTTTTGGGACCCCTTCTCATGAATGATGTCACTGGCATGGCATTATCCGGGCCCAAAGGGTGATTTCGCAGCCACTGCGCAAAATCACCTTTCCGGCCTGATTAACAAAACGACACTGCCAGCGTTCATAATTTGGTGGAAAAATTCCAAAAAATGACCGTTTTACAAGTGTACATTGCACAGTTCCTACGCAGGCTCGTAAATTCATGAATTTTCAATATTTTCACTCCAGATTTTCAACATTGCCATTTTACCACACCTTCTTATGAGTAGTACAGCTGTCATTTTTCACATCTCACCCAAAACATGTTTCTGCCCATGTAGTGCACAATGGCGCGGTCAGTGTGCGAAATCAATGTATGGGACACATTAAGAAAATCACAGTGACACTGTTCATTAGCAGAAGTCTTAAAATGGCTATGTTGAAAATTTAGTAAAAAAATTCCTAAAAATGACTGTTTTACTGACGTGTGTTGCGCAGTTCCTACGCACACTCGTAAGTTTGAAAATTTTCAATATTTTCACTCCAGATTTTCAACATTGCCATTTTACCACACCTCCTCATGAGCAGTATAGCTGTCATTTTTCACATCCTGCCTAAAACGTGTTTCTGCCCATGTGGCGCACAATGGTGCAGTCAGTGTGCAAACTCAATGTATGGGGCACAGTAAGAAAATCACAGTGACACTGTTCATGAGCTGAGGTCTTAAAATGGCTGTGTTGAAAATTTGGTGAAAAAATTCCTAAAAATGACTGTTTTACGAGTGTGTGTTGCACAGTTCCTATGCACGCTAGTAAGTTTGCGAATTTTCAATATTTTCACTCCAGATTTTCAACATTGCCATTTTACCACACCTCCTTATGAGCAGTGCAGCTGTCATTTTTCACATCTTGCCCAAAATGTGTTTCCGCCCATGTAGCGCACAATGGCACAGTCGGTGTGTGAACTCAATGTATGGGACACATTAAGAAAATCACAGTGTCACTGTTCATGAGCAGAGATCTTAAAATGGCTATGTTGAAAATTTGGTGAAAAAATTCATAAAAATAACTGTTTTACGAGTGTACGTTGAGCATTTCCTACGCACGCTCGTAAGTTTGTGAATTTTCCGTGTTTCCACTCCAGATTTTCAACATTGCCATTTTACCACACCTCCTTATGAGCAGTACAGCTGTCATTTTTCACATCCTGCCCAAAATGTGTTTCCGCCCATGTAGCGCACAATGGCGCAGTCGGTGTGCGAACTCAATGTATGGGACACATTAAGAAAATCACAGTGACACTGTTCATGAGCAGAGGTCTCCAAAAGCCTATATTGCAAATTTGGTGAAATAATGTCAAAAATGACTGTGTTACGAGCGTGCATTGCACACTTTCCATGCACACTCATAACTTCGAGAATTTGAAATATTTTAACTCCAGATATTCAACACTGGCATTTTTTCACTCCTCCTTATGAACAGTACAGCTGACATTTTTCACATCCTGGCTGAAATGTGTTTTTGCACATCCAGCGCACAATAGTGTGGTCAGAGTGAGAAATCAATGCTCAGGACAGATTATGAAAATCACAGTGACACTGTTCATGAGCAGAGGTCCCAAAATGCCTATGTTGAAAATTTGGTGACAAAAGTCCTCAAAATGACTGTGTCATGAGCGTTCATTGCACAGTTTCCATGTACGCTCGTAAGTTCGAGAAATTGTTGTATTTTCACTCCAGATGTTCAACACTGCCATCCCTTCACACCTCCCTATGAATGCTACAGCTGTCATTTTTCACATCCTGCCCGAACTGTGTTTTTGCACATGTGGAGCAGAATGATGTGGTCGCTGTGGGAAATCAACCTTCAGGACAGATTAACAAAATAACAGTGGTACTGTTCATAAGCAGAGGTCTCAAATGCTTTTATGAGGTGGAGGTAACAAAAAGTTCATGCTGAAAATTTGTAGTGCAAATACCAGCAATCGCACAGGGCATTAGGGTAAAGCACCATACATGCCAAACACCACTGCAAATACCTGCAAGCGAACGTCCGGCATTGACAAATGCTTGTTAGATCTGGTTTGCTTAGGTTCACTTTGTGTATGCTAACCACATGCAAACATTGCACAATTAAGCATGTGCATGCATTGTGCATGTACGCAGCACTCTCGTATTTCTGTAAGGGAATATAGAGAATACTGGTTGCACAACCAGCCTGTGCTGCCATAGAAAGGCTCAGATTACAGCAGACCTCAAGAGCAAAACTCCACAGGTCCACTGTAATCTGAACTTCTAGGTGGCAGCATGGGCTGGTTGGGTATGGTTTTGCCCAACCGGTATTTGTTATAGTGTATAGAGATAAAAATAACGTTTTTTTTTTAAAACTATTTACACTGTTGTGTCCAATTCTAGTACGTTATACCATTGTTATGTCCCGTTTTTGGCTGTTCTCCCATTTTGAATTAGAAGTGACAGCTAATACGGAGAAACAACTGTTTTTTTCTTTTTTTTTAATTAAGTTAAATGTCCACAGAAAATATTGCTTTATTCAAAATCTTGAGGAAATACAGAGCAAACTAGCAAAGGTCCACATTATCACATTCAGCTTTCTGGTATCTGTTGGGAGCGTGGTTGCATGGACATTGTTTTCAGCCGTGCAGAATGCTGTTATACCACAGAAGGGTAGAATTGCATTCCATCACCTTTGCATTGTGGTACAACAGCATTCTGCTTAGCATGAATATCTATGCAGAACAAACTTCCTCTATGCACTAAACAAAATGATTATGTACAACAAACAAGAAATGTAACATAGCTTATGGGCAGTGCACAACAGGGATGTGCCTGGGAAAAGTGTGTGGTGTTAGGCAGTTGGTGCTTGGGCTTCTAACAGGAGCAAGGTCAAGGAGACAAAGTGAGTCTTTCAGGTCCTTGAGAAAAGACACAGTTTAGAGTGGAACTGAGCAGAAATAGAACAACAAACAAGATCTGGTCAGATTCGGGTTGTGCGAAATTGGAAAATTTCACCCAGCGAAATATTTCAAGTAATTAGCAGTTTCCGCTAAATATTTCACTGGGCAAAATGCAAAATTTCACCCGTGGTCAGGCACAAAATTTTACCCCCAAGCCGCCAAATTTCACGTGTGAGTGAAATTTTACACTTGCGGGTGAAATTTCATGACCAGCAGTGAAATTTCTCTACCTGTGGGAGTAATTTCACCTCCCCCTGAAAAATTGTATGGCCACTTGACCAAAAGTTCTCCCTGGTGTTCAGTGGTACCCACAGGCTGATCACTGGCCATAATTACATTGTGTAAGCCCCCCAAGTTACCCTGCCCCTCCATTTGTTTAATTAAAAAAAAATCACCCTCATCTCCCTGGTGTCTAGTGTTCCCCCCACCCCCAGCCGATCACCAGCCATACTTTCATTAAACAAGCACCCCAAGTTACCCTGCCCCCTCAATTTCTTTACTTTAAAACCAGTAACCACCCACCACCCCAGTACCCTGGCCCAATTGAGCCACCAGCACAACCCTCCACTGCCGTTAGCATGACTGAGTGCTTGAATGAATGAGCACAGTATGCGCTCATTCATTCAAGCACTCAGTGGTGTTCAGTGGTGCTCAGTCAGGCCACCGGCCATAGAGGTGAGTGGAGGACTATGCCAGTGGCCCGATCACAGTACTGGGGGAAGCTAGGTGGTTACTGCTATCCAATGATGGGGTGAGGGAGTGGGGTGTCCACTAGACACCAGGGAAATGAGAGTGACTTTTTTTTTCTTAATTAAACAAATGGAGGTGGCAGGGTAACTTGTGAGGGTGCTTATTTAATGTAATTACTGCCTTGATCGGCCAGGGGTGGGGGGACCACTAGACATCAGGGAGATGAGGGTGAATTTTATTTTATTTTTTTAAATAAAACAAATGGCAGTCGGGGTAACTTGTGTGTGGGAGTGGAGGGTTCAGTTTGCCGACTTGTGGTGGCCGGCGGAGGGTGAAATCGTAAAATTTTACTGCAGTTTTGCGTAATATTTCACCCAGTGAAATTGCCAATTTCATGGCAATTTCGCCAGTGAAATTTAATTTTGCTGCATCTCTAAGTCAGATCCACCATGGCTGCATAATGAAGTTAGTGAAGTTGTGTGGAATTGTTTAGGAGGCGTGGAGAAATAACATAATGATTTGTTTTAGTTTCTATTCTAAGGAAGGCATACACATTATTAGGAAAATATATGGAGGTGTACATTTTAATGGAAGGAATAGTAAGCAATATAGGTTTACAAAAGAACCCGAGAGCAAATGCCACTGAAGTATGTGTTATCCCGGAGGATATTGACCATACACCTAAATTTTAAAGAAAACACAATTGCACATACCCCAATAATGCAAAGCATCATGGGAAACATATGCAACTCCCCATGATGGTGCAGAAGGTGGAAATACATGAAAAAGTATTGGTTGGCATATGTTCAGCCTTAGGATTATTTACACAGTTTTGTTTTTTTTAGAGAAACAGGGTTTTTGTCCATGAGGTGATGTAAGTTATATTTAAGTAATGTGTTGATGTCAGGCAGTCAGGTGTAATGATGGACTGTTAACAGAGAAAATGTGACAGTAACTTTCAGAGGGGTTCACTGTTGATACAAGATTAAGGTACTTATGCTTGTTTAATGAGAATATTAGGAAAGCATGAGGTCTGTGCAGGAGTGGAGTACAAATATGCAGTTTCATAAGTATGTGCTCTGAGTGCAGGCAAATGTGATATGCAGGTTTGTTTTACAAATAGGTAAAACTAGCGATACATGCAGTTGATAGAAAGATAGATAATTCATAGATAGATAGATAGATAGATAGATAGATAGACAGACAGACAGACAGGAAGTAATGAAGTGATGCCAACCCCACCCTGCAGAGATTGACAGGCATTAGGCTGTGCCTTTGGGTTATCACCCATAACACTCATGTCATTTCACCTCACACTATCCTGCAGACACAGACAAGTGTCGAGATGTGCCTTCAGGTGTTTGAGCTTTACATCATTCGATCCATTACATAAGGAAATACACTGAAATGGGTGCAGTACAGGAGAATGGTGTGAACTTTGGAGCTGAAGAGTAGAAGGTGCACTTCGAAACCTGTCAATGGCAGCAGGGTGGGGATGTGGTGGAATGGCGTGAGCATTACTGTTGATAGTCCCAAGTCACACCCCTGATGCCTGTCTGTCCCTACAGGTCAGTGTGTTATGGTCAGAAACCCTAACACCCTGGGCATTTCTTGGTATTTTTACTCCAAGTTTTCAACATGGGCTTTTTGTGACCCCACCACATGAACAGTGACACTATCAGTTTGTTAGCTGAAAGTTGATTTTGCACAGTGACTATGCCATTTGGTGATAGACCAACAGATCAACCTCTTGCCCCTACCACATGAACAAAAGTGGGGGGATCTTTAGGAGCTGCTTGGGTGGAGGTGGGGGTGGATCTTACCTAAGAAAACTAATACATCCTCCCATTACTCAGGTTCCAGTTATTGCACCTCCCAATTAAGTAAGAAAATAGTGCCTTACAACCATTGACTAACATGAAAGCACATTGATTTGAGGGATAAGAGCATTTCTTGGAGGAAAGTAAGGTGGAGAAGACTATTTACACCATCAGCCAGTTCCACAGACAGAAAATATGACATGAGCCCTTTTGTACATGTACAACAACTGCAGGGCTCCACCCCCTGCAGCCATGAAAAGGAACAGAACAGTGCTCAACCATCAGGACTAAGCAGCACCAGATAAAACTATGGTAACAAAACAACAAGACAGTTTATGCACACAAATAAGTCAAAGGCTAAATAGCTATTCAACTCCAGCAGGTTTTTGTGGCAATCACAGAGAAGCACCTAAAAGCAACCGCTCCATTCATGAACACTCATTTGAGGCCACAAAGCAATTGGGGGACACATACATGTGCCTCTAAAGACATTTGTGGTAAAATTAGAAGAATGGGATGGGAGGTACAAAGGGAGATCACTCTTATGGACCTTGGGTGGTGACTAACACATTTGCATTACCCATGATCACAGAAAATATGTTTTCACAAATAAAATTTATTTATTTATTTATTAAATTTTGGTGACCGGGTAGGCCCACTGAGCCCCAAAGGTTCCTTTTTCAGGAGCTTCCCAGGATAACAATACAAGATAAAATACAGTGGAGAAAAACTTTGATTACATAGGTTGTTCAAGCATAAGGTGGTTACAGACAGTGGTTATCATCATGACACAGTTTTGCCTTGGTACTACTTGGCATAGTGATATACATGAGGTAGCATAGGTCTCTAGGTGTCCAGATACTAGAGGGAGGTACATGGTCGGCTCACCTTTGGGAAGGTTTGATGCAGAAAAAGGGGATACCTTAAGAGCTGTGGCAGTGGCATGCACTTGTGGCCAGTATATGGGACTTGAGCCTGGTGCAGAAGTTTGTGAGTAAGAAGATGTCCTGGACTGGGGGGGAGGGAGCTTGTTCCATAGGCTGGGGGCTTGGCAAGAAAAGGATCTGCCGCCAGCATTGGTCCTTACTCTGGGGACTTCTAGTAGTGCTTGTTCTGATGTCCTTAAATTCCTAGGGCTGTGTTTAATGGCTATGGTTCCAGCTATGCTTGGTGGAGTGGGGGATTTGAGTAGCTTGTAGGCTTTGACAAGCAATGGGTATTGAGGCGAGCAGCAATGTGGGCCACCGGAGCTGGGCCAGAGTGTCACAGTAGTGACATCGCAGGTGGTCTTGGGTAGCGAACCGAGCTATTTTGTTGTATAGGATTTGCATCCTGGATACCTCTTGCTTTGTCATGCCCTATATGATCGGGGCCGCATAGGTCAGGGTAGGGAGCAGGACACTTGTCGCAATGGAGAACCTGGCTTCAGGGATGAGCTGGTCCCTGAGTCGGTACAAGGTACCGAGTTTGCAATGTAGGGTCCTGGTGACCTGGTCCACATGGTCCTTGTAGGTGATAGACTGATCCAGAGTTAGGCCTAAGTATTTTAGGCAGGGAACTACATTAATGCCTTTGCCAGAGAGTGTGGTTAGTCGGAGGGATGAGGACCTGTCAAGTCCCAGTGATCTTGGCCCGAATAGCATTGCCTTGGTTTTGTCTGCAGTAAGCACCATTCTGTTCTGACACAGCCGTGTCTCTAGGGATGTGGGGTCCTTTTGGAGGAGTGGACCAAGAGCGGCCACATTGCCCAAGGATCGGTAGATGACAGTGTTGTCAGCGTACTGTACAACCAAGCTCTCCCCACAGTAGGTACTTAATTTGTTAGTAAATAGGGAGAATAGGAGGGGGCCTAGTATTGAACCCTGAGGTACTCCCTGTTTTAGAGGCAGTGGCTCTGACATGGCCCCCTTCCATGTGACCCTCTATGTTCTGCCTGATAAATAACACCCAAACCACATGAGGCCATGGGGGTCTAGGCCCACACTGTGCAGTTTTGTAGCAGAAGATTGTGGTAGACATAGTCAAATGCCTTGGACAGGTCTATAAAGACTGCACCTGTGGGTATCCCTTTGTTCATTGCCCTGAGCACTTCATCCGAGAAGTTAATGAGAGCAGTGTCAGTACCGTGTTTTGGTGTGAATCCATGTTGAGAGGGAGCAAGGAGCTGATGAGCTTCCAAGTAGTCCCGGAGTTGGTTATAGATTAGCCTTTCTTGCAACTTGGCAAGTGTGCAGAGAAGCGAGATTGGCCTATAGTTGGTTAGTTTTTCCCTGAGTCCACCTTTGTGGATAGGGACTACATTGGCACGTTTCCTCTGGTCAGGGACTGCTCCTTCCCTCTGTGATCTGTTAAGTAGCATGGTTAAGGGCCTGAATAAGGAGGTAGCTCCAGCCTTGAGTAGCCGAGGGTTGATTCCATCTGGTCCCCCTGCTCCTTTAGGTTTCAGCATCTTTAGGAGGGTTAGGGCCTCAGTGCACTTTGCCAGTCTCAGGTGGAAAGAGGGTCGTTCAAAGTGTGTTGCTTCAGCTGAGCTTGGGGCCAAAGTCAGGGAAGAGTGGCCAATCTTGTAGGCCTCCAGATCTGTGAAGTGGTTGTTAAGGGCAGCCGATATTAGATAAGAGTCAGTAGTGAGCTGACTGTTGATCTCCATGGGGCTGGATTCAGTCTTTTTGCTTCCGTTGATCAGGTCATCGACGTGATTCCAGAATTGCTTAGGGTTGCCTAAGCTAGTTTTCTGGAGGTGTGTGATGTATTCTCTTTTACCAAGTTTAATGGCTCCCTTGGCTTTGTTTCTCAGGGCTTTGTATTCCACAAGATTGCCAAGAGGATGGAGAGCCTGAATTTCTTCCAGGCTTTGTCCCGAGTAGTCATTAGAGCTTTGAAGGATGGAGAGATCCACTTGTAACAGCTGCCTTTCACCCTCGGTCTCGTCATAGGAGTGAAGAGGTTGGAAGCTGTACTTAGTAAGTCCTGAAAGTATTCCAAGGCCTCAGCCAGAGTTGGGAGGAGTGTTATGGGGCTCCAGTCCCATCTACTTAGGTAGTGATTGAATTGTACTTCCTAGAATTTGGTGTAGTCTCGGGCAGTAAGGATTCTTGGCTGGAACTTGGGTGCTCTGTTCTTCCATATACAGAAAATCGGGGAATGGTCACTCAAGAAGTCTGCCATTGTGCCCGCACTCTGGATGTTTGCAGGGTTTGACACCAGAGCCCAGTTCAGGGTGGTGTGATTCCCGGTTTTGTAATTCAGTCTGGTCGGTTCAGAGACAACCTGCATCAGACCTGCTTCATGGGTCAGAGACATCGAGGCATGGCCAGGGTCCTGGGCCCAGTTGAGGTTGAAGTCACCCAAAATTAGTAGCTCCATAATTACCTCTTAGGCCAGTGCATTTGTGATGGCTTCAAGTGATTGGAGGGCAGACTTTGGTGGGTGATAGACACAACCTATTGTTAGTTGCTTGGTGTGTCCTAGGGTTATGCGGATCAAAATACCTTCGCCCTCAGCAGGGATACTTCCCTGTAGGGTTAGAGGTGAAACGGTGAGGTCAGTCTTTGTATAGATTAGCACCCCACCCCCTTTTTTGGATTCCCTGTCCTTGTGATAGGTGCTATAATCCAGTGCTTGTATCTCGTGATCAAGGATGTGGGCTTTTAACCAGGTTTCAGAGATGGCTAGGACATCAGGCTTGTAGAGGTCCAGCCAGGCTTGAACTTCATGTATTTTAGGTCTGAGGTTACATACATTCATATGTGCTATCTTCAGATCCTTGGCAGACACCCATCAATGGTTCTGAGGGGATGCCACTAAGATATTGGTGGAATTGGGGCCGGGGTTGGGTTGAATATCTCCTGCCAGGAGTAGTAGCGCTACCAGTAAGCTAAGTAATTTAGTACTGGGTATGATGACGAGGTTTCTTAGATGCATCCTGCTCATAAAGTAGAACAGGTCATAACATATACCCTTTCTTACCATCTTGTGCACCGTTGAGCGTGCAAGCGTGCTTGAGATAGGGTTACTGCTGTGGAAATCATGGGGGGGTCATTATGCAGATGGCCCCCTGATTCGAGGTGGCATGGGTCAATAAGCCTATCCACCCAGAGGAGGATCAGTGAGTAGATTATGGCAAGAAGTGCCCCCCTGTTAGGGAGAGGGACGCTTTGGTTTCGAGCACATCGGGGTGCAGGGGGGGAAGCATGTGCTTTGTAAGGCATGGTTGAATGATCTCTATATGGATCAGTTGGAATAGGGTGCTCTTAGTCTGGCTACCCTTAGATCTATCAGGGGGTCGGCACTCGCTGACAGCTTAGGTTGTCAGTTGCAGAGCAGTCCCTGGCTTAAGGATAGATTTCGGCAGCAGTTTTTAGATGAGTTTTTCACTGGGGAGGGCCACTGCTTCATTTGCTTGAGGGGGAGAAAAAAAAGGAAAAAAGAAAAAATGCTTTATCTATTCCAACAACAAAACAAAAGGACGTGTATGGTATCAGCAATGCCAAAAGAGGTAGTGAGAAGTAGTAGTAGGTGGTTGCACCCCATGGTAGTTTGTTTGGTGTTGCTGGTCTGCTTAACTGCTAGCTGTTTTATAGTTGAAAGGGTATATAGTCAAATTAGGGTGAGGTCCCTAACAATAGGGCAGGTAGAGCAGTAATTGAGAGGAATTAGATTGAGTGGCTGGAGAAAAGATTGAGAGCAAATGTGTGATCCTGTGAGTGGGACTGCTTTAAAAAGCGGTGGTGAGAAAGTGGGTCAAGTCAGGTATTAAAGACAGGGAGGCCAATAGCATGAAAATGTGCAGCAGTGGAGTGACCAATCAGCTGCTAGGCTGAGGAAGGGGCGGAGTAAGGGTCTATTTAATACTGTGAGGAGGAGGGAAGGGGAAGGGTGGGCAAAAAAATTCAGTCCAGAACACAGCACAAAAAGAGATTTCCTGAGATCAGGAAGTGCCAGGCGTTGGAAAATCAGCCAAGGAGTAAAGCTGCCAATCAGTGCCTGGTTCCTCCACTGGGCATCCAGTCAAAACAGTGATTCAAAACCACGAGTTTCGGAGGTCCGGTGCGTACCTGAATCTGTCCGGGGGTCAGTCGGGTGGTCTGTTAGCTGTGGCCTACTCAAAGAGAGTCAGGACCACATGAGCAGCTTGGTAAGCCCGCAGATGGGCTGTCTGTGGAACAAGGAGGGGAAACACAGAGGATTAAATACAGCTAGAGTACAATAGCAAGCTCAGTGGGGGGCAGGCAATGGGGAACGACAAAGCATGAGGTAAAGAGGTGGTAAATGCAGGGCAATTATTTAGAGCTAGAAGAGGAGTTAATGGGGGGGCTGTACTTTGGCACCGGGACGTCTGAGGAGGACAGCAGCAGCGGGGGCGGTGTAAAGGAAGGGTTTGTAGGAAAGGAAGAGAAGAAAGTAAGGTGTTTAGAGAGACAGCATTACAAGTAGGGCAGAGAAATTAATAATTAGCAGAGTGACCTGTGTGGGTAAGGGGCAGAGTTTGTCAGTAGGGCAGAAGTGGAAAACTGCAGCAGTCTTGCTCAGTACCTAGGTTTAGCTCAGAGGTACCAACTATCACTAACAACACAGATCAGTATTCAGACTATGTCATTTGTCCCTACACTACTCAGCAATATTATACTGCTGAGTAGTGAGGAGACAAATGTAGAGTAGCTATCACAGAATAGCCCAGAATGGAGGACCATGTGATGCAGGGTACTGGGTAGAAGCTCCTCTGTATAGCTCCAGCCTCCCGACTTGATTAAAGTGTTTTTTGGAGCATTTAACAGCCTGAAACCCTATATTTTTAAGGTCTACTGCCTTCCTAGCATTGAGTGTTCCTGCTGGGGGAATCTGAGAGAGAATGGAGGTTTACATAAAATGGGCGCCACAAAAACATACCCTGCCAGTTTCTCCGGAAAAGGCCCCAAAGAAATCACGGGCCTTGAGTGGAACTGATAGGCCAGAGGTCGCAAATCAGGGCATGGAGCAGAAGCCGCTCACGTTAAGCAGATTCTTAGAGGAGTTCAAGCCCTTTCAGGAAGAAATAAAAGAAATGGCATCAGAGATGAAGTCTCTGTCTAGAAAGCTTGAAGAGATCTCAGTCTTAATTACAGACAAGGATCTCCTCTTTGAAGAAACAAGCAGAGAGATTCAAGCCTGGGATGGCTGCTATGCAGCAGAAACTTGCACATTTGAAGCTAAGCTGGAAGACCTTGAAGGTCGTAGTCATAGAAATAATACTGTGATCCTGGGGCTGCTGAAGGGAGAAGAGGGTCAGAACACCATAGCATTTGTCCAGAAGTTGGTGGAGAAGATTGCTGGCCCCTCGCCCTTTGGGGCTAAATACATAATCGAGAGAGCCCACAGATCCCTGAGGCCAAAGCCCCCCCTGGAGCCATAACTCGCCCTATAATATGCCGATTTTTGAATTACTTGGAGAGGCAGCATTGTTGTCCAAAGTTAGAGAAATCCAGGAAGTGAGATGGGAACAAGTCAAACTCAGGCTGGCACAGGACTTGCCGGGCTCTGCCCATCTGAAACGCAAAGCATTTCATTCAGTCATCTCTAAAATTATTGCAGCTGGTTTGAAGTTTCATATGGCGTACCCAGCCAGGCTACAGGTGCAAGTAGCCGGTACCTGGGTTTCTTACGAGGATCCTGAGGCTGTGATTTCTGGCTTAAAGCAGTCCCTACCTGATCTTTTCAGGGATACTTGAGAGGCCTCTCGCCAGGTCAAGGGAAGAGTTCTGGTTTGAAGATATCTGGCTGCTACTTGGAGGATTCTTCGGGGATGAATATATATAGTTGCTGAATTTCTATCCAAGCCTGTTTAGTGGGCTTACGGGACACAATTTCTTTAATATTTTCTGGACTTCATATGGTTGCTTACGCTTTAGCTTTATCTGGGACTCTGATCTCTTTTAAAATGACTGTTTAAGCTTATCTTTTCAGGCATTGGGGAGAGTAATTTTGTAATGTTTTGGGTAGTACCTCCCTTGCAAGCATGCAAGGGGGATTTGGTTCAGTTAAGGCCTCTGGTGTGTACCCCGTAGGGTTTTAATGTCCATGATTCGGTGGGTTGTCTGTAGAGGCTCTTGGGGCATTCTCTCTACAGCGCCTTACTATGCGCTTTCCTTCCTATACACCAGAAGGAGCTCAAACCTCATTGAAATAGAGTACAATGATTTCAATGGCCCGTGATGGGGAGTTTTCCCTGGCATAAGGGTGCTATTATGGACGGGGCCCAGCTGAACCCATTTGGTGGGGCCAAGTGTTTCCTGTGTGGGTGAGTCCCGCATGGGAACTGGAAATATTGCCTGTGGTCTGGTCTTAATAGCACATAAAGAGGTGCATTCCTTTCAGCAGGCAAGGCTTGAAGGTTGGTAACTCTCACTAATCCTAGCACCCTTGTTCTATTATACAGTGTTACTCCCATGGGTCATCTGGAGTGGATCACCTGAGGACCTCACATATTGTTACTGTTACTTAGGTCATTTACCTCCTGTTGTTTTTGTGTAGGAGGGCTCAAAGATCTCTCTTCTCTTTTGTTTTTTTTCTTAGGGTTTAGGGGGGTAATGTCGGGGGCTGGGGGGAAGGAAATGGTAAGCTTTTGAACGTTGTTGGTGACAGTTGGTAGGGCGGGAGGGTGGCAGAAGACAATAGTTATGGGTTTATTAATACTAGTTTGTGATTGGGTGTTACTTGAGGGGGTGGAAGGGTTAGTTTGGCAGGATGGGGGGTTTGGGGTGGGAGGATGGCACAGCAGTTTTAGTGGAACAGGGGTACGTGGATCATAATAGTAGCTGTCAAAGGTTAACCTCAGGCTTATTTTGTCAGCAAAGATGACTAGTAGAATTAACCTAGCTACGTGGAATGTGATGGGGGTTAGGAGAAAACTTAAGCAATATCAGGTGTTTAAGCACCTGAGCTTGCTGCTTGTACAGATTACGTTTTTACAAGAATCTCACCTGCTAGATACTGAGGCACTACAACTCAGGAGACAACAGGTGGGGCAGGTCTTTAATGCCTCAGGCTCAACCAGTAGTTGTGGTATCATGATGCTGGTTAATAGAGATGTTCCATTTATTCCCACTCTGGCTTTTAGGGATTCAGAGGGAAGGTATGTTCTAGTTCAGGGTACCCTTTGGGCCATGCCACTCTTGCTTGGCAGCATTTATGGACCAAATGCGGACGATCCCACTTTTTTTGCGAAATTGACTTCCACTATTCTCCCCTTACTCCCTATTCCCATTACCATGGGGGGAGACTTTAATCTGGTTTTGGACCCTAACATAGACAGGTCTGGAAACGTGTCGAGGGGACTGTCCCTGGTACAAAGAGCCTTTAAGGAATTACTAGATCAATGTGGACTGTGTGACACATGGCAAGTTTTGCATCCCAACTCCAGAGAATTTACTTTTAGTTCACCAGTACACGGCTCACAGTCTCGCATTGATTACCTTCTGGTTTTTCATGAGCTCTTGCCGGGTGTGTCATCCACCTCAATTCAACCAGGCGCTGTATCTGATCATTCTCTGGTGTTATGTATATTCCCAAGAAAGAGACCCGATGGAAACTAAATGAGCGGCTATTGAAGGAGGAGAAATACTGTCGACTAGTGAAAGATCAGATTGATTTTTTTTTCTCTACCAACCCTTTAGAAAGTGCTATGCCAGACATTATATGGGGAGCTTTTAAGGCTTATATTAGGGGTATTCTCATTAGTTTAGCTACAAAGAGGAAGAGGGCTCAGGAAGCAGAATTATAGTCATTATTGTCTCAAATTCAGGAACTAGAATCTAAACAGCCAAACAATATTTCCAAGGAAGAGAGGCAGAAATTATTAGTAGTTAAAGACAGATATTTAGAATTATTAAGAGAGAAAGTGGAGTTGGCTATCATTTGTACCAAAGCAAGTTTCACGGATCAAGGAGAAAAAGTGGGGCACCTGTTGGCCTTACATTTAAAACAGCAGGAGACTGCAAGGTTTATACCTCCTATTAGGGCAAAAGCAGATGGTTCCTTGAGAGTATCCCCTTTAGAGATTGTGCAGGAATTTGCTACTTATTACGAGCAGCTATAAAGAGACATGGATAGCCCTCCTTCCATAGAGGATTTGGAAGAGTACCTTAGGGATTCTAGCCTGCCTTCCTTGGCAAACTCCCCCGAAAAATTTGTATCCTCTCCCCTATCGCAGGAGGAAATTTCGGCTGTCATAATGGCCCTGCCCTTGGATAAAGCTCCGGGACCAGATGAGTTTTCCGCTTTATTTTATAAAGTTTTCAGGGAGCAATTATAGCCTGTACTCCACCGGCTCTACCTTCATATTCTCTCCGGGGCTGCAGTAGACACTCACTTGTTTGAAGCCTTAATAGTCCTATTACTCAAACCAGACAAAGACCCTGAATTGGTTCAGAGTTACAGGCCAATATCCCTATTGAATCAGGATGTCAAAATTCTTTCGAAGATACTAGCAGATAGGCTATCACTGGTTCTCCCAGATCTGATTGGCATGTCTCAGGTTTGGTTTATGAGGGGATGTTCATCCTCAGACCATTTACATACCCTCTCACATGTCTTCTCGGAGTCCAGGGACACCACCTTTCCCACAGGTTTGGTCTCCCTGGACGCTGAGAAGGCATTTGACCGGGTAAACTGGAATTACTTATTCCAAGTTCTCAGAGCTTTTGGGTTTCCTGCCATTTTTAAAGGCTGGATTAGGGTGCTATATCGGTCTCCCTCTGCAAGGATTTTAGGTAATGGGGCTTTTTCAAAATCTTTCCTGTTACATTCAGGTACGAGACAGGGTTTTCCCCTTCCCCCCTATTATTTAATCTTTATTTAGAACCCCTTATTCAAAATATTCTTAATAACATGGGAATACAAGGTATTCCGATCTGGAATAATGTGGTGAAGATAACAGCATATGCTGATAATCTCCTCCTCCATTTGGCCCATCCGGTAACTTCTATCCTGAACATGCTAAGTGAGATAGTCAAATTTAGCCGTTTTTCAAATTATAAGTTGAATGCAAACAAGATGCCCTTTTTTCCCCTTAATCACAAGGTTTTTAAGACAGACATTATCCCCTTGGGATTGTGTTGGTCTTCCCATGTTTTAAAATACTTGGGTATCAAGTTAACACGTAACACTTCCCTATGGTTTAAAGAAAACTTAGAACCTCTTTCTCAGATGATTGTGCAGGACCTAGAGAGATGGGATAAGCTTCTGATTTCATTATGGGGCCACATTAATATAATAAAGATGAATGTATTTCCCCATATTTTTTAATCCCCTGTCGCATCTCAACTCATTCGTTCCTGTATCCAGGTTTAAGAAAATGCATAAGCTTTTCACTAATTTTATCTGGTCTAATAAACACTCCAGGCTGGCCTATCACAAATTAGCCACTGCCAAAAATGAAAGGGGGTTACGGATTCCTCATTTGGAAATTTATTACTGGGCTAGTCATCTTGCTAAGTACCTGAAATGGGTAAGGCCAGGTCCGGAAAATCTGAGACCAGCCTGGCTTAACATAGAACTAGACTGTATTCAGGCTATGAACATGGATCCCTCGACCATGCTCTTTGTAAAAGTCTCCCTTTTACAGAATGTTAGCAAATGCCCCACTCTCATGACCTCATTAAAGGTTCACTCGCAGCTATGTTCGTTTCTAAGTTATAATCCGAGTACAGACCTGTCTCAGTCCATCTAGAATTCTCCAGCTTAAACCATAAACAAGCAGGTAATTTCTCGTACATGGTTACCTCAGTTAGGTGAAGGGATAGCCTCCTCTTTATTGGATGGCTCGGGGGCTTGGCTCTCAGTAACCGAGATTCTCAGAAGGTACAACATTCCCGACTCTCAGTCATTTAGGGTTTGTCAATTGAAGCATTTGTTAATCATGCTGTTTGGTAAAGTCCCTCCCTGCCCAACAGTTTTTGCATTGGTACCTGAACTTTCTTCCCTTCTCGAATTCCCATGAGTTATCTCTAAGATATATCAGGTACTGTATCTATGGTGGTTTGGGAGTGGCAACAGTCCCAGTAGCTTTTGGAGCCCATTTTTTCCGAAGTCCACTTTCAATTGGTCGGATCTCTGGATGTTTTGTCACAAATACATGTCCCAAGATAGATTACGCCTCGTGCAATTCCATATTTTGTACAATATGTATTACACGCCAGTTAAACTGGCTAAATGGGACCTTCTCGATATTGACAGGTGCACTAGACGCTCCCAGGAAGCTGGGACACTTTTTCACATATTCTGGTCATGCCCCAAAATAGCTTCATTATGGGATTTAATTAAAACCCACCTGAACCCCTTATTGGGATTACAGGACTGTTTTACTCTGGATATTTGCCTTTTGGGAGATTCGTCTTCTATTAAGGTTAAGATTCAGAGATTTCACATTTCGATGATTGCACTCTCTTTCAAAAAAATTATTCTCAGGCATTGAAAAGACGGGAATTGTCCAACATATCAGGAATGGATACATGAAATCCTTGCTAATCTCCGCACTGAGAAGGCCATAGCAAGCCTTCAAAATAGGTTACTTAAGTATATCTATATGGGATCCCTCTCACACTTTAACTATCACCGCTAGGATTTAAAGTGTAATTGGGGCACATGCCATCATATCAAGTATGAGATCATCACAGTTAACTAGCTACTACAGTATTCAAGGGAACTGCTGTGCGGGGGAGGTAGTGGGGGTCAGGGGGCAGTGTTGGATTGTACTACTAACTGGCTGTTCATACTTGTTTCACTGCCTCCTGTATTGTGGAAATTTTGTGAATAAAGTGTAATTGGAAAAAAAAAAAAAGAATAGCCCAGTATAAAAGCAGCAGGAGTGACAGATACATTTGCAATAAAACAACCATAAGATAGGTACTATTTTAAAATAAGGCTGGTCAGATTTTACCCATATCTTGTCATAGCCTACTAATTCTCAGGCTACGTAATCAGTAGTGACTCAAAGTCTCCCACATTTTGCTGGGGTCTACAGTATTTTACTGTATTTACTGAAAAAATTCAGGCCAGAACACAGCACAGAAAGAGATTTCTCTGAGATCAAGAAGCGACAGGCATTGTTAAAATAGTTTCACAAATGTGTGTGAATGTGAACATGTCAAGCTTTTTCAGAAATATTCCCAATGTAGAGAATGTCTCTTTAGCTACATGCTTGGAGACGATGCCTTCTGGAAAGAGGATCCAAAGTTGGAGTTCTAGAAGCACTAAACTTAATTACCAAATTAAAGGATTACAGATCATTTTTGTTGGGCACTGGTGTTTTACTTCTTTCATGCTGTGACCACTTTGAAGTATAACATGTGAGAAAACTATTTATTTGTTTATCTTTCGTGTCATAAAATTCTGTTTAGTTTTTACATAGAAACATAGAATCTGATGGCAGATGGGATGCTTGGCCCACCCAGTTTGCCTTTTTTTACCTACCTACATTTTTTTTCCTCTGGTTATTCTGTAATGACCCCCCCATAACAGAGCATTCGGCCCCAACTCCACACAGTGACCCATTATGCCCAATCTGACCCCCCCGGGTGGGGCTGCTGGGTGGGTGCCCCTCCCCTTGGGCAATGGTGGCTAGTCCTGGCTTACCCCCCCCAGGTGGGACCATGGGAGTGGGACCCCCCTGGCAGACACTGGTGGGCAGTGGGAATGGTAGTGGAGTGAAGGCGTCATGTTCGGGTGACCGGAAAGATTTTTTCAGCAGCACCTGGGATCAGGGATGTGCAATAATGTCCTGGATTCGACCCACCCCCGAAATGAAGGAACCACCATGGTGGGACTCCCCCAGCTTCTGACAGAGGTCCACGGAGTGTGTTGGACACTCCACCCCTTACCCCAGAGAAGGAGAGCAGTCTATAAGATGTTCAGTTCCTCTCCTCCAAGCTGGCTGGCCTATGCCTACCAACATCATTCTAACCACAGATGCTACTTGATCTAAAGCTCTTTTTCTCTCTCTCTCTCTCTCTTTCCTTTCTTTCCGCTATGATTCCCTTGTGCCTTTCCCATGCATTCTTGAACCCTACCACTGTTTTGCCTCCACCACCTCCAATGGATAGCTGTTCCAGAAATCCACCGCTCTTTCTCTGAAGAACTACTGTACTTCCTCACATCTCTCCTAAATCTACATCCTTCCAACCTCATAGCATGTCCCCTCATTCATCAGCACCTTCCTTTCCAAAAAATACTTACCTCCTGTATCTTATTTATCCACATGAGGTATTTAAAGGTCTCCATCATATTGTCCCTCTCCATACTCTCTTCCAGGATGTACATTTTTGAGGTCCTTTAGTCTCTCCTCATAGGGCTTTTGATGCAGAGCATGCATCATTTTTGTAGCTCTCCTCTGGACTGCCTCCATTCTGTCCATATCCTTTCAGGGATGTTGTCTCCAGAACTGGATACAGTTCACAAAGTAAGGTCTCACTAGTGATCTATACATGGGCAATACCACCTCCCCTTCCTATATGCCCTAGCATCCCACTAGCCTCCTGATTGTCTTATCCCACAGCCTGGCCACCTTTAGGTCATCTGATATGATTATCCCCAGGTCTCTTTTCTGCTTGGTAGTCATCAGTACTATTCCCTGCATTTTCCTTGACCACTCTTCAAGTTATCTCAAGTCTTTGCTCATCCTTTCCACTCCCCCTGGAGTGTCCACCCTGTTGTAGATCTTCATGCCATCTGCAGAGAGGCAGACCTTCCCTTCCAGCTCTTCTGTAATATCACTTATAAAGACATTAAGATGTACTTGTCCTAGCACTGATCCATGAGGTACCCCACTAGTCACCCTCCCTTCCTTGGAGTGAACTCCATTTACGACCACCATCTGTTTCCTAGCCAATAACAAATTTCTTACCCAGATTACCACCTTTTTACCCACTCCTAAGCTACCCAGCTTGCTTACTAGTCTCTTGTGTGGAACAGTGTTGAAAACTTTGATGAAATCTAGGTAGGCCACTTCCACCACTCCTCCCTGATCTAATTATTTGGTCACCCAGTCAAAGAAATATATCAGATGTGTTTGGCATGACCTCCCTCCTGTGAATCCATGCTGCCTCGGGTCTTGTAACCCACTGGATTCGAGACATTCCACAATCATTTTCTTCAGCAGTGTTTCTATTAACTTTCCAACCACTCATTTCAGGCTGACTGGCCTAAATTGGCAGCTTTTTCATTGTTACCACGTTTGTGAAGTGGGATTACATCTGCTCTTCTCCAGTTCTCCAAAATCACTCTGATTTCCATTGATCTGATTGATCTGTTAGATACAGCTGTGAGAGATGCAGCCAGTACCTCCTTGAGCTTTCTCCATACCCTTGGATGTACCCCATCTAGCCCCATTTCTTTGTTCATATTCAGATTAGTGAGTGCCTTGAGGACCCTCACCTCTGAAAAAGGACTAGTCTCTGCCTCCCTCCCAAAGCTCCTGTTACTTTTTTATGGTCCCCCATTCCCACTGCTCTGTGAACACTGAGCAGAAGTGTTTGTTCAAAATATCTGCCTTTTCCTCGTCTCCCTCTGTACAGTCCCTCCTACACCCTTTGTAACCTTACAATCCCTCCCCTGGTCTTCCTCTTTTCGTTTACATACCTAAAAAAATGCCTTGTCCCCTTTTGATACTGCCTGGGCTATTCTCTCTTCAGTTTATGCATTTGCACACCTTACTGCTTTCCCTGTTTCCCTCTGTTTTCCCAATACACTTCCATATCCTCCTCCCTCTGTGTCATCTTGTGCCTTCTGAATGCAACACTTTTAGCCTTTACCTTTTATGCCTTCTTTCGATAACCATAGCTATCTCTTTTTCCCTCTTGCTTTTTTATTTATTTTTTTTAACAATTATTTTATGAGGTGAGACACACTAAGCTGAAAGCTTGTTTGCAGGTGCAACCTGGGAGCATAAAGAAGTTAATGGACTTGCTCAGGGTCACACAGTATGCAAATAGGGGCTGTGGGTTTCAAACCCAGGTCTCCAGATTTGCAGCTCAGAGCCTTAAACCACTGCACCATACTGCCTCATTTTGCTCACTTGCTGGATGCAGAGTTTATTGCCTTCACTATGCCCCATTTTAGCTTGGCCCACTGTTCCTCCACCCCCTCCCCAATTTCATCCACTTTTCCAGGCCATCTCTGAGGCATTCACCCATCTTTATAACATTTGCCCTTCTGAAGTCCAAGACCCTCTCCCATGTGTGGCTCATTTCCACAGCTGTCCTTATACTAAATAATACTGTACAGTGATCATTTCTCCCCAGGTGGCCTACCACCTTGATGTCTGCAACACTTTCCCTATAGGTGAGAACCATGTCTATTATTGTCCCATCATAAGTGGTCTCACGGACTAGCTGCCTGAGGAATTCCCCCTGCAGGGAGTCCAGAATGTTCCTGCATCTAGCAGAAGCCACAGTAAGGAGGCTCCAATCTACATCCAGCAGATTGAAGTCACCTGCCAACAGCACCTCCATCTTTTCTGTCATTTTGCCAGTGACTTCCAACAGTACCTTATCTGACTCCTCCCCCTGTGCTAGAGATCTGCAAATCATGCGAGTGCGAACAGTGGCTCTGTTCTCTTCCTCCAGTGTGACCCACTGTAAGTCCCCCTCAAAATTCCCTTTATTCCTGTCACTTTGTTGCTTTCCTTCACATAATGCACCACACCCCTCCATTCCTTCCCATCCTGTCATTCCTGAACAGAGTATAGTCTGGTATGGCCATTCCCAGTCATGGTTTTCAGGGCGCCAAGACTCAGTAATGACCACTATATCCAGGTCAACCTCTGCCATGATGGCCTCTAGGTCTGTAATCTTATTTTGTAGACTTCAAGCATTAGCGCACATGGCCTTTCATATTTTCTTATCTTTTAACTCTGATTATTACCCTCTTTTCCCTTTTTGCCCCTTCATTGTCCCCTCTCTTTCTAATGTTTCTGTTCCCTTCCTGTCTGTCCTTATCTTCCTGCTTCATTTATTAATTTGCATTCATGGGTGCGGACTTCTCTCTTTGTGATCTCCCTCCTCTTTACTTTAGTCTGTGGGAGGGCAGTTTCTGCCTCTCCAATTCCTTCTGCCACCCATCTTGGCTAGTTTTACATTTTCATTAAAGTAACATTTAAACCATCCACTGAGGACTGTGGTTCCCCTCCTGAATGGATGTAAGCCATCACTCATATAAGGGCCCTCATCCTGCTAGGTTTGTCCCAAATCCCCAGTGTAGCTGAACCCCTTCTCTATGCATCATTACTTCAGCTATGAGTTGAAGGACCTGGCATGGAGAACCCTCTCCTTCTCCCTGTTGTAGACAGACAACACCTCAACAAAAGCCACTAAGCATGCCACCTGTATAACACCACTTCCCAGTTCCCTAACCTCTGTCTGCACTATCCCAGCCCTGTCCCTAGGCAGATCATTTGTCCCCAGGTGGGCAATGACATCCATCTCCCCCTTACTTCCTTCCTGCTGCCTAGCTATCCCTTGGATATGTCTCCCATCCCTCCGGGACTCTCCTGTGCCTCATGTATGAGACTCTAGTTATTTATTTTAGAGATTGTAAATAAATGTTCCCCTAACTTTACTGTGTGCTCAGTGTGAAATGTTTTCTTTTCAATGCCTCTTGAGTCATGGAGATCCTACGTCTGTGTTGAACTTTATAAATTGCTTTCTCTCATGCTTCCTTGACTTGCTTGCTGCAGATAATTCTCTGAGGGTAAATACATCTGCAATATCCCCTTGGTTTGTTTCTTCATTTAGAGGAATTAAATGACAGTGCTAGAGGCCCAAGTGGGTCATATCTCATTTTGTCAATGAGCATCCAATTTGGTAAGAATGCTTGAAACTTTATATAACTATCTGTAAAAATTCCAAATGTATGTTTCTCTCTTAGTTTGTTAAGAGGAAACAGGGGCACTCCAGACATTTAATTTCTACTAATAATAATCTGTGACACCTATTTATAATTACTTATAGATCTTAAATTTAGTTTTTTAAAATTATGAGATTTAGGGTTTTTTTTTCATTTCAAAGGTACGTAATATATTTGTCTTATTTTCTTAATGTCATGCTATTGCTAGGGATCCTGTCTGCTGTGTGATATAAATTTGCTGAACTTTAAGCTCTTTGATATTTATTAGAACAGGTTCTCCAAATGACAGAGAATGGCAGAGATGTCAATTTATCAACAGCTTATATAAGGCATGAAATGGCCAAATGGTCACCTATAAAAATGAAGCTGCTAGTTTCATTATTACAAATAAGTTTCCATATTTGACTGGTATTATACATACTCCCCTGTTTTACAGCTGTCTTATTTGCAACAGCTTATGTTTTCAAAAATAAAAAAAAACTTTACTTTTTTTAATACGAATGGATGTGGTAAGAGGACTAAAAGTGAAGAGCTAGATATTTTGATTGTTATTACAGGAAATAGATACTATTGAAATGACTAAATATTTTCAGTGTGGGAAACACACAAGGGTTACAGCAAGATCAATACAAATCATTCAGCCTTACCTGATCTAACAGTCTTCTCAAAATCTTATGGGTAATGCTTGACTCTGAAATGTCTTACTATCTTTATACTGGGAAAGTATATAATGCTATTTTTATTGTTTTGAAAGCCTTAACAAGGCTTTATCAATACTTTAATTGGAAGTTAGATTACATGTGGCTTTATTAAACTATTTCATTCTCAAGTGTTGACTATTTAAATGCATTTCTCCTCATTTTCCCAAAATCAACATGATTCCACCTTTAACAGGTAATGAATTCTAAATTTCAATGTGTGGTACATTGCTCAGTGCTTGTCTATGCTTATGAGCTTGAATGTTACATGCTTGATGATTATAGACTTAGACTTTGGCTTTTCTCTTTCCCACCCTCGATGGAATGATGGGAAGGTGTAGGAATTAAGGCCCAGTGTGCAGGGTGAGATAAGAGTGCCAGAGGAGGAGGAGGAGGCAGGGGAGGATGGGAGTTGATTCTGAAATGCTTGAAACTGAGCAGCAGAAGAGCCGAGGATTAAGTAGGGGATGTGGGAGGAGCTGCTCTCCACCCCTTGAACCTCAGGCTATAGCCTTCCCATTCAATGTGTGGTACATTGCTCAGTGCTTGTGTATACTTATGAGCTTGATTGTTACATGCTTGTTGAATATAGACTCAGATGTTGGCTTTTCTCTTTCCCACCCTCAATGGAATGCTGGGAAGGTGTAAGAATTAAGGCCCAAAAGATTGTTACTATTTTGATTACCTCCTCCAACTCTGGAGATTGTGATCAGTGGCACACAGAAGTGGAAAAATCCCTGTAGGGGAAACATCTTAGGACTCTGGCTACTAACCTGCCCATGCTCTGGGCATACTAAAAGGAAATAATGCTATATGTGGGCTGATGTTTGGTTCTGGTTATGTCCAAGAGTTTAAATCCTAATCATGCTAGTCGATGAGTCATGCCTTCTGAATCTTGGTGGCGAGCAGAAAGTCAATACTGCAGTATAAAGATTCTGAAGATGAAGAAGAATCCAATTCACAAGTATGTCCAAATGAAAAAGAATGATTAATCTATATCCAGCATTTCTACAAAGGAATGAAGAATTGTAAACTGAAGAGGCAGATAATCCAGGGAGCAAAGTCTAGGGATGGTTGAGCATTAGACAGTATCACCTTATCTGTTCAAGTGGGAGAAGTCTTCCACAAAAGGTGGAGCACAGGGTCTTTTGCAGAGGCCCTGAGATGGTGTCAGGTGAGACCTCTACATAGTTAAGGCACGGACACAAGCCAAGAGGTTGGAGCTGTTTATTGAAGGCAGGAACAGCAGGAGCATCTGAGGACATCGCTGAAAAGCAGGGAAGAGATGTGTAATATTGGAGGTGCCATAAATTGGTAGTAAGAGATGAAATGGGAGCATTCTGAAGGCAGTCCAGTGTGATGAGCAGTGGTGATGAAAGTCTGGTGGCTGTTTAATGCTACGAAGCTAGATGGGGACCCCATGCATACAGGGTGAGTAAGGTTGTTTGAAGAGATAGGTCATTATTGGAGGACCTTAGAAAAGTGTGAGATGTTCATAATAGTCCAGAAGCTGGGTATCTGGCTGCAACATGATGAGTTATCAGAGCTCTTGGGAGCGGAAATGGCATGTAAGTAGTAGTACAATGAGGCAGGACAAGGCACAACAGTAAGTATCAAAAGGGAAGACTAGGACTCCAGAGCAGATGAGCTAGGATTCCCAGCTTCATAATGCAGGAATGGTGGAACCAGTACAGGTGCACCATAGGCAAACTTGGAACTGTTGATGCTGGAAGCTAGGTGCCCACAAAAGCCAAGCTGAACTGGTAGGATCCCTATGCAGGATCATTACAGAGGAATCAAATGGAATTGCAAATCAGACTTCCATGGATACTGGCTGGAAGGTGAAACCCTTGTGAGGAGTTGCAAGAAGAAGAAGATGCAAAATGTACATAGGTGGTTTGCTCGGCTAGTGGAATATCCACTGAGGATGTAGACATTGGGAGACGATGATATCATACACGATAAGAAAGCCAGGTAATGGTGCCCGGGTATGAAGTGGTTATGAGAAAGTCATATAGAGAGCAAGTAGTATTACTATGTTTGAATGGGCAGTGTATAAGCAATTTGAGAGGCTTGCATGATGCTGTCATGAGCCCTCTATAGAAGTGGGGTATGATCAAGTGCCTTGATAGGAAGGTATGTAAATGTCCCAGGATGTTCAGAGAAATTAGGCATGTTCAGTGAAGATGTCCTGCTTAAGAAACTCAAACTGGAGTGGGAACAGAGCTGAAATGTAGTAGAGGAAGCAAATGAAGTGATGAAGGAGTGAGCTGGGCCCGTATGTGGTCTAGCAGGAGTGGAGAGACCCCCATGTAGGTCTCCCTGAGGAGGAATATGACTGCATGAGTTGAGTTAGGCCTCACGTGGGCTAGCTGGAGTGGCAAGATGCCCATATTAGTCTGCCTGAGGAAAGAGTATGAATTCATAATCCAGTAGTGAGCTAGGCCCATAAGCAGGCTAGCTGGAGTGGCGAGACCCCCAAGTAGATCTGCCTGAGGAAAGAGTATGGTTACATAAGTCAAGCTAAACCCCCACATGTGCAAGTTGGATAAGCAGGTCCCACAGGCAGGAATTCCCAGGAAAGGAGTAAATAAGTGATTCGAGTTAGGCCCTCATGTATGTTAGCTGAACCGACAAGACCTCTATGTAGGTCTTGCCCGAAAAAGAAGTATATTTAAGTGAGTTGAGATAGGCCCCATGTGGGCTAGCTAAACTGGTGGGATCCCCACAAAGGTCCGCTCAAAGAAGGAGCAGAAGTAAATGAGTTGAGATATGCCTCCATTTAGGCTAGCTGGATGGGCAGGATCCAGGCTGAAGGCATAGAGGCCCCAATCAAAGTCAGGCAGAGGAAGGAAGCTACAGGAGTGGGGTAGTCTCTCACCTAAAATTAGCAGTTAGTGTCACCAGATATTAGGGATTTGAAATATGTAATATGCCATGCACTAGATGTTCAAGACTAGGGCATCAGAAATGGTTATCACATGAAGCCACCCAGGATGACAGGCTTATCAGCTATCACTAACATTGATTTAAGAGTTGGCCTAATGGCAACCACATGTCTTTCATTTAGATAAGTCCAGTCCCATACACAAGACAGGAGGATGAAAGGTAAAGCACATCTCTCAAATACTATCTGGAAATGAACTGTGGCTCATTATTCCCATGCCGGCTATGATGTTAATGTGGCTAAAGTAGCTTGAGCGGCAGTAGTCCCATGTATTCCTCCTCTCTAAATGAACTTCATGTACAGCTGTAGGAGCAATCTCCTTAGATCAGGTGGCTTAAGAGTACATTTGATCCCCAGTGTAGGACACAAGCAGCTTGGTAAATTAGGTACTCTCGAGAATGGTAAAAGAAAGTGGATTTGTTTGGTACTGGATGTCTCTAATCTGTCACAACCACTTTTAGTAATTAGGAATAGCTGGTAACATAAACCATGCAGCAGATCACCAACTTATGTATTATGAACACCAAAATAAAAATAATTCAGCTGCCAAACACAGAGAAGAAGCCCCAGAATGAGGGTGGCCAGCAGTGGCCAGCAGTAGCCAGCATGAAGGCAGCACCAGAAGGAAACACAGGCAGGAGCAAGATTAGGCACGGGGCAGAATGCTGCAGATGGGAAGGAATGGAGAGGCAGCTGGCGAGGTAGGAGACACCAGAATCAATCAGCAAAAAGGAAGAAAAACACTGAAGGAGGTACTGGGGAACATTGGGAGAGGGGAAGGAGCTAGCTGAAGAAGCCAAGCTGGGGGGTGTTAGGAAGGGATACAAAATAGTGAGAAAGAGAAAAGCAGGGGAACACCGGGAGACAAATTAAGAAATGGAGGCACCAGAGCACAAAAAAAAGGAAAAAGAGGGAAAACCAGGAGAAAAGAAACAATGGCAGGGAAAACAAGAAGACAAACAAGCCATGCAGTCAGGAACCCTCCGGCATTTCTGAAATGCTTGAAACTAAGCAGTGGAAGCGCTGAGGATTAAGTAGCGGCTGTATAAGGAGCTATTTCCCACCCCTTGAACCTCAGGCTATAGCTGCTCCATTAGGATGTGAACTCTGACTGAGAAGTCAGAGCTTAGCACCTCAGTGCATTCATGTCATTACAGGCATGTGTTATCTCATTAAGTGGGTTTTACAATCATTCTTTTTTATTACTGCTATGAAAATAACATTTTCTGTCATGACAGAATGAAATCTTAACTCTTCCCCAGATGCTGGGAGCAGAGTTCCTGTTTACTGAGTCATGTTACAATTTAACCATTACAATCCATTAACCCAGTAATACTGAGGCTATTTCCCAGCAGAAGGAAACAAGTATTGTCCAATGCCACATGTTTGCTTGCTTGAATTTGTTGTGTAGTTGCTGGGCATAGATAGTGCAGCAGTTAAAATTAACAAATTAATATCATGAGTTATTATAGTGCAATTGTTATGACTGGGAAATAAGAGGTTTGCACATACTGTTGTTTTCATAGATTGTGACCCTGAGCTGTGAAGATATTATTTTTATTACCCAGGCATATGAACATGACAGGCATCATTTATTGAATGCCTCTTGAAATGTGATTTTGCCAAACAAACACAAAAACAGGTTTTAAATGGGAGGTTGAAAATGATGATTGTAAAATGGGGCAAAAAAAAATGACTGTTCAAAATGTTGGTTCAAAAAGTAAAACAAGGAGTGACATTGATTCTGACAGTACAAGTGAGATCAACTGTTCCTAACAGACTGCTTGTGCTGATTAGTCTTTTTGCAGACAAACTGTAGAGTCCTGGTTACTAATGTTTTGTGGAATAATTCATATACAATATCAATATAATATAAAATGGACCTAATGCTGTATTTATTTAGTACACCTAGATTAAAACATTTTCTGTTGTGTTTTCTTTTTCTTTACACCAATATCTGGCCCTACTGAGACACTGAGCTGTTGAGAGCAGGGGTCTTAACACTTTCAATCACACTACAAACAATAAGCAGCACTAACAGTCTAAGACAGCAGTGTATTTTTTACATATCATAATATTGTATATGAACTGCTCCACAAAGCATCACAGTGATCACGATACAGGAAAAGACTGGTAAGTGCAAAAAGTCTTTTAAGAACAGCTGATCTCACACACGCTGAAACTCTGAACATAACTGCTTGTTCCATGTCAATGGCAGACACAAATGGAGCAGGCAGAGCTGACAATGAAAATGTGGAGCTCGTAACAGATGGAATTAATTAGGTTTTTATACCTATGTAAAGAGTAAAAAGATGACAGTAGCCTCATAAATTTGAAAACATATGAACATTTTAATTAACATAAACATGTAATGAATGAATACTGTGGAAAAACAGTTAAAAGTATTGTAAATGCTCTAGTGTCATATTTTGTCATGCAGAATAACTGCATAGTTTTTATTGTTTTTGGTCATATTTGCTGAATTTCTTATGTTTAGGTGTACTACAGTACATTCCATTTGTATGTGAATGTAAATTGTGGGACGATGCTAGCATGTTGGGGGAGTAGAGATTGTGAAGGGAGGGATAGAAAGCAAATAAGGGGAGCAGATGATGTGAATGATGAATGGCAGGGTTTGGGAACAGCAGAAATCAGGTAGGGGAATGACAGCATGTGGTGTAGAGCTGCAAAGATGTATCGAGACTTGAAGGATTTTGGGTGGTCAGAGATAAGGTTTAAGAGAGGTAGAAAGCAAGTGCTCACAGCGATCAATGTATAGTAATAATAGCAGCATTTCAGAGCTGAATGTAAAGATGAAGGAAGGGAGAGATAGAGAGGAAGTGGAACACAGACAGGAATGTGTGGTAGTGTAGAAAGCTGTAGGATGGGGTGCAGAGATAATGGTGATAGAGAGGAAGTGGAAGACAGACGGGAATATGTAGTAGTGTAGAAAGCTGTAGGATGGGGTGCAGAGATAATGGTGATAGAGAGGAAGTGAAGACAGACGGGAATATGTAGTAGTGTAGAAAGCTGTAGGATGGGGTGCAGAGATAATGGTGATAGAGAGGAAGTGGAAGACAGACGGGAATATGTAGTAGTGTAGAAAGCTGTAGGACGGGGTGCAGAGATAATGGTGATAGAGAGGAAGTGGAAGACAGACGGGAATATGTAGTAGTGTAGAAAGCTGTAGGATGGGGTGCAGAGATAATGGTGATAGAGAGGAGTGGAAGACAGACGGAATATGTAGTAGTGTAGAAAGCTGTAGGATGGGGTGCAGAGATAATGGTGATAGAGAGGAAGTGGAAGACAGACGGGAATATGTAGTGTGAAAGCTGTAGGATGGGGTGCAGAGATAATGGTGATAGAGAGGAAGTGGAAGACAGACGGAATATGTAGTAGTGTAGAAAGCTGTAGGACGGGGTGCAGAGATAATGGTGATAGAGAGGAAGTGGAAGACAGACGGAATATGTAGTAGTGTAGAAAGCTGTAGGACGGGTGCAGAGATAATGGTGATAGAGAGGAAGTGGAAGACAGACGGGAATATGTAGTAGTGTAGAAAGCTGTAGGACGGGGTGCAGAGATAATGGTGATAGAGAGGAAGTGGAAGACAGACGGGAATATGTAGTAGTGTAGAAAGCTGTAGGATGGGGTGCAGAGATAATGGTGATAGAGAGGAAGTGGAAGACAGACGGGAATATGTGGTAGTGTAGAAAGCTGTAGGACGAGGTGCAGAGATAATGGTGATAGAGAGGAAGTGGAAGACAGACGGGAATATGTAGTAGTGTAGAAAGCTGTAGGACGGGGTGCAGAGATAATGGTGATAGAGAGGAAGTGGAAGACAGACGGGAATATGTAGTAGTGTAGAAAGCTGTAGGACGGGGTGCAGAGATAATGGTGATAGAGAGGAAGTGGAAGACAGACGGGAATATGTAGTAGTGTAGAAAGCTGTAGGATGGGGTGCAGAGATAATGGTGATAGAGAGGAAGTGGAAGACAGCGGGAATATGTAGTAGTGGAAAGCTGTAGGATGGGTGCAGAGATAATGGTGATAGAGAGGAAGTGGAAGACAGACGGGAATATGTGGTAGTGTAGAAAGCTGTAGGACGGGGTGCAGAGATAATGGTGATAGAGAGGAAGTGGAAGACAGACGGAATATGTAGTAGTGTAGAAAGCTGTAGGACGGGTGCAGAGATAATGGTGATAGAGAGGAAGTGGAAGACAGGCGGGAATATGTGGTAGTGTAGAAAGCTGTAGGACGGGTGCAGAGATAATGGTGATAGAGAGGAAGTGGAAGACAGACGGAATATGTAGTAGTGTAGAAAGCTGTAGGATGGGGTGCAGAGATAATGGTGATAGAGAGGAAGTGGAAGACAGGACGGGAATATGTGGTAGTGTAGAAAGCTGTAGGAATGGGTGCAGAGATAATGGTGATAGAGAGGAAGTGGAAGACAGACGGGAATATGTAGTAGTGTAGAAAGCTGTAGGATGGGGTGCAGAGATAATGGTGATAGAGAGGAAGTGGAAGACAGACGGGAATATGTGGTAGTGTAGAAAGCTGTAGGACGGGGTGCAGAGATAATGGTGATAGAGAGGAAGTGGAAGACAGACGGGAATATGTAGTAGTGTAGAAAGCTGTAGGACGGGGTGCAGAGATAATGGTGATAGAGAGGAAGTGGAAGACAGGACGGAATATGTGGTAGTGTAGAAAGCTGTAGGACGGGGTGCAGAGATAATGGTGATAGAGAGGAAGTGGAAGACAGACGGGAATATGTAGTAGTGTAGAAAGCTGTAGGATGGGGTGCAGAGATAATGGTGATAGAGAGGAAGTGGAAGACAGACGGGAATATGTAGTAGTGTAGAAAGCTGTAGGATGGGGTGCAGAGATAATGGTGATAGAGAGGAAGTGGAAGACAGACGGGAATATGTGGTAGTGTAGAAAGCTGTAGGACGGGGTGCAGAGATAATGGTGATAGAGAGGAAGTGGAGTATAGTAGGTACTGTGAAGTATGGGAAATGGCAGGAGGTGAGGGGGACTGGGGAGGGGGTGAAGGGAGACAGCAAGTGCCAGAGAGCAGGTGGTGTATATGGAGAATGGTAGTATGTGGGGGGCTAAGAGACAAGAGAGTGGCAAATGATCAGAGAGGGGGAGAGAGGCCGTGTTGCAGAGTGGTTAAAGTATATGCAGAATGGCAGCAATCTTGAGGAGCATAGAGCAGTGAGGGGAAAGACACATATCAAGTGGCAAACAGTGGATAATCGGAATCCTCCTCATGAATATGCACTGCATATGTTTGTGGAGTAGACTGTATGTACGATGAAGAACTACAAAGTTAAAATGTAATTTGTGAGAATGCCAGTATCATTCATTCATTCAATCAAGAGTTCAGTGAGAAGGTATATAGTAGTGCACAAGATAGCTAAAAAGCAGAATAATGCACTTCAATAGCCATGCAACTGACATAGACATTTTTTTTAATAATCAGACTTCATCCATTAGTGGTACGCAATGGTATTACTAGTAAAACTGTGTACATAGGAGATTATACAGGATTATTTAAAGTACATGTAAATTAGAAGTAATGTAGAAATGGTGGAGGATGTGTGGTGATTATTATTATTATTAATAACAAACATGGCAAGTATGAAATTAGTTGCATTGGGACTGAAATAATGCAAAGTTATGAAATTGCATACTGGTGTTGTGTTGCAAATCTGTTCTGAATCACTTTTATGCAAATTGATGCAAACTTTGTTACAAAGAAGCATTAGGGAAGATAATGACAAAGGGGTGAGGAGATGGGGTGATTAGCTAAGAGATGTTGTGGACAGAAATAAAAACTGAAATACATATAACTGTTATTGATTTTTTGCTTTGTTTATTGAAATGTGTAGTGAAAAGGATCAGGTTGCAAGTGGAGTTATATGCAAGATTAGTTAAGTTTTCATAATAGCATAAAAAATGTAGGGTATGCACACTGTTCCATAAACAGAAAACAAATACTTACAAAGAACAAGCATTTGTCAATGCCACATGCTTGCCACTGGTATTACATAGATACATAGACTGTGTCAGCAGATAAGGGCCTACGGCCTACCCAGTCTGCCCATTTGAGCTTGTAAGTTTGCTTTATGTTTTCCTAGAAGTCTGTTGCCCCTTAACCCTGACATCCAGAATTCCTTTATGTCCATCCCATGCATTCTTAAATCCCGTGATTGTTTCAGCCCCCACCACTTCCTCTGGAGGGTGTTCCACTTGTCCACCACCGTTTTGTGAAGAAATTCTTCCTCACGTTTCCTTTGAATCGTCTTCCCTGCAACTTCATGCCATGCCCTCCAGTCCTGGAACATCTTTTTTGTTTAAAAATAGTGTCTTCCTGCACCCTGTTCTTCCCTGTAAGATACTTGTATGTCTCTATCATATCCCCTCTCTCCCTCTTCTCCTCCAGGGAGTACATATTCAATTCCTTCAACCTGTCCTCAAAGGACATGTGATGCAATCTATGTACCATCTTTGTTGCCCTCCTCTGAACCTTCTCTACCCTGTCTATGTCCTTACGTAAGTAAGGTCTCCAGAACTGTGCACTGTACACCAGGTGGGGCCTCACTAGTGTCTTGTACAGTGGAATTATGACCATCCTTCTTCTGCTGGTGATGCCCTTGCCTATGCATCCCAGCATCCTATTTGCTTTACCTGCTGCCGTGTCACACTATTTCCCTACCTTGAGGTCATCAGAGATGATAACCCTAAGATCCCTTTCCTGCTTGGTGCATACTATATGCTCACTCCCCAACTGATATATTGTGCCAGGGTTTTTGTGCCCCATATGCATCATCTTGCACTTCTTTGCATTGAATTTCAACTGACAAACCCCGACCATTCTTCAAGTTTCTACAGGTTCCTTCTCATTCTGTCTACACCCTCTGGTGTGTCTACTCTGTTACAGAGCTTTGTGCCATCAGCAAACAGGGAAATTCAGCCTTCTAGGTCCTGTGCAATGTCACTGATGAAGATGTTGAATAGGACAGGTCCCAACACTGATCCCCATGGTATCCCACTGGTCACTCTTCCCTCTGTGGAGTGACAGCCATTTACCACCACCCTTTGTGTCCCGCCACCCAGCCAGTTACCTACCCACTGCACTACTGTCCTGCCCACACCCATATTCCCCAGTTTGTGTAATAGTCTTCTATGTGGCACAACATCAAAGGCCTTGCTGAAATCCAGATAGGCCATGTCCACTGCCCTCTCCTGATCCACCTCCCTAGTCACCCAGTCAAAAAATTCAATGAGGTTGGTCTGACATGACCGCCCCCTGGTGAAACTATGCTGCCTTGGGTCCTGTAGTCCATTAACAACCAAATGTTCCACCAATCTCTCCTTCAGTAGTGCTTCCATGATCTTCCCCAATACCGAGGTGAGGCTGACTGGTCTGTAGTTCCCCGCTTCTTCTTTGTTCCCACTTTTGTATAAGGGGACTACATCTGCTGTCCTCCAGTCTTTGGATACCTCCCCTGTTTCCAGTGATTGGCTAAACAGGATTGCCAGAGGTTCAGCCACCACCTCCCTTTGTTCTTTAAGGACCCTGGGGTGCACCCCATCTGGCCCCATTGCTTTTATCAACTCTTATTACTTCCAGTTCCTTCAGGACCCTTTCTCGTGTAAAGGGACTTGTGTCCATTTCTGCACCATTCCCACCCCTTGTACTCCCTTCAGACCCATTATCCTCCTCTTCTCTCAGTAAAGACTGAGCAGAAATGCCTTTTCAAAATGTCAGCTTTACTGTTGCCATCCTCCATGTGGCCCCCATCCTCCCTCTTCAATCTCATTATCCCTCCCTTTGCCTTTCTTTTTTTACATATGTACCTGTAAAAGGTTTTGTCCCCTCTATCTACTGATTTTTGCAATGTGCTCTTCTGTTTGATCTTTGGCTTCCCTTACTGACCTCCCTGCATCCCTTTGCTTCTCCTGGTACTTACTCCTATCTCCTTCTGCCTGTGTCTTTTTGTATTGCCTGAATGCAATCTTTTTGTCTTTCACTTTCTCCACTACCTCCTTGGAAAACCATAATGGCCTTCTCTTCCTTTTCCCCTTGCTACCCTGCTTAATGCATAATTCTGTTATTCTTGTAATCCTCATTTTAAATACTGTCCACTGTTCCTCAATCCCTGATTCCTGCCCCATTTCCCTTAATGCCTCTTTCAAGCATCTCCCCATTTTCCCAAAATCTGTCCCCCTTAAATCCAGCATACATGTGTTTGTGAGGTTTGGTTCTGCTCCTTCTGTGATTTCAAACCAAAATGACTGGTGATCACTGTTCCCCAGGTGCTCCCCCACTGTTACCTCCATTACACTGTCCCTGTTTGTGAGCACAAGGTCCAGTATTGCCTTCTGCTGAGTTGGTTCCATGACCAGTTGCTTTAGGAAGGCACTCTGAAGGGAGTCCAGGATAAATCTGCTCCTAGTTGATGCTGCTGCTGGGATGCTCCAGTCCATGTCTGGAATATTGAGTTTTCCGACCAGCACTACCTCACCCTTGTCTGCCATCCTTTGGATGGCTAGCATCAGCTCCCTATCTGTTTCTTCCTCCTGGGCTGGTGGTCTATAGACCACATCTGTGCAGATGACTGGCCCCATTTTCCTTTCCAGCTTAACCCACAGTATTTCTCCCCCATTTTGTTCCTCCTGGATCTCTGTGGCCCTCAAGTCATTTTTCACATACAGTGCCACTCCTCCTCCCTTCCTACCTGTCCTGTCTCTTCTGAATATGTTGTAGCCAGGTATGGCCATCTCCCAGTCATGATTATCATTACACCAGGTTTCTGTGATGGCCACAATGTCCAGGTCTGATGCACCATGACAGCCTCCAGATACTTCATCTTGTTGCTAAGGCTCCTGGCTTTGGCACACATGGATTTCCATGATTTGACCTACCTAGACTGCTTAGCTGTTCTACTCCAGCCCCTTCCCTGGTTGTCCTTTATCCCTGGTTCTCCTTGCTGTCTGCCCTTCTGTTGAATTTTGCCCCTTTTCTGCCGATCCACCTCCTGGGCACCTATCTCTATCTTTTGCACACTACTTTGTAGAGATATCCACTCCTCCAGCTCACTGGTTCCACTGCTAGCTGTGGGGGGTTGGCAATTAGGTATCCTCCTTGCTATTAATGTTGTACAGGGTCAAGGTGAAGATCCCAGGCCATGCTGGAAGACTAAGGGGGGCAGTTATGGTGGGGCAACAACTGACAAACTGAAGGGAATATAAAAGAATAAAAATACAGTTTGCACCATTCTCTGCTTGGATTGGGGGCTGGGCTGTCAGTGTAGATTTTCTTTTGCAGCAGTGCTGCTGTAGTCTGGTGTACATGGGTGACTTCAGAAAGGAATGTGGCTTATATTCCCACCAGCCTGGTGTGAGAACATCATGAAAGCACTTACAATGTATTTTGGTGACAGAAATGCACTAGTGAAGCCCTAGACTGAGAGAAGCAGCTGGTGCTGTATCGGTAGTGAAACTTTCAGAAAGGGTTACATCCACTATCTCAATGAACAGCTTCTACAGTTAATCTGGCATAAGCCTCCCCAAACAGATTTATAGTCTTTCCCATGTGTAGCCCACATTACATCAGACTTGATGCATTCCAAATAGCATGCTTCAAACACAGACATTAACCTTTCCCTGCTCTGACACAGAGAGAAAGAAAGAACTGATTTATGAGTGTGTCTGTTGGCACAGTGTTTTGAAGTCCACGCACTTCATGCCTGAGAGTGTCATAAACAGTCTTACTGATTATTGGTCAAGCCCCTTGTGGGCTTTTCTGGATTGGATCTCTGCGACACACCTCTCAAAGCCCTATACCATACCAAAATGCTTTGCCTATAGCAAGCATAAAAAATAAAGACAGTTTGAAAGGGAAATGTACCAAATGAGAACAAATTAATTGGAGCAACATGAGAAATGTACACAGAAATGAAAGGAAGTGTAACTAAAGGGATCTGTACTGTTTCCAAACTGATTGTTTCCCAACAAATACTTCACCGACACTGCTTTCCCGACGCAAACACCATCCCACTAAATTCTATCCTGATTGTTATCTTACTCGTCACTACAATTTCCTGACATACAGTATCCCGCTGCTTGAGGTAGTGTTGTTTGCTTGATGTAGTGTTTACATATAAGATGAACGAGAGTATGACGAGAGTACTGCAAGCAGACAGGTGTGAAGCAAGGCAACCAAATATCTCCATTAGCTCACAGTGCCACCTATCTTCACTCCTATTACTGTACTTACAGCTTGTACTGTAATTGAATAATTACAGCTAGTACTGTAATTGAATAATTCCGATTTTCAGCTGTTGGTGATTTTGTTAAGGGGAAGCTACAGACTATGGGATTGTTTGCCATACTTGCTGAGGTACTGCAGAGATGACTTCAGCAGCAGTTGTGTGTAAGGCAGTCAGTTTTAAGCAAGGAAATGATAAGCTCTGTATAAATGGTTATCTTTTTGTTAAAGAGAGAAACTGAGGAGACCTTTACTATTGGTGCTGCCAAAGCAGAAAGGGGAAGAACTGCACAGGAAAGGCTTCTACTGTTTTGGTGGGAGGTGAATATCACTTAAGAAAACTGAAAGAGCATAATCATGCTCCGGATGCCACCGATTTCCCCATTGCATCTTCACTTGCTTCACTGAAAGAAAGGGCTATAGACACTCATGACACTCCTGCACAATTAATTCAGCATGAGATTTAAAAAATATCAGCAGAGGTCATGCAATGTATGCCATCTAGACAAACACTGCAGCAAATAGTGAAGCATGCAAGATGGAATGTCACCCAACCACAGCCACAAACCTTAGATGATTTGGTTTTCCCTGAACACTTATGTTTAGTAATTGGTCAACGACTCCTTGCAAAGGAGTCATCATTGGGTGAGGACAAGATAGTAATCTTTATTACAAAGCAGAACATAGAGAAGCTTGCAGTGGCAGAGTTCTGTGCAATGGATGGAACATTCAAAACTGTCCCTACTCTGTTTAGGCAATTGCATTCAATTTACGCAGCAGTTGGCACACAAGAAACATCCTGTATTGTTCCCTTACTGTTTTCATTAATGTCATCAAAATCTAATGGTTGCTACATGTGTCTATTTTAGGATATGCATGATATTGCTGATGAATTTGGCCTTACGCTGTCGCCCAAAGTAATAATTACAGACTTTGAGCAAGTGGCTATTAATGCATCAAAATCAGAGTTCCCTAAACTTGATGGGATAAAAACTTTCAGTATTATGTACCTGTCAGGAATTAAGTAAACAGGAAATCAGTGTCAGTACTATGACAGATGGGACAATATCAGTCGGGAGATCGTACCTTACTTTAACTAAACATAGAAAGTATATGGCAACACTGTATTTGGAAGAGTAGGGGGAAAAGGAATGTGAGTAGTAGAAAAATGTTATAAACATTACAAATAAATCTTCATGGTGGTACTTAGGCACTATGCACTTTACCTATTGCCATGCCATTTGCCCTGTCTTCGTGAATGAACCCAGATCATCGGGGGTTGGCCAGGCAGAGGAGGATCAAGTGTCCCACAAGACACATTCTTCTTCTGGGGATGGAAGAGGGTTCTGTTCTGCCATGCAACTACCACTTAGAAGATCATGATGGCAGTATAGGCTGAAACAAGAACTGTGTAGGGGAGGGACATTAACTGGTTGGGGCAGCCACTGATACTCTACATTGTGCTGCTTAGCTAGCATCTCTCATGGGGTGGTGTAACAAGCAGAAAAACAGCAGCTGTGGTGGTATAATGGCTGCCGATCTTCCTGCAGACCCTGCAGCCTCTGACCCAAGCAGCCTCCTACTACCTCAGAGGGGTGCAACGTTTTCTGTGAAGGACCTGGTTCACCTCTGCTACCCTCTACCAATGGGAGGGGATACCACAGGTGACTACCTGGAGGTCAGAAGCTCTGGGAGGAAGCAGGGCAATGGGGATGGAGCATGATCAGTGACCTGAGTGTGGGCCTGGCAAGTCAATAGGAGAGCCAGGAGGGTAATATATAAATAAAGAAAAAAGATATACACTACAAACAATAGAAGCAAGCAATAGAAAGTAGCAGGTAATGCATAAGAACAGTGGCAGCATGGGGGGATGATCAGGGAGGAAGTCATAAAGAGCAAGTGCTGCCAAGTGGCTAACATGAAGTATGATCAATGGTGGCAGATTTTGGGGGGGGCAAAGACCATGGAGGGGGAGAGAGAGCAAGTGCCAGAGATTCAGTGGAGAGAGGAACTGCCTTAGAGTACCTAATGTATGGGAGAATATGTGCATGTTTGGGGGCAGAAATTTGGTAAAGCAATGATAGAGGGCAAGTGCCACAGAGTGGCAAAAGGGAATGATGGTCAATAGCAGCATATTAAAGGGCAGAGAATTGGGGGGAGGAAGAGCAAGTGCCGAAGAGCAACTAATGCTTATGGACAATGTCAGCATGTTGGCGGAGGTACAAAACTGAGGACAGAGGGAGTGAGAGAGACCAAGTGGCACAGGGTGGCTAATATGAATGACTGTGAATGGCAGCAGGTTTGGGGATGGGGCACACATCTGGGAGGAGGAGATACAGCAAGTGACAACAAATGATTAATGTGTAGGAACAATGGCATTTGGGGATGAAGATAGTGGGAGGAGAATGAAATACAGAGCAAGTGCCGAAGAGTGGCTGATGTGAATGACAATGAATGGCAGCATTCTGTGTGGCAGAGACTGAGGAATGGGGAAGATCAAGTATCGCAGAGCTGCTAATGTATAGTGTAAATTTTGTCATGTTAGCGTGGGTCAGAGATCAGGAAGAGGACGGATACAGAGCAAGTGGCGCAGAACAGTGATTGAGAATTACTGTGAATAGTGACAATTTGAGGGCACAGATACTGAAAAGGGGGAGAGAACAAGTGCAACAAAGCAGGTAATATGAATAATGGGGAATGGTGGTAGGTTGGGAGGGCAGAGATCAGGGAAGGGGAAGGCCATGGAGAAACAAATGTTGATAATGGCGGCATGTTGGGGGGTCAGTGATGGGGCATACCATGGATAGAGCTGAAGAGCATGTTATGCACAAGGGGGGCTATGTATTAATGCTGGATTTGGTACACGTGATTTGTGCATATCCGGCCTGCATAGCTCCACATCCCAAGACAGATGCATGGTGGTGAGTATGCATGAACATTAGCCACTGCTGTGCACCTGTCTGAAGCCCTGACCCCTTGCATGCTGCTCCTGGGGGGGGGCGGCAGATCAGAGGACACAAGTGAGCATCCGATGAATACCTGTCCTGGTCCTCTAGTGGATCCCTTGCTCCGTGCAGATCAGGAGATTATGGGAAGGCACAGGACATTCAAGATTTAAAAGGACAGCTGAGTGCCCAAATGGCTTCACCCAGCCCTCTCTGCCAGTCCAGATGGCTTAGGCAGCATGGTAAGGGGATTCCAAATCCCACTGCATCCAGTGGGTGTAAACTTGGGGGGGGGCACACATAAGATATGGCAGGGTCTCCAGTGTCACATTCTGTGCCCCTCTTTCCCAGCACTCTGTGCCTTCATGAATGGTGTGGAGTGTGTGCAGATTCCTAGACACACACCACAATGGCCGTGTGACACCCCAGTGCACAATATTTTGTCATAGTGCCAGCATATTTGAGGAACAGATATCAAGAAAGGGAGAAATGGAGAGCATGTGTGGCTGAGCTGCTAATGTGAATAACAGGGAATGGCAGCATTTTAGGATGGCAGAGATCAGGAGAGTTGGGGACAAGTGCCACAGAGTGGCTAATGTACATTATAAGGAAAATGTTAGGATATTTTTTTGAGAGATCAGGGAGAGGATGGATGCAGAGCAAGTGGTGTAGATCATCTTACTACAATTACTGTGAATGAAGGCAGTTTGGGGAACCAAATATCAAGGAGGGGGAGAGAGAGCAAGTGAAGCAGAGGAGGTAACGTAAGTGATGGGTATGGGGAAAAGTTGGGTCACAGAACTGGGAGGCAGGGAAACAACAAATGCAACAGAGTGGCAAATATAAACAGAAAATGATGACATGTTGAGGGTGTCAGAGAAGAGGTAGTACAGAAATAAAGCTGGAGAGTGTATCATGTATACAATATGAAGAAGGGTGATATGTTGAGGGGAGAGATTAGAGAGGGGAGGAACAGAGTGCAAATGGCCCTAAGTGGGTAATATAAAGTACCAGGGGTGGCAAGACATTTGATGGTGAGTGGGAGAGAGTAAGTGCTGTAAGGCAGCTAATGTGCAGAGGCAATGTTGGCATTTTATTTTTGTGGGGGGGGAGATATTGGGGAGGGGAGGAAAAGAAAGCAAGTGCTGTAGAGAGACTATTGCGAATGACAGTGAATAACAACCTTTTCAGGGCAGAGATCAGGGTGGGGAAAGAGCAAGTGCCGCAGAACAGCTAATGTACAAAGAAAATGTTGGGGGGGGGGACTGAGGAGGAGGAGCTGGATATCATAGAGCAAGTGGCACAGAGCAACTAATGTGAATAAGGAAAATAGTATCGGTATGGGACAGATAATGAGGAGGGGGAGAGAGCAAGTGCTGCAGAGAAAGTAATATAAATTATGGAGAATGGGAGCATGTTAGGGTGGCAGAGGTCAGTATGGAGAGGGAGCAAGTGCCAAAGAGCAGTATATGTATACAGAGAATGGCAACATGTTGGGGGTTGGGGTCAGAGAATGGGAAGAACAGAGACAGAGCCAGAGAGCATGTCATGCATATGGAGAATGGCAGCATGTCCTTGGGGGGGGATTAGGAAGGGAAGGGAAGGGAAAGAATAGAGAGCAAATAGCAAACAACAGGTAAGAAGAAGTACTGACAACGGTGAGATGTTTGAGGGTGGGTGTGATCAAGGAAGCAAGAAAGAGAGAAACAGAGAGCAAATGGCACACAGCAGGTAATATTAAGTTTCAGTACTGGCAAGACATTTTCATGATGGGTAGGAGAAACATAGATTGTGACTGCAGAAAAGGGCTGCTAGGCCCGCCTAGTCTGAACATTTTTGTCATTTTTTGCTGCAGACCCTACTAAAACAATGGTTCAATCTCTTCCCCATCCTTCGTTATCACTATGATCCCCATATGCCTATCTCAGGCATTTTTGAATCCCATCATGATTTTTGCTTTCACCGCCTCTGCTGGAAAGCTGTTCCAGGTATCCATCACCCTGTCTGTGAAGACGTATATCCTCACATTGCTCCTGAATTTACCCCCTCCAGCTTCATATCATGCCCCCTTGTTCTAGGGCTCCATTTTCTCTGAAACATACCACCTCAGTACCTTATTTACCATTGTGATGTATTTAAAGGTATCTATCATATCCCACCTTCTCCCTTGTCTACTCCAGAGAGTACATATTTAACTCCTTTAACCTCTTCTCATCAGACTTTTGATGCAGAAACTGCACCATTTTGGTAGCCCTCCTTTGGGCCACTTCCATTTTATGTCCTTCCTAAGATGTGGTCTCCAGAACTGGACAGAGTACTTAAGGTAGGGTCTTACCAGCAATCTATATAGGGGCAGCAGCACCTCCCTCTTTCTGCTGACGGTACCCCTTCCTATGCACCCCAATGTCTCACTGAGTATATTTTTTGGATACAGCAGCGGCCATACTAAGAGCAGCTGTGCCTTTCATTACTGCCTAAGCAATGCTCACCATGGGTATAATTTTTGGAAACAGCAGCAGACTCGTTAAGAGCAGCTGCACCTCTCGTACCTGTCTCAGCAATGACCCCCATGGGTAGAACAGCTTGGGGCACCTAACAAAAAGTATAATAATTAATAAAAAAGCAGTCTTTCACATGATTTTGTTATAGTTAAGTGTCGGGTAATCAGGTAGTAGAATGGGTCAGGTGGTAGTAACTACCCGACCTGATCCAACTACTCATTTTTCATCTGGGTATTTCTAGGGTTCTTTAGAGGCATCTGCAGGTAGTCTTGAGGGTAGGGTATTTTAGTACCCACCTATCGCTATTTCCTACTCACCTCACTTGTCCCCCTCTTACCCTGCTCTTAAGCAACTTCTCAGGTGTCCTTGTGTTCCTTTCAGTTCTTGCTCCTAGTGTTGATCTGCTTAGCCCTTGTATTTGGGCTGCTCTGCCACCAGTGTAATTGATCAGTTGTTACCTCTCATTATTTGTTCATTGGTCCTGTTTGCACTATTGTTCATTTTGTATTGCTTGAATGTTTTACAGTTACCTTTTGAAATGAATTCACTCCCTGCCCTTCACCGGGCACGCTGGAAATAAGCCTTAGTTCAATGTGCCTTTCCTAGTCACTGATTTGTAAATATATATATATATATATATATATATATATATATATATATATATATAAAGTCACCTACTATCATCCTCTTTCAGTTTGCCTCATCCCTTCACACCAAATAACTATAACTCAAAATGTGTATGCAATACTTTTTCAGATGTGCCTGAACCTCCCCTGGAAGAGGTTGGGCCTCCACAGGAAGGCTGGTCTCACCATTTGAGAAACCCTGGAATTGATTTAACAAACTCTGGTAGACCATGTCTGCTAATGCTAGAAGTCTGGTAACTAAGATCCCAGACCCAGAGGCCATCATGGTGGAGACTGACCTGGATGTTGTGGCCTTTATTGAGTCATGGTATACTGACAGCCATGAATAGGATACAATCATACCGGGCTACACAATATTCAGAAGGGACAATGTATGATGGAAAAGAGGGGGGTGCCTTTTGTAAACAAAAGCAGAAAAGCAACAGAAATACAGGGAATTTTTGGGGGGGTGCATAGGTGCTGTGGGTCACACTCAAGACAGAAAAACAGAACCATTTGGAAATGTGTGATCTACAGGCCTCCAGCAAGAGGGGAGGACTTAGACAAAGAAATGTCAGAAACAATTGGAAAAATGGCTGAAAAAGGGGAGGTGTTGCAGGTGGGGGACTTGAATATTCCAGATGTAGATTTTAACCTCCCTGCTGCAGCTTCCCCTAGAAGCAGGGACACTCTGGACTCAGAGAAGATGGTGTTCCTCAGGCAACTAGTCAGAGAACATACTCAGGATAGGGTGATACTGGACCTCGTGCTTACTAGCAGGGATAGTGTTGTAGACATAAAGGTGGAAAGCCACCCGAGGACCAGAGATCATTGTACAGTGTGGTTCAGCATAAGAACAGCCATGAAATACTACCACACAATGGCAAGAGTCCTGGACATCAGAAGGGCTGATTTTACTAAGATGGGTGAATGCCTTAGGAATAACCTGGCAGAGGGAGATGACCGGGGGGGGGGGCAGAGGAAAAGTGGCCCAAATTCAAAGAGAGAATAGTCAAGGCAACAAAACTCTATATTAAGCAGATAAGCAAAAGAAAAAGAAACCACTATGATTCTTAGAGGAGGCAGCAGGAAAGGGAAGGCTAAGAAAGTAGCATTCAGAAGGTATTAGGAGACCCAGAGACAGAAGGATAGGAACGTGTATCAGGGAATGCAGAGGGAGATGAGCAAAGCAGTATGGTGCCCAAAGCAGATTGAGGAAAGAATCGCTCAGGGAGTATCGAAAGGGTACAAGAATGTTTTTTATGTTTATTAGCAAAAAAAGGAAAATAAAAGGAGGGATCGTATGGTTAAAGATGGAGGGGGTGACTGTACGGAGGATCAAGAAAAAGCAAACATCTTAAACAAGTACTTTTGCGCAGTGTTTACAGTATAAGTAGAAGGGGCAGCACCATGTAAGGATGCCAGGAACTTTGCTAGAAAGGAAATGGACACTAGTCCATTTCCTGATGAGAGTCCAGAAGGCACTCGCTAACCTGAAGGTGAATAAGTCTATGGGACCTGACGGGGTACACCAAAGGGTGCTGAAGGAGCTCAGGGAGGTACTAGCTGCACCTCTGACAGACCTGTGTAACAGATCACTGGAGTGAAGGCAGGTGTGGTCCTGGAGGACTGGAGAAGGGCAAATATATCCCCACTTCACAAAAGTAGAGGCAAGAAAGATGCAGGCAATTACAGGCCTGACATCGGTGGTGGGTAATCGAAACAATAGTAAAGGAAAGGAAAGTAATGTGGAATATCTTGTATCCAGTGGGTTACAGGACCCAAGGTAGCATGGTTTCGCAGAAGAAATGTCATGCTAGATGAATCTGATAGATTTCTTTGGCTCAGTGACCAAGGAGTTGGATCTGGGAGGAGCAGTGGATGTATCCTACCTGCACTACAGCAAGGCTTTCAACACCATTCCACATAGGAGACTGGTAAGCAAGTTGAGTAACTTAAGGTAGGCAACAAGGGTGTAACCTGGGTAAGTAACTGGATAGTGGATAGGTGGATAGGACACAGAGGGTGGAGGTACATAGTGTTTGCTCCAGAGAAAAAGAGGGTGACCAGTGAGGTACCTCAGGGATCTCTGCAGGGACAGGTTCTCTTAAATGTCTTTATAAGTGACATAGCAGAGGAAATGGAAGGAAAAATCTGCCTCTTTGCAGATGACACCAAGATCTGCAATAGAGTACACACGGGGGGGGTGGAAAGAATGGAGAATGTTCTAAAATGACTGGAAAAGTGGTCAAGGGTATGGCAACTGGGTTTTAATGCAATAAAAGTGCAAATTAATGCGCTTGGGCCAGAGAAACATGGGAAATGAGTACAAAATGGGTGGTGTGATACCAACATAGACCTAGCAGACTAGATACCTGGGATAATCATATAGTATGACCTAAATATGGCCAGACAGTGTGACAAGGTAGTCAGAAAGGCTAGTGAGACTCATGCTGAGACAGGTACAAGAGATGCAGAAGCTCTTAGCAAGCCTGCTACTGTTTCTAAATAATACACCTATGGTGGGTATTGCTGAGGTAGGTACAAGAGGCACAGCTAACCTTAGCAAGCCTGCTGCTGTTTCCAGAAATTATACCCATGGCAGGCATTGCTGAGGTAGGTATGAGAGGTGCAACTGCTCTGACTGAACCTGCTGCTGTTTCCAAAATTTATACCCATGGTGAGCAAAGCTGAGGCAAGTATAGGAGGTGCAGCTGCTGAATTAGACTGCTGCTGTTACCCAAAATTATACCCATGGCAGGCATTGCTGAGATAGGTACGAGAGGCACAACTGCTGTGAGTGAGCCTGCTGCTGTTTCAAAAAATTATACTCATGGTAGACATTACTGAGGTAAGTACAAGAAGTGCAGCTGCTATAATTGAGCCTGCTGCTGTTTCTAAAAAGTATACCCATGGCAGGCATTGATGAGGTAAATACTACAGGTGCAGCTCCTCTGAGTTAGGCTGTTGCTGTTTCCAAAAAGTATACCCTTGGTGGGCATCAAAGTTACATAATATATAAATGATGATTGACAAATGAAAACTAAGAGTAGTGTGTCACATGTGGCTGGCATGGTGGCAGTGGAGATGGTTCTATTCATTTCATTCACAATCTAGTCATTATATTTAGTGTCACTGTTTGAAGGCTGTTGTTCATGTTCAGGGTCAGATTTGCATAATTCAGTGCTTGGGACATTTGGGAAATTGTCAGCATTCATTCTGAGAAATGTAAGCCATTCCACATTTACAGGACTTAGCAGTGTTCTGTGGTCAGTGACCATTACTCCAGCTGCACTAAATATGCATTCTGAATAGGTGCTTAAAGGTGGAGAACTGAGGTACAGTACATTATTGCAAGATGTGCTAGATCTGGTCATATTGTTCTCTTTTGTTTCCAATACAGTAATGGATCTTCCTCAAGACCTATCGCGGTATGGTCTGCAAAATACTCCAGGATCATTGTGCTGCATTAGATGGTTACCAGTCTGACAGATGAACCAGCTGCACTTTCTTTACAGGACACTAGTCCATGTTGTTTCAGGTTACTCAGAATTGATTTGCCTTTTTGATCCTGAACATAGGATGCCTGACAAGTAGCTGTACATATCCTTTCCCTCGCTGGTGAAGCTGGTGATTGTGAAGAATTGATAGATGTGCTATTGTCTGCACCAGAGGTGCACTCTAATGGCTCCACAGGGTTTGAATGCTGTACATCAGTTAATGGTGTTTATAGGGCAATGTCACATTTGGTTAGGAGAAGATCTTTCCAATACTCACTATCTTCCCTTGCAGGAAGGATGGCTTCAATATTCCACTTAAAGTGGGGGTCTAGCAACATATCCAACACATAGCTGTCATTCATAAACATGACATTTATCCTCTGATCAGTCAACAGTCTGAGACTCAAGTCGTCTGCCAGCATAACAGCAGTGGTGTCTTCTTTTGACTGAAAGTCTTTATGTCATCAAGGAAAATGTGAAGAAATCTTACTTGAGGAAGAATTTGAATTAGAGTTTTTGTGCTTTCACAGAGAGGCTTAAATGGCCACATATTTTCCTAACAAGACCTAACAGTTTTCCAACATTTCTGTTTCCATTTAAGAAACTATGGATGATAAGATTGAAACAATGTACAACACATGGTATGTGTCGGTAATTGCTATCTCTAAAAGTTTTGACTATGTTGGTACCATAATCTGATACTATTAATCCTGGAGACAAGGAATATGGAGTAAGCCATTTATGGAATTGATTTTGCAGCTTATACAAAAATAATCACAGCAGTGAGGTTTTCCCTAAACATGGTGACACATAATATAGACTGCTTATTACTGCTTATGGTAGAGCAGGATTATTACTTTCTGACTGAAAACGTGCCCAATAAGCTGTAACAGTCATGTCATCAATTGTTTGGTTGCTGGTCCATATACCTGTGGTTATTTGAACCTGCTTCATCTCAGAGAGTATCAGCTGCTCTTAATGACTGCAGTACACACCAAGCCACACAACTGTGGAACAGTCTTTTTCAAGAAATATGTTCAACAGGGAATGGTGTACCATGGTTCAATCCCATTCATGAAGATGAGGAAAACGTTTTCTTGGCAGCAAAAGGAGTTTACAATCAGCCAAGAACTCTGTGATGACTCTATTTAACAGCTGGCATGTTGGGTGCTTGCGAGTAAATTTTGATGTCCTTGCAATATTTTTTTTTAATGTTAGTTGATGCGAATGATGAGATTTTTATTTTTTGGTTAATGTATTTTCACATGGAGTACTACTTTGGAATTTTGCAGTAGTCGATGGTGTCAGAAGAAAATATGCTACATTTGCCTGGGAAGACTGCAAGGACACATCAAATGATTCAATGTCAGGTTCTGCTTCCAGTTCATTGTCACTATAGTCACTGCCACCACCATCTCCACTACCATCTATACCAATCACACTGCCTCTTGCCTTTCCCCACTCAATAGGGTGTTTTGCCTTTGCATGTTGTATCATTACTGATGTTCCAAAATGTCCCACTTTGCCACCACGACTGACACTGTTTTTGTAAAGATTGCATACAGCTTAAGAGTTGTCTGCAGGGTCAATATAAAATAAATTCCACACATTAACAATGAAGCTTGTTCACTTGCTTTGTTTATATGGATAAAACTTGCATTAAAATATAGTTCATTACAAAAAAAATAAAAAAAATAGATAAATTCCATACTAAAGATTTACCGTTTGTGCTTTGTGCCATGGTGCCTGGCACTATTTCTTGTACAGTCAAGGGTCCTGGAGGAAACCCTACATTGCCATTTCCTTGTTAACATGAATTGTTCTCATTAATGCGCATCTTAATCTTAAATTTAGCATATGATATTTGTTTTCTGCACTTGCCTCTCATGCCTTACAGTGGCATCCTCTCCTATCTCCTCATTGAAACTACAGACCTCATCGTCACAAGATTCAGAAGAACTGGAAGTGCCGTCATCATTGTATGGGACATAGCAAGGGCTATGCCATTCCCAGTCCCCCCATCACCCTCATCTTTTATTAGCATTTGCTGCCTCAGCATCCAAGGTTATATTTGAGGAGGATGCCTCTTTGCATGCTGCTTCAGCAGCTGGAAGTATCCTGGCACATGTAGCAAAACATTCAGTTTTCTTTGAGTTACTCCAATCAGTTCTTTCCAAAACTTTACTATCAGTTCTTTGCTATCATGCATTTTTGGCTCAGGATGACATTTATTGCCAGGCCTGGTGAAGTTATTATTATTGTTTCTATGTTATTCATTACTGCAATTGATTCATGTTGTCAACATAATTAACAGTTCCATGTGCTGCAGCACCATATTTCCTTTTAGTAGACTTTTTTTTTTGCAGTTAATCTTTTTATTAGATCTGCTTCAACGTAACATAGTACAGTTCAAGAGATATTATACAGGTTGAAATATTATGATATGATATATAGTAAAAATAACATGATGAAGGTATTGAATTTTACCAATATTATAACAATGCTATATATTATGATGATTTTTTTTTCCTATAATATGTTGATAATTGTCCGTACTACGAGGCAAAAGGTGTTAAAGTAGTAAAGAGAAAATTTTCCCAAGAGTATCCATTAACATTTTATAACTAGCAGAAGGAGCTGCAAATATATAGTAATGAGAGACCATATCCAGGACCATGTCTGGAAGAGAAGAAAAAAAAGAGGGAGAGAGAAAGGAAGGTAAAAAAAAAAATATATTTGTATATGTTCTTTTAAGACTGAAGAAAATTCAAATAGCTCTGCCAGCAAAGGTAATATTCATTGAGTCGGTCTGTAGTTAAATAAGAAATTCTCTCAAGAGAGGAGATGTGAGTTAGATTATTTAAAATATCAGTCAAAGTAGGAGTTAAATGAGAGTTCCAGTGCATTAAGATCAGTCTTTTAGCTTGCATGAACAAAATCTGAAGCCATTTGTGTTGGTGTTTTGTTAAGTTTATATTAATATCTATGATACCGAGTATATAAAGTTTAGGATCAAGTGGAATATATCTGCAAGTGACTTTAATAGTTAGTTTATGAATAGATTGCCATAAGTTGGAAATAGATTTACATGACCATAGTATATGTAAAAGATCTCCATTTGGGGAATTACAACGCCAACAGTTATTATTAGGAAGTAAACCTATATTATGCAAATGAGCTGGAGTTTTGTACCATAAATGTAAGATTTTATATTGTATTAATCTGCTTTGTACATCTTTAAATGAGTCATGGCAAAGTTTCCAGCATTTGTTCCAGTGGAAATCGGATATGTCTGCGTTAAGTATCCGGTTCCATTTGTTTCTAGCCGAAAGAGACTGATTTGGGAGCTTATCCCTAAATAGTTTATAAATAATGCTGGTTAGGCCATGAGAAGTATTAATCCATTTATTAATATATGGATGAATTCTCAGTGGATTATTAGGTTGTTGAGTAAAAGGGGTTATGGCAGATCTAATCTGTAGGTATTTCCAAAATTCTGTTTTGGGGATATTCCATTTGGTTTGTAAATTACTAAAGGTGTCTAGAGTATTACTGTTATCCATTAGTATATCATTTAAAAGAAAATGTTTTTTGTACCCAAGAATTACAGTATATTAGTTTGTTCTCCAATGTAAGCTTTGGATTTCCCCAAATTGGTATATATTGCATAGGTGCAGGGTCACTATTAAGCCATTTATGCATTTTAAGCCAATAATATATGGACGAGTTAATGACAGGATTCTTCTTAAATTTAGACGCTGAAGTGAAATAAATAAGACTATTAGGAGTTAGACCAGAAGATAATGATGTTTCCATATTGTACCATGGGGTACATTGCAATTAGGTTTAAGAAACCATTTGACCATTTGTGAGGCTCTGAATGCCCAAAAATAGGCCGTAAACCAAGGTAGACCGAAGCCACCGTGAGCCCAATGGGATCTTAGTTTAATGCGATTGAACCTTGGTATATGCCCTTCCCATAAAAAAATTCCCATCATTTTATCAATCTTGTGTAGGAAATGGGGGATTCTAAGTGGGATACAAACAAATAGATAAAGAATTTTTGGTGTGATATTCATTTTAATTGCAGATATTTTACCGGGGAAAGATAGGTTGAGACTTTTCCATCTATCTAAGTTTGTTTTGATGCTTATTAATAATGGCTGAATATTTAGATCCCAGATCTTATTCAAATCAGCTGATATTTTAATGCCTAGATAAGTGATACCTTGTGTGGCCCATCGAAATCTAAAATGATCTTTTGTTAAGGTGTCACAATGTTCATTTAGTGGTAGTATTTCAGTCTTTTGATAGTTAACACTAAGTCCAGAGAGTATGGAAAAATGGTTAAGTAAATTATAAAGAGGTTGTTGGGATAATTTAAAATTTTCTAGCAATATAAGCATGTCATCTGCATATGATAGTGATGTGTATTGTCTATGACCAATAGAGATACCTCTTCTGTCATTATTTTGTCTAAGGGAAGTGGCTAGAGTTTCAAGAGCCAAAATAAAAAGAGATGGAGATAAAGGGCAACCTTGGCGTGTGCCTCTCTCTAATTTGAATGGCTGAGATAATGTAAGATTGGTAAGCACTCTCGCATGAGGGTTAGTATAGATAAGTTGAATCCAGGAACAAAAGTGGTCGCTAAATCCAAAGCGTGATAACACCAGATAAAGAAAGTTCCAAATTAATGAGTCGAATGCTTTTTCGAAGTCTATGGAGATAGCGACTGCAGGGGAAGGAAGAGATTTTGCTTTATATATTAAGTTAATTAAAGAGCGTAAGTGATCAGAACCCATTCTTCCCTTAATAAAACCAGCTTGAGATCTATGAATTAACTTGGGTATGAACGGTTCTATACGGCTGGTTAAGATTTTGGCAAAAATCTTACCGTCAGTGTTAAGTAGTGATATAGGTCGGTAGTTAGCCAGAATGGTAACATCCTTCTCTTTTTTTGGGATGACCGTTATGATAGCATCCATCATCATGTTAGGTAACTGTCCAATTTCAGTGGATTCTTGAAAAAACGTTACATAACAAAGGAGCTAGTTGTTCAACAAGAATCTTATAAAAATCAACAGAGAAACCATCTCCTCCTGGAGACCGACCAGTTTTAAGGGAAAGAATGGCTTTTTTTACTTCTTCTGTGGTGAGTGGTGCATCTAGGGAATGTATAGCTTCTTCTGATAGACGAGGAAGAACAAGTTCATCTAGAAATGAAGAGATGTCTGAGGTACTTGTGATGAAAGGAGAAGAGTAGAGATTCTTATAAAAAGTTGTCATAATATTATTAATAGAGTATTCACTGGTGCAAATTTTTCCTGAATGGTCTTTTAGAGCAGCAATATGATGCTCCATTTGTTGCATTTTAAGTCTGTAAGCAAGAATTTTGCTGCCCTTTTCCCCTCCTTCCCAAAATGTATGCTTTATTCTTAATAGTGCTAGTTCTGTTTTCCTGGAGATTAGTTCGTTGATTTGCATACGTAATTGCAAAATTTCGTGGTGTAAGGATGAGGAGGGGTCGGGTTTAGGACTGTTTAGGTATTCAGTTTGTTTTATTTTAAGTAATTTTTCAAGGTTGTTAATTTGTTGTTCCCTGAGTTTCCTTCTGTGAGTCGCAAATCCAATTATTTTGCCACGTAGTGTGGCTTTGAGTGCTTCCCAGGTAGTGCCCATGGATGTATCTTTAGGGTCATTAAATGCCATGAATTCATTTATTTGTTTTTCAATCCAAGGCAGAAATTCTGGATCTTTTAATAGAAGGGATCTAAGCACCATAGGGAGGTTTAATGGGAGGAGAACCCAAGTAAATAGAAGTTTGATGGGAGAATGATCAGATATGATTATGACAGAATCTCAACGTTTGTTATATTAGCTGTAATTGCAGGAGATGTCAGCAGACAATCGATTCTGCTGTAGGTCTGGTGTCGAGAGGAGTAAATGTATTCCCTATCTCTAGGATGGAGAGTTCTCCATATATCGGTTAATCCGAGATCATGCATTATTTGAGATACTATGGCAGAGCTTCTAGGGTGACTATCTAGAGAACCATTGCTCCTATCCATAAGTATGTCCAAAGTAAGGTTGAAGTCTCCACCAATCAGTAAGGAGGAGTTAACTAAGTTTGATGAAATTAATGTATGTAGAAGGTTTTGAAAAAATAAAGGATCGTCAGAGTTAGGGGCATAAATGTTGACTATGGTTATAGAACCTAAAGGGGTATCGAAAGTTATAATAAGCCACCTACCATCAGAGTCTTTCTGAATAATAGTAGGTTTCCATTTCAATTTTTATGAATCAGTATGGCAACACCTCTCTTCTTGGATCGCGGAGGCGGAAATATTGACCTACCCAATTACTTTTTAGTCTGAAGCTATCATCATCCAACAATTTAGTTTCTTGTAATAGAGCAATTTGTATTTTATGTTTTTAAGGTGATTAAGTACTTGTTTGTGCTTATTTGGTGTATTGAGTCCCCTGACATTCCAAGTACATAATGGTATATTGGCTGTCATGTATTGAATGTATTTATAAGAAGTAAAATAATGAAGGTGTCTGGGGGCTCAGATACACCACTGTGATAGGATGAAGATATAAAAATCAGTATATTGTAATTGTGTCCAAAAGGTAATTTGTTGGCAGAGCTATAAGTAAAGAACAAATAAAAAAATAAAAAACATCCAATTGGACATATCCTATGCAGCTCACTTCTAACAATATAGCTGTAACACAACAATATATAAAAGATATATAATAACAAGAAGAAATAAATGTCATCTAAGATGAGCTGAGAAGAAAAGGTCGGTCTAATATGGGGAAAAGGGAAGAGAGGGAAAAAAAAGAAAATAAAGGGAGGGACCAAGACCACTTCTCAGTTCTCTAGGACGTAGCTGAACTGTAAGGGAGTTTGTTAGTTCCCAATAGGTTGAATCTAACTAGAAGTATATTAATAATACAAAGTATTGTAATTAAATGCAAACGCCCAAAGTGGGGTAAAGTATATTAGGTTTAGTTTACCTTACTAAGTTAAGTACAGTGAAATTCAAATAGCATCATTAAATCCAGCATCATAGATAGTAGATTAGAATGACTTGAGATCGATGATCTAGAAATGTATAATTGCTACCTTAAGAAAGAGGTAAGAAAAAAAACAAAAAAAAAAAACAGCACATCAGAAAGTCAGAAAGTCTTATAACCGAAAGGATCCAATACTATATTACATACTTTGTCAGCCAATTAAGGTGTGCTCTATATTTATACCATCATGATAGTCATTGTAACGATTATGTAATATTATAATTTATTAGGTTCCTGATAGGGGTCTTGCAAGGTTAGGATTGTCAAAGTTATGCGGTTTTACTATAGGAGACCACATATTAGCATCATTAGCGAGATTGTCCACTATATACACTGTGGCCAATATTATTAGCGAAACGGGACAAACTAGATTAATTATACAGAAACGCCCATTCCTGTAAGCTGAATTTCTGAATGTGTTGATTATATATAAAAAAAAAAAAAAAATGGAGTTATAATATGTCACTATAATAATTGTGTAAATACAATGACCAACAACTTGAATATATCTAACATTGTCAAGTGTTATAAGGGTAATCTTATAGCATTTACAATGAAAAAAAAAAAATGATTATATCAAACTGATGAACATATCCATTCTGTGATGTTGGAACTAAGTAATCTTGATATGATTGCTAAATTGTAGGTATCTGTGCACAATATTAATTAAATAGGGGCATTTCGTGCACTTATGTATAAAGAAAGAACGATTATGCATCTATGACCACACTGTTAGAGATAAAAAAAAAATTGCGATCCCTGAATTACATGACCTAACGTTATGTATATCGTACTATTAATCATATGGAAAACAGAGTATTATGTGCACCAGTAATTATAATAGGCAGTAAGCAATGATTAATTATGTCAGATGGTCACATAATAAGTTAGGAACGGGTATACTCCAACCCGTTAGTGTAATAGCCCCCACGATGATTTTGGCAGATGCACCTGCTAGTATTTACGAGGGGTATCACCTTTCTGTCGGTTTCTCCCGCGATGTCTTTTTTTGGAGGTTCAGCTGCTTTGAGAGGAGAATTGCCCACACTACAGGACCAAGAAGTGCCCTCCAGATCTCGATCCTCCTCCACCTCCAACGGGTTGATTAAATTCCCATCGTTGAAGTCGCCCAAGGTGGGTAGATCTTGCAGCAATGTGTATCTATTCAAGAGAGCAACTCCAAGGAACAATAAGATTATTATTGACAGAAGTGTTAGGGTCTGCACAGTTAGAGGAGCGATCCTGCTTGGCAGAGGGATCAGCTTGAGTTGTAGCAGTTTGTTGGATATAAATTGAAGGTTTAGATGGGGTTACATTAGGAGGGTCAGGAGCATCAGAAACATTGACTGAAGATACCATGATGTTGCTTTTTTCAATACTGGTAGTTATTTGAGAGTCACCGCTGCGTTGGGTCTGACTTGTGTCGGGGAATTTCTGACCATTTGCCGAATAACAGTTCAGAAAAGATGTAAGTGATTCAGGGTTGCTGAAATCTTGGAATGAGTTCTCTAGATAGACCCTCATAATAGCAGGATACCTAAGGGAGAAACGGAGACCCATTTGGTGCATAGTACGTCTAGCCAATGTATAAGCTTTCCGTTTTGCTGAAACTTCCTTACAGAAATCGCGATATATGTAAATGTTGCATCCTTGCCAAGAAAGTTGCCCGATTTCTTTAGCTTTCCTCATAATAAGCTCTATACTAGTATAGTTTAGAAATTTAGCAATAATTGGTCTGGGTCTATGCTCTGCAGGAGGTTTTGAGCCCTAGCGATGGTGGGAGCGCTCTATTATCAACTCTGTACGGCATGAAGACCCAGGATTTACGGCAGTACGTGTTGTAGAAATGCCGTGGTGTTTTTAGCTTCACATCTTGGAAATCAAATATTCTGAGGTTGTTTCTGCGATTCCTGTTTTCCATATCATCAATTCTGGATTGTAATTCTTTGATGGTACGATCTTGGGATCTAATAGTAGATTTTAGTTCCTGTATTGCATCCTCATTAAGACGTACCTTATTTTCTGTAAAAGCAAGTCTGGAACAGATAGTTTCCATAGTTTGAGTGTTTTGTTGAGTAGCAGATTTTAGATCTTGCATGTCCATTGATAACTTACTGAACATTTCTTCAATATTTCTTAAGAGATCCCTTTGTTTGATAGAGTAGGCCATGCTTGATTTGCAGCCTTCCCCACTGAAACTATAAAGGCTCTGTTTATATAAAAGAAAGGAACTATCCAGAGCAGAAAGAATATCAGCGAGGTAGCGGCAGTATACTCTTCTTTACTTTTACCTCAAAATCAGTATGCATATGTCTTAGATGGTATAAGATGATGCTGGATGTTGTTTGTTCAGAGGAGCTCAGAATTTAAGCTTCCATCTTGCTTGGAGCCAGGCCACGCCCCCCCCCCTTTTAGTAGACTTAAACTGATAACATAGTAGACACGGCCAGGAACAGATATTGTTTCTCTTAGTGTTGCAGAGACAGACAATGTAGCTGACTACGTCACAGACAGTAATATATGACAAGGCTTGGGCACCTAACAAACAGTGTAATACTGCCTAAATGGCTTTTGCTACGCTGCAGAGAAAAGTCACACACAGTGTTGCTATGTCACAGTAATAAATGACAGGGCTGGGGACACCTAACAGAAGGTATACTACAGCCTAAATTCCTTTTGCTATGCTTATTGCTTCCTCCTTGTTCTATATGTCCCCGCTTCCTCCCTTTTATCTTCTGACTGTTTTGTTTCCTACTTCTTCCTTTGCTAACTCCCTCCTTCCTTTATTAACTACACCATGGTAGGACTCTTGCCCCTTGGGATCTCCCAACATTCTATCTCAGCCCATGGAGGCAGTTTCTGCCTCCCAATTTTCTTCCACCCCCTCAGCTAGTTTAAACATTCATCAAAGTAACATTTAAACCATCCACTGAAAACCATGGATCCCCTCACGGATGGATGCAGGCCATCACCTCTGTATAGGCTCTGATTCTTTCAGGTGGGTCCCCAGTCCCAATGTAGCTGTACCCCTCCTCTGTGTACCATTTCTTCAAACATGAGTTGAAGGCCTTGGTGCAGAGTCACCTCTCCTTCTACCCATTGTAGATGGGCAGTGCCTCTGTAAAAGCTACAGAGCATGTTACCTGTCTAAGACACCTTCCCAGTTCCCTAAGCTCTCCTTGTACTGTTCCTGCCCCATCTTTTGCTAGGTCATTTTTCCTCAGGTGGACAATGACATCCAACTCCCCCTTCCTTCTTATTGACCTAACAATCTGTAGGATATGCTTCCTGATCCTCTGGGCCATGGCACCATGTATGCACTTGACCTCCCTCTCTGCCCCTTTCCCATTCCCAACTCTATCTCCCAGGCAAGTGAGAGAGTAAGTGCCTTAAAGCAGCTAATGTGAAGGGACAATACTGTCATTTTGGGGTTGGCAGATATGAGGGAGAAGAGAAATAAAAAACAAGTGCTGTTGATAGCTGATGTTAATGATAATCAATTCCAGCATTTTGGTGGGGCAGTGGTTGGTGAGGAGTAAAGAGCAAATGCCACAAAGCAGATAATTCATGGGAACATTTTAGGATGTTATGGGGCAGAGATTAGGGAGGGAATGAATATAGAGCAAGTGGCACAGAGGACTAATGTAAATTACTGTGAATGATGACAGTTTGGGGGACAGATATCAAGGAGGGGTAGACAACAAGTGCTACAGAGCAGGAAATGTGAATAATGGGAATAGGGGCATACTGGGGTGCAGAGATTGGTGGGGGGGGGAGCATTTGCCACAGAGTGGCAAATGTATACAGAGCATGGTGGCATGTTGGGGGATAAGAGATGGAGTAGAACAGAGATAGAGCTGGAGGACATGTCATCTACATGGAGAATGGAAGTATAGCAGGAGGTGAAAGATAAGGCAGTGGGGGGAAGACAGAGCAAATTGCACACAACCTGTAATATGAAGTACAAGAAGTGGCAAGATGTTTGAGAGTAGGAGAGGGTAAGTGCAGCAGAGCAGCTAATGTGCAGAGACAATTACTTGGTATTACTTGGTTTTTAGGACAAAAGGAGGCCAACGGCCTATCAGGATTGTCCTCCACATTGGTGGATCATTTACTTGTATCCCATTCATTCATCTATTTATCAAGTTTATATTTAAATGCTGTAATATTTTTAGAATCGATGATTTCTTGAGGCAGTTTATTCCATAGTCTAGGTGATCTAATAGTAAAGAAGTTTAACCTTTTATTATTTTTAACTTTCTGTACTTCAAGTTGTCTATTATGGAGCCTTGGTACAATTTTTCTTTCAGAATAAATGATGCCGCATTGTTACATTTGTTTCAGAGTGTTGAGAATTTTGAATAGTTGTAAAAGGTCTCCTCTGGCTCACCTACGCTCAAGAGAGTATAATCCGGTTTCCCTCAGCCTGCTATTATAATCCAAGTGTGTTAAGTGAGTTATTAATTTAGTAACTCTATGTTGAATTTGTTCGATTTTACCTATATCTGTTTTTAAATAAGGATTCCAGTATGGAGAACTGTAGTCCAAATATGGTCTAATATGAGACCTATACAGAGTTAGAAGACATTCTTCTGTTTTGGAGATGAATGTTTTATTTATTCTTCTCAGTAATGCATTTGTTTGATTCGCAATTTTTGAACAGTGTGAAGATGAAGATAATTTGTTATTAATCATAATTCGCAGGTCTTTTTCCACTTAGGATATCCTAATAATACTGTTGCTCAAGTGATATGTTTGTTTGGGATTATTCTTTCCAAAATGGAGGACCGCACACTTGGCCACATTGAAGTGCATTTTGTTCACCCTGGCCCATTGTTCAATTTGTGCAAGATCCTGTACCAACTTATGACAGTTTTCAAGGGTGTTAACCTTACCTCCAAGTTTGGTATTGTCTGCAAATTTGACCATTATATTATTTGGTGAAACATACATATCACTGATAAACAAAGTAAACAGCACTGGGCCCAGAACAGTACCCTGCGGCACACCACTGGTCACAGCTCCCACCTCCGACAGTTCGCCATTTACCCTAACCCTCTGTGTTCTATTACTCAGCCAACTCCCTATCCAAGATATAATAAGTGCAGAAAAGCCAAGATGGTTAAGTTTATTGATCAAGATACTATGTGACACCTTGTCGAACGCTTTGCTATAGTCCAACAGTATAACATCAGTAGGTATTTTATTAACCAAAATAAGACTTATGTAGTTGTAAAAAGTGATCAGGTTAGTTGTGCATGAAAAACCTGTTTGAAAGCCATGTTGATACTTGTTGTTAATTTTTAATGATGACATTTCTTTTCCAGCTGATTTTTTATTATTTTTTCCATGAGTTTACATGGTATTGAAGTGAGTCTAATAGGTCTGTAGTTTTAGATTTTAGAATGAGAACCTTGTTTAAAGATTGGTGTGATAATGGCAGTACGCCAGTCCATTGGAACTGTGGATTCATAAAGTGATTTCTTAAAAATGATGGTTAGAGGGGGAATTATTGTGTCTTTTGTTTCCATAAGAAATATAGAGCTAATGTTATCAGGTCCAGAACTAGTGTGTTGTTTTAGTGTGTTGAAGACCCATTGTATGTCTTGAAAGAGAATTTCAAATGGTTCAAGATTGGAGTCTGCTATGATGGGTACAGTATTTATAGTTTCAGGTGAAAAAACAGATGAGAAAATACTTATTTAGTTCAGAAGCCATTTCCATATCAGATGTTATGGTCTTATTGTTGCAGACTAAGGGGCCTATTGTGTTATTATTGCCTTTTTTACCAGTTAGGTAATTATATAGTGCTTTATGACAGTCCTTAGTGTGTACCACTTTAAATTCAAGATTACATTTAGCCAGCGTTATACTTTTTTTAGTTGTCTTACTATCTCTCTGTACTTAAGCAGAGTGTCAATCTTTTGTTCAGGTAAGCATTTTTTTAGAGTGGAAAAAAAGTGTTTTTTTTTTTTTATTAATTTATGTTTTAATATTGCCATTAAACCATGGTGGAATTTTTCCTTTGTTATTGTATTTAAATTTATCTGGAACATAGTTTTTTTCAAGGTCCAAGATTTTTGTTTTCAGAAAGCCCCTAGCAGTCTCTGTGTTCATTGGATTCATAATTTGTTCCTAGTTGATGGATTTAATCTGGTGGTTGATGGTTTCAAAGTCAGCATTGTTATATTGTTTTATTTTTAGTTTGTTAGTTTTTGGTAATACAGGTAATTGAATGGAAAAGTGAAGAGTTAAGTGATCACTACTACCCAAGGGGCTGAGAAATTGAATATCTGATATGTGGACTTCTGGGTTGGTTATGACTAAATCCAGTATGTTGTTTCCCCTTGTCGGTGCTTTAACACACTGCACCAATCCCATATTAATTATGGCAGACAAGAAAGGTTCATCATGTTTATTGATTCCTGAGAGTGTATCCCAGTTTATGGTGGGAAAATTAAAATCCCCTAGAATGAGTACTGGGTCTTTACTGGTAATTTGAGTAATTTCATTACATAGTTGTTTGGTATGATCAGTGGCAGACGAAGGGGCACAGTAACAAGTGCCTACAAAAAGTTGAAAATCATTTGTGGGTCGAATACAGACCCAAACACTTTCAGAGTATATGGTGGTTGTTAAGATGTATGATGGAATGTCATTATGGACATACAAACTAACCCCACAACCAATTTTTGTATCCGGTCTATTTTTGAAGTAATGCTTAAAGCCAGGAATATTTACTCTCCATTCTTTATCAGTATTACCCCAGGTTTCAGTTGTTGCTATTATTGCCAAATTTAGAGTTTTAGTTAAGATTTCTAGTTCAGCAAGTTTGGTAATAGTTAGTGATCGTGCATTTAATGATAGTATATTAAGGTTCGCCCAATATGGTAGACACGGGCTGTTATTACTAGAAGTACGGGTTTTCCCCGTCTCTCCCCCTCTCTGTCAGTTTAAATGGTTATTTATGAAATTTGCCATTTTTCATCCCAAAATCGCACTTCCCCTTCTACTGAGGTGTAAGCTATCCCAACAAAAGGGTGAGGGCCTATCTTCAAAATCTTCCCACTGAGTTAGGCAACCTATGCCCTGTCTGTAAGTCCATTTACAAATCCATTCATTTAGTGCCTTGATTTTATTGTTAATATATCTGGTTGCTCTTGGGATAGGTAAAATCTCTGACAGACGTATAGTACAGCCATGGTCAACTAGAATATTATATAGTGCTACATAATCCTGTTTGATCTGCAGGAGTGTAGATTTTGTGATGTCATTTGCCCCAGCATGGAAAATTACTAGTGGGTTATCACCAGCGGCCGACAAGATTGTTTTTGACATTAGGGTGATGTTGGCTATTTTAGCTCCTCTATAACTAGAGGCAGTCTGATTTTCTTTGTCTGGGTTACAAATTATCCTATCAACATATTTTGTTATGGAATCTCCCAATACAAATACCTGTTTGTTTCTATTTTTATTTTTAATAAGCACTTCTGGGCTGCACACTGATTTGGATACAGAAACAGTATTTTGTGGTGACATAATTGGTGGGGATTTAGGAACTGGTGCCGCAGCTGTAATATGATTTGTTTGTATTTTATGATTCCCTTTATTCAGGTTTTCAGGTACATGTTCAATGATTTTTTGAATATTGTTGCAGTCGTCCATCAGATATTCAGGAAGTAGTTTGAAGGAGTTTGAGAGTGGGATCGTGTAGGGTTCAGGAATGAATTTATTTTTAGAGTACTTTTTTGGGAAAATGAAAGTCCAATTCCCAATTTCAGTAGATGGTTTGATTTGGTGTTTAATAATAGTAGTTAAGGGAGTTGAGGTGGTTGCTAGCTGCTCAGTAAGAATAGGAGGTGGTAAGCAGTCAGATGGTGGGTTTTTTGAACAAGAGTTTCTCAGACTTTTTGAGTAAGAAGTATTAGCTTCTACTAGTAGGGACATATGATCAATATATTCCTCTAGTGCTTTGATATCAGAACTTATGTTTTCATTTGGTTGTAGCATCTTAATTTCCTCCTGCAAGTTCCTACCTAAGATACGTTTGTCACACAAAAATTTCGAGTCTTGTTTACCAGTGGTGTACATTCTACACTCCAGACACATCTTATTTGCTTTCTTCATGATGATATCACGGTATACAATTATATGTTTACAGGTTAATTTACCTTACTTAAGTATGTCCCAGTATAGTAGCCTGGTCCTGGTGTCCTCGATGGACATGGTGAACCACGCACACAGATATGCGTGTCTCTGACTGATCTCCCACATGCATTGCGTGCACTCGCCCCGCTCACTAATGCGAGTGTTTTTAAAGCCCAGGAACCGGAAGTGCATCGTAGCGCAACTTCCGGTTTCGTGAACCTCAGAAACACTTGATTTCTAGTTAAATAGCCTTTAAAAAGGCTTCAATATTGTAAAAATAGCAGTAGTGATGAGACAAAACCTTTAGTAGGTTCTTGTGAAACTCAGTAGCTGCACCACGAGCTTGGGAAGAATCAGGAGAAGCCTCAGACCTCCACTATCCCACAGTGCAGTGCTGAGTAACAAGGAAGCACTTGTTGTAAGGAGTGCCCCCTTACAAGAACACTAAATAAAGTATATTTTAAAGCAAACAACAGTTTTATAAAAGTTTATAGCAATTCCAACAACACTTCAGCAGTGTAGTTTCAGCAAGTAGTGTTATATAATAAGCCCAATTCTCAAAGAGCAGTGCAAGGTATACCAGTGGCAGCTTGCACTGATTGCCATTGCACCTGGGACTCTGTGCCCAATTCTGTATTGGATACAGTCCTGGCACCAAAGTCACATAGTTTGCAGCAAAGGGGACAGTGCGCTGAAGAGATGGCACACCAGAAAGATTTGCTGCAAGCTGCGGGTGCAGTTAGATGGCACTTCTAGAAGGTTAGATATGAGTCATAGGGTAATGCACAGATATCCAGACAATGACATGCATATATACTGTGCATTGAAACCAAAAGCCCAATAATATTATACCTAATCTGGTAGGGTGCTATGTGTTTCAAAGGTAGGCATCTAGATAAAAGTGATTTTAAAATATGCAATATTATTGAATAAAATAAAACAGTTCCATGGTGGATAATGCCTCCCATCCCTGTGGCCCCATCCAACAATATGCTACAGTGCCTGGTGTCTAGGGAACCCCCACCTTGCCACCCTGGCAGGTAGTGCCCCACAACCCCACTCACCTATCCAATCCCAGAGCTGGCGACTGGCACATCTCTCTCCTCTCCACCACAGCTGACTGCCAACTGAGCTATCAAGAAGCACGTACTGTACAATCAATCATTACAGTATGTGCTCCTTGACAGCTCAGTTAGCAGCTGGCCTTGGTGGACAGCAGAGGACTGTGCCAGTTATTGGTTCTGGGATGGGATGGGATTGGTGGATTAGGGTGGTGGGGTATTACCTACTGGTGTGGAGGGGTCTCCTAGACACCAGGTACTATTGGGTACTGTTGAATGGGGCACTCAGGGATGGGCAGGGGGCCCACTAGCCACCAGGGAATGCTTGATATTTTACATGTTACTGGGAATCATTAATAGGTATGGGGGCAGCTATACACCAGGAAGGGGATGTATAGTTTACATTTTACATGGATCATGAGGGGGGACCACTGGACACCAGGGAGTTCTTTATTTACACGTACAGGGGATATCAGGGATAAGGTGAGGGGGACTGCTAGCCACCAGGAAACTGTTTAATTTTTTTCAATAACAGATCAGGTTTGGGTAGGAGGGACCACAGCACATGTTCCCTCCCACCCAGGGAGGGCTCCCATGATGGCACAAGTTCTCTAAACCCTCCCAGAGGGCACTAAGTACCATTAGACCAGTCCTGGCTGGTCTAACAGTACTTAGATGAGTGTCCTTTGGGAGGGTTTAGAGATTCCTGACTAGGGGATATGGCAGCTTGCATCTGCAGCAAACCCCTTAGCACCCTGGTGTGATGCGGGGGGGGGTCTTTAAGAATGTTAAAATCCACATGTTTTGACTCTAGGCATTCCTTGCACCACTGATGTGTGACACAGACACCTAGGATCAAAGTTGGTGCTTTGAGAATTGGGCCCAATGGCTGCATTTTTTGTGGTGGCAGAAATCACAAAGTGGAGAGGAGGAAGTGCCACAGAGTGGCTAATATGAATGATAGCAAATGGCAGCATTTTGGTGGGGTTTGGAGGATGGGGGAGGGGTAAGAGCAGAGTGGATAATATACAGAGGAAATTCTAGCATTTTGTTAGGGGAAGGAGAGATCAGGAGGGGATGAATATAGATCAAGTGATGCAGAGAAGCTGAAGTGAATTTTATTCATTCATTCATTCATTCATTCATTCATTCATTCATTCATTCATTCCTTCAGAAAGTACCATTGAAAACAGATAATCATTTACAAAGGTTCCACATCAGTGATAGAGCAAAGAGGTTACATACAGAGACAGTTTCTTTATCAGTTCCTAAGGAATATAATCAGGTCAGGATTACAAGATGCATAGATAAAGAGATTATTTTAAGCAGATATAATAGCAACTGCATTACTGTGAATGGCAGCTGCTAGGGGTTGGCAGGTATTGAAGGGTGAGAGCAAGATCCACAGAGTGGCTAATGTATACAGAGAATGGCAGCATGTTACAGAGGAGTCAGAGATGGAGTAGAACAGGGATAGAGCCAGAGACCACCTCATGTGTATAGAGAATGGTGTTATATTGTCTGAGGGAGATCAGTAATGGAAAGAATAGAGCGCAAATGGCACACAATGGATAATATGAAGCACCAGAAGTGGCAAGAAGCTTTAGGCTGGATGAGTGGGAGTAAGTGCCACAAAGTGGTTAATGTATACAGAGAATGGCAGCAATTTAGGGGGGCTAGAGATCAGTTAGGGGAGGAATACAGATCAAGTGGTGAGCAGCTGATAATGCGACTCAGCAGGAATGGGAGGACATCGTGGAGAGTAAAAATCATGGAGCAGAATGGAAAAGAGCAAGTGACAAACAGCAGGTGATGAGAATTAAGGGAAATTGTGGCATCTTGGAGTGGGGGCATGAATAGTGGAGTAGGGGAGAGAGCAATGCTATGGAACAGCAAGTTTATATGGACCATGGTGGTATATTGTAGAGAATCAGAGATCATGACGAGATAGAGAGCAAAGGTTGAAAGTGGATCATATGTTTCATGACGCGGGCAGCAGAAATCAAGGAGGGGTGTAATTCAGAAGTGCCGCTGAGTGTCAAACTTAAAATAGTGAACAATGCTATTGGTATATTCAGCAAAGAGCAGAGTGTATTGAAAGCACTGGGCAGAAGAACATAAGCAGAACTTAAACAGGTACAAGGTTCCATGCTTATCTTAAGAACTGCACAATCACACCTTCAACATTGCATTTCCCACCCTTGTGATTGGATGAGGTTTTCAAATGGATGAGAGTGGGTGGAATTAGGAAGGAGGTTCAGTGTTGAGGAGCTGTGCTAGGTGAAGAAGGTACATGCCCACAAAAGTCTTCTCACAGTTCAGACTAATACCAGTGTATTAATTCAGCATACTGCTGAGTGCTGCATCTGTGCCGAGCTTTGTTTCTTTTTTTATGCTGTAACAACCATACTGTTTTAATTTAAGTTTAGTGAAAGGTGCTGGATTGACAGCACTGAAACTTTAAGTCCTCTGCCAACCCACATGACAGATGCAGCACAGGCACTCATAGTGCAAGCTTCTCTGCACTGCCCAATCTGTGTGCCTCAACCCTACCATGGGGAGACCACCATGTAGGTGACAGGGTAGTTCAGACTCCATGCCCACTCAGTCCTTGGTCTCTCATGTAAGACTGTCAACAAGGGTGCCAAATTAGTGCCAGTTATGTTGGTGATTTTGTGATGTGGACACCTGCCCACTGGGAACTAGACTGAGTCCACCACAACTCATTTCACATAGGCTGCTGATAATGCCTTTTGACCGCTACTGAACTATGTTGGATTTGAACCAGTGATTTAGAGGTAAAATAATTCTTAACCCACTACCATTCCACTGAGCAATCCAGTTCCCCTGTCAGGTCATGGCTTACTTTTTACTGCATATGAGACTGCATTAATTCCTTGAGCACTGCATCATAGGTATGCAAATGATATAAGTTGTGCAACATCTCTGCCTTACCCTAGGAAGCAATTCATTAAATTGTACCACATATATGAAAGAAGTAAACAGTAGCACATATGTGGAATGGGAATAAAGGGAAGCAAGGTTAAGGTTTCAAGCAGTCAGATTTAGGAGTTATAAAAGAACCTGGCATTTTCTATTTTCCAGCCTTATGTCTGGGCAAGGACTTCAAAGAGAAAAGGAGGAGAAAGGTAGAGGGTGGATGGAATTAGGGAGAACAGTTGGTATTCTGAAGCTGTGATAGGTGGAGGAGTGGAACACCCCATAAAGGCCCTTTACAGTACACTGATACTGATATGTTTGCATTCTTTGCAAGGAAGCATAAAAAAACAAAGTTGTATAAGCTTGCCACACATTAATGCCACTTCTTTGATGATCAGTCACTACATTCTGTGAGACATTTAGGTTTGAATGAGTGAGAGATTATACAAACCTATGCTCCTGGGGGAGAGGTCAAAATGGAATCAAATGATGACCTTAGGGCTACTAACGTTGAGATGGGGGGTTAAATTACATAACCATTTGTTTGAGAAGGACCCATAGTTTTTACATACAGTAAGTTGATTACTGAATGAGAGAGAGAGAGTGCAAGAGAAAGTGAAAGATAGAGACAGAGAGAGAGAGAGAGAGAGAGAGAGAGAGAGAGGATATACTACAGATAATTGGACTCTTGCTCCAAATATATATAGCCCAGCAAAACCACTTTCCTGTAATAAAAAACATCATTTTGTTTAATTCATCAAATTAAAAAGTGATAAAAAAAAGTCTCATCCATACAGTATACTGCTGGTAAGTGATACACACTCTGCAGAGGCCTAATGGATACTAGGGGCCCGATTTTCAGAAGCGCTGCATCTGCCACAACCCCATGGTGTACCAAACATATGGCACAGGAGGCTTGCGGCATTCACTCAGCACCAATCTGAATTTCCATCCCTGTGTGCCAAATGCTGCAAGTTAGATCAGCTCCTTCCTGGTGTAACGTGTGCCATTTGGGGGACCTGTTTTACGGGGCTTACACCAAATGCTTAGAGCAAGCTGCCATACAGTGTGAAAACTGTCACAACTGTGCCCAATGACTTGGCACAGTTCCACCAAACATCGGGTTTGTTGCAGGGATTGACGCAAGCCTTGTGCTGACCTTTGAATATCGGGCCCTAGGTGAAACATCAGTTCCTGTCTGTCAGAGTTCTAGCATGAAGTTTAGCTTGTGGGTTGTGGTGTTACACCTTTGATTTTCTCCATTATATGCGTGTGCATCACTTACCACCAGTATACTGTGTGGAAGATATTTTGTTTACCACTTTTACCACTTTTTAAGCTGATGAAATAAATAGAATGAATTTTATTACTGAAAAATGGTTATACTGGGCTATATACTGTATATTTGGAGCAAGAGTCCAGGGTGCCTAGTACCCAGTAGCTTGGTGGGCCAGCTGATGCTGAATTTTACTTGGCTTTTTACATTTTGACCGATACTTTGTATAGCTGATTATGTAACAGAACTGTTTAAACACTTGTGGGAGAACAAGTCCTGTGTCTTATTTTTGACTTAATAAATAGCTATTTTGCAACTTAATTTTATTAACAATTAGCAGAGATTGAATTCTCCTACAAAGATACACTCAGAGATAAATCCAGAGTCAGTGCTTGACAATCACATGAGATGTATACCCAGTATACTGTAAGTTCTTATCTAGAATTTGAATGAGAGTGCTGGTGGCAGCTATGTCCCAAAGGTTAACACACTCAGCACATTGGTGAATGCAGGGGCTGCGGGCAGTTAGAAAGCAGAGAAAAAGAATGTCATGCCCACCTGAAGCTAGGTGACCCATGAAGAAAAAAGTCGCCATTTTATCAGTATCTCCTAAACCTACACTATATATCGTTTGACAATTTAAGAGTCAATCATAGTCATCCTGACATGGACTCCACCAAATCATTACTAATCTTTGGGCACTATGCTATAACAGTACTGGGAGACTCTGTTTTCCTTTTTTTAACTAAAGTGGGGTTTCAGTTGGTGGGGTAGTCAATTCAGAGCAACAGTCTGGTGCCTGACCCAAGGACACCCCCCCCAGCTGCTGTTGGTAGTCATAGTGTATGTGTTGGGAAGGACCTTCCCTCTCATCCAAGTGATGCCACAGGGAGGGATTTTCCCATATAATAAATCCTTCAATTCCCCCACCCAAAGGAATCATGCATACTCTTTCCCAGCCTAGAAGATCTGGTGGTTGGGTAGGTGGGGGTGCTGGTTTATCAGGTATTACTTCTGTTGGACTATTCTATCTCATGGGACTTCTTACATCACCATTTCTTGAACATCCCTTTTTATCTTAAAGGGGACAAGAAATGATGTCTGCTGTGTACCTCTCTATGTTCTTATTTTCAGAAACTATCTTTATGCCCCAAAATAATTCTTATTTGACTTTACAAAAACAAGTGTTAATGTAAAAAAATGTGTTTTGTATTGCTTTCATTATATTTTATAAAATAGGTTCAAAAAGGAAAAAAATAATTTTCTAAAATCTGTTGTGTGACCATGCATTAACCCCTAACAATGCACAATCATCCAGGTACCTAGTCTAATCACAAATCAGTTAACCACCAACATTCTATAAAAAACAGATTGGCAGCAAATTTCCCTCTTGCTAAACACGACTGTTCATAGCAAATGCAGTTAGCAATACCCTCACACAGTGGTGCCATAAAATATGCAGAACTAAATGACAAACTTTAACTTAAAAAAAAATAAATAGAAAAGCAAGTGTTCTTCTGTTTCTTGTCAGGCACAAATGAATTGGCATACCACAAAAGTTTCCAGTGCAGCCACATTGCCAGGCATGCCACACTCACATTAAGCCTCCAGACTGTCGCTAGCATACATTTAATCACCTCTATCAACCCTCTCTCTTCCCTCCCTCTCTGCATTGTGGCAAGCAGGTGCACTCTGGAAAATTGGAGGACCTGCTGTGCATCTGATTTTGAGGGTGAACTGTAGCAAACAGTGTGACTATCCTGAGGGTTAAATATCCTGTGACTGCAAGATAAACTCTAGTCCAGAGTGTCTGAAGGGGAATTTAAGATTAAAAAAGTAACTTTTGCTCCAGCATGAAACTGGAAGTCCCAACCTGTGACACTTCTAGTCAGGTTGCAATAAAGGTTGATGCTCAGTGAGCATCGGGGAGCATGTGTGGAGGCAATCACATCTGACTGCATCTGCTGAAGAAGATGAGAGTAAGAGATCATCCCTCTTTCTCTCCTAGCAAGGCCTTGTATCTCATGTTCTCCACTTTTCTACCTATAAGCCAAAATGGATCCCATTGGGTACATAGTGGAACTTTTATGCAATAAGGGTTCAATCAAAAAATGTACTAGTTTTTCGCACACCATTGCCTTCTCCCATGCAGACAGTAATGATCTTATTTGTAAGGGATGATTAGATTTCAAGTTACTAAAATCACAGCTGGAAAATGTTAAGAGTGAACTACTCAAAATACAAGAAATCAGTCATATAGAAACATTTGTAAAGGCCATGGTGGCTGCAAATCCCATGACTAGAAATACCAGAAAGGAAAACAAAAAAAGATGAATTTCTGGGATGAAGAATGAGGAAATTATCAGCCCTAGCTCCTTTGAGAAAAATCATAATCCAGGCCTTATCACCTCTGCCATCTTTGTCGACTTGGCCAAAGCCTTTGACACCGTGTCTTACCACTTCTCCTTGATGAACTCATAGCAGCAGGACTCTCCCACTCCACTACTAATTGGTTCTGCTCCTACCTTGAGGGTAGGACTCAATCTGTTAAAACTGGAGATTCCTTATCCCCTCCACTTCCTGTCAGCACTGGTGCCCCCCGAGGGTTCATCCTTGGCACAGTGCTCTTTTCCTTCTTCCTGAATGACCTCCTCACTACCTGCTCCTCTGTATCCATCCATATTTTCCCAGATGATACTGTACTATTTGCTTCTGGTTCTTCCCCCACTGACCTGATGGCCAGGTCCAGCTGGACCTCTACAACATTAAGCACTGGATTCAGGCAAATTAGCTATCCCTCAATACCAATAAAATGGTCTCTATGACCTTTGGCACTCAGCAGATGCTTACTGGGCTTACCGCCCTCTCCTCCTTCTGCACCTTGGATCGGACCACTGTTAATAATATTCCCTCATTTAAGTACCTCGGGTCTGGCTTAACTGTCACCTCAATGTTTCTGTGCATGTTGATGCCATGCACAAAAAAAAACTTCACCCTAAACCTAAACATGGTGCGTTATACAGAAATAGAGGCTACATTCCTTCCCCTGCTGGCAGAGCCATTGTCAAAAAGAAGATTCTCTTAATCATTGACTATGGTGACATTGTCTATAGTGCTGCTCCTAAATCCACCCTACAGTAGCCAGATTGGACTCCTTTCACTCCTTCTGTCACTTTGCTTTGGACTACCTGCCCTGCACCCCCTGATGTTGTCTTTATTCCTCCTTCTCCTTTCCCTCTTTTGAAGTCAAACACCTCACTTATTATACCTCCTTTATCTCCAAATTCTGGCTACGCTCACTCATCTCCTACCTTACCTCTCTCTTTGCCCTCCCCCCACCCTCCTCTTATACCCTTTGCAACCCTGGATATAGTTCCTTGCCCTCCCTTCAAGGAAATCCCTAGCTGGCCAGGTTGCTTTCTCCTACTGCTTTCCCAAACTATGGAATTCTCTCCCCATAACCATCCACTCTGCTTCTTCCCAGCACTCACTCTATGCTCTTCTCTGTGAGTTCACCTCTTACTCCTGCACTTGCACCTGATACCTGTCCCTTTTTCTGCTACTCACTACCGCTACACTTCTGAATTATATTTTTCATTTGAAATCAGCTGGCTAGCTTCTCTGGCTCATTCCTTACACAAACTGCACTTAGCACTTTTATTGTATCTCCTTGATAACTCCTGGATTGCATTCTCTGCCTTTCCTTCACATTTGCATAATTTGTTTAAACTGCCTATTGGTTGTATCTTAGTATATGATGTTTAATTTGTTATTCATTGTCCACCTCCACCTCCTCCTCCCAGGATGAATCTGGAAATGAGCTACTCAGCTCAATATGCCTTTCCTAGTAAAACCTTTGAAATAAATAATAAAAGGTGTAGGGGAGAACTCTAATTTGGACTTTGGTGATTGGACACTAGTTAATAGTTTAAAACATGGAAAGAATGGCAGAAGAGCAATGACCATTCCAGATAGCACATTTCCACTCTCGAATAGATAATGCCTCTTAGAGTTTGACCAAGTGCACCCCCCTGCAAATCAAAACAAGCAAACTGTGGCACTGAGGCAGCAACTTATTACTAATGACTCCATAATCAGGTAGCACTGACAGTAAATCTGTAAGGATGATAAAATGAATACCGTAGTTTCATGTTTCCCAGGGTCACAGTATCTGATATTGAAAGATACATTGACAAACCCAATGACTCCAATAATTCATCAGTATTAATCCACCTCATTACAAGTGATATTGTTAAATTGCATGAGAAAGACATACATATGTAGCTCATTAATCTGGGGAGAAAAATCATAGAAAAAGGCTTTAAGGTTGCAATTTCTGAGCATTCTTCCTGTGCCAAAAGCTAACTCTGAAAAAAAACATGACAATAAGCAGGATTAATATAAGACTTTCAAATTGGTGTCAGAAAGAATACATTACATTTATTAATCACTTGGGAGAATTTTATAACAAGCCATCTCTGTAGTCAAGAGATGGGCTGCATTTGAACAAAAGGGGTGCAAACATGCTAGGGTGCAAACTAAGGATAACACCTGACACATTTTTTTTAAACTAGAAACAGGGGTATTTCAGTGGTCATACCCCTGTCTAATGGTTTCAAAAATCAAGATCCAAAAATCATAAGATACAGACAAATATATATGTTTATTAGCAAACAGTCTAAAAACAAAATGAATAAACTCCTATTACTCATGCAAAGAAAAAACTTAAATGTTATAGCTATAACCAAAATGTGGTAGTCAAAGCAGGATGAGTGGGATAAAGCAGTTTCACAATATGACCTTTTTAACAGGGACAGAGCAAATAAGAAAGGGTGGGGCTTTGCAATCTATATAAAATCTCTATTGCAGAATCAAGGTATCGCATTAAAAATAAAAACAAATTAATCAGCTTCTGACATTGAAATTTTATGGCTCAAATTAATCAGTAATAAGACACAACTATTTATAGTAGGTCTCTATTATAGACTCCCTGAGATCCCAAAAGAAATTACATTAGAAATTTTCTCAGAACTGGTGGCAGCTTGTGATTTGAATGAACCAATATTTATGGGAGACCCAAATCTCTGAGATATTGACTAGGCAAACAACTCTGCCCTTCCATCTGCAGGGAAGAGTCTCTTAGTACTGGCAGAACAGCTACAACTTGTCCAACATGTATCAGAACCACCTAGATATCAAAACCTGTTAGATATCATACTAGCTTAATAAAATATCAATATAGTCAGCTGCAGAGTGTCCCCTCCCACTAGTAATAGTGATCACAATGTGGTCAATTCAAAATAAAAGCATGTTATGAAATAAACTCAGTAATCTCTGAAATCTTCTTGTACAACAAAGCTAATATCCCAAAAATATATAAGGCATTGGAAAAACATTAAGGGAAAATTTATTCAAAAATAAAATAAATCTTTTGTGGAAATGTGGAATGTATTAAAAGAGAAAATAATGGCCATAAGCAACTTTTTTATTCTAAAAACTAAGAAGTACATTAGTAAAGGATTAGGACCAAACTAGCTCAATAGGAAAATAAATAATAATAAAAAACAAAACAAACAATAATAATAAAAAAAGATCAAAGCTTATGAACTGTATCTTGTAATGAAGATCAATGCAAAATGGGCTGCATTTAAAACATTATCAAACACTTGCAAAATAGGCAATAAAAAAAGCCAAGGCAAGTATGGAACTGACTCTTGTTTAACATGCTAACAAAATGATAACAAATCTTTCTTGAGCTATATCAATTTTCAAAAACCATGAAGTGCAAAGTGGGCCTTTACTAATAAATGAAAGATCTTATTACCCCAAAAAGAAATGGTTACCACTTTTAATAAACATTTCTGCTCAGTTTTTGCACCAAAATATAAAAACCTGCAACATGAGGAGGAAAACAAATCAGTTAAAAGAAAAATGTCTAAGGATAAAATCGAAAGTAAAATTACAAATCTAAAACTGAATTCATCACTGGGACAAAACAAAATTTTGAGTAACATGATTTAGATCTTGTCCAAATACATAACTGTCAATTGACCAACCCTCAGAAATGAACCAATGTCGGCACATTGTCTTATGGATGCCTGTATGGCAAGATTTTATTACACTGACTTCAAACATAGTAATTACTGTACATTCTCAAAATCCTTCACATTTATTTCAGGCTGACCTCTTCCAAATGTCCATATTCAATCTTTCCTTTAATTTCATTGTTTTTTTTCAATTTAATATACTTTATTGATATAGCAAGATAACATCCTAAGTCACAAAACAGTGCCAAGTGCATGTACTGAGTAAAATAGAAGAAAACAAAATAAAACAGAGATATCTAAAAATAAACTACATCACAGAAAAGTTAGTACCAGTCAATCCACAAACAAGAAAAAAATACCCAAACTATACATAACAGAACTTCTAAATACCCCAACCCCAAGCAACCCTCCCCCATCTCTCCATAACCCCCCACCAGACTTATTGCCTTACAAAGAAGGATCATTGGAAACAGCCAGACAAAACCAAAACACAATGTCCAGCCATATAAATATATCCTAAATATTTGTTGCAAAGGACTATAACTGACTTTCAAGGGGGAAACAACTGTACTCCAAAGTTCACTGACACTCACCTCCCAGTGACTAAATGGAGGAAAGGAGCCCATAATACCTGAAAGGTAGATAAACAGTGATGCATTTTTGCAAGTGTCCTCTCTATATTCAAAACTGGAGCTTCTTTGTCTAGCCAATGCCTCATGATTAGAAACTTCATGACCAAAGCAATCATAGTCATCATAGCCACAAAGGCTTTCTCTTTGTTATGGACTATGGAAGAGAAATTACCCAAGACACATATCTCAATGGCAAAGTAAATGGAATGCCCAAACAAAGAAGAAACAACCTTCTGAATGGTCTGCCAATAGGTTGCTATACAAGGGCAATCCCAGATCATGTGCGCTAAGGTACCCTCACTGCTTCCGCATCTTGGACAGGCAGAGTCAGGCCTTTTCCCTGTCTTGTACACTCTACAAGGAGTATAATATAAATTGTGCAAAATATTAAACTGCAGTAGTCATAACCTATCTTGCTTTATGTATTGATATATTGTATGTCTAACCAGATAGTTCACATACCTCTGCTGTGTAAGATAAATGTAGTGCATAATGCCAATAAAATGGAGTCAGAGGAACTTCTAACCAAATCAGTTTATTAAATTCCTTGTAGAGCTTAGAGATGGGTCTGTCATGTTCCACCAGACCTGCAATCTTCAGGAACAGAGCATTATCAGATGTGGATCAGGGAAGCTTCCATAAAAGGCTGTAAAGCAAATGTTTAAGCTGTGCATATTTAAAAAAGAAGGTCACTGGGAGGTGATATTTGTTTCTTAAGACTGATAATAGAATAAATTTTTCCCCACGTCAAATCCTGTAAGGTAAAAACTGCCACGTTAGGCCAGCAAAATGGAAGAAGGGTTCTACTCACCAACTGCAAATTAGGGTTTCTATATAAAGGCTGATCCAGATCCGGAAAAGCATATTAAAATGGTGGCATAACTGGGTATGTGCTTTAACTGACCACCCTACGGGTGAGCGTTGCAGCTGTCCAGGTAATCTTTTATATGGAATATATAACAAGGCAGGAAGCGAAATTTGAAAGGTGGCAATTTGATCCCGCTCAGTAAAAAAACATTCTGGTTGCCTGGGATTATTTACGATGTCAGTGAACCATCTAAAATATTTAGAACTGTGAAAAGCTAAATAATAAAGATACAGATGTGTAACTTGTAACCCCCAACTCTTTAGGCCGACATAGTTTCTCCAAAGCCCTCCTCGGTGGTTTGTCCAGTCATAAAAATTTAGACCACTGAAAAAATATTTGTAAACCACATTTTGGGAAGGTGTAGATTCAGCATTGAGAGAGGAAACATGAGCTTCGGGAAAACCACCATCTTTAAGATGTTAACCCTCCTCCGTAAAGAAAGGGGAAGCGATTTCCATCTACAAAAATCCTGACTCATCTGCTGAGCAACTGGGTCTAAATTAAGTTTTCTGAGAGTCAAGAAATCCCTTGTGAGCTCTAGGCCCAAAAAGGAAGCCTAGTTGGGAGCCTATTTAAGACCCAAGGCTGCTACCTGAGCTGAAGTGCAGGATAGGGAGAGAGGATAAACCATAGTTTTATGCAGGTTTAATTTGTACCCCAATAAGAAGCTGAATTTGCTGATGATGTCCAAAATTCTGGGAAGTGAAACACGCCAGTCTGAAATATGAAAAACATCATCCGCAAACACGGATAATTTAAAGTCTTTGTTGCCAAATAATATCCCTTTAATCTGGGACTAAGATATCATTTTCCTGACCTGGGGTTCTATGTAGAGGTTAAACAACATGGGAGAGAGGTGGCACATTTGATGGGTTCCCCAGGTTAAGAAAACAGTCTATGATAGGACCCAGTTACATAATATCTGGGCCGAAAGACAGAGATAAAATATACGTAACCATCTGATAAATTCAGCCAGGATACTGAACCTAAGAGGTATGGCAAACAGAAAATTCCAGGCCACTTAATCAAATGCCTTCTCCATGTTGAGGGAGATGAGCACATTATCTGTGGATACCTCCCCCGATGAGGAGATGAGGTGGAGGATTTTGCGAATATGGTCATTAGAATGACAGCCTGCTACAAAGCCTACCTGTTCTTGACATATCAAAGGAAATCAGACTTTCTTTAACCGAGCGGCCAAAATAGCAGCAAAGATTTTTATATCTATATTTAGCAGAGAAATCAGTTGATAGTTCTTGACTCTGCTAGGGTCACGTCCCGGTTTTGTAAGGACTACTATTTTAGCTTCAAAGAGGCTACTTTCTTAAATATTGGGTTTGTATAAGTGCTGGTAAACTTCTCGCAACATCGGAGCCAACTCCTGACTAAATGTTTTGTAAAATATAGGTATGAATCCATCTGGTCCCAGAGCCTTATCAGCAGGAAGGCGGTTAATAGCAGCAGTGATTTCACCCAGCATGAGTGGCTCTTTTAAAACCTCCTGTTGGTCCTCTGTCAGGGAAGGTAAATCAATCCCTGCAAGAAAATCAGACAGAGAGGTTGGAAAATCGAAAGTATCAGGGGAGCTGTGTAAAGTGCCTGATAAAGGTCTTGAAAAAGACTAACTATCCTAGCAGGGTCTGCCATGGTAGTACCTGCCTTAGGATCAAAAAGGGCCAAAACCCACCTTACTTCTCATTGCTGCTTAGTCAACTAGCTAATAATTTTCCAGCTTTTTCTCCCTGACTAATGTAAGTCACTCAGATACAGGTAGCTGAGTGTATCACCTTGTCAAGGAGAAAAGCAGAGTATTTGGATCCCAGATGCACCATTTCCAACCAGGCTTGATAATCTGAAAAAGATTACGCTCCAAATTTTGGATATGGACCAGCCAACCTGTAACTTGGGCATCCATTTTTCTCTTTGTAACAGAGGCCACCCATATAAATTCCCATCTCCAGACAGCCTTCATAGTGCCCCAAAGCTTGCCCTTTGCTTCAGTAGAACCCCTTAATTTTATCCCAAGCCTGGCACATAAAATGTCTCATATGTTCTCTGATATAGCAGTCATCCAAGAGTGACGTATTAAGGGACAAAGTGCTCATATGCGGAAGCGGACGTAAGAATGTAAAAGCCATCGAGATTGGGGAGTGATCTGACAGGATCCTGGGACAAATTCCAACCTCTTCCACCCCCCTAGAAGGGAATTACTAATATGAAAATAGTCAATTCTTGAATAAACTCCATGTGGGACAGAGTAAAATGTGAAATGTTTCTCTTCAGGATGAAACACCCTCAAAGGGTAAACTAACCCCAGGTTTTGTACAAATTCCCTGATAGCCCTCTGCGCCGCGGAGATAGGCCAACCTTTCTGTGAAAGAATCTATCCAAATCACTGGAAAAGGCAAAATTCCTGTCTCCCTCTATAATATAGGGTGTATCCTTAATTGTGGCTAGCAAGGTATCCAGAGGAGGGAAAAAGGATGGGGAATCCATATTTGGTCCATAAACACAACCAAGGACCACCTCCTGACTGGCTAACCTATCATGTAAGATGACATATCTGCCCTCCAGATCCTTCCATTTCTGAATAAGAATGAATTCGTACTGATTTGTGAAATAAAATAGCACCCCCCCCCATCGAGCACTTGGTTCTGTCCCATATATCTGCCCTACCCACATCTTTTTCAAACTGTGAGTTGTGCAGCATGGACATGAGTCTGCTGCAACAGCACTATGTGGGGATTAAACCATTTAAGATTTCTAAGATTACAGTATTTTTTATTATTGTCTTTTCCCCCTTAAATGTTCCATGCCATAACTTTCCAACTAGCTATTAAGTCTCCAAAATAAATCCTGGCATACTGCTGTGTCCTCCTTCTGACAATGTCTGGCCTGAGTCCCCCCTCCCAATCCCAAATTCTCCAAAAATAAACTCAAATGAAATACCCCTCCCACACCCCAAGACTCAACAAACAACTCAAAAGATCTACCCCTATCTACTCTCCTCTGGGCCTGAAGCCACCTCCTATCCTTACAGCCCATTAACACCCTAGGACAAGGAGCTTCCCTGGGACCCTTCCTTCCTAAATAATCCCCAACTCCCCCCTTCTCCCCTAAAGATAAAAAAGAAAATGGACCTAGTTTAAAAATACATTAAGAGTAGCAACAGAGCACAGGGGCAACTAAGATATCCCCCAAATCCTCCTAAGGTTGGCTCAAGCTGGCTAAGAATGTATTATAGGGTGGTTCCTGATAGGTTAAGAGGAAGGTATGTCCCTGTATCTTATCTAGACAGGGGAGCCTGTTACATGAGCTATGCAAAAAATTAAAATGAGTAAGTACTCCACTTTTATAAACAACTTAGGAAACAAATAAGCATGATCCAGCAAAATTAATTCAGATCTGCAATAACCCCCCCTCCAAAAAAAGGGGGGAACATATAATGAGATTATCTAAACCATGGCTCCTATAGACTCTTAAAACATTTGAGTCCCTATATCTTAGGCAAACACCCGTAATTCTGCAAAACTTTAGCCCTTCCAGAAGGCTAAAGTGTCCCCTATGCAAAGGAAAATTAGAACATTCTAATGGCAATTAATATAACTATCCCCCTTATCAGTACCTCCAACACACCCTTTGAAAAACATTCCTCAAAACAGTATTTTGCTACCCAAGAGCTATGTTCAATAAAACATATAATCAGAAAAAACATTATATGAAGCGCAACATGATCCAATAAGAAGTTGTCCATGGCATTTAACATAAAACAAAAGTAAAAGGGAGAGAGAGAGTGAGTATGTCTTCCTTGAGCAGCCAACCACTGCCTAATAATTAATAAAATAATAACTCCAGGTCCAGTCCTGGGGCCAGCTGACCCAAACAATACGTTTTTTTATCACTGGAATGCCAGTTTCTAAAATCTAATTAGGGAGCATGCCAAAGTCTGCAGAAATAATGGAGGCAAAAGAAGAAAATAAAAGGCAACCAACAAGTAGCATGACAGTCTCTTCTTACACGCACCCCAAATCCCAGGGGAAAACAAATTGAAAAAGGTTCAGTGAGACCATTCAGAATCGAAGGCCTGTTCACCCCCAACCTCTGGAGCTGCAACTAAAAATACATCCATCTAGGGTAACTTGACATCCTGCAGTTGTGGCAGTGTAAAAAAGGCCAAAATAGCCTTGGATAAAATTCTTCCTCAGGCTCCACTGAGCAAAAATCACCATGCCATTTTGAGAAGGTACAGCTCCACAGAAACAAATATTGAAAAATAAAAATTAAGGGTATCCTTCAGTTATAATTCAAACAACAGGCATTTCAGGTAATCAGAAGCAAAAAGGTGGGAGTGCAAGGGTGATGAACATAAATTAAGTACAACCCAAGTTGTTGATTTAAAAGTCAGTCTCCAGGCACTGCCAAATTCGAAAGACTCCACTAAGGAAGGCAAATAATCCAAAATTGTGTCACTTCACTCCAGCCATATGCAATTATATGAAATTCAGAGCAGAACTAGGCAGTAGACCAGAGGATCACATCTTTATTCACCCCTTCGCACTAAACAGATCAGGGAGCAACTTCTCCAGCTCTACTCGAGCTTACCCCGCATTGTCAAACTGAACGGCGCCCATAGGGGTGGTCACTTCCAGGCATGCAGGGAATAATACTTGATGCCTCACCTTTGCTGCCCACAACCTGGATTGCAAAGGCCTATAGGCTGACCTGTCTTGCCGCACCTAGTATGTTAGGTCAGGCACCAAGCAAATTCTCTTGCCTTCCCACTCTAAATAAGTTACTTGTCAAACAGCTTTAAGAAGGTGGTCCCAGTCCAAGAAGTTAAGGACCTGAAAGATCAAGGGACAAGGTGGATCTCCAGGTAGTGGTTTAGGTTGCAGCAACCTGTTTGTCCTTTTGATCATGTAGCTGACCCCAATTGGGGAGGGACCAGCCATTTTGGTGCATAACTTTTGCAAAAATAAAATTGGAGACGCTCCTTCTTCTTCTGGGAGACCCAGAAGGACCAGATTGTTGCATCTTGAGAGCCCTTCCAGGTCATCCATCTTGTCTTCCAACTTGTGGACCAACCTTCTAAGGGCAATCACCTCCATCTCCATTTTGGCACAATGGTCTTCCACTGATAAGATCCCTTCTTCAGCATCGGAGACTCTGGTCGCCACCTCCTTAATAGATGCCTGCCACTTCTTAACATCATCGATAAGAGAAAACAATGCCTGTTTAATTGGCTGTAACTCAGCATACATTTGTTCAGGGATTACTGGTATACCTGGATCTAAAGGTGGGATCATTGATGAGGTGCTGCGCTGTAGGTGTTTGGCTTCCAGCATGGCGCTGGGCTCCTGTTCTCCCTCTGAGTCTTCTGGAAGTGAGATCATTATCTCCTGGGAATTATTTGCAGAATCTTCCATCGCAATTAGCAGTAAATGGTAAGAGCCTTCTTAAAATACTTAAATATTGTCAGTAACTGCCTGAGTTCAGGAAAAAAAAAACTATTTTAAACGGGTCTTCAGGAGCACCTCTAAGCTGCTGCTCACACTCCACTGGGCATCACATGACTCCCTGAATTTCATTCTTTATTCCAAAGCTCTTCTTCTTTTCTTCTTCCTTTCAGGGGTCCAGATGTGACCCCCCCCTTACCATCACCATTTTCCTTGGGCCTTCCCAAGTTCCTAGGTTCAGAGGCAATACCCTGAACCCTAGTACTCCTTATTCCCCCCCTACACCCCTCCTTACTCACGTTTGGATGCCACTGAGCCCAGCTCATGTTGCCCTTCCCACATACCGCCCCCCCTTTTTCCCTGCTATTCCCTCCCCCTTTCTTCTCTTTCCCCTTTTCCTCTTAAATCCCACCCTCTGCTCTTTCAGCAGCCCAACCATCCAGTATGCAGGTACTGTCCACCTGCCCTGAACACCAGTCCATACTTCTGCTTGGAAGGTACACCTCCTTCCTCTTGTGCCCTGGTTCTCTACCTTGTCCTCTGTACCCTTATCTGAGTTAGGGAGAGTGGGAATGCCATCAAAAATACTAGCAGAAAGAGGCAGAGCCTTAAGTACTAGCTAAGGACCCCAAACAGGACCCCACTTAGTTCCTCCCCTTAACCGTTCCTGACCCACCTGAGGCACCTGCATCCTCCCCCAGGTGATGTCACCCATGACATCACTAGGATCCTCCCCTTCCTTGCCTGCTCCTTCTCCTACCCACCTTCCCTCCTGGCTTCCCCACCCCCTACCCTCTGTTCTCCATTTCCTTGGGCTGCCACTTGACAACTCAGGTTGCCTTTAAATAGTAACCCCATTTGTCAATTGGCAAACCCTCGGAAATGAACCAGTGTCCACACTTATGGATGCTCATAATTCAAGATTTTATTACAATGACTTCAAAGATAGTAATTACATTCTCAAAACCCTACAGATTTATTTCCAACTGACCACATTCAAATGTTCATATTCAATCTTTCTTGAATTTCTTCCTTTCTTTTTCCTTTCAGGGGTCTGGATGCTGAATCTGACCCCCCCCCATACCATCACCATTTTCCTCGGTCCTTTCCAAGTTCTTAGGTCTGGAGGCAATACCCCGACCCCTAGTCCTCCTAATTCCCACCTTCCCCACTCCTCCTTTACTCACTTCTGGATGCCACTGAGCATGGCCAGTGTTGCCCTCCTCCCCTCCCCCCATACTTCCCCTCCTTTTTCCCCACTATTCCCTCCGTCCTTTCTTTTTTTTCCCCAATTCCACTAGCCCACCTCCAGCTTGCTTTGGAAAATGGTCCCCCCACTGGTTGCTTTGCTCTTCTTTTCTTTTTTCCTACTAGCTCCATAAGCGGTAGTATGAAAAATGCCATGCTTACTTCAGATAGATGGACTCCATCCAAGCAGTATACCCCTGGCCTGTCAAAAGCTATTTCTTTATGAACTACATATGACCTTGCCACATCTCTGCAAGCAGACCAGTGATCCTCCTGTTCAGTTGCTTTCTGGCCTTCTTCACTGCCCATGCACTGTCAGAGTCAATGGCTCAGTAGGTACCACACTTGCCTCTGAGGCCGGGAGATCAGAGGGCTGTGGATTCAGTTCCCACATCTGGCACTTGGGTTAATATCCCAATACTGACACTGTAGTGCAGCATGAGAGGGGTGCTGCACTTCTGAGGTGCTGTCTTTCAGATGAGACGTTAAACCGAGGTCCCATCTGCCTGGATTGGTGGTAGTTCAGGTGAGTGTTAAAGATCCCATGGCACTTATTGAAAAAGAGTAGGGGGAATTTTTTATTGAAACAAATAATAATACAAAACAGTATTATATCATTCAACATCAACAAAAAAAAGTGAGAAAACATTGTATTATACAAGTACCTGGCATAACCAACCCCTGCCTCCCACCAAAAGAGTAGAGACATTTTTGAAATCATAACAAACTATATACAAATTAATATTAATTTATACAGATCATAATAAAAAACAGGAGAAGAAAATCAAGAACTTAAATAAGCATTTTTTCATTGTTAATAACCTTGAACCTTCAAATAAATGTAATGACCAAACCCTGCCTACTAAAGATTAGGGGGGAAATTTCCCCTTCTTTTTTTTCCCCCAAGAACACACGGGAACAATAGTCTATTATATGGAGATAGAGTGAGTGAGAATAACAAATTACCAAATGTCACAAAAAAGAAAGGAAGACCAATAAGTCAATTGTGAATCTAAAAAAAATGATAGACCAAAATAAGTACAGAGATGGTATTAATATTTCATTTACCTCACCACCCTCATATTTTTCCCCACAAATTTGAGAAAGTTTACAAGATATAAAAAAAATCCATTATCCTAAAAAAGAAATGCTACCTAATTCCTATTTACAATATTTAGTATTACAATCAAGTAATTGGAGTATCAGTGTCAGTTACGCAAGGAAATCCAATCCATAGCTCTAACAGACAACTATTAGCCAGAGTGGATTTCTCCATTTTATATATACATTTAAGTTGATGCACTATCTTTTGGGATAGTTCCAATAATGTCCCCTCCTTTTGTTGTAACGTATAAGCACATCTAACAAACCCAATTTGCCATTTACAGATGGTCACTAGTAGTTGTAATAAGCTTAGATGCCATTTACAAGTCCAAGAATTATAAAAAAAAAAAACATTTAATTTTCAAAAGATAAAGTTGAGAAAAGAGCTTCCCCCCATTCATGTGATAAAAAGGTCCAACAATTTTGGATAAAAGAACATGAAAACAGGAGATGTAATATTGTTTCCTCTTGTTGAATACAATCTGGGTGAACACAAATTCTTTCTTCTAGGGCTTATGTTTCTGATTTGATTTAACATTTTTTTTGCCATGACAGGCTAACCAGTGAAAGTCCCACATATGTGGAGGAATCCGTTTATTGACATGGGATCCTTGCAATGTAGTTCTGTATTATAGTGGACATTTAGTGAAGACTAGTTCCACCTGACAGGTTGCTTTCAATAAATGGAAATACAGTTGTTTCCGTGAAAAATTAATAACATGAATAGTAAGTAAATCCCACTGCTTAATTCATAAAAAAGTACATCTGATATACCCAGGAGTCATTACAGATCTCTTAAAACATTTCAGAGATTGAGCTTCCCACAATTGAAGCCATTGTTGACAGCATGGTTTCAAAAACATTTTCAAACCTTGAGTTTCATTCAGTAATAATGGTTGAATGTTATTAAATATGAAAAAGCTATTAAAAAAAGAGAATGGGGTTAGGCATATTAAGTCCACCCTGAGAAATTGGAAGATATAAAATAATACGTTTTATGGGTTAAGTTGACCACCCCAACAGGCCTGGAAGAATAGTCCTAATATCCCAACTTCCAAGGATTTTTTTTTGGGGGGGGTACATAGCTAAGGTATAGAAACACAGCGATCAAACAAGACTTAATAAGGAACACTCTTTTTTCCCACCAAATTTCCATTTGTTCCACATTGCAACCTTTTGTTTACCTAAATTAAGTTTTTTCCCAATTAAAATAGTCTAATTCCATATTTCCCCAGTATATACCTAGGATTTTCAAAAGGTTTGTAGTAATTGTTAGACTAGCAATGGATCCTGCGGTACCTAAGGTGTATGGTAGTCGCTGACCAACACATTTATCAAGATTAAGTGCAGCTCCTGCAAGTATACCAAATTCGGAGCAAATAGCCAAACTACTGTGTACTGAAGGTTTATAATGTACCATAAGTGTTATATTATCCGCATACGCCTTAACTGTGTATGGAAGGGTCTGATTATGAAAAATTATATTATGTACCTCTACTGAAATATTGATTTTTCTTAGTAAAGGATCAATAAAAAAAGCATACAAGATCATGCTCAAGGGAGCAGCCCTGTCAAACATCTCTCAACAAAGGAATGAGAGGGCCCTTCCAGCCATGAATAACTGGACAGACAGTTGCTGTACGATAGAGGTATTGAAATCATTGAATCATAATTTTTGGAATATTTTAGTGCTCCAGTATATTCCTTAAGGAATCATGACAGACTCTGTCAAAAGCTTTGGATTGATCTAGGGAGAGCAGGTACCCTTCCAAGGTCCCTAGCTTCCCTGCTCCACCAATTCCCTTATTAGAAAATGCTAAGACTGAATATTTCATCCTGGGATTGCATAAACTTGAGCCGAGGAGATTAATTTTACAGCCACCAAAGACAGCTTATTTGCCAAGATTTCCATAAGTAATTTAAAATCAGAATTTAAGAGTGTAATAGGATGCCAATTCTTTAAATCAAGGTTATCCTTACTTTTGTATATAAATCAGGCTCCCTGAGTTCATAGACAGTGGAACTGACCCTGTGCTCAAAATATTGTTAAATACCAAAACTAATTCCTCTAGACACAGATTACCCACAAATTTCATTAATTCAATGGAGAAACCATCTGGACCAGGGGATTTCTTACCAGCCATGGAAGATAGTGTTGTTTTAAGTTCCATGACAGTAATAGGAGATGTTAAAAGATGAATATCTGCCTTCTCCAGCAGTGGAATAGTTAAATCTTGCAGGAAAGATTGCAGTTCTACAACAGGGGCTTCCAAATAGCTATACATTTGGGCAGTATAGTCAGACACGACCTGAATGATATTCTTAATGTCCTGATATACTTTGCCCTTTTGATCCCAGACAGCAGAAATAGATTTCTTATGTAATGGAGATTGTCAATGTTCATATGGAAAAGCAGTCACTAAAGTACCCTGCGTGCAAAACTGTTGTTGAAATAACAAGCTTTTTGCTCTAGTGGCATGAAACTGAATCACTTTTTCGTAAACCTGAGAAATCTGAGAGGTGACGTCTTGGCCCGTCTCATAAGAGCTGTTGAAGTATTTTCTGCTCTGTAAGTATTCAAAATAAGCATTTTTGGCCACCCCCTTTACTGAGTTGTTTATTTAGCTTGGATAATTCCAACTTTGTGTCTTCCTACCAAAATATGGGATTATCAATAAAAATAAGAATTGTTTTCCTTGCCAGAATAAAATTATAAAGAAGCAGAGAAATATGTGGATTTGATAGCAAAGAGGAATTAAATTTCCGAAAACCCGAGCCCCTCTGTGGCCTTGTGGTTACACCAGAGGTTACAGAAATAATATGGTGATCTGTAAACTCAAGAGCTGAAACTGTGGCTGAGAGTATAGAGAGAGTAGAAGAAACAAAAATATAATCAATTGTAGAACGTAGAGGGCCTTTATGAAAGGTGGAAAGTATTGAATTAGTGAAGCAATGAACTGTATCTACTAATATTGCCTTCAGTACTATCTGAGATAGTAAGCTAGAATCACAATATTGCTTGCCTTGTTTTACAATCACGGGGCAATTAAATTCTCCTGCAAAAATTACATTTTAAGGGGTATGTAAATAAGGTTCCAGTAACCAAAAAAGGTTGCATCTTTGAGCTTTTTGTTGGGGGGGTGTATACATTAATTAAACGATAAGGTACTCCTTGAATCAAGACATCTAAAACCAGAGCCCTCCCTGAAAGTAGGTCAACAAGTTTCAGAACTTTTGTATCAGGATAATTAAAAAGAATACCCAGACCAGCACACGGTTCTGTGCTTAAGGGCCAAAAGGATGGACCCAAATACCAGGCCTGAGAGGCCTTCTGAATTTCTTGCAAAGTATGTAAGTGGGTGTCCTGCAGGAAAAAAAACCTAGATGGAAGAGGGCCAGGACTGAAAAAATAATTTGTCTTCTGTTTACCTGTTTTATACTATTTACATTTATAGTACGGAAAGAAAAGGGTTCAGTCATTAGGTTCACTTAAAAGGGATTTTTTGGCTGAGCTTGTCCATATTTTTAAGTTTAAGTTTTGCTTTCATTTCTGATGTCCATGAAGAAGAGTTTTTCCCTCAGTATCAGTAGTCTCCTCAGCTACTGAAGAGTCTACTGAGGATACATTAGAGTCAATGTCAGAGTGCTCAGATTGTAGAATATCAAATTTATTTGAGGTTGGAACCACAGCCCAATGTGAAGGAATCAGTTTATCCACTGATTCCTTACTGGATTGTCTAGTGATTCTACCGCCAGTTTTTTTCCCTGGGGTAGGAGGGGCGGGCATAGCAGACTCTTTCAAAGTTAATGAAGGAGTTGTGGAGTACTGTAATCTAGTAAGCACAGAATCTGGGCTAGTCACTAGGAGTGGAACTATCTGGGGAGGTGGGGGGGGGGTCCGGATTAGAATGAGGCACATTTGTAGTAGGAGGCTTAGGAGGGGTGACAGCATCACTTGAGCCTTCAGGGACAGACTACACCTGACCACTTGCTTTGTTTTGTGCTAAAGCAATCAACAAATGCTGTTCAGCCCCATCAGCATGATCAGGCAGATTGTGCGCAGCAGAGATACAATTGTGAAAGGTATTTATTTATTTATTTTATTTATTTAGTTTTTGTTTACTGGGTAGGTGCGCTAGCCAGCAGGTGACTATTTTCAGGCATGACCCGGGACAGTACAATACATCATAACACATGGAAGCAACAATACAATTGAGGCAACAACCATACAAGTACATTCCAGACATATAGAGGCGGTTCCAGCTAGTCTAACATGATTTAGGCTATACTAAGCAGTGACCAGCAGGCCAAGAGCAAGGAGGTGTTTACAGGGAGGTGTACAGGTAAGGGTAAGGAAGGGAGTATAGGCCAAGGACTGCTTACGGCTTACCGGGAATGCGATGGAGACTGCTGGTTTGTGGTTCCCCAGCCATGCAGGATGATGTGGAGTGACAGGGAAGGGTGCAGGCAACAGGAATAGGGGAGAAGTAGTCGGCCAGTGCATATCAGAGGGGGTGGGTATTACATATGGGAACATATAGACACCCAGCAGCGAGAAAAGTCAGGGGAGGGTAGGAGCCGTAACCTGGTGGCCAGCAACAGCCAGCCTGAGCAGCAGCAGGGGACCCAGGGAAGTAAAGGAGGATGCCAGAGACATCCCGGTAGGCTAGAGGGATGCCAGGTTCATGGCCTCACAGTCAGGGATGAAGAATATGGGAGGGGTGGACGGGAGGAAAGGGCGGCATGAAATACGGCTTTGGTGGTAGGAGGTGTGTAGGTGCAGCCGGGGTCGTGGTTCCGAGGCTGGGCATGAGGGCCGGTGGCAGTCTCTGGCCTTGGACATCCTGCGGCAAATGGTAGACAAGAGAAGGGGAGGGAGGAGAATAGGCCTTATTTTACCAACATCCACCTGTGGCAAGTTTGGGCAGTGCCTAGGTAGACGAGAGAGATAAGAGACGGGAGGAAGGTGGAGCGAGCCAGAATCTGTCGGCCAGCAGCCAGCCAGAGCAGCAGCAGGTGCCCAGGGAAGTAAGAGAGGATGTCAGAGACATTCCGCTGCAGGCTAGAGGGACGCCAGGTTCATGGGTACCACTGTCAGGGAAGAAGAAATGGAAGGTGGGTGGGGAGTAAAGGCGGTTTGAAATACGGCTTTTAGCGGTAGGAGGCGGTAGGTAGCCGGGCTCGTGGTTCTGAGGCTGGGCATAAGAGCCAGTGGCAGTCGTTGGCCATGGACATCTTGGTAATGGAGGACAAGTGAAGGGAGGGAGGAGGTGAGGCCTTTAGTATCCAACATCCACCTGTGGCAAGTTTGGGCAGTGCCTAGGTAGCGCAGAGGATAAAAACAGTACAAGATACAACAGTAATGTAGGTAGTAGTAAGTAAGTGCATACATTCATAAAACCTATACATAATTATAATTTAAGATAATGATAGGTGAGTTTGAGGAGAGGGTTGGATTTAGGGGAGAGAGAACAAAAGGAGGGTAGTATGGAAACCAGTAGTATGACCTAGTTCCCCACAGAGGCTACACTTACTTTCATTTAAACAGGATGAACTAAAGTGACCCAATTCCCCACAAATCACACATCTGGCTAAGTCACATATGCTACTTAGGTGTTTCAATGAACCACATTTATAACACATTTTCTGTTGCCCTGCATAAAAAAGAATACCCCTATCCCGACCTAAAAAAAATGAATTTGGTAAATGAAGTGGACCAGTTTCATTAGTGTGCAACATCACTTTAACTTTCCAACCCCCGGTCCAGATATTTTCAGAGGCAAGAATCGCCACAGGATCTTCCAGTAAGGTGCAGCGATGTTTCAGCCATATGAATAAATGCTGAACACTTGTCCCCTCATTTCTGAAGAGCACCGTAACAACCTTATGAGAAGGTTTAGACAAAGGAGTAACAATAAATGGAGACCATAAGGAGGAGTTCTTCAACTGATTATATTTTACACAAAATCTCTCTAAACCCCGGACAGTTTTGAAACTAATGTCAAAGGTTGTCTCTCCAGAGACATGTATCAGTGCATATAGTTCTGTAGCAATAAACTTCATTGAGTTTTTTAACAGAGTCCTGGCCACAATGTTTCTATCCAGAGGAGAGTCCATCCCTCCTGTATAAGTTAAGCGAACCGCGTTATGCCTCTTAGCAGGATAGATAGCAGTTTTAAATAGATAGACAAAGGATTTTGGTGCAGTTTTGTTAATCAGGTTTAATGGTCTCTGTGGTTCGAACAAAGTATCATTAGTATTGACCTCCAGATCCTGCGGAGGGAATGATGACTGTTTCAAAAAAGGCAACACAGGGTTTTGAGTGAGAGCTAAATCTGTAGGCACCTCTAAATCCAAGCTGTTTATTGTGGCTGCCAGTATTTGTGCACTAGAAGTAGGTATAATACTTGGAGAATCACCTGAAATCCACTTGCCTGAAGTCTTGTCAAATTTCCAGACTGCATTTTGTAATGCTGAAGGAAATTACCAGGTGGATGTTCCCTTCGTATGAGCCGCTGACTCCACAATGCTTCTTAGGCCAAGCCCTTCTGGGCTTGTGATTGCCATTCCTGACATTGTAGCAGTGGGGGGCAATAAGGGAGCTGGATTTTCAAGCAGACCGGCTGTTTCTGCAGCTTCCATGCTTTCTGCCCAGCTCTGTGGCTCCATCATAGGACCAGGTGTATCCTTCTGATTTAGCTGACTCGGTTTGGCAGTCGGACTGCTGCTGTCAGAGCATAATTGTCGCAGAGAAAATTCAAGTTGTGCCATTTTGCAAAAAAAATCACGTTTAACCACAGCAAAGTTTTGTTGCCATACTCTTTCTTGTTCCAACATGCACTTTGCAATTACAGGATTCTGGTCCCTTGGAACTCCAGCCACCAGCTCAGAATCGGAATCACTTGGTAAGTTAGGAATCATTTCAGGAAAACATACGTGAATTAAATAACTTACAGGGTCAGAAGCTGTAGGAAGCACCATTTCAGAGTAAAGTTCCAAAGGTGAAGTGCAGGCAGACGGCATTTCCTCAATGTCCAACATTTCTGACGCAGGTAGCACAGTAGGAGCCAGCGCTTCTGTCATTTGACTCACGCCCGCCATCTTGCTCAGCAGCCAAATAGCTAGAGGGTTCCCCTACAGTAGAGTAGGAGAATTTCCCTGGTGTCCTGGCCAAATTTCTCCCATTCACTAAAAATATCACCAACAGCTTAATCTGGTTCAGTTTCAGTTGCTTACCATCTGTATCCCCCCTCCCCCGGTCGCCCATGAAAAAGGGACTTCTAGGCCCAGTAGGCTTACCGGGACAACAAAATCCCAAAATAAATAAATAATATATTCCTCACGTGACACCATATCCTTCTGGAGGTTATCTCCGACCATACGATCTCTACCCATGGCCACCACCCCTTAATAGCTTGGAAATCAGATTTTATGGCCTGGAACAATGCCCCCTTGGGAGTTTCTCCCAAATCATTCCCCTCCCCCACATGGATTACCAAGAGATCTGGTGTGCCCCATATCAACTTTAACTCCTCAATCTGTGGTAAGAGGTGGGCCCATTTCATGACCCGAATTCCCTTCCAGCGGACTTGAGTTGTTTCCAGGCCCCTCTGAAGTTGCTTCCCTCCCGGCGTGGTTGCCGCATATCTTTCAGCCTAGTAAATGAAAGAGTGTCTTAATATCCAGATGTTCCTCCTGCGCCCTCCTGCCAAATAATAGAGAAGACAAATTGATCATTTTAATTCCTGACATACCTTTTATAGCAAGATGACCTCCATCCACCTACTACCTTGATTTTGTCCTCTGACCTCCCCTTTGCTGCTGTTTCTGAAGCTGCCCCAATCCTGAAGGAGTTGGGGGGGGGGTGAAGTCCCTGAGATACAAACCTATGAAACTCAAGCTTTTCTTTAACACTCCACCTACCTGGTGTGCTGTGACCAGTGTCCCGTTCCCATGTATAAAGCACTGTCCCTTCCCTGCTGCCTGGATGCTCCTAAACTCTTCCGTTACCCTTACTGCACAACCTCTGTCTCCACCCTTGCGCCATATCACCACCTTTGTTCCCCGGCCCATTTGGTCCATCCTGGACCTCCTTAGCTAAATCACTAAGCTCTTTCCCAGAAAAGAGACCTTGCTTGCCCGCAACCTGCCTTCCGAGTCCGCCTTGTTCTTGGTGACAACCTCGCTGAGCCTGAATGCCCTCTTTGCCATGACTGTGAAAACTGTGCGAAAAAGACAGGCCTCATTGGCTGAATCACAAACCGCCCTTAAAGCTGACACTATCCTGATTAAGATTCCTCCGTGATGGGTTTTCTGCCATCCAAGAGAGGCTCCTGTCCCTTCTGTTACCCCAATAACATCTGCTTAACCCTCTTGGCCTTGTTAGGTTCAGGCCATCCCCTTGCTCTGCAAACCCAAGCTATGCCGGCAAGTTGTACTCCCATGGTGGAAAAAGCCACACCTTTGTTCCATCAATCCACCATAAACTGCATTACCTGGTCATCTGAGGGGGGGCACACTTACCTCCATGCCCTGCTGCCCCCAAAACTCCTGGAAGACTTCCCATGTTCCCTCATAAGCCTTCAGCATGCTAGCTGACTAGATGTGACACAGCATTCGTGATCTTGCCACCCAGTCTCCAATAACTGCTCCAGTACCCATGTTTCCACCTCTGCAGCTCTGGGGGCCAACTCTTGGAACCTTCTCATCTGAAAATGGGAAAGACTGTCAGCGATGTCATTGTTTACTCCTTCCACGTGCTTGGCTTTAAAAGTTAGGTTGAGCCATTGACCCGCCAACAGTAACTGCCGCATTACTCGAGTGACCGTGTCTGTTGACCCCAGCTTCCTAATTATGACCTCCACCACTGCTTTGTTATAACACCAGAATACCTTCTTATCTCACATCCTTTCCCCCCAACACCATTAGTGATACCCAGATGGGAAAGATCTCCAAGAAGTTGATATCCTTCGAAAGGCCCACAGACCTGCACTTCTCTGGCCAGTCTGCTGACATCCACTGTCTCTTAAAGTAAGCCCCCTTACCAACAGCTCCTGATTAAAGCTACCAACTTTCTGAGGCCTAAAACTGGGACAGTCCATCCTGACCATGACCCCCCCCCCACCATGTCACTTCCATGGGCACTGCCGCAGACAATGCTGCGCACAGTTACATTTTGCTGCTTGCTCTAGCCATGTCGCCCCACAGTAACAACAGTAGCATACATTCGGATTAGAACAATACATCATTCAGCTGCAGCAAGTTCCAAATCATGATATATATAAAGCTCATTAGAAGCAAACCTGCGTTAAATTGTGATAAGACATTTGAGCTGCATGCGTTGCTCCTCCCGACAGTTCCATCCAACCCACTTACTCCCATCTCATTTGCTGAGCAAATTTCACTTCAAAGACTCTCACCACCACTCCAGATTGTTTTCACACACTTCCCTACAGCTGATCAGGTTCAGGTAGCTTAGTTCCCTGCTGCCGGTCTCTTCTCTGTCTAGGAGTCCCTCGCAGCTGCTGGCAGGCAGATGTCCACATGTACTTGTTTGCACTACTACCAAGTCTAATCTAACAGGAAGGAACATGCTTGCAGGGCAATACTGGCCCAGGGGTTGAAGTTGCAAACTGCTGTCCAGCCCGAGCAGTGCCACAGTGGTGCTGAAATAACTGTCACTCACGGATTAGCAGTCAGCAAAAAAGGAAAAGGGACACAACTGGGACAAGTAAGCAATAACTGGGACAATAGTGACATTTTGCAAAACTTGTGGGGACACTGGGACATGCTGCCTAAAATAGGGACTGTCCTGGGAAAATAGGGGCTGTTGGTAGCTTTGCTCCTGATGCATCAGTGTAAAGTTCTAAATCTGCAGTGTCCACCCATTCCTCTTGCCAGAATGACAAACCATTAAACTCTTCCAAGAAGGTATCCCAAATAGCTAAGTCCTGCTTTATGCCCTTGTTGATGTCCACCCAGTAGTGAGGCAATCTAGCTGTTCCCATAGCCCTGGCCAGCCTCCTAGTGAATGCCCTCCATGGATCTATTGCCCTGCAGGTGAAATTGAGGTGCCCCAGCAGCTGCTGGACTATTGCTAACAGCACCCTCCTTCTCCCCATGACTGCCCCAATAAACTTTTCAGCTTGTTCACCTTGCTAGCCGGCAACTGAAAACACTGCAATTCTGTGTCCACTTTAATCCTCAGGAATTCCAGAGTCCAGGCCAGGCCCTTACTTTTGTCTGCTGCCAGCAGGATACCTACCTCTTGGCACATGCCCTGGAAATCTGTTAACATCCCCTCATCCCCTCAACCTCCTCCTTGCTATTGCCAATCAGTAGGAAGTCATCCAAATAATGCATGACTCACCAGTGCCCATACCTGTGCCAGAAACCCCACTGTACCCACACACTAAAAGCCTCGAATGTGAAGCATGCAACTGATCTGCCCATGGACGTGGCTTTGTCAATTTAAACCCCCCATTGAATTGGAAACCCAATAAGTCCCAGTCCTCTGACCTCACTGGCAACAGTCGGAAAGCAGACTCTATGTCCGTCTTTGCATGCCATGCCCCCGCAACACCCTTATCAAGCTAACCACCTGGTCTAATGATGCGTAGAATGCTATATGCATCCCCTCTGGTATACCATCATTTACGGATGCACCCTTTGGGTAGGACAAATGATGTATCAGGTGGTACTCGACCACCTGCTTTTTAGGCACTATCCCCAAAGGAGACACTCGAAAATCCGCACATGTTGAATCCTTAAATGGTCCCTCCACCCTACCAGCATCCAGCTTTTTCTGGATCTTCCTCCACACAGTCTCTTCCTTCCCCTTAGTGGACCTCAAATATTTTGCCCTCAACCCTTTCCTCTCTCCTTGGAAAGCCAAGGAGAATCCAGGTACAAAGCCCTCTCACAGCAACAAACCTACCTTTTTATCCAGGTAGTCCAATGTCCATTTCACCACTACTGCTACTTTTATGGGGGTCTTCGCCAGCAAAACCCCCACCTGCCAGATCCCTCCTCGTCTCTGTCAGTTTCAACCGTAGTTGACAAAATTCCCTCCCGCTTCGGGCTCCCCTGCCTCTCCCCTCGATATCCCCAGGCCTTTACCCACCCCCCCTGAAAGGACTGATCAGTATACTGGTGGCCTCCCCCGTTCTCCCCTTTGAACCTGCATTTCAACACTGGGTGTTGCCCAGCAGAATTAATTATTTTTTTGTCGACTTTATTTATGCTCCTACCTCACCATCCCTAGACTCTCTCCAGTGTGGTTACTGGAGCTCCAGCTTTCTCCCGCCCTTTCTGAATTCCATCTCGCCTTCCTCTGATGTGGCTCACCCTCACTGCCCAGACTGCTTGACCCCTCAGCTCTGAGTCTCCTGGGGTGGGACCTCCAACTTCTTCCCTGGCGCACTATCTAGAATCTGATAAAGTGGCCAGACAGCGAGGGATCAGAGGAGGCAAGGGACCTGACGGTGGGTGTGGAGTCCTTGAACCCACCATCGCCTGCCAGGGATAGGGTTATTGTCCTTAGTTCCTCCCCTATTGACACAGAAGTGCACTGGCTTCAGTGTATGAGGGGTATGCTCCCACACCCCACAGACCCCTACCGCAGCCAGTACCCCATTGGCTAAGCTGGCCAGTGGTGAAACATCCCCAGCCACCACCAGGAACCACTGCCAGGCGAGGAATCCCCTTTTAACCCACCCCAGGAGAGGAGAACAGTCTTCCGGATGCTCAATCCTCTTTCTCCCTTGCTGACTCCCAGTGGCCTGAGCTCACTCCCAAACTTAGGTCACCTGCGTGGTGCGAGGTGTGGCATCCAGTGCCTCAACCCTCAACACCACAGGGCCACCCTATCTCCAAACATTTTGAACATACTTATCTGAATTTGCAATTAGCCCAAGTGCATAAGGCTTTGTTAAAACTCCTCCAGATCTTGGCCACAGGGGCCATTGTTGTCTCTTTCCCCCCTTCTGACCTCCCACTGAATTGTCCTGATAAGGTCATGACCCAAAACTCAGAGTGGTTGCAGTCCCATCTCAGATCCCCCTTTGCTGCCATACTGTGTCTGAAGGCCTCATCGTATTTTCACTACCAATATCCCTTCTGTGCCATATAGGCATCCCTGATAATGGCCGTATAAGTCAATAATGGTATGCACAGCTCCGGCTGCTTTTCTATTAAAATTGGGCTGAAAATCAAGAAACCAACCTGCCACATGTCTAAATGTTCCCCTTATACGTGATTTCCTCCTCTTTGTGTCCCACCTCTGCAAGAGCTACTGGCATTTCTGACTTACCCACAGACTCCTTCTGCTCATATTTTGGCCATTTCTTGATCTACCAGGCCAAAAATATCCATGTATTCCCCCTTCCATATTTTGTCCTTAGTGGATGATGGAATGTGATCCCCTAAACAATATCCCGCAGCCCATCATAAAGCTTCTTAATCCCCTTTCCTACTCCCACCTAACCAGTTTTCTCCCATTTTCCTTTCCTTAACTCTTCCAACACCCTTCCCATCTTCTCCAGGCCCTTGTCTCCGATATCTACTAAGAGACCATCTAAAAAGTCCTTCAAGTTCCCTTCGTCTGAGGGATTCTCATTATCCTTATCTGCTCTAGGTTCTCGGGGCTCAGGAGTGGGTTCCAGTACTGGTTCTGGTGCTGGATCAGGGGTGGCCTGACATGGGCATTTACCGCCCCCGCCCTTGCCCCATGGTCCTGAAGGCTCCTTCCATTTCTGAGCCTCCTCCTCCTCCTCCACCTCTTCCCTTTTCTGGACCTGGTCTATCAGATGGGTAATCTTCTACATCAGTGCAGCTGCCTCCTCTCAGCTACGCACTGGTAGCTGGTGCCTGAGGTCTTCTAGGAGCCATGTTATCATCTTCTTTTGCTAAACTGGGATAGCAAGACAAAAAAAAAAAACATTATTACAGGCAACTGGCTGCTCCCCTCTGTGTGCCTTCTACCCCCCAATAGCCATCCTATAAGTAGTTTATAGTTCTGCCTGTCACACTCTAAACAGGAAGGAGGAAGTATGTATTATTTATATATTTTTAATAGCCCTCATGGTTGCAGTCACTGCAGAATACACTGAACATCCCAACATGGAACATCCCAAAATGTGTTACACTATAATCTCCCTTATTTTTTTATGTATTTTTTTTTTAAAGTAGGATGGCTGTAGCCTCGGGCTTCCATCAGCTCTTAATGTACATGTAGCCTGTTGAATCTCCCACTGATGCAGTGCTGCTCTGATATCAGCTGCAGGAAATTCCTGGATGCTCCAAGATTTAGCCACCTGATACAAATAATCATTCAGGATTGTTTTGCCTAGCCCTTGCAAACTGGTGCTACTTACTAAAGAGAAAGGCTCTATTGCTCTTTTAGTGCACTTGTAAAGTCATGCATGGTTAATATCTGGGAAGAAAGAGACCTAGATTTAAGCTTTTAACCTTGATTCTCGTATTGCGACCTGTCTGGTCATCTACTGTATCAATCCATCTCCTCTGGTTGTTATGTGCACAGGTGGGGACCAGGTTAAAGATGAAAAATACTGTGTCTCAGCTGTGCTATCTGAACAACTAAGTGTAAATAACAAACTCCCTACCAGCATCAAAATCTAACCCTCCCATACATTGCAGTGGTTTTGCCACAAATGCCCGAAATTCCTGGCAATGTTTTATCTGTTTTGACCATGCCCTTGAAACAGCTGTGGAAACTGTCAGAAGCTGTCTCTCATTAGAGGGAGGCCTTCATGCACTCTGATGTGAAACGGGACCTCTTTGTTATGCTCCCCTTTGACACACGGTGGCCAACGTCCATTCTGCTGGGCCACCTCCAGTTTTGTAGGCCTCCTCCCGCAGTTCAAAAATGCCTACTCCATTCATCAGCACCTCCTCACCTGTGAGCCCACACCATCCAAACTCTACCCCTCCTTGGTCCCCCCACCCTGCAGGCTAAGAAACCAACTCCACTGAGCACCCAGTCCCCACCATGTGGAAGCAACCTCAAAACCATGTTAACAGTAATTGGAAACAAAAGGACAGCATAGCTGTAGGCCTCACCCACACCTTGTTCCTGCCTCTTAATCCCCCAGGCCTAGCCATGCGGCCATCTAAATGAACCCCACCTTACCTCAGTGTAATCTCAACTCACCAGATGATGTGCTAGAACAAAGTCAATTGAAAATCCTAGCAGAAAGAGGGAGAATTCAGGGCTGCAGAGCCTTAAGTACTACCTAAGGACCCCAAACAGCACCCCACTTAGCTCCTCCCCTTAACCAATCCTGACCCACCTGAGGCACCTGCATCCTCCCCAGGTGATGTCACCCACAATATCACTAGGCTCATCCTCTTCCTTGCCTGCTCCTTCCCCTACCCCCCTTCCCTCCTGGCTAGCCCCACCCTCTACCCTCTGTTCTCCATTTCCTTGGGCTGCCACTTGACAACTCAGGTTGCCTTTAAATGGCAACCCCATTTAAACCATTACAAAACATTTCCGAGGAATCTTTAAACACGAGAGGCTGGATTTACAAAGCTTTCAGAAGGTGCAAAACCTTCCTTTAGTCCCAAAAACTGCCATAGCTATAAAAAAAAGGGGAGATTGCTGTAAGTGCTATTCACAAAAACCTCCACAGCTGTGAAAAAAACACTACAGACTGTGGAAAAAAAGTGCAGCTGCGGAAGTCCCTGAGGAAACAAAGGTGTGAGATAAGTAAGACACATCCCCTGAAGAGCTATTCTCAGCCAAGATGTTTCCATAGTTGCAGAAAAAAATGTTGCAAACAGTGGAATGAGGTGTAACTCTCCCTCAGCAAACTCAGTAGTGCCCCAACAATTGGAATCAATTAAGGTGGAGATGAACCACAGGTACTAGCATCTCAGATAGTATAGCAGTGTCTGATGTTACAGCAACAAAAGCACACATTGCCATGCTATGGCAACAGGCAACAACCACCGGACCCAGTGCAGGCCATGACGGAGCCCCACAGGCAGTAGAGCCTGACCAGTCTACAGTGAGTGCTACCCCTGCAGGCAACAGGAACACCCCAGGGAGGGACCCTGCAGTAACGCTGGGCAAACTGCATGGCACACACATTAGCTACATAGTTCACCTCTATCTACTTTCATGTCGCTGTGCACTGTGTTGTTGTAGTGGTTTGCACTTCCTGGTTGCTATTTTCAGTGCTGTCTTATTCCAGGGCTATGTTTGTCCTGCACTCCCAGCCAAGTTTGCCCGGCCTCATTCCCATGCTATATTCAGAGGCTGTTTGCCCCAAGCTATTCCTTTTGAATATAGCTTGCTTTGTGCTCCGGGCTAAGTTTGTCCACTGGGCGGTGCTAATGCAGCCCTGGGGCAAAGTTTTGAATATCTGGCCCACAGTATCATAAGATCAAGAGATGGCAAAGTTATATTATTCCTGTACAGATCATATGTCCATTTCCATTTAGATTAAGTGTCTCAATTCTGGTGACTCTGCTGGAAAGCTGAAATAAGAAACCTGGAGTAGGTCCAAAGGAAATCAAGAAAAATAATGTATAGTATCACATATCTGTTATACAAGGACCACCTAAACGAGCTAAGATTAATGCCTTTAGAGACCAGACACATTAGGAGTGATCAGTAATTCCAAGACAGAGTTCAAAACCAGACTTGATAATTATATTTTAAATGAATGAAAGCTGAACTACTATTAACAATAGTACTATGGGCCAACGCCTTCATGCTCCCAAAATACCTTAGTATGAACCTTATTATACATAAAAGCTAACAGCATTAGGCCACTCACACCATTGCTGGTTTGTAAGTACTGTACTTTCTGTAACAATTTCTTAGAAAATGAAACAGCTGGTAGACTCTGCAACCCAATTCATAAACACAGTGAATGGACACTCACAGTGCACTTACATATCCTTCTGCCACTCACAGCATATTTGCTACTGTTACCTTGGCACACTCCATGACAGCAAGCAATTGTTTTTTGGGATGCTCATTCCTACTCATCCTGCAGCTTCCTATCTGCTACTAAATTCATACACAGTGTATCCCAAAGCACTTTACAAGCAATGATAGACTGGTAGTGAAGTGACTGAATGTGTAGTGGCGACCATATCACACATATCATCACCCACACACACAGCCTGGATAATTGCGTGAACCAGTTTATGGGTAGGGGAATGTTGGCCAGGATACCATGAATGTCCCCTATTCTTTGCAAAGAGTGCTCTGGGTTCTTTTACTTCCACCTGGACACCCACCAGGATGGGTAGAAGGGATCTCGGTTTAACATTTCATCCAAAGGACGGCACACCCCAGCAGTACAGCACCCCCCTAATACTGCACTCAGATGCCATCGATTATTAGATGCAAGTCCAATCCCAATGTGGGATGAGAACCCATGACCTTCTCGTCCAGAGGCAGATGTGCTACCAGCCGAGCCACGCTGACACCTAGTACATGAAATACAAAGTAAAGCACTTATTTTTTAATGCCCTGTTGAACCTTGTACTATACATTGCACCTTGCAACACAGCTACAGCAGCTTCACAATCATGATCTAGTGACATCTCTCTCTTTTTCCACAGTCACACTGACTCCTGCTGTACCTTGTTTGGGGGAAAATAAGTGAAGGCCTTTTGTTTATAAATAAAATACATGTGTGTTTTTGGGGAGGGGTTGCCAAAAGAAATATGTGTATGTGTTCCTCAGAGATAGGGGTGGGAGAAATGAGAAATGATGTGCTGCTGCTGAACTACAAATAAAAAAAAATCTACAACTAGGGCAACTACAGTAGACACAAGTTCTAAATCAATACAAAACAAGCATTTGTCAATGCCGAATGTTGTCGTGCTGGCACTGGCAGTGGGAGTGACATAGCTAGAGAGGCATAGTGCTGTGATTTTGTGAATGTGTCTCAAAAGGTGATTTTGCACAGTGAGCACACCATTGTGCTCCACAGCTGCAGAAACACATTTTGGGCAGGCTGTGAAAAATGGCAGCAGCTAGACTGTTGATAAGGAAATGTGCACAAATGCGGAGTGGTGAAAATGTGGCATGAAAATATTGCAGATAGACAAAGTTACAAGGGTGCGTGGAAACTGCACAATGAAAACTTGCAACACAGTCATTGTATGGAGTTTCGGCACCAAATGTTCAATATAGGCATTTTAGGACCTCTGCTCATGAATAGTGTCACCGTCATTTCCTCAAACTGTGCCATAAACTGATTTCGCACAGCGGCTGTGCAATTCTGTGCCAGACGTGCAAAAACACATTTCGGGCAGCTGGAGTGTTCATAAGGAGGTATGGAAAAATAACAATGATGAACAGCTGGAGTGAAAGTATTATAAATTCAGAAAGTCATGAGCGTGCGTGCAAACTGTGCAATGCACGCTCATAAAACACTCATTTTATTGACTTTCTTTCCCAAATTTTCAACATAGGTATTTTAGGACATCTGCTAATGAACAGTGTCATTGTCATTTTCATCGTGTGCCTCGAACACAGACCTTCCACAGCGACCATGCTATTCTGTGCCGGAACTGCAAAAACAGATTTTGGTCAGGATGTGAAAAATGACAGCTGTACTGTTCATTAGGATGTGCAGAACAATGGCATTGTAGAAAATCTGGAGTGAGAGTATTAGAAGTTTACGAACGTACGAGCATGCTTGCAAACTGCACAATGCACGCTCATAACACAGTCATTTTATGAAGTATTGTCACCAAATTTTCAACACAGACATTTTAGGACCACTGCTCATGAACAGTGTCACTGTCATTTTCGTAATGTGTCCTGAATACTGATTTCGCACAGCGAACAATCTATTGTGTGCCAAAAGTGCGAAAACACATTTCGGCAAGGATGTGAAAAATGACAGATGTACAGTTCACAAGAAGGTGTAGTAAAATGCCAAATTTGAGAATCTGGCATGAAAATATTGTGAATGCGCTAAGTTACGAGCATGCATTGCGAAGTCGCTATGCACCTCGTAAAACAGTCATTTTATGAAGTATTGTCACCAAATTTTCAACACAGGCATTTTAGGACCTCTGCTCATGAACAGTGTCACTGTCATTTTTGTAATGTGTCCCAAACACTGATTTCATACAGCAACCGTGCTATTCTGCGCTGGAAGTGCGAAAACACATTTTGGGCAGGATGTAAAAAATGACAGCTGTACGGTTCACAAGAAGGTGCGGTAAAATGCCAATGTTGAAAATCTGGTGTGAAAATAATGCGAATATGCTAACTTATGAGCGTGTGTTGAGCAGTTGCTACGCACGCTTGTAAAACAGTCATTTTTTGGATTTTTCCCACCACATTTGCAACACAGACTTTTTGAGATCCCCTCTCATGAACAGTGGCACTATCATTTCATTACTCAGTCCCAAAATGTGATTCCGCACAGTGACTGTGAAAACACCTTTCAGGACTGAATAACGCCATGACAGTGCAATAATTCATGAGAAGGGGTCTCAAAAACCCCATGTTGAAAATTTGGGGCCAAAATTCCCGAAAATGCCCGAGATATGCATTAAAGTTGAAAACCCCCTATTCATTCCATTATACAGCTTACCAACATTGCCTCAGTTCGCGGTTGTCTTTGAAGAGTGCAGACGTATTCCCGGCCCACAGAAGGTCATCGCACCGGACTCCAGAGGTAAGTATGGGGTGACAGAGGGTGAGAGGAGAAAGGGTGCACAGTGGGTGGGTGCAGGTAGGGGGATGGGGGCATCGAGACGATGAGGGACCGTTTTCATTTTACAGGTTAATAAAAAACAGAAAAAAATTGCGGGACAGTTTTCATTTTGCAGGGCATATGGTATGCTGGGGTGGGCTCCCAGCATGCCACCTAACTGTTTTGGGGGGGTGTCAGTAGCCGATGGGGATTGGTCACCCCCGACGGCACAGAAAGAAAGCAGGGGGAATGCGAGCTGAGGGGGATTGGGCACCCTCAGCATTCAACAATTGGAGGTTTTGCCGATAGAGGGCTCTCTGTCGCAATAATAAAGACGGGGGGCACGAGGCCAGGATTGGGCACTTCCTTTGCATTCAACAATTGGGGTTTATGCTGATGGGGAGGGCTCCCCATCAGCACACAAAGACAGCAGGGGGTTTAACCGACAGGGGGATTGGGCACCTCAAGTTGGCAGACATTAGCGGCCGCCCGCTACCGACCATGCACATAATGGCAGCGTAGCATGGTTGTAGGGAAAGGATCGCTGCATCTGACGCAGCTTTGCTCGGATTGCAGTGCACCTTTCAGCTGTGCTCGCCTCATTATGTATGCGTGGCATGGTGTGGCGCCGGGCATGCAGGCTGATTGGGAATGCCGGATGCACCATTGGCGCGTGCCCTGCATTTGCCAAACAGCGACCGCGCCTTTAAAGCTGCACTGTCCCGTTATGTTGGCTGCACAAGCGCGCCAACATAAAAAGGCAATAAGTTCCAGCAGTGGAAAGAACTATTTCAGGAAAACCCCACATAAACATTTTAATTTATGTATATTTAAAAATGTATACTTTAATTTCTGAAAACTTTTAAATAAAAGAAAAACATTATCTAAGCACAATAAGACACTCTGGGGCTGTGCATAGTGCTGCAATTGCTGCATTTTCAGGGTCTGAAGTTACTCAGCCTGTGGCCTTGTGCATCACTATGCCCCTGGCATGCAGGTGTATCAGCACAATGCTAACCCCATCATGTCTTGTCACTTATTTAGAAAATTGACTTTTTATTTTTTTTCATTATGTATTTTATTTTATTTTTTCCCCCCAATTTCACCTGCCCCCAGTCCCGGAGTGGACGCGCATGCCTTGTTCCAAGACACCCTCCTGATTTGCCACCCTGTCCTGCCTGTGCTTCCACCAGACCTTCACCTGGTGGCAGCAGAACTATGGGGGGTGACAACCACCCCAGGAGAGAAGAGCTGCCATTAGTCACTCCATCCTGTTCCACCCCCCCATGCTTGCACCCCGACGACCCGAGGGCATTCCCGAAGTCGGATCACCGGCGTAGCACGATGTGTGGAATTCTGTGCCTCAACCCTCAGTTCCACCAGGCCAGAAGTAAATGGGCTTTTCATTTGCTGGGTTCTGTTTGGCTTTTAACCCTGCCAGGGGGATACATTAATTTTCAAAAGACACCCAGCAAATAAAAAGTACCAGTCACCTGACTCCATCACCACCTAAAGTGTCCTTGTCCCCATTACAATACCTAGGCAACCTCACTACACTGGAGCTAGTGAGGCCACACATTCAGTTGACTGGAAAAAGCATTTAAAAAAAAATTTACATGTCAGATAATCTGTCAGTTAACTTTGATTTAGCCAGCATACTGAATGTTGACAGACTACTTAATGAAGAAGAGGAGACACCTCTTCCAGCCAAAATAAGCTGTCCTGAAGAAAAAGAAGTGAGAGACTTGTGACAGTCAGTCAGTCTGAGCTAGGCAAAATAGAAAGAGGCAGGCAGGAGGAAAACACACTAAAAAAACAAAATGGGCTCTGACAGTCTTCGAACACTGTGTTGCCCATAGCAACACTGATGAAGACTGCCACAGAATTTCCTTTGACAAACTTAACAGCCTTCTCCAATGATTTTATGCTGCGGTTAGAGCAACCAACTGGCAGGAGTACTCCATTACTGGCTATGGTGCTATGCAGGTGGGAATAAACCACCACTTCAGCAGCACAGAAATCCGATGGACAGTCAGCATCATTAGTGACCCACAATTTAGGAGCTCCAACAATGTGTTGCTGTTCGTACTAAAAAGACTGTGAAAGGAATACAAAGATACATCAAGCCACTATCTGCCATAACCAAAGCTGACCTGTCAACATTCAGAAAAAACCTGTTATCCCCTGAAACCGCACCTGATTTGGTAGACAAAGTGTGGTTTGATGTCTAGCTACACATGGCCAGGTGTGATCAGGAGGGACCATCTGAAACATGACCAGAGATTCCTTCATGATCAAAGCAGATGACAGTGGCACAAAATACATTACACTGTCATGCAATGAACAGATGAAAACCCACGAAAATCCACAGGAACAGAACAAAGAAAACACTCATGGCTGTATCTACGAGGAGCCAGGAGACTCACTGTCCCATGTGCGATCATTCGAGAAGTTCCTCTCTAAAACACCACCAGAAGCAAGGGCATTTTACTTTCACTCCAGAAGGCTACCACTAGAAGTCTTAAACAGTCAAACATACTGGTTCACATGTGAGCCAATGGGGAAGAACTACTTGGGATCCTTACTGCCAAAGTTAAGCAAGAAAGCAAATTTGTTACAGCGCTACATAAATCAGAGCATTAGAGCAACCTAACAAGCCACCTGGAAGTCCAGCCAGCCCTTGCATTGGATGACAGAAGAGCAGATACAGCAGAACACAAGTAGCAGCAGCCTGCCACCTAGTGACGAGAGAAACATTGGGACACAAAGCATCTTCAAGCCATCCAACTGTACATTTTACTGTCCCATTAAATTTGTTAGTTAAAACAAAGTCTATCCTCACCATTTTATTATTTTGACTACAACCTAACGTTCATGAGTGCTAGAGTCTGGTTCCAAAGCATTTCTGTTGTTTTCAAGTCTCCCTAAAAGGTACTGTTTTTCTCTCTTCTTAATATTAAACAGAGAAAGAAAAACTATTTATTTTCAAAATAAAAAAATGGATTATGTGTTTTCTTTCTACAGTTAGCCCATTTTCTAACTGCAATAATATCCTCAAGGGTGGCCAGTATAGGCAATACCTGACTTCCAGGGGCTATAAGGCCCTCCGCCTGCGACGTCAGGCCTCATTACATCCCTGGGTGATCTGGTATTGCTCAATACTGCCCACCCTTTTGGGTATTATTACATGTGTATTTGTGTAGGTCTCAGTTCATGGAACCAGGAATTTGGACTTTGTTCTTTGTCACTGTATGGAATCAGAAGTCTAACCAGTACTCTGACAGGCTGACAGCTTATGATCAGAGTTCTGAATCCATGCTGTGGCATAGTCAAAACTCCATATTCCTGGTGTTGTCTGTAAAAAGAAAACAGTAAAAAACAATTTACAGTTATAATTTTTATTGAGGTGCAGTTAATACAGATATCATTTGGGGGGTTAAGAATATCATTTCTTAAAATTGGAACAATAAAAACAGCTGCAAATTTGCAATCATTTCCTGTTCCTGTTTGACACTCTTTGTCAGTTGAGTCCTACAATGTATCTTTTGTCATTTAGTGAAAGAACACCCCTCTATCAAACACCAGTTGTGTAGAACTCTGTGTTATGATATTATGGGCCACAAGCACTACAGTATGCAGCTTTTCAACTGCTTCTTGAGAACTGTTTGCCGTGTATCAGTATAAAGCTCTTTCATCCATTTTTATTTATTTTTGCAATAGTATTAAGTTATAATGACATATACTGTATCTGCAGATGCAATATTTACAATCCAAATAAAATTGAAAACTCCTTTAAATGACAATAGAGTCATCTGGAATGCAACACTCTTATCACAGTTTCAGTCAGTGACATAGATTCATAGTTAGCAAAGACAAAAAAGATGCTAATGCCCACCTAGTTTGTCCAACACTACTCAGCAGCTACAGTAACTCTGTTTGCAACTTTGTTCTCTGTATATCTGTCCATGATTCTTTTAAATGCAGGTAATGATTCACTATTATACTTTCTTGGGCAGATAGTTCCATTTTGATATGATGCATGCTGCTGAATACTGCAAGACAACAATGCAATCCAAGGGGGGGGGAGTTACTCAAATTTGTGACAAAAAGCATGACATGCTTATATCACTGAGCATTGTATCCTGGCTACCTCTGCTGTACATATGTTGTAGTTCTCTACTTTACCCTCCATTTCCTAAATGTTTTTGCACATTTGAAACAATCATTTGTCAATACCAATGAGGTTTGGTTGCATGTTTTAATAATGCAAATGCGATGTGAACAAAGGCGATATAGAAGTAATGAGAAGTGTTTAGGTGGCAATGCATCTGAGGTCCATTGGGTACTGTTAGAGGGTTGGGAATAGAGCCAAGCACAACAGCAGAGGAACTGTTCCTGCTTCTCAGAAGCCCCCCAACCCGCCCTCATGGCTCACATAAGAATCCTTATCTGTCCAGAGAGGAACTACCAAAAACATTATTGAATGACTGCTCACTTCAGGAGGACCAACTCATTTAACAACAGCCCAAACTTAGACTAGCCCAGAGGAGATGTAACATCATATTTCTAGTATGATCCTGCTTCTACTGATTTTCACAGCTGGGTGGACTGGAGCACTGGGAGGTTAAGTGACTTTCTTAGTGTCACACAGTGAGTATTTGGCTGTAGCAAGTTTTGAACCAAGATCTCCCAATTCCAAATGGTTCTCTAACCACTAAGCCATGCTGCCTTTCAGGTTTCCAAGATAGGCAGACAGCTGCCAGCAATTGTTTTTTGTTACAATTGATTTAGCCAGGATAGACCAGCTAAGGTACAGCATCTTGTTTACACTGAAGTAACATTTTTATCAATTTTTGCAATGTTTGTAACTACTGTAGAACAGCCCAGCTGGGTTGCAGCATGTCATTTCCTTTTTTTTTTTTGCTGTTAATCAGATTTTTATTAAATTTTATTCACATAAACAATACAGAAAGACAATTCAGGAATACTGATACATACAATGAATGGCAAGGAACAAAGGCCAACAGGGCCACCCCCATATGGGTTGGGGGGCAGCCTTTCAGGGTGGTCTCAGCGGTCCATCTTACAAAGCGGAAATTTCATGTATGCTTCCCAAATGATCTTGCAGTCAGCTAAGGTTCCTTTAGCAATATGTGACATTTTATTAAGGATGGTAAGATGGTTCACCACAGTTGTTCATTCAGAGACTGAAGGGATTTCTTGAGTTTTCCATTAATGGAGAAGGAGCCCCTTAACCTCAACCCCAACAGCTAAGAGTCACTCAAGTGCCTCCTTTGAGGGAAGGGGGATTCCTTCAGACAGACCTAGAAGAAACATAGAGGAGGAGAAAGGATGTGGAAAGTCTAAGATGGATAAACAGGAGAAATGTATCCCTTTCCAGAATACTGGCCCCCACTGGGTGTTTTACAGTGCCAGCGTTCTTTCATCAATAGTCATTAGACCATTAGCTCTCAACTGTGTTGGAGTCTGGTACTATTGATTAAGAATTTTGTTCTGCAAAAAGCAACACTGGCCATCTATACAGGCCTAAGGAGCTAACCTGCAGGAATGTGACCACTCTGTGTCTGATATGGGGCATTACATGGAGGATTTACAATTCATTTTAGCTTTAAGAGTGGGGCCTGGGATGTTTTTCTAGATGAAATGGTATATGGTACTCAAACAGCATTTGGGTTTCTTTAAACAGTGAACAAAGGGGGGTGGTCTACCATCATAGATATGTGATATTGTCCTTTGTGCATCACAGGGTAGAGTGAATTCTGGAGCTGCAGGAACCTTCAAAAATCCATCTGAAGATTTGAATCAATAAAACTGATTACTTAGAAGCAGTTATAAAGACTGAAGATGTGTATGTGATAGAAATCATAGAGACCTGGTTGAATTTGAATGACAGTTGGGATAAAGAGTTCAACAGCTATATGATTCTAAGAAACGACAGACAGCAACAAGAGGATGTGGGATAGCATTCTTGATTAAGAATGACCAACAATTAAAGTAGAACTGATCTAAACCCACAAGTCTTTTCCACAGTAGTAGCTCATTTTTACAGCTGTGGGTAGAGCCTACAGATGCTTTGCTTCTTCTGCTCCTAAAATGGCCAGTCATGGTATGCTTCCATTGGACTTTTGGAAGTATCCTTCTGAAAGTCCAACAGACTGTGGAGCACTTCACCACAATCAACTGCTATGGAGTAACAGCCAAAACAGCAGCATTATTTTGGCTGTTACTTCCGCATTCTGGGACACAAACTGTGCATGCGTGCCTCACATGCATGTGCAGTTTCACCAGTGCCACCATCTTGGCAATGGCAGAATGCCATTCATTGTAAGTATCCATGTACAAGTGTCATACATGCCTAGTTGCATCACTGCCGCCATCTTTGAAATGGCAATTGGCGGCACTTGGTGGCACTCAGCAGTGCTCCTTTGCCAACTTCAGAAGCTTGCCACAGTCATATCGGTTCTGGCTAGAGGTTGTTAAATACTGGTTCCAGTTCTGCTACTGTTCTATCGCTATAGGCTTTTTACTTGTCCTAATAGTTGCTTCTAATTTACACACAGGTAGTGATTATTATTTTAGATCTGTATAATATAGTTTATATCCTTGCTCATCTCTTCCATTGTTGACACAATACATCCATGTTCTACAATACAACTCTGTTGTAGAGAGAGATATAAACTACATAGCACAGTTCCAAAATGCTACTTAACATTGAGTGTAAATCAGAAACACTTACTGATATACTAATACACCCCTATGTATGGGAAAGTAATAGAAATGGAATCAGTATTTGAAAAATGGTTTTTACTATGAAAATTTGTTTTCTTTTTTTTCTTTTTGGTTTTTAAATGAATGCATGCATTGGACATTACACTGCATACAACCAATTCAACAATAGGAGTAGAGTCAATGTCATAAGGCCCGAGTTAAAATGAAATATTAATAGTTTAGTATAAGTGAAACTTTTTCCAACCAACCAACAATTTGTACAGCTTAATTAATTTCATACGTAATGTCAATAAGAGTAATATAATTATCTGATTCTGAGTTAGCCCCCATCCCTTCACTCAGCTTAGGTGAATCAAAATATCTGGTGATTTTGAAATTTTTGCAAAGGAAAACCACATAACATTGTATAGGCTCAAGTTACTGCTTTTAATGTAATGGACTTTTTCTGATCGATTAATGGCAACCATATGATTAAACCATGTAATATACTCCGGAGGGGTATTGTTCTTCCATTTTTGTAGGATGCACTTAAATGCTGTAATCACTCCTAATCTGATTAAACGTTGTTGATAGAGTAACAAATTGTCCAAAGGACCCCATGGCCCAAAATCATCCATGCCAGTTTTTTAGGTAGTGGCTTATTAGCTACTCTAGACAACAGCATATACAAGATTATTCTCTACCATACATCCAGCAGTGGGCAGATAATTAACATATGCTGAAATGTGCCAATATTATTAGAGCATCTAGGACATACATTGAAGGATGTTGAAATCATCAGTTTAATTGATGAGGAGTATAATATATCTGATGTATGATATTAAAATAAAGGGGTTGCATTTGTGTTGATTTAAGCCCAGTTTTACTAATGTTAATGATATTAGACAACTGTGACCATGATATATTGACTTTCGATTTTTCCTCACATTTATTTTTCAGTTGAATCGAGTTGTTTCCATTATGTTTTCAAAGACTTCTGTACATTTTTGAAAATGTTTTAAGGGGTTAGGATTGGCTAGTATTATTCCCAAATCTTCAGATAACATTTTTGTTTATTTATTTATTCCTTTGTTAACCGGTAAGAACACTGGACCAAGGCCCTTTTTCAGGTCTGAACTGGGTATAATACAATATATAAAATACAAAATAAAAAACACAGCAACATATACAAATAACATCAACATAACTAACTAATACATTTAAATGCAGATTTCTGCAATAAATACTTTTTTAACATAATCTTAAAACATGGAAGAGAAGTTGCTGAACAAATTGACACAGGTAAAGTATTCCAGTGTGAAGGAACTGCTATAGAAAGGGTACGTAAACCAGCCTTACAACATGAGGTAATATTTAATAATAGGCCATTGGCAGATCTAAACTTAGAAGGAACTGAGCAAGCAGAAATCAAAATACTTAAAAGAAAACAGAGATTTAAAAATAATAGCTTTAAAAGTAACACTTCTTAAAAAAATCAATTATTGATCTAGGGGACAACCAACTTAACTGGATATAAAGATCACAATGATAGGTTTGAATATGAACAGATAAAATAATTTGACAGATGTTACATGTAACAGTCAAAGTATTCAGTTCTTTAGTACCTAAATTAAATAAAGATCAGAAACATAATCAAATTGTGGGAGAAGTGAATCTATTGTAATTGATTTCCTAGTTTCAACTGAAAAATAAGATTTAAACTTATAGAGCAAACCAAGCTTCTGATTACTATTACAACTAACAAAATTAACCTAGAAAGAAAAGGTTAACCCAGGATCTAACAAAACCCCCGAGTAGTTGAACTGATGGATCTGTTCAATCTTGGTACCATAATTATCCTGTAGCAATAAACTGCAGTTATCCTTAAGCTTAGATGGCACGCCAAATAACGTAGATTTTTTTTTCATTTAGCATCATTGAATTATTAGTAAACCAGTAACACATATCTCCAAAATCTTGTTTCAAAGTAGACGATAACTCAGGCAAAAAATTAGCCTGAGAAAAAAGAATTAAATCACCTGCATAAATGATTGAGTCACAAAGTTTACATCACTGGGGTAGTTGATTGACAAATAAAGGAAACAACAAGGAGCCCAAGATGGACCCCTGAGGAACCCTACAATGAATTAAAGAAATGTGTGATTCAGCTGAACAAATGTTAATACATTGTGAACAGTTCAACAAATAGTCACCAACTCAAGTAACAACAGCATCATGTCATGCTTTAGTAAGCTTTTGGTTACAAAATATCTTAACTGAAGAAAACTATAAAATTGAGCATTTGAGAAGCCATGTCTATTTTTTAAGGTGTCAAAATCCCCCCCAAAAATGTTTTTCCTCTAGTAATTGACCCACGTCACTTAATCCATTTTTATACCACATTTTAAATGTCCTGTTTGTCAGGGAAGGGTCAAAGTTGCCTTTCAAGCATATGGGTGTATGTGTAGAATATTTCACCTGAGTATTAGACATATTTAAAATGGAATCTCTGATTCTGGCCAAAGTATTGCTTCAAAATGTAGTGCCCTTAATTTTTTTCCTGTAAGGCCCTGCATAGAAGACATGTTTTATATTTCAGTTGAACTCTGAAAGGTTTCCATTTGTTTTGAAAGATCTGAACATTCTGTTAGGAACCCATTATGGGCTATAACTAGGTTGTCTGCATAATAATACATTCTAAAATTTGATAATTAAAGTCTCCCTTCCTCCTGAGCTATGTATGATTTATTCATTTTTAGGTGAGGTATTTCACTCTTTCAAAGAAGTGTTTTTATTATTATTTCCAACCGTCTAAAGAAATCATGATTTAAAATAATAGGGATGTTCTAAAATGCAAAAAGACGTTTAGGCAACACATTCATTTTAATGCTGTTGATCCTACCCATCACTGTTAAAGGCAGGGAATCCGCAGCAGAAAATTACTGGATGAACTCCAGTGTATTTCCAATTTCAATTTATTTTACTAGTTCATTCCACACACATAGATGGTGACAGCTTTGTGATGTCACCACTTTCTCAGGCCTCACTGTGTTGTATAATCTAAAAATATAACAGAAAATTAGTAAGATCATTTTTACAATATCAGTTATTAGGATGTGGTGCTCCCCTCTGCCACTTACAGAGAACATGGTGTTCGGGACATGGATGACAGCTGGCAACCCACCACCAGCATGTGGCACCCAGCATGATGGCACTGGCATTGGGTGGCATCCCACCGAATCGGCACCCCTGTGCTCAGACAGTACATTGCTGCAGCTGCCTTCACCCATCCATCCTGGGTGCCCTGGTCATTGATGATGTTAGTGACCCCCCTGCCAGCTAGCCCTGAAGCTCTGTGCAGATGGTTGCCAAAACCCGGTCCCAGTCTATGCCCCCCCACTCCCACCATGCACTGACAGATGTGGATACACCTCACCTGGTGGTCTAGTGTCCCCCCACCCTCCCCACCTGACAGACAGTGCTCACCCACCCTGCTCCCCCATCCCTGACTGGCTTCTGTGACTGGTAATACCCTCTGGTAATAGGAAGAGCCGACATTGAAGGATCAAAAAGCAATGTCACTATGAACGCTTCGCTGCCATAAACCAGTTATCCCTGTGGTGACTTTTCTGACACCTCTTGCTTAAAACCCAAAAAGCGAGAAGGATCATGAGGCCCCACTTTCACGGTCAGTATTCATATTGAAAATCAAGATAAAGAGAGCTTTTGCCCTTCTGCTCCACGGGAGGTTTCTGTCCTCCCTGTGCTCACCTTAGGATGCCTGCCTTACTCTTTGACAGGTGTCCCACCCCAGTCAAACTCCCCACCTGATACTGTTCCCAGATCACTGTGGAGTATGAGGGGGGTTACATGTATGTTATTCCCATGATCAGGAATGGAGGTGGTGGTTCAGACTATGTGGGGTTTACAGAGGTGACAGCAGCCAGGCAATGCCCGATTCCAGACTGTCTGCTTCTAGGGACACCTGAGCTGCCCTGTGCTCACTTGTTCTGGAATGCCTGCCAGCCCTGCATCAAAGTCTCCCACTGCACACTACTTTCTGGAGCAGAACTGCGTGTTGTGGCTATTTCATAAGGGTTGCCACAAGTGGCATATTATGGTACATCTTCTACAATTGCAGTCTTTTCCCTTGATACAGCTGCATGTGACATAGACCGCTACTTTGCAGCAGGTTGTGTCCAACACAGGCGACTTTGAAAATCAAGCCCAGTATCTTTAACCTGAAAGAAAATTGATCTGGATATGAGAGAAAAATCAATTCAGGAATAATTTTGGTGTACATGTGAAAAAAATGAAAATTTAATATCTGTAGCGTACTTATATTTCCTTAGATCTATTAAATCTAGATCTTGTATGAGTTGTTATAATTTAAATGAAGCCGATGTCAATCTATCTAAACATACTGATGATCTATCCGTGGTAGTATTTAATTTTAAAATAAAATCTCCTCCTATAATGTATGGGGGTGTAAAGATGGCAAGTTCTAAGAAGACCTCATTAAAGAAGGAAGAAGAGTTCACATTTGGTCCATAGATATTAGGCATGGTATATTTTAGACCTTGTATTGAGACTTCACATATGCCATATCTACCATTAGTATCCAGAACAGATTTACCCAGAGAGATTCCCAAATCTTTCTATAGATAGATACCCTTCTTGAATTGTTTTTGTATGGGCATTAACCCCTGGGCCCCATTTTTTAACATAATAGCTGAAATCTTCTTGCTTATTGTGAGTTTTCTGAAGAAATATACAGTTAGCTGAATTTTAATCTATCAAATTAAAGATTTTTTTTACCTTTTGTTCTGTTCTGAATACCTTTCGAATTCCAAGTGAGGATTCTTAATAATGAATACATAATTACATTACATATATGATGCCCTGTAAACTACAGCACTGTTAACCATTAGTTTACCAATGAAACATTTTGGCATTAAAATTTATTTTTGATTAGTGCCCTTAATCCCCATATTAGAACCTCCTCTTTCCCATAAATCATATCAAATTTGATCTGACCCAAAGTGCAGACCCATAAGACCTCCCACCCTCACCTCCTTGACTGTCCCATGTTAAGAAATTGCCCTGAGAGTTCCCCCAGTAGTTACCACTTTAGGTCAGGATCTGTTATGAGCAGGGTCACTGGAAAATTGTGGAAAGGTTACCCAAAATTGCAGAGCATTTTGCAAAAATTGTGGGAAATTGCCAGGGTTCTACTGTAGACCCTGAGTGCTTCACGGTAAATCTTTTAATGTTTTCTGCAGCATATATTAGTCAGTATTAATTGCTAAATGAATACACTAAAATCTGAATATGTTTAAAACATAAAGAAAAGTTTATGTTCCTAAAAAGAATACTAAACTGATAAGCTATCATAAGCGTTACCTAGCTTCCAACATTTAAAAGCACCTGCCTCATATGGTGCTAAATAGAGTCTATAAAGTAAGCCACAGCTAATCAATATTAAATAAAGCCAGAAGAAATATATTTATTGTTTCTGGCTGTAGAATAATACAGTCTAATCAACAGCTGTTTAAAGTACTCTGCCAGCTATTCACCCACTTTGGTACAAGAAAAAATAAGCAGATAGAGTGGTGAATAATTGAGTTTTAGTAAAATGTTTTTAAAGTGTTTAATGGTCATAATTTGTACTGTAGGTACTGTACACCATTTTTGAAATCACATATTTAAACATTAAATCTGGGAGTTATTGGGGCTGGCAGTATAATCTAGAGGATAGCGTAACAAACTGTGAATGAGCTGATGACATCTAGCAGACCTGGGTTTGATTCCCACAACCTCCACTTGTATACTGTGTGAGTCTGAGCAAGTCACTTAGCCTCTGCAGTGCTCCTGGGCTGTACCTGAAAACAGGCACTTGTGCCTAGTGGGCCTTATGCCGTTACCAAAAAATGTAAAAAAATACCAATATACTTTTACTGCATCATACAGTAGTCAGAGCATCCTGTAATTTACCTTTGCTTTACTCTGGCTACAAGATTTTGTTTAGTTAAAGATAAATGTTCAGATACAGTTTGTGTTTTATAAGATTGTTTTTAGACTTTAGTCAGGTTTTTATTGTACTCTTTGCATGTGAGCATCTAGGGTGTAGTTGCTAAGAGTGAGATCATTGTTAACAATTAGCTTATTCAAGTTTAAAATCTGCAGGGCCATGCAAAACTCCTCAGCTGTTTGAATCAAAACTAGTCTGAATGAAAGTATGCTCACAAGGAAAAACTTGCCCTGCCGCTTACAAAAAGGCTTCATAGTTAGCACCCCATTTAAGTAAATGGGATAATTTGCACCTTTCTATCCCATCTTTTGTTTCACTCTGTGTGGCAACAAAAAGTTTTCTGATAGACTGCTTCAACACAGATCAAATGTTAAGTGTTTAAGTATATTTATACTTGGCCAGTAGGTTTTGAAACCAAACAAGACAAGGATTCAAAAGAAATCAGTGTCACATAAAACCCTTGCCCTACATTGAACTGCACTGTTTCGGCCAAACCCAAGTCTGCATGCAAAATTGTCAATATATTTGAGAGTATTTTATTATGTTAATACTTTTTACACAGTTCAATATAAAAACTCAAAAATTGCAAGAAATTGAGGAACATGTCAGTTTTTGCAGAGAATGGTGAAAATTGAGGATTCTGCAAAAAAATTACAGGCGCAATTTTCCAGTGGCCCTGGTTATGAGTCATAAAAACCATGAAGAATAAAGGTGTCTACCAATACACACAAATATACACATTATTTCATCTTGATCTATCTTTCAGATCTGTGATTTTTTTTGATTGAGCTCCCGTAAGAAATTGTTATGTCTGGCATTCTCAGGCCACAATATGGTCAGCTAGATACTTGAATAATCCCAAATCTCAACTCCTCCCCCAACCCTGGTGAATGGTTTGGAAGGGCTGGAAGGTAACCATTGCTCAGACACCTCCCACACCTCCCCTAACGAATGCACCTGTTCGCACAGTTACCCACGACTGTATTTGAGGATGAATTCACCCTAGATACATATAGTCAGTGCAATTCTAAAACAACCTGAAGAAACAACAAAAAAATAAATAAATTCAATATCTTCCCTTTTGCCTATTTTTCCCCTACCCCCAGACTGCTCCATCTCCCCCCATTGAGATCCCCACTCCAGTTTCATTAGACAGAAACCAAGAACAGTTCCACTCTGTATGTACTTATTAAATCCATGATGATCTCTACTTTTAACTGAGACTTCCCATTTAATAGGTGGAGGTGGCAATCATCATAGTCTTCATGAGTTTAGAGGCATCTAATTATAGAGATGCCCTGTGTTTTCCTTGTGTCCATTGATTTCAGTAGTTTGTACCTGATTGTGGCTCTTGACATCTTGCATTCAGTTTGCAGAGATTGTTCTAGAGTGAGATGAGGTATCTGAATTGGCTGAGTTTCTGGTTGTGTTTGAATTTTCTGTAGCAAATCGTAATGTCTCAGCTTGTCTGTGAACAATAAAGATGTGTGTTTTGTCATGGAAGAAAAAATGGAGTTGGGGGGTAACAGAGAGAATTTAATATCCTGTTGTCTTACCAATATCTTCACTCTATCGAAAGCTTTTCTCATTTGAGATGTTTCAAAACTTAAGTCTGGATGAGCCAAGAATCTAATTTCTTCAGTGATTTTTATTTATTTATTTATTGAAATGTTTCACCAGGAAAGCACACTGAACAACAAGTTGTTCATCTTCTGGTACAACCTAGGGGGGTGGGGCACAGAGTGGATAAACAGTTATACATTCAAGGTACACAAGACAACAGATTACATACAATGAATAAAACAGTAGGCAATTAATTATACATTCTACATATAAGACACATCAGTTACATACAGAGAATAAAACAGTAGGCAAATTAATGGTGGCAATATACTGTAGAGTAAGTGGGTGGGGAAAACGAGGAGTAGCACAAATGTGAATCTAAACAGGTAATAACTAGTAGTAAGGGAACAATGGGAAATAAACAGAATAGAGAAGATTAGAGAAAGGTAAGTGCCTTCTCTTTTGGGTGAAATCATAAAGTGCCAGAGGGAAAGGGGGGACTGGGACAGGATTGGGAGGACAGGGGGGGCAGGGGGGGAGCTGAATCTGTGGGCCCCTCCAGGGTGCCGAGAACCTTGCAAGGGGTTGAGGAGTGCTAGTGGAGGTGGCAATTCCTAAAGGGAACTAGAATTTTGGTACAGGTAGGTAACTAAGTGCAAGAATGGGAAGAAAAGAAAAGGGGTGGAGGAAAGGAGACTAGGCAGACAATGAAAACGAGAGAACCAGGTCCAAAGGGCATATAAAATGCTGTGAGAGAAAGACCTATTTGGAAGGGGGAGGAGGAAAGCAAAAGGGAGTACACCAGGATGTTGTTAACCCTGTGAGGGGGGTCCCTCAAGTATGCTGAGAACCCTACGAGGGGGTAGAGAAGGCTAGAAGGGAATAGGGAGAATTTAGAGGAAAACCAAGGGGGGGATGGAGGAAATATACATCGTTGCAGAAGAGTTACTGATTACTTATGTGAAGAAAGGGGGTAAGAAGAGGGAGAAAGAATAAGAAGAAGGGGGGAGGGAGAACCGTGCCCAGGAGGGCCCCTCAGGATTCTGAGAACCATGCAAGGGGCATGGGAGGCTCAGAAGTTAAAAGGGGGAGGGAAGGTAGGTAAGGAGTAGATAAGGTTAAGGGGTGTGGCTAGACATATGTGGGATCATAGTTTAAGGTGGGTCATGGTAAGAGCAGCTAGATGAAAGCTAGTTGTGAAAAGCTGAGCTGATGGAGTGGATACAGGAGGAGTGACGAACTTGAGGAGGGAGGGAATTCCAAATTTTGGAATTTATTAGACATCTGTTAATCCTGGCTGTCTGTAGGATTTGTTCTCAATCCATAAAGTAGTATGATTTGATGTACACCGGACGTGGAGTCTTACGCTGCTGTGTTCTGCCATGAAACCCTCTGGGATCACCCCCTCCATGATGCGCTCAATCCAGAATGATTTTCTCTTCTAGGAATTTGTGGTTCAGAGCAAGTGTAAGTGGCTTCTCAAAGTTTGTGAGAGGGTTTTCACCTCCTTCAAGACCCTCCAGGACACCTATAAGCTTGACATTCTTTCATCTTGATCTATCTTTCAGATCTGTGATTTTTTTTTGATTGAGCTCCAGGAAGAAATTGTTGTGTCTGGCATTCTCAGAAACAATAGGTTGCATTTGAGCCTTGAGGTTGCATACTGTTTTTTTTCTACACCATCTGGTCTTAAGTTTAGGGTTTCCATTTTATTACTGAGCTCTGTAAATGATTTAGTAAGTTCAGTTAAAGTGGACGTCACTGATAAGAAGCCCATCTGTATTTCTTTTCAAATCTCTTCTTTGAATTGTGTAAAATATTTAATGTTTATGGAGTTAGAAGCCAAATTAGGGATTGTCTGTGGATCATTAACTGAAATTAAATACCTTAGTGGCATGTTCTGGATTTTGGTCAGGCAGTTATCTGATGCAAAGTGAGTGCTGATTTCTGTTTGTACAATTATATTCTCATGTGTTTTGAGCTGAGGTACTGATTCCAGTATTTTTTTTCAATATGAGAATTTAGAAAGGAAACACTGACCTCGGTAGACATGTTTTTTCCATGAGGTTCGTCCATGTTCATTGGGGCTCCAGCGTCATTCTGCAGGAGAGTGTTATCCTCCTTATCTGCTGTTAAGTATGGTTACTCTTCCAATTTGAGTCTGGTACTGCTTGTAACTCTCTGGAAGTTTAAGTCTTAGGAATCACTGGGGATTCTGGCAATGGGAAGAGCAGCATCCAGGGCAGTGAAGTAGGTATTTGAGGAAATGTTCAGTTTCTGCTGCTGCAAATGTGTATGTCCCCAAACTGTTGCTTGCCGATTCAGACATAGAATCCCCACTTGATTGATTTGATCTAGCAGTGTGCTTTTTCCTACATTTTTGTTCTTGTAATCAATCAGCCAGATCACTGGAACAGCAAATTAGCCTTGACATGCTCCTTTCCAGCTTAGGCAACATTCCAGCGTGACAAAAAAGCATGACTTTCATTCATCAGTAACCCAAAATCACTGAGGAAATGTAGGAAATAGGCACTGCCATTTCTTTCTCCACAAGAGATAGGTGCACGTATGAGTCAATGATCAACAGTCGTCCCTCTCTCGGCTCATCTTGGATCTCCCTTTTCTCCTTACTCCCAAGCTGCCATTGTGAAAAAAGATTTTCTGGTTTATTGCCGATCTCCTTTAAGGAAGTAAAAGTAGACTCGGGGTCTTTAGAAATAATTGTAATAGAATTAAGTAATTATTGTGCAATATCTGTAATGTGGGAACTCTTTTATAGACTACCACACAAGAATACTGAAAGGGACACAACATTTCTTATTGTAATGAAAAGCTTAGTCCAAACAAGTGGCATAATACTCTTGGGGGTGTTTAATACCCCACGTACTTATTGGTTAGAAAGCAAAATGCGTAACAGCAAAGAAAGAGGATTCCCTGATGTTATGGCTGAGAACAATCTGACACAACACAAGGAGGAACCAATAAGTGAAAATTCAATACTAGATGTGGTAATGAATATTAACTTACCAATTAAAAAAAAAAAAAGAAAAGTATAACAAAACAGCCACTAAGTAATCATGACCACTATATGGAAAGAATTACATTTAATAGGACATTTATCTGGGAATATGGAAGTTAAGTAGTCAATGAGAATGACAGCAGCATTATGGAACTGGAAGAAGGGCTTGGCAAACACCAGTCCAGAAAACTGAAGGAGAATCATTAAGTCAAAAATTAACAATCTGACAAAGTTATTCCCACTAACTCAGGAAAAATATAATGGATACCTACTGAAAGAAAGAAAGATATTCAAGAAAATCAAACAAAGGAGAAACACAAAATTGGTAGAAAATTATAAAATAATAGAAAGGTAATGTAAATGAATGTTAAGTGGTCAGAAATCTAAAATGGAGGATCAGTTAGTGAAAACTGCAACTACAAGCTAGAAAGAGCTCAATTCAAATGTTACTACTTAAGGACAAACAGAATGATGTGTGGGCCATTAATTACCCAGGAATGCACTGTAAGTAATAATAAACAGAAGGTGTACCTCTTTAATAGGTATGTTCAGTTTTCAATTAAAAACATTTAGTGGAGCAAAGTCAAAATGAGGACATAACTTCTTCTAATGTGACATTTTGTAACACAACAATATTGGATAAATTAAAAAAAGTCAAAACTAACAGATGATTTACATCCCATAGTCCTTAAAGAGTTGTCCATACAATTATTAGGTCCGTTAACTAAAATTTTTAATAAACAGTACCATCAGGACAGGTGCCAAAACACTGGAAGGATGTGGTGGTCATCCATATTCATAAAAAAGAAACGAAAAGCAGTGTTGAAAATTTACTTGGAAAACTAATGGGGGATTCATTAAGGAACTATTGGAAAGCTGGTTGAAAGAAAATTCTTTAACAGACAACACCCAACACAGATTTACCAACCACAGGTCATGTCAGACATAATTTAATTAAGTTCTGTGAGCCAGTCAATAAGACAGTTGATAGGGGGAAAATTTGTGGATGTGATATACTTAGATTTAACTAAGGCCTTTGACACAGTCCCTCATAATTTATTACCAAAAAACTGATATAGAAAGGAGTTCCAAGTGTCATTACAAATCAGTGCATATATTGACTATCTGACAGAAGGCAGAAGAACAGAGTGAGTGGGGAATTTTTTATTGGCATAGTGTACCAAGTGTCATACCCCAGGGATATGTTCTTGGTCTAACTGTGTTTAATTTTTATGTTAATGATATGCACAGTGGCTTAGCTGGATGGAAATCAACATTTGTGGATGACAGAAAAGTAGGCCTGAAAGTCGGTTCAATGTCATATTGTTAAAAAATGCTGGAAAACATAAACAAATTAGGACAATGAACCAGGGGCTACAGAATGAACTTAAATGCCAAGCAGTTGTAGTGCTACATTTCAGAAAGAACAGTAGAAACATGGAAACATAGAATTTATTGGTGGAAAAGGACCACTTGGCAGGCCCGTTTTACCCAGATAGTTCTTGCCTAGCCTGTATCAGAAGAACCCCAAATGGTCTCTGATGACCCTCACTTCTCCCTGCCCATTTCCTAATATCCCCCATGTCTGTCCCATGCAAACCTAAAGCCCCCTACTGTTTTCACTTCACTGTTTCCACTGGCAGTCCGTTCAAGGCTTCCACCACTCATTCAGTGAAGTAGTAATTCCTCACATTCTTCCTAAATGCCACCCTTCCCCACTTCATCATGTGTCCTCTGGTTCTGGTACTCTTCCTCATTTGAAGGATGCTGTCCTCCTGCACCCTGTTCACTCTTTGAGGTACTTGTAGATCTCTATTACGTCCCCTTTTGCTTACCTGTTTTCCATGCTGTACATATTGAGATCTCTCAGTCTCTTCTCATAGGGCTTTTGGTGCAGCTCCTGCACCATTTTAGTTGCCCTCCTCTGGACTGTCTCCACCCTGTTTATGTCCTTTCTTAGGTGCAGTCTCCATAAATGGACACAATACTACAGATGGAGTCTCACCAGCAAGTGATGTAGTGGTAATACCACCTCCCCAGTGCTGCTGGAGATACTTCTGCTTATGCATCCCATCATCCCACTGGCCCTACCCTCTGCCTTGTCATACTGTCCTAACACTTTGAGGTCATCAGATATGATAACCCCAAGATCTTTCTCCTACTGATTGATTGACAGTACCTCCCCCTATCCTATAGCTCCCCCATCCTGTACTCTGTCCATGGATTTATATGCCGTAGTTGTGATTTTGCACTTTATGGTGCTGAACCCCAACTGTCATGCTCTTGACCACTCCTCAAGATTCCCAAGATTGCTGCACATTCTTTCCATCCCTTTTTTTATCATCCTCCCTATTATAGATTTTAGTATTATCTGCAGAAAGGCATACATTCCTTCCAGTTCATCTGCAATGTCACTTATGAAGACATTGAATAAGACCAGTCCCAGTACTGAGCCGTCTGGCATCCTGTTGTTCACTAACCTATCATTAGAGTGAGTGCCATTAACTACCACCCTCGGTGTCCTATAGATTAGGCAGGTTCTAACCCAGTTCACCACTTTGGATCCCACTCCTAGGCTGCTCAATTTCTTAATCGGTATCCTGTGAGGCATAGTGTTGAAGATCTAGCTAAAGTCTAGACAGGCCACATTCCCTGCCCTCTGTTGATCTAGTTCCCTGTTCACCTAATCAAAAATGCAATCAGCTTCATGTGGCATGACCTTCTTCCAGCAGATCCATGCTACCTTTGGTCTTGCAGCCCACTGGATTTAAGATAGTTTGCCAACTATTCTTTTAATAGTCTTCCCATTAATTTCCCCACTGTGAGATTGCACTCATTTGCCTATAATTATTTGCCTTTTCCCTGCTACCACCCTTATGTAGAGAGACCACATCTGCTCTTTCCCAGTCCTCTGTACCCATGACTGATTCCAGTGAACTGCTAAGGCCATCAACAGAGCAACAATATCCTCCTTGAGTTCTTTCAGCATCCTTAGGTGTATCTTATCTGGTCACACAGCCTTGCCACTTTCAGAGCTCCAGGTCCATTCGGGACTCTCTCCTCTGAAAATGGACTTTGGTCTATCTTCCCTCCCCCTTTGTCCCTGCTGATCACTGGTGGTCCCTCCCCTTCTCCCACCACTGCAATGTCTGAGTCTAAGTATCTGTTCAGATTTTCTACATTTTCTTGATCCTCCTCTGTGCAGTCTCCCTCTGCCACCCTCATTATCCTCAGTATTCCTCCCCTTACTTTAATTTTCTTTTCTCATTTATGTACCTGAAGAAAGTCTTACCCCTTTAAGCTATCCCCTCGGCTATCCTTTCTTTTGTCTGTTCCAACTTCCTTTACTCTACTCACTGCCTTTAGTGGTTACCTCTGTTTTACTTGTAACACCTTCCTGTCTTCTCCTGGCATTTCCTTATGCCTTCTGAATGCCACCCTTGTTCCCTTCACCAGTGACCACTTCTCTAGAGTACCATAATGGCTTCTGTTTCTTTAGCTTTTACTCACTTCTATTACACACAGACTTGTTTTCTTAATTATTCCCCTCCCTTACTTTCCCCCACTGTTCCTCTATTCCTCTCTGGAATTCCCTCTACTAGATCATTTCTGAGGCAGTGTCTTCTTTCCCTAAAATCCACCCTACTAAAGTCCACAACCCTCTTCATCATGTGGTTTGCCTCTGCTCTCATCTTAATGTTGAGCCACACTGCACAGTGACCACTTTTACCTAGGAGACTGCCCATTGTGATGTCTGCAATGCTGTCCCTGTTTGTGAGCAGCAGGCCAACCACTGCCCCTCCCTAGTGGGCATGTTGACTAGCTGTCTGAGAAAGACCTTTCATAGGGAATCCTGCTACTTGCTGAAGCTTGCAGATGGAAGGGTCCAATCTAAATCTATCTGACTTGAGGTCACAACTAATTGCACCTACCCTTATTTGCCATCCTATTGATGTCCTCTCCAAGTGCCTTATCAAATTCCTATTTCTGTGCTGGAGGTCTGAATACTGCCCCTTTACCTATCTCCAGGATTGCCCACAGCAACTCCAGTTCTTCCTTTTCCTCCAGGTGTCCCTGCACTTCTGTAACTTTAGTTCCCTCCCTCATATACAGTACAACCCATCTGCCCCTCTTCCCTTCCTTGTCTGCTAAACAGAGAGTAGTTTGGTATGGCCACATCCCAGTCATGACTGGCAGTGCACATAACTTTGATATGGCCACCAAATCCAGGCTAGCATCCACTATGATAGCTGCTAGGTCCAGAATTTTATTTCAGAGACTCCTTGCATTGTCACACATGACTCACCATACCATATTTCTCCTGGCTTGCCTCCCTGCTTTCTCCCACATTCCAGCTTGTGCTGTTTCCTGGTGCTCCCCCGACCCTCTCTTCCCTTTTTGCCCTTTCCATTACCTGTCTCCTCTACTCTACTCTTCTTGCTATCCTTATTTATACACTGCCTTGTCCTCTGCCTTGTCTCAGCTGCTGTCCTTCTTCATCCTTGCCCTTGGGAAGCTTCCTCTCCTTATTGCTAGAACACATTGCACTTTAAATGGCTACTCAGTCAAGGAATCATCTGAAGAGACAGATGTCTCTGTGTTAATTACAAATTACCTAAAATGGGGAGAACAAAGTTTCCCAGCTGTAAAAAAAGATCAGCCAAGTCCTAAATTGTAAAATAAAAATATCCTATATATGAGAAGAGATGTACTAGTGCCTCCATACAAATCAGTAGTGAGGCTGCATTTAGAGTATGTGGTTTAGTTTTGTAACTCATCTAATAAAAAGGTCATATCAGAAATAAAGGGGTCCAAAGATGAGCTATGAAAATGGTCAGGGGGCTGAGACAATGATCCTATGAGGAGACAGGGAGCTATGTATGTACATCCTAGAGGAGAAGATAGCTGAAATATGATTGTGACATACAGGGCAAGTAGAGACACTCACATGTGTATGACGCTGTACCTAAATGTAAAGGAAGTTAAAAGGTATGATACTGCATAATTACCAAATATCTGACAATCTCTTTAAACCTTAATACAGAAAGAACATGTTTACCCAATGTGTGCTTTTGGGATAGCATGGTCCACCACTTAAAGTAGTAAAGAGTAAATCTTTGAACAGCTTAAAAAATAATTTTGTTAGATTTAGCAATGTTCTGCTTTACATGGATATAATTGATGACAACCAACAGGCAATTTAAAACAAATAATGTCTATCCGTGCCTGAAAATTTGCTATAGTATTATGTTACTATTGAAGTAAGCAATAAGGCATGACAGGGTGTGTATTGTGCTGGGATAATAGCACACATAAGATGAGTGGAAGCATGAGGCCAATGACCGTGTGCTTCCACAACCTGAGATGTGCTTCTTTACCAAACAAGGCACAATCTGCAGCGCCTTATTGTGATTATGACAGGTCTGTCGGTATCAGAAGAGAAACATGTTTATAAAAAAGTAAAACTTTTTTTCATTTACATTAACAAAACATAAAAAAAGGACAAAGTGAGAAAATAGTTTCAGGGTGTTGGTGTACGGCCAGTAGGTGGCACCAATGTTCAATGTAAATTGATAGGGTTTTTGAAACAGCATGGGCAACACAAGGACTCTTCATTAAATACCAACTTCAGTTGTAATGACCATTTCAGGATTTAAACTTCCCTGTATGTTTTTTTGAAGAATAAGTTGTTCTTGATAGTCAGCCAAGATTAGACTTTTTTTTAAATTTTGGCAAAATCTGCAGTTGGTATCTGATGCAGGGATCCACAGTTGGCAACATTATGACAGTTAGCCATGAGCACTGCATCAGGAGGTCAGAAGCAGTTTTTATAGTTGGTGGCAATGGAAGCTAGGACACTGTAGGATGCAGTGGCATTGGGAGCTCAGATGTCATGCTGCATCAGGAGAGTTAAGTGAGAGCAGCATTGTCAGGAGCACATACATAGTGTTAGGAGCTGACACAAGGAGCCACAGTCAGATGCACTAATGCAGTTGCGTATAAGGGGATGTCACTAATCTTAGCAATCTGTGTTGGGAAAAGCCACAATCAGCAGCAGCACTGAGCAGCATAGTGCAGGCATGCAACAATGAACCAGCAAAGTTTTTTTTTGTTTTTGTTAATTTGGAGGAACATAGCAGTTCAAGTAAGAACTGTGGTCAGTGGGACTTAGTCTCTTGGTGGGTGCATTTCAATGAGGTGATTCCACGGCAGTCAGGTTCACTGTGGACATTTGGAGCATAAGTTTTGTTAGTGAATTGATTCAATATGTAAGCAGGTCTGGTCAGATGCTTGGACTTCTCCCCAAGCAGTTGTGCTGAGATATCTGACCTGAATTTCAAGGTCCTCAGCCAATCTGGTTTCTAAATGTTTTTAACCATTTCATAATACTGATTAAATATCACTTAAACTTTCTTTAGATCATACTATAATGTGATTAAAAAAGTATGTATGCCCTTTTCTTCCCACTGCATACAATATGTCAAGAGCTGAAGTGGAATCATATGGTCTTCCAATTGAAATTATTTTTTTTCTTCCAAAACTCATGGGGCTTGATTTTAGAATGGGATGCAGTGGTGCAGCAGACTTGTGGCAGGGTGTTTGATGCAAGTTGTGACTTGTGCCAAACATTGCGGCAAGCGTGATTTTAAAAGAACTGTGCAGCAGACACCCACTGCAAGTCCAGAACGTGGGATGCCGAGAGTCAGACCAGGTACTCCCTGGTCTAACTTTGCATCCGAGATCGTAGCACTTGTGCCCAACCTTCAGCGCAATGTGCCATAAAGTGGAGAATGTGTTGCAACTGCACCAGCCCTTCCAAAATCAGACCGAACTGCATCCGAGAGGCATTGGAGCAGCTGCTTCAAACTTTGCGGTGAACACAGGGCTTGATGCAAGCCCTGCGTCTACCTTGTATAATCGAGCCTATGGTATAAAGACTGGTTTATAAAAATAAATGTTGTTGTTGACTCAGGATGGACATTGGGACCATCTTCCCTTCAAGAAAATTAAATACTGCTAAACGGCAGAGCAAATTAAGTACTTTTCTTAGTTAGTGTAGCTTACTCTTGTCTGGAATACTTCTGAGGTCCTATATTCAAAAATGTGCAAAGTGGAGCGCCAAACTTTGTGCTGCATTTAATGATAGCATGGGTGCACAAAAATGCTGTATTCAGAGGAATAGCTCATAGCAATAGTCATCTGAATATAGTTCCATTTTTGCCCAGAGCTAAGACATTTACTGCAGCATGATATCACCCCTGAAATAGGGCCATGCAATGGCTTGCACCCAGGCACAATTTGCTATATTCAAACGTCTGCATGCAGATGAACCCATTGAGCATCCAAGGCACTAAGGGACCATTTGCATGCCCATTATGGACACATTTGCATGTGGAGCAAGGGTGGTCTGCCTGTCACAGCCCCCCCAATTACCCCAACCCAGTGAGCTATCCCTGGCACTAGTGGCTTCCTCCAATCTCAGTCCCATTGAAATGAAGCAGTCCCTGGCATCCAGTGGTGCCCCCCTCCCTCCAATTCCAGTCCCAATAAATATATATCCCTGGTGTCCAGTGGAGCCCTCCTCTCTCTGATCCCAGTCCAGTTAAATAAAGATATGTCCCTGGCATCCAGTGGTGCCCCCCCCTCTCTCTGATAAAACTCACGGTATAAATATACATTTTGCCTGGCATCTAGTGGTCCCTCCCCACCGATTCCTGTCCCGGTAAGAACATTATTTTCCCTGGTGTCCAGTGGTCCCTCCCCCAACCAGATCCCCATCCCTGTACTATTAACATGTATCCCTGGCATCCAGTGTCCCCTCTCCTCACCCAATATCCATCCCAGGAAAGCCCCACCCAGTTTGCCAATGCTCCCGCAACAGCCAGACTGCCCTTGGCATTGCAGTAGCAAAGAAGTCCAGCCACCCCCATTAAAGCCCCATCCTAAACCATGGGCAGCACCACTCCCAGCCCATACCCAGTTTGTGTCAAGTGGCACCCCTCCTACCCATGGCACCAACACCCACACTCCCAGTCCTCCTACCTGTCCATTACTGCTGTGGTTCATTGACAGTGAGTGGCACATCACACCTCACACCACCTTGACTGCCCAGCATCTATCTGTAGTTTTTCACAGCTGGAAAAGTTTTTTTTAGATACTGCAGTTCAAGTGTAGGAAGTAATCTGAAAATCAGATTGATCCAGATTGAACAGCAATCTATACAGAATATGTTTTCACTACTGTATCTTCCTGTAGCCAGAAAATGTTACACCTCTATGCCACCCAGTCTTCCTCTAAAGGATCTAAGTACTCCAGAAATTACTGTAAGACAGATATTTCACTTTGAGTGAAACAATGCTTTTTGTGATTGTAACCTTAGTCTTGGAGCAGGATGTCTTGCATCTGATTTTTGAAGTAGTGATTAAAAATGCTGCCAAAACACATTCTGTGTGCTCAAGCATGCCATTGATTCTTGTATCTTTAGACACTGTGTTGCATAATTCCCTGGTAAGCCATACACCACTGCTGTAGAACATCTGCTTTTCAAACCTATAGATTAAGTGATCAAGAAACATGTACAGAAATGTAATCTGAAGCAGAATCTGGCTGAGGCATGCCTTCTGTGCACTGAACTCATGAATCATTAATTGCTGTGTCAAGAATATTTGTACTGGCATTGTTGTAGGTCATCAGGTACCCGTGCACACAATTCATCAGTGCTCCCGGTAAACCCCCTCCCCCCACGTCACCCACACATTTGTAAAAATCTATCTTGTTAATACAGTATATCCTGCTTTGGATGATGACAAGGTATTTTGTCTGCTGAAATAAATTATGTGTCTCATCTGCCATTAGAGATTGGGAGCAAAGGTCCAAAATTACTCTGACAGTGGCAACTAGATCTTCCAGCCAACTCTGTTTACTAATAAATTCTCAGGTATGAAGGCTTGTGTCATGTGCACAGCAAAGTATTGTATGTATGTTTTCCACTGGCCCATATTTACAAAACTTGCCCCATTGTAATAGTACGACAATGTTATGAATTCATCAAATGCCATAAATAATAGCCCTCTCACTTACACTATATAGTGATTTAAGGTCAGTAGGGACTCATAGGTCAATCCTGTCTGCCTCCTCCGCTTTGCAAGCTGGGGTGAAATAAGTATGCTGTGCAAACACATACCGGTTTATGGGGATTGCCTGTAACTGATTCAGTATGGTCACTAACCAAATGCTAGTGTACAGGTACACTGAATGCCTGTCATTTTAAGAGAAAAAAACATTTTTAGGCAAGCCTCTTATCTTTACCAAGGTCTCGTCTGAAGTGATCATGTGCTAGGACATTTGGGGTGGCAGCCCCCATGTTGTGGAACACCCTTCCTCAGGCAATGAGAGGTGATCCTTCACTGGCCATTTTCTGGCTATAGGAAGATACAGTAGTGAAAACATATTCTGTATATTATACAGCATATGTATTTTTTCAATTTAAGCTTGGGTTCTAGAAAAATAGTGTTGTCCACTGGACATTGATTGATTTTAACTCTTTTTTGTAGTACAGGACATGAATACATAGATAAGTTGGGTAAAACGTTTTTGTGACTTCTGCTTTGCTACAGTTTGTAATGTCCTGTTTATGATTTATCTGTGCAACTCTGATGCCTGGATTAAAGTGAATACAATACTATTTGTAATTGTTTTTTTTATTTAGAATTTATCTGCACAGAACCTCCAAAATGAGAAGCAATATTCAATGTACAACAGGTTCCTGCCTCTCAGTGGTTAAACTTGGAAATGTTTAGGTGGGGGAACTCGGTCTAGATTTCAAGGTGGTGGAACTCTCCTACAGTAGTCAGTGGAGAAAGATAACAGGTGGTGGAAGTGTCATACAGTAGAACTGAGTTCCTGTGGAATCCTGCTATTCCAATCCCTGCTGCCTCCCCTCCAACACCTCTTTTGCACATGGGAAGACAGAAGCATAGGTGAAGTACAGTGATGTGCTGATGAAGATCCATCAAGAAACTAGTGCCTACTGAAAGCTGGGATTCTAAGCATAATCTCTTCCTGTGTTAGAGGTTAAAAATGAAAGGCTTCTTCCTAACATATAAAACTTTTTTTATCTAACCCAGCAGCTATTTAGGTGAAGGCTGAATTGATTGATTGTGCTTAACAAATTGCCTTCCATTTTTAAACCCTGAAGAATTTCAGATCTGTACATGTCCTCCAGCCATGCAGTTTCAAACACTCTAATTTACCACCCCAGAAAAGGGCATTTAGAGTAGAAGGAACCACTTGCAAATGCATTTTAGGCATTGAAAACCCTTCAGCTTTCAGTGGCCTAGGTGGCCCCTGAATCCCCATCCTATTACAGAAGTCACAGGGGGGCCCCACAATTATACCTTACCCATGGCCACACAAGTTCTTAATTCAGCCTTGCCTCGTAAATAAAATCAGTCTGTCACTTATAGTCCCGATAAATACAAAGGAACCCTTTTCCCAGATCCCAGTGCACTTTATGTACTGTAGGATGTCAGAGAACACTCATGGAAAGAGAGAGAGAGATAGATAAAGAGAGAGAGAGAGAGAGAGAGAGAGAGAGAGAGAGAGAGAGCATTCTTTTACCATAGCATTTTTGTTATGGCTCTCTCATGCTTTTTCCCTCCTGTCTTGCAGTACCGCTGTACAGAGTACTCAACCCTCAGGGCCAGCTGGTAACATATTTTCAGAGTTTTTAAGCCCAAAGGCAAGCAACAAATAAATAAATAAACTAGTAGGTGGACAGAGTAGTCCCTTGGTGCAGGGCTCAACAGCACGTGAACATCTACATCTGTTCACCCACAGGTCTCAAAGAGTCCTGTGTGGATGAGAATACAATTCCACTGTCTAAAAAAGAAAGGAAATTCTTTGTAAAAAATGACATTAATGCACCAGTTAGGGTGGCTTAATGCCAAAAAAGTTAGGAAGAGGGGTGTTGGGTTCCCAGCCCCAACTTCCCACCCCCCCCACCCTGCAGGCAGCAACAGAAACCTGTTAGAGTTTCATCTCCCTTGAGTCTTCACAGATCAGGCATAGGGTGTGCCTTGGGGCTGTCAACCTGAACCCTCACCCCATTCTCATATACTGTACCCATCTCAGCTTACTTACTCATGGAATGGAGTGAGCGTTAGGGTTGACAACTCCAAGGCAAATCCCACGTCTGATTTGTGAAGACACAGGGGAAGTGAAACTAATGCTTTTTTCCCTTTGCTAACATTTTTTTATTAAGCCACCCTAACTGGTGCATTAATGTAGTTTTTTTCCAAAGAATACCCTTAAAGCTGAGTTTCCACTAGTCTGTAGGTTCAACAGAATAGAAGCTTGAATTAGAAAGAGGATATATTGCAAGGAAAAACAGCTGATAATGCTCTTGTACAAAGCACTAGTTGGATGTCATCTAAAGTATTATACACTTTTATTGCTTACACATTACAAGCCAGTCATAAAGGGGTTGGAAAATGCATTAGACAGTTTTACATAGATGATTAGTGGCCTATGGAGAATATGGCATAGGAGGAGGGAATAGCAGACCTGGAGGTATTGTCCTGGAAAGGAGATTGGCGGGTGTTATGATTGAGTTACTTAACATCATGTAAACTTGGATAGCCTTTCATGCACAATCCAGGATGGCAGAATCAGAGGGCATGAATGCAAGCTGCAGTAAGAAGATAGACAGTTAGGAGGGGCCTAAGTGAGCATTTTGTCATCCAGAGAGTGATGTGATTTCAAAACAAGTTACTGGAGGAAGTGGCTACTATGTATAAGAAAAGACAGCCTGTGTAAAGCAGTACATTTAGTAATGAAAGTTGTGAGTAAAATTCAAAAGCAATACAGCAACATACCCATGGATGTCAAAGAATCACCTCCCAACTGCGTGTGTGTGTGTGTGTGTGTGTGTGTGTGTGTAAGGAGAGTAATTTAGCTGAATGGTTAGAGCTACAACCTTCAGGACTCAGGGTCACAGGTTTGATTTTCAGCAAGAGCTGGTGGGGCATCTACCCAAGTAGAGAAAAAGACTTAATAGTGATGATGGGGATATGGAATGTTCCACAAATCAGGAGAAGTAGTGTTGTATTACATGTATTTAGTACACTCAGAGGTAGCAGATTGGAAGAAAACAGGATGTGAGACCCATGAAGGATTCAGTAGAGAACAAATTTACAAATTGTTTGGCTTCCATATCTATCCACTCTACACACATACTGTCTAAAGCCTCACACCCACTGTAATGCATTATGCAAATCTTTATGTGCATGGTTGGCTGACAACACTTCACTAAAACAAATGACACCTTCTAGAGAAGAATCACTGTATATGAGAAGATGAAGCCTGTGTAATTAAGTTCCACCTAGTAGTGAAAGCTGTGAATAACAGTCAAAAAGCAATAAGTCACCTAGTGGCACTCCTTGGGATAGCTAGCACAAAAGTTGATGGAAGGTTCTTATCTCCCTGCTTGGTGGAGGGGTCAATTTCCCTACATCTGAATGCTTAAAGCTGCTATCATCTGGTTTTAATGTCCCAGAATTGATACTCAGCAAGGGAACAGATATAAAAGTTTAAACTGCAAACATCATACTGAGGTTAGAAACTAGGGTTTATAGAAGATGAAAGGCATTTCATGGTGTTGTGTTTTACAAAATTAGTTGAAAAGTTCCTAATAAGGCATGGGTGCTGAAGTTCAAAAGAGCACAGGGTAAAAAAGGTTATAAAATGGGCTAAAAAAAATCCATCATCCTGACTGGCTACTACATCATCTGAGCTGTGTCCTTATCAGATGATATAGTAGCCAACTGGTACTACCCTCCAGTCCCAAGTCCCACAACACCACAGAATCAGTGAGCTCTGCCAGCCAAAAACAGAAACACAAGCTGGCACAGCTAACAGTGCAACATCCCTGTCACCGAGCTCCGATCTGCCAGCCCCCTCCTCCTTCACAGTTACCTGACCCCCGAACCCCCCGCCGTACAGCTGACACACCTCATCTTGCTCAAACTCCAGCCAATATAGATTAATCAGGTATACAAATCAAATTATACCTGTATTTATTTCTTTCCACAGCTGCCATTTGTCCCATCCTTCTTTCAGCCACTTCTGTTTTATCTGCTTGTTATTCCCCACGTTTTACTTTTTTTTACTGCACTTTTTTTCCTGCCATGGCTCAGGTTGGATCTCCTCTTCCTCTTCTTTCTCTGGTCACTGTCCACCCGCTCAGATCTCCTTGCAGCCACCACCTTATGCTCCCCCATGGTGGGGAGGTGAGGGATCCCCCTAATCCCCCACCTGCCATGGATCAGGATCAGCTGGTGCCCAAGGAGATGGCATGTGCCGGTGGATGGCTATTAAATTGCACAGCCTGGAGTCACTGTTTCCACTTTTTTCCACTTGTGGGAGCATGGCGTGCAAAGATGCCTATGACAGGGTTCATGCACTCTCCTGTGTGTGCCCCATCAAGCATCTGCCATGACCCCACCCCATGTTTATGTGGCTCTGAGCTATTGAGCTCCAACCTCCGTTAGGTGTCAAGCATGCACTGGCTGCTGGATTCCCCCCTCCTGGGAGATGAAGAGCAGTCCAGCAGGCATTCAATCCATCTCCTCCCTCCCAACCCATGGTGACCCATGCTCATTCCCAAACATGGGTCATTGATGTGGTGTGAGGTGTGGTGTCCAGTGCCTCAAACCTCAGTGCCACTGGGCTGGCTTTCCCCTTGCTTTTCTGTCCTTGCCTTACCCTTCCCTCTCCCTTAATATTACTGCACAGAGACAGGCAGCCACAGTTTTTAAATAAATAATTTAAAATGAGTAGGGTGAAACAGCAAACAGAAAGGCATTGGTGGCATCCCACTCAACGCTCATACCTCAGAGCCATAATAGCACGTAGTTGAAAAGCGCTTACAATGGCAACTGCAGTGAGACACGTTTGTTTTCAGTGAAACCTGCCAATTGCCCTGAAAACATACAGCTCCAGCCACGCTGGCTGCTCACCAAAGGAAAAAAATAAACAGTACAAAAATGTCAAAAGAAAAAACAGAACAAACAAAAGAGTTTCTGTGTGCATGTGTATCTGCGGGGGGTGCGCACGACTGCAGAAAAACCATGAGACAGAAACAGGCACTAGTAAAGAAACACATACTAAAATAAATAGTAATAAATAAGTAAACATATATCAGTAAATAACAATGTGTGTGTATACTGGGGGGGAGACAGATGCACACATCATATTGTACTGTAAAAAGGACTATTTTCTTTAAAACTCCACAAAATGCAAAAATAAATGCCATTTTACTTTTAAAACTTTAGTAACTTCTTCAGAATCAATTTTATAAATGTTGTGCCCATTTTATAAGGACAATAACACACTCCAAGGTGTGGGTTATCTCTTGATAAGAGCATGCCCAGGTGCATAAGGCACTCGGCACAAGTGCCTCATGCCTCAAAACACACCTGGATGTGCTCTTATAAGGAGATAACCCACACCTCATTGTGTGCTATTGCCAGGGCTGGCATTAGGCACCCACCAACCCCGTGGCCACGGGAAGCCCCCAAATTGTAGCAGGTCTGGCGGTGAACCCCAGCAGAGCAGTCAGCAGTAAACCCAATAAATGTTATGTAGCCAGTGGCAGCACAGCCGGCCTGCACAGTCAGCACTTAGCACATGTAGCGGGCAGGTCCAGCGGTGGGACCCAGCACAATCAGCATCAAACTAAACCATCATAGCTCCCTGTCCCTGAACATTGCAGCATACCTTTAATTCTTTCTTGTCCTGCCCCACTCCCGAATTTTCTGTCGCTGATGTGATGCTGGATCCAGATGATTTCGGGTCTTCTTGACTTGCCATTTCATTGCAGTTTGTGGGTGACTGCGGGCTGCCTGATTTCCCTGATCTCCAAACCACGCTGTCCATCACACCATTTTCAACGTCTTTGTTTGCTGTTTCACACAGTTCCCCTAATGCGCTGCACAGTAAATACATGCTGACATCGGATGTGCTGTGTGGAACCAATCACAGGACTCCACTCAATCCATTACTGACATTGCACCTCCTCCCACTCAGCCCTGAAAAGTTCTGCCCCCACTCAGGTCCATAGCTGCAACATAAAAATGGCCCCTCCAGCGCTCTTGGAACATACAGCCGAGGATCAGTTCCAGAGCACCGGAGAGAAATCTGACATTGCAGCCACTAGCCTCCTGACTTGAGGCAGCCAGCCAGTGGAAGAGAGAGCACCACTGCTGGCCATAGCCAGAAGTGAGCCAGACCCGCCGATCAAAATCTGCTGCCTGCCCTGCTAGTGCTGTGCTGCCAGAACTGTGTAACTCATTTTTATTAAAAAAAAAAAAAGAGCTAAGCGACTAGCAGCAGCAATTCACTGAAGTCCAGTGCAGATTGTGAGACTGCTGGTGTGCCCGCCCAGCCTTCACTTCTTTTAAGTAGGTAACTAGATAGGACGGGAGATTATAATATGGTCAGTCAGGACCATACCTTATTTGGACTATTTGCCTGTTTTTAGTCTGTTCTCTGTCTATTCCTTATTCTCTGTTTTGGACTGGTCTCTGACAACATTTCCAGACAGCTACATTACATATAGTAGTTGGCGAGAGGAGACAACACTATAGGTAGAGAGCAGTAACTAGATGGGAGGGGAGATTATAATATGGTCGGTCTGGGCCATGATTTCTTGATTTGGACTGTCGCTAAAGTAAATATTTATTTTGTTTAGTCTCTGACAACAGATGCAGAAAGTTAATATAGTAGTAGAAGAGAGGAGCCAGCGCCATAGGTAGAAAGCAACAGAGCAGACCTAGAATAATTAGTAGCTTGCAGCTGGGCCTGGAGGTCCAGCATTTTTTTACAATTATAGTATAGATTCATTTTATTATGAATGTAGTGTACTTCTTGCTTTTTTTTGCGTAATTGTGTCTGTGTTGTGATGACAAATTGTGCTGTGCTGGAGGAACAGTTATTGTGTTGTAAATGCAGCATTTAGTGTTGCTCTTCAGGTCACTGTGTGTCAGACTGAGAAATTGTGCAGTAGCTGGAGAAACAGTTAAAAAAAGGATTTTGCAATTTATTATATTCTAAATTATTTAAATATAAATGCAGCATTTATAGTGTTGCTCACTACGTCACTGTCTCCTGCGACAAATTGTGCAGTAGCAGTAGCTGGAGCAGCTGGACTCAGAGTAGCAGTTTTTATGTCAACAGTTGTTTATGCCCTTAAGGTAAAATATGGGCTATGTAGAAAGATCCCGGGGGGGGGGCTTCTGTGGGGCCCCAGTCATTGAGTTTGCTGGAGGCCCCCAAAGTCCTAAAACTGGCCCTGGTTATTCCTTGCTTAGTTTTGAAAATAAAATGGCATTCCGATTGATCATGGGCAAAAATGAGGGACTTGCAGCACCACTGCACCCATAGGTTCTGGCACCTATGAAGGCAATGCATTTTTATTTATACAGCATCCTTTCTCAAGGGCTCAGAGTGCTTACATGCATCTTGATTGGCTGCCAAGGATCTGAACCCATGTCCTTATAAGGTGACAACAAATAGTTTGTAACTTTTCCCAGCAACCAGGATGCAGTGCCTTATGATATAAATGTCTTCCAGAAACTTTTGAAGGAAATAAATTCTGGTAGCTTTCATTGTATGTTAAAAATCATAAACACCCTATCACTTGTCATTACTTCAAAAATACAGCAGTGATAACTCCATTTTATGTTACTATAGCAGACCTTTTAATTTCCACTGTTGGTGTTGTGTTCTCACTGTAGCACACCTTCTGATTCTTTATAGTCACTCAGTTCTGATCATGCTCCATCTTTTATTTTTAAAATCAGTGCTGCTCCCTTTGATGGTCGCAGTAAGGTTCACTTTTTATTATATCTTGCTGTCTCGAATGGGAGCACACAGGCCTACCAAACTGACACCCCTTGATCTACTTTCACCAACTGTGCTGCCCCATTTATCCCCACAATTACATCCTGTTCCTAGGCAGATACCATGTTTTAAAAGTTATTACTGTAGTGCTAAAAACACAGGAATACCTGCCCCTGAAATATCAGTTTTTCAAATTTCACACTCCAGTAATGATAGCAGACTCAGACCCACCTGCCAAGATACTAGTTTTTTAAACATCTTGATTTTAGTTGGGAGAGTCGATCCTGACAAACAAGCAAGGGCTGACTCCAATGTTTTTGATGGTTGTTGAGATAACAACTTGTCTTCACTTCAGTATGTAAAGAGAAGACAAAACTATATGACCAGATGCTTTTTCTCAAATGCAGCAGGCAAAGCATAGCCAGACAAATAAAAACATATTCCAATGTCTTTCCTACTTTTTCCATGGTGTTGGAGATAAACAAAACAAGTACATACAGTACATGTATTTTGTAACCTGGTGTAATCTTGGGTAACTAACCTTCTGTCCAAATACTTTATGGAAAACAACAACAAAGGGATGCACTCAAACCGAGTTAGTGGCTGTGTAAGAAATGCAGAAGTACTGTCAAACTACAATATGCTGATGTATGCTTGCATAAGCAGTTTAATGGAATTCAGACCTCCCAGTTCAAAAAGTGCCTTGTGCTTTATAGTATCCCGTCCATGTGCAATACCGCCTCATGATATTCAAACTTCTCAAATCATGCATAGGTATAAACACATGTCACAAGTGCAGCATAGCAGAAAGTTGACATTCAAATGCCCTGGCTCTTCACTCATAAGAACTTCATCAGTGGGCAGAGTGGTGGTCTATAATATCTTCATTTATAGCAACTGGAGGGATGATGTTATAAGTTCTCTAAAAACTACAAATATAGTGGCTTAAAAGGACATACAGATCACAGCAAACCTAATACACTAGGGACTACATTTATGAAAGAAATACCACACAGTAAATGCATGCTACTTCAGGTAGTATATGCTGATTTATACCTCCTGGTTCATAGAACAGCATCTGAATGAAACAGGAGCAATTAGCAGAGACACAACAGGACTCCAGCTAAACACTGTGGATGTAGCAAATGCTGATTGCAGGAGTCCATCAGCCAAAGGATAACAGAACAAGACATCACTGAGAACAACAACAAAGCCAGCAATGCAGGCACTGTAACAAAACATGCACACATGGTGCAATTCATAAGGGATGTAGACTCAGCAGCACACAAAACTGCTGCAAATGGAGCTGCCCTCATTAGCATTACCATGATTACCATATAACAGCCACACCCCTGGAACACTGTAGCTAGAGGTGGGCCAAGTGCATAAAATTCATTACGCATAGAATTTTGCATAGAACCCAAATTTCAGATAATAGTCAGCATAGCAAAGTGAATAACTTTGCATCTTGAAGTAATGCAAAGTTCCCATTATTCTCTATGGACTTCACATTACTTTGCCTTCTTTTTTTGCTCGTTAAGGTGAATTTTGCAGTGATTCATGGGATTTAAGGTCACATTGGCTCTATATTATTTGCACAGCCTCAGTTCAGCATTGTGTGTAATGGAAAGCTGGAGACAGTTTGTTCTTGGAGCTCTGAGATTCAAACCATCAAAAAACCTTTAAAAATGCATTTTTACCACAACATTTTGTGTCAAAATTTAGTACATTGATTGTAGAAAACTCTTGTGTGTTTATATCATCGAGCATTTATTGATTTTGTGTGAATATTTAATGTTAATTCAGTACATTCAGTCTCTGTAGTGGTAGATACTGTAGAAGTGTGTTCGGAAGGGGGCGGATCAGTGGTGTAGAAGGGAGATTAGTGAGAAAGGCAGTTTTTCTAACTTATGTTGGCTAGTTCTGCATTATTTGTGTTCATGTACACAAAGTACAACTTCACTTAATTTTTTAAAAGTTTTTTCTGTTTGCTGGGCATTTTTTCAGCCATTTTAAAAGACTGTCTGTATTGTAATTTACTGAACAGTTAAAGTTTCTGTACCTGACCTTTAATCTGTGTGTGTGATGTAAACTGATACACATTTTACTGTGCCACCCTAATAGCAGTACTCTTAATTTCTTAGCCCATGTGTAGTATTTTTCCTGCTTCTATATAGCTACTGCTGTAAATTCCCCACCCCCCCCACAAATTAAGATGTTGTTGTTCCACTTTTGGGTCAAGGTCTTGTTGTGCCTGTGCAGCTACATTTCTTTAGTGCTCATTTTCAATCTGAAAGTCACTGTTGTTGTTTTTTGGCTTCCCAGCCACCAAAAACTGAATAAATATAATGTTGCTGTTAACTGTGTTCAGTCTGTTGAAATCGTTATCACTGTACCACTATCATGAGTCTCTCCATAGTACCATGAATACCATCTCCCTCTGCATATTATAGCATTTAACTGAAAGAAAAAGTCATAATAAAGAAACATACCTATTGCAGTATTTTTGGCATTGTTCTGTCTTGTGAATTCTGTTGAATTAATTAGCAACCCAAAAAATTTGAAAAATCACTTTTTGTAATAAACATGTTTCTTTTCTTGGTGACGCTGTGTAGTCTAAAAAAATGCCCACAAAGACATGGTCAGGCAAAGGTGTTTCTGCCTGTGGCATATAAGCCACATAAATCAGTGGGGTATAAGCTTTGGCTCTGTGGGCAGGGCATTCAGTCACATCATGTGGAATAAATAAAAAAAATAAAAAATCCTTGAAGGGGAAAAAGTACTGTGTCAGAGAGGGTTAGGCCAGGCAAGGTCCCTGAATTTCTATAGGTAGCAGCAGTGCCTGCAGCATCACCTTTAGCATAAGTAGTGTGTGAAATAAATTCTGTATGTGTGTCTGAAATAAAATCTGCCAGTCATTCGTCAAGTAACAGCAAGTAGCCATGAAGGTAAAAGTTGTGAATTAACACCAGAGGTTTACTACAGGCATGAGGAGGAGGAATTTAAATGTTCCAGTAGCAGTCAGAGTACCAATGGTGGTGCTCTGAGAAGCACTGCCATTGCCAAGTTCATGACTCACGTCACACTCACGTCATGGTGAATCACATTCTTCATGGTCTTCATGATCACGCATCACACCACTTCAACTTTTTTTGGTCCAACCACATTTTTTTTAAATCTTCATTTTCATCTCAGATCAGGAGGACACCCAGTTATCATGTCACATCACTCAAGATCCTTGGTCCAGAAAGATGCTTCTGTTAGTGTTCATGTTCTGTAGGATGCCTTACTAGCAGATGGACTTGAATCTTTGTCCTCACAACAAGCCAGCTCTATTTATTCCAGTAGATATAATCTCAGCATGAACATTGCACAGTTCAGGGAAGTGCAGCCGTAGGTTTTTCAAATTTTCAATGGCATCTGTATGTGAAAGTTCATTTCTATCCTGTTTCTGGTGCTCTGAGAAGTATTCCCATTGCCAAGTTCATGATTCACGTCATGACTCATGATGAATCACGCACTTCATGATCCTCTTCATAATCATGAATCACACCACTTCAACATTTTTTGGTGCAACATACCAAGTAGGACAATCACATCTATGTTTGTACCCAGTCACAATGATGGTGGTGCTGATGCTGAATAATGCAGGTAAAGCACACCATCTTGGTGGCAATGTAAAATGGTGTACCATTGAGATTGTTGATGCAGTCATGGAAAAATAATTTCCAAGTTGGTTCAACTACGGCTTTGAGGATTGCGAGGGCTGCTTTCCTATTTTTCGTTTTGTTTCCCTTGTTTTCTGCAGATGTAAAGTATTTAACAGTGGTGACATACAGTCCAGATGATGGATATAACAAAAGACAGGAACAGCTCCACTGGATACTGATACTGAATGGGGTACAGGAATAAACTCAAAATAATTTCTTCTTCATCTGTTTGCAGGTAGCATTGAGGTACTGTGGATAGGCAGTATGTGTTAGTCTGAAGACGGACAACAGTTTTGATACACTGAAGACCTGGAAAGAAGACAAAAATATTAATAAAAATTGTTTTCCAATGATGCATGCAACCCCCCCAAAAAAAAAAAACTTACCTTTCATGCTTGACATTGTTCGTACAGCAGAAGTCAACAGTGAGACACATGTGGAACAGATGTGTGGTGGCAACATGGTTTCATCACTACAGCTATGAATCTGTGTGCTGTGACCTGAGAATATAAAAGAAAAGAACAGTAATGAGAAATGCTTATAATTCACTAACGCACAGCAGTACCCCCAACCCCAGAAAAAAATGTAATTTTACAGTCTTACATTAGATGGCGGCACATATGTATTGCATGTGAATATGACCATGGCCAACACGCTGGTGACGGGGAAACATTCAATATGTATGATGATGATTCCCTGCAAAGGAACAACATGACGGACTGCTTACAACAAAACAAACAGGATTCAATACAAGTTAAATGGCAGTGTGTCTGAAAAAACATGACAGTGACACGTACAATAACTTACCATTGTTGGTATGAATACACACAAATAGGGCAACATGTTTCAGTCAGTGCAGCAGAAGAATTTTCCAGAACATTGAATTATAGTTCAACCCATGGTCATCTGTTGCTATTATCATTTAACAACACACTGTACATCATCATCAGCAGCAGAAACAGCGGGACTAAAGCAGCAGCAGCAGGCGCCAGCCAGCCATTTTCTCACTTGGGACACTTTTGCAGAATTCTGGCTCTAGGTGCACACTTTAAGCAGTGTGTCAAGAAATACCTGTGACTTTTCTGAACAGCTTCTCATTTGATTATTCTTCATCAGGACACTAATACTGCATGCTGAATGATGTAACAAGACAGCAGTATAAGATAGCTACATTCACATAAGATAGGACATTTTATAGGTTGGGATTGTAATTGTATGTGATCTTAGGGTATTTTGATTGTAGTTGTGGGTGTGCTGCAAAAACTTAACACAGTCAACAGTAACAAAAAAGTAATATAGCATGACAAGTACAGAAGCAGTGCAATAATTAGGTGACAATTTTTAACTATACTTTTGTATTCTATTTTTGATTGGTACTTATCTACTGACTTGTCTACATGATACCCTTCTTTCCACAATTTACGGCTGCTGTGCTCCTTTTTTCACATCTGAAGTAATAAACAGAGCACTCCTTTTAATCTGGCTTGCAGACAGTTTTCATCAGTATTCCCACCTCTTTTTGTATGTCTATTATTTAAAATAATTTCAGTTGTGACTAAAATGAACTAGCACGCAGTCCAGTAGGCAGTGGTCCACCACCATGACCTTATGAAGCAGTAGGTGTTCGAAAACAGCTGGATATACTGATGAAAAACAGCTCTGAACAATATTAAAAGAATCAATATTTTTATTATTTCATATCTGAAAATAGGGAGTAAGTACGCTATAACCCATGACAGACCATGGGTGTATCGGGGCATTAATGCACGCCCCTGGTTCGTGGTGACATCAACCAGCCTGCAAGTGCATTAATGCCCTGATATACCCATGGGCTGGAGTGGGTTACTGAACTTATAAAACGGGCTAGCTAACTGTAAAAAGTAAAAAAATCTAAAGCTGTTTACAATCAGAATGCCAACTGTTGGTCTAACGGGGCATTAATAAATAGTCAGATGACACTTTCTGCCCAATGGCAAGTCATCATTTGACCTTTCATTAATGTCCATTTTGTAAGGGTATCATACATGTCAGTAGATAGGGGACAACTGAAAATTAAATAAAACAGTATAGGTCCAAATTATTGCCATATTATTGCACTGTTGCTTTAACACAATATAACAGGAAGAAAACAATAATGCAAAAAAAATTACATACTTTTTCTGTATGAAAAAAGATTAATTAAGTAGGAAAAGAAGGAAAGCACAGGAAAATATTGTTTTGTTTGTTTTTCCTTTTATAATTTTTTTGGGAGTGTTTTTAATATTTTTTGAGGGGGGGAAGAAAGTGAGGAAAAATAAAGTCAGAACGCATAATACATATTGTGAAAAATATATACAAAATGTGCAAATACGGATACTGCAGTGGCTGAAACTACTACCTTTATGCAGTCTGCTAATATTCCTGATGACATCTTGCAAGAAGCAGCAAAAACAATTATTGAGCAGGGAGCAGCAGCATTTGCTGCAGCTAAGGGCTGCATGACTCAGCCAAGTGACATTGCTGCACTAGGAGCATTCCAGATGCCTGAGTCAGTTTCGGTAAAAGAGCTTCTGACAGTGCAGCAAGAGTCCCTGACAGCAACTAAGGCTACATCAATATCTTCACACACCATGACTCCTGCGAGTACTGTAAATCTTTCACCTGATCAGGTGCCATCTGTTTTAGCTTCCACGCTTGGGTTACGAAAAGGAAGGGAGGTTGAACCTGCTGTGCTGCCCACTTGTGGGTCCTCCCCAATGTCCTTAGAATGTGCCCTGCTCGCAGCAGGTTGGAAGCGGGGAAACACTGGGATTTGGATCCTGGACCCGGTCCAATGCCTAATACTGGGAGGTTCTTCCCCTCCTCAAATGGACATACCTAGGGACATTATTTCAGTAACTGCTGACCAGGCTTCAGGGCCTGAGCATAACCCTGCTAATAAGAGACTGACAATACCTTCTGTTTCCAGCCCAAAATGAGTTATGGTTTTCTCAGCCTCTGGTTCAGAGGAAGAAGCAGTTCTACCTGTTCGGTGGGCTGATTTGGGGGGAAGATGGTCACAATGCTCCTGGTGAAACCCCAACTTTTCAAGAATGTATTAAAACTACCTGGGAGTCCTTTCAGAAGAGTGATCCCTTCACAGGATCCCCCCAACAGAGATGCATTGCGGTTCACTTGGAATACCTTGGGGGGGTTGGAGGTGGCCTCTGATCGACTGTATGTAGGGTATGAGCTATTAAAGGGTTTGTTTGTTTTTTTTTCAACTGAAATCCATGCCCTGACTCATGTCTCAGGCTCTGCTTTGTATGACATTAGTTTTACCTCTCCACAGGGACTGGACCAGTTTTGGACTAAATATGACTCTTTAAAATACACCGAATTATGATTGCCATTCAAAGCGATACCCCTAACGAAACCTTCTATCAAGAATGTTACAGTTTTATTCCAAAATGAATCTGTTTCTATTCATGATATTGTCTATTGGTTACAAAAGAGATGTGACGTGTTGGGTAGCCCTAGATCAATTTTCGATGAAGAATGTATTTGGAATGGGGGGTGGATTTTACAGGTTCGTTTACGGAATAATAACTTAGGCCTGGTACACCTCCCTAATAGTCCGTTCTTTGGTAATGAGAGAGGCCATTGTTTCTACCCTGGTCAACCAAGAACCTGTTTTAGATGCGGAGCCTCTACTTATTTGGGCTCTGCCTACGATAGAATAAAATGTAACCTTTGTCTAACATTTGGCCACCATAGTTCTGATTGCATGGAGGAGTTACGTTGCAATCTGTGTGATGATACTGGGCATGCTTATCAAACTTGTCCATGGGCTACCCACAATGGAAATGACCGTGTTAATCAAGATTTTATATTACAGGAAGCCCAGAAGAAAGAAATGCAAAAAAGGAAACAAAAAGCTGGTCAGGCTCCCCTGGAGTGTTCACATTCCCCACCCTCACCAGCACCCACCCCAGACCCCCTGAACCTGGTGTTCAAATTATTAGCGTTGATGCAGCTTACACCCCCCAGTGTACCCCCTCAGACCACTGACCCAGCGCCTCCCTCTGTAGTCGTAACAACAACCTTCTAAGAGATCTTGCTAGACCTATTGCAAAGGCAGAAATTGGTGAGGTTATAAAACATCTTAAAAAATCAACGGCCCTTGGTACTGATGGTCTTCCTTCAGAATTTTATGTGTCTTTCACTGATATTTTACAACTTATATTAATGACGGTGTTTAATAAAGTCTTAGATGTATTGCAAGTAGATATGCACTTTTGTATAGCAATTCAGATTTTGATATATAAGAAGGGAGATAGAGGAATTCTTGATAATTGGAAATCACTGAGTCTGTTAAACACTAATTATAAAATTTTATTGAAAATTCTGCATAATCACTTACTCAGCATTGCTTCATTGCTTATTATACCAACCCAAACATGTACGATTTTGGGATGATCTATTGTGCAAAATTTATTATTGTTTCGGGAAATCAAAGAATGGGGTAAAGATGGTAACTTACATGGATTTGTTATGTCCTTAGATCAGGAAAAAGCTTTTGACTGGGTACCACATTATTTTATTTCTCTAATATTAACACAGTATGATATACCCACCTGTTTTGTGAACTGGATTTTATTGTTGTACAAGAATGCTTGGGCACTACCTCTTGTCAATGGTCATTTTGGTACCTACATTGATATATCAAGGGGTGTACGACAAGGGTGTCCGCTTAGTCCCTTACTCTATATTTTGTGTTTAGACCCTTCACTCTGTTTTATACAGCATGATTCCTGTATAGTTGGGATCCCAACACCAGGGGGCACCGTGGAAATTAAGGTGACTGCCTATGCAGATGATATATGTGTCCTTGTACCTGACTATACTTCAGGTGTACGAGATCTTGATTGTCTTGATGTGTTTTCTAGACTGACAGGAGCCCGCCTTAATATACAGAAAAGTATTATATATCCCTTGAATACTTTGAGCATTTCTCCTGCCTCTTGGAAATGAATTTGGGTGTCCTCTGAGCCCTTTCAGTATTTGGGGATTTGGTTTGGAAGGGGGGGACAATAATGTGTTTAATTGGCAACTAAAATTAGACTTTGCAAAAACAAAAGTGGCTGTGTGGAAAACATGTAATCAGTCAAAAAAGGAAAAAGTAGTGGTAATTAAAACATTTTTGCTCCCAATACTTATATTTGTTAGTACAGTTTACCCCTTACCCTGGACTTTGGAAGCCTCTCTATTAGGATTAGTGTTCCAGGTATTGTGGGGATGCCGTTTGAATCCCATTAAATGGGACATAATATATTTGCCGGTAGAGAAAGGGGGACTAAATCTTATTAATCCGGTACTCTTCTTCTATTGTAGCTTTTTCATGTTAATTTGGTTGATTTGTCAAAACCTAGTTTAGCTGTGTGGACTATATTTGCTAGTGAGTGGTTAAGGCCTTTATATAACACCTGGGGGACACAGGGTGTGTTGAAAGCCCAGGTTAAGACTAGATGTGTTTTCTTTAGACCGGCACTTGGAAAATTAAAAACCTGGAAGTTACATTTAAATATTTTGTCCCTACCTTCCACTAAAGTTTTATATTCAGCAATTCATAACACTATTAGTCCCCCATCAATCTCCTTCAAGGATATTGACCCCAGTTATAATGATATTATATTGAATTCACTTAAAGACCCTTATATTCCACCACTGATTTTGGATACTAACTGGCTATGTGCACACGGGTGTCTATTTGTGAGAAAGAGAACGCAAAACATAAAAAGTTGATGAACGGATGTGGCCTAGGATGTCTTGTATAGCACAAGAAGAATCTATGTTACATTTTTTCATTGATTGTCCATTTGTGAAAGATATGTGGGATATAATGGCTACTCATTGGAATAATCCGTATTGGAAATGTATATCATATGTAGAAATTGTGGGGGGATTTAGTATACGGAACCTGGGTATGCAAAAGGGAATGATATGTCTGATTCTTACATTTATAAAGTTTGTATTGCAGCAGACGAGATGTAAGTTTGTCCTACAATTGTATCAAGAACCTGAACAAACTGTTAGCATTGTGAAGAATGAACTCTTTAAACAATGTATGGTTGAGAAACAGCATATGTCCTCTGATGTTTGGGCCCTTCTTTGGATTGAGGTGCCATTTCTTAAAGACGAAATAGGATGATCATACTGTGTTATTTTCTTGTGAATCCTTGTGTCTATTTTGAATTGTGTACGTTTCTTTGGGATGTATTGTGCAGTTTTTCTCAATAAAAATTTCACCTACTTTTTTTGATAAGTGCCATGGGATCTTTAACATCCATCTGAACTATACCACCAATTCAGGCAGATGGGACCTCGGTTTAATGTCTCATCCAAAAGATGGCACTTCAGAAGTGCAGCACCCCTCTCATGCTGCCCTACAGTGTCAGTACTGGGATATTAACCCAAGTGCCAGATGTGGGAACTAAACCCACAGCCTTCCGATCTCCAAGCCTCAGAGGCGAGTGTGCTTCCTACTGAGCCACTGAAATTGACGCTAACAGGCTAATATGTGTCTCTCTGCTGTATGGTGAAAGCCATTTGGTCTATATTACACAGTGTCTGTTAGGTGCTCTGAATCCTGTGTGTGACATATCTACTCTGTGTGTCTTTGCAGTTTAGTGAAAACCATTTGGGCTGTATTACATACTGTCTGTTTGGTGCTCCATGCCCTGTCTAGAGGCATATCTATGCTGTGTCTCTCTGCAGTTTAGTGAAAGCCATTTAGGCTGTATTATACTGTTAGCCTGATAGATGCCCTGAGCCCTGTCATAGCTACACTGTGTGTAACGTCTCTGTGTGGCATAGAGAAAGCCATGGCTGAGTCTACTATGTCTCATATTTCCTAAACTAAATCTGCTAAAGGGAAGCACAGTGCTGGTGCATGTGTAACCGAAAATGATGTGGGACAATATGAATCCTAGCACTAATGATGAACATATCAACAATAAGTACAATAACATCACCAGTGCTGGCACGAAATGTCCTCCTGACTCAAAAAGCATGTTACCAATGGAATAATAGTAGAGTTTCAGAAAGGACTGACAGAAGTTACTCATAGAGGTACTGACCATTTTGCCACTTGTGCCAGGAGACTTCCAGCTGCTGAAGCAGCATGCAAGGAGGGGGAGGCATCCTCCTCAAATATAATCTCAGATGCTGAGGCAGGGAATGCTGATAACAATGGTAGTGATAATGGGGACTGGGAATGGGATAGCCTAGGTTATGTCCAACCTGATGATGACAGCACTTCCAGTTCTTCTGAATCCTGTGGCAATGAGGTCGGTACTAGTTTCGGATGAGGGTGTTGGAGAGGATGCTACCATAGGGCGTGATAGGCAAGTGCAGAAAAAAAATCATGTGTTAAATGTAAGAATAAGAAGATGACCATGAATGGGAAAAAATTAATGTGAACAAGAAAATGACATTATAAGGTTTCCTCCAGGTCCTTTGACTGTACAAGAAATAGTCCCAGGCACCAAACTACAAAGCACAAAGGGTAAATCTTTAGTGTGGAATTTATAATATATATTGACCCTGCAAACAACTCTTGAGCTGTATGCAGTCTGTGCAAAAAGAGTAAGAAGCAAAAGTTCAGTGGAGCTCAGGTAAGCCGCAGAATACTTGCAGCATACACAAAAATCATAGCAACCCAACAGAAACAAGCACTTGTCAATGCCGAATGTTGTTGCGCTGGCATTGGCTTTGGTAGTGCAGTGCGGGAAAACATTTTGGGCAGGATGTGAAAAATGACAGCTGTACAGTTCATAAGGAGGTGTAAAAAAATGGCAGTGTTGAAAATGTGGCATGTAAATATTGCAAATTTGTGAAGTTACAAGGGTGCGTGGAATGTGTAATGCACACTTGTAATACAAAATACTTTATGGACACTGGCACCAAATTTTCAACATAGGCATTTTAACACCTCTGCTCATGTACAATGTCACTGTTATTTCCTCAAATTGTCCCAAAAAGTGATTTCGCACAGTTACCACACTATTCTGCGCTGGACGTGCGAAAACACATTTTGGGCAAGATATGTGAAATGATAGCTGTACTGTTCATCAAGAGGTGTGGAAAAATGCCAATGGTGAAAATCCAGAGTGAAAATATTACAAATGCACGAAGTTATGAGCATGCATGCAATCTGCCAATGCACACTCGTAACACAGTCACTTTATGGAGTATCATCACCAAATTTTCAACATAGGCATTTTAGGACCTCTGCTCATGAACAGTGTCACTGTCATTTTCATAATCTGGCCCAAACACTGATTTCCCACAGCGACCGCGCTATTGTGCGCCGGAAGTGTGGAAACACATTTTGGCAAGGATGTGAAAAATGACAGCTATACTGTTCACAAGGAGGTGTACAAAAATGACAATCTTGAAAATATGGCATGAAAATATTGTGAATTTGTGAAGTTACGAGCCTGCATAGCAGCTGCGCTGCATGATATGCAGCTCGTAAAACAGCCATTTTGATTTTTCCACCAAATTTGCAACATAGGCCTTTTGAGAGCCCACCTCATGAACAGTGGCACTGTCATCTCATTAATCAGTCCTGAAAGGTGATTCTGCGCAGTGACTGCGAAATCACCTTTTAGGACTGATTAACAATATGACAGTGATAGAATTCATGAGGAGGGGTACCAAAAAACCCATGTTGAAAGTTTGGTGTAAAAATTCCCAAAAATGCCTGAGATATGCATTAAAGTTGAAGAAAACCTATTTATTCTATTATACAGCTTACCGGCATTTCCACAGTTTGCAGTCGGCTTTGAAGAGTGCAGACGTGTTCCTGGTCCACCGAAGATCATCACGCCGGACTCCAGAGGTATGTATGGGTTGGGGGTGTGTGGGGAGGCAGGGTGCACAGTGGGTGGGTGCGGGTTGTGGGAGAGGGTGGCAGGGAGATTGCCGAGGGACAGTTTCCTTCTTTACAGGTAAAGAAAAAACCTAGATGACATCGGCAGACTGTTTTCATTTTTAATAGGTGCTTTGGCATGCTGGGGTGGGCTCCCAGCATGCCACCTGTGTGTGTGTGTGTGCTTTAGCCAACGGGGGATTGGGCACCCCCTTCTGCAAACAAGGAAGGGGGGGAGCCGCAGGAGCTGAGGGGATTGGGCACCCTCGGCAAGCAAAAACGGGGGGACATTATGCTGACAGGAGTGGGCTCCCCATTGGCAAAATTCAAGGGAGGAGAGATACATGCCGATGGGAATTGGGCCCCTGTCAGCAAAGAGAAACTGTTGGGGAGGAGTATGATGCCGAGGGGATTGGGCACCGGCAATCAAAAAGAGTTACATGCTACCAATGGGAATCGGCACCCCATCGGCACACAATAAACAGTGGTTGATAGCAACAGCGGCAGTCACTGCTGCCTTGTTGCCTGCATGTAGGGGGAGGCGTGTTGAGGTCACGCTGCACGAGAGCTTCGCTTTCATTGCAGCAGACCTTTTCTCTCATGTCTTTGCCTCATTAGCTAGGCAGGGTGTTGGCCCCTATTGCTGACTGATTGGGGAATGCAGAACGCACCTACTGGTGCATGCCCTGCATTCGCCCAACAGTGACCGCACCTCCAAATCTGCACTACCACAAGACGTTGGCTGCACAAGAGTGCCAACATAAAAAATGAAGGGTGCACAAAGTAAACCACAGGAAACTCCACAAATGATGCTGGTGGAAATTTTATTGTGCACAGCAGTCAGACAGAACACTTGGCCCCAGTGCTTCAAATCCCTACAGATTCTTTGTCAGGGGATGGGGCAAGAGTTGCTGAGCCACTACAATTTAATTGCTCAAATTTAAAGTGACAGTACTAAGGTAACATAGGGAACATTGTGCAAAAACTAATCACACTTGTACAAAGCAATATAATGCAATAGCCACACCACTGGTGATTTAGAGAAATAACACTATACATCTTGAGAGTCAGCACAAATAAATATCACAATATTGGTTACTAGTCATAATAAAGCTTTGTACTAGAAAAATTAGATTTTCAAAAAGTGAACATAATTGATGAAAAGAAAGTAGTTTTCTCTAATTCAGAACCACTTGATGGCCACCTATAAGAGAAAAACACAAATAACAAAAGTCTCATTAGTAATATAATGAAAAATAAGTATTAATTAACTAATTTAATATAAAAATATATATGTATATTTTATATATTTTAGGTGGGCTCTCATTCTAAATAGAAAGGTTAAACGAGCATCTAGGAGTTATTAAAGGAACTTCTGAAGGGTAAATGTATGGAGAACCTTCAATAAACAATGCTGTAAATCAAACAAGATGCCCAAAAATAAAAAGTAGAAAAGGAAAAGGTACTGAAAGGGTATAAGACAAAAGGAACAGAGCTGAATAACAATTACACTTCATCTACAAAAAAGGTGTAATGTCCGAGTCTTCATTCAGACCACCAGGAAAGAGTGCCTCTAGTTGATAAATTAGCTGGCTTTCTCTCTGAAGTAGGGTGTTCCGACAATCACCTCCTCTGGGATTCATTGGAACATGGTCAATATCCATGTATTTGAAAGCACCCAGGGTTTGATCATGGTACATGGTCCAATGTGTACCTACTGAAGTGTCACAACATCTACGTAAAATAACTCTGACATGTTACTGAATTCATTCTTTCAGTGTACAGGTTGTCTTTCCCACATATAAATATGGGCACTCACACCAAAGTGTGTATATCACATGTGTGGTATGGCAAGTCACAAAATGTTGCAATTCCAGCTGTTTGCCATTCATAGGGCTAATAACAATTTTGCCCTTCTGCACGTATTGGCACACATTGCAGTTTCCTCATCTGTGTGAGCCTGGTGTCAAGGGGATGACACATTTTCAGACCCCGAATTATCTGCAATTAAATGGCTCCTGACTACTCTATCCTTAATACTTTTCCCCTTTCTATATACCACCCTGGGGCATGTGCCAATTTTGCCAACTAAATCTGGATTCTCCTCCAGGATGTGCCAGTATCTTTTGAGGGTCCCTGCAATGCTAGGTGTGATGTTGTTATATTCAGTAATATAATTAATACAGTCTGGAGTATCCAAAGATTTCTTTCTGGGTATCAAAAGGGTGGAATGGTCCTGCAAAAGAGCAGAATTTATGGCATTCTGAAGAGGGACTTTATCATAACCACAAGATTTGAATCTATTTGTAAGGTCATGGGCATGTTGATCATAAGCTGGTACTGTGGAACAATTCCTCCGGAGTCTCAAAAATTAACCCTTAGGAATACCACTTTTGAGGTGTGTGGCGGGGTGGAATCTATCTGCTCTAAGCAATCTATTACCTGCCATAGGTTTTCAATAGTTTTCAGTATGAGTCTTACCATCTGGGGTGGCACATAGTTTCAAATCGAGGAATGTGGCAGACACAGGGTCTGTTGTGTAAGTGAATCATAAATTCCATTCATTAGTATTGAGGACTTTTAAAAAGTCCTTAGCTTCTGACTGTGTGCTGCCCCAGATGCATATGGTATCATCAATATAACACCCTAGTACCTGATGCGATCACAATATGGGTTTGTCCGGGAGTCGAACATGGTGATCTCCTCCCACCAACTCAAAAAAAAGATTGGCGTAGGAGGGCACCATCACCAACCCCATGGCTGTTCCATAGACCTGTAAGCCAAATTTAGAACTGAATGTGAAAAAATTACTTTTCAACACAAATTCAATGGCTTCAATCACAAAACCAGGGTCAAGTCAGTTTGGAATAAATCCATGAAAAATTGAATAGTATGTAGTCCCAAATGATGTCTGATGCTGATATAGAGTGACTCAACATCAATAGTTAGCCACAGACATCCAGCATCAAAAGTTTGCTGCTCAAGGGACTCCAGAACAGACATGGTATCTCTCAAATGAGAGGGTAACCATGTGACCAAAGTATAAAGGAAACCATTCAAAAATTTGAATAGGTTTTCCATCAGGGAGCCCATGCCAGAAATGATAGGGTGACCTGATGGATTCTGGGTGTCCTTGTGCACCTTTGGAATTAAATAGAATGTAGGGACCCCCAGGAAATTATTGAAACAGGAATTGAAATTCCTGAACACTTATCACTCCTTTGGACCTATAATAGGAAAGAAAATTATGAAGTGTAGTTTGGTAGTGGAGAATTGAATTATAGTCCAAGGGTTGGTAGTTCTCTACATTTTGTAACTGTCTCTGAGCCACTGACAAGAAGTCACATGTATTAAGAACCACTACCTATCCCCCCCTTGCCTGCTTGTTTCCCTACGATTTTCTTCATTGCTGAAAATTCCTTCAAGGCTTGTGACTCTTCAGATGTAATGTTTCCATGGAAAGTAGGAAAGGTGTGATTCATGATGTCATCAACTTCCTTGCTGACCAAATTCTCAAATGTGGTAATAGCTGCAGAAAAAGATCTTCCTGGGCAGAATTTAGAGAGTAGACAATAAATGTCACGATTCCATCCATGATCCTGGCCCATATTCTCAAAATTATTGATTGCCCTTTCTGGATCCCAACTATCAGGCAAAAAACAGTCAGTGGAGACATCAATTATTTCAGATGCAAGTTGACAGTCAGACTCTAGATTAAAATTTACAGAGCTGGAGGGGGGCTGATATTGCGCTAGATGTTGGAGTTCAGGAGGGGCTGACTGTGCCCGCTCTGTCATTTTACACATATTTTGTTTATGCAAAAAAAACCTTCTTCAGATGTAATTTACAAAATGTTTTTTGTAAGTGCTCTGCTTGACATGTCCTTGATTTCTCACTTTCAGTAATGTTTAGTCTTATGCAGAGATTTCTTAAGAGTTGATTTCGGTTTTGAGATAGGTTTTAAGGTAGTGTGATTTTGCTAACTGTCCTGAGCACTGTGCATCTTCTCTTAGAGCTGTAAGTCTGTGGGCTGCACCCTTGACCTCTGTGTTGAATTGAGACTGCTGCAGTGCCCCCCCCCAAAACTTGCTTCAGAACCTCCCTGCCTGTTCTTTTTTTTGTGCTGACTTTTCCATTAGCCCAGTTATGAGCACACTTACCCAATCCAACAAAATATAGTTCCTGTCTCATTTCACTTATTGCATGGTCAGTCTATCACTATTCATCAGTCTTTGCCTCCTCCCTCTTCTACTGATTGATACTGATTTTTCCTATTTGCAGCTTATACTCTTCACCCACTAAAGGGGTTTTCCCCCAACTGTGCCAAAGCTGCTCTATATCTCCTTGCTCTCTGCTACTCCTGGACACTCTTCCTTTACTGCTCAGCTGCTATGGGTACCAACACTCCATTACTAAGTCTGCTGTCCTTCACCCTCTTGGTACAGAGCTCACACTGACCAGAGCACCTTTCCTTCACACTAGGCACCTCATCCCCAGACTACCCCACAGTGACTTGGCCCTCCCCAACCCTCAACACACCCATGACCCCCCAACACCCCCACCCTGCCAACACCCCCACTCCCTCCGCCTCCAAGGCCCGACCTAGACCCAGCTCTTCCCTGCCATTCCCACCCTATGCACTTTATCTATCTCATGCACCCTGATTGTAAAATCCTCAGCTGGTGTCGACCCAAGGGTCTCCATCACCACCGGCTACTAACCAGAATAATTACACTGCTATTATTATTATCTGGTAATGTACACCAAAACCCAGGACCTATGGCTTGCAGCCCTTCTAAACCTTGTACTGCAACTGGCCTCCACTTTGCATCCTTAAACATTTGCAGCCTCCAACAGAAATCTGCTGCCCTCCAGTGCTGGGTCATTCAACATCAGCCTGAAACAATTGCAGTGGTAGAGATATGGCTCTCCAAATCCACCCCGACTCTGCTATCACCCTCCCTAGATATACCAACTACAGGGAAGACCGAGTAGGCAAATACGGTGGTGGCTGCTCACTACTCATATGGGACTCCTTTATAGGTCAGGCACTCCCAACTCCTAAACTTGATTATGGAGCCCAAGCCCTCACCTTAAAAATCACACCTGACCCCACCCAAGGCCCTCTCTTCCTCACGGTCTCCTACGTACCCCTGAGGAATCAAAACCAAGCGGTCTAATCCCTCATTGACTACCTCACAAAGTGGAGCAAGTCAACCTAGGTGAACTCAATGTTAACTGGCTTGCCTCCACTTCCTCCCATATAAGGGACTCCTTTGCTGCCCTGGATATGTCCCAGTTAGTCACCCAGCTCACCAGATTCAACCACTCTACTGACACCAGCAGTCTCCTAGATGTTGTTATATCTAACCATCCCTACAAAATCTGGGATGTCACTGTCCTCCCTGACTCTGTTAGTGATCACTCCCCAGTCCTCTGTCTCCGGTCATGCTCCACTCTGAAGCCAGTGTCCCAGGCCACTCTAAATCACTGTTTATGCCCTGAAGGCCTCAGAAAATTAAAACAATACCTAGCCAGCTAGACTGGTCCCCTATCCAGCACACCCTTGACAACGATGTGGCTCTTGACCACTTCACAAATGCCTTCTGTAAGGCTTGTGACCTTTTCACCCCCTCACCAGGATCCGCTCCAAAAAAATGCAATGCCCCATGGATCACCCCACCCCTCCTCCAGAGACTCAAAAACAGAGATAATCTCTGGCACATTGCTGTAAACTCTGGAAAGGCATCTGATAGACAAGCCTACAATGCAGAATGCAATAAGTGCACTTGAGCCATTAGGCGGGCCAAGGCAGAGCACTACCAGACCACCCTCGCTTCCATTTGGGGTTCAGCCCAGACCCTCTGGGATAATATGAAAGAGCTAAATAGGAAGTCCCACTCCACCCCACCATCTCAGCTCTCCATCAATGACACCCTCTCCACAGATCTGCTCCTTATAGCTAATTACCTTAACACTGTCTTCTCTGACCTAAGCTCGGTCCTCCACAGCAGCTTCTTTGACCCAATCCCCACCTCTCTCCCTCAGGTCCTGCATCACCCACCATTCTACGTGCGCACCCTATCCCCCCAAGAAATCAGGCTGCACCTGCTAAAAGCCTTAGGCAGCAATAACCCCAGCAGTGACCCCCCCCGACTTCAGGATCCTCATTATGGTCTTGGACAAAGTCCTAGTCCCCCTGACTGACCTTCTAAACTGGTCTCTATGCCTGGGTCTGTTCCCAAGTGCTTGTAAAACTGTTGAAATCACACCCACACATAAGAGTGGGGACCGGTCCACCCCCAACAATTACTGGCTGATCTCCATCCTCCCCCCCACTCTCTAAAGCCCTTGAAAAAGTGGTGTTGATCCAACTCTCTGAATACCTAACTAAGTATGATAATTATGTGCCCAGAGCAGCACAGTTTCTGCCCAGGACACAGTACAGCCACGGCTCTCCTGGAATTCTCCCAACACCTGCATGCTGCTCTCAACTCTGGCAGCCTTGCAGGAGCAGTGTTCATTGACCTCTCCAATGCCTTTGGCAATGTCTGCCATCCCCTTCTACTCCACTCTCTCCACCAAATTGGCTTATCTGGTTGTTCCATTTCCTGGTTCTCTAGTGACATCTCTGCTAGATCCCAGCATGTCAAGATCAGCGGCTCCCTCTCCAGCACTCTTCCCGTTCACTCTGGGGTCCCTCAAGGCTCCATCCTGGGTCCAATACTTTTTAGTCTCTACCTCAACACCCTCCCCAGCTCATGTACTGGTAAAATACTCCTGTATGCTGATGATGCAGTCCTCGTTACCTCACATCCCAATCCCACCTCCCTTCAATTATGCCTCCAGCAAGCTTACAACCAAGCCGAAAGGTGGTTCGGTGGCCGCAGACTGGTCATTAACCTAAAGAAAACCAAATCAATGCTCTTCTCCCACCACCAAAATAAAGATAAAAATACCCCCCCTTAATTATCCCCAGCACTCTGCACCCGCTAGAACAAGTGACAACAAACAGGTACCTAGGCATCACGTTCGATACTGCCTTCTCCTTCCACACCCACATTAATGCCCTGTCAGCCACCATTAACTCTCAGATTGGCCTGCTATACTGGCACAGGGGCTGCCTGCCTCAGGTTGCCCTCAGGCTGGCCATCACCTTCTCCGTCTTGTCCCTTGTGGACTATGACTTGCCCATCTATGCCACAGCTGACAACACTGCCCTCTCCAAAATCCAACTCTCCATCAATAAGGCCTGCAGGATCCTGACCGGTGCCCCCAGCCGAACTCACACCACCAATCTGCTCAACTTTGAGGAGCGACTGCTCTACCAGACCTGCCTTCTCACTAAGGAATCACTGCTAGGACTCTCTCCCCCAGGGGTCTCCACCTCCCTACAGCAATCATCATCGTCTGTCACCACCTGTAGCTCTGTTAAGGCCACTTTCAAGGTGCCCAGTACCAAGATCTCTCTTGTGCAGAGATACTTCCTCTACCGAGTCACCACCTGGTTCAACTCCCTCCCTAGCTGCATCTCCAACTTGCCAAAAATTGGCTCCTTCAAAACAGCCCTTCAGAACCATATCTTTAATACCTGCTGTTGTAGGTGCAACTAACCCCCTGTTGTAACTTGTGGTACCCACCTGCCTTGCCCCTTGGCTCAACAACGTCCACTGGACAGCCTCTCCCTTTCCCAGACCCACTGCTTCCCTACTAGGATGAAACAGAGATGTAACCCGCTGTCTTCTCTGAGGACCTACTATAGTGTAACTCACAATTTTGTAACATTATGTAACCTAAGTAACATACAAACTACTACATTATGTAACCTAAGTGTATCTTTGTTAAATGTTCCTTTTACTGCACCTGTAATGTTATCCTCTGTTTTAATCTGCACTGTAATAACTGTCTTGATGTCTGCCCCCCCCCGTGACAAGGTGCTTTGTAAATGATTCTCTGACTCAAAGGTTGTAAACCCGATTTGTAATGAATAAATGAATAAAATATTAAATTTATCGAACTTTGGTTCAGGCACAAATGAAAGTCCTTTAGAAAGTATTGAAATTTGTGGTGTAGTTAGCTCACTATCAAATAGATTTAGGGCTTGCCCTTGCCTCGCAGGTTATGATTGCTCCATCTCTCTGCTTGTTGATTTTTTTTCTCTGTTTTGTACCTCCTGTACATCCTCTCTGTGTCTTCTTTCCAGGTTTTTTGGGTTTGGTATCAATAAGTTTGGTTTCCTCCTCAGTTAGAACTGAGGTTCATGGGGGTAAAAAAAAAGTAACTGTTTATAGTTGTCTGGGGTTGGTTTATGGATTTTTGATTAATTTTCCTGTTTCTATTGGCACTCTTAGAATGTTTGCTGTTCCTGTTTCTACTTCGAGACTGAGATTGTCTCCTTGGTTGTGTATCAGCACCAGAATCCCAATGGTACACCTGCCCCAGTGCAAAATTGTTAGTGTCCCATGTGAACTTTGTCTGCTTATGAGCTATCACAGTCTTTTCATGGGCAATTATTTTGTCAGAAAGCCTAGTGTTGAGGGCATCAAAATCACTTGAATTCTGGAATGGGAGGAATTCTTCCTCAACCCCTGAAATAGATTGTAAAGAGTCTATATGTCTTTCTGACTCTTGATCAACCAGGATATATATCAGAGTTGAATAGAAAGTGGACAAAGCTTTCTCCCACCTATCCTGGTAGCACAGCTTGCAAAAGCCACCAGACGGCCCCATATCAAATCTTAGGCCCCGTGGAATAAGTTTTGTTCTGTTGTACTTAGTAAGGCTAGACACAATATAGCAGAGGTTTACTTAGAGAACTTTAACCTTTCAAGTCTGTTAAACAGAGCCAGCTCAGTGGCACTGAGAGTTAAGGCACCGAAAGCCACACTTCACACCACACCAGAGACCCAGGTTCAGAAACAAGCCTGGGCCGTCGGATGTCAGCAGTGGGGGGAGAGAGGATTGAGTATCCAGAGGACAGCTCTTCTCTCTCAGGGAGGGATCCTGGGGTAGCCCGGCACTGCAGTGGCTTCGGGCAGAAGTCAGAGGCACTGCCATGCTACAGGGCACAGAAGAAGAGGGATGGGCTGACCTGCGGAGAACATCAATAGGATGTCATTGCATGTCCGAGCTCAGAGGGAGGGTGGGAGTGGGTGGAAACAACACAGAAAAATACCCCTCCTTCCAATAATAGTTGAAGGTGCCTCCTACACTCCCTAGTCCACATTCCCAGAGTTGGGCTTGCCTCTCTGCTGTGTTCCCTCCTCAGTCCAGAGCTCAACACTATAGAAAGAGCACACTGGGTACATAGGCAGCCCTTCCTTGGAGGTTTCAGACCCAGGGGATGCACCAGGCTGGGGGTGCAGAGAAGGCATATGCCACAACTGGAGGTAGAGACAATGGGGGGGCTAGGAGGATGCTGGAGAAGGTTCATTGGGGGCCAGGAGGAGATAAAAAGAGTTAAAAAATGTCTGTTAAACAGTTCAGTGCAATTATCATTTAACTCAGTCTAAAAGTGGTTGAAAAAAATATCACCAGCCTGCACTCTCCTTCTTACTTGTTCTGTTGTAGTAGAGAAGCCTTTCTGTGGTGGATTAATAGGATCTTGGTGTGCTCCTGCTAATAGTTCCTCTATGCATTTCATCTCAGATGCTTCACTCTGTGATCTTTGGTTGCCAGGCATTGAAAAGCAAGACAGAGACTTAACTTAAAAAAGTAAAATTGCATTTAAGCCGAGTGAATATCAGAGATCTGATAGCACCATTATGATGACCAGGCCATCTGCATGTAGCAGTAACAGCTAAACTATTAAACACAGGACCCCAAACAAAAACGCCAACCGCGCAATGCAGAATTAAAATGCAAGAAATTTATTGAGCTTATTTTCCCAAACAAAACTACAGCACTGTGCAACAATAAAACTGGGGATAAATGAACCCCTGAGTCAAAGATGTTAGCATACCAGCCTTCTCATCAAAGTACAGCATTGATACTTAATCCGACAGGTGAAGGCAACTGAGCGGGCCATGAAAAATAAACATAGACCAAGTAACAAAAGTTCAGTGGTGCTCAGGTAAACTGTAGCATACTTGCAGCATCCACAAAAATCACAGGAACCCAACAGAAAAAAACAGAGGGAGAACAAAGTAAACCACAGGAAACTCCACAAATGATGCTAGTGGAAATTTTACTGTGCACAGCAGTCAGACAGAACACTTGGCCCCAGTGCTTCAAATCCCTGTGGATTCTTCATCAGAAGGTGGGGTGAAAGTTGCTGAATCCCTACAATTTAATGGCTCAAATTTAAAGTGACAGTGTTAAGGGAACATAGTGAACATTGCGCAAAAACTAAGCATACTTGTAAAAAGCAATAAAATGCAATAGCCACAACACTGGTGATATAGAGAAATAGCACTATACATCTTGAGAGTCAGCACAAATAAATATCTCAATTACTGGTTACTAGTCATACTGAATCTATGTACTAGAAAAAAATTAGATTTTCAAAAAGTGAACATAGTTGATGAAAGAAAGTAGTTCTTTAATTCAGAACCACTTGATGGCAACTTTTAAGAGAAAAGCACAAATAGCAAAAGACCCATTCATAATATAATGAAAAGTAAGTGTTACTGAACTAATTTAATATAAAAATATATATGCATGTTTTATATATTTGTGTTCCTGAATCCATTCTTTCAGGGTACAGGTTGTCATTCACACATATAAATTTTGGCAATCACACCAAAGTGCGAATCAGCTATGATACAACATGCAAAGGCAAAACACCCAACTGAGTGGGGCAGGGCAAGGGACAATGTGGTTGGTATGGGCGGTAGTGGATGTGGTAATTATGGTGATCATAGTGACAATGAACTGGAAGCAGGAACTGACATTGAATCATTTGATGTGCCCCTGCAGTCTTCCCAGACAACCATAGATTGTTTTCTTCTGACACCATTAAGTACTGCAAAATCCCACAGTAGTACTACACCTGAAAAAGGTGTGAAAAGTACAATCCCCCCAAATTAAAAATATCTCATAAGCCTCATCAACTAACATTAAAAGAAAGTGTTGTGAGTACATCAAAATTTACCCACAAGCATCCAACATGCCAGCTGTTAAATATAGCCATTACAGATCTGTTGGCCGATTTTCAGCTCCCTTTTGCTTTTGTTGCCCAGAAAGGTTTCCCCAAGTTCATGAACCAAACTGAACCATGGTACACAATTCTCTCTTGAACATATTTCTTAAAAAAGGCTTTTCCACAGTTGCATGACTTGGTGTGTAGTGCAGTCACTAAACAGATGAAACTCTCTGAGGTGAAGCAGGTTCACATAACCACGGATATATGGACCAGCAACCAAGCAATTGACTACATGACTGTTGCAGCTCATTGGGCAAGTTTTCAGTCAGAAAGTAATAATTCTTGCTCTACCATAAGTAGTAGGAGACAGGCTGTATTATGTGTCACCACTTTTGAAGAAAACCACACTGCTGTGAATATTTTGCAGGAACTGCAAAATCAATTTCAGAAATGGATTACTCCATATTCCTTATCTACAGGGTTCATAGTATCAGATAATGGTGCCAACATATTGTAGTCAAGGCTGTTAGAGATGGCAACTACCAACACATACCCTGTTTTGCACATTGTTTAAATCTTATCATCCATGGTTTCTAAAGTTGAAACAGAAAGGTTGAAAACCTGTTAGGTCTTGCTAGGAAATAGGCATTTTAGCCATTCTGAAAACTCAAAAAACAAATCCTGAAAGGGCTGCAGAGGTCAAACAACTTACCCTTGTATACATTAAAGCAGGAAGTTCCAACCTGCTGGAATTCAACACTTTACATGTTTAAAAGGCTTCTTGAACTGAAAAAAGCTGTACATGACTACACCATGCAGAACCAAATAGGTAAACTAAACATCAAGTTCAGTTCCAGCAGCTGGACTCTGCTGGAATATTTGGTCACATTACTGGAGCCATTTGAGGCTGACACACATGACGTCAGTACAGACAGTGCAAGTCTAAGTCAAATTCTTACTCAAATCAGAGATCAGAGATCTTCATATTTTCCTTGATGATATAAAGAAAGAATTTCAGTTAAAAGATGACACCATTGCTGTTATGCTAGCAGATGACTTGAGTCTCTGACTGTTGACTGATCAGAGAATAAATGTTATGTTTAAAAATGACACCTATGTGTTGCCCATGTTGCCAGACCCTCACTTCAAGTGGAACACTGAAACTATCATTTTTGCAGGGGAAGAAATTGAGTATTGGAGAGATCTTCTGCTAACCAAATATGACATTGCTCTACAAACACCATTAACTGATGTACAGCAGTCAAGCCCTGCCAAACCATCACAATGCACCTCTGACACAAACCATAGCACATCTGTCAATTCTTCACAGTCATCAGTGTCATCATTGAGGGAATTTACATATATAGCTACTTCTTGGGCATCCTATGTTATGGGCCAAATCAATTCTGAGTCACCTACAGCAACATGGACTTGTATCCTGTAAAGAAAGTGCAGCAGATTCTTCTGCCAGACTGGTAACTGGCTCACACAGCATGATGATCCTGGAATACTTTGAAGACCGTACTGTGATTGGTCTTGAGGAAGATCCATTACTCTACTGGAAACAACAGAGAACAATATGGCCAGATCTAGCAAATTCCACCATGGGTATATTTTTTGTAAACAGCAGCAGGCTCACTCTGAGCAGCTGTGCCTCTTATACCTACCTCAGCAATGTTGCCATGAGCATAAATTTTTGGACACAGTAGCAGGCTTGCTAAGAGAGCCTGTGTCTCATATACCTGCCTCAGCAATGCCCACCATGGGTATAATTTTTGGAAACAGCCGCAGGCTCATTCAGAGCAGCTGCCCCTTTCATACTTGCCTCAGCAATGCCCGGCATGGGTATTATTTTTGGAAACAGCAGCAGGCTCAATAAGAGAGACTATGCCTCTTGTAGCTGCCTCAGCAATGCCCCCGTGGGTATAATTGATTGGGGCACCAAACAGACAGTGTAATAGTCCCCAAAAAACAGTCTTTATATGATTTTTGTTATGATCAGGATCGGATAATCAGTTAGTAGAACAGGTAAGGTATTGACTACCCCACCCAACTGGACTACTCAGTTTTCATCCAGGTTTTTTTCAGGCACTTTTAGGGTACCCATGGGTTGTCTTGGTGGTTAGGTATTTTAGTACCCACCCATCCCTACTTAAAACATCATCTTGGTGCCTTGACCCATTACTGTTTTGGAACCCTCAGTTTGTTCCCTGGGCAGTGCCAGGAGATCCTTAACTATCTCTCCTCGAATGAAACTGGGGAGGTCTCTGATGCGATAGTATGGGAAGCTGTGAAGGCCTTTTTAACAGGCTCTACAACTGGTTATGCATGTCACCAATGGTGCCTTAGAGAACAGGAAGCCCATGACTGCAAGGCTTGTTTAAAAGTGCTAGAGCAGCAGCATTATGCTGATCCATACACTGATCCCTCAGAAATGTTGGATGTGCATACAAAATTCAATGCACTGTATGCTAGAGAGGCAGAACTAGCCCTGTTTAGAATGCATAACACATATTGGGACAGGGCTTAGTATACCAGTAAAGTTTAGCAGACAGATTACATAAGCAACAAGCAGAACAGTATAGCCCCACCCATAAAGACTCACTTGGTGTAACTCATACTGCCCCCCAAGACATATCAAATATCGTGAAATATTTTTATACTACCCTGTATTTGTCATCCTCTCCCCATAATATTGATTCTATTTCCATGTTTTTGGACTCCATTGCCCTTCCTCACCTCACTCTTGTACAGACTCAAACTCTTGCAGGACCAATCTCCCAGCAAGAAATTACTCACGCTATCTTAAGTCTAAACTACAAAAAGTCACCAGGGGAAGATGGGCTACCAGCAGATTTCTATCAAGCCCTACATGAAACCATCACCCACCTTCACCATAGGGCCTTTACTCACTCATTATCACAGTCAAGCTTGCCTCCCACTTTAAGAGAGGTTATTACTATTATTCTCCCCCCAACAAGCTAAGGATCCATCTTAACCTAGCAGTTATCATCTGATATCTTTCATCAATGATAACGCTAACATTTTCACAAAATATCCTTGCTGCATGACTAGAATGGGTTCTCCCTTCTCTTATATATCCCTCCCAGGTTGGCTTTATCCATGGGAGACTAGGTTTAGATCATGTTCAAACTCTCATCTTATCTGGAGGCAGTATGGCAAGTGGTTTAGAGCTCTGAGCTGCAAACCTGGAGACCTGGGTTCATATCCTACAGCTCCCACTTAGATACTGTGTGGCCCTGAAGAAGTCACTTAACTTCCTTGTGCTCCCGGGTCATACCTAGAAACAAACTTTGACTAAGTGTGCCTTTCCAGGTTAAACAATGTCCCCTTCCCTTTCCTTTATCATTAATGCACAGGCCTTAGCACAGGATATCCTCACTCCTTCTGCTGCCCTAACCATCAATTTTGAAAGGGCCTTTGACTCAGTGGATTGGTGTTATCCATTCACAGCTCTTCTGCATGTTGGTATAGCGCCACATTTTTTTGTCTACGGTTCAGCTTCTTTAAACCAACCCTTCTGTTCCTGTATTAATGAATAGTATCCTCTCTTTCCCTTTTCTTTTTCCAGGGCATCAGGAAAGGATGCCCACGGTCTCCAATTTTATTCCTACTAGCCATTGAGCTCCTTATGGGATCAATTCAGCAACATCATGACATTACCAGCTTCTGTTCCAGGCAAACCAAAATTAACTCCTTGTTATATGCAGATGATGTGCTCATACTACTTGCTGATACCCCCAGAGCAATTAATCATCCTCATCATCCACTCAATAAGTTCCCAGTCATGTCCAGTATCAAGATCAACCACATCAAGTCTGAGCTCCTCTCTCTGAACCACCTCTGTGTTGAATTACTTTTCAGGGGAAAGGATTGGCAATGGGCTGCTACAGGCAGTACTTATCTAGGCTTATGTATAACTCCATCAAGACTGACTTGTGTAAGGCCAATTTTTCACCACTTCTGACCTCCCTCCATATGAAAGTTGACTGATGGAGGGCTTTACATTTATCCCCAACTAGGAAAATTGCTGCCATTAAACTTATGCTGGCCCTCTAAGGAGCTGCATCTGTGGTACCTGGTTAGAATAATGGTGCAAGAATAGAACCGCACAACAGTGCACTAGTCTATGCAGTGCTATCATGGACAGGGAGCATGGATTATTAATGCAAGGCAGTAAGCACTCCCCTGGTTGCTTTCTGTGGTACTGACAGAAGACACGGGCAGCAGAATTCTCAAGGCTGGCTGAGCTGCTACCATGTGTGGAGGGCTGAGGCATGGAGCAGCTCAGCCAGGTGGCATTGAAGACCAGGATTCTAATCCTGGTCTCCCTAGATTTTTGCAGAATCAGGACTTTACTGTTGCTACAAGGGGCCGTGGAAACAGTATTCCATGGCCCCACAATTTTTGTCTCTCCCCATGATCTGCTCCCCCTGGAGTTAGGATCTGTTAGTATGGGGGTGGTGGAGCAAAGCCCCCCACGTTGGGGGGTGCAAGTGGCATAGCCCCCCACAAAAAAGGAAAATTACAGCATTTTTTAGCATGCATTTCTTGACTGCGCTATACAGACTGGCACTGTTCTGACCTAATGCTGCACCTGCTAGTGCATCATCTGGTCCATATGCCACATAGATGGTTTGCAGCCTTAAACAAGTTGGTATTGCACTTCCTCTGGGAAGGTAAACCTCCCAGACTTAGTAGATTAAAACTAAGGAAGCATTAGTCTGATGGAGGTTGAGTTCCCCCAGATTTTGTTCATTATCATGTGTCATTTGTAGCTGCTCACACCCTTAAATGGTTTCACATTAAAAGCATGATCCCTCCTCTTTTGGACCAGTATGAACACCTATCCAATGGAGACTTATTCCCTGCTTTCTGTACTTTACTGTAGGGTTCCTAAATGATTTCTTAAACATTCTACTATTGGTATCTCTTTGTCCTACTTGTCCAATGTTATGAGTCTTCTTCACATCCTTCAGCCTCCAATAACCTGGGCTCCACTGTGATACAATGCCAAGTTTAAACTCTGTGACAGATCCTTAGAGTAGTCCTCCTGGCAGTGATCTGGTATTATTACAGTTTATGATCTTTTTCACCTGTCCAATGCCACTTTGCCACTTTTGGTGGACTTGCCTTCTGTTACAAGCTCTAACATACAGAATTGTGGAAATTTTTGCAGTTTAGGGCTGTGTTTACCCCTCTACTGGAATTGCTCAAAGTGTTACTACCAATGACCCCATGCCTCTCATTCCTTTGTGGCTTACAATGAAAAATGGCATTGCTGGGGCAATTTATAGAGCCATGAGGGATTGTGAGCCTTCTCCTACTGATAAAAACAGAAATTTTTGGGAGCAGGATTTGTAGATTACCATTTCAGAAGTGGACTGGAGCAAATGCTGGTTCCAGCCTCATGTTACATGCTGAGACATTAGAGCACAATTGAAACAATTGAAAATCTTACATTACTGGTATACAACTCTGCAAATCCTTTGAGCCTGATCCAACAAGACACCTGCTCATAGTGTTCTCCACAAGTGGTTTCTTTATCCCATATTCTCTGGCCCTGCCGCTTGATACATCTCTTCTGGGATCAAGTAGTCACATACTCCAATCAAGTTCTACCAGACTCTCTGACCCTTATTGTCCCCTCCATTCTATTATAACTTCCGACACCTAATATTCTCAAGTCTTATCCAGTAGCTCAATGGGGAATAGCTGTCATGGTAACAGCTAAGAGATTACTACTGAGGCACTCAAGGTCTACTGATGTTCCTACCTTTAATGATTGATTTCAAACTATCAGTACACTGGCACCCTTGTAGTGTTTATTTTACATGGCTACAAACAAACTTCATGTTTATGATAAAGTATGGAGACCATTTACTGCACTCGGGTATACAATAGCTCAGGCATCCTAGAATATTAAATTACTTTTACCTGGTCAGGTTTTTATAGTATTTTATAATGTATTTTGACTTAATGTAATATAACTTACTTCAAAGCAGTGAAATGTTTTGCTTTTTCCTGTTATTTCGTGAAATTTTGACAAATCTCTATTAAAGAATTTGATATTCAAAAAAAAAAAAATCCTCCAATGCTGTAGCCTAACCAGCTGTGGAAACTGGTGAAAGCTGGAACCACACTGGAGATACAATCTTTTATGTCAATTGGTCAATCCTGTCAACATAAGTTGTAAAAAAAAAACAACAAGAAACAAACAAAACATTGCTGGGAACTGCCGACCGGTCCTGCCAACCATCCAGCAGTCAATGTGGTCTAACTGTCAGAGCACTGTTGCAAACTGGGAATTTACAGGTTCAGACATAGCTAGAACCAAATACTAGCTGTGTGGTCATGAGCAAGTCACATAACCTCCCAGTGCTCCAGGCCACCAAGCTACAAAAAATGGTTTGAAGAAGTACGCCACTGAAATATAGAATCATACAAAATATCTGCAGATAAAGGCCTGTCAGCTCATCTAATCTGCCCAAAATGCAATGTTATATCTCAGCAGGACTATCCTGGGTAAATACTCTAAAATGGATATAAGCAGGAGTCTTTTTTTTTTATTAATTTATTCTCTCTCATGAAATACACATAATAATTTCACTACAAAACTTGCAAGCAAACATTGAAGCATTTATTAATGCTATTTTATCAAGGAGAAAAACAAACTATATGCAATACTCCAGGTGGGGCTTGATCAAGGACTAGGTATAATGGCAATATTACTTACTTCCTTTACTCTACGGATCACCCCCTTCTAATACATGCACTGTTTTCTGTGCTTCAGCACCTTGTTTATTATAACTCTTAGGTCCTTTTCCTGTTTAACAGCACCAAGAAGGGCCCAACAAAGTGTGTGAACCCTACCGTACCTCTCCTTTTCCTCTTCAAACATAACCCCTTGCATTTGACTAGATTGAAGCTGAAGCTCCAGGTGTCAGACCAATCATCCAGATTGCTCATATCCCCTGGAGTTTGCCCCACTCCATGAGAGAATCCACCACCCTGCTTAATTTAGTGTCATCTGGAAACTGAAGCAACCTTATGGAGAATAAAGTTTCCAGGTTGTTGATGAAGATGTTGGAAGAAAAGTGGCCCCAGCACTGATGCCTGAAGGCTTTTGCAAAGCAGTGCTCCCCACTCAGAGTAGTGCCCATTGATGGCTACCATCTGCTTCTTTCTCTCAATCCACCTAGCAATCCACTTGGTGTAGATCTCTTCCATAGTGCTTTTTTTTTGACTCTGTGGAATGCAGGAGGATCTCAGCCTTATCTTGTGCCCCTGCGACCAATGTTCACCTCCCAAAATCAAACTAGAGGCCGGGTCCCCCCTGGATTTCACCCTGTGGTGGGGCCAGGAAAGGAAGGGCCATCCTCCCCCAAGTCAATTATCCAATTTGCTCTCAGTGTTTGAGCAGGGGGAATGGGCCATGAGGGACTGGAAAGGGATTCATGAAGTCCACCCTCTTATCTTTTCATGGTTTTCTTCCCTACTGAACCCTGCAGCAGCAACATGTCCATATGTGTGCATGGAGGTGTAAACATCCTGCAGAGCTGCAATCCCACCCTTTGAGCCACTGACTAACCTGCACTACCACCAAGCCTCCACCTTGTGGCATACAGAGGCTGAGATTGTTATCCTCACCTCCCCTCCTGGGAGAGAAGAGCAGTCCCTGGGATACTCAATCCTTTCTCACCCTACTGACCCTCAACAATCTGAGCTCATTTCTGAATATGGGACACTGGCATGGCAGTAGGTGAGGCATTCAATACATTAAGCCTCAATGCCACTGGGCCAGTTGTGCATGTCTGTACTGTACTGTACCATACTAGTTAAGTTTAACAACAGTCAGTTACACAGTATCAGATGGCTTGCTGAATTCCAGACAGATGACATTCACAGCTCTACTCCTTTGTACTCCCTGTGATCACCTCAAAAAGATGATCTGATTAGTTTGCATAATATACCCCTTGTGAAGCCATGCTGGAAGGGGGTGAGAATATTGGGCTCAAGGAAGAGCATTGTGAGTCTGTCCTTGATAATGGCCTCCAAATCCTTACCCAGTGTTGCTGTCAGACTGACTGGGCTGTAATTGCCTGGGCCCAGCCTTACTACCTTCTTATACAGTAGGTGGGATCACATTGGCCATTTTCCAGTTCTGTGGCATTCCACCTGTCTGGACAGCATCCTGAAATATTTTTTTTTTAATAACAACATCAGTTGTTTCTTTAGGTCCACTATGATCCTTGGATATGTCCTGTCCTGAGATGATGTTAAAAACATTTTTAAAAAAAGAAAAACAACTCTTAAATGTTTACTGTATTGTATTGATATAGTGACGCACTGAATTTGTCAATGTAGTGTATAAAGTGATCAATTTTTTCTGTGAGTTTATAATAACTTCTGAAATAGTAATCTTCACAACTGTACATGCTAGAATCAAGTGGTATATGTGTGTGTGTGTGTATATATATATATATATATATATATATATATATATATATATATATTATGGTAGCACGGTAGTGCTACCATAGTTAGGGCTGAGGATCCATTTACATGTTAAACCTAAAATTTTGTACCTTAATAACTTTGCAATCATTCAACAGATTTGCCTGAAATTTGGGATACATGATCAAGAACCAAACATCTTGGGATTTGCCAACTTTCATACTGTTCAGTTATACGGCTGCAGAGTTATTACGTGTGATCTGTGCATGCATTTACGCTTTTTTGAATTCTTTGCTCCTCCCTACAGGTCACATGGTTTGTGCAACCAGTCCAAAAACTTCAGGTAACATGTGACCAGGGTTCCTGATGTGCCTTTGAAGATTTCATGAAAAAATATTAAACGGTTCAAAAGTTATTCAAAAAACAATTTCCCATTATAAGTCAATGAGAAACGTTAACAAAAAGTTCAACACTTTCGCAAATGCAGCTTTTACTTTCACAAATGGCCCTTTTACTTTCGCAAATCCACCATTTTGTTTTCAGTTGGTGATCAGAAAAATGCTTGGCATTTAAATGTGGGACCCTCTAGCAACACAATTCTTTTTGTGTTTACCTAGTCGGACCCTGAGGATGCCAGGCGTGTCTTTATTTTGAGGTTAAACACCCTAGAAATATGTTTTTCAAGTTTCTGGAAAAAGAACTTTCACAAAGTAATGTCGCACTCATGAAAGTGTCACAAATTTTTGTGAAAGCTTTCGCTAATTGCAACACTGCTTTTCCAGGCTATGGCAAAATGACAGCAATACTTTGCCACCCTGCTGCAAAAGAATGGTTTGGTCTTTTGGGCTGAAATTTGGAGAGAACTCAGCCAACATCTCACAGATGTGCCTTTCAGTATTTTGGTGAAAAAATATTACAGGGCGGCAAAGTTACAACACTCACTTTTTCCCATAAGATAACATTACGGCATCCGCCACATTACAGGAATCCTTTGCCGCCCTGATGCAAAATAACGGTTTGGTCTTTTGGTCTTTTGGGCTGAAATTTGGAAGGAAGAAAGCCAACTCCCCACTGATGTGCATTTTGGTGGTTTGGTGAAAAAATATTACAGGGCAGCTCAGTGACGGCATTCTGAAGTTAATGTGTTTTCCCATTGGATAACATTACGGTTCCCATCGCGCCTTTCAGGCCCCGTATCTCAGAAACGGTGCAAGATACAGACTTTTCATCACAAAAATACTTAGCCCCCTAATGAGGAGTTATGAATTACCCCCTAATAGGGGCTAAGTACAAAACTAGCCAGGAAAGTCATCATTCATATGAAATTTAAATTTTTTTCCACGTCATACAGTTCCTGAGATATAAGCAATTTAATATTCCAAGTCCTCATTTTCTGCTCCGAGGCTCATTGTTATGTATACATTTTTTGTTTTCACTGTGTTTTTCAATGCATTATTTTGGGAAAAGAAGGGTGTGCCCTTTCATTACTGTACTAGTTAGCATTTCCAGTTGCGTTTGTGTTGCCGTTTGTAGCACCATTTCCGTCTACGCCACTGTGTGCATTACGGTTTGCGTTTTTGCTTGTGTTTGTGTTTCTGTGTCATTTGGCATTATTGTTGCTGTTACCTTTACCAGCTTCATTTGCAACTGTGATACCATCCACGTGCGTTATGGTTTGAGTTTTCATACACGCTTGCATTTCTGTTTTGTTTCTGTTTGCTTTGGCATTATTTTTGTTGTTACTGTTACCATTTGCATTTACAATTGCGGTACCATGACTGTGCGCATAATGGTTTGCATATCTGTACTCGCTTGCATTTGCATTTCTCTTTCCTTTGGTGTTATTGTTGCTGTTACCGTTACTATTTGTGTTAATAATTGCAGTTCCATGACCATGCATGTTACGGGTTGCGTTTCCATATGTGCCTCCATTCCTGTTTCTGTTTCTGTTTCCTTTGGCATTATTCTTCATGTTAACTTGACCATTTGCATTTACTATTGCGGTACTGTTGCTGTGCGAGTTACGGTTTGCATTTACTTGTGCGTTCGCTTTTGCGTTTTCATTTCTGTTCCATTTCGCGTTCTTTTTGCTGTGACACTTAACATTTCCATTTAAAATACCGCTACCATCACTGTTCGCATTACCAGTTGTGTTTTTGTATGTGCTTCAATGTCCGTTTGCATCACTGTTTGCTTTGGCGTCACTTTGCGCTTGCATTTCTATTAATGTTTCCTTTACCATTTACATTTCTGTTATCATGTGTGCCACTGTTGGCACTTCTGTTTGTGTTGCTGTTCCTATTACTATGTCACAAGACATCACATGGTGGGAGTGAGGGGCCCGAAGGGCCCCGCGGTCCTGCCTCTGCATTACTTTCACTATTTGTCGTCATCATTCTCAAAAGAAATTAGGGCAAAAACTCCATTTAATGCATCAGTTAGGGTTGTTCCCAGTGACAAAGTGAGGTCTCGGTGTTAGGGGTGAAAAACCTCCTTGGACTCCCAGCCCACCCTCCAACTCGCATTGGGGACGTGTTGGGGTCATCGGTCCTAACTCACCCCATTCTCCCATACCTGTGCTTCTTTACACATGTGATGGGGTGAGAGTTAGGTTGATGACCCAACGCACCCGATGCTGGTTGGGAGGTGGGCTGGGGTTCCAATGGGGGATTTCAACTCTAACACTGAATTTCCTCACTTTGTCACTGTGGAACAACCCTAACTGATGCATTAAACAGAGTTTTTGCCTCTAACATATATATATATATATATATATATATATATATACCGATCAATTCTTATAAAGGGGAAATCAGTGTATCACGGATGTGTCCATTATAAGCAGCTTGTACTATATATATATATATATACAGTTGCAGACACAGACAATTTGTAGTATACTCATATACATCACAGTATACTGCAAACTACCTTGGAATTTGTCAGTTTCATTTGCGATCAGGTGGAAGAGGTTACCACTAGACATTCAGGAAATGTTTCAGTAATCAGGGATTGGATGAGAGAGGGTACCACTAGACTACCAGGGAAATTTTCAATTTAATTTGGGATGGGTAGGGAAGGGGTACAACAGTCTACCAGGAATGTGTCACGTTCATAGGGATTGGGCTGGAGGGGGTACCACTATACTACCAGGGGAATTTTTCAGTATCATCAGGAATCAGATGAAAGGGGGTACAACTAGTCTACAACAGAATTTGTTAATTTCATTGGGATCAGGCAGGAAAGGGTCCCACTAGACTACCAGTGAATTTGTCCAGTTTATTAGGATTGGGCCAGAGGTGGGTACCACCGGATTACTAACAAATTTGTCAGTTTCATCATGGATCAGGCTGGAAGGGAAACCACTAGACCGCCAGGTAATTTATCAGATTCTTAAGGAACAGATGGGAGGAAAGTACTACTAGATTACTGGGGAATTTGTCAAGTTTATCTGGGACTGGGCTGGTGAGGAAGTACCACTTAACTGCCAGGCAGTTACTTTTTAAAGTATAGGAATTTGGCGAGGGTGGAGAAAACGGTCAAGGTTCTGTGCAATTTCTCTACACACTTGTGCACATAGGCATTATTATGCAATTGGACCCTTTGTGCCTTACATGCTATATGTGGTTGTTACCATGAATATGCCACCCAGGAAAAAAGATGCTATTCCATTTGAGATGCACTATCCCCCAATTTTTAATCAGGAGAGACACACTAAGCTGAACTTGTTTACAGGTGTGACCTGGGAGCACAAGGAAGTTAAAGGGTACCTAAACAAGCAGTTTTTTTTTAAACTCTAAACTGTGTCTAAACTCTAAAATCTAGCTTCATAGTGAGGTAAAGTAAAGGCTGCTGTTTACATTTATGCTAAAACTGCATTTATGTAAATAACAGAAATGCAGTTTCATAACTTTTGAAAAATGTAAACATCAGCCTTTCACTTGCAAAAAATAGCCTTGCTTGCTCTCTAAAATGTCTGCCAAGAATGTTAAGTGATGAGTCATGATGACATAATTGGATCTAGAGGGAGAGACCCACATGGCTCCCTATAGTGCCAACTAGTTCTTCTTTCCCCCTTTGTTTTGTATCGTTTCACCAGAATGATCAACACTGTGTGTTAACACATGGATTATTTTGATTAGTACACATGTTAGGCTATGGTTTTGTTCATTTTGTTTACTTTAACTTGCCGAAAAGGTTTTGTAATCCAGCTAACCGCAAACCGCAGTAAAGTACAACACTACAAATACCTAATGATCTAGTGGTTATGTGAGGCCCTGAATTTTGTTGCGAAGTACTGGTCTGGTCCAATTCCAAAGCACATGCTTTCTTGGTAATCCACAAATAAACTTCTCTTGTAGTCTTTTTCCATGTGAACTCCCTGCACCTAGCCTGTCTTCGGTTGAATACCCCACCATCCATAATCCATCCTTAGTACTGCCTGGGGCCACATATGAGCTTGCAATCTCATGAAGAGAATTATCACACTTCAGGTTGTAATCTTGTACCTCAGAAAGTTGTGCACACTTATACCAATACCCTTCGTCAGCTGGCACTATTAAAAAATGCCTACCAAATCACTCTCCAGTCCACTTTCTCAATGTTTGACTTCTGCTACCACAGTAAACATTGAGTAGATCACCACTGTTCTGCACAGTGAAGGCAGTATGTACAGTCCCCCTGTTGTGTTTTTTTCCCGTATCATTAACCAACAACTAGGTCTTCCTGAAGGGCCAAGCAATACACATTAGGATCCATGAGAAAAACTGCTGTTCATGCCCTAATAAGGGCTGTACTTGCTATGGATAAAAATATTATTAGCAGGAGAGGCATACTATTGCCTTGAGTGAATCCACCCAACTTCCAGTGTCAGTCTACTCCTTTACCTATGATCTGCAGAAGCCTGCAGGACAGTTCCTGGCAATTCTTCTCCAGTACTTTTCTTTGTCCTACTCCACAATGCGAGTTGGCTCGCTACTACCATTCTGAATCCTGAATGAGCTATACACAGCTTCCTTGATACTGTCCTAACAAATGTCAGCATCCCACCCCCACCTGAGGGTAATCTTCCTACACTGAATTCAAGTAACAGTTTAGGTGCAGCCCTGCCACTCTGAGTATTTGTCATTGCTGGCTGCTCTCACCCACAGCTAGGTAGAGATCACGGTGCTGGAAGCCCTTCATCTCAGATCTCACAATGATCTGCTCAATGTCCCCTCTTCTTGTCTTACCCTAACCTGAATATAGCTGTACCCTGCTGGAATGGCCTCTTCATTCCTTCTCTGGCATTCATTCTTCTCACCTGCTCTCCACACCAAAAACTGGTGAGCTCACTACCCTTCCACATCATGAATGCGGTTAGTACAGTCTCCCATGTTATTTTTACATATTAATAGTAAATATGATCTTCTAGTAAGCCAGGCTGATAGCAGCAGGGCACAAGGGAAACAATAGGCTTTCCTACCAGAAGGGTGATGAGCTCACCAGTTTTTGGTGTGGGGAGAAGGAGTGAAGAATGAATACTAGAGGGGGACTGAGAAGGCCACTCCTGCAAGGTACTACTACATTCATGGAAGAGGGAAGACAGAAGGGAAAAAACATGAGCAGAGCACTGTGAGATATAAGATGTGGGGCTGTCAGCACCATGATCACTACCCGACTCCATTGTCCTGGCCAACATTCCCTTTCCCATAAAACCAGTTCATGCCATTGTCCAAGGCTGTGTGTGGGTATTAATGTGTGAAATGGCTGTCACTATACATTCAGTCACTTCACTACCAGTCTAGCATTGCTTGTAAAGCACTTTGGGATACAATGTGTATGAAAAGCACTATATAAATGCTGACTCTTATTATTATTATTTCCCATGGAAAAAGAAGACAAGACAAAAATATTGTTGATTTCCGATAAAGTATGAACTCTGTCATTGGACTACACAAGAAATTTCTTACAAACAAGTGCTGGATCTAGGGGGTGATGAAGGGTGTGGCTGCACCCCCCTCCCATTATAACTTACTTGCTTGTTACAGCTGCATTTCACTTTGTTGAAGAAGTCTGATTTATTGATTGTACAAATGTTTACATTCAAAACCATGGATTACATTTGTAAGTTCTGTCAAAAATGTACTAGAAAAGAATAATAGCAGAAAAGATAAAAGTTTAATAAAAATGTTAAAAAGTACATATCAAGTACGCACACCACCCCAGCACCCCCATTGTAACATCCGGATCTGCCATAACCACTACACTAGCAGGTTATTTAAGATTTGTACTGCACTGTGGTTTGCCAAAGAGAAAGTTGATTGGATTAAAACACAATTTCAGCATGTTAAAGTTAACAAAATGAACGGAACCCATAGCCTAACGTGTATTGATCAAAATAATGCACGTGGTTTTGACCATTTTGGTGAAACATTTTTATACAAAGGGAAAAAAGAACTAGTTATCACTATAGAGAGCCATATGGCTCTCTGGCTCCAATAATGTCATCACTCAACACATTTGGCAGCCATTTTAGGAAACAAATAAGGCAGTTTTTTTAATTGCAAGGCTGATTTTACATTTTTTCAGATGCTTTGGAAGTGCATTTAGGTAAATTATATAAATGTAGTTTTAGTATTAATGATTGCAACAGCCTTTCCTTTAGTCCCCTATGAAGTCAGATTTTGTAATAGTTTGTTATTTAGGTGTTCTTTAAGTGACTTGCTCAGGGTCACACAGTATGCTACTGGGGGCTGTGGGATTCAAACCCAGGTCTCCAGTTCAGAGCTTTAAACCACTGTGCTATACTGCCTTGCTTGTTCCTGACTGTATGTTGCCAGCAAAGGACAATGGTAGAGTGTGCTTATTAACTTTTCACAGTGCTAAAACAGCTGAGTCTTGATACAGACAGCATGCACTGGACAGAGCACACTGCCTGTATGAATATGGCTCCCTGGTATCTGCACTCTGTTTTGTGCAGCACTTTGATTAGTAACACAAACAGCTGTGGCTACATATTTATTTATGTTTATCGTAGTCTTTAGTAACCAGGTAAGTGCACTGATCGAGGGGACCATTTTCAGGCATGACCCAGGCCAAACAGGTGGCAGTTACAGAGGTAGTGACAAGTTGTACAATGAGAACAAGTCATATGGATATACAGACATCATTGGTGAACAAAGTGGATATACAGACATCATTAGTGAACAGAAAAAGTGACATAGGAAAGTAAAATTAATGAGAGGCTGAAAAAAAAAACAATCAGTACATCCTGATAAGCAACAATTATTATACAATTATTTACTAAGAATAAGTGGCCAGTGCAAATTAATGCATGATGTAAAAAAAAACAACATACAATACAATAGTCAAGTGGGATAGCCCAAGAAGCAGGTAGTGAGGGATGTAAGACAGGAGTCCAAAGAAATGAGAGAGGGCAGGGGAGGCCAAAACAGCTCAAGAGGGAAAAGTAAAAAAGGTTGGGGGGGACCATCTGGGACCATTATCTTTGAAACAGATCACTACCATTGACATCTCAGTAACACTGGCACTTTGATAAACTACTGGTAGTGTCTGGACTGAAAATAGTATAGAATTTACATTTATGTTGCACTTTTCATGCACTGCATCCCAAAGAGCTTTAAAAACAATTTATTCACACAGGTTAGCAAAGGTAAGGTGCCACCATATAATTTCCATTGCGGTGCTTTGGACAGCTTAATGTCTTTCAATACCATTGGCACTTTGATTAGTTTTTTGTGTTAAAATGATTAAATCTGTACAGAATCACAATCTAGAATTGCTTTGATTGTACCCTCATTTCAGTATATATAGTCACTGTGGCACTGCTTCCAACATATTGTTTCTAGCTTTGCTAGAGTCATTACCATAATTTTCTTTTAATACAGGGTCTCAGTCTTTCTTCTGCTATATGAACAAAAGGGAATTCTCAGTCACACAATCAGTTTAAATCTTATGATTTTAATATAGTGCAACCATATAATATACAGTGTGAAATTTGTGTTTGCTTTGAAATCACATGTCAGCAAGTATAAACAGTTTTTGCAGCATGCATCTGTTAAACTAATGTAAATCCATTAATGTGCATAAATCCAGAAAATCATTCTATGCTGGTTTGGTAATAAATACCTCTGCTAACAGTGTCAGGGGTCAAAATCCAATCTCTGAAATTGTATTTGAATGAACATGCTTGCACACTAGAGCAATAAAATGTGCAGGCAAAATCAACCCCTTATTCATTAAAATAAAATAAAAAAAAACAGTAAGCAGATATTATTATCTCTTGAAAGCACTTCTTGAGGAAATGGCAGATTGCTCGCTGCAGGCACTCTGATAACAAAATGAACAACTCAGTCTTCTAATTTAATTCTGACTGCATGAGGTGATCAGAACCAACATTAAATATGCTTTTGCATTTCTGGTCATGCTATAGTCACTTTGTTTAACAGATACTTAAACCAGTTTAATTAGGCTGGCCGCTTGCATTAATCTTTGCTACTGCTTTACATTAGGATGAATATATTTTATCATTTATGACTAATTTCCAAAGTAATTTTAGAAAATCATCAGCACTAATCTATGGACTGGATACACTTTTTTGTTCCAGATTATATCTTGTCCATGTTTCTGGCATCCGAAGGAGACACTGTTCCACTTGTCTTTTGAGGTGTCTTATAGGCAAATATGTATTTGATTACTGAGGGGTTTTGTATTGTGATGAAGTCCTTGAAACACAGTGTGTTACATACAATAGGTAAAAGGGAACAGCAGCTCATCATACAGAGAGTACAAAAAGTATTTAAAAATAAGCATTATACATAGAGTAGTACACCATCCACCATACATATTTTATAGCATACATTTCACATTACATTATTTATTTCATTTTTTTTGATAAGAAAAAAGGAGAGCTAGGCCATTATTGCTATTCTGCCCATATTCAGCCTCATCCTGGGGGAGGGAAATATAGATGGTAAACAACTGAAATTGAATCAAATTAAGCTGCATGTGGAATTTTTAGTTAATGGGGAACTTTGGCCAGGTCATCGGGGAAATTCCCATACTACTTTTGAGAAATGGTAGAGGATCTTTAACGATGACCTGAACAACTATCAGTATAGCCTGACAGGACCTCTGTTTAACATCTCATCCAAAAGACAGCCCCTCCATCAGGCTGTACTACAGTGTTGATGCTGAGATTTTACAACAACTGACTGGTGTGGGGCTAGAACCCAAAACTTTTCATTCATCCAGCCTTAGAGGTAAGTGTCCTACTTGCTGAGCCACTGACACTAATAACATAATAACCTATAGTATATAACATACATGTACCAATGAAGGGCCTTCTGATAGGCACTACCAACATGCATTAAGGTGGTTAGATGATGCTATAGTTAGATGCCATAGTATGAGATAAGGCAAAACATCAAATGGAATATAACATACTGTTTAGAGTGAGCAAGTATGAAGTTCAAGCATTATAGTTAAGTCAGCATTGTTAAAACAAAATACTGTGTATTTGTTATTACATATAATTTTATAATGGATGATAAGTAACAGAGAAAACTACATTTAGGAATCAGCAAGGGTTGAAGCACAAAGCCACAAGGATTTGCATTACCCTAACTTTGGCACTCATTCTCAAAGCATTGGTGTGTTCATAAATTTTTATGCTTTAAACACTGAAAAAGGCAGGGTAATGCAAAATAGCTTCAAGCAATCCTTCAAACCCTAAGAAACATACCACACATTGATAAAGATTCAAGTGACTTTAATCCTTATGTCATATATCTCTACTTGTACTGCTTTGTGCTTCATCCCTAACTGTTCTCTAAATATTTGCAATTACTTGTATGCATTGGAGTATAGTAAAAAGAAAACAGAAGCAGAGAATGACAGGTCATCAAGACCATCCCCTAACTCTTATCAATTAGTATAACCCTTTATGTTTATTGATCCCATTTAGTTATACAACCCTTTCTTAAAGGGACATTGTCAACCTGTTTTGCATCATATTATTTCATGTTGAAAACCCACATTGTGCAGTTGTTTATCTTCTCTAAAATCCATTGAAGTTGTTGGCTGTTTGATCTGCTTCCTTTCTGAGTAAAAACAGAAATGCATGGAAATGGTACAACTATACCCAACCTTGCTTTGCTTCAGATCCGTGATCAACTCTTATTGCATACATCCTGAATATTAGAACCCCTCAAACAGTACAACCACTCATGATGCAATAGTCTCCTCTCCTCCCACAGCATCATGAATGGCTAGATTATGTTACAGGTGTTCTCAAGTCCAGGAAAGATGCAATGCAAGTTTATAAAAGAAAGTAAACGAACATGTTTTTTGTGTGGGAACACCAGTATGGTGGGCAGTATGTTTTTTGTTTTTAAAAAGAAAAAAGGAATCCAACTCAAACTACCAGGTACATCAGTAACCTCTTCAGAATGTGAACAATCATAAATTTTATTTTTTTTTTATCTAGGGACAACGTGAGGCCTAGGGAAGTTGACAATGTCCCTTTAAATGTTGCAACCATTAAGCTGCATACCATAGGTTCTCACAAACCTGGCCTATAGTACTAGGTAGTACAAGTAGTACTGCAACTTGCGATCTGAGTCAGTACAAGAACTTGTATTACATAGATTATATATATATATATATATATATATATGTATATATAGTAGTGAGGCACAAATGGTTGCACTGCAGCCCACCAGGATGAGATATTCTGTAATAAAAATGTCACAGTTTTCTGTGTTACAAACTAGATTCACACCCTTTGGATTGCATTATGCTCTCACACGATACTGAAAGATATTACTGGTACTTACCTGATACCAGAACTTCATGCTGAAGGGTGGCACTGTAGATAATGTAGCTAGATAGATGGACGATGGATGGATGGATGGATGGATGGATGCATGGATGGATGGACGGATGGATGGATGGACATACAGATGGATGGACAGACACACAGGCAGAAAGATAGATAGATAGATAGACAGACAGACAGACAGACAGATAGATAGATAGATAGATAGATAGATAGATAGATAGATAGATAGATTAGACAGACAGACAGAGAGATGATGTACAGCATCACAGTTTCAGCAAATGTTATCTTGCAGGATTACTGCAGGAACCAGTAAAAAGTATTTACACCTACAGTATTTGTGCCACATGAAACTATGGCATCTACTTCAATTACAGAGTGCTTCATCCTGGTTTGTTGTACAGTAAATATATGATCCATCCACGGTGCACCCCTTTTGGTCGACACCCCGACAGCGAAACAGGAAAAAAGAACATTACAGCAACATTTGTGGTAATGGTCCTTTTTCTGTGTTTTGCCTTCCCCAGTGTTCTGCCCCCTTCCCGGACCAACTCCGACCCGGAGTTGGAATCCTAACATTTGGGGTGTGTGGGTACGCAGCCCCCTATAGAAAACACCCATAGAACAGGTGGCACAATACCTGGGTCAGTATTGTGCCATCGCTGTAGGGAAGGTCAGCATTGTCCCTGACGACAAAACTTGGTGCTTCCATTGATCTATAGCCTATAGTAGAATGTATATACTGGTACTGTGAGATGGGGCTATGTAACACTCACTTGTATCACAAAGATCCTATGCAAGTAATGTGACATTTATGTATCGATCATCTATAGTACTAGGTAGCTATAAATTGCACTGTGAGTAGAGTTTCTGAGTCAAGGACCAAGACTGGAATCATACAAATGCTGCACAAAGAAGTTAAACATTAATACTGTAACTGCATACAGTGAATAGATCAATAGCTTATAGTAGCTGGTAGGTAATGCAGTAATATTGCTAGATGGGGTTCTGTGTATGACAGTGAAATGAATCACAGATCCCATATTACAGCATACATAATGTCTTCTCCACGTTACCAAACATAGTACAGTATATAATGTATGTAATGTAGTACTATAGTAACAAAAGGTTGGAAGCATTTGTAGCAGGACATCTAGCACCAACTGGTGAGGTGGCGTTTAGGGGTCCGTTTCAGATGCCTTCTGCCTCAAAGAGGGAGTTCACCTCTTTCTGTTGCATGACTGCCCCCAGATGGCTCAGCAGGAGGGTGCATGATGAAATAAGTGGTCCGTCTGGAGTGACCTTACTTCAACACACATCTGCTCTCCTGGAAGTGATGCAAAGACATCACACACCTAGAATGAGCCCACCAGGTGAATTCCAAAGGTGAGGTTCTGCTCACCTACCCCTCTGAAAAACCTGGCAGATCCAATGACAGGCTGGTGCTTAGGACCACACCCTGTGAAGGTATAAGGGAGGGCTTATTGGGAAAAATACACCTGTAGCCCCATGAGATGAAGCTGCTCTGCCTCCCATGCCACAGTAGGGCCCTACTAACTCCCACCTCAATGGCTTTTTCTTCTCCTCTATCAGCAAGTGAAGTTTCCACCTACAGATTAGGCAAATGGGGTGGTCTCACCTGCAAGGGACAAATTGTGCATTATAATTGGGATTTCCCTGAGGATGTTGAGCAGAGGATGGTGGTGGGTTGGACCATCAGAGGTCTTCAACGGAGGGTCAAAGGACTAGGGCTGATGACAGAATGACCTTGCTGCTGGCAAGGAGAAATGGGGCAAAAATAGAAAATAAAAAACAAAAAGAAGAGCCTCTAAGTTCATCATCTTTCCCCACAAAATTCCATGAATTATGCAATTTTTATTTATAATGCAGCCATCTTTTTTGCAGAACACCTCAAACTGGCATACTAACTTGTTGTTAGGTATTTTAAGGGCATACCAAATAGCACAGCATTTAAATGAGTACTGTAGTTCCAAACGTATAAATGCTTAACATCTGGTATTTTATTTTATTGTGACATTTTGTAAAAATAGTTTGCTGCTTATAACTCAAGACGCTTTTGGAGCTAATGACTTGCATATTATCATAACCTTTGTATAAGGGTCTTACTCACTGCCTAAAGTGGATATATTTGGTTAAGTAATTGTTATGTTAGGGCTGATCAATCAATGCAGTGGCTAGGCCACCACCTGTGACACCAGTGAACTGGGATCATGAATGAGCCTGGATCATCACAGGTCAGTTTGTGGAGGATGACTGATTATTCCAAGGGATGCTCTCTTCCTCTATAGAGGGAGGGAGAGCTGCCATCCTTGCTGTGATACTGCTACTGGTGACCAAAGATGGTATTGCTGTTTAGGGCATGCATTGGGAGGGGAGAACATCAGCCAGGGCCTGTGTTGTGCACACAATGTGTGCCCACAACCAGTGGTGTGTCCTCCAAAGGATCAGAGGGAACATTACCAACAGAAAAAAGGAAAAACTGCCATAGTGCTAGCTTTCTGGGATGCTAGTATATCCAGGCCAGTCCCTGCTGCCAACTCTGCACCCAACACTAGCAATGCTCAGGGTTGTATTCTCCCCCCCCACCCTTGTGCCCCGCCAAGTAGGTAAACCAAGACTCTGTGGGGACTGGCAGTAAATTAATTAGGTAGGGGCCAGAAGGTGATTCTAAGCGCTCAGATGGAACCAGTGCCAGGGTAGAGGAGACAGATAAAAATATGAATAAAAAAAGAAAAAGTCATTTTCAAGTTACAGTGACCATAATTACCATTTTACCTGTTGTCCATTTGATTCATGCATTTCATGCACTATTTTCAACAAATCATACTGTTTCTGCTAGTGTGCTCATCTACTTGTCCATACCTGAATATATTTCTTGTACCGTGTTTGATGTTCCATCTTAATGGCCCAGAGTGTACCTGAAAATGGTCCCTGGGACCTGTGCATCCACCCAGTTAACAAATAAAAAAAAACAACAAACGAATAAACAAATAAATAACTTTACAATTTATTTACGAAATTTCTTGGAAAATTTCTGAAGTTTTTGATGTTTGTAACTCTGCTGTCAACACAGGTATATACCTGGAATATGGCACTGCTACTCATTGTCAGTTGGTTCTGGAATTAGAAAATGCTGCAGACATTTGGTTTAGTACTTTTGCATTTATACTGCAAATACCACAAATGATTACTTGGAATCATTTCCAGAAAAATTCATGGCAGCATAATAAGTAATACCATCAGAATTACCCTTTTGCAGTTTAACTTTTGAAAAGCGCATATAACCATTGCAGCTAATTAGCTAAGCTGATCTGTTTGTAATCCTGTAGTTCTTTTCTAGACAACTATTTAGTCCCCCATCTTTTTTTCTAAGTTTGACCAGCTGGGCACAGTGGGACTACTTGCCCCCTGGACATCCTTTTTTTTTATCATAGTGACACCCTACCTTAAAAAGCAAGCCAACCACCCCCTTTTAAGGTCTGACATATCTTTTAAGAATAGCTGGAATTCATTCTTTGTTATATCAGTTATTTTCCTCTCCACCAAGTTTCTTTGAGTGCCTCTAAGTCCTGAACATTCAAGTAAATCAGGCTCTCATGGCTAGCCAGTTTGTCTCTGTGTGATTCTCACTTGACCTACTTTCAGGTGAAAACTGTTTTTCCTCTTTTCTTCCATGCCTTAGAAGCAGGTCTGCTATTCTCGAGCTTTGCTGCTCTTCCCTTGGTAAACCCATGGACCTAACTCCTACTAGGGGAATAGGTAGGGGAATTTTTTTATTACAACTTCAAAATAATATAGAAAACATGTTGATCAGCACATGCAAAGACAGGTACATAAACTAAACTTAAAAAGAAAGTATGTTTTACATCATACATTCATATTTAGATTGTAAATCATTATTTGATCAAAAGTAATATAATACACAGAAACCTTTAAAGGAAAGAAATATTAATGCATACTACTCTATCAAATAGTAAACACTCAAAGAAAATAACATCTCATAGGTTACAAATCCTTTAGCAGCTAATGAATTATCTTGCATTCTAAACCCCCCTCTCACATCTTCTACTGAAGGAGTATGGGAATTTCTTTATTCAAAATGAACATAACCTTCACTCATTATTTATTATAGATAGCAAAGGGAGATTTAAAATCTTTAAAGAAAATAAATATTAAGGTATACATTCTCTATAATAGTGACAAGGATGCCAAAATGTAATAATTCTTAGGCAGGAAGATGCACAACCTGATTCTGAGATGAAACATTATACAGACAGGAAGAAAAATCATCCTGAATCTAACCAGATCATACTACCTCAGGAAGTGGTGGATATGAATACAGTGCAGGGCTTCAAACAGGCATGGGATAGGCATAAGAGAGCAATACAGATGAGTATGAATAGATAGGCCATTTACAGAGCAAAGGCTGATGGCACATTTATAAGGTAGAAAAAGAAATGGGCAGATTGGATGGGCCTTGCGGTCCTTATCTGCCATCAACTTCTATGTTTCTATATTTCTCCACCATAAACAATATTTATTTACGTATTTATTTACGAGTTTTACCAGGAAGGCATACTGAGCAATGATGCTCGATTCCAGATGTGACCTGGGGGCCAAGAACCAATACAGTAGAAAGTATTAGATACAGAGACAATCAACAGTGAAATTAAATGGCTAACTGGGGAGACAGTGCTCTTTTTATTTTATTTTTTTTTCAATTTCTGCTATAACCGTATAAACAACTTGTTCTGATTTATTCTGTTGCCTTAAAGTTAGGGCACATCTCGCTTGGTAAAGCTGATATTTTATACATAAAAGTAGAAGTTGCATCATAATCCTATCATACGTTCCCCCAAGAGGAAGGGAAAATGCCCAAGTACAATATTTCAGGTGTTAAAGTATAAAGAGAAACATGTGTGCCAAACTTTACTTAAATATTGCCAGAATGAGATTGCAAAGAGGCACTCTAAAAATAGATGTGGCATGGTTTCTAATGCATCATGACAAACAGCCAGTCTCGGTCAACATCTTTCTGCACTAATCTTATGTTACATATTATTTTTCACTGCCAACTTCTGATGTATACATATCCACATGAAGTCCCACATATAAACTGGGATTTGTTCAGAAACTATCCTTTTCAAAATGACCTCCTGCTCTTTCCATGACCTCTCTACATACCAAGGGAGCTCAATATAGTGAGTCTCCATTATCTTATTGTACAGTTCTTTTTTTGGTCTTCATGTAAATGTCTGTTTTTGTTAACTCCCAATATTTCAATTTACTAATAACTTCCCCTAAGTATACAGGTAGACTAAAAGCTAACGCCTGCATAAGAATCAGTGCATTCGCTTGCCACCCTGTCAGTAGGGGTCCTATGTTATCCAATACCCATGGACTTCATATTTTATCGATCTGTTTAAGTAAGAGAGAAAAATGATGGTATAAGAAGGTGCAATAGAAAAACACTAAAGGGTTCACCATAGCTAAACCGCCTTTCTCTATAGGTGAATATGTAATTCTCCTTTTTAAGGGGTTTAACCGACTACTCCATAATCCTTGAAAGAAAATGCTAAAAAGGGTTGTTTCTAAAGACTGGGGGGTAAACTAAACTCAAGAAAAGAAAAATAGGGAGCAGAAACATCTTTTTCTTAAAGACTCTCTTTTTTTTTTTACATCTTCCACAGTCCCAGGTCGTTATTTCTTTTGCCATCTGGAGTTTGTGTTCCCAGTTATATAATTGGGGATTGCTTCCCCCAAAATAAATCCTCAAAAGTCTATGCTCACCTGAAATTAATGGAACATTAATGATCTGTGACAGAGCATTGCCCGCTTGCCCAATATTCATGCAAACACTTTTCTCCCTATTAATATTTGAACCTGAAATACATGAAAATTCTGTCACCACCTCCATCACAATAACCCCAGATTGTTTGTCTGCCACAATTAAGGCCAGATCATCCGTATATGCAACAGAGCACACTGGAACATCATTGCTACCTACTGATAGCCCCTGAATTTCACTATTTTGATTTAGTTTGTGCAACAGGTGATCTAGTGTTAGGATGTATAGGAGGGGGCTAAGGGGACAGCCCAGTCTGACCCCCTGATACATACCAACTTTCTGACCTACCCATCCATTCACACTGGGAATAACATAAATTCCTTTGTAACAAGTTTTTATCCATGAAATAAATTGTAATGGCAGCCCGTATTTTTGTAGCTCCAACCATAAATATTTATACTCAACCCTATCAAATGCTTTCCTCTGATCAAGACTGATTGAGTGCCCCATTAATTCTTCTGATTCCCCTTTTTGAAAAATGTCTCTAAATAATATTAAAGCATCGTGGATTTTGTGTGTAAGCACTCCACTTAATTGTGTAGGATGAATTATCTCATTTAGAATAATTGAAAGCCTATTACATACGATTTTCATCAAGATTTTATAATCTGTATTCAATAGGGAAAGTGGCCTCAAATTTCTTAGATCCCCTTTCTCACCAGATTTGCACAGAAGAACTAAAACTCCAGTGTACATGATTCTTGGGAGTGCCTCCTTTCCTAGTGCCTCATTATATAGTCATACTAGTTTTTCTCCCAGTATTTCAAAAATATTTTTATAAATCTCATTGGGGAGACAATCCACTCCAGGTGATGTCCCTGCCTTTAATGGTCAAATAACATCTCATACTTCCATCTGTGTAGTTGGAGACACCAAGTTTTTTTATGTAAATCAGAAGGAACTGTTGGGAGATTACAACTATCCAGTCATTCTTCTATTTTACTGGTCAACAAATTTTTACTAGTAATCATTTTCCCAAAAAAACTGTCTATCTCAGCCAGAATTGCCATTTTACTGTCTACAACTGTCTATTTTCCATTCATTAGATAGGTTATTACTTTACTGTCCAAGTTTGCTTTATAATTTTCAAAAGGGACTGTATCTCGTTTCCTCCCAGACGTGCAGTATTGCTGACCTCTTTCCTGACTTATTTTTCCTTGTTGAATCAACGTTAATTCTTCTCTTATTTCCTTAGTCCTTGTTTCAAAATCCCCAATCCCTTCAGTTTGTAAGGCCACCATATTTTGCAATTGTGCCCACATGAATTTATACCAATCCATCTTTTGCCTCCCATTTAATTTACCCATTAATTGGAAATATGAAATTACATCAGTTTTTCAGAATCCTCCCACCAACCATTTAAGTCATCATACATAAAGAAAACAAATTTTCAGGCTTCCAATGTATACCTAAAACCCTACGCTATTAGATCAGTTTCCAAAAGTTTTATATTTAGCTCAAGAGCCCCCTACCCCTCCTAAGTTCTGGAAGATCTCCTATTTGCATCACCAGTAGCATGTGATCAGAAGTGATTACTAGAGTAACTTTGGCTGTTTGGATCTGTATAGTTTTAGATGTAAAAAAGTATTCTATACATGTAGATCCTGCTCCACAAAAATAAGTTTTGGGGGCCACCGAATAGAGTCCCAGAAATGTCTACTAACTGCATTTCTTCTACTAGTTCACTTAAGCATTTCTCATCACAAAAAAAATTCCTTGTTTTCAGACCTCTGTCTTGTAATGAAATACCTCAATTGAAATATCCATCTGTAATAGTACATTTAGAAGAAAAAAGGTATGGTTTCAGTTTATTAAATAGTGTCACTTTGTCAAATCTCAGCTGTGAGACATAAACATGCATCATTCGAAAGTTTAATCCTTTAAGTATAACATCCAGCAAAAAGGCCCTTCTTGGCTATATGTCCAGCATGTTTACCAAACATACTTTGGAACCAAAGCAAATTCCTAGCCCAGAACAAGTATCAGATCCTTGTGACCACCAACTTTCCCCCCATAGCAACGCTTTTTTTGCAGTTTCAATATCCCCAAATTTGTGTAGTTTTATAGCCTGAAACAAAACTACATCAACTTTTAGATCCAGGAATATTGCATAGGTAGGAAGGCATTTCCTATCAGACTGCAAACTGTTCACATTTAAGCATGCAAAGGTTATTCTATAAGTTGGTGTGCTCATCACAAATTATGGTTAAAACACCAATTACTTTATTTTACTGGAGGCTCTCATTACCCAACCCACTCTCTTGATTGTTGTCTGAGAGTCTTCTATGTTTTCTGCATCAGACAGAGTCCCTGGATGTGAGGACCTTACTGAAGCAGAATCTGATTCTACCTCAGGCTATGAGTCAGCTCATTGTAAGGGTATATATCTGTTAGAATCTGAGACCCCCATCTTCCTGCACTATTTTTGGATTTGTTTCAGTTTTGGACTTTCCCTTTTTTCCTTTGAATTGTACTGGGGTAAAATCCAGCTCAGCTGTATTCTCCATGGGGGAAGGGGAATGCTATTTGTTTGCTTATTCAGCTCTGAGACCTGAGTGTTTGAAGAATTTTCTTGCACTTTCTCTACCACTCTTTGTGGGGTCTGAGTCCTTTCTCTTCTGTGTCTTCTTGTGCTCAATTTGCTCTGCTTACCAACTGTCTTAACATAAAAATCTTTTGTACCAAAATCTGCATTATCATTATTTCTAGCAGCCCATGGACAATATGTAAAATTGTGATCCACTTCCTCCCAAAAATTACACCATGGTTCTTTAAAACAATGGGCACTCTGGTAACCTATTTCACCACAGTGGATACATTTGAGCACTTCACAATTGGTACTTACATGTCTTTTCAAACCACGCTTGAAGCATGTCCTTGGTTGGCCTGGATAGAATAAAAAAACCCTTATCTCGACCTATGAAAAAGCAATTTGACAGATGCTTAATGTTCATTTCATCTTGCTGTAGTTTGACTTCAATTTCCCAGCCTCCATTCCAAAATTCTTCATCATCCAGTATGGGGGCTGGATTTCCTTGAACAGAACACCTTTTCGCTAACCAGTACATAATATCGGTTATATTCATTCCCTCATTTTGAAATAGAATTCTTATTACATGAAAGGGTTGTTTTGTCAAGGGAATGATCAGAAAATCAGACCAAAGAGGATTTGTTTTTAAATTTGAGTACTTGATCAAAAAATGCTCGAGATCTTCAGGTGACCTGAAGATAACATCATAGGTAAATTCTCCCTGGGCATGGATCAACAAATAAACTTCAGATGGAGTAAACCCCATAGACTACTTAAGCAGGGTTTTACCAATGTAATGTCTGTCCGGAATATCATCTTTATTGACCATTATTCAGAGCCTAACAGTGTTCCTCCACTTCGCTAGCTCTACTGGCTTATAAAATAGGCTGGCAAAGGAGGGATTTGTCTTAGGAGCTAGTCCATCAATTTGCAAGGGCTCTGTTATGTCAATGTCATTAGCTTGTGACTCATGGGACTTTATAACTGGGTGACAGATATCATCAGGGACCTCTTGGTTTGTCCCTTCAGGCAATTTTTCTTGCACGCTTGCTACTTCAATAACATTATAGTCTGAGGTCCACTTACTATTTTTATCCTGTCTCCACCCAACCTTTTTCAATGCTGCCTCCAAAGACCAGGCTTTGCAGGTTTAGAGTTCTTTTTCGTTTGAGTGGCAGCCATTCTTACATCATCCGGGTCACCTGGCAGGTTCTCTATGATGCACAATTTTGAAGCTCCCATGGAGTCTGAACAAATAGGAGACTTTAAAGAATGTTTCCTCTTTCTTTCATCCTCCATTTTAGCTTTTGCTGTGGCAATCTATTCACCAAATTTTTTCAACTCCTCCTCAAGGCATTTCTGCTTTTGCTCCAGCATTAACTCCACAGTAGAGATATTCCCCTCATTTACTGAAATAGGATTATTTTCTTCCATTGTATGCACATCTTCCATTGTATGCACATCTACTTCTGCACCCAAGACAATTTGCTCGCCATGTCTTATATGTATTCCAGCTGCCTCTTTACCTTTTACAGAATTTTGCACATAAATCCTCCTTCCACCTCCTCCTCCTCCTCCTCCTCCAGCAGACTGCTGACCTCCTCCATCTTGGTACCTGGGAACAACAGCCCCCCCCACTGAAAGAGTAGGGGAATTTTTTATTGGAAAAATTATAACAAGACAATAACACTCAAGAAAAAAAAAGAAAAGTAAAACAGTCAAAATACAAAAGAAAATGCATAACGGTATAGTGGATACCTTAAGAAAACAAAGCAAAGTAAGAAAAAATTGGAATGAATCCCATAAACAAAAATCATGCATCATATAGAAAGTATGCCTTGTACCCATACTGAGACCAAATTCACATTACTCCTTCAAACAAAATAATTGGTTCAGCCCTCCACCAATCAGCAAGTATGGGAGGAGGTAAAGCCAAACATTCCTTCAAATAAAATATCACTACTTCTTTGGTAACAGTAGTTATGAGACCCCCTAATGGTACGAAACATTGATGTAAAAAAAACTTGCATCTAGCCTGCCAAATGCACCATTTTATAATTGCAAAAATCACACGTAAAGTCCCCAGGTAAAACATGTCCCATGCTGGCCCAAAATTACCATAAACTAATTCAGAATAAGATACAGTGCAGAAGAGAGGTAATTGCCAGTGCAGAGCTAATTGATCCCAAAAGAAAACAATATAAGAACAGTCAAAGAACAAATGCTGCATTGATTCCACTTGCATAATGCAGGATTCCCTAATACACAGGCGATCTTCAACCACCTTATGAGCATGATTACCTTTGACATTCACTTTGCCATGGCAACCCATTCATACTGTATCCCATAACTTTATTGGCATCCTAGCCTCGGTGAGCTGTGCCAACAAACACTTAGAGTCAATAGTAGAAGGGCAAAGGAAACAAGGCCCAGTTAAAAACTGAACCTCTAAAATAGAGTTATAAAAAGCTTTTCTAGTTAAACGTTGACAAAGTTGCGTGGTCACATGCCATTGCTTGATCTTTTTAAATACCTCAATTAGATAAAGAGAGGTACCTTCTGAAATAGATTGAAATGGCTCCCAACATGGTGTTTTTCATTTATGAAAAAAATAAAGGGATATAGCCTTTAGAATTAATGCCTAATCCAATTGATTCCCCATGAGAAGAGGAAGGATATTGGAATAAACAAAAATAGAAAAAAAGAACAATACTGAATTAAGCATGTTTATACCCCATTGTTTAATAGGCCAATAAGTTACAGACTGCCAGACAGGGTTCGACCGGCTCCCCCACAACAATTGAAAACAAATATTATTGAGTCTAGCTTCAAGCTTAGAGGGGAGTGGGAACACAGAATATAATGTGAAAAAGAGAGGAACAATATACTTTTTCAACATATATATCCTTTTAAACCTAGTCATAGGATAGGACTTCCATTTCTTGACTTTCTTTTCAGCTCTCTCTCTAATTTTTCTAACCAATTCCTTTCTGCAGCAGCTACACTCCCAGATGAAATACCCAAAAAATGCATCTCGTCAGCATGAATCTGTATCCCTGTTATCTTGGCAACCCGAAGTTCAGGCTCAATGGCTATAGCCACCCTTGTACATTTTTGTGTATTAATCTGTGAGCCAGAAAATTTGGAAAAATACTGTAATTTCTCAAGTGCATAAGTACCAGAGCCATGATCAGCCACCAGGAGGCAGACATCATCAGCATAAGCCATTGTGAATGAGAATGTTGTACCAGTGGGACTGAGCATGTGCTGAATATGGCGATCCGTGTCTAGTAGTCTCAGTATAGGATCAACTGAAAAAACATATAGCAGAGGGCTCAGCGGTCACCCCTGCTAAACTCCCCATCGAATTTGCATATGTGGACCCAAACAGCCATTAACCAAAGGAGTCAAATAGGCAGAATTATACAACTTCTGTATCCATTGCACAAAAACGTGTGGTAAACCATACAGCCTTAATACAGAAAATAAATATGAATGAGGCACTAATCAAAAGCTTTTGTTTGATCAAGACTAAGAACATAACTGCTTGCAGTAGGGCCATCAAAAACTTCTCTCATCAATCTGAGATTATCCAGCATAGATCGCTTTGAAATAGCACAGGTTTGAGTGGGATGGATCAAAGCGCCAGCCACCCAAGATAACCTAACACAGAGGAGTTTACTAAGTAACTTCCAATCCGTATTTATCAGACTAATAGGTCTCCAATTAGCAATATCATCTTTAGCATTTTTTTTATGTAAAAAGATCAATAAACTATCTGCCAAAGTAGGAGGAACAGGGTAATAGCCTTTTAAAACTGCAATAAAAACAATGGTTGGTGGCTGACAGAGTATATCTATACATTTTTTATAAAACTCATTCGGAATGCCATCAGGGCCCAGGGTAACCCCAGTTTTCAGTTGCTGTATTAAAAACTGTACCTCAGAGACCATGACAGGTTGTATCAAATCTCTCTTGTCCGCTTCTGATAACTTAAGGAGAGAAAGTTTACCCAAAATACTAGACACATCTTCTAAAACAGGAGCATTTCGACCAAACATAGAGCAACCATGCTCAACCACAATGTACAAAATGTCCTGATTAGTGTCAAAAAGCACCCCAAACCAATCTTCAAGACTCGGCATATATTTAATATCTACCTGTTGTTTACAAGAATCATAGGGATTGACAGACTGGGCAGGGCCTTTCATACCATATTTCTGTTCCATAAACAAGGAAGTGGCCCTATCGTACTGGAAGGAACACATGTCTTTCTTTATTTGAGCTATTTGTGATGAATAATTGTGGCCAAAGGTGGATTGTACATAATCAGAGTTATGTTTAATTTTAGAGCATAGTCAACAAAAACTTTTAATGTCACTTTTAGTTTCCAACCACCAAATAAGGGGATCATTGTATAGCTCATTCAAAGAAAGCTGTGCCTGAAGGACTGAAGTTAAATCACACCAATCAAGGGCATCTTCTAAAAGTGTAATGTTCATCTTCCAGTGATTATGGGTACATGGCTTATTCCGAGGCAAGCCCAAATGGACTAGCAATAAGCAGTGGTCAGAGGTTTCAATAGGGAAGACCAGTGCTTGGTTACAGGGTACCCAGGCAGAGAGGAAAAGCAAATCAATCCTAGAAGAGGATTGTCCCCTATGAAAAGTGTGAAGAGGAAGTTGAGGACCACACAGAGCCCCATCCTTCAAACTGGCAGTATCAAACATTTTAGCCAAAAAATTAGAGTCACTGTACAACTTCTGCATCAGACCAGTTTTATCTGACAGGGAAAGAATACAATTAAAATCCCCACCAAACAAAACCGACTTCATTGTATGTAAATAGGGCTGTATGGTTTTCATAACTTTCACTCTATGCGTTTTAACCTGGGGGTTATAGATATTAATCCTCCTCCACTCCTGTGCAGAAATAACAACATCCAAAATCAAAACCCTCCCCTTAATCAGATCAATCAAATGAGTAACAACAAAGTCCAATTTGTTAAACAAAATCCCAACCCCAGCACAAAGCTCTTCCCCCAAAGACCAATAGGAAAGCCCATGTGGCCATTCACATGAAGTCATTCGGGTATTATCTAGGGTATACAATTTAGTGTCCTGTAAACAAAGAATGTGTAAATCAAGAGACTGTAGGATAGAAAAAGTGGAACACCATCTCTTAGGATTCTGAATGCTATTAACATTCAAAGTTCCACACTTGAGGTCAAAAAGCATAAGAAAAGATGAAAGAAAGATTAGGACTTCTTCCCTTTCCTAGGAGATCATTTCTTAAACTTCTTGCCAGGTTTTTTTGAGTCACTTAAGATTTGTTCCAAATCAGCCATAGGGTCTGGTTTGGAGGAAGAGGCCAACGAGGAGGCATCAGAGTCATACTCAGTCCCATCAGTCTGTTTTCTCTTAGCAAAAGGAGCGTACAGGTTAGAAGTCAGCACTACATCCACTGAGTGAGACACATCAGACAAAAGCAGGGACTCAGTAGACCCTTTTAGGGAGCTACTTCTGGTAACCCATTTTTGGGGTTTAATGGACCAAGTCATATCATCAGGAGGAGGCGTCAGAGGAATATTCACTATTGCAGCTTGAACAGGCAAGATAATACCACCAGAGTCAGAGACATCCTCTCCTGAGGGGGATGTTTGTACAGGATCAGAAAAAGGTGGGGCAGGGGAAGAGCCATCCACTATCCCCAAACTCACAACCAGAATAGGAGAGGCAATGTGGATAGGAGTGGAGACTAGTTCATGAGATGCAGACCTCAGGGGTTGTAGCTCTGGAGCTGTCCCAAGATCCTGTGATTGGGCTGCAGGGGGTGAAGGTCGGGCAGCAGAGGTAGGAGGCTGGGCAGCAGAGGGAGTTAGCCTGGCAGCAGCATGTTGTTGTGCCTGAACTACAGTCTCATCCTGTTTATCCTGCATTTGAGAAGGATCGTTATGAAAATCCCTGGGGCAATTGTGAAAGGTATGAGAGGTAGCATTGCAGAGATTATAGTAGGTAGGATTAGGGCATCCCAGACTAGTATGGCAAACACCTAAGCAAAGAGAGCACTTTAGTTTGTCACAGGCATTACTGAAATGGGACTGAGCACCACATCAAAAACATGACTTTGGTTGACCAGGATAAAAAATAAATCCATGATCCTGGCCTAGATAAAAACAGCTTAGAAAATGTTGCAGCACACCATTAATATAGGGTAAAAGAACCTGAATCTTCCAACCCCCAGTCCAAAACTGTTCAGAGTCAATAATGGCCTCAGGGAGATCCAAAACAGTACATTTTAGTTTTAACGACTGAATAATGTCAGTAACAGCCACCCCTTCATTTTTAAATAGCACAGTGATGGTTCTGATGGCAGGTCTCTAAAGGGAAATAGCCACAAAAGGGGACCACAAAGGGGCATACTTCACCTGTTGATAGCATGCCTAAAATTGTTCCAAGCCAGCAGCCTTTTTAAAACTGAAGTCAAAATTAGAGTCTCCAGAGGTATGAATAAAAGTGTAGACTTCCATAGGTGAAAACTGCAAACTATCCTTAATCAAAGATTTCCCCACATATATCTGATCAGGAAAAACATCCAGACCCCCTTTATATCTTATTCAGACCACATTCCTGCATTTAGCCAGCTCAGGAGGAGCAAGGAAAAGGCCAGCATAAGATCTGGGGTGAGGCCCCGTAGTGTCTGAGGGGCCTGCACCCCTCTGTGGAGGAGAAGCAGTAGGCATAGAAGAAGTGGGGGGAGGCTGCAATGGTAGGTGAATGCTCCATGTCCAGAGACCAATCATCCAAAAAAGGTTTCTCACTAAGAGAAACAACAGGAGAAAGAACCAGTTGGTTACAAACAGGTTGCACAGGAATAGGAGCAACAGGCAAACCAGAGGTGGAAGCCAGAGGAGAAGAAACGGAACCCAAGTTTAAAATAGGATTTTGGGTCAAATGCAGATCTGAGGGGATATCCAAGGGATCACAAGCATCTACTTCCCCAGGGTGTACCCGAGGAGAAGACCAAGTATGAGAATCAGGCAATTTTTGCCAGCCCGCCCCCCCCATACAGCCTCCGCAATAGTCACCCTGGTCACAGAGACATGGTCATCATAGTTAAGTGGGGCCATAGCAGTATCAAAGGGATGGGGGAGGAACACAGCAGGAGGAGCCAGACAATCAACTGAAACCAGAACACCCACTCTGGTATGTATAGCAGTACATGGTAGAGAAGCAGAGCTAGCAAAAGTACCCAGAACAAGGGAGGGACCGTGAGATGAGAAATCCATAGAAGAATATACAACGTCCAAGTTACCTGACACACTCTGTGAAGCATCAGAAGCTGGCACCAGCAGCTGAGCCACTGAAAATCCAGAGACGAACTTCGTGCATGAATCAACAGCCCGAGCAAGGACTGCAATGGAAAACTCTCCCGTGCCCAACTCTAGGCACTCACTCCAGTTGGTGACAGTACTACCAGTCGCTACAATGGGAGAGGGCTAAGGACAGGAAACTAAAGCGTCCGTAGCGTCCAAGCCAACAGGCCGCTCCTCCAAAATCCTAGATGATGCTGCATCACACGCCAGCTGATGCTGCATGTCATTCCAGGGTAAAACTTTCACAGAAGTCGGGGGAACTGGCAAAGAAATAACCTCATTCGGTAAGAGCTGATTCTTGGTGAGAATGGTACTGTCATCAAGGTCCTGTGGAACACTCTCCAGCTGCACAACCAAGGGGTGCAAATAAACTCCAGGACAAGGATCATTCGGTTCAGGTACAAACTCACCCTGTGCACAAGAAACTATAGAACTGGATGCAAAAACGAGATCACAAACCACCGCTTCATTTAAATCCAGACTTCCAGCCTCTAAAGTAAATGAGAAATGGGAGGAGGCCTGCTCCCCTGTCCCTAAGTCATCCGTACTCTCTCTCAACACACTCGAAGTGGCCATCACGACTGCTGGCCAGCAATTTGGTCAGTGGAGAATAGGGAAATTTCCCCGGTGTACTGGCTAAATTCCCTCCTTTCAATAAAAATACCACTTACAGCTTAACATGGTTCAATGTCAGTTGGCATCCATCTGTATCTCCTCCCCGGGACAAAGCTGTAATTGCCTAGTCCTCTTCCCAGTCAACAAAAACTAAATACATAAATAAATACTAGTGACGAAACACAAGTGGTCTCCCCTACCATTTTGTTTAGATCCCCTGACTGCCCTGTCTATTGACATGAACAGTACCCACCTCGGGCACGACTGCAGCACATCTTCAGCATGAAGGCATTCCTTGGCTCAGAATGTCCTTTATGAAGACATTCCATCTTTCAAGCGACTTAGTAATAGGTAGCTTCCCTAATAGCCTGCTGTCATTTCGCAGACACCAAGCCTATGAGGATTGAGATGAAAGGCTTGCCTTTTCATTTAGTGCAGCAATAAACTGGGATAACTTACCAGGGTCCCTACAAAATGGCCTAGACCATGAAACTTTTAAAATTCACTTGAAGAAACATTACCTTAGTCAGTTGAAATGTTTTTATTGATATTGCTATATGTACAGTGTTTTTGTGCTCTGTCCAAATTTATAGTTTGTTGTTGCTGTACTGTTAATTATTAACTGGATTTATGTAACATCTAGACTGTTATTTATGGTCCTGGGCCATGCATGAAAAAGGGCCTTGACTCATTGCACTTACCTGGTTAACAAAAGTTTAAATCAATCAATCAATAAATAAATAAATACAGAGGATCCCACTGGATGCCTTTCTCTTTTAAAAATTCATATTTCAATAAATGATCTCTCCACGTCTCAAAATTTGGTTTCCTTATCTCAGTGAGTACAATAACCTTTTCACTTTACCTGTACTGCAGGCAGTCAGATTGCCTTATCTGCACTACCATAATTGACCTGAAATTCCTCTCCAACCGTTCTGCAACTTTTAATATGGGGTACTACGTGAACAGTCCCTTAATACCACTCTACCCAGCCTTTACTTCCTAGTCCATGGCAGGTCAGGTGTGCTGTATGGCTGTGTGAAAATTCTTAATATGGCTTCCACAAAATTATCACAAAATTCTACAATTTTCACAAAAAGTCATGAAACTCAACTGTAAGTAATAGTGTTATTTTACAATTTTGGGCTGCACATAACTTGGCCATCCTTAAAAATAGATATGGTTGACTCAAATGGCAAACTTTAAGGGTCTATTAATCTTCCAAACAAGGTGATAATAACATTCTTTAGTTTTAATGTTACAGATGTTTAACAATTTTAAATTTATGTAAATTACTTGTGAAATGTCATTAAAACATTTTTAAACTTTTGTTTGCTTATAACTTCTCTTTCTTTAAAACAAGAAAGCTGAAACTTCATACACTTAACCACATGGTGGAAGAAATAACATAACAAGGTGGTGAAATTTGAATGAGAAGTTTTAAAGCTAGATGGAAATAACTGAAAATGAAAATTTAATTGAATATTGGTCAAAAGTATTGTTGAAATGTCATGAAAGTTTACAGAAGTGGAAGTGCAAGTCTGACAGAATTCCACCAGCAAAACTTACATTTTTCTTAGCCCTATATCCTGGGAATCCAGTGACTTTCTTTGTAGGCAGGAATATTTCAAGGTTTGCCTTGAAGGCCTGCACCATCTTCATGTCTACTGTCTCCATTGATATGCTGTGTTCACCACCCTCTGGGAGAAGAAAATCTTCCTGAAGTCACCCATGAATTTAGCAGCACTAAGATTCAAGGAGAATCCCTTTGGTCTGCTGCAGTACAGCAGATCAAACATCCCTATCTGTTCAATCTTGATGATACACCTAAGTTTGCAGAAAGCTGAGATAATGTTCCCTCATCCTCCTTTCTCCAATATGAACATGTTATTTGCCATCGTCATCTCACCATAACTTTAGTAGTTCACACCTTGGAAGGTTATGAGGTCATGTATTACAACTTCTTGAATGACTGTGTTTTTTTTATTTAGGATCCCAAAACTACCGATGTTTGCTCAAAAACAAATAAACAAAAAAACCTTAATCCATTGATAATATTTTCTTTTCTTTCTTGTTGATATGTTTATTAATTACCCAATAAAAAATATTAATTACAAAAAAAAAGGATCCCAAAACAAGATTAAGTACTCCTGGTAAGGCCCAACCAGGGTCATGTAAAGAGGCAGGATTACTTCTCCATTCCTGCTTTTCACATCCTTTTTTGAGGTATCCAATCCTTCTGTTGGCCATCATGACAGTGGCCACAAATTGCTTGCGATTCTTCTTCCTCTTGTCTACTATGACCACCCATTAGTTTTCCTCCACCACTGCAGCAACAGGAGCCTATTACAGGTTGTAGGTACTATTGCTGTTCTTCCTCCCAAAGGGTAGTACCTATCATTTGGCTACATTGAATCTGGGACTACAGGCATCCAACCAATCACTCAGCTGGTTCAATCCCTCCTGAATCTTGAGAGAAATCACAAAATGTCAGTGCAAACCTTAAGCATACACAGAGACTAGCAAACTTTAAACCCAGTAGCACATTTAGTAAGTTTTAAGCTAGCTGCTGACTCTGACACCATCATAACCATCACTTTGCCTCTTTCTGGAATTTGTCCCATTCCTCAAGGGAATCAATCACTCTGGTCAGCATAGTGTTACCTGTGAACTTAAGCAACCTGGAAGGGATCCCAGCATCTTGAGTATTGATGAAAATGTTAAACAGCAATGGCCCCCATTCTAGTCCATGAGTGACACCATTGAGTATTCTTCATCTCCAAACAGTACTCCTCTCCATCATTGTCTACTTTCTGCCCAAGCCAGTTAACAATCAACCATGGGCATGCATGTTGTGTACCCTCCTTGCAAATGTTTTCAAGAGGTTTTCATGCACCACAGTACAAAAGGCCTTGCTAAAGTCCTGGTAGAGTGCATCTATAGTCATGCCCCTTTCCACTCCCTTGGAAAAGGTGATCAGGTTGGTTAGGCATGATCAGACCTTCAAAAAAGTCATACTAGGAGGAGGGCAGAATCCTTAATCTTAACCAGGTGCTCCAATAATTTATCCTTCATGAGGGCTTTCAGGGCCATGCTCTCCACAGATGATTCAGGGCCTTGCACTACACATATGGTTCGGTGCCTTGCACTACGCAGATGACTCAGGGCCTTGCACTACGCAGATGATTCAGGGCCTTGCACTACACAGATGGTTCAGGGCCTTGCCTTACATAGATGGTATTTCAACACCTTGCCATACACAAATAGAAGGCTAGAGGCCTATATTTGCTGGGCTATGCCCATGCCCCCTTCTTGATTGTTTGATATGGGTACAACACTGGCCAATTTACAGTCCTCTGGTCCCACACCTGTCTGGATAGACTCCTGAAAGTTTAGTGCATATTGTCTCTTCAATAGTTCCATTATCTCCACTATGATCCTAAAGTGTATCCTGTCTGCTCCATTGTACTTATCTGGTGAATTCTTCACCAGGTATAGTGGTAGTTGCACACAAGTTGACTGGTAGCATGGTATAGTGAGAGGTGTAAAAGCATGGTACCCATTGAATAACCTGTATAGTGGTACTGCACAATGACATGCACTGCAGGGTACTATTCAACTTTTGCACGATTACGACTGTAGTTAGCTGCCAGGGTAAATGTGATGTTTGCAGGCTGCATCATGTCTTCTTCTGATGTCATAGCCCCTCCCAGTTATCACTTGCTTCCTGATCTTGGGTCCCTGTCATAAACAAATCTAATACATGACATGTTTTAGCCTACATACTGTATTAGTAGTGCAGATTCTGTAGCATTCAATGGGTTGCATTTGCTCATGTCACACAAAAAACCATATCAGTAATGACTGCGAATGATTCAGTTCCCTTAGGCCTGCTATAGTATTAGTACTGTTCCTTCTGTGGCAGCATATGACAATGCCTCACTTTACACAGAAGATTATTTCAGCAATGACTGGGAATTATTTAATTTTATTAGCCTGGGTATTTGTAGTACATTCCTAGTGACAGTAGGTTGTGTAGCCTTATGTTGCAGAAGATTACATCAGTAGTGACTTGAAATGTTTTACTTAACCTTGGTATCGGTAGTGCGCCCTCATTGTAGCAGGTTTTATTGCTTCATGTCACATGAAAAGATATCAATTGTAACTTGGGATTATTTAATATAATTAGTTTAAGAACTGCATTAGTACTGTGCCTTTAGTGACAGTGGGTGGAGTTGCCTCAGGAAACTATTAATTGCAAAGCTATCATTTTGTTGAGAAGTTCTGGTGACATCATAACCATGAGAAAGAAGCTCAAGTGATCTCTTGCTGTCACCAGAACCTCAAGATGGAATTATAGTTGATTTTTTATTTATTTAGCTTTTGTTGACTGGGGTAGATGGGCTAGGCAATTCTGCTTAGTTTCATCCTTGTCCCGGGGGAGAAGTGAAATACAGATGGTAGCCAACTGAAACTGAACCATGTTAAGCTGTTCATGGTATTATTTGTAAATGGGGAAAAATTTGGTCAGGACAGCAGAGAAATTCCGTATTCTTTCAGTACAAAGGCCGAAACATGTGGGGATAATAATATATATATATATATATACCCCAAATCCACCCCCCCACCACCACCATGTTTGGGAACAAGTGTTCATCTAAGTCCTAATATTGGAGATAGAATGGACCACTGCCCACCTTGGAAATAATATGTCCCCAGGATCAGACAGATTGCTGGAAGAATTTTGTAAAACATTTGTCTAATTTTGCGCACACTGTATATTACAGGTGCTGTACAATGGAATTCTGGAGTCTGGATCACTGCCTAACTCCTTGTAGAAGACAATCCTGGTTATCATCCGCAGAAAGGGAAAGAGATTTGATATAACTATTAAACTCAGATTTAAAAATTATGTCTAAAATATTAGCAAGGGACTTCTGAAAATTGCCACATTATAATTCAAAAGCACAAATGTGTGCTGCTAATCAGAGAGGTATAGCCGACAATCCGATTGTTCTATGTGTATTGGTGGAAAGAGGTAACAAAGGAATGGCAGAAGAATTCCTCCTAGCCATGGACCAAGAAAAAATATTTGATTGAGTGCCATATGCATATTTGGGAAACATTTTATTAAGATATAGTGTTCCATCATAGTTGGTGAAATGGATAATGACAACATATGAAGGTGTTGTTCTTGTTCCATTTGTCAATTCTAAGTTAAGCTCTCCAATAGGCTTTTGTCAAGGGTGTCCTTTAAATCCTTTATGACAGTATATACTATATATATATATATATATATATATATATATATATATATATTTATACAACTTATGTGCTGGGATACATTGCAGTATAAAATGTAATATCTGTAGAAGCCAGTGAAGATAACACTGTTATCTTCATGTTCCTATACATCATCATGATATCTTTACACTCCTGTACGTAATCTGTAACAAATTCTATTGGCCCCTCAAGAAATACAGCTGTTATAAGGCTCTGCCTATTAATGACCTGACCCCTGTCCCCCTACCAACCCGACTCTCACATCTGGTTGACCCTGCCACCAGTTTAAAACCATATTTAATTTAAAAAAATAAACTTATCTGGTTGATCCTGCCATTTCGCCCTAGTCTCGCTAAAACAGTTTAATTCCTGATGTCCTTCATTTGTAGTGTCACGGAGCAGCTCCAGTATGTTACTACGGGTACCTGACATCCATCTAAAGCAAAGCACTGTCTCTTCAAAATCATACAAATGCATTCATTTTTTATTAATTTAGCAACACTCGCTCGCGCTTACTTTCACTTCTCTGAAGCTGCCGAGAAGCCGAGTTCCTTGCTCTCTATTTGGTTTTAACTGCAGCCTGTTTTTTAGTTAGCAAGTCCAGGGGAAATTAATAAAAAATGAATGCATTTGTATGATTTTGAAGAGACAGTGCTTTGCTTTAGATGGATGTCAGGTACCCGTAGTAACGTACTGAAGCTGCTCCGTGACACAATAAAGGACGTCAGTAATTAAACTGTTTTGGTGACACAGGGGAAAAATGGCAGGATCAACCAGATAACATTTTCAACAACTTAATAAATGTCTAAAAGCCACAGAGCTTTTTCTTAATTTACAAAAGAGAGTGTTTTCTTTTAAATGTCTGCCTGCTACTCACTGAAAACCCTTTTGGCCAAGCTACACATGTACACTACAACTCCTCAGTGAGACCAGGGGGGAAATAACAATCAACCAAATAATGGATTTTAATAATCATATCTTTACCAATTATGACAGGACCAATGCAGGGAGAGGGGCACTCTTATTCCTGCCTTATAACTTATGTGCAGTATTGTTGTAAGTATCCGATGTTGTCAGTTCTGCGGGGAGTGGGGGCAAAACATATCTGGGGGTCATGTTGGGGGACCAGCACATAAGTTGTATAAACAGAACATGACATGGCCTGACTGAAGATATCATATTTATCTTCACTCGAGGCCAATGACATCAAGATATCTCACTCGTGGCTTCGCCACTCATGAGATATCATGATATCATTGGCCTCTCGTGAAGATAAATATGATGTCTTTAGTCAGACCATGTCATATCCCCTATATATACACACATATATATATACATATATACATATAAGGGATATGCAGCGGTTCAGTGTGTGATAATGCATTTATCTTGTACAGTTTCCAGTGACCTCAAGTAACCTCACGAGTGCCGAAGGCATGAGTGAGAGTTACGAGAGGTCACTGGAAACTGTACAAAATAAATGCATTATCACACACTGAACCGCTGCATATTCCATTTATGCAACAGGTTTAGATGTTGTGTGAACATTTTGATTTTGGTAGGTGTAAATAATTTATCAAAAAAGGGAAAAGAAAATTGAATTTTATGCTGTTTTTTTGCTAATTATAAAATAACAAAATGGTATCTATATATGAAACACCACTCATTTTGTAGATATTTTTGAGCTGAACATTTTTCGTGCTCACAGTACGATGCTATCATTTTTTGTTTTAAAGTTATTTATATTTGTTTGTCAAAAAAGTGAACAAAAAATTACATTTTCTTCTGTTTTCTTGCTAACCATATACAATATACAGGGTTTATGTAAATGAAACATTATTCATTTTGTAGATAATTTTGTGCTTAACAATTTTCGTGCTCACAGTACCATGTTATCTTTTTTCATTTTTAAGTTATTGACATTTAAATATGATTAGTACTGGTTCTGAGGCCGAACATTCTAAATGAATTCTGAAGAGAACTGTGTAGATAAATGAGCTACTGATGTAGTTACTATGTGGATAAATAAATGTATTACCATAGTAGCGTAAGATAAATGGTTTTATCCTACAGTTTTATCCTGACCCTGTTGCATAAATATATATATATATATATATATATATATATATATATATATATATATATATATATACACATATACATATATATATATATATATATATATATATATATATATATAGAGAGAGAGAGAGAGAGAGAGAGAATAATGCATAGGGTACTGAGCGTTATGAAAATTTAATGCACCCTCGGGTGAGGGATGCATCAGTAAACCCGAGGCGGGCTCGAGGGTTTATCAACGCATCACTCACCAGGGTGCATTTAAATTTTCATAACGTTCAGTACCGTCTTATTTTTATAATTGCTGGTGCAAATTTTATCCTACCATAGATGTAAGGCCTGCTGACACACTACACAAACTCATATTGTACAATACATCCCATTTCATAAAATAGGCATTTTTATTCTACTAATAACAAACACAACAGCAATAAATAAGAACTGTTTTACCTTTCATGTGATGCATCACATGGAAATATATAGTTGCTACTATTGAGACAGAACCAACAAGATTATTACAGAAAACAAAAATAAATGCTGAATCGATATTACGGAGCTGGACAAAAAACAAAAAAAACAGAGCTCTCTTTCAAATATTTGTCCATGCGGCATTTACTTCACTCTATAAAAAATATCAGACAGCTGAGACCTCATGAGAACTTCATAACTGAGTGTGCTCAGTATCAGTTGCTACACGACAGTTCGCTGCCATGGCTACGGAGGTCGCCCCTGAAACGGGGTAAGGGACAGTGTTAAATTCTCATGCAGATGCTAAGGGATATCAATTATAATTCTACAGATTTTGACTTTGGTTTGTTTTTACTCTGGGAGGCTACTAATTAACATATGGATAGTACTATGTCAGTGAACATGTACCTCTACTCTGAATCTGATTCGATTACTGGAGCCTTCGTTTCATCTTGCTACTTTAATCGGGGCTGTATGATAGAAACTTATTGACACCCCCTGGTTGATCACACAGTTTGGGTCAAATATTGTTTGAAGAATACTTCTTGTGATTTCTTTAGCAGTCATTTGACCACTACTGGGTTTGGGAAGACACAAGTCGATGTTGAGGGCTGCTGGTTTTCCTGTTTCTCAGGCAGGTACTGCAGGAGTGTAGATATTTTACGCGTTTTTTTCATTTGCTGTCACTGGGCTTATGTGTACACTCAAAGAATGCTCACGGCATCACTAGGACAATCGCAGCGCGTGAATCTCGTAACAACCAGCTGGTTGTTACGGGAAATATCAACTGCTTATTCCAATGTTAAAAATTGATGACCAGTAATTATATATATATATACTCCCCCCCAGGCAGCACAGCAGTTATGGGGTGTGCCTTGGGTTTTCAAGCCTAATGTTCACCCCATTGTCATACACTGTACACATCAGACCTTATTTATGGATGGAACATGGTGAGAGTTAAGCTTGAGAACCCCAAGGCACACCCCATACCTGCTGTGCTGCATAGAAGAAGGGGGTGTTACAGTTGGAAACCCTAACATCACATTTCCCTACTTTTGTTTCGATAACCCTAACTAGTGCATTAATAAAGATTTTTCCAATTTATTTCCTTACTTTTTGAGATAGTATAATTGTATCTTTATTTGACTGTGGAAGCACAGTGTCCTGCGTGCCCTGCACTCCTATGTATGAAAACTGGAAGGTGGGGGATGCCATTAGTCACCAGGGATATTATCTACATATTAATGGTGACTGGGACACAGCTGGAGGGAGAGGGTACCATTGGACACTTTATTCAATAATACTGAAAGTTACAATGTTTGTTTGCTCCTTGGTGTCTAGTGGCACCCCCACCTTCCCACGGCCCATGCCCTTGATTTTACATGTTGCCCTGGTATCCAGTGGTACCCTCCATCCTGCAAATGTGCCCTAATCCCAATTAATATATAGATAACCCTGGTGTCTAGTGGCATCCCCCACCCTCCAATTTCAATACATTGTTTCTCATATATTTTCATTGGCGTCCAGTGGGATCCCCCAGCATTAGAGATGCAGTGAAGTTTAAATTTGAATGCAAAGTGAACATGAAGTTATCCACTTCATGTTTGTATGCACTTTATATAATTTTCCTTCTGGTGATGCGACTTCGCCTTGACTTCGCATGCTCACTTCGCCTTACTTTGGTGCACAAGGTGAAGTGGACAGGACACCAGCATTTTGGTCACGTGTGTCTCTCTGTAGGTCACATGACCACTTTCCTCTACAAGAAATGATTGTTTCCACTTGTTAAGTCAGTCTGAGTCAGGTTGTGGTGTGTGGAAGACTGCAGGCAGCTAATACAGATCATTTCTATTCATTCATTGAATAGTTCTCATAGTTTCACACTTTTTTCTTTTAGTACCAATCTATCTTTTACTTTTTCCTACTGCATTTTGCTAACTGTACTACCTCTGTTTTTTTTTAAACTTGTGTACTTTACTCTCGTACTTTACTCTCTCTCTCTCTGTTTTTTTTTCTGTGTCAGTCAGATCTTCTCTTCACTGGATGTTATGGATCATCTGGCTGGATGTCATGGCCCAAGGACAAGGGGTGGTTCATGTGTGGTAATCCTCAATAGGGCAATTTTTGTAATGCAGATCCACCAGTAACCAAAGGAGGTAGAGGCGCAGCAGGAAGATTAACAGGAGCAGCTGCAGCCGGTGGAGCAGCAACAGCAGGAGCAGCAGCATGCAGGAGCCCCCCTTGTGGTTTCATGCCCAGAGCATGATCCATCTGTTCCAACAAAACAAGCTACAGAAGAGACAATATCAGTTGTACGAAAGCAATGTCAGCTGCAGGGCCTTGGGAAGAATTCCTCTCCTATGTGAGCATATTTTCATTGTGACACCATTTGATTGAATTGTGGCTAAGTGCACCATATGCCACAAGGTGGTCCAGAGGGGGCAGAGTGACAGGCGTATTGGCAGTGGGGGCAGTGGACACACCTAGCCCTGCACCACCATGCAGAATGGCAGGAGGCAAAAACAGCATCATCAAGCAGAAAACTAACTGCAATCGTCAGTTTCCCGGCTCGTGCTATACAAATACCACCACCAGTAGTTGCTTCAATGGCACCACCGCCAATAGCAGAAGCAGCAGCAGCAGCACCACCACCAGTAGTACCAGCTGCACCACCACTGGCAATAGGCAATGAGCAGCAGGAGTCAAAGCATTGGAAAATTGTCAAACTGTGACGCATAGTGATGGAGCGCCAGCAGACTGTTGCTCAGGTCTGTGACAATCAGAACTATGAGACTGCAATTTTGACAGAGATCTGAGACTGTCTTTGTGGTGGTGATTGTGATAGAGGGGCCACTGAGTAAATATTATGCACAGTTCAGACTTTATACTCTTTTCTGTATCCGTATCCCTTCATCATCTTTCCTTTCATCTTGTCTTTCTTTAACATCTATGCCCCCCCAAAAAATAAAAAAAATATAAAGGTACATAAAAATGATGATACAAAAAATCTATGCTAGCCTTTCTTGAGCTTTCCTAACTTTATCCATTTCATCCTGCTGTGTGCTCCTTTTCCTACTTTCTTTCTTCTAGGCACAAATGTCAAGTAATGGTTCCATTATAGAAAGACTTATATGCCGCTCATACTCACCATGCAGTAATGATCTCATTATGTTAGAGGTCCTTCATGCCCACTCACTCTTCGGTGCCATGGCTGCTAGCCATGCTCTGCCACTAGTCTGGAATGAAGCCCAACAAACCCTCAACCTACAAAACCTCATGTCCCTGCACAGTTTCAGAAAACTGACCACTAGGAACCTTAGACACTGCTGTGCTTGCCATTGAACTGCTTTCTGTCTCCCTTTCACAACCTCTTCTAATCCCCGTCAGGCCCATCACATTGTAGATCTAGCCATACTCCCTCCCTCTAAATGCAAGCAACCTTCCAACCCCGTCAGTCTGCCTTCCCATTCCTCACCCATGCCACCATCTATGACTCATCCTGCAGTCCTACAGCCTCCCCCCTTCCCTGCTCTAAGTCTCCCTTCTCACCCTACGCTTTGGAACACTATAATGTACCCTCTACTGCCCTGGTGAAACCCTGCTAGACAATTAAACTAAATATCCTAATGTGTTTACCTTTTCACCACTATCTGCCATCTTACAATGTGGTGTACCCCACTGTTTATATTTTTCTTGTATATAACTCTGTATATAAATCTTTTTGTTGTTAATCATGTATAACACTGCTGTAATTATAAATTGTGTATAGTGTTTAACTGAAATTGTATGCTGTCCGGCCAGGACCTCCTTGTAAATGAGCCTGCTCAATGGAGTATCTCCTGTCAATAAACTTGAACTTGAACTTAATACTGCTGCTGCTGTTGTGCTGATGCACTGGTGGTGTGCAAGTAAGAAGAGAATTCCAGAATAACAGAAAATGAACATCTTTTGTGTAAGCATTGTAACACACTGTAAGTTTGTTCGTATTGATGTATCCTTTTTTCTATCTGCAAATGTCAAGTAGTGGTCCCATTATAGAAAGGCTAACATGTTGCTCATATACTGCTGCTGCTGCTGCTGCTGTGCTGATGCACTGTTGGTGTGCAAGTAAGAAGAGAATTCCAGAATAATAGAAAATGAAAATCTTTTATGTGAGCATTAAAACATAAGTCTGTTCGTGTTGATGTCTCCTCCTGCTAGCCACTAATGCCAAGTATTGGCCCCATTACAGAAATGTTTGCATGCTGTGAAGTAAACTTGCTGCTGCACTAGTGTGCAAGTAAGAAGAGAATTCTAGAAGATTCCAAGTGAGAAAAAGCCTGCTGTTTAAATGTCATGAAAAGTCCCGACTCCAGTCCAGAGGACAAATAATCACAAGAGAAACTGTTCATAAAAGTCACAAGTATTTCAGGACACACAGATTTAAGTGTGCACCTATAGCCTCAAGTCTCCATAAGTGTCCAAAGTGCTGGTTCTGCTGCTGATGTACAGTGTGTCAGCTTGCTACTAGCTAGCTACTTGCTAAATGATCAAGCCATGAAAGAACAATGAAGACAAGAAAATAGGGTTTTCCATACAAACTCCTTCCTCAAGTTTCACTAATGTTTTTGCCTTTTTTCCAGGTTTTCAGTTTACAACTGGGGTCATTAACATCATCATCATAATCATCATCTGCATCCACAAATTCAGTTTGAATGCTGTCCTGTGGCAAACATGTTCCTTCCAACTATGGCTGCATTATGATCATCCACAATTTTTTTGTCAACATTTGAACTTTTGGAATGCACATCAGGCATAACCTCAACATTGCTGGAAAAATGAGATTAATTTGTGAGTCATCATCAGACTCATTATCAATAATAATAAATAATAATAATAAGTTTATTTGTATAGCACCTTTCAGCATATCAAGGCGCCGAACACATTAAAACCACAACATCAAATATAAATCAGTAATACATATAAGTAAAATCATATCATAGTAACATCAAATATTAAAATCAATTAATAAATACAAAATAAGATCTCAGCAGAATAAAATAACTTAGGCATCCAAGAAGGCCATTTGCCACAGATAAGTCTTCAAATTCTTATTGAATTCCTCCATGGAGGTGCACTCCCCGTAACTGGCGTGGTAGAGAATTCCAAAGAGTGGGAGCAGCATGAGAAAATGCTCTGCTGCCAGAAGATTTTAAACTCACTCTCTGAATCTCTAGCAACCCCTCGTTGGCCGAGCGGAGCAATCGGCTGGGGTAGTAAGGCACCAGAAGTTCTTTCAGATAGGCTGGACCCTGATCGTGAAGGGCTTTAAAAATCAATAAAATGACTTTAAAGGTGATCCGCCACCATATAGGAAGCCAGTGCAGTTCACGCAGCATCGAGGTAATATGACAGGACCTACTTGTCCCAGTCAGATCCCCGGACTGCAGCTTTCTGCTACAGCTGTAGGTGGCAGATTTCAACAGCAGAAAGCCCAAAGTAAAGGCCGTTGCAGTAGTCCAAACACACAAAGGCGTGGACCAACGTGGTAAAGAGTCAGATGAAACAAGGTGCCTAACCTTGGTGATATTCCTAAAATGGTAAAAAGAAGTTCTGACAATGGCCGACACTTGAGACTGTAATGTCAGCCTGTTGTCTAGGACAATCTCAAGGCTACGCAACCTTTCAGAGGTCGGAAGTGACACACCACCAAGAAAAATTCCAGAGGGTGTGCCATCACACGACCTCTCTATCTGACCACCCAGGTCCACAACCAGAACCTCTGTCTTCTTTGAGTTCAACTTTAACCAACTAGAATCCATCCAACCCTGGATTTCTTCCAGACAGTTGTTAAACACCGCAAGATCTCCATCCTAGTCGGGTGCAAAAGAAAGGTATAGCTGGGTATCATCTGCATAGCAGTGAAACCTCAGCCCATACCATCTTATAATGTCTCCGAGGAGCAGCATATACACTGCAAATAACATGGGTGACAGCACGGAATGCTGAGGCACCCCACACAACAAAGGAGTTAGGCCAGAGGAAAAGACTTCCGACACAACTCTTTGTGATCTCCCAGTGAGGAATGAGGTGAACCATTGTAAAACAGTTCCCAACACTCCACAAATTTGCCTCAGGTGTGCTGTCAACACCAGGTGATCCACAGTGTCAAAAGCTGATGAGAGATCAAGGAGAACCAGAATGGAACATCTCTTCTGATCTCTCGCCCTCAGAAGATCATAAATCACCTGAACCAGCGCAGTCTCTGTGCTATGTCTTTTACGAAAACCAGATTGGAAGGATTCATAGATATTATGGATGGTTAAATGGTCTTCCAGTTGGGCAGCCACTAACTTCTCAATAACCTTCCCAATAAAGGGAAGGTTAGAGATGTGTCTGTAGTTTCAGAAACAGTCTGGTCCAAGGTAGCTTTCTTCTAGAGAGGTGTCACCACCACCTCTTTCAGGGAGCTAGGAAACTCACCTGACTCCAAGGAGCTCCAGACTATTTGCACCACGACTGTACCAATGATATCAATACAACCCAAAATTAGGGGAGTCGGTCCAGGATCCAAACTACAGCTTGTGGGATGCACACTATGGATGCTCCTCATAATATCCATGAACTCAGGTTGACCAAAGGAACTCCAAGAGAATTGAGGTACTGTGAACTCACACTGTTCTACAACATCACCCTTAGAGATTGCCGGTCAGAAGTCTGCCCTCATGTTGGCCACTTTAGTTGCAAAGTAACGAGTGAGCTCCTCGCACTCTAATTGTGAAAAAACTTTCTGAACTTGCAGACAGGTTGGGTTGCACAGTCTGTCTACAGTCCGAAACAGCTGAGCCAGTTGATTCTGAGCAACTGCAATCTCCCTGGACAGGAATTCTGCCTTTTTATGGGTGATTGCAGATTGATAGATAGAATAATGTTCCATCAATCTAAGGCGGTTGACATCAAGGGCGGACTTGCACCAACAATGCTCTAACCTTTGCCCCTGTCTCCGCATCTCCCTCAGTGTCCCATAAAACCAAGGGGACCTGGGGTGAAGGGATAGGGGGTGCTCATAAACAGGAGCAATAAAATCCAGGGCTGCCGTAACGGCCACATTATAGGCCGCCACCAGCATCTCCACATTACTGCTCACCAACACGGGGATGATAGGTCAAGGGCCACCGCAAGGCCTTGGGAAGTAATATTCCATAAAGGGCAGTACCTGACTATCTCCATAGGGGAGGGCCTTCTCAGAGGGGTGCAAAAATTGAACCTCATGGTGTAGTGGTCTGACCAGGCGACTGGTTCCACCCCCACATCGGATGCATCAATCCCTAAGAGGAAGACTAAGTCCAGAGAGTGCCCAGATTTATAAGTAGCAGTGGAAATTACCTGTGTATGGCCCAAAGAAGACGTTAATTGGAGGAAGTGATTGCCACATTGCGAAAGTTCATCATTGATCCAGGTGTTGAAGTCACCTAGAACCATCAATCTGGGTGACTCAAATGACATGTCGACAAGGAAATCTGTTACTTCCTGTAAGAAGCATTTCCCATCTCCGGGTGGACAGTAAATGAGAACGATTCGAATGCCTACACCTGCTACAACTGTGCACTCAAAGGACTTAGCCTTACCTACTACTACATTAGTGAGGCCCACTTCAGTCTTGAAACAGACTGCAACCCCCCCCTGCAGTCCAATCTCGGGTGGTGTATCACCGAGTACCCAGCCGGTGTCATGGCCTCCACTATGGGGCCTGAATTTTCATCCAGCCAGGTCTCGGTGATGCAAGTCAAGTCAGCCAAGCCAAAAAGATCGGCAATAATGGAGGTCTTATTCCTGATGGACCTGGCATTGCATAACACCACCCAAGTTGGACAAATGTCAGAGGCTGTGAGGCCTATCTGCCTATTAGATTCTGTAGTGCCCTTGGGTATGGGCACCAGACATAGTAAACCATGATCTGGGTTCCATTTCACCCAGGGTGCCTTCTGGACTTAATAACCCCGATATGGTGGCCCCCCTCATTCATCCTCTCCTGTTCGCATACCCCCACCCTCCTCACTCCCCTACGAACAATCCTCAATGCTCTACAGCACTGGTAAGTATCAAATTGTAGGGGAGGAGTATATAAAGGGCGGAGGGCACGAAGAGAGGAGGATGAATCACACACCACCGTGGGGACTGAAGGCCAGCACATGTCGCTGCTTAAACAAAGCAAAAAACCCCAAACATAAAATAATCAATCTTAACAGTGAAAAGTTAACAAACTAATCCCAAATGTAAAGAACATAAATAAACAAAATCAAATAAACAAAAAAACCTCACCTCATTATCAGAATCATGTTCAACTACTGTAGGGATGTGTGTGTGTGTGACATTAACTACACTCTGAATCATGGCAAAATGATAGGTTTGCACTGGTGGAACTTGGAGCAATATTCATGCTATCTTCTCTGCCTTCACTACTACCACTACCACCACCAGCAGGGGACAACAGCATCTCCAACCATCATTGAAGTGACTGATTGTGCTGTGAAAAATAGAAAAATCCCTTTACTTGCATCAGCTATTCTGTTCTGCCTCGTACTACCATGGCCACCATGACCACAGCCACTCTTGGCACTGGCAGCAGTGCCATGGTCAGAAACGTATTTGCATGCACGTCTATTTGTGTGCATTTTTCAGGATTACACAGACAATTAACAACAGGCACTTTTGGAAGGATAAGAAGCCAAAAAAACAACAAGTGTGACTTACAGATGGAGACTGGGCCCTAAAGAGATCAAATCAAATCAAATCAAATTTATTTAAAAAGACGCCCAATCCCGAAGGCTCTGGGCGCCACACAAAATCTGTACAGTGTGTCATACTGTATATATTTCAATTACAATATCATACAAATATAAAATATATAAAACTCAGTCACCAAAGCCTGTATGAATAAAAAAGTCTTCAGATGACTCTTAAAGGCCTCTATAGTGGGAGCCTCTCTCACTACAACTGGCAATAAGTTCCAGAAAGCCGACAGCAACTCCAAGCGAGCGATCCCTGCAGATTTTAACCTTGCTCTCGGAACTTTGAGAGCCCCCACAAGAGGAGCGGAGATCTCGGACAGAGGTGTATGGTACCAGGAGATCAGAAAGGTACCAGGGCCCTGACCATGTAGGGTCTTATAGGTGAGAAAACCACCTTGAACAAAACTCTCCACCTGACAGGCAGCCAGTGCAATTCACGCAATACTGGAGTAATATGACAAAACTTACTCTGCCCGGTCAAAAGCCGGGCAGCAGCATTTTGCACTAGCTGCAGTCTGCAAAGAGAAGTTCCAGAGACCCCGAGATAGAGTGCATTACAGTAGTCAAGTCTAGAAGTAACTAAGGCATGTACCAAGGTAGGGAGGTCCAGAGCCGGAACAAGGGGCTTAATCCTGGTGATATTTCTAAGATGGAAAAAACAGGAATGAACCACGGAGGATATTTGGACCTCCATGGACAAGTTCCTGTCAAAGATCACACCAAGATTTCGCACCCATGGGGAGGCCATCAATGACACCGCTCCTAGCACAATGCCAGTCACAGAATCAGAGGCCATCCCATCACGAGCTCTGTTCGACTCCACTACCAATACCTCAGTCTTATTGGGGTTCAGTCGCAGCCAGCTGGAAGACATCAGTCATTTATCTCAGCCAGACAGGTGTTCAGCACATCCACTGCATTTGGTGTTCCTGGGGCAAAGGATAGGTATAGCTGAGTATCATCTGCATAGCAATGAAAACTCAAGCCATACCTCCTAATGATCCCCAGGGCAGCATGTATACTCGAACAACATTGAGGCCAATACCCGAACCCTGAGGATTCCACGAAGAAGGCAGGGTGCGATGAGAAATTACCCATCACAACCCGCTGCCTCCTGTTAGTAAGAAATGACTCAAACCATTTGATAACAATACGCGTGAGTCCGCATAACTCCCTCAGGCGGAAAAGCAACACACAATGGTCCACAGTATCAAATGCTGAGGAGAGATCAAGGAGAACAAGGGTGTCTCTTGTCACCCTGATCTCTAGCCTGAAAGGTAATTTGCACCGAGACTAATGCAGTTTCCGTGCTATGTCTGGCCCGAAAAGCTGACTGGAAAGGATCATATAACTCGTGAGTCATGAGATGTTCTCCCAACTGAGTGATACCACCTTCTCTACAACCTTCCCAGAAATGGAAGATTGGAGATAGGACGGTAATTTGCCCTAATCTCCGGGTCCAGAGAAGCTTTTTAAAGGGTCTCACCAGAGCTCCTTCAAGGCATCTGGAAAGACACCCTGACTCAAGGAACACCGGACAATCAGGGCAAACACGGACCAACAGTGTCAATGCACCTCATCAAGCGGCGTTGGCACGGGATCCAGTTACCATAAGGAGGTACTTCAGATTGGCCATATCTCCATGACCTTCAGATCCTCCACTGGCCTAAACTCTCCCCAACCAGAAAGTGTTCTCAGAAAACAACTGATGACTACTGACAGCAATGATATTACTGGCTGAGGAGACCTCCGCGGATCGCAGACACCCTGTCCGAAGAAAAACGAGCAAATTCCTCACAATCCTCATTTGAGGAAGCTCTTCTGGGCTGGAGACAAGATGGATGAAGAAGTCTATCAACAGTCCGGAAGAGTGAGGCTGGTCGGCTTCTCCCGCAGCAATCTCCGAGACAAAAATATTGCCTTCTTTTGGTTGATTGCCTCCTGATATGCAGAATAATGTGCACACAGGACCAGTTTGTCAGCCCCAGGCGGGATTTCCTCAGCGATGCTCTAATCTCCGACCCAGCTTCTTCATCTCCCTGAGATCGCCGTCATACCAAAGGCGATCTCAGGTATGAAAGTTCTGGGTCTATACGGACTGGTGCGAGGTCGATGGCGCCAGATAACACCGTATTATAGGCATCAACCCTGGCATCAACGGCTCCAACGCATGCATCACTCACCTTTGATAGATCAGCTGCCGCCAGAAAACCATCAGGGGTAAGATCTTTTAGCGGGCGACAGCGAAATATCTCAGAAGGGGAAAAATTTATGACGGGAGCACTGAACTTAAACTTCACCGTGCAATGATCAGACCAGGCTACTCGGTCGATAGCAAGATCAGCGATCTTAAGTCCCAGTGAGAACACCAGGTCCAATGTGTGGCCGTCCTGATGAGTAGGCACCCCGACAGATGCAGCGGAGCAGACAGATGGCAGTTGTGCACTAAAGAGATGCAGCTGCACAGGCACAACAACACCTTACCAGTGGTCAGCAATCTCAATCTGGAAAAATAATACCTTCCTTTACGGGGGGACAGCAGTGCCTAGATAGAAACAGTAAAAGATAACGCAGATGGGTGAAAAATTAAAAGTACTGCAGTTATGGTGCCACAATAAAAGGCGTTTGACTTGATGGTACGCACACACACTAAAGGTAATGGGCATGAAATTTAACAATTCAGTACATTGTCTACAACCCAGTCTTTTAAACAGACTGAAAAAGTGCAAAGCATCACAGCAAACAGCAACAAATGACCAGAACTTACAAGAAGTATTAATGTGTGTATAATATGAACACACAAATACTAAGACAGTACCCAACACAACAGTTGGAAAGACTGCTTTTCTCACTGTGAATCTCCCTTCACAATCACAAGATACGCCCCTTCCCCGAAGCACTTTTCTACAGTGTCTGTCAGTACAGAGACTGAATGTACTAAATTAACATTCTATATGCACACAAAAACAATAAACGCTCAATGATATAAACACACAAGGGTTTCCTACAATCGATGTACTAAATTTTGACACAAATTGTGTTGCAAAAATTATTTTTAAAGGTTTTTTGATGGTTTGATTCTCAGAGCTCTGAAAGCAAACTGTCTCCAGCTTTCCACTACACACACTATGCTGAACTGAGGCTGTGCAAGACAATCTAGAGCCCATGTGACCTGCCATCCCATGAATCAGAATTCACCTTAAGAGCAATAGAAAGGCAAAGTTTAACGCAAAGTCTCTTGAAACCAATGGAACTTCACATTAGAATTAAAGGGGGAGAAATAAAAAAGGCGAAGTCAATGCAAAGTCCCTTGTAAGCAATGGAACTCCACAGTCAAACCAAAGGTAAAGTTATTCACTTCGGATTGTGGAGTATTTTGTGAATTCCACATTATACACAAAGTGCTCTGTGTGGCAAAGTTTGGGAACTTTGCCCACCACTACCCACCATTCCATGTCTAGTGGCACCCCACCCCCCAATTTCTATAAATTATTTGCTATATATTTTCATTGGGTATTCAGTGGTACCCTTCACCCTCCAGTGTCCCTCGTATCCTGTAAAGAAGAAAAAGTTCCCTCAATGTTGTTGGTTTTTTTGTTTTAATCTCTATTTGTGCCTCAGTCCCAATTAATTTGTATATAATAGCCTGGTGTCTAGTGGCACCTCCCAACCTCCTATTTCCATAAAATTGTTTGTTTATTTTCATTGGAGTCCGGTGGTACCCCACATCCTCCCATGTTCCTATTATCCTAAAAATGAGAAAATGGTCCCTCAATGTCTAGTATTTTTTTGTAAACATGTAAAAAACAAAATCCACCACTGATTGCATCCACACCCTCCACCCAACTTCCCACTGTGCACCTATCACCTCACACCCCCTAGCCCCTCCCACACACCCTCACTCACCTGGACTGCTGTTATTGATAAGATGCCCTTTCTGATCAAAGGCAAATCTTGCTGCTAGAACTTGCAATTGCTGTATGACAAACAAGGTAACTTTGGTTAAAAATCCCATCGAAAAACATTGAACTGCAGTTACCTTATTTGTCATACACCACAGTCGCCGGTTCCAGCAGCAAAGTGTGTCTTCAATCAGAGAGTAGATCTTCACAGTAGGAGTGCTTCAGATGACTGAGGGTGTGTGAGAGGGTCGGGGTGAGGGGAGGTGGGTACACAGTGGGAGATCAGATGTGGGGTGCGTTTGCAATTGCCAGAGGACATTTTATGTTTTTACAAGTTGTAAAAAAAATTTATGATATTGAGGACCATTTTCTTATTTACAGGATATGAGGGAAATGGGAGGGTGGGAATACCACTGGATACCAATGGGAAAAAAAACAATATATAGAAATCTGAGGGTGGGGGTGCCACTAGATACGAGGGCTACTAATTTAAAATCAATGGGGACCGGGGCACAGGGGTAAAGAGATAATTACTGGGATGGTGATTGGAGGGTGGAGAGTACAAATAAACAGAAAGGAAACAATGGGGATGGGGATCTGAGTGTGGGGGTGCTACTAGAAACCATGGAAACAATGGAGACAGTGATCAGAGGGTGGGGATGCCAGTAGACCCCAGAGAAACTATGGGAATGGTGATCAGAGGGCAGGGGCACCACTAGACACGAGGGAAAAAATGGGGTCTGCAATCGGAGGGTAGAGGATGCCAGAAGACACCAGGGAAACAAAGGGGACAGTGATCAGAGGGTGGTGGATACCACTAAACATCAGAGAAACTATTGGAATGGCAATCAGAGGGTAGGGGGTGCCACTAGATACCAGGGAAAGGATTTCCATCATGAAAAAGGATCCATTTTCATGACTTGTGATAGTGATATGAAAAAGAATCTTTTTTCGTATTACAAGTTAAGAAAAAAGTTTCATAATCTGAAAAAAAAAATCAAGGGCATTTCATCAGTAGATAAGTAAAGAATTCAGCTGAGGGGGTCCTGATAAGTAAGCTACACGTGTTGGTTTCTACTCAACACATAACTGTTTTGAGTTAATTGAATTTGTTTCCCTTGCTAATTGTAAAAGAAAATGGTGGCAGCATGAAAAAAGATATCGCATTTGTGACAAAGGATCCTTTTTTGAGGGGGACGTCTAAACTACTCCCATTGAAAATAATGGGACATTTTTGAATTTAATAACTTTGGAATGGATAAATATTTCTTCACCAAACCTTCAAAAGGTGCATTTGGGATGCAAGATCTTCCTATGCTTAAAAATTCAGACCAAAATTCAAAACCTTTTTTGTGCTGCGGCATGACAAAATAGTTTTTTAAAATGGCAAATTTCACATTCTTTTACACTCCTTATCTCCACACTCACACATCTAACTGGAACAAAACTTGCCATATCAAGAGATCTTTGCTCCCTGATCATGCATGCTAATGTTAATGCAAATTGCTTGAACAGTTGTGAAGTTATTAAAGTGCAACATTTCAAGTTTAACATAGAAGTGACCATTCAACCCTAACTATAGCGGCGCAACTGCACCTGTATGATAGATATATAGATATATATATATATATATATATAGCTATATATATATATCATACAGGTGCAGTCATTAATTCTTTGAATTAAACATTTGATTGGACCAAAAGGATATACAGTATATCTATTTATATCTATATCTATCAATATATGTCTATATTTATATAAATATATATATATATATATATATATATATATATATATATATATATATATATAGATAGATACATACCTGTATATATCTATAGATATATATATTTATATAGATATAGATTGATATGGATAGATATAGATATAGATAGATATATATCCTTTTGGTCCAATCAAATGTTTAATTCAACAGAATTCAAATATTAAAGGCACACAGTTGACTACAGATACACCTGAAATTAAGACTCTGGCATATGCATATGATTTGTGCATAATATTAAAAGATGAAAATTCAGCTGAGGCCATACAAGTTGTTATAGGTGCCTTTTCAAAAGTAGCAAGAGCTAGCATTAATTATAATGATCTGCAGGTGTCCCAATAGGACAACCTGGGGAACTTGAAGTGGGGATATAGTAGCAGGGGTAAGGATTGGTGGAGATACTGTAAATATTTCAGGCATGAAATTCGGTATTGGTGATATGTTTATGGAAAACTAGGCAGACTCCATTCTGAAAGCTGAGTGTAATTTAGTGAAATGGAAAAATAGGCCTCTGTCAACAAAAGAGAGTGTATTTAATCAAAACCTCATTGCTTCTCTGTTTCTTATATATTAGCATGATATTTCCATCATCTACAGTATTCGAGGTAAAGATTTATAGTTGTTTTTTCAAGAGATCTTGGGTAGCATTCTTAGCTCAATTAAAACAGAAGCTCCCTATGGAGATTACACAAGTGGGGGCAACACTGGTCCTGGTACTCACCAATGAGAACAGAGTGATAGATGTGCAAGTGAGGGGGTCACCTGGGGTCCAGCAATCACCATACAGTGTGGTTTAATGTGAAGACAATGGAAGAAGCCAGCCACATGAAGACAAGGGTCCAGGACTTCAGAAGGGTCAATTTTGCAAAGCTGGAGGTATGTCTGAAGAAAGTCCTGGGGCAGTGTGGGTAAGGGGGATGTAGAGAAGCAATGGTCACAACATAAGTGAGCCATAACGGAAGACACAAGCCTATGTGTAAGGCAAATAAGTAAAACAAAGAGGAAGAAAAAAACACTCTGGTTCTCAAGGGAGGTTATAGTGAGGGTGAAGGATAAAAGGCTAGCATTCAGAAAATACAGAGAAACACAGAGAGATGAAGACAGACAATTGTGTCTAGAAATGCTAAAGCAGGCAAGGAAAGTGGTCAGAAAAGCTAAAGCACAGACAGAGGAAAGAATAGCCAAGGCAATAAAGAAAGGGGACAAGACCTATACAGACACATTATGAAAAAGAGAAAGGTCAGTAGTGGGATTATGAGACTGAAAAGGGAAGTGGGGGGGGCAGCAAAAGGAGACCAAGAAAAAACAGAAATTTGGAACAAATGTTTTTGTTCTGTGTTTATGTTGGAAGGGGAAGGAGAGAGACCTCAACTAGATGACAGGACTACCAAGGGAGGGGGTGTGGTTACAAATCCATTTACTGTAGAGAGGGTCCTAAAAGAACTATAAAAACTAAAAATAGATGAGGCAATGGGGCCAGATGGAATACATTCCAGAATCCTGAAGGAACATAGAAAACAGCTGGCAGCACCATTGACTGCCTTATTCAATAAGTCATTAGAATCAGGTGTAGTCCCAGCAGACTTAAAGAGGGCCGATGTTGACCCTCTCCACAAGAATAGGAGACAGGAGGAGGCTAGTAACTAAAAGCCAGTTAGCCTACCCTCAGTGGTAGGGGAAAGTGATGGAATCATTACTAAAGGAAAAGATTGTGTTGTACCTTGAAACTAACAGATAGCAGAATCCAAGACAGCATGTTTAATGGCAGGCAGTTCCCGCCAAATAAACCTGATAGATTTATTCAACTGGGTAACAGGGAAGATAAATCAGAGAGAGGCGGTGGATGTGGCCTACCTGGATTTTAGCAAGGGCTTTGACACTGTCCTGCACAAATGGCTAATAAATAAGTTGAACAGTCTGGGGGTCAACACCAGGGTGGTAAACTGGGTTAGAAATTGGCTGAGTAGAAGAACACAAAGGGTGGTAGCGAATGAGTTCAGTCTATTTCTAAGGGAGGTGAGCAGCAGAGTGCCTGAGGGGGTCAATGCTGGGCCCAGTCCTCATCAGTGTCTTCATAAGTGACATTCCAGAGAGACTGGAGGGGAAGGTTTGCTTCTTTGCAGATGACATACAAATCTGCAACAGGCTAGACACACCAGTGGGGTAGCTAGAATGAGAAGAGACTGGAACAAAATGAAGGAGTGGCAAAATGTATGTTAGATGAAATTCAGCACAAAAAAGTGCAAGATTATGCAGATAGGACATGGGAACACAAGGGTGGAGTACTCATTAGGGGGGTACTGCTGATAACCAAGCAGGAAAGAGATCTGGGGTAATTATATCTGAAGACCTAAAGGTGGCTGCTCAGTGTTAAAAGGCAGTTAGAATGCCTAACAGAATTCTGGAGTGCATAAGGAGAGGCATCACCAGCAGAAAAGGGGAGGTGGTAATACCACTACACAGATCATTGGTGAGGCCACACCTTGAGTACAGCATTCAGTTTTGGAGGCCATATCTCAAGAAGGATATAGATAGGTTGGAGGCAATCCAGAGAAGGGCTGCAAAAGTGATACAGGGACTGCACCAGAAGCCACAAGAAGAGATGTTGAAAGAACTCAGTATGTACTCTCTGGAGATGAGGAGGGAGAGGGAGGACATGATAGAGACATTCAAACACCTGAAAGGGATAAATGAGGTGCAGGACAGTAGAATCTTTCAGAAAAAAAGGGTGGACAAGAACTAGGGAACATGATATGAAGCTGTAGGGGAGTAGAACCAGGGATAATAAGAGGAAGTACTTCTTTACAGAATGGGTGGTGGATGCTTGGAACAGTCTCCAGCAGGAGTGGTGGGGGCAGAAATGGGGGAGGAATTCAAGAATGCATAGGACAGATGCAAGGGAACCATAGAGTACAAAGCAGGAAATATGGGAAGACTAGATAGGTTTGGTGGTCTTTTTCTGCCAAAAAGTTATATCTATCTGTGTATCTATGTGTTATAAACAGGAAGGAGTTTGTATGGAAAACACTATTGTTTTCTTGTATTCATTGTGCCATATCATTTTGGGATACCTTAGGTAGACAAGTTCTAGAAAGAGCCAATACGGCTTCAAAATAATGGTATTGTGGGAAGAAAGAAATGTGTAAACTAACAATTTTTGCATTAACCACTGAGCCACCTAACTGTACTTTCTAATTGCTGTGATACACACACACACTGACTAATACATATACACACATATATATATATATATATATATATATATATATATATATATATATATATTCATTCCAGCGTAACTAGCAGTGCACTGTCTACCCACATTTTTATAGATTAAAAAAAGACATTGAAGGACTGTTTTCTTCTTTTCAGGATCTGAGGGACATCGGAGGGTGGGGAGTTGCCACTAGACACCTCATTTAAATCAGCAATGACATGCATAAGGTAGAAACTGATCTAGATACCAGGGGACTATAGACTAGCAATTTTTGCATTAACCACTGAGCCACCATACTGCACTATCTAATTGTTGTGATACACACACACTGACTAATACATATACACATATTTGCATATATATTCCAGTAAAACATAGCAATGCACTGTCTACACACATTTTTACAGAATAAAAAAAAGACATCGAGGGACCCTTTTCTTTTTTTCAGGCACCAAGGGACATTGGAGGGTTGGGGTTGCCATTAGATACCTCATTTAAATCAGCAATGACATGCATAAGGCAGAAACTGATCCAGAAAACATGGAAATGTAGATTTGCAATTTTTGCACTAACCACTGAGCCATCTAACTGCACTCTCTAATTGCTGTGATACACATACACTGACTAATACATATCCACATATATGTATATATATGCCAGTATAACATAGCAGTGCCCTGTCTACACACATAGAGCATTGCCACAGACTAACACACATACACTGCCTTTTATGGCATATATTTACTTACACATCTAACCATCATTTTTACTGTATTTAGGATAAGCACTTTGTTTTGCACTAACTCATTGCACTAATCTACAGCATGACTGGCTAACTAAGATAGTGGACTAGGGAGGTGCAGTGGATGTGGCCTAAATAGACTTCAGAATTGCCTTTCGACACTGTCCCCAAAAGAAAGGCTGATTAATAAACTGTGCAGCCTAGAGGTGGATCCTAAAATAGTTCTGTGGGAGGAGAACTGGCTGAATAGCAGGAGTCAGAGGGTTGTGGTAAACAGGGAGTAATTTAGAGAGGGAAAAATAATGAGCAGGGTGTCGTGGGATCGGTGTTGCATCCAGTCCTCTTCAATGTCTTTACTGGGTACATTGCAGAGGTACTGGAGAGGAAGGTATGCCTCTTCACAGACAATACAAAGGTATGCAATAGGGTGAACACTCCAGCTGGTGTTGAAACAATGAGGGAAGACCTTAAAAAAACTGGAGAAATGGTCTGAAGAATGACAGCTGGGATTCAATGCAAAGAAGTGCAGGATAATGCACGTAAGGCACAAGAACCATGGGGCAAAGTTACAAGCTAGGTGGGGAGGTACTGGCAGTCAAAAAGCAGGAAAGGGACTGGGGATTTATCATCTTGGAGGACCCAAGAGAAACTATGCAGTGTGATAAGGTGGCTGGAAAGGCTAGCCAGATATTTGTATGCACAAGGAGGGGCATCACAGGTAAAGAGAGAGAGGTCATCTTTCCCCTTTATAAATCACTCATGATACCACACCAGGAATACTGCATCTGGTTCTGGAGGCCCCATCTGAGAAAGAATATAGAGAGGGTGGAGGTGGTGCAGTGGAGGGCAAATAAAATGTTGCAGGTCCTGTGAGATGAGACCTATGAGGAAAGACTAAAGGAGTTAAATATGTATTCCCTGGAGGAAAGAAGGGGGGCATAATTGAGATATACAAATACACCACCAGTATAAATAGAGCACAGGAAGGATGCATCTTCCAAAGTAAGAGATGCTCAAAATCAAGGGGACACAAAATGAATTTAGAAGGGGGAATTCTCAGGGGAAATGTGAGAAAATATTTTTTCTTGGAGAGAGTGGTGAACTCCAGGAATAGCCTACCAGAGGGGTGGGTAGGGCTAAAATGGTCACAGAATTTAAGAAGCAGTAGGATAGACACAAGGGTATCCTGGAGGCAAGGCAGGTGGCTCCAAAGTTTGGTTTGGGCATGGGTACTCACACTAGATATGGATTAATAGGGCAGACTGGGTGGTGATGTGACCCCCTACCCCCAGACTGACCTCCTACTGAGCATCCACCACCCCACACCCCGAGACCTCCCCACACACCCTCACTCACCTGAACATGTCCCAGTGTGAATATCCACTCTCTCATCAAAGATACATCTTGCTTTTGGAACTGGGGACTGCTATATGAGAAATAAGGTAAATGCAGTTCAATGTAGTAGAATTGGTTTTGAACTGTACTTACCTTATTTCTCATATAGCAGTTGTTGGTTCCAGCAGCAAGACATGTCTTCCATGGGACAGTGAAGCTTCACATTGAGATCTGTTCAGGTGAGTGAGGGTGCGTGGGAGAGTTTGGGGTGTGTGGGATGGCAAGTGCTCAGTGGGAGGTTGGCTGGGGGTGCAGGGTTGCATCAGCAATGGACCATATTTTACAGATTAAAAAAAGTCATTGAGTGACTGTGTTCTTCTTTTCAGGCTCTGAGGGACATGGGAGGGTGGGGGGTGCCACTAGAAACCACATTTAAATAAGCAGTGTCTTGCATAAGGCTAAAACTGATCTAGATAGCGGGGAATGTAGACTAGAAATTTTTGCACTAACCACTGAGCCACCTAACTGAAATTTCTAAGTATATATGCATATATTCCAGTATAATATACAATGAAGCCCACCAGGATGAAGCACAGCACTGCAGAATTCTGCAGTAGAGTTACTACAGCAAACAATGCAATTTCAATAGGAGTTAATCCCTTTTGTCATGCAGTAAACCTGTGACTCCACTTTTCATTCTGGCAGGCTTCACTATAGCAGTGCACACACTGTCTACACACACAGAGCATTGCCCCACACACACTAATACTGTACATATACACTGCCTTATATGGCATTTATTTACTTATACATCTGACCCTAACTTTTACTGTGTTTTTGATAAGCACTGTGTTTTGCACTAACTCATTGTACTAATCTACATCATAACTGGATAACTAAGGTAGAGGACCAGGGAGGTGTGGTGGATGTGGCCTATCTAGACTTCAGAAAGGCATTCCTCACCATCCCCCATAGACGGCTGATAAACAAACTGTGCAACCTAGAGGTGGATCCTAAAATAGTTCTGTGGGTACAGAACTGGCTGAATGGCAGGACCTATGAGGAAAGACTAAACTGGGAGTACTCTGAAGAGGGAGAGGTGATGAGCAGGATGCCTCAGGTGTTGGCTACGGGGCGTGTCCTCTTCAATGTCTTTATTGTGGACATTGCAGAGGGACTGGAAGGGAAAATATGCCTCATTGCAGATGATATAAAGATATACAATAGGGTGGACATGCCAGAGGGTGTTGAATGAATAATGGAATACCTTAATAAACTGGAGAAATGGTCTGAAAAATGGCAGCTGGGATTCAATGCAAAGAAGTGCAGAATTATGCACATAGGGCATAAGAACCAGGGGCAAAGTATGAACTAGGTGGGGAGGTAGTGTCAGTCACAAAGCAGGAAATGAACCTGGGAGTTGTCATCTTGGAGGACCTAAGAGAAACTAGGCAGTGTGATAAGGCAGCTGGAATGACTAGCCAGATGCTTGGGTGCATAGGGAGAGGTATCATTAGTAGAAAGAAGGAGGTCATCTTGTCCATGTATAAGGCACTCATGAGACCACACCTTGAATACTGCATCCAGTTCTGGAGGCCGCATCTAAGAAATAATATAGACAGGGTGGAAGCAGTGCAGTGGAAGGCAACTAAAATCATTTTCTGAACTGTGCACTGCTAACATATAGCAATACAGCCATTTTCAAGCTGATTAGGAAAAGATTAATGTACCGGGAAAGGGTTAACAGATTCACACACACACACACACACACACACACAAACTCTTGTAGATCTGAACTGATAACAAAACACAGCTGTTAATAAACTGAGTGTGTCCACTGACTGTAATTTGAGCTTGCATTAGTATTCTCCATGTAGAAGAGATTTATGAATGAATCAATCAATTTCAGCCAAAATAGTGTGTAGCAGGGGGACACCACAGCCAAACTGCTGCAACGGAGGACATCTAAGAAAATTTAAATTTTGTGATGTCCATTAGGAATCTGGAGAGCTCCCTTTTTCTACTGTCATAGGAACACATATGCAGGGCTCCAGCCACTGCAGCAATAAAAATGGAGGGAATCCATGTTTAGGAATGTAAATTGCCAGATTGCAGTATTAGGTTTGTATCAAGGTATTTGGAAAATATTCCTTCCTTCTACATTACGGTTAATCTTTGCATGTTGCAGATTTTACTTATGGCAAGCTCGATGTATTCTGCAGATACAACATAGGTTTTATTCTCCAGAGACAGTCTTAATGGTGATTTTTAGTTTATTACAGAAGGTTTATCAGACTGAGGTTAATGAACAGGAATCAGTACAAGTTCAAACATTATGGTAATTATGTCACCGGATATAAATAGAGTTCTCACTAGTATAATGTTGTTAATAAGAAGAAGTTGCATTATAAGAATTATTGTAGATACCATTGTAGGTTTTTCTCTCCTTGTTGTTGTAACAATTTGTTATAAGTGTATACAGAATGTATGATGTGTATGCATTTCTCTGTATCATATGTATGATTTAATTTTTAATAAAATTCCCTTGCTCTTTGAGAAGTGCCATGGGATCTTTTCTGTCCACATGAACAATCACGAGAATAGGCAGATGGGACATCAGTTTAATTTCTCAGATGAAGGATGGATTATAACTATGTGCTATTTTTTTAAAATAAAGATCTAGGTATTTGTTATGAACAGAGTCAGATTTTACTGTAAATGTGTTATCTGTTTCTCTGTCATTTGTTTGGCACCACATATTATGTGTTTGCACTCTGAGTGTTTCCTTGTATACATCTGATTATTTTCACTTAAGGTTTACAACTTACGTATTTTGTATGCCTCATTTTCCCCTTGATTTTATTGAGTTACTGCTTTGTTATCCACATGGGTGTTTATCTCCTACTGTTGTATATCCTCTTCTGTGGGATACATTCTTCTTTTAAGCTTTTTTCCCCACATCCCCCAAAACAAAATTAGTATGTGGGTAGAACATTGTATGTTGAATTGTTCAGGGGACATCTTTACCTGATGAGGAGCTAGACACAAAATATATTTTATAGGTAAGTCATAGATGGTCTAATGAGGGTTGCTCCTGTGCTAAACTCATTTAGCATGTTAGTTTCAAAATGGGAGTTTTACAACCATCTAAAGGCTACTGACTCATGTACATTTTTCTTACCCCCTGAATTTATGCCTAATTTTCTTGCTTCTATTATACTTACTCTAAATTATTCACTTCATCTCTGCTATCATAACACTGGTTACACACCTTCCATACTTATGTGGTCTATACTGTCTCATGTGCAATGTATGTTATTTGTGCTGAAATTTGTCTGCTGTATTTGCGTAGCTGCTTATTAATGCTGATGCACATTATGGGGCCAATATTCAGAAGTGTGCCAGGCAGTGGCACGAGTGGTTGCTCAGCGCAACTGAGTTGGGCCGGAGCAACAAAGGGATATATTCAGAAAAGAAGTACAATGGCACATCTCTTCTGAATATATCAAAAACTGTGGGCAGCACAAATGCAATATGTTGGCGCATCCTTCAGACAGGTCTGAATACCTGGAATGGGAATGTGCCAGTGCAGCTGGAGATGCGCAGGGTGTAATTTCCAGATATTTAGACCTGAACATGCAAATGGGGCCATTATGCATGCAAGGCACAATGGGGCCATAAGCATGTCATAATCATCCCATTTGCATGAGTTGTGCAGGATCAGCTGGCAAAATGCACTTGGCACCCTTCAAGGCATGCGGTGCTGTCAGTGGCATTCCGATAGTACCCCCCTCCCAACTCGGTCCACCGATCCCCATAAAACTATGCAATAAAATATCTCTGGCAGTCTAGTGTCCCCTCCTTCCACCCCATGTCCGATTCCCATAGTATGCATGAAAGACATGTGCCTGGTGGTCTAGGGTTCCCCCTTCCTGCTCCATACCCAATTCCCATGATAATGTCAATACAGTATCCCTGGTAGTCCAGTGGTTACCCTCTCCTGTCCTACACCCCACTCTCCAGAATAATGCAAAATTAATATCCCCAGTGGTCCACTGGTTTCCCCAACCCTGCACACACACTCAGGACCCCATCCCACCATGCACACCCTCGATCATTGGTGGGCAACTCAACTTGCCCACACACCTCTGTGGCTGCCCTCTGAATGACAGGTACAGTAATACTAGCAAACCCAGTGGTCAACAGTGTAGACCAATGGGCTTGCAGTGTGTACTGTCTCATTCAGTCACAACTTTGTGAATGAATGCAGCAAGGGATCAGGTACAGAGAGGGGAGGAGGGGAACCCAAGACCACCAGGGATATGTCTTTCTTGCACACTATGAGGATCGGATATGGGGTGGAAGGAGGGACACTAAACTACCAGGGCTTGGTGTGGGTGCTTGTGTACAGTGTTCAGGGGAGTCGCCATCCATGGCTGGCGGCTGCTGTGTTGTGCCCTGCAATGCAGCAGCCCACCTGTGGGTGGCTACCAGTTGAGCCATTTTTTACAGGCTCAACTTTGTGCCCATGTATGCGGCAAATCTCTAGGATGTGTTGGCAGATGCGCCGCACATCCCAGGCTGAATATCGGGATGTGCCACATATTCATGGGCACACCCCCTGGAAATGCATCACATGCATTTTATATGCACCTCAGTGCATCTAGAGTTATGTGTTGCAACTTCTGGGTATGAATATGGCTCTGGGGCACAAGTTTGGAGATGTGCCGGTGCAACTCAGTTGTGACAGGCACATCTCCTTTGAATATCTAGGCCTATATTTATTCCTAATGTATCAGTACAATGTACTGGGCCTCCTTGCTACCTCATTCTTGTATTTGTACTGTATTACTTTTTACTTCTTATGTAATGATTGTTTCTTGTATTTTTGTACACCATTGTGCATTCAACTGTACTATCCGAAGTTGTGACTGACAATTGGTATATTAATGCTTATTGTACTTACCCGGTTACTAAAAACAAATAAATATATAAACAAATTGATACTGTTTCCCAGCCTCTGCTACTTAAAAACCTATGGCTGGATCTGTCTGACCGATTAGTTTGCTGGTGTTGTACCTACTCGTTTGACAGTCACAACTGCAGTCACTGACACATCTATTTTGTTGCTGACATTTCTATAATATCTATAGTGAAATTTCCTTTCTGCCTTCAGTACTACTGTAGGGTCACCACAGAGATTTTCCATAGAAATATCACAGAATATCTGGGAATGACCAAAAAACTACCTGGCTACAGCTGCATAATTCATCCTGTAGGCAATGTCCTTCTCCCTTTCACCTTCTCAAGCATCCCTTGGGCTCCTTCCTGGGCTCTACACTGTTGTTCATTTTTCTCAATGACTTCCCTTCTTAAGTGTCTCTGTGCATAACCTCATGTACATGGATGACACTGTACTTTCCATTTTCAGAGCCTGGACTCCCAAGGTGGAATCACCTTTGTAGTGTGACTTTGAAAATGTGCAATGCTGGTTCTGCTCATATTAACTGTTACTCAATTTCTGAAATGGTTTCCCTGAGCATGACATTGCTTGCAAGAAGCAACTTGCTTGACTTTATAAAATCATTGTTTTCAAGACACAGGATGTCTTTCCCCTTGAAGAAGTCCCTCACATGAAACACATTGATGTTTGATTGCACTGAAACCTCGATTTCACCTTTGACATTGATGCAATCCACAAAATGCTCTTTAACAAGCTTGGTACCCTGCACTGCAACAAGTCCTACCTTCCATTCCCAGTCCACTGAGAGAACATCCTCAAAATGATCTTCCAGTGTTTCACTATGTGGACAAGGTATACGTTGCCCATTCCAAAACTTTCCTAATGTGACAGGATCCACATTTTCACTTGTTCTGCCATTTCACCTTAAACAGCACCCCACACATCCACCACTGCTTCCTCTTCTTCATTTCTGCTCCCTTTTTTTCTAAAGGGAGGCATCTCTGCCAGTGTATCTCATTTCTTTCCAATATCTGGTTCACTTCTCTGCCCTAGTATCTTTGTCCCCTCTTATCCTCCTAGTTCCTCTGCTCTGCTGATTCCTGCTACTTTTCTCTTCCTTGGCCCAAACCTTATGGTAGATTAGTTATGTTCTTCTGTTGTTTTCACCACCTCTGAATTTATCATGCCCCTCCAGGCCCCTGTTCACTCCTCTTCCTCTCCCCATTCCTTCAGTAGGGACTATACAAATGAATTCAAAGAAAAATATAATTTTCTTCTCCATTTACAGATGGACACATTCTCTTTCTTTGAAATTCTTATATTACTCCTTGTTCAGATCCCACAAGAGGTGTGCATCAAAGCCAATGTGAATCATCTAACAAAAGCTGAGTTGATCTACTGGGTGTTTAATTAAAACATTTATGTACAGTGGCTGACATAGTTTGCAAGCCCAAGAAAAACTCTTTCAAATGAGGCATTGGGCCCAGCTGTAGCCAGAAACACAAAAGAGATATAGATGACTGTCTTTTCCAAAATAATGCTGTACTACGCTGTAGCCTTTTGTAAACCATTGTGATGCCGTGGAATCAACTGTGCTTGATTCAATGTAGTTGGGCACAGTTTGTTCCTTGATGGCATCACAATGTTGCAAAAATGGCTGCAGTGTAATATTAATGTTGAACAGACACAGACATCTATATCCCTTGAGTGCTTCCAGCTATTGATGAGACAAGCACCTTGTTTGAAGGAGCTTATATTAGGCCTTCAAGCTATGATGGCCACTGGGCATTAATGTGATCATTTAAAATAAGGAATGGTAATCAAATTCAACAGAAATGTAATTTTTTTATTGGAGGCCTTCGCCTAAGATTCAATGCAGAGGGATTACTCCTCCCACTATCACTATAAAAGCCAGTCTCTCCCAGCAATCTTTGCTTGGAGTGTTTCAAGTCATCCCCACCTCCTCCTCCTCCTCCTCGACACTCTTCTCACCTTTAGTGCTGGGCCTTCTATTTCCTATCACCACCCAGCTCCTCCACTGAAGCTAGTAATAGAGAAAGGCCAAAGTTAGGTATGCATAAGCACCGCACACTATTCGCCAAACGTTGAATTTTCGTTATCAAAGTTGACCTAATCATCCTGACCACCTCCCAGCCCTATCTTTCCTTCTCTGTCACTAACCCATCTTTATTAGGTTCACGCAATCACCTGTCATCCTCTGTTCCTCTGTGGTGGATTCCATCTTGGCATTGGAAAATTCCCCCTCAGGTCCATCATATTCCAAACATGTTAGACACCCAGGTTGGCAGAACCAAAGGCTGCTGAGTAATATGCTTCCAATTTACCAGGGTTTCTACCATAGGTTTCTCCCAGTCAACAGGATGCCAGTGGTGAGGATTCCCCTGATTGTGCACTTGTATCAATGCATGGCACCAGCTAGCATTCCCCACACATAAGCTGCTTAAACTGCACTGCCACCTGTTGTCACCCAGGTAGCAGTAATGCAGGAGAGCCTGCTGTACTCCCTTACCAGAGGAGGACAAGAGTTTCCTTTGGTATAATACATCCATCTCCTCCCAGCCAGCTCCTGAAGTCCAGGATTCATTCCAGAACCTTGCTCACCAGCATCACAGGTGGCACCACTGCTATTCTGCTGAGATACTGGCAAAAATCAGAGGTTTGGATTGCATGAACAATAAGATATGATAGGGTGTGCATTATGCTAATATAATCACACTCTTCAGGTATGTGGTTAGGTATATGGCACAGCTGATTGCCCTTAAATGCACCTGATAAGTGTGATTATAGCTGCCACGGCCAGCAAATCAGTACAAGGGATCCTTGAACCCATCAGGGGACCCTTTCCCTCAGCTACAAGAGCAGAAATAGGCAGAGCTTGAAAACTTCAGGAACGTTCCAACTAGGAGCCAGTCAGCAGTGAGACTGCATCTCCTGCCTTCAAGGGCACCAACTTAATGCAAGGACTGGAGAGACAGGAAGAAGTGGGGATTTAAAACCCTGTTGCAGTTCCCAGTCCCAACTTAAGCCACTGTGGCCAGTACACTTTTAGAGAGGGTCCTTAGATACATTAGTGGGTCCCCTCACACCAGCAGCAAGAGCAGAATCAGTGGTGATTGAAAACTCCTGGAAGGCTTTATCTGGGAGCCAATCAGCAGCAAGACTGCACCTCCTGCTGCCAAGGGCACCAACTGATGGTGAGGACCGCTGACATAAAGAAGGCAGCAATTTAAAACCCTGCTGCAGTCCCCAGTCCTAAATTAAGCTACCGTGGGCAGTAAATGAGTAGAGTGTCTCCTCAGATACATCTACAGGACATCTCCCCTTGGCAGCAAGAGCAGAATCAGTTGAGATTGAAAGTTCCATGAAGGCTCCAGCTGAGAGCCAATCAGCAGAGAGACCGCACCTCCTGCCCTCAAGGGCACCACTAGATGGTGAGGACAGGCAGGACAGGCTGCTTCATGCTAGTACAAAATTACTAGGCCTCCAAGCAGTCCCCCCATTCTGCAGCAACCTCCACGAAGGACCAATCCACAAAGTACGTCAGAGTCTGTGCATGGAATTAGGCCAATGAGGCAGCTGGTGGTCAGGACTGTACTTCTCTGCTGACCCTTAGTGTTTACTAAGGAGAAGGGGGATTCAAAGGGGAGGGAGGACAGGAATGGAGGGGGAAGGGGTGATGGATGGAAAAATCATGGAGGGCAGGGTTCTGGAAGATTTGAGGGTACTGAGGGTGGACAAGGTGCTAGGTCCAGATGGCATCCACCCCAGGTTACTGAAGGAGCTGGCAGAGGTCCTGGCAAGACCTTTGACAGACCTATTCAATGCCTCACTACATCCAGGGTGTATACCTCAGGATTAGAAGATGGCTCATGTAGTGCCCCTCCACAAGAGCAGCCCCAAGGATGAACTGGAGAAAAACATACTGGTGAGCCTGACATCCATCATGGGTAAGCTGATGGAGCTAATCCTGAAGGAGAGGCTGGACTACCTCCTGGAGGCAAATGGGCTACAGAACAGCAGGCAGCAGGGCTTCATAAGTGGCAGATCCTGCCAAACCAACCTGGTGGAGTTCTATGACTGGGTAACTAGGCAACTGGATGGGGGACATACAGTGGATGTCCTGTACCTGGACTTCAGTAAGGCATTTGACTCATTGCTGCATGGGAAGCTGGGAAGTAAGTTAAAAGGCACAGGGGCGGGTGCAAAGCTAGTGAGATGGGTAGGGAACTGGCTTCAGGGAAGGCAACAGAGATTGGTGGTGGGTGGGGAGCTGTCATCCCCAAGGGTAGTGACGAGTGGTATTCTGCAGGGCTCCATGTTGGGACCGGTGTTATTTGGGATATTCATCGCAGACATATCATTGAGGATCAAGAGCAAGACCAGTCTGTTTACTAATGACACCAAGAAGGGAGCAGCGGTGGTTGCCCCTAGGGGGGATGGCAGGGATTGCGGGATGATCTGGCAAAGCTGGAAACCTAATCAGACACCTGGAAACTAGGGTTCAATGTCAAAAAGTGCAAGGTGCTGAATTTTGGGGTTAAAACCCCAAGGAGGAGTTACCAGCTGGAAGGAGTGCAACTAACCAAGACAGAGGAGGAGAAGGATCTGGGGGTGCTCATTACAGGGTCAATGAACAACTTGGCACAAAGTAGGAAGGCAGCTGCAAAGGCCAACAAAATGCTGGGTTGTATTGCAAGGGGTATATCCTCGAGGAGGGAGGAGGTGATTCTGCCACTGTATAGGTCATTAGTTAGACTGCACCTGGAGTACTTCGTGCAGTACTGGCACCTGTATCTGAAGAGGGACATTAAGTTACTGGAGGGGGGTGCAGCACAGGGTGACAAAGATGATCAAGGGGCTGGTGGACTTATCATACGAGAGGAGGATGAGGGAGTTGAACATGTACTCACTGGAGGAGAGGAGGGATGGGGGGACATGATTAAAACCTTTAAGTACATGAAAGGAATAAACAAGACAGGTACAGAGGGGCTGTTCAAAGTAAGGGAGGAGAGGGACACCGGGGCCATGATATGAGACTGGAGGGAGGAAGGTTCAGGAGGGAGATGAGGAGACACTTTTTTACAGAAAGGGTGGTGGCTTGGTGGAATGCATTACCGGCAGAAGTGGTATCCAGTAGAACAGTGGACTGCTTCAAAAGGGGATGGGACAGAACAAGGGGGAGGGTCAATGAAGGGGAAGGGTGGAAGGGAGAAGCAGCTGCAGAATAAGGGGTGCTAGCTGCACATTCAAGCAGACTTGATAGACCTCTAGGCCTTCATCTGCTGGCAAATTTCAGATGTTTGTATGTTCATATAAATTAACCACAGGTGACATTTAGCCTAATAACTGAGTTTTCTTGGTTGGGGCTAAGTGCTACAACTTTGCAGGTCAGGTGTGGAGTGTTTGGGTCAAGTCAGGTCACCTGATCTTGATAGTGAACCACAGTGCCCGATTCACTAGGAAGTGAGAAAGTGTTAAAAAGATTTATAACTTGGTCAGACTCTGCAGTTGCACTCATGCATCTAGAGGTGTAAGCGTGGAGCGCGGAGTTTTTCCATAACAGAATAAAACAAAGTAAGTATACCTGATACTGAAATAACTAAATTTGCACTGAAAGAGATTGAAATAATCTAAATGAGATGTTAGGCTAAGCAAACTATGTACTTTGCTTATCACAGATTCCCTGTAAAATGAGGAAGCTAATGAAACTTGAAGCGTAGAGGTATGTTTGAACAGAAGTAAAAATCTTACGGGCAATTAGTTAACATGGTGGAGGTTTGAAAGTTGTTAAAGAACTGAGCAAAGTGTCCCGGATTCCCCCCTTTTCCCTCACAAAAGACAGAGACGTTGTTTGTTGTTGTGCTCAGATTGGCAATTAATTTATATTCATAATTCCATATTCCATTTCCATTTCTTTATTATCATATTTTCAACATTTTGTTTATTTTCCTTCATATATCAATCTCTGATTATCCTTCCCCCAGGTGAAAACCTGGGTGCCTTCTTCTCCTTTTTCGTTAGGTAACGGTGAAAACCGAGACCACTTTCTCCTTCATCTTCCTCCTCTTCTTGTGTTATTCCTTTTTTCTTCCCCCTCCCTCCTCTCCCCCTTTCCCTCTTATCTCCTGCCATCCACCTTGGCAGTCCATAACCAAATATCACCTGCCATCCACCTTTGGCAGTCCAAACTGTCCAACCGGACATGTCTGTCATCCACCTTGACAGACCCACCATACAGTCCCATCTTGACTATCTACCCCTCTTGCTTTGCTTAGTAGGGTGGGTGGGAGGAATCAAAACTCCAGCAAAAAGTGGCTGCGGCCCCCTTGTGCTGTCCCTTATGTACCTCCCTTTTCCCCTCCCCTTCCTGTTACCTGTCCATTGTCCTGGCCCTTAGCCCCTCCCCTTCCTTCCTCCCTTCCCTTCTGAGCACAACCATTCTATGCAGGAGGGAAGGGGTGCACCAGGACAACCTGGTCTGTCCATCAAAGGGCAAACTCCATTGTCCCGGATTCCCCCCTTTTCCCTCACAAAAGACAGAGACGTTATTTGTTGTTGTGCTCAGATTGGCAATTAATTTATTTATATTCATAATTCCATATTCCATTTCCATTTCTTTATTATCATATTTTCAACATTTTGTTTATTTTCCTTCATATATCAATCTCTGATTATCCTTCCCCCAGGTGAAAACCTAGGTGCCTTCTTCTTCTCCTTTTTCGTTGGGTGCCTGGTGAAACCAGGACCACTTCTCCTTCATCTTCCTCCTCTTCTTGTGTTATTCCTGTTTTCTTCCCCTGCCCCCCCTTTTCCCCACTAGCCAGTCTCCAACTTGCGCTTAATGGCTCTTCCCCATCCTTAGTACCAGCCTCCCTTACCTCAGGAAGATCATTTTATTCCTCTTTCTTCACTTTCTCTTCCCCATTTTTTTATTTTCCTTTCAATGCATGTTTCCGCCATGCTTCAATAAAGCCCATTGTTTCTGTATTGAACATGTCTATGGCTAGGTCCGACAGGTGTACCCCATCAGACCTGTAGAATCCTCTACCCATTCTTCTACCCCCCTCAGTATCACCTGTCCTCCCATCTGCTTTATCAACTTCCCAACCCTCCTATTCATCTTTCTCCTGGCCATCTCTACCGCTCTGTGGCTGTGCTCCTGCCTCCACACCCTACTTGGTATCATGTCTGACCAGGCGAGGCCTACGTGTGGCCACCATCATCGTATTGTTCCTAAATCCCTTTTTAGTTGTAAGTAAGTATCTACCCAAGGCCTGCCTGCAAGGTCGTTGCCCCCTAAATGTATAATAATTAGATCTGGACTGGGCCGCCGCCCCTTGAGTTCCTTCAAGGTGGGGAGCAGCTGTGCCCATCTCATCCCCCGTATGCATGCCAAACCAACCTACACTGTCTCGCATCTTGGTACAGCTGCCTTCCCCCAGCCTTCTTCGCTGCTCTTTTTCCAGCTCAGTAAATATAGGAATGGCCGCAGATCCAGACTTCCATGCTCCTCCCTCTACCTATGGGGTTCAAGCAAAATTCATTATTTTACACATGCTCTCAGTGTCATACCCACATTTTTCTCTTTTTTTAATACCCTCTCACCTTTCTTGCCCCCCACTTCTGTAGTTCAAGTCAGGAGCACTACCCATTTTTTTTTTCAGTACTCTAATGTATCTCTTATAACTGGCTGATCACCAGTGTCCCTTTTCCAATATCCCATTCACTGTCTCTCCTGCTGCTGCCCACTGAGAGGCAGCCCCAATCCACAAAGAATGGGATGAATAATTAGCCGGGTCTTCCCCCATGAACTGCATGCCCTTTTTGAGCAATGCCATGACTTGATAGCCGGTGACCCTCTTCCCATCACCATGCACAAATAATTTTCCCGTCCTGTTCCCCTGCTCTGCGGCGAAAGCCCACAGAGCCTGTACAGGGCATATTGCACCCTCTGTTCACCCTTTCAGTGCCACTATACAACCCTGCCCTCTCTGGTTCGTTTTTGACCTCCTAATCTTAATCCGTATCTCTGTTACCTCCCAGTTTACATCTTCCCATTCTAACCCCCCTTCCTTGTCCTCTCTCCCGTGGCCTACCACCTCACTCACTCTCATGGCCCCAGCGAACATTACCACATAGATTGGGTGAAAAAGCTGGGCCTCGGCCTTCGATCTGCATGTTGCTGGGAGCACATCCTTCAGCTTTATTAGCCACTGCTCCCCTATCGGCCTTCTATTATCTGCTAGTCCTTGTTTCAACCTGCCCCATCCTTGCATCATTCTTCTGATGAATAATGATTTTGTCAGGTCCTTCCACCCCTTTAGACTGCAAATAACACTAATTCCTGCCAGATAAACTCCCATTGTAGTGTGGGCTGTGCCTTTTTGCCACTGCTCCACGGTGAACATTCCCAGCTGTTCCTCTGTGAGTGGCCTACTTACCTCCATCTGGTGCTCTGCCCTGAATGTTTGAAACACTCGCCAGGCCCCATCGTAGGCCCTCAGAGTCTGAGGTGCCCATGAGCTGCGAAACAGCAGTTCTGCTCTTTCTTGCCAGCGTCCCAGATGTTCATTGGTATGGGTGTTTTTTGTTCTTCCGCTGCCAGTGCCAGCCTCCGAAAACGGTCCAGCTGCAGATGGGAAAGGCTGTCAGCCAGGGTATTGTGTACCCCTTCTATGTGTTGTGCTCTAAATGACATGTTCAGCTGCAAAGCCCTTAGAACTAGAAGTCATAATACTTGCATGACTGTGCCTGACCTGGCTCCCCTGTTGTTCAGAACGTCCACCACTGCCCTATTATCACACCAAAAAGTCACTTTTTGATCTCGTAATTCCTCCCCCAGACCAAAGTACACGCCCACATGGGCATGATCTCCAATAATGTTATATCTCTCACTTTCCCCTCCTTTACCCAACTGGCAGGCCATGGTTCTGCAAACCATTTACCCCTCAGGTAGCCCCCATGCCTAGCCCCCCAGCCGCGTCTGTGTAGAGGTCGAGGTCTGTGTTGTATAGCCACTCCTCTTGCCAGAATGAGCACCCATTGTACTCTTTAAGAAATTCTTCCCAGATTCTAAAATCCTCTTTGACCTCTTGTGTCAGGTCCACCCAATGATGTGGTCTGGTGACCCCCACTGTAGCCCTAGCTAACCTATTTGTGAATGCCCTCCCTGGTCCGTTGGCCCTGCATGCGAAGTTGAGGTGCCCCAGTACCTGCTGCACCATTTTTAGTTGTACCCGTCTCCTTCCGGTGTGTACTTGGATTAGCTCCCTCAATTTCCTTACTTTTTTGTCCAGTAATCGAAATATTTCGCTCGAAACATCTATCTCGATCCCTTAAAATTCCATAACCCTGCTTGGCCTCTCTGTCTTTTCTGGTGCCAGTGGGACCCCTGGCTCCCGGCACAATTCCTGAAACTTACCCAACATCTTCTGTGTCTCTCTCTTCCCCTCCCAATGAAAAGAAAATCATCCAGATAATGGATGACCATCCTGTAACCTGTTTTTTTCTTGGAATATCCACTGTAAGCAGGTGCTGAAAGCCTCAAACGTAGCACATGCTGTGGAACAACCCATTGGCATCACCCTGTCGAAATAATACTGTCCCCACTTTTAAAACCCAATAGATCCCAGTTTTCCCTCCTAACTGGAAGTAATCTAAAAGCGGATTCAATGTCCGTTTTTGCCATCCATGCATCCTTTGTGGCCCGGATCATCCAGACCACCTCCTCTAGTGTCGCATATGTCACCCTACTATGCTCCTCACTGATGAAATTGTTCACCAACTCCCCTTCTGGGTAGGACAGGTGGTGGATCACCCTGTACTCTCTCTCTTGTTTCTTGGGTACCAAACCCAATAGCGAAAATCTCATGTTTGGCAATGGGGGAGTATTAAATGGGCCCTCTACCCTACCTGCTGCTTTTTCCTTTTCTATCTTCTGTCTTAGCAGTTCCTCCTTCCCTTTTACTGACCCGAGGTTGCTCGCCTCCATCGCTCGCCTGGGTCCCTTACACTGCAATGAAAACCCTGTGTTAAAACCTTTCAAAATCATGTCCCGTACGCTCATGTCCAGATATCTATCCAGGCAAGCTGTCCATACCTTCAAATTGATGGAGGTTCTGGCCATCCCAAACTGTTTCCTGTCGCATCCCCCGCCACTCCTACCGCCTCTTCCCCTCATTTTGCCCTACCTTCTTTCTTTCAGTGACCCTGACCCTCTCTATTCACGTTCCCCTCCCCACCTCCCTGCTCCATGTTTGCCCTTTAAACCCTTGGCCATCTCGAAAAAACTGTTGACCTTATCCTTGACCCCGTGCCCTTGTGTTCCTTGTGCCCATGTCATTCTGCATTTGCTTGCCGGGTGTCCTCCTCCACATTTTGAGCAAGTGTGCCAGAAACGACATTGAAGCCATGAGCAAAAAGCCCTATTGTAAGCCCAGCAGCATCTCTGGGTCATAAACCCCTTTTTACCCCACTCACCTTTGGGCATGGACTGATCTGTTATGTAATCTGTCCATCTCACGTCCCCAAATGTTGCCATTCTCTGCCGAAAAAATTCATCATAGTATAACCACTGCACCCCACCTTTTGCTTTTGCTCTTCGTATTATCAAGGAATAAGTAATGAGCGGGATGCCTAGCTCCGGCCTCTTCTCCAGCATGATGGCTGAGAAAGTGGCAAAACATAGAAACATAGAAACATAGAAGTTGATGGCAGATAAGGACCGCAAGGCCCATCCAGTCTGCCCATTTCTTTTTCTACCTTATAAATGTGCCATCGGCCTTTGCTCTGTCAGTGGCCTATCTATTCATAGTCATTTGTATTGCTCCCTTATGCCTATCCCACGCCTGTTTGAACCCCTGCACTGTATTCATAGCCACCACTTCTTGTGGTAAGCCATTCCATGCATCCACCACCCTTTCTGTGAAAAGAATTTCCTCACATTCCCCCTTAATCGGCCCCTCTAATCTCATGCTGTGTCCTCTTGTCCTGCTATTTTCTTATATTTAAACATGTTAGACTCTTTCACCTTGTTTATGCCTTAAGGTGTTTGAATGCTTCGATCATATCACCCTCTCCCTCCTTTGCTCAAGGGTATACATATTGAGCTCCGTTAATCTGTCCTCATATGTCTTCTGATGCAGTCCCTGCACCATTTGGTTGCCCTTCTCTGGACTGCCTCAATTTGGTTAATGTCCTTGTGAAGGTGTGGCCTCAATACTGCACACAGTACTCCAGATGGGACCTAACCAGTGTCTTGTACAGAGGATTAATACCTCCCTCTTACGACTTGTGATACCCCTACTATACACCCTAACACCCCCTAGCCTTACCTACTGCTTTAGAGGTCTGCTTGGATGATTTTAGGTCATCAGTGATGATGATGCCCAAGTCTCTTTCTTCCTTTGTGACTGCTTGCAACTCCTCCCAGCCTATAGGTGGCTTCAGGTTTCTCTTCCCTATGTGCATGATTTTGCACTTGCATTAAATCCCAGTTGCCACTCTTCTGACCATTCTGCTAGTTTATCCAGATCTCTTCTTATTCTGCCCACCCCATCTGGATCATCTACTCTGTTGCAGATCTTGGTGTCATCTGAAAACAGACAAACCTTACCCTCTAGTCCATCTGCAAGGTCACTAATGAAGATGTTGAGAGGACTGGCCCCAGGACTGATCCTAGAGTGACCCCATTGTGACTTGCATCTCTTCTGACTGTATACCATTTACCACCACTCTCTGTTTTCTGCCCATCAACCAGTTTGCCACCAGTTGACCAACTTCTGACCCACCCCAAGCCTACCAGCTTATTTATCAATCTTCTATGTGGAACAGTGTCAAAAGCTTTGCTGAAGTCAAGGTAGGCGACATCAACTGCTCCCCCTTGGTCCACCACTCTGGTTACCCAGTCAAAGAAATCTATGAGATTAGTTTGACAGGACCTTCCTTTTGTAAACCCATGCTGTCTTGGATCCTGTGCCCCTATGGATTCCAGGTGTTGCACTATCCTTTCCTTAAGGAGTGCCTCCATAATCTTGCCCACTACTAGGAACCTAGGAACCATCCATCCCACGTCTTCCCTTTTGTGAACTTGTCGTCCTCTTTCTTTCCTAAAAGGACTATGGCTGCTGCCATCTCGCTCTTGCCTATGCCCTCAGTTTCCTCATATTTGGCTGCTGCCTCCTGACTCACCAAAGCGAATATATCTACATATTCCCCTTTCCATATTTCTCTTTTGTGACCAGTGGCACATGTTCACCTATCCTCATCCCAGGCACCCCTATCTCCCTTGTACCTCTTCCTTCTCTCTCTGCTCCCTTTTCATTCTTTCCTGGCCCCTCTTTTTCCATCCTAATGTCTGCCGGAGCTGATTCAATCTGCCCCAAACCTCCTGTTCCAAGTACTGCCACAATTTGCCCTATGTATTCTTTTATACTATCACCCACTGCACTGGATGTGTTACCTGTAACCTTGTCAGGGCCATGCTGCCTGGAGTCTTCCACACTTTCCCTTAGTTCTCCCTGCATCTGAGGAGGAGGGGGAACTACTGGGGTCTGCGGAGGGAAAACCACATTCTGGGCATTGTGCCTGGGATCCGTCAGGGAGATCCCCCCTTTATCCAGTGGGGGTTCTGGCATCGCCGGGTCCATGGGCCGCAGAGGTACTGGATCAACCGCTTTGGCCGGCCCCACTGTTTCCAATGCTACCCTAGTGGGACTACCTGGCCCCTTGGCTAGTCGTTTCCCCCTGCCGCCCTTTCCCTGGCCCACTTTTCTCTTCTCCCCAGGTCTCCCTGGTTCCTCTCCCTCCACCAGCTCCCACATTCTGTTTGATTTTTCTGTCAATTCAATTACAGCCTTGTAAGCATCCTCCTTTGATGGCCTGCTCTTCTTGGGTGCCATTTCGTTCTTTCTTTGCTCTGTGAAGACAACTACAGGAAGATAAAACACAGGTTAATTTGTATATCTGCACCTGTTTGCAACACCTTCGTCCTGTCCCTTAAACCACATGCCCACATCAACCTAACCAAGGCACCCCCACAATCAACCCCCCCATGAAAAATGGACACTGCGTGGTCTGATAATCGGGTACCTTCCCCTATATTCAGACCTCTGCGCAACCCTTGCTCCCTCCTGGTGCCCAAAAAAGGAAGGGAAAGGACCAAACAGCAGGCAACCCCTCATGAGGGATTGCCAAAGCTTCCAATGTGACCCTCTCACCATGTAAGGCCTCTCCCATGCCCTTGTTTCTTTTTTTTTTGAAAGGCCCCTTACACATGCAGACAGCCCGATACCTGGGCACTCATTTAACCCCCCCGGTGGCGTGCAACATCATGCCGTATGGTCACCTGTTGTACCACCTCTCTCTTGTCTTCTGGCCCTTTCTCCAGGCTTATTCCCCTTCCAAGCCCACACCCTATGCTTCCCCTGATCCAGTACCCCACCCAAGCCCAACGATGCTGTCTAACCCCCCCTCCTTTGTTGTGTGATGTCACGCCACGCAGTGACTCCCTCGGGGCCTTATACAGGCCTATCTCCATCCAGGGCCTTGAAAAAACTCAAGAAATACCACCAGGGCATAGTAGCCAGTCCCTAACTTCTCTCCCCTTCCCCCTGCGGTGTGTGCTGTTGGCCGCGCTGTCCTGGATTGTGGACCCCCTCCCCCGCTCCTCCCAGCTGCCAAGCTTTGTTTTTTTTTTGTGGGTCCTGAAAATTGAGCAACAGCCACACAATGCCTCCCATCCTGCGAGCTCAAGCCAATGCCCTTCCAGCAGACCCCCTCATGTGGCGTATGCCACCCGCCACGTGATCCATGCTTCAGTGCCTCTTCTAGGCCTCGCCTTTTCCCCCAGGGTTTTCTTCCTCACACCGTCCACAAAAACTACCAGCGCCTTAACTGGGTGCCACAAACGGGTTTCCTTCACCCTCTGCGCAGCATGTGATGTCACGCCACTTGGTCCTGGCTTCCGCTCACTCCCTCCATCTCTACGGGCTCTCCTAGGCCCACTATTCATCCCATGAGCCTCCAAAACTGGGAAAATTGCAGCAAAAAAAAACCCACCACCAGTAAAGAGGCCTTTTTTTTTATACAACCGGCGCATAAAGCCCGCCACGCGGCCCATGCCTCAGGGCCTCTTCCAGGCCTTTTCCATCCTTTCCCCAGCTTTCTACAGCCCTCACAGTGACTAAACACCACCAGTACCTTACAAAGGGTTTTTTTCCACCCTCCCGCATGGCGTGTGACGTCACGCCATGCGGTCTTGCTTCCGCTCGCTCCTGCCATTGCTACGGGCTCTCAGGCCCACATAAACTTACCAAACAGCCCAATTGAGGAAAATGTAGCAAAAACCAATGCCACCAATTCAACGTGCCACGCTGTCCTGCTTCGTCTCGCTCCTACCATCACCACGGGCCACTTAATCATGCAAACCAGCCCTATTGGGCAAAAAAGGCAGAAAAACCAATGCCAACATTAAAATAGGGGCTTTCCTCTTCCAACTTAGTTATTACAAAAATGGCATGAGGCGCCACGCCACATGGTCTCCGCTCATGCTGCCTCCCAGCCCACCAAATTCTTACTAGGACAAAACAGTCTATACTTCCCATCAAACTCAGAAAACCCATCAAGCAGTCCTTCTAACCAACCCCCCATGAGTCTACTCTAACCTTTTTTTTTGGTATATATTCCAATTCTTCTCTCCCTTTATATATATATATATATATATATATATATATATATATTTTTTTTTTTTTTTACTTCACATCTCTTCCTGTAATATCACTATTTGTTTCTTACCTTTCCCTCTTGGTGAAAAAGCCTCCCAAAAAAACCTCCCAAAAATGTTTTGCCAATCCGACGTGCTGCAGTTGATGTAGATCAAAACTCCAGCAAAAAGTGGCTAAGGCCCCCTTGTGCTGTTCCTTATGTACCTCCCTTTTCCCCTTCCCTTCCTGTTACCTGTCCATTGTCCTGGCCCTTAGCCCCTTCCCTTCCTTCCCCTCCCCTTCTGAGCACAACCATTCTATGCAGGAGGGAAGGGGTGCACCAGGACAACTTGGTCTGCCCATCAAGGGGCAAACTCCATTGTAGAAACATGAGGCATGTAAACTACCCCTTTCTTTTATAGTCTGTGATTATGGTATAAAGAAACTAAGCTCTGGAGACAGTGAAACTAGGAAGTATTTAGTAAAATAGATTAAAAGGAAAAACATGGATGAAGTGGTTTGTTAAGTTGTGTAAGCTGGTTTGAGGATATCGTATGCCTGAGCCACTGTATTACAAGAAAAAGTGTTGAAATTAGTTTAAACACTTGTAATGTTTTTCCCAATTTTCTTTAAAAGGGAATTTACAAGGAAAATGAAAGTACTAAGGTACATGGAATTTGAGGAGTGGAAATGAAAATATGGGCAGGAATGCTAAAGACCTGTTTAAAATTCTGATGGAAAAACTATGGGCAAGATTCACAAAGCTGCTGAATGACCCGCAGCTGTGAGTAAACTGCTGCGCAAGTGGGATGCCACTTGCGGAGCCACAGATTACCTGCAGCGGTGGGTATTCACAAAGGTGGAGCTGGATTATGACCAGCTCCATGGGTTACAGCCACTTGCAGGTGGTGTCACCGGAGTGATGGCCACAGCCGCAGGAATGGGCTATGGCTGGTGGAAGCAGCCATAAAATTCTCTGCAACTGCTGTGGCTGTGAATCGCTACCACCACAGCTGTGGGTAATTCCAGTCCGCAACAGCAGTTGCGGAGTGGAACTTAGAAGATAACGCGTCATGAATCCTGCCCTATGTTTGTTTTATGCTAATTTGGAAAAATAAATTTTAGCACAGAATTACAGGTATGTTTTTGTGGCTGAATCTTGAGAAGTCTATAATAAACTTATGAGAGCATAATGAAGCAGTAGAATGAGTAGCCTTTGGTACAACCTTATTTATGCAATTACTTCTATAAAAAGGATGGATTTTCCACTTTAAAAGTGTGTTTTATTTTCTGTATACCAATGCCAGGATGGAATTTTGTGATTGAGATGTTTAGTAGCATATGTAAAAAAGCTGCTTAAGGTGAGATGACTCCAAATCAGGCATAATTATATCTAAATGGTAATTCTAGAAGTCTTACAGGAATTCTATTTTTATGTTTAGGTATTGGCTGTACCACACTGATGAAGAACTAAGTCTGAAACGTGTGTGGTTTAAATGTACACTATGCCATGTGAAATACTGGTGAAAAAAAACAGAAAATAAAAACAATTTTTCTTTTTATATTTGGTGAGTCGGCTCCTTTTAAACTATGTGCTACCATTTTAGCCTACACCTACAGCATGCCACAAATATGAACTGTCTCTGAAAATGTTTCCTTCTGTTGTTGTATTAAATCTCAACTTATGCTCTTGATGATGATAATCTTCTCAATAAAAAAGTATTAGCTGCAAAAGACAGAGGCCTGAATTTTCAGATGGATTAGATTGCCACAAGCACCTGGTGCATTGACCATGCAGTACATAGAGCTTGTGGAAATCCAGCAGGATTTTCTATCCCATGTGACAATTGTTACAAGTTAGTACAGCTTATTGTGGTTTAACTTGAGGCAATCCTGGGGGCCATTTTTATGGAGCTTGCACCCTATATTTGGTGCAAGCTGCCATAAATTGTGGAAACTGTAACAACTACACCAGAGATGGTAAAATTAGGTACAGTTGTGGCAATCAGGACAGTAGCAGCCATGCCAATGCAACGGTTTGACGTAGGGCTTGCAGCAAGCCCTGTACCACCCTTTCAAAATCTGGCCCAGAATGTTTAGGTGACAACCTAGAAACAATAATGCATTTATTTAACCAGCACAGATAACTTTGATGATAAGTATATACAGTAGCTCTCAAGGCATTCAATATATGCTTGGACTCTTTCTTTCTATAGGCATTTCTACAGTACTTTTAACCTATATGTTGGCAGAAAGTAGGCTAACTCCAAAGTGTGAAATTACATATAATCAGATCCATATTCAACCTTTATCCAAATCCTTAAAATCTAAATATTGGATATTCAGTATTTATGATATCAGAGTTTGCTGGTGCAAGTCCATATGGTGAGTAAAACCATTTCAAAGCTCATTTCTCTGAACTAGGAGTGTTGCAGATGTAAAGTTTGCATATAAACTGCAGCAAATTTTGCTGCTACATAACAAGCACAGCATTTGTGTAGTGTGCACTGCACAATTTGCCACAACTGCACAAATTAATATTATGTGAATTGGTACACCTCATACTTTGGGGCATTTTTACTGCAAAGTGTATCTTTTTGAATAGTAAAATTCACCACAAGGTGTATAGCGTATGCATAGTGTAGCAATCCATGCAATACAATTGAGAAAATTTCAATACCTGAACTTCTGCACTACACTACACACTACACAAATGAACACAGTGGCAAAGAAAATTATTGACTATTTATTTTTGTAAACACAGCATTTGTATACAATGCTGTATGTAAATGTATTTGAAGGCACAGATCATTGGGGAGAATCTCCCAAAAAGAATACCCTGGAACTGTTTAACAGAGGTTCCCAAACCTGCCTAATTTTTCCTAAAGTTTAATTGCCTTTTTTGTTTATTAAATGCTCAACTTACATTTTGGTTTAGATAACCATGCACAACAGCCAGGACAGTGCTATGACAGTAGATGATATCTTGAGATTATTGCCTATACAGAATTCAATGAAAGAGATTTGCACACTCGTTAATTAGCATACAGTTGCATGAACAGGCCAAAAATATTAAGAAGAGTGGGGATGAATTTCTGAGCACATATTAAAATGAGTAATCAATATTTTACTTATTAAACATTCTTCTGTTATTGCTATCATTTATTACTCCTAGGTGCTGTCCTAGATAAGCAGTTGAACATTTGATGAATTGCATACCTAGGCCCAGATATTCAAAAGGGTTTCACATGGCGCAACAGTGTTGCACCATGCGCAACCCACTGATGTGCCCCAGCACGATATTCAAACAGGGATTGTGTCTGGCACAAATCCCAATGTGCTGGAGTGCATCAGTAATGTATGCGGCGCAGGTAAGGGGTGCGTGCCCATGCATACTCTGCACATCCTGATATTCAGCCCAGGATGTGCTGAGTCCATGAATGCAACCCCTACTTGCGCCACAGACAAGTGAGTCAAAAAAAAAAGGAACAATGGCTGGCCACCCACAGGTGAGCTGCAGTATTGCAGGGTGCAACATGGCAGCTGCCACCTGTGGGTGGCCACCCGAGCTCCAGCTGCACCTGACTGCACTCCCCCATGCCCGAACATGGGAATACATAGAAAGATGAGCCTCCAAAATCCCTGGTGGGCCAGTGGACTGCTTGCAGCCCGATCGCAGGCTGTAGTTGAACTAAAAGAGGTCCTATATCCCTGGTGGTCCAGTGGACCGCTCATAGCCAATCACGGGCTTAGGTATAAAAAAGAAAGTCCTATATTCCTGGTGGTCCAGTGGACTGCTGTCAGCTCGATCGTGAGCATTTGTATAATAAAATTACGTCCAATATCCCTGGTAGTCCAGCGGACCCCCCTCCTCACCTGCCCACTGAGCCCCACCACCCCAATCCCCCCTGGTCAGCTGCTGGTGACAGCACCCCACCCGCCTGCAGCCCCGGCGCCCACCGACTGACACTGTAGGTAGGGCTGTATGCCCATTGTCCACAGCGTGAGCCAATGGGCTTGCAGCCCGTACCATACTACACATTCCAGATATGTGAATGGACCATTTGGTGGAAGAAGCCCTGAGAGTGGAGGAGTTTGGAGGAGCCTGCAGAGGCTTATTGGCCCTCAGAAACCTGCGAAAAAGAATGAATAATAACAAAAAGTCTGCACTTCACAGGGAGATTAGCGAGAGACTAGCTGTGAGAAACCCCAGCATTATTTGCATCACCTGCATTGTTTGCATCCTTTTTTATTCTGTTACTGTGTTACTGTGTCTTGAGAAATAGTCTTTTTTATTCTTTCTTATTTTTATTCAAAATTGTTTTTTTTTTCCAATTTTATCTTTTTCCCTGGCAAGACCCCATCATTAATCAGCCCTGGTCACAGCCCCTGGAAACCTACACCACCATCTATGGCTGCTGAGGTTTTCCAGTCACCCCGGCTTGCCCCCCAGAGGGCGGGGCCATGGCCACCTTTTTTGGTGACCACGGAACCAATGTCTGGTTGGGGGACCTGCAGCAACGGTGGTGAATTGAGGTCTTCTGGGAGGGCTTCATATATACGGTGGTCCTTGCCCACCTCAATTTTCTCCTTACAGAGGCGGGGACGTGCAATGATGCCAGCATCCGCCCCACCTCCCAGAGCTGTGAGCATCGATCGCCTGAGATCCCCCGGCCTCCACCAGGAGTCCTCAGTGCACTGATCACTTCCCCCGCCCTCCCCCCAGAGAAGGAGAGCAGTCCTTGGGAGGCTCTATCCTTCTCCACCCGGCTGGTCCTCTGATGCTCTGGGTCCATTCCTGAACCCGGGTCACTGGTGTCGAAAGCGGAAATCCCACCGCTGCACCAACGGGCCAGCCTTTATATTCAAAATATTTTAAAAATCTATAAAAGTCAGCTGGAGAGAGCAGCTAGTGCCTCATTGATGCAGCAAAACACATGCCACAAAAGTCTAAATATGCATGCACTGGTGTCCATTTCTGAAGGTGCCATTCTTTTAAGCATATGTAATACAGACAGCAGGTATACCATTGCAGGAAGCTCCTTTATCTGGGCAAAGATGGCCAGATTTACATATTTCTTAAATTGGGCTTCAACTGCAAGGTATTAGCATGGCATCAGTACTTGCTTAGAGTTTAGTCTTGTTGCAGCTTAAACACACCTGTAAGCCACTCGAAGATCGAAGGTAATTTGGCGGTGCATGCATTTTTCCCCTGAAAAAGCTCAAGGCTAACTGTGAGGGGGATCCTCTGAGTGACACTGACCTGGGGGGTGACAAAGTGCAGCACAAAAAGAGAAGCAAGCTCTTAGTAAAAGTAAGTAGCCAGTAACTCAGAGAACATTGATGGATACTCCATGAAGCATGTAGCTGTAAGCCTGAATGTGATGATAGTTCCTAAGCATCTAAGCATTTGAATATTGCACTAACTGTACTAATATCACAAATTGAGATAGTTGCTGTGATTATTTTTCCTTTTCTTTTTTCTTCTTCCTTTTGGATATTTAATAGCTTTTTTAAAAAAAGATGCATGAAGTTAGACATTTATCTCTGTAACAAGGCAGCTTTAAATTAGAACAAATTTAGTGTGGGCCTATAGTATATATACATATTTTTAATCATATTGTGCTTAGTAAGATAGCAAATTACTTCATATTGTTACTACCTTGATCTATTTATTTTAAAATTCCAGTGGAAATGCTGAGCAGTGCTAAGAACCAAAGCTGAAAGAGCCTTTTTCCTGGGATTTGCCTGCTTGCCCTGAAGAACTCTATAAGAGATATACAAAGTCATCTTGCAAGCAAAGCAAAGCAAAAGCAAAGCCTGCTACTTTGTCGGTATTCGGGAGAATTTATTGTTACTATTTATACTGATCTTCTAGCCATATTAGGAACCATCTGCTCTTTGGAATTATTTTTCTCTTTGAGCTTTTTACTGTTGTAATCTGACTTTTTGTCTCATTGAAAGGGGTGTTCTCAAGAATAACTCATGTACCTGGCTATCCACCTGTTAAACAGCAAAGCTGAAGGAAAGGTTGTCTCATTGTTGTGCTGTTAGAGATTCCAGTCCTGGGAAAACTAAGTCATTTTGGACGTTTTTGTCTGTTTGAACTGTTCTGCTGGAATTTGCCAAAATTTGCTCTTCTGAACTGTTTTATTGAATACGAAGTTTTGTGGGGACTTAATTGAGGACTTATTTGGGGGCCTGCTTGTCACATCCCCATTTCACAGTTAATTAGCTGCAGAAACAGACTCCCTGCTTTCTTTCTTTCTCTGAGTCCCCTTACCTTATGTTAATTACTGCTTTTCACTTTATAGATGTAGTCTTTCTAGTAATTAAAACCACAAGATACTGAATACACAAATTACAGTCTGTTTGTTTGACTTTTGGAATTATGCCAGTTGAAACCGGGAGGTCAAAAAGCAAATTAATTGGTAACTCCCAATCAAGCAAACATATAAAAGGAATTAATTTTAAAAACAAGAAGGACACACACAGTAAGGGAAAAAAGGTAAAAACACAAGGGAGCTTGCAAGCACTTCAAACACTTAATATGCAGGAGAAGAAAGCAAGAGGGACTGTGGGGTGCACAGGAATGAAAAGGGGGAAAAGAGTAATAAAAAAGGAAATAGAAAAAATGATCTCAGAAATGGATATGAAAGAGAATCCCCCAGCTGTTCATTACAATAATGGTTATAATGTTGGAAACAGCCCCAGAAACCAAGAAAGCATTGATATGAGTAAATGGGAATAGAAAGAAGTTAAATCATCTGATTAGAAAGATAATGAACAAAGTAGTGGGGCTATACCTAAACTGAAAAAGGCTTCCATTTTAGAGCTTTGGAAAAGCAAGGAACAATCAGTGCACCCAGGGGATTTAGTCCATAATAGGTTAACTAAAATAAATATTACATCTTCTGAGGGAAAAAATACTTCAGAGATTATGGGTCAGGAACCCACAAAAATTGAATTAGCAAATGAGGAGGTGAGTAGGAAGGTGGAGAAGATCAAAGACACAATAAAACTTAATTACAAAATTGAAAGGGAACTCAGGGAAATGAACAAATTGAAAATGGACTTATTTGATAAATGCAGCTCACCAATCTGCAAAATGGCAGCTCAAAGTAATGTGTCCAGAACCATGATATCAATTAACACATCCTCAGAAACATCAAGGGGATCAAGGGATCCAAGGGGATTGAATGATTGCACTAGTTCCATGAGCGGAATATAATTTAGCACACCCTCTCTAGAAACCATCACTAGGGGATGTGCCTATGTATTGAAGAATCCAACTACAGCTAACACATTGATTTATGAACAGTTAGTACAAAATGCCCAAAGGCTCTCATTTTTAAAGGGAATATGCATTGAAAATAACAAGAAAATTGATTGGATGTATTATAAAATGACACAAAGTAATGCAGAAAATGAGGCTAGTCAACCATTGTTGGGAAAAATTATAGAGAGCTCAGTACAAACAGAGAGCTCAGTAACACCAGATGAGTCTTACAAGGAAAACATATTCAAGGGGAAATAATGATTAACCAGGAAACTGATAATGAACAAGAGTCAGAACTGGTAATGTTACCCAGCAATTATGATCAGATCAACATTTTAATTGGGGAATTAACGATGGGGAACACAACAATATGAGAGAAAGGAATAAAGCAGAATGCCAAAGATAAGAAAAAGTTTCAAGAGCTCAAAAGGAATAATAATAGGAAGGAGACAGGTAAGAAGTAAATTGGGAAGGAACAAACCTGGGAAAGTCCCCCTTATATCACCTAGAAAAAATTAGAAACTGGAAATGCATTCTTATAAACAGATAATACAGCAAGGGGAAACACGCAAAGAAGCCAAAGGAAAAGTATGGGAAATCAAATTATAATAGCAGGAAGAAAAACCCAAAGAAATAGTAGAGAAAACACCAAAATAAACAGGATTAGTAGAAAAACAATACATAAAAACACAAGAGATTATAACAAAGATACAACAACAGTTGACTGTAAATTTTGAACAGAATTCAGTGAGGATAGAGGAGGATACCCATCTGAACTTAGAAGAAGAGGTAAAGAGCAAGATCCCTGAGGATGAGAAAGATAAACTAAGAGAAAGGGACAAACAAGCATATCTGAAGCATTTGTTGGACAGAACTCTGGAGACTGATTTCGTCTTCCCACTCTATAAAGTACCAGTAATGCCGTATGAGACTGAATTAAAATTGAACAATAACCTGAAGCAATTCTTGAGTTCAGCCATTCAGACTAATAAAAATGGTGACATACTAATGGTGAATTATAGTGTTCTCAGACTAATAATGGATATGGAGCTGGTCGTATTGTTATCAGACCAATTCTGTGTATTAAAAGCAATAGAGAAACATAAAAACAAGCTGAGAGAACTGGAAATAGAAATAGATACTGTTGTGGGACTGAGGTCAATCTTTCCGAGTTCTTCAGAATGAAAAATGATACAACACTTGTTGAAAATAAAAACGTTGTCTCATTGTATGGTTTGAATGATTTTATCTTAGAAACAAATCAAAATTTCAGAATTAAGGTTATGGAACTGCTACACAGTCTGACCAAAGATAACAGCCTATCTTAAAGGATAAAGAAAATAAAAAGATGGGAAAACAATGGCCATATAGCAATTTGGGTGAAAAACAAAAAAGATTATTTACATATTTTAGCAAAGGCTCAGTTGTTAGATTAGGTTGAAATTTATTTACAAGGACAGACAGATGAAATACATAGTATATATGACGAGCAAAAAGAAGAACATTGGTTAAACCTAATGAAAACAGTAAATAGATTTCAGACCTTGGAGAATTTGGAAGATTGACATAAATCATCACAAATAAGAACATTTAATAACAAAGAGGTAGCAAGTGCATACAATGTCATTTAATGGAATATTGCAGTTATCAGGGATAAAATGGTTGACCCTACGTTTATTGACTTCTTGGTGAAATATAATTATTATTTGTCTACAAGAGACTTGGAGTAGCAATTAATTAAAATTAAATAGTTTTAAGGGTTCCAGAAGGCAGCAATAAGTTCTCAAAGCTATGGTAGATCATCGGGGGACTGGTGACTTGCTGTAAAATAAGTGACACAGCAGAGCATATAGAGATGCCTTTGCACTCAGATCACATCCTGCCAGTTCAAATTGATGGAAAGAAACAAAAACTGATTTTAATAAATGTATATCCCCCTAAAAAAAATTTCATTTTGCAGACCATGAAGATCTGGGGAAATTAAGTGAATTTGTAGAAAATTGATTAACAGAGGATCCTGATTGTGGAATCATCATATTGGGTGACTTTAATGCCAGGGTGGGGCACTCTCTTCAATTACGAGAAGAGCTTGCAGAGGCCTGTGTTTCTCTGAATCCTCCAGCTCTGACCTTAATGAGAAGATGCAGGAATAGCAAAAAGTGTGATAGAGGGAACAAACTGGTAGAAGCTCTGGATAAGTTAGAAATGATACCGCTCAATGGACATACAAAAGATGATGCACAAGGACACTATACTTATATTGGAACCAAAGGGGTCTCAACCGTCGATTTAGGCTGAATTTCAATAAACTTCATAACAAAGTTGCTTGTTCTCCGAATAAGTAATAAAATGGATAGCGAACATAGACCTTTAGAAATCATACTTGATCTGTGTTCTATGTCAGAAAATAATATGAATCAGAAAGTAGGTATAGTGAGGGTAAAAAAAAGGATTAAATGGGAAGTATTAGAGAATTTCAGGTCAGTCCAATTATTATCTGACTATGTCCTCAGGGAAGAAATAATAAATTTAGGACAACTGGGGCTGAAGGAAGACTTTATAAAAAATTCTCAGAAATATTGGCAAATATAGTGGCAATATTAGTAAAAGTAACAATAAGTAAAGAACAAAGAGGAAGTAAATGGCTTGATGATGGATGCAAAAGGAAGAAAAAAGAAGTTAATATGCTGGCTAAACTGACTTATAACAATCCAAGAAGAGGAAATAAAAAAAAGTTTGAATAACCTGAGAAGAAATTATAAAAATATTCTTGAAGAAAATAGAGAAACCTACAGAATAAAGATGTGGGGTCAACTCAAAAAACACATAAATGAGAACAATACAAAAACATTCTGGCAACTAATCTTCAAAGGATGGGACCAGGTATATGGTAGTATTGAAAGTTATATAGACACATCGTCATGGGAGAACCATGTCAAGACATTATTCTATGACCAAGCATCTAGTTTATTTATTTTTTATTTTAGTCTTTGGTAACTGGATGCGGCCCACTAGGCACAAGTGCCTGTTTTTAGTGGTGATCTGGGAGCACTGAGCGGTTAAGTGACTTGCTCAGAGTCACACAGTATGCAAGTGGAGGTTGTGAGAATCAAAGTTGGGTCTAGTCTGCTGGATGTATCAAGCTCATTCACACCTCGTTCCTCTAACCTCTAGGCTATACTGCCAGCCCATTATGAAGTCAACAAAATTGATTGGTTACCTTATGGAGAGAAAATTAAAGAAAAATAAGTAATAATAGCAACTCAACAGGCGAATAGACACAAAGCACCAGGTCCTGATAGGATACCAATGGACATAATTATTGATGATCCTTTATTATGGATCCCTGTATTAGTAGATTTATATAATACTATATTAAAAACAGGATAAATCCCCCAGACATGGAGGGAGGATATGATAGTTCCCATCCATAAAAAAAGAAACCGAGCAGATCCAAACAATTTTAGATCAATCAGTCTATTAGATAATGCACATAAACTTTTCACAAACATTTTTGACCAATAGACTCATAGATTGGTTAGAACAAACTAAAACACTTAATGACACACAAGCAGGCTTCATGCCCAACTATTCGATGCTGGATCAATGTTTTGTTTTAGTACATTTAATAAACAAATATACAGTAATTAAAAAACAAAAATTATTTTGTGTATTTGTAGATTTAAAGGCAGCATTTGACAGAGTAAACAGGGATATATTGTGGGAGGTCCTCAATAAGTATGGTTTAGACACACCTCTGATAAATATAATTAAAATTCTTTATGGGAGCAACCTCACCTCCATAAGATACAATATGGAAGGAGATTGCACAACCAAATTTCCAATTAATATCAGTCTTAGACAGGGGTGTATTTTATCCCCTATTCTATTTAACATATTTTTGAATAGGATGTTGGAGGAATGGAGGATTCTGAGCTACACATGCCTAGGGTGGGAAAAGGGGGTGCCCCTACCTGGCATACTCTGATGATATAATACTGATCTCAACCAGTAATATAGGAATTAAGAGAAGAGAGATAAATTTCAGAAGGAATGTGAAAAATTAACATTGGAGATAAATTTCAGCAAAATTAAATATATGATATTCAATAGTTCCTTAATTAGAACTGGCCGGCTATGCTCTTTGAAGTGCAAAGGTCATGAGATAGAAAATGTATCAAAGTTTTGTTATTTGGGGATAGTATTTACGTACAATCTTAAATGGAAGGAACATATGGCAGTAGTAATAAGGAAGATCAAATGGGCAATCCCAGCTCTGGATAGATTCAACTACAAATATGGGGGGAAATCTGTTATAGGACCACTTAAAGTATTAAATGCGAAGATACATTCACAAATTCTTTATGGGGCAGAACTTTGGGAGATGGGGAATAAAAATGGATTAGAGATTATTATGAACACGTTCTACAAAAGACTATTGGGCCTTCCACGTGGAGCATCTAGTTGTCTGTCTAGATTAGAATTAGGTCAATTATCATTGAACTGCAACATAGAGCAATGGATGGTGATCTATTGGATCAAAGTATATAATATGTATGAGCACAGGCTCCCAAGAATGTGTATCGAGAAAATGTTGAATCAGAAAGGAGAAGGCTTCATATACCCAAGCACACATACCCTTGAAAAGCTAATACTCCCATACGGGTTACTTGAACTATTGCCGGAAAGTATAAGAAAGCTGATTGAAGTGATTAATGAGATTGCCAAGCTAAGGATAAGGGATATCTACATCCAAAAGGATGTGGAATTGGCAAAACAATGTAAAATAAGCTCATGGTTAGCATCAAACATGGGGAGACAATTTGGTTTACATCAATATCTAAGGAAAATAAGTAACCCAAGTTATAGAAGAGCTTATACCAAATTCAGATTTGGGTATATAGCAAGCAATAATGTAAAACAGAAAATGGGGATGGTATCTAACAAAATGTGTGCTTGTGGTTTAGATGAAGATACACCCAAACATTTATTACTACTGTGCCCCCTGTATAAAGTACAGAGACATTATTTACTGGGGATGTGTTAGCAAAACTTGACATGGAATTAAATTACCAATATCATTATTTGCTTAAGACAAATCATATTAACAATATGAACATGGTTGCAAAACTCTGCAGGCTTATTGAAATATACAAGTCACAGCTGAAGACAATTTGACATTGAAGAGAAATTAATCAACCTTGATTATAAAGCTGCAATATGTGACAATGTAAATTGTTTTATATATGGTGTTTATGTATCGATTTTAAATATGTATTTATATACAATGATATGGTTGGATGTTCTCATTCTTATTTTTGTAACAACAAAACTGTTTTGTCAATCAATAAACTTATTACTACTACATAGAGGTAACACACTTAAACAATTGATTGCTCAGTCCTGACTGCAGGGGTCATGAAGGTTGCTAGCGTCCATTGTGGCTGCTATGGATCCACTAACTTTCAGTGGCTTTTACAGGCAGCATTAAATAGGGGTCATGGTGGCTGGTAAAACTGTATGCAGCAGGCAAAAGTCAGTTCTCTCTCTCCCTCCCTCCCTCCCCCTCAGCTCCATTTTCAGTTCTGGCCCCTCCAATACACAGTGGCAAGCCCTTTATCATAGGCAACCGCTCCTCCTTTGATTTCAGTACAAAAGTTAAGCTGTGGCAGATGACTCCACCCTTCTCATTAGGGATAACATCCCCACTGCGTCGGCCACAACCCAGTTGGCCTCTTACACTTTGGGGTTCATTCTCTCTCTCGCCTCTCTCTCTCTCTCTCTCTTTCTCCCTCTCCCTCCATCTCTCCCTCCATACAGTACTTCATCCACAGAATCTTGGACCCTAGTGAGTAACATCATCCACAAACTCATGGGCAAACATCCCCACCAATGCTACCACAACCGGATTGGCATATAGACTCTGGATCAATGGATTTCCACTCCAATCCCTGCCCTTGGGCCCATCTCTCTCTTTGGCTCCAAATGTTATCCCTACAGACACGTGCATCAATATAGCCCCCCTAAGGTAGTTGTTTTAGAGGCTCTATACTTGGAAGTATTTCCAGAGATCCACATGGAGTAGGTGTCACCTATTTTGCAGCATCCCAAAAGAGTGTAGGTGTTGGAAGGGGAACTGGAATAAACCATTAATCTTTAAATCCACTCACCTTCTCATGATTGCCAATGAATAGTTTTACCCCTGATAAAGAAGGGGGGTTGAGACAGTGGTGCCAGTTCCTTTGAGCTTGTAGGGGATTTGTTCAGGGAACCCAATTTCTGCCAGGCCATTAGCAAGGTGTATAGTGTAGGCCACTTTTAAGAGTTTGCAAAATGAGTCATACTATAATAAGACACCTGCTAGGGTACCAGTTAACAGAGCTTGCTCCAGTCAAGCCAAGTAGAGAAGAAGTCGATTACCTTGTTGAGTCACTGGAGCATTTGGCTCCCTGAAAGGTGATGCATTATGCATATAACCAAAAATTCTGTTCTCCTCTTTTCCAGTGTACTAGTAGTTTGATCTTGCTGTAAAGTATCCAAGTGGTTTCCCATCCCAGGGAAAATAAATGATCAGAGAATTGATTTTGTGGAAGCATTGTAATGAAATGTCCACCACCAGATGTGCAAGGCAGTGTGTAAACTTGAGGGCAGTGATAATTTTGCCTGCACTCATTTTACTAGCCAGGGATGGATGTAAAGTTTTCCACCATTTACATTTATACCTTAAGAGTCTGATTACTGGCATTAAACTGTCTAAGGTCACGGTGGAGGTGTGTGGATGAAGTCTAATCCCCAGATATTTAATGCCCTTGGGTGATCATTTATATCCAAAGTAAGGCACAAAGTCAGATTTACAATGTTGGCAGAGGGGCAGAATTTCTATTTTTCAGGATTCATTTTTATTCCAGAGATTGTCCACCTGGGAACAGAAGTAGGAGGTTGTTTAGGAAAGAGGTTTGGTTTATATTCTGTTTTAACTGAAATATTTGAATAGTTTTGTACTTGAAATTAGTTCTGTGTGTTAAAAATTACTACTTTGAGTTAGAACTGTTACTTGGGCTGTGATATTGTAACTATTGGGGCTTGTGAGAACACTTGTTTGGCAGTGATGATTAGAGTGAAATTTAATGTGATGTTTGCCTGGTGGTGGTAGAGCCCTGCCACCCACCCTGTTTTGTAGGCTTTCTTAAATACTGAAAAGCCACTGGGGGTTGGGATTGAAGGACTGTGCATTTCTGTTTGTGACTGAAATTTGAAGCAACAGGAACTGGTGGGCCTGTGACATCATATGGTACCCGATGTCTGCATGCACACACTTTTAGCAGGACTGGACACACACTGGATTGCATGTGTTTGTGAGACCTGGGAACATTATTGGTGGGGTTGAAATAGGGTTCATAAACAACTGCAGTCAGTATAGAGAAAGAGATGGTATTCCAGGGGGAAGAGACTGAGAAAAGGAGTGTGTGGCATTATGAACAGAGAGGGGCAAACAGGGTGGCCACATTCCACCATGGCAGGTGTCTTCCGAAGGGTTGTAGGCTGCACAGGCTGTGGGGTGGCAATAATTCTCAACTATGCCTGAAGAGAGGGAGGCTGCCCACTCTGCAGACGGCTATCTCATATCAGGAGTGAAATATATTGGTTAAGGAGTAAGCTGGGGGAGTTGGGGGGTGTGACCAAGGATAAGGGGTGTGGATATGGGCAGTAGAAGGGTGGGGCTGAGGGGAGGCTGGGGCAATGCTCAGAAATTACAGGACATTATGTTACACCAAGCAGGAGGGGGAATATTAGGGACAGGGGACCGTTAGATAGGGATGTTGATGCTAAGGGGAAAACTTACAGGGTAAACATTCCGAATATAAAGAGAGTGGAGGGGGAAGAGTCAGGAGCAGCTATTGTGGGGAAGCCTAGAAGAGCAGACTGTGGAAAGGGAGCTCCTAAGGAGAACAGGGCAAGAGGAGAGGAAGAGGGGCAGTTTAGAGGGGCAGTCAGGGGAAACTCAGGTTACTTGATGGAGGCTAGCATAGAGTGTTACAATAAATTTGAGTTACTAAGCAACCTAGAGGGGGAGGAAGGGGTTGGTGGAAATGAAGAAACTGATACAGAGGCGGGGAGAGGGAGTCTGATACCCATAGGGCATCACAAACCAGCAACAGAAAGGATAGAAATAGTCCCAGAGGGAGCAGGGGGAAAAATAAATGTTAAGCAGATGGGGGAGATGCAACATGTTGCAGACATGAGGGAGGAGAGCATGACTGGAGAGAAACTGAGAGACAAGGATGGGGGTCTGTACCAAGGATGGGGCCCTAGGTAAAGGGGACCCACAGAGGGACTCTGGAGGCAGGGGTACTATTACAAGGGAGGAGGATGGTCGTGTGGGGGGAAGAGGAAACCATCAGGGCCAAGATAAATGGTTCTGATAAAAGAGGGTTAAAGAGGACACCTATTCGGGGAGGGTCTGAGTTATGTGGGCAAAATAACAAGGGAGGCAGAAAGGGGAGGGTGACAGGGGGTCTCTAATAAGGCAGGAAAACTCCCATGGAATTGAGATCATGAATAAAGTGGAGGATGGGGGGTTGACAGCGCATAGTGGAGGTAACCATAATGATGATGGTGGTGGTGTTAAGGTTTTGTTATGGGGAGACTCGATGATTAGGGGCATCAGTCGGGAGGGATGGGGATGGATGCCATAGCCAGGTGAAGGTAGTGAGTATCTCTGGGCTGACGGTGCACAGAACAAAGTTCATGGTTTATGAACTGGTTAGGGATTGTGGAGGGAAACTGGATTTCCTGTTGCATTTGGGAACTAATGATCTAGAGGGAAATATTTTGGAAATCCAAGCAAGGTTCCAAGAACTTGCCGGAGTCTGTTGGGATAATGGATGCAACATTTCCTTTTCGGAGATATTGCCAGTACCAAAGGCCTCAGTGGAAAAAAAAATGAAGATCACAGAGGCTAATGACTGGCTCAAGAAGTGGGGTAAAGAAAGTGGGTCAGGAGTGTTAGGGAACTGGAAAGGAGTTTGGGAGGATAAGGGACTGTATGCCAAGGACAAGCTTCATCTTGCCCCGTTAGGGAAGAACGTCCTTAAACAGGGGGTGGCTGACTATATTCATGAAAAGTGGGGTTTAAACTTGTGAGGGGGGGATACGGGAGGGGCTGACCAGAAGCTATCTCCTCCAGATGAGGGGAGTAGCCTCAAACCCAAGGGGGGAACAGACTGGGGAGGAGGTTTCAGGAGGAGCAGAGGGTGGATGGAAGTATAAGGAACCTGGGTGGGGTTCGACAAAGGGATCAGGGATAAGGAGTGCGGGTGGTGTTAGTAAATGCCAGGAGCTTGGGAAACAAGTTGTCAGAGTTCCAGGCCGTGCTGTTCGGGGGGGGGTTGGATGTGGCAGCGGTCAAGGAAATGTGGGAAAACAAAAACCATGACTGGGACCTAAACATGCAGGGTGACACTATGCTTAGGAAGGATAGAAAGGAGGGCAGAGGGGGTGGAGTGGCTATGTTCATTAGAGATGACATAGAAATTGCTAGGGTAGAAGAGGTGGAGGGGAAATGTGGAGACCTTGTGGGTCAACTTACGAACCCCAGCAGGAGGTAAGATCAAGATGGACGTAGTATATAGCCCCCGCCAGATGGGTGATGTTCTGGAGGATGGTTTGCTGGACAACATCATTGCCCAGTGTGGACCAAAAGGGGAGTGAATGGTGTTGATGGGGGACCTTAATATGCCAGGTACAAACTGGGGAACCATGTCCTCTAAGGTGGCCAAGGAGCAGAGGCTGCTGGATGGCTTCCAGGATGTGTTCTTAACACAGCACATGATGAAGCCCACAATGGAGGGGCATGTCCTGGATGTGGTTCTGGTGTATGGGGATCTGGTAAGGGACCTGGTTGTAGAGGATCCCCTGACTGGGAGCGACCACAGTACTGTCTGGTTTTAAATAAGTATGGGGGGAAGGGGAAGAGATCTAGGATACTGGCAGTGGACTTCAGGGGGCAGACTTTGTGGGCATGGGAAATATTCTCAAGGATCACTTAAAGGGGATTACAACAATGACAAATGTGGAAAAGAGATGGGAGGTCATGGGGACTTCTTGAGGCAGTCAGGACCTGTGCTAAGGTGAAGCGTAAAGGAGCAAGGTCACATAAACCATGCTGGTGGTCCAGTGAGGTTCAGGTAGTGGTCAGAGAAAAGAAGGCTACCTACAAAAACTATAAAATAATGAGAGGGGATAGGGAAAAGGAAATGTACCATCTTGCATCTAGAAATGTCACCCAGATGGTGAGGGGGGCAAAGTCCAGTAAAGAGCAGCCGCTGGCACAGGGGATATGGGGGGGGGAAGAGGTTCTTTCAGTAAATTGGGGAGTGGAGAAAAACTAATGGCCATCTGCAGGTTGAGATCAGAAGGAGGGTGGGTGGAAGAGGCGAGGGACCAGGCAGAGGTATTAAACGAGAACTTCACCTCTGTGTTCACTAGGGAGGCGGATGGGATATCTACAAAGCAAGGCATGATGGGGATAGAAGCGGTAGTGAGTGGGATCAGGGGAGCAGAAGAAATAGAGCAAGAGGGAGGGAGAGGTACTCCGGGGATGTCACATCAGGATAAGGATAAAAAGGCCAGTAAGGTGGAGGGGACGGATGATGCTATCTCCACCGAAAGGGTGTGGTTAGCCCTTAAGGGCCTAAGGAAAGATAAATCTCCAGGGCTGGATGGCATTCATCTGAGATTACTATGGGAATTGGTAGACATACTGGCTGCACCCCTGGTGGAGCTCTTCAACAGGTCACTTGAGACAGAGAGGGTGCCTAGGGATTGGCGAGATGCACATGTGGTGCCAATCCATAAAGGGGGATAGAGGGAAGTATCAGGTAACTATAGACCCATCAGTTTGACCTTGGTGGTGGGAAAATTAATGGAGGGTATACTAAAGGAATGATTGGCGGTGTACTTGGAGGAGGTAGGAGGTCTGGATAGTCAGCAACATGGGTTTGTGCCAGGTAGATCATGTCAAACCAATCTTGTGAAGTTCTATGAATGGATAACATCAGAACTGGACAGGGGAAAGCCTGTGGATGTATTATTCTTGGACTTCAGCAGGACATTCGACTCTGTCCCCCACAATGGTCTGGTGGAGAAACTGAAGGGGTTGGGAGTAGGCCCTTTAATGGTTGGATGGATTGAAAACTGGCTAGCTGGATGCAATCAGATAGTAGTGGTCGGTGGGAAGCTCTCGAACCCTAGAAAGGTCGGTAGTGAGGTACCGCAGGGCTCGGTCCTGGGTCCAATCCTGTTTAATGCATACATTTCGGACATCAGGGAGGGTATAGAGTGTAAAATGAGTCTCTTTGCTGACAACTCCAAGATGGGAGCAGTAGTTGAGGGGAAGAGGGGAGGTTTGCCCTGCAATGGGACCTGGACACCATGGAAAGGTGGGATCACACATGGAAATTAAAAATTTCAATATCACCAAGTGCAAGGTGTTACTTCTTGGGCGGGGAAACCCTAAACACAGGTAAACCCTGGGAGGGGAGGCACTGGACGCCTCAACAGGGGAAAAAGACCTAGGGGTCATGGTGGATGCATTTATGAATAACTCCGAGCAGTGCAGGAGAGCAGCTAGCAAAAGCAAACAGGATGTTGGGATGCATCGTAAGGGGGATCACTTCTAGGAGCAGAGAAGTGATTCTACCACTGTATAATGGATTGATTAGATCACACCTTGAGTACTGTATACAGTACTGGAGACCACACTTGAAGAGGGACATACAGCTCCTGGAAAGGGTACAGAGGAGGGCAACTAAGATGATACGAGGACTAGGGGATTTGACGTATGAGGACAGACTTGAGGAGCTCTGCCTGTTTTCATTGGAGGAGAGGAGAGACAGGGGGAACATAATTGAGGTCTTCAAGTACCTCAAGGGAATAAATAGGGTAAACGCAGAGGGTATCTTTAGACTAAAGCAGGGAGGTATCACCAGAGGGCATGGTTTGAAGTTGGAAGGTGGAAGGGTGAGGGGGGAAAGAGGAGGAGGTTTTTCACTGAGAGGGTGGTGGATCCTTGGAACGTGCTGCCTGGTGAGCTGGTTCAGAGATCCACAGTGGAGGGTTTCAAGAGAGGGTGGGACAGACACAGAAAGTGGACATATCAGATGATGGCCTGGCCCAAGGGGGTGGGGATGGATGATAGGGGTTTCTGGAACACAAGGAGGAGGGGCCTCAGTACCCAACCAGGGATCTGAGGTTCGAGCAGACCAGTAGACCATAATGCCTAATCTGCTGGCAATTAGTATGTTAGTATGTTAGATAGCATGAAATTTTGAGTAAAGCAGAAAAAATTGGACTGCCGGTCTGGGTATCTTGAAGTAGTACCTGCAGTCATCTGTGTAGAGATGTGTTCTCACCTCAACCAGACCTATTTTTATTTATTTATTTATTTTTTTTATCATTTAACAATTTCTCCTTCCCTTGCAACCACAATCCTGCCTTACCTCCAGCCATCCACTCCTACGTTCCACCTCCGACCCCAAGCTCCATGCCTAGGTGAGCAGACACATCTCTGCCTCTGAGGGGCCTCCCGAGGCCCCCGCACCTGGCAAGGAACCATTACCGGCACATGTCCAGGCATCGTCGGCTGGTGAAACCGCGGATCTGTGCGTTGCTTTTTCTTCCATTGGTTCTCTGGAAGCATGGATGTGCAAGGACATCAGCGCACTAATGTGCAGACGTCTGCCATGCTCCCCCCCCACTAGCACCCACACTACTGCAGTACCACCGGGCATCCCCAGGGACCAGCAGAGTGCGGCGTGCATCCCTCCCTTCTCCCCAAAGCTAGGAGAGCTGTCGTTGGGCTCTCGATCCTAGTCCTCCCCTGCTGACCCCCAATGACCCAGGCTTGTTCCTGAACCTGGGTCGGCGGCGTGGCGCAAGGTGTGGTGTCCAGCACCTCAACCCTCAGCACCAGCAGGCCGGCTAACGAGACCTATTTTTAAATCAATTAAGTTAGGGTGATACCTAAGCAAGAGCTAATGGCTCTATAGCCAGAAGGAAAGGGGGGAGGGAAAATCCCTGCCATGCACCCCACTGTTAATGGAAGGCAGGGGACAAAATGATATTTGTAAGCACTCTGGCAAACGAATACTTATAATACTTATAGATTGCTTCAATCATGACCCCAGATATTGTTCTGGATGTCTGGGAGGAGGGGATCATTGTGGTGTTGGGTTTTCTTAGTTTCACAGGGTGTCTCTTTGGCAGACAGCAGCTCTTCCAACTGCTTTTGTTCAACTTCTCTTTTACAGTAGTAGTGGCATCAAACCCCTTAATCTTGCCACTTAAAAGGGACAGAAATGTGTGCTAAATGGCAGCAGCTAGTAATTTTCCTGGTAACAGAAATGAAAGACTTAATTCCAAATGATCCATACTTAACTATACCTGATTAAACAATGATCTGAAAAACTGTCTTTTAATTTTTTTTTTTTTTTATGGACAACATTCTGCACAGTTCTCTGCATGTAACCAGTAATTTGGAGCTTTGACCATGTCACAGTTTGTGTACAGGAGGCTAAGCAAGAGCTATTGTCCTATCAGAACCATTCTTAGAGTTTTGTGCACAAACCGTGACATAGTTAAAACTCCAGATCACTGGTTCTGTTAAGGAAACTGTAACAGAATGCTGTCCATAAAAACAAAACAATGCAAAATACAGTTTTTCATATCACTTTTTATTCAGGTACTGTTACATATAGATCTTTTAGGCTTATGGATAGTATTTCTGTAAATGGGAACATCATAAACAGCTGGCAATTAGAAATAATTTCCTGTTCATTTTTAAAGGCTTCTCATACCATTGCTGAGCTTGTGTCACCAGTATTGTTCCGTTCAAAGTATGATGACACTTCCTTCTTGACCTAATCAAGAAACTGTGGGTCCTGTAGCAGAAGTGAGTCTATGCAGCAAGGTGGAGATCTCTGAGTTATACGGCCCTAGACCAGGATCAGCACCACAGGTTTATGGTCTGAGTGGTATAAGGCTGCAGTGAAGGTTGCTGCTACAAGTTGGGTAATCACAGGAGAAGGGAGCAATTCTGCTGGACATATAATAAGTGGTGGAAAAGCAGGTTAAGTCCAAGTCCTGGTTATGGTGCAGCCACTAGATATCCGTGAGGGAATATTCAGGCAACATCTTCTTCCTAGCAGCCAGGGCTTTAAAATGGGGTTCTGAGGTGCCAGTGTGGATCTTTCCACCAAAGCCTTCAGGGCAATATTAATGTCCCCTCCTACAGGTAAGGTGTGATGGTATCACAGAGATCCAGACTAGTGTGACTCACTTCTAGGAAGAAGGCCAGATTATCAGTATTGGGACCATAAACATTGACCAAAAGAAGTGTGTCTTTTGAAATATCAGATTGGGCCACCGTACATCTGCTATTAGAGAGCTTTGGGGCACATTTCTGCTTCATCAGTTTTTGCACAAGAATTGACATACCAGCCATGACAGAGGGGGTACTGCTATGCACCTCAGAACCCAACCATTCTTTACATATAATAGTTTCAGAGCTTCACTGTTTTCAGTTTTGTTTCCTGAAGGAACACAATTTGAGCCTTCATATTCTTTAGTCTAGTTAATTCACTATTCCTTTTAATAGGAGAGCTCATGCCCTGAACATTCCTAGTTATACATTGTACAGGCCCTATGGATTATTAGTGTCTTAGACCACAGAAAGTTTTTGTTGTCCTATGGGAAAGCAGATGTTCAAGTTCAAGTTTATTGCAGGAGAAACTCCATTGATCGAGCTCATTCACAAGGAGCTCCAGAATTACCTGGGCAAATTGAGACATACATAACTTACATCAGCAGGAGTAACAAGGCAACAAAATTACATCAAGGTAGATACAATCAAGAGTTACAAGGTACAAAATCACATTATTGTAGATACAAACAAGGGAAAAGCGTGGTACAGGGTAATGATATATTAAAACATACAAGGGTCCTGTTGAGTCATATGCAGTAGAGATACAGGCAGTAGCACACCACATGGTAATGCTAACATCAGCAGCATACTGCTAGTGCAAAGAAGCTAAGTGCAGAAGGTATATAGATCTATAATACAAGACATTGGCATACATATGGTAAGAAACGACTATAGGCAAAGGCATATGTTGTTACATGGTATTTATGCATGACCTGGATAGGGACATAGCCATCAGGCACTTATGGCAATGGAGGAGAGTTTGGGGGAGGAAGGAATGATTGGCTGCTGAGTAGGCTGGGTGGGATAAGGTAAGGGGCATTGGGGAGGGGGGTCAGGATAGATGGAGAAGGGACGGATGAGTGGGATAGGTAGGGGTAAAGAGAAGGGTCAGGATAGTTGGTATCTGGGGGAAGGATGGGTACACTTGGAGGGTAAGGGTGGGTAAGGTGAGGGGGACAGGGTAGCTAGTAGCTGGTGAACTAATAGGGAGGATGGTTAGCTCTTGGGGCAATGGCATGCTACGTTAAAGGCTTTCATGGCTAGGGCATTAAAACAGTTCACAGACACAATCTCGGTGACTCTGAGATTAGATTGCATTTTATTCCAGACTGAAGGAATAATGAAGCTAATAGCACCTCTGCCATTATTACTGCGCACTCTGGGCACATCCAACAGAATTAGTTCAGAATTCCGTAGTGAGTATTTTTCTGTGTGACTTGAGCAAATACAACTGATACTGGGGTATCTGTAAAATTGATTAGTCAGATGTCTTGTAGAAATTCAGTTCATAATGTACTGGTTGCTTATCAATTATTTATTGTAGTAGGGTAAAAATAGCTTGTTTTATAGACAAAAAGTTAAGTACCCATTTTTGAGTCTTAAATACTTATGATTACTCAATAGTTTTCAGTAAGTTCCTGTTATGAATCTTTAGTTTGATTTAAATTAAATCTTTCATCATGTTTTTTTATTTGGCTAGGAATATTCATTATATGTGGGAGTCAGTTAAGCAGTATACTACAGCATGGTATGGGTTATGTTAGGATTTACCACACCTGGTGTGTTGTTTGGTCACAAGGCCATGATTATATAATGTGCCAATGTTTTTTTGTAAAAAAAACCAAAACAGAAAATACATTTTTGTTTCAGTTTAAAATATTGTTATTACATTTATTGCTGTACCAGTAAACAAAATAGTCCGGGTTGCTAGGGATGCAGTCCTTGGTTTCTATGACATTATTTGGTTTAGCTTTAATCTTGCTTTCTTTTTTAAGAGTATTTTGAAATTTGCAGCCCAATGTTTTTACTGGAGCATGAAAACTTTTAAATTGTGCCCCTTGTCACCACTTGACTGCGTCCCAGCTCAATTTTTGTGGTAGGAGTCAGGACACAGTTCTAAACTTATGGCTCTGTTTTTTGGGGGTTGTTTTTAATTCTATTGCGTGCATGTGAGGCAGCGGTTCAGAAGTGTTGTTCCCAAGTCCTCTACAGTTGCTGGGCCAATGAAAATAAATTTGCTGCTGATTTTTTTTTTTTATTTGTTTACCCTCTGCCTTGACCTCCATAACATTGGACAGGGTCTGAGATGAGAGGGTGCTAAGTGACAGCCATAACATTTGAAATCTGGATCCCTGTTGTGACTGTCCTTCTGGTCCCTGTCATTGGAACTCCTGAACCACAGAGTGAAGAGATTTTACTATGGGAACAAGGAGGTAAAGATTTTTGTTAAAAAAAAAAAAGATAAAGGGCTGTTTTTTTTTTAGAGGTAGATTTGGGTTGGGTTTCAGTACTGTTCATGGGTTATGACTCGGTTTACTGAGTAGCTAATCTCACAATCCGTTGTTGAGTAGGAGTGATTTCATGAGGAGTTCCCAATGCGGCTGATTGGCATCTGGTACCTTTTCCCATTGGTGCATTGTATAATTTACAACAGTAACCCCTTGGGAATGCAAATACAATTCTAGAAATTCAATGGGGTTCACCTGATGGCTGGTTACTTAATAAGGGCACTGGTGTAGTAAGCAACTATCATCTTTCTGGTTGAAAGGAATAAGTGACATTAGACTTATTGGGTAATAACATGGATGCCAGTCTATTGTACAGTAATTTGCATCTGGGTTAAATTGCTTGCCACTGATGTGTGGAAATAAGTATAATGAAGATAATGACTTTCCCAGAGTCTTTAGTTATACTACATATCTTCAACATCTACAGGCAGATATTGGTATGAAGTCTGATCTGTGGAGCTGTGCATCAAAACCCAGACCCAGAAGAAAATAATGTTTTGGATCTAACAACTGACCTTTTAGCAGGAGAAGGACTTTGTGTAATTCATATTAATGCCCAGAGTTTATTAAGTAAAATTGATCATATAAGAGAATGGACTGTTTGTTACAAGCTAGATAATATTATCATTACCTAATCCTGGCTGAATTAAAAAAATCCCCACAAACATGATTTCCATGGCTGGGTATAGCACATGGAGAAAGGACAGAACTAAAAGGTGTGGAGGGGGTTAAGATATATATGGCCTTACATTTGGAAGTTAAAGAATGCACTACATACAGTACAATAACTGTGAAGAGTCTGAAGTATTATTATTAGAAATTAAACCCTCTTTCACAAAACCAATTGTCCTGATAGGAATGTATCATCCTGGAAAGCAAATTTGATGCGTTTGAGAGTTTACAGGATTTATTAATCAATTACCAGTCTTTTCATGAAATTATATTAATAGTAAACTTAAATGTGGATTGGTTGAAAGCTGAAGAAAGACATACTTTAATGGATTAAGTTACAGTTTTGGGTTTTACTCAATTAATACATGATGTTACTCGGATAAACACCAAGGGCCAGATATTCAAAGCATAGCGCAGCACACAAACCAATAGCACAGGAATAGCACAGGAATATCGTGGAGCAGCCATATTCAAAGGACCAGTTAGCGCACGCTAACAGCAGTAGCGCAGGGCAAACCAATAATGTATGCAAGGGGAAAATTGAGGGGTGGCCAGCAGAGATGCGCAAAGGGATATTCAAAGGCCCAGCTGCGCATTAGGACACATAGCATGACACGTAGCACAGCGCTAGTTACTGCCTATAAAAGGCTGGTCTTAACCCAGGGCAAAGCACAGAGGAGGAGGGATCACAACAGGAAGTGGGAATGTGTGCAGTGCCAGTAGCAGTGATGCTGCCATTGATGGCAGCTGTAGTGGAGGAGGAGGAGGAGGAGAGGGAGCAGGCACAACATGGGCCACAACGCAGGCCAAGGAGACGGTATGCTGCAAACAGGTGGTACCGGCCCAGGGTCTCCTTCGAGACCCTGCCTGATGACCACATCACTGGCCAGTACAGGATGAACAGGGGAATGTTGAGGCAGCTCTGTGATCTCCTGCATGAGCAGCTGCACCCAAACACCAGACACAGCCATGCCATGACAGTGGAGGACAAGGTGACAGCAGCGATGTGCTTCCTATCCACAGGGACGTTCCAATGACCAACGGGGGACACCATCAGGGTAATGCAGTCTGCCACCTCATGCCTCCTGACCCAGTTCCTAGAGGCTTTCCTGCCACATGCTGAGGAGTTCATAGTATTCCCCAGCATGGCAGCAGAGCACAGAGAAACAATGCAGCAGTTCCATCGAGTTGCGCACGTACCATCTGTACTGGGTGCCGCTGACTGCACCCATGTCCCCACCTGTGCATCACCTGGTGATGGCAGTGATGTGTATGTAAACAGGAAGGGGTACCACTCCATCAGCTGCCAGGTGGTGTGCGATGCGGCTGGGTGCATCAGCAATGTCTATGCACAGTACCCCGGCAGTGCCCATGATGCCTTCATCTGGCACCAGTCCCAGCTGTGCCAGGCATTTGAGGAGGGCAGGATACCCAGTGGGCAACTAGTCGGTGAGTAGCAGCATACAAGGCATACACATGACAGCATGGATGGGGGCAGGCAGTGGAGGCCAGGTAAGGGGTGTGGGAGGGCTACACAGAGGTGCAGGACAGCAACGGACAGAATGCAGCATGGCACTAACAGGTACACATCTCTTGACAGGGGACAGCGCCTATCCCCTGTGACCCTGGCTGCAGACACTGGTACTCCAATCGGCCACAGTGGCAGAGGAGATGTACAATGAAGCACATGCCAGCACAAGGAACATCATAGAGAGGGTGTTTGGCATCCTGAAGATGCGATTCAGATGCCTAGACACATCAGACGGTGCCCTACAGTATACACCTCAGAAGGTATGCAGTATCTTCCTAGCCTGTTGTATGCTGCACAACATGGCAATGAACCATGGGATACAGGCACCTGAACCTGAGAGACAGTCAGACAGTGAGCCAGAGTCAGCGGTCAGGGGGATAGTGGAGCAACTCGAGAGGAGGGACCCTCGCATGGCATGCAGAGCCATAGAGCACAGGGACAACATCATCAGAACACTGTCACAGACAAGAGGGTAAGTACAGACTGCACAACAACTTGAAACAGTACAATGATGAATCTATTTAATGTGCACAAAAAAACAGAACAGTGACACCAACAGTCACAACAGTAGCACAACAGAGTGGAACAGACAACATGTGTGCATGTGGTGTGATGTTGGGGGTGTGCAGGACACACGGGGGGACACCCAGCCACAGTGTACTGTCAGTGGGGAAGCATGATGTGTGCTGTGAGTGTAAGGAGGGCAACTGCATCTGTGGCAGTGGAAGTGTGAGTGTGCATGTGATGGAGTGTGAGGCTGTTTGTTAGTGTGTGTGTGTGTGTGTGTGTGTGTGTGTGCATGTGTACACACGCATGTGGGAGTGCCAATGTTGAAAAGGGGGGCGATGACTGTGCAGTGATGCAGTGTGATCGTGACCATCTCCGCCGACTACCACCACGCATACGACGTGCACCACTACTGTGGGTCACAGACCCTGGTGTGCTCTGGGCTGAGGACAACGCTGATGAAATGGTGAGGCAGGCAGGGCTGGCCTCCTGTGCCCCCGGGGAATGGTGGAGCTTGACAGGGTGGGTGAATGGCCACGGCGGTGCTGTGTTACTGACGGTGTGTGTGATGCAGTGGAGCTGGACCCACTGGCAGCCCTGCAGCCACGGGTTGCCCTCCTGTGTGCCCCTGTGCCTTCTGCACCCCAACCAACCATCTCATGCTGGTGACCCCCATGCACCCCAACGAAGTACATTACCAATGTTGACCACTGCAGCCGTCAGACCAGCAAAGCCGCAGTCGATCGCACCCACCAGGTGGCCCAACCTGTCCTCCGCCCACTGTTCGGCACAGGCAAAGCCCACTGAGATGGACTCCTTCATCTGTGCCAGCTCATGCCACAGCTCCCTCTGTAGGCCATGCAGGTCCGTACGAGCCTCCTGCTGGGAAGTGACAGCAGCCTGCAGGAGTGGGTGGGCACTATGGCCATCCTGCCCCAGGGGCACAGACCCCTCATCTGCAGCTGACACAGGTGTCTGCTGCACAGGAGGAATGGGACACTGTCACACGCCTGGCATGGCCTGCTCCTGGTGACTACTGGTGGTGGTCTGTTGCACTGGATGGCCCAGAACCACAATATGTGTGGGACACTGCACGTTCAGCGGTGCAGAAATGTTCCCCACACTGCTCACCACCGGATGCACAGGGATAGCCACACCAGCAATGCCAAAGACACTACTGGCACCTGTTCCACATCCTACCAGCAGCCCCACCCCTGCATCCCCCTCCACAGGCACGTCCAGGTGGTGGGAAACTTCTGACACATCGGTGTCATTGCCACTGGTCACAGTGACTAGTAGTACCTCCCCTACACCCATATCCTCCATTTGTGCATCCTCCAGGTACTCAGTGGATCCCACCCCCCCTACTGAAGTGTGTCCCCCCTCTCCAGGCACTTGCAGCCCCTGTCCATGGGATTGCCACACATGCAGTGTCTCTGTGTGTCCATGAGTGGCACACAGACTGGATTTTGATGTCCATTCACCATCATACTCCACAACCTCTGGACCATGGCCATACATCCTTTGCTGCTCCTGTTGTTCTGCAGGCCTTGCAGACACCATTGTGGAGAAAATAGGGACAGGGTCAGTCACCTGTACATGCACACTGTGCCCTAACACCACCACCACACCATGCAGACCCCAGGACACGTACTTCCTTCACACAAGCCCGTGACCACATTTACCCACCCAACCCACAGTGCACATGCCATTGCCATGCAGCTGTTCGGCAGCCCACAGTGCACCCTGTTCAGGACACCAACAGCAGGACCATGCACCCATGCCATCACAACATGCAGGGGATACACATGTGAATACAGACCTGTCCTGGGCAGTGCGAGAGGCGTCTTACATCCACCACCCGGCACACCTGCGACTGCCACCTTCCTCAGTGTTGATGCCACCATGGCCATGAGTGGCTCCTCCACCCACTGCTGTTGTTCTTGTGGTCCTCCACCAGTCCTCATCTGTTCCCGCAGTCGCTGTGCCTCCTCTTCCTTGGCACATCGCAGCAGGTCATTCCAGCGCTTTCGTACCACCTCGGTCATCCTGCCACATCCCCCGACAGCATTTACCGGAGCTGTCACCTCCTCCCAGGCTTGGCACACCACCGCATCCATGGCCCTGTGCATGCGGAGCACATGCTCCCTCTCCTTCACAGCATGCACGAGTGTTGTCAGCTCATCTTGGGAGAACTTATGTTCTCATATGCGCTCTTGTCATGATGCCAAACCTATGGAACAGTCGAAAGGGGACATGTGTCAGCAGCCGTGTCAGTACTGCATTGCATTATGCATAGACATCACGATGCAACCCCCTACAATGACACAGGCCACATGGACATGTCACTGTGCATCAAGTGCATGTACGGTGCACACGGCCACATAGTCACTGGCCACCCTGTGTCTGGGCAGCAAGCACTATATCCACATGTGCACTGCTGTCACCCGTGGCTGGCATGTGCACCCATGAATGGGGCCACCCCTACGCCATCCACCTGGCACTGTACTGTACCCTGAGTGATCACTACACTGAGTGTGTGTGGACAAGCGCACTGGCACGTAGACAATGTCAGGACACCAGGCACAGTCCACATGGTGCATGGAATGGCACAGCACAGGGACCCTGTGTACTCCCTGCAGGGGGGCCACAGCCTACCATGCCACACATCCAGGGAGTCATGTCAGTGAGCCAGTGTTGCAGGACACACCACGGTAGTGCACCAGAACCCCTGTCTGGCACCCACAGTGTGCAGGCAGTGCCATACAGCACAGTGCACTGCAGGGGAACATGCACAGTGCACTGGATGGTATGCTGCCCAGGCGGACATCTATAGCTGTGCACCATCACAGAGCACAGTGCTTGCCTGTGGTCCAACATGTGTCTGACTGTTCACCAGCAGGTACGTCTGTGTGCTTCAGTCTGTGCTGACCCTGTTCTGAGCTCTTGCCATTCTGAGAGTCCAATGGCAGTCGTACGTACCTGCCTCTCGCTGCTCATCCCCCTGTTGCATCTCTCCAACTGTCCCTTGTAGGTATTCAGTATCTGTAGTATGCTGCATTACCACAACACAATACTGGTGGTGCACTGCTTGCCCTTTTATAGCCCATCCAGTCAATCAAGCCTGTTAGGCATGCAAATCAGCGCATAATGATATGCTAATCACACAGTTTGCCCCATGCATACACAAGTACCCCCATTTGCATAGTCCAGTTGAATATGTCCCTGAGTAGCACCGGGCTATCACCTTAGCGCTGTGCAAACGTCAGTGCAGGGCTATTGGAGGGACAGTGCTGTGCTATCCCATTAGCACAGCACTCTGTGCTATAGCGTGACCAACACGCATGCTTGTGAGGCCCCCATGTCCACGCTATCATCCTGTCATAGCGCGTTGTAGCACCGCGCTAGCCAACACAGCATGGCGCTATGCGCATGCGTGGTACACAACTCAGGGTCATGCAGGGGGTCACACATGCGCAGTGTGAAAACTTCTGGGCAGCGCCACACTACATCATGTGATAGCGTGGTGCTACAGTGGTTGTTGAAGGGGAGTCCTGGGTGTGCCAACCACTTGCGATCTGACAGGTGTTGGGGTATACTAGCTGTGTGTGAGATGGCAGGATGTGCAAGACAGCATGCAGTGGTGCACAGGGACAGGCGCTGGGGGGAGGTTGAGACAGCCAACCTGGTGCAGCTGGTGCTGAAGAGGCATCGGAGGCTCTTTGGGGAGGTCAGGGAAGGGTACCTCCCACATATGTAGGTGTGGGACACAGTTGCATGAAAACTTACTGCCCACACTAGGATACCCAGAAATGCAGAAAAATGCCGCCACAGATATACGGACCTGTGACGGAGGCAGCGTCAGCAGCTGGAGTGCTACTAGTGCATGGTGCGTGATGGCACTGTGCCTGTGCCAGGTAAGTGGTGTTGCATGTTGATTGCACCATCATGTCGGGCTGCACATGTGTGTGTGTGGGGGTGGGTGTGTGTGTGGGGTGTGGGGTGGTGTGGGTGTGTGTGTGTGTGTGTGTGTGTGTGCACAGGTGTGTGCCATGATGCATGGTGCTGTGGCACATTGTGAACAGGCGGGGTGGCACATTTAGGCCCCCTAGGGGCACGGTACATGCTGTGCCCATTGCTGTGGGAGATGGGTTGGGTCCTGCTGTTTGGCACGTCCTGGTGCATCACCAGCCTGCAGCTGGTAACATCATGTTGCAGGGATCCCACTCCTAGTGGACTGTCGACGTACACACACGGGTATGAGGGTGTTTGCATGGGAGCTGCAACAGGCACTATCGCAGTACAGCAGTGCCATTGATCACTGCCGTGTGTGCCTGGTGAATGTGCCATGGGCCCTGCCACCCTCTGTGTGGGGGTCCTCCCTGTTCACTCCCTGTGTGTGCATTGTTGTTAGGGTTGCATGTGCATCCTGCTGTGCTGCATGTGGTGAAAGCTGTGTCATGCTCTAACACCACTTTCTCACCTGTCCACTGTAGAGCAGATCGAGCAGCCCATGGCCAGAGGAGGGAGTCAGGCCAGGACGCAGGAGCAGAGATGAGGCAGCCTGAGGGTGCCATCCATGCCACAGTGGGTGCAAGAGAGCAGCCCTGAGAGCAGTTGCGTGTTGCATGAGTACCTGTTTCATTGCTTTGCGATCAGTGCCCTTTCACTAGGCTGTGTGTCACATCTGGGTGTCCTGCCACTGACTGGTCTGGTGGCATGTCTGCAATGGGCAGTGGGCCAGTGGCAGTGTGGCACTGTGCTGTGCAGTACACCTGTGTTGCACACCACTTTTGGGTGCTGTCAGTCTGGCCCGGGGGGGAAGGGGGTACTGTTGGCTTGCATTGCTGTGCGGGTGACTGATGGTGGTGGTTGCTCTGGTGGTGAGTGTTCCTTGGGGACAACATGCTGTCTGCTGCCATGCCCACCGTTGGGGTCCAACCATACCCCCACCCACAGGGCGTCCACATTTGCACTGGTGGTGGTGACTTGCTGTGCATGCGGGACAACATGCACCATGCCTTACGGGCATACCTCTCATCCTTCTGTCCACCAGCTGTGGAACATTGCCTGTCACACTGTGCTACATCCTGGCACTGTGCCGTACGCATTGTGGAGTCCTTCCATGTGTATCTCATGGCGAGGTTACTGTGTTGCAGTTTAGTTACAGGGTACTGTTATCACTGTGCTATTACATTATGTGCATCGTTGCCTGCCAGTGTTGACCTTGGCTGTGGAACTAGTACTCACAGGGTGGGACAGGGGGCTCCTGTCACGGGGGTTGGGAACACTTCCTTGTACCATGACACAGTTGGGTGGTATGCTTTCAGTGGCCTTGCCTGGTGGCATGTGATGGCCCTTCACTGACAGCATCTGTGCCCTGGCTGACTGTTATCCCCTGGCCTGGGTCGGTCATTGGCAGGCCACTGCCATGGTTCATTGATGCTCCTGCATGCCTGACATTGTTGTTGGTGCTGTGCTCTGCATTACTGTACATTTCCATCTTTTGGTGGGCAGCATGTCCCAACGTGTGGATGCCCTTGTGCATGTTGTGGCGTGGCCCTTGCACTCAACTCTCTGGGATCCAGCTGTGTGTCTGCCATGTCTCACTGTGTGCTGTATCATGGAGGGCAGTGTCACATGTTCCCTGGTGCTGTCGGGATCATAGTCATGATGTGTGTTGGGTTTTGTGTTGGTGCCTGTGTCACCCTGTGCTGCTTTGTGGGAACCTTCCATGTTGGCTTACCAGTGCAGAACTCAACTGCACCCGGGTTTACCCATTGAGACATGCTGTCCATCCCTGTATGGCCACCTTTGGCTGCTGTCTGTCTCCTGTCTGGTGTATGTCTTCATGGTCTCACCCTTCCACTCTGGGCATCGCTGTGGGTGACAAGTCCGGAAGAGTCTGAGGGCACTGAGGACCTGCTGTGCCGCATCATCAGGCAGGAAAGAACTCTCATTGAGCAGCAGGCCATCATCATTACAGAAACACGGAGGGTGGCAAATGTGCTTGAGGCTTGTCTCCCAGATCCAGCGGGCAGCTAGATATGCCCTAATTTCCATGCTGTGTTTCCTCACCACAACCCCTCACTGGACTTGTTTATTCCTTCCTTGAATGTAGTCATCTGTCCATGTGTGCATTCTCCTCTGCTTTGCACCCTTGTCCTGTGTCTTCCTGTCCCTCCAGTTATTATCATCCATATGTTTTCCTTTGTAATCCTTGTTTTGTCGATAGTGCATTCCTTTTTTTGTTCCCGTAGTGGGCATTTGGTTGCATGGGTTCTGTGTTGGGGGGGGGGTTTGCATGTTGCTTGGTAGGTATGGTCCTGTTATGTTTCTTTGTTGTGGGGAGGGTCGTCCAGTGGTGGGTGGGGCATTTTTGAATATGTGTCTTGTTCTTTGGTTTTTTATGTGTTTGCTTCACTGTAATGTTTCCGTTGCCTTTACTTTTGCATATTTTTTCATTACAGTGCATTTACGACATTTTACTGTGTCCTGTGTCATTCTTGGGTGCTGGGGTTCTGCATGCTTTGTACTATTACTTGTGTGCTCCACATGGGTCTGGGTTGTTGCTGGACATTCCCGTGCATGTGTAGCATCCTCCGGGATGTGCATTGTGGTGTGCTCCTGATACCTCATTCCAGCATGTGTTTCCTTGCATGTGTCCCAGGGTCAGACTGTCTCACCTCTGCACTGTGTTCCATTGTGTGTTTGCACTGCCTGCCTGGGGCTATATTCAGTGCTGTCTTATTCCCGGGCTGTTTTTGCCCTGCACTCCTTTGCTTGCTATATTCAGCTGCTTTTGCCGCGGGCTATTCCTTCTGAATATGGCTGGCATTTTGCTCTGGGCTAAATTTGCACGCCGGGCAGTGCTAATCTCAGCCAGGGGCTAACCTTTGAATATCTGGCCCCAAATGTCCTAATTCATCATCTGTATTGGATTTAGTTTTTACTACTCATCTAGAGAAGATTATTTCTAGTGGAGTTCAACCAGATTCTATGTCAGATCATCAGATGCTCTTTTGTAAAAGAAAATATACCACAAAAAGGGTCATTGGAAAATCTTTAAACTTTAGATCATTCCATAATTTTGATTATATGAAGTTTATGTAAGATCTGGAACAGAACTGAAATAGATTGGATTTAATCCCATATGCAGATAATGCATGGTCTTTGTTTTATAATATCTTTATGGAGATTTGTAATAAACATGCCCCCATAAAGAAAAGACAAGTAAAATCAACAAATGCTACTTGGTATAATTCAGGTTTGTACAAACAAAAAATAATTAATTTATTTATTTGAAAGTGATGTCCAGGAAAGACGCACTGAGCTGAGGCTCATTTCCAGGTGCAACCCAGGGACAAGGTACACAGGAGATGAACAAAGTTACAACAGAGAGTATTTGATAACATTTACAAGAACAAAATATGAAATAAGCACATGTTTACAAAATAGTAAGAAACAATACAGAGGAACATAATACAAATATATAACTGCAGTTATAGTATAGTACAATCGAATGGCATAATGGTAAGGTTCCTGAAACTTGCAGGAGCTGAGTTTACACCTGAAAGGGTAACCAGCTCAGACCAGCAGAGGACCACAACAAGACAAAGGACGGGGTAGTGATGAAATCAGTTTTGATAGATGGAGGGGAGTACTCTACACACCACCAGGGTGAATAGAGATGGATACTAACTTCTGAGAGGGAGGCAAAAGGCAGGAAGGTGGGGAAGGGGATTTGGAATATTGGGAGCACTGCGGGGAGGAGAGAAGTCTGAGAAAAAGAACAAGATCTTGCCTGGAAAAGGGCAACAACTACTAAAAATTTGCAAGATTGGATAAAATATAAACAACTAAGAAATGCTTACATTCTAGAAGTTAGGAAAGGTAAAAAAATATATTATAGCAAGGAATTGATGGCTAATCTAAAATCAGATCCAGACAAATTTCGGAAATTAATAAAACAATTACAGGGTTCTCAGAAATCAGTTTTTCCTGACTCATTTGTTATTGAAGGACAAACAGTCCGTATGAGCAAATGTGTTGTGAATAAGTTTAATGTTTATTTTGTATCCATGGGGTAAAAAGCCTTAGAAAAATCCACTCTTTATCAAACAGTGGAAAAATCTGTAGAACTACCACAAAAATGTGTTTCTCTTTTGACTTCTGTATATTTCTGCTAAAAAGGTTCAGGAGAAACTCTTGATATTAGACTGTTACAAATCCAGTGGCTTAAATGATATACCTAGGGCCAGATATTCAAAACTTTGCCCCGTGGCTAAATTAGCACTGCCCAGCAGGCAAACTTAGCCTGAGCACAAAACAAGCCATATTCAAAAGGAATTGCCCGAGGCAAACAGCTTCTGAATATAGCATGAGAATGAGGCCGGGCAAGCTGGGCTGGGAGTGCAGGGCAAACTTAGCCCTGGAATAAGACAGCTCTGAATATGGCAACCAGGAAGCGCAAACCACAACAGCAACACAGTGCACAGCGATGCAAAGGTAGGTAGAGATGAACTATGTGGCCAATGTGGGTGCCAGCAAATACGTGGACCCAGTACAGTTGCAGGCAGCAGCATATGTGAAAGTACAGTGTGCAAAACTGTAAAATATTCCCCGAACTGTTAGCGCAGAGCTAACACGTTTGCGCGGGTTTAGCGCAGGGCTAAACCATTAGCCTGGTGCAAACACGTTTGCCCAGCTCTAAACTTTGCCATATTCAAAAGTGACATGCAAATGAGCCTACTTAGGTAGTCTGTGGGCAAACATTCAGATTAGCATCTAATTATGCCCTGATTTGCATGCAGTTTGCACTGGGCTAACTGTTTAGCCCTGCACTAAACCCGCGCAAACGTGTTAGCGCTGCGCAAACAGCTTGGGGGAATATTATACAGTTTGGTGTGTGGACACAGCAATGCCTATGGTGTGTAGGGCAGTGATGATGACTGCACTATACACAGTGAGAGGCCCAACCTGCAGGTGTTTACTGACAGTGGACATTACTGTTACGCTGTTGTGTGACCCACAGATGCTGCACCTGTGGCATGGGATGCTCACAGTGACATGTACATTTCTGGCTTTGTGTGCTATGGCAGTTGTACAGCTGTGCTGTATGTGGCGGGGGCATATATTATCTAGAAAGGCACACTAATTTGGGTATTCCCAATACTGGCCCATGTGCACTGCATGATGTGTCCCAGCCTTGTGGCCACACCTGGTCTGTAGCACAGCCTTGCCACCCATACATGCTCCCTCAACATCCTCCATGCCCACAGTGCTGCATGTGTGTGCTGGCATCTGTTGGTGTCCACAGAAGAGTGGTCTGCAGCTGTGTGCTGTATGGCCACACTGCCATGCTGTCCACTGGTGGCAGGGTCACCACTTACTGCCTGGCATGGCTGGACTGGTGGCAGATGATGGCAACATTGTGATGCCATCAGTTAGCAGCATGCTTCCTCTATGTTTGGCTTTATCTATGTGTCATATTTATTTGTTAGGGTCGCGCAAAACCCATGCTAAACCCACGCAAACACCGCGCAAAGCCATAGTGTCATGCAAAGCTGATTGCCCAGGGTTAAGACAAGCTTTTCCTGGGCGGTATGCACCGCGGTTAAGTGTCAGTGGCTAAGTCGCGCAAAACCACTTAGCGCGGCACTAGTTGCTGAATATAGCATTGCACCTGTATTCATGTCAGTTTTCCTCTTGCATACATTATAGTTTTGACCAGCACTAATGCAGTTTGCCCGCGTTATTTGGCATTTTGAATATAGCAGACTCGGGCCAATCCGGCGCTAAACCTGCACAAACGGTTTTTGCCCGGCGCAAATTTTTGAATAATTGGCCCCTAGTGTTTTATTAAAACATGTCTCACCTGTAATATCCAACCCACTGGCCAAACTATTTCATTTGTCTTTAGCATCAGCAGAATGTCCATTGGTATGGAAAATAACTAAGGTGGTGACAGTTTTTAAATCTGGCAAAAAAAGGCACTATAGAGAATTATCAACCTATTTCTCAGTTGTCAACGGTTTCAAAGGTTTTTGAAAAACTGATTGCTGCCAGCTGAGAGATTTCCAAGAACAGAAAAAAAATATTGTGCAAACATCAGTCTGTGTATAGGCCACTACATGACATTGCTTCTGCCTTGTTGAAAGTTGCTGGTGACATTCAGGAGATGCTGGACAGGGGGATATCAGTGAGGGCTATTTTCAAGGACTTATATAAAGCCTTCGATACACTCACATATGACATCCTCCTGTGCAGACTCAAACTTAATGGAATGTCAAAGGAAGTAGTCAGCTGGTTTAGATCTTATTTGACAACAACTAGGACCAGATTTTCAAAGCCCTAAGATGGATGCAAGGTGCCTGCAGCAAACATTTTTGATGCAGCTGGCACCTTGCATCAAAAGATGTGGCCAGGATCTATTCAGTAAAGCATCTTGCATCAAATGCAGGTCACCTGCGGCAAAGGAGGTCTTCACCAGCTGTGCACCTTAAAATGGGCTGTGGCATGGCCATAGAGGACTTGCAACAGATGCAGGCTGCCATATCCCCTAATATGGCATTCAGAAAACCCTCCCAGAGGACAACAATCCAAGTACAATTAGACCAGCTAAAAGCTGGTCTAACAGTACTTAGACAGCCACTGTGAGGATTGCCCACTGTGTACCACTGTGTTAATCCCACCCCCAGCCCCGATCCATCTGTATGTTGTGTTATTAAACATATATCCCTGGTGATCTAGTAACCCCCCCCATAGCCCTGATCCATCCATACATTGTGTTATTACAATAACATATATCCCAGGTGATCTACTACCCCCCCCCCGGGCAATAGCCCTGATCTGCCTATATGATTTATTGCTATAATAACATACATCCTTGGTGATCTAATGGTCCCCTATCCCCTCACCCCAAAGGGAGTGCCCACCACCCTGACCCCCTTCCTGAACCCTGATCCAGCGACTGGCACAGCCCTCCTCACACCACCATGGCCGGCCACCGAATAAACTGGTTTGAAGTCAACCTCCTCCTGATAAACATTAAGAAAACAATGTCCATGCTGTTTGGGTCTAAGCCCTTCTTAGCCAAGCTCAAATCTCCATCCTCTCTCCACATTGTCTCCACTGAAAGCAAGGTGCTTGAAAGGCGAGGTGCTTAAAAATGTTGAAACTTTCAAGTATCTTGGTGTCTTTCTTGACCCCTCCCTCTCCTTCTCTGAGCACATTAACTCAGTAGTTCACAGGATTCACCAATAGATGGGTGTAGCCTACAGAGTCAGACACTACCTTACCCTAGAGGAATGGCTTGCCATTGTCCAGGGAAACCTTCTCCCCATAATTGATTACTGTTTCCCCATCTACTCTAGGGCATCTTCTTCCCTCGCTGCCAAGTTCTCCACTCCCTACAACAGTGCCTGTTACTTCACCTTATTGGCCCATTTTTCCACCCACCCCATGTCCTTTATCAGTCACTGGGGTGGCTCCCACTCCAAGGCCACTTTGACTTTGCCCTTTGCTGCTTGGTCGATAATGCTGTCCACACTGCCCAGGAGTCCTCTCTTGCAGCCCTATTCCAGGTCAGAACCTCAGGCCACTGCCTATGCTCAAATTCCACTCCCCTCCACATTCCCAGGGTATCTACCAACATGGGCGGGAGAGCTCTATCTGCTGCTGCCCCCTCACTATGGAATAAATTGCCAGTCAGGCTCTGCTTCTTGGATAATCACTGCCTGTTGAAATCCCACCTCAAAGACTGGCTCCTAGCTGAATCTAGCTATTGGTGTTTCTCTGGTTAGCTTCACACTCCCCTCTCCTCACCTGATAGCCTGAAATGATTACCTGACACTGTGTATCCTTAGCTGCCTCACTCTTACCTGATATCTGCCTCTGAATTTAAGACTCTGTACCTAATGTGTCCAAGGTCTACTGTTTGTATTCTCTTGCATTGCTTTGGCACCATTGTGTTTGACTTGTCTTCTATGCTTTATTATATTTTGTATTTTGATTAATTTTGGCCCTGTGCCATTGTCATGGCCTGGGTCATACCTGAAAATGGTCCCTAGGATCAGTGTACTTACCGGGTTATCAAAGTCAAATAAATATACAAATAAAAATAAAACTGTCAGAACACATACTCCATACAGTATGTGCTTTGACAGTTCATTCGGCAGCTGGCCACGGAGATGTGAGGAGGGCTGTGCTGGTTACTGGATTGGGGTTCAGGATGGGGGGAGTGGGGTGGTGGGCACTACCTGAGGGGTGAGGGGGGCCACTAGATCACCCGGGATGTACATTATTTTAACGATACATCATACAGTCAGATGAGGACTGTTTGGGGGGCCACTAGATCACCAGAGTTGTCAGTTATTATTTCATCTTTATTTAGGTTTTTTTGGCCAGAAATATGTTACTGATACACCTTACAGGTGGATCAGAGTTGGGGGGGCAACACACACTGCTCCCTTCCACAGGAATGCGCATGCGTTAAGCGTCCAACCTGCAAAGCTCATGTACAAATGGTGGATGCACTGTCTGTTTGGTGCCCTGCCACTGATGCCACAAGCAGCAGGACGCAGGCTCTGGCACCCTATCTGATACTGAATTGAGTGCAGGGTCCCTGAGGCAGGGGCAGTCAGCGCAAGTTGCCATTGTTGCAGCTTGCAACTGACCTTTGAAAATATGGCCCCTAGTTTCTTTAAATGGCTTGAATTCTAATTTGGCCATAATAGTTCCTGGAGTGCCACAAGGATTAATTTTAGGTCCAATTTTGTTCAATATTTATTTGAATAATTTGGCATTGATGGATTCCTCTGTTGGTTATCACCTATATGCTGCTGATACCATTATATACGTAGGCAGTCAATCGATAACATTTATAGAAGCTACATTCTAATCAGCTTTTCAAGATCTACAGAGATATTTAATCCAGTCAAAACTTGTTCTCAGTGTCCAATAGTCACAAGCTATGGTATTTGTATTTGCCAGAAGTAAAAATGTATATCAAATGTTGAGCATTATGACTATTGGTCATACGATTTTGAAACATGTACATTACTACAGATACCTTGGGATATGGTTGGATGATAGATTGAAATGGGATACAAATATTGATTATTTAAGTAAAAATATTGCAGTGACATTGGGTGTATTATATAGATTCAGGCATTGTATGACTTTAGTACTTAGGACTCACAAAATAACTACATTTGTATTGCCATGGTTAAATTATGGAGATCTGATATTTGTTGGTGCATCCAAACAGGAATTATCAAAACTAGACACAATATATAACAGACTAGCAAGGTACATATTGAATGTCTCTCAAAAGATGCATACTGTAGATGTTTAATATATGAAGCCCTAAATTGGCCACATCTTAAAAAGCAAGAAAGGGAGGGCAATGAAGCCCAGTTGGTTGACTTGGGAGGTTAGGGAGGGGGTGAGTGCCAAGAGAGAGGCATTCCAGAGGTTCAAAATGTTAGGGAGGGGAGGAGACAAGGACATGTACACGAAGAAATCTAGAGAGGCCGCCAAACTAGTCAAAGCAGCCAAGACTTCCAGGGAGCTGAGGCAGGCAAAGGGTATTAAAAACTGAGAAAAGGATTTCTTCAGATACATAAGGGAAAGAATAAACAACAAGGACCAAACAGTGAGGATGAAAAAGGACAGGGGGTGGATGGAGAGAGAGGAGGATTAAGCAGAGGTATTAAATGAATACTTCTGTTCTGTATTCATGCAAGAGAAGATGGGGCAGGTACCACATGGGAAGGGTGGGGTAGGTAAAGGAAGGGGTGACAGATGTGAGGATTACTGAGGACAGGGTACTTGAAGGACTGAGGGAAATGAGGGTGTACAAGGCACCTGGGCCAGACAGCATTAACCCTAGGGTACTGAAGGATATGGCTGAGGTTCTGGCAGGGCCACTGGCTGACCTGTTCAATACCTCCCTGGACACAGGATGCATACCACTGGACTGGAGGATGGCCCATGTGCTACCCATCCACAAAGGTGACCCATAGGATGAACCAGAAAACTACAGGCCAGTGAGCCTCATGTCTATCGTGGGGAAACTCATGGACACAATCCTGAAAGAGAGGCTGATGACCTTTTTGATGGACAATGGACTCCAGGATGGGCATCAGCATGGATTTGTCTCAGGCAGATCCTGCCAGACCAGCTTCATTGAGTACTACGACTGGGTGACAAGGGAACTAAACAAGGGCCATGCAGTGGATGTCTTGTATTTGGATTTCAGTAAGGCCTTTGACTCTGTGCCACAAGGGAGGCCAGGGGGAAGCTGGAAGCTGTTGGGGTTGGAGAGAAGATGGCAAAATAGATAACAAATTGGCTAAGGGATAGAAAGTAGAGGCTAGTAGTGGGAAGGGAAATCTCAGCATCAAGGGCAGTGATGAGCAGAGTGCCACAGGAATCGGTGCTGGGGCCAGTGTTTGGGTTATTCATTACTGATCTCACATGAGATCCAAAGTAAGATCAGTCTGTTTGCAGACAACACAAAAATGGGGATGGTGGTTGATGACATTGAGGGATGGAAGGGGCTACAGAACAACCTAATTAAACTGTAGGAATGGTCAGAGACATGGCAGCTGGGGTTCAATGATAAGAAGTGCAAGGTTATGCACTTCAGAGCAAAGAAACACGGCAGGGGCTATCACCTGGTAGGGGTACAGTTGGGTAGTGCCATGGAGGGAAAGGACCTAGGGGTACTTATAATGGGGAGCATGAACAACTCTGCTCAGTGTAGGAGGGCAGCAGCGAAGGCCAGCAAGTTTCTGGGGTGCATATTGAGGGGAATCTCCTCCAGAAGTATGGAGGTAATCCTCCCCCTGTACAGGTCACTGGTAAGGCTGTACCTGGAGTACTGCATGGAATTATGGTGCCTGTACCTGAAGAAGGATATCAGATTGTTGGAGGGGGTGCAGCGTAGAGCGACAAAGATGATCCAGGGATTGGAGGGCAAGCCCTGTGAGGAAATGCTGAGCGAGCTAGGTATGTATTCCTTGGAGGAGAGGAGGGATGGGGGGGACATGATTGAGGCCTTTAAGTACTTGAAAGGGATAAACAAGACTCAAACAGAGGGGATCTTCCGATTAAGAAGAGGAAGGGACACGAGAGGGCACAGCCTCAGACTGGAGGGGGAAAGATTCAGGAGGGAGGTAACGAGACAGTTCTTCATGGAAAGGGTGGTGGGCAAGTGGAACACTCCAAAGCAGGAGGTGATGGCCTGTAAGACAGTGGGCAGTTTCAAGAGGGAATGGGACAGGATGAGTGTAAATCTAAGGAGAGGAGGAGTGGAAGGGGCAGCTGCAAGATGAGGGGCTAGCTGCAAAATCAGGCAGACTCGACAGACCGTGAGCCATATTTCTGCTGGCCTTTTTGCATGTTCGTATGTTAGTATTTTGCACTCTGGCCTATACATTTAAATGATACAAGTACAAGGTTCCAGATTATATACTGGATATATTGCACATAATATACATTAAAAAGAGGACTCAGATCTATGGACGGTTTAGAATACATTTAGTCAAATTGCAGGTTAGAAATTGGTAGAGCACCCTTTTTTAATTTGGGTCCCCACATATAGAATTCCATGCCTATTGTACTTAGATCATTATGTATGAATAGCTATCTAGGAGCAATAAAACAGTGGTTTTTAACAAAAGCACAAATTAATTTAAAGATCAAATGCCACATATTTAAGAAAAATTTGCATTCACTTGAATTCAAGTCCTTGTGTCATAAGAGTTTCCTGAAAATATCATGTTGTTTGGTTTTGTGGGTTTCTTTAAATCAGCATCTGTTAATGTGCTTTTCTCCAGAAATTGAAAACAGTGAAGATTTTTCTGTCCCAATCAGTGACCGTTGACATCATTTTTGTCTAGCTAATTGATTCAGCAATTAAGTCCCTGATTGACTGAAGAAGCTGTAGCAGTTCCCAGTCAGAGCAGTCTGTAGAGCTAATTGTTTTCACTCATAGTTTGTTATTAACCCATCAGGTCTGTGTTTAGATAGATTAGCTTAAAATCTTTCATTTTGTTCTGATCATTAGAGTTTCAATGCTGAACTGAAGTGGTATGAATGCATGCCTGTGAGAATTTAAATTACCTTGTCTGTATGACACCTGTCAGTTTCTTTTCATCAAAAGTCTGCTTTGTTTTCTGGCTATAAAATAAATCTAAAGTTTGTTAATTTATAGAAATAGTGTGTCCTTGATGCAGCCTCCAAAAGTAGGTTCATGTGAGAACAATTTTGTTTTTATGTCAGATTGGCAAACAGTTGTCTGCCACACTCAGCTATTTCAGGAACATGTAATGTATGGACTCACAAAATTCAGTTCTTTGAGGGTTTCTGTGTGAAAATACATCATGTATGCATATAACTAGAAATACTATGTGGCATCCTGATGCCCCTGTCTCCTCCTCTACAGTTGCTGCCCCTTTTCCCTGCTCCACAAACCCCTTGTCTCCTGTCCCCATTTGAGGTTGCTGCACCCCGCTGCTTACTGTCTTCTACACACAGTCAGGTCTGCTGCCTCCTGCACAACCAGTTGAGGCTGCTGCACCCTGCTTTCCTCTGTCCCCCACCCCCACAGTCAGGGCCAATGCACCCTATTGCTCCCTGTTCCTGTCTCCACAGTCAGGGTTGCTGTGCTATGCTAAGCCCTAGAGTCCCATGTCCCCTGCCTTCACAGTTGGTGCTGTTGCACAATGCTGCCCCAGGCCACCAGAGGTGGGGTATTTGCTGCACCTACTACCCACATCCATTGCTCCAACTAGGCTAGGCTGCTGCATCAAACACACCCTGTACCACAGTCAGGGCTACTGTACCCTGATCCCCCCCCCCGCAGTGTCCTGCCACGTGGTCAAGGCATCTGTACCATGCTCTCCTCTGTCTCTGTCACCACATCCAAGGCTGCTGCACCATGCGCCTGTCTACACAGTCAAGACTGCTGTGGCTTGCTGTACCCTACAGCCCCACAGCCCCATGTCTACACAGTTAGGGCTGCTGCTCCATACTGCCACTCACCATAAGACAAGGCAGAGCATGTGCTGCACCCTGTCCCCTTCCACCACAGTTGAGGCAACTTCTGCCTGTTCCCCCTTTCCACCAGAGTCAGATCCTTTGCTACACCCTGCTGCCCATGTCCCTTGCCCCAAACAGGTATGTCTACTGCATCTGTCCCACAGTTTGAGCTGCTGTACCCTGATGCCTCCCCTGTCTCCTGTCCAAAAGTGAGGGCTGCTTTACCCTGCTACTCTCTGCTTCCCACTCTATAACACAAGATGAACATAGGATTTTTTTTTTCTTTTGAGCAGTTTGGGCAGTGTAACAAAGGTTCTGACTCTGGTAGCAGGGAGCAGCATGGTGCACAAGACCTGACAGTCACATTGCTGGGGGGAGATGGGAAGAAGTTCCGGGCCTCACTAAAGAGCCTTATTGGAACCAGTGACAGGTCCCATCCATCCATGCTACACCACAATGATGAGGTTATCCTCGAAGAAGCCACAATGGCCAGTATCTTTAATAAGGCATTCACTGACTACAGCGCAGTGCTCCGGCCCAGACCAGAAGCTCAACTTAGTGGAAAACTGACAGCTTGCCATTCACCCACCCCTGCCGGCATTAAGACCTGTCCAACCTTTTACTTTCACCAGGTAACCATCAAGAAAATATCTAACAAAAGTCCTTGGGAAAACTAGGATTGGAGGTGATGGTATTGACATGAAACTGATTTCTATCACCCTACCAGAGGTCATCGTTTCCATTACTAAGCTGTTCAACTTGCCCCTACACCTGTCCACCTTCCCCTCTATCTGGAAAATCGCTTTGGTCACACTCATGCATAAAGGAGGGGATTAGTCTCTGGTGTCCAATTTCAGACTCATTTGAATCTCATCCCCTCTGTCTAAAGCATTAGAGAGAATAATTGCAGATCAACTTAAGGACCATCTGCACAAATACAACCTTCTCTCCTACCAACAACATGGATTCCACAAGCTGCATTGCACTAATACTGCACTAATTGACTTCACTGGCTATGTACATGAGGCACTTGTCCAGGGCCACCTGGTAAGGGGGGCAATCTTTATAGACCTGACCAAGGCATTCAACCTTGTGGACTACCAGCTGCTGCTCCACAGGTTAACCTGCGTTGGGCTGTCCTCCAACACGGTCAGGTGGTTCTCTAGTTACCTCTTCGGGAGATCACAGAAAGTAAAAATCAACGGCACACTCTCTGACTCCTGCAAAGTCACAGTAGGGGTCCCCCAGGGTTCCATCTTGGGCCCTCTCCTGTTCAGACTCTTTTTGAACAACCTTCCTGATGCTTTCCCTACTTCTGAGACTATACTATACGCAGACGACATGGCCATTTCCTCTCATAACACTGACCAAGTAGCCCTCACTAGGGAGTTGCAGCACAGATCTGACCTCCTACAGAACTGGTTCAAAGATAGCATGCTTGTCCTTAACAGCAAAACAAAAAGATAATGCTCCTTGCCAGGTGCCAAAAGAGGCAATCTACTGCACCCCTATTTATCACCTGTTACCCTAACACCACCTTGGAACAGGTGTCATCATTTTGGTACCTTGGAATCACATTAGACTAGTCCCTCTCATCCGCAATATCACCACTGCAGTCAACAGGAGATTTAGGGCCACTTATAGACTCAGATTCTGCCTCACACCTGAGGCCAGGCTCCTGGCTGTTACAGGTATGGTTCTACCCATCCTAGACTATAGAAACATGACATATGGTTCAGCCACCAATATGAGCTTACTCAGAGTACACAACACCCTCAATAATGCCTGTAAATTTGTATAAGGTGCTGTCCGACTAACACAGATGTGCGACCTATACATCAGGATTAAATGGCTTCCTCTCATGGATTGCATCAAGCTCTGTTCCTGCCTTCTAGGGAAGAAGGTCCTCCTAGGATTAGCACCCCCCCCTTCAAGCCTTATTCTGCCCTACACCTACTGCCCATGCTACAAGGAGTGTTATCAAACAAGCACTAGCAGTCCCATTCAGGAGAACCACCCTGGGGAGACAAGCCTTTGGGTCAGGGCTCCCACCTGGTTAAATTATTTTACTATCTCCACCACAAGCCTCACTCAACTCGGCCCCTTTACATCCAAGCTTCAGAATACAATCTCCCCTTTGGAATGCTGCTTCTATAACACCTTACCTTGCAAGTGTCAACCTCCAGTACCCCAGGGCCAAGCCCCCTGTTCGCCGCTTATTGATCTATTGTTCCATGAAATACTCTACCCCAACTGCACTGGTTCACCTGCCTTGAACCCCCCCAAGTCCCCTCTCAAATGGGCCCTCTGCTGCCTCCCCTACACCCTCCCTCCTTTCCACCCATTCAATGTGCTTTTAATGGTGCCATTCCTCCCACTCTAAAGTATTGTCCCCTACCTGACTCTTTCCCTTGGCCCTTGACCCTGAAGCATACTCTCCCAATGGCTGTACTGTACAGGGGTCCTCAGTCATCCTGCTAGGATACTGACACTTTTGTCTTAGCTACGTTCTCTCATTGCTGGTGTCTATGCATATGTTAATTGATGCACTTTATTACAGATGCTGCTAAGGAAATTGTACTACCTGTGTACCCTGTACCCTCGATTTGATTATGTTATATTATGTTATGCATTCTTCTATTTTTTTAACCCATAGTGATTACTGTATTTTGCTGTTTGTTGGTTGCTGACAATGCCTCTGGCTACTACCGTCTCCTACTCATGTCTGTGCTTCCCTGTCTATGTTCTGATGAGGATTCTTTGTAAAAGAGCTTTTAGCTCAAAGGTTGTAATTCTGGCTTCTCAATAAATAAAAGAAAAATAAATACATTTGTTTGGTGTGTGGGCCAAATCTCAGGTCCATTAAGCACTGTTTAAAACATATGTTTTTATCCTTTTTTTCTTCTTTTTAGTTGTATTAGGATGTAGAAGTCTATATATGTTTATCTTTATCATGATTATAATTTGTCATGTGTTTAAATGTTGTTTGTAATTTAAATTATTGGTACAGTATTAGGATCTTGCTGAAAATAAACCTTGGCTCAGTTGAGTTGTCCTATTCATTTCATGAAAATGAATAAAAGTTTTACAACTGCTACTACTACTATTACAAGCCATGGAGAAACCCATTTAAAGCTGCCAGCCAAAGGGTGCAAGTAGATCCTCATATCGTGGGTACTGAAGTAAGGCACAATTAAGCTAAATGGTATACAGTTTGATGGTGTGGGGCTGGCCATTGTGCAGTCAATAGCATTGCCAGCACAGGTAGCAACCATATGCAGAAGGGCAAGAAAGGTAGTTGTACACCAGGAAAAGTTACACAACAGGAGAAGAAAAATGGGGTAGGGGAGTCAGTGAAGAAGGAGGTTAAAAAGCACAATCTAGAGATGCACCTCTGGCAATGGCAAGGAAGAGTCTAGGAAAAGGTATGGGAAGGAGAGTGGGGAAAGAGTGCTATACTAATCCATCTTGTTACAATACAGGAGTACTCAAAGCTGCCAGACAAATTCTTAGAAAGGAGGGAGTGTAAATAAAACCTGTAAAGGATTACCTTACTAGGATTTGTGTACCTCACTAGCAGTGTCAGTGGTTCAGCAGGGTGCACACTTGCCTCTGAGACCAGAAGATCAGAAGGCTGTGGGCTCTACCCCACACTTGGCACTTAGGTTAAATCCCACTGTGGTGCAGCATGGGGAAGGGGTTGCTGCACTCCTGAGGTGCTGTGTTTTAGATGAGACATTGAACTGAGGTTCCAGTTGCCTGTTCTGGTAGTATTTCAGGTGGATGTTAAAGATCCCATGGCACTTCTTGAAAAGAGTAAAGGAATTTCCCTGGTGTACTGGTCAAATTTCCCTCATTCACTAAAAATATCACCAACAGCTTAAACTAGTTCAATGTCAGCTGTCATCCATGTGTATTTCTCTCCCCCAGGACAAGACTGAAAATAAGCAGAATTGTCTAGTCCACCTTTCCCAGTCAACAAAAATGAAACAAATACATAAATTACATAAGAAGGGCTATATCTGTTGCCGCCCCCTCCCTAGAGTAGAAAGGATGTAGAAAGGAGAAAGGATGCTAAAATGAGAAGCCATTCTTCCTGGGATGGCAGTGTCCTGATCAAGTAATAAGGAGAATGGTAAGTGGAAGTCATCTAGTATGCATCCAGTATAAATGGGGAACTCCAGTTTATCCAAACTCTCCACCCCCAAAAGCCCCATCATCTGGTTAAGTAGTTTGCAAACAGAAAAAACTGTAAGTGTTGCACTTACTTTATATCATTTTGATAATCTCTGCCATCAGTTAACATGGCAGGTGCAGTGCAGATTTATCTTTTGTTAGAGTACAGCACTACACCACTCACTTGTATTGAGAATGATACAAGGGAGTGGTATGGCTCTGCACTCTAACACAAGACGGCACCGCGCTGCACCTGCCATGTTATCTGATGATGGAGTTCATGAAAATTATATAATGTAGGTGCAAGCACTTAGAATTTTTTCTGTTTGCAAAAATCCCAACCGGGTGTGTGTGTGTGTGTGTGTGTGTGTGTGTGTGTGTGTGTGTGTCTGTGTCTGTGTGTCTGTGTGTCTGTGTAAGGCCTTAGGGTGTGGGGAGTTTGGATATATTGGAGGTCCCCTTTAAGAAGATGTCCTTTGCACCACCAGCAGACTTTATTACAAGGCCTCTGAGAAGAGGGAAGAAAAAAAGGCATCCTCAGCTTTGCAGAGTTGTAGTTGGGATATGCACTGTGCAGAGCTGTCCCACAATGCACTACAGTTTCAATCATAGATGCATTCAGATATTTCCAGATATTCCACAATATATCTAAATACATGCTCTCTGATTCTTTCTGGTGGCCCAGAGTGGTACTACAGGCAGTCATGGAATTCCTCTAGAGATATCAGAAATTTCATGAAATATCTGCCCATGTCTGACTGAAACTTTGTACCAGTTAGAATGAAGTAGATCAGTGCAAGAATATATAACATCATGGCTAAGGATGGGAAGGGTTAGTCAGCCAACATTCACACCTCAGTTTGCATTCATGATGGTACTATTAACATGCACCCTGTATGCGGGGGTGGGTGCAGGAGAATGTGGAGATGGGGAAGGAAGGGGAGGAGGAGGGAGAGAGAGAGACAGAGTAAGAAGGGGGGTTATGAGATCTGGTATGACATCTGAGGTAGTGGTACTGTCTGATGTCACTTTAACACTACATTGTAATCCACCCATGATTCTGAGGGGAGATTTGGTGGCTGACAGGAGTTAAAAAAACACCCAGGGAGCCAGGAGATTTGGAGCACTATATGCAAGGTGCAGACAATGACCTTAGGGCAAATTGTCTCAGAAAGCATGCACACATTGTTCCAGTCAGACAGCCTTGTAGCTCTGCAATGGGGAAAAGAAAAGCAAAAAGGGCACTCATCAGCTGTAGCTGTAGCTGATAAAAAACGTTGTTATATCCAGCAGCCTTGACTAGAGATCATCCTCAGAACTGCTTGGTGCAGTACATGCAATAACTGGAAAGCCTTACTTTGGGAAGGAACTATTTGAGGTGGCGAAGCAGTCACTGTCATGATCTTGGCCTGTTGCACTGGGTGACTTGAAATGTGGTCAGTAGGAGATGCAAGCCAGTTTGTATATTAGAAGTTCTGGATGGGTAAATTGGTTGCAAGTGACAGGCTGTTGGAGGGGGGAGAAGATGGGAATCCTTTCTGATGGTTTTAAGATTGGTGCCATGAATTAAAATCAGTTTCCAATTTCTCTGCCTTGTGTTGTGTTCAGCTCTGGTCCCTGTTCTGTTGGATCCTATGATGTTACCTGACAGTTGCCCACTACCACTAGCACCAGCTGGGGAGCAGGGTGCCTAAGTGTCCATTTGTTTTGGGGTATCTATGGGTTGGTGCACATGCTGGACACCCTCAGTGAAGTTGTAATCTGATTAGATTTACTTAATAAGCTGGCCCAGTGCATCTGGAGCGTTGAAGTCTTAAACAGTTCCATTAAACTGAATACAGAGCATGGCAGGGTATCATACTGCTGCTCAGACCCCACTTGACCCAATTTCCATTCCAACCCACTGAATGCCCTTTGGTGGTGAGATAACTCTGTAGAAAAATGTTTGGAAAACTGGATGTGATAACCATCCCATCACAGCAGGCCCCTTTCTCTCTCTAATCTCAAGCTGTTTTCCTTTACAGTGTACTGAAGTAGTTTTAGTAGTATGGGCTACAGCCTTTCTCCAATCTAGGGCCACGGTACTAGAGAGTGGTAGGTGTGCTGTAGCTTGAGGAGGGGACAGCTGGGACTGTTGAGTAGATACAGGATTAACCACTGGAGAAAACTGATCATGTCCACTCCCTCTGTTCCCTCCAGCAAGCCCACTAAGCAGAGGTTGTTGCGCTTTGCATGGATTTACAGGTTGTCAACTTTTGAGAGCAGATATTTCATGACTCAGTCCTGCTGTCCGAGTCAGGCCTGGGTGTCATCCTCTTTGCTGTCTGGGAGATAGAGTTTGTGTTCAGTGGGGTTGACACTGAGGCCCATAACTTGCTATCAGTACTATCATTTTGTTTCATGTTGAGATGTTTTGTATGTGTATTGCGATTTTAACTATTGTTAAGGTGCCTTGGTTTTTTGAAAGGCGCCATACAAATAAAATGTATTTATTATTATATTATTATTACAGTTTTTCATTCATCTGAGATGCTGCAATTTTCTATCTGCGGTGCCCTTTTAGTTTTGAGTGAGCATGACATAGACATGTGCCATCTCAGAAGGTCTAGTCATTTGGCGAGACATCCTAAAAGCAGTTATTTTTTGCAGGTACTGTGTTGGCAACCCACCATAGAGCTGCACGCACACAAGAGCCACAGGCCAGAGAAGGAAAGTGAGTAAGGAAAAGTGCAATCGGACACTATGACATGTCACTCCTGCTGTGCCATTTGGGATTTTACAAGACAGGTACCAACTGATGTAACAAGGTATGAGCTAGCCGATTTGGTTATTTTTAACCAAGGTTCATTATGGTGTGTGCATGGATTCTGCAGGATAGCATTCATGGCAAAGCCCAGTCAGTAGCTTAAGCTGCCAACTTGCCAGTGGCTAGTCATACCCCAACCTAAATATTATATTTGATTATCAACTGAAGAATGGAATCTATTTTGATCCGTCTGATTATAACATTGTCAAACTCAGAATTTTGTCTTGAATTAGACCTCTTTTACATGATATGATACTTGGCAGGCACAGAAAATATTGAACCTAGTTGTGGAATGACAATTTGTTGTTTTGTGTACAGTACTAGCCTGTGACGTGATGCAGAATATTCTAATATATCATGATATACTTCTGGAAATCCCATTCTTTCAATTGGAGTTTTGTATTTCCTGATATAGTCAGATATAATGTACTCCTTGTTTCTGGAGATCACTGTAAGCACAATGTCATATGATTTGACCTCGACATTCTCAAAATAGCTGTTCTTTTTTTAAAGTATGGGCTATACTGTTTTTCATAGAGTATTGTGAAAAGCATTGATTTGGCATGTGTCTCAAAGTACTATAGTTTACTTTTCCAAACAGTATGACTTCTAGTTGCCAAATGAGGGGTTACCCCCAAACAGTATAGCTCTAGTAAAGCAAACTGTAGATTCATAGAAGGCATACGAGTTCAACAGGCCAAGGCCCTTTAAAGAACTCGCCACCCATGTAATCACGGGTGTAAATCATATTTTTTTTCACCCATGTATTGATCGAGTCTGGCTTTGAAGATGTTGATATTTGCACTTGAGACAACCTGGGGTGGCAGGCTATTCCACAACCCCACAACCATCTGTGTAAAAAAGCTGCTTCTCTTAGTTTTTCTCAGTAAGTCCCCTTTTATCTTACAACCATTACTTCTTGTATTAGTTGTGCCCTCATTCAATGTCAACCCAATAGTCACCCTAAGGTAATCATTGTTTACTGCTTTATATGTTAGGCACAGGTCACCTCTAGTCTGCCTGTATCTAGCTGAGAACAAGTTCAATGCCCTGAGTCTTCTATCATAGCCCATATTTTTCAAGGGCTTTATCTTCCTGGTAATTTTCCTCTGCACCCCCTCTATAAGTTTACAGCCTCTCCTTGTATGTGGTAAGTTAAACTGGGAACAGTATTCCAGGTGCAGGTGCACAAGACTAGAGTTGAGAGGCACTAGCACTTCCTGTTCCCTACTGTTTATATTAGCAAAGATCGATCCTATAATTTTGTGGCATTTCTTAACTTTAAATATGGTATTCCTAACAAAGTTAAGATCTTTCATTATTAGTGTGCCTAGAACTTTTTCTTCTGTGGTTGCCTGCAATGTAGTATTACCTAATTTATAATTTGCAGGTAGGTTGTTTTTCCCCAGATGCATTACCTTACATAGTATGCATACTTGTACTCTATCTCATTAAACATGGAAGTCTAGCATTTTAACACCTTAAACCTGCTGTCTGACTTTCCAGTATCAGTGTACATAGGTGTTACCACTACTTACTTGCTGTCAGTGCACCTTTTATATCAGATATGCCTAGTTAGATGCCCAAATTAGATGCAAACAGCCACATAATGACTGCATATTAGATTAAGGCAGAAGTGGACTTATAGGCATTGTTTAGATCTAGGACTGGAACTTCTGATTTTTGATGAGGGTCCTGTGATATCTAACAATCACATACATTGGAGGCTAATGCCTAAAGTTATTTAAACAGTCAGTCCCTGTTTTCTGTTTCGAGTTCAGTGAAGCAAATACTAGGGGTTTCATCTCGGTTCTTAGGTCAATGGAAGGAAATGAAACAAAATCACAACATACAATATGCTCTATAATAATTTTGTTTGAAAGAACAGAGATTAAATTACTTTCTCACATCAGTAGAATTGGTCTGTACATACAGGCCAGTACTGGAGTGCACTGGTAGTGCACTGTGGTAAAGCCCAAAATGTTCTCCCCAATGTCATCAAGCCTTTTCAAAATCTGGGGCAGCAGATTTGAAAGAAAAAAATTACAAGAAGGTGCCACATTTTTAATTTACTCTGTAAAATGTTGCATTTAACTAAGTAGAACTTGAAAAATGTTTCACTTAGCTCTTATGATAAAACTTTACAGATTACTGCCAGTATTTATAGAAGAAATTTAATTAAACTGTATTAATTTAATTATTTTACCATGGATTTAGACTTTGCAGTAGTCTCCCAATTAAGTAGTAATTTATAAGCAAATGACATTTAATTAAGCAGCAAATAATTTCAGCATTTTTAGAAAACAACTTAATATCTGAGAAATGAGCTTAACAGTATTGTTTATAGAGCATGAAAAAGAGTATTAACTTTCTGAAGGCAACATGTTGTGTATTAAATTAATCACATCAGTATGCAATGAGTATGAAAAAAACAATCATCATATTACTGCTGCTTCCTTTGAGGGTTGCCATTACACCCAGGCATATTAGGCAACTATCCATTGGCAATAACTCAGAGAATGCACCATACATGCTTTGCTTTTTGTGTTGTCTGTCCTCCACTGCCAATATTTTAAATATATTTGATGTTTAGAGAACTACTTACTGTGTCAAATGATGTCATTAAAACATATATCAAATGCTAGGAAAGGGCACCAACTCAGTTTACATGGTGACAGTTTGTAGGCTATAGCCTAGATATTCAAAGGGGTTGCACCTGGTGCAACTTGTGCCAGTGCAACCCCAGAAATGCACCCGGGGCAATATTCAAAAGAGGGAACTGGGCAGTGCAATTCCTGATGCGCTGGGGCACAAAGATAATATATGCGGCACATCTCTAGGGGGCGTGCCCATACATTTGGGGCACATCCCGATATTCAGCACAGGATGTGTGGCGCATATGCCTGCCCAACCTTGGGATGTGCTGCATACCAATGCACAAAGTTGAGCCTGAAAAATAAGGCTCAAATGGTGGCCACCCACAGGTGAGCTGCTGTAATGCAAGGTGCATCACAGCAGCCGCAAGGCCATGGATGGCCTCCCCCCAGTACACTGTTCACAAGCACCCTATAATGTCCTTGGTAGTCCAGTGGTACCCCGTCTGTCCCATAGTGCTGATCACCTGAACTATATTAGTATAAATGCCCTAGTAGTCTAGTAGTTCCCCCCACCTCTCTCATAGCTCTGATTGGCCGAAATAAAGTATAATAAAAGCCCTGGTGGTTCAGTGGTTCCCCCAGCTCCATCCCAGAACACGGGTCACCCGTAAGTGTGCATAATAAGTTTCTGGAAGTCTAGTAATATGTAAATGAAAGATTTTGTTCACAATTCATAAATATGTGAATGAAAGACTTCATTCACATATATGTGAATGACTATTACAGTATTCACTGCAAGCCCATTGGTCCACAGTGTGGACCAATGGGCTTGCAGCTGATATGGTAAGCTGTCATTCGGCAGACAGCTGCAGAGATATGCGTGTGGGTTTGCTGTTGCCTGCCAGTGATGGGGGTAGTGCTGTGTGGCAAGGGGTCCTGTGTGGGTGGGGGGTGTCACTGGACCACCAGAGAATTATTTACATTGATTTTATGGGTAATCCAAGATTCAGGTGGGGTGGGGGTTACCACTAGACTACCAGGGACTTATTATCTGCAATTATGGGTGATTGGTGTTCTTGGATGGGGCAGAGGGAACCACTGGACCACCAGGGCATTTATTATACTTTATTTCAGCAGATTGGAGCTACCGTAGGGGTGGGGGTACAACTAAACTAACAGGGAATTATAACATTGTTATTTTATGGGGATCAGAGCTATGGGAGGGGTGGGAGGACCACTATACTACCGGGGAATTATGACACTGTTTTGTTTTGGGGATTGGGCCTATGGGGAGGATGTGGGGTGCCACGAGACCCCCTCTGGCAGCACTGCATGCTGTGCAGGGCCCCATGCACGGTTTGCTGGCCTGCCCTGCACAACACATGCAAATGGGGTCATAATGACATGCAAATGGACCCTTTTGCACCTTGTGTGTCTTATGGCTCCATTTTCATACTGCTGACTGAAGATCAGGAATCTTATTTATTTATTTAGTTAGTTTTTGTTAATCGGGTAAGTGCGCTAGCCAACACAATGACTATTTTCAGGCATGACCCGGGAGATTACAACATAATGAACGGGTACAAGAACATTTTGAACAGGGAGAGAAGCAAATAATACATTATACAAGGAAGTGAGCAAATGTACACAATGTACAAACTTTGAGGGAACTAATTCAACATAACAGAGGTAGTAGGTAGCATTACAGGTTCTCATGTGGTGAAAATAGATTTGTCGTGGTACAATTGGAGGGAAACAGAAAGCATAACAGTAAACCATGGTAGGCAAGACAAGTAGCAATTGTTGAGGGGATAAACACAGGATAATTCAAGCAAATACAGTCTGTATAGAATCGGGTGTCAGGTCTAACTCTAAAAAATAAGGTCTATAGGATTAAAGTGGGGGAGGAGGGCAGGAGGAGTAAGGTAATATAATGACAAGAGGGTAAGGGAAGGAAGACAGAGTAGCAGGAGTAAGGGTGAAAAGGCAGAGGACCAGGCAAGAGAGAGACAGGACAGAGGGATCATAGCAGGAAGCAGGAGTAGGGAAGGACATGTATAGGAGGGAGGTGAGAAGGTAGAGGACCAGGCAAGAAAGAGACAAGACAGAGGGATCATGGCATGAAAGAGTTAGAGCGGAGATACAGGAGGAGGGAGATAGGGTTTTGAGAGATAGGAGAAACATCACGGGCAGGCAAGCCTATAGGACTTAGAGAAATGAGGCCAAGACATATACAGAGAGGAATAGAAAAGGAATGAGAGAGCACTGGGGCTTGCCATATAATCAGGACCTTCAGGTGGGATCAAAGCAAGTGCAGGGGCCAGTACACGATAGATAACAGCAAAGCTCATTCTTGAAACACCAATGAGACCCAGCCGATTTGAGTTCAGGGGGAAGAATATTCCAGAACTGGGGAGCCGCACACTTCAAAGCCCCAGTGCCTTTTGTGGTAGAGCATCTTGGAACTTGGAGTACAGAGTTGTCAGCAGACCTCAGACTGTGCGGGACTGAGTGGGGAATTAGAAGCTCTGCCAGAGATTTTGGTGTTTCAAGCCTTACAATAGAGTCAGTAAGGGAACCCAGATAATATTGCCTTGTTGCCATGGGGGAGAGCCATCCTAGGTCATCATAAAGCTGACAGCGGTGCTTTTCTCTTGAGGAGGAGGATGCATATCGACATATGTTACTGTAAGTGACATCCCATTTCTGAATGGCAGTTTTGTGAGCACTAGAGAGGATGGGAGCACTGTAGGTTAGGAAAGGTAGCAGTATACCCCTAGCAATGGCTTTTTTAGCAGATGGCGTTAGCAGGTAACCAGATTTTTATGCTGCACCAAGTTTGCTATTTATAGCCTTGCAGATGGATTGAATGTGCAGGCTCAGATCAAAGGATTGGTCGAGCAGGACACCAAGACAGTTAAAAGATGAGACAGTTTCAAGTTTTGAATCCCCTAAGTCATGGACTGTAAGGGAGGAGGGGCACCTATGAAGTTGAGGGGCAGAGCCAAAAAGCATGACCTTAGTTTTCTTCATGTTTAGGACCAGTTTAAGTTCGTACAGCCAGTTCTGTATATTTTTGAAATCAGTTGAGAGTGCCAAGTTTAGATTGTCCACTTTGTTATCGCTGGTATAAATGACAAGATCATCTGCGTACAAGAGAGATGAGCAATTTTTCAATCTGCGCACAATGTAACGCTATTGTGCTGGTGCAGTTCCCATTCCTGGTCTTCAGCCCTGTCTAGTGGGGGGATGGGTCAGCACATCATATTTGCACAGGGTGCATTACCTGATGTATTTAGAGGAGATGCGCCATGGCTCATCTCTTTTGAATATATCCCTGAGTTGCACCAGCACAACTCAGTTGCACTGCACCACCACGTGCACCATTGCCTTGCACATTTCTGAATATTGGGACCTATGTCTAAATTGGCATCCATGAATGCAGTATATTGCAAACAGTTTCAAGATAGTGTTGGGAGTGGACCCCCACCAAAGGAATTATAGCTTCATGGAAATGAAAAAAAGTTCAGTTTTTTGGCCTATGACAGAACTCTTCTGTGAACTACGGCAGAGAGAATTGTGAGGGTGGGATTGTTTCATGAAATTTGATTCCTGCAACTTAGAAACTTGTACTTTTGCTCAGATAATGTTTTTTCAGTGTTTCTAGGAGCCCTTAGTAGCAGAACTCAACAGTTGTAAGCTACTTAAGAGAGTGTTCAAGTTTGACTTTTTAAGTACCAGAGTTTCCTCCCCATTTTTTCCACACCAAGGCCCGCTGACAAAATGCCCAGCTGAGTTAAGTGTATAAGCCATATGTGTATTTACAAAATAATTTGAAATGAACAGGATACAAACAAGCAGAATGTTTGCATAGATATGAATCATTCTTCTTTACCCCCCTCCCCATGCCAGCAGACAGGGGTTCACCTCTTCTGGTCCCTTTCTCATGAAAAGAACAGCCTTGTTGAAACTTCATCTACATTTTGGTGCTCTTAAAATTCTTACCATTTACCCCTACTATGCCATCCACTTTACTGGGCTTCTACCTACCTTGTAACACCTTTTTGAATCTAGCAGTTCAGAGGCGGGTCCATAGCTCATTTCTTTTCAATCTTTATTATATAATAACAAATATAAAATAAGAAACATAAAAAAAAAAAAGGGGCTTCTAGCCACTTTTGTGAAGCCCATCATTTATAATACAAAATGTTGCTGGTACTGGAGTGGGGGGCACCATCTAGAGCCCAGCTATCAACAACCCCCCATATATTAACGCTAACAGTCAGAATGCTTTGTCTGACATTTCTGTGGCAACCATCAGGCACCTGCTGGGTGGTAGTGTGCTAACTGTGAACTGCTGCTTCAAGCCAGTAGCTGACCCCTCCCCCTCAATCAGAGTGTGACAAGCCAGATAGGAGGCTGTCACTTGGCTCAAAGTTTGTTATTGCAAGACTCAGGAGATGTCTGAGCCACAAGCTATGTCAGCTAGAAGACCAGGTGTCTACACTGCTTTATTTCATGTTAAGCCCAATAATTGATTCTTAAAAGAACAAGCATTTGTCAATGCTAAAAGTTCGCTGTGTTAGTTAAGGAACAGCAAGAGGAGGCGCTCCATAGCGTTTAATGGGGGCAATTTGTAAAAGCTTGTTTCCAGTGACAATTTTGTCAAAGAAAGGCAGTCGCTTAACTAACAAGGACCTTCTTAGGTAAGCAACTGCATTTCTTTGACAAAATCATCATTGGAAAGTATAACAAGCATTTGTCAATGTCGAATGTTTGCTTGCTGGCATTGGCATTGGTAGTGCAGGAGTTAGAGAGACGCATAATAAGAATGGCAGTGAAGTACTGAACTGACACTAACCCCACCTCCATCCTGCAGAGACTGACAGGCACTGAGGGTGTACCTTTAAGTTGTTGGCCATAACGCTCAGACCATTTCATCTCACCCTACCCTGCAGACACTGACAGGTGTCGCAGAGTGCCTTTGGATCTTGGGGACTTATGCTCACCCCATTTCATAAGTAAATATGCTGAGATGGGTGCAGTATAGGAGAATGGGGTGAACATTGGGGTTGATGACCCCAAGGCACACCTCGATCCCTGCCACTGGCTGCAGGGTGGGGGTGGAATGGTATGAGCATTATGGACAACGATCCCAAGTCACACCCCCAATGCTCCAAATTTTCAACATGGGCTTTTTGTGACCCAACCTCATGAACAGTGGCACCATCATTTCATTACTCAATCCAGAAAAGTGATTTTGCACAGCGACTGTGCTATTTGGCACCATAGATGTAAAAACACATTTTGGGCTGGATGAAAAATGACAACTGTACTGTTCATGAGATGGTGTAAAAAATGGCAATGTTGAAAATTTGGAGTAAAAATATGAAAAACTGGTGAAGTTACAATCATGCGTAGAAACTGTGCAATGCATGCCTGTAACAATTATTTTTTGGAACTTTTTCACCAAATTTTCAAAATGGCCATTTGTGGACCTCACCTCATGAGCAGTGGCACTGTGATTTTGTTAATCTGTCCCTAAAGCTGATTTCCCACAGTGACCGTGCCATTATGCACCACAGGTGTGAAAGCACGTTTCAGGCAGGATGTGAAACATGACAGTTGTACTGTTCATAAGGAGGTGTACAAAAATGGCAATGTAGAATATCTGGAGTGAAAAATTTAAAAATTGGTGAAGTTACGAGCGTGCATAGAAAGTGTGCAATGCATGCTTGTAACACAGTCATTTTTTGGAATTTTTTCACCAGATTTGCAACATGAGCATTTTTGGACCTTTCCTGATGAACTGTGGCACTGTCTTTTCATTAATTTGTCCCAAAAGGTGATTCTGGGCAGTGACCTCGAAATCACCTTTCAGGACTCAGAAATGAAATGACAATGCAAGTGTTCATGAGGTGGGGTCCCAAGAACCCCGTGTTGAAAATTTGGTGCCAAAAGTTCTAACAATGGCTGAGATATCAACCTAAGCTGAAACCCCACTCCCCCAATTGACTCCTGTTACAGGGCTTACTGTGATTTTCTTCAGTTTGTGGTCTGCTTTTGAAGAGTGCAAATATGTCCCAGTCCACAGAAGATCACTGCTCCCAATCTCTATAGGCAAGTATGGGGTGGGGGTGGGTGCAGGGAGGTGGGTCCACAGAGGGAGGGTCGGGATGGGGAGGGTGATGGGTGAAACAACAAAGGACTGTTTTCTTTTTTGCCTACAGATAAAAAAAATAATTTTGGCACACTGGGATGGGCTCTCAGTGTGCCCCATTAGTATGGGAGGGGGCCTGATGCTGACAGGGATTGGGCACCCCCATTGGCAAAGAAACTGAGCTGGGGAGGTGGGGGCCTCCAACACTAGAAGTGGTCATCCCGGTGTCTGGAAAATATGAAAACTGTCTCGGCAGACTGGGCTGGGCTCCCAGTGTGCCACAATGTAGAGGGGGATACATGCCCACATGGGGATTGGGCACCTGAGGTCAGCTTTCCTGGGGAGTGTGTGGTTTCTGCACATGTGCAGAAGTAGTGGTGCTACTGTGCATGAGTGGAATCAGCTGCATTCCACACATATTTGTTCTATGACCAAACAGCAATCAGCTTCCTTTGAAGTTGTTGCACACACTACTTATACCGTGTCAGTATAAAATATAATATATAAATATATTAGAGGAAAAAACTCAGTTTATTACATCAGTTAGGGTTGTTCCACAGTGACAAAAGTGAAGAAATTCAGTGTTAGGGTTGAAAGCCCCCCTTGGACTCCTGCAGCCCACCCCCCCAACCAGCATCGGGATGCACGTTGGGGTCGTTAGTCTAACTCTCACCCCATCACATGTGTAAAGAAGCTGAGGAATAGGAGAATGGGGTGAGAGTTAGGACTGATGATCCCAATGCACACCCTGATGCTGGTTGGGGGGTTGGCTGGAGGGGTCCAAGAGGGGGGCTTTCAACCCTAACACCAAATTTCCTTGCTTTTGTTGCTGTGGAACATCCCTAACTGATGCATTAAACAGAGTTTGTTACCTCTAATTTCCCTTCTTTTTGAGAATGATGACGAGAAATAGTCAATGTAATGCGGCAGCGGGAGCATGCGCCACGCGATGTCATGTGACATAGGAACAGGAACAGCAATGCAAACAGAAGCACCAACAGTGGAGCACAAGGTAACTCAAAAGTAAATAGTAAAGGAAACATTAATAGAAATGCAAGCGCAAAGTGATGCCGAAGCGAACAGTGACACAAACGGACATTGAAGCACATACAAAAATGCAACTGGTAATGCGAACAATGATGGCAGTGGTATTTTAAATGGAAATGTTAAGTGTCACAGCAAAAAGAATGCAAAAGGGAACAGATAAGGAAATGTGAACGCAAGCGCACACGTAAACACAAACCATAATGTGCACAGGCACGGTACAGCAATTGTAAATGCAAATGGTAAAGTTAACATGAAGAATAATGCCAAAGGAAACAGAAACGGAAACGGGAACAGAAGCGCATTCAGAAACGCAAACCGAAACATGCATGGACACAGTACTGCAATTGTAAACACAAATGGTAATGGTAACAGCAACAATAACAACAAAGGAAACAGAAACACAAAAGGAAACACAAGCACATCTGGAAATGCAAACCATAATGTGCACGGGCACAGTAACGCAATTGCAAAAGCAAATGGTAACAGTAACAGCAAGGAAGACTCAAAATGAAAGAGAACTGGAAATGCAAATGAAAGGGCTGCCGGAAACGCAAATGGCAATAAGCATGGTGATGCAAACAAAAACACAAACAGAAACAGTAGTGGAAACGCAAATGGTAACAGTAATGAAAATGCAAGCGCAAATGACAACACAAAGGGTAACAACACATGGTGGCGTACACATGAATGGTAACGCAAACGGGGACATAAACGCAAGTGGAAACAGTAACTGTAACAGTAACGGAAGCGCATACTCTGTTTTTGCCGAAGAGGTGCATAGAGAAACACAGTGTGTACAAAGAATGTAGGCATTGTAATGGGCATCGAAGCTTAAAATGAGCATTCGAAGTACTTAATTGCTAATATCTCAGCAACTGCATGACGCAGAAAACAAATTTAAATGTCACAGAAATCATGCTTTTTCTGGCTAGGTTTTTGTTATTACATAGCCCACAGGGCTATGTAACTCTCAACAAAAAATCTGTATCTCGCATCATTTTCGAGATATGAGGCCCAAAAGGCGCGGCGTACATCACCATGTTAGTCTATGGGGAAAAATGCCAACTTTGGAGTACTGTAACTTTGCAGCCGTGCAATATTTTTTCACCGAACCACCAAAATTCACATCTGTCAGATGCTGGCTGTCTTCCCTCCAAATTTCAGCTCAAAAGACTAAACCATTCTTTTGCAGCAGGGTGGCAAAGAACTGCTGTCATTTTGGCCATAGTCTGAAATAGTAGTGTTGTGATTTGCAAAAGCTTTCGCAAACATTTGCGAAAGTGTCGTGAGTGTGACACTACTTTGCGACCCTACTCTTTCAAGAAATTTGAAAAAACATATTTCTAGGGTGTTTAACCCCAAAATAAAGACAAACCTAGCATCCTCAGGGCTCGACTAGGTAAACACAAAAAGAATTGTTTCCCTAGGTGGTCCCAATTTTAAATGCCAAGCATTTTTCTGATCACCAACTGAAAACAAAATGGCAGATTTGCGACAATACTAGGGCAATTTGCAACACAAAAAAGTGCATTTGCAACACTGTCGAACTTTGTTAGCTTTTCCCATTGACTTATAATGGGAACTTATTTTTTGAATAACTTTTGAACCGTTTAATATTTTTTCACGAAATCTTTGAAAGGCACATCGGGTACCCTGGCTGCACATTCCCTTAACCATGCAACCTGTAGGCACGAGCAAAGAATTCACCAGAAACCGTAAACGCACATGCAGATCACACTTAATAACTCTGCAGCTGTATATCCAGCTGGTACGAAAGTTGGCAGATCCCAAGACGCATGATTCTTGATCATGTATTCCAAATTTCAGGTAAATCCGTTGAATGATGGAAAAGTTAAGGTGCAAAGTTTGACCCTTTAACCTTAAAAGTGCTACTCAACCCTAACTATGGTAGCAATACCGTGCTACCATTATATATATATATATATATATATCTATATCTATATATCTATATCTATCTATCTATATATATATATATATATATATATATATATCATGCTGGCACGGTAGTACTAGTATAGTTAAGGTGAAAGGTGACGTCTATATTAAACCTGAATTTTTAAACATTAATTACTTTGGAAACATTCAACAGATTTGCATGAAATGTGGCATGCATAATATCAAATGGTAGGTCTCTTGACCTGCCACATTTTTTCAGAATCCATTGTTTATACATATACAGTTGGTCACTTAAAGGGGATGCCTCCGTGGACACCTAATTGTACCCCTTAAGTGGCCATTCCATTTAAAAGAAGCTGATATTTTGTACTATGGCAGTATACGCATTAATGTTTTCTGCCCTCCACATGCACACAGACACTCAATACACACTTTACACACTGAGGATCCATGACAAGAGTCTGACAGAAATTCTGTCGAACACCCGGTCAGCGACACCGGCAGGTCGACCGCATTCTGCAATCGGCTGCAGTTAGTTTGCTGTCTTTGTTTTCTTGAGAGGATTTCACCCCACTAACCCCTACATGGGGCTGCAGCCCCTACTTTCCCTCTAAGGATTCTCAACTCCAGTTGGAGCTGATTGGGGGGCAGGACCCCAGACAGACAGCGCAGTCCCAGCGTGTCTCCACCATCGGGTAGGCGCTGTAGTCGCTGTGGGGGACCTCTCTGGTGAAATGTTGCTGTGGAGTTGGTAAACAACACACTGACACTCACACTGAAAGGTAATACACTCAGTGATTACATATACAATAATGAATGGGGAAGTGTGCTTAATGAGAAATTAATGGTTGCCCGAGGTGTGGGATGCTACATAAACCCCAAGGGTGAAGGGCGAAGCCCGAGGGGTTTATTAAGGCATCCCACACTGAGGGCAACTATTAATTTCAAATTTAACACACTTCCCCATCCCTTATTAAATATAATTGCTGGTCAGCAATTTTTTGTTTTACATTTTTCATTTATTTTGCATTTGCGATCTTACCGCAGTTGTCTTCCCATTGCCACTTCCTGTTCTTTGTGGCCGCCGAATGGCAGGATTATCCAGATAGTGAGTCGCCGAAAGGCAGGATCATCCAGATAGCGAGTGAGACTCAGACATGCTGCCATTTCTAAATGGTAGCATCAACAAGATACATTCCTTAATTTTTTTTAAAAGCGACGAGAACGCTTGCTCTGGCAGCTCCTCGCTAAGCGAGTGAGGAGCTGCCATGTTTTTTGAACTGAAAGCCCGGCCTGGACCACACGCAGTGTCAATCAGAGAGCGGGTTTTTGTGACTGACTCAGTGTGTGTTCCCCGTTATAACTTGCGAGTTATAATGGGAAATTATAACTTGGTCAGGCAATGTAAAATATTGCTGACCAGTTATTATAGCTCTTTTTTGAACTTGCGTGCTTGTTTGAATTTAGTAATATGGCATCTTTATTAAACCAGTGAAGGTCTCCAGCTTAAAGATGTGCTCCCAGTAGTCAATTTTATTGTGCAGACGACACCAGTCATTCAGGGAGCTTGCATGCAGAAGTGCTTCCGCATTAGAGATGTGTACGGGAGCGGGGTCTTCATCATCATTGGTTGTTTCTGCATTGTTTACAGGGTTCTCTGGGTTTTCTATGATAGTGGCACAGATGTCACTGATTGAAAGATCACCTTCTGTTGTTTCCCATTCCAGAGCTCAGCAGGTCAAAATGAAAGTTTATTTTTTTTTTTTTTAAAGATGCTGCTATAAGGCAGATTGTCTTGTAGAAGACTCGGAGCTATGCTAAAATGCTACTACTCTGCTGCCTGCATCACGTGACTCCACCCCCGTTGTTTCCTCATCATCTACTGAAACAAATGCCTGAATCTCTGCTGCTATCATTCCACTTGGTATGGTTATATCTGCCAGGGGATCCATGGAAATGTCAGATTCTTCAGGTACACTGAGGGGGTGTCATTTTCTGGAAACTTGAAATCTGCTTTTCAAAAGCAATTCACTATTATGCTTTCTTTGACAGTGGCCCATCCTTGGCCATCATGAAAACTGCATCTAGCAGATTGACCGACTTTGCGATTTCTGTTGCCATGGCAGAGAAACCACTGTCAAAAATGCCCACCTCTTGACTAGATAAAAGATATATGTAATGGCCCTTGAAGTTCTTAATTACCCCCATGTTAAAGGGTTCTATCAAGCTCATCATATTTGGGGGCAGGAACACGATTTTTATGTGGCAGAACTTGTCAGCTATTGAACTGGAGTGGGCACTGGAATTGTCCATGAATAAGAGGACTTTTCTGTTTAGCCAGCCCATCAGTGCAGTGGTTGGATTTCTGCTTGCGATGCCCATGACCCGGGTTCAGGAACAGACCTTGGTCACTGGAGGGCCAGCCGGGGGGGGTGATGGATGGATCATCCCTTGGACTGCTCTCCTTCTCCTGGGGGAAGGGGGATGAATGTCTGCTGTATTACGGACCCCTGGTGGAGGCCAGAGGATCCCTCAACCATTGTTTGGACCTCCACAGGGTGGTGGGGTGGATGCAGGATGTAAGTGCACATCCTTGTCTCCAAGGCAAAAACATCCTTTTGGGGACACAAAATCCCCAGTCAGCACCTAAATAATGCCATCATCTCCATCTCTCCATATGCTTCCAGGCTGGCTTGCCCAACCTGAACTGACATTCGCGACACCTTGGCCGGTGCCATGACCCCACCCTGGGGGTAAGCCAGGAGGCATGGGGGGAGCGATTTAGTATTCCAACAGCTCATTTTCTGCTCCGAGGCCCATTATTATGCATACATTCTTTGCACACACTGTGTTTCTCTATGCAGCTGTTGGGCAAAAACAGGGTGTGCACTTCTGTTACTGTTACAGTTAGCATTTCCACTTGCATTTCTGTACCCGTGTTAGTGTTTGTGTTAGCATTCCCATGTATACCACCGTGTGTATTATCCTTTGCATTTCTGTTTGACCTTGCGTTTGCCTTACTCTTACCTTTTGTGTCTACAGTACTGTTTCTGTTTGTGTTTCACTTTGAGTCACTGTGTGCATTTGCGGCTGCCCTTCCATTTGCGTTTGTCTTTTGTTTTGCGTCATCATTGTTCTTACTGTTATCATTTGGGTTTCCGATTGCGTTCCCATGCCCGTGCACGTTGCACATTGCATTTCCATATGCGCTTGCATTTCTGTTTCCTTTGGCGTTATTGTTGCTGTTACAGTCATTATTTGCATTTCCAATTGTGGTACCATGATCGTGCACATAATGGTTTGTGTTTTCATACGTGCTTGCATTTGCATTTCCGTTTCTGTTTACTTTGGCATTATCGTTGCTGTTACCATTACCATTTGCATTTACAATTGCGGTACTGTGATCGTGCGCATAATGGTTTGAGTTTCTGTATGAGCTTGCATTCGTGTTTCCATTTCTGTTTCCTTTGGCATTATTTTAGCTGTTACCAGAGCCATTTGCATTTCCAATTGCGGTACCCTGACCGTGCGTGTTACCAGTTGCATTTCCGTCTGTGATTGCATCTCCATTTGCGTCACTATTCGCTTTGGCATCACTTTGCTCTTGCATTTATATTAACGTTTGCATTACCATTTACATTTGTTTCACCTTGTGCATAACCGTTAGTGTTTGCGTTTGCATTGCATTTACCGTTACTATGTCACAACACATCATGTGGTGGGAGCGCAGGGCCCGAAGGGCCCATACTTCCACCACCGCATTCTATTCACTATTTATAGTCCCCATTCTCAAAAAGAAGGGAAATTCATTGCAATAAACTCCATTTAATGCATCAGTTAGGGTTGTTCCACAGCAACAAAAGTGAGGAAATTTGGTGTTAGGGTTGAAAGCTCCCCTTGCACCCCCAGCCCACCCCCCAACCGGCATCGGGGTGTGCGTTGGGATCGTCAGTACTAACTCTCACCCTATTCTCCTATACCTCAGCTTCTTTACACATGTGATGGGGTGAGAGTTAGGGGCTGACCCCAGTGCACACCCAATGCCAGACAGAGGCGGGCAGAGATTATCAGGGTGTGCGTTGGGGTCATCGGTCCTAACTCTCTCCCCATTCTCCTATACTTCACCACCTCAGCTTGTTTACACAAGAGATGGGGTGAGAGCTTATGACTGATGACCCCAACGCACACCCCAATGCTGGTTGGAGTGGGTGGGGGGGCACACGGAGGAGTTTCCAACCCCAACATCAAATTTCCTCACTTTTGTCACTTGTAACAACCCTAACTGATACATTGACAGAGTTTTTTGCCATATATATATATATATATATATGCAAAACAATTATGTGTGCATCATTTAGGGTTAAACATAAAAAGTCAGGAAATGAAACCTTTAGGGTTGCCCACTCTCTGACCCCATCCATCTATCCAGATTGACAGCTGATGGGGTGTGTCATTGCATTGCGAGGCCTAAGTGTCACCCATTCCATCTGAAATGACATTCACAAGCCACAGTAAATAAGAATGGGGAGACATTTAGGCCTCACAACCCCAATGACACACCCCGTCAGCTGTCAATCTTGGGATGATGGGTGGGTCCAGGGAAGGGGCAACCTTAAGATCTCATATCCTGACTTTTTATGTTTTAACCCTAAATGATGCATTAACATGTTTTTTTTGCATAGAATTTCCTTACTTTTTGAGAAAGAATACAAAACTAAGAACTTAAACAAGTTGGTGGGAGTGCGGACCCTTTGGGCCCTGCGTTCCCACCAACTTGTAAACGTTTGTATACCATCAACACCCTCCAAATTTGAATGTAGAAGACCAAACTGTGTCTAAGATATAACATGTTAAAGTTTGACATTTTCATTCATCAGAGTAGAAGAATTCCGCACCTGTTAACATTTTACAGGCACAACAACTGAAAACTACATCCATGACACTAAGGCTAGGTACTCTATCAATTCCGAGCCACCAGCACAATGCAAAACACTGTCCACAACACATAAATTGCATCATGCAATATCTCCAAAAAAAAAATTCTCTGACACAAACACCGTAATTCACATCTACATGACATGCCAAGAGCACCCTCAAATTTCAAGTAAAAAGACCTAACCATTTCCAAGGTATTTAAACTTAAAGACTGGTGAAATTGCCCTATCTAATGCATTATAAAATCTGATGATCAAAGAATCTCACGATCAAAGGATTTGCAGGCTCATGATCAAAGAATTTGCAGACTCATGATCAAAGAAAAAAAATGATGTAACTCGAGTTTGAGGCAGAATTATATGGATCCACCACCATGCCTCGATAGGGAGGCAGTATAGTGCAGTAGTTTAAGGCTCTGAGCTACAAATCTGGAGACCTGGGTTTGAATCCCACAGCCCCCACTTGCATACTGTGTGACCCTGAGCAAGTCACTTAACTTTTCTGTGCTCCCAGGTTGCACCTGTAAACAAGCTTTCAGCTTAGTGTGTCTCACCTGATTAAACAATTGGGGGAAAAAAAAGGACGACGCCCCCTGAGCAAAACCCACCCTCATTTGTGTTCCCAGGCCACCCCTGGGCTAAGAAAATTGAATTTTTAAAAGGGCCATCTCGTCCCTCTCTCGTGATACAAGCTCGCAATCAAAGAATCTCGTGATCAAAGATTTTGCAGGCTCGCGATCAAAGAAATTGCACGCTCACTATCAAAGAAAAAGAAATGCTGCATCTCGACTCTTAGGCAGAATTGAACAAAACCACTGCTATGCCTAGATAGAATGAAGCCCCCTGAACAAATCCCACCCTCAGTTGTGCTCCTAGGCCACCCCTGAGCTGAGGAAAAATGTATTTTGCCTCGTGATGCAAGATCACGATGAAAGAATCTCGCAATCAAAGAATTTGCAGGCTCGCAAAGATCATTAGTGAGCCGAGATCTAAGATTTTAAAACATTATAACTCTATTTTTAGACCATTTTACCTTAAACCAAAGGCATGGGTCAATACATCAGAGCCCCCTGAGTAAAACCCATCGAAGTTTTACTTCAAGAGTGACCCCTAAGCTGAGATATTAGATTTTTTACGATTGGAAATGCAAAAACAAGATGGCGGACCTTGCGATCAAAGAATTCTCGGGGACAAAGATTCTTTGACCACGAGGCTGCAAATTCTTTGATCGCCAGGTGGGACTCAATGGCCCAAACCCCATTCTTTGTTTGCAAAACAACCCTATACATTTTCCCATTGAGTTATAATGGGAGCTTAAAAGTGGTATAACTTTTGAATGCCTTAATATTTGTTCACCAAACAAAAAGCAACATGTTCAGCCAGCCAAGTTCTTTCAGATGATCCATTGTGCAGAGTGGCACACTGCACAATGGCCACACAGGGCCACAGACAAAATCCCCCAAACTGCCTCCAAAACTGGATAATGTTGCATTTTTCAGTGTTTTTGTGCGCAAAGACCACATGTACGACTGAAAGAAAATTTGGCAGATCAAGAGATCTATCATGCCCCACTGCACATACCAAATTTCAGGCAAATCTGTTGAATGGGTCCAAAGTTATTAAAGCCCCAAATCTTGACTTTAACATAGAAGTGACTTCATAACCCTAAATATAGTGGTGCAAACACACCACTATAATATATATATATTGGAAAAACTACATTAATGCACCAGTTGAGGTTCAACTTAATGCTGCAAAAGTACGGAAATGTGGTGTTGGGGCTTCTAACATTAACTCCCCACCTCCGCAAGCAGCAAAAGAACAAGGCCACACAATCAACCACAGACAGCCATCATCAGGTATGACAAACAACATACAACTGTTTCCAGATGATGCAAATGCAGTAATACAGATGTGCAACCGTCATGGTTTTGTATCTGTGTCATGTACACTACAAGACATACTCACTCACTTCTGGCTATAGATACAAATCCACAATACTTAAAGCATCATACTACTTCCGTATGCAGAAGCACAAGCACCTGCAGACTTAGAAACAAACCCATGATACCCAAATCATAAGAGTTCTTTTGTCTACAGAAACACAGGCCATATGGTGCCAGTGCTTCTCTAACCACAGATACTCATACACATTTTAAGACATGCACACAGTTCTGTCTACAGAGGTGCAGGCCCTTGAGGAGCCTGTGATTCTGCAACTGAGGTGAAAGACATTCATACTGACCTCTGCCTGCAGAAGTGCAGGCACCACACAATCCATGATACCAAAATTGTAACAGTACTTCTTTCTGCAGAACTGCAGGACCCTCTGGAGACTATGCCTCTTCAGCCAAAGGTGTAAGACATACAGTACATACCGACTTCTGACTGTTGAAGGATAGGTCCCTGTGGGGCATGCACTTACCCAGCTGCATATAGAAAACCATGCACTAGCAGATCCAGCTATGTTGTGAGATAGCACCCACTACCCCCTTGGGCCAGCAAAAAGTATCTGTTTTAACTTAATTTGAAATTTAAAAGATAACAATTTACTTTTTTGCAGGGAAAATGCTACCCCTCGACAAAACTGCTTCTCCCATGAAAAATGTGTAGATCCACTACTGAAAACATGATACCCACATTGCAAAAGTACTTCTGTCTGCAGAAGCACAAGCCCCTAGAGGGACTGTGCTTTTGCAGCCTCAGGTACTAATGCAAGCTATATGATATACATGCACAGGTACAGCTGCAGGTACAAATTCATGAAGGTGGCACATACATCATACTGCATTTGTGTCATCTGGAAACAGTTGTACATTGTTTGTCTTACACGATGATGGATGTCTGTGGTTACTTATGTCATCCTGTCCTTTTGCTGCTTGGGTAGGTAGGAAGTTAGGTTTGGAAATCCTAAAACCATGTTTCCCTATTTTTGTGATGTTAACTTGATACCAAACTGGTACAGTAATGCAGTTTTTTGAAAATAATTTTCTTTGTTGTTAGAAAGTCAATAAACTGAAATTACAACAGTACTTCTGGCTACAGAAGCGCTGGTCCCACAGGGGCAGACATACACACTGACACAGAAATACTACACACAACATGTATTATGTCACAGATAATAATTTATTCAACTCAGAAGTGACACTTGTAATATTTTTTACTACATGAATTTTTTAGGTGATGCTGTTGCAGACTAGTTGGACATGAGCATCTTCATAATCCCTGTGGAAACTTAGGCGTCAATCATAGCTTCCCATTCCTGCATCCCCATCCCTCACATGCAGAACAAATATGTATAAATGCTTGCCTCAGGGAGACTGGTCATCACTAGGCACTGATCAAGAAATCATTGGAAGTGCCCCACATGACTGTGTAGAGAAGAAATGTCAACTCACTGATGATAGACAGATGGCATCTTTTGCAACTGGGTGATGCATTGTCTGCATGCAGACTGATGTCCTGATTGGTGAGCAAGCATATGGCAGTATTAGTGAGTGAACTACATTGAGCATGAGTCAGCAAACAGAATAGAGGGCTGCTAAGCATGAGACTGGATACGTGAATTAGTTAATGGGTGGTAATGTAGCAAGTGGCCTGGAGAGTGGTCAGGCTATGAACTGGATATCCAGGATAATTTGAGGTGTCTGCATGTGTGTGTGCATGCGAGTGTGTATGTGTGTTCTAAATCTAAACCATTGTTTTTTATCATTTACCATTACCTTTATATTCTGTGCAATTTCTTGAATTGAAATTTCTATGTTACCTAATCTGGAATCTTTGGGACCCCATCACATAAACAATGGCACTGTCATTAGGCGGATCTGTCCCGAAAGGTGATTTCATAATCCTTGCATGAAATCACCATTCGGCAGGAGTTAAAAATGTTCTCCACCCTTGTTCATGAGGTGGGGTCATAAGAAGGCTATGTTGACAATTTGTTGTAAAAATATTTAAAAACAACAAAGTTATGGACCTGCAATGAATTTTGTGAACACAGGTTCGTAACTTTGGTAATCTTCAGTATTTCCTCTCAAATTCACAGCACAGCCATATCTTTACAGTATCTCAGGAGTGTCACAGCTGTCATTTTACAAATCCTGGCCAAAATGTTTTTTTTTTTTTTTACATCCTGAAAGATGATTTTGCTGTCCCTCTGTGAAATCACCTTTTGCGCAGGAGTTCAAAATTTTCTCTGTGCTTGCTCATTACGTGGGGTCATAAGAAGACCCTGTTGAAAATGTGTACAAATATTAAAAAAACAACCAAGTCATGAGCCTACATTAACTTTTGTGAAAGCAGGCTCATAACTTTGGTAATTTTCAGTATTTTTCCCCTAAATTCGCAACATACCCATATCTTTACAGCACTTCATGAGTGTAACAAGTCATCTTTCAAATCCTGTCCAACATTTTTTTTTTACATCCTGAAAAGTGATTTTGCAGTCCCTGTATGAAATTACCTTTTGGCCAGAAGAGGTACAATTTCTCTGCCTTTGTTCATGAGGAGGGATCATAAGAATGCTATGTTGAAAATTTAGTGTAAATTTGATGTGCAGTATTAAAAAACACTACATTTATGAGCCTACATTGAATTTTTAGAATGCAGTCTCTTAACTTTGGAAATATTTAATATTTTTACCCCAAATTTTCAACATTGCCATTTCCTTACAGCACCTCATGAACATGATATGATAGCCGTCATTTGTCAACTCCCGCCCAAAATGTGTTTTTGCATCCTGAAAGTTGATTTCTCAGTCCCTTTGTAAAATCATCTTTAGGGCAGGAGTTAAACATTTTCTCTGCACTTCTTCATGAGGCAATGTCATAACAAGGTTATGTTGCAAATTTTGTGTAAACATATTAAAAAACTAATTTGGCATATTTTTTCCCCAACTTCCTCACCTGTAGCCCTATCGGCTCTGGCCAGAGTTTGTTTATGTAGCAGCAAAAATTGGACAAAAAACCCAGAGAATTAATAACAGATACCTTTGGGGCTGATAAAGTGCTGTTTGATTGTGCAAACTGTGCAAGACTTAAAACAAGCATTTGTCAATGCCGAACGTTCGCTTGCAGGTATTTGCAGTGGTGTTTGGCATGTATGGTGCTTTACCCTAATGCCTTGTGCGATTGCTGGTATTTGCAGAATAAATTGTCAGCATGACCTTATTGCTACCCCCATTGTGCGCTACATAGGCGGAAACACATTTTGGGCAGGATGTGAAAAATGACAGCTGTACTGCTCATAAGGAAGTGTAGTAAAATGGCAATGTTGAAAATCTGGAGTGGAAATATTGAAAATTCGCAAACCTACGAGCATGCGTGGGAACTGTGAAATGCACGCTCGTAAAACAGTCATTTGTAGTTTTTTTCACCAAATTTTCAACATTGCCATTTTAAAACCTGTGCTAATGAACAGTGTCACTGTGATTTTCTTACTGTGTCCCATACATTGATTTCGCACACCGACTGCGCCATTGTGCACTACATGGGTGAAAAGATGTTTTGGGTAGGATGTGAAAAATGACAGCTATACTGCTCATAAGGAGGTGTGGTAAAATGGCAATGTTGAAAATCTGGAGTGAAAATATTGAAAATTTGCAAACTTACAAGCGTGCATAGGAACTGCGCAACGCAGAGTCATAAAACAGTCATTTTTAGGAAAATTTTCACCAAATTTTCAACACAGCCATTTTAAGACATCTGCTCATGATCAGTGTCACTGTGATTTTCTTAATGTGTTCTATACATTGATTTTGCACACCAACTGCACCATTGTGCACTACATGGGCAGAAACACGTTTTGGGTGAGATGTGAAAAATGACAGCTGTACAACTCATAAGAAGGTGTGATAAAATGGCAATGTTAAAAATCTGGAGTGAAAATATTGAAAATTTGTGAACTTACGAGCCTACATAGGAACTGTGCAACGCACGCTCGTAAAACAGTCATTTTTTGGAATTTTTGCACTAACTTTTCAACATGGGGTTTTTGGGACCCCTTCTCATGAATGATGTTACTGTCATGGTGTTATTCAAGGCTGAAGGGTGATTTTGTGCAGTGACTGCACAGTGCCTGCGAAATCACTCTTCGGGCCCAAATAACGCCATGACAGTGACATCATTCATGAGAAGGGGCCCCAAAAACCTCATGTTGAAAATTCGGTGCAAAAATTCCAAAAAATAACTGAGATATGCATCGTTGAAACCCCATGTAGCCCATTATACAGCTTACCAGCATTTCTCAGTTCGTCGGCTTTGAAGAGTGCAGACATGTTCCCGGGTCCACCGAAGATCGCGCGCCGGAGTCCGAGGTAAGTATGGTGTGGGGTGTGGGAGGCTGGGTGCACAGTGGGTGGGTGCGGGTTGTGGGAGGGGGCTGGGAGCGCCGCAGCAGGACCGTTTTTGTTTAACAGGTTAAAATTTAAAAAGACGATGTGGAACATTTGCCATGCTGGGGTGGGCTCCCAGCATGGCAAAAGTGCTGGGGTGAGGAGCCAATGGGATTAGGGCACCCCATCGGCCAAACTTCTGCGGCGGGTGAGAAGCCAGGGGATTGGGCACCCCCGTCGGCAAAGTAAAGGACCATTTGCTATGCTGGGGTGGGCTCCAAGCATGGCAGCAGGACAGCTTGGGGGTGGGGGCTGTGGAGCTGACAGGGGATTGGGCACCCCATTGGCAAACAACATTTTTCACGCTAGGGTGGGCTCCCAGCATGGCACCAAAGCTTTGGGGGGTGGTGTGACCTGCGCAGGGGGCCGGAGGTAGCACAGTGACATGAGGGGGGCAGCGCTCAGTATGGCAGTGGTGCTTTCCTTTGAAGCAGAGGAACACCACTGTCATACTGAGCTCCTGCACCCATTGGTGCAGGACTGCCATGCCTGCTCAAGGGAGCATGGACAGGAGAGGCACACCTGGGCAAAAGTGCTACTCTCCCAAAACGTTCCTTGCGCATGCATGCAAGCGAACGTAAAAAGTACTGAAGTAGTTGTGCAAAACATATACAATTGCTTGTGGTGCTAGGAACTCATGAGCTGCTGATGATATTGGGCTATTAAATGTGCCTTAACTGTAAGAGTTCAGATTTTTTGACAGCATGAGTTTTAAATCAACATCAAACCTTGCACATAAGAGTGCCATGTTCAACAAATAAAAGTAAAAATATGTAACTTGCTTCCAGTTAAAAAAATACATTTATGGATTTTTTAAAGAAATATATTAGGAGCTTAAAAAATATAGTTCTGAAAGATAACATACATTTCTGAGATATATGTAGACTACGATTCATTCCACTTTCCCACCAAAATCCTACTCTTTTTCACTGGTTTCTCATTGCAGGACAAGTTTGATTAAAAAAAAAAAGACAGTTACTCATTAGCACAGGCACTCATCTGGAATGCTACAACCAGATGCTGGGTGCCATATTAAGTGCCTCATTGCAAAATCAAATATGCTATTCTGTGGCTCTGCATGCACTTTCAGTTATACGTAAACTGAGAGAGAGAGAGCTCCCTTAGATTTACGTGTGCCAGCTGAGATGACATTTGTAGCAATAATGCTACTGTGCTTGGCTGAAAAGAATGTTTTGCACACACACACAACCTCTGTTTTGATCTTTTGAGAGAGAGAGAGAGAGAGAGAGAGAGAGAGAGACAGAGATGAAAGTTAGCCAGAGGACAGAAAGAAAATGAGGGAAATGAAGTGTCCATGACTTGGATATCATAGGCCCCTTGTGCTACTACTGTTGCTGCTTGAATTCCTTTGAAATGCATGCAGTATACAGCATACAGTGCTCACTCGGCACAGTCATCACATAAGAGACACTGCTAGGAGGAAGGAAATAGTGCAGTGTAGTCCAGGCAGAGGTGAGGGGGACCAGACAAACAAACACTACTGAAATCAATGTGCAAGAGGTGAAGACAAGTGAAGCAGTTCCAGTGGAAGCACTCAGTGGAGGAAAACAGTCTAGGAATCTGGTCACATACTACCACAGTCCCTTCAATCTCCTGCATCACAGCAATACATCAGCATGGATCTACCCATGCAGCCATAAAAATGGCTTAACAACCAGCTCATCATTATGGTCAAATATTCAAACAATTTAGCTGAAAGATCCATGATGATTTTTTACCTCCCTTCTACACTAACTTTGTTTTTTTCTCTTTTAGATATTTCCTGAAGAAGACCTAAGGTCGTAACATAGATTTTTAACTCTATTTTCTATTTTCAGTGTGCATTTAATATAACCATTTTGTTTCACTTTTAGACCACATGCTGATGCAGCACCTTGTTTTTGTTTTTTACAGTCTTTAGATGATAGCCACACATCAGATTCTGTTTCACATGCTGGAGGTCAATGCATTGTACATTTTGGGGATCGGTATTATGCACTTATCTGAAATGACATCCAAGTGGTGTATCCTCTCTACCTCACACTATATACCTAATGTGCTCTTGCACTCTAACAATCCTCCTGACACAAAAATTTTTGCAGGGGCACATCAGGACATAAACCATGACTGTTCACCAGAACCTGATCATATTAGTGGTGGCATAATTGTACTAATGAAAAACATTTGACATACCATTTAGAACTCCTTTTTGAGAGAAGTATAAATATGGATGATGTACCAAATGATTGGATGGTGGCCAGTGTCACTCCATTATTTTAAAAAGGAGACAGATAATATATTGAGAATTATAGGACCATCAGCCTGACTCCAATCATATATAAAATTCTAGAGGGTATTATAAAAAAACAGATTACAATCTTGCAGAGGAAATCTGGACAGGGAAAAACATGGGTTTACTAAAGGCAGATCCTGTTTGTCAAATCTGATATGTTTTTTATGAAAATATCAGCAAAAACCTAGACAACAAAAATTCCTGTGATGTTTTCTTTGTCGATTTTAGTAAGGCTTTCTATCTGGTCCCACATGATGTTATTATAAGGAAGCTTTTACTCAGAGGAGTTGAACAACTATGGGTAAAATGGATAGCAAACTGGTTATCAAATAGATCACAGCGTATGGTTATAAATGGATGCCCATCTAGTGAGGGAGCTGTGACAAGTGAGGCCCAACAGAGCTCTGTTTTGGGTATATTCATATTTTATATCTTTATAGCTGTTCTTAAAAATAATATTAGTTGCTGATCTGCAAAATACTCACACAACACCAAGCTAAGTGGGGTCTGTGCTACAATCTTCAAATGCCTTAGACTTCAGAGAGATCTTGACATTATCACAGACTGGTCTATAAACTGGGGAATGAGGTTTAATTTAAATAAGTGTAAAGTGACACACTTGGGCCACAGCAATGTAAAATATGATTATTTATGCAGTGAACAGCTAGCAGAAACTAGAGGAGGCAATATAGCGCAGTGGTCTAAGGCTCTGAGCTGCAAATCTGGTGACATCCAGCAGACCAGACCTGGGTTTGCATACTGTGTGACCCTGAGCAAGTCACTTAACCTCCTTGTGCTCCCAGGTCGCTCCTGTAAAAAAGCTTTCAGCTTAGTGTGCTATACCTGGTTAAATAACTAACTAAAAAAAAAACTAAAAAAAAAAAACAGTATCAGAAAAAGATGTAGGGGTCTACATCACAAATGATTTCACTTTCACAAAGCATACCAATGGAACAATTAATAGCTCTAACAGGATCATTTAGACAATTAACAGTATCAAGTCCAAACATAAGGATGTAATGTTACCTCTTTGTTGATCATGGGTGGGATATTCAGAACTGCACCCGGCAGGGGTGCAAGCTGGGTGCAGCGCAACTGGGATGCACCAGGGTGTGGTCTGGGCAATATTCAACAGTATTGTTGCATGGCTTCGTACTGTTAAAAATGGCACTGTGGCCACCCACAATGCACATGGCGCAGTGGCACTGCACCCGTGCAAGTGGCCAGAGAGGAGCAGGGGAATTAGCTAGTGCAAGTGCCATTGCGCTAGGTGCAGCAACCGCGATATTCAACTGTGGACATGCAAATGGGGCCATAATGTATGAAAGGTGCAAATGGGGCCATTTGCATGTCATTATGGCCCCATTTGCATGCAGGTGCACCGATCCCCTGCGACTTGCACCTGGTGGCCTGCCAGGCTGCAGCCATTGGGGACCGATGCCCCCTGCCCCTCACCAGCAACGCGCCCCATTGCCCGATCATGGGCTGTAATAATATGGTACCTCCCTGGTGGTCCAGTGAACCTAACTCCTTACCCGATAGGGGCTGTAATATTATTGCAACTCCCTGGTGGTCCAGTGGTACCCGTTTCACCCTCCCAACCTGCCCACTCAAACCTGCCACCCCGGTCCCCCCAGTCAGCAGTGGGTGGCATCACCCTACCCACAAGCTGCCTGGCTTCCCACTGACTGACAGCATACAGTACGGCTTTATGCCCATTTGTCCACAGTGTGGGCCAATGGGCATGTAGAACCGTGCTGTACTACAGTCCTGATTATGGAATGGATCCATTCACATATCGGGTTTTACAATATTTTGCATGGTCTGCATGCCCGTGTGCCGCTATGTGCCGACATCAACCATACTAAGCTGTCAGTCAGCGGTGGCTGGGCAGCTGCGGGTGGGTGCTGCTGCCCGCTGCTGACCGGGGAGCAGGGTATTGGTTTGAGGCGGGTTGGGTGGTGGTAGGGGTACCACTGGACCACAAGGGAGTTGCAATAATATTACAGCCCGCTATTGGGCAAGGAGTTAGGTCCACTGGACCACCAGGGAGTTAAAATAATATTACAGCCCGCGATCAGGCAAGGTGTTAGGTCCACTGGACCACCAGGGCTGCTATTATGTACTGCAGCCTGTGATCGGGCATTGGAGGGCACTACGCCACCAGACGGTGCTGCCAGGTCTTGGGTGGCCACCCACAGCTGGCAGCTGCCATGTTGAACCCAGCAATATGGTAGCTGGCCTATGGGTGGCCAGTCCTTGCGCCTGTTTCTTTCAGGCACATCTTTGCACCCCCCAGTGCTGTGCAAGGTGGGTGTGTGTCTGCATAAGTGCCGCACATCCTGGGCTGAATATCAGGATGTGCCAAATATGCATGAGCATGCCCCCGCACTTGTGCTGCATACATTACTGGTGCACCCCGGTGCATCGGGATTTGTGCTGAGCAGATTCCCCTTTTGAATATCGTGCTGGGGTGCATCAGTGGGTTGCACATGGCACATCACTGTTGTGCCATGTGCAAACCCTTTGAATATTCCACCCCATATGTTATGCCTCACATAGACCACTGCACATAATTTTTGTCTCCATATAAAAAAATATGGTATCTATCAAATTGAGAAAATACAAAGGAGACTCACAAAGTAGGTCCATAGCTAGGAAGAACTTAAAGAACTGGTGACATGTTCAAGAGAACTTTACCAAAGCATAATATTTAGACACAAACCAGCTTGTGTTTCCAATTAGTTCTGTATTTCTGCTCCCCATTATTTGTTACTGAGGTCATTTGCATGAAAACAGGATTTTTACTCCTGAAGAGTTCATCTATTCCTGCTGATTTCTCTCTACCTGAGATCATAAAGCACTGCTTGTGACCTCTCAGTTACTCACATGGCAACAGATTGATATCACACAGAGGATTATGATTTGGAGTAGGGAGTAAGCTATAGAGGCAGATGAACTCAAAATAAACTCTAAGGGACAACAATCATATATTCAGACACATTAATAATAAATTATGAGGAGGAGAAAAATATAAAATATAAGTGAAATGCAAGCAGAATTGTACTTAATTATTACGTTTCTTAACATTTTCTTTGTGGCATCAGTGGATCTAATTATAGTTGCAGACTAGAAAGACTGAATCTCATGAACCTGGAAACTAGGAAAATGAGTGGTAATTTGTTGTACCTGTGGTATACTATAATTGACCAATACTTATTCACAGACCTGAACTTTGCATGCAAACAGGATAACATGGCCACCCCATTGCCACCCTTTACAAGTGCATTATAGAAGATATAATACTGTTAAAAGGGGATCATGGTTTAACTTCCGAGTGATCAATGCCTGGAACATGCTCCCTGTTGATATAATAGTTTGCAGGAGTAAAATTTCTTTTAAGCGTAAACTTGATAAATGGCTATTGGATAAACAAAGTTTAGAACATTAAGGGTTGTTGGGATAGGAGCCCCATGGGCAATTTTGCCTTTAGCTCCTGACACTCCTCAGTAGAGATGGCTGAAGTGGCCTCAATTCTCTCTGCAAAGTGATTCACGGAGTGAAGGCGAATTCGCGGAGTGCTCCACAACACGAAGTGGAGTACTTTGCATTATAATGTGTAACGCAAAGTCCATTGAAAACAATAACTTGCCGTTACTCCGCCTTCCCAGACCACTAGTCCACCAATTCTTAAGACGAAGTACATTGAAAACAATGTACTTCGCCTCACTTTGCCTTGTTTTTAAGCTCCAAAGGCAAATTTTGCAGTGATTCATGGGATTTCAGGTCACATGGGCTCTAGATTGTTCTGCACTGCCTCAGTGTGGGGTAGTGTGTGTAGGACGCTGTAGGAGACAATCTGCTGTGAGAGCTCTTTGTGATTCAAACCTTCTAAAAGCTATTAAAAAAGCTTTTATGAGTCATTTCTTTTGCTGAAACTTTAGTTCATCAATTATAGGAAACCCTCCTGTGCTCATATCATCGGAGTGTTTACTGTTTGTGTGTGGATTTTGAATGTTAATGTACAACATTCAGTCTGTGTACTGAGTGACAGTAGTAGTGTGCTTTGGGGGAGGGGCGTATCTGTGGTGTAGGTAGATTAACTTGGAGAAAAAGACAGTGCTTTCTGTTTTGGTGATATTTTTCTTGTATAACTATGTTAATGTACACACAGTAATATTTTCAATAATTCTTGCCCTTTTTTTGCTGATTGTTGTGGTGCAGCAGTACATAATTTTAGATTGTTTAAAATACATGGTTATATTACTGAAGTTTTCAATTTGCTACGCATTAGTGTAGTGTGTGTGTGTGTGTGTGAGTATGTGTGTGATGCATGTCATCAAATCAGACACCTTTTATTGTGCCACATAATAATTTCAGCAATGTGAACCTGCTATACACTGCAGCTGTGTGATTTTTGTATTTCTTTGTGGTATCTTTACTGGTACTAGTTATACTGCAGCAGTGCAGTACACTAACCCCCCAAGGTCCGCTGCAACCAACAAAGTTATTATTTTCCAGATCTGAATTTCTGATGGTGAGCACTGGTTTGGGTGTTGTGCCTTTGCATCTGCATCTCTTCAGTGTGCGTCACAATCTTAATCTGTCTGTGCACTTGCATCTCTTTAGGGCCCAATCTCCATCTGTAATTTAAGTCACATTTGTTTTCATAGCTTCCCTTCAGAGTACTGGACAGGTGTGGTGCATAATTCTGCATGAACACTGTACTCATTAATATGCGTTTTTAAGTCAGGACCCTCATCACGAGTCACTCGTGATACAAATCACATTCTTCATCATCACGGTCACAAATGCAGTCACAAATCACTATTCACGATCACATCACAAATCTCAACACTAATTTTTTGATTAGTTACTTGAATATATTGTAAGCATGTTTTGTAGTATCTTTCCAGACTTCACCACCCTGCCATTGTGCTCATTAATGAGCATTTTTAAGTCAGGGAGTTTGTGCTACAGCTCATTGGGGAAGATCACCCATAGGCATTTGCATTCCCAATACAGTTCCATATTGTTTATCTCACACCGTCAACACCAAATCATGTTCATCATTATGGTCACAAATGCAGTCACAAACCATGATTCACGATCACATCACGAATCACACTCATTTGACTAGTTACTTGGATGTATTGTAAGCATGTTTTGTAGTAACTCTCCAGGCTTCACCACCCCACCATTGTACTCATTAATAAGCGGTTTTAAGTCGGGGAGTTGTGCTACAGCTCATCGGGGAAGTACAGCGATAGGCATTCGTGTTCCTTCCCATACAGCATATGAGTTATAGTACTGTAAGTAGTGGTGGGCGAAGTTGCCCCTATTTGCTCCATGAAGTGATTCACTGAGTAACGTGGAATCCACGGAGAACTCCACAATGTGAAGCGGAGTACTTCACTTCATAATGAGGAATGCAAAGTCCATTGAAACCAATGACTTTGCATTATTCCACCTTCAAGAAACCACTTCTCCACCAATTTCAAGGTGAAGTACATTGAAATCAATGTAATTCACCTCACTTCACCCTGTAATTGAGCTCCAAATGAACTTCTGCAGTTATTCATGGGATTGCAGGTCACATGGGCTCTAGATTGTTTAGCACAGCCTCAGTTCTGGCCTGGGTAGTGCGTGTGCAATGGTAGCAGGAGACAGTTTGCTCTCAGAGCTCTGCAATTCAAAACCTCTAAAAGCTGTTTAAAATGCCTTTTTGAGTAATATTTTTTGCTCAAAATTTAGTATATTGATTGTAGAAAACCCTCCTGTGCTCATATCATCGAGTGTTTATTGTTATGTGTGGATTTTGGTGACTTCCGGTGACGTCACGGCTCCAGCAACAGCTTGAGAGTTAAACTCCCTCCCCAAGAAGAACTTAAAAACCTCCTAAACATTGAATTTCTATCTAAAACTTTGAAATATGCCACCCGGAGGTATCAAACAAGACAAAGGAGACAAAAACCAACAAAAAACAATAACTAAAAAGCCCGATTGCAGTGGATTGTCAGAAAACCATCAGACACACAGTCAGAGTGCTTTTCCTACCAGCCATCATGGTTCTGGTTACGATACTGAAGGAGAGATCTCGCTTTGAAAAGCTTCTGCACGAAATTCAAGATTCTCGCACTGAAAATAAAAAAGAGTTTCAAAACCTAAATGCTAAACTAAATAGAATGGAACACCGAATAGAGGGGGGTGAAAAAAGAATTGCTGATGCAGAGAGTACCTGAGAAATCTTAACACAGGCCATGGGTTCGCTCCTATAACATACTTTGGCGCTCCAAGCAAAATGTACGGACCTAGAAGGAAGGTCCAGAAGGGACAACCTTCGATTGTATGGTCTCATGGATGGAGCTGAAATACAGCCGATGTCTTTGTTTATTGAAGATCTACTAAAAGACATACTGGGCCTACCGCAGGACTACCAGCTTAGAGTGGAGATAGTGCACAGGTCGTTAGTCCCTAAACCCATGGATCCTACTGCTAGGCCTCACTCAGTAACAATTAAGTTTTCAAGCTATCGTACCAAGGAAGACATCCTAAAATGAGCATGGCAAAAGAAAGAACTTAAGTATCTGGACTCTCGACTGACCTTAGATCAGGACTTTCCACCAGAAATCCAACAAGCTAGACAGCGCTGGGTGCCATACTTCAAAATTTGCAAAGAACAACAACTTCGGTTTCAGAAACCCTATCCTGCGATATTTCGTGTCTTTTGGGCAGATAGTGTGAAACTCTACAATTCTACAGAGGAATTGAATAAAATATTGGCCAATAAGGGTATTCCTCCTAGTAATTCAGACCTGTAACATCCTAAAAGGAAGTTAGTGGAGCAGTCAGAGTGGCATTTGGTTGCAGAATGAAAGAGATTCAGAGCAACGTTGGAGGCAGTTCGGGCGAACTTGAAGAAGGTAGCCGGGAAGAAGCTGATGAACAGAACAGACCAGGACTTATATCAGAAGGCATCAACATCCTTAGGCTGAATTCTTTTGAGGAGAAGACATTGGTAAATATCATTAGCCAGGTTTGGGAGGTGGGGGGGCCCAGTGAAGCATGCAGCAATATAAAATCAAGTTGACCAGACACGATTAAGAACTTGAGACTGAACTGTCCTTGAGGTCTGGTCCACAAGCGCTTCAGCTACACCAATTTGGATTGTCAACGCTTGGTGTCGGGATCACCTAACATCATTGATTAGTAGACTAGCAATTTGGGAACTGTTCGCTGTTTTTTTTTTGCGAGATCTTTTGGCTGGGTCCCCAACCACGCCATCACAGCTTGCTACAAGCTGTTTGGAAGGGAGAGGAGAGCAATCGACGTGCGAGGGTTGTAACTCCCTTAAACCATAAATGGAAGAACCCCTATAATAAAAAATACAATATAGGGGTTTAGTATTGGACTTTAAAATTATACTATATAAAAATCACAATGTCTTCTGAGTCATGTGAAAAATTTAAAGGGACAGTAAAATGAGGAAGTTTGGGGGGGGGGTTTGATGCTATCTGGTGCTGGTTTAAAAGATGAAGGATGCCGTGACATATCTGTCCATTTTTAAGAGGGGCCACAAAATAGATCTACGACCCCAGGGGAAGGTCCCATCCATTTGGGGCACTCTAAATCCTCTTCAACTCCAATTCCTGCTTAAAGGAAAGGGGAAAGGAGTAAAGAAACCTGTAATTACAGGTTTCCTACCTAGGAAGTTCAGATGTTAATATAGTTCTGTGATGTTGATTACTGCCCTGTTGGCAGACAGTTTTGTAATTCTTAAGGGTCTCTTACTGGAGGATGATGGTGCACACTCGCAGATGTGGGGGTGGAGGTGGGGACAGTGGGTGGGTGGGTCTGAGGGGAACAGATTTAAAGGAGAATTAACACAGGATAATGGCTAGGGACAGGAAGTTCTGTTCATACAATGTGCATGGCCTTTCCAGCCCAGTTAAACATGCTAAAATATTGGGGTATATGAGGAAGATGGAGGTGGAATTCATTTTCTTTTTTTACAGGAGACACATTTATCCCCAAAGAAGCACACTAAGTTATGTAATATGGGATTCGGTAGTAGTGCAACTGCCTCATACGGGAAGGGGAGGCAGAGGGGGGTAGCAATCTTAATCCCTAAACATGCTCCCTTCATAAAACAAGATGAACTAGTGGACAAGGAGAGAAGGTACATTCTGATGCGTGGGACATTTTAGGGCAAATCCCTAACACTGGCTTCGGTGTACTTTCCCCCGAGCTCACACTCTGCACTTTACTTGAAGTGTCTCACCACCTTACAAGAATGGGCTCAAGGTGAGGTGATATGGGGAGGTGACATGAACCTAATATTTAATCCTACATTGGATTCCACCACCCAGACTGAAAAAAGATCAGGGGGCAGCCAAAAGAGCAAAAAGGTTACTGAATGAGTTAGGTTATGTAGATGTTTGGCGCCACCTTGAGGGGAAAAAGAGGGAATACACCTTTCATTCAGCAGTGCACCAAGTGTACACTAGGTTAGATTACTTCATGGTCCCCAAGGAATCAGTGAGTCAGGTACAGAAGGTCTCAATTGGAGAGTTTTTGCTCTCAGATCATGCCCAGATTTTCATGACCTTTTGTTTTGGAGAGGTGAGAAGGAACACCTTTTGGAGATTAAATCTATCTTTACTTTGAGACAAGGAGGTGGTGGAGTCAGTTACACAGATGATGGAACAAACTATAAAGGAGAATGACCGACCTGAGACCTCACCTGCCATTCTTTTGGACACCTTAAAAGCAGTCCTTAGAGGGAAATTTATTGAATGGTCGAATAGGAAAAAAAAAAAGAAAGAGAGGCTAATAAAGCCCAATTGTTAATTCAGATTAAACAACTTGAAGCACAACAGCAAATTAAAGTGAATAAGGAAAGGACAGGGATTTAAAAAAAAAACTGAAAGTGAGTCTCTCAAACATACTTGACTATGCCATAGAAAAAAAATTATTATTTGAGGCAAAAGTATTACGAAGGGGGACCTAGGTCCTTAAGACTTTTAGCTGAGAGACTAAGATCTCAGTGGAGTAGGGCAACAGTACAGGCAGTGCTACATCCAGCCACAAAGTAGAAAAAGAAACAATGGGAATAGCAAATTCCTTCCGGGATTATTATTCTACGCTATATAAACAGGGGACCCAACCATCTAGTGCCCGGATTAGGGAATTTTTGCAGGGATTACACCTACCCTCAGTTTCTCAAGAGCGGGCTGCGCAATTGAATTGACCATTTGGGGATGCCGAAGTGGGAGTGGTAATTAGGAAGTTAAAGTCCTTAAAGTGTCCAGGGACTGATGGTCTCCCTGGGTAATTTTACAAGTTGTTTAGAAGTAATGTTGCCCCCATTTTAGGTAGACTCTTCCATTTCATACAGGCTGACAACGGGAAGATATCCCCCTCCTGGTCACAGGCAATAATATCAGTGATCCCTAAGCAAGGAAAAGATCCCTTATTATGTTCTTCATATCATCCCATTTCAATTTTAAATATTGATTACAATATTATGGCCTCAGTTATGACTTGAAAGCTTCAGACGTTGATCCCTCAGATAATCAACCTGGATCAGATTGGTTTTATACCAGGGTGTCAGGCTCAGGACAATCTTAGAAAGACTGTCCACATAATTTATTACTTAAATGACACCAAAAAGATGGCTCTCTTGGTTAGTGTCGATGCTGAAAAAGCATTCGATAAAGTTTTGTGGAGGATTTTGGAGGAATTCTTGGCTTGTTTTGGATTGGGGAAGCCCTTTCAAACTTTGATTTCAAAACTCTGTAACATACCAACAGCCTATATCAGGGTAAACGGTCACCATGCACCAAGGTTTCAATTAGAAAGGGGAACCAGACAGGGCTGCCCACTGTGCCCCCTTCTGTTTGCATTATATATAGAACCCCTGCCTGAGTGCATAAGAAGGGATGAAGAGATCAAGGGAGTCTGGATTGCTGGTTGTCAGCATATGATATCTTTATATGCTGATGACATGCTTTTATAGATGGAGAGCCATGGGAGTTCCCTGGGAAAGGTAATGGGGAGATTGGCACAGTTTTCAGAACTCGCTGGCTATTCTTTGAACACCTCCAAGACAGAGGTTTTGAAGTTTGGCTATAGCCCCTCTTCAGAACTAAAAGAGACCTATCCTTTGAGATGGGACATGGTGCAAATGAGGTTCCTGGGGATAAATATAAGTAACTCCTCTTCGCAAGTATATCACTTGAACTATGTACCAATGGTAAAACAATTAAAGAGAGACCTCATTAGATGGAATGTACTGCCACTCTTGTTAAATAGTCAAATACAAGCAGTAAAAATCAATGCCCTGCCCTGATTTCTATACCTTTTCCAGGGTATTCCATGTGTGGTCTCCAAGGAAGATCAGGAGAATTGGCAGGCAATGCTTCTGAAATTCATTTGGCAAACAAGAGACCAACCGTAAGAAAACAGACACTCTTTTTACCCAAAGAACAAGGTGGTCTTGGGGTACCACGCCTAGAGGGTTATTGGGAGGCTGCCCAGATGAGAATAGCTCTGCTCTGGGGACACTCGAGGTATAAGGCCACTTGGAAAGAAATTGAGTTGGGAAGTTGTCCATCCCCCCTGTTGTCAGCGATACTGTTCCAGACAAAAGACCAATCTGGATTTTCTGGAAGGCTACTCTCTGCAACTCGTACTACTTTAGTGGGGTGGAGAAGGGGGACAATGAGGGAGATGAGGCATGGGGGTTATTGGAGATATGGTTGGTGGGTATTTGATCCAACTTTTTGACCAGCATTATGGGACAAATGGTTCCTGGTAAGAGCTAATGAAGGGCTGCAGGCACCTTGACAACTTTTGGCAGAGGGAGGAGTGTTGTCCTTTGAGGTTGCCCAGAGACATTTTGGTCTATCCCCAGCAGACAGAATGAGATATTTACAAATTTGTAGCTTCATTAATACAAAAATTAAGCAAGAACAGTGCACAGGGATAAGGGGGATTATGGAGCAGATATTTGAACAAATTTGAAATTCAGAGAAGGCACAAGGTGCCATATCCCAGTTATATAAAAGAAGTCAACAGCGGAACACCTGCAATCTAGAGTACATTAAACATGCCTAGGAACAAGAGTTGGACATAACCATTTCGAATGCGGAGTGGGTAAGGGGTTGGAGTGGTATTTGGAGGGTGTCCTCTTCCCCATCCTGGAGGGAATTCCTTTGGAAAATTAGGATCAGATATTTTAGGATATCATTGGTAGTCTCCAAACAACAAATAGGTACCTCCTCTGGTTGTTGGAGAAACTGTGGTGAGGGAATAGCCACGCATGCTCATATTTTTTGGACTTTCCCAAATATTTCAAACTTTTGGAAGGAAGTGGTCACCTCGCTGAAGCAGATATTTCAGCTCCAAAACCAATTAGGACCAGAACTTATGGTTTTAGGGGGGGTACCAGGGGAGATCTGGGGGAAGGAAGCTATATACCTCTGACAGATCCTATTTGTGGCAGCCCTGAAAACAACAACCAGAAGATGGTTACAATCAACTTCTTCAATGAGACAGGATTGGTTAGAGGCAATCGCACAAATTAGACAACTAGAGGAGCTAACATTTAGATTAAACCAAAGATCCCCAGCCTACCTGAATAGATGGACCAGATGGATTATTTGGTTGGGAAAAAAGGTTGATAGCAATGTGTGAGATGACTGTATTGGATTTCCTTCCCACCTCCCCCTCCTCCGTTCCCCCCAGGATGTGTGCTCCAGGCCTTCGCCCCTATTAAAGAAAACTTAATAAAATCATATGATAAGAAAAATAGTTAGTGGTGCATCCGCCCCCTGAATTTAGCAATGCTGAGAGCTGGACTCAGTGGGGGTTACCTCAGAGTGTGCACCACAGACTTAAAAATGAATTAGACCCATCCACAAGCAGTGTGCAGTTTTTTGTACCTCTTATATAAGGAAATACATTTTTCAATAAGTTGTATAAACTTTAATAGAATCAGAGGTCTTTGGACAAGAACAGTTAACATGACTTTGAGACCCTGTTCTGTTCTGATTTGATTTTATTTTACTTTATTTTCACATTTTTAATTTGTCTCTGTTTTTACTGTAGAACTGAAAAACCTCCTATTTGGAGGTATAAGTTGCTCTAAAGTCTATAGTACCTACACAAAATCTCTGATTACTTAAAGAAGTTCAATAGGAGCGCTATAAACTGAGATACTTTCTGGATTGGTTTCACTTTTGTGAAAATTAGGAAAAGATAAAGTCAGTACTGTATATTTTTAACTTGTTACTCCTGATCATCATGTACTGTGTCATATAAATCTGATACAACTTTAAGATGTAAACTGATGGATTGTCATAAAACCAATAAAGAAGTATAAAAAAAAATGTGTGTATTTTGAATGTTAATTTAGAACAGTCAGTCTGTGTATTGAGAAGTGTGCTTTGGGGGAAGGGCATATTTGTGGTGTAGGTAGATTAACTGGGAGAAAAAGGCAGTCTTTCCATTTTGGTTATATTTTTCTTGTATAACTGTGTTAATGTACACTCAGTAATATTTTCAGTAATTCTTGAAAATTTTTTGCTGATAGTTGTGGTACAGCAGTGTATAATTTCAGTTTGTTTAAAACATTTGGTTATATTACTAAAAGTTTTCAATTTGCTATGGATTACTTGTAGTGTGGGTGTGTGCGATACATGCCATTAAATCAGACACCTTTTATTGTGTTACAGAGTAATTGCAGCAGTGTGAACCTGCTATCCACTGCATCTGCATCAGTTTTTTATACTGCTTTGTGGTATCTTTACTGGTAGTGGATTGTTACTTCTGTGCACTAATCTCCCAACTGGCAAAATGTATTCCTTTCCAGATTTGGATTTGTGACTTGTGAGCACTGGTTAGGTCGTGTTGTGCTTTTTTGTATGCATCCCTTGAGTGTACAGCGCAATCTTAATCTGTCTGTGCATTTGCATGGCACCATTAATTCTGGGAGACTGCATTTCTTGTTACACTCTCATTTCACTTCATCAGTACTGGGTAATTTTCTGGACACAAGACAGTAGCATTTTGGGGATGCACATTAATTCTGGTGACTCTGTGTGTGACCTGACCACTGCACGCATGACTGAGTGCACCATTAATACTGGGAGACTTTGCATTACTTGTTACACTCTCATTTCACTTCATCAGCACTGGAGAGTTTTCTGGACACAAGACAGTAGCACTTTGGGGATGCATATTAGTTCTGGTTACTGTGTGGGTGGGATGCTGCCAGTATTGTTGTCATTCTGCCTTACTTCACGTTTAAGGTAGAATGACAACATGAAGTAATAATAACAAGACAAAGTGAGCCTTTCCTATGGGGCACTCCGTGTAGTGAAGTGCCAATGCAAAGTGGCCACTTCACGTTCACTTCCCCAGTGGATTTTAAATTCACTGCATCTCTACTCCTCAGTATGAATCTCAGTAAGATAGTGCCACAATTGATGAATTCATTGACTGTGAACTACTGACACATGACAAGATGTACAAATGCCTTAGCAGATGGAGAGACAGTGATTGTGATTGCTGGCTTATTGCTCAATCGGAAGCCATATGAATGTGCATGGGACTTGCACCTACCGTATCATAAGGTATTGCAAGAATCGTTGACTTATCCCCATCACTGAATTGAATCTTTGACTTAATGTATATGTTGTGCAAAGAGCAAGCTTTATTCTTCACAGTGCCAATAAAATTAGGAACAGACAAAAGTGGCAAGCAACATATTTTAAAAGTCCATTGTACGAAGTCCATATGGTTCAAATAAACACCCACTGGTCATGGTGATGTCCAGAATGAAATAAGGCAGGATGCCGCCTGACATGTTTCATGCAGGAGTGCTTTCTCAATGGCTGACATCTACATAGGCAGATATCATTTTTATTTATGGATATTTAAAGGTTTCCTTTGTAGCTACTTATGATGCCTAGTCCAGACATATAACGTCAATCAGAAAACACTGTCACTTAGTTAAAAAAGATCAGGGATTGAAAGATTTGGAACTTGATTGCCCCTAGACTGTACAGCATGCAGAAGGGGCAAAAATCTGAAGGATATTTTAGTGCATTCAGTGCAGTCCCCTACAGAGAGATGCTGTGTATGGCTTACAAATAAAAATGAGGGCTCTTTTAAGCATGGTAATTGCAAATACTGCCCTATGGTTAGGAATAGAAAGACCTTTGTAAATCCAGTGACTGGTAGGGAAATCCAAGTACCAGGCTTCATGACTTGCAGTATATGTGGGGTAATCTATTTGGCATTATGCAAATGTGGGTGTTATGTTGGAAATAACAAACAGGCTTTCAAGATCAGGACCAGGGAACATGCTTTTATGATGGAGAAAGGGGGATTTAACTAATTTTCTAGCTATTAGCATTTTTAAATCAAGGAATAAAGAGGAACATGTTTTCACTTTTGCTGGAATTGAGAAGCCGATCCTCACAAGGACAGGGAGTGCGGGGGCAACTATGATAATGTACTGTTAAAGTGGGAACAGTAATGGATCTTTTACTTAATGTTAAATGATGGTCCTCTGAGTTTAAATGATCATATAAAAATACAGTAGGTCCCGTCCTCAAAAAAATTGATATTTTGCCTAATGATTTTGATATTGTTGTATTCTAAATTATGAACTTATGAAAAATGATGTTCCGATCAGTAGCATTAACAGTTTTTTCTATGCATATTTGACATCAATAGCTAATTGATTTTGTGTCTTCATTTTTACAGATCTGTAAAAAATGGCTGCACCAATATTCTAGTACTGAACGGTTATTTTACATAGGCTAATGAATAATATTAGTGCCATGTTTTTGTTGGTACTGATTTTTGCATGTGATTGTTATTGGTTTAGAATGTCAACTCTATTTGTACTATCTATATGATTGAGAAAATGAAGCTTTTTTAACAGTGTATTAATTATCTTAATGCCATGTTTTGACAGCAGAAGATTTTTGTATATGATTATCTCTGCTTTATGAATACTACTTGAAAATGAACTATTTGTACTGTATATGTAAGTGAATGTTTTCTCGTGTACTATTTCATCAGGAGCACCTGTGGCTTCAAGCACTTGTATGTGTTTTTTTTTTTTAAATAACCTTGTCATATTTTCTATACAATTAATTGTATTTGTAAAATGTTTTGCATCTTAGCACAGAACTCAATGCACATTTGAATGACTGACCTTTTAAATATCCACAAATAAAAGGGATACATACCCATGTGGACATCAGCCTTTGAGAAAGCACACCTGTGTGAAACATGTCAGGTGACATCCTGCCTGAGTTCATTCTGGACATCTTCGTGACCTGGTACACCAGTGGGCTTTTATTTGAACCATCCGAACTTGGTAAAGTGGACTTTATCATACTGCATGTTACTTGTTGCTTTTGTCTATTCCCAATTTTTTTGGCACTCTGAAGAATAAAGCTTACTGGTTGCAAAACAAATAAATCCATTGAGTCAGAGGTTCAGCTCCGTGAAGGGGATATGTAAGTGATTCTTGTGATAACTTATAGTAGGTGCCGGTCCCACACACATTCCTTATCTTATAAATATGCTTTATTGAAGTATTTCAGAACAAGAAATCACAAATAACAAACAAAAACAGGAAAATAAGAACATAAAATACAAAATACAAGACCATAAACAAACAAATTTTAAAACGAAAAAAAAAACACGCCAAACAAAACCTCCAACCCCCCACCCCTCACCCAAGGTGCAACCAACAATATCTAACCACACCAGTGACAGTGGTAAAGAATAAGAATGCAGGTCTCTTAAAGAACCAAAATTCTAAACATCACCAAAGAAAGTCCAGATAAAATAATTAAGTTGTTTGTAAGAAAGTAAACAATGGCTCCCACCAAGATCTAAAAACTAAAAGAGAGCTCCAGAGGGAGGCAATATGTTGTTCTATGGCTGAAGCCTGCAAAATTTCATGGTGCCATGCCTTCAAAGACAGTATAGTGGAATTGAGCCAATGATGGAGACTACCTTCTTTAGCTGTAATAGAAATTAAAGCCATATAACTGCTCCAAGGAACAGAGAGCAGTGTTGGGTGAAAACCTAGAAGGCAGGTTTCAGGCGTAAAATATCCACCTAGCCCTAGGAGAGGACTCAAATAGTTTTGTTTCCCTGCCCATAATGGGGCCACTTCAACATCATCCCACAATATATTCTTCAGGGAACCCTCCTCAAGACCACACCTGGAGCATTTAGGGGATGCAAGTTTACCCATCCTATAAAGTGTCTGTGGTGTAAAATATAAGTTGTGCAACACCTTATAATGCATCAACTGATATCTATCTTGTTTAATGTATGTGTACAAAGTTTTCTACACAGCCTATCAAGTAGGAACCTACCATTGAAGACTTGAAAACTTGCTGCCAATACAAACAGATACATGAAGGAGTCTTGGAGTCTATACTCTGTAATGCTCGGTAGAGGCCAGCAATTGAATCTGGCTGTGTGGTGATATTAACAAACAGATTCATACTATCCTCTGCTACTCTCAGACAGGGAACAGGACCAGGATAGGTGGCAATGGTGTGAGTCAGCTGAAAATATTTAAATATAAAGGAGCCAGACAAATTAAATCACCACTGTAACATGGCAAAGGGTAGGATATTGTTACCCTCCAGGAGAGAATCTACAGAGGAAAACCAGAACTATGGCCAAAAGTTCAGCTTGATAGGGCAGTTATTTATACAAAAGTTGAGATTTCCCATAATAGGTTAAGAGGTATCTTTGTACCAATCTAGTCATAAATAGGAACCTAACAGAGAATGTGCTCTAAGGGACCAATAAACTGGGGTAGATCTAAAGGAAGAGAGCAACTTCGAAGGTTTAAGATACAGGAGACTATTAAGTTGGAGGCCAAGACAATGTCTCATGTCCCTCTGTATGCAAAGCCATAAAGGAAAATAACCTTGCTACAAAATATTGTTGAAACCCCAACCTCATAGGAGGCATTTGCTACAGTGAAGGATGCAATAATACATGTAACAATTTGGAAGGTGAAGACCTCTGCTCTGTTGTGGGGCTGTTAACTTAAAGTAAGAATGATAAACATTCTGACCTCAGCAGAGAAAAATCATTAAATAGACTCCAGAGATGGCTAAATCAAGTCACAGGGAGAAAAATATTCAGCATACTGAAGGAATAAAGAATATGCAGCAGCAGTTTCATCTTTAGAACATTAATGTGACCCCACGGGGATAATGGTAGGGCTGTTCTGTGCTGAAGGTCTAATTTGATTGTATTCACTAGAAGGTCAAGATTAAGTTTAAAGATCAGTGGGAGACCTAGAAATATGCAAAGCTAGGTATTTCAGTGAACATGATTCACATGCAAGACCCATGTTTAAAATGTTTTGCTTAAAAACAAAGAAATTTAGGGCCAACACCTTATTTTTACTTAATTTTAACTTGTAGGCCCAAAATTGCTGAACACTAATCAATTTTCACTAGGCAGCTGGAATCGAGATGCAGGAGTTTTCAACATCTAGCAACAAATCAGCCACATATGCTGATATCTCTGACCAAGATGCCTAGTACGGAGGTATTATTACACAGAATCAGAATTAATGGTTCTAGATATAAGTTAAAAAGCATATGGGGATAATGGGCATCCCTGCCGGTTCCATGTGATAATGGTGATCACCCTTTGGCAATCACCATTACAGCGAACGTACATTGCCAAAAATAAGAACAGTGATGTAAATTCACAACGAGGAAACTACCCTTAAATGTTTATGTGGGGTACCGGGATATAATAGCAGACTAAACCCCCATGAAGAACCGTGTGGATAGTAGCATGGAAGGGTTTAGAGCAACAGGGGAAAATGAGCGATATAAAAGTATCACTACTCCCTGAAGCTCTCCATGGGCCAGGAAGACGATGTAATAACTGCTGGTCAGGTGCTCGGTTGAGCCACTCCCATAGTGGAGTGGCTACAGCACCAACCCTACAGTGGGTGGGTTGGGAGGATCAGGGTTTGATTCTCTGCTAGGGAATCTTTATTTTATTCTTTTTTGTGTGTCATGGACAAGTGCTGATAGGGCTTTTCCTCTTGCCCTTGTGTCCACACACCCTTGTAGTTGGTTATAATAGTTTTGCAGGGTGTGGGCATTGCGGGTTGATGCCCCCTGCAAGATAAAAAAGGGCTTTCGGGTGTGCGCCACTCATGTTGCGATCTGCATTATATACTGCCATTGTGTTGCCGAATGCTGTTCATGCATGGTCTTGATGTGAGCAGTTTAGTCTATGATATTATGACCCCAGAAAGCCCCCCACAACCCCATTACTAAAATAACAAACTCCACGGGGGTTGGGGTGCATGTTGGGGAGAGAGGAGAACCAGGAAAAACCCACCAGCAACCAGCACAGGAAAGCACAAAATATTGTGCTCCTCGCCAGCCCCTAACCCTCCACCCTCCCCACCAGAGCCAGCCTCCCTAACCATCATGCCACTAAACCTGCTCAGCGGTTTCCCCCCTCCCCACCCCTCACAAACCATCTGGATACATTCCAGTATCCTGTCACTCTTCCATTTGCCCTGCTTTTTCCAGTCACTACCCTTTCAGTATTGCTATCCTTAGAAGTGCTTAGACTGAATCACTCAAATCTGAGTTGCTCAATCTCAGTCACCCTTTTTACTGTATACTATCACTGCAAAGTTCCCTATTGCAACACAATTTTGTCGGAAAGCACACCACTGCACCAGATTCTCGCTGTAGGATGTTGATAAAGTACACAGATCCATTGAATAAATTAATCCAGAAATCCAAATTTACATAAAGTTGCAAACAGGTAGGGCCATGAGACTATTGAAAGCATTTTCCATATCCAGGGAGACCAAAGTCACAGGGATCCTTGTTTCTCCATATGCAGAAACCAGGTGATGAAGCTTATGAAGATAATCACTGGACACCCTACCCTTCATAAAACCAACCTGCTCCCCTCCAATCAACCCATCCCAAACCTGTAGAAGTCTATTAGCACAATTTTGGTGAGAAGTTTTAAGTCCATGTTGATCAAGAAGATTGGCCGGTAATTTGCAGCAAAGTATGGGTTTTTACAGGCTTAGGGATTAGGGTGATCCACACCTCCACTCATCAGACCCTCCAAAAAGTGATGACTATAAAGGTCAGTCAAAAAAGGGTGGTGCATTCTACTGAACATGCCTTGTGAAAGTTAGTTGTGAAACCATCCAGTCCAGGAGATATGTCCAATGGCAATTGCTGTATAGCCTGCACAACCTCAGCCGACGAAATAGGACCTTTAAGCAACTCCTGTTATTGAGTGGTAAGAGTTGAAAGCTGAAGGCCCTCTAAATAGGTTGAAATGTTCTCTGGCAGGGAGGGATCACTCTGGTCATCTTTATATAAAGAGCTATAATATTCCTGGAAAACAGAAACCATAGTATAAGAAATCGTGAGGACCTCTGACCCAGAACTAGGTTGGACTCCAACCACCACACTCACTGCTTCATGCTGCCAAAGCCAAAGGGATAACAATTTCCCTGCCTTTCCACTGGAGTCCAAATATCTAGATTTGGTCTGGAAAATTGCCAGTTCAGCATGCTCTGCAACACTCTTGCATATTTGGCAGACAACATATTCATCCAGGACCAAACCTCTACAGGAGTATTCAAGTTAGGTGAATACTCAGTCTGCTGAATTTTGGTCAAAAACTGGTCCTCAATGTATTCTGAGATTTTTTACATTTTGTTGCTGACCGAATACTTTCACCTTGAAAGGCACACTTAGCTGCACCCCAAAGAAGATCAACTGAGGAGAAGGAACTCATGTTATAAATAAAAAATTGAGCAATAAATTATTTAATCTTACCCAGGTGATGAGTCCTTTAACAATTATGAATTAAACCTCCACACCTCATCCCTCTTGATCCCCTGGACAACGCGATGCCTAAGACACACCAGGGAATGATCTGAAGAACCCATGCACATTCTAATTGATTTATTTTACCAGACGTAGGCACTACTATCTCCCTAGTTATGGTGCCACCTGTTTCAGCATAAATCAAACTGAAGCCACCAGCACAACTCTAGCTACAGCTCCAAAAGAAAAAAATCCTGCTGTTCTCATACAGAGAATGCCCTGGATTACAGGATACCCAGAAAATGTATTTCTGGAGGTTTTTTTTCCAAAACAAATACCAGAATCCAGCTTAACAGCTCCTGTTTAGCTAAGTTCAGGTGTTATTTTTTTATTTATTGTGCTTTTTCCCCATCAGCCATGCCATTGCTCAGTTCAGCCCCTAAGCACTTGCCTTGGTCCCCTATCACCTTACCCCAACCGATACCCCTGACTTCCCCCCCAGGGTGGGGCCACCACACTGAGTCAAGCCTGTCTACAATGGGAGAAGGTGTCAGTGACAACCAACATTACCTCCCTGGCTTCCCCCCATGGCAGGGTTCAGGGATTAATGGTACCATGGATCCACAATTGGTCAGGGAGAGGCAGGGAGCCATGGAGACCAGGTGCCCTGGCAGGCATCATCCTCAGCAGTCAATGATTTTGAGAGCTATCCCAGGAGTGGGGATGTGAAATGATATCCAGTGTCTCCCCATTCCTCTAACATCAAGGTACCAGTTGCCTGTGGTTCCCCTGGCCTCTGCCAGGAGTCCATCGGGCACTGGGCAAACTACCTCCCCCTCCCCCCAATGAAGGAGAGCAGTGCATGGTACACTCAATCCTTCTTCCCAGCTCACCCTCAGACTCCCTGGGTCCATTCCTGAACCCAGGGCATCGGCGTCACGAGTGGAAATCCAACCACTGTGCCAGCAAAGTTCAGTTTTTTTTTTAAGAGTCACAGTTTTTATCTACTTTCTATGTTTTTTTTAATTAAAAAAAAAGAAATGGTGGCTATCACAACATGAAAACAAAAATGTTTTTGTGTTGAAAGAAGCAAGTTGTGAGAAACCAAAAATGGTCTGATAACATGAGAGTTTTAATGTCATATCAGAATGTTATCCAAAAAAACTCTACAAAGCATGCATAGAACAGCTAACAAGCAAAATTTAAAACCTTAAAACTCTGGAACAGTTTAATACTTTTTTCAGGAAACTGTCCAAATGAACTTCATTAGCACAGTATACTCCTACCCTGACAGTTTTGAAAAAATACTACATTCTGCGTAGGCTGTACACCAGAGCAAAACCAAAAAAACGATAAGTATATGGAAAAAAAATTTAGACATCTACAGGAAAATGACATATGCAGATCTCACAAACTGCACAAACTGTCATCACAAAGCTTTTCACATATTTAGATCTTGCCTACTAGTGACTGCATGCAAACTTTTGGCTAATTTTGTCAAATGCTGCCAAAGCTATTATGGTGCAAAATTAGGAGTTTAACAGAGAACCTGTCACTCAACTGTAACTATACTGTTACCACCATGCCAGTATATTATATCTATAGCTATAGTATGGTCTCGATATTCAAAGGGGTTGCATTTAGTGCAACAGAGTTGCACTGGTGCAACCCCAGAAATGCGCACCTGGGCCATATTCCAAAGGGATAATTGCATTGCACAATTCCCGATGCACTGCTGCTCAAAGTTAATGTATGAGGCTCATCTCCAAGGGGCGTGCCCATGCATATGTGGCACATCCTAATATTCAGCCTGGGATGTGCAGTGCATCTGCTGACACATCCCAGATATGTGCCACATACATGGGCATAAAGCTGAGCCTGTAAAAAAAGACTCAACTGCTAGCAGCCCACTGGTGGGCCGCTGTAGTGCAGGGTGCAATGCAGCAGCCGCCAGCCATGAGTGGCAACCCCTCCAACACCATGCACAATCACCCATCAAATGCCCTGGTAGTCTAGTGGTTCCCCCTCCACATCCTGTAACCCTGATCACCCAAAATAAATGTATTTTAATTCTCTGGTGGTCCAGTGGTTCCCCCCCTCCCTGCCCGTGACCTCAATCACCTTAAAAATGTATAATTCCTTTCCTGGTGGACCAATGGTCCCCCCCCACACCTGTAACCACAATCACTGTAAAAATGTGCAATTTCTTTTCCTAGTGGTCCAGTGGTTACCCCTTCCTACCCATAACCCTGATTGCCACAATAATGTATAATTCCTTTCCCTGATAGTCTAGTGGTCCTCCATGCCCCACCCACACAGGACCCCCAGCACACCCAGCTCCCCCTGTCATCGGAGGGCAGCAAACCCACCTCCATACCTCTGTGGGTGCCCACTGACAGCTTACAGTATCTGCTGCAAGCCCATTGATCCACACTGTGGACCAATGGGCTTTCAGTGCATACTGTAATAGTCATTCACAACTTTTGTGAATGAATGACTTCATTCACAAGGTTGTGAATGACTATTACAGTATGCACTGCAATCCCATTGGTCCGCATTGTGAACCAATGGGCTTGCAGCAGATACTGTAAGCTGTCAGTCAGCAGGCAGCCGCAGTGGTATGCAGGTGGGTTTGCTGCCCACCGATGACTGGGGGTGTGCTGGGTGTGCTGGGGGTCCTGTGTGAGGGGGTGGGGGTACCACTAGACTACAAGGGAAATGAATTATACATTATTACAGCAATCGAGGTTACATGCAGGGAGGGGGGAACCACTGGACCACCAGGGAGTTTAAAACAACTTTATTTCAGGCAATTGAGGTTATGGGCAGGGAAGGGGTACTACTGGACTTCCAGTGACAGCACTGCATGCTGTGCTGGGTGCCAGGCACATTTAACTGGTCAGCCCTGCACAACTCATGCAAATGGGGCCATACTGACATGCAAATGGCCCCATTTGTGCCTTGCATAAATTATGGCCCCGTTTGCATATTTCTGTCTGAATATCAAGAATTTGTGCACGGCGTAACTCTGTTGCACCAGCACATTTCCCATTCCTGGTATTCAGATCTGTCTGGGAAATGCACTGGTGCATTGTATTTGCTCCACAGGCATTTTTTGGTATATTAAGATGACATGTGCCATAGCAAATCTCTTGAATATATCCTTTTGTTTCTCCAGCATAACTCAGTTGCACAGGTCAATCACTTGCACCATTATCAGGTGCACTATTGAATATCAGACCTATATCTATATCTGCATGTGTATATCTGTCCATCCCCTTCTCCCTCCCCCTCCCCTCCCCTCTAACTCTCTCTCCTCCCCTCCCTCTTCCCTTCCCTCCTCCTCTCCATACACATACACTAATATATATATATATATATATATGAGAGAGAGATCTCCCTCTCCTCCCTCCTCTCCCTCCCTCCCTCTCCTCCTCTCCCTCCCCTTCTCCCCTTTCCCTTCCCCTCTTCCCCTCTCCCTCTCTTTCTCTCTGTCTCTCTCTCTCTCTAGATAGATAGATAGATAGATAGATAGATAGATAGATAGATAGATAGATAGATAGTAAGGTCATGGTTTTGTAAAAATAATTTTATTAACCAGCCTTATGGAAGACTGTCAGTAAAGTAATGCACATCCAGTCCAGAACCACATTTTCTGGGTCCATGAAACAGAATACCAAGTAAAAAACACTTTTTCTGGTTTGAGCACCAGAATTAGAAGTTCAAACCACTTTTTCTGGTTCATGAACCAGAAAATTTTTAGGTGAACCAAAAAAAGGTTGTGTGGACCAGAAATCACTTTGAAGAGATTGTGAATGAGTGAAATATAAAATTCCTGCAGGCAAATGAGGATTTGATTATACAGTCTCAAAAAGTAAGGACATTCATTACAAAAAACTGCATTAATGCATCAGTTAGGCTTCATACTACGGTTCATACTAAGGTGATTTAGGTGAAGGGGGCTGGAAAGCCCATGACAGCACCTGTTTTAATTATAACATCCAATACTAGCCTCAGTTGAAATAAATTTATTCAAACAGTTTTTAAACTCTACCTTGGTTTTACTGGAAATAACTTCAAAGGGCAGTTTATTCCAATGATTAACTATTCTTTATGTATAAATTTTTTTTCAAAAGGTATGGTGAAAACAATGTCTGGAAATCTGAAAAGGATGTCCTCTAGTGTTGTGTGTCATTTTTAAACTCAAAACCTAACTCTGTAAATAAATATGAATCCTGTAGTATGTCATACATAAAAATAAGATCACCTGTAAGGTGTCTAATTGACAAGGACATGAGAGTTAATTCTTTCAATCTGTTTTCATTTTGAACATAATAAAGGCCTGCTATATGCTTTGTATATTTCCTCTGAATTTTCTCCATGGCTGCATTTTCACTTTTCTTACATGAGCACCAGGGGAGAAGTATTCCAAATGGGGTCTGGCATATGCCCTAAATAGGGGGAGCATAATTTCAGTGTTTCTAGACTTGTTATTTGTCTTGATTGATCAGATAACATGGTTTGTTTTGTTGATTGCCTCATTCATTTTTAGTTGTTTCCTAGGTCATAGGATATATTTACTCCCAAGTCGTTTTCATTACTGGTGGTTTGTAATGGTGTTCCATTTAATAAATATACTGAAGATGGGTTATTGTAGCCTAGATGCATCACTTTTCATTTTGATACATTTAATTTCATTCCCTAGTCTATACTATAACTCACTGTGTTATTTTATCTAAATCATGTTGAATTATTGCAATATGTTCTGTGTTATTACATGGGCCATCAATTTTTATGTTGTCTGCATATCTGATTGCAGATGAAAGACAGATTTTGGTTAGATCTGCTATAAATTCCAGGAATAAACAGGGGCCTAAAATTGACCCTTGTGGAATGCCACTAGTAACTAAACCTATATCTGATAAGTGTCCAGTGATTAGTACCCTTTGAGTTCTAAGTATTAACCAGTTTTCAATAAATTTAACAATGTGTTTATTAGTGTTAGTTTGATGAAGTTTTGTCACTAAAGCTTGATAGGACATCACATCAAAAGCTTTGCTGAAATCTACTGTATATACACAATGTCAAATGGAATTTTATTATCTAATTTATTGCTGACATTTTCATAGAAACACATTAAATTAATGAGACAACTTCTCCCCTTTTTGGAAGTTAAAGTCTTAGGGTTGGAAACCCTAATGCCACATTTCAAATCAAATCAACTTTATTTTTATAGCGCCTTTCAAAGCCAAGGCGCTTTACATAAAACATAGACATGCTGATAAAAATGTTTTTAGGCAGCATTAAAATGTAACAGCCATAATTAAATAAATGCTGAACTGCTGTAAATATATTTTCAAACCAGTTTTAAAACTATCGATGGTTGGGCATTCTCTCAACCAACGAGGTAGAGAATTCCACGGGGTTGGTGCTGAAAAAGCAAAAGCATGAGATCCTGATGTTTTTAATTGAACCCTGGGAATCTCTAGCAATCCCTCATTGGCAGAGCGGAGAGGATGGAGGGGGCAGTAGGGAATCAGGAGATCTTTCAGGTAACTGGGTCCCTGGTCATGTAGGGCTTTAAAGGTTAGTAAACCAACTTTAAAGGTGATCCACCACCTAACAGGCAGCCAGTGCAGTTCACAAAGCACAGGTGTAATATGACTGGTTCTAAGAGTACCAGTCAAAAGTCTGACCGCCGCATTCTGCACCAGCTGCAGGTGGCAGATATCAACCCCAGGTTGCCCTAGGTAAAGGGAGTTGCAGTAATCAAGATGGGTAGTGACAAAGGCATGGACCAATGTTGGAAGATCACCCAGAGGAACCAGATGTTTCACCTGGGTGATATTCCTCAGATGGTAAAAAGAGGATTTGATGACAGCTGACACCCGAGATTTTAGGGACAAACTGCCATCAAAAATAATGCCCAGATTTTGCACCTGATCAGAGGTAGGGAGCGACATACCACCAAGTAGCAAGCCTGATGGTTGTCCAGCTCCCAGACCAGCCCCCAGATGACTTGGGTCCACTACCAATACCTCAGTCTTATCTGGATTCAGTCTCAGCCAGCTGGAACTCATCCAAAGTCTGATCTCAGCAAGGTAATTATTCAGTATGGAGAGTGCATCATCCTGGCCGGGCAGAAAAGACAGATACAGCTGGGTATCATCTGCATTTCCCTACTTTTGTCACTTTAACACTAACTGATGCATTAGCAGTGTTTTTTGCAATAAGTGACTGTGTGTAGTGCTTTCTCTTTATGAAATGGTCTTGAACCTTGAGGTTTTGGTAAGATTTCATGACTTAATGTATAGGTAGTTTGCACATTACTTTTAAAAGTCATTATAAATACAGTAAAAGTACTTCTATTAAAATGTGTACATGTGCTGAGCCTATGGAAATTAATTGAATACATTTACATTGGGGATATCAGGACATATTGAATGGTAGTATTTGGTTCATTTTAAAGATTAAGTGGCATAATATAACACACTAATGGAATATTACATTGCAGACTTCCTCACTGTTTTCTTGGTTTCCCTTATAACTGGCACCACTAAAGGAAAGGGAAGCACTTTAATTCATCCATACCAAATGTAAATCAAGGCAGACTCTTTCTTCCTAAACCATGGAAGCAGAAACATCCCCTATGAAATTCAATGCACCTGTTCTGGTCCTGTCTGACAACCCTGTTTTGCCAAGGGACCAACACACAAAGGTTATAATTCAACCTGTCAGTACCAGGCATGGTTTCAGCATCGACCTCCCTTCCCAATTCATGGGAAACAAGCCATATTGGGTGCTAGGGCCCCATTGTTCTCTCAAAGTGTTTTATTCTGATCTCCCTCTGGATTAGAACCATAGAGAGGCTCCAAACATGTTTTCAAAAGGATATGACAAGAAAAATCTTAATTGCTACAGGGTGAAAACTGAACTACAAGCTAACTTAATAGAAGCAATAAATCTAGGCTATATCCCATGTACCAGAAAAGTATGGGAACATTTTTCACAACTGTAGAGAAAATTATTTTCCTTATGCATAGAGGTAAGCAGCATGATGCAAACACAGTTGCTCTCAAAGGTGGGTAAGATGTCTTTGGCTTTTGCAAAGAGAAATAGTTCCACCTTGGCTGTTATTTCATAAGCTACCTCTCCACTCTCTTTGATTGGGTATTCCAATTAATTAAGCAGTAAGCTCACTTGTACCTCCCAATTACCCTTCCCATAGCCTCAGTTGAAAGTTGGAAACACTTAGCCTTTCCCACCACTGGAAGTGAGGGAGCTATGGCATTAGTGGTTGGGGAGGAGGTAGAAGTGAAGCCAATTCACCTTTCCTTGTCAAGCCTTCAAGTAAGTTTCATAAACTGTACTTTCTGACCATGAATGTCATTATTGCAAATCATACTTTGTTTGTTTTTACAGTTTACTTACAGGATAGCCCAACTGAGATCCAACATCTCATTTAAACTGGTGCCCTGCTTCTGCACACTTCAACAGCTGGATGAGTTGGAGTACTAGAAGGTTAAGTGACTTGCTCAAGGTCACAGTGAGTAGAAGCCTATATCAGTGACCTGTAATCCTAAAACGTGTAAGCTAGACCTTTAACCACGAGACCAACAGAACTGAACATGTTACATTTTTGAGAACTGATCAATAGGAATGCAACTGTTTTGGCAGTTAATTTTAAATGTATATAATGTGGATCCCAGTGTTGTTTTATGCAGTTTGTATTTCCTTTTAAACATGTTTGTAGTAGATACTTTTAATTTTTGATGCATTTATGGACTTGGTCACTGTATAGTGTCCCCAAATTTATGGCAAATGTTCTGCCTAAAGTAATGTCTGAACCACAACTAATTAACTAAATTACTTTGCAGAAACCATGAGAATTTCAATAAAGCAAACTGACTTAAGCTCAGGACAATTGTAAGAAATAAATAAGGATAACTGCATGTTCATAAAGAAAACATTGTTTGGGCAATATAGTAAAATAATTTGTGGTTTATACTGTTTTATGTTGTGACAACATGACAGCTTATAGATACCTATGTTTTGTTAAATGACACAATGCAGGATTATTATTTATGAATGTAGTTTTTTCATTTAATTTATTTTTCTGACTATGAATAATTTTGTTTACAACAATTCTTTTTCCTAGTGAACAGTAAATTTAGTTAATTATTTGTGGTTCAGATGTTATTTTGGACAAAATATTTATTACGCTTTTAGGGGCACTATACTGTGAACAAGCCCATACGTGCTTCTCTTCTATAAATTGAAACAGTTTTAGTTCTCCTTACAGTTCCAGTAATTGGCAATAAATCAAAAGACCTTGTTGTTAAAATGATTCATTTGAAAGTGAAAAGTGCATACTGTATGCATTGTATAAGGAGTGGAGGAAATCAATGTTGCAGAAGTGGGAAAATCAGTATTCTGCACTGTCAATACACTTGTTATAGTGGTGAGTTCTGTATAACTGAATGCCCTACTAGCAAAATGGAAAGCACAGAAAGAAACTTTACAATTTTCGTGAACCCACCAGATCAGCAATTACTTACTTGGAAAGTAAATTTTGCACTACATCTTAGAACAAATGGAACTTGTTAGTGGATGTTAAACCTCATTTGTCTTAGTTTGAGGGCTACCTTTCCTTCCTGCTGATTCAGTCCGATCACTGTAACAGTAATGCATATTTTATCAGTTCTCTGCTGAAATTTGGAACCATCCTTGATAAGGTACTTTTTTATCTGTTATAAAAGAAGAGACTTTGTTTTCTCTTTTGGGTAGCTGTTTATTCTCACAATCACTTTTATTTTTTCTCCAAATTTCTGAAATCATTGATGCAACCTCAGATGTGGTTAATGTTGAATTTGTTAATGTTAAAATTATATAATGAAATATTATCTGGATATTGGTTGTTGTCACTTATTAGATTTGTAATCATTGAGCACTGGGTTTTTTACTTCATGTGTGTGAATTATGTGACTAATCTTACTGCTATAAATAAAGGATGTGTATTCATTTTGCTTCCTATCTCACATGAAAAACATGTTTATCCTATGACGAATGTTCACCAGTGATGAAAGACTAAATGCATACTTATATAGCCTAACATATCAACTGTCCAAATTGCTACTGTAATGCCATCAGACTATTTAATGGAGCTCAACACATCCAGGTTTTGTGATGCTTGAAAGATCTTATGCCTGGTTTATGGTTCTTTTTGTTTACCAGACTAAGCAAAGCCACAAATTGTGCACAACCCAGATGCATCTAATCTAGTTAACCTGAGTATTTGTACTCCAAGTAATTTACTATTTGGTGCATATGACTACAGTTAATATTTGATACTAGTCATGCTGCCTGAAATGTGACAGACAGTATACACCAAGGCTGTTTAAGACACAGTTACCTTAATAAACCTTTCACTAACCCTAGAATCTAAGCAATGTCCATACAAGATACTGCAAAATAGATGTTGATGGTGTTGTTATTCTAACCCAACCCCATATTCTTCGTAGACTACTAACCATAGCCAGTCAACTTATCCCATCATTTGCCCACAGCAGCTTATCTGAGGCATCAACATACAACCCCAATCAACAATTGTCTGCCATGTTTGATTTGTTTTTATCAATGATCTCATAGCACATGGTAATTTAAGCATTCTGGGATGCAAGGACAGTGGTAGAAACATGGGATATGTCAAAGATGAGAGGAATCATCCATAGTCTGAGTTGGTAGCCAGAGATAATAGTGATAATAAATGAGCGGCTGTATAAACAGCTACTCATTTATAGTGCTATCATCAACAGTGAGGAGAGAGACTGGAAGAGGAGGGATAGGGAGGTGGAGGGAGGGATAAGATGGGGGGTTTGAATGAGTAGGGGATCCTGCTGCAGCTGAGCCAGCCCTGTGGTGTGGTGTGGTGGTGAGGGTGGAAGGCTATGGTGCAGCAGGCATTGGGTTCGGGACTGGCTTGAGGTGATTGTTTTTGCAGCTGCTTGTGGCTCTTTTTTTTTCCATCCATGTTTCTCCCCCTCCTCAACATGCACCCCCCTGGAGTTAACAATTTTATTCAGGGGTGGTCTGGGGGTGCAAAGCTCCCCATGAGAGGGGCATGTGGGCACAGCACCCCCACAAGAACACTTGCAGTAACTGGAATTCTGGTCGCTTTGGTTTGTATATCACCAAAATGCTTTTCAGCTATATACATTAGCTATGATAGTGATCACTGTATTGCAATCACTATCATGACATGGAACCGTCAGAGTCTGCCTGCATTTGTTACAGGAGGGACAAAAACAGGCTTGTGATTTTTTGGAGACAACATAGGTAGGGTAAGTTGTGGTGAAGCTTGTTTGAATTAATGGATTAATTATTGAGTGAAGGGTACATCTCAGACCAGCATGAGTAGCCCATATAAAGAGGCCATATTATAAGAACTGTGTCTGTTCTTGTGGTTTTGGTGATGGGTGCCAAATTGTCTGGCCTGGGCTTCACTTAGTTTATAATTTACCTCCCACAGCCAATAATGTGCCACCAGGAAAGGAACAGGATCTACATAAAAGCAGTCACTGCCCATGTGTGCCACACATTCATATCCAGCATGTGAGTAGAACAGTGAAAGAGTGGAAGAGGGGACTGGTGTCATATACATCAGCAAACATTAGCTTAAGGAAGTGGAGAAGTGGGGGGCTCTGCCATTTGACTAAGACAAGGCACCTGTTTAGTACTGTGTAACAGTCACTACTAAAAATGGTGGAAGGTCAAAGGTAAGACAAAACTGAGAATAGGAGCAACACCACTCTAGGGTAGGAGTATCAGAGGATTTAGGCAAGGCATGGAGAAACTCAAATAGGAACAGATAAAAAATGGGAAAACTGGAACACCCTATTGGGGTAAAGGTACAAAAAAGTTTCCTGGTAACACAAGGAGAATAGAAGTGGAGAATGTTGGGAGTGGTGCAGTTCATTGGCTGGGGTGGCAGTTTTCAGAGAAATCTTATGGAGATTGTGGTGCTGCCCCATCTGCACAGACCTTTGTGGGTTGAGGGATGAAGTTGCTAAACTCCAGGCCAAGTTGTCTAGGATTCAGGAGACATCTCACCCCCCCTTCACATGGCTGCCAAGTCTGCCAGTGTTACCTTAGTGGATGCCAGAGAGGAAGAATGACTAGACTATGGTGTTCCCTGGAAGGGTGTGGGTGGTGTTACAGAGGCACATTTCTCAACAGGTATCACTAAGTAATTCCCATGCAACTCTGGTAGGATGGGAATGCTGGGAGGAGGCACCCACAGTAATGACCAGGGAGAATGTGGTAGCTGTCCATAGCAGAGACCCTAAGGAGGGTGGTAGAGGACCCCAGAGGAGGAAGATGCAACTTCTGGTGGGGTACTTAATAGTAAAGGGTACAGATTTAAGAATAAGAAGGGGAAGAGGCAGGTTAGGTGCCTACTTGGTGCAATGGCCCTGAAGGATGGGAAGCTGGTTTTGAGGATCACTAGGGCAGCAAGACAGGAGGGAGAGATGGATGTCATTTTCCACCTGCGGACTAATGACATGACTAGACCAGGCAGTGCAACAAGACAGTAAGGAAAGCTGGTTGGATGCTGGGGTGAATAGGGAGGGGAATCACTAGCAGAAAGAGGAGGTGGTGTTATGTATTTATAGATCACTGGTAAGATCCCACCTAGAGTACTGTGTCCAGTTCTGGAGACCACATGTCCAGAAGGATATAGACTGAGTGGAAGCAGTCCAGAGGAGGGAAATTAAAATGGTACAGGGTCTGCATCAAAAGACTTATGAGGAGAGACTAAAGGACCTCAATATGAGCAACCTGGAACAGGGGAGGAAGAGGGGGGATATGATAAATACCTTTAAATATCTCACGGGGGTAACTAAATTACAGCAGAAAAGTATTTTCTAGAAGAAATAGTGCTCAAGAACAAGGGAAGATGCTATGAAGCTGGAGGTGGTAGTTTTAAGTGTGATAGGTGGAAGTATTTCTTCACAGAAAAAATGGTGGATTCTTGGAACAGCCTTCAAGCAGAGATGGTGGGTGAAAAAACAGTGACAGGGTTCACAAATGCATCAGATATGCACAAGGGAATCATAGTGGAAAGGAAGCAGGGAGAGAGAAAGAGCTGTAGATTGGGCACCGTGTGTGGTAAAAATGTAAGTAGGGAAAAATGGGCAGACTGGATGGGCTAAGTAGTCCTTATCTGCCATCACATTTTTTATTTCTGTGTTTTTTTGTTTCTGTGTACTCTTGGTCAACAAGGTATGAAACACCAAAAGGGTAGGAAAAAGTTTTAGAGATAAGGATGAGGTTATCATAGTTAGGGCAACAAGGGGTCAGGATCCTGAAATAAGGCATAGGCTGTTATCAGGGACCAGTGGAATCCACTTTGCCATCAAGAGGTTGGGAAGACATAACTTGACCTAAAAATAGTGGTGATACTGGTTAGGGCCCCTTAAACAGAGTCGTCCAGGGTGCATGAATGTCTGAAATGGGAGGAAAGGTAGGGTGCAAGGAAGGTAGGGATGTCAAGGTAATCTATTATGACGTATGAAAGGATTGTGGTTGGACCAGGACCTTAGTGAAGTACATGGTAATTTGTCTACAAAGTAGATGGGTAGCAGTCCTCATGGTGAGGATGAACACTCTTATGAAGCAATAGGAAGAGGTAGAAGAAAAGGAGGAAGAGGAAGCAACTTTTATAATACATACCAGCACTAATGATATATATGGAGGCTTATCAAAGCTAATTTAGGATGTATTTATGGTGCTTTCCAAGAGAATGACCTCAGGGTGTTATTCTAAAATACATACTATCCCTTCCACATGTGAAGGTGATAGTAGGATATTAGGGAAATAGGTGTGCTAAAGGTTTAATGCAGAGTGCAATGGTTTTAGTTTGCTGCAAGCTAGAAGTCACACTAGGGCTTTCTGAGGTGGGAGAGTAGCTTATGAAATGGATGAGCTTTTCTTAGTTCAGAACATATGGGGTTGTTGATGGAGGAGAGGAGACTAGTGGAAAGCATTAAACTAGACATGGGTGGATAGGAGAGTTAAGGGGGCACATCATGCCATCAGATGAAACAGGGCTTAACACAGACAGTTTTTGAAGATTAAAGTAGGGAAGGAGGAAACTGTAGCCGTCTGCTCTATGCATGGGATAGAAATAAATGGACTCCATGAGGCAAGCTATGAGATACTGTGGCTCAATGAGACCTGATGGATTGAGGGAACTAGAGTGGAAGGGTACTGCCTGTTCAGATGGTATAAATTCAGTAAAAGGGTACTTGGAATGTAAGGCTGAGCAAAATTTATGTTCCTAGTGTGAAAGTTTTGAAAAATTTACACTTCCCTTCCAGGAAATTTTGTCATATCCTCATACATTTCCACCTTCCCACTGTGTATCAACCCTGTTGCAGATCTTTGTGTTGTCTGCAAAGAGGAATACATTTCCTTCTAGTACCTGTACAATGTCACTTTTAAACAAATTAAAAGAGACTGGTCTCAGTACAGAATCCTGCGGTACCCCACTAGTGACTACCCTTTCCTCAGAATGGACTCCATTTACTATTACCGTCTATGTCCTGTTGTCCAGCCATTTGTTTACCCAGGCTATCACCCTGGAACCCACTCCCAGGCTGGCTAACTTGTTTATTACTCCCAGGTTGGCAAACTTGTTGGTTGGAAGATTTTTGCAGGGCCATGATGCTAGTGCATGTAAGGTAATTCAGCTGTGATAATTACTTTGTGAAATTTAAATTTCACATGTGGAATTTTAGCTGTATTACCTATTATGTGTTGATGAATTTTGGAGCAAATTTGCCAGTTGGTAATTTTTAAAGTAACACAACCAGATTTAAGAAAAAGAGACCCACCCACTGGATATGTGTTTTAATAATTTGCAAGTTTTTTTTTGTAGAAAAAGTAATTTTATTTTCTAAATGACATCAACGTTTCACAGTTAAACATACTGCTTCATCAGGATCTATTATAAATAAATAAAGAAACGTTCTTCAATTGTATTTGAATTCTTATGATAAAAGACTTAATTTAAACATAAAAACTCTCAAACGTACACTAAATTTGTTTTATAATGTTAGTTATAGTGGACAATTTTCCACTTAATATTATGTGTCACATCTATTAAATTAACGTTCATTTATGTTTCAGTGAGATACACATACATATGTATATTGATATATATTATAGTTAGGGTTCAGATGTCACTTCTACAGTATGTTAAAGTCAAAATTTTGTGTGTTAATAACTTTGGACTCTTTCAATGGATTTGCCTTAAATTTGGTATGAGTGATGGGGCATGGTAGATCTCTTGATATGTCAAATTCTGTTTCAGTCGGGCTTACAATCTTTGTGCAGCAAAACACTGAAAAATGCAAAATTATCCATTTTTGGAAGCTGATTTTTGGATTTTGGATGCGGCCCTGAGTGGCTATTATGTGGTATGCTGCTCTGCAAGATGGCTCATTTGAAAGAGTGTTGGTGGCCGAACATGTCACTTTTCATTTGGTGAAACAATATTAAGGCATTCAAAAGTTATGCCAGTTTTAAGTTCCCATTATAAGTCAATGGGAAAATTTATATGTATGATTTGCAAACAAAGAATGGGGTTCTGGCCATCTGGTTCCACCTGGTGGTCAAAGAATTTGCAGCCTCACAGTTCAATAATGTTTGTCCCCAAGAATTTTTAAAATTCTTTTATTGTGAGGTCCGCCATCTTGTTTTTAGTTTTCCAATCGGAAAAACACAAATATCTCGGCTCAGGGGTCAGACCTGAGGGGCTCTGATCTATTGAGCCATGTCTTTGGTTTCATCCAAATTGTAAAAAAAATAGTTATAAGCTTTTAAATTCTTTGATCGCGGCTCACTAAAGATCTTGGCTTGTGAGCCTGTATATTCTTTGATTGCGAGATTCTTTCATCGTGACCCTGCATTGCGACCTAAATACACAAATATCTTGACTCAGGAGTAGACTATGAATGCAAATGAGGGTGTGTTCTGTTTAGGGCTTCGTTCTATTGAGGCATGCCTTTTTTGGTTCAAATCAGTGAAACAGTTGGGTTTCATCATTTTACAGTGTTTGGTCACGAGCATACGATTTCTTTGATTGCGAGCCTGCAAATTATTTGATTGTGAGATTCTTTGATTGTGATTGTGCATCACGAGCGAGGGATGAGATGGCCAGATTAAAAATTACTTTTTCTCAGCCCAGGGGTGTCCTAGGAAGACAAATGAGGGTGGGTTTTACTCAGGGGGCTTCGTTCTGACAAACCATCGCAGTGGTTTACCGCAATTCCTTCACTTTTTTTAATTTTAACATTTTTTTTCTTTGTTCATGAGCCTGGAAATTCTTTGATCATGAGCCTGCAAATTCTTTGATCGTGAGATTCTTTGATAGCCATCTTTGATCGCAAGGGAGGGACAAGATGGGAAGATTTTTTGTAATGGAATAGATAGGGAAATTTCACCAATCATTAACATTGAATATCTTGGAAACAGTTTGGTCTTTTTACTTTAACTTTGGAGGGTGTTTACAGAATGTCATGTTGATGTAAATTACAGTGTTTATGTGTCAGGACATGTTATTTGGGTGGAGATATGGCATAGTACAGTTTACATTCTGCCAAATAGAGACATGGCCCCTGATCCTAGAAAGGTTATGACTAGTGTAACAGCACTTGTGCCAAGTAGAATACATCAAGTAGCAACTTATGTCAGCAGTTGTGACTTGTGGTATTCTACTAAGTGGTTTTTGACATGCCGCAGGCTACTTGTGTCAAACAGCTGTTATGATGGTAATTTTACCATGAACCCTCTGTGTCATGGTGCTAGGGGGTTTACAGCAGCAGTAGCACCCCATTCCAGAATGGCAGCAACAAAGTTTCCAATGTCAGAATCCTACAAGAATCCCCAGAGGAGAACTGGCAAAGTAAGTTGCACCTGAATTTAGCTGGTGTAACTTACATCTATACTTTGAGGGTCTTGTGGAACCCAATCTGTGTTCCCCCCACAAGCCCAGACAACCCCTGTTGTTGCCACACTGGGCATCACTCATGATGCTGCCCGATCTCCGTACTGTACATGCCTCCCCATTCAGTGATGGCTCTGCAGGGTAACTCACACCAAGTACTCAACCATGTGTATTTTAAATGCCCCACGGGGCTGCCTAAACCCCCAGCACCTTGAATTCCCTGTTATTAAATGCCTCACAGGGTGGCTCTGTCATAACCCCTCCTGTGCCCTGATGCCTGAATTGCTAGCCAGAAATGCAGCAAATAACCTGACAAGACCTGGTAGTCTAGTGGCCCCCTCAGCCAGTCATGCCAGCAGTCTGAGCACCCCTCACCTGCCCCAGCTGGTGAATGGTACAGACCAACTCTCGCCTCCATGGTCAGCTACTGACTGACTTATGTAGGAGCGTTACTGGAAAGATGCACTCAGATATTGAATTTTGGTGCATCTTTCAGTAACATCCTACATAAGTCGGCAGGCTGACTGTGGAGGTGAAGTGGGCTGTGCCAGTCATTTGCTGGGAATGGGTGGTGGGTGCTGGGATGGCTAGCACTGGTGGGTGGGGGGCCACTACACTATCAGGTGTTAGGTAATTTGTTGCATTTCTGACTAGTGGCATGGGGATTGGGGCATGGGTGGGGGATGGCAGTGCCACCCTGTGGGACATTTTACAATGGGGATTTGCGGTGCTGGGGTGTGGGTAGCTCTGTGGAGCAGTCACTGTAGGTTTCAGGGGAAGGAGGTGGGCAGTCGTGCATGGCTCTATGTGTACACCCGGGGGTGGCAGTTGATGTGGGTAGCTGTGGGGGGCACCTATTGAGGCTAGTTTGGCATGGGGCACTTGCAATCTGTGTTGCAGCTTGCAACATGCTTGTCAGGTGCACCCACCATTTGAAGTACCTGGTTGCATGTCACAAGCCATAGGACTTAGCTGTGGAGACTCTGCCCCTTCTAGAATAGGGTGCAGGGCCAATGTCACAGTTGCAGGTGGCACAAGTTGTGTTTGGCGGTGACTTGCACCACCCTTCTAGAATTGGGCACATAGAAATAAATGGTATAGGTGTCTCATGACAGGTGCACACAAGTTTGAACACTGACAAGTTGGATGGAGTCTTCCAGATAATGTCCTACCCCCCTCCTTACCCAAGAGGCGCTGTGTGGTGAATACAGAGCTAGAGCTCAAGTAAGGCCATTTACATCAATGGTATTGCTCTGTGATAGCAAGTGCATACTTATCACTACATTTAAGCATTGCATGGCGTCAGTCAGTGAATGCTCTGAACCCATCAGACCAGGAATTGGATGCTGAGTTGAGAGTCACAGCTGAAATAGATACGTTGACATTTATGGTATGCGTTCTTCATACCAGCTGCACACAACTTAGAACAGTGAGGAGCTGCATGGCTTCAGTCACAGATTCCCACCCAACCCCAAAACCACAACCTTTAAACAGCCACTGGATGGTGAATGCAGACGTACAACTAAAATAAGGTGATTAACATGAATGGTATACCTCTGTGATAATTCCTGTTTAGTAGTTATGCTATTTATGAGTTGTGTGGTGTTACACAGGGAATGTCTCCACTGCACTAGACCAGGAATTTGATGCTGAGTGCAGACCACAGCCCAAGTTAAGCCATGGGTATAACCGGTATACCTTCATCTTATGAACTGTACACAAATTAGAATAGTGATGATTTTAATATGCTCAGCTATTTACTGTACCACTCCCCTCTGTACTAAATGGGTGCCTGATGGTGAGTGTGGAGCAACAGTTGGACTAAGTCTATGAAGATCAGTGTTGTAGTTTTGCAATGCCATCTGCACTGTAGTTACTACACTCATGACTTATATGGCGTCAGACAGGTAATATCCACCACCTACCTAGAGCAGGGATTGGATGGCTAGTGTGAAGACACATCCTAAATAAACACATGGACATAAATGTTATTCCTCCATCATGGAAGATGCACAGGAGGTAGGACACTGAAGGGTTGCATGGTTTCAGCTTGCCAATGCTTCCACCCACAGCCACTGCTGACCAGGAATTGGATGCTGAGTGTAGATGAACAGGCAAATAAAGACATATGAATAAATGGTATTACTCTCTCATTCAAGCTGCACACAACTTAGAACACTGAACAATTGTACGGGCTGAGTCACACAATACCCCCCCACACACACTTGCAAGAGACAGTCGAGGGTGTGAGTTACTGGGGATTTGGCCGCTTTTTGTGTGGAAAAGTCATTTGGCTGTTCCTCGTAAGATACCACACAAGGTGTGGGTAAACTCCCAGTAACCCAGACTCTGTTGTGCCTTATTGTTTAAACATCCCTCATGCCAGCTATAGAGGTTAGAACAGTGATCAGTTGCACAGCCTTAACCAGGCAGTGTGGGAAGACTTACAGACCAGGAGTTCAACTTTTAGTACAAATGCAGAGCCCAACTAATGGTATGGAGGAGAATGCTATAACTACTTCATGTGGGCTGCAGAAAAGTTAGAACTCTGAAGAGTTGCACACCCTCAGCTTAACTGCCCATCCCCCCTCCAGCAGAGCCTCTCTGCAGTGCCCCCCTCCCTCCATCCCCTGGACTATGCAGTGGATACTGAGTGCAGAGGTACGGCTGAAGCAATAGTGTGATCTTGAATGGTATAATTAAGCATTAAGGCATGACAGGGTGTGGTATATCATAGGATATCATCGTGCCTTGGGTGGTTGATCATGAGGCCACAGGCCGAGTGCGTCGAATCGTCGTAGAAGTGATGATTTCCCATGATATACCACACCCTGGAATGACTTATTGCTATTATGAACTGGGTCAATTGATATTTTAGGCATTTAATGTAAAAAAATAAATTTTTGAACATTTTAATGCTGTTTTTATAGGCGTGTAGGTACACATTTAAAAAAGATTGTGTAGGTCATGTTTTGGGCAGTAGGTGGTGCTGTTGCATGTGGATTTTATTAGAAAGTCTTCATTCCCATAGTATTGGTGCCCCCTTCCTGAAGTTTAGTTTGCTCGACCACGTTGTCTGCTATGGAGTAGCTGATAATAGTTTTTTGCTTTTTTTTTGTTTGAGGAGGTGAATAATCACAATATCAACAGAAAAAAAAATATCTGGGTGGACGATAAACTGCCTACCAATGTGCACTGTGGCTCCACAAGATGACAGAAATTGTTTATGTCTGGATTTAGTGTGTTTTACCTGCAGTGCTTTTGAGAAAAGTGAGATGGTAAGCCATTGCAGTTTATATTTAGAGCAATTCTGTTCTGAAGGAGTGGGTTGAAGATTCTCCTGGTTTAGCATGAGGCAGCATGGCAGCAAGAGCGGGGGGTGGGATTTTTCTGTGATGAAGTACCTGGCGCTGTCAGAGAAAGAAGAGGGAGTTTTTTTTGTCATTGCATAGTGTGTGCTGTGGGCGACAGTTATGATGATGTTATTTTTTTTTTAAAATACTGACCGACTGAAACTCTGACTAGCTCCGGACTGTGAAAGATGAAGAACACTGCAAGGTCAGTGAGGAGGCTGGTGACCGGAGGTTTTCTGAAGCCGTGATGATGTAGCCCGATATCATCGCAGCTTCAGAAACCTCTCAGCCAATCAGCTTCCCATATTTACAATCCCCAGTTCATAAATGTATATATGAAATACAGAGTAGTTATTAAACTGAGAGGTTAGACAGGCTGAGACAAGTAATGTCTGTCACAGCACCTTGAGCAGGTAGTGCATAGGCACAGCCCAATAAAAGACATGCAGAGCAACACTGTACCTCTGTGACACCAATTGTTTTTAAATAATGCTGAAGACAGGTAGGATAAGGTTTATAATTTGTTTTATTATTTCAGTATTTAAATATCTTTAGGCCGAATTGATTGGTTGCTCTTGGGATGGGCAAAAAAACAGTTCCTCATATATATTCTTAATCATTTTGGGTGCCTTGTGATTTTTGGTTTTTTACAAAGTTAATCTACACTGTTTCATTTTGAAATGTATTACGTTATCAATTAAGATTTAATATAGAATGAGTAAGTGATACCATACGCACGTTTATGTTAGAGAACATGTAGTGAGCTATTCTTAATCTTGCTTACATTTATTGCGGAATAGTATTAGTAGCGTGTCCATTGACACTATTGCATTAATGAAATAGACTGCACACTTAGACATTAGCAGAATCAAGACTAACAATAGATTATTGCACATGTGGGTATCACCATTTGACACCTATTTAAGACAAGTTATTTTAGCAAAATTAGATTTTTACAGAATTTATGATTTTATGACATTTAGTTATTGAGTGCATGTGCACGAGCCAGTAAGAAATATTTAGTGGTTCTCATGAGCAAATAAATATCTTGTTTTATAGGATAGCCAGATATGTAGACTATGCCAACAGTGTTAAAGTAGGTAGCAATATTTTACATATGATTAGACAGTTTTACTTTGATGTCAATAGAAACATTATGAAGTTTTATTTGTCCTTATTATTTATTCTGTATTAGTAATATAGCAGACATTGTAACATTTTCTATTTGAGTATTATTATACTTTAAGTAATCTCTTGATATCTTTTAACACTATTTTTTGTTTGCTAGCAGTTATTTGTTTGAAAGTGGATAAACCAATATCAAGAAGTTAAAAACAGATGAAAGCAAGTAAAGAATTTGTTGAATATTTGACAATATCATGGTGTGGTGAGGGTAGCTCATATCACAGCCATTTTTCCACTGATGCTGAAAAGGTTGGTCCACCTCCAAATCAATGTCTTTTTTGAACTATTTATCATCTGTGGAACTGGGAAAAATTCCTCATCTGACCTCCAATATGGATGATCCAGTAAAAGCAACAGCATATCAATTGTTTGAATTGTGGAGCAGAAGTACACAATCATTTTTGACGTTTTCTGTTGAATTATCAGTTGCACACATCTGCACAGATATATAGAAATACATTGCACAGTGGAAATAGGCCAGATTATCACATGTATACATCTTTGTACTCAGCTATGAACAATATCAAAAGTTGCACTTAATGCAATAACATTAAATGCATGGATACAGCAGTTTTGGGACAGTTAATGAACGAATGCATGCAATTTTTTTTCAACAAACATAAATAGCTCAGAATCTATGTAAGAAATATAGGTTCAGTCTGCAGTTCAATGCTATATACATATGTACAAGTCTGAGTCACATTTTTTGGTAGAGTTTATCATATTCAGTGTTGAGAGTGTAGTCCAAGAACAGTGACAGATAATCCTGTAAGATACTGTTCAAGAAATGCAGTTCAGTGCTAGCAGATGACACCATAATGTAGGAAGTCATGCTGTTAACATGAGTCTAATAACTACATCTGCCAAGACATAACTCACTAACTGACATGTGTGTAACATCAAGCGCCCTCAAGTCTGCTTAGATTTGGTGGAAGTCAATTCAGTAAGTATCATAGTCAAGGTCAAGAATGTAGACAACAGGAAAAGGAGTCAGAACTTAACCTGATGTGTATTGTTCAAACAAGTATAGTTCTCCACACAATATGTGGAGAACAGTGGTTGCAACTCTGATAAGCATGTTACTATATTACTGATTTTATCACCATGTAAAATTGCACTGTGAAACAGCTGAATACACAGTAACATGTATAAAGGCATACAAGCTTAACTGAGGCATCTGCAAAGAGACATGATTCACTGACTGTCTAATGATTACAGCTCCATACCCTCAATTCTACTTGAGCAGTAACACAGCAGTTATTGTAGTAAGTATATCAAAGTTGCAAATGCTCAATGTTACAATACAATTGATTTTTGAAAATTGTATTGCAATAAATGATGAAAACAATATTGTTTTGCATCCAACATATCAGAATAACAGTGAGATAAACAAGTAATTGTCTACTACAGTCTGTTACATTGGTGTACTGTTGTGGTTGTCTTCCGCAATGGTAGAGAAATTAGAGTAATTAACATGGGCTGTAGCGATAGTGTACAGCAAGTAAAACACAGATCACCATGAGTGATTTTATATAGCAGTAGTTTTAGATGAAAGGTGTTACTTCTTCTATTAAATACAAATAAATATGTAAACTGGTGAAAGAAAATGCCATCTGGATGGAATATATACATGGAATGTTATTATTGTAAAGATGCTGATTAAGTGAGGTGCTGTGATCGGATAGCATCATTGCTCCACATATTGTGCAACATTGGTGCAACGGAGAATGATGACGTATGCATCTTTCAGATTCCTCGGTAGTCTTCCTTTCAGAGTGCATACTGTATCATTGCACTCCACTCATCCCTTTCTGAACCTTCATCAAGTGACATAGTGGCCAGAGTGAATGGATAGGCCATGATGGAAGATAATTGCATGGGTGTCAAATTAACTTCCTGATAACATAGTTCTCCTAGCAATGAAGTGAGAAATTGGTGTTGTGACTTTCATGCCTTGAGAGTTATAACGTTGCAATACAATCGTTATGTATGAACTTGAAGATATAACTCTCAGAGAGCAAACACAAGAACGACCACATCTTTGGCACAGCCAACCAGTTTCTGCATTTGCAAACAACTTACGGAACATCACAGTTCTCTGTTCAGGGACATAGACAGACAGCTACAGCATGTCCTGAGTTGCATGTGATTCTTTGTGGCCACATGACAAACGTGTACTTGCACACTTAGCCAACTTTAAAGTGTTGATGCAGATCAATGCCATCATCTGATAAACTGTTTAGCATCCCCATCGTAAACTCTGTGACATCTTGTTGTGCATTGTCAGCAACCATTGACTGTCCTACATATTTTCCAAGAGTTAGTCATAGAGGAGTCAAGCTTTATAAACTGGGCAACTGCTCTTGACTACCTCTAACGACTCTCTTTAATGCTTCCAACAGAGGTGTTGACTGACTTGAGTTCAAGACATCAGCAAACTCAGGGATGTAGAGAAGTGCCTGTATTGTAGAGTTTGCATAGCAGTTTACTCCTGTGCTGTTGTCAAATACTGGCAGTGTGTGAACCCCAATACAATTCTTCACAGGTGGAGATGCGAGTTGTTTATGGAAAGACTGCTTAGTAATGGAATGGTGAGGTGATGACTGTGGAGTCTTAGTGTGCTTTCTCTTTAATTTGCACCCTTCATCCATTGGGACATCTGTTTCTGATGCATATCTGGGAACTGGTAACAAAGGAGCATTTGATTGGTACAAAAAACGTAATCTATTGTACTCAGCAATGCATTTTGTGTCAGCACATATTTTACTTTCTGCAAGATTTACTATGTGCAGTCCAGACAACTGTCTCACATGAGACAAAGCAACATAAGACATGCCATCCTTGAATATACCAGTGCCTGTATCTACAATGGCATGATCAAGGCTGAGCCCTTGTGACTTGTGTCTGGACACTACATAAGCAGCACACAATGGAAATTGTTTCCTTGTCACATATATGTCTTTCACAAGCTCAAACTCTATGCTCTAACTTAACAACCACAAACTCCACAGTTGTCTTTTGTACATTATACTGGAACTCATGGATGTACCCCATGGCTCCATTCATAAGACCTTGCTCAACGTCAATGTTTCTGTGAAGCATGATGCGTGCATTTCTACAGAGTGGTAGCACAGCTTACAAGCCAGCAGTACGTAACACATCACTTGTGAGATCTGTGAGATGCTCAACCATTTTTGATACCATTGTTCATGATAGACTTACACCCTCTATGGTATCTATTCATGTGAGAGTGAAAATAGGTTGATGTTCTCTTTGCATCATGATCTCATTGAACTCTGCACACTGTTTTAGTCTTGACAATGGACATACAACATGTACTCCAGATTTCTGTACATGTGCAAAGATATCACAAGCATCCTGAATAGGAGTATTATTTCTAACGATCATGAGCTGTCATAGCATTTCAACATGAGTGGGTGACAATGCACCAATGAGAGCCTCATCAAGCAATGCTTTGTAAGACATGTCACCTTGCTGTCTCATTCTGTGAGAGTTCAACATATGAGAAGAACTCCCACAGATTGACTCCACCTATGCATCCAATTGTTTTCTTTGCCTCTTCAATGGAGAGTACAGAAAACATGTTTGCCATTTACAGGAGCCAGTTGCAGGAGACCCCCAAGAACAAGAAAATTCTTACCACCAAATGGTATGTCATCATTGGTACCAAGTATCTCCTGTAGATGAAGATGGACATATGTAAGGAGAAGATCTGAAACCATGCTGATCTCATCTGTTATCAGCAAATGCATCTTATCAAACATTGACCTCATTCAGAGGTAATGCCATATGACAAGTTCCTGTAATCACCACTCTTGCCATGTTCAATTGGCAACATGAATGACCTATGAAGTGTGATACCACCTATGTTACATTCTGCCAAACCTGTAGGAACAGCAACAATAACGGAGGTTGCAGAGTTAGTAAGGTCACGCCCACCTTTGCTGATAGCTTCAATCAAGAAACTTTTTCCAGTTCCAGCAGCACCACTAACAAGCATCCTCACTGGTGTGTACTCCTCACAAACAGTGTCTGGCACTGTATTGACTAGCATATTGCACAGCATGTACCACAGAGTGATACACAACTTTTTGATGTGAGTTCAAGTTATCAACAATGTTTGTAGCTGACTCTGAGAACTGCATGCTTTGTTGCATTGTACCTTCTGCCTCTGACATTAGCACAGCTGGGCCATTAGGAGGAAGAGGGCATCAATAGTCCTTCTCCCTCAACATCAACCATTTTCTGTGATGTTACTGGGGTGTCATCATCCAGAATTTGTAGCTTTCTCCAACTGATTTTTTTCAATTTCAAGTCTGTCAGTGTAAGTGTCGGAGACATGACTCTTAAAGGTATCATAAGTTTCCATGAACTCTTTGTTCATATCGTCAGATAATCCTTTCAATTCAGACTCTGATCTCCAAGGCTTGAACAGAAACAATAGAGCAAAATAGTAATGTTCTTTACTTTCTGTTGTGTTCAAGCTGAGTTTGCAGTGGTCAATTAGCCATGTTTTTTGCTTTTTTACAAGTGAGCCATCAAACCCAGTGACTTTATATATGCTCTTCTCTGGGTCAGAAGAAACACCCCACTTGTAATCATACCATTGAGCAACTTCAAAGAGACACAGATCATCCATAGCACTGCAGCGCTGTGGATAGTAGTTGTCAATTAAGTTGCTTTTGAGAATATTTATGGATGTTGGTCTTGTAGCAGCCAGATCCTAAATCTCTTCTTGGCTCTTAAGGACGCGGTGCCTGATCTGCTTTTAGTTCACATTCAAAAAATGAATGGAGTCTGACTTGCGATATAGACATACACCTGTAAGGTGGTCACTTGCTTCATAGGCTCCACACTCAGTGTGTGACAGAGTCTTAAGTCCCAGTGACCATAGCCTAGAAGACATTGACCTATCACAGTTAGACAACTCTTCCCACATTTATTGCAGGTTTGTCTGCTCATGCTTAGTGATGTATGATGTGATATACCTCACCAGAGCCATTGAATTATCAGCAACAAACTGAACATCAATGTTTTTCTGCCACATCAACAAAAGCAAAGGGTTATAGTCATTGATATAGACCTCTGATTCTCTGCAAGGTAGTTCATACACTCGCTTTTTTGATTTTGCCTTCAAGTGGTGTCACATGGCAGAAAAGACATCTTTCAGACAAGCATCCGGGCAAGCTCATCTTGGGAATCCAAAATGGCACCGAGTGTACCACTGTCCCTTGTTCTTCACTTTCCTACAACAGTACTTGCCGCACAGGTGTCATTGGAATTTCTGAACTAGTTCCCAAAGTGTTGCACTGTCATACTTGTCTGGAATCTGACATGTGACATACTTCAACATGAAGTTGAGGATCTTACTTGTCTTGTTGTCACCAATACGTGGGGCATCTTTTATCCACAGCAACATGTGTATGTATGAAGCTCCACTAGCTTGGTACTCATCCCTCCAGAAGTAGTGCTCAATAATGCCAAGAGGATGATTTGTCTTTTACAGTATGAACTTCAAAAGAACATGGAACCGGTGGTGGAAGTAATGTGAAACAATTACCGGATCAAGTGAACATAGTTCAGTGAGAGTCATACTTTGTATGTTCTCAACTTCAGTTTGCCCATCTGAGAAGATCAAGCAGATCATCCCAACAATATTCAGCACAACTCAGTGTCACAAACCATGTTGCTGGTCCAAACTCTCTTAGCATACACATCACCTCAGAGTGTCATCTGTACCAATATTCTTTAGTAGCACACAAGCGGGACAAAATGGAAGAAAGACAGAGCTGGAGTGTTTCATCTTTGTTCTGCAGCTTATTTAATAACTGTGCAGCTGTCATATTGGTGAACTCTGTACCGAGTCTCAATGTATGAGCAATACTAGCAATGGACACTTAGTTCACTTTCCCAAGAAGGTGGAACAGGTATGCAATGTTTCTTTGAAATTTGCAAACCTTATATAGAACTCTTGAGGTCCTATAGTCAGCTCCTGGGAACAAACTTCTCATTCATCTAATCTACCACCTGAGCCCAGTGGAAACAGATCAGGAAAACAATGAGCCTCTAGAGTAGCCTCCCATATGCTTACAGGATTGTCCTCCACTTGCTTCATTTGATACAATTCAGTGTTATCCATCACTGGATCCTTCCCATGCAATTGGTGTATGGTGAATTGCTCAAAGACGTTATGTACAGACGCAATGTCAACCTTCTCCAATATTGCTTTATCAGAGTTTTCCACAGCATTACCTGTAGAAAGACCAGTAAATACACCGATGTCAATGTCAGCATAAAAACATTATGCTCCTTTAGTGTATGAAACGTATGCTTTACCTTCTCAGCATTGACTGTGTCCTGCCATATTGTTTTGCCTTAGTTGGGACACCATTGACCAAGATGTCCACACTATTGTCCTGAGAAATAGTGCTGACATTTTCTTGCAAAGGCAAAGGCAAATATACAACAGAGCCCTTCAGAGACCATACCAGTTCTTTGTTTGGTAGGTCTCACATCTTTGTATTCAGCCTGATGATTGTTTGAAATATCTTCATGGTTTGAATTAGAATCCACGTGAACAAGTTCAAGACTGCTATCTCAGGAGGAGTTGGTTCAACTTCCATTTTATTAAGCACAGACTGAGGAGGTAAAGTGTCAATCTTAATCTTGTTACAACAGTAAGCACAGAATGATACAGTTTCAACTTCTCCAAAGTCTGACTTTAAGAGAAGATATGCATGAAGACACTCCCACATTACATTCCTACGTGAAGTGTTCTGCAGGTCTATTTTGACATATAACTCTTTGTAGAACAGGCGCTCGCATGATACGCAGATCACATTGAATTTTTGTATCTTGCTAATTTCAATTTTAGCAAACTCATGACCAAAATTACTCAGAAGTTGAGCTACTTGCACCACTGATGTGTGCATTGTGTTTGTGTGTTTGCCAACAGTAGCATTAGACCTCAATCTATGGGTTGTTTGCTACTCTTTGATGAAGTCCATAAGTCCTTCTACATCTCAATCATTGAGCAATGCTTGCAAGTGCATATAGTCTCAGAAAACAGATCTCACTCAATATAATCTTTGTACAAATTTCCGTATGCCAGTGTTATGCACTGCTACCATGCGAAAGTGATGCAACACACTGTTACAGTTTGTGCTCTCTAAGCATTCAAGGGAATGACCCATTAGGCCTGTGTGAGGTTGAATCTCACTTGTCAATGTGCGAATCAGTCTGTTTCATTCAGATCTCTTTGTGGTTAGAAATGTTGACAGGAAAGTTTCAATTGACATTATTGATTCTTCTCTGATATTGCATGTAGTGTCACATGCCCATTTCTTAGCTGACAACTTTGGGTTACTTGAAACCTATTCAAGTTCAGTGTCATCATGAAAGTCAATGATTTCATGAGATACAACTAATACATTCTGAACTTAACCATGTTCATCAATTGTCAAACTGACATTTCTGTTGTGTACATGGTATGTCTCTTCCCAGAAGAATGTTTCTGAGTATTCTGAATGCAACCAGTCTCCCTGAAACATCACAGAGATATTTTCTCAGTTCAAGTGTTCAAAAGACAATAGTTTGTTTCTCATCTCCTCAATCTTTAAACTTAATTTATCAATTGCTGACATCATTTCAGCCCATAACTGGGAATGGATTGCAAGAGCTACATTAACAAATCATCTTACTCTCAATCGCAACTTCATTAATGCAACCTTACTACACAGTCTGTTCCCTTTGCGTCTCACTATATTAGAGATCACATGGTCAATTTTAGCTATATGGACCAATTTTTTGAAAATAATCTGCCTTACTGTGCTGTGCAGTAGCAGAAGTCACACGTCTAGCATTTTTTGTCTGTCTCACAGATGTATGCTTTGCTGATGACAGTGCGGATGTTGTGTCTGCACAGTACCTGTAGAAAAGTCTACTGGTTGTTACATTACTAGAGGAGGTGTTGTCTTTGTTTACATGTGCAAGTTTTGTGATATGTCTACTTGTAACAGAAGAAATTGTCTTTTCTTCTGCTGATATCTTCACCTTTACTGTTTACATGGCATGACAGTGAACCAGCAGTACACCTAGCACTTTTACTTTGTCCTTTGACTTTCGGCACACATGGCCATGATGGAAGATCTCAAGTATGTGTTCAATCTCTTGTCTGTTGCAGTCTTCTAAGAAAGAAAAAAGAAAACAGCAAGTATTAGTATTACTGATTGATAAGTCATGTGTAAGAGTAATGTGCTATAGGTTCATAAGAAGTGCATACTGCATATGTCATTAACAGCATGTAATAGTACAAAAACACTGTTTTTTGTTAAATGCTAAAATTTGAATGAGAGTGTGTAAGCAGTTTCAATAGTTCTCTGCACTACAGTGTTATCTGAACATTGGGTCAGATTCTGGAAGAGTAACGGTTGTCAAAACACCAGTTGTGGCAAGTACAGTGGCACAAGTATCTGCTTACAACACAGGTACAAGTGGCAAAATTGTAAACTGTGACTTGCAACATGTTGCAAGCCACTTGTGCCAACCAGCACAGTGTTATGACAGCAGATGTGCCATTAAACATGCTGCGACATAGTGTGATACTTTTAACACGAGGAGTTGCAGCATATTCTACTAGAAGATCAAGAAAGTGCAGAATATGAGGATTGTGGATGGACCTACAGAGGAAGAACAGCAATGTAAGTAAAACCAGTACTTAGGTGGTCTAAGTTTACATACGTCCTGTGAGTGGGGGTTGGGTGACCTGCTGTTCATAGTACAATATTCCCTCCCCCTCCTATTGATAATAGTGTTGTGAGTGCAACACAATGCATCCCACAAGGATGACACAACACGCGATCCACCATGGCAGATGTGTTCATCTTGGGAATCTTGCATACCCAGCTGTCAGAATCTCAAAAACGTCAATGCAGTTGAGATGACCTGAACATCATGTTCTAATCCCACAATACTAGCATCATGTAGTGTGGCTGGCCCTCCACCTACATTAGTAACTATTGCAAACTAATAGACGCAAATGGTAAATAATAACATTGCCATGTAATGCTTGGTTGTCTAATCACAATAGTTCTCCCCATGTATTAGTAATGGTGTACACACATGTCACTGCCACCCTGATTGCTAGCCAGTGACTGGCACATTCCATCTCTCTACTGGATGGTCATCTGCTGAGTGAGCAATGTAGGAGTCCTTACTGTATACATGCAATCCGAGATGAATGACTGGGCAAAGGCTAGTAGACAGCAAGGTATCTTCGGGTAATTGAATAATTAGTCATTTTTGGCATTTACTTTGAGTGAGGGACTGGCTAGTGAAATGGGGACACAGCTGCCTTGCAGAGTTTTGTTTGTTTGTTTGTTTGTTTATTCGCTTAATGGGTAAGCACACTGGAAACAAGTTCCTTTACAGGTGCAACCACATATATTACATACAGACAATACATAATCAAACATACATATACAATGCAGCAAATTGCAGACAAAATGTCTTTATTCACGTATAAAATTCATAAAAAATTCATAAAAAACAGTTACAATTAAATTGAGATTCGAAATACATCCTTAATGCATCGGCAAACTTTTGACAGAACACAACCACCTAATATCTTGAGAATTTCATTCCAAATAAATGAACAATATAAGCAAAGGATCTTTGTCCACTTTTTAGATTTCATAAAGAGAATCCCAGAAACCTACTGTCTGACCTATGTCTAGAATGAATGACCATCAATATATGGTCTCAAAACTTTGAAATACTATGTGGAATTCCAGAGTCCATAACTTATATATGAACTTGGCCACACAGTATTGGAAATTTAATAAAACGGTAACCAGCCCATTTCTTTCAAAATCACACAATGATGAGATGACTTAGAACAATTTAAAGCAAACTTAGCTATCAAGTGAAGTAAAGTGGATTTCTTTGAAATCACTGTCATGAAACAGTGTCAGTAATCATAGCTGCATAGTTCACAATAGGAAGTAAGCAGTAATTTGAAATAACCAGCCTAGACTCAGGAATAAGAAATGAGCAGTTCTGTACAAAGAACCTAATCTACAAGTGTATTCTTGAGGTAACCCTCAAAAATGAGATTCATAACCAGATGAGAATCTAGTAATACCCAAGATATTGAAATGTATCAACATAGTCAAACAGTAATCCATCAAGAGTTTAACTTCAAAGTACCAACCTCAGATCTCAGTCTGGGTGGGTGCCAAAACCATCACCTTTGTCTTAGATTTGTTTAAGAGTAATTACAGGCCATAAGTGAAGACTGAAAATTGCACATTTCCTCTTAAAAAACACCTAGATCTCAACTGACAAACCCTGTGTATAAATACTGCATCGTCAGCATAAAGTGTTAGAGAAGCATTATTAATCACTTACTAGTTGATCAAAAACAAAGAAACAAAAGTGGCCCCAAAATAGAACCTTGTGGAGACCCCACACTTAACCATTACAGAGTCTGATACAGCACCCCTATATTTAACCCTTTGAAACCTATTTGTTAAATAATCCTTGTCCAGTCAGAAAGACTCACCAACTCCCAATGACTCAAGTCTAGAAATCAACAATTGGTGATCAACTGAGTCGAATGCTTGGTCAAGTCACGAACACGGCACCCGTCAGACACCCTTTATCCATGCCATTAAGTACGCATTCGTGAACTCGACCAAAGGCGATCTCAGTACTCCTTCCTTTCTAAAACCATGTTGGTTCTGAGACAATAATCCAAAGCGATCCACATCCCAATCAACTGATTATAAACTATTCTTTCTGAACTTTAGCTAAAGCAGACAAGATAGAAATAGGTCTGTAGTTACAAAACTCATGTTGTGAACCAGATTTAAATATAGGAGTGACCAAAGTATGTTTCCATATATTAGGTATAGTACCTGTAACAAAAGACAAGTTGAAAATAATACTAACTGGAAGTGCTATAACTGAGGCAGCATCCGCCAATAAACTAGGACATAAGCCATCATGTCATCAGTTTTAAAGGGTGTCTTATACTTGCCTGGAGGGCATCTGCGACTTGATATGCCTGTCAGGTATGGTTGTTGGTTGGTCTGTGTTTACGCATGTCACATGTTGGAGGAGTTGGTGCGTGGACCCTACCTCTTGCAGAATAGGTTGCAGGGTGCATGTCGTGATGATGTTTGGCAGTAGTTGTCTTTGGCAGGAAGTTTGCAAAACTTTGTAGAATTGAAGCGATGTTATCCTATTTACATACCAATTCTTTAGAAAGAAAATATAAGGAAGTAATTATGTGATAGGGTGGGTACTATTGTCCAATGAAGATGGTGCACAGTGGTATAACTATGCACGAAGGTGTACCTGGAGCTCTTTATAGTGTCTGGAAGGCATTATGGTACCTATGTTATCAATTTAAGTACATATTCCATCAATGAGATGTTAACTGAGTAAGAAACTCAAGTTACAGAAAGGTACAGAGTTGTACATGCCAAATTTCACATTTTTTGTCACGACCAAAGAATTTGCTACATCACGAACGATCCTCGTGATCAAAGCCAGTTGCGATTAAAGAATTTGCACACTTGCAGTCAAAGATTGTGAAAACAATAAAATATTTGTAAATGTTTAATTATTATACTTATTGCAGTAGACAGTTCTACTAAACTATTAATATACATGTGTGTATATGGTGTAGTGAAAATGTATGAGAAAGGTTTTTTTAAAGTGCTCCTCTGAATCAGTTAAAATCTACGCATTATTCTCATGATCAAAAGAAATTATGAGCTCACGAACAATCCTACGCGATCAATCGAGGTGGCAAGATTTTGCTCTCTCGTAATCAAAGAATTAAAAGTACTATAATTTTTGAAAAATGATGAAATATTGTTATTTCTACGACATACAAGTATATAAGTAATTGAAAGAGTTGTGGCCACAATCTATTGAAAATTGCTGATAAACATGTAAATTTTACATTTATTATCTTTAAAATTCAAATCTTGCATTATTCTACGTGATCAAAGATTTGCAGGCTCGTGAATGATCCTCACAGTCAAACAAGTCACAAAGAATTTGCCTCAATGATCAAAGATCGTAAAAATAGTACATTTCACAAAACTTTGTAAAAATAATAATTGGAGTAATATTTATCTCTGATAAGTAGTAGAAAGACTCATGACTGCTCATTCTGTTAAAAATAAAATTATAAAATTTTTACAACTATAGAGGCTCCAGCAATGAACTCTCGCATTTTTATTTTTGTGATCAAAGATTTTGCATGCTCACGGTCGATCCTCATGATCGATGTGAGTCGCGATCAAAGATTTTGCAGTCTTGCTAACAAAGAAATGGCTAACTTCATCATGTGACTTCTCTGAGCCAATACAATGAAAGAGTAACAGTTTGGCGGCCATTTTGAGACTGATACTCGAGCAGCAGCAATTCCAGGGCTCTAATAGTGAGTAGTAATCAAGGTCTAATTTTAAAATATTACAGTTAAGTAATATGCTACTTGGAAAGCATTTATCAGGTTTTTAAACAGGATTACAAGTAATGTGCCATGATTCATACTGTTTTGCCAATCTATTATCTCTTGGTGTGAGAACTTCAATTTTAGGTTTGACTGAGACTCTTTGAGTGTTTATGATAGTATATAAAGAGTGTTACAGAGAATAATCATAAGAGGATGGTCATACTACCCAACTTTGCCATTGCTTGTACCAGTTTGCCATTTTAAAACACATTTGCCAACATTTACACTTGTTGCAGAAAGGAGCTCTGCATTTATTGCTAATGCACTTTGTGCTACTTATAGTGTGATGTGACAATAGTACAACAATTTGTTTAAATAAGTACTTATTTTAGTCTGTGTACAATGGTGGCGGGACTTACATTCTGTGCTGGCTATGCTAGATAGTAATAGCAGATGTTACTGTTATTAGAAAAGTCTCAAACTTATTAGTAGTTCAAATATATAATATAACAAATTCTCTGAAAACATATACTAAGCACAGAATAATCCCAACTGTAATTATAGGATACTAACAGAATGAAAAAAGATAGTAGATGTTTAAACTGTATAAGACTATGTCTGTGAAGTACATAGCTATGTTTACACTCACCACTCAAGCTGCTAGCTGAAAGAGAGTTGAGCTTCAAAGACCATAATGACTACTAAGTCTATCCAATGGAAATGGCTGTTGTTGGCTAGTCATAAAAGTGTGGCCAATGACCAGGCAGTGTTCTCCCACCAAAACAAAAGAATGTTAAATAAACAAAATACCAATAAAACAGCCTTTACAGACATAACTAAATCTTTTAGGCTGACATGAGCCAATCTGGGATCAGAATATTAGTTGTGATTGTTTTGACTGTATTTATCTGAGATACAAGTGAATACTAGTCATTCTGCCGATTAGGCTTGGTAGTCAGACAGACACAATTCTGATATTTCTTCATCTGAGTTTTTAGAGTTTCTTACTCAGCATGGCAGAACAAATCAAGACTGGTATGGATAGTGGGATCAAGTTTGGTGAGAAGAGCGGCAGTTTAGTAGAGGTAGTCATTTTGGCAATGACTTGCATCTACCTGACTGCTCCAGTGTCTTGGTTTGGGAAGGGTGGCATGAGGTGGGAGCAGCTCATGCCAATCATACCTCTTGCTGAAGACACACCCAGAATCAGACATACTCCTATACATCTCGGGAGTAATGATTTTGGGAACAAAGGGCTATTGATTTAATAAAGCTGCAGTTTGACTTACAGCATATTATCAGTATGTTACCAGCTTGTAAAATTCTGTATTCAGAAATTACACAGCACATGATCTGGAGAAGTGAGACTACTGTCACTGCACCAGAAAGATCATGCAGAAAAATAAACATGCAAATATCTGGATTCCTCCATGCTATGGGGAATGCTACAATTCGTCACCCCAAATTACATAAAACAAATATTGACTGCAGCTAAGAGATGGTGTGCATCTCTCAAGCACAGAGTAATAACATTTTATTGGGGACCTTCGAAATGGCATCCTTACACTTCTGTGATTGGGTACCTGTACAACTATACCTCTCAAGAGCGATATAGGCAGTACTGACAAAAATGGCTGTTTAAGAGCCAATCTAAATGGTAAAAATAGAAAAGTTACACTATTCACATCATTGTCTATAACCCAGAGTGTGGTGTTTGATGAACATACAGTATGTGGTATTCTATCAGAGGTATTACATTAATGGTAATTAGTTGGTTGGGATGTAAACTTGTACTCAGGATGTTGTACCTCTTTGGGGGGGTGATGTATTGGTTGGCTGTCGCTGTGCAACTGTTTTTGTGACACTTGTTCATCTGGTTTGAGACATGTGTACTGTTAATATTCAAAAGGTTTTCTTGGTATGTGAGTCTCCACTGAGGATGGAGTATGGCTGATTATAAAGGGGGGTCTATTGTCTGACTAAGGATATGCAATTCCTCAATGTCTTAAGTGATGTGCAGTTGCTATCACCCACTTATGCTGAGCCAGTGGCAGTGAGGCTTGACTGTGCTGCATGAAACCTTCATCTTCCCTAGCAACCTGGGTTTGTGAATGAACCAATACCATTTGGGGTTTGTGGGGAGGACTGGGATCAAGCAGCTGATGAGTGCTCTGCCAGTACTGCAGAAAGATAGTGGATACAGACTGTGTCCTGACAGTCTCTGAGAGCTTGCTAGTACTGTGAACATGTGCATGTCTGTAAGAGAGGATACATGGTGGACATCTGGATGTTGGTGCATGGATGCCATTACATCTGTGCTCTATTGTGGTGAAAATATGAAAACAAGGAGGGTTGAACAAAAGCAACATGATGGCTATGCCCTGAAATGAGGTGAGCAATGTCATGGAATCTCACTGGGGTGGGGCCAGTGCAGTGGTTAGGAAAGGGGCCCTTCAGTGTGTTAGCTGTGGCTGTGCCAGAGCCTCGCCATATCATGTTACTGATATGGTGGCACTCCTGGATAAGGAGCAGGTGGGTGGATGCCACTTATTGTAAGGTGCTGCAGTTGTGGACAAAAAACTTTTATGGAAAATAAGAAGTGATACAATTATACTATTAATGTCCATGGCTTCAGTTACTTTGTTTTTCTTTGTCAGAGTTAGTACATGGGGGCATTGCTTGGATGCTACTGTTCATCTTCTAAGTGTTTTACTATGTGTGCATCTGCTTTCACAGATATACTATTGATGTACCTGTCTTTAATTTTAGTGCGCAAGTGCACTCATCATTCATTCCTGCTCTGGAGAGGGTATTGGAGTATTTTCTGGTTGAAGGTGTGAAACTACTCAGTGATTCTAACTTGTATGCAGCTGGTATGAGTGGAGCTATACTACTGATGTATGAACTTATCTGAGCTGTATATCTATAATGCACAGCTAATACCTGGTCTGGTGGGAGGGAGGAGAGTAGTTCCTGGGTGAGGCTGTACAATTATTTACTGTTCCAAATAATGTGCAGGTCATATGTAAAGATATATACTATTTATATGCATCGGTTTAGTTCACCTGTGAGTTATGCAGTCAGATCTAGTAAATGTTCTTTTTTTGAGGTGTGGGGTGGTATTGTGTGACACAGATATTGATTTTTCTATTGACAGTTCTTTAATAGCTTATGTCTATTTGTTTCAACAGATAACGGATACTACTTTGCAGTCACATTTCTCTGTGCTCAAACAAATCGTAAGTAATCCTGTTTTTTTGTTATTTGATGCTCAACAGCTCAATGCACTGATGATACACTGAATGATGATTTAGATACTATTTAATTTTATGTTTGTCAGCCTGTATTTTCTAGGTTCTGCTGTCTTAGGAACAGACAACAGTGTGAGGGTGGATGATGCTATTCTATTAAAACACTAATGTTTTAAATATTTTAGCAGTTTTGGTAGAACAAACAGTACTGACCATCACTACTACTACTCAGATTTGTTAAATTGAGTGTTGTGGCCAAGACAGATATGAAGAAAGGAAAATCAGACAATCATGTTACCATACAGACTGCCAGGCACTATGGTACTGTTGCCTGGCTCATGAATAGTTATGCAGTTGAAGACAATCATGGTGTTATGGTGGTGTGTAGACTAGTGGTTGCATGTTTGTGGTACAGCAGTTGAGATAAACCTAGAGTCACTGTACTTATGTTTTAAAGCAGATACTGAGTATATTACTAATAGACCTTGAACTTGCTTTACATGACACTACTGGTGTCAATACTACATCCTGTACTAACACTATACATGAATCATGGAGCATGTGTGCCTCTGATTGCTACATCTTTTATGAGGTGGAGAAAGAAATGCCTCTGCTGTGATAAGATGAGACTTGGTTGCATACATTGCATTTAGAAAGGGTTGGTGATGGACGAAACAAGTATTTGTCAGCCAGGACAAGTCACTGAAGAAGTAAATCAATTGATTTTCTAATATATCACAAACATGGATACCATGTTTACATGTATATATATGTATATATATATATTATACATATATATATATATATATATATATATATATATATATATATCAATATATAGATATATTTGAAGTTTGTGCCTTTCTTGTTACTATTATATGTCACCCGATCGAGAGGCATTCAATTGCTGAATGATACACTGCTTTAAAGTTCCCAATTCATTAGTTGTCAGGAATATACTATTTTAGTGTAAAGAAACAGAAACAGATCTCAGTCACGCCATAATATATGTTATATTTAAATGTCTGTAGCCAAATGCATATTTAATTTTTCTTTTTCAGATAAAAATGTCCAAGCCCTGGAGTAGAGAGGTGCTGGCTCTTGTTCAGGCTGTTAACAGCATGCTAATCCTGGGATAGTCATGCGCATACTTACCTAAAGCAGATACATACCTGGGGCAAGGTAGGTTGTTCATTTAATTGAGAGATGGATATATGCCATTCAAGTACAGTTTAAGTAAGACATATACCATTGGTAGTAGATCTCATTATGTTAACATGTGCAAAGAGAAGAGTCATACAGCAGTTAAACATTGTTTTGATGTATGGCATGGATAGAAAAGATTTATTTTAAGTGATGACAAACCACGGAAACATATTTCAGTTTGACCAGTACAGTGTGGTACTTAAGTGTGTGTAACAAGTACAAAAGTATCCTGTGATAGTGGGTCAGATTTGCTGTCTAGACAATGAACATGGTGACAAACCTTGTGTGTGAATATATTTATGATCTGCACATAAGCAAAGACATATTGTTACACTTTGTTAGCGACAGCTGTTGTGTTTTAATAAATCTGCATATTTAACTAGTACAAAATGATTCACAATACTTTCTTTTTATGTTTTATGCAGGTTAGTGGCGCCTTGAGGAGAAAGGAGATCACAAGATCTCCTGATGAGTCTGAGAGGAAATGGAAAATCACCCACCAGACCTTTTAAAGCAAAGTCTGCAGCGGGTGATATGCGAGGAAGTGTGAGGGAGGGTTGACATAGCTTATGCTATGTGGGAGGATGCAGGAAGCCTGAATTTGGTGACCATCACCATACTTGTAAGTATATTTTACTAATGTGCTAATGAAATATACACCTCATATCTTCTTATGGTATTTGTTGCCTTGTAGGTGACATCTCCTTTAATTTTCTTTTAATTAAGTATGCAAATATTTTGCCTCATTTTCCAGTTATAGTAGACTGTGTGACTGTCCTGGGAGTTCTCACATGGTAATGCAGCTCAGTTACAATTCCATTCCATCAGCCATCAACTCAGGAATGCCATTACAGTGATAGGGCTATTTTGAACTACAGGCAAACACAAACATTTGTTTACTTCAGCTAAAGCTACATTATGAGACTTGTATACTGCTATGGGAACATATCACATTTAGAAGACATGACGTTGAGTTAACTTTAAATATTATCAATATTATATCTACAAAACATACGAACATATGAAATTTCACTGCAGATAAGGTATTAGAGTTCTATCAAGTGTGGCTCAATGTAGAGCTAGCAGTACTTATTTTGCAGCTGCTCTTCTCTGGCACACTTTTCCTCTCGGCCTTTCTGGAGGTTGTGGTTACATTTCCTACTCACAGCTTTATGAGGTTTACCTTTGGTTATTGTAAATACTAGGTTGCATTTTGGTCAGACACCCTTTGACCACTATCCCTATGTTTTCTAATCTGTAGCTGCTGAAGATGAGCAGCCTTGTGCCACAGTTCACTGCTTTCATGCCCATATGTGCAATGTTTGCCAACATGAGTGGTGCTCAATCGCTAAGGAGTTTCCTAACATGGTTGGTTGTCAGATATGACAGTTTTCACAGGAGAAGGTCTAGGTATTCTCTAACCTAGTTTCTTCACTGACCATTGCATCAAGACATTGTCCTGCAAGGCATTCATCAGCATGTGCTAAATACTATTAGTGGTTGCTGGGATTCTCCAGTACATTACTGGCATGTTGAAGTACCCCACAATAACTATACTACCCTCACACAGTTCCTTGTGCAAGTGATGTATTAAGGGTAAAATATTTCAAGTAACAATCTTAGTATGGGCAATCAGGGTGTTAGCACTTAGAATTGAACTTTGCTACATGATTTGCTAATCGTCATTGATTTTTGTCTATTAGATTGAGTTGTTACACACATATGAAGAGTTGTCTCCATCAGGAAACAGTCTCTTTGATGTCAAGATTTGAATTATGCCTGACATGTTCTTTTGGACACCAGCATACACCCGAGGCTCTATGTACACAGGAAGTATGGCTGCATCCTGGTGTCATCCACACCAGTAAGTGTCTTGTTACATTTTGTCTTTATTACTACCAGGCACTGGTTGATGTGCTTTAGTTTTTTGTTGAAAAATACACATGAATAGTATGATTTAGTGATGTTACTGCATTTCATCTGTTTGTAAAAAAAATACAGTTTGGGGTATGCAGTTGCTAGTATGCTATTGAACTGAATAGGTAATGCATTTGGATGAACTATTTCATTTGTAAGTGGTAATGATGCTAATGCATGAAATGGTTAGAAAATAATGTTGATTTCTTTTCCTCAATCAACCACTTCAATTGCTAACTTCCACTCCCATCATGTACAGCTGATGCCACTCCCAGAAGGTGGCCATGAGGGGGCTTCTGTGAAACAGCTGCTTGTGCTACAACTCTGCTGGTGAGGTTACAATGATGTACTGACAACTGTCTTTTAAGTCAATGTCCACTATCTAGTGTTACATACTGTGATTATAGTGTGTGCAACAGACTGTACAGGTAATTTATTTTATTACTTATGGTGTTTCATGTTATTCAAAATATCATCTTCATGTTAAAGTTTTATTTCTGGTATGGGTCTGTGCTCTAGATCTTATGCCCAATGCTCACACTCTTACATATACTGTCCACTGAAGCTATGCATAGTTTTATGTAGCTGTACATATCCAGTGGTGATAGTTAATTTTGCATGGGAGTAGAAGTATATTGCCTGGGTCAAACTAATTTACTCTTCACTACATTGTGCTCCAATGGACTGCTCTAGGGATGGGCAGATTGTCTCAGTGAGACAGTACAACTTCTCACTTACCTGATATGTAGTGAATAGGAATAGTGGAATGTTGTTCTATGTCAATTCACTCCCTGTCAGAAAGCTGTTCTTCCACAGTTCCAAGGTGATGGGATGCTGTCCTACCCTACTGTGGTAGGAAAGCATTCTAGAACCTCTAAATAATGTATGAATAAGTTTTGTTTTGAGAAGAAAAGAAGTCAGAACATTTTTTTTTCACAGATAGTATGCACTACGAAAAATACAACATGAGGAACTCTATGCAGAAATAGTGTAGTTTGCATATTCAGGGTTCTACAATTACTATGACCACTTGAGCTTTGCTCTCGAAGTCAGAGGGTATCAGAATCCTCTACTGGAGAACACGTGGTTCTGCATAGTTGCCCATTCCAGTGTTCTCTATGTCTGCAGCTGATGCGAGAAGGTATGTGCTCAATATGTGCAGTTTTACTTACCTGTGCCTCTACATTCAGGATCTAGTAGCTGTTCTACTGTACATATGTCACACCACTGCAGGGTGATGCCATACAAGTCAGTGTTGATAGCAGTTGTGTGGCATTCCTATAATGAAGGCTCTGTATTGATTTTCATGACTTTCATTGGCTGACTGGGAAGGGTGGGGGCCATTCTCTAAGTAGGCATTTTAGACTATTGACCCATGTACATTGTGTGCAGGTTTATTCATGTTGAAATGTTTTCCTAGTCTGTGACTATCTACTTAGTATATAATACATCTTCTAGAAAGAGAGTAGATATAGAGGATTGTGTGTGACCATATTCTTGTATTAAGATGTTTTCTTGGTGACAGATGACCTTTGAGTGCGGCTTATGAGGTACTCTGTTGTCAAGGAACCTCAGATAGAAGAATTTCTTTGTTTGTGTATCACTGCTGATACACAATCTTTTATAGTGTCTTGGCAATTACAACATAGAAAATCACACAAAACCAACTGGACAAGACAACAGAGAATAGAAATGTTAACATTTTCTTTTTTTAAAAGTGACACAGTATGCTGCAGATGTTTCTACAAGTTCAAGTTTAAAAATGAAACTTCCATGGGTATTCTGTGGTTGATACTTTGAAAGTGGTTGGCCCAATGGGGAGAATGAGCAGAAGATTGTTTTGATGAGGCCCTCAAATTCCTCATCATGTTACCTTGTTTGCAGCTACTAACAAGGCAAGAATACTAGTTAGTCTTCTGATTCAGACAGGAGGTCTACAGTGGGTTGGGAATTGCAAAGTAGATACTATTGGAGTTGTCAGGATAAATAATTTAGTACAAGTGATAGTACTAAGGTATATATACTCATACTGATATTCACAGACAAGTAATGTTTTGTTTTTTACTATGTTTTTTACAGAGGATGAACAGCCTATGGACGGTGCTGCTGGAGGAGGAGGAGGAGACTCCACAGAGGGTATTGAGATTGTGGAGATAGAACCCTCTGTGCAGGTGACACCAGACTCTCCAGCAGTAGGTCATCCATCAGGTGCTGCAGGTCCAGCTGGGCCTCCAGCTGAGGAACGTAAATAGCTTCTATAATGTTTTTAAGTTTCTTTTTAAACAGCATTACTGCCCACTCAGTACACTCATTTGGACTAATGAATTCCATTATGGCTGACAGAGCACTTCCTCTAGATTGCAAGGTTAGCTCTGCTGTCTCTATACCTTTGTTCTCTTCTTACAGACAACTTGTACTGTGGTGTCTGTCCATGGTTGGTGACTGGGGCTGGGATCAGTCATCATCCAGCCCTGAAAGGAGTATTTGCAAGTTTTCTTCCTCTTGGTCCTTCATCCCATAATGGTGTCAGTATAGAGGACTTATATCCGGGCAGATCCACAGCCCAAATAAATCCATTGACATCATTGGTATACCTCACTGATACCAGCTGCACAAGTTAGGATATGGCACACTTGTACAACATTAGTGAGGCAATGGTCCTCCCCAGATCTGCAGACTAGGCACTGCGTGACTGAATGCACATCAATACTACAATTAAAGGCATGGACATCATTGGTATACATCAGTTATGCCACCTGTGAACAAGTTAGGGCACTGAGGTGTGTGCTGACATCAGCCAGACTATGCCTTCCCCCACCAGGTACTTCATACTGAGTGCAGAGTCACATAGAAACTGAAGCAGTTGACATCAGTATGCCTCACTGATTCCACATACAGAATAGATATGGTGCTGAACAGTAGCAGAGCCTTAGCCAGAATTCCTCCACCATCTCTCTCTTCTAGCCGATGTAGTGGATACTGAGTGGAGAGGTGGAGCCGAAGTAAACACATTGAGATCATTGCTATACTTCACTAATAACAAGTAGACACAAGTTAGGAGATTGAACAGTTGCATGTTGTCACCCAGCAATGCTATGTCCTTCCACGTCAAGTACCGCATCTTCAGTTCAGAGAGACAGTGCAAGTATAGTCATTGACATCATTGCTTCACCTTCGTGATATGATGTGCACAGAATTTAGTACACTGTGTGGTTCAATGTTGTCAGCTAGGCAATCCCCTACCCCCCCAATCAGGTACTGCACCTGAGTACAGAGTCACATCCCAAATAAAGCTATGGGCATCTAGATCATCGGTATACCTCTTTGATACCAGCTGCACACAACTTAGAACAGTGAACAGTTACTCGGCCTCAGTCAGACAATGCCCCTCCCCTCAACAGATCAGGTTCTGCATAGTGACTCCAGAGCCACACCCCAACTGAAGCCATGCACATGATTGGTAGATGTTGCTGATAGCAGTTAAACACAAGTTAGGATAGTGAGCACTTGCATGGCTTTAGCCAGGCAATCCCCCCCTCTGAGACACACCAGGTGCTGCGTACTGAGTACAGAGCCACACCCCATCTAAAGCCATGGATATTATTGGTATACTTCACTGAAATCACATGCAGAAAAGTTACCTACTGACCAGTAGGATAGCTTTAGCCAGGCATTGCCCACCTCACCTTCCTGTCCAGACCAGGCATTACATCATGAGTGGAGTGCAACAGCCCAACTAAAGCCATTGACATCATTATAGTTCACTCATTGCAGCAGCACACAACTTAGGTCCCAAGCATTACACACCAACCATTAGATTTTCAGTACAAAGGCTGAACTGTTGAACAAGTACAAAGTAAAAATGGAAATTTTCAAATTTAGTATAGAAGTGGCTTCATTACCTAAAGCTGCATTATTAAATAATAAGATAGCTGGCGGCTAGAACAGCTGGCATGCTACACATGCTGTTGTCAAATGCCCACAATGTCCTTACCAACCCAAGTATGTAGAGATGCCTAGTGCCTGATGCCTGTTCTTCTAGTGACACTGCTGTGCTAGGTGCTAAATGTACTCTAGGAACCTAAACTAGCAGGAGCAGAGCATCTGTTGGCATGGTCAATCATCTTTCTACCCTCCAACTGCAGGTGACCCATGTAGGTTTTATCAATTTTATATGTTTTGTGTATATCTCTGGGCAGAAGTTGAATCACAATATTATTTCTTGTACTTTTAACACTTTAAACAACATATGGTGCATATTCTTCAGTAGAGGTAGATGGGATCAAAGGTAAAATTTGTGATTGTGAATGATAATCTTGATGGGCAGATATCAAGTCACAATTGCACTGCTGCATTACATTCCATTACACTGCAGCACTCCTTTTGCTGGTGTGATGTTGATGATATTCTGTTATATCTGATATCTGAGACCTCCAATTCACAGAGAATGAACAGTTGCAGCAGCATATTGAACAGACATACTGTACTTAATAGAAGTTCTCTGGAAGATTAGTATGTCTGAAAATATTAACCCACTGAGTTACTAACATACTAAAATGCCATCAGAATAGGCCTAACGGTCTTTCGCATCTGCTTGTTTGGTCAGCCCCACCCTGGGAATGACCTTGCTGCCCCTCACCTTCTCTGGCTTCTCCTTCCCAGTTCCAGATATTCTCACTGCACTGTCTATAAAGATCTATTGTCACTGAAACTATGTTGGTATGTGGGTGAAAAGGAGTATATAAGCATTTTACTGTTGTTGAATTTTAAAATCATTTGTTACTGTATGAACTTATTTTCAGCTTTGTGAATATAGTGCTGCATTAATACAACTCTTGTTATGTGGTTTGATCAATGAATGCACAATTTGTGGATGTTTTGTATGAATAGAAATCTAACAGGTACTTAATTTGCCTTGTTTTTGCTGAGCGTTTGTTTATAGGTATGACAGCTACTAGTTACGAGATACTGACAATTTATTATATTTGTATTCATGTTGCTTGATCTCAAATTTACTGTTGAAGCATAGTTACTGTATGTTCATCAGGGATATGTGTAGTACAATTCTGTTACAATCAATTTATTTGAACTATGCTGTCTGAACTTGAGAAACCTGATGAGCTGGGAAGAGATCACAGAGTAGTGTGCAAATGGTGAGTCTTGCCACATGGGCTCTCAGGACTACCTTGCCTGTTGAGCCATAATGTACAACCCATAGTACACCCTTAGAGACCCACACACATATGGTGGCAAGAGACACACAATAGGCTAGGGGTGTACCTGTGGAATACTGTGTGACTGGAAAATAGGATATCTGTGTACCTCCATGAAGGGGGGTGGCATCTGTGGCCCCTTAACTAGTGCACATCAACACCTGTTGCCTTGTTGGACAGGCCTTCCCACACAATCAGCATGAATGAGCATTACTGAGTGTATACAGCTGTCTGTCATTGTAGGCTGCCTAGCCATTATAGTGCCACAGTGCAGACAATTCAAAGCAGGACACATCACAGCAGTGTGGGGGGGGTCAACCAGCTGCAGCTGCTGAAGTTTCATCATTATACAACTTTTTAACATACTGCTATACAGATGTTCTTGAGGTCTTTCAAGAAATAATATTAATTGACACCTATTCTGGGGTTCACAGTACCGCATTCTGCTGGAAGAACTGTGACATCATAGTATCTGAAAGGGTGGGGGCAAATGTGTGACCAACAAACGTAAATGACAGTATTATAAAGTTAACACAGGTTTACTGATGTGACATAGATGTAAATACATCTCATCTATCATTAATACAACAAACAAACACAGTTCAGTGTAGTATATTATCACAACACTACAGAACAGCTTACTTTAATGACATGTCTATTCTTGTATTTTTTTGTCTCCACAGGGTAGATAGCCATTCTAAATAAAATAAGTGACACCCTCAGCCAGCTGCTGGAGGCCATGCAGGGTGGCAACATGGCTGCAGCCGACCACACCCATGACACTGCAGCAAAATTAATTTATGTGATAGGACAAGGGGAACTAATATCTCAACAGGCAGAAATAATAGATTTGCTGCAGTGTCATGGAGTGTGGGGCATGTAGCCTAGTAGCCACCAGTAGGCTCAAGCAGAGCAACAGGGCCTCATCCAAGTGATTCGCTGACTAAGAGAACTGGAAGAGGCCTCTGTTGCTAGCTGAATCCATGCAGCTTCATGGTGTGGCTGGCTGAGAACCAGCTGGAGGCCATGGAAGCTATCCACCACCTGCTCCATCAGGACCAGCAGTAAGAGCCCCTTGAAGGTGCCCCTCCAATAACACCACCAACTGCAGATGAGGGGCACCAGGCTGCACCTACTCCTGCGCAGCCTTCCTTTTCCTCCTCATCCTCATCCTCTCCCCAAGGCCCACCAGGCTGAATGGCCAGCACCTTCCTATCACCCCTGGTCACTCTTTGTAAATAGTTAATTATATAATTTCTTTTATTTATTTATTTTTTATTTACTTATTTATTTTTCATTTATATGTCCCCCCTCCAGTACAAGTGTGAAGTAACACTTGTATTTTATTTTTCAGTACTTTTAATTTATTTGCATTTTATTTATTATTCCTTCCCTTTCTTTGTGTGAAGAAACACATTTACTTATTTTTGTATTTGTGACTTTTATAAGTATTGTATATAGAACTTTTATATTTTCTAAAGAATATTTTATTAAATATTATAGTTTTTCAATTATGTGCTTAACTCCTATTACAAATGTGTGTGTTCTATTGCTATTAGAAAGTTCAGTTTAGTGCGCATCTGTTCTACAGCTGTGGTTTTGTACCTGGTTTATTGTGCTTCAGAGCATTGTTTGGGTCATCCTATGCAGCTTACCACTGTCCTAACAGGTGGAACTGGTATCACTTATGTATCTTGTATATGTCAACACCTTTTGTTGACTTTAGCTGTGTACTCAAGATGCACCGAGTCATGTGCACATGGATGGGTGAGTTCACTGATTGGCGCTATCCTTTTTGTTTGCTCATGATTTGTTTGAAAATGGATAAAATTCCAAGTTAAAACAGATGACTAGTAAAAATTTGATGAATATTTATTATATCATGGTGTGGTGAGGGTAACTCATATCACAGCCATTTTCCACTGATGCTGAAAAGGTTGGTCCACCTCAAATCAATGTCTTTTGAACTATTTATCATCTGTGGAACTGGGAAAAATTCTCATCTGACCTCCAATATGGATGATCCATTTAACAACAACACATATCAATTGTTTGAGTAATGGAGCGAAGTACACAATCATTTTGACGTTTTCTGTTGAATTATCAGTTGCACACATCTGCACAGATATATAGAAATACATTGCACAGTGGAAATAGGCCAGATTATCACATGTATACATCTTTGTACTCAGCTATGAACAATATCAAAAGTTGCATAATGCAATAACATTAAATGCATGGATACAACAGTTTGGGACAGTTAATGAACGAATCATGCAAATTTTTCCAACAAACATAAATAGCTCAGAATCTATGTAAGAAATATAGGTTCAGTCTGCAGTTCAACAATATACATATGTACAAGTCTGATCACATTTTGGTAGAGTTTATCATATTAAAGTGTTGAGGTGTGGTCAAAGAACAGTGACAGATAATCCTGTAGATACTGTTCAAGAAATGCAGTTCAGTGCTAGCAGATGACGCACCATAATGAGGAAGTCATGCTGTTAACATGGAGTCAATAACTACATCTGCTGAGACATAACTCAAATAACTGACATGTGTGTAACATCAAGCGCCCTCAAGTCTGCTTAGATTTGGTGGAGTCAATTCAGTAAATATCATAGTCAAGGTCAAAATGTAGACAACAGGAAAAGAGTCAGAACTTAACCTGATGTGTATTGTTCAAACAAGTATAGTTCTCCACACAATATGTGGAGAACAGTGATTAACTCTGATAGCATGTTACTATATTGCAGATTTTATCACCATGTAAAATTGCACTGTGAAATAGCTGAATACACAGTAACATGTATAAAGGCATACAAGCTTAACTGAGGCATCTGCAAGAGACATGATTCACTGACTGTCTAATGATTACAGCTCCATACCCTCAATTCTACTTGAGCAGTAACACAGCAGTGATTATGTAAGTATATCAAAGTTACAATGCTCAATGTTACAATACAATTGATTTTGAAAATTGTATTGCAATAAATGATGAAAACAATATTGTTTTGCATCAACATATCAGAATAACAGTGAGATAAACAAGTAATTGTCTACTACAGTCTGTTACATTGGTGTACTGTTGTGGTTGTCTTCCGCAATGGTAGAAATTAGAGTAATTAACATGGGCTGTGGCGATAGTGTACTAACAGTAAAACATCAGATCACCATGGTGATTTTATATAGCAATGAGTTTTAGATGAAAGGTGTTACTTCTTCTTAAATACAAATAAATATGTAAACTGGTGAAAAGAAAATGCCATCTGGATGGAATATATACATGGAATGTTATTATTGTAAAGATACTGATTAGGTAGAGTGCTGTGATCGGATAGCATCATTGCTCCACATATTATTAACATTGGTTTAGCGGAGAATGATGACGTAGTCATCTTTCAGATTCCTCGATAGTCTTCCTTTCAGAGTGCATACTGTATCATTGCACTCCACTCATCCCTTTCAGAACCTTCATCAAGTGACATAGTGGCCAGAGTGAATGGATAGGCCATGATGGAAGATAAGTGCATGGGTGTCAGGTCTTTCCTGATAACATAGTTCTCCTAACAATGAAGTGAGAAATTGGTGTTGAGCTTTCATGCCTTGAGGTTATAACGTTTGCAATACAATGAATTATGTATGAACTTGAAGATATAACTCTCGAAAGCAAACACAAACGACCACATCTTTGGCACAGCCAACCAGTTTCTGCATTTGCAAACAACTTACGGAACATCACAGTTCTCTGTTCAGGGACATAGACAGACAGCTACAGCATGTCCTGAGTTGCATGTGATTCTTTGTGGCCACATGACAAACGTGTACTTGCACACTTAGCCAACTTTAAAGTGTTGATGCAGATCAATGCCATCATCTGATAAACTGTTTAGCATCCCCATCGTAAACTCTGTGACATCTTGTTGTGCATTGTCAGCAACCATTGACTGTCCTACATATTTTCCAAGAGTTAGTCATAGAGGAGTCAAGCTTTATAAACTGGGCAACTGCTCTTGACTACCTCTAACGACTCTCTTTAATGCTTCCAACAGAGTGTTGCGACTTGAGTTCAAGACATCAGCAAACTCAGGGATGTGAAAGTGCCTGTATTGTAGAGTTTGCATAGCAGTTTACTCCTGTGCTGTTGTCAAATACTGAGTGTGTGAACTCAATACATTTCTTCACAGGTGGAGATGCGAGGTTGTTTATGGAAAGACTGTGAAAGCCAATGGAATGGTGAGGTGATGACTGTGGAGTCTTAATGTGCTTTCTCTTAATTCACACCTTCATCATTGGGACATCTGTTTCTGATGCATATCTGGAACTGGTAACAGAGCATTTGATTGGTACAAAAAACGTAATCTATTGTACTCAACAATGCATTTGTGTCAGCACATATTTTACTTTCTGCAAGATTTACTATGTGCAGTCAGACAACATGTCTCATGAGACAAAGCAACATAAGACATGCCATCCCTTGAATATACCAGTGCCTGTATCTACAATGGCATGATCAAGGCTGAGCCCTTGTGACTTGTGTCTGGACACTACATAAGCAGCACACAATGGAAATTGTTTCCTTGTCACATATATGTCTTTCCTGGCTCAAACTCTATGCTCTAACTTAACAACCACAAACTCCACAGTTGTCTTTTGTACATTATACTGGAACTCATGGATGTACCCCATGGCTCCATTCATAAGACCTTGCTCAACGTCAATGTTTCTGTGAAGCATGATGCGTGCATTTCTACAGAGTGGTAGCACAGCTTACAAGCCAGCAGTACGTAACACATCACTTGTGAGATCTGTGAGATGCTCAACCATTTTTGATACCATTGTTCATGATAGACTTACACCCTCTATGGTATCTATTCATGTGAGAGTGAAAATAGGTTGATGTTCTCTTTGCATCATGATCTCATTGAACTCTGCACACTGTTTTAGTCTTGACAATGGACATACAACATGTACTCAGATTTCTGTACATGTGCAAAGATATCACAAGCATCCTGAATAGGGTATTATTTCTAACGATCATGAGCTGTCATAGCATTTCAACATGGTGGGTGACAATGACCAATGAGACCTCATCAAGCAATGCTTTGTAAGACATGTCACCTTGCTGTCTCATTCTGTGAGATTCAACATATGAGAAGAACTCCACAGATTGACTCCCACCTATGCATCCAATTGTTTTCTTTGCCTCTTCAATGGAGAGTACAGAAAACATGTTTGCCAGTTACAGAGCCACCAAGAACTTCAAGAAAATTCTTACCACCAAATGGTATGTCATCATTGGTACCAAGCTATCTCCTGTAGAATGAAGATGGACATATGTAAGGAGAAGATCTGAAACCATGCTGATCTCATCTGTTATCAACAAATGCATCTTATCAAACATTGACCTCATTCAGAGGTAATGCCATATGACAAGTTCCTGTAATCACCACTCTTGCCATGTTCAGTGGCAACATGAATGACCTATGAAGTGTGATACCACCTATGTACATTCTGCAAACCTGTAGGAACAGCAACAATAACGGAGGTTGCAGAGTTAGTAAGGTCACGCCCACCTTTGCTGATAGCTTCAATCAAGAAACTTTTTCCAGTTCCAGCAGCACCACTAACAAGCATCCTCACTGGTGTGTACTCCTCACAAACAGTGTCTGGCACTGTATTGACTAGCATATTGCACAGCATGTACCACAGAGTGATACACAACTTTTTGATGTGAGTTCAAGTTATCAACAATGTTTGTAGCTGACTCTGAGAACTGCATGCTTTGTTGCATTGTACCTTCTGCCTCTGACATTAGCACAGCTGGGCCATTAGGAGGAAGAGGGGCATCAATAGTCCCTTCTCCCTCAACATCAACCATTTTCTGTGATGTTACTGGGGTGTCATCATCCAGAATTTGCGTAGCTTTCTCCAACTGATTTTTTTTCAATTTCAAGTCTGTCAGTGTAAGTGTCGGAGACATGACTCTTAAAGGTATCATAAGTTTCCATGAACTCTTGTTCATATGCGTCAGATAATCCTTTCAATTCAGACTCTGATCTCCAAGGCTTGAACAGAAACAATAGAGCAAAATAGTAATGTTCTTTACTTTCTGTTGTGTTCAAGCTGAGTTTGCAGTGGTCAATTAGCCATGTTTTTTGCTTTTTTACAAGTGAGCCATCAAACCCAGTGACTTTATATATGCTCTTCTCTGGGTCAGAAGAAACACCCCACTTGTAATCATACCATTGAGCAACTTCAAAGAGACACAGATCATCCATAACACTTCTAGCGCTGTGGATAGTAGTTATCAATTAAGTTGCTTTTGAGAATATTTATGGATATTGGTCTTGTAGCAGCCAGATCCTAAATCTCTTCTTAGCTCTTAAGGGACGCGGTGCCTGATCTGCTTTAGTTACATTCAAAAAATGAGAGTCTGACTTGCGATATAGACATACACCTGTAAGGTGGTCACTTGCTTCATAGGCTCACACTCATGTGTGTGACAGAGTCTTAAGTCCCAGTGACCATAGCCAGAAGACATTGACCTATCACAGTTAGACAACTCTTCCCACATTTGTTGCAGGTTTGTCTGCTCATGCACAGTGATGTATGATGTGATTATACCTCACCAAGAGCCATTGAATTATCAGCAACAAACTGAACATCAATGTTTTCTGCCACATCAACAAAAGCAAAGGGTTATAGTCATTGATATAGACCTCTGATTCTCTACAAGGTAGTTCATACACTCGCTTTTTGATTTGCCTTCAAGTGGTGTCACATGGCAGAAAAGACATCTTTCAGACAAGCATCGAACAAGCTCATCTTAGGAATCCAAAATGGCACCAGTGTACCACTGTCCCTTGTTCTTCACTTTCCTACAACAGTACTTGCCGCACAGGTGTCATTGGAATTTCTGAACTAGTTCCCAAAGTGTTGCCTGTCATACTTGTCTGGAATCTGACATGTGACATACTTCAACATGAAGTTGAGGATCTTACTTGTCTTGTTGTCACCAATACGTGGGGCATCTTTTATCCACAGCAACATGTGTATGTATGAGCTCCACTAACTTGGCATACTCATCCCTCCAAGTAGTGCTCAATATGCCAAGAGGATGATTTGTCTTTACAGTATGAACTTCAAAAGAACATGGAACCGGTGGTGAAGTAATGTGAAACAATTACGGATCAAGTGAACATAGTTCAGTAGAGTCATACTTTGTATGTTCTCAACTTCAGTTTGCCCATCTGAGAAGATCAAGCAGATCATCCCAACAATATTCAGCACAACTCAGTGTCACAAACCATGTTGCTGGTCCAAACTCTCTTAGCATACACATCACCTCAGAGTGTCATCTGTACCAATATTCTTTAGTAGCACACAAGCTGGACAAAATGGAAGCAAGACAGAGCTGGAGTGTTTCATCTTTGTTCTGCAGCTTATTTAATAACTGTGCAGCTGTCATATTGGTGAACTCTGTACCGAGTCTCAATGTATGAGCAATACTAGCAGATAGGACACTTAGTTCACTTTCCCAAAGAAGGTGGAACAGGTATGCAATGTTTCTTTGAAATTTGCAAACCTTATGTAGAACTCTTGAGGTCCTATAGTCAGCTCCTGGGGAACAAACTTCTCATTCATCTAATCTACCACCTGAGCCCAGTGGAAACAGATCAGGAAAACAATGAGCCTCTAGAGTAGCCTCCCATATGCTTACAGGATTGTCCTCCACTTGCTTCATTTGATACAATTCAGTGTTATCCATCACTGGATCCTTCCCATGCAATTGGTGTATGGTGAATTGCTCAAAGACGTTATGTACAGACGCAATGTCAACCTTCTCCAATATTGCTTTATCAGAGTTTTCCACAGCATTACCTGTAGAAAGACCAGTAAATACACCGATGTCAATGTCAGCATAAAAAACATTATGCTCCTTTAGGTATCGCAAAGCATGCTTTACCTTCTCAGCATTGACTGTGTCCTGCCATATTGTTTTTGCCTTAGTTGGGACACCATTGACCAAGATGTCCACACTATTGTCCTGAGAAATAGTGCTGACATTTTCTTGCAAAGGCAAAGGCAAATATACAACAGAGCCCTTCAGAGACCATACCAGTTCTTTGTTTGGTAGGTCTCACATCTTTGTATTCAGCCTGATGATTGTTTGAAATATCTTCATGGTTTGAATTAGAATCCCGTGAACAAGTTCAAGACTGCTATCTCAGGAGGTTGGTTCAACTTCCATTTTATTAAGCACAGACTGGAGGTAAGTGTCAATCTTAATCTTGTTACAACAGTAAGCAACAGAATGATACAGTTTCAACTACTCCAAAGTCTGACTTTAAGAGAAGATATGCATGAAGACACCCCACATTACATTCCTAACGTGAAGTGTTCTGCAGGTCTATTTTGACATATAACTCTTTGTAGAACAGGCGCTCGCATGATCGCGAGATCACATGAATTTTGTATCTTGCTAATTTCAATTTTAGCAAACTCATGACCAAAATTACTCGAAGTTGAGCTACTTGCACCACTGATGTTGTGCATTGTGTTTGTGTGTTTGCCAACAGTAGCATTAGACCTCAATCTATGGGTTGTTTGCTACTCTTTGATAGAATCCATAAGTCCTTCTACATCTCAATCATTGAGCAATGCTTGCAAGTGCATATAGTCTCAGAAAACAGATCTCACTCAATATAATCTTTGTACAAATTTCCAGTATGCCAGTGTTATGCACTGCTACCATGCAATGATGCAACACACTGTTACAGTTTGTGCTCTCTAAGCATTCAAGGAATGACCCATTAGGCCTGTGTGAGGTTGAATCTCACTTGTCAATGTGCGAATCAGTCTGTTTCATTCAGATCTCTTTGTGGTTAGAAATGTTGACAGAAAGTTTCAATTGACATTATTGATTCTTCTCTGATATTGCATGTAGTGTCACATGCCCATTTCTTAGCTGACAACTTTGGGTTACTTGAAACCTATTCAAGTTCAGTGTCATCATGAAGTCAATGATTTCATGAGATACAACTAATACATTCTGAACTAACCATGTTCATCAATTGTCAAACTGACATTTCTGTTGTGTACATGGTATGTGTCTCTTCAGAAGAATGTTTCTGAGTATTCTGAATGCAACCAGTCTCCTGAAACATCACAGAGATATTTTCTCAGTTCAAGTGTTCAAAAGACAATAGTTTGTTTCTCATCTCCTCAATCTTTAAACTTAATTTATCAATTGCTGACATCATTTCAGCCCATAACTGGGAATGGATTGCAAGAGCTACATTAACAAATCATCTTACTCTCAATCGCAACTTCATTAATGCAACCTTACTACACAGTCTGTTCCCTTTGCGTCTCACTATATTAGAGATCACATGGTCAATTTTAGCTATATGGACCAATTTTTTGAAAATAATCTGCCTTACTGTGCTGTGCAGTAGCAGAAGTCATACGTCTAGCATTTTTTGTCTGTCTCACAGATGTATGCTTTGCTGATGACAGTGCCGGATGTTGTGTCTGCACAGTACCTGTAGAAAGTCTACTGGTTGTTACATTACTAGAGGAGGTGTTGTCTTTGTTTACATGTGCAAGTTTTGTGATATGTCTACTTGTAACAGAAGAAATTGTCTTTTTCTTCTGCTGATATCTTACACCTTTACTGTTTACATGGCATGACAGTGAACCAGCAGTACACCTAGCACTTTTACTTTGTCCTTTGACTTTACGGCACATGGCCATGATGGAAGATCTCAAGTATGTGTTCAATCTCTTGTCTGTTGCAGTCTTCTAAGAAAGAAAAAAGAAAACAGCAAGTATTAGTATTACTGATTGATAAGTCATGTGTAAGAGTAATGTGCTATAGGTTCATAAGAAGTGCATACTGCATATGTCATTAACAGCATGTAATAGTACAAAAACACTGTTTTGTTAAATACTAAAATTTGAATGAGAGTGTGTAAGCAGTTTTCAATAGTTCTCTGCACTACAGTGTTATCTGAACATTGGGTCAGATTCTGGAAGAGTAACGGTTGTCAAAACACCAGTTGTGGCAAGTACAGTGGCACAAGTATCTGCTTACAACACAGGTACAAGTGGCAAAATTGTAAACTGTGACTTGCAACATGTTGCAGGCCACTTGTGCCAACCAGCACAGTGTTATGACAGCAGATGTGCCATTAAACATGCTGCGACATAGTGTGATACTTTTAACACGAGGAGTTGCAGCATATTCTACTAGAAGATCAAGAAAGTGCAGAATATGAGGATTGTGGATGGACCTACAGAGGAAGAACAGCAATGTAAGTAAAACCAGTACTTAGGTGGTCTAAGTTTACATACGTCCTGTGAGTGGGGGTTGGGTGACCTGCTGTTCATAGTACAATATTCCCTCCCCCTCCTATTGATAATAGTGTTGTGAGTGCAACACAATGCATCCCACAAGGATGACACAACACGCGATCCACCATGGCAGATGTGTTCATCTTGGGAATCTTGCATACCCAGCTGTCAGAATCTCAAAAACGTCAATGCAGTTGAGGATAGCCCACAGACATCATGTTCTAATCCCACAATACTAGCATCATGTAGTGTGGCTGGCCCTCCACCTACATTAGTAACTATTGCAAACTAATAGACGCAAATGGTAAATAATAACATTGCCATGTAATGCTTGGTTGTCTAATCACAATAGTTCTCCCCATGTATTAGTAATGGTGTACACACATGTCACTGCCACCCTGATTGCTAACCAGTGACTGGCACATTCCATCTCTCTACTGGATGGTCATCTGCTGAGTGAGCAATGTGGAGTCCCTTACTGTATACATGCAATCCGAGATGAATGACTGGGCAAAGGCTAGTAGACAGCAAGGTATCTTCGGGTAATTGAATAATTAGTCATTTTTGGCATTTACTTTGAGTGAGGGACTGGCTAGTGAAATGGGGACACAGCTGCCTTGCAGAGTTTTGTTTGTTTGTTTGTTTGTTTATTCGCTTAATGGGTAAGCACACTGGAAACAAGTTCCTTTTACAGGTGCAACCCACATATATTACATACAGACAATACATAATCAAACATACATATACAATGCAGCAAATTGCAGACAAAAATGTCTTTGTTACGTATAAAATTCATAAAAAAAATTCATAAAAAACAGTTACAATTAAATTGAGATTCGAAATACATCCTTAATGCATCGGCAAACTTTTGACAGAACACAACCACCTAATATCTTGAGGAATTTCATTCCAAATAAATGGAACAATATAAACAAAGGATCTTTGTCCACTTTTAGATTTCATAAAGGAATCTCAGAAACCTACTGTCTGACCTATGTCTAGAATAATGACCATCAATATATGGTCTCAAAACTTTGAAATACTATGTGGAATTCCAGAGTCCATAACTTATATATGAACTTGGCCACACAGTATTGGAAATTTAATGAAACCGGTAACCAGCCCATTTCTTTCAAAATCACACAATGATGAGATGACTAGAACAATTTAAGCAAACTTAGCTATCAAGTGAAGTAAAGTGGATTTTTTGAAATCACTGTCGCAGAAGCAGTGTCAGTAATCATAGCTGCATAGTTCACAATAGGAAGTAAGCAGTAATTTGAAATAACCAGCCTAGACTCAGGAATAAGAAATGAACGGATTCTGTACAAAGAACCTAATCTACAATGTATTCTTGAGGTAACCCTCAAAAATGAGATTCATAACTTAGATGAGAATCTAGTAATACCCCAAGATATTGAAATGTATCAACATAGTCAAACAGTAATCCATCAAGAGATTTAACTTCCAAAGTACCAACCTCAGATCTCAGTCTGGGTGGGTACCAAAAACCATCACCTTTGTCTTAGATTTGTTTAAGAGTAATTACAGGCCATAAGTGAAGACTGAAAATTGCACATTTCCTCTGTTAAAGAAACACCTAGATCTCCAACTGACAAACCCTGTGTATAAATTACTACGCCATCAGCATAAAGTGTTAGAGAAGCATTATTAATCACACTTACTAGTTGATCAAAAACAAAGAAAACAAAAGTGGCCCAAAATAGAACCTTGTGGAACCCACACTTAACCATTACAGAGTCTGATACAGCACCCTATATTTAACCCTTTGAAACCTATTTGTTAAATAATCCCTTGTCCAGTCCAAGAAAGACTCACCAACTCCCAATGACTCAAGTCTAGAAATCAACAATTGGTGATCAACTGAGTCGAATGCCTTGGTCAAGTCCACGAACACGGCACCCGTCAGACACCCTTTATCCATGCCATTAAGTACCGCGTTCGTGAACTCGACCAAGGCAGTCTCAGTACTCCTTCCCTTTCTAAAACCATGTTGGTTCTGAGACAATAATCCAAAGCGATCCACATACCCAATCAACTGATTATAAACTATTCTTTCCTGAACTTTAGCTAAAGCAGACAAGATAGAAATAGGTCTGTAGTTACAAAACTCATGTTGTGAACCAGATTTAAATATAGGAGTGACAAAGTATGTTTCCATATATAGGTATAGTACCTGTAACAAAAGACAAGTTGAAAATAATACTAACTGGAAGTGCTATAACTGAGGCAGCATCCGCCAATAAACTAGGACATAAGCCATCATGTCATCAGTTTTAAAGGGTGTCTTATACTTGCCTGGAGGGCATCTGCGACTTGTGATATGCCTGTCAGGTATGGTTGTTGGTTGGTCTGTGTTTACGCATGTCACATGTTGGAGGAGTTAGGTGCGTGGACCCTACCTCTTGCAGAATAGGTTGCAGGGTGCATGTCGCAATGATGTTTGGCAGTAGTTGTCTTTGGCAGGAAGTTGCAAAACTTTGTAGAATTGAAGCGATGTTATCCTATTTACATGCCAATTCTTTAGAAAAGAAAATATATAAGGAAGTAATTATGTGATAGGGTGGGTACTATTGTCCAATGAAGATGGTGCACAGTGGTATAACTATGCACGAAGGTGTACCTGGAGCTCTTTATAGTGTCTGGAAGGCATTATGGTACCTATGTTATCAATTTAAGTACATATTCCATCAATGAGATGTTAACTGAGTAAGAAACTCAAGTTACAGAAGGTACAGAGTTGTACATGCCAAATTTCACATTTTGTCACGACCAAAGAATTTGCTACATCACAGCGATCCTCGTGATCAAAGCCAGTTGCGATTAAAGAATTTGCACACTCAGAGTCAAAGATTGTGAAAACAATAAAATATTTGTAAGTGTTTAATTATTATACTTATTGCAGTAGACAGTTCTACTAAACTATTAATATACATGTGTGTATATGGTGTAGTGAAAATGTATGAGAAAAGAGTTTTTTTAAAGTGCTCCTCTGAATCAGTTAAAATCTCGCATTATTCTCATGATCAAAGAAATTATGAGCTCACGAACAATCCTTGCGATCAATCGAGGTGGCAAAGATTTTGCTCTCTCGCAATCAAAGAATTAAAAGTACTATAATTTTTTGGAAAATGATGAAATATTGTTATTTCTACGACATACAAGTATTATAAGTAATTGAAAGAGTTGTGGCCACACAATCTATTGAAAATTGCTGATAAACATGTAAATTTTACATTTATTATCTTTAAAAATTCAAATCTTGCATTATTCTCGTGATCAAAGGATTTGCAGGCTCGTGAATGATCCTCACAGTCAAACAGAGTCACAAAGAATTTGCACGCTCGTGATCAAAGATCGTAAAAATAGTCACATTTCACAAAACTTTGTAAAAATAATAATTGGAGTAATATTTATCTCTGATAAGTAGTAGAAAGACTCATGACTGCTCATTCTGTTAAAAAATAAAATTATAAAAATTTTTACAACTATAGAGGCTCCAGCAATGAACTCTCGCATTTTTATTTTTGTGATCAAAGATTTTGCATGCTCACGGTCGATCCTCATGATCGATGTGAGTCGCGATCAAAGATTTTGCAGTCTTGCTAACAAAGAAATGGCTAACTTCATCATGTGACTTCTCTGAGCCAATACAATGAAAGAGTAACAGTTTGGCGGCCATTTTGAGACTGATACTCGAGAAGCAGCAATTCCAGGGCTCTAATAGTGAGTAGTAATCAAGGTCTAATTTTAAAATATTACAGTTAAGTAATATGCTACTTGGAAAGCATTTATCAGGTTTTTTAAACAGGATTACAAGTAATGTGCCATGATTCATGCTGTTTTTTGCCAATCTGTTATCTCTTGGTGTGAGAACTTCAATTTTAAGGTTTGACTGAGACTCTTTGAGTGTTTATGATAGTTATATAAAGAGTGTTACAGAGAGAATAATCATAAGAGGATGGTCATACTGCCCCAACTTTGCCATTGCTTGTACCAGTTTGCCATTTTTATAACACATTTGCCAACATTTTACACTTGTTGCAGAAAGGGAGCTCTACTGCATTTTATTGCTAATGCACTTTGTGCTACTTGCTTAATTGTGATGTGACAATAGTACAACAATTTGTTTAAATAAGTACTTATTTTAGTCTGTGTACAATGGTAGCCGGGACTTACATTCTGTGCTGGCTATGCTAAGATGGTATTAACGGTGTTACTGTTATTAGAGAAAGTCTCAAACTTATTAGTAGTTCAAATATATAATATAACAAATTCTCTGAAAACATATACTAAGCACAGAATAATCCCAACTGTAATTATAGGATACTAACAGAATGAAAAAAGATAGTAGATGTTTAAACTGTATAAGACTATGTCTGTGAAGTACATAGCTATGTTTACACTCACCACTCAAGCTGCTAGCTGAGAAAGAGAGGGAGTTGAGCTTCAAAGACCATAATGACTACTAAGTCTATCCAATGGAAATGGCTGTTGTTGGCTAGTCATAAAGTGTGGCCAATGACCAGGCAGTGTTCTCCCACCAAAACAAAAAGAATGTTAAATAAACAAAATACCAATAGAAACAGCCTTTACAGACATAACTAAATCTTTTAGGCTGTATGAGCCAATCTGGGATCAGAATATTAGTTGTGATTGTTTTGACTGTATTTATCTGAGAGATACAAGTGAATACTAGTCATTCTGCCGATTAGGCTTGGTAGTCAGACAGACACAATTCTGATATTTCTTCATCTGAGTTTTTAGAGGTTTCTTACTCAGCATGGCAGACAAATCAAGACTGAGTATGGATAGTGGGATCAAGTTTGGTGAGAAGGGCAGCAGTTTTAGTAGAGGTAGTCATTTTGGCAATGACTTGCATCTACCTGACTGCTCAGTGTCTTGGTTTGGGAAGGGTGGCATGAGGTGGGAGCAGCTCATGCCAATCATGTACCACTTGCTGAAGACACACCCAGAATCAGACATACTCCTTATACATCTCGGAGGTAATGATTTTGGGAACAAAAGGGCTATTGATTTAATTAAAGCTGCAGTTTGACTTACAGCATATTATCAGTATGTTACCAGCTTGTAAAAATTCTGTATTCAGAAATTACACAGCACATGATCTGGAGAAGTGAGGACTACTGTCCTGCACTTGAAAGATCATGCAGAAAGATAAACATACAAATATCTGGATTCCTCCATGCTATGGGAATGCATACAATTCGTCACCCCCAAATTACATAAAACAAATATTGGCTGTAGCTAAGAGATGGTGTGCATCTCTCAAGCACAGGTAATAACATTTTTGTTGGGGACCTTCGAAATGGCATCCTTACACTTCTGTGATTGGGTACCTGTACAACTATACCTCTCGAGAACGATATAGGCAGTGACAAAAATGGCTGTTTTAAGAGCCAATCTAAATGGTAAAAAAATAGAAAAGTTACACTATTCACATCATTGTCTATAGCTTAGAGTGTGAGTGTTTGATGAACATACAGTATGTGGTATTTCTATCAGAGAGGTATTACATTAATGGTAATTAGTTGGTTGGGATGTCGACTTGTACTCAGGATGTTGTACCTCTTTGGGGGGGTGATGTATTGGTTGGCTGTCGCTGTGCAACTGTTTTTGTGACACTTGTTCATCTGGTTTGAGACATGTGTACTGTTAATATTCAAAAGTTTTTCTTGGTATATGAGTCTCCACTGAGGATGGAGTATGGCTGATTATAAAGGGGGGTCTATTGTCTGACTAAGGATATGCAATTCCTCAATGTCTTAAGTGATGTGCAGTTGCTATCACCCACTTATGCTGAGCCAGTGGCAGTGAGGCTTGACTTGCTGGATGCCAAACCTTCATCTTCCCTAGCAACCTGAGTTTGTGAATGAACCAATACCATTTGGGGTTTGTAGGGGAGGACTGGGATCAAGCAGCTGATGAGTGCTCTGCCAGTACTGCAGAAAATGGTGGGATACAGACCTGTGTCTGACAGTCTCTGGGGAAGCTTGCTAGTACTGTGAACATGTGCATGTCTGTAAGAGGGGGATACATGGTGGACATCTGGATGTTGGTGCATGGATGCCATTGCACATCTGTGCTCCTATTGTGGTGAAAATGAAAACAAAGGAGGGTTGAACAAAGCAACTTGATGGCTATGCCCTGAAATGAGGTGAGCAATGTCATGGAATCTCACTGGGGTGGGGCCAGTGCAGTGGTTAGGGAAAGGGGAGCCCTTCAGTGTAGTGGCTATGGCTGTGCCAGAGCCTCGCCATATCATGTTACTGATATGGTGGCACTCCCTGCAGATGGAGCAGGTGGGTGGATGCCCTTATTGTAAGGTGCTGCAGTTGTGGACAAATAAACTTTTATGGAAAATAAAAAAGTGATACAATTATACTATTAATGTCCATGGCTTCAGTTACTTTGTTTTCTGTTGTCAGGATTTAGTACATGGGGGGGGGCATTGCTTGGATGCTACTGTTCATCTTCTAAGTGTTTTACTATGTGTGCATCTGCTTTCACGGAAGTATACTATTGATGTACCTGTCTTTAATTTTGGTGCGCAAGTGCACTCATCATTCATTTCCTGCTCTGGAGAGGGGGTATTGGAAGTATTTTCTGGTTGAAGGTGTGAAACTACTCAGTGTTCTAACTTGTATGCAGCTGGTATGATGGAGCTATACTACTGATGTATGAACTTATCTGAGCTGTATATCTATAATGCACAGCTAATACCTGGTCTGGTGGGAGGGAAGGAGGTAGTTCCTGGGTGAGGCTGTACAATTATTTACTGTTGCAAATAATGTGCAGGTCATATGACAGATGTATACTATTTATATGCATCGGTTTAGTTCACCTGTGGTTATGCAGTCCAGATCTAGTAAATGTTCTTTTTTGAGGTGTGGGGTGGTATTGTGTGACACAGATATTGATTTTTTTTTGCTATTGACAGTTCTTTAATAGCTTATGTCTATTTGTTTCAACAGATAACGGATACTACTTTGCAGTCACATTTCTCTGTGCTCAAACAAATCGTAAGTAATCCTGTTTTTTTTGTGTTATTTTGATGCTCAGCAGCTCAATGCACTGATGATACACTGAATGATGATTTAAGTACTATTTTAATTTTATATTTGTCAGCCTGTATTTTCTAGGTTCTGCTGTCTTAGGAACAGACAACAGTGTGAGGGGGTGGATGATGCTATTCTATTAAAACACTAATGTTTTAAATATTTTAGCAGTTTTTGGTAGAACAAGCAGTACTGACCATCACTACTACTACTCAGATTTGTTAAATTGAGTGTTGTGGCCAAGACAGATATGAAGAAAGGAAAATCAGACAATCATGTTGCACCATACAGACTGCCAGGCACTATAGTACTGTTGCCTGGCTCATGATAGTTTATGCAGTTGAAGACAATCATGGTGTTATGGTGGTGTGTAGACTGTGGTTGCATGTTTGTGGTACAGCAGTTAGATAAACCTAGAGTCACTGTACTTATGTTTTAGAAGCAGATACTGAGTATATTACTAATAGACCTTGAACTTGCTTTTTACATGACACTACTGCAGGTGTCAATACTACATCCTGCTTACTAACATTATACATGAATCATGGAGCATGTGTGCCTCTGATTGCTACATCTTTATGAGGTGGAGAAAGAAATGCCTCTGCTGTGATAAGATGAGACTTGGTTGCATACATTGCATTTAGAAAGGGTTGGTAGTGGACGAAACAAGTATTTGTCAGCCAGGACAAGTCACTGAAGAGTAAATCAATTGATTTTCTAATATGTCACAAACATGGATACCATGTTTACATGTGTATATATGTATATATATATATTATATACTATATATATATATATATATATATATATATATATATATATCAATATATAGATATATTTTGAAAGTTGCCTTTCTTGTTACTATTATGTGTCACCGATCGGGGGGGGGGGCATTCAATTGCTTGAATGATACACTGCTTTAAAGTTCCCAATTCATTAGTTGTCAGGAATATACTATTTTGAGTGTAAAGAAACAGAAACAGATCTCAGTCACGCCATAATATATGTTATATTTAAATGTCTGTAGCCAAATGCATATTTAATTTTTTTCTTTTTTCAGATAAAAAATGTCCAAGCCCTGGAGTGATAGAGAGGTGCTGGCTCTTGTTCAGGCTGTTAAACAGCATGCTAATCCTGGGATAGTCATGCACGTAACTTACCTAAGCTTGATACATACCTGGGGCAAGGTAGGTTGTTCATTTAATTGAGAGATGGATATATGCCATTCAAGTACAGTTTAGTAAGACATATGCCATTGGTAGTAGATCTCATTATGTTAACATGTGCAAAGAGAAGGAGTCATACAGCAGTTAAACATTGTTTTGATGTATGGCATGGATAGAAAGATTTATTTTTAAGAGTGATGACAAGCCACGGAAACATATTTCAGTTTGACCAGTACAGTGTGGTACTTAGAAGTGTGTAACAAGTACAAGAAGTATCCTGTGATAGTGGGTCAGATTTGCTGTCTAGACAATGAACATGGTGACAAACCTTGTGTGTGAATATTTTATGATCTGCACATAGCAAAGACATATTGTTACACTTTGTTAGCGACAGCTGTTGTGTTTTTTGTAAATCTGCATATTTAACTAGTACAAAATGATTCACAATACTTTCTTTTTATGTTTTTATGCAGGTTAGTCGCGCCTTGAGGAGAAAGGAGATCACAAGATCTCCTGATGAGTGCAGGAGGAAATGGAAAATCACCCACCAGACCTTTTTTAAAGCAAAGTCTGCAGCGGGTGATATGCGAAGGAGTGTGAGGGAGTGGTATGACATAGCTTATGCTATGTGGGAGGATGCAGGGAAGCCTGAATTTGGTGACCATCACCATACTTGTAAGTATATTTTACTAATGGTGCTAATGGAAATATACACCCTCATATCTTCTATGTGGTATTTGTTGCCTTGTGAGTAGACATCTCCTTTAATTTTCTTTTAATTAAGTATGCAAATGTTTTTGCCTCATTTTCCAGTTTATGGTAGACTGTGTGACTGTCCTGGGAGTTCTCACATGGTAATGCAGCTCTCAGTTACAATTCCATTCCATCAGCCATCAACTCAGGAATGCCATTACAGTGATAGGGCTATTTTGAACTACCAGGCAAACACAAACATTTGTTTACTTCCTTAAAAGCTACATTATGAGACTTGTATACTGCTATGGGAACATATCACATTTAGAAGACATGACGTTGAGTTAACTTTAAATGTTCTCAATATTATATCTACAAAACATACGAACATATGAAATTTCACTGCAGATAAGGTATTAGAGTTCTATCAAGTGTGGCTCAATGTAGAGCTAGCAGTACTTATTTTGCAGCTGCTCTTCTCTGGCACACTTTTCCTCTCGGCCTTTCTGGAGGTTGTGGTTACATTTCCTACTCACAGCTTTATGAGGTTTACCTTTGGTTATTGTAAATACTAGGTTGCATTTTGGTCAGACACCCTTTGACCACTATCCCTATGTTTTCTAATCTGTAGCTGCTGAAGATGAGCAGCCTTGTGCCACAGTTCACTGCTTTCATGCCCATGTGCAATGTTTGCCAGCATGAGTGGTGCTCAATCGCTAAGAGTGTTTCTAACATGGTTAGTTTGTCAGATATGACAGTTTTCACAGGAGAAGGTCTAAGGTATTCTCTAACCTAGTTTCTTCACTGACCATTTGCATCAAGACATTGTCCTGCAAGGCATTCATCAGCATGTGCTAAATACTATTAGTGGTTGCTGGGATTCTCCAGTACATTACTGGCATGTTGAAGTACCCCACAATAACTATACTACCCCTCACACAGTTCCTTGTGCAAGTGATGTATTAAAGGAGTAAAATATTTCAAGTAACAATCTTAGTATGTTGGCAATCGAGGGTGTTAGCACTTAAGAATTGTGAACTTTTGCTACATGATTTGCTAATCGTCATTGATTTTTTGTCTATTGGATTGATTGTTAACACATATGAAGAGGTTGTCTCCATCAGGAAACAGTCTCTTTGATGTCAAGATTTAGTTATGCCTGACATGTTCTTTGACACCAGCATACACCCGAGGCTCTATGTACACAGGAAGTATGGCTGCATCCTGGTGTCATCCACACCAGTAAGTGTCTTGTTACATTTTGTCTTTATTACTACCAGGCACTGGTTGATGTGCTTTAGTTTTTTGTTTGAAAAATACACTGAATAGTATGGAATTTAGTGATGTTACTGCATTTCATCTGTTTGTAAAAAAAATACAGTTTGGGGTATGCAGTTGCTAGTGCTATTGAACTGAATAGGTAATGCATTTTGGATGAACTATTTCATTTGTAAAGTGGTATTGATGCTAATCATGAAATGGTTAGAAATAATGTTGATTTCTTTTTCCCTCAATCAACCACTTCAAGTGCCCCTGCTTCCTCCCATCATGTACAGCTGATGCCACTCCCAGAAGGTGACGCATGAGGGGCTTCTGTAGAGCAGCTGCTTGTACTCGACTCTGCTGGTGAGTTACAATGATGTACTGACAACTGTCTTTTAAGTCAATGTCCACTATCTAGTGTTACATGCTGTGATTATAGTGTGTGCAACAGACTGTACAGGTAATTTATTTTGTTACTTATGGTGTTTCATGTTATTCAAAATATCATCTTCATGTTAAGAGTTTTATTTCTGGTATGGGTCTGTGCTCTAGATCTTATGCCCAATGCTCACACTCTTACATATACTGTCCACTGAAGCTATGCATAGTTTTATGTAGCTGTACATATCCAGTGGTGATAGTTAATTTTGCATGGGAGTGGGGTATATTGCCTGGGTCAAACTAATTTACTCTTCACTACATTGTGCTCCAATGGACTGCTCTGGGGATGGGCAGATTGTCTCAGTGAGACAGTACAACTTCTCACTTACCTGATATGTAGTGAATAGGAATAGTGGAATGTTGTTCTATGTCAAATTTCACTCCCTGTCAGAAAGCTGTTCTTCCACAGTTCCAAGGTGATGGGATGCTGTCCTACCCTACTGTGGTAGGAAAGCATTCTAGAACCTCTAAATAATGTATGAATAAGTTTTGTTTTGAGAAGAAAAGAAGTCAGAACATTTTTTTTTCACAGAGTAGTATGCACTACGAAAAATACAGCATGAGAAACTCTATACAGAAATAGTGTAGTTTGCATATTCAGGGTTCTGATTACCATGGACCACTTGAGCTTTGCTCTCGAAGTCAGAGGGTATCAGAATCCCTCTACTGGAGAACACGTGGTTCTGCATAGTTGCCCATTCCAGTGTTCTCTATGTCTGCAGCTGATGCGAAAGAGGTATGTGCTCAATATGTGCAGTTTTACTTACCTGTGCCTCTACATTCAGGATCTAGTAGCTGTTCTACTGTACATATGTCACACCACTGCAGGGTGATGCCATACAAGTCAGTGTTGATAGCAGTTGTGTGGCATTCCTATAATGAAGGCTCTGTATTGATTTTCATGACTTTCATTGGCTGACTGGGAAGGGTTGGGGCCATTCTCTAAGTAGGCATTTTAGACTATTGACCCATGTACATTGTGTGCAGGTTTATTCATGTTGAAATGTTTTCCTAGTCTGTGACTATCTACTTAGTATATAATACATCTTCTAGAAAGAGAGTAGATATAGAGGATTGTGTGTGACCATATTCTTGTATTAAGATGTTTTCTTGGTGACAGATGACCTTTTGAGTGCGGCTTATGAGGTACTCTGTTGTCAAGGGAACCTCCAGATAGAAGAATTTCTTTGTTTGTGTATCACTGCTGATACACAATCTTTTATAGTGTCTTGGCAATTACAACATAGAAAATCACACAAAACCAACTGGACAAGACAACAGAGAATAGAAATGTTAACATTTTCTTTTTTTAAAAGTGACACAGTATGCTGCAGATGTTTCTACAAGTTCAAGTTTAAAAAAAGATGAAACTTCCATGGAGTATTCTGTGGTTGATACTTTGAAAGTGGTTGGCCCAATGGGGAGAATGAGCAGCAGATTGTTTTGATGAGGCCCTCAAATTCCTCATCATGTTACCTTGTTTGCAGCTACTAACAAGGCAAGAATACTAGTTAGTCTTCTGATTCAGACAGGAGGTCTACAGTGGGTTGGGAATTGCAAAGTAGATACTATTGGAGTTGTCAGGATAAATAATTTAGTACAAGTGATAGTACTAAGGTATATATACTCATACTGATATTCACAGACAAGTAATGTTTTGTTTTTACTATGTTTTTACAGAGGATGAACAGCCTATGGACGGTGCTGCTGGAGGAGGAGGAGACTCCACAGAGGTATTGAGATTGTGGAGATAGAACCCTCTGTGCAGGTGACACCAGACTCTCCAGCAGTAGGTCATCCATCAGGTGCTGCAGGTCCAGCTGGGCCTCCAGCTGAGGAACGTAAATAGCTTCTATAATGTTTTTAAGTTTCTTTTTAAACAGCATTACTGCCCACTCAGTACACTCATTTGGACTAATGAATTCCATTATGGCTGACAGAGCACTTCCTCTAGATTGCAAGGTTAGCTCTGCTGTCTCTATACCTTTGTTCTCTTCTTACAGACAACTTGTACTGTGGTGTCTGTCCATGGTTGGTGACTGGGGCTGGGATCAGTCATCATCCAGCCCTGAAAGGAGTATTTGCAAGTTTTCTTCCTCTTGGTCCTTCATCCCATAATGGTGTCAGTATAGAGGACTTATATCCGGGCAGATCCACAGCCCAAATAAATCCATTGACATCATTGGTATACCTCACTGATACCAGCTGCACACAAGTTAGGATATGGCACACTTGTACAACATTAGTGAGGCAATGGTCCCTCCCCCAGATCTGCAGACTAGGCACTGCGTACTGAATGCACATCAATACTACAATTAAAGGCATGGACATCATTGGTATACATCAGTTATGCCACCTGTGAACAAGTTAGGGCACTGAGGTGTTGCATGACATCAGCCAGACTATGCCTTCCCCCCCACCAGGTACTTCATACTGAGTGCAGAGTCACATAGAAACTGAAGCAGTTGACATCAGTATGCCTCACTGATTCCACATACAGAATAGATATGGTGCTGAACAGTAGCAGAGCCTTAGCCAGGAATTCCACTCACCATCTCTCTCTTCTAGCCGATGTAGTGGATACTGAGTGGAGAGGTGGAGCCGAAGTAAACACATTGAGATCATTGCTATACTTCACTAATAACAAGTAGACACAAGTTAGGAGATTGAACAGTTGCATGTTGTCACCCAGCAATGCTATGTCCTTCCACGTCAAGTACCGCATCTTCAGTTCAGAGAGACAGTGCAAGTATAGTCATTGACATCATTGCTTCACCTTCGTGATATGATGTGCACAGAATTTAGTACACTGTGTGGTTCAATGTTGTCAGCTAGGCAATCCCCTACCTCCCCCCCAATCAGGTACTGCACCTGAGTACAGAGTCACATCCCAAATAAAGCTATGGGCATCTAGATCATCGGTATACCTCTTTGATACCAGCTGCACACAACTTAGAACAGTGAACAGTTACTCGGCCTCAGTCAGACAATGCCCCCTCCCCCCTCAACAGATCAGGTTCTGCATAGTGACTCCAGAGCCACACCCCAACTGAAGCCATGCACATGATTGGTAGATGTTGCTGATAGCAGTTAAACACAAGTTAGGATAGTGAGCACTTGCATGGCTTTAGCCAGGCAATCCCCCCCTCTGAGACACACCAGGTGCTGCGTACTGAGTACAGAGCCACACCCCATCTAAAGCCATGGATATTATTGGTATACTTCACTGAAATCACATGCAGAAAAGTTACCTACTGACCAGTAGGATAGCTTTAGCCAGGCATTGCCCACCTCACCTTCCTGTCCAGACCAGGCATTACATCATGAGTGGAGTGCAACAGCCCAACTAAAGCCATTGACATCATTATAGTTCACTCATTGCAGCAGCACACAACTTAGGTCCCAAGCATTACACACCAACCATTAGATTTTCAGTACAAAGGCTGAACTGTTGAACAAGTACAAAGTAAAAAATGTGAAATTTTCAAATTTAGTATAGAAGTGGCTTCATTACCCTAAAGCTGCATTATTAAATAATAAGATAGCTGGCGGCTGAACAGCTGGCATGCTAACACATGCTGTTGTCAAATGCCCACAATGTCCTTACCAACCCAAGTATGTAGAGATGCCTAGTGCCCTGATGCCTGTTCTTCTAGTGACACTGCTGTGCTAGGTGCTAAATGTACTCTAGGAACCTAAACTAGCAGGAGCAGAGCATCTGTTGGCATGGTCAATCATCTTTCTACCCTCCAACTGCAGGTGACCCATGTAGGTTTTATCAATTTTATATGTTTTTTGTGTATATCTCTGGGCAAGAAGTTGAATCACAATATTATTTCTTGTACTTTTTTAACACTTTAAACAACATATGGTGCATATTCTTCAGTAGAGGTAGATGGGGATCAAGGTAAAATTTGTGATTGTGAATGATAATCTTGATGGGCAGATATCAAGTCACAGTTGCACTGCTGCATTACATTCCATTACACTGCAGCACTCCTTTTGCTGGTGTGATGTTGATGATATTCTGTTATATCTGATATCTGAGACCTCCAATTCACAGAGATGAACAGTTGCAGCAGCATATTGAACAGACATACTGTACTTAATAGAAGTTCTCTGGAAGATTAGTATGTCTGAAAATATTAACCCACTGAGTTACTAACATACTAAAATGCCATCAGAATAGGCCTAACGGTCTTTCGCATCTGCTTGTTTGGTCAGCCCCCACCCTGGGAGATGACCTTGCTGCCCCCCTCACCTTCTCTGGCTTCTCCCTTCCCAGTTCCAGATATTCTCACTGCACTGTCTATAAAGATCTATTGTCACTGAAACTATGTTGGTATGTGGGTGAAAAGGGAGTATATAAGCATTTTACTGTTGTTGAATTTTAAAATCATTTGTTACTGTATGAACTTATTTTCAGCTTTGTGAATATAGTGCTGCATTAATACAACTCTTGTTATGTGGTTTGATCAATGAATGCACAATTTGTGGATGTTTTGTATGAATAGAAATCTAACAGGTACTTAATTTGCCTTGTTTTGCTGAACGTTTGTTTATAGGTATGACAGCTACTAGTTACGCAGATAACGACAATTTATTATATTTGTATTCATGTTGCTTGATCTCAAATTTACTGTTGAAGCATAGTTACTGTATGTTCATCAGGGATATGTGTGGTACAATTCTGTTACAATCAATTTATTTGAACTATGCTGTCTGAACTTGAGAAACCTGATGAGCTGGGAAGAGATCACAGAGTAGTGTGCAAATGGTAGTCTTGCCACATGGGCTCTCAGGACTACCTTGCCTGTTGAGCCATAATGTACAACCCATAGTACACCCTTAGAGACCCACACACATATGGTGGCAAGAGACACACAATAGGCTAGGGAGTGTACCTGTGGAATACTGTGTGACTGGAAAATAGGATATCTGTGTACCTCCATGAAGGGGGGTGGCATCTGTGGCCCCTTAACTAGTGCACATCAACACCTGTTGCCTTGTTGGACAGGCCTTCCCACACAATCAGCATGAATGAGCATTACTGAGTGTATACAGCTGTCTGTCATTGTAGGCTGCCTAGCCATTATAGTGCCACAGTGCAGACAATTCAAAGCAGGACACATCACAGCAGTGTGGGGGTCAACCAGCTGCAGCTGCTGAAGTTTCATCATTATACAACTTTTTAACATACTGCTATACAGATGTTCTTGAGGTCTTTCAAGAATAATATTAATTGACACCTATTCTGGGGTTCACAGTACCGCATTCTGCTGGAAGAACTGTGACATCATAGTATCTGAAAGGGTGGGGCAAATGTGTGACCAACAAACGTAAATGACAGTATTATAAAGTTAACACAGGTTTACTGATGTGACATAGATGTAAATCATCTATCATCATTAATACAACAAACAAACACAGTTCAGTGTAGTATATTATCACAACACTACAGAACAGCTTACTTTAATGACATGTCTATTCTTGTATTTTTTTGTCTCCACAGGGTAGATAGCCATTCTAAATAAAATAAGTGACACCCTCAGCCAGCTGCTGGAGGCCATGCAGGGTGGCAACATGGCTGCAGCCGACCACACCCATGACACTGCAGCAAAATTAATTTATGTGATAGGACAAGGGGGAACTAATATCTCAACAGGCAGAAATAATAGATTTGCTGCAGTGTCATGGGTGTGTGGGGCATGTAGCCTTAGTAGCCACCAGTAGGCTCAAGCAGAGCAACAGGGGCCTCATCCAAGTGATTCGCTGACTAAGAGAACTGGAAGAGGCCTCTGTTGCTTCGCTTGAGTCCATGCACGACTTCATGGTGTGGCTGGCTGAGAACCAGCTGGAGGCCATGGAAGCTATCCACCACCTGCTCCATCAGGACCAGCAGTAAGAGCCCCTTGAAGGTGCCCCTCCAATAACACCACCAACTGCAGATGAGGGGCACCAGGCTGCACCTACTCCTGCGCAGCCTTCCTTTTCCTCCTCATCCTCATCCTCTCCCCAAGGCCCACCAGGCTGAATGGCCAGCACCTTCCTATCACCCCTGGTCACTCTTTGTAAATAGTTAATTATATAATTTCTTTATTTATTTATTTTTTATTTACTTATTTATTTTTCATTTATATGTCCCCCTCCAGTACAAGTGTGAAGTAACACTTGTATTTTATTTTTCAGTACTTTTAATTTATTTGCATTTTATTTATTATTCCTTCCCCTTTCTTTGTGTGAAGAAACACATTTACTTATTTTTGTATTTGTGACTTTTATAAGTATTGTATATAGAACTTTTATATTTTTCTAAAGAAAATATTTTATTAAATATTATAGTTTTTCAATTATGTGCTTAACTCCTTATTACAAATGTGTGTGTTCTATTGCTATTAGAAAGTTCAGTTTAGTGCGCATCTGTGTCTACAGCTGTGGTTTTGTACCTGGTTTATTGTGCTTCAGAGCATTGTTTGGGTCATCCTATGCAGCTTACCACTGTCCTAACAGGTGGAACTGGTATCACTTATGTATCTTGTATATGTCAACACCTTTTTGTTGACTTTAGCTGTGTACTCAAGATGCACCGAGTCATGTGCACATGGATGGGTGAGTTCACTGATTGGCGCTATCCAACAACTGATTGTCTTAGCATGTGTACAGCTGATACCGATCACATGTACTGTTGATGTTTACAACCTTATTTTACTTGTGGCTCTGTTGTGAACATTAAGTACCTAGGTTTTGAAGGGGTGGGACATTGTTTGCGTGGCAGCATCTAACTGCTCTGTTTTAACAGGTGTATACATGCAGTTATGCAATGGGATATGAAAATCCTGTACCTCTTCAGTGAATATTCAGTACCTCTTTGCAGTGAGGGGGCATTGTCTGCCTAACACCATGCACTTTGTCAGTGTTCTACCTTTCCAGCCAATGCTATGAATGAGGCCCTGCCATTTATGTACATGCATTTAGCTGGACTGTACGTCTTTACTCAGCATTAAATTAATGGTATATTATGGTTCATGTCATTTCCTGGCTCAGGCTATGCAATTCATGACAGTCAGAAATAATCCACAGGTGCTATAACAGTTATGTGATGCTGATGTATATCTGTTTACTTCAGCTGTGGTTTTGCACTAAGCATGTACCACATGTTTTTTTGAGGGGGGGGACATTACCTGCATCAGTATGTAAAGTATTTACTGTTCTGACTTGTATGCAGGTCCAATGAAGGTGTGTCGTAAATGTGTATGGCCTTAATTTTCCTGTTGCTATGCACCCACAATGGAATCATTGGTTACAGAGGGGTGAGCTCATTGCATAGCTGACAATATGCAAATCATTACTGTGAGACCTAGTGAACAGTTGATATCAGACAAATATAGTGTTGATGATCATGGTCTTGTTTGGGCTATGATTCTTGACTTATGATGCAGTAGCTGTTATGCAGGGATGGGCTGATAACTTGGGTGAGGCATTGTTCTGAATGTGTCTTATATTAAGCCTAGATAAACTTTTTAACATGTAGTGTGGTAAGAAGACCTTGCATTTTTCTTTATTTCTCAAAAAGGCAGGAAATTCTTTGCAAAAAACTGTGTTAATGCAACAGTTAGGGTTTTTTACAGCAACAAAAATGAGGAAATTCGACATTAGGCTTTTCAATCCTAACTCCGGCTTCCCTCCCAACCCCCCACCGCCCCCCTCATTGGTGCGCCGCACACACACACACACACACACACACACAGAGGCAGAAACATAGACACACACACACACACAAAAAAAAAAACTATGGGGGCAGTACAAGGCAAGACATCCAATCACATACAGACACCATAATGCAACAGAAATAACATACAACTTAAGCATACCACAACAAGCATACATCATCATGTTTCACCAACTGTATCACTTCTAGTGCCATTCCACTTTCCTATATGTGTACAGCTTCCTACATAACAGCATATTACTGATAGTAATGCACATGTGTTATTCGGAGTGTAGAGCCATGTCATCTACTGCTGTGTTATCAATTAGTCAATTTCTGCATAAAAGCATAGCAGTATGCCACTACCAATGTTGTCATTTTTGCATAAAAGCATACTGCACACCTCCACTTAGTTACTTGTTACTGCATAAGAGTATAGCCACACGGTATCACAAAGTTGCCAATTGTGCATAACAGAACACCGTGATATGTCAGCATACTTGCCCATTTGTGGATAACACAATATTATAAATACTTAAATACATTAATTGTTAAGAAAATGGTACTTAGCCCCTAGTGACTTAACAATTTGCTCATAAGAACATTACAGTATGCTAGTAAATAAAATAACTATGAATTTGTAGTTTATTTATGCATACCTTCATAAAGAAAAAATGTTTCTGTGCTTGAAATTATCTTCTACTCAAAGCAGGCTCATGTGCTAATGAGAGGACAAAAAACATTGTTTGTAGGATTTTTATATCTCTAATCTAAAGAAAAACTTTTTTTTGGTTTTCTGTTTAGTTACCTTGTGTAGCATTTGTATATCTGAGTGCTATCAGTTTTACCTCGTACAGATATCCCTTTTTGTCTTATATTACTAGATATAGGAACAACAAAAACAAATTTTAGTCTTTTTTTTTGCTTTAAACCTGAGTACTGATAGTACAAGTTTAAAGTTTGTTATACCTGAAGTAAGTCCGTGTGTAACAACAACTGCTGTCTATTTTTGTATCTGATGCTTCAGGCCTCTAAATTTTGTATCCGTAGTGTAAACAAAACACATTTTCAAGTCTCAGTTTCTTATTCAAATACTTGTTTCATTGCCCTGTGCTTCTATTCATCAAGGTACACATTTTAAATACTGCTGGATTCATATTTTAAACCAATTTCCTGCATTTACATTGTTTATATTTTTTTACTGGATAACATTGTTTGTTTTAACAGACTACATCACACGGTCTTCACTTGTTTCTGTAATGAGTTTAGGTTGTTTACTAAATAAAACTACAGGCATGTCTAACAAGGTTTCCTTCTCTTATATTTAGAAATTTCACAGTTTACCAACTTCTTTTTTGAGGACAGTCACTCCTCTGGCATCTCTGCAAAGTAATGGATGCCATTGCTATATCACAGTTATTTATAAGGGCTGGGGCACCACTCCTATGGGTACAACAATTGCTCTGATTGGTTAAATCAGTTTTCAAGAATTTGGTGCTTAGAAATACATGAAGGACACCATTTTTCTTGTGACATGCTCAGAAAGGTCAAAATAACTCTCTGACTTTTTCAACATAAAAATTCACATACGTAACCCATTTCCTGCATTCACTTCATTTGTTTTTAGCTCAATTTTTTACTGGATAACATTATGTTTGTTTTAACAGACTACATCACACAGTCTTCACTCATTTCTGTAATAAGTTTAAGTTGTTTACTAAATAAAGCTACATGCATGTCTAACAAGATTTCCTTGTCTTGTACTTATAAATTTCACAGTTTACCAGCTTCCTTTATGAGCACACGCTCCTCTGTCATCTTTTCAAAGTAAAGGGTAGCATTGCTGTGTCGCAGCTGTTTATAAAGGCTGGGGGTCTGCCCCTTTCAGTGCACTGATAGCTCTGATTGGCTAGATCAATTTTCAAGAATTTGGTGCTTATAAATCTATGTAAGACACCATTTTTCTTGTGACATGCCCAGTAGAGTCAAAATGACTCTAACGTTTTAGACATAGGCTTATTTCTAACCTTATGATCATGGTATCTTGACTGATTGCCATAAATATGCCCAAACTTCATTTTTGAACTAAGCATATCATTTTTACTTGTGAATTGTAATGCCATACTTTTTCTTTAGTAGTTTCTATGTTGTTAAATGGTTTTAAAGACACAGCAGAGAGCTGAATCAGGACAATGGCAACACTAGGTAAATGTGGCCCTATGTCCAGACCCACCTCTGTAAACAACACATAGAGGTGGCCATCGCAGAGCACTCCAGAGGTAACTGTGTGCTCTACGTGGTCAGCCTATTCCAAGGGGACTGTTAGGATTTAAAGAAAGTGACATAGATGCATATCAGAAGTTTAATACTATGCATTTATTTCTAAGAACAATTCATCCACAAATTCTGACCACTCAATTTCCTCATTAATGCCATATCGTTTGTCAAGGGATCAAAACCTGTCAATCCAAAATGCCTCTCATTTGAGTTGTGTATTTTGGAGGTTACACCCCCCAGTGGAGTTTCCACTCTTTCCAATCAAATGAAACAAAATGTTGAGAGACTATCTTTACTCTCTAAAAAGTGCTTAGCCATTACTGAGTCTATGTCTCCTCTTTTAATATCACTACGGTGTTCATTTACCCTTAATTTAAGAGGCCTTGTAGAATGGCTAATATAATGCAGATCACAAGGGCATTTCAAGACATATATCACCCAGTCTGTCTGACATGTAATAAATTGTTTGATCTCTACCTGTTCATCTCTGTAGGGATTGTAAACTGTTTTGGTCTTTCTAGTGCTATTGCAATTTTGGCACTTCCCAAATGGGTAGTTGCCAATAATTTTGGTTCTTCCTTTAAAAATGTCATGTCTTGGTTCTGCACTTTTAAACATGGCATGACACAGTCTATCACCTAGTGATTTGGATCTCTTTGCTGTTACTAATGTTTTTTCTCTAAATGTCTATTCACTTTACTGGTTTGCTTTTAGTATGTCCCAGTGTTTCAAGATAGATGTTTTAATCATATTAAAATTGTCTGAATAGTGGAATGATACTGTTATTCTGTCCTGTGTATTGCCTGTTCTTATTTTGGCTGGAACAACTGCATCCTGTTTCTGGTATCACTCTTTTGTTTTGTGTTTATCAAAATATTTTCCTCATATCCTCTATCTCTTAATCAATCTGTCAGTTCACTTGCTGCTTTATTGTAGTCATTCTTGTCAACACAAATTTCTTTTCACCCTAATAAACTGGCCGTAGGGTATGTTGTCTTTCACAGACGTTTTGTGGTAACTTTTTGCTTGTAGCAAAACATTTCTGTCAGTTGGTTTTCTGTACACATTTGTTGTCAGTGTCATGTTGTCTTTTCTTATTGTTAGGTCTAAGAAGTTTGCTGTAGATTTATCATAAGTTATCCAAAATTTTAAATATTCAGTACAGTTATTAATATATGAATGTAATTCCTGTAATTCCATTTCTATACCTTGCCAGATGAACAGACAATCGTTGATGTAAAGTTTCCAGCATTTAATGTTTGATTTGTATATGTTGTCAGTATTGCAGATGATTTTTTTCTTGAAAGAATCCATGACTATATTGGCATAGCTAGGGGACATAGAGGACCTCATCACTGTTCCCTTGTGCTGCCAATAGTATTGGTTGTCAAATTTGAAATAATTCTTTGTAAGTAAAAGTTCTGCTAGGTCTAAGAGAAATTCATTTTGTGGTGTACTATCAAGTTCTCTGTCATTTCATTTCTCTCTTGAGTTCAGCCCCTCCTGGTGGGGAATGCTAGAATATAAATCTTTTACATCTAGTGTTACAAGCACACTGTTATATGTAATTATTTTTTCTTTATTTAGGTCTTCCAATAATAAAATACTGTCTTTACTATCTTAAAAATGATTAGGTTATAGTTACTAAGGGTTGTGGGAAGTAGTCAATGTAATCTGACAGGGCTTGCAGAGAAGAACCAATCCATGTTATGACTGGTCGACCTGGTGGGTGTGTTAAATTCTTATGAATTCTAGGTAAGATGTAGAATACTGGCTTAATAGGACATTGTCTGTATAGTGCTTTCCATTCCCAATCAGTAAGGTTGCCCTCTTCATTCCACTATTGAGAAAGTTTTTGATTAAACTTTTAACATTTTCAATTGGGTTCTGGTCAGTTTTCTCATAGAATTCTCTATTTCTAAGTTGTCTAAGGCATTCTGTCTTATATTTCTCCATAACCATGATCACTATGTCTCCACCCCTATCTGCTTTTTTAATGACTAGTGTTGTGTCATTTTCTAAATTTCTCAGTGCTCCAAATTCATTTGCTGTTAATTTATATGTATGTCATCTATCTATTATGTTTTTTCCAACCTTTCTAAATCCCTGCCTAACATTTCTGCATATGTAATAATGTTTGGAAGCACTGGTCCTGGTGGAAGAAATGTCAATCTATGCTGTAAGTTTAAAGATGTTTTTCTCTTATTCCATTCTGTTTGATCAGTTGTGTTTACTATTGTTGCAAAAAAATATTTTAACCTAATTTTCTATAAAATTTTTGCATTTCCATTTTTAAGTTAAAAAAATGTTGTCTTTCATGAGGGCAGACTATTAGTCTTAGATTTAGGACTTTTACTTCTGTGTCATTCAGTATACATTTAGACAAATTGAAGACTCTATGTGTCCTCTTTTCTGGTGTTTCTGGACTGCTCTGTTTCCTATTGTCTCTGGTTCTTGTCCATCTCTTTGTCCATGTGTGGATCCTTTGCCTGTGTCTAAATCTCCTATTTCTGGTTGGTCTCTTGGGTCTTTCTGATAATTTCACCCTCTCGGGCCCCTGCCTTTCATTGGCCTCTGTTCCATCACCCCCTTCTTCTGTACTGGCCTCTCCGCAAAAAAGGCTTGTATCCTTGTTGTGTGTCACCCCCCAGGCTGCTATGAGAACTGTACAGGTTACTGTCTGAATCTGAATTATACGCATTTTGCATTCTGTATGGTGAAAATTGATTATATGTGTACACTTTTCCCTCTTTGTAGTCATTTAAATCACATCTGAATTTTCTCAACTTTTGATCTATCAAGTTGTTCTCATAATCATCTAATGCTTTATTTATTTTGTCTAAAAAGTCTGAGAATTCCTTGATGTCTTGTTTTAAGTTATATTGGTTGTATATGTTCTTTATTTCTCCACTCACATTTGTGAGTTCAATATCAAGAGCTTCTACTGGCAACAGTAGAAAGTCTAAAGAACATTTATTGCAAACTCCATCCCATTTATTCTGTAGATCATTAGTTGTGAACGCTAAATTTGGTTCTGTTGGGACTCTTAAGCCTCTAGGAATCTGTTTTTGTTTATAGTACTCAGTCAATGTAATACTATTCCATTCTAATCTAAGCTCTCTTTGCTTAAGATTTTCATACTTATGAATAAGACTCTTAGTATTTAGTTCACCAGATAACTTTATCTTACTTATTATACCTTGAAGTATTCTTTCTTCATCGATCTTGGTTAAAGTTCTGGGTATGGATTTTTCATCTTTTATGCCTTTAAGGAATTTGAAGACATGCATAGTTGAAAGAATATATTTTTTTTTGCAAAATAAATCTCAATTACAAAAGGAAAGAAATGACAAATATGTCCAGCATAGTCAATGTGATGTCCAGCTGTTGTATTTTTCGAGGTCAGAAATGTTAAGTCATGACCTTATGTATTATTTAGTTATATAAATCAGCAAGATCTGTTACAGTTATAACTTATTTCATCACATCAATAGAAGTGCTAGGTGTGTATCAAAAAAGTCACCCTTGTTTTCATCCAGTATAACCTGGATTCTGGTATCTTAATAGTAGTGTCCTATCCAAGTGGTTGATGTTTTAAATGTCTGAGTTCTTTATTTAAATTGGCACCTTGAGTTCTATTTAGGTACTGTGCAGCCTTCTCTCCTTGGTCACCCGAGGAAAGTGACCAACTGTATTCTCTAGGAACCCACAAGATGGTAGTATGGCCCACCAGGTGTCTGTAAAAGTAAGAAGAGAGTACCCGGAGGGATCTAGTTCCAATAATCTCAGTGAAACACAACCAGATTGAAGCAATTGAGACCCACTCTCCGTGTATGTGTTTTAATAATTTGCAAGTTTTTTTGTTGTTAAAAAAGTAATTTTATTTTCTAAATGACATTAATATTTCACAGTTAAACATACTGCTTCATCAGGACCTTATCATAAGTAAATAAAGAAAAGTTCTTCATTTCCATTTGAATTCTTATAATAAAAGAATTAATTTAAACATCAAAAAAACTCTCTCAAAAGTACACTAAATTCATTTTATAATGTTAGTTGCTTTGGACAATTTTCCACTTAAAATTATGTGTCACATCTATTACATTAACAATCATGTATGTTTCAGTGAGATACATATATATATATATATATATATATATATATGCATATTGATACTTTTTCTGTAGGAAATAAAATAAATATGAATTTGCAGTTTATTTATTCATTCCTTCATAAAGAAAAACAGTTCCTGTACTTGGACTTGTCTTCTACTCAAAGCAGGCTCATGTGCTAATAACAGGACAAAAAACATTGTGTGTAGGATTTTTTTCATCTCTACAGTAAAGCAATTAAAGAAAAACTTTTTCTGGATTTCTGTTTAGTTACCTTGTGTAGTGTTTATATATTTACGTGCTATCAATTTTATCTCATATGGATATCCCTTTTCATCTTCTGTTACTAGAAATAAGAACAACAAAACTCATTTTAATCTTTTTTTTTACTATATCTAGAACTCAGACATTTAAAACGTCAACCACTTGGACAGGTCACTACTATTGATATACGAGAATCTAGGTCCTACTGGATGAAAGCTAGGGTGACTTTTTTCAATAAACACCTAAAAGAACTTCTATTGGTGTGATGAAATAAGTTATATCCTTAACAGCCATAGCTGATTTATATAACTAAATAATATATAAGGTCATGACTTTTCAGTTCTGATCTTAAAAAACACAACACTGTGACATCACATTAACTATTCCTGGACATATTTGTAAGTTCTTTCCTTTTCTATTTGAGATTTGTTACACAAAAAATATATATTCTTTCAGCTATGGATGTCTTTGAAGCCCTTAAAGGCATTAGAGATGAAAAATCCATATCCAGAACTTTAACCAAAACCGATGAAGAAAGAATACTTCAAGGTGTAACAAGTAAGAAAACGTTATCTGGTAAACTAAATACTAAGAGTCTTATACATAAGTATGAAAATCTTAAGCAAACAGAGCTTAGATTAGAATGGCATAGTGTTACATTGACTGAGTACTATAAACAAAAATGAATCCCAAGAGGCTTAAGGGTCCCAACAGAACCAAATCTAGGGTTTATTACTAATGATCTTCAGAAAAAATGGGATGGAGTTAGCAATAAATGTCCTTTAGACTTTCTATGGTTGCTAGTAGAATATCTAAATACTGAACTCACAAATGTGAGTGGAGAAATTAAGAACATATATGATCAATATAACTTAAAACCAGACATCAAGGAATTCTCAGACTTTTTAGACAAAATAAATAAAGCATTAGATGCATATGAGAACGGCTTGACAGATCAAAAGTTGAGAAAATCCAGACATGATTTAAATGACTACAAAGAGGGAAAAGTGTACACATATAATTGATTTTCACCATACAAAACACAATATGCCTATAATCCAGATTCAGATAGTAACCTGAAGAGTTCTGATAGCAGCCTGGAGGGTAATACACAACAAGGATACAAGCCCTTTTTGGGAAGAGGCCAGTACAGAGGAAGGGGGTGAGGGAACAGAGGCCAATGGAAAGACAGGGGCCAGAGAGAGTGAAATTATCAGAAAAACCCAAGAGACCAACCAGAAAGAGGCAATTTAGACACAGGCGCAGGATCCACACATGGACGAAGAGATGGACAAGAACCAGAGACAATAGGAAACAGAGTAGTCCAGAAACACCAGAGAAGAGGACAAATATAGTCTTCAGTTTGTCTAAATATATACTGAATGACACAGAAGTAGAAGTCTTAAATCTAGGAATAACAATCTGCCCCACGAAAGACAAAATTTTTTTAACTTAAAAATGGTCGTGCAAAAATTTTATAGAAAAATAAGGTTAAAATATTTTTTTGCAACAACATTAGACTCAACTAATCAAACAGAACAGAATAAGAGAAACACATTGGCCCAGATATTCAAACTGCGCCAGGCTGTGGCGCAAGCTTGGGCGCAGCTCAACTTGGCTGTGCAGGGGTGTGGACTAAGCAATATTCAAAGGAGCTGTGCCATAGCTCAGCAGGTTTGAATATCGCACCCTGGCCACCCCCAGTGTGCATGGCGCAGTGGCACTGCACCAGCACAAGTGGCCAGAGTGGAGCATGGAGATGCACTAGCGCAAGTACCATTGTGCCATGCACAACAACCACATTATTCAAAACTGAACATGCGAATGGGCCATAATGTATGCAAGGTGCACATGGGGCCATTTGCATGTCATTATGGCCCCATTTGCATGCAGGTGTACCAATCCCTGATGACTTGCACCTGGCACCCTGCCAGGCAGCAGCCATCAGGGACCTACACCCCCTGCAGCCCGATCGCGGGCATCTGTGTAATAATAGAGAAAACCTTCCCAATCCCTGGTGGTCCAGTGGACCGCTATGTGCCCGATCACGGGCATCTGTGTAAAAAATAGAAAACCTTCAAATCTGGTGGTCAGTGGACCGCTATGTGCCTGATCGCGGTCATTTGTAAATAAAAATATTCCAAACTCCTGATGGTCAAGGTACCCCCCACCACCACTGAGCCCCACTGCCTGCTTCCCCAGTCAGCCAGCGGGCAGCAGCACCACCACCTGCTGCCCCCCCCTGACTAACACCTCGGTGGGGCTGTACACCCATTGGTTCACAGCATGAGCCAATGGGCATGCAGCCTACTGTACCATTTCAGATATGTGAATGAATCATTCACATATCTGGAATGTCAATATCGTAAAACTGCACACCATAGGCTCACACTGTGAAACCAATGGGAGTGCAGCTCCCACCGAGGTGTCAGTCGGTGGGTGACGACCAGCAGGTGGGTGAGGTGCTGCCACCCGCCGGCTGACCGGGGAGCGGAGCAGTGGGGCTCAGTGGGTGGGTGGGGGAGTACCACTTGACCACCAGGGATTTTGGAATATTTTGATTTACAAATGCCTGCAATTGGGCACATAGTGGTCCACTGGACCACCAGGGATATAGGATGTTTTTTTACAGATACCAGTGATCGGGCATGGGGGGACACTGCCAGGTGCAGGCGGAACTCGGGTGGCCACCCACAGGTGGCAGCTGCCGTGTTGTGCCCTGCAATGTGGCAGCTCACCTGTGGGTGGCCATCAGTTGTTCCTTTTTTTTGGCTTAACTTTGTGCTGGAGCAAGTAGGGGTTGTGCATGCATGGCTGTGCACATCCCGGGCTCAATATTGGGCTGTGCAGGTTATGCATGGGCACGCCCCCCCACCTGTGCCTGCATACATTACTGATGCGCTCTGGCACATCGGGAATTGTGCTGCACACTTTTCCCTTTTCAATATCACGCCGTGGCGCATCAGTGGGTTGCACATGGCACAACACTGTTGCACCATGTGCAGCCCTTTTGAATATCTGGGCCATTATCTTTAAACTTACACCATAGATTGAAATTTCTCCCACCAGGACCAGTGCCTCCAAACATTATTACATATACAGAAAGGGTAGACAGGGATTTATAAAGGTTGGAAAGAAATATAATAGACAGATAACAGACATATACTTTAACAGCAAATGAATTCAGAGCACTGAGAAATTTAGAAAATGGCACAACTATAATCATTAAAAACAGCAGATAAGGGTGGAGGTATAGTGATCATGGATAAGGAAAAATATAAGACACAATGCCTTAGACAACTTAAAACTAGAGAATTCTATGAGATAACTGACCTGAACCCAACTGAAAATATTAAAAGTTTGATCAAAAGCCTTCTGGATAGTGGAAATGAAGAAGGTTACATTACAGATTGGAAATGGAAAGCACTAAACAGATAATATCCTATTATGCCAGTATTTCTACATCTTACCTAAAATTCATAAGAACTTAACAGACCCACCAGGTCAATCATTCCTAGCAGGGATTGGTTCTTCTCTGGAAGCCCTGTCAGATTGCATTGACTACTTCCTACAACCCTTAGTAACTACAACCCAATCATATTTAAAAGATAATAAAGAAACTATTTTATTATTGGAAGACCTAAATAACGAAAAAAATAATTACAGATCACAGTGTGCTAGTAACACTAGATGTAAAAGAGTTATATAATAGCATTCCCCATCAGGTGGGCCTGAAAGCATTAAAAGAGAAACTGAATGACAGAGAACTTGATAGCACACCACCAAATGAATTTCTCTTAGACCTAGCAAAACATGTACTTACAACAAATTGTTTCAAATTTGACAACCAATACTACTGGCAGTGCAAGGGCACAGTGATGGGGTCCTCTATGGCCCCTAGCTATGCCAATATAGTGCACTGAAAGGGGCACAGCCCCAGTCTTTACAAAGAGCTGTGATACAGCAATGGCACCCTTTACTTTGCAAAGATGCCAGAGAAGTGTGTGCTCATGAAAGAAGCTGGTAAGCTGTGAAATTTATAAATATAAGAGATGGAAAACTTCTTAGACATGCATGTAGCTTTATTTAGTAAACAACTTAAACTTATTACAGAAATGAGTGAAGACTGTGTGTTGTAGTCTGTTAAAACAAATATGTTATCCAGAAAAAAAAATAAGCTAAAAACAGATGAAGTGAAAGCAGAAAATTGGTTTAAGTATGTGAATTGTTATGTTCAAAAAGTTAGAGTAATTTTGACCCAACTGAGCAAGTCACAAGAAAAATGGTGTCTTACATGGATTTCTAAGCACCAAATTCTTGAAAATCAATTTAGCCAAACAGAGCGATCATTGTACCCAAAGGGGCGGTGCCCCAGCCCTCATAAAGAACTGTAACACAACAATGGCGTTGATTACTTTGCAGAGATGCCAGAGGAGTGAGTGTGCTCATAAAAGAAGCTGGTAAATTGTTAAATTTACAAATATAAGAAAAGGAGATCTTGTTAGAGATGTCTGTAGTTTTATTTAGTAACCAACCTAAACTCATTACAGAAATGAGTGAAGACTATGTGACGTAGTCTGTTAAAACAGATATAATGTCATCCAGTAAAAAACAGAACTACAAACAGACAAAGTGAATGCAGGAAATTGGTTTAAAATATGAATTCAGCAGTATTGAAATGTGTACCTTGATGAATATAAGCACAAAGCAATGAAACAAGTATGTGAATAAGAAATTGAAACTGTTGAAAATGTGTTTTGCTTACACTAGGGATACAAAATATAGAGGCCTGGAGCCTCAGAAGCAAAAATAGACAGCAGTTGTTGTTACTCATGGACTTCCCTCAGGTATAACAGACTTTAAACTTGTACTATCAGTACTCAGGTTTATAGTAAAAAAAAGACTAAAATGAGTTTTGTTGTTCCTATATCTAGTAATAGAAGATGAAAAGGGATATCTATATGAGATAAAACTGAGCATTCAAATATTCAAACGCTACACAAGGTAACTAAACAGAAAGCCAGAAAAAGGTTTGTCTTTAGAGTACAGATGTAAAAATCCTACAAACAATGTTTTTTGTCCTCTCATTAGCACATGAGCCTGCTTTGAGTAGAAGATAATTCCAAGCACAGGAACATTGTTTTCTTTATGAAGGTATGAATAAATAAACTACAAATTCATATTTATTTTATTTACTGCAGTAATATATATATATATATATATATATATATATATATATATATATATATATATTTGTATCTCACTAAAACATAAATTAATTTAATAGATGTGACACATAATATTACATGGAAAATTGTCCACTGCAACTAACAATATAAAATGAATTTAGTGTACTTTTAGTAGAGTTTTTTGATGTTTAAATTAAGTATTTTATCTTAAAAATTAAAATACATTTGAAGAGCTTTTCTTTATTTATAATAGATCCTGATGAAGCAATATGTTTAACTGCAAAACTTGATGTCATTTAGAAAATAAAATTACTTTTTCAACAAAAAAATCTTGGAAATTATTAGAACACATATCCAGTGAGTTGGTCTCATTTGCTTCAATCTGGTTGCATTTCACTGAGATAATTGGAACTAGATCCCTCCCGGCTATCTCTTCTTACTTTTACAGACACCTGGTGGGCCACACTTCCACCCTGTAATTTTCAAAGTACCCATAATAAATTTTAAACTACTATACCACATTCATCCAGCTTAATTAGATTCCAGATCATATTTACTGTACATTAGTGTGCATGCCAGATCTTGAATGTATATTTGCAACAGAAGTGGAGCTATAAACATCAAAATATTTTGAACGGTTTCACACAATTCAACAAATAATTGAGTTGTGAAGTTTTGAACTCCTGTAATTTAGAAGTCAAACAACCAATTACCTCTCAATTGAGAGGTTTCTATGACTTACCCAAGAAAGTATGCATATACCTTGTCAGTTGTCTAGCTACAAAGGTGGCTAAGTTGCAAGCATAGAAGTATTTTCAGAAATGTTCACATAAAACAATAAATTGCCAGATTTTGAGCCACTAAACATCCTTTCCTCCATTTAAATCTCATCAAACTTAGTATCCTGTTAGGAACGCATACCAAACTGCAGATCTCTAGCTGTATACTGACCAAGTTATAACCAATAAAAGTAGTTCAGAACATTCTTCAGAATGTCAGAAAGTTTTGTGAACGTCAACAGAATTTCATAAAACTTCTAGGAAATCAAAATTTGCAAATTTCACCCAATCCTATTGAAATGTCATGGAGGGGATTGTGTAACATGATAAATGGGGTATGGAAAGATGAGAATTCTGAAGATACTGTATGGCTTGAAATAGTGTCCATCAGAGGAAAAGAAGACACATTTGGAAAGATGTGAAGATTTTCAGGTAGATTTGGATTAGATTTTTTGTTTGAAAAATACCTCTAGGCAACAAGTGTCTATTTTCAAAGGTAACCTGGTCATATAAGAATACAAATACACAATGTACATACAATATATAGTACAAAATGACACTTTGTCATACATACAGTAAAATATTTCTCATCAATTTTTAAAACAATTTCACATGGCAAGTCTTGGAGCTACATTTTAAGATACTTTTTAATGTGCCCCGACTGCTGTCTATCTAATATCCTCATATGGTATGAGCTCTTGTTGTCCTATATTTAATAAAAAAAAATATGTCCCACATTTGTTCTATTACTGGTTATCACTAATTTCAAATTCATAGTTGATCTTATTGTACATGTAAAGTATATGAGTTTGAACATTTCAGCGGTATTGTATACAATCTATGAGTACATGTACAAAAATGACCAACACCAGACACAATCAAACTTAGAGATGCAGCAAAGTTTTACTTCACAGGCAAATTTCCCACAAATCCACCAACTCTGCCTCCACATGCCATTTCTTGAAGATGCCACCTGTAGTGGAAAATTTGCCCAAACTGGAATGGGGTAACTTTGCATTGCTTTGGGTTTTTTTAAAGTGCAAACTGCAGTTAGAAAAAAAAAAAAACAAAGCAAGGAGAAATTTGATACAATTGTATCCCTGGTGTCTAGTGTTTCCCCCCCTTGATCGACGCCAGCCCAACCATTCCCTAACTGGTGTCTAGTGGAGCCACACCCTCAGTTGTTTGCTTGCCCAATATGAGAAAACATATCCCCCCAATTGTCGGGCATCAGCACTGACTATAGTTTCTATCCCTGGTGTCTAGTGATACAACCCCCCAACTGATCACCATCCCAATATGAGAAATTAACCCCCCCATTGGAAAGGGAAGGGAAAGGGGAAATTGATTTACCAGGAAAGGCACACAAAGCCAAAGCTTGTTTCCAGGTGCGACCTGGAAGCACAAGGAAGTAAAATTACTTGCTCAGGGTCACACAGTATGCAAGTGGGGGCTGTGAAATTGAAACCCCAGTGTCCAGGTTTGTAGCTCAGAGGCCTAACAAACTGCACTATACTGCCTCCTTAAGCGCTGTAGTGTTCATTCACAGTGTCTATCCCCCCATCGATCACCAGCCCGTTGCAAATTTAAAAAATCCAAGGTCCACTCCCCACCCACATCCCCCATTGCCAGGCACCAGACCAATTTTAGAAATTATTTCCCTGGTGTTCAGTGGACCTGCACCCCCACAACCCTGCATATACTGCCCAGCACCCAACTCCCCCCACCCCAACCCCAAGCAGGCCACCACACAGCCCTCCACTCTCCTTCATGGCCAGTAGCCCAACTGAGCTCTCAATGAATGACTGTATGCTTGCATATGCTGTAAGTGGAGTGGAAGGCGGTGCTGGTGGCCCAGTCTGGGTTGGGGTAGGTAGGAGAGCAGCAGGATGGTGGGCAGTAGATGCAGGGGAGGTGGGACCATTTGACCACAGTGAAATAATTCCCATTTTTGGCCCAGTGCCCAGTAATGGGGGGAGAGTGGACCTTGGATTTTTTTTTATTTTGCAGTGGGCTAGCAAGCGGTAGAGGGTGGACTAGACACCATGGATGGACACTGCGGGGGGGGAATTTTTCATATTGAGTCAGCAAGCTGCCAGGGGTTGAGACCACAAGACAGCAGGGACTAACATTACAGTTGGAGCCAGCAGAGTTGCCAAACTTGGCATTTTGTGGAATTTTGGGGGGAGATGAAGTTGTGCTTCACATACCCAATCCACTCCACTAAGTGGGGAAAATCCACAACATTTTTCACAGAGCGATTTCTCCCCACTGCGCACATCTCTAATCAAAATACATAATGCAAAAATCTAAGGGCAGTGACCCTAGCAATTCACAATGTTCACAGAGATCAATATCACTTCCAGCTTCCAGTACAAACCTACAGTACAAACTTGATTGTATGCTACCTACAATCTGCAGAGCACACTGTCTGCTGCTGAAGCATAAATTGATAGCCCAAAATAAATGAAGGACAGAATTAGACTTTTGGCAAATAAGCTTCTAGCTTCTTGGTAAAAGTTTCTTTTGTTTCTATATAACAAACCCAGACTCGTATTAATTTTCTGAACTATATTACATATTTAGCATAGGACAGTGTGCTATCCAGAAAGACTTACAGGTATTTAAAATGTTGCATCTGCTCCAAAACATCTCATGCCTTAGTCTTAATTTCTTGGAGTCTGATTCTCAAATGCTCCCAGCATGGTGCCAGGGGCTTGCATCACAAGGATGGTGCAAAGCGCCCCTTGTTTCAAAAGATGTGCTGAGAGCAATTGATTCTCAAAGGCAACCTTCATCAAATGTAGGCTGCCTGAACCAAATGGGGCTTGCACCACCTGTCCACCATAAAATGGGCTATGGAATGGTGCTGAGGGCTTGCAGCAGATGCAGGCTGCCAAATTCCCTAAACTGGGATTCTCAAGACTCTCCCTGATGGTACATTTCTAAGTACCCTTAGACAAGCCAGGGCAAGGGAACTTAGAAATTTGTCCTCAGGGAGAGTTAGGCAATCTGATGCAAAGTGCTGCTGTCCTCCCTCCCCAGCCTTGATCCCCCATTATTATTAATAAAGATCACTGTTGATCAAGCCCCCAAGCCTCACTCCCCTATTATCATTAAGAAAGATCCCTAGTGATCTAGTGCCCCTAGCCCTGATTCTGTGCTATTATTAAGAAAGCCCCCTGGAGATAATGTGCCCCCCAGTCCTGATCCCTGTTATGATATATGAGCTCATCATTGGTGGTCCAGTGGACCCCAACCCTACCCTGGTAGGAAGTGTCCCATCACCATGCTCCCCATCCTGAAACTGAGCTGGTGACTGGCACAGCCCTTTGCTCACCACCATGGCCAGCAACTGACTGAGCTCTCAATGAGCACTGTTTTTTTATAGTTAGTTTAAGTTTATTGTCATTCAGTTAAAAAACATTACAACATTAAAAATGATTACAATTACAAAACATCAAGAAACATTTTGGAGCTGAGAATACTGCTATGACCAAAAATTGCTTACTAGTTATTAATCTGAATAACAGCATTGCAGCACCCGCTAAGTTTGTAAAATAAATGTTAGACATATTTGTTAATAAAATCATGTTCCAATAATCTTAAATCTTAATTCAAATACCTTGAGGTTACGTGAAGGTAATTTAACACATAGACTCCAAGACATTCCCATTCCAAATGACCAGATTGCAAACTAATTTCAGGCTTGCTAAATTAAAACAATAATATTTTGAATCAATAAATGAAAACATTACAAGTTAAATAAGCCTATTCAAAAATGGCAATGTCTCTAGAGATACTCTGTTTCCAGAATGGAGTCCCACAAAGTGCAATATTTTGTTTTTGAATATTCCAAGGCACTGATAAAGCATCTCTTTTACATTCCAGAATGCCTCACAAGGTGTAGGAACATGAAAACAAGTGGGCTAAGTAAGTGGGAACAATCCGAGGACATAATCCCAGCTAACTGCTCCTTAGCTAAACCATCATTTTGGAGAAAGAAATAAAGGGCTCCTTTAAAATACAGAAATCTACCTATAATAGACATGGACACTTTTCAGGAGGGCTCCATTCAGGCTCAGGAGTCAATCTTCCTTAATTGTTAATAACTTGTAATACTTATTATGCTAATTGCAAAGCAGGAAATGTCTTTTATGTTTCATTTAAAAAGTATAATTCATGTACCAAAGCAAAAAAAAAATACCGCATATCAAATGTGAAATCAACTTGGCTTCTTCACCTTTCTCCAGTTCCTATGAGTCCTTTCAAATCTGTCTGACCCCCCCTAGCAGGAATGGCGACAGACACACTGAAAGTTCTAAGCGATAGAGCAGAGAAGAGCAACTACAGGCTCCAGGCAGACACCAGAGTCCACCCCTTAAACCATACAAATCTCATTATTACTAAAAGATTCAGTCTGGACTCAGGAATCCCCAGTTTCACTCCCAGATATACTGATGGCAACATCAACTGTATTGCTCCTTAATGAAGAGTCCAGCTGTTAGACGAAATAGTCTTTTTGTATTATTACAATAACATTTCTCAAATGCATACTCAAAACAAGCCCAGCACTCCACCATCCTTATGAAAAGTTGGCCAGTTAAATTCCAGTACACACTGTGTCCCAACCAGACAAGTTCTAAAAACTGGAAATCCAAATGGTGGTGCTCAAACAAACATATGTAAAGATTGCAAGTACCCAACCTGAAGTGGGGGGTTAACAAACCTCCAGCTCCAATACCAACAAAGGGTCACTTTCTCCAACAGTTAAAATTCAATCAGTCTGTAGTTCTGGAGCCTTTTCAGCTATCCTTAGTCTCTGCTTTTTGATTTTCAAGTTTCTCTTCACCTGAACCACAGGACCATACAACCTAAAAGGAGGAAAAAAAATTGCTCTCTGAGAGTAGTAAGTAATGTCATGTTCACGGTCTGGCTTTGAAGAGTGAAGATGTGTCTGTGGTCAAGAGAGGACTATGGCATTGGGATCCCAATTGGTAAGTAAGGACTTGGGGTGTGGGGTGGTGGATGCTGACTGGGAGGGTTGGGTGGGGGGATCTAATGGCCACAAAAGATGTTGATAGATGGTTTTTTTTTTAACAGGGTATTATTTTAAAAAAAGAAACCTGAGGATTTCATATCATGACACTGGGTGACTAGGTACTCCCAGTGTCACTTTTCTGTTTTGGGAGGGGGCTGGATGCTGACAGGCAGGGTCATGAGGTGGAATATGAGGAAAAAACAAGAAATCTTGATTGGGACACTAGGGGATTGGGAACCCCCTCTTATGTTTCTGGGGGTGTAGGATTGTGGGTGCTGAGAGAGAGGGAGGGTTGGGGCATAAATAATTAAAAAATCGAAGTAATCAAGTGAAGCACAGGAGTGGGCACCCCCAGTGTAACTGTTATATTTCTGGGAGGGGTACTGAGAGAAAGGGGCTGGTGGAGGATATGCATAATTTAAAAGAACAAAATGCCAGTCATAGCAGAGCGCATCACATTCTGCCATGACCAAGATGGCCAACACACTACAATGCGCATGCACTAGTGCTAGCATGTGCAGTAGTATGCAGGACATGGCAGAGTGTTCTGTGTTCCACCATGACCTCCGTTTGTTCTTTTTCTTTAAACTTAGTAATATGCCCCCCACCTGATCCACCCAATCAGTACCCACCACCCCTCACCCCTCCCAGAAACATAACAGTGACACTGGGGGTGCCCAATCCCCCCTGTTCCTATCAGGATGGCACCATTTTCTCCAAGCAAAAAATAGTGCAATGTGACTGGAGTGCTCCACAGATGCAGAGGTGACTGCGGTGACACTTCAACATGTTGTTCAGGTGCAAAGAATGCAAAGTCCTGTTTTGAAAGCAGTAGCTCTGCAGGGCTTCATCCACTGTAGCCCTAAAAAGGAAGAGGCTGAGCCAATGGATCATTCAAAAGAACATCTGAATTCAATAAAATGACACTGCTCACCAAAAAAAAAGATTCTATATAATCAATTGTATGTATAAGCTCACACAAAAGTCATATTTATTTGCAACATTTTGCTGCTTTACAGATACAGCTTCATTTGATATTTTTTTTACTATAAAATAAATTGAATTATTATAATTCATTATGGAGTGCTGCTAAAAATATATAATCAGCTAATGTTATGAGTGATCAACATGTCTAATAAGTTTCCTTTTTTTGTATGTATTCATTTTTAAATGACTTTCTTATTTCAATTTTTTAAAATAATATTTAAGCCTGTAACTTAATTCCCCATATTGAAGACACAGACATATCGACTCTCACTGCACTTAAAACCTCAGACAGAAAATTTATAAATCATAAAACATATTCTTATTCAACCTAATATAAGCCTTTTCTACTTGTCACCATTCATTTCCTTTAATTCACAAATGTTTGAGTGGCAGGTGTTCAGACAAAACATCACTTTACTTTTTTAGCCTCTATCAATGTTCTATTGTAAAAAGCATTTATCTCAAACATTAGTGATACATTTTGCATTCATGCTTTACTTTTTTCTTAAGAATATAACGGTATCTATTTGGCAAAATAAACATAAAGACAATGGTTTCAGTGTTCTGCAATTTTAAAAGGTAAAACTGAGTTTCTACAGAGCACACAAACCTTTTAAACAAATCATTAAAAAAAAGATCTTTTTGTTTGAGCGGGGATGTGAATAAGATACGTGCACTCCTTCATCTCTATAAATATCAATGGGCACAGATTTATTTACTTTAACTCTGTTATAATCATGAACTAAACTTTCTGCCCAGTTTCAAATACCAATTCTATAGCAGCTCACTACGGTGCCTGTGCACCAATGTGTGCTAGGTAGGCACAATAGACAGGTACACAACCTGCATATGTCTGCACCCACAGGCAGATGCACAGGGCATGGCATGCACTGCTGCCATCCACTGCAGGCTGCCTATCTGCACTCCCACCTCAGACACATTTTTGCTTAGGGGGCCAGATCCATGGACACATGGGCAACAAGTCAGATGCTACCCTAGTCCCAAAATTGATCCCCTACTCCGTGTGTCCTGCAATGTAATTAAATTCAGGCAAGTGGCCCATTGGTTGCTCCCAGCCCTTTCTTCCTGCCTGGAGGGTTGGGATTTCATGATAGGGGATCAGTTGTACCACCCTGACTAGATGGTGCTGTTCATTGGAGGTGCATAGTAGCTACAGCAGGGTCCCTGCTCTCATAGCCAGCATCCTCCTTTCCCAGCACTCCTCACTTTAGTGAATGGAATGAAGTGTGGTAACAGCCCTGGCCACTCCCCTGATTTATCCACGTACATAGCTGTACAAGCAAACAGGGGATCTCATTCAGAAGGGGCACACTCCTTCTGTGAATGCTGTGGGGGGGGTCTGTGGACCATTGACGCATTGCTCACCAATGTACTGCAGCCTATATACGGTGCATGCATGGTGCATAGGTTTTCTGCAGTTCAGGGCATAAAGTCCCATGTGCCTAATGTTTCAAGTTATGGCTGCCAGCACTCTGTCTATCTTTGTACTGTAGTACTATTTATACCCTCCTTTTGGATGCCACTGAGGGGGCATCTTGTGATGTCATGATATCACATATAGTAACATTGGGACATCAAACGCACAGCACTACCATGATTATTCCATAACTGTTACACTTTCAATAAAACTTAATTTTTTCTTCAAAATTATTAAGTTAGTGCTCCCTGTGTTACTTTATAATGTTGCTTAAAATTTAAGGACATAATATGCTACCATTTCATTTACTCTTACAGTGTTACCAACATGTCACTTTAAACTGAATACAAGCTCTCCATAGATATTTAAGTTACTGAGGATACAAGCTCTCCACAGATATTTAAGTTACTAAGGATACAAGCTCTCCATAGATATTTAAGTTACTAAGGATACAAGCTCTCCATAGATATTTAAGTTACTAAGGATACAAGCTCTCCATAGATATTTAAGTTACTAAGGCTACTGTGGCATCAGGTTATGTCATGATGTTGTGTGTTACAACACTGTAATATTTGATGCCTGTCATCACCCCCTCTCCTACCTCACAAAACTACCTATACAGTGGTACCAGCTAGAGTGCAACTGCATATTTCTGCCACATTCTACAAATTTATCTATCTCACAGTCACAATCTTAAATTTTAGCATCCCTGGAGTATTCCAAAATTGTGTATCCTACCTACTTTATAAGATTTCATCCCTTCAGTGTTCTAAAAATTGTACACATCTTTGGCATTCTAAAGCCATGTTTGGCATTGCATTATGACAACCCCTCGTCATATTTTTAAGCATCCTGCATTTGCACATTGTAGAATTAGATGCCCTGTGCCCACTCATTGCCTGCTTTTCTTTTACAAATGTTTACTACAACTTCAGTTTTATGTAGAATAGTAGAAATAAGTCCTATAAGGTAGACTGCTGGGAGGACTAGGCTGTGACTTCTGGTTATGACATCATCAGCAGCCCTTCACTGAAACTGATGTTTTGAATAGGCAGTGAAACTAGGGTTATAAAATGGCTAGTAACTTTTAAACAAAGTATCTTAGGGATCTCATTTTTTGGTATGAGGCCGATTGAGTATATACTAATCTGCATTCTGAATTTATTGATTCTGGAAATGTTGGCTGGATTCCCTCTTTAATATCAGATTTTGACCAATTACTGCTAGACTCCATATGCAGTGCCACATGCTCTGATCTATACATCCATCTTTTGATGTTTTCACCCTTTTAGAAACCCTCAATGGTTTTAAACTGAATGGGTTTTTCTACCTGTAGATGAGTTACAACTACATCCCAGTATCTCCATTGTAAATTACTAATGTTATTCTGGAATTCTGAAAATTTAGTTGCTAGAACTACCCTATCTCCATTCTCATCTCTCTTTTTCTTAATACAATCTTTCTATTCATTTCCTCTAAATGGGTTTCTGCTGCTTTAAATATTTGCTCATTATAACCTCTGTTTCTGAATCTCTCATGTAACTAACCCTGCTACCTGATGATCATCAAATAGTGTTGTATTTCTCGTACTTCTCATATATTGCCCTTTTGAAATATTTTTCACCATATACAGTATATTGGATGATAGCTGGAGGAACATAACAGTGTATTCTTAACTGTGGGATTCCTGCATAAATTTACAGTCAATGTATCTTCAATTGGGTCACTTCTCAAATTCAGGAAATAATACTCTCCTTACTGTAGTTCATGTAAATTTTAAAAAAATCAGTATACGATTCACTGCACAATTTAAATTGCAACAGTTCATCTACTGTGCCCTCCCAGAATAATAACACATCATCTATGAAATATTGCCATAGGTGGATTTTATGTTTATATGAATTAGTATCTGAATAAATGATAGTTTCTTCAAAAACACCCACGGTCAAATTTGAGTAACTGGGAGTCACAGTGGAACCCATCGTAGTACCTCTTTTTTTGTACAAAATATCTATCTGCAAAGGTAAAATGATTTAACACTAATACTAATATAGCTAATTTAATCTAAAATAGATTTGGGTAGAGACTTCTCTATTGTAAATAATATTCTTATGTTTTCATGCCCGTGTTACGAGGAATTGATGTGTATAGCTCTTTAACACCTATACTTACTAGTAAAAAAAAAGTTATTTGTTCACTTCTGGTATTTCATAACTTTAATTATGTTAGTGGAGTCATTGACAAAAGAGCGTAGTGGCCTGATATTAAGAAATGGGCAAAGTGGAGTACAAAGTTTTGCCCTGCTCTTTGCCCTTACCCAGGAGTCTGAGGATGCTATATTCAGTTGGATATTGCTCTGATGTTATCTGACTGAATATTGGGGCATGTTGGCCCAGCACTAAGTCAAGTAGTGTTGCCATGATATTGATACAAGCTGTGCAGGGAATAGTAGCACCAGACCCAATAGCATCAGAGCACTAGGCGCAATATTCAAAGTGATGCATGCAAATGAGGCCATTGGGCATACAAGGCACTAAGAGGCCATTTGCATGTCTATTATTGTCTCATTTGCATGGGAAGTATGTTGGGTTAGTGTGGTGCTGCCCCCCTTTTAGCCCCGTCCCATAGAGTTATGGAATTCCCTGGTGCCTAGTGGCCCCTCACCCTACTATCACCAGCCCAGCATAGAAGTAATGCATCCCTGGTGTCTAGTGGTTCCCACTCCCACTGATCACCATCCCTGTGCCCATGTCAGTTATCTCTGGTGCCCTGTAGTCTTGTTTCCCACTGATCACTGTCCTCTCATCCATGTAAGTTATCCATGGTGCCTAGTGGTCCTCCCCTCCAACCCATCAAAATCATTATGGCCATGTTAGTAACCCCAGGTACCTAATGGTACCCTCTTCCTTTGATTGCCATCCCTGTGCTACAGCAAGTTAGCCCTGGTGCCTAATGGTCCCCCTCCTTCCAGTTACTGCCTGACTGCTCCAGTATGTTTGGTCTGGTACTTGGGGGTTCCCCTCCCACAGATCACTAGTCAGCTACACAAATCTAGCCCCCCGGTACCCAGAATCCTAACCCACTACACTTGTCCCTGCCATTAAGAGTAACAGATGTCCCTGGCATCCATTGGTTCCTCCCATTCCCTGATCTCTGGCCCATTAGGTACACCTATTCCTTGGCATCCAATGGTCCCACCATCACTGATCCCTGGCCCCATAACACACAACAGCCAGTCTTGTGCTGATGCCCTTAGCATACTACAAGGTGCAGGGAAAAAAACTATTCCCTGGTGTGTCCTTGATCCCCCTCCCAATTGCCGCAATTCAGTAATCTATGGCATTTAGAAGCCTTCTCCACTATGGCACTTAACATCCAGAAAGTCCAGAGGAATGCATCGTGAGTAACCTGGGTTGGAAGGGGTGCAGACAAAGGCAGCACTCCTGTAAATTGCAACAGAATGTCCGAGAGCCTGCACTCCACACAAGTAATTAGAAGCCAAAAAAACACTCCCCCTCAAAGTTACATTTTTAAGCTTTAATAAGCTTTACACAGTGAGAGTGCAACACACAGCACACCACTGCCACTTGCCCTGGCACTTCAGGTCCAGTCAACCCTTCATCAGGGGGTGTGGTAATGGGAAGAAAAAACAGGAATTTATACAATCATTAATTAAACCAATTAGAAAACTAGATGGTGCTAAAGTGCAATTATAGTGCATTCAAATGACAAAATACAATAAACACATATACAAATACTATTTACAACAATATTGCATTTCCATGCGGCTAAAGCTCATTCAAATTTTCTTAGGCTGATATCTGTCCCTGTTTAAGCCCAAATGGGAACCAACAGAGAAAATTAATACGTGTATAAAACTGTTGCATGTATACACATGCCTTAAGCTAATTCATGTATACACATTGGGCATTTTTCTAGAAGAATGGTGCAAGTCGCTGCCAAAGGCGACTTGTGCGAAACCAAGTTGCGACATGGACCCTGCACCCAATTCTACAAGGGGTAGGGTCCCCGTGTCTAAGTCCTGCAACTTGCAGCATGCAGCCAGGTAAGCTGAATAGAGGGCGTACATGGTGAGGACATTGCAAGCCACAACCACTGTCCTGCAAGGTGCAAGTGCCCCCCCATGCCCAATCCCTGGTGGAGCTCCACAGGGCTAGAGGCCCCCTACCCACAGTCGTGCCACCATGGTTCCACCAAGCCCTCTCCGGATCCCCATGATGACTGTGAACTGTACAGTATGTACAGTACATGCTTTCCGATGTCTCCTAAATAGATAAGAAAATAGAAAACTATACATGGTAGTCTAGTGGCCCTGCACCCCCCCACCCAGCTGTGCCAGTCCATCCTACACCCCCGACCCATCCCCAGCCAGTGACTGGCACAGCCCATCTCTCACTTCCACGTCCAGCCACTGACTGAGCTCCATAAGAACTCTTACTGTATAATTGCGCTAACTGTATTGTGCACAATTATTCAGTAAGCCCTTCTATGGAGCTTAGTCAGCAGCTGGCAATGGAGGTGAGAAGTGGGCTGTGTCAGTCACCAGCAGGGGATGGGTTGGGGGTGTGTGGGGTGAACTGGCACAGCTGGGTGGGGGGGCCTCTAGACTACCAGGGTTATGTGTGTGTTATGTACATACAGTACCATTTGCAGCACTGTATCTCAGGACCTGGGCATGGGTGGGGGTGAACAGAGTTGCCCAGTGGGGCTTTTAGCAGTGAGGGGGTTTGGGGGCATGGGGTGTGTGGGCAGCCCTGAGTGGCATGTACTGTTAAGGGGATTTAGGAGCCATGGTGTGAGATGCCTTGTGGGCATGTACAGTACAGGGGATCATGGGCGAGGGTGTGAGATGCCCAGTGGGGCACCTACAGAGGTGTTATGGGCATGAGTGAGAGGGAACATGGCTTGGATGCAGTCCACTGGTGGGGCTACACAACCCCGAGAGGGTGTATGTACAGTTACGCCAGCTAAATGCTGGTGTAACTTACATTGCCAGTTCTCATCCAGGGGGTGTTGTAGAATCCAGATATTGGGGACTTTGTTGCTGCCATACCAGAACTGGGCACAACTGCTGCGGTAAACCCCCTAGCACCATGTCACAGGGGGTTTAGGGCGTAAGTGTTGGCTTAAATACACTTTGGCACAAGTGGACTACGGCATGTCATGGGCCACTTTATAGAAATAGGTATGTCACAACTTCTGGTGTAACTTACTACTTGCGTCATTTCTTGTGGTGCAAGTCAGGTTACGCTAGGTGTAGCCCTTCTAGAATCGGGCTCAATGACTATACAATTACTGTAAATTTCTCTGGTACAAGTTAAGAGGAATATTTTTGAAGTCTGCAATCTTGTCTCTAGATTACAGTGATCAACAGCCTATCAAAATTGACTCATGGACATACGAGGAAAAAATTACTCATGGACATATAAAGAAAAAGTACAGTGCAAGCCAAAATCTCTGGAGATAAAAATAAATACACTAATAAGTTTCCTTAGATGCAGTCAAATTTTCTGACCATTTAATGGTTCCACATTGTCATGTGACTTCTGAAACTAGAAAAATATTTTATTTCTAGCTTTAATTTTTGAATGACTATCTAAAGGCATCAGTTGATACCAAGAATTATACACAAGATATAAACTATAAAATGATGAGATTTTGAAAAAAGTGTGAACCAGCAGAAAAAACAGAGATATAAAAGACAAAGGTTAAAAAAAAAAGAGTAAAATAGAAGAAAGAGTGGTGGGAGAGGGAGGGCGAAGGGGAAAATGGGGAAGGGGAAACAAGAGGGAAAATGGAGGAAGGGGGTGTTGGGTAGGGGAGAGGTTTGAGGGTGTATAGATGGAAAGAAGAAGAGGAGCTGAATAAGGAATTCTTAAAATATACAATGTAATCCATTTTAATCCAAGTAGGGCTTTATGTCCCAATTTTCCTTCATTTCTTCTGGTTTATCCAGAAATTTTCATTCCTATCCAATACATTTGTTTGTTTACCACCTTTCCTTAGTGCAGTTATATGGTCAAGACCTACAAATCTTAAGCTATCAGTACTGGAACCATGGGCTATAGCAAAGTGGACACCTACTGGTGTGTCTTCCTTGGCATGTTTTTTATTGATTATTTATCCTCCTTGGCCACCTTTCTGTACCCCCATAATTTTTCCTTATATCCTGCTTGGGATCCAACTGCCGTCCATCTCGACTGGGACAGCAGGCACCCTGAAACTCCTGTGGCTTGCCCCCCATAGTGAGGTGGCAGGGAGCCCTCAACTCCCCACCCGTCATGGATCCTGCTCTGGTGCAAGCACCTAATGGACATTTGCAAACAGCCATCAAGCCATGCGAGAGGTGCCACTTTTCCACTGTTCGCATTCCCCCCTGAGTAAGTGGGCGTGCAATGATGCCAGCGGCCAGGATTGTGCACATGTCCGCATGCACCCTTGTCCTGGCATCTGCCCCTGACTCCTTCCCAGTGTACGGCATGCATCCCCAACCCCCCAGCTTTCACCAGGGGGCAGTTGAGTGCAAACCAACTTGACCCCACCTCCCTGGAGAGGGAGAGCAGTCCATTGGACGCTCAATCCCTCTTCTCCCCTGCTAACTCCCGTGACCCGTGCTTGCTTCCGAACCTGGGTCACTGGCATGGTACAAGGTGCGATGACCAGCGCCTCTGCCCTCAGTGCCACCGGGATAGCATTTCCTTGGCATTTTCAGTTGATCTCGCATGTTCTTATAACCTCTGTTTTAAAGGCCTGGTTGTACATGCCACCTATACCTCATTGCACCCACAGCAAAGAGCATACACTAGAAAAGGTTACCACCTACCCTGCCATCTCCAACTTACCTGATCCATCAGTGCCATGGGAGCACAATCCTCCTGACAGCTCCTTGGCCAGCCACAATATAGAAAGACACAGACAGCATGTGTGCTACTGTATATGGTGTACAGGGTGTGAGCCCCCTGTAGTGTACTGAGGATGTGTGCCCTGTACACCACATAGGATGCATGCTCTCTGTGGCTTTGCATACAGTGGCTGGCAAAGAGGTGTGAGGAGGGATGTGCCAGTTGCTGCATGGTCCCCTGCAGCACTGACAATTCAGGTAAGGGGGATGGCCAGGTGGGTTATTGGTGCTGCAGTGGAAGGGGCTGGTATATGCCAGGGATTACTGCATTGCAAAGGCTGTATCAGCGATTGGAGGAGGGGTTACCAGGACACACCAGGAAATTTTTTTTCTGCCCTGCTTCTTACAGCATACTAAGAGAATAAGCACAGGACTGGCTGTTGTGCTTGTTACAGAGCCAGAGATTGGTGATGATGGGAACCATTTGATGCCATGGAATATGTGTACCTAATAGTGCTGGTGATTGGGGAACTGGAGGGAACCACTGGATGCCAGGGACATCAGTTACCCTTAATGGGCCAGGAGTGGGGAAGGGGTTAGGACATGGGGCACCAGGTGAACTAGAGTGTTGTAGTTGACCAGCTATCAGAGGGAGGGGGACCACTATGTACCACGGCTAACTGACTGGGGCATAGTAATGGTGATCAGAGGGAGGGGGACTACTAGGCACCAGGGATAACCCTACTGGAGCACAGGGACTGTAATTGGAGGGAGGGGACACCACTAGGCATCAGGGATAACTTACTGGAACATGGGTATGGTAATTAGAAGGAGGGGGGACCACTAGGCACCAGGGACAACTTACATGTGCATGGGGAAGGAGATTGGAAGGCAGGGCACCACTGGCCACCAGGGGGCAGGTGTGCTCCTCCAACTGTCAACTTGGTCATTGGATACAGTAACTCTGGTAACCACAAGGGTTGTCTGCAGTAAGACTGGGTTTGGTTCAGTGGTATCTGCACTGTGCAAAAGGACCGCACTAACCTCTTTTGTACAGCACAAATGGGGTGACTATGAGGCATGCGGGTATTCCTGTCCCCACCCTTTGTCCACCAGCATACACTATTTTTTGAGTGGGTGCTAACTCTGTTTGCCAATGCAACTGCCCGTTTGGTATATCTTGCTCTGACACAAAACCTGGTTTGCATGGGAAAGCACCATTTTGCACCCACACACACTTTTGAATATTGGCCCCAGAGTTTTTATATACTCTTTTATGTGATGATTGACATAAGAAGACAAGCACTCTAAAATACAGTAGAGCTTGTTCCTACAACTATCAGGTGACCAAGTGGTGTCTCTAGATTTTTGTTCACTTTGGGGATTGCATATTAAACTGGCATCAGCCGATGTTTACTTAATAGTAATTCGTATTTACATTCTTTAATCCATATCTTGTCTATAGCTTCTTCTAATAATGCCTTAACTTTTCCTTCATTCTTCAATAGGGGGCTGGAATTCAACAACTATTTCTGCAGAAAATATAGAGATCAATGGAATTTAATTCCACAGAAATTGGGCAGAAAATCCATCCCACATAATTCCTCCAAGGAATTATGCTGGTCTGCTTCTGAGAAAATTTGACAGAAAGCAGAATTTCACAAATTCTGGGAAATTCCAGTCTTTCAGAATTTGAAAATTCTACACACTACTAGGAAGTATAATGCACTGCTTAGTAGCAGGTATAGTCCTGATCACTGCTGGGCTCTTCAAGCATCTGTCAAGGAATGTTCAACCATCTGGGCTTGAATGGCTTTAGTTGCCCCCACATGTGGTTCCAGGATCACCCTCAACTCCTTTATTTGTCAGTCCAATGTGACAATTAGGCCTCCTAGTACCAATAGCAGACATCTATCCATGTTGAAATTAGTCATTTCTTGGTCAACATTATAGAAAAAGGCACATTGGACCCATAAATATTGGCCGGGGTCAATGGGCCCTCTGTCATGGTGACGGATACAAACAACCTTCTCCCCTCTTTATCCAGTTTAAATTTCTCTACTTTTCATCTCCAGTAACTCATGTAATGAAATAGATCCCCATGATTTTTGGTGCTTGGAATGCTGTGACTTTTTTCCCCAACCATTGCAGTTTTAGCTTTGTGGCTTCAATGGCCATCAGCATTGTCTGTTAAAGAAAGGCTATGTGGGCCTGAAGACATTTTAGGTAAGACATTTTCTTCTTTCTGACAGGGACTTTAGTCCCATTACATTATGACTGATCTTATTCAATTCCATACTATTCACTGTTTTTCAAAGGTAATAATGGTTGAATGCATAAATCCTCCCTCATCAATTCTGCCCCACTTTGTTGGCTCTAAGAGTGTGCTTTTGTGGGAAGAAGAGATTAAGTACATACTAACAACACCTCAGTCAGGTAAACAATTTGTAGTAAGCCAACATGAAAAACCATAACAGTACCACAAGAACCCCTCACCCTCCCCCCTCTCCTACACTGCCAGGCCTCTGAAAGGCTCGCCCTTCCTCCCTTCCCTTCAGTCACTACAGACAAGCCTGACTTTAGTATTGGCCTAATAAAGGCCGGAATGCCTTCAAGCTCCTCAAAGGGAATACCATGTAACTAGAACAATTCCACATGCCTATAAACTTGTGCTTTGCTAAATTGAAATGTGTGCTTGCACTGCACTACAGGGCTCCAGGGTGCCATGTACTGAATCCCTTGGTGTCCCCTAAGACACCAGCTTTGTGCAACTACTTTTGCTGTTTCACACTATGGTGGGCTGTCCTCCTCCCCAAACCTGGAAAATTGGTCTCAGCAGCTCAAGATGGTGTTCCGGATCACCCTAACATTGCAGGGGCAACCTAATGGTTGTCCTATTCATTGTCAGGTGGAGCAAGCAACATCCCCCCTTGTTTCACCACCTGAACCCTAGGCATTTGTGTGAAACTGAGAGATGGCTCTTGAGACTCAGTCATCCTTCCCATGCAGTCCACAAACCCATTTCCCCCAAAAAACCTTCTGGTCAATTGTACCTGGTATAACCAAATCCATGGCTCAACAGGCTATTGGATGTAATGATGGCAATGATGCTCCAGGTTACCAGGGGCTGACGTGGTAATAGGCAATGCAGGTTCAGCGCATGGTGTCTAGGGAGCAGAATGTAAAAAGAAAAGAAAAAAGTAATCACTTCTATACTGCTATGTTAGGCTGCATGACTCATTCCCCACTGATCACTGTAGCTGAACCAAGAAAAAATTAAAAGTGGATGCTTACCGATAACTGCCTACATACCTCTGGTCCATTCACCTTCTCTTTTAAGAAAGGTGGTCCTTAATTGACTTGAATTGCTGACAGGAGCATTTAAGAGTCATACCCTATACTTGTACACCAGATTAACCACTAGAGAAAAACACACATTAGCAAAATCGGTCAGATCTAAGTCCATTCCTTAGTCTCTTAGTGTTCAGGTAGCAGTGACAGATGGCAACATAGTTTCAGTTCATGTCTCTTTAGATTTCTCAGCACTGGTGGAGTTACTTGCAGGAGATGGGCTGAAGAGGCCCCTTCAGTCCAGGATTTTATCTTCATTGGTAGATGTGATGCTTCTGTCACAGTTAAGGAGCTGTGAGGGCAAGGAGGATCTGATTCTGGTGATTGCTACTATAAGGCTGCATAGCAATTGCTGTTGAAGTAGGTTGAGGCAGAGCCTGAAGAGGCCTTAGAGTCCACACTTTGACTGCAGCTTCAGGATCTCAGTCTCAGGGATCTGCCTTTTTTCTGTCTACAGCTGTTTTTCCCTGTTGATTCTTTCAATTTTGTTTGGGAGGAAGCAACCAGTGGTCTTAATTACTTGGCAGCAAAGGTGATGTGTTGCCCGCTCTTCTCCCAGTGCAGCAATCAGGTACTGGGATAGTGTCCATGGCCTGCAACCTATCCCTTCTATGTCTCGGAGGAGTGCTGGGGTGAAATTTGCTCATGTTAGTGTTTGGCCACTGGGCTTGAATGTAGTGTTCTGCTACATTGGGTGTGTTGAAGAACATGGATACCATATTGTCAGTATTGCAGGGAGTGGAAGGGTACATGTGAGTAGGCTAGCCTGTGGTCTACGCAGCCCCTTGAAGCCATGGTGTAGGCCCTGTGGTAGAGGGTAGTCAAAAAGTCCACAAAGGTTTGGATCCGGTGATTCTGCCACTGGTGGTCTTCCATTCCCATGCCAGTTTCATTATCAGCTCTTTGTTGGAGAACCTTAAAAATCTGGCTAGAATTCATCTTGTGTGAGCCCGGAGCTGGCGTTGAAGCTGGCAGTCTGTATGTGTGGTTAATTTCCAATGACCATGCCACTTGTGTCCCCACAATTCTGATATGGCGTTTTGGAGGAATGCATTCATGTTATATGATCATGTTTGGTTTTACTAGATTGGTTTAATAGGTTTTTAATTTGGATTGGTTTTATTATAGTTGTAAAGTGCCTTGATATTTGAAAGGTGCTGTATTGAATAAAGTTATTATTATTATTATTAGGACCTAGACAGTCTTCTTAGAACCCTGTCAGCCTAAGGCTGTTCATGTGACAAATATTGTCTAGGTCCTCCACTCTATCCCATAGGGTTCTGATGGTATTGTCCTCATCTCTGATGTAAGTCATCATTTTGTCCATGTGGTCCTCTGTATCTGTGATGCATTGTTCAGTATTAATTCTCCTGGATACATCAACAATATCAGTATTTATTCACTGAGTGGCTACTTCTTGCTTGTGGATTTGTCTGATTTATTATTCAAATATCCCTTTTATCATTTGCAGGTCTCTGTCACTAGAGTCTTTGGGTGCTGATGCCATCCTGGTTAGGATTCCCCCTCTTTTCAGGCTCTGAGTGGCTAACGGGTAATGGCGAAGAACAATGCCTATCATGAATAGAGACCACAAATTAAGATTTCTTCAGAATCGGCAGATAAGCTGCTCATCTGATAGTGGCAACTTTTAGCAGATAATTTATGGGCAGTACCAGAATCAAGAATTAAGGGGCCATATTGGTAAGCTGCCAAGCTACCCCCACTCTTCTTGTTATGTTGGCACGCTTGCGCAGCCAACATCTTCTGACAGTGTGGGGAGTTGGAGGCGCGGTCATTGTTCGGTTAATGCAGGGCATGCACCAGTAGGTGCATCCTGCATTGCCCAATCAGCCTGCATGCCAGCGCCACACCATGCATACATAATGGGGTGAGCACATCTAAGAAAAGGTCCACTGCAATCCGAGCAAAGCTTGTCAAATGCAGCGGTCCTTTTCTTGCCGTGCTCGCCGCCATTATGTGCATGGTTGGAGAGCAGGCGGCCGACTAACCTTTGCTGACTTCAGTGTCGGTTAACCCCGCTGTCTTTGTGTGCCTTTTTAATGTCTTCTTCTTATAAACACACTGAGGCCACCCTTTTACTGGGCACCACCATTTCCCCACTCTGAATGCCCCCACGCCCTCACCATCACCGCTAATATGGCCTCAACAGACAGGCCTCATTCGCAAGTGACAAACTCTATCTAGTGCTTTTACCACCTTTGTGAGTAGGGTTCCCATAATGGATTTTCTCCCATCCTGTCTCCTGCCCTGACCCTTCTGCCATACTGACACCATTCACCAGATGGCCCGGCCAGCTGCCATGTCTGTCCACTGCCAGTGCCTGCATGTCCAGCTAATCCCCACCAGCTGGACCACCATGGAAGTGTAGGACGTTCTGCCTTCCCATTTTTTGACCACATATCTCATGACCTGCTCTTCCTGCACGGGCTCCCCCACATCCCAGACCATCTTGAGCTGGAAGGCTTGAAAAGTTTCCCAGGCACCTTCGTAGGCCTTCAAGGTGTTTGCCGACCATGATGACCCCCTGTAGAGAGCCCTGGCCTTCTCTCTCCAATCTCCCAGAGCCATCCTGGTACCCTAGTCCAGGTAGGTGCAGCATGTGGTGCCAACTCCTGGAACCGCTCTATCTGCAGATGAGAAACACAATCAGACACCTCATTCTTTGCCCCTTTGATGTGCCTTGTTTTGAAAGACATGTTCAGATGCAGTCCCAGCAGCACCATGTTCCTTAATAGCTGTCCTACTGACTCCGTGAACCCACTCTGTCTGTTGATCACTTCCACCACCCCTTTGTTATCATACCACAATGTGATGAGCCGTCCCACCATCCTGTCGCCCCATATCTCTAATGCCACCCAGATCGGGAATATCTCCAGGAAAGTGATGTCCTTGGTCCATCCCAACTCCTGCCACTGGGCCAGCCATGCTTCTGAGGCCCACTTGCCCTGAAAGTAGGCCCCCATCCCCAACCCTCTGGCCGCATCCGTGTGCAGATCCAGGTCAGCAGTGGAGGCCCAGTCCTCCTGCCAGAATGTCACCCTGTTGTATGACTCTTGGAATATCTCCCACACCTGCAAGTCATTCCGCACACCCCTACTGATGTCCACCCAATGGTGGGGTTGTTGCACCCTACCCATGGCTCTCCCAAACCTCCTCATGAAAGTCCTGCCTGGGCTTATGGCCTTGCAGGCAAAATTAAGGTGCCCCAGTAGTTTGTTGTACCTGTACCAGCGGCACCCTCCTCCTCCCCCCTATCAAGGCTAATAAACCCTTTAAACATAATACCTTGTCCCCCGGCAGCTGGAAACACTCCTGTTCAGTCTCCACTTTGCTCCCAGGAACTCCAGCCTGCAGGCTGGACCCTCCATCTTTCTTGCTGCCAGGGGAATCTTGATGGTCCCGCACATGTCCCTAAAATCAGCCAACATCCCTTGGGTTTCCTCCTGGCTGGCCCCAATCGACAGGAAGTCATCCAGGTAGTGGATCACCCTCTTGTGCCTATATCATCACCCAAACCCCCTTTGGATCCATGAACTGAATGCCTTGAATGTGAAGCATGCCACCGAGCAACCCATGGGCACTGCCTTATTGAAATACAGGCCTTTTTGGAACTGGAAGCCTAGGAGGTCCCATTCTGCCGGGCGAACCGGCAGAAGCCAGAATGCAGATTCAATGTCTGTCAGGCCCCTCCCATCACCTAGATCAATTCCACGGCCTGATCCAGTGAAGTATATGAAACCATGCTTAAGGACCCCAGGATTCCCCATTCACTGACCCCTCATCTGGATAGGATAGGTGATGTATGAGTCGAAACTCACCACGCTTGCTTCTTGGGTACTACCACCAAGGGTGACACCCAGAACTGCTCGTAAGGGGGTTTGGGCAAGGGCCCTTCCACCCTCCCTGCTCTGACTGCTTTCAGAATCTTACCCATGACTATGTCCTCTTTTCCCCTCATGGAACCCAAATTCTTAGCCCACATTGCTACCCTCTTACCCTCAAAACCCAGTGAGAAACCCTTTGTAACCCCCGATCTCAGTAGCTCCGCCCAGCTTTTGTTGGGGTAATCCTTTGTCAAGGCCTCCACCATCCACCACTTTATGGAGGTGTGGGTGAGGCCATAGCCCCACCTGCCTTGTCTGTTTCCCGAACTAGTTCCAGCTGTAGCCAGCATTGTACCTCCCTCCCCTGTCCCCCTGCCTCCAAAACGTGCCCTCCTGCTGGCCCGAAAGGGCTGCTCCGGGGGCTGCCCCTCCCTGTTGCCCCCCCATCAGCATATCATTGCTGGGTGTGACCTTCCCCCCTACATCTTGAGCAAATGTGCTTGAACCTGCAGCTAGGCCATGAGCAAGAAGACCTGTTAAACACACGCCCAGGACCGGCCCTGCCTTCTTCCCTGCTCTGACTCTTGGCCCAACACTGGCCCAGACAGAGTCCTTACCCATAGCTCTGAATGAGTGCAGTCCCACCTCAGGTCTCCTTTAGCTACCATCCTCCTCAGGAAGGCCTCATCATACTTGAGCCAGCTGAAACCCAGCCTCGCCTTGTATGTGTCCCTAATTATTGCCATATAAGTCAGGAATGGGATTTACAGATCCAGTTGCTTCTCCAACACCAGAGAGTTGTAAATCAGAAATCCCACCTGCCACATGTCCAAGCTCTCACCTTTGAACCTGGCCTCCTCTGCCTAGTGCCCCACCACCTCCAGTGCCACTGACATCTCTGACTTGCCTACCAACTCCCTCTGCTCGTACTTTCTCACCGTCTCCTCATCTACCAGACTGAAGATGTCGACGTACTCCCCTTTCCATATTTTGTCCTTGATCGAGGATGGCAAGTGGTCACCCAGCATGAAACCCGGTGGTCCCTCATACAGATTCTGCCCTCCCCCCGGGGCACTGGCCCCATCCATGTCTGGTTATGCCCCTCCTTTTATGGCCTGCAAAGTCTTCTCCATTTTTGTTACCCTGTCTGCCCCCATATCCCCCAGCAAATCCTCAATATACTCCTTCAAACTAGTCTCATTGTTCACGTCCACATCATCCTTACCACTGTCTGGCTGCAGCTCCACCGGCACCGGAATGGGTTCAGTCCCCCCCAAGTGCCACCAGTGGGATGGGCCCCTCCCTCCTCTGTCTCTTGTTGGGCTTCCTGGCCCCGGCTGTCTTGCCCCATCCCTTCCATTTTTTCTTGGCCTCCTCCTCTGCTTCCCTTTTCTTTGCTGCCTCCATCAACTCTGTCATCCGGGTCATCAACTTCTCAGCCTCCACCAACATGGTTGGGCTAGATACCGGTGTTCTCTTAGGCACCATTCCAATCTCGAGTGCCCAGTCTGCAGAGTAAAAAACACCAAATGATCATTTTGTCCCTCTGACCTGCCATTCGCCTCCCTTAGCACCATGTCTCCCTTGGACCCAGTCACCATGGCCTCCCCTGCCATACCCAGTCCCCCGCTGCTTGCGGGGCAGAGCTCCTTGGACCCCCTACCATACACAGATCCACTGCTTCGAGCATGCACCCCAGAGCACGTGCCACTTGGCAAACAAATCCCAAATTAGCAAGCTCCAATCTTTTTTGTTACCTCACCCCAGAATTCACAATTCTTCTAAAGGGGTGCTGATAGGTTATGGCAAAACAACACATACTCCAATAATACTAGCGCACCCCACCTTGGTGGGCTGTGTGGCCTGAAATGTGGCCCTGCCCGTGTGGCCTGTGTCTGTACCCTCGCTACGTGCCATCCTGCAGCCTTCAACTGCTGTTACTGTCGATCTCTGGCCTGCCCAATGCCACTGCCCTCTGCTCCGGTGGAAGAGGGGTCGCAGCCTCCAACGGCTGTGACTGTCGATCTCTGGCCTGCCCAATACCACTGACCTCTGCTCCGGGGGAAGCAGGGTCATGAGGGCCTGATAAGGCTGCCCTCCCCAGGATCACCTTGAGGGTCACGAGGGCCTCCCTGTTGTCCACCCTCCCCACCGGATCCACCAGACCGGAGCACCTCCCCCGGAGTGAAGCAAAGCAGAAGCGGGGTCGTGAGGGTCTGAGACAGCTGCCCTCCCCAGGATCACCTTGAGGTTGTGAGGGCCTCCCTGTTATCTGCCCTTCCCACTGGATCCACCAGACAGGACCACCCCCCCACCTGGAGCTAAGCAAAGGTATGGAGTGAGCACGACACAGGCCTCAGCTGCCACTATTTTGAGAAGTCGGCATGTGATTTAAATTTGGGTGCCAAACAGAATTTCAAACAAAGAACTCTGACTGCCTTTGAATTTCAATTGTGTCTGCGCACCTCTACTGATTGTTTTTTTCTGTGCTAAGCTGCACAAGTCTTAGCATCATTATTTTGCAGTCTGCACCATATACCTTAAGAATCACTGATTAAAAGTAAAATAATATAGTCTCAGCCTGAGTCTGTTAGCCCAATTGGAAGAAATTTACTGTGCTCTAAAGTTAAAAGTGGGAATTCTTAGCTGATTAATATAGTCTCCTTCTCTCAACCAGAGTCTGTTAGCCCAATTAGTAGTAATTTACTGTGCACTAAAGTTAAAAGTGGGAAAGCTTTGTTGATTTAGATTTAACAGAAGGCCAGTGTATAACAACCTTCCTGAAAAGCAGCCCCACCCCTTCGGCAGCACATAACTTTCATTTCTCCTCTCTTTCCTCTCTCACGGCAGAAGCGGTGTCTTGAGGGCCTGAGACAGCTGCCCTCCCCAGGATCACCTTGAGGGTCATGAGGGCCTCTCTGTTGTCCGCCCTCCCCACCAGATCCACCAGACAGGAGCACCCCCCTGAGTGAAGCAAAGGAACAGAGAGAGCACGATGCAGGCCTCAGCTGCCCCCATTTTGAGGAGTCGGCATGTGATTTGTCCATGCTGGCACTGTGCACCGGCTCCCCACCAATCCCACCACCACCCTTGGCCAGCTGTCAGCTATATGGGGTTGTCAGGTGACTCGATAAAACCAATCAGCGCACTTTCGCATTTGCAGCTTATACGAACCCACCACTAGCAGCCTCTACTCTCAGTTCCCAGCTTGTTGCTGCAATTCAGTTTGGCACTATGCTCCTCTATCTCTTCCCACTTTTCTCCCTGGCGTTTCCTCTATCCTCTCTCCACCCAGAAACCCAGCCCCTGTCAGAACCAAACCATCACCTATATTGCACTCTGTTCACTCCCCAGTCACCCCCATCTTCCTCCACCCTACACCAAATGCCACATTTGCCCACCCTTACTTGGGTGCTCAGTGCCTCCATCCTCCCTCCTTCTTTCTTTCCGGGGCTATCTGTCCTACGTAATTTGGCTACTTCTGCCTCCCATCCCACCCCACAAGATACCCACATCAGACAAAAGTCCAGATCTGCATGGATTATTTCCATACACTACCTCACACTTCTACTCCTCTTGGCAAAGGATGTTGAAACAAACCCAGGTCCTAAGCCTCCCACTCCCCCCCAACACTCCCCAAGGGCCTCTGATTACTGCACCTCAACATCTGCAGCATCATGAATAAAGTTCCTGAGCTACAACTCACTGCCCTAACCCTACGCCCAGACATCTTCATTATATCTGAGACATGGCTGAAACCACACCATGTTGATTCAGCAGTAGCCATTCCTGGCTATTCACTCATTAAGCAGGACCATTTGGGTAAGAAGAAAGGAGGCAGCATTGCCGTGTTCATCTTCACCATGTTCCAGTTCACCCTGGTCCAGGTCCCCGGTCCTGCACCACAAGTTGAATCCTTGATGGTTAAGCTTGCTCTCCCTCACTCCTCCCCTGTCTACATTGGGGGGACATACTGCACCGCTGCTACCCCCTGCCTGACATATTAGACCACCTAGCCACACTAAAGTCAATTGCCACAGATGGCGAGCTCCACATCCTCGGTGACCTCAATTTCAACTGACTAGTGAACAACTACTCAAAGCTACGGACCAAAGTAAACACCCTAAACCTCTCCTAACTAATTGACCAATCCACCCGATTAAACCCTAAAACGCTAAACCACTCCCTCTTGGACTGGGCCCTCACATCCCACCCCCACAGGATTATTAAAGCCGGCCTCTTCCTCAACTCCCTGAGTGATCACCACATGGTATATATATGGTCGGGAAGGTGCACAGACCCACAAAACACCCCCCTAGGATGATCCTCACATGGTCCTATAAATCCTTATGTCTACCTTCCCTCCTAAATGACCTTGCTCATGTCGACTGATCCGTCATACAGAAGGCACCCACCATCGACTTTGCCTTCAATATGTTCAGAAATAACTTTCTTGCTGTATGGGACTACCCCGCCTTTCTAAGACGCACAAGAGTAAAGGGCTCCCATCTCCCCTGGGTCATCGCCGACATCATTCGCAGATGCCAGTCCAGGGACCATGCCTGGAAAAAACACAAGTTATCCAGCACCCAAGTATCTCTACAAAGATACCGTACCCTCCCAACTCCTTCAACAAATCTATACAGCAGGCCAAGCAGAATTATTTCAAGTCAGCTCTTTCCTCCAACCTTAACCACCCTTCAAACTTTTGGAAAACCATCAAATCCCTACTCACTCCACCAGTCCAGCACCCAACCCCAACCCTATCCATCCATGGCAACATCGTCTCGGACCCTAGTGAAGTTGCCACTGCCTTCAATACCTTCTTCACCAGCTGCACCATGTCTCACCCAACCACCAGCTCACCCCATCCACACCTAGCTCATCATTGAAATCTCAGAACTCCCCTCTGCCAATACTTTCTCCTTCTGTCCAGTCACCCCGGCCGGAGTACTACAAGCACTATGGGCTCTTAACCTCAACAAAGGTGAATGCTCCTTTGGCCTGGATGCTAAACTACTCCACTTATCAGCACCCGCCATCGCCACCTCACTCGCCAACTTCCTGAACCTCTCATTCTCCCTGGCTAAAATCCCAGTTACTTGGAAGCAGGTAGTTGTTATCCCCCTCCCAAAGGGTGGTGATCCCTCTGCACCTGGAAATTACCACCCCATCTGCTTGCTCCCAATACTGACCAAACTTCAGGAACACCTCGCTCTTGCCCAACTCACCCAATACCTTGACTCTACCTCTTTCTTCACCCCTTATCAGTCAGGGTTTCATAAGTCTCATTCCACTATCACTGCCCTCCTAAGACTCACAAATGACATCCCCTCAGGAATGGACAAGGGGCACATCACCTCGCCTGTTTTTATAAACCTGGCCAAGGCTTTCGACACCATCTCCCACCTCAAGCTACTAGCAAAACTAACTGATGCAGGCCTCTCCCGCCTTGCCACTAGATGGTTTCAGGCCTACCTGACTGGCAGACTCCAATCGGTAAAAATTGGCTCATAAATATCTGCCCCCCTCTCAGTCGCCCTGGGGGTCCCCCAAGGCTCAGTCGTGAGCCTGCTATTATTTTCTATATTTCTAAATGACCTTCTGCTGGCCTGCACAAACTCAGCCATGCAAATGTACGTGGACGATACCATACTGTATGCCTCTGGGCCCTTCACTGGTGTCGTGTCTGCTGCCCTCCAACAGGACTTTGATACCATACAGCACTGGTTCAGGTCCAACCAACTAATCCTAAATGCTAAGAAAACTGTCTCCCAAACCTTCAGCATGCAACCTCAACTCTCATGCCTAGCTGCTCCTACCTCCTTCCATACCCTGGACAGATCCCCCCTGGAATCTTGCACCTCATTAAGATACCTGGGTGTATGGCTTGACCAACACCTAGATTATTCAGCCCACATCGAATCGCTACACAAAAAACTGCACCCCAAACTGGGTGCACTATATCGCAACAAAGGGTGCATGCCCTCCATGGTCCGAAGGGAATTAGTGCATAAAATAATTCTCCCAATACTTGATTATGGCGACGTGGCCTGTGGCGGTGCACCCTCATCCAACCTGGCCAGCCTGGTCACCCTCTTTCACTTTTTCTGTTGCTTCATCTTAGACTGCCCCCCAATGACCCATCACTGTGACCTATACACTCCCTAGCCCTACACTCACTTGCGTCCTGGAGATTGATCCACTGCTCCAGAGTCATAGCGAAATTCTGGTCTGAATCCCTTCCCCCTTACCTTAGCTCCACCTTATCGGCACAACCATCCTCAGCCTACTCACTCAGAAGCTCAGATTCTAGGCTCCTCCAAGTCCCATTCATGCATACATCCAAGGGTCAATCAGCCTTCAAATATCACTTGCCCAAACTTTGGAACGATTTACCTGCAGACATTAGGCTCACCTCCAACCCAAGACTCCTAAACTCGCTTCTTTATGCACATTTCTCTGACACATGCAACTATTACCAGCATTCAGGAGCTATAGCCCCTTGTGCCCCTGCTTTGTGATTGCTCCGCTTATTCTCGCCTACTGCATATTAGGGTCAGAAATGTTTAAGTATAACTGTATTGCTTTGATACCGTGGCCTGTTACAGGTTTTTTCTCACACTGGCTATGTACCTAAGTGTCTCTGCTTTGCATATACTCTGCACCTAGGTTAAATATTGTGAATACCTGTGTACCTAAATGTTTATGTTAAAACCTTGTAAATACATGTTCTGTGTACCCCTTGTAACCGTCCCCAAGTCGCATCTGAAAATGAGTGGTCCCCCGCTCAGTATGCCTGCCTGGTTAATCTCATAAATAAATAAATAAAACCTGGCTACTATAGCCACCAGGGGATCTACCCCATGTCCTTTCCCACAGCCACCATGCTGGAGCATCTCCGCAATGTAGCTCCCCTCCACCACCCTGTTCCAGACCCTTGACCCTATTGGCAGCCTCCCATGTGTTCGGTCCTTCGCGGTACCCCCCCCACCCAGTGGCCTGGCTTCCAGATTGCAGACCCCCAAATGGTATCTCCCACCACACGGTTATGCCGATGTAGTTCCGATTCCTCTCTGGGCCTCCTGACCCTGACTCACTGTCCCCCCATGATGACACCCCCACCACGTGGCTGGGCAGCAAAGCAAAATGAAACCTTTCTCTTGGTCTCCTGGCCCAATCTGCCATGTCCCCAGTCTGGTGCTCACACCACACGATGGCCTCAGAAAACCCCTATTTTTTTGCTTCTCAGCCTTGTGGACCAATCCTCCTTTGGCCAAGATGGTGACATGCCATGCGGTCAGGCCTGCCCCTCGCAAAGTCCCCGGTCTGCCTCTAGGCCTCCAGGTCCCTCCAGGCCACTACCATGATTGGCACTGTGCCACATTGTCGGGCCTACACAAGCCCCGCATCTGCTTCTAGGCCTCCTGGCCTACACCTGTCTCCAAGTTGGAGCTGCACCCCACCATTGGGTCACCATCCTTCCTACGACCTGCATCCAGGCCTCCAGGCATACTCCCACCCTACTGCTGTGTTTCAGTGCACCACTCAGCCAGGTCATCTCCCAGCCCACTCGCACCTCCATCAGCATGCACATCATGTGGTGTCCGGTACTGCCCCCCAAACCTGCAACCCCCCTCCATGTTTTGCCCACTCCTCTGGTGGGCCTGGCTGACCCAGCACCACTGCACCAGCCAAACAAACGTTAGACCACATTATCACTGAGCGCTCTGCTGCCCACCCCCACATTACCACATTCAGTCCTTCCACATCACATGCCCCCAGGCGTGCTGGCCCATCATTGCACTGTGACAGCACAGTCATGCTCCCAGCCACCAGACCTTCACCCAGTGAGCCACTGAAGCCTCCACGCTTCCATGACTGGACGACTCTGCCCTTGCAGCACAAAAAACACTTGAAACTCTGATTATCTTTTTTTTTTTAAACCGTGGTGAGACCAAAGCTCTAACCGAAATTGCCAGTACCACACCTGTGGGCCTGGGCTCAGCAGCCACCTGTTTTCTACAGCCGTCATGCCAGCTGCCCCCACTCCCTTGCCCCCAAGCCCCCAAACTTGGGCCCAGCAGCCCACCACTGCCTGGTCACACTCCCAGGTCCTTACAATGCATCCGCTGTGCAGGAAACAAAATGTTTTCTCTACCAACAGCATTGCAATTCAAACAGGCACATCAATGAACCATAAGAACTTAAGCACTGCACTTCAATGATTATCTCAGCCTAACCACAGTATCCCTCAGCTGTGTAGGGATCCACAGGTCATAAGCATATTCATTGCTATGAAAAACATTTACAACCAACCACATTTCCTTTACTTTTTTTTTTAAGCACACACACACCTCAGGCTGGGAGCCTCCCATGGACCTATGTGCCAGGCCTCAGTGCCTTACCTTATATGCCAAGCGATGTGCTGCAGCTCAAGGAGAGTTGAATTCTACAGCAAGAAAGAGGGCTTACTGTGGGATGCATGTGCTTAAGTAGCCCCTAAGGACCCTAGATCAGGACTCCCCCAGCCCTTCCCTTTAGCCAATGGAAAGCAAGCCCAAGGGTTGGTCATATGACCCTGCCTATGAGGTCATAGTCCCTCCCCCTTTCTGTCCTCAGTCCCCCTTCTTCCCTTCCCCTATGTATTCTTTCCTGGCAGGGTCCCAGGACAATCAGGCCTGCCCTTTAGTGGCTAGTCACTTTGTCATCAAATCATGAGGGGTGTACATTAGACTCAGAGAAGTTCTCATAAACTGCTCTAATCAGAAGACATGATAGTCACATAGATAATCAACATGCCTGCCACAGAGCAATTTATCAATATCTTTTCACAGAAGTACATCTCTGGGAGGACCTTTAATGCATTCCTCTGAGCACATTCTCATCTTTTAACCACATAATTCTTTTAACTTTGGGCTAAATCCAGACAGATCACAGCACCAAAACTAAAATTATTCTGTCATAGAAATAAACTCTTCTGGTTCTTCTACTTTAAGTGTAGCATAAATCAAGTTTCCCCACATCAAAACCTAACGTTTCATCCATAGGGCTGCTTTTTGGGATTATGTGACCCTTATGAAATACAAACATGCTATAAACACCAATTAAGATTATTATATATATATATATATATATATATATGGCAAAAAAATCCATTTAATGCATTAGTTAGGATTGTTCCACAGTGACAAAAGTGAGGAAATTCATTGTTAGGGTTGAAAACTCCCCTTGGACCCCCTGACCCACACCCCAACTGGCATCAGGGTGCACGTTGGAGTTGCTGGCCCTAACTCTCACCCCATCAGATGTGTGAAGAAGCAGAGGTATAGGAGAATGGGGTGAGAGTTAGGACAGACAACCCCAACATGCACCCCGATGCCAGTTGGGGGGTGTGGGCAGGGGGGTCCAAGGGGGGCTTTCAACCCTAACACTGAATTTCCTCACTTTTCTCACTGTGAAACAACCCTAACTAATGCATTAAACTGAGTTGTTTGCCTCTAATTTCCCTTCTTTTTGAGAATGATAATGAGAAATAGTGAATGAAATGTGGTGGCAGGAGTGCGGGGCCCTTTGGGCCCCGTGCTCCCACCATGTGATGTCTTGTCACATAGTAACATGGTGCCCACAAACACAAATGGTAATGCACATGGTGACACAAAGCGAAACACAAAGATAAACAATACTGTAGACACAAATGGTTAAAATAATGCAAACGCAAGCACAAATGAAATCACAAAGGGTAACGCACATAGTGCAATAGAAGGGAATAGTAAGTGAAATCGGGTACGGAACCACAAGCAGAAGTGGTAAGGGTAACAGTAAGGTAAGCGCACAGGCTGGTTTTCCCCAAAAGCTGCATAGAGAATGACAGCGAGTACAAAAAATGTATACATAATAATGGGTCTCAGAGCAGAAAATGAGGAGTTGCAATACTAAATTACTTATATCTTAGGAACTGTATGACGTAGAAAAAAAATTTAAAAGCTTATGATTTATGACTTACGTGGCTAGTTGAATTTTCCGACAAAAAGTCTGTATTTCGCACCGTTTCCAAGATACAGGCCCTGAAAGGTGCAGCGAATGCCGTAATGTTAGCCTATGGGGAAAAAAGAGAAGTTCGGAGTGCCATAACTTTGGCTCCCTGTAATATTTTTTCACCAAACTACTGAAGGACACATCTGTGGGATATTGGCTTTCTTCCTCCAAATTCCAGCCCAAAAGAACAAACCATTATTTTGCAGCAGATCGGCAAAGGATACCTGTAATGTGGCACATGCCATAATGTTATCCTATGGGAAAAAGTATCAAATTTGGAGTGCTGTAACTTTGCCTTCCTGTAATATTTTTTCACTGAAACATGGAAAGGCACATCTGTGAGATATTGGCTGTGTTCTTTCCAAATTTCAGCCCAAAAGATCAAACCATTCTTTTGCAGCACGGTGGCAAAGAATTGCTGTCATTTTCCCATGGCCTGGAAAAGTACTGTCGAATGTTGCGAAAGCTTTCATAAATTCATGCAACACTGTCGCAAATGCGAAAGTACTTTGAGAAAGTACTTTTTCCAGAAATTTGAAAAACATATTTCTGGGGTGTTTTACCCCAAAATAAAGACATGCCTTGCATCCTCAGGGTCTGACTAGGTGAATACAAAAAGAATTAGGTTGCTAGAGGGTCCCACATTTAAATGCCAAGCATTTTTCTGATTACCAACTGAAAACAAAATGGCAGATTTGCTACAGTAAAAGGGCCATTTGCGAAAGTAAAAACTGCATTTGCAACACTGTCCAACTTTTTGTTAACTTTCCCATTGACTTATAATGGGAAAATTTTGAATAACTTATGAACATTTAACATTTTTTTCACAAAATCTTCAAAAGGCATGTTCCCTGAAGATTTCGGACCAGTCGCGCAAACCGGGCGACCTGTAGAGATGAGCAAAAAATTCCACAAAAGCATAAACACGCACACAGATCAGACTTAATAACTCCACAGCCGTATATTCGAACTGTACTAAAGTTGGCAGATCCCAAGATGTATGGATCTTGATTGTGTATTCAGAATTTCAGGCAAATCCATTGAACAGTTGCAAAGTTATTAACGTGCAAAAGTTTAGGTTTACCATGTAAATGGCTCCTCAACCCTAACTATGGTAGCACTACTGTGCTACCATAATTTATATATATATATATATCTAGGTATATATATATATATATATAGATAGATAGATAGATAGATAGATAGATAGATAGATAGATAGATAGATAATGGTTAGGTTATTTAATAACTGAGTTGGCAGCATTTTCAAGTGCCATAATAACTGGCTTTTGTCATAATAACCTGTTGTTTATTATGGCACATTGTAGCTGTCCATCAATCCTATTCAAGTGAAGGAACTCCTTTTCTCTTGTTACTTTTAAGCTACATACTGTAAACAAACTGTCATTTTTTGTGCAATGCAAAGCTTCTGTCTCAGAACAAAAAACATTTAACAAACAATTGTCACAAAGTTTGGCTTGTACCATAGTTGAACATTTAAATATGTTTCAGGTTACTCCCTACATTTTCAGTTGCATTTTCAGAATGAGTTCCCAGCTAGTCCCCAAAATGTGAAAATCAGTTTTTTTAGTCAGACTTTTTTTTGTATAGGAACATTTTATTGATTATTCAAAGAGTAAATGAATTAAACAGTCAATGAGCAAACATAAACATAACACCGCAAAAACATGATCTTAAAAAGAAAAATTCAAGCTATTACAGAAGAAAATATCAGAATACAGTTGTGACAATCAACTTCTATAATTTTCCAGATCTACACAAGCATGCAAGAACAAGGAATGGGACTGTAGATCAAAGCACCTAAGTGTAACATACTGTCACAGAAGATAACATAAACATAAATTTAAATCACTGTCTTTTTACACATGGGTATACATAGTCAAAGAAGTATTAATAAAATTGATCTCCCTACTGCAACAATTTACAGTCAAATAAAGGTAAATAGTGCATTAATAGATGTTATTTATCCATTCACCCTGATATACTTCAGCCAAGGATCCCACAGTTTGTGGAATTTTAATGAAGATCTTCTTCTCCAATGGAGCACCTGTAAATAAGAGGCTGCTTTGGCCTTCACTTGCAACCACTGGTTAAAGAAAGGGAGGGAGGTAGAGTGCCAATGAAAAAGAAGTACTTTTGCCTCTATAGCTGCCACAAAGATAAATTATTTAAATTGTAGCACTGATACATCTAACAGAGAAGAATCACCTAGTATCCATAGACAAGCAGAGTGATATATCTGATTGCACTCTACCACCTCTGTACTAAGGAACAAGTCCATAAAATATGGCCATGATATCCCAGCTCCTGCTAACATCTCCAGCACATATTAGAGTCAAATAAGCCCATACAGACTAATTTTATAGGGGTCCTGTACCATTGACCCAGGATCTTCTTCTGTATAAGTTGTGCCTTAGGGTCAAAAAAAGTTTATGATCATCAACCAAACATCTGGACCAACTATCCACAGCAAGAGGCTCCTGCAACACCTCTATCCACTGTAACCTATAGGAGTCCCAATCTGGGGCATACCTTTTTTGAACAAGCTTATAGATGAAACCTGTGTGCTCCTTTGAAATTGAAGCAGAAGAATGGTTAGGTCTGACTGAACCAAGGTATGATCCTTCATGAAACCAGGAGCAAGAATATTGCAAAAAACACCAAAAATCTTGTCTGGAGAGACCATATTCATTTTGCAACTGGGAGAAAGATGTAAGCACGCCACTCTGCTGATCAAACAGGTCCCCCACCATAGAGATTCCTTTAGAAGACCACTATACCCATGAAATTGTGGAACCCCTTATCCATAGAGATGGATTATTTCATAGTGATTCATAAGGCCCCAAGAAAGAGTGATTCCAACCTAAACGTTTTGCCACTGCATACTGCTTGTCTGGTGTATCTCATGGGGGCTGTACACAATTGGATAAATGGGCAGGGATCCTTTACCAGCATGACCAATGAAAGACTCCCAGCAATGGATAGCTCAATGTCAACCCATAAGGGGTGGTCTTCTTATCTGAGTGAAGCCAATGGAAGCAGTGCTTAAAGCCATTGGCAACATGATACACCCATGGCCAAGGCATATTCCATCTCCCCTTCGTAACTGGAGCCCTTAGTATCTTCCTTCTAAAGCGAGGAGTTTTCCCATCCCAAATGAAACTGGAAAATAACTTATCTATTTTGAACCAATGTCCAGAAGAAATAGGCATAGCTACTGTAAGTTACTCAAACAATAAGACAATTTGGAAAAGCCATCAATTTTATAGTGGCAACTTTCCCAGGAAGGGACAGAAACAATTTACCCCACCGATTCATATCCAGGGCTAGACCATCCAGCAAATCTTGTATATTTTTCTCACACATATCTTGTAAATTGGATGAGATAAACATTCCCAAATATCTTATCCTACTAGGGGCCCATTTTAAGGTTTTTGAGCACATGGTGGCCCAGACAGGGTCTGCCTTGTAAAAGGAAGGATTTCTGTTTTTGACCAGTTCACCCTCAATCTGGACATACAGCAGTACTAACAACATCAATAAACCCTCACACCGATGGAAGAGAAGTCTCCACCTTGGATAATGTCAACAATGAATTATCAGCATATAATAAAAAAGAGAAAAAACAAGCCTCTACATGTATCCTATAAATCTCCAGATGTTGCCTCAATGCAGCATTAAGAGGTTCCATAGCAAGAAGAAACAACAACAGGCTCAAAGTACAGTCCTGCCTTGTGCCCCAGAACAAAGAAAAAGTGTCAGATTGGACACCATTGACCAGGACTCTGGCTCTGGGCAAAGACTATAAACAATGAACCCATCTTAAAAAACCTGGGCCAACACTGAATGCTGATAATGTGTCAAAGTGATACTGCATTCAATAGAATCAAATGCCTTTTTGGCATTTATTACAATCAAGGCAGCAGAATCCAGCCCTTTGGAAGCAATCTGTATCAAATTAATCACAGCACGCAGTTCACTGCCCTACCGACCCTTCATGAACCCAGCCTGCTACTTGTGTATAACCAATGATAGGATCTTTTCCAACCAGACAGCTAGGATTTTAACTAATATTTTATAATTCATGTTAAAGAGGGAAACAGGTCTGAAATTAACACATCTCATGTGATCCTTATTGGGCTTTGGCAGGACAGTGATATTGGCCTCTTGCATAGAGGGAGGTAATGTACCAGAATCCTGAATGGCCAACAAAAGTTTCTGCAATCAAGGAGTTAAGATGGGCTCATAAGTTTGGTAGAAATCCAAGATCAGGCCATCTGGTCCTGGAGTTTTCCAGAGGCCAAGGACTGAATGGCAAAATGGATCTCTTACAGTGTTATATCCTCCTCAAGAGTTTGAGCTATTTCTGGAGATAGATGGGGTAAATCCAACTTATTAAAAAAAGGCCTCGTAAGCCTTTGCATTAGGGGTTACAGCTGATTGATAAAGAGTTAAGCAATACTCTCTAAAAAGAGAAGCCATCTGTACCAGGTCTGAAATCATACAGTTGTTATTTGATTTCAAAAATGGGACTGAGGTTTCCATGGCCTTCCTTTTCAGCCTGTAAGCAAGTAACTTACTGGCTTTGTTCCCAGATTCCCAGTATGACTGCTTCAGGAAAATAAAAGTTCTGGTGGCTTGTTGAGAATAGATAGCATTTAACTTGCACTTAAGGGAGGTAAGCGCTGCAATTTGGGAATCCGGAGACAGAAGGGACATATAAATTGACTCATCTAGTGATTTTATTTTCTTTGTAAGATCTGATACCTCCTGTCTGCACTGTTTATTAAGCTGGGAGGCATAGGAAATTACTCACCCCTAACAAAGGCCTTGAATGCCTCCCATAGTGTAAACATGGAAACCTAGGGGGACACATTAGAGTCGAAATAAAATAATATTTCATCCTGAATCCAACTGCAGAATTCCTCCTAACATAGAAGTGCTGGGTTAAGGTGTCATCTAGGTGTTTTAGGGAAAGTGGTTTTGGGGACCCAAACCAGACTAATCAGTGCATTGTCTGATAAAACAATTGGCAGAATGGAGATGTCCAATAAATCCCCCCAAATCGATGAACTACAAAGGAAATAGTCCAACCTACTGTAAGTTTTAAACCTGTGTGATTGAAAGGTAAAATCGAATGTGTTTGGGTGAAAAAGCCTCCAACAATCCAGAACACAATTGATGAACAACCTTCCTAGATTTAGTATGCATCTCTTGCAAGAAAGGTATATCGCACTTGGAGGAATACTAAGTGACAGGTTTAAATGCCTCTTTCCTGAGGGGAATCTGTCCACAGTGGGATTTAAAACAAAATTAAAGTCCCCCCGAATAATAATTGTAGAATCCCCAGCTTTTTTCAACAATTAAATTAGTGATTGTAAGAAAAAAGTCTGGGCAGTAAGTATTTCAGGCATAGATATTAATCAGAAGATCTATTCCGTAGATCCAAGCCTGCAATAGAAGCCAGTGACCTTCTTTACCTGTGATCCAGAACTTGCAAATATGACCCTTTGCAAGCCAGGATTGAGGTATCCCTTTTCTTAGCCATGAAGGAGCTGGAGAAAGCCTTCCCTACCCAGCCTTTCACTAGCTTACCAGCATCCCTTTTAAGGAAATGCATCTCTTGTAAGAAGGTTGCATCACACTTGGAGGAATTAAGGAAAGAATAGATCTTCTTCTGTTTAATGGGGGGATTCATGACTTATACAGCAACACAGAACCTTTATCTCCACCATATCGAAGAAAAGCCATAATGTGACACAAAATACATAGGGAGTCTCTTGAGTAATACCATGTCTGTTAGAGAAAAAAAAATGAAGGTGGTGCTTTTTGAGCTACACAGCTAGTAATGTCATGATAAATTGTACAAACATTGTTCAACATTAAACATTGCCTACTCATCCTGCAGTCTAAATAAAAAGATGAAAACCTACCCATAACCTTAGCTAAATAATGCAGTAACAGAGCAATATTAACATTTAAGGACCCTTTGAGAACCGTGAAGCTTTGAAATTGAATATGAAAACAGTTTCCAATATTGCAAAAGGTAAGAAAAACCAATATATACCCAGAGAACAAAATTAGGGTTCCTAAATATCCCAAACATAGAGGGAGGGATAACACAAGGAAGGAGGACAGTAGAGCTGGCGTTAAAAAAATGCCCATGCCCACCCTCAGCAAATGTAAGGGAATATATCTTGCATATCGGCAGATAGCCATAAAGGCAACCTGAATAAGCTCCTGTCATGCCATACCCAAAGGCCTCTTAGCCCAACAAGAAGGAAATCCCAATACCTGGTAATATCGCTTCTCCTGAACTTAAGACCAGCTAACTCCCATAACTAGAAGCCTATACAGAGTCTCAGATCAACCCCTAAAGGGCCAAAAGAGCCAAATTATGTACCTAAAGTGAAACAGGGAAAGCCAATTTAAATCATGGATTGATGAGTGCACCCCCTCTCACAAGTGTCACAGAAAAAAATAATAATCTGTTCCATTTGATACCCTGACACCAGAAAGAACACAAAATGATGCCGTAATAATCAAAGAAGTGCTTTCCCCTTCTTCCCCCACCAAACTATAAGAGCCTTAAGATGACAATCCCCTACATTGAGGTTATGCTGATATCAGCCAGGATATGTTCTGGCATATCTAGAAAGCTAAAACCAACAGTCCATCAGGGGCCAGAAGTGAGAGTTTCTGAAGGCAAAACATCCACAGGCAAGGCAGAGGAGACCAGTCTATTAGAGCTGTTATTAGCAGCTTCTTTCCCTCCATCAGGCTGGGGCAGTGGTTGTGACATATCAGTGGTACCTCACCGTCAACAGGGAAGTAACCAGATCTTCCTCTGGATAGTCAGCCCAGTCCATGTTCAAAGATGGAGGTTGATCAGGGGATCGATTTGGAGAGAGATGAGGATGTTTAAAATCCAGAATTGTAGACCAGATGGGGGGTCTGGAGGTAGAAAGTCTTGGTGAAGATGACAAGGCAGGTTGTTCTAGAGAGGGATTGTCTGAAGTTTAGAAAAAAGACCACTGGGCATTTCCATTCTTCCTCCCCTCCCTGTGTCTCTTTGGTTTAGCTGTCTGAACAACATCTCCTTTCAAAATTGGATGCAAAATAGATCCAGGACCTCGGTGAGATGAGTGACCAGCCAGCTGTTCTGATGGTAGGAACTGGACTTGGGATGAGAAAGCTTTGGGAGCTAACCTTTTGTGTGGGGTGGGTGTAGAAGCAGTGTTAGCAGGAGTGATAGCAGGCCCAGACCACTGTCTAATACTAGACACAAATTGTTGCGCATTATATAACTGTTCAAATTTTAACCGCCAGCCTTCGCACAGAACATGCATGCAGGACAGCAGGGTAACACATAGAATATTGTAACTTTGCATAGCAAATTCCTTATGGAGGGGTGCAAAATCCTTCCTCTTCACAGCCACTTCCTTGGAAAAGTCTTTGAAAAAATAAACAGTGGCCCAGATATTCAAAAGAGATGCACCGGCACAAGTGATTTGCACTGGTGCATCCCCAAAATGCACCCTGTGGCCTTATTCAAAAGCAAAGCAAACTTTATTTTTATAGCACCTTTCTTAAAACCAAGGCACTGTACAAATTAACTATAAACATACACATTAATAAAATATGAATATATAACTATAAATTAATTAAAATCATCTGGGAAGGCCATTTGAAAGAGATAAGTCTTAAAGGAGGTAATGCACCATGCAACTGTACATGCACTGCAGTGCAAAGATAATGTATGTGGTGCATCCAGAGGGGGTGTTCCCATGCATATGCGGCCCATCTTGATATTCAGCCAAGATGTGCAGCACAGCTGCCAGCACATCTCAGTAATGTGCTGCACAAAGTTAGACACGGAAGAACCATGCCTAAATCATAGCCACCCACAGGAAGGCTGCTCTACTGCAAAGCACAACACAGCAGCCACCAGCCCCATGGTTGCTAGCTCCCACCCCCATCCTCAACTTTAAACAGAAAATGAACTACTCAGTTATCCCTGGTAGTCTAGTGACTCCCCATCCCTGATGGTAAAAGAAATGTAGTCATACCCCATTCCCTGGTGGTCTAGTGGCCTCTCCCATCCTGAAACTCCATCCATAGAAGAAATCATCTCCTGAAAATCCCTGGTGGTCTAGTGGCCCTCCAATTCCATCCCCAAAACCCTGTCCATTGATGAATTCATCTTCCAAAAATCCCTTTTAGTCCAATGGTACCCTCTCCCCAGCCCCAAACCCCACCTGTAAAATAAACATATTCAGAATATCCCTGATAGTCTAGTGGACCCCCACCCACCCATTGAGGAACCTACATCCTACCCTGCTTCCCCTGTCCCAGTATGGCCATGAAGCCGGCGGGCAGCCCCCTCTTCAAACCACCATGGTTGTCCACTGACTAAACTGTCATGAATTACAGCTTACTGTTACACCAACAATCCCATTGGTCAACACAGTCAACCAATGGGCTTGCAGTGTGTACTGTAAGCCATCATTCACAACTTTGTGAATCTATGGATGGGGTTTTGGGGTTGGAAGGAGGTCACTAATCCACCAGGGCACTGGGTATGACAACATTTCACTTATGATCGGGGATGGAGGGACCACTAGTCTATCAGGGAATGGTGGGGTGATTACCTGTACTACGATTGTGGATGGGGGTCCACTGGACTACCAGGAATAAAAGGAATCAATTTGTTTTAGTTCACGATCAGGGATGGGAAGGAAGCCACTACACAACCAGGACAATATGGGAATGCTCTGTTATGTGTCAGTTGTGGATAGGAGAAGGCCACTAGAAATACCAGGGAGATATGGAGTGTTTTTTGTCCCACTGCAGTTGCACAGTGCCCTGTGCATTCTGCATGGTGCATCCCTGACCCAGACATACAAATGGGGCCATAATGGCATGCAAATGGCCCTAGTTGTGCCTTGTATGCATAATGGCCCCATTTGCATGTCACGGTCTGAATATCTGGAATTTGTGCTCAGCACATCCCCATGATGCGCCTCGCATCTCCATTCCAGATATTCAGATTGCAAATGGGGATGCACCAGCACATCTTCGGCAGCCCCCATTTTGCCACCTGCATCTGTTGCTGTATTCAGATGGGATGCACTCTGGTGCAACTCAGTTGCACGAGCAACCACTTGCACCCATACTTGGTGCAGTTTGAATATCCAGGCCACTATGTGCAATCCACTTAAGGGGTCCCCTTTCCCTAGCAAATGAAGGATTTTTTTCTTTATCGAAAACCACAAAATGTAGGTGATGACAGGTTGGGGCGAGACCCCTAGCTGGTTTGGGGCCTAAGTATTGATGTGCCCTTTCCACCTCTAAGGGGGTGTCCCAATGGTGATCCAGGAGTTGTGGCAGAAAGAGTTGGAGAAATGCACACGTTTGCCCCTCTGATCCTTCTGGAGCCCCCACAATTAAGACATTGTTGCATCTATTTCTATTTTCTAAATCATCCAATTTAGATTCCAGGAGGCGTACCTGCTGTTTCAATCAAGCAAACCGATCGACCTGCTGAGCTGAGTCTGACTCCACTTGTGAAGTAAACTGTTCATTATCCGCCACCCACACTTTCACATCCTCCAACCTCTGGTTGAGATGGGCAACAGAATCTTTTATTGTAGGAATATCGCTAACAAGTGATTGCAACATCGCCCATATATCTTGGAGGTCAGCTAACTCCACTGCGACATGGGATCCAGGAGACGCCATTGTCAAAGTTGCTGCAGAATGCACACCATATGGTGCACCACAGTAATATACAGAATCGGGGTGCACTGCAGGATCATAAACAGCAATGCTAGTAATGGCACAGGAGCAGCCAGATAACTAGTGATAAAACAAATGAAAAAGGTGAGATACAAAGGATGAAAAATGAAACTTTATTTCATGGCAAGTGGGAGTGAAGTACTTAAGCTGCCATTCTGTCCATGCCATGCATGCGCCCCTCCCAATCAAAGAGACGTTTTGTACAATGTGTAAATGTTTGTGTTTATGCAATATTTTCATCATGAAAGAGTAAAAGGCAAGGCAAGTAAATCTTCAAACTTTCACAATACTAAATGGCAAGGCAAAAAAATCTTCCATCATTCACAATGCTTTTACAGTTACTTTTTGTTCCCAATAATGAAAAAAAAACAGCAATTATAAAAACAATAAACTATGGGGTTTTGTACCTTGTGATTAGTTTTAACACAGGTGAGGGGTGTGTGTGATACCACATAAACCAGGGGAGTGCAAAGTACACTAAACAGAAAATAGGAGAAGGCTATTTCACTAGTGGAAGACTATCAGATGGCCAGACTGATAATGCAAAATAGAATAATCCAGGGATGGTAAAACCACCTTTTTTCCAACCTAGTCTCTAATCAAATAAAGCAAATGAGGGGTAATAAATATGCACTCATTGATGTTATTTTCTCTATTTGAAATAATCTGGGATGCATACCCAATAATTGCCATACACATTAGGGGGTAAAGGCTGAAGCAAATTTAGCCTCAGCAAACTGGGGTATATTTTTGATTGTTGTGCCAAGTGGGAGCAGAGTCTGGGAAGGATTTTTAATTTTTTTCCAGTTGTTTAACCAGGTGAGACACACTAAACTGAAAGCTTGTTTACAGGTGCAACCTGAGAGCACAGGGAAGTTAAGTGACTTGCTCTGGGTCACATAGTGTGCAAGTGGGGACTGTGGGGTTCAAATCAAGGTCTCCAGATTTGCAGCTCAGAGCCTTAAACCACTGTGCTATACTGCCTCCCTTCAGGTAACAAAGGTTTGATTGATTTGGAAAGCACAGAGACTGTAGACCAGGAATGCAGTTTTGAGTGGACTGTAAAATAAGACCTGGCACTGGGATGATTTGCATTTATTTATTTATTTATATTTATTAGAATAATCAGTTTTACAACCTTTGAGTCAGAGACTTTTTTACAAAGGCACCTCATCGCAGGGAGGGTGGACAACAAGTAAGGGACGTTTAGACAGAGGTTACAATACAGGTGAGATACAGGCATCGTTAAACAAACAGTTTTATGAGGACACTTGATACAATCCCACCATTCAAGTGACTTTGAAAGTAAGTGGGATGCCTCATTTGATAAAAGTGGGACGTGTGGTTATCTGAAGTGGCATTCCAAGGTTTACTAGTCAGGTCACAGAGGGAACAATCCTTGCTATTTGTACAGCTGTGTAAATATAGTCACAGGCAAAGAAAGACTCTTCTCATTTTTCATTTTTTGGGACTTTAACTAACTTGTCTGAGCCCTGCACTAAGATCAGAACATCCTGGAAGGAAAGACAGTGCCAGAAACAACAATGGTAACAAAAAACTGAGGGATATAAGGGAGTGGCATTTGAAAATGATGAAACCAAACTGTTTACTGATGGTTACATTTTTGCTGAACAATAATGTTTCTCTCCAAGGGTATTTTCAACAGGTAGGGGAAGCTTGAACAGCATAAGACAAAGTTCAAAAAGCAAAATCGACTACAATAATGAGTAGGTGTTAATCCTCAAATGCAAAAGCAAATACTATAGAGCAGCTGTTATTACCAGAAAAATATCAGGCTGACTTGCTACAGATAGTGTAGTCCTGTGTCTGGTCACATGGGTAGGAACCATACCTTGGCCAGGTTGTTGCACAAATTGTTCTTGCCTGGAATGCATGAGGAAGTTGCTAACTGTTGAGAGCCATGCTCTGGATGTCAGAAATGAATCCCCCTACCCCTAATGGATGTGTCCTTTGAGATTATTGCAATGGATAAGGTAGGCCCTTTAGAGAAAAGAAGAGCAGTAATAGTCATACTTGTAGTATGTGACTATGTCACTCAATACCCAGAGACCATTCCATTGTGTATGATCATAGCCCCCAAAGTGGTATCAGAACTTGCTAACATTTCAGCAGGGAAAGCATACAATAGGATATAATTACCAATTAAAGTAATACATTTGGTGGAGCATTACTCAAGGAGATGTACTGACTCCTGGGTATTTCTGCCTAACGAATCTCACCTTATCACTCTCAAACATACTAGACAGTCTTATTGAGTGTTTTTATTAAACCCTAAAATGCATTTTAAAGTAATTTGTGAAAGGAGAAGGGAAAGATGGAAGCCAAGTTCCTTGCCTCCTTTTTGCTTACTGATAAGCACAAGCTTCTATAGACTTTTCTTCCTTTGGAATGTTGTATTGGCAGCAGGTAGCAGGGTTTGTGTATGTGAATAAGCAGAAGGGCCTTGAATTAGGGTTCTTTGTGTTCTGTTTTTTTTTTTTTGTACTGTTCTGTAATTCTTAATAGCCAGGAAAGGGGACTGTTGTAGTTAGCAGACCATTTTGCAGTATCTTGTTTTTGGGCCAGGATGGTTACAACCTGTGAAGCAGGCATGTGTTTGGAGGAGGGGCTGAAGCAGGTTTGCAGGAGGAGAAGAACTTAAAAGAGAAACTTGGCTGTTTGTTCAGCTAAAACGAGTTGAAAAGAATTACATAGCAGAGGTGATTTATTTGAATTTATTTCATTTCACACTTGCAGGGTTTCTGTAAGTGAATAAGCAGAAAGGCTTTGGATCAGGATTTTTTGTGTTCTGTTGTTGTTTACTGTTCTGTAGTTCTTAGTAGAAAGGAAAGGGGACTGCTGTAGCTAGCAGAACTGCTGCCCTTTTACTATTATACTGGAGAACTTCAATCTTTAACTTATTTCTGTGGTTTCTTACTGATTGTTTTCTCCCTATCCAGGAATACATCAAACCACCCACCCTCCCTCCCTACACCAAATCCCACCCTCCCCTGGGGCATTGATATTTATAGCTAATATGAGCCTCCCACTTCCTGCAGGGACACAGGAAGAGGTGCTCCATACTGTTTTCATATTGTCTCTTGCACAGCAGCCATTACATTTCATCCACACTTCCTCTCAAACATAGGGAGAACTATATAGTATTTCTCTGCTGCACAGGACCTTCTAGTTCTATCATCCACACTTCCTGCAAAACAGCAGGAAGAAGCACTAGATAACAACTCTTGCACAGGACCATCTATTTGCTTTCGTCCAAACATCATCTCTCAATAAAATTGTTTTCCATTTGTTTTTAATCTCCTACACAGGACCTTTCTTCTTTTTTATCCATACGTCCTCCCAAGAACAGAAAAAATGCTACATTATATGTGTAGACTGTCTTGTCTTATTTAACCTGCTTGTTTCTTTCAACCACACTTCTTGCCCAAAGGCAGGAGAAGGTACTGTATTGTTGTTTGAACAAACACTCTTTTTTCTTTCATCCACACTTCCTGCCCATGCTCCAAGAGCATAATTTCCTTTATACCAGGGGTTCTGACATCACTTCCCCAAAAGGGCAAAGGACATACACCTGTTATATCCTTAAAAGCCCAGCACGCTGCATGGGGGTAAATGCACACACACACACTCACATGCATTAACAAAAAAGAAAAAAAATTAAACAGGAAGGGAGAGAGACATGAGGGAAGTGGTGCAATGCACTGGCTGTAGGACAGCAGTTTTCTGGAAAATGTTCTGGAGGCTGCAATTCAGTTCTATTTGCAGGCACCTCTCTGGTCTGAGGGAGGAGGTTACCCGTCTCCAGGCTGACCTGGCAAGGATTCAGAAAACCTCCTTCCCAACACGGGGACCACCAGGGCCCCTGCTGCTGCCTCAGAGGTTGCTAAAAAAGAAGAGCAGTTGGACCACAGTGATCTCAGGGAGGGTGAGGGTGGTGGAACAGAGGTGCATCCCTCCAGTTGTAGCTCTACAAAATTCATATGCCATTCTGGCAGAGCATAGTTTCTCTATGGAGACACCTGCATTGGAGATCAAGGAGGATGCTGGGAACCTCCAACAAGGAGACCCAAAGGAGGGTGGCATGGGATCCCACAGAGAAGGAAACAACTCCTGGAGGGAGACTCAATCATTAGGGGGGAGAGGGAGGTAGGGTGCTTGCCCAGTGCCATGGCTTGAAGGAACAGGAAGTGAATCCCCAGGGTCGGGGGAGCAGATGCATGGGAGAGGGAGCAGGATGGCATTGTCTACCTAGGGACAAATGACCAGGCTGAGAATGGGATCACAGCAGTGCAGGAGGAGTTTTTGGAGTTGGGGAGGGGGCCTTAGACAAGTAGCAAACACAGTAACCTTCTCAGAGATGTTGCCAATCTATGGCATGGGTGATGCTAGGGTACTCTGCACCATGGGATTCAATGAACGGTTGAAAAACTGGCGCAGAGCTCAGGGTTTTGGCTTCACTGGGGACTGGGGGTTCACTTGGAGGGATGCAGTCCTATACTGGTGCGATGGTCTGCATCTCACCAGGAAGGCAATCAGGATTCTAAGTGACAGGTTTAAATGCTTCATTGGCAAGCATTTGAACTAGCCAAGGTGGGGGGGCAGTGAAAAGGAACAGGGAAATCCCAGCCCCACCCCCCACAAAACATGGTAGTTAGTGAGATAAACACTAAACACAGAAACATAGACGTTCATGGCAGATAAGGACCACAAGGCCTATCCAGTCTGCCCATTTCTTTTTCAACCTTATAAATGTGCCATCGGCCTTTGCTCTGTCAATGGCCTATCTATTCATAACCATCTGTATTACTCCCTTATGCCTATCCTATGCCTGTTTGATGCCCTGCACTGTATTCATATCCACCACTTCCTGAGGTAGGCCATTCCATGCATCCACCACCCTTTCTTTGAAAAATAACTTCCTCACATTACCCCTTAATCGGCCTCCCTGTAATCTCATGCTGTGTCTTCTTGTTCTGCAATTTTTCTTATATTGAAAGATGTTAGACTCACCTTCTTAATGCCCTTAAGATGTTTGAATGTTTCGATCACATTATCTCTCTCCCTCCTTTGCTCTAGGGTATACATATTGAGCTCCGTTAATCTGTCCTCATATGTTTTCTGATGCAGTCTCTGCACCATTTTGGTTGCCCTTCTCTGGACTGCCTCAATTTGGTTAATGTCCTTGTGAAGGTGTGGCCTCCAGTACTGCACACAGTACTCCAGGTGGGGCCCAACCAGTGTCTTGTAAAGAGGGATTATTACCTCCCTTTTCTGACTTGTGATACCCCTACTAATACACTCTAACATCCCCCTAGCCTTACCTACTGCTTTAGTGGTCTGCTTGGATGATTTCAGGTCATCGATGATGATGAAGCCCAAGTCTTTTTCTTCCCTTGTGACTGCCAGCAACTTCTCTCCCAGCCTTTAGGTGGTTTCAGGGTTTCTCTTCCCTAGGTGCATGATCTTGCACTTCTTTGCATTAAACCCCAGTTGCCACTCTTCCGACCATTTTGCTAGTTTATCCAGATCTCTTCTCATTCTGCCCACCCCATCTGGATCACTTACTCTGTTGCAGATCTTGGTGTCATCTGCAAACATACAAACCTTACCCTCCAGTCCATCTGCAATGTCACTGATGAAGATATTGAAGAGGACTAGCCCCAGGAATGATCCCTGAGGTACCCCATTTGTGACTTGCATCTCTTCTGACTGTATACCATTTACCACCACTCTTTGTTTTCTACCTGTCAACCAGTTTGCCACCCAGTTGTCCAACTTCTGACCCACCCCGAGCCTACCCAGCTTATTAATCAATCTTTTCTGTGGAACAGTATCGAAAGCTTTGCTGAAGTCAAGGTAGTTGACATCAACTGCTCCCCCTTGGTCCACCACTCTGGTTACCCAGTCAAAGAAATCTATGAGATTAGTTTGACAGGACCTTCCTTTTGTAAACCCATGTTGTCTTGGATCCTGTGCTCCTATGGATTCCAGGTGTTGCGCTATCCTTTCCTTAAGGAGTGCCCTCCATAATCTTGCCCACTACTGAGGTAAGACTGGCTGGTCTGTAGTTACCTGCCTCCTCCCTGCTACCACTCTTGTGGAGCAGGATCACATGGGCCCTTCTTCAGTCTTCTGGGACCTCTCCTGTGCTCAGAGACTCACTAAACAGTTCTGATAATAGCTCTGCTAGTTTCACCCTTAGCTCCTTTAGTACCCTGGGATGTATGCCATCAGGTCCCATTGCCTTGTCCACCCTGAGCTTATTGAGCTCTTGTAGGACCCTTTCTTTTGCTAAGGGACTAGTCTCACCTCCCTCCTCCCCCCTGTGTCCATGGTGCTGAGCTCCTGACCCTGTCTTGCCTTCTCTTCAGTAAATACTGAGCAGAAGTATATATTTAGGATAGATGCTTTTACATGGTCCTCCTCATCCTCACACACCTCCTTATCTCCTTGGATCTTAGCAATACCCCCCTCTGGACTTTCACTTTTCACTAATGTATCTATAGAAAGTCTTGTCACCTTCTTTTACTGTCTGTGCTAGCGTTTTCTCAGTTTTGACCTTTGCCTCCCTTACTGCCTTCCCTGCTTCCCTTAGGGAAGTTTGGTATGCCTCCCTTTTTTCATCCCGCTGCTTTCCCTTATATTTCCTGAAGGACAGTCTTTTGGCTCTGACCTTTTCTGCTACTGTTTTTGAGAATGAAAGTGGTTTCCTTCTTCTTTTACACTTCCTTTTCTCTCTAACACAATGGGATGTTACTTCAAGTACTGCATCCTTAATGCTTGCCCACTTTACCTGTACCCCCTCACCTGTATTTCTTTTTGCCAGGGCTAGCATAACTCTGTTGGCCATCTTATCAAAGTCAGCTCCTCTGAAGTCCCATATTTCTGCCTTGGAATGGGATGATTTAGTTGAAGTGGCCAAACTGAACCATACCATGGAATGGTCACTGGCCCCCAGGTGACCTTCTACCTGGAGATCTGTGATCCTTTCCCTGTTAGTCAGTACTAGATCTAGGATAGCCCTGTCTCTTGTAGGTTGTTGTACCAGTTGTTTGAGGCCCTACCCCTGCAGGGAATCCACCATGTGTCTATTTCTGGTTGATGTTCCTGCTGGTATTGACCAATCTGTATCTGGCATGTTGAAGTCTCCCATTATCAGAACCTCCCCTTTAGCTGTCATGTTTTGTATATCTTCTAACAGTAATGTGTCTATGTCCTCCCCCTGGTCTGGGGGCCTGTAGACAACCCCAATTCTTATGGCTGTCCCATTTCCTGTTTCCAGGGTGACCCACAGTTCTTCTGGCTCCTTATGTGTATTCTGAAATTGTGTAGCTTTGATATTTTGATTGACATACAGGGCCACTCCCCGTTTGCACATCGGTCTGTTCTGAACAGTACATAGCCAGGTACTGAAGTCTCCCAAGTGTGGCTACTGGTAAACCACATCTCGCTAACTGCTACTATGTCCAGTTTAGCCTCTGTCTTTATTGCCTGCAGGTCTGGGGTTTTGTTTCCCAGACTGCAAGCATTTGTGTACATGATTTTCCATTGGCCAGATTTCGATGTGTTAGTTGTTGGATGAGGTCTGGCATTTCCCCTGTGTGTCATATGGGGAGCTAGACCTTTTTCCTTACCTGGTGATGCAAATAAACTGCAAACATGCTGAACTCCTGTTTGACCACTAGCTGGGAAGGGGGTCCTTCCCATTTGATGTATGGGGTACTGTACCTCTCTCTCCCCATTTGCTAGTTTAAATATTCTGCAAAGACATCAAACTTCTGCCCCAATGCACTGACTCCCTCCTTAGTCAGATGCAGTCCATCAAATTTAAAGAACTTTCAGTCCCAAAACTGTTACCAGCTCCCTACAAATTTGTGTCCTTCTTGCTGGCACCAGCCCTTGAGCCACAAGTTTAGCTCCACTATCTCTCCTTCTCTGACCTTCTGTCCATCTGCCCCCCCCAGACTGGCAGGATCTCAGACAGGGAGATGCTGGACGAAATGGATGATAGTTTTTCACCCAGCATGGAGGAAGGTAGAGAAGTCAACAGAGAGCAGGACGGGGCAAATGGAGAAAAAGGCAAAGGCAGTAAAGACGGGGATGGGTCTAAAAGGGGGTAAGGCCATCACAAAATGGAAGATGATGAGTGCCAGAGCCCATAGACTGGGTAACAAGCTCCCTGAACTAGTGGCCTTGATTGAAGAGGGACACTTGGATATCATGTCAGTCACTGAAGCATGGTACACAAAGAATCATCACTGGGATGTCAACATCAACAGGAGGGACAGAGAGGGTAAAAGAGGAGGAGGAGTAGCTCTCTACATAAAGGAAGGGATCAAAGCAATGGAACTAAAGGGTAAACAGGGAGGCAGAGGAGGCACTGTGGGTCAACCTGGAGACAGGAAATGGCACCACAATCCACACGGGGGTTGGATACTGACCCCCATCTCAGGGGAAGGAAATAGACAAGAAAATGATGGGAGACATCCTTAAAATGGCAGAAAAAGGGGAGATATTGTTGATGGGAACCTGAATATGCAAGATGTTAACTGGACCACCTTTGCTGCAGCCACATCTGAGAGCAGGGTCATTCTTGATGCCCTACAGGGGTCATGCCTGACAGCTAGCGTTGGAACCTACTAGGGAGTAGAGATGCAGCGAATTATAAATCCGCCCATGAAGTGGACGTGGAGTGTCCACTTCACGTCCACAGAGCACAATGTGAAGTGGACCTGTAAAGTGCTCATTTCATGTAATCGTTACCACTTTGCATTCTCATTATGCCTTAACACGAAGTAAGGTGAAGTGAGAACAAAATAGGCACATCACATAGCCTGCAGTACTGTAAGTCACATGCTTTAGCCAGGCAGGAAGCAAGTGAGTCTGAGAAGCACTTTCACATTCTCCTTTGCATTTGTACAGGGAGAAGGCAAAATTGTGAGAGAAGAGGAGTTTGCTTGGCTCTTGGAGTTGTTTCTTGTTACTGCCATAACAATCAAACAGCTTTTTTAAAAGCTATTTTATTTAGTGTTTGTATTGTCTTAGTGTTTTTTTTTTTTTGGTTAGTGAAATTTTTTGTATAAGTTTTGTTTTTGTTTTGTGTGTGTGACTGTGTGTGTGTGTGTGTTCAATGTCTGTGTGTGTGTGATCCTGTGGACTCAAGAGGATGGAGGGTCATGTTCGAGCCGGAGAAGGTGAGTCGATGGCACGTGGGAGCGTTAGGAGGCGAGGAGTGCGGACCCATGTGGGGCAGAGTGGTCATGTTATGTTGGACCACTCCAGGCTCCTGGTCAGTGTTGCTTCCCCCATGGAAGCAACAGGAGCAGCAGCAGCACCAATGCCACTGGTGGCTGTTGCTCATCCACCTTCTCCACTACCTCCACTAGCAGAAGTTGTTGGGGCTCCAGCAGCACCCCCTCCACCACTTCCACAGCCACAGTGGGACTCATGCCCAACAAGTGTGTACTGTGTCTGCCCCCCCACAGCTCTTCAGCGTGGGAGTTTTTTTAATTGTGTGGGGGGAGACAGCACAGTGATGCAGTGCTGTGTGTGTGTGGTGTGCTGATGCACCGTGGGCCCCCTGGGACACATTTGGGGACGGTGGGCAGCACACCCACATGATGAATCACCACAGGGCAGAGAGGCAGGCTGCCATGGAAGGGGCCAGGCATCCACCTGCTGGCACTTCCATGGCAGTGGCTGAGGGTGCTGCTGAGGTGGGAGATGTGCCTTGCAACAGTCACCACCACAGCAGGAGGAGGAGGGGGGCTACATCAGGTGCTCCACCACCACCACCACCACTGCCACCACAGCCACCAGCATCACCCTGTCCACCACCAGTCCCACTACCTGGATTACCCACTGTAGTGGACCCTGGCACAGTCCCTGTTAGCCAGTCTGACCTCTTCCTGGTGTGGGCAGCACTGGAGGAAAACAATACGCATTTCAGTGCTTTGGAGCAGCAGGTTACCAGAGTGGAAGCCCAGCAGCAGCAAATACTTTCAGTGCTGCACCTGCTGCTGGACCACAATGGCATCCCATGGCCATAGTAAGTCCAGGTATTGTTTTCTGCCCTCCCACACCCACACCCACCCTGCTGACCCCACCCCATTACTGCGTTGTACTTTTGTTGTGTGTTTTTTGTTTGTTATTATTAAATCATACACATTTTCCCTTCCAGGGGAATCTTTCTTGCACCACATAGTGCAATACATTTTTTTTAAAACCAAGTGTAACTGCATTACAGTGAGTCATGTGACGGAGGCATTCCCATTCTGAAAATCTGGCCACAATCTGCCTCCCTTCTCAACAACATTAGGACGTGATGGCAGGGAGAGTGAGTGTGCGTGCTCCTTACAGTGAAAATCCGATTGTGCAGGTTTGCGAATGTTTCTTTATGTAAATGGTCAGTTTGTTGTGAAATGTGTGGCCACATTTCCAGTAAGAAGAGCCATGAAACATCTCACATTTCACCACAAGGTGAACCTTATAACATTAGGAAACATTGCTTGGGATAGCTGCTGGACATTCAGTATAGTGGAGCATGCACCTGCGCTCCCCCTACCATCACGTCTTAACGTTGCTGAGGAAGTGTGGCACAAATGTGGGTTGCTTTTCAGATTGTTAATTCCTCTGTCATGTGACTGACTGTAATGAAAATTTGGGTGGTTTTCACAGACATACATTGCACTCTGTGGAGTAAGAAATATTCCATTGGTAGTAATGCCCCCACATATTAGTTTATGTGCATCATCATAGCTATGTAATGTGGTGACTGTCTGTAAAGCAGCAGCGCAACATTCTGTTGATAACTCTGACCTCTATTTTTTAATGCTATGTTACAACTACCTTTACTTACATCCTGACTTGACTGGAATGATACGATAATTTGCAGTAGTTGAGTGTGCTGTACTACTATTTTTTCATGTGTGAAATAATAAAAGAAGCATTCCTTTTAAATTGGTGCTACTGACAGTGAGTGTGACCAGGTCTTTGTCATTGTTTTCCTCTGCTTTTCTCCATCACATCAAGTAGTTGTCATATATCACTTCTGTTGTTAACTAACAGTTATGCATCAGTCAGTGTTTTATATGACACCACAGAACAGTAGTTATTGAAAAACAGCTGCAAATAAATACAAAGCAGGTCAGAACAATATTGGAAGATGTGTTCATTTTGTTTTCATACATGAACAAAAGTAGGAGTAAGAGAAGCAGACATAAATTGTGAGAAGAATCATATTTTCAAGTTACTGTCTGGCAACTCAGATGTAAGTAGTGGTTGCTGTGGCAATTTAAAGTAGCATAAAAGGTACAGTTAAGAACTGTGAGGACATTCTTGCAATGCTGCTTTAATTGTAAAAATGTCACTATGACATCATGACTATGAGCTCACAGCAACAATCACAGAAGACACAAAAGTGGCACAGAGTCCCCATATTTTTACTGCAGGCCCACAATGCATCCTCCTTGTGTGCAGAAAATTTACAAGTGGTAACGAAGTGAAAAGAGACTGTTTCATCACATACAAAGTCCCCCAGAATTAATGGCACACTTAGTCATGCACGCAGTGGTGGCATAGAGTCCCCCGATTTTTTCTGCAGGCCCACAATGCGTCCCCCTTGTGTGAAGAAAATTGACAAGTGGTAATGAAGTGAAAAGAGACTGTTTTATCACATACAAAGTCCCCCAGAATTGATGGCACACTTAGTCATCCGTGCAGTGGTGGCACAGAGTCCCCAGATTTTTTCTGCAGGCCCACAATGTGTCCTCCTTGTGTGAAGAAAATTGACAAGTGGTAACAAAGTGAAAAGAGACTGTTTCAGCACATACAAAATCACCCAGAATTAATGGTGCACTCAATCATGCAAGCAGTGGTGGCACATGTTATGTATGTGAAATGGTAATGCATTGTATTACTTTGCCACTTGAGGGCAGCATTCCGATATGTGTAAGCTAGAAAGAGAGCAGACAGAGAGTGTTGTTGCTGAGACCAGAGAGGCAACTGAATAAAAATGAAAGCTGCTCTATTCCTGTTGCAGTGTGAGTTTGTTGAACAAGACCAGATTAAATGTTAGAACATAACATAATTGGTGACGCGGTGTTTAGTTACTTTACCTTACCAGAATGAACTACAACTGTGAGGGTTTTCCTGAGACGTAACTTTTGGACCCACGAGTGAACCCGAGAGAGATACATAAAGATGGCTGTGACCATAGGACATATTGATGCCTTTGATGAAAATGTGGAACAATGGACAACTTATATTGAGAGATTTGGACATTTTGTCACAGCAAATGATATAAGTGATGAAAAACAGGTGGCGGTGTTACTGAGTGTTATGGGCTGCACAACTTACAGTTTGCTGAGAAGTCTAATAGCACCAGAAAAGCTCGGGGAGAAAACTTTTACCAGTATTGTGGAGGTCTTACAGACACATTTATCTCCTAAGCCTCTGGTGATTGCTGAAAGATTTCTCTTTCACAAACAAAATCAAGCAGAGGGTGAGTCTGTTGCGCAGCATGTGGCTGTTTTAAAGAAATTAGCTGAGCATTGTGAGTTTGGCACCCATTTAGATGATGCCCTCTGAGACAGATTTTTGTGCAGTTTGAAAAGTGAAGTGGCACAGAAGCGTCTCTTAGCGGAGGTGGGACTGACATATAAGAAAGCGATAGAGATCGCTGTATCGATGGAAACAGCTGCACGGGAGGCTCAGCACCTAACTGATTCCCTGAAAGTAAATGCTTTATCCTTCTTTTCTCCCAGGAAGCCTAATAAATGTGGTTGTTGTGGGAAGGCTAATCACAGTGATAAGGATTGCTGGTTTAAAGAACAGACATGTCATAACTGTGGGAAGAAAGGCCACATTGGGCGAGTGTGCAGAGGGAAAAAGAAAGGAGGGGAAATCAATGGAAGCAAAGGGCAGCAATTTGCGAAATGTAGAAAGAGAGAAGTACATCATGTGGAAACAGGGAACGCGCAGTGATGACACTGATACTGAATTAGCATTGCACGTGCTGGCTCTTAAAGGGGAAATGGCAACCATCTGTGTAACACCTGAAATTGAAGGGAAACCACTGAAAATGGAATTGGACACAGGGGCTGCAGTTTCATTGATTTCTACAGACAAGTATGAAACTATGCTGAGACATCTACCCCTGCAAATGACTCACGTTGTACTGAGGACAAACACTGGTGAGGCAATTTCACCTGAAGGTGTCATCAAAGTGCAGGTGAAAATAAATGGGCAAACGACACTACTGCCTTTGTACATGGTTAAAGGTAACTACCCTTCACTCTTAGGCTGAGAATGGCTGAAAAAAATACACCTCAACTGGCAGGAGATAAGGACTATTAATACGGGTGACCACAGCACTCTAGAAGCAGTGTTGCACAAACATGCTCCTTTATTCAAAGGGGAGCTAGGCACAATGAAGGGCATTGAGGCAACAGTGTTTTTGAAGCCACAGCACAAACCAAAGTTTTGTCAACCTTTCCCAGTACCTTATGCACTCAGACCAAAAGTGGAGGCCGAATTAACTCACCTAACCGAAGCTGGAGTCTTGTCACCTGTACAGTGTAGTGACTGGGCAGCGCTAGTAGTGCCAGTGGTAAAGAAAGATGGGTCCGTGCGAATATGTGGAGACTTTAAAGTAACCATAAATCCAGTTCTGTGTGTGGAACAGTATCCGATTCCACGCATCGAAGACTTGTTTGCATTGCTGGCACAGGGCCAGCGCTTTAGTAAGCTGGATTTGTCACATGCTTATCTACAAATGAGAGTAGATTAAAACTCAAGGAAATATCTCACAATAACCACCCAAAAGGGTCTCTTCTGCTATAATCACCTACTTTTTGGCATTGCATCAGCTCCAGCCATATTTCAGCGAGCTATGGACCAGGTTTTACGAGGTCTTCCAAATGTTCACTGTTACCTGGATGATATACTGGTGACCGGAATGAATGACGCAGAGCACCTGAAGAACCTGGATACAGTTCTGCAGTGATTGGAAGATTTTGGCTTGCGTGTCCAGAAGGAGAAGTGTGAATTTTTCAAGACTTCATTGGAGTACTTGGACCATACCATTGATGCAGCGGACTTACACAAATCGCCTGAGAAAGAAAAAGCTATTGTGGACTCCCCAGCCCCAGAAAATGTGAGCCAGTTACGGTCATTCTTGGGCCTATTAAATTATTATGGCAGGTTTATTTCTAATCTGGCTATGATTCTCAACCCACTAAATGGCTTGCTGTGCAAGGGAAAGTCCTGGTGTTGGACAAAGGACTGCGAGAGTGTGTTTAAGAAGGCTAAAAAGCAGCTTGTTTCTCAAGATGTGCTCATTCACTATAATCCACAGCTGAGCATCAGACTGGCATGTGATGCCTCACCTTATGGGGTGGGAGCAGTTCTTTCTCATGTTCTACTGAATGGGGACGAAAAGTCAATTGCCTTTGCATCCAGAACTCTCAGCAAAGCTGAACAAAACTATGCCCAAATTGAGAGGGAAGCGTTGGCAATAGTGTTTTGAGTTTGCAAATTCCACCAATACCTCTATGATCGGGAATTCACACTCCTCACTGATCACCATCCCCTGATGACCATTTTCAGCTCCCACAAAGGTATTCCTTCCATGGCAGCAGCCAGAATGCAACGTTGGGCTCTCTTGTTATCAGCTCACAACTACCACATTGAATACAAGAAAGTGGCTCTTCATGGCAATGCTGATGGGGTCTCAAGATTGCCTCTGCAGGTAGCCCACAGTGACAAGGTGGACACTGTCAATGTCTTCTACATCAGTCAGCTTGAGAAACTACCCATTACAAGTTCTGAAATTTAAAGAGACAAAAGTTGACCCTGTGTTGTCTCAAGTCTTGGACTTAGTAACAAAAGGGACTTTTACTGTGAACCAGGACATTCACGGTGAGTTATCACCATTCTACATCAGACGTAATGAGCTTTCAGTACAGCAAGGTTGCTTGATGTGGGGTGTCCAGGTGATTGTCCCTTCAAAGCTACGCACCCGTGTTTTGGAAGAGCTACATGTGGGACACCTGGGCGTAGTGAGAATGAAGGCTTTAGCTAGAAGCTATATTTGGTGGCCTGGGATTGATTTGCAAATTGAGCAACAAGCAAAAACATGCACTACTTGTCAGCGTGTTCAGAAAATGCCGTGTCCCTCACCTCTACATCCCTGGATGTGGCCAGGTGCACCGTGGCAGTGCATTCATGTAGATCTTGCGGGGCCGTGGGAGGGACACATGTACTTAATTGTTGTAGATGCCTACTCAAAGTGGCCCAAAATTCAAGTCATGGACACTACTACTACCAGTAAAACCATTCAAGTGCTGCGAGGACTATTTAGCTGTACAGGATTCCTGAACAGCTGGTCAGTGACAATGGACCACAATTTATTTCTAGTGACTTTTCAGCATTTCTGAAGTCCAATGGTGTGAGGCATATTAGTAGTGCCCCATATCACCCCTCGACTAATGGTCAAGCGGGCGTTTTGCAAACCATGAAGAATGCTCTGAAATTGGCAGGGGGTATTTGACCTTACAGCTAAGTTGGATAACTTTCTGTTGGCATACCAAAATATCCCCGCTACAACAAAGGAATCTCCAGCAATGTTGTTTATTCGCGTAAGCTTCAGCTCCTGTCTTGATTTGCTTAAGCCAGATGTGGCATCAGAGGTTTTGAAGAACCAAGAATCTCAAATACTGCACCGGCAAGCTCATTCAAAGGACAGGCAGTTCACTGTTGGTCAAGAGGTGCTTGTTCGAGATTACCGGAAGGGGGAGAAGTGGACCCCTGGTGTGGTGACATCTCAGACGGGTCCAGTGTCGTATACAGTTGATGTTGAATCTGGAGTTAAATGGAAACATCATGCTGAACAGCTCCTAGATCTTCAGCAGCGCACAGATGGGGACACCCAGGGAAGAAAACCCATGGGAAATGTGGATTCCATCTGCCGTAGCTACAGAAGCCCCACTCCGAAGTCCCAACACCTTCTGAAGATGTAAAGCAGGAGGTGGAGAGGAGCAATGGTGAGGCTGTACAACCACCAACCGAGGATTGTAGGAGGTACCAGACAGGCAGCCATGCCAAGGGTTGCTCACGAGAAACATTATCCATCCCGAATTTCAAACCTCCAGATCGTTTGAACCTGTAAGACATTTAAAATAAACAAAATATTTTGTGTAGTTAGAGAGCCAGGTCAGAGTATTGGGGCAGAATAATCCCCTTGACTGGTTCGAGGCCTGGTGCAGTCTACCCCCCTACCTCTAGCATAGAATGAACCATCTTAATAATAGCGAATAATGCTAATACTTGTTCAGTTGGTAACAATATAATTTAGTGGGGAGAAAATGTTATGTATGTGAAATGGTAATGCATTGCATTACTCTGCCACTTGAGGGCAGCATTCCGATATGTGTAAGCTAGAAAGAGAGCAGACAGAGAGTGTTGTTGCTGAGACCAGAGAGGCACCTAAATAAAAATGAAAGCTGCTCTACTCCTGTTGCAGTGTGAGTTTGTTGAACAAGACCAGATTAAATGTTAGAACATAACAGCACAGAGTCCCCAGATTTGTTGATTCCCTTGAGGGAGACTGTATCAGTACATACAATGTCCTCCATAATTAATGGTGCACTCAGTCATGCACGCAGTTGTGTAGCATAAAAGGTAAGTTAAGAACTGTGAGGACATTCTTGCAATGCTGCTTTAATTGTAAAAATGTCACTATGACATCATGACTATGAGCTCACAGCAACAATCAGAGAAGACACAAAAATGGCACAGAGTCCCCATATTTTTACTGCAGGCCCACAATGCATCCTCCTTGTGTGCAGCAAATTGACAAGTGGTAATGAAGTGAAAAGAGGCTGTTTCATCACATACCCCAATATAAAATGACTGTGACGTTCGTGTTGCTGGTCCAATGTGTTGTGCGAGATGATTCCACCAAATGAAATGTGATCATCTCAACTGGATTGAAAGGTGCCCTTTGGATGTACACTAATAGTAGCCTTGGTGAGTAGATATATATATAGATATATGGTTGTGTATTTTGTAGGTGATGATGATGGGGGTTGAACTTGACATGGACATGTACTCATGCTATTGTTCTGCATCACACAGGTGACTCATAAACTGTTATACATTCCAGTGCTCAATGAAATTTTGCACTTTAATGGAAACGGATAACTCTCAAGCGCATGAAGGTAGTATTTCTTTTTGGGGGAGTCTGGTTGTTAATGATGGTCATGGTCATCTAATAAAATGACTTCTGCGTGTTGCATGTATGGCCAAGCTTGGGGAGGTGTCTGCCTGATGTTGAAGAACTTTTTCGATAAGGCCACTTTGACAGAACAACAAAGCATCTTGAAGTTTCTTAAAAAAAGAAATGAATGACTTCTTACAAGTTGCAACTTCATTGTTATGTGTCCCTTCCTGGTTCTCAAATCTCAATCCCTATTGTCAAGTTACATTTCAGAGACACATCTTGTCAACTACTAAGACAGCCTGCTGTGTGCAAAATTTGCAGCAGTCTTTACAAAGCAATGAAATGGATGAAATAAAATCTTCATACTTACCAGAATGGATTTCACATGTACATTACATCGGTTCCTTTCTGTACGGTATAGCTACAGCATCTTTTCCAATGGGTATTAGCAATGGAGCCTGTTTTTGTTCTCCTGTAAAAGAAACAAAAGAAGTGTACTGTATGTGTTTTGCCACTGCGGCTCTAAAAAGCTACAGAAAACAAAACATAAAACTTAAGGAAGTGAGGCATCATAACAAACATGAGTGCACATACTCACTTTATGGATTTAATATTAAGAAGCTGGCGGTGGTGGTGCACTGGTGGACTGGAGGTCTGTGGGGTGCAGACAGACTCACGGTGGCAAACTTGCATAGCATCAGTCCCGGTGATGGTGGTGGTGGTCCATGGGGAGCAGACAGATTCATGGTGGCAGACTTGCATAACATCAGTCCTGGTGGTGGTACATTGGGGCAGACAGACTCATGGTGGTGACAGACTTGCATAACATCAGTCCCGGTGGTGGTAGTGGTGGTCCGTGGGGGCAGACAGACTCATGGTGGCAGACTTGGATAACATCAGTCCTGGTGGCAGTGGTGGTGGTCCATGGGGGCAGACAGACTCATGGTGGTTGCAGACTTGCATAACATCAGTCCTGGTGATGGTGGTGGTAGTCCGTGGGGGGCAGACAGAATCATGGTGGTGGAAGACTTACATAACATCAGTCCCGGTGGTGGTGGTGGTCCATGGGGGGCAGATAGACTCATAGTGGTGGCAGACTTGCATAACATCAGTCCCGGTGGTGGTGGTGGTGGAGGTGGTGGTCCATGGGGGGCAGACAGACTCATGGTGGCAGGCTTGCATAACATCAGTCCCAGTGGTGGTGGTGGCGGTGGTCCGTGGGGGGCAGAGAGACTCATGGTGGCAGACTTGCATAACATCAGTCCTGGTGATGATGGTGGTGGTCCATGGGGGCAGACTGACTCATGATGGTGGCAGACTTGCATAACATCAGTCTCAGTGATGGTGGTGGTCCGTGGGGGGCAGACAGATTCATGGTGGCAGATTTACATAACATCAGTCCTGGTGGTGATGGTGGTGGTCTGTGGGGGGCAGACAGACTCATGGTAGTGGCAGACTTGCATAACATCAGTCCCAGTGGTGGTGGTGGTCTGGGGTGGGGGGGAACACCACCTTTTAAATACTGCAGTTAGAATCTGCCAACATTAACCACATCATCATCCTCATAAAGAAACTGCCCTCACAGTCATCGATGTCTGAAGTCTGACCACTGGGAAATTCTTTCTCCATTGTGTTGTCATCTACATCAGTGGTGGGTCGTTTTAGGCAGCCACTACCAGTGCCACCAGGATGCTCCATTTCCACATCAGCAAGACCAACATGACTAGGCCAGGGTATGAATACCGAGGTTGCAGTCTGGGCTGGTATGTGCCTCTCATTCATTTTAATGAATGTTAGCAAACTAACATTTGCAGGAGACAGGTTTGTCTGACGATCCCTGACTATTGCACCTGTTGAGCTGAATACCCTCTCAACACTTACACTGGAGGGTGGGCATGTGAGGTACTTCAATGCCACTGCAGTCAGCTCTGGCCATTCACTGACCTTTCCACTCCAGTACAAAAGAGGATCTTCACTTATTGTCAGATGCCTGTTTCCAGACAAATATGACCCCACCATTCTCTGTGCCGCACTAAGTCCAATTGTTGATGCATCAGCATGCTCTCCGAATAATTTATTTCACAAATACCCACTTGGGACAAAGCCTCCCAAAGTGGGCTGATCCCACCCTGACCCACTTTGGATGACAGACCACCTGGAACTACAGTCCCCTTACCCTTGCATGATATGCTTGCTGGTCCTCCAGCTACGCCTTCATCTGGATTATGTTGCTGAGGTTTGCACCTTGGCACATGACTTCTGTGCCCCATGAACCAAGTGAACCAGTTGATCACTGATATTTTTACCTGTTCAGGCCCTTCCTCAGTACTGATGTAATACCACGTTTGTATCGTGGTTCCAGCACTGTTGCCATGGTGAAGTTGTCACTACGCTGAATGCTCACAATGTGACGATCCTGGTCGAATTCTGTCAGCATGTGTTGCAGCAACATACTGCTAGCACTGTCTCTGGCAACATCAAGGCTATGCTGTACATTCACCAATGTCTGCCTCAGCACCCGCCGCACTGGAATTGATTAGCTAATGGAGGCAGACTCGCCACTCACTGCCTGTGTGGCATGTTAAAAGGCAGAAAATTGTTATTACAGAGTCCATGAGGCACCACTGTTCAGTTGTCATAGACACGGAGGCCCCAGAACTGTCACGGCTAGTGTGCATAACAAGATATTCTGAGATGGCTTTGTATTGTTCATACAACCTCTCTGCCATGTATAACGTGAAGTTCCATCGGGTGACAACTTCCAGCTTCAAGCGGTGCTGAGGCAGGCTGTTTTGTATCTGCAACTGCCACAGTTGGTCATGGGCCTTTCCCGATCTTGAAAAGTGAGAGCAGATACATTGTGCAATGGTCAGCATTTCCTTTATGTCAGACTGCTGCAGAAACTCCTGAACCACAAGATTTAAACAGTGGACCATGCATGGAACACGAAAAAAAAACACCATTCGTGATGCATTTCACCACATTTGACCCATTGTCACTTGCTATGAACCCAGGTCTCAGGGACAGATGGTTTAGCCATCTGTCAATTTCAGTCAGTACCATGTCCAACATGTTCTCCCCATTGTGTGAACAGGTCACACTGCGCATTGCAATTGTTGCATGCTGGCGAATTCCAGGAAGATTGCTACTGCGACAATCCACCTTACTGCACTGATTATTCACACTACCAACATCATAAACAACCCCCAGCACCTGTGTCCAGTGTGCAGTTATACACAGATATTAACTCCCCGCTGTTTTGCCACTTGTCCACATATCTATACTTAAATGAATGAATGGAGAGGAAGAATGTTGAAGGGCATGTCTTACTGAGTCTGAGACAGTGAGGAACAACTCGGAAACAGCACAGATAGAAAAATATGTCCTGGATGGGACTTTCCATTTTGGACAGGCATGAGCAAAAGATTAATTGCCATAATTTCCGCTACAGCAACATTATGTTCACGTGACACTGTATGATTGGGGGGTACTTTAGCTTATGCACAAAAATACTCTGTATTGTGGGCTGACTTAAATGTTTTACATGGGGTGTGTTGTTAGTCACAATTGGTTGTGCTCTGTAATGAATGGAATTAGCAGAGGGTGTGGACATTTGATGAAGACGGTTGCCCAGGTGATGATGACAAACCCATAAATGATGTTATTTTCCAGATTTGCCAGCGGGGTTGATGTACCACTTGCTTCTAGACAAACTGCATTCACCACCACCACCATCACCACCACCTCCACAAAAACTTTTACTCTCACCAGCACTGGATAACATTTCAAAGTCATTATGGCCCTCCACCTCATCATGCCTGTAGTACTCCTCTGCTCTTATTACCGCACTACTGCATGCATTTAATTTCCTACTGGGCTTAACAGTCATGGAAGGGGATAATATGCTGGCTATGGTTGCCAGTGATATGGGTGAACACCTCAGTCTAGTATTAGCTGCCAGCTTGTGCTGGGTCCACAGAGCCAAGTGCCTATTCTAAAGATGCGTATGCTGTCCTCCTGTCCCAAGATGGCTCCCCTTTTTACCTTGACTCACATGTACATGGCAAACCTGGCAGAATGCAACTGAATCATCATTTGCATCTTGAACAAAAAATCCCAAACAAGGGACTGTGATACTCTGCTTTTAACATGTCCATGATGATGTGGCTTATTTAAGTCTGTTATTTTAAGCAGTGAAGAAGGGGGGGCACATGATGTTTCTGGCACTGCACACCTGGACTACAACTGACCACCATGACTACCTATCATATTGATTACTGGGTATTCATCATCATCATCATCAACTAAAACCGGTAAATCACAAGTTTTTACGGGGGATTCCTGCAAACAGATTCAGACACAGCCACTTTTAATTTCTTTTTCTCCAGTTCCCAACTGGGGTCAATTACATCATCATTATATTCATCAATATCACTGTCACACACATCCACATCTTCTGCTTGGAGGCTAACATGTGGACTGCATGTTGCAACAACAACATCATCATCATCAGCAGCAGCAGCATCATCACGTTCATCATCAGCATCTACACCACCATCACCTGATATTTTTTCACCACACTGTGAATCACTGCATGGAAAATGCATGACGTTAAGTGCCACGGTGGATGGAATATCACATTGTATGCTATTGTTGACATGATAATCAAAATCAGGTTCAGTTAATGGGATGTTACTGGGAAGTATGACATCATCTACGCAGTCACTCACTTGCACTGCTTCACACTCAATATGTTTGGATATGGTACACTGGTCGGAATTAGAACTTGATGCAACAATGCTAATACTACCTCCACCACCACTAACACCAGTAACACTAACACCACCAGCTGGGAAAACATCATCTCCTCCAACTATGAGTGAAGCTACTGCTTGTGCTGTAAAAAACATTGCAGGAGAAATACCTTTCCTCACATCAGCAATGCACTTCTCCGTCCATGTACTACTACCACGCCCACAGATCCTCTTACTGCCAACATTGCCATGGCCAGAAACAGCTTTAATTGCACGTCTCTTTGCAGGCATTTTGGGGGATCAACCACAAATATTATTACCAAATTCAGGTTTTGATACGTTCACTTTCTGACTGGAGGGACACTGGCTGGATGTGAAGCAAAATAAACAACTGTGGCTTCAGCAACAGATAAGAGACTACTGTGTTGTGACACTGCCATGGAATTAAAACAACTTCAGTAACTAATGGTGCTGATGGGGTCACAAAAACAATCCAGTCTGGTAAAAAATACCTTTTCAACACGAGGGTAGGGGGGAGCACTGAATACAGACAGTGCTTATTTTTACAGCTCTACAAGCAGCAAAACTAAGAGCAGAGAGCATGATCGCAGTACAAAATCAGGCAGCTGCAGTGGATAGCAGGTTCACACTACTGCGCTTAGTTGCACTTGGAGGACTCCAGTTTATTGTTCTAGGAATTACTATCTTTGAGCCAGAGGCTCTTTTACAAAGGTTCCACGTCAATTAGGTACAGTACAAAAGGTTACATACATAACACACCAATTTGTGTTGTGTCAAGAGCAAGAAACATATACAAATACATATCAAATCACTTGTGCAAAAGGACATGAGATATCAATAATCACATTATTATTACAAGAAAGGGGTCACACCAGATTAGGAGAAACAAATAGGGAAAAGTCCAGAACAGAGAGTTAAGTGAAAGGTGTGGGAGCAGACAATAGCAGGAGAAAAGGTTTCCCAAATGTGCCTTTGTCAAATAACGGAACAGGGTCGGTAGTGAGAAAATAGGAGGTTTAATCAGGGCAGTCACAGGAGCTGGAGGTGGCAAGGTGAGAGAAAAGCCTTGATTTGAAAATACCTAGAGAGGTGGAGGCAGTAATATGAGTGCTGAGGGCATTTAGCCAGCTGGGGGCATGATAGGCAAATGATCTTTGTCCCTGGGAAGTCCGGCATCTTGGGACTTGGAGAGGCTGGTGTTCTGATCTTCTGGTAAAATGGGTGCTAGCACTCGGGCATAACAGGTCTTGGATACAGGGTGGAGTGAGGCCCAGAGTGGATTTTTTCACCATTAGGCAGGTAAGGTACTTTAGTCGGTTTGAGAGTTGCAACCAACCTAAGTCAGAATAGAGTTCACATGTGTGGGTACGTCGATGTGCACCAGTGAGTAGCCGACAGGCCTTATTTAGGGATGTTGTAATGTGACTAAGTGCTGTAGTAGTGGCAGATCCATATATAACTAAGCCATAGTCAACGACTGAGATGATAGAAGATTGGATGGCAATCCTCAGTGCAGAATGGGTAAGAAGCTGTCGGTTCCAATACAGAATCCCAATTCACTGATTAATAGTTTTTGCTGTACTATCAATGTGAGTTGCAAAGGTTAGGCCTTGATCAAAGTTGATTCCAAGATATTTAAAAATTGGCACTTGTTCAAGGGTATTTCCCAGGTATGTATTAATGGTGAGTGGGACTTGCCATTTCTTGTTGTGCGGGTTAAAGAAGAGCATGGATTTAGTTTTTTTGTGGTTTAGAACCAGCTTATGTTCAAGGAACCACATTTCAACTTTGGAAAAAGCATGCTGAAGGTTGAGGCATAAGAGGTTGGGATCTTTATAAGTGGCAAGAATCAGCATCATCGGCATAGAGGATTAATTGTTCAGGGCAGGATTTGGGGAGGGAGTTTAGGAAAAGGCTGAAAAGGAGGGCCAAGGATGGATCCCTGGGGAACTCCTGAGCGAACTGGTTTTGAGTCTAGAGAACTCCAGCTACTTTTACAGATTGAGAGCACTGAGCAGGTAATTTTTCACCCAGTCACCAGGACCTCATGTAGAGCCCTACGGATAGAAGTTGTTTGATAAGTAGGCCATGGTGAACTGTATCAAATGCCTTGGTTAAGTCAATGTAGACTGCCCAGTTAGGTTTCCTTTGTCCATGGCATTGTGGATTGCTACTGAGAATTCAAGTAGGGCAGTCGATGTGCTGTGCCCTTTCCTAAATCCATGCTGCTGAGTGCATAGGATGTTGTACTTTTCCAGGTAGTCTGAAAGTTGGTCAGCCACCAAGTGTTCAAGGGCCTTAGAGAGAGGTGGTAGTATTGATATCAGGCAATAGTTACCAGGCAGTGACTTATCACCACTTTTGTGCACCGGAGTGACAACTGCAGCCTTCCATTTCCTAGGGAATTGGCTTTAGCAGAGGGAGAGATTGAAAATATTTGTGAGGGGGAGCAGTACTTCCTCCAGAGTGAGGGACAGAAGTTTAAGGTCAATAGTGTCCTGCTTGCTCGGGACTTAGAAATGGCCTTCTTTACATATTTATAGACTTCATGTGCCTTTACTAATTTGAAATGGAAGGGTGGTTTGGTTGGAGGGCAGTAGTAGAAGTAGAAATTGGAGGTCAGCATCAGTAAAGAAATCAGATGAGAGGACACCACTAAGGTCCGTGAAGGTATCATTTAGGGTGTTTGCAATGATCTCTGGGTCTAATGTAGTGGTTCCATCCACATTCATTATTGTAGGAGAGGATTTGGACTGCTGACCCATGATATTCTTTATGTTGTCCCAGAAGGATTTCCTTCGCCCAGGAGTTGGAGATGGCATTCTTGAAATAGGAGCTCTTCATCAAGCGGATCTGTTTAGTACAGTGGTTGCGAGCCTGTTTATACTTTTGAATGTCCAACAGTGTGCCAGTAGCTCTTGCAGTGGCCCAGAGGTGATCCCTACTTTTGAGTTGTGCCAATAGCTTTGCTGTGAGCCAGGGATTTGTGAGTGCTTTGATTTTGTGCTTTTTTACTGGTGCATAGGTGTCACAGGCAGTGTTGAAAGTAGTAATAAAGTAATCAAGGGCTAGGTCAACATCTTGAGTTTTGTAAATGAAGGACCAGTCTATCTGCCTAAGACAGGTCTTGAGATGAGTAAGGTTGCCATAAGGTAGGACTCGGCTATAGATGGTTTTTGGAGGCAGCTTATGAAACTTATTTGTCCAGGTACATATTATTGGAGAGTGATCACTGAGCGAGTCAGGGAGAACACTCACATTGGTTATACGGCTAGGGTGGCTGGTAAGGATCCAGTCAATGAGGGTGCTGGTCCCTGATTTGTAGTTTTTCCTGGTAGAGGAGTTTACCACTTGTGTTAAATTTGCTGCTAGGATGGCATATTTGTTTGACCCTGCATCAGGAGCAAGCCAATTTATATTAAAGTCCCCAAGGAGAAGGAGTTCAATGTCAGAAGGTTGTGTACTTACAGAACTCGTGGACAGCCTGTAGGCGGAATCAGGATCTTTTGGTGGGATATAGACAGCAGCAATCGTGAGGACTTTGTTTTGGGCACCAAGTAGTATCTTGATAGGGCGGAGTTGCACTGAGGTTTCTGTGGTGGGATAAGAACCAGGGAGACAGGTGAGGTAGTCCTTTATGTAGATTGCACCACCACCCTTTCGAGGTCCTATCCAGCCTGAATATCTTGTAGCCTTGTATAGAGATGACATGATCTGGAGTATTAGGTGTCAGCCAAGTTTCGATGATGGCAAGGATATCTGGGTTGTGTTGGCTGGCAAAGATTTGAAGGGAGGCCAGTTTTGGGAGGAGACTGCAGATGTTTAAGGTAGCAATTTGACCCCCCTCCATTTTGGCAGGCTTTGTTGTACTGTAGGAGACAGGGCCAGGATTTGAGTGGACACTTCCTGATATCAAGAGTAGGAGTTTAAGAGACAGTTGCTGTACTTTGTAGTCAATTGAATTACACTTCTGAGGCTTAGCGTGGCTTGACCAGTGCAGGTGTCTAGGGACCCAGAGCAAGGAGACTGTCAGTAATAGAGGATGATATGCCCATTTATCCTTGTTGTAGCTTGTCAGTTGCACCCAGTCGCTTGCAGATAGGTACCTAGTGGTTAAGTCAAAAGCCAAAAGAATGATCAACAGCTGAGGTCCAGACTCAATGAAATGTTAAAATTCCTGAAGGTGATTAACTTTGCCTGCACATATGCAGGATGTGAAATCCCTTTGTCTGTATGCTTCTTTGTCATTCAAACAGGTTGCTGAAAAGCCCATATACAGATCATGGAGCAGGTCAGACGAAATGTGGATTCCAGCAGGACCCAGAGTCACCAAGTTTGTCAGATGTAGTTGCTTCACTTGTGTTTTGCTTGGGATAGCTTCCAAAAAGTTGATTTTAAAATGAAAATAAAGATACCTGATGATGATTTTTTTTGCAGAAATCCAGTCCAGGAGACTTTCACGGATGTAGTGAGCAAGAATGGTATATTTACCACAAGCAGAAAAACATGTAAATCCACAAAAACTAAGCTACAGACACAAACAAACACAAGCAGCCATCACACGGACCCAGGGGGCGTGGCTTTTTCGTAGAACACTTACACTAGTCTGTGTCACAAATTTTAAAAGGTGTATTATACTTGAAGCATGCAGCACTGCACACACAACACAGTTTGTGTACAATGCTGAACGAGGAATGCGACAGAAATGCAAAAGTTCAGTGTACTGCCACGTAATGTAAATTTGTAATTTAAACAACCTGACCTTATGAAATGCTGCACCACATTCACACAACAAACAGCAAGAACATTTGTACTATTACTGACAATGTTACTCTGTGACAGTAACACAGTCAGTTATATAATAAAAATATAACCAAAACACAAAGAAATCACTAGTTCTCTAACTTAAGTCTACCTACACACAGATACACCCCTCCCCCATACAGCACACTTCACTGTCTTTCACCACACACACTCAATGTTTTAAATTAACATTCAAAATCCACACACAAACAAAAACGCTCAATGATGTGAGCACAAGAGAGTTTCCTACACTCGATGAACTATAGTTGGATCCCTCCCAAAAAAGCAAAAATGCTTTTTGAACAGCTTTTAAAAGATTCCTACAGACAGCTATCAGAGCATACTCTCACCTACTCCTTCCTACTCATGCTCCCCCGAACTGAGGCTGTGTAGATCAATACAGAGTCCATGTGAACTGAACTACCATGAATCACTGCAAAATCTGCCTTCGGAGCTCAAAAACAAGGCGAAGTGAGGAGAAGTGAACTGCCACCAATGTACTTCACCTTAAAAATTGAAAGAGTAGTGACCAGTGGAGGTGGAGTAACGTGAAGTTGCAGTTTCTAATGCACTTCATGTTCATCATAATAACGTGAAGTACGCCACTTCGTATTGCGGAGCACTCTGCGAATCCGCCTGTGCTCTGCGAAATGCTTCACAGAGCGGATTGAGCCCACTCCGCCCACCACTACTAGGGAGGGAGCAATTATAGACCTGGTACTCTCAAATGGGGACAGAGAGGAGATCTCAGATTTAGAAGTGGGTAGCCATCCGGGAACAAGAGACCACCAAAAAGTGTGGTTCACAATAAACACAGCACTACAGTGAAGTCATACAAAAGCGATGGTATTGGACTTTAGGAGGGCTGACTTTGACAAAATTGGAGAGTGCCTCGGAAAAGCACTAGATAATGGGCAAGAATGAGGGGTGGAGGAATAAGGAAAAATCACAATTGCCATCACAGAGGCAACAAGCATTTTCATGAAGCAAATACACAAAACAAAACAAAGGAAAAAAAACACTATGGTTCTCAAAAGTTTGTGGGGAAAGTTAGGGAGAAAAAGATAACATTCAGGAAGTTTAAGAAAACACAGAAGGAGCAGGATAAAGAACTGTACCAGTTAAAGCAGAAGGAAGCGGGGAAGGCAGTCAGAATAGCAAATGCCCAAACTGAGGAAAAGATAGCTGACTGTGTTAATAAGGGGGATACAAACTTTTAAAGGTACATTAGGGAGAGAAGAAAGATTAAGGGAGGGATAGTAAGGCTTATTTAAGGGGACAGGGTGGGCAATGGGTGACAGTGAAAAGCAGGGATACGAACAAATACATCTGCTCAGTATTCACAAAAGAATGGGGGTGCCTAAACCAAAAAATACGAGCACTCTAGATAGGGGGATCAATTCCAGTTCATTCACAGAAGAAAGGGTCATTGAAAGAACTCTTAAATCTGAAGGTGGACAAAGCAATGGGACCTGAAGGAATTCACTCCAGAATTCTAAAAAAATGAAGGGGAGAACTAGTGACACCACTGACTACAATTTTTAACAACTCATGGGAGGATGATGTGGTATCTGAGGACTGGAGGAGGGCAGATGTGATTCCCCTTCACAAAAGCGAGAGCAAGGCAGAGGCAGGAAACTATAGACCTGTTAGTTTGACCTCAGTGTTAGGGAAAATGATGGAATCACTTCTGAAAGAAAGAATTTCTGATTACCTAGAGGTCAGTGGGGCATAGGACCCAAGGCAGCATGGATGCACAGCTGGAAGGTCATGTCAGATGAATCTAATAGATTTCTTTGACTGGGTGACCAAAGTAGTAGACCAGGGAGGGGCTGTGGACATGGCCTACCTAGACTCTAGCAAGGCATTTTATTTATTATTTTATTTATTTTTAGTCTTTGTTAACCAGGTATAGGCCAGCTAGGCACAGGTGCCTGTTTTCAGGGGGTGCTGGGAGCACTAGGGAGGTTAAGTGACTTGCTCAGAGTCACATATTATGCAAGTGTAGGTTGTGGGAATCAAACCCAGGTGTGTCTGCTGGATGTACCAAGTTCATTCACAGCTTGTTACTCTAACCTCTGGGCTATATTGCCAGCCCCCCAGCATTTGACACAGTCCCACACAAAAGATTAATAAACAAGTTAGCCAGCCTGGAAGTGGGTCCCAGGGTGGTAGCCTGAGTAAAAATTTGGATGGACAGTAGGACGCAGAGGGTAATAGTAAATGGTGTCCACCACAAAGAAAGGGGAGGTTACTAGACAAGTATCACAGGGCTTCATACTGGGACCGGTCCTCTTTAATGTCTTTAAAGGTGACATTGTGGATGGACTGGAAGGAAAATATGCCTCTTACAGACAACAGAAAGATCTGCAACAGGGGTTGGTACACAAGGGGTGGAAAGGATGAGAAGGGACTTGTCAAGGTTGGAGGAATGGTCAAAAGTATGGCAGCTTTGATTCAATGCAAAGAAGTGCAAAGTAATGCACCTGGGAAACAAAATCTCAGGAGAAAAGTACACAATGGAGGGGGTACTAAAAACAGCAAAAATGTAACGGGACCTGGGGGTAGTCATATCAGATGACCTAAAGGTAGGCAAGCAATGTGATATTGCAGTAAGGAGGGCTGGGGGATACTGGAATGCATAGGGAGAGGAATCACCAGCAGAAAACAGAAAGTTGCTATCCCTCTGTACAGAGAGTTGGTGAGACCCCTTCTGGAGTACTGCATGTAGTTTTTGAGACCCCTATATCTGCAAAGGCATACACAGGATTGAGATAGTCCAGAGGAGGGCAACTAAAATGGTGAAGGGTCTGTACCAGAAGCCATATGAACAGAGACTAATTGAGCTTAATATGTATACCCCTGAGGAAAGGAGGGAGGGGAGACATGATAGAAACTTTCAAGTACCTCAAAGGAATCAACAAAGTCCAAGAGGGTAGCATCTTTTGGAAAAAACAGATGTGAAAGAAAAAGGGGGCACATTTTGATGATAGAGGGAGGACGGCTCAGGGGCAACATGAGAAAGTATTTATTCTTAGAGATGGTGGCGGACACATGGAATGGCCTTCCTGAGGAGATTGTGGGGACAAAAACAGTGGGGAAATTCAAGAATGCATGGAGCAGACATAAGGCAATTCTAGTGGGGGGGTAGGAGGACGTAGGCTGTTGGTTAACTAGGATCTGCAGCTTATCCAATAGGTAAGAAAATGAGCAGATTGGGTGGGCCAAGCGGTCCTTATCTGCCATTAAAGTCTATGTTTCTATGTAGCCTAGATGACCTCTAGATGTAATAAAGGAAACATAGGAAGTCAACCCCACGTAGAAAGAGTCCATTACATCTCGTATGTGTTTCCAGAGAAGTAAATTAACAAAACACATACAAATTACCAATGGTTATCATGAAGAAACCAACAACACCAAAAGGTGTCATGTCCCTGTTGAAAATAAAATTCTGAGCCATGTGATAAAGTTCTGTTACTGTAACCTATGGCAAACTGTTAATGAAGTGGCAAGAGACTTACAAAGTAATCAGATGTATGAGAAACATCAACTAAGAAGCTGACACTCCAGATAAGAAAAATTCCTGCTGTGCCAAAGAGCCTAAACCTAGGTATCCTAGTTTAACTGAGGAACTCCATTGGACTAGAAGTTTTCTGGCAGCAGTGAGGTCTGGGAGTAGCAGTTCAATAGTACAGTACATTTGACTGAGCACTGTGGGTCAAACAGGTAGGCTGAACTGTTATCAGGCTATACCTGGGAAGGCACAGGAAGACCAGCCAATAAAGCCACACCCAGCAACATATTATTTTATAGTGTATAGTGGAATGTTGTTCAGTATAGAATTCCATCTCATTCAAAATGCTGTTGTACCACAGTTCCAAGGTCATGGAATGTGATTCTACCCTACTGCGGTAGAACAGTGTTCTAGAATCTCTAGAGATTGCATAAGTAAGTTTCATTTTGAAAGCAAAACAAAAAAACTCACAAACACACATTTCACACAGTACTATACACTATAAAAAATGCAGGATGAACAACTCTATGCACAACCAGTGTGTTTTGCCACCTTGGGATTCTGATTCCCATGGACCTCTCGAGCTTCGTTCTCGAGGTCAGAGGGAATCAGAACCACTCTGTGGCAGAACACACTGGTTGTGCATAGTTGCCCAACCAGTATTCTCTATATTCAATATACCCTTGCCTTTCTGTCTCTAGATTCTTCTTTCTGAACTCCAGTAAACTCCTTTGTTATCTGTCGCAATCTTTGGTTGTATGCCTACTGTATTATTTGCAGAACACTAACAATTATAGATTGGGTAAACTGTCATTGCATTGCATGACAGCTGAGAGTGCTATGACTATTTTAAACCTTGTAGACTGACGTTGTTTACTAGTGTGCATTACCAGGAAAATACAAAATCACACATGCCCACACAATGCAAAGCATCATGGGCTGCATATGCAAATCACCACAGAATGTTATGCTGGTCCAACTTTAAGCAGAATTGCATGGTGCCGAAAGGCCTCTCACACAGTTTGCAAAGGGTCCTACCAGGACTCATCAGTATGCCTCGTCTGTTTGACACCCCAGTGGAATGGACCAGCTACCCTAAAACAGAGTCTTGGATATGTTGTGGTGAACCCATTAAAATAAAAAACTATTTAAAAGACAAAGAACCTCTGTGCGCAAACACTGAGGCAAGGGTTACCCCAAAGGGAATTTGGCTGGGAAGCCAAGTTTCAAGAAAATACAAAATCACACATGCCCACACAATGCAAAGCATCATGGGCTGCATATGCAAATCACCACAGAATGTTATGCTGGTCCAACTTTAAGCAGAATTGCATGGTGCCGAAAGGCCTCTCACACAGTTTGCAAAGGGTGCTAACAGAAGACATAGACATGTGTTTATCCTACCAGGACTCATCAGTATGCCTCGTCTGTTTGACACCCCAGTGGAATGGACCAGCTACCCTAAGACAGAGTTTTGGATATGTTGTGGGTGAACCCATTAAAATAAAAACTATTTAAAAGACAAAAGAACCTCCCAATAAACAAAACACTGAGGCAAGGGTTACCCAAAGGCATTTGGCTGGGAGGCAAGTTTCAAGAAAATACAAAAATCACACATGCCCACACAATGCAAAGCATCATGGGCTGCATATGCAAATCACCACAGAATGTTATGCTGGTCCAACTTTAAGCAGAATTGCATGGTGCCGAAAGGCCTCCTCACACAGTTTGCAAAGGGTGCTAACAGAAGACATAGACACGTGTTCTGCCCTACCAGGACTCATCAGTATGCCTCATCTGTTTGACACCCCAGTGGAATGGACCAGCTACCCTAAAACAGAGTCTTGGATATGTTGTGGTGAACCCATTAAAATAAAAAACTATTTAAAAGACAAAGAACCTCTGTGCGCAAACACTGAGGCAAGGGTTACCCAAAGGGAATTTGGGGAAGCCAAGTTTCAAGAAAATACAAATCACACATGCCCACACAATGCAAAGCATCATGGGCTGCATATGCAAATCACTACAGAATGTTATGCTGGTCCAACTTTAAGCAGAATTGCATGGTGCCGAAAGGCCTCTCACACAGTTTGCAAAGGGTGCTAACAGAAGACATAGACACGTGTTTCGTCCTACCAGGACTCATCAGTATGCCTCGTCTGTTTGACACCCCAGTGGAATGGACCAGCTACCCTAAGACAGAGTTTTGGATATGTTGTGGTGAACCCATTAAAATAAAAAACTATTTAAAAGATAAAGAACCTCTGTGCGCCCAGGAAACTACCTAACCCACTTACTTTTTCCCTGAGTGGAAGCACCATGAAACTTAACATGAGAACATTAACTCAACATGTTTCTGTAACAAAGTCTTGCACAAGTTATTGGCCCGGGAGATCTTAACCTTATTTGAGACTGTAAGGTAGAGCAAGTGTGCAGACAACTACAGCAACCCAATAAACCAGGGAGTGCAGAATGAGATCAACAGGGTGAATTATAAAGAAAAAGCCTGAGAAAAGCAAGGAAATCATTAGATGAACACAGAACAAAGGATAGAAAAGGAGAAAAAAAATACCAATAAGACTTGAATGTCCCAAAGACTGCTCTTCTTCTCTGGTATAGGGAAGGGATGTGTTTCCAGCAAATCAATGACCACTGGTGGAGGCCAGGGAATTGAAAGTGACTGTCACTTGCACCTGTGGGAGGTGGGATGGGAGGTGGGACCGATGTTAACGTTAGTGCCTTGGATGTCATTACATCCCACCTCCCTGGGGCTTATCAAAAACTGCTGACTGCATGATGTCTGTGACCATACCTCACGCTGCAGACTGTGACCCTTAAGCCACACAGTACCACTGAAGTACCACAGGCAACTAGTGGCCTTACCCTGGGGGTATGCTAGGGTGCCTGGATGCTCTTGCTATCCCCCAGTATCTTAGTAGAAGTCTGTCAGGGAGCTGTGGCCCTGCCTGGGGAAGTCAGTGTGCTTGGAGGGAGGAGGTAGAGGTATGGGCCGGAAGTGGTGGTCTGGGCAAACCTGTGCAAGCAGATGGGGGTCAGTGGGGCTCAAAACACACAGTAAATAAAAAATAAGCATTTGTCAATGCTGAATGTTTGCTTGCTGGTTTTGGCATTGGTATTGCAGGAGTATAGAGATGCATAATAGGAATGGCAGTGAAGCATTGAAGTAACACCAACCCCCAACCCCACCATGCAGAGACTGACAGAAGTTGGGGTGTGCCTTTGGATTGTCGAACATAACAGTCACACCATTCCACCTCACTCCACCCTGCAGACACCAAAAGATGTCACATTGTGCCTTGAGGTCTTAGGCCCTTATGCTCACCGCATTCCACAAGGAAATAAGCTGATATGGATGCAGTATAAGAGAATAGGGTGAATGTGAGGGCCAAAGACCCCATGGCACACCTCGAGACTGTCAGTGGCTGCAGGATGGGGCTGAGGATAGTACTTCCTCACATCCCTCCAGAATTTACCCCCTCCAGCTTCATAGCATGCCCCTTGCACTAGAACACTTTTATTTCTGACAAATACCCCCTCATATACCTTACTATCCCCTGTGAGGTAATTTAAGGTTTCTATCATATACCCCCTCTCCTCCACTCCTCCTGGGTGTACATTTAGCTCCTTAAGCCTCTCCTTATAGGTCTTCTGATGTAGACCCTGCACCATTTTGATAGCCACCTCTGGCCCCTCCTCTACTATTTCTATGTCCTCCTGAGATGTGGTCTCCAGAACTGGATGCATTACTCAAGGTGGGGTCTTACCAGTGATTTATTAAGGGGGCTTCACCACCTCCCTCTTCTTGTTGATGACTACTCTCTTTTCCTTTTGATCCTCCTCTTCTACATCTGGAATAAAGCTTATCATTTCTTCTCATACTTGTAATGATCCTAAAAAGAACCAAAACACTGATTCTGATGCTGTGGTATTGGAGATAGCTGCTGATGCACTCTATGATTAGTCTGGAACAATTTCTTAAACAAATAAGACTGATGGAGCAGCAACTGCAACTGTATGTACAAAACTGCCAAGCCATTCTTCATCTTCACAATCATTGCAGTGCCTTAATAAAAAGTGAGCCATAGAGTGACCCCCTCACTACTGACAAAAGCACAATGACAAAAATGTGATCAAGAGGAAAGGGCCAGAATATTTCACACTCATTGGATTACTAATTATGCCTTTTATAATAATAACAAGCTGCCTAATGTACTTTACAATGTGTAAAATATATTGTACGCTTGCAGTAGCAGCCTTTTCTACAATCAAATGTCTTTGACAAGAGTTCAGATAATTTCAGTATTCAGTCAGCTCACTGTCATGCGAAATAAAATCACCTTGTTCTAGTACTTTTTCCTATATTGGAAAAGGTCCCCCACCTGCACCTTATGTATGCCCTTGAGGTACTTGAACATTTCAATCATGTTCCCCCCGACTGTCTCCTCTTCTCCAGTGAGTACATATTGAGGTCCCTTAGTCTCTCCTCATGTTTTGTGGTGTAAGCCCTGCATCATCTTTGTTATCCTTCTCTGGATAGTCTCCACCTTATCTATGTCCTTGAGCAGATGTGGTCTACAGAACTGAATGCAGTACTCCAGGTGAGACCTTACCCATGTTTTATACAATGCCATCACTACCTCCCACCTCCTGCTAGTGATACCCCTGCCTATGCACCCTAGCATGCCACTGGCCCTCTCTGCTGCCTTTGTTCACTGCTTTGACACCTTAAGGTCATCAGAGATGTCAACCCCTAGGTCTCTTTCCTCTTTAGTGACAGTCATCTCCCCTCTCCCAACCTGTAGCTCTTCCCAGGGCTTCCTCTACCCAGGTGCATTATTTTGCACTTCTTTGCATTGAACCTCAGTTGCCACATGTCTGACCATCTTTCAAGCTTCTCCAGGTCCCTCTTCATTTTCTGCACCCCTTCTGGAGTATCCACCCTGTTGCAGATCTTGGTATCATGTGCAAACAGGCAGACCGTTCCTTTCAGTCCCTCTGCAATGCTGTCTGTCCTTCTGCAATGTCACTAATGAAGACATTGAACAGGACTGGTCCTAGTACTGAACCCTGTGGTACCCCACTGGTCATCCCCCTCCCCAGATGGTACCCCATTTACCACTACCCTCTGTCTCCTGTCTGTTAACCAGTTACTAACCAAGTTCACCACCTTGTCTCCCATGCCAAGACTACCCATCTTGTTAATCAGCCTTCTCTGCCACGGTGTCAAAGACTTTGCTGCAATCTAGGTAGGTGACGCCTACCACCCCTCCCGATTTAGTTCCCTAATCATCAAATCAAAAAAATTATTAGATTTAATTTGATATAACCTTACTGTTATGAATCCATGTTGCCTCAGATCCTGAGCACCACTGGATTCCATATGTGCCACTATCCTTTCTTTCAGCAGTGTCTCCATGATCTTTCCCACCACTGAGGTGAGGCTGACTGGCCTGTAGTTCTCCACCTCCTCCCTACTGCCGCTTTTTGTGCAGTGGGACTACATGTGCCGCCTCAGTCCTCTAGAGATGACACTCATGTTGAGTGACTCTGTGAACAGGGCCACAAGAGGTGCTGCTAGTTCCCTTCACAGCTCCTTTAATATCCTCAGTGGATGCAGTGTGGTCCATGGCCTTATCCACCTTCAGCTTTGTGAGTTCTTCCAGAAGTTTTTCCATAGTGAATGGACAGGTATTCACCTCTCCCCTACTCCTTGCTTCTGCAATCCAACTGTGGTCCCTTGTACCTCCCCCTCCTTAATGAATACTAAGCAGAAGTATTTGGTCAGTATTTCTGCCATGTCCAGATCCCCTCTTTACACTCTCCCTTCTCCCTTTGAGCCTCACAGTCCCACATGGTTTTCTTTTCTCACTGATGTACCTATAAAATGTCTTATCCCTTTGTTTACAGACTGTGATAAGCCCCCTTCTGTCTGCACCTTTGCCCTCCTAAGACTTACATTGGAGTACTTGGACCATACCATTGATGCAGCGGACTTTACACAAATCGCCTGAGAAAGAAAAAGCTATTGTGGACTCCCCAGCCCCAGAAAATGTGAGCCAGTTACGGTCATTCTTGGGCCTATTAAATTATTATGGCAGGTTTATTTCTAATCTGGCTATGATTCTCAACCCACTAAATGGCTTGCTGTGCAAGGGAAAGTCCTGGTGTTGGACAAAGGACTGCGAGAGTGTGTTTAAGAAGGCTAAAAAGCAGCTTGTTTCTCAAGATGTGCTCATTCACTATAATCCACAGCTGAGCATCAGACTGGCATGTGATGCCTCACCTTATGGGGTGGGAGCAGTTCTTTCTCATGTTCTACTGAATGGGGACGAAAAGTCAATTGCCTTTGCATCCAGAACTCTCAGCAAAGCTGAACAAAACTATGCCCAAATTGAGAGGAAGCGTTGGCAATAGTGTTTTGAGTTTGCAAATTCCACCAATACCTCTATGGTCGGGAATTCACACTCCTCACTGATCACCATCCCCTGATGACCATTTTCAGCTCCCACAAAGGTATTCCTTCCATGGCAGCAGCCAGAATGCAACGTTGGGCTCTCTTGTTATCAGCTCACAACTACCACATTGAATACAAGAAAGTGGCTCTTCATGGCAATGCTGATGGGGTCTCAAGATTGCCTCTGCAGGTAGCCCACAGTGACAAGGTGGACACTGTCAATGTCTTCTACATCAGTCAGCTTGAGAAACTACCCATTACAAGTTCTGAAATTTAAAAGGAGACAAAAGTTGACCCTGTGTTGTCTCAAGTCTTGGACTTAGTAACAAAAGGGACTTTTACTGTGAACCAGGACATTCACGGTGAGTTATCACCATTCTACATCAGACGTAATGAGCTTTCAGTACAGCAAGGTTGCTTGATGTGGGGTGTCCAGGTGATTGTCCCTTCAAAGCTACGCACCCGTGTTTTGGAAGAGCTACATGTGGGACACCTGGGCGTAGTGAGAATGAAGGCTTTAGCTAGAAGCTATATTTGGTGGCCTGGGATTGATTTGCAAATTGAGCAACAAGCAAAAACATGCACTACTTGTCAGCGTGTTCAGAAAATGCCGTGTCCCTCACCTCTACATCCCTGGATGTGGCCAGGTGCACCGTGGCAGTGCATTCATGTAGATCTTGCGGGGCCGTGGGAGGGACACATGTACTTAATTGTTGTAGATGCCTACTCAAAGTGGCCCAAAATTCAAGTCATGGACACTACTACTACCAGTAAAACCATTCAAGTGCTGCGAGGACTATTTAGCTGTACAGGATTCCTGAACAGCTGGTCAGTGACAATGGACCACAATTTATTTCTAGTGACTTTTCAGCATTTCTGAAGTCCAATGGTGTGAGGCATATTCGTAGTGCCCCATATCACCCCTCGACTAATGGTCAAGCGGAGCGTTTTGAGCAAACCATGAAGAATGCTCTGAAATTGGCAGGGGGGTATTTGACCTTACAACGCAAGTTGGATAACTTTCTGTTGGCATACCAAAATATCCCCCGTGCTACAACAAAGGAATCTCCAGCAATGTTGTTTATTCGGCGTAAGCTTCGCTCCTGTCTTGATTTGCTTAAGCCAGATGTGGCATCAGAGGTTTTGAAGAACCAAGAATCTCAAATACTGCACCGGCAAGCTCATTCAAAGGACAGGCAGTTCACTGTTGGTCAAGAGGTGCTTGTTCGAGATTACCGGAAGGGGGAGAAGTGGACCCCTTGTGTGGTGACATCTCAGACGGGTCCAGTGTCGTATACAGTTGATGTTGAATCTGGAGTTAAATGGAAACATCATGCTGAACAGCTCCTAGATCTTCAGCAGCGCACAGATGGGGACACCTCCAGGGAAGAAAACCCATGGGAAATGTGGATTCCATCTGCCGTAGCTTACAGAAGCCCCACTACGGAAGTCCCAACACCTTCTGAAGATGTAAAGCAGGAGGTGGAGAGGAGCAATGGTGAGGCTGTACAACCACCAACCGAGGATTGTAGGGAGGTACCAGACAGGGCAGCCATGCCAAGGGTTGCTCACGAGAAACATTATCCATCCCGAATTTCAAAACCTCCAGATCGTTTGAACCTGTAAGACATTTAAAATAAACAAAATATTTTGTGTAGTTAGAGAGCCAGGTCAGAGTATTGGGGCAGAATAATCCCCTTGACTGGTTCGAGGCCTGGTGCAGTCTACCCCCTACCTCTAGCATAGAATGAACCATCTTAATAATAGCGAATAATGCTAATACTTGTTCAGTTGGTAACAATATAATTTAGTGGGGAGAAAATGTTATGTATGTGAAATGGTAATGCATTGCATTACTCTGCCACTTGAGGGCAGCATTCCGATATGTGTAAGCTAGAAAGAGAGCAGACAGAGAGTGTTGTTGCTGAGACCAGAGAGGCACCTAAATAAAAATGAAAGCTGCTCTACTCCTGTTGCAGTGTGAGTTTGTTGAACAAGACCAGATTAAATGTTAGAACATAACAGCACAGAGTCCCCAGATTTGTTGATTCCCTTGAGGGAGACTGTATCAGTACATACAATGTCCTCCATAATTAATGGTGCACTCAGTCATGCACGCAGTTGTGTAGATAAAGTAAAAGTTAAGAACTGTGAGGACATTCTTGCAATGCTGCTTTAATTGTAAAAATGTCACTATGACATCATGACTATGAGCTCACAGCAACAATCAGAGAAGACACAAAATGGCACAGAGTCCCCATATTTACTGCAGGCCCACAATGCATCCTCCTTGTGTGCAGCAAATTGACAAGTGGTAATGAAGTGAAAAAGAGGCTGTTTCATCACATACCCCAATATAAAATGACTGTGACGTTCGTGTTGCTGGTCCAATGTGTTGTGTGAGATGATTCCACCAAATGAAATGTGATCATCTCAACTGGATTGAAAGGTGCCCTTTGGATGTACACTAATAGTAGCCTTGGTGAGTAGATATATATATAGATATATGGTTGTGTATTTTGTAGGTGATGATGATGGGGGTTGAACTTGACATGGACATGTACTCATGCTATTGTTCTGCATCACACAGGTGACTCATAAACTGTTGGCATGCACATTCCAGTGCTCAATGAGAATTTTTTGCACTTTAATGGAAACGGATAACTCTCAAGCGCATGAAGGTAAGTATTTCTTTTTTGGGGGGGAGTCTGGTTGTTAATGATGGTCATGGTCATCTAATAAAATGACTTCTGCGTGTTGCATGTATGGCCAAGCTTGGGGGAGGTGTCTGCCTGATGTTGAAGAACTTTTTTCGATAAGGCCACTTTGACAGAACAACAAAGCATCTTGAAGTTTCTTAAAAAAAGAAATGAATGACTTCTTACAAGTTGCAACTTCATTGTTATGTGTCCCTTCCTGGTTCTCAAATCTCAATCCCTATTGTCAAGTTACATTTCAGAGACACATCTTGTCAACTACTAAGACAGCCTGCTGTGCAAAATTTGCAGCAGTCTTTACAAAGCAATGAAATGGATGAAATAAAATCTTCATACTTACCAGAATGGATTTCACATGTACATTACATCGGTTCCTTTCTGTACGGTATAGCTACAGCATCTTTTCCAATGGTATTAGCAATGGAGCCTGTTTTTGTTCTCCTGTAAAAGAAACAAAAGAAGTAGATTGTATGTGTTTTGCCACGCGCTCTAAAAAGCTACAGAAAACAAAACATAAAACTTAAGGAAGTGAGGCATCATAACAAACATGAGTGCACATACTCACTTTATGGATTTAATATTAAGAAGCTGGCGGTGGTGGTGCACTGGTGGACTGGAGGTCTGTGGGGTGCAGACAGACTCACGGTGGCAAACTTGCATAGCATCAGTCCCGGTGATGGTGGTGGTGGTCCATGGGGAGCAGACAGATTCATGGTGGCAGACTTGCATAACATCAGTCCTGGTGGTGGTACATTGGGGGCAGACAGACTCATGGTGGTGACAGACTTGCATAACATCAGTCCCGGTGGTGGTAGTGGTGGTCCGTGGGGGGCAGACAGACTCATGGTGGCAGACTTGGATAACATCAGTCCTGGTGGCAGTGGTGGTGGTCCATGGGGGGCAGACAGACTCATGGTGGTTGCAGACTTGCATAACATCAGTCCTGGTGATGGTGGTGGTAGTCCGTGGGGGGCAGACAGAATCATGGTGGTGGAAGACTTACATAACATCAGTCCCGGTGGTGGTGGTGGTCCATGGGGGCAGATAGACTCATAGTGGTGGCAGACTTGCATAACATCAGTCCCGTGGTGGTGGTGGTGGAGGTGGTGGTCCATGGGGGGCAGACAGACTCATGGTGGCAGGCTTGCATAACATCAGTCCCAGTGGTGGTGGTGGCGGTGGTCCGTGGGGGGCAGAGAGACTCATGGTGGCAGACTTGCATAACATCAGTCCTGGTGATGATGGTGGTGGTCCTAGGGCAGACTGACTCATGATGGTGGCAGACTTGCATAACATCAGTCTCAGTGATGGTGGTGGTCCGTGGGGGGCAGACAGATTCATGGTGGCAGATTTACATAACATCAGTCCTGGTGGTGATGGTGGTGGTCTGTGGGGGGCAGACAGACTCATGGTAGTGGCAGACTTGCATAACATCAGTCCCAGTGGTGGTGGTGGTCTGGGGTGGGGGGGAACACCACCTTTTAAATACTGCAGTTAGAATCTGCCAACATTAACCACATCATCATCCTCATAAAGAAAACTGCCCTCACAGTCATCGATGTCTGAAGTCTGACCACTGGGAAATTCTTTCTCCATTGTGTTGTCATCTACATCAGTGGTGGGTCGTTTTAGGCAGCCACTACCAGTGCCACCAGGATGCTCCATTTCCACATCAGCAAGACCAACATGACTAGGCCAGGGTATGAATACCGAGGTTGCAGTCTGGGCTGGTATGTGCCTCTCATTCATTTTAATGAATGTTAGCAAACTAACATTTGCAGGAGACAGGTTTGTCTGACGATCCCTGACTATTGCACCTGTTGAGCTGAATACCCTTCATCACACTTACACTGGAGGGTGGGCATGTGAGGTACTTCAATGCCACTGCAGTCAGCTCTGGCCATTCACTGACCTTTCCACTCCAGTACAAAAGAGGATCTTCACTTATTGTCAGATGCCTGTTTCCAGACAAATATGACCCCACCATTCTCTGTGCCGCACTAAGTCCAATTGTTGATGCATCAGCATGCTCTCCGGAATAATTTATTTCACAAATACCCACTTGGGACAAAGCCTCCCAAAGTGGGCTGATGCCACCCTGACCCACTTTGGATGACAGACCACCTGGAACTACAGTCCCCTTACCCTTGCATGATATGCTTGCTGGTCCTCCAGCTACGCCTTCATCTGGATTATGTTGCTGAGGTTTGCACACCTTGGCACATGACTTCTGTGCCCCATGAACCAAGTGAACCAGTTGATCACTGATATTTTTTACCTGTTCAGGCCCTTCCTCAGTACTGATGTAATACCACGTTTGTATCGTGGTTCCAGCACTGTTGCCATGGTGAAGTTGTCACTACGCTGAATGCTCACAATGTGACGATCCTGGTCGAATTCTGTCAGCATGTGTTGCAGCAACATACTGCTAGCACTGTCTCTGGCAACATCAAGGCTATGCTGTACATTCACCAATTTCTGCCTCAGCACCCGCCGCACTGGAATTGATTAGCTAATGGAGGCAGACTCGCCACTCACTGCCTGTGTGGCATGTTCAAAAGGCCGCAAAATTGTTATTACAGAGTCCATGAGGCACCACTGTTCAGTTGTCATAGACACGGAGGCCCCAGAACTGTCACGGCTAGTGTGCATAACAAGATATTCTGAGATGGCTTTGTATTGTTCATACAACCTCTCTGCCATGTATAACGTGAAGTTCCATCGGGTGACAACTTCCAGCTTCAGCGGTGCTGAGGCAGGCTGTTTTGTATCTGCAACTGCCACAGTTGGTCATGGGCCTTTCCCGATCTTGAAAAGTGAGAGCAGATACATTGTGCAATGGTCAGCATTTCCTTTATGTCAGACTGCTGCAGAAACTCCTGAACCACAAGATTTAAACAGTGGACCATGCATGGAACACGAAAAAAAAACACCATTCGTGATGCATTTCACCACATTTGACCCATTGTCACTTGCTATGAACCCAGGTCTCAGGGACAGATGGTTTAGCCATCTGTCAATTTCAGTCAGTACCATGTCCAACATATGTTCTCCCCATTGTGTGAACAGGTCACACTGCGCATTACAATTGTTGCATGCTGGCGAATTCAGAGAAGATTGCTACGCGACAATCCACCTTACTGCACTGATTATTCACACTACCAACATCATAAACAACCCCCAGCACCTGTGTCCAGTGTGCAGTTATACACAGATATTAACTCCCGGCTGTTTTGCCACTTGTCCACATATCTATACTTAAATGAATGAATGGAGAGAAGAATGTTGAAGGGCATGTCTTACTGAGTCTGAGACAGTGAGGAACAACTCGGAAACAGCACAGATAGAAAAATATGTCCTGGATGGGACTTTCCATTTTGGACAGGCATGAGCAAAAGATTAATTGCCATAATTTCCGCTACAGCAACATTATGTTCACGTGACACTGTATGATTGAGGGGTACTTTAGCTTATGCACAAAAATACTCTGTATTGTGGGCTGACTTAAATGTTTTACATGGGGTGTGTTGTTAGTCACAATTGGTTGTGCTCTGTAATGAATGGAATTAGCAGGGGGTGGAGTGTGGACATTTGATGAAGACGGTTGCCCAGGTGATGATGACAAACCCATAAATGATGTTATTTTTCCAGATTTGCCAGCCGGGGTTGATGTACCACTTGCTTCTAGACAAACTGCATTCACCACCACCACCATCACCACCACCTCCACAAAAACTTTTACTCTCACCAGCACTGGATAACATTTCAAAGTCATTATGGCCCTCCACCTCATCATGCCTGTAGTACTCCTCTGCTCTTATTACCGCACTACTGCATGCATTTAATTTCCTACTGGGCTTAACAGTCATGGAAGGGGATAATATGCTGGCTATGGTTGCCAGTGATATGGGTGAACACCTCAGTCTAGTATTAGCTGCCAGCTTGTGCTGGGTCCACAGAGCCAAGTGCCTATTCTAAAGATGCGTATGCTGTCCTCCTGTCCCAAGATGGCTCCCCTTTTTACCTTGACTCACATGTACATGGCAAACCTGGCAGAATGCAACTGAATCATCATTTGCATCTTGAACAAAAAATCCCAAACAAGGGACTGTGATACTCTGCTTTTAACATGTCCATGATGATGTAGCTTATTTAAGTCTGTTATTTTAAGCAGTGAAGAAGGGGGGCACATGATGTTTCTGGCACTGCACACCTGGACTACAACTGACCACCATGACTACCTATCATATTGATTACTGGGTATTCATCATCATCATCATCAACTAAAACCGGTAAATCACAAGTTTTACGGGGGATTCCTGCAAACAGATTCAGACACAGCCACTTTTAATTTCTTTTCTCCAGTTCCCAACTGGGGTCAATTACATCATCATTATATTCATCAATATCACTGTCACACACATCCACATCTTCTGCTTGAGGCTAACATGTGGACTGCATGTTGCAACAACAACATCATCATCAGCAGCAGCAGCATCATCACGTTCATCATCAGCATCCACCACCATCACCTGATATTTTTTCACCACACTGTGAATCACTGCATGGAAAATGCATGGACGTTAAGTGCCACGTGGATGGAATATCACATTGTATGCTATTGTTGACATGATAATCAAAATCAGGTTCAGTTAATGGGATGTTACTGGGAAGTATGACATCATCTACGCAGTCACTCACTTGCACTGCTTCACACTCAATATGTTTGGATATGGTACACTGGTCGAATTAGAACTTGATGCAACAATGCTAATACTACCTCCACCACCACTAACACCAGTAACACTAACACCACCAGCTGGGAAAACATCATCTCCTCCAACTATGGTGAAGCTACTGCTTGTGCTGTAAAAACATTGCAGGAGAAATACCTTTCCTCACATCAGCAATGCACTTCTCCGTCCATGTACTACTACCACGCCCACAGATCCTCTTACTGCCAACATTGCCATGGCCAGAAACAGCTTTAATTGCACGTCTCTTTGCAGGCATTTTGGGGGATCAACCACAAATATTATTACCAAATTCAGGTTTTGATACGTTCACTTTCTGACTGGAGGGACACTGGCTGGATGTGAAGCAAAATAAACAACTGTGGCTTCAGCAACAGATAAGAGACTACTGTGTTGTGACACTGCCATGGAATTAAAACAACTTCAGTAACTAATGGTGCTGATGGGGTCACAAAAACAATCCAGTCTGGTAAAAAATACCTTTTCAACACGAGGGTAGGGGGAGCACTGAATACAGACAGTGCTTATTTTTACAGCTCTACAAGCAGCAAAACTAAGAGCAGAGAGCATGATCGCAGTACAAAATCAGGCAGCTGCAGTGGATAGCAGGTTCACACTACTAAGCTTAGTTGCACTTGAGGACTCCAGTTTATTGTTCTAGGAATTACTATCTTTGGAGCCAGAGGCTCTTTTACAAAGGTTCCACGTCAATTAGGTACAGTACAAAAGGTTACATACATAACACACCAATTTGTATTGTGTCAAGAGCAAGAAACATATACAAATACATATCAAATCACTTGTGCAAAAGGACATGAGATATCAATAATCACATTATTATTACAAGAAAGGGGTCACACCAGATTAGGAGAAACAAATAGGGAAAAAGTCCAGAACAGAGAGGTTAAGTGAAAGGTGTGGGGAGCAGACAATAGCAGGAGAAAAGGTTTCCCAAATGTGCCTTTGTCAAATAACGGAACAGGGTCGGTAGTGAGAAAATAGGAGGTTTAATCAGGGCAGTCACAGGAGCTGGAGGTGGCAAGGTGAGAGAAAAGCCTTGATTTGAAAATACCTAGAGAGGTGGAGGCAGTAATATGAGTGCTGAGGGCATTTAGCCAGCTGGGGGCATGATAGGCAAATGATCTTTGTCCCTGGGAAGTCCGGCATCTTGGGACTTGGAGAGGCTGGTGTTCTGATCTTCTGGTAAAATGGGTGCTAGCACTCGGGCATAACAGGTCTTGGATACAGGGTGGAGTGAGGCCCAGAGTGGATTTTTTCACCATTAGGCAGGTAAGGTACTTTATTCGGTTTGAGAGTTGCAACCAACCTAAGTCAGAATAGAGTTCACATGTGTGGGTACGTCGATGTGCACCAGTGAGTAGCCGACAGGCCTTATTTAGGGATGTTGTAATGTGACTAAGTGCTGTAGTAGTGGCAGATCCATATATAACTAAGCCATAGTCAACGACTGAGATGATAGAAGATTGATGGCAATCCTCAGTGCAGAATGGGTAAGAAGCTGTCGGTTCCAATACAGAACCCAATTCACTGATTAATAGTTTTGCTGTACTATCAATGTGAGTTGCAAAGGTTAGGCCTTGATCAAAGTTGATTCCAAGATATTTAAAATTGGCACTTGTTCAAGGGTATTTCCCAGGTATGTATTAATGGTGAGTGGGACTTGCCATTTCTTGTTGTGCGGGTTAAAGAAGAGCATGGATTTAGTTTTTTTGTGGTTTAGAACCAGCTTATGTTCAAGGAACCACATTTCAACTTTGGAAAAAGCATGCTGAAGGTTGAGGCATAAGAGGTTCGGATCTTTATAAGTGGCAAGAATCACGGCATCATCGGCATAGAGGATTAATTGTTCAGGGCAGGATTTGGGGAGGGAGTTTAGGAAAAGGCTGAAAAGGAGGGGGCCAAGGATGGATCCCTGGGGAACTCCTGAGCGAACTGGTTTTGAGTCTGAGAGAACTCCAGCTACTTTTACAGATTGAGAGCACTGAGCAAGGTAATTTTTCACCCAGTCACCAGGACCTCACGTAGAGCCCTACGGATAGAAGTTGTTTGATAAGTAGCCATGGTGAACTGTATCAAATGCCTTGGTTAAGTCAATGTAGACTGCTCCAGTTAGGTTTCCTTTGTCCATGGCATTGTGGATTGCTACTGAGAATTCAAGTAGGGCAGTCGATGTGCTGTGCCCTTTCCTAAATCCATGCTGCTGAGTGCATAGGATGTTGTACTTTTCCAGGTAGTCTGAAAGTTGGTCAGCCACCAAGTGTTCAAGGGCCTTAGAGAGAGGTGGTAGTATTGATATCAGGCAATAGTTACCAGGCAGTGACTTATCACCACTTTTGTGCACTGGTGACAACTGCAGCCTTCCATTTCCTAGGGAATTGGCTTAGCAGAGGGAGATTGAAAATATTTGTGAGGGGAGCAGTACTTCCTCCAGAGTGAGGGACAGAAGTTTAAGGTCAATAGTGTCCTGCTTGCTCGGGACTTAGAAATGGCCTTCTTTACATATTTATAGACTTCATGTGCCTTTACTAATTTGAAATGGAGTGGTTTGGTTGGAGGCAGTAGTAGAAGTAGAAATTGGAGGGTCAGCATCAGTAAAGAAATCAGATGAGAGGACACCACTAAGGTCCGTGAAGGTATCATTTAGGGTGTTTGCAATGATCTCTGGGTCTAATGTAGTGGTTCCATCCACATTCATTATTGTAGGAGAGGATTTGGACTGCTGACCCATGATATTCTTTATGTTGTCCCAGAAGGATTTCCCTTCGCCCCAGGAGTTGGAGATGGCATTCTTGAAATAGGAGCTCTTCATCAAGCGGATCTGTTTAGTACAGTGGTTGCGAGCCTGTTTATACTTTTGAATGTCCAACAGTGTGCCAGTAGCTCTTGCAGTGGCCCAGAGGTGATCCCTACTTTTGAGTTGTGCCAATAGCTTTGCTGTGAGCCAGGGATTTGTGAGTGCTTTGATTTTGTGCTTTTTTACTGGTGCATAGGTGTCACAGGCAGTGTTGAAAGTAGTAATAAAGTAATCAAGGGCTAGGTCAACATCTTGAGTTTTGTAAATGAAGGACCAGTCTATCTGCCTAAGACAGGTCTTGAGATGAGTAAGGTTGCCATAAGGTAGGACTCGGCTATAGATGGTTTTTGGAGGCAGCTTATGAAACTTATTTGTCCAGGTACATATTATTGGAGAGTGATCACTGAGCGAGTCAGGGAGAACACTTACATTGGTTATACGGCTAGGGTGGCTGGTAAGGATCCAGTCAATGAGGGTGCTGGTCCCTGATTTGTAGTTTTTCCTGGTAGAGGAGTTTACCACTTGTGTTAAATTTGCTGCTAGGATGGCATATTTGTTTGACCCTGCATCAGGAGCAAGCCAATTTATATTAAAGTCCCCAAGGAGAAGGAGTTCAATGTCAGAAGGTTGTGTACTTACGAACTCGCGGACAGCCTGTAGGCCGGAATCAGGATCTTTTGGTGGGATATAGACAGCAGCAATCGTGAGGACTTTGTTTTGGGCACCAAGTAGTATCTTGATAGGGCGGAGTTGCACTGAGGTTTCTGTGGTGGGATAAGAACCAGGGAGACAGGTGAGGTAGTCCTTTATGTAGATTGCACACCCACCACCCCTTTTCGAGGTCCTATCCAGCCTGAATATCTTGTAGCCTTGTATAGAGATGACATGATCTGGAGTATTAGGTGTCAGCCAAGTTTCGATGATGGCAAGGATATCTGGGTTGTGTTGGCTGGCAAAGATTTGAAGGGAGGCCAGTTTTGGGAGGAGACTGCAGATGTTTAAGGTAGCAATTTTGACCCCCCTCCATTTTGGCAGGCTTTGTTGTACTGTAGGAGACAGGGCCAGGATTTGAGTGGACACTTCCTGATATCAAGAGTAGGAGTTTAAGAGACAGTTGCTGTACTTTGTAGTCAATTGAATTACACTTCTGAGGCTTAGGCGGCTTGGACCAGTGCAGGTGTCTAGGGACCCAGAGCAAGGAGACTGTCAGTAATAGAGGATGATATGCCCATTTATCCTTGTTGTAGCTTGTCAGTTGCACCCAGTCGCTTGCAGATAGGTACCTAGTGGTTAAGTCAAAAGCCAAAAGAATGATCAACAGCTGAGGTCCAGACTCAATGAAATGTTAAAATTCCTGAAGGTGATTAACTTTGCCTGCACATATGCAGGATGTGAAATCCCTTTGTCTGTATGCTTCTTTGTCATTCAAACAGGTTGCTGAAAAGCCCATATACAGATCATGGAGCAGGTCAGACGAAAATGTGGATTCCAGCAGGACCCAGAGTCACCAAGTTTGTCAGATGTAGTTGCTTCACTTGTGTTTTGCTTGGGATAGCTTCCAAAAGTTGATTTAAAATGAAAATAAAGATACCTGATGATGATTTTTTGCAGAAATCCAGTCCAGGAGACTTTCAGGATGTAGTGAGCAAGAATGGTATATTTACCACAAGCAGAAAAACATGTAAATCCACAAAAACTAAGCTACAGACACAAACAAACACAAGCAGCCATCACACGGACCCAGGGGCGTGGCACTGTTAGAACACTTACACTAGTCTGTGTCACAAATTTTAAAGGTGTATTATACTTGAAGCATGCAGCACTGCACACACAACACAGTTTGTGTACAATGCTGAACGAGGAATGCGACAGAAATGCAAAAGTTCAGTGTACTGCCACGTAATGTAAATTTGTAATTTAAACAACCTGACCTTATGAAATGCTGCACCACATTCACACAACAAACAGCAAGAACATTTGTACTATTACTGACAATGTTACTCTGTGTACAGTAACACAGTCAGTTATATAATAAAAATATAACCAAAACACAAAGAAATCACTAGTTCTCTAACTTAAGTCTACCTACACACAGATACACCCCTCCCCCATACAGCACACTTCACTGTCTTTCACCACACACACTCAATGTTTTAAATTAACATTCAAAATCCACACAAACAAAAACGCTCAATGATGTGAGCACAAGAGAGTTTCCTACACTCGATGAACTATAGTTGGATCCCTCCCAAAAACAAAATGCTTTTTGAACAGCTTTTAAAAGATTCCTACAGACAGCTCATCAGAGCATACTCACCTACTCCTTCCTACTCATGCTCCCCGAACTGAGGCTGTGTAGATCAATACAGAGTCCATGTGAACTGAACTACCATGAATCACTGCAAAATCTGCCTTGAGAGCTCAAAAAAAGCCGAAGTGAGGGAGAAGTGAACTGCCACCAATGTACTTCACCTTAAAAAATTGAAAAGAGTAAGTGACCGGTGGAGGTGGGTAGCATTGAAGTTGCAGTTTCTAATGCACTTCATGTTCATCATAATAACGTGAAGTACGCCACTCAGTATTGCGAGCACTCTGTGAATCCGCCTGTGCTCTCATGAAATGCTTCACAGAGCGGATTGAGCCCACTTCGCCCACCACTACTAGGGAGGAGCAATTATAGACCTGGTACTCTCAAATGGGGACAGAGAGGAGATCTCAGATTTAGTGGGTAGCCATCGGGAACAAGAGACCACCAAAAGTGTGGTTCACAATAAACACAGCACTACAGTGAAGTCATACAAAAGCGATGGTATTGGACTTTAGGAGGGCTGACTTTGACAAAATTGGAGAGTGCCTCGGAAAAGCACTAGATAATGGGCAAGAATGAGGGGTGGAGGAATAAGGAAAAATCACAATTGCCATCACAGAGGCAACAAGCATTTTCATGAAGCAAATACACAAAACAAAACAAAGGAAAAAAAAACACTATGGTTCTCAAAAAAGTTTGTGGGGAAAGTTAGGGAGAAAAAGATAACATTCAGGAAGTTTAAGAAAACACAGAAGGAGCAGGATAAAGAACTGTACCAGTTAAAGCAGAAGGAAGCGGGGAAGGCAGTCAGAATAGCAAATGCCCAAACTGAGGAAAAGATAGCTGACTGTGTTAATAAGGGGGATACAAACTTTTAAAGGTACATTAGGGAGAGAAGAAAGATTAAGGGAGGGATAGTAAGGCTTATTTAAGGGGACAGGGTGGGCAATGGGTGACAGTGAAAAAGCAGGGATACCGAACAAATACATCTGCTCAGTATTCACAAAAGAATGGGGGGGGTGCCTAAACCAAAAAATACGAGCACTCTAGATAGGGGGATCAATTCCAGTTCATTCACAGAAGAAAGGGTCATTGAAAGAACTCTTAAATCTGAAGGTGGACAAAGCAATGGGACCTGAAGGAATTCACTCAGAATTCTAAAAAAATGAAGGGAGAACTAGTGACACCACTGACTACAATTTTAACAACTCATGGGAGGATGATGTGGTATCTGAGGACTGGAGGAGGGCAGATGTGATTCCCCTTCACAAAAGCGAGAGCAAGGCAGAGGCAGGAAACTATAGACCTGTTAGTTTGACCTCAGTGTTAGGGAAAATGATGGAATCACTTCTGAAAGAAAGAATTTCTGATTACCTAGAGGTCAGTGGGGCATAGGACCCAAGGCAGCATGGATGCACAGCTGGAAGGTCATGTCAGATGAATCTAATAGATTTCTTTGACTGGGTGACCAAAGTAGTAGACCAGGGAAGGGCTGTGGACATGGCCTACCTAGACTCTAGCAAGGCATTTTATTTATTATTTTATTTATTTTTTAGTCTTTGTTAACCAGGTAAGGCCAGCTAGGCACAGGTGCCTGTTTTCAGGGGGTGCTGGGAGCACTAGGGAGGTTAAGTGACTTGCTCAGAGTCACATATTATGCAAGTGTAGGTTGTGGGAATCAAACCCAGGTGTGTCTGCTGGATGTACCAAGTTCATTCCAGCTTGTTACTCTAACCTCTGGGCTATATTGCCAGCCCCCAGCATTTGACACAGTCCCACACAAAAGATTAATAAACAAGTTAGCCAGCCTGGAAGTGGGTCCCAGGGTGGTAGCCTGAGTAAAAATTTGGATGGACAGTAGGACGCAGAGGGTAATAGTAAATGGTGTCCACCACAAAGAAAGGGGAGGTTACTAGACAAGTATCACAGGGCTTCATACTGGGACCGGTCCTCTTTAATGTCTTTAAAGGTGACATTGTGGATGGACTGGAAGGAAAATATGCCTCTTTACAGACAACAGAAAGATCTGCAACAGGGTTGGTACACAAGGGGGGGTGGAAAGGATGAGAAGGGACTTGTCAAGGTTGGAGGAATGGTCAAAAGTATGGCAGCTTTGATTCAATGCAAAGAAGTGCAAAGTAATGCACCTGGGAAACAAAATCTCAGGAGAAAAGTACACAATGGAGGGGGTACTAAAAACAGCAAAAATGTAACGGGACCTGGGGGTAGTCATATCAGATGACCTAAAGGTAGGCAAGCAATGTGATATTGCAGTAAGGAGGGCTGGGGGATACTGGAATGCATAGGGAGAGGAATCACCAGCAGAAAACAGAAAGTTGCTATCCCTCTGTACAGAGAGTTGGTGAGACCCCTTCTGGAGTACTGCATGTAGTTTTGGAGACCCCATATCTGCAAAGGCATACACAGGATTGAGATAGTCCAGAGGAGGGCAACTAAAATGGTGAAGGGTCTGTACCAGAAGCCATATGAACAGAGACTAATTGAGCTTAATATGTATACCCCTGAGGAAAGGAGGGAGGGGAGACATGATAGAAACTTTCAAGTACCTCAAAGGAATCAACAAAGTCCAAGAGGGTAGCATCTTTGGAAAAAACAGATGTGAAAGAAAAGGGGCACATTTTGATGATAGAGGGAGGGACGGCTCAGGGCAACATGGAAAGTATTTATTCTTAGAGATGGTGGCGGACATGGAATGGCCTTCCTGAGGAGATTGTGGGGACAAAAACAGTGGGGAAATTCAAGAATGCATGGAGCAGACATAAGGCAATTCTAGTGGGGGGGTAGGAGGACGTAGGCTGTTGGTTAACTAGGATCTGCAGCTTATCCAATAGGTAAGAAAATGAGCAGATTGGGTGGGCCAAGCGGTCCTTATCTGCCATTAAAGTCTATGTTTCTATGTAGCCTAGATGACCTCTAGATGTAATAAAGGAAACATAGGAAGTCAACCCCACGTAGAAAGAGTCCATTACATCTCGTATGTGTTTCCAGAGAAGTAAATTAACAAAACACATACAAATTACCAATGGTTATCATGAAGAAACCAACAACACCAAAAGGTGTCATGTCCCTGTTGAAAAAAAAATTCTGAGCCATGTGATAAAGTTCTGTTACTGTAACCTATGGCAAACTGTTAATGAAGTGGCAAGAGACTTACAAAGTAATCAGATGTATGAGAAACATCAACTAAAGCTGACACTCCAGATAAGAAAAATTCTGCTGTGCCAAAGAGCCTAAACCTAGGTATCCTAGTTTAACTGAGGAACTCCATTGGACTAGAAGTTTTCTGGCAGCAGTGAGGTCTGGGAGTAGCAGTTCAATAGTACAGTACATTTGACTGAGCACTGTGGGTCAAACAGGTAGGCTGAACTGTTATCAGGCTATACCTGGAAGGCACAGGAAGACCAGCCAATAAAGCCACACCAGCAACATATTATTTTATAGTGTATAGTGGAATGTTGTTCAGTATAGAATTCCATCTCATTCAAAATGCTGTTGTACCACAGTTCCAAGGTCATGGAATGTGATTCTACCCTACTGCGGTAGAACAGTGTTCTAGAATCTCTAGAGATTGCATAAGTAAGTTTCATTTTGAAAGCAAAACAAAAAACTCACAAACACATTTCACACAGTACTATACACTATAAAATGCAGGATGAACAACTCTATGCACAACCAGTGTGTTTGCCACCTTGGGATTCTGATTCCATGGACCTCTCGAGCCGTTCCGAGGTCAGAGGAATCAGAACCACTCTGTGTAGAACACACTGGTTGATACCAACCAGTATTCTCTATATTCAATATACCCTTGCCTTTCTGTCTCTAGATTCTTCTTTCTGAACTCCAGTAAACTCCTTTGTTATCTGTCGCAATCTTTGGTTGTATGCCTACTGTATTATTTGCAGAACACTAACAATTATAGATTGGGTAAACTGTCATTGCATTGCATGACAGCTGAGAGTGCTATGACTATTTTAAACCTTGTAGACTGACGTTGTTTACTAGTGTGCATTACCAGGAAAATACAAAATCACACATGCCCACACAATGCAAAGCATCATGGGCTGCATATGCAAATCACCACAGAATGTTATGCTGGTCCAACTTTAAGCAGAATTGCATGGTGCCGAAAGGCCTCTCACACAGTTTGCAAAGGGTCCTACCAGGACTCATCAGTATGCCTCGTCTGTTTGACACCCCAGTGGAATGGACCAGCTACCCTAAAACAGAGTCTTGGATATGTTGTGGTGAACCCATTAAAATAAAAAACTATTTAAAAGACAAAGAACCTCTGTGCGCAAACACTGAGGCAAGGGTTACCCCAAAGGGAATTTGGCTGGGAAGCCAAGTTTCAAGAAAATACAAAATCACACATGCCCACACAATGCAAAGCATCATGGGCTGCATATGCAAATCACCACAGAATGTTATGCTGGTCCAACTTTAAGCAGAATTGCATGGTGCCGAAAGGCCTCTCACACAGTTTGCAAAGGGTGCTAACAGAAGACATAGACACATGTTTCATCCTACCAGGACTCATCAGTATGCCTCGTCTGTTTGACACCCCAGTGGAATGGACCAGCTACCCTAAGACAGAGTCTTGGATATGTTGTGGTGAACCCATTAAAATAAAAAACTATTTAAAAGATAAAGAACCTCTGTGCGCCCAGGAAACTACCTAACCCACTTACTTTTTCCCTGAGTGGAAGCACCATGAAACTTAACATGAGAACATTAACTCAACATGTTTCTGTAACAAAGTCTTGCACAAGTTATTGGCCCGGGAGATCTTAACCTTATTTGAGACTGTAAGGTAGAGCAAGTGTGCAGACAACTACAGCAACCCAATAAACCAGGGAGTGCAGAATGAGATCAACAGGGTGAATTATAAAGAAAAGCCTGAGAAAAGCAAGGAAATCATTAGATGAACACAGAACAAAGGATAGAAAAGGAGAAAAAAAATACCAATAAGACTTGAATGTCCCAAAGACTGCTCTTCTTCTCTGGTATAGGGAAGGGATGTGTTTCCAGCAAATCAATGACCACTGGTGGAGGCCAGGGGAATTGAAAGTGACTGTCACTTGCACCTGTGGGAGGTGGGATGGGAGGTGGGACCGATGTTAACGTTAGTGCCTTGGATGTCATTACACATCCCACCTCCCTGGGGCTTATCAAAAAAACTGCTGACTGCATGATGTCTGTGACCATACCTCACGCTGCAGACTGTGACCCTTCGCCACACAGTACCACTGAAGTACCACCGGGCAACTAGTGGCCTTACCCTGGGGGTATGCCAGGGTGCCTGGATGCTCTTGCTATCCCCCAGTATCTTAGTAGAAGTCCGTCAGGGAGCCGGTGGCCCTGCCCTGGGGAAGTCAGTGTGCTTGGAGGGAGGAGGTAGAGGTATGGGCCGGGAAGTGGTGGTCTGGGCAAACCTGTGCAAGCAGATGGGGGTCAGTGGGGCTCAAAACACACAGTAAATAAAAAATAAGCATTTGTCAATGCTGAATGTTTGCTTGCTGGTTTTGGCATTGGTATTGCAGGAGTATAGAGATGCATAATAGGAATGGCAGTGAAGCATTGAAGTAACACCAACCCCCAACCCCACCATGCAGAGACTGACAGAAGTTGGGGTGTGCCTTTGGATTGTCGAACATAACAGTCACACCATTCCACCTCACTCCACCCTGCAGACACCAAAAGATGTCACATTGTGCCTTGAGGTCTTAGGCCCTTATGCTCACCGCATTCCACAAGGAAATAAGCTGATATGGGTGCAGTATAAGAGAATAGGGTGAATGTGAGGGCCAAAGACCCCATGGCACACCTCGATGACTGTCAGTGGCTGCAGGATGGGGCTGAGGATAGTACTTCCTCACATCCCTCCAGAATTTACCCCCTTCAGCTTCATAGCATGCCCCCTTGCACTAGAACACTTTTATTTCTGACAAATACCCCCTCGTATACCTTACTATCCCCTGTGAGGTATTTTAAGGTTTCTATCATATACCCCCTCTCCCTCCACTCCTCCTGGGTGTACATATTTAGCTCCTTAAGCCTCTCCTTATAGGTCTTCTGATGTAGACCCTGCACCATTTTGATAGCCCACCTCTGGCCCTCCTCTACTATTTCTATGTCCTCCTGAGATGTGGTCTCCAGAACTGGATGCATTACTCAAGGTGGGGTCTTACCAGTGATTTATTAAGGGGGCTTCACCACCTCCCTCTTCTTGTTGATGACTACTCTCTTTTCCTTTTGATCCTCCTCTTCTACATCTGGAATAAAGCTTATCATTTCTTCTCATACTTGTAATGATCCTAAAAAGAACCAAAACACTGATTCTGATGCTGTGGTATTGGAGATAGCTGCTGATGCACTCTATGATTAGTCTGGAACAATTTCTTAAACAAATAAGACTGATGGAGCAGCAACTGCAACTGTATGTACAAAACTGCCAAGCCATTCTTCATCTTCACAATCATTGCAGTGCCTTAATAAAAAGTGAGCCATAGGTGACCCCCTCACTACTGACAAAAGCACAATGACAAAATGTGATCAAGAGGAAAGGGCCAGAATATTTCACACTCATTGGATTACTAATTATGCCTTTTTATAATAACAAGCTGCCTAATGTACTTTACAATGTGTAAAATATATTGTATGCCTGCAGTAGCCTTTTCTACAATCAAATGTCTTTGACAAGAGTTCAGATAATTTCAGTATTCAGTCAGCTCACTGTCATGCGAAATAAAATCACCTTGTTCTAGTACTTTTTCCTATATTGGAAAAGGTCCCCCACCTGCACCTTATGTATGCCCTTGAGGTACTTGAACATTTCAATCATGTTCCCCCCGACTGTCTCCTCTTCTCCAGTGAGTACATATTGAGGTCCCTTAGTCTCTCCTCATGTTTTGTGGTGTAAGCCCTGCATCATCTTTGTTATCCTTCTCTGGATAGTCTCCACCTTATCTATGTCCTTGAGCAGATGTGGTCTACAGAACTGAATGCAGTACTCCAGGTGAGACCTTACCCATGTTTTATACAATGCCATCACTACCTCCCACCTCCTGCTAGTGATACCCCTGCCTATGCACCCTAGCATGCCACTGGCCCTCTCTGCTGCCTTTGTTCACTGCTTTGACACCTTAAGGTCATCAGAGATGTCAACCCCTAGGTCTCTTTCCTCTTTAGTGACAGTCATCTCCCCTCTCCCAACCTGTAGCTCTTCCCAGGGCTTCCTCTACCCAGGTGCATTATTTTGCACTTCTTTGCATTGAACCTCAGTTGCCACATGTCTGACCATCTTTCAAGCTTCTCAGGTCCCTCTTCATTTTCTGCACCCTTCTGGAGTATCCACCCTGTTGCAGATCTTGGTATCATGTGCAAACAGGCAGACCGTTCCTTTCAGTCCCTCTGCAATGCTGTCTGTCCTTCTGCAATGTCACTAATGAAGACATTGAACAGGACTGGTCCTAGTACTGAACCCTGTGGTACCCCACTGGTCATCCCCCTCCCCAGATGGTACCCCATTTACCACTACCCTCTGTCTCCTGTCTGTTAACCAGTTACTAACCAAGTTCACCACCTTGTCTCCCATGCCAAGACTACCCATCTTGTTAATCAGCCTTCTCTGTGCCACGGTGTCAAAGACTTTGCTGCAATCTAGGTAGGTGACGTCTACCACCCCTTCCCGATTTAGTTCCCTAATCATCAAATCAAAAAAAATTATTAGATTTATTTGATATAACCTTACTGTTATGAATCCATGTTGCCTCAGATCCTGAGCACCACTGGATTCCATATGTGCCACTATCCTTTCTTTCAGCAGTGTCTCCATGATCTTTCCCACCACTGAGGTGAGGCTGACTGGCCTGTAGTTCTCCACCTCCTCCCTACTGCCGCTTTTGTGCAGTGGGACTACATGTGCCCGCCTCCAGTCCTCTAGAATGACACTCATGTTGAGTGACTCTGTGAACAGGGCCACAAGAGGTGCTGCTAGTTCCCTTCACAGCTCCTTTAATATCCTCGAGTGGATGCAGTGTGGTCCATGGCCTTATCCACCTTCAGCTTTGTGAGTTCTTCCAGAAGTTTTTCCATAGTGAATGGACAGGTATTCACCTCTCCCCTACTCCTTTGCTTCTGCAACCCAACTGTGGTCCTTGTACCTCCCCCTCCTTAATGAATACTAAGCAGAAGTATTTGGTCAGTATTTCTGCCATGTCCAGATCCCCCTCTTTACACTCTCCCTTCTCCCCTTTGAGCCTCACAGTCCCACATGGTTTTTCCTTTCTCACTGATGTACCTATAAAATGTCTTATCCCCTTTGTTTACAGACTGTGATAAGCCCCCTTCTGTCTGCACCTTTGCCCTCCTAACAGCCTTTCCTGCTTCCCTTAGAGTCTTAAACATTCAAGGTACACCTCCCTGTCCACCTCCCTTTTGCTCTCCTTATATTTCCTGAAACTTAGCCTTTTAGCTCTGACTTTTTCCATCACCTCTTTGGAGAACTATAGTGGTTTCCTTCTTCTTTTTCCTTTGGCCACTATCCTAATGCATTGGTTTGTTATATCCACCATGGCTTCTTTCAGTTTCTCCCATTGTTCTTCCACCCCCTCTATTACCTATCCCTTCCCCAGGACTGCTTGTATCCATCTACCCATTTCAGTGAAATCTGCCCTCCTGAAATCGAATACTCTTGCCCTTGTGTGGCTTAATTGTGTTCATGTCTTCATTCTGAACCACACCATGTGGTGGTCACTGGACCCCAGCTGCCCTTCCACCTGTATTTCTTTGACTCTGTTCCCTTTGGTCTACACCAGGTCCAGAATTGAAATGTTCCTGGTTGGCTCATGCACCAGCTGCCTGAGTCCAACCCCCAGCAGGGATTCAAGGCTGGCTGTGCTTCTGGCTGAAACAGCCATCTGGGTGGCCCAATCCACATCCAACATATTGAAATCCCCAGTAGTAGGATTTCACCTTTAGCTGTGATGTCATGTATGTTCTCCACTAGTTTCCTGTCTACTTCCTCCCTCTGTGCCGGAGGTCTGTAGATCACCCTTTTGCATATTGCTGTTCCATTCTCTGGCTCCAGGGTGACCCACATTACCTTGGCCTCCCTGTCTTCCCTGAACTTCTGTAGCCTTTATACCATCTCTGATGCACAGGGCCACTCCCCCACCCTTTGTAACCTCCCTGCCCTCCTGAACAATGTATAGCCTGGTACATTGACTTCTCAGCCATGATTAGCAGAGTGCCATGTCGTTGTTATCTGTCAACAAGACCTCCAGGTCTAGAACCTTTTTCCTAGGCTACGGGCATTTGTTAGCCTGACCTTCCATGTTTTACAGTCTGCCCTTCCTCTGCTCTTGTTATCCCTCTCCAGCATCTTCCGCCCACACCAGTTTGCTTTCCTATGTGCTCTTGCCCCCTCTGTATCACTTGTTATATATTCTTCACCTGCCTTCCCCTCCCTGCCTGTTTTAGCTGTTCCCATAGTCAACTTATGTTCCTGCATGTTCCCATGAGGGAATGTTCCTATGCCTCCTGACCCTCCTGGATCTCTCCCCTTGGCCAGTTTAAATGTTCATAGCTGAAGCATTAAAACTTCTCACAAAGGACCAAGGTCCCCTTCTCGGACAGATGCAGGCCATCCTCCTTTTATAGGCCAGCATCTGCACAGATCAGGCCCCAGTCCACTATGAATCCAAAACCCTCCCTTCCACACCAAACTTTCAACCAGGAGTTGAAGGTATGGATGTGGAGAACCCTAGCTTCCCCTGTGCCACAGACAGATAGCACCTCCAAGAATGAGACAGAGCATGCTGTTTCAGGTTTCCTGCCAAATTCCTGAAATCATCTTGGACTCTGGCTAACTCCACCCTTTTCCTAGCTAGGTCATTGGTCATCAGGTGGAAAATGACATCCAGCTGCTTCCTCCTAGCTTTTGCCATAGCAATCCTATGGATCCACTTCCCATCCCTCCATGCAGCACTTCCTGGAAGGCACTTAACCTTCCTCTCTGCCCTGCTATTGTTTAATTGTTTAATTAGTATTTCAGAAAGACCTTTGAGCGTGAGCTCTTTTACAAAGATTCCACGTCAGGGTGGACAATAAGACAATACACATATTCAGTGGTTACAGAGGCCTGATCATTAGGCATTAAAGAGTGATTACATGACAGTTAGACAAATAGGAGAAAAAAACTGAGCAGTTGTAATTGAATACTAAGCTATTTCTAATCTGTTGTCCTAGGTAGCACACCCCTGGAAACCTCCAAATCCATTGATAGACTATGGCAGAGTAACTGCATAGGGTTTAACGCTATCCCAGATAGCGAGAGGCTGGGTGACAGTGAAACAAAGTTGGGTTTGGAAACCAACAACAGAGAACGAGAGGTGGGGGATAGTGAAATGGGGGCTGTGATGGGGAGTAGCTCCAGAGGGCTTTGTCGAGTATGGTGTGTGTGTGTGGGGGGTTGGGAGGGCAGTACCAAGTGCATTTAAAGAGGACTGATAGCTTACTTATGCCTTTAGCTTGGCTGGAATGGAGCAGGGTTCTCAAGATAAGCTCTGCTGGGTGTTACCTTGGGGGTAGACCTGTCTATCAAGTGTGACCTGAGAAGCAGGTGCATTTTGAGTTAGACATTAGGTGCTGTTTGAGGCCGACTTTAAATTGAGACAGGCTGTTGTTTGTTTGTAATTTCATCGGGAGGTCATTTATCCAGAGAGGGGCCCGATAGGAGAAAGCATGCTGCCCTAGTGAGGTTCGACAGAATGGTATGGACAGTGCTCCATTCTTCCTCTGTCTGGTGATGTGTGTTGAGAGAGAAGCCTCAAGCAGGTTTCCTATACAGGGTGGGATTTTTCCAAGGAGTGCCTTCTTTCCCAGGAGGCAAGTTTGGTATTTGATCCTGTCTTTTAGGTTAAGCCAGTTTGTATGCTCATGCAGGGTGCAAGTATGAGTGTAGTGTTCTGCACACAGGGTGAGACAACATGCCTTACTGAGTGCAATTTGGACCCTTTTGAGCACTGTATCTGTAGCAGCGGCATAGACCACCAGCCCATAGTCTATCATGGAGTGTATGGAGCTGGAGACTGATATTCGGAGTGCTTCTGGGGTGAGGGATTTCTTATGCCTATAGAGGACCCCTATCTTTGTGTTTACCACTTTGACAAGGGAGTCTACGTGGTGCGTATAAGTAGGAGAGTCATCAATGGTGACTCCAAGGTACTTGAAAAAGTGCACCTGCTCAATCTGCTCACTAGCCTTGTTAGTGATTATGAGAGCAGCATGCTTGTGTTAGTTGTAGAGGCTGTATTGTAGCATGGCCTTGGTTTTCTTGTAATTTATTAGCAGCTTTTGCCTACTGAACCAGTCCTTGAATTTATTGAAAGAGTTCTGTAGTTCTGTTCTGTAGGTGACCCTAACTCCATTCCTTGTACAGTAGAGTCCTCCACTAGGAGAAGCTTTCCCCCCCTCCAGGCTTCCCTGCTTCCCTTCCCTGGGGCTCCATCCTGGAGGACCCTCCCAACTTCCCTGGTCCCAGCTTCGGGTTCCTGAGTGGGGTTTTTCTGTTCCTGCAAAACAGTATAGGAGTTATTAAGTGAGACAGGTTGGGGGATGTGCTTTTGACTCCCCTCCCTCACTCTCCTTGAGCCCACTGTAGTCTAATTACACCTCTTCCCTGGCATCCTTTGAGGTAAAGGTTGTGGACATAGATATAAAGAAGGTATATGGCAGCTTTAAAAGTTATGTAGAGATGTTGGAGCAGTCATCCAAAACTTGGTAATTGAAGTTAGCTGCCAAAAAATGTAAAGTAATGCACAGTGATAACAAAAAATCCACAGATGTAATATTACATCTATGGGATCAAGGTGGAGCGCTCAGGGGCTGGGAGAGATAATTAGCAATAGTTTCAAAATCTCTTCCTACCTGTAACTGTACCTGTATGGCATACCAGAAGGCAGAAATGATGCTAGGGTGTATCAGAAGGGGTTTCATGAGTGGCAGAAGGGAGGAGATACTGCAAGTCATTAATGTGACTGTACCTGGAATATTGCATACAGATTTGGAGCCTGCATCCAGCAAGGAGAGGAAAAGGTTACAGACTGTCATCCAAGGAGAGCAGAGTAGGTCCTATGAGGAATGCCTGCACAGTCTAAAAATTTACTTTCTTGAAGACAAGAAGGAAAGGTACATGATAGAAATGTACAGTTAGAGCAGCACCAATCAGGATACAGTGCTGTACCTGGCAATATTACTGGAAAATGCTGCAGAATGCTGCAGGGAACAATTTAATTCAATGGCAATAAAGCCCTTTTTTCATGCTATTCTCTGTGACATGTCTCTTACTGCAGTATGTTACTGCATTGCTTCCTGTCTGTCTCTGCTGCACATATAAGGATATAATGGGGAGGACTCTAAAGAGTCTTTCAAGCTGAGAAACAGCACAACCACAAGGACGGAAAAATTTAAGCTGGAAAGGGAAAATTCAAAATGTACACCAGAAAGTTTTTTTTTGTCACAGAGCTTGTGTTGAACATATGGAACAGTCTGCCCAGTAAATTGAAACTACTGTATATCAGGGTTTAAAATGGAGTGGGACAGTTTCAAAGGGTTATGAGTAACAAAAGGGAAACTGTTGGCAGGGAGGACTTTGGAGAGGCAGAGAAAATCAAGAAGCACATCAGGGCAGACTCAATTAACTCAGTCTTTTTCTGTCCATGTTCATCTGTGTATTTATATATCAGAAACTCAACTATGCAGCTGACTTGTCACCTATGGAGGGACTTCTTCAGGGTATCTTGTTGCCAGAAAACCCTATTCCTCTGGATAGTCTCCTGTATTTGCCATTCCTACATAATGTCCTCATGACCTATTCCAGAAGGCTGCATTTCCATTGTACCAAAAGCATTGTGTCCCTAATTGTGGCCTTACTGTCGTTCCCATTTTCAGAAATCTGTAAAGTGTCTATCCCAGTGTCAGTCCACGCTTTTACTTCCCATTACAATTTAACTCATCAGTTTTGTATGGATGCACTTTTTAGATCTGCTTACTGGAGAGCACATTACATTTCACAAACATCTTGAGTATGTCCCTCTTCCCATGTTACTGCTAATAGTTGATGCAATGTGTGTGCCTAAAGATGAATTCTTATTGTTACTCTAAAAGGATAGGATACTCACATATAACTGAGTTTCTTCTTGATGCATTTATCAATGGCCAAACAACCAATACTCAGCCTCCTTAGCCTGTGGTATTCCGGATAGAATGCTGTTCAGTTCTAGTTGTAGCAAAGTGTTTCTCCCTTAAACGGGAAAGATTATTTAGTTGGAAGAAACAACATGTACTAACTGGTGGTAGCCATGTGGTTGCAGTCTAAATCTGATTGGATTGTTCTGGTATCTAAATTCTTATAAGAGGAATTATACAGTGTGTGTGCCTATGGATGAATACATTTCGAAGAAACATATTTTCATGTGATCAATCTTTTCTTAACCACGCCCCAAATGAACTGTTATCATCTTACCTAAAACAATGTAATAAATTATGATTAAACAATATACTCCTTATTTAACAATTATTCATATCGGTAAGTGAGATGTACAGTGCTGTGTCCATCATTAACATTACACTACCAGTCAATCTGGCAGAGACATCAATGGTCAGCTGCAAACTACTGTAATGTACTGAGACAGTTTCCAACCTCTGTTTCTGTAAATGAAGACATACAGTATTGGTGAAAATATTCCAGAGCACCCTACAGGTGTGGGGGGGGGGTGACAATTTACAACCAGTAAGAGAGGAGCTACTGTACACTGTTTAGGGTGGTAAACTGCGGAGGCAGAAAAAACCTATGGTCACTTAGTACTATTTGAGTCACACTCTTCAACATTTATTCTTGCAGACTCAGTTCAGATGACATATGCTCATGAACTGCGATTAATTCATGTAGGGTGTCAAACAGATGAGGCACACTGATGAGTTCTGGTAGGACAAAACACATGTCTGTGTCTTCCGTTGGCACCCTTTGCAAACCTTGTGAGAGGTCTTTCAGCAACGTGCATTGCTGCTTAAATTTGAACCAGCATAGTATTCTGTGGTGATTTGCATATGCAGCCCATGATGCTTTGCACTATGTGGGTATGTGTGATTTTGTGTTTCTTTGAAATGTGGCTTCTTGGCAAATGCCCTTTGGGGTAACCATTGCCTCAGTGCTTGCGTGCTGAGGTTCTTTGTGTTTTAATTCATGTAGACACAGATGCCAGCATTTCAAGGCAAGTACATTACTTATAATAGCATTTAACAGGAAATAACTACATTGCTGAACTTTCAATGCCTCATCCTCATTTTCATTAATTCATCAGGCATGGGTTTGAATAAATAACATGAAATCATCACTCAGTTCTGACCCCTTTTTTCTCCTATGGTATGTTCATAGTAATACTCACTGGAGGTACCCAGCTGTGATGCCAGACGAGGCTATTTTTCTAGTGCCCCATCTGTGAGAAGAGTTGTGCTAGAATTTAATACATTTGTCTGCTAAGTGGTAAAGGTGAACTAGATGATAAGAGGAATCTGTCAGAGTTTTCTCAGATTTTTCTTCCAAGAGCAAACTCCCTTTGTACTGTCACATTGCTTTTTGACAACTGACTACTGCCATATTAAATTGTGATCTCTATGGAGCAGAATCACACACTAGCTCCATATCTTGCTCAGCATCACATTAGCAATATTGCATGCTCAGACTCATTTAAACACGTATCGTGTTCACTGCACTATAGCATTTTACCACAAAAATCAAATTTATTTTTTAGAAGACAGTTTTAATTCATTGGGTTATTGTGGGCAACTATCAGTACATGAATTGGACTGTGTGTGCACCATCAGTTAGGCAGTTCACGTGCTTTATCCCACAGTTGGTACTACCACCCTTATCGGGTGCCACAGAGATCAGATATGTGATCAAAGGAACTTTCAACCAGGTGAGGATTCCATCCTTAGAATTGCCACAGGGACTTGGTTTCCTTAGATTACAGGTACTCTAAGGGATGCATGATGTCCATAAGGTAGAGGGAACAATACATAGTTACATAGTATTTGCTGTCAGATAAAGACCCTCGGATTCATCTAGTTTGCACTATAGAAGCAAAATTATTTAGTCTCTCATCCTTCACAGCAGACCCTGCTTAATCTGCTTCGTTTCTTCCCTCTCTTCCTAGTTCTACAACCTCCCCGTGCCTATCCCTTGCATTTTTGAATCCTCCCACCATGCTTGAACCCACCACCTCTACCAGTATGCTGTCCCAGGCATCAATCACCCTTTCCATGGAGAAGTACTTTCTGATATTTTCTCTGAGTCCCCCCCCCAAAACAACCTCATATTGTGTCCTCTTGTCCTAAGGCATGTCCTTTTCTGAAGAATGCTTCCCTCCTGTACCTTATTTATGCCTTTGAGGTATTTAAACGTCTCTAACATGTCACCTCTTTCACTTCTATCCTCCAGAGTGTACATATTTAATTCCTTTAGTCTTTCCTCGTAGCTTATCTGCTGCATGCTCCTCACCATTTTGTTTGCCCTCGTCTGTACCACCTTAACCCAGTTAATGTCTTTCTTCATATGTGACCTCCAGAATTAGATGCTATAGTCCAGGTGGGGCCTCACTAACCAGTGACCTATACAGGGGGAGCACCACCTCCCTTTTCCTGCTTGTTATTCCTCTGCCTATTACCTCAGCATTATACTAGCTTTACCCACTGCCTTGTCACACTGATTTGCCACTTTGAGGTCAACTGATATGATTACCGCCAGGTCTCTTTCTTGTTTTGTGGGTGGCACTGCTACCCCTCCCACGATGGTACTTCACTCTTGAGTTCTTGTGTGCTATGAGCATAATTTTGGATTTTGTAGCATTAAAGTCCAGCTGCTATAGCCTTGACCAATCTTCCAGTTTTTTTAAGTCCATTCTCATTGTGTCTACCCCCCTGGGGTGTCCACTCTGTTGCAAATTTTTGTGTCATCTGCAAACAGACACACCTTCCATTCCAGTCCTTCCACGAAGTCACTACTGAAGACATCGAAGAGTACTGGCCCCCAAACTGACCCCTGTGGCACCCCGTTAGTCACACTCCCCTCTTTAGAATGTATCCTGTTTACCACCACCCTCTGGCTCCTGTGACATAGCCGATTTTGTACCCAGTTTACTACTTTTGACCCCACCCCAAGACTGTGCAGTTTGTTAAGTAACCTTCTGTGAGGAACAGTATCAAAGGTCTTGCTGAAATACAGGAAGGCTGCATCCACTGCCCCCTCCACTCCCAATCCACTTCTCCTGTCACTCGGGTGAAGAAATTGATCAGGTTTGTTAGGCACAGTCTTCCCCCTGTGAACTCATACTGCTTTGGATCTTGTAGCCCATTTGCAGCAAGGTATTCCACCATCCTTTCTTTAACTAATGTTTCCATGATTTTACACACCACTGGTGTCCGACTTACCAGCCTATCATTTCCTGCCTCCCCTTTATTGCCTTGTGGATCAGCACCACATCTGCCCTCTTCCAGTCCTCTGGTACCACCTCTGACTCTAGGGACCAGTTGAACAGGGCTTTTAGGGGCACTGTGAGTGCCTCCCTTAGTTCCTTCAGTATCCTTGGGTGCACCCCGACTGGCCCCATAGTTTTATCCACTGTTAATCTTTCAAGTCCCTTCATTATTCTCCCTTCTGTAAAGGGGCTAGTATCTCCATCCCTTCCGGTGTTTCTCTTACTCTCTATCAGTCACCCTTCACCCATTGCTTCCTTTGTAAATACTGAACATAAATATCTGTCCAGTATATCTGCCTTCTACTGGTCATCTTCCACACACCCCCTTCCATTTCAGTCGGATTATTCCTGCCTTGCTTTTTCTCCTTTCACTTAATGTGTATATCTAAAGAAGGTCTTATCTCCAAGCTTCACTGTTCTATCTATGTTCTCCTCTGTTTTTGCTTTAGTGCTCCTTATAGCTTTTGTTGCTTCCTTCAGCTTCTCCTGACAGGTTTCCATGTCCTCTGCTTTCTGTGTTGCCTTGTACCTCACAAAAGATAACCTATTTGCCTTGACCTTTTCTGCAACTTCATTGGAAAACCATAGTGGGTTTCTATTTCTCCTTTTTGTGGACACCTGCTTAATGCAATGGTTAATTGTTCCCTCAATTGCCTTCTTTATTGATGCCCACCTTTCCTCTACCTACTCTAGTTTCCCAGTCTGTGCCAGAGTTTCCTTGACACACTATCCCATCTTCCTGAAGTCAGCCCTCCCAAAAGCCAGGACCCTCCACTTAGTGTGGCATGTTTATTTCCCAATTCTAACCTTGAACTGCACCATGTAGTGATCATTTGACCCCAATAGACTTCCCCTTGTAATGTTGATGATACTGTTTCCATGTGACAGCACCAGGTCCAGAATGGCTTTTTCTCTTGTGGGTTCCATGTCAAGCTGTCTAAGGAATGCTCCCTGTAGTGCATCCAGGACTTCCCTACTTTTACTTGTTGCTGCAGCTGGGATCCTCCAGTCTTCATCTGCATCATTCCAGCCCACTTGAAAGGCCAAAATGTATAACTTTCAGCTTGGAAGATAGGAACACCCACACTCCATGGCAGACATCTATGGGGATCCAAGACATTAGGTCACCATATTGCCAGGCTTATTGTAATAACAAATCCCACAAAAGGTTATGCTGAAGGTGATGCAAATATGAAATGTTCATAGGTTCATTGGTTGTAAGAGTTTGAGGGCAAGCCATATTGAACTCATCGCCATGATACCTAATGGCGGAGAATAAATTTTTTGTCTCCCATATTCAGATAAAGTCTACTTTTAAATAGTTCAATGTTTTCACTTGTCACAATCTCCACTGGTAGTGTGTTCCATAAAGGTGGAAGTCTTTGCGTTATAAAATTTTTCCTATGTGTGGTGTTACACATTTCAGCATGCAACCTTAGTTTAATGCATAACCTACAGTAAATATGGACATGCCAGAGAGAACTGCTCATGGCACTTTCAGCATAAATGAGAAAATACTACAAGGTACTTTAAAACATTTTTCTGAGATCAGCTGCAGCCCCTCACTCTCTGCCTCATGATTGACACTTCCACCCTCATGAAAGTGATACTGAGCATGGCCCAGAATTAAAGGATTCCTCACCCATTAGTATTGCACAACTGGAGGTGTCTAATGAACTCAGCCCTAACTGCTAAAAGAGCATTGCAGATATTGTTTAACTCCATGGAGAAAAAGTAGATGAAATACTGCAGTATCCATGGCATGGATTGGCTGGGTCCTCTCTCTGACCCATGGTTCTGATGTCCACACTGCATGCAGTGCAATAGGATTGCAATATGGCTAAAGGAACCCCTGTTACAGTTGTTTTAAACCTATGAGATGCATAAGGCACGCAGACAAAGCTAAAGGTGCACTGAAGGCATGTGACAAATATATACCATCAGGGAGAGACTGCCCAAACTCCAATTGTGGACTGGATGAAAATTGGTAAAGAAAGATCAGGAATTGATTGACAAATCGAAAAAGATTGAGTAGTGCTAAGTTCTGATGAGAACGGTCCTTTTTATGAGGCTTCTTGGCATTTGCTGTACACAGAGCTCAGATACTGTATTTGTGAGATGCCAAGACTATCGCTTGTAACTAGGAGCCCTGTTTTTGTGGGGCATGGAGTTCTTGTGATGTGCCAATTGCAGTGGCCTTGTGGTGTGTGGAGTGAAGAAACATTCTGGATTGTGGGGCATGGGGATCTTGTGATTTGCAAGCTGTTGAGCCCTTGTGGTTTGTGAAGCAGGGGGCCCTTGCTGATCACTAACTGAGGAGTCCAGTTGTCTGAGGGAATTAAGGTCCTGATATCTATGTGGCAAGGATCATTGGATAGTGTAGTCAGGAGAGGGTACCAAGCAAGGAGGAAGTGATGCTACCCAGAAAGAAAAAAGGAGAGCATGAGAAAAAATGCAATAAGATCAGGGAAATGGACAATGAAGACTGCAAAGTGAAAAAAAAAACAAGTCTAGCAATGCAACCAGAAGGAAACGCAATGTTATCAAGAAGTTAAGGGCAAAAACAAGGGGTAGCAGAAGAGGTAAAGCAAGATGTGGAACTGCAGTAAGGGGACGCAGCAGTACTGCATAAGTTAGAGGAGCCTTGAGGGAATGAAAGTGTTGGCTCTTGAAGAGGTTGGGTGGAGGAGGTCATAAGAAAAAGAAAGTGTAGATAAACTGCAAACATGAAGTACTTAGCAGGCTGGAGTGCTACAGGACAAGGAGGAGGTCAGGTGAAACTCTAAGCTCAGAAGGCCATAGCAGGCAGGAGCAACAGAACAAAGAAAAAAGCAACCAGAGGCAGGACAGTGAATCTTAAGTACCATGTGTGCCAGCATGGGATTGAGGACCACAGCCAGGTCAGACAAGAAACAGCAGCAGCAGAGGGAATAGACAGATAAGGAGGTGCACAGGATTACAGGTGTGATCATTGTTCATATTAGAGTATGAACTGTAAAATATAGAATAATACTTGGGGCGGTATGTTTAATGAGAATTTTACACACACCTGAGGTGTTGGATGCTACATAAACCCCGAGAGTGAAGCTCAAGGGGTTTATTTAAGCATACAGCATCAAGGTTGTGTGTGTAAAATTTGAATTTTACGTGCCACCCCATATTTTATTTTATATGATTGCTGGGAGCATTTTTTTCACCACAGCAATTTTATAAAATAGATACACATCAGTGTGCAGGGGCGGTCAGGTTCAAGTGCAGTCCATAATTGGGTTAAAGTGGCTGTTTAAACATTTATTTTTATAAAGTGGCTCCTCCAAAAAGCAATTATATGGACAATGATTTAGTAAAAGTGGAAACATGTTCTACTGTAGGTAAAACAGATAAGGATAGCTAAGATGTGTTGGTGTATGACTTTTGTATGTCATCAAAAAATCTTAATTGTCATGTTATAAAAAGCCATGTGTAAAACACATGCATATATTTATTTTACCTATTTATATATTATCATGCATTACTTTGTTTTTTTAATTAATAAAAGTTGCTTTACTTAATTTATTTTCTTTATAAAAGTTCATCAACTTACTTCAGCCATGAAATGTGGGGCAGTCAGACAGTGTGCACTGAATATATATGATCTTGTTTAATTTTAATGAATGTTATCAGGAAACTAATACCCTTTAATTTGCAATAATTCACCAATTACTAACTCCTCATTAGTTGCATTAATGCTTACACATTACAGATCCTTCAACAGTGAAGAATTGTTTTTCAGATACATTTTTTTTTTTCACGGATTAGCTTATGGAATTCTCCCAGGCTGGCCCTGAGCATCCCACTTGATCCAAAGGCAGGCTAGAGCACATAATTCATGCAATGCCTATTTTGAACCATTTTAATGATGACTGCAAATGTCATCATGTCATGTCTGTGTTAGATGACCAGAGTTTATTAATAATTCATCAAAGTGCATGCAGTACTGGAGACTCTAATGTACTTTGTGTACTCATGTGGCATTCTCTTTATCCCTTAAACCATTCTACTCTTCATGGATCCACTGACATGAAATAAATTACTATAGGCTTGGCCAGTCACCTTATTAACAGCTTTTGTTGCAGTCAGACTCAGTATTAAAATATTCTCTGATATGGGTGTGCAAGTATTCTTTTTAGTGGCATTAATAAATATGGGAGGATCCCTGTTTCTTCATGCTTGTATGTAGCTGTTTGCTCATATCTTTGGCACTGTGTTTGCTTTGTGAGCCTTAATAAATCAAGAGTTTTTCAATTGTTTGGTAACCAGATAAGGTGCACTGGGCACAAGGCCCGTTTACAGGGGAGACCTTGGAGCACTGCAGCAGTTATGGGACTTGCAGTATGCAAGTGTAGGTTGTAGCAATCAAATCCAGGTCTGTCAGATGTGACAAGCTTGTTCACAGTTGCTACTCTAACCTCTAGGTTATACTACCAGCCCTTTGCATTTTGCTTACTCATTTTTCCTTCCAAGCTTGCACCTCCCTGTGAGTGACTCTCTGTTGTTTGAGTAGCTTTTTTGAATACTTGGTAAGTAGTTCTACTCAGCACAACAGATCTTCCACTAATCATTATTCAGTACAGGGTATTTCACAAAATATGTACAATATAAACAGAAAATGGTCTATCCATTATCAGGTGGTCAGGGCTAGTTTCTGGGCCACTCTGTCTCCAACACCATTGTGGCACAGTGTCAGTAGCTGGAATTTATGAAAATAAATCCGTCTGTTAAAGATGGGGAGGAATGGAGGCTGGGGATGTACTGGAGTTCAAGATGAGGTGTCCATTTGAGTAGCTATGGCCACCTGAGGAGCAGTATGCAAGCAATAATACCCAACAGGATGGGTAGTATTGGGCAATACCAGATCACCCAGGGGTGTAATGAGGCCCGATGCTGCAGGAGGAGGGCCTTATAGCCCCTGGAAGGTTTGATATTAACCAATATCATCCACCCTGGAGGGTAGTATTATTATGCTTACAAAATGGTCTCTTTGTTATACTATTACACAGAATACCTACAATTACGTAAAAAAAAATATAAACATTAAATAGAAATGAGAAAAAGAAAAGGTTCTGTAAAGTAGTCCCTTCGCTGCTGCACTTGGCAGTAGAGCCCCCCATGAAGCAGCTATTTCAGAATCCTGACATTTGACAGTTTGGAGGGATGTTGTATACCTCCATTTTTGCCGCTGTTTTGATCAGCTTCATTGTGATCATTTCTTTTAATATAGGTTTGAATTCAGACATTTGGCAGTTTTGAGCAATGTGTGTGCATGCCATGAGAGACAGAGTTTAAGTTACATAGGAAGTGAAGTGACTCGGGCAGGACAAGGCTGCCTGTAAGGCAGAGAATCATCAGCTTAACTGTATTTTTTTTTATGTGAACCATTAGCCAGCATAAGTAAAGAACAGGCAGGAAGGGGGGAGACAACGGGACATTAGCCAGGTAAACAGTCGTACAGGAGAGTAACACAGAATTGCCGACTGGGACAGAGAGCAGTAACCCGGTTAGTACAGAAACAAGCAGAGCTATCCCACTGCAAATGCTCCCATCAAAGCTGCAAATGTTTACCTGTCACTCATTTAGAATGGAAATAAGCAGAGTGGTCTCTCTAGGAAGACTAATATAAAAGGCTATGATGTACACCTTAATTTATTTTATTGTTTTTTTTTTTCAGAACTGAGACATCAGTACAGAAAAGCCCCAAATGAATTACAGTACTAAGCACATCATTTTATTTTACTTTTCCTAGAGTGGAACCTCTCTGTTTATTTCCATTCGAAAGAGGTTATTGGCAAACGTTGGCAACTTTGATATGAGAGCTTGCCTGAGATCTGTTACCAGTAAGTGAAAGAGATTGTTCTTTCCGGTAAGCAGATCTGCAGTTAAAGCGAGCAGTGTGTGTGTGTGTTGAGGGGCATTGTTCCCCCTAACATGTGATAACTGCACCATTTGTTTAGTTATCAATATAGGTGACTCTGTAGCACTGACATCCTAAATCATCATAAAGATTCCTATATTTTTCAGTGAGAGTGAGTGGTCTGCATGGGATTTGTTACTTTACACCTTCATTAACTGTTTTAAATGTTTTTATTGTTGGAAGCTGCCCTTACAAGGGTGAAATGGGGAAATTGGCCAACAGTTCATTTTATTTATTTATTTGTATTTCAGATGACACCTTTGAGCTGATTACTCTTTTACAAAGGTTCCACATCAAGGCACTAAGGACAATAAGGTACAAAACACAACATGATCATTACAATGGATCTTACAAAAAAAAAAAAAGACAAGTAAGGTTACAATAATAGCAGCCAAAGGCATTGTCAAGGAATTATGTTGTGAGTTAATTATACAGTACAAGTCATAGGCGACTCAGTGAAGCTTTGTTAGGAGTGGGTTAGTGGGAAAAGAGAAGGAAGAGTGGTGGTGAGGGGGAGGTATGGGAGAGAAATAGGGAGGAGGGGAGAAATAGGGAGGGCATTGCATTGGGTATGTGGTAGATGGGAAATAGCAAGGGAAGAAGAATGGGGGAGATGAAAAGGAAGAGGAGACAGAGTCATCCTATACCCAGTAATGGGGGATAGGAGAAGAGGAGGAGGAGCTGAGGCAGTGAGAAGGGATGTTTGAGGGTAGTATGCCTGGAGGGGATTATAAGAAGCAATCAAAGAAGGCACTAGCCATGAGGCGTTGATGTAGCTTACACTTAAAAGCACCAATCATTGCAATGTTGGAGATTTCTGTAGGTTGCAAGTTGAACCAGGTGGAGGCTCTGACAAGGTAAGAATGCTGAGCTTGAGAGGTCGGGCAGCAAGGTATTGTAAAAGCTAGAATGTCTGATCTTCTATTTAGGCAGCAGACATGCTGCTGGGTCAATATTGATTGGACTCCAGGGGGCATAAGGCCCCGTAATGTCCTCTTAGCTAGGATGCAGGTCTGGTACTTTAGCCTGCAGGATAGCTGAAGCCAGTTAGCCTGCTTGTAAATGTCATGTGTGAGAAAGCCGGGCAGCTGAAATAAGGAGTCTACATGCCTTATTAAGGGCTACAGCTATGCACTAGAGTGCAGTATCAGAAGCAGATCCATAGATAATGAGCCCATAGTCAATAGATAAAAGAGCTCTGGATAGTGAGGTTCAAGGCTTCAGCTGCTAGGCAATGTTATGCTTGTATAGTAGCCCTATGCGGGAGTTCACAGTATTAGTAATATTGTCAATGTGTTTGGTATATGAAAGGGAGCAGTCAAGGGTCAGGCCCAGATACTTAAACAGATCCACCCGCTCAAGGGCGATGCCTTTGTGGTTGTTAATTATGAGCACATGGTCCTTGTACTTGTGGGTTCCATGGAACAACATTGTTTTAGTTTTTTTGTGGTTAAGGATGAGTTTATGTGAGCAAAACCAGTCTTCCACTTCTGTGAAACTTTACTATAGTTGAGACTGAAGGGAGGTGGGGTCAGTGTGGCAAGTGAAGATTGCTGCATCATCTGCATACAGTAACATTCTGGCATGGCAGGAGGCAGGCAGATTGTTCAGGAATATGCTGAATAACAAGGGACCCAGGATAGAACCTTGGGGTACTCCAGAGCGGATTGGTAGGGATGACGAGAGGAATTCACCAATCCTGACCTGTTGGGTCCAGTTACTGAGGAAGCTTTGAAACCATAGGGTAGTTTCACTTGAAAGACCAAAAAGGGGTAATTGAGGAGGAAAATGGAGTGATTGACAGTGTTAAATGCCTTAGTCAGGTAAATAAAAGAGGCGCCAACTAACTGGCCCTGATCAAGTGCATGATGGATATGTGTGGTGAATTCGAGGAGTGCCGTGGTAGTGCTGTGCCCTTTGTGGAAGCCATGCTGCTGGGAACATTGGGCTCCATAGACAAGGCAACAAACGTAGCAGCAGTTGCCTTTTTGGACATTCTATTGGTCCATTGATTTCAGAACTAAACGAGGCAACAGAGACTGGAACTAGTTATTTCCCAGTCTCTGTTGCCTCATACTGGCCCAGCTGATTGGCTCTTTTAGGCAATTAGAATACGGATTTACATTTGCCCATTTTCTAAAGGGTTTTAGATTTTTTTTAGTCTCCCCAAACATTTTTTTCTGAATATCCTTCAAATAGGGAACATTATTAAACATTCAGATTTAAGTACTGTATTATTCATTGTATTCAGATGTTAATATTTGTGCTTTGTATATGCCAACTCTTTGATTCTTATATTCTTGTCTGAAGTGAGCAATACAGACGCTGCAAATTTTCAGTTCGTTGGCAAAGCTGGTGCAAATCTGCCATACTCATATTTGTGAAAAATTCACAAATTTGGAGGCAGAATTGACAACTTTACTAACAAACTTTTTCTTTCATTTAGAAAACCTCCCTTATTCACTCACTGTGCTGTGAAATCAACCCCAGCCTCGACGAACAACGCAAATACAATTATTTTACAGCCTCCCCAACATCACAGTACTGCAGCTGACAGCTGAAGTTAATCCCTTCCCCCCACCTTCCACCAAATACACTTCATGCACCTCCCTCAACCCAGTTACCACTGTCTTTTGTACAAACACCCAGAGTTCCAGACCCCCACCCAACCTCTCTCTGGTCCCCACTACCCTTTCCTCCACCAGTATCCAGAAAATCAGTAATGAAGCCATCCACTGGGACAGCAGAGCATCTGCTCTTTTCAGTAATGACTCCCCATCTGGTAATGGTGAGAATGAATCTTTGCATCTACTAAAACCTGATTGATTGACTTTCAACAAATCAGATTTTACTAGTGTAACACACACCCCCAATGGGTTGTGTACATAAGCTGGGAAAAATGTTAAATGTTGGGCCATCAATTAAAGGGTTAAATTTGCCTTTGCTGCACTGGTGGGAGCTCTGTGGGTCAGAGGTCAGTACTGGTGCACAGAGTTACACATTTGGGGGTTTAGCACCAAAAGGATAGAAGCCGAAGGGAGTGCCACAAGGAAAGCTGTAGGAGGCAGTGTAGGAGAGCAAGGCTGATTGCCTGCTCTTGGGGCCAGCAGTCATATGTTGGGCAGCCAAAAACCAGTCCAGTGGTGGACGTGGCAGCAGCCACTGTTTCCTGCTATCAGGTACCCACAGAAAAGCCATCCCAGTGGAGTCAATGATGGAGACGTTTGAGCCTGTATTCAACATGGCTCCTGTAAGAGCTCCACACTTCTGGGAAGACAAGAGAGAGAGAGAGAGAGAGAGAGAGAGACCGAGATGAGAATTCAAGCCAGAGAGAGAGTAGAGAGAGCCTTTGTGCCAGAGCAGATATGCCAACCTTGTTGTGGCAGCTCTGGTCGGGCAACAAGATATATGTGGGTCACAGCCATGCCCGTGTGTCTCAGATTGGAACCAGTTCCAGTGTGGGAAGAGCCAGTTCAGCCAGGGGGTCCCGTGGATGCCTAGGCTCAAAGCCAATGCTTGGGTCCCAACAATGCCCTCTCGGAGGGTGCAGGTCTGTGGGGAGATTTGTCTGTATGCCAGGTAGAGTCACTCACTATGGTCAGCCTTTATAGCGATTCAGTGTTTTGGAAGTGAAAAGAGGTCTTGATCCAGTGCGGAGAGAGATAGAGAGAGAGAGAGAGGGAGAGAGATATTGAGTTTTTGGGGCCAAACTGTGAGAGGGAGAGAGACTGCCCACTGCCATTTTAGGGCCTGATTCGGCCCCATGGGAATTGTTGCCTAACTTCACTAGTGACCAGATTGTCCCAGAAGATAGTCATCTGAGATCCATTTTGGCCACAATATGCATCCTCTGTCCTCCCTGTAAGAACCCCCACGATCCTGATGTACAGTCAGGTTGGTGGTGCTGCCACAACAGGGTTGGCATATGTGCTCTGGGGCTAAGGTCATCTTTGTCGACCTAGCAAAGACTTTTGACACTGTCTCCCACTTTATCCTCCTCCACTCCCTCTCTGCTGCAGGCTTATCTGCTGCTGCCACAAACTGGTTCCATGCCTACCCTGTAGGTCGGACCCAGTCAGTCAGAACAGCGGATTCCTTATCCTGCCCCCCTTTCTATTGACACAGGGGTCCCTCAAGGATCAGTGTTGGGCTGCATACTCTTCTCTTTCTTACTCAGATGACAAGGTCCCTTACACCTCTGTCCACTCCCCCACTGATGTAGCAAACAGACTGTAGAACGACTTCAAGCAATGTTCAGTGCTGGTTTTGCTCACATCAGCTTTTCCTAAATGTCAAGAAGACTGTCTTCATGACCTTCAACACTAGGCAGAGACTCTCTAGGCTCCCCACCCTACCCACTATCCACACCCTCAAAGGGAGGGTCCTTGAGATCACCTCCTCATTAAGATATCTAGGGGTTTTGCTTGACCAACACCTCACCTTCTCTGGTCACATGGACACCATCCTAAAAAAGATGTGCCCCAAGCTACGCTCACTATATAGGAACCGGAACTGCCTCCTCTCCCGGCTAGGCATGAACTTGTCCAGAAGATAATCCTCCCTATCTTTGACTACTGCAACGTAGTCTACAGTGCCTCATCTAAGACCTCCCTAGCCAGATTGTAAACCCTGTTTAACTCCTTATGCCATTTTGCACTTGACGCTCCTACCCTCACTTATCACTGTCAACTCTACCATACTTTGGCTTTTCCTTCTCTTGATAACAGATGCATCCTCCACTGTGCTAAATTCATCTCCAAATTCTGGTTTTGCTCTCTCCCTACTTATCTCAACTCTTTCCTAACAATCCCCCCTCCACCCACCCATTCTCTTAGGTCCTCTGATTGCCGTACTTTACGTGTCCCAAGCTGCACTACTGTCAGCCAGACAGCCTTCTCATACCACTTTCCTAAGCTATGGAATTCCCTCCCTCCCCAGATTCACCATTCTTTATCCCCTTCCTCTATCTCCTCTGCCTTACACAATTACCTATCCATGAACTGCAACTGAAACTGAGCTAACCATGTTGCATCATAAGGGCTGTAAATAGTTATCCTTATATCACACTTACGGACTCTCTGTCAACAGTGACGTAATGGAACATATATGCCAATCGTAATTTCTTGTTGCCTGTTACTGCTTGTTAAGGTATTTGTAATCCGATAATTTAATAAATAAATAAATAAATAAAAATTGTTCTCTACTTTGTAATGTACCCTCTGCATACTGGCACTAGTTACTGCTTTTGCTGTTTGCCTATGACTCACTTGTATGTCTTCCAATGACCATATATTGGCAATGTATACTGTTGTGTTGTTTATGATTTATTGTATGCCTTCCAACTCCCCTTTTCCCCGGACTCACCATGAGATGAGCAACTTGTTGTTGAGTGTTCCCTTCCTAGTGAAACTCTTAAATAAATAAATAAAAAATGGTGCCATGAAGATTGTTCATTAAATAGGATACCCCTGTTAACTTTTATACTTGTGTGGACTTCAGTTATTTTTTATGGGACTGTTTATATCTGCTAACATGATTTACATTTCAGCCTAGTACCAGACGATGGCACCCCCACTGTGGACGCTGCCAATGCCAGCCATCCCGCTAAGATACAACTTTTATGGTTTCTGCTGCTGTGAGTGCCCCCTACCCATTTGGAAAATTACCACCTCATGCCCCTAGATGCCTTGAAGGGAGGCTTACACTAGGAGCAAAGACTTCACCATTTATTCATTAAAGTCATTATGAGACAGGAGTCAACACTGAACAGAGGAGATGCTCTGCACCAAGGGAGCATTTTCTTTATTTGTAAGTTCATTTTGTGGGTGCTGGTGGGAGGAGGATTGGGGGACCAGAGGGGTGTTGGGTGTGTGTCTGGATGTTTCTGCACAAGACAATGGGACTCAGGTACTCTGGAGATGGGAGGTGGGTGGGGTGCATTTGGTACAGGGGTGGGGAAGGATTAACCTGAGTAGCAGCATGATGTTATCTGGGGTGGGCGGACGGAGGGGGTACCAGTGTGAGGTTAGGAAGGGTAGTATCCTCACTTTTCACACAACTCTTCTTGTTATTCACCAGGCAAACTGACCATTCACCAGGTGAATTTGTCCAATCCTGCTGGTGAATAACAAGATGAATTCCAGTCCCCAGCTCTGTGAATTTGCTGAAAGTTTCAGATTTCGTCATGGAGCAAATTTCAGCAACTTCATATATATTGGGCTAAGTTCCAGACATTGACAGAGTTTCTGCATTTTTTTTCCCAGAATTGCATGTTGTATTGTTTCATTATCATTGCAACAGACTGCCAATGGAGATAGTCTGTACGGAATGAATGGTGTGATTCAAGCACGGTAAGGATTGGCACGTGGGGCTGGTGAAGACAGAAGCAGAAGGGGAGGGAGGTATGGGGTGCTGATAGACCACTACTAGGGTCTTCAAAAAAAAATCAACATTAGACAGGTAGGGCTGGGCAGGATCGATGGGCCACAGGGTCTTTTTCTGCTGACAATGGGCCAGATTTTCAAAATGAAGTGGGACTACAGTTGTGGTCTGAAATCTCCACAGCTGCAGAGATTTGAATTTTCTGCTGTGGGAGATGTTACGCCTGGTTTCACTGTGTGTAACATTTTCCTGCAGGTGTGAGGAAAACAGCAACAAGCTGCCAGAAATCATGGAGCCATTCATAAACCTGCTCCACTTTTGAAAATACTGCAGCTGTGGGAAAAACTGTGGCTCCACAAGTGGCAGCCTGCTTGCACTGTGTTTCTTCCACATCTGCAGGATTTTCAAGTGTTCTGAAAATCCAGCCCAATGTCTATTTTTCTATACGTTTTGTCTGTGTGTTTGATTCTAGTAATTAGACTGGGGTCATGAAAGTGGACATGTCAGAGAACAGTGTTCCCCATGCCATGCTACTTTTTAAAGTTAAGCTTAAAATTAATGAAGCAAATATTGTTTACTTTTCGTTATGAACACAATTTTTGTCTCTGTATTTAGTTTTATTTTACAGCTACAATGGCCATGTTCATGACTGCAGATTAACTACTCTGCATACCTCATGTCAATATCTGTGGTGAAGCTGTACAGTACACCTCCCATATGTGTACCTAGTTTTCATTTGTAAGACTTCATTCCTCTACACCTTCTGGGTGTACACATTTTGGGTAGATGAGCATACCTACATGAAGTGTATCTAGTATTTTTAGACACAACAACTACATCTCTGACTTACAAATCAAGTGAGGTGTACTTAATTAGTATTATATTACATGCACATCAACTACACCTAAATTACTCAATAACTGGACTGCAGTTGAGCCAGATGTACACATCTCAGATGGTGGTGCAGTTGAGGTGCACTCCTCAAAATGTACCAATGTGTTCACCTCATTAAACCTTCATTGCGCATACTGTAAAATACATCTCAGTTAGGTCTGGGCACCTGTCTCACAGAAACATTAAGTTTGTTCTGGAAGTCCCCCCCAAACTTAGCATGTTCTCTGAAGAACAATCATTCTCAAAAGAACTGCCCCTTCCCAGAATGGGGAGACAACATTCCTAGACTGACAGGGAATTGGTGCTGCTCTGTGGCCCTCCAAGCCTGGAAGACCACTGATGGAAAAACATAGCTCCAAGGACTTGCCAACTGCTAATAAACTCCATGGAGTAAGTGCAAACAGTTGTATCCAGTTCTTGAGAGCCACTTCTGGAGCCCTTTTATATAAAGTGTTACAAAAGGCAGCTACATGAGACGTTCCCGGTGCTACCGCAAAATGAGAGACCAAATGCGTAAACAAAAGTGGAGCAACTCAGAAACCGACAAAATGATAGACCTGGGTGCTAGGTCCAGTTAAAAAAATCTCTTTTAGTAGTACAAACAAGCTGATCAGGACACACAGCATCCCCTCAGCTGTGTGTCCTGATCAGCTTGTTTTTACTATTAAAAGCAATTTTTTAACTGGATCTAGCATTCAGATCTATTATTTTGTCGGTTTCAGAGTTGCTCTGCTTTTGTTTATTCATTTGATCCCTTTTATATAAAGTTCACAGTCCACCAAAGAGCTGAAGCATAGGCGAGACAATAATGTTAATGCCTTAGTAGGTTCTGTCATAACTCACACATCGGTAAAGGAGCCCACCAAGCACCACACCAAGATGAGTAGCCTCCACACCTAGATCTATCTCAATACAATAAGCCAATGCAGAGTCAGACACCACAGGCAGCAAAACCAAAATAACAAAACATAAAATTCTAGTAAGATATAAAGTACTGCTATTACAAATGAAAGTATTGGTGGCAGCAAAACATTAACTGGAGCAGCCACTTAGAGCTGCTCCTCTCCAATGCCATCTTTCATCTTTCTCAATGGACCAGTGAAAGCAGGCCAAATATTAAATTACCAAAGGGGTATGTTTGGTTCTTTGTCCCAAAATGGCTCTCTAGCAGATGTAAGCAGCAAACCAAATAAAAACAACACAATAGCCCCCAATCCCCCATTGCAATAGTTGTGGATAGTCTCTTAGCCTACTGAATTCAGTTACTCCCTGCCATTTTCTGAGCCCTGTAAGGAATTTAATTCATTGAAGGGCGGTCTTCAAATTGAATATACTTTATTGAATTTTAAAACACAAACACAGTTCAGTTGAAATAGCAGTAAAGACTAACACCAACAAACTGAATATAAACAGAGCAAGTGAAACACAGAGAGTAGGGAAGAACAGAGTACCCTATGATATAAGCATAAACATTAAGTGTAAAGGAGAGGAGGGAAGGAGGCCTTCAATGACCAACCAAGAACTAACTCCGTCAGGCTTCTGGCTGCTCTGGTAGGTCTGGTCGTAAAATAAAGCCTCTCAAGATAACTTAAACTGAACTTCCCCTGCACCCTAAATAGTATTTTATGCTTTTCAAGCCTTCCAGTTCACAGCAAAACTCTGAGCAAACCAGACTTAATCCCATGTTCAATCCCTCCCTTGTGGGCAGGGTTCTTGCTTCCTAACACCATTTTATATTATTAGCTAGTAGACTTCCAGATGCACTCAGTGACCATAGGATAGTCTACTAAACGTGCAAAATTCTTCACCCAGAATCATCCAGCTCAGGGCTATGCCCAACTGGCTTGACATACAGGTGCTATTACTGACAGGCTAGTATCCCAGTAGCTACTGATTTAAAATGATGACCTCACTGACTTTCATTGCAAATTCACTGCTATCTTGGACAACCATGAACCTCTTAGTGAGGCCCCAGGGAAAGGTTTATGTTCAAGGTGTTTGGAGTGATAATGCCAGGCATAGAATTCTGGTGGAACTGCCATTCTGCTTCCAAAACGATTTTGAAAAATGGCATGAAATTTGATCACTAAGTAAACTGGAACAGTTTTATGTGAACTGCAGAATTCTTTTCTAAAGTTAATGTAACTGCAAAATTTCCATGTTTTTCTTGCACATAATATACAATAGGCTTCACTGCGAACTGCAATCATTTTAGTAATGATGATGTACTGTGAACTGTTGATTTTTTTATCAATTTTTCTAACTGGTAAATGAGAACATGCAACAGTATAAACTGAAACATTTTCCCATTTTCCATGAAAAAATTAGGCAGCAGTTTGTGATTTCTGCATATGCAGAGTTTTGGAGAATTTTTCAACAATCAGGAAATTCAATGGGATTCTGTTAGAGGTAGAACATCACAATTATCCCTGGATCTCTGCTGAACTTTCAGTATATGTTGCCATATGCTTTGTGCCTTCACATGTCCACTGGCTCCCCTGTGGACTTAACAAGAATAACCTCACCCTCCCTTCCAAATTCTGGATTATCATCCACCCTTTAATTGCTTCCCTCTCTCAGTAACCGCCACAATCCTTTACCTAAGTAATCCCACCATCTCTGACCCACCTCCTTTAATTAGTTTTCTATAACTGTACCCTCTCAATCCTCTCTTCCCTATTCCTCCTTGTGGACCCCACATGCTTTCTCCTCCTTGCCTACCTTTCCACCTACCATCACCTGCTACTACCCTGTGGTTTTAGATGATAAGAGTGCCTCGGTATGGCAAGTCCCCAATGGGCGACTGCAGGATAGAGAGCACTCTGAGGGTGAATCAGAATAAGGGCACCCAGATAGAAGAGTGACTGCTAAAAGATGAAGTGTACCAGGCAGTGTGGAAACAGCAGGACATGGGGTGCACACACCTGAAGAGTGAGGGTCATAAGAGTGACTCCTGCTGATGTGAAAACACAGCAAGCGCCCATGCTGTGGGTGACACCACTTGACTGCTGGGTACACTGGCATGGGGGAGGATGACAGGGTGCTATTCAAAGTGCCACTGCTGCATACAGTGCTACACAGGCACACTGCCTGCCACAGGCTACCCTGGCATCCCTCACACAAGAAAGGTGAAACTGTGTGCAAGGCCATGAAGGTAGTCATAGTGGCAGTGGGGCCCGTACTCAGATACCACAGCCTCATTCCGGGCATTCCAGTCCTGATACCACCTGCGGACCTGTGCAGACTCTGCCCAGGAGATGAGTTGCTCTGAGCATACCTCAGCAGGATGTTCCTCCTCATGGATGCACTCCAGGAATTACCAAATGCTGGGTGGCAGGCATTGAAAGCCCTGTGCCAACCCTTAATGGCATTGTTGGTGCTGGCAAGGCCCTAGAAAATCATCCCATGGTAGTTCCATTGGGTGATGGGGAATGCAGCATTGTGATGCCAAGACCACCCTGTGGGACAACCAATCTAGGTGTCCTTGAAATAGTTCATTATGGGCTGTAGGACCTCTTCATGAGACACCATAAACTCCCACTCCTACATCTCCTCAAAGACCACCAGCACATCATCCAGTGGCATAAAGGCTAGTGCCAGCAGCATACAGAGGTACAAGGTGAAGTCTGGGTCACCCGTGTACCACTCCAGTACCTCAGGGCATGGCTGGACCTTAAGCCAAAGAGCTTGGGAGTAATGAAAAAACAGCCCTGTATCTGGGCATCAGGGAACACCATGGAGACCCCACATCAGCTGGCCTGCTCAAAGTCCAGCAGGACCATGGAGGGGGCCCAAGGCTAGTCAGTGGATCTTAAGTTGCCCAAGCAACCAGACATAGGTCTGTGCCCTCTGTGAGTAAGTGAGGGCATACTCCACTGGCAGGACTGCCCCAGAACAGACTACATTGATGGTAAACAGCAGGTCAAACATTGCCAGGCAGGCTTTAAATGTACTGTCCATGAATCAGTCTGGGCAGTCTGCCAGCTGCTGCAGACCATAGTAGGTGGCATATACTACCAGCCAATCCCACTGCCTCCAGCTGTCATACAGCAGGAACCATGCCCCTCCACTGGTGACAGTGAACTCTTCGGGGATGATTAGGTCTGTCACAGACAAAGGGGTCATTGGCTATCCCTGTGCAATGTGCTGGTCCTTCTGAACTGTCCGAAGCAGTAAGAGCACACCTGGCAGACATTGCACCATGGCCTCTGGTATAACTGCAGTACTGTCCACCATGACCTGCAAGGTGCTGTCCAAGGTCCATCGTGCCCGGTCCCAGAGGGTCCCAAGTACCCACCACACTGCCACATTTAACATGTCGGGGGCATGATTTGGTTTCTAAATGTTCACCACAGCTGTGTCATCCACAGTATGGAGTCGTGCAAGGCAGTGGCACATATGGGCATTTGCACACCGCCAGTAGGACTTTTCGGGTCCTGTCTTATCTTTGCAGTACACATACCCATTGTACACTGCATGGGAATGTCTTTTTGGCTCTGCAGAAGGCAAACCACCATCCTGAAGTCAGTGGGATGATAGAGGGCTGTTTCCAGCTGCAGCCGTTTTAAGGGTGCGTCCTGCTCTGCCCTGTGCACACCTACCCCTGCCGTGACTGGTGGCCTATGATTACTGGTGCCATAGGCCCCCCCGGATGTCACTGTTTCACCCACAGCAATCACCTCGTGTGACCTGGCCCCCTGCTGTGGTGCTACTGTGTCCATCGATACTGCCTGCCTCCAGAGCCAAGGACTGCCCTGCCTGTCCTGTGATGCCTGTTACCAGTGAACCAGTAGAACACTGTCCCATGGGACTCATTTCATACCATGGACTACTGCAGGTATGTCACCCCATGGCTGTGCTGCAGCTATCCATCTGTGTTGCCCACATGTGTCCTCCCGGCCCCGGGGGGTTATTCCTCATTGCCCTGTCCTGTACAAACTCACCATCTCTGTTACAACTGCCGGGCATGCTGCGGTGGTCCCACTCACCTCCCACACCACTGCCGGTACTGTACTGCTGCAGGACCGCAGGAGCCTTGTTGCTGCATGCCATTCCTGGCCCTGCGCCAGCCTGGGACCCAGTCTTCTGGCACTTGCCTGCATGTTTTTAGCAGCTCTTGCTGTCACCCTTAGTTGGTCCATGGCTCTGTTCGCTCTTTCACTGTTAGTTGGCTTTTGTGGGCATTTGTCTTTTCAGCAGCACTCTCCCACCTTCCTGCGCTGTTGTTTAGATGCTCTTCTTGGCGACAACCCAACCCTGCTAGTCCTGTGGATTCTCATGCTGGAAAAGTGTAAAAGACCTGATAGGATTTATTCTAAACTTGTGTATCTCTCTCTCTATGCATGCTCTTTCCTTTCAAATCATTTAGCAACTTAATCTTTCTTTCTGCTCAAATGCTTTTGCTGGAGCTTGGAGAAGGTCCATAATTCTGTTACTTTAAAAGTGTGGTGATCACTCTGTTTCTGATTTCCTAAAACAATTCACACACATACCACTTGCTTATTTCTGTTAAAGGATTCATTTATAATTTGGACAGAAGGCACCTGCACATGCAAAGAATTCCATCAGGAACTTAACTATCTCCAACAATCCATTAAACTTACCTTGAAATACTCTGACACCGTTGTTAATGTCCAGGACGCCACAGTTACCATCAAGGATGGAACATTGCAGACCTGTATTTACAGGAAACCAACAAACAGACAAAAGTACTTACATAAAAACAGCAATCATGCTAGAAATACTAAAAAACCTGTAATGTATAGTCAAGCACTTCAATGCCACCATATCTGTTCGAGTGAGAAGGACAGAGATAAATACCTGGCCACACTAAAATACACATTTATTGGGAAGGAGCAATCCTCTAGAGAAAATCACAGAGTGCAGGCATGTGCTACATATATACTAAGACAATAACTACTACAATATAAAGAAAAGACCATCACCAACTGATTACTCTTGGTTGTCACACACAACCACGATCTGGAGCCCCTATGTAACATTATTAAGGACCTCCAATCAATATTCAACAAGAATGATACCTTGAAATGTAACTTCCAAGAACTACCTCTACTGTCTTACAAACAACTACCTAATTTATTCAATCTGATTGTCAGGACCAAACTTATATCTGACCAAAACAATAGAACACTAGGAACACTAGGTGGCACAAAACCCTGTAGTCATTCTAAATGTAGGACATGTGAGCACATTTCCACTTCATACTTTATCAAACTCCCACAAAGTAAGCAATTCAAAACATAGGGGAATTATACATTTGCATCTCGGAATGTTGTTTATTACATTCAATGCAAGAAATGTCCACAGACTGGTTACGTGTGGGAGACCAGGCAACCTCTTTAAACAAGAATGAACTCGCACAGACATGATATTAAAAGGTTCCATGTCATAAAGGTGATTGCCATTTGGCGATCGCCATTTGGGCTAGTGTACATCGCTGAAAATAAATAATGGCGATGTACACTCATGACGACTTCAAAACTGGTGACAGGAGTACATGATATGCGAGGGGCGGCACCTTCTGCACCCCCCCCAAAGACCCCTAATTAAAGATTCTCAACTCCAGGGGAGTGCATGTCGGGGTGTAAACTCAAAAAAAACAGCCCAACGCAAAAGCGATTCCTCCCCAGAACCGAACCCAGCAGCCTCTGGGCCCCAGCCTGCCACCCTACCTACCATGCCACATGGCCAGCTTAACAGTTGACCTTCACAGTACCTCCCACATACCCTCCCTCCCCTTCCACCCATCTGGCAGTGTGGTCCCTCCCCCCCATGCACATGTATACATATAAATATTGGGATCCGTCCTAAATCCCACCCCAAATAATCCTGCATGATGAAATCCCACCCCAAAATGTAGAAATACCAAAATACAGAAAGAAAATAAGACAAAAAATTGGCTGACTGAAAATCTAAATCCTGCATTAGTACATTGAAATAATCATAATAATGACTCACCACTGATTGCAGCAGCAATAGTAGACTCTCACTGCAGCAGCAGTAGTAGACTCTCATTGCAGCTTTACTCTTGAATCTCTGTGCAGCAGCAGCAGCAGCATCGAAAATTCATAGTTCAGTTAATTTATTCCATTAAGAGTTCAGTTTGTATTGTAAGCTTTAAAAAAAGACCACATACTTCAATGGCAGCATGATCGAAAATTACAAGGTATACTTAAATTCCATGTCACTTCCATTTTGTTGTGCTAACCTGCATGCCTGTATCCTCCTCCACACAATCTGTCCCAGGTGGAAAAGACATCCTTTATTTATAGTAGAAGGAAACTCTATTTTGCAAGCCTTAAAGCCAGCATGCTCAAAGTTGGTGATAATGTACTTAGGGGCTAGTATTAGGTCTGCCTTGTCTGCTAGGTCTTGTAGGTCTTGGAATAATCACTGATAACTGTTTTGGGACTTATCAGACATAACCACAAACACCAAAATACAATCCTCCATTTTTTCTCTGGCCCCACAGGTGCATGTAATAAGTATAGCTGACTGAATATTGAGGAAACCATCCTAAAAGTCCCATCGATTATCCAATATTTTGCTCCTGACAACTGCTCAATATTAGCACCTGTGCTGAACAGCAAGAAGCGTTCATTGCCCACAGTGGTATCTCGTAGCAACCACGGCTGACCATTCACTGTCCGCAACTCCTTGGACACACTAACCTCTTCAAGTGATCATGGCTTGGGTGGTCCATGCGTTCTTCTTGCCCGCTTTATCACCTGAAGCAATGCCTGTTTCTGTGGCATACTTTGGCTAAGTTCGGGGGGGACTGAGGACAGTGCATCTTGCACTAGTTGGGAAGGATTATCGTGGGTTTCTACAGCTCTCTGTTTCAGAGCTGACATTGCTTCTGCCTTTGGTGTATCTGCTGCATCTGGTTAATGGTTGTGTTCTTTATCATTCACCAGCAGATGCAGACCACTGCGAAGGACAGTAATCGCACGACCATGGCAGTTTAGGAACTTGCAGCTTTGACAACACCAGTAATTCCTTTCGCCACAAATTTTTTTGCTCACCAGCAAGTACCCTCCTATGCACAGCTTATTCCATTCCTTCTGAGATGGGACAAGTCGGCTCACTGGATACTCTCCATCTGGGATAGACATTGTTGTTGTGTTACTGAAAGCCATGTTTGGTAGCCAGGAGACCTATGTAGCTCAGATTACAGCCTTGCATCTTCACTATTTCAACAGAGTATCCATGCACCAGGTAACCATCACACCTGATGACCTTTTACTTTTCCATACTTTGAAACTACCATTGCTGATTTCATCAACATTTCTTCAACATTACTGTATTTTGTAGGTCGGGATTTTGAATGTATTGGAAAATTAGTGGTTTGGGATGTTTTAAGTGGTAATTTACATGGTGGTATTTTTTTAAGACTGGATTTAGTACCTAATCCATAAATATTCTATCACTGTATTCACTTAGCCCATATCCTGTTGTTACACTGCCAGGTAGCCCAGAACTCAGGCACTGTGACTGAGTCACCCTTTTTGCAGTTGCTCAATCACGGTCACCATGTTCTCAGGATACCATATTAAAACGAAGAAGACTGAAAAACTAGTGGGACAACATTTCTTTCAGTCTGATGACTCCATCTCAGTCCTCTCTGTCCTGGTTCACAAAGGACATTTTGAAAATACACAACAGAGACAAGTGTTTGAGGTCAAACTCATATTTCTTCTGAATATGGTGGATGATGCCATGAATGTGGATATTGGTTTCATGTCCCATTACACTATTTAAAGTGCTTCTGCTTCTTTCTGGTTTCAGGCACGACACATGGACAGATATTTGTTTTATATATTTCTAATATGCTTATATATAAAATGGTTGTATCTAATCTTTATAGCTGTATAGCTATAGGTTTGATTTTAACTGGTGGGTGGCGATTTCATGAACATTAGTTTCATAGAAACAGAACTGCTATTTCTAGTACTTTAGCACACACACAGAGATGCATGCACACACACACACATGCACACATATACACGCACACATGCACATGCACACACATGCACACTCCCCAACCTAGCATCAGTAAGACATTTAACATCAGATAATTTATAGACCTTCTACATAGTAGGATCTACAACTACAGTACAAGTTGCATTAAACTGTCCCACCAATGAGATGGTTAATCATTGTTTTTTACAGTTGGCAATGAACTGGCAACTCATACTGCATTGCTTTTTAACATTTAATCAGCTCAAGGGCAATGTTTATAAAATGTTTTTGCTACTCAGTTGGCATGCACATTAAGCACAATCACAATGCAATGCACCAGGTAACCATGTTGATGAAATCAGCAATGGTAGTTTCAAAGTATGGTAAAGTAAAAGGTCATCAGGTGTGATGGTTACCTGGTGCACTGTTAAGTTATAACTCTTAAGAAACAGTTTGTGCCAGATTTTGTACTGAATCCAGCAACACTTGTGCAACTCAATCACAAATGCTAAAGTAACTCATTGGTGGAACAATTTAATGAGATTTGTTCTGTAAACAACATTCCATTCTGTGACATTAGACCTACACACTCCTATAGTTTCAGGGATGTTTGTGTATATGTTTGGTTGTATTTTCATACTGAGGTGCATACTAAGACAGGACAGGGAACTGAAGGCAAGATGACCATAACGAGTCCCCATCCCAGAACCATTAACTAGCACAGTACTCCCTATCCATAGGCCAGTTATCCAACCTGCACTTAAAAATGTGTTTATTTTTGCTAATAACAATATTTAGGGGTAGGTTGCTCCAGTCATTTACCACTCTCTGGGTATAAAAAAAATACTAGTGTTTATTTTAAATCTGAAGCAGTGTAATTGGAAGGGATATCCATTTGTTCCCATAGCATCTTGTTTAAAATCAAAGCCTATTTCTAGAAATAAGAAGAGGTCATTTATAATGTCCCAAACAAAGAGAATGTTGCCTCTGAGCCTCCAAGTCTTGAGAGACATTAGATTCAGGGAACATAGCCTATCTTTATAGTCCATGTTTCTTAAGCCCTTTATGTTCTTTGTGACTCGCCTCTGGATTCTCTCAAGCTGCCTAATGCCCTCTTTTTTGTACGGTGACCAGAACTGTGAGCAGTGGTCAATGTATGGCCTGACATATGATCTATATAGTGGAAGGAGAATTTTTTCATCTCCAGATCTTCTATTGTTTTTTTATTGTCCAAATAATTCTGTTAGTCTTACATATAGTTTCATTTGTTTGTTTTGAGAAGTCTAATTTGTCAGTAATATGTACCCTAAGGTCTTTCTTGAGTACTTTTATTGACAATTTACTGTGCCTAAGTAATAGCTATGTTTGTTGTTGTTTAGACCAAGATGCATGATTTTACATTCTTCTAAGTTGAAACGTATCCCCCACTTATTTGATCACACAGCAATATTGTCCAAATCTACTTGTCTAGTTTTGGTCTCGTCTGTGGTTTTACATGTCCCCCCTACTTTTAGATCACCTGCATATTTAATAGACTCATTAATTAAGCCATCTACTATGTCTGCAACAAATACACAGACGCTATAAGGACCTAGTACCAAGCCCTGCAGCACACTACTAGTCATCTGACCATTTCTTAGCTAATTTCTTCTCTACTCTGTCACACTCATATGTAAAATGTTTTTTTCCTGTAATATTGCACTGAGCTTTTCAAAGGGAACTTTTTTAAGGAAACTGACATTTCTTTCAGAAGAAAAACTTTGTGAGTTTGTAAAGCTTAAGGATAGTCTGTAAATCTCTGTTGGCCCAATAAAAGGTATCGATTCAACTATTTTGCACACTGCTTCTGGGATTCTAGCCCTGTCTCCCTTCCTCCTGCTGTTGCTCAATAATAGGATAAATGAGTAATCTCCCAACTCTCCCCTTTCTTTGAAACTTCTTCCTTCCTCAGTACATTCTAGTTAGGTTTCAGAAAGTCCCACTGCACTGTTCACTTCCATCTCATGCTCAGTGATTCCAGTCTGGAAAGAATGGGTTAGGACATGTTTACTGCAGAGTTATTTGTTGACTTTATAAAGACTTTCAACACCTCCACATGGTCCTACTTGACAAACTTGCTAACTCCAGCCTCTGTTATCTTGCAGTCAGGATCCTTAACTTTTACCTAAAGGATAGGTGTCAAGTAGGGTATGTAAGAGACTTACATGCCTCCCTCTCCCAGTTAGGTCAGCTGATCTTCCCATGCTCTGGGTACCATCCTGTTATTATCTTTTTTTTCATGGCTTCCTCAATGCCTGTCTCATTGAACATTCACATGTACAAGAATGACACACTGTTCTGTGCCTGTTTTTTGTGTCTGTCTCCTCACCTACCAGATCTGAACAGATGCATTGATACCCCTCTGTGAATATCTATTGTAAATTATATTCTTAAAAAATACCAAAACAGTATATGCATCTTTCATATTGGGCACTAAGACAAAACAAATTCTGTACCACATTTCTAACAGCCTTTTAAGGTTAAAAATATGTTTTCCAACATTAGTGGAGGGTGCATGAAGAGGAGAATAGCATGCTATTATAAATGAAAAAAAGTTTTTCTCAATTTATAATTTTTCCTTACTTTGAGGCTACACAGTAGTTTGATACATTATGGAAAAGTATAAAAATATTCAAATACTTTTAAAAAGATGTAAGTAATTTGCACAAGAGTTGGTTTATTTAGAAAACTGTATAATTAAGTAGACAGTCATTTATTAATATATGCTTGTTTTTCAATAGGTAAAAAATGCATAATCCCCTGATGAAACCTAATGTTGATAGGTGAAATGTAGAGCAATTTTGCCTATATGAAATATGCAATAAAAGACTTTGATAGTAATCACAAATATTTGGAGTCATGGCTGCTTGATCATATGAATGCACTCCCCCCCCCTTCTTTGTTCCAAGATTACAGTATATCCACAACTTGCACATTACGCAATAAAAGAATATGATCATGTTCATCTGAATTGACCTAGCCTGAGTGAACCCACATTATCTGTCATACTGAAGTCTCTTTGCACCCAGAAAATCCACCAGCCCTCTTTTATTAGGGACTCTAGCATCCACCCCACTATGGATGTTAAACTAACATGTCTGTATTTCCCAAGATAGTACTATTTCTTGTATCCTAGCTCACCCTAGCTCTTGTACAGTGGAACTACATTTACCATCCTCCATTCCCTAGGTACCATTCCAATCTCCAGTGACAAGTTAAAGAGCTCAACTAGTGGCTCACCCTCTTCCCCCTTTGCCATGACTACAGTGTCTGGTAATGGCCCTTTATCCTCCACAGCAAATACTGAACAGAAAAAATTATTCAGTATGTCTTCCTCCCCATAATAATAATCTTCCTACCCTTCCCCCTTTTTTCGCACTGATGATTCCCTCTTTTGCTTTATGTTTCACACATATGTAGCAAAAGAATGCTGTATATTATCTCCAACCATCATTCCCTTTGCTTTTCTCAGTTTCATGTCAGACATTGCTCCCCTCATAGTCTTGCTGGTTTCCTTAATATTACTTAGATAGTACACCCTAACTCCTTTAGACTGGCTGTATTCTTACTTACTGAATCTCTTTTTGTTTCCAATCACAGACTTTCCTACTTTGTGTGTGAACCACAATTTGTTTCCTGCCCCTCCTGTTTTTCCTTACTACCTTGATACAGTGATCTGTGATCCTCAATACAGCTTTCTTTATCATTTCCAATTTCTTTTCAACCCCTTAACTGCCATCACCCTGTCCTGCTTCTCCTGCAAAAACTTCCACATCCTGCCAGTCCAGGAGCTAGATTCACAAAACATCAAAAAGGCAATGCAACATTTTGTGTTGCACTTTGTATTTGCCCAGTGGTCCAAAATTGCTATTCACAGTTGGATAGTGTGATGTGCTATCTGACTGTGAATAGGACTAGTCTGAGGCTGCAGTAATTCCCATACTTTTAGCACTACCCCACTAGCGCTGTCCTGACAGGTAGCCAGGAGTATGGCCCCACAATGAATAGCACAGGTGTGGTATACCCAATTGACAAAGGCAGCCATGCAATGAGCCCATTAGGCATGCAAAGCACTAGGTGGCATTTGCTTGCCATTATGGGCTGATTTGCATAGGCTGCATGGAGCTTAGTGTGGCTCCCCAAGCCCCTGCCCCATAAGCAGTGATAGCTCCTGGTTCTAGTGGCCCCCCATGATAATCAGATCATGTTATAAAACTTAATTTCCCTGGTGGAAGTGCCCCCCCCTTAGTTACCGATCATCATTACAATGTTTAAAAAATTAATTTCCGTGGTGGTAGTGATTTCTCCCCATGATTGCTGATCGCCAGACTGATATATAAAAACAAATTTCTGTGGTAGCTATGTTTCCCCACATGCTGGTCATAGATTGCCACCCAATATTAAAAATATTTTTTTGAAATTAAATCAACTTTATTAAGTTTAAGTGTACATCCATCAACTGTATAAATATACAGGACACTGAAACATGATACCAGTAAACTCCCCCACCCCAACATCCCCCCCAATGGAGTGTGTAAAACAACCCAGCAAAAAAGCCACGGAACCAAACTATAGGTAACAATGCCACAAGGTAGACATAAGTCGAGGGGAATAAGAGAGAACCCAGGAGGGAGCTTTAATTCAGATAAAGGGCTTAAAACTTTGCCCCATTTCTTGTTGAAAAGAGGCAACCTATGGCAAATGCTGGCAATCAGGTGCTCAGTCCAGAGACAGAAAGAGAGCTTGTGTAACCATTCATGGTATAAAATGGGTGATTGATTCAATTGGTGTTTAAGGAGCCACTGACACCAAAAGTGCTACATTGCAGAATCCAAATAAGCATACTCCCAGTAAATCTCATACAAAACTTAGATTTTTTTGTTACTTGGTTTTAAAGTTATTAGCCATTTTGTAACTTTAATTGCACTACCTGTGCAATAAAAGCACGTGTCAGTAAAGAGCTGCTGATGATGTCATGTAGGGAGCTCAAAGTCTAGTAATGACTGTCAGCAAGCTTATAAGATCCATTTCTCCAAAGTTGTAAAGATCATGTGAAATGGTTTTCACACGGAAAACAGATGGCACCAGTCAGTAAACATTGCTATAAATACTATATAAGTTCCAGGTTTTGTAACAAAGTTGATAAAATGGTATTATTTAATGCTGTTTTTGTGTAGTCCATTTCATAAGGGTTGCTAAGGGCAGGATTCATGAAACTTGGGAAATACCCTCAGCTGCAGGTAAACATCGACACAAGTGGGTTGTGACTTACAGATCTGCAGGTTACCCGCAGTGGTGGGTATTCACAAAGGTGGAGTTGGATTACGACTGGTTCCACAATCTATGGCTTCTTGCGGGTGGTGTCACCGGGGAGATGGCTGCAGCAGTGGGAATGGGCTACGACTGATAGAAGCAGCCATAACACCCTCCACAACTGATGCTGCTGTGAATCACTACCGCCACAGCTGTGGGTGATTCCAGTGAGCAACAGCAGTTGTGGAGTGGAACTTGGAAAATAACATGTCATGAATCCTGCCCTAAGTCAGCATGCCTTCAGACTGCTGAAGCCAGTTAAGAGTGCTACTAATTTTACTACTGTTTGTCATTGTCTGCTTTATAATATATTTTAATAGGGGTCTTATATGTGTTAATTCTTACTAGGGGTGGAAGTGTTAGCTCTGGTAAAATGATCATTGTAATTTAGAGTAGAACATAGATGAGTCTGCCCCACCCCAATTAACAAGGAGATGGGATAATTGTTTTAAATTGCCATTCTTAGAAGTTGCCTCAAATGATTGATAGGTGTGAATGAGCTCAGCCTTTCATCAGAAACTTATTCTGTCTGCAAACCTCACAGTGTGCTATGATCCAGCATTCAGCAAAAGGACCTCAATAAAAAGGCATCCAGACAAAATATTGTCAGTTTTGTTACAAAGTTTTTAAAGCAATGTTTACTAACTCATGCTGCCTGTTTTACTTATGAAAACCATTGCACATAATCTTTACATCTTTAGAGAAACAGGTCCTATAACCTTGCTGACATAGAATAATAAACTGTAAGGTCCCTAGATGACATCGGCACCAGCTCTTCACTGGAATAGGCTTTCTTTGAACAGGTAGTGAAATCAGGGTTACAAAATGGCTAATAACTTTAAAATGAAATAACACAGAAATCTATTTTTTGCTATGACATTTACTGTAGATATGCTTATTCTAATTCTGCAGTGTAGCACTTTTGGCCAGATGGCGTCAGCAGCTCTTTAAGGGATAGTTTTTTTGACAGCCAGGGAAATAAGATCCATGTGGTATCTCCTTTCTGACCATGACTTGAGTGTAGTCACCAATAATGCATATTTCTGGAGTGAAAAGCCTCCTAACTCCAGTAGGGGATCAGCCTGTTCTTCGATTAGCTCCCACAGAGGTGAGATCTTTTCACAGGACCACAGTACATGCAATAGTGTGCCATCTGCTTTGCCACACCTGGAACATTTGGGTGAGGGGAGGTGACCCATCTTAGCTAATTTGACAGGGGCATAGTACATATTGTTTAGAATATGATATATTGGGTAAGTCTTAGTCAATCCTGAGTTATATATATATATATATATATATATATATATATATCTACAGTATAAAGGTCTTTTCCAAATATGAGCACACTTGAATGTAAAGTCTGGCATCAAGGTCTCCCATACCCTGGAGACAACCAGCAGAGAGGGGTGGAGGGTGGTGAGTAAACACGAATATAAACAATATATCCCATTGGGTTTGGTTGCCAGATCTTGTATCTGAGTCAAAAAGTTACCTGGTTCAGAAGCTTTTGTAGTGGGACCGAACTGTTGCAATATTAGATGCCACAGTGGATAAATTTTGAAGATACATGTGGAGCGAAACCAAAAGTTCGTTAGTAACTCCAGAGAAGAAAGAAGCAAGTTCTGAGAGTGAAAATCAGACACCCTGGCCTCATGAAGTTGAGGAAGCCAACTGGGAACAAGCAGGTTATCTCAGATCTTAATATTTAGGTTAGAGAAGATAGGTTGGAAGAGATCTTTAGAAGGAAGAGCCTTTAAGAAAGTGCAGATTTGTGAAAAAACTTTTATAGACACACCTATTGGGAAAGAGTATAGCAGCACTGGTAGGGATTTCCAAGGAGAGAAAAGAATAGTGGAGGGAGAAAGATTATGGGTAGAAAGTAGATGGGATTCTATCTGCAACCAGACAAGAATATAGTAATCCTCGGTCAAAGCTTGAAAGGCAGAAAGCCATTTACAACACTTATGAATATGACTGGCCCAGTAATAAAATAGAAAGTTGGGTAATCTAAGTCCTCCCAGCTCTTTAGGGAGCCCTAACTTGAGATACGAATGCTTGGGGATGTCATCACTGGGCCTTACACAGATTGTTACAACTACTACTCATAAACATGGCTACTCCCTTGACCTAGGTTTTTCTCCTGGGGATCGAAGCCCCTGATGTGGAAGTGGAACCTGCTGGTTGGTCTGATCATTACACAATGAAATTCAATTTTTGCGCCCCCCTGTGGAGATGGTCAGGTATTGTCCTTTACAGGGTGTGAGCCCTGAAGGCCTAGCGGCGGTGCTTGACCTATCAGATCTTCCTGTGGCAAGCAGGAATCCTGAGGCTCTGGTTTTGGCCTATAATAAGGTCATTGCCACAGCCCTGGGCTCTGTCATTTATGTTCATCCTCTCTCCCTTTGCCCTTAGTCTCCATGGTTTGACAGGACCTTGAGGGAGTTGCAGCGACTCAGATGAAGGTTAGAGATTTGCTGGTGGAAATCTGCCCTGGAGGCCGACCATCTTGGATTGCTAGAGCATCATCAGCTCTACCAGTCAACAATTGCCCATTAGAGAGCAGAGTTCTGTCTTGGGAGATTGCGGCTGCTCAGAACTGACCAGCTCAGCTCGTTTGAACTGTAGACAGGCTGTGCGACCCAGCCTGCCTGAAGGTGCAAAGATCTTTTTTACAGCTAGAGTGTGAGGAGCTCGCTTGGTTCTTTGCCGATAAGGTGGCTGACTTCAGGGCACAGATCCATTTGACACACTCCATGGGGGCTGCTAGTGATTGGTGCTTGGTCACTGTCCCTCACTTCTCCTGGAGTACCATTGACCTGCCGGCATTAGTGGATGTCATGCAGATTATCCAGGGTATGAACCCTATGTGCTGTAGTTTGGACCCGGGCCCAAAGTCCCTTATTATGGGTAGTTATGACTTCATTTGCCCAGTCCTGGCACAGACAGTCTGGTGCTCCCTTGAGTAGGTGGAGTTCCGTAGCTCCCTGAAGTGGTGGTGGTGACGCCCCTCTTGAAGAAAGCTTCTCTGGACCCAGACTGCCAGGCCAACTACAGACCCATCTCTAATCTTCCCTTTGTGGGGAAGGTGATTGAGAAGGTAGTGGCTGTACTGCTAAAGAACCACTTGACCATTCATGACATCTATGAACCTCTCCAATCCGGTTTTTGAAGAAGGCATAGTACCAAGACTGCGCTGGTTCAGGTGCTCAATGATCTCCTGATAGTGAGAGATCAGAAAAACCGGTACATCTTGGTACTTCTTGATCTCTCCTGAGATTTTGACACTGTGGACCATGGGGTGTTGCTTGAGTGTCTGAGGTTCATCTGTGGCATGACTAGTACAGTCCTCATGTGGTTTAAGTCCTTCCTCACTGGCAGAACTTAGAGGGTGGTATCGTGGATTTATTCCTGCTACTCTCTCTCTCTCTCTCTCTCTCTCTCTCTGTCCTGTGGCATCCCTCAGGGCTCAGTAATGTCCCCCATGTTGTTCACGGTGTATATGTTGCCCATCAGAGACATTGTAAGATGGTATCGGCTGAGGTTTCACTGCAATGCTGATGATACCCAGCTCTACCTTTCTTTTGCACCTGACCAGGATAGTACACTCTCGGTATTTAATAATTGTCTCACAGAAATCCAGGATTGGATGAATTCCAGCAGGCTGAAGTTGAACTCAGGGAAGCCTGAGGTAATGGTGGTGGGTCCGGGTCACCAGATAGGGGCGTCGGGGCTGGTCAGCCCATGGTTTTTTTTCTGGGATGCTCCCAGCTTTTCATCTCTGAACTGGTGCGTGACCTAGGGTGATGCTTGACAACGGGCTGACACTACAATCTCAGGTGTCGGCAGTCGTCATGTCTTCCTTTTAAAATCTTAGGAACATCGCTAGGATCAAGCACCTGGTTCTGTCTGGGGGCCTCCCTATATTGATCCATGCCTTTGTGACCTCATGCCATGATTACTGCAACTCTCTTTACTTTGGGCATTGGGGGTTGATATCCGCCACCTGCAGCTGGTGCAGAACGCTGTGGCCCGGTTGTTGACCGGGATTTCCTGGACATGCCACATCACACCGGTGCTGCGCGAACTGTACTGGCTGCCAGTTCAGTGGTGGATCACCTTCAGAATTGGTTTACTGACTTATAAAGCCCTGCACGGACTTGGCCCTGACTACCTGAAAGAACTTATGTCTCCTTACTGCCCAAGCAATTGCTCCGCTTGGCTGACAAAGGGTTGCTAGAGATTCTAGGTGTATCTTTGAAATCTTCTGGGGCCCAGATATTTATTGGAATTCTCTACCCTGTCAGCTTCAGGAGTGTGCGACCTTGGGGGGTTTTAAACAAGCCCTTAAGACCCATTTGTGGAGCTGAGCTTTTCCAGAGTTTTAAGGTTATTAACTGGATTTTACTGAAGCCTATATACATTACTGTTTTATTAATGCTTCAATTTAATGTAATGTGCCTTGATATTTGAAAGGTGCATAATAAATAAAGATTTATTATTATTATTATTATTATTATTACTATTACTATTATCTAACCAAATAAAATATGTAACTAGTGAGTGGATGCGCTTGAAGAGGGAGAGAGGAAGCCAGATGTTAAGCATGTTCAAAGGATAGAAGAGTCTAGGAAGAATATTCATTTTAATAATGTTAATTCTACCTCAGAGCGAAATTGGGAGATTCTTCCAACTTAGTAAATCTTGCTGTATGATGACAATTAGATCCTCCAGATTCTGCTTCTTCATGAGAGAGGGATCAGTAGCTAAAGAGATTCCTAGATATTTGATAGACCTGGGGGTCCATCGCTTGCCAAAACCAGAGAAGTCCTGACTGTAGACCAAATGATTAAGGGGGAACATTTTGGTTTTCTTGCAATTCAGTTTGTAGTTGGAATAGTGACTAAACTGGTCAATCACTTTCAAGACTTCAGTGAGGGAGGCAGCAGGGCGAGAGAGATGCAGTAGGATATAGTCCGCATATACTGAGAAAGATAATGTCGAGTCACCAACTGGGGTGCCATGTATATTAGGAGAGGCTTTGAGGTACCTAATAAGAGGATCAAGGTATTAATTAAAAAGGAAAGGGGAGAGAGGACAGCCTTGAGGGGTACCCGTGTGTAAGGAAAAAGAAGAAGAGAAGACACCATTGCAGTATATTTTGGTGGATGGGGAAGAGTAGATTATTCAAAATCATTGCAAGAATGTGGGGGGAGTCCCATCTTCTGCAGGGTTAACCAAAGAAAAGCCCAGTCGACCCTATCAAAAGCCTTTTTGGCATCAAAACATATTAGGGCCATGGGAAGATGAGACAATTTAGCTACTTGAAAGATACAATCTAACTTGTAGGTGATCTGCAGAAGATCTACCTGGAACAATCCTACTTGCTCTGGACTAAGTAAGCAAGACCAAACCTTCCCAATTCTTCTGGTGAGCATTTTAGTTAGAATTTTGATATCACAGTTTAATAGAGATATAGGATGGTAGCTCACTGTCCAAGAAGGGGGCTTGTCCAGCTTAAGAAGAAATATAGTGGCCTCTAGAAGTGAAGGATCTAAGGAGTCAGCCAAAAACATAAATTGATACAGGGGAAGTAAGAGAGGGGGCAGGTCCTTGAGAAAGAGTTTGTAGAAGTTCGAAGGAAAGTCATCTGGTCCAGATGCATTGTCCAGGGCTAGGCTGTTAATGGCAGCTTCCACTTCTGTCAGAGAGATAGAAGAGGAGAGCCTGATGATGATCTAAGAGCTGGGGAAGTAAGACAGCATCCAGGTATATTGATGTTTCTTTGGGACTTGATGGGGAAGGACATTGACCATAGATGGTGCTGTAGACATTTTCAAAAACTGAGACAATATCCCTGGGAAGCATTTTAGTAGAACCATCCAGGCTGAGATGCAAGGAATGCCCCTCGAACTTTCCAGTTTCCTTAACTGAAGAACAAGCAGCCACCCTGCTTTTTCACCTTGCTCAATATATTTGGATTGGGTCTTTAAAATGGCATATTTTGCCTTTTCCTGCAAAAGATCAAAGTATTTATCCCAAAGGGACAACAGGGTAGTTGAGAGTCTGGGAGGAGAAGAGGAGGGAGAGAGAGAGAGAGAGAGAGAGAGAGAGAGATTGTTCAAGGGATCGTATTTGAGGAAGTAAAGAGAGGGCTTCTGACTCCTGAAGTCTCTTCAGTTTGGAAGCCAGACAAACAAATTCACCCAATAAGAAGCATTTCAAAGCACACTATTCATGATCTCCTCATGGAACTGAATTCTGGCTGGATTCGGTATAGGACTGAATAAGGGATTTTATTCTGGAAATGACAAAAGTAGTCTTTGAGTAGTTGAGTGTTTAATTTCCAGGTAGTGTCTCATTGTAAAACCATAGCAGGGGTAAGTAATAACTAGGCTGCAGTATGGTCAGAGAGCACAATGGGCTCAAGGCCTGCATTACATAGTTCAGAGAGAAGATAAAGGCTGGTAAGGACATAATCTAACCTAGGTGAGGTGTGGTGTACTATGAAAGTAAAAGGAGTAGGTATGGCAAAGTGGATTGAGAACCTGCCAGGCATCACAGAGACCCAGTGACCCCATAAAGTCCTGCAGGGCCTGTTGTGCTGATGAGAGAGGCTTAGTAGATTGACTGGATCAATCAGGAACCTGTGTGGGTGGAAGATTCCAATCACCTCCCATAATTAAGAGGAATGAAAGGAAAGGGGCGAGTTTGTCAGCCAGTTTCGTGAAGAAAGCAGGGTCTCCTCACACCGGTCCATACACGCTGCCCAAAATCAGCTCTCGGTGATCCAGTTGGCCCTTAACAAAAACATACCTTCCTGATGGGTTGGATAGGACTTGATCAGCTTGAAAGGAGATATTATGGCTTACTAGAATGGCTACCCCCTTTGCTTAAAATTGAGTCACTTAAGGTGAACACCTGACTGATACCCTGCCTGCGTAATCAATTGGCCTCTTGAGGGAGATCGTGTGTTTCTTGAAGAAAAGTTATACGGGCTTGAAGTAAAGAAAGGTGTTTCAATATCTGGTACCTTTTGAGTCATTCTCTGACTCACTGAACATTCCAAGTCAGGATTTTAATTATGTTGTTAGCCGTAATCACAATAGGCGGCAGGAACAGTGTGGTAATTAACATGAGTAGGACACACTCCGTCCCTCCCCCGCCCACCTGTCAATCAATAAGTTCAACCAGTATAGAGTGGTATCTAATAAACATTGCAGAACAGAGAACTATATAGAAATATAACCAGGAAATCCACCATTATAACAAGAGAAACATAGTCTATGAGGCCCCCCCCACTCCCCATCAATACTCCCTATCTTAATTAACAAAATCAAATAAGTACAGTTTGCAACTGCCCCCCACCCCTCCCCAATCCAATAACTATATACAGTGGTTCCTTGGGTTGTATTAGTCCCCAGCAACTGAGTAGGCAAAAGTTTCCCTAAAGACCATTCCCCTGGGGCCCTGAAGGTCACTTCTCCCATACTAGGGAACACAGAAAACCAAATAACTGAAAAAGGCTGAGAGGGAGTGATAGAACAGTGAAAATCCAAAGGGGCTTTGAAAGGATGCCCCCCCCCCAAAGCTCAAAGGATATTGTTCCCAGTTCATGGTATTTGGAGAAATGTATTGTAAGCAAGAGAAGGTTCATGGCCAACCTCCCCACTAGCCAGGACATGAGGTGTATCAGCCCACAGAAACCTAACCATCCCAATAGCCCCCACCCACCCACCTATCCACCCATCCAGCAACCAGTCACCAACCAAATAAATCAAGTAAACAATGAACGATGGAGCAAAGGCAGGCCTACCTGACGAGGGGTGACCCTTGGTCCAGTTGATAGCATGGATCCACTGGTATCTATCGAATTTAGAGGCTCCCGCTGGTCATGGTCCAAGGAAGTGTTAGAAAAGGTGAGAGGAGAAGAAGTAAATCCCCAGTGAGGAGAAAAAAGGCAAGAATGTAAGGGGAAAAAGGTAGACACTATTACTAGAAAAGGAGAACAGCCGAGAAAGAAAGGTTTAGGCAGGATTAAATAGGTCACGCTTGCGGGGATGGACACATGCACCAGATTAAAGAGGCCTTGATGATATAATGGAAAAACCTCCTTGGAATAGACACGGGTGGACCCATGAGTAAAAATGTGAATCAAAATTATAAAGCCCAAGCAGTGGGTATTGTCTCAGTATCAGCCATTAGAGCATAAACAAAATGAGTCTGAGATGCCCCGGATCCACCAGAATGGTACAGTCCCAAGTGGGCCAGTGGGAACCATAAAAAGCAAGAGAGGCTATCCACAACTAGCAACTCGGGCCATGCCAGAAGAGCCAAACATCAGGATGACCAATATCAGCAGGTAAGAAGAAACCAAAAAAACATCAGGGAGTATGCATTTCAAAATTAGAGAATGAGATCCCAGTGTGAGGATCGAGCAGAGCATGCATCTTTAAATAGATCAGGCAGCTGGGTGGCAAGTTCTTTGTAAGCTTGATCTGGGGTGGAAAGCCAGGTACCAGCAATATGGGGTTGCAGATGGGCCGGGTATACCATATGGAATTTAATACTGAACTTTATCAGCTTGCTAACTATCCGGTGGAAAGCAGCCCTCTTTTGCCTTGTCTCCAGTGACAGATCCTGAGTAATATGCAAATGTTTCTCCTCCCATAAGATTGCCTGTAGGTCTCTTGTTGAGGTCAAAACATGTTGCTTCTCGAGGTAGTTCAAAAATGTCACGATTATGTGTCTGGGAGGTGCATTTTCTGGTGGCGTAGGACAGAGTGAGTGGTGGGCCTCTCAATTTGATAGGTAGGGTTGTGAGGAGGAAGGCACACTACTTTGCTCAGCAGTTTCTGCATGAAGGTAATCGTAAAGGGGCCTTCTTCAGCTTTGGGCAGCCCAAAAATTAAAATATTATTCCTGCTGCTGCAGCCCTCTAAATCCTCAGTCTTAAGCTGCAGTGTTGTGATCTGTTGCCGGAGTTTGTGTAGTTCTGGATCAGTTTTGTCAATCCAAACCTCTAGGGATGCAGTGCGGGCTTCCGAATCACAGATCCTGCAGCTCAGGTCCCTCATATCTGACCTGAGAGACTTTAATTCTGCCGAAATATCAGCAGGAGTTTCTTTGAAAAGTATCAGTTCTTGGAGGAATTGGTCTTTGGTTAAAGGTATTCCAGAGGTTGAGGTACCAGATTGCTTACTGAACAGTGAGCTTTGCGTTTTAGATTTTTTGGCCAGCTTCTCAGGAGTCATCAGCGGAGTATGTCGAGGTGGGGCCTGTCTCATATCTGTCTCCACAGCAGCGAGAGTTCGCCAATGTCAATGTTCCAATGGGATATTCAGTGACAGCAGATAGGTAGCGATTGAGCTGGATGACTTTATGCTGTGAAAGTAGGTTTTAGCAGGCGATTTAAGTGGATGGATGAGCTGGGTGGTAGGAGCTGCTGAGATTAGCTACTATGTCGCTGAAGGCATCACGTGATCTCCCAATATTAAAAATATAAGTTGTCCCTGGTGTTCTGTGGTCCACCCCACACAAAGCCCTGGCTGACACAGTAATAATATTCCCTGGTGTCCAGTGGTCCCTCCCCCCACCCGATTACCCACCCGACATATTTAAAAGTTTTCCCTGGTGTCCAGTGGATCCTCCCCCACCCAATATATTTAAAAGATTTTCTTTGTGTCCAGTGGTCCCTCCCACACCCGATTACCTGCCCGATATATTTAAAAATGTTCCCTGTTGTCCAGTGGACCCTCTCCCCCACACAATCACCCTCCCAACATAGAAAAACATGTCCCTGGTGCCCAGTGTAACCCCCCCAACATCCTGATCCCCTGTATGGTAAAATGAAACATTTACCTGCTGGTCTAGCAGATCCCTCCCATCCTCGATCCCCTGTATAGACAATGTATGCCTTTCCCTGATGATCTAGTAGACCCCTCACCATGGCAGGTAGTTACCCACGATCTCATCACCCATCCTGAACCTGAGTCAGTGACTAGCACATCCCTCCGCTCTCCACCACAGATGGTTGCCTACTGAGCTGTCAATGAGCATGTACTGAGCTGTCAATCAAGTCAGTGCATACTGTATATAGTATGCGCTCGTAGATTGACAGTTCAACACATGATCACTGACAGCTCAGTTGGTGGCCAGCTGTGGTGGAGAGAGGAGGGCTCTGCTGACTGCCAACTCGGGTTCGGGATGGGGGCGAGCGGTGTGGTGGGTCACTACCTACCAGGATGGGGGGATGGGGGTCCATTAGACAACCTGGGAAAGGTTTACCTTCTCTATACAGGGGATTGGGGATAGGGAAGGAGTCCACAAGACCACCAGTGAAATGTTTCACTTTACCATACAGGGGATCAGAATGGGGGTGGTTACACTTGGACACCAGGGAATGCTTTTAAATATATCAGGCAGGTAATTGGGTGGGGGGAGGGACCACTGGACACTATGAAGATTATTTAAATATATCGGGCAAATGATTAGGTAGGGGGAAGGACTGCTAACCAATAGAGAATATTATTTCAATGTCTGGCAGGGCGTCTCCTGGGGAGGACCATTGGACACCAGGAGCAACTTGTATTTTTAATATTGGGTGGCAATTGGCGGCCGACAGGTGGGGATCACTACCACCAGGGAAATTAGGTTTTATATATTGGTCAGTGATCGACAATGAAAGGGCAGAACCACTACCACTAGGAAAGTCTAATTTTTCTGTTGGGCTGGTGATCGGCAGGGGGAAGGGGACTGCAGCAGTACCTCTGCCAACCATTTTGGGTTACTTGTGATTATAGCGAGGTTTCAGTCAGCGGTACTTGCTGTGCGTAAGGAGACTTGCAAAAGGCCTTGAGGAGAGCAAATGCTTTGTGACTGGGACAGCGCCAATATGCAGGTCCCCTCCCCCTCATTTGCACTACAGACCCTTCCACACTTTGCCCCCATGCAAACCCAGTGTCTGCATGCAAACCGGGCTTTTCTGATTACTACATCGGTGCAAAATCCGGTTTGCGCCACACAAACCATGGTTGACCAGGCAAGATTTTGTTAATCTAGACCCAAGACTTTTTTCTCTGACTTCTTTTGCTCCACCTTTAATATGACAATAAACTCTACTGACTGATAGTCACTGATTCCATCCTGCACTGAAGTCTCCCCTATAATATCCCTGTTCATAAGAACTGTTGAGGATGACCCATACAATTATAAGCTCTTTGACCCTTTATGTTAGAAATGTTTCCTAGGACATGTCTACCAGCAGCTGATTCCTGCCATTTTCTGCTACTGGGATCTTCCAGTCAACATCCAGCATGCTGAAGTTGCCCATTTACAGCACCATCCCCCTACTTTGCTGCACCTCTAATTTCATCCCTAAGTTCCTTGTGTGCTGCCTCTTTATCTGATGGTGTCTATATACTAGTCCTGTCCTGATGCTCTTGCCCCCACTAGCAACTACATGTACCCACACTGTCTCTATGTACTTGCCCTCCCTATTATCCTGAACTCAGTGGTTTTATAACCTCCCTTAAATATACAGTAGTCCAACCCCTCCCAATTCCTCACTCTCCATCCCTCCCAAATAATGTATACCCTTCGGTGGTTAGATCCTAGTCAAGGAATTTTATGGCACACGTCTCTGTGCTTCCTACCATATCCAAGTGTGCTTCTGCCTCCACAGCTTACAGCTCACTAGTTTTATTTATTTATTTAGTTATTTTACTGCTCAGATATACACCTTTGAGCAAAATGCTCATTTGCAAAGATTTCTCATCAAAACAACAGTACACTTACAATACTTCTTGATACTTCACAAGTAACAGATTAACATAGGCACTGACAAGGTAAATTTGGTTACATAACATCATAGTACAAAGATCAAAGTAATACTTCAGTGAGACTGGTTGTTCACAGTAATGAAAGTGCTGAAACATTGGTAGCAGCCCTGCAGGGCATTATCTGAGGACAGATCTGTGTGCTTTTATGGCACAGCGAGTCAGTAGGGTGGCACATATGTGAGGCCAGAGAGAAAGGAGAGTTTTGGCGTCTTGTGTTCATGTGAGGTGGGGTCTTTTTAGTTGGTACCACATGCCTCTAGTGTATTTGTAGTTATACATTGTAGTGCAGGCGGCAGGTGCCAGTGCTTGTGGGTCTTATTGGGAGGTGCAGCCACAGCTGGTGCAAGATAGGAGCACTTTCGCACAAAAGATTAATAATCAAGTTAGCCAGCCTGGGAGTGGGTCCCAGGGTGGTAGCCTGGGTAGAAAACTGGCTGCACAACAGGACACAGAATGTAATAGTGAATGGAACACATTCTGAAGAAAGGGGGGTTACTAGTGGAGTACCTCAGGGCTCAGTACTGGGTCCAGTCCTCTTTAACGTCTTTATAGGTGACATTGCAGAGGGTCTGGAAGGAAAGGTATGCCTCTTTGTGGATGACACAAAGATCTGTAACAGAGTTGATACACAGAGGGGTAGAAAGGATGAGAAGGGACTTGGCAAGGTTGGAGGAATGGTCAGACATATGGCAAATTAGATTCAATGCAAAGAAGTGCAAAGTAATGCACCTGGGAAATAAAAATCCAGGAGAAGAGTACACAATAGCAGAGGAGGTACTAACAACAACAATAATGGAAAAGGATCTGGGTGTAGTCATATCAGATGACCTAAAGGTGGGTATGCAATGTGAGAAGTCAGTAGGGAAAGCCAGGGGGATACTGGGATGCATAGGGAGGGGCATCACAAGTAGAAAAAGGAAGTGGTTATCCTCTATACAGACAGTTGGTGAGACCCCATCTGGAGTACTGCGTGCAGTTTGGAGACCTCATCTATGCAAGGACATAGACAGGATGGAAGCAGTCAGAGGAGGGCAACTAAAATGGTGCAGGGTCTACATCAGAAACCATATGAAGAGAGACTGAGAGAGGTTAACATGTATACCCTTGATGAAAGGAGGGACAGGGGACATGATAGAAGCTTTTAAGTACCTCAAGGGAATCAACAAAGTCCAGGAGGGTAGCATCTTTCAGAAAAAGAGATGTGTAAGAACAAGGCGGCACAATTTAAAGTTAGAGGGGGGACAGCTCAGGGGTAATGTGAGGAAATTCTTTTTCACGGAGAGAGTGGTGGACGCATGGAACCACCTTCCTGGAGAGGTTGTGGGGTCTAAAACAGTGGAGGAATTCAAACATGCATGGGACAGACATAAGGCAATTGTAGTGGGGGGTTGCAGGAAATAGGCTGTTGGTTAACTAGAATCTGCAGCTTATCCAGTAGGTAGGGAAATGGGCAGACTGGGTGGGCCAAGTGGTCCTTATCTGCCGTCAAAGTCTATGTTTCTATGTTTCTATGTTTCAGAGCTCCCATTTGAAGTGGCTCAGCTTAACAGGTATCTCTTGTGGAACGGGAAGTTCATTAACCCAACTGGGTGCTCTGGTGCTTGGCTAGACTTGTTCTGTTGAAGGGCACAGCCATGGTACCATTTGCCATGTCTCTGGTAGGGTAAGGATTTGAGGCACAACTTAGGAGAGCTTGCAACCCTGGGAGAGAGTGGTCAGATCCATGAGGGCTTTCATACCTAGTACGCAGGTCTGGTATTTAATTCTGTCATGCAGGGGGAGCCATTTTGTGAAGGAGTAAAGTGAGCATATGTGTGTGTGTGTTTGTCAGCCCAGGTTACAAAGTGACAGACTTTGTTCAGTACTAACCGAACCCTGTTTAACGTCATATCTGAGGCACTACCATAGACTGTTAAACCGTAGTCTACTATGGGGAGGATGAAACTTATAACTGCCACTCTTTTGGCTACTGAGGTGAGGTTGTGCCTCTGTCTGTAGAGTGCCCCCAGTCTCCTGTTTATGTCACATACAATTTGACCCACGTGTGGTGCAAAGGTTAGTGTCTGGTCAATGGTGACCCCAAGGTATTTGAAAGAGTCAATCTGTTTTAGATGCTCTCCCTTTTTGTTGCAAATGTTGAGTGGAAGTATCTTAGCCCTCTTCCGTGCACTACAGAAGAGCATTGTTTGGTCTTCTTATAGCTGAGCACCAGCTTATTCTGCTTGAAACATTTCACGATTCAAAGTTGTGTTGCGGGTCATGGGTGAGTATATCCTTGCAGGGGTTACTTGCGCATCTGCATACAGTATGACTGTGGAGCTAGGGCAGGTTTCAGGAAGGTGGTTGATGATGAGGCCAAACAAAAAGGATGGAGTCTTGGTAAACTGCTGATGTGACAGGTCTGACATCAGAATGCACCCCATGTATATTGACATGCTGTGATCTGCCCAAGAGGTAGTTTTTAAACCAGAGTACAGTGTCTACAGAAAGGACTAGTGTGGGGAGCTTGGTTAGCAGTAGCACATGATTTACTAAATCAAAGGTTTTGGTTAAGTTTATGTAGATTGAACCCACCAGGTCCCCCTTATCAAGAGACTTGTGTAGAATGCTGGTATATTCAATCAGTGCAGTGGAGATGCTATGCATTTTGTTGAACCCATGTCACTGCACACTGGATATTATTTTGGTTGAGGTATGTGATAAGATGGTCTGATATAATTCTCTCAAACGCTTTCAGCAGGATACAGAGGATAGATATTGGTCTTTAGTTTGCGATTGAAGTGCGGTCTCCACTTTTGTGGATGGGGGTGACTAGGGCACTTTTCCAGATGAAAGGGAATTGTGAGTATCTTAGGGAGAGGTTAAATAGTTTGGTAAATTGGATGGTGAGTTCATCCAGGACTATGGCAATTCATTTCATGTTAAGTGTGTCATTTCCCATGCTATTTTTCCCTAGTACACTCTTAACACAGCTGACTGTGTCCTTTACAGAGACACTTTTGGAGTAGAAATGGGACCTACTTTGGTCTATTTGGCTATTGTAATGACAGGTTGGGGTGGCTGTCATTTCATCCTCTGAAGGGAGGACTGCACTGAGGTTGGTGAAGGCTTTGTTGAACATGTTAGCTATCTCAGTGGGGTCGATTGTGATAGATCCATTTGTGTTGAGCATTGCTGGGGATGATTTGTCATTCCTGCTCATGAGGTCTTTTAGGGATTCCCAAAATTCCTTTCCCTTACCCCAGCATCTAGTTTGCTGCTCCCTATAGAAGTTGGCCTTTGCTTGTCTGATATTCTGGGCACATCTGTTCCTTGCTGCTCTATATTCCTGCCAGTGTGCCTGGTTGCTGGGTGCCTTGGCTTTGTGCCATAGAATGTCCATGTCCCTCATTTGAGTAAGCAGTGACAGTGTAACTCAACTGGCAGAGTGCTCTCTGATGGCCCTCTTTTCTGAATGAAGCATATTTGTCTGCGACTGCATTAAACTCAACTATGAAGTAATCTAGGGCTGCATCTATGTTAGGGGTGGAGTTCAGCTGGCTCAAGTTTAAATTTGCCAGGTGCATTTTAAATGCATTCAGTGCCACTTTGTGGAGTACCTTACTGTAGGGTAGTTTTGTCTGGTGGACCAGTTGCTCACAATAAGTGAGTGATCACTCAGGGAATCTGGCAACACAGTAACCTCCTTTAGTCTATCTGGGTGGGTAATTACAACCCAGTCTATGAGGGTGTTTTTTCATGTTTTGTAGTTAGTTCTGGTACTTTCTAAAACCGCTTGGGTGAGATACAGACTATGTATTTGGTCCTTGTATCCTGATCTTGTTTTTGCTGCTCAGGTGATATTAAAATTCCCTAATACTAGAGTTTCTCAGTTCTGGCTTGCTAGTTTATAGTGCATGGTGAAAGTGTCTAGCTCATCATGTTGCTTTCCTGCATGAATGTATACTGTCATAAGGATTAGGTTCTTCCTTCTATTCCCCAGTAGTATGTGTACTGCTATGCATTTGCTGTCACCATTTGTGTGTCAAGGGTGATTTTATGTCCTTGCACTGTGTTTCCCAGGTAGACTAAGCATCTACCGCCTCATTTACCTGTCTGGTTGAGTCTGAAGTGAGTGTACCCCGCAGGGAGATGGAAAGTGCCTGGGGTTCATGTGCAGAGCCACATCTCAGTAAAATCTCTGGTTGAACTTGCTTCACCCATGCCTCAAATTGCGTTAGCTTTGGTAGGAGGCTGCCAATGTTCATGGAGGCAATTTTCAGGGTTACTTGGGGAGCCTTGACTAAGTTTTCACCCAGAGGGGACCAGGGTTGGGATGGATGTTACCCAACCTTAGGAGGAGGCTCTGCAATAACTGCCTAAGATAGCTCCTTCAGTATTGGTGTCATTGTTGTTTCCTGATATGTAGCAATGGGCTGGAGTCAATAGGGGGCTTAATTCATATAGTGGTTGTGGCAGGGATGCTGTTACCAGTCATGGGCCAGTATGGGCTTGTATTGGAAGGGAGGTGGAAATGGCTTGTCTGTGCCTTACATGTGTTGGGGATGCTGCTTCCCATCTCCCAAGTGATAAGTTTTAATTGGGTTAATTTTACTATTCTTTGTCAGTTCAGTGTGCCCCCAAGCCACTGTTGTTTGAGGTATCCAAAAAGTGAGGAGGGTCATGGCTAGGAGGGTCCTGGTAGGTGAGGGTTTAAAGTGCTGTGTGTGAACGATGGCAGATACACCCCTGATTAATTAAGGATTGTTGTAGTGTTTGAGTAAGGCTAGTGGGTGGATGAGGCAGTAGAGACACAATGAAAATACAGGGGCAGCTGTGGGAAGTAGTGCCACCTGGTGTGAGGCTAAGCAGGTTGGGGTGTATGTATGGGGTGACCTAAATCAGGTAGCTGGGAGAGTTCAGCAGAGCCAGAATCAGGGGGGTTTCAGATGGGGGAGGCGGTATGGGGGATGACCTAACTGGGTGGTTTGGATAGCTGGTAGAGCAGAGTACCAAGAATGTTCCAAAAGTATGAGGGGGGGGCCTGAGAATCAAATTGATACTACTGGGATAGCCTAGTCATTAGGGTGGCTGACTACCGTGTGAAGTAGGTCAGATGTGCAGGGGCAGGGGTTCAAATCCCAATGCAAGTGTAGATCTGGGGGGTGGCCTGTCACAGAACTGTGTAGATTTTAATAAGGTCTGTTCACCACATTCTAGGGCTGAAAAGAAAGGGTCCAGACAGATTCTATTTAAGTCTTGGGGTTAGATTTTGATTTCTTGTGAGAAACTGGGTGCCAGCTGAAGATATTAGAGGAATGGCCCTTTTAGAATTACTGAAGGTTGCATGGCCCAGCGGATGGTGTTGCTTCCTTCAGGATGATCAGTACACTGCTGGTTGTGGTTCTAGTCCCACGAAGGGGGAATGAAGTCCCAAAAGGAAGGGGGTTGGGACTGACTCACTTTCAAGATCACACTATGGAATGGTGGAATATTGACTGGTTGGGATGCCTCATAGGGTCCTGTGAAATTCTATTAAAGCCTAGCATAGAATGCAAGGTGTAGTGTAGTATCACCCAGTGGCTCAGTGATATAAGGTGCAAGTTGGGGTTAGGGTGTTAGTTCCCACACATGACCTGATCATGTGACTCCCTCCTCCTATAAAAGAAGTGCCACCCAGGGTGGTTGGAGCAGCCACCACACTAGCGGTGGTGGGCTAACACAGGTCCGCTTAACGGAAGCAGCTCACTACCTTCAGTTGGGGGGGCAGGAAGCTGCTTGGGTGAGACAGTCTGCTGGAAAGGCTCAGCAGCTGTGCCTGGTGAAGCAAAGAAACAGGTAATTATCTACCAGGTAGTCCAGTTTTTTTTACCCATGTTCCAGCAATTAGCACATCTAGCACCCCACATCTCTTGCTTCCCCCTTACTCTAACTCCCAGTTCCCATCTTCCACCTTTTCTCATCTTTGATTCCTTTCCTACCATCCCTGCCTTTCTTGATCTTCATACTATGCAGCTCACGTACCTTAACTTGTTCTGTCATACCACTGTCTCTGCTCTATTTCCCTTCTACCCCCCTTTCTACTAGCACTGTGGGCTGCCATACAGGCACCCCACTTTTAAGTAGTTGCAACTATCAGTAACTGAACAGCCTCCCCTTCCCGTTAGCTAAAACGTTACTCTGTAAACTTGCACCCTTGCATCCAGGTGCCCTTCTCGGAGGGATATATTATAGCCCATCTCAATTGCATAGCCTTATATTCCCACAGTAGCATTCCTAGTCATCTACATACCCATAGCATTTGGCTCTATACCATTCATTCAGCAAGGTATTGAAGTGAGTGATCAGGAGAAACCTCCCCTTTTCCCATAATTCAAAGTGGTAAGACCTCAGGGAAGAATACAGAGGTCCCCATCAGCTATAGTCTCCATCCTAGATTCCAAAAGCTATGTGGTTTTGTGTAAGGGCCTGCTAGTCAGGTCATTAGTCCATATGTGGACAATCAAACCCAGCCCTTCTCCCCCCCAAAAAAAATACATACTTCTGACAATCCTCTCTAGTCTGTGTGCATCTCTTCATGCTGATGCTCCTTGAAGATACCTGACCATCCAGCTTCCCTGGTCTCCCACAACTCCTATCACCTCCAATCCCATACAAATGGAACCCCACATTAATAATATTTTTCAAACCATGACCTTACATTGGAACTCCAAGCTCATCTCAATAGTCTCCTCAGAGGTAGACCAGATATCCTGAGAGGCAGCAGGTTCTGGTCCTTGTCCAAGGGGCTCCAAACCTACTAGGTCACATAGTGAAGCAAATCAGTTCATTGTCACACCCCAGAAGCCCTGCCTTGCCTGAGCAGACCCTTATCCCTCTTCTCCCATGCCAACTACATTTCATCCCCCAATTTGGACTCTAGTAATCTTTTGGGAAAGAGGAGTCTTGGATATTGGTACAAGCCCTTGCTTGGACCTGTTGTGGAGAAGTCAAAGTTCTGCCTTTACCATGACAAGTTATGCAGAAAGTGCTACAATCCTACTGCATACCATGCAGTATTGTCATCTTCAGAGAGTCTCCCTGAAGATGAGTACTCCATAGGCGTTGCACTCTATCAGGGGCATTCTCTCTTCCTAGATGCCCTCTGTCTTCTACCCTCACCCCATGTATTGTGCTCCCCTAGATTTCTGACACATCTATTTTCCTACAGGCTACTCACATAGTTGTCTATCACAGGTGCTTAGGTGGACTTCCTGGCAGAGACCTGTTTTTAAGAGTACCCTACACAGGATTTCTCCAGCAGTCCTGTAAGCCTAGTGGTGGTCTACTCCAGTCTGACTTGACTCCATGGTCCCTCCATTTTCCTGTGACCTAACATGCTTTTTACCCTTGAGTGACCAATCTTCTACTTAATACAACAAAATGAAATACAGTACACTCCTTCCAGTACCTGCTAATCTCCCACAGTTACCCATATGATTAAAGTATAATTCCCTTGGTGGGAGACTCCAGTGCTTTACCATCACTCTGTAAATAGCAAGAGTAGAGTACCGTGTGGAACTGTGTGCTCACTTTAGTCACCCCTGCAGATAGAATCCTCTTTCTCATAGTTCTCACTCTTGGAATTTCTCACAAGGAGTCAGCATCACATGGACCTATGGGAGTTAGAAAGTGGACTGCTAGGACTGATTTGTCTCCTAGCTGAAGCTGCTGCACACCTGCCAAGATTCCCCTCCTACATTTTGACCTCCCTTAGCCAAACACAAACAATTTGAAAGTTAGGCTGTTTATGCAGCAAATTAAAAGCCTATTTATAGCTCTTCCAAACCTTCAGTTAGCTCAGCTTGCCTCGTGTGTTACACTGTACTCTGGCTGAATCAGAACCTCTGCAGCTACACTCGTTTACCTTTTCTAGTAACTAATTCATTTACCATGATGACACACTGAGCCAAAGGCCCCTTTCAAGGTGTAGACCAGTGGCACACAAAGGATTAAATAATTAGACTGTTTCTGCAGCAAATAAAAGCTCATTAACAGGTCTCACCCCTCTTACCTAAATTCAGCTTGGCTTCACATGTGCATTATTCTCTACTCTGACTGAATGAGAACCTCTGCTGCTAAACTTCATTCATTCATTCATTCATTCATTCATTTATTTTATTTGTTTACCGAGAGGAAACACTGAACCAAAAAAACTCTTTTAGGTATTTCCCAGAGCCATACCACAAAGCAGCCACAGTTGTTAACACAGTTTGTAATTACAAATATATGAAATACAAAAATGACATCTTGCAATATGCATGAAATACATTAAGAGAACTAAACAATGCAAGCTAAAAAGATTTACCACATGAATTTGTATGCAAAATATTTTTCAACTGCTGTTTAAAGATCAGATGTGTCTTTGCATTGTGAACAGTCAAAGGCAATTTGTTCCAACATGTGGCAGCTTGGAAGGAAAAAATATGCTGATCCATGTTAGCAGAGACTGTGGGATAGAAATAAGAAGTTTTTTATTGGATCTTAGACTTCTACAGGCATTATTATTCAATGTGTGGTACATAGCGCAGTGCTTGTGATACGTAAGAGAAGGGTAAGATATGCTTAGTGCTTAGGTACGTTTGAACTGGATTGGTAAATAAGTCAGTTCTTTTGGCACATATGAACTGGATGAGATATGACTGATGCTTAGAACGTTGAGCTAGATGAGATATGGTTGATGTTAGAACCTGATCTTTTGGCCTTTCTCTATATCCCACCTTTGGCAGGATGCTAGGTAAGTGCAGGATTGAAGCCCAGCACAAGGTGAGATAAGAGTGCTGGAGAGGAGGAGGAGGAGGGGAGAATGGAGGGTGAGTATGACTCACTCTAAGCAGATGAAGCAGAAGCTGAAGGCTTTAGTAGAGAATGGGGAGGGGCTACCCCCACATTGAACCACAGGCAGAGCCTTTCACAAAGACAAAAACATGACTAATGATCAGTCAGAGTTTACCTTTATGGTCTTATCCACTGGGTAACAAATGTTTCTATGCTGTCATGCACAAGAGTACACTCTCTAATAGTATCAGAGGCATATACTCCATATTGTATGCTACTTCCTCCACCCCTCAGCCTGCCCCCTTTTTCTCTTCTATTACTCCTTCCCATTTATTTTTCAGCAAATGCCTCTGGCTGCATCTTCATCCTACCCCTCTCTTCTCATCCCTGTTTCTCTGCCACCCCCGGGTGTCTGACCTTACCCATTCCTCGTGGGCACATGCGTCCTAGCTATGTTCACCATTTTACTATAGCTGCCTCTGTTAACTACCTACACGTCTCCTCCTCCTCCTCCTCCTCTTCAACACCTTACTCTTCTTGTAATTGACCCCTTTCAATAGCACTGTTGTAAATACATTTTTTACTGCTATTTCACTGTTGCTTCCTTGTTACATAGAAACATAGAAACAAAGAATTTGAAGGCAGATAAGGACCACTTGGCCCACCTAGTCTGCCTATTTCCCTACCTAATGGATAAGCTGCAGATCCTAATTAACCAACAGCCTACTTCCTCCTACCCCTCACTAGAATTGTCTTATGTCTGTCTCATGCATTCTTGAATTCCCCCACTGTTTTTGACTCTACGACCTCCTCAGGAAGGCTGTTCCATGTATCCACAACCCTCTCTGTGAAGAAATACTTCCTCACATTACCTCAGAGCCATCCCCCCTCTATCTTCAAATTGTGCCCCCTTGTTTTGCACATCTCTTTTTCTGAAAGATGCTACCCTCTTGGACTTTGATGATTCCCTTCAGGTATTTGAAAATGTCTATCATGTCCCCCCTCTTCCCTCCCTTCCTCGAGGCTATACATCTTTAATTCCTTTAGTCTTTCTTCATATGTCTTCTGATGCAGACCCTGCATCATTTTGGTTGCCCTCCTCTGGACAGCCTCCACCCTGTCTATGTCTTTGCAGAGATGGGGTCTCCAGAACTGTACACAGTACTCCAGATGTGGTCTTACCAAGTGTCTGTACAGAGGGCCAACAACTTCCTGTTTTCTACTGGTGATGCCTTTCCCTATGCATCACAGTATCCCCCAGCTATTGTTGTTTTTTTATTTCTGATGTGGAACCTTTGTAAAACAGCATTGGCTCAAAGGTACTTGTAATCCTAGAATAAATAGAATAAAAAAAAAAATAAAAAATAAGCCCAAGTGTTGGTACTGAAGATTTGATTTCAATGGTTTCAAATTTTTCCCAGCATTTCAAGCAATAATACAGGCATATAGAACTAAAGTTTCAAGAATCAGTGCTAGACTACAAATACACCTAATGGTTGTTGTAGGGAGACCACACGGGGCTACTGGTAAATATTGCAAGAGAGTACACATATTCAAAACAGTTCAATGTCATATATATGCCCTGTAGGAGTTTCAATAACAACAATATATTGCCTATTAATAAATTCAGATGACTTAAAATCCATCAGTTCTTAATTATTCAATTTTATTGTTCAACAGTAATCTCATTTTATTTATATAAAGTGCCCTTAAGCCTAACAGATATCAGTACACACTCTCAATTCCATTAAATGCCATTTATACACTAAACATGTCCTTAGAAGAGGTTCTGGGACCCCTTACCAGGATCTTTAACCTCTCCCTCACCCTTAGCCAATTCCAAGATAAATGGACATCAACCACTGTCACCCTGATCCATAAAAGTGGTGACAAGACCGTACATGGGAACTATAGACCAATCTCAATCCTGTCTCTCCTCTCCAAGGCCCTGGAGCACATAGTAGCAGACCAACTCACTGACCATTTGGACAAATATAATATACTTTGCAGGCAGCAACATGGCTTCAGAAAAGGACATAGCACTGCTTCTGCACTACTTGAATTCACCATCACCACCCACAGCTCTCTGGACAGTGGACAACTCACAGGAGCCATCTATATTGACCTGACGAAGGCCTTCAACACTGTCCACCACCACCTCCTGCTTCACCAGCTTCAAAATGCTGGGCTCTCCCCCGGATCTATTTCATGGTTTAAAAGCTACCTTGAAGACTCAACGTGTAAAAATAGCAGATGTGCTCTCCAAAGCCAAACCTGTCCTCTCTGGTGTTCCACAGAGCTCTATTCTAAGCCCCCTGCTTTCAGCCTGTTCCTTAATGCTCTGCCGGTCTCATGTCCTGAACAAATCATACTTTACGCTGATGATGCAGTAATTCTTGTCTTCCACTGGGACCTGACCCTGCTGCAAGATAAACTCCAGCAGGGTTTATCCTCGGTGGAAAACTAGTTCTTAAAGCATAAACTGATCATCAACCAGAAAAAAAACAAGTCCATGATTTTCAGTAGCTCACACCATAAACATAAGCAGCACCACCTCTCCATTAACACCAGCCAAGGTGGCCAACTGAAACAGGTCCAAATGTTCAAATACCTCGGGATCACCCTTGACTCTCACCTCTCCTACTCAGCCCATATAAATAATGTTGCCAAAGCAGTCAACTCCAGAGTGGGCTTTCTTTTCCACCACAGGAGACACCTAACTCCTGAAGCCCTGGCAGCAGCTGTCCAGTGCTCCATCATTGCCACCATCAACTATGGACTTATCATCTATGGCTACGCAACTGCTATCGTGCTCAAACGTGTAACTACCTCCCTCAACAAGGCTTGTCGACTCATCACTGGCATGCAACATCTTACACACACCTGCAACCTATACACCCAAACCAGCTGGTTGCAACTTGCCAGTTGAATAAAATATCAAACTTGCATGGTAGCAAAGAAAATTCAGATGGGTCTTGCCCCAACTGGAGTCTGTGCTCTCCTACAACCCAGAAACAGCAGCCACCACACCAGGGGATCTAAGCCGCAGCAGTTCCAAATTCCCCACTGCCAGGCAACCCAAGGTCAGAAATCTTTTGCCTATAGGGCCCTGAGCTGGCTGAATGGACTCTCTAGAGGTATCACCTCCACCACCTCTCTCGGCGCTTTCAAAACCAGGCTCCACCACCCACTCACTAACTCCAGCACCTGTGACTGCCATGTCTGATAAACAGACCTCACATCTCCTGGGTCTGACTGGTCTAACTATTGACCCCCCTTTTTAGTAAACTGCCATTTCACCTTACCCCACCTTAGCACTTACGCTCTCTGACAAAGCCACTTGGCCGCAGCCTCTGCCTTGTTTTCTTGTTTCCCCCCTCCTTTTTTGCCTTTTTCACTTTCTCCTTCTTCTTTTTTTTCTCTCCCCTCCTTCCTTGTCTACTAGTTCACACTTAAGCACTGTATCATTAAGCATCTGTTTTATGTACCAATCTCTAATGTTCATACTGCCATTTATGTATGTGTCCTGTTGTAACCTATGACGTGCAACCTTTGTAAAAGTGACTCAGCTCAAAGGTATGGTAATCCTAGACTGAAATTAAAAAAAAAGAGACATTGTTAAGGTTGCTTGGGTACATTAAAGTTTGTCACTGCAAGTCCAAGTTACAGCATAATCCTTAATAAATTACTTAAAATTGGTGATGTTTAAAAATCATAATTAATAGCGAACCAAGAACACACTTCTTAGAAACTATTGTAAATAAGTCTTAACAGATCAACATCTTTCAAGTTCTCCTCAGTTTGACTTCATTGTTCAGGTCAGTACATGTTGCTTTGAACAGCATCAGGATTTTAGATTCAGTATGCCTGGGACAACTATGAATGAAATCTGATGTCTCTGTTAAAAAAATGCAGAAACATCTTATTCATACATAGCACTGCACAATAATGTCCAGTAGATAAAACAAGGGATGTTTATGGAACTCACTAATACAGTGGCATTGGTAAACTCTACTGTGCATAATTTTCTCATGAAAGTGTAATTATACTGTATATGTACTAGAAAATGTACTAATATGCTCACTAAAAAAGTCACCTGTAATTTGGTTGTGCATTTGTTATCAGTTATTGTAATTGTTGTAAACAAACAAACTGATAAACACCCTCTGGAAGTGTAAAATATACAAATTCACAATTGCTGCAGATGTTGTCATTGCATAAATAGGCCCAGATGAAATCAACTCAGATCTTACTGCACTCTGAAGAAACCTCTGAAAAGCATGAGGGGGATTTAATAACCAAAAAAATGATTTTGAAGATGGTTTACACAGATGATTAGAGAACATTTATAAAATTATTTACAAAATGATCTCAATATAAGATGATCTATGAAGTGATCCATATAATGACCTCTGATTTTATTTCTTCCCATAGTCATTAGCACATAATTTGCAAAGCTGGTCAAGACAAGGGAGGTGCTGTAAAGAGCAGAACTATATTTAACATTGCTTAGTATGGTGTGCTGGTTTATGTAATAATTTAAATGTCTGAAAGTTTACCAGAATTTTTCCTATTGTGGACAGCATATATATATATGGGACAAGGGGCAAGAGTTTTTTTTTTTTTGCATTAGACTAAATATCTGATTAAACAGAACAATAAATAGAGGTGATAAAGTGACTTCTACTAGACAAAACATCAGCCAAGTCATGGGAGCTGAAAACAAACATATAAATGTCCTTCACAGGGGTATGCCCCCCACTTATGGCGACACCACAGCAAACTACAATCCTGTCGGCAAAATTGACACTGCCAACAGGTCGCTGTGTTGGCGTGCCAGAGACAGGAGCACACTGTCTCCCAGTCCCGCACCCCTGCCCTCAAGTAACTCTGACTGGAGTTAAGAATCCATAAGTCGGGGCAGGGACAGAGCCCCCTGCATGGGGGGTTTGGGGTGCAAAACCCCCCGATTAAAAAAAAAAAAGAACCGGGAGACTTGCAGGAATCATGACCACAACTTGAGGTCGACATGATTCCTGTCAAACCGGCATGGTAGAGCCCCTCACAGGCTCCCACAACTCCAATTACTGTGCTTAGACTACAAAAAAATCAAAAACACGTGTTCTTATCATGGCTACATTGGCTCTGACTTGGCCGTTGATTGCTTAAACATGTAGATCTGAATTAAGCAAGGTTTGGGGCTCTTAGGAGGCTCCTACAATAGTTAGCTTGTTCATTTCTCAGAATGACAATGGCTGATTCTTGCAACACTAGTATATTAGTGATGTCATATGAAGTGCAGTATCATAGCCCTGAGTTATTGCCCCAGGGACAGAACATTAAAAACTTGAAGTAGAAATGTTGTAGTGCGGCCACACACATTCTGGTTTTCTAATAGCAGATCAGTTAATTCATTAATGAAATCAGACACACAGAAATCTGTTTCGGTTCTATTTGCTATTTTTTTTATTTTAACTATGATTATTATTTTGTAAAATTATAAGTTTATTCATACTCTTCACCCATGTAACTAAGTATTATTATATTTAGCATTTTCCTCTTGATTTTGCTCCAATTATCAGATCCAAGAAATTAAATTTGACTTAGGTTTCTGAGTTGTGTTTTTGATATTTAAACTGTTAAAAATATTTTTTCTTCAAGTTGGCTTTATTTTTAAAATGGTTGCACGTTTTGAGGTGTACAGGAATTGTTAACATGTTTGCCAGTGTTCCTATTAGAGCAGGAGCCAAGTGCATTTATCTATATGTCTGGGTCCAAAAGGTTTGATGACTATTTCTCATGTAAAAAAAGTGTGTAGAATTCAGATTTACAACTTTTATTTGTCCATAGTTGTATGTTTTCTTGGAAAATGCACTTTCTTAAGAGTAACTAAAAGTTTTATATTTATGTAAATGACTCAGTTTACTTAGTTATTTAATGTATTTAATTTATTTAATAGACTTGGGCCCAGATATTCAAATTGCGCCCAAAAAGTGCACCATAACAGGAGCAAGCGCAAGTCTATTGCGCCCATGCACAAGAGACGTGATATTCAAAAGCAGAGCAGGCCAAACTGTGCCTATAGCCGACAACTGAATATCGCACCACCTGTGCCATAGCGCAACTAGGGAGGGGAAGCTGAGCAGATCTGATGCACCAGAGTGCAACAAGGGATGTTCAGCTGAGCAGTCCAGAGGCGCCATAGTGGAACCAGGGAGCCCCCAGCTGCACAGCAATGTAACTGCACAATCAGGGAGGTAGGGGCCCACCACCCATGCCACAGATGGGCACAGGAACACACAGCAGAACAGACATCGTCTCCCCACACCCCAAGCACAGCACAACTGGGGGAGGGCTGGAATAACCACTGCTCCATGGAGACAAGCAACCAACCCACAGCCTGGCCATGGTGCCCCATCACACCTACTGGCAAGCTGTGACTGGCACACAAGGAGGGCAGACCACCCTGTGCCACACCATCCCCCCAGTGCACAGCACACCCTGCACCATGACCCCCAGACACCCCCCCATGAGCAGTGACCACTACTGCAGGAAACCCCATGCATGCCACCACCCCCACTGTCTCAATGCAACCCTGTGCACCACAGAACCATGCAAGTCAGTCCCACCACAAGCACCCATCAGTGGGTTGCAGCACATGGCAATGCAATAATGGCAGACACAGTGCCACCATGCACAATCCCCCTGAGGTACTTCTGAGAGACCGACCATGCGTTGGCACAAGAGGTAACCCACATGGGATGGTCGTGTCCTTGACACCATCACCAGTGGTACAGCACCCCTGCACAGTATTCCAGTGGCACACTCCGACCCACCACTGGCCACAACAGCCAACACAGACACCCACAGTGGTGCATGGAAGGATGCCACACAGGGTATGGACAAACACCCACCCATACCCAAGGGCACAACAACACAGGGACGCAGTGGTGGGGCAACCAAGCCCCCATTGTGGGCCCATGTAAGCCATGTACACACAACCCGCAGTCCACCATGGCACTGGAGTGCCAGCCACCCTGCGCAGGCACCATGGACCTGTACACCACCAGTAGTCACACACAGCACAAGCCACAGACAGTGGGGCACATCCCCTGCAACACACACAAGCCACAGCATGGAGGTGGGCCAATGACCCTGCTGCTCACAGTGCCACCTGAGCCAGGTATGCACCACACCAGTGACATGGGCAATCCAGCAAAGTGACGGGTACAGTGTCCACCCTGCAGGGAATGACACCACTGACATGCCAGTGGACCATGCAGGTCACAGACAGGCATGTGTGTGTTGGCTGCACAGGCCATGGACGGGCCGATGGGTGCACCATGGACACAGAGCATGCACCATGGATCACTGCATACAGTCATCCAGTGCACAGGGAACAACACACACAACACAGACACTGACTGATATCTACCCCCACACCATAGTTACCTCCACATGGACACACACACATACTCATGACTGCACCACCCGATGCCATGCACACCACTGCAGCTGAGCACCTATAGCCCACTGCAAGTCAGAGACCACCACAGTATTCATATCAAAATCAAATGTATTGGAAATATAAAAATGAACTATGTACAATAATAACAACTATATACAAGCTTGGGGTGGGGGACACAAACAAGGTGGGGGTGGGCAAGGGGAAGGGGTGGACAAATGGGATGGGATAGGATGGGTGTGAGGGTGGGTACAGGGGGGTAGGGAAAGTCAGGGACCAAAGGACTGTCATCTTGACTGCCATTCCTGACTCTGGGACCTCCTGCCTCTGTGCCTCCTTAGCACCCCCATTGCGTAGAGCCTCCTCAAGATGTCCACGGACTCGTGGGCCAGATGAAGGAGCTCCCTTAAGGTGTCCCTAATTTCACAGAGATGGCGCATACCTAGGACAAGGGAGCACAGTCAATAGGTGTGAATGCACAACCCCATAAAGCCCGCCCACTGTGCATGGCATACGGCCATGGGACATACCACTGTGATGGTGTGTGACCACCCGCAGTGATCATGTCCACAGGACCTGCCCATCCAGGTGCATACAGCCATGCAGAACGCTGCACACACCCACTGGCCATGTCATGCACAGCACCACCATGGCTGTTTAGTGACATGACTATGTGGTGCAAAGGCAGTGGCACAGCCATGCATCTGGTGCATGCATGGACCGCCAGTGATGCACACCAAGACATGCATTGCCACTGGACAGTGTTGACTGTAACAAGTGGCGTGCATGGCAGTGATGTCAATGAATGGTGGCCATGCCCCACTGCCCACCCTGTCACACAGCATGCAATACTAATCATGGATGTATGGCACTCACCCTCATCAGGGCGATCAGGTGGGCATTGATGGCCCTCGGCCCGCCTGGCTGAGTTGTCCTCACCCCTCTGCCACTCTGCCTGCACCCTGCGGATTTCATCCAGGCCTGTGGGGAAAAAATGAAAGAAGAACATCAGTACATTCCCAAAGCAAAGTCCCCCTGCCCCAAGGTGTGTGCTCGTCCACCCAGCAAGACCCACCCACCCCACACCCTGTGAACACTGCCACGGCCAACCCCATAGGGTCCCTCCCCTATGTGCTGGACACATACAACACTGTGACTCATATGGATGATAAAAATGTGTTGATGGAACCCCTACCTGGACATGGCACCTTGCCCCTCCTGGCATGTGCCCGCAGTCGGGTCAGTAGCTCCGGCTCCTTCCAGCACAGGTCACCATAGCAGTGCCTGCACTGCTCAGCTGTATGCCCCCATCCTGTGGCCTCTTCCAGGGCAGTGGTCACCTCCTGTCACACCTGGGTCCTGGCCCTGTCAAGGGGGGTCCTCCCCAAAGAGAGGCCCATGGCGTGGCTCAACTATGGCCACCAGATTGGCCAGCTCAATAGTCGTCCATTGTGCTGCCCATCTGCACGCGATTCCAGCAGCTGTAGTAGGCAATATGGTGCTCTGCAGTGTGGCTCCTTACATGCAGATGCTGCATGGTACAGAGCTGCCATTCCCTATCGTGCTGTTACCGAACAGTGCGATAGAGGTGCACCTATGCCTGATGCATGGCGCCAATGGGGCAAAGGTCAGGCACAGGGTCAATGGTGTCTGGCACAAGGCCACACACAGCCCCATTGGATGACAATGTGTGTAGTGCAATTGGCTGCCTGTGTGCCAGCGCCATAGCGGACTACCGGGCAGTTAGGCCATTGAGCCTATGAAGGCCCAGTGCCACAGCGCCATGTAGTGACCATCGCTATAGCGCCACTGGCACAACGATGGCCGTGCCCTGCATTGCCTACCATGCACAGCACATCATCAGCGTGGCAGACGCCTGCGTCAGCAACCCGGGAATGCGCAGTGAGGTGTACTACGCATGCCACAGAACTGTGCCATTGGCTCAGCACGTTTAACACAATTGTGCAAAGTGCAACAGCGTGATATTCAGCCTTCGTATGCAAATCATCTAATCAGCCATTCAATGGTGCAGCACTGCAATTTGCATCTGCTTAAAGTTGTTCCTTGCCTCATTTGCATGGATTGCACTATAAAGGTGTGACAATGTGCTGCAGTGGCTATAGTCGGTTACTGCAGTTTATTGGTGAGTTGCATGCTGTTTGGGAGTGTGGACTGTGGATTCAGGGACATGCATGGGACTGCACAGTCACAGGTAATAACTGCCATTCTTACAGGCTACATAATGACTGAGCACATTGTTGGAGAGGAGGAACACAATGGTGGGAGGAGGCCAAATTTTACAAAGGCCGAAACCGAGGCCCTGTTCGAGGCCTACCTGGATCAGGAACCACTGCTCAGTGGACGGTGGGGCACCCCTCAGGCCCATGCTGCTGCATGGGAGGAGATGGCACGTGCCGTGAACCTGCATGGCAGTCACCAGCACTCTGTGCAGGAGTGTAAGAAGAAGATGGGCACAGACAGGAGGAGGGTTAAGGAGAAGGTTGCTGCCATCAGGGCAGCATGTGCTGCAACAGGTGGGGGACAGCCGGAGGTGGTACAGCTCACCCCAGTGGAGGAGAGGCTTGCTGGAAGCATGCAGCGAAGTGCCATTGAGGGTGTTCCGGGTGGTGGCTTCCAGACGGGTTGTGGCCCATCACTGCATGGTAAGTCATGGTCTGTCTATGGGGGGGCAGGGTAGATCACACGCAGTAGCGCGACTTTGCTTTCCCTTACAGATTCTGTGTGTCTGCATGGGTCAGCGGTGGTGGGCCTGTCCACTGTGGACAGTCAGATGGAGTCGGAGGTGGGACCATCCACCTCCACAGGTATATGTGGATCATTGTGACAGTGGGGCTGCCTGGCTGTCCACACTGATGTCATTGTGACAGGTGTGGAGGAAGCCCTGTCTGTGTCCCAGCATGCTGGCATCCGTGGATGTCAGCATGCTGTGGATGTGGCCGGGGCAGAGTCCGGCACCAGTGATGATGACACGACCATCATGGCAGTGACACATGTGTGCCACAGGATGGACACACACAGCAGGGTAAATCTCACCCATGGCTGTGGGTGGTGCCATCATGGAGGCCTGCGTGTCAGCACAGTCCCAGGCTGTGCCTGTCAGCACCAGTGAGGCAGCACTGGTGTCTGTTCAGGACAGTGGGACTGTTGCGGCCACTGTGGTGGCACCACTGAGCCCTGGAGTGTGGCAGCCAGAGGGGCAGCATCAGCAGTCACCCACTGGGCTTGGGAGTACAAGGTTCAGCGGTGGCATCTGTGCACTGCCTGTGGACATGCCCAGACCTGATCCTGGTGCACAGCACCCACCCTCAAGGGGTGCTGAACATCAGGGCCCTGCACATCCTGAGGGACAGGATGCTGAGGAGGCTGATGACCTCTTGGACGAGCACACCTGCCTACTGCGAGCATTGGTCCAGCAGCAGATGCAGCTTGCGACGTCCGTGGATGCACTGCAGATGGCTCTGGAGTGGGCAGAGGAGCATCACAGCAGGGACACTGAACAGATCCTGGCACGGATGGACCATTTGTGGGAGGATGTGACCGCTGCCATTGACAGGCATGCACAGGCATTCATTGCTGTCATGGCCACAATGGGCACACAGTCAGGTGCCCATGCATCACAGACACCACACAGTGCACTATCCACCCCCCATTCCCGGTGTCATGTGACTCCCACCCTGTTCAACTGTGGGCATCCCAAGCACTCCTGGTGCAGGCATGTTCAGTGTGCTGCAGACCCCTGCATGGGCATGGTTGCGTTCACGCAGTGCAACCCCTGGGGGACCATCGGTGCCACCCCATGAGGCCAGTGGTCAGCCTGCCAGTGCTGGTGGGTCTTGGCAGGACCGCCCATGCATCCATGGTGGCCGTGGCACTGTGGCGTGGGACTGACCTGTATCCCAGCATGGCTACTGTCTGGTGCTGCCCTGTGTGCATTGTGTGTGTCAGTGGGCAGTGCATGGGTGGGTACCCGGCCCTGCACACGGACACACGGTCCATCTGCACAACCTCCCAGCTGCTGTCCACAGTTGCATGTGCATGATGATGCTTGCATTGCACTGTACACCAATGTGCAATGGTGCTCAGCATCTGACACACGCACATGGTCAGGCAGCGGGTGTGGTGGCCTGTGGACATGTGTGTTGCTAGGGTGTGCATTCTGTGTCAGTGTGCCTTCTGCCCTCTGTGCAGGTTTGTTGTGTTGTGTGTGTGCACGTGTATATTAATCCTCACCCATCCCTGGCTGTGTGTGTGCCTCTGTGCCCTGCCACTTCCCTTGATGGCATGCACTCCCGGTGTGTGTCCCTACGTGTTTGTGGGTTGTGCCTTGGCCACTGGTGGTTGTGCATGGCCTCATGACTTACCTGGGTTGGCTGAAGTGCTCCTCCGTGATGGTGTCCCGGTGCAGCTGTGCCAGCCGGAGCAGTCAGGGGTCCCATCGGCCAAGGGGGGTCTGCCCAACACCATCATCACCGGCGTCCCCATCGCTGTCCCCCTCTTCGACCTGTATGGCTGTCCCACATTCATTGGCCATGTTGAGCAGGATGCAACAGGCCAGGAATATTCCACAGGCCTTTGAGGGGCTGTACTGTAGGGCACCACCGGAGGTGTCCAGGCAATGGAAACATGCCTTCAGCATCCCGAACACCTGCTTGATGACATTACGTGTGGTGGCATGTGCCTCATAGTAGTGTTGCTACAATGGGGTTGTGGGCCACCGGTAGGGTATGAATCTGAGCAGCCAGGAACAGAGTGGGTATCCACTGTCATCTGTGTGTAGAGGGTGGAGGTTAGTTTGATGATCAGTATCGTCCTGCCCCAGGCCATGTAGGCCACTACCCATGCCACCTCTGGCCATGCCCCCCAGGCCCTATGATTGTCCATGTGGTTTGCATACTCACCCACTAGGTGGCCAGTGGGGATGTCCCCACTCTTGAATCTGTGGCACAGTGCTGACTTGTGCCAGATGAAAGAATTGTGTGCTCCCCCAGGGTGCCTGGCACAGACATTGATGATGTACCTGGCATCGCACCACCTGGCAGTTGATGCTGGCATAGCCCTTGCGAGTTATGTATGTGGCCCCCTTGGGGCCAGGTGGTGTGTGGATGGCCACATGGGTGCAGTCTATTGCCACTAGCACGCCAGGCATACATGCTACCCTGTAGAACTCCTGTATGTTTGCTGTGCGCTCTGCCACTGTGCTGGGGAAATGGATGTACTCCTCAGCATGTGGCAGCAGTGTGCTGAGGAATTGGGTGAGGTGGTGTGACATGGCCAACTGGGTTATGCCTGTGGTGTCCCCAGATGGTCTCTGGAAAGTACCCGTGGTGAGCAAGCACATGCAGGCTGTTACCTTGGTCTCCACTGACAGGGCATGGCTCCGTCGTGTGGGTGCCTGCATCACATCACTGCACAGCTCACAGAGCCACCTCAGAATTGCCCTGTTCAGGCAGTACTGGCCCACAATCTCAGTATCAGTGTACAGCTCAAAGCTGGTGCGGGCTCGGTACTGCCTGTTGGGGGCATACCACCGACGGGCCCTTCCACGGCCACGCCTCCCTGCTGCCCGCCTTCTCACCCACCTCATTACTGCCTCCATGTGGAAGGAGGCACTGGCCATGTCCCTGGCTTGTGTTCACCCCCCCGGCAGCTGTTACTGTATTCCCCCGCTGTCCTGGCTGCTACCTCCCCTGCACTGGATACACCTGCCTGTGCTGGCCTCTGTGCTGTGTGGCTCCCCACACCTTACCTGTGCCTGGCTGTTCACTGTGACCTTTCCCTGGCCTGCCCTGTCTGTGCCTCCTGCCCTGTCTGTCTGCCTCTGCCTCATGTGGCTTCCCTGTAGCGTTCTTGCACCTCTTCCTTGCTCCTTTTTATTTTGGCTCATTTCCGCTATGGCGCAACTTCCGCTTGCTCCACTATTGAGCATTGCACAAGTCTTTGAACATCACATTGTGCCATTTATGCATGGTTCCTCCCCCTTCGGTTGCGCATGCTTTCATTATCATTGCGCTGTTGCTCAGCATGATTTTGGGGGCGTAACTGCATCCTGCTGAATATAGCAGAGTGGCACAATTTTGGACTTGCGCAGGTGCAACCCTATTGCGCATGGCTCAACTCTTTTGAATATCTTGGCCTTGGTTTACTTAGTTATTAATGTAATTTATTTAATGTTTCAGACATGGCTAGCAAGTCTTCTCACAAACCGCAGAGGCGATGCATCCTACACACTGATCCAGGAGTTAGCACAGACCATGGAGACCTGCTACCTTTTGATGATGCTCATTGGGAGAAAGTAGTTGATGCAAAGAAAGGGTGTTTTAGTCAAACACTGTCAAAGTACAACATGTGTCTTGAACTGCCTGAATGTTACTCCAGCAGCCATGGGTATCATTATATCTGCTACAAGAAATACACTGCATATATGAAGAAAAAAAAAGAACTACACTGCATATAAGAGTTCCGGTAAACTTGCTGCTGATGAAACTTTAAAAAAATACATTGTAAAGAGTTATCCAGCAAAATCGCTTTGCTCCCAGATTCATAGTGCTCTATCTGAATCTGCAGCATCTATATCAGGCATATTCCCAAATGAATGTATATTTTGCAAATCATACAAGAAAAGGAATCTTAAGGGGTCAAAGGAGACTTTTGAATATCCTACAACATGTGTAACTTATGGGGCAGCATACAGCATAAAAAATGCAGCAAAAAAAAATGGATGATTGACAAATGGATGTGATGGTAGGCAGTATTGATCTCATAGCCAAAGAAGTGAAGTAACACAACAGCTGTAAGAGCAAGTATGTAAAAAAAACAGAATGAATAAAGGGCACAGGTACAAAATGTGAATACAGTCAGTTGAGGGACAGTCACCAGGTTGCCTTTTCCAGACTTGTTAAGTATGTGCAGTGCATCATTGTTAATGGAATGCAAGAAGAATCATTGCTATCTCTACACAAAAAGTACATTGACATTCTTATGGAGTGTAGTGGGTGTGAAATAAATTACAACCCACAGATTGTGCACTCAAAACTGGCAGATCACTTTAAATATGGCATCATATTTGTTACCAAAAGTGGAAAAGTGGGTACAATCATCAGGTTTGCTAAGAAACAGGCTGACTGGAGGGAAGCACAAGCAGAACAAGCAGCTCAACACATAAGAGAACAGTTGTTGGAACTCCTAAAGGTACAGCCTCATAATCATACCAAACTTAAAGTTAAAGACTTAATAGAAGAAAATGTAAAACTGCCACCCGCTCTTCAGACTTTCCTATGTACTGTACTCATGGGTTCATCACAAGTGGGCAATGAACGACAGGAGCGGGTAGTTCAATTTATTGCAAATGACATAGTGTTTGCCATGACAAGGGGAATAATCAAACCAGAAAAACACCTCTTGTTGGGCATGGGTATTAAAATCCATGACAAGCAGTAAGAAAGTTTTAACTATTTTGAACAGGTTTGGTCACTGTGGCAGCTTTTGTGTTGTGGAGGACCTTGAAACTGCAGTCGCAACCAATATATATGTATGACCTGGTTCCAGCTGTCAGTACATTTTCTGGTTGGTAATACTACCCCAAGAAAGTTACAGTGGCAGCAGGAGCAATGGAGAAAAAGAGTGTGAACAACGTGGTAAACAGATGACAGTGAAATGAAGTGCTTCCTGCCAGGGAACCCCAGGTCTGTGTTGGGCAAGTGTGCTAGTGGCCTGCTGTGCAACAGTACAAGAAAAACATGAATCAAGTACACAGACTACACAACTGATGGACAGCCAATTCACACAAAAGGTAACATTAATTTGACATTAATTACAAAATTCGCCAAAAGTACTAACAGGCCCCAAAGGAAGTGATAAGTGTTATTTAAATAGAAATGCTTCTGTCTTGCTCTGTGATATACATGTAATTAACTGAGGTTCTTGGTTTATGTCTCCTCATGACTAGTGTAAGGCAACATTTCTGCTACTTTTGCAAAATTGCAGAAATCATCAATTTTGTATTCACACAATTTTCATGAAATTGCATCAAAATCCAGTATAATTTCACCTAAATTACTATTTTTTAATGTACAGTCTCAGAAATGCACAATTGTAGCAAATAGCACCCTTTTCCCCCAGACTGCACTTTTTAAAAAAATGTGAATTCTGACAAATGTGCAATTTCAGCAAATAATGCCGCAGGCTGAGCATACACTTTTAGAAGTATGCATTTTTAGAAACCTTAATCTGAAAAATTGTCCAATTTTGGTAATTTTGCACAAAAAGCTACATAGTACTGTATAATATGCTCAGTTCATGAAAATGTGCAAAATTACATGAAAATGGCACAGTTTCTGAAAATGTCTTGGGGTCTGCGAACCAAGAAAAAAGCCAAAAGGGTCTAGAACATTAAGAAATTACAATGGGATACTCTTAATTATCTGAGAGACATTTAATAAGCCTTATTTTTTATTAAGCATTTCTTTTGTTCAACTCAGATTAAATTCCAAATAGAAATGCAATCATATGGGAATAAACAGTAAAAAATATGCAAAGTTACACGGAAACACAAAAACATAGAAATTGATGGCAGAAAAGGACCTCCAGGCCCACTGAGTCTGCTTAAGTATACTATCTACCTGTTACCTAAAGAGCCTAGAGGTCCCTGGTAATTTTCCCATCCTTCCTCCTCACTAAAATTCCCCTGTGCCTGTCTCATGCATTTTTGAATCCTGTCACAGTCTTGGTCCCCATTACCTCCTCAGATACTCCATTCCACCCATCCACCACTATTTTTGTTAAGTAACATTTCCTAATGTTTCCCTTGAATCTACCTCCTTCTAGCTTGATGCCATGATCCCTCATTTTAGAATGTCTTTTGTTCTGGAAAATACTGCTGGCTGGCACCCTGTTGATACCCCTGATGTAAATGAAGGTCTCTATCATGTCCCCCCTTTCCCTTCCTTGCCCCAGGGTGTACATATTTAGGTCCATAAGCCTCTCTTCATATGACAAGTGGCTGAGTCCTGATACCATTTTCATTGATCTCCTCTGGACCCTCTCCACCTTATCCACATCCTTCCTGAGGTATAGTCTTCAGAACTGGACACTGTACTCAAGGTGTGGCCTCACCAGCTGCTTGTATAAGGGCATCACCACCTCCATCCTTCTGCTCATGATAGTCCTGCCTATGCATCCTACCATTCTACTGGCTCTTTCCACCACCCTTTTGCATTGTTTAGCCACCCTGAGATCATTAGATATGATTATACCAAAGTCCCTATCTTGACCTATAGCCTCTAGTAAATACCTGATATATCAGAAAAGCTCTATGATGTGTACTGATCACCCCAGTGCCTGGGTTTCATTGCGTGTCATTGTTTGATCCATTTTTATAAAGTCTGCTTTTTTTGTTTCATTTTGTTTTTGAGGTATGCAGGGACAAAGGGTGATAGACCATCACAAACTGAGTAGCGGCTTTGCCACTGGGTGCCATATTCACAAACATTCAGGCTAATGACCACATATGGCAAGCAAAGTGTTAAGGGGCTATTTGCAGGGCATTATGTGGCCAGTAGCAGCACTTCACAATGCCTTCATGCCTTTTTATGAACGGAGGCATTGCACACATACACGACCATTGCCCCCCTGATCTGATTCCCATACACAAATGTATAAATCAATAACAGACTAGTGGTGCCCCCAGCTTCCTCATTCCCCAATGTAAAAAGAATCTACTCTGCTAGTCCAGTGGTAACCCACTTACCCTGACCCACATTCCAAAAATAGATCACCCTGTTAGTCCAGTGGTACCCCACTTGCCTTGATCATTGTTTAAAATAAATGACTTCCCCCTTCCCCAGCCTGGTCCACCAACTCAACCCCAGCCATCCTCCATCTGCTGTCCAGTACCTGACTTACCTGAAAAAGCCTGTGGAAGTGGCAGATATAATGGTGGATGATGACTGGCACAGACCTTCCTCTCTCCACCTTGGCTGATCACTGTCTCAATGACAGGGACTAAGTAGGTGTGTTCTGTGTTTCAACTGGAGAATAAGTTTGAATTTGAAGTGCTAAGGCTCTCTGATGTTTCACTTTTTTACCTTCCAAAATATATGCCTGTTACTTGCAGTCCAGCTAGATCTGTACACGTGCAACCCCACCTTACACTGCTGCTGCAAGTTAATTTTTGTAAATGTTTTATATTTACTAATTTTAGACTCTAAGAAAAAAATACTTGTTTGTTAATATTATTTGTGCAATAACTATATATATATATATATAAATATATATATATATATATATATATATAAAAATATATATATATGTGTGTGTGTGTATATATATATATATATATATATATATATATATATATATATGCGTATATGTATCACCATACACAGTTTTAGGCATGTTACATTTTGTGTGTCAGAAAACTGGACTTTTATAGACATCAAATCTGACACAGGACCCTTGATACTTGAAAATGATTAAAGGGTAGAAATCCATGTTTCATTTTCTCTTGAGACTTTCATTTACATGTGGAGACAGGTGTTGCCCATCTGTGTACACCTTTCTGGGATGAGAGAGGAGATCCTTAGACTCCAGGCAGAGTCAGCTAGTATTTGAAGGCCCCCCCCCACAGGGGCTGCCAAGTCTACCACCATTGCCTCTGATAGTGCCAAGAAGGAATGACTGGACTGTGGTGGGCTCATGGATGGTGGGGTGGTGGGTCAGGAGTATGTTCCTCAGCTGATGCCACTATGCAACTCATTCAGTACTCTGGCAAGACAGGACTGCCAGGAAGAGGTACCTCTGGTAGTGGCTAAAGAGGATGTGAGGGTCCTCCATAAGGAAGGCCCCAAACCATGAGGTACAGGACCCCAGTAAAGAAGGAAAAGAAGGAAGCAGCTTCTGGTGGGGGCCTCAATGATTAAGGAGTAGTTTTTGGAGCAGTAACATAGAAACATAGACTTTGACGGCAGATAAGGACCGCTAGGCCCATCTAGTCTGCCCATAAGGGATGGAAAGAGGGAGGTGAGGTGCCTACCTGGTGCCTCAGCATGGGAATGATGGAGAGCAGATCCTGAGGACTACTAGGCCAGTAGGACAAGAGGTGGAACTGGATGTCACTGTCCATCTAGGGACAAATGACATAACAAGGGATGCAGAAGGGGTGGTGCAGGATAGGTTTAAGAAGCTGGACATGGACCAGAAGCAGGTAGCTTGCACAGTGGCCTTCATTGAGGTGCTACCTGTATAGTGCCAGGGAAAGGATAGAAAACACTGCCTCAGGTTCTTTAACAAGGAGTTAAAGGTATAGTGCAGGTAGAAGGTTTTGGCTACATTTGGGACTAGGATCCTACCTAGGTGAACAGAGGCCTGTACAAAGGAGATGGTCTCCATCCATCCAGGAGAGGAATGGCAGTCCATGTGGAAGGTTTAAATGCTATTTTGGTGAGCATTTAAATTAGTGATGGGGAAGCAGAAAATTTGAGGGAGACAGAGATTGCCCACCCCAACCCCCGAGAATAGAATAGCAGAGAGGAGAAGCCCATGGAAGATGACTTCTCCAGGGCAGAGGGGCATAAGGACAAGGAGGAGGGCAGGACTGGTGGGTCAGGAAGATGAATTAAAGCTGAGACAAGAGTTAGGAGGGTAGGCAGTGGGACAGTGAAAAATGGAGGACAGGACTGTGAAAACAGGAGGGGTGAAGGATGGAAACAGGAAGGAAAGGCAGCATAGGGTTAGAAAGGGACAAAAGTGCTGGAGACCTACTGTATATGTGTCAATGCAAGGAGCCTAGGAAATACTATTTCTAACCTTGAAGCAATCATTGCAGAGGCAGAACTGAATCTGGTGGGATCAATGGAATCATAGTAGACTGACAACCACAGATGGGAAGTGGCCATACCAGGCTACACCATATTCTAGAAGGACAGGATAGGGACAATAGGTGGGGGTTGTTTTATATGTGAGGGGAGATATAAAGGCACAGAAATAGAGGGACACCAGGGGAATATGGAAGGGTGGGGTTATATGGGTTGACTTAGAGAAAATGTCTGGGGCCTTTATCCACATGGGGTGGTGTACAGTCCCCCAACACAGGGGGAGGAGTTAGACAACATTTTGGGAGAGGCAACTGGCAGAATGGCAAGAAAACAGGAGGTATTGATTATTGAGAACTTTAATTGACTTAATGTAGACTGGAACAGTCTGTCCACAGCTATGGAATGAAGCAGGGCATCCTAGACTCAGTACAGGGGACATTTCTCAGGCAGTTGATTATGGAATCAACTAGAGATGGGGCAGTTCTGGACCTGTTACTTGCAAACAGAGACAGCATTACAGACATCACAGTGGGTAGCCCTATGCGTACAGACAGTGCAAGAGAAAAATACACTAAGATGTGAGTGCTGGACTGCAGCAGGGCAGATTTTAGAGAAATGGTAGACTGCCACAGTTAACAACTTGAATGTGGTGATGGCCGGGAGAGTGGAAACCCAATGGAAAAAGACAAAGGAGGGAATAGCTAAGGCAACACCATGCTGTTTGAAAGAAGTAAGCAAGGGAAGGAGGAGGAAGAGGCTGATATGGTTCTCAAAGGAGGTGGGTACAGTGGTGAAGGAAAAAAAAAACAGCTTTTATTAAGCACAAGGAGACCCATATGAAGGGGAACAGAGAGGTGTATCTGGAAAAACAAAGGTAGGCAGGAAGGATGGTCTCAGGCAGCTAAGACACAAACAGATGGGAGCATCACCATGGAGGCCAAAAAAAGGAGATAAGACTTTTTCTTCAGGTACTCAATTGAAAACACGAAAGCAGGGGTGGGATAATGAGAATCAGGATGACAGTGGGGCTGTGCAGAAAAAGATAAGGAAAACGCTAACATTTTAAATGAGTACTTCTGCTCAGTCTTCACAGTAAAGGGGGCAGAACAAAACATATTAGCAAGTACCTGCAGAGGGGAGAGTGGACATGAGTCCATTTTTGGAGGAGAGAGTCTGAAAGAAATTGGAAGACCTGAATGAGAACAAGGCAATGGAACCAGATGTGATTCACCCAAGATTATAAAGAATTGAGCATGGTGCTAACCACCCCTCTGCAACACTATTTAGCAAATTCCACAATACTATTTAGCACCTAATTGGAGATGGGGGTAGTTCCAAAGGACTGAAGGAGAGCTAATGTGGTGCCTCTGCACAACATCTACAGGGAAGAGGCTGGAATCTGCAGACTAGTAAGTCTCTCATCAATGGTGGGGAAATTAATGGAAGCCATGCTAAAGAAAAGGCTGAATGAGTACCCAAAGGCAAATGGGTTGCTGGACTACCAATAGCATGGTTTCACAGGGGGAAGTCATGCCAAACAAATCTCATCGATGTATTTGTGTAAATAGGGAGGTGGATAAGGGGAGGGATGTGCATGTGGCCTATCTGGACTTCATTAAGGCCTTCAGCACTTTGCTGCACAGAATGCCATTAAAGAAACTGAACAACCTTTGGGTTGGGGAGAAAGTGGTGAGTTGGGTGTTAAACAGGTTGAAGGACAGAAGACAGAGGGTGGTGGTAAATGTCAGACACTCGAGGGATGGGAGACTGACTAGCAGGGTGCCACAGGGATCAGTACTGTGACTTGTACTCTTGAATGTCTTCATAAGTGACATTGCTGAGGAACTGGAGGGAAAGGTGCATTTCTTTGTGGATGACACAAAAATCTGCAAAAGGGAGGAAACTTAGGAAGGGGTAGAGAAAATATAAAGGGATAGGGGAAATTAGAGGAGTGGCTTAGGGTGTGGAAGCTGGGTTCCTATGCCAAAAAGTACAAAGTTATGGACTGTGGATAGTGGAACCTGTGAGCTCTGTATAAGAAAGGGAGTTACTTAGAGTCACCAAGCAAGAACAGGACCTCAGGGTAATGATTTCAGATGATCACAAGGTGACAAGGTAGTCTGACAATACAGTAGGCTAGGCTAGTGGGATGCTGGAGCGCAAAGGGAGGAGGATTTCTAGTAGGAGAAGGGAGGTGGTGTTGCCACTGTATAGGTCAGTAGTGAGATCCTATCTAGAGTACTTTGTCAAGTTCTGGAGAGTGCACTTGTACAAGGATATTGACAGGGTAAAAATGGTCCAAAGGAGGACTACTAAAATGGGGGCCGAATGGTAAGCCATATGAGAAGAGAGGCTATGGTATCTCAACATGTGCTCACTGGAGAGGGGAGAGCCAGAGAAGACATGATTAAGACCTATAAGCACCTCATGGGGTGAACAAGCTATAGGTGGGAGTCTTTTTCAGAGGAGGAGGAAAAGCACCAGAATGTGGGGGTCTATAGTAAAGCTGGGGGAGAGTTTAAGGGTGGTGTGAGGAAACATTTCTTCACAAAATGCATGGTGGACACCTAGAACAACCTTCCAGATGTGGTGGTTGGGTTGAAAACAATGGGGAGCTTCTAACATGGATTGGATGGGCGCACAGGCACAAGTAAAGGAAACCGAGGTGGGAAGGAAGCCAATGACCAAATAGGGTCTAAGGTGTCACAATTGATAGTAAAAAATAAGGCATATTAGATAAGCCTACTACTCCATTTCTGCCAACTAATTCGTTATTTCTGTGTTTCTACTGCATTTGTATTTTGAGTGTCATTCTGGATGGTACTGTATCATGTTTAAAGTTTCGTTATCTAGTAATGCTGTAATGTCTCATATTAAAGAAGAATGAAATGAAGTGAAATTGCGCAGTTGAAGAATATAACTTAGAGATGTGCAGGCACTGCAAAGCAGCTGTTGGATATCACTGGATAGACTAATTTTTACTTGATACTGTGTTACCCCGACCAACTCACTTAAGCTCCCAACACTCCATTCCCCGAAGCTGGAGAAACAAGTGGAAGCAAAATCCCACTTGAATGAGATGTGGCATCTGAACTCGACTATCCTGAGTAAATCCATTGTAATAACAGGTAAAAGCAGAACCCCAATGATGATGAAATATTGAATCTCAAATGGCATATTATGGATAAATATTTAATACAAATGGGAAAAAGCAGGACTCCACTGGAAATGAGATGTTACAAATTATTTGGGATATACTGCATAAATAAGAAGTAAAACAAATGTATTGCCAGCAGTTACTGCCCCTTACAGTCCCCCTCTAGACATAGGAGGCAGTGTAATTTAATTGTTACAGCACTGTTGTGAAATGGGAGATCACAAATTCAAACCCAAATTCAAATTGAAATTACAATTCAAATTTAAGCATCTAGGTGTCACCCTGGATGACACCCTCTCATATATCACTCATGCTGGCAACATTGCAAATCTGGCCAAAAGAAAACTAGGTGTGCTTTTCCAACAATGTGTAAATCTTACCACTGAAGCTAGACACCTGGCAGTCTCAAGTATGGTTTTCCCCCTCATTGACTATGTATCTTTACAGAGCCCAGATTATATCAGTGATAACAGTAGAGTGCCTTAGTGACATGCTTCATTAATATGCAAAGTCCATTTCAGTTCCAAAGACTATGGAAATCGATTTGTCTGACCACAATTTTCTCTATGTATTCCTTTCCCACCTTTATGATACAGCACCACAATGTGTTCCACAAAGGATCATCTTAATTTGTTCACACATGCGGGCAACTTTGTATAAGATGCTCTAGGAATCTCAATCACAAAATCACAAGCAATGTGGCTCTCCTTGGACTAGTGGTCTGTTGTGATGTATGTGGCTTAATAAATGGAGGTAATGTTTTTTTTTACCAAGAAGATATCTGGCTCTGGACTTTTTCTGTGCCTTGGTGAGTGCTGTGACTGTTCTTTTCTTATAGTACTTTGGTGTCACAGAGCACCTCATTTCACCCTGGTGTGGCTTTTTTCTGTCTAATGTAATAGGAAACTGGTATACTCAACATTATCATTTCTGTAACATCTTCATCTGTCTCAAGGTGACCTACAGTGGTAGCCAGTGATATGATAGTAAGTAAGTAAGTAATTTCTTATTTGTTTGGGTGCCATACAAAATAAAAGAATCAGAGTGGTCAAGACAGATTGAAAATAATTAAACTTTTTTTGTATAAGCTAAAAAACATCAGTGAAAAAGCTATGCTAAAAAGGTGAGTTTTTTAGGCCCCTCCTATAAGCCACCACCATAGGAAACTCCTTCCAAGGTCTTGGCAGTGAGTTTCAGAGGACCCAGCTAGCCACCCTGAATGAACAATCACCTGAGGTTTTCAGCCTGATCCTCAGAACCAACAGGAGGCCCTTGGTGGAGGAACAAAGGGAGTGGGCTAGGATGACAGGAGTATAGGGCCTTATAGGTGAACAAGCCCACCTTGAAGAGAACTCTTCACCTGACTGGCAGCCAGTACAGACCCTACAGGACTGAGATCACATGACAGGACCTTGACAGCCCCTTCAGCAGCCTAGCCACTGTATTCTGCACTAGCTGTAGCTGTTGGAGGTTCCCTCCACTGACCCAGAGGAAAAAAAGCATTGCAGTAGTCGAGTCTAGATGTTACAAAGTCATGCACCAGTGAGAGCAGGTCTTCAGGTGGAAATAGGGGTTTCATCCAGGCAATGTTCCTCAGATGGTAAAATCCACTTTTGATGATAGCTAACACCTGGCTTCAAATGCCAGACTGTCATCAAGGACAACACCCCTATTTCTCACTCTAGAGGATGCCATCAATGAGCTACACCACAGGGCCAAGCCTAATTTTTATCCCAGAGGCATCCCCATCACGCTCATGATCTAGCTGAATCACCAATACCTCTGTCTTGTCTAGGTTTAGTCTCAGCCAGTTAGAGATCATCTAGTCCTGGATCTCAGCAAGGCATTTATGCAGCACTTCAATGGCACCAATTGTCCCTGGTGCAAAAGATATGTACAGCTGAGTATCATCTGCATCACAGTGTAAACCCAGAGTGTACTGTCTGATGAGCCTACCCAGGGGTAGCATGTATACCCTAAACAACATCAGTGACAGGATTGAGCCTTGAGGAACTCCACAGATCAGGGGCATTGTGGAGGAGGAGAAATTCCCCATCTCTACCCTCTGCTTCCTTCCCAAAAGGACTCAAACCAGATGATGATGGTACCAGAGTTAACAATACTCTCTAGGGTGATTGAACAACACAATGTGGTCCTTGGTATCAAATGCTAATGACAGATCGAGGAGAATGAGAATTGACTGCTCCCCCTCAATCTCTTTCCCAGTGGAGGTCATTATGCACTCGGACTAGTGCCTTCTCTGTGCTGTACCTTGTCCAAATATTAGACTGGAATGGTTCATAGATGTCAGAGGTCTCCTGGTGCTCCTCAAGCTGCAAAGCCACTAGCTTCTGAACAACCTTCCCTGAAAATGGAAGGTTGGAGATTGGTCTATAATTCACCAGGACATCGGGATCGAGAGATGTTTTTTTTTTTCAGAAGTGGCTTCCCCAACGCTTCCTTCAAGGCATCAGGGAAGACCATCTCTGAAAGCCAGCACTGGGCTAACCAGGCAGACACTGGACCAATAGCCTCAATGCAATCCCACTAGGAGACATGGGCCAGGATCCAATTCACAAGTGGGCTGCAGCTTCGAAATTACCTTGGAGACCTTGGCCACCTCCACTGGCCAAAACTCTGCCTAGACAATGGGAGTAACCCTGCTCCACCCAAGCTCCACCCTGCATGACTGATCTTGACTAGCAAGATCCAGGCCCAAATAGAGAATACCCTGTCAGAGAAGAACAGAGCAAGCTCTTCTCAAAGTGCTACTGAAAAGACTGTTTTAGGCTGTAGACAGGCTGGATGAAAAAGGCTGTCCACAGTCCAAAAGAGCTGGGCTGGTCTGTTCTTCCCTGTGGCTATCTCCCTTGAAAGGAACTCTGCCTTCTTATGGTCAATTGCCTTTTGATAATCAGCATAGTGATTCCTCAAAGCCAGTCTATCCTCCACTTACCAAGTCCTCTGCCAGCAACGTTCCAACCTCTGACCCATGGTCATCATCTGCTTGAGAGCACCATCATACCATGGGGGTCTCAGGCAAGAGGACCTGGGTTGTATACGGACTAGTGCAATTGCGAGTGCCCCAGAGACAGCCCTATTATAGGCTGCCACTGCTTCACCCAAGCCAGTCACACAAACAGCACTAACAATGGAAAAATTAACTGCCACCATCAGTTCCTCTGGGGACAATCCCTTTAAAGGGTGATAACTGATCATCTCAACAGGGGAGGGACTATTGAGGGAGTGCCCCAAATGAGAATTTTTCCACAGAGTGATCGGACTAGGTGACTCAATCAATCCTGAGGTCAGTGATCTCAAGACCCAGTGACAATACCAAGTCCAATGCTGGCCATGATGGTGGGTCACAGAGGCAACTGCCTTTGCAAGACCCAGCAATGTCATCAGCTGGAGGAGGTCATAACCAAGTTGTGAGGATTCATCATCAACCCATGCATTGAAGTACCCCAGAACCAGCCATCTGGGCAACTCCAACACCCTGTTGGCAATGAAATCAGCAGCCTTCTGCAGAAATTCTCCACCCAACCCCGAAGGGAGGTAAACAAGGATAATTCAGCAACTGGCACCTGGACCCCCATGCATTGCCAAACATTCAAACAACGAGGTAGAATCCACCGGGTGTACAGACAAATTCGGGCTGGATCTAAAACAGATGGCCACACCCCACTTCTGTGATCTCTTCTCAGGCAGTCTAGCACAGAGAACCCGGCAGGGACCAATGCCCCCTAAATTGGACCTACATCATCCCCAAGACAGGTCTCCGTGATGCCTGCCAGGTCGACCAAAGAAACCAAGTCTGACATAAATGTGATCTTGTTTCTCAGAGACCTGGTGTTGCATAACACCACCCAGAGGGGATCAGTGAAGGCTGTAGACCCTCTAGCTGACTGTCCATGTGGTCTGGTGGGAACCCTAAGAACAGAAAACAAACATGTAGGGCCTCTCTTAAGGCTCTGTTTCCTCCCAGGGCACCTCCTGCTCCTTACCACCCCAATCCCTCTGACCCCTGTTAAGTCCGCAGTGTCCTGCCACAGACCCCCTTGCCCCCCCACCCACCTCCCTGCAATGCCTTATAGCAGCAGATTGGAGGGGGAGATCACAAAAGAGGTGGAGGCAATGCAGCTGGGTAACCAATTCAGAGGGGCTTAAGACTTCTACACATATCTAAAGCCAACTAAAACTACCTAAACCAAAATAACACAATATCACGATTCTCAATTATAAAGTGATGCGGAATATCAAGATATATCAAAACATATCACAGGAATTCCCCATTTATTTCAGTTGTATTTCTTGTGATATTTCTGGATATTTTCTGATATTTAGTTCCTCTTGTCACCGTTTCTTTTTTATTATTATTATTATTTATAAGATTTTCATGTGTTACAACATACAAGAAAATATTATATTGTGATTGGTTGACCATCCATGGCACTCCAGACATTACCTCATGGGTTTTAGCCCTCCTGATAGGCTAGTGATGCACATGACTCTAGGATCAAATTTCTAGTATATCCAGGTCCCAGAAACCCCAGCTCTCTAGTTCAAATCGTGCATCTGATAAGGCAACAAGCCCACCAGGATCCCTGTCTGCTCCACACAGAAAAGTAGGCCTCTGAACTAATTGCTATAAGGAATATATGGATATTTGAAAAATATTGGTGTTCCAAAAACAGTAAAAGAATGCAGCCCATAGCCTAGGGTAGCAAAGCCAGCTATGTGGCTCTAAGTTTGCTCAGATATTTCAGATCTATTAAGTTCACTTCGATAGAATTTTGTAGGATTCACCTGATTCAGGAACACGGAATCTAGGTCTGCAGGGCTAGCATACTAGAGTGTTTTCAACTGTGTTACTAACTTTAAAGTCAGGCTTCTAGCCTGTATTTTCTCTGCATTGTGTTTTTTCTCATGGTTTGCCAGTCTCTGATTTACTGCTATCATGATTCCTTTCACATGTTTTACCAGTATGTATGCTAGCCTGCTGTTATCGCTATTGCGCTACAAATTTGTTGGTTAAAAGTAAAAAAAAGGACTACTTGCTAACTTACAAGTCTAAATCATATCTGTTGTTGAGCGCGCCATGCTGCTAGCGTGGTATACATCCTGCCCCATTGCTGCACCGCGAGGTATCTCTTAGAGCAGCACGCCAGCCCCCCCGCCTCTTCTTCTGAGGCCCTCTGCTTGCATCAGCGATCCGCTCCATGCTGTGGGGAGAGCTCTCTGTGCACCTGAACTCCGGTATAGTCCTTTTCGGGGGCACGCTCTTCTAGGCCTCTGGCCTACCATTTCCTGCAGTGCTCTGCCCTCCCACCGCCACGTGGTCAGCTTCTGATGCTCGCGTGCAGCCTCCTACCTTCAGGGGCTGCACTCTAGTGGAGGATTCCTCAAATGCACTTTAAGCACTCCAGTTCTGCCTCCCAGCTAGTTCGAGACCTCCTTATGGTCTCAGCAGCCCATGGCGTTACTGCAGGCTCGTGGCCTACTTTCAAGCCCCCTTTCGCCAAGCAACAGGGGATGGGGGTGGTGGCTGGGCCTATCTCTCCGCCAGGTAGTGGCTAAGGGAAGCTTCCTGCATTGCGACCAGGCTTCGAGGATTACGTTGACGCCAAGGCAGACCCCCTGCAATTCGACCACACAGTCGAGGACCTCAAAATCCTGGGGATTGAGGGTTACTGACCACAACCTTGGGGAAAGCCAGTGATGCAGGGCCTTTATAAAAGGGACAGAGAATTCCACCCAATCTGAATACGGGAGTTCAGACTCTCTCGATCCTGCAGGGCAGAAAGGGCTAAAAAAAAGAGAAAGGGAGGTGCTCAAACGCTCCATCGGGGGAAAGAGACACCAGTTCTTTTGAGCCCAAGGCTCCTTAGCATTTTTTATAGGGGGTCCCTCTCATAGCGACCTCCATATATAGACCACCAGTTACAGCTCTCCCCACTCTACACACAGGTCCCTCTCCTAGCGACCTTTGCTGTATAGACGACAATTTCAGTTTTTCCGTAAATTTCTCTCGGGTCCCTCTCCACGGCGACCCCCATGTTCTTACCACTATATTGGAAGTCCCTCCCTATAGCGACAACCAGATTGGTACACCTATGCATGAGGGGTCCCTCCTACAGTGACCCCACAGGCTGTCTTTCCACTAAGGGAATAGTGCAGGCACCCCCCCAACAATGAGGTGCCAGACTACTCAAATTATGTTGGTTACTAAGGGACACAAAGCTGTCCGAAGCACGTTGCACTAGCCCTACTTATAGGCTTGCTTTCTTCTTTTTCACCAGATGGTCAAGGCCAAGAAGTGTTCCTCTTGCAATGCTACCCTCTTGCCCCAAGCTCTGGGCCCCCTTTGCTCCACCTGTCTTCTTGATGACGATGAGTTATCATTGGAGCAAACTCCGGTCATGGGTCCCAACAATCCAGGGCCCAGCGGTCCCACTTGGATGGCCCCTGGTTCACTCCTGATTCAAAACCAACAGGCCACAGTTACGATGATGGAGAGCCAGCAGAATTTCATGCTGAAGATAATGGAGAAACTCAAATCTCTTGAACAGCATAGAATAGCAGCACCACTTCCTGAACACACAAGGCAGGGGGGCCCTCTGAGGAACATCTAGACTCCGAAAACCCAGTACCAGACAATCCTCGACCAGACTCTGGAGAAGACAAGGATATCCCAGAGGAAGAGGATGGAGTCGACACTGACGAAGAGGACATAGAACCTCAAGCCATACTGTTTCTCACTTCAAAATTGTGTTCCTTCAACATGGTACCAGGCCTCATGAAAATTGTCAAGGCCACTATGGGGTTCGATGTCGAAGAGAGTAAACCAGAGTCCAAACTTGACCCCATAATCCAGCAAAAGACGATCACCTCTGAGACTTTCCCTGTATGTCCAGCAATAGAGGACATCTTCAACAAAGAGTGGCAATCCACAGAACCAGGCAGAATGTCAAATAGGAGGAATCTGGACAGGATGTATCCAGTTCAAGAGGACAAGACCGATTTCTGGTGTAAAGCCCCAACCGTTGACCCCCAAGTGGCGGCGCTCAGTAAGAAAACAATCTTACCATGTGGGACAATAACACTAAAAGATCCAATGGATAAAAAAGTAGAGGACATGCTAAAGAGGTCATTCGAGATCGAGGGAACTGCCGTAAAAGCTGCCATGACGGCCATTTACACAGCTCGTGCACAAATCCTCTGGCTCAAGGAGCTCCAAGAGCAAGCAAACCCTAAGTCCAGAGAGGCAGAACTTTTAAAGTGCACTCTCAATGCAGCAAAATACCTGGCGGACATGGCAGTGGACACCCTGCGACTACACACCAGGGCCACAGCCATTACCAATCGTGCCAGGAGATTGTTGTGGCTGAAGCTGTGGGACACCGACAGTGAATCAAAGACACTCTTACAAAATTTACCCATGAAGGGAAAGCATGTTTTTGGGGAGGGCCTACAGGATTTTTTAAAACAAAAAGAGGAGGGAAGAGACCTCCTTAAGAACAAGGCCAAGTACACCTACCTCCCTTCAGCAAGGCGGAGGTTTTGAGGTGGGGGAACATGCTATACCAACCTCACAGGGACACACACTCACAGAACAGTTCCTTTTGAGGCAGAGGGACATCCAACTGTTACTGCAGTCCTTATTCCCATGTTTACCAACCGTCCTCCTTTAGAGCCCATGGCCAAAAATTTGAGGAAAGAAGGAGAGGGTACAGGGGGAAACAGCAATGACTATGGACCCAGAACCATTCAAGGTCAGGGGTCATACCCCCCCATGGAAAAAAGACTGTCACTGTTCAAATACCAGTGGTTCAACACAACCTCGGACAGGTGGGTCCTAGAAGTGGTATCAAGGGGGTACTCCATAGAGCTGTCCCACGCCCCTGTCACTCACAGGTTTATAACCTCCCCCATCACCAAAAGGAAGACAACCCCGTATCAGGTCCAACATATACTGTTGCAACTACTACAAAACAGAGCCATCCAGCCCGTACCCACACACGAGTAGAAATTAGGGGTGTACTCCATTTTCTTCCTCGTGCCCAAAATGTTGGGAGAACTTCACCTCATTCTAGACCTGAAACACCTCAACGAACATGTGGTGTGCCACAAGTTCAAAATGGAGACCATAAGGTCAACCCTACGCAGCGTCCAGGTAGGCGATTACTTCACGTCCATAGACTTGAAGGACGCATACCTCCACATTCCAATCATAGCAAAACACCGGCAATTCCTCAGGTTCCACATCTTAGGCCATCACTACCAGTACCAAGCCTTGCCCTTCGGGCTCACCTCAGCACCGAGGGTGTTCACCAAAGTGTCCATCGTCCTCGTAGCCAGACTCCGGGAGCAGGGTCTGGATATCGTACCCTACTTGGACGACTGGCTCATTCGAGCATGCTCCAAGGAGCAGGCACTTCAAGACACATTGACTGCCCTACAGGCACTCGAGGAACATGGCTGGGTAGTGAACCGGGCCAAAAGCCACCTGGTACCCACTCGACAGATCGAACATCTGGGGGCATTAATCAACACATCACAGTGATGGGCAAAACCCTTTTAGACAAGGGTGCTCAATCTGATAGCACTGGCTTGTCACATGAGATCCCATCATAAGACAACCATGGGATGCATAGCCCAGTTGCCAGGGTGCATGGCTTCTTGCATAGACCTCATACCCTGGGCCAGATGGCACATGCGACCACTCCAGACTTACGTTCTCACTCAGGGATCACCGAACGAGTACAACCTAAAGGTCATAGTCCCTCTACCACCATCGATGAGACACTGTCTAATATGGTGGACAGTGAAGTCCAACCTCACCAGAGGGGTACCACTAGAGGCATCTTACACGGCCACAATAGAGACAGACGTGAGCCTATCCGGCTGGGGAGCATGCTTGGGCGACTTGATAGCTCAAGGCCTATGGACGCCAATGGAAGCCAAATTATCCATCAACATCCTAGAGATGAGGGCCGTATCCCATGCCCTCGAGGCTTTCAGATCCTTCATCTATGGCCAGTTGGATCTTATATGCTCCGACAACCAGGTAACGGTGGTGTACATCACAAAATAGGGTGGCACCAGGAGCAGAGCCATGCTGAGGGAGGCAATGTCAGTCCTCAATTGAGCTCAGACCCACCTCAGCCATCTCGGTGCAGTGCATCTTGCAGGCAGACTCAACGTGTGAGCAGACTGGCTCAGCCGGCAACAGGTTCACCAGGAAGAATGGTGGCTACATCCCAACCTATTCCAGATGATCCAAGAAGCCTTGAGACCAGTGCCCATGGACCTCATGGCCACAATGGAAAACACTCAGGTCCAGGCATTCTATTCACAGTTCAGGGAAGGTCGGTCCCAGGGAACTGATGCCCTGCCCCAACCGTGGTCACGGGAGCATGCGTACATGTTTCCACTCCTCCGCCAACTCCCCCAGGTACTACACAAGATCCAGGCATCTCACTGTACCATCATCCTAGTGGCCCTCTACTGGCCACAGAGAACATGGTTTGCCACAGTCCTCGAAATGACACTAGCCAGCTTCAGATTGCCTTACCGGGCGGATATGCTCTCACAGGGGCCAGTGCTCCACCCGGCCCTGCAGACTCTGAAACTCAATGCCTGGCTCCTGAAAGGAAGAGACTGATGAGAGCAGGCTACCATGAGTCCGTCATTCTGATGATACTGCAATCTAGATGGGCCTCAAGCATATCCACCTACAGTAGACAATGGGCTATATTCACGAAGTGGTGTCGAGAACACGGTAAGTACCCAGAGCAAACAGACATTTCAACAATTCTGTCATTTCTCCAATGGGGAGTAGACAAGGGGCTGGCTCACTCATCCCTCAGAGTACAACTCTCAGCCATTGGGGCGGCCACAGGTCCCATCGGGGGATACAGCCTGGGAGCACACCCCGATGCCCTACGCTTCCTAAAAGCAGTGAAGTGCTTTGACCCAGAACCCGACTGACCATCGCACCATGGGATCTCCCACTGGTGCTTGACTCCCTCAGTTCAGCTCCCTTCAAACCACTCCACGAGGTAGACCTATTCTGGGACAGCCTCAAGGCTTATTTCCTTGTCACCATGTGCTCAGCTCAATGGATCAGAGAGCTAGGGGCACTATCTTGCAAAGAACCTTATACCGTCTTCACCCCTCAAGGAGTCCGCTTATGGATGGTTCTAGCCTTCCAACCAAAGGTATCCACAACGTTCCATAGGAAACAGCCCATCAAGCTGCCTACCTTTTCTGGAGACACACAACAGTGTGGCCAGCAGATCCCACATCATCTGGATGTTGGCATCACCCTCTCCATCTACATAGCTAGGACGCTGCCCCTTCGTAAGACTGAAAGATTGTTTATCGTCACAAGGGGACAAAGACAAGGCAAGGCAGCCTCCAAGACCACGATTGCTGGCTGGCTCAAAAGGACCATCCAGGAAGCTTATCTAGCAAAACATATGACACCCCCCAAGGGTATCAAGGCCCATTCCACTAGATCAGTAGCCACATCCTGGTCAGAAAGGGCGAATGTGTCTTCAGAAGACATATGCAAAGTGGCAACACGGACTTCCATCCATACATTCACCAGACACTATTGGCTTGAGCACCTGTACAACATACAGCCCACTTTCACCACACAGATTCTCCTAGCAGCAACATCCACCTCTCACTCATAGACCACTCTGTTTCCCTCTCTAGGGTACAATACTGCTACTTATCTACCCTTGAGGTAATGTCTGGAGTGCCATGGATGGTCAACCATTCACAATGGGTGTTTACTCACCTGGTAAAGGTAATTGTGTTGGCTGACATCCATGGCACTCCAAGACCCTCCCAGCAGAGTACTCAGAGTGACCAGGACCGGAATTCTCTTCCAAACATATCTCAGGATGGGGTATGGTATAATCCCCTGCGGCCTCTGCCACGGGGGTGGAGAATTCCAACAGTCAATCTATTAGGGGTCGAGATTAGATTGTAAGTAATAGGAAAATAAAAACGGGCCCATTGGCCACATGAGCTTACGTTTCAGTTTGCATCATTATGTACAATGGGTAGAGTGTTTTTTCTTGCATTTGTATTTGCGTTTTACTAACCTTGATTTCAGCTATGGAAGATTTGAACTGGAAAGCAGGGGTTTCTGGGACCTGGACATACAAGAAATTTGATCCTAGAGTCATGTACATCACTAGCCTATCAGGTGGGCTAAAACCCATGAGGTAATGTCTGGAGTGCCATGGATGTCAACCAACACAATCACCTTTACCAGGTGAGTAAACACCCAATACATAACACAAAAATATTGAAAATGCATGTTAATAAAGATATGGCAACGTATATACATTTTTGAATATAAGACTGTAAAGTTAAAAATATATATATTCTAGTATTCAGCCCAATTTTAATACTTAATTAGATGAAAAAGAAAAACAAATTCATTGTCACTCTATTTTTACTTATAAGAAAGTAGTATGGACACAAGATAACAGTGTTATTTGACATTAATGACATTTCTTAGCTGGATCATTTTTTAACCATTACAGAATATATTTACTGTGATTGTATATACAGTTTTATAATATGGGCATCAGTATTTGACAGAACTGATTGGCTACTGTTAACCACATGCCTGTTGATTAATACCTCATATTTTAACAGAAAGTGGATGTGGTGAAAATTTGCGGAGGTTGTCATGAATGCAGTGGATGGCACTTATTTACCAGCAGTCTGAAAAGAAATGTGAAGTAGCCATATTGTGCCATAACTTAGCTAGGCAACCCATCCACCCACCCACCCACCCAATGGATACTGTCAGTCCTAGCATAAGTGTCACCAAAGATAGATAAGTAGTGAATGACAGTTTAGTAACACAGACTAATGACATGTGGCAAAGAAAAGTAGGAGCGAGTGAGCTTACCAAACTCAGTATCGTGTTAGTGAGATGCTGCATCACACAACATTAAAAAGCATAATATTAATTCTCCAGTAATCTTGATAGTAATGTGGCTTGCAGCAAAAACAAATAAGGTGGTTTCTATAATAGGGAAGTGCAAAAGTTATTGGGGACCTGAGATAGAGTGGCATTTTCTGGGGGACAGCAATGTAGATGCACAGAGGAGGAAGGGAAAGACACTGGGACAAAAGAAATGAATCGGGAAGTTAGGGGCAATACAAGGGAAAATTATGTAGGGTGAGGAGCTGAATTAAAAGCAAGGATTAGAATTAGAAAGGTGGTAAACAAAATAAATGTGAGGGACAGAAATGAAGAAGTGCTACATGTTGAAAAGCACTCTGTGATGAATGGCGTGATCGCTATATGTACTACAGTGGGCAAGAGACACAGAAGCAACACAAGGTACAAACCAATAACTGTCCTATATTAGTATGTGAAAAGAGAGGAAAGGATAATAACTATTCTGTAAATGTAATGCAGTAATTACAGTGTAATTGGTTGCTCCTCAGACACTGTTGTCAGTAAGTCATTTGTGTGTGTGTATATGTGTGTGTGTGTGTGTGTGTGTGTGTGTGTGTGTGTGTGTGTGTCTGTCTGTCTGTTTGCCGGGGTTGGAGAGTGAGACGCTGTGTAGTGCTTCAGACAGGAAATCCCTGCCCTGTAACCTGAACCACATTTCAGCATTATTGACAAGGTGGGAAGCAATAGTATGTTAGCCTGTTTACCACAAAGTTCTATAAGTAGCACTATTTTCCAGTGGCAGAACACACAAGGATGTGGTGCAGTGACCAAAACTAGTGTAGGAACACTAAGTAGTGCCCAAGGTTTTTGTCCTCCTAATCCAGAAATTTGGTCCATTTCTCTCGATATGTGGCCCTGCGGACTCATGCATTACAACGCACCCAGGGTGTTGATTAATCCCTAATAAACACACACCCTGTCATGGGTTATTGCTTACTAACTAAATTTTTGTTAGCAACAGTCATATCAATTTATGTCAAACCATTAAACTTAAATTTATAGTGTCATAACATTTCAAAGGTTATTTATCTATTCATTTTCAATTATAACTGAGTTAATCAGAATCCTAGCAAATCAGACAAACTAAAAAGCAAACTGGTGTTTGTAATTAAGTTTCATTTCTGATAACTCTAACAAGTCAGTTTATTTATTCCTTTTCATTCCATCTTTTTTCAAGACCTGGCTTCTCATCTGCCTTTCTGTCCTCCTCTTTCCTCTTCTGATCTTCCCATTGTATTTTCTTCTCCATAATGGAGACTTAGACTGATTCAGGCTCATATGATAACCTCTTAGATGTTACTCAAATTTACCCAACCTTTTGCTGGAAACAACATGTTGAAATTAGCCCCAGTATCGTTAAGGTCCTCATTATAAGCTAAGAACCGTTTGTGCCTCTGCTGTGTTGCAGGTGCTACATCTGGAAAAAACATAGCTTTTATTTTCTTTATAAGGCAGAACCCCAATCTTCCTCACACTTGTAAACATCAGATCCAGGTCAGGTCAAACGCCAAAGTAAAACTAATCATACTTCTTGGGCTTGTTGCGAGTTAGAAAATTAATGCAGCACTCTAAGCGTTTGTGAAAACAGCAGCAGAGTCATGTGATGAGTTCAAAATGGACATTCTGGTGATCATTTTCAGCTGCTTTTTTTATATTGTTGAGGGTCTGAACTAATTTCTTTTGAGATAGCAGAATCAGAAGCTGGTGATTTTCAGAAACTCAGGATGCTCTAGTAATGAATGGAAGATTTTTCGTTCGTAGTTTTTGAGTCATAATAAAAAGTAGATGAATGCAAATACCTTATTTCAAATATTTGCCGAGTATTCACATACAGGGTTCCCAATTATTCATTCTTTGTTTGTTAGTCAGCCACTGGAACATGATATGAGACTTTAAGCTCTCCTGAGACTTCTTGCCCAATCAGAATCCACTTTGGAAGCTCACTGAAGGCAGGTCATGTGACCCAGTGCTTGCAGAAGCTATAGGCATGAGAGACAGGTGTCTCACCTGAAATGAAAGAACAATCAAATTCTATCCACTTGTTGAAATTAGACAAAAAGCATAACCATTGACAGTTGCTCCTATTCAAAATCCCAAGCTGGAGAGGGTAATTAATTCACCCTTTTCTGTGATGCTTTTCAGTGTTTCTCAGGAGAACTGCTATGAGTGTGTTTTCCCCCTATACTAGGCCTGTTTCTGCTCTGCAAGTAATCAATCATAGCTGGCTGATATGGCTTATACAGGAGAGTGTTGTTATTACTCTTGTCACCATTTTGCTATCCCTTTTTAGGTTTGATGCACTTGTGTGCCAAACCTTTTGTTATGAGTGTAAGGGGATTTCAGAGGTATGTCACTGTGAGCCTATTGCAGTTCAAACAGTAGGGGCATAGCAGTCTAGACCAATAATCATGCACTTTAACTGTGACATCATTCTTCTTCAGCTGAATGCATTTCAAAAGAACCAAGCCCCTGAAATTAGAGAGGGATTCAGTCCTTTGATTTGCATGAAGCTATTCAAAAACAGCTGATCGGCTGTCAACACCAGCAACCTATCTTTAAATACTGTAAAATTAAAGAAAAACATTTTCAGCAGCAGTGACAACCTAACTAGACTACATCAGAAAATTGAGGGAAGATCTTCATAAAGATTGCACTGTGCTGTGCCAATCTTAATTATTTTATTACTGTTAAAGGTTTTCCTGCTTCTTCTGCCTAGACTGTAGGCAATTTGAAACTGTCCATGATGTCTCAAATTACAGCCTGGATTTTTCACCTAAACTAGCAAGTCTCCTAAAGAAAAAATAACCCTTGTCTGCCTCTCTGGTTGCCAGTACTGTAGTATGGAAGTTAGTCTTATTGTGGAAACTTTTAAATATAGGTAATAAACAATAATATACCTCTGTTTCTCTCCACCAGCAAGTGTATATTGAAAATAAAAGATACGTATTAATTCTAAACTTTTTTGTTTCTATATTATATGAATACCATTTGAAAGGTGAACCCACACTTATAGAACTGTGGGTATATGAATATCACCAACTATTGCAATGTTCCTCTGCCTCTCCCCCCCTTTATTTCCTTTTTCACCACCCTTCCTCCCATAACTCTTATGTCCCCCTCCCCATGCCCTAGCAATCCATACCTCTCCCCTGTATACTACCATTACCCCTCCCTTTTTAGCTCTTGCATATTTACCAAGACCTGCCATGATCTGAGTGATGCATAGATCTTAACATGGTAATGATGTTACATACACTGAAATTCAATAAAAAGAATAACTGTCAGATCTCCTTTTTCTTTTGCACAACTGTTTTCCTCACCATCCTTCCTACAGTGATCCCAGTATTTACCTTCTGTCCATGGTGATCCTCTGCACCAGCTCTCTCCTAGCCTTAAGACAGTTGTTATTATTCTCCAAAATGCCCTGTCTATTCAGTACCCTTGATAGCTGTCAAGGTGTAAAAAAACAAAATGGCTTTTTTTTCCCAAAGTGAATCTGCAGACTCAGTGTTGTCCATAGCATCCTGTAAAAGAACTGTTTGCCATCCCCAACATTCCTTGAACTCTTAGCCCAACTGCCCATGTATCATTTGAGGATGTACTGTTGCAAAGCATCAAATCTTCAGCATTGACAAATGCTTGTTTACTTGTAATTATTTCATGTGAAAGAGCAGTCTACTTTCATTCACTTGTTAAAATTGGAGAAAAGACTAAAATCTTTACAGTTCTTGTTCCTTTTCTAAATCCTAAATGGTTACACGTCAAAACCATTACAAATTATACAGTGTGGTTAAAAACAGAGCAGACAAATATTCACAAGGCACAACCTGTCCTTGCACAACACTTAAGGGAAAAACCTCATACACTGCCCACCCATACAGTAGCACCTTCTTTTTTGGAGTTACTAGTTTTTCACAACCAAGTTGCTTCTCACACACATTTGCTATTCTCACGCCATGCCACCATGGACCACCACTCAAGTGAAATTCACCCTGACAGTGTGCGGTACAAGCACCTCATAACTACACGGTCTGACACAGCCACTATTTTGCCTGCATTGCTCTTCCATATTTTGACATTAAGACTGCGCGATGTTGACCAGGTTCTTTTGTTCCTTGCAAACTTAACATTATACCATACCTAGCTAGGGAGGGTAATTTTTTCAAAGTTTTGTGTGATGATTTTCAGTGTTTCTCAGGATAACTGCTAGGAAAGTTTTTTTTTTCCCCCTTAAAACCAAAAATAAAAAACTTGTACTAGATCAGGCATATTTCTGCTCTAAAAACAAGAAACAGACACCCTTTGGTGTAGATCCTCCTTATTCTGGTAAAATAATTAATAAAGCTGATTAGATGTATAAGCATAAACGGAGGCAATCACTCAGTCAGAAGTTACAATTTGCACAAAGCCAAAAAATCCAGAACAATTCCAGTATCAAGCTGTAATTTTTTTTCTATTAAACCCACACATATTAACCCTAATGTTTTGCCAATAGGGCTTGTTCAGGAGTATGATTTTACTGTTGTCATTGTTTTTCTATCCCTTTCTTGCTAGCAATTATTTATTACACAAATAAAAAAGGCTACCTGCTTTTATGGCTCTATTTACATCCGTTCATTACATTTTCAAGGAAGACCCAAGGGCAAGGTCTCACCAAATATGTTTTTATAAAGTGCCATGTTGGTCTCCTTGCAGGGATCCCAATCCATCAGAAGACCGACATGGCTTTGTCAAAATTTTATGGCTGTGTGGTAACTCTGATGGGCCATGTACAGCAGCAGAGATACATGATATCCGTGTGGTGGAAAGGGCCTGGCTGAAAAACAAAATAAACAATAAAAAAAAAAAACACCCTGCTGTCTCATTGAAGGGTCATAGAGCCTGAACTGGGCACATCCCATTCCCTAGTTCAAACAGAAAAAGCATGCCACAGTGAATCCTGTGTTCCAGCCAAGCAGGTAACAGTCATACAGAGAAGCTGGGCACTAGTGGCAATTGCATAAATAATTTATTAAAAAATCACACTCGCAAGTCCATAAAAGCACAGCACAGCAACACAGCAGATGTGGGGACTGAACTCCCCTTACCAGTTTCGGTCTAGGCTTCCTCAGAGGGAAACACAGTGCTTTTCTGATGGGCAAAACTTTGACAGTTGCCCAACACTGTAGGGAATTTTGACACCTTAGTTGTTGAACCAACTTGGTGGAACCATATTAAAACAACAAAAAAAGAAATTGTATCCAGTTGAGAAATTAATGTACTTATATTATACTGAATGTTCTTGTGTTAACCACTTCAGAAGGAATGCATAGGATGAAATGCACAGGTTAACTTTATGAGCAAAACAGTAAGCAGAAGCAGACTTGAGAGACTATTTTCATTTCATAGGGGTAATTCATATTTTTACCCAAGTAATGGCAAGTTAAGCTTGATGAAAACAAAGAGTTGGACATGATTAGGGTCTGTCATTGAACAATGAGGTTCAACAACATCACCGACAGTGCTAAACATCCTCTTGGTTGGCACACTCACAGGGGTTAACTGACCTATCTCACAGACAGTTGTACCAGGTGAGGGAATGAGTGCATCTTCGGTGCCCAATACTTTAATGGATCAACCTGAAATGGCTCAAGAGACTCTGAAACATAGCCATTCAAGATATTTTGTGTAGAAAAAAAGACTGTGACTCTGTCCCCTTCTGTTGCTGTTGATGTAAGAAAGTGCTGAGAATTTCCCGGTCCTTCCCATCAGTGCTGCTGTTGGATATTTCTTCCCCACCTCCACTGGTGGAACCAGACCTGTCAAATGACATTCCATCTCTATCGTGATCTTCTTTGCCAGTTGCTGGTGTCAGTACCAGTCCCTTCATGCAAACATTCAGCTCATCATACCGCTCTTGTCAAAAATTAGTCACTCTGTGGTTATACATAGTGATGTGAAAGTCCTCACATTTGAAATGGGGATCCAGCATGGTTGCAAAAATAAGGCTGCAACTATTCCCCACTTTCACAAACCTTGCATCTAGTTCTGCTTGTATGTGCTCAATGAGCACAGCTGCCCCATCTGGATTCTATCTGTGTTCCTCTACCTATCTGTCCATGGATGTTTTCAGTATGTGCACTGCTGGGACCACCTAACTCAGAGTGGTAGTGGATGCACCTAGATCATGGGTGCTCCTCTCAGACTGCCCAAGAACTCTCACCCTGGTGTCATGTCAGTGACCATTCATGGAAGCTAAGGACCCCTACAATGTAACACCCCCACTGACATATCATGAAGTGCTCACTTCTGTTTTAGTAGTCTAGACAGTACGGTATTAGGTATGATTCATTCTAAGTACACAAATCCTATATCAAGCAATGTTGAGAAAGACCAAGGCATTGTTGTGTTTCTCTTAGTTGGCTTGCCATCTTTACAGAGCAATGAAAATGAGCATAGATGGAGAATGCTATGGAGATAATCTTGATAGCATGAGAACTGCGATGTAGTGCAGATGTGGCCACTAGATTCAAGATGTGGATATAGCAAGGAATGCTGATAAAATTCCCATCAGTGTCTGCTTTCACCATATTTACCCCATTATCTATGATGAAAAAAATAACATGTAGATGGGTGCCAACTGTCCATGACTGCAATATGTCTTGAATGAATGTCAGATTCTTCATTGACATTTGAGGTTTCTCCCTTAGCCCAACATTTAGAAGAGCAGACCTAGAATGACTGTCAGATTGTGAAGGACTGAAGGGAGAGATAGTGACAGCGACATAGGAAGAGAAGGAGGAACCTGTTACAGGAGACATAGGCTTTTGCTCACACCACTGTGTGGTTAAGGAAAGATATGTATGAATGGAGTTTATATTGCTCCAGAAGTCTGAAGTGCAATGGAAAACTCCTCCCACAGCTTCCAAGAGTTGTGTGGTAATTGCCATTCTCACACCTTCAAATATCTTTGGCAGCACAGTGAGTGGAAATGTGGACTGTGATGACAGCTGGTACCATGGATGAAAGTACTGCAGAAGTTTCCAGAAGCCAATATTTTTCACTCACTATTCTATCCCTCTACAGACTTGCACCACCATTTTAGAAGGGGGGGGCAGAGTAGTAAGATGGCTGTGGTGCTGCTTCACTCCCTGCTGTCCCAGTCCCTCCTTCTTTGTTGTTTGGGTATTATGATAATGATTAACTGTTTTTTCCTCCTAGTTTTAAAATTCATGAATGAATATCATGTTTTTTTTGCCCTGACTAGCAGTACTGAATTTTTTTTAGTACATTTCCCAATAAGGAATTGTTTGCTTAGGGAAACATTGATGGCTGTTTCAAATTGACCAAGGTGGTTCTGATACCTGCTTTTTTCAGTGACACTGTTCCTTTTCCCTTTTGAGCTACTAGACTGCATTTGTGGCTAGGGATGGCTTCTGAGGGCTATTGGAGATCATTTGTGGAGACTTTATGTTTTTCTGAGGAGATGCTACATAGCAGTTGGTGATATCCTGTGGGTACACTGGTTGTTACAAGTGCACAATATGTGCTGGAATGCCTAACTACATTTTAAAAAGGTATGCTACCTTTGCCTAGGGCCTTTGGGTACTAGCTCCACACTTGATGTGTTAAGTTTACCATGCTCAGTGGAGCTTTTCTTCTTCTCCTCTCTTTCTCCCTGGGTGCATACAATCAACATAGCTCTTAATTTTGAGGAAAGTGAGTACAGAGGCTTGGGGAGGGACTCCCGGCTTTTGAAAAGGGAGCCAAGTTTGCCAATATGCTCGTACTTGCTGACCTCCCCCATATATTTATTTAAGGCACTTATTTAGTGACAGGTGGAGGCTAAGGGGTGATTCCCCACAAGAGGTAAGAGTCTGTTTTATTTTCTCAATTGGTCACCAAACATATAGGTTTGTAACTGAACTAAAGGAATCAGTTTCTGAATGCTTTACTTTTCTCACTGCTCATACCTATGGATACCTGATTACACCTATGGTTACATAACTTTTGTCTCATCACTTAAACTGTATACTTTTCCATTAATTAAATGTTGGTAAAGCCTCTCAGGTTCAGGACCATAGTCATTGTGGCATGTATTGATAATTGAAGAGGAACTTTGGATTAGCAGCTGTCCACTAAGGCCAATAGGACTCCTGGTTGTGGAGCCAAATGCAAGGGCATTAAAATGGCCTGGAATTAACTGCTCATGGAACATTTAACATTATACTGGCTGACCAGGTGCTCTGTGGCCAAGCAACAAGATGCATTAAATTTTATTCATCTGCAGTTGCTCACTACAGAACTAGTGGAACTCTTTCATGAAGGACATTTTAAAACAAAGGAAAAAAATGCACTTGAATCATTTTTCCAATAAATAAATTAAGCCTACAGTATATGTGGAAAAAGACACAATTTGCAGGCAACAACCTCAAAGGTTTCCTGGAAGCTTAGTTCTTATATAATTGAACTAGTAAGCTAATTTTTCTAAAGGCAATTATTATAAGAACATTCCTCAACAGAGTGTGATGTAACATGAAACAACTGTGTTTGATTTTGCTGTTTTATTTTGTTTGTCTCTCTACATTGTTTAAACCAAATTGTTTTAACCTAGGAGACTAAATTTTAATTACGAGTCATTGGAAATCCATTTTAAGTATCTAGTAATTTATTATGCTAGGTATGTATTCAAGTATGTACAAATAAGAAGTTAAATATGCTAGTGGTATGAGTTGTAGAAATCTCACAGTTTTAAAATGCTTAGTACTACCTGGATCACATGATTTTTATATCATGTTAGAAGTACAAACCAGAGAAAACAAGAACCTGGCACTGGACAATTCTCTATAAGAAAATACTCTGGGACAAAATAAGTAATGTGTTAAGTTATCTTGCTCTATGGGAAAAGGACTTGAGATGCAACTTCTGGCAGGAATTCCTTCATTTTCTGAAATTGGTATTAATGAGAAATAAATATATTTACAGTGAGTACAGCACTTGGGTTCCATCCCTATAATTTCAATGAGTAGTGAAGAAATCACCTAGAGCTAAACTTAGGTTTTATTGAAGTGATTATTGTTTAATGTTGGATTAACTAGAGATCCATAAAGGTTTAAGTTGCTATTTTTTTAATATTTACTATTATAGTGTGTATATTGTATTTTATATTGCTATGCTTCTTTCTACCATTTATATTTGTGGCTATTTGTTTGAAATTGTAATGGCCGAAAGGTTGAACAATAATCTTAAACTAACTAAAAAAAAATAACTAATGTCTTCCACAAGTAGAAAGGACTGCAGATCAAGGCCATCTTTTCACCTATGACCTGTGTGATATACAGAGCTGTTGGATGGGACAACTAGTACATAGTTCCAGCCTAGAACACTTCCACTACTGGCATTGACCATGGATGGGGAGAAGTTCCATGCTTGTCATATGGTGTGCAAATAGCAGGGAACTGGTGCCTGGCTGGAGTGCTGGAGGCACACAGAGGACTCTTTGGTGCTGAGGGGGAAGAAGTGGTAGCAGCAGGTGCAGCAGCAGTATTTTTCAGAGTCAGTATGGTCTGTGGCATTGTTAGTGCCACCAGCACAATTGCCTGCATCATCACCATGAGATGGGTCTGATGGAACCACAGGGACAGACCCTGATGATTTAAAATCTGGGGATACTTTAACTTTAGGTGGTTCATTAAGGAGATGATTGTTAAATTTGCCAGAGATTCCCCCTGCTGATGACTGTACTGCATAATGTGCTCACTGCCTTTCAGTTATCTTATTTTTGTAATATGAAATGGAGCCATACCATGCTCTTACTACTACTGACACCTCTCATGCAACTGGTATCACCAGAACGACCACCATCACCACTCTTTTGGCCCCCACTAGACTTTATTTTTGGATCTGCATCTGTGAGTGTGTCCCAATCTCTACTGGTGCCATCCCCTGCACCTTCTGTGCTTGGCTGTTCAGGCTGGGATGGAGTCTGCTGAACAAAATGCTAAAGGGTAGCTTGCCAAGCTTTTTTTATGGGGGAGCCATATTCTTCTTTCTTCTGTGATCACAACCTGAGGAGGCTGAGGTTTTGCGATCACCCAACCTTCTTGCCTTACAGTTCTAAAAGTAATCCCCATACTCTACCTCATCATCAAAGCTGTTTAGCTTAGCAGTCTCAAATGATGTATCAGTGAGCAATTCGTCTCCTGTTGGAAAGTACTCAGACCCAGATGAGTGTTCTTCCCTCTGAGCTGCATTGACATGTTCTACAGTACTGTAGAGAGGCCAACAAATATGAGTTATCACAGCAGGGGTGGACACAGTACTGGAAATAATAATGTAACTGGCTTGGACCACAGTGGTAGTAGTGGCTGGTGTTCCCATAGCAGTACTAGTGGTCACCATGGTTACAGTGACAGGTCTGATCTGGGTCACAGTGGCCAGGAATGGTCTGGGTCACAGTGGCAGGAGTGGTCTCAGTCATGGTGGCAGAAGTGGTCCCAGTCACAGTAGCAGGAGTGGGTGGTAGGGTCATTGTTGTAGCAGAAGTTGGGATGCTAGTAGTCACAGGTGCTGGTAGTGGATCAGAACAGTGGTGGTTATTTAGGATGATGTGCTGGTGGTACTGGTGGCAGTGGCAAGGGATAAAGAGAACACATTCACATTGATAATATCAGTGACAGTTAATGACAATGTCCGCCTAGCAGCACTACTAGTAGTTGAAATGGTACTTCTACTTTTTTCCCCTGGTGTCAGCTGACACCATACAGGTGCTGGAGATTGTAGGCTTTGATGGATTAAAATATGATTTTGTAAAGTGAATGCACCCAGAGTGTTCCATTGCAGTACACTCACCCTTTCCTGCTACTTGCTACACTTAGAGTACTGCAGCTTTGCTGGGACTGCTGATCCAAGTACATTTTCTGGTACTACATCCTCTGTCTGCCATACATGATTTCCACACAAGACAATTGTTAAATTTAAATGATATTATTATGAAGTATAGTCACTCAAGTTACTGCAGCAATGCTGAGCTGACATGTCTTACTCAATTATAGTCAAGCCTGACTAGTAACTTCTCAAAAAAAAAAAAATATTTATTTTAATTTCTTTCTGGACAAAGCCCCAGTCTTAGACAAAATGTCTTGAAAGCACAGCCATACACACACACACAGAAAAATAGGCAGCTAAATGAAGCAGTGAGACTCAGCTGACTTGTCCCATGCTACAAGCTAAGGACCACTCACACTTCCACAGTAGGCTTTGGAGCGACCCAAGCCTGGGTTCCTCAAAGAGAATGTGCGGTATTAAATTTAAATTATATTACTATGAAATATTGTCACTTATTCACTGCAGTGATGCTGAGCTGACAAGTCTCACTCACTGCTGTCAAGTCTTACTAGTAAATTCTCGGGAAAGAAAAACATTTTTTAATTTTTTTCTTGGGCACAAAGCCACAAACTTAGAAAAGTGTCTTGAGTGCACAGGCATGCACACACACAAAACAAAAAAGCAGGTAACTGAAGTAGTTGGAGTCATCTGACTAGTCCCACACTTCCAGCTGTGGCGCACTCGCAGTTGCACAAGTGGCCATAGAGGGACCCCAGTCTGGGTTCCTCACAGAGAGATGTGTGACATTAAATTTAAATTACATGAAATAAAATCATTCAAATTACTGCAAATATACTGAACTGAAAAGTCTCACTCACTGTGGTCAGGCTTGACAAAATTCTCAGAAAAAATAATAATAATAATAATTTCTTCTTAGACATGAGGCTAAATGACAAACAGCTATAGAGAAGTGGTCCTTAACAGCTTACTGCACTTCAATTAGATGGCTTGCCTTGTTCTTTGTTTCAGATAACTAAGTTACAAAACAAAACTTAAATTTCTAAGAAAAATAATCCACTACAAAATCTTCCTTACTCCCTTAAGGAGCAGATCTGTATTATGTCTCAAATTTAGCTTTATGCAATAGGTGTGAGTATAAAAGTAGTTTGAGAAATCACTGTATCTGAGCAACTATGTGTATAAATGTGTGTTTTTGAATTTATACACATAGTAGACATATCATTACTCATTTATTAACACAAGAGACACGAGCCAGCCTGGTGGCACTGAGGGTTGAGGTACTGGATGCCACACCTCATGCCACACTGGTGACCTGGGTTTGGGAATGAGCCCGGGCCATCAGGGGTTGGCGGGGGGAGAGAGGATTGAGCATCCAAAGGACTGCAATCCTCTCTCGGGGGAGAGATCCAGAGTAGACCAGCAGCACTGCTATGCATTTGAGCTTGTACAACATAAGGCAATGTCAGGCAGGTGCCTTTCTGATGTGAGTGGGAACACTTACATTGGGCTGGGCAGCATTGCTTATCTCATGTCAGTGGGGTGTAAACAGAACAAAGGAAAACACCGGCTCCGGGGATCAGGAAATGGCACCTATCCCCCATGCCCCTCGCCAGGCTTCCCTGGCTGGCCTTCAGTTTCCTCGGTCCCACTCCTCATATGATGCTGGAGTCTGCCTATTAATAGTGCCCCAAGTTGGAGAGGGGTGACCAACCCTGGATAGGGTTAGCCAGGGGTGCTGGCATAGGCAAGCATGGAGAGAGGAGACACATCTTGGGGATCATCAGGCAGGCAGGATGAGGATGGGATGCCTGAGAGAGGACCTTGGATCTGTGACGGGAGTGAAACAAAGTTGAAAAAATGAAAAACACAGTAGACACATCATGAAACTCAAAGCCCAGCCTGTCCTATCAAAATGTGAATGGACTACATTTACATGTCAATGGAAAATAAAAGGTTCTCTTGCTACACTAAGCATCTCTGTCAACTGCGTGCCACAATGAAAAAAAAAGTTTACTTTTTATTTGATATTCACAGATCAACAAAGTAAACACAGTGTCTTAACCACATGCACTAGCTTGACAAAAAAATAAGTAAAACAGTGACCTTAACAAGCCTGTAACTATTTAATAATAATGGCAGACAGTACCACAAATGATAGCTTCAGATTGGAGCTTCAAGACATACTTACTCAAATTGAAATGGATACCGAGCCCCTTAAGGACCCAGAGTTTGCCAATCAGCATTCACAACAAAGTGAAAATGCTGCAGCAGAAACAGCAAGTACCTCAGAAAAGTCTGTCATAGATTTAACAGAGATAGACAGTTACATTGATAGAGTAAAAAATGTAAACACTGCAAGGAAAATGCAGAAAGATGTAACTATTTTCACATGCTATCTAAGTGAAATGCTAGGCATAAGCAAAGTCCTGCAAAAGACAGCACCAATGGACTTGCAAAATTACCTTTGCCACTATTTCATTTACTGTAAAAAAAAACTGAGCAGGGTATAAGCCACTGATTTTGCGTTCAATTTCCAAAGTATTGAACGCTTCCTATGGGGAAAAGATTATCCCTGTTCACTATCCACATCTCCCAGTTTTAAAAAGGCAAAACAGTTATTACTGCCGAAACAAAAAGATCTTAAGTGTGAGGGAAAGAGGTCAAAACCCAAGGTGGCTGATGAGCTGACAGACAATATAATAGAGATCCTCCATGAAAAGCAGAAGCTCAGTCCCTTCACCCCTGACTCCTTACTTAATACCATGTGGCTGATAATCAGTATCTATTTTGGAGTCGGGGCAATACTGAGATGAGAAATATAAAGTGGGGAGCTATAGACATACAACAAGATGAAAATGGGTAGCGTTTTTTTACAGTACACTCTAAAAAGGCAGACTAAGACTTGGACAGGCTCAAATCTGAAAAACACCTGAAAAATAAAGCCATGAGCCTACAAATTGCAAGAAAATGGAGAGAAATTCCCCATCAGTAACTATGTACTTTACAAAGAAAAAGGACCCCTCCCATCACTAACACCAGACTCTCCTTTCTTCTTATCAATCAACACAAATGTTAAAGACTATCACCCTACCTCCTGGTACAAAAATCAGCCAGTTGGTGTCAACAAAAGTTATCTACAGTTGTTAAAACAATGATCCAAATAGCAGGCATACAGAGAGAGATAAATGGCTCACTAATCACTCTGCTTGAAAGAATTTAATCCAGAAATTAACTGATTCTGGAATCACATCAACTGACATCATAAAAGTGACAGGGCACAAGCAGCTAAGCAGTATAAATGATTATTCATGAATGAATGAAAGCAAGCAGGAAAAAAATTGGAAATCCTAAGTGGAGAGTCTAAAACCACCAGCATAAAAGAGTCAACAAAAAGAACAGGACTAACAACAATAACAGACAACCTACAAGATGTGTTGGGGACTTGCTTCCACCACCCCAATATAAAAGCAAAGAACATAACATTTAACATAGTGCAAGGTAAAGTTATCCCCTAAAAGGCACATTTAGTTACATATTTACATAACTCAAAATTGTGTTTAAGTAATAATTTTACTGTCCCCCCTTCCCAAAATCCACAGGACATCACTACGAATCAAGAAAAAGGCTACGACCTCAAGTTCTGTATTCTGACACAGACAGCGACTAACAGGTAAGCATGCACCCCTCCAAGTCACACATCAAAGTGCAAAAATAACTGTAATTATACATAGGTGCCATAGATAAGACAGTACAGTAATAATATTATAAGATTTACAGCCTGACTAAAAGACATTCAAAGGTAATATACAGAAATGCATCTCAGAAAGCAGTAATGTAAAAAAGTGTAATGCATGATGGAGGAATGGCACTTAACATCAGCAAAGTTGAAGTGGTAAATGTATTTACAACAAGATAGCAAAAATGTGAAAAATGTTACTGTATTAACTAATTTTCCGTCTCATAGCCCCTACCACCAACCAAACTAATAACAGCAGATGCATTAACACATTTTTTTGTTTTAATCCAACAGGAATATGAAAACCCTATGCAAGTGACCATAAAACAAATGGCACAGTCAACACAGAAACACCTGTGATGCCTCAAATAAGAGAAACAGAATGCAAAAGCCAGAAGACTGCAATAAAAAAGCATCAATCAATTATACATTCTTTTTTTTCCTTTTACCTCCTAGCTTTAAAAACTGTCAAAAAACCTACTATTCAACACTTGTTCTCTGCAATCACGTCCCACAACTATCTGCAAAATCAGATTCCTCTGTACTTTGCGAATGAAAAAATTGTTCAAATTACTTACATGGTAGTAGTCTTCATTCCATTAAAGTCTAGAAATGTGAAGAGAAATGTCAAAAACCCCTGAAGAAAATGTGAAAAAGGTGTCTCCCCAAAAAATTCTGGCATGGTAAGAAAAAATGATATTTTGTCCTAATCCAAAAAATGTTTTTAATTTTTTGTCTGCACGGTGAAAAGTAAAAACAAACCTGAAAACAATGGCAAGAGTAAGAGAAAAAGGTGCCCAAAATGAGTAAACAAAATGGACTCTTCACGTCCTAATCCAATCGATTATTCCCCAAGGGTATGCAAGTAATCTTCTAAATTTTGTTTTAATACCCCAAAAAACAATAATATGGATGCCACTCTTCAGTGTGGTAATCCAAGAAAAAACAATGCTTGAAGTAAGAAAATCCAAGTCTGTACCAAAGAGAAAGAGCCACAGAAAAAGCATGCTGCCAACTATCCAGTCCTGCAAATCCGAAGATGCCGCGATGACCTCCACACAAACGCCACAGCCACAGATGACTCTGAGCAGCTCCACACATGCTCATCAATGTTCTACATCCCCACCTCGGACTCCATGAAACCAGTACCTGCTATTCAGCAAGGCTGTTCCCACACTCCAGAAGATCCTCCATCTGCTGCTTCCTCCATACTAAAATAAAAACTGCACAAAAAACTGTGGCCACGCCCCCGATCACACACTCCCACCCTTCAACCAATCAGAAATGTTTTCCCATGATCATGCTGACAGATCATAGAATTTCCATACATAGCACACAGCCAATCACAAATCACACACATGCACCACACAACCAGTGAAAACCTACAACAGTCCCCATTCATAAACGAATAAGCTGGGCACAATCACAGTGAACAGCCAGTAATAAAACGGAAATAGTGCCATTTAAAATGTAAAAAAATAATGTCTGAAAATATGGTAAGATAAAAAACAGCATCCCCCACACAATTAGATGTGCCAATTGCAATAATCGAACATGTAGGGGTCTACTGTGAGATACAGAATTTATCTTTACTTGTGATCATAGACCGCTGAACCTTCACATGTGGCTATGCTATGCTCTACCACTAGTGAGGTCATCTGCGGTCACTGGCCACTTGTAAAGATAAATCCTGTATCATACAGCAGATCTCCACAAATCCCTTATGAAATTACATCACATGAAATTAAGTATGACAATTTAGAATAAACTTTCAGTTTATTAATGTCTTAATATTTGTTATGTAACCTTTTTAATAACACTGCCAAGTACAACCAATGTCTAATTCATGAAAAGCCGAGCTGGCCACTGAACCACAAGCTATTTTGATAGGGGAAATTTGAATAACGAGCACCAACATAAACAGAGTGTTTGCAGCCTGCAACAGTAATTGCATTGAGCTGTCAGTCTGCAAGCATTCTGACAGTTAGTGTAGACTACCATTGTGCATATTTTAAATAAAGATTTATATTTTTATTCTATATTGACTGATTTGGATTTTATTTCTGGTGACAATATTTGAAGAACTGTCTCTTGTATTTTGTCAGATGGAGCTTGCATGGGATTGTGTGTTGCAGTGCAGTCACTGACATGAAAGCCAGGAGTGAAAATCTTCACAAACCATAGGTAATTAAATGATAGGAGCAGTAATCGAGAGCTCAGTTTTTCAATAAATTAAGATAAAAAGGGCCTGATTCTAAGATGGATCTGCCGTAGTGTAATGCAACTTTGGCCAACACATATGGCACAAGTTGCACTTTGTGCCATGGGTTCTGCCGGCCGGGATTTCAAGGTGTGGCCTGAGCCATGGCACAGGCAGCCTGTGCCCAGGTGGACTTATTCCACCCAAGGCCCCTATGGCATGGCTGAAGAGGTGTTACAGCAGCAGCTGCACCCAATTCTGAAAGGGCAGCTGCCGTAATCCCTCAATGCTATTCCAGGGGGCCCTGCGGCACTGCGTGATTAGACCAGCTCTGTGCTGGCATAAGGGGCTTCCACTGTGCCCAACCAGCTGAACCCCACCCCCACATGGCCCCAAACCTCACACTGCCATGCCATGCTGACCCCCCCACATTATAGTAGTCCCTCCCACCCCCGGCCATACTGGGGTCCACCAGCCAGCTCCCAGTACCATGCTGTGATGATGCCATCCCCCGGTGCCAGTGTGTTTCTGGCAACACCCCCTCATGGCCCACTGGGGCTTGTGGGCATGTCTTGGAGCTTGGGGCTGGGGGGGCATCTGCGCCCTGTCATTGGACTTGCTGGTGGCTTGTGGTACCCAGGTCAGGTGCGCCCATTCTGTGGCGCACCGCTGGAGGTGCCGCAAGTCACAGGGCATATGTGCCGGGGACCCTGCCCATTCAAGAATCTAGCACAGAGTCCCTGGCATAGCGGCATATGTCGCAGCTTGCATTTGCCAGCAAGATGCTCCATACGTCTTAGAATCAGACCCAAAGTCTTAAATTCACATGTATTTAAGGGAGCATATAAAATGAAAACCATCAGGCAGATATTGTAGTAGTCATTCTGAACTCACAGTTAACATTGGCACAGGGTCATAATGTCACAGTTAAAACCATGCATAGCAACAATGCCGCATGCACAACAGCATGCGGCATAATAGCATCGGCACAACACGCTGACCAATGCAACCACTGCGCAAACTGGATCACTTACTTTGTTTTTACTGGGGACTTTACCCCCTACACCCTCTGAACTAAATATAATCAACTCTGGGGGAGGTCGTGGATTTTGGGGAAACAAAAAAAAAATCAGTGCAGGAATTTTTTTTGTTTCCAACAAAAAAACAGCAGCAACATGCTGAGGCCTCGGGAGAATCAAACCACAGCCCCAGGTTCCTGATGCTGCTGGAGGCAGGCACTCTAGCCACTTCACTAAAGGAGCAGCTCAGCCAAGCACAACCCCAGCAATGTCCTTCACCTCCTACAAGATCAGAATACTGCGATGGGGTAGCAGTTCTTACCTCACGCTTAAAGAACCCCGTCACTGTAAAGCCATACGCGTTTTTCACAACGCTGTATTCCATGTCTGTGTTCTGGCTGCATTGTAGTAAGCTGGTAGGGTTAACATCAGCATGAGTGTGTGCGAAATGTACAAGTGTAGGGATGTATATAGGTCCCACTGAGTTAAAATGCACTGTGGTGAGATTTTTTTAATAACTGATAAAGCTGAAATTATTATTTATCTGGCTGATCCTGTGACCCTCCTCCCACCATTATTTTACCACAGTGCCCCGTGGCCACCCCTCTGATGATGAGGCTGCTGGGCAGAGGGTTGCAGTATAACCAGATAAACAGTAAGATTTCAGCTTTATCAGTTTAAAAAAAATCACCACAGTGTGTTTTAACTCAGCGGGACCTATAGGTCCTGTTATCTTCTGAGGAAGCTGACAGTTTCCCTTGTGTTGAATAATGTTATCACTGGTGTTCACATCTGCACACTTGCATAGCTGGTATTGTGTTAAAAAATCCCCATTATCAATGAATTATCATGAAACATATTCCATGCATTAAAATTGTTGGTTTTATGCTATATAAGCATTAAGACCTATCCTTTTTAAAGTAAGTAGGTTTGCCTACTAAAAATGCAGACTCAATTGTCCCAGGCCCTGAACAATGGAATGGATGTAGGCATGGGAAAAGTGGCAGGGAAGTGGGGAAGGGTTGGTGTGCTGGGGAGCTGAACTGAGGACATGCCACTTAAGGAGAGAGATGGGCAGGGGGACTTCAGAAGGGCGGAGCCTCATGACATCATGGGAGGAGAGGGAAAGTTGATTGGGTAAGGGAAGAAAGAGAGGGGTGAGCTAGGGGGGTTTAAAGAGGCAGGCAAGGCAGAGAAAGCTCACAATTTTGCTTCTGTAAAATTCCCACCCTCCCACCCACCCTAAGAAGAAGAAAGGAAAGATCCTGGATGGAAAAAGAAAGTGGTAGGTGCGCAGAAGAGAGGCAGACTGCTGAAGGTGGACAGCAGGTCTTCCTGGACTGCCGAAGGTGGATGGCAGAGAAGAAGAAGGAGCACAGAGAAAGGGGAAGGGGAGAAGAAGGGGGTGAGATAATCTAACTCAGAGGGCCGCAGAACAACACCAGACAGATGAGTGGCATGGGTATACACACATACCCAACAAGAGAGAGGAAAATGAAGAAAGTGGCCCCCCAGATGTACGTCTGAAGGGTGAGAAGAGAAAAGAAGAATGAAAATGTTGTTTATGAATATTGTGACAACCCCCCGGCTTTAATTCGTAGAGTGAGAAGGGAAAACAATGAGGAAAAATGTAGTTTATGGAAATTGTGTATAATAAAGATAATGAGGAACATAATATTGTAACATATGAGGATGAAAATATTGTGAAAGTGGACATTTGGAAAAGATTATAATAAATTAATTGCCAACTGAGCATCCACGCAAATGGTAGTCTGTGTTTTATTGGACAGGGTTCTAGGGACAAGGGGTCCTTGTTCAAGTGATGTAGAAATTAACTGCAGTGCTCTCAGATGTTACCTAGTATGGGGATGTGCTGATCAAGAACATCGAGTTCACTTCCCAAACAAATGCGCTGTATGTTTATAACAGTAGACACTGACAACGATGTATGACATTCTTAGCCCCACATGAGTTACCCTACTGACATAGTAACTGTTCTATGTTATGGAAACAGGTGAAGCTGCTTTTACTTGCTGTGAACTGCTCTTCACTAGGACAAATCCTTGTACTCTGATGCATTAATGATGGTAAAAAAAAAATACTATCATTTTTAAATTAAAATAATGCAACAGAAAAATTTTTATCAAGCAAGGGTTCTTTATTCATTAAACAAATCATCAAAACAAGAAATAAAGACTTGGAGGGTGATTCTCAAAGCTTGTAGAAAGATACAAGGTACCTATGTCAAACATAAATAATGCAAGTAGCACCTTGTATCAAAAAATGTACCCTAAGCCATTCTCAAAAGCAGCCTGTGGCCAATGCAACTTGCAGCAAAGGGGGCTTGCACCAGCCTTGCCCAATAAAATGGGCTGTGGCATGGCACTGGGGGTTTGTGGCAGACGCATGCTGACACATCCCCTAAATTAGTATTCTACAACAACCCGCAGAGAACAACAGTCTAAGTACATTTAGATGAGCCGGTGGTTGGTCTAAATGTACTTAGGTGTCCTCCAAGGGTTGCACCAATGTGCCACCAGCCGATCCCCCATAGTACATGCAGCCCCCCAAATGGCCCCAATTTCCCATTATATGTATATAAAAAAGTTCCCTGGTGGTCTAGTGGCAACCACGCCACAGCCATGATCTCTCATAAAGCCTTGTGTATTCCTCTGGTGGGCTAGCAGTCCCCCAAACTCTGATCGCCAATAATAATATTTAAATTGCCCTTGGGGGCTAGTGGTCGCCCAGCCCCGATCTCTGATAATATTATTGAAATAGCCCTGGTGGGCTAGTGCCCCCCAAGCCTTGATTGCCCTAATCTGAAATCTGAAATATTCATTGGTGGTCTAGTGGATCCCCTGAGCCCGATCCCCCATTAGATACTTAATCAACACACCTGGTGATCAAGTGGATCCCAACCCAGCAGTGCCCTACCACCCCACTTCCACAACCTGTAACCCAGCTGGCAACTAGCACAGCCCACCATTCACCACTGTGGCCAGCTGCCGATTGAGCTATGCATGAGCACGTACTGAGCATAGCACATGCTCAGTGATTGACAGCAGCTGTCAGTCACTGAGAGCATAATATATACAGTACGTGCTCACTCATAAGTCAGTCAGTAAGTGGCCATGGTGGTGAGTGGTGGTCTGTGCCAGTTGTTGGCTGGGTTACAGGTAGGGGGACCAGGTGGTAGGGCACTGCTGGGTTGGGGTCCACTTGACCACCATGTATGTTGATTTTGTATCTAATGGGGATCAGGGTTTGGGGATCCACTAAACCAACAATGAATAGTTCAAATTTCAAAATGGGGTGATCAGGGCTTGGGGGCCACTAGCCCACTAAGGCTATTTCAATAATATTATTGGAGATTGGGGCTGGGGGGCTGCTAGCCCAGCTGGGCTATTTCAATAATATTTTCAGCGATCGGGGCTGGGGGAGACTCTTGCCCACTGGGGCTGTGTCAATAATATTATCAGAGATTGGGGCTGGAGGGGTGCAAGCCATCAGAGCTATTTCAATAATATTATCAGAGGTCAGAGCTGCAGGTTCTGTTTACCCACCGGAGTAATTTAAATATTATTATCGGTGATCGGGGGTTGGGGGGCACTTGCATTCTACCTCTGTACACTGCTGCAGGCTTGTGACAACCTGTCCAGTTGCACCCTCTGTTTTGTGCACTTCTAGGGTTGCCACCAGCTGTGGGACTTTGCCACCAGGGCCCTGCCCAATAGAGAATCAAGCACAGGGTACCTGCTGCATCGGCAATCAGTGCAAGCCGTCTTTGGCGAGGCTTGCACCGATTTTAGAGAATCAACTCCTTGCTCTTTAAGCTGTTTAGTGTTTAAAACAGTACACTGCAGCTTTAAATCTGGTTTGGTTTTAGTGCACAGCACACAAACACACACACACACGCATGCACACACTCATAGGCACTGTGTATACGCACATGCATGCTAGAGCACTGCCTATCTCTCTCAGCAGGAAGCCCATCTATTTTTCCTTTCTTAAAAACCTAATTTTCACTGTTTACAATGTAAAGAAATGACCCTCTTTGGATTTGGATTTAGGCAGGGAACAAAAAGTGTCAGGATTTCTGATTTTTCTCTAATTTTGACAAATGGTTGAAAGTGGATTTATTTTTCTCAGTGGCTGAGGTGTCTGTCTCTCCTGCCTGAAGCATCTGTGAATGCTGGGTCACATGACCTGTCTTCAGCAATCTCTCAAAGTGGCATCTGATTGTACAAGAAGTCTCAGAAGATCTTGAACTCCTTACGAATAGCTCCAAATATTCTTTGTTTTTTCTTTCTGATTAATGAATAGCCTATTATTTATTGTATTCGTGAAATACTATATTACACACCCATAAGGAAAAGATTTTTCAAAAGGTCTCTGCACATAGAAGAGGTTGCATCAAAGGAGTTAGGGACACCCACCAATAATGTTCTTGAAATGGATTCCATGTCAAAAAGGCACAAAAGAAACCACCAAATACAAAAAACGAGATTCAAAAATAGCGTGTTCACAAACTGTGAGTGCACATAACAGCGATTTCTCTAATAGCAGAAACAGTGCCAAAAACTACTTTCTAATGGAGGCTTCACCCCCAGGAACCCCCTTTGTGGGGCGCATAGCCCCTTGCACCTCCTTGAGATATATAACCATCACCAGGTAGGATGCAACTTGGAGATGGGGAGAAACTAGGGAGGGGGGGATATTCTTTGGGGGGACGCAACTCAGGGAGGGAGATAAAGTCAGGAATGGGGGTGATTTCACATTCCAACTCTGGGGAAATGACAGAACTGGGGAGGATGGTTGTTGGGAGATGCGAAGCCCAGCACAGCAGTTAAAAAAAAAATCAAAAAAACACCAGGAACAGCCAGCCCTGAAAACACTCACTATAAAAACCATGTGGCTAAAAAGACATTCGCTCTCTTGCATTCGTTGTAATTGGCTCACCCAAACTGATTAGCTACTTTGACATGATACCCTAGAAATGCATATTATTCTGCATGGTTTCAACTTTCCTTTAAAGATTTAAAAATGCTTCTACATTAGTGGAACTCAGTGCTTCATTCTTAAGGACTTTTTGTTGATTTTTAAGAACGTCTTTTTGTAATTCCGTCAGTGTTTCCTGAACCGCCTTGATATATGCCTTCATGTTTTGTATGCCATTGTTTATTGTGTCCATTCTAGATATCATGTAGTCTAACTTCTGGTCAAAGTTTTGTAGGAAAGGAAAAAGGTTAGTGAAGGAGGAAGCATACCTCTCAACCTCCTGCCTTATAAATCAAGGATAAGGCTTAAAAAAATCAGGGACAAAGGACCAAAATCAGTGACACATCTTTAGAATTAAAGATATCCACCCAGAAAGCTAGTAGAATATGAGGCTTAGGGTAACATGCATTTTCTAAAGAAAAACACATCTGTAACTTTAATGATTGACATTATTTTGTGCTTAAAATCCCCACTGTTTAGCCACAGAAGCACAAATTTTAGGAGGGTCAGAGTAAAATTTTGAGGCAAAATCAGGGACATCCCTGAAAATCAGGGACAGTTGAGAGGTATGGGAGGAAGAGACTTTCTTAAGACTTTAAAATTATGTTTTAGCAGATAAAGAACTAGTAGCAGCTGATAAAGGGCTGATACGAGTAGAAGTGGAATTCTATTACAACGTTGTACTCGGTGCTATTGGATATATTTCCTTAGTCACTGCTGATGCCTTTTTGTCTGAAGTGGATGTCACTAAAGAGGCCAGATTATCACTTTCGACATTTAAAGCTGCTGGTAAATTAAACTGTAAAGCAAACACACATACCCACATGCTTAGTAAATGGCAACTGCTTCTTACTTAAAAAATACATTGACAAAAAACACAGGCAAGAGCACTCCATCAGAGAAAAGAGCCAGAACAAAAAAGCATGCAAACTGATGGTTTACTCAGCATATACTGTAGAAGAGAACACAGCTGAAAGACCACAGTATTTTGGGACTACAGTGAGTCCCTTTGTCAGGGGCGTTGCTGTTTCACTTAGTTTTCTGACTTTATTTTAAACACTTAAAGCAGTAGACATATGCACTATCACTTTAAGTGCTTACAATAAATTCAGCTAAGTGAAGCAGCCATGCCCCTCTTATGAAGGAACTCACTGTCATCCTAACACATTGGGGCGTTTGAGCTGTGCTCTCTTCAATATGCTGAAAAAACATTTTCTGTGACTGAGTATTTTCCTGTGGTTTAAATTGCACTTTACTTGCATGTCTGTGATGATTGCAAAACCCTCCACATAAGACATCAGTGACTATCTATTTTCCATAGCAGCTGCCTGTGTTTCTGCAGGAACTGTCTGTGTTGCCGCAGGAGCTGTCTGTCTAACTACAGGGCTGGTGAGCTGGCTGTGTTCTTTTCGGGGGGAGTCCGCAGTGTATCCCAGCATCTTGGAAGTGTGGGTGGCAGTTTGTGTTTGTCTGTGTCTGTAGCTAAGTTTTTTTGGGATTTGCAAGATTTTCTGCTTGGAGTAACTGCACCGTTCTTGCTCACTACATCTGTGAAGGTCTCCTGGACTGAATTTTCTGCAAAACATCACCACAAGGTATTTGCATTTTCAATTTAAAATCAAATTTTTGGAAGCTATCCCAAGCAAAATAGAAATCAAGCAACTAGGTCTGACAGACTCCAGTGTCTCTGGGTCCTGCTTGAATCCACATTTTCTTCTGGCTTGCTCCCAAGGGATCTATTTGTGGGCTTTTAAACAACCTCTTTAAATAACAAAGAAAGCACAAGGACAAAAGGATTTCACATCCCGCATTTGTACTTGAGTAGGTGTGCCCCAGGCTATCAATGTAATGGGGCTGTGGAGTGCATGACTGCAAGGTTTTGCATAATTAAAGCCGCTTGTCAATCCCTGCCTAGCTGTGACCCTGGATGACCTCTGTCATGAGTTGACCCAGTGTTGTACCAACAGTCACACCATGTCCAACAGCTGTCTGGGGGTTGCCCTCATAACTTTTCTTGTCCTACTTTGCCTTGACAGAATTACACTATGCTTATGGAATGAGGATGGCTCAAATAAATCTAGGACCAAGCACTACGATTGTACTTTCTCCAACCTTATTGTTTATAATACAAGGATACTACAAACTGATCTTCTTCTCTACCAAAAGGGCTGTCCCTACCGTTCTCTCTATATGTTTAGTAAACTATGGAACAAGTCTGCATTATCTCATCCTTTTCTAAATGTGGGGCTGTGGTTCCTTGTCATCATTGCCATTCTGCTATCTGGGAATATAGAGACAAATCCTGGGTCACTAGATGCTAACTTCTCAGCAGATGACATACATAGTATGTCCAAACATGGGCTGTTAATTGCACACTTGAATATATGAAGTTTAATGTGTCACTTTGTGGAACTGGAGTCATGGGTCAAACTGTACAGTCCTGATATCCTCTGTCTCACTGAGACCTGGCTAAAACCATAGGTTACTGACTCCATCTGCTCCCTGCCAAATTACTCTATTATTCAAAGGGATAGGATATCAAACAAACGTGGTGGTGGAGTTACTCTGTACTACAAAAACAATCTGACTGTCTCTCTTCTCGCTATCCCAGATGCTCAATCGGTATGTGAATATTTGCATGCTACCCTTGCATTGGGAGCCAAGAAACTGTATGTTATTTGTGCATATAACCCCCCAGCGGGAGGGATTGCAGTTCTAGAGTACCTGTTGGAAAATACCTCTCAGAATTCTAATCATAATGAGACTGTCATCTTAGGGGTTCTAAACTTAAACTGGCTTGGGGCAGCAATCGGTTCTCTTCAATCTCTGACTCATAGCTACAACCTGCATCAGATGGTAACAGTGCTGACTAGAAGTCTGTCTTTGTCATCACTAGGCGCACTATTGGATTGGGTGCTGGTAAACCGGATCAAACACATCTCAGCCGCTGGTACTCTTGCTGATGCCTTAACTGACCATTCTCCTACTTTCTGCATCCTGTCCTTGGGGGCACCTCCATCTCCTCCAACACGTCTCATCACTCTCACAAACTTTGCTCACCTCAACCAAGAGGTGTTTCTGTATGACATCTCCAGAATTGATTGGTCAGAGATCTATCTATCACACTGTTCTCAGGATGCTGTTAACCTCTTCATCACTAAATTCCTTACAGTTCAATGTAAACATGCCTCAAAGATCACCCAGAGAGTGAAGGGTAAACAAACAAGATGGCTAAACTAAGACTTGCTCAAAAATTTGTACCTTAGAGATAAACTATGGAAGCGCTACAAAACATCAGGCCAGCAAACAGATTTCAACACTCACCGTATGCTATGGAATTCATGTAAAAGACAAGTCAGGGCTGCTAAGAGCAAGTACTGTAAAGAACTACTGATTAACTCAGCCAATGATCCCAGAAAATTCTGGTCACACATCAAATCCTTCCTAGGATCCTCACAGTCAACTACCCCGGTGATACGATGATAAATTATGTGCATTGCAATGACTCACAAACCATAGCTAATTCTTTCAACCTGCATTTCTCTGATCTCTCTCAATATATCTCTTCCTTCGATCCCACTGCAGTGTCCTCCCACTCCTCATCAGGAACCTGTCTGGATAAGTTGAAAGTGTTGTCCCCTGTGCCTCCTTATACTCCTCCATTCTATTTTAAGGCTGTGTCTAGAAAGGAAGGCCTGAAGCTCCTGAGGTCCATCTCTGATCATACCAGCTCTGGCTCAGACTTCCTTGAACCCCACCTCTTGAAACTTGCAGCTCCCCTTATTGCATTACCACTGGCCAACATTTATACGTTATCACTTTCAGGTGGAGTGGTCCCTGACTTCTGGAAAGCTGCTCAGATCACACCTGTACTTAAAAAATGGGATCCTAAGGTTGTCATGAACTATAGACCAATTGCCATACTCTCGGTACTTAGCAAAATCCTGGAGAAAATTGTGGCAACTCAGACAACTGACTATCTACTTAAGCACAGCCTGCTCTCGGATACCCAAAATGGATTCAGGAAAGGACATAGCACAATGACTGCACTCCTTAAATTCACCTCAGACACTCTTTCAAAAATGGATACTGGCCATCTGACTGGGGCTCTTTATTGACCTCACAAAGGCTTTTGACCTTGTTGATCACACTTTGCTTCTCTCCTCCCTTCGACGCCTGCATTTCTTCTTCTCTGTTGTTGACTGGTATGAAAGCTACCTGACAAATAGAACTCAAGTGGTGAAATTTAATTCCTCTCTATCGAACATTACCACCATTAACATTGGTGTACCTCAGAGATCCATCCTAGGGTCCCTCCTATTCTCTCTTTATATAAATAACATTGCAGCTGCTCTAAAATCCTGCTCTGCTAATCTATATGCTGATGATCTTGTCATCTATACAAGTTCTACTAATATAGATACTATCAACACAACCCTTTCCTCTGACTTTAACAATATCCAATACTGGCTATACGACCACAAACTGGCTATCAACACTAGCAAAACTAAAGCCATGTTGCTTGGATCGGCCCCAAAGCTCCGGGCTTGCACAACAGCACTGACGGTGCAGGACTTAGAAGGTCAATTACTGAAATGCGTGACCTCTTTCAAGTACCTGGGCATCCTGCTAGATCAATCTTTTGATCTTAATCTTCATGTGCAGTCTGTTTGCAGAACTGTCAACTCCAAACTGGGTGTTGCATATAAGACTAGTTATATGCTCATGCCATCAGCTAAAATGGCCATTGCGAGGGGGATTCTGCTCCCCACCCTAACCTATGGGGCTCCCTTATTTGGGGCTGCTCATAAAACTGACCTACTCAGATGGGATATTACGTAGAACAACATATGTTGCTATGCCTCTTTTGCTCCTCGGCTTAAACACCACTGTCAGCTTTATAATGATCTTGGTTGGCTGCCTCCGTTAGCTAGTTGGAAATACTACCTTGGCTCTCCTATTGATTTGATAATTCAAAATCAAACCCCTAGGTGTCTTGCAGCTATGCTTGTTCCTCAGGACACACTCCATGGTCTATGATCAGCTGATAAATCCTTTCTGAATTTATGGAGGTGTCGCACTAGGAAAGGAACTGTGGTATTTGAGCATGCTGCTCCACAACTGTGGAATTCCCTTCCCCTCATCATTAGACTTTCTAGCTCCCACAATTTATTGTCCAAGGTCCTCTCTATTCATTGCATAGGTAGGCACCTATGAACTTATGAATGGTCTACTCTGTATGTCTCTGATATATTGTATCCACTTTAACTCATTGTATGTAAAGTGCTTTACTTTGTATGTTCTGATATAGTATATCCTCTTTAACTCATTCTATGTAAAGCACTTATAATTTGTTATCCTGTTAAGTTTCTGCATGTCTGTACTCTCCTGGGTCGTGCGTGAAAATAGTCATTTTATGGCTAGTGCACTTACCCGGTGAACAAAAGCTAAATAAATAAAAAAATAAATAAATAAGATGATTCAGGGTTAGTGATTTACTTTGCCATTGGGACAATGCTTGATGGCCCCCCTGAGGCTACAGATGGGATCTACACACCAGTTGGCATTAGTGCTGTGGCTGATTGCTTCCCCAAGACTAGTGTTTGCTGTCAGGTAGCATTCATTTGTCCCCTTATGAACAGTCATCTCAAGATCTGAGAAAGAGGAATCTTTGTTCCTCTTTTGCTGCTCCTACTTAGACTGCTATCTAGTTGGCTCAGACATCAATTTTGTTCATGCTTTGCAAGGTATTATAAATGCCAGAGATCAAAAGAACTGGAAAGAGCTCTATAGCACGACTGCTAGCCCAGCACCAGCTTAGATCACCACAAGACTTTTGTCACTGTTTCATTTCATTTTCATTTTTCATTTTTTTTTATTTTTATTTTTAACCAGGAGGTGAATTGGTCAGTCTTTTTTTTCTGCCATACCTGATGAACAAGTCACAAACAGAACGTACAACAAAGAATAAATAGCAGTACTTATAAACAACAGGCCTAAGGTACTTCATAGCATGTGCATTTAGATTGTGTAAAACATATTTTCTTTAAAAGGCATTTGTAGTGAATTGGATGCTGGGAAGAACTGACCAAAGTAGTCTAGTTACTTAATAAAACTGAGCCCTACAACTACCTACCACAGTATTCTAACAGTAAAATCTAATTGTCTAGCATTAACAATCAGAAGTAATTTTAGCATGCAAAACACATAGGCAATCTTCATTACTTCTGTATAGCATTTCAGGGTACAATGGAATGCTATAAGCATTGTTCACCTTATGCATTTAAGGCACTGTATATTGTAGCATATTGAATACACTGTGGATCTGCATATCATAATCTGATAGTTGCCTAACTTATCCTTAGCACTGATTCTTTACCATGTGATGCAATTCCGCACCTTTGCTTTTCCAGAGATTTCCTGGCTCAGCTTCATTGGCAGGCATGAAACATTTGATGATGGTACTTTGTATCATGGAAAGTAATTTTGAAACACTTTGTGGACTATCAAGTTCATCTGATGGATGTTTGTGCATCCTTTGCTTAATCCATGCACTAATTGTTGAATCTTGTGAGTCATTTTATTCAAGACAGGGGACAGGAGATTTACCAGAACTTTGACATCTTTCCAAAGTGTACCAATTTTAGTTACTTGTATTATGGCTTTTTACTTCCTTAACCTCTTCCTTATTTGCAGTTGACTTTAATAATAACTATGCATGCAGTAACTACTAACCAAGCAACTGATTTATGCACAGTGACTGAGAATTTCAGTCCCACTCAAAGTCAAATGTCAGAAAGTGGGCCTGGCAGGGTTGATCATATTAAAACAGCATTCCACTTTTTCCAAGTACAAGAGGGTAGTATCTTTCAGAAGAAGAGATGTGCAAGAACAAGGGGGCACAATTTGAAGATAGAGGGGGGGACGGCTCAGAGATAATGTTAGACAGTATTTTTTCAGATAGAGAGAGTTGTGGATACATGGAACAGCCTTCTTGAGGCGGTTGTGGAGTCAGGAACAGTGGGAGAATTCAAGAATGCATGGGACAGGCATAAGGCAATTCTAGTGGGGGGCAGGAGGAAGTAAGCTGTTGATTAACTAGAATCTGTAGCTTATCCATCAGGTAGGAAAATGGGCAGAATGGGTGGATCAAGCGGTCCTTATCTGCCATCAAATTCTATGTTTCTATGTTTCCAGTAAAATGTTCTTTCTTGTCCCTTTTTACTCCTCTGCTTAGTCAAGGCAAAGATTATATCTAGGTTTTTTACTGCTTTTTCACTCACATTTGTATGCCCTGTTCCTCCAACAAGAAAGCTGCAAGGCAGATGCTTGGCTCACATTGTTTTTATTATTGCAGATGACCAAATTCATGATTTGGTGATTCATGGTGGTCTCAAGGGTTTTCAGTATGTCTGTCATGTCAGTGTAATGACTAGCTGTGGACCATATCGCATATTCAGTGGGTTATATACTCCCTTAAATAAATGTGATTACATACTAAATCTGTTATTGTGCTCAGAAGATCCTAGTGGCAAACACAGTTACATTATCTACATTCACTTTTGGAAGGCTTGTACTGTACTAATGTTTTCGTCATAGTACGGATACCTGTTGGACAATTGTGATGATAGGTCCATCTTCCATATTAGGTCTGACTTCTTATGGTCTTAGGTGGTGCAATCATAGCCTTATGCAAAGCCTTTGATGGGCCTTTTTTGATTGATTTTTGTTTGTTTCATGCCTTCTTGCATATTGAACTTCTACTAAAGATCCTAACAGTGCCATGGTACAGTAAAACATGTTCTCTTTAAAAGAATTTCCATCCATTATATTCTGGCTCCTCACACAGGTGAGGAATTTATGGCAGTTCTCCAATATAATCTTTTATTTTCCTTCATAGTTTCTTGAAAGATAGTTACAAGTAGCATTTCCTTCATAGTTTCTGCTCATTTGGAAAGCTAATGCAGTAACAAATTCCTTTAATGCCCACCTATGGTTTTGCTGGTGTAGACAATGATCCACCTGTTAGGTTCATAAATCTAAAAGGATAATGCTGATGCCTTCTTAGAGAAGAAAGTGTTTGGAAATAATGTCTTTCTTTTCTTAGGTTATGAAAGGAAAGAGACTTTGCCTAACCTCTCTTTCTGTTTTTGAACCAATAATCTGGTAATTTTGACATGTGAGTAGCAAGGAGCCTTAATGGTATGGAAGTCCAATGGGGTAGTGGTGGGCGAAGTGGCCCCAATTCGTTCCACAAAGTGATTTATTGAGTGAAGGTGTTCAATTAAGCCCGGTGGCCCACAACACGTAAGCAGAATACTTCAGAGTAATGGGTAACGCTAAATTCATTGAAAAGAATGACTTCATAAGCATTCCACCTTCCCAAACCACTACTCCACCAATTCTTAAGGTAAAGTACATTGAAAACAATGTACTTCACCTCACTTTGCCTTGTTTTTGAGCTCCAAAGGTGAATTTTGCAGTGCTTCATGGGATTTCATGTCACGTGGGCTCTATATAGTTCTGCACAGCCTCAGTTTGGGGTAGTATGTGTATGAAGCTGTAGGAGATAATCTGCTCTGAGAGCTGCCTGTGATTCACACCTTCTAAAAGCTGTTAAAAAAGCCTTTTTGGGTCATTTGTTTTGCTGAAACTTTAGTTCATTGATTATAGGAAACCCTCCTGTGCTCATATCATTGAGTGTTTATTGTTTCTGTGTGGATTTTGAATGTTAATGTACAATATTAAGTCTGTGTACTGAGAGACAGTGGAACTGTGTTTTGGGGGAAGGGCATATCTGTAGTGTAGGTAGGTTAACTTGGAGAAAACGACAGTGATTTCTGTTTTCGTGATATTTTTCTTGTATAACTGTTAATGTACACACAGTAATATTTTTAATAATTCTTGCCATTTTTTTGCTGATTGTTGTGGTGCAGCAGTGCATAACTTTAGTTTCTTTGAACTATGTGGTTATATTACTGACGTTTTCAATTTGCTATGCATTACTTAGTGTGTGTGTGTGTGAGTATGTGTGTGATGCGTGTCATCAAATCAGACACCTTTTACTGTGCCACATATATTCAGCAATATGAACCTGCTATTCACTGCAGCTGTGTAATTTTTGTACTTCTTTGTGGTATATTTACTGGTACTAGTATTAGTGACTGTTGCTGCAGCAGTGCAGTACACTGCCCCCCACAGCCTGCCCCAACTGGCAAAGGAATTCTTTTCCAGATTGGAATTTCTGATGGTGAGCACTGGTTAGGTGTTGTGCCTTTGCATCTGCATCTCTTCAGTGAGCAGCATGATCCTAATGTGTCTGTGCATTTGCATCTCTTTAAGGCTCAATCTCCATCTCTAGCTTAAGTCACAGTTGTTTCTTTGGCTTCCCTTCAGAGTACTAGACAGGTGTGGTACATAATTCTGCATGAATATTGTACTCATTAATATGTGTTTTTAAGTCAGGACCATCATCACGAGTCACTCATGATACAAATCAAGTTCTTTATCATCATGGCCACAAATGCAGTCACAAATCATGATTTATGATCAAGTCGCAAATCACATCATTAATCTTTTTTAATAGTTACATGGATATATTGTAAGCCTGTTTTGTAGTATCTCTCCATGCTTCACTACTCCACCATTGTACTCATTAATGAGTGTTTTTAAGTAGGGGGTTTTGTTCCACACCTCATCGGGGGCCCGTTGAAGTACAGCCACAGGCATTCACATTTCTTTATCATCATGGTCACAATTGCAGTCACAAATCACAATTTACAATTACATCATGAATAACAGCATCAAATTTTTACTAGTTACTTGGATGTATTGTAAGCCTGTTTTGTAGTATCTCTCCAGGCTTCACCTTCCCCCCATTGTAATCATTAATAAGTGTTTTTAAGTCACAGATTTGGACAATGTCTTCAGTACATACACAGACAGGAAAGAAGACTAACTGCACACATGCAGTTTAGCACAGTATACTTGCACTGCTCAGAATACAAAGTGTCACGCATACGGAAGACAACAAAAAAGGACATAATTACATACAAGGGTTGGGGATGGTGGAGAAATACATTTAATAACACAGCAAGGAATGTGTGAGGAAAAAATACTAATGTGGGATCCCATGGTAATCCAGCAGCAGTTCCAGCATGGACATAATTTGCAACTGTTGTCCCTCTATGTGATCCAGCTGCTGCATCATAGCACTCACCCTCTCATTGTTCTCCTCAACAGCACTCCAGTTCTCTGGGGTTCACACATTCTACAGGCTGACCTGCTGGTGGTGGTGGTGGGGGTGGGGCTGCTGGTGGAGCAGCAGGTGCTGCTGTGGCCCTCCTCTTCTTAGTGATGCTGCCATGCACAGCTGCACCCTCTACCACAGAATGGCCAGCAGTTGCAGGCATGGTCTGTTCTGTGACAGTCTGCCACTCCAACAGGAAGTGATTGAGCATATGGGTGTGCTGGCACCCAGTCCCCAGGTGAGTCACCTGGGGGCCACGGTGCACCGCCACCTCACCTAAGTGGCACTTGACCACACTGCTGTCCCCCCAACACAGTCAAAAAACTACCAAACAATGGAGGTGTAGGGAGGACCAGGCACAGGCAGGGGAGGGCCAGATGAACTGGCAAATGATTGGTCACGGTGCTGAACAGGTATGGGATCCACACCTGGGCCCGGGGGAACAGGCACATCCTGCTCAAGAGGACCTGGTGCTGGACTTGGTGGTGGTGGTGGTGGTTCAACTGCCTCAGAGTCAGGACAGGAGGTAGTGTTGGTCCTGCTTCCGGGGGGGAGGGGGATACTAACAACTAACTACTTATAAAGGTACGAAAAATAAAATTTACAGAAAGAGCAAATTAAGTAAAAAAGAGTACAGAAAAGACAAAGAAATGTAGCTTTTAAAAAAGCTGTTGGGTCTAAATCAAAGTTTAAATCTCCTTCTCGCTCTGATCTCAAAGTATCAACAGTCACAAAACACACTCTTCTCTCTCCATCTGTACAGGAGAAAGTAAAAGTGTCTGCTTGTATGATTCACTTCCTTTCTGCCTAGCTAAAGAGCATGTGACTTACAGTACTGTAAGCCATGTGATGTGTGGGGGGCTGCCAAATCTGAAACACCAAGCGGATCACTTAGAATCATAATGAGTAATGCAAAGTCCATTAAAAACAATGACTTCGCCTTACTTCACATTGTGATTCTGCCTTAATGTGAAGTGGTTATGACAAGGCAGAGTGAGTACTTTGCATTGCCCACTCCACGTAGCAGAGTGTCAATGCAAAGTGTCCACTTCGTGTTTACTTCGTCGGTGGAATTTAAATTCACTGCATCTCTAAATGGGGGTAACAGAGTGAATGGGGATAACTTGGAGGAGAGTTTGCGAAGTTGGCCTAGTTTAAACTGTGATTGTCCACTTCTAAAACTGTGTGTTGTGGGCAACTATTAGATCAATATATGTTGTGGTCTTATGAGTAGAGATGTGCAAAGTTGGCAAAGTTTGCTATGCTAAATAATTTGTGACGTTTTCCAAAGCTACAAAATGCAAAGTGCTGACTTTGCAAAGTTTTTGGCACACAGAGTGGCACTGTTTCAGGTGAAGTGAAGGAGAAGTTGCAACTTCACCTTAACTTTACCTGACTTTGCCTCAAAAAGTGCAATTTCTCAAGGAAAACTCAATGTGATGTGACATGCTGATGTAGTGGGCAATTCAAAAAGTTATTTACGAAGATGAATTTCACAACTTCGCTGGAACTTTGCTGGTGAAGTCAGACTTCACAACATCTCTACTTGGGAGGCTGGTTTAAAAGTATGGCTTTTTGAAATTGATACATGAATGTTTACAAAGTTTTTTCCCTGCTATTTTTGTGAAAAAAATATTTTCACTGAAAGCCCAGGGCACAAAATGGACATGCATATACATATCCCACCAAATAGTGTTTTCTACATGAGAATAGCCTTTTTGCTTGTAAAAAATGATTTTAGGATAAAATGTAATATTTTGTTTGGGTTCAATCATATGACCAGAGGAAGTGGTATGCTGAACATTCTTTGGAAAGATTTATGATAGAGAAATAGAGCAATGGCAGAGTGAGCAGGGTCTCTCTTGGAGTATTTCACTGAAATCAGAAATTTATAAAAACAACCCTTGCTAAACGAAAATAGCTGAGCAGCTGTGCAAACATTTGTAGACAATCAATGTGGCTACTGTGGTTTGGACAGGGTAGACAAGGCCTTTTTTTGCATTATTATCTTTTGATGCTTTTTGAACGCATGGGGAAAAGAGGATTTTATGTTATGTGATTAGAGTACGTTAAAACAACTTCTCTAAACAAAACTCTCATAGGGCTAGGTGGAATTATCAGATTCAATGTCCACAAATGTGTTACCAATATTTTCAGGTGGCTATAATTTCACTGTTCTATTATCTATGGACATAGCACATCCATTGAGTAAGGCTTGGAACACCTGCCAAACGTTATGACTTTGAAGTACTGTATTTAATAAAAAATACAGTGGTTTCAATCCTGGAATTCCATTTCTTTGTGAAATGTTGTAAATGTTTGCAGCATTTCTGCTGGATATAACTCAGCCATTCTTTAAGCAGGAGACATGCAATTGGAGTGTAGCACAAAGCATCCACACAATTTCCGGATAATGGCTCATATTCTGGTAGCTTATTTCTTTGCGAAATTTCAGCAAATGTTGCCAATATGTTCAGCTGGGTATAACTCAGCTGTCTGTAAAGATATAGACCTGATATTTTACATTCTTACCCATGGATTGCTACTCTAATATAAAAAAATAATGGGTCAGGGAAATCCTGTAGTCTCATGGTCAAAACATATCACAAGACTATGGATTATTTTTGGACAAACACACAATTCATATGAACTACATATGTTTTATCAACTAATAGCCCAATTTGTAAGAAAGGTAACACACTTCATGGCGTGCAGTCATAAGGGTAAAAATTACTACTTGGGTGATACTAGCATTCAGCAATGCCTTGTCCCTATCAACCACCCGATGTGTGCATTATTTCTTTATAACCGTACATCCTTCTATGTGTTATCTCTTATATAACTTCCAGATTTCCAGAAATTCATTTTTATTGCAACACAGGAGGAATCACAGTGGGACAGGTTGCCCACGGTAGACTACACCAATGCAAAACTAGCTGCCTTGAATTAAAAGTGCACCACTCTAAACATACATGTGTAGTAAAATAAATGTATTAAGTGGCAATAAAAGTACACATCACCAGATGCATTTTGGATGTTCTGTCCTTTATCAAAGGCTTCGCTCCCCACATAAAATTGTTGAACAAATATGACAGTTACAGAAAGATCATTTTCAGTGTTTTGACAGTTTGCATTTATGTTTCTTCACTGCAGTTGTTTTTGCTGATGCTGCTTTGCTGTTATTATTGTCGCTATTTTGCTTTCACTTTTTTGACATAGTGCCCTTTACACACCTTCTAGCATCCAATATCCTTCCACCCAAATGGCCCCAAACTAAGGATGTAAGGCAGCGGCAGCAATACCTAGAAAAAACCCCAGAGAAAATGGTCCTGCAGTGCAGCAGTCATGCTCTCTTCAGTGCCCTGCAATACACAAATGAATATGTCTTCCTATATCAACACCCAATTGATGACAAACAGCCAATCAGGTGTTACTACTATAGGAGGATGCCACTGTTTATTCATTTCATACAGGACACTGAAGTCTAAACGCAATTGCTCCAGCTGTAGTGTGGGGTTTGGGGAGGAGGGATGCTGGGTTTTAGAGGGTGGTTAGGATTGTAGATCGCCGTATGTATTCAGGGGATATTTTTGGGATGGGGAAGTGGATGATTATGTTATTTGGTACAGATGGGGAACTGGTTTTATTATACTGCCCATAATTAGAAACTTTTCCATGACTATTGGTGAGTGAGGGAAGAGGATGATAAAGGGTGGCAAGGTGAGGTGACAGATTTGCAAAGGATTGGTGGCATGAGAAGTGGGAGGAGTGTCCACATTATATGGATTGCTTATAAATGAAAACAGGTGTTTTTTAAGAGAAAAAGAGCTTCACCACATGAAGTTGAATCAAGTTGGAATAACTCTGCACCACTGCTTATAAATAGAATAATAGATATGTTACTGTGCATTACAAGGCAGTAATCCCATCTCGAGGTTCTGGGGACACAGGGAACCTCAAAAGCAAAGATCACGAGTTTCTCATGTCCCCAGAACCTCAAGATGGGATTACAGCCTTATGAAGCACAGTAACATATTTTTATTTTTATTAATATATGGATCCCAGGTGAATTGACTCATCTTCATTTCGCCAGTGGAGTCAACGGGTCCGTGTGCATGCTGGAAGGGTTCCCCATTGATGAAAGCATCAGCCGGTGGTGTGGGATTTGTTTAGCCCCACTTTTTGTTGCCATCTGCTGTCCATCAGCAGTGGTATCAGTCAGGCCACTGTTGCAGCAACAGGAGCCGGGGAAAAGCAAGTTGGATTGCCGGTAATGGGAAAGAGCAGGGAGGAAAGAGAAACTGTTGCTGCTACCCTGACATTTTTTCTCACTAAGCGAAAGAGTGAGACGCCATATTTTTGGAGTTGTTCTGCCTATCCACAGAGGAAAAGCAGCCAATCAAAAGGCATGCTTTGGAAGACGTGGGGGCAGACTTGTGCATTCGCTTATCAGTTGTGATGATAATACTTTCATTCAGGTCCCAAATGATAGTATTACAGCACCTGAACAATTGTATTATCAGTTGGGAATGGTATTATTATCACTCCAGGAGTGATGGTATTACCAGGATTTTTTTGTATGTTTTATAATGGTATTATTTTATGAATCCATATATTAAAATACAATGTTGCCAGCTTGGCACCAACTTTACAGATGGTGCAATACTTCACTGCATCCCTTCCTATAAACCTTTTAAGCCAGCAGCTACAGTATGTGTGATAGATGCATCTAGCCTAAAACGTTGCATTTCTAGTGGTCATTACTTCTGCACACAGATTCTCTGAACTATAGTCTCCATATATGATTTCTCACAAGAACAGGGTGGTACTCTGCACATATCATAAATAACTGCTATGGATTCTGTCAACATTCCAGCTCAGTTAATCTTTGTTGCTTCCAAGCGTCTTCCCCAAACTGGAGAATCCAGAGGAAGAGGCACTGCATTTTCTAGATGCTAGAATAATTGTTTTAGCTTTCTCCTCAATAGAACTAATGACTACTGTACACACAAGCCTTTCAACTTCTTGCCTGTTTTGCCCTCTGTTGAAAATTACTCTGTTTCCAAACAGTGCTTTTTGGATTGGAATGTCAGTTGTATTTACCACTGCTACATGTTGTCAGGGAAGCAATTGAATACTCTGTTAGAGCTCAGTGCACCCAAGCAATTGTTTCCTTAGTGGCTTCACTCCATTCAATACTCATTTCAAAAATATGTAGTGTGCTATCTGTAGTGTTCATAATTTTATAAAATACTACACTCTGGAATTCCAGTATATGAAACATGCAGGTATCAGATTGACTGTATTACAATGTCTGCTCTGCTTGTGGTCCTAGATCACTATCCTCCTTAATCCGGGTAGTTTTCTTAAAGGTTGGTAGTCAAAACCAAAGACTGTAGATATATTTCATTCTTATTCTGTGTCATTGCTCTTGTTGACATCGTCTAGTCCTCCTGAAAATGGGCCTCTCATTCTCCTGGGTCCAACATGATTAACAAATTACAAATAAAAAGAGTGCTACCCTATTATCAAGATTATTTTTTGTAAGATAAACAATAAATAACTTCTCCCCAGAATAATGCTTACACACCCTCCAGCCCCAGGACTCTCTTCAATCTTGTTTATATTGTCCCCCCCCCAAAATACATACAGGCTGTGAAGACACTGGTTATTGTTGCTCTCTCCTCTTTCATGGATCCATGGACTATCTTATACTCATATGTCCTTATTCATTACTGGCTGTTAGATTGATAGTTAACTTTTTCTCCTTGATATAAAAGGCAGTGAGGCAGTTTTGACTGGTGCTCCTATATACCATGAGGGCACAAGGATGATGCCATGGGCCCCATTATCAAAGCTCCTGGCATGGCGAAAGGGACTTGCACCACAAAAAAATGATGCAAAGTGCCAAAGGATGCACCAGGAGCAATTGTCTAAGGCAGCTTGTGTCAACCATGGGCTACATGCACAAAACAGGGCTTCCATTGCCTGTGCACCACAAAATGGGCTGTGTCATGGTGCCAGGGGCTTGTGGCGATGCACACTGCCAAATCCCTTAAATCAAGATTCTCAAAACTCTCATAGAGTGCGAATTTCTAAGCATCATTAGACCAGACAGGGCTGGTCTAGAGTATTTAGAAATATGCCTTCTGGTAGAGCTTTTCAGAAATGTGCTGAGGTCCCCCCTTCCAGCCCCAATCCTCTTTTTATTAAAATAAGTCCTTGGTGATCCAGAGGAATCTTCCCCAGCCTCTATCTCCTGATATGTTGAATTAAAACATCCCTGGTGGTCTAGGTGACCCCCCAAACCCCTATCTCCCATTATACAATATAACAAATTCCCTGGTGATCTAGCAGACTCTCCCTGCCCGATCCGTGTATAATTTAAATATTCTCTGGTGGTCTAGTAGACCCCCTCAAGTGCCAATCCCCTGTTATGCCATATGAAAGCTTCTCTGGTGGTCTAGTGGAACCACACATTCTACCCCGGCAGGCAGTACCCGACCACCTCACTCCCCATCCCAAAACTGAGCCAGTGACTGGCACAGCCCAACACTCACCACCATGGCCAGCACCCAACTGAGCTCTGAATGACTACCTACTATATTCATTATGTGCTCATTGACTGACAGCTCAGTGGGCATTCAATCACTGAATGCATACTGTATACAGTATGTGGACATTGAGAGCTCAGTCAGTGGCTGGCTGTAGTGGTGAGTGGTGGGCTGTGCCAGTTGCTGGTTCAGTTTCAGGGATGGGAGAGAGATGTGGTGGGGCATTGCCTTCTGAGTTGGGGGATGGGGGACCGCTAGACTACCAGGGACATTTTCATATGGCATAACAAGGGAATGGGGCTTTGGAGGGTTCATTAGGCCACCAGGGATGGTTTACTTATTTATTATGGGGGATTGGGGCCAGGGAGGTCTGCTAGACCACCAAGGATTTTTTATATGATATGGGGATCAGGTGGGGGGTCGGCTAAAACACTAGGGGATATGAAAATGATATGGGGATAGGGTGGGGTCCACTAGACCACCAGGGAATATTTAAATGATACGGGGATCAGGTGGGAGGGTTCACTAGACATCTAGGGAATACTTTCATGTTGCAGGGATTGGGGGCACTTGACCACCAAGGAATGCTTATTTACATTGTTGCTTAGCCACCCACAGCTTTCGGCAACCTGTCCAGATGTGCCCTCCGTTTGGCACATGGCTGAGGTTGCAGCAATCTGCAGAACTTTTCTGTCAGGACTCTATTCAGTAGATAATTGGGTGCAGGGTTCTGGTCACACTGGCAATTGGTGCAAGCCACCTCTGACATAACTTGCACCAGGATTTGAGAATGGGGCTCTATGTGTTTGTGCTGCACAGTGGTGCATCAGGATCCAAAAGTTCTGGGTACCATGGGATCCTAGCACCTCTATCTATAAGATCAAAGAGTATTATTCTGTGGAGAAGATATGCTTAAAGACCACGAGTTATGGTAAGTGCTGTAACTTTTCTTTCCCTCTACACATGCTAGGGATAGCTTGAATTTGATCCCTTAGCTCCTGTTTACTCCCGCTAGAAGGATTAAATACACCATACAGTATAGGTTAGTGTTTTTGTTTGTTTTCAAAGGTTACTTGTATTGTGAATCATTGACATTTAGATCCTTCTGTTGGGTTCCTGATTGGCAATTTTTAACATAAAACATCATAATAATGTACCTCCTTGTTCCCCAGTTCAGCCATGCCTAAAAGATTTGTAAACTGTGTCAGCTAGAGCTGAGTTGCTAATTTTGCTTTGAACCAAGTTTCACTTATAGTCAGCTCATTTGGGTTATGTAACCTCAAGCAGGCCTCAAGTTCAGATGCTTCTGCCAAGATACTACATCCAAGCTATTATCAAAGAACCAATCTGGCTTTCAGGCAGAAAGGTTGATTACTACCACTCTCAAGGATATCTTAGACATTGTAGTCTCTGGCCTTGATAAATGAGATTCTGTGGGTGCAGTGTGTGTTGACCTCTCTAAAACATTCGATCTGGTAGACCATAATCGATCTAGTTGATCATAAGAAACAATCTGTCTGGTGACTCCCTTCATGTTGACCGCAAATGCGGTCGACATAAAGGAATCGCTGTAATGTCAGTCAACAAATTATTTGTCCACCGACTGTCATGGATCCAACATTTGCAATGCACCCTGTGGCATCACACCACCAGGTGGTTGATCAAGTGGTAACCCTTCCTATTCATATAAGTATCCTTATCACCACCAGGTTGTGCTGTGATGGCCTCATGGGCGCAGTCAATGACATCCATGGCTTCTGGTAGTTGTGCAGTCCTTTAAAAGTGTTGCATGGTTGCTGAATGCTCTGATGGTGTGCTGGAGAACTGGATGAAATCCCCAGCATGTGGCAGCAGGGCATTAAGGAACTGGATCAAGAGGTGGCTGACTGTGTAATACCAGCAGTGTCACCCACCAGTATCCAAAATATGTCTATGATGAGGAGGCACAGTAAAACTGTGACCTTTGTCTCAACTGTCATGGCATGGTTTCTTTGTGTTGGTGCCTTCAGCTTCTCATATAGGAGCTCACAGAGCTGTCTGAGGACAGCCTTGTTGAGATGGTACCAGTCCACAATGTGGGTGTCACTGAGGTGTTCAAATGTCACCCATGGCCAGTACCCTCTCTGTTAGGCATACTGCTTGCTGGCTCTATGTTGTCCATCTTGAGGAGGCATTACCTTCCCTCACCCACCTCAGATCTGCCATGACAGCCTCCATATTGTCAGTGTCAGTGGGTCAGTAGGTAGCATACTCACCTCTGAGGTCGGGAGATCAGAGGTCTGTGAGTTCAGTTCCCACATCTGGCACTTGGGTTAATATCCCAATACTGACACTGTAGTGCAGCATGAGAGGGGTGCTGCACTTCTGAGGTGCTGTCTTTCAGATGAGACGTTAAACTGAGGTCCCATCAGCCTGGATTGATGGTAGTTCAGGTGGATGTTAAAGATCCCATAGCACTTATCAAACAGAGTAGGGGGATTTTTTTTTATTAAAACTTGAAAGAAAATCACATACATCATAGTGTTAAAGCACACTTAACAAAATTCAAGAAAAAGTCTTGTGAAAGAACCAAAATTTCATATACTTGCAGTATTTAAATTTGAATGTCATAAACCCCACCCTGAAAAAGAAAAAAAATAACAGCTAGGACTAAAGAACATAAAAGCAAGAAAAGAAAACAGACAGTGTTAAATTACACTCAGCAAATAAATAAATTCTAAAAAGAGAAAAAACACATTTTGTATCATACTTGAACTATTAAATGTCAAAAGAAACATTTCATCATTGTAAGTCAGAAAAACAGCAGATGTTCCTTCAACAGAGATCCACACATGACCCCTCCACTAAACATACAAAATCCATCCGGTTGGTGGAGGGCTTCGGGATGGAGCAAGATCTGGGAGAACTGCTTCGCTGTCCGGAGATGGGGGGGGAAAGGTGCAGTACCTGAGAGGTTGAGAGATCAGAATAGGATTCGATGTTACTGGTTAAATTTCACTAAATTGGATCAGGGCATCTCAGTTCACTTTAGTTTAGTGTTGATCTCACTCGGGATTGCAGCTTTTGGGGGTCGGTCCTCACCAGTAGATCTAAAGAACCCCAAATGTGCTTCCTCAATCACTTGGGGATCATTTGTACATAGTTTGAGGGGTTGGGAGGAGGGGATGTCACAGATTGGCGACTTTATTACAAATGTTTTGTCCAGGTTCTTGATAGGTAAATTGCTATTACTCGGTGTAAGAACCTTACATAAGTTTTATCAAGATTTTGGGGGAAAATTATCCTTTTTATTAACATTCCTTGCAGGGGTTGGTGGGGATGGGGGAGGAGGTTGAACTATTTGTTGTGGGTTTCCTTGTTCGGTTATCTATGTTGAAGGGGTTAGAGGGGAGGGGTCTGGGTCATTCTCCTGCCTGTGTCTAATATTGGTATTAATATTACTTATCCTTTTAATACCTGTACTATTATATGAAATTTTTGGACGGAAATCTCTGTACTTCAATTACTTGTTATCGGAGATGTTGGGGTGGGAGGGAGGGCTTGGAGTGTGCCATTTGGGTTGGTTGGGAAGACTAATGGTCCATGTTTCCTTTACCTTTAACAAAAAGTCACATGGTTATGGTGCCTATTAAAATTGCTACCTGGAATGTCAGAGGTGTCAGGGACGTATCCAAGAGATATCAGGGTCTCAAAAACTGCTCCCTTCTAAATATTTACATTCTTTTCATGCAGGAAACCCATTTATCGGCTTCAGAAGCTAACGGGTTACACCAGCAAGGTTTCTCTCAGGTCTTCATGTCTGGTGGGTCATCAGCTAGCATAGGGGTGGCTATACTGATCAAAAGACATGTATCATTGGTGGTAGAGGAAAGTCTAACAGATCAAGAGGGCTGATTTGTTATGGTTAAAGGACTGCTCAATAATGTCGGGGTGGTGTTGGGGGCCATTTACGGGCCAGTAGGAGGGGATCCGAAATTCCTCATGAATTTGGCTGACAAATTGAATGGATTTCTCCCCTCCTTACTAATATTGGGGGGTTGGACTGGAACATTGCTCCGACACAAGACCTTGATAAAACCCACAGGCCATTAAAATCCCTTTCCCCTTCTCAAATCGCCTTTCAGGATTTCATGGACTTCTTGGGTTTATGTGACCCATGGCATCTGCTCAACCCCTTGGGCTGGCTCTTCTCCTTTTACTCACACATACACCAGTCATGGTCCAGAATTGACTATATTCTAATCAGCAATACTCTCCTGGCGGGTATTCACCAAACAGGTATAGAACCAATTGTCATATCCGATCACTCTCTGGCATGGATCTCGGTTTCCCCCGATCCACACGGTCAAAGGGACACTTCGTGGAAGTTAAACATGCAACTGCTAAAAGAAGATCGAATAATCTCTCACATTAAACCTTTGATCTTGTCCTTTATAGATTTTAACATGGGTTCTACATGCAGAGAGGACCTGATCTGGTGCTCTTTTAAGTGTTTTATTAGAGGTGAGTTTATAAAGTTAGCTTCTAGAAGGAAAAAGCAGAGAGAGGCTAAAATTATTTAGTTGTCAAATCAGATAAAGATAGCAGAAAATAATCTGTCCTCCTCATCTTCACAATCTGATCTGGAGGCCTTATGGAGGGTTAGGAATGAGTACGAAGACCTATTAAGGGAAAAAGCAGAGTACACCATCCTTGAAACTAAATCTCGTTATTTCAATCAAGGCGAGAAGTCAGGCAGAATGTTAGCTCTTAGATTGCGGGAAACAGAAAGTTCAAGACTGATTTCTGCACTGTGTTTCCCCAACGGTTCTATTAAAACCTCCCCTCGGGATATTTCATGCATTTTCAAATCTTTTTATAGGGACTTATATGGCAAGGGTACTTCTCAGCTGTCCCACTCCAATATTGAACGCTTTCTGGATGGCATAAGTCTCCCCTCCCTACAGGCCCACCAGTACGAGATTTTGGCCTCTCCTATTACCCTGGCTGAGGTGCAGGATGTGATAAACGGGCTAACTCTGGATAAATCCCCAGGTCCCGATGGTTTCCCCTCCTTTTATAAGGTCTTTTGTAAGGAGATATCTCCCCTTCTCCTGAAATTATTTGAGTATATATTCACTTCAGATTCCCTTGACCCCACTTTGCTAGAGGCCACGATAGTACTAATTCCGAAACCAGATAAACCCCAGACAGAGCCAGCCAGTTACCTTATCTCGATACTATTAAATTACGACATTAAAATTTAACCAAAATCCTATCTCTCAGAATCAAACTGATTTGGCATCAATTACCGAGTCCCGAACAGGTGGGGTTTGTTCAAGGCAGATCTGCTGCTGATCATTTGAGAACCCTCTCACATATCTTTCAGGCTGCCCAAGATTCCCAGGCCCCCATGGCATTAATCGCATTAGATGCCGAAAAAGCCTTCGATAGAGTAAACTGGGACTTTCTATGGCCCACTCTTAGGAGAAAGGGCTTTCTGGAAACCTTTATTCAGTGGATTCAGATGATATACAGGTCACCCACTGCTAGAATCTATTGTAATAGTTTTTTTTCATCTCAGTTTCCCCTGTACACCGGCACTTGACAAGGTTGTCCCCTGTCTCCCTATCTGTTTAACCTATATCTGGAACCCTTGATACTGAGTATCAAGAACTCGCCCCAGGTCACAGGTTGCTTAATATACCAGAAACCTCTGACTCTTTCAGTTTATGCAGATGATATCCTTCTGCATCTTACCAATCCTGAATCCTCTTTAGCACATGTTTTACAAATTATTGATCAGTTTGGGCAAGTAGCTAACTATAAGTTGAACTTATCCAAATTAGTTATATTCCCATTGAATCCTTCCATGCTTCAAGCCAATTTTACCCAGTTTGGTATGAGATGATCTCCTGTCTCACTCAAATACCTAGGCATCCATCTCACTCGAGACCCAGAGATTATCAAGAGACTTACCTTGGATGATCTGGTGACAAGGATTCAGAAGGATCTCCACAGATGGGACAACCTTCCGCTGTCCCTATGGAGCCGCATCAGTATTACTAAAATGAATGTTTTACCCCACATTTTTTACCCTTTAAATTTACTAAATATCTGGCTCCCAAGGTCTCATTTTCAACAGCTTCACTCTGCTCTCTCCAATTTCATTTGGTGGGGCAAACATCCTAGACGGGCCTTCTTAAAGCTTAATTTACCCAAGGAGAGAGGGGGACTTCACCTCCCTAATTTTATGTTACACTATTGGGCAAGCTATCTATCCAAAATGGGACGATGGTTAGAAGTCCAGCCCAATACATATCTTCCTATTTGGTTACAGTTAGAGATTAACCTGTTGAACATGTACAATCTCCGTTCACCCAGAATTTTTTTTATCACACCTTTTCTGCATTACCGGATACTGTACAATGTTAGGCTGTAGGGCTCTCCATAAAAGTCCTATCCCAAAGCTGGAATTTCTTTAACATCTCATCTAAAAGGGATAAGGCGCAACCCCTCTTTTTAAACCCTAATATCAAAATAGGCAGTTCTCTGCTGATCCCTGACTGACTTCTACAATTACAGGATGTGTTAGTGGAAAACCTGTACTCTCAGGGTTCCCTCTTCTTTCCTCTACCGACATAATAACCAAACTGAATATCCCTCAGAAATATATATTTAAGGTTTTTCAATTGAGGCACCTCTTGGTCACTACTTTTGGGACTATACTCACATTGTCCCAAATGAGGCCCTTTCTAGAACAGATACAGGAATGCGTAAATAAACCCCATGGAATTTCCAGGATCTATTCCTTCCTACTGGGCATCAAATATCCTAACGCCCTTATCGGTTCTAAGATTTGGGCTTCCCTCTTGCCAGATTCTCTTCTGCCCTGGAATCAGATTTGGGCAGACATGCATAGATATCTCACTCAAGATAGGCACAGGCTAATTCAATTCCATATCCTAAATAATCTGTACTATACACCAGTTAAGCTGACCAAATTTGGCAGACTGCCTTCGGCTACCTGTACACGGTGTGGAGCAGTAGAAGGGAAACTGATACACATCTTTTGGCATTGTGACAAGGTGGCGTCATTTTGGAGTACAATACAAACCAAGTTAGACCCCCTCCAAGGACTGGGGGAGCTGTTTACCATAGAGATGTGTGTACTAGGGATGTTCTCCAATATTGGAGTCTGGGAGCGTAGGTTTCATATGGCTTTAATCTCTATAGCAGTCAAAAGGCTGGTTCTCAAACACTGGATGGATCAGCTAGTCATTTCATATCCTGAATGGCTAAAAGAAATGTCCCTTTGCTTTAACCCCGAAAGGTTAATAGCAAGCTCCCAGAATCGCATGGCCTCCTTCAACCAGAAATGGGGTAAACTATATGCTTTATATCTGAATCAAGATCCACGTAATGCTGATATCTGAACGTTCCAGTTTGTTTTATTTCCCTTGGGATGTTTGTCATTGCTAGAGTACTCCTGGCTCTTTTGTATCTTTACTATCTGCTTTCTGACTTGGCACACTCCAGGGGAGGGAGGTGGGGAAGGTTGTGGGGGGGGGGAGTGGATGGGCTTTTTCCCCCTTTTTTTTGTTATTAGTGTTTAGGCATATTTTGTCTCAAAGATGTTTCGATGTCATTCCATTCTCAAACTATTTTGTTGTCAATGTAGTATGTTCTATTGTTTTGTATATCATATGCTTTCTTGCTATATTATAAACCAATAAAGATGTTGAATTTCAAAAAAAAAATTAAAATCCCCAAAATCTACACTGAAAAAGGAAAAAGGGGAAAAAATTAGCCAACATCTGTAATACAAAATATCCATATTCCCCAAAGTAATCAATCATTCTCATCCTTAAATATAATCAAAAGACAACCAGCGTTCCTCCCGTACCCTTTTATCCTGAAGTTTAAATTCAGATAATTTGAGGCCATGAATGTCATTACTAATAATATAGAATAATTCTAAACCAGATAAAAATTGCTGTTGAAGAACAAGCCAACACCACCCAAACCAAAGCAAATATAGAAAATGAACTAAAACAACATGCAGAGTACTATGATGGAAGTGTTGCCAGGATGTAGGTATTATCCCAGAGAACAATACATCAGGGTCCAGAGGAACTGGAAATCTACCCTTCCATTTTCACAAGATCCCAAAATGACACTATAAATGGACAAGAAAAGTATAAATGACCCATCGACTCAATTTTCATATGACAGTGGTCTCTGGGACAATACCATTCCTCCAAAGAATTGTGCTTCTTGTTTCCGTTTACATTTATTTTACCATGGACACCCAACCATACCGTGTCCCACATATGCTCAGGTGTCCCGGGATCAGTAAGATATTTCCTGATATCATTTTGCTGAACCCTCAAAAATCTGGAAAAAGGAAACTCCTGAAAACAATCCAATAATACATCTAAATACAGCATCTTTCTCGAAAATTTCAATACCGTTTGAAAAGAAATATTCCATTGTTTGATATTGTCAAAAACCTCTGTCCATAAACTCATTAACGGGGGAGTTCTTTTGTTTTTATGTGGAAAACAATCCCCTTCCCATTCTTTCATTACCCCTACCACCTCTGGCAAAACCCCAAATCTCCAAAGTTGGCCGGTTCCTCTCATCAAAGGGACCAAATTATTATATAAAAAAATGGGGAAAAAAATAATACAGAATTTACCATACCTACTCCCCCTTCTTTAACATCTTTATATAATATATTCATTTTAATAGGGTTAAACTGACTCCCCCCAAAACATACAAAGAAACAACCCATAAGTTTAGTTTCAAGACATTTCAGTACTGGCTAAATAGCACTCAGAAACAAAAATACTGGAATAAGAAAAGTTCTAATATTATATACCCTTTTCTTTTTTGAAATTTTCCAAACATTCCATCGTTTTACTTTATCTAGACCATTCTGTATGGCATTTTCCCAGTTAAAACCTCCCAGATCCTTCCCATCAAAGAAAATCCCTTAAATCCAATAAGGTGCCTGAGCCACAGAAAAACTGGCAACTGTGATTGGGGATGTTGGAAAACCTTGCACACTTAAACATTTGGTTTTATTGTGACTAAGACAGGCTCCAGTTATCTTTCCGAGAACTTCTATAAGATGACAAGCAATAAGAACTGATCATTCATCCCATGTCAATAAACATAAATCATCAGCATAAGTTACAATTTTCAAGTCCAGGGCTACCCATACCCCCAGACCAACCACACGTGGGGAGGCCTGTAGAATCTGCAACACTGGATCTATAGTAAAAACATATAGGAGCGGACTTAAAGGACAACCTGACTGGACACCTTTATGAATCTGGCACCTTAAACCCGTCCTTCCATTCTCAAATGGCCAGACAAAAGCCAAATCATAACATAATTGTAGCCAAGAAATGAATAACCATGGAATCCCATAGGCCGTTAAACACTGCCACAAAAAATCATGCGAAACCCCATCAAAGGCTTTAGCTTGATCGAGGCTAACTACAAATCCCTCTTCTACTAAAGCCTTATTTCTACCCTCCTCCCACATTGTCAATTCCCTCAACAAGAGCAAAGCATCAGTAATCCTTCTCCCAGGAACTGAGAAAAATTTGGTAGGATTCAAAATGTCATTCATAACTGATGCTAATCTATTACTCAAGAATTTGGCCAGGATTTTAAAATCCATATTGAGCAAGGTAATTGGTCTCCAATTTTTTATATCTGAAGGAAAACCTTTTTTAAACAAAAAAAGTAATAGTCCTTCGTACATAGGAATTGGAAGAAAATGTTCTGATATAAAGGAATTTTACATGGCTACTAACTTGGAAGGCATCATTTCCCAAAGAACTTTGTACAGCTCTCCAGAGACTCCATCTGATCCTGGAGATACATCCTTGTGAAGACCTTGAATCACTGTCTGTAATTCTAACTGTGTGAAAAGAACTACCATGGAGAGAGCCTGCCCTGAAGTTATTTGTAGAAGTTGTGCTGCCTGTAATAATTGAAGCGTAAACATAGATTCCACACTCGGACATCCAAAGGTCTGCTCAACATGGTCTACCAGCACTGCCATAATTCCCTCATTATCATTCACTTCCTCCCTCTTAGAGGAAACTAATTCTACAAACCCCTTCTCTCTCCTTTTCTGGCTATCAAAAAAGGGGTTAGTACTTTCCACCTTCCCTTGTGTACCAAAGGTTTATTCTCTCTGAAGTGAATGAAACCTGTAATATTGAAAATGAGACATTTCCTCTTTCACCAACCTAATGTCCTCACTATACTCAATCCCTGTGGTGTTCTGTTGGGAAAGAAGAAACTGAAGATGGGCCCTTTGTTGTAAATAATTATCATAAGAGGCCTTAGCTCAAGACTTTGCCCTCAACTGGAAAAAAACTAGTAAGACATCATTTAAAATCCTGCCACCATTTGCTCAGTTTCCCTTCATATAAACATACAGTAGAATATCTGTCCTGCACAATAGAAGCCAATTATGTTCTAATATCAGGATCCAATAATACAGAAGCGTTCAATCGCCAAAACCCAGAACCATCCACCCAGGGAGAGGGCCATGCAATCTGCACCCTACCAAGAAATGATCTGAAGTTTCTATTGGGATATTCATCACTTTAAACACAGGCAAAGAATGCTTAAAAAAATAAAATCAGTACAGGAAGAAAGGGCCCCTTTGTAAGAGGTCAGAAATGGTTTAATCTGTCCCTCTATATGAGCATCTTTTAAACCTGCTTGAGACAAAACATTTTTTAGAAAGGTCTTGTCACAGTACTGTTTACCGTCCAAGTTCAGTAATTGAAAATTAATATTGAAATCCCCTCTAAAAAAAGTCTTCCTACTGGTATGGAGAGAGGCTTGAATTTTAGTTAATAATTCAATGCCCAAAGCCTTTGTCTGAGGACCATAAATGTTAAGTAACCGACATTGAGTCTGATTAATTTCCACATCTAGCATAACAGCCCAGCCAGTGTAAATATCCACTTTCCAAAAAAATTTTAATATGGGGAGTAGAAAAGCAAATACCATCTCCACAACAAAGATCAGGTCCTATTGACCAATATGATGAACCCCAACTCCTTTCCTGTGAAGCATGCCGTACCTCATTATCAGAATGCAGTCTGGTATCTTGTAAAAAAAAAAAACTTCAAGTCCTAAACTATGCAAAACAGCAAAGTTAGCAAAATGCTTATAATGGGACTTAATACTATTGACATTTAAACTGGCCAGCCTCACATGGGTTGGCTCAGGGAGGAGACTTTTTAAGCCTTGTACTAGATCTCATCATCCATTTAGAAATAGATTTTGGGGATTGTGGTTCCATAAGAATATTTGTTTGAGAAGAAACCATCTCATCTACTTGAAACAGAGATTGATCTTGCTCCACATGATCCCCCAGGAGGAAAAAGCAGCAAATCTATTGGAAAGAGGAAGTGGGGAGAGAGGCTGGCCTCTCTCATGTCTGGAAGTAGTAAACATTTCTACAGTAATCTCTCCCAAATCCAATTTATCAAAATCCATAGAATCATTATAAAACTCATCCGGTGGTTCCTTCCCTTGTGCCAAACTGAAATCACAAGGATTCTCTTGAGATAAAGGAGGCAAAATGGAAGATACTTCACATGGGGAAAGCGGGGCCTTCTCAGAAGGAGAAGCATTCAAACTAGAAGGAGTCAGATGAGTAACTATAGATCCAACAAGCTCTGGGCTTGGCCCTACTGGAGTGGCCTGGGAAGAACATGCCTCATCTGAAACCATAGTGGAAGGGGGGTTCTGTCCAGTGTGTCATATACCACCTCTGTCCCCCATCTCCCTTCCTCTACCTCTATGGCCCCTAAAAGATGAAGGAGTAAGATGAGCCTCTGTATCAAAGGATTGGCTAAAGGGCTGTTTGGCCTGGGATAACAAGAAATCATGCTCCAAGGTGTCCTCGGAATTATGGGCAGCTCAGGGGCAACCAGCAAACCCATGGTCATCATCCCTACACAAGTTACAAAGGGGGGGCAGAAGAATGAGCTGCTGTATGTCCCAACATCTCACAATGGGAACATTTAACCATATCACAATCTATATTCAAGTGGGTGAGAGACCCACAACAATAATAGCTCTTAGGCTGACCAGCGTAAAACAAAATCCCATGATTCCTGCCCAAAGAAAAGGAGCTGGGAAGATGGCAAATACCGTTGTCATTTTGTTGTAATTGAACCCTAAAGGTCCATCCTCCATTCCAAAAACCATTGTCATCCATGATGGGCTGTGGATGACCAAACAATGTGCATCTGTTTTCCATCCAAAAATAATATTTTTAAAATCAACTCCTTCATTGCGAAATAACAAGGTCACTGTTTTGACTGTGGGTTTGGTAATATGAATAGCTAAAAATTCCTTCCAGAGTTCTGAATCTTTTACTTCATAATAAATACATCAAAATGTGTCCAACAAAGTCATAGTGCAAAAGCTGATGTCATAACAGTGATCCCCTGGTGTATGAATAAATGCATAAACATCTCCAGGAGTAAACCCCAAGGAATCTTTAATCAGATTCTTGCCCACCCATAATCGATCAGGAGAGATTGGAACCAGTCCCTTATAGTGAAGATGGACCACCAACCATTGTTTAGCAACTACAGCAGGTTTATGAAAAAGGCCTGCATATGATCTGGGCTTCTGGGGCTTCCCAGCCTGTGCACCTTCCCCCCCCCCGCATTAGCGGGCTCTGAATCAGCATCCCCATTTACAGTACCTGGCTTGGGTAAATGACCTTCCATGGTCTGCATCTCTGGTGTCTCCTCCCAACATTCTTCAGGCTCCAACAAAGGAACAGGCAAAGCAGGATCCAGTTTTGACTTAAGGACTAATTCCGTGGTCACGTCTTGCATTGCAACACAAGGAAAAGCCTCGTTCCCAGTAATCATAACAGCCATTGAAGAAGACAATGACTGAACAACAGGAGGCACAGTAACCGATCCCTCAGCAAATTTTCCATCAGGCATTAACCGTTGTACCTCCTTGTTTTTTGGTGAGCTTGGTAAGGGAACTGCAGGGTCCAGGATCCAGCGACTGGCCTGAAAAAGCCAACCGGCTCTGTGTAAAGCTTCTCCAGGCATCCATTCTGCAGCTGAGTCAGTCACAATAGGACTATCCTCCAGTGGGAAGACCGAAGAATCTGTCTCAAAAGTTTCAACAGAAGACCTTGATCTAAGATCAGGGCTTAATCTCACGTGCAACTGCTTACCGGTTTCCAGCAAAACGGGAATCGAGAAGCAAAACCAAATCATTTGCATAAGCTAAAACCTTATGGTGAGGTGCGGTTCATGGGATATCTATACCTTTCAAATCCTGATTTGTCAACAACAATCTGATGAAAATATCAATTGAAAATATGAAAAGCATAGGGCTCAGGGGGCAGCCTTGCTGTACACCTCTCCCTACACCAATCCACTCTACTAACCACCCATTCATGTTAGGTATAACAACTGCCTGTCTATACAACGAGATTATCCACCCAACAAATTTTTCAGGAATACCAAAGGCAACCAAAACAGCAAACAAAAAAACATGTCCCACCCTAACAAAAGCATTTTCGTGATCAAGACTCAGTACAAATCCCTGTAAGAGGCCTAAATCCCCTTGAGAAAATATTTCCCTCAACCAAATAAGATTATCCTGTTGTTTCCTTCCTTGGACAGCACATGTTTGCGTGGCACTAATAAGCAGAGGGGCAACTGTGGAAAGTCTGGCCAACAGTATCTTACTTAGGATTTTTAAATCAGTATTTAACATGCTTAAGGGATGCCAATTCCCCAAGTCAGTTTTAGCTCCTTTTTTAAAAGAAAATATCAAAATAGCTTCGTTCGTGGAGGAAGCAAAAGTACAAGTGTGCAAAATATGATTATATAACAAAACTAATACCGAACTCAACTGAAAAAAAGGTTTTATAGAAACCTCCACCAATACCATCAGATCCAGGGGCAGTCCAAGAAATCAAACTTTTAATGGCTGCCTGAACTTCCTCCAAAACAATATCTGCTTCCAAAATTTGTTTATGTGCGTCAGATAAACTGGGTAAAGATAGATCCGCCAAACAGTGATGGATAGCAGAGTCTACGTTAGCAGAATTAACAGCAAATAAGCCTTCAACATATATATTTACAACCTGTAAAAGATGAGGGGGTTCTCTCACAACATTACCTGTGGAGTCAGCCAGTGCAGTGAACAATCTCAAATCCATTTTGGATTTACATTCCTGAAATGGATCGAAGGATCTGTAACTCATTTTCATTCCAAACCTCAATTCCTGCATTAAAGACTTTTCCCTATCATATTGCAACTTAACCATCCAAGCCTAAATATTAGAAATTAAAGACCCATAATCTGAAGAGGTGGTATCATCTTAAGAAATGACATGTTGTAACTGCTGTCTAAGTTCTAAATAGTCTAAGTAATCCTTAGTAGCTTTGCAATGGGTATGTTGTTGGAAAAAACATGTCCAACCTTTTTTTGTATCTTTCCAGCATGAAACAATAGAATCATAGCACTCAAACACAGAGAGCCTAGCAGCCCAATCTCTAATCCAAAACTGCCTAAGTTTGGAGCCTTCCAACAAAGAGTCATTCAATCTCCACTTATTTTTCCTGCAACAGGGAACACATTCTCAAGTAAAGGAAACAGTCAAGGCATTGTGATCTGAAAATTCAATAGGATGAACAAAAACCCACAAAAGGTGCACAACCTGAGATTAGAAAATGAAGTCTATTCTAGTTTTGTAGGTACCCCTAAAATACGTGTATCCTCCTTGAGGATGGAATACACGATAGGCATCTACCAAGTGGGCAGTCTCAACTATTGTACACAAGGCCCGAGAGTCGCAAAATAACTTTTAGGTGTGTAAACCCCTATCTGTTTGTGCCAAACCATAGTTAAAATCTCCCAACCAGATAACTATACGGGAAGTGTGTAATAAGGGTTGAATTTCTGGAACAAAGTCACTCTTAGTGCCTTAGTTTGGGGCATCAGACATCAATAACTCTGAACCTTTCTGAATGAAAAGAGATGTCTAGACAGAGGGTCCTCCCAGGATGGACATCTAGCAGTCTAGAAACATGTAGTGCAGGATTTGATAAAAGAATACCAATGCCATCACACGTATCAGAGCCAGTGGACTTAAAAGAGGGGCCTAACGTCCCACACCTAGTCGCATGTCAAAGATTAACATTGGACTCTAGGCGAGTATCTTGTAAACAAATGATATCAGACTACAAAGACCAAAGGGTTGAAAAAAACCCTGTTCACTTCTTCATACCTTTAATACCATTAACATTTAAGGTAGTAACTGTTAAGGAATGCATGAGGAAAGGCAAGAAAGAAAAAAGACATCAAACAGCAGACTTTATGGGGGTTACCCAATTGCCGTCATCTAGTACGTTTGGCAATGGAGTCCTCGGTGGTACAATCTTTATCTGGGGTGGAAATAATGAAAGAGGAGTCATTATCCTCCCCAGAATCACCACCCATATCATCCCCTAAAGGAGCAAAGGCAGTCACCAAGGCATGCTCCAAAAGACGTGTCCTTGCTTGGACTAAAGAAATAGTATCAATCAAGCCTTAGGAGCTAACATGGCCTGTGGATCACATAACTTTAGCCAGAAAGTCAGGCTAAGCAAATGTGCACACTCCATAACTATTCATCTCAGCTGGGATTATTGAAATAAGGCAAGTGAGCACTGAGGCTCTAATGGGCTGGAAACTGCATTTAACAGCCCTTCTGGGATATCCCAGTGAAAAGCTTGGACAGCCCCAGTCCTATATCAACAGACAAGGCAACCTCCAGAACTCTGAATTTGGTATTAAGTGATGCGGATCCTCCTCTTAAGGATAACATAATCTTGGTCAGACAGTCAAATGAGTCAAGGCCCACTTCTATATCTGCTGCAGTCCTTTATAATCCTTAACAGTGCTGCTGTTCTCTGCATAGGGTTGTCTGCTTGTGGAAGCTGACTGTTGACATGGCATTCAGACCCCAAGTAGTTCCCTCTACTCACCCAGTGTCACACACAAGCACTCCTAAAGACCTATCCAATGTATAATTAATTGCATGAACTTGCCAACCACAACTGACTTTATTTCATTGCATTCTGTGAGCAATTCTTTGGATAATTACATTTTAAATATTTACTGTTATATGCTGTACATTTGACCTGTCACCAGTGCATAGGCCATATAAAACACTGCTTTACATAATAACCTATAATGACTAAGACTGTGCTGGGCCTTTGCATCAGCCTACTTTATGTGGTTCTGGTTTGTTGGGCTGATGGGGCCCTGCACAGGGTCTTGGTAAAGAAATATCAGGGTCTGTATCCAGATGATCAGTTACTCTACTTCAGTACAATACTGTATAGCAGGAAATATTAGCTTTCAGTTTATTTTCTCTATATTAGCTTAACTAACAAAAGCACTAAAATAAGCTGATCGCTAATATTACACGGAGCATAGTGCTGTAATTGGACATGAAGCTGATGCGCTAATTTAACAGGGCGCTAAATAGTACTGCATCCCACTCCATGGTAAATAAAAAGGGTGCTAATATTAGCTGCTATACAGTATATACCAGCACATTATTGCTTGGGCTCACTCCAACTAATGGAAACCATGTATGAACATATCGGCCATTACATTGGTAGCTACATGGACAAAGATAGGTTTGGTCTGAATCACTTGTTTCCAGTTAGTTTCCCCTTTGTCAATTACAAGATATTCTGATTTTAATCTTAGTCTACTCTGATGCCAGTTAAGGCTGAAATATAAAAGAGCTCCCTTGTAGCATACACACAGGACAGTAATACATCCTTCCCCATAACTTACTTTTGTTTGGGCGGGGATGGTAATGGTCACTGGTCAGTAACTGGTGCTGGCACTTGACACTGCTGCCGTTGAGATCAGAAGGAGCCTGGGAAAAGTATTTTTGTCCATCCAGGATGATGCTTCTGTGCTGCAGTGTAATATACAGTAGTCCCTGGCCACCACACCCAATCACCTGCAATCCCCACTCCACTATCATGTCACCTTCCCTCTCCTCCACAGAAGACAGAAACAAAATTCCACAGGCTTGTTCACTGCCTCAATGCCACTGCCCAGTGTCCAGTTGCCCAAGACAAGCGTTGCCAGCCCAAGACTCTGAATGAGCAAATCCTCATATTGCAAAGCTCTAAAGATCTGTGATATGTTTCCTTCCCTATGAGGGAAGTAAGAGGTGCCAAGCTGCACAAATTACTTAGCCACAACTAGAAATGGTTTATTCACTTACAGCATCTGGCTGAGTTGGTAAGATGGGATTTGTTACTGATTGGCCCCTCTCACTTCCCTTCATGTCAGAAAAGAGATTATCTACCAGCAGGGTATTCAGAATTTTGCAAGAAGAGGATGTGTTCATTGCGCGAGTTGGCACTCACGTTGCTTGACATGGACAACTAAACATTGGGCAGTGGCACTAAGAGAGGGAGCTAGCAGGTGTTACATTGTGTCAGGCTGCTGGAGGATGGGAGAAGGGGAGGGGTTATCATGGTTGAGAATGGAAGTCAATTGCTCTGACCAGGAAGGCAGAGAACTCCTGGGTACTACACTGCAGCACAGCAGCACCATCTTAAAAGCTAGTGTACTGCCTAAAACTAATAGCTTTTAAAGCAGTCAACCATTGCCTTTTATATCTGGGATACTTTTCTTTTATCTTTGCTTAATTAAGAGATTGTTTACCTCATGTTAGTGGGTGATGTGTGTGGGACAGCACTCTGCTGTGTAGCTCTCATACTGTATCTGTCTCTGTTCCCCTGTACTACATCATCAGCATTATGACCTCACTGACCGTGACATCAATGCTGCTTAGGAACAGCCACTCATTGGCTGCCAGGTAAGTCACCTGTGATGCCACTGTCAGTGAGATCACAATGCTAATGATGTAGTTTGGGGAGATAGAGATACATATGTCAGCTGCCAAGCTAAGAGCTGTTCCACACATCCAGCACAATAATATTTCATAGAACACTCTCTAATGATTAAAAAGAATAAAGCAAAATACATCAGAACTAGAAAGTTACAACTACCTCTTAAACTTTGTATTATTTTCCTGTCTGCATGTTTTGGCTGCACTGGCTTTTTAAAATGACAAGAGGATGTGACCTAAGCCAGCACACCCAACTTCTCCTGCAGTGGTGCCAGTGCTAGTGACTACCATCTCCACCAACCAGAAGTCAGTTATGGGGGAAAGAGGTTGACTAGCTATTGTGATGGTGGTGCTAGGGGTCTTTCATGCTGCAAGTCAATGCCATAGGGTTAAAAGTACTGTTTGCTGGGTAAGGGTATTTTGTAAGTGGTAGTTGGCTGAGCAACCAGAATCCAATTCAGATTCTGATTCTGATTCTGACTCCATTTTCTGAATTACAGTAGCACTGTTGACCTTCTATTCTAAAAATCCTAATTCTGAAAAAAAACTTCATTCTGTGTTAAGCTCGCTGATTATGCTCCAGTTACTATTTGTAGCAATAAAACTGAAATAATCGCAGGTTCCCACCCCTTCCCATGCAATGTCAACCTATCTAGTGGAGACCCAAGATGGACAAAAACGAAAGGCCTAAAATTGCCCACAAAAAAACATACTGTACATAGCCTCTTAGTTTTAATTAACTGTACTTTATCTTCCACACTCGACCAGCCCCCATCAGCCATTCTCTGCACCAACCCCATTACCAGCTGTCTCTGGGACATACTTCTGACATAACAGTGCCTCATGGTTTTCCCCCTGTGGCGGAGCCTCCTGGATATCCCAGGCACAGGAGGAGTTTTACACTAATGTTTCATCAGCAGCCGAGTGAGAGGTGCAGGGCATGTGAGGAGGGAGGCAGCAGCATCCTGTGGTCAAGGGCTACATTTTCCTGTTTTCTCACCCCAGGCATCTTGTGGATGAGGACAGAAGTGGACATCGCAAGCAAGTGTTCTGATGTCCTTAGTCAGGAGGCACCCTCCAACCTATTGCAGCTTTACTTATCCTGCCCTCTATTCACCCGGGTGACAATATTGAAGCGGAGCTCACAGACCCCCCTCCCCCTTCCCAGAGGATAAGGAAGAGAATATCTTCTGGGATACTCCATCCTCCCACCCCCAGCCATTCAGCAACTACTTGGGCTTGCTGTCAAACCACTTTACATGCATCCCGAGCAGTATTGCTACTGCTGTGCCAACAGGCTGGGATAGATAGATAGATAGATAGATAGATAGATAGATAGATAGATAGATAGATAGATCTTGCTCCACATGATCCCCCAGGAGGAAAATGCAGCAAATCTATTGGAAAGAGGAAGTGGGGAGAGAGGCTGGCCTCTCTCATGTCTGGAAGTAGTAAACATTTCTACAGTAATCTCTCCCGAATCCAATTTATCAAAATCCATAGAATCATTATAAAACTCATCCAGTGGTTCCTTCCCTTGTGGCAAACTTAAATCACAAGTATTCTCTTGAGATAAAGGAGGCAAAATGGAAGATTCTTCACATGGGGAAAGCGGGGCCTTCTCAGAAGGAGAATCATTCTTACTAGAAGGAGTCAGATGTGTAACTATAGATCCAACAAGCTCTGGGCTTGGCCCTACTGGAGTGGCCTGGGAAGAACATGCCTCATCTGAAACCATAGTGGAAGGGGGGTTCTGTCCAGTGTGTCACATACCACCTCTGTCCCCCATCTCCCTTCCTCTTCCTCTTCCTCTTCCTCTTCCTCTACCTCTATGGCCCCTAAAAGATGAAGGAGTAAAATGAGCCTCTGTATCAAATGATTGACTAAAGGGCTGTTTGGCCTGGGATAACAAGAAATCATGCTCCAAGGTGTCCTCGGAATTATGGGCAGCTCAGGGGCAACCAGCAAACCCATGATCATCATCCCTACACAAGTTACAAAGGGGGTGGCAGAAGAATGAGCTGCTGTATGTCCCAACATCTCACAATGGGGACATTTAACCATATCACAATCTATATTCAAGTGGGTGAGAGACCCACAACAATAATAGCTCTTAGGCTGACCAGAGTAAAACAAAATCCCATGATTCCTGCCCAAAGAAAAGGAGCTGGGAAGATGGCAAATACCATTGTCATTTTGTTGTAATTGAACCCTAAAGGTCCATCCTCCATTCCAAAAACCATTGTCATCCATGATGGGCTGTGGATGACCAAACAATGTGCATCTGTTTTCCATCCAAAAAATAATATTTTAACATCAACTCCTTCATTGCGAAATAACAAGGTCACTGTTTTGACTGTGGGTTTGGTAATATGAATAGCTAAAAATTCCTTCCAGAGTTCTGAATCTTTTACTTCATAATAAATACACCAAAATTTGTCCAACAAAGTCATAGTGCAAAAGCTGATGTCATAACAGTGATCTCCTGGTGTATGAATAAATGCATAAACATCTCCAGGAGTAAACCCCAAGGAATCTTTAATCAGATTCTTGCCCACCTATAATCGATCAGGAGAGATTGGAACCAGTCCCTTATAGTGAAGATGGACCACCAACCATTGTTTAGCAACTACAGCAGGTTTATGAAAAAGGCCTGCATATGATCTGGACTTCTGGGGCTTCCCAGCCTGCACTTCCCATTAGCGGGCTCTGAATCAGCATCCCCATTTACAGTGTACCTGGCTTGCAAATGACCTTCCACGGTCTGCATCTCTGGTGTCCCTGCCCAACATTCTTCAGGCTCCAACAAAGGAATAGGCAAAGCAGGATCCAGTTTTGACTTAAGGACTAATTCTGTGGTCACGTCTTGCACTGCAACACAAGGAAAAGCCTCGTTCCCAGTAATCATAACAGCCATTGAAGAAGACAATGACTGAACAACAGGAGGCACAGTAACCGATCCCTCAGCTAATTTTCCATCAGGCATTAACCGTTGTACCTCCTTGTTTTTTGGTGAGCTTGGTAAGGGAACTGCAGGATCTGGGATCCAGTGACTGGCCTGAAAAAGCCAACCGGCTCTGTGTAAAGCTTCTCCAGGCATCCATTCTGCAGCTGAGTCACTCACAATAGGACTACCCTCCAGTGGGAAGACCAAAGAATCTGTCTCAAAAGTTTCAACAGAAGGCCTTGATCTAAGATCAGGGCTTAATCTCACCTGCAACTGCTTACCGGTTTCCAGCAGGGGACTTGTGACTGAGCACTTTCTCTTCTTTCTTTTGCCATCCAATTTAGACTGGTGTTCCTGAAAGACTCGTTCTGCTTCTGAAATTAAAGTAAGTAGCTGCTGTTTCTTCTCATCCAACTCCCTTTGCAAACAGACTTCCTCATCCACAATCTTGACCTTCTCAGAGATATGGGGGAGACATTGATGCATGTCAGAATCAGGATTCAATTCAGGGTGAAATACAACAATAGCCAATGCTTCCGAAGTACTCATTCTTTGCTCAGGAGCTGTACCACCATCACCTTCCCCCTCCATGGTCTGAGCCAGACTAAGGTGTGCAGTCCTTCCTGCAGTGCTTCAGTGCCCTCTGCAGGAAAGAGTAGGGGCATTTTATTGATGAATAGGACTGCATTGCAAAATAAACAAATACATAAAGGTCAAACAAAAGACATATCAGTGAACTAGCTGAAACCAAAACAAAACAAAAAAAATACATTTTGAACACCAAGATACACAATTATTCCATAAAAAGGCAGTTTGAGAGGGCAAACCCAACGTTGAATCATAAAGCCTTAGTCTGTGAAGAGCAGAACAAATATTGGCAAACAGTGCATCATATGAAACAATCTTTTGTTGCATTATCCACATACAGTGAGATTGCCAAATAAAAAACCTGATAATACAGAATATAAAATAAACAGTATCGTTATGACAGCATACAAAGTTATTACCCAATGGACCAAACATTAAAGAAGGGTAGGTAATACAAAGAAAATCTGCTTCTTGCCATCAATCAGCCAAAAAGAACCAAAATGGTTTAATGTATTCACATTCCAAATACAAATGTTGCTGTGTTTCTAGAAGTGTAGTGCACTCAGGTCTGGAACAAAAACATTCTGACATCTGCTTATGCTGACTATTACCCTTAACACTCTGCCTCCCATAATTGCCCAACCAAACACAATCCCATACATACGGTGCAGTCTCTTACTGGTTAGTTGCTTCAAAATCAGGGCTTTCCGAAAATCAGGGCAGGCAGGAAATACAACTTCTGCAGTACCTTCTGTAGAGAGAATAAAATTATAAAGCTGTTTCCTATTTAATGTCAATAAATGATTTGGGGTAATGCCCCATCTAATAATTTGCTTCACTAAACCAGTCCCAAATATTGGCAAGTTAGGGAGCCTAGACAATAATCTAGGTTGTTTAGAGTGCCAATATTGTAAACATGGTTGCAGCCAGTGCTCTACTAAAAATCTCCAAAATACTACACCCAGTTTCAACACAGGACTCAAATTAAAAGATAAAAAAATACTAAATAATAAGGCCACGGGATTAATCATGTTTACTCCACCTTCTGAAACAGAGAGATAAGTCAATTCCCTTTTAATAGGGTTTAATCTGGATCTGCAAAAGGCTCAGAAAAAAATGCTCAGCAATCTAGTTCTGAAAGCTGAAGGTGGTGGGAAAACATAACTGATGTATAAAAAGAGCGGGGTAAGAATGGTCCTAATAAGTTATACCCTCTTCTTTTTGGAAAGTTGCTGTCCTTTCCTACTCCCTTTTAATCTATCCCCCTATCAAGGGCTCTTTCCCAATTCAGGGAAGCCATATCCCCAGGGAAAAACAGCACCCCAAGGAGGGGAATGAGGTCTCTAGAAATAGGAATATCAGACAGTACACCTGAAGGAGGAACCGGAGTAGAACCAAGAGCCACACCTCTACTCTTAGTACAATTGATTTTGGCACCTGAAAGATGGGTATAAAGTTCAACAGTCTACAAAAAGGCAGAAGAAGAAAAACGGGAATCGAGAAGCAAAACCAAATCATCTGCATAAGCTAAAACCTTATGGTGAGGTGCGGTTGACGGGATATCTATACCTTTCAAATCCTGATTTGTCAACAACAATCTGATAAAAATATCAATTGAAAATATGAAAAGCATAGGGCTCAGGGGGCAGCCTTGCTGCACACCTCTCCCTACACCAATCCACTCTACTAACCACCCATTCATGTTAGGTATAACAACTGCCTGTCTATACATCGAGATTATCCACCCAACAAATTTTTCAGGAATACCAAAGGCAACAAAACAGCAAACAAAAAAACATGTCCCACCCTATCAAAAAGCATTTCGTGATCAAGACTCAATACAAATCCCTGTAAGAGGCCTAAATCCCCTTGAGAAAATATTTCCCTCAACCAAATAAGATTATCCTGTTGTTTTCTTCCTTGGACAGCACATGTTTGCGTGGCACTAATAAGCAGAGGGGCAACTGTGGAAAGTCTGGCCAACAATATCTTACTTAGGATTTTTAAATCAGTATTAAACATGCTTAAGGGATGCCAATTCCCCAAGTCAGTTTTAGCTCCTTTTTTAAATGAAAATATCAAAATAGCTTCGTTCGTGGAGGGAGCAAAAGTACCAGTGTGCAAAATATGATTATATAACAAAACTAATACCGAACTCAACTGAAAAAAAGGTTTTATAGAAACCTCCACCAATACCATCAGATCCAGGGGCAGTCCAAGAAATCAAACTTTTAATGGCTGCCTGAACTTCCTCCAAAACAATATCTGCTTCCAAAATGTGTTTATGTGCATCAGATAAACTGGGTAAAGATAGATCCACCAAACAGTGATGGATAGCAGAGTCTACGTTAGCAGAATTAACAGCAAATAAGCCTTCAACATATTGATTTACAACCTGTAAATGATGAGGGGGTTCTCTCACAACATTACCTGTGGAGTCAGCCAGTGCAGCGAACAATCTCAAATCCATTTTGGATTTACATTCCTGAAATGGATCGAAGGATCTGTAACTCATTTTCATTCCAAACCTCAATTCCTGCATTAAAGACTTTCCCCTATCATATTGCAACTTAACCATCAGAGCCTTAATATTAGAAATTAAAGAACTATAATCTGAAGAGGTGGTATCATCTTAAGAAATGACATGTTGTAACTGCTGTCTAAGTTCTAAATAGTCTAAGTAATCCTTAATAGCTTTGCAATGGGCATGTTGTTGGAAAAAAAAATGTCCAACCTTTTTTTGTATCTTTCCACTATGAAACAATAGAATCATAGCACTCAAACACAGAGAGCCTAGCAGCCCAATCTCTAATCCAAAACTTCCTAAGTTTGGAGCCTTCCAACAAAGAGTCATTCAATCTCCACTTATTTTTCCTGCAACAGGGAACACATTCTCAAGTAAAGGAAACAGTCAAGGCATTGTAATCTGAAAATTCAATAGGATGAACAAAAACCCACAAAATGCGCACAACCTGAGATTAGAAAATGAAGTCTATTCTAGTTTTGTAGGTACCCCTAAAATATGTGTATCCTCCTTGAGGATGGAATACACGATAGGCATCTACCAAGTGGGCAGTCTCAACTATTGTACACAAGGCCCGAGAGTCGCAAAATAACTTTTAGGTGTGTAGACCCCTATCTGTTTGTGCCAAACCATAGTTAAAATCTCCCAACCAGATAACTATACGGGAAGTGTGTAATAAGGGTTGAATTTCTTGGAACAAAGTCACTCTTTGTGCCTTAGTTTTGGGGGCATAGACAGCAATAACTCTGAACCTTTCTGAATGAAAAGAGATGTCTAAACAGAGGGTCCTCCCAGGATGGACATCTAGCAGTCTAGAAACATGTAATGCAGGATTTGATAAAAGAATACCAATGCCATCACACGTATCAGAGCCAGTGGACTTAAAAGAAGGGCCTAACGTCCAACACCTAGTCGCATGTCAAAGATTAACATTGGACTCTAGGCGAGTATCTTGTAAACAAATGATATTGGACTGCAAAGACCAAAGAGTTGAAAAGACCCCTATTCGCTTCTTCATACCTTTAATACCATTAACATTTAAGGTAGTAACTGTTAAGGAATGCATGAGGAAAGGCAAGAAAGAAAAAAGACATCAAACAGCAGACTTTATGGGGGTTACCCAATTGCCGTCATCTAGTACGTTTGGCAATGGAGTCCTCGGTGGTACAATCTTTATCTGGGGTGGAAATAATGAAAGAGGTGTCATTATCCTCCCCAGAATCACCAACCATATCATCCCCTAAAGGAGTAAAGGAATTACCCAATGGTAGCTGGTCACATACAGGGGAAATTATGGGAGGAGTTTTAACCTTTGTCATTGTTTTACCTTGCCTAGTGCTCTTCCTGGGCTGGACAGTCTTAAAGGATAGTTCTATAGAGGGTGAGGAGGGGAGGAGGAGGCATATCTGACTCAGTAGGTAAAATTCCAAGCTCCATTACCTGTTCTTTCTGTAAAGTCTCTGGAGGGGGTGGAACCATAACATCAGAAGAAGGTACAGCACTGGCAACCAGGGGAGCAGCTGGTGGTGGGACAGTAGAAACCTCAGTTGGCTCCAGTGATTGTGGGACAGGCTCAGCCGATGCAACTTGCTTTGCTAAAGCATGTTGGGCCTGATTAATAAGGCCTCAACTTTCCAGATGGCTCAGGATGACAATTAAAGACAGGCAAGCCATCAGTAGCCAACTGTCGGTGCACGGTAACTGCATTGTTGCCCAAGCTAACTGCTTGTGGAGGTACGTGAGGTGAAACAGCAGGCAGGGGGAACATCCACAGTAACCCCCAAATCAACCCCTCATAATTTTGAGTGCTGTGCAACAACAGGAACTGTCAGAGCGGAGCCTGAACCCGACACTTGTAGTTCCATATCTTACTCACAAACTGCAGATTGACATGGAGACTTTTGTTGTAAGGAGTTCGAACAGCATGCAGCTGAAGAATCCAGAGGAGTGGTAGGCGAGTCCAGGGATGACTCAAGGACATGAGAGACAGACACTGGAACATTAACGATAACTTCTGTATCCATACTAGTGGAATCCATGCCAAATAAATGAGCCGCAGACAAAGCCAAATAGACAGCCTCGTGAGTCATAAGAACAGGAGCAGAGGCCTGAGCTCCTGTCCCAGGAATGTCCTTCCCCAGCACCGGATCTAAAGAAGTGGCCATCGAAACCTGATGGCCCGAGAATCCCACCAGTGGAGAGTAGGGGAATTTCCCCACTGTCCTGGTCAAATTTCCCTCATTCACTGAAAATACCACCAACAGCTTAATATGGTTCAATTTCAGTTGCTTACCATCTGTATCTCCCCCCACCTCCAGTCACCCCTGAAAAAGAGACTTCTAGGCCCAGTGGCTTACTGGGTCAACAAAATTCAACAACAACATATGGAATGCAATGTGCGCCATTGCAGCATGTACACCACTTTCCTGAGTGGCTGCACTGGGTTAAGGGCTGCCCTTTATAATCCTTATTTTGCATAGCACTGTATCGGTCTGTGCAATGTCTGCATCATGCATTTGGGCTGAATATTGTTGTGTGCAGCATATACTGGTGTCTGACCCCATTTTCTGTGTGGCATACATTACCTGTGTGTTCCTTTGCTATTACATGTGCCCTGCACAATTTTTCCCTCTAAATATCACACTTTCATGCTATTTCAACTTTGTGCCATGCAATCTGGTTTTGTGCCTCCCAATCCTGTTGACAATGGGTCCCTAAAAGAATACCAGAGCAAAGCAGGTAAGCCAGGCAGACAAGCTGAGGATGAAACTAAAATTGAGGAGACTATGATAGCAAGTAAAATGTTAAGAAAGACTGACTGACCGATGCAAATCGAGAAAGAAATGGTGGTGAAGCCATAAAATGCTGGCAATTGATTTATAGTAGCATGTATACTGTTATTTGTAATATCCTATTATTTCATTTTCATTTTCATTTCATTTATTTGTAATTGCAGGTAGGTACACTGAGACACAAGATGCCATTTTCAGGCACAACTGAAGTCAGTAGGTTCAACAGAAAAACTAATGACATAGAATACATTAATCAACCATTAAATAAAATAAACAGTTACATAATTTTACACAAGAGCAAACATTCATTGTTTTAAATGAATGAAAGCAGCTGGGGACAAGGTGGTCATTGATAAAGAAGACTTTACTTCATCAGGTAAAGGGTTCCACACTGTTGCAGTGCAGGACCTTTTCCCTGAGTTTGTACAGATTTTTACATTTTGATCTGGAATTTATGTGCTTCAGTCTTCTTCACTGCTTTACTCAAACAAATTCACAGATTCAACATGAATTTGTTCCTAACAACTGCCTCAAATACTCAGTCAAGTAATGCCAAGTGTTTTAAAAACATTTAATTTACACTTCAGTGCATGAAATTCAATTAAATTAAATAGTATAAATCTGCATAACTAATTTGCATATTTTTACTGTTGATTGTGTAAGGTGTCAAAATACTCATTAGCGTTTTTAATTATTTGAAGCTGACAGCATTCGTTGTAACACAGGAAGCAAAGGAATTTAGCACACACCTGACACAATATATGAGCTCACTTCTATCTTCAATAATTTACCTCCTTCTTTGTTGGGGGTGGGGGATGACCAGCTGAACAGGGACAAGGCCATGAATGTAGGCAGTCTGGGCTTCAGCAATTCTTTTAATACTGTGGAACATGGCAAGTGTCTAGGCAGAGTGTACCAGTGCAGTAAATATGAGACATAAGCAAGATCAATTGCTAACTGGCTTGGGGGCATTAAACAGAGGGTAGTGGTAGAAGGGCTACTCCATGTGGAGTACTTAGTGGTGTCCCTCAGTGATCAGTGCTGGGGCCACTGTTCAAAATTTTACTCATTGATCTGGAACCTGGAGTTTCCAGCAGGCTGCTTAAGTTTGACATTTAGCTAACACGGGTGGTAGACAACCTTGGGGTGAAAAAACTTCTAGAGGACTTGTAAAAGCTGGGTGATTGGTCTGACTAAATGGAACCTCAGATTCATTATAGCTAAATGCAACGTGCTGTACATAGTGAGGAAAAACAGATGTATGACTTACACACTGTGTAGGGCTCCTTTTCCTGCAATCCAGGAGGAAAGGACATGTGAGATATAACAGACAATGTGATGAAACAGTACAAGTAGTGTGGCTGCTGTCAAGAGGGTCTGCAGAATACTGGGTGCATAAAAGGGGGTGACCATCAAAACAGGGGAAGTAATCTCGCCATGTTACAAGGTCTTGTTCAGGCCCCACCTGGAGTACTGTGTACAGTTTTGGTTTCTGAAATACAAAAAGGACATTGAGGCAGTCAAAAGGGTACAACAAAGTGGTAAATCCCCCGATAACCCACACCCCCGAGTGGCTTATTGCGATTATACCATGGACCCATTTTTTAAAGAATTTAAGATTAAAGTGATTTTACTTGAAAATGTTTTTTTTTTTTTGTTGATTTTTCCTGTAATATTCTTCCACTGTGTGTTAAATAGTTCCCTGTTGCTAGGTAGAATATTTTAAGTAGATGGCAGTCCCCCCCTCCCCCTTTTCCCCAGCTCTGGGCAAAAGTAAAAAAGAGAAAGTCTTTACCATGCAGGTTATCACACTATTGTGTGTAGCTGTGTCTCTCTCGGAGGTCCTGGTTTGACTCGGGAAGCAGCATGGTAATAAAGAGGTAGGGAAATCTTTGCTGCTCTGTCTCGGTACAGAGGATTATGGTAGTCTATAGTTTTATTTTGAGCAGTCTACATGGTTTTTATTTGTATTTTTTAATAAGAAAAATAAAGACAACGGTCTCCATTCTGTTTTAGTGGTGGCAGAGTGGTGTGCAGTGCGAGTGTTCACAGGCTGTGGTCCATCTGTATGTTTACTTCCGGGTGCAGTTTTGTGGTGCGTGAGGACAGTACAGTAGTTTGAATTGACGGGGTTTTGTATTTTTTAATAATGTTTTGGGACTAAGTTGATTTATCTGGGGTTTGCTGCTCTTTTCTTCGGTTCCGGAACACTGGAGAGGATCCGAGGACAGAGGATGATGAGCGGCAATGGTGGGAGATTTAAAAGTATAGGGCAGTGATGTTTGTGCCCTCCTGGTGCCCCGTCTTAGGCAGTCCTGGGACAGGAAGGTGACGATTATGGGAAAAATGAGATGAGGAATGAAGTAGGATAAGTTACGAATTTGTGGGGGGGAAGGGTGCAACATTTTGTTCCGTGTTCTTTTTAAAAATTCTTCTTCATGCCTCATGAAGGGTTTCAAGATGGCGATTTTCCGCTGCCAACTCCGGGGTTCAGATGGATTTTAGATGGTTGGTTGGCACCTTTGCCGTGGGTATATCATAGGATTTACCACGGCAGAAAGGTGCCAGCCAGACAATCGGAGTATAGGATTTTGTGTTTATATTTATGTCCATGGTATAATTGGAGATAATTTTGTCCATCCCTCCTGATGTACAGTACTGACTGACAATACCTGATTTGGGTATTGACACACATTCAAACTTATCAACTGGAATGTTACCCCAACTAATTCTACTCATCATGGGCTGATCAGCAGGAGGGAAGACACTTAGTCAGGGAGCTTCCTGCAGGCCTGCCTGTTTTCTCAATTTGTTCTATTTATAGAGCTGAAATCAATCTGAATTATTTAGCCCCATGTAGATGATTACTTACACCATTGCTGTTGTATGAACTTTTTTAGCTTTGGAGACAGGAACTGATCTTTAGTGAGTTCAGATCATAAAACTGTTCTTTTTTGGCAAATGGAATAGCTGATTCAGCTTGAGTCAAACTGCATGGAACATGCAAACCTCCATGATCTCTCATCACTTAATTATCAAAAATCCATGATGCTTCATTCCAAGGGCCGTAGTTAACATCATCATAGAATGACTCACTGGTATTGAATGACCTATCTGCTGGTGCACCTTGCTCTCATAATCATCAGGCCTTAGGATCCAACATTGCTGAATGTCATGTCCAATAGCTGCTGTGTGGTGATGCAAGAGAAACTGTGCAGGATCTGCCCCCCCAACCACTGGCATGGCATACTTCTCAATTTAGATTTTGATTCTCCTACACAGAATCTCATGACCTTTAACAATCAGGCAGTCACCAAGGCATGCTCCAAAAGACTTGTGTCCTTGCTTGGACTAAAGAAATAGTATCAATCAAGCCTTAGGAGCTAACATGGCCCGAGGATCACATAACTTTAGCCAGAAAATCAGGCTAAGCAAATGTGCACACTCCATAACTATTCATCTCAGCTGGGATTATTGAAATAAGGCAAGTGAGCACTGAGGCTCTAATGGGCTGGAAACTGCATTTAACAGCCCTTCTGGGATATCCCAGTGAAAAGCTTGGACAGCCCCAGTCCTATATCAACAGACAAGGCAACCTCCAGAACTCTGAATTTGGTATTAAGTGATGCGGATCCTCCTCTTAAGGATAACATAATCTTGGTCAGACAGTCAAATGAGTCAAGGCCCACTTCTATATCTGCTGCAGTCCTTTATAATCCTTAACAGTGCTGCTGTTCTCTGCATAGGGTTGTCTGCTTGTGGAAGCTGACTGTTGACATAGCATTCAGACCAAGTAGTCCCTCTACTCACCCAGTGTCACACACAGGCACTCCTAAAGACCTATCCAATGTATAATTAATTGCATGAACTTGCCAACCACAACTGACTTTATTTCATTGCATACTGTGAGCAATTCTTTGGATAATTACATTTTAAATGTTTACTGTTATATGCTGTACATTTGACCTGTCACCAGTGCATAGGCCATGTAAAACATTGCTTTACATAATAGCCTATAATGACTAAGCCTGTGCTGGGCCTTTGCATCAGCCTACTTTATGTGGTTCTGGTTTGTTGGGCTGATGGGGCCCTGCACAGGGTCTTGGTAAAAGAAATATCAGGGTCTGTATCCAGATGATCAGTTACTCTACTTCAGTACAATACTGTATAGCAGGAAATATTAGCTTTCAGTTTATTTTCTCTATATTAGCTTAACTAACAAAAGCACTAAAATAAGCTGATCGCTAATATTACACGGAGCATAGTGCTGTAATTGGACATGAAGTTGATGCGCTAATTTAACAGGGCGCTAAATAGTACTGCATCCCACTCCATGGTAAATAAAAAGGGTGCTAATATAAGCTGCTATACAATATATACCCGCACATTTTTGCTTGGGCTCGCTCCAACTAATGGAAACCATGTATGAACATATCGGCCATTACATTGGTATCTACATGGACAAAGATAGGTTTGGTCTGAATCATTTGTTTCCAGTTAGTTTCCCCTTTGTCAATTACAAGATATTCTGATTTTAATCTTAGTCTACTCTGATGCCAGTTAAGGCTGAAATATAAAAAAGCTCCCTTGTAGCATACACACAGGACAGTAATACATCCTTCCCCATAACTTACTTTTTGTTTGGGCGGGGATGGTAATGGTCACTGGTCAGTAACTGGTGCTGGCACTTGACACTGCTGCCGTTGAGATCAGAAGGAGCCTGGGAAAAGTATTTTTGTCCATCCAGGATGATGCTTCTGTGCTGCAGTGTAATATACAGTAGTCCCTGGCCACCACACCCAATCACCTGCAATCCCCACTCCACTATCATGTCACCTTCCCTCTCCTCCACAGAAGACAGAAACAAAATTCCACAGGCTTGTTCACTGCCTCAATGCCACTGCCCAGTGTCCAGTTGCCCAAGACAAGCAGTGCCAGCCCCAAGACTCTGAATGAACAAATCCTCATATTGCAAAGCTCTAAAAGTCCTGCCATGATATGTTTCCTTCCCTATATGAGGGGAAGTAAGAGGTGCCAAGCTGCACAAATTACTTAGCCACAACTAGAAATGGTTTATTCACTTACAGCATCTGGCTGAGTTGGTAAGATGGGATTTGTTACTGATTGGCCCCTCTCACTTCCCTTCATGTCAGAAAAGAGAGTATCTACCAGCAGGGTATTCAGAATTTTGCAAGAAGAGGGTGTGTTCATTGCGCGAGTTGGCACTTACGTTGCTTGACATGGACAACTAAGCATTGGGCAGTGGCACTAAGAGAGGGAGCTAGCAGGTGGTACATTGTGTCAGGCTGCTGGAGGATGGGAGAAGGGGAGTGGTTATCATGCTTGAGAATGGAAGTCAATTGCTCTGACCAGGAAGGCAGGGAACTCCTGGGTACTACACTGCAGCACAGCAGCACCATCTTAAAAGCTAGTGTACTACCTAAAACTAATAGCTTTTAAAAGCAGTCAACCATTGCCTTTTATATCTGGGATACTTTTCTTTTGTCTTTGCTTAATTAAGAGATTGTTTACCTCATGTTAGTGGGTGATGTGTGTGGGACAGCACTCTGCTGTGTAGCTCACATACTGTATCTTTCTCTGTTCCCCCGTACTACATCATCAGCATTATGACCTCACTGACCGTGACATCAATGCTGCTTAGGAACAGCCACTCATTGGCTGCCAGGTAAGTCACCTGTGATGCCACTGTCAGTGAGATCACAATGCTAATGATGTAGTTTGGGGAGATAGAGATACATATGTCAGCTTCCAAGCTAAGAGCTGTTCCACACATCCAGCACAATAATATTTCATAGAACACTCTCTAATGATTAAAAAGAATAAAGCAAAATACATCAGAACTAGAAAGTTACAACTACCTCTTAAAATTTGTATTATTTTCCTGTCTGCATGTTTTGGCTGCACTGGCTTTTTAAAGTGACAAGAGGAGTGACCTAAGCCATCACACCCAACTTCTCCTGCAGCAGTGCCAGTGCTAGTGACTACCATCTCCACCAACCAGAAGTCAGTTATGGGGGAAAGAGGTTGACTGGCTATTGTGATGGTGGTGCTAGGGGTCTTTCATGCTGCAAGTCAATGCCATAGGGTTAAAAGTACTGTTTGCTGGGTAAGGGTATTTTGTAAGTGGTGGTTGGCTGAGCAACCAGAATCCAATTCAGATTCTGATTCTGATTCTGACTCCATTTTCTGAATTACAGTAGCACTGTTGACCTTCTATTCTAAAAATCCTAATTCTGAAAAAAAACTTCAGAACCTGAGGAATCTGATTCTATGACTTGGATTCTGTGCAATCCTACTATAGTCTTTCTGTGTTAAGCTCACTGATTATGCTCCAGTTACTATTTGTAGCAATAAAACTGAAATAATCCCAGGTTCCCACCCCTCCCCATGCAATGTCAACCTATCTAGTGGAGACCCAAGGTGGACAAAAATGAAAGGCCTAAAATTGCCCACAAAAAAACATACTGTATGTAGCCTCTTAGTTTTAATTAACTGTACTTTATCTTCCACACTCGACTAGCCCCCATCAGCCATTCTCTGCACCAACCCCATTACCAGCTGTCTCTGGACATACTTCGACATGACAGTGCCTCATGGTTTTCCCCCTGTGGCGGAGCCTCCTGGATACCCCAGGCACAGGAGGAGTTTTACTCTAATGTTTCATCAGCAGCCGAGTGAGAGGTGCAGGGCATGTGAGGAGGGAGGCAGCAGCATCCTGTGGTCAAGGGCTACATTTTCCTGTTTTCTCACCCCAGGCATCTTGTGGATGAGGACTGAAGTGGACATCGCAAGCAAGTGTGCTGATGTCCTTAGTCAGGAGGCACCCTCCAACCTATTGCAGCTTTACTTATCCTGCCCTCTATTCACCCGGGTGACAATATTGAAGTGGAGCTCACAGACCCCCCCCTTCCCCTTCCCAGAGGATAAGGAAGAGAATATCCTCTGGGATACTCCATTCTCCTACCCCCAGCCATTCAGCAACTACTTGGGCTTGCTGTCAAACCACTTTACATGCATCACGAGCAGTATTGCTACTGCTGTGCCAACAGGCTGGGATAGATAGATAGATAGATAGATAGATAGATAGATAGATAGATAGACAGACATACAGGCAGACAGACAGACAGATACATAGATAATAGAAACAGTCTTTATGTTTTGACAGGATTAAACTATTAGGAGTTTCTAGCCCTGTTTATAAAGTTGTTCTGTTTTTAATGTTGGTGCTCTTCTAGTCATAGGTGGAAACTGATTCCACACCTTTGCTACCCACCAGTTTGTGGACATTTGCCCATATGGGGAAGATATTTTAGGGAGGTCTGTTTCCTGTTTATTACCTCCCTTAATTTGTGCAAGTGTTGTAGGCTAAATTCCAGATTAGGGATTGTGATTACCCCTTCATGCAATTTGTAAGATGTGTGAGCTTTCAGTTTGTCTCATCTAGTTGCCAAGGAATAGCACTCTAGGTCTTTATACATTTGGCATTGATTTTAGTCATATCCACATTCTAGCACAAACCTTGCCAGGTTACTGAAGAGTCTGTCTAGCTTTCTGAGTCCTTCATTGGCTGTGTGCTGATAAACAATGCTCCCTTATTCCAGTACTGGTAGTAGGAGCTGAGTAGCTATGGTTTTCCTTGTTTGTCTGGGACTAAAAAATGTCTTTCTTCTCAGGGTTCCTAGTTAACATGCTACTTTTTAACATAAGTGTTTATGTGAGAGTCAGATTTCAGTGCTTCGTCTACTGTTATGCCTAGGTATTTGTATTCTTTGACCCTGGTTAGTGTTCGGACATTCAGTGCCCTGATGTTTAGTCTGGGCTCCACCCTATTGTTCTGCTTACCTTGTCTGAACAGCATTGCTTGAGTTTTCTTGGCACTCAGGATGTCAGCACTGTGTTGTCACCATATACTGAAGCTTGATCTCTGTCTTAGCGATGTGTGTGAGCAGGTCATTTATATAAATCAAAACTGCAGGGGACCCAGAATGGATCCCTGTGGTACTCCACTTTCTGGGATATGGGGGTTAGAAAACACCCCATTTGCAAACACTGGCTGTTTCCTGTTATGCAGGTATGAATGAAACCATGATGTGACTCTGACTGACTATCCTAACTGCACAAGCCTGTCCAGGAGTTCCGGTGTCATCACCAGACTCTGTGGGGAGGAACATTGCAGTAAGCAGCAAGATGCCTCAAAACAGGGAGATGGTATCATTGTCATCTGCATCCTTATCATTGTCTGTCTCCCCCAGAGTGTGCAGACCCAGCTCCAGGGCCTCCACCCCCTCAGCCGCCATCACCTGGGCATGTCATGAAATACCTTGTCCTTGGTGAACATCACCTGTCCCTAGGATGGATGGTGCTGTGAAGAGAGAATGTAGGACACTGTCAGATTATAGGATCATGGGAACATAAAACTGTAACAGACACAACTAGGTAGACACACACACACACACACACACACACACACACACACACACACACACACACAGTAATGGCAAGGGACACACCTGACACAGGATACAGAGCTTCAGTGCACGGCCCAGGCATGACACACAAACATACCACACCATATTGTGCACACAGACACAGCAACATCACAACAGTGTACATAGAGTTCCATCCACAATGCAAGACAAGACACAACATATACATGATACATCCTAGCCAACTACAGATGACATGCAGCATGTATACATACATTGCCGGGACGGGCTGGCACTTGTCTCATAGCCACCACCAGGTATACCCTGGATGGCCACTCATCGGAGGGTGGTGGCCATCAGCTCCTCTGTGGGCATCAGCTGTCTAGCCCTTGATGGGAATCCACCTGTAGCCTGCTATTTGGGACCATGCCTTGGCCATCAAGTCTTTGGTCTGGACATGTAGGCCACTTTCCCCTCTTTTGAAACTCTTGTGTTTTCTGACACATCTGGCCCTGAGCATTCACTGCCTTGGCCACCTCCTTCCAGGGTTGTTCCTGCTCCTGGGTTGTGCCCCTAAGCCTGTTCAATAGCTTCTCATTGGCTACATAGGACCCATAGCACTTTTGAGATGAATTTGGGTCATCTGTGACATATAGAGGATATATCTGGTGCTGTTAGGAAAGAAATGTTGAGACAACCTCATGAACATGGCCAGAAACAGTAAAAAAAAACAGGCAAACACACACAAACAACACACAGTACACCTACCTTGAAGGTTGCAGTACATATCAGTCATCTCTGAGGTGTGGTGGTGCTGGTGGGCTCTTTTGTAGTCCATAACATGCAAATAAACTGAACACATTCCAGTAATGAGATGCCAATGGTTAGTTAGGGTGCAGACTGTGCAATGAGGACATTTGCATAGGCTGGCTGAGTATTGCAGAACTGCATGATGCGCTGCCACCTTCACATCATGCATTTTGTACTGCTCTGCAGAATGCTACAGGGTACCTGTGTTGATGTTTGCATAATTAATGATATACATCATAGCGTCAAGCTGGGCATGGTGTCATAGTGTCACAAACAATAGTGCGCCACCGTGCATGTGCCATACACATGCGCATATGTGCCATAATAGTCTGTAGCGCATGTCCACTGACTTGTGTGGTGTGGTTGGCACAATTTGTGGCCATATACAACCTTCCCAATACGGCGCAATAAATGTGCCATGCATGCACGGTGCCATGGTGCAACTGGCTGCACGTTGTTGCGCAGTTCCACACTGTCACACATGCAAGTGTCACGCCTTCAGTATCCTATCATAAATGGGCATGACGCTCACACCAGTAGTGCAAAGCTAACAAATTATGCCTAATCATGCAACATACATGGGGTTCAATCTGCAAAAATGTGGTAGGGTGTGTGTCTGTGCTGAAGGATCTGAAAACTGTCTAGGCAGAGGAGACCCATGGCATTCTTCCAACGAGACCAGGAATGGTCTGAGACTGAACTTACTAACCTGGTTGATCTAGTGGTAACCAGGGAAGGGCAGTTATATAGTACTGAGGACCTGAATAGGCCCAGGTGCCAGGTATGGGCCACCATTCCCACCATGCTGAGCAGGAGGACAGGGGTCCATCAAATTGGAGAACAACATCACAACAGATATGGTAACCTTCAAAGGAGGGACAGGGATCACCTGCAAGGATTTTGTACAATGGTGCAGGAGGGCACTATGCCACACCCAGGTATGTACATCTTAATAATGTGTTTCTTGTAGAATGTCTTTCTCTGGCAGGGGTATGTCTGTGTCTGACAGAGACCTGTGTGCAATGTGGCATGTTATTGTTACTGATTTACAGTTGTGGAACTCCATGCCACATACCATTCTGATGTGTCTGGCACAGACATGCCCTACCCTCCTATAGTGATGATGTCAAGTGGGACATGTTATATTATGTTCTACAAAGGGCAACACTTGCCTACAGAACCTGGCAACATGTCATGCATTACCACTGTACTTCCTGCTGACCAGTGATTGGTGCCATCAAAGGTCATGTCAGCCACACTCTATGTGAGGGTGGTGATGGGCACAGGATCATTGTATTGTCCCTGTATCTCACCTGGACAGGACCACATGTGCTAACTGGCACATACTGTACATGCTCAGCACTGACTTAGGTTACCTATATGCTAAAGTACAACCCCATGATCACACATACTATGGCCATCTGTCTCGATATGCATATATAGATACACAAACCTTCAGAAAGTGCTATATGGTAGGGTGTGTTGCAGGTAGCAATTGCACATGTTCCACGAAGTATCACCAGCTTTGCAAATGGTAACCACACCATATCATCCACAGCTGTCACCAGTCTGTGTCATTCACTCACATATATATCCCACATCCCACCACTGGGTCCCATGACTCCTTTACATATGGGCCATGCCCCACACCATCCCCTGTCAATGTACCATTTGCACTGTGGCACTACAGTGTTTTTCCATTTGATAGGGGGGTTATCAAGGCCCCTGTGACTGTACAGCACACAGACATACCCTGTTGTCATTGTGGAAGTGTGGTGCACATCTCCTCTAACATACACCTGGGATGGGTCTCCTGGTGTACACATGACCGATGCATTTCCAGAGATTATTTGGTTCCAACTAACATCCCTGCCATCATGATGTACACACATCAATGTTCGGGTTTCACGGACCCAACACCATACCATGTATTTGTGCAATAGACATGTGTTTATGACCGATATGTATACTTCCACTATACAGGTAATGCCACATGTAAGGCACAGCAGGCTTTGCAAGTCCACGTTGCATACCACTGCTGCATAGTGGACAGATGCATGTGGGATGTGTCGCTGCAGTTGTACCATTCCAATGCACCCCCCTGGTCGGAGACACAGATGCAAGATGTGTGCCACATGCTGGCCCTGCTAGTCAGCATGGTGTCCAAATGTATACATGCAGGTGTCCACCCATGTACTTCAGGGCACATGCCAGGACCAAATACATTGGCTACCCATGTCATAAAAGTGAACCCCATTCACCCTGCAAAGCCCCACATGTCCCTATGCAACACATACCTCCTTGTGGTCAGGATTGTTGGGTTGTGTAGGCATGTATTGGTGCACATCAGTGTGTGATACTGGGTACCTGTTTGACATCTCAGTATCACAGCATAGCAGTTACCATGTCATAGCAACAGTGTACACAGGAGGCATGCAGATGTATGTATCATACAGGTGTCCACAGTGTTTTGTTCAGACCATCCTATAACTGTCATAGCACCATTAACAATGCCACCATGTAGGCCTCCTGTAGTATGTGGTACAGGTTAGGGGTCACAGTGCTGACAGGTGCACAACTGCTGTGGTGTGTCATACAGGTGGACCTATGTAAACATACACATGTACTGTAAGTGCCTGTCAGGGACAAGGTGACCATTAAGTGCATTTACACATGTAGCCAACCGTCATGCCTCAGTTATGTAGTCCTGTGTTTGCCCATGTCACTCCATTGGTTGAAACAGTCACTGCCTTGGGATGCACAGAGCCATGACAGTGACCACCATTTAGTGTTGTCTTGATATTGTGGCATCCCATTGGTTTCACATATCCATCTACATCTGTGCCACCCACTCATGTGTAAAGCAGGTGTGGGATTGTCCATTTGCTGACTCATGTATCCTCCATAGCACACCTACTAGGATCATTGTCTGTCCTGTGCATTGTTCACTCTTTGTGCACAATAGAGGTGCACCCCGAGCCTGGCTGACTGATTTGTCTCCCAGCATCATAGAACATGACCTACAGGATGCTGACAATGCATTGTACATACACAGTCCACAGTCAGGGGACAGATGTAGAGTGTCACATACATTATGTGGTACACCTGCTGACATGTACAATGTACTATCAATGGATTCTCTGTGTACTGTGGTATGGTTTGGGGGGGTGAGCAGTGTCCATCCCTATACAGTGGCTATGCATAGTTACACTGTAGTCATTCCACTGGTGAGGGTGCATCCATTCACTTGTTGGTGTCATTTAGAAATCCACATTGCTGCAATGTAGTTGGGGTGAACTGTGGGGGACACTTTTGGTGATGCCTGACTCTGAATGTGTCTTTGTCATTTTGTTCTCATTGCAGACCAAGAAGCCAGGGGAGAGACCAGACAAGCATCAAGGCAAAGTGGTGAGGTTTTGGGATGGAACGGACAGCAATGCTCTGCTGAACATGTGTCGCACCACAGCCAGTCATGTGAGTATGCATGTGTGAAACACATTGCCATTCCCTATCTGTGGTGCACTTTCACAGTGTTTCATTTACATTGTCCTTGTCTTCACTGCATGTGGGTTTGTGGCATGTAGTCACACATATGGTGCACCCCCCCCCGGTACATCATGGCTTTCTCTTTTCTGTTGCCCACCATAGGGGACCAGTGTCTACTCCCATGCTTCTGGCATTGTGCACATTATTGTCTCATCATGTGTTACATGGCATGCCTAATGCAGCTGTGTAGTTCATTTCTGTGTTGGATGCACATCCCGTGCATGTCAACCCTGCACACAGTGCATGCAGGCACCCAATGTGTAACATGTTGCACCCTGTGTGTCTCTTTCATGCTACATGTTGTCAACATTTGGGCCATCTACACGCTTGCCCATAGGTGTAGAAGTGGGGTAGTCATGTGGCCCCCACATGTGCCACAGTGTATGATGGCCAGAGGCATGGATAGATCTAGCTGACTCTCTCATCTGGCCCTTGGGACGGCTGAGGTATGCGATGGCTCAAATCTGTGGTGCTTTCAGCTTCAGGGGTCACTGCATAGTCCAGTATGTCAGACCTCCTAGACATAACACCAATTGAACTGTTGTAGATATATGCCTGTGTGATGTCCACTCACACACACCCATGTACCTGCCCCAACCTGTTGGGCCTGTCCCCTAGGGGTGTTATCACATTCATGTGTGTGACCCTACAGAAGTACCACAGCCCCCATTGCAGACCACCATATATAAATGGTATGCCGCTGTCATCCAGTGGAAATGTCCCCCATACCCCCTGGATATCACCCTCCCATTGTTTTAAATCACAGTGTTCTGCTGACGTGCCTTTATACCCAGGCTGTACCTTGTTAGTGTTTCATGCTATGCTACTGTGTTGTGCCCGGATGTGATACCCTGGATAATGGGATGCCCAAAGCCACCACCTGTGTGTGCAACATTGTGTAGCCATGCCCACTGCAGCATCTGTGACACCCATGACAGGAGTGGGAAAGCATGATCTTCTCTCATATGCCAATGGGGAATGTGTTGCTACAGTACACACCTTTGGCCATGTGTCCCGTTTGATTGTGGGCATGGCTGTACCTTGCTGTTTACCATGTGTCACCATTGGCAGTTCACTGACAGCAAGTCTGGATCGCATACACACCCATGCCAATTTGTTGCCTGAATGTATCGCACATCAATGGCACTGTCCACCTCCTGTTCCTCTGCTACATGCCCACACATGTGACCCTCTGTATGCACAATCTCACCTATTTTGCAGGGTGGTATTTGTGAGGTGAGGTGGTGCATGTTGCCAATGCCATGGAGCTGTGCATTGTCCACTGTCATATGCAGTGTGTGTAAGCCTGTCCTGTCAGCCTGATGAGCCAGATGTACCCAAAAACAGCTGTCAGCCCCACTGTGCACTTTCTGTGGTGGGGCCATGAGTATGTGCCATTGGTTGTACACAGACACGTGTCACGGACATTGAAGGCAATGAGGGGTGACCTGTCATCCATGCTGCAAGGAGGCCCCACCTCCACCCCCTAGTTTTCACTGATGTAGCCCAGCCTCCACAGGTTTGTGGCCCTCGCCCTGTTTTACTCCACTCTTCCACCGCTCTTCCCATCCCTTCATTGTACATAGCTTCTCCCATCTCAACTTTCTCCACTTTATATCTCAATCCAGTACCTGTCCTGTTGCAATTTTAACATTGTTTCTGATATTGTTGTTGCTTGTTGCTGTTGTCTCTTATATTGTTGATGTGTTTTTGGATGTTCTTATTTAAATATATATTTTTTCATATTTCACTTTGCTGCGTGCAGTGTGTTCTTTACTAGTGATCTTTACCTGGTGGTTATCCCCTGTGCCCCACATCCACATGTCCTCAGTTACAAGGGGGAATGGTGGCCTTCACATGCCCCACCACTCCCTGTGCCCAACAGGGGGCTCCACTGTATGTTTCCCTGTGCTCACCTTCACAGGCTGCACAATGCTTCTGTGACACTTACATCCTGCCAGTTCACTGTGGTGACCCCGGCCACAAACTGTTTGGATGCCACTGCCTTCAGCATGCACCCCTACATACCCATATACAAGTGTCCTTGACTGTCGTCTGACATGATACGCCATTAGGATGCACCCCATGTGTTTCTCCCCAGACTCTGTGTCATTTTGGTTGTGTCCTGGTGGCTCAGTGGCCATTATGTCACATTGGTATGTATGCTGCAGTGTCCATCATATTCCACCATCTCCATTATGCATGGGTCATGGCCACTGTTGTGCTCCCCTGTTTGTAGCAGTGTGTGTCTACCATGGGTGATGTGCAGAGCCATGCACATGCCTGAGCATACCTGTAAGGTACTCAGGGCTGGTCCCTTGTGATCCTTGCATCTCAAGCCCTTTTGGACCCTGTGGTGAGCCACTGGGCCTCCCCTTTCCCTTGAGCTGTTGCACTTTTGCACCATCTGCATTCTTTTGTGCACACTTGCAGTGCGTAACATCCAGTGTTTGTGCATTTGTCCGCTAGCCCTCTATGAGTGGTTGTCCCATATTTACATATTTAGAACTGGTCATGTGTGCCACGTATGTTCCACTGCACCATTGTGCACTGCTGTGATATTCAGTGTGCAATTACAGTTGCTGTGGCCTGCACTTTCTGAATATCTCCATTTTCTGTGCCTGCACTATTTTTTGGGTGGCACTATTGATTGCATGGTGTTGCCTCCGACTTCTGAATATGGGTCTCTTAATCATTTGTGGGAGGACTTTTGTATAGCCAGGTTCCTAATTCACTGTTAGAGACAGTCTGTGGAAAGCGGAGGATGAAACTAACACTGAAAAATGTATTAGTAAGTAAAATATGTAAGAATGACTGATTGTGGTGGCATGTATAGTCTTACTTCTCCTGATAAATCTTGACTTGGAATTTAGGAGTTTGAGTCTTCTTCACTGCCTTAGACAATGTGATTTAGCATCCCACAGGCAGACTCTCCTGACACAAACAATATTTTAGGAATACGTGGGCAGCCATATTTAAATCCAGTACATAATATTTAAAGAGCAACTGACACTTCAAGAAGAACTTTGAAAAAAACATAATATTTGGACTCAAATTAGTAAATATTTCACATTAGTTGCCTATTGCTCCTTCTCTTTGTTTATAACATAAGTCATATCTATGAAAACATGATCTTTGTACTTGGAGAGTTCATCAACTCCTATTCCTTAATCCCTATATATCATAATACTCTACTTGTGACAGCACAGCTATTACTTAGACAACAGTCTGTGATGTCACAACAGAGGATTATGACATTAAGTGATGAAGCAGCTGTATATGCAACTGAACTCTGAGGGAAAAATCCTCTTTGCATGTATATTTCCTCAGTAATAAAGATTTGGGACAAGAATACTATGGAAGATATGTGAAATACAAGCTGAACTGTGTTTAATATTACATTTCCCAAAGTTCCCCTAGAGGCATCAGCAGCTTTTTAATATAGTAAAAAAAATTCTAATGTCTTATAATCAAAAGCATTTTCCTTATATGGCTTTTATTATTTTTGTCCTTACTTTGATTTATACAAAAAATCCATATATTTAAAAGACCCCAAAATAACTAACAGTTAATGTAAGCAAACACACAGAAACATAGAGTTTGTCAGCAGAAAAAAAAATGCTTGGCTTACCCTGACTGCCTAGATGTTCCCTGCCTAATCTGTCTCCATAGAACCTAACTGGTTTCTGGTGACCATTCCCCCTCCCTGCCAAATATTAATATTCCCCTATGTCTATTCCACACATGTTTGAAGCCCCCCCCCCCCATTTTCCCCTCTGCCACTTCTGCTGACGGTCTGTTCAGGCATCTACCACCATTTTAGTAAGTAGTACTTGCTCACATCCCTTTTAAACTTCCACTCTTCCAACTTCATTGCATGTCCCCTGGTCCTCCCTCTCTCTCTCTCTCTCTCTCTCTCTCTCTCACTCTCTGTCATTTGAAAGAGACTTCCCTTCTGCACCCTTTTCACCCCTGTGAGGTACTTGTAAGTCTCTATCATGTCCCCTCTAGCGCTTCTCTCTTGCAGAATATATATTTTCATATCCTTCCCTTAGCTTATCCCACTGTTCCTCTTCCCCATCCAAGGTCATCTCACCCACTAGCTCATTGCTGAGGCATCCACCCATTAGGAAATGATTAGAAAAACAATCAGAAAAACTTGAATAATAACAAAACCTTTAAATGTCAGTTTCAACTATGTGTTGGACAATGTAGCACTTAAATCACCACCATGGAATAAATCATTCAAAAAATTGTCTGCCTTAGTAACATTGTTATTAATATGAATAAGGTGTGCATCCTTTCTGCCTAACAAAGATCAAAGATTCAGGGTGAGAGGGTCAATATAAAAAAATAAAGTATGGGGTGGTGTGTGTAATGAGAAGTTTACACACACCCGAGGGGTTAGATGCTACATAAACCTCGGGAGTGAAGCACGAGGGGTTTGTGCAAACATCTAACCCTGAGCGTGTGTGTAAACTTTGAGTTTGCACACAACACCCCATATTTTATTTTATATAATTGCTGACTCCCCATTTTTCAGCACAGCAATTATATAAAATAGCTGAGGTTCTGGTTGGGGACCGTGCTCCATTTCCATTTTTTCGTCGGGTGATGGTGCCAGGTTTAAAAAGGGGTCCGTGGTGTTCATTTGTCCCTGTAAATTTTAAAATATTTCTTTAACTTACTGCCGAGTTACTGTGGTGGACGGCAGTTCACTTTTCAGCGAGCAGACAAGCGGCATGTTTGGCAAGCGGCGAACTCTAGCAGGCACATGTGCAGAGTGAGAGAATTTGTGCACTTGTTTGTCATTATAAACACTCCTTTATAATGGCAAATTACGCCACGGTTTCCTTATGGGAAAAATGGGGAGCCAGTTATTACGTACACATTAAACACTGGTAAATACTGTTCCATAGCATTCAGATAGTCAGGGTCACTATCAATGTAATCAAGTTCCAGGATGGGAACAGGCATGATAACCATATGGCCAATGATATTTTGCTCATGAGGTACAAAACAGAATTTGGGTACAGTTACACTGCACATGAGAGATCCATAGGAGAATGTCTCATAGTTGGTAATGACACAGTATTGTCCATCACTGTTGTAGGTCACACAAGCTTGAAGAAAGTGCCACTTCATAAGTTGCACTTTGGCAGGTAATAGAAGCATTCATCATCTGGCTGGTGAGTTTTTGTACAGTCTGTGACTGAATTTTAGTTGCATTCAGCATCAAAGGAGGTGATGAGACATTAACAGGAGGCAAAAACATTGTCAAATAGGTCGTTCTCAAATGTATATGACCAGTCCATAGGGTTTGCCGAGCAACTGCACACTGGTGTGGTTATATCAAAAACATCACATCTGCACAAATAGTGGTAGCCCTTTATGGCACAACAGTCAATATGCAGGGCCACCCAGGCATCCAGGTGAGGATGAAACACCAGCAAAGGAGGCAAGTTGGTCCATTCTCAGTAGATGCTGCCCTCTAGATGACCTATGGAGCTGATGTTCAGCAACTTGTTGAAGACTGAAGAGCTCTTGGCAAAGTGTGGGACAGGGTGAATGTAATGTACAGGGTATCCTTCATGGCGTAGGAACCTGATGTGTAGCTGGGTCCTTGATTCCGGTGTGGTGTGACATAACCCAAGTTCCAAGTTGTGGCCAATGAAAATGGTTACAGTCCTGGCCATACACCTGGTAGTGCATAGCGGAGTTTTGCAATAGGGGCAATACCATTTAGCCATACTCCTAGCATGGATTCAATCTGGAATCCTTCCTGACTCCAGAATCCAAAAGGGATTTGTGATAGTGTTTATGGCATATGTACCATAAACTGAACAAAGGATTTCCTTGCCTATATGTTGCTCTTGAGCTTCTTTAATGTTGTAAAAGATACTTCATTGATTTTGTTTTGGGTCTCATTGAATAAACATACTATATCTTGCATGTTATACACCATGAATCTTTCCTCCTGAGATATACCATCTGTACCATGTAGCATGGGCTGTATGACATTTTGGGACAACTTACTGTTAAATATTTTTGCATGTCTACGAATTTTAGACAAATTGGTTCTGTTCCAAATTGACATTCCAGATCCAAACATACCCGTAACAGTACTGGTTATGCTTGTAACATCTGAGAATCCCAAAATCCTCTTAGGGCATTTGGGGATAAACACTCCTCTGTGCCCCATAGTATGTTGCCCAGCGACAGGGTCTTGTGCATGTGCCTCGTAGGCTGCCATTAAATCTAATTGCATTATAGAGTAACATTTGGAAACATTAGTGGTGGAACAAAGGCAAAACTCATCCATGTTCCAGTGGGTAAGGTTCAAAATAACAGGAACATGCATAAATTGAACATTGTTAATATGTGTCCCAGGGACAAAGGTTGTGGCCAGGCCACTGTGTGGGCCCAGCTCTATAATTAGGCATTGCAAAGATTCATTTGTGGACCTGGGATGGCTGTAAGTAAAAGAGCTGCTGTTGGAATGGATTGGTTGATGCAGTTTTGGTGCATGGTGGTATTGGGATCCTGATAACAAAAGTCTGGGTTCATCATTGCTGTGAAGTTGTAGAAGCCTATATGATGTATTCACAAAGTTCCATCGGGGCAGATACTGATGTTAGGCCAGCCTGACAAAGTCCCTTTGGCAAGGTGAGCTACTGGAATTTCTTGTTCAGTGGGATTACCAGTTGTCCATTCAATTTGGAGTGTTGAGTTGCCTAAGGAAACCACCATGGCATTGAGATATGCATCTCTTCCCTCTTGAACAGTCACGTGGATAGACGGGAGTTGAATAGCCACCTTTGGTTCAGGAGGTAGGGTTGGAAACAGGCGTGGACCCCAATACAGGTAGTCTAGAGGTCCAAGAGCTAGCTGGAGATTCCTCAATGTCTTGTCTGGATCTGGTCATGATAGTGCCTTCCAGATGCCCAATATGAAGAAGGGGATTATCGAGATTAATTTAATTTCTGAAAAACAAAGAAATTAACAGGTTAGATGAGAGGTCTCCTTCCCCATCCAGGGGAAGAAACATTAATCACCTTCATACAGTTTCAGTTGATTGGCGTGATATCATTTGTCTATGGATTTCTTGTGGTCTGTTAGTCACACTTGGTAGACAGCAGTGCTCAATTTGTTGATGATGTCATAGGAACCCGCCTATTTGTTGGCAAATGGTTGGGCTGGTGTGGAGAATATCAGTACCATCACTTGGTAGCCCAACTGCCAATTGACTTCTTTAACATTCTTGTCAAAGTGTATTTTGAATTGCTGTTGGACCTGGCCCAAATTCTTGGCAGCAAAAAGCTGAGTCTGGAAAAAGTTGCCTTCAGTTGTGTGACATAAGTGTCTGCCAACACTCTGTCTGCACCTGGGGTATTCAGATTGATCCATAGATGTTCTGGTAATTTCATTTGTCTGCTGGTCATCACCTAAAGGGTGTCCACCAGGTTGCTGCTGCCAGGGTAGCTCTGATTGCCATTAGGAGTAAAGGCAATAGTGTCCCAAATTTTTGCATTCTCATTTGCAAATTTATACAACATTAGTTTGATCTGTCTGTTGGCTCTCTCTTTCTTTCCAGAGGACTGAGGGTGGTAAGCAATATGGACATTCTGGCTAACTTCCAATAAGTACAAACATTTCTTGCATTTGTGCTCCTGTGAAACCAGTCCCTTTGTCAGAGTTTACCTTGAGGGGTAGGCTCCACCTGGTAAATACTTGCTCTACCAGGATTTTGGCAGTGGCTTTTGCCATATTCATGCTACATGGGAAGGTTTCTACCCATTTCAAGAAAAGGTCAGTGATCACAGGTACATACTTGTTGTGTCTATGAGTGATGGGCAGGGGCCCAATTAAATCAATTTGGATTGCATTCCAGGGACCTGATTGCCTTTGCAGAAGTAGTTTGGCATTTTTGTTCCCAGGGAAAGGATTGTTATGAGCACAGGTAATGCAATTGTCCGCATACTTTTGGACATCGGTTGTCATACCAGGCCACCAGCCCATGGGTTTTCAGTCTCTGCAAGGTCTTGTGTGTCCCTTGGTTTCTGCCCATAGGGGTATCATGGACCTGGTGGATGAATTCTGACTGGAGCAAACCACTCACAGCTTTTGATCACCAGAGATGTACAGGACCAAATTCTGGACTATAGAGAGGTGTAGGTTGTCAGAATGTCTTTTGAATGGGTTATTCAAAAACATTTCCTTTAATGTTTAATTTGAGAGGTATTCATTATACCTCTTTTATTTCTGGATTCACCATTAGTACTGCGATTAGATCCAGAAGGAATACTTTGGTCCTTTTCTGTGTGGCCACTATGTGGGCCTCAGTGGGGGATGCATATTCCATACCTCCCCCCTCCCCCTTGAACTCCATCTTTTGCTTAGGTGTATGCTCAATTGTTGTACTCATGGTAAGGCTCAGACTTGGAGTGGGCCTAACATTGTGTATGTGCAGCCTGAAAACAAGTTTCTTAGCTAGGATGACAATATGTATAAACAGGTCCTGTATTTCACAGGGGTGCCTTCCAAAGAGGCAAAATTATTGGTGTTTCAGAAAGGAAGAAATTCTGTCATGGAGTTGCACACCAAGGAAGAATCAAAGAAGATGATGGTGACCTCATCTGCTTTGCCGTGGATGATTTCCAGGACACAGTCAACTGTAGCAAGTTCCGCATACTGGGAATATTTAATGGTGCACTTCCTGGACACCACTTAGATGTCACCTGCTGGGTAAAAGACCAGGACCCCAAAGCTTTCAATTTGTTCTCCTTCATGATAGGAAGAAGATCCATCTGTAAAGATGCGGTGAAGTGCAGGATCTTTCAGGGTACCCTCAGTAGCTGTAAGGAAGGGGCCTGGTTCTGGAAGGATGGGTTGCTCTAGGCCACACTCATGGGGATCTCCTTGGTATAGGAGACCATGTGCCAAGATCGAGGGCATTTTGGTGGGAAGCACAGTAATGTCTCAATCTTGTAGGAGGAGAGATCAATGAGTGGGTCTGGTATTAGACATATTGCCATCTTTAATTCTGTCTGTCAGTAGGAAACTGGTGGGGGTGTGGCTGGTGTGTAACACAATGGGGGAAACCCTGTGATGTAGGTGATGTGTTTGATGGCACAGAAAGTTGCCAGAAGATTCCCCTCACACAGAGAGTACTTATGTTCCACAAGGGACAGCATCTGTGAGGCATAGGCAATATGCCTCATGGTGCCATTTGCCTTTTGTGAAAGGACTGCTGACATGCCCACATCCGAGATGGCAGTTTCTAGATGAAATGACAGCTCTGGATTAGGGTTGACCAAAGTAGGAGGGGAGGCCAAGGCCTTTTTCAAAGAAGTGACAAGAGCTGTATGTTCTGGTCACCAGTGCAAGGGGACATCTTTCTTCTGTAACTCATATGGGGTGTTGCCTTTTGTGTAAAATTGCAAATGAAGTCTCTGGAATAGTTTACCATACCCAAGAAATGTCTCAGAGTAGTCACACTTGTAGGTAGTGGTACGTCCTGAATGCCTCAGAACTTGTCCAAGGCAGGGTTCCTGCTCTCAGCAGAGATGCACAGGCCCAAAAAGGAGACTTCAGGAAGGCATAATTGTACCTTTGCAGGGTTGCACTTGAGGCTGGCCCACTGTAAAAGTGGTAAGAGCTCATCTGGGAGCTCCAGGTGTCTCTCCAGGCCTGTGAAGGTGAAGAGAAGGTCATCCACATACTGAAAAAGGCAGTCTGGTGTGGAGAAGCCTTGTATGGTATCCCTCATGTGGATGTGGAAAAGGAAGGGGCTGTTGTGGAATCCTTGTAGGAGGCAGCTCCACATGTACTGACATCCTTCAAACATGAAGGCAATCTTGTACCGGCTATCAGGGGCCAGTGAGAGTGACCAAAAGCCATTGGAGATATCCAGGGTAATGAGATGTCTAGGATACAGAACCACTTGTGTTCTGGTTTCAGAAGTTTAAGCACATCTGTGGCAGATGCCACAGTGGATGCACAGCTCGGGATGACTTGGTTGAGTCTTCTGGAGTCAATGGTGAGCCTCCAACTATTGCTGGGCTTCTTCCCTGGCCAGATAGAGTTGACTGTGGACACACAGGGCCTAATGATCCCTTGCTTCAAAAGCAAGTCAATTGTGGCCCTCAAAGAAGGTACTGCCTCTGCTGGAAAAAGGTATTGTTTTTGACATAGTTGTTCATCACCATTGACTTGTATGAGGGTGTCCATTCTCCCACAATTATGTTTGTGTTTGGCTAAGGTATACTGATGCCTTTCCAAAACTGGCCTCAATTAAGGGAATAGCTCATGCTGCTGGAGCATGATGGTGATGTCATACTCTGCATCACTGTCCTTTACTGCAGCTACCGCATACAAATCAGAGATGAGGAACATATGGCATTGGCCAGGTACCTGGTGTAGTAGCCGATTGGCTAAGTCCATCATGCACCCATAGCATGAGAAAAACTCTATTCCCAAGATGATCTGGTGATGACATAATACAATGAGGTCAAAACGGTGTGTCACCACTAAAGTACTGATGACGACTGGTATTGGCTCAGACTGTTATGTTGTAATCATGGGCCCTTCAAGTGTATGGGTGGTAGTGGCCTGCTCCATTGACCAGCAAGATAGCCGTAGATTGTCTTGATGCAGCACTGAAACAGTGGTGCCTGTATCTAGAAGTTGTTCAAGCTGGCGGCCCCCAACCAGCGTTTCTACACATGGGCATCCAGAATCATCAGTTACCAAGGTGGTAATGATGTGGACCAGGGCCTGACAGTGTCAGTCTGATTCACTTTGCTTCTGCTTGGGGTCTTTGAGTGTGGGATCTATCTCTCAAAGCATTTATACCACTTTGGAGTACGGAGACTGACTGACTGCTTGCCCCCATCAGATTCATCCAATGGAGAAGAGGATGGGATAGAAACCTAGAAACACAGAAACTGACAGCAGATGGGGACCAAAGATCCATCTAGTCTGCCCTGAGCCCTACCCCCCCTTTTAAGATTTCTGTGAGACAATCCCCTTGTGTCTGTCCCAGGCTGCTTTGAATTCCCCTATTGTTTTGGAGTCAATGACTCCAGCCAGTGCACCATTCCATGGGTCAATCACTTTCTCTGTGAAGAAAAACCTTTGCATGTTGCCCCTGAAACTTCCTCCCCTCAATGTCATTTCACGTCCACTTGTTCTACTGGTGCTATTGACCATAAAGCGCTCCTGGGTGGAGACTCTGTTTATACCCTTCAGAAACTTGAATGTCTCAATCATGTCCCCTCTACCCCTGTGTTGTTCCAGGGAGTACATGTTGAGTTCCTGTGACCTGCTTTTGTATGGCAACTTATGGAGACTGTGTATCATTTTTGTTGCCCTCCTCTGTACTGTCTCCAGTCTATCTATGTCCTTCCTGAGATACGGTCTCCAGAACTGGATGCAGTACTCAAGGTGGGGTCTCAACAGGGACCTGTACAGCGGAAGGATCATCTCCTTTCTTCTACTTGTGATGCCCCTTCCTATGCATCCCAGCATCCTGATGGCTTTCTTTGCTACCTTTTCACATTGTCTGCCTACCTTCAAATTGTCTGATATGATAACCCCTAGATCCCTCTTCTGATAGGTGATTGCTAGCTTCTCACTTCCCAGGTAGTAGTCTGTCACTGGGTTGCTTCTATCCAGATGCATAACTTTGCACTTTTTCACATTGAATTTTAACTGCCACAAGTTGGACCAATGTTACAGCCTGAGTAAGTCACTTTTCATTTGCTCTACCCCTGTGCAGTGTCCACCCTGTTGCAGAGCTTTGTGTCATCTGCAATGAGGTACATCTGTCTGCTCAACTCCTCTGTGATATCTCTGATGAAGGTATTAAAGAGTAATAGTCCAAGGACGGACCCCTGTGGCACCCCTCTTGTCACCTCCCTATCTCCTGATGCTGCCCCTTTTACTGTCATGGATTGAGTTCTCTGTTCAAGCCAGCTACTCACCCATACTATCACTTCCTGACCCACTCCTGTATGGTCAACTTTGTTTAACAGCCTTCTGTGTGGTACAGAGTTAAAGGCCTTGCTAAAGTCAAGGCAGGTAACATCAACAGCTCCCCTCTGGTCCACAGTCCTAATAACCAAGTCAAAGAACTCAATCAGGTTAGTCTGGCAGGATCTTTCCATTGTGAAGCTATGCTGCTTGGCATCCAGTTGCCTAGATTCCTCCAGGAATGCTAGCATCCTTTCTTTGAGCAACGACTCCATCATCTTACCCATCACCAAGGTGAGGCTGACTGAGTGGTAGTTTCCTGTCTCCTCGCTGCTACCACTCTTGTGTATGGGGACCACTATTGCTCTTTTCCAGTCCTGGGGAACTGTCCCTTCTCTCAAGGAACTGCTAAGAAGATCTACTAGTTGTGCTGTCAATTCATCATTAAGTTCCCTCAATATGTGTGGGTGGACTCCATCCTGCCCCATGGCTTTATCTACTTTTAGTTTAATTCTGTCCTTACCCTCTCTATTGCGAACGGACTTTTGCCCATTCCCCCTAGGTGACTTCTGTCTCCCTTTGGGGTGGGTCCATTACCAGGTCCCTCCTTTATAAAGACTGAGCAGAAGTACTCATTTTAGAGGTCTGCCTTTTCACTGTCTTCTTCTACCCTCCTCCCATCCCTGCGTATGAGCCTGACAATGCCTCCTTTGCTTTTCATTTTTATTTATTTATTTGGTATTCAGAAAATAACCTTTGAGCCAAGGCTCTTTTACAAAGGTTCCACGTCTTGTGAATGGAGTATAGACATTCAATCAAGAAGGTTACAGGGTTTTAGGACATTTGAGACACTGAGCAGCACAACAGTCAGGAAAAGGTTACAGAGTTTCTTAGTAATTTAAAACATTATGCAGCATATGGACATCAACTTTAGTTGATTACAAGTACAGGTAAGGTGCATAGGCAATAGAGGTTAGGTTAGGTTGAGCAGAGAGTCAGTAAGGACAGGATTTTGGTAGGGGAGGAGGGGACACCTCTAGTAAAAGTGCTCAAGGAGGCAGGGCTGAGGCCAGGGAGGCAAAGACCCATACTAATGTGGAGATGGGGTGGAGGAGTAAAGGGGTGTACAGGAGCTGCCCATTAGAGTGATTCAGAGGCATTGTCAAGGAGCTTGTGGGAGGGTTTTGTAACTTATGTACCTAAAGAATGGCCACCATGACTTTGGTCAGTATTGAGGCAGTGAGTGACTGGACCCTGGTCCTAAACTCCTGAAGTCATGTGTTCTCCTCGGCCAAATCCCTACATGAAGAGCTGGACTGCTGGTGTTGTCCATTGTTTCCCTTTATATTTTGCTGGTTTGACTTCTGCTGGTACCTTTGTCTGTTCTTGTTAGAATCTCCTTGGTTCTGGTTGGAAGGCTTGTCCTGTTGGGAATCTTGATTTTCCTTCCACCACATACTGGGTGGATGACTTGGTGCTGTTTTGTACCATGTCCACTTTGTCCTTGGAACCTGAGCCCAGGTCCCATGCATAAATCTGGTATGCATCTTCCACTTTTTCCATGATCTCACAGAAACGGTCCCGTCTCAGGAATACTACTGTCTTGACCTCCTTGAGAAGGGTGGGCTATACATTTTTTAAGAACAGGCATTTATACTCAATTGATTCCCTGTTGGAATGTTCACTGGCCAGGTCTTTGCCTGCTATGTATGCAAGCCACAAGTGGCCTTCGTTCTGTGCTGGAGTCTCTTTGGCATGCTGCTTTACTAGATGGGCTAGCATTATGCCAACCACGTTAGGGTTGTGTGCCACTAGAAGGTGGGTTGCGATGGCTTCAAATGGGGCTGTGACATCATTAAGTATGCTTTCTGTCAACTTAGCCCACAAAGTAGGGTCCACAGTCTGTTTCAAAACCTTTACCCTGTTCTTGGCGTCAAAGCTGAGTATTTCACAGTGATTTCACACTTTTTCCAAATGGCAACTGAGATTGTCAACTAAGACCATTAGGCCTCTCTTGTTACGCAATGTTTTGGATGGCTTGTGCGGACTGCAGAGCATTCGGGATAGGCCTTTGTTGCCCTGTGATGGCCACCTCAGCTGTGGTGGTGGCCATGCCATGAAGGATGGTCTTTTGTTTCACCTTCTTTTTCAACATTTCAGAGACTGCTTGTCTCAACACCCTAGCCTGAGCATCGGAGATCCCAGCTTTTGAGATCATCTTCTGAATCAGGCTCTCCACTTCCACCTTGTCCTTCTTGTTCAAAGCGGCTACTGGTGGGTGAGGCCTCAACCCTCTGGCATCCTAAGAACTGCCATTTTGAATTCCTCTGTCAACGCTGTCATCATCCTCCAATGACAACAGATAGATGAGCAGGGCATATGGCATAGCTTTCACATGACCCTTCAGAATTGCCAACTGCTGACACAATTTCATCATCTTGGCTCTACACATTGAATGATCCACTTTGCCTTTGTACTGTCCCTTACTGACATATTCCTGAAAAACTCTGTGGATGACACCCACTTTGCGATTTTCCTGAATCTCCCTGTCCAGTGCCTACTCCAATTTTCCAAACTCTTTCAACAAATCATCATTCTTACTGCGCAATGTATCATTCATACCAGGAAGCAAGTCGTTCAACTGTAACACATGCTTCTTATTCTGATGTAACCTTTCACAATCATCTCTCAATCTTACAATCTCTCTGTCTTTTTCCTGTATAGTACTCTCAGGTTCATTCACGGTCTCATTCCCAAGCCTTTCAATTTCTTATTCCAACTCCCTCTGTTGCTCACCAGCCTCTTGAGATTTGGAGCCCAGTTCCATTTTCATCACTAGGAACTCCACTTCCACTGCTTGTAATGCAGTATACAGGGCAGCAACTATTACACCTTTTTGGCCATGTTTCTTAACCGCAGGTTTTGTTTCCGAGTACAGTTTGCAAATATATTGTATCACATGGGTTTGTGACTTTACGTCCTCTGTGAAATCACACCAACCTCCATGGGAGTTCAGAAAGTTTGAGCTATCTAGTTTGAGCTCTGCACTAATGGCCATTTGGAAGATTCTCCTTTTCCTGCACTAGCCAGGAGCCCAAGGTGTATCACCCCACCTTGTGCTCAACAGCTAGACAGTTACATGCTTGGGTATGGAGATCCCCACAAAGTGATGCCTCAAAGTGAATGAAGGGGCATAGGTTTGGGGACCTTCATGATTCCAAGTCTCATTCATGGCACAGGGGGCTTTCAAGACCATCTGTATGGGTTGAACCGGAGGGCATAGGTTTGAACACTTTCATGATTCCCATGCCCATTCATCCATACACCTTTTTGCATGCTGGTAAAGTTCTGTCCAATCAGGCCCTACTGCAGTCACCATTTGTTGGGTTTTGCAGGATTCTAAACCTGATGACAAAACATGACACAGAAGACAGGAGTCACAGAATAAAGGTTTATTCCCCAAATACATGTAAAAAGGACAGTAATACCTGTTGAAGTTCGGAACCTCTGAACACTGCAATGTCATCACAGAGAAACTCTGAAAAACAGGCGTACATGGATTATTGTAGTCAGAAATAAGACTGTCTGTTACCTGGTAACATGCTCATCTGCATAGTAGAAAAGCTAAACAAAGCAATTCTATTGGTGAGTACAGTGGCCGGCTCGCACCCAAGGCCGTTACGTTTTGCAAGTATACACTGATAAGTGTTATGCTGAATAAGGCTACTTTTGGGTTATAATTCAATGATTCCTAAAAGATGCCGATCATAGCATTGTGGCTAATATCTGTAGGTGGCATGCCAACACCACAAAAACAACTATCCTGGATAATTGTTTGTAAGTACATCATAGCAAGCATGAGTAAATACAAATATGCCTTATGCTGTGCCATAGAACATGGTAGCCCACATTAGGGAATGTAGGTCAGACAAGTCTACACAGTGGAGGTTTTCAATCATACATGGGACAGACACACGGGAATCTTGATGGGAAACAAGGGGAAGGGTGACCAGAGATCAAGTAGGGTCTACAGTGACCATATAAGCAAAATGGGGAGACTGAGTGGGTCAAGTGGTCCTTATCTGCCATCAAATTACATACTAACATAATATTTGCCAGCAGATTAGGCCTTATGGTCTATCGAGTCTGCTCGAACCTAGATCCTTAGTTGGGTGCCGAGACCCTAAAATTCTATGTTTCTATCTATTAACCGGTTCTAATCCAATTCCCCACTTTGGATCCCACCCCCAAGCTGCTCAGTTTCTTAATCAGTCTCATGTGTGGCATACTAAAATGCCTTGCTAAAGTCCAGATATACCATGTCCATTGCCCTCCATGATCTTTTTCCCTTGTCACCCAGGTGAAGAAAGCAATCAGATTCATCTGGCATGACCCCCCCCCATGAGTCCATGCTGTCTTCAGTCTTGCAACCCATAGTATTCTGCTTTTCTATAAGCAGGGTTTACATTAATTTTCCCACCACTGACGTGACCTGTAGTTGCTAGACTCCTGTCTGCATCAAGTCTTATGTTGTGAGATCACATCTACTCTTCTCCAGTCTTCTGGAACCATACCTGTTTCCAGTGAACTGTTGAATGAGGCTCTCAGCGGGGCAGCTAGCACCTCCATGAATTTCTTTAGTAACCATTAGTTGTATATTGTCCCCTCCCATAGCCTTGTCCACCTTTGGAGATGCAAGTCTCTTTGGGATTCTTTCCTCTGAAAATGGACTTGTGTACCCATCATCCCTGACTTTTTTCCTGTTACTTCCTAGAAGATGGTCCCCCCTCTGTCCACTGTCAAGATTGAGCAGAAGTACCTGTTCAAGATGGCAGCTTCTTCTTGGTCCTTTTCTGTACAGTTTCCCCCTACCAGCTTCCTAATCCTCATTATCCTTCCCCTTGCTTTCTTCATCTCACTTTTGTATTTGAAGAGAGTCTTTTCCATTTAGCTACTCCTTTGGCTATCCTTTCCTCTGTGCCTTTACTCCTCTCACCACCTTTTCTGTTTCCCTCTATTTTACTTGGCATACTCCATGTCTTTCTTCCTTTGTGTTTCCTTATACCTCCTTAATGCCTCCCTTTTTCCCTACCCACCTTGACCACTTCCCTAGACAGCCATAATGGTCTCTTATTCCTTCTACTTTTGCTCACTTCTTTCTTGCAGTGGTTGGCTGCCTTAATTATGCCCTCCGTTATTTTTTCCTACTTTGCCTCTGTCTCTTCCTGGCACTCCCTCTTATGAGGCATGTTTCTGGGACAGGCTTCTATTTCTTTAAAAACTGCCCTCCTAAAATCTAAGACCCTCATCCACTTGTATTTTGGCAGTGCTCCTGTCTCATGTTAAACCACCATGTACAGTGATCCTTGGTACAAGGGGACTTCTCACCATGGTGCCTGCAAGGCTGTCACTGTTTATAAGCTCCAGGTCCAGCACTGCCTGTCCCCAGTGGGTTACTTGACTAGCTGCTTGAGAAAAGCCGCTGGTAGGGAGTAAAGGATGGCCCTGCTTCTTTATGAAGCTGCCATTGCAAGGCTCCACTCCACATCTGGCAGATTGACAAACTGAAGTCATCAATCAGCAGCACCTCTGCCTGACATGCCATTCAGATGATGGCTTCCCCAAGAGACTTATCCAACTCCTTTTCCAGTACTGGAGGTCTATAGACTACCCCAGTACAGATAGTGGCCTCAGAGCCTGTCTCCAGGATGACCCATAGCATCTCCAGCCTTTTCTTTCCCTCTGGGTGACCCTTGTACAGTACCTCCACGGCCTTGATTTCCTTCTTCACATATTGTGAAACTTCTCCTCGCCTTCTCAATACTTGCTTAATATATCTAAATATAAACCATGGTTATGTTTCTTACAAGTATTATGTCACTGGACATTAAGAGAATTGAATGATTAACTGTTGAAGATCAGCTAAGACTATTAGTGTCCATCAGAAGTTCAATGGCACTCTTACTACACTGATCTCAGACATATTTGAATGCTTTTCAAGAAACGTTTCAAGATGGGTTCATAAAATGTTATATACATTGTTTATGAAGTAGTTTATACATTTCATCAGCTCATGTACAATGATTCTACTGTAGAGGAACTGGGTTAGCAGTTTATATTATACTAATAATAATAATACACTTTATTTCACAAAAGCACCTTTCCAATACCAAGGCACTTTACAAAAAACAAAATTAAAGTACTAAAATCGATCAATAAATACAGTATAACATAGCAACAAAACCAAACAGAATTATTCATTCAACTTTTATTAAAGGCCTGGCTCCTTAGGAAAGTCTTTAAAGCCTGTTTTAAATATTCCTGCAGTACAAATATTGCTTAAGTAATGCCATTGTGTCATGTGCTATTAAGGCATCACACTGCAAGATGAAATGGGTATTACTTTTAACTCATATAAGCTTATCAATTACTGAAGCTGAAGTATCATTATACACAAGTTTGTCAAAGCCAATTGTACCATAGGAAATGTTGTATGAACAAGGATCCATAACCTACTTTTTTGTCCAAAGCATAGAATAGTATTTTTTAAGAAAAATACAAAGAATAGACTAGTTTTTTTTTAAAGAAAACTACTAACTAACATTTATCAAGGAAGGCCTTTGTTAGAAAAAGGCATCATTACTGAAAATGAACTGTTTACAGTAATTTAAATCATTGTACACTGTCCAGCCATCACCTAAACAGGTGAAAAAACAAAATTGTAGTTCCTTACTTGAGTTACTGTACTGTATGATGTACACAGTTAAAGACTAAGATGTAGAACTTCTACCAACACATGCATAATAATGAGCTGCTGCTACAATGCATAATTAATAAAAAAACTACTATGATGTTTAAGCTCTACACACAACAGTCTGAACTGAGCAGATAAGGCATTTTGTATACAACTCAAAATATTACCATGCAATACTTAGCATAGTATAGTTGCTAATAAAATAATGTATCATGTGGACATATTCCCAAAGTGCTTCTCGTTGCATATTTTTTCCCCTTTCCATAGATCTGCCTGCTCGCTGCTACCACGTGGTTTCTGTTAAGACAGGTAAATTGTGCTTTTATCAAAGTACACCTGCACTCCCTTCTTTTCATAAATACATATTAGAACATAGCATCCATCATTGGTAGACAATGTTGTGAACTATATTTCAGACTTGTGAAAACATTTACCTGTTTTGTGCTTAAAGTAAGAGTAATGTATGTAAATGACACAAAAGTTAGATATTTAAAACCCTATGATCTGAGTGGTACCAGGTGAATACATCATGGACAAAATATCGCTGAACAGTACAAAGCAGGCTAATCGTTGCCATCTAGAATGTCAGCATGGAATGATATTGCTGACCCAAACCCCATGGGCAGTGCACAGGACAAATAGGCAACATACCCCAATAATGGGCGGGTGGCCAGCACAGCCCTTCATACACCGCCACGGCTGGCTGCTCCACTGAATGACCTGAATGAGCACATATGTATATGCTCATGCAGTTCGTTCAGTGGAGCGGCCAGTCGTGGTGGTGTGTGGAGGGCTGTGCTAGCTGGCTACCCATTGTAGGGGTATGTTGGGGGTGCAGGAGGTGGGCATCTACCTGCTGGGGTGGTGTAGGGGGGAGGGTCCACCAGACACCAGGGATGTAGTCTACTGTATCCCTGTGGGTTGGGGGGGGGCTGCCCATCACATTGTGGCTGGCTGCAGATACAGTGCCTTGGGCCATCGTTCTGTGGACGGGGTCTCAGTTGGCACCTTGCCTATTCGTCCTGTGCACTGCCCATGGGGTTTGGGTCAGCGATATAGTTCCATGCCGACATTGTAGACGGCGATGATTAGCCTGCTTTGTACTGTTCGGCGATATTTTATCCACGATGATTTCTCCCGGTACCATCTGGTCAGCTCAGAAAAAGTGCAACTTAGCTATTACCATTCTCCTTCTCCTCCTCCTCTCCTCCTCCTCCTCTTCCTCCTTCTTCTTCTTCTCACTTTTCATATGTTACTAATTACTAGTGTCAATAATATGGACATATAAACAGCATCAACACAATATGCATTACTGTAAATGTCATATGTTCTTCAGGTACAAGTGTACAGGGGTAACTGATGTAACTGCCATGGTGTCTTCAAAATTCCTAATGGTCAGTGCCTATAAAGAAGAGCTTACCACAAAAAAGCATATCAACCCAGCCATAGGATGATGCAAACTTACTCCTTTGTCATGTACATAGTTGCATACTGAATTGATTTAATTTCTTGTCTTTTTGTGTTTTGTTTGTATTTCACTACTTCTTATGATAAACAGGTATTCCGTTTGAAAAATTAAGATTGTTTGGATGTTGAAGTTCCATAAAAGAACACAGTATTTATCTACTTGTGTGTCACCTACATGACTGCACTAGCAGTGATGACGGTATACTCCAACACAGTTCATTATGTCCTCCACTCTCACAGACAGGCTTGCATGCTGAGTTTTGTACCATAGCATTTTCTTTACTGGATGTACCCACTACCACTAATAACTATTACAGCTCTCTTGCATTGTTCATGTCCTTTTACTATGCTATGGCAATACATCTTGTTTCCAGTGTGCAGACTGTTTCTTTCTTGCATTACATGAAACAACACTGGTGATTGTATAACTCACATTATGTGGAATTGATTACAAAGTGCATGCTTCACTGTTGCTATAAAGCAATGTGGAGTAATTATACTGCATTCTGAAATTGCCTGAATGTACTATTTCTTCATAGAAAGATGTATAGCTGTTTTGAAATATAGTTAACAGTAGAAAATGTATTTGTGATTTGTAGCATGGCCAGACTGCAATACTGCTTCATAGAGATCAGTATAGCTGTATTGAAAATATAGCTAGCACTTGTAAGTGTAAAATAGTACATTCCCTTGAGAGTACTGCTTCTCCACACAGGTCAATCAAATCATCATACTGTTACTTAACAAGGAAGTACTATAGCGGCAGAAACAAATATGCTTTATGCTTGCAGCTTTACAAGACTGAATTTCACTTTAATCATAGTGCTTGTATTCACAGGTCAATGCATGTATGCACCGTAAGTAATGACAATTCTTACAATTTACAGAGGATAATATATGCAGTATATTTATTTCCTTCCTTTTCTCTTGTAGATTCTCAACCAGCAAACAGCAGTGGTGAGCAGGAGCGCTGTCACCTCACTGAAACCATGAAAACTGTGTCCGAGTCTCTCAAAACAGTATTAGAGAATCAAAATGAAATGCTCAGCACCATGTACCATTGTGAGAGACTCAAGTAGAAGACTTATGAAACCCTGTGTGCTCTCCAGAGCAGCAACACAATCCTCAGTCAAAATAGTGCTGATTTCCAACAAAGTTTTGAGGACCATGTCGCTGCTTAAGAGACTACACATGACATACTACGGGAGGTGATAGATCAACTGCATGAGACAAACATGCTATTGCAACATTGAGAAGACCGAGCCTTCACTGTCTGTGTCAATGTCCCTTATCAGGAGCAACAGGATCCTCCACCAGAGCCCTCTTCTCACTTCAATGATGGGGAATAGGGGATCTGAACCACCAGGTCAGCCCATTCATGCTGGACATAGCTTGCCACTGGCAGCACCCACTTCTGACTGCCAGCAGAATGCCACTCACATGCCCCTTTTCATTATATCACAGGTCAGGAACCTCCTCATCCAATAGAAGAAAAAGGATTATTTCGTACTAAAGAAGAATGTGAAAAAAAAACATCTCTAACTTCTTCTTTTGTGTCAGCCTTATCATCTTTCATATGACCTATTCTTCTTTTGTGAGCAATACGAAAGAAGAAAATTGCCTCACAAAAAGATTTTTGAAATATTTTAAAAACATATTTCTGGATTCTTTTTTCAAAAACTAACTCTTTAAATCAGCTAATGGGGTCCTGTTTAGCAAGATACATGTGTTGGTGTCTCTGCAGGATATTGTTTTTTAAGGGTTTTGAAATACTTAAAATAAATAATGGAAACAAGATGGCTGCCATACAAAAGAATAATTTTTTCTCACGAAAGAGGATTACCTCCTCATGAAATAGAAATCTTCTTTCATATGGCCAAATTCTTCTTTCATATCAAACAACTGTCAAAAAGGTCCTACTGTGCATGCTCAGAACTGAAATTTCTAATTCTTAAAACTCTGGTACAAATTAATATTTTTTCACCAAATTAATGAAAGGCACTTTTCTGGGGCAAGCCCTTTACATACTAAAATACTAAAATGCCAGCAGAATAGGCCTAACAGTCTTTTGTGTCTGCTCGTTTGGTCAGCCTTCACCCTGGGAGCTAACCTTGCTGGCTCCCTTGCCTTCTCTGGCTTCTCCCTTCCCAGTTCTGGATACACTCGCTGCACTGAATTTTGCTTCCAGAACCCTTCCCCTGTACCTGTCCTACCCCCTCTTGAACCCCTCCACCATCTCTGCCTCCACCAGCCCACTGAGCAGCGCATTCCATGGCTCCACCACCCTCTCAGTGAAGTAGCACTTCCTCCTTTCTCCCCTGAATCTCCCCCTCCAGCTTCCACCAATGCCCTCTAGCTTTCCCCTCGTCCTTCCTTTGAAGCACCCTGACTGCTCCTCCCCATTTACCCCTTCATGTACATGAAGACCTCTAACATGTCCCCCCGGTCTGTTTTTATCTTCCACTGTGTACATATTTAGCTCTTTGAGCCTCTCCCCATAGATCCTGTCCCCCAAGCCCCAAATCATTTGGTTACCCTTCTCTGGACCCTCTCCAGGAGTTTAATGTCCCTCTTTAAGTGTGGCCTCCAAAACTGCAAGCAGTACTCGAGGTGTGACCTCACCAAGCAGTTATACAGAGGTAGTATCACTTCCCTCCTTCTGGAGGTGATCCCCCTAGTGATGTATCCCAGCATCCTGTTGGCCTTGGCTGCTGCCCTCATACAAGTCTCCAAGTTGTTCATCTTGACATCCCCCACCATCCTCAGGTCACTCTCAGCCATAGAGACTTGTAGTATCCCCCCGGGTGTACACTTGACCCGGGTTTCTGGCCCCAGGTGCAGTACCCTGCATTGAACCTCAGCTTCCACTTTCTAGACCATCTTTACAGAGCCTCCAGGTCCCTCTGTAGGGCCACCCTCCCCTCCTCCCCATCCACCACCGCCCCCAGTTTTGAGTAATCCACAAAGAGACTCATCTCACTCCTGATACCTGTCCTTATGTCAGAGATGTAGGCGTTGAACAGGAGGGGCCCAAGGACTACTATTGACCCTCCTTGGGGATGAGATTATCCTGCCAACTATGACCCTCTGGGTCTGGATCTGGAGCCAATTGTCTATCCATCTGATCATCTGGTTCCCCACCCCCATTTCTCCCAGCTTATCCAACAGGCCCTCATGAAGAACAGTGTCAAATGCCTTACTGAAGTCAAGAAACAGGATGTCCACTGGTCTACCCAGGTCCAAGACACTCATCACCCAGTCATAGAACTCCACAAGATTTGTCTGACATGATTTCCTTGGGATGAATCCATGCTGTCTATCATCCAGGCACCCTGACTTTTCCAGGTCCCCCCTCAGCCTCTCCTTGACAATGCCCTCCATCACCTTGCCGACCACTGATGTCAGACTGCCAGGCCTGTAGCTCACTGCCATCTCCCTTGATCCCCCTTGTGGATAGGCACTATATGCACCACCTTCCAGTACTGGGACACCCACCCTGTCATCAGAGAGATGGTGAAAAGCTATGCCAGGGGTTTCACCAGGACATCTGCAAATTCCTTCAGCACTCTGTGATGTAATTTATCTGGCCCCAGTGCTTTCTCCATCTTAAGGAACTTGAGGGCTTCCTTCACTCTCTCTGCTGTGATTTCCACCTCCACTACCTCTTCTTCCTGCTTAGGCTTCCCCCCTCCTGCCAGTGATGCCTCCCCCTCTCCCCAGACCAGCCGATCGGTAAGGGTCTCCCCGTCAGTATCACTGTCTCCTCCATGTATGATGCAGCACCCCCATTTTCCTTGGTGAAAACTGAAGTGAAGTACTCATTTAGTATCTCAAGCTGCTCCCCTGGGTCTTGTGCCCATCTCTCCCCTATTTTAATCCTGCTAATCTGCCCCTTCACCCTTCATTTTTTCCCCAATGTATCTAAATAACCCCTTGTTCCCTCTTCTAATTTCCCTGGCCAGGTTCTGCTCCTTCCTTACCTTAGCCACCCTCACCACCCTAGTGGCCCTTCTAGCCATCAGTTCATACTTCACTCGATCCCTTAAATGTTAGACCAAAATTCTAAACTATCTGGGAACTTGGTAATGACAAGGAAACAGGAAAATACAAAAAGCATTGCACTTTTTGCACTGTTCTGATACTGGACTCTGCACATCCGACTGGAATGAAACTTGGAACATCCTGAGACCTTGCCCTTCACTCCCCAGACCACATGTGCAAAATGTTGCACAAATCCATTGAATGCAGCAAAGATATTAGAGTACAATGTAAGGGATTTAACCTTAAACAGCCTACTCAACCCTAACTATAGTGGCACTACCGTGCCTCTATAATATAGATAGAAAGATAGATAGCTAGATAGATAGATAGATAGATAGATAGATAGATAGATAGATAGATAGATAGATGGTTTTCACACTATAGCCCTTAATGCCAGTTGGTGTTTGCATAATATCTATCTATCTATCTATCTATCTATCTATCTATCTATCTATCTATCTATCTATCTATCTATCTATCTATCCATCCATCTTATCTATCTATCTATCTATCTATCTATCTATCTATCTATCTATCTATCTATCTACAGTAACTGTTCTGACTGCATCTCTGGAAGTCTCACTTCATCAAGACATTCACAATGTTCTTCGCTGGTTGCAGTCCAACTAACTTAGGATCAACACACACACACACACACACACACACACACACACACATGTCTATGACCTGGGTGTGAGTGGATTTCAGTTATTAGATTAAGCAGTTATATGCATTTTGCCTTGGGAATCATTGCAGGGAAGGAAATTAGCTTTCTGGGAGGCGCAAAGGTCTGGGGCAGGCACAGATAGCCTGTGAGGTGTCCCAGTTACATGATCTTCAGCCTTTTATTGACCATTCTGTTTTGGCTATGGCAATGTGGTGCTGTCAGGAGATTGGAATTGGAAGGCACCAAAATGGTCAGTGGTGGTGGGGCAATGTAGGCTTGATGGAGGTGAGCAGGATAGAAATGGTTAGGTGCAAAAGGTGCCCTGGGTTTAGATGGAACCAGGATAGAGGCCAGATGTATTTGGGTCCTGTCCCCTGGGATTCCACCTGACTGAGTAGGCAGGTAGCCAGTAGGGCTGCAACATCTACCATCCCCCTTAGGTCAGTGATCTGCAATGGCAGAACGATCAGAAATAAGACCGCAATTATAGCAGATGTGATTTCTACAGTTGATTTGGCTTGCATTACAGAGACTTGGGTGGATGATGATGCTAGGCCAGTTTTGGAGGCACCTGTCCTCCCCCAGGTACTCTGTAGTGCACTGCTCTAGGGTGGAATGCAGGGGCAGGGGAGTGGCCCTTTGCTTTAGATCCAACCTGGGCTTCACAGTGCACCGGGTGAGAACTACCATGTCCTTTGAATGTGCTGCTGTGTGTGGGGGTCAGGGTGCAGGTTGCAGGATCCTTCTCATTTACCACCCCCCTGAGACAATGGGAGAGTTCCTGCAGGAGGTGGAGGATCTCATAGTTGGCAAGGTGTTGGAGGTGCTGGGGTGCTGGGGGACTTCAACGCATGGGCCAATGACGAATCCTCCAGGTTTTATTCCAACCTCCTCAAGATGATGACATCTCTGGGCATGTCACAAGAAGTTACTTCCATGACTCATCATGGTGGCCACATGCTGGACTTGGTGTTCTCATTGAGGACTGAGGTAGGCAACCTCAAGATTGATTAGATCTGTTGGTCTGATCATTGCATGGTAAGGTTCTCATTGGGGGCCACCCTCGAGAGCCTCCCCCTGCAGAAATGGTCAGCTACTACCCTTTGAGGGGATTGTCCCTGGAGGGATTTCTGGTGGTGGTTGACCTATCTAGTGTAGGTGCTACATTTGACAAGGGCTGAGTGTGGTGGTTGCCACCTATAATAAGGTAATGTCTGACACTCTCGATGCCCTCGCATCAGTCCATGTATGAACCAGATCTTCTCACTTGATGTCTCCATGGTTTGACGGGGAGCTCAAGGTGATAAAGATTAAGGGCCAGAAGTTAGAATGCTGCTGATGGAAGACCAGGCTAGAGGAGGACAAACTGTCTCTGCGTACTCACCATGGTGAGTACCGGGGGGCAATCAACCATAAGAAGTCAGAGTTCCTGTCCAGGAAGATTGCTGCAGGGAAGAACCCAGCTGTGCTGTTTCAGACTGTAGATAGACATTTACATTCAGTCTGTCTGTAGCTGAAGAAAGCTTTTTTCTGATTCTCTGTGTGAGGAGTTTGTTCAGCTCTTCTCTGACAGAGTGTCCTCTATTCGGCAGGGAATCCCAGAAGTGAGCCAGATTATGGCCTGCAGTAATCACCTCGGGCATCGCAGAGGAACTCCACCTGTTTGGGGTGAGTTTAAATCGGTAGAGGTGACCGAGGTCATTGAGGTTGTTTCCGGGCAGAAACACACATATTGTGAACTGCACCTGGTACCAGCACATTTCTTAAAGGGATGTGTCAGTTCCATTGGCCCAGTGTTTGCCTTGATTGTCCACTGTTCTTTGTCAGAGGGGGTCTTTTCAGATTCCTTGAAAGAGGCTCTGGTGAGACCACTTCTGAAAAAAACATCTTTAGACCCTGACATCTTGGTGAATTACTGGCCTATCTCCAACCTTCCTTTTCTGGGTAAGGTTGTAGAGAAGATTGTGGAGCAACAGCTTGAGGAGCACCTTGTGGCCTTTGACATCTATAAGTCTCTCCAGTATGGATTTTGTGCTAAACACAGCACTGAAATGGCATTAGTTTGGGTGCAGAATGACCTCCATAGGGTGAGAGATAGAGGGGAGGGGTCAGTTTTCATTCTCCTCGATCTCTCCTCAGCATTCGACAGGGTAGACCATGCATTGCTTGACCATCTCAGAGAGTATTGTGGATTTGCTGGCACTGTCATCTGCTGGTTGAGTCCTACCTTGCCAACAGGAGGCAACAGGTAGTCATGGGGAACTTCTCCTCCTCCTTGAGCCTCCTGTCCTGTGGAGTACCTTAGGGTTTGGTCTTGTCTCCAGTGCTGTTAGCTGTATTGATGCTGCCCATGGGTGAGCTCAATAGGAAGTACTGTACAATGTGGGCTTATATTGCTATGCAGATGATACCCAGTTTTATCCTTCCTTTGCCCCTGGAACATCTGACACTGCAGATGTGCTTAACAGCTGCTTGGCTGAGATTAATCACTGAATGTCCACTAGCCAGTTGCAACTGAATCCTGATAAGACAGAGGTCCTGGTAGTGGAGTCAAACTGAAGGTGTGATCGGATTGCCTCTGGTGTGGCAACCGGTCTCTTTCTTGGGCCTACACCACTGATGGCTTCCTCTAGGGTGTGTGACCTTAGTGTGTTCTTTGATAATGGACTGATGTTTGAAGCCCAGGTATCATCAGTTGTCCAAAGTCATTTCTACCACTTGAGGACCGTCACCAGGACCAAAACCCTAGTTCTATTTGTGGACCTCCCTACCCTGGTACATGCCTTTGTGACATCCAGGCTTGATTACTGTAATGCACTCTACTTCAGGGTCTCTAGAGGTACCCTCCACTGTCTGTAGCTGGTGCAGAATGCTACTAGCAGATTGCCGATGGAACTTTCCAAGTTCAGTCATGCAACTCCAGTTCTGCTAGAACTGCACTGTCTCCTGGTCAGGTAGAGGGTTATCTTCAAAGTGGGCTTGCTCACTATTAAGGACCTGCAAGGACTAGGCTCTAGCTATTGGTCTGACCTCCTAACACCTGGCACTCCAGTTTGATTCCTCCATTCCACTTCTAGGGGCCTCTTGACCATTCTAAGGATAGGATTAAAAACCACCGGTGACCAGGCATTTAGTGTCACTGGCCCAGTCCATTGGAACTCGTTAGCACCTACTGTGAGGGAGGCCCCTTCAGCAGAGATTTTCAAGGGCCACCTAAAGATCTTTATGTTCACTCTGGCCTTCCCAGATATAGAGCTTTAGATAATTAGCTTTCTGATCTGCTTTATAAAAGCTTGCTTCTGTATTTTAACCTGTTTTTAATTATATTTTATTAATTTTAATGATATTTATGTATTCCTATACATTCTTTTTTCTCTTGATTATTGTCTGTATGGCACCCAAAGCCTCTGGGAATTGGCACCAAAGAAATAAAATTTGTCTTGCCTTACCTTACCATTGGTACCAGCAGGAACCTGGCATGGCATGCCCCCCTCTCTGTCTTCTCCATGTTGGATGGCACACCACTTGAAGTAGCCCCAGCTTTTAAGTACCTTGGTGTGTGGCTAGATAGCAGGCTTGCCTTCTCTGCCCACATTGATGTAATCAATACCAAACTCTACCTCAGGTTCGGTACCCTATACTGCAATAAGGGGTGCCTTTTTCCTCAGGTCTGCCAGGAGCTGGTCTACAAAATGGTTCTCCCAGTTTTTGACTATGCAGATGTGATTTATGGCACCACCCCCTCCACCTCCCTTGCCAGACTGGACTTACTCGACAATGTCTTCTTCTGCTTTGCTGCCAACTCACCCTCTTGTACTCACCACTGTTCCCTTTACTCCTCCCTATCCATCCTCTCTCTCCCCTCATGTCACCAGTTCCACTGTGCTTCCCTCATCTCTAAATACTGGTTTGGGTCCCTTCCCTCATATCTATTCCAGCTCCCCCCCTCCATTCCCTCCTCCTCCTCCTCCTAATCCCTCTGCTTAAGAGGCCACACACACTATCCCTTCACCACCCACACCCCTCAGTCAGGCAACCTGTTGTCTCATACTGCTTCCCATCACTCTGGAACCAGCTACCCTCCTCCACATGTCTCTTCTCCTCCCTTCCATCCTTTTGATTCCAGCTAAAACTCATCCCCCCTCCCCCTTGCTCCTGTCAACTCCCTTCCTGAACCCTTCCTTGCTCTTACTTGACTTTTGACAACTCTTGACCTACCCTTCCCCCTTAACTTCATTGTTCTGGCAACTTTTTTGAGTGTTATCAACCTGTTTAGACTCCTACTTTCAGCATCAGCTCAGTCACCCTTCACTCTTGCACTATGCACTCTGAGTTTGCTTGATTTGCACAAATGATCTGTGTGCAAATTCATTTATCCTCCTTATGCAATATTTTGCCACTTTGTCTGTAGTGCACTCAATATGTGGTCTTTATGTCATCGTCATTATAGTTACATCACCAGACTGGCTGCTTTTTGTTTGTCATTGTGCCTCTCCCCTTCCCCAAGGTCATACCCTGAGATAAGCCTTGGATCAATGTGTCTCTTCCTGTTGCCAATTTGAAATAAATAACTAAATAAACAAAATTAAATTAATATACTGGGTTTTTATCTGTTTTGTATGTTTTGCATGTTTCATGATGCATTCTTGTTTTATTGTGCAGTGGTATTATTATGACATTTGAAAATCGTTGGAGCGTGAAAAAATATAATTGACATGGAGGTGAATTAGAAACTACAGGTAGCATAAGATCTGAGGTCAGTAAAATAATAACTATCGTTCTAGCTCACCACCAAGCCATAGTGATTTTAAGGGTTTGCAGACTATGTCACAATAATACAAACTTAGGAATCCACAGCAGTGGCATGGTATAATCTCCTGCCACGATGAAGCTAAAGTAATAAATATTTACTATGAACCTTAATGCTTTTTTTAACCACTCCCCATTTGCAATCTGCTTTACCTCATGACAGTTACAGCACAAGGGACAGAAGTAATGTGTTTGAATTCTTGAAGACAAATTGAACTCATTTGAATTTGCCAATGGTTCACTCCTCTCTTCCCTTAGTATTCCAAATGAAAACCACACACTGTGTAAAGCAATATTTTCTGTTATCCTGCCCCTTAGCTTGAGTTTGTGCCCTCCAGTTTTACAAGCACTCATCTGCTCAAGTATCTCTGTATACTCCAATGCATCCTTTTCCTTTTTTTCTTGTTATTATATCATTTTTCCTCTTTCACAACACTGCCATTCTCTGTCTGGCTACCTCCTATACCCATCTGCCACTCTTGTCTTTCATTTACCTTGTCTCCATGGGTCCACATAGGGCTTGTTCTCCATGTGGGGTTCCTCCAGTAGTGTTGACTGCCATGACATGGTTTAGGCCTATCTAGTATGTGTGGGTACCAGTGGACAGTTAGGAGTGTCAGAGCCTGAAGATGTCAATGTCATGCTTCCATATCATGTAACTGAGTTGCCTTGCTTGTTTTTAATCCTGTTTTTTATAATGCAGCTGCATGGGCACACAATAAAGCTAGGCTATGTACCATATCCCATGAGACAATCCAACTATACTGTGGTCATCCAAGGAACATTTTTGTAATAGTGAGAGCAGCCCTCCATCCTTGGAGGAGGTGAATATCCTTTGAGAATGCTTAATACCCCACCCAAGCTAGCTCCCTATTTCCTAGGTTTATTCCTGAACCTAGGTTGTTGGAGTTGAGGACAGCACTGCTGCAGCTATGCCAACATGCTGGACTATCCATCTCCTTTAATATTAGAAAGACTGTGGTTCTGTGCATTCACAGACTTCTCTGTAAAAGAATCACTCCCCTGTACACTGCATATCCATGGGGGGCAACTAAAGAGAAGATGGGTTAAACCCAATGCAAGTGACAAAGTATAACTGTCAAAACACAGACTAAGAAAAATGCTCTTGGGTCAACTCTGTACTTCTACAATACATACACAATGAAAACAAAATCAATGACCAAACCTTTAAACTTAGTTTGTAAGAATACTGCACATAAAAGATCAATAACCAAGATGAGTGCCAGTAGGCTACTATTATTATTTTAGGGTTGATATTCCACAGTCACACTTGTAATTAAGAGAAAATGTATAAACTACAGGTTAAGCAAGCATGGTTTCATTTACAAACATGTCTTTATTAAAAATCTCCAGCAGAAAAACTTAACATGAATAGTAATTTATAACCTGGTACAGCAAGTAGTTAGTTTAAAATACTATTATTTGTGAAGTTTGCAATGTCCTTTTCATTCTTATTATCTGATCAGAATGAACAGCATGAACAGCACAGGGATCGATCCCCCTCCTGCCATCTGTTTGCTGGTCTGAGTGCGCCTGTCAGTAGGGTTACAAAATTTAAAGTCTGCCACCCCTTCCCCGAGGTACACCCCTTGGGTTAGAATATATATAGTTGGGGGGCATAGGGGATGCAGCCCCCCACATATAATATGGGTAGCAAAATAAAAATCTTGGTGCCCTAAGGATGGTCGCACCCAGATGGGCATGTTCCAATGGTAGACCCGATCGGTCATAGGTCCCATACTCTTCCCATTTTTATAGCATATTTAAGCAATAATATGTTTCTAATTGTATTATGAAACTTGGTTGACCCAAGTGATACAGCTAGATGTGTCAGCAGTTTACAAGAAACTCTGGATAAAATTTCAACATGGGCACACAAATTGGGCATGAAGTTTAATATTTCTAAATGTAGTGTGATTCACTTGGGTATAAAGATTGTCCCTCATATGTACACATTGTGCAACATTGTCTTAAAATCCATAAATGGTGAAAGGATTTGGGCATAATAATTTATAGTTCTCTGACCTAAAAGATCACTGCTCTATAGTAGTGTTCAGAGCAAACAGAGTAATGGGAACAATTATGATATACATAGAAAGCAGAAGAACTCAAGTGATTCTGTCATTGCATCATGCCTATGTCAGTCCAGTCTTAGAATATGGCTGCCAAGTGCCGTGCTTATCTAGGACCATTGACATAGCCAAACTTGAAAGGGTACAGAAAAGAGCAACTAAAACTGTGAAAGGAATGCACAATGTGTCATACTCAGATAGAGTAAAATATTTGAAGTTATACTCACTGGAACATAGGAGACTGCATGGTGAATTGCTGTTATTTTTTTAATCTGTAAATTATCAATACCTATTTAATCAATTAAATTTGCCCTTTAGGGATAGTAGGGCAAATATACAAGAGGATATTTGCTGCAAGTAAGGCCAACTAGATTTAGAACAGATAAAAGGAAGCACTTCTACTCTTTATGAGTTGTAAACCAGTGAAATGGTCTATCGATGAATGAGGCTGATAGTAAGAGCAAAGAAAGTTTTAAGTATATTCTGGATAAGTTCTTTGACAAGGGCAGGTAGTGTGGACATGTGGACTAGTGACTAAACAGCTGGTGGCTCTTGTCTTTGTATTACAGCTCACTGGGAAAAGTACCTGAGTAGTATTTGTTGCTGTAATGGGAAAGAAATTGTACCAAGCCCAATAGCGGTAGTAGTAACATTCTGGGTACTTGCCAGCATGCCACAATAGAAAGGAAGAGTGTAAGAGGATCACACATGGGTCAGAAAATGTTAGAACTGTTCCTGACTGAGATTAATGAGTGATTGCTCCCAGTTTCCATGAAACCAGGTTTCCCTGTGAGTGTTAATGGCTTAAATGTGATTAAAAGTATTAGCTGTGGGTGGGGTTCTCAGGATGCCATGCACAATGTCTTAAGCTAGCAGTGCAGGAGTTTCTGTCATATCTTAAAATCAAGTCCATGTTGACTGTGGCCCATCACATCTGTGCTCACTTTGCCCATTTGGGAAAGGCCCATGACAATTTAAGGCACCTGCAGATCCAGATCAAACTATGTCAACACCATATGTAGCTGAAAGTCATCACCAGATATAAGTTGACCCTTGTACATGATCGAGCATTTGCACAAGAAGTACAAAGCCATGTCAGAAAAGATGCTGCTGTATGTAAGCTGTGACAGTGCCAGAGTATCCATGTCTCTGACAATAGACCAGTGGCAATTTATGAATGGCCTGATCATGATTCTAAGGCCAACTAAACATGCAACACAGGCAATGAGCGGGGACACTGCCTGCAACAGTTAGGCTATCCCACTTCTATGGGTACTGTGGCAGACGCTGTGAAATGTACAACAGGTGCTAGAGGCAGTTGATGATAGGGAATCTGTGCCTTAATGGAACACATGCTCCATGTGTTGCACTGCAATAGCCATATTTCCTGAATTTTGCAGTCAGCAGATATTGATACTGCCACCATGTTGGACCAACTCTGAAAATGGTGCCTGTTATTGGCACTTGAACTTGGGCATGGGTCCATAATCCAACCAATTAGCTAATAAGATGGGTTCATGATGCATAAAATGTTAAGGTCACAGTTATATAAAGCACAAAATGAAAGTGATCAGAAGCTGGGTGTTGCTACAACCTCAGGTAAACAGGATGAAAAAGCAGTCATGATAACCAAAAAAAAAAATGACAATAAATCCACTTTGGGATGCTTTTGTGTCAGATAGGAATTGAAAGTGTGGAGAGAAAATGAATAGGAGATTGATGAGTCAGTAGGACTGTGTGTACCACAATGCAAGGTGGATGCATATTTGGCAGACACCAGGCATCCTAACATATTGGAAGAGCCACTGCCATGTTAAAGTAGCAAATTCACAGATGGGCCAGCACTGACTGCCATAGCAGTCAAATATCTAAGCTGTGCATCCTCCAGAGTCTGCATGGAAGGTATTCAGTTCAGCAGGGGCCATTGTGTGGGGCCGCCATACAAATATGGCCCCAAGAAATGTTGACATGCTAAAATGTATTAAAATGAATGTGGGGCACATTCCGTGTAACACAATCATGTCTGCATTCATACCACATGCCGATAGCAATGATGTTGAAGAAGAACCTGAACATCCTGGTGTTATCAGCATTGGTGAACTGCCTTTCACTGGGGTGGATGAAGCAGTAATGGAGAAATAATTCTTATATGGAGACAACTCCCCTCTCAAAGACTGTGAAGGCTGCTTACTTGATGAGGAACATTGATGCACAAACACAACAATGTTACATCCATCCTTTCCTCCTTATCAGTTGAATCCTTTTACTTATGATTCAGTTTGGTTTTCCTTTGATCAAATGGTTACCCAAGTTGCATTACTGTTCCATACATCATTTGAGTACCTCCACTTGCCCTCTTCTATGTCATTCCCTGAAACAAAGTAGAAGATCTTTAAACACTACATCATGAGATGCCAAGTTTGCTTCCAATAACACTGGCCACTGTCACCTCAACTGCATGTATCCAGACTGATAAACATTGACTGTTATCTCTTAAGGTTGTGTAAATGTCTTTGACAGCCATGGAGATAATGCATCCACCAGCAGTCAAGACACCACCTCTTCCTCCTCTGGCCTACATGCGTACTACACACCTACCAACAAAATACCCCCCACTGCTTCCATCACATGCACTAATTCATGACTGAAAAACAAAGACTCAAGCAGCATATATACCATTGTTGCCAGCCATGCGGACTGAGCATCAGCCATCAGTCAAGACAACACCTCCTCCTCCTTTGGCATGCTTTTGTCCTCCACATGCACCAACGATAACCCACCACTGCCTCGACCACATGCACATATTTAAGATTGAAAAACATGGACTCTGAAGACAGTATAAATACCATTGTTGCCAGCCATACAAAGCAATGCATCCACCAGCATTTAAGACACCATCTCCTACTTTGTCCTTCTTTTGTCCTACACATCAAACAACAACATAGGTCACCACTGCATCCACCTATGCAGCCAGATTGAGAAACACAGTACTCAATTTTCAAAGGTCAGAGAATGACACAAGATGTTTGCAACAGAAAGGAATGATGCAAGGAGCAAGCTGCATCAAAGCTTGTATCAATTTTGATTTTCTAATGCTGCTTGTGTCAAAAGTGGAACCGTCTGCACCAGAATGGCTTGTATCAGGCTTGCATCAAAAAAGTGGATGCACTATGTTGCAACTGGGCTTGCATCAAAAAAATGATGCACTATCACCTTTTTTGGTGGGGGGATTTTCAAAGATGGTAGCTGTTGACACTGTGTCAAAGATCCATGCTGCTGTTAGTCCAGCCAGAGCTGGTATAACTGACACTGGAGTATATACAGAGGCCCACAGCAGGTGTGCAGACCTGACTATGGTACTATGAATGGCATTCTGCTGCAAGAGTCCTGCAATGTAGACATCGTAATGCTGTCTCAAGGACTGTAGCATGTTTAATATTGCTTCCAGAGGCCATTTCATCCACTGTAATTTTTGACTCAGCTTGCATAATTTTTGCTCCATCTCACTCATGCATCATGTGTTTGACTCATTTTGCATCTTTTATGCACCATCTCACTCCATTATGCATCAAATTTAAAACTCAACTTGCGTCATTTCCATCTTGCATCATTCTCACCTCATGCATCATATTTTGATGCAGAAGTCCTCTTGCATCATTTTGGGGACTTTGCCAAAGAGAACACTTTTCTTGCAAAATACAGTGCACAGTATTTGATATACCTGGATTTGATGCAAGGTGATTGTTTAATGCACTTTGCATCAGTCAAAGGGCTTTTTGAAAATGTGACCCACGGCCTTTTGAGCCAGCATAAATGCCTTTGCCAGGCAGACCTCCTCCAAGTCAAGACAACCAGCCTGCCAGCCAGTAAGAGATCCCTCAAGCCCAGCCTCTAGCCAGCCAGCCTATGAAGGTAGCAAGACCTAAAGTCCAGCAAAGGCCAACTTTGTCTGCTGTTATGGTAAGTTACTTGAATTGTTTTTCACACTAATTATCCTCACTGTTGGTAGTGGGTCTGGGGGCTTCCATCTTACTTACAAGACATGCAATGTGTTTATTTGTTCTCTTTTGACTCCCTCTCACTTCAGACAGCCCACCACAAGCCACAGACTAAAGCTGCTTCTTTCTCCACCACTCCTCTCTGTGGCAGCAAATTGTGCCAGTACACAGCATGGTGATCACTAATTTGGTGGTAAATATCATGGCAGTATTTTAATGTTAATTTTTCCTTTTATGGGTAAACAGTTTGGCACAGTGGTGATGCAAAATCAGATAAATAACTTTTTTTCTTCTTCGCAGGTGACATGTACAGGAAGAGTGGGATTTAATTTATTATAGTTTATTTAGTTTATTATTATTTCAGAAGACACCTTTGAGCCAAGGCTCTTTTACAAAGGCTCCACATTGGGGAAACAATACAGAACATAGTGAGGACAATAAGAAGTACAGTAGTTTCAAGCAGCCATAGGCTTTGTCAGGTACATTAAAGCTTTTGTATGAAATTACTGTAATATGTACAATGATTCACAGTATGTATGTTAAGTTGCAGTAATTTGTATATATTATTCAAGAACATATGTACAATTAATAAACACAGTTGTAATATGGTTCACTAGAATAAATTAGAAACTGCTAGGAGAGTTAGTAGATACAAGTAGAGGAAGCTATGGGGAGAGAATGTAGATAATAGTGGGGAAATAAAAAAAGGGAGGAGATAGAAGATAGTGGGGGGTAAAGGTGGAAGGGACTTAGAGGGGGGGGAAATTAGAGGGAGGAGAGTAAGTTTAGTTAGGAGAAACATTCACAGGAGGCCATTCTGACAAGGTGCTGATGCAGGTTGCACTTGAAAGTGCCCAGGGTAACGTCATTGGTAACAGCAGGTGGAAGCGAGTTGTACCAGGATGAGGCTTTGTATGTAAAGGATAAAGGAGCGTTGTTCTTGGGTAGTGTGGCAGCATGGAACAGAAAAAGTAAGATGTTCTGAGCTCCTTGTTAGGCAGGGGCTGCAGCAGGAGGCCAGTAAGTACTGAACCCTTGAGGGTAGGAGATTTAAGGTAATCTTCTTTGCTAGCATACAGGTCTGGTACTTGAGTCTGCCTGGGAGTTGGAGCCAGTTTGCTTGCTTGTAGATGCCAGAGGTATGTGAGAGGCATGGAGCAGAGGTCAGTAGACAACATGCCCTGTTAAGAGCAATTGCTATTCGTCAAAGTGTGGTGTTAGTGGCAGATCCATAGATGACAGGCCCATGATCGATTATTGGTATAACAGAGCTCTGAATGGCTATGCTTAGGGCTTCATTGGTGAGGCAGCTCCTATGTCTAAAGAGAAGTCCTATGTGGGTGTTCATGATCTTGGCAATGCTCTCAATGTGTTCAGAGTAAGACAAGGTGCTGTCGAGGGTAAACCCAAGGTATTTAAGCAGTTGAACATGTTCAAGCAATGTCCCTTCTCTGTTTGTGATAGATAGATATTTGTTTTTATGTTTGTTATGGATGCCATGAAACATTGTTTTACTTTTTTTGTGATTTAGTATGAATTTTTGAGATTTAAACCATGTTTCCACTTGCGTAAAGCTTGTTTCTAGTTGCAGTTGTAGGAGGGAGGGGTCAGGGTGGGAGGTGAAAATAACTGCATCATCTGCATATAACAGGAGTCTATTAGGGCATGATGCAGGGAGATTGTTCAGAAAAATACTGAAAAGCAAGAGACCCAAAATGTACCCTTGTGGAACTCTAGAGTGAATCAGACGGGAGGGTGAGAGAGACTCACTAAATCTGACCTGTTGGGTTCGGTCAGTAAGGTAGCTTTGGAACCAACGTGCAGCGTCATCTGAAAGGCCAAGGCAAGATAATTGTTCAAATAGCAGGGAGTGGTTGACAGTGTCGAACGCCTTTGTAAAATCGATGAAGGTGGTGCTGACAAGATGTCCCTGATCCACATCATTATGGATGTAAGTGGTGAATTCAAGGAGAGCTGTGGTGGTACTATGTCCTTTTCAAAAACCATGCTGCTCCTGACATTACAGGTTATGGTTAGCAAGGTATTCTGGAAGTTGATCGGCAACTATTCTCTCCAGTGCTTTTGAGACAGGGGGAAGAATGGAGATAGGTCTGAAGTTAGAAGTTAGGATTTTATTCACACTTTTGTGAATTGGCATCACAACAGCAGATTTCCATAATTGGGGGAACTGAGAAAGCATTAAGGATTGGTTGAGGATTTTGGTGAGTGGGGCCAGTCAATGGTGAGGGTAAAGAGTTTTGGGTCTAGGGAGTCACCACTGAATCTGGATCTCCAAAGCACTTTGAGCAGTTATTTTTTTGGCTAGGACTGCCGAGATCATTTTAAAGTAGAAAGGTGGATGGCCATGTGTTATTCTTCCTTTGTTCAAGCCTGGAGAGTCCAGTGGGGGGTCAAGGAAGGTTGGAGGAAGCACATGACTAAGATGCGTGAATGCCGCATTAAAAGAGCTAGCCATGGTGACCTGGTCCAGAGTGAGGCTGCCATTTATTTTGAGCATAGAGGGTGTTACTTTGGGGATAAGCCCTGTAACTTCAGAAAGATTCACCCAAAACCTCTTCCCATCTTTCTATGAGTTATCAAGTGCACTCCTGTAGTATCTTGCCTTTTCATTTTAAATTGCTCTAGTACAGGCATTTCTTGCTGCTTTGTAAGCTTGGGTATCAGCCTGGGTGCCAGTCATGTTGGCCAGATGCCAAAGATGATCCTGGGACCTCAATTGTTCCAGAAGATCAGAGTTAATCCAAGGGTTGTGGATGCCTTTAATCTTGCGTTTTTTTGAATGGGGCATGGACATCACAGGCGCTGTTAAAGCTGTGGATAAAAATATTCAAGAGCAGTGTCAATATTAGAGGCTGTGTCTATCAGAGACCAATCATGGTCTTATAGGAGAGGTTTTAGAGACCAAAAACGACCAGAAATAAGTCTTCTGCTGTTAATAGTTGTGGGAGGAGGCATAATGTATTTGTTCGACCAGGAGCAAAGGATTAGGGAGTGGTTGCTTAAACTGTCAGAGAGAACTACTGTTTTCATGATGTGGTCCAGGCAGTTCGTGAGAATCCAGTCCAGAAGGTGGTGGTACCTGTTCTGTAGTTCACCCTTATGGGTGATTGGACCATTTGCGAGAAGTTAGCAGCAGTCAGTATGTCCTTATATTTGTACGCACTGAGGGAGGATCAGTTCACATTGAAGTCACCAAGCAGGATTGTTTCTGTGTTTTGATTAAATGAGTGTATGAAGTCTACTATGGGGTTTAACCCTTGGCTGGTCAGCTTGGGGGGGTATAGATTGATGCTACTGTCAGGTTTTTGTTTTGTGCTACAAGCAGTATCTTCATGGCAAGGACCTGGATGTCATTCTCAGGGAGAAGCACACTGAAAACATGACTCTTAAGAGATTCTTTTAGGTAAAGGGCACAGCCTCTGCCTCTCTTGGACAGTCTGTCTTGCCTGAAGACTGTATACCCTGGGATCAATACTGGTGAGTCCAGAATCTTTGGGGAAAGCCATGTCTCAACTGCAGACAGAATTTCAGGGTTGTGATGTGCTGTCCAGGCTGTGAGGGAATCAAACTTTTTGAGGAGGCTACAGATGTTGATATTTGCCAAGGACAGTGTTCCAGCCTTGATTTGTTCTTTGGCACCATCTCATGGGGGAGGGCTAGGGTTAGGGTGTATGCTTCCTGCATTAAGTAGCAGCAGCAGTATTAGACATTTTTTGAAGGTCAGCTTTGGTTGTTGGATAGAATAGCCCTTAGAGACAAGTACATTAAAAGTTGATTTCAATTGAAAATGTTGATACCTGGTGGTTTAGTCAAAAGCCCAAAGAAATGAATAACTGCTGAGGTCCAGAGTCACAGAAAGTGTTAAAATTCCTGAAGGTGTGAAATCCTTTTGTTTGTTTGCTTCCTTTGTCATTCAAAGAGGTTGCTGAAAAGACCACAAACAGATCCTTTAGGAGAAGGTCAGACGAAAATGTGGATTCAAGCAGGACCCAGAGTCACTGAGTTTGTCAGACTTGGTTGATTGACTTATGTTTTGCTTGGGATAGATTCCAAAAAGTTGATTTTAGAATGAAAATGCAGATGCCTGGTGATGATGTTTTGCAGAAATCCTGTCCAGGAGACTTTCACAGATGTAGTGAGCAAGAATGGTGTAGTTACTCCAAGCAGAAAACCATGTAAATCCACAAAAACTAAGCTACAGACACAGACAAACACAAACAGCCACCACACAGACCCAGGAGGAGGAGCCAGGACAATGGATTAACTGTACAACTGCAGTGCTGAACAAATCAGGCTAAATTACTTTTTTCTTCACAGGTGGTAGGTATAGTCAGATTTTGAGCAGACAGTGGATATTCCCTCTGTATGGTCAGTCACCTATAGTGGCCAATTTAGTAAGAGCTACATAATTTTCCCTTTTTTCACAGGTCTCCTCCTGTCCTGCTTTCTTCTCAGTAGCTCAGCAGGTAGCACACTCACCTCTGAGGCCATGGGATCAGAAGGCTATGGGTTCTATCCCCACACCAGACACTTGGGTTAATAGCCCAATACTGACACTGCAGTGCAGCATGAGGGTGTGGTGCTGCACTCCTGAGGTGCCGTCTTTCAGATGAGATGTAAAACTGAGGTCCCAACTGCCTGTTCTGGTGTTAGTTCAGGCGGATGTTAAAGATCCCATGGCTCTTCTCAAAAAGAGTAGGGGAGTTTTTATTGTAATGGAAAACCATATAATACAACTCACTAAAATACCACCAACATCTGAATCTGGTTCAAAGTCAGTTGGCATTTATCTGTATCTCCCCCACAGGTCATGCCTGAAAATAGGCAAAATTTGTCTAGTGCACTTACCAGGTCAACAAAAACTAAATAAATAAATGAAGCAAGGCTTCTCCTCCACCACCCACTTGGTCTGCGGCACCTTCATGCCATTTCAAGCCATGGCCATCACCAATGTAATGGTAGGAATATTTTCAAAAATGCATTTTTTCTTTTTCTTTTTTTTTATTTTAGTTTCCTTTTACAGGTGTAATATAACACAACAGGGAGTGTTCTAGAGTCTAAATAATTAACATCTTGTATTCACAGCAGGTTGCTTTATTTATTTATTTATGTTTCTGGTAACTGGGTAAGCAAATTGATCCAAAGAACCATTTTCAGTTGTGACCTGGGCCATATAGTGGCACAAACAATAGCACATGTTATAATACAATGGGTACATATAATACAGTGAGTACAGTGATAGCAGAAACAGTGATACATAACATCACATCTTAGTATGGGTTAAGGATATCACATAACAAGTTCATTGTATTATTGTATTGTGTTTTATTTATTGCTTTATGAAGCTTGTTGTTATGGTGCCTTGGATTGAGAAAGGTATGATATAAATAAAAAATATTATTATTACATTATTATAACAATAAAGGGATGCATCTATGCTTGCAGAGAACTAGGACATACACTTACAGTAGTCAAGCTAGGATACAACCAGTCAGTGGTTTACAAAACGATACACGTGGTATTATACTACAGCAATCAACATTTTCACAATGGAGTCTAATGTGGCTATTGTTTATTTAGGGTCCAGTACTTGGGAAATAAGGCAAGTGATACACTGGGCCCCTAAGGCAGGTTACTGATGAGGGTGTTTCCTAGGGAGCAGTTATAGGGGCCTGAGTCATAAGCCATGCTTTTAGATTCAATTTGAAGGGTTGATAAGAGGGGGACATTTGGTTAACCAGTGGAAGTCTGTTCCAATGGGACAGGGCAGAGACAGAAAAAGCCTTGCTCCCCATAAAAATAGATACACGGGGGACTACCAAGGAGAATGGAGGAGACCCTGAAGAACCGAGGTACCACTCTGCTGGTGTAAAGTTAGGAGTAAGGGGACTTTTGGTCGTTCCTGAGAGACATGTCAACTATACAGTCAATGGTGTATTCAAAATGGCCTTGTAGAAGGAGCCAGCCTAGGAACTGATATAGAGAGCATTGATAAGAGGAGGAAGGGACCTGAAGTGCAAAGCGACAGAGTTGTATGTGATAGATGAGAAAGAAGTGAGGAGGACAAGGTGGAGAACACTGGGGAGCAGTAGTCAAGTAGGGGCAGTAGATTTCCCAGATCAATTGTAAGGTGAGCCTCTGGGGTCAGGAAAAGTTTAACACGGTAGACTGCCCCTAGCTTCTGGTGGGCTTTCTTCACAGTGTTAGAAATGTGATAATTGAATGTAAGGGAAAGATCAAGAGTCACTCCTAGATATCTGAAGGAGGATACAGTGTCGAGTGAGAGCCTGCAGGGTTGACTAAGTGGAGAGAGGTTTCTGATTTGGCAATCTTTGCAAGGTGCAGCTTAGAGCCAATAAGCATGGGTTTCATTTTTTTCTCATTCACAAGAAGTTTTTTGGAGAGGAACCAATTCTGTGTTGCTCCATAGGTTGTTAGTGAGGGTGGAAGGTATAGATTCAAGGGACTGGGTGCTATAGTAGATGATGAGGTCATCTGCATGGAGGAGTGCATTACAGTTTATACTTTCAGTAGGGAGATCATTTATGAACAGTGAGAATAATAGCGGTCCCATTATGGCACCCTGAGGAACACCAGTATGGACAGGTAGTGCAGCAGAGGTAACTTTGCCTATCAGAACAGACTGGGATTTGTTAGACAGTTAGCTGTGGAACCAAGCAGTAGTGTCTGAGGAGCAGCCTAGGCTTAGCAGGGTGGAGTGGAGAAGGTGATGGTCAACAAGGTCAAAGGCCTTCAAATAGGTCCACAAACACTGCACCTGTGGCCTTACCTATGCTTTACATTTTGTCATCATGATGATACCTCCGCTTTCAGCAATTGAGCCTTTGCCATTTCCTCCACCAGATTGCTGAGGTGAACCACCTTACTGCCCCCTAGTTGTAACTCCTTCTCCAGCCTCTTCGTTACTGTGTGTGGTCTTATTAAAGTAAACACACCCTCTGTATCCAGCATAAATAACAGGTATCCAAGTGATGCTGCTCTCTCTTTCTACAATTTATCACACTGCTGAAAAATACCTGAAATGAGAAAAACAGGAGCAGACAACAGTTACAGAGGGACATATGGATATGGATAACACTTAAGAAAATAAAAAAAGGAAAAAAAAAACCTTACCTGCCATGGTAGGAAACACTTCTAAATTAAAATATTCATATCCAGGCAGGACCCGCGCAGTAACAGGATTTAATCACCCTACTTATAAATACCTGCAAAGACGGAAACAGTAACAAAAGATGGTTAGAAATACAATAGTGAAGTTCCCCTCCCACTCACCACAATCCCCCCCCCAAAACTACTTACCTTTTAATGTAGACCACTACAAAGTGATACTAGAGTTGGAGATCATCAACTGGATCCATTTATTGTAAACTAGATAAAGAAAGTGCTGCAGTGGCAGCATATGAGTTCCTCATTCCCATCTCATTCTTGGGCATCATGAGACTTTCCAGCAATGAGAATTCACTTTGATTCTTTTAGGCATTACAGTGCATCTGCACAGTTGCTATGATTGGAGACTTGCACAGCACAACACCAGCTAGCAGCAAATGTATATACAACATGGGTGAACAAGCAGATCTCATTTAAGGGCATCATAAGAAAAATTCACAGCAGTAATGCATATGTAGCAGCATGACTTATTTATTCTGACACTTGCACCACAAAGTGTTGGAATATTAAACCTATGTGCATTATAGTTTCTGCCAAATTTCCAGCAAAATGTATTACAACTGGAGTCTGGGGCAGTTACACACAATGCACTGTCATATGGCAGCATGCAGCAACCTGTCAAATGTTGGCAGTACTTGAGAAAAATTCTGGGAGAACATAATTAATGTGACTTGTGATTAACATACAATTGACACAAGATGCATTGCAAGTGTATTTGGAGCAGTTACGCACTGTGAACTACTGTGTGACAGCATGTAGCAACCTGTCAGATTTTGGGCAGTACTTGAGAAAAATCTGGGAGAACATAATTAATGTGAATTGTGATTAAAGGACAATTAACAAAAAGTGAATCACAACAAGAGTGTTTAGGGCAGTAACACACTGTATAGTACCATATGACATCATGTAGCAAGCTGTCACATTTTGGGCAGTGCTTAATAAAAATTCTGGGAGACTCAGGAGGAGAAGAGGGGGATGGGGACGTGTTGGGATTGCTATGTGATGATTTTTTTTATTCATTTTTTGGTGGTGTTCTGAATATTGAATCATGTTTTTGTATTGGAAAATCTGCTGTAAAGTACATTTAATTGCAAAACAAAAAAATTCTGAGAGAACATAATGTGTAGTGTGATTAATGCACAATTAAAACAAAAGTGCATTACACGTGTTGCACACTGTGACACAGCACAGTATCATGTGTCACTACTAGTAATCCTTGGTGGCCTTTTTATTCTGGTAGTTAAGAAAATTTTAGGAAAAAGAAATAGAAAGAAATGAGTCTGACATATGAGAGCACCATTATGGAATAAATAGATATGAAATAGAAATTTGTTTGGAAGTTTTGTGCTGTTTTTTCTAAAGATAGTAGCAAAACAGGACATAAATACAGACAAAAAACAGTGTAGTGAAAAAGCAAAGATTAATTTTTGGGGGGATTTTTAACCATTTTATTTATTTTATTTTTTGTTAAAGAAACAAGTAAGAAACTTTGAAGGAAAGACTAGAAACAGAATGCAAAGGAGTTAAAGTTATATAAAAAAGTTGAGAGGATAGTTATACTACAACAAGTAAAACAAATTGTTCAGCTATACTGTAGAAGTAGGAAATGACTCGTCCCAAAAAATGAGAATTTGCAGTGCACTTATTTTGTTGTCATTTTGGCATACACTAGCACATAACCACAAATTAGAACTGATTTCAGCCACTGCGTAGCGGTCCACTGTCCTAGTACTGAACCTTCACACAGTGACTATCATCAGTTCTACACTGTGGTTATGTGCCAGCAACTGCCAAAATAGCAATAACACAACTACTGTATACTGTAAATTCTCATTTTGTGTGTCTGAGTCTGTTCCTTCTTCCACAGTGTGGCAAAACTGTTTTACTTGCCGTAGCCTAGGACTAGCCACCACACATAGCCACACAGCCTTGGAGATCACTACACTACAGCTGCTGTTGCTTGCATCCACTTAGTTATCACTTCCCACCACTGCCACCAGCACCTCCACAACAGAGCTTAGCCATGCCTTCCCCCACCTTCTTCTGATCTCCAAGGATCTGCTGCCTAACCTCCTCCACTGAAGTGACTATGTGGCAGAGGTCCCCATTTTCTCATGAAGACCAGTAAGCTCCTCTGATAATCTTCTGGCTGGTGACAATGTGTGTGCTGCTGGTTCAACTGCTGGAGCCACAGAGGGTGCAGATGAGTCATTGCATTTAATGTTTGCATGCTGTCTCTGTGTGTGCTGTGATTGTTTCTGATACACAGTATGAGGATTCTGCTAGCACAAAGCAATGACCACCACTACCACTACTACTCATAGCTTCCCACTGCAGCAGCTCCTAATGCTCCTGCTGCCAGATTTGTATGTGTGTTTGCCGCCCAAACCTGCACAAGTGGGTGCCTTTCATTAAGTGAATGGCATTCAGTTTGCACAGCTTGCAAGTGATGATGCTGTTGTCACTTGCGTCCACTTCAAAACATTCTCACATCTGAGAAGAATTTGGGTACTACTGTCCAACAATGAGCTGGTGGTGGTGGATGAACAGAGGAGCCTGAGGATGATGAATGGGGCTCTTCTTTTTGGGATGAACTGGTGTTGGTGGTGGAACCATGATGGGGGCATGGGGGGTTCTTACTGCTTGATCTCTGGAGAATTGAGGACTGCCATTCCTTATTATTTTCCTGCTGCTGTTGCTGCTCCATGCCTGCTGCAAGTTATCAATACTCATCTCCTCCTGCTTCAGATGCTGCCCTATTAGAGTATCAGGAAGCATGGCTGCTGCTGCTGTTGCTGCTGCTGCTCAGTTGGGAGAAGGTACAGAGGTGCTGTGGGGGCCGGGGCTGTCTCCCTTAAAAAAGCCTGGCTAGCAAATGTGTATGACACCACTACAGGTGCAAACTGGTCCACTGCATAACCCTCCCCCCCAAAACAAAAGAGAGACAGAGACAGAAAAGATTCAAGAAAGAGAGATAAAGCTAACAAACCTAAAAAAGGGCTTCAGAATTAAGATTACCTATTAAAACAATGTTCACTAACTTTAAAGTACCACAACAAGTAAGACAAAAGTATAAAGCAATTGTTGTAAAACACCATTTGGGAACATTCAGTTGTAGCTTCTCTCACTGATTAGTACAGTCTCATTTTCTTCTCTTACACCCCACTTACATGGTCACATTTGCACTGGAGCAACTTGAGCACCTGTGTTACTCCAGAGCAAAGGTTGACATGTAGGCACTTACCAGATTGTGTCAAATTGATCACTGTGCTGCTTCAGGATCCTCTGAAAAATTTGGGATGCTGATTGTAGTGAGCAGCATAAGCAGCGGTGTGGAGATGCTACATCACTCATTCTGATCTAACAGGAATAGTTGTCACCTCAATTACAAAATTGTGCTAGTGGTCCCATTCAGTGAACTATAGCATACAATGTAGTAGTTCCTGATGCACATTCAGCAGTTGTAAAACAGCAATGAGAACTTGCACTTCAAATCTGAATCCTTAAAAAGAAATGATCTGTGAATCCCTGGATGCCTTGCAAAAAAAGATTGCACAGAACATGTACATCTACTTACAACACATGTGAAATGCAACCCTGCTTTGTACCAGGCCTAACATCACTGATGATGACACCAACTAGCTGACTGTCACAGATTTACAGCCCTTATCCAGCATGGCTTGCATCAGCACTGAGAGGTGTCATGTGGACTAAACATTTAAGTGTCTCTGATGGTGAGTGCAAGTTAAAGTACTGCAGAAGTCAGAGCACATCAGTCATGTGAACACAGCTTTAGACTGACTAGAAATAAAAAAAAAAACAGGAAGGAAGATAGGTTCAGTCAGTGTATAAAGATGTACCATGTGACCTGCAGAAGCTCTCCCATGTGACATTGAGACAAATTGTTTACCAAAAGCCTAATTTTCCAAAACAATTGCCTTTGGCAACACTAAAAGTGAAGCTAAAGGTGAAATCACATGGCAGAATTTGAAAAAGCAAATTTTTAACCAAGGGACAAAAATTAGTTAAATTATCTGTGAAGGCAGATTTAAGCAATCTGCCTTAACTTCACAGGTGAATGAAAAATTTGGAACATTTCTGCTCAGAGTCCTTGAACAGGTATAGATTCCTGAACCTTGCACAGTACTACAGGTGCAGTCCCAGTGACCTATATGCTTCTGCTGTTGATTTCCCTTCCTTTCACCCAATTTACCCAAGCATTCTACTTCCCATGCCCACAGCCTTGTTGCAATGTGCTACAGATTTCAAGTTATCTAAAATGTCTTTAGATTTAAATACTTTGTGCTATGTGCAGGCAGCTTTTATTTCCTACAAGTGCAGTGCAAGCATTAAATACTTACCATTTTTAGTCAATTAAAATCCTGAATATTTCAGTGCTCCAATAGTACAGCTGAAAGACAAATAAGGAAAGATAGAGCCTTTGTAAACTGTTCCACTTTTAATTTCAATTAGAGTAAGGCAGCTCTGTTCAAAATCTCAAGAGCTAGATAAAACACCAGCTAGCTGTGATGATGCTGCTGGGAAGGTTTCAAAAAGATTCTGTTGACCCTAAAGCACTATCCTGTATAAGAACCAAAGGGAACTAAGAGTATTATTTTAAATTAATGAGTAACCAATTAAAAACACATGCTAGTTAGTAGCTATCAATTGACTGGATCCCCTGTGATTGTGGACTCCAACAACAACTGGTGCTTTCAGTGTACTTCTATAATTAAGTACTGAAAGGTTTCATCATCAGTCCCTAATTCAAAAGTCAAATTCCCACAATGTACCTAAATCTACAAATGGACGTTGTTTAATTAGATAATTGAACTGTGTGGGCCAAATAATATTCAGCTGTCTGATAACTTGCTTACATTGATTGCAGACCTAGTCTAAATCAAGTTCAACTGTAACTAGTAAGTGGTCAGATAAATGATCAGTCAGTAACACTCTGTTCAAACAAATTCCCCTCTAATAGTAGAAACTAAAGTGAGAAGGCAAATAGCTCGGTAAAACAGAATCAGTCAAAGTTAAACAGCTGAAATAAAAAATTAAAAATCTGAGAAAGTCTGATATAACACTTATTAAAGCAGGACAGATAAGAGTTAGCTGAATTGCTGGTGTCCTCACAAACACATGAAACCCAACACAATATATCCAGTCTGTTCTAATTCACTGAGCAGCATCATAATGCAGCATAAAAAAAATACTAAACAAATAGACACTTTAATAATGAATACTTAAAATATAAAGCCTATAAAACTAAAATGAGAAAGATGAGGGCCTTTTAACTGGGAGATTCAGTATATTGTATATTGTCTTCTCGAGTCCTCTTGTTGCTATCACCCTCCGCAAGGCTAGCCGCCTCAGCCACAACCCAACATACATGAAAAGGACAAGGAAATCTGCCACTGTTTCTCGTTTTTGTCCAAGGGAGGTGGCAGAATACAACAAGAGGCAGAGAGGCATCCAGTGCCACAAGATGGACTGGAAAGACTGTGTGAAAAACCCTACTCAACTTCAGGTTACTGGGTCTGAAACAGCTCTGTCCAAAAGGAAAGTTAAGGCAATGGTGGCATACCTTTCCCCTGATTCAATCAAGCTTACACACAGTCCTGCTCCCAGAGCTTAATATTTTGTTCTCTGGTTCCTTTTCTCAATGTGCATTATTTTACACATTTTTTGCATTGAAGTTTAGTTGCCATATCTTATACCATTTATTAAGACAAAGCTCACTTACAGGTGCATTCCAAAAGCACAAGAATGTTAATGCTATAGCAACACTCCCTCATGCTTGCATCTTGTCTTCCAAAGCCGCAGAGTCACTTGCTCTTCTCAGTCTACACTCGGCAGCTTCTCTAACTGAAAACTAAGAACATTTACCTTAACCCCTACAGCTCACAGGATTTTCACACAAAGAATGGCTCTTTCTGTACATTTTGTGGCATAGTCTTTACTGGAACAAACACCATGCCGACACGCTTCACTGAGGGACCCGCCAAGTCACATGCTCTCCATGGTCTACACTCAGTGGCTTCTTTTACTGAAAACAATGAAAACTGATCTTTAACACCACAGGTGACATGATTTTTCAACAAAACCTTGCTCTTTCTTACAGTGCAGCCTTTACTATTTCATAGCATAACATCATCACAAAGCACTTTCTTCTCTCTCTTTCACTTAAAGATGTTCTACATAGGAAGTCCATGCACCAGTAATTATAAAAATTAATCAACAGAAAAGTGTGTGTTTATGGATTTTTTTTACATACCAAGGTGTGTGATGACCCATAAACCTCGTGAGCGTAGCTACTGCACCCACATAATCTACATCTGTCTGTCTGTCTCTCTATCCATCAACCCATCTGTCTATCTATCTATCTTTTGTGACAAGGTACCTTTGTAAATGAGCCTATGGCTCAAAGGTTTTCCAAACTGCTGTTTAAATAAAATAAAATAAAATCTATCTATCTATCTATCTATCTATCTGTCTGTCTGTCTGTCTGTCTGTCTATCTATCTGTCTGTCTATCTATCTTGGTATGGAGTATCTATCTATCTATCTAGCAAGGAAGACACAGTATCAAGTGATGTCACTACTCTACCTCAAGAGGGATAACTGGAGGAAGCAGTCCTTTTTGACACCTCTGAAAACTAGCAGCAATGTCTGACTTATATGAAGTAAATGTTGATGTATTATCAACTCCAAATTTCAAAATCTGCTTTAATGATAGTAAAAAAAACAGGCACATCAGTAGACCCTATACCGCCCAATTCAAAATCTGCTTTAATGACAGTAAAGAACTAGGCATGTCAGTAGACCATATGCCACCCAATTTAAAATCTTCTTTAATGATGGTAAATAACCAAGCACATCAGCACACCCTGAACCACCCCAAAAAAAGTTACAGTAAATCGGGTAAGCACCTATTGCTAATTGAAAACTCTAGCTCATAGAAAGTAGCAAAACTGAGCCAAATACTCCTACAGAATACAAACTGGACTCTAAACATACCTGCACAATGTGCAATTCAAAACAAAGTCAGCATAGGTAGAAAAACTTCTGTTCCTGATTAATTAAATTTAGCCCTCAGAAAACTTTACAAGGAGGTGTGAAATGCTACTGCTGCTGAATACTTAAAGGGACACTGTCAGCTTGTTATGGCTGATGGGGGCATAACCCTGCAGACATATTGCTTTGAGAAAAGGACTACCTGCGTAATTTCCTTCCAAACAACATGGTAGAGTGTTAAAAATGGTGTCCTCCACTGAAGCCTCATTACTATGCTGCCTGTGCATGTATGGCAGCTGAAGATTACTATTTTTCCTCTGGCTTGAGAAGTTAATTAAACCCTCCTCAGTACTACCATTTTTTTACAAGTTGAAACCTCCTCCATAGTGTTTTATGGGTTGCCTTTTCTTTGTTTAAGTTTCAGTACTTAAGATGAGCTCTTCCCAATGCTGCCTTTTTTGAAAAGTTGAAACCTCCTCCATACTGCTTTATTGGGCTTTCTTCTGGTTTGAGAGAAGTTAAAGAAAACTCCACCCGAAGTCCAAGTCTTATGCCTCTGCGATTTGTCAGAATTTGCTAGAAAACTATCCTACACATTTAGAGTCCCTCCATTGGAGACACCAATAAAGTAATCAAATACTAAGGATATCACATAAACACAATCACAAAGCCTACTTAGCCAATGGATGACCACAGTAGCAAAATGATTAGATTTATCTACAAGCAGTCAAACACTGTCTTTTATACTTAAACTGCTTGAACTATTGATACAGGATGCCCTAATATAAATGTGTAAGTCTGGACTATCTTACTGTGGCTAGTCAAACTTCAAAAGGTAAAATAACTGTAAGATCTTGTCCAAATTGTCCATCAAAGTTAATATATTTATTTTTTCTTCACTTCACACCAATATACTGTAGGCAACAGTTTTGTGGCTGAGCATGTCACTTCCTCAGGCAATTCATATCTGACAGTGTTGATACTAAATATAAAACACAGATATGATCACTAAATTTTTGTATATTAACACAAATATCTTTTCTAATTCATTAAAATACTTTGCAGTATTAATCAACTGTACTCGATGTAAATAAGGTACAAATAATTCCAATGAATTATCCAACTAATAGACTAAAGTCTTTTAAATGTAATAATTGATTAAATTAACATTCCTATTTTTATAGATACTAACCATATATAATTCTACCCTTTCTGTGAAGTATATTTTGAATTGGCGCTTCCTTATAAACTTAAAACCTGTTCCCAAATAAATGGAATTCAATCCTGATAAAAAAACAAAATAATCCCAATTAGAATAAATGTATAAATAATAGTTAAGTACTATTTCATTATACTGTGTTAATCATAATTTCTTACTTCAAGTAAAAATCACTTCAACCAGTAAATGGAAAAGTGTCCGTCTTTTATATAAGCTTTTGAATGCCTCCGTTCCTTGCTTGTCCTATGGGGAAAAGTGTGTGGTTATATTAAAAAAGCTCATGTTTTAAATGTTAAATCTAAAATGTTACCACAAGTCATATTGGTGGTAGAAAAGTGTACCTTATTAGCTAAGCAGAGCTTAATAAGCATATGTGCTATTCTTTTAAATGGAGCTCCAAAGCTTAAAAGCCTAATCAGCTGTTATTGTTTCAAACTTTCAATACTTCTTATATTTCAATTTAACTGTAAGGGAGAAAGAAAAACATGTCAGCTTACTTAGCATCTAGTTTCTCACAAAACTAATCATTTGTTTCAAGTATTTAAGCCAAAAAAGGTTTTAAAATTATGCTTTTACTTTGCTAGATGCTCCTTCAAACTGAGCTCTGAATTTTGAACAAATCGTTTGGCTCTACGCATTCAAGCTTTTACAATCCTTTGATTGCTGTGTAACTGTGAAGGTTAATAATATACATAAAGTCATTTACTTCACGTTCTATTAAATGAAAGAATGAGCTAAGCATTTGGAAATTCAGTCTTAAAAGACTTTAAAACAGAGATTTACCTTGCTCCACACTACTAAAAAGATGGCCACCTCCCACAAGGAGCCGAACGGTCTGAACTGGGGATTAAATGAAGTTCAAAAAATCCATGAAAATGACAGGAGGTGTGATGTCATTCATATTATCAAACCGACCCACTTTAGGTTTGATCACTGATGGAAAAGTGAATGAGCTGCATGACTAACTCTGTAGCTGAGTGAGTTAAGTTAGTGGGATCACTAAGTACTGTGTGGGAGTTAGCAGTTCACCCTCTGTCCTTGGCTAATTGTCAAAAATGAATTTCTTTTATCAATGAAATATTTTAATTACTATTTATGACTTGGGCTTATAAGTTTAATTGATCTGTGGTTCCAATACACGGACTTACTAAATCCGATTCTTATGTATTAATTGTAAATTTTTGGTGTTATTCTGAAAATATTTTTTATTGACTAAGTTTTCTGAAGTGATATCTGTCCAATTGCCAGTTTTTGATATATTATTCCTGTTCAAAGTATTATGTGATTCAACAATACTTTTAAATTAGAAAGGTGGTACGTATAATTCTTATAGCTAAACCATAACCCACTATAAGTTTAGCCATTGTAGACAAACGAATGGACTGCATGATGTATCTTATAACTGAGTGCAAAATGTAAGTGGGTTCACTCAGTACCAATAAGTGTCAACGGTTCGTACCCTGTGCTCAGCTTATTGCTGTTAACAGATTCCTTTATCTATATTAACATGTAAAAATGTCTATTTCAATGTACAGTTTCTAGAATGTAAATTAGATGTTGGAATCCATTCTTTTCCTGGACCTTTCCATTGTATTTTTTATCAATGTTAGTACCTTGTATTGATTCAAACACTATTAATTCACAAATAGCATAGGCTGTCTCTCTCGCCGTCCATTCTGTTTTGTTAAGCTTATTATTGGCAGAATCTAGATGTAAATTTAAACCTACAAAAAGATTTTGATAAAAAATCTTGATATTCAAATTTGATTATTCCTCTAATCAAAAACAGATTAAACTCCCAACAGAACCACTGGAGCCATCTTGAATTAAACTTAATTGTCAATAAATGATGTTAACATCTCCTCATAAATGTGATGGGAGAATACAGTATGTCAAGATAAAGGACACCAATGTTCCCAGAGAACAAATTACAGTGTTTTTATTTCAGATTATTCTTTTAATTGAAAACAGGTTGAACTCCCATCAAAACCACTGGAGCCATCTAAGTGATAATATTTTACTATCAAAAGATGTACTTACAGGTTTTTATACATTCCATGAATGAATGTGATATGCCAGAGTGAAAAATGCAGACATTCCCAACAACACTGTTCTTGAATACTGAATTAATTCCAATATAAATTCCAGTTGCATGATTCATTCATACCCATTCTTGGATTTAAACTATTCATAGTATATATCCAATAAACTTCTCTTTTCAACAATAAATTGTCTCATGCACATTCATGTCCTTGTGGCTCATTGACTTTCTCAAGTCCCCAAAATATTAATGAAGCTGGTGAATGTCCTTCATTGTTGAAATGTTTTGCACTGAAGATTTTTCATCTTTGGTTCTGATGTCACTTTTATGTTCTCAGTCCTCATTCTTAGTTCCTGTTTTGTTTTTCCAACATAACGTTTATCACATGGACATTGTACTATATAAATAACATGATGTGGCCTACATGTCATATGTTGTTTAATAATGTATTTTTTATTTGTGTATTGATGATCAGAAAATATTTTTTTTTATGTATTATTGCAAAGGCAACATTGTTCAAATGGGAAACTCCCTTCCTTTAAGGGTCCTAAAAGTACATCAAGGACACCAGTCATGTTATAGAAATAACATTGAAGGACATTCACCAGCTTCACTAAGATTTTTGGGACTTAAGAAAGTCAATGAACCACAAGGACTTGAAAGTGCATGGGAAAATGTATTGTTGAAAAGAGAAGTGTATTGGATATATACTGTGGATAGTTTAAATCCAAGAATGGGTATGAATGAATCATGCAACTGGAATTTATATTGGAATTAATTCAGTATTCAAAAACAGTGTTGTTGGGAATGTCTGCATTTTTCACTCTGGCATATCACATTCATTCATGGAATGTATAAGAAACTGTAAGTACATTTTTGATAGTAAAATATTAACCATTAGATGGTTCCAGTGGTTTTGATGGGAGTTCAACCTGTTTTCAACTAAAAGAATAATCTGAACTAAAAACACTGTAATTTGTTCTCTGGGAACATTGGTGTCCTTTATCTTGACATACTGTATTCTCCTATCACATTTATGAAGAGATGTTAACATAATTTATTGACAATTAAGTTTAATTCAAGATGGCTCCAGTGGTTCTGCTGGGAGTTTAATCTGTTTTTGATTAAAGGAATATTCAAATTCTAATATCAAGATTTTTTATCAAAACCTTTTTGTAGGTTTAAATTTACATCTAGATTATGCCAATAATAAGCTTAACAATATAGAATGGGCGATGAGGGAGACAGCCTATATTATTTATGAATTAATAGTGTTTGAATTAATACAAGGTACTAACATTGATAAAAAATACAATGGAAAGGTTCAGGAAAAGAACAGATTCCAACATCTAATTTACACTCTAGAAATTGTACATTGAAATAGACATTTTTACATGTTAATACAGATAAAGGAATCTGTGAACATCAATAAGATGAGCACAGGGTATGAACCGCTGACACTTATTGGTACTGAGTGAACCCACTTACATTTTGCACTCAGTTATAAGATACATCATGCAGTCCATTAGTTTATCTACAATGGCTAAACTTATAGTGGGTTATGGTTTAGCTATAAGAATAATAAGTACCCCCTTTCTAATTTAAACTTATTGTTGAATCACATAGTACTTTGAATGGGCATAATATATCAGAAACTGGCAATTGGACAAATATCACTTCAGAAAACTTAGTCAATAAAAAATATTTTCAGAATAACACCAAAAATTAACAATCAATACATAAGAATCAGATTTAGTAAGTCTGTGTATTGGAACAACAGATCAATTAAACTTCTAAGCCCAAGTCATAAATAGTAATTAAATCTTTCATTGATAAAAGAAATTCATTTTTGGCAATTAGCTGAGGACAGAGGGTGAACTGCTGACTCCCACACAGTACTCAGTGAGCCCACTAACTTAACCCACTTAGCTACAGGGTTAGTCATGCAGCTCATTCACTTTTCCATCAGTGATCAAACCTAAAGTGGGTCGGTTTGATTATGTGAATGACGCCCCCCTCTGTCATTTTCACAGGTTTTTTGAACTGCATTTAAACCCCCAGTTCAGACTGCTTGGCTCCTTGTTGGAGGTGGCCGTCTTTTCAGTAGCATAGAGAAAGCTAAATCTCTGTTTTAAAGTCTTTTAAGACTGAATTTCCAAATGCTTAGCCCATTCTTTCATCTAATAGAACATGAAGTTAATGACTTTATGTATATTATTAACCTTCACAGTTACACAGCAATCAGAGGATTGTAAGAGCTTGAATGTGTAGAGCCAAACAATTTGTTGAAAATTCAGAGCTCCGTTTGAAGAAGCATATAACAAGGTAAAAGCATAATTTTAAAACCTTTTTTGGCTTAAATATTTGAAACACACATACAAACATAGAAACATAGAAACATAGAATTTGATGGCAGATAAGGACCGCTTGGCCCACCCAGTCTTCCCATTTCCCTACCTACTGGATAAGCTGCAAATCCTAGTTAACCAGCAGCCTACTTCTTCCTACCCCCAACCCCCAGAATTGCCTTATGACTATCCCATGCATGCTTGAATTCCCCCACTGATTTTGACTCCACAACCTCCTCCGGAAGGCCGTTCCATGCATCTACAACACTCTCTGTGAAAAAATACTTCCTTAAATTACCTCTGAGCCCCCTCTATCTTCAAATTGTGCCCCCTTGTTCTTGCACACCTCTTTTTGAAAGATGCTACCCTCTTGGACTTTGTTGATTCCCTTGAGGTACTTGAAAGTTTCTATCATGTCCCCCTCCCCCTTTCCTCGAGGCTATACATATTAAGCTCCTTAAGTCTCTCTTACATTGACTTCCGTGCAGACCCTGCACCATTTTAGTTGCCCTCCTCTGGACAGCTTCTATCCTGTCTATGTCTTTGCAGAGATTGGGTCTCCAGAACTGCACAAGTACTCCAGATGGGGTCTCACCAGCTGTCTGTAAAGAGGGATAATAACTTCCTGTTTTCTACTGGTGATGCCTCTCCCTATGCATCCCAGTATCCCCCAGACCTCCTTGCTGCCCTCTCACATTGCTTGCCCATCTTTAGGTCATCTGATATGACTACCCCCAGGTCCCTTTCCATTCTTGTTGTTGTTAGTATCTCACCCCCCATTGTGTACTCTTCCCCTGGGTTTTTGTTTTGTGAGAAATTAGATGCTAAGTAAGCTGACATTATGTTTTTCTTTCTCTCTTGCAGTTAAATTGAAATATAAGGAGTATTGAAAGTTTGAAACAATAACAGCTGATTAGGCTTTTAAGCTTTGGAGCTTCATTTAAAGGAATACCACATACGCTTATTAAGCTCTGCTTAGCTAATAAGGTACACTTTTCTACTGCCAATATGAGTTGTGGTAACATTTTAGATTTAACATTTAAAACATGAGCTCTTTTAATATAACCATACACTTTTGCCCATAGGACAAGCAAGGAATGGAGGCATTCAAAAGCTTATAAAAAAGACGGACGCTTTCCCATTTACTGGTTGAAGTGAAATTCACTTGAAGTAAGAAATTATGATTAACACAGTATAATGAAATAGTACTTTATTATTTATACATTTAATCTAATTGGGATTATTTTGTTTCTATCAGGATTGAATTCCATTTATTTGGGAACAGGTTTTAAGTTTATAAGGAAGCGCCAATTCAAAATATGCTTCACAGAAGGGGAAGAATTATATATGGTTAGTATCTATAAAAATAGGAATGTTAATTTAATTAATTATTACATTTAAAAGACTTTAATCTATTAGGTCGATAATTCATTGGAATTATTTGTACCTTATTTACATTGAGTACAGTTGATTAATAACCGCAAAGTATTTTAATGAATTAGAAAAGATATTTGTGTTAATATACAAAAAAATTTAGTGATCATATCTGTGTTTTATATTTAGTATCAACACTGTCAGATATGAATGGCCTGAGGAAGTGATGTGTTCAGCCACAAAACTGTTGCCTACAGTTTATTGGTGTGAAGTGAAGAAAAAATAAATATATTAACTTAGATGGACAATTTGGACAAAGTCTTACAGTTATTTTACATTTTGAAGCACTGTCTTCTACACAAGACACAAGCAACTGTATCAAAAGTCCATGCACATGCACACACACACACACACACACACACACAGCAGAACACAGCTGCAAAATTATTTAATTTATCTACAAGCACTGTCTTCCACGCAAGACACAAGCAATTGAATCAACACACACAGACACACACGCACTTATTGTGTAGTTTTCCTTTAATTGAGCTGTCCCCAGTACTGCCTTTTTTTTGCAGGCTGAAACCTCCACTATAGTGATCTTTCTGTGCTAAGTTTCAGTGCTTAATTTACAACCATTTAGAAACTGAGAAACTTGTTTTGCTGGTATCCCCATCCCCACTCATACAGAGGTGTCAATTCATTGTTTGATAACCATGCTGGTTGGTCTTACTTGCTTAGGGCAACATTTTATCATTTGCAATACTTTTCATTAAAAGGATCAATGAATATAATAACAAATGAGGACAAGCAAGATAGCTAAGGGAGGATGTGAAGAAAGTGACTCAACAACAACAACAAACAGTAAAGCTAAACATGCAATACAATATCTGAAAACAAAAGCCATGACATAACCACATGGTCACAATATGAAACATTTTTAAAGAAACATAAACACAAAAGTGACCTTTTCAAAAAGAAAAAGGAACTCAAATGCAACAAATGCAGACAAAAGCAACAGCAAGCAATTGTGAAGCTACATTAGTAGCCTAAACAAAAAAAAACGTAAGTATATTAATATTAAAGGGGATATAGTAAAAAATCCAGTGGAGATAGGCAATCCAATGTAATGAATATTTGTATTCCTTATTCAAACCCAGTCACAACTCAGTCCCCTGCCTCTGTGCATTACCAGGAATGTCAACACAATTAATATAAATACAGACAACGTACTGCAAAAAATTCAGAATAAGAAAATCATAGTGCAAAATTTCCACTAAAATGCTGAAATTAAATATTGGGATAATAGCCTGGCACCCCCCTCAAACATATATATATATATATAAGTAATAAATACAGGTTCAGTGTAAATTCTAGAGTCACTAAGATTTCAATCAGCTACATGTCTAACAGTGATTTCAGTGACAGAGAGCAGCAGTGATTCACAAAGGGATAATCAGGTACCCTAAATGTAATCTGTCTCTATGAACATGTGATCCAATTCCTGGGCAACAATACCCAATAGACATACTTTCTGTTATACCTTTACAAAACATCTGCAACTGTACCACATTTGGCAGTCATTGAAAATGTTTCCCTAACTATTCATCCCTGAATTATAAACAGCAGAACCAAACCAGTCAAATCTTATGAAGATTCATCACTGTAAGCCTTGTCTATTAAGCAGAGTGTAATACTCAACAGTTTTAGGGTAAGTTAGCCCATCTTGACTTATTTGATGCATATGCATCTCAATTGCTAAGGGGTCCTGACTATGTTCACCCTTCCTCAAGCCAAGCTAGCTACAGTATGTCTAGCACAAACACTGATGGAAAGATTATGCCATTAGTAAGAATCTCTTTAAATAGCCTTTTTTGGCAAACTGAAACCTCCTCCAATGTGTTTTACGGGGTGTGCCTCTGGCTTGAGAGAAGTTAAAGGAAAACTCCACCCAATGTCCAAGTCTGGTGCCTCTGTGATTTTTCTGAATTTGCTAAAAAAAATATCCTGCACATTTTGAGTCTTTCCATAGGAGACATCAATAAAGTAAACACATACTAAATAAGGACTGGATCACATAAACACAAACTATCACAAAGCCTACTTAGCCAATGGATGACCACAGCTGCAAAATGATTGGATTTGTCTACAAGCAGTCAAGCACTGCCTTCTACACAAGACACACTCACATGCACACACAGCAGAACACAGCTGCAAAATGATTAGATTTGTCTACAAGCAGTCAAGCACTGCCTTCTACACAAGACACACTCACATGCACACACAGCAGAACACAGCTGCAAAATGATTAGATTTGTCTACAAGCAGTCAAGCACTGCCTTCTACACAAGACACACTCACATGCACACACAGCTGCAAAATGATTAGATTTGTCTACAAACACTGTATTCTACACAAGACACAAGCAATTGAATCAAAAGTCCATAACATGTTGGTTAAAATGGGGGGAGCAAGATTTTAGGCAAAGTGATACAGTTTCTATTTAGATTGCAGACAGCAATAACTGCTGCTGAGATAAACTGAGGCGTCCCTCGTCATGCAGTGGGGGAGAGGTGGAGTGTTTAGAAGCATTGTTGAGGAGCAATCACACATTTGTTTTTAAATAGCTGTGCTCCATGTTGTTTCCAGACCAGTTTATGCAAACCATTCCAATTCTGCATATATTATTTAATTCATGGTCTACTGTTACAAACTATAAAGTGTTGCTCCATTTCTGCTACTTGATACTGGTAAAAAAAAACTGAAAGGGACTGAGGGATAGCAACAGGAGTGTAGACAAAACAACTTTAAATAGTGACACGCTTACACACACACACACACACACACACACACACACACAGCAGAGCGCAGCTGGATAAAGTACTAATATTTAGGAAACGTATTAATTATGCTGTACATACCCTAAGCATATGACTTCTCTGGCTGCCATTCTCTCTCTTCTGTGGTTGATTTGAAACAAAACAACAATGTAACAAGGCACTGGCCTCCAGCAGTAGTTATTAAACACCAGAGCAAAGCGCATTCTGGGAAGATTGTCTGGGACAAAATGTAACAAAAAAACTGAATAGATGGTTCCAGGGGGCATAAAACTACCAGGAATGTTAGAAAAAATCTCCCCCTTCCCACTCATTCACAGGTGTCAATCAATGTATTTGCTAACCATGCTGGCTGATCTTTCTTGCTTCCCTCATAGTAAGAATGTGAAACTTCATTTGTGTTATTTTAAATGACTGATAAAGTGTCATGTCCAGTTTGCATCAGTTGGGGATGAAGCTGTATCTCTTTAGCTGTATGGAGTAATTCTCTTGCACCAGCTGTAAGAGACATCATGCATGTAAGAATGGGTGAAGCCAGGAATTTTAAACATGTAGTCTAGATGAGAGATGATGGAACTGTTGCCTATGGATTAGTAACTCAGAAAGTTAAGTATGTATTTTCTAGAGGAAAGGAGGGAAAGGGGAGACATAATAGAAGCATCCAAATACTTCAAAGGTATCAATAAGGTACAGGAAGGTTCAATTTTGCTGAGAAAGAGATGTTCAAGGACAAGGGAGCATGATATGTAGCTAGAAGGGAAAGACTTTGAGGGGTTACAAGAAAATGCTTCTTTAGAGGTATGGTGGGGGACACGTGGAACAGCCTGCCAGTAGAAGTAATGGGTACCAAAATGGTTACAGATTTCAAACATGCACGGGATACAAGTAGAATGACATTGGTAACAAGAATGGAGCATGGGGGGGAGGAGTTAAGACTGGAGATCAGTTTTGGTCCATGACATAAACACATAGTCAGAATATTAAACATTTTAAAATAAATGTAAATGCAGAAGTAACCATTTCAAGAAGAAAATGGAAATGCAGACAAAAGCAACAGCAAACAATTGTGCAGTTACATCAGAACCCAAACCAGCTAAACCATATGAGGATTCATCACTGTAAGTCTTCTGTATTATGTAAACTGTAACACTTAACAGTTATAGGGTAAGTTAGTGCATCTGGACTTATTTGCTGCATATGCATCTCAATAGCTGAGGGTTCCTGACCATGTTCACCCTTCCTCAAGCCAAGCTATCTACAGTATGTCTAGCAATAAAATAGATGTAAATATTATGCCATAATTTCAACAAGAAGTTAACATTTTAAAAAGACAGTGCTTAGACTGAGAAGCAGCTTATGTAGGTGAATCATTATGATAGCCATGATATGTTCTGGTTGAATTCCATAAGGCTAACCAGTGGGAGCAGTAGGGGAAAGGGATAGAAATCTAAAATAGAACTGTTTAACCCATTTATGATTTAAAGTTACATGACGGAAATGCAGCTTCCAGAAGTGGACACCACATTCCAAATGAGGCCTCACCGGTGATCTACACATTGGCATCATCAGCTCCTTCCTTCTGCTGGTAATACCTCTCCCTATACACCACAGCATTAAATTGGTTCTACTCACAGCTTTGGTACATTGTTTAGCCACCTTTAGGTCATCCAATATGATTACCCCAAAATCCCTTTCCATTTTGATGACCATCAGCCCCCCCCCATAATCCCTCACTGTGTTTCTGCAACCCAGATGCATGATTTTGTATTTTTTTGCATCAAATGTCAGCTGCAGCATTGTGGACCATTCCTCTAGTTTTCCTAGGTCCTTCCTCATTTGTTCCAGTTTTCCCAGAGTGTCCATCCTGCTGCAGATCTTAGTGTCACTCACAAACAGGCATACTTACCCCTCCAGCCCCCTCTGAAATTTCATTTGTGAAGACATAAAATAGGACTGGGCCAAGAATGATCCCCGTGTCACCCAGCTGGTCACACTCCTTTCCTTAGACTGAGCACTATTTACCATGACTCTCCATCTTCTATCATTCAACCAGTTTCTAACCCAGTTTACCACCTTGTGACCCACTCCCAAGCTGCCCAGCTTGTTTGCAAGTCACATGTGGAATGGTATCATAGACCTTACTAAATGCAATTCATGTTTATGTATAAGCCCATGAAATACCCTTATCATGTTAATGGCATTTGCAGCTGTAGTGCCTCTGCCAGTACTTATTTACAGATGTGTTTACCTAGCTGAAAAATGATGCCTGCAGGCATCTGTAGCATTATCCTTTCTATATACATTATTTGCATGCGTTATAATGATAATTTTCCAAGTTTTGGTAACATTTTGTTTTTAAGCTTTAGGCATTTTAAGAATAAGCTTGGTGAAGTTGGTGTTGTGGTTAGGAACTTTGCAAAGTGGAAAATTCCTATGTACCAATTTTGTCAGAGAATTAAAACTTCTCTGCATCTCTATTTATTGGAATGCCTCAGGTTTATAATTGGGCAATACAGCTCTGTACCTGTCAGCACTATGTCTCTAAGCAATACAGATGATCAACAAAGAGCCCCCATTCCCCACTAGCAATCCAGCACCAATACCACCAATAGAAGCAGGCAACACTGGGAAAACTACAGTGCCACATTTCAGCTCTCTCTTTCTTAGCAGCACATCAGCACTGGTTCAGAATTCAGTGCCTGAAACCATCTCTGAAAAGTCCAGCAGTACCACCAAATATAAATCCTCTAGCCACTACAAGGCATGAATCTCTCCAGCTGTCAAACATTCAGGTAAAATATAATATTTCAACATCACATAAAAATTTTTGGTTAGCCTAACCAGCTAAACTGAATAACAAATTAAATGTTTTTTAACCTTTTACTTATTTAAAAAATAAATGTCCTTGCAGATACAACTCATTAACCAAAATCTGAACCTTATTTTGTTTCTCTGTTTTTCTTCCCTGCAGTGATAATATAAAAAAGCGTTTGTCAGTGCCAAATGTTTGCTTGCTGGTATTGGCCTTGGTAGTGCAGGAGTTAGAGAGATGCATAATAGGAGTGACAGTGAAGTATTAAACCATTACCAAACCCCACCTCCACCCTGCAGAGACTGACAGGCATTTGGAGGTGTGCATTTGGGTCATCGGCCATAAAGTTTAATGCCATTCCCCTCACTCCACTCTGCAGACACCAACAGGTGTTGCGATGTGCCTTGGTGTCTTCAGCCCTTACGCTCAACCCATTCCATAAGGAAATAAGCTGAAATGGGTGCAGTAGAGGAGAATGAGGTGAACATTAGGGCCAAAGACCCCAAAGCACACGTCAATGCCTGTCACTGGCTGCAGGGTGGGGGTGGATTGGAATGAGCATTACAGCCAATGATCCCAAGTCCCACCCCTGATGCCTGTAAGTTTCTACAGGTTGAGGTGTTATGGTTGGAAACCCTAATGCCCCCGGCATTTGTTGGTATTTTCACTACAAATTTTCAATATGGGCTTTTTGGGACCCCACCTCATGAACAGTGGCACTAACATACTAACATACTAACATACTATTTGCCAGCAGATTAGGCCTTATGGTCTATCAAGTCTGCTCGAACCTAGATCCTTAGTTGGGTGCCGAGACCCTCCCATCCCTTGTGCTCCAGAAACCCCTATCATCCATCCCCACCCCCCCGGGACAGGCCATCATCTGATACATCCACTTTCTGTGTCTGTCCCACCCTCTCTTAAAGCTCTCCACTGTGGATCTCTGAACCAGCTCACCAGGCAAAGCATTCCAAGGGTCCACCACCCTCTCAGTGAAAAACCTCCTCTTTTCCCCTCACCCTTCCACCTTCCAACTTCAAACCATGCCTCTGGTGATGCCTCCTGCTTTAGTCTAAAGATCCTCCATGTTTACCCTATTTATTCCCTTGAGGTACTTGAAGACCTCAATCATGTCCCCTGTCTCTCCTCTCCTCCAATGAAAACAGGCAGAGCTCCTCAAGTCTGTCCTCGTAAGTCAAATCCCTAGCCCTCGTATCATCTTTGTTGCCCTCCTCTGTACCTCTCCAGGAGCTGTTGTCCCTCTTCAAGTGTGGTCTCCAGTACTGTACACAGTACTCAAGGTGTGGTCTAACCAGTCCATTGTACAGTGGCAGAATCACTCCTTGCTCCTAGAGGTGATCCCTGCGATGCATCCCAACATCCTGTTTGCCTTGCTAGCTGCTCTCCTGCACTGCTCAGTGTTATTCATGCATGTATCCACCATGACCCCTAGGTCTTTTTCCCCTGTTGAGGCTTCCAGCACCTCCCTCCCAGGGTGTACATGTGTTTAGGGTTTCCCGACCAAGATGCAACACCTTGCACTTGGTGATATTGAAATTTAATTTCCATGTGTGAGCCCAGCTTTCCAGGGTGTCCAGGTCCCTTGGGAGGCCAACCTCCCTCTTCTCCCTCAACTACTGCTCCCATCTTGGAGTCATCTGCGAGAGACTCATTTCACACCCTATACCATCCCTGATGTCTGATATGTATGCATTAAACAGGATTGGACCCAGGACTGAGCCCTGTGGTACCTCACTACCAACCTCTGTAGGGTTCGAGAGCTCCCCACAGACCACTACTCTCTGAGTGTGTCCAGCTATCCAGTTTTCAATCCATCTGACCATCAAAGGGCCTACTCTAACCCCATCAGTTTCTCCACCAGACCATTGTGGGGACAGAGTCAAACGCCTACTGAAGTCCAAGAATAATACATCCACAGGCTTACCCCTGTCCAGTTCTGATGTTACCCATTCATAGAACTCCACAAGGTTGGTTTGACATGATCTACCTGGCACAAACCCATGCTGCCGACTATCCAGACCTCCCACCTCCAAGTAAACCCCAGTCGTTCCTTTAGTATACTCTCCATTAATTTTCCCACCACCGAGGTTAAACTGATGGGTCTATAGTTTCTGGTACTTCCTTCGACCCCCTTTATGGATTGGTACCACATGTGCCTCTGCCAATCCCTAGGTACCCTCCCTGTCTCAAGTGACCTGTTGAAAAGCTCCGCCAGGTGCAGCCAGTATGTCCGCCAATTCCTATAGTACTCTGGATGAATGCCATCCGCCCAGGAGATTTGTCTTTCTTTAGGGCCTTGAGGGCAAACCACACCCTTTTGGTGGGGATGGCATCATCCGTCCCCTCCACCTTACTGGTCTTTTTATCCTTATCCAGATGTGACACCCCTGGGGTACCTTTCCCTCCCTTTTGATCCATTTCTGCTGCTCCCCTGATCCCGCTCCCTGCCGCTTCTATCCCCTTTGTGCCTTGCTTTGTAGATATCCCAAATCTACTATCATTTCATTACTCAATCCCAAAAGGTAATTTCGCATGGCTACTGTGCCATTCAGCGCCACAGGTGCAAAAACACAATTTGGGCAGAACGTGAAAAATGACAGCTTTATTGTTCATGAGGAGGTGTGCAAAAATAGCAATGTTTAAAATCTGTAGTGAAAATATTAAAAATAGATGAGGTTATGAGTGTGCATAGAAACTGTGCAACGCATGATTGTAATGCAATAATGTTTTTGAATTTTTTCAGCAGATTTTTAACATGGGTATTTTGAGATATCCCCTCATGAACAGTGCCACTGTGATTTTCTTACTCTGTCCCAAAAGTTGATTTTCCACAGTGACCATGCTATTCTGCGCCGCAGGTATGAAAACACTTTTCAGGAAGGATGTGACAAATGACAGCTGTATGGTTCATAAGGAGGTGTGAGAAAACGGCAGTGTTGAAATTCTTGGAGTGAAAATATTAAAAATTGGTGAAGTTACAAGCGTGCATAGAACCTGTGCAATGCCCATGTTTAACACAGTCATTTTTTTTGTAAATTTTTTCACCAAATTTGCAACATGGGTTTTTTGGAACCCCACCTCATCAACAGTGGCACTGTCATTTCAGTAATCAGTCCCAAAAGATGATTCAATGCAGCAACCTCAAAATCACCTTTTGGAATGAAGTAACCAAATGACAGTGACAGTCTTCATGAGGTGGGGTCCCAAGAGCCCCATGTTGAGAATTCGGAGCCAAAATTCCTAATAAATGGCTCAGATATCAACCTAAGTTGAACCGTCCCCATTGACTCCCATTATATAGCTTACCATCAATATCTTCAGTTTGCTGGTCGGCTTTGAAGAGTGCAAACGTGTCCCGGTCCACAGAAAATTGTTGCTCCCAACCTCTGGAGGTAAGTATGGGGTAAGGTGGGGTAAGAGGAGATGGGTCTGAAGAGAGAGGGAGGGTGGGGTAGGGAGGGGAGAATAAAGAGATGATGAAGGACCTTTTTCTTTTTTACTGGATAAAAAAAGACTTTGGGGATGGTTTTCTTTATTTTATAGGTTACTATAATATTTAGACACACTGGGGTGGGCTACCAGTGTGTCACAACAGTGTGTGTGTGTGTGTGTGTGTGTGTGTGTGGGGCATGCTGATTCAGAGATTGGTCACCCCAATGTCGGCACTCGAAATATTTAGGTGGGGGTCATCTGATACAAGGAGTTGGCATCCTCGTGTCAGAAGCATAAATAAACAATTATTTTGCCATACTTGAGTGGGCTCCCAGTGTGTCACATTAATGGGAGGAGGGGTTAAATGTGCTGACATGGGGATTGGGCACCCAGATGTTGGATTTCTGGGGAGTGTGTGGTGGGCGGGCGGAGCTGCCAATGTGTAAAGCTGCAAGGTAGATCTTTTAGTTATTTATTGAAATGACTCACTGGGAAAGGCACACTGGAAAAACAAGGTGCTTGGTGGCAGGCGCCAACAAGAACTGTAACTCTGGCCATGAGCATTACTGTGCACTGCAGTGCACATGGCCAGATTCTTGCCTGCTACTGCCAACAGAGAGAATGTATGTCTGTGTGCCTGGTTGTGAGGGAGGTGGAGGATCCTGTTGCAGTGAGGACACTGTCCCTCTTTGCAGTGGCAGATTTCTTTCAAGTGAGGTCCTCTCTCTCAAACTGCTTTCATAGACAGCTTGTTGATTCATCGGTGCCTGAGGGACAAGCCCCATAAAGCATCGACTCGTAACCATCCCTGATTGGAATGACACTTTTCTTTCAAGTGAAGACTGCTTCTCTCCAACTGCTGTCATTGACAGTTTAACAATTCATTGGTGCCTGAGGGATGAGCCCCATAAAGCATCAACTGCATTGGGCAGAAACTCACACACGTCTAAAATATCATACTGTCCCAAGATATTTCTTGCGCATACGTGCAAGCAAACAAAAAAACTAGAGATGTTGCAAAATTTAATTTTGCCAGTGAAATGTTGGCAAAATCAAAAATGTTGCAATGCATAATATTTCATGTAATTTTGCTGTTGTGGCAAAATTTCACTGGCATATTTCGTCTTAGATTTCGCCTTGCGTTCCTATTCAGCAAAATGAGCCAAAATCTGGTGAAATTGGGCTTTTCACATTACCTACTCTCTGCAGGTCACATGGGTAACTATATACAGGCATGAAGTGAGTGATTCATTTCCTTTCTATGTAGCTGGAGACTTGAAGGACAAGCAGGCAGTCAGCAATAGATCATTTCAGTTTCAGACAGTGTACAGGTCTGGTTCCATTCTCTGTGTTTTTTACACAGTTTTTTTGTCCATAAATAATATATTTTGACTGTGTTGGTGTTGTTTGTTGATAATTTCTGTCAGGTGTCTGTGTAGAATAGATTGTGCATGTGTGCGTGTGTGTGTGTAACTCCCTCTCTCCCTTTCTGTTAGGAAACCTTTTTTTTTTTTCTTAAATGATGGAAGGGAAAGGTAAGGGCAAGGAGACTGGAAGGAAGGCATCCACTGTCCATCTCAACAGGTGGGTATTTAGTTTAGCTGAGGAACCTTCCCAGCAAGAGCATGTAGCCACCACTCCTCAGCAGCAGCAGCAGTAGCAAGAGCCCATTGCCCCCCCCACAGCAATGTAAGAATGATATCCCTCTCCACATCCACCACCCAGCAGCAGAATCCTCCTGTAGCCCCACAGGACCAGCAGCAGCAGCAGCATCATGTGGCCCCCCCACCCCACAAAAGCATCCACGGAGTAATACCAACCAGCAGGAGCATGTTCCCCCACCTCCCACCAGAATAAAGGATCTGCCATGTGGTGTTTTTTCATCATAAACAACACTGACAGCAGTGTTGTGATCTGCAAGTTGTGCAGCAGATTTGTGCAAAGGTACAAGCAAGGGGGCCATTTTGGAACTGGCTGGCCAAAGGAGCCATATGCAGCACCATCATGCTGCAGAGTGTCTCCAAAAGCAAAATGAGTTGGAAGCAGCAAGAGGCAGTGGGGCCCAAGGAGAAGTTGGCCAGCAGGAGGAAGGGGCCAGGGCTCAGCAACAGCCCAGAAGTCACCAGCAGCGACAGAGAAATCAGCAGCAGCAGGCAGCAGCAGCATCCCCATCCAACTTACCCCACAGCCAGTGGTGGTGCAGGGTTCTTGCTGGAGGTGAACATGGACAGCCTGCATCACCCCTAGATGGTCCTCCTGTGAGCCAAGAAGACCTGGCGGCAGTACAGCAAGAGGTATCAACTCTGTGCCAAGAGTTTGACAAGTTCCGCCAGGAAGTCAAGGGAGATATAAGGAAACTGATGGAAGACCAACATAAAGTTTTGGACCCCCAGGGCAAATTTTCATAGTGGTGGTGGCAGGGCAGAATCGGGGTCTGGTGGTGGAACCTTGTAATAACATGGTTTGTAATGTGGTTGGTAGTGAGGCAGGCAGTGTGCACAGAAGATGAATTTTCTTTTCCTTTTCTTGTCCTTGCTTTCCTACTATCATTCATCCCTCATTTGCACCCCAAAAAATAACAAAAAATAAAAATTAAAAAGTACCAAAAAAAAATATTTTGTCTTCTTCCTCTTTCTATATCCTCTGGTTTCTTTTTCTTGTCCAGGATTTTGTGCATTATGCATTGTTTATGCTTCCTCTCTTTCCCCTCTCCAGTATGAATACCCTTGCACCAACTACCCTGCATATCCCCTCATCGTGTATGTTACTGTCAGTCACTTAGTCTGTACTTTACCTATGGTATAAACACTATACCTTTATTCATGTTTTATGTTAATCCTTCTTCTATCCACAAATGTCAAGTATTGTAATTTGTTTGTATGAACAAAATGTTTTTCCCAAAGCTATGTGATGGTGTGGCAGTTCTTTTTGCTGAGTGCAGCTACAGCATCAGTTTGAATACATACACAACTTAGAAACCTAAATAAGCAGCATTTGTATTGCAAAGTTAAACATAAATATGTTTTTTGTGCTTAACAACACAAGTCCCCTGGGCTTAGCTGTCACAAATGTTAACTTGGTGTCCCTCCCCTCCAGTCATGATGTTTTCTATAGTGCCCCTCCACCACCCAATCCAAAGTGTGCACTTGGGCCACAGTTTAACACAGCCTCTTGCCTCCATGGTGTGCCAAACAGGCCATACATGTCCAGAAATGTTACAGGAAAAATGATAAAGTAAATTCAGAGAGAAATCTGGTATCAGGCCTGATGCTTTGTGGTGTACCCCCATCTCATGGTCCTGAAAATGAAGCTTCTGACACTGTTTACCAATGGTTTCAAAATGAATCTTGGTGCTGCTAGTGGTAAAGAGGTCCTACAAGTCCAGAAATGTTCCCCAAAAATTGGTACATTAAATTCAGACAGAAATTTGGTCTCAGCCATGATGTTTTATGGTGCCCAACCCCCCACCCAGACCAAACAATGGTCTTTGGTCCACTGTTAACAAATTATTTTTTGCTTCATCTTGTTTCTGTGAGTGCAGCACAGGCAGTACATGTCCAGAAATGTTTCCTAAAAAAATGGTACATTAAATTCAGACAGAAATCTGGTCTCAGCTATGATGTTTTATGGTGCCCCCTTAACACCCAGACATTAAAATACTGTTTGGGGCCCTGCTTACAATTGGTTTTATGCTGCATCTTATTTTTGTGAGTGCAGCACAGGCAGTACATGTCCAGAAATATTTCCTAAAAAATGGTACATTAAATTCAGACAGAAATTCTGGTCTCAGCCATGGTGTTTTATGGTGCCTCCCCCACCTCATGGACCTGAAAATTAAGCTTCTGTCACTGTTTACCAATGGTTTCAGAAAGAATCTTGGTGCTGCTAGTGGCCAAGAGGCCCTTCAAGTCCAGAAATGTTTCCAAAAAATTGGTACATAAATTCAGACAGAAATCTGATTGATCATGATGTTTTATGGCACCCAAACCACCACCTGGATCAAACGATGATCTTTGGTCCACTGTTGACAAATGATTTTATGCCACATCATATTTCTGTGAGTGCAGCACAGAGAGTACATGCCCAGAAATGGTTCCTTAAAAATGGTACATTAAATACAGACAGAAATCTGGTCACAGCCATAATGTTTTATGGTACCCCCCCCTCACCTCATGGACATAAAAATGAAGCTTCTGCCTCTGTTTACCAATGATTTTAGGATGAATCTTGGTGCTGCTAGTGGCTAAGAGGCCCTATAAGTCCAGAAATGTTTCCTAAAAATTGGTACATTAAATTCAGACAGAAATCTGGTCTCATTCATGATGTTTTATGGTGCCCCCCACCTCATGGACCTGAAAATGAAGCTTCTGCCACTGTTTACCAATGATTTCAGGATGAATCTTGCTGCTGCTGGTGGCCAAGAGGTCCTACAGGTCCAGAAATGTTTCCTAAACATCAGTTCATTAAATTTAGACAGAAATCTGGTGTCAGTCATGATGTTTTGTGGTGCCCAAACCCCCACCTCGACCAAACAATGGTCTTTAGTCTACTGTTGACAAATGATTTTATGCTGCATTTTGTTTCTGTGACAGCAGCACAGGCAGTACATGTTCAGAAATGTTACAGTTAAACTGGTTCATAATGTTGAGACTGAAATATGGTCTGAGTCATGATGTGATGTTGTGTCCCCCCACCACCACCACCACACAGACATTAAATTGCTGTTTTGGGCCCTGTTTACCAAGAATTTCAGACCACATTTTGGGGTTGCTGGTGTCAAACAAAGCCTGCAAGTCCACCCACATGCATGCGCTACCTCACCCTCTCATCCTTTTACTCTTAAAGCACTTGCACATTCCTTCGAGCCTGCTCCTGGTACACTTTTGCACTATAAATGGTTCTGTTGCATTATTATTTTGTTTCACATGTTTATAGTTCTTTCCCCTACAGAAATAATTAAATGAAATGTTTTAATGCTGCACACATAAAACTTCCCAATGCAATATGCATTCTGCAAGCATGATTTAGATGTTAAATTGGAAAACTGATTACATGCATGTGGCATGCGTGCAGCAAGCAAGTGTGGAAAGCATTATTTTTATTTTAAATTGTAACAGACTTTATGCACGTGGCATGTATGGAAAAAGCAAGTGCTCACTGACAATTGCACACATAAAAGTTGAATGACTTTCTCAGGATCACACGTATAAAAGTGGGTGTTGATTCAAACCCAGGTCTTCAGGTTTGCAGTTCAGTGCCTTTAACCAATAAGCTATACTGCCTGCGCATATATGGCTCAGCTGTAGAGTAATTCAATACACATCTGCATGTATCTGCATGCATGCAGCATGCTTTTAGTCACTGATATAATTTTTATTTTCCCCTAATCCCAGCTACTCAGCTGAACTGTAGCACACATATCAATAGAAAAACATGTGGTTCTTCCCACCCTCAATACACACAGTTACCCAGAAAACTACCTAATTACTTCTGTCTGGCCTGTACTACTATTTTCTCTCAATAGTTTTGAATGCTTCCATGCAAACAGACTTTAAGGGCCAAACACAAAAGTAGTAATAACTCAACACCCACCAACATGGCCAATCCCTCCCCCCATGCACACACACTGCAACTGGTATAGCCATGCTGCTACAGACCTAATCCACCAAGTATAGTTATAAGTCGAGGGCCTTTTAGGTCTTTTAAATGAGGCAGTATAGCACAGTGGTCTAAGGCTCTGAGCTACAAATCTGGTGACATCCAGTAGACCAGACCTGGATTTGAATCCCACAGCTTCCACTTGTATACTGTGTGACTCTGAGCAAGTCACTTAAATTCCTTGTGCTCCCAGGTCACACCTGGAAACAACCTCTGGCTTAGTGTGCCTTTCCTGCTTAAACAATTTCCCCTTTTACCCAAGTACTAGGGATCCAGAGGCAAGAGTCTTTGAGATGTTGTCCATGTGTCAGAGTGCTGGGGCAAAGCCCCTAGAAATGAATAGAGTAATTTTTTATTACATTTTATACATTATGATGGTGAGTTGGAGAATAGCGAAGGCCACTGTGCTACTAACAAGGCCCTTGTTATTTGAGTGGTGGCCTTCATTAATCTCCAGCTCTCCATCAATAATGTATAAAACAATAATAACAAGCATTTGTCAATGCCGAACGTTCACTTGCAGGTATTTGCAGTGCTATTTGGCACTTGGACATGGCTTAAAAAAATCAGTGACAAAGAAGTACAAGCATTTGTCAATGCTGAATGTTGCTTGCTTCTATGTGTTGTTTAGGTATTTGGAAGTCATTGGAGTGCAAATATTGAAAATTCGCGAACTTACGAGCGTGCGTAGGAACTGTGCAACGCATTGTAAAACAGTAATTGTTAGAATTTTTCACCAAATTTTCAACATAGCCATTTTAAGACCTCTGCTCATGAACAGTGTCACTGTGATTTTCTTAATGTGTCCCATACATTGATTTCAGCATCCCAACTGCGCCATTGTACGCTACATGGGCAGAAACACATTTTGGGTGAGATGTGAAAATGACAGCTGTACTACTCATAAGAAGGTGTGGTAAAATGGCAATGTTAATCGAAGGTGAACTTTGAAAATTCGCAAACTACGAGCCTGCGTAGGAACTCTTGTAATGCTGCAGCTCGTAAAACAGTCATTTTGTGGAATTTTTTACCACATTTTCAACATGGGGTTTGGGACCTCCCTTCTCATGAATAATGTTACTGTCATGGCATTATTCGGGCCCGAAGGGTGATTTCATGCAGTGACTGTGCAGTGACTGCGAAATCACCCTTCAGGCATGAATAACGCCATGACAGTGACATCATTCATGAGAAGGGGTCCCAAAAACCCCATGTTGAAAATTTGGTGCAAAAATTCCAAAAAATGCCTGAGATATGCAATAAAGTTGAAAACCCCCTATCTAGCCCATTATACAGCTTACCGGCATTTCCTCAGTTCGAGGTGGGCTTTGAAGAGTGCAGACGTGTTCCCGGTCCACCGAAGATCATCGCACCAAGCTCCGGAGGTGGGCATGGGGTGAGGGGGTGGGAGGTGGGGTGCGTAGTGGGTGGGTGCGGGTTGTGAGGGGGGCCTGGAAGAAGGCCGCTGGACCTTTTTCAATTTACAGGTTTAAAAAAAAAACAGATGACGTGGGACATTTGCCACGCTAGGGTGAGCTCCCAGCATGACAGAAGGATGGCTGGGGGTCGTGGAGCCGACGAGGTTGGGCACCCGCCAGCAGGCGACTACGGAGAGGACGTTGCCATGCTGGGGTGGGCCCCAGCGTGGCAGAAGGATGGCTGGGGGGGCCTGGAGCCGGCGGGGGATTTGGCACTGCCGCGGGATGTTGACCATGCTGGGGTGGGCTCCCAGCGTGGCAGCAAAGATTTGGGGGGGCGGCGTGACATGGTGCTGTGTATGACAGCGGTGGTTTTCTTTGAAGTGAAGACCACCGCTATCATACACAGCACCGCATCTGATTGGTGCAAGACTGCCACACCTGCTCAATGGAGCAGGGGATTGCAAGGGAGGAATACGCCTCCAAAGTGTCCCATTCTCCCAAGACGCTCCTTGTAGCGGTGTAGTTTGGCTGGGTAAAAATACCCCATTCATTTCAATGGTGCACACCCTGCAGTCTCCCTTGTCCTATGTAATATTGCACCTGAGCATGGGGATGTGGAGCTCAGCTTCACTGGGGGGGGGCATAAGCCTGACTATAATGGGGCTCCAATGGTCTGTGCATACCATGCTGCACAACTGATGCTGAATGCAGGGGACAGCCCTCATTTTACCCATGAAAACTGCTTTGCTCCTCATCCATCCCTCATGGGAAGCATGCTGCACACACACAGAGGATGTCCTGTAAATTTAGACTTTATGGCAGGGGCACCATTTCAGAATTAATCAGGGGTGGGAGCCAACAACCAGTGGAGGCCAAGTGCTAGTTAGCCCCCAGGTGGCAAGCTCTAGAATGTCTGGAACATCTCTAAAAGTTAAAATCTATTTGTTATGACTGAAAAGTGATACTCAAATCAGGAAAAACTCAAATGTACAAGAGCCCTCTATCTATACCCTGAAGCAGTGCATCAAATTTGGAGCTTAAACCCACCCAGTTACTAACCAGTTTTTTTCCTGGTTGAAGTTCTGCCCCCCCTTCAAAATACATTGTCCTGATTTCTCTCCCTGACTCTATTCCATTCAATACCAATCCTATACGGGTCATGATTTGTGAAGCCACCCAAAGGTGCAGAAATATGAAAAGCACTTCAATATTTCAGTCCTTCTTCCTTCCCCAGTCCCCCTGTAAAAAAAAAATATTTAGTTTTATTTACCCAGCCTTCTGGCCAGAACCTGCAGCCTGGTCCAGCATGCCACCAGCATAGTTTTCAGTCTGCTCCTCCTCCCTCCTTCTGCCAGAAGCTGGATGCTAGAACTGACCATCCCAGGTCCCCAACATGGTCCACAACCAAGTCACCTAGCCAACTGAACCCACCCAATCTGTGTTGTTTGCTTCTTGCTTGGCTGCTGCCTTGGCTGCTGCCACATTGCACTGATCAAGGCCTATGAAGGCCACCCACACTGCTGTCACTGCTGTTGTTAGGCCTAGCTTTCTGCCATGGGGAGGCTATGCTGTTGTTTGCAAGGCAAGCCTAGTCGGTTGCCTAGTCTGAAGTTAGCGTCTAACTCATGATCTGCCCCTTCAACCAGCATGGGAGAAGAGGATTCACTAAGAATGGTACCCTGTGATGTGGGTGACCGCAATTGAGTGACCTGTGAAAGGGCAACTCATTTGTGACGCCCGTCACAGGGGCTACCAATGAGGCTACCGATGAGGAAGAGTGACCGGATGGGGAGGTGGGTGACCTGTAGTGACAGGAAGTCACTACATGTACATGCACATGGGGTTGGTGGGAGCAAGCACACATGGCAAGGGGTGGGAGGGGATGTGAGGAGTGGTGCTGTGGTAGGCTGCTGAGCTAGCCCCATGGTGTATCAGGTCAGCTTGCAGCTTCGGTGGTTAGAGTGCTAGGTTGGGATCTGGGAGAGGGTTTGTTTTTGCTGCCTGGCGTGAATTTAATTTTTGATTACATTTTGCCCCCCCAACATGCACCTCTGGAGTTGAGAATCCTTTAGTAGGGGGGTGCGGGGGGTGTAGCCCCTGCATAAATGTAAAAAATACTAGTCCCCAGTGCCGTTTTGTTGTGCACTGGGGAGTCAGAGAAATTGATTTTTTGCACTCTATCTTTGCCATCACAGTGATTGCCCTTTGGCGGTTACTGTTATCACATAGAACCCTAAGAACAGACCAACAGAAATATGTCACCACACTACTGCTATTGAGAGATCAGTGCTCACCGACTCGTCCAAGCTGTAGTGTGCAGCCTATCCACTCTGTGGTGGGAAAGACAGTGTTCTACTCATGTGATTCATGTACTGTTGCTTGACTGGAGCTCCTCTATGTCATGTGTCCAAAAAATGATTCTTCCTGTACTCGACTACGGTGACATAGTTTACTCCATTGCCCCCGTGTCCACTCTGGCCAGCCTAGACACCCTGTTCCACTCCTTCTGCCGCTTCATTCTAGACTGCCTGCAATCCACTCACCATTGCAACCTATACAGCTCTTTAACCCTGCCGTCCCTCCATGATCGTAGGCAAATAAACTGCGTTAGGTTTGCTGCCAAATTCTGGTCCCTCTCCCTCCCCCCTTGTCTGACCTCTACCCTCTCCCAACAATCCCCACCTGCGTACTCCCTAGGGAACACGTGCGTACTCCCTCAGGAATATGGACCCCAGACTGCTACATGTCCCGTTTATGCGCACTACCAAAGGCCAGGCCACCTTTAATTACCGAATCCCACAGATTTGGAATGCCCTGCCGGCCTCCATAAGACATGCACAGAACCCCTGCCAATGCAGCCTTCTACTTAGAGCCCATTTCTCTTCCAGCTGCACCTGTTATAACCAACAACTAAATACTATGCATGTTGTACTATAAATGTATATGTAATATTTATGACCCACTCATTATTTACACTGTATGTATCCACCCCTGTCTGTATTCTTTCAAACAAATGTTTATAGTAAAGCCTTGGCTTCCCAAAATGTACTGCATATGTATATATTCCATGTATGTAATTGGGTCTCAGCTCCCAGGTCGCATCTGGAATCAAGCTTTTAGCTCAGTATGCCTTCCTGGTAAATCTCGTAACTAAATAAATAAATAAATGTGTGATGGTGCCACTGCTAATACGTGGAGGTAGTAGACACAATACAGACACAGTCGAGTCAGGAGTTTACTTGCAATGTTAGCTCACACAGACCATGGGGGCTCTTATTGTGCAAAAGATTAAATCAAAATTTAATGCCATATTTGCCACCATATAAGAACAACCCAGGCACAAATGCTGGGGGGGGGGGACTTCTGCCTTACCAAAATGGAACCCCTGCTTTATGGCAGAAATTCAATCTCAGGTGCTAATATCGGTACAAATAAATACAATAGTTTCCACTGTGTTCTGATGTACTGTATCTCTGTTTCAGGATGTATCCTGAACATAGTGAAGGTTAGTGTTCCTCATTGTCCCCATTTTAAATGTCCATGTCCCTCATTTCAATGACAAAATGTGAGGTATGGTGCATGCTTCCAAGACCCTACTCAGTACAAAGAGTGCTGAGCATGGCCATAGTGTATATGCTCCATACAGAATGACAAAGGGATGATAAGTAAGCTAAAACAGTTATGGAGCAACACATTAGTAGCACTAAATATGCATAAAGGGATTTGCATGGCCAAAACAAAAAGGTCAGGCTTCACAACATAGAGGCCCAATTTTGTACATCTGGAACTGGGATGTTGGCTGACTATATCCTAGGCATTTTTTGCATTAAGCAAACAATGCTTTACAAATTAATGACAAAAATCAAGTCATTAAACAACTCGCAAAACAATCAGAAGTAAGAACTTTACCTAATTTTTGATGGGAAATCAATGAAAAAAATATTTTAATAGCTCCAGTTGCTAGTATGAGAAATAGAACGTTTTTTTTTTTCTAGATGAGATTTGCACCAGCTTAGTTGCTGCACACATGACAAGCATGCAGCATGTGTACCTAATGTGATTTTTAAATGATGTTCACAGCAGCTTAACTGCTGCACTCATGTCAAGCATGAAACATGTGAACCTGATGTGATTTTTAGAAGATGTTTTCACCAGCTTACCTGCTGCACACATGTCAAGCTTGCAGCCTGGGAACCTAATTTGATTTTTAGACCTGATTCACTTAGGTTCACTTTGTGCATGTGAACTGCATGTAAACATTACACAATTACACATGTGGCATACATTCTGCATGTACACATCACACCTGTATTTCCTGTAAGGGTTTGTATGTATTTGAAAGTGTATTGTAATTTACTCAATGTTTCACTACTGTCATACAATGCCTGCGTTCCCCTACTATTGCACAATCTGACAATGTTGTTGCTGTTTGTACTGCCCACGCATTATTGTAACTGATCATCCGTCACTATTTTTCCCAACTTTATGTAACCCCCTCCCCCCAGGTCACACTGTGAGACAAGTAACTTGTTGTTCAGTGTGCCCTCCTGGTGAAACATTACAATAAATAAAAATAAAATGAACAAATAAATCTTTCCGAAACAATGTTACATCAAACTGAGACTGAAATCTGGTGTCAGTCTTAATGTTACATGCTGTGCCGCCACCTCAGGGACCTGAAATAGATTGCCATGCAGAGAAAATGAAGTCCTCCTGCAAAATGTTGCTGCTATTTGCAATTGTTTCCTCCTGCTGCTGCTTTTTAAATTGATTGAGATAGAAATGTTGAATTATCAAGTCCCTATGCTGCTGTTCTGATTGGCTGCATTGACCGACTCTGTGGTTGTAACTTGCCTGGTGGTGGGGAGTGAATGACATTTCGTGGCACTGTAGCTTGCTGCCTGATGCTGTCTCTGACTATTAATTGCCAAGTTGCCAAGTGAAGTATTGTTTTGGATGGTTGATGATGGATCGTCTTCACAAAGTCCACACTGCTGCTGCTGCACATGTAAGTATATGTCTTTATTTTTTTTTCCTGTGCATGGTAAGGGTGTTGGTGGATTGCTATTATCACAGCTTGAGTTGTAATATGTTTGTACTGCTTTTATATTATTTTTCAGTTTACTGTGGAAGACATTATCATGCCAGGCCAGGAATCAGTATTAGTATCTTGAGATGTTGGAAAGCGCCACATTTCCTAACACAGACAGTTCGTATTTAAATTTTTCATTACTAATGTGGTATGTCTGTTACTGCCATCTGGATGTCTGAGTTTGATAGTAATTGCGTTCTTTGTTGCTTTAGTCAACATCAGGAATTCCAGAGAAGTTAAACTCTTGCTCCTGCTGCCACTGCTGCTGCTCAACAACATCTGTGGGATTTATTTAATTGTTCGATGCTTCCAATTTCACAGTCCCTGAGGTAAGCATTTCTTCATTTTTATGGTCTTTTGTGGGGTGGGGAGGGTGGGACTGGGAGCATATTGGTGGGGGTAGGGGGTTGGAACTTTTTACAATGCTCAAAATTTGTTCTTCTTTTTATCTTACTTCCAGGTATGCAGAGCTTAGGGAAAGAGGAATGCCTGCTTCTGTGCTTCATCATGGTCTGGAATCATGTGCACTGCCCAGCATGTTCCTTCTGGGGGCAATTTCCACAGTTTAATGACATCATGGGGTATGGTAAGAATACATTGGTTTTCTATGCTTGTTCTAATTTGCTTGCTAAAAGCAGGTATGCAGATTGATGTGTATTCATCATTTTTCCTTATCTTTGGTCTTGCCTAGGTCATTTTCCTCTGTTGAGGTTCCATCCTATCTCTGTGTGATGACTACATCCATCCAGGCCCTGCAGGAGCTGTATTGCATGCAAGACAGAGTGTGTTGCTTGAACTACAATGTTGGCCACTGGCGTCCAATCCATACCATTAACGAGTAAACACCACCAATATCCAGAGAGGAACTATATGTGGAAATGGATGGTTGAGATGGTGTTTAGTAAATAGTTATGTGGATGGAGCTAATGTATTGTCTAATCATTTGAGGTGGCAAAGCTGCAGTAATCATGAAAGTTTGGAATCCAAACTGAGGGCAGCATAAACTCCCCTGCCCATCGCTGACTCCCCCGCAGGAATCATCACAGTTTCGGTACAAGAACTTTAACCTGGTAGTATAGCATAAGTAACCTTTTTGGATAATTGAATGTTATAAGTTTGTTAAGCCTTTTCATGTTTACTTTTGAAATTAATGAATAGTATCATTAAAGAAGGCCGCCATTCACCATTTCTCAAAATCTGTTCAACTTGTGGTGTTAATGGCTGAATGAGCATGTTACATTCATATGCGACTTGTACTAGGAGCCAGGGTTCTTCAACATGTCACAAATAGTAAGTGGCAGAAAATATTTTTTGGGTTGCATGGAGTGCATGGGTGTGTCAGGTGGTGGAAGGGGGGGGGTACCAGTGTGGCATGTGCCATCATTGGCACTTTTAAGGACAGCAAGAAAACATATCTTGCTGTAAGATGGGGTTAATTGTCAAAATGAAAAGTAACATGTGTATCTTGATATATTTTGCTGTGAAACAATAGAACTGTAATCATGCAAAATCCTAATGATTTATTGTTATGTATTGCTGCAGCTTTATATAGGCTGGGGGACTGGTGACCAAACAATGTTTTACGGCAAAGAGTGATCAAATAAAAGTTTTTCACACTGCAGCAGATAACACATAACGATAGCCAATACAATGGTACATAGCTAAACATAAGTTATAACACTATACTGAGCTGAAAGTGGTTGAGGGGGTGATCTTTGTGTAAACTCAGCCTTTTTCTATTTCCTCATCATCAAAGAAGCATCCCTCACAGTCTTCAAGACTGGAGTTGTCACCAGGTGGGAATTCTCTCACCATTGCTGCTTCATCCACCTCACTGTTGGTGGATGCTTTACTCAAGGGATTGTTATCATCCTCATCACCGAGACACAGCTCCTGTGGCAACACCACTGACATCACTGTGTTGTGTGGAATGTGCCTTTCATTCATTTTGATGAATGTTAGTATGGACACATTCGTGGGTGAAAAATTTATCCTACGGTCACTCAAAATGGTCCCAGCTGCACTAAACACTCATTCCACACTGACATCGGATGGTGGGCAGCTCAGGTATTTCACAGCAACTGATATTAGTGCTGGCCAGTCATTTTACTGATCCTAGCAGTGGCTAGTCAGTAATGTCAAGGTGCATTGGATCCCCCATATAGGCCTCCACCATTTGTTCTACTGCCATGAGACCAGCTGCCACATCTGTCTCCTCCTCTTTTTCATCCATATCTTCCATTCCCACCTGAAAGAGAACAACCCAAATTGGAATGCTTGCAGTTTTCTGCTCTGCCTTGCCTATTTTCTCTGATTGGGTTGCCTGTGAGCCGCTGGTGGTGGTAGCAACACCTGTTTCACCACAGTGCATGCCTTTTTATGTGTGTAGCATATACCATTCTAATGAGGTTCTCTGTCAATTTTTGTAATTACTGATGACCTCCTTCAATTATAGAAGGCAGGCCATGTTTGTAGCGTGGCTCCAGCATGGTGGCGATTGCAACATCAGCCAACTGTAAAATGCCGGATACATGGGTATTTGTGTCCAACACATGGACCATGTGAGCCATTACATCACAACTGCCATGGTCCCCACTTGCCTCCATCTGGTGTTGCACATTAACTAGTGCCTGCCTCAGCACACGTATGAGTGGTATGGATTGATTTATACAAGCAGTGTCACCACTCACCTGTGTAGCATGCTCGAATGGATGGTGAATGCATATTTGCCCATCCATTTGGTGTCACTGCTGTGTTGTTAGAGCTATGGATACTCCAGCACTGTCACAGGTGGTGTGCACCAACAGATATTCTGAGACAGCCTTATTTATTTATTTAAAGAGTTTTACCAGGAAAGCATACTGAGTGGGTTGCCGCTTGATTCCAGATGCGTCCTGGGGGAACGGGACAAGTGGAACATACAAATCATGAGCAAAAGGGCAGTGTACATGATTTCAATTACATTTACATACAGTAGAGGAACATTGTACATGTTTACAGTTACATAATGCCAAAAGTTGTTATGAGACCCCAAGGGGAGAACTGGAGCATACAAGTAATAAACATGAAGTAGACATACTTGTATGCAGTTACAAATTACAAACAGTAGAATAAAATAGTGCATGTAACTATTAACAATATGCAGAACTAGCTATGAAGCAAACAATGAGGAAAAATAAAGAGTTAACCACAGTTCTGAGAGAAGAATACATCTGTAACCCCTAACTTTGCTGTACATAATGTGTAAACTACGCAGGGAATGGTGTGCTATGAGCATGGCAAGAGGGCCTAATTTGAGTATGGGACATTCGGGGTACAGCCCCTAGGTGACCCTATGTGCAGGCACATGTTGAGGAGAAGTGTGCCTTGAGGAGGTGATTTAGGTGAGACGTGTTAACAAAGTCAAGAATGCTTGCTGGGAGTGCATTCCAAAGTTTAGGCATAAGGAATTTGAATGCCGCTTGGTTATTGATGTGGTCGTGCGTGGAACATACAGGAGCCGGGAGTTACCACTCCTGAGGGAGTAGATGGGCTGTGATGGGACTGAGAGGGCAGATGTAAAGCAGGGGGGAAGGGACTGTGACCAGAATTTCGCTGTGCTCTTGATTCTGTGGATGTGCCTACGAGCATGGAGCGATGTTAGATCGAGGGAGCTGGAGAGGTCACAGTGATGAGTCATAATGGGGCAGTCAAGGGCAAAGCGACAGAAGGAGTGGAAGAGAGGGTCAAGGCTGGCTAAGGGAGACTTGGGAGCAGCGCTGTATATTATATCCCCTTAGTCCAGTATCGGGAGGATCATTTTCTGGACAATTTCCTTGAGGGTTACCAGAGGTAAGCTACACTTGTTCTGATATAAGGCTCCTAGCTCTGGACTCAGTTTTTTGTCTATTGAGTCGATGTGAGTAGAGAAGTCAAGGTGCTGATCAAGCCAGACCCTGAGGCATTTGAAGGAGGTGCAGGACTCTAGAGGAGTCCCCTCAGTGGTGAACAAAGTGGCGGTAGAAAGGAGTCAGGAGAGCCTTTGCCTTGCCCAAATGTTAGGGAAACTGTTTTCTTGAAGTTGAGAAGGAGTTGGTTTGAGTGAAACCAATGCTGTACCGTGTTATAATCTTGTTGGAGTGTAGATGCCACTACATCGGGGGAGGGGCCAGTTGCATACAGTACAGTATCATCATCTTACAGGTGTATGGATGTGTGAGGGCTTACTGATGGAAGTTCATTTAGGAAAATTGAGAAGAGGAGTGGGCCAAGGACAGAGCCTTGTGGGACCCCATTAGTAACAGGGAGGGGGGAGGAGGAGTTAGGTCCAATTCTTACTGATTGAGATCTACCTTTCAAGTATGATTGAAACCAACTGGTGGCATCACCAGAGAGTCCAGCACTGGAGAGTGTGGATAGCAGTAGGGAGTGGAGTAGAGAGGTTAATGAAGATGGCAGAGGTGGTGTGCCCTTTATCCATGCTGTAAGGATGGCATCGGTAAGCCTTAGCAGGGAGGTTATGGTGGAGTTCAATTTCCTGAAACCTGATTGGTAGGGTGTAAAGAAAGAGGAAGAGTCAAGGAAGGAGGAAAGTTGGGCTAGAACAAGGTGCTCCTGTAGTTTGGCAAGGATGGGAAGTAGGGAGATTGGGCAGTAGTTTCCCGGTGACGAGGGGTCACCTCCTTTCAGGAGGGGGATGACAGTGGCATGCTTCATGTCGGATGGTACATCGGCAAGAGAAAAAAAGAGATTGAACAGCGTGGCCAGTGGGGTGGCAATGGCAGAGGCAGATAGATGTAACATTTTAGAATCGAGCCCTGAAGGGTACTTGCCTTTTGAGGGGTTGAGAGACTGCAGGGCTTGCAGCACAATGAGCAGGGTAACCTGGCAGAAAGAGAAGCCAGTAGTCTGGGAGGTTGTTGGTGTAGAGGTGGGTGCATACTTGGGGGGGTGAGGTAGAGAGGTTAGAACACAGGATGCACAGCAGGTGAAGAAAGTGTTGAAAATAGTGACCACTTCATCTGGTTCAGAGACAATTGAAACTTCTACATTTAGGGTTGGGGTGGGAGGTTGAGCAGGGGGAGAGAGGAGTGACTTAATTGTTTTCCAAAAATGAGTTGGTTGATTTAGGTTTGTTTGAAAGATGCCTTGAAGTAATTGGCTTTGGCCTATCAGATTTGCCTAGTGCATGAATTACAAAGTGAACGATATAGTTGGAGTGTTGCCTGGGTGCCTGTTGCCTTGTACTTTTTCCAGGCACGGTCCCTAGCATGGAATTGGTCAATGAGTTCAGCAGATACCCAGGGCAGGTGGGCACCCCTTACCCTCTTTCTTCATAGGGGCACGTGGGTGTTCCATACAGCTAGGAAAGTATCCTTAAAGAATTTAAGGGCTGAGTCGAGGGAGGAAGCCTGGAAGATGAAAGTCCAGTCGAGTTGCGACAGGTCCCTTAGAAGTGCATCTAGGTTGAGAGCTTTGTACGACCTAGTGAACAAAGTCCTTGGTGGCGGTGCTTTAGGTCTGTATATTTTTCATACAGCATAGATCATGTGATGATCATTTAGGGAGTCTGGGAGGAGTCCAGTTTCGATGATCTGATGGGGGTGAGAGGTAAGGACCCAATCCAATAGGGAATGGTTCTGAGATTTGTGATTTAGATGAGCTGGTTCAGAAATCTGTTGGGTGAGGTTTAGGGCTGTGATTTGGCTGCGAAGTTTGGCGTTATTGTTTGCGAGCCAGTTGAATTTGAAATCCCCTAGAATGTGCAACTCACCCCCTGTGGAATTAGGCTTTAGGGTGCCCAGGTGGTCCAGCACTTCAGGCTGGGAGGTGTCTGGGGTGCAGTAGGACCCTACAATATATAGTGGAGTGGAGTGGGGAAGGGAGAGTTTCATTAGAGTGAGCTGATGGACTGAGTGGGCATGGAGATCAGTACCGGGGTGAACTGAAGCATCAAGGAGATGTACATGGCTACTCCTCCCCCTTTTTCTTGCCCAGGCGGTCTTGACTTATACTGTTCATACAGCTGCTCAAGCATGCACAGTGTAGAGTTCCACCTGATCACAGTATCATGCTTCATCCAATGCTGAGGCAGATGGTTATTGTGCTGTAGCTCACATAGATGGTCACAGGCCTTTGCAGAACATGCGAAGTGGACACAGATGTGATGTGTGACAGTAATTGTTTCCTTAATGTCCACATGATTAAGAAACTGCTGTACAACAAGATTAAGGCAGTGTGCCAAGCTGGGCACCCTGAAAAAAACACCATGGCTAATGCACTTCACTACATTGGAGTCATTATCACTTGAGGTGAATCCTGTTATGAGTGACTGTGTGTGAAGCTGCACATCAATCTCTGACAGCAGAACATTAAGCATTTTCTCAGCTGTGTGAGAACCAGTAACACTTGTCATACTCAGGGTCACATGCTGCCAAATACCAGATGTGTAACTACCACCACAATTTTGCTTTCTTCAGAGTTTATCAGGCCCCAAATTAAGTACCACTCCATGCAGCTGTGCCCAATGTGCTGTTATGCATAGATATGAGCTTGCTGCTGTTTGTCCAGTGGTCCACATATCCATGCTAAGATGGATATATTTTGATGCACTGTGCTTCCATACATGTCTAATGGAATCAGCCACTCTACTGTTCAGCTCTGGCATGGCACACTTAGAAAAATAGATAGGACGTGATAGAACCTGCCATTTGGGACATGCATGGGCCAACAACATGCAGAAACCAGCATTCTCCATGAACGAGAAGGGCAACAGATTGATGGCCAGCATTTTCAGCAGTGGTGCATTTAACTCTCGTGCAGCAGCATGAATGGTGGGTTACTTTATGTGCTGCTTAAGGATGGTCTTCATAGTGGCCTGCATCTTTGGGGCTGTTCAACCAGAACACTCTACTTATGGCAGCAATGATGTCCTTTTTGGGGTAATACTTGATTATTGGGGCTGTGTAGGCTGCATGAAAATGGTTATTTTGGTTGCTTGTGGGTGTGGTGGTGTACTTTTCAGGCACAAGGGACTTGGACTCGTACCTCCACAGCTATGCCCACTACTTGAGAGATCAAAGGATTGCTCACCCTCCTCCTCCACCACTGACCCACTCTGCCTTCCCTCTTACAGCTCTTACTCTACTTAATTTAACTTGCTAAGGGAGATGCCACCAACAGCTCTGGCATCCTTCTGGTGTTACTGCCAACTCTGCGGGTCTTGTTTTTCAGGTGGGTGTGTTGGCCACCAGTGCTTATGTGGCTTCCCTTTTTCCCCTGACTAACACGTGCTTGACAAAGTTGGCATATTGCTATGGTGTCATCAGCAGGATCAAGCACATTAAAGTCCCAAACTAGGGACTTTTGACATCTGGAGTTCAGATGCTTCTGGAACCAGGATAATTCAGAAACAGGTGTGGAAGTGTGTGTTTTTTGGACTGCTCTCATCACTTGACTGCTAGAAGGTTTACTTATAGGCTTGGTGACAGACTGACCCACAGGTTGTGCATGTAAATGGTCTACATCACCCTTGACCTTTTTTAACTCAAGCTCCCATGTGGGACCATCCCAGTCATCATCATCACGACCAATTGCGATGATGTCCTTGTCCTCCTCCTCTTCCCTATCACTATCTTCTGGCAGGACTGCACCTTTTTCTTTCTCTACAACAATCTCAGGGGGCTGACTATGCCTATCCCCAGGATTATCAGACTCTGGTAGAACACTATCATCACCAACTCTTACTGGAACAGGGACAGTCACATCGACAGACTTATCATCCTCCTCCTGGACCACTGTTACTGTACTGGTGTCAGTGCCTCCCAATCTCTTTTTCTCATTGTCATCATCCCCCACCATCATGGATGCAAAAGTTTGAGGTTTAAAAAAGTAAGACAAAAGTATGCCAGTAATTCTAACAACTCCTTTGCTGGTATCTGCCACACCACCAGAGCCCACAGCAGAAGACACCAATGCAAACATATGTGTGCTTTCTCTGCTATGGGGATTGGGTCCTGGAACTGAAGTTGTACTCTTTTCAGCAGACTTCTTACCTCCCTCATTGCCCCTGCCATGTTTCCCCCCTGTATTGGGCAGTCTCTTAGCAGGCATTTTTGCTGGCTGCTGCTTCAAAGCTTTGGCTTTCTCTGGGAGTATATCAAGAAGGGATGTATTACTAACGGTGTGAATAACACCTCACACATCACACCTACAGTACTGGCTTCCTTACAAGTCCAAATACAATCAGGACTGGTAGCAACACTTAGAGTATAACTAATACTGTATATGGTAGGTTGCCTGTTCTAGTAAAAACAAAAAGGTAACTTTTTTTTCTTTCCCCAAACAGGAATTAAAGCAACACACACAGGGAAAAAGGACACAAGTGACCGACCTTAAATACAGATTACCTGTGTCTGGTCAACTAAAGTACTGTAATGTGTTATTACTTAGTTAACACCACAAGTTCTTTTTTATTATATAAGGGCAGAAACAACTATAAAACTTCGACAAAGGGGAGCACTACAGTATTGTAGTGGTCTGGATGGGAGGGATTAACAAGCAATCTCTTGAAAACTACTATGTTAATATGGAGTTTCTTATACTGTGCACGCCAGGTGTTAAACAAACAATGTTGTAACGGAGAAAGGGCAAGGTAACTTAACTAAAACAGGAACGCCATGCAATGTGCAGAGACAAGCTCCAGCAATAAAATGTAGGGGAGCAATTCAACAAAGCTGTGAAACTGTAAATGAACACGTTCAAGTGATCAAGTAAAAGTAAATAAGTTTCCATACAAAAATAAAATAAAACTGTTGATTTTTACAGTTTAAGTGACACAAGTTAACACTTCAGCAAACAGAACTAATTACAAACAAATAAAAATTAACCACTCTGTGTGTTTAAAACTTTAGAAATCACAATCACAACTAAAAAGCAGAAGAATGGTATATATAACACAGTCTAACAGCATCAGGAACTCTCAGACAGAATGGAGTAACTTTTCAGAGAAAAAAATGGTCAAGATATAACAAAATTAATAAGAAATAACAGTAAAAAATAACTTACAATGTGTGAGTAATTTGTTTGTAAAAGTACTGTATCCACCACACTGTGATACTTAATACTAGTTTTTTTAAAGATCTAGATGTGTGTTCTATATCCTAAGGCACATGAATTGCTACTCCTACTATATCTCCTAGCTAGCCCATTGAATATTTAATACTGCTTGTTTCTTTATAGTTATCAACATGTGTTACTTAAGAGCATAAGAAAATGTCGGCAGATGAATACCATATGATCCGTCTAGCCTGCCCAAAAAGACTACCCCCTCCTATGTTGCCTGCAGCCTAACCTTCTTGCAATGCCTAGCCCATGCAAGTTTGAAATCTCCAATCATATTTGATGCTACCAGCTTCTGGGGCAGGCTATTCCGTGGTTCCACCACTTTCTCCATGAAGAAGCACTACCTGAGGTTGTTTTTGAACCTAGCTCCCACCAACCTCAAGTTATGGCCCCTTTTATGTGCTGCTGTGTTGTGCTGAAATAGATTACCTGCCTGAGTTGTGTTTAGCCCCTTCACATACTTAAATCCCTTACACTTGAAATGCATACTACAGCCCCCACTAAAACCATAAACCAAAACAATTGGTGTCCTTTACTGCATCTGCATTCCTTACCTTATCCTCCTGCTGTAAAATTGTGGTTGCTTCCCTCCTGCCTTTCCTCATGTGTGGGGGTTCCTTACTATGCTCTATTACTGCATCTGTTCAATCTCACCTCTCTCAGGCCTATTATTGGGCCAGTAGATTTGCACTAGGGACCAATACTTGACATCACCACTGTGATATCCTATCAGTCCTGGGTTTGCTGCCCAATGAATCAAAACTACATTTTGCTGCACTAAGCTTTATCCATCACTTCACTCCTCCCTGCCTCACTGGTATTGCTCAATGTTGTCTCCCCCGATGTGCCCTTAGATCTGCCTCCCTTCCCCTGCTAGCTATGCCAAACCTGTGTCTCTCTGTGGCCTGGAGATCATTTGCATACTCGGCTGTGCCTGGTTGGAATTCTCTACCTCCTTCTATTCTGGCCTGCTCCTCCCTCTCTCAGTTCCAAAGCTTCTTGTTATCTCACCTAACTGCCCCACTTTGCTCCTGCTTCCATTGAATCCTGACTCCCGATTACTCCTAGTGTGACTCAACTGTCATACCCTTCCACTCTCCTGTTATAGCCTTCCACTGTCTATATCTCCTTTATCGCCATATCTCTGTAAAAAAAAAATCTGCCTGTATGTAAGCTTCTGCTGACTGAGCATTACATTGCTCATTTTCTTTTGTGCATTGCTGTTTGTAAATGTTATACTCTTTTATATATTTCTACTCCTCACCATGCTTGTACCAATGAATGCACTCTCAATGTATTGTATTTCCCGGGTTGTCCCTGAAAAAGAGGGACTGTCTTGTCTCAGTGGGCCTATCCAGTAACCAAAATTCAATAAATAAAAATAAAATGAAAGAAATAAATAAATGTTTCATTCATGTCACCTCTGTTTCGTCTTTGCTCGAAGGAATATAAATTTAACTCCCTGAGTTGCACCAAGTATGTCTCGTGGTGTACACCCTGCAGCATTTTAGTAGCTCTTCTTTGCACAGTCTACAAAGTCAGTGTCCTTTTTGATGTGAGGTCTCCAGAACTGACAGCAGTATTCCAAGTGTGGCCTTACCAAGGACCTGTAGAGAGGCATGATCACCTCCCATTTCCTACTAGCCATGCCCTTACTAATACAGCCAAAGATGCCATTTGCTTTCTGTGCTGCCTTCTCACACTGTTTTCCTACCTTTAAGTTGTCAGTGATCACTATGCTGAGATCTCGCTCTGTCTGTGTTTCTTCAAGTTGATGTCCTCCCAGTGTGTACTTATTTCTTGGGTTACTCCTACTCAAGTGGATTACTTTACATGTTTGGTATTACGTTTTAACTGCCTTGCACTGGACCATTCCTCCAACTTTCTAAGGCCAACATTCATGCTGTCTACTCCTTTCTGTGAGTCCACTCTGTTGCAGAACTTAGTATAATCTGCGAACAGGCCAACTTTCCGTTTCAAATCCTTTATGAGGTCTCCTATAAAGATGTTGAAGAGGATAGGTCCCAGTACTGACCCATGTGGGATGCTACTGGTTTCACTACCTTCCCTTGAGAGAGATCCATTTACTAGTACCCTCTGGGTCCTATAACTTAGCCATTTGCTGATCCAATTAACTACCTTTTGTCTGAATCCTGTATGATCCAGCTTATTTGTTAACTTTTTGTGAGGGACAGTGTCAAAGGCCTTGCTGAAATCCAGGAATACAATGTCCACTGACCCTCCCTGATCCACTATTCTGGTCACTCAGTCGAAGAAGTCAATCATGTTGGTTTGACAAGAATGTTCTGCTGTGATCCCATGTTGCCTTTGGTCCATTTTTCTGGTATCTTTCAGGCATGCCTCTATCCTCTCGTTTAGTAATGACTCCATAATTTTCCCTACAACTGAGGTCAAAGTGACAGGGCTTTAATTTCCTGCCTCTTCTTTGCTCCTGCTCTTGTGCAAGGGCACCACTGTTGCCCTTTTCTAATCTTAAGGTATTTCCCCACTGTCTAGTGTTGTGGCTAGTTCCTCTCAAAGTTATTTTAAAAATCCTAGGGTACTGCCTTCAGGTCCCATGGCCTTGTCCATCTTGAGTCTACTTAGCTCTTCTAGGACTCTTTCCTTTGTGAAAGGGTTAGTGTCCATTCCCTAACCATCATGCTATGTCTGACCTAGTGTGAAACCTTTGCCACTGTCTTCTGTAGTGAAGACAGAGCAAAAGAACTCATTTAGGTCTTCAGCCTTATCCTTGTCCCTCATGGACAACTTGCCTTCTTTGGTTGCTATTCAGACTATTCCTCCCTTAGTTTTTCTTTTATCCCTTATGTGTCTGTAGAATGTTTTGTCTCCGTTCTTAGCACCCTGTACAATTTTTTCTTTGACCTGTGCTTTTGCCCTTCTGACTGCCTTCCCTGCCTTTTTCAGTTTTTTTCCTGTATTCTTCTCCATCTGCTTTTTGTTTTGATTGTTTCAAATGTGCAAAAGTCATTTGTTTCTCTTTGATTTTGGCTGCTACTTCATTTGAGAACCAAAGAGGTCTCTACCTTCTTCTGGACTTGCTGATCAGATTTGTGCATTTAGTTGTTATGGTGTATAGAGCAGTCTTTAGGGTATTCCAGCAGTCCTCTACATCCCCTGAGTTTCTGCCTTCTTTTGTGGATGCGGATATAGTTCTCATTTTGGTGAAATTAGCTTTTCTGAAATCTATTACCTTGATTTTAGTGTGACTAGTATCTCCCTCTTGGTTTACAGTTAACCATATTGACCTGTAGTCACTGGTCCTCAGACTGGCTTCCACTTGAACTTCTGAGACCCTACAGCTGTTTGTGAATTCTAGGTCCAATATTGCTCTGTCACCGGTGGGTGAGTTCACCAGTTGACTCAGACCCGCTCCCCTCAGTGCAAAGAGGAAATCTTTGCTCTGATCTGAGGATGCTGAGTATGATGACCAATCCACATCTGGTAGATTGAAGTCCCCAACCAGCAGTAATTTGCCCCATCTGCCATCATCATGATGGTTTCTAAGAGCTCTTTGTCCACATCAGTTTCCTGGGTTGGGGGTCTGTAGATGACTCCCACGCAGATGAGGGTTTTGCCTCAAGCTCCACGTGTAACCCAAAGGGCTTCTGCCTTACTGTGAGTGCCCTGGATTTCTGTTGCATATATAGTTTCTTTTACATACAACACCACTCCCCCTTCCCTTTTCCCCACCCAGTCTCTCCAGAACAGTGTGTAACCCTTTATGGTGACATCCTAGGTGTGTTTCCTGGTAAACCAGGTCTCTGTAACTGTGACCTAGACCAATTTTGCTTCTGCTATCATGACTGTGAGATCCAGTATTTTGTTTGGCAGACTGCAATCATTTACTCATAATGCCTTCCATTCTTGTCTTCGTTGGCCTGCTGCATGACTAACCCTTTTGGATTGTGAATCCAGGTAGTAATGTCTGGTCCGGGCATTATTGGTATCTACAGTACTTGTGCTGGACTAGCTGGTGATAGGGAATGGGAAACTGGCTCCCTTTTAATGCTAGGGATGCCTGTGACAACCCAACCCCGTCCACTAGTTTAACGGACCGATATGTACATCAAACGTTTGGCCTAGTGCTCAGGTTCCCTCCTTTGTGAGGTGTAGGCCATTGAATCTAAAGAACTCCTGCTCCCAGAAGTCCTGCCAATTTCCGATAAAGCAGTGACTTTTTTTCTGGCACCAGCTCCTTAGCCAGGTATTAGGCTCCTAAATGTCCCCTTCTCTGATTTTCTGCCTGCTTTCTCATTTCTTCCAGACTGGAAAAATTTCAGAGATGATAATACTGGATCGAAATGAAGCAGTCTTGTCACCTAGCCTGGTGAGGTTTTGTTTTGTTTAGTCTACTGATTTACTGGCTAAGTCATTTGTCCCTATGTGGAGAATAACCTGCATGTCACGTTGCACACCTCAAATGATCCCCTGCATGCAATTGGTGTCCTTTCATGCTGATGTTTCTGGGACACACCTAACTGCAATGGAGGCATGGCTCAGTTCGAGGTGAGTCCTTAAACCTCTAATCATTGAGTCTCTGATTATTAGTACTGTACATGTTCCCTGTTGTCCTTTTTGTTGGTTTTAGTAGTTCAGTGCACCTTTGTGTGCTGCTCTTGGTGAACAGAGCCTTCGATGTGTGTTATGCTAGTTGTTTTAGAAGACAGTACAGCGTACTGATTTGACATTTGAATTGGTTTGATGCCTTCTGTCAATGGTCCTTTAGTGGCAGTTTTATGATTCTTAACCTGTTGCCAGCTCCCTGGTCTGTTTAACATTTGGGGTAGGGGTACTAGCAAAGTGCCTCTTGAAGGTACAGTAAATAAGTCACGTTGTTACCCAGTGGAGGCTGATTTAGTTTGGTATGGAGGCACGCTGTCTGTAGCTGAGAATCTGAGATCCCTAATTATGGAGCATGTTGTACAGTGCCCCACTCTGTAGGTGAAGGCTCTGGTAAAAAGTGTGCCACAATTGTTGCAGTTTATAAGGTCCATAGTGACTTTATTTCTGTGGAGTGAGAAATTGGGTTGGCTGGAGGCAATTTGCCAATGAAAATAAACAGTAACTGATTTTATGCCAAGCTAGATGCCAGGTGTCCTGCCAGGGATTGGCTACTGCCTTGAGCTGTGAACAGTGGAAGGAGTATGCAGATGAAATAGAGGCCAAGGTGTTTTTATTATTCCACCTGCCCTCTTTTTCTACCAGTAGAAGTAGGATTCAAGGACCAGGATGTGGATGAAAAACATTTAACCATTGTTTCTGCTACTTGTAAAAACAATCAACGATGTTCTGCCTTTTAGATGTACCAAGCCCCTGTTACATCAACTACTGTACACATAAAACCAAAGTACACACAGAACCGATAGGATGGAAAGGACACTTGTTGTGTTAATATTTAGGAGGTATGGAGTATGTGTTCCAACAGCTCCTTATGCTGAGAGAGCAGCTCTTGACTGGGTCTGAGTAGAGCAAGTGAGTAGAGAAGTAGCCTCAGTGGAGAAAGAAGCCCAAACTATACTCCAAGGGGGATTCACCCAGGTAGAACTTCTGTCAAGGAATCCCTGCTTTTGTGCCTATCAGAGTCTGCCTTCCAGTGGTGATTGATCTCTCTCTCTCTCCCAGTTGGTGTAGATCAGTGAAGCTCAGCAGACAGCAAGGTTAGGGGCTGGACTGCACTTGGTGTATGCCTCCTAAGGTTGCCATCTGTGTCTGAGCTGTTTCTTCTGGCTGAAAGCTTTCTAATAACTGACCACTATTACAGTAATGGATACAGCAGTTGGTGAAGATCAGTGAAGCTCACCAGACAGTAAGGCTAGGGGCTGGGCCACTCTTGGAGTGTACCTGTTAGGCATGCCTTTTGTGTCTGAACTGTTGCTTTCAGCTGAGAACTTTCTCTTAGCTGGCCACTATTTCAGTAGTGGGTACAGCAGTACAAATGCTGTTTTACATACAGCAGCCAGAAATTCTGGGTAAGTGTTTCAATAGCTCCTTATGCTGAGACAACAGCACTTGGCCGGGTCTGAGCAGAACAAGAGAGGAGATAAGCAGCCTCAGTGGAGAAAGGAGCCCAGACTAGGCCCTTCAAGGGGGAGTCACCCAGGCAAAACTGCTGTCAAGGAATCCCTGCTTTTCAGCCTGTCAGAGTCTGCCTTCCGCGGTGACTGGGCTCTCTCCCACTTGATGAAAATTAGTAAAACATAACAGACAGCAAGGCTAGGGGATGGACCTCAATTGATGTATGCCTCCTAGGGTTGCCCTCTCTGTGTTCTACATCATAAGGTATATAAATAATTATTTCTTCTATAGAAAAAATGTGATTCTTCAGGGTCTGAAATTTCTACCTGTAGGTCACTCCCAAATATCATATCTTTTTAGAATTCCTCTTTTTATGGCTGTGGGCCGAGCCTACAGCCATATCACATTAGCTTCAAAAGAGGTTTCTGTGGAACACGTTTACTTAGTAGTTTTCAGTGTATTCTTCCATAACACTACAAATACCTGTGACAGTTAAAAAATACTCCCTTCTTTCTGTTTAGAATGATAGACACAGAACTCAAAGCTGCTTTTCTCTGAGTGCAAATGTGCACTTACAAACAAATCTAAATATCTTTAAAATATTTAAGGTGTGCAAAAACAACCAGTGTGAAAGATGTTAAGGGAAAAAAGACCTTTCACATGAGGGTAGTCACTAATCTGAATTCTTTATATTTTGTAAAATATGATCTTCCAAATAACCTCATTTTTTTCTCTCTGAGTGAACACAGTAGGAGTCATGCCAAACAAATGTAAATATATTGGAAAGTACACAAGTAAAATGAACATTGTTCAGGACAAAATGACCTTTCAAATGAGGATAGTCACTATTCTGAATTCATTAGATTTTTTTAAATATAGCCATCTGATAGGTGAAAATTATGAAGAAAAATGAAAATTCAGGTAATCAGGTGGCCATAGTTTAAAAATATAATTAGTGCAGCTAAACAACTATGCTTATTTGAAAGATAGTTTTGTCCTGAACAACTTTCATATAATGAGTTATGAGTAACCCCTATACTTTTAGAGATATTTACATTTGTTTGGCATAACTTTTATTGAGTGTCTGACAGCCTGATTTCTGAAACCACTACACTGAGACCAGAACATAAGGTTTCTGTCTTGTCATGTCTAATTTTACAGCAGATGCTGAAGTTATTCTAGCAATGTAGAGCATGTCAATGGTATTCTTTCATTCTTAATATAAACAGAAAAAAAAACATGAAACAAAATGATCTGCTTATTGGGGGCATATTAGGGTCTTTTCAGGATGGGATCATGTTAAATCTTTTCACAAAAAAGCAGCAGATTAATTTTAATAATTATTAGCCAGCAATATCTATATGTGAAGCTGTCACTGACCAGATGGGGGAAGAAGGAAGACACAGAATAAAACAATGCTCACACACAAAGAAGAGTTGGTTGTCTGTGAAACTTTTAGAAGCAAATGGTTTGATTCCTTTTAGGCATCTATGCTGTACCACTGATTTTTTTCTTTTATTATGTCCTCTTTGGCAACTTATACTATTAAAATTCATTAAATGTATGGTTTACTAAATCTTGAGCTTGGGATAAGCTCTTCAATGACTCCTAAATAAGTTTTAAGCCATTCCCTTTATGGGAGGTCAAGACCTGTGCAAAAGATTAAGTCAAATTTCCAAAGTAAAATTTTGGAGAAATAAAAAAGTATGTACAACTAATCTCTTATACATTTTCAACTTTAATATTTGCCCAAAATCAAACACAAAGTTTATACAGTCTTTGTTCTAAAGCAATGGTATTCTGAATCTTACTGGGCATTGATGAACTGACCAAAGAAATGTTTAAATAAAACAAATTGATGACTTCAGGTTTTGGAGGTCATTACAATTGCAAAAGGTCAAATTATGAAACCTTAAATGCCCTCATTAAGACCATTCCTCCTAGTGTGTAATTGTAATGAATTAAAGACATTTGAATATAGACCTGCAATCATACAATCATTGTGATTCATATTTTTAGGATCAGAGGAATGGTGCAAGGCTGCCAAAATTGGGGTGCTCTCACTGCTTCAACACTTCAGTGTGTGTGGATCAAACTAAAAAGAGCAATAATAAAAGCTTCTATCTTCTCAACAAAAATTATATTTTATTATATTTGATTTAACCTGAAAATATAAAATAGTAATAAGGAAGTAAATCAATCAAGATGAGATTTCAGCATTCTCCAACCATACACTGACGCAGGGCCATAATAAAGGTTATTATCTACTTCAAAGCAATTTTGTTATATTTTGATATATTTAATATTCTGTATCTAAGTAGGCACTAGAAAACAAGTTTATTGGATGTTTGGAAACAGGCAAATGCAACCAGACTTGGAAGGAAGTAAAAAGAGAGTATAAGTTGCAGGGGCTAGAAGCAAGTAAAGGAGCTCTCTTGGCCACTCCAATGGGGGCCACCAACTGACACTACTGACTGCTGGTGGGCACTAGTAGCAGAGGAGGAACTGGTCAAGTTCTACAAGCAGTCAGTGTGTAGGTGGAGTAGGCAGATGGCAGGCTGCCTGCCATGGCCTAGCTCTTGTTTTAAATCCCTGGTTGTGCCTGAGTGGTTGTATCAATCAACTTTGCAGCAGCCCTCCATCTGTAGGGATTAAGAGGACTCAGTTTAGCTTTCCTGTTGTATTCAGGCAGGCTTGAGTTCCATTACAGCAACAGGTCTGACTGCAGCCTCGGGCCCCCAACTCTGATACTTGTAAAGGACTGACCACTTGAGAACAAGGGATCTTCATTTCTTGCAAAGGAAGATGGAAGGGTAGCAGTTGGGGTTCATTTGTGTGTCAGGGCAGGCAGACAGGGGGGCTAATTGGGTTTGGAGGAGTGCTTTAAGTGTAATGATTGCATGTGTCTGAACTGTTGTGGATTGCATGGGCATAGGCAGGGGTGCTGAGGGTGTTCAAACACCCACCCCCCCACGGAATTACCTCAGACATTTTCAAATTCTTGTATTTTATTTTCAGGTTGCCTCAGGCTCAGCTGCTAAAACACTCAGTGTCTCAGCAATCTCCATAGCGGCTGGAGCTAGCTGCAACACAATGTGCATACATGGGACCATAGATCTCTAGGGGAAATGGAGACAATCTCAACAGAAAGAGCAGGAGAAGCCTGGTGAGACAGACTAGTGAGCATGCTGCTGTGATGTGTCATCTGTACAGTGCTGAGCAAGTTGTGGTGTCCTGTTCACTGTGGTGGTGGTGGTAGAGTAGGATGATGTGCTGCTCTTCTCTAGCTTCAGTTGAACTTTGGGAAAACTTGAAGTATTGTCTACACAGAATGAACAGACCCATCTGGGGCTGAGCTGTGAGTAACCCTCAGTGCATCTTTTTGACTGTACTAGATGCTGAATGGACTTGTGGTGTGGTCTGAAGAGAAGACAGGAGAGGTTGAGGAAAAATCTGCCCTGGCCAAGAGGGCTGTAGTCCTGTCTTGGGAAGAGAGCAACTGTAAAGGCAAGTCAACAGAAGGCTGATCAGCAGAAAAGTGGTGAGTGGACAAAAGAATAAAAATTGATTTGTGGGAGAGGACTTCTCTCATTCAGAGAGGTGGTGAGGGACATTGGTACCATCTCCCAGGGCAACCCACTCATTACATCTCAACCCAACCGATGTTCTGCCCAACTTGAAGCTTATCATGTGGGGTGGGAAAAGGTGTGGAAAGACAGATATCTGACTGACATCTTTGTCTCTGGCTGTTGCAGAGTGCTCACATGTGCAAAGGTGGAATGGGGTTAGGAGTACTCTCTATATGCAGAGGTGGTATGGTGGTAGAGAAGGAGTAATACAAATGTGTGGATGTGTCCCCATGTGTAGGAGTGGGATGGATGGGGAGCAATGCTCCCCATGTAGGGGCCATGGGATGAAGGGTAGATTCCTCCCCAAGTACAGAGTCGATATGAAGTAGGAGGAAAGTTCCCCATGTGTGGAGGTTGCCTAGAGGGGGAGGAATGCTCCCTATGTGCAGGAGGTGGTATGCAGTGGGAGAAGTGGTCTCCATGTGGGGGAGGTGAGATGTAGTGGGAGAAGCACTGGAGGGCTCAGGGATGAGTGCTCACAATGTATGGAGGTGAAGCAATGATACCTATGTGTGGAGATGGAATGGATGGAAGAGTGATTTCCATGTTCAAGTTCAAGTTTATTGTGAAGGGATAAAATCCATTGAGCAAGCTAATTTGCAAGGAGGTCCCTTGTACAAGCAATGATTAAGACAATACATGGTGTGAAATACAACAAGTAAGGACACTTAATATAAATTAAAATAAAGCAACTTTCTTTACATTGGTATAGCCACTATATATAATGTTGCATTCAACATGGATTGAGACCATTTATGATTACATAAGACACTATGTCCACCATGTGGAAGAGGGCTGGAGAAGGAGAATTGCTCCCCATATGCAAAGAAGGCATGGAGCGAGAGGAGTGCTCTCTATGTGCAAATGTGTAATGGAGGGGGAGGAGTGCTCCCCATGTGTGGAGGAGGAATGGGGGCAGTCGCTCAATGGCCACCATCCTCGACCCAACTCCAGCCTGTGTGTGAAACCTTTTGGAATGGGCACAGTTTATGATGGGGCAGATGTGCAATCCACATCTCTTCTCTGGCTGCTGTAATGTATTGGGTTATTAGGTGGGGGTGCAAGAGGGGGGCACCAGTCACTCAGGAGCACCCACTGTATCCTACCCCCCACCCACCCAGCAGAGTGGGAAGAGTTGTGTAGGGACAGATACAAGATCCACATTTTTATATCTCAGTACCTCAGAGTGCTCTCCATGGGTAGATCACTTTAGGGGGGAGAGTCTCTGGCTGAAGCAAAGTGTTCTACAAGTGTAGAGGTGTGGCATAGGGTGAGGAAGTACCAGCCACCCAAAGCCCACTCTAATCTTCATGCTAGCTCTGGCGAAGCAGGTATGGGTATGAAGAGGCTGATGTGCAACTTGCATCTCTATCCCTGTCTGCTGCAGGCTGCTGCCCTTGTGTGGAAGTGGGATGGGGAGCTGGGGCATCATTCTTACAGAGCCACCTGCCTGGAGCCCACCCCCTGGCTCTGTCTGTGTGCTTCTTTTGTGCAGTGGTGGAATAGATGCACCAAATGTTTTTTACACTGTGTCATTCCTGGTCTCAATCTCTCTTTCTCTCTCTCTCTATCTCTCTCTCAATCTCTAACATCCACTCCTCCATGGTGAAAAAAAGACTTTGCAGCACTGCTCTTTGTCCCAGTCATGGCGCTCTTGCTGCTACTTTCTCAGCCTTTCTATATGTGCTGTCTGCTTCCACTGAGCTTCAGAAAGACAGAGAGTCAAACTGACAGCAAGGTGCTGGAAGAGTGAGCAGAAATAAAATGGAGGGCAACCAAGCTCAGGTGCACACTGTACTCCACTTCTCTGTTTGGTGAGGGGGGAGTTGACACCATCTCTGACTGGAACAGACTGGGCCTGCACATATATGCCACACTAGAAGAGGTTCTCACTGTTGCTGTGTCTCTCTGGTGGTGGTAGAGTTGGGGGGGAGGGAGTAGACACTGCTAGGGGACAGGCTACACATTTAAATGAATGTTTGTTCAGGTGCAGGTCTGTGAGCCACTGGTCACTCTGGTTATGGTCACTACATTGCACTGCCCCAATTTCACACTGCCAAGGTGGTGCTGCAATTGTGGCAGCCTTTCAACTGGTGATCACATTCCACTTACTCACCACATCTCAGCATGTTGCTGTCACTGTTTGGGGTCTCTTTCTCTCTGCTCTGTCCCTGACACTGGTGACACTCACCACCTCTTTCAATCCTGCACTCTCTTTCAGGAGTGGGGGTGCTGCTGCATCATCTCCTTCTCGGTGTCTGTCCCTGCAGCCTGTGTGTCTCTTTCTCCCTTGCATCCAGGTTTGAGCTACAGCTCTGCAGGCAATGCTGCCTCACTTCTCAACACTCTTGCTCCTTGCATTGTTCAGTGGGGTGGTGGACACACTGAGGCAACATGGACACTAGCAGGTCCACGGGGTGTGTCAGTGGGTACCATCACAGAGAGCAATGTTTAGGCTGGGAATTGTAGCACACATGACTCACTGGAGAGAGAAGAGTTCAGGGACAAGAGCATGCAACATCATTCACACAGAGACACAAACAAGTTCAATGCAGAAATCTATCTGGGGAAGGATAATAATATTTATTTGTTCTTTACTGCTAGGACTGTTTACTGCTTATGGCACTGAGAGTGGGGATGCAGTGTATGGCTGAGCACTCGGACATCTGCAGGACTGGTGGAGAGACAAGCAATAATATCAGTAAGGGCATGAATAAAAAAGGAATAAAGCACGCTCATTCGAGCACTTTATTTCAACTAGAGAACGGGTTCCATCTGTGAAACTGTGACTAGTGTCAAAGTCTGGTTGCATGCTCATTGGTCTGTCTGGGATGAGCCCACTGTAGATTGCTGTGCATTGGAGTCATCGCTGACACACCTCTGAAATGTCATTCTTTCACAAGATGTTTCTTGCACACATGCAAGGAAACATAAAAAAAAACTATAGAATTTAGATTAGTGACTACCCTCATTTGAAAGACATTTTTATCGTGAACACAAAAATGTAAAATAATGCACTTAGGGTACAGAAATCCAGGGGCAGAGTACACATGGGTGGAGTGGTATTGATAACACTATGATTGCACACCTTCCCCCAAAAAAGAGCTTATACATACAGTTGATTACTGTTTAACAATCTTTTGCATCTATGGCTGCCACTGTATATGTGATGCAAACCCATAGTGATGTACTGACTCAAAGCAAAAAGGGTGTGTGTGGAGGCCATAACTGACTCCTTGTTTTTGTGTTAAAGGGGTCAGTTTCTTTACAGGAAAATCAAGGAAAGGCAGCATTTCTAAAATGTGCAGACGAACATGGGGACAACTTTTTTCCAGAGCATACCACCACCAGCAGCTAGCACTGCAAGACTGCTACTACCCTGCCTAATACAATCAGTGGAAAACCAGAAATAGTCTATCAGCACTGAAATCAATATAGTTAAGGTACATTTGTAAGAAATTAATGCTTAGAAAAGAATGAGAACGTGACTGTGATGATGAGCAAGTCCCAGACCAGATCTCTAGTTTGTTAATAGGCTCCTCCTAAATTGGATTTGTATGACTGTATGAGCCAAGCTCCACAGATGTTATGCCATCTTCAGATTTGTATAACAGCACTGTTGAAGTACCTAACTGGACCACTGTCTGATGTGCTAGCACAGTGCTCTGACAAAGTTTTCAGTGATTCTGTTTATTATTGCTTACTGCTGACTGCGGTGTAGCAAAAGCACTGCATATTCTTTTCCACACTCATGCCACTCCTAAAAGCTGTCCACAGCCATAACGGCTCTGACCAGAGTTTGTTTATGATATCATAGTTCTCAGACTGGGTACTGTCCCTATTGTTGTATGCTAGTTGAGACTTATTGTCAAATATGGTACAATATGTGTAGTCCATTATTGTCTCGGCCACTGGCAGACTCTGGTGACTGATCCAAAATTCATTACTTTTGTCAGTCAGTATCACCAGTTGGACCCAAGTGTTTTTATATATTTAATATCATTAAGAGTGCCTTGGGACCCATTCAAAAGTATTTTGGTACACTTTAGTATTATCAGTCTGATCTAGTTTTCTTTTCTTTTTTTTATGTTTAGCACCCTTAAGAGTGATAGAACTTTTTTGCATTCAGCACCCAAACTAGATACCCCCACTCCAAGAGCTTGAAGTGCCTGCAACCATCACTACTTATAATTTTGCATCTCTTTTAGTGTCTGTTTCTCAGCATATTTTGTGTTGCATTGCCAATCATTTTAAAAGGTGGACATGTCTTCCATTTCAACAGCTATTGTTCATCTTCCTTTGCTGGTACTGGCATTTCAGTTTCCTGTTTGACTGCTGGATCTTTTGGATGAACAAACAAATCCCACCACGAACATGAACTGAGACAGAGGAGCAAGTCATGATGTATAGACAGACCACAGAATGAAGGTACAGCGTGCACATAGTGTTTCATTAGCAGCACAAGAAAAACAAATTACAAAACTGTAAACTATCAGATGACATCAGAAAGGCAAACAGATTTGGTAGCTACTTTGCATCACTTGCAAATAGTAAGTTTAGCAAAGTCTTTTTCACTTCATATCTGTTCTAAAATGTCTTGCTTGCATCAAAATGGTAGATCCCCTTTCTAAGCAGTAGGAAATAATACCTTGCAACATTGGGCTAAAGGAAAAATAAAGTTAAGATTTGTGAAAGCATATGCTGTGGAGTGTGCTTTGATTTGTGTGTGAATTCCTAGTGCCTTCTTCCCTTTGTTTGCTCTTGGAAGTTTTTTTTTCTAAATGTGCCTGCTAATTTAATTGCCCATGAATATCTCCAAGTATAATTATTTTATTACTCTTCTTTTTCCTAAAATTCCTCTTGTCCCATGTGAAAGTGATGCATCTAGGACCATTGAGTCATAGTGCCTGATTTTAAAAGCACCCTTAGAGTGACATCAGTTGTGTTGATCTAGGGCTGCAGCAAATACCGGGTGCATCAGGGACCCTATGCCCAATTTTATAAAACAGGGGGTCCCTGTAAAAAGAGACCTAGGAGTTGCTGCTGCTGCAGGCTTATGCCAAATATCTGGCACACTTGAAAGGTTTGACTCAGAGTCCCCCACCCCATCCCAACCAGTGCAACACTAAAGGGGCTGTAAAGGTTGTGGGGTGAATTGCTAGATTCACTAACATTATTCTGATTTACAGCTTCAGAGGTGGGGTACATCCAGCAGACCAGACCTGAGTTTGATTCTCACAACCTCCACTTGCATACTGTGTGACTCTGAGTAAGTCATTTAACCACCCAGAGCTCCCAGGTTGCCCCTGAATAGAGGCGATTGTGCCTAGTGGGCCTTACCCAGTTACCAAAGACTAAAAAAAAAAATAAAAAAAAAAGTAGTTTGAGACACAGTGCAGGCCTGGACCTTCTGTTATTTCAGACCAGTCACTCTCTGGGGTTAACACATGCACACTGACTCTATCTGGACATTGTAGCACCCCCAGTTGGGGAATCATTGTCTCACATCATCATGATTATCAGCATCAACTTTTATTTATTATAGCTCAGATTTCATTGTGAGTCATTGCACTTTCCATACAATATAAATATCACCAAAATTACAACTCTAGATTAAAATACAAGTTACATATATATATATATATATATATTCATGGCAAAAAAATCCATTTAATGCATCATTTAGGGTTGTTTCACAGCAACAAAAGCAAGGAAATTTGGTGTTAGGGTTGAAAACCATAACTCTGAATTCATCCCCCTCAGCATCACACACACACAGACACACACACACACAGACACACACACACGTATGCAAGTATGGGGGAGAACCAAGGCAACACGACCAATGACAGACAACCAGCAGCAGGTGACAGAAATAACAAACAATTGTCTAAATGTACCACAAGACATCCCCACCCACCTGACCAGGTACTGCATGCTCAGTGGAGATCAACAGCAAAACTGAGGCCATGTACACCAAACACACATCCCCGATTGCAGCTGCACACAACGTCCATAGGCTCAAACAGTAACTTAATAGTTGCCTGCTGCACCGCAAAGAGAGACAACAATTTTTCTTGTCCCTCCCGCAGCGCAGCAGTTTCTGCTTTAATGCTATCAATTTTTTCCTTGAGCCTGCGGACACAGCAGCAGTGGACAGTGCATGTCTCTTCATGCTCTTGTTCTGTAAAGTAACAAAAGAAAATCCATTAATATGCAATTGAAAATATTCAGCTTTCTCTCTTGGGTTTCATCTAATAATGTTATGTTCTTTGCCTGCATATTTTTTAAGTAGACATAGATCTCTATTGTTAGGAATATATATATAACTGGAAATTCTTACAATTGACTCTTGCTAGTCTATATATCATATCACTCACATGTGATGTATTATAAGAAAATTACTTCTCTGACCTTTCAGAAGTAGTGCATCTGCTACTTAAATATAATATATTACCTTCTTTGTCATATTATTGATTCATATAACGATTGATAATGGTGTATATCACAGTAAGGAACAGAACACATGTAAATGCTTTATACTGTTAATTCTGTGCAACTACCACAATGTACACGTACTGTTTCTAGCACAGAAGTTCTTAATATTACATGTGTGTTGTATACTCTGGCACTGCAATGTCAGTCAGCACATATTAGTTAATCTTCTGTACAACAATTTCTGTCACATAGCAGCAAGTTAGAATACCTTTTGTGCTGTATCTATCTACAACAAACATTTAAAAAACATCTTCTACTGATCGTAAACATGGTATCTTACAACTAATATTTTGGATTTAAAAATCAGACTTCTCAGTTGTTTCACCAAGTCTTTCAATAAGACATGACCTGTATACATATTAAGTAACAAAATATCCAAACAATCAATACAATAAAACATACTTGTTTTTCTTCAGAACGTAACATATAAGAATATAAAGCAACAATAAATGTTCTAACTACTACTTAGAATTATATACAGAGGCCCAGATACTGAAAAGAGTTGCGCATGGCACAACAGTGTTGCACCATGCACAACCCACTGATGCGTCCCAGTTCAATATTTAAAAGGGGAAAGTGCACCTGCACAAATCCCAATGCACTGGGACACATCAGTAAGTTATGCAGGCACACGTGGGGCGGCGTGCACATGCATAAACTGTACAGCCTGATATTCAGCCAGGCCATGCAAAGTCATGCAGGCACAACCCCTACCTGCACTTGCAGAAGGTTATGGTGAAAAAAAGGAACAAGTCAAGGGCCACCCACAGGTGAGCTGCCACATTACAGGGTGCAACACAGCAGCTGCCACCTGTGGGTGGCCCTAAACTTGTTCCTGCCACACCTGGTGGTACCCCCCATGCCCCGATCATGGGCTGAAGTGTGTCCCTCCAGTACCTGATCACATGCATAATATAAAGGATCCCCCCAACCCCCAAGTAGCCTGATCACATGCATATTGTAAAGGTCCCCCCCTAGTAGCCCTATCACGGACATAATATAAAGGTTCCCCCACTCCCCGAGTAGCCCGATCGCAGGCATATTGTAAAGGTCCCCCCCAGTAGCCTGATTGCGGGCATAATATAAAGATTCCCCCACCACCTGAGTAGCCCGATTGCCGGTCATATTGTAAAGATCCTCCACCTCCCGAGTAGCCCAGTCGTGGGTGGCATCCTCATCCCCCACATGCAGAATACATGGTGACCTAATGGCCGCCTACACTTCCCACCCATGCAGCCCCATCACCCTGCTCCCTCATCAGGTGGAGGCAGCAGCACCCCACCTGCATGCCGCCCCACCACTCGGTGACTGACAGCTTGGTAGGGCTGCACGCCCATTGGTTCAGAGCATGAGCTAATGAGCGTGCAGCCCATACTGTAAAAGGCAGTCCAGATATGTGAATGAATATGTGCATTCATTCATTCACATATCTGGACTGCCTTATACAAAATGGGCTGCACACCCATTGACTCATGCTCTGAACCAATGGGCATGCAGCCCTACTGAGCTGTCAGTCGGCGGGCGGTGGGGTGGCAGGTGGGTGTGCTGCCACCCACTGGCTGACAGAGGGGAGTGAGGAGGTGGTGGGCTCTGTGGGCAGAAGGGGTGGGGGACCACTAGATCACTAGGGTTTCTGGACATGGGTGGGTGAGGATGCCGCCCGCGATCAGGCTGCTTGGGGGAGTGGGAACTTTATATCCTCCCGTGGCCGGAGCTACTTTGGGGAGATCTTTACAATATGCCCATGATCAGGATACTCGGGGTGGGGGGAACCTTTACATTATGCCCACGATTGGCCTACTCGGGGGAACCTTTACATTATGCCCCGTGATCGGGCTTCTGGGGAGAATGCTGTGCTTTCAGTATTCGGGCTATGGGGGAGATACTATAATGCCCATGATCAGGCTACAGGGGGCGTCAGTCCCCGACGGCTGCTGCCTTGCATGGCATCAGGTGCAAATCATCGGGGATTGGCACACCTGCATGCTAATGTTTTGTATATGGCACTATAATTAGATGCAAATGGCCCCCCGTGCACCTTGCATAAATTATTGCCCCATTTGCCTGTCAACCTTAGAATATTGCAGGTGTTCCACATGGTGGAATGGAACTTGCACCACCGCATCTCAATGCTCCACTCTGACCACTTGCGCTGGTGCAGTTCCACTGTGCAATGCACAGTGGGTGTGGCTAGAGTGCGATATTGAAAAAAGTTGTGCCATAGCGAAACTCTGTTGAATATCACCCTGGCCACACCCCTGTGCAACTATTGTGTGGGGCACAGGGGCTTGTGCCAAAGAATGGCATAGTTTGAATATCTGGGCCAGAGTCTGTGTCTCTCAGAATCTTACCCTTGTTTTACTATAAAAAAATCAATCAGGCACAATTCAAACAGTGCAAATTTTAAGATGCAGTTATCAGTTTGTGGTACACATCACAGACTAGATACTGATGTCTAACCCTGACATAATACTGATCATGAACAACATGCTGAAACTTGTGATCATTGTGCATTCACTTACTATATACTTACACAATATACCATGAGAGGATATTGCTGATGCCAGCATTTACCCACAACCTAGGGTGTTCTTTGGCCACGAGGCAGAGCCGAGTGTCCACAATACACCAGGTGTGGGTGAATGATGGCATCACCAGCATCCTCAAGTGGCATATTGCAATTATACAATGAACTCTTTTTTTGCGCACATGCAAAGCAATAAACAAGTAATTTGTTCCACTTATCAAATTTTAGTGTGGTTACTGTTGCACTGCAAAAAAATACTCCCCAAATTGCTAGACAACCCTGCTACCGAGGATCAGCACTTTTCCTTCATGATTCTCAATAACAGTACATTTTTTGCGTTCCTGGTTGTGAGTGAAGAGCCACTTGACGTGCTGAAAAGGTGATGGAGACTACATTGCAGGCATAGTTGTGTTGTGCTGCATTTGTTGGAGTCTGCTCTTTTTATTTTTTTTCTCTGTCAATGCAAATGAGGTATTTATATATTTTTTTTCAGACTGATATTATTTATTTTGTGATGCAGGTGTGTATGCAAGTATAAATATAAAGACATATTGACCAAGATGGGCTTTCATACTGATTTACAGATACAGCTGGCTCAAGATGCTGTCTGGCATCTTAGTTTGTGAAGTGTTAAACTTTTGTAACTCAAGTTTGTTTGTGTTTTGTAGTTTGCTGCAGTACACGGCACCTTAGCAGGGTTCAATATGTAATTTTTGTTTTGCAAAGTCAGTGCATGGATGAATTTTACAGATACAGGTGCCTGTCAGCTCTTCCTGTAGTGTGATTGCAGCTTTACAGTGGGACAGGAGTGCCATGTAGCCAATGAGATAAAAGTATGTATACTAGATTTCTAGTCCCATTCTATTATGGAATATAACTTCTTCTAAAAATGCACTTATAATATTGTAACTGTGTACTTGTGATGTAATACTTACATTCTGCAGTACCAGTCTCCTCCTGCTTCACCTGCACCACTGGTCTTGCTACAGCTGTCGTGGTCACTATAAAAATTATAAAAACTTTATTTAATTATCATAATTAAAATATTTCAGTATCTAACAAAACTTTTACTTTATTACATCCAGATCATGTTCTGTTATACTGCCATGCAACTATATGAAACAATTCTAAATGTCACAGTGTTTTACATCTTAAAAGTATTAATATTAAAACTGCATTGCACCAAATGACCAGAATATTCACAGTTTGTCACATAGTGGTACAAGCCGTGCTGCAGTAGTACTGTGGTGAGCCCAAAAAGTAAAAACAGCTATATGCAACGATGCTGCGTCATGGTCAGTACAATAGAATTTGACACCTTTGCCACCCCATGTCCAACAGCAGACCAAACATGATATACTTAACCCTGGAGGTACACTGGACCCTTATCATTGCGTTATTGTTACCTTAATGGATAAATCATGATGCCTGTTTTCCCAGTACCTGCATGCACACCGATTCCTGTCAATGCAATGAGCCAGTACACTGGTCAATACTAGTACTCCCTCTACCTACCCTACCACTGTGACATGATAACCTCCTCCTTCCCGCAGTCAGCAGTAGAGACCAGCTCCCCATCTGCAAAGCAGCTACACACCCAATGACTGATAGCATAGAGTGTGTCTGTACTCCAATAGCTGAACAATATGCCCCCACTGACCGAACACACTATAGTATACTACACAGTTCTAATATGTTAATAAATAGTTTCATTAACACATTGGGACTGTCCACTACACTACATTCAACACACATGTTGCCCCACACTGTGTACTAATCTATTTACAGTCATACTGTATGGTGTCAGTGTGAGGTCAACCAGGTGGCTTGGAGGTTCTGAACTGCTGACCAACACTCAGGGACATGTAGTGGGGTGTTAGCTGTAACTGTCTCAGTTGGAAGACTGGTACTGCTATACACCACAGTAATGTGTCAGCATATTAACCACAATTGGGCTGGATGCAACCAGTATGCCACTAGGGGAGCTGATTAATCCATGAAACACATGATTTGCTTTTCGCAAGGATGCAGTGTACAACCCATGTTATAAAAATATCATTAAACGACCAGAATAGTGCAACATACATGTGCAGTAGTCTACCAGGGATATATTAAGATCAGTAGAGCAAAAATTGGCTTCAGATAGATTGACTGGACCACCAGGGATATAAACTGATCCATAGCCTGGTATTTGGCATGTAGGGGGAAGGAGGGAGTGTATAATGGCGACACACAATAGCACCAGAGATCAGACCGCTGTGACAGCCAGCAGCTACTGTGTTGCATGGTGCAATACAGCACCAGACCTATGTTTGAGCAGCCATTGTTCCTTTTTTGTTTTACTCTACTCTGTGTGACACAAATAGGAATTGCACCTGCATATGTTTACCACATGCTGGTCTCCATACAGAGATGTGCAGAGTACGTACGTGCACAATCACCTTAACTTATGTCACATACCTTAATAATGTTCATGGTGCATCAGATTTTGTGTACTGCATAATACCTTTTTGAATATCGCACTGGGATGCATCAGTGGGTTACGCATGTTGCACAGAAAAGTTATACATGTATATCTCACTGTGACCATGCCATTACACAGCTACACCAGATGTGTGGCACACAAGAACATAACAGTGATGTGCACTGTCGGTGAACACCTGCATGATGAAGCTGTCACTGTGTTTTCTGCTGTCATCACAAGTCTCCTACTCACCATATTCACTGCTGTTCTGACACACCACTACCATGTTGCTACTCTACTGCCTGTTCTGTAGTGTACCTTTCACAACAGTACAACAGTTGCACTTTGTTAGGTCGTCAGTGCTCATTATAGACCTAGAGAAAACTATTCACTCTCTGTTCCTCAAAGTTTAAAGAGTTTTGCTAATATCGTACACAACAAGTACTCATAGGAGGCAGTCCACATTATTAATTGAAGTGTCTTCTTACCGTCTGACTCCACAAAGATAACGCTTTCTGAGTCAGAGTCTACAGCCTCCGCAGCTTCTGTCTGTGCTGGGACTACCTCGGCAACTGCTGGGGGGGGGGCACCTCTGATGACCTGTGTAATTAACATAAAAAGGAGAATTAGTAACTGTGTCATTCGAATAATCAGTTGTTTAATCAAGCTTTTTATTAATTATTGACACATATCTGTTACCAAACATGTCCCTTGATCAAGTTTTGTGTAGCTATGGTACAGCCATGATAAGTTTCAAATGTATTATTATGAATATTATAACTGGACAACTAAATAATTAATGTAAATATTTATCACTTCAAAAGTGATACTTATATGATAACCATTGTTCTTCCATTGAATAGCCACTGTGTACTCACTACACACTAGCATATGACAACAATTGAAGATATAGGGAGGGATATTCAAAAGGGTTGCGCCATGCGCAATAGGGTTGCGCATGCGCAAGTCCGAAATTGCGCCATTCTGCGATATTCAGCAGGAGGCAGTTGCGCCACTGAAAACAGGCTGAGCAACAGCGCAATGCAAATGAAGGAATGTGCAACCGAAGGGGGTGGACCCATGCATAAACAGTGCAATGCGATATTCAAAGACTTGTGCAATGCGCAACAGCGGATGAGCTGGAAGGTGCGCCATGCCGGAAATGAGCCAAAATAAAAAGGCTCAAGGAAGAGGCACAAGAACGCTACAGGAAAGCCACATGAGGTAGGGAGAAACCGAGTGTGACAGTGAAAAGTGCAGGCCAGGGAGTGCACAGGAGAGGAGAGGGACAAGGGAGGGTGTGTTGGGCCACAGACTGCAGGGCCAGTAGGTGTACCCGGTGCAGTGGAGGTAGCAGGCAGGACAGCGGGGGTAGCACAGCAAGAACAGCCAGGGGGGAAACACAAGCCAGGGACATGGACAGTGCCAGCTTCCACATGGAAGCTGTAATGAGGGGGGTGAGAAGGCATGCTGCAGGGGGACGTGGCCGTGGAAGGGCCCATCTGCGGTACACCCCCAACAGGCAGTACCATGCCCACATCAGCTTTAATCTGTACACGGATGTTGAGATCGTGGGCCGGTACTGCCTGAACAGGGCAATACTGAGGCGGCTCTGTGAGCTGTGCAGTGATGTGATGAAGGCACCCTCACAATGGAGTCACGGTCTGTCAGTGGAGACAAAGGTAACAGCCTGCATGTGCCTGCTCACCACGGGTACCTTCCAGAGGCCGACCGAGGACACCACAGGCATAACACAGTCAGCCACGTCACGCATCCTCACCCAATTCCTCTGCGCACTGCTGCCACATGCTGCGGAGTACATCCATTTCCCCAGCACCGTGGCAGAGCATACAGCAAACATGCAGGAGTTCCACAGGGTAGCACGTATGCCTGGTGTGCTAGGGGCAATAGACTGCACCCATGTGGCTAGTTGCATACCACCTGGCCCCGAGGGGGCTGCATACAGGAACAGGAAGGGTTTTTCGAGTGTCATCTGCCAGGTGGTGTGCAATGCCAGTGGGCACATAATCAATGTCTGTGCCACACACCCTGGCAGAGCACGTGATGCCTTCATATGGTATCAGTCCACACTGTGCCATCGATTCGAGAGTGGGGACATCCCCACAGGCCACCTAGTGGGTGAGTACACATGTAGGAAGTTCATACTTGGGCCAAGGGTGGGAATGCCACAGGTGCCATGGTAATGGCACACAGGGATATGGGCATTATGGACCTGAACATGATACTTATCACTACTATCTCCACACAGGTGACAGCGGATACCAACTCCGTCCCTGGCTGCTCAGACCGTACCGGTGCCTCATGACCCCATCGCAGCAACGCTATAATGAGGCACACTCCGCCACATGCAACATCATCGAGCGGGTGTTTGGGATGCTTAAGGCACGCTTCCGATGCCTAGACACCTCCAGCAGTGCCCTACAGTACAGCCCCTCAAAGGCCTGTGGGATATTCCTGGCCTGTTGTATCCTGCACAACATGGCCAAAGACCGTGGGATAGCCATACAGTTTGAGGAGGGGGACAGTGATGGGGATGCCAGTGACGCTAGTGAAGATGGTGATGAGCAGCCCCCCCTTGGACAGCGGGATCCCCAACTGATCCGGCAGGCCCAGCTGCACAGGGACACCATAGCGGAGGAGCATTTTGCACCACACAGGTAAGTCAAGGAGCCATGTGCAACCAACACTGTCTAGGCGCAACCCACAGGCACACAGGGTAACACACCAGGGGTGCATGATGGCAAGGGGAGTGGAAGGGTTCAGGCACACAAACATATCATCAGGGAGGGTTGAACAGTCATCTGGACACACACACACACACACACACACACACACACACACACCAGGCACAAAGCGTACACGGGCAGGTGCACAGCAGAGCAGGAACAGACATGCAAACACACAGTTCAATGGAACACCCCCACCACCTGTACTGTCCAAGTACATGTGTCAGATGCTGGGCACCCTTGCACCTTGGTGTACAGTACAATGCAGAGCATCATCATGCACATGCACCTTTGGACAGCAGTTGGGTGGGTGTGCGAGTGTCTGTGTGTGTCAGCGTGGGCAGGGCACCCACCAGTGCACTGCCCACCACTGACAGAGCATTGCACACAGGGCAGCATCAGGCAGGGGCCGCACTGGGACACAGGGTCACTAGGTGGCACTGTGCCATGGCCACCTCAGATGCGGGGTGGCCCTCCGTGACCCAACAGCATTAACAGGTTGATCATGGGCCCACAAGAGGTGGCACCCGATGGACCACCAGGGTCCCACTGCATGGTCGTGACGATGTCCGCTGAAGTGTGCAGCATGCGTATACCTGCACCAGGTGTGCCGGGATGCCCACAACAAACCAGCGTCGACGGGCTGGGTGTCGCGCGGCGCGGGAATGGGGAGTGGAGTGCAAGCTGTGTGGGGTGTGCGGTACAGGGGCACCTGACTGTGAGCCCAATGCGGCCACGACAGAGACCACTGCCTGGGTCAGCCTGTCAATGGCAGCGGTCACATTCGTCCGCAATCTGACCATCTCTGAAAGGATCAAAGCATTGTCCCTGCTGTGCCACTCCACAGCCATGCACAGTGCCTCCACGGACATTGCCAGCCCACCTCTGCTGCTGCACTGATTCCCACAGCAGGCAGGTGTGCTCATCAAATTGGTCCTCTGCCACATCGGCATCCTGTCCCCTAGGGTATGGAAGGTCCTGATGCTCAACACCCCTTGAGGGTTGGCGCTGTCCACCAGGACCAGGCATGGGCATGTCAACAGGCGGTGTGCATGTGCCACCGCTGGACCCTGTAGCCCCAGACCTGGTGGGTGACTGCTGCTGCTGCCTCCTCCAACTGCTGTGCCCCAGGGACCACTAGTTCCACTGCTGTGGCCACAACAGTGCCAGAGACCTGCACAGACACCGGTGCTGCCCCACTGGTGCTGACAGGCATAGCCTGGGACTGTGCTGATGTGCTGGCACACACGTTGGAACCAGCTAGGTCCAGGGGCAAGTGTTGGCCTGCTGTGTGTCCGTTATGGGACACACACATGTCACTGCCCATTGCAGTCCTTGCATCATCAATGGTGCAGGTACGTGCAACAGCCACAGTCACAGCGTGCTGGCATGCTTGCATGCCAGACTGCTGAGACACAGGCTGTGCACCCCCCACACCTGACTCACCCACAACAGAGGTGGCAGCCAGGCATGCATGCTGGTGCAGTGCAAGCTGGCTGACGACAGAGGTGGATGGACCCTCCTCCAACTCTGGCAGGTCTTCCTCACTGCATGGTCCCACCACCACCATCCCCTGCAGATGAACAGGATCTGTAACAGAGAGTGAGGACATGTTAGAGCATGTGATCAACCTCCCCCCCCAACACCACCACCATGTCATACCGTGCAGTGATGGGCTTCCACCTGTCTGGAATCCACCTCCTGGTACGCCCTCTATAGCACTCCACTGCATTGCTGAAGCCAGTCGGTCCTCAGCCGGGGTCAGCTCCGCCACCGCTGGCTGGCCCCCACCTGTGCCAGCGAGTGCCGCCCTGAGGGCTGCCACCTTCTCCTTCACCCTTCTGCGGTCTGTCCCTACCTTCTTTTGCATTCCTGCACGGAGGCTGGTGGCTTCCCTTGCAGGTTCACTGCAAAGCTACCCCTCCCATGCAGCCGCATGGGCCTGAAAGGGTGCCATGCCATCCACTAGTAGTGGCTCCTCTTCCAGGTAGGCCTGGAAGGTGCCCCTGTCATCTCGCCATGGTGAAGTTGGGCCTCCTCCTTCACCCACATCCTCACCCTCACCTTGGCTCTGCTCGGTCATGTAGGGTCTTTATGGATGAAGTGGACACCTGTCACTGTGCAGTCTGGCGTTATCCATGACCATTGGCAGAACATCCACACACATGCAACTCACCTCTCACCTGCAGTACCCGGTCTGGCCCAAGCGCGGCCTGCTCATTATGCCAAGGCACAATGCATGCAGAGTGGTGGCTCAGCACAATGACATGCTAATCGTGCCACTGTGCCTTTGAATGGCTGATCAGATGATTTGCATGTGTCAGCTGAATATCGCGCCATTGCTCTTTGCGCAATACGGTTGAGCCGGCTGAGCCAATGGCGCATTTCTGTGACTGCGTAGTACACCACATTGCACATGCCCAGGTAGCTTATGCAGGCGTCTGCTGTGCTAATGACGTGCTGTGTGCGATCAGCAATACAGGACCCAGACACCATTGTGCCAGTGGCGCTACAGCACTGGTCACCATTTGGCGATGTGGCACAACTGTGCAATAGTCCACTGTGGCACTGGCATGCAGGTGACTGATCGCGCAGGATGTGTAGATGTCCGATGGTGCTGTGCGTGGCCTTGCACCACTGACCCATGACCTTTTGCCCGACCTTTGCCCCCTGGTGCTGTACGTCTGGCATGTGTATGGCTCTATCACGCTGTTGGTGGTGACAGTAGCGATGTGAACCAATGGCGTCACTCTGAACAACCACGATAGGCACTGCTGGGTTATGCACAACATTTCCAAGTGGGGTTGCAGCTGAAGAGCACCATATTGCCACTGTACAGCTTGAGAATGGCACGCAGGAAGCTCCACAATGGGGGCCTTGGAGTTGTAAACCAGTGGCTGTGGTGGAGCCTCCCGTGGCACACTGTTTGGGGAGTGCCCTGCAGGTGCACACCCATGTGTGACAGCAGGTCGCCACTGCCCTGGAGCAGGCCACTGGGCAGAGGAGGACCCCTGAGCAGTGCAGGCACCGCTACAGTGACCTGCGGAGGAGGGAGCATGCTCTGCTGGAGCGCCTCCGCCTCAGGTCTCGTGCCAGGAGGGGCATTGTGCCTAGGCCAGGTGGGTGTGCTGCGTATGCACCAGTATTGTCCGTATGGGTGACTGTGTAATGTGACCTGTGCATGGGCGTGGGTTGGGCTATGGTTTGCTGTGAGGGTGTCTGCAGTTGTGTGCTGTTTGGGTCTGGTTGTGTGGGCAGGCACACTCAATGGGGCAAGGGGCTGTCTGCTTTGGGATCTCACTGATGTGTTTCTCTTCATTTGTCTCTCACAGGCATGGCGGAGTGGAGGCGGGCACAGGCTGAGGCCTGGGATGTCGGTGCCAGGGTGGCTGACAGAGGAGGTGTGCCACAGCCACAGCAGCAGCAGCATCAGCCACAGCTACAGCAGCAGCAGCCGCAGCCACTGCAGCATCTGCAGCAGCAGCTTGATGAGGGTGAGTGTCATTACATCATGGATGCTATTGCATGCTGGGGGGCCCAGCCACCTTCCATGGATGACACTACAATGCACGCAACATGTGACAGTCATCACTGTCCAATGGCACTGCATGTGTGTGTGTGTCACTGGTGGTCAATCATGCACTGGGCACATGGCTGTGGCACTGCCATCCTACCACAGAGCCACGTCCACTGGGCAGCCTTGGTTGTGCTGTGATGGACATGGAGCTGTGTGTGTGTGCAGTGGTACACATGGCTGTTGCTGCCTGGTTGGGCATGTCTTATGCATGGTCACTGTGGGTGGGTGCAGATCCATCACAGGAAGCGGGGCACTTGAGCTGTATGCCATGCATGATGTTGTGGGATTCAGGGATGTGGACAGTCACAGCCAGTGACTCTGATTCCTTGTCCTGGTATCTGGATCCTGTGCCTGATGGAGGCGGGGCCTGCAGGAGGCTCTCACTCAGGTGGCTGATCGACACACACCATTCTCCTGGACTTGCAGCAGCATGGGATGGGTGATTGCCCGGGAGGAGCCACAGACTGCAACACCAGCAGCAGGCAGGAGAGGCAGGCTGCCAGGTGGTAGCTGAGCGATCAGCAGTTCACCTTCCTCTCCCAGTTTCACCTGCCGCACCCACCCCTAACTAATCCACTTCCCCCATCCCTGCTTGCATAAATATGTTATTTGTTTGTTGTTCTTGTTATGCATCTTATTATTACATTTATATTTTGATAGGAATACTGTAGTGGTCTCTGTTGCAGCTGGCTATAGGTGCTCAGTTGAAGTGATGCATGGCATCTGGTGTGAGTGGTCATGGGTATGTGTGTGCGTGTGTGTGTGGGGCGGTATCTCTGGTGTGGGTGAGGCTTCCAGTCAGTATTGCCGTGTGCTGCCACCCACTGCTGGGTGCTCATAGTGGGTGTGGCTTGTATGGTTCTGTGGTTCACGTGATTGCAGTGTGCCTGGGGGGGCCTGGGGATTCCTGCAGTGCTGGTCACTGTGCATGGGTGATGTCTTGGGGTCACAGTGCTGGGTGTGCTGTGCACAGGGGGGTGCTGGATGCTGGGGTGCTCTGCCCCCTTTGTGTGCCAGTCTCAGGTTGACAGTGGGTGTGCTGCAGTAACACGGCCGGGATGTGCTTTGTTTGCTTGTCCCCATGGTCTGGTGGCTGTTCCATCCTCCCCAATTATGCTATGCTTGGGATGTGAGGGCACACAGTTGGTTGAGGCAGTGTGCTACCCCATCTGTGGCATGGGTGGTGGGCCCCTGCCTACCTCCCTGGTTGTGCCAGTTCCATTGCTATGCTGCTGGGGCCTCTTTGCTAGCGCGGTGCCTCTGGGCTGCTCAAGCTGGGCCACCTTTGTTGCTGCTGAAAGCCCATCAACTCTACTCAGCTTCCCTTCCTGGTTGCTGCTGGCACATCATCCTGCTCAGCTTCCCCTTCCTGGTTAGCTATAGGCGCAGGTTGTGTGAATATTCAGACATTGGCTGCTTACACAATTGTCTTGCTCCATGTTTGAATACTCCCAGTAATACTAACGCATGTGCACAATTGACTTGCGCTTGCTCTGCTGTTGTGTGCACTTTTGAGCGAGTTTGAATATCTGGCCCATATAGCATAATCCCTAATTTGTGAGTGATAACCATTGTCTAATAACATCAGCTGGTTCCTACGGCATCAGTAAACCTCAACAGTGCAGCTCAAGATGTCCACAGTTACTTTAGCAACCACAAGAGATGATTACACTATGGTTATCAACTGTACATCAAGCATTCTCATTCACAGTGTATGGTACTCGACATTAGAAGATACCTACCCCCGCTGCAACACAAGTAATTTAATGTTACCTTATTTATAAATCTGTACTAGAGGCACATGATTGTGTAGGAAAACTATTTATTAGGATACACAGACTAAATGTCATCGTTCCAAAATAGCACCAGAGTAAAAATCTCTATCAGACATAGAGATTGCTAGACTCCAGAACAGTAAACTGACAGAACTGTAATGTAACGTGAACAACAACATAAGGAACAAGGCTTCAAAGTATGAGGACAAGTAAGCAATAAGACCACGACAAGGTGTGTGTTGAACGAATATTACCACATGCCCAAAGGGTACATAAAAATGAGCATGAGGCCCCTGCCAAGTGCCCTCAGCCACGGAATGCAGTAATATCTGTTCAACTTCTACCTAGAGTGTTCAAATGCACTTATAAAATAGTTCTTTTTTGTTTAATGTTTGTAACCTTAAAAAATATTAGTGATGTGAAGAAAACTAAAATCATTGTGTTACTTTGAGATTAAATAGTCCTGCCACCTACTAGGTAATGACATCATTGTGTTCTGACATATTGAGCATTTCTATTGTTGTTGCCCCCTTCACAAAACCTCAGGTCCCGATCAAGAGAGAACATAAGTGCAGTTAAGAGAGAAGTAACAGGTTCTTCCCGACAGGTTGCACTACTTAAGTAATAAAAAGAAAAAACGAATCAGGGATGCAGATTTGTTTTGTTTGTTTCTATAAATGTACTGGGAGGCACAGTTTACTATAAGGAGGCACCCATTCTGGTCTATTTCTCATTTTATGTGGCAGCAAGCTTCAGTCTTGCCGAACTAGAAGAATGCTTTATGCATGTTAAAAGATAGAACGCTGCTGCTTTTCGATTTTTACTTCTAGCGTAGACGAGGTTTGGAGCAGGACTGTCAGCATGACATTAGCTCCTTTGCTTAGAGAGACTAAAAACAATGACGGACATTAAAAAATTGATGTTCTACTGACACATCTGAACATTCCATTTGGATGCATTGATTTATTTGCGTGCTCTTCTTTTTTCCTATGAGTAATACCTACTTAACACTTCCTTTCTGGCCAATCTTGTTTGCTTCCTTTGACATACCCATTTATAAACAGTGCTAATAACAGGCACAGCGTAAGAATTATACACTCAGAATGCTAATACAGAATAAGTAGATTTGTGTTAGAAACAGTTTAAGTAACAGCAGCAGCCTGTAACAGTCAATTCTAACATAAATAAGCAGATAAATCCCCACTGTTCTGTAACTGCTAGCAGATAGTCTGCCAATGACCACAAGAACATTTGAGACTAAATCAGGGAGCACCCTGAATAGTAGTAACACTCAAGAGGTATGATTGCATACAACCCACCCACCCACATGTGTGCTAGATACAGACAAGTTACCCTGGCAGTGTACTATAGCTGCACTTCCAGGCATGACTCCTGCTCCCACTCTACCATATAACATTCTTTGTTTCCCCATGGTGGTGTAGTCCCCCCTCCCCCACCCCAAAAGTGCAATCATTGAGGTCATTATACCCACATCACTGTAATAATTACCCACTGTTCTAGCAGTCACCCCAACCCCTAAACATGATAGTCAACCCATAGCCACCTTAAGTACTGAATATCCCTGCTGTTCTACAGGTACCCCACCCCCAAAGTGCAATTCTTAACCTTTAGTTGGCACATTAATGTCAGGGGAATATCCCAAGTATTACTGGCACCCCACACCCCTGATACGTTTCGACCCCATAGCCAGGGAAATGCAGATTCTTTTCCCTGCTGTTGTGGTAGGTCCCTCAGCTGCCAAGCTTATAATCTGTGACTCACAGCAGCCCCAAAATTACACAATACCCTAGTGTTTTTTCTAATTCTTCACCACACCCCTTAAAAAGTGCACTGTCCATTCATCAATACACATATTAGGTGCGCCGCTTGTTAGTGGAGTCAACCATACTCTCCCCACCACAGCTAACCAGAGACTGCATAAGTGCTCAGGCACACACAGTCATCAGCCAGCTGTGGTTCCCTAGGAAAGAAAGAAGTGACAGCGGTATAACGATGTTACCTAGTATGTGAATCTAAAGCTATGGTCTCCACATTTCTGGCAGGGTGGCACTACAACACCACATATTACTGTCATTACACAACTACCGACAGTTTGAGATCATGCTTGGAGGGTTGCGGATCACAAAACTACAAGAAAATGAGTTAACTATGTGGGTATTGTGAAGAAGCTGCCATTGAACAGCAGTGCAGGAGACATAGGTAGTGTTCCATGGCAACATTCTGTCTTAGACTTGTGCACAATGTGATGTCAGATGCCTTCATACAAAATAACAGTGAACATGAATCTATAGCATGTACAGTGTGACACACCACCAGCTGCAGTTCACTTAGAATTGTCACAACAAAATTGACATGGTACTATAAACATATGGTAATCACCTATTTGTACCATGCATACATGATGTCTCAATTTGCATGCACAGTACTAAATATCAAAGTATTATTGTTATGAAAATATTGTCACTTTACTTATGGTATGGAAGATGCTCCCCAGTGTCTGGCTTTCCAGCCGCCTCCCAAAGCTCATAGCCGAGGTAGTACCAGCACGTGTCTTGAGTCGGTACCTCCCCCTTCTGCTTCAGCTGATAGAAACGCTGCTGCAACAGCTTCCACTTTAGTTTGCAAGGTGCAGTCTTATTCTAACTTTAAGGATGACCTAGAGATAGGTATGTATCGCCTCACATACTGTCAACTTCTCTGTTGATCTATGCATCAGTGTCGTGCACTTCCACATACCCTGAACTGCCTCAGAGCAGCACCACCACCTCTCTTAAACTCCACAGCCTCATTTGCTCCAGAGAAAAAAAACTGAAAAATGATACTACAGTACTGCTGGCACGTTCTATGACATGTTTAACTTTGTGTTCTATTAAGTTTCACAAGAGAAAATACAGACCACTGTATCTTATTAATTCTGTAGTTATTATTACAAATATTTACAGGCGTACACAGAAACACTGTCAATATATAACATATGCAATGATCAGTAACTACTGTTGTACCACATAACATTTTATGACATTCTTTGTTTAACAGAGGTTGTAGTGTGGCACAGTAACAGTTCTATTAACACTTGACACATCTAATATTCATTAACATCATACCGCTAGTATCTGCAAACATAACCCATAATTGTACCACACACTGTTGAGGCCCACCCCAAAAGAAAAAAAAAAGCCAAACACAGTGGAGCAGCATTATTATACAAATCAACATGCTAGCAACCAAGTGTGGGTGTGCACCCAAGACACAGCACTACTGTATGTCATCATCACCATCCCTCACCAACTATGATTTACCTTTTAAAAAATATATCCATGGTGCCACACTGCACCACACCTCCTTCACACAATTCTCAGCTTGCTGCATAAAAATACCCTTGTGATGTACTGCAGCTGTCACCGCACCCAATCAGGCAACCAAGGATAGTGAACATAGTCACAAGGGATACATTTTAAAACTAAAACCATTATAAAGTGAAAGGGAACACAGCAAGTCTACTACCAGCAGTATTTTGTTATCTAAAACAACAGCTGGATTTCAAATTCATTACCACAAAAGATATCTGGGATATCACTAGACAACAGGTGCTGGAGTCACACAATACAGCAACAGGTTACTGATTAAAGCAGGACAAAGTACATACTAATGATGCCATGATAACATGAAAATAGGTGTGTTGACACCTTTGCATAATATCGCTCCATGTGCATCCCACAGTATTATTAAATATTGTACTAACAACAAACTAGTTGCATTAGAATAGCACTTGCCCACAGTTGTTTACAACATGCATGGTCATGTATGTAACATGTGTGAATGATGTATACAGCAGTTTCTATTTTTAACAAGATATTTTGGTTCTGAAAAAGAACCTTTGTTAACATGATATTTGATTAAACAGTCAGCATTCTTAGAGTACTTTAGAGTTGCATCTCAAAAGGTCTCCAGGAAATAGCAATTGCCAGCATACAAGAAATGTACACCATCTGGTAGGAATAGCCAATCATTTCAATACATAATTTCTGGGTGACGTGAAAGTATACATTTCAGCACATGCGTAGAAAAGCATCATTTGTATGTTGACTTTTCGGGCTTTTATCAATCAGATACATATGATGTTCTGCTTGCAGATCCTCGCTCTGTAAAATCCTAAAATGATAATACAGGCAGGCAACATACTCATAATACAGAAGCAAGAGTTGATTTGCCTCTGTTACTAAATCTGCCCAGCGTTTGATACTAAGTATTTACCCTTAAGATGTATTAACAGTATGTCAGGATGAGGCTGAGTTCTCAAAAGTCATTATGCATAGTTGGCATGAGATGTTCCCATCTCCATGCCACCCCTATAAGCCATTTTACATATCAATCTGGGGCTGCAGGTCCTCCCAAAATCACTATGAACAGCGTACTCAGATGTTCATCTCACGGTACTGCTTCCAACTATCCACAAAGTCCTTTTGCGATTTTCTGCCATTCTCAGTTTTTACACTCAGAACTGGACAGAGAGCTAACAAAAAAGTCTGTGTTCTAGTGGCTAGTTAGTAGTGAAAGTAAAACTGATATTTTCTCTCCTTATTTCAAGCCAGCTTCACTGTGCTGATTAATAACATACAAATAAAAAAAAACATTGGCTAGTGTTCTGACTTCATTAACCAATGTAGACCATGCATTGACTATTACTAGACTTCTGCTCCAGCTAAAATGTGCAAACATTCAGAAAGTGGGAAAAATACATCTTTTCATAGGCAGTTTTAAACAATTACAACTGCAGAAACATGTGTCTGATTGGTTCCCCTCTTCGGTAGGGATCACGTGACCTTCCTATCTCCCTCTGTTGCAGATGTATGTGCTACAAGTTCGTACTAAAATACTGTCTGACTTTAAACAGTTTTATCTAAATAATACAGCTTGTTAGATTATTACCAATAGCATAATCAAATTCAGCAGTAAAAAATGTTTTGATTAATAGTATGTACATGTTGCTAACACTTGTTATCATACTAGAAAAAAGCTTTAGAAAATATATTGTACTTACATTTCTACAAATGCTGTGTCTCGGTATGAACTAAGATGGCTGCTGTTGCCTTCTCCTTCAGTGTTGTCTGTCTCTGATTGGTTGTCTCAGATGGCCTGACAAATCTTGCATTACATTAGTATAACCAGCTGTCAGTCAAACAATCAGATTTGATTTGATAATGAATTCATTTGCCACTCCCAAGTGTCAATTTACAACACTGTTGAATACACCAGTAATGTTGAACAGTGTCACACACTTACAATACTTTACAATACTTTCAAATCCAGAAAGTAACTTTTGTGACACTGTCAAACTTTGGCATTACTTCTAATCATGCACATCGAATGCCACAGCTTTTTCGAGCACTATCAAAATCATGACAGTACTAATACTGACACTGTCATGCACTCAACAGTATTTTTCCCAAATTGTCTATTTTTTGCCACAGTTTGATGCCAATTACAATATGTGTCATGAAGCTCATATGCACACTCACAAAAATCACACAATCCTGTATTGCTGCAACCTCTATGCCCAAGGAATTTGAATGCCTATCCCTAAAAGTCTCTCTCCCCAATACAGCAGCTTTTCAGCTAGTTGGATGCTACAGACCCCCCTCTGCTGACCTCAAGCTCTTATCCCACCTGGGGAATCTGCTCAAGCCCAGCACTGAAGAAAGTCATTATTCTAGGTGACCTGATTTCAACTGGCTTCACCAGGCAGCTGCACATCTGGTATCATTCTGTGATACACATGGGTTCCACACTAATTAATTAATGAGCCAACAAAATTAATGCAAGGAATAGTATTAACAGCACACTACTTGATATCATGCTAGTGAGATAAAGCCCCATCTATTCACACATGCTGGAGTGCTTTTCAACGATATAGTGATCACTGCCCTATCATGGAGGCCAGATCTTCAACAAAACAACAACCCTACCAAAATTCCCTTACAGTAGATCCAAGAGAAAAACAACAATGAAGGATATTTTCCATGATCTAGCTCACTCTCCAAGCTGACAAGAGTTTTATCTTGCTCATTCTGTGGAAAAAGCACAGCAGGTGCTAAATAACATTATAATAAGTACCCTTAACATCCGTACCCCAACCTCTAGTATCCAAATAAAAAAACAAATCCTGTTGTTGGTTTTCAGCTGACCTCAAAGCTGCACTGCTGGAGAGAGACAAACTCTGGAAAATGGCAAGAAAAACCAAGAATGCAAATGACTGGATGATCTTTAGGAAAGCCAGGAATAGATACTCAAGACAGTTAGGGATGCAAAACTGCCTTCTACTGTGCTGAGGCTTGCCTCCTCCCTATCCATAATCCTGCTGAGGTTTGTAGGGTACCATCAAGGGTATGGTTGGGCAGGATTCTAGCACCTCCCTACCAACAACAAATTACACCACAATGGTAAGCCCTCATCTCTAGCAAAATGAAAATTCTGGATGCCTTCAGAACCACTTTACAATGGCTGGCCTTGCCCATGACACCTCTCCAGCTAACCTGCTGCATGAACAATTAAGCTCCCAGTACACTGGTGCTCAGAGGAAACTGACTCTTCTTCAGCTTCAAATCTGTACTATTGAAGCAAGTAGAGGAGGACTACTATGGCAGCTGGATATCAAAAAAAGTGCAAGGAGCAGACTTTCTGAACCTACTTCCTAAAAGATTGCATCCATGTACTTTGAAAGTCCCCTAACACATCTCTTTGACTTCATAAACTCTGGTTTCTGTTCCCCACACTGTGGAAGACAATGAAAGGTGGTTTCCCCTTCTAAATCAGGGGACCCCATGGACATAATAATTACAGGCCATTTTCCATTCTACCAGTGCTATCCAAGATGCTGGAGAATTAGTGAGTGCCAGTTAAGGGAATATCTTGACGATGCTAACCTCCTGGAAGCCAGCTCAATCTGGATTCAGGGCCAAACTATAACACTATCACTGCACTAGCCAAGGTCACAAATGACTGGCAAACTGAACTAGATAAAAATAATAATGTCAATGCAGTATTTCTTCGACCTGAGCAAAGCATTCGTGCACTGTGGACCTCAAGCTTCTACTATCATCCTTGCACTCCATTGGCCTAGATCCATCCTCCCTTAAGTGGTTCAGGTGTTATCTTACTGGTAGGTCACAGAGGAAAGAAGCTGAAGGTGACCTATCCCCAGGTAAAACCACTGTTAAGAGGAGTCCCCCAAGGTTCTATCCTGGGTCCTATCCTTTTGCCATCTATATAAACGTATTGATTCAACCTCACCAAATCCTCTGTACACCTCTTTGCTGATGACACTGTTTTGTATGTCAACAACCCTTCTTCTGCAGCTGCCGTGAAATCCTACAAACAGAATTCTCCTTGTTACAATATCAGCTTACTTGAGAATAAGCTTCTGTTAAATGCAAAGAAAACTAAAGCAATGATGTTCACAAATCAAAGCTCCACCAGCACCTCCTCTTCAGTCATTCTCCTCGAATGCTGCACTATACTTGGAGAACATCTAGGTATGAAAAATTCAAATACCTAGGTGTGTGGATTGACAGCAGACTCAAATTCACTCATCCATTTAGAAGAACTGCTAAAAAGCTTTGCAAAGGTCTTGGCCTTTTCTATAAATTAAAACCCTTCCTAAACAGAGATTCAAAGATGAGGTTAGTCAGGCCATGTTTCTCTCAGTTGTTGACTATGCAGACTTCCATTAGTCACTGCCCCATCTCCTACCTAGACAAGTTGGATACCTTATACCATAGAGCAATGATTCATAATAGATCTACTCTAATACCCATCATTTGCTCTCTTTATGCTACCAGTTGGATGGGTTTCCCTACACCTCAGAAGGAACAGAAATGCAGCTCTATGGACTTACAGAGCGTTATCAGAAAAACTTCCAAACTATATTCCGGACTGCTTCACCCAGACCATTCCTAGTTCCTATGCCCTAAGAAGCAACAACATCATCCTGTTCAAATTGCCCAAATTCAACACCCAGCTAGGGAGGGCAGCAATCAGCTATTCTCTAGCTATAGCATGGAACACCCTACAAAAATCCCTAAAACTGTCCAATATTATACCAATTGCATCCTTTAACAGCGTTGTTCAGTTTTCTTCACAGAGAAATGCATTTGCTACCACTAGAGCTAGCTTTGTCATCTCACAATCTCCCTCAAAATTCACCATATATGGCATAATCTTTGTTCTTCAGTTCTCCCTCCCAGGCAGACACCCCATCTTATGGCACCCAATATACCTTACCATCCTAGTATTACATTATATGCTGTGTGTTTGCCATTGCCCTCCACTGGGATATGTATATATTGCATATTCTGTAAATATTAGCTTAACTTTCCTATAACCCATTTTATCATGTGAATTTTACTGTACATCACTGTGTTTATAATTTTGTTCCCCTGTATGTATAATTGTTTATATGAGTGTATTGATGTATCTGTTGTGTATCAACTGTTGAACCTTGATCTTATCAGGTCCATCTTGTAAATGAGCCTTGCTCAATGATGCTCACCTGAATAAAGATTTGATTGATTGATTGATTGATAAAGAGTCATAGTACAGAACAGCATTACCGATTTTTTTGACAGATTCATTTTCACACGTCTGCTCATAAGTAGTGCGACTGTCAGTAGCATTATCTGCTCTGAACAGTGGTTTCATACAACACCTGTAGCAGTGGTAACAGTAACTACATACAAAACAGATCAGCAACCATGTGAAGAATGACTGCTGTGCAATAGCAAAATGGTACTAGTTAAATGGCAACCTGAAAATATTGCATTTAATATTCACAATGCAGTAACTTGAACTAAGCATACAAAGTTGACTTATGAATGTGTCAGTAATTAACAGAATGATTACCAATAAAGTTATTGTGTTACAGAACTGTCCCAGCATAAGCTATATAAATGTTTCTTAATAATACTAAGTTTTGATAACTGCACAGAAATCATAAAAAATGTAGTCTATGGGAGAATGCCATGAAACACAATGTAAACTGAAATTAAGTACAACTGTACCTATGTAAATTAAGTATGTGATAAAAAGATTCAAACATTTAAATTTTAAATTTATGTTATACTTAACTCAGATCTGTCAATGCACAGCATTAGAAGATATACAGAGCATATTCTAACATTGTATTTTCTCTTATCTCATACAGTGCTAATATTCTTAAGATTGCTGACTGCACTGTAACCATAACAAAACAACCCAACTAAATACAAGCGTAGATGTATGGGAAAAGAGACAGGTAAACTAGTACTGCACTGTTGTATAAGGCGTCAAACAAAACTCTAAAAGCACATCACAAAATGAACAGACAACCCTTTATTGCACAGTGAGCCCTCAAAACTCACTGCACTGCAAAAACAAATGCTTCAACAACAAGGAAAAATGAATACCTCTACAAAGTTGTGTAGATCTCTCAGGCGAAACACAACTACGCGACTACAACCATCAACAAACCTCAAAAACAACGTAGGTTCACATAGTGATTTCAAAGAGAAAGCAAAATACTTCTGATCACAGCAAAAAGCTAAGATCAAAGACTTATCACTGCTGTGATAGAACATACACACAAAAGATCAAGTCATCTGTCTTTGATGAGTGCATCTAGTGCGCACTTTTGTCAACAGAGCAGGTTTTGTACTGCAACATTTGTATAAGATGTCATGTGAACAATTCAGGAAAGCTATGTATAAAAAGACTACAACAGTATACTTTTAACTGTCCACAACTTCTGTGATGTTTACAGGTCAGTGCATGCACACAAGCACTCAGAGGCATTTTTGGGAAGAATCTTATTATTCCAAAAAAGGAAAACAAGTTCACCATTGATAAGTATGGCAAACTAGTAAATGTCCTCAATATCTCTGATGACAATGCAATGGACACAGATGATGACTGTCATTCAACCACAGTCTTCAATAAACGGCGCACTGTCTGGCATGGGCATGTGATAATACCTGCAACCGTGAGCAATCGTCATTTGAAAAGTTGAACAGTTTGTCAACCTATTTGTGATAACAGATTGCAAAGGCAGATATAAACTGTTTAACACAATTGACCATTGTGAGATTCGTCCACATACTGGACTCATGGGTCACTCACTAGCTTGTCTCGATAGTGGCGTTTGTGATGGTATTTTTCACAACATGTGGATGTTTGGAGTGCATCAAACAGGCATGCAAAACATTGTATACAGAGTATATGAAGTACAACGAGCTGTACATCAGTACACTTGTTTAAATGACTTATTGCAGTCAGGTGACATGCAGGGTGCCATCACATTTCTCAAAAAACTGCAACATGTAACTTCTGTACCAGACACAACAATTCCTCAGTTTAACACTTCTGCAGAAACATCTGTTTCAGTCTTAGAAACTGATATACTGAGACAGTACGGCAAAGAAATTGTTAAGTTTGAGCTGGCAAAGTCTCAGAAGTTTGACTCTGTATGTGTGTCATGCGACCGTTTGTGCTACACAAGCAAACAGTTAAAGTCAACCGAGAAAACTTGTCACCATACAATGACATGTGGTTCCGTCTCTCAGCATTCTTGCTGCTGAAATCTGACTTTCACTTACAAGACACCATTGTGGTACGCAAACACTGTTTCTCCAAACTTAAGTCTAACATCTTGCCAGCAAGGTCACTGCTGAATAATATGGAGGCAGATGGTACACCAAGTGAGATTTCAACATTGAATATGTTTGAACGCATTCTAATTCAGACAATGAAACCATTCCAAACCATTCTACATCTGAACACAAAGACACGGAACATTCCACAGAAAGAACTTGTTAGATCTCTGAAGGGTTCTGTGATGTATCTATCACTTCCTCTACAGGAAAATGTTCAAGCAATCTCAACAAAATAAGTTTGGTGATTCTTGTTAATGGTGTTCAACAAAGGCCAAGGTCATCTGGCAAGATGTTGTCAATGTGCAAAAGGTTAAACTTGCTCTTACTTATTTAAAGAGTAATAATCCCTTTTGTACAGACCTTGACATAGATCAGATGGCCAGTCTCTCTGTCCAACATGATCTATTAGAAAAAAGTAAACCAATCATTGAGAAGGTCAATGGACATACAAGTGACAATGTGTATGAACAGTACACAATTCACCCACTACATGGCAGAGATCCAGTAGGAGACAACATTGATCTCTTTCTAATGAAGCAGGTGGAAGGTGAACCTGTCAGCATTTGGGAGGCAACACTAGAAGGACACTGTTTCCCAGACCTATTTTCAAAAGGGTCAGGTGGACGCCTAGATGAAAGAGAAGTGCGTGTACAGGGTGCTGAGTACTGCACTAGCCATGTGCTCAGCAAAGATGGCAAATTCAGACATAACATACAGTACCTGTTCCATCTCCTCTGGGAGAGTGAACTTAGCATTATGTCTGTGTCTACAGCACATACTATTCATCTCACAAGTCCACTAGATGGAATAACAGCTGCTCAATTTCTAGAAAAATTAAAGCAGAAAGATGAAAATGTGCAAGTGAATCTCTCTTCCATTCTTTCAAGTCTTCAAGGCACCAAATAATATTGGTATCACAGACACTCAGAAGTGATGACAATGCTGCAAGAGTATGGTGCAGCCACATGGTTTGTCACACTTAGTTGTGCTGAATATGCCTGGGATGAGCTCATTGAACTGTTGAAGTGGGCAAATTCTGATGTTGATGGCATTTCATCAGTGACTGTCAGAGAAATGTGTTCACTTGATCCTATGTCTGTCCCAAGACATTTTCACAAGCGGTTTCTATGACATTCTGACTTTCATCTTGTCAAAGGACAAACCACCTGTTGGTATAGTGGAACATTACTTTTGGAGGGCAGAATATCAAGCACAGGGTGCTCCTCATATCCATATGTTATTGTGGATCAAGGATGCTCCACACATTGGTGAACATGAAGCAGCATTCATCAAGAAATATATCACTTGTCACATTCCAGACAAGTATGACAGTCTTACACTATGGAAGTTGGTGCAAAAGTTCCAGCAACATATTTGTGCAAAATACTGCTGGCGAGTAGTAAAGAACAAATCTAATTGGTACACGATGTCGCTTTGGATTTCCTAGATGAGTTTGTCAGGATGGTGCCATGAATAACCTTTTCTTAGCAATGCAACACCACTAAAGGCAAAATCAACAGAGTGTATAAGAGTTACAGAAATGAAAAGAGGTGTACATAAATGACTAAAACCCAACTCTTCTCCTAATGTGGCAAGCAAATATAGATGTTCAGTTTGTGGCTGAAAACTCACTGGCCCTGGTGCAGTATGTCACAAGTACATAACCAAACACGAGCAGACTAGCTTGCAAGATCTTTGGGAAGATATTGCAAATTCAGGCAAGCCTGACTTCTCAGCTCTGGTCATTGGGCTTGAAGATTCTTTCACACAGAGAATGGAGCTTGAGAGCCAGTGACCGTTTAATGGGTACACATCTGTACGCGGAAGTCTGACGCTGTATGGTGTTTCCATGTAAACTACAAAGAGAAGCATAAATATGTACTGATTCCTGATGCCGAAATTGAAGAGCTCTGCCAATAGACCTTCTTCAAAACATATCTTGAAGAATAACCCGATAGATGCATTACTACCCCTCGAGACACAACAACATGAATGATATGTGTCTCTTTCCGGTGACTAAGTGGTATGACTACAAGGCAGATGTATCACCTGACTCAACACACCAGATTTACAAGGTGTATGGAGTAGATGGCTGTCTCATAAAGAGACACAAGCCATGACTCATATACCACTGTAAACTGCATCTAGGCACATCAGAGAGCAGAGAACATTACTACTTCACTCTCCTATTCCTATTTAGACCCTGGAGGAGTGAGTCTGAATTAAAAGGTGACTGTGACACATTCAAAGAACAGTTCAATCTCAGTTATGAGACTTTCAAAACTGAATACTCATAGACATACATACAGAGACTAGAGGCTGAGAAAGAACAGCTTGAGAAGGCAGAGAAGCAGCTTCAGGAAGACACTCCTGTTAGTTCACAAGACAACCTTGATCCAGAAGGACAAGCTGTTCTAAGTGAACCTCTGCCCTTAAATCCCCAGAACTCTTAATGTCAGAAATTGAGACAGCCATGGAACATAGCACAACTCCACTATCAAGCAGCTGACTTGAGAGAAAGACTAAATCAGCAGCAGCACAGTCTACTCTCAAGTAGTTGATGTCTGTCCGACATGGCCTACAACATGAAACAAAACAATGTGAGTGTTCTGACTATAAGACACTACTGATCTTTGTTAGTGGTTCAGCTGGCACAGGAAAGAGTTTCCTTATTGAAGCCATCACTGCTGAAATCACAGACCTGATAGGGTCTTCAATGTTTGTTGCTGTTACTGCTCCCACAGGACTAGCTGCATACAACATTGGTGGAGCTACATACACCATCTCTTTATGTTGCCAGTGGAACATGGGAGAACTGGAGAGTATCGTAAACTGTCATTTGAGGTTGCATCTCAGCTCCGTTCCATGTTCACAAAGATGAAGTTACTCATCATTGATGAAATCAGCATGGCCTCCAATGTCATGCTTGCCTGTATTCATCTACGTCTACAGCAGATCTTAGGTACTGATGATGGAGTGCCATTTGGTGGCAAAAGTATTGTTGTGTTGGGATACCTTTTACAGCTTGCACCCATCTATGCAGATCATGTATTTACAACTCTAACTGCCAAACAAGCTAAGAATATCCTCAGCTGCATTGCAGGCTATAACATATGAGAATTATTTACTATGTTGAGTTGCCTTATAACATGTGCCAAAGTGGTGATCTGGCTTACAAATCACTTTAGATGAAGCTTCGTACAGGTTCTCTATCACCAGAACTGTGTTTGTATGTTAAACGATCGGAGAATCACAGTAGATACTGCATCCATAGAAACAGCATGTAATGTCTTCAGTGATGTATACTCTACAGGGACACACATAGTGTGTCTTATGCCATGACTAAAGAAATGCACTGAGTTCAACAATCTAATCCTGCAGAGAGAAAACCAACAGATTCTAACTCTGCATGTTGCTGATACAGTTGATGGTGTCATTCTTAGTCGCAACCTAGTAGCTAAGACGACTGAATGACTAAGTGAACTCAAGTCAGATGTTTACGCATAGCTGCCCAGAAGCTGTTCTCACAGTTTGTAAGAATGCACGTATCATGCCATGATGTAATCTAGATGTAGAATGATGCATGGTAAGTGGTGCCATGGGAAACATCACTGACTTTGTCTACAATGTCCAGAAGACATATATCGAGATGGTTGTAGTTCACTTTGACAACATGGAACAGTCTGTACATATAGAATGGACCTGTGTAAATTTCAGGTATTTAAGGATATCTATGTAAACAGGAAACAGTTCCCATTATGTGTTGCATATGCTGTATCCATTCACAAATCTCAGGGCTTGAGTTTGGATTCAGCAATGGTGGACATAGGTACAGACATTTTCAAGCATGGCATGAGCTATGAGGCACTTTCACGTGTCCGCAGCCTTTCTGGGTTGCACATTATAACTCTAGCACCTCAGAAAATGACGCTGACAAATGATGTATTCTTGAATACAACAGTTACGTGACTCTACATCAGCCACAAATGTCTTTAATACCACTGCCTACATATCTGGCTGTCTCACATCATTCAGTCACATCTACAGGTATCAACAAACAGTGACAAGCTTCCAAGTGATTCTACTCAAAAGATTCAACAAAGGTCACAACTTCAAGTAAATATTCACAGCCAGCAATTCATCAGAAATCAGTTGGTGTAGCTGCTGTGCCAGTCTATGACAACAGCACTAGAGTGAACTGCTATACTAACTCAGCTATGCAAGTTTTTCTACACATCCCACACTTTGTGCAGGCAATATCTGCTTCACAGGACAATCCCCTATCAAATGCTTTGAAGCAGATTGTCAACATGACTTCTGACCAGTCTAACAATGTACACTCACTAATACCACTATGACAGGTGTTAGCTACATACGATGGATGTAGTACATTTGCTGCAGACATACAGCAAGACACTACTGAGATTATGATGGCTGTCATAAACAACCTGGATGAAGACGGCATCCCAATGTGGCACTACTTCACAGTAACATATGTTACCAAACATGTATGTGTTTCATGTGGCCATTCACAGCATGAAACCACAGAAGACATGCTGTGGATTTCTCTCTTTGTCCCTCAAACTGAAAGTGTCAAATTTCAACAGCTATTCACCAATGCTGAATGTGGGCATGCCTGTGCAAGGTGTGGAGGCAGATGCACTCAGTCCATATGTCTCAGGAGTTCTTCTCAATATCTGTTGCTTATTTTGCACAGGTTTGACTCCAACGGGCTCAGAGTTGATACTCCTATCACAGATTATATAGCTGATAGGATAGTCTTTAACCAATCAGTGTTTGACACTCACAGTATAATCTATCACCATGGCCAATCCATGCATTCTGGCCATTACACCTGTTTACTAAGGTACAGAAGTGGATGGTTAGAGTGTGATGACTCTACAAGCAGTTTTAAACAGAGACTGCCATGACACTTAAAAAATGCATATCTTCTAATATTGAAGAATTATGATGACCTTCATATTTCAGAAGAATAGAGCCGGAACATGAGGTTTTAAAGTAACTACTTTGTGACAGAAACATCGTGAAATTTCAGTACAATTGTTTCAATCTCGACTCTGAATAAACCATAGCATTTCAACAAAATGCTATTCTGACAGAGACATTCCATGCACTATGACATCTAAGATCTTGTGTGGATCAGTGACTACATGGAAATTGTTGTGAGTGGCTTCAATCGGCACCAGCCATATTCACAGTCACTAGAGAAACCATGCTTACATGTCTATCAAAGACTGTACATCTCAAAACTGAGGCCTTACTGCTGTCCTCTTCTGTACATATATTTTATTGTTAATGTATCATACTCATACATAACAACAAATTGCTATCAGTTTTAAACTGTTACTCTTTGCAAATAAAGAAAAGTTCTCAGTTATCATTGTAAATAACTGAGCAACACTTATCATTCACCAAACATTGCACTCTGTCAAAGTTGTCTATCAGCACTTGTATTTGTCTATTGACTCTTGACATGTGAACAACAACATCCTTCGTTCACTATGCAACAGTGTAGAACTATCCCACCTTCATTTGTAATACTGATACCGTACATATGTAAAAATAACAGCCTTTATTGATAATGCAAGAAGCAGAATTATGCAACTGTAAATACCAAACAATTGCATCATATAATTAACTGACTTTCCATGTCTTTGTAATTACTTGTACATAATATTAACATTTTATTCACCTTGACATTATGTTACTAACTTTCATAGTTGTACTAAAAGTATTAGTCTAAGACTAAAAGTACAAATGAATGTTTAACATATTATCCAGCACTATATTGATTACATCTAATTAACCATAGCTTTGATAAAAATGCATACCATACACAGTTTTTAACACAAGTTAAGAATTAACATAGAAACCAATGTAACAATTGAAAAATGTTATTTGTTCCTGTAAGAATATTCTATTTTTGTACTTGTCATATCAGTAATTCTAACCATGTAAAAATGTTGAAATTGTAAATCAAACACTGTTACTGATCACAACGCACTGCATACCTGTTCCTGACAATATTTATGATTGCCTCTATTGAGGGGTTGGGTGGGAATTTTCCATATGCACCTAGTCAGTGACATATCATTAAATGCAAGTCATCAAATGTCACTAAATCAGTTTTTTTATATTCTATTACTTAAGCACTTAGCATATGGTTTTTCGCCCATCCCAGGAACATCCACATTATCAGTCACACAATAACAACTAAACACTTCTGTATCATGTGTGTAATCACTGTTTACAAGCTACTGACATACCTTTATTAGCATAGAACAGAAGTAATGGACTGCACATACTTAGGACATGCAACCACTTAAAAAAATACTTTATATTTGTAACCAAAGTCTCTTCATGTTCAATAGTAAATATATAACGAAGCGCTACAGGTTCAGCTTGAGTGTCAGAAGTTCAGGAGGAATGTCAGAAAGGACTTCTTAACAGAAAGAGTAGTGAACACTGAAATGTCACTGTAAACAGAACACCTAATTAAAGACAGTGATCACCTAGTAAAGAAGCAGGTGTATGCATAAAAAGGCAGATAAGCCCACCAGCAAAAGATGGTACAACACTGCAATGATTGCAAACACCTAACCTCAATATCTGTACCATGTTAAACTATTACAGTAAATACAACAAATTACCTTCTAATGCTACCTTTTTCTATGCTTCCTTATAATATCACATACTTTCTCAAATTCATATAATCCAGTTGTTATAATTGTTACACATTTCCATATATGGCAAACAATGATTACACATACAAAGATTGTATTGTGAGACTGATTCTGTAAAATAATTACAGTCTTGATTGGGCCTTTTCTCAGTTTAGCAAATTGCAATACATTTTTAAAATCATAACCACCTGTGTTGAGTCTTTACTAAAATAACATTATGACATTAGAACATAAGTGTTGTCTTTATTAACCATGCAAATTAACTGCAACAAATAGCAACAACTATATCTCCATGAATTTTCTAGGTAGCTAGTGATGTCCAGTCAGTATCACAACATAGGCAATGATGTGGCACTTTGCATGTCACACTTTTCATAATTCCTAAGAGTGTGTAAAACTCAGCAATGTACTTAATTTTCCTGTGCTATACAGTCATCATGTAGTATTTACTGTACCAAGGTGCCACACATCTGCACCAACTGTACACAGCTGTGACTATACCCTTAGGATGCAGTCACTACTATGTCTACTTCAATTCCCTATTTAAGCTGCAACTCCCAACTCATGAGTTAACTATACCTAGAATTACAGAGGTGTGCCATAGATCTCAGTCCCATATTGTTCCTATAGAAAACCAGTCATAATGCAGTACATATATTGGGAGGCACAGCAGCTGAGCTAGCTAAATCCATGAAAATCCTAACAAATGTAACTACAGTTTCCTGTGATCAATCATGTGTGACATAGACGTACAAATACTCACCTGTGTTGTGTATGTGCACTGTTTCATATTTAGTATATTTCAGTACTGTTGATGTTAGTGTTTTGTGGTGGAGGAGCATGGTGGCTGAAGGGATCTGCACTAAAGAAGTTGAGGAATAGGAGAATGGGGTGACAGTTAGGACCAATGACCCCAATGCACACCCTGATTCCATTTGGGGGGGTGGGCTGGAGGGGTGCAAAGGGGGTTTCAACCCTAACATCGAATTTCCTCGCTTTGTCGCTGGGGAACAACCCTAACTGATGCATTAAATGGAGTTTTTGCCTCTAATTTCCTACTTTTGAGAATGATAATGAGAAATAGTGAAGATACTCCTGCACGCAATGCAGTGGTGGGAGCATGGGGCCCTGTGGGCCCTGCTATCCCGCCATGTGATGTCTTATCACATAGTAATATTGTACCCAAACACAAATCGTAATGAGCATGCGACACAAAGCAAAACAGAAAGAGAAACAATACTATAGACAGAAATGTTAAAAACAATGCAAACGCAAATGAAAACGCAAAGGGTAATACACATGGTGGCGTAAATGTGAACGGAAGTGAATGGTAAGTAAAAGCAGGTATGGAACTGCAAGCAGAAGCAGTAATGTAACAGTAATATAAATGCAGGCTGGTTTTACCCAAAAAGCTGTATAGAGAAAGACAGTGAGTAGAAAGAATGTATGCAAAATAATGACTCTCGAACACAAAATGAGGACTTGGAATAGTAAATTGCTTATATCTCAGTAACTGTATGACATAGAAAAAATTTAAAAGTCATATGAATTATCACTTTCCTGCTAGTTTTGTACTTGGCCCCTGCTAGAAGGCTAAGAAATATTTCGACAAAAGTCTGCATCTCGTACAGTTTTCAAGATACAGGCCCTGAAAGGTTCAGTGAATGCCGTGAATGTTATCCTATAGGAAAGAAACAAGTTCAGACTTCCATAACTTTGCCTCCTGTAATTTTTTTCACCCAACTACAAAAGACACATCTGTGGGATATTATGGCTGTGATCTGTGCAAATTTCAACTCAAAGACCAAACCGTTATTTTGCAGGAGGGTGCCAAGCGATTGCTGCAATCGTCATACACAGTAATGTTATCCTATGGGAAAAAGTGTCAACTTTGGAGTACGTAACTTGCTGCCATGTAATATTTTTTCAACAAAATACTGAACAACATCTGTGAGATGTTGGCTGCGTTCCTCAAATTTCAGCTCAAAACTCCAAACTGTTCTTTTTTGCAGCGGGGTGCCAAAGTATTACTGTTATTTTGGGCATAGTGTGCTAAAGTAGTGGCATGATTTAAAGCTTTGCAAAAATTTTGACACTTTCCTGAGTTCGACACTACTTTTCAAAGTATTTTCCAGAAATCTGAAAAACATATTTCTGGGGTGCTTTACCCCAAAATAAAGACATAGCTAGCATCCTCAGGGCCCAACTAGGTGAATACAAAATAATTAGGTTGCTAGAAGGTCTCAATTTCAACCATGTGAAGAATGACTGCTGTGCAATAGCAAAATGGTACTAGTTAAATGGCAACCTGAAAATATTGCATTTAATATTCACAATGCAGTAACTTGAACTAAGCATACAAAGTTGACTTATGAATGTGTCAGTAATTAACAGAATGATTACCAATAAAGTTATTGTGTTACAGAACTGTCCCAGCATAAGCTATATAAATGTTTCTTAATAATACTAAGTTTTGATAACTGCACAGAGAAATCATAAAAAAATGTAGATTCTATGGGAGAATGCCATGAAACACAATGTGACTGAAATTAAGTACAACTGTACCTATGTAAATTAAGTATGTGATAAAAAGATTCAAACATTTAATTTTTAAATTTATGTTATACTTAACTCAGATCTGTCAATGCACAGCATTAGAAGATATGTACAGAGGCATATTCTAACATTGTATTTTTCTCTGTCTTTCATACAGGTGCCTGATACTTCTGTAAGATTGCTGACTGCCACTGTGAACCATAATAGCAAAACATGCCAACTAAATACAGACGTAGATGTATAGGAAAATGAGACAGGTATACTAGTACTGCACTGTTGTATAAGGGCGATAAACAAAACTCTAAAGTAACGTCACAAAATGAACATAGACAGCCCTTTATTGCAACAGTGAGCCCTACAAAAACTCACTGCACTGCAAAAGCAAATGCTTCAACAGCAAGGAAAAAATGGATACCTCTACAAAAGTTGTGTAGATCTCTCAGACGAAACACAACTATTGTGACTGCAACCATCAACAAACCTCCAAAACAACGCCGTAGGTTCACACATGGTGATTTCCAAATGAGAAAGCAAAAGTATTTCTGATCACTAGCAAGTAAAGCTAAGATCAAAAGACTTATCACTGCTGTGATGAGACATACACACAAAAAGATTAAGAGTCATCTGTCTTTGATGAAGTTGCATCTTAAAGTGCGCACTTTTGTCAACAGAGCAGGGTTTGTGCTGCAGCATTTGTGGCATAAGATGTCTCATGTGCTTGAACAATTCAGGAAAGTTATGTATGTCATAAAAAAAGACTACAACAGTATACTTCTTTAACTGTCCACAACTTCTGTGATGTTTTCACAGGTCAGTGCATGCACACACAGCACTCAGAGGCATTTTTTTGGGAAGAATCTTATTATTCCCAGAAAAAGGAAAACAAGTTCACCATTGATAAGTATGGCAAACTAGTAAATGTCCTCAATATCTCTGATGACAATGCAATGGACACAGATGATGACTGTCATTCAACCACAGTCTTCAATAAACGGCACTGTCTGGCATGGGCATGTGATAATACCTGCAACCGTAGGCAATCGTCATTTGAAAAAGTTGAACAGTTTGTCAACCTATTTGTGATAACAGATTGCAAAGGCAGATATAAACTGTTTAACACAATTGACCATTGTGAGATTCGTCCACATACTGGACTCATGGGTCACTCACTAGCTTGTCTCGATAGTGGCGTTTGTGATGGTATTTTTCACAACATGTGGATGTTTGGAGTGCATCAAACAGGCATGCAAAACATTGTATACAGAGTATATGAAGTACAACGAGCTGTACATCAGTACACTTGTTTAAATGACTTATTGCAGTCAGGTGACATACAGGTGCCATCACATTTCTCAAAAACTGCAACATGTAACTTCTGTACCAGACACAACAATTCCTCAGTTTAACACTTCTGCAGAAACATCTGTTTCAGTCTTAGAAACTGATATACTGAGACAGTCACGGCAAAGAAATTGTTAAGTTTGAGCTGGCAAAGTCTCAAGTTTGACTCTGTATGTGTGTCATGCGACCGTTTGTGCTACACAGCAAACAGTTAAAGTCAACCGAGAAAACTTGTCACCATACAATGACATGTGGTTCCGTCTCTCAGCATTCTTGCTGCTGAAATCTGACTTTCACTTACAAGACACTCATTGAGTGCACGTAAACACCTGTTTCTCCAAACTTAAGTCTAACATCTTGCCAGCAAGGTCACTGCTGAATAATATGGAGGCAGATGGTACACCAAGTGAGATTTCAACATTGAATATGTTTGAACGCATTCTAATTCAGACAATGAAACCATTCCAAACCATTCTACATCTGAACACAAAGACACGGAACATTCCACAGAAAGAACTTGTTAGATCTCTGAAGGGTTCTGTGATGTATCTATCACTTCCTCTACAGGAAAATGTTCAAGCAATCTCAACAAAATAAGTTTGGTGATTCTTGTTAATGGTGTTCCAACAAAGGCCAAGGTCATCTGGCAAGATGTTGTCAATGTGCAAAAGGTTAAACTTGCTCTTACTTATTTAAAGAGTAATAATCCCTTTTGTACAGACCTTGACATAGATCAGATGGCCAGTCTCTCTTTCCAACATGATCTATTAGAAAAAAGTAAACCAATCATTGAGAAGGTCAATGGACATACAAGTGACAATGTATAGACAGTACACAATTCACCCACTACATGGCAGAGATCCAGTAGGAGACAACATTGATCTCTTTCTAATGAAGCAGGTGGAAGGTGAACCTGTCAGCATTTGGGAGGCAACACTAGAAGGACACTGTTTCCCAGACCTATTTTCAAAAGGGTCAGGTGGACGCCTAGATGAAAGAGAAGTGCGTGTACAGGGTGCTGAGTACTGCACTAGCCATGTGCTCAGCAAAGATGGCAAATTCAGACATAACATACAGTACCTGTTCCATCTCCTCTGGGAGAGTGAACTTAGCATTATGTCTGTGTCTACAGCACATACTATTCATCTCACAAGTCCACTAGATGGAATAACAGCTGCTCAATTTCTAGAAAAATTAAAGCAGAAAGATGAAAATGTGCAAGTGAATCTCTCTTCCATTCTTTCAAGTCTTCAAGGCACCGAATAATATTGGTATCACAGACACTCAGAAGTGATGACAATGCTGCAAGAGTATGGTGCAGCCACATGGTTTGTCACACTTAGTTGTGCTGAATATGCCTGGGATGAGCTCATTGAACTGTTGAAGTGGGCAAATTCTGATGTTGATGGCATTTCATCAGTGACTGTCAGAGAAATGTGTTCACTTGATCCTATGTCTGTCCCAAGACATTTTCACAAGCGGTTCTATGACATTCTGACTTTCATCTTGTCAAAGGACAAACCACCTGTTGGTATAGTGGAACATTACTTTTGGAGGGCAGAATATCAAGCACAGGGTGCTCCTCATATCCATATGTTATTGTGGATCAAGGATGCTCCACACATTGGTGAACATGAAGCAGCATTCATCAAGAAATATATCACTTGTCACATTCCAGACAAGTATGACAGTCCTACACTATGGAAGTTGGTGCAAAAGTTCCAGCAACATATTTGTGCAAAATACTGCTGGCGAGTAGTAAAGAACAAATCTAATTGGTACACACGATGTCGCTTTGGATTTCCTAGATGAGTTTGTCAGGATGGTGCCATGAATAACCTTTTCTTAGCAATGCAACACCACTTAAAGGCAAAATCAACCAAGAGTGTATAAGAGTTACCCAGAAATGAGAAAGAGGTGTACATAAATGACTAAAACCCAACTCTTCTCCTAATGTGGCAAGCAAATATAGATGTTCAGTTTGTGGCTGAAAACTCACTGGCCCTGGTGCAGTATGTCACTACGTACATAACCAAACACGAGCAGACTAGCTTGCAAGATCTTTGGGAAGATATTGCAAATTCAGGCAGAAGCCTGACTTCTCAGCTCTGGTCATTGGGCTTGAAGATTCTTTCACACAGAGAATGTGGTGCTTATGAAGCCAGTGACCGTTTAATGGGTACACATCTGTACGGGAAGTCTGACGCTGTATGGTGTTTCCATGTAAACTACAAAGAGAAACGCAAATATGTACTGATTCCTGATGCCGAAATTGAAGAGCTCGCTGCCAATAGACCTTCTTCAAAACATATCTTGAAGAATAACCTGATAGATGCATACTACCCCCGTAGACACAACAACATGAATGATATGTGTCTCTTTCCGGTGACTAAGTGGTATGACTACAAGGCAGATGTATCACCTGACTCAACACACCAGATTTACAAGGTGTATGGAGTAGATGGCTGTCTCATAAAGAGACACAAGCCATGACTCATATACCACTGTAAACTGCATCTAGGCACATCAGAGAGCAGAGAACATTACTACTTCACTCTCCTATTCCTATTTAGACCCTGGAGGAGTGAGTCTGAATTAAAAGGTGACTGTGACACATTCAAAGAACAGTTCAATCTCAGTTATGAGACTTTCAAAACTGAATACTCATAGACATACATACAGAGACTAGAGGCTGAGAAAGAACAGCTTGAGAAGGCAGAGAAGCAGCTTCAGGAAGACACTCCTGTTAGTTCACAAGACAACCTTGATCCAGAAGGACAAGCTGTTCTAAGTGAACCTCTGCCCTTAAATGCCCCAGAACTCTTAATGTCAGAAATTGAGACAGCCATGGAACATGGCACACACTCCACTATCAACGCAGCTGACTTGAGAGAAAGACTAAATCAGCAGCAGCATACAGTTCACTCTCAAGTAGTTGATGCTGTCCGACATGGCCTACAACATGAAACAAAACAATGTGAGTGTTCTGACTATAAGACACTACTGATCTTTGTTAGTGGTTCAGCTGGCACAGGAAAGAGTTTCCTTATTGAAGCCATCACTGCTGAAATACGGAGCCTGATAGGGTCTTCAATGTTTGTTGCTGTTACTGCTCCCACAGGACTAGCTGCATACAACATTGGTGGAGCTACATTACACCATCTCTTTATGTTGCCAGTGGAACATGGGAGAACTGGAGAGTATCGTAAACTGTCATTTGAGGTTGCATCTCAGCTCCGTTCCATGTTCACAAAGATGAAGTTACTCATCATTGATGAAATCAGCATGGCCTCCAATGTCATGCTTGCCTGTATTCATCTACGTCTACAGCAGATCTTAGGTACTGATGATGGAGTGCCATTTGGTGGCAAAAGTATTGTTGTGTGGATACCTTTTACAGCTTGCACCCATCTATGCAGATCATGTATTTACAACTCTAACTGCCAAACAAGCTAAGAATATCCTCAGCTGCATTGCAGGCTATAACATATGGGAATTATTTACTATGTTGAGTTGCCTTATAACATGTGCCAAAGTGGTGATCTGGCTTACAAATCACTTTTAGATGAAGCTCGTACAGGTTCTCTATCACCAGAACATGTTTGTATGTTAAACGATCGGAGAATCACAGTAGATACTGCATCCATAGAAACAGCATGTAATGTCTTCAGTGATGTATACTCTACAGGGACACACATAGTGTGTCTTATGCCATGACTAAAGAAATGCACTGAGTTCAACAATCTAATCCTGCAGAGAGAAAACCAACAGATTCTAACTCTGCATGTTGCTGATACAGTTGATGGTGTCATTCTTAGTCGCAACCTAGTAGCTAAGACGACTGAATGACTAAGTGAACTCAAGTCAGATGTTTCACGCATAGCTGGCCTAGAAGCTGTTCTCACAGTTTGTAAGAATGCACGTATCATGCCATGATGTAATCTAGATGTAGAATGATGCATGGTAAATGGTGCCATGGGAAACATCACTGACTTTGTCTACAATGTCCAGAAGACATATATCGAGATGGTTGTAGTTCACTTTGACAACATGGAACAGTCTGTACACATAGAATGGACCTGTGTAAAATTTCAGGTATTTAAGGATATCTATGTAAACAGGAAACAGTTCCCATTATGTGTTGCATATGCTGTATCCATTCACAAATCTCAGGGCTTGAGTTTGGATTCAGCAATGGTGGACATAGGTACAGACATTTTCAAGCATGGCATGAGCTATGAGGCACTTTCACGTGTCCGCAGCCTTTCTGGGTTGCACATTATAACTCTAGCACCTCAGAAAATACGAGCTGACAAATGATGTATTCTTGAATACAACAGGTTACGTACTCTACATCAGCCACAAATGTCTTTAATACCACTGCCTACATATCTGGCTGTCTCACATCATTCAGTCACATCTACAGGTATCAACAAACAGTGACAAGCTTCCAGAAGTGATTCTACTCAAAAGAGTTCAACAAAGGTCACAACTTCAAGTAAATATTCACAGCCAGCAATTCATCAGAAATCAGTTGGTGTAGCTGCTGTGCCAGTCTATGACAACAGCACTAGAGTGAACTGCTATACTAACTCAGCTATGCAAGTTTTTCTACACATGCCACACTTTGTGCAGGCAATATCTGCTTCACAGGACAATCCCCTATCAAATGCTTTGAAGCAGATTGTCAACATGACTTCTGACCAGTCTAACAATGTACACTCACTAATACCACTATGACAGGTGTTAGCTACATACGATGGATGTAGTACATTTGCTGCAGACATACAGCAAGACACTACTGAGATTATGATGGCTGTCATAAACAACCTGGATGAAGACGGCATCCCAATGTGGCACTACTTCACAGTAACATATGTTACCAAACATGTATGTGTTTCATGTGGCCATTCACAGCATGAAACCACAGAAGACATGCTGTGGATTTCTCTCTTTGTCCCTCAAACCGAAAGTGTCAAATTTCAACAGCTATTCACCAATGCTGAATGTGGGCATGCCTGTGCAAGGTGTGGAGGCAGATGCACTCAGTCCATATGTCTCAGGAGTTCTTCTCAATATCTGTTGCTTATTTTGCACAGGTTTGGACTCAACGAGGCTCAGAGTTGATACTCCTATCACAGATTATATAGCTGATAGGATAGTCTTTAACCAATCAGTGTTTGACACTCACAGTATAATCTATCACCATGGCCAATCCATGCATTCTGGCCATTACACCTGTTTACTAAGGTACAGAAGTGGATGGTTAGAGTGTGATGACTCTACAAGCAGTTTTAAACAGAGACTGCCATGACACTTAAAAATGCATATCTTCTAATATTGAAGAATTATGATGACCTTCATATTTCAGAAGAATAGGACGGAACATGTTGAGGTTTTAAAGTAACTACTTTGTGACAGAAACATGCGTAGGTCGGTACAATTGTTTCCAATCTACGACTCTGAATAAACCATAGCATTTCAACAAAATGCTATTCTGACAGAGACATTCCATGCACTATGACATCTAAGATCTTGTGTGGATCAGTGACTACATGGAAATTGTTGTAGTGGCTTCAATCGGCACCAGCCATATTCACAGTCACTAGAGAAACCATGCTTACATGTCTATCAAAGACTGTACATCTCAAAACTGAGGCCTTACTGCTGTCCTCTTCTGTACATATATTTTATTGTTAATGTATCATACTCATACATAACAACAAATTGCTATCAGTTTTAAACTGTTACTCTTTGCAAATAAAGAAAAGTTCTCAGTTATCATTGTAAATAACTGAGCAACACTTCTATCATTCACCAAACATTGCACTCTGTCACAAGTTGTCTATCAGCACTTGTATTTGTCTATTGACTCTTGACATGTAGACAACAACATCCTTCGTTCACTATGCAACAGTGTAGAACTATCCCACCTTCATTTGTAATACTGATACTGTACATATGTAAAAATAACAGCCTTTATTGATAATGCAAGAAGCAGAATTATGCAACTGTAAATACCAAACAATTGCATCATATAATTAACTGACTTTGCCATGTCTTTGTAATTACTTGTACATAATATTAACATTTTTATTCACCTTGACATTGTTACTAACTACTTTCATAGTTGTACTAAAAGTATTAGTCTAAGACTAAAGTACAAATGAATGTTTAACATATTATCCAGCACTATATTGATTACATCTAATTAACCATAGCTTTGATAAAAAATGCATACCATACACAGTTTTTTAACTTACAAGTTAAGAATTAACATAGAAACCAATGTAACAATTGAAAAAATGTTATTTGTTCCTGTAAGAATATTCTATTTTTTGTACTTGTCATATCAGTAATTCTAACCTATGTAAAAAATGTTGGAAATTGTAAATCAAACACTGTTACTGATCACAACGCACTGCATACCTGTTCCTGACAATATTTATGATTGCCTCTATTGAGGGGTTGGGTGGGAATTTTCCATATGCACCTAGTCAGTGACATATCATTAAATGCAAGTCATCAAATGTCACTAAAATCAGTTTTTTTTATATTCTATTACTTAAGCACTTAGCATATGGTTTTTCGCCCATCCCAGGAACATCCACATTATCAGTCACACAATAACAACTAAACACTTCTGTATCATGTGTGTAATCACTGTTTACAAGCTACTGACATACCTTTATTAGCATAGAACAGAAGTAATGGACTGCACATACTTAGGACATGCAACCACTTAAAAAAATACTTTATATTTGTAACCAAAGTCTCTTCACGTTCAATAGTAAATATATAACGAAGCGCTACAGGTTCAGCTTGAGTGTCAGAAGTTCAGGAGGAATGTCAGAAAGGACTTCTTAACAGAAAGAGTAGTGAACACTGAAATGTCACTGTAAACACAGAACACCTAATTAAAGACAGTGATCACCTAGTAAAGAAGCAGGTGTATGCATAAAAGGCAGATAAGCCCACCAGCAAAAGATGGTACAACACTGCAATGATTGCAAACACCTAACCTCAATATCTGTACCATGTTAAACTATTACAGTAAATACAACAAATTACCTTCTAATGCTACCTTTTTCTATGCTTCCTTATAATATCACATACTTTCTCAAATTCATATAATCCAGTTGTTATAATTGTTACACATTTCCATATATGGCAAGCAATGATTACACACATACAAAGATTGTATTGTGAGACTGATTCTGTAAAAATAATTACAGTCTTGATTGGGCCTTTTCTCAGTTTAGCAAATTGGCAATACATTTTTTAAAATCATAACCACCTGTGTTGAGTCTTTACTTAAAATAACATTATGACATTAGAACATAAGTGTTGTCTTTATTAACCATGCAAATTAACTGCAACAAATAGTGCAACAACTATATCTCCATGAATTTCTTTGGTAGCTATGATGTCCAGTCAGTATCACAACATAGGCAATGATGTGGCACTTTGCATGTCACACTTTTCATAATTCCTAAGAGTGTGTAAAACTCAGCAATGTACTTAATTTTCCTGTGCCTATACAGTCATCATGTAGTATTTACTGTACCAAGGTGCCACACATCTGCACCCAACTGTACACAGCTGTGACTATACCCTTAGGATGCAGTCACTACTATGTCTACTTCAATTCCCTATTTAAGCTTCTGCAACTCCCAACTGCGCAAGTTAACTATACCTAGAATTACAGAGGTGTGCCATAGATCTCCAGTCCCATATTGTTCCTATAGAAAACCAGTCATAATGCAGTACATATATTGGGAGGCACAGCAGCTGTAGCTGGCTAAATCCATGAAAATCCTAACAAATGTAACTACAGTTTCCCTGTGATCAATCATGTGTGACATAGACGTACAAATACTCACCTGTGTTGTGTATGTGCACTGTTTCATATTTAGTATATTTCAGTACTGTTGATGTTAGTGTTTTGTGGTGGAGGAGCATGGTGGCTGAAGGGATCTGCACTAAAGAAGTTGAGGAATAGGAGAATGGGGTGACAGTTAGGACCAATGACCCCAATGCACACCCTGATTCCATTTGGGGGGGTGGGCTGGAGGGGTGCAAAGGGGGTTTCAACCCTAACATCGAATTTCCTCGCTTTTGTCGCTGGGGAACAACCCTAACTGATGCATTAAATGGAGTTTTTTGCCTCTAATTTCCCTACTTTTTGAGAATGATAATGAGAAATAGTGAATGTACTCCTGCACGCAATGCAGTGGTGGGAGCATGGGGCCCTGTGGGCCCTGCTATCCCGCCATGTGATGTCTTGTCACATAGTAATATTGTACCCGCAAACACAAATCGTAATGAGCATGGTGACACAAAGCAAAACAGAAAGAGAAACAATACTATAGACAGAAATGTTAAAAACAATGCAAACGCAAATGAAAACGCAAAGGGTAACACACATGGTGGCGTAAATGTGAACGGTAAGTGAATGGTAAGTGAAACGGGTATGGAACTGCAAGCAGAAACGGTAATGGTAACAGTAATATAAATGCACAGGCTGGTTTTACCCAAAAGCTGTATAGAGAAAGACAGTGAGTAGAAAGAATGTATGCAAAATAATGACTCTCGGAACACAAAAATGAGGACTTGGAATAGTAAATTGCTTATATCTCAGTAACTGTATGACATAGAAAAAAATTTAAAAGTCATATGAATTATCACTTTCCTGGCTAGTTTTGTACTTGGCCCCTGCTAGAAGGCTAAGAAATATTTCGACAAAAAGTCTGCATCTCGTACAGTTTTCAAGATACAGGCCCTGAAAGGTTCGTCGAATGCCGTAATGTTATCCTATAGGAAAGAAACAGAAGTTCAGACTTCCATAACTTTGCCTCCCTGTAATATTTTTTCACCCAACTACTGAAAGACACATCTGTGGGATGTTGGCTGTGATCTGTGCAAATTTCAGCTCAAAAGACCAAACCGTTATTTTGCAGGAGGGTGCCAGACGATTGCTGCAATGCGTCATACACAGTAATGTTATCCTATGGGAAAAAGTGTCAACTTTGGAGTACCGTAACTTTGCTGCCATGTAATATTTTTTCAACAAAATACTGAACAGCACATCTGTGAGATGTTGGCTGCGTTTCCTCCAAATTTCAGCTCAAAACTCCAAACTGTTCTTTTGCAGCGGGGTGCCAAAGTATTACTGTTATTTTGGGCATAGTGTCGCAAAGTAGTGGCATGATTTGCGAAAGCTTTTGCAAAAATTTTTGACACTTTCCTGAGTTCGACACTACTTTTCAAAAGTATTTTTTCCAGAAATCTGAAAAACATATTTCTGGGGTGCTTTACCCCAAAATAAAGACATGGCTAGCATCCTCAGGGCCCAACTAGGTGAATACAAAAATAATTAGGTTGCTAGAAGGTCTCAATTTTAAATGCCAAGCATTTTTCTAATCGCTAACTGAAAACCAAATGGTGGATTTGCAGCAGTAACAGGGCCATTTGCAACACTAAAAAGTGCATTTGTGACACTGTCAAACTTTTTGTTAACTTTCCCCATTGACTTATAATGGGAAATAGTTTTTTGAATAACTTTAGAACCATTTAATATTTTTTCATGAAATCTTCAAAAAGCACATCGGGGACCCCAGCCTCACATTCCCTAAAGATTTTGGACTAGTCATGCAAACCATACGACCTGTAGGCGCGACCGTAGAATTCCAGAAAAAGCGTAAATGCTCGCTCAGATCATGCTTAATAACTCCGCATCTGTGTATCCAACTAGTACAAAACTTGGCAGATCCCAAGGTGTATGGGTCTTAATCATGTATTCCAAATTTCATGCAAATCCGTCAAACAGTTGCAAAGTTATTAAGGTGCAGATTTTTTGGGTTTAACATGTATTAGGCTCCTCAGCCTAACTATGGTAGCGGTTCGCGCTGCCGCGATATATATATGTATATATTATGGTAACGCGGTGGTCTACCATAGTTAGGGTGAGGCCATTTCCATGATTAAGCCAAAATTTCACCTTAATAACTGCAACTGATCGTTGCCTGAAACAGGATAACATAAATCAAGACCCATGGGCCATGGGATCTGCCAAGTCCTATGCTGATCAGATATACGGTTGCGGGTTGTGCTTGTGATCTGTCTTGTGCATTGCTGGTGCAGTCACGTGCAAATAAATGCGAACTACGTGACTGGCCTGAAATCTTCAGGGGAACATGCAGCGGGGTCCCCGATGTACTGCTAATTTCATGAAAAAATATTAAGCGATTCAAAGTTATTCAAAAACAGTTTCCCATTATAAGTCAATAGGAAAGAGTTAACAAAAGTTCAACACTAGCATAAAATGCATTTTACTTTTGCAAATGGGCCTGTTACTTTATAAATCGACCATTTTGTTTTCAGTTGGTGATCAGAAAATGGTTGGCATTTAAATTTGGACCCTCTAGCAATCTAATTTTTTGTATTCACCTAGTTGAGCCCTGAGGATGCTTCCATGTCTTATTTTGTTACACTGCAAGTATATTTTTCAGAAATTCTGGAAAAATACTTTACAAATGCCCCGTGCTCACGAAAGTGTCGCAAATTTTTGCAAAAGCTTTCTCAAACTGCGACAGTAATTTTCTAGTTTGTGGGAAAATGACAGCAATTCTTTGGCACTGCACTGCAAAATAACCGTTGGGAGTTTTGGGCTGAAATTTGGAGGGAACGCAGCCGACATCTCACAGATGTGCCTTTCAGTGTTGTATTGAAAAAATATTACATGGCAGAAAAGTTATGGCACTCCAAAGTTGACAGTTTTTCCCATAGGATAACATTACGGCGCCCGAAGCATTACAGGAATCCTTTGGCACCCTGCTGCAAAATAACGGTTTGGTCTTTTTCCTGAAGTTTGGAGGAAGACGGCCAACAGTCCACAGATGTGCCTTTCAGTAGTTTGGTGAAAAAATATCACATGGCGGCAAAGTTACGGCACTCCAAAATTGACGGTTTTCCCATAGGATAACATTCAGGCGCCCGACACTAACAGAAATCATTGGAGCCCTGCTGCAAAATAACAGTTTAGTCTTTTCCTGAAATTTGGAGGAAGACAGCCAACAGCCCACAGATGTGCCCTTTCAGTAGTTTGGTAAAAACATTACAGGGAGGCAAGTTATGGTGCTCCAGCTTTTCTTTTTTCCCATAGGATAACATTCGGCGTCGCTCGCCTTTCAGGGCCCGTGTATCTCGGAAGCGGTGCGAGATACGGACTTTTGTCGGAAAATCTCTTAGCCCCACAATGGGGCTAAGATTTAAATTAGCCAAGGACAGTTGTAAATAATATGGCTTTTAAATTTTTTTCTCGTCATTGACGGTTCCTGAGATATAATGTATTTAGTATTCCAAGATCTCATTTTCTGCTGATACTCATTATTTTGCATACATTATTTGTACTCACTGTCTTTCTCAATGCAGGTTTTGGGGAAAACCAGCCTGTGCACTTACATTACTGTTACTGTTGCCCTTTCCGCTTGTGGATCCGTACCCGTTTCACTTACTGTTGTCATCTGCGCCACCATGTGCGTTATCCTTTGCGTTTTCATTTGCGCTTGTGTTTCTGTTATTTTTTGCCATTTCTGTCTACAGTACTGTTTATCTTTCTGTTTCACTTTACATCACCATGCCCATTGACATTTCTATTTGCAGGCACCATGTTACTATGTGACAACACATCATGTGGCAGACCATTCCCATCTACGCCACCATGTGCGTTACCCTTTCTGTTCTCATTCGTGCTTGTGTTACCATGTGCACCACTGTTAGCATTTCTGTTTGCGTTGCTGTCCCTGTTAGTATGCCACAACACATTGAATCCACAGCTCGCGACCGCATTATGCAGCGAAGTGCGAAGACAAAAACCCAGCAACTCCAGCAGCTGCATTACATTCACTATTCTCATTATCATTCTCAAAAGAAGGAAATTAGAGGCAAAAACTCCATTTAATGCATTAGTTAGGGTTGTTCCACAGCGACAAAAGTGAGAAATTGCTGTTAGGGTTGAAACCCCCTTGAACCCCGCCCACCCCCAACCGGCATTGGGGTGCGCATTGGGATCGTGGGTCTAACTCTCACCCCATTCTCCTATACTTCTGCTGCTTACACATGTCATGGGGTGAGAGTTAGGGCTGAGGATCCCAATGTGCACCCCAATGCCGGTTGGGGGTGGGCGGGGGTCAAGGGGTTTTCAACCCTAACAGCGAATTCCTCACTTTTGTCGCTGTGGAACAACCCTAACTAATGCATTAAATGGAGTTTTGCCTCTAATATATATATATATATATATATATATATATATATATATACACACACACACACACACACACACACACATATATACTATACATCACTAAAATTACAACTCTAGATTAAATACAAGCTATATACATGTAGTAGATAACCCACTCTAAGGTGTGTGGTGCGCTGTATTATAAGCATGCCTTCTTGTGTTGTTATGCATGAGGCTGCAGACCGAGTGCATCAGCCACCTAAGCCTTGCATATATCGGAGTGTGACTCCACATCTTAGAGTGGGTTATCTGTCTTATAAAATAGCAAAATATTTTGGGAGGGGTGAAAGTGCAGGTGTCAGTTGTGCTCTGATATGCACACGGTCATGTGATGTATTTCAACCAACCAGCAGAGATAATTTTTCCTACCCATTTTATAAATATATATATATATATATATATTTATGTACATATCTACATATTTTTCGGCAATATAAATAGAATAATAGATAGGTTCCAGTGAATTACAAGGCTGTAATTCCATCAAGAGGTTCTGGGGACATAGGTAACCTCGAGAGCAAAACTCGAGAGGGTCCTATGTCCCCAGAACCTTGAGACAGAATTACAGCTGAGTGATTCACTGGAACCTAACTGTTATTTTTTGTAATATATGGATACGAGAGGTTGACAAACTTTTACCTCTGCATTCGTTGAGGAACGGTTCCATGTTCCTGTTACTCGCTCCTCACTGTCCAGTTGCCATATTCCCATTGCCTGCTCCCATTTCTTTATCACAGGAAGGAACAAAAATGAAAAAAAAAACAAGCTTCAACATTAGCCGCGGTACCGAGGTCTGAACGATGGTATTACAAGGACCGGAAGTGTATTATTATTGGCCGGAAGTATAGTATTACAAGGACCGGAAGTATACTATTATGGGACTAAGTGATGTATTACAAGGATTTTTTTGTATGGGATAGGATAGTATTATTTGCCTATCTCTATATATTGCAAAACAGTAAACCTACAGCAAAAATGCTTCTCTAAACACATGTGTCTTTAACTACTGCTTAAAAACCTCTAATGAGGGACTATCCCAGATTTATCATGGGAGAGAGTTCCACAGGATGGGTGCAGCACAAGAAAATGCTCAAACACCTGATGATTCTAATACCAACCTCATAACTTCTAATAGTACTTCATCTGCGGAGTGAAGGGAGCAGAGAGGATGATAGGGACAAAGGATGTCTTACAGGTAGCTGTGCCCCTGCCATGTAGGGCTTTATTGGCCAGCAAACCAACCTTGAAGTAGATCTGCCACCTAACCAGCAGCCAGTGCAGATAGCACAAGACAGGTGTAATGTGACATGACCTATACAGGCCAGCCAACAACTCTGCAGCAGCATTCTGCACTAGCTACAGGCTATAGAGATATACCCCCAGTAGCCCTAGGAACAGGGCATTGCAGTAATCTAGGCACAAAGTCACAAAACAGAGCCAGTATTGGCAGATCACCAGGGGGTATTAGGTGCTTGATCCTGGCAATGTTCCTCGGATGGTAAAAAGACATCTAGACTATGGCTGAATCCTGTGCCTTAAGTTCATGCCGCAATCCAGAACAATGCCAAGATCCTGTCAGAGGCAAGCAACTGGGAGTCCCCAAGCCTAACCCCTGAGACTTGCCCAGATTGCACCCTCCCCCCTCGTGACCATGGTCCAGCACCAGTACCTCAGTCTTATCTGGATTCAACTTCAACCAATTGGCCCTCATCCAGCCCTGGATTTCAGTGAGGCAGTTGTTAAAGACTAAGACCATCTCCTGTTGTTCAGGCACAAAAAACAAGTATAGCTGAGTATCATCTGCATATAGTAGTGGCAGCATATACACCACAAATAATATGAGGGACAAAATCAAGCCCTGCAGGACCTCAAATAGCAAGGGCATAGGGGCTGAGGAAAATTCTCCAAAACCACCCTCTGTGTCCTGCCAATAAGGAAAGATTTAAACTAGTTGAGGACTGTACCAGGTAGTCGATGATGCACCCACACATGCTCCATCATCACCCCATGGTCCATGGTGTTGAACACTGCTGAGAGATCAAGGATAATCAAGATGGCACATCTTCTTCAATCCCTCACTGCCAGAAGATCATTCAACACCTGAACTAGGGCAGTCTCCACATTATTCCTCTTCCTGAAACCCAACTGGAAATGGTCACAGATGTTGTGGGATGTTAAACAGGTCTCTAATTGTATGGCCACCACCTTCTCAATAACCTTGCCTAAAAAAATGCAGGTTAGGGACAGGTCTGTATCTTGCCAGGCAGTCCAGGTCCAGTGAGAATTTTTTCAGGAGTAGCCTCATGACTGCCTCTTTTGGGGTTCAGGAAAGACCCCTGTCACTAAGCAATGATGAACTTTCCTGTCTAAGACTGGGCTGATCACATCAACGCACCCCATTAAGAGGCACATCGGTCCAGGTTCCAAACTACAACAGGTTGGCCATGATCCCTGAACAATCTCCACCATATTCATGACAGCCAATTGTCCAAAATTGGACCAGTTAGACTGATTGCCTGCACCCCCAGGTCTGCCTCTGCAAGGCCCACTAAAGCGAACTGACTGGATTTCCAATCTGATGGCAGTAACCATATCAGCAAAAAACAGAGCAAACTCTTCATATCTTGACTGTGAAAAAACTCCCCCAGACTGCAGACAGGCTGGCTTACATAATCCATCCATAGTGAGGAAGAGTTGAGCTGGTCTGTTAGTCACTACAGCAATCTCCTTGGACAGGAACTCTGACATCTTACATGAGATTGCTGATTTATAGCTTCTATAATGAGCCATAAATGTAAGCTTATCCTCCTCTGGACCAGTCCTCCACTAGTGCCACTCCAGCCTTTAACCCCTCATTCTCATTTTCTGGGGATCCCCATTGAACCAAGGGGGATCTTTGGTGTAAGGTGCAGAGTTGAATGTGGACAGGTGCAATGGAGTTGAAGACCCTGGCCCTATTAGTAGCCCCAATCGTCTCTTCCAGCTCCTCACACACACTCATCACACCTGATAGGTCCAGCATTGCCATTAGATCCTGTGGGGTCAAACCCCTTAATGGGTGTTACTAAACTATCTCTGCAGGGAAGGATCTATTTGGAGGAGCCTCAAACAAGATCCTCACAGTATTGTGATCAGACCAAGTGACTGCATCAACCATATGGTCATTTCCAGCTGAAAGATGAAGTCCAGTGAATGGCCATGAATATGGTTTGCAGAGGTAACAACCTGTTTCAGGCCCAACAAATACATTACTTGGAGGAATTCTTGACCAACTTGTGAGCTAACTAAAATGCCCTTTGCACTCAGAAAGTTTGTGCAATGTTGATGTCTTGTGGCTGAACAGAGGCATAGCATCTTTAGCCAATTCACCCTTTTTTGTTCAGTCCCTAGACAGTTGTGATGACTGGAAGTTCCTTGTAAGAGGCAGTAGTACTGTACCTCCAGGTGGGGTTTCTCCTGCTTCTACCGTGACCATTTTGGAACTGGGTTTATGGAAGACCATTGTTTTTCCAAGTTGCCAGATGGGTCACAGTTGGCATTCCAAGATCAGAAAATAGCTGATCTTGGAATGCCAACTGTTATCTTAATTTAAGCTGGGTCCAGTGTTGTGGATCACACTCATTTAATTTGTTAGTAAGCTTTAAGTTCTTAAAATCCTCTACATTTGTGGCTATGTTTTTTGAGACAGTCAGTGTGGTTGTGGTTGTGGGGGGGGGGGACCTGGCATTATTAATTTAAGCTTGAATAACCCCGTCATTTATTTATTTATTTATTTGAGTTTTGGTGACCGGGTAAGTCCACTGAGACAATTACAGTCCCTTTTTCAAGATCCACCCAGGGAGGAAACAAGCAATTACAGAATGGTCAACTAAAACAAGCAAAATACAGTACATACGGTTAAAGCAGATATACTAACATACTAAAATGCCAGCAGAGTAGGCCTCATGGTCTATCAAGTCTGCTCGAGGGTCAGTACCCGTGATTGGCATCACTGTCTATCACCATGCCCCCCACCTGAGTAGCCCCCTCAGAGTTGACATTACCCAGCTTCACCCTCCTCCTGTACCCTTTCCAAGCTCTCTTGAAACCCTCCACAGTGCTTACCTCTAACAGCTCCTCAGGCAAATCATCCCATGGTTCCATCACTCTCTCACTGAAGTAATGCCACCTTCTCTCTCCTCTGAGTCTCCCTCTTCAGCCTCCAACTGTGCCCACTTGTGGACCATCCCTTCTTCCTCTGAAAAACCCTATCTAGTCCCACCCCATTCAACCCTTTTACATACTTGAAGACCTCTATCATATCCCCCATCCCTCCTCTCCTCCATTGAGCACAGCCTGAATTCCTTCAAACACTCCCCATAGGACCTGTCCCCCAGACCCTCTTCTGAACCTTTTCTAGTAACACAATGTCCTTATTTAAGTGTGAACACTAAAACTGCATGCAATACTCCAGGTGTGGCCAAACTAGGCTGTTATACAGCAGTAGAATCACTTCCCTGCTATGTGAGGTAATCCCCCTAGCAATGCAACCCAGCATTTTATTTGCCCTGGTGGCAGCCATCCTACAATGCTCAGAGTTATTCATTTTGGCATCCACTACCATCCCCATGTCCCTCTTCCCACTAGAAGCCAGCAATGTGCCCCCCAAGTGTGTACACATGGCCTGGGTTCCTAGGACCCAGATGAAGAACCCCTGCACTTCCTTGTGTTAAATTTCAGTTTTTAGGTGAGCACCCACCACTCCAGAGCCTCCAGGTCCCTCTGAAGGACTTCCCTATCATCTTCCTCATCCACCACTGCTCCCAGCTTACAGCCATCAGCAAAGATGCTCATTTCACTCCTGATACACTGTCTGATATCAGGTGTTACTCCAAATTTAATAAACTGTTGTTCAGAAAACATCTTCAGGGACTATCATGGTATAGGATTTTTCTTATTCCAGACATAAATTTAGCAGTGCAGGAATTCACAACAATGTTTGTAGAAGCTTGTGATAAATTTACTCCTCAGAAAAATGTTAACCAAAGATTAAATCATCTGCCATGGATAACAGGAAAGATTAGGAAATTGATTAGGTCAAGAAATCAAGTTTGGAAAAAGGCTAATACAACATTAAAGAGTGAAGTTTGGGATAAATATAAAAATATATGAAATTCAGAAAATAAGGAAATCAAAAGCATTTTATCATAAACAAAACTTAAAGAAACAATTGATCCAAGTGCTTATTGGTCCTTAATAAAAAAAATCTTACAAAACCAGTTAGAAATCAGGCTGAGATAAAACTCAGCCAAAATGGTATAGTGCTTGAAACAAAAAGTGGTGCAAGTTATTTAAATAACTATTTTATAACCCCCCCCCCCATTTGAAATCAAAATCATACCCTGTACAAATCAAATATATGATGTGAAACAAGGGACCTTCATGATGAAAATTTTCCCAAGTTTAGATTTAGAACAGTGACTAAAAAGGAAATCTTAAAAATGATATAAAAGTTAAAGATAAATAAGGCAAGTGGTCCAGCTAAGATAGATAACAGATTGCTAAAAGAAGCTGCTTTGGCACTATCACCATATTATGGGATATTCTTAATTGGAGTTTGAGGGAGGGACAGTTCCCACTTAGTTGGAAACTTGCCAAAGTGGTCCCAATAGATAAAGGTTGGGACCCCTTGGAAGCTTCAAATTACCACCCAATGGCATCAACAATCTCTAAGTTACTTGAAAAAATTGTTCATGGTCAGTTGATGGAGTATCTTCAGAAATATAATAAATTAACCCAATACCAATCTGGTTTTAGGCAGGGCAGGTCCACGGCTACTGCACTCATGAACTTCTTAGATCTAATAGCCACCCTTCTTGGGGATGCAAAGTTCGTGGGTGTGGTATACATGGACCTGTCAAAAGCATTTGATCTAGTAGATTACAGTATTTTGATAAGTACATTGAAGAAAATAGTAGTGGAGGAAGAAACCTGTAGCTGGTTCAAGTCTTATCTCAATAAAAGATCTCAGTTTGTTGTTTTGAATGGCTAGCAGTCAAGGATGGACTATGTGACAAGAGGGGTACCCCAGGGATCTATGCTGGTTCCCTTCTTGTTCATTGTCTATCTAAACAACTTACTAAATTGCATTAAATATTCACAAATCCAACTTTATGAGGATGATACCATGTTGGTATCAGCAGGAAAAAAACAGGAAGAGGTAGTACAAAAACTGCAAAATGATTTCCTTGTCATGCAAGGGTACTTTTCTTCTCTGGGTTTATTAATAAACAACAAAAAAACATAGACTATGTTTTTTGCCCAAGAGAGGAAAAGTGTCCCAAAATGAAAGAAAATGTCTCAGTAAGGTAAGATTTTGGAGCAAACAACAAAGTATAAGTATCTAGCGGTACATATAGACCAGCATTTAACATTTAAACAACATGTAATCAAATTAACAAGGAAAACAAATGCAAAAAAGTGGAGCAAGACATATATCAAATTGTATGACAAAAGAAGTGAGATTGACCATGGTAAACCAATTAGTATTACTGGTAATTGTCTATGGAAGCCATATTAATAGGCACACCACAAAAAAGCAATTGAATAATTTAGATGTTCTTCATAATAAGCATGCGAGATTTGTGTTAAGATGTGAATTTAGAAAAGGAAGGGGAGGAGCCAGGTGTCAGAACAATAGGCAAATAGCAGGAAGGGAAGGGGAGAAGGGAGGTACATAAGGACCAGCACAAGGAGGTCTCAGCCACTTTTTGCTGGAGTTTTTGATTACACCAGAACTACAGCACGTCAGATTGGCATTGACTGTGGAGGTTTGGTTACGGGGAAAAAGAAGGTAAGGACATCGAACTGGCTTTAAAGCAAACAAATGGAGAAGGAGTTATGCCACTGTTTTAGTGAAAATGAGAGGATGGACAGAGAAAGACAGTAGGTTGATTTTTGTTTTGATTTTGGGAAAGAAGAAAGCAGGGCAGGCTTGAGAGATGTTTTGGAGAACCGGGTTGGAAGACTGCAAATGGTTGGATACCGGCAGGCTCTGCTGGTGTGGGAGTGTTGTTGTTTTAAGGAGAGGGGAAGGATAAAAAAAAAAATGTGTGTTATGTGTGGGCACTGGGGCATATAGGACAGTCATGCTTCTCCTATGGTGCAGATAACAAGGTGCAGGGAATCTTTCCTCAAGACATGAAAGGTTTGTGGGTTCAAACCCAGCTTTTGGGGGTCTGTAAGCTGAAGGAGGCCTGGATGGAGGCACGCAAGTTTTTGGTGAGCCAAAGCCACACGGCGTGCCGTCACACACCACGTGGTGCGAGAGAGGATGGCACCCCACTGCCTGGGCCATGGCAACTGCCTCACAGGGTTGTTGGGGGTCTGGCTGGTGCTGGGGAAAAGAGGCACGCAAAGTCTGTGAACTGTAGCCACGCGGCGTGGCATCACACACCACGTGGTGAGGGAGTGAACAGCACCCCATTGCCTGGGGCCATGGTGGACTGCCTTACAGTTTTCTTTGTTGGGGCCTGGGGTGCTGGTGGAAGAGTCACGCAAGGTTTTGTGAACTGGAACCACGCGGCGTGATGTCACACGCCGTGTGTGCTGAGGGAGAGGACGCCGCCCAGTTCCAGGGCCGTGGGGACTGCCTTACAGGTTTCGGGGGAGCCTGACTGGTGCTGGTGGAAAGGGACATGCATGTTTTTTGGGACCGAAGCCATGCAGCATGACGTCATGCACCGCGTGGTGTGGTTGAAGTTGGAGCCCCCATTGCCTGGGGCTATGGCGATTGCCTTGCAGTTGTTGTGGGGGCCTGTCTGGTGCAGTTGGGGTCGGCAGCCAGCGGGTTTTTTGAGGACTGCCACTGGTGGGGAAGCCTGCTCCAGGGGTTGGGAGCACAGTGATGGGAGGGGTTTGGTGTGTGATATGGGGGAATGGGGGGTTTGTATGGCTGGTCTAAATAGGGTATCGGCCTCTAGCATGAGGGGTACAGAGTTCGAGCCCCATGTGTGGAAGTAGTTTATATCTGGGGAAGGCCCAGTAGGAGGGAGCATGAATGCGGGTTTGCAACCACATGGAGTGACAGAACAGGCTGCATGGGTGGGGAGTATTTCTATCTTGCCATTTCCTGGCCAGGGGCAGTCATTTCAGTTTTTCTGGTACAGCTGCAGGCTGCAGGAGGCTCAGTCGGGTTGATTGTATAAGGGAATGCGGGACAACGATCATGCAGCATGACATCACATGCCGGGGGGAGGGTACAAGAGGTGGGAAGGCTTCAAAGCAATAAATGAGACTGGCATGACTGTGGGGGCGGGGGTTTTCACAGCGTGGGGTTTTCGTTCACGCTGGAGATGATTTAATGAGAAATTGCAAAAAAAAAAAAAGTAAATATATGGTATAAAGAGGGTGGAGTACGATAATGACTAATAATGAATCATGGCAAACAGACAGGAGGTAGGCCAGCCTCCAAGTAGGGATGGGACAGTTGACGTTGGATCTCAAGGAGGGAGCCACACGCCGTGAGTACCACGTGGGGGAGGGGGTTGCAGGAGGATGGACCAAAAAAACAAAACGGGGGGGATGGTGTCCTGCCGGGCTGGTAGGGAGTCAGGCACGGGCGGCTCTGGACGTGGGGGCATGGGGGGTTCAGGGGATGGAGCTGCAAATACAGATATTTAAATGACTTTGTCTCGTTCCCATAGTTGTTTTCACAGATGAGCATGGCACCCAAGAGAAGCAGGCCATCGAAGGAGGACGCCTACAAGGTGATAATCGACTTGGCTGAGAAAGCGAACAAAATGTGGGAATTGGAGGAGGGGGAGGAGCTGGGGAGGTCCGGTTAGAGGAGAAAAGCGGGTGCTGGAAAAGGCGGTAAAGGGAAAAGGCGAGCTGCGGGGGTACACAGTCCCACTAAAGCAACACCGGGGACACAGGGGCCCGCCAAGGCAGGTGACCCAGTACCCATGAGACCAGTGGACCTGGTGATGCCAGTATCCACCCCAGCCAAAAGGAGAGCCTCCCCGGTAGACCTGGGACATGAAGCCCAAAACAAGAAGTCCGGCCCGCAGGCCCTGGTAACTCACCTTCCATCTCCACCTTAATCACAAGAAGAAGCAAGGGGACCTTTCAAGGATTGCAGGCAACTCAGCCGGGAAAAGGTTGCAGGTAACACATCCGATGCAGTGGGTGATAGCATAAAAGAATATATAGGGCAAATTGTGGCAGCACTGGGGACAGGAGGGCTGGGGCAGATGGAGGCGGCTCTGGCAGAAATTAGGTCTGGAAAAGAGGCACCAGGGGACACGGAAAAAGGAGCTAAGAGGGAAGGAAGGGGTGCAAGAGAGGTAGACGCACCTGGGATGAGAATAGGTGAGCATGTGCCGCTAGCCACGAAAGAAAGGATATGGAGGGGAGAATATGTGGATATCTTTTCGCTGGCAAGCCGGGAGGTGGTGGCAAGGTATGAGGAAGCTGAGAGCATAGCTAAAAGTGAGATGGCAGCTGCCATAGTGCTCTTAGGATGAAAAGATGATGACAAGCTTACTAAAGGGAAGACTCTGGATGGGTGGTTTCTAGTTTTTGATATTTTTTCGGCCATCGTGCTGGAAAAAAAGCAAGAGCTAGGCATCACGCTCATTACCTATTCATTAATAATAAGGAGAGCAAAAGCAAAAGGTGGGGTAGGTTGGATATACTACGATGAATGTTTTCGTCAAAGGATGGCATCATTTGGGGATGTAAGGTGGGACACCAAGCAAATAGACTTATGGACGGATTACGTGACAGATCAGTCCACACCAGAGGGCAGATGGGGCAGAAAGGGTTTTATGCCACAGAGAAGCTGCTAGGCTTATAACAGGGCTATCTGCTTGTGGCCTCAGTGTCATTTTTGACATACCTGTTCAAGATGTGGAGGGGAGCACCCGGCTAGCATGTGCAGAGTGGCAGGGGTGCTGGGAGCACAAGGGCAAGGGGGACAAGGATCAGGACAACAGTTTTTTCGAGATGACCCTGGATTTAAGGGGAAAACATGGAGCAGGAGAGGGAGGGGCCGGGGAATGGGAATAGAGGGGGTCAAAATCAATGAAAACAGGGAGGTCTGGCAGACAGGGAGAAAGGGTGCAATAAAGGGGAATGGGTGGCACACCAAGGAGCAATTTGGTATGGCCAGAAGCCCCATCAACCTGGCAGCATGGACAGTTTACCTGGATAAATATCCTAATGTGAGCATGTGAGAGATGATGTTAAGTGGCTTTAAGGCAGGGTTTTCCTTGCAGTTAAGGGGGCCCAGACAAGCAAGGGAGGCAAGCAACCTGGGGTTTGTAAAAGGGAAAGAGGAAATGTTGAAGAAAAAGATTGAGAAGGAAAAGGCAGCAGGCAGGGTCGAGGGCTCATTCAAGACTCCCCCACTGGAAAACCTGTGGATATCACCTTTGGGATAGGACCCAAGAAACAAGAAGGTGAATTCAGGATGATCCACCACCTGTCTTATCCGGAAGGGGAGTCAGTGAATGACTTTATCAGTGAGGAACATAATAGGGTAACATACGCAACCCTAGAGGATGCAGTTCGGATAATCCAGACCACAAGGGATGCATGGATGGCAAAAACAGACATTGAATCTGCCTACAGACTGCTTCCAGTCAGGAGGGAAGACTTGGACCTATTGGGTTTTAAAAATGAGAGACACTATTATTTTGACAAAGCGATGCCAATGGGTGTTCCGCAGCATGTGCGACATTTGAGGCATTCAGCACATGTTTTCAGTGGATATTCCAGGAAAAAATGGGTTATAGATCGGTCATCCATTACCTGGATGATTTTCTCCTCATTGGGGAGGGGGGAGAGAGGAGACACAAAGGATGCTGGGAAAATTTCAGGAATTATGCCGGGAGTTGGGAGTCCCATTGGCACCAGAAAAAACAGAAGGGCCCAGCACGATTATGGAATTCCTGGGGATAGAGACAGATGCCACAAGGGAAGTTTTTAGGTTGCCAGACAAAAAGTAAGGAAGCTGAAGGAGCTAATTCAGGTACATGCCAACAGGAGATGGGTACAGCTAAGACGGGTTCAGCAGGTGCTAGGACACCTGAACTTTGCATGCAGGGCCATAGGACCAGGAAGGGCATTCACAAGGAGACTAGCCAGAGCAACAGCAGGGGTCACCAGGCCTCATCACTGGGTTGATCTGAATCAAGCTGTCAGGGAGGATTTTGGTATATAGGAGGAATTTTTAAAGAACTACAATGGGTGTTCGTTTTGGCAGGAGGAGTGGCTATACAACACAGACCTTGACCTTTACATGGATGCAGCGGGTGGGTCAGGCATGAGAGGTTACTTAAGGGGCAGATGGTTTGCTGAACCACGGCCGGTCAGTTGGATAGAGGATTGGAAAGTGAGAGACATAATGCTACTGGAGATCATGCCTATATGGACATGTACCTTGGTGTAGGGGGGGAGGAATTGCGGGATCAGAAGGTGACATTTGGTGTGACAATAGGGTGGTGGTACATGCGCTAAACAACAGGGGAGCCGAGTCGGATACAGTCACACAGGTAGTACGACAGTTAGTTTTAAGGGCCTTGCAGCTGAACATGTCTTTCAAAGCAAAACACATAGAAGGGGTACTCAATACCCTGGCTGACAGCCTTTCCCGTCTGCAGCTGGACCATTTCCGGAAGCTGGCACCAGCAGTGGAAGAATGCAAAACGCCCATTCCAGTGAACATCTGGGACATTGGCAGGAGGAGCAGAAATGCTGTTTCACAGCTCATGGGCCCCCCAGACTCTGAGGGCCTATGATGGGGCCTGGAGGATTTTTCAAACATTCAGGGCAGAACACCAGATGGAGGTATGTGGGCCACTCTCTGAGGAGCAGTTGGGTATGCTCACAGTGGAACAATGGCAGAAAGGGACTGCTCACACCACGATGGGGGTTTATCTGGCAGGGATCAGTGTGATCTGCAGCCTAAAAGGCTGGAATGACCCAACAAAATCGATGCTCATCAGGAGAATGATGCAGGGATGGGGTAGGTTGAAGCAAGGACCGGGGGATAATAGAAGGCCAATAGGTGAGCAGTGGCTAATAAAGTTAAAGGAGGTGTTGCCGGCGATATGCAGGTCAAGGGGGGAGGCACATCTATTTCACACAATCTATGTGTTAATGTTGGCAGGTGCTATGAGAGTAAGTGAAGTGGCAGGCCATGGAAGAGATGACATGGAAGGAGGTGTGGAATGGGACGATGTGATTTGGGGGACAAGTGAGATAAAAATAAGGCTAAAGAGGTCAAAGACGGACCAAAAAGGGCAAGGGTGCATCATAACACTAAAAGGGCAGTCAGAGATGGCCATATGCCCAGTACAGGCCCTGTGGGTTTTTGCCCCAGAGCAGAGGACCAGGACGGGGAAGTTATTTGTGCATGGAGATGGAAAATGGGTCACTGGCTATCAAATTACAGCAGTGCATGGGTTTTCTGGGGGAGAATCCAGCTAATTATTCTTCCCATTCTCTTTGGATTGGGGCGGCCTCCCAGTGGGCGGCAACAGGTGAGCCTGTGAAGGACATTTTGAAAAAAGGGCACTGGTGGTCAGCCAGTTATAAAAGATACATTAGAGATTTAAGTAAAAAAAAGGGGGGAAAGGTAGGTGGGGGTGGGATAATGCGATGAGGGCACTGAGATTGTACGAAATTTAATTAATGTTCTTTGCACCCTGTAGGTAAAGGGAGGAGCACAGAAGTCTGGATCTGTGGCCATTCCTATATTTATTGGGCTGGTAAGAGAGTAGAGACAAAAGCTGGGGGAAAACAATTGTACCAGGACATAAGGCAGTGTAGATTGGTATGACACGGCCTATGAGGGAATGAGATGGGCACAGCTTCTGCCCTCATTGAAGGAGCTCAAGATACGACGGCCCAGTCCAGACCTAATTATTTTACACCTAGGGGACCTGGCAGATAGACCTTGGGTGCACACATATTTACAGATAAGGAAGGATCTAGTGGTAATAAGACAGTGGTGGCCTCAAGTATGCCTGGCCTGGTCAGATATGATACCACAAAGGGTATGGAGACAGGAACAGAGCCACAGGGCAGTGGAGAGGGCCAGGAGGAAAATGAATAGATGGGTGGGGACGTTGATAAGGCAGATGGGGGGACAGGTAATACTGCGGGGAGTAAAAGAATGGGTGGATGACTTCTACAGGTCAGATGGTGTACACTTGTCAGATATAGCAATAGACATGTTCAATGTGGAAACAATGAGTTTCATAGAGGAATGGAGGAAACAGACGGAAGCTGGTAGATAAAAAAAAAAGGAACGGGGGATGAGGAAGTTTTTTTCACCCCTGAAGTAGGGGAGAGGGAGGCCCCTAAGTTGGGGGGAAGCCAGTCATCCAGAGCAAGCTGGAGACTGGCTAGTGGGGAAATAGGAGGGGACGGAAGGGGGGAAGAAAAAAGGAATAACACAAGAGGAGGAAGAAGAGGAAGTAGAAAGCGGTCTCGGTTTTCACCACTACCTAACAGAAAAGGAGAAGAAGAAGGCACCCAGGTTTTCGCCTGGGGGATGGATGATCAGAGAGAGATATATGGATGGAAATAAATGGACATTATGGCAATATGATAATAAAGAAATGGAAAATGGAATACGGATTTGTGAATATAAATAAATTAATTGCCAATCTGAGCACAACAACAAACAATGGTCTCTGTGTTTTTGTGAGGAAAAAGGAGGGAATCCGGGACAATACCTAAAATAACAAATCTATTTAGTGAGATGACATTTTAGCATAAGGTTGCTTCTAGCTGGAATTGCCTTCCACCTTTTTTCTGAGATTTAAATATCTCTGATACTGCCTTTAAAACAGCAATGAATCATGAATTGGGTTTTCACTGTTATTGTAATAGGTGAAAAGAACAAAGCAGTTAAACTGCTAGTGATTTACTTAAATGAATGTTTATCTGTCATGTTCAGTTAATTCGTTTATCACTTGTTGTGTTATTTGTATATGTTTTGTATTTTTTTTGTATTTTGACATTGTTGTAACAACCTAGCATTTTATATGAATAGGTATGCCTTGTAAACAGGGATTTTCAGAATCCCAATGGCTATATTACTGTACAAATAAAATTTTACCTACCTACGTAAGCATTAAACAGGAGTGGAACCAGCACCGATCCCTGTAGGACCCCACTGATGACTCTACATGGGGATGAGGCTACCCCCCAACCATGACCCCCTGAGTATGTCCCACTAGTCAGTTTCCAATCAACCTGAGTACAGGCATCACCACCCCCATTCTCTCCAGCTTAACCAACAGCCCAGAGTGACGTACCGAGTCAAACGCCTTGCTGATGTCTAGAAAGACGATGGCCACTGGCCTACCCTGGTCCAGTGCTGTCGTCACCCAGTCATAGAACTCCACAAGGTTAGACTGACATGACCTGCCCAGGTTGAAGTCATGCTGGCAATCATCCAAGTACCCCCTCCCTCCCTCCTAGAACACCACTATGCACTCCTTTATGATGGCATCCATCATCTTGCCCACCACTGACATCAGACTGACCAGCCTGCAGTTCCCCATTTCATCCCTCGAGCCACCTTTGTGGATGGGCACTATGTGTGCCTCCCTCCAATCCTGAGGCACCCTTCCAGTCTGAAGGGAAGTTTTAAATAGGACATCCAGGGGTTTAGCTAGTACATCGGCCAATTCCCATAGCACCCCAGCATGGGTTCCATTTGACCTGGGGCCCTTCTCCTTTTTAAGGGACTTGAGGGCTTGCTACATCCTGTCAGTAGAAATTTCAATGTCCATGACCCCGGTCCCATCAACTGATCCTGCTGGCCCATCCTCAAACTGTGAAATTCCCTCATGCCCCCTAGAACCAGCAGGTATTTCAATATTTGAGGCCCCAGTTATTATGGCACCCTTCCCCTTCCCACAATGTGCCTCCCCAGAATCCTCCCTAGTGTAGACCCATGCAAAGTACTCACTGATTATCTCCAACTGCTCCCCTGCCTCCTCTGCCCAACCCCACCCTGACCTCAACCTAAAAATCTGCTCCTTCACCCTCTTTCTTTCCCTGATGTACCTATAAAAACCTTAATCCCTTCTCCTGATCTCCTGCACCAGCCTCTTCTCCATCCTAACCTTAGCTGATCGCACCACCCCAGTGACCTTCCTGGCCGATAACTCATACACATCACTGTCTATGATCCCCCATGATCAGAGGATCCTAGACATAATTAGGAATACAAGAATAGGCATATAGTAAAAGAAAGCAGAAAATAAAGTGTACATTAAAATAATCAGGCATAAAATGGTATTTACATTCAACACTATGTACAGTGATGCACAGATAAATATATTTGTGTTCATGAGATATAGTCCTAGAGCAAAGTGGAATTAATAATGGGATCAAGAGGAGTGAGATGAGGGAGAAAGGTTCAAGGGTAGGACAGAGGAGGAGAGAGAGAGAAGAAGGGAAGAGTGAGACTAGGTGAGGCAATAAGCGGAGGCAGGAGCAAAACACAGAGCCTGAGAGAAAGGCATGTAAATTCAACTGGAACTTGGGGAGAGAGGAGCAGGACAGGATGGAGGGAGGCAGAAAGTTCCAGTCAGATATGGCTGTAAAGGAAAAGAACTTATGGGCAAGGGCTAGACACAATTTTGACTTTATGAGAAGGAGGAGAGAGGCAGATCAGAGGGCAAAAGGAGTGTGTCTTAGACATATGGTATCCCTGAGGCAGGGAGGGGTGAATCTGTGGACAAGTTTATGCATGAAGCTCATGGAGGAACACTTGAGTTTGGATTCATAGGGGAACCGGCCCAGTGAAGACAGTGCATCACAGTGGTGATGACGAGCATTAACCCCCAAGGGAAACCTGCCAGTTCTATAGTAGGTCTGGGAGAGAAGAAACAGAGTAGAGGAGTTGGTAGAGAGCAGAAGGGGAGCACCATAAGTTAGGAGAGGATGAAGGGAGGAAGAGGCAAGTTTTTGGCAAGAGACCACAGAGAGAAAGAGGCAGATGCGATAGAGGAGGCCTAGTTTCTGGTTCAAAGATCTAGTGACATTGGAGACATGTATACTGAGGGAGATCAAGGAGTCCAATGTAACGCCCAGGTATTTAAAAGAATGGACAAACTCAAGGGTGTCTCCACTGAGAGATGTAATACTAAGGGAGGAATGAGCATGTGGGGGGGTAGGTGTGTAAATGGCATACTTTTAGTCTTTTTTGTTTTAAGAACAAGATGTTTTCTTCTGAACCAGCCCTCCAGGGAAGCAAAGTCAGAGGCAAGCTCTTGATTAATCAGAGCAATGTCAGGAGAGGATTGATAGATTATGGCATTATCAGCATAGAGGTATACAGAGGCCCTACCATGGAAGTTTAGTACAGTAGGTCATTAATAAATAGTGAGAACAACATTGGTGCTAAAATGGAGCCCCGTGGAACACCATGAGTGATGGGCCTGAGATCAGAGACATACCCAGTCCACCTGACCCTTTGGAAGTGGAAGGATAGATAGCTTTTGACCCAGTTTAGTGCTATGGGATCCATACCCAGGACATGAAGCTGATGGACCAGAAGACTGTGATTCACTGGGTTAAACACTTTTGTAAGGTCAAAAAAGATGGCTCCAGTAGCATAACCAAGGTCCATAGCCTGGAATATGTCAGAGATCAATTTTACTAGGGCAGTATGTGTATTGTGATTCCTTCTGAAGCCATGCTGATATGCAGATAGAAGGTTGTGAAATTCCAGGTAGCTCTGAAGGTGGTTGTAAATGATTTGCTCTTGAATTTTGGCCAAGGGGCAGAGAATAGGGATGGGTCTAAGGTTTTCTACAATAGCATTCGGTCCCCCCTTATGCACTGGAATTATTACAGCTACCTCCACTTGTAAGGTACAGCACTAGTTAAGAAAGAACGGCTGGAGCACCAAGCTTAAGAAATTAAGGTTCAAGGGAGTCATGGCCAGGGGAGCTTTCTGCTTTTAAACTGGCAAGAAGTCTCTGGACCTCTTTATGGGATGCACTATTAAAATGGAAAGCAGGTTGAGCCTCAGGGGTACTTGGGGGCAGAAGGGGGAGATGAGGAGTTACTGAAGAGCAAGGTATATTTTTGTAGGTCAGTAAAAAATTCATTAAATCCAGAGGTGATGGACTGAGGGTCTGCAAGGGTTACACCTCTGGTTAAGATGGAGCTTGGAGCTTCAGCAGCCTTCCCTTTGATCAAAGAATTAGCCTGTCTCCAGAATTCTTTTGGGTTGGAGATGTGCTCGGTTTGTAGGGATTTTTAATGGTGGCACTTGGATTTATGGAGTGAATTTTTGCACTTGTTCCTGTATTGTCTATATATTTGCCAGTCAGAGGGTAACCTACTGTTCTTATAGGTCCACCAAGCCTTGTCACGATGGGACACAAATGTCCTAATTTCCTTAGTGAGCCAGGGAGCCTTGATCCCCGTGGATCTACATTTTTTCAGAGGGGCATAGCTATTGACAAATCGAGTGATTCTTCTCAGGTATGATAGAGTCTCGGGTTATAAAATGAGCACTGCAAAGACAGAAACACTTTGTCTTTGTTATGTTCCACCGCAAACCATAAAGGGAACATACCTGTTTTGCTGGGACTTGACTAAACTTAAATACTTGGGAATACAGACTATATTACATGCTCTCCAGTAGAGTACTTCAATGAAAACTACCTCCTTTTTTTGGCACAATTGTTGCAGGACCTTTCAGTATCAATGCACTTTGCCTTAGCTTATTGAGGTGCGCTGGGGTCATACTAATGGTAACCCTGCCAAGGGCATTATACTTATTCCAGAATATTCCTGTTTTTCTTTTTTGATGGTGGAACAGGGAGATCGCATGCTCCATTTGGGCTGGACATGTATTAAAATACAGATTTTATATCTTCTCAGGGACAGGTGCCAAATGGCGTTACTTCATCTACAATTGTTCTACTTGGCTTCACATACTGTATGTGCTTTTCTATCTTCTGCCACCTGGTGGGTATCCCCACAATCTGACTTAGGATGGATGTGAGATTGTCCCCAATCATTTATTTATTTATTTTGTCTCTATGTACCAACAAAGAGCCCTACGTATCAAAAGTTCCCTGAAAATTTATGAACAAGACACCAAATAAAGTTTGGCATCTAATTAATTGAAACCTTTTCCTGACTGACTTTTTCCTCCTTTTCCGTCCCATCTCACACCTTGAATCTTTTTACCCTATCTATATTGATCTGATGTTTTGAAAAGGTAGACTCTCTCCTATTGTTACTTACACCTACTTTTGGACAAGGAAGTCACACAGTCCTTCTCAGACATACAAACAACTTTTGGGCTCTGAAAAGTGGATTTTTACTGATATCTCCAGTTGCATTCAGTTGCCTTCCAACCTCTGTTTGCCAGACACTTACCCACATTTAATATTGTTGATTATCACCTTTGTGCAAACTGGCCCAGTTCCACACATGATCTCCAATCTGTATAGATCCTGTTGGGCTTTTCTGTTCTTACTCCCTTGGCTACAATCATGCATTTGGAGAAGGAGTTAGATATTGCCCTCCTGGATCTAGTGTGGTGTAGACCCTGTCTTCAAACCTACAAAATTACTAATTTGCTCTAGTGGAGAGACTATGCTTGGAAACATCTTTTACGGTACTTTAGATGCTGGTAATAACAGTGCAATATTCTGTGACACATAACTCTTCTTGCTGGATGGGATGTGGGGAAACTAGAGTACATCTTTCTCACATTATGTGGTCCTGTTTGGTGCTTACACCATTCTATAGAGAGTTGGAGAGAGAACCTGAGGTGCTCCTAGAGGCCCCTTATGTACTCACAGTGCAGCACTTTTACTTTTATACCATCTTATGGGCCTACAAGACCAGTTTACACATTATTATCTGGCAATCTGGTTTATGATCACCAAAAAGATGATCCCTAAACTGTGACTCGCTCCTGAGCCCACTCAGTTAAAGACTGGTAAAACATAACTAATCAAATTTATCACATGGCAAAACAAACCCATTCCCTTCATGATAAGGAAGAAGTTTTCCTTCAGTCAGAATGGGTGGTGAGTATATATCATGGCCAGAGACCCAGATTTTGTACCATGATACCACTCAGGGAATGGCCAATAGTCATCACTTGTCTATACTGCCCTGTACAGCCCCCCATATTGTGAGTATAGGTTAATATCTGTCAAGATGCAACTTGAATTCTGACTCTGCTTTAAGACACTCATTTGGAAGAGCTGGATGGTGCTGGGTTTGCCACCTCCCTTCTCCTCCAGTTTGGAGATGGGTCCTCACCTCCAGGCCTTAAGGGTACATCATAGACATATAGCATTACTTGGGACAACCCAACTGACAGGATATAGTCTTCCATTAGCTTTAGCTATCTTCCCATTTTCTGTTATCATGAGGAAGTTCCATGCTATGGGTAAAAGTAATCTAGCATTTTGCAATATGATTTTCTCTAGTTAAATGAATATTCCGTACTGTTATTGTATACTACTGCTCTTTACTGTTTCCTAAATGTAAAATGAAGAAATTATAAAAGAAAACAGAAATAAATAAATTAAAGCATGGTGTTGTTGTTGTTGTTGTTCTTGGTTGTGTGTGTGGGGTGGTCAAGATAGATACAAGGAAGTACTTTGTTATAGAGTGGGTGGTAAAAATAGGCTGCCAGTGAAGGCGGTCAAAGTAAAATTGGACAGGAGATTCAAATGATGTTGGGATAGGTACAAGTGCTTGGTCATAACCACACCAGAAAGGGAGGGGGTGGGGAGAGTGAAAAGCCTCTAGGGCTCCCTTATTCAATATTAGTTAGGTAGGAATGAGCAGAAGTAATGGCAGTCTATTTTCTGCTGACAGATTCTATGTTTCAATGTAAAGAAAAAGCAGATGGTGAATGGCATATCACGTCTCTTGCACTCTTTGCCTGAAACTGTCTGAATGAAATTGAAATCAGAAAGGAATGTCCTGACAGGAGGGTCAATTAACACAGACAGTCATTCTGATAGATGGCTGACCTGAGAAAATCAAGGAGCAATCTGGCCATGTCCTGGACTGTATGCCAAGCACGTACCATGTGGAGGAGAATAATCCCTGACTCTGCAAGAAGCACAATAGTCCAGCAATAACCATAGCAGAATCACATAAATTACATTTAGAGTTCTTTAAGTGTTATTCTGCTGTGTATTTTTAGTTTGCCTACAAACTGCTTGTCTTTGCATATATATTGTAAACATTTTGAATGGAAACAGTCACTCTGAGAGCTGCTCAATGAAGTGTGGGCTGGTCCTCATTTGCAATGTTTGTGCAAAATCATTTTTTTAGTTACTGCTTAGTGTAGTATAGTAGATTGCATCATGCTAATTTTGCTTTGTTCCAGACTATTTTATGTAACTAAAAATCCCAGAATCCCCTACAGTTGACATCAAAGCAGAACTGCAGAAGTGGGAGATTCAATAGCCTGTAGTGCATGTAAGAGTTATATAAACAAAGGAAAACAAAACAAAATTAAAAAAAAAACTTGCACATCATCAAGGGCGCCTCTGCAAAAAGATGGTTGCTAAAAAACTTGTTTCAGTGTGCCATCACAGGTAAAATACTTGATGTTTTTCCATGAAGTGTTTTTCAAGAAGTATAAATGAGGTGCCACCAACATGCAACCATAAATAGAGCAGCTGTTAAAGGTGCAGAACCAAACTATGTGCAATGAAAGTGCACAAGATAATACAAAGGTGAGGCAAGTGTCAATTATAGAAACAACCATTCACATAAGGTTAAATAGTCTGACAGACATTGTCTTTTAGTAACCAGCAAAAATGCATATTATTTGGTCCTGGGTGGATCTGAAAGACACAAAAACATAAGATGAGCACTTTAAATACTCTTTGTCGCTCACACAAATTAGTGACAAGGATTATAGAAAAGATAAAAGCTCAGTTCTGTCATGCACATCTCGAAATACTGTGGGCTGAATTAAAAAAAAAAAGTTCTCTATTTTAGCCAGTGGTAGATCTGGGTCCCTGCTGTTCTTGCCCAAAACAACTGTTTCAATACCCATGAAGGACAGGTTATGTGAGGTGGGATCTGATGCTTCCAAAAAATTATATGACTGAACATATCACCAGTGTTGTTCATGCTTATGTGATCCCTAACTCCATTCTTTCGCCTTCTCTTGGTGCGCTTAATGTAGAATACCCCAAAGGCACAACTTGCAGGGTAAACTACCTATGTAGAATCATAGCTGATGAACCTGTGAATGTCCATCACTTGCAATTTGAGAGTTTATGAAAGGTATGACCCACTTGCATGACAGCAAACTATTTACAATGTTTGCACCTATAGCAGTTCTTTAGTGGAAGCGGTAGCCAAATTGTGAATTATTGGTAAGGTTGCAAACTGTGTCTCAGTCAGTCTCCCAAGTTAGAGGCCCTATGATAGAGAATACTAGGTCATCTAGCAACTTACAATTCTAGCTTTTTCTCATTTTAGAATACATTCCAGTGCTTCATGAGAATCTTCACCACCTGACCAGACTGACCATTAAAGGCTCTAACATAATTAAGTACATCTTGACTTTTCCTCTGAAGCGCCTTAGGTTGTAGTAGAAAAGACATTATTAATTTCCTCCACCCACTGTTTAGCTTCACCAATGTCATTTCTATAGTCCACCAATCCACAAATCTTGTTTCAAGGTCCTCAGCATTTCTCTGATAAGACTGAATGAAACTATGATTCTGAGAAACACATAAGAACTGACTTGTAAGGATACTCTTAACAATGGGCTAGGGATGAGAGCAACTAGCAAGTAAAAGGGTGCTCCTACCTATGGGTTTATGGAAAAGGTCTGTATGAATACTTTGTTCCTCATTCTTTTTTTTAATATTTAAAAATTAGATACCCTGCAAGTTAAAAGTTAGGCAAACTTTAGATTTTCATTGCTCTCCCTGAAAAACAGATACAATTTTTAAGATCATCCACCAATCTCCAGCAAACCATCATGGTGTCATCTACTGTGTATAGAAAAGTCAAAGTAAATGTGAGGTAGCTAGTGGCTAACTTCAGAGTTGTAAACCACATTCTTTTCCAAAAGACTTAAGTACAGATTGGCATAGTGTAGCTGGGGGCAAAGGCAATCCCCATTGCAGCATTGCTAACCTGTAAATAGAAATTCTTACAAGGATGCAACGGTGTTGTACTTAAGAACAAGCCTGGAATGTTCTTCCTGAAAATTAATGGCTGGTTGAGTTCCAGGTCCCCTAAGAGCTATATAGTGTCTCAGAGCAGTCAAACCACACTCATGAGAGATATTGGTGTGAAATATGGCCACCTTTAATGTAGAGGTCATCTAATATTCACACTGTCTCAGTGTAATCCCTCATGTAGGAACAAAGCCCCTGCATTAATGGCTTGATGTGCCAATCCTGGGAGAGTAGCTCAGTAACAAATATAGCAGGTGTACTGGGGTGTAGGGCAAGGTGTTGTGTTTCTTTTCTAAAGTTTAGATAGTTATCCTGATGGGAGGGGGCATTGTCAAGATATCCAGGGTGTCAACATAAAAAATGTTGGCCCATGCTGCTTTGTTCAAAAACCTGTTAATGGTCTTTTTGAAATGTAGTGTGGTGTCACTGGAAACAGATCTTTAACATCTTTGGTTTCTCAGCTGTCTGATGACCTCTATATTGTAGTCAGCTATGTCCAGTATAAACACACTGATGCCATTATCATCCTGCTTGATCATTATTCTCTGCTTAGACTCAAGTGATTTTAATAGAGTGCAATCTCAATCTAGTGAACCCCCATTATCTGGACATCCCTATCTAATGGGCCAGTAGCATGTCTCCTAAGTGAATGCTCTCTGAACATTTTAATCCCAGTTTTACAGACCCCCTATTATCCAAATTAATTTCATGTCTCCCAAGCAGTCTGGTTAATCTTGATTGTACCTGCTACTTTGCTGAGCTCATATTGTCATATGAGGTACAAAGCCATTAGCAAGTTTCACCAGAGCCTTTTCACAGGCGTTGATAAAGACCTCCCTCAGTGACATTACCCAGAGGAATAAATTGAGATCTTCCCCAGAACTGAGTATGCCAATATGAGTTCAGCAGAGTAACAGGCTGATGAGGGTGATAGTGTGGTGATACTGCACACAGTTGATCACAATAAGGAGATCAACAGCTGAGAAAACAAAACCTTTACAGATATGTTTGCATCGACACAATGTTAACTTCAAAAAAGGTCATTGACAGGTTTTTGAATGAAGCTGGATGTGACATGTTATTGATGTAGATACACTAAATGTCCTAACAGTGCCCCATCCCATCATACTGACTAGCTATACTTTAATCAAGGCAAATAAAACATTTTTCACCCCCTGAAGACTTATTATCTTGGGGATCTGGTCTGTCACTTAGCTGCTCTCCCAGTATGTGGAGTGGCACATTAAGTCATTTCTGCGGGGACTGCTTTCCTACATCAGTGATTCCACTGAGATACTGTGAATATTGAAGCACCTTAATAGTGAGGGTGATCATATTTTCATCACCCTCTATGTTGAATTTCTTTACAGAAATTCCCTCATCAAGGTGAATTGACAGCTCTGAAACACTATGTTGATCTCAGAGGACAAGGACCTAAACTGGCTGCTAATTTTCCATTGGAACTTTCTAGGTTTGTTCTACAGTGCAGCACCTTTCCTTTCTTGAGGGATTTCTTTGCATGGTTTAGTGATCCTGCAGTGGAGACTACTTTTGCCCCAGCTTTGCGAACTTATATTTAAATCTGGGAACAGGATGTGGTAAACAACACTGAGAATAACCAATCTTTACCTTACATCTTACTTTAGCATTGCTATATAGATTACATCTTCATAGTGTGGCAAGGATCACTAGAACACCTTAAAGGAACACTGTCAACCCACTTAGGTCTCAAATTGTCCCTAGTTTAAAACACACATTTTATGATTGCCAACATTCTGCAAGGACTGCTACTGTAGCTGGTAGTTTGATTCTGACTTTTTCTTCTTAAAAAAGGCAAAAAACAGACTGTCCACCATACTAGTGTTATCACGCTAAAATAGGTTTGTTTACATTCCTTGACCAGCTGCAACTTCATCTTTCCTGGACTTGGGTACACCCACAACACAGTCTAGCCACTCATGATGCAGTGGGAGTTTAGGAGGCTATTGCATCTTAAGTGACTGCACTGTCTGGGGGTGTTTCTAATGCTCAGGAAGTATGCAGTTATAACAGATCCAGGATTGTAAACAAAACAAGGTTATTTATAAATATACATTAGCATGCATTTCCGTTCTACTAAACAAGGAAACAGACAAAATAAACTGCAACATTAATGAATTTTAGAGAACATAAGCAATCATAAAATGCAGGGTTTTAATTAGAAATAAAATGATGAAAAACAGGTTGACAGTGACCCTTTAAAAATGTTGTCTTTTTTTAGAAGGGAGCTTCACAATTCTAAAGTTTGGATCACTTTAAACTTGTAGAGTATCTCATTCTTGGATATTAAAATCACAAAGAATTTGAACACAGTATTGATACATACCTTTTTCGTACACCCACTGACAGGAACACCCTTTTACTTGCAAGTTCCTGTCATCTCCACCGGTGTGGTCAAGAATACCCCCCCCAAGTCAGTTCCTAAGGGTTCACTGGAATGACAGTTCCATTGAGTCTTAGATAAGTGTTGTGGACTTTGATATATGTTTGTGGATAGGGCATAGAATAGAGGTGACATTGGTGCAGCTAAAGAGAGGGCTAAGCAAGTTAATAGGTATATTCTACAACAGCCTAAGATACCCGAGAGGGATAGTTAGGATATACTTTATTTTGTTGCAACCTTTAATGTCCAGTCTGGTGCGGTGGAGACGATCACTTGGAAGCACTGGAATACATTCTAAACTGAGGAAATGCTAGAGCTGTATGTCACAAGACCTCCTAGGATGGTCTATTGATATAAACTTAATCAATTCTGTGTTCTCATGAAAGAGGGTGGTACCTTCCTCAAAGTGGACATTCACAGGTTCATCAAATGTAATACAACACATGTAGTTTACCTGACAAGCCAATTCTACATTGGGCCACCAAGTGAATGTTAAAGGGTGGAATTGGGGATGACATAAGGGTGATCAACAATGGCAGTATGGACTACATCTTGGCATGCTATGGTTTGGAAGCATTGGTTTCCAAATCCCACAGCCTGTCTTTAATGGGTATTGAAAAAGTCATTTTCAGCAAGAAGGGCAGGAATCTGGATCTCCAGTTGGCCAAAGAGATAGCGTCTGGAATTTTTAAACTTCAATCCATAGTACTTCCAGCTCTGAATGACAGAATTGAACTGTTCACTTTTCTATAATGTTTGCTAGTAATTTTTATGATCAGTATACAGGTAGTTTAATTATTACACTAATCTTGTGCTTTGGTATCTTTCATATCCACTCAGGACTGAATATAAAGCTTTTTTGCTGGTTACTACAAGACCGTGTTTGACAGATTAACTAACCTTGTGTGAAATGTTGCTTGTATAAGCAACACTTTGTTCACCATTGTGTTAGCACTTACACTTTCATTGCACATAATTTGGTGCTGCACCTCTCATAGTTTACCCAATTAAGTCTTCATGTATATGGCACTCACTTACACATTTGAAAAAGCACTGCAATGTGAAATATCAAGTTTATTACCTGTGAAATCATGTTGAAACAAAATTTCCAGAATCCATCTCTAAGTGCTGAGGCCTTCTTCTTTGTGTTCATGTTTTTTGTTTGCTCCTCTGCAGCAGTATTCACTGGTGGCACTGGGCATTTCAAGGCAGTGATCCTTGTTGTTCTTTAGTTTAAATAAGCATTGATCTTTTGTTTGCTGGTCCTGCTGTACTTTTGGGCTATGTGCAGTCACTGAAGACTGAACGTACTACCAAGTGAATGGTAGAGCCAACAAACAACTGATCAGCACTTATAAGTTCCCAAGGGAACACGAGCAGGGGAAATGAAACCAAAGGGAAAGGGTGGAAGGTAGTCCTGCTAAATGCCAGGAGCTTGGGCAATAAAATGCCTGAGCTCCAGGCGATGTTAACTGAGGGAGCAGTGGATGTGGCAGCGGTCACAGAGACTTGGGCCACTGCAAGACATGACTGGGACCTGAACCTGGAGGGTTACACTATGTTCAGGAAGGACAGGGGGGAGGAAAGGGGAGGAGGGGTAGCAATGATAGTAAAAACTGCATTGGCATAGGGGGAGTTGAGGAGGCGGAGGGAACCGTGGAGGCGATTTGGGTCACCTTGATAACAAGGTGGGGCAAGAGAGTAAAAATAGGAGTGGTGTATAGACCCCCTGCCTCGCGGAGGAGCTGGAGGACAGTCTGGTGGCAGATGTTAGGAGACACTGCAGACTGGGCAGAGGAAAGGTGGTGGTGTTAGGGACTTAAACATGCCAGGAACAGACTGGGAGACTATGACATCCTCTGTGACCAGGGAACAGAGGTTGTTGATGTCTTTCAAGACGCGCTCTAACTCAGCAGGTGGAGGGAACCGACCAGGGAGGCACGGTACTGGATGTGGTCCTGGCAGACAGTGACCAGATTGGGGGCCTGGAGGTAAGGGACCCATTATGGGAGTGACCATGCCACGGTCTGGTTCTGCCTGGACCTAGAGGGTAGAAGGCTGCACAAAGACGGAAAGTAACCGACTTCAGGGGGGGATTTTAAGGAAATGGGAAGGATCCTTAAGGAGCATTTTGATGGGATTGGGTCAGACATGGACGCTGATAGTAGGTGGGAAATCATCAGGAGAGGGGTGCAGGATGCTACCAGCACCTGTGCAAGAGTAAGACGAAAATGCGGTAGGGCCCAAAAACCCTGTTGGTGGACCAGGGAGGTCCAGGAGGTGGTGCGGGGAAAGAAAGCAGCCTATAAGAAATTCAAGTGCTCAAGGAGTGAAAGGGATCGAGGGGAGTATGAGCTGTTGGCTAGAAGGGCCACTAGAGTGGTGAGGGCAGCTAAGGCAAGGAAGGAGCAGAACCTGGCCAGGGAAATTAGGAGAGGGAAAAAGGGGTTCTTTAGATACATTGGGGAAAGACGAAGGGTGAAGGGGCAGATTAGCACGATTAAATCAGGGGGGAGAGATGGGCACAAGACCCAGAGGAGCAGGCTGAGGTACTAAATGAGTACTTCACCTCAGTTTTCACCAGGGAAAATGGGGATGCTGCATCATACATGGGAGGAGACAGAGATAATGAGGAGGGAGGACCCTTACCAATCGGCAGGTCTGGGGAGAGGGGGGGCATCACTGGCAGGTGGGGGGAGGGCTAAGCAGGGAGAAGAGGTACTGGAAGTGGAAATCACAGCAGAGAGAGTGAGGGAAGCCCTCAGCTCCCTTAAGACGGAGAAAGCACAAGGGCCGGATAAATTACATCCTAGAGTGCTGAAGGAACTTGCAGATGTCCTGGCGAAACCCCTGGCAGAGCTTTTCACCATCTCTCTGAGGACAGGGTGGGTGCCCAAGACTGGAAGGTGGTGCATGTAGTGCCTATCACAAGGGAGGATCAAGGAGGTGGCAGGGAACTACAGGCCTGTCAGCCTGACATCAGTGGTGGGCAAGGTGATGGAGGGCATTGTCAAGGAGTGGCTAGGGGGGCCCTGGATAAGTCAGGGTGCCTGAACGATAGACAGCATGGATTCATCCTGGGAATCGTGTCAGACAAACCTGGTGGAGTTCTATGACTGGGTGACAAGTGCCTTGGACCTGGGTAGACCAGTGGATGTCCTCTTTCTGGACTTCAGCAAGGCATTTGACTCTGTTCCTCACGGGAGCCTGTTGGATAAACTAGGAGAAATGGGGGTGGGAAACCAGATGATCCGATGGATAGGCAATTGGCTCCAGGACTGGACCCAGAGGGTCGTAGTTGGTGGGATAATCTCTTCCTAAGGAGGGTCATTAGTGGGTCCCACAGGGATCAGTCCTGGGCCCCTTCTGTTCAATGCCTATGTATCTGACATAAGGACAGGAATCAGGAGGAGATGAGTCTCTTTGCAGATGACTCAAAACTGGGGCAGTGGTGGATGGGGAGGAGGGAGGGTGGCCCTGCAGGGGACCTGGAGGCTCTGGAAAGATGGTCTAGAAAGTGGAAGCTGAGGTTTAATGCAAGGAAATGCAAGGTACTCCATCTGGGGGCCAGAAACCCAGGCCAAGTGTACACCCTGGGGGGGGAATACTACAAGTCTCAATGGCTGAGAGGGACCTGGGGGTGGTGGTGGATGTCAAGATGAACAACTCTGAGACTTGTAGGAGGGCAGCAGCCAAGGCCAACAGGATGCTGGGATGCATCGCTGGTGGATCACCTCCAGAAGGAGGAAGTGATACTCCCTGTATAACTGCTTGGTGAGGCGCACCTGGAGTACTGCAGTTTTGGAGGCCACACTTAAAGAGGGACATTAACCTCCTGGAGAGGGTCCAGAGGAGGGCAACCAAAATGATTTGGGGCTTGGGGGACAGGACCTATGAGGAGAGGCTCGAAGAGCTAAATATGTACACATTGGAAGAGAGAAGGGACCAGGGGGACATGATAGAGGTCTTCAGGTACATGAAGAGGGTAAATAGGGGAGGAACAGTGAGGGTGCTTCGAAGGAAGGAGGAAGGGGCCACTAGAGGGCATGGGTGGAAGCTGGAGGGGAAGATTAGGGGAGAAAGGAGGAGGTGCTACTTCACTGAGAGGGTGGTAGAGCCATGGAATGCACCACCTAGGGGGCTGGTGGAGGCAGAGACAGTGGAGGGGTTCAAGAGGGGGTGGGACAGGTACAGGGGAAGGGTTCAGGAAGCAAAATCCAATGCAGCAAGAATATCTGGAACTGGGAAGGGAGAAGCCAGAGAAGGCGAGGGGGACAGCAAGGTCAGCACCCAGGGTGGGGGCTGACCAAACGAGCAGACACGAAAGACCATTAGGCCTATTCTGCTGGCATTTTAGTATGTTAGTATGTTAGTATAAATACTCTAACATGCAATGCAGGCTTTTGAATCTCCACTACTACAGTTCTGCTCAGATGTCAGCTGCAGGGGATTCTTGGATTTGTAGTTACATCAAATTTTAGCCTGGAAAAAAGCACATTTGTCCAATACAATCTACAATGGTACAGTAAACAGTAAGAAAAATTTGTACTCAAGGTGCAAATTGGGATCACACCCACACTACGTTGTGGGGCTCTCAGTGATCACTTTCTCCTTAAAATACAGTACTACAATTTTCTACCAGTGAGACATGCTAGCACTTGATTTGTGGCTAATGGTATAGGTACAGTATAAGCCCATAAACACCAGGGCAGGCATTGCCTAAGGGAATAAAGGATATGTTCACAGCAGATTATTTATAGTGAAAAACATCTATGTATAAGTGTGAAAGGGGAAGAAATAAAGTATCACATAATTTCCATGAAGTGGCGGAAAAAATAAGGCAGAGTATGGGGGATGGTGCTCCTAAAAAGGATATCATACTATGAGAAAACAATAAGCAGTGTGTGTTATAATATGTGAATAGTGGTGCATTAAACCAAGTGCAGTAATTGATTCCCTGAGTGCATTAAAGCACCAATCTGTACGTTACAGTACATGCCAGTCCTAAAGAAACTCACAAAACTGAAAGTGGATAAGGCAATGGGACTGGATGGGATACATCCTAGAATATTAAGGGAATTATGGGAGGTGCTGGTGCCATCACTGTTCAACAAGTCACTTGATACAGGAGTGGTTCTGGATGACTGGAGCAGGGCAGATGTAAACCCTCTTTACAAAAGTGGCAGTAGGGAGGAGGCTGGAAACTATAGACCAGTCAGTCTCACCTCAATAGTGGGGACGATTATGGAATCACTACTTAAAAAGGGATCGGGGAACATCTTGAAGCCAGTAGAGCACAGGATCTGAGACTACATGGATTCACAGCAGGATGGTCGTGTCAAATAAATCTAATTGATTTCTTTGACTGGGTGACTAAGGTCATAGTTCGGGGGGAAGATGGATGTCACCTGCCTGAATTTCAGCAAGGTCTTTGATACCTTTCCAAAAAGAAGACTTGTGAACATGCTGGGCAGCCTGGGAGTGGGTCACAAGGTGGTAAACTAGGTTAGGAACTGGATAAGCGATAGAAGACAGAGGGTCATGGTAAAGGGTGCTCAATCTGAGGAAAGGAGTGTGAACAGTGGGATGCTACAGGGATCAGTTCTGGGCCCAGTCATGTTTAATGTCTTCATGAGTGACATTGTGGAATGGCTAGAAGGGAAGGTGTGCCTATTTGCTGATGATGCTAAGATTTGCAACAGGGTAGACACTCTGGAAGGGGTGGCAAACATGAGGAGGGACCATGATAAACTGAAGGAGTGGTCCAGAGTATGGCAGCTGAGATTTAATGCAACAAAATGCAAAATCATGCATTTGGGGTACAAGAACTGAGGGGACAATTACATGTTGGGGAGAAGAAACTGATGGTCACCAAACAGAAAAGGGATTTGGGAGTAATTACTGTATATCTGATGACCTAAAGGTGGCCAAACAATGTGCCAAGTCAGTGGGGAGAGCCAGTGGGATGCTAGGGTGCATAGGGAGAGGTATCACCAGCAGAAGGAAGGAGGTGGTGATGCCACTGTACAGATCATTAGTGAGGCCTCATTTGTAAGATTTTGTCCTGTTCTGGAGGCCACATCTTTTTAAGGGCATAGACAGAGTGGATGCAGTTCAAAAAAGGGCAATAAAGATGTTGCAGAGTCTGCATCAAAAATGCTATGAGAGAGACTGGGAGACCTTAATATGTATACACTGGAGGAGAGAAGAGACAGTGAAGATATGATAGAAACCTACAAATATATAAAAGGCATAAATAGGGTACCAGAGGGTAGCATCTTTCCAAAAAGAAGATGTCCAGGAACGAAGGAGCATGATATGAGTTTGGAAGAGGGTAGACTAAGAGGTAGCACGGGGAAATATTTCTTCACAAAAAGGGTGGTGGATGCATGGAATAGACTCCCAGTGAAGGTGGTTGGGGCAGACACAGTTGGGGAGGGGTCATAGCATGCATGGGAACCCTAGCAATGAGAATGAAGAGGTAAAGCAGAGTAGGGTAGGGTCTGCAGCTTTTACAGAAGGCTGGAAAAATGGGCAGACTAGATAAACCTGGCAGTCCTTATCTGCTGTCATTTTCTATGTTTCTGTTTCCCTATGTTTTAATAAAAATATTCCTGTGAATACAACTATAAGGTAAAACCACATAGTCAAAGTTACTAAAATACAATAAATATTCAATTTCTTGAATATACCAGAAAATTGGATGAGAGGACTGATTTATTTCTGATTCCTGATTTGCATGAGGCCACTATGTTTTTGGTCATAATATACAGTAGCTTAAAAACAACATTTTTCCAGTATCCCCTTTGAGGGGTTTCCAGAATTTTAGCAAGAAGATGACATATTTATGATTTCTCGCTAGTGATTAATTGATGCATTTTTTCAATATCAGAAAATATTTAATTATGGCTAAATTTGCCCATGTGTTCATTCATGCATTTCACATTTAATAGAGTTCAGATGTTCTAGAACTGGTCATGGTGATCTTCTAAAAGTATATGAGAGTGTTGTCTTGTTATTGATAAGACCAATAAATGTTAAAAGCTGACTTCAATAAAATTTGCAGATGACCCCTGTTTGGTTACCAATTATGGCAGGCCACAGTGCAATAGAGTTCCCTACTATTGATTGTTAGATTGTTCTCTACACCACCTTGCATATCCTGTGGTAAATATATCAGTGATGGAAGATTTGTGGGAAAACTTCAGAATAATTAAGCCATGGCTTTTGAGCAAAAGTAAAGACATTTTATTACGTAACCAATCTATTACCCTATTTAACAGTTTAGTTTCACTTTTGTAAATTAGTTTCAGATAGGTCTACATGGCCATGAGGAAAAGCACACTTGCAGCTGTACAGCAGACTAAATGATGTCTAAGCATATGAATCTGTAGTGGCAAGATTTGAAAAGAGCTAGCAGTGAAAACTAATCTTAGAAAAACTACCAACATATACAATTGCTGATACAGAACAATGACATGGTAGGTTATGTGCCTAAGTTGGAAAAGGAAAAAATATAACATCAGAGAGAATGAAAAAGGTTAAACTGCTCATAACACAAGGAAAACAAACATTGACAAATATCACTGATGTCAGGTTATCAGTGCTGATGAGGTAGGCAAGATGGTGACTGACAGATAGCTGCTTGATGCAACTCTTCTGCTTGTGTCTGTTGAAAACATTTACAGTGAATCCAATACCCTCTCCACCTTAAAAAAAATGAAAAAGAAACTAAAGTGGAAAGATGACTAGAAAAGAAGAAGGAGAGAACCCTCTCTGATGAGACAGACCAAATTGGTCACTTTTTGCCCAATGGGAGCCCTGGTAATGGGAGTTGGTAAGACAGATGGGGTATCTTCCGATGGGCCTGACCCAAATACCATTGCTAACCTTGTTTTACTGCTGAAAATTATTACTCCTTAACCTGCTTTAACATTACAAACAATGAAACAGATTTGGAAGCTACTTTTAAGTCATACAAGCTTTGCACAAAGTTTGATGAGAAGCTAAAAAAATGAATCAAAATGAGTGATTATTTGGAACAAACCTATATCAAAACAAAAGAGAACTGTGATTCAAAAGGTACTTGTCTAACCTTAAAACACATTTTGAAACAATGAGGCAAAGATGAAGGCTTGGCTGCCATGAATACAAGAGACTATTTAGGCTATCATAGAACATCTGAATCTTTGGAAAATGCCTTTGGATGTGAAAATGAGAGATTTATTGGGGGTCTGAACATTATGATATACATTTAGAAAACTGTAGAGAATTACTGACAGGCATTTTTATTAATGCCATTTGCTTACCTCCAGAGAATTTGCCTTACATGAAAAAAAGCATTTCATATTCAAACAAAATGCAGAGAAAAAGAAAAACAAAATTAAGTACACCTGTTTCACTCTCTGATAACCAAAAAGAAGCTCAAATGAAAATGTCATGTACTACAATGTGTTCCCTAGCATTTGAGATGGATTAGGCATGTTGATTTGCTTAGTCCAACTTAGTAGATCTATGGAATTTGTGATTAACACTTAAGATTGATCCCAATGTCTGTTATACCTCACAGACCCACAGAAGAAGATTCCTTCCTTTAAACACTGATGTTTTGGAAATAGGTGGCAAATTCACTATCATAGAGCCAGCAAAGGGTATGGTGCGTATTGATGGTAAATTCCATAAATTTATTTAGACGTGTTAGTTTCTGACATTTAGTAATGCAAAATCTCACCAATCTGATTAAAATCCAATTTAGGACTCTGCATTTTAAGCCTCAGCAGATACAGTCTTGTGTACAATAAATTCTAATACTCAGCCAGTGAATCCCATCCCCACAAAAGAAGAGATTACTCCTTCAGAAATATAAAAGAGACTGCAAGTTAGACTGCATTTGCCTAATGCCTAGTATCATACTTTTAACATGTACCTTCTGTTAGAAATAGACTTTGTTCATTGACATTGGTTTAACGTAAACATTTCTTTTTCTTATTTAGTGGTGTGATAGGGATATAGGCAACAAATATGTCATATTTTATTTTTCACTATGTGTTTCTCTGTTTGGTCTCTCCTATCAGCCTCCTGCTAGATCATTCCCTGGCCCTGGCAACCAGCATCCTCTGGGACTTATCTTTCTCTGCTGTTGTCCTGCCACCAGACCTAGCTGAAGGTGCCCAGTCATTATTGCTTGGCCCTTGAGGAACAAGGCTGTCACTATCAATGCACTGCAGTCAAAGGTGTTTTTTTTACCATTTACACCCTCTGGGGCCCACATATGTACAATGATGTGATGTGTGTGCTCCACCTGAATTAAGATGCCCCTGATATATAAACAGAGGGCTCCACTCCCTTGTCCTACATTACTGTCACCTTGATTCCTTTAGGTGGCAGACTAACACCAGTCCATGTGTTCCCCTCTCCCTGAAGGGCAAGAGCTGTCCTATGGGCAGTAAATCTTCCTTCTGTGGCCAGTCCCCAAGGAACCCTGTTTTGTTCACGTTCCTGGGTCACTGGTGCAGAAGATAATGAAAAAGCCAGTGCCTCAGCCAGCCATACTCCATGTCACTCTGCAGATTATATATTTAGAATGTTTGAGGGCTCTACAGTATCTGCATTGAAACTCCTGCTTGGTTTTCCTCAAAGTATATATACAGTATAGTGGTTTTCTATTGATTGCTTCCCTTTAGATGGCTGCTATGTCTAAGATGGGGCTAGGAGATGATAGCATAGTTTGGAAACACAGACTGTTTTGTGTCAGCCCTGACTAATTCCAGAGGAACTGTATTGCACATGACAGTAGCATATCATAGGAGAATGAGCCTGCACTGTACACAGGAATTGTTAAATTCTTAAAGTGATTTTCAAACCATAGAATGTATATTGAAAGGATACATTCCTTTTTCTTTGTTCTTCTTTTTCCTCAATGTATGTTCTTTGCAAAAATTGGGGTCTTCCTTTTGGTTCTCTATCCTAATGCTCCCACTCCCCCCACAGCCTCCTGTCTGAGGCACGAGGGACAGCTCCAAGCCAGTGCTTCATGATGATACATTCTCCAAATGTAGAAAAGTATGTCTCACCACATATAACCAGCACACGCTGTTGTAGCTTTCAAAAAGCAAAACATTGCATTACTGCACCACTTAGGGTTCAACTTAATGCCACAAAAGTAGAGACATGTGGCATTAGCATTTCCAGCCCTAACTCCCACCATCTCTCCAAAACAGCAAAAGGAAGAAACAATAGGGTTTTGGGTCTCTGGAGTCTTGGTGAAGCAGTGGTAGGGTCTTACTTTAGGGTTGGCAAAGCTAATGCCCACAGCCTCTCCTGAGCAAACAAGATTAGATGTGATCTTTTTTCTTCACACATGGCCCACAGCCACAACAGATTGCATTGACTATATGTGGAAAGACATACTTCTATACCTTTGAAGAGTGCATCTTTATGAGGCACTGGCATGGAGTTGCTTATCACAGGAGACTATAGACTGTTGGGGGGGGTGAGGGAGCTTTAGGTTGACAACCCCAATGGAGACCCCACCACTCATTCGCAAAGATGCTGGAGACCCCAAACTCTAATGTTTTTTCTTTTTCCTGCTTTGCTGCTTGGAGGGGATTAGAGAGTTAGAGTATGAACTCCAACCACATTCCTTTACTTTTGTGGCATTAAGTTGAACTCTAACTGGTACATTAACACATTTTGTTTTGCAAAGCAATTCCTTACTTTTTGAGGTTGTGGAATTGTATCTTCATTCAAGCAGGTCCCAGATTCAAATGCTCATGGACCCTCTAGCCTGCACCAAGGAAAGATTTCATTTGCCTATGGAAGTACAGTTATGGATGTCAAAAATTCATGGGGCTGTTTGGTGGGCTATGGAAGCACAGGGCCCTCTGGGTCCCACACTTCCTTGTGGTCGCAGGTACAGAAGCACATGGTAAAGATTCCATTTCTCAGAGGACCCTCTCCCATCAACAGATGCTGAGTTGAAGGGCCCTATGACAAAATCAGAGTTCTCTTCACTATATGGTACTTGGACCCATGTGGGCAACCCTGCACCTGGATTTCCCAGGCTGGGGAGTGGTGTCATAAGATTTGAAAGACAAAAACTGTGACATTCATGAGGTGCTGACATCCAAGACTGGATGAGTGTCAGTTGGATGGGGCGAATCCAGACAAGACTGAAGTACTACTGGTGGAACCTGATCACCCAGAGGTGAGTGTGCAATCTGGTCAAGTCTCAAGGCTTAGGCTTGGGGATTCCCAGTTGCTCACATCTGTCAGGGTGAGAAATCTTTGCATTGTTCTGGACTGCTGCTTGACACTTAAATCTCAGGTGTCGGCCATGGTTCCGAGTGCTTTTTACTATCTGAGAACCATCCCCAGGATTAAACACCGGATACCCCCAGGTGATCTGCAATCATTGGTTCACGCCTTTGTGACATTGTGGCTTGATTACTGCAATGCCCTTTACCTGGGGCTATTGGAGGCTGATCTTTGCTGCCTGCAGCAAGTGCAGAATGTGTCAGCCAGGTTGTTGACCAGCCTGTTGAGATCACATCACATTACACTGGAGCTGTTCTGTATGCACTGGCTGCCTGTGAGGTAGTGGATCACCTTCAAGGTCAGTTTTGTGACCTATAAAGCCTTACTTGGTCAGGGGTCCAGCTACTTGAAAGACCCCCTACAGCTCTACTGCCCATCCTGTCCCTTCCATTTATCTGGCAAGGGACTCTTAGAAGTTCCAAGGATGCACTTAACAACATCTGGTGCCCGTGCTTTATCTTATATTTTTCTTATATGGCACCAACCATTGGGAACTCCCTCCCTCGTTCTATGAGAGAAAGCAAAACATTAGAAATTTTTAAAAAGGAGCTGAAGACATTTTTATTCAGGCAGGCCTTTTTCTGCCTGATTAGAATTAGCTAACCTATTGTATAGCTACTTATTTTAGTGCCCTCTTTATTTAGCACTGAGCAGGGTGCAGTACTATTTAGTGCCCTATTAAATTGGCGCATCAGCTTCCTGTCCAGTTACAGCACTAAGGTTCCTGTAGCTTATTTTAGCACTTTTGTCAGTAAAGTTAATACTGTATAGTGAAAATAAACTGAAAGCTAATAGTTCCTGCTATACAGTAATATTAATAACCAGGAGAGGGTTTTATTGTTTATTTGTTTACTGCTGATGTTAATTTTAACTACTTTTAGATAATTGTGCTTACTTGTAAAGTGGCTTGAATCTCAATGAAAAAGAGTGCTATACCAAATAAACTGATGAGCATGATGATGATGGTGATGTAGAAAAATGGCTATGCTGAATATTTGAGGTCAAGATAATGAAAATAACCAAAGTTATCAGTATGTATTGAAAATTTCAACATATACTCATAACATTTTTGTATTTTAAATATTTTTCACCAAAAATTTTCAACACAGTCTTCTTATGACCCCACCTCATGAACCTAGTAGATGAACATTTTCAAATCTCACTCAAAAGGTGATTTCGCACAGTGACTATGAAATCATTTTTCACACCAGATTTGAAAAAAAATCCATTATTCTTGTTCATGAGGTGGGATCCCAAAAAGGCCCTGTTGAAAATGTGGTGTGAAAAATGACGAAGTTGTGAATAAATGTTTACACCCCTTTGAAATACATCAGACTGGATGTACCTTAATTTCTCATGCCACAGTTGCTGTTTCCAGCAGCAAGGCATCTCTTCTGCTGGTGAATCGATATACAACATGGGACATGTTCAAAAAAAAAAGGTGTGTGGGAGGGTGTGGGGTGGTGGGTGCAGAGTGGGGGGTCACGGTGGATGGATGACTAGGGGGTCAATTCTGAGATGGCCATTTTCTTTTTTACAGGCTGGCAAAAAAAGACAGCGATGGACTGTTTAATTTTTTTGCAGGTACTGAATTTATTGTTCTGTATTAGACACTTGAAATTTGGCACCTCAGGGTCAGCATACAGTTTACAGTGACACCAGGGCTGGGCACTCCAGTTTTGCCAGCTATGAAAGGGGGTGTGAGATCTAAAAATAAAGTTGGGAAGAATGGTTAGAGTTGGCTGATGTTGTAGCTGAATGGATGTAAAAAGAAAACAAGCATTTGTCAATGCCAAATGTTGTCTTGCTGGCATTGGCATTAATAGTGCAGAAGTTAGAGAGATGCATAATAGGAATGGCAGTGAAGTATTGAACTGATGCCAACCCCACCCCCACCCTGCAGAGACTGACAGGCACTGGGATGTGCCTTTGGATCATCAGCCATAGCGCTCACGCCATTTCACCTCACCCTACCCTGCAGACACTGACAAGTGTTGTGGTGTGCCTTGGGGTCTTCGGGCCTTACTGTACAGGACCAGTGGGTGATACCAGGGGTGGGGGTCCACAGGATATGGCAGCCCATGCCAGTCCACCAGAGGCTGCCATTCCCCCTTCAAAACAAGCCAGAAATGTGCCATAATATCAGACCAGTACCATTGACACCCACAGCCCATACCTTTTCACCCAGGACTGGGGGCCAGTGGAGAATGGGCTGTACTTACCCCGGTGTAAACTGGACAAACAGTCAGAGAGGGGCACATAGGTGGTATGACAGCCCTAAAGTAGATGCCCTCTGTGCCAGCTGCACTTACTTCCCTGGCAATGTGCAGGATCATGCAGTTGTCTGTACCCTTGCCTGCCCCCAGCCTGCCACAGAGATGGGTCCTGTGACCATGATTTGGGCATGGAGTAAGCATACAGCAATGGCTCTGGATGCTGTGGGGTGCCCCTAAGGTGCATATCTTGTGCATGGGGGGGTCTCTGCAGCTGCCCACCCCCTTTGCAAGAGTGGAGCAGCTGCAAGCATTGTGTGGATCATGCCCTTATTTCAAAGTGTTTTACATGTAAAATAATGCATGGGGTGGTGTGTGTAATGAGAATTTTACACACACCTGAGGTGTGGGATGCTACATAAACCCCAAGGGCAAAGCCCAAATGGCTTAGTAAAGCATTCCACACTGAGTGTGTGTGTAAAAGTCAAGTTACACACAACCCATGCTTTATTTTATAAAAATGCTGGGGTCCCTTTTTTTTTGCCTCTGTGATTATATAAAACATGTGTAAAACAGTAATAGACAGTTAGTTTTGAAGTTAAGAAATACACTTGATTTGCTAAACATGACAAAAACACCTTGAAACATTTTGTCTAACTCTGCAAACTGTTACTTGAATTACAACTTGAGCAAGAAAAACAAAAAAAAGAAATTGTGGAACCAGAAAAAAAGTAACTTGAACTGAAAGTCGCTCATGTGACCTGTGGAGGGAGAGAACAAGCTGAGATATGATAGAGACCTATGTGGGGGTGAACAAGGTGTCAGAGCTGAATCTCTTTTAAATTAGCAAGAGCACCATGACCAGTGGGCTTGCGAGTAAGCTGGAGGGGGAGTTTAATAGGGATGTAAGGAAGTATGACTTCACTGAACGAGTGGGAAACACCTGGAACAGACTGCTAGCATATGTATTGAAGGCTGACATAGTAGGGGGCTTCAAGCATGCATAGGACAGGCATAGGGAATATTAGTAAATAGGCAGGTCAGGGGGAGGCTCACCAGAGACCAGTTAGAGGCTGCAGAGATGGCCTAGGCAGGTACCATCTGGGCAGACTGGATGAGCCAAGCAGTCCTTTTCTGCTGACAAATTATATTTTTCTGTGTTTCAATCCCTTTCTCCCTGAACTCTGTATTGCACTTTGCAAATGTTGTTATCCTCCAGTACTTTATTGTACAGTAGTGTACTTTACTTATACAGAATTAGTATCCTTTATAGTTGTTACTTATGATGCTTAGTTACCTATTTGCATTATTTGCATTTGTATTCTGCTCTGCATGCACTGTACCTCTGTTTCTCTTCTACCTTCCTCTCCTCTCAAGACACACCTGGAGAGGAGCTGCTACCATCTTAGTATACTTTTCTTGTTGAAACTGTTGATATAACTAAATATATGGTCTCAAGTGTTTAGAGTATCATTAGCTACTGAAAATCAACCTTTGCTTTTGGGCATGGCGAGGAGCAGTTGTTGTACCTCATCCCTCATTCAAAGGGATGCAGGAAAAGATATGCGAATGAACGTGTTAGGCAGTATAACAAGGTGTCACACACATTGAAGCCTGTTCTGATGGTAAATAATGCATTTCTCTCTCTCTCAAGCCTCTACTTTTCAAGAATTAAGTGATATGTCGCTGCACTAAACCTATTACCAGGAGACAGCCAGGAGAGCTTGGGGTGGGGGAGCAGCATCACATGGTCCAGTACTGATGTCTTGCAGCTTCATATAAATGAGAAAACATGAGGAGAAAGTAATCCTTCTGAGCCACATTCTATCAAGCTTGTTACACAGCCCCTGTGGAAGAGCTGCAGGTAGGAGTTTGGGCAACTCCTCTCTGAACCCAGTGAGTCTCCTCTAGAGAGTCAGAGCCCGCACCAAAAATGCTACCATGAAACGTAACATCTTAATGCGGTTAGCAGCAACCTGCTTCTTCAATCCAAATGTGCATTGGTGCACAACCGAGCCATTGTGGACTTGTGCGACCACTTACCTGTCTCGGGGTCTAGTACTAACTGACTGCTACTCGCCTCCTTGAAGAATGGCTTCCTACCTACAGAATTTCTCTTCTGCCAATTCCTCGACCAATACTTACAGCAGCAATAACTTGATGTGCCCGAGCAACAATGACAGCAGCGGCAACCTGTCAGCTGGGGACGGCAACCTGTCCTATCTGTGCAACTCGACAGAGGCCACGGACAAGGACACAACCTTGATCATGATCACCATCATCATCACAGCTCTCTACTCCATTGTGTGTGTGGTAGGGATGGTGGGGAATGTGCTGGTCATGTATGTCATCATCAGGTAAGAGAAACATGCAACAGGGTGGCTTGGCAAAGTTAAGAGAGCTGCTGTTGCCAGTTGGTGCCTTGCGTGCTACCCATAGTTTATGGGCAATCAACAAATGATATTGTTGTGGTGGAGATGGTGAGATAAGCTGGGAAGGGGTATATCGTTCTGTCTCATCACGCATGAAGCTTACAACAGTTTGGGGGGGCAGAAGAGACCATCAGTGTAGGTGGCAGACTGGACTGAGCAGCAGTAAATAAGTGTTGTCTCTAGCTCCATGCTCAAATAAAAAAAAAGTTTTGTGGCCACAGTTAGCTGGTAGGGGAATTGGGTACCACCAAAGTCGGCAGTTGGCCAGCCGCCCACCCACCCATTATGCTGACAATGTGGCAAGCACACAGGAAAGGTCTGCTTCATCTGACGAGCTTTGCTTAGATTGCAGTGGACCTTTCCTTAGATGTGCTCACCACATTAGTATGCATGGTGTGGTGCCGGCATGCAGGCTGATTGGGGAATGAGGGACACACCTACTGATGTGTGCCCTGCATTCACCCAACAGTAACCGTGTCTCCAAATCTGCACTACCACAAGATGTTGACTTGTGCACAGGCGCGGCAAGCCAACATAAAACAAGCATTTGTCAATGCCGAATGTTGTCGCGCTGGCATTGGCAGTGGGAGTGGTGTAGCTAGACACGCACATTGCTGCGATTTTGTGAATGTGTCTCAAAAGGTGATTTTGCACAGCGAGCATGCCATTGTGTGCCACAGCTGTGGAAACACATTTTGGGCAGCCTGTGAGAAATGGCAGCTGGACTGTTGATAAGGAGATGTACAGAAATGCCAGCGGTGAAAATGTGGCATGAAAATATTGCAGATTGACGAAGTTACAAAGGTGCGTGAAAACTGCGTGATGCACAGTTGCAACGCAGTGTCAGTGGCTCAGTAAGTAGCACACTCGAATCTGAGGCTGGGAGATCAAAAGGTTGTAGGTTCAGTTCCCACATCTAGCACTTGGGTTAATATCCCAGTACTAACACTGTAGTGCTGCATGAGAGGGGCACTGCACTTCTGAGGTGCCATCTTTCAGATGAGGCATTAAACCGAGATCCCATCTGCCCTGATTGGTGGTAGTTCAGGTGGATGTTAAAGATCCCCTGATACTTATAGAAAAGAGTAGGGGAAAGTTTTATTGAGACAAAAATCGTACAATAGTACACAAAGCATAATACAAAACAAATGAAAAACAGGATAAATATTATACAATCATTCAGGTAACTGCAAAATCAGAGTCAGTGATCCAAGGAAGAGCTTTCCAAAGTTCCAAAAGTGTCATATCTGAGTATAGAGTACGTTCATGTTCATAAATTTCTTTTAAATCTTGTACAATCTTTTTTCCGAGCTCCAAATAGGAGCAGTCCTTTTGCTGTAAAGAAAACATGCAACGCACCATCCAAATATTCCATTTAATGCAGACAAAAACACGATTTAAATTGTCCTGGCACCATTTTGACCACTGGGGAGAAAAAAAAAACATATACAAGATTCAAATAAGTAACCAACTGAAGCAAGGGAGTATCCCATGCCTGTGCCAAAAAGGACCACCAATTTTTGATAAAGGAACAGTCAAAAAATAAATGAGGGATAGTTTCAAGTTCTGTAATACATAATAAGCGAGAACACATTCTGTCTTGGGACTGCTTATGTTTATGATTTGATTTTACATTAATCTTTTCACAGCATGAAAGCCAAGGAAAATCCCACATTTTGGCTGGAACCCTCTTACATTTCAGCAATAACAAAAGGGAAGGGAGGTGTTGACCAGGACACTTATAAAAGGGTACTGATACAGCACAAACTGACTGGAGTAATTTCTTATATAAAACTTTATGTGAATGATTTAATAACATCTGAATAGACACCTTCCATTGTTTGAGATGTAAAAACATATGTTTTATGTAAGTTGGTATACCAACAGTTTGTCTTAACACAGTTAAGGAATTAGTTTCCCATTGATGAAACCAAATCCTGCAAGAGTCATAAAACCAAGGTTCCCACCTTCTTTGGGCATGAATCAATAAAGGCCTAAGGTTTGCAGTGAAAAAAAATACAAGAAAAAATAACAGAGGTTTAACCATACAAACGCCACCCTCAGGGATAGGTAAATAAGTGATATTCCTCTTTATCGAGTTTAACCTACTACCCCAAAGAGCCTGAAAAAACAGGTTAAAGACAGCAGTTTCTAGCTGTCATGGAATAGGGAATACATAACTTGGAAAAAGGAAAGTAGAGATCAAATAGTTTTTAATTAAGAAAACATGTTTTTTTTTCCCTATCTGCCCCCAGTTCCAGAAGGCCACCTGAAGTTTACCTTGTTGCAGTTTAACGTTCCAGTTAAACAAATCTGAGTCCTGTGTCCCAAAAAAACTTCCCAAAATGTGAATAGGGCCCTCAACTAAAAGTAACGGGCCAATACGGTCCGAGGGGGAGGTTACTGAACTGACCCAAATAACCAGACTTTTAGTGTAATTTAAAACAGCACCAGAGAAGTTTCCAAAAATAGAGCACTCACAGAGAGAATGAACCACTGAGGCTGCATCAGCTACAAGAAAACAAACATCATCTGCATATGCGATCACCTTATAAGGCAAGCATAAGGCACAACTAGAAATAGACTTAATCTGAGGATTAGTATTCAGCCAATGGAGCAAAGCATCTAGAAAAAATACAAATTGCTTAAAGGACAGCCCTGATGAACCCCCTTTTTATGGGGATCATGGGTCCTATCCAACCATTCACTACAGGCACAACAGTAGCCGTTCTATAGAAAGCACAAATCCAGTGTACCATAAGATCAGGTACATGCAGAAAATGAAGTGCTTCCCATAAAAAATCATGCCTAACCGAACCAAAAGCAGCCTTCTGATCTACGGAGACAATATGTCCCGAAGCCAGACCTGCATAGCCATGAGAAAATAATTCTCGAAAGAGGATCAAATGATCAGAAATTCTCCTTTGAGGCACAGAACAGGATTGGGCAGGATGCAAAACCACCTCCGCTATCCTCACCAAATGCTTCACAATAATTTTTGTTAAGAGCTTAAAGTCAGTGTTCAACATACATAAAGGTCGCCAATTCTCTAGAGAATGGATATCACCTTTCTGTTTATAAATGTAAATCAAAGTACCCTTAGTAAATTCCAAAGGGAGAGATTCACATGTTAACAGAGAATTAAACACAGATGTAAGTTCTGGGGCCAAATGGTCACCCAGCACCTTATATAATCCTGCAGGGAGACCATTCAGACCAGGAGTTCTCTGTACAGGTAATGAAGAAATAGCCAGTGTCAAATCATGCTCCGTGATAGGAGAACAAGCCTGGTCCTGACATAGCTGTGAGGGAGCTGGGATATTAAGGCCACTATACAAAGTTGCACTGTTACCAGCCACAACAGGGAGGGGAGAAAAAAGGGCTGTAGTATACTTTGTTACAATATGACAAATCTCAGTTTGTGAGGAACATAACGTCCCTTCTGAATTTAGAAGACACGTCATATTTTTTTGGGCGGTCTGACGGGAATTATATTCAAAAGTACAAATAACATCACGTGTTCCAACAGTACAGAATTTATGTTGGTAATAAAGTTGTTGTGATTGCCGTGATTGGAAAGTCAACATATCATTCTGTAGGACTTTTATTTGTTGGGTAAGGTCTTGCCCCGTCGTGTATGCTATGGATTATAATGACTGAAAATGTACCCTCTTCTGCAAATAGTCTAGGTATTCCCTCCTACATTTTAAACGACTGTAAGTTTTTAAAAATTGACCAGATCATGTTGCGTGTCTAACCACCACTGAACAGGATCTTCATAACAAATAAAAACAGATTTACGGGCTTGTATGAAGGACAGGAGGGACTGCATAAACATCAGAATCTGCAACAAAGATGTGTTGAATTTCCAAATACCTGGACCTTTACAGAAAGAGACAACAGAGCCAAAATCAACAGAAAGCAGCTTATGATCAGAAAACTCAACCGCTTGAACTTTGGCAGAAATAATTAGCACTGTAGGAGAGGAAAACACATAATCAATACGTGTGGCTGGTTTACCCTTTTGGAAGGTAGGGGTGTGTTGTGTAGTAAAGGAGAGATAGGAGTCCGTTAAGTGGGTGACTCGAACCAATTTACCCAATTCGTGGGAATCACAAAACAGTTTCTTTGTAGCAGCAAAGGAGCTCTTATTTTGAAGACTCAGGCCACAATTAAAGCCACCAGCAAACAATACCTAAAAGGAAGTATGCAAATAAGGACGAAGCAAAGTAAATAAAGCTATGCGTTGTGATCGCAAATTCTCTCACTGTAAGTATTACCTGAGCAACCACTCCCGTCGTCACGGGCCAAAAACCACACCACTGGGTTTTGTCTTAACGTCGCTTTATTTGATCAAACACACATGCATGTGGGACTTCTACAACGGAGAAGTTCTCCGATTACAATTTACAGCAGCTTTTTATAAGCTAGATTTTGCACTTCTTATCTTGAAAATACCAACATTTCAGTATAAGCCAATCATAAGACAGCATAACAAGTTTTCAGCAATGTAACAGAAAAAAGAAAAACAAGTTTATGTATGAGGTACTTTTCCACTACTTATTCCATTTCTTTCCAACACTGCTTGATAGATATGCCTGGGTCAAGCTGACCTGAGAGAGACAATGAGTTTTACTCACACCATAGCAACGTACAGCTTGCCTTCAATGCCACTACGTGCTGTTATTTTTATATTTTGCCCAGGCATGCTCTTATCTTTATATTTTGTCCAAGCCCATTATTTAGGCTGGTACAACCAGTTCTGCTCAGTTTTATCTATTTTTCTGTTTTTACAAATGTACCTCAAGTAACCTTAGTACAAATTCTATAACCCTTAAAAAAGAAAACATGAACTCAGAAATTTCTACTACATTCATTATGACTTTGTTACAGCATGGCTTTCAAAGCAAGCATAGCTTCAAGGCATTTAATAGCAAATATAGCTTTAGGATATATAAAAATACCCTCACACTCTCCCCCCTTTTGATACTATGTATCAACTAACCAATTCCTTTTTACTTTTTCTCACTTTATATTTTGGCCACAATTTGGCTTGTTTTGTAATGGAAACACCCCCTCCAGTTTAATGGGGTCCTTTTGTTCGGGTTGTAGCAAGGGGGCAGGTGGGTGGCATCCCGTGACACCATTGTGTTGCACGGGCATTGTAGGAGAAGTTTGATTAGGACAGTCAGTAGCCAGAGTGCCAATATGACCACTTACAAGTAATGTCACCCAATGGAGAAGAGTAGCACCCCAGTCACCAACTCACGCTTAAGCCACGACCATGGGTCCCATATTTATGTGTAGCAAGCTTAGAAAAATGCAAGGCTGGAATTTGTGCATATCTCAGCCACGGCCTCATTTTATGCTTTCAGCTATTTTTTTTTCATTGTATGGAATTTTACAATTAACCCTTTTAAAGTCTTACACGCACACATATTAAGTGACATAGTGGTATTTTCCACTCGCAGCCTTTTGCTACTAGATATACTAATTTACATGTTGGCATCATTTAGTCATTTACTAACCATTTTTAACTCTTACTAGCCCTTTAGCAATTTACACTAGCCAATTTACACCTTTTTATTTCCTCAGTTTTATGGTTAGCTAACTACACATTGTTGATAAAAGTTTGGTCACTGATTACTAAAACCTTGGCCACTGACCACTGTTAATAATTTCCACCCCTGAAGATAGAAGCCCCTGAGGACTCGAACATTCACAAAAATTGAACATAAATGTAAAGATATTAGTTAATAACTGAAGGTTAAAAAACAAAACTAAACATTTCTACTTTTAGACTGTTAGACTAGGTGAATAGGTATATGATTTAAAACTGGTTGCCAGCATACAGATAGTCAAGGCATTTATAAAAAGCATCCTGTTCTGGAGTTGGTACAGGGGTGGTTACAGACGGAACACAAATCGTGAGTTTGTAAAACATAATACAGAATTGAGGGATGTCAACACCACAATTGAAATATGTGAAAAAATGCTAACATGTGACACCACATATAACACAATATAACATAACAATTTTGTTGATGAAAAAGAGTTCATGGAATTCACTTTGAGAGTGAATAAGGTAGATGCTACCTTGTGTTGAGGTGTGGCACACCCTGGGAGCTTGATTGAAGAATCTGTTGATAATGTCTCTTGACAGATAAGTCCTTATAAAACATAACAGTCCATGAAATGAACAGTTCATAAGTTCATATAAGTATCCACAGGTTGATGTAGTTACAGTACAGATGAAATGTCATTTGCAGAATGGTGGTAACCCCACAAGGCATATGAGGCAATGCAGACAGTAATTTAAAAACAAAACACCAGCATAGTAGAAAAGTCAGTGTTCATTTTGCTGGCTGGCTGATTAGTAGACACACTGGCCAGGGGTGCATTGAGTCCTTTTAATGGAGTAGTCACACACACACTGGCATGGCATTTGTTTTGTCGTAGTTAATTACACCCCAGCATAAAGATTAACAGTCCATAAAAAGGTAACAATTGACAATAAACCATTAAGAACACAGTCCATAACAGAGCAATAGGGTTGTAGAAAGTACCAGCCATGTTTGGAACAAGCGGCAGTGAAGAAATGGATGTATTGCTTGAAGGTCAATTGAAGCAGAATCTTCTCGCTGGAGTTAGAGAGTGCCCTTCTCCAGACTTAACTTCATAGTAAGCAGAAACAATAAGCTTGATTGCAGAGTCTGAACTGACTGGACCTTCTTCAGTTGATTTAAAGTTCTACAAATAGGTGTAATTTCGCTGAAAACATTACACTTGCAGAGTTACTGCTGTTGAACATGGAGATCTTATGTGTGCCACACCGTGAAACCTGCAAACTTGCAAAGTGTGTTAGACACTGAGTTAAAACACATAATAACAATCTTTTAAACCATTTACTTCTTGTTTTGTAAAGAGTGGTGTGACAGAGCCTAAATTCTGGCAATTAGAAAATAAAAAAAAAAATGGGACATTAACAGCACACCTGGGGGTGCAGGCCGAGATTCAATTATACCATTTGACCATCTGTAAATCATGACAGTGTTATGGTTACCTCCTGCTTTTAAATCACAGAAGCAGTTATGACAGTGATGAACATTATTTCCTGTCTGTTGCAAGCAGGCCTGACTGAGACCTGAGTTATAAAATCTTGTAATGTTACAATACATAGATACATAGATACATAGATACATAGACAGTTTCGGCGAGATGAGCCTATGGCCACCCAGTCTGCCTATTTGAGCTTGTAAGTTCAGTTTGTTTTCCTAGAAGTCTGTTTCCCTTACCCCTGACTTCTAGAATTCCTTTATGTCTATCCCATGCATTCCTAAATCCGTGATTGTTTCAGCCCCCACCACTTCCTCCGCAAGGTGCTCCACCCGTCACCACCTGTTCCTTGAAGAAATTCCTCTCCGTTTCCTCTGAATCGTCCTCCTCCAACCTCATCCCATGCCTCTAGTCCTGGAACATCTTTTTCGCTAAAAAATAGTGTTTTCTGCACTCTGTTTCTCCCTGTAAGATACTTGTATGTCTCTTATCATATCCCCTCTCTCCCTCCTCTCCTCCAGGGAGTACATGTTCAGTTCCTTCAACTTGTCTTCATAGGACTTGTGATGCAATCCATTTCTGCACCATTCTCACCCCTTGTACTCCCTTCAGACCCATTACCCCCTCTTCCTCAGTAAAGGCTGAGCAGAAATACCTGTTCAATATGTCAGCTTTACTGTTGTCATCCTCCACAAGACTCCCATCCTCCCCCTTTCAGTCTCACTATCCCTCCCTTTGTCTTTCTTTTTTTTTTCACTTATGTACCGGTAAAAGTTTTGTCCCCTTTAACCACTGATTTTGCAATGTGTTCTTCTGTCTGAGCTTTGGCTTCCCTTACTGACTTCCCTGCCTCCCTTTGTTTCTCCTGGTACTTCTCCCTATCCCCTTCTGCCTGTGTCTTTTTGTATTGCCTGAATGCTATCTTTTTGGCTTTCACTTTCTTTGCTACCTCTTTGGAAAACCATAATGGTCTCCTCTTCCTTTTCCTCTTGCTAACCTGCTTAATGCAGTTACACGCTTTAAACATATTGTTCATAACGATATGCCTTTTACACAATGCAATTAGTGGGACAAATACATATGTTGTTGGCCTATGCCAATTTAATAACAGTGCCTATTGCACCTGTGACAAGTGAAAAGATCTACCTTCTTACCCTGTATAGTGAAATACTCCAAAGTACTGAGTGGGGTAAGGCTTGAAGCATAGGTTTGGAGTACAATCTAAATTCTGCATATTATAATTGTTAAATTTAAAATGACAAACCTGCATAGAGTACACTCATTCTTTCTCGGGGTACCTGTGAGTAACAAGACAAACAGAGCATTAATTTTACTTTTGGTTTTGCTTTGGAACATATTGTAGGGGTGGGTCAGCAATGCTGGTCCCAGTATTTAGGTTTGGTTATGAGCATTAAAAATGTTATACATGTGGAGCACTTTTCTGAATACACACATGATACAGAGTAGCAAGATGTATATCAAAACATTATAACATAAACATGACACATAAGCATGTTTGTAATAGAACAATTTCAGTATTGAGCATAATGCATAATGCATAAAATACATTTTAAACAACACATATAGACTGTAAACTTAGCTTAGAGTCCAGAAATGTTAGAGTACTGTGAATTTACTGGTTGAAAAAATGCATTCATTAATTGCTGTAAGGCAATGACAAAAGTTGTTTTGCATTTGTTTTAACAGGATAAAAGCTGAAAAGACAATCAAAGAATGAATATGTGTGGATACATACAAACTTCACCCTCCAGCGTAACTGATTACTTGCTGAGGGCGGAAACCCTTGTACCAATAATAGGTGTGAGATTTAACTGTTTGTACTAGAAAAAACAGAAGGGCTTGAGCTGGGTTATGCTGTTAAAATACCTTGGGTCTTTTTTTAAAACCTGTAAATAAGAAACAATTATTGGCAAATATACATTTTCTTTATTTACCCCTTTGGAGGAACAGTGATGTACCTTGCAACCTTTGTGGGTACTACACTGGAAGGATAGAGGAAGGGTAGCTTACCCCTCCCTCAAGCTCCTACTGGTGGAAGAGACAGCTCTGAAGTGAAAGAGACAGCTCGAATACTGTAGCAATAAAAGAGTTAGCTGTGGATGGTGACACGATCCCACCTACTACACTTTAAATTATAACAAGATAATATTACAATTAGTTTAGTAAGTTTCATACCTTACTATAAAGATGGGAACTTCTTTTCTCTAGAAGAAAGAAGAAACACAGACAAACAACAAAAACAAACACACACCAGTTTAAAAATAAAACAAGATTATTTCCATAGGATAAAAGAGCTAGCATCCCTGGGTTCCTTATCCTAAGCATGACAAAATGTCAGCTGAGTTTATAAAAATCCAGATTGATGGTAATACCCGTAGTGCGTTATCTCTTAGAATGCATTTCAAAAAGAAAAAAATGATTACACCATGGTCACACATAAAAACAAAAGCCATTGTTTTTAACTGTAGATAGTAAACTCTCAAAACAGCTGTAATAGTCCTTTTTCAAAGCGTACTATATATATATATATATATATATATATATATATATATAATAAAAATATGGGAGATGATGAATAATTCTCCCTTCCAGCCTGGAGTATTGCCTGTGTTGGCTGCAAGTCAGAAGCAGTGAGACGAGAAGAAAAGTTTGTTCCTCTTCACTTAGAATACTAGTTTTGCAATAAAAGTCAAATTACATGGTTCACTTTTCATGTGCTTTCATGAAAACATACATTTTAGTGTGAAAAGTTGTGCTTTAGGTATGGAATACACATCAAGTTTGAACTGGTAGTAACATAAAATGTTGAAAACACAAGAAGGTCAAATAACGTGCAAAAGGTCACAGTGTGCATGCAAGGGTCGTTCAAACCCAGTTATTTTTTTTTAGTGTCCTTGAACACTACTGATATTAAATATCTTTAAGCATAGAATAAAACTGCTGTCCAAGACTGTACACACATAACATGCACAAAAGAAATACTTAACACAAAATAAGACTGACATTGTTTCACACCAATTTGCTGAGGTAATGCCCATAGTTTCATTAGAAAACTATCGTGTTTTAGATATATGTACTGCCTCCCCTGTCTTGTAACACTGACAATTTTAAATCAACACATTTATACATATTGCCATGCCAAATCTCTCCAGAACAAAACACTTTTTAAACACATTTAACTCCTTTAAAAGCGCAGCACAACATATCATCTGTAAGTAACACATCTTGTATAACATGGTTACACCTTTTGGCACATAGCCAAAATATGACACCCTGCCATTTTGCAAAAAATTTTTTGGTTATAACTAGAAGTATGATAAAGCCATTTATAGCTGTTAACACATTACATTTTCACCTAGCAGTGGCTTGGCACATTGCTTGCAAACTACAAATCTTTCTGCACATTGCAATCTATATGACGTCATAACTCTTCACCATCAACACTACCTGCTCCAATCCAACAACTTCAAACAAAAGTTCTTCACTGACCCTATCTAGGCAGCACAAATGTTCCATTAAAAATAAAGCCAATTAAAACAGTCAGCTATGAGGCAAAGAAGCTTCTTTCTTTTTTTTACTGTAACATGTTGTGCACTGAAGGCAGTCAGTCCTATCTCGCAACCTTGACAACAGGACATAATTACAGAACACAGATATAAGCTAGAAAATATGCACGAAAGACGGACATTACCTTGTTTAGTATATGTATTACAGAAATAAAACAGACAGACATAAAACAACTTTGAATAAAAAAATTCAGACTTACCCGGTGCCAAGGTATTTTTTTTCTCTTCTTCTTTTCTGATACACTAGTCTGAGTAAGAAAACTGACTGCAGGACCTTCATGATAATTTCCAAACACTGCAGCTATTAACCCTTTCAAAGGTTTTCTTTTGGCCATTTTAGTAACCTGCCAAACCAAGTCTTTTTCCAGAGCTCTGGTTTGCAGTTTAAAAACAAAACAAAAAAATCTCTAACAGTACTAGGTTGAGATCCATCTGGTAGAGGTCCCCAGTACTTGGGTTTGGGATCAAATGTTTTAGCCTCTATAGGAGGCAAGGGAACTTGAAATTGATACAGAAAAACTTGAAACTACACAGATAGGCAACATGGGGGAGGATTTTCAAATCATCCGTTTGTAGTCACCTACTGTGCGACATCCACAGTAGTTTATTTTTCTTTCTCTAGATGTTGCTTATCTAACTTTACTTAATCAGCCGCTGTTTTCTCCTAAAGCAGCCTGAACTGTAAAGCCATCATTGGCTCTAACAGTATATACTTGCAGCAAGCACAAATTACAAGTACAAAGGGCAGTGCAGTTGCCCTTGTAATTTGTTTGGTCAAACTTGTCAAACATACATTTTGCCGGTCCAGATAATACTAACTCTGGACCCAGCTATTTTTCCCTTGTTTCCCACATTATTTAGGCCTGTCCTTTATAGTGCACAATCGCTCCAAGGTATTCTTGTACTTACAGTGATGATGAGTGTCGCCAGCCCCTAGGCATCACATCCTGATGGGGTTCCACAAAAATGTCCTTCTTTTTGTCCAAGGGAAACAACCCAATCATGAGGTGACATGGACCGAAGAACTCATCCTGCCGACTACGCCAAAACTGTGATCGCAAATTCTCTCACTGTAAGTATTACCTGAGCAACCACTCCCGTCGTCACGGGCCAAAAACCACACCACTGGGTTTTGTCTTAACGCAGCTATTTGATCAAACACACATGCATGTGGGACTTCTACAACAGAGAAGTTCTCCGATTACAATTACAGCAGCTTTTTATAAGCTAGATTTTGCACTTCTTATCTTGAAAAATACCAACATTTCAGTATAAGCCAATCATAAGACAGCATAACAAGTTTTCAGCAATGTAACAGAAAAAAGAAAAACAAGTTTATGTATGAGGTACTTTTCCACTACTTATTCCATTTCTTTCCCAACACTGCTTGATACATATGCCTGGGTCAAGCTGACCTGAGAGAGACAATGAGTTTTACTCACACCATAGCAACGTACGGCTTGCCTTCAATGTCACTACATGCTGTTATTTTTATATTTTGCCCAGGCATGCTCTTATCTTTATATTTTGTCCAAGCCCATTATTTAGGCTGGTACAACCAGTTCTGCTCAGTTTTATCTATTTTTCTGTTTTTACAAATGTACCTCAAGTAACCTTAGTACAAATTCTATAACCCTTAAAAAAAGAAAACATGAACTCAGAAATTTCTACTACATTCATTATGACTTTGTTACAGCATGGCTTTCAAAGCAAGCATAGCTTCAAGGCATTTAATAGCAAATATAGCTTTAGGATATATAAAAATTCCCTCACAGCGTTCAGTTTTGACTTGAGGGACATAAATGTTTATCATCCGGTAAGGAAAGGACCCAATGACAAAATCTATAATAAGCGCCCTACCAGGGATGACATCAAACAATTTTAGCAAATGGAAGTCTGGGATATTAATTAAAATTCCCAGTCCCGAACAAGAGTCCTGACCAATTGACCAAAAAGAAGGACCCAGTAACCAGTCCTGTTGTGCTTGTTGGATCTCATGTGTATTATGAAGTCTTGCATCCTGTAATGAAATTAAACCCAAAGGCAAAAGCCGTAGAAAGGAAAAAATCAATCTCCTTTTAGCCATATGCTTCATACTATTAACATTAATAGTATGGCAAACAAAGTGAAACATAGCAACAAAAAAAAGGAAAACAGACAAAAAATACATTTTACAATTTCCTTTTCCCAACCACCTTCTTCCCTTTAAGTTTTACTCTGGCCTTTTGCTTCTGAGAAAGGCCAGTGCCAAGTTGCAACTCAGAGTCTGTGGAACCGTCAGGGAGAGAAGAAGCTATGGAAGAAGAGTCCAACTCACACCCAGCATCATCAGGAAGGGGTTGGAGAAGTTCAAAAGAATTAGATAACGGCACGGGGGGTCCGGACCACTCACAGGAGATGGTGCAACCCGAGGGTTATTTCTCAGTGACCTTCTACGTATGACACTTGTAAGCACTCGGGGGGGAGGGGCATAGTACTTGGACCTGGGACCGGGTCCTGAACAGGAAAATTAGTCTGGGCAGGATCAGGGACAGGAGAAATCTCAGGCAAGGGGTCATCCTTGAAGGAAACCATCTCAGGTATGACCTCAGAGGATACAACAGGCACTGAAGCCTGCAGTAAGGGCTGGGCTGCCCTAGGGGGAGGTACAGCCAAGGTGGTCCGGAGATGGGCCTTCTGTGCCTGTGTAATAATAAAGCACTGGTCCACTCCACCATAATGAAATTCCTGGTTATGCGCAACCCATTTACAATTTTAAAAGGTGTGCCCCTGTTCGTCACATAGGTTACATCTACATTCATTCAAACAGTGTGCCCCTACATGTCCCAATTCCCCACAGATGTTGCATTTCATTTTATCACATACATTACTAAGATGTGCATGGTCACCACAATGATAGCAAGCCTTCAGCTGAACTGAGTAGAACAAGACCCCCTATCTCAGCCTATAAAAAAAGAGTTAGGCAGATGAACAACCCCAGAATCATTAGATCGTAACAAGACTTTAAACTTTCAGCCCCCAGTCCAAATGTTCTCGGTATCCAAAATGGCTTCAAACTGTCCCTGGACGTCACAACTCTGTTTCAGCCAATACACAACATCCTCCACCTCAAGTCCCTCATTATGAAACAGAATAGTGATCATCTTAAAAGTAGGTTTAGAAAGAGGAATAGCCTGAAAGGGGGTCCATAATGCAGTAGTCCGCAGAGATTTATACTTTGACCAAAAACGCTCCAGTCCCCTAGATGTTTGGAAACTAATGTCAAACGTGGTTTCACCAGAGATATGAATTAACGCATATATTTAGTGGGAAAAAGGATATTAAAGAATTCTTTAGAAGCATATGTGCCACATAGACCCGATCAGGTGGCTCAAGTAACACCCCCCCCCGTATGCCAAGCGAACAGCATTGTGTCTCTTAGCAGCCTGGATTGGAAATTTAAAGAAAGAAGAATATGAACGGCTTGGTCCCGATATTTTGGGGGGGGTCTGTGGGGGGGAGGAGCCAGAACCTCTATAGAAGTAGTAGAAAGAGGAACCTGAGGTGGAGAACCCTTCAGATAATCCAACACAGGGTTCTGTGTAAGCTCCAGTTCATGAGGGAGACACAAGGGGTCAGTAGTGACTTTTGAAGCACCTGTCTTGCTCTGTAGCTCTGGAAAATCTTCAGGGTGGGGGGACTGAATTGGAGACAGACCAGACTTCCAACTTCCTGGGACAGTACCCTGGACCAAGCCAGCACCTCTCAGTGCCGATTCAAAAGTCCAGGTAGGTTCTTTATGAATATTTACTGTAGATGATTCTTGTACATGTAGGGAGCTCTGCGATGAAATAGAAGCAGGTAGTGAAAAGGAAAATAAATCTGCTTGTACTGCAGGTGGCAGGGGAGCATATACTGTAGATAAGTCTTGTACATGTGAGGAACTCTGTGATGTAATGGAAGCAGGTTGTGAAAAGGAAACCAAATCCATTTGTACTGCAGGCGGCAGGGGAGCAGGCAGTAGGGCTTCAGCTACTAATGCACTGGTCGGGTCAGAGCCTGTCACACCAACAGGCAGTAATGGAGACAAGTCAGGTAAATCTTCAAGAGCTTCCACCTGAGTGGAAGATGCATCTGTGCTGTCAGCTCTCAGGCGTTGCATATCTCTGTGCATTTTCAGCTTTGCCCGAGCACAACGGCGCTCCACCATTGCAAAACGCTCCTGGATCTCTTGTACCGTCAAACAGTGGTTTTCAGAATCAGATAAAGTAAAATCCTCCAGTAAGTCGACTGTAGGCATGCAAGTCAGTTCCATAAGAAGTAAGCAGATGGCTATGTATGGCATCCTTAGTATGAGCAGCATAACTTAAAGTTGAAGTAGGAACAGCAACAGGCAAAACATCAGTTGTTGGCATTGTGGTCTCCATTTGTTCAGAGGTAGGAGCAGAGACCAAATCTCCCACCTCCATAGCTCCCTCCTCAGAAGGCAAGGGTGCGTCCACCATCTTGGACAGAGGTTCCCCCTCTGATGAGTAGGGGAATTCCCCCAGTGTCCTGGCCAAATTTCCCTCATTCACTCAAAATATCACCAACAGCTTAAACTGGTTCAAGGTCAGTTGGCATTCATCTGTATCCCTCTCCCCTGGGTTGTGCCTAAAAATAGGCAGGATTTGTCTAGTGCACTTACCTAGTCAACAAAAAATAAATACATAAAAAGAAATAAATAAACACAGTCATTGCATGGAGTTTGGGCACCAAATTTTCAACATAGGCATTTTAGGACCTCTGCGTATGAACAGTATCACCGTCAGTTCCTCAAACTGTCCCAAAAATTTATTTTGCACAGCAGTCATGCAATTCTGTGCCAGATGAGTGAAAAACACATTTCAGGCAGCTGCAGTGTTCATAAGGAGGTATGGAAAAATGCCAATGATGAACAGCTGAAGTGAAAGTATTACAAATTCACAAAGTCTTGAGTGTGCATGCAAGCTGCACAACACACCCTCATAAAACACTCATTTTATTGACTTTCATTCCCAAATTTTCAACATAGGCATTTTAGCGCATCTGCTAATGAACAGTGTCACTGTCATTTTCATCATGTGTCTCGAACATGGAATTTCCACAGTGAGCACGCTATTCTGCGCCAGAACTGTGAAAACAGTTATTGGTCAGGATGTGAAAAATGACAGCTGCACTGTTCATTAGGAGGTGCAGAACAATGGCACTGTAGAAAATCTGGAGTGAGAAAATTAGAAGTTTGTGAAGGTATAAGCGTGTGTGTAAACAGAGCAATGCACGCTCATAACACAGTCATTTTATGAAGTATTGTCACCAAATTTTCAACACAGGCATTTTAGGACCTCAGCTCATGAACAGTGTCACTGTCATTTTCGTAATGTGTCCCGAACACTGATTTCACACAGCAAACGTGCTATTCTGTGCCAAAAGTGCAAAAACACATTTTGGCAAGGATGTGAAAAATGACAGCTGCACAGTTCACAAGAAAGTGCAGTAAAATGCCAAATTGGAGAATCTGGCATGAAAATATTTGAATGCATTAAGTTACGAGAGTCCATTACGCCGTTTCTGTGCCTTTCGTAAAACAGTCATTTTATGGAGCATTGTCACCAAATTTTCAACACAAGCATTTTAGGACCTCTGTTCATGAACAGTATCACTGTCATTTTTGTAATGTGTCCCGAACACTGATTTCACACAGCAACCGTGCTATTCTGTGCCAGAAGTGTGAAAATACATTTCGGCCAGGATGTGAAAAATGACAGCTGCACGGTTCACAAGAAGGTGTGGTAAAATGCCAATGTTGAGAATCTGGCATGCAAATAGTGCAAATGCGCCAATGTACAAGTGTGCATTGTGCAGTTGCTACACATGCTCATGAAACAGTCACTTTATGGAGTATTGTCACCAAATTGTCAACACAGGCATTTTAGGACCTCTGCTCATGAACATTGTCACTGTCATTTTCTTAATGTGCCCTGAAAACTGATTTCGCACCACGACTGCGCTATTCTGTGCCAGAAGTGCGAAAACACATTTCAGCCAAGATGTGAAAAATGATAGCTGCACGGTTCACAAGAAGGTGTGGTAAAATGCCAATGTTGAGAATCTGGCATGAAAATATTGTGAATTCACTAACTTATGAGCATGCATCATGCAGTTGCTATGCACACTCATAAAACAGTCATGTTTTGGATTTTTCCCACCAAATTTGCAACATAGGGTTTTTGAAAAAAAACCTCACGAACAGTGGCACTGTCATCTCTTTACATGGTCCTGAAAGGTGATTCTGTGCAGTGACTGCAAAATCACTTTTGGGATTGAATAACACCTTGTCAGCGCAATAATTCATGAGAAGGGGTCCCAAAAACCCCTTGTTGAAAAATTGGAGCCAAAATTAGCAAAAATGCCTGAGATATGTACTAAAGTTGAAAAAACCCTATCTAGCCCATTATACTGTACAGCTTATTGGCATTTCCTCAGTTCGCGGTCCACCAATGATCATTGCGCTGAGCTCAGGAGGTAAGTATGGGATATGGGGGTGTTGGGAGGCAGGGTGCACACTGGGTTCGTGCTGGTGGGGGCAGGGGGGCATGGAGACTACAAGGGACCGTTTTCCTTTTACAGGTAGTAAAACAAAAAAAAAACAATTTATTTATTTAGATTTTGTTTACCAGGTAAACCCACTGAGACCAAAGGTCCCTTTTTCAGGGGCGACCCGGGGTGAATACACCACCAACTTTACATTAATGTACAGTGTACAGCTTCGAAGATACATATACAGTTCATATATAAGGTACAGCATACAGATACATAAGTAAATTAATTTAAAAAACAAAAATAATGTATATACAGTTCATACAGGAGGTTGTGTAACTGTAGGGCAGAGATAGAGAGCAAGTAGGGAGTACCAGTAGTCAGAGAAATAATAGAATTGCATTGCCCAGGGGGAGAAAAAAAAAAAACAATAAATTCAAAAGTCCATGGGTCATTCAAAGGGAAAAACATAATACAGGTTGTAAGGAGAAATACAGTTTATAGAGGTTAGTTGGTACCATGGGCACCATGGGTTCGTAGATGGTCACATAGGTTCATGAGGGGTGGGGAGTATATCTAGCGGTTGCTGCAGCAGAGGCTCAGTTCTAGGAGGTAGACTTTGAGACCGGCCTTGAAAGAGGAGAGGGAGGGTTTGTCTAGTAAGGAAGAGGGGAGTGAGTTCCAGAAATGAGGGGCAGTGAACTGGAAGGAGCGTTTTCCTTGATTGGTGCGGATGCGGGGTATGTTCAAGAGTCGACTTGAGGCAGACCGCAGGTTGCGGAGGGGGACTTTAGGGGTGAGAAGGTCACTGAGGTGAGGTGGATGGCATGTGGAAAGGAGTTTGTAGGAAAGGCAGGCAGGGGAAAAAGATAGTTTAAGCTTGAGTGATGGCCAGTTAAGATCCTTAAGGGCTTTGCAGTGGTGCCGCCTAGGGGAGGAGTGGGTTGCAAAGCGAGCAATGCGGTGGTAGAGGGTGGAGAGGTTAGTCAGCTCAGTCTCTCTGAGGGACTGTAATATTGGAAAACCATACAGTAAATAGGAGAGGAGGTTGCAGTTAGCAATGGCTCTACATGCCTCTCCAGAGAGGGAGTTCCCAAGGCGGTATAGCAACCCAGCCTCTGGTGGATGGTTTTTGTTAGGGTATCTATATGGGGTTTGAAGGTTAGTTCCTGGTCAAGGGTAATCCCTAGATACTTAAATTGGTCAGTGACCTCGACACGCATTCCTCAAGCAGATGTTATAGAGAGAAGACCACTACGGTCCTTACCCAGTCGCCGGGTCCCAAAAAGGACAGCTTTTGTCTTGTCCTCGTTTAGCTTGAGTTGGTTGGCAGTTAACCACGCCTCAAGTTTTGCTAGGCAGGTTTGTAGTTACGTTGCGATAACGGAGGATTGGGGGTCACTGTGATAGATTACAGTATCATCAGCGTAGAGCAGTAGATTGCTGGGTGCACACACTTCAGCTATGTCATTCACAAATAGGGAGAACAGCAGGGGTCCTAGTATGGAGCCCTGGGGTACCCCAGAGATCACCGGTCTGGGGCTTGAGTAAACCCCTTGCCATCGTACTGTCTGTGTTCTGTTAGTCAGGTAGCTAGTGGCCCAGAGAGAGAGAGAGAGAGCTGATCCAAGCCAATCCTTTGGAGTTTAGAAAGGAGTAATTTATGACTGACCATGTCAAAGGCCTTGGGAGAGGTCGATGAATAGTGCCCCCGTAGGGGTGCCCTGGTCCATGGCGTTGAGTATGTCGGTAGTCAATCTGACTAGGGCAGTGTCCGTGCCATGGTCTTTCCGAAAACCATGCTGGACCTTAGAGAGGAGTAGGTGCTGTTCCAGATAGCATTGCAGCTGATCGAAGACTATTCTTTCAAGGATTTTTCCCAGAGGGCAGAGGAGGGAGATGGGCCTATAATTCTCCACCCTATCCCGGGTTCCTTTTTTATGAATTGGAACTATGGTGGCACTTTTCCATTTGGTGGGCAAAGACCCTTCCTGAAGGGATCAGTTTATGAGTAGGGCAACAGGGTAGGCAATGGCAGGTGCCGCAGCCCTCAGCAGGTGAGGTTCCAGCAGATCATTACCCGCAGATGATTCAGGGTTGATTTTGCCAAGAAGTGATAGCACCGTGCAGGGGTCCACAAGTGTCAGATGGAATAAGGGACAAGAGAGATTTGCGTCAAGGTGGGTGGGGGGAGGATTTCCCAGCACAGTTTGGGAGGAGGCAGGGGGGATGAGAAAAGGAGACACTGAAGGCTTCAGCCACCTTAGTAGGGTCATCTGTCAGAGTGTTTCCGGCGAAGACCATGGCACTTTGTTCCTGCACGTGACCCTTCAGGAGGGAGCTTATGTGGCCCCAGAACTTCTTGGGGTCACTTAGGTTGGTCACTTGGAGGTCACAGAGGTATTTGGATTTGGCCAGTTTTGTGGCCTGTTTACACTTGTTGCACAAGCCCCTGTAGTTCTCCCTGTCAGATATTGTGCCAGAAGATTTGTAGAGTCCCCATGCTTTGTCCCTGAGCCACATGGTGTGTTTCAGCTCAGGGTATAGCCATTTATGGCACTTGCCCTGAACCCTTAGTTTTTTCCAGGGGACATGACAGTTTACTATGCCCAGGAACGTCTCGGAAAAGTATTGGAGGGCCGCGTTAATAGTGGGAAGGGAGATGATAGGCCACCATTTCACCTTGAAGAGGTCAGCGCAGAGGATTGCTGGTTCAAATCTGCTGTAATTTCTTGCAACAATCAGCCTGGCTGCCAGCCTGGGAGGTTTACTAGACCAGATGCAGTAGATAGGGCAGTGGTCACTCAGGGAGTCCGCCATTATCCCAGCTGACAGTATCCGAGTGGGGTTTGAGGTAAGTGCCCAGTCAAGAAGTGAATGGTTGCCAGTTTTAGCATTGTGCCTGGTTGGTAAGTTAATCACCTGGGTAAGGGATGCGTCCAGTACGAGGTGTTTTTTGCTCGAGAGGAGTTGGAGGCGAGTCAGTTGAGATTAAAATCCCCTAGAAGGATTTTCTCCCCTGGGGGGAGTTGAAGGATGGCACTGGTAAGGGATTCAAGGGAGGAGGTTGCTGATAGAGGTGGGAGATAGGCACATCCAATGTAGAGGGGCTTTGTACCTCCGAGGACAAGTTTGAGAAATAATACTTCAACCTGAGTATCATCTATCTCTTGTAGGTCCAGCGGGGTGGCATTTAAAGGGGATTTTAGATAGAATAGGACTCCCCCCCTTTTTTGAAGAGCCTGTCCCTTCGTATGGCTTGATATCCCGTCAGTTCAACCTCATGAGGGAGAATGTCAGGCTTTAGCCAAGTCTCAGTCACTGCCAAGATGTCCGGCTTGTAGAGTTGGGTCCAGGCCTCAAGGTCGGCCACCTTGCGCCACAGGCTCCCAACGTTCATGTGAACCAGTCTGAGCCCTCCAGAGTTAGTCTAGGAGGGGGTAGTAGGGTCACTGAGCATGCAGTTTGGGGAGTAAGGGCCAGGATTGGGTTCGATGTCACCCCCACGCAGTAGTAGAGTGCTGGGCAGAGGTCATGAAGGACAACACGGGACAGTTTTTTTTTCCAGGGGATTTGGCATGCTGGGTGGGCCAGTGTGCCACCTAACTATTTTTTGGTGTGTCTGTAGCCAATGGGGATTGGGCATACTATAGCAAACAACACGGGGGGTCAATTTATGCCGACGGGATTGGGCACCCCAGTTGGCACACAAAGAAGGGGGACATAGAGCTAAGGGGGATTGGGCAATCCCTTGGCATTAAACAATTGAAGGGGTCATTTCTGCCAACGGGGAGGGCTCCCCCATCGGCACACAAGTAAAGGGGTGGGGTAACTGCTGAGGGGGATTGGGCACCCCTGGCATTACACAATTGGGGAGGTGCTTTATGCCAACAGGGAGTGGGCTCCCCTGTTGGCACATTGACAGGGGGTAGGGGCAGCCAACAGGGGGATTGGGCAATTGGGAAGTCAGCAGTTCTACGGCCATGTCCTGCCATGCACATAATGGTGGTGAGCATGGCAAGAAAAGGACCGCTGCATCTGACGAGCTTTGCTCGGATTGCAGCGGACCTTTCCTTAGATGTGCACGCCACATTAATATGCATGGTGTGGTGCTGGCATGCAGGCTGATTGGGGAATGAGGGACACACCTAATGATGTGTGCCCTGCATTCACCCAACAGTGACCACACCACCAAATCTGCACTACTGCAAGATGTTGACTTGTGCACAGGTGCGGCAAGCCAACATAAAAAGGATTAGAGAGAGACAGACAGATAGAAAGATAGCTAGATAGATAGATAGATAAAAAGACAGAAAGACAGACAGACATACAGGTAGGCAGAGATCAGAGAGAGGTATCAGGGGATCGCTGGCTAACTGCTGCAACTGAATCCAGCAGCACGAATAGTTCTGTGGCTTCATAATTCAAAAATGTCCCATTGTTCTCATATTGAGAATGATGGTGAATGACTCTTCTTGCTAAGTTGGGCTCCCAAGATTTTCAGGTGCCCAGAAACAATAAAGAACTAGTACCTGGGTCTAGGTAAATGAGTCCCTTTTACCTAAGTTCCAGTGTTTATATTTTGAAAAAATGTATTTTGTATGTGTTTTCAATATTTTTTTTTAGTTCCAGAAAAAGCAAGATGGTGGCCATCATGATCTGTATTTTTTTTCCCATGACAAGAAAATAATTCTAAGGACAAGTAAATCATGAAATTAAGGACTCACAACTTGTGTTTTTCAGGTCAGAGGGCTATAAAAATAACTTTAAATCCTTATAACTCTTGAGCAGCATTTTTTGTCCATAATCCTTTCAAAAGACACTACCTGAATACAAGTCACTTTTTACCCTGAAAGTTTTGTGAAATAATTATGTACCACATAGGTGTACATGAGAGCAAAAAAAGATGTTAACTGTATGAAAAAGAAAAAACGTTTTCTTTAGCATTCCAATTCACAAATGCTACTCAAGATGATATTAGAAAAATGTTCACCTCTTGAGACTCTGCCAGCCAGCATTGTACATGCCACATTTTGGGATATTTTATTGAGTGCCACCAAAGTTATTAAGGTGTACAAATTGTGGTTTAACATTAATCAGTCTACTCAACCCTAATTATAGAGGTACAATTGTGCCCAAATAAAACAAACACACACATACATACATTTTGGTTTTTTGTAATAATCCCACCTCCCACCAATAAAACAAGAAAAGCAACGAAGCAAGAGTGTCCTGAAATGAGCCCTTTTTGGGTAACCTTTGCTTCAGTGATTTTGGGCTAAGGTTCTTCTTCACTTTGTCTTGCTTTCCTAAATTAGGCCCACCATGGCACAAACACATAAGACAACATACTTTAAGATCTGATTAATTTTCCTTTGGGTTGAGATACAGATGAATCTCAATGATAAGTCCCGAGAAGGACAAAACAGGTGTCTGTATGTTCCACTCTTAGCTTTTGCAGATTGTCTGAGATGACACTTGGCACCATGCACTTCTGATTATAGCAGAACCAGACTAAATTTTCATGGTAATTTACACTTGCTCGACATGATTTTTGTGTCAGTGGGGTATTTGTGACATTGTATTTTTTCAAACATATGGTATTAGAACATATATTAAGATATATAATGTATCCAAATGCTGCTGTGAAAACAGATGAAAAAAATTGCACAGTATAATATGCAACATATTTGTAGTGTTTTTTCTTTCACTTGAACAAACATGGCTACATCATTTCTTGGTTGTACTTGTATCTCCCAAACTTCTCACTTCAATTTGATACAACCCGTTATACAGTAAATATTGTTGACGTTCACTTATTCAACATTCCAAGTGGGAAAATGACACTACAGTATGTTTCTGATTTACTTGTTTTTGTTTAAAATCAGTTCCCCAGCAGCATAGGATCTGGCCAGGAACACCGCAGACAAAAACATTGCTGGACATTACAATACAGGCATAATAATGCCACCCGAAATGTCGGCATACAACATAGCCACGTAAGGGAACAGTGCAAGTAGTGTCTCATGCAGACACCAATGCCACCAGTGGCAAATGTCACCATGACCCATCTGTACCAGCAGAACACCCCCCAATGGGCCAGTAGCCAAAGCCCCACCCAAGCAGCGATGCCCAGTGCAGCACCTCCCCAACCCAGACTGCCAGATCATGCCAGCCCTGTACCCAGGTGGTCCTGGTTGCCCTCCCCGAGAAAAGTGTTCCCTGCCCAGACAGGCATTCCCCACCCCCGTCTGAGGCAGACAGTGAGGTGCCCATACAGTTCCAGCCAGCAGTTGCTCATCCTGTTGCTTGCACCCACAGCCCCCCCCGCTGATCTGCACTGCTACTCAGTCCCAGTCCATCACACTGGTGGCTCCTACACCATCTCTCTGTTCTTTTACATTCTGGCCCACTTCACACATAGCTGACATTGTTGTCTATGTCATGCTCTGTGCTTGAACCGATACCTCTGCCCTGGCAGCTTGTAGTCCACTGCACAGGTGGTCCCTCTGTCACTCACCTCATACATGCACTGCAATGGTGCTGCGCACATCATTCATCGGGGGCAATGTTTTTTGCCCATGCTTTATTGTGTCCATTATGATGTTGTAGCCTGCATTGTTCTGTCCACCGTATTTTCTCTGTGATATTCTCTCCATGATGTTCCTGGTCAGAAGCAACTGTATACTAGCAAATGATAGTTGGAATGTTGAAGTGCCTATTCTACTGACACTAGTTCATGACAAAGGACATTCAGTGCTATCTAGGTATGATAATTTTGTCACAGTATCCTCACTAATATAAATTTGTACCAGGTAATCAACCCTGCCTTAAATGTAGTGCCTTTGTGTTTAAATAGGGATGGTTAATACCTGGTGCAGATAATTGTCTAGTTTTAATGTCCGTTGTTGCAGTTATTGCCATTTGAGTAATAACAGAGGCCTAACACTGCAATTTTCTCTTAGGCCCATCTTTTCTTACCAACCTATTGTTTCAAATCATTTTTAAAATAAATTAACTTTGCTGCTACACTTGTGATTTCTGAGATGTGTTCGTTGTCTGATGCAAAACAGTCCCCTTTCATTAGTTAATAGTTAATATTTCATAGTATAAAGGCTGCAGAAATGTCACCTTCATTCACATCCTATCATTTATCTTACTTATGCAAATACCAAATAGGGAACCTCAGTGGACATCAAAAGATTAAAAATCATAATAAATATTGAATTCTCTTCATATAGGAAAGCTAAATCTGACTCTAGGGCTTTGGACCATTACTAATTAATTAACCAGTAGTATCCCTTTGACAGTTTCAGGACACTGGAAAGGAAGGGTAAATTATAAATGAGCATATTCAAATTAGCAATGTACAGTTACACATAAAACTTAAAATGAGATTCTATAGAAACAAAACTACAAAAATCAAATGCTTTGATTTATTTTTTTTATTTTTTTAAATATAATTAAAACAGACATTTTGAAGCACAAGAATGGCATGATTTAATTAGAAAAAACTTAAAACACTGTACATTTAATTTTAAAGTATTGCGCTGTTTTCTTTCCTTTTAAAACTTTAAAAACGTGTTCTTCTATAAATTATTTTTGAACAGCTGTGGGTTGAAAGTGAAACTTAAATTAAAGTGAAGAAGATGTTCACAATATAAGTGAATCTTCCCAAGGATATTACTTTCCTAGATATATTACAGAGTTGCCAGCACCACATGGAAGCTATTGAAAATGATACAGTAATTCTGTATATAGGTAAAGGAGGGAAAGTCCAGCATGCATCACATATTATCATTGCCCATTCATTCATTATTATTAAGACATTTTTGAATAAAAATATGCTATTTGCCATTTAGAATTAAATTGCTCTTGCTGCTTGCCTACACTTGCAGTCATTGGGATCAATTTTAAATGGCACTCAAAGCCAACAAGATTCAGCTCTTGTGTCCTAATTTGTGGGCATTTTAAACATATAAACATATTAGCACAGGTTTCCAATTTTCACAGAACTGACACATTGGCAAATGCTTAGTGACTTATCACAGCATGTTGTGGAAAAATGTTCACACAAAAGCAAAAATAGGCAGTCAATAAAAAGAAGCAAGTCTGTCATCTTGAAGTCTGGCACTTGTTCTATACTCCCAGTTTTGGGTCAGTCTGCTGCTGAGACATTCTTTGTTCCAAAATGCATTGCCTGTGGAAATAATGATGTCACAGACATGTAATGACTTCAGGTGTGGTAAATATTGGGTTAGAGTCATTTTAAGTGTACATTTCCTCTATTCTTGCCTTAGCACTGTGTTATGTAATGTGTGTCCTAGAAATTACATCTTTACTAAAGAATGAAGAAAAGAAAAAAATTTAAAAATATAAGAACTGAAAGCTTAACTATGGCATAATGTTTCATTTATCATATCGTACAGAGAGACTCAAATAACTCATTAGCTTAATTTCAGAGATTTGTAAACTACTTTGATAATTTTAGATACATTGTTGTTCACAAGAAGGTTTGCCTGGCTTAGAGCTCTGAGAAGTTTAGAATTGGATTTGCGTTTTTCTCTGTGGACATTTCCTATACAGTAAGTTCCTCCTGAGGGATTTGCATTTTCTTGGGTTCTATATGGTCAGTTTGATTGACATACTCTACTTTCATAGAATGGGGAAATCTGTCACTGTCAGAGTGAGACCACAGGGCAAAAAAAAAAAAAAAACAGAGCACAGACTGGCAACTAGAGCTGTACAGACTTTTCAGTTTCCAAATCCTGTGAAGTTTTTCAGGATTTTTGATATCCTGTCTAATTGCATTGAATTTTGTCTGCTACAGGGCAACAACATTTAGAAGATAGTGTTTATACAGTGGATTCATAGTTTGTAGTACAGATACCTGTGGATTAGTGTTCACACAATTTACATTAACTAAGGATTAGGTAGGTGCAATTTGCAGTAAACGAATCCATGTTTTATGTAATCTGCAAAAAATCTCATCTGTAATTGAAATATACTGCAGAAAACAAATCTACAGTTTACATTGCAAGCTTCAGAAAAACATTTTGGTAACAGAATTGTCATTCCATTTGGATTCTGGAGCAACATTTTCCATTCTGCTCAGCTCTATTGTCAACATCAATAGTTGGTCCCATGGTGACCACACAAAGACAAATGTTGAGTCAGATCACTTATGCTACACAATTAGAAACTCTACAGAGAATCATATGTTTGGGCTACCACATGTATATGGGGTCTACACTTGTATAAATATTTTCTTTAAAAGATAGATCTGGGGAACTGAAAGGGAGGGAGTAGAAAGGGAGCAATAGACTATATCCTATTATTTGCTTTAAAAATTTTTACCTAAAGTTTAAGAGACTTATGGGGGGCAAGTCTAAAAATGTTACACATGGCTCAAAGAAGAATGAGAATGGCAAAAGTAGCACTTTGTGCCATGAGGTGCGTCATTTTGGATTCTGCAAAGCAGCTTTCAACATGTTAGAGGCTGCTTGCACCAAACTGGATGTATGCCACCAGTTGTACCAAAACCCCCTTGTGACATGGCACAAGGAGGTTTACATCAGCAGCTGCACCCTATTCTTTAAGGGCAGCTGCAAAGTCTCCAGTTTTGGTATTCTACAACAACCCCCAGAGGACATCTGTCAAAGTACACCCTGCACCCTATTCCAAGACAGGCAGGGTCCCCAGCACCAACGACCCATGACTTTTGGCAGCCATAGGCTTTTGCCATGGGAATGGTGCAATAGAGCTCAGTGCCATAGGTCACAGCCTGCTGTTAACTGCCCCCAGAGCCCCCTGCCCCATAACACCCCTGCAGTCTCCTGGGTGCCATGGCGGACTGGCAAGGTGGCATAGGCACAAGGGGGCATCACATGAAATGGACCCAGGGGCTCCCTGAATTTCATGGGGTGGGGGCATCACTGTGCTGTGGGGGTCCATGGAGCAGGTTACTATGTGATACATGGTGCTGCAGGGGTGCATCCATCATTTTGACAAGATGGATGCTCATTGGGCCACCTCCATGCTGTTCTAACCTTCAGGACTGGGAATTGTGTAACTGGGTTATGGCAGCCACCCATCTGGAATAGGGTGCAGGTGCTGCAGTAACCCACCCTTGCACCATGCGGCAGTGGGTTCCAGGCATAGTGGTGGCATAGCCCAACTTTGTCACAACTTGCCTGCGGCATGGTGTAAGCTGGAACTTGGAATACCAACTTGCATATCACATAGCACAAGGTGCAATTTGCACCATAGGGTTTGTCAATAATAGCCTTGCACCAGGTGTAATGCAAATTGGAAGCGGGCCTCATGTCTTTTTACAAACGTAAATGAATATTTAGTTTCTCAGATATGAAAAATGTTAAACTATGGCCCAGATATTCAAAAGGGATGTGCCATGCGCAACAGGGTTGCGCATGCTCAAGTCCAAAAATGCGCCATTCTGCGATATTCAGCAGGAGGCAGTTACACCACTGACAACAGGTTGCGTAAAAGAGCAATGCAAATGAATGCATGCTCAACAGGAGGGGGAGGAACCATGCATAACCTGCTCAACCCGATATTCAGTCGGGTTGTGCAGAGTTGTGCATGCGCAACCCCCAACCTGCGCCTGCACAAACTTGAGCCAAAAAAAAAAGGATCAAGTTGAGGGCCACCCACAGGTGAGCTGCTGTATTGCAGGGCACAACACAGCAGCTGCCACACCTGGCTGGCCCCCAACTCGGTCCCTGTGCCCCCCCACCAGCCCGATCGTGGGCAGAACGTAAAAACAACCCCCCGCCCACACATCTCCCAAAGCCCGATCGTGGGCATACAGTAACATGCCCCCACCCACATATCTCCCGAAGCGATCGCGGCATACAGTATCCACCCCCCACACACACATATCTTTGCCGATCGCTGGAATACAGTAACATGCCCCCTCGCCCACATATCTTCTGAAGCCCGATCACGGCTTAGTGTATCAATTGTTCTCTTCGGGATTCGGTCGGTATGTCCTGTATCAATCATCACCCGTGCTCGATTGCAGAATAAAGCCCGTTCTCAGGCCAGGCGACGTTTTATCGCCAGGTTGCCACCCCCATCTTCTTGCGTTCAGTGTGTTACCACCACGGTTACTTATTTGCCTTCAGCAGGTCGGGCGCATTTATCCATGTGGTTCGCTTCGTCGCATTATCGATTGATTGAACCGTGGGCTGCACATTCATTGGTGTAGAGCTACAGCCACGGGCATGTAGCCTATACGACATGACAGTCCAGATTTGTGAATGATGTTCATTCACAAATTCGACTGTCATGTACGGTAGGCTGCACGCCCATTGGCTGTAGCTCTGCACCAATGGGCGGCAGCCCACCGACAGTCAGTCGGCGGGCAGCGGGGTGGCAGGTGGATGGGATGTTGCCGCCACCAGCTGCCGGGGAGCGGGTGAGGGGTCATGGGTGGGTGGGGGACACTAGACACCAGGGAGATTTTGGGGGTTGTAACTGACATTCTGCCCGCGATCGGGCATTATGGTCCACTGGACCACCAGGAGAAAGTCAGGTTGGAGGGCTTTTTACATTCTGCCCGCTATCAGGCACTGGTGGGGGGTTGATACAGGTTATGCCCGCGATCGGGCTTCGAGATATGCGTGTGGGGGATAAAGACGTATGCCCGCAATCGGGCTGGGAGATATGTGTGGGGGATGTTACTGTATGCCCGCGATCGGGCTTCTGGAGCTGTGTGTTGGGGGGGATGTATACACTGATGCTGCCCGCGATCGAGCTGCAGGGTGCATAGGTCCCCGACGGCTGCTGCCTGGCAGGGCGGCCAGGCACAAGTCCTCAGGGACCGCTGCACCTGCATGCTAATGGCATGCAAATGGGGCCATAAATAGATGCAAATGGCCCCCCCTGCACCTTGCATAAATTATGGCCCCATTTGTATGTCACCTTTTGAATATCGGAAATTTGCGCATGGCGCAATGGCACTTGTGCCACCGCAAGTTTAATGCTCAACTCTGGCAACTTGCGGTGTGCATGTTCCACTGCGCTATGCGAGTGGTTGTGGTTGGGTTGATATTCAAAGGAGTTGCTCAACAGCACAACCCTTGAATATCGCCCGCCACACCCCTGCACAACTATTTTGAGCAGCGCAGGGGCTTGCACCTCAGAATGGTGCAGCTTGAATATCTGGGCCTATATGTCTAATTCTTCATCCAATTGTACCCCCCCCCCCGGTAGCACCGGAAGATGAGCAACTTGTTGTTCAGTGCAACTTCCTGGTGAAATATTTCAATAAATAAATAAATACTACAGTACTGTTCCATCCTGTTCACCTATCCTCTCACACTCAGTTGCTCGGTCACCCAAATGCTCCTTTCACTTGTCAAGTGCTGCTTCTAGCTCTCCAGCACTCCTAATATCAGTTGTAAAATAGAAATACCTTATATCTTTTGTTTTCAAAAACTGCCTCCTAAACTAAACAGTATTAGTGCCCCTCATCGCACTGCTCAGTCTTCATTGGCATGACTTTCAATGCCCACTTGGTGTTCTCTCTCCTGGGTCAGTGGACAGTGAGATTAAAGAAATTGCTCTAATTTTAAATTAAAAAAAAGAAACTGCAGCTCTCCAACTCCAACTTCCAGACAAATTCACTTGACACCAGTATTCCTCACCTTCTGACTCCAGCTAATTCCACAGTGGGTCGGAGTTGGCATTAACTTAGCTAAGTTAATGCCAGTTTCTACCCACTCACTAAATGCTGCAACCATATTGCTTCCATTTTTTTGAAAAGTTACTACTCAGCCTGTGACTGCTGATGCAGTGATAACAGCATGGTCATCATCCTGGCATATCCATGGCAACACCAATGGCAACAGCTCACAGAAAAAAATTAACAAACACTATGTCACCAAAAAGTAACACATAATGTATTTATTTTACACAAAAAAGTGAAAAAAAAATAGTGAAGTTAAGCATCTCATAAGGTCCCTGCCTACTGTATAAATGGAAAATACAACAGGGACTTTGTGAAATAAAATATTTATTTTCACTCAAACAGTTTGGTCTTGGGTATATTACTCATGGCTTACGCCACTTGTGAGGTTACCTAAGATCAAACAGATCTTGTGAAAATGAATCATTTATTCCACATGTCCCTGTTTAATATCATTCATTAATGCACCAGTTCCAGTTAATGCTACAAAAGTAAGTAAATGTGGCATTATGGTTTCCAACCCTAACTCTCCACATACAAATAGCAAAAATAAAAGAAAACACTAGAGTTTTTAGTCTCTGGAGTCTTGGCAAGTCAGTGGTGGCATCTTCCTTTGGGTTGCCAACCCTAATGCTCATCCACCCAGATCATAGCCTCCTGTCCAAAGCACAAGGTAATTGATAGTGATACACTCTTCAAAGGCACAGAAGTACGTCTTGCCATATGTTGCTAACAGAATCTGTGTGACCTGCATGATGAAAAGAGATCACATCTGAACTTATTGCTCACTGGAAGGTGTGGGCATTAGGGCTGACAACCTCAAAGAATATGCCATCACTGATTTGACAAGACTCCAGAGATCCATACCCCTATTTTTTTATTTTGTTGCTTGGGGTTGGGAGGTGGAGTGGGGCAAAGAGTTAGGGTTAGAAACCTATATGCCACATTTTCCTAGTTTGTAGCATTAACTTAAACCCTCACTGGTGCATTAACAGAGTGTTTTTTGCAAAGAATGTCCTTTCTTGTTTGAGATAGTTGAATTGTATCCTCATTCACTTAGGTCTGTTCAAGATCTGCATGAACAGATACAGAAGTGCAGGGTCCTCTGGGCCCTGCGCCAAAGGAAGACTCGATGTTTGCAGTGATGGATATCAAGAATTCACGGGGCTATCTGGAGCACATCCATGTGGCTCAATATTTTGTTACACAAGGCATAGAGTACATAGGGTCCTGCAGCACCCATGGGTGCAGAGGTGCAGGACCCTATGGCAGCAGAAGAGTCCTCTTCACTGTATGATACCTAGACCTATGGGGCAACCCTGCAGTGTCCCTTCCCTGGCTGGGGGGGTGTTGTATAACAGCACCATCCTGTCATCCTCACCCCTTCCAGCTGGCTCACTGGGTATGACCCCGAACTCAGCTCACTTGCGCGGCATCACAAAGCTCTAACTTCTAGGGTAAAGACTGGCAATACACATGTTTCTTAATGATTACAGTATTCTGAATTTTAATTTTGACCCCACATTTTCAGGGTAGCTGTTTTCTGACTCCCCCTCATAAACATGGCATGTAGCATTTATTGCATATTTGCCAATACTCATTTTGCACCCAAAGTGAGAAAACACATCTCTTGCATGATTTCAAAAATGGCACTTGCCATGCATATTAAATATTTACTATGTTGAAAGTTTAGAGTCAACATTTTGAAAATTAGTGAAGTTATAAATTAACATTGAAATATTTCAAAGTTTGCCCACAATTTGGTGATTTCCCTATATTTTTACACCAAATTTTCAGCACAGCTTTCTTATGACACCACCTCATGAACACAATATGTGAAAATGTTCATATCACGTATGAAATTGGATTTTATTCAAGAACTGGGAAATTACCTTGTAGCACATATTTGTAAAATGTCACCTGCCTCATTCAAGAGGTGGGGTCACAAGAGGCCATGTGGAAAGTTTGGTGGGCAAATATTGAAAATTAGTGAAGATATAAGTGAACTTTGAAATATTTCAATATTCATTCATAACTTGGTAATTTTAACAGATGTTTACAGCAAAGGTTTAACATAACCTTCTTATGACTACACCTCATGAACCCAGGAGGTGAACATTTTCAGTTCCTGCCCTAAAGGTGATTTTGTGCAGTGACTTGGCTATGTTGAAAGTTTAGAGTCAACATTTTAAAAAATTAGTGAAGTTATAAATTAGCAAATAGAATAATAGATGGGTTAGTGTGTATTACAAGGCTATAATTTCATCGAACGTTTCTGGGGACATAGATAACCTCGAGAGCGAAGCTCAAGAGGTTTCTATGTCCCCAGAAACTCGAGATGAAATTCCAGCCGAGTAATACACACTAACACATTTGTTATTTTTTGTAATATATGGATGAAGGAAGTTAGCGAGTTTTTACCTGCAATGGCTTGAAAGCTGAGTCAGGAAGTTGACAGAAGAATTAGCAAACGTCGTAAAAGTTCATTATGAAACATAAAAAAACATAAGTTTTTTTTTAAATAGATAGCCAATGATTGCGGCAAAAGAACGATGAACTGAGGTTTTACTGCCAGAGTAGCGTGAAACAGAAATGAGTGTTACTTTCCCGCGAATCACTTTTTTAAACTATTAGAGCTGTCAGGTGGTTAAGGTGGCTCGTGGTGGGTGCGAGGTTGAAGGGTGTGCTTGCGCTGTGCTGTTGCAGTGATAATACTATCGTTCATTGGAACGATGGTATTATTGAGAGTGAAGTGTGGTATTATTGAGTCTGCAGAGTGCTGTGAGATGTATTACAAGTAATTTTTTGGATCGTTTTCGATAGTATTATTTTGGAAATCCATATATTACATTGAAATATTTCAAAGTTTGCCCACAATTTGGTGATTTCACTATATTTTTACACCAAATTTTCAGCATAGCTTTCTTATGACACCACCTCATGAACACAATATGTGAAAATGTTTATATCATGCATGAAATTGGATTTTATTCAAGAACTGGGAAATTACCTTTTGGCACATATTTGAAAAATGTCACCTACCTCATTCAAGAGGTGGGGTCACAAGAGGCCATGTGGAAAGTTTGATGGACAAATATTGAAAATTAGTGAAGATATAAGTGAACTTTGAAATATTTCAATATTCACTCATAACTTGGTAATTTTAACAGATGTTTACAGCAAAGGTTTAACATAACCTTCTTATGACTACACTTCATGAACTCAGGAGGTGAACATTTTCAGTTCCTGCCCTAAAGTTGATTTTGTGCAGTGACTGCAAAATTACCTTTTAGTTGGATATAAAAAATCTCACCATCTTTGTTCATAATGTGGGGTTTCAAAAAGGACACAAGAAAAATCTGGTGTAAAAATATTGGAAAATGATAAACTCATGAGTAAAAGTTCAAACTCCTTTAAAGTACATGAAACTGGACTGCCTATATTTTTTTTATATTGCAGTGACCAGATCCACCAGTAAGACATGCCTTTGATTGGAGAGTTGATGTATGTTATTGGATATGTTCAGGTGAGTGATGGTGTCTGTGGTGTGTGAGGTGGTGGGTGCTGAGTAGCGAGATGAAGTGGGAAGGATGTGGTCTATGGAGTTAGATCAGTGAATGACCATTTTCTTATGTACAGGTTTAGTGACAGTAAGAAAAAAATAGTCAATAAGGGATGGTTTTCATATTTGACAAGGAAGCAAACACTGGAGATTGGGCACCCCATGCCCACCCCTGGTGCTACCACTTATATTTTGGGGGGTGAGCTGGAGGTGAGGGGGTTACAACAGTACAGTACAGGGGCTGCACTATTACTGATACAGGGATCAGGGAAGAACAAGGGAGGGCTGGCTGAGCTGGGAATGGAAAGGAATACAAATATTAAAGAAACTGGTCAGAGCCAACGCAGCTGCTATTCTACTTTAAAAGTGCTGGAATGAAGCTTAACTGTGTTTGCAGACACATGGAGCCTGAATTATTGCCCACCTTGTTCCTGTCCCGAACAGTGTGATTACAACAGGAATCACAGGCTGCTCTGGGTAGTAGAGTGGATAAAGAATCACTGTAAATCAAGATGTTTGAACAGCGTAAGTTATTCATTCTTGCATATGAAGCAGCTGTGGATATGAAGGCCCTTGAGTCTCTTCTGACCTTAAATTGTTATGTTACTCACATTGTCTCTACATTACAGCCATTTTAGAACATTGTGATGTCAGTGCTAAACAAGCTGTGCTTAAGCCAGTGCAGTTAGGCACATCTTGTTCCTCAGTGACATCACAATGTTCTAAAAATGGCAATAATGTTGTAGTAATACTGAACAGATTCATTCATCTGTATTTCTGGGGTGCTTGCAGCTACTGATGAGCCCTGTACCTTATTTGAAAGAGATTTTAGTGGGCTTTTAGACTGTGATGCCCGCTGGGCATGAATGTGTCCCTGTAAATTGCAAATGGAGGAAAATACTAGTTAGAATGACTATGAAAATAATATTTTAAGTTATAACACTGACATTTGCAGGACTCAAACATAGCAATAATAGGATTCTTTGTGGTAAGAACATAAATTAGGGACAAAAAAGTACATCTTGACATTCACTCAAACTGTAGAACCCCATATATTACTATGGTAACCTCCATCTCAGGAGGTCAAGTGTACTACGCCACAACATAGTAACCAATAACACCTATTCAGATTGCTACTGGGTTACTTCAATAGAGAGATATAATTTTAAGGATTTAAAAGAGAGTTGTGCTTTAGATGCATTCCGTTGCCTAGCATCATCATCATCTGGCAGGGTTCCACTTTCTTCATAGGCCATGTCCCTTACACATAAAAAGATTAGGGTGGAACAACTGCAAAAGATTGAAACAATAAAAGCTGACCATCAGTGGGTGTGATCACATATGGACACTGAACATATAGCTGATGACATCACTAGAACATCATCTGTCTGTGTCTTGTAGCCATCACTATAAGGCAGGGAGCTGAATCAGATGTCCAATGCCTGTGATCTGACACTTAGAGCACTGTGCTGATCAGGAGTAAAAGCTCTGTAAGTTAAAAAAAAATACCATAGCATTCCATTTGATTATACTAGTGAATACAATGTACTAGCTTTGAAAATGAACTAATGTGTATCCCACAGGGGCATTTATGCAAGAAGGTGTCTTGCAATATAAACCACAGAACTATAATGGGAAAGTCAGACAGGATCAAACACAATTTTAATGAGGTAAGAACATGCCCTGTAAAATCAAAACCTCTCAGTTTATATTGTTGTTGAATGCTGGAGTTGTGTAAATATAGATTTATATATAGTACTAGGACAAAAGCAATTTATCATGAGACTGTTTAACTGCATATCATTTGAACTTAAGTACAGTTAAGGAGCTCTGTATAAATTATCATTTGTCTAAAGAGGTCAATATATTATCAAAAATAGAATGTGTTTAATTAAAAATTGATTTCATAAACAGTACTTTGGAACTTAATAGTTTATACATGAAATGCATGGATATTTGTAAACTGAAAAGCTGTAGTTTAAAGCTATTAATATGTATTTTTCTCTTTGATATAGAAGTGATGTTTTAAATGGTATACAGTTATGCATTTCTTTTTTAAACAGTGGCTGTCTTGCTATTTGAAAATTATATGTTAGTATGTCAGAATAACAGAAAATCTTACCAAGAGACATCGCTTTCTGAGTGCAAAGTGTAGCTATGGAGAACTTAAGCAGTAGAAGTATGTGACCAGTATTCTAGAACAATCCTAAAGTTTCATAAGATGATAGTATAAACATTTAAGCACTTGCTTTCATGTCCAAACAAGAGCAGATGAAGCCTAGACACCAGGGACACATTATATAAATAGGGGGTCAGCGATCAGGCAGCTGGGCACACACAGATCTTTTTTTTCCCAGCTGCAACAGGGAAGCAGAATTGAACTGGAAGTAATGGGATGCAACAAAATAGTGTGCATGCAGAAGGGAGGTGCAGTAGGAAAGAAAAAATCAGACCTGACGCATGTGCTTCAATTCCACAGGTAGAAAAGCAGTCTAGTTATCCTGTCATGTGCTTCCACTGCCCCTTCTGTCTCTTATGTCATAGTAATATGTGAGCATGGCTCTGCCCATGCAGCCATAAAAAAAGATGGATATATGTTAGATAGATAGATAGATAGATAGATAGATAGATAGATAGATAGATAGATAGATAGATAGATAGATAGATATGAGAAAAAGATATATTGATATTGATAGCTTACTGCTGGCACATAAGCTGGTAGAACATCTCCATCTGTGGCTGCAGATATCAAGAAAATCCCACTGTTCTCAAACAGAGAATGAGGGTGAATAGTTCCTCTAGCTAAGCTAGGCACCCAGAATGTTTGACAATTCTCAAAAAACAAATACCAAAATCCAGCTAAATTGGTCCCTTTTACTTAGGTCCAGGTGTTTGTTGTTTAAAAATGTATAATTTTGAAAGTATTTTCAATGTTTTTTGTTTAAAAATAAAGCTGGTAACTGTCTTGGTCAGTATTTTTTTCTCATGAGAAGCAAAGCACTAATTGTGTGATCTGTAAATGCTCACCATCTGTGTTTTTTCCTGTTTGTATCAGAGTTATCCAAAGTCACTACTGAATCTGGAGTATGGGGTGCAGTTCTGGAGGCCTCACCTATGAAGAGATGTTGAGCTGATGGAGAGGGTGCAGAGAAGGGCAACCAAAATGGTACGAGGGATGCAGGATGTACCCTATGAGAGGAGATTGAGAAGGCTGAATTTGTACCCTCTGGAGCCGGGGGGATATGATTGAGACCTTTAAGTATCTGAAGGGAATAAATAAGGTAGAGGGTAACAGCTTGTTCAAATTGAAGAAGGGAGTGAACATGAGGGGACATAGCCTAAAACTGGAAGGTGGGCAATACAGAGGTAATGTCAGGGGGCAGTTTTTCATGGAGAGGGTGGTGGAGGCCTGGAACAAGCTGCCGGAGGAGGAAGTGGCAGCTGAAACAATGGAGGGGTTCAAGAGGGCTCGGGATAGATTTAAGTGGTTGGGAAAGAGGATGGAAGCATAACAGAAGGGGGAGGTAGGGTATTGGGCAGACTAGATGGGCCGTGGGGCATTTCTCTGCCATGATATTTCTGTGTATCTGTGTACCTGTGTAACAAGCTCAAATAAAATCTTTATAACTTTGGAGCCATTTAATACTTGCTCATGAAACCTCCAAAAGGCATTACCTTGGCACAGGCTACTTCTACCCTTAAAGTTTTTTAAAAAAATTCCATAACATCTAGGCAGTATGTGAGAGCAAAAAATGTGCATTGTGTATAGGAAAAAGGGACCCTTTTACAGAATATGGGGTATTCAGATTTGGGAAACTGTACAAATTTCTATCACAAAACTTTCCACATCTTGACCATACCAGCGTAACTACACATGCACATTTTCACAATTCCATTTAATGCTGCCAAAATTATTAAGGTACAAACATTGGGTTTAACACTGAGGACTCCACTCAATGCTAACTATACTGGTGTTACTGCAATAGTATAATATATATATATATATATATATATATATATATATATATATCTAGAGAGAGAGAGAGATAGAGATATATACATATACACACTCATATATATATGACAATCACAAAAAAAGGACATTGACTACATTGACTATATTTAAAAAAATTCAATTACAAATCCATACATCAATTTAAATAAGACAACTCACGTGCAGAACAAAGTACATCTTGTTTACAGAGTTCAAAATGATTACATAAGTAAGCTTACCTAAATAAATATTCAAGCATTCTTAGAGAATAATGTGTTTTACTTCAGAGTCCCTTTGTAATTTGTATTATGACTTTATATTCTGCATTAATGGCTAGATCCTTGATTTTTCTTTCCTGTGATCATAAATCAAACACATTTCTATATTATGATTCTTAGTTAATGGTATAGGGTCTTTAACTGAACCATTATCCAAATTTTGTGATTCTTTTTTGAAACCTATGGTCCAGAATTGACCTTCCTATATTCAAGATACTAAGGAGGTTATGAATATTATTACAAATGTAAAAATACAAAGTGAGACCTCATTAGTTACGTTAGATATTGAGTCACTATATATCAATGTTCCCCAAGAAGGAGTATTAGATGCAATAGCATTTTTTCTAAATAAATTCTCTGAGAATGGTTCTATATTTCGTACACCCCCACTGACTGCATTGGTGATAAAACTGTTAGAGTGTGTTCTAAAATGCAACACTTTTTTATTCAACCAAGAAATATTTCTTCAAATTAAGGGGATTGCTATGGGAGCAACATGTGCCCCTTCTATAGCGAATTTTTATGTCGGCTAGTGGGAAAAAGATTATATTCATTGTGGAGAGACCAATATGTTCATGAGTAATTTGTTGCTATGGAAACATTATATTGATGACATTGTTATTCTTTGGCAGGGAGACATTACCAGTTTTAATTCATTTGTAACATATTTGCATAGCACTAACCCCCATCTTATATTCACGTTTTTTTGTTTCTAAGGACTGTGTCACTTTCCTCGATTTGATTATTCAAAATGCAGATTATGGCATTTTAAAAACTAATATTTATCAGAAGGAAGTGGATGGCAATACAATTTTATTAGCTAATAGTTGCCATCCAGCTCATGTAGCTAGTAATATTCCATATGGACAGTTTTTACATACTAAATGAAATTGTTCTGTCATAGAAGACTTCGATAAGGGAGCAGAAGATCTCACTGTGAGGTTAACACAGAGAGGATATAGTAAAATGTGTATACAGAGAGCTCATGATAGAGCTAAAAATATTGACAGAGAAACATTGATTGATTAATAATGTAGTTAAAAATGATTTTGAAGATAGATTCAATTTTGTCATGGAATATTCAGCACAAGCCAAAGTATATGAAAATATTGTAAAGAAACACTGGCATGTTTTGGGAGTTGAGCCTGGTTTGAAAGAACTAGCTATAAAGCCAGTTAGCATGTGCTACAAGAAGGCTGCTACTTTAAGAGACTTACTCACACATAGTTATTTCAAACCTAAATAATCTGAATGTTGGTTGTCTAAAAGTAAGGGAAATTTTCAGTGTAAAAAATGCATGTACTGTGATTATGTTACTCAGGGGAAATATTTCTCCAGTGTTAATGGTGATATGTCCTTTGACGTTAGTCAGTGTATCACTTGTAGCACTGAGGGTGTTATTTATCTGACAAAGTGTAATTGTAATGCCTTCTATGTGGGTAAAACCACTAGAAGTTTTAAAATTAGAGTGGGTGAACATATTAGAGCCGTCAAATGGAAAGATGGTTCTTACACTAAGGTGGATCATATTTTAATAGTAAATGATAATCTTCTATATGAATTCAAATTTATGGCCATTGACAAAATATGCCATAACCCAATGGGAGGAGATTATAACAACCTTGGGTTATGAAGGGAAAATTATTGGATCCTAAAGTTATGGGCTAATACTAGCCCAGGTTAGAATGCCCAAATAGAAATCTATCCATAATTGAAAAAATGATACTATGTTTTTGATAATAGTCTTGCAGGACCCATTTTATATATTTGATATTAGCAGTTTGTTTCCTGTTTCTTGAACTCTCTGAATTATAAGAATGCCTTTATTTCTAATGTTATTAGTATTGATCTCTAACTACACTTGTATTTGTTAAGTATTATGTAGGTTATCTAGTCTGTATAACTGTCATTATGTTTTTCTGTTTTGCATTTTCTGCAAAGTTACATATATATTTTTTATGAGCCCTGTTAGTAAACAACTGATTATATGGTCTGTGGCATTTTAAAATTCTATTAGGTGAAATTATGAATGATTAGAAACTAGCTTAATGAATTGTTTTCTACACTATTGATTCTGGCATTCTCTGCTTTTTAAAGTGGTAGCCACTTTTTTATAGTATAGATTATTTAAGTGGACTTTAATAATAATTGTTAAATCGATTGATTCTTAAATGTTAGTTGTATCACTTGTTGTTGTGTTTATTTAATAGCAGTGTCTTGAGTACTTTTTTCAGCCTTTGAAAAAGGATTGGTAGTCAATCCGAAACATGTCAGGCAAGATGTTCTGTCTCTTTTAGTGCAATAAATTTTAATTTTTTATTACTTCATGTGTTCCTTTTATGAGTTGGTGTGTGCCAGAACCTTTTCCTGCTTACTTGATCTTTATATTACTCTACATTTAAGGCTATTGATTTCTTCTTAATTCATGCTACATTTACAAAGAAATTAGCGGATGCTTTAATAGTTACTGGGTCTTCAGTGTACATCAAAATCTGTGTTAAAGACACTTTCTCTATGCCTAAATGATCTCTAGAATCATCACGAAAAAATAGATTTAATACAGTTTTTTCTTTGTTTACTATAGTGAGTACAAAACCAAAGTATATGTAATAGATTCTCTGGACCTCCTATCTTACAATCACAATCTGGGGAAGGGGATGGGGAAGGGGAAATTGTTTAACCAGGAGAGGTACACTAAGCTAAAGCTGCTTTCCAGGTGTGATGTGGGAGAAAAAGGAAGTTAATTGACTTGCTCAGGGTCACACAGTATGCAAGTGTGAGCTGTGGTATTAAAACTCAGATCTCCAGGATTGCATTTCAGAGCCTTAGACCACTGCGCTATACTGCCTCCAGATATTTTGTTAAATATTGTCAATAAAACATTGCTGGTACAGGTTTCAGATTTTTATCTAACAAAATTGTTTCTTAAAGTCTTATCAACAAGTACTTCCATATAATATTGTAACTGGAAGTTGCTTTTAAAGTTTTTGGAAAACCATGGAGAAGAACTAGATTTGGAAATTTCTTTCATGTCATTTTTAGCCAAATAATTACTTACTTTTTTGTTATATACTTTTTGTATCTCAAACTGAGTATTATATTTTTCTCAGTGTACCTTTTAAAAAATTGAAACTGATACTTGTCTAATAATGAATACACATTATGGAGCCAACCAGCTTTATAACAACCTCTGTCGTACCAGTTGATTTTTTTTAGAATAAGCAGAGTTTAGCTATTCGGTCTTCAGGGATCCTTGTTAGTCTAAGCCAGAAACTTAGTTTTTTTGTGTCAAAAATAGTGTTAATATTTACTAATCCTATCTCAGCTCTTATGTAAGTGGTGGGAAAAGACAGAGGTAGTCCCATAGTTCTTCTCAATACTTTATGAATAGCTATCATTAACTTTTCCCTGCGTTTGTTATCCCATATCTCCCCTGAATATCCAATTTGTGCAATATATTTAGCCCGTATAGCTTCAAAGAGAGGTTTTATGGACATACCTCCATAAGCATAGTTGAATAAGAACATAAACTGTTTTCTTTATTGTACTCAGTTTTTTTTTATCTATATGTTTGCTCCAAAGGCTATTTGTTGAAAAACATTGTCCCAAATATGCATAAATCTTAGTTTTAGAGATAATTTGGGTTCCCAGATTCCAGTAACCTGAAACTCTTCTATTGCCAAAAACAGATATTTGTATTTTTGAGATGTTAACTTAGAGGTTCAGCTCTTGTGTCTTCACCTCATGATGGTCTATTTTGTCCTGTAAGCCTTTTTTGGCCAAGGGAAAAAAGTACAATATTTTTATTTTTATTTATTTATGAAGTCTAGGATTACAAATACCTTTGAGCCTTGGCTCTTTTACAAAGGTTCCACGTCAGAGAAATACAAATTATGGGGAACATCAAGACAGACATTACAACAATGTGGACATTGCAAACAGAGTACAGATTAATACAATTCAAGGGTAGCATTGTAACAAGGCAGCCAGCGGCATTTGTCAGAGAAAACAGACAACAGATAAGAAGTGCCAGAGTCATAGGGAGAGGGAAGAGGAGAGGGGGAGAAGGAATGTAGGAAGGGTGGGGAGAGGGTGAAAAGTGCAGCATTGGGTATACCAAGATGTGAGGGTAGAATCCAGCAAGGAGGGAAGGGGGGACCACTAAAGAAGGAAAGGAAATGGAGAAATAAGGTTAAGTTGGGCAGTCACAGAAGCTGTTGGTAGTGAGATAGACCCAGAGCTTAGTTTTAAGCACATCAATTGTTGGGGCAGAGGAGATGGTGAGGCTAAGGACATTGAACCCGAGTGGTACTCGATAAGCAAAAGAGCGCTGTCCCTGTGAAGTGTGACAGTGGGGGACTTTTAGTAGCTGTTGTGTGGATCTCCTAAGGCACCATTTGTTAATTCAGTGTTGTAACAGAGTTGAGACCCCAGAAGGTGCAAGACCAAGGTAGATTTATTTCGCCATGGAGCAGGTGAGAAACTTTATATGGTTTGATAGTTGGACCCAGCCAGTCTGAGTGTACACGTCACATGTATGGGTGAGACAGTGAGCACCAGTAATGAGCTGACATGCCTTATTTAAGGCAGTTGAGAGGTGTCTAAGGGTTGTGGTTGTGATCGAGCCATAAATGATGAGACCATAGTCTATTACAGAGATCACAGAGCTCAGGACTCCAACCTTCAAAGCTTCTGGCGAGAGGTGTGGTCTGTGTTTGTAGAGGAGACCAAGCCATGTATTAGCAGCTCTAGCTACATTATCTACATGAGGTCCATAGGAGAGATTAGGGTCAAGCTGTATCCCTAAGTATTTGAGGGAACCCACCTGATCTAGAGTGTTCCCCTGGGTGGTGGAGATAGCCAAGTGGTGTAGCTTGTGTGGGTTATGAGAGCTGCAGAAGAGCATAGATTTGTTTTTTTTTGTCATTGAGGACCAGTTTATGATTAAGAAATCATGTCTCTACAGAACTGAAACCAAGTTGAAGGTTGTGTTGAAGAGCTGAAGGATCTTTGTGAGTGGAGAATACAACAGCATCATCTGCATATAGTATGATCTGCTCAGAGCAGTGGTAAGGGAGGGAGTTTAGGAAAAGGCTAAAAAGGATGGGGCCCAGTATGGATCCCTGTGGGACACTTGAGCGAACAGGCAGGGTGTCAGAAAGAGCATCCACAATTTTTACTCTCTGTGGTTTTCTACATAGCTTTTAAACCAGAGAGAAGAGTCAGGTGATAGCCCGGCATTCAGTAGTTGGTGAATTAGTAGTCCATGGTGTACTGTATCCAAGGCCTTGGAGAGGTCGATGAAAATGGCCCCTGTGAGAAGGCCTTTGTCAAGGGATTTGTGCAAAGCTCCAGTGAACTCAAGAAGGGCTGTGGTGGTGCTGTGACCTTTCTGGAAGCCGTGTTGTTGTGGACAAGGTATATTGTATTTATCCAATTGGTCGGTAAGTTGATCAGCCATGATGTGCTGGAGTGCTTTAAAGAGTGGGGGCGCTACGGACATAGGGTGATAATTTGAGTGATTCATCTTATCCCCACTTTTATGGACGGGTGTCACGGTGGCTGTTTTCCATAGGTCTGGGAATTTTCCACAGCTGAGAGAGGTTTAGGATTTTTGTTAATGGATGAATTACCTCATCGAGGGTGAACAGCAGAAGCTTAAGGTCCAGGGTGTCGTTTCTAGATCTAGATTTAGAGATAGCTGCAGTAATATAGTGGCAAGCTTCATTCAGCCTTACCTCCCTGAAGTAGAAGAGGGGATGGTTAGACTGAGGGGCTGAGGTATTCGGGGAGTAGGCCCTGTTTTCGAAAAAGTCAAGGGGTAGAACAGCACTAAGGTCTGAAAAAGCTGTGTTAAAGATGTTTGCGATCACCTTAGGGTTGAGGGTCGAGGATCCATCAACCATTAACATGGCTATAGAGGTTTTTGGCTGGTTCCCTATGACATCATTGATGTTGTCCCAGAAGGCACGACCCATTTCCCCATGTATTGGTCAAAGCGTCTTTGTAATAGGTGGATTTCATTAGCTGGACAGCTTTTGTGCAGGCATTTCATGCTTGTTTGTAATTTTGGATGTACAGTTGTTTGCCAGTGGCCCTGGTAACTGCCCAGAGGTGATCCCTTAGTTTCAGCTGTGAGAGAAGAGCCGCAGTGACCCATGGGATAGAGAGAGATTTTGTTTTGCACCTTTTAGCAGGGGCAAAGCGATCGCAGGCTTTGTTGAAAATTGAGATGAAGTGATCAAGAGCCAAGTTAACATCTGTTGCTTCATAAATGGGTAGCCAGTCTTGTAGAAGCAGGTATTATTTGGGATATGGAAGTTTTCCATGAGGAAGGACTCTGCTAGCGATAATTTTGGGAGGGGGCTTAAGGAATTTGTTAGACCATGCACACATGACTGGGGAGTGGTCACTGAGAGAGTCTGGGAGAACGGTCGTATAAGAAATCCTTGTGGGGTGAGTGGTGAGGACCCAATCCAAGAGGGTACTGGTGCCATTCTTGTAGTTAATCCTATTAGGGGAGTTTACCATTTGCATGAAGTTAGCAGCTGAGATGGAGTCTTTATAGGCACTGGCGCTCTGTGCTAACCAGTTTATTTTGAAATCCCCTTGTAGAATAAGCTCAGCTTCAGGAGGATGAGAGTTGATAAAGGTTAGGACATCGCTGAAGCCATGTTTAGAGTCCCTGGTTGGGATGTATACGGAGACAATAGTCAGGGCTTTATGGTTGGGACCTAGGATGATTTTTATTGGTAGAATCTGGGCCGAGGCAGAAAGTGATGGAGTTGCTACAGGGTGCCAAGACAGGGAGTCTTTGATATAGATTGCACAACCACTGCCTTTTTTGGATATCCGGTCCAGCTTGTGGACATTGTAGCCCTGTACTGTTACTGCAAATGCCATTACACTACAGTTATTATTTAAAATTTTAGGAGAATCAGTTTGGAGTGTTTCAAAAAATATGATAAAAGAGTGTCAATGTTAATTGAAAAAAAGTGTTGGGGCAAGGACACAGCCCTGTATTACCCCTCTTGTTATGTAAAACAACTGAGTAAGTGTGTCTTTTATTCCTGTTCTTATTTTTGCACATGAATCTTTATACACAATAGATTACTGATAATATGTATCAGTTGTCTATCTATTCCTTTTTTATCCATAATATTCCATAGTATATCTATTAACTATATTGAAAGCAGATTTGAAGTCCACATATAAAACATATAAATTATGTTTTCTCAAATGTACATATGTCTGTATTAAATGTGAAAACATGAAACAATTACCAATAATATTGTAACCTATTCTGAAACCTGCTTGAAATTTAGTAAGTCTCCCTGTCCTCTCCAGCTCCAACATGAGCTTTTGTAATAAAATTGTCAAAAAGATTTTTAAGGAGACATCAAGCAAACTTATTGGTCTGTACATTGCTAGATCCTGAAAATTACCTTTTTTTGTGAAGGGGCACCATAATGTCCCCTTTCCAAGAGGATGGAATACATGATTCCTTAATTACTTTGTTAAGCAGGATCAAAAATAAGTCAGTCTATAAAGTTGAGCTTGCCAAGAATACTTCTGCTGGTATTTTATCTGGCCCTGGAGCCTTGTTTCATTTCATATTCTTAAGCGCAAATTTTTATTGGCAACAAAATGTTAATCATTAAAGGACTAATGCACAACAGGGTGCATGTCATGCCAGGATAACATCATGCCTGGGTTGATTAGGTATGAGGCCACAGGCTGAGTACCACTAATCACTCCAGAAGTAACATTATCCCAGTATGACACACACCCTCGAGTGCATTATTCCTATTATACCAAAACAAAAAACAAAAAGCACCGAGCACTGCAGATGGTGCTATACACTTGGTAAAGTAAACAGTCGTCAAATAGATGCACCCATCTTCATGGACAAATAAAGACACTATATATATATATATATATATATGTATCAGAAAATATTTATTGTGCACCGTAGCTAATGCCATTCGGCTAAGCAAAAGCTCAAAATGACCCATGGACAAAACTTACATTTCACCCAGTCAGCTGCTGGGCTTCACAGACTCACTGTTTCCTAGCACAGAGTTATATACTAACAGGCTACTAATTAATTAGCTATCACTTTTTTTTATCATTTAACAATTTTTCCTACCTGCAGCCACAGCCCTGCTCCACATCCAGCCACCACTTCTCCACTTCACCTAGGACCCTGAAGCTCACATGCCCAGCTGGCAGACACAACTACACCTGTAAAAGGGGCCCCCCCCCTTATAGCCTCTGCACCCAGTGAGGAGCCATTACCAGCACATGCCATCCAGGCATCGTTGGTCGGTGAAACTGCAGCTATCAAGCTGCCTTTTTCCTTTATTCCCCAATGGAAGCATGGGCATACTATGACATCAGCACACTAACGTGTAGACATCTGCCATGCTTCCTCCACTAGGTACCCGTGCCTCTGTAGTACCTCCAGGTGTCCCCCAGGGACCCTCAAAGCGTGGTGTACATCCACCCCTTTTCCCCAGGACTAGGACAGTTGTCATCAGATGCTCAATCCTAGTCCACCTCTGCCAACCCCTGATCACCCAGGCTCATTCCCGAAACCGGGTCACCAGCGTGGAGTGAGGTGTGACGTCCAGCACCTCAACCCTCAGCACCACTGAATTAGCTATCACTTAATCAGTAAATTCACATGTCAGAACATTCCTTACTTTAAAAGCACAGTTATTATGGTCTATATTCTAAGAATTCTGTTGCTGCACTTTGATTATAAGAATATACTATGTAATCTCTATTTAGAGATATTTACATTTTGGGAAATTACCAGTTATTGCAATTTAGCAATGATTTAACCATTTATAAGCAGTAGTATACATTTTTTAACAACAAATAAATTTAAGTGTTCATGATTTAAAGAGTGTTTCCAATCTCCAGCAGTGTTTACTATATTTATTTAATGATTCATTGTCTTTTTGTAGGGAGTTCTATGTATTACATGTTTGTAAAAACTCTCATTTGATACTGTTTTTAAATATAACTGAAACTGGTAGCTGTTTAGTAAGCTAGGCACTTTTTTATATTGGATTAATTAGATTAAATAGATGATTAACGTTGTTGTGCTTGTGTAAGCTAAGAATAATAAAAAAGCTCAAATAGCTGTGCTTTTAAAGTAAGGGATGTTCTGATATGTGAACTTACTGATTAAATATTAGCTAATTAATTACTAGCCTGTTAGCATATAACTCTGTGCTAGGAAACAGTGAGTCAACTCTGAAGAAGCCCAGCAGCTGACTGGGTGAAATGTAAGTTTTGTCCATGGGTCATTTCAGCCTTTTGCATAGCCGAATGGTGATAGCCATGGTGCACAATAAATATTTTTCTGACACACACATATATATATATATGTATATATAGTGTCTTTATTTGTCCGTGAAGATGGGTGCTTCTATTCGATGACTGTTTGATTCCTATTACACAATGGCTCAATTGTAAAACAATATATATATATATATATATATATATATATATTTTTTTTATATATATTCTATGCAAAAAACTTCATTAATGCATCAGTAAGGGTTCTTCTACAGCAAAAGAGTGAGGAAATTCAGTATTAGGGTTGAAATCCTCCCTTGGACCCCCAGCCCACCCCCTCAACTGGCATCGGGGTGCACGTTGGAGTCATTGGCCCTAACTCTCACCCCATCACATGTGTAAAGAAGCAGAGGTATAGGAGAATGGGGTGAGAGTTAGGACCGACAACCCCAAAGCACACCCCGATGCTGGTTGGGGTGGCCTAGGCGGAGGCTTTCAACCCCTAATACTGAATTTCCTCACTTTTTCACTGTAGAAGAACCCTAACTGATGCATTAACAAAGTTTTTGCATAGAATTTTCTTACTTTTTAAGAAAGAATAGAAAAGTAGAAAGTTGCATAAGTTGGTGGGAGTGCGGGGCCTGAACCCACCAACTTATATGTGTCAGGCCACATTACACACCCAATGACTAAAATTTACATTCACAACAGCAAGGCCAGCCACCAAACAAATGTTAATCTAGTAGAACAATAGAAAACGCTGTCCACAAAACATAAAGTGCGACACACAATATGTCCGTAAAATATATATTGTCTGACATGTAAACACCTCTTTTAACATCTACAGGACATGCCATCAACATCCTCCAAATTTCAAGTAAAAAGACCAAACCATGTCCAAGATATGACATATCAAAATTTGAAATTTTCATTCATCAGAGTGGCACAGTTACACACCTGTTGACATTTAACACAGACAATGACTGAAAATTACATCCATGACGCTAAGGCTAGGTATCCTATCAATTTCAAGCCACCACCACAAGCAAAACCCTGTCCACAGAATGTAAACTGCACTACGCCATATCAGCACCCAAAAAATATTTCCTGACACAGAAACACAGTAATTTTCATCCACATGACATGCTGTCAACACCCTCCAAATTGCAAGTGAAAAGATTAAACCATGTCTGAGATATAACATTTTAACAAATGAGATTTTCATTCATCAGACTGGCACAGTTCCGCACCTGTTGACATTTAATACATACAATGGCCCAGATATTCAAAAGGGTTGCGCATGGTGCAACAGTGTTGCACCATGCGCAACCCACTGATGCACTAGGGCGCAATATTCAAAAGGGAAAAGTGCGCGGCACAAATCCCGATGTGCCGGAGTGCATCAGTAATGTATGCAGGCACAGGTGGAGGGACCGTGCCCATGCATACCCTGCACAGCCCGATGTTCAGCCCAGAATGTGCAGAGCCATGCATGTGCAACCCCTACCTGCGCCAGCATAAAGTTGATCCAAAAAAAAAGGAACAACTGATGGCCACCCACAGGTGAGCTGCCACATTGCAGGGCAAAACACGGCCGCTGCCACCTGTGGGTGGCCACCCAAGTTCCGGCTGCACCTGGTGGCACCCCCATGCCTAATCATGGGCATTTGTAAAAAAAAAAGATTAATGTCCAACATCCCTGGTGGTCCAGTGGACCACTGTCTGCCCGATCATGGGCATCTGTATAAAGAAAAGACCTCTTTCAATAACCCTGGTGGTCAGTGGACCACTATCTGTAATTGTGGGCATCTGTATAAAGAAAGACTTTGTCCAACATCCCTGGTGGGTGGGTGGGGGGTACCACTAGACCACCAGGGATATTAGGATATTTTTTACAAATGCCAGTGATCAACGAGATAGCGGTCCACTGGACCACCAGGGATATTGGACAAAGTCTTTTTTTATACAGATGCCTGCAATCGGGCAGAAAGCGGTCCACTGGACCACCAGGGATATTGGATGAAGTCTTTTTTTTATACAGATGCCCACGATCGGGTCACTGCCACACTTTCTCCCCTGGCTCTATGTCTATATGGTGAACTATCATATGGGTTGTCCCCGGGAGGAAGGAAAAAACATCTAAGAACTGGCTTACCAACTCTCCTAGCTGCTGTTTTTGTTTGTGAGACAGCTACCCTCCCACTGGGACTTGTATCCCCAGATTGTCATCTGGCAATTGGGGTCCCAGATCCACTATGTCTGGTTCAGGGAAAATCAATAGGCTATCCCTCTGGTTCCAGAATTTCTGCAAATTGACATGGTAGATCTGGGTCTCTTTTCACCTCTCCGGCTGGCAAACGCATAGTCAACTGGGCCCACCCTCCAGGTAATTTTGTAAGGCCCCTTCAATTTGGCTAGAAGCTCATTCTGGCTGCTTGGCAACAACACTAGGTTTATATTCCCTCAACCGGGCTCCCTGATTATAGTAGTACACTTGTCTTTGTTGATCCTTCACCAGATTCTGTTGGGTAAATTTCCCCACCTGATCTAATCTTTCCCTCAATTGCAGGACATATTGCATCACATTTTCAGTCTTGGAGTCAGGTTTCTCCCACATCACCTTTACTACATCAAGAACACCTCGTGGACGGCACCCATAGAGGAGTTCAAAATGAGCAAACCCTGTAGAAACTTGAGGGAACTCCCACTTTGCGAACATCAGTAAGGAAAGTAACTTGTCCCAGTCCCTGATCTCAGTGGTTATGAACTTTTGAAGCATCATTTTAAGTGTTTTGTTGAATCGCTCCACAAGGCCAGCCATATGGGGATGGTAGATCAAGGTCCTTATGGAGCTGATTTCCAATAAAGTACAAATCTCCTGAGTCAGGCAGGACATGAAGGTAGTTCTCTGGTCCGTCAACATTTTCTTAGGTATTCCCATATGAATAAAAACCTTTAATAGCTCTTCAACTCCAATTTTGGCTTAAATGCTTCATAATGGGATGGCCTTGGGATACCGGGTAGCATAGTCTACAATCACCAGAATGTATTAGTACCCAATGCACTCTTTTCCAGGGGTCCCACTATATCAACCCTAATCCAGTCGAAAGGTGCCTCCATAACAGGTAAGGGTACTAAAGGGGCCCTTGGATTGTTCTTTGAAGCTACTAACTGGCATTCAGAACAAGATGCTCAATAATCGTTAACGTGTTGATAGATGCCTGGCCAAAAGAACCAGAGTAACAGCTGGGCTACTGTATTCTCTACCCCACAGTGCCCAGCCATCAGAATAGAGTGGGCAAGCTGTAGTGATTCCCCCAAAAGACTCAAGAGACTAGCAACTGATGCCAGGTATCCCCCATTTGAACCTCTTTACTAACTTGACACAGGATACCTCCTTGTAACTCAAAATGAGGATAGCGTGCTGCCTGATTCTCATCTACCACCTCCCCTTCCCTGACAGCCAACTGGTGTTTACCTGGCTGAGTATGCCATCAGTCTCTTGTTCTTTGGCAATGTCCAGGCAGTACTTTAATAACATCTTGCTCTGATAAGGATGGCCCTCCTGAACTTTGGTTAAGTGGGGTAGTGTTAGGGTCATGCTGTGGGTCTGGACCAACTTTTGCCTTTGCTTCACCTCCCTGCTGTGCATCTGCCCCTTCAGGGTCCCTTTTCTTTGCTGCCCTACATTCTCACTTTGATTTGTGGGTTCTGGTCTGGGTGTTAAAATTCCCTGGGTCCGGGAAAGGAAAAACTTCCCCCAGCTGCAGGTGGCTGGTCCTCCTCCCTTCCCGACACTGAGACCAGGTAGTTACCAATGATAAGTCTGCTTTCCATAAGTCATCAAACCATTTCCAATCTCTCCTCAGTAACACTGGATAGGGTAACCCCGGGGCACCCCCCACCTTTATAGTCTCTGTTTGGTCCCCCAGAGTAAGTGTAACCATAGCACCAGTGTAAGCCTTTACATCCCCATGCACACATCGGATAGGGACAGGGTTCTGGTCCTGCCAGCATCTGGGGTTCACAAGAGCCACCCAGACTAGGGCATGGCAGCTTCCTGAGTCCACCAGAGTCTTTGTCTCCATCCCTTCTACCTCAACAGGGGTCAGAAAATCTCAGGATTCAGGGCCCCCACCCTCCTTGTACAGTGAATACCCATCTGTAAATGTGCAATCTATGAAGGTACAGTCCATGTGGGGGCAGTTCTTCACAAAGTGACCCCTCTGTCCACATGAGAAACATGCCCCTGTGTCTTGGCTATGGGGTGAGCCTCCAGGTTTAGTTGGTGGGCCCTCAGGAAATGTCTCCCTGGGCTGCTGGGTTGTCATCTTTTCCAGAGCCTGACCCTTATTTGGCCCATAACCCCCCTCCCTACATGCCCCAGGTCCCTTCACATTTACAGACAATATTCCTTGAGTCTGTCTCCCAGGATGATTCCCCCTCTTCCTAGGTGGATTTGTAAACTGGATCATGGGGTGGGAGGAGAGTTCAGCATCCAACACTTGTTCTGAGATCTGCATGGCCTCAGCTAGCTTGGTGTTCTTCTGTCTGTGGACCCAGCTCTGAATTTCCGGGGGCAGAATGTTCAGAAATTGTTCCAAGATGATTAACTCTGCCACCTCTGGGCAACTGTGTCCTTTGGGGTTTAGCCAACACCAACACAGTTCCTGCAGTTGTTGTCCCACTGCTCTAGGTCATGCATCTGCTGCAAATGTAAAGCTCTGGAACCTCTGTCAGTAACTTTTTGCATTGATGCCTAGGCAGTCTAGGATTGCTGCTTTCATCTCTGTGTACTCCCCGGCTGTGGTACTGTCCATTCCTTGATAGGCTGTATGGGCTTCCCTGGTCAGACAGGGGGAAAGGCAGACAGCCCATTGGGGGTCTGGGCCATCCAGCAGCTTCCACCACTTGCTCAAACGTTACCAGAAATGCCTCAGGATCATCCTCGGATGTCATTTTGGTCAGCAAGGTGTTCATCCTAGGAACCCCTGGCCCCATGATAGCCGTACCAGCCTCACCAGTAGGATCTTGTTGCAGTTGTGGCACCAGGGGCTGCAGGAACTGCTGTTGTTGTTGGCCCAGCTGTATAAGAAACTGCTGTTGTGTCTCTTGTTGGGCTTGCTGTGCTTGCTGTTGTGCCTCCTGTTGCTGCTGAGCCAACTGGGTGAGAACCTGTTATTGATGACCCTGTTATGTTTGTTGCGCCTGCTGTTGCACCTCCTGCTGCTGCTCAACCAGCTGGGTGAGAACCTGTTATTGCTAAGCCTGTTGTGCTTGTCGCTGTTCAGAGAGGAACTTCAGCACTTTCTTCACATCCATTTTTCCAGAAGGAAACTAGTCCTCCTCACTCCAGCAGGGAGTTGCTATCCCACTCTCACGCCACGTGTGAAAAGCTGACTTATGGCATATGGAAATGTAACATGCTGTGCATAAAGTTCACAGAACAAAATGCACTTTTATTGCTTCAAATTTAAGTTGTTACTCCATAAAATCATAATCATTCAGTTCAACTTCACCAGCCTGGTCATGTAACATAAAATTGAACATAAGTTTGAAGTTTGAAGTTTATTGTTCTAGGAATTAATACCTTTGAGCCAAGGCTGTTTTACAAAGGTTCCATGTCATTAAGTACAACATAAAACAATTCTTTTAGGCTGACTTGACAAATAAATCTTGCCCCACCTATGTGGGCTGGCAGTTTGTTCAAAATACAGTCTTAAATGAAACACACACAGTTTCTCCTTTAGCCTTCTCTGCAAGCAGTTCTTAGCAGTATATTCCACTCACTGTTTTTGGCTCAGCTGGCAAAACTAGTCCTTTAACTCAGGACCCTCTGCTCCAGACATGGTCAGGTTCTCAGTAGCATGCTTCAGCTGTTTTTCCCCAAAGGCTCTCTGCATGACTTAAAACCTTCTCTTTGGTTTTCAGCTCTGGTTCCTCTCTCACAGGGCAGCAGTTTCTAGCTTCTCTCTCCCCCCTTGCTGGATTTCTCTGCCTTTTAGCAATCTCTCTCTCTCTCTAGTTGGCCACCCCTGTGGAGGCATTCCCCCTTTGCCTGTTGCAGTCTGTACATTTCCTCAGTCTCAACCAAGGGGTTAACCCCTTGTTACCCGGTGTTGTGTTTACACTGTCACAATTACATTATAAAAAAAATAGTGTGGATTTCTTGTTTAGCCAGTAGGTGGAGCTGCCCTGTTTTGGTGCGGCTTTGTGCTCCTGACAGCAGTCTTTTCTACTGATGCTAATGTTTAGAAATCAGCCTCCTGGATCAGCGTTATTCCTTTGGGGTTTATGTTGTGGTCTGTGACATTGTTTACAGGATTTTTTGTCATTATTTGTGTTTCCTTAACTCCATATGCATGGTGTGACTGTTTGGAGAAGGCTGCACCCCCCAACTCAGTTATGGCCAGCCTCACACTACTGTGAGTATGCTTGTATAGGAGGTAGGGAGATGTTTCAGAAAGTGCTTTTTAGTAATTTTAAGTGGTGAATTTTTGTTTAAGGAAGAAGATGAGGAAAGTGTGTTTCAGGAGTGAGTGAGTGACAGCCTTGCTGTGACTGTTTAAAAATGTGGTTGCTTGCTCGCTCGCTGACTGGATCAAGTGCCTTCGGTCTGTGTATGGGTCTCGCTTCTGCTTTTTTCCAGAAAAAGAGGAACATTTGGGGATTACATTTAATTATGTGAAGGTTGTGGGGGTTATTTTGTCTGGGTTTTGTTTTGTTGTTATGGCCGGTGTGTTGAGGGTGGGTTTCCAGTTGTACGAATAGAGAGGAGAGCAGAGCAGATAAACAGGGAACAGGGAAGATACTCGTAGGCAGCGGAGTGATGCTTTTTTTTTAAAATTACATGTAGTCATCAGTGTACTGGGACTACAGCTGTGATGTTATGGTGGGATAACATCATGGGTCCAGTCCCAGTCTGACCAATCAGGGGCCAACATTTTTTCTTTCCATTGTATAATGGTTATTCTTGTACCATCATTGAAAATGTCAGCAAAATATTTTATCCGTTATTCTTCATGAATATATGTATCAAATTAGTAATGGTGCCATTGGTGCCTCTGGCCAAGAGTGACCAAAACATTTTATTGTCCCTACTAGTAATACACTGAAGCATTTCTGTCCATTTGTCCCAGTGGTATTGCTGTTGTTTATTTTTGAGAAATTGCTTATAGCTCTTCCTTTGTTGATTCAGAGTGTTAAACTCTTGCCTATTCTTAGAATGCCATGTTGCTCTTATTTTTACCAAAAGTGCTGCTTTCTGTTGTTTACAGTCTGCATCAAACCACTCATCCTTTCCTTTCCTTTATTAATATTTTTATTTGAACTTGCTTATAAAGCTTCTTTGTTACTGTGACAAAGACAGACTCTGTGCCCACAAATCTTGTGCTGTTTGATTTTGATGATAATTCTTTAGGATATTAAGGAGGAGAGCCCACTTTGTACAGCTATTTGTCTCTCTAATTCATTATACTATTTTAGTCTCTTATTATGTCTTACTTCCTGCATACCTTCTTCCCTGTACTGTTCATTTTTATTTATACAGTTTGTATTCAAGTTGCCCCGTAATTGAATTGGGAAGTGATTGCTCCCAGGTTGAGCTGGAATCTGTAGGGCATACCATTTTTTTAATACTGCCAGATCTAATAGCGACATACCAGAGTTTTTAATATATGAGCAATTCCCTTGGGTGTCACCCTCTAATCGGCCATTTGGAGGATATAAATTATGAATTCTTAATATTTCTACTGGGGTAGATGCTGCTTTATTCATTTTAAGATTCATTGTATTTTTATATTTACTATTAGTTGATATTGATATAGATCCAGATATGGATATAAATATAGATGTAGATATACTGTTGATGGAGATGTAGATGTAGATATAGATATAGATATAGATATAGATATAGATATAGATATAGATATAGATATAGATATAGATATAGATACAGATACACACAGAGATAGATGGACAGACAGACAGATAAATGACTGTACCTTATGTAAAGCGCTCAGAGCCTCCAGGATTGGGTGTTGTAAAAATAAAGTTTTACTTACTTGCTTACTTTACTTACTGACAGACAGACAGAGACAGACAGATGGATAGATATACTGGCTGGGATATTCAGACTGCATCAGTCTAGGGTGCAAGCCTGGGAGCAGCACAACTGGGATGCACCAGGGCATGCTCTGGGTGATATTCAACGGTGCTACACCATGGCCCAGCACCATTGAATATGGCAATGTGGCCATCCACTTTGCGCATGGTGCAGTGACACTGCACCAGAGCAAGTGGCAAGTGAGGGGCAGGGGATGCACCAGCGCAAGTGCAGTTGTGCTAGGCACAGGAACCATGATATTCAGTGGTTGGTATGCAAATTAGGCATACGTGGTGCAAATGGGGCCATTTGCATGTCATTATGGTCCCATTTGCATGCATGTGTGCCGATCCCTGATGACTTGTGCCTGGCGCTCTGCTAGGTTGCAGCCGTCGGGGACCAACGCCCCCTGTACCTCAGTGACAAAGTGCCCCAATGCCCGATCATGGGCTTCTTAACAGTAAATTCCTCCCTGTTGGTCCAGTGGACCTGCTCCCCAGCCCTATCACGGGCATTGTTAAATGTATTTAATCCCCTGTGGTCCAGTGGACCTGCTGCACAGTCCTGATAGGTGAATGACTTCCATTCACATGTCAGGACTGTGTTATACAGTACGGTCTGCACACCTATTGCCCCACATTGTGGACCAATGAGCATACAGCCATACTGTATGCTGTCAGTCAGAGGGCGGCTGGGTGGCTAGTGGGTGGGGAGCTGCTACCCTCCTCTAACTGTGGGGGAGTAGGGTGGTGAGACTGAGTGGGTGGGTGGGGAGGAGTACCACTGGACCACCAGGGATTGTTCAATTTACAAAGCCCATGATCGGGCTTGGGGACGGGTCCACTGGACCATCAGGGATACATTTTATTTCACAAAGCCTGCGATCAGGATAGATTTGGTCCACTGGACCACCAGGGTTACTATTATTTTAAGTACGCCCTCGATCGGGCTGGGGAGAAAGTCCAATGGACCACCAGGGATAGGATTATTTTTATAATGCCCCTGATTGGGCTGGGGAGCAGGTCCACTGGACCATCAGGGATATATTTACTTTTACAAAACCTGTGATCAGGCTGGGGGGCAGGTCCACTGGATCACCAGGGAGTTTCTTCTTACTGGAGCCTGCGAGTGGGCAGTGAGGCACGATGACGATCGGAGTGGGTGGCAATGATGATGGACCATGGCTCTAGAGGTCGGGTGGCCACCCATAGCTGGCGGCTGCTGTGTTCTGCTCTGCAATACAGCAGCTCACCTGTGGGTGGCCAGGTCTTGCTTCTTTTTTCGGCAGATCTTTGTGCCCCCCCCATGCGGCGCAAGGCAGGTGTGTGTGTGTGTGGCTGCATATGCACCGCACATCCCGGGCTGAATATTGGGATGTGCTGAATATGCATGGGCACGCCCCCCGCACTTGCGCTGCATACATTACTGGTGTGCCCCTTTGCATCAGGATTTGAGCAGTGCAACATCCCTTTTGAATATCACGCCGGGGTGCATCAGTGGGTTGAGCATGGTGCAACACTGTTGCGCCATGCACAACCCCTTTGATTATCCAGGCCACTGTGTATATATAGTTGCAAAAAACTATGTTAATACACACATAAGAGTTGAAAAACACAAAGAGTGCAAAGTAAATAAATGAAAACATTAATGTTTGGAGTTTCACGAGACTTTGTGAAATCAGTTGTGTGGTGTTCTTTAGGGTTCTCAGCAATAATGCCCACCTGTCTTCCTCCAGCACCATGTCTCCATCCCAAAGTACAAGGTACACATCCAAGCCACATACACAGGCAATTCAAGGGGGAATAGAGGGGTTTAATGTACTGTGGGTCATCCTGGAGACAGGAACTGTAGTCATTATTTGCACTGGCATCATCTACAGACCTCCAACACAGGGGGAGAAGCTGGATACGGCACTGGTGGAAACCATTAGTACAATAGTAGAAAAAGGGGAGGTGCTACTGGTGGGGGACTTCAATCTGGCAAATGTGTATTGGAGCCTCTTTACTGCAGCTTCAGCAAGAATCCTAGACTACCTGCAGGGGGATTTTCACAGGCACCTACTCTGGAAGCCCACTTGTGATAAGGCAATACTGGACCTAGTGATCACTAACAGAGATTGTGCTGCAGACATCAAGGTGGAAGGCCACCTGGAGACCAGTGATTGCATTACTGTACAGTTCAACATAGGGACAGTGGTGGAAGTAAACCACACAAGGACACAGGTCCTGGACTTCAGGAGGGCAGATTTAAAAAAAGGGTTACTGCTGCAATGACTAGGGTGGGATGGGGATGAACAGTGAACTGTTTCTAAGTTAAAGGAAAGCATAGTAAAGGCAACAAACCTCTGCACAAATGAAGAGAGCAAAAGCAAGAGAAAACAAGAGACCAATATGGCTATCAAAAGAAGTGACTGAAACTGTAAAGGCTTAAAGGCTACAATCAGGTAGTATAATGAGACTCAGAGGGAAGAAGACAGGGAGGTGTATCAGGGGAAGGAGACAGATGCAGGCAAAGCAGTGAGGACTGCAAAATGCAAACTTAAGAAAGAATATTCCAAAGGGTAACTAAAGAGGACAATACATTTTTAGGTATGTAAGTGAAAAGATGAATACTATGGGTGGGATTATGAGGGTAAGAAGGGCAGGGGCAGGGGGATACTGTGCACAATAGGATCAGGATAAGCAGATATCCTGAACAAATACTTTTGTTCCATCTTCACAGAGGAAGTGGAAGAGGATGGTCCACATTAAAGCAGCAGGATCACTGGACAGAAGAAGGTATACATAAGTTGTTTTATAAAGAAGAGAGCAGAGGAGAAAGTCCTTAAAGGACTCACAAATCTGAACGAGGACAAAGCTCTGGGCCAGATGGGGTATACCCAAGGGTATTGATGGGGCTCAAGGAGGTACTGGCTGCACCTCTGACAGCCATATTCAACAATTCAATGAAAACAGGAGAGGTTCTGGGGGACTGAAGGTCTGGAAGAGGGCATATGCAGTCCCACTTCATAAAAGCAGTAGCAGAGAATAGACTGGCAACTATAGGCTAATCAGTTTGACTTCAGTGTTGGAGAATTTAATGGAGTCCCTGCTAAAGGAAAGGATTGTGGAGTATCTTGAATCCAGTGAGTTACAAGACCTGAGGCAGCATGGATTTGAGGGGATGGTCAGAGATTCTTTGAGTCGGTGACCAGGGAAATAGATCAGAGTGGGATGGTGGATAAGGCCTACTTACCTTTTAGTAAGGCATTTATCAACATCCTACATATGACACTCCATTCCAATATTCAACATAAGGAAATTCGGCAGCTTATGGGTAAGTCCTAAAGTGGTAGACTGGGTAAGAAATCGGTTAAGGATACATAACAGGGGGTGATGTTAAATAGATTTCTTTCTAGGGAAGGAAGGATAACTCCAGCCAGGTACTCAGTGATTCACCACTCAAGATTGGATCCGGGGGGGAGGGGTTGCAGTCTGTTTCAAGACCGAATTGGGCCTCATGAGTGTACCAGTTGAGAAGACTGAGTCATTTGAGTGCACTGCTGTAGCAGGTGTAGGCTGTAGGATTACCCTCATCTACTGTCCACTCGGGGGTGAGAAGCAGTTCCTTCATGAAGTGGCAGACTTCGTGATCGACATGGCATTTGAGTCACCCAGGCTGATGGTCCTGGGTGACTTTAACACCTAGGTCGGTGACGAACTCTTGCAATTTGGACAGCACTTCCTCCAGTTGATGATATCACTGGGCCTTACACAGATTGTTACCACTGCTACCCATAAACCTGGTCACTCTCTTGACCTAGTCTTCTTCTTGGGGATTGAAGTCTCAGATATGGAGGTGGAACTGATCGGATGGTCCAATCATTTAATGGTGAGGTTCAATTTTTACGCCTCCCTTCATAGGCCTACCCCTGTGGAGATGGTCAGGTACCGCCCTTTACGAGATGTAAGCTCCAAAGGCCTGGTGATGGTACTGGACCTATTGGGTCTTCCACTGGCAAACAGTGACCCAGAGGCCCTAGTGGTGGCCTATAATATGGCAATTTCTGCAGCCCTGGATGTCATTGCTCCTGTGTGAGTTTGTCCTCTCTCCCTTCACCCTTAGTCCACTTGGTTTGATGGGACCTTGAGGGAGATGCGGCAAGTAGGAAGAAGGTTGGAGTGTTGCTGCTGGAGATCTGCCCTGGAAGCCAACCACCTTAGATTGATGGACCTTTATCAAGCCTATCAATTTGCAATCACCCGTAAGAAGGCAGAGTTCCTGTCTGGGGTGATTGCGGCCACTCAGAACCGACCAGCTCAGCTTTTTTAAACCGTGGACAGACTGTGCAACGCAGCCTGTCTACAGGTTCAATAAGCTTTTCTGCAAATAGAGTGTGATGAGCTTGCTTGAGTCTTTGTGACTAAGGTGGCTGATATCAGGATGGTACTCCAACCAGCACACTCTATGGGCATTGCTCTTGATCAACGCTTGGTTATTGCCCCTCAGCTTTCCTGGAGTACCTTTGACTGGCCGTAGTTCATGGATGTCATGTGGATTACACATGGTTTGCGTCCTATGTGCTATAGTTTGGACCCAGGACCAACTACCCTGATTATGGGTTGTAGTGACATCATTGGTTCAGTTCTAGTATGGATAGTCTGGTGATCCTTGGAAACAGGTGAGTTTTCTAGCTCCATGAAGGAGGCGGTGGTAACTCCCCTCCTGAAGAAAGCTTCTTTGGACCTAGACTGCTAGTGTCATTGTTAGTGTCAGTGGCTCAGTAGGTAGCACACTCACCTCTGAGTCCGGGAGATCAGAGTGCTGTGGGTTCAGTTCCCACATCTGGCACTTGGGTTAATATCCCAGTACTGACACTGTAGTGCAGCATGAGAGGGGTGCTGCTCTTCTGAGGTGCCGTCTTTCAGATGAGACATTAAACCGAGGTCCCATCTGCCTGGATTGGTGGTAGTTCAGGTGGATGTTAAAGATCCCATGACACTTATCGAAAAGAGTAGGGGAATTTCCCCGGTGTCCTGGCCAAATTTCCCTCATTCACTAAAAAAATACCACCAACAGCTTAATCTGGTTCAAGGTTAGTTGGCATTCATCTGTATCCCCTTCCCCCAGGTCGTGCCTGAAAATAGGCAGGATTTGTCTAGTGCACTTACCCGGTCAACAAAAACTAAATAAATAAATAAATGCAAACTACAGACCAATCTCAAACCTTCCCTTTATGGTGAAGGTGATTGAGAAAGTAGTGACCTTACAATTGGAGAACCATTTAACCATCCATGACATCTATGAACCTCTCCAGTCTGGTTTTTGAAAGAGGCACAGTACTGAGACAGCATTGGTTCAGGTGCTCAACGATCTTCTGATGGCAAGAGATTGAAAGAACCGGTCCATCTTGATTCTTCTGGATCTCTCTTCAGCATTTGACACTGTGGATCATGGAGCCCTGCTCGATCACCTGAGGTTCATCTGTGGCCTGTCAGGTAGAGTCCTCAGGTGGTTTACATCTTTCCTCACTGGAAGAACTCAGAGGGTGGCGTCAGGAATTTTTTTCTCTGACCCAGTCCCTCTGTCATGTGTGTACATGCTACACCCCAGAGACATTGTAAGAATGTATGGGCTGAGATTTTACTGCTATGCTGATGATACTCTACCTTTATTTTGTACCTGACCAGAATACAGCTCTCAGTTTTTAACACCTGTCTCATGGAAACCTAGGACTGGATGAATTTGAGCTGGTTGAGGTTAAACTCGGAAAAGACTGAGGTGCTGTTTTTGTGGATCTGGGCTGCCAGATAATGGGGCGGGGGGTTGGTTCACCTTCAGGACTCTTTCTCGGGGGCTTGGCACTCCCAACCTCTGAACAGGTGCAAAACCTGGGGGTAATTTTTGATGAAGGGCTGGCACTATGTTCACAGGTGTCAGTGGTTGTCAAATCCTCTTTTTAATATCTGAGGAATATCTCCAGGGTTAAGCATCTTGTTCCATCTGGCAAGATTCCTAAAGTGGTCCATGCCTTTGTGTCCTCATGCCTGGATTTTTGCCACTCTCTGTACCTAGGGCTACCAGGGGTGGATATCCACCGCTTGCAGCTGGTGCAGAAGGCAGCAGCCTGGTTATTGACAGGAACCTCTCAGTTCTGTCATATTTCACCAGAGCTGTGCAGACTGCACTGGCTCCCTTTACAGTGATGAGTCACCTTTAGATTTGGACTTTTGACTTACAAAGCCCTGAACGGACAGGGCTCAGCCTACCTGAAAGAGCTTTTGGTCCCTTACTGCCCCGGGCAATCGCTCTGCTCAGCTGATGAGGAGCTGCTAGAGGTTCCAAGGGTATCTTTAAAATCTTCTAGGCCTGTGTATTTATGCACATGGACTCTACCCTTTGGAACTCTCTACCCCATCAATTACGGGAGTGCATGACCGTGGAGGGGTTTAAACAGGCTTTTAAAACTCATTTATGGTACCAAGCATATGGTGACTGATTAATACCTGTTTTATTGTATTTCAGTAATATAAACTATTTATGATGCTTGAATTTATGATCTTAGTTGTTTTAATTGTGTGTAAGGCACCTTGGTGGTTGAAAGGTGCCATATAAATAAAGCATTATTATTATTATTATTATTATTATTATTATTATTATTATTATTATAACTAGCGGAGTTCCTTAGGGCTCAGTACTGGGTCCAGTCGTCTTTAATGTCTTTTTATAAGTGATATTGCACATGCTCTGAAAGGGAAGGTATACCTGTTTGTGGATGATGCTAATATCTGTAATAGGTTGATATTCCAAAATGGTTGTAAAGAATGTGCAGAGACCTGAAAAACATGAGGAATGGTCAAAGGCAGGGCAGCTGCTTTTCAATGCAAAAAAAGTGCAAAATCATGGTCTAGTGTACAGTATCCCAGAGGTGAAGTACAAAATGGGAGAAGAGGTATTGCTGGTTATCAAACAGAAAGGGGACCTGGCAGTAATCATATCTGATGTCTCCAAGGTGGCAAGACAGTGTGACAAGGCAATTGGCAGGGCTAGTGGAATGCTGGGGTGCAGTGGTGTTGCCACTGTACAGATCGCTGGTGAGATCCCACCAGGAGAGCTGTGTACAATTCTGGAGATCACATCACAGGGAGGATATGAGACAGAGTAGAGGTTGTCCAGAGGAGGGCAACTAAAATACTCTTTGGGCTGCCTAAGAAGCCCTATGAGGACAAATTGAAGGACATAAATATGTATACCCTGGAAGGGGAAGGGGGACATGATAGAGACCTAAAAATACTTCACAGGGTTAAATAAGGTATAGGGTGGAGTACTTTTCAGAGGAAAAGATGCATGAGAAAAAGGGGATATGCAATGACATTGGAAGGGGGTAAATTTAAGAAAGATGTGAAGAAGTACTTCATTGAAACGGTGTTGGATGCCTGGAAATTTCTGCCAGAAGAGATGGTGGGAGTGAAAACAGTAGTGTGATTCAAGAATGCATGGGATAGCCACAAAGGAATCGTAGTGGGAAACAAGGGTGGGGGGGGGGAATCAAGTAGTGTGTGCAGTGACAACATAGGCAGGGAAAAAATGGACATACTGGGTGGGCCAAGCAGTCCTTATCTGCCATCAAAGTCTAAGTTTCTATGTTTCTATGTTTAATTCCATGCTTTATAGGAATATAGGGCTAGAGGGCAGAGAAGTATGGCTCATCCCACGTGGCAAACATAATCAATCATTAATTTCCTTCATGCAGGACCCTGTAGGCCCTATGTGAAACAAGAGTTCATGTATAACTTAGCTTTTTCAGGTGAGTGGGTTTGGCATTAGGGTTGTGAACCCGAAGAAATACTACACTACTGATTCAGCAACACTCCTAACACTCCAACCTCTAATGATTTCATATCATTACTTTGCATGCTTTGTGTTCTTCAATTCTAATGGGTGCATTACCGTACTTTTTTTTTTTGCAGTTAATTTTCCTTCCTTTTGTGACAGTAGAATTCTATCTTCATTCACACAAATTAGGGAAATGAAAAACATTAGTGTTTTGGGTCTCTGGAGTTTTGGCAAATCGGTGGTAAGGTCTTCCTTAGGGTTGCCAACCCTAAGGTCCACCCTTCCTCCAACCCAGAACCTCCTTTCTGAACCACAAGGTAAAGCTCCAAGCCAATGCCTCATAGTAATACACTCTTCAAAGACAGAGAAGTGGTTCCACCACATCTTATGGACAAGTAAATTGTCGATGATCAGTACATTGACACAATTTTGCAGATAGTGATCACATCATCCAGCAAATTTGTCGACTGACTACCGTGGCCTCCCATGCACCAGGGCACTTTAGACTGTTTACAGGAGGCTTTGCCCCTGCACCCTTCATGCAGGAAGCTGTTCCCCACACACATCCAGACTTATATATAATCAATTCTGGGGGGACAGTTTACTGGGGAAAGCAACCAACACCAGGAGTCACTGTATCGATAAAGGGCACTCTGACAACCCATTTGACACTGTGGATGTTGAATGGGTTGTTGTCACTATGTTGGTTTTGCTCTCTTGGTTTCACAGTGATAGGCAGTATACCCAGAGAAGTATAGTTCACCACATGTACCCAACAGAATCTGTCATAGCTTTATTTACATAGGGCCCTACAGACCTTGCATGAACAAAAAGGCATCATGTATAAGGTTGTTTACTCTGGGGACAGGGTGGGTACTGTATTAGTAAGTAAGTAAGTAAAACTTTATTTTTATGGTACCTTTCCAAAGCCAAGGTGCTTCACAAAAATACAACATACAAGCATAACAATAATAAAACAATAAATATAACAATTAGTTAAAAATCAACTGGGAAGGCTAACTTGAAAAGGTAAGTTTTCAACATAGATTTAAAACTCTCGTTGGTCAGGCATTCTCTTAACTGATGAGGCAGAGAATTCCACAGGGAAGGTGCTACAAAAGAAAAAGCACAAGCACCCAAAGATTTTAATTGAACCCTGTTAATCACTAGCAATCCCTCGTTGGCAGTTCAGAGAGGATGAAGGGGGCAGTATGGAGTCAGGAGATCTTTCAGTTAGCCAGGTCTCTGTTCATGTAGGGCTTTGAAGGTTAGCAAGCAAACCTTTTAGGCGATCTACCACTGAACAGGCATCAGTGCAGTCCATGCAGCACAGGTGAAATATGGCTGGACCTTGACCTACCAGTCAAGAGTCTAGCTGTAGCATTCTGCACTAGCTGTAAGTGGCAGAAATCAACCCCAGGAAGCCCTTGGTAGAGGGCATTGCAGTAGTGCAAGTGGGTGGTGATGAAGGCCTGGACCAATGTTGGAAGGTCATTCGGTGGAACCAGGTGTTTTACCTGAGCGATATTCCTCAGATGGCAAAAAGAGGATTTAACCATGACCAACACCTGAGATTTCAGGGTCAGGCCATCATCAGAAATAACTCCCAGGTTATGTACCTGATCTGAGGCAGTGAGCTGAACACCATCAAGCCATAAGTCGGACTCCTGCCCAGCCTCCAAACCCATCCCCGGATGACCTGGATCCACAACCAACACTTCAGTCTTGTCTGGATTCAGTCTCAGCCAGCTGGTGTTCATCCAGTCCTTGATTTCAGTGAGGCAATTATTTAGCACAGGGACTGTATCAAGCTGTCTGGACAGAAATGACATATACAGTTGAGTATCATCTGCATAGAAGTGAAAACTCAAACTGTATTGCCTAATGATATCTCCCAATGGTAGCATGTAAGCTGCAAACTGCAATGGTGCTAATATGGAGCCTTGCGCACCCCACAGGACAGGGGGAAAGTGTCGGAGGAATAAATTCCAGTGACAACCCTCTGAGACCTGCTCATCAGGAATGATCGAAACCATTCCAGGACTGTTCTCAACAGCCCACACAAAAGCCACAAGGACTCCAAAAGCACACCATGGTATACAGTGTCAAATGCCACAGAGAGATTGAGAAGTACCAAGATAATAAGAGCCTTTTGATCTCTCGCCATTAGGAGGTAATTCAGTACCTAGACAAGTGCAGTCTCAGTGCTATGTCGCTTCCTCAATCCAGACTGGAGAGCTTCATAGACATTGTGGGTCACAAGGTAATCATCCAGTTGCAACACAAACACCATTTCAATAACCTTGCCCACAAAGGGCAGGTTAGAGACAGGCCAGTAGTAAGCTTGGCACTCAGGATCCAAGGAAGGTATTTTCAGGAGTGATCATATGACCATCTTCTTAAGGGGATCAGGAAATACACCACTCTCCAAGGAACTCTGGACAATTTCAGCTAGGATCAGACAGATAACATCTAAACAACCCACTAATAGGGGAGTAGGGCTGGGATCCAAACTACAACTGGTTAGGCACAAAGTTTGGATGATCTTCACAAAGTCCATGAATTCTGGCTGGCTGAAGTCTGTCCAGACAGATAGAGTGCTCCCCACCTCCCACCGACCTCTGCAACCCCTCGTAGGGAGAGCAGGGCCAATACCAGGCCTGATGCTGGCAACCTTATCTGCAAAGAATTGTGCAAGCTCCTCACATTTAGCCTGAGAAAAGGCACCACCAGAATGAAGACAGACACTAGGGTTTACAACCCCAAGGAAGACCACATCACTGATTCACCATTACGTTGGAGACAAAAAACTCTAAGGCTTTTCATTTCCCTACTTTGCATGCTTTGTGTTCTTCATGTCTTGGTTGTCAACCCCTTCCCCAACCACAACTGATCAACCCCTTGCCCTATGCTGACCTGTGAATGTCTGTTTCAGCCCCCAAACCACACGTCCCCACAGTGTATACAGTGGTGCAAGGGGCTAAGACCAGGTTTTCTATGGTCTATCTTCAGCCCCTTGCTGCAGCCATGGTAGGGTTTCTGGGATCCCAGAAAGGTGATGCTGCAACCCCACCATGGCATAAGCCCCCTTGCAGCATGGTGCACCCTAAGTTTGGCCGCAAGGGTGGTGTGGCACCACAAGGATGCAGCGACTCACAATTCATATGCAGACTGTGTTACTGAATCATGAATGATGTATCTTTTAGCACAAGGTGAAGTTTGCATCTCAAATGTTTGATGGAAGCACCTTGCATCCCTTGTACAGCTTTGAAAATCCCCCCCCACCAATATTTTAACATGTGACTGTTAACTGTGAATGTTAGTAAAGGTATTATTAAGTGGAAACTGAAGATAACTTATTCTAACTATGCTGCAAGAGTGGTACTCAAGGTTTTATTGAATCTTCTACAGAATTGAATTCCAAAATTAAAGTGAATGTTTTGCTTTCTCACTTAATAGTAGCTGTCCTTTAGACCTGAATATGCCTTGAATTTTTTCTTTTTTTACTTTCTCTTTATACTCCCTTCCTGTCTGTGCTGAGTTCCTTTCTTCAGGGAGCTCCTAGGCTGTAGATTCCCGTAGTCCCTCCCCAGGTACCTCCCTCCGAGTGCTTGGCTAGCCTTCCCCATCATGCTGCGGTTTGCCCCCCAGGCAGGGAGGAGGGGGACCGCCCCAGATAGTCCCCCTCTCACACCTAGAGACTGTGTCAGAAAGCCTCGTGAGCCCCGGTTGTGGAGCCTGGTTAAGGGTTTTCTCGGGACAGACGGGTCCCATGTACAGGACCTCAGCACAGGGCTTTTTCCATTTTTCTTCCCAGCCCTCAGGATGTCCGTACGCTAGGGAAGCCAAGAGGCAGAGCATGTCACGATGTGCTTGATGCTCCAGCCTCTGGCAGACGTCCCCCCACCCTTCTGTGTGCAGTCTCGCTGCACCTCCACCTGTGGTCACCCAGGTGGAAGTATTGCAGCAGGACTTGCACCCAACCCCACCAGAGGAGGAGAGCAGCCACTGGGCACTCAGTCCTCCTCCCCCCAGCCAGCCCTCCAGCTGCCCTAGTCCGTTCCCGAACTCGGGTCACTGGCATCTCAAGCGGTAGCCCTACCACTGCACCAGTGGGCTGGCTAATATGCCTTGACTTTTTGAACAAATATCTAGAAGGCTTTAAAGATGCTATAACAGTGGAAGAAAGATAATTTATGCAAATCCTATTTCATTATGTCTGCCCAAACTGCTTTAAATTTGATTGTTGAACTTCTATAACATGAAATGACAATTAAATAAAAGTTGAGGTAACTGAGCAGGAGTACTGCACTGCATTAATGTCCCCCCCACCTCAGCAACTGAAAGAAAAAAGAAAAAAGGAAGCGTGTAAAAGGATAAGGGGAAGAGAACATTTAATTTGTAAGTAATTTTATTTGCATCATTGTACAATTCATGAAAGAACAATCCAGAATTGGTGAAAAGATTAAAACAAGGTCCCAAAGTTAACAAAAAGAAATATCAGCTCATCAAAATAAAAGGCTGAGCAAGTTATTCAAGATTTCAGACGAACAAAACAAACAAAAATGAAGAAGTTAGAAACAATACAGTAAAAAGTCCATCAGCAATGAAAATCAATAAAGTACCTGCAGCAAAAAAAAAATAACTCAAAGACAACTTCCTTTCTAAAACCATTTCAGCTCAACACATGCAAAAATAGGTCTAAAATCACAAACTGAAAATGAAAAAAGGGAAAGGAAAAAGAAAAATGGGAAAACGCTGCTATGATTCAAGATAAGGATACCTCAGTATCAATTGTACCTAATTCCAAATTAAGTGACAGTGCAAAAGAGAAATTATGTAACAAACAGGACAGAAACAAGCAATTGTTCCAGAAGATGGCACAAAGGACTTGGCTATACCTTTCTCTTTAAGGGAATATAGTAGCAGTGATGAAAGTGAAACTGAAGATGGAAGCAGCCAGGGCAAATATTTAGATACCAACCCCCAAAATGAGCACTAAAGATAATAAGCAACAATAATACCCTACAAGAAAACATTGATAAGCTCCAGCAAATACATGACAGTATAAATTACAAAAAATCTACTATGAACAGTACTAACAGGAAACTGGAAAAATACATCCAGAGAATAAACAAACTTGAGCAGAGGCAGTCCAGCTTGTGGACACTGTAAACCTTGTGGAACAAGACCTGACAACCATTCAAAAACAACAGGATAATTTTAAGGCCAAGTTGGTAGATCAAGAAAATAGATCTTGAAGAAAATATGTAAGGATTGTTGAACGGTTACCAGAATGGAAAAAAAAACAACAACTCTCTTCATAATGTTCTGAATAAGTTGTATTCAGTGATACTTGCCACAGACAAAAATGTGTCTGTAATTGACAGAGCCCACTGGTTAGGCCTGTACAATAAAGAAGAAAATCAGAGCACTGAATGTACAACAATTGTGAAATTACTCACTTCAGATGACAAATCCTGAATATTGCAGGTGTACAACAAAACCAGGAACCTTCACTTCAATGAACAGCAAATTTATATGAAGCAAGACTTTTCAAAAGATCTCTGGCCACCCAGGAAGCAATATACACCCATGCAGCAAACCTTTTGGAGAGTAGGGATAAAAGGTTTCATTGTGTATGCCGCAAGACTCAAACTCTTGCTACATAAATAAAGTGTACTGAATGACAATGTTGCTGAAGAAATCAGAGACTTAAAATGTGTCTATCTACTCTGTTTTCTACATTCTAAAAGAATGACTGATGTGCTCTCTTTTTTTTCACTTTTTTGTCTTTCAGCTACTGATGTTCAAATATGCTATGACATAAATAATACTTTTTACTTCTCCATTGCTAAAACAGGTAGCAAAAAATGCATTGCAAGGTACTATGATAATTCAATAGTGTATGCTTTAGTAGATACACCTAAGGGATTTAGTAGGGGTGCCAGACAATAGGTCATTGGCACAATAGGGGGACAGTGAGGGCAAGTGGGAAGTAGTATACTTACATGTGTCATTAGTCTTTATTTTTTTCTTCTCTCACTGTTGGATCTAGTCACATCAATTCATTAAATTGATCCCTGTCACCTTCATGTTGTAAAGTAACTATATTAGCATGCCATGATTACAAGTATTCAGGGAGCCACATGGAATGTTAATGGAATTAACTCCCTCATTAAAAGGTACTGGATTTTGACAAGAATAAAATATATACTTAGATATGGCAATGGTTCAGGAAACATTTCTGAATTATACATAAACCCAAAAAATTAACCCTTAGAAGACTGTGGACATATATGTACGTCCAGAATCTATATACATTCACACATATTCAGTTCTCAAAGGAATGGTTGTTTGGAAGCATATAACATTTATAGAGTGAATCTAAAAAAAAAAAAATAAGTTGGTAGCAATGCTGCTTATTAAAAAGTTTAAAGGTAAAGTAATTGACAAAAGCATCAGATAAACATGGCAGGATTATTCAAACGAAAGAATTACTAGATAAAGAGCACATAGCTTTTGAATCCATGTATGCACCTTTTAAGGGTGTTGGAGCATTTCTGGCAGCAGTCAGTAATCTGTTAACCTTTTGAAACTTACCAAATATTATATTAGGGGGTGACTATAACTCTCTTCATAATTATACTTTAGATAAATCACCTTCACCAACTAATTAAGATAAATACAAATGTAATTTGTTTGACGGTTTCTGGACCTTAAACAACCTGCGTGACATGTGGAGACACATGGTTCCATGTCATATTAGCGAATGCAAAACAGCGATCTCTATTATGGCGAGTGTATATCGCCGAAAAGCAAATTGGTGATATAAACTTCAGGGTGACCCAACATCAGAATTTAAAAAAGTGTGTTTGCAGGGAGATGGTCTATGCCCCCCACACTTCCTGTACTTAGGATTCTGAACTCCAGGAAGGTGCATATCAATGAGGGGCCAAAAATCTGGATCTCGGTAAAATTTAAGTGCCACAGCTTGCAGCTGTGGCAAAATGCAACCTGCTCCCGGTCTCAGACTCAGTACCTGCTCTTTCAGAGCTAGCCTCCCACTCCACCATGTTACATGGCTAGCTCAGCGGCAGCAGGCATACCAGTGCCTAAAAACCCCTTCCCTGTCCCTCCCCTTCCTCTTGCTATTCCTTCCTTCCATTCACCCTTCCCCCTGGTCATTATCTCATACCCTCATTATTCTGCAGGGTAGCCCACCATAAAAGTGCCCCAAATGAGTCACTATATTTCTAGTCGGTCATTTTGGGACTCTGTTATGATGTGATATCAATAGACACCTAATTCTGAAACTATGTATACATTTTCTTCAGCTAGACATGATAGGCTCTCAAGGTTAGAGTACATTCTGATATTGAACCACTTAATAATCCACTGCCTAAGAGAAATGTAGAAACATAGAATTTTACAGCAGATAAGGACCGCTTAGCCAACCTAGTCTGCACATTCTTCCTTACCTATATTATTACTGCAGACCGTACTTGATCTACCGCTCCTCCTTCTTCCCTTCTTTTCCACTTTGATTCTCTTGTATTATCGAGTTCAATGTGCATGCACTCATAATTGGACAAAAAGCAGGATAACTACAGTCTACTCAAACTGATGCCATTTATTAGCACTAGCCATGCTTGCCTATACAGAAAAGCAGCTCAATTTCAATGTGCTTTTCAAAGTGCTTTACAGGGTTCAGAATATTAAAGCCTGCTGTAAAGGAGCTCCCATTCACAAGTAGCCCTTCTCCAGTGCTTCAACACTAGCTCCGAGTTTTCATCCACAGGCGTGGCTAATGGAAAGATGTCCTCACATTAAATACTCATCAGCTGATGATGTCAGTACTGTTGTCATAACAATTTTAAACAAAAACTATTTAACTAGTGTTCAAAAGAGGTGCCCTACTAAACATACAAAAAAAGCCATAAGAAACATTTTTGTGGTATTGCACTTAAAATTCATTGATTTGGTCTCTATCTCTGAGTGGCCTAAACTAATCTCTTCTCCTCTTCCAACACTCCCTCTACCCACTCCCTCACCTCCTTCATGACTTCCCATTTTCTCTGGCACACTTCCCCACCTACCTGCCTTCCCCTCTATTGACTAGGCCCTATGGGCTGATCCTATCTTTCTCCTATTAAAGTAGCTGTCTGTCTAGTAGTGTCTGTCTCCTATGTCCACCTTATCTGTGAAACCCCGGGCTGATTCTCTTTAGTTGACTCTTTAGTTGACTCTGTCTCCATTATCCTCCAATTTTTGCATATGTACTTAGTAACATGACATACATTGTACAATACCCAACACACTTGCACTCACTAATTCATCATGTTACGTTGTGTTTAACCAAATATTCATTATAACCCTGCTATGTAATATCCTTATTGTGACATTCTCAGTGTTCTTGCTATGTAATTTTCTGATGTGGAACCTATGTAAAGAGCTTTCAGCTCAAAGGTGTTAATCTGAGAAATTAATAAATACAAAAATAAAAAAACATACAAATTACAACATTTCATACAAAATGTATGCAGAAAAATTATAACAGCACTCTATAAGTATAGTCTGAAATAGTCACAGACTTATTATTTGTTAATTTGAGCCCTAATTTGTCTTTTTATAATAAAACATATAGCTATCTTTTTGACCAAATGTGTGGGTGCTCGCCAGACTGATGATAATATCAGGTAGAAATTCACAGACTCAGGATTATAGACATTTAGCAATCATCCCCACAATTTGGTCTGGGTAAAAACTGGGGATTAAGTGTACTGTGGGAAATATGTAATGAACTTTGGAAAGTCATTATTAGGAAAAAACACTGTTCACATGTGTAAGTCACAGAAAATATATTTCACAAGCTATGTAGTTATGTGATTCCATCAATTTAGGTGGACATTGAATTGGCAAATTAGCAATGCTGTCACCTGATCATTTTATTATTACAGTGGGCAGAGCCCTGCAGACCACTTGCTTTGAAAAAGCACTCCAGAATTCCTTGTGAATGCACATGTTGAAGGGTAAAAAAAATCACCTCCACCTCAGGACATTCTGCGTTCCTACTTTTTTTTTTTTTTACATTCGGTGGTCGGTCAGCAGATCCGTGATCACTGAAAGACATAGCTCCCCACCCAACATTCCCTCTCACCATCCACCACCCCACCCCCAAAAACATAACAGTAGCACTAGGAAGTGTCCAATCCCCGAGTGCAGAAATCCTTGTTGTCATCCCTCCTCCACTGCCATGCATGCACAGTTATTTGTTACATTGTTTTATATACTTTCCTCCCCCACCCAAACCTTCTTCTCAGTGCACCCCTGAGAAACATGCCAATGACACTGGGGGTGCCCAATCCCCCAGTGTCATGATTGGCATCTTGGTCCTGTTAATGCTCATTTCTCCCCTTCACTTCTCCACTACCACGCATTGCAGTTATATATATATATATATATATATATATTATAGAACAAAAACTCTATTTACTGCATCAGTTAGGGTTTTCCACAGCAAAAAAAGCTAGAAAATTCGGGGTTGGGTTAGCCCCCTTACCCTCTAGCCCACCCTACCAGTATCAGGGTGTGCATTGGGGTCATCGACCCTAACTCTCACCCATCACATGTAAAGAAGCTTGAGGTATAGGAGAATGGGGTGAGGATTAGGACCGATGATCCCAGCAGCACCCGATGCTGGTTGAGGGTGGGCTGGGGGTCCAAGGAGGAATGCTTTCAGCCCTAACCCTGAATTTCCTAGCTTTTTTTTACTGTGGAACAACTCTTACTGATGCATTAAATGGAGTTTTTCGCCTCTAATTTCCCTTCTTTTTGAGAATGATGATGATAAATAATGAAAGGAATGCAGTGGCTGCAGCGTGGGGCTCTTTGGGCCCAGCGCTCCCACCAAGTGATGTCTTGTTACACAGTAACAGGAACTGCAAAGCAAATGCAAGCGGCAACAGTAATGCACATGGCAAAGAAAATGTAAATGGCAAAGCAAACATTAATAGAAACACAAGCGTAAAGTGACACTGAACCAAACAGTTACCTAAATGGAGACATGAAACAGAAGTGCTTATAGAATGCAACTGGTAACACACACATTCACGGTACCACAATTGTAAATGCAAATGGCAGCAGTAACACAAACAATAACACCCAAGTAAACAGAAACGCAAGCACGTATGAAAACGCAAACCATAACACACACTCATGGAACCACAGTTGTAAATGCAAATGTTTATGGTAACAGCAACAATAAAGACAATAAAAACAGAAACGCAAGCACATAAAAAAACTGCAAACTGTTACACATAAGGTCATGGTACCACAATAGTAAACGTACATGGTAACAGTAACTGCAACAGTAAAGACAACAGAAACAGAAATGCAAGCGCATATGAAAACGCAAACCATTACACACACAGTGGCATAGACGGGACCGGTGATTCAAATGGTAACAGAAGCGCAACTGGAAACGCTAGTTGTCACAGTAGCAAAAGGGCACACCCTTCTTTTCCCCAAAAACTGCATTAAAAAAACTAACTGAAAACAAAGAATGTATGCATTATAATTGACTTCAGAGCAGAAAAGTACAACTCGGAATACTACTGTAAATTGCTTATATCTCAGGAACCGTATGATGTAGGAAACGAATTAAAATTTTGTATGAATTATTACTTTCCTGGCTAGTGTTTTTTTGGGGGGCTAAGCATTTTTTTGACAAAAAGTCCATATCTCGCACCATTTCTGAGACAAGGGCCCTGAAAGACGCGACGGACGCCATAATGTTATCCTATGGGACAAATCATGATATTCAGAGTGCTGTCACTTTGCCACCCTGTAATATGTTTTCTCCAAACCACCAAAAGGCACATTTGTAGTATGTTGGCTTTCGTGTCTCCAAATTTCAGCCCAAAAGACCAAACCATTATTTTCCAGCAGAGCGGCAAAGAATTCCTGTAATATGACGGACGCCATAATGTTATCCAATAGGAAAAAGTGCCAACTTCGTAGTGCCATAACTTTGCCGCCCTGTAATATTTTTTTACCATTCTATTAAACGGCACATCTGTGGGATGTTGCCTTTCTTTCCTCCAAATTTTAAATAAAAAGACCAAACCATTTTTGAGATATTCAATGTCAAAGATTGGCAAAATTTCCCTATCTATTCCATTATAAGAAATCTGGCCATCTTGTCCCTATTTTACGATCAAAGATCACGATCAAAGAATCTCATGATCAAAGAATTTGCAGCCTCATGATCAAAGAATTTGCAGGCTCATGAACAAAGAATAAAAAATGTAATAATTCAAAAAATTGAAGCAATTGCAATAAACCACTGCCATGGTTCAACAGAACGAAGCCCCTTGAGTAAAACCCATCCTCATTTGACTTCCTAGGACACCCTTGGGCTAAGAAAATTGAATTTTAAATTGGGCCATCTTGTCCCTCGCTCGCAATGCAAGATCGTGGTCAAAGAATCTCACGATCAAAGAATTTTCAGACTCATGATCAAAGAATTTGCAGGCTCATGATCAAAGAATAAAAAAATGGTGAAATGCAATTTATTCACTGATTTGAACCAAACCAATGGCATGATTCGACAGAACAGACCCTCCTGAGCAAAACAAGCCCTCATCTGTGTTCCTAGCCCACCCCTGAGCTGAGATATTAGTGTTTTAGGTCACGATGCAAGATCGCGATCAAAGAATCTCATGATCAAAGAATTTGCAGGCTTGCAATCAAAGATCGTTAGCGAGCCGCGAATTAAGAGTTTAAAAGCTTATAACTCTATTTTTTGAATGATTTGGATGGAACCAAAGCCACGGCTTGATACATCAGGGTCCCCTAAGTAAAACCCATTGAAGTTTTACTTCAGAAGTAACCCCTGAGCCGAGATATTTGTGTTTGTGTGATTGGAAAACTGAAAACAACCTCGCGGTCAAAGAATTTTGAAAATTCCTAGGGAACAAAGATTCTTGAACCGTGAGGCTGAAAATTCTTTGATAGCCAGGTGAGACCAGATGGCCAGAACCCCCATTCTTTGATCGCAAGATATACATATAAATTTTCCCATTGACTTATAATGGGAACTTAAAAGTGCCATAACTTTTGAATGCCTTAATATTTTTTCACCAAACAAAATGTGGCATGTTCATCAACCAAAGCTCTTTCAAACAAGCCATCTTGCAGAGTAGCACACCACAGGACAGCCGTGCAGGATCACATTAAGTATGCCAAAATGTGCCTTCAAAAATGTACAATTTTGCATTTTTTAGCGCTTCTGTACATGAAGACCAGCACTCCGACACAAACACAATTTGGCAAATCAAGATATCTAGTGTGCCCAATGCATGTACCAAATTTCAGGCAAATCCATTGAATGGGTCCAAAGTTATTAATGTCTAAACCTTTGACTTTAGTATGTAAGTGGCCGCTCAACCCTAACTATAGTGTTGCGGCGTCGCCACTATAATATATATATATATATATATATATATATATATATATATACTACATACATATTAGAGGCAAAAAAATCCATTTAAGGCATTAGTTAGGGTTCTTTCACACCTTCAAAAGTGAGGATATTTGGTGTTAGGGTTGAAAGCCCCCATGACCCCCTTTCCCACACCCCCAACCGGCATTGGGGTGCGCATTATGGTAGTCAGCTATAACTCTCACCCCATCACATGTGTAAAGAAGCAGAGGTGTAGGAGAATGGGGTGAGAATTAGAACCAACAATCCTAATGTGCACCCTGATGCAAGTTGGGGGTGTGGGCAGGGTACCAAGGGAGGCTTTTAACCCTAACCCCGTTTCTCACTGTTGATCGAAAGAACTAAACCTGTCTTAAACAGTGTTTGCCTCTATTTCAATCTTTTGAGAAAGATAACGAGAAATGGTGAATAAAGGGCCCTGCACTCCGCCACATGATGTCTTGTCATAGTACCTTTGTGCCCATAAGCGCAAATAGTAAAGTGCATGGTGATGCAAAAACAGAAAGAGAAACAGTAGCATAGACAGAAATGTTAAAAACAATGCAAAAGCAAGCGCAAATAAAAACACAAAGAACTAGCATTGTGGTGGTGTAAGCGTGAGCAGGTAAGTGAAACGGGAATGGAACCAGAAGCGAAAATGGGAACGGTAACAGTAATGTAAGAGCACAGGCTGGTTTTCCCCAAAAGCTGCATAAAGAATTACAGTGAGTACAAAGAATGTATGCATAATAATGGTTCTTGGAGCAGAAAATGAAGAGCTGGAATACTAAATTGTTTATATCTCAGGAACCGTACGAAGTAGAAAAAAAATGTAAAAGTCATATGATTTATGACTTTCCTGGCTAGTTTTGTACTTAGCCCCCAGTAGGGGGCTAATCATTTTTCTGATGAAAAGTCCATATCCCATCACCTTTCCAAGATACGAGTCCTGAAAGGTGCAGCAAATGCCGTAATATTTATCCTAAGGGAAAAAAGACCAGTTCGGAGTGCCATAACTTTGGCTACCTGCACTATTTTTCCAAAAAACCATGAAAAGGCACATCTGTGGGTTGTTGGCTGTGTTCCCTCCAATTTAAGCCCAAAAGATCAAACCGTTATTTTTTAGCAGGGCGCCAAAGGATTCCTGTAATGCGACGGATGCCATAATGTTATCCTATAGGAAAAAGCATCAACTTTGGAGTGCCGAAACTTTGCCGCCATGTAATATTTTTTCAACAAAATAGTGAAAGACACATCTGTGAGATGTTGGCTGCACTCCCTCCAAATTTCAGGCCAAAACACCAAACCATTCTTTTGCAGCAGGGTGCCAAAGAATTGCTGTCCTTTTCCAACAGCCTAGAAAAGTACTGTCGAAGTTTGTGAACACTTTCACAAATTTATTTAACAGTGTCGCAAGTGCGACAGTACTTTGTGAAAGTATTATTTTCAGAAATTTGAAAAACATATTTCTGGGTGTTTTACCCCAAAATAAAGACATGGCTAGCATCCTCAGGGTCCGACTAGCTGAATACAAAAAGAATTAGATTGATAAAGGGTCCCAATTTTAAATGCCAAGAATTTTTCTGATCACTAACTGAAAACAAAATGGCGGATTTGCAACAGTAAAAGGGCCATTTGCGACAGTAAAAACTGCATTTGCGACACTGTCGAACTTTTTGTAAACTTTTCTTATTAACTTATAATGGAACTTGTTTTTTGAATAACTTTTGAACCGTTTAATTTTTTTTCATGAAATCTTCAAAAGGCACATCGGGGACCTCGACCGCATGTTCCTTGAATATTTTAGACCGGTCGCGCAAACCGTGCGACCTGTACATGTGACCATAAAATTCCAGAAAAGCGTAGACGCATGTGCAGATCACACGTAATAACGCTGCAGCTGTATAGGTGACCAGTACAAAACTTGGCAGATCCCAAGATGTATGGGTTTTGATCATGTATTCCAAATTTCAGGCAAATCTGTCAAATGGTTGCAAAGTTATTAAGGTGCAACATTTGTGGTTTAACATGTAAATTGCTCCTCAACCCTAACTATGCCACTACAATATATATATACATATATTGTACTTTCCTCCCCTGAACTGACCATCCCTCTCAGTACCCCCCCCAGAAACATAACAGTGACACTGAGGGTGCCGAATTTCCCAGTGTCACAATCGGCATCTCTGTCCTGTTTTTGGTTTTTACTTTCTTTTTACCTGTAACAAGAAAACCATCTATCAATGTCTTTTGTACCATTACAGTCACCCCACCTGACCCTGTCACACAGCACCCACCTCCTATAAAATTCAGGCAGTTATCTTGGTTTATTCCTTCTCCTCCTGTTAATCAAAGGCATTACATCCAACCTTTCATTTAAGCCAGGGGTAATATACCGCCCAATCTGGATGGTCCAAAGTGCTTCGCTGTCAAGAAAAAGTGTTTTTTAATCACCTCCCCTCTTTCCCAAGGTTACTTTCTATACACCACAGAACTTAATGCTATGTACTTCTGGATCATTCACACTCAGGATGTGGGAGGCTAGGGCATTTCTTACATCTCCCTTTCCTATTGCCCTCATGTGTTCTCCCAACCTGGTTTTAAAATTGCTATCAGTTTTGCCCACATAAAAGGCTGAACAATTACATTTTGCTAGATAGACTACATGGGTGGAATCACAATTGATAACATTTCTTATTTCAAAATGTCTAGTGGTATTTGATGTATAGAAGTAAGTAGTCTTATCTATCACATCGCAATATTTACATCTACCGCATCTAAATGTTCTATGCAGTGATGTTGGTAGCCATGTTTTATCCTATTGTTCAGTATGTGGCTGATAGCTGTGGGATAACATACTGCCTAAATTCTTAGTTCTTCTATGACTGAATCTGGGAGGTGTAGAGCAGGAATTTCCTAATATTGCCTCTGAACTAATTATGCCCCAATTCTTAGTTATAATCTGTCTAATCCCTGCAGATCTATTGGTGTACGTTGTAACAAAATTGGTCTTCTGCTTTGTTTTTGGTCATCAGTTCACTCCTAAGCATATTACTGACTACGTTTTCTGCATGGTCAAGGACTTCAGGTTCGTAGCCTCTCTTCTGGAACCTGGTATGTATAGCCCCCTTCTATCTCTGGTAATCCTCCTCTGCACTGCAGTTCCTTTTTACCCTCATGTATTGGGATTTACAGTAGGTTTGTTCTTAACTACGTATGTGGGGTGGCAGATGGTGGCATACAGAACTGTATTTCTGTCTGTTTCTTTGCGGAAGAGGTCTGCTTTTACAGTGCCATCCTCTTGCTTTAAAATAGTTAAATCAAGGAAATGCACCTCTGTGGCACTTACATGTGCTGTAAAACTCAGATTACCATTTGTATCTTCCATCCATTTGATTAAATTTGCCAACTCTTCCCTCTCCCCTTTCCGCACCAACAATATGTCATCTATAAAATGCCTCGAGAGATCTATCCCATGGTAAAAAGGATTAGTCTCGGGGCTACAGACTCTTGTTCTTTCCCAATAACCAAGATACAAGTTAGCATAATTGGGGGCAAAATAGCCCCATAGCTGTACCTTTAATCTGCAGAAAGTGTTGGTCCTGAAACATGAAGGCACTGTATTCCAGAACCAGCAGGGCACACTTACTCTAAAAGTCAACAAGACCTGGATCATAATCAGTATATGATTCCAGCCAGTAACGCATTGCATGTATACCATCTTTATTTGGTATGTTTATATAGAGTGCCTCTATATTTAATGACACCATGTACCATTCTGCTTCCAGTTGCATGTCATCCAACAAGCCTAAAAATCTGTGTGGTATCTTTTAGCTATGAGGGTAGTTTCACTACTATATCCCTAATGTGATCATCTACAAACTGTGACAATAGCTCAAATAAAATATCAATTTCAGACACTATAGGCCTGCCAGGCAGTGCACAAAGATTTTTGTGCACCTTAGGCAAGGTGTAGAAGCAGGCCTACACAGGGTGCTGTATAGTTAGAATGTCGTATTCATTCTTCGTTATTACCCCCTCATCAAATGCTGTATTCAAAAAATTACCAGTTCTATTTTTAAACAATTGGTGGGGTCTGGTTTTAATAACAAGTAATGTTCACCATTCTCCAACTGTCTGTTGCAATTCTTGATGTATTTTTCAGTATCCAGATGTACCACTGCTTCTCCTTTATCTGCTTTCTTCATAGTAATAGATTTATCCTCCTGTAAATTCTTTAGAGTGATTCTCTGTTCTTTTGGAAGGTTGTTATACTTTTCACTTTTCTGCTGCAGAAACTGTTTGATTTCATGTTCACACACTCTTTCAAAGGTTGAAACACTGTGGTCATATGGAGGGTAGAATACAGACTGCAGTTTGAAGACAGAATTCAGACAGTCATATCTATGCATCAGGTGATTGGATGGTCCTTTTATATCAACTGATGTTTCCTGTGTCATGCATTCCATAGAATAAGTTGATATGTCCGTGGTTTCTTCCAAAATTGATGTTTCCTCTCCAACCCACACACACGCAAGCAGGGGAAGGGCCAAGGCAACACAACCAATCAGAGACAACCAACATCAAGTAACAGGAAGAACATAGAACTCTCTAAACATACTACAGGAGACATCCATCATCATGGTTCACTAACTGCATGAATGCTGCTGCCATCCCAGTGCCTTGGGATACACACACATGCTGGGCAACCATGGGCGATGCCCCACAGTGTGTGCTGTTGTGGTACAAAGATCAATAACAAGAACTAAGAACAGGCTCATGTTACAATAGTTAACAAATTAAGAAACACGATATATGTTTTTTTTACATATCTATACTGAAACTGACAGTTTTCATCACCCTCCCAATACCCATTGATTACATTTGTTTCTTTCAGAGTTACTTTGTCCTAATAACAAATAGTAGGAATAATAAGAGTAATTTTGGTAGTACAGTTCACAAGTAGCACATGAGAACAACTGTGGTGACATCCAAAACTAACCATTATGTGTTGTTAATAAGCATTTTCAGGTAAACCACTGTGATGCTTTGCCTATCTACTTGTTATTATAAGCCAGATAAAGTAGAGATCTATAGAGATACTGTAGCAAGGGGTTAATGCTGTACCTAGAGGGGTGGATTAATACCACCACATTATTTCCATCCCCAAATTCCCTATATGTTATGTGATCTGCTATTGCCGATACCACCTGCCTTCTTTCTGGCCCTAAAGATAAAACTAAGGGTATTTGTTTTGGGGATGGAACCAGACAAAAATACAATGGCCGACCCTGCAGCTCCATTGGTCTGATGGAGGCTTTACCTCCCAAACCTTCACCTCTTTCTTCAGTGTCTGGTGGTCCATCAAGCAGTCCTCTCTTTGCAATCTGACCTCTTGCTCCCCCAAACAAATTGGCTGTCACTGAAGATGTCTCAGTGCAAAATATTAACACCTATAGTACTGGTGTTTCCTGACAGACAGCTCCCCAAATCTTCTTCTTCTTCTCAATGTACTACCCATGGCTGTGACTCACAAATGCCTAAGCACCATTTAAAGGCAGTACATAGGCATTCCCACAGCCAAATGCCACAGGGCAGTGCCCTGTGTAGCCCTGGTGGTATTTACCTATGGGCATGTTAGCACCCTAGGCAAGGTATCCCTGGCTGGCCACAAGCCACTGTGCCTGGGGTGGGTTGCGGGCATGCCAGCGGTGTGCTCTGTGGTGGCATCCATTCATGACTGCACTGCATGCCAGTTGGGGCTTCATCCTCTTCATGGGGGGATGGAGGCATAGCCATTGTGCCCCCCACCTGGTGCCACTGTTGGCAAAGTCATAGCATTGTCAGCCCCTCCTCCATGCTGCCTCAGCCCCATGGACCACAGGAGGGACTGGGGAGGCCATCCAGGTACCTATTCAGTGCCTCCATGTGGACCCAGTCCACAGGTCCAAAGAACTCCTGCACTGCAAGGGGCTGGAGATTCACTAGCAGACTAGGTATGTGCATCCCACTGGTTGCCCACCAGTGTCCACCGATCTGCCCCTACAAACTAGTGCACCTTTTGAGAGGGTCCACAGAAGGGAAGCATGCAGTGGATGGTGAAAATGAATGCTGGTCACCATGCACCCATCCCTGGGTGCAGAGCTGTGTGGGTGGGTTTTATCCATTTCATGTGGGTAACCTGCCCCTTCATGAATCTTGGCCCTTATGAGAAGATATGGCTTTGGCTCCTCATGCTACTTGAGTAGATGTTGCCTTTCTCCAGATTCTGACCCTTGTTGCAAAACCCTCAGTTGGAAATTGGAGGACAACCTGTGGACTGGCTGCTGTGGAAATGCAGAGGCATTCTCACAGTAGTGGACCTCTGCCATGAAATCACAGGTGTCTACTACTCCTGTTCAGAACTTAGATATAAAGGTGGGAACATGCACCTCCCTTTGTGGTGGAATCTCTACCTGAGAAACCTGCTCAGGGTTCAGCTTACTCCCAGTATAAGAAAGTTGTGATGGGCAATGGAGTCATAACTCTCAACCTCTTGCCTCATGAATCAGGGACAAGGCTTAAACATATCAGGGACAAAGACCCAAAATCAGGGACATAGCATAAAAATTGTAGTATTCACTCAGAAAGCTGATAAAGTAAGGGGATTTGCATTAAGATGCATCTTCTGAAGAAGAACAAGTCTGCAAATTTAATGTTTGGCATTATTTTGTGATTTTAATCCCTACAGTTCTGTCAAAAAAAACATAAAATATTTTGAGGGACAAAGGAAAATTCTGAGGCAAAATCAGGGACATCCCTGAAAATCAGGGACAGTTGAGAGGCATGACTGGAGTACATGTTCTTTTCACAATCTTCAGCCTTCCCAGAGGAACTGGCATTAAATCCTGAATATAGAAGTATGGGAGGGGGGCCTTTAGTATAAAAAGACTCTGCTCCACAGATCAGTTAAAATGATTTATTTTCTTTATCTTACTCTATGTTTCACTCCTTATTTGAGCTTGCTTAGAGGGTAATTAAGTAATTCTTCGTATATTTTTACCTGTTAATATATAATGTATACACATTTTAAAACAATTGATTTAGTTATTTGCTTATTCCAATTGTTTACTCTAACAAAATAATGTTTCACAGTTCATATTCACCATTCAATTGCATTTAGTCTGTGGCTTTTTCCAAAAACTTTTCTTTTCCTCATGTACTTTTTATAGTACAGCACTACACCATGCCATCATTTTTAACACAGGGAGAAATTTTGTCCTAAAACAACAGAAACAGGGCAGCTGTGAGCAATTATGTCTCTTTAAGTTATGCCTCTCTTAAGCATACCATTTTACTACTGCTTAAATCACATAAGACTGACACTTTATAAAGGAAGAAAGCAACACAAATTTTGACCTTTAGATTGCATACCTTTTTTTTCTTTAACTCTGTTTTAATTGGCTCTGTTTTTTTATCTCTGTAAAAAAAGAATATTTGGACAGTTTATTTTACTTGACCCATTTTGTACAGTGCTTGCTCAAAGTTTGTAAATCTTTTCAATTTTGAGATCCAATTGCAAGTTTTGATGCTCACCTATTGCTTTAGAGGGCTTTCAAATAAGGCCTCTCTTAATGTTTCCGTCCAATGGACATGCATGCTCCCAAAATGACTGAGCAGCTCCTTCTTGCTGTTGTTTTCTCCTTCCCTCTTGAGCCTGTTTGTATATTCCCACGGCATGACATGATGATGTCATACACAAGCTAGTGCACATGTGCAGGTTCAGTAAAAGCCAAGCCATAGCTTCTATGTGTAACTCATAGTCAGGGTATACAAACAGGATCCTTCTGCTTATTTTGAGGCATAAATCAAGGGATCTTTTTCCAACATTCTATTACCATATGGTGCAAATCTCTTTAGATGTTTTTACAATTATAAATCCCAATGTTTGATGATGTTATTTTACAGCCCTCATGTTCATAAGGGGTACATATGGGAGCATAAAGCAGGAGGTGAAGTGTGCTGACAGAAAGTCAGTCTATTACAATGTGTTACAAATCTCTATTAGAATTCTTATAATCATAAATCCAGACATGTAAGAATGTTATATTACAGGCCTAACATTCATAGCGGGTGTACATGGAGGCATAAAGCAGGAGGTTAAATGTACTGACAAAGGTCACCTGCTAATGTTTTCAATTTAGCAACATGAATTTATTATTCTTTAAAACTATTAACTAATAATGTAGCCAAATTTAGATTTTATTTATTTAGAAAATATTCCAAAATGAATCTTTTACCCTCATATTTACATATAGGCATATATTAATGTTTTATTTCCACAGAGTTTTCACACATCACATTTTGAGATACCTTATATCTTCACCTTATGTGTTATCCTCCATTATGCACCACAGCTCAATGACTCCTAGGTCTGCTCTTAAAACATAAAAGTTGTTATATGTTTATATTTTTTTCTTCTTCAATTATTTGCCTGCCAGTTAGTCTTCACATTCATTCCAACTGTCTGGTTGAGAGTATGCATGTTAAAAATCCATTTCATTTCTGCATTTAGTAATTTATTCCTGAAACTCCCTCCCCTTTCTGGGGGGTTAAACTTTCTCTAAGTCCCAGAATCTTAATGAGGCTCCAGTATGTCCACTATTATTGAAGTATACAGTCACAGGTGAATCCGGGTCCCTATTTCTGATGAAGTATTCTACTAGTTTGTCCTACATAAATAAGATCACATGGACACTGTGTTAAATAAACTGCACCCTCTGTGCTACATGAAATATGTTGTTTTATGTAAAGTGTTCTCCTGTATGTGGATGAACTGATCCCTACTTTTAATTTAAGTGACAGAAACCTCACTGATGTAGAACAGAGAGTGCTAAGCCTTGGCTTGTCTTTTTCTCTGACTCAGCCAGTAAATTTGTTTCATTAGGAAGTAGATTTGCAGAAGTTCATCAGGAACTTAAAACTGAGTAATCTACCTGAACTAGACCCTACAGGAAGAGAGCATAATTATCAACAGCAAATTAAACAGAAACTCAATGTAAAATCAAAATACAATCCACCTTCTGGAAGAAATCATAGAATAGAGGCTTTTTGTAAAATAGTAGCGACAGATAGTATGACCCTGTTTAAACAGAAGCAGGATCTAAATCCAAAAAGTAGCAATCTAACGAGATCAGAAAAAGCTGCATTAGCAGGCTTAAAGGAAGATGACAACATTGTAATAAAATGTGCAGATAAGGTCTGCATAGTGATACAAAATAGGATGGACTATAAGAACATGTGTCTAAAACTTATAAACAATACAGAACACTATGAGCAATTAACACAGGACCCCACAAGAAATATAACAATCCAAGCTGACACACTTTTGGAAGAATATTCAATAATGGGATGGATGGAACCATGGGAGACAGAGATGTTAAAAACAGAATATCCAAGATTGTATACTTTTTATGAAATACTAAAAATTCATAAATATCCAAATAACCCCCTGGAAGACCGATAGTACCTGGAATAGGATACATTTTTGAATCCTTTCCCAGATACTTCAACTTTCATTTACAGCCACTTATAGAAAAATAGCAGCCTATGTTAGAGATACTACTGATACGCTATTAAAGCTTGAAAAATGTCAGAAAGAGGGATTCAATAACAAGTAATTATAGTGACTTTTGATGTCTCTGAACCATATACATCAATACCACATTCAGAAGGCGTTGAATGTATTGGGGAACTGTTAGATGAAAGGGGCAGGCATGCAAAACCATCTACAAGAATTTTATAGGAGATGGCAGAATTTATTCTGCAGAATAACTGTTTTGAATTTGATAATAAATTTTATTTTCAAAAGAAAGGTACAGCAATGGGGTCAACCATGCCCCCTGCCTATGCAAATGTATGCATGAACAGATTTGAAAAACAATATATATTCAATGTGGAGACAAACAGATTTCATCAGAATATTATGGTCTGGTTACGCTTAATATAGGACATTTTTATGTTATGGCAATGAAATAACAAACATTACTGATATTTTTTCAGGAACTTAACACCAAAAATGGGAATCTAAAAATGTATCATGAATTATAATACAGTCACTGTCTCTTATTTAGATTTAAACATCTTTATTGAACATGGTAAAATTGAGAGTTCATTATACAGGAGACACACAGATAGGAACACGGTTCTACATAATAGACGTTTTCCCAAAAACAAGCTAAAAAATAGCATAAAATATGCACAATTAACTAAAGTTAAAAGAAATTTCAGTCAGGAACAAGATGTAATGAAAGAGATGAATAGCATGATCAGCAGGTTTAAAACACGTGGGTACCAGACATGGACATTTAAAGAAGCAGAGAACAAAATAAAAACTAGAAACTGAGACGATCTGTTGGAAAAAACAAACACAAAGTAAGGAAGACCAGAGAATGGTATTTTCTACAAAATTCAATCATAAAATGGGGAGCATTAGAAAAATAATAAATAAACACTAGTATCTGGTAACAATGGACAACAAACTGATCAAAAAGTTACAACAAAAACCTATTGTAGTAGCTAAGAAAGTAAGAAACCTGAAGGATAAATTGGTCCAATCACAATACAGGAAACCAGAAAAACAGGGATGACAGCTGCTACTTGGACCATTAAGTCCAGGTATGGTACCATGTGGAAAATGTGCTGTACGCAACCGCACATCTGAAAAACAATGCTACTGTACATTCATCCACATACAGGAGAAAACTTTAACATAAAATAACATATTTCATGTAGCACAGAGGGTGTAGTTTATTTAATACAGTCTCCATGTGACCTTATTTATGTCAGACAAACTAGTATAATGCTTAAAACCAGAATTTTAGAACATAAAAGAGACATCAAAAATAGGGACCCGGATTCACCTGTGACTGTACACTTCAATAATAGTGGACATACTGGAGCCTCATTAAGATTCTGGGACTTAGAGAAAGTTTAACCCCCAGAAAGGGGAGGAAGTTTCAGGAATAAATTACTAAATGCAGAAATGAAATGGATTTTTAACATGCATACTCTAAACCAGACAGTTGGAATGAATGTGGAGACCAACTGGCAGGCATGTCACTGAGGAAGAAAAAAATATAAACATATAACAACTTTTATGTTTTAAGAGCAGACCTAGGATTCATTGAGTTGTGGAACATAATGGAGGATAACAAATAAGGTGAAAATATAAGGTGTCTCAAAATTTGATATATGAAAACGTTGTAGAAATAAAACATTAATATATGCCTAAATGTAAATATAAGGGTAAAAGATTAATTTGGTAATATTTTCTAAATAAATAAAATTAAATTTGGCTACATTTTTAGTTAATCATTTTAAATACTAGTAAATTTGTGTAGCTAAATTGAAAAAATTAGCAGGTGACCTTTGTCGGTACATTTGATCTCCTGCTTTATGCCTCCATGTGCACCCCCTTGGAATGTTAGGCCTGTAGTATAACATTCTTAAATGTCTGGATTTATGACTATAAGAATTCTAAAAGAGATTTGTAACACATTGTAATAGATTGACCTTCTGTCAGCACACTTGACCTCCCGCTTCATACCTCCATATGTACCCCCTATGAACATAAGGGCTATAAAATAACATAACCAAACATTGGGATTTATAATTGTAAGAACTTCTAAAGAGATTTGCACCATATGGTAATAGAATGTTGGAAAAAGATCCCTTGATTTATGCCTCAAAATAAGCAGAAGGAGCCTGTTTGTATACCCTGACTATTTGTTACACATAGAAGCTATGACTTGGCTTTTGCTGAGCCTGAACATGTGCAGTAGCTTGTGCATGACATCATTATGTCGCACCACAGGAATATACAAACAGGCTCAAGAGGGAAGGAAAAATCAACAGCAAGGAGAAGGAGCTGCTCAGCCATTTTGGGAACATGCATGTCATAGGAAGGAAACATTAAGAGAGGTGTTATTCTAAAGCGATCTAAAGCAATCTGTGAGCATCAAAACGTGCAATTGGATCTGTAAAATTAAATTATTTATAAACTTTGAGCAAGCACGGTACAAAATAGGACAAGTAAAATAAATTGTCCAAACATTGTTTTTTTACAGAGATAAAAAACAGAGCTAATTAAAACAGAGCTAAAATGAAAAAAGGCAAGATACCTAAAGGTAAACATTTTTGTTGCTTTCTTCATTTAAAAAGTGTCAGGCTTATGTGATTTAAGCAGTAGTAAAATGATATTTAAGAGAGGCATAACCTAAAGGGACATAATTGCTCACAGCTGCCCTGTTTCTGTTGTCTTAGGATAAAATTTCTCCTTTTGTTAAAAAAGAAGGCATGACGTGGTACAGTACTATAAAAAGTACTTGAGGAAAAGAAAAGTTTTTGAAAAAAGTTATCACAGCCTAAATGCAATTGAATGGTGAATATGAACTGTGAAACATTATTTTGTTAGAGTAAACAATTGGAATAACTAAATGAATTGTTTCAAAATGTTTATAAATTATATATTAAGAGGTAAAAACACAGAGAATTACATAATTACCCCATGAACAAGATCAAATAAGGAGTGAAATGTAGGGGAAGATAAAGAAAAATAAAGGAATTTTAACTGATCTGTGGAACAGAATCTTTTTATACTAACCCCCCCCACATACTTCTATATACAGGATTTTCACCTCACTCCCACCTTGTACCTTCCTCCACAGAACTCCTTGGATCATTGATTGAGAACAGTCCCCTCATCTGCACACATGACTGCATCCTTAGCAAGGCTTCAAACCAGATCTATACCAGCTGTCTGTTCTGCAGCTCCACTGGAGTAGTGGGGGAAAGAGTTTGACATCACAATCGCACAAGCAAACTGGGACACTGTGAGGACCCATGCACATCATGCAAACAGGGAACTACAAGTGAGGGCACTGCAGTTTAAGATTTGTCATAGGACACATAGAACCCCACCATCACTCTATCAAATGGGACTTCTACACCCAGTAACTGCTGGAGATGCCCATCTCACCAAGCTTACCTCAAATGTATACTGTGGTTTTATCCTGCTCTGGACCAATACTGGGGAGTAGCATGGGCTGACTGAATCAAAGTGGTATCCCTTTTAGGTGTCAGAAACACTAAACTTGTTCTTTTTAGGATCCCTGTGACACAACCTCCTCCTCAGCTACAAAATAGGTTAAATGGACCATCATTTCATTTTCTGTAGTTAAACATTTTCTGTGGAGCGGATGAAGAGACTCCGACCCTCCAACCGGCAAAGAGTTAGAAAATTTGCTTGCTTAAACTGCAAAATATGAGTGTCTCTCTCATGTTTCCCAGCACTAACCTGAAAAGTATTTTGCCATATGGAGATTTACCTGGATTCTCAACAGCCCCTTACATGCCCTCCTCATATGTGAAAGTCACAAAAGTTATGGCTTAATGCCCTTGTTTCTGTTCATTTGTGGCCCAAGCCCCTTCCTCTTGCTTTGATGTATGTATCCTGTTCTGGGGACTGCCAGCTATATGCTGCACTTCTGCATTATTAACCCCCCCCCATGACCCTGCACCCTATGTGATCACCAGTGATGCTGATTTCACTCTTCAGATCTAGACCCTGGTTCCATCCTGTTCCCTGTTAGGTATGCTGCTAATAGACTTACACATAGTTATAACCATAGTCCATACTTGTAAGCCATTAGATACATATGTTCTTACCCAGGATATTTATGGATTAGTAGTGTCGCCCACCTGAAACAGCAGCAAAGAGTTTGATTTGTTGTCTGCACACTTGAGTGATAATATGTATATTCTCAAGTGTACCTTCCAGTTTATACCTTTATTGATTACTGAAGGAGTGTGTAAACCTTAGATTATGAAATAAGGCAAGGACAATTTTTGTTTCTGGAGAACTTTATTACCATGTTTGTATTACTGTCACAACATTATCTGTAACTGTAATCCTATTAAAGTTATTAAGCTGCAAATCATGTCTCTATATAACCTTCATGGTCCCTTGCTGCACAAAATGTGTGTTATAAGTGTGTTGTGTAATGATGAAAATTAAAAATATAAAAAAAAACTTTTATTGCAAAAATAGTGTGTAAAAATGTATCAGAATGTGTGGAAGTGCCTGCCACTCCTTTAGAGTTAGGACCCATTACAAAGAACCTTCCAAGGTACTTTGTAAAGCCCCATGAGTATTATGGCCATTGGTATCTTTTGCGAGGACCACACAGTTTTGAGGCAGTACAGTGCAGTAGTAGCAGTAGTAGTGGCAAATTGTATTCATTGATAACACTAATAAGGCAATTCCCATTGGGCTAACATATATTTTCAAGGTACACCCTTTGGCATAAATCGTTTTACAAAGGAAAAGGCACTATTTAATTCACAGGGACAAGCACTCTAATAAATAATTACTTTTGAGATTGATAACTTATGTATAGAAACATCATGTCTCTGCATAGCAAGTTAAATACTTGTTTGTCATATACAATAGGCAGTACAGATGTGCATCAAAGAATTACAGTTTAACCAATTCCAGTTCTTGGACAATATGTTTGTGGTAGGGTAGCCTGTAGGCCAAACCAATCTTTGATTTTCTTCCATGACAGTGGATTATCTTGCAACCTCAGATTTCTTAGAATGTTATTCCAAACTTGGGGACCCAAGTAATAAAAAGAGAATCTTCCTAAGTTTGTTAATTTTAATGGAACATCAGATTCAATACTATTAGATAATTTCAACCCAACCTTTGGGAACTTTTAAAAATAGATTATCACATATATAATCAGTAACCAACCTCTTATAACATTAAAACATTACTCTTGCTATATGTAACTGTCTTCTGACTCCCAAGTGTTACTAATTCGGTTCTTTATACATAATACAATGATGTGTAGATGGTGGGGTGACAAGGATGAATCCAGCAAAGTGGTTATATAATACATAAATTTTGGCAAGCTCCGTCTGCATTGTCCTGACCTTCAGAACATCTCCATAATTAGAAACAGGAACAATCATTGAGTTAACCACTTTGGGCCCGATTCTAGAAGGGTGGCACAACTTGCCGCTGAATGCAACTTGCACCACCAGCAACTGTGGCATTGACCCTGTGCCCTATTCTAGTAGGGGCAGGGTCTCCGCTGCAAAGTCCTGTGACTTGCACCATGCGACAAGTTATGCTGCACAGAGGGCATACCTGGCCAGCATGTCATAACCCACTGCTGCAGGGCACAAGTGCATCCCCCTGCCCAGCAAGCCACAATAGCTACAACACAGGGCAGCCCATAATCCCTACCCCCACACCTCCAGTATGTGCTCCGCAGGGCTGACCACACCAAGTGGCCCCAGAAACCCCCATACATGCCCCACAGGGTTGCCCACCCACCTGACCCTGACTCCCTGTGTGAGCAATGCCCCACAGGGTGTCCCATACCCCAGCCCCCTGAATCCCCAGTGTAATGCACCCCACAGTACGGCTCTGACATCCCCACACCCGTACGTGCCCTGACACCCCAAGTTGCTGGCCACATATCTGGCAAATATCCCAAGAAGCCCTGGTAGTCTAGTGGCCACCGCCTGGATCAATGTAGAATAGTTAAATAACTCAGCCATTGCCCTGGTAGTCTAGTGCCCCCCCAATCAATGTAGAATATTTAAATAACTCCCTCATTGCCCTGGTAGTGTAGTGCCCCCCCGATCAATGTAGAATAGTTAAATAACTCCCCCATTGCCATGGTAGTCTAGTGGCCCCCACTATCAATGTAGAATATTTAAATAACTCCCCCATTGCCCTGGTAGTTTAGTGGCTCCCCCAATCAATGTAGAATATTTAAATAAGTCCCCCATTGCCTTGGTAGTCTAGTGGCCCCCTGCCCCCCACCCAGCCATGCCAGCCCACCCAGCACCCCCCACCCATCCCCATCCAGTGACTGGCACAGCCCACATCTCACCTCCATGGCTAGCCACCGACTAAGTGCTGTAGAGTGCTCCTGTAAAGACACACTCAGATATTAATTTATGAGAGAGTCTTTGCAGGGCACTCTGTCTCAGTCAGCGGCTGGCCATGGAGGTGAGTCAGGCTGTTCATATCACTTGAGGACAGGTGGGGGTGCTGAAGTCGGGCTTGGCATGACTAAGCAGGGGCCACTCAGGCTACCAGGGACATGGTGGTGTTAATTTGTTTTATTACAATGCTTGGGCAGGCACACTTAGACTACCAGGGCAATGGGAGTTATTTAGATATCCTACATTGATTAGGGGCCACAAAACCTTAGGCAATGGGGAGTATTGAGTATTCTTCATTGATGGGGCCACAGACTATCAGGGCTTCTCAAGATAGTTGCTGCATATGGGGCCGGTGACTCAGGTGGTCGGGCACACACGGGTTGGGGATGACAGCGCCACCCTGCGGGCACATTACACCAGAGATTTGAAGGGATGGGGGTATGGGATGCCCTGTGAGGCATGGTTAACACAGGAGTCTGGGAGGCGGGCGGGCAGCCCTGGGCCAGTTACTGGGTGGGGGTATGGGGGCATGTATCCAACAGGGAATCGGGCTGGGTGTACACTTCCCATTGGGGCACCAACACAGGAGGTCTGGGCATGTGGAGGAGGGCTCATTGCCTGTGTCTACAGGACCCTTGGAGGAGGCTGTAAGTTACACCAGCTAAATGTAGGTGTAACTTATATTGCTGGTTCTCCTCCGGGGGTTCTTGTAGAATCCCGACAGTGGGGACTTTGTGACTGCCCTTCTAGAATGGGGCACAACTGCTGCCATAAACCCCCTAGTGCCATGGTGCAGGGGGTCTATTGTGCAACTGCTGGCATAACTGCTGTTTGACGCAAGTGGCCTGTGCCATGTCACAGGCCACATTGTAGAATCACGGACGATGCAACTGCTGGCGTAAGTTGCTACATACGCAATTCTACTTGGCGCAACTGCTGTTATGTCAGGTGTAACTCTTCTAGAATCTGGCCCTCTAAGTCTGGATTGTAGTGGTTATTCTCCCCTTATTTTATTTACAGCACCTCATTTTTGTCCCAATCTCTTGATTAGACTGTTAACATGTGTGTTCCATTAGCAGTGATTATCCACTCAAATTCCTAAGTACTTATATGCCTCAGCATGTTGCAAGTTAGTCCCTTCCCTCATAACTATATTTAACATATCTCCATCTTTGGTTCTTTTCTTTTGTTTAAACAACATTACTTAAGATTTATTTGTATTCATGACCAGTTTATGTTCTGTGGAAAAAAAAAAGCTGCAATGTGTCAAATGCCCTTTCTGGTTTGTTTTGAATTTGTGTCACACATTTACCCTTAGAAAAAATAACGGTATTGTCTGCATATATATCAAAACTTATTTCTGAGTCTGTGAATGAAAGATTATTCATATAAATATTAAACAGCATTGGTCCCAGCATTGATCCCTGTGATAATATTGATTTGGTTCCTTTTGACTTAGAATAACATTGTCCCAGACACACCATTTGCTTATGCCCTACTAGGTAATGCTGAAACCACGCTGTGCTTTTGGGTGACATACCCATGGCGGATAGCCTATTAAGTGAAATTTAATGGTTTAATGTGTCAAATGCTTTTGACAAGTTTACAAACATAGCACCTGCCATGAGTCTGTCCTCCAAAGCATGTTGGACATCCCCAACTACCTTCAACAGGACTGTTTGGATACTATGTATTTCTCCAAAACTGGATTGGTTAGAACCAATTAAGTTATTCTCATTTAGAAAAGAGTTTAACCATTTTGCCACTAGTTTCACAAACATTTTTGAAAGAATTGGAAGCAACAAAATGGGTCTATAATTTACTGTTTCTTTGTTATAGCCTGACTTAAATGTAGGAATGACCTTTGCCTCTTTCCAAGCATCAGGATACTCATCAGTATTTAAAGACATATTAAACTGGGGAGGCAGTATAGCGCTGTGGTTTAAGGCTCTGAGCTGCAAATCTGGAGACCTGGGTTTGAATCCCACAGCCTCCACTTGCATACTGTGTGACCATGAGCAAGTCACTTAATTTCCCTGTGCTCCCAGGTTGCACCTGTAAATAAGCTTTCAGCTTAGTGTGCCACTCCTGGAAAAACAATTAAAAAAAAAACAAAGCAATAATAGGTGTGGAACATTTCAGAAGCTTGCTTGTCATCCTATATAATCATACTGATTTAGTTACATCTATTTTTAATAGTTCAAATATTACTGCACCCATTTCTAAATTCTGGAATTTGAATGGTTTCAATAAGTCTGGTCATATTAAGTTTAATAATACAATACAAGCCTTCTCCAGAGTGATTTGTCTTACATTCTGTGGTTAGAGATGTGCTGAAGTTTTAATTCACCAGCAAATTTCCAGTGAAATTAACCAACTTCACCTCTGTGGAGCAATCCGCAAAGTTTTACCATCATCTAGCAAATTCGCCTATGTAACTTCATTGGTGACCCTCATGGTAACTTCACCACTGAGACATTCAGGAAGATTTGGTGAACTTTTCCGATCACCACTTCGTCGGTAACTTCACCACTGAGACAGTGAGGAGAAGTCTGTTCAAAATGAGGTGACTGCCTGGTGGTAAACAAGTGCTTGAGGTCACATGAAAACAACTCCTGCAGGTCACCTGCTACTCTTCTATGTAGTGACTCATCCTTAGTTTTACTTTGCAGTCTGAGCTAATTTCTTCACCTTTCTTTTGCTTGTTGTATATCTTATTTTTACTTTACAGTTTGTGGGTCTTAGTTTCGTTGTTCTCTATACCTGTTATTTTCTTATTATTGAATACTTTTATTTATGCCATTTTTCGCATCTTTTAGTGTGTTTTTTTTTCTCTTTTTACTCTGTGTTTCTTTTGTGTTTAAAATGAGTGGGACTGGGAGAGGTCAGAAGGAAAGGTAGGTACAGGCAGCAAAGGGGAGACATGATTTTCACCTCAAGAGGACCTTGTCTTTGACAGTGGAAGTAGGAGGATACAGCAGTATCACCCAACCCCACCACAGTGCAGCAGTTCCAGCAACAGGATGAGGCAAGGGCACCATCACCATTAACTGCTAATGCAGCCCAGTCAGCTGTTGTATGACCACCATCACCACCACCACCTGTGCACCACTAGGAGGAGAAGATGCAGCCAGGGCCATCTTGCTCCTCTCCTCATTGGCAGCAGCCAAAGTCCCTTGTCTGGGACTTTTCTAAAAGTGATCCCACCAACAGTGTGGTCACCTTCAAACTGTACCACACTGTTGTTCAGTGTGGGAAATGTGTGAAGTCATCTGGGGACAGGTGGGCAGCACACACACCTTCAAGTGAGGTACTGCAAAGAGTGGGAGGAGCATGTGTAAAAGAATGTTGGTGAGTGGGGTGTAGGCGATTCCACTCCTACTGCTTCTTCTGTGCCAGGCTGGGGGGAAGAGATATAAATATGTTGTGCAGGTACAGGAGAGGGGGGACAGAAAGGACTGAGAGAAGGACCTGTAGTCACAGTCAGAGTTAGGTGCTGCGAAGGAGGACACCTGAGAGACCAGTCTCAGGTTCTCCTCTCACATTCACCCATGTAGAAGTAGAACAGCACCACAAGGAGGTAGAGAAGCTCTCCTGGCAAATTGTGGGGATGAAGGTGCTCTTGGAGGTGGTTTGCCCGAATGTAGAAGTGGTGGTGCACCCTCTGTCCCCAGGCCATAGCCCTCCAACCCCGTTGTTGTCTTTCATCTTTGTCTTTTACCCTTTCTTAAATCCAACAAATAAAAAAAAAGCTTAAAAAGGGAAAAAAATCCTCTATCCAACTTATTTCTCTGTTTGTATTTCTTTATTTCTGTTGCTGATGCACTGTACCATCCTAAAAATGAAAAAAAAGAAAAAACTTAAAAGGAAAAAAAAATTCTTCATCCATCTTTATTTCTCTGTCTGTATTTCTTGATGTCTGCTGCTAATGCTTTGTTCTGTCTATTGAAACTCTTCTGTAATCTTCCTTTCAAAAGAAACAATTGACTTTAACGCTATTGTCTTTCTTGTGTAACTACACAGTCCTTAGACTGTCACTAAAATTGTTCTCAGCTACTGCTGCCACATGGTACTGTGCTGTGAGCCACTGCCCTCAACACTGTTCTTTATGCATTTTGTGTTAGTTGTGTATTAATCACAAACAATAGATATTACTTCCCAGGATTTGCCTCAAGTGTCCAGCACTCAAGCACTTTAGTACATATGATTGCCATACACAATATATACATTTCTGACTTATGGACTTTCTCTCCCAAACCAGAAATCAGTAATACTGGACTTGTAACAAACTGCTGGTGCTGGTGGTGCTGCTACTATGCTGTTTAAGTCACCATCTTGGACAGTCTACATGTTCATGTTGTCAAGCACTTTTGTACACACAACTGCCAAGCACACTATATAAATTTCTAGCTTCTGGCAAATCTCTCCCAAACCAAAAATCAGTAATGCTGGACTGGTAATAAACAGCTGGTGCTGCCACAGCTACTATTAAATGCTGTTTCAGTCTCCCACTTGGACAGGCTGTGTTGTCATTTTGCCAAGCACTTTAGTATGCTTTGCTGCCAAGCACAATATATAAACTTCTCACTTCTGGAAATTCTCCCCCAGACCAAAAATCACTAATGCTGGCAATAAACTGCTGGTGCTGCTGCTGTAACTATGCTGTTTAAGTCACCCACTTGATCGGTCTGTGTAGTCAAATACTTTAGTACACACAACTGCCAAGCACAATATATACATTTCTCACTTCTGGAAACTTTCTGAAAGCTAAATAATACAAACTCTGGTCAGAGCCGATATGGCTGTGGAGAGCTTTTGGGATGTTTCACCCATTATTTCTAATGAATTTGCACAATGCAGATCTGCTGAGAGGCAGTTTCAATGTAGTCTTCCTTTTACACATATTTACAATGTATTTATCTAGAATATGCCTGCTGATTGCTATATATTTAGCCTGGATAGTTCACAGAAGAAATGGCATCTTATGTTTGGGTGGCGGAGCACAGGCAGTAGGATGCTGGAATGTGTCATACATAAGCACGAGCTGTGTGTGGGCGATAACACCCAGCGGCCATTCACTTTAGACGCCAGCATGCAGGACCATCATCCCGGTGCCATTGCACTGCTCAGTGTGGGTGACAGCCGATGCTGTACCCACTCACACAGGTCCCGGAGCAGGCATGTTACAGCTGACCTCCCATTAATTTGTACAATTAGGGAACCATAGATGCACTATCCATAGTCTGGAGCATACACTGCAAATAGCATTGCATGATACCACACCCGATGGCACCCAGGATACCTCAGCATTCTGGAGGATGGCATGTTACACAGGGGAATGGGGAGAGTGTAGGCCTGCAGTGGTGTATGAAAGCAGGAAGATACAGCATCGATAAGGCATGCATTGGAGGTATGTCAGTTCCCTCTTACAGTTTGCCAGGGACATACACATGACTGCATACACTAGTGGGTCCACAGCTTGCATAGTGCCCCAATGCATGGTACAGCCAATTGAGTCATTCCAAAATGCAGGTCCCTGGCCTGGGTCCAGTGCAGTTGGTGGCTGGCCATGGCAGGATGTGGAGGGTAGTGCCAGTCTCCACAACAGGTTGCGTAATGGGGAAGCGGGGGTGTCTACATACCAAGACAGTGGGTGGGAGTCCTTTGTGCTATGGATATGGACCATGGTTTCCTCTGGTATGATTGAGTCAAGGGGAGCCCTACACTATGGAGCTCTTTGTGGCTGGAGTTGGATTGATCGGGGATGGGAGGGGTACCTCTAGTCTGCCATGGCTGCCAGGCTGCTGAGCACCTGGGTGCACTTCCACAGCCCACCTGTGGGTGGCTGGCTGGGTAAGGCCAGCTATTCATGGTCTAACTGTGGACCACACTGCTCTGGACTGCGAGCAGTGCATTCCCACTGAGTCTGCCAGAGCATGGCTTATGCATGGGAACACACCCTTGACTTGCACGGCATACTATTTTTGTGCACCCTGTCCCATTCCCTTGCAGCCGGCACATCCTGCACATTTGAATATCATGCTGCGGTACATTGTTGGGGTTGTGCAGCACATCTCCCTTTTCTGCCAGGATGTGCAGCACATCTCCTTTGAATATGTCAGCCCTGGACTAGGCTACCCTGAAGAAATACATTTTCAAAATGGTAAAATCATGACCCCACTGAAAACAAGATATTGCATCTAATCCTGGACAGCATGAATAAATGCAGTGCAAAAATTTCCTATGACAATGAGATGTAGCATCTCCCTCTGCTATTCAGCATACAAAATATAGAATAAGAAATATTTAAAGGAAATCTACTCTAAACTGCCCACCCACCCTCCCCATCAGCACCCATCACCCACCACCCCCACAAACATAACAGTGACACTGGGGGTGCCCAATCATTTAGTGTCATGATTCAGAATTGTACATCCTTTTTTTTTTAACCTGTGGGAAAAAAGTTTATTATTGTCTTTTGTGTCACTTACTGTCCATTCACCAGACCCTCCCACTCAGTACCCACCCCCAATGCCCTTACTTACCCACCAGGATTCCAATGCCGTCATCTTCTGTGGACTGCAGACACGTCTTCACTCTTCAAAGCTGGACCACGAACTGAAGAAATAATGTATTTCAATGGAGGGTTGAACTTAGTGGCATAGCTTGGCCATTTTTGGCCCAAATTATCAACATTCCATTTTTGGGACCCCACCTTATGAACAATTGTACTTATATTAGGCAAATCTGTCATAAAATGTAATTTTGTGGTCCCTGGCAAAATCACCCTTCATGCAGGAACTGAACATTTTCTCTGCACTTGTTCATGAGGTGGGGGCATAACAAGGCTATGCTGAAAATCTGGTGTAAAAACATTAAAAAGCAACAAAATTATGAGCCTACATTGAGGTTTGCGAAAGCAGGCTTGTAACTTTGGTAATTTTCAATATTTAGATCCCAAATTTACAACACAGGCATTTCTTTACTGCACCTCATGACTGTGACAGCTGCCATTTTTCAAATCCTGGCCAAAATGTTTTTACTCCCAGAAAGGTGATTTTTCGGTCCCTGCGAGAAAACACCTTTCAGGCAGGAGTTCAATGTTTTCTGTGCCCTTGTTCATAAGGAGCTGTCATAAGAAGGTTATGTTGAAAATTTGTTGTAGAAATATTAAAAACAAGGTTTTGAGGCTACATTGAATTTTGCAAACACAGACTCATAAGTGTGGTTATTTTCAATATTTTTACCCCAAATTTTCAACATAGCCATTTTTTTACAGTACCTCATTAAGTGACAGCTGTAATAGTGTAGAGGGTGGAAGGACCATTTAAGGAGGCTCTGTTGGGGAACCTTAGAGTGTCCCCATTCGGACTGGTCCTGAAAAAACTACCTGGAGAGTTCCGGGTGAAACACCATTTGTCCTTACCCAAGGATGAACTGGTGAATGACTATATCACAGAAGAAGACATTAAGGTTACATACACCACCTTAGAGGAGGCAGTGCAGCTGATCAGGGCAACCCAGAGGGCTTGGCTGGTAAAGACAGATACAGAAGTGGCATTCCGGCTGCTACCAGTCAAGCCCACAGACTGGGACTTACTAGGATGTAATGTAGAGGATGATTGTTACTTCGGCAAGGCCATGCCCGTGCTTGTGCAACATTTGTGTTATTTTGCAGTTGGCTTCAATGGATTTTTCAGCACAGATACGGGTATAAATCAGCCATTCACTATCTAGACGACGTCCTATTGATAGGTAGGGGGAAAGCGGAGACCGAGCATATGTTGGCATGTTTCCAAGAACTTTGTCAGGAACTGGAGGTCCTTCTAGCCCCTGACAAGGTAGAAGGGCATAGACAGATTGTGGAATTCCTGGGCATAGAAATAGATGCAGAAGAAGAGCTCTTCCACCTGCCAAGAGAAAAAGTAGAGAGGCTGGGACAACTGCTGCAAGCCACTAGTTGTACAGGAAGATGGATCCAGTTACAACAAGTGCAACAACTGATGGGGCATTTAAATTTCACCTGTAGAGTGATAGGACCTGTGCAGGCATTCACACGGCAACTAGCCAGGGTAACAAAGGGGGCTAAGAAGCCACATCATTAGATTGATACATCTAAGGGAACCAGAGCTGATTTAGAGATGTGGGAGAATTTCCTGAAATAATTGAATGGGAAAGTCTTCTGGCAGGAGGACTGGGTGCTTAATACAGATCTAGAGTTGTACACCGATGCAACTGGGGGTTTAGGCTTGGGGGTTTGCTTTAGGGGAAAATGGTTTTTAAAAGCATTGCTGGAAGATTGGAAAGCAGCTGGTCTGATTAAGAATACTACCCTGCTGGAGATTTTGCCTATATGGGTCAGCACACTGCTGTGGGGAGAGGAATTAAGGAACCAGAAAGTCTCCTTCTGGTGTGACAATAGAGCAGTAATAGAGGTGCTGAACAAAAGGGGAGCCATGTCTGTGACAGTCATGAGAGTTTTATGGCAGATGGTGTTGCAGGGACTTAGGCTGAACATTTCAGTTAGGGCTAGGCACATTGAGGGGGCACAGAATGATGTAGCCGACAGTGTTTTCTGTCTGCAGCTGGACAGATTCCAGGCCATCGCTCCAAGTGCAGATGTGCAGAGGATGTCACTTCCAACATTCATTTGGGAAATTGGCTGGAGGGAGCCAAGTTGCTCTTCCATAACTCCTGGTTGAATAGGACCTTAAAGGCATATGAAGGGTCTTGATGAGTTTATCAGGCCTTCAGAGAGGGACAAAAGATGGAGGTAAGTGGAACAGTAACGGAAGATCAATTAGGCAAATCCATCATACATGAGTAGCAGAAAGAGATAGCTCACATGCAACAGTGGGGGTGCATTTGTCCAACATTGGCTTAATTTGCACTATTAAAGGGTGGGGTGATCACACAAAAAAGCATGTTGGTAAGTAAGGTGATGCAAGGGTGGCTAAGGGTCAGAGGGAGGGTAGGCGATACCATAAGGCCGATTTCTGAAGAGATATTAGAGCGCTTGGTGAAAGCGATGCCCCAATTCTGCAGATCATAGGATGAATCCATACTATTTGCCTCTATATATTCAGTGAAGTGGCATGGGTCTTTTCAGTATAACCAACTGACAGTGATTTTGACAGCAAGGTCCCCTACAGTGACTACAGCGCCATGCCGCTGAAGGGAACCCGCTGGAACTTGGCACTGTCTGTCAGGGGTCCTGCACCCCCCCAAATCAGCTTCAACTCAGGTTGATAATCCTAAGTCAGGGGTGCAGGGCAGCCCCTCCGTGCGTGTTTCAGGTGAAGCTCCCAGAAAAACACTAGTGGAACTGAAACCGCAGCCGACTGCAAAATGCGGCCCACCTGCAGGTTTCGCTGTTGGGGTGTTGGATAAATATTTTGTCAAACACTCATCATGGATCCAGGCTTTTTGATTAAGCAAGGTAGTGGGGTACAGTGAGGGGGACAGTTTAAGGGGCTTACATTGAGAAGATGAGACCTGGGCCAAAGGAATTATAAAGCTACTGATTAGAAGGTCAAAGATGGATCAGACAGGGCAGGGGGCCAAGGAAGTACTGAGACAACATCAGAATGTAAACATTTTCCCTATTCAAGCACTGTGGGTGTACATTGCAGTTCAGGGGAAGAGGACCAGTTTGCTGTTTAAACATGGAGATGGGAAAGCGGTCATGGGTATGCAAGTGGTTGCTGTATTAAAGAAGGGCATTGAATTCTAGGGGAAGATCCTAAAGTTTTCTTCGCACTCTTTCCATATTGGGGCAGCTTCAGTAGCCACATCCAAAGGGGGATCACTGGATGATTTAATTTCACTCGGCCGCTGGGCCTCCAGCTGTTATAAAAGATATGTGAGACCATTACACGATTGATATTTTAATGGTGTTTCTTTTCTCTTTTTCAGGTGTAAGTATAATAAACAAAACAAAAAAGATAAAGTGGAAAATAATCTGGGGGGGTAGGAGCAGGATTAATTCTCATGCTTATTTTGTCATCAACAGGGAAAATGAGGAGCTTAGTGATCTAGATTTGAGGGCACTCATTCATATTCTGGGCAGAGAGGACAGCAGCAAGAAGACTGGGGGGCTGGCAACTGCACCAAGATCCCAGGCAGTGTTCACTAAGATGGAGAGGAATCAGAGGCATGAGATGGGCACAGCTGCTACTGGTGCTAAGGGAGATGAGGAAGACACACCCAGAGCCGGATATTCTAATCATTCACCTGGGTGGAAATGGCATTGGGTCCAGGCCATGGCTGGACATTTTCTATGGCATTAAGCATGACATTACAAAAATAAAACAATGGCTGCCTGGGACCACCTTAGTATGGTCAGACATTGTGCCCAGATGGGTTTGGAGGTATGTCCACAGCCACAGGGCTGTAGATAGAGCCAAGAAGAGAATGAATCAAAGGGCAGGGGAATGATTTGTAAATATGGAGGGAGTGTGATTAGGAGGGGAACTGAAGAGAGGGATGAAAAATTTTACAGCGGTGATGGGGTTCATCTGTTAGGGTTGGGGAATGATGTGTTTAACAGAGGGATAGATGATTGTATTGTGGGACAGAGGAAGGAGGAACCCTGATAGGGGGGTAGACCTGCCATCCTTCATGAGCTGGAGGCAGGCTAGTGGAAGGCATAAAAATGGGGGGGTGAGGAAGGGGGGAGCAAAGGGGGGGACAGGCAGACACAGTAGGCCCTAAATACAGAAAATGAAGAACGGCACTAGTGTACACTAGTACCCAGAGAAGAAAATAGGAGGAGGAGAGTGGTCCCACAGTTGTACATCTGGGGGAAGAAAAGGAAAAAGAAGATAACAAGTGTATCCCAGGTGCTGTATGCCAGTGGAATACCATCCTTGCCTGTTGTCTCTGGTACAGGTTAAGGGGCCTGGGTCCTACTACTGTGACAGTTGGGGGTTTGTTCCCAAAGATATAGAAAATAACGTGGTGCCTCCACCCAGAGAAAGTTACTAGTTGGTCAGGTATACATTTGGTGGGGGGGAGGGGGCGTGGCCAAGCCTTGAGCCAGGATGGTAGCTTAGACTCAGAGCTCCATGAACTTTGGGATTAATCTGGCAGCATCCTGCATATGGGTGCACCACTAAAGAGAAAGAGGTCACTTAAAAAGCTGAGAAACATTTCTACATCAACAATACAAATTTTGGTTGTGAGTTTCTCTTCCATAAACTGGACTTACCTCACTTTGTCAGCTGCAATGGTAGGCCCGAAGGATGGCATCCTTCTCTCACCCACCCGGAGATCCACTGTGAACAGAACAATGTTTGCCCAGCTTCTGACCCAAATGACCACTGCCATCAATGCCACTACACAAACCTTGCACAGTATCAAGACGCGGCTATTCCAATCCAAGAGGTGGATTGTATTCCATGAAGTCACCCTACAAGAATTAACGGCCACGATGCGGAACCAGGCCCAAACTATCCACTTTCTACAAGATAAAGTTGGTAATCTGGAAAACTGCAGCAGGCGAAACAACTTGCGGTTTGTAGGGTTTCCAGAGGGAGCTGAGCAAAAAGATCCTATTTTATTTCTTCATAAGACTCTCCCTCAACTTCTTGGGTGCTTGGCAGGCACAGCGTTCCAAACTGAAAGAGACCACAACTTGCTTGCTCCCCCTCCACGACCCGGAGAATGACTGCTGGCTCATTTTTTTAGATTTCTGGCAAAAAGTGTCTGTGGCGGCGGCTGCCAGAAACTTGGTCAACTAACCTGGCAGGGGAACAGGGTGCAAATCTATCAAGACTTCGAGGGAACTTTTGGAGTGGCATAAACAATATTCTGAAGCCCGTAGGCTGATGCACAAGCTCAATATCTATTTTCTTCGATACCCCTTGACTATGCGGGTGATTCACAACAGATCTCCCCTCATGTTTGCTTCACCAGAAAACCTCATGGACTTCCTTCGGAAATCTTATCCTGCCAAGTTTACAGGGCCTAATATGTGAGGGACGACTGAGTACTCACCTCATGAAGGAGATATCTGGCCCCGTGGATCTTTGCAGCCTAGTTCAACCTTCTTCCCTGAAGTGCAAGTTTCTGATGCATCTCTGCTGCCCAGATCCAAAAAGCATCACCCCTCCCACAGGCATATGAGGAGGCAACATCCAGCGGACTGTGTGAGAGCATCCAGCTCAGAACAAGAAGCTGATCCTAATGCGGTAGGGGAATCTAGTTTGCAGGCCTTTTTCTCTCCAAATTGTTATGAGCTGCTTCAACAGACTGCTCTTGAAGCTCTGGTGCCAATAGAGATCGATCCAGCTCAGCCCAGAGGACCAATGCAATAAAGCCCTCTATCGCTGGACAAGTCTTGGGCTACTGTCGCAGCATTCAGCCTAGCCCCTGCTCCCAGGATTCTGGTTACCAGCTGTCCTCCCAGTCCCACACAGAACAATGCAGCCCATAGCCATCAACTATCAGACAGCACCAGTGACAATCAGGCTAACTTAACCCGAGGCCTGCAGCTAAGTACTTCTGACTGGGTTTTGCTAGTGAGGGGAGGTAGTGTTGGAGAAGTGGGTTCATGGTTTTTATCCCTAGGGATTATCTATGTAGATTTATCCCTTTGACTCACTCACCTCCCTGATCTCCCTGGGTAGAGATGTTAATGTGTCTATTGTCAAACTCCTTGAAGCAGCTACTTTACTTTTGTACTGGAGACTACCAGGTATCTCCCTGGGCTGGCTTTGGCACATGCAGCACTGAACATTTGAATACTGGTATAAATGTGATTATGGGACTGATGCTATTGTAGTTAGTTTTCTGGCAAACACTTCAGATAGGTAGCATAGAGAAATGTGTCATGATCTTTCTGCTGTTTTTCTGTTACTAATTGTGTGGGGAGTTTGGCATGGGGAATCTTTCCTGCCCCTTATACCATGCTTTGGTAATATTATTGCTGGCAGATCACTCTGGAGTCTCTGTGTTGAATTCCTATTCAGGACTCCTTGGCATCCAGCTATTCTACCTTCCCCTAATAATGGTATCCCTAATGGATCATGACCTGCATCAGGAGCCTAGCTGCAGCTTGTATGACGTAGTCTCTACAACCATTTTATGTATAAGCTTTCACCTGTCATATTTTCAACCATTCCCCTCCATAACAATCCACAATTATGGTGACTTCCACTATGTGCCCCATAGGTAGATCGCCTCTGCTGGCACCCTCAAGGGGTAGGGGCTCCTTTCCTGTGATTAGGACACTGGCCTGTGAGATACTTCTCTGACCTCCCCAATGATGGCAGCTAAATATAACAATTGATCAGTGCTGTCAATTCCCAGAGTTTGTATGGGGATCGAATGGACCTCTCTGCACAGGGGGGTGTGGCCAGAGTTCACTCCTCTGCAGGAGACAGAGGTAGTCTTGTGGGATCACCTGCCGGCTGTATGCCTCTATGCATCTTAGCGACTTTGATCTTGCTGTATATTTTAAATATGTTTGGGATGTTCCCACATAGTTGGGCTAATAACCCTAATGTGTTTTGTGTGTTTGGCAAGAACCAGAGCGGGGAAGTGTAGACCTGTTTTTTATTAGGTATATATATTACAAGGTTGCAAAATGGTGCCTAGGGGGGATCATATGTCGGGTTGTGCCAGACCTCACCACAGCCTCTTCTTTCTTGGTATCGGTATTCCATTCACTCTCTCAGTTCCCCACTAATGATCATGGGTGACATCCATGCCCACACCTGGAATGTTTGGGGTCTAAACACTCCAATAAAATGTAAACAGGTGTTATCCCACTTGAAGTGGCTGAGGTCTGGTCTTGCTTTCCTGCAAGAAACAAAATTAACCAAGAAGGACAATGATAAGCTCTGCAGGGACTGGGTGAGACAGGTCTTGTCCTCTTTTGCCCCGACGAGAAAATGCAGAGTGGCCATACTGCAGCACAAAAACCTTAAATGGACTGTAGTCCAGATCAAACATGATTCAGATGGGAAGCGGTTAATAGCCTTGGTAAACACCCCAGAAGGGCCATTAATCCTAGACAACATTTATGGCCCTAATAAAGATCACCCAGAGATTTTTCATGCTGTTGCCCAAGCCTTAGGCTCCTTAGCACAGTACTTTATCCCGATTGTCCTGGGAGGTGATTTTAACTTAGCCCAGGACCTGAACACAGATAGCAGCTCCACAAGTCCTGATCACCAGCTTAAAACCCAACTCTCCCTGTCTCAGCTTCTGACTGACCTGAGGATTCAGGATGCATGGCATATTCACCGCCCCAGGACAAGGACTATACATTTTTTCCCCTGTCCATAATACTCACAGCATACTTGATTATTAGTTAGTCTCACTGGACATTCTGCAAAGCTCCATTGGGGTGGAGATCCTCCCCATGGTTCAATTGAACCATCCTCCAGTCCACTTGCATATTCTGTGGGGCTCCAAGACTCCTACCACTCCTTCTTGAAGGCTGGACTCTTTGTTCTTAAGGGACCCTGACTTCCAACCCTGGCTCACAGCAGAAGTGGTGAATTTTCTTAGGGAGAATCCATCCTCAGATATGACCCCAGGTGTGACATGGGAGGCTGTCAAGGCTACTATCCAGAAATCAATCATGGGTTTTGCAGCCCATTGCAGGAGGCAAAGGAAGAAGTTCCTGAAATCACTTGAAGACCAATTAAAAGAATTGGAAGCTGAGTACAAAACAATCCCACACTTCAGCATCCTCTTCCCACTCGACCGTAACATTATCAGAGTGCATTTAGAAATTAATGATTTACTAGCTAGGAAAGCTGAGGTAGCCATCTTGCATTTAAAACATAAATATTGGGAAGGGGGAAGTGCTAGCTTATAGATTAGGGAAGCAGAGGGCTGAAAATCTCATTCTGGGCTTGTGTGACCCCACAGAACAAGCCCTTACTAAACCAGAAGAGATCAATGAAGTCATGGGTGGGTTCTATAAAAAGCTATATGCCTCTACTAGATCTATGGACCACCAGAAGGTATAAAACTTTTTTTTATCGTTCCTGCTTCTCCCCCAGCTTACCCCTCAGCAGGCCAACAGACTAGAGGAACACATTACTCTGACAGATGTGACAACTGCATTGTTTGCCCTAAATGGGGGGAAGAGCGGGGGGGGGGGATGGCTTTCCTCCAGAGCTTTGGCAGCTTGTCTCACCTCAAATAGCCCCACTGCTATGTTCAGTATTTAATCTATCCTTAACTACCAATTCTTTCCCACTCACCCTTCCAGAGGCTGCCATAACAGTTTTCCCTAAAAAAGGGAAGGACCCCACCCTCCCTTCCAGCTACCGCCCAATATCAATTATTAGAGACCTGTGAAATTCTTTTTATTTTTTATCATTTTTCTTTATATTTTTCTGGAATTTCTTGTATTTCTTTTTATGCATTGAAAATTTAGTTTTATTTCTTGTTATCACATTTACATTAATAAACTTCCTCAAAATGACCTTATACACACTAGAAATCACATTGTTAGTATACTACATTGCATTAAGCAGCATTACGCTATGGTCTTGCAAGGTTTTGTGACTGAAACAGTTCCACTGTTGCTCTTTTGTGGACCATCTCTGTGGTAACAACGGAGACTAAACAATAACTGCTGTAAGTATTTATTTAGATTTTGCCTGCCAAAAAGCAGTTTTTTTCACTTTAGTTGTTTGTTTTTTCATTTTATTCCTTTTATATGCTGAATTTCTTGCTATTTCTTTTTATACCTTGAATTTTTTGTTATACCTTGAATTTATTGTTATTTCTTTTTATACCTTAATTTCTTGTTACTTCTTGCTATTTCTTATTTAAGAAAAACACGGGTCTCTATCAATTATCAACTCAGATAAGAAAGTTCTTGCCAAAATATTAGCCACCCGATTGAATCCTCTTCTTCCTGCCCTCATACACCCCTCCCAGGTTGATTTTGTCCCAGAGCGCTATAGCAGAGATCATGTCCAGTCTATTATAAACATAATGCATCATGCTAAAGATAGTCCCACTCTAGCTGCAGCTGTAACCATTGATTTTGAAAAAGCCTTTGACATACTGGAGTGGGACTATCTCCAACTGGTGCAAGTGCAACTGGGCTTTGGGGAAAAATTCTAGATCTGGATTTCTGCTTTATACCAGGGACCTATGGTGTGGGTCCTGATGAACTCTATGCTTTTGGAACCCTTCCCTCTAAAGAGGGGCATACAACAAGGTTGCCCACCATCTCTGTTTTTGTTTGTTCTGGCAATAGAGCCTCTGGTGGTGGCTATCCATCAGCATACCAACATACAGGCGATCACTATTGGCAGCCAGACATATACTACATTTATGTATGCTGATGATCTCTTTGTCCTGTTCGCTGATCTAGAATCCTCCCTCCCAGCCCTGCTTGCTTTACTGGCAAATTTTGCTAATCATTCTGACCTAAAAATAAATTGCTCAAAAACAGAAGTGCTTCCCCTGTGCTTGGCTTGTACAAAAACTCTTGTGGCCCCATTTGGCCTGCACTGGTCCCCAGATTTCTTGGTGTACCTATGGATTCACTTGTCCTCAGACCTGACCAAAATATGGGACCTGAATCTCAAGCCTTTGTTTGCAGAGCTAAAAACTGAATGTGATAGATGGCGAACACTGCACCTTACATTTGCAGGGAAAATTTCTGCTCTCAAAACGACGTCGGCCCCCAAAATCTTGTATGTTATCTCCCATCTTCTTGTGTAAAAGAAGGAATTCCAGGTTGCCAAAAGCAGAAAAGTCAATATTATTGAGTCATCCATTAACACCAAGATAAATGTGAAAAATGAAAATGAATAGATGAAATCCACTTTCTATATATTAATGTAAAAAAACATCTTTATTAAGGTTTCTTCACAAAAAAAACGAAGGCAACAGTTTCGTTGTTAAACCACTTCATCAGGCCACTGTGTTGCTAAAATAAAAACATAGAAAACATTTTTATTGTATATTGGTATTAATTACCAGATGACAAAAGATCATTTGCACTTATAATGAATCATAATATGCAAGAAGGTGCTGTATTAACTTATATCATCTCAACAGTTACTATAATATCAAGAAAATATATAATTGGCTAATGTTTATATTATGCCTTGCTAATAGACAATGAGTATTTCATTTTAGAATATACAACTTCAAACTGATTAATGCACAATAATCATGACAAGTCCATGAGTATATAAGAATGCATGTTTACCTTAATTAGATAATGCTTATTTGCCAATTAAAGACTGAAGTCCTAATTTGACACACTACATCCATAGTGGTAAGCTGCCTGAGACACACTTATTTTCAATTAATTAATTAATAACCTGTTAAAACAGTCAGTGGGATATATTAATGCTACTCTACTTAAATTAATAGTAAGTAAGATACATTGACTTCATAAATGGCTATGGAAACATATTATTGAAGATTTTCTCTTTAGGGTGGTTTAACTGACACATTTCTTTCAAATTCCAATAAAAATGTTTTCCATGTTTTTATTTTAGCAACACAGTGGCCTGATGAAGTGGTTTAATCACGAAACTGTTGCCTTCATTGTTTGTGTAAAGAAACCTTAATAAAAATGTTTTTACATTAATATATAGAAAGTGGATTTCATCCATTCATTTTTATTTTTCACATTTATCTCCCATCTTCCTCTTCACTCTCCAGCTACATGGTATAGAGCAATTGACACTATCTTTAGTAAATTTGTCTGGGAGGGATTTAAGCCGTGGTATAGTAGGAACAAGTTGAGAGCCCACTGGAAAGCAGGGGGTTGGGGTCTACCCTGGATGGTAGGCTATAAATGGGCCTATTCTGCTGCTCACACATTGAAATGGTTCCTTCCTATCATTGAGGGCCGCTCCGCAGTTACTGTAGATGGAGTTAGCACTAGCCGAGATTCACTCCTTCCCAGTATTACTTTACAACCCACTCCCTAAAAGACTAGCCCAGCATCCTACCATAGCTTCAATGGTCGAATGTGGCATAAAATTCATAGAAGACTCTAGTCTAATCCTTGTCCCGTATCACACATACCCCTATGGGGAAATGGCCACCTTCAAGATGGTAATAAACCCCTGTACTGGCCCCATTGGGTAGAGGAAGGGGTTGTCACATTTGCAGATCTGTTGACGGCTGGGGGGAGCTTAAAATTCTTTTCAGGAAATAGATCAAGATTATAAGCTTAGCAAGACATGCTTTTGGCAATACCTACAACTCGGTACTTCCATGATGTCACATCTAAAACACAATGTAGTGAAAGGGAGCAGCTTGGCACCACTGAATAAATGGCTGGCTCTTCCCAAAGGGCAAGCCAGTTCAATCTACTCTAGCATCCAGGACAAACTGCCCTCCCAATCTAGGGAATCCAAAATCAAATGGTAAAAAGCACTTCAGCAGCCTATCACCAAGGCACAATGGAGACTTTGCTGGAAATACACCCATACACCCATATGGCAGATGCTAAAAGCAAACTCATCCAGAATAAAATTCTCCACCATTGTTACCAGACCCCTGCTGTGCTCTTTAAGTTTCAATTAGTTGACAGTAACCAATGTTGGAGGTGTCAGTCTGTGGTTGGTAACTTGTACCACATAATCTGGCAATGCCCTTTAATACAGCCCCTTCTGGACATCAATTGAGAGACTGACCACTCAAATTACTGGTTCCAGAATATATCTGGACCCTAAATTCTGGCTATTAGGACTCCCTGCTACGCTACCAAGGCTTAAACCACAGCAATTGTGCTGGCTTACACTTCTAGGTCTTCAGGCCAAATGGCTTATTTTGTGCCAATGGAGAACCACGGAGGTGCACACTATGTCGGAGCTACTTCATACGTTCTCAAGTATAGCTCCATTAGACCATTTATCCCCTATAGTGGCTAACATCCTCCACAAATATTATGCATGTTTTGACCCTTCCTCACATATTTGTTTCCTAGAACTGAGGTAGGGTGAAGTTGCTCTCGGAACACTTGGATTAATCATATTTGTCTACCCCTGTGGCTGACTGCTGTTGCCTGCTGCTTGCATCTCCTTCTCACCTTGTTCAACCTAGGTTAGGTTCTCTGTTGAATTTTCCCCTAGTGATCTGGTTCTTAAGGCCATTGGTCATACACTTCAGGTTGTGAAATTATACCCTGGTTCTGTTGCGTGTTTACTTACTCAGATAGTCAGACATATCACTGCATTTACAATTTGTCTGACCTAGTGGTGTTTTTCCTACTGTAACAAGTTCTTAGCTTATGCGTTTCAAACTATTACTATGTACTTTGTATCAATCTCTTGACCTGTGTTCTGTTTTGTATCTGTCTATTATCTGAGTCATGCTTTTTCTTCTTAGACATGTATATTGAGAAAATGTTCAATAAAAAGTATTAACATATAAAAAAGTATCCACTTGGTACAGCCCCACTGGGATTTTGTACCTAACCACCTCCCCAACCAACCACTCTGCACATTGAATCCCCAGTAACCTTGATCTACCACAAACCATAAACCTCTGCAATAGGCAAATGCAATGAACTTCACTAACATAGTAGTTTCAACAAACAAACTCACAGCTTTATTGGGGGAAGGGACTAGGGAAGGGATACTAGGACAAAGGATGGCTGTGAAAGAAAATAATTTTTGTGAAATATTTAGCAACAATAACCATTTGGACCCACAAGCCAAACCTACCCCCACTGGTACCAGTGCTTGGTCTCTGAAAGAGCTGTGGTGGATCACATGTCAAAGTTCTCCAGCCCGTAATGGGTAAAAATAACAAAAATGGGCTGGACAGGGATCACAGGGCATACTTGCAGTCCTGGGCCATTGTGGTGGAACAAGGCACCAAAAGGCAAACTGGGAGAGAACAGGGACAATTAAAGTAAGCCCCTAGAAGGGGGTTATAGAAGGAATATTGATTAAAGAAAAAGAATTAAGGAAAAATGATTGATAATGCAATGATGAATGTATATACATTTGGAAAGGGTTTATAAAATATGAGTATAAAAACTTGGTAATATTGTATTTAGAATGATGTTGATGGAAACGATAATGATGATGATGATGATGATGACAAGATGATCGGAAGAGACTGATTATGTAATAAAGTTTATTTGCCAATCTGTGTTCCCACAACAGGTTTCTGTTCTCAATTATTGGCTGGGGTCTCGGGGCCAGTGAGGTTTTCTATATTACAGGTCAAGCCCTGTTGTCCCCAGGGCTGTAGCCAATGAAGACTGGCACAGTGGCAGCAACAGCAAAAGGGAGGGGGCGGGGGAAGTGCAGAGTCACCTCATATGTGAGGTCACAAGAGAGCAAGGAACACAGAGGGGAAGAGAATGAAGATGATTGGCAACAGTGGGCTTTAGGGGGAGGGGTTAGAGTGGTTTAAAAAGCAGCTGCACTGGGTCCCTGACCTCACTTTTGCTTCTTTTAGAGTTATTTACCTCCCATCTGCCAAACTGAGAGGAACAGGAGGAAGAAAACAATGAGGCAGGCCAACCTAAAGGTGGATGGGTGGCTGGTATTTATAGTATAAAAGTTAGGTATGCCAGGACATACATGGGATGGCGAAGGTGGACAGTCGGAATATGTGGACAAAATGTGAAGGCATGCAAATGGGGGGAAAAAGGGGGGGAAGAGAAGGGGGGACAGGCAGACACAGAAGGCCCTAAATACAGAAAATGAAGAAGGGTGCTAATGCACACTAGTCCCAGAGAAGAAAAGAGTAGGAGAGTAGTCCCTCAGGTGTACATATGGGGGCAGAAAAGGAAAAAGAAGTTAACAAGGAACGTTGATTAAAGGGACACTGTCAACTCCCCTTAGGCCTCAAAGAGTCCCTTGTTTAAAAAGCACATTTTATGACTGCCAACATTCTGTAATGACTGCTGATGTAGCTGGTAGTTTGATTCTGATTCTTTTTTCTTTTAAAAAGTGAAAAACAGACTACCCACCATACTGGTGTTACCACACTCACACATGTTTGTTTACATTCCTTGATCAACTCCAACTGCATCTTTCCTGGACTTGGAAACACCCATAACACAGTCTAGCCCCTCACGATGCAGTGGGAGATTAGGAGGCTACTGCCTCATGAGTAATTGCACTGTTTGGATGTGTTTCTTATGTTCAGGAAGTATGCAGTAAGAACAGATCCAGGATTGTAAATAAAACTAAGTTGTTTATAAATATACATTATCATGCATTTCAGTTCTACTAAACAAGAAGACAGACAAAACAAACAGCAACATCAATGAGTTTTAGAGAAGGTAATCCATCATAAAATGTGGGTTTTTAATTAGAAATAATATGATGCAAAACAGGTTGACAGTGTCCCTTTAAAGAAAAAGAAAGAAAAATGATTGATAATGCAATGATGGATGTATATATGATTGGAAAGGACTGATAAAATATGAGTATAAAAGGTTGGGAATATTGTAAATAGAATAAAGGTGGGTAAAAGTCAGATAATCCGCTTTCACAGAACTTTCGTGAAAATTCAGATATTTTGTGGAATTTTCTGAACTTCCGCCAGTTGTGAGATCGGAATCTTCTGAATATGTTTGGCAGATTTTTGCCAGGTTCCACTGAATTTTTAGCTGAAATGTAGAATATAGCACATGAACTGCGGAATAACAATTCTGGGGAATCTTTTTCTACAGTTTTATGACATTATTCCTCAGTACATGTAATTATTCCACAGTTCAGTGATCAGTTCTGTAGATGTTTTTCTCCTCAGTTTAATACAATAATCTGCAGTTTATACATTTATTCCACCATTCGAAGTCAGAATTTCCATGAAAGTTGCTAATTAGTTTTCTGTAGTTTAGCGGAAGTGAAAATCTGACTTTCACAGAAATTCCGCTGGTGGAAGTTTATTTTTGAACACCTCTAAAACAGAATGATGTTGATGAAAAGGATGATGATGATGACAAGATGATTGGGAGAGACTGATCATATAATAAAGTTTGTTTGCCAATCTGGGCACCCACAATAGGTTTCTGTTCTCAATTATTGACTGCGGTCTGGGGGGACAATGTGACAGCTGTCATTTTTCAACTCCTGGCCTAAAAAATGTGTTTTTGAATTTTGAAAGGTGATTTTGCAGTCTCTGCATGAATTCACCCTTCAGCAAGGAGATGAACATTTTCTCTGCCCTTCTTCATGAGGCAGGGTCATAAGAAGGCTATGCCGAAACTTTGATGTAAATATAGTAGAAAATAATACACTTATGAGCCTATGTTACATTTTGCAAATGCAGGCTCATAATGTTGCTAATTTTAAATATTTGGACCCCAGTTTTGCAAAATACCCATTTCTTTACGGCACCTCATGGCAGTGACAGCTGTCATTTCTTAATTCCAGCCCAAAAGGTGTTTTTGCATTCCAAAAGATGATTTCACATCCCTGCGTGAAATTACCTTTCAGACAGGAGTTGAACATTTTCTTTGCACTTTTTCATGAGGTGGGGTCATAAGAACATAATCTTGACAATTTGGCAAAAAATATTACAAAGTTATGAGCCTGCATTCAAATTTACAAACACAGCCACCTAACATTCATAATACATAACTCACACAGTATACCATAATGCTCGTCCTACCCCAGGGCTTCTATAACAGTGGCAAACATCTGGCATTATACAATGGTGAGAAAGAATCTTGGACTGTGATTGGTCAGTCTGGGGCTGGACTCATGGCATTATCCCAGCATAACTCAACAGGTCTAGTCTCAGCACTGTGAATCTCTTGATGATTGTTTGGAGCTTATTCTCTTTTTTTGCATCTCCTCTTAAGAAATAAAAATATTTTTCCACATTAATAAAAACATTCTTTAAAATAATTTTTTTATTCTATATATAACAGCAAGCCATTGTATAATAGGAATAATGCACTCCAGGCTGTGTGTTATGCTGGGATAATGCCACGCCTGGGGCATTGGACGCACTCAGTCTGCAGCCTCTTGCCCAACCCCCCAGGTGTGGTGTTATCCCAGCATGACACAGACCCTGTCATGCATTATTCCTTTATTGTCAAATGCTTATTTCTTTCTGTTTTTCTATTGTGAGGTATTATCACTAGGGTGATGAAATCATGTTGCTACATAGGTCCAGACTGTACCTTTTGGGGGGAATATAGCAATTTTCACAACCAAGGAAGGTAAGTATTTTTTTATGGGGGGGTTAATTCAGAATAGTTTTGCAGATTTCAGACTGTTTTCTGCTAATGTTGCTCTAATTTCAGGTAATTTTCAACAGGTGGCTTTTGCAATGTTGTCCTGGCTAAGAAGATGGTGATGGCTTGATTGCTGGAACAGGAGACCTGTGAAGACAAGAGGATTATTTAGACTCTATTCAAGTATCTACTGTGGTGGTGGCCGCACAGTATAGCCATGGTCAACTCCACAGCTTCCCACACCTGTCACCTGTGAAGAAAAAAGAGAAATTATTTTGCCTCACTTGATCACTGAGGGGCAGCACAGTATAGCCATTGTTGATTCCCCATGTTACTATACCTATCACCTATGAAGAAAGAAGAGAAATTATTCTGCCTCACTTGTCCACTGTGGTGGACTCACAGTATAGCTGTTGTCAACTACCCGTCGTATTATTCCTGTTACCTTTGAAGAAAAAAGAGAGATTATTTTGACTCACTCAGACACTATGGTGGACATACAGTATAGACATTGTTGACTCCCTGTCTTATTATACCTCTCACCTGTGAAGGAACCAGAGAAATTATTTTGCTTGACATGACCATCGTGGTGGGTGCACACAGTATAGCCCTTGTCCACTCCCCACCTAACTATATCTTTCACCTGTGAATAAAAATGGCAGATTACTTAGCCTATGATTGGCCACTGTGGCAAACTGTACACCTGTGAAAAAGAAGAACAAAAAAATACAAAGAGAAAAAAAATTATCATAATGATGCTTACAGTTAAATTAGTGCTTCTGGTTGTTCAGTTTACTGGCTGATGTGTGCCACTGAGATGGTGCAGGAAGACTTCATGTAACTCCTGTCTGTTTTGTGAGAGCTGTATGGCTTTACGACTGCCTTTGCCAGTCATCCTTGTGAATAGTCATGAAACCTGCAGGGAAACAAAAGGAAAGAAAGAAAAACATGTTAAAGTCTTTCTGAGTAAGGTGTAAGTCCTTTTATCCTCTGCAAGGCTGAGGACTGGAGTCACCCACAACCGGTGAGGATAAGGACTGTGAACAACTTTGAAACTGACCTTACATCATCGCTGAAAAAGACAGGCCTTGGTGGAGATGAGGTCTTGTTGCCCTGATGAGCTCGCTGACTGGATGGTCAGCTTCAATATCCTGTCATACAGTTCCAGATTGGACTGTTGCAGTACAGTTGTGATGGTACCATCCCCAGTATCGATTCCGGATTCTCTGCAAAGTGTTTTTAGCTGCTCCACATGATGCAGATTGTCAATTTTTAATCCAGTAGTTATTATCTCATAGTAAACATTGCATTCATTTACAGTATATGAGTTTTAAGTCAGGGAGTTTTGAAACTGTACCATAGGATCAAGCCAAACAGTATTCCCTAGAGTGAGGACAATTTTTGCATCAGTGTGGAGGCGGTGGCCCGTGCTGTTTGTAGCTGTGTAGGACCCAAGCAGGCCAGAGGAGGGGGAGGTGGTGCTGTGTCTTGCTGGCTGAAGCAGGCATTGTCTCTAGACATCACATTCAGGTGGTGGAGGCAAGTAATTGATGAGGTGCAAGGAAACAGCAGCATAACAATTGGGGATAGGGAACAATAAAATGACAAAATAACTGAATTATGTGAATCGAAAAGGATTATACTGATAACAGGAAAAGAAGGGAAACTACACAACTTTTGTTAATGCTTCAAAATTGAGAAAGCCATCCTTACAGTCTTCCAGACTGGAGTTGTCACCAGATTGGAATTCTCTCTCCATTACTGCTTCATCAACCTCAGTAGTAGAAGACAATTTTCTAATGCTCACAACACCTTGCTCTTCATCTTCAAGAACACCACCACCTTCATGTGGTGTGAACATGGACATGATTGTCTTGTGCAGAATGTGCCCTACTTCATTTTAATAAATGTTAGCAAGCCAACGTTTTTTAGTGACAGATTGGTGCTCCTGTCCCACACAATGGCCTTAGCTGAACTGAATACATGCTCTACACTGACACTCAAGGGTGGGCAGCTGAGATATTTCTTTGCATCCAAGTTCAGTGCTGGCCACTCAGTGAACTTGCCGGTCCAGTATAGCAAGGGCTTGTCAGTGATAAGGTGCCTTGTGTCCACCAAATATGCATGCACAATGTGTTGCTCTGCCCGCAGTCCTGCTTTCTCATCAGCCTCCTTTTCCTCCTTTTCTTTTATGTCTTCAACTCTGACCTGATCTAATGCATCACAAATGGGATCTGGCATTTTCTCTTTTAACTTGCATGTCTTCTCAGCCCATTTCCCATGGAAGGTGGTGGTAGCAACACCTAGTGTCTGTGGAGTTTTATGTTGTGTCTTAAATAAATATGTCTTTAGCACCTGTGCCCCACATACCCTTCTTATTAGAAGATTGGTCAACTTTAGGACCTGCTGAATAATGGGCAAAGTTCAATCTCAATTCTGATTGGCTAAAATATTCAATTAGCTGATCTGGTATGAAACAACAGAGACCGGGAAATAACAAGTCCCTACCTCTGTTTCCTCATGTTGTTCTGAAAATCAATGGGCCATTAGAACTTTCAAATGGGTATCACCACCATGTTTTTTATTTCACTTAGCGAGCTAGAGACCTTTCCCCAAACCCAACTAAGAACTAGCAAAGTTAAAGACTAGTGCAAGTGATCACATAAGATTTCATTCACTCTGCCAACTTAAATAAAATGAATCTGTACGTCATAAATGTTTGATGATGATTTCCTGCTCGGCATCATTGCTGATGTCCTGCTAAATGCCTCTGCTAATGTTCTGATCACACACAGGACATACTGCATAATAAATAAGGGAAAATAAATGGCACCACTCAACTTCATATTAAAGCAGCATTACTAGATAATCAGGAAGGGATTATCAAAATTCTGATTTTTGGCTGGAAACAAGCAGCCATAGTTTGGGTTTACATATCTGTAAATATTTTATTCTAGAGATCTTTAGTTGTTTAGATATTTCAAATGTATTTCCATTGTCGTGGATCCACAGTAAATATGGCTGTTGCCTAATATGCAGCTGAACTCCCCCTTCACATTGCATCATGTATTTTGATTACTTCCATGTAGTGTTGCTCAGATGGATCCGGCCAAATCTGGATCCACAGGTATCTGCTCTTTTGCAGCAGGATAGTGGATCTGCCAGATATTTTCACTATCTGCCTATGGATTCAGCCATTGGATTCCTGGATGGATCCTGCATTATCCAACAGCTGGATCCAGGGATAACGTGGGATCCAACCCAGGATCTGATCTTTGTATTCAACTGGATCCTGGGACAGATTCGACTTGAATAATGCTGCCATCTGCCGGATCACTGGCAGATCCACGGCAGCACTATCCAAGCTACACTACCTCTATGGAACCCTGTGTTGCACATTTCCACTGTCCCTGTGTAGTGCTGCAAGTTATGTGCATTTGCGGTTGGCAGCAAAGTATTCCAATTCAACACTGCGGGTGGGAGAAATGTAAACAAAAACAGAGAAAAATGGAACAAATTATGGAGTGATAGTACGGCAAAAACAAGAAAAAATACCAGGTAAGTGCTCAACAGAGCACAGGAAACAAACCTGTAAAAGGTCCAATTTTTTTTTATCTTGTATGGCTGCTTTAAAATAATAAAAAAAAAATACTCCTAGCAGTCTGCCTCCTCTTCCCATCTCTTCATACTATGCTACTTGGAGACAAGTCATATCAGCACACAAGAAGTGACAGTTCCCATAACAGCTGCATCTTCTGAAGCACAACACATAAATAAATAAAACACGGGGAGAAAAAATGTCTGTAACTGTAAATGCATACAGTATAACAAAAGCCTTGTGTGTGTTGGCGGGGGGGGGGGAGTAACCATGACAGCAAACTCAAAAAAGTAAAACTACAGAAGCTCAACTAGATCAAAAGTCCTTAGTAAAGGTGGGAGAAAGTTTAAAATATTCCATGTTCACAGAACTTTAGGAGCTTCTGCCATTAGCGAAATTGGGTTCTTCTGCAGATTTTTGCTAGGTTCCATGGACATTTTACTGAACTGGGAAATAATACATATAAACTGTGGAATTTATTCCATCCATAGTTTAATTTATCATTTCATATCATAAATCCTAATACAGCTACCCCCAGTGGCCCCCTCTCCAATAAAACACCCTGTTGTCTAGTGTTCCCCCCCACCCACCAATCAGAGGTCCCATGTAAAAATAACACCCTAGGCTCACTGGAGTCTAGTGCCCCCCCCACCCATCAATTGTGGGGCCCAAGTAAAAAAAGAAATCCGTGGTGTCTAGTGGCCCTTGCACTCATTGATCGCAGGTCCCATGTAAAAAAAATCCTCTGATCTTTGGTGTTTAGTGGTTAACCCATACCCGCTGATCACGGGTCCCACGTAAAAAATCCTTCAGATCCCTGGTGTCTGGTGGCCCCTCACACCCACCTATCATGGGTCTCATGTAAAAAAACCAAAAACTCTGATTCCTGGTGTCTAGTGGCCCCCCCCCCGCACACACCAATCACTGGTCCCAGGTGAATGAAAAAACCTCTGCTCACTGGTGTCTAGTGGTCCCATCACCCACCGATCATGGCCCCAAAAAAGTTATAATTCTCTTGTGTCTTATGGACCCCCTTCCCTATATTGTACAAGCATGCACTCATTCATTGACAGTTCAATGGGCCACCAGCCATGAAGGAGAGAGGAGGGCTGTGCTGGTGGCCTGCTCGGGGTCTGGATGGGGGGAATAAGGTGGTGGCAGACTAACTGTCAAGGTCGGGGTTGGGGGGTCCACTAGACACCAGGGAATTGGGATTACCTTTTCTTTTACTGGGGATCAGGGATGGGGGGGGGGTCCACTAGATATTAGGTAATAGTGTGAATGGAGTGGGATGGAATCGATGGACTGACAGCTGATTTATTTTTTTTTTTTTTTAAGGTGATTCTAGATAGGGAGAGTGGTCCACTAGATACCAGGGAATTATAACTTTTTGGGGGTCCACAATCAGCTGGTGGGGGACCAGTAGACATCAGGGACTGGACATTTTATCTACATGGGACCTGCAGTCTGCGGGTTGGGGTTGCAGGTAGGCATAGTGGCTCCTGGTGCTGTACTCTGCCACAATAGCAAGAATCTGGGCATTCAGGTCATGGTAATGATGCCAGGGCTGTGGTGCCTCTGCCCCTGACACCAGCATCTCTGAACGGATGATGGTCAGATGCTCCTCCTCCCAGAGGCACTCTAGGAGGTACCAGATGCTGGGGTGGCATGCACAGACCCGGGTGTTAAAGGCCCCATACCAACCCTCCACTGCATTGCTCGTATGTGCCAGGCTCTGGACAGTCACCTCATAGCAGTTCCACTGCTCGATGAGGAAGCTGACAAGTTGGCACCCCGAGCACCTGGTGGGGTAACCTATCCAGTTGTCCTCCACATAGTCCTGCATGGGCTGGAGGACCTCCTCATTGGCGACCATATTCTTCCACTCCTGCAGCTCATCAAATACTGCTGGCACATCTGCTAGTGGGAGGAATGCCAGTGCCAGCAGCATCCGCACATGCAGGGCAAAGTCAGGGTCAGTGGAGTACTGTGCCAGGACATCCGGCAGCTGTTGAACCTTGCACCACAGGGCCTAGGAGTAATGAGAGAAACACCCCCTGATGCGGGCCTCTGGGAAAATTGTGCCAACCCCACACCAGCTGGCATGCTTGAAGTCCATCAGGACTGTGGCAGGTGCAATGCAGCTTCAGCTGGCCAAGCAAACAGACATAGGTCTGTGCCTGCCTGGAACATGCAAGGGCATAGATGGCTGGCAGGACCATACCGGACTGAATGGCATGGACAGTGTAGAGTTGTCTGAACAGGGTGGGGCATGCCCTGAATGTGCCATCCATGAACCAGTCCATACTGGTTGCCAGCTGCTGCAGACCACAGTCGGTGGCATTCACCACAATGCGGCCCCGCTCCCTCCCGCTGTCAGCTAGGAGGAAGCGGATTCCATCAGAGGCAAGGTTGCACTCCTCCGGGATTTCGAGGTCCCCTACCAATTGTGGGGTGGTAGACCAGCTCTGTGCCACATGCCGGACACATTGCACTGTCCATCGCAGCAGCCGCACTCCCAGAAGGCTACCAGCCAAGGCTGCAGGGATGCCCGATGTGCCAGCCATGACAATTTGTCCATCGTCCACCGCATCCTGTCCAGTTGCGTTCCAAGAACCCACCGCACGCCCATGTCGGCTGCATCAGGGGCATGACTGTGTAAAATTGTGTCTGATGGTACCACCTATGTGGACAAAGCTGATATACTAGAAAAGCTTAATGATCTCTTTGCCACTGCAGGGCTTGCCTTTGACACCTGACCTATCAGCAAACTTAGCCCGGCAAGAGACTACACTGTTGGCTTCACTGATAATCACAACCATAACCAACTCCATCCAACCCCCTTCAGCTTCCTCACAATTACGTTCAAGCAAGTGGAGGACCTCCTCCTTTCTCTGGATACAAAAAAGAGTGCAAGTGAAGATAATATTGAACCTTACTTCCTAAAACTTGGCCATACTTATCTGACCACCCCCATTACACACTTATTCAACACCTCTCTGATTCAAGGTGAGCTACCTGTCTTGTGGAAAACTGCCCACATCCTACCATTATTCAAGACTGGGGATCCAAGTGATCAGAACAATTACCGGCCTATTTCTATACTATCTGTCCTCTCTAAATTACTTGAAAAAATTGTCAACATCCAACTTAGAGAACATTTGGATTCACAAAAGTTGCTAAACCCGGCTCAGTCCGGCTTCAGAGTCAAACAAACCAAACAAACAAACCACCAGGCTGTTTTGGGGCTGGAGAGGTTTACCTGTGTCTGACTTGGATGTCTGGATTTTTCTCTGTTTGATTATCAGGGTATTTTCTCTGTCAAATTGTTGTGTAGGGTATCTTGCTGACAGGAAGGCACTCATTGCAGCAGTGGGTGAGAGCTTTTAGCTGATTGTTTTGTGAGGGCACAGTTTAGGCCCAACCCCTTCCCATCCCTCACCCACCCCTGGAAATAGTTCCTTTATACCTGAGGTTCTGACATCATTTCCTCAAGAGTGCAAGGTGCATATCACTGTCATATCCTCTCTAGCACACTGCACTGACAGTATAAGCATACACATTGTATAATATATATTTCTGTATAACAAACCAATCACACACACACACACACACACACACACACACAAAAAAAAAGTAGATAAACATGTAGGGAGTAGTGCAATGTACTGGCTGTGGGGCAGCAGTCTTCCGGGAGTCTTTCTGGAGGCTGAGATGCTGCCCTATTTGCAGACAACTCTCTGCCCTGAGGGAGGAAGTTGCCAGTCTTCAGGCCGCACTGGACAGCAGTAACGAACCCTTCCCCCAGGCCACACTGGACAGTAGGAAGGGAAACTCCCCCATTCAGTGAGCACTAGCGCCACCACCACTACCTCAGAGGTTGCGAAGAAAGCACAGCAGTTGGACCACAGTGGGCTCAGGGAAGGTGAGGATGGTGGAACAGAGGCACACCCAGTCAATTGTTCCACTCCACAATCCATACACCATTCTGGGAGCATAGCTCCCCTATGGATCACCACAGAAGACTGATGACAAATGTCACAGAGGAGGACCACAGGAAGGAGGCAGAGGACACCACAGGAAGGACAGCTCTGGTGGGGACTCAATTATTAGGGGTATAGAGCTGGGGGAGCAGGGAAAACTGAAGTAAGGTGCCTGCCTGGTGCCATGGCTTGGAGGGACAGGGCGCATCCTCAGGATCACGAGAACAGCTGCAAGGGAGTCTGAGCTGGACGTAATTGTCCACCTAGGGACAAATGACTAGCTCATCATGAGATTAGAGCAGTGCAGGAGGACATTGCAGAGTTGGGGAGGGGCCTAAGACAAGTAGCACACACAGTATCCTTCTCAGAGGTGCTGCCTGTCAAAGGCATGGGGGAGGCGAGGGTAATTAGCACCATGCAGTTTAATGAATGGTTGAAAAAATGGTGCAGAGCACAGGGGTTTGGCTTCATTGGGGACTGGGGTTCCACCTGGAGGGACACCAGCCTATACTGGCAGGATGGTCTGCATCTGTCCAGGAAGGGAACAAGTCTTTTGAGCAATCGGTTTAAATGCTTCATTTGCAAGCTTTTAAACTAGTCAAAGGGGGAGGCACTGACAAGCTGCAGGAAAATCCCAGCCTCTCCCTACAAAACAGGGTACTAAATGAGAAGACTGAGGTAGAAACGGTCAGTGGGGGATGCTGCAACAGAAGGTAAAGCCATCAAAAAATGGAGAGCAATGAGTACCAATGCCCGTAGTCTGGGTAACAAGCTTCCTGAATTAGTGGCCTTGATGGAGGAGGAACATCTGGATATCGTGGCAGTCACAGAAACATGGTACACACAAAACCATGACTGGGGCGTAAACATACCAGGATACACTATCTACAGGAGGGACAGGGAGGGTAAAGAGGAGGAGGTAGCTCTTTACATAAGGGAAGGAATAAAAGCAACAGAACAAAGGGTAAACAGGGAGGAGAAGAAGCACTGTGGGTAGAATTTGGAGACAGGCAATGGCACCACAATCCGCACAGGGGTTGTACAGACCCCCTTCTCAGGGAGGAAATGGACAAGGAAATGATAGAAGTATACTTAGAATGGCAGAAAAGGGGATATTGCTGATGGGTGATCTGAATATGCCAGATGTTAACTGGAGTGCAGTTGCAGCTGCCACTTTGAAGAGTGGAGTTATTCTAGATGTCCCTACAGGGCATGCCTTAGACAACTAGTATTGGAGCCCACTCGAGAGGAGCAATATTAGACTTGATTCTCTCAAATGGAGAAGGAGAGGATCACAGATGTAGAAGTGGGTAGCCATCTGGGAACTAGCGACCATCGAACAGTATGGTTCACAATAAACACAGCAATAGAGTCAAGCCATACAAAGACAAAAGTACTGGACTTTAGGAGGGCTGACTTTGCCAAAACAGGATGAGTGCCTAAGGAATGCACTAGCAAATGGGCAGGAAGGAGGGTGGAAGAACAATGGGGAATAATAAAACTGCCATCACAGAGAGTAAGAGCCTTTGTGTGAAGCAAATAAACAAAACAAAATGATGTAAGAAACCACTACGGTTCTCAAAGGAAGTGGCAGTGAAGGTTCAAGAGAAAAGAAAGCATTCAGGAAGTACAAGGAATCGCAGAAGGAGCAGGACAGACAACTGTATCAGTTAAAGCAAAAGGAGGCTGGGAAGGCAGTCAGAACAGCAAAGGCCCAAACCGAGGAAAAGATAGCCAACTCAGTTAAGAAGGAGATAAAACCTTTTATAGGTACATCAGGGAGAAGGAAGACCAAGGGAGGATAGTGAGGCTTAATAAAGGGGAGGGAGGGTGGGCAGAGGAGACTGTGAAAAGGCAGAGATACTAAACAAATATTTTGCTCAGTATTTACAAATGAGAGGGGAGGTACATAAAACAAACAGTAGAAACACTCTGGATGCAGAAGTTGATACCAGCCCATTTACAGAAGAAGGGTTATGAAAGAACTCTTAAAACTGAAGGTGGACAAAGCAATGGGGCCTGATGGGATTCATCCCAGAATTCTAAAGAACTAAGGGTAGAACTAGTGACACCACTGACTACCCTTTTTAACAAATCATGGGAGGATGGGTGGTACCGAGGACTGGAGGAGGGCAGATGTGATTCCCCTTCACAAAAGTGGGAGCAAGGCAGATGCAGGAAACTACAGACCTGTTAGTTTAACCTCAGTGATAGGGAAAATAATGGAATCACTTCTGAAGGAAAGAATTGTCGAAGTATCTAGAGGCCAGAGGGGCACAGGACCCTAGGCAGCATGGATTCACAGCGGGAAGGTCATGCCAGATGAATCTGGTGACCAAAGTAGTAGATCAGGGAGGGGCTGTGGACATGGCCTACCTAGACTTTAGCAAGGCATTTGACACAGTCCCACACAAAAGATTAAAATACAAGTTAGCCAGCCTGGGAGTGGGTCCCAAGATGACAGCCTGGGTAAAGAATTGGTTGGAGAATAGGACACAGAGAGTAATAGTAAATGGAGTCCACTCAGAAGAAAGGAGGGTTACTAGTGGAGTACCGCAGGGTTCAGTATTAGGACCCGGTCCTCTTCAATGTCTTTATAAGCGACATTGCAGAAGGACTGGAAGGAAAAGTATGTCTCTTTGTAGATGACACAAAGATCTGCAACAGAGTTGATGCACAGGGTGGGGTGGAAAGGATGAGAAGGGACTTGGCAAGGTTAGAGGAATGGTCAAATGTATGGCAGCTTAGATTCAATGCTAAGAAGTGCAAGGTAATGCACCTGGAAACAAAAACCCAGGGAAGAGTACACAATGGGGGTGAGATACTAACAACAACAAAAATGGAAAGGGACCTGGGGTAGTCATATCAGATGACCTAAAGGTGGGCAAGCAATGTGAGAGGGCAGCAAGGAGGGCTGGGGGATACTGGGATGCATAGGAGAGGCATCACCAGTAGAAAACAGGAAGTTATTATCCCTCTGTACAGACAGCTGGTGAGACCCCATCTGGAGTACTGTGTGCAGTTCTGGAGACCCAGTCTCCCATGAAGACATAGACAGGATGGAAGCTGTCAGGGGAGGCAACTAAAATGGTGCAGGGTCTGCACCAGAAGACATATGAAGAGAGCGAAAGGAACTTAATATGTACAGCCTCGAGGAAAGGAGGGAGGGGACATGATAGAAATGTTCAAGTACCTCAGGGAATCAACAAAGTCCAAGAGGGTAGCATCTTTCAAAAAAGTGTGCAAGAACAAGAGGGCACAATTTGAAGATGGGGGCGGCTCAGAGGTAATTTAAGGATATTTTTCACAGAGAGGTTGTGGATGCATGGAGCAGCCTTTCGGAGGAGGTTGTGGAGTCAAAATCAGTGGTGGAATTCAAGCATGCATGGAACAGTCATAAGGCAATTCTAGGGGGTGGGGGTAGGAAGAAGTAGGCTGCTGGTTAACTAGGATCTGCAGCTTATCCAGTAGGTAGGGAAATGGGCAGACTGGGTGGGCCAAGCGGTCCTTATCTGCCATCAAATTCTATGTTTCTATGTTTCTAAACACAGTACAATATCGGCTCTTGCCAAAGTAACTACAGACTGGCAAATGGCCTTGGACTCTAAGATGTATGTATTTGCCCTCTTCCTTGATCTAAGTAAGGCTTTCAGTACTGTGGATCATACCATCATGCTTACTGCACTGAGTAACATCAGACTTGATAGTTCTACCATTAAATGGTTCACCAGCTACCTAACCAATAGGTTACAACAAGTCAAAACCATAGGAGATCTGTCCCCACAAAAATCCTTTTTATGAGGAGTTCCACAAGGCTACATCCTGGGCCCTATCCTACATCAATAATCTGGACTCGCAGCTGGGCACAGCAAATGTGCACTTATTCACAGATGATACTGTACTCCATACCACAAATTCATCCTTGGATCTGCCCCATGAGTACTTACAGAAAGACTTTGTCACCCTCCAGTACAACCTTCTCACTCATAAGCTCCTCCTCCTCCTCAACGCCATAAAGACTAAAGCAATGATTCTCTCACCAAAGTCTACTTCCGGATGTCCACATATCACACAGATCTGAACACTCTTAGATGAACCCCTTGAAGTAGTTGATACCTTTAAATACCTAGGGTTCTGGCTGGATAACAAGCTCAACTTTCTGTGCCACTTAAATGAAACCTTGAAGAAACTAAGACAGTGATTAGGTTTATTCTATTGCATTAAATGCCTACTCACATTAGAAGCCAGAATGAGACTAGTACAAACTACATTCCTACCTATACTGGACTACACTGACTTCCTTTACAGTCATTGCCCATCAACGATGCTAAACAAACTGGACACCCTTTACCACCGGGCTTTAAGATTTATCTTAAATCTACCCCGTAGTACACGTCACTGTTGTCTATGCCAGGTTTTGGGATGGACCTCACTCTCAACTAGAAGAAAAAGGAATGCTCTCCTCTGGTTTTTTAGAGCATTATCTGATAACCTCCCTACATACATCTAGAACATCTTCAAATGGGCTAAAGGTTCCTATAGCCTGAGACGCTTCTCCTTAATCTGCTTCCAGATTCCTAGAGTGAAAACTACCCTTGGCTCAGCAGTAATCAACTTCTCACTTCCATCACTTTGGAACACTATGCAAGACTCATTCAAATTATCCTCACTTCCAAGCATTTTTACATTCAATGCTCTATTAACGGATTATCTGAAAGAATCATGCAACTGTTTCAGATGCCGATGACCCCTAAGCCTAGGGTGCCACTCTCAAATCCTATGCCTAAGTATCTCATCCACCCCACATTCCTAACAACAGAAACCTAGGACCTACAAGCCTAGTTCCCTTAATCCAAGATGACCCTGCCTATTCTCTACCTTTTACCTATTCTGGCCTCCCTTTTGGCTGCCTACTCCTTCACCCAATTTCTACCCTATTCCTTAATACCTCCTTATTTTTTATCATTTAGGTATGAGCTCTTACTCAATGGAGACTATATGAGATTGTTGTCTCTTCTCATTTCAGTAAAGCTTATCATTATGTACCTTTGCTTGTTAATTATGTTGACCAGTATGTATAGGCCCATATTGACCGGCACCTTCACAATGTTTTTTCTTTTTTTTTTTTTTTGCACCATTGTCCACCGTAATTGTAATCTTATGATGTGTATTGTATTGTATTTATGCCCAGGACCACCTTGAAAATGAGCTTGCTCAATGGTGTTTATGCCTGGTTAAATAAAGTGATTGATTGATTGATTGATGGTGGCTACCACCATATCCTCCACTGGGTGCAGGCGGGCTTTGCTGTGGTACTTGCAAGCCTCTGCACACCTCCAATAGACCTTTTTAAGGCCCTGCCTTGTCTTGCCTATAGACAAAGCCATTATGGACAGCCATTAGCTTGCCCTTCTGGCTTTGGACATAACTCACCTCCATGTTTAGTGATGCAGTCCAATCTGACAGGGCTGCTGGGGATGGCTGTCATATAGGTGCTGTGTGCTCTGCCTTGTGTGCACCTGGCCACACTCCATTCCTGCCTGGGGCCAATAACTGGCAATGTAATGCTGTGCCCCATCCCACTATGTCCCTGAGGGGTCTCACTCACTGTGGTTCTTCATCGATGGTTATAGTGTGTCCTCTGCCTGTGCACTGCCCAGTGGCCCCTACCAGTTGTATGCCTATGCAGGTGAGTGTTTGCTACTGTTGTGGGCCTCTGTTGGGGGGTGCTCTGCTTGTTCTGTCAGTTTGGTCCTGTGTGTGCTCAGGTCTCCCCGGTGTGCAGTGGGGGTGGTGCGGTCTCCCACTGTCACTCTGTGCATCTGTGTTCTTCTGTGCAGCCACCTTCACTGGCCCCCCTCTGTTGCCAGATGCCTCTTCCCGTCATGGCCTAATACTCGGGTTGTCCCATTCTCACTGTTCTGTGTGGCCTGTGTTGTGTACATGCTCCCCTTGTGTGCAGACCTGCTGGTGCTCGTGGTCTTGCCACCAGTGTGTATTGGTGCCACCCTTAATGTGCAGAAGAGCTTTTTCACTCTTCCACTGCTGTTCTGCCTTTCTGTGTGCTTGCTCTTTGTGCAGTGACATTTTCAGGATCACCCCCACAGACCGCGCCATTGGGGAAGCGCTCTTCTTGGCTGCTACCAGCCAACAGTAAAGGCACCGGCAGAGTTGGGGGGATAGCTCCCACTGAGTGGAGTTGCCTGTTGCCATCCCACAAAAACGTAACTGACATTGCAAAGGAAAAAGCCCCAGTAGAACTGAGAGATCTACCTTTAAGTCCCTGGGTAGTGAAATCAAAGAAGCAAACTGCAATCTATATTCCCCTAAGAACAAGCCCCTCTCTTCAATATTACTGGTGCAGTCTATCTTAGAAGTACTGGATTCTGAAGCACCAGAGTCTAAAAATATTCAAACGGGTGTACTTGCATGGAAGTTTGAAGTCTTTTCATCTATTTCATCCCATACATCAACTGACACAGTCAAAAGAGTGGAGATGAGGACAGGAGCTGTGATGGCATTGTCTGAAAAAGTAGATTTCCTTCAAAGAGACGCTAAACAAAATAGAGAAAAGCTGGAAATTGTGTCAAAAGACGTGGAATCAAATAAAAAAAGACAACAACAAGAATGGTAACAAGCTAACTGGCTTAGAGGTCAGCACTGCAAATCTGATGGGGTTTAAACTTGTGAGGAGGGGAGGGATGGGAGAAAAGGCTGTCAAGAGGGGTCTGTAAAGGAGGGACTCTGTCTCCACCCCTCTGGGGAGCTGGAGGAATGCAGGAAAAGGCCAACTGGTAAGGTGCAGACCAGGGGAAGACAGAATCCCCATGGGAACATGAGCAGGGGAAATGGAAATATAGGGAAAGGGTGGAAGGTAGTCCTGCTAAATGCCAGGAGCTTGGGCAATAAAATACCTGAGCTCCAGGTGATGCTAACTGAGGGAGAGGTGGATGTGGTAGCAGTCACTGAGACCTGAGCCACTGCAGGGCAACTGGGACCTGAACCTGGAGGGTTACACCATGTTTAGGAAGGACAGGGAGAAGGGAAGGGGAGGAGGTGTAGTAATAATAATCAAAAACTGCATTGCCATAGGAGGAGGGGAGGATGTGGAGGGAACTGTGGAGGTGATTTAGGTCACCTTGATAACAAGAGGGGGCAAGAGAGTAAAAATAGGAGTGATGTATAGACCCCCTGCACTGGCAGAGGAGCTGGAGGAGAGCCTGGTGGCAGATGTTGGGATACACTGCAGATTGGGAAGGAGAAGGGTGGTGGTTGTGGTGGGGAATTTAAACATGCCAGGAACAGACTTGGAGACCTTGACATCCTCGGTGGCCAGGGAACAGAGGTTGTTAGATGTCTTTCAGGACGTGTTCCTAACTCAGCAGGTGGGGAAACTGACCAGTGAGGAGCAGATACTGGATGTGGTCCTGGCTGACAGTGACCAGATTGGGGGCCTGGATGTTAGGGACCTGTTGGCGGGGACCGACAATGCCACGGTCTGGTTCTGACTCAACCTAGGAGGGGTAGAAGGCTGCACAAAGATGGAGGTAACTGACTTCAGGGGGGTGGATTTCAAGGAAATGGAAAGGATCCTTAAGGAGCACTTGGATGGGATTAGGCCAGACATGGACGCTGACAGTAGGTGGAAAATTATCAGGAGGGGGGTGCAGGATGCTACAAGCACCTGTGCAAGAGTAAGACAAAAATGCGGTAGGGCCCGAAAACCCTACTGGTGGACCAGGGAGGTTCAGGAGGTGGTGAGGGGAAAGAAGGCGGCCTATAGGCAATTCAAGTGCTCAAGGAGTGAAAGGGACCAAGGGGAGTATGAGCTGATGGCCAGAGGGGACACTAGGGTGGTGAGAGTGGCTAAGGCAAGGAAGGAGCAGAACCTGGCCAGGGAAATTAGGAGAGGGAAAAAGAGGTTCTTTAGATACATTAGGGAAAAACAAAGGGTGAGGGGACAGATTAGCAGAATTAAGACAAGGGATTGATGGGCACAAGACCCGGGGGAGCAGGCTGAGGTACTAAATGAGTACTTTGCCTCAGTTTTCACCAAGGAAAATGGGGGGGGGGCTGCATCATACATGGGAGGAGACAGTGAAACTGAGAAGGGGGAACCCTTACCAATCAGCGAGTTTGTGGAGGGGGGCATCACTGGCAGGTTGGGGAAGGCAAAGCAGGGGGACCAGGTAGCAGAGGTGGAAATCATGGCAGAGAGAGATTGAGGGAAGCCCTCAGGTCCCTTAAGACAGAGAAAGCACCACAGCCAGATAAATTACATCCCAGAGTGCTGAAGGCACTGGTGGATGTCCTGGCGAAACCCCTGGTGGAGCTATTCAGCATCTCTCTGAGGATGGGGTGGGTGCCCCAGGACTGGAAGTTGGCACATATAGTGCCTATCCACAAGGGGAGAATCAAGGGAGGTGGCAGGGAACTACAGGCCCATCAGTCTGACATCGGTGATGGGCAATGTGATGGAGGCCATTGTCAAGGAAAGACTGGGAGGGACCTAGAAAAGTTGGGGTGCCTGGATGATAGACAGCATGCATTTGTCCTGGGGAAATCGTGTCCGACAAACCTTGTGGTGTTCTATGACTGGGTGATGACGGCCTTGGACCTGGGTAGACCAGTGGAAGTCCTCTTTCTTGACTTCAGCAAGGCGTTTGACTCTGTTCCTCACAGGTTCCTGTTGGATAATCTGGGAGAAATAGGGGTGGGGAACCAGATGATCAGATGGATAGGAAACTGGCTACAGAACTTGACCCAGAGGGTCATGGTTGGTGGGATAGTCTCATCCCAAAGAGGGTCATTAGTGGAGTCCCTCAGGGATTGGTCCTTGGGCCCCTCCTGTTCAATGCCTACATCTCTGTCATAAGGAATGGTATCAGGAGTGAGATGAGTCTCTTTGTGGATGACTCAAAACTGGGGCCGGTGGTGGATGGAGAGGAGGAGTGGGTGGCCCTACAGGGGGACCTGAAGGCTCTGGAAAGGTGGTCTAGAAAGCAGAAGCTGAGGTTCAATGCAGATAAATGCAAGGTACTGCACCTGGGAGCCAGAAACCCAGGCCAAGTGTACACCCTGGGGTGGAAATGTTACAAGTCTCGATGGCTGAGACGGACCTGGGGGTGATGGTGGTGGATGTCAAGATGAACAACTCAGAGACTTGTAGGAGGGCAGTGGCAAAGACCAACAGGATGCTTGGATGCATAACTAGGGGGCTTACCTCCAGAAGGAGGGAAGTGATACTTGCACTGTATAATTGCTTGGTGAGGCCGCACCTCGAATACTGCATGCAGTTTTGGAGGCCACATTTAAAGAGGGACATTGAACTCCTGGAGAGGGTCCAGAGGAGGGCAACCAAAATTATTTGGTACTTGGGGGATAGGACCTATGGGGAGAGGCTCAAAGAGCTAAATATGTACACAATGGAAGACAGACATGATAGAGGTCTTCAGGTACATGAAGGGGATAAATGGGAAGGAGCAGTCAGGGTGCTCTGAAGGAAGGAGGGGGCAACTAGAGGGCATGGGTGGAAGCTGGAAGGGGGAGAAAGGAGGAGTTAATACTTCACTGAGAGGGTGGTGGAACCATGGAATGTGCTGCCCAGGGGGCTGGTGGAGGCAGAAATGGTGGAGGGGTTCAAGAGGGGGTGGGGCAGGTACAGGGGAAGGGTTCTGGAAGCAAAAACCAGTGCAGCGATAATATCTGGGATTGGGAAGGGAAAAGCCACAGAGGGAGAGGGGACAGCAAGGTCAGCTCCCAGGGTGGGGGCTGACCAAACAAGCAGACATGAAAGACCATTAGGCCTATTCTGCTGGCATTTTAGTATGTTAGTATAATTATTCTATGGTCAGGAAAATAGAATTACTTGAAAACCAACAACGATTTAGGAACCTTCGTATTGTGGGACTGTCTTACTCAGTGGACTCTTCCTTTCCAGCTACTTGGAATATGTTGAAAGGTCTTTTTGTCATAATTTTCAAATTACCAGAAGGGAATCTACCTTTCATAACCAAGGCATATCGATTACCGGTGAAGAAAAATGCTAAATTGAATCAACCAACTTCAACAATAGAACCTAAGCTTAAAACGTCTACAGTTATGGTGTCATTTGCTTTTGATTCAGATAGCGACCTTATCAGGAGATCATCTAGTTTAAAAGTTCCTCTGGTATACAAATCATGCAAATTTTCTATTTTTCCAGATTATTCATTTCCCACACAACAAAGGAGATTTTGTTTTCTTGCATTTCGGCAAGAACTATTAGAGATGGGTGAGGAATTTCAACTTTTGGCCCCTGCAAAAGTGCGGGTGAAGTTCAAAGGAGAACAATATTTATTTTTTGACATGGATCAGTTGTCAAGTTTTATCCATACTCAATATTCACATAATATGGGACCTGAAGTATCCAGCGAGTCACCAATGCTCTCTGAAGAGGAAATGTTAAATATGTAACTTTATATATGGGAAATATTAAATAAGTGTTAAACACAAAACTCCTTCTTTTGGTACGTATAAGGGGACTTAGAAGGTGTGGAAGGAATTTATAGTGTAGTTAAAATGTATGGATGGGTCTTATTTAGAGATGCAGTGAATTTAAATTCCATTGGCGAAGTGCCCGTGAAGTGGGCACTTTGCGTTGTTATTCCACTACGCGAAGTAGCCAATGCAAAAGGCTCACTTCACCTTCTAATTATTACTTTGCATTGTCATTCGATCTTAACATGAAGTAAAGTGAAGTAACAACAATATTGGCAGCCCTTCACACACACACAGTCACCAAAATTAATTTGCATTCCCAAAATGCTCATATCTTGTGTCCAGAAAACTCTCCAGTGCTGATGAAGTGTAATGAGAGGACAAGAAATGCAGTCCCCCAAAATTAATGGCACACAGACATCATGCATGCAGTTGTCACACACAGTCACCAGAATTAATGTGCATCCCAAAAATGCTACTGTCTTGTGTCCAGAAAATTACCCATTGCTGACGAAGCAAAATGAGAGGGTAACAAAAAATGCAAAGACTCCCAGAATTAATGGGGCACTCTGTGCAGTGATCACACACAATCACCAGAATTAATGTGCATCCCAAAAATGCTACTGTCTTATGTCCAGAAAATTCCCCAGTGCTGACAAAGTGAAATGAGAGTGTAACAAGAAATGCAAAGTCTCCCAGAATTAATGGTATACTACAAACGCACAGACAGATTAAGATTGCGCTGCACACTCAAGAGATGCAGACGCAAAGGCACAACATCTAACCAGTACTCACAAGTCACAAATCCAAATCTGGAAAAGAATACCTTTTACAGGTTGGGGAGGGGGTAGTGCACTGCACTAACAGTCCACTGCAGCAAAGATACCACAAAGCAGTATAAAAAATTCATGCAGGTGTGGTGGATAGTAGGTTCACACTGCTGCAATTACTCAGTGGCACAATAAAAGTGTCTGATTTAATGGCATGCATCGCACACACACTACAAGTAATGTGTGCCAAATTGAAAACCTTTAGTGATATAATCAAATGTTTTAAACAAACTGAAATTATACACTGCTGCACCACAACAATCAGCAAAAAAAATGACAAGAATTACTGAAAATATTACTGTGTGTACAGTAACAGTTATACAAGAAAAATATAACCAAAACCAAAAGACTGCCTTTTTCTCCCAGTTAATCTACCTACACCACAGATACGCCCTTCCCCCAAAGCACACTTCACAGTACACAGACTAACTTCTAAATTAACATTCAAAATCCACACACAAACAATAAACACTGGATGTTATGAGCACAGGAGGATTTCTTATACTCGATGTACTAAATTGTGAGCAACAAAAAAATAGCTCAAAAATATTATTTTAATAGCTTTTAAAGGATTTGAATGACATAGCTCTGAGAGGAAACTGTCTCCATCTTCCACTACACACACATTACACAGAACTGAGGCTGTGCAGAACAATCTAGAGCCCATGTGACCTGCAATCCCATAAAGCATTGCAAAATCGAATTTGGAGCTCAAAAACAAGGCAAAGTGAGGCGAAGTACACTGATTTCAATGTACTTTGCATAAAAACTGGTGGAGAAGTGGTTTGAGGCAGGCGGAAGAATGCAAAGTAATTGTTCCCAATGGACTTTGCATTCCCCATTAGAATGCAAAGTACCCCACTTTGCATTGTGGAGTACTTTGCAGATCCTGTGTTACTCCGTGAATCACTTTGCGGAATGAATTTTGACCACTTCGCCCACCACTAGTCTTATTTAATTATCACTTTCTTTAATGAGGTGAAAAAAAAAGGATATAATGCTTGGTTATCATTATTGTGCAGCTTATTGCTTGCCTGATTTTTCCTTTTTTCTCTTTGTAATGTTTCTATCCCCCATTGATGTTTTGGTCCGGACATGCCTATTAGTCAGATATAATGATTGTCTAGTTCATTTTGTTGTATTTTTATATCTATACAATGAAACAATATCTGAAAAAAATGTAATAAAATATTAAATGATGAAAAAAAAAAAGACATTTCATTTCCAAAATCGGGTCACTCTCACAATGGACAGCAGTGATACAGTGCAGAGTTGCAGTCTATTACTCACTCAGTCCTGCAGCACTGAAAAAAGTAGTTATTTTCATTTGCTTGGTACTTTTAGCTGCTAAATACTTTGTGCAGCACAAGTAGTGCTGCAGTTGAATTATTTTAACAGGGTCTGCTTCCTGACACTGCAGATAGTCCAGCCTGCACTGCAGACGTTGGCTTGTGTCTGCATAGGATGGGATTTCAATTTCCGCGTTGGACTCCTCGGATGCATCCTCTCCATCTGCACAGTCGTCCCCCCCCCCCCGCATGATGTCGTAAACAATCGCTGAATTAGTCAACTGATCATTAGTGGGAACACAGTCATCAACTGTCAGTTTTCAATAGCACTGTCAGTGTCATCAGTGCTGGCTAGCAACTGCAGATTTGTGGCAAGTACGGTGATCTCCTTGACATCGTGTGAATCTTCTTCCTCATCATCATTATGAACTGCTGACTTCTGTGATTATTGATGTACTGCAGCTTGTTAAAAAAATACTTAGAACAGGTTACTGTAATTAATTAATGAAACGGCTACAGTACTTTGGATAGATAGAATTTCTAGAGTGCAATTTGTAATTGCAACTAACTGCAGCCTGCAAATTGAACTAGTACTACTTGCACCCACTGTTCCCACTTGCCACTTGTCTATGCCTATATTGACTGCTCGGAATGAAAATGGATTTTTCAGGGGAATTTTTTAATTATTCCTAAATGCTTGGGAGACATACCCCACATTCACTATATGTGGGAATTTGTTATTGTGAGGGTTGCTATAGTGAAGGACCAATGTAATATCAAAACATTACAATGAATGATTAAAATCATTAGATTTGATATCACTGGAAATTAGAAGAAAACTGTGAGACTTGCTTCTCTGTTATAACATCATACAAGATGTCTACCTCTTAAATTAATTGGGTTTTTAATTAAAAAATGATCAAAAGGACACCAGAGGAACCCCACCGCAATTAAGACCAAGAAAATTTAATACGAACAAAAGGAAAGCCTTTTATACCCGAAGAGTAATAAATCCATGGAATAAACTTCCAGTGGAAATCATAACCAGTAAAGATAAGCAACAATTCAAAGACAGGTTAGACTCCTGTATTAGTCAGTGGACACAATTTGTCTTACTATGGATAAATGGATAGGAGCATAAACGTGCTAACTGCCTTCTAAGCTCTTCACACCTTAGTATGTACCTTAGTATGATCACATCCCTGGAGGTCTAGCAGGCCCCTCCCCCATCCCTGATCTGCCCATTGTGGTGGACTTGTGTTCCACCTTAGTTAAAAAGGTAGGGTCCCAGGAACTCATTCTCTGTTCTCCTATATTTTTCTCCTTAAAACCTACTGCGCAGTAGTATCTCTTTTTTTTTAATCTATTCTTGTTTCAGGTTATGGTGGGTTGGCCACCTGCTGTAACCCTGTCCTATAATCTTCTATACTTATTCCTACACTGCTTTTATCATCCTTCTCATTTCCCGTTTCCTTCCTGGGGGACCCTATAGAGAATGTGCCCAAACAAAGGAATAAGGCGCTAAAGATATGTCAAAATACATAAAAAAAGGCATATGTATAAGGAGTGCACTCAGAAATGTATAAAAGAAATAATGGTGCCGAAAGTGATTAGGCTATAGCCATGGTTATTTGAAAAATAAAACACTGAGGGCAGAATTGACAAAGACGATGCATTCAGTGCATCTCATCTGCCCTGGCACAGGGGAGATGCACTGAGTGCAAAATGGGCGATTCACAGAGGAGGCACAGGGAGATGCCCCCAGTGCATCCCCACTGTGAATAGCACAGGTGTGCCCCACCCAGGATGTGCTGGAGCATCCCAGACTGCCCTGGTGCATCCCTCATGTCAGGCTGTGAACCTTTTGGGGCAGGGCATCTCAGGATGCCCTTCACCCAAAAACACGATCCACAGTCAGGGGCATGCAAATAAGGCCATTAGGCATGCATCGTGCAATGGGGCCATTAGCATGCCATTATGGCCCCATTTGCATTGTGCCTGCAGGGATGCTCTGGTGGAATGTGCAGAACAGTACACCCCCATTGCACAAGCATGCCCCCTTCCCTGCCCTAAGCCCCCGGTAAATGTCTCTCCTGGCAGTGGTAAGATTACCACGTAACCCCCGCCCCAAGACCCTGGAGAATGCCAACTCCCGTCGTGGCAAATGAAATGCAGAACCCCCTTCCAAAGGCCAAGGTAAAGCCTTCTACCACGGTGGTGGTAACAGAAATTATGTACCCCCCTCCCAGCCCCAAATCTCCGTTGAAGCCGCTGTCCATGGCAGCCGTCTGTTATGGAACTAAGCCCCCCAGGCACCCCAACCCACCCTCTCCCCCCAACCCAGCAGGGTCCCACTGTCGGTGGGCAGCTCAGCCCACCCGCACACCATCACGGCTGACCACCGACAGAGCTGTCTGATAATGACAGCTACCATACAACCGGTATTCTCCGGGGTCTTGGGGCAGGGTTGTCAATTCATACATACCACCGCCGGGATCGGCTGATTAAAGGGGCTTGGGGTGGGGAGGGGGAGTTTCTTTACAGTTACCACCACCACAGAAGGCAGCTTCTACAGGGGCTTGTGGGGGTTCTGCGTTACATGTACTGCCGCCAGGTGTGGCAGTCTATGGGGGCTTGGAGTGAGGGGTACACTGAACTGCCAGGGTGAGCAGGCTGCTGTGCTGCTGCCTGCAGCACGGCAGCCTGCCTATTGTGGCCACCCACTTAAGTCTCATTTTTCTAGAATTATCTTTCTGTGGTGCATCCCCAAACTTGCCCTGGGGATGCACCATGGAATAGGGCTCTGAATAGGGTTGCACCCGCATGCATGGGCACGCCCCCTTCACAGCCCCTGCAGTTGCATCAGATAGCATTGCTGGTGGTCTGAGACACATCTGGAATACACTGGTGCACCAGGGCATGTGCTGGCACATTGGCACTCTGCCAAAATCACCTTTGGGTGCATGTTGGGGATGCCCTAGTACATCTCGGATGCACTGGGCGCATCCCTTTTGTGAATCCTGCCTTGAAGGTCTTTCTTGTTTGAAAATAAAGGAGGGATGTGATGCCTTAAAATGAAAGAAAATGCATAGCTGTGCAGTGTGGGTTTTAAAATAATAATGACCCAATAATAGTAGGTTGCATTGGGATATTCACCTTGCTAAATCAAAAATAGAATAATCCCCAGTGCATTTCCCAGTATATCATACTGGATGAGAATTAAATATGCAGCATATAACTTTATTTTGTTGTTGTTTCCTAAATAAATAAACCTGCACAATAAGAGATAACCTGAACAGGAGCCAAATTAGGAACTAGCATAAAGATTCCTTGCTCCTGCTAACAGTATTGACTATGTTTAGAAATATAAAAAAAACAAGTGGCAGACAGGCTACTCTTTTGCAACGTTAGCAGCTGCTGATTTTGTTTAATTATTACATTGTCAGACAGAATACAGGCTAAGCAGTAACATTACCATTTGTACCACAATCACATAGGGCCAGATATTCAAAAGTGCGCCCAGAACATGTGCAACGGAATGAGCCGCTCAATGCAGATGAGCCATAGGAAACCAATGCCATAGTCAAAAGATGTGCCATAGACATGCACAGGTGCAGGCCATACTGAATATAGCAAAGATGTGCCACTGAGCAACCAGACAGGCACTGGAGCTACCCGGATTGCGCAGGAGCATGCCAGTAGGCAGCAACAAGCATGCTGAACAAGCACTACAGGCAAAGGTGCACACAGTCAGGGCAGCACAAGAGCAGAGTGTCAGGCCAGCCCTGGTAGTCCCAGGCCACAAGAGGAGCATGACCATGGTGCACAGCGGAGGCACACAGCAAAAGGGCCACAGTGACAGTAGGCCACACAACAGAAGCACACAGGCCACCCACCCAGATGAAAGTGAATCTGGCAGGCCCATGGCACTGCACCACCATAACCCTGACAGACAACACTGCATGGGACAAAGCCACAGGCAAGCTGGGAGGGTACCAGGCCCTTACAGTACACAGGGGTACAAGAGATGCACAGGCACTGGGAAATAAGTCACATAAACTAAACGGCACGAGCCATGCCACCAAGCAGGGACACAGGGCTCAGCTCCACATCGCACACCAGCACCGGCAAGGGCAACAGTGCAGGAGGAGGGCAGGCCAGCACAGGCAAACAGGGACATGAGGTACTGGATCGCACACAGGTCAGATGCACAACCACAGCCAAAGGGCCCATGCCATAGAGGTACACAGCAGCCACTGCACATGGGAGCACACCACAAAGGGCACAGAGGTGGAACACAATGGGCACACCCAAGAGCATCACAGAACAATGTAGGCACAGTGCAGAACTGTACTGGCAAACAAGACATGGACAGAGGTGTATGAACAAATATCTTTACTACAAAATAAACAACAGTGGTGTGCCAGCAGGGTAAAACAATAATAACATCAGTAAGAGAATAGGAAGGGGGTGCAAGGTTGCTAACAAGTTGAATGGCAATGGGAGCAAGGACACAGGAAGAGACAGAACAGGAAACATTAAAAGGGAAGAGGACAACAAGGGCAAAGTGGTGTGAGGGGACAGGGTCAGTGTCGCTGATACCGGTGTAACTATCTCAGCTGGCACACCTCCCCAATCAGTGCACGGGTAGTGCTAAGATGACACTGCAGATGCAGATGAGGACATTCATCCATGTGATGTGCAGCAGCACAAATCCATGGAGCACACAGAGCCCTCCGCTCAAGGCCTGCCATTGTCGTCTGGCCCAAGGCCTGGCCTGACCTACAAGAGTGGAAACAAGACAGGCAATGAGTGATGGACTACAAGTAGACCCAGCCCCACCTAAAGGTGTGCACGAGACAGCTGCCGTGCCCACAGGTTGACAGAACCTGAACTGGCAGGTGCACAGTGAACAGCAGCCGCCGCCACCACCACACCCCATGGGCCAACTGCGTGGATGTCTGTGACAGTCTCATCCTCACACCTGTGCAGTGAGCCACTCAGTACTGGTGCAAGTGCCCCCCAGGCAGTACAGTATGGCTCCTGCAGCATTCGCACACAATGGGATATGCACACATACCCACCCTACCAGGAATGTCAATGGCCCACCACCACACACAGGCCACTTGCAAGGCCAACCCCCTGCACAACATGGCACAGGCAGTGGGGCTGGGTACTGCCCAATACAGTGGCCATGCATTGTGACACTGCCCTTTGCCAAACCACACAGCACACCCCACAGCCATCAATGACCCATGCACCATGCAGCAAGCACTCACCTGCCTGCCTGCCCAGGCACTGGCACAACCACGCCACCACCATTACTGCAGTGCCAGTCTCAGTCTGCAGCCAACCTGGCCCTCCTGCAGTCCTCCAGTCCTGTTAATGGAACAGAGAGAGAGACACTGGACATGAGTGGCATGCCATGCACAGACCCACCCACCACCGACACATTGCCCAGCACTGGCACAGAATGGGCATGCGCACATGCCCATGTGTGGGGCATGGGGCATGGTGCATGGCCCAATGTCAATGTGCACAGCACAGGCATGCAATGCAGCAATGGAGGACATGCACCAGCCACCGGTGCAGTCCCCCTTGCAGCCGCACATGCAGCACACAGCACAAGATGTGGACAATGGAAGCATGCACATTGTAATAGGACACCTACCTGGCTGTGGCACAGACACCCAGCTCGCCCTCTCCTGCAGCCATTGGATCCTGCTAAGATCCCTCATGTGGAGATCACTATATCTTTGCCTGCACTGTTCAGCAGTGTGTGTCACCCCAGTCCACCACTTCAGGCCAGTGGTCACCCTCTCCCACAACTGGCACCTGGGCTCCTGGAGCTCTGCCACACCAAATAGGCGGTCCTCCACTGGCAGGACAAGGAAAACCACATTCACCACCTCAATATCTGACCATTTCCCTGCCTGGCACACAGGCAGTCCTGACACTGCCATGACTGCTGACTGTCACACTGTGCCTGACTGCATGTACCTGCACAGCCAGCACGTGGATATGCAGAGTACCTGATGCACAATTGTGTGTCCCATACCATGGCTGCGCAGCACAGAATTGTGTGATTGACCTGTGTAGCTCATGTCTATCATGCAGCACCACACATGTACAGAGCAGCTCCATTGGGTGAGAACAAGGGGTCAGGGCCATGACCACACATCCACACTGCATGACCCCACACGACAGCATGTGAGGCATGCGCAATGGGGGCATATCACACACTGCGTTCAGGTGCACAATAGGCCACACATGCTGAGGTGCCGCTCATGGTGCACATGGTGAATGCACTGCCATGCACGGCACATATGCAGGGGATGCACCAGCAACCATCCCTGGTGCATTACGATTGCGCAGAGTGCAACCCTGCAATATTCAGCCGTGGTATGCAAATAGGCTAATGAACCAATGCATGGTACAGTCAGGCACACTTGCATCCCATTACATTGCACTACTGCTCATTTGCATTAGATGAGCCATAAAAGTGCCACAATACTGCACTGGGCACTGACAGGTATTGCAGCCATTTTGGTAAGCAGCAACAAACATTGTGATGTTACTGGGTATGATATCTGTGAAGTAGTGCTCCAGGCTGGACTGCCAGGCCACTAATGGTGCCATTGTGTTACCTTCCACAGGGACCATCATGTCAGAGACAGAGGGAGTTGAGGAGCAGGGGCATGCATGGAAGAGCAGGCCCGACTTCACAAAAGATGAGCAGCAGGCCCTGTTCAAGGCCTACGTTGACAGGGAGGAACTGCTCAGTAGGGACATGGGCACCCCACAGGAACATGCCACAGGGTGGGAAGAGGTGGAAACATATGTCAACACTCATGGAAGACATCAGAGGAGTGCACAAGAGTGCAAGAAGAAGATGGGTACTGAGAGGAGGCACATTAAGGAGAGGGTGGCCACTATCAGAGCATCCTGCAACAGAATGAGTTGGGCCCAGGAGCCACCCCTGTACTCATGGTGGGGGAGGAGATGGTGGCAGCAACCATCAGCCATGCTGCCATTGAGGGCATACCAGGAGGAGGTCTGCAGATGGGTGGCAGCCCCTCACAGCTCTTTGAATCACTGGGAGCTGTGGGGGTGGTGTGCCCCACCTGGCAGCTTGCAGGTGTGGGAGCAGCTGTTCCATGGGCCACATGCATGTGTGGCATGCAGCAGCACATGGCACACATGGAGCCAATGTGCATGCCAATGTCCACCTGTGTGCAGTGCTGTGGCAGCAGGGGCACCATGCCCCCAGCCCCAGGGTGTGCAGCACCGCTGGCCAGCCCCACAGAGCCACATGCCTGGTGGAGATGGGGCATGGCATGGTCCACAGGGATGCAGGCTCCCTTTTGGCACATAACTGGTGGTGTGGCCCTTGAAGGTGAGCGGCTGGGGCATGTCACCCATCCTGTGCTGCAGCATCTTGTGCTGTGGCCACTGCACATGGCTGGCCTGACATGAACACTGTCCATGACATGTCTAGCATATTGTGTCATGCAGCATGTGCATACCTTATTCCATGATGACTTTGCGGTGGCATGTATTCCCCCCCCCCACAATGGTTGCAGTTCGGTGTGCACACTGCCATCCTCATCATGCATACCACTGTTGTGTATTCCAGCACCATCACACCTCAAGGGTGGGATGAAGGTTGCGTCCGACAATGCTGAACCCAACGAGGATAAGTCATCTACATCCACCGGCATCAGGGCCATAGACCATCAGTGACACAGCAGTGTGGGGCTACTGGACATCCTAGGCCTTGGTGAGAATGACCCCCTGTCGGATCTACTGCTCACTGAGGACCTACCAGTACTCATCCCGCGTACACAGGTGAGTGGGACGTCTGACACAGATGATGACCTGAAACTGACTTTGGTGGCATGGGACTGGACATGTCTCTTAGGGTACAGGCCTGCACATTGGTGACAGTTGCCAATGGCACTGGTACAGCACCTGTGCAGCCACTCCCTGTCCATGGCTGTGTGGTGGTGAGTGGCGACACCATCTGTGCCAGCCCTGGGGGGTCAGTTCCATGGACACAGGAGCCACAGAGACTGTCCAACAGGTGGCTGGACAGTGGAGGTGGGCAGCAGTGGCCACCACGCAGCACACCCAGGGTCCACCAATGGGGGCACTCCTGCATAACTCACCCCCTGTGCAGCATCCCCTAGCAGGGGATTCTACTGGGCATGCTACCACACCCCCAGTGGGTCAGCGTCATACCCAGGATGTGCGTGCCACTGACAGGCTGTATGAGCACACCAGGCTGATGCAGGCCTCTGTAAACAACCAGGAGATACTCGGGGCCCAGTTATGTGCACTGCAAGTGGAGTTGCGCCACCAGTCAAGCATGCAGACATTGGACATTCACAGCTGATGGCTGAGATCTGTCAGCTGCGGAAGGCCACAACCGCATTGCTGGACCACATTGCCAGTGCCATCACAGCCGGATTTTCATCATTGGAATCCAGTAAGCCTGGCAGGGTGCATAGGACTTGCTGTAGTGCAGCGTCAACACCATGGACCAGGCATCTGATGACACCAGCATGGCTGTTGCTGGGCTCCGACATGGCCATCCCAGACACTCCTGGCAGTAATCTGTTAGCTGACCTGTTCTTGCCGTTAAGGACGCGGTCACGTTCCCACTCCTCTACCCCCACAAGTGTGTTGAGTACACCTCCAGTGGCCATTGAGCAGCGTGTGGCTGCCACACAGACAGGGCTTGGCTGCCCACATGGCCATAGTGGCCATGCATCCATGCAATAGACCTGCTGGTTGTGCTGTCCCATCCTGCTGCCTGCTGCTCTTGCTTTGTGCATGCTTGTCTATGCATGCACATGTGCATATGGTGGCACGTATGTGTGGCATGTGGCATGGCTTCCATGTGTGCCTGCTGTGCTGCAGGGCCTTGTGGCATGGGCGTGATGAGGTCAGCACTGTACCAGCCTTGCCAGTGTGCCAGTGCCTTCTGTCTGATTCATGCCACATGCACCTGCATGGGTGCATGCGCAGCCTACCACCACAGCCGCCGCATCTGGCTGTGCCAGTCGCATGGCCCACTGTGCCCAGCTGTGCACCTCTTGATGTTGCCATTGCTGCATGTGCATGTAGTGTCACAGTCAGTGCTGTGTCCAGCACAGTGTCTGCATGTGTGTGCACGTGTGCACATGCATGTGCACTGTGCTATGGGTGTGTGGCTGTGTGTCTGTGTTGTCCCTGTGCCAGCTGTGTGTGTGTGTGTGTGTGTGTGTGTGTGTGTGTGTGTGCGCCAGTGTCCCTGACTGCCTCCCTGTGTGGCCATGCACCCCAGTGTGTGTGTGGGTGTCTGTTCCTTGCATGCACTATCGTCATGGCTATTATTCACCTGTGGTTCCCAAAGTGCTCCTGTACAATTGTTGCCCTGTGCATTCTGGCCCATGTGGCAATCCTGGGGTCCCTCCTCTGTATGGGTGACTGCAGACCCTGATCTGGCCCATCTTCCCCATCCGCATCACTGCTGTCACACTCATCCACCTGGACAGCTATCCCATGGTCAATAGCCTTGTTGTGCAGCATGCAGCAAGCCAGGAATAGTCCAGAGGTTTTCACAGGGCTATACTGTAGGGCACCACCGGACCTGTCTAGGAAATGGAAACGCATCTTGAGCATGCCAAAGACTCACTCAGTGATTTTGCATGTCATGATGTGGGCCTCATTGTATTTGTCCTCTGCAGGGTTGGATGGGCGTTGGATGGGGGTGAGCAGCAAGGGTCACAGGGGGCATGCGATGTCACCTGTGTGGGTAAGATGCTCAGGTTAGCACATTGCCATGCTTGTCACCCTTTCCTCTCCCCTGCCCAATTTTTCGGCCACCCTGCCTGTTCCTGCTGCATGTGGTCTGGGCCTCTGTCCCCTGCACAGCCACCCCCACACCCTGTCTCATGCCATACTCACCTACAAGGTGATTTGTGGGAATCTCCCCATGCTCAAACCTCTGGCACAGAATGGAGCTGTGCCAGATAAACGCATCATGTGCACTCCCAGGGTGGGTGGTGCAGACATTGATGATTCACCCCATGACATTTCAGACCACCTGGCAGTTGACTGATGGGTACCCCTTTCTGTTCATGTAGGATGCACCTTCTGGGCCAGCTGGTGTGTGTATGGCCACGTGAGTGCAGTCTATCACCCAATCATGCCAGGCATGTGTGCTACCCTGTGGGAGCCCTGCATGTTTGCTATACACTCTGCCTGTGTGCTTGGGAATCTAATGAACTCTGAAGCAGGTGGCAGCAGGGCATTCAGGAACTGTGTGAGGAGATGGGATATGACCAATTGGGTGATTGCAGTGGTTTCCCCCGTTGGTTTTTGGAAGGTGCCCGTGGTGAGCAGGCACACTGTTGCTGTCACCGTGGTCTCCACTGTCATAGTGCGGCTCTTCCTGGTGGGTACCTGCAACTCAACATGGCAAAGCTCACAGAGCTGCCTCAGAATTGCCCTGTTCAGCCAATACCAGCCCACGATCTCTGCATTGCCATAGTCCTCAAATGTGAGGTGGGCACAGTACCATCTGTATGTGACATACCATCTATGGGCCCTTCCTCAGCCACATTGCTTTTCCTCCCTACTCCTCACACCCCTCATTACTGCCTCCATCATAAACGGCCCAGCATCCATATCCCTCTGTTTCTGTGCCTTGTGCATCTGCTGTGTGTGTGTTTGAGCCTCCTTTTATAGGCTCAATTCTGTGTGGCGCATTCTGTGTGTTGCTCCTGACTTGTGCCGTGCTGTTCCACTGAATATGCCATTGTACAGCTTATTCATGGATACTTCTCCTTGTACTTGCACTGCATACATTACTGTTGTGCTGCTGTGCATTGCGTTTTGTGCAGCGCATTTGAGTTTGTTGAATATGGCTCCAGGGCACATGTCTGTGGTTGCATATGTGCAATTCCTCTGAATATCTTCCCCATAGATTACTAAACTATGCATTTAACCTGGTGTTTGAACTTGTTTCTCTGCAGCAAGCATGTTAGCCAAATATCCATTACTACATGCTCTACCAAAAGTCTTAGGCCAGACTTACCTACATCTAGGAGAGCTGAGCACCCTTCAACATAGGGAAGAAGGTGCCCTAACCTGGCTGTTTTTATATTAAGCAGAGCTGTCACTCCAAGAGGAATGGAAACAGCCTGAAGCTCATTATGGTGTAATTAAACATGCACAGCACAAAATAAGCTTCCTGTATACAATCAGCATGTTAAAGTTATCTTACATATTTCTTCTGTTTACATTGTATTAATACCAGGGTCATCCTACATGATGGTTATACCACAGAGTTAGATAGTTGTATGTTTAGCTTAATGGCCAGGTCAGGTGACCGCAGGGTTCACTATAAATGCTCCTCCTTGAGAAGATTTCTTCAGTAGAATCTTGGTAATGGTAATAGAAAGAGCTACCCAAGGGAAGTAGCCAGATATAGACACAGAGTATATATACCTGTATTGACAGGTGAGAACTGTGCAAACTACTGGATATAGTGAATTTTTGTTATTTGTTTTGATTTATATTTTTGTTTGCCTGTCTATAAGTTTGAATAAATATCACACCGAGGTGTGTTTTAAAACTGAAACAGTTGTGTCTGTGTTATCAATCCTACACCCGTCTACACCCATATAATACAATATCTTTCCCTTGTGGAGTAAGGGACCACACCATCCAGGATCTGCACATATAATAGAATAGCTTTCCTGTGTGGACTAGCAGACCCTCACTCCTATCCCTGATTGGCCCATGTAATATAAATATATATTTTCTGGGACCAAGTGGACTCCCAACCCTGGCAGGCAATGCCCCCCCACCCTGCTCCCCATCCCATCCTCGAGGCAGTTACCGACACAGCCCTCCACTCTCCGCCAAGGCCAGCCATCGACTGAGCTGTCAAGGAACATGTACTGTATACAGTATGTGCCCATTGACTGACAGCTGCTGTCAGTCATTGACCATGTACTGTATACAGTACATGTTCCTTGACAGTGCAATCAAGAGCAGCCAGCAATGGTGGAGAGCAGAGCGGTGTACTGGTCATGATTCAGAGATGGGATGGAGGGAGTGGGGTGGTGGTGCACTGCCTGCAAGGGTCGGGGTCCACTAGACCACCAGGAAAATATATATTTACATTATATGGGCAGATCAGGGATAGGTTGGGGGGTGCTAGACCACCAGGGACAGATATTTTATTATATGGGCAGATTAGGGATAGGGAGAAGGGTCTAGTAGACCACCAGTGAAATATATTTTATTGTATGAGGAGATTGTGGATAGGGAGGAGGTCTGCTAGACCTTCAGGGATGTGAATAATTGTTATATGAAGGAGATCAGGGCTGGGGGGGCCCACTAGACCACCAGGGATGTGATTAATTTTATAGAAAAGGGGATCAGGCTTGGGAGGTCCACTAGACTACCAGGGATGTGATTAATTTTAATAAAAGGGGGGTCAAAGATGGGAAGTGAAGTGGGGACCACAGAACATTGTCACAAGTTTCTAAGCCCTCCCAGAGGACAAACGTCTACTTACCCTTAGACCAGCCCTGGCTCATCTAATGATGCTTAGAAATTTGCCCTCTGGGAGTGTTTTGAGAATCCTGATTTAGGGGACATGGCAGCCTGCATCTTCTGTAAGCCCACTAGTACCATACTGCAGCCCATTTTTTGCTGCAAGGACAGCACAGGTCCCCTTTCATGTACACAGCCTGTGGTTGACTCATATTGTATTTGTGAATTGCTTCTGGTGCATCTTTTGGCACAAGTCACACCTTGCACCATTCCTTGTGATGCATGCCCCTTGCGCCATTCAGGAAGGCTTTGGGAACAAGCCCCGAGTGTCTGGATGTTTATGTTTTTGTGCCTACTAGTTTATCATGTGGGATGTGGGTCAGGGCATGCATATTAATTACTATGCCTTCCCCCTTTTGCTTATAAAGGGAAGATTCTAACAGGTTTAGTGGTTTAAGGAGTTAGTCAACAGTAGGGATTTGGGCACCTTTCTCAAAACCAAGTTAGGAGAAGAGGGGAAAAAATAGAAATAGGGAATGTGATCAATTGGGGCTTGTGAATTATTGTTAAATTATTGTAGTAAGGACTGGGATGAAAGTTAATTCCCCCCCATTCTCTACAGGGAGTTGTGAGTGCCTTCTGGCTACTGCCTTGAGAATTTCTGTTAGTATACATTGCCACATAGTTAGGTTGACTAGAACATTGTTGCGGTGTTAAAGTGCTTACGTTTGTTTAATTTATAGCCTTCATTCCGAGGTGAATAGTAAAGGAAAAAAGGACCATTCATTTTTTCTGAAAAATTGGTTGTCCTGTTTGAGGACTGAATATTCTACAAATTATGTTAAGGAATTCAGTGGCTGATCTATATTTTGTTGGTTAATTTCAGCCACCTTCCTTAGATGCCGTTTGTGTTATTAATAACTTCTCTATTGAGTTAGAGTGAACTGTAGAAAAGCCGTCTGAGTAAAGATATTTCAGGGTGTTACTTCAACATTTTTAGAAAGAACCCTGTTACGCCTTGTGGTGCCTTCCTGGGCTTGCTGGCACTTTTTAGGATTTAATAATATTATTAGGAACATTCTGGTTCCCTTTCTTGTTCCTGGTAATGCTCTGGCTTAATTTAGCTAGGCAAACAGTGGCTTTCCCAATTAAAAAGAAGCTGTTGAGTTTCTGTGTGGCACTGCCGCTGCGAGCACTGATCAATTAATCCCTGCTCGACCGTGCACACTTAAGAGAAGGCATTTAGCCTTCTCGTTTGTTTCTCATAACCTTCCTGGAATTATAAAGGTAGAGATTAGCCATTACATACCCTTTGGGTTGAGTGCAGGAATTCTTGGGCTGGTTTGGGTACTTTTGTGGAGTGGGGGTGTTACTGGCATTCTGGTGTCCCTAGTTCGGTCCCTGTCAGCTCCAATTTTCTGCTAAGAGCTGGCCGGCCACAATCTACATCTTTGTATGCAGCTCCTGGAAGGGGTGGTGCTTCATGAGGTCAAAATCAATGGTTAAAATACTTAAAAACAATGTAATTCACTTTTATGCATTATATATGTTGCATTAATTTAAAGGTATATTGCTGCTGTAAATAATGTAAACTCATTTAAAATAAAGATACAAAGTTTAAAGTCAGGTACAGGGGTGGAGTTAAATAGTTACCCGACCCCTGCATTGTATATAAATTCAGCACCTAAAACAGGTAGTCAGATATGATTTTTGGGTCTGGAGAGGAACTCAAGGGAGCCCTGCCAAATGCTCCACTATGTTGGACTTTGTCTAATTTTTATTTATGCTGTTATGTTGATTTGCTGTTGAACCAGTTTGCTGTATTTAATGTGTCCTGCTTGGAAGAAATCCAGAGATAAATTAAATTTTGAACTTTATAAAGAATTGCCATCGTGTCACGCTATCAGTGCTGTCCACTTGCTCACCTACGCCCCATCACAGGGAAGCTCCAGGGAAGTCCTTCTTCTCTTCAACCTTCCAGGTGTGGGAAGAAGCCCTCTAACAGTAGCAGGAGGGAAAATCTCAGTGACCTTGCCCCCGATGGGTGGGCATACCAACATATCCCCATCTGAGAGGCACCTGGGAATAGTGGTGTGCCCTATCTCAAAGTAGGTTGTTGGGGTCCATGCAGAACTACTCCCTATTCTGTAGTCAAGGAAGCATAAGAGTCCACCTCTAGGAATACTCAGGTAACTTAAAATATCAAAGGTAACAATGGACCTAGAATGCACACCTGGAGTGCACATCCAAGGGTCATGTAGTTTGTTAGCATATCGGGGGGATGCCAAAACAAGTATGCCTGGTAAGAATAGTGGTCAACCAAGTTCCAGTTATGTTGTGTTGGGTGAAGCAGCCTGATATGCAGTTCACAAATACCTTAACATGTGTGTGAGCTTCTTAGATACAGGGTGGTGGAAAGGGAATGGGGCTGGCTAGCTCTCATAACTAGTAAACATCTGTCAGCAAGAAAAAAACTGCACTCTTATTAGCAAGGGCTAAAAGTGAGCATATCTTATCTAATTATATCATAACTTATTGAACCACATATATCAATCAAAGATTAAAAAATCTCCCAATGCAATCATTGTATTTGTTTGTTTAATATGAGCCAGTGATTTACATAGAGTTAATTAAGAAAGGCTAATATATTGAATTTTCCTGAATTTAAATGGAACAGCTACAGAACTACAAAGTGCTATGCACTTTATCTGTTCTACAGTATTTCTTCAAAGTCACGGTTCCCAAGTATGTATTGCAGCATGATGTTATGGTGAAAACAAAAACTAAAGCAGCTAGAAATAGATTCAATTGCTCACCTATAGTAACTCTTTCCCCAGTCTATTGCCATGAGAAGACCCCGTCACTTTGCTCCTCTCTAGCTTCATTAGGAGGACATCATGACTGTCACATGTATCAGCACTGTTTAATTAGTGGGACATTATAAAATACACATGCCTTGTTGTCTTGACAGTCTGATACTTCTAAAACTTTAAAGTCAGATGAGCACTATTGTGTAGTCCCCACTACAACTATGCAATTTAAGTACATTTTAAATGTTAAAAATGTAACAAATTCTTAACATCATACAATTAAAAAGATGAACAAGACTGAGTGGCTAGTTCAGTATATTTGCCTGTAGCTGTGTGCCATATATAGGCAAAAGTGGCAGAGTAAAGGATTTCAGAGGCTAGTATATCCAAGGTCCATACATAGATTGTTATGGTTATTTTCCAAAGATCTATGCTTGACTTTCACAGGAGTTTCCTACTTGGAAAGAAATTCCTTTTTATTCTGGTGCATCACTGTAATTCATCAAGATTTTCTCTGTCCACGTTTAGCCTGTATGTGTTTTTTAAGAGGTACTGTAATTCACCTGAGCACCATAACCAAAGTATAATACCTTGGCCGAGCAAAAGCAAAAAGAAAATATCAGTAATACTATTGTAAATGTATAAGAATAATCACTGATATTAATATACAAACATTTCTTTCTTGATTGTAAGACAGAAAATTGGCAAGGCAACTTTTATTTATATTTTGCCCATTCCCAGAGGATCTGGGCGCCCAATAAAAGGAAAGCACAGGTCATAAACACAAAATAAATAAGTTAAACTTCAGAATCAGACAAAAATAATATATAAATAATCACAATCTTAAAATATCAGGTAGGCTCATACGGGCATCATATGGATGAAAGGTAAAAAGGAGGAGGTGGAGGAGGAAGAAAATGAAGAAGGGAAAGAAACTTTACAAGATGAGGGAAGGAAGACATGTTGTAAACATTAAGAAATTCTTAAAGAGGAAAAAGTAAATGAATACGTAAGAGGATGTGGGGGGGTACTTGCTTCTAAGAGAGAAAATTCAGCACTAAAGATGTCAAAATTCCTTCATTATACAGGCACAGTAGCATCTGTGTATTAGCGGTGAGTAATGTTAAACTGCAATGTTTTCACCTTAACTTTCCCCTTGTTTGATCAATGTACTTCAGATTTGGAAAGCACAGAGATAGTGACAGAATCTCTGGATCCTAAAAATGTTGTGGCAATTGGTTCATGAGGGGCAATGTTACAGAAGTGCAGAAACATCACACAAATTAAGACCTTTTGTTGCTCACCTATAACTGAAAAACTAGGAGGATTTAAAACGTGAAACTTGTAGATTTGGTAGTCTGGCCCAAGGTATTCACTTTTGGTGTTTTATCTCTCAAACTTAAGTAGTTGTTAAAGTATTTAAGAAAAAATGGTACTGTTTATGAGCATGCACAATTAAAAAAATCAGCATTATCAGGATAACTGAATGTTTTATGACAACATGAAGTCATGTGGTCATATAATGAAACAGTGCTCGTTTATCAGCTGGCAGAGTCAGCTCCCCATCTGCATATGCCACTATGTTGTTTTTCATTCAGCATGGACAGAGCCATGCTTCTGTGCATAGCCCCACCCCTGCTGAGTGTGCTGTGCGTGTGTCTCTTTGTCTTCTGCAGAGTGTTTGCCATTATCCGCATGAGCAGCTTAATTTATTTCAACTAGACAGCAGTGTGCCCAATCCCCATTGCCAGTTTAATGATTACAAATCCAGTACAATCCAACACAAGGGTGCTCACCCCCAGTGCCAGTTCATTCCTCCCTCCCCTCCACAAGGCCCCCCTCCAATGCCTGTAATTTCAACTTGCTGACACCAGGGTGCCCAGTCTCCATTGTCTGCATAGACAACCTCCCTCCCCTTGACCTAGCAGCCTGGGAGACTGGTGATCCACCCCAATGGCCCCAAGTATCATGACAACACTGGGTTGCTGAATCCCTTCTGTCAGAGGCAGCTTAAATAAAGAAAACCATCCCACAAATCTTGCTCTTTTTTTTGTTCTGTTTTTTAAACATGAAATAAAGAAAACAGTCCCTCATTGTCTGCTGCCACCCCTACCCCCCCAGCATCCACCACCACCCCACACACACACACTTACTCTATACTTACACAGCAGAGGTCCAACGCTACAATCCTCTCTTGACTTGAGACTTGTCTTCACTCTCCATTACTGGACCAGGAAGGGAGGAAAACAAGTAAGTACCGTGATATGGGAGAGTCAAACTGAGTGACTCAATTTGAGTGCCTGCAAGGATAGCGAGGCATACATAATAGCGACTGTGTGAAAGATGCGAGGGTGGAAAACAACAAGCAATATGGGTGCAGGGAAATAGCAAAGAGTTGTGAGATGTACTACAGCCATTGTGGGCTGCAAACCATGCTCCTAACTTAGAGTGGTGGTTAAAGTCACCACCTGTAAGTAGCTGGGTTGTGCGGCAGAGCTGGGTTCAATTCTGAGTTGGTATTTTTTTATTTTACTGTTTTGTGTTTTTTGTCTCTAGTTTGTCCCTGTGTCAGGGTTCATTTCTGCTCCTGCTCCCCCACTTCTGTTCCCTCCCACAGTTGCGCTATTGGGTCCCCCCCAACTTTTTATCCCTCCCTTAGTTGCCTCCACTGGGGAACATCTCCCATCTTGAGTTTCTAGCACTACCTGAGTTGCCCTCCCCTGAAATGGTTATTTTAGATAGGGGTGTGTGCAAAAGTAAAGCATTTAGTTGTTTTGGCAGTAGCTGTAATGCTGGTAGCTGGTTTTGTAATCATTATTTTGTGTTCACCGTATTGTGTTGGCGCTGTTTTTACCTAGCAGTTAGTACATGGAACCATAATGTATTTCAGTGTGTTTGGAACTTTTATTAATAACTGGTCATTTTTTTATATTTTTAGCCCAAAATTTCAACATGGCTTTTGTGGTACCAGCTCATGAACAAGGACAGTCAAATTATTTAAATCCAGTCTGAAAGATGATTTTGCAGTCACTGTGAGAAATCACCTTTCAGGCCAGATTTGAATAATTTTACTACCCTTGTTCTTGAGGCTGGGCCCCAAGAAGATCATTTTGAAAATATGGATGAAAAATATTAAACAATGACCAAGTTATAAGGGTATGTTAAACATTTTCTCTGCTTGCTAATAACTTTGGAAATTTTCAATATTTTGATCCCCAAATATTCAATGTAGCCATTTGTTTGTACCACCTCTTTAACATTTCTGCTATTATTTTTCAAGTCCAAGCCAAAATGTGATTTTACTCATGCGATGTGAACTGAAATTACATTTCAACAGGGATTTGGATATTTTCACCTACTGTGTTCATGAGGTTCGGTCATAAGAAGACTATATTGAAAATCTGGTGTTAAAGTATTAAAAAAAAAAAAACAACCATTAGGAAGGTATGTAAGCAATAAGACACAATGGGGTGTGCATGGAACAGATTTTACCGCACACACAGGGGCATAATAAGGCCACAGGTCAAGTGCCTTCAGCCTCTGGAAGTACAGTAAAATCTGTTCCATTCTCACCCATGGAGTGTCTTATTGTGTTTATAAACAGGTCTCCTTTTTTTACTTTTTACAGTTGGGAAAAGCATGTTTATATGTTAGATGCTACTGAGCTAGATAGAGTTGATCTAACTCCACTTGATGCAGCAATGAAGATAGTTGTTTTCGTCTTCTCACTAAGATATACAAATTATGTATGGTTAAATGGTATAAATTATGGGAACAATGATATTCTGGTAATGTTCCCTAATAGACAACTATTTAACAAATTGCCTCAAATGGTTAGACAGGATGAGTTGGTTACCTTGAGTCTCTTTGAAATGGATCCTATAAGAAAGGAAAACAAATATAAGTTAACTGGTACAATATGTAACCTGGTTAGACATTGCCTCAAAATAGAGCTGGGAAAAGAGGGTATAAAACCAGTCCAAATAGTGAGAACAGTCTAATTAATATTACAGTTAAAAACAGGAACTTAGCTGACAAGATCTTGCAGAAAGCATGGATTTGGGATCTTCTGGATCTTCACTTGGTGGATTCAGTGGTACTTGGACCAAATCCATCACAAGTAGAACCAAACCAATTGAACACCACAAAGGTCTTTTAAAAAAGCGTACAACTGGTTAGCTATCAAAATTGAAGGTTAGAGATACTGGATCATAATCAAGTAGTGACAGAATTGGAAACTGATAATGTTGAGCTGGATTCTTTTTTTGTTTCAGATACAAATGGAGTATTGCTGCTTAATTAGAATATTGCTGGGTTTATAAATAAATTAGAAGATGAGGAATGGATTAAATTCATCGAACATTTTGACATCCTGTTTTCAAGAGACATGGTACGAAAGCATAGAACATGTACAATTAAATGGCTTTGAGGCTTTCAGTACTCCAGGTATAAAGAGACACAATCTTGGAAGATGTTCTTCTCTATCTCCCAAAGCAAAAAGAAATACCAGCTTTTGCTCATCCAGAACCATAATGGTGAAACACTGGAACAAGTAACAAAGTTCAAAAACTTGGGCATCACCTTTGACGATAAACTAACCTTCTCCGGCCATATAGGCTCAGACATTTCACAATTTTGCACCCAGTGAAACATTTCACTGAATGGCGAAATTTCACAAAATGTTCCGTACAATGAAATTGCAGATTTTGTGGCAATTTCACCTGCAAAATTTTATTTCATGACATTTCTAGTCACAGCTGTCATTTTTCAAATCCTGTCCAAAATGTGTTTTCATAACTGTGACACGGAATAGCATTGCAGTTGCACAGAATTACATTTTGGTGGGGATTCAACAATTTTCTGTGCTGGGTACATGAGGTGGGAAAAAATGATGACTAAGCTGACAATTTCTCCTATAAACGGAAGTGCAGGACCCAGAGCGTCCTGTGCTTTCACAGCAACATACATATATGCATCTACAGAGGGATGGGAGTGCAGGGTCCGTAGTGAAGACAAATAAGGATACAATTATACTGTCTCAAAAAGTAAGAAAATACCTTGCAAAAAACTGTGTTAATGCTCTAATTAGGGTTACAGCCATAAAATTAGGGAAATATGGCATTAGGGTTTCCAAACCTATTACCCCACCCCCATGCTGCACACACCAACAGGCGTCGGGGGGGGGTGTACTTTGGGATTCTCAGCCCTAACATTCACCCCATTCTTTAATGCTGTACCTATCTCAGCTAATTTGCTTATGGAATGGGGTGAGCGTTAGGAATGACAACCACAAGGCACACCCCTGACGCCTGTTTGTGTGCGCAGCATGGGGGTAGGGTGTTAGGTTTGGAAACCCTAATGCCACGTTTCCCTACTTTTGTGACTGTAACCCTAACTAGAGCATTAATGCCATTGTTATAACTAGTAACATACAGTTCAGTTATTCATGAAACTAAAGAATATCACTGAGCTTTTTTACAATGGTTAACACAACATTTTAAGCATCTATAAAGGACTTATATCCAAACACCACACATTATTTTGTTTCAAGCCAAGAGATTACAATAAAGGAGCTCTTTAGGGTAGTACACGAGATATATTATATTTTATTCAAATAAATGGCATGTGATCTAACTCATCATTTAATCCTGCAGGTTGTAAGCTGTCCAGATGAAATATCCAACGTGCCTCCTTATGTAGAAGTATGAGACAATCTTCTCTGCATGCATTTTGCCTAAGATATTCCAAAACCACATATTTCAAATGGTGGAAACTGAAGCTGTGATGTAATTTAAAGTGACCAGCAACAGGGGTTTCTTCCCCACCAGGAATAAGGTCCCTGACGTGCTCCTGCAACCTTCTCTTTAATGGTCTTATGGTTCTGTCAACATATAAAATGTTGCAGCAGCATGGCAGGACATACACAGTGAATTCTATATCACAGCTTATAAATTCATTAACTGTGAACTGTTGGTTCACTTGTGGGTACTGAGAAAGTTTGGTTGGCAATACATGCAAATACTACATCTTTAGCACTGTATGTTTAGAAGCCTTTTGGTGGAGCCAGAAGCCAATTTTGATATGTGATTTCAATTTGAAGAGGGACATATCTACTCTGGAGCAGTTTGCCCCAAATATTCAGGTGGCATCTAAAAGTGATTTTCTGATTTTCTCCAAGATACTTATGTAGCCCTTCCTGCAACATCAGTATACCTCAGTATTGATGTATGACAGATCCTAATTTGCCTGCAATGGAGTTAAACTCCATAGAAAAGGTTACTGTTGCCCTATTTATGTTTATATTTTCTTTGGGTGTCAAAAGATTACCTGGAGATTTTTCTCCGGCATTTTATTTTTTTTTTTATTTATTAATAGTTTAACAATGTTACAATAAAAAACAACACAGAGCCAGTAACCACCTTCCGAGACCCTAGCTGGATTAAACTATTCCATGGAAATATAGTCTAAGAGCACCCTGAGAACAAATTAGCAAGAGCAATCATAAACAGACAATAAATAAAAGCCTGAGGCAGTTTAGTAAGGGTTGGCTGTTGTAGTTCTCCAGCAATTTAAAGGACCTTACTTTTGTATCCTCTCTCCCAAAATCTTAATTTCAAGTCACTTGCTTGTCTTTCGGTCATCTTGTATGTTACAATTGAGTCTAACTCATAGAAATTGTGAATATGGAATTAAGACTTTTTAGTGATGACAGGTTTCCTGTAACGTTTAATTGTTATTACCTCCCTGGTACTCCTACTAAGGTTAGATCCAAAATATCTGTTTTTATTTTCAAATTTTGAGTGAATTTTAAATTCAGAGTGCTCTAAATTTAGCCAACCCACAAGCTGTTGTGCTCAAACAATATAGCAATAATGCATTATTTATTTAGCGCAATTCTAAAAATCAAAGCGCTGTACATACTTAAAAACATCATAAAACAAAACAACTCAGCTTAAAAATTATTTACAATATAATTTATATACTTCAATTAAAATTATCCCAAAATCCCATATTAAATATTAAATGACTGCTTAAACAAATATGTTTTCAGGTCTGTTTTAAAGCTCTCCACAGTCCCGCACTCTCTAATCTAATGAGGTAGAGAGTTCCACAGGGATGGGGCACCAAACATAAAAGCCTGGGCACCAGATGTTTTCAACCGCACCCTGGGAACCTCTAACAACCCCTAGTCAGTTGAGCAGAAAGGACAGCTAGGGCCGTAGGGAGACAGGAGCTCTTGCAGGTAGCTTGGGCCCAGTCCATAAAGGGCTTTATAGGTCAGAAGACCGACCTTGAAGGTGATACACCACTGCATAGGCAGCCAGTGCAGATCACGCAGCATGGGAGTAATATGACTTGAATGAGAGGTCCCAGTCAACAATCATGCCACAGCGTTCTGCACCAGCTGCAAGCAATGGATATCAACCCCCCGGAAGCCCCAGGTAGAGGGAGTTGCAGCAGTCCAGGCGCAAAGTCACAAAGGCATGGATCAACATAGGCAAATCACCAGACAGAACAAGGTGCTTAATTCTGGCAATGTTCATAAGATGATAAAAGGAAGATTTGATGACTGTCGACACCTGCACATGCAGTGTCAGCACATCATGAAGAACCATCCTTAGATCATGCACCTGTTCAGAGGAAGATACAGTAGCTGTACATTCTCAAGCCAAAGCCCAGAGGGTAAACCCACTTCTGACCTCTCTATCCGGTGACTCAGATCTACCACTAACACCTCAGTCTTCCCAGGATTCAATTTCAAACAGCTGGATTTCATCCAGTCATGGATTTCTGCAAGACAGCTGTTAAACATTATGACCGCACTAGTCTGGTCGGGTGCAGAAGGCAGACAGAGCTGTGTATCATCAGCATAGCAGTGAAACCTCAGCCCATATTGTCTTACAATGTCTCTGAGGGGCAGTATATACACTGCGAACAACATAGGAGACAGCATCAAGCCCTGAGGAACCCTGCACGGCAGAGAGAATGAATCAGAGGAAAAAAAAAAAGACACTACCCTCTGAGATCTGCCGGCTAGGAAAGATTGAAATAATCTGAGACCTAGACCAGTCAGGCCATAGATAACCCTCAGGTGCTCAAGCAACACCCCATGGTCCACAGTGTCAAATGCTGAGGAGAGGTCAAGAAGCACCAAGATGGAACCAATATGCTCTCTCCATGTTGTCTGTATAAGAGAACCATACCTTAACATTGTCTGCAAATAGGAAACTCATGGAATGCAGTCTGTAGCTCTTAATTTCCCCAAAACAAGTGGTCATATGATGGGGTGATGCAGGTGCCCATTAATTCCCCTATGAATGTGAAAATAATGCTCCATATGAATATACAAACTTTTTTTTTTTAGTCTTTGGTAACCAGATAAGGCCCACTAGGCACAAGTGCCTGTTTTCAGGGGTGACATGGGAGCACTGGGTGTTTAAGTGACTTACTCAGAGTCACACAGTATGCAAGTGGAGGTTGTGAGACTAACCCAGGTCTTGCCTGCTGGATGTACTAAGTTTGTTCACAGCTTGTTACTCTAACCTCTAGGCTATACTGCCATCCCATTGCCAACTTGCCAGCAGATAAAGGCCTTATGGTCTATTGAGTCTGCTCCAATGTGCATTAGTACCACTTCATGCAGTAGCTGCCTCCTCCTCCCCCTCCCCTCACCCTCCCATGATCCTCCCCTAATCCTGTCCCATCCCCTTTTGAACCAGCCCACTGTTCTTCAGGATACCACTTCTGCAGGCCTCGTGCTCCACCATGACACCATCCTCTCCGTAAAAAAATTTCTCCTCATTTCCCTCCTGATCCTTCCCCCTCCAATCTCAGATCATGTCCTCAAGTGTCCTTACCTCCTCTTAACTTGAATAGTCCCTCCATACCTGTTTTGTTTATTCCTTTCATGTACTTGAAGGTTTCAATCATATCTCCCCTGTCTCTCTTCTCCTCAAGTGAGCACATGTTCAACTCCCACAGCCTGTCCTCATAGGGTATGTCCCCTAGTTCTTTGATCATCTTTGTTGCCCTGTGCTGCACCCCCTCCAGTAACTTAATATCCCTTTTCAGATACGGACACCAGTACTGCACACAGTACTCCAGGTGTGGCCTAACCAGTGACCTATACAATGGCAGGATCACCTCTCCTCTCCTCGATGATATACCCCTGGCTATACAACCGAGCATTTTGTTGACCTTAACAGCTGCCTTCCTGCATTGTGCTGAGTTGTTCATTGAGCCTGTAATGATCACCCCCTGATCCTTCTCCTCCCCAGTCATGGCTAGCTGCCCCCCCACTGGAGCTCCTCCTTGTTTTTTTTTGCCACAGAATGTAGCACCTTGCACTTTTTTGGCATTGAACCCCAGCTGCCAGGTGTCCGACCGGGTCTCTAATTTAGCAAGATCATCCTACAAACCCTGTCACCCTTCTAGGTCTTCCACCACTGCTCCTATCTTGGTGTCATCGGCAAACAGACTGATCTTGCTCTTTATGCCCATCAAGATGTCTTGATATAATTAACCCAAATAACACCAGTCCCAGCACCGAGCCCTGCAGTGACCAGTTTGTCACTGCCATCGGAGACAAGAGATCCCTCCCACCACCACCCTGTGCTGTCTTCCCTGTAGCCAGTTTACTATCCATCCCACCATCTTCTCCCCCACCCCTTTGCCTTTCAACTTGCTTCCTAGCCTCCCATACTAATTCCCATTCAAATTCAAAAGCATTGTCTTTTAAAATAAAATCCATACCTTTAGCGATGAATCTTACTGGCGCGTTTATCCTGCTTCTTTCAAGGAACCATTTATTGACTAACTGACACTGTTCTTGAATCAAGGAGTATGATGTCACCAAATCCACTGTCAACCATAAAAATTCCTCTTACTAGACTAAATTCTCTAGCTTCATCAAGAGATCCCCAGTGTCTGAGGCATGATATCAATGTCACCACTTCTTGTTGTAGAAAAAAAATCTACAAATCTAAATACATTCTCTGTAAGAGATCCTGCCTCAGAGACAATCGGGTGACCTGGTGAGTTGTTCAAATTTTTATGTTCCTTAGGTACAGCATGGAATGTAGGTGTCAGATTGTGGGACCCACAGGGTATCCAGTGAACTAGGTGACTGAGATTGGGCACTGACAAAAATGGCTACTCAGTTACTGCACCTGTGTTCATGGCTACCAAGCAGGGGGGTGACCGGATACTGGGGTGGGCGAATACTGTGACAGGAAGTAGTGGATATCTGACGTGCTAGTGAGCACACACACATGTGGGGGAGAGGCAGGGGAGGGATGGTATGTGGGAGGGGGTGTGGCGGGCAGCTGCCAAACTGGTCTGCTAGCATGCTGGGGAGGGTGGTCGGCTGGGAGGCGCAGGGTATAGGGTTCAGGTCCAGCATGGTGTGGGTTTTTGTTTTGCTGGTAGGCGGCATGTATTTTTTTTGTTTTTCACTCCCCCCGACATGCATCCCCCTGGAGTTGAGAATCCTTAGTAGCATAGTGCGGAGGGTGAAGCCCCTCTGGGGAGTGCAGAGGGCATGGCTCCCCATTAACAATGAGACCTGTAGGTCTCAGGTGCCATTGTTGTCCGCGCTGCGAGTGTGCATCGCCGATATTGATTTAAGGTCAGTCTGTTCATAGGGCTATCTAAGGTGGAAGTGGAGAACGGGGAAGAAGGAACCCAATGGGCTCCTATATACCAAGTGTATAGTAAATTGCCACTGGCCTAAGGGTAATCTACAACGATTAACAATTAATAGTGGTTAAACAATCTCGTGCATTTTACTGGTATCAGCAGTACCAATATGCTAAATATATTATCTGTCTGTTAGCAGATGTCTTTATCCTTGCCAGTTGTCAGTCTACTTAGTTTGTTGGGGCTTTGTGACTAGTGCTTGATGACCTACTATACCTCTTTTATTCACTAATTAGCAATTACTGCTAGCTTGGTTTCTCTCAGTGTTTAACTTTCTTGTTAAGTTGTGCTCTCTAAGCTTGCACTTGAGCACTCTTCCAAAGGCTGTAATGCTCTGCCACCTCCTACATTTTACAATTTCTTATCAGGTTATTCAGTAGCCTGCTCAGTTTATTCCATCCTCTCTTCTATGGGGCTTTAGTTTAGCTCTCACTACTTCTATTTTCTCCCCTACCTTCCCTAACTCTTCTGTCAGAGCCCCACTACCTCTGCTGTCCCCCTTCTGCCCTATCCCTACCTCCCTCACAAATCTCCACCCTCCATATTTCTGGGTTCTTCCAGTATTCCACTACCACCGTATCTCCCTTCTTTGTTCACTCTTACCTACCTCCCCCTCAATTTCTCTATTATGCTGCCATCTTGTAGCTACCCATCATCGTCTTTCTCCTTTCCTTTCTGTTTATCCCTACCTCTCTCCCCTCTGCCTGCTTTCCTGCTCCCTCCTTCTCAACCACCTCCCCTTCCCCCAGCACTCTACCCTCTCTCCTACTCTCCCCTCCTCCTGCCTCCTCCCCCGTCTTCACTCCCCCTGGCTTCCAGTTTCTTCCCTTCTCCCATCCATTTCATCCTGGCTTAATCAGGCTTCACCAGGTGTCCATCAGAATCTCCCACTCCCTCAAACCCCCAACACCCCTCTCCAGCATCTTCTCCAATACATCACAGGTGCTCCCCAGCTCCTGCCAAACTCATTCTATTCCTACTGTTCCTCAAAGTAGTTGACATAGAGCCCAACCCTGGTCCTACCCACTCCCTTCTCACTGTCCTACCCAAAGTCCTAAGTGTGGCTCTTATTAATATAAGGATTCTCATGCCCAAAATTGACCTGTTACAACCCCTTGTGGTCTCCCTCCTCCCTGATATACTAATAGTCTTGTAATCTTGGCTCTCCACCAAAATTCCCGGACTCTGCCATCACTATCCCTGGATATGCCCTTTCTCATTAAGGGAGGTGGCATCACCGTATACCTTTCCTCCACCATTCAGTCTACCCTGCTGCTCTCCATTTCCTACCCTGCTGCCTATGAACTTCTTATCCTTAAAATGTTCTTCCCTTTCACTCGTCTCATCTTTGTGGCAGGTGTCTACTGTTGCCCAACGCTTTCTTCTGCTTCTGTTACCGATCTTCTAACTACTATGGGTGCATGGGATAGACATAAAGGAATTCTAGAGGTCAGGGGTAAGGGGAAATAGACTTCTAGGAAAACAAACTGAACTTACAAGCTCAAATGGGCAGACTAGGTGGGCCATAGGCCCTTATCTGCCGACACTGTCTATGTATCTATGTATCTATGTACTAGCTCTATTCACGTCTCCTCTGGTGAGCTACTTATTTTAGGGGACTTTAACTATAATTGGATCTCACACTCTAACTCTAAACTCTGTCAAAACATTAAGTCTCTGCATCTTACATAACTCATTTCTGTCACTACCCACCACAATCCCCACTCCCCAAACCATTCTCTATTAGACTGAGTGCTCTCTACTCCCCAGCACCACATCATTGATGCTGGTACAGTCCCTGATGCACTTAGTGACCATCATAAGCTTTAATGCATGCACAAAATTCCCTGCCCCAAAAACTATCCAAATCAGGTCATTCAAGTCCATTGACTTATCCTCGCTACATGCTGACCTGCTCTTCACTGAGTTGTCCCCTATCTCTATGGCCAATAACATTGATCAAGCCATACAATATTTTCAATCCAAATTTTTAATAGAATCAGATCAGCATGACCCCCCCCCCCTTCAGAACACCAAGGTCAGAGGTTCTCACCTCCCCTGGATCTCAGCTGAACTTCTGGCCTGCTTCGGCGCATGCAACCAGGCATGGAAGTCTTACAAGACCTCTGGCACTCTGGCTAACTTTAACAAGTACCATGCCTTGAGAAACACTTGCACTAGAGCCACCAGGTTAGCTAAGGCTGAGTTCTTTTCCTCCTCATTTCAGAACACTCTTAATCACCCATCGAAGTTCTGGAAAGTAATACATGCCATATTCTCCCCCTCTATCCAACCATCCTTTCCTGTCCTCAAGGTGGGGGACTCTGCCATTTTTAACACTCTTTCTGTCGTCTCAGCTTTCAGCTTCTACTTCACCACCTGTGGTTCACCACTCTTATCTGCATTCCCTGCCACTCCTTCCCTCCATCCATCTCTTCTTCCCCATTGACCCCCCCATTATTCCTCTTCTCCTTCTTGCCAATTACCCCAATTTCCTCTCTAAATGCCCTCCTGACTCTCAACCCTCAGAAAGGTGGGAGCCCTGATGGGCTTGACCTAATGTACCTGCACCTCTCTGCACCTGCCATTGTCTTGCTCATCTCCTCCCTGCTAAACTTCTCATTTTCTCTTGCCTCAGTTCCAGATACCTGGAAGCATGCAGCAGTCATTCCCCTTTCAAAAGGAGATGACTCCTCCTTTCTAGACCCCGGAGTCAGTTGAAAAACCAATTATGACTAACTTACCACACATTATGGCTGATTTTTCCAACTAGTTTGACATTAAGGACTTCAACTAACTAAAGAAAATACAACCAATTTTTTCAACTTTCACCATCACTGCATTTTATTAAGTAATAGTTTGTCACTTTTTTAACTTCATATCTCGTGCCACATTACACCACTAGGGGTTAATTTACAGACAGCTAATCACTAGTCATGCCTCATTGCTTAATAAATTGCACTTTGGTTTACATCTGATTGTGTACACACATCACCACCACTCACAGGGGTCAACCTTAATCTTTTTTTGCACTGGCCAGCAGGGTAAGGTGATTCAAAATTGCCGTAGCCCGCAAATGGCTGCAGTAGCCCACAATTATAATGGCAAATTTTGATCATTTATACAGGAAACCATTCAAGCCACAAAATACTCTGATTATTGCACATTTATCATGTTTCCCTATTCCTTTCTGTCCCATCTGCCAAAAAAATAAAAAGGCTGCAATGCCATCATATGCAGTGAACCCCACATTGTTTTGTACAATGGCCTTCTATCTTCCTCTTTCGTTACAACCCCCCCCAAACAAGAGGACATCACAACAGCAAATGTTCAGTCACGCAGACATAACTCTGCACACACAACAGCTGACACCACCATGCACCTCACCACACTCTCACCGCCTTCTACAAGGCAATGAACAGAGCCTGGCAGAGAAAGACACGCTGCCCAGCCCACACCCTATAGTCAACTGGAGACATGCACTTCTGGAAGTTTTTGTACAGTGAGCCAGGAGCACAACTAAGATTTCTTTGGATGGGTGCTTCGCAAACCTAAGGGGTTTGAGATATAGAAAACTATGGAATTTTTATATTTAAAAGCCTTGATTTTACTGTGCTCTGCCCCAACAAAAATAATGTTTTCCTTAACAGTGTCCTTTCATTCTTTTTCTGTCCAGGGGAAACAGTGCATAGGCATGTTGCTATAATGCATCAATTTCTATATAGGATGATATATGCACCCCAGAAATGTCAATTTTAACCTTTCAAGCTATGTATTTTATCAAGGTTTTTTTGGGGGGGGACCAGATATGATCTAAAGCTGGAAGGCATAAGAGTGGGACTGTAGGGTGGGACTGTATGGATGGTGTTAACATACTAACATACTAAGAAACCAGCAGAGTAGGCCCTATGGTCTATTGAGTCTGCTCGGGGATCAGTGCCCATTTAGGGCCCTGTTTTCTGCCCCCCTCCCCAAAGTCCCACCCCTTCCCCTGCCTTGGTGGCCCCCCAATGCTGATCCCGTTTAGATGCACCTTCCCCCATTCCTGTCCCAGCCCCTCTTGAACCCCTCCACAGTATCCACAACCACCAGTGTTGGCTGGCTTGGTCCATTTAGAAAAGCTGTGGACCCACCTACACTTTCAAGCATTGGAAACTATGGATCTGTGGATGGTCATTTCAGAGTCTGACCTGCAGCAGTGTCCAGGGAAAGAACAGAGTTAAGAGATTTGGATGGGAAACTGGGGAAAGCTATGGTGAGGCTGTGATAAAACCAACCATCTGCGGGGCAGACCCTGTATACCACTTGGCATTTTGTCACTGAAATGTTGGATACAGACACTCTAAATGTAGGGAAATGAGGAGCACTGGTCTTAATATGGGACATATTGTCAGACAGACATACATGAGGACAAAAACCTGCTAAATAGCAACTTTTGTTAACTTCACTAACAGCTATGAAAACATGCACTAGTCAAGACGGACACGTAGAGTTAACTGAGATTCAATGAAAAAAAGTGCAAACTAATGCACTTGGGTAGAAGGAACTCTGAGGAGAGCTACAGATTGTGTGGGGGGGGAGCTGACTGTCACCAAGGAGGAAAGAGACCTAAGGGCTATTATCTCTGGTAAACTTGAAGTATCAAAGCAGTGCACAAAGGCAACAGGGAGGGCCAGTGGCATGCTGGGATGCATAGGCAGTGGTATCACTAGCAGGAGGCTGGAGGTGGTGAAGTCATTGTATAAAACATTGGTGAGGCCTCACCTGGAGTACTGCATGCAGTTCTGGAGGCAACACCTGCACAAGGACATAAACAAGGTGGAGACTATCCAGAAAAGGGCAACAAAGATGGTGCAGGGCTTACACCACAAAACATATGAGAAGAGACTTAGGGACCTCAACATGTACTCACTGGAGGAGAGGAATAGTGCAGGGGGTCATGACTGAAACTTTCAAGTACCTCAAGGACATTAACAAGGTACAGGAGGGGGACCTTTTCCAATGTAGAAAAACTACTAGAACAAGGGGGCACAATATAAAACTGGAGAGGGGTAGATTAAGAGGTAACGTGCGGTAACATGAGAACATTTTTCTACACAGAAAGTGTAGTTGACGCTTGGAATAGTCTGCCACAGGAGGTCGTGGGGGCAAGCACAGTGGAGGGGTTTAAGCATGGCCGGGACAGGCACAAGGGAACCTTGACAGGGAGGGAGTGATGAATACATCGATTACATAGGATCAGTGGCCACATACAATGTATAAGGCCTACGGGCAGAAGAGATGGGCCTAGTGGCTAGCGGTCCTAATCTGCCAACAGTTTCTATGTAACTGCACTAGCCCTGCTCAATTTATACTAGGGTTTTGGCTAGTAAAACTATGTTAACATCGACCTCCCCCCACCCCCACACTCAATGTGAAAGTCCATCCAGGATATGAACAGACTGAGTGTGTATGTAAAAGGTGAAAATCTGTTGCAGTTTTGCTGCCCAGGTATATGTCTTTTTTTTTTCCCCCAACAGTGCCACACAACATGACTGAAGAGGGAGTAGACCAGGATGGGCTGATGGGAGTCTCAGACACCAATAGAAAAAGAAAAATAGCATTTGTGCCATGTACCTTAAGCACTTTTACTACAAGAAGAGTGTTCAAAATCAATTCACAATAACTGTTCTATTCTGTATCTACCACTGATATAAATCTGGGTCAGCAGTACAGGAGCTCTCCTTTTATTTTATTTCTATGGAATCTGAAAAAATTGGGAGTCTGTCAGGCCAGGGATAGGACTAGAAGACTCAAGGTGGAATGCTCAAGCACTGTCTTGACTAACTACGGGATGGGATAGACTGAGGTTTTCATATTTTTTGACACAGCCACAGATGAGCTGCTGGAGCTTCCTCTCATACACTACACAGTATAGTACAAACTTTGTTTTTCCTTCTTCTCTGCCTGAGATTATAACCTGTGTAAAAAAAAAAAAAAAATGCACTGCAGCACTTTTATAGTTTACTTACTTTTCCAGTTCAGAATCCTTATCCGGACCAATTATCCCTCCTAACTTCCTTCCACCAGACAGACTGAAATGAACTCCTCACTCGCTCCATGATAGCTGAGATGCATGCTGTGCCACAGCCTAGGATGGCTCCTCCAGGCTCCGACCGGACTCCCACCAAGCAAGCACAAGGCAAGCTGCACTGATACTGCCACCCATCAGTGACACAGACCCAGGCTGCGCCCAGCACCACAACACGATGAATGACTACAGAGGACTCCTGACCCAGTTCTGCTACAGTAGCTGCAACTAGGCTTTAGGCACTACTCACACCAGCCACCATGTACGTTCTCACTGTCATGCCTAGCAGCCTAGTAGGACCACGGATACCCTCCCTGGCTGGCCTCCTCGAGACAAGTCCTCCTCTGGAGGGACTTCCTCCCTGCTCCCCCAAGACCGACAATGTGAAAACCAGTCTATCTGCAGAGTACTGCAATACTAGTCCAAGACAAGCTGTGTAAGCAGACACATTCAGAAGTGCATTTAAGAGTATTGTGAAGAACTGGTATAATGCTAGCTCATCGGCACAGTGATAGGGCTACTGCTCAAGATGCTGGTGACCCCAGTTCAGGAATGAGCCCTGGATATCAGGGTCCAGCTGTGGGGAGGAAGACCAAGTGCTCCACAGGATGCTCCTGCTCCGGTGAAGGTAGGCTGTAGGCTCTGCTACCTTGGGGACCACAGGTGGTGGAGCAGAAGAAGCAGGCACGATGGGTAGTCGCTTTGTGTGCGTGTGTGCCAGTTGACTCATGGCACGTCTAAGCTGAGAAACAGGAAGGAAAAGCCCTGGGATTGTGAGCAGCATAATGCTAGCTTACTTTGGGATCTACCCACCCCAACTTGCCATGGTGCTCATACACTCAACCAACTGGATGGCGACCCCAACTTATCCCCTAAAAGGTGTCCATCCAAGCTGCAGGAGCTGCACTGGAGTCCTAGAGTAATAAGCAGAAGAAGGCAATGTCAGAGACAAGAGGGTAAAATTAAATAAACAACAAGTTTTCAGACGAGCTTGCCAAACAATATTTTAGGACAAGCACTCAGTCAGTCATAGGGGAATGCATGTTTTTCTCAGGAAGGACTGAATTTTTTCCCCAGTTAGTAAATATTGACATATACCTCTTAATATAATCATACATTTCTACTTTTAGTTACCAGCTTGCAGGTGTCTGCAGTACAACTCTTAAGTGCAATTAAAATCTCCTGGAACCACATCACTGCCTTCCATATACCAGCACATTTATCCCCCACCAGCAGCCCTGGCAACTCTAAGAAACCTTCATTGCTGGCACATATTTTTATGGGACTGCTAAAGGCAGTTCGTTTCTCACATTTATTTCAAATGACAATTCCTCACCTCAGTTCTCTGCGTTCATCTCAGTTTGGGGGGGGGGGTAGCGGTTATTCTTTTTTTCTCCACCTCCTCCCACTGCTCCCTTTCCTAATTTTGCTGATCACGACACAACCTCATATACCTGCAAGGGCAGTACCACTGACCCTTCCCAACTCCCAAAACTGAGAAAACACCTCACCTTCATGGCCAACCTCCGCATCGTGTTCTGCTCCAGGCACTCCCTCACTGAAGTCCTTAGGCCCTGCTTTGCAGTCCACCCTGACCTTGTGTGTTCTTTCATCTTTTCTCCCTCTCTCTCAATCTTTCCGGTTGCTTCTCCTGCTGTCCCGGTGGGTCAACTCAAGAAAAGTGAATTAAGGAACCTGAAGTCCTGACAACACACATTGCACAAATTAACAGCCATCCCACTCGGATTGCTGTTTTGCTCTGTCTCCTTTTTTCTCTGCTGCCCATCACAGCCTCATGTGCAGCACGCACAACTCCCTAGCTCCTCCCCCTCACATACTGTATTGGCTCCATAGAGCCAGGGCCACAACTTGGTTGGCAGATTCAGGATACAGATGCTTCCTGAGCCTGTGCCTTAATTTAAGCCAATAAAAACACTTGCCTGAGTTGGTAACGGGCACTGGTGGTGAAGGGGGCAGGGTGGAGGGGAGACTGTCAGGGCGAGCAGAGCTGGGAGGGAGAGTGGTGTATTAGTAGTTCTAGTATCGCTGTTGAAATTTACAGAAATATGACTGCACTCAATTATGGCTGCAACTCAGGGCAGTTCCAGCTAGTTGCAACTGCCCTGAATTGGGGCCCACGATTCCGACGGTGGCTCCGTGGTCTACTCCTTTCCTGGCAATTTCTGCCCTAGCTCTCTCCTCTCAACCTTATCCAAACTCCAAGAACACATAGTTCTGTCTCAACTGTCCTCCTTTCTCAACTCCTCCTCCTTTTTCACCCCCTTCCAGTCTGGCTTTCATGAACACCACCACTCTCATTCTACTCTTCTCAGGCTTACAGACTCCATCCTTACTGGCATGGAACAAGGCCTTCTCATTGCTGCCATCTTTGTTGATCTAATGAAAGCTTTTGACACTGTCTCCCATCCCCTTCTTTTGGACAAGCTAAAATCTTCATGTCTGTCTGACTCCACAACCAGCTGGTTCAGTTCCTACCTTATAGGAAGATCTCAATCAGTTAGACTTGGTGAATCCTTATCCCACCCCATACACACCAGTGTCCCCCAAGGTTCCGTCCTTGGCCTGTTGCTTTTCTCCATATTCCTTAATTAATTCACTCAGCCTCCTCCTCTCCATCCACATGTATGCAGATGACACAGTTCTGTTTTCATCTGGCTCTTCTTAATCTGAGTTAACATTCAGGCTGCAGCTTGATTTTGACACTGTCCAGAAATGATTTAGGTTTAATTAATTATCCCTAAATGCAAAGAAAATGATTTTCATGTGTTTCAGCACTTGGCAGAGGCTTTCTATGCTCCTTTCTCACCTTCCTTACCCTAGATGTTGTTAAATTGATGATGTATCCACCTTTAAGAATTTTGGTGTCTGGCTTGACTGCCACCTTGGTTTTTTCAGCACATAGATGCCATGTACAAAAAACTTCACCCCAAGCTCGGTACCCTTTATAGGAACTGAAGCTGTATTCCTATTTATGCCTGCAGAGACATTATCACTAAGATGATCCTCCCCATTTTTGAGTATGGTGACATTGTCTATGGTGCTGCACCAAAGTCCACACTGGCCAGACTGGATCCCCTCTTCTACTCCTTTTGTCATTTTGCTCTGTCTTGTCCTTTCCACACTCACCATTGTTCTCCGTACTCTGATCTCTCCCTCCCTTCCTTGGAAGACTGCTGCCTTACCCACTGTGCCTCCTTCATTTACAAATTCTGGTTAGCTTCAGTTCCTCCTTATCTCAGCTCTCTCCTCTATGCAACCCTCACTCACTCTGTAACTCAGGATATTCTTCCCTTTTACTCCCCCCTCTAAATCACTACCTGGCCAGTCTGCTTACTCCTTCTGCCTTCCTATTCTCTTGAACTATCTCCCACTAATAATTTGCTCTGCCCCCCCTCCAAATGCTCTATAGTCTCTCTCTATTATAAGACCACACTGCTCCCTCCTGTACTTGTCCTTGGACTAAAGCCCTCTACCTTCTCCCTAATTACCCTTCTGCACCCTTTTTCACCCCACATCTGAACTCCACTCTAACTCTCCTCCCCCATTTCTGACTCCCCCTTCCCTAATTTCCTCCTAACCTTTCCCTACTACTCCCTTAATCTCACTCCCACCAATTTTTAATCATTCTACCCCTCCTCCCTTACTACCCTCTCTGCCCTCTTTCCACTCCCCTCTATCATCATCACTCAAGTCCCACAACCCTCACTTACTCATCCCTACCATTTACATCTCCCTCCTTAGCTCCTTTCCTCCCTCTCACCCCTACTGCACCCCATTCTCTCCTTCTCTCTCCCATATCTCTCTAACCTCCCTCCTCTTTCCCTCTCTATTCACTATGCACTACTTGCTTCCACAAAAGTCACACCTAATCATATCTATTCTTCTACCCATCCCTGTTTTTCTATCATTACAGTGTGAGAGTGTCTGGTACTTCACATTACTGATGTTTGTTTCTGCATATTATTACTTGCCTAGTCAGTTCAGTATATTTTGTGTACACTTGTATTTTATTGTATTACTGCACTTCTACTTGTTAATTTGTATTTATCCCTTGCCCCTTCCTCCCAAGACACAGCTGAAAATGAGCTTTTTTCTCAGTATGTCTTTCCTTGCACATCTTTTAAATAAACAAATAAAAAAAATAAATAAATAACTTATCTCAAGAGTGAGAATACTCAAATTTAATACTCTGAGGCTGAACTATGACGGAGGTTTGAACTGTCATTTCCTTCCATTCCAAATGTCAGTTACTGGTTCATTCTCTCTATATTCTCAATTTCTTGTCCTGATCACTTCATCCAAGTCCTGTGGCATTTTCAGTGCCCCATCGTTCTGGTTCTCTTCCTGTTTTGCATTTCAGTTGGATGAAGGCTGCATTACACAAGTGAGGCATATGTACAGTGAGTGATGGACTGACTGGTGCTAAAGTTATTGCAAACCATAGGATGACTCCAAGTTCCATCCATAGTGTCAGCAGCTGGCACTCCATTACATTGCAGTCAATGTAGCCTCCCACCCACCCCAGGTAGCCTCTTACTCTGCCTAGGGAGACTGTCACCATGCATAGTCCTGTTGGATAAAGTTACCCCTCAGAGTCCCAACTATCCGAACTTAAGAACTGGTAGCAATGTTTTCTCTATGATCAGCAACAGAAAATGTATCAGTAACCATTCTGAATGGATTTGAGCTTCATAATGTGTGAGTCATCTGCAGATCTATTCTAGAGGAAATGGGCCATGAAGGGAAAGTAATGTAGCCCTTCGGAGGACCTCTAACATCTTTAAAAAGGTTAAATAAACTACTAACCTCTTTGTCTCCAGCTACAAGTATGAACATTCTGTTTTGTATGTGGTCTGCCTATTCCTGGTGCCCTTGTGGTTTCTGCTGTCACTGACCCCGTTTCTTAGGCTTGCTGTGGTCAATGGTTTTTGGGTGTAAGCAGGCCTCCCATAGACAAGTAGTAACACTGGTGCTCCTTGACACAGGGGGATGTGCCTTACACTCCTAAAATTGACTACATAGAAACATAGACTTTGAAGCAGGAAAGGACCACTTGGCCCACCCAGTCTGCCCATTTCCCTACCTACTGGATAAGCTGCAGATTTTAGTTAACCAACAGCCTACTTCCTGCCACCCCCCACTACAATTGCCTTATGTCTGTCCCATGCATGTTTGAATTCCTCCCACTGTTTTAGACCCAGCAACCTCCCCAGGAAGACGGTTCCATGCATCCACCACTCTCTCTGTGAAAGAAAATTTCCTCACATTACCCCTGAGCCGTCCCCCCTCTATCTTTAAATTCTGCCGCCTTGTTCTTACACATGTCTTTTTCTGAAAGATGCTACCCTCCTGGACTTTGTTGATTCCCTTGAGGTACTTGAAAGTTTCCATCATGTCCCCCCTTCCCTCCTTTCATCAAGGGTATATATATTAAGCTATCTTAGTCTCTCTTCATATGGTTTCTGATGCAGACCCTGCACCATTTTAGTTGCCCTCCTCTGGACTGCTTCCATCCTGTCTATGTCCTTGCGTAGATGAGGTCTCCAAAACTGCACACAGTACTCCAGATGAGGTCTCACCAACTGTCTGTACAGAGGGATAACCACTTCCCTTTTTTCTAGTTGTGATGCCCCTTCCTATGCATCCCAGTCTCCCTCTGGCTCTCATTACTGACTTCTCACATTGCTTACCAACCTTTAGATCATCTGATATGACTACCCTCAGGTCCTTTTCCATTTTTGTTGTTGTTAGTACCTCCTCTGCTATTGTTTACCCTTCTCCTGGGTTTTTGTTTCTCAGGTGCATTACTTTGCACTTTTTTGCATTGAATCCAAGTTGCCATATGTCTGACCATTCCTCCAACCTTGCCAAGTCCCTTCTCATCCTTTCTACCACCCCTTGTGCATCAACTCTGTTACAGATCTTTGTGTCATCTGCAAAGAGGCATACCTTTCCCTCCAGACCCTCTGCAATGTCACCTATAAAGATGTTAAAGAGGACTGGACCCAGTACTGAGCCCTGAGGTACTCCACTAGTAACCCCCCCTTTCTTCAGAATGTGTTCCATTCACTATTACCTTCTGTGTCCTGTAGTGCAGCCAGTTTGCTACCCAGGCTACCACACTGGGACCCACTCCCAGGCTAGCTAACTTGATTATTAATCTTTTGTGCTGGACCATGTCAAATGCCTTGCTAAAGTCCAGATAGGCCATATCCACAGCCCCTCCCTGGTCTATTACTTTGGTCACCCAGTCAAAGAAATCAATTAGATTCATCTGACATGACCTTCCTGCTGTAAATCCATGCTGCTTTGGGTCCTGTGCCCCTCTGGTCTATAGGTACTTAATTATTTCTTTCAGAAGTGATTCCATCATTTTCCATACCACTGAGGTCAAACTTACATGTCTGTAGTTTCCTGCTTCTGCCTTGCTCCCACTTTTGTGGAGGGGAATCACATCTGCCCTCCTCCAGTCCTCAGGTATCACCCCATCCTCCCATGATTTATTAGAAAGTATGGTCAGTGGTGTCACTAGGTCCTCCCTTAGTTCTTTTAGGATTCTGGGGTGAATCCCATCAGGCCCCATTGCTTTGTCCACCTTGAGTTTTAGGAGTTCTTTCAGGACTCTTTCTTCTGTAAATGAACTGGTGTCAACCCACCTACCCTGAGTGTTTCCATTGTCTTGTTTAAGTAACTCCTCCTCATCTTCTTTTGTGAATACTGAGCAAAAGTATTCATTCAGTATCTCTGCCTTTTCACTGTCTCCCTCTGCCCACCTCCCCTCTCCCTTATTAATCTTCACTATTCCTCCCTTAACCTTTCTATGCTCCCTAATGTACGTATAAAAGGTTTTATCCCCCTTCTTAACTGAATTGGCTATTTTTTCCTCGGTTTGGTTTTTTGCTGTTCTGACTGCCTTCCCCACTTCTTTCTGCTTTAATTGATACAGTTTCCTGTCATGCTTCTTCTGTGATTCCTTATACTTTTTGAATGTACCCTTTTTCTTCTTAACCTTCCCTGCCACCTCTTTTGAGAACCATAATGTTTTTTTACTCTACTTTGTTTTCTTTATTTGTTTCACACAAAGGCTTGTTGCCTCTGTGATGACAGTTTTGATTTTTCTCCATTTTTCTTTCACCCCTCCTGTTTGGCCATTTGCTAGTGTATTCCTCAGGTATTCACCCATTTTGCCACAGTCAGCCCTTTTAAAGTCCAGTATCCTTGTTTTTGTATGGCTTGTCTCTATGGTTGTGCTTATTGTGTAGCACACTGTGCAGTGGTCGCTTGTTCCCAGATGTCTACTGACTTCTAAATTTGTGATCCTTTCTCCATTTGAAAGAGCCAGGTCTAGTATTGCTCCCTTCCGAGTGGGTTCCAACACTAGCTGTCTAAGGCCTGCCCCCTGCTGGGTGAGTGGTGTGTTATTTCCAGTGAGAACTTTAAATCTTCATCCCAAAGCAACAATGCATGTAAAAAGGGAGAAGAATGCTGGAGTGCATAGTTAGGACACTCAAGAGCAGTGGAAAAGAAGTGATACAGCCCCTGTAAATGTATTTTTGTATTTATTTTATTTAACTTTTGTTAATTAGGTAAATGCAATGAGCAAAGGCCCTTTTTTCTACATGACCCGGGGCCGTAAAAAACAGGCAAGATGTTGTAACAGAATGCAGTACAAGTATTACAATATAATACTAAAACAATAATGTTTTGTAACAGATGACAAAAAAATCATAGGGAAAATTTGCAATACAATTATCAACAGTGTTATAAAAAACAATCACATTTCAGCAGATTTTGAAAATGTTTCTTCAAATGCAATTTAAAAGCTTCTTGTCCAAGCCCACCCTGTAAAATCCCAGGTAAACTGTTCCAATTTTTTGCTGCACTAACCATGAATGCATGCTCAACCATATTTGTTTTAATACTTGGGATGACAAATGTATTAGCCCCAGTGGATCACAGTGACCTTTCTTCCTTTTTAATTTGATATGAGGTGAAGAGAGCAGAATCAACTTTCTGCCTTAGAACATTATCTGTCAAACAATTTAAGTTATATGAACTACTAAATTTAGATGTTAAGCAGCCAGTTTGTTGGTCCAGAATACAATGATGCATTTGAAATGGAAGTTTTAATGTGAATCTGCAGGCCTCATGAAAAGTGGTGGTCAGTAAAGTCAAGTCTGCTTTTGTAATGTTAGAAAAAAGAAATGAGTTGTAATTCATCACAGACAAGAGTACACTGTTAACAACTGAATATCTAGCCTGAAAGGTCAGCACATTTTGAAGTTTGAACAAAATGTCTAATTTCTGATTAAGCTGTCTACTAAATAATTTTATATGTTGAGAACAAATTAAATTTGTGCCAATAAAATCCTAAAATATTTGAATCGAGTGACTTGTTCAAGCTGAACACCGGAAGTGTCCTGTTTTATAAGTGGTGTATATCTTGCAAGTCTAGGTTTTGAACCAAATAACATACTTGTTTTGTTGTGCTGTTCAACTGCAAGCGATGATTTTGAAGCCAACAATCCAATAAAGAAAAATCAGTATTTAACTACTGGTTTAGTGCTTCCACAGAGGAGGAACTACTATAAAGTATTGTGTCATCAGCATACATTATGGTCTTGTTATTCTTTAGTAATGAATGTAACACATCAATAAACAAAGAGAACAGGGGAGGCCCCAGGATTCATCCCTGGGACACTCCCTGCTTCATTATTTTAGTGTTGGACAAAACTCCTTCTTAGCTCACCCTCAGTGGATGCTCAGTTACTGTAGATAACTACCAAACCAGTCACAGGGTGAGTCAGCCAGTCAGATGTTCCTCAGTCTCCCAACCAGCAATTGATAGGTTACCAAATCAATGGCCTTGCACAGATCCATGAACAGAGCACCAGTGAGCTTCCCTCCATCTATTGCCCCACTGATGTAGTCTATGAACCTTTCCAAAGCCATACCAGTGCCATGTACTTATGGAAACCTACTGCTCATGAAGCTGAAGACCACCAGATTGGAGAAACTCAGAGAGCTAGTCACTTACAATTTTTTTCAACAAGTTGCTTAATGGCAGTAACAATGAAATAGGTCAATAGTTATCCATATCCTTTAACAGCCCACTCTTAAAAATTGGTTTGATTATGGCTTGTTTCCATAAACTTGGGAACTGACCAGTAATCAAAGAAAAATTAAATATCTTGACCAACAGATTATAAATATGTACTGCAATTAACTTTAAAAATCTTGGTCTAAGGCCATCCCCTCCAGAATTTTTATAAGCTGACATCATGTTCAATAATTTTAACACCTGTTTTGGTTTGATGGCATGGAAATGACAAGGAGGATTTAATTTACTTTCCACTTTCATTTGAGGGCCATCTTTGTTATCAATTTGACACAAGTCCTTGGTATATTTAGATAGGTCTATGAACACATTTAGAAACACTTCAGTAATTTCCAGTGCATTTGATAATATTTTATTATTATCCTATAATATATTAGCCTGCTGCTTAATTATTGGGTCCATGAGGGACTTTATTGAGGTCTCAGACTTTCTAGGATTACTTAACTCTCTGTTCTGTCCATTATGGTGGTAGTCAGATTTACTTTATTTAAGTTTAATCTTACACTTATTTCTTAACCTGCACTATTAGAATATTTGACGTGTTTCCAGGCAATATCCCTTAGTTTCATCAAGCTAAATAAGTTTGGTATAATCTACTTGTTCACAATTCCTCAAACCATCCTACTGTAGAAATCTTAGGGAAATACTTGTTCTGTAGATCCCGCAAAGATGTAATGAAATAGTCAAGGTCTATGGTGAGACTGCAAATGGAGTGTTATGCCAGTTTTTGGAAATCCCACCTCAAGAAAGACTGGGACCACTTGGAGAGGGTTAAGAAGAGGGCTGCAGGGGAGGATGCATGAGTAGAGGCCAGAGAACCTTAACATTTACTCTCTGGAGGCCAGAAGAGAAAGGGGGCATGATTGACACCCACAGATTCATGAGGAGAATCAATAGGGTAGACTGCTGGGAACTATTCATCAGGAATCAAAACACAGTAACCAGGAACATGGGTATAAGTTGGTGGGGAGATTCAAAAAAGGATATTAGGAAATACGTTCTTAAGGAGAGGATGATGAAGGCCTGGAATAGTTTACTAGAGCTGATAATAGAAGCCAGACCAGTGTCACAGCAACTATGGATGACATATGTACATGGGGACAGTATGACCTAAGAGGGTATAGATAGCCAGGGAAGGGGGCACTGAGACAATGGAAAGGTAAGTGGCCAAGTAGCTTCAGTTAGATGATAGGGCAGACATGGTGCTAGGTAGAAAATTGGTGGACTGGAGGAACTAAAGAATTTTATATGCCATTGAAATCTATGTATTTGTGTATCTACAGTGCGTATTGTTAAAAATGCCTTGTACTGGGTATGATCAGAAGCAAATTCACAAAATTGGATACCTCGATTCCAAGCATTTTTTGGAATTTGGATTTCCAGAATTGAAGGACAGAAATCCCTATTCCAATAATAAGCTCAAATTTGACCTCTCCCATCCAATACACAGTAAAAATGGCCTTTGTAAAAGCACTTTTACTGAGTGTGAAACAAGTCAGGCAAGGTTTCACTCAAGTGAAGCCTGACTTTTAATGCTGAATCCAGAGACATGGTTGTTTTGAATAAAGAGATGCACTAATGTAGTGCCGACTCAAGCGTCTTCATTCTGGTGGTGCATGCTGCATTTTCTTTTTGTAATGGAAAAATGGACACCTGTTGCTGAGAAATACTTTCCTTCTTCTCCTCCATTTTCTTTCCACAACCAAACTCCCTTGTCTTAAGGCTACTGAAGAAAGCTGCATATCCTCTTCATTCAACTAGGTGGGCTGCTGTGCTATGGACTGGAGTGAGGTTACTGTTCCACCCGAGTCAGAGAAGAACTGGTGCTCCTTTTGCCAGAGGTACTGGTGAAGCATTGAGAGTCTGGCTCCAGTGTGCCAAGAAGACTGCAGTCCCTGATCCAGAAAAAGACACCCCTCAGCAACCAGTAACCAACTGTATCCCTGCTGCCAAACTGTCCCAGTTAGTAGCCAGTCACTGCTTCGTACATGTTCTAAACAAACTGAAATACTAATAATGAACCATTATTCCAAATGTGAGATAAAATAAACTGAACTCTGGTCGACCATAACAGTCTTGAACCCCTCTCCATGTGATATGGGGAAAAAAATAACTGAAGAAATGAGGACATGGCCAATCTAAACAAAGCTCTGGGTGTTAGCCACTATGCCAGAAGCAGACCTGGCTTCTTGTGGTAACTCCGGGTTTTATTCAGTTGAGATACCTCCTGACCTAATGCACTTATTTCATTCTGTCTGTTGTATACACTTTAATATCTTTACCTTAGTTTCTGGTTATCCTGCGTCCCCTTAATTGTGCAATGTGGCTTGCCCCGCTTCTTTTCTGCTAAACCATTCTCCATTTTTTAAGTCAGTTTGGTACTTAACCTCATAGCATTATCAATGTGTATGCTTCCCTAGACTTAAAGGAAGTGCCCTTATTACTTCCTAGTGCCACATAACCTGAAAGTACTACTTTTGTATCCTGCCCCTGAGCACCTACACTTTATAAGAGCTCTCCTATTGGGCATCCATTCGGTCTATGTCCCCATCCACTACAAGGCAGGTAACCAAAGAAATAAAACAGTAAAAAGCACTTACCTCTACCTACCCACACATACTGCCCCTTTAAGTATTAAAATAAATACCATATTCAGTGAAGGCTATCTGCTTTGCTCTCTCTCCTCTTTTGGGTTTCTGTGCAAGGTTGAGCAAGGGGGCCCATATATGTTATTACAAATCCTGGTGCACAAGCATTATTTTTTTTTTAGATATCTTTATTTTTACTTATTGTGACACTTTTCCCATTTCATGGCAGTTTGCAACCATTTTACTGCACTTATGCTGTCCCTGGTAGAATCCAGTGTAGAATGTGTGTAGAATCACAATGTGGTGCCCCTGCAGAGAAACTGCTGAAAATATTGGTTTCTCTGCAGGTTGTTGGTGCAAGGTTATAATTCCTGCACCAGTTAGCAGTAAACAGAGATAATAACGCAATCCAGTGAAGATCTATGCCTGATCTTCACCCACAGAGGGGTGCTTGCTTGAGTTCATGGAGCACAAAGATCACACTCTACACTAAACAGCCCTAGATGTTGTGTCTCTCTTCCCCAGATTCTGTGCCATCTGCGTGGTTATGCATGCTGAAAAAATAAGGGTGGGCAAGGGGGTGGGAAATGCATACACTACATCCACAAATGTTTTTCCATGGTGCAGATGGCTAGTGGGGGGAGAGGAGGCCACATGACCCTTAGATCTGCAGTAGAGCTTATGTTCCTCCTCTGCATAGCCACAGGATTGCTTTTGGTATACACTCAAAAGCTGGAACATTCATCCCCATCCCTAGGAAGCTCTGTGGGTGGTGGAGGGCCACACTGGCACCAGCCAGAAAAGATTACAGAAATACCATGATGTTGTTAGGGATAAGGCAGTTTTTGCAGGATTTCTGTATCATGCAAGCCTCTGTTCCACTAGGGACCAGGGATTGAGTAGTGTGATGGCCCAGGCATCCAACTAGATGCCCAACGTCCGATACAACACCTCCCATTGATCCAGCCCATTTGCACAGCCCTCCATGTGTTGATCCTGAGGGGCCAGGGATTGTGATTGCTGACAAGCATATTGGCCACCAATGGTGTGGGAAATGTACCTCAGATACATGTGATGCATGTGTACCGGGGTGTGTGGCCCAGGATTTTTGTCCCTGGTACAGTTCCAGATGTCTAAATTTGGACACCAACTGCCTTGTAGATTTTCCTTAAGTAATATGACTTGGAGGCAATGTGGTCTAGTGGCTAGTGCACTGGGTTGGGAACCTGGTTCAAATCCCCCCAGTGTGTCACCACTTACAACCTGTTTGCCCTAAATGAGTCACTAAACCTACAAGCACTACAGTCCACAGACCTACCAGTGGAAATGAATAGAAGCAGAACCTCATTAAAAATTAGATACTGCATCTCTTCCTGGCTATCCTGGGTAACTATGGTACATTATATGACTAAGTTTACAAAGAAGTATTGATTTCCTTCTCCTTCCATTATTGATGCCCGCACCTCCATCCTCTGGCCAACCAGGACACCTTCATAGCTGGGTAAGAGTCCCAGCTGCTCCACGGAAGTACTGCATGGCTCTGATAGGCCTCCGCCTGCTACCACCCTCCTCTAATTAGACCACTGTGCTCTGTTCGGCCACTGATTGGCCTGCCTTTTTCCTATTGGATTTTCAGTCTCTGGGCTTCAGCTCCCACTGCTTTGCATTGACTTTTGCCAAACATTTGCACCTGCTATCCCCCACCTCACCTCCTACCTTTATTAAATAGGCTTTGGCTCTACCCAATTGACCTTGGAATCCACCCTGCTTAAATCTTATTGGGCTCACTTACTTGGGACCTCCCCCCTTGCTGCTCACTCTCCCTTTCCTTGCTTCACCTCCACGGGTGGCTCTTGCCCTATAGATCATCTCAGTTATCTCTACACATCCTCTAAGCACTATGGCTCTGCCCCTTCTGCCTCTTCATCTCATTCTCTTTTGCTCTGTGCTACCACTGTTTTACCTGCCTGGAGCTTGATACCCCTCTCTTCCTCTAGGCTACAGGATTGACCTTATCTACAACCACTCTCGTACCCATCCAACTGAGCTTGTCTATACTCTCCCATTCTCCTCTGGGGATAGCTGGCAACACCTGAAGAATCATGATAGGGTGGTGTATGTTCACTTGTTGCCGTTCTCAACACTGGCTCATATTACTTCACTTTGGGACCTAAGACAGAATAACTGCAATAGACTGTGCATGAAACCAGTAAACAAATCTGCCTTAAAACAATTAAGATGATGCAATCTGAAGCTTCTGCTACTCCTGTTGCTGCTATCTGGGAATATTCACCCAAATTCTGGGCCTAAAATTCCTTGCTACAGACATCAATCGAGGCACCCAGGGACTCTCACCCTTTCATCTCTCAACATCTGCAGCCTCCTGCCTAAATTTGACGCCTTGCAAATATTCATTAACCAACACAACCCTGATATCCTTGCAATCGTTGAAACCTGGCTATCACCCAAAATTCCAGACATGGATATTGCCCCGCAAGGGTACAATGTCTTCACACTTGACAGGAGTACAAAAAGAGGGGGTGGCCATGCTATATATCTCAAAGACACTCTCCTGGGTCACCGCTTACCTTCCCCCCTCTCGGTTTCTTCTACACAGATCCTACCTATTAAAATTCTGTTGGGGGCTCACAACAAAGCACTGACTATTGCTGCTGTTTACATTCCTCCAAAAGAACAAGGTAAAGGCGTCAACTTGGTCTTGAACCTCATCTGTCCCCATCCCCCTGCCTTGGTGTCGATCCTAATGGGTGATTTTAACATCAATTGTCTAGCAACTGACACAGGGGGCCTCAAGGATGCCATCTCAGCAGCCAACGTGGCACAGCTGGTAGTCTCCTCCACCAGACATAATGATAAAACAGGTGCAAGCACTCTCCTGGACTGGTTACTGACTAGCCATTCCTCCCGCATCTCAGATGTTTCTGTCCTTCCAGATACACTAAGTGACCATTCCCCAGTCATCTGTGAATGGTCAAATAAATTCTGAAAGCCCCCCCCCTAAATTAGAGTCCTCTCACACGGTCAGGTGAAACACCTCAAATCCCACCTCCGACAGCTCGACTGGTCTCCTATATTCAACGCTTCTGATGTCAAATTGACTTTGGATTTCTTCATCAACTCCTTCAATGCTGCCTGTGACACCTATACCCCTTTCAAATGGCATAAAATCAAAGGCCTTTGCAATCCTTGGCTCTCCGCTGAACTACTTAGGGATCTGAAAGCAAGGGATCTCCTCTGGCTTTGGGCACGGGCCACTGGCAATCAAATTGATATTCAGAACTACAAACGGGTGCAAAATGACTGCACTAAATCAATCTGCCAGAAGAAAAATGCATTCTACAAAGATACCCTCACGAACACCTGGGGAAAAGGGAAATCCTTTCGGGACAATCTTAAAGAAGTAACAGGGAAGCAGCCAAAAACCTCACCTTCTATGTTGGTCATTGATGGTGGCATAACACTTGACCCTACCACAATTGCAAGTACTTTCAATACTGCATTCTCGGACCTCAGTAGTCTTCTCCCTTTGGACTTCTTAGATGATGACCACCCTCCTTCTCCTACTCCAGCCCACAACTCCCTCCCTCCAAAAGCCCAGCATTCTACTTTAAGGAAGTCAGGGTGCATGAGGTCCATAAACATATCTCTAATGTAATCACCAAATCCAGAACTAGTGGGGACTCACTCAGCCTCAAGCTGGTGTCCCTCGCCCTTGATGAACTTCTACTTCCACTAACAATGATTTTCAACCTCTCCCCTCACCATCAGCCAGTTCCATGACAGATGGAAATCAGCCACAGTAACCTCAATCCACAAAAATGGGGACAAGGACCTGCATGTGAACTACCGTCCTATCTCCATACTCCCCCCCCCCAAGGCCATTGAACGTATGGTATCTGACCAGCTAATTGAATACCTGGATAAGCACAACATCCTCTGCTCCCAACAACATTACTTCCATACAGGTCACAGTACTACATCGTCCCTCCTTGAATTCACCTGTGCTATCCACAGCTCATTGGACAACAGCCTCCTAACCGGGTCGGTCTTCATGGACCTGACCAAGGCTTTTGACACTATACATCATAAACTATTAATCACACAGCTATGTTCTGCTGGGCTCTCACCTGAGTCCACTACCTGGTTCAAGAGTTACTTGGAGAATTGCTCCCAAACAGTGAAAATAGCTGATGTTCTTTCAGATGCATGTCCTGTTCACTCAGGAGTTCCTCAAGGCTCCATTCTTGGGCCACTTCTTTTTAATGTCTTTCTGAATGATCTTCCACAATTGTGTCCTGCACAAATCCTCCTTTATGCTGACGACGCCGTCATCCTCACCACTCACAAGGATCTGGGCCACCTTCAAAAGAATCTACAGTTTGTCTTCACCTCAATTGAAACTTGGTTTAGTACATGGAAATTGGTTCTCAACTATAAAAAAACCAAGTCCATGCTCTTCCACAGCCCACACAACAAACACAAACTCAGTCCCATCAGGATCAAAAACTGCCTTGGTGCAACCCTCGAACAGGTTCAATCCTTTAAATATCTAGGAGTTACCATCAATTGTAACCTATCATATGCTACGCACGTTGACAACATTGCCAAGGCTGCCAATACTCTCATTGGCCTACTCTTCAGGCACAGGCAATGCCTTACCTGAAATGCCTTATGGATTGCAGTACAGAGCACAGTAATCTCAATAATTGACTATGGCCTGATCATCTACGGCTCTGCCTCTGCCACCACCCTCAGATGCAAATCCATTGCACTAAACAAAGCTTGCCATCTCATAACTGGCACCCTTCGTCTGACCCTCATGTGTGATCTCTTCACACAGACTGGATGGCTTCAACTTTCAAACCAGATCAAGTACCAAACCTGCCTTATGGCAAAGAAAATAACACTAGGCCTTGCTCCCTGAGGTGTCCGAGCTCTCCTCTTCCCAGAGTGAACTACTCGCATTACCAGGGGCTCTGAATCCCAACTACTGCATATCCGGCATTTCTGCACCACACAAGGGCAAAGATCCTTTGCGCACAGAGAACCCAGCTGGTTCCATGGCATCAGCATTGACATCGTCTCAGTGTCAAAACCTGGTCCATTCAAATCCAGTCTCCGTCACATCCTGTCTGCATCTAGCTCCTGTGACTGTCCTTCCTAATTGTTCTCCCCCCTTCTTCTTTACTCTTTCCACCTAGCACTTAACCCTTTCCACCCTCAACTCCCCCTCCCACACACCCACTCATCCTCCCCTCCTCCCACCCACCTTCCCTACCCCCTTGTAGCATATTTGACAAGTGCCTATGGCCGTACCCCACTAGTGTGTCTCTTCCATACTGTGTTAACTCTGTTATCAGACTTCCTTCTGGCATTTTTGCCACTGTATTGAATGTATAAAACTGTATGTAACTGCATGTAACCCACTGTTATACTGTTATTCAATGTCTTGTTTGAATTGTACCTCATCCGATGTGGAACCTTTGTAAAAGAGCCTTGGCTCAAAGGTACTTGTAATCGTAGATTCAAGTAAATAAATAAAATTAATAAAAAAAAAAAAAAAAAGTTTTGACATAGTGAGCCACTTTATCAAAAGGGATTCATTTACTAAATGGAGTACCTGTAAAGAGCAAACTTGCTGTGTTGTTTAAATAAATGTTGAATTCTGAGACATGTGCTTACTATATCTGTTATATAAAGTGGCCCGGATATTCAAAAGGGTTGCGCCATGTGCAATAGGGTTGCGCCAGCGCAAGTCTGAAATTGCGCCATTCCGCGATATTCAGCGGGAGGCAATTGCGCCACTGAAAACATGCTGAGCAACAGCGCAATGCAAATGAAGGCATGCGCAACTGGAGGTGGTGGAGCCATGCATGAAGAGCGCAATGCGATATTCAAAGGCTTGCGCAATGCGCAACAGTGGATTAGCCGGAAGTTGCGCCATGGTGGAAATGAGCCAAAATAAAAAGGCTCAAGGATGAGGCGCAAGAACCTGACTGGGAATGTTCATGAGGCAGCAACAGAGATTAGGCCACAGCAGCAACCAGTGCAGGCCAGGGAGTAGGCAGGACAGAATAGTGGCAGCCGAAGGTGTGTGGAGCCACAGGATGTCCGGAGGCCAGTAGGTGTACCGGTGCAGTGGGTAGAAGTCAGGACAGTGGGGGGGAACAGAAGAACAACATCTGGGGGGGACACCAGATAGGGAGATAGACAGTGCCACCTTCCACATGGAAGCTGTAGTGAGGGGGGTGAGAAGGCATGCTGCAGGGTGACGTGGCCGTGGAAGGGCCCGTTGGCGGTACACCCCCAACAGGCAGTACCGTGCCCCCATCAGCTTTGAGCTGTATTCGGATGTTGAGATTGTGGGCCGGTATCACCGGAACAGGGCAATACTGAGGTGGCTCTGTGAGCTGTGCAGTGATGTGATGCAGGCACCCTCACGACGGAGTCACGCTGTGTCAGTGGAGACAAAGGTAACAGCCTGCATGTGCTTGCTCACCACGGGTACCTTCCAGAGGCCAACAGGGGACACCACAGGCATAACACAGTTGGCCACGTCATGCATCCTCACCCAATTCCTCAGCACACTGCTGCCACATGCTGCGGAGTACATCCATTTCCCCAGCACCGCGGCAGAGCATACAGCAAACATACAGGAGTTCCACAGGGTAGCACATATGCCTGGCATGCTAGGGGTGATAGACTGCACCCATGTGGCTATTCGCATGCCACCTGGCCCCGATGGGGCCGCATATCGCAACCAGAAGGGGTACTCCAGTGTCAACTGCCAGGTGGTGTGTGATGCCAGTGGGCGCATCATCAATGTCTGTGCCACGCACCCTGGTGGAGCACATGATTCATTCATATGGTACCAGTCTGCACTGTGCCATTGATTCGAGAGTGGGGACATCCCCACAGGACACCTAGTGGGTGAGTATGCATGTAGGAGTGGAAAAGTTGGGGGACGGGTGGGCAAGCCACAGGTGCCATGGGGGTGGCACACAGGGCTAGGGACAATATGTATCTGAACATGTCACTAACCTCCACTATCTCCACACAGGTGACAGTGGATACCCACTCCGTCCCTGGCTGCTCACACCCTACCGGCGCCCCAGGACCCCATCGCAGCAATGCTTCAATGAGGCACATGCTGCCACACACATCATCATCGAGCTGGTGTTTGGGATGCTGAAGGCATGCTTCTGATGCCTAGACACCTCTGGTGGTGCCCTACAGTACAGTCCCTCAAAGGCCTGTGGGATATTCCTGGCAATGTTGTATCCTGCACAACATGGCCAAAGACTGTGGGATAGCCGTACATGTCGAGGAGGGGGACAGCGATGGGGACGCCGGTGATGATGGGGATGAGCAGGCCCCCCTTGGACGGCATGACCCCCGACTGATCCGGCAGGCTCAGCTGCACCGGGACACCATCACAGAGGAGCACTTCACACAACACAGTTAAGTCATGGGGCCATGTGCAACCAACACTGTTTAGGCACAACCAACATACACACAGGGTAACACCCCGGGGTGCATGACGGCAAGGGGAGTGGAAGGGTACAGGCACACAAACACACCACCAGGGAGGGGGGAATACTTACACGTTACATGGACACACACACACACACACACACACACACACACACACCAGGCACACAGAGCACAGGAGCAGTTGCACAGCAGAGCAGGAACAGACATGTCAAACACACAGATCCACAGACCACCCCCACCACCTGTACTGTCCATGTACGTGTGTCAGATGCTGGGCACCCTTGCACCTTGGTGTACAGTACAATGCACATCATGCACATGCACCTGTGGACAGCAGTCGGGTGGGTGTGCAGGTGGTCCGTGTGTCGGCGTGTTGGGCAGGGCACCCACCAGTGCACTGCCCACCAAGACACACATTGCACACAGGGCAGCACCAGACAGGGCCCGCATTGGGAGACAGGTCAGTCAGGTGGCACTGAGCCACGGCCACCACGGATGCGTGGGCGGCCCCACCGTGACCCAGCCACACTGGCAGGCTGAGCATGGGCCACATGGGGTGGCACCGATGGACCACCAGGGTCTCACTGCATGAGCGTGACTTTGTCTGCACAGGGGTCTGCAGCATGCCGAACATACCTGCACCAGGGGTGCTCGGGATGCCCACAGCAGAACCCGGTGTCGACAGGCTGGGTGTCGCATGACGCCAGGAATGTGGAGTGGAGAGTGTACTGCGTGGGGTGCGTGGTACAGGGGCACCTGACTGTGTGCCCAATGTGGCCTCGACAGTGACCAATGCCTGGGTCAGCCTGTCAATGGCTGTGGCCACATCCATCCGCATCTGGACCATCTCTGCCAGGATCATTGCATTGTCCCTGCTGTGCCACTCCACAGCCACACACAGTGCCTCCACGGACGTTGCAACCCGCATCTGCTGCTGTACTGATGCCCGCAGCAGGCGGGTGTGCTCGTCAAGCGAGTCGTCTGCCAAATCAGCAACCTGTCCTCCAGGGGATGGAAGGGCCTGATGCTCAACACCCCCTTGAGGGTGGGCGCTGTTCACCAGGACCAGGTATGGGCAAGTCAACAGGCGGTGTGCATACGTCACCGCTGAACCCTGTACCCCCAGACCCGGTGGGTGACTGCCGCTGCTGCCCCCAAGGGACCAGTCCTTCCAATGCTGTGTCCGCAACAGTGCCAGGGACCTGCACAGCCACTGGTGCTGCCCCACCGGTGCTGACAGGCACAGCCTGGGACTGTGCTGATGTGCTGGCACACACATTGGAACCCTCTAGGTCCATGGGCACGGGCTGTCCTGCTGTGTGTCCATTATGTGACACACACACGTGTCACTGCCCATAGCGGACGTTGCATCATCAATGGTGCAGGTTCATGCCACAGCCTCAGCCACAAGCATGCCAGACTGCTGGGACACAGGAAGGGCACCCCTCACACCTGACTCACTGACATCGGAGATGGCGTCTAGGCATGCACACTGGTTCAATGCACGCCGGATACCAGCAGAGGTGGATGGACCCTCCTCCAACTCTGGCTGCATGTCCACAGTGCACGGGCCCACCACCACTGTCCCCTGCAGGTGCACAGGATCAGTAACAGAAAGTGAGAACATGTTAGTGCATGGGATCAATCTTCCCCCTCCACCATGTCATACCGTGCAGTGATGGGCTTCCACCTGTGTGGAAGCCACCTCCTGGAACTCCCTCGATGGCACTGCGCTGCATGGATGCTGCAAGATGGTCCTCCACTGGGGTCAGCTGCGCCACCTCTGGCTGGCCCCCGCCTGTGGCAGCGCGTGCCGCCCTGAGTGCTGCCACCTTCTCCTTAACCCGTCTCCTGTCTGTCCCCACCTTCTTCTTACATTCCTGCATGGAGCACTGGTGGCTTCTGTGCAGGTTTATAGCTTGAGCTACCCCTTCCCATGCAGCAGCACGGGCCTGAGGGGTGCCCTGCCGTCCACTAAGTAATGGCTCCTCATCCAGGTAGGCCTCGTAGAGTGCCTCTGTTTCAGCCCTTGTGAAGTTGGGCCTCCTTCTCCGCCCACCATCATCCTCCTCACCCAGTCCTTGCTCGGCCATGTCATGGTCTGTATTGGTGGAAGTGGACACCTGTGACTGTGCAGTTCACAGCATTATCCCATATCCATAGTCCATGACATCACACAGCATGCAACCCACCTATGACCTGCAGTAGCCGAATATGGCCACTGCAGATCACTGTCTCACATTTATAGTGCAAAGTATGCAAATTAGGAGTGGAGCAACTTTAATGGGATGCAAATCGTGCCTCTGCGCCTTTGAATGGCTGATCAGCTGATTTGCATATGACGGCTGAATATCACGCTGTTGCACTTTGCGCAATATGGTTGAGTCGGCTGAGCCTATGGTGCAGTTCTGTGATTGCGTAGCACACTGCACTGCGCATGCCCAGGTACCTTATGCAGGTGTCTGCCACGCTGATTATGTGCTGTGCACGGTCAGCTATTCAGGACATGGCCACCATTGTGCCAGTGGCGCTACAATGCTGGTCACCACATGGCGCTGTGGCATAACTGCACAATAGTCCACTGTGGCACTGGCATGCAGGTGACCACTCGCTCTGGACGTGTAGACGTCCAATGGTGCTGTGCCTGGCCTTGCGCCAGTGACAGGACCTTGTGCCCGACCTTTGCCCCCTTGGCGCAGTACGTCTGGCATGTGTGCAGCTCTATCGTGCTGTTCGGTAACAGCACGCTAGGGACTGACGGCGCTGCCTGAACAGCGCGATAGGGACAGACGGGGTTGTATTGCACAACATTTCCATGTGGGGTTGCCACGCTGCGGAGTGTCATATTGCCTACTATCTAGTTGATGACATGACAAACAGGAGAGCTCCCCAGTGGAGTGGCTTAGAGGTGGCCAACCTAGTGGCCATGGTGGAGCCTCACTATGGGCCACTGTTTGGGGGGAACCCCTAGACTTGACCCACACCCAAGTGGGGCAGCAGGTGGCCACTGCGCTGGAGCAGGTCACAGGGCGGCGCAGGAGAGTGGAGCAGTGCAGGCACCGCTACAGTGACCTGCGCAGGAGGGAGCAGGCACTGCTGGCATGCCTCAGGTCCCATGCCAGGAGGGGCATTGTGCCTAGGCCAGGTGGGCGAGCCATCTATGCACCTGTATTGTCCGCAGGGGAATAACTGTGTATTGGGGCCAGAGCATCGGGGAGGGTTGTTCCATGGTTGGCTGTGTCAGTGTTTACAGGTGTGTGATGCATGGGTCTGGCTGTGTGGGCAGGCACACTCATTGGGGCAGGGGGCTGTCTGCATTTGGATCTCACTAATGTGTCCCTCAACATTTGTTTCCCACAGGCATGGAGGAGTGGAAGAGGGCCCAGGCTGATGCGCATAGGGGTGCTGCAGGGGTGGCTGGCAGAGGAGGCAGTGGTATGGGCCCGCAACAGCAGCAGCAGCAGCAGCATCAGCTGCAGCAGCAGCAGTGGCCGGATGAGGGTGAGTGTCATTACATCATGGATGCTATTGCGTGCAATGGGGGTATATAGGGCATGGCCACCATCCATGGACAACACTGTCATGCACGCGACGTGTGACAGTCAGCACTGTCCAGTGGCACTGCATGTCTGTGAGTGCGTTACTGGTGGTCCATGCATGCACTGAGCACATGGCTGTGGCACTACCTTCCCACCACGTAGACATGTCACTGTACTGCCTTGGTTGTGCTATGCTGGGCATGGGTGGGGTGTGTGTGTAGTGGCACACATGGCTGTTGCTGTCTGGTTGGGCTTGGCCCATGCACAGTCACTGTGAGTGTGTGCAGTCCATCACAGGGTGAGGCACTTGGCTGTATGCCATGCATACTGGGTGGGCTTCAGGGTTGTGTACAGTCCTAGCCATTGATTCTGTTCCCTTGCCCTAGGTATCCGGCTCCTGTGCAGGATCGAGCAGGCCATCCACCGCCTGTTGGAGATATCCCAGGAATCGATCGGCATCCTAAGGGAGATGAACCGGAGGGGTGTGCGACGCCGGAGAGGGACATGGGGTCCGAGCTGGCCTGCAGATCCGCAGCCTGGGGGGCAGTAGCTGCCCCACAACTACACTCTTTACCCTTCCCTCACACCCTGCCTTCCCTCACCACGTTCTTCACCCCTACCCACACCCACCCTACCTTGTACCTGTACCCCAACCCCTGTATTGTATGTATATATTTGTAAATATTTTTCTTGTTGTTCCTGTTGTTGTTGTTCTGTTTTTCATTGAATATATATATATATATATCTATTTTGTTATGAATACTGTGGTGGTCTCCGATTTGCAGCTGGCTATAGGTGCTCAGTTGCAGTGGTGTGCATGGCATCTGGTGTGGTGTGGTCCTGGGATTGTGTGTGTGTCTGCATGGGGGGGGGTGTCCCTGGTGTGGTGGTGGCTGTCAGCCGGTCTGGCCGTGTGCTGCCACACACCACTGTGGGCTCCTGGTGGGTTTGGCTTGTATAGTTCTGTGGTACACATGGTTGCATTGTACCAAGTGGGGGGGCATGGTGGTTCTGGCAGTGCCAGTCACAGCCACTGCTCATGGGTGGTGTCTTGGGGTTCCAGAGCATGGTGTGCTGTGCACAGTGGGGGCTGTGGTACACCTGGGTTGTCCGGCCCCTTTGTGTGGCAGTATGTGCTTGCCAGTGGGTGTGCTGGAGCCGTGGCCCAGCTGTGCTTTATGAGCTTGTCCCATGGGCCAGTGGATATTCCGTCCTCCACGGTGATACTGTGCTTTGGGTGTGGGGGTGTGTTGTTAGTTCTACACCGTGTTCCTGTGCCCATCTGTGGCATGGGTGGTGGGCCCTTGCCTACCTCCCTGGATGTGCAGTTCCATTGCTCTGCTGCTGGGAGTGGGCTCCCTGCTTGCGCTATGGTGCATCTCGACTGCTCAGCTGGGCTGGCCTTGTTGCGCTATGGTGCGACATATGTGCTCAGCTTCCCCTACCTGGTTGCGCTATGGCACAGGTTGTGCGATTTTCAGACATTGGCTGGTTGCGCAATTTGACTTGCTCCATGTTTGAATATCACGTCTGTTGCACATGTGCACAATTGACTTGCGCTTGCTCCTGCTATTGCGCACATTTTGGGCTCAGTTTGAATATCTGGGCCCGTATGTGTATGACAAGATTAGAAATATATTGTTCATATGTATAGTATATGCACATCATCTGTTTTTCTGTCTACAGGTACTGACATTATGTAACCATTTCTGTCTGTCTGTGTTTCTGCCTAGCCACACGTATCAGCTGTCATTTCTGTGTATATAACAGCTCATATATGTATAACAGCTCATATATGTATAAAAAACAATATTGTGTTTTCACTATTCTTTAAAAATCCTTCAAACTAGGATTTTTCCTTTCCTGCATAACAAATCAGAGTGCATGTTTTATGTATTGTAACATCTGCAGGTAATTGCCCCTGACTTCCAAGATGACATTTTTTGTAGATACTGTAGCTGCTGACAACACTTTATTAAAAAAACTGACATTTGGCTAGTGGGCACACATTATATTACACAGGTCCGTGGGATCTTTGGCCCCATAATTATTTTGCAAGATGTCTACAGAAAAGAAACCTTTGTTCATGATGAAAGTACATGCTTAAATACAAAACAAAAGAAATCTGTAAAGATCTAAAAGTGTAAAGAAATATTTCAGTATCTCTTTTGTCTGAGGTTGTTTATCGCCTGTTAGTGTAAAACAATTATTTCAAACTTCATTGGTTTTCTGATTAGCCATGATGCCAGAGCAATCATCCCCCAGTGTTACAAACCATAATGGAAATTACAGCATAATTTTGCATAATTCCATATTCTCATTTAATACAAGCAATTAAGTATGATGAAGGCTTCATAATTCAATTAGAAACATTGTCAGCAAGGCTTTGTTGCTAAGGATTATGTTCAGCTCCAATGCATTCTGTGGAGCTTCACACTGATGGTGTTGCTGGTAGTGTCTTTAAACTGGCCAAGACTAAATTTAAATGCTGGATGTTTTACCAGATGATTGCTAAAGTTTTTTTTTTTTTTGTCTAAAATGTACTTTTTTTTAGTTTGCCAAATTACCTGATACAAAGGCCTTGAATGACCCTGAAATCTTTCTTATGGTATATAACATCTACATTAAGCATTTTTGTTGCTCCAGTAAAAGGCATCACACTGTTCAACTGAGTGGTATAGCCATAACAGATACAAGAGACCTCCTAACTGGATATACTGTACACATAGATTTTTTTACCTTATTGACAGAAATGTTTTTCTTCCCCTCCATGAGTCTGAGGCATTTAGCATACTTAGTAGTTTGACAGTTCCAAAATAGGAGGAGCATTTCAGCTTTGTCTTAGTAGGTGAATACCCACATACACATAAGAACATAAGAATTTGCTGCTAGAAGGAGACTGTGAGGTCCATCTAGTCTGCTCGAGTTTTCTACCACTCCCCCTCACTATCAATTTGCTTGTCTGTCTATTCTGTGCCTGTTTGAATTCACTGACCATCTTGGCTGCTGCTACCTCCTGTGGCAGGCTGTTCCAAGGTCCAGACTCACCGCCCTCTCCATGAAAAAGTATTTCTTTTTTTGCAGTTAATCTTTTTATTAAATTGCAACATTCATGTTCATGCACATATTACATCTTTGGCATGCTAGGGTTGAGGGTGTGGGTTACATATACAACCTGAGACTAGGATTATGCAACTAGAATTTAGGTAAAGGAGACTCACCTTTGTGCATCTATGTGCAGCTATGAAGGATGGAGAGACACATCTTCAGGGCTCCACTTTGGCCTTCTCGGTCCATAAGGGACATATGGAGCTGTCATAGCAACCTTCACCCTAAACAAAATTAAGCACAAAGAAGCACTATTCTTTCTACACACTACAGTAACTACATACATACAGGGAATGCTTAGAACAGTATATGCCACATGCAACAGACTACTTTGTCCACTAGCAATTCAATAGTTACAACCGGCATTCACTACATCCATTTACACACAACAAGACATTAGCGTTGCTTCCATCGACTGAGCCACCCATTGGTAGCTTTGAACCCCATGTTTCCAAGGGAAGCAGCAAGGCTATCAGCCTTTTGAAGCAAAAGAGGCCCACTAATCAATGCCTTCCTGCCACGAGCATTACTGAACCACCTGAGTAGCGCCTCCTCCACATCTGTATCTTTACCTTCTCTTTTGTGCTTAAGCTCAGGGTTCAGGTTACTGTACCAGTCTGACAGCAATTTATCCTTATTCTTTAGTAAATCTGAAATTGTAGATTTGGGGATTGAAAAGTGTGAGCTTAAATCTCTGACACTCAGCTTCAGCAGTTTTTCAATCTCATTTATGAGCTCAACTTTCTTAGTTAGTGGTAGACAGGTTCTCTTACCTGACAGCATTTCTCCAAACAGCAAGGCACAGTTGCACAGCAAAAAAAAGACAGATAGAACTAGACTGAGGCAGAATGAGGGTGTTTAAGTAGGGGAGAATGATTGTTTGATTGCTTGATTGCTTGTGTAGTACTTAATGGGCTCGATTAGACAAGGTGCTAACTGCTTTAGTGTTGCTTCTGGCGGACATTACAAGCAGAATGGCAGGTCCATTTAAACCATTAAAATTAACATTGGGGGCAATAGGAAATGGCATTTGGAAAGCTAAATCTGTCCGTTACAACTGAATGTCTGCTACAACCGAGTCCATTAAAAGTGGAGTATACTGTATATATCAAAGATTATGACAGTCTTACTAGCACATGCACATTAATTAAATCCTGGCATCTGTCATAAGTGATATGTATCTCTACCCTATGCCAGTTTTGGGGGTGGCATACAGTATATTAAGAAGGGGGCCCAACATTCAGTATGGCTTGCCATGGTATTCCTGGCCATATGAAATAGCCAGTCCATGGAGGCTATTTTACTAGAAAGGCCATGATCTCTTGCGTTGCTGGCACATCTGGGGTTCTTCACTTACATAGGAGGAGACATTTTCACTGCATTGCTAACAGAGCCAGTCATGTGTGCTCCTGCCCATTGAGATGAGGGGTCTCTGATCTCATTCCCAGTATTAGGAGCTTAACCAATTTAGGGATAACCTTGTGTAATACCTTGCCCCGAGTTCACAGACATGCTCCCAAAGATGTTGTACTTTGCAGCAGTCCCATAGTATGTGCAGTATATCCCCTGCCTTTTACTGGCATCTCTAGCACAGGTCAGAGCCCAGTATCCACATCTTTCTTAGAACCACTATGGTGCTATACCAGGAGTGCAGGATCTAGTTTTGAATCAGTTTGCTCTTTGTATCTACAAAATATTTGTGAGTGCCTATCCAACACTCCTTCCACTGCTCCTCTGTGATATCTGACTGGAGGACTGCCTGCCATCTACGACTGGACTCATCGGACTAGCTAGGTATTGTATCTCTGATATTACTGCATATCCCACTAGCCACTCCTTTTGCCTTGGACAGCCAAGTGTTAAATAAAGTCATGGGGGGGGGGGTTCTTGGGGGCCTATTTTTTGTATGTTTGTATGGCACTGTGAATTTGTAAGTACCTCCAGAAGTCGGAGGTCAGGAGTCCCCATCTTGCCTGTAAATTGGCAAAAGTGTCTACATCTGTGTGAGGTGAGGACCCCTCAAGCCCCATTGCTCCCACTCCTGTCAGTGGATAGGTTGTCTATCTATCAGTACACCTGTATTGCCCCATAGTGGCACTAGTGTGGTGGGTGTCAGATTTGTCTCTAGACTTTTTTTCTATCTTTTTCCAGCACTGCAGGGAGGGGCCTATCATGAGGTGTGCCCTCATCTGTGGGCTAGGGGGTTTGTAAAGCAGCAGGGGTAGACAGGCTCTCTGACATTGGGCTTCTTCTATGTTCACCCACTGAGGTCTCATGTTCCCCTCTGGCTTGAACCATTGCAGTGTCTATGTCATTGTGTAGGGTCACTTACACCCTTCAACCCACGGGGTATTCCAACCCCCTCTTCTCCAGTGAGATCTCAGCTTATTGTAACTGTATCGGGGGGGGGGGTTACCTTCCCAGAGGAATCTATCTATCACTTTGTCTGTTTTTTTTGGGTCCAGTATTGGGCAAAAGCTAGCAATACAGTATAGGGACCAATTTGTAGAAAATCTTGTGCACTATGGTCATTTTGACCACTGAGATTTTCCCTGCTAGTGTGAGGTGGAGTTTGCTTCACCTATTCACGTCACCTGTCACCTCAGCTAGCAGTGGCTAGAGGTTCAGGTCCCAACTCCTTTGTGAGATGGCTGGGAATTTAATCCCCAGATATGTTATTTCTTCATCCACCCATCTTAATCCCTGTAGTCCCCTGCGTTTGGGGCATGCAGTGGGAATTGAGGGGAAGCACCTTAGTTTTACTCTGGTTCAGCCTGAGTCCTGTCAGGGCATGGAAGGCATGCAGCACCTCCAGAAGAGCTATAAGTGCCCAGGAGATCGTCTGCATGCATGAGTGTGGTGTATTCCTCTTTGCCTATATGAATACCTGGGATTCCCTGGTGGAGTCTAAGTGTGGCTGCCAGAGGTTCCACTGCCAGGACAAATAGGAGGGGGAAAGGGGGGAACCCTTGTCTCATGCCTCTTCCCAGTTGGAAGATTGGAGACATGGAGGAGTTGGTGAGTATGCAGGCTGAGGGAGAGTTGTATAGGGCTCCTATCAATGACCCGAATTGGAGGCCTATCCCTAGGTGTAACACTATGACCTGGAGGTAGTCCCACTCGAGGGAATCAAAGGCCTTTTTAAAGTCTATTGCCATGGCCACTGCTGAAGTGGTCATGTCTGTGGTGCTGTGTGCCAGGTTTACTACCATCCTCTTATGATCAGTGCTGTATCTTCCAGGGATGAACCCTACCTGTTTGATGTGTATTAACTGGGGGAGTAGGGGACGGAGCCTATACGCTAGTGCCTTAGTGAAAGTTTTACTATCGACATTAATCAATGATATGGAGTGGTAACTCCCCGGTGAAGTAGGGTCCTTCTCCTTTTTAGGCAGGACTGTGATCACTGCCTTCCGCATCGTGTGGTGGTGGTGGGGGGGGGGATATACTTTCTATCTTTGCTTCCTGGTATACCTGCTATAATATTGGTACTATGGTGTCTAGCAGGGCTTGCCAAATTTTCACCATGAACCCATCTCCTCTGGGGCCTTCCCTGGTTTTAGAGAATGCAGAGCATCCTTCACCTCCTCTCTGGTTATGTGTCCTTCCAGTATGTCCACCAATTGTTGGGGTTGCTGAGCCGCATTGAGGAAGTCTCAGATACCCTGTGGGTTCCCTGACCTTGAAGAGGAATATAGTGAGGTGTAAAAGGTTTCCATTACTTTATTCACCTTCTTGCTGGATGTCTGTACTACCCCTGCCTTTTCCCTGAGCCCTACTATATGCTTCTCTACTTGCTGCTGGCACAACCTATATGCTAATATTTACCCCTCCCCCTCCCAGTACTTCTGCCTTAGCTTGAGTATTGCCATCTCTGCTTTTCTTGTGAGGAGAATGTTGAGCTCTGTCTGGATCCCCACAGCTTTCTTAGCAAGGGGGGAATGGGGGTCTAGGGTAGGGTTATGTTTGGGTTCCCTTTCTATCTTCTTAAGCTCTACTTCCAGGTCCCCCAGTCTTTTCTCTCATTGTCAACTTCTGGCCACTGCATATCCTATGATCTTGCCCTCAGGGTAGCTTTAAAGACCTCCCATGTGTTCCCCGCCGAGGTGTCACCTATAGGATTTTCCTGGAAAAAGAGCTTAGATTCTGCTTTAACCCATTCCATGAACTATGGGTCTTTCATTAGCAGTGGGTCTAGTCTCCACATGGTGGAGCAAAGGGGGGGCCTAGTTGGATAGCCAGTGTCACCAGGCCATGGTCGGAGATTATAATCGGTAATATCTCGGAAGCTAAAGCCACTTGTGTGATCTGGGGTGAAGTAAGCCAGGGGTCTGTTTGACTATGCATTCCATGTACTGGGGAGTAGAATGAGTAGTCCCTGGTTCTGAGGTGCAGTAGCTTCCATATGTCTGCAAGACCGTGGTCCCTCATCATGCTTTGCTGGATCACACACTCTTTCCCATGTGTGTCCCCAGCTCCTGAGCTCTTGTCCTCCATAGACTCCAGGACCATATTGAAAGCCCCTCCCAGGAGTATGAGGGTGCCCTCTTCCCTGAAGTTGAGAAGATTTTGAGCCAATTGGTGGAAGAATGTAGGATCATCCTCATTAGGAGCATATACGTAACCAATAAAAACCCTAGGAGGTCCGAAATTTGGCAAACACTCATCTGCCTAGGGAGTCTGCTTTGGCCACAATCAGGGACCAGTGTACTTGCTTGTGGAGGAGAACAGTGACCCCTCTTTTCTTTGTGGGTACTGATGCATGCACCACTTGGCCCACCTAGTCTTTTTTTAGTAGTTTGTGATCTTTTTGACTCAGCTTCGTCTCCTGTAGTAGAGCCACTTGTACCTTTTGTTTCTTAAGATAGGTCAGCACCTTCTTTCTCTTAATTGGAGTATTTAGACCTCTCACATTCCATGAAATACAAGTTAAATCGACCATATTGTGAGTTGGAGAGGACCTTGTAAGGCATATATTCTACTAGCCATTGTAAGAGGAAAAAGGTGCTGTCCATTGCTACAGAGTGACATGTCCTGCCCATCTCCCTGTGTTGTGGTAGGAAGGCCCCTGTGCAATCCCTCATGAGATGTCTCATTGCCTCTGAATCTTAAATACATTGACACTGTCATCAGATAAGGGCCTATGGCCCACCCAGTGTACCCATTTAAGCTTGTAAGTTCAATTTATGTTTTTCTAGAAGTCTGTTGCCCCTTACCCTTGACCTCCAGAATTCCCAAATGTCTAACTCATGCATTCTTAAATCCCGTGATTGTTTCTGCCCCCACCACTTCCTCTGGCAGGGTGTTTCTCTTTTCCACCACCCTTTCTGTGAAGCAATTCTTCCTCACATTTCCTCTTAATTGCCCTCCCTTGAACTTCATCCCATGCCGCCTAGTCCTGGAACATCTTTTCACTGGAAAATAGTATATTCCTGCACCCTGTTCCTCCTCGTAAGGTACTTGTAGGTCTCTATCATATCCCCTCTCTCTCTCTCTCTCTTTTCTCCTTCAGGGAGTACATATTCAAGTCCTTTAGCCTGTCCTCATAGGACTTGTGATGCAATCCCTGTACCATCTTTGGTGCCCTCCTCTGAACCTTTTCTACCCTGTCTATATCTTTTTGTAGGTAAGGTCTCCAGAACTGCACACTGCACTCCAGGTGAGGCTTCACTAATGTTTTGTATAGTGGAATTATGGTCTCCCTTTTCCTGCTAGTGATGCCCCTGCCTATGCATGCCAGCATCATATTTACTTTACCTACTGCCTTGCCACACAGTTTCCCTACTTTCAGGTCATCAGAGATGATAATGCCAAGGTCATTTTCCTGCTTGGTGCATGCTATATCCTCACCCGCCAACTGATATGCTGTGTCAGGGTTTTTGTGTCCCATATGCATTATCTTGCACATCTTTGTATTGAATTCAACTGCCAAACCCTTGGCCATTCTTCAAGCTTCTGCAGCTCCCTCTTCATTCTGTCTACACCCTCTGGCATGTCCACTCTGTTACAGAGCTTTGTGTCATCAGCAAACCAGGAAATTCTGCCTTCTAAGTCCTGTGTAATGTGCTGGCGAAGACTTTGAATGGTACTGGTCCCAGCACTGATCCCTGTGGTACCCCACTTGTCACCCTTCCTTCTGTGGAGTGACAGCCATTTCCCATTACCCTCTGTGTTCTGCCACCCAGCCAATTACCTACCCACAGCACTACTGTCCTGCTCACTCCCATATTCCCCAGTTTGTTTCATAGCCTTCCATGTGGCACAATGTCAAAGGCCTTGCTGAAGTCCAGATAGGCCACACCCACTGCCCTCCCCTGATCCACCTCCCTTGTCACCCAACTGAAAAGTTCAATGAGGTTGGTCTGGCATGACCTCCCCCTCAGTGAAACCATGCTGCCTTGGGGCATGTAGTCTGTGAGGAAGCAGATGTTCCACCAATCTCTCTCCTTCAGTAGTGATCTTCCCCACTAACGAGGTCAGGTTGACTGGTCTGTAGTTCCCCGCTTCCTTTTTGTTCCTGCTTTTGTGTAAGGGGACTACATCTGCTGCCCTCCAGTCTTTGGGTACCTCCCCTAATTCCAGTTATTGGATAAACAGGATTGCCAGAGGATCTGGCCCTATTGCTTTATCGACTCTTATTCCTTCCAGTTCCTTTAAGACCCTTTCCCGTGTAAAGGGACTTGTGTCCATTTCTGTACCATTCCCACCCCTTGTTTTCCCTTCAGGCCCGTTACCCTCCTCTCTCTCAGTAAAGACTGAGCAGAAAAATCTGTTCAGTATGTCAGCTTTGCTGTTGTCATCCTCCATGTGGTCCCCATCCTCCCCCTTCAGTCTCACTATCCATCCCTTTGCCCTTCTTTTTTCACTTATGTACCTGTAAAATGTTTTGTCCCCTCTATTCACTGATTTTGCAATGCGATTTTCTGTCTGTGCTTTGGCTCCCCTTACTGACTTCCCTGCCTCCCTATGCTTCTCCAGGTACTTCTCCCCATCCCCTTCTGCCTGTGTCTTTTTGTAGTGCCTGAATGTGATCTTTTTGGCTTTCACTTTCTCCGCTATCACCTTGGAAAACCATAATGGCTTCCTCTTCCTTTTTCCCTTCCTAACCTGCTTAATGCGTAATTCTGTTGCTGTTGCAATCCCTGTTTTAAATATTGCTCACTGTTCCTCAACCTCTTATTGCCTCCCCATTCCCATTAATGCCTCTTTCAAGCATCTCCCCATTTTCCCAAAGTCTGCCACCTTAAAGTCCAGGATACACATTTTTGTGCGGTTTGGTTCTGCTCCTTCTGTAATTTCAAACCACAGTGATCGGTGGTCACTGTTCCCCTGGTGCTACCCCACTGTTACCCCTATCACATTGTCCGTATTTGTTAGCATGAGGTCCAGTATTTTTTTCTGCTGAGTTGGTTCCATGACCAGTTGCTTAAGGAAGGCACCTTGAAGGGAGTCCAGGATAAATCTGCTCCTGGTTGATACTGCTGCTGGGAGTCTCCAGTCCACATCTGGAATATTGACGTCTCCAACTGGCACCACCTCATGTTTGGCTGCCATCCTTTGGATGGCTAGTATCAGCTCCCTATCTGTTTCTTCGTCCTGGGCTCGTGGTCTGTAGACTACCCCTGTGTGGATGGCTGACCCAATTTTCCTTTCCAGCTTAACCCACAGTACCTCTCCCCTATTCTGTTCCTCATGGATATCTGTGGCCTTTATGCCATCTTTCACATAAACTGCCACCCCTCCTTCTTTCCTGCCTGCCCTATCTCTTCTGAATATGCTGTAGCCGGGTATGGCCATCTCCCAGTCGTGGTTATCATTACACCAGGTCTCTGTGATGGCCACACATTATACATTTGACAACATTCTGCTTCTGTCTTACTGACTGTACCATAGCAGTCCCTGCAGAACTATTTACATTTGCACAGATGTGCCTCCTGGGGGGTCCCAGGTGTCATGGGCCAGCTGCCCCATGTTGCAGGACAAGACCCGCCTGGTGTCCCGAGGGGGTGATTCAATTTCACATACATATACGCTTGTCACCTTCGCTTTTATAGTTCCCTTAGTTTGGGGGTGCGGCACTTCTGCTCAGACCTCTCTTGGGCTGTGCCAGACTTGAGTGCCATACTGTTTGCTGGAGATGGGATGAGTAATTGTGTGTACCTTTTTGCTTCATCCTTGTTGTCTCCCCCTCCTCCTTCCATCTCGTTCCTTTCGGGGGGGGGGGCCAGAGGAAAATCCTTTTCTGCAGAGTGGGGGAGTTGGGGGAGTTTAGGGTAAACCCCAGTTGTGGCTGATCTCTCCCCGCCCACCCTCCACCTTACTCCATATTCATCTCCTGTGGGAGCCAGCATCCACATGGTGGGGTGAAGGGAGCCCATATTGCTGCTCCGGTATCTGAATGCAGCCCAGGGGTCCCTCTTCACTTGGGGGTTGTCTTGCTTTGATGCCCCTCCTCCCCCCCCACATCGATCCTTCCCTTCCAGGCTTCAGATTGCTAAGGGAGAGGGATACATCCCCTCCAAGACACTCTGGCTCTCGTACCAGGTGTTGACTAGTGGGAGACTGAGGTATGGCACACTTAGGCCCTGAACTCATCAGGAGTGTGCATATTTCTGTACCTCCTGTGGCATGCAGGGAGATCCCCTAACTCTTAGCCCCGGAGCCTGCTTCTCAACTACTGCCATGTTCACACCCCCTCCCCCTTTTAGCATGCAAACATGTTCTTATCTAAATCAAGTTCATGTCTTTTGGCAGTCTGCTTCTGTAGGCCTGCTGGCTTGATTCTTTGCCCAAGGGTGGACGGTTTTGGTACGTAACAGTTCTTTTTCTTTCACCTTCTGTGCTGCCTCAAAGGTGATCTCTTCCTGCTATCCCTGCTTCTCCAGTGGAAGATTGGTCATGGTTGGAGTGTTCTGGTCCTGATGGCTTGCCTCCATGGTCCCGATAGCCTCTTCTGTCCATAGCAACATCTTCTCCTTTTGCTCAGGGGGTGGAGCCCTCAGGGCTGCAAATCTGTTGTCCATCATAAAATGGACCAGGGTCTTCGATTCCTCCAATTGTACTTCTTGCACCTCCTGGTACCCCTGGATAGTTTTCCTGTCCTGGGGAGGTTCTCTCCTTTGGTGGATTAGGTTCAGTGATTACTTCCTGCTGCTTTTGGTGGGGCAAACATAGAAACATAGAAACACAGAATTTGATGGCAGATAAGGACCGCTTGGCCCAACTAGTCTGCCCATTTTCCTACCTAACAGATAAGCTGCAGATCCTAGTTAACCAACAGTTTACTTCCTCTTACCTGCCACTAGGACTGCCTTATGCCTGTCCCAAGCATTCTTGAAGTCCCCCACTGTTCTTGATTCCACGACCTCCTCAGGGAGGCTGTTCCATACATCCACAACCCTCTCAGTGAAAAAATACTTCCTCTCATTACCCCTGAGCCATCCCCCCTCTATCTTCAAATTGTGCCCCCTTGTTCTTGCACATCTCTTTTTCTGGAAGATGCTACCCTCTTGGACTTTGTTAATTCCCTTGAGGTACTTGAAAGTTTCTATCATGTCCCCTCTCCTTCTTTCCTCAAGAGTATCATATTAAGCTCCTTTAGCCTTTCTTCGTATGTCTTCTGGTGCAGACCCTGCACCATTTTGGTTGCTCTCCTCTGGACAGCCTCCACTCTGTCTATGTCTTTGCGGAGATGGGGTCTCCAGAACTGCATACAGTAATCCAGATAGGGTCTCACCAGCTGTCTGTACAGAGGGATAACAACTTCCTGTTTTCTACTATTGATGCCTCTTCCTATGCATCCCAGTATCCCCCCAGCCTTCCTTACTGCCTTCTCACATTGCTTACCCACCTTTAGGTCATCTGATATAATTACCCCCAGGTCCCTTTCTATTTTTACTGTTGTCAGTATCTCACCCCCCATTGTGTACGCTTCCCCTGGGTTTTGTTTCCATGTGCATTACCTTGCACTTCTTTGCATTGAATCTGAGCTGCCATACATATGACCATTCCTCCAACCTTGCCAAGTCCCTTCTCATCCTTTCCAATCCATCTTGTGTATCAACCCTGTTGCAGATCTTTGTGTCATCTGCAAAGAGACATACTTTTCCTTCCAGTTCCTCTGCAATGTCACTTATAAAGACATTAAAAAGGACCGGTCCCAGTACTGAACCCTGTGGTACCCCGCTAGTAACCCTCCTTTTTTCACTGTGTAGTCCATTTACTACTACCCTTTGCGTCCTGTTGTCTAGCCAATTTTTTATCCAGGCTACCACCTTGGGACCCACTCCAAGGCTGGCTATCTTGTGTATTAATCTTTTGTGTGGGACTGTATCAAATGCCTTGCTAGAATCTAGGTAGGCCATGTCCACAGCCCCTCCCTAGTCTACTACTTTGGTCACCCAGTCAAAGAAATCTATTAGATTCATCTGACACGACCTTCCCATCATGAATCCATGCTGCCTTGGGTCCCAGCCCCACTGGCCTCTAGGTACTCAACAATTCTTACTTCAGAAGTGATTCCATCATTTTCCCTATCACTGAGGTCAAACTAACTGGTCTGTAGTTTCCTGCCTCTGTCCTGCTCCCACTTTTGTGAAGAGGAATCACATCTGCCTCCTCCAGTCCTCGGGTACCACCCCATCCTCCCATGATTTGTTAAAAGAGTAGTCAGCGTGTCACTAGTTCTACCTTAGTTCTTTAGAATTCTTGGTGAATCCCATCAGGCCCCATTGCTTTTTCACCTTCAATTTTATTAGTTCTTTCAGAACCTTTTCTTCTGTAAATGGACTGGTATCAGTCCCATCTTCAGTGTGTTTCTCTTGTTTGGTTTGGTCGCTCCCCTCCTCTTCCTTTGTGAATCACTGAGCAGAAATATTCATTCAGTATCCTGCTTTTCACTGTCACCTTCTACCCAATTCTCTCCCTTTATTAAGCTTCAGTATCCTCTTTGGTCTTTCTTCACTCCCTAATGTACCTATAAAGGTCTTATCCCCTTCTAACAGAATTGGCTATCCTTTCCTCGGTTTGGGCCTTTGCTATTCTGACTGCCTTCCCAGCCTCTTTCTGCTTTAACTGATAAAGTTCTCTGTCCTGCTCCTTCTGTGTTTCCTTATATTTCCTGAATGCTGTCCTTTCTCCTTAACCTTCCTTGCCACCTCTTTGTGAACCATAGGTTTTTTCCTTCATTGTGTTTTATTGATTTGCTTTACACAAAAGCTTGTTGCCTCTGTGATGGCTGTTTGATCACTCCCCATTGTTGCTCCACCCCTCCTTCTTGCCTGTTTGCTAGTGCTTTTCGGAGGCACTCTCTCATTTTCCCAAAGTCAGCCCTCCTAAAGTCTAGTACTCTTGCTTTTGTATGGCTTGAGTGTATGGCTGTGTTTATCGTGAACCACACTGTTTGGTGGTCGCTTGTTCCCAGATGGCTACCCACTTCTAAATCTGAGATTCTTTCTCCATCCCCATTAGAAAGTACCAGGTCTAAGATTGCTCCCTCCCGAGTGGGTTCCAATACTAGCTGTCTGAGGCATCCCCCCTGTAGTCATCAGGAATGACCCTGCTTTTGGATGTGCCTGCAGCAAAGGTGCTCCAGTTAACATTTGGCATATTCAGGTCCCCCATCAACAATATTTCCCCTTTTTCTGCCATTCTAAGAAAGCCTTCTATCATTTCCTTGTCCATTCCCTCTCCCTGAGCTGGGGGTCTGTATACAACCCCCATGCGGATTGTGATGACATTTCCTGTCTCCAGGGTGACCCAAATTGCCTCATCTGCTCCCTGTTTACTCTTTAGTTCTGTTGCTTTGATCCCTTCCTTTACATAGAGAGCTACTCCTCCTCCTCCTCTTTTACCCTCCCTGTCCCTCCTATAGATTGTGTATCCTGGTATGTTGACATCCCAGTCATGGTTCTCTGTGTACCATGTTTCTGTGACTGCCACAATATCCAGGCAACCCTCTTCCATCAAGGCCACTAGTTCAGGGATCTTGTTACACAGACTACAGGCATTGGTACTCATCACCATCTACTTTTTGATAGCCTTACCCCTTTTAGCCCCATTTCTGTCCTTACTGCCTTTGCCTTTTTTTACATTTAAATCTGTTCTGCTCCCTAATAACTTCTGTACCTTGGTGTTTACCTCACTAATCGCCATGTTTTGTGGGGGGAGGCTCGGATTTCCCTGCTCCTTTTCAGTGCTCTCCTTGGCTAGTTTAAATGTTTGCCAATGAAGCATTTAAACCTCTCACCTAGGATCCTGGTTCCCCTCGGACAGATGCAGACCATCGCATCAGTATAGGTCTTCATCCCTCCAGGTGGCTTCCCAGTCCCCAGTGAAGCCAAAACCCTGAGCTCCACTCCAATTTTTCAACCACTCATTGAATTCCCTGGTGAGAAATGCCCTAGCATCTCCCTTGCCATAGATAGGCAGCACCTCCGAGAGGGTTACCATATGCGCTACTTGTCTAAGGCCCCTTCCCAAGTCTACAAACTCCTCTTGCACTGCTCTGATCCCATTCCTAGCCAGGTAATTTGTCCCTAGGTGGACAATGACATCCAGCTCCCTCCCTCGTGCAGCTCCTCCCACGATCCTGAGGATTCGCTTCCTGTCCCTCCAAGCCGTGGTGCCAGGAAGGCACCTTACCTCCCTCTCCCTTCCTCCCCATTTCTACCCCCCCTAATGATTGAGTCCCCAACCAGGAGTTGTTTCCTTCCCCATGGGGTTCCATGCCACCCTCCTGTGGGTCTCCTTTGTGAAGGTTCCCAGCATCCTCCTTGGTCTCCACTGCAGGTGCCTCCATAGAGGAACCACTATCCACCAGAAGAGTGAATGAATTGTGGAGAGGTACAGCTGAAGGGATGCAACTCTGTTCCACCACCCTCTCCCTCCTAAAGCCCACCCTGGTCCAGCCTCTCCTCTTTCTTGGCAACCTCTGAGGTAGTGGCATTGGCCCTGGTGGTCCCTGGGTGGGGGAGGAGGTTTCACGAATCCTAGCCAGGTCAGCCTGGAGACGGGCAACCTCCTCTCTCAGACCAGAGAGGTGCCTGCAAATAGGGCAGCATCACAGCCTCCAGAATGTCTCCCGGAACACTGCCACCCCATAGCCATTGCACTGCACCACTCCTATCATGTCTTATGTTGTGTCCTCTCTACTGTTTCTCTGGATGCTTATTCTCTCCTCTCCTTACAACTCTCACCCTTCCTGTTCTGGGACAGCAACTTCCTATCTTCTTCAGTAGCCTCCTTCTTCCTTGCTCAATATCAGACCACCAGCAGCTGGGGAAGTGAGCTACTTTTTTACTTTAGGGTTGACAAAACCAATGTTTCTCTATGATCCTTTTCTTCCATTGCCAAACAGGAAGTTCCTGTTGACAGTCAAATCCAGTGGCTATAAAAGTAGAACTGGCTTTGGGTGGGTGGGATGGAGGGCAATTAGTAAATAAAAAAGGTTAGCAACAGGAAGTTGTAATTTGACTCACCTGCTTTTATAGTGTCTAAACCACACCCCCAGGTAAGCTCTCTTTCCTCCTACTGGTTTAGCAAAGTCAGCTGATACAGTACCCTTCACTGCACAGAACACACACTGACTTTCTTTCTTTTCTTTCTTTTTAACCCTAAATAAGACCCCTTCTACTTCTAATAAAGTTATCTGTCTACTTAATCTTAACAGGCACTGACTCCTGCTGAGATGTACGTTTTAAATTAATAAGAAAATGTAGCTTCTTTTAGTTAGTTGCTTTCTGCTCTACAAGCAAGGCTAGCAACAGGCGGCCTTGACTTGGCACTCTTCCTCGATATTCATGTCCTCTTCCTCTTTATCTGGACTCCTGTTGCAATGGCCATGGTTTCTCAGGCTGTTTTTCCCTGCGGCCTGCTTCTTCAGGGAGGACCTTGCTTAGGGCCCTTCTTTGGAGAGAAAATCCTGTAATGCTGCTGCAGAATTGAACATGCAGGGTGTGTTATTCACCATGACCTGCTTCATTGCTGGGTATCTTAGGGAGTATTGAAGCCCCATATCTTGCATTTTCCTTTGTGCTGCGGTAAACTCCCACTGCTTAGCTGACAGTTCTTTAGAGAAGTCCTGATAAATGGAGATTGGGTGCCCTAGCCAAGTGAGGTGACTCATCTCCCGTGCCCGCATGAGAATATATTGTCTGACACTGTAATTGAGCACCTTGATCATAATGGCCCTCAGTTTCTCCCCAGCCTTGGGGAGAAGAGTCAAAGTCATGTGGGCCCTTTCTGTATCAAAGTGGAACAATTTGGGGTGCTGAGTATCCCAGGAAGTACTTGGTTTAAAAATGTAATTTATTTTCATTTATTTAATTGTACAGTTGGATTTACAACCTTTGAGCCAGAGGCTCGTTTACAAAGGTACCTCGTCACAGAGAGGACAACAATGTTACAATATTACAGAGAGGTTGACATACAGATTTACACAGATTATACACATTTGAATACAGGCATTGTTACATTGTTACATTTCATACGCAGCAGTTACATAAGTGCAGATATCTGGCACAGGAGAGGAAAAAAACCAGGAGGGAGTGGGAGGGGTGGAGGAGGCAATCCGGAGGATTTTGTCGAAGTGCACGCAGTCCAGAGGACTTTATCGACATGCCCTCAGTAATAGGCAAGCAGCCTGTTAGTGACAGGTACAGCTGTGGGTATTGAAAAGGTGATTTTGAAGGGCAGTTTTGAATGAGGCAGTTTTGGGAGTGTAAGTGATGGTTACAGCGAGAATGTTAAACCAGGAAGGGGCCCTGTAGCAAAAGGATCTCTGAGCTTGGGAGGTCCTAGTTCTGGGTACCAGTAAAGTGGCCTTGTCTGAGCTGTGGGTGGAGACTGTGGGGGAGGTATGTTGGAGGGAGACAGATATCCTGGGGGGGCGAGAGCCCGAGCAGAATTTTCTTAGCTAGGAGGCAGGTTTGGTAGGTGGAGACATTCTTCCAGGTTGAGGAGATTAGCAGTGGAATAGAGATGACAGGTGTGGGTGAGCCTGGGGGCACTGGTCAGTAGTCTACAGGCCTTGTTTAGAGTAAGTCGGATCTTACTAAGTGCTTTGTAATCAGTGGCTCCATATGCTGGGAGGTCATAATCTACTAGGGAAGTATTGAGGATGTGATGGCCAGTCAGAGAGCATCGGGTGGAAGGCAGTCCCTGAGGCAGTATAGGAGGCCAATCCGGGTGTTGGTGGCAGAGGCAAGGGCATTAATGTGGGCGTGAAAAGTGAGGGCAGTGTCAAAAGTAATCTGAAGATATTTGTAGGTGTGCACTTGCTAGAGTGGGTGTTGAGTGCTTGGGAAGATAAGGAAGGGGCTATTTCTTGCTTTGTTTTGATGGTGGGAGAAGAGCATCGACTTGCTCTTTTTGAGATTAATGACAAGTCTGTGCTCCTTGAACCAGCATTCTGCTTGGTTGAAGGTGTGTTGGAGAGAGTCCTGGAGGAAGGCAGAATTTCAGTGAGAGGCATAAAGAATGGTATCATCTGCATACAGAAGAATTTTGCCAGTGCAGGCACTGAGCAGGGTGTTTAGATAGAGACTAAAAGGTAGGGGGCCCAGGATGGAGCCTTGTGCCACCCTGGAGCAGACAGGGCGGGTCTCTGAGAGTGTCCCATTAATTTTGATGCACTGGGACCGAGCTGATGGGTAGCTAGAGCACCAGGTGAGGGGGCCAGAGGAGAAACCGATATGGTAGAGGGCGTCAAGTATTAGGGGATAGCAGACAGTGTCAAAGGCCTTTGAGAGGTCAATGAACACTGCTCCAGCAAGGTTGCCAGAGTCAAGAGAGGAGTACAGAAAGTTGGAGAATTCCAGTAAAGCTGTGCCAGTGCTATGGGCTGCTTGGAAACCATGCTGCTCTGGGCACAGAACAGCACATGTAGCCAGATACTCAGTGAGCTGTGTAGCCACCACTTTTTCTATGACTTTGGAGAGTGGGGGAATGATGGAAATTGGCCTATAGTTGCTGGGGGTGGACCTGTCACCACCTTTATGAATGGGTGTGACTACGGCCATTTTCCAGACACTTGGAAATTGATCCAGGAAGAGGGATCAGTTTAGTATGCTGTAAGTGGGACTAGGATGTCATCCAGGATCAATCATAGTATTTGGGAGATCCAAGGAGTCATTGCTTGGGCTGTTGCTGCCAAATGCTTCTTGAAGGAAGGGTCTGGCTTCATGGGAGGATATTTTGTGCAAGTAGAACCAGGGACATTGAAAGACAGGGGGCTGTGAATTGGTAGCTGGGTTGAAGAAATTACTGGGAAGGACAGAGCTAAGGTCCATGAAGGAGATGTTAAGGCAGTTAGCTATGCTAAGAGGGTCAGTGATAACCGAGCCATCACTAATAAGCTGGAATGGGAAGGGGAGTGAGATTTTCCATTCAGTTCTTTAATATTGTCCCAAAAGGTTAGGACAGACCCCCATGAGGAGGTGAGGGTGGCCTGGTAGTGATCAGCCTTGGCCTTACAGATGGCTCATGTGCATTTATTCCATGCAGCATTGTAGACTTGTCTGTCTGCCATCCTGCCAGTCTCAGTGGCTTGGTGCCAGAGATTGTTCCTTTCTCTGAGTTTTTGGAGTAGACAGGGGTGACCCAAGGTGCATTTTGCTTTTTGGAGCAGAGCCTGGTAAGCGGTGCATAGAGATCACAGGTCTTATTAAAAGCCTGTGTGAAGAGGTTGAGGGTGGAATCAATGCTGGGTGCCTGGTTGATGGGGGACCAGTCTATCTGGGTGAGGAGTTACTTGAGTTTATTCAGGCCACCCAGGTTGAAGCACCTGCGGAGAGTGGTTTGGGCTTCTGGTTTGTGGGTAGAGGTGGACCAGAGGAATAGGATAGGGGAGTGGTCACTTAATGTGTCAGGAGGGATTTGTATGTTCTGGATTTTGCAGAGGTGGTTGGTGACTATGACTTCCAGGAGGGTGCTGGTTCCACTGAAGGGGATGCATCTAGTGGGCTGGGAGACTAGTTGGGTCAGGTCAAGGGCAGCAAAAGTATCCCTTGCTTGGGATGCAGTGGGTATAAGCCAATTAACATTGAGGTCCCCAACAAGGACTCATCCTGCTTTGTGGGAGAGGGTGGTGAGATAATCTGTAAGAGACGACATTGCCAGGTTCTGGTTCCTTGGGGGAACATAGGAGACTGTGAGGTAAAGCGGTCCCCTAGAGGGATCAGACATTAGTTTGAGGGTGAGGGCCTGGGCACCATTATCAAACTTGGGGGGCAGGGAGCACATGACAGACAGTAGTGTGCCATATAAAAAAATGCACAGCCACCACTGCATTTTCCTATTCAATCCTCCCGGTATAGGGTGTACCCAGGAAGAGAGTCAGGGGTGGATTTGGAGAGCCAGGTCTCCACTAGGGTGATGGTGTCAGGCTGGTGAAGAATGACCCAGCATTGGAGGGCAGTAGATTTCTTTAGCAGGCTGCATATGTTTAGGGAGGCAATGCAGAGTCCTGAAGACAGGGTCTAGGGAGGACTGGTGGGGGTAGGGCCAGGGTTAGGGTGGACATTACCAGAGAGGAGCAGTAGTAAAGCAAGACTTCTAATCAGGGGCAGTAGCTGTTGACCTACTTGGAAGTACGTCGAGATGTGGGCCGGGCCACAGGGGAACGGGGATGGGTAGGACATGAAGGGTTGGAATGATGGAAAGGAGGTGGATCCAGGGGGAAGCCTGGGTATGCAGAGGGGTTGGGGGGTATCCAGGAGGTGGGTGCCAGGGCCCTGGACATGAGGACAGAGTTGAGGGAGGCCACAATAATCCAGGGATATACGGGGCGCAGACCTCTCTGGGCTGAGGGTGTGTTCTGGCTGGTGAAAGGCAATGTGCGGTGTCGATGGGCTAACACCCCACAAGAAGATGCTGCAGTGAAGGAGGTTGCGTTACCTCTTGGGTGCTCATTTGTATCCCCTGCTCCAGAAGGGAGCTTCTGTTGTTCAGACAGGCATCTGAGTGGGGGGGACTGGCTGAGGCCTCTTGTCACTCATTTCTATCCTCTGCTCCAGGAGGGAGCTTCTGTTGTTTATGCAGGCATCTGAGGTGTTCCGCTTTCTCAACGCTGTCAGTGAAACCCAACACATGCAGGTTGTTCCATGTGCTGTGCTGTGGTTTTCCAGATCATCCACTTTTTGGGGAAGGAACCTTACTGTGTCATGTTGTTCTCTTTGGGACATCTGAATGTCACCCAGTGCTGCTTCTTGTGCTGTAACATTTTCAATATGTGACAGATGGGTCTCTGGCTGCTGGACAGCTGTTGTGATTTGCTGAGCGGCAATGGTGGCAACATACATTTTTTGGAGTTGGAGATTAAACATTCTACCGACCTCCACCACATCCATCGGGGTTCTGACTGGGGCTGCCAAGCTGTTGGCCAGATGAAGGATGGATCTCGTCATAGTGCTTTGAGTTCTGCGCTGATCTTGCTGCAAAAGGTAAGGCGAGAGAGATATGGCTTAGCTCTTTAAAATACTGCATTTCTCATTTGAAAAAAACATATTTTTTTCTGTCTGTATGACAGATTTGCCTGAGTATGAAGGTCTCTACTGCAGAGTTTATGCTGCCATCTTGTTGGCCGCATAGTCATACCCCCCCCCCCGAAAAGTACTTCCTAACATTTGTTTTGAATTTACCACCCAAAAGGTGCATGTTGTGTCCTCTAGTACGTGCATCTCTATTTTCCTGGAAGAGGTTCCTGGTTCATACTGTGTTGATCCCTTGAACACATTTAAATGTCTCAGTCATGTCACCTCTGTTCTTCCTCTGCTCAAGGAAGAATAAATTTAGCTGGCTGAGCCTAGCTTCATACGTTTCATGGTGCAGACCCTGCACCATTTTGGTGACATGTCTCTGCAAGGTTGCCAGACAGTCTATGTCTTTTTTTAGGTGAGGTCTCCAGAACTGCACACAGTAGTCCAAGTGAGGTCTCACCAGGGTCCTGTACAGTGGGAGGATTACATTATGCTTCCTACTGGTAATACCATTACAATACTTCCAAGGATGCTGCTTGCCTTTAGTTCTGCATTTTTGCATTGCTTCCCTACCTTTAAATCATTTGAAATCATGACACCAAGATCCCATTCCAGCTTTGTCTTTTATAGTAGCTGCCCCTCCAGGACATACTTCATGCAAGGGTTCCTTCTATCAAAGTGCATGACCTACATTTTTGGGCTTTGAATCTCAACTGCCAGTTCCTGGACCATTCTTCTAGCATCCTGAGATCTGCCTTTATTTCTGCGATCCCTTCCTGTGTGTCCACCCTGTTGCAGAGCTTCATATCATCTGCAAAGAGGCAGACTTTCCCTTTCAGTTCTTCAGCGATGTCACTGATGAATATGTTGAATAAGGTGGGGCTTATTACTGACCCCTGCAGCACGCCACTTGACACCTTCTCCTCTTGGAACAAGGTGCCATTTATCATAACCCTCTGTGTCCTGCCTTGCAGCTAACTTGTGATCCATTTAACTACTCTGTGACTGATGCCAGCTTGCTCCAGTTTGTTGGCTAGTCTTCTGTGTGCGACTGTATCAGAAGCTTTACTAAAGTCCAGATACACTACGTCCACTGCTGCCCCCTGGTCTATTTCTCTTGTAACCCAGTCAAAGTATTCTATCAAATTTGTTTGGCATGAGCATCCTGATGTGATGTCATGCTGCTTTGGGTCAAATTGCCCACTTGCTTTCAGGTAGTTCATTATCCTTTCCTTTATCAATTCTACATTATTTTACCCACCACTGAGGTCTGACTTACTGGGCTGTAGTTTCCTGCTACCTCCCTGGTACCACTCTTGTGCAATGGCACAACTGTGCCCCTTTTTCAGTCCTGTGGTACTATCCCTCATTCCAGTGAACTGTTAAATAGTTCAGAAAGTATGGCAGCAAGTTAATCCCTAAATTCTTTTAGAACTCTTGAGTGTATTCTGTCAGGGCCCATTGTCTTGTCCACCTTTATTTTAGACAACTCCTCAAGGACCCTTTCTTTTGTAAAAGGTGATATGTCAGTTCCGCTGGTATGGTGAAGTGTCCTGGCTGGTGCTGGACCATTACCAATGTTTTCTTATGTGAAGACCAAGCAGAAGAATTCATAGAGAACTTCTGCTTTGTCTTTGACATTTTCCACCAGGTGTCCTTCCTTATTTGCCAGCCGTATTATTCCTCCTTTGCTCCTTTTTTTTTCACAAATGTATTGATAAAATGTTTTGTCCCCTCTTTTCACTTCTTGAGACAGTTTTTCTTCAATCTGGGCCTTTACCACCTTAATAGCTTTCCTGGCTTCCTTGAGTTTCTCTCTGTAGGCTTGTCTATCCTTTTCAGACTTGGTCTCCTTGTACTTCCAAAAAGCTTTTCCCTTTTCCTTAACTATAGTAGCTACCTGTTTGGAGAACCAGAGGGTGTTCCTTGCCCTTTTGGACTTGCTAATTTGTTTAGTGCATAGCACTGTGACTGAAACTATAGCACCTTTGAGCTTTGTTCAGCTTCTTTCAGCTGGACAAAAGAAGGTTTCACTATAGCATCTTTCAGCTTTGTACACTTGAGCACAAGACTTTATTATGGGATCTGTTGGTAATCACCCATAGAAAAGTTGCCACAAAGTACACAGAATTGTGCACCCTGATTAGGTTTCATGTTAAATTTGTGATATAATATAGTGCACATTTGTGTTCTTCCCAGCTACACATTTGGAACATAAGTTTCTGTCTTTGAAGGTATTAAATATTACATAATTACTGATGCACATTTTTCTAACATTAAACTCTTCAGTAAAAAACAAATTGCAAGAATAAAAATCAAATTCATACATATAAACAAGAGAAAGATTTGTAAACAACATGAAAAGTAAAGCACAAAAACATGTACGAACCAACAACATGTAATCTAACAGACTATAAATACTAGGAAAAAACTATGAACTATATACAGAATTTCAGACATGTATTATGCAAACTGGTCAAACAAGAAGAAGTCAACAGTACAATCTGTTCATCAATATAGGGGGATGAAAGAACAAAGCCTCATTGAAGCCTGTAGGAAGTGTGTCAAAGCAGAGGTAGTAAGGGGTGGGGAAGAGGTAACTGTGGGGCTGGGGGAGATGTGGAGGTAAACTATGAAAGAACAAGAAAAGGGAAGGCACGGCTTACAGGTCATCGAATGAAGTAAATAACATTAAAGGCCACACAAACAAGAAGAAAAGGTGAAGTGGGTGTCTTAATAAGCAAATAAAGGAGCCCAAATGTCCTTATACCGTGACATTTGGGAAATAGATAATTGAGATAAACGTTCATGTGAAGCAAGCTGACCAACGGCCAAGAGCCACTCCTTTAGGGAGGCAATTTCAGTGGAATGCCAATGATGAAGAATAAGTTGTTTAGTGGTAAGTGTTGCAACAAGGGCCCATTGTACATGGGGGTTGGATTGAAAAGTACCTGGGGAAGGGAGACCAAATAAAATAAAGGAGACATCAAGGCACACATAACTGGGAAGGATAAGCATGCATACTTGCAGGTTCTGATCCCAGAAGGGGTATGTAATGGGACAAAACCAAAGAAAGTGAGAGAGAGAGAGAGAGAGAGAGAGAGAGAGCACTCTTGAGAATCACAGCACCAGCATCTATTGTGGGTAAGCACTCCATAAATAAGTAACAGTTAAGGTGTCCTGTACCACTGATGAAGCATTTTCTTTTGGATTAATTGAGCTCAAAGATCTTGAAAGGCCATAAAAGCATGAAACGTGCACACCTCCCAGTGCTGCAGTGAGATAGAAATATCCAGCACTGCGCCTCATTAGTCTTTGAGAGGGATCAAAGGATCAGGGTCAAAATCCCAGAGGGAGATGTAAAATTTACTGGCTTTCCTCTGTGGGAGAGAAAGACATTGCAAAATAGGCAGGTCCAGGAAGGAAGAGGAATGAACATGTTCTAGGGACTGAAGGGCAGAATGGAACTGTAGATAGTGCCAGAACTAGTGTTGCTCAGATAGTATCCTAGAAAGTAGGATACCAACAGATACCTCCAATTTGGCCAGATAGTTGCTGTAGTAGGACAGTAATGCTATCTGGCCATGGATCCTACCCTCTAGGATCCAGCTCAGATCCTAATTATCTGACCTTGGATCCCTAGATCTGACCTAGGATCCATCACTGTCTGACCCTAGATCCTAACTATCTGACCTAGGATTCCTGAAGCCTAACTAGGATCCCTGGATCCTAACTAGGATCAATTGCTATCTGACCCTGGATCCTAACTATTTGACCTAGGATCACTGGATATTAATTAGGATACCTTGATCCTAACTAGGATCCACCATTATCTGACCCTGGATCCTACATCTGTCTTCGGTAGGATTTCTAGTAGGATCCAAGGTAGGATACCAGCACCATCTGACAGATAGTGGTAGGATCCACAAAAGCACTCTCTGAGCAACACTAGCCAGACCTCTTGGGAGGTGAGGTGGAACTTTTCCTGCAGGGCCTGGAAGGCTAGTAGTACCACTGAGTCAGGGAAGCACAGTTGGCCGAGGTGATGGATGCCAATTTTCTTTCAAATGACCCAGTTAATGCATTTATGGCCAATCAGAAGTTATATTGTTCTAAAGAGGGGTGAAACAGATTGGAAAAGGGTTCATGTTAGATGCAGAGGAGAAGGGCTGCCAATATTGAACCAAAATAGGGAGAGCAGGGTGGTGCTAAGGTAAAGACTGCTGAGGCAAACAAAAGGCCCATGGGGGAGGGGGTTTCAAGGGAACAACTCTCTAGATCCACCCATAAGGGGGCAGATGGGTGATCCAGGGGAAACCATCGAAGAACCTGGGCACAGACAAAGGACTGGTGATAATTCTTGAAATGAGGGAGACCCCAGCCACCCCGAGACCAATGCTGATATAATTTGGTGTGGCTAATTCTAGGCACTGATCCTTCCCAAAGGAAGTGACCCATCAAATGATCAATTTTAGCAAAGTAAATCTCTGGGATAGGGATAAGGAGGTGGGAAAGGAGGTACAAAACCTTCTTAGAGGAGGGCATCCTTTTGAGGGCATCAACTTTCCTGAAGAAGGAGAGACTAAGTCAAGTCCAGTGGGCAAGGTCAGCAGTCAGGCAGTCAAAAAGGATGTCTAAGTTAGCATGGCTGATACAAGCAAGGGAGGGGGTAATATGGATACATAAGTAAGTAATGCCTTCTGCAACCATTTTCCACTCAGTGTCAGCAAAGTGGGAATGAAGGCAAAGAGGATTTATTGGGAGGATCTTGGATTTTGTATGGTTAACACATAAGCTGAAGTTTGCAGAAAGGGAGGTTAGAATAGATTGTAGGGAGGTAAAGGATGCAGGGGCATTGGATAAGAGAAGTAGCAGCCTGAAACATCGGAGGCAGACCAGCGAGCAATAGAAAAGGGTTCAATGGCCAAAAGAAAAGTAAAGGGAAGAGCGGACAACCCTGGTGGGTGCCATGAAAGAGTGGGAATGACTGAGAGAGGAGACTGTTAGTTAAAATAGGGGCAGAGGGTCAATTATATAGAGTTTGATGGGTGAAAAGAAAGTTGGGACCAAATCCCATATGCTTTAGGACTTAAAGAAGAAATGGCATTCTATGGAATTGAATGCCTTCTCAAAGTTGGTAGTAAGAGTGGCAGCAGGCATAGTTAGGGATTGGTCTAAATATTGGATATTGAATAGGGTAAGAAGGTGGGAGGCACCCCTTAACAAAACTGTCTTGTGACGGATGTATAAGAGACGGCAGAAGTTTCTCCAAATGCTTAGCTAAATTATTTGTGAAGATTTTAGCATCAGTGTTAATTAAAAAATGTGCCTATAGCTCATGGGGAAGGGGATCCTTTCCTATCTTGGGAAGAACAGTGATAGTAGCTTCACAGGAGGTGGCCAGGAGATGTTGATGTTTTATAGTGTGTGAAAAGGTGCAAAGAAGAAGGGGTGATAAAATACCAAGAAAGGATTGATAAAATTCAGTGGGGAAACCATCCCTCCCAGGGGATTTATTTTTGTGTAGAGATTTAATTGCCAACACAAGCTTTTCAATGGTGATGGGAAGATCTAAGGAGGATTGCTGAGAATGGGAAAAGTGTGGGAGAGTCAGTGGATCAAGGAAGGAGGCAAGCTAGTCAGGGGTGGGATGGACCTGGGAAGAGTAAAGATTAGAGTAAAACTGGAACATCAGTGAGATAATCTGGAGGTGGTTCATATGTATCCGACCTGTTAGATCTTGAAGACCTGCTATGTGTCACTCAGTTTGTTGCCACCCTAATTGGTGGGCGAGAAGCTTACTGGTCCTTTTCCAATATGTATTGTTCAGTCATAAGAGGGCCAGCTCTGCCTTGCAGGTGTACAGACGGTTAAGACAGGTGTGGATCTTAACCAGTTCAGAGGGATCGAAGGAAGGGTTGGATTTAAGTGGAGTTTCTAAGGTAACCAGCTTAGCCTCCAAGGTTTTGACCTACTGTTCCCATGTCCTGCATCTGTGCATGACATAGCCAATGATGTGGCCCCTAAGTTATGCCTTTAAGTTATCCAAGAGAACACTACTGGATTTAAAGCCATTATAATTTGTTTGTAAGAAAAATTGTATTTCCTGTCTTATCCAAAGAGCAAAGTATGGGTGTCTGAGGAGAAAGGGATCAAGGGGCCTGAAGGAGGTATGCAGAGAACAGGGAGATCAATGAAGTGAAAGAGATATTGGAGCATGGTCAGAGATAATGTTATGGTGTATACGAGTAAAAATAGCACATTGGGTTAGGTGGGGAGATGTATGCCAAAAATCTATATGGCTGAATGTACATGTACATTAAATGGGTGAAAAGAACATATAGTCTTTAGCCGTGGTGGAATGGAGAAGGGAGATGCTAAATGGCTGTGAGGTAAAACTCCTGAATTAGAGAACAAAGAACAGAGAGTCATTTGGTATCTGGTTCCAAGGAGTTGTGGGATCAATGGAAAGACTAAAGTCACCTCCAATAAGGAAAGGGGAGGGGGATGCTAAAACTAGAAAGTTGTTCAAACAAATTTGCAAAGAAGGCGGGACTGATGCACATTTTTAATACTTAGATAACCAAGTTGTAATTTTTCACTACATCCAGGTGGCTGTAACTGCAATTTACCAATTAAGCTTGCTCTAGTGACTGTGCATGTAGTAGTTCCACAACTTCCACATGTTTAAATAAATTAAATTACTTGATTAATGTTAACATGTATACCTGTTTGCTACCAATGTGGTCCCTGTAAATCTATTTTATATATACCTTTTTGTTACTGATGTAGAACCTTTGGAAAAGAGCACGTGTGCTCAAAGGTGTTATCTGAATTTTAAATAAATAAATAACATTAATGAATAGTTTGCAGTTTTTGCCTATGTTCATGAGTTCAGCTAGTAAAACAAATAATTTTAAAGCATATTTCTTTTATTTGTTCAATGCTAATGACCTAAACTGAACATTCATGAAAAATACTTGTCAGTAATTATAAAAAAACACAAAAACACAACAAAACATGGGTGTGTGTATGTAACTCAGAATTTTATTCACACCCTATGTGTGGGATGCTTTTATAAACAATTGGAGCGTCGCTCTCAGGGTTTATGAAGCATTATACAATGGGGTCCAAAAATCAAGCTTTCTGATTGGCTGACTGGCACCTTTTACCTGAGGTAAATTATATGATATACCAATGGGAAAAGGTGCCAGTCAGCCACATCAGGAACTCCCCCAAAAATCTGAGCATCACAAATTATGGACTGGCTAAGACGACAATCCTTGCTAAATGGCTGTCTCACAGAACAGCTGCTCTGCTCCCATTCCGATCCACCCCTTTGCATAACCAGAGACAGGCCAACCCAATGAGTGATTCAGTACACAAAAAAACAATCTTCTCCCTGATAATCCACACTGTCTAAACTACTTCTCTGTAACTGGACAGACCACACTCACCTCACTCTCAATCTCCAGCCAACTTCATTCCTGGGGTCTCCTGTACCTAGTCCCTTCTACTTAAATGTCTTCACTGTCTGGTCCCAGGAGTGCCGAAGATGGAGACCAGCAGAGCAGTCAGCATAATTTCTTATTTTAAATCAGTTCAAGCTGCCCAGCCTCTGACCTCGGACCCTCTCGACAACCAGGAAACAGTACCAGAAGCCTGCCATCACTGCTACGCATGTGCAAGAAAACAGAGCCAGCACTATGTACTTTAAATATGACCATGGACCAAGAAATGAAAGAACTACAAATGGATGACAAAAACTTTTTTTAAAATCTTATTTCACACAAAACAAACAGAGTAACTGCTAAAGCCACCGCAGACTCAGGAGCAGAAAAATGCGACATACTGTCTTGCAGCACTGTCTGTAAACATTTACTAGGAAGGAACTGTAAGGCTGTCAGTTTTACAAATAAATAAATAAAAAAAGCTGAAACCATGCTCTCTCTTTCTCCAAACATAAGACACACTCACCAGGAAGGGGAGGGGAATAAAAAAAAAGAGAACACTCCTAAGCTCTGTCTCTGTGCAAACATATTGGGGGGTTATTCTGCCTAACAACAAGGAACTATTTTTTTTGAGTGTAGTAATAAAAGCAATAAACATAATATAAAATTAAAACAAAACTCTTTGTTCTTTACATTTTTATCTTCTCACCAAAAAAGGGGGCCATTGTATAATTGCAATATACCACTCCAGGGTGTGGGTCATGGCAGGATTTACCACTTTTGGTGTGGTTTATGCACTCAGCCTGTGGCCTCATGACCAAACCACACCAGGCGTTGTAAATCCTGCCATAACCTACACTCTGTTGTGGTATATTGCTTAATTCCACACCTCAGGTGTGTATAAAATTCTGGTTACACAGACCCACTCATGGATTATTCTCTTTATAATTATTGATCAGGGTTGATTGGTATCCAGTGAGGATAGCGACTGAATATGGGCCACTGTCAAATGGTGACTCATATTCCCATGGGTTACCCTGCAAGTGTAGTGACCATATGTGAAAGCAAGCTTAGGGAAGGATGACTGGAAGGGGGGATAGAGAGGGGAAAGGGAGGGAGGGACAGGGAAGAGGTTATAGAGGACTGGTGTGCCTGCTGCCACTGAGCTAGCCATGTGGTGTGATGATGTATGTGGCTAGATCTGGCTCAGCAGGTACTGGGTTCCAGGCTGGGGACTGGGAGGGTAGGAATTTTGCCACTGCTTGTGGCTGTGGGACTTAATTTTTGGGAAATGGGGACTGCGCCCCTTCCTGACATGTACCCCCTGGAGTTGAGGATCTAAAATCAAGGGGTGCTGGGGGGCAAAGCCACAAAAACACTTATTTTGTTACCAGATGTCAGGTCACTGGCAAGTGTATATTGCCGATTTGCTTTTCGGCGATATACTCTCAAAATAATAGCGATCACTGTTTTGCAGTCGCTATTATGACATGGAACCAGGGTGACTGCAACCAGGAATCAGTGCCTGCAAATTTCCAATATACACTGGGTTACACATGAGTATGGATAACAGAATAACAACTCATGCTGATCTGATCTGTGGTGTGTGCATAGCAGTTAATCATTTTAAACCGTTGCATCTGTTTGCACCATCACTGCTGTTCTCTCTCAGTAATCTCATGTAAAATAACACTGAATTGAGAAGTTAAGCAACTATTTCAAAAATTCAAACATACTTAAGCATCTTTCACTACAGTCACTCACATTGATATGTGGTGTGTGCACAGCTGCCTGGTTGTCATAACTACTTTACTGCAACCTGACAGAGTTCAACTACAATAAGAAAACAATTAGACTACTTTAGCATCAGTTTAATAACCTTTTCATTTAAAACTTTTAAAAAGACTTTGAAAAATAATGCATCTCAAAGTTTATCACTAGACCTGTGCAAAAAATACCTTTGGCTAGCAGAATTTCTGTGAAAGTCAGACTTTTGCTTCTGCAAAAGTTTGGAAAATAAATTAGCAGCTTTTGTGGAAATTCCAACTTTTCGCTGGCACCCTACCGTTTAAAATTTCCCTGATGTCTAATGGCACTCTCCTCGCCAGTCACCGATTGCAACCTGATATCAAACATAGAGGATTTCCTTGGTGTCCAGTGCCCCCCACCATCACCACCAAAAGCCCTAGTTAAAGTAGAAATAAAATTCCCTGGTGGCTACTGGTCTCTCCCTCCACCCGATCACTTGCCCCATATATAAAAAATATTTCCCTGGTAAGTAAGTAAGTAAATAATTTTTTATTTGTTCGGTGCCCAATCCTAGAGGCACTGGGTGCAGTACAGTAGAAACATATGACAGAGTGGTAAAAACATTCAAATTATATAAACAACTAATCAATAAACAAATTAAAATAATAAAACATTTTGTATAAGTTAAAATCAGCAGGAAAGGCTAGGCTGAAAAGGCGAGTCTTCAGGCCCCTCCTAAATGCTTCCACCATAGGGTCCTCCCTCAAAGATCTTGACAGCGAGTTCCAGAGGACTAGGACAGCCACCCTGAATGACTGTTCACCCAAGGTTTTCAGCCTGGCCCTTGGAACCACCCGGAGGCCCTCAGTGGAGGGATGAGGGGAACGAGCTGGGAGGGCAGGAATAAGGAGGTCTGACAGGTAGTCTGGGCCCTATCCATACATGGCATTATAGCTTAGCAAGCTCACTTTGAAGAGAATCCTCAACCTGACTGGCAGCCAGTGTAGACCCCACTGGACTGAGGTCACATGACTGCACCTTGACAGCCCCATCAGCAGCATGGCAACTGCATTTTGCACTAGCTGCAACCAGCAGAGGTTCCCTCCACTGACCGTGCAGTAGAGAGCATTACAGTAGTCAAGTCAGGATGTTACAAAGGCATGCAGCAGTGATAGTAGGTATTCGGGCGGAATTAGGGTTTAATCCGGACGATGTTTCTCAGATGGCAAAAATGAATTAACAACAACAGGCACCTAAGCTTCAAATGTCAGCTTGTTATCAAGGACAATGCCCAGATTTCCCATCATAGAGGATGCCATCAATGGGGTTGACCCCAGGACTAAACTTGTTGTCGTACCAGAGGCATCCCCATCATGCCCGCTATCTGGCTCAATCATCAGTACCTCTATCTTGTCTCGGTTAAGTCTTAGCCAGTTAGAGTTTACCCAATGCTGGATCTCAGCAAGGCATTTATTTAGCACTTCAACATCACCATCTGTCTCTGGTACAAAAGACATGTACAGCTGAGTATTATCTGTATAACTGTGAAAACCCAGACTGTACCATCTGATGAGCCTCCCAAAGGGCAGTATGTATACCGCCAACAGCATCGGCGACAGGATCAAACCTTAAGGAATTCCACAGATCAGGGGCATTGGGGGGGGAGGAGGAGGAGAAATTCCCCATCACTGCCCTCTGCCTCCTGCCCGAGAGAAAGGACTTAAACTAGTTGGTGACAGTACCAGTGAGCCCACAATACTCTCGAAGGTGATCCAACAGAATGATGTGGTTCACGGTATCAAACGCTGATGACAGATTGATGAGAATGAGAATTGACTGCTTCCCTCAATCTCTTGCCTGGAGGAGATCATCATGTACCCAGACTAATGCTGTCTCTGTACTGTGTCTCATCCTTAACCTGTACTGAAATGCCTTATAGATGTCTAAGGTCTCCAGGTGTTCCTCAATCTGCAGAGCCACCATCTTCTCAACAACCTTTTCTAAGAATGGGAGGTTGCAGATGAGCCTATAATTTGCCAGGCCATCAGGGTCAAGATATGTGTTTTTCAGAAGGGTCTTCACCAGTGCCTCCTTCAAGGCATCGGGGAAGATCCTCTCTGAAAGTGAACACTTGACTATCCTAGCGAACACTGGACTGATAACCTTGATGCAACCCCAATAGGAGATGTGTCATACCAGGGTCCAGTTCACAACAAGTGATCTGCAGCTTCGAAATTACTAGGAGAGCTCTGCACCTCCACCAGCTGAAACTCCACCCGGACAATAGGAGCACCCCTGCTCCACCCAGATTCTAACCTGTGGGTCTGATCTAGACCCACTGGCGAAATCCCAGCCTGAATAGAGGATACTCTGTCAGAGAAGAACAGAGCAAACTTCGCAAAGTGCTACTGAAAAGGCTCTTTTCAGCTGTAGATAGACTGGATGAAGAAGCCTGTCCACAGTCTGAAAGAGCTGAGATAGTATGTTCTTCCCTGCAGCAATCTCCCTTTACAGGAACTCTGCCTTCTTACAGTTGATTGCTCTTTGATAATCGGTATAGTGATTCCTCAAAGTCAGTCTGTCCTCCACTGACCAAATCCTAAGCCTGCAATGCTCCAGCCTCTGACCCATGGTCTTCATTGCCTTCAGAGCCCCATCATACCATGGGGGTCTCAGGTGAGAGGACCTGGGTCATACACAGACCAGTGCAATGGCATCAAGTGCCCAAGAGACAGCCCTATTATAGGCTACCACCACTTCACCTAAGCCAGTTGCACAAACAGCATTAACACCAGAAAAATCAACTACCACCATTAATACTTTAGGGACAATCCCCTCAAAGGGCAATAGCCGAACATCTCAACAGGGGAGGGACCATCAAGGGAGGCCCCAAATGAGAATTTCACAGTACAATGATTGAACCAAGTGACCCGATCAATCCCAAAGTCAGCAACCTCAAGTCCGAGTCAGAATACTAGGTCCAAGATGTGGCTGTGATGGTGGGTCGCAGAGGCAACTATCTGTGCAAGGCCCAGCAATGCCTTCGGGTGGAGGAGGTCATAACCAAGTTGTGAGGATTCATCATTGACTCAGGCATTGAAGTCCCCCAAAATAAGCCATCTGGGTGACTTGAACACCCTGTCAGCAATGAAGTCCACATCCTCCTGCAAAAATTCTCACCCTGATCCCAGAGGGTGGTAAACCAGGAGAATTCTGCAACCCACACCTGGACCCCCACACATTTCCACAAATTCAAATGAAGAGGTAGAGCTCACCAGGTGTACAGAGAAATTCAGGCTGTATCTAAAACAGAAGCCCACACCCTGTGATCCTTTCTTAAGAAGTGTACCAGAGAGTACTTGGAAGGGACTGATGCCTCCAAAATTGGACTGCATCATCCCCCAACCAGGTCTCTGTGATGCATGCCAGAATAACTGAAGAACTCAAATATGACATAATTGCAGTCTTGTTTCTCATTGACATGGTGTTGCATAACAGTCCCCTTAGGGGATCAATGAAAGCTGTAGTCCCTCTAGCTGCCTGCCCATGCAGTCTGGTGGAAACCCTAGAATGGAGACTGGGTGGGGGAGGGACTGCAGCCACCCAGGAAAGACTAGTGGTCCCTCCCCCTTGATCACTTATCCCATATATAAAAAAATACTTCTCTGGTGGCTAGCTGTCCCTCCTCCACCCGATAACTCAAGTCTTTATTATTCTGTATTCCTGCCAGGCAAGATCGGGTGCATTCAGGGTGGTATTGCCACAGGCAATTATTCTGTATTTCTGTCAGGATACCTTTCCAGTTACCACTTCAAGGCATCCATTCAGCCTCTGTTATGAATATCTTAGCACTTCCTGCTAATCATCCCTTCACAGTCATTGCCCACCCACCTTTACTGTTAAATTATTCTCAGCTATTCTATCATAACTATTTTTTCAAAACAATGCAAAACAGTATAGAAAAATTCTGCTTATTTTCCTCAGTTTGCTATTCACCTGAAGAAGGGACCTGTGAGGCCCTGAAAGCTTATGTTCTGCACCATCCTTGCACAAGACATATTTTGGTTCAATAAAAGTTATCTAACCTTCCACAACTCCTGTGGTGCAATGAAGAGAACAGTTAGGATCTTGTGCAAAAAAGCAATGCCTTACATATGTGTTTGTATAAAATTGTATTTAGGCACAGTGAAATATATATATACTGTATATATCATTTAGTTGAATACATTTTCATAGAAAAATGTAAAATTATGAACAGCTTAAATTTGTATACATTTTTTGCCTCCTTAAATTAGAATCTTGTGCAAAAAAAAAAAACTTACATACTTGTTTGTATCAAATGTTAGTTAGGCACAGTGAAATATATATCTAATTTAGTAGTATGAATATTTATGGAAAAATGGAAAATTCCAAACAACTGTAAATTTGCACAGATTTCTTTTCCTCCTTAAAGCTGTAACATTCATATTGCCAATCATTCAAGAATAAAAGAATAGAAATAGAAATACATTGAATAAAATAAATTATATGAGGTGCTTAGTAAATATCAAAAGGCAGTATACAATAGTGATAGACAAAGTCTGCATACCACACTTCCCATTGTTTTTGCAACAAAGTGCAAAACTTCCATTCAGAATTGTAATGTATGTATGTGAAGTATGGTAACCATTTATATTACATTTTTTAATCAGACCTGTAATTGTACACATTTGAAGTGTGGTAACAGCTCTTAAGACTTACTGTATTTTGTTCAGAACTGTAATCATATGTACCTGAGTGTAGTAACAGTTTCTAGTACTATTTTTTGCTCATAACTCTAATCATATATTCTGAAGCAAGGTAATTAACAAAAATACTATTATAATAGTATTATAAAACAATATCCTATAAAGAAAAGTGTAGATTTGGGTTCATGAGCAATGGTGTGAATAAGGAGTACAAGTCCTTAAAGCCTTACATTGAATTTTCCTTCCTTTTTGAAGATTTCCTTGAACCTCTGACGTTGCTTTATTTAAATTCATTTCCTTAATTTAGTGTGATCACACTTTGTTACTATTTTTTTCAAACTCTATGTTAAGATAATGTTAGGTCATGAAAAAGCATCAAAGTCTGGAAATGTGAATTTAGGGTCAAAATGACCCAAACTCACCAATGTTCCATGTAAGTAAGTTGGCAGGTTTTCAATATCTCTGGTATCGAGATTACTGACACCTCAGTTCTATGCAGAATCTAGCTAACAGCATTATGACACTTTACTACCTTGCTCACCCACTCAATGTGTCCATTTATGTAATAATAGTAATAAAGCACTAGGGGGTTGGGTTACATTTTGTTACTATAAGCCTAGGAGACTAAGACATTTGAGTATGCCATGTGCCTCAAGGCTTAGAAACTTAGAAAATAATGGAAGAAAAAGGTCAGAGGCCCACACAATCTGCCCCCTCATCTAGCTGTTCTGTGAAAGCCCTAGTGGCCATCTGTCCCTCTTACCTTTGCCCCATTTTACCTTACTATGGTCACGTGCCTCTCCCATGATACCTTGAGTATCCCTACCCCAAATAATTTGGCTTGCACCAACTTGTCAGGAAATCTGATCCACTTATCCACCACTTATTCTATGAAAAATTTCTTGTAGATGATCCCTATAGGGTTAGAATCTCAGCTGGTTCTGCATCCCCAAATCATATCTTAATAATTCAATATTTTCAATAATCATAATACTAAGACATATCTGATTCAGTATAACATCTCTAAAAAATTAGTTTAAATTAATATGCTATATTTTGCTTCTAGAGGTCAACAGCAATACAACAGATCCACTCATTGATGTGCCAGGTCTGAAAGCAATTGCAGATAAGGAGAAAAGGCAGGCACTGACACCCATGAAAAGTAAATCAAATAATTTAATTGTGAAATAAAAAATACACAAAAACTCACACATCTGTCATTAAGAAGACAGGCAACACACACCTAAATTCCAAGACTGGTTTTACATGTGCACACTTCCTCAGTGAAGCTGGTCGTGTATATCAAAACACTATAAATTGCTGGACTGGTGGCACTGAGGCTTGAGGAACTAAACACCACACCTTGCTCCATACTGTCGACCTGTGTTCCGGAGTGAAAGCAGGTTGCTGGGTGCCAGCAGAGAAGGGAGAGGATTGAGCATCTGGAGGACGGCTTTCCTGTCCTGAAGTGGGTGGGTTGCCACTCCAGCTGAATGATGGCCCCCAGCTGGAGGCCTGGAGGGTAGTGTGGGACAGGAGAGAGACATGTAGGGAGGGCATTGTGGGTGGTAGCTTGTGGGTGCTTCCATGCATGCCCCTACATGCTTGCAGCAAAAGGAGAGGAGAAAAACATGAAAATGGAGCTGGCAGGTTCCATGATGGCCTGACCACATCCCTGGTTCCAGCTTACCTGGCTTCAGGATTGTGCTCCTGTGGGGGAGAAGCCAGGCACTCCTTCCTCTGACTCTGACATGGGGGGGGATTCATGGGGAATCACTGGGGGTGAACTGGACTGAGGGCAGCTGGGCTTGGAAAACAAGCTGTCTGAGAGGGGGCTGGAGTCACCTGCCCGTTCTGCATGGAGGAAATAATAGAATAATGAAAAAACCCACTGTAAAAAATGAAATGAATTAAAGATTCAGTACAATATTAATACCAAAGTACAACCCCCCCCCAAAAAAAATCATACATTTGAAATCACATTTCAGTTCTGCTCTCTATTGTAAAGCATTATTTTTTGTGCCAAATGGCAATACATACATTATTTTAAGAATTAATTTTTCCATCCATAGCTCCACACAATCATCAACATTAATTAATTTAATATGTTGGAAGGGTAAGGATAAAACAGTGGGAATTAAGACATGCATCATGAATTTTGAGAAAAAAAGCTAAACAAAAGGCCATTAAAAAGGTAAGTCACCAGATGGCAATATAATTAATAATATGCTCATGATACAAATCATGTAACAGTATGCCAATGCTGAGAAAAGTGAATATATTTTGTATTATTTCATTCCTGTATATATGTAATTTGGGGCCAGTCTACAGTAAAATTATATCGCAGATCACACGACATAAGCAAGCAAGCAAGCAAATGTTATTTCTTAAATGCTATTCCAGATAGATCATAGCACTGTACATACAATAAAACAATAAAATGTAAAATTACTGCCTATTAAAATTGAAAAGCTAAATAGTATACTTGTAAAAGGCCAAACAAATGTCAATATGATTTTCTGGAGATATTCAAGAGCCCAAATATACTTGAAACTATGCTATTCATAACAAGTGAAATCCAAATAAATGTATCCAATACTGTCATTTTTATATTTAAAACAGGTTCATTGCAAAATTGGATTTGATTTATGAAAAAAAACACCTCATTCAAGAGTAGAGAACTGGGAGGTCACAGGAACAGCTATGAAAAAACTAAAACAAATCAGTGTAAAGGATATACTGATAATTTTCTGGTTATGTTGCACATTGTGAGTATGTGAAAATTGAGAGAGCAGATATTAAGAAGTGTGTATGTCTCTACACATATTTAAAAAAAAAATTAGTGATATGCTGTTGTAGAAAAAAATATCCAAGCATGATGCACTTAAATACTAAAAAGATATAGCTAAGAGGGTACAATTATGAAAATCAAATTTTAGGAGACTAACCTATTCCACGGTAACTTAAAAATAGCAGATGGCTAGGTGTAAGAGAACATTTCAATCAGAGAACCAGAAATAGCTTTATGTCAAAAACTGTGATCTGGAACCATGAAGTCACTAAGGACCTGCCAGTAAAGATTATACTAATACATGCATATCATAGTATCCAGCATTAACTAGAGTACAAAAGTATTCTACTGCACTAAGGATGACATGAACCCTAGAGGAATCAAAAGTCAATACATAAAATAATATGCTCATTATGAAACATCTAGTTTTAAGTAAGTCATTAAGCCCCATGCATAAGTAAACAAGTATAAGTACTAGAACCAGTTACAACAAAAACCATGGCAAAGGAGTTCAGCAAGGGTCAAAGAATAATGGGGGGGATTCTCCAAAGCGCAGAAGGCGCACTGCCAGTGTGCACCCCTGGATATGCACAAACCTCATGACAAAATTCGCATATGCACCAGTCACAACAGGCACACAACACCACGTGTGAATGGCATGAATAGACATGCATGCCATGCCAGCTATGCACATACAGAGAGGTGGGCCCACCCATCAAAGGCTACAGACTCATGGCACGCACATGCACAAATGCCGATACATCAGCAACACGTGTGCAGAAGTGTGTGCAGTGCTACACCCCACAGAGATAGCCATAAAAAAATCAGCGCACGGGAGCACCCCAGCAGACATGGGCATGGCACACCAGTGCATGGCTGGGGAACACTGATTACAGACCACAATGACTGGGCACCATGCATGGGCACTGCCACAGGCCACAAGACAACATAGCATGGGACACACAATGACATGGGCCAAGACGTCAGTGTGGCAAAAGGCCTGTGGCAATGCCTGAGCACCATCGCTGAATGTTGGCAGTTGTGACATGCAGGGAAGCACCTCCTCTGAACATTGCCCACCAGTCAAACGTGATGGCGGATGGGATGCCGTGACAAGTGCCCCTCCCCAATACCCACATGTACACATTTCCAGTGCAGGAACACACGGGGGGGAGATCAGGGACACAGTGAAATCAATGCTCTGGTAGCTGTAATCAGCACACTGAAGTACCCTTTGCATAGATGAACCCACTCCTATACCCACATTTACACATACCCAGTGCTGGAACACACAGAGGAGACCAAGAATAAAGTGAAATAAATGCTCTGGCAGCATTAATCAGCACACTGCAGCACATGTTGTATAGCTGAACACCTCTCCCCCCAAGAACACGCAAACAGGAACAGCTGCCATCACCATAGTCCAAGACCTGTGCAGTGCCATCACTCATTGATAGGGGTGGGCGAAAGTGGGATTTTTCATTGTGCAGAACTTCCACGAAAATAAAGAAACTTTTGTGGAAGTTTCCAAACCTTCACATGTGGAGGAGTGGAAAATTTCCGCCAAAGTTGTGGACAAAATTTTGCCACATATAAAAAAATCCCTGGGGTCTAGTGGCACCTCCCCACAACCACCCCACAGATGCACAGCATTAAATCCCTGGTGACTAGTGCCCTCAACACCAGGTCACCTGTTGGCCTCAAGACTTGGGGGGGGGGAAATCGTAACTTATAAATACCACCTATCCCCCCTGCCTGACAGTGCCGACATCTGTACAGTAACATAGAAACATAGAATTTGACAGCAGATAAGGACCGCTTGGCCCACCCAGTCTGCCCATTTCCCAACCTAATGGATAAGATGCAGATCCTAGTTAACCAGCAGCCTACTTCTTTCTACCCCCACCCCCTAGAATTGCCTTATGACTGTCCCATGCATGCTTGAATTCAACCACTGTTTTTGACTCCACAACCTCCTCCGGAAGGCTGTTCCATGCATCCACGACCCTCTTTCTGAAAAAATACTTCCTTACATTACCTTTGAGCCATCCCCCCATCTTCAATTGTGCCTCCTTGTTCTTGAGCACCTCTTTTTTTGAAAGATGCTACCCTCTAGGACTTGGAGGAGAAGAGGGATGTTCTGGTCCACCTGGTGCCCTGCTGCGGGATTTAATATGGGGGTGAGAGTGGGGTGGTTGAACTCCTACTGGAGTGGGGGAGGTGGGGGGCAGTAGACCACAAGGGAGGAATTTGGCAATGGGACTGCAAATAGGGAGGGAGAGAGTTATTGGGGAAGCCTGCTGACCTACCTTGGAGGGTTCCAGTACACACGGTACCCCCCAGTCATCCTTGTAGTAGATGTCTTTGCCCCCAATGTGCAGTGTGGTAAACTCTGGAAGGTGTTGAGGCCAGTCCTTCCAGTTGATGACAACCTGCCCCGTGGCACTATTTCCCAGGTCACAAAGTTCCATGGCAACTCATCAGGCATCCCCTTGAAATTCTGCAGAGACACAAGCTGCAGGGAAAACTAAATATGTGGACACATGCAAACACAAACTCTGGGAAGCCACAACACCCACAATACCCTCCTCAGGTGGCTCTGTAACACACCAGATGGTGCCCCCTCCACTTTATCCTGATAATACCTCAAAGCCAATCTCCACAGCTTCTGTGGGTAGGCGGCTAGCCTGCCCACAGTCACGCCACATCTAGTAGCTGCTGCCATCATGCAGAATTTTGTGACGTCACACAGCGCCTGATGTCAGGTGATATTATGATGGGCATGGGGTCATGACCCATGCACTGTGATGCTCAAGGGTATCTGCAGCAGATGTAAACACACACCATGGAGGACGGTGGACACCACCACCAGCCAGCATGCAGGGTGTGTATCGGCCAACAAGGTGGTGTTGATATGTGGCCAGGACTGGTAATGAATGCCACCCTGCTGGTTTCCATCGTAGATGGCAGATGTACACAGCAGGCACAGAATCAGCTACACACCTACCGGCCATGACTATGGGCAGTGGACCTCTGGGACACACAGTGCATGGACAGATTCTGCATAGACCATGACACTGTGGCCCACCTGTGCACCATAGTGCATGACAGAGTGCAGCCACATACACAATGCTCATGGGCCATGTCTGTGGAGACAAAGGTACTGTGTTCCCTGTCATACTATGCCACAGAATCATTCCAGTGTGTGTGTGTGTGTGTGTGTGTGTGTGTGTGTGTGTGTGTGTGTGTGTGTGTGCAGTGATAGTGACAGGTGTTAGTCAGTTATCTGTGTCCTGCACTGTGCATCAGGTGAAGGACTCACTGCTACATGAGGAGGGGACCAATATGGTTCCCGTCAACACAGCCAGAGATGCAGGACACAAAGGAGACATTCTATGCAATGCATGGCATACCCATTACCCAGGGTGATATTAATGGCACCCATGTGCCAATATTATCCCACTATGTGGACCAGGCAGCATACAGGAATTGGAAGGGATTCCATAGCATCAATTGCAAGGTCACGTGTGATGCACACGGCAACATCAAAAATGTGTGCATGCGATACCCCCAGTACGGAGTATAGCACAGTGGTTTTAGGCTCTGAGCTGCACATCTGGAGACATCCAGCAGACCATACCTGGGTTTGAATCCCACAGCCTCCACTTGCATACTGTGTGATCCTGAGCAAGTCACATAACTTCCTTGTGCTCCCAGGTTGCACCTGTAAACAAGCTTTCAGCTTAGTGTGCTACTCCTGGTTAAACAACTGAAGAAAAAAAAAAGAAGAAGATACCCAGGGTTCTGCCATGACACATATGTCCTCAACAACTCAGGTCTGGAAGAACGACTGGCAGCAGGTGGTGGTGGTGATGGTTGGCTTCTTGGTGGGTACCGTAAGCAGGAGAAGACGTGTGTGTGGGCATTGTGTGTGTGTGTGTGTGTGTGTGTGTGTGTGTGTATGCACATGTGTGAATGTGTGTGTCTCTATGCAACCTGTGCCATGCTAATACGAGTGCTCTCCCTTCACAGGTGACAGCGGATATCCCCTGAGGCAATACCTGATGATGCCATACCTGGCACTGCAGGAACCAGTGGAGGAGGCATGCAATGATTCACATCAGAGGACACATGCCTGCATGGAGTGGACAACTGGCATCCTGAAGATGCATTTCCGGTGCCTTGATCACACAAGTGGCATGATGATGCTTGCACCTGGGATGGCATGTAGAATACTACCATATGTACCATACTGCTTAAAATCTGTGTGCACTGTAGAGTACCATCCCCCCATACTGCCATGTGACCTGTCACCCCATGATGGTCCACTGGTACAGGAACACTAACGTGAGATGCCGAGCAGCCATGCAATCCACCACATAGTGGCACATGGGACATTTGGTAGATAGATGTGCATGCTATGGATACCATGATGAGCATGTGGACTGAGTGTCCATAGGCAATTGTGTACTCCATAGTGCCAGGATGGCTGATGCATGATGTGGCATGCTTGTCATGGTGCACCTATGTGCAGTGTGCCCACATGGTGGACGTGATTGTGGACTGATGTGGGTGTGTGCAGTGTTGTGTTGTCATGGACTGTGAGGGGTGTTGGGGCATGGTAGCAATGGGGATGGTGGGACACATAGTGTGCATGGGGTGTACCGGAGCATGACATGGTCAACCATGCCCATTATAGCTGTGAGCTACCATGGCTTGTGTTTGCATGTGCCAGCTTAAGACACATCATCGGCATTGGCGGGGCAACCCTCACCACCCTGGGTTCATGTTGCCTTGCTGTGGGCCCTAACGTTGTCCTGTTCCTGCCATTCTGACCTGAGGGGGTGGGCAGGGGGTGTGGGTGTTGTCCTCTATGTTGATGGCCATGTATAAGGGGGGGTGGGCCCCGGTGGGGGTTGGTGGAGGTTGGATGGTGGCATGGGGGTACATGGACTGGCCCAGATGCATGGGTAGGTGTAGCAGGGGCTGTGATGTCTGGTTGTGGTGTGCCTGTGGGGCAGGGTGTGGGTGGCATGTTTTGAGTGTGTTGACCAGCACAGTTGTGGCTGTCTGTGTAGCCGCAGTGGCATACTATACAGGTTTAGGTGGGGTGGTGGCACTTTGATCAGCATGCATTCTACCCACCACCCTTTCGAGCACATCAACTATGCAGTCAATGGCCCGGGACATGCCATCCACCATATGGGTGAGGCACCGTAGTGCCTCTGTGTTCTCCCTCTGTGCTACAAGCCTATCCTCCTCCAGCCAGCACAGTTTGGAGTACTGGGACTGCAGGACTCCCATAGTGTCCAAATGCTTGTCACATCACTGCCCTTCCCTGGCATGCCCACCCTGTGCCACGTGTTCTGTCCCCATGTTGTCTGCCTGTACATGTGATGCCAGGCCTGGTGGGGTCTGTCTTGGAGGTAGAGTTGGCGTGTTGCCCCGTGATGACTTGTCATCAACAAATGTGGCAGTGTTTATGGCCCTGCCTAATGGCACCACCATTGGCCACATGTTGACATTGTCATGTGGAGGCCCCAAGCATTCCGCAGTCTGTGTTTTGGTGCATGCCATGATTTCTTCCATGTTCTCTGTCTGTTGACTGGCTGGCAAATCCCTGACAGGCTGTGCCTCCTCTGTTCCTGGTGTCTCCAGGCTGCTACCTGTGGAGGAACACATGAAGAAGACAAAGAAGAAGAATCAGCATTTATATAGTGCGTTTCATACATCCAAAGTGCTTTACAAGCAATGCTAGACTGGTAGTGAAGTGACTAAATGTGTGGTGGCAGTCATATCGCACATCATCACCCACACACACACATGAACACCTGTTAGCCCATTTGGAGCATGTGTAGTGACTGTGTACTGGTTAGGTGGGTGCTATGTGGTGCCATGCTTACCCTCCTCAGACACATGCTGGTCCCTTATCACAATGCCGTTGCGGACAGCACCTCTGCTGCTTGTCAATGATCCTGTTGGGAACAGTCGGTACAGTCTGTTGCCACACACACATGCCCAGTCCAATCAGTGTCCAACACATGCCCAGTGCATACTTGGCATCATGTCACAGCCATCATGCACCCTCTGCCATGTGACTTCAGATATTGTATCAGCCACTATCTGCTCCAGGGAGCACAGCATGTTCCCAGGTGATAGGGGACCACCCCCGGTGCCTGTTCATGCCTTGTGGGCGGTGGACTGCTTCCGCTAAGGTGGACCAGATGTTGCACCATTTGTGCTTAATAGTGAACAGTGTCCATGCCTCTGAAATGCAGCATTGCTGGCTGCCAGAATGGCAAGCCAGGTCCTCTGTTTGTTCTCTGCACTTGCCATTAGTGCCTGGTCACCGTATAGGTCAGCATATTTGAACCAGATGTCCATGACCAGTGCTGTGACCTGCATGGTTATGAAGTAGCTGGAGCGGGGCTTCCACCTGCCCACCAGCTGCTCTCTCATGCCTGCATCTGCACAGCCATCCCCCCTGTTGCTGGGTGTTCCCTTCCCCCATCTGTGGCTGGGCACTCCAGTCCACCAGTGCCGACTGGGCGAACATTGTGACACCACATTCCCATTGGAGGATTTGCATGTATGGTGAACATGCCCATCTATGATGGGGTCAATGGGCATGTCGGTATGTCATGCGGGCTCTGGCCCAACCCCTTCATGCACCTATGCACCTCTGTCCACATCACCCATGTCTCCACACAGCAGCGCAAAAGCGTGTTCATGCATGCTGTGTCCTCAGTGCAGCTTGCACGGCGCAATGTTGTGCTGTCAGTTCCTGTGGCTTTGGCATGCTCTTTATGCACTTTGGAGAATAGGCCCCAATATGCACTTGTTTAATCATTTTTCACTTTCATTCTTTTTTCATTCTCCATGGGACACTATTGCCATGCACAATAACCTGCTCATAATGAAAAATGATTAGAATAAATAGCATACCCATAAGAGAATGCAGTACCTCAATGCTCATGATTTTCTAAGAAATCACAATATGTTAAAGGACTCCCTCATTCAATCCAGGGTATTTCAAAGCCCCAGTTAATGGATCTAGAAAGCCTCCCTTTTAAGTATCAGATTCTCCAGATCACCTCAACTCTTACCCAAAGTAACTTTCCCAATACCACAAAATGAGAAAGCATGTTCGGCTTGAGTCTGTTTTTCACTGATATGTTTAGCCAATGCATTCAGTTTATCATTGTTCGTAATAAAGTTTAATGTTGCAGTCTTCTCCAATTCTTAATTTAAACATTCTCAAGGGTTTTTCCACAAAATAGCATTGTATTTACAGATGGCAAGATAAATACCCACCACTGTGGAGCAATTAATGAATTGCTTTATCTGACAAGTTTTAGAATTACTAACACTAGTGATCTCATCCATCCTCTGTACATGGCCACAGTAAGTACAGAGGCCACAACAATGTATTTCCTTTGATGACTCATGGAGCAATGTGTAGCTAGTGCTGGAACTTAGTTGTAAGCTATGGGCCAATTTACCTGACACATTTGGACCCCTACAGTATACGAAATGTGGTAAATTATCCACCTTACCCTGAAGTAATGGTTCAGACTAGAGAATACACCAGCATTTTTGTAAAATGCCCTGCATATGTTAAAAGTGGGGACCAAAAGCAGTGATACAATTAAGTCTGTTCTCCTAAATTAACCGACGCTGGTTATATACATGCAGATTCTCCCTTAGTTGATTAGTCGCAATATGTTTGGTCTAAGTCACCAATTCTGATCTACACATTTGGTCCAGAAATCTCTGCTCCAGTTCCCTGGCCCTTATCTCAAAGGAAGTGTCAGAGGAACAATTCCTCCTAACACAAAAAATTGAGCTTTGGGAATGTTGTCCATGATTAGAGGTGGTCGAAGTGGCCAAAACTTGCTTTGTGAAGCAATTCGTGGAGTAACATGGAATCTACGAAGTAATCCACAATGTGAAGTGGAGTACTTAGCGTCATAATGAGGAACCCGAAGTCCATTGAAAACAATGACTTTGCTTTACTCTGCCTTCTCCCAACCACTTCTTCACTGATTTTAAGGTGAAATACATAGAAATCAATGTACTTCACATCACTTCGCCTTGTTTGTGAGCTCCAAGGCGAATTTTGCAGTGATTCGGGGGATTGCAGGTCACATGGGCTCTAGATTGTCCTGCACAGCCTCAGTTCTGTGTAGTGTGTGTAGTGGTAGCTGGAGACAATTTGCTGTCAGAGCTCTGTGACTGAAACTCTCTAAAAGCTGTTAAAAAAGCCTTTTTGAGCCATTTTTTCCCTCAAAATGTAGTACATCGATTGTAGGAAACATAGAAACATAGAAGTTGACAGCAGATAAAGACCGCAAGGCCCATCCAGTCTGCTCATTTCTTTTTCTACCTTGCTCATCTTAAGCACTACCTGACCCTAAATGGCTGACAACCTATCTGCAAGGCTACTAATGTCAACCTGGCCCTTGACTATTTCATTGCCACTTTCAACAAGGCCTGTGACATCTTTGCTCTGGTTAAAAAATGGAAAGCCAAGACACTCTGTAATCCCTGGATTAATGCCAAGCTCCTATCTCAGCTGAAACAAAGGGACCACCTTTGGGCGGTGGCCAAATCTACTGGCACACTGACAGACCTGCAAAAATACAGACAGGCCCGTAATGCCTGTACCAAGGCCATCCGACTCACAAAAAGCTCCATCTGTAAGAACGCACTAACCAACTCCTGGGGTAACGGTCGTGCATTTTGGGATAACATTAAAGGACTCACAGGGATACAACCAAAAAAACCCTCCTTCCCTGCTGAAAGTTAATGGGACCACGACTCTGGACCCCCTGGTCATTGCTAATACCTTCAACTCTGTCTTTACTGACCTTAGTGCTGTTCTTTCCCCTGACTTCTTCAAAGTAGATAACTGGTCCTCTAACATTCATCCTGCACAGGCCATTACACCCCAGTTCCTCTTTTGGGAAATCTCATCAAACGCCGCATGCCGCTACATCACTACTGCTATCTCCAAGTCCAGAATCAGTGGCGACTCTCTTGACCTGAAGATTCTGTCGCTAACTCTTGAGGAAGTTCTTCTACCCTTAACCAGCATTATGACTTTCTCTCTCTCTGCACCAGTCAATTCCCAGACCTTTGGAAAATTGCCTCAATCATCCCAGTCCACAAAAGCGGTGACAAGTCTAACCACTCAAACTATCGCCCAATCTCGATTCTGCCTCCTCTCTCCAAGGCTCTTGAACAAATCATAGCTGACCAACTAACTGACCATCTGGACAAATACTACCTACTGTGCACTCAACAGCATGGTTTTAGAAAGTAAGTAAGTAATATTTTATTTATATTAAGCGCCTTTCCCAAACTCAGGGCGCTTTTACAATAAAACAATTCAAATCACATTACAAACAATAAATCAAACAACCATACAGTACACTTACTCATTATGTACCAACAAATGCTAAGGCAAAAAGGAAAGTTTTCAATTGTTTTTTATAACTTTCAACAGTTAGGCATTCTCGTATCTGACGAGGTAGAGAATTCCACAGGGTTGGTGCCATATAGGCAAAAGATCTACCTCCAGACATCTTTAGACGTACCCTGGGAATCTCTAGCAATCCCTCATCAGAGGAGCGAAGAGAACGGGCAGGACAATAAGGTACCAAGAGCTCTTTCAGGTAGTGGGGTCCCAAATCATGTAGGGCCTTAAAGGTCAATAATGCGACCTTGAAGGTGATCCGCCACTGTACTGGCAGCCAGTGCAAATCACCCCAGAAAGGGTCACATCACCTCCTCCGCTCTGCTTGAATTCACTGGGGCAGTACATAAATCCTTCGAATCAGGGCATGCTTACAGGGGCAGTTTTCATAGACCTCTCCAAAGCGTTCGATACTGTCCACCAGCTGTTGGTCGACCAACTTCGGAACATTGGTCTCTCCCCTGACACTGCCTCGTGGTTCAAAAGCTACCTTGAAAACTGCTCACAAAAAGTGAAAATTGCCAATACCCACTCTGACAACTTAACAGTTTGATCGGGTGTCCCACAAGGGTCAATCCTGGGCCAGCTCCTCTTCAGTCTCTTTCTAAACTCTCTACCACAATCCTGCACTGAGAATATCATCCTATACATGGATGATGCTGTTGTTTTCTCCTCTCACAAGGACCCTATGGCCTTACAACGGAATCTCTAACTTGCCTTCAGTACTGTTGAGTCATGGTTTTCTAGGCATAAACTTGTCCTTAACCACAAAAAGACTAAGTTGATGCTATTCTGCAACTCCCACAATAGGCACAAATCTCACCCCTTGACTATCATCACTTCAGCTGGGAATACCCTGGATCAGGTCCCACACTTCAAATACCTGGGGATGCTGTTGGACCCACACCTCTCATACAGTGCCCATGTAGACTCTGTGGCAAAGGCAGCGAACACCAGAACTGGTCTCCTCTACAGACACAGACAACATCTCACCCATCAAGCCTTAAAGATTGCCGTACAGAGTTCCATGGTATCAATTATTGACTATGGTCTCAACATTTATGGCTCTGCCATGTGCAACTACCCTCAGACGCATCTCTACTGCCCTCAATAAGTCTTGTCGGCTCATCTCTGGTGCCCACTGTCTCATCCACACCTGCGATCTGTACTCTAAAACTAGTTGGCTACAGCTCTCAAATCGCATTAAGATCCTGACCTGCACAATGGCCAAGAAAATCATCCTTGGCCTTGCACCTCCGTGGGTCACAGCCCCCTACAAAATAACAGGAATCGCATGCAGGCCACCAGGGGTCAAAATCTCAACTTCTACAAGTCCCGCACTGTCGCACCTCCCAAGGTCAACACTCTTTCACCTACAAAGCTTCCCTTTGGATGAACAGCCTCAACCCTGCCATCTCTACTGCACCTACTCTTGGCACTTTTAAGTCTAGACTATGGTTGCACCTTACTGCCTCTAGCTCCTGTGACTGCCCCCCATGACTGTAGCTGTCTTGTCCCTGGGGTCTCCTCTGCCTCTCTCGACTCCCATCGGGTGGACCATTTACCCTCTGATGCTCTTATTTCTCCGACATCACTACTTCACCTGCCCTATTCCCCTCTCCCTCTTCCCACTCCCTCTTGTCACCAGCACTTATCCCCTGTTGAACTTGACAACCGCCTATGGCTGCAGAGTTGTTTGTCCTCCTATACCCCTCCATTCTCTGTCTTCTTTATCCTCTGTTTCCTTTCAGCTAATTGAGCACTCGCTGCAGGTTATCTGATCTCGTCAGAACATCTAGTACCAGGCCTTAAAATGTTATTTTGTTTTAACCTATAACTATAGTGCAATATTGTTGACTAATGTTATAATCTTTCCTACCACAGTATGTCTATTCCCTATGACATGGAACCTTTGTAAAAGAGCCATGGCTCAAAGGTATTTGTATTCCTAGACTTGAATAAATAAATAAATAAATACCTTATAAATGTGCCATCGGCCTTTGCTCTGTCAGTGGTCTATCTATTCATACTCGTCTGTATTGCTCCCTTATGCCTATCCCATGCCTGTTTGAAGCCCAGCACTGTATTCATAGCCACCACTTCCTGAAATAGGCTGTTCCATGCATCCACCACCCTTTCTGTGAAAAAGAACTTCCTCACATTATTCCTTAATCGGCCTCCCTCTAACCTCAGGCTGTGTCCTCTTGTTCTGCTATTTTTCTTATATTGAAACATGCTAGACTCTTTCACCTTGTTAATGCCATTAAGGTGTTTGAATGTTTCGATCATATCACCTCTCTTCCTCCTTTGCTTTAGGGTATACATATTGAGCTTCATTAATCTGTCCTCATTTGTCTTCTGATGCAGTCCCTGCACCATTTTGGTTGCACTTCTCTGGACTGCCTCAATTTGGTTAATGTCCTTGTGAAGGCAAGGCCTCCAGTACTGCATGCAGTACTCCAGATGGGGCCTAACCAGTGTCTTGAGAAGAGGGATTATTATCTCCCTATCGCAACTTGTGATACCCCTACTAATACACCCTAACATCCCCCTAGCCTTACCTACTGCTTTAGAAGTCTGCTTGGATGATTTCAGGTCATCAGTGATGATGATGCCCAAGTCTCTTTCTTCCTTTGTGACTGCCAGCAACTCCCTTCCCAGCCTATAGGTAGCTTCAGGGTTTCTCTTCCCTATGTGCATGATCTTGCACTTCTTTGCAAGCAGCTGGGTGGATCCCTTCTGTCCACCGGCTGCCTTCCTTGCTGTACTGCCCGCTGAACACCAGACCGAAGCTTCACCCTTGACACGGGTGCCTCAGCTGCTGCAAGCAGCTGGGCAGACCCCTTCTGTCCACCAGCTGCCTTCCTCACAGTACTGCCCGCCGATCACCAGACCGAAGGTACGCTTCAGAAACTGGACTGTCCAGAACCATCAACTCTGCCTGCTGACAGGCTGCTGCAGTTCTTTAATTCTTTGCTACTGCTGTTTCCTCTGGACCTTAAGCTAATGTTATATTCTGATTGTGGTACTTGTTAAGTCTCTTCAAATTGTCTTGTAAATCCTAACTTAAACGCGAACCTAAGCCTGTTTACAGCAATTTTGCACTCCAAGGGTAGTTTGAAGTGCAAGTTCATTTAGGCTGCAGGTTTGTAGACTGTAAAACATTACAGCTCTCTTTGTTTTAAGGTCCACTGGTAAGCTACCCTGGATCAGAAACTAAGTTTAAAGTGATTCAGTTTTTTCTGTTCAGACCAGATTCCATTTGGGTCACAGTTGTAAGTTTGCCCTGCAAATAATTCAATTTCTCTTTCACTTTCTGTCTCCCTGCTGCTTGAATTTTTACCCACCCTCCATCCCACACCTCAGCCTTTATTAAATAGTCTCCCTCCCCCTCGACACATTCCCTAGCAATGTTCATCCTCCTTTCGCACTAATATTGCAACTCCTCTTAAAGATACAGAGAGCAGCTATTAGACCTAACACTTGTCCTGTCTTCCGTTTAAAGACATCTTCCTATTTTCACCAACTGCTTGCCTATCAGCTTTGCTTAGTGCCTGCTCTGCTATCTACTGTGCAGTTCCACACCTGGGCTTCCTTCCTTGCTACCCCGAGTAATTTTTAAGTTGCTGTGGTACCCCCTGCCCTAGCTAATAACATCCTATCTTAATCTACATTTTATATCTTAAAATAGATCCACTGTGCCTGATCGTGCTCCCAGTGGGGGTTGCGGCTAATCCTGCCAGCTACCCATACCTCCATCCTCCTGACGAACAGGATACCTTCAAATCCAGTTAAGTGTCCATGCTGCTCCGGGGTAGCACTGTGCAGGTTTGATAGGCGGCCATCTGCTGCCACCCTCCTCTAATTGGACTGCTGCTCTCTGCTCGGCCACTGTTTGACCCTGCCTTTTCTCTGTCGGATTATCAGTCTCTGGGCTTCAGCGCCCTCTGCTTTGCATTGACTTTTGCCAAACATTACTACGATCTGTCTAGTCTCTTATTGGTTCCTTATAAAATTCTGCCACTATGGGTGCCTTCTAACATATCTTGAATAGGTCTTCATTTCCTCACTGTAATCTTTACCACAAGTAGAGCATCCGGCTGGTCTGCTTTCCTAGTTAACCTTTGCGGGGCTTTACTTTCTGCTTTCTGATCCACTTCTTCTAAATAATTGCTACACTAGCAGGAAACACTTCATTGTTTTTGCTCTATCTCTAATTTCGGCCAAGGGTTATAATGGTGTAACACGGTCACCCTTGGCAGTCTTAATTTTACACACACTATCTCTTTATCCCTAAGAGCTAATCCTCTGTCTCAGTATACCACTAGCCTTCCTACCCAAGTCAAATAGTAACACTATGGCGAAGTATAGTCTGCTATGGGCACTCTTGTCATTTGCCCTTTTACTCAGGCTGGAACTGTCACAAGGGCTCTCCCATGTAACCAAATGGCAAAAGACTCCTCAGAGACTTACCACAACTATAGCTTCTCTAACTTGATTGCAGAGATAAAGCCTGATCTTCAAACTAACCCTTTCCTCCTTGTTAGAGGCAGCATCTATTATCCTCTACATGCCAGGAGGAAGCTGCCATGGAGGTGTGCTTTCACCCTAACCTGCCACTGTGCAAGGCTTTGGTTCCTAGCCATGATCATTATTCTACTATCTGGAGATGTCAAACTAAATCCAGGTCCACCTACCTGTTTCTTTTCCCCAAATGAGTTATCTGGCATGTCCAAGAAAGGATTATTAATTGCCCATATCAATATCAATAGTCTTTCCTGTCACCATGGGGAACTCGAGGCCTGGGTGAAACTCTACAATCCTGATGTACTCTGTCTCACAGAAACTTGGCTAAAACCTGGTATACCTGATGACGTATGCTTCTTGCCTAACTATTCCCTGTTCCAGTGGGATAGATCCTTATCCAAGCGTGGAGGTGGAGGTGGAGTTGCCCTATTCATCAAAAAACACCTTAACATCTGCATTGTCCCGGCATCTGCCTCTCCCGCAGTGTGCAAATTCATGCATGCAACTATTGTATTGGGGGAAAAGAAGCTTCATATTATCTGTGCCTATCATCCCCCTGCTGGGGGAATAGTAGGTCTTCAAGAACTCCTTGACATCACCTCCCAGGCTGTAAATCATAATGAGGCTGTCATCCTAGGTGATCTTAACCTCAATTGGTTAGGGTCAGCTCAAATACCCTTGCAATCACTCATGCTTAGTTATAATTTTCACCAGTTGATCTCTGAAGCAACTAGAGCCACGTCATCCCATCAAACAGGTACACTCCTAGACTGGGTGATGGTTAACCGTATGGAACATGTGTTGAAAGCAGGAATCATTGCAGATGCACTAACAGACCACTCACCCACATTTTGTATCCTATCTTTGGTTGCGCCTCCATCTCCTCCATCAAGACTAATCACATTTACAAATCTAGTTCATATTGACCAGGATGCATTTCTCTGTGATGTCTCCAATATCGACTGGGCAGGTATCTATCAAACAAAGGATGTGGAGGTTGCTCTACAGATATTCATAAATGAATTTCTTACCATTCAATATAAACACGCCCCCAAGACTACTAGGAGGGTCAGAGGAAAACAGACAATGTGGCTGCATAAAGACCTCCTTGCTAATTTGAGCCAGAGAGCCAAGCTCTGGATTTGCTACAAACAAACTGGCCTACAGTCAGATCTTACTGTCTATCGTGAACTAAGGAACAGATGTAAGAGACAAGTTAGAGCTGTTAAAAGCAAATACTGCAAGGACCTTCTACAAAGCTCAGCCTGTGACACGAGAAAATTCTGGGCTCATGTCAAATCATTTCTGGGTACCTCACAGTCAGTCACTCCTGATGAAATGATCATAAATGGGGCACATTGTAATGACCCTAGGACCATCTCAAACAGTTTTAACAATCTTTTCTCAGATCTGTCACACTATACCTTAGCTATACGACCTAGGGATTGCACTCCAATCTACCTACCACACTACCATCAGACAACCATACTGCCCTATTGTATGATGCTCCTCCAGTGCCACCATTCTATTTCAAGGCTATATCAAGAGTGGAATTTCTGAAATGACTGAGATCCATATCTGCCAATACCAGCTCTGGTTCTGACTCACTGGAACCTCGTCTTCTTAAGCTGGCTGCTCCACTCATTGCCTCTCCGACTGCCAGAATCTACACTTTATCCCTTGTCCATAGCACTGTGCCAGACGTATGAAAATCTGCAAGAGTAATGCCTATCTTTAAAAAAGGTGACCCAAAGGACATGGCCAATTACAGACCTAGAGCAATTCTGTCTGTCCTTAGCAAGGTCCTAGAGAAAATAGTTGCATCACAGACCACTACCTTACACGCTACAATCTCCTCTCAGACACCCAGCATGGTTTCAGAAAAGGGCATAGCACCACCACGGCTCTTCTTCAACTAACTACTGATATTCTGTCCAGCATGGATTCTGGAAAACACAGGTGCCATCTTCATTGACCTCACTAAGGCTTTCGACCTTGTAGACCATCCCCTGCTTTTCTCCACTCTCCATAAATTCCATTTCTCTACCCCTGTTGTGGACTGGTTCTGCAGCTACCTGTCAAACAGGTTGCAAGCTGTCAAATTTAACTTCTCCCTGTCCAGCACATCTACTATCAACCTTGGGGTCCCCCAGGGCTCTGTCCTTGGGCCCCTTCTGTTCTCAATTTTTATCAACAATGCAGCTGAGGTCCTGGAATCTTGCTCAGCTATTCTCTACGCTGATGACCTGATCATCTGTACTAGTTCTTCTAGTATTGCCTGTGTAAACACATCACTTACTTCAGACTTCAATAAGGTCTTAGACTGGCTACTAGACCGTAAGCTTGTACTAAATGAAAACAAAATGAAAGCCTTGCTCCTAGGTTCCACACCGAAGATTAAGGCCTGTTCTAGTTTGCTGGAGGTTCTTCACCTAGGAGGATTTTCACTTGGAAATGTTACTTCCTTCAAGTACCTTGGGATCCTGCTGGACCAGTCCCTGGATTTTAATCTTCACATTCAGTCCTCGTGCAAAGCTGTAAACTCGAAACTGGGAGTAGCTTACAAACAAGTAATATGCTTACACCTTCAGCCAAATTAGCAATTGCCCAAGGTATTCTGCTCCCAACCCTTACTTATGGTGCCTCTATTCTTACCTCTGCCCATAAAACCTCCCTACTAAAATGGGACATAACTTATAACAATATAGACCGATTTGCCTCTTCGTCACCTCGACTCAAACATCACTGCTTTCTTTATAAGGATCTGAATTGGCTCTCACCATCTGCCAGTAGATAATACTACCTTGGATCACTAGTGGACTCGATCATCCAGGAAAAAACCCCATCCCAGCTGGCGGCATTGCTGATCCCTCAACCATCCTCCCATGGCCTGCAATCAGCTGACAAATCCTTGCTCTATGTTCCGAGATGTCGGAAGACTAAAGGCACAGGGGCCTTCCAATTCTCTGCTCCCAGGCTATGGAATGCTCTTTCACTCAACCTCTGGCTGTCTCAGTCTCACTTTGGATTTAAAAGTGAATATTTTCGTTATCTATCCTTAGCTGATGCTTGTACATGCTTTGACCCAACCTGAAGCTCCTGAGACTTACCAGTAATGTCACCCCTGCTCTGATCCAGCTCCAAGACTGTCTCCTTTTCCCCTCCCCATATTTTTCATTCTCTTTGTAAATAACTTCTTGACTGCTAGCTCTCTTCCTTCTCGAACCTTGTTGCTGACCATCCACTGTTTGTTTTGCCAGTTACCACCCCAACCTTCCTTCTGTCAGTCTTTCTTGTTATGTTTGAACATTCCTCACATTTCTTTCTATTTAACCTTGCTATCTTATTAACCCTTTCACTCCACAGGTTGGGTCCATGGTTTCTGCACTTATGATATATCTTACTGCCATTATCTGTATAACGCTTGCCATTATTTTTTGTTATTTCTGCCCATTGTATTTTGTAGCACTGCTGTACTGTTCCCTTGTTTGTATTATTGTACCCATGTTGCTGTTGTTCAGCTGTTATCTTTTTGTTGTACTCTCCCAGGTTGTGCCTGAAAATAGTCATTTTATGGCTAGTGCACCTACCTGGTTAGCAAAAACGAAATAAAATAAATAAATAAATCCCAGTTGCCACTCTTCTGACCATTTTGCTAGTTAATCCAGGTCTCTTCTCATTCTGCCCACCCCATCTGGAGCATCTACTCTGTTGCGGATCTTGGTGTCATCTGCAAACAGACAAGTCTTACCCTCTAGTCCACCTGCAATGTCATTGATGAAGATATTGAAGAGGATTGGCCCCAGAACTGATCCCTGAGTTACCCCACTTGTGACTTGCATCTCTTGTGACTGCATACCATTTACCAAAAATCTCTGTTTTCTGCCCATCAAGCAGTTTGAAACACAGTTGACCAACTTCTGACCCACCCTGAGCCTACCCAGCTTGTTTATCAATCTTCTATGTGGAACAGTGTCAAGTAGAAAGCTTTGCTGAAGTCAAGGTAGGCAACATCGACTGCTCCCCCTTGGTTCACCACTCTGGTTACCCAGTCAAAGAAATCTATGAGATTAGTTTGACAGGACCTTCCTGTTGTAAACCCATGCTGTCTTGGATCCTGTGCTCCTATGGATTCCAGGTGTTGCACTATCCTTTCCTTAAGGAGTGCCTCCATCAATCTTGCCCACTACTGAGGTAAGACTGACTGGTCTGTAGTTCCCTGCCTCCTCCCTGCTACCACTCTTGTGGAGCAGGATCACATGAGCCATTCTCCAGTCTTCTGGGACCTCTCCTGTGCTCAGAGACTCAGTAAACAGTTCTGCTAATGGCTCTGCTAGTTCCACCCTTAGCTCCTTTAGTTCCGTGGGATATATGCCATCAGGTCCTATTGCCTTGTCCACCCTGAGCTTAGTGAGTTCTTGTAGGACCCTTTCTTTTGTGAAAGGAATAGTGCTCACCTCCTTCCCCCCTCCCCCCCCCGTGTCCATGGTGCTAAGCTGTGGGCCCTGTTCTACCTTCTCTTCAGTAAATACTGAGCAAAAGTATCTATTTAGGATATATGCTTTTACAGGGTCTTCCTCCTCACATGCCCCCTTTTCTCCTTCGTACTTAGCAATACCCCCTCTGGACTTTCTCTTTTCACTAATGTATCTATAGAAAGTCTTGTCACCTTCTTTTTGAAACCCTCCTGTGTTCATACCAGTGAGTGTTTATTGTTTGTTTGTGGATTTTGAATATTAATTTAGAACATTCATTCTGTGTACTGACAGACATTTGAAGTGTGCTTTGGGGGAGGAGCGTATCTCTGGTGGGGGTAGATTAAATGGGAGAAAAAGGCAGTCTTTCAGTTTTGGTTATACTTTTCTTGTATAACCATGTTAATGTACACTCAGTAATATTTTCAGAAATTCTTGAAATTTTTTTTGCCTATTGTTGTAGTGCAGCAGTGCATAATTTCAGTTTGCTTAAAAGATTTGGTTACAGTATATTACTGGAGTTTTCAATTTGCTATGCATTACTTGTAGTGTGTGTGTGATGCATGCCATCAAATCAGACTCCTTTTATTGTGCCACAAAGTAATTGCAGCAGTGTGAACCTGCTATCCACCACACCTGCATTATTTTGTACTGCTTTGTGATATTTTGGTAGTGAACTGTTACTGCAGTTCATTGCCCCCCCCCCATCAACCGGAAAAAGGTATTCTTTCCAGATTTGGATTTGTGACTTGTGAGCACTGGTTAAGGTGTTGTTGTGCCTTTGTGTCTGCATCTCTTGAGAGTGCAGCACACTCTTAATCGGTCTGTGCGTTTGCATCCCTTTAGGGCCTAATCTCCATCTGTAGCTTAAGTTACAATTGTTCATTTGACTTCCCTTCAGAGTACCTTGTGGTGAAAGACTCAGCGTGAACATTGTACTCATTAATGTGCATTTTTAAGTCAGGGCGATCATCACGAGTCACTCACGATACAAATCGCATTCTTTGTCTTCATGGTCACGATGATTCATGAATTACAAAACTTTACATTTTTGGGTTGTAAGTTGCATGTAACTCTGTTTTGTAGTATCTCAGCTTCACCATTGCACTCATTGATATATGTTTTCAAGTCATGGTGTTTGGGGTGGTACAGGTCAGGGAAGTACAGCCATAGGTATTTGCGTGCAGTTCATTAGTCATGTCACACCAGTCACTCAGCATGAGACAAATCACGTACTTCATGAATCACAGGAGTTACATCTTTTTTTTTCATTCTGATGATACACTGATTGGGAAACAGAGAAAAAGAAAGTTAAGACAGCTGTGTCTGGGTCTGTTGATATTAAATCCCTCCCTCCTCAAAAAGATTGTGATGTAGTGATTCCTGCTGAAGATGATGATGACCCGGGAAGGGGGCATGATAGAAAATATCAAGTACCGAAAGTGAATCAACAATGTACAAGAGGTTAGCATCATCCAGAAAAAGAGATGTGCATGAATTAAGGGCCCAAAATTTGAAGACAGAGGGGGGACAGATTGGGGCTACATCAGGACCTACTTTTTTCACACTGAAGGTGGTAGGTGCAAGGACAAACTAAAACTAATGATCAACATTCTGATGAGACAGCAGCAGTTGAAGCATCCCCATAATTTGAAACTGTTGCCTCTCAGTTTGCTCCAGTTGCTGCTTAGCATTGTCAAGACGGTGGTTAACAGCCTCCAACTCACTTCACATCAGGCCCAAATTGGCCTGTGTGGCAGGTAATTGGACAGGTTTGCCACTGTTACCTGCAGCATGTTGTGGTGGAGCAGCCAGCCACTTGATCCATGCCCCTTCCCCACTTCACACCACCATGCGCAGATGGATGCCATGCTGCCCCCACTTCCCCAGCAGGGCCAGCAGGTGCATTACTGCTCTCTTCTGCAACCTTGGCCTGTCACTGTACACGGTTGTGGTTGTACAGCGGGGTGTGCTGACCACCTGTGCCAACGTGAGTTCCTTTGAGGCCACGGCACACCTCTGCACTACACAGATTGCATTTCACTACACTGCTGTCCCCAGGCAGTGTAGTAAAGAATTCTCACACTAATGAGGTCAGGGAGGACCAGGCACAGGTGGGGGGGGGCAGGTGTTTTTGGATCCTGGGGCTGCTGCTGCAGTGAAACTCTTTCAAGCATGATTCACTTCCTGCCTGCCTGAAGCATGTGACCTAGACTGTGTAAGCCATGTGATGTGTGTGGGCTGCTTGTAAATTCTCACTCTGCCCCTAAAGGCAGAGTGAGCAACCAACGTGAAGTCATTATCGCCATCATCACAAGATGAAGTCTTGAAGTAGCATTTTCAATGAGCACTTTTCTTAGTCATAAAGTAACGCAAAGCGGTGTACTTTGCGTCTACTTCACTATATCTCTATACACAACCTCTTTCTCCTACTACAAGACAAAAGTGAAACTCTCTTTCAAGCATGAGTCCCTTCCTGCCTGCCTGCCTGAAGCATGTGACGTACAGTGTGTAAGCCATGTGATGTGTGTGGGCTGCCTGTGAATTCTCACTCCACCTTAAAGTGAAGTAAGGTGGAGTGAACAACGTGAAGTCATAATCACAATGCAAAGTGGTGAAGTGAGGGTTTAAAATGGGCACTTCATATAGCAGGATGTTAACGCGGAGTGGACCACTTCCTGTCCACTTCGGGGGCTGAATTTAACTGCGCTGCATCTCTGTCCATGATATGTCATGGATGGCACTTGAGGGGAGCAAGAAACTTTTCCTGTCAATGGCCTTCCTGTATAAGTCCATGCTCAAATGCCCCCTTCCTCTTCAGTTATGTTAACATCTAAGAAGTGCACTGATGTTATACTGGCATCTACCTGGAACCCAAGGTTCCTATTGGAATCATGTAGAAAATCAACAAACTGAAATAATTCATGGGTTGTACATTGCCAACTAGAGACAAAATAAGATGAGGCATATAGCTGAGCTGTTCATGTGCAGCTATCCTAAAATATGCAGGTTTTGAATATTTTTTAACTTCTGTTTATTTTGAAGCATGTTAGCACTTCTTAGACATTGAATGTACTATTTGAGTGGGGGTGTCAATAAACTGCAACAACTCACCCAATAAACATCAAATAGCTACTTTATTTTTATTTGCTATGTCAGGCCACCTATTGGGGCTATATAATTGGTTTGTCAGCCTTACTGATGAATACAGATGTCTAAACTTCATGAAGGCCAGTTATTCTTGCAAATGCAATTGATTTAAAATTGTGGTTGTTCCTCAAACTTGGCTATACAGTTCCAGTTTTATCTTGTGCATAAGTCCTTCACATTTGTCTACTGACTATCGATTGCCATAGAATTAATGTTAAATTCTTCCCTTAGTTGTCATTTACGAAGCTGCTAGCACCCCATTCCTTATAATGAATTATAAAATGGTTACGAAATGGCTTTATGGTTCCTCTGGGTGGTAGATGTGCAGCAGGGCAAGGCAAGGCAAAGCAAGACAACTTTTATTTACATGGTGCCCATTCCCAGATGCTCTGGGTGCCTAACAAGAAAACAAATCAGAGATAAAACAGGAATTAAAATTAGGTAACAGTTCAGAAATAGAATAAAATGCAAAATTTCAGATTTAAAATAAATAACATCAGATAGCTTGTACGGTTGGGTTAGAGTAATTAATCCACAAAGGCAAGGTGAAAGAGGTGAGCCTTCAGCCTCAGTCTGAATACCCCAATCAGGGGAGCCTCACAGACTGCAGATGGTAGCAAGTTCCACAGGGTCGGCCCGGCAACACTAAAGGCAGGGTCACCCAATGTTTTGAGCAGAACCCTGGGAACATGCAGGAGGCCCATCAAGGAGGAGCGGAGAGAGTAGCCAGAGGTCGCAGGTGTCAGGAGCACAAACAGGTAACCAGGGCCCAGTCTGTATAGGGCCTTAAAAGTGAGCAAGCCCACCTTGAAAAGGACTATCCACCTGACAGGCAGCCAGTGAAGGTACGCAGGACCAGGGTCACATGACAGGACCTGAACAGACCCAGAAGCAACTGGGCTGCCACATTCTGCACCAGCTTCAGCCTGCAGAGGGTCCCTCCCATGACCACGAAGTATAGAGAGTTACAGTATTCAAGCCTAGAGGTAAGAAAGGCATGTACCAGTGTTGGCAGATCTTGGGACAGAATGAGGGGCTCGATCCTGGCAATGTTCCACAAGTGGTAAAAAACACTTTTGACTACAGATGATACCTGATCTTCAAAGGTCAGTCTGCTGTCCAGGATCCCACCAAGATCACGCACTCACAGGGAGGCCACCAATGGAGCAGACCCCAGGAAAAGACCTGTGTTAGCTCCAGGTGATAACCCATCATGCCCATGACCTGGCTCAATCACCAGCACCTGTGTCTTATCCGGGTTAAATCACAGCCAGCTGGAAGACATCCAGTCATTGATTTTAGCCAGACAGGTGTTAAATACGTCTGTAGCATTAGATGTTCCAGGCACAAATGACAGATACAGCTGAGTGTCATCTGCATAGCAGTGAAACTCCACACTGTACTGCTGAATGATCTCACCCAGGGGCAGCATGTACATTGTGAACAGCATCGGCAACAAGATCATGCTCTGTGGTACTCCACATGACAGGGGCAGTAGGGAGGAGGAAAAATTTCCCATCACCACCCACTGCACCCTATCATATAGGTAGGAGTCAAACCATTAGATCACAACACCTGCGAGTCCACAAAACTCACAGAGCTGATTGAGAAGCACAAAGCAATCCACAGTGTCAAAGGCTGAAGATAGATCAAGAAGCACAAGAATTGACTTGTCTCCTCTATCTCTAGTCCTGAGCAGATGATTATGCACCCTCACTAATGCTGTTTCCGTACTGTGTCTGGCCTAAAGACCTGACTGAAATGGCTCATAGATGTCAGAGAACATGAGGTGATCTTCGAGCTGTTGTGCCACCAGTTTCTCAACAGCCTTGCTCAAAAATGGCAGGTTGGAGATTGGATAGTAATTTGCCAAGGGGGATGGATTCTTAAGGAGGGGCCTCGCCAGAGCTTCCTTTACTGCCACTGGGAACACCCCCTCCACCAACAAACACCTGGCAATCCCGGCGAACACTAGGTCAAAAGTCTTGGCGATCCCATTAAGAAACGTGTTGGGGCTGGGTACAGTTCCCAATACGTGTGCTTCATCTTTAAGGTCACCCCAGTGACCTCAGCCACCTCCACTGACCTAAACTCTTCCCAGACTGGTGGAGTGCCTATGCTCCTCCCAGTCCAACCACTGAGAGGCAATAAATTCCCTGATGGAATCCCCGACTGGATAGATGACACTCTGTCAGAGAAAAACAGAGCAAACTCTTCACATAATGTGGATGAAAAGGTCTTTCTTGGCTGTAGACAGGCAGGGTGGAGTAGCCTATCTACAGTTTGAAAAAGCTGATAAGGTCTGTTTTGCCCTGCAGCAATTTTCCTGGACAGGAATTCTGCCTTCTTATGGGAAATTGCCTCCTGGTACTCACCGTAGTGAACATGCAAGGGTAATTTGCCTGCCTCCAGCTAGGTCTTCCACCTGCAATGCTCCAACTTTTGACCCTTGATCTTCATTGCCTTAAAATCCCCATCAATTCAAGAGAATCTCAAGTGAGAAAATTTGAGTCACATACAGACTGGAGTGATGACATCCAGTGCTTCAGATATCACCCTATTATAGGTGGCCACCACCTTATTGGTGTCATTCGCACATGCTGCATCCATTCTGGATAGGTCAGCTAACACCAGTAGTCCTTCTGGGGCAAAAACCCCTTAAAGGGTGATAGCTGACCATCTCTGTAGGGAAAGGAGGTCCCGGGGGGCCTTGAATGTGAACTTCACTGTGCAATGATCAGACCACAAGACCTGATTAATCTTGAGGCTATCAACCCCAAGACCCAGCTGGAACACCAGATTGAGCATGTGGCTGTGTTGGTGGGTCACAGAAGTAACCTCTTGTGCTAGTCCCAATGTTGACATCAACTGGAGGTGGTCATAACCAAAATGCAAGGATTTGTCATCGACCCAGGCATTGTAGTCCCCCAGGATTAAACACCTGGGGGAATCCAATACCTGATCGATGACAAAGTCCGCTAACTCCTGCAGGAATTCTTCCCCAATCCAGAAGGTTGGAATATGAGAAGAATCCTGCAACCTGCACCTGGACTCCCATGCTCAGCTACACATTCAAAAGATCTGGTACTGCCAGCAGGCTGCACGATGAAGGCCAAGCTGGATCTAAAAACTATGGCCACTTCCCCACCCCTGTGATCCTTCCTCAGGCAGTGCACTACGGTGTACCCAGCGATTGACAGCTGCCTCTAGAACCGGGCACTCATGGTCACCCAGCAAGGTCTCCATGATGCAAGCCAAGTCAACAGAGAAAATCAAGTCCACAAAAATAGGGAAAAAGGGGGACGAGTGAAGGTGTAAAACCAGTCTCGACAACAGGTCATGGGGTACAGTACTGTTAGCTTTACAGACCATAATTAGTGCTGATTTAATGATATTTGTAAAGCTTCTTCCATTCAAATGATTTCTTTCTATGCAGAGGCGACTAAGGCACAAGCAGTAGCACCGATGGACAAAATTTAAACAATCCCAAAATAGAATGGCCCATTTATAGAAGAAGATGGAACATCTGGTTAGGAGTCAACAGAGTGAGGCATAAGAAGGCCCAACAGGACCATCACCAATTGTTCATGGTCCATCCCCAGCTCAAACCACCACAGTGTTGTCTGATGAAATCGGGGGAAGAAAGACATCAAAGGCCTGGAGGAAGGCCAAGTCTGCATGGAGAAGGCTCTGTGAGAAGGCCATGTCACATGGAGCAGGTCCTGTGGAAAGGCCAAGCACATATCAAGTGGACCCTGCACCATATTTCATGGCAACAAGGAGAAGGCAGACTGATGCTGCCAGGGGCAGACCAAATAAGCAAGCAGCAACCCTGGCACCACATAAGGAGTGAGTGGTGGGCAGTGGTATCCTCCTGTTGTCAGTGTAAGTCTTGTAAATAGTTATGCTATATATAGCTTTCTGTATTTTGTTCTATATACTGTTTCATGTTCTTGTTCTTACTTGTTATTGTTGCTGTTATTCTTTAAAAGCTTTTCATGTTAACCAAAAACATTCATCTTCAAAGTGTCTGAAAATTAACAAATGGGCTATCAACTTATTTAATGTCCGAATGTCCAGTGATTCAGCTTCAATTTCCTTTTATAATCCAGTGTTACAGACATTACAGTAGTGGAGGATCAGGTACTTGTTCCTCCTCAGGGGACAAAGATTTGGACAGTATGGGTGAGAAGGACTGGGGCAGAGGGACCATTTCTGAGGGGGCAGGGGACTATGGATGGAAGCTTGTTGATACTACTGAGGTGGCCACGATTTAGCAGAGCTGTTGGAACTTACCAGATTGATTTTTGAAGGAAATTAAAGCCAGTGTTGTGTGTGGACAGCCACACAATAAAGTTCATGATCTAGAAGTAGGTCAGACAGGAGGGCACCAGCAGCAGATGCAGCATTGTAAATGGTGCTTCAGGGGGATTATTTTTAATGGGTAGTAATGATCTATTTCACAAATCTGTTTTTTACTTGGTGGCAGTAGACTGACTTTCATCTGAAGAAGTCAGATCAAGATGCATAATTGAAACTTCAAATTCTGTTACATCTGATGCCTTAACTAACATCGTGAGAGGCTAAACTGGACATTCCTGTATCCAACATATACATTATACAGAACAGAATCAGCAGATTGTCATGGGGTGGTGCCCCAGAGTGCCAAAGTGGGGTTATATGCAATTTCTATTATAGAAATTAAGCCAAAAAACACAACTGTTTTAAACAGTCATGCAGTTTCTGTGGACACAAGGTATACTACACAGTATTTTGTTCTGATCTGGTTCTTTGGAACAGCAACACCACATGGAGGAGGATTCACAGGACAATGGGACATCAGCAGCAGCAACAGAGTGGCTAGCTGTTATGGTTAGGTAAGAAGACAACACCACCACATGGAAGAGGAGGCGACACAGGGGCATGGAATATCAGCAGCAGCAGCAACAGTGCAGCTAGAAGTTCAATATGGTTTGTTTCATTGGTGGTGGGGCAGCTACACCCCATGGAGTTCATCTCAGAGGCACAGGGGAATGGATAAGCATCATCAACGTCAGCAGCAGCAGCATGCAAAAACATGGACCTGCAGAGAAAAGAAACAGAAATATTTATTTCACTAAAACACTCATGGTGACACAGCAAAATGTGCACACCCACTCCTCCACCTTCATTAATCCTAGGATACTACAGCCAAGGACAAATACTGAACACTTGAAATCACCAGTTGAAAAAGGTTAATACAAGAGTTTAATAAAATGTATTACTTACTTTCAAACTTGTGATTGACATGCCATAAAGGCACATGGCCGGAGGAGAATATTATGCCAGAAGCATGAACAGAATCCAAATAAAGACACTGGGAAACACAGAACTAGTCAGCAGATAAGGAGTAGCTTCTACTTCCTTTTTGCTACTCCCTCTCCAGGAGGGGCATACAGTACAGCCTAGAGGTTGGAGTAACAAGATGTAAAAGAGCACATCCAGCAGACCTGAGTGTGATTCCCACAGCTTCCACTTGCATACAGTGTGACCCAGTGTGACCCTGAGCAAGCCACTTATTTAGTTACCTGGACTGCATCTGTATTTCTCCAGTCTCTGCTTCAGCTGCCCCGGCCCCCTACTATCCAGCATCAACATTGCCTATGTACCCTCCTGGTGTGGTGGCAGCTACCAGGTTGGGTCACAGTATTAATGTCTGAGGGGGGTTTGGACCTTCCAATGGCACTTAAAAGCCGAGCTGCACCAGAGACATTTATTTAGTTACATAGACTGCATTTTCAGATTCAGCTGTTCCCCTACACTAGCCAGCATCAACACTGCATGGGTGTCCTCTCATTGTGGTGTGGACCTTCCAGCAGCACTTGAAAGCAGAGCCACTCCAGAGACATTTATTCAGTTACCTGAACTGCATCTATATTTCTCCAGTCTCTGCTTCATCTGCCCCCCCCCACCCCATTATCCAGCATCAAGGTTGCTTAAGGATCCTCCCAGTGTGGTGGGAAATACCTCGTTGGGTCATGGTGGTGATGTCTGAGGGGGTGTGGACTTTTCTACAGCAGTTAAAAGCTGAGCCGCTATGGAGACATTTATTAATTTACCTGGACTGCATTTGTGGATCTCCAGTCTCTGCTTCAGCTGTTCCTCTTCACTAGCCAGCATCAATGTTGCCTACAGACTCTCCCGGTGTGATTGCAGCTACTGGGTCAATTTGCTGAGGCGATGTCTGAGGGAGTGAGGACCTTCCTGAGGCACTTAAAAGGTGACTTGCTCCAGTGGCTCTTCATGGAGTGGATCTCTGCATGAATGGCTCTCACAGGAGTAGCGAGTCCTCGGCAAGAGTCACAGGTGGAAAGCATAGTGAGAGGTTGTTTGAAAATGTTTCTATTTGTAAGTTTCAGTAGGGATAATATTAACTCTGGTATCTAATATTCTTTACTAACACTATTTTGTTAACAGTTTGTTAAATTTAAAGTTACAGCCTGTTCTGCTACCCAATTGCAGAGAATAGTTTTCCAGATAAATTCTGTAAGTTTATTTCTTTGGGTGAGGGCCTGTTGGATTTTATTTCAGTTTTTTTTCATCAGAGTTATCCTTTGGGGTCAGCCTGAGGGATTTTTCATTCATTCTTTACTCACCAAAGTTATCCTATTAAAATGTTCTATATGCTTGCTTTGCTTTTTGATTATTTACATACTAACTTTAAGGAATTATTTTACTGATAGCATTTTTTCCTAAATATTGTATTGCTATGTTCTGGTTTATTATTCTTGTTATTCTTTAATTATCCTTAACTGTTTTAGCCTTTTGCACTTTATTTAAGTTGTTATTAACAATGGGTTATTTATCCCCATGTTCTATTGTTTTAACTATGTGGTTTTTTTTTTGTTTGTTTCTTTTTGTATCATTTCTTTTGATTTTATCACCCCAGCATCTCATATTTCATTTACTAAGCCGTAGAAGGGTGAGCTTAGGGATGTTTTTACTTTTTCTCCACCTTGGTCCGACATTCCATCTGTGGGATATTTGAATCTTCCTGTTTTGAGAGGCATTAAATTGTATTTCCTCTGCTTTTTATCCTTCAGCCCAAGGTGGCTAAGTTCACCTAAAAAAGTCCTAAATACTAGTGCTGTATGGAGCATTGAAATACCGGTGGAATGACATTTAATTGAATGTTTGAAACGCTACAGAATTTTGCCAGAAATGGAATGGTGACATTCCACAGCAGAAAAATTAGGAATTTGTTTTTCAACAACATTTCTGTGGAATTTTATTCTGAGGATCTCAATATTGTCTGCCAAAATGGTTGCAGAATCATTTTCTGCAGAAGAAATGCTGTTCTACAGAATATTATTCTGTGGATCACAACATGTGGAATCCCACAGAAGAACCAGTGAAATTCTGGTGGAAATTCCACAGGCAGAATGGTCATTCAGCATTAATTTTGCCAGCAGAATTCTGCTTTCAGCACAACGCTTCCAAGTACCGTTTTACAGGTCGCTCCTGTAAAAAAGCTTTCAGCTTAGTGTGCTATACCTGGTTAAACAACTAAATAAAAAAAAAAAAAGTACTGTTTTTCTCTTGACGTATACTTGGTTGATTTTTCCCTATTATTAATTGCAGGTAACACAGAAAGAAATTCTGGCCCTCCCATTTGCAATTTAAATATATTTCATTCTAAGGTTCAAAGCCTTTTATCCAAAAGAGATCTGTTGATAAGATGGTCCATTTCTTGATACCCTTCCATTCTTGCTGTAACTGAGACATGATTGGATTCCTCCTTTCCTGATTTTGATATTATCCTCCCAAAGTATTCAGTTTTTAGATCAGACAGAAATAGGTATGTCTGTGGTTCTGCTTTATTTATTTACTCCTCCATACCGTGTTCATTTGGTAAAGCTGACACTTTAGGATATTTCATTAACTCTGTGTTAATTTTAAATTATTAGGAAGAGAAATCTTTGTTGGCAGCATGTATTGTCCACCTAAACTTAAAACAACTACATTTTCACAGCTGTATTCTTTGATTTACTCATTGGGTGAGTTTCAACATTCCATCATATTGAGTGATTTCAATGCAAACTGGCCTTCCAGGAGGGGCCTCAGACTGAAGCCCGCCTTTGTCCCGCTTGGCTTTAATCAGTTTATTAAAGATCCTACTTGACATGCTTCAGCTAGAAACATTTTTATTAATTTACACTTGATTTTTGTTTCCCCTGACCTTTCAATTTGTTGTTCTGGTTGCCAAGTAAATCTGTTTAGCAATCATGCCCTTACCTTTTGTATGGTAAATCTGTTTCCTCTTAAATTTAACCCTATTACTTTTTAGTTTCATTGTTTTAAGCAATTCAGCTTAGATGCTTTTTGCTACAGCCTACTTATGATTAACTGGAATGAGTTGTTTTCCCTCCAAAATGCAGATGCTTCATGGGATTATGTTTTTTTTCAACAGTCTAATTTGCTTTCCAATTAACATGCCCTTTTGTTAGAAAAAAGTGTTAAATCTAAACATGTTCTCTGGGTAACTCCTTTCATGATTTCTCACTTAAAGACCCACAATAAACTTTACCATAAGGTCAAGTAACTAGATACTCCAGAGGCCTGACAGATCTTTTGTACATTTTGAAATTACTGTGTTTCTATTATAATGAAATCTAAAGCCTCATTTTTTGAAACTATTTTAGATATGGTGAGAAATAATCCCAAGAAATTCTGGCACATGGTGGACTCTGTTTGGAGGTACCTTATGTATCCTCCACTACAAATGTTTCTCATGCTGCTTCCACTGTGTATTCTAAAGAAGGTATATCTAGTTTGCTTACTACATTTTTTTCCTGAGGCTCCTGCTTTGCTATTGAAAAAGGCTGGTATATCCCCTACTGAACTGTCCTCCAATCCCATAGAAACTTCCTTGCTTTCAATGCCTAAATTCTGTTTCATTTACATTAAATCTGAAGAAGTTTTTAAGCTATTGTCCTCACTGAGAGAAGATAATGCAAAGGGAATTGACAACTTAGAAAACATTTTACTTAAATCCTATGCTGATATCCTAGCTCCTTTATTAATCCATATTTTTTATTTAGCTCTTTCTACTTAAACTTTTCCCTCATCTTGGAAGCATTCTTTAGTCACCCTATTGCATAAAGGTGGGGAGAAAACTCTGGCAGAGGACTATAGTCCCATTTCCCTGCTTCCTGTCATTTGTAGACTTATGGAAAAAAATTGTCCGCCATCATACTATCTGGCCACTTATCAGGACCTTATTAATTTTCAGTCTGGCTTTAGGCCAAATCATTCTACCCAAACAGCTTTAATAGATTTTCATGATTCTGTCTCTAGGACTTTGAACAAAGCTTACCTTGTTTGCTCTGTTTTTATACTGACCTGTCCAAAGCCTTCAATGTACTTAATCACTCATTGCTTCTAACTGAATTATTTTCTTATGGTTTCTCTACTGATATAATCACCTGGCTTTCTTCTTACTTAGACATGAGAACTCAGGCTGTGGTTTGGAATGGCTATCTTTCTTCTTCTCTGTCTATTTCTTCCAGGGTTCCTCAAGGGTCTATACTTGATCCCACTCTTTTTAATCTTTTTGTAGATTCTCAGCCCTACATTGTGGTTCACTGTTCAGTCATACTCTATGCTGATGACACAGTTCTTTTCTATGCTCACCAGACTATTTTTATTCCTTCTTTAACTCTTCAGGGTGATTTAGACAAAATCTGAAACTGGTTATCTAATAACCTCTTACTTTTGAATAGCAAAAAGGCTCAGATTATGCTGTTTGGGCCTCAGTCTGCTGTGCATTTGGCAAATTCTTCCTTCCCTATGACTTTAAACAGTCCCCTACTTGAACTTGTAAATTAATTTAAATATTTTGGGCTCAATCACAAAGACTGGCAGGAGCTGCACCATTGGCAGCTTTTGCTGATTGCTGGTGTGCCATTGACCCTGTACCTAATTTACTACAGGTTTGGGTCCCAGGGGCATGATCCCACACCTTCTGGTAACTGTTGCTATGCAATGAACAGATATCACATCTGCAAGGTGTGCTCTAAGCTGTTGGGTGGCAGCTGTGCTCATGGACAGTAACCAGTACACCAGGCAGAAGACATTCCCTCCCTGGTGGCTAGTGGAACCCCCCAAAGCCCCAATTTGCGCATAAAATAAAATATATTTTCCTGTTGGTTTAGTGGACCCCCCTCCCAATCCTCAATCTGCCAGTAGAATAGAAATATATAATTCCTTGCTGGTCTAGTGGACCTCCCACCTCTTACTCCAGCAGACAGTGCCCACAAGCCCACTCCCCCTCTCTGTTTCATCCTTGAGCCAGTGACCAGCACAGCCCTCTTCTCACCACCATGGCTGGCCACTGACTGAGCATTCAATGAGCACATACTACATACAATACACACACATCAATTGACAGCTCAACTCAGCTTTCAGTCATTTGGTACATACTGTATACAGTATGCAATCATTGGAAGATCAGTTGGTGGCTGCCATGGTTGCGAGCAGAGGGCTGTGCTAGTTGCCAGCTCAGGGATGGGATGCGGTAGTGGGGTGGTGGGGACTGCCTGCTGGGGTCTGGTCCACTAGATCACCAGTGAATGATATATTTCTGTTCCATGGGCAGAGCGGGGATGGGGGACCACCAGGGGAATATATTTTAGTACATGGACAGATCAAAACTTGGGAAGTGGTACCGTTAGCCACCAGGGATGTGATTATTTTTATACATAGTACCATGGCAAATTGGGGCAGCTGTCTTACCCTCCCACAGGACACACTTCTAAGTTCTCTTAGACCAGCTCTGGTTGGTCTAAGAGTACATAGAAATTTGTCCTCTGGAAGGGTTTTGTGAATCCCGACTTAGGGGTTATGACAGCCTGCATCTGCCACAAGCCACATACAGCCATCCTGCAACCCATTGTGTGGTGCAAGACTGGCTCAAGCACCCTTTGGTGCATGCAGCCTGCACCTGATGTGGGCTACTTTTGTGATTTGCTCCCAGTACATCTTTTTGTGCAAGTCACACCTTATGCCATTCTTTGTGGCACAAGCCCCTTGTGCCATTGAGGGGAGTTTTCTGTATCAAGCCCCTTGTCCTTACGTTTGAATCTTCTTTAACTTTTTAGCCCCATATTAACAAAACCATCTCTAAAGTCTGTTTATGTCTGGGGGTGCCTAAAATGTGCCAGACATTGTCTGTCTTGTTTGGACAATTAAATTATTATTGTTCAAGCCATACTCCCTATACTAGATTATGGTGATATCATTTACTGTCACGCTAATGCCTCAACCCTTCTATCCTTAAAATTTGTTTATTACCAAATGTTATGTTTCATTTTGCAGGCTAAATGGAATGAACACCATTGTACTTTACTGTTTCAATTAAACTGGTTGTCCCCTTCTTCCAGATGCAATTTCCATTGACTATCAAGTGTTTATAAAACAGTAAATAAGCAGACCCTCACTTACCTATCAGAAAGACTTATAGTTCCAACATACAGTTACAATTTTAGGGATGTATCTCAACATTGTCTTTACTAGTCTAAGTTCCAAACTCATTTTGGGAAAGAATGCATTTCCAACGTAGCTCCTTTTTCATGGAACTAGCTTCCTCCTCAACTGAGAAACTCCTCTACCCTTTGAATTTTCAACTGTGGCCTCAAAAGAATGTTTTTACAGAAACAATCTATGTGTAATTATTTTAAGTAATTATGTTCATGTCTGTACATGTATTTTGTTGTTTGTAATTGACTTGGGATGCTCTGTAAATGAGACTTGTTTCTCATGGAATCTATTCTGCAACTTATGCAACTTTTACTAAATAAATAAATACATTTAACCTCCCCAGTACTCCCAGGTCACCTGTGAAAACAGGCACGTGTGCCTAGTGGGTGTTACCCAGTTACTGATGAATAAAAAGAAAAAAAATCTCAGGAGTGGTGCAGTGCAGTGGCCGTGGGGTGGCAGTTTTCAGACACACCTTCTGAAGACTGCATTGCTGCCCTATCTGCATCAATCTCTGTGGGTAGAGGGAAGAGGTCGTTAGGCTCCAGGCTGAGTTAGATAGAATTTGGGGGAAATCTTCCCTCACCCAAGGACCACAAAGTCTGACACCGTTACCCCAGAGGATGCCATTGAGGAGGAACAGCTGGACTATAGTGGTCTCTGGAAGGCTGGCCATGGTGGATCAGAGACACACTCCTCAACTGGTTCCACTATACAATTGCTATAAGGTTCTGGCAAGGAAGCACTGCCAGAAGGAGGCACTCATGATAGTGGCCTGGGAGGATGTGGGGCTTCTCTGGAGCAGAGATGCTGGGGAGGGAGAAAAAGAACCTCAGAGGAGGAGGAGGAGGAGAAAACAACTTCTGGTGAGGGACTTACTTATGAGGGCAATAGATTTGAGAATTTGACAGTTGAGATTTCAGCTTAAAACTTATCTGTTAAACGTGTGTTGTGGGTTAGGATGCTGAAATTTATCTATTTATTTTGCTATTTTTACTTTATTATTTCATTTCCTGTTTATTGTTTTAATTGTATTATTTTATTAATCGTGTTTATTTTTTTGTGTGGCACCCAGGGCCCCAAGGACTGATCACCATATAAATAAAAGTACGATGCCTTTGCCTTTTATTATGTATATCTTTTAATTTTAAAGGACACATTAAAAGACTGGCCAGTAAGTAGTGGTGGGCGAAGTGGCCCCAATTCACTCCATGAAGTGATCCACGGAGTGAAGGTGAATTTGCGGAGTGCTCCACAACGCGAAGCGGAGTGCTTTGCGTTATTAATGGGTAATGCGAAGTCCACTGAAAACAATGACTTCACATTACTCCACCTTCCCAAACCACTACTCCACCAATTCTTAAGGTGAAGTGCATTGAAAACAATGTACTCCGCCTCACTTAGCCTTGTTTTTAAGCTCCAAAGGTGAATTTTGCAATTATTCATGGGATTTCAGGTCACATGGGCTCAAGATTGTTCTGCACAGCCTCAGTTTGGGGTAGTGTGTATGACGCTGTAGTAGACAATCTGCTCTGAGAGCTCTGCTATTCAAACCTTCTAGAAGCTGTTAAAAAAGCATTTTGGGGTCATTTGTTTTGCTGAAACTTTAGTTCATCGATGATAGGAAACCCTCCTTTGCGCATATCATCGAGCGTTTATTGTTTGTGTGTGGATTTTGAATGTTAATGTAAAATATTCAGTCTGTGTACTGAGAGACAGTGAAAGTGTGCTTTGGGAAGGGGCGTATATGTGGTGTAGGTAGATTAACTTGGAGAAAAAGACAGTGCTTTCTGTTTTGGTGATATTTTTCTTGTATCACTGTGTTAATGTGCACACAGTAATATTTTTCAATAATTCTTGCCATTTTTTTGCTGATTGCTGTGGTGCAGCAGTGCATAATTTTAGTTTGTTTAAATTATGTGGTCATATTACTGAAGTTTTCAATTTGCTACGCATTACTTAGTGTGTGTGTGAGTATGTGTGTGACACTTCATCAAATCAGACACCTTTTATTGTGCCACATAATTTCAGCAATGTGAACCTGCTATCCATTGCAGCTGTGTAATTTTTGTACTTCTTTGTAGTATATTTACTAGTACTAGTGACTGTTACTGCAGCAGTGCAATACACTGCCCCCGTGGCCCACCCCAACTGGCAAAGGAATTCTTTTCCAGATTTGAGTTTCTGATAGTGAGCACTGGTTAGGTGTTGTGCCTTTGCATCTGCATCTCTTCAGTGCACAATGCAATCTTAATCTGTCTGTGCATTTGCATCTCTTTAGGGCGCAATCTCCATCTCTAACTTAAATTACAGTTGTTTCTTTGGCTTCTCTTCAGAGTACTGGACAAGTGTGGTGCATAATTCTGCATGAACATTGTACTCATTAATATGCGTTTTTAAGTCAGAACCATCATCATGAGTCACTCATGATACAAATCACGTTCTTCATCATCACAGTCACAAATGTAGTCACAAATCTCAATTTATGATCATGTCACGAATCACAACCTTAATCGTTTTTACTAGTTACTTGGATGTATTGAAAGCCTGTTTTGTGGTATCTTACCATGCTTCATCACCTCACCATTGTACTCATTAATGAGTGTTTTTAAGTCAGGGAGTTTTGTGCTACATATCATCAGGGCCCGATGAAGTACAGCCATAGGCATTCACATTTCTTCATCATCACGGTCGCAAATGCAGTCACAGATCACGATTTATGATCACATCACAAATCACAACATTAATTTTTTTTAATAGTTACTTGGATGTATTTTAAGCCTGTTTTGTAGTGTTTCTCCATGCTTCACCACCCCACCATTGTACTCATTAATGAGTGTTTTTAAGTTGGGGAATTGTGTGCCACACCTCATCGGGGCCCAGGGAAATACAGCCATAGGCATTCATGTTTCTTCATCATCACGGTCACAAGTGCAGTCACAAATCACAATTTACGATCACGTCATGAATCACAACATTAATTTTTTTTTAATAGTTATTTGGATGTATTTTAAGTCTGTTTTGTAGTATCTCTCCATGCTTCACCACCCCACCATTGTACTCATTAATGAGTGTTTTTAAGTCGGGATGTTTTGTGCCACACCTCAGTGGGGCCTGGGGAATTACAGCCATAGGCATTCGCATTTCTTCATCATCACAGTCACAAATGCAATCACAAATCATAATTTACAATTATGTCACGAATCACAACATTATTTTTTTTACTAGTTACTTGGATGTATTGTAAGCCTGTTTTGTAGTATCTCTCAAGACTTCACTATCCCACCATTGTACTCATTAATAAGTGTTTTTAAGTCAAGGATTTGGACAGTGTCTTCAGTACATACACAGACTGGAAAGAAGACTGACTGCACACATGCAGTTTAACACAGTATACTTGCACTGCACAGAATACAAAGTGTCACACATATGGAAGACAACAAAAAAGGGTATAATTACATACAAGAGTTGGGGATGGTAGAGGAATATGTTTTATAACACAGCAAGGAAGATGTGGGGGGCACATGGTGTGAGGAAAAAGAAACTAATGTGGGATCCCATGGTGATTCAGCAGCAGTTCCAGCATTGGCATAATTTGCAACTGATGTCCCTCTATGCGATCCTGGTGGAGCAGCAGGTACTGCTGTGGTCCTCCTCTTCTTAGGGATGCCTCCACGCACAGCTGCACCCTCTGTCACAGAACAGCCAGCAGGTGCAGGCACGGTCTGTTCTGTGGCAGCCTGCCACTCCAGCTGGTAGAGATTGAGCATATGGGTGTACTGGCCCCCAGTCCCCAGGTGAGTCCCCCAGGGGCCAAGGTGCACCTCCACTTCACATAGGCAGCACCTGACCACACTGCTGTCCCCCCCAACACAGTCAAAAAACTGCCAAACAACGGAGGTGTGGGGAGAACCAGGCACAGGCAGGGGAGTCCAGATGAACTGGCAGCTGACTGGTCACGGTGCTGAACAAGGATGGGACACACATCTGTGCCCAGGGGAACAGGCACATCCTGCTCCAGAGGACCTGGTGCTAGACTTGGTGGTGGTGGTGATTGTGGTTCAACTGCCTCAGAGTCAGGACAGGAGGTGGTGCTGGTCCTGCTTCCGGGAGAAGGGGGGACAAACAACGAACTACTTATAACGGTAAGAAAAATAAAATTTACAGAAAGAACAAGTTAAGTAAAAAAGAGTACAGAAAAGACAAAAAAATGTAACTTTTAAAAAAGCTGTTGGATCTAAATCAAAGTTTAAATCTCCTCCTCACTCTGATCTCAAAGTATCAGCAGTCACAAAACACACTCCTCTCTCTCTCTGTCTGCACAGGAGAAAGTAAAAGTGTCTGCTTGTATGACTCACTTCCTTCCTGCCTTGCTTAAGAGCACGTGACTTACAGTACTGTAAGCCATGTGAAATGTGGGGGGGCTGCCAAATCTGAAACACCAAGTGGATCACTTAGAATCATAATGAGGAACGCAAAGTCCTTTAAAAACAATGACTTCACATTACTTCATGTTGCCATTCCACCTTAACGTGAAGTGGTAATGACAAGGCGGAGTGAGCACTTTGCTTTGCCCACTCCGCATAGCGGAGTGGCAATGCAAAGTGCCCACTTGTCGTTCACTTCTCAGGCGGAATTTAAATTTGCTGCATCTCTACCAGTAAGTAGGAATACTACAAATAAGAGGCAGCACTTTAATAACTAAAGTTATTTACCGACTATAGAAATGTGTCATCTATGGGGCTAATAATTAGAGATGAATTTATTGAGGAAAGGTTTCTGTCTTATTTAAAAAGAAACAGAACTGATCAGTTTACAGTCAGTCTGTGGACCCTGAAAACAAGCTGAACATGATTCTGTTTGGATCAGTAAGATCCTTCATGTTTAAATTGCAGTCAGTTATGTTTATAGGTTTAGAGCCTAGTGTGTTTAATTACAATATGTCCAGGTATAATATATCAGTTATGTAATACTGGGTGTAACAACATCCATAAGGAGATCCTTTAACAATCCAAACAGCCACAGGAAAACAGGGTAGGGGATAGCTGTGAGCAGATACAATCCCCAATGGTGAAAGCACTTCATTGTCTTACAGGTCATATCCCTCCCTTCACTCAGACATATGAGACCAAAAATGTACTTAGATGAAATGGCCACAGCCATGTGTTTATTAACACCCAGTTAGAATTACATCAAACTGAAATTCAGCATCAATATACATTCTCATGTTGGCGTTACATGCACAGCAAGGTAGGCACAGCTTATAATAACTCTTTGTTCCCCAAAATACTACTGACCACCACTCCTGCACTTGGAGCATTTGATCTGTTGATTACCCACCTTGTGATGCCCCTAGACCCAAAGAAATAAGGTTGGCTTTAAAGAGACAATCTCTATGACATCCTCTCCCTTTCAGAGGGTGTCGATGACTGGTGGCCTGCATCAGAAAGTTATCCTTTGCCCAAGGCTGGCACCCCTCTGGCCCCAGCTACCAAGAACTCACCTCTTCCAAGCCTCAGGGCCCACCTGAAGAGCAGCTATGATGATCTTGGATCACTATGTATGCTACTGCGCAACAACCATGGTGTCAGTCTGCTGCAAAACCTACATAACTGTGACAAAACCTACCTCTCTTCTGCCTACTGCCTTGCTAAGTCCTGCAAGAAGAGGCAAAAGAAGGCAGAGCCCACTGAAGCAGCTTCTTAGATAGCCTTGAATCACCATGCAACAGCCACCAGTCCCACCTCCTAGGAACTCTATTCCTCCCTCCACCTATTCCTAACTCTGTCCATCTTAGGCGGACACATACCTGTCCATACCAATGTCATCCAGAGCATTCCCCCAGACAAAATTCTGCCTGCTGCTATTCATTGCAGGCTCTGTCATTGTGTGCAGCAGTCCTTCAGAGAACAGATTAAGTGACTGTACTGCTGTAGTGTGCTCTGTGCTGGCACAATTCATAGAAATGTGGACCCCTGCAGATAGACATTGCCACTGGATGTAGTAAGTAGTATTCATGCTGTGACTGTGGCATGCATGTGTATTTGTCAGACTGTCAGCTGGGGGGGTAGCTGGTGCTGTGGTGCTTTGTAAATCAGGGCTGGATGCAGGTTACGTCACAGTTCACATGCAGAGCCTTCTAAAAATCAGAGCTGACACAAGCGAAAACACAAGGCTTTAAAAATGCAGTCCACGTCATAAGGGTATGTTTTTTATGTCACCAACTAAAAAGAGATACTAAAAAACTACCCCAAGAAAAAACAGGGACCAACATCAGATTGACAGTCGCACAGAGCGATGGCTGCTAACATCCCATATCCAGAGCAAAAAATACACTTTTTTATTGCTGGGTGCTGTGCCACCTGCAGCCCCTGTCACCCACTGACTAAAAGATTGTCAACTTTTGGGGGGGGGTGGACTTAGAAAAAAAATAAAACACCCAGGACACAAACAATTATCTTCCACACTGGGACCCAAACCTGGGTTCTCAAGCTCCAGAGGCAGTGACTCTAGCCACTACACCAAATGGCCAGCTCAACAGGGCTTGGCCAAACAAAGTAAGATACCCTCTTCGAGTGAGTGCAGCTAACTGCTACACTTGCTCTGCATTACTGATCTGCATTCTCTCACACTCACTGTTCTTCCTAGTGGTTTTATTGAATCACTCAAACTGAGACACTCAATAACACTCAGAACACTGTACACCCACTTGCCAAGAGAGGGACATTCTAAAAACAAACAGGTTTGGGGAATGGGGGTGGACTTTTTTATGCAGAATTGGCTCCTTATCTTATTGAATTTCTTTCAACCTAGGGATTTCTTTCAAACTAGGGACTGATTATATTTTCTAAAATAGCTCTGTTTTAGTGGACTTTGGGAGCTACTGTAAGAACATAGGGTGCTCTTCCTTGAAATTGGGGAGCATTCCTTGAAGCTGCCAACAGACTCCCCTGTCTATCCATTCCTCAGTGAGTGCCACAGGAGTTCAGAAATGTAAAACAGAACCTGATGTGGTAAACTACCTTTAACATTTGTAACATAGCACAGCAGAACATCTCCAAAAGGCACTTATAGTGTGTTGTAAACGAAAGGACACACAGGCATGTAGTGTGATGTTATAACCATTAGTGGTGGCTTTTCTGTTGTACTCTGGTATAATTCTAATTAAAATCATATTTTTTTACAATACTTTGTCTCCTTTTTTATTTGTTTGTAGGTGTACTGTAGTTTATCTCTTTCATTTCTAAATTTGATTTCACACATTTTAAAAGCAATTATTACCTCTCCCACCCACCTCACAACCAAACATCTCATTAGCTGTGCATGAAATCCCTGCTCAATTGCAACAAGAAAAAAAGCAGCTGGGCATTCTGTTGATTGCCAAACATGACAGTAGAAAATACTTCTTGAAATAAGAACAAAATGCACAAAAATATAGATATTATTTGCTGCTTTATTGGAGTCTAAGAAATTGTCAGCCAGTTCAAATACTGCATGCTAGAGCCCTTGGTTTACTCAGGCTACTGAAGATCACTATATATGGGTGTTGGGTAGAAAGGTATAAAATTAAATCCCACCTTTCTTTACCACCACTACATATGACACCAGAACCCACACATGTGTCACATATTCCACCCCAACCCCAAGTGAGTGAGACATCGGGAGACCACTCCAGTATTGTGATTAAGAACAGTGTCATAAGTAAGACCCCTACTAATTGCCATTAAGTGTAGCACTGGTAACCTAACCCAGCATGGTATCACAACAGAAAATCCATCTGCCAATGTGTTTGACATTAGAAACCTACTAAGAATCTGCAAATCACCCCCACAGCACAAAAGCAACTGACTCTGACACAGTAAGAATGTCCTCTGTCTCCATTTTAAACAGTTCCTGTCTGCATTCTACCATACAGTATGCCTTCTGCACCTTCTTAGGAATACATCACTTGTGCATGTCCTCAGTCTCAATCATAGACTGACAAAAAACTTAACTAAACAGCAGTACACAATCAGTGACATCATGAAATATAAATAATACCATCATATAAATGAAGCATTAAAGGCCAAAAATGCTACAAATAAATCCATAATATGAAAATTATTCTATGTAATGGTCCCCATGTCTATTAAGGGAAACATTATTTTCCATACATCTTAACTTGTTTTGTTCATACTTGAATATGTAAAGCAAACATGTTGCTGTGATAGTCGATTTGAGAGGTGTGTCATTGTTGGACCAAAGCAGGGCAGTCTGCAATGGGCTCAACAGTGTCAGACAATACATCAGGCAGGCTGGTTATGACACTCTTCTGGGCTTGCTGGGTGGAAAATTTGTAAAGTCCTACGAAAAGAGCCACCCAAATCATATGGTGGCTCTTTCCTTTGATCTGCATGATAACACTCAGCAAGCACAGCTGATCATCATTTAAACAGCCTGTACCTGGTCCTCCCCCCAAGGCAAACTCTCATGGCCAAATATCCCTCACACATCTCAATTCTTCACCAGTGCCCCTTGAATAATAATGCTACTCTCTCACTGCCTTGTATCCCTTCCACTTCCAAATTCTTCCCCCGGTGCCCCATGAATAGTAAACCAACTCCCTGCATTTGTCACTTCTATCTCCCACCTCTCAATTCTTGTCCTGGTGCTTCATGAATAGTAAAGATACTCCCTCCCTCCCTCCCTCCCACTGCCAAGTATCCTATCTTGCTCCCCAATTGTTTCCAATGCCCTTTGCCCTGTCAGACACTGAAAATAAAGAAAACTGTCCCTCATAGTATTTTTTTTTTACACCATGTAAAACACAAAATGGTCCATTGATGCCTGTCGCTGCTGCTATCCCCACCACCATTACCCTTTCCTCACATGACCCCTCAACTCAGAAATCACCATCCCACACTCCACCTACCCCTTATTTACCTACCAGGGGTCCAAAATCATAAACCTTTCTGGATCAGAGACACACCTTCACTCTTCAACACCTTACCAGGAATTGGAGGAAGCAGGAAGGTGTGATTTAATATGTTTCAATGTGTTTTGAACTTGCTCTCAGAACTTAGTCATGCTTTAAAATTTTTCCCCAAAATTTTCAACATGGCGCTTTTGGGAGCTTCCTCATGAATAAGTTAGGTAAATGTGTCAAATTCAGCCTGAAAAGTGATTTCTGCATTTACTTCATGAAATTTCCTTTCAACTGGGATCTGAAAATTTTCACCTACTATGTTCATGATGTGGGATCATAAGAAGACTGTATTGAAATTTGGGGTCCAAATATACAAAAAAAAAAACAACAAAGTTCTGAAGATATTGGGGTGATAATAATGGGGCAAGTGAACCACTCAGAACAGTGCAGGAAAGCAGCAGCCAAAGCCAATAAGATTGTGGGATGTTTTGCTAGAGGTATCACATCCAGGACAGGGAAAGTAATCCTGCCACTGTACAGGTCATTGGTGAGGCTGCACCTGGAGTACTACATGCAGTACTGGTGCCCATACCTAAGGAAGGACATTAAAATACTGTAGGGGGTCCTGTGCAGAGCAACAAGGATGATCCTGGGAATGGAAGACAAACCCTACGAGGAAAGGCTAACGGAACTGATCATGTATAACCTGGAGAAGAGGAGGGACAGAGGGGATATGACAGAGACCTTTAAATATATGAAATATATAAATAAGAGTGGTACAGAGGAGATTTTTAGTTAAAGGGAGGGAGGGACACTAGAGGGCATGGTCTGAGATTGGAGGGTTGAAGATTCAGGAACGAAATAAGGAGGCACTTTTTCACAGAAAGGGTGGTGTCTATGTAGAATGCGCTGCCCGAAGAGATAGTTTCCTGTAAGTCAGTGGGCAGTTTCAAGAGGGAATGGGACAAAGTGAGGGGGAGGGTAACTGCTTTTTGGGTAGGAGAGGGAGGGGCAGCTGCTGTGTAAGAGAATGGCTAGCTGCACACTCGAGCAGACTTGATAGACCATATGGCCTACATCTGCTTGTAGTTTTGTATGTTTGTGTATGTTGAAATATTTCATTGCATGCTCATAACTTAGTCATTTTTAAAATTTGGACCACAGATTTTCAACATAGCCATTTGTTCACACCACCTCATGAGCATGACAGGTGTCCTTTTCAAATTTGTGTCCAAAATGTGTTTCCAAACTTGTGGTGCAAAGTTATGTTTGAGCCAGTATTTTATAAATGACACCTGTCATATTCAGAAGGAGGGGTCATAAAAAGACTATGTTTAAAATCTGAAGTCAAAATGTGAAAAAAAAAAAAAAAAAGAAAAACTAAGTTATGAAGAAATGTTGAATTGTTCCAACATTTATCATGACTTTATTTGTGCAGATTTTGGCACCTAATGCTCAACATATACCTTGTGTTACCCAACCTCATGAACATGACAGGTGTTACTTTTCACATCTCATCCAAAACATATTTTCACAGTTGTACTGTGAAATCACCTTTTGGATGGGATTTTAAAAAATTGCACCTGTTTGATGATAACATCACATCATAAAAAGATTATGTAGGAAATCTGGGTCAAAATGAGGGAGCCCACTGAAAATTAAATATTGCCTGTCAGCTGGGCTGTCCTGGGTAAATTCATTATAAAAATGGGTAAAAGCAGGGCTCCATCAAAAACAAAATATTGAATCTCAGCTGTGCTATCACCCTTCACCTGTTAGATGAGCTTATTTGACTAACAAAATGATCATTTGAAATGATTGTGGAGAGAAATACCACCTGTAAAGAAAGATGTGGGACTCTATTAAAAATGCCTTGGGTTTACTACTAGGCCTTGAAGACTGATTTACCCCCTCTATTTGCTTAGTGGGCCCTTTTCCTTCTGATTTATTGAATGTTCATAAAGCCCATATGTTTTTAATCGCTGCCACAGCAAAACAAGTTATTCTGCATCACTGGAAAGATGCCTCTCCCCTTCTTTTTTAGAATGGCACTGGGAAATTTTAACTGCACTTATGTTGGAAAAGCACATTGCTTACTGGAGGAAGCATGGCCTCCTTTTCTAAAGCAGATGGGCATCTCCTTATGCCATCTTGTCTATTGCTTCTCCAAACTTAACCCCTTAAATTGCCTTTTGTTTTGTTCAGTCTGAGTCATTCACCAAGCCTATCCTGCTGCTACTATGGGTTATTCAGAGCTGCGGATAGGAGAGTGGGGAGGGGAGATTTTTTTTTTATTTTGTTGCTTTTTTCTTTTGTTAGATTATTGCTTTTCACGTGATCTGTATTCCTTGCTATTTTGTTTCATATTGCTTCTGTTTTTTTTTTATTTCTTGACATAAAATCAATAAAGCATATTAAATAAAAAAAAAAGAAAGATCCACTGGACAATAAAGCATACCAACTAATTTAAACAATAATGAAGGAAAGCATTTTGACCAGTTATAGTGGTTAAATTTTGCAGGAGCCCACAAGAACTCAGTTCTGACACATCTTGCAAAAATGTATGACACACCTCTGCCATCTATCTCCATCGACTATGATAGGAGAGCTCCACCATCTAAATATGATAGTTCCACCACCTAGAAATCCATATATAAGAGACCCCCTGCATACCCCCTTTACATAAACATTTCCAGTTTAACCCCTAGCCAGTTGGCTGGTAAGTGAAGGGCGTTTACTCACCACCACAAGGGTGGAGGGAAGGTGGGAGTGAGTTGGGTGCCATCTTTAATATTTCTGACAGTTCCTCCAGGCTGTATTCAGCACAACTTGGAGTAAAAAATCAACTGACTGCACCATACTCTGATAGCATACACATAACTTCTGAGTGCCTTCAGTACCAATATTCTTTGGTTACATGCATGCATGATAGAATGAAGTTCAGGTTTAATTCAGTGTCGCATCCTTGTTTTTCAAATGTTGCAGTAATTCTGCTGCTGTGAGATCATGCAATTATGCAATGATGTGGTCATCTGTAGAGTACGTGCAATATAAACAGACAATGGGCCCTATGAATGATAGAGCGGAGTGCCTCAGCACCATATATATGAGGCACAGAGATACTCCACACCCATTGTGCCTCCATGTGGGATGCACTAACGGGGGGTGCACAGCCCCTATGCACCCGATCCCCAACCCATGCAGACTGCCAGCACTATGTGCTATGCACAACCATGTGAAGTGCTGCCTGCAGGGGTGTGGAGTTGGCCATGGGTTATGCCAGGGAGACCCCTGCCATAAGCCCCTAACACACCCCACTCCTCCATCCCACAGCAACGATACCCCAGCATCAAAAGTGACAGGCCACTAGGGACCACCCACCCAAGCAACTAGCTGTGCCCCCACCTTTCCCATGTATGCCACCCTCCCCACACACACACACACATACGGGAGCACCAGACACTGGACTGCAGCCACACCATCCATACAACACCACCTGCCCATCTCTGTCTCCACTTGCTCTGGATCCTGGCCCCACTGGGCATGGTGTAGTGGGTATATGCAACCACCCCAACACCCTCACTGCACCACACCTCACATCCATACCTCCCCATCTATTTGGGGCATGGCACGACCAGTGGCACATCCCACCTCTCATCTCCACAGCCGCTGGCCATGTGCACATCTGCAGGGGAGCACAGACAATGTACCCCCCACAGTGTAAGGGATCCACTGAGGGATCCAGAGCAGGCATCCCATTGGATGCCCACCCAGGTGTGCAGCTCTCCCCACAGCCACCCATGTGAACCTGCTTGTACCTACATGCCAGGGGGTGGTTACATTGACAGATGGACAACAGTCATGAATGCCACCAGGTGCGCACCTGTCCACAGGTGTGCAGCTGTGCAGGTGAGATACGTGCCTTTGGTATGTATTTCCCACTCTGTCGTGCATAGCCCCCCAATATGCTAAACTCACTCTACTATAGGAGGGAAAACAAATGCTGAATGTTTCATCTGCACTTTCCATCAGAATGCAGCACTATAGATGCTTGGTACTCAACTCAAGGAACACATACCTCATGCTCGTCCAAGCGACTGCTAGTATCATGTTATAAAAGATCAGGAAAACATCATGTTTCCAATATACTGTGTCAGATACTGACAGGATTACCTTCAGTAGTTTCATCTGATACACGTCATGTTGTCAGTGGAAGGATCATTGACATGGACAGTATGAATTGTGTACTGTTCATACACATTTTCATTTGTAGTCATCAACACCTATTCAGCCATTGATTTCTTGGTGTTTAGTATTCCAAACTGAATGTCAGTATCACAGATTGTGGTCAACATTTAAATCCTCGTAGAATGGATTTTGATGTTTAAGGTAATGTAGAGCTTTTTTTTAAACTCTCTCCACATTCATAACATGCTGCCAGAGTATTTTGCCTTTGTTGGAATGCCAATCACAAAAATCACAAAGCTACTTTCCCAAATATTGGTCTCAACATCTTCATGGAGTGGGAGTGGCAGATACATGATTGATCCCTTCAGTGACTTTATGAGTTCTTTCTTTGGCATATTTTTAAACTTTTTTGTTCAGTCTTAGAATTCTTTGGTTTCATTGTTTGGATCAGGATTTGCTAAAATAAGTTTAAGTAATCAATCTCTGTGGGTCTACCATCTGCCTCCATGTTGTTTAAAACAGATCTCAGAGGCAGCACATCTTTAATCTTTCTGAAACAGTACAAGCACAGGTGTACTATTTCATCTAATGCAAACTCGCTGTTAAATAGCAAGTATGCAACCAAACATCCCCACATCTAATGCTACTTCACAATTTTTGACACATCTACTTTAACTGCTTGTGAACTATAAAATAGGTTGCTCCATGACACATATTCAAATTCCCAGATTTGTCTCTCTCTTTGCCAGCTCAATGGTGGCTATCTTATATCCCAAATTTTTCAGTTAATTGTGTTTTTGTTACTATAACATAGCCAGACATCTGCTCTGCATCCCGCATTGAGAGTTCATCAGAATGTGCATTTTTTTGAAGTCGCTGAATATGTCACTTTCTGTCATTAAAATATCTAGGAGTGCAAATTTAGTAACAGCATTACTGACCCAGTAATTTGAGACACAAATCTGTGCATTCCTGTAGTATGGACAGTGATCCCATGCATGTGGTGGGATACACTCTCACAAGCTCTTGTGTGCAAACATGGCAGTGAGTGACCCATCAAACCACTGTGAAATCTAACTGGACATCTGTCTATGTTTTGTATGTGTTTTTAGTTTTTCTTAGTCATTTTGATGATGAAAAGATTGATGAAGTTCTTAACCTCATCAAAAGACTTTTTTCTAACATTACATATGTCATCATGTGTCCATGTCAGACACTGTTTTGTTTTGGTCTGCTGAAGAGTCATGCTCTGCCTCCTTCTGATGTGAATCATGCTGTTCAACCAATGGCAAAATACATTGTGTTTTCTCTGCATTGTCAAAACAGACAGCTAATTGTTTACTTAGTGGATGGTATTTTTCCTCCCCAAAATATGCCTCTCTCTGCTCACTGCGCAGTCAAGACCTACCAAAGATAAAATAGAAGTTCTCTCAGTTCAGATTTTGGAATGTTCATTTTAATCATTATTTTTTTTTCTTTAATTCATCTCTTTGAGCCATCACCTATGACCGCAGATGTGATCAAAAGTTTACAGCCATATTTACAAATTGTTCTGCTCTGAGACATAATTTCAAAGGGAAGGATTTTCAAAGCCTGGCACAGTGTTTGCATCCAGCCCTGCACCATGACACTTAGGTTCTGGTGGTATGCCAAACCCTTTGCTGCAACTGCACCCAAATTTACAAGCTCAGGTGCTGTTGCAACTGTTTCCACAAATCATGGCAGCTTGTGCCAAATATCTGGAGCAAGATCTGTAAAAACAGCCCCTAGGATTTCCACAAGTTAGATCGAGAAATGTGTTTTAACTTGCAGCAACTGCCGCATGGGATAGGAAATCCCATTAGATCTCTGCAAGCCCCATGCTCTGTATTATTGCTTCACCGGGGCTTGCAGTGATCTAAAGCATTTGAAAATCCTGCCCATAATCTCTATTTTTCTCTTAATTATCCTACTCTTACATCTCATTATTGCAGCTATGTTGTGGTCTATTTTTGCTTTTACAGACAACATCTTAAAATAGTTAACTCTACTGTGATGGATACCAGTTGCACAGAGATTTTTTTTCCCTACTTCTCTTTATTTGCTAGCTGGTACTTCAAAGTTTTCCCTTCTGTTTTACCCTATCAGTTTGCTTATTAGATAATGTTTTTTAGGTGTCAAGGTATGGATTTTGTATCTATATTGGCCACATTTCTTTCTTTTCTTTACTTGTTGAAAGTTACAGACATCATATGTTGCCTGTGATGTACAGTAGTATGCCATACTGCAACACCAACTTTGTTAGGCAGGCCATATCTAGAAGCATATCTAGAAAAGTACCTTTTCTGTCTTTCCATAGCCAAGTTCATTTTCTTGTAGGTCTTTTCCTCATAATAAAAATTGCAGTAGCAGTACTCTTATTTTGCAGTTAATCTTTTCATTAAATTTCCTTTACAACATGGAACAGTATAGAGTACAGATGCATTGTATGATTCATTTACAGGTAGTCCTGCATCAAATGTTAACAGTGGCAATCTGTATACCTCTAGATGTTGATGGTCTTTCACAAAAGACTGCTACTGGAGGATGAAAAGTTGAAATAATTTGTGCAAAATCCTTAAACTGTACTGCAGAGAACAAAACTATTTACATAAAACACATAGAGGTGACTATGTTATGTTTATCTTAAGCTTAATATCCTAAGTTGCCACAATCCAGAGAGGCTAATACTCTTCCCCCATATGCAGAATGCCTCTGGGGTGAATATTAACCAACTCCTCTTCTGGATGTGATATATTTCAGGAAAGGTTGTCAGCGGTTATTGTATTTTAAGGGTGTTATGTGCTAAGTGGGATATTCTGATTAAGGTGGCCACTTGAGCCAGACTAGCCACCAGCTCAGGGTAGTAGGGTACATCTGCTGAGTGCCATTTGCAGAGCAACATTATTTTCACTTGCAGGCCTAGTAGTGCCAACCATCTGTGTTCTCCTGTGCTTAGATGTGATGCATAGTTAATAAGCCCTAAGAGGTAGAGTTGGGACAATTGTGGGATGGGAGTGCCCAAGACTGCTGACCCTAATCCACAGACCTGGTCCCAAAATGATTAAATGGAGGGGCAGAACCATATAATATGCATAAAGTACCCTCCTGGAGACTTATACCTCCAGCAAGCATCATTTGGGAGGAGTTTAATCTTGTGCAAAACAGCCGGTGCTCTGTACCAGTTGTGAAGAATTTTGTTTTGAATAACTTTGCTATGTGTGTCCATAAAGATTCTTTGTCAAAAGGACCAGCAGGAGTGCAGTTATCATATGAAATATTGATTTTCAGCATGCTTTCCCACTTCATTCTTGATTGGAGATATTTATTTTATTTTTTTTATCCCTTACTGTTTAAAAAAAATACAGCTTCATATTCCATATTTTTACGTTCGCTTGTGCGCATGTGCAAGGAATGTTTTGGGAGAGTAGCACACTTGGAGGTGTGTCTCTCCCACCCAATGCACTGCTCCCTTGAGCAGGCGTGGCGGTCCTGTACCAGTGGGTGCAGGAGCTCAGTATGACAGTGGTGTTCCTCTGCTTCAAAGGAAAGCACCGCTGCCATACTGAGTGCTGCCCCCCTCGCATCATGTGCTACGTCCCCCCCGCGCATGTCACGCCACCCCCACAAAGCTTTGGTGCCATGCTGGGAGCCCACCCCAGTGTGGCAAATGTTGTTTGCCGACGGGGTTCCCCAATCCCCTATCAGCTCCTTGCCTCCCCAGCCATCTTCTGCCACACTGGGAGCCCACCCCAGAGTGGCAAAGGTCCCACGTCGTCTTTTGTTATTTTTTAACCTGCAAACCAAAAACGGTTCCGCGGCACGTCTCCCAGCCCCACCTCCCACAACCCGCACCCACCCACTGCACACCCAGCCTCCCTACATCCCCCCTCACCCCCATACTTACCTCTTGACTCTGGCACAATGATCTTCAGTGTACCGGGAACATGTCTGCACTCTTCAAAGCCGACCGCGAACTGAGGAAATGCCGGTAAGCTGTATAATGGGCTACATATGGGATTTTCAACTTTATTGCATATCTCAGTCATTTCTTGGAATTTTTGCACCAAATTTTCAACATGGGGTTTTTGGGACCTCTTCTCATGAAAGATGTCACTGTCATGGTGTTATTCAGGCCCAAAGGGTGATTTCACAGGCACTGCGCAGTCACTGCGCAAAATCACCCTTTGGCCTCGAATAACACCATGACAGTAACATTATTCATGAGAAGGTGTCCCAAAAACCCCATTTTGAAAATCTGGTGCATCAATTCCAAAAAGTGACTGTTTTATGAGCGTGTGTGGCGCAGTTCCTATGCAGGCTCGTTAGTTTGCAAATTTTCAATATTTTCACTCCAGATTTTCAACATTGCCATTTTATCACACCTTCTTATGAGTTGTACAGCTGTCATTTTTCACATCTCACCCAAAATGTGTTTCCGCCCATGTAGCGCACAATGGCGCAGTCGGTGTGCGAACTCAATGTATGGGACATGTTAAGAAAATCACAGTGACACTGATCATGAGCAGAGGTCTTAAAATGGCTGTGCTGAAAATTTGGTGAAAAAATTCCTAAAAATGACTGTTTTTTGACTCTGCGTTGCGCAGTTCCTACGCACGCTCGTAAGTTTGCTAATTTTTAATATTTTCACTCCAGATTTTCAACATTGCCATTTTACCACACCTCCTTATGAGCAGTACAGCTGTCATTTTTCACATCCTGCCCAAACCGTCTTTCTGCCCATGTAGTGCACAATGGCGCAGTCGGTGTGCGAAATCAATGTATGGGACACAGTAAGAAAATCACAGTGACACTGTTCATTAGCAGAGGTTTTAAAATGGCAATGTTGAAAATTTGGTGAAAAAAAAATCCTACAAATGACTGTTTTATGAGCGTGCGTTGCACAGTTCCCATGCACACTCGTAGGTTTGCGAATTTTCAATATTTCCACTCCAGATTTTCAACATTGCCAGTTTACCACACTTCCTTATGAGCAGTACAGCTGTCATTTTTCACATCCTGCCCAAAGCGTGTTTCCGCCTATGTAGTGCACAATGGCGGTAGCAACAAGGTCATGCTGACAATTTATTGTGCAAATACTAGCAATCGCACAGGGCATTAGGGTAAAGCACCATACATGCCAAACACCACTGCTAATACCTGCAAGCGAACGTTCGGCATTGACAAATGCTTGTTTGTTAAGCCATTTGTCTATTGGGGGAGGCATTGTGATATTATTATTGGCTTTTATGAGATGTTGTATTGAGCTGCACATTTTACAGATAATGTTCGAAGTCAGATTTGAGGTGTCCCCATTTGTTCTGCAGCTCCTGAGTAGTGGTAATACTGTAGTGGCTATTGTGCAGGTGATATAGCTTAATATGTCTTACAAGAACCAAATTCCTTTATGTTTCCAGGAGGGTCATGAGGGAGGCATTTTGTTAATTTTGAGAGCAAGGCTATCCCATATGGGGGGGGTAGCCTAAACATGTAGGATCTGTGTTTAGCCATTTGTTCAGTGTAAACCAGTATGTGGCCAAGGATTGGATGACTAGGTGGGATTTTAAATGTTTTGGGATAGGGCGATAGAATAGAGAAGTAAGGGCACGTAATGTGGTGAAGGATTGTTCCATCTGGACCCATTGAGGGAGGAAAGACTTAGGGGAATAAAAATATTTTACAGTCTCTGTCACTCAATATGCCCAGAGATAGCTAGTGATCCATGGAAGGACCCAACCTCCCTTGGACCAGTGGCCTCACATTTTGGCATAACTGTATCTGAAATGGGTGCCTTCCCATATAAAATTACCCATGTACCTGTCAATGAGGGTCAGTCATTTAGTGAGTATGATCATCAGGTGGTGTGATAGGGTATACAGTTGTGTGGGGATGAATATCATTTTTATAGCCACTACCTTGCCAGGAAACATGAGGTGCAGTGTTTTCCACCTATCCCACTCTGTTCTAAGGTCATTCAGTAGAGGAGCAAGATTAGCCTCACACATTTTAGAGTTGTCAGTAGTGACACAAATACCTAAGTAGGTGATAAAGGTCAATGACCTGTGGAGTCCTAATGTTTGGAAGAGGGTGAGGGGGGCATTTATTGTTTATGGGAAGGACTTCCATCTTAGCCTGCTTTACTCAGATTCCATGATAGCTCAGGGGAAAGATAGAGCAGAGTTAGGAGTGTTTGTGTTGATGTGGAGGTGTCACCTAACAAAATCAAAAGGTCATCCACATATAACATCATGGTGTACTCCTCTCATCCCACAGGTATTCCTTTAATGTTAGTGTGATGATGTATTTCTGCTGCCTAGGGCACTATTGCTAGAATGAGCAACAGTAGTAACAATGGACACCCCTGTCTTGTGCCTTTGGCCAGAGGAATTGGGAGGATAAAAGAGAATTGGTGAGCACTCTCACTGATGGGAAGGTGTAAAGGAGTTGGATCCAGGAACAGAAATGGGGACCAATATCACAGGTGGGCTAATGCCAACTGTAAGTAGCTCCAATCAATGGAATCAAAAGCTTTTCCAAAGTCAATGGCTATAGCTGCCATAGAGGTAGGAAGGGATTTGGCTTTATATATAAGATTTAGCATGGAACACATGTGGTCTGAGCTGAACCTACCTTTGATAATGCTCACCTGGGAGGGGTAAAGAAGGTGATATAGGAGTGGGTCTAGTTGGGCTGTGAGGGCCTTGGTATATATTTTGCTATTTATGTTTATCAATGACATTGAGCAGTAGTTAAGTAGTAGTATGGGGTGTTTCTCTTTCTTTGGGGGAACTATTAAGACATCCTTTCTCATTGCTGGAGGAGTATGCTAGAACATTTAGTTTCCCTGTGTACCTTGTGTAGGAAAGGGCAAATCATGGGAACCAGAACTTTATAAATCTCCAAAGGGTAAACATTCCTCCACCCCAGGTGCTTTCCCTGTGTTAAGAAAAGCCAAAGCTGTTTTTATTTCTTATATAGATAGTGGCACATCAAGAGCCACGGGTTGGGTGTCAGTGATCTTAGGTAGGTTTAGGGAGGATAAGAAGGTCTAAATTTTGGGGGTGCCGAATACAGTGAGGTGTAATATTGTTGCATGATGTCATTTATGACTTTTGGGGAAGCTTGTACCATTCCAGCAAGGTCTTGAAGTCCAGTAATGATTTTTTCGGCTTGCTATTTGCAAAGGCGATAAGCCAATACTTTACTTCCTTTTTCTCTCTCTCTTCCCATTATTTATATTTGAGGTGCAGGATTGCTATCTCAGATTTCCATGACAGAAGCTTATTAATTTTGTATCTTAATCAAAGGATATATTTATGTAAATCTGAGTTAGGGTAAGGATGCAGATGCTTTTTGTAACCAGATTTGTTTGCCTGTAATTCTTATTCCAAGTGTTGTAGCTCCTGCTCACTTTTGTGTCTACAATGGGCTGCATAGATAATTATTTCCCCCTCAGAGTAGTTTTACATGCCTCCCATGTGGTCCCTACTGAGGTAACTTTGGGATCATTTAGTTGTCAGAAAGAGGAGGTTTCTGCCTTCAACCAGGAAATAGATGTATGTTCTCTTAGTAGTAAGGGATTGAGTGTATCTGGACTGGTTCATGACCTGAAAGAATAAGTGGGAGAATAGTAGAACTAATCAAGGTTTGAGCAATCTGTGGAGAGGTGAGCCAGTAATCTAAGTGACTGTAAGTGTTATTTATAGCTGAGTGGCAGAAATAGTCTTTGGTTTTGGGGGGGGCAAGTGCCAGATAACTGGCAACCCTTGATTCTTCATTAGGAGAACCAGAGCCTGTTGTCCCTTGCCATGTGGTTTGGTGTTTGAGTGACTTCTGTCAGTCCAACACAAGATTGAAATATCCTCCCACTAACACTGGAGCATTTGGGGTGATTAGATCTCCTAGCTGTTGTGCAAAGAGATGAAAAAGGCTGTGTCATCATTACTGGGGATGTAAATATCCCCAGTAAAATGGAACCTGTAAGTATGTCTAGTAAAGCTAATAGCCAATGACCTTGTATGTCTTGTTTTAAGGACACAACCTTTCAGGGGAGTGCTTTATACAGGAGAATAGCAACTTCTCTCTTCCTTGTGGGAGCAGAGGCATGTAGAACCTGTCCAACCCAATCATGCTGCAGATGAAGGTGGTCGGTGTCCAAGAGTTTTGTTCTTGTAGAAATGTTACAGACTTCTTAAGGCATTTCAGATGAGATATTACTTGCAGTAGCAGTATTCTAATCCAGTTCAGTATCTGTGAAAGGAAAAAAATCACTGTAGTGTTTTCAAGATTTATTTCTGGGGGTCAACATATACTGTATCTTTAAGAACAAAAAACAAACTATAGTTAAGTCAAACAGAAGCATTCAACAATGTTAATTACAGTGAATACATATAAAACATTTCCCATCATAAAGATAATGACAATCTGTTTTGCACCATTTTCCATAATTTTAATGGAAAAGAAAATTCTTATTTCATGAAGCAATTTCTTGCTTTGTAAGTTAACATTTCTTTCATGAAGCACTCATGAAAGAAGAATTTTGGCTCATAAAAGAAAACTGATTTAACAACAGGAAATTAAATCTGTAGGCCAATAAGAATGCAGTTTTGAGGTCAACACACCACAGAAAGTCAGTCATCTTGCTAAGAAACACAGTGAAGACTACTAGCTAAAAGTAAGTACTGCTCACATTTTTTTTTAATTTTCAAGAAATGTAAAGTTATATTTAAGAAGGCACAAAACACAATCCTTGTACACCATGTACTAATGTCATGGAATATGTCACTTTCAGAACCACTAGTCCTATATTTGACTTGCAGTTTACTTACATCTGAACACTTAGGCCATCAATGCCTGTATGTTTTTCTTCTTTTGTGACTCAGTGTTCTTCTTTCATGAGCAACTCATAAAAAGATCACGAAACAAGAATACTAAGCCACAAAATAATATTTTTAAAAAACATTGTAGAACTGCAAAAAAAATTTCCCTGACTTAGTAGAAATTAAGTAGCTTAAATAGTAGAATCATCTGAAACCCATAGAAATATGCAAATAAGGTCATATTACCTACAAAAAAATAAAGCTTCAATTTACACCACATAATCTCATTGGTTTTGCTACACTCTGTTCACAGTTATATAATATTAAGGCAGGATAATAATAATTATGACACCAATATTTTATATTACTTGTCAATGATAATACAATGCATGAAGTATCAAAGGAAACTGGCTCAGTTTACATTACAGTCTTACCACCTAGGTTGCCAGGCATAAAGGGAGGGAAAATATGTGTTGTACAATATATAGGGCGTGCACTGTCCAGTCAAATACCATAGCAACTTTTCAAGTTAAATATTATCCAATCATTAATGAATGTTTGTCCCCTCAAAAATATTTCAGTTTTCTGCCATTTAACCAAAGACATCCAACCACAGGTGAACTTGTACAAATCCTAAACAAATCAAGATAATACATAAACCTCACTGTTAAACTTGTAAGCTGATTGGTAAACAATTCACCAATGATTTATAATGAAATGGCAAGAAAGGGGTAAACATAGTGTTTGTTTATTCTGTTTGACAACCCAGAACTGTTAAAAACTAAACTGTCAGTTGGCAGAGACTGTTTTAAGAGACACACATATAGGATTGCTGTTATTTATGGCTTGTGGTTGTGGTTATGTCCACAATAGTATTATTTACAGAGATTCAACATAGCAGAACGCTTAAGTACTACAGTTTGGATTGTGGGCAATTCACTTGGGCAAAGGGGTGAACAGTTTGCCAGAAGAGGTCATTTTGAGAATGATTTGCAACTGGAAAACTGTGATGTGCATTGGTTTGGTAAATGGTGCATAAGCTGGGAGCAGCTCATGCCAAACAGACCTAGACTTTTGAACTGTCACCGCAAGCCAGACATACTACTCATCCATGTTGGATGTAACAATTTAGGCTATCAAAGGGGTACAGATTTTATAGAATCAGCTAAATCTGATTTGATTGAGCTTAATGGAATGTTTCCTAACTATAAGATTCTGTATTCAAAGATTACAGAACTCATGATCTGGAAAGTTCAGCAGTATGCACCTGGAGTTGAAAGATCATGCAGAAAGATCAACATTCAAATATTGTTTTTTTTTTGAGTGATCTGGGTGTGCACACCATTTTGGGGGTAAGAAATATAAACACAAGACAAGGATTGAGATGAGGGAAGTAAGTCCTACTACTGAATGTGTTATTTTGAAAATTTCTGATACCCCACTTACTGTCGCACAAATAGAAGTAATTCAAAAAGGTCTAACTTTAGTTCCAACTAAGGACACTGATCCACTCAAGTTATACATGGATTTACATCGATTTATCAGAAACTTTAATATAAAAACCTTTTTTGAGAAATCCAAGATATGTAGAGCTACAGGATTAACATCAAATCCTGAGGAACAGGCATCTCCAATGGCCATATCAAGTACATTAACCCCCATTTGGACTTTGAATTTTCAACCACCTTCAACTTCTAACCTCCCCTATGTTGATACAGCACGTGTGTTTGAGAGAGCATGTGAAGCAGACTTTGAAATATTACTATCAGACAGAGACTGGCCAGAATATATTAATATCTCCACTGAGGAAGCAGCAGCACTGAAGAAATTGGAGAATAACTTGGCTATTATTATCAATCCAGTTGACAAGGATGGGAAGGGGTTGTGGTTGTGGTTATGTCCACAAATAAATATATACAGCAAGTGAAAAACCAAGTTAAGGATTTCACATTCTACAGAAAACTAAGAGAGGATCCTACATACACTTTTAAAACCAATATTGATAGATTTCTCAATGAATCCCTCATTGAGGGAAGTATAACATCTAATAAGCTGACTCATCAATCAATCAATCAATCAATCAATCAAAATCTTTATTTATCCAGGCAAACATCATTGAGCAGAGCTATTTTACAAGATGGACCTGGTTAGAACAGGGTTGGGTAACATCCATCATAAAAACATATAAATACATGTAAATAAGTATATAAACACAAACATAATAGTGCAGTAATAGGGGAGTCAAATGATAAAAGGAAGACAAGGCAAGCCATAACAGAGGAGGATTCAGATACAGGGGGCAGGTCCACCTTTGAACCATGCAACTGTATATGAACCATGTTCTCTGTATAGAAGTACCAGTTAGTTCATTTACCAGGGGCAGTCACTAGTACTAGCCATGAAAATGGCTTGGAGAACCATCAACTAATGGCAGATGGGGTACAAGGAGGGGTATGTAATATGTAAGCGAAGGATAAACATTGTAAGAAGTGAAGTCCCAAGGATAGGTCGGTAGAACTGATCTGGCGGTGGGGGCCTATGGGGAGAGGAAAAGGGGAGTTAGGACTTTTATAGTATGATTGCATGTAGATTGTGGATGAGAGCAGTATAGAGTTGTGAAAAGAAGGCTGGAGAAAGAGGGAAGATAGACCAGTATCAAAGGGAGGACAGAGGCATCAAGGTGATTATCTTACAGTGTCTCATCCTGTTCTGGCCACTGTGTATATACTTCCTAAAATTTATAAAAATGTGGAAAAAAACCTGGATGCCCAATTGTCACAGGTATTGGATCTCTGACAGAACCATTATCCCAGTTCATTGATTCTCACATTAAGGTATATGTGCCTGGTTTGCACTCTTATGTGAGAGATGCCACAGACATATTGTGTGTCCTGGAAGATATACAACTTGAATTGGATTGGCTATTTCAATAGATATTATATCTCTGTATAAAAATATCCCCCATGAGGAGGGACTTCAGGCACTATCATATTGGCTTGATCAGGATGAGACATTGGATCAGGAGAGAAAATAGTTCCTTTTGGACTGCTCTGAAATGATTCTAAAAAATAATTCATTTCTATTTCAGGGTGACCACTACTTCCAAATTAAAGGGATGACAATGGGTGCCATTTTCGTGTCCTATTATGCCAACTTCTTTTTGGGCCATTGAGAGAAAACAGCTGTCTGTGATGAACAGATCAATCTGTTTTACTTTAGGATTGACCTGTGGCATCGCTTTATAGTCAACATTTTTATGATATGGAGGGGCACTTGGGACAAACTCAGGGAGTTTATTCATTATTTGGAACAGAGTAACTCCAATTTGAGATTTCAGTACAGTGTGATCAAGATAGTGTCACTTTTTGCACTGGAAGATTACAAAAGATGAGGAAAATGGGATACAGACCTCACTTTTTAGGAAAGGCACTGACCATAACTCCTTGTTGTTCAATCTGAGTTGCCATCCTAGACATGTGGTTAACAATATTCCCAAAGCCTAACCTTTACAAGCCATGAGGAACTGCAGCAGGGACAGTGAATTTATGATACACAGTATTGATATGTGTGCTTTTCAGTGGGGCTGTTCAAAAGAGGTAATTGAGGAGGCCTTGGTAATGGCCCCAAAAGCCAATAGGGAGGACCTTCTAGTTAACCAGCATAAGTAGGAGGAGTAAGAGGTTGAATTTTTATCAGTACATTCAGTAGGCAATCTGATGAAATTGGGAAAATCTTGAAGGAGCATTGGGACATTCTAAGATCTGACCCCTAACTGAATGAGGCAACTATGTTACCCCCATATATGATCAACAACAGAGGTTCTAATCTAAGGGATAGATTATTTCACAGTTTACCAAAGACGTCTACTCAGGTGACACATAGAGAGAGCTGGCTGCCTTCTAGACTGATGGGTAGGGTACATACCCTTGTGGCAATGGTATATTGCTTTAGTTCAATCCTTAAAAGTAATTCCTTTACTACAGTCAATGCACCCAGGATTAATAATTCTTTCCTTAGGTGTGTCACTGAGAATTTGGTATATCTGGCCACATGTGAATGTGGATCTTTTTATATTGGCAAAACTACCCAGACTTTTAAACTATGTATGGTGGAACATTTAAGAAGTATTATGGGGGAGATACAACTAATACACTGGCTACACACTGTTTGAAGTACAGAGGTGGTGGCATCATGTTTTAAAGTTTAATGGGGTTGAGTGTGTTAAACTGGGGCATAGTGGAGGAGATCTGAATGACAAATTAATGCAGAGGGAAGCATACTGGATTTATACCCTGGGTGGTTATAAAGCACCCAGAAATAATAATAAAATAGACATTATGACTCTGATTAAGAAATATTAATTTTAGGAAGTCTTGAATTTGATCAGAAATGTATATGAATGCATATCATAAGCTGATATAACTAATTCTCCATTTTTTTCCATTGTAGGACATGAGGGAATCCATGGATTTCACCCATCATGTATTTGAGAGATAAATATAAATATAGCTTTTTTGGTAACAATCCTAGATATGAAATGATAGCCTTACTGCCACTTCTTGAGTAATATATATGTATATGTATATATATATATATATATATATATATATATATATATATATATATATATTAACCACACATGTGCAATAGTGGTTGCAGGGGGATGAGGATTATCAGGACCAGGATGCCGATCATGACACAGGAGGATTGGGCATCCCAAGTGTCTAGAGGCAATATACAGGATAGCAAGCGGATGTGCACCAGATACAATAAGAAAAATAACAGTACTGAAGGAAAAACCTGCAATTCATTTGCAGTAGACAGTTATAATGGCTAAGAGACTAGCAACTGCATGTAAGGAAAGAACTACACTTTAAATGACCAATCAAGTATGTTTATAATTGCCCATAACAAAAGATATCAATATAAGACATTTTTCTTATCTATAAATGAAGACATACAGAACTTTGCAACTGTGTCTGCTTGTTCTGTACCTTAAACGGAAATTGATAATTCTACTGTTTTTCTATCAGTTTCTGTTTTATTACAGAGAAAGCTGCAATGCATTTTATAATTTTGTATTTTATCTCGGTGTATGTTCCATATTGAATTTGAGTATTGTGAGGCACTCTGACTGGCAATAAGAAGAGTGAATAATAAAGTTATTATTATTATCACTGTTATTATTAGTATTATGAATGAAGGTTGGTAACTGAACAAAGAGTGAAAAGTAACAGTGTGTTGGTAAGACTACTGACACTCTTTCCCGACAAGTATAAAGAAAGAAAAATACTAAGGGACTGATTGTCTGATAAATCTGGTTGCATCTTTACAGCTGAATGTCTTCATGCAATGCTTGGGCACCTACCAAAACTAACACAACTGCCTGTCCCTTTATAGCTGGAATTATGCATACTTGGATACTGCTCAAATGGAAACAAATAATATGTGTGCAGATGCCATAACATAACATTTGTACTGTGCAGCATTCACTGTTCAACACCATATTATGAAGGAAAAAAGTACAGCTACTTTTCCCACCAGTTACTGCCTAACCCCAGCACTTCGCCCACTGTCTGGGCTTTGTCTGACTGTGTATGGAGTAACACCGTTACTGTATCATTTTAAGCAGATCCTGGTCTGCCTCCATAAGCTTTTATTGGTGAGTCATGGAACTATTGCCATCAAGACTATAAGAATAGCTGGGGGGACCAGCTGTAAAAAAGTTTTAGCTGACCCACATGCAGGAACACTGGTGCCATAAAGCAGTTTTGTATTATATGTAATGGAGCAATTTTCTGCTGACCAGATAAGGAGACTATAGTGTACTTTACATCTACTAGCAGAGCTGATGCTTTCCACAACTTCTAACAATTTTACCCAGTACATTCAAGTAACTGCTGTTTAATGAAAATAATGACGCCTAACTTCAACGTACTGTATAATCAGTCTTGAGGGATACAGGGGAAGAGAAGGCTTGAGGCATTTTTGTAGCATAACCTGCATAAATTTGTAATGTGGCTATCTGCAGTGCACCTGATTTGTTGCAGAAAAGTGTTTCCCATTTCTAGCCTCATCAGTCCCACAGATTTAATGGGCCCTAAATATATCCCAAAACCCCACTGAAATACATTGGACAGCATGCCTGTTTCTTCAGTTCACGGTCTGGTTTTGAAGAGTGAAGATACCTCTGCAGTCCAGAGATGATTATGGTGTTGCACCCCCCAGTGGGTAAGTAAGGGCTTGGAAGGGGATTACATGGCATAATATGAGTGGATATTGTTTATGAAACTGTGTATCCCTCTGTGCCTGATTTTACTGGTCCACATTTAATAACATGATTTCATTTGGCTTCATTATTTGAAGTGACACTAGAATGGGAGAGAGTGGTAATCTAGAATGGGACAACAACTACTCTGTTTAGTAGCCATCAGAATCTTTTGAGCAAAATGGCAATACAAGTGACATAGTGATATATAAATATTGATATACTGTCCTCTCCAACCATCTGCCTGTAAGATCTCGTGTCCCCCCCAGGCTCCATATTGAGATCACTCCTTTTCAGCATCTTTCTCAACAATCTACCATGCTACTGCCCACAGCAGATGCTACTCTATGCAGATGATGCAGTAATATTCACAAGGTGCCCAGACCCAGAGCAACTTGAGTGTAATCTGTGACATAGCTTTGGGATTGTTAAGGAATGGTTCCAAAACCTTAAACTAATCCTAAACACCAAAAAAAAAAAAAAAACATGATGTTCTACAGCACTCAGAACAAGTACAAGTCGCATGCTTTCAACATCAGTACCCGATCTGGAGCTCTACTTGAACATACCCAGCACTTTAAATATCTTGAGGTCACACTTGACAGCAGTCTGACCTATGACCAGTACATCAGCAATGTTTCTAGGACTGTCAAACACAAAATTGGCCTCCTCCACAGGCACAAGCACTGTCTCACTTCAGACGCCCTTGGACTAGCCAGCAACAGCTCCATACTCTCTGTCATAGACTATGGCTTGGTTATCTATGGTGCTGCTTGCCACACTGCCCCCACAGAATATCAGTTGTGCTGAACAAAGCCTGTAGACTGCTCACAGGAACTGAACACCTCACCCATACCTGTGACCTCAATGCTCAAAAGGGCTGGCTCCAACTCAGTGGGAGGTTACACTACCAAACCTGTTTGCTGGCCAAAAAGACTCTACTTGGTATTCTTCCCCATGGCACAGCAAACCTACTTCAACCACACAGCAGCAACTCGCAACAGACAAGAAGTGCCGGCACTCACCTCTTCCATGTTCCTCATCTTCGAACAACGCAGGGTCAACACTCCTTTGCCTAAAAAGCACCCCTCTGGTTTAATGCCCTCAGCCAGAACATCTCCAACCAACCTACTCTGGGTCCTTTCAAGAGACTGCTACGCCAACATCTTTCTGCATCCAGCATCTGTGACTGCTTCCACTAGTCCCCCTTGCCTGCAGTCTCTGCCGTGCCTCTCAGCAGCTCCCTGCATTGGCATGGTACCTTGCCTCCTCTTCCCTCCCCCTACACACCCCACTTGCCTTACTACCCTTCCACCTAGTGGCTCACTGCTCTGGCTTGGCCACTCACTGCCTTCCAACCTCCCCCCACTCCCCCTACACCCTGTCCCTTGACAATGTCCATGACTGCTGCAACTCTCTTTCTTATCTCACCACAGTCCCCCACCTACTACCACCTTACACCCTTTCTATCCTCCTTTTTTCATATCTCCAACTATTCTCTCCACTAACTACTATATACTTACCCTCTATTGTTATGCCTTGTATGTACAAACCTGCTTGTATAAACTGCTGTAATTATTGTCCATGTTTTATACTCTCTGTTGTCTATATCTTTGTAATACTGTCTTCCTTCCCACTGACGCAGAACCTTTGTAAATGAGCTCCCAGATCAAAGGTGTTAATCCTAGTTATCAATAAATAAATAAATAATAAAATAAATACAACAGTGTGTCTTCTTAAGTGAAATTTTAAGTTCAGCCTATTGTGTGTTCAGCACCACAGAATTTCTGTTTGGTATTCAGCATTAGATATTAATTTTCTTTTTAATTAATGGAAATTATCTAAAAAATATATGGAAAGGAAGCTTTTTGCCAATATGGATACATGTTTACTGACTTCAGTAAGTTTCTGTATTTGGTCTTTGTTAGCACTGGTTAGCACTTTGTGGCACTCTGCACCTCTAAGCAACTTAGTAATTTTGCACCTGTGACATGTAGTAAGACCATTTAAACATATCCATATGTCCTGGTTCCTTGTCCCTTGATAAAGCCTTCTCGGGTGAAACCAGGTTGGATCATTGTCCTGCGGAGGAATTTTCTGCACTTTTAATGGCTGAGCAGAGCAAGGTATTGTGTTTGCCTCTGTTATTTATTGAATGGTATTTTTCACTGTATCCTGGTGCCATTAGTTTGTATTTATGTTTATCTAGCTTATCTAACATAATTTGTGTATTCACTTTGACAGTGTTCATCACTGTGGGTCTAATCTTGATATGTTGGCATTTCACCCCTTCTGTAGACCATTGGTATAGGCAAGAGTGGAATAGAGAGGGGGTACAGGCATTATTTAGTGGTAAGACATGAGATTTAGTGCCATTCAGCTTGTAGCATGAGATGGGAGAGTAGGCTTGTATCAATGTTTGCAGGGTTAGGAGTGAAGAAGGGAAGTCTGTAAGAAAGAGGGTGATATCCATGAACAACACAATTTTATGGTGCCCTTCCCCCACCAACTATCACCTAAGGAAAAGTGGGAGAAGAATAGGGATTCTGCGCTAGGGCCTCTATGGCAAACAGAAAAAGGGGGAAAGAAAACATCCTTGGTCTCATCCCTTGACCCAAGGAAAAATGTGGGGATATGGCAGAGTTGGTAAATATTTTTGCTGTTGGAGTCTTGTACAACAGTTTAACACACTTGATATATTGTACAGCAAATCCAGAGTAACCCATGTTATCAAATAGGCAAGTTCACTCCACTCTGACAAAATCATTCTCAGGATCAAGGGACGGGGTGGCAGTTGCCTGTTTCAAGGTGTAGGCCTTCATGAGGATGTCTAGGATTCTACCAGTGTTATCAGATTCCAGGCACTCTGGGATGAAACAAAGCCGTTCTGCGTTATTCAGGGTCCTTATCATACCTACCATCCTCCCTGCCAGCAACTTCACATAAATCTTGGCATCTACACTGATAAAGGACACGTGGTGTAACCAGTGGCATAGCAAATTCCCATAGGGCCTGGGTGCAAGGGTATGTTATAGGCCCCCCCATTCTGAGGTATATGTGACTTTTTCATCACAGTTCAGCAGTCTAAGTACACAGTTGCCTGCAGACAAAAACTGAAATGATTCCAAAAACCGCTGGAAAAAACCTTGTGTCAGTGCCAAGCCAAGATACTGGTGGCATGCGGCAGTCTGCCAAGCAAGCCAGAGCCAATTACCCTGGAGAAACAGATCATTATTTACCCACAACAACTGCACTCAGGCCCCTTGAGAGGAATTCTGGGCCCTACTGGGAAAAATTCAGAACCTGGGGTCCTGGTCTTTATGTAGTTGCATACAGTAGCATGCTGGACGGCCTGGGCCCATCTTTGGTGCTGGACCCCAGAAAACAATTATCCCCAGCTCTCTGACCCAGTCCCTTTCAAGGACCCTGACTGCATGTGTTCCATATTTGCAGGGCAGTTTCTGCCAAACCTCTTTTTTTGATTTTTGTTTATCAACCTGGTCCTGAACCTGCTATAGCTGGAGTACTCACTCAGATGGTTATTGTGAACCCTACCACACCAACATCTCACATCTCTGTTACAAACTCTGTATAATGATTCTTCTTGTAAGAAACCTTCCATGTGGCACAATAATGACATTAAGTTATGGTTCTGGATAATGCTGTTTGTATTTTTTTTGGTCTGTTCATTTTTTGCTTCTCTTTCTCTTGACTCATGACTTAAGTCTTTCTTAGTCCTTCCCATTATCTGTTGCATGATACAAGATTTGCTTTGCTCTTTAGCTGTGTAGCAACATGTACAGTATTACTGAATTCTCTTCCACCCCCATGATGACCGTCCCCTCCCCAGGAATTCTTCAACAACTTTTTAGAGTGAAACACATTTTCTGTGGAAAGAAAAAATGAGTGGTTTTTTTTTGTTTTGTTTTAACTTCAGACTGTGTTGTGCCTTCAGCCTTCCTGGTTACAAAAGATAAGAGACAATAAACATTACACAGAAGACCCCCCACCCCACCCCAAATGGGCTCCCAAATAAGGATGATTGAAAATACTTAGTCGTTCGGATCCTCTCTTCTCTGTCTCTCTCTAGTCGGACATGCCACGGTCACATCAGACACACTACTGTCCTCAGACCTCCACTCCTCAGCACACAGTCTCCACTCTGCTGCCTTGCACACAGATCGATCAGATCGATTGATGAGTCTATCTGTAAAACCTAAGACTCTCCCACCACCACAGTACTTCACTTTTCTTTACTGAGACTACTAGTCTAAAGGAAAATTCTCTCCTTAAACAGAAAAATGGGGATTCAGATTGGGAATGGCACAATCCTGGACCTGCTCCACTACAACCACTCATGACTCAAACCAACACAACGATAGAGTGCAGGAGTGTCTGAAGGCATGATTTTCATTGAGACATGCACACTTCCAACTTTTTGTACCACATGACTCTACTGTCCCATATCCCAGAACTGGGATATGAAGATCCCAGGGTATAGAATATTCAGGAAGAACAGGGCTAAAGAGAAGGGGGTGTCAATCTATGTACAAGAAGGGATAAAGTGCATAAGGGAGGAAGGGGAGGAATGCAGAACAGAGACTCTATGGATGCAGTTCCATGACTCAAGAGGGAGGGGACTGAGGATGGGAGTAGTATACAGACCGCTGGCATAAGGGGAGGACCTAGACAGAGAGCTAGCTGAGCAAATTAGAAGGGTCTGTAAGAAGGATAATACGGTGGTGATGGGGGAGTTCAACATACCTAGGGTGGACTGGAGCACTCCAGCCACCACGAGTGCGAGGGAGCAGGTCATACTGGAGGCATTTCAGGACAGCTTACTGGAACAATTGGTGCATGAGCTGACTAGATTGGGGAAGACTCTGGACCTAGTACTTTCAAAAGGGGAGGCTATAAGGGCTCTGTGGGTGGAGGACCCTTTGGCTGGGAGTGACCACCACTTGGTGTGGTTCACACTCAGTATAAACAGAGAAATAGGGTTTATGGGGACCAGGGTGACTGACTTTAAGGGGGCAGAATTTTACAGGATGGGAGAAATTTTGGGCAAGCATCTGGCAGGCATTCGTCATGACATGGATGCTACTCAGAAGTGGGACATTATAAAACGAGGGCTGATGAAAGCAACTGAGACATGTACAAAGATACAGAGTACGAAAAGAAGGGCCAAGAAGCCCAGTTGGTTAACAAAGGAGGTCATGGAGGAAGTAAGGGCCAAGAAATGGGCATTTTGGAAGATGAAGACATTGGGGCAGAGAGAGCTGACAAGGAGGACTACATAAAGAAGACCAGGGAGGTTATCAGGCTGGTCAGAGTGGCCAAGGCCTCAAGGGAATTGAAACTGGCACAGAGTATTAAGGAGGGAGAGAAGGACTTCTTCAAATACATTAGAGAAAAAAGAAAGAACAAGTACCAGACTGTGAGGATTAGGAAGGACGGAAGGTGGGTGAAGAAGGGGGGGAGGACAGGCACAGACACCAAATGAATACTTCTGCTCTGTGTTCATGAAGAAGAAAGGAAGGCAGATGCCCCAAGGGGGGGCAAGGGTAAGTAGTGGGGGGAGAGGGTGACTGACATAGGGATTAGAGAGGACAGGGTGAGGGAGGATTTAAGGGCACTAAGAGTGGACAAGGCACTGGGACCAGATGGCATTCACCCTAGGGTACTCCAAGAGCTAGCAGGGATCCTGGCAGGGCCACTGACTGACCTGTTCAATACCTAAAGATTCAAGAAAGTTTTATTTGTTTATTTATACAATCGGAAATACACCTTTGAGCTAAGACTAGCTCATTTACTGTACAAAGGTTTCTCGTCGAACTGTAATTACATACCAAATAGAGTGCAGCTCCAGTGGAGCCTTGTCACAGTGCGTTGCAGGCATTTTATCAGTGATTATAACCTCTAGGCATAAAAGTACATCATCATGTACAACATGTAATATATACACATTTTTAAATAGGCTCTACAATATCTTATTGGTCAGGCATTGACTGTTTAAAACTGTAGTGAGCAGGCTTTCTGTAGTTCTGTTGGGAATGAGAGCAGTCACATCTGGAGTCTGATGAGAGAACCCTTCTCAATCCTATCTGCAACTGGGTTATGTTATATGGGCTCATCAGAGTTTCAGGCATCTGATTTGGCCAGTGTGCTGTTCTGTGTGCAAATGAATGCTGGGCTTGGCAAGTTTTATGGAAGGGTACTGACAGCATATTCCTAGTCATGCCTCTTTTTTTTTAATTCAATATACTTTATTGGTTTTCAGTAGCACATGAACATGGGTAAAACATTAGTACCAGTACATCTGCAAAAAACATATAACAATCAAACGTACAACATAACAAAAACTACTACTAAGACATAATACTAACATACAACAGGAAATCCCCTCCCCCAGTCCCTCCTCCCCCTCCCAAAGCCCACATGTCAGAGTTGCTAGGAATTGAATGTTATAGAGAAAGATGTTCAGGGTTGCCAGAGGGATAGCAGAGTCAGGAGAGGCTCCCATAATGATTTGTAAACATCTAATCTATGCCGCATATTAGCAATGTGGTTCTCTAGTTGGATGGAGGTTAAGATCTCACGGTACCATTCCAAGGCCGAGAGCTGGGTTTCATCCTTATCCTTCCAATGCCTAAGTATAACTAGTTTGGCTGTGGCTGCTACTAGGATTAGGTGGGCTTTATGAGATTTAGGTGTGCCCTGCAGAAAGAGAGATAATAAACAGGATTCTGGAGTAAATAAGGGTTCCAAGGTATTTTGGATGGTATTCCAGAGTTTTTGGGCTTTCAAGCATTCCTACAACATGTGAAAAAGGGATCATATATTTTCCCCACATCTGTGGCAGAGGGGGAATATCAACTGCCCTATAGTATGTAATCTAATGGGAGTATAGTACAAGTTATACATAATGCTGAATTGGGTAAGCCTCAGCTTATCCTGTTTAATAGATCTATAAATAGTTTTCCAGACCTTACCACAGTAGACTGGATCATTTGGAAAGGAGATCATTTGTTTTCAGTAGTGGCAGACCCCTTTAGGGAGCGCAGGATCAAGGTCTTGCAGAAGCTTATGTACGCCAGAAACTGCATGTGGTTGCTTTGCCACCTTAAGCACAGCAAGCAAATCTTCCCGGTGTATAAATGTGCAGAGTTTGGGGCCTAAGAAGGCAAGGGCAGCCTGTCTTATTTGCCAGTACTTAAAAATGTCAATGTTGGTTAGTTGAACTTTTTTCTGCAATGAAAAGAACGGTAATATGGAGTTTCCATTGCAGAGATCCCCAAGCATACTATGTTGTAGTTGAGGGCAGAAAGAGGACGGGATTGTATGGTTACTTATCAGGAAATGGGGATTATTAAAAAGGGTTTGACTCAATGAGTTATACCAGTTAAGGGATAGGTGTATCTGTACTTGGTGTAGTGCTCAGAAGGACCATCCAATGGGGAATTTTTTGAGGCAGCGAGGGAGACAGGAGAGGAGTTGATACATGCGCACCCACAGGGAGCAACGGGCTTGTTTCACCGATGCCCCTTCAATTTCCACCCAAGTGGGAGTATTGGAGCTAGCCTGCTGTGTAAGAGAGCCACCTGTCCATCTAGCCAACTTGCTAATGTGCTGGGCCCCATAATAGGTAAAAAAGGATGGAAGAGCAAGGCCGCCCGCAGTTTAGATGTGGTAAACTTAGCATGTCCCTTTCTGACACCTTTGTTTTTCCATAAGAATTTATTAAGCATTCTCCACAGCTGACTAAACCAAGGTTTGGGGAGAAAGAGGCCTAACATATCCATTGGGTACAGGACTCATAGAAGGAGATTCATTTTGAGGATACTTAAGCATCCCCAGTGGGACATTGGCAGGGCACTCCATCTATCCAGGTCAGATTTGAGTGTGGAAATCAGCTTAGTGAGATTCTCCCTCATCATTGAAGGTACATCTCTGGTAACCTTAATCTCCAAGTAAGTCAAGGTATGAGGCATCCATGTAAAGCCCAGACCTGAAAGCTCAGCTCTCATGAGATGATGATTAAGAGGGAAAATCTGGGATTTTGAGAGGTTGAGTTTATAAGAGGAGACTTTAGAAAATAAACTCAGTTCATCAAGTAGGGCGAGCACTGTGGAGGTGGGGTTTTTCATTTGTAACAAGAGGTCATCTTCGAAAGTTGAGAGGAGGTATCTTTTACCTTCAATTTGGATACAAGTCAAACTAGTAGAGCTGACTAATCTGCAGATAAGGGGTTCCAAATAAAAATTAAACAGAAGAGGAGAGAGTGGGCAGACTTGGCGGGTCCAACATTGAAGGGGGAATGGTGCTGAGAGGAGACCATTGCACCATACTTTGGCCATGAAGCCAGAGAACAGTATCCGGACCCATTTAATGAAATCCTTGGGGGATCCCAAACCTGGCAAGGGTAGAGAATAGAAAATTCCAGGAGACTCTGTCTTAGGCTTTCTCAGCGAAGAGGGAGACCAAAGCTGATGGTACCTCAGACTCACACAACACTAGGATTAGGTACAAGAGTTTTCTCATATGGTCTGCTGAGGAGTGATCTGACATGAAACCAACCTGGTCATGCCCAATGACATCTCCCATGAGTGGAGCCACATGGGTAGCCAGCAGTTTTGCCAGAATTTTAACGTCTGAGTTCAGTAGAAAAACAGATCAATAATTGCCCGGAAACAAGGGAAGGTTTGGGAATTTGTTTTTAAAGTTTCTAAGAAAGATTGATCGCTCACCCCTTCATCAAACCAGAAGTTGTAGACCTCTATCAGGAACTGTGCCACTTGGGTTGTTCAGGAGACCATCCGATCCAGGGCCTTGTCAGGAGGTAGAAGTTTAATGACATGTTCTATCTCTGTAACCATGATTGGGGAACCTGGACCTGTGACTCGCTGGGGTGAGAGACTAGATAAAGTAACCAAATTCAGGTATTTAGAAATACTGGGAGCCCCAGGGGCAGGTGAGTCTTCAGTTGTAGAGAGGGTTTTGTAGTAGTTGCCAAAAATTGCAACTATATCTTTCGGATCAGAGGAAATATCCTCTTCAGGGGACTGGTGTAAACCAGGTATAAATCTGGCAGTTTCGGTTTGTCTAAGCCTAAGGTCCAGAAGTTCCCCTGCTCGTTCACCTGATTCTAGGTATCTCATTTTACTATGACATAAGGAGAGCTCTGCCTTTTGGGCCATTATGTCTGTGTATTGAGACTGGAGATGATGTAGCTTGGCCCATTCAGACTCAGGAGAAGCACAGTGCAGGGAGTGTTCAAGGTGCTTTATGTCTCCTAAAATAGAGTTCAGCTGAGTCTTGCCCTGCCTTGCATGTATGAATGGCAGATGGATATGATCCCCCAGAGCATGCATTTGAGCACGACCCAGATTAGAGCAATCCTAGCCACAGAGCCTTTATTGGTCTCTAGGAAAGAGGAAATAAAATTTTGAACATGTTCAATGAGAGAGGGCTTCTGTAACAGCTGCATGTTGAGGAGCCAAATGGTGTCCCTCTTAAGCCCTGGTCCTAGAAGGAAGGAGTTGCTAACTGGAGAATGGTTGAACAGGAACCTGGGATGGAGGTCTGCATCCAGGACCCCTGGGAGGGAGGCAGTACTAAGTAAAAAAATAGTCTATGAGAGATAAGGTTTTATGTGGTGGGGGAGAAGTACATGTATTGGCGTCCCATGGGGTTCAGAGTGCACCACATGTCCATTGTCTCTGTGCCTGTCATAAGATCTCATAGTGCTCTTTGGGCCAGGGAAAGGCCAACTTTTCTGCTATCTGAATGGTCAGCCTCAGATTGGGGTACTACATTCCAGTGAGCTCCAAGTATGGTGAACTTAGTGGGGGGTCAACTGCTATCACTGACATCAGGTCAATGAAAAACTGTGGGGTCCTCTACATTTGGGCCTTAAATATAGCTTAAAATTATGGGAAAGGACTCCAGTATTCCCTGGAGGATGATGTATCATCCCAATGCATCCCACGATTCCTGTGTCCTAATGAATGGAACTGATTTGGCCACCAAAATCGCTGTGCCCGCCATCTGGAGTAGGATCTGGACCCAAAGACCTGTCCCACTCAGAACCACTATAATAATAAGACATCTTCTCGCTTAAGGTGTGTCTTTTGTAGACAAACAAAGTGGGGCGTCAGTTTGTGGAGGTGTTTTAAAGCTATAGCTCATTTACAGATGTCCTGAGCCCCCTTAATATTCCAGCTAATAAAATTGTATTGACTACCCATAGTGTTTGTTCAGCCAAAAATTACGAGGTATGATTCCCTTCTTCCCTCTGATACTACACTGGATAAATGAAGATGCCACTGACATGCCAGACTTGCCCACCCCTCTCCCACCTTCAACCCAGAAAAGGTGGACAGTAAGAACCTGAACAATAACTCCGTCCCAAAATGAAAAGCAAACTTTATCCCCATGTCTTCTCCCACCCTCCCATATATAACACTCCCCCATCAAAGAACACCAACAAATAACAATTAACTCTGAATAAAAGAATACACAAACCTTCACTAAGAACTCCCCAGCTCTTTCTCTCTTCTACCCCTGTCCTATTGACTGAATCTCCATATGTCCTGGGACATGATTTAACCACACTGCCAAGAGTGTATACACCTACTCACCCCTGCCCACAATCAGTCGATTACCAGCAACAGGTTTTTAGTTTCTAAGGAATATGCAAGAACAAAGTGTCTGCAAAGAAGAGTCAATATATTTAGCCCCTAGCTATTCATAGAACAGGGGCAAGGTCCCATAGCTATAGGGGTCATTGGTGAGTTATTAGGTGGAGAATGATGCTCCCTAATACTCTAAGGTTCGGGGAGCAGACCCCCTATCTACAGGAGCCACTTCCTCTTGATATGGATAGTTCTAATTGAATGCCTCAATGTCATGAATCAAACCAAATTCTGGTAATTACCACCATATTTCAGCAGCTATTAAATAAAACATATAAAAGCACCTAACGCTCAAGGAGAATTAAGCAGTACAAGTAACAAGTTCAGAGGAAACATCCAAACATTTGATCAGGGAATAGACCAGACTTCTGGGCAAAACAAATGCAGTTCCGGGATTTTGGTTCAGTTTAACCAAGCTGTGCTTCTTAGCACCAAAGAAAAAAGATAAAAGGAAATAGCCAGTTATATGTCAGATGCTCAGACTGATTTGCGATATCCTCGAGTGTTCATTAGATGGCGTCTGTGCTCTTTGTAATCAGAAGAGAACTCAAAGTAAAGCAAGCTTTCTGGCTGTACGACAATAGAAAATCCCAGATAAAAGCAAATTCTTAGCCCTGTCAATCAGCTTGTCATAATGTCCCAACTAAAAGTCCTGGGCCAGTCACTAATCCACTGTCAAAGAAAACTCCTGTTAGTCTCTCGGGTGCCCAATACAGACTGAGATAAAATGCTCAGCTTCCTGAGTTAGCCTTTAGTCATGATGGAAGAGAACAAATCCATACCCATTCACTCTGATTAAGGCCATACGTGTATGAGGCTATAGGTGAGGGAGATCTTTTCTGATGTTGCCATATAATAAGCTGGTTGTTAATTCAAAGCAGTAAAGTTTATGGTTGCCACAAGTGCCAAAGTGGATCCTTGTAGTAATCAAGACCTCACTTGAAGAGATCTGGCAGCATATTCTTGAGGGCTACTGTCACCTGTTCTGCTGTATCAAAGGAGTGCCACTGATCTTTTACATAAACCTGGAGGAGGGCCGGATACTTGACCCTAAATTTAATGCCCTCTGCAATTATTTTAGTAACAACAGGTTGCAGCACCATTCTCTTCTGTCAGACAGTGTATGGCAGATCTTGAGCAATTCTAATTTTTTTACCCTCCCACTGGACCTTCTTGATATCCTTAATTGCTCCTAGAAAATGCTGTTTATCTAGGAAGTTCAAGAGTCAGAAAATGAGTGGTCTAAGGGGAGTGCCCTGTGGGGGAATTGGATGGAGGGCTCTGTGGGCTCACTCAATGATATAGGTAGGACCGATGAGATAAGGGCCTGCCACCTTCTCACATAGCTTTTGTACAAACAAGATCACATCCTGACCCTCCTCCTTTTCAGGCAGACCCAGGATTACTAAACTGTTTTTTCTGGACCTTCCTTTTAGGTCCTCCATCTTTTCCTCGATTTTCTTCACCCTGTGGCAAAGGGCACTTAGCTCTGGGTTGGTCATGTTGCGCCAGTTGTCTAGAGATGAGATTCTGGCCTCGTTGTCTCCTGTGCGGCTAACCAGCTGCTCAACAGTGGCCTTCATGGAGTGGAGATCTGACGACAGGTTGGTTAATATTTCTTTTAAGGAATTAAGGCCTTCCTGAAATTTGCCTTCAGTTAATGTGGCCTGGGCTGCTGGTGTTGATGATGTGGCAGATGGTTGCGCATTTGCCTACTTGCTTGATTGTCCCTCATCAGCGTTGTTGATGGCATGTGGCGTGGCAGAGAATCTTTAATTTCTGCCTCCATTCAAATAAAATTCCACAGTTTTACTAACTCCCCAATGAAATAAGGATGAAAGACTTGTAGAAGGCAAGTAAACTGTGTAAATCAGATGGCAAAATTAGCTTATTTTAGGCAGGGCTGCAGAAGCTCACTCAGCAAACATCTACCCCCAGACACAAATTTTTTATTCATCATTAAATACAGCTGAAGTACCTGATGAATGCAAACTTACTAAAGTAATTCCAATTTTTAAATCTGGTTCTAAAAAAGAGATTGGTAATTATCAACCAATTTATTTGACAACAGTGGTAGCAAAGATTTGTGAAGAAATGGTAGCTAAGTAGGCTAAGCAGTATATAAAAGAGCAAGGCATTTTGCATAGTACTCAGCCAGGTTTAGAGAAAGATATAGTACCCAAACTGCATTAATAAAAGTAACAGAGGATATTCAGATTGCAATGGATAATGGATTATTAACAGGTGCAATTATGATTGATTTGTCAAAAGTTTTTAATTCCTTAAATCATAGTATACTTATTGATAAATTGAAAAATATGGGATTTTCAGATAATGTTGCAGATTGGTTTTCCAATTACTTAAGGGGTAGGAAACAAAAAGTGTTTCTAAACACGTATTCTTCAGACTTTAGGCAAATAGGGCAGGAGTACATCAGGGATCAATACTGGGGCCCCTTTTATTTAAATTATATACAAATGATTTGGAATTTAAACAAGAAAAATTAATATATAATCAGTATGGTGATGATATTATTATGTCTGTTTCAGGAATGGATTCTTACTGCATACAACACACATTACAATTAGCATCTGATGACATACAGAATTATTATATTAAAAATAAATTGGTATTGAACACTACTAAAACCAAGGTAATATTATTTTGGCCAAAAAATAAAGATCTATATGTTAAAAAACACTTGGAAATAATAGTTAGAGATGGTTCTATATTACAGATGGTAAATGAGTACAAATATCTGGGGTTATGGATGGACATAAATTGTAAGTGGTCCATTCATATAGACAATTTGGTCAGGAGGTTAGTGCAACAATTGGGGATGTTGCATAGAATAAAAAATAATGTTTCAAAGAATACCAGGCTGCACGTGATTAACACAATCCTAGTGCCAGTGATTGATTATGCTTACATAATATATGGGGGCAGGAATAAAACTGATTTGAAAAAATTAGACAGCATATACAACAAAATGGCCAGGTATAATACAGGGGCACATAGACTTACACATCATTGTGAGTTGTATAGAAATGTAGAATGGGATCATTTGTATAATAGGATAAATCAACATATAACTAAAATTATGTATAAGTTCATTGAAAACAAATTACCTGAATACATTACCAAAGATCTAAAAATGAAACACCGAATTAAGGGTTTGAGATCAGCCCGGTATATAAAGTTTGAAGTGCCAAAGTGTTGGACAAAATGTGGGTGTGCAAAGCTGTTTCACTTGGGTCCAAAAACTTGGAATAATCTGCCTGTTGACATAAGATTTTATGGTGTTAAAATAAATTGGGCTAAGATTAGGCAGTGGTACCATAAACAAAGTGAGGAACCCCATGAATGCTGTATAGCATTGGAAAATGGATACATTTTTAATAGAAGGGTAATTGGTGGTTAGTGGGATGTGATTTAATAAGTGGAAATGTATTTATTAAGTAAATATATATCTGCATTCTTTGTACTTTTGTATGTCTTGAAAACATTTTCTCCCTATACTGTAACCAGATTATGCACTTTAGAAGGTGTCCCTTGAAAATGAATGTACTTGTGCAATCAATGGGACTGTTTTACCTTGTTCATTATACATGAATTAAATCATTACTACTACTACTACTACTTCACTCCTAGGCAGCCATCACGTGACCTCCCTAGTCATGCTTCTTGTTGCATACTGATTGTTGACAGGGCTCAGGAGATTTTGGCTTGCAGGGGGCAGACACCCATGAGCACCTTCTGTAGTTTGCATACTTGGTACTTGAGTTTATCATGCAGGGGAAGCCAGTCAGTTTGGGAGTACAGAGTATTGTTATTTCTGAGCCTATCAGCTCCAGTGATGATTCAACAGGCCTTATTCAGCACCAAACTAACCCTGCTAAAGACAGTGTCTGTGGCTGCCCCATAGACTGCCAGGCTATAGTCCAGCACCAGGAGGATTGAGCTGGATACCACAGTTCACTTAGCAGCTGTTGTGAGGTAGTGCCTATGTCTGTATACAGTACCTAGTTTTACTTGAGTTTAGCCTTACAATGGAATCAATTTGGGGGTCAAATGTGAGTGACTCTTCCAGGGTTACCCCAATGTACTCAAATGTGTTAATTTGCTCTAGGGTATTCCCTTTCCATTTGTGATGGTGGCAGGAGGACTTTTCTACTTGCATGGGGACCAGCAAAAAGCATGGAATTGGTTTTCTTATAGCTCAGCAGAAGTTTATTCTCACAGTACCATTTTTGAAGTGAACCGAAGCTCTGTTGAAGTTTAAGTGTCCATCAATATTTTTAGTAAATAGAAATGCCCTGCTTTAAAAAAGTTGTTTAATTCCCCAGGCAACTCTAGTTTAACTCTACAATCTCAAAATATTTTTGCCCCATGTACAAACCAAAGGCAGACCTGTTCAATACTTAGTTGTTTTATCAAGCTGTTAAGCATGACAATTGAAGTCTTCTAATAAATTTAACATATTCAAGTGGTTAGAATCATATCATACGTTTAGAATTCATGACTTAGCTTATACTTACATTTTTCTGTTGTTCTTTCAAATGGAATCACTGATCACCATTCATAAGCAGAAAGGTCTGATTGCTGTTTATATCAGCAAACTCTGTTGCTTCTAAATTGTAGTGTTTAAATGCTAATCCGTTTGAGTAATCAAATAGTTCATGGTCTTGCAGAACATGTATTTTCCTCTCCTAAACTGAGAAAAAGTTCTTATTTTGTGAGGCATCATAACTCTTACAATGGTGAAACTGTGAGCTCTGATATGCAAATTAGTTATGCAACTTGATTTTTGTCATGGCTCATCAAAGTCCTTTAGAGGTTCAGCAACTTCATGAACTTTGTGTTGATGAACAGTTCATGAATTTTGTTTGTGAACTGAGTTCAAGAAAGTTGGTGAACTTTGATGGATGTTCATAAACCATTCATGACCAATCATCAAAGTTCATAAATTGATGAACTTCATTTCACCTGTGATTGCCCAGAGTTTCACCCATTTTCTGCACACCAATTTCAGGGATGCAGAAATCAGGTAAATCCATCCATAAGTACAATGTACCGAAGAATAAAGCCTTGTGCTCCCAAATGGAGACTTCTTCAAATATTCAGGAGCCCCTGGGCTTGATAGGCCTGGAGTAACTGAGTTGCCACAGATGTTTCTGTTCTTGGGCCTACCTTGGTCCTGTCCAACTCTGGTTGGGGACTCAGATTAAAATCTTCCACCTAGAATTATAACCAGTTTATGCTGGGAGTGAATTGTGGGGAATGTTTAAGTAAAAGGCAATATCTAGAACATTCGGGACATAAACCGAACTGAGCACTGGATAAAGCCCCTGATATGTTCCTTCCACAATTACAAAACATCCCTCAGGGCCTGAAGTAGCCTTACATGCTCCAATCTAGAGGCCTCTGCAGACTAAAATCATTACCCCACATTGCTTCACAAATGTGGAACTATGATATATATTTCCCACGTACATATATCTCAGCCTGTCAGCCTCTGAAGTGTGAAGATGAGCCTCCAAAAACAACACCAAATCACAGGCCTTATAATAATTGGGTTTAGTAAGAATGTAACATTTCTTTTTGTGGTTTTTCAATTCATTTCAGTTATAGCCAATCAACTTCAGTCTATCATATGATTTCATGGTGTATACTCATGAGCCCAGTGAACAGGTAATAGAAAGGACCAGGGATTGAGACTTCCTTTCTTAACATCCCTGCCACCCCCCCCAAATGAACTAGGCATAGCAATAAATTTAACACAAAACTTTTTACACATAAAGACCCTGCAAAATAAGACATAATATCAGTAGTGAACTCAAATAAGAAAACTATGAGTGTCCCCAGCTGACCAAGGCAGGTCAGTTATTCTCCCAAACATAGAACATTTTCATTTCATTTCATTTTATTTGTTATTCTGGAAAAGCATGTGAGCAAAATTGCCCTTTTCATAAGCATCCAGTTTAAAAGAAAACACAAAATAATAAAACAAGAGACACTGTACATGAATCTAAGACAGAAAGTACATAAGGTATCAAGAGGTGGACAATTAAAAAACATATCAGATACATTCAGGAGTTATCCCATAGGAACAAATAAGTGCCATGGAGAAAATGCCAGAATGGGGAACTAGTGCTAAGAGGTTCAATTTTTTTCTTAAGTCAGAAAGCTGGCATTAAATTAGAGTGAAGAGTGTGTGAAAGTTGAGTGGTAGAGTAAGAAGTTTAGAGGAGAAGAAACGGAAAGACAGTCAGGCCATGAAATGGCTGCAAGAGGAGGTGAGGGACAGGTGCTTCTTTATGTTGTACTTAAAGGAGGAGGTGGAGGGACAAAGTCTGAGTTCAGGGGGAAGGAAGCTGAAGAGTTTGGGGCCCAGATAGGACACAGTTTTTTGGCGAAGGGAGGTGCGGCAGAGGGGGACAGAGAAAGAGACGGAGGAGGAGGACTGTCTAGTAGTCCTGAAGGGAGCCACTTTAGGGAAGAGGGTAATGATGCAGTCAGGGAGGAGATCACGGGAGAGTTTGTGGAAGAAGGTGGCAATTTTGCTAATAAGTCGGTTCTCAAGTGAAGGCCAGCTAGGGATTCTGTAAAAGTCGCAGTGTTGTGTACGTTTGGGAAGATCAAAGACAAAACGGATCATGTTGTGGTAGGGGATGCGAAGCCTATTTACATTTTTCAGGGAGAGGCAGGGGAAATAGACAAGAGCACCATAGTCAAACAAGGAGAGAAGGAAACTGGGTGATAGAAGGGACTTGGATTCTTTGCTAAGGAATTGCTTCATCCTGTGCAGCAGACCAAGTCTTTGGTGAGTACAAAGGTGCCAGTAGGCAATACACTCCCACAAATCCTGAAAGGACCTAAGACACAGTACCACAGCGGTTTCTCCCCATTAACCCACAATAATGCCCCAGCAAGTTACTTAGCATTGTTAAGATCAAAAGGAGTGGACTTTTGGTGACATCATCCATGGGTCAGGATGCTTGAGCTTGAGCTTTGTTTCCCCCACTAAGAAATCCACCTCAGTTCTCTGCAGAATTATGATCAAAATCAAAAATCAGCAAATCTGGAGAGAGAGGAACATGGGCTGTCAAAGAATGAAGCAAGCCAGCTGTCACCAATATACACATCGATTTGAGGCAGCATCAGATGTCATAAAAATTAGTCTGTCACCCTCGAGGTCTGTAGATGGCATGCTGTGCTCTGGAGTGGAGGATGAAGACAGCCACTTATGCTCCTGAACTTTGGATAGGTTGAATGTAGGAAACCTTATGAAATTTCTCCAACATACAGATACGAATGTTGCCGAAATTCATAAGGATTTCAAAAAGCTAGAACATCGAACTGCATAGTTTGAGGAAGTAGTCAATGAGCTCTATGAGGAGATGGCATGCACAGGCCACACTCTTATGTACGTTTGCCAGAGAGAGAGGGAATGAATCCACCAGGCTGAGGATGCAGAAACTTGAGCATTCAGAAGAAATATCCAGATCATTGGCATCCATGAAAATGCAGAAGGACCTGACTTGAATGCCATTTTGTTACCATGGTAGAGGAGGAGCTGAGCCTGGAGAACAAGGAGCTGATTGAAATAGAGAAGGTACACAGAGACCTTGGGCAGAAACTACCAGCGGGCAACCCCCCAGATTCATAGTCCTGAAGTTGCTCAATTTTCCTGTGAAGAAATTTATCCTCAAAGCTGCCTGGGGAAAAAAATGACAAACTATGTTGACAAGAGAGTTTGTGTGGATCAGGGCTATCCAACAGGCATGTTAAACAAAAGGAAAATGCTCCATAGAGTGATTAAACAACTAAAAGAAAGACAGATAAAAGTGCTGCACCTGGGGAAAAAAACAACCTAAACTATAGTGGCAAGAGAGTTAGGCTATTCAACAGGCATGTTACACAAGAGGAAAATGGCTAATGAAGTAATTAAACAACTGAAAGAAAAATAGATAAAAGTGCAAATACAGATGTGCTACCCTCCTAAGTTGGTAGTGCATTTGAAGTCAGGGGTGAAGGTGTATGATAATCTCTTGCAATCATAAAAAAAAACTCTTTTGAAGCGGGGCATAATGCATTCAGAGATGTACCTGGAGGAATATGAGAAGGAGCTGCAGCACACAGTCTGGCAGGTTCCACTGAGCCAGAAAGGGAAGCTGCACATTCAAATGTATGAGCCATCCAAGCAACTCCTGTCTGACTATCAAAAGAGTACTTGTGAGCATAGCGGTGGAAAAGGATGACTGAGATAGTCAATCACAGAGCTTTGGGATTAGATTTGCATGGCCGAGTGACTGAACAGCTACACTGCTGTGCTCTCCTGGGGGGGGATCATACTGTAGGTGAGGGAGTGGGGAGGGGTTTATGGATGTCATTTACCCACCATGATGCAGGTGACTAAATACTAAGATCCTGCCATTTTCTGTCCACCCCATTGCTGTTGCTTACTACCACTGCTCAACTAAGTGATATGGTCTCAGTGATGGGTGCAGGCATGCTGCATTGGTTCTGGGACTGCTCTCTGATCAGGTTACTAGAAGATGTAAAGGATTTACACCCTTGGACACTAATAACTATAAACTGAGCTGGACTTAACAACCACGGAGCAAAGGCACTTATGTTGGAGGGTCTTCTTTCCTCATCCTTGGTGTGTGTTCTCATCACTGATAGGTGGGGGGGGGGCAATGGGCCAGCTACCCTTACCAGCTGTTCTACATGAAGGGATGATAGTGTGCAACAACTGTGCATGTGTTCTTTGCTTTTTCATCTTACTGCTGTTATTTATTTATTTGATTTTGTTGACCGGGTAAGTCACACTAGACAGCCAAGTGCCTATTTTCAGGTGCGACCAGGGAGAGTTGCAAACTTAAGTAGGTAGGTACAGTGACAAATCAGTTTTACATACAGTGGGATAACAGGTAACGGAATAGAATGACAACCAGTAACAAGTCACAAACCCGGGGGGTGTTACAGGTGACCCGGAAGAGTTATAAGCAAGAGCATACACAAAACAATGAGTGAGTCAAGATTTACATATAATGGGAGAGCAGGCTAAACCAATATGGCACTCAAGGAGGAGATGGTACGCTTTAGAAAGATTTGGGTAGGTGGGTGACAGTCCTTAAAAGGGGTTGGGACAAGTGCACACAGGTTCAGTCATATGTTAAGCTGAATAAGTGCCTGCATGTGGAGGAGGGACCTAGGGAAGAGCTGACGAGGGGGGGAGGGCCTGGTGACCTTGTTCGGGAGGTAGGACGGGGGCAGCTGTTACTTGATCAGTGAACGAGAGAATAAGTGCGGTAGACCCTAGGGGGCGCAGAGACCCCCATGCCTTCATAGTGCAGAGGGCTATGAGGTGCATAGACAGGTGGAGGAGCCCTTCAGGAAGTTCCAAAGGGAAGTTTTAAAGCTTGGATGGGAAGGGGTGGACCGAGTAAGGGCTGGGAACGAATTCCATAGTTTAGGGGCATAGTTGGCAAAGGCCCGATCTCCCGCTTGGGTGGGTGTCCTAGGAACCAGACATGAATGGTTAATTGGCATTATGTTGTTTACCATAGTTGGGAGTTGGGGAGAGGGTGGACCTAGGGGAAGTTCTTGCTGCCTGCAAACCAGTGAGAGTGCACCTCAGAAGAGGAGGAGGTTCTGGAAGTGGGGAGATAGGATAGCTGGACCTCTTCCATGGCAGTGCATCCCTGATTGGTCACTGACCAAATGGAGAGAAGATCTCTTCATGTCTCCTTGAGGATAGTGTGCTCACATACTGGTGCACCTCTTAGAAGGAATATTTGACTTGTTGCCTCCATTTTTTCAGTGTTCCTTTTCTGTGGATTTTTGTCTGTCTGTCCTTGCCACACTTAACTGAATTACTAAATGCATATTTCTAACAGGGTATCAGCCACAGGCCTGGGAACTTTACCTAATGGGGAGGACCACACTGCTAAGTGCTCTTACTTCTATAAATAGAGAGCTTTAATGTGGTTTCTTATAATGTTAAGGGACTCTTATCTGTCATGAAAAGGGCTACGATTCTCCATAAGCTGGCCCCTCAACATTGATTTTGCGCTCTTGCAAGAATTACACCTGTCTGATCTGGAGCATCAAAAATTAAAAAGGAGATTGGTGAGATAGGTTTCTGCCTCATGCCATCCCTTCAGTAAGAAAGTATGGGGGTAGCAATTTTGGTAAAAGGGGGGCTTCATCTGAAAATCCAGGACCCTTTTTCTTGGGAGAGAGGAGAATGATGGTGGCATCATTTGAATGGAGTGGTTTGCTATTATAGCTAGAGAATGGTTATGCACCCCTCACACTGAAACTTTCCACCAAGGTTAACCATAAGCTAATGAACCTGCTCACAAAGGTTACCCTGGTGGGAGGAGACTGGAATATGGTAGAGAATCTCCAGTTAGACTGTATCACCAGATACCTAGTCCCCAGGTTCAGGGTGGTGCACACTATGATAAACCTTAGGCAAGAAGTGGGCCTGGTGTACCCATGGAGCGAAGTTAATCCACCAACTAAGGATTATACCCCCCATAACAGTCAGTCCAGAATTGACATATTTAATATCTTTAACCTCACATGCATTTGGTATCAGATATTAACATTTTCCCCAGAACAATTATGGACTTTGCCCCTATATACTTAAAATTACAGCTGAGACGGTAGCCCACAGATGCATTATGGCACCTCACTGCTAATTGGCTGGAAGATGTGACACTGGTGGCCCAGTGAAAAGATGAGCTAGAGCAATATCTAAGAAAAAATAGTGAGGGAGATACCAAACTAAAATATATTTGAGATGGGTTAAAGGCTGTTCTATGTGGATGGTTAATATCCTGTGCCTCAAACCAGAAAAAGATGATGGTCTTGTTTCTCAAAACTTGGCGCAAGCTGTACCAAAATCAACTTGCACCAATCACCTATACGCCACTGACCCTGAGCCCAGTTCTCTATCGGGCAGGGTCCCGCTGGCAAAGTCCCATGTCTTGCAGCAGCCCTAGCAATGTGCCAAACAGAGGGCACACCTGGGCAGGTTGCTGCAAGCCTGCATCAATGTTCATATGCAGCCCCAACCCCCCAAGCCCCAATCTCCCATATTCTTTCAAATATCCCTGGTAGTCCAGTATCCCCCCAAGTCCCTATCTCCCCTTAAATAAAAATACCCCTAGCAGTCCAGTGGCCCCCTCAATCCCCAATTTCCTGTTATATATAAAAATATCTTCAGTAGTCTAGTGGTCCCCCCAAGCCATGAGCTCCAGTTAAGTATAAACATATCTCCAGTAGTCCAGTGCCCCCCAAGCCCCAATCTCCTGTTAAATATAAAAAATATCCCAGGTAGTCCAGTCGTCATCCCCATGGCCCAATCTCCAGTAATAATAAACAAATAACCCTGGTGGTCTAGTGGACCACCTGAGCCCTGATCCCCCGTTATATCAAATTTTAGTATACCTGATGGTCTAGTGGACCCCCTCCACCCTTAGTGCCCTATCACGCTGTTCCCCTCAACCTATAACTGAGCTAGGGACTGGTACAGCCCATCACTCACCACCACAGCCAGCAGCCGACTAAGCTCTGAATGAGTGCATACTGTATATAGAACGCACTCAGAGATTGATAGCAGCTCTGCAGTAGAAGTAGGGCACTGCAGGGTGGGGGTCCATTAGCCTATCAGGGATAGTAAACTTTGATATAACAAGGGATCAGGGCTCAGGCGATCCACTAGATCACCAGGGTTATTTGATTTATTATTATGGGAGATCGGGGATTGGGGGGGACCACTAGACTACTGGAGATACTGGAGATATTTTTATATTTATGTATTTAATTTTTTTTTATCCTCTCTTTTATCTCCCTCCTGGATAGCCCACTATCTTGCTGAGCCCCTAGCACTGAACTCCCCACTTGCAGCACACCTCCTATATTCCCCCATGGCTTAATGGGGATCCCTCAACCCACCGACATGGATCCGGTTCTGGAGGTGCTTTCCATTCGTGGGAGTGGCACCTGTAGGGGTCAGCAATACTTCAGCCACCCAGGGCTTATCTTCTTATGCTTTTCCCCCCTACCTCCCAGAGATGGAGCAATGGATGTCAGTAATGGCCGAGCTGTGCACGCTTCCACCCACAGCATGCTGGCCGACTGCGCTGCCCCATCCATCAGTTACAGGACCCAGATGCTCTGACACCTGGCTGCTGCTAGGTGTCAGAGGTGTGCCAGCCTCCCTGTCCCTCCCTCCTTCCTTCCCTCCCTGGGAGAGGAGAGCTGTCCTCCAGAACCTCAATCCTCTCCCAACCCTGCTGATGCCCTGCTACTCACTCGCACTGCAAACACAGGTCACTGGCATGGCAGGAGATAAGGCATGATGCCTCAGTCCCCCATGCCACCAGGCCAGCTGATATTTTTATGTTTATTATGGGAGATTGAGGCTTGGGGGACCACTGGACAACTGTGGTATTTTTATATTTAACAAGAGATCAGGGTTTGGGGGGGCGATAGACTACCAGGGTTACTCTTATATTTATAATGGGGGATTGGGGCTGGGGCAGGGGACCATGGCACATAATGCCGCAAAGTGCTCAATTCACCTTTTCTAAGAACCCTTAGACCAGCACTGGCTGGTCGAAGGGTACTTAGAAATTTACCTTCTGGGTAAGTTTTGCGAATACCTATTGAGAAACTTTGGCAGCCTGCATCTGCTGCAAGCCCCTAATGACTTGTCGCAGCCCAATTTGTGGTGCACAGGCTGTGCAAGCCCCATTTGGTGCAGACAGCCTGCAGTAGACACTGGCTGCCATTGTGAATTGCTCCGGGTGCATCCTTTGGCACAAGGGGCACTTTGTTCCAGTCATGGCGACACAAGCCCCTTGGACTGCCCCAGGAGATTTTAGAATTGGGCGCCATGTCTTCTTACTCAAACAAGACTCCTGGCAGAACCTCCAGCTCTGGAAACTGACCACAAATATTCCAGAGATGCTGAAATTCTAGGAAAAATAAAGTGGATTAGGCAGGACTTGGAAAAATTAACAACCATGGTGGTCAAATAAGTATTACGGGAATGGCAGCAAACCATGAAGACTGCTGAAACATAATCTGCAAAAGCAGGCAGTAGAGTGCTTTATCCCAAAAACCAGATTGGTGATGGACCAGCAAATTTGGACCATGCCCAGGGGGTGACAGAGGAGTTTGAAAAATTCTACACAAAACTCTACATTAGGTAAGAGAGCATAGGTGAGCCAGCAAATATTAACTCTTTCCTAGAAACTGTCACCTTCCCTAGCTTAGATCATGATCAACTGATTGAGCTAGAGTGAGCTTTCACAGTGGAGGAAATAATCCAAGTAATTGAAACTTTAATAACAAAAAGTTCCCTGGGCCAGAAGATCTTGTTACTAAATTTTACAAGGCTCACCAGTAGGAGGTGGCCCCAGTTTTGGAATGTCCCAACAATCATTAACCATGAGCTGCAAAATTTTAACATGGAGCAGTGCAGGGACTGGGTTGGGCTAAGACCCGAGTATACAACTGGTTCCAAAAACAAAAGGGATGTCGCTGCACTCCATGAAGTAAAACAGTCATTGGTAACTTAGTTTCTTTGAATCCTGACCTTGCACCAATATTAAATAATGCCACTTAGCAAAAGGAAAATGCTGTCATCTTCCTTTTATTAGATAGTGGAATTCGTAGATAAAGCAGGGAATCAATTCTAATATCTTTCCAAAGAATGCATGCATCCAGTGCAGCAAATTACAGTTTAGTTAAAGTTTTACTTCATGGGGTGCAGGGGCATCCTTTTTACTTTTGGAACCAGCACCAGTTTGGGTCTAGTTATTTAACAAAATACATGAAGAAGGGAAATGCCAAGTTTCTGGCATTTGGCCATGATTACAGCACTCACTGAAGGGGGACAAGATCATTCTATGTGTGCAGCATTTAGGCCTATACGCCTCCTGAACCAAAATACCACAGTTTTTGCTAAGGTAATAGCTAACAGGATCCAGCAAATTGTGGGTGTGCTGGTACATGGGGATCAGATAGGGTTTATCCCTGGGAGACACATCCAGGACAATATCAGGAGACTACAGAATGTGATCTAGCATACCAAAGAGAGAGAAGACACCAAAATGGTCATTTCAGTGGATGTGGAGAAGGTATTTGATCACTTGAAGTGGGGTTTCCTAGAGTTAGTGCTAAACAAAATTGCCCTTGGAGGAGAATTTCTGAAATGGGTACTTGTCCTATACAGTACCCTATGGCCAGGAGTGTGATGCATGGTATCCTGTTCCAGGACTTCCTAATGCAGAGAGGCACCAGACCGGGGTGCCCTCTGTCACCTCTACTGGTTGCCCTAAGTATACAGCAGGGCAACCAAGAAATTAAAGTGGAAGGGGGAAAAGGTGAAGGTCTCACTTTACGCAGATGATACCTTATTGTATGTCCACACCCCGTATCTAATTTACCAAGGCTACTGGACAACTTACACATATTTAGGGCAGCTTTAGGGTTTAAATAAATACAGACAAAACAGAGGCTCCAGTACTCAGTGACAACAAAACCCATCCTTTGCAGAAACTTTGCCCTTTAAATGGGTAGGCAGCTGTTTCGGATAGCAGGAGGTACAAATAACCATGGAGGCTGATAAATTGCACAAGCTTCAATTACTGGCCCCTAGTCTAGGTGATCTAAAGTGACATATACAGGTGGTTGGTACTACCCTTATTTTTGTGGGGAGGGTAGAAGTCATCTGAATGAATGTTCTGCCACAACTGCTATTCCTTTTTCATGCCCTATCAATAGAATCACCCAATATTTTGAGGGCCACATTGACAAAGGTTGTCTCTAAATTTATATGGACTCATGGCAAACCAGGGCTGAGATGGAGCCTTTTAAAGCTAAGTTAAGGCAAGGGCAACTTGGGTGTCCCTGACTTCCGGTGGTACAACCTCACCTGCCAGGCAAGCACCATGTTGTCCCATGCTCGGGTGGGGGCTCAGGATAACTGGGTAGCACTGGTGGAGGTACAAGTAGGTGGAGATTTGCACAGAATGGGAGATTTTCTGTTCACATTCATGGATAAGGACACGATTAACCACACCCCAATCCCTAAGCAATGGTTTCCATGAGGCCATTGCTTAAGCAGTGGACTTGTCAGGAGGCAGCAGAGGTCTTAGCAAACTCACGCATATCAGATCATGCTCAGATTACACCTCAGGGAGGACAGATCCCACATTTCAAAGTGGGAACAGATAGGGCTGCACAGAGTAGGTCAGGTACTGTCCCAAAGGAGTATGAAAGCTTTTGTACAGCTCAAATAAGAATTTTATTTCACAGCATAGGACTTCTATTGCTACCTGCAGCTAAGAGTTTCCTTCAGTCTCCCCAAAGGAAGGCTTAGTGGCAGATCCCCCTGGTTGGACTACAGCAGGTTTTGGGGCATTGAATATCCCAACTTTACCAGGCAATAGGTGGGCCAGGAAAAGATGCTTAGAAAGAAAACAGAAACTAAGTGGCAGAAGAAGAAGAAGGAAATGGGGACTATTTTTATGGGAAAAGAGTGAAAGGAGGTGTGGGAGGTTACAGTCAAAGTGGCAGCTTCACGTGTGTGGGGGAACATAGGTGGAAAACGATAACATACTTTTTCAGATTGCCAGTGATTACAAAACATTTTGGTACCTCTTCAATGGACAGATATTGGTGGAGTTGTGATACACAGGCCCACCATATGCATGTATTTTGGGAGTACTCCAAGTTGGGCGGCTTTTGGGATGGGACTACTCAGGCCCTGAATTAGCTTTTTGAGACATTGATCCCAAACTCATTAAATATTTCATTCTGGGAGTCATGTCCCCAGGCCTTAAGGGAGAAAATTAAAAAAAAAATCAAAATTCTAAATAGCTATGCTGCCAAGGTGGTGACACAAAAGCAGCTTCAGGACACTACACCAGACTAGCGGTTATAGTTGGCAGTTTGTAAATAAGCTCCCGTGATAGAGTCCACCACAATGCATCTACATATCTAAAAGAAGAAACACACTGCAAGGTGGATGCCCTTTATACACTACCTAGGGCACCTCCCAGATATTTCAGTGTTGGAACAACTGTCTTGTTTGGCAGATTTCCCCTAGGATCTTTGCATTCCCACTGGTGTTATCAGGGTCGTAGCTACAAGGTTGCAGGTGGTGCAGTCGCACCAGGGCCCATAAGGTTTGAGGGGCCCAAATCATAATTGTAATGTTTATTCAAAACCAGGGGGGCCCTATAACATACCGATGCACCCAGACCCTCTTGGAATGTGCTACACTACTGGGTGTTATCCCACTAGGACCCCTTCCCCCCAGGATTGATGCCAGGCAGTTCAAGACACCCACCCCTACTGGAACCCATGAAACCCAAATGGCAGATTATTTCTGTAAATGTACAAAAGAAATGCAATCAGATAAATAATGAATGAATTGACAAAGTGTGGATTGGGTTATTTCTTCTTGCTTCTTTTCTCTGTTGACCCATTTGATACATGTATGTTGTATAGTTATATTTTCTTTACTTTGGCCTTCAGAAACGTGACTGTCATTGTAACACATGTTGTTGTACCTGTTGAGAAGAAATGCACTAGATATTAGTGTTCACTTTAAGTAATGGAGTGTGTTGTATGTTTGTAATTAAGAATGTTTTCAATAAACTTTTATTGCAAAGCAAAAAAGAACAGTTGGAGAAAAGACTAGCAATAATGTCACAGGAGCAAAAAAAAAAGGATATGACGACTCAAGTCCTATCACACAGTTTCTAGGAGTATGCAACATTTTGCTTCACAGCTGCAGCGTGCTCCAGTTTGGAGTAAGCAAATCCCTGCCTGTGGTAGTAGTCAGTTTCTGGGTCCCTCATCATTGGTAAATGTGCACAGTATATGGTTTAAGAGGGAGGGTATAGCCACTAGTCCGAGTTCTCCAGCATTAAACCCATCTGCATGTCAGCAGATCTGAATGGCACAAAAACACTATGGCATCCCCAATCAAAGAACAGGCACCACTGAAGCAGAGCACAGAAGCAGAAACCATGGTGTGTTAGAGTGCAATTACAACAAAAGCTCTACACTATGCAGCAAGTCAGGGGTACATATGGAGGAGGGAAATTAGGTGAACAGTGCAATGAACCACGTTAAATATCAGGAGATTACACTCCATTGCACACAACACAACCAGTGAGAAAAGGAATTACATATGATCAGATGCTGTACCCTTTATGTTTGAGTGATCAAACACTTGTAACACCTGTGAAGATTTATTTAAGTCCTATGGATCTGTATAAGCAAATGTTGGATGGTAGCAGTGATACAATCTATTTTACTGATTTAAATATGGACGGGGTGGTCCCTGCTGGGTTCAACCGGTAGAGATTTAGAATATCTTTATTACTTGTACAGCATAAACATACCTAATTTAGATTTTTCTTTCAAATATCCATTCTTTGGAAAAGGGACCCTGGAGCAGGATTGCTTTAATGCCTTTGGCCTCTGTGCAGTTCTAACTACTGGGGACAACAATCAGTATGACTTATATGTCTATGGGATAACTAAAGTGTACATGTTAAGAGATTTCCAGGGGCCAACCATGATCATAAACAGGACAGATATTTTACTACATAGGGCTATTTTAGCCTATTCTGATGGGTTGTATTGCTTCTATAACCCCATCAACAATTCATATCAAACATTTCTGAATGCCATAGCTCATGAAAATATAAAGATGAACACATTATCCTTTGAGACATTCTGTAGGCCTTCATGGCAAAAGATAAGTTACTACAGGAAAGAAAAACCGATGCAGACGGTTAACAACAGCACATTTTCACTTGAAATATCTCTATGTGTTATGAAGTCAAAGCAGTAGATAACAAGCATTTGTCAATGCCGAATGCTGACTTGCTGGCATTGGCATTGGTAGTGCAGAAGCTAGAAATGCAAAATAAGAATAGCAGTGAAGTATTGAAGTAATGCTAACACTCCCCCCCCCCACAGAGACTGAAAGGTGTTGGGAGTGTGGTTTTGGGTTGGCCTTAACACTGTCATCATTCCACCTCACCACACCATGGAGAAAGCGGCAGGTGTTGGGGTGTGCATTGGGGTCTTTGGCCTTTATGCTCACCCCATTCCATAAGGAAATAAGCTGAGATGGGTGCAATATAGGAGACTGGGGTGAACATTAATGTAACGGAACCCAAGGCACACCTCAATGCCTGTCAGTGGCTGTAGGGTGGGGAATTCTGCAAACATTATGGCCGAGGAACCCAAGTTACATCCCCAATGCCTGTCAGTCTCTACAGGGTGGGTGTATGGTTGGAAACCTTAATGCCCTGGGTGTTTGTTGGTATTTTCACTCCAGATTTTCAACAGTGGCTTTTTGGGACCCCACTTCATGAACAGTGGCGCTATCATTTCATTACTCAATCCTGAAAGGTGATTTTTCACAGCATCTGCGTCATTGGAAGCCACAGGTGTGGAAACACATTTCGTCAGGATGCGAAAAATGAGAGCTGTACTGTTCATGAGGAGGTATAAAAAAACTAGCAATGTTGAAAATCTGGAGAGACAATATGAAAAATTTGCAAACTCATGAGCGTGCTTAGATACTGCGCGACACACTCCCATAATGTGGTTATTTTTGGGATTTTTTTTTTAACCATATTTTCAACATGGGCATTTTGGGACCTCTCCTCATGAACAGTGGCACTGTGATTTTGTTACTCTGTCCCTAAAGTTGATTTCACACTGTGACCGTGCCCATTGTGCACCACTGGTGCAAAACCACATTTTGGACAGGATGTGAAAAATGGCAGCTTTACAGTTCATAAGGAGGTGTGAAAAAATGGCAATGTTGAAAATCTGAAGTGAAAATATTAACAAGTGTGTGTGGAAACTGCACAATGCACACTTGTAACACAGTCATTCTTCGGAATTTTTTCACCATATTTGCAACATAAGCTTTTTGGGAGCCCACCTCATGAACAGTGGCACTGCCATTTCGGTACTCCATCCTGAAAGGTAAGTCCACGCATTGACCACAAAATCACCTTTCGAGACCAAATAACAAAATGACAGTGGCTGATTTCATGAGGCGATGTGCCAAGAACCCCATGCTGAAAATTTGGAGCCACAGGTCTTGAAAATGGCTGAGATATCCACCTAAGTTGACCCCCCATTTATGCCATCATACAGCTTACCAGCATTTCTTCAGTTCACGGTCACCTTTGAAGAGTGCAGACATGTTCTCACTCCACCAAAGATCACCACGCCAACATCCAGAGGTAAGTATGGGGTGAAGGGGGTTGGGGAGGTGGAGTTTAAAGAGGGTGGGTGTGGGTTTGGGGATGGGGCACCACGGACAATGAGGGACCATTTTCTTGTTTTGCAGGGATAGAAAAACTTTGGGTGAAGGTTTCTGTTTTTACAGGTGACACAAAGACATTTGGGCACACTGGGGTGGGCTCCCAGTGTGCCACCTATTTTTTTGGGGGGGGTTACTGGAGCCAATGGGGATTGGACACCCCGTCTGCAAATAAAGTGTGTCTGTGTTGGAGGTACCTGATGCTGAGGGGGACCTGGCACCCCTGTTGGCAAACAAATAAAACTGAGGGGGGGGCATTATGCTGACGGGGACTGGGCACTCCCATAGGCAAACAAACTGAACTGGGAAGGGGGCATGCTAACAGGGGGATTGGGCACCCCCAAAGTTGGCTTTCTGGGGATAGCAAGAGGCAGACGGCAAGAGCCACCACCATGTTTATTGAAATGTTTCACCAGGAATGGCACACAATGGAGGCATGTCAGATCTGCTGCTGCAATGATGAGTCTGTCTCTTATTGCAGAGGTGGATTTCTTTCAAGTTGGTGGCACTCTTTGAAACTGCTGTCATTGACAGTATGCTTATTGGTTGTCGGCTGAGGGACACACCGGCTAAAGCATCCCCTGGATTTGCCACAATACTGACACATCTTTGCAAGTGCTAGTACTGTGCTATTGCCACAAAATTTTGCTTGAGCATGCACACAAGCCAATATAAAAATAGGGACATGATTGTGTGTAATCAGTCTTATAACACACCACAGGAACTTTGTAGTAAGCTTCTGGATCAAGAATTGTGTATAAATGTCACTACTAATGGTTATTATGAAGATGATCCCTTTATTGCCTGTACATGTAAGGAAATACATCTAATGTATTATGTGACTGTTGACATTAAATCCATACAAATGCTAGCTAAACCATGTGTGATCCAGAAGTGGAGTCAGGAAACTATGAATAGTGTGGTGCACAGCTGCAAGGTAAACAAATTAAAGCATAATGGGAATAACATGTATTTTTATGAACCAGTGGAAAAAATGTGTTATGCAATTGTTACCAGGGTTAAATGATTTTTGGGACTCATAGGCACGATTCTTGGTATCTATGAAACTCATGAATTAGTCCTGCAGGGATGCCCAGGACCAAGCATGATGTCTCGCAGATCTCCAGCAGAACTGTCCAGCATCACTCCCTGCCACCTGTCTGGCCTCCTGTCCGATACTCCTGGGCCTCTAAGTTCCTTTTTTGAGAACTCCTTCTGCATGTAAATCCTTTCTTCATCTCTGTCTCTTCCACTGACACTCATTTGTCATGGGCATCATTTCCCAGATGGGAAGGGTTAGTGATGGTGGGTCTGCTGCTTCACCTTTATCCTCCTCTTTTTCTAGGGTCCATGAGTCAGGGGAATATTAGTTCAGAGCTGGCATAGTGGCTTTCCAAGGCACAAGTACTGCATGGTTGAATGAGGGTTTGCACAGCTGTCCAGTCAGTATGTGACAACATAAAAGAAGTACTGGTCAAAATACCCAGAGGGTCTCTCTGGCACTGTTGACCCCACTCACCTGGTACTCAGACACTCCGGCAGTCTCTGTTACGCCAGTCTCTCCTTCTGGATGCACAGGGCTAGCATCTTCTGATGCCACAGCCACTCTACAAGTCACAGCCTGAGGCTGACCTCCTTTATCTCTGAAAGGTGGTCCAATCTCCTTAACATGCTTGTTCTTTGTTGTCTGGTAAACAACTTTACCATTTAACATTGTTTGCACACCACAGCAGCTTGACGCGGAACTTTTTCTAAAATTACTGGCATGTTGTTTTTATCTCTTGTTAAAATTCCTTACTGGCTCCCATGAATACAAAAAGTACCTGACCAGGAACCTCATGATGGTGAGTTTGAAGGTGGAGTTGGTTGCAGGTAGGGCCTTATCATGGATGTGGTCATAGGTCCATGGGTCAGCCTCTTTCTTCTTGGTGAGTGGGCACAAAGGCCTGGGGTGGTCTGCCAATGTGTTGGTCTCTGTGCTGGTGGTAATACTGTTGCAGCTGATGACTTGCTTCTGTGGTTGTCTGGTGTCAGTCAGAAGGGTCAGAAGACAATCTTAAGCTCCCTACTGGTGATGTGTGATCTGTTTAAGTCATGTGCTGCTGATTTAGTATCACTGGAACCTTCCTCAATCATCACTGGTCCTAGTCATCTCTGGTTACTGTCTCCTTTGCTGTCCTTGCAAGAATGCTCACACACAAGTGACAGGCATACTGGCTGCATTCTACCTCTGCCTATTTGTATGCAAGGATGGATTACATGTACTTGAGCACCAATCACTTGATGCAATGCAAATTAGATGGGTTCCAGTAATTCATCCTACAAATGTAAGACACATGTGCACTGCTCAATCACCTGCGAAAGTAAAATAGAAAATGAAACATTTTTTTTCTGTTTCTCTCAATCCCTTATCTCTGTATTACTTCTCCAACTTACACCAAATAACTGTAACATTGTGTGGTGGTCTCTGAGGCCCCCTGGGCACTCTGCTCTCAATATCTTGCATTTGCCAACTCCTGTTTGTAAGTCCCTACATGTAAGGCCAGGTTCGACCTTCCCCCCTCCCCATATCTAGGGGTACCAGTATTTCTTCTTATCCAGAGGAGGCCAGTGCATACATCCAGAAACCTACACTGCATTGACCTCCACAGTTCACACACTGCAATTCAACATGAATTTGTTGCTGTAAATTAGGGCGCCAGAAGCATGTCACCCACAGTGATCACTGCCCCACATTTGACCGCAACCCAGCTATGGCGACAAGGCACAGCAGGGGACAAGAGTTGTTTTTTGTAGGGGGCTTTGCCCCTGCACCTCCTTTACCAAATATAATCACCTCCAGGTCCAGGTATGAGTGGGACCGTAGGACAACAGTGTTGATGGTGAAAACATTGTGAGTGCAAGGAGCTGAAACATCCAGCATACCCCTTTCATTCATGACCTTTTCCTGTCACCTTAAATGTGGTGCTTTATTTGTGTAGCCCATCTAATGGTATAGCAACCATCACAAGCCTGGAAAATGGGAACTAGGGGCAACAGGAAATGCAGGGCCATCAATAATGAAGAGACCACACACAAAATAGAAGATCCATTCTTAGAGCTCAACTCAAAAAGTTTAGTAGTTTATTGAACCTTTCTAAAGATGTAACAGGTGTTCTCTTGGGCTGCTTTTCATTCATGGACCATTTTCCCAGATTACATATGGGGATGTCTCACACACTGTCATATTCTCATCTATACAGGAGAGTTACTGGTGCATTTTCTTCTACTGATTATATAAAATGCATTGTTACCAATTCCTGTCCTCTGAAAATTGAAGCCTTATGTAGAGCTTCAACCCACAGGCATGCTAGCATTCTCCCCAGCCAGGGAGAGACGCTACCCTCGTGGGCTACAATGCCTGTATTGTAATTCAGTGCCAGCTGGTGACACTATGTGTGGAACCTGAAACCTACTTATGGTTCCCAATAATTTCTGCATCAGTTGGACCATACTTTGTGTATGCCTCACTTGTGTCATGCAACCTTGGACATAGTGACCCACAAACCAGGCAACTTTACAATTTGCCTGGCCCACCCTATGTAGGACTTGCTGACCCTGACTTTTGCCAGGCACACCTGTACTGCCATTTAACCAATAAATTAACAAACTGCATGACTCTTGGAGGTACTCTCCAGATCCGGTGTTACTTTGGTACTTTATGTTACCTGAGCATTCATAGAGGTGGACAAGACAAAAGTACTGGACTTTAGGAGGGCTGACTTTGCCAAAATGGGTGAGTGCCTAAGGAATGCACTAGCAAATGGGCAGGAAGGAGGGGTGGAAGAACAATGGGGAATAATAAAAACTGCCATCACAGAGGTAACGAGCCTTTGTGTGAAGCAAATAAACAAAACAAGACGATGTAAGAAACCACTATAGTTCTCAAAGGAAGTGGCAGTGAAGGTTCAAGAGAAAATGAAAGCATTCAGGAAGTACAAGGAATCGCAGAAGGAGCAGGACAGAGAACTGTATCAGTTAAAGCAAAAGGAGGCTGGGAAGGCAGTCAGAACAGCAAAGGCCCAAACCGAGGAAAAGATAGCCAACTCAGTTAAGAAGGGGGATAAAACCTTTTATAGGTACATCAGGGAGCAAAGGAAGACCAAGGGAGGGATAGTGAGGCTTAATAAAGGGGAGAGAGGGTGGGCAGAGAGACTGTGAAAAGGCAGAGATACTAAACAAATATTTTGCTCAGTATTTACAAATGAAGAGGGGAGGTACATAAAACAAACAGTAGAAACACTCTGGATACAGAAGTTGATACCAGCCCATTTACAGAAGAAAGGGTTCTGAAAGAACTCTTAAAACTGAAGGTGGACAAAGCAATGGGGCCTGATGGGATTCATCCCAGAATTCTAAAAGAGCTAAGGGTAGAACTAGTGACACCACTGACTACCCTTTAACAAATCATGGGAGGATGGAGTGGTACCCGAGGACTGGAGGAGGGCAGATGTGATTCCCCTTCACAAAAGTGGGAGCAAGGCAGAAGCAGGAAACTACAGACCTGTTAGTTTAACCTCAGGGATAGGAAAAATGATGGAATCACTTCTGAAGGAAAGAATTGTCGAGTATCTAGAGGCCAGAGGGGCACAGGACCCTAGGCAGCATGGATTCACAGCGGGAAGGTCATGCCAGACAAATCTGATAGATTTCTTTGACTGGGTGACCAAAGTAGTAGATCAGGGAGGGGCTGTGGACATGGCCTACCTAGACTTTAGCAAGGCATTTGACACAGTCCCACACAAAAGATTAATATACAAGTTAGCCAGCCTGGGAGTGGGTCCCAAGATGACAGCCTGGGTAAAGACTTGGCTGGAGAATAGGACACAGAGAGTAATAGTAAATGGAGTCCACTCAGAAGAAAGGAGGGTTACTAGTGGGGTACTGCAGGGTTCAGTATTAGGACCGGTCCTCTTCAATGTCTTTATAAGCGACATTGCAGAAGGACTGGAAGGAAAAGTATGTCTCTTTGTAGATGACACTAAGATCTGCAACAGAGTTGATGCACAGGGTGGGGTGGAAAGGATAAGAAGGACTTGGCAAGGTTAGAGGAATGGTCAAATGTATGGCAGCTTAGATTCAATGCTAAGAAGTGCAAGGTAATGCACCTGGGAAACAAAAACCCAGTGGAAGAGTACACAATGGGGGGTGAGATACTAACAACAACAAAAATGGAAAGGGACCTGGGGTAGTCATATCAGATGACCTAAAGGTGGGCAAGCAATGTGAGAGGGCAGCAAGGAGGGCTGGAGGGATACTGGGATGCATAGGGAGAGGCATCACCAGTAGAAAACAGGAAGTTATTATCCCTCTGTACAGACAGCTGGTGAGACCCCATCTGGAGTACTGTGTGCAGTTCTGGAGACCCAGTCTCTGCAAAGACATAGACAGGATGGAAGCTGTCCAGAGGACGGCAACTAAAATGGTGCAGGGTCTGCACTGGAAGACATATGAAGAGAGACTTAAGGAGCTTAATATGTATAGCCTCGAGGAAAGGAGGGAGAGGGGGGACATGATAGAAACTTTCAAGTACCTCAAGGGAATCAACAAAGTCCAAGAGGGTAGCATCTTTCAAAAAAAGAGGTGTGCAAGAACAAGAGGGCACAATTTGAAGATAGAGGGGTGGCTTCAGAGGTAATTTAAGGAAGTATTTTTTCACAGAGAGGGTTGTGGATGCATTGAACGGCCTTCCAGAGGAGGTTGTGGAGTCAAAATCAGTGGTGGACTTCAAGCATTCATGGGACAGTCATAAGGCAATTCTGAGGGGTGGGGGTAAGAAGAAGTAGGCTTCTGGTTAACTAGGATCTGCAGCTTATCCAGTAGGTAGGGAAATGGGCAGACTGGGTGGGCCAAGCAGTCCTTATCTGCCGTCAAATTCTATGTTTCTATGTTTCTATGTTTCCTTGGCTACTGAACAGAAGCGGATTTACTGTATGTGATACCTAGTGACCTTCTTTGGGGGGGGGGACATCACTGCATCTTAGTGACTCTGTGGTGGGGATCAATTGGAATGTCCCCATTTGGCCAAGATTACTGGGATCTTCCCTCCTGGCTGCTGTTGAAGTGCCTCTTTCCAAACCAGAGGGCTGAGAAGAAGCAGACCTTCCTTGGAGCTTCTAAATCTTGCTTTCTCTTCCCTCCTCTCATCATTCGGTCTTGAGAAAGTTACCAACATCTCTATTGCTGACTAACCCCTTAAGACCACTAGGCCCAGTTAGCTTCCTGCCATTTTAGGCAAAAGAGGGAAGGGCCGAACCATGAATATCCATGCTCCAGCCCACATGGTAAACCAGATGGTGTAAAGTAACAGACAACCAGACACTGTCAGAAGCTGAGGCAAAGCAAGAAACAACTCTAAGGGAGCTGGTTAATGTTTAAAGTACATAGATACATAGACAGTGTCAGCAGATAAGGGCCTATTGCCCACCCAGTCTGCCCATTTGAGCTTGTAAGTTCAGTTTATGTTTTCCTAGAAGTCTGTTGCCCCTTACCCCTGACTTCCAGAATTCCTTTATGTCTATCCCATGCATTCTTAACTCCCGTGATTGTTTCAGCCCCCACCACTTCCTCTGGCAGGGTGTTCCACTTGTCCACCACCCGTTCTGAATCCTCTGAATCGTCCTCCCTCCAACTTCATCCCATGCCCTCTAGTCCTGGAACATCTTTTTCGCTTAAAAATAGTGCATTCCTGCACCGTGTTCCTCCCTGTGAGATACTTGTATGTCTCTATCATATCCCCTCTCTCCCTCCTCTCCTCCAGGGAGTACATGTTCAGTTCCTTCAACCTGTCTTCATAGGGACTTGTGATGCAATCCATGCACCATCTTTGTTGCCCTCCTCTGAACCTTCTCTACCCTGTCTATGTCCTTATGTAGGTATGGTCTCCAGAACTGTACACTGTACTCCAGGTGGGGCCTCACTAGTGTCTTGTATAGCGGAATTATGACCTCCTTTTCCTGCTGGAGATGCCCCTGCCTATACATCCCAGCATCCTATTTGCTTTACCTGCTGCCTTGTCACACTGTTTCCTACCTTGAGGTCATCAGAGATGATAACCCCAAGATCCCTTTCCTGCTTGGTGCATGCTATATCCTCACCCCCAACTGACATATTGTGCCAGGGTTTTGTGCCCCATATGCATTATCTTCACTTCTCTGCATTGAATTTCAACTGCCAAACCCCTGACCATTCTTCAAGTTTCTGCAGGTCCCTTCTCATTCTGTCTACACCCTCTGGTGTGTCTACTCTGTTTACAGAGCTTTGTGTCATCAGCTAACAGTGAAATTCTGCCTTCTAGGTCCTGTGCAATGTCACTGATGAAGATGTCGAATAGGACCGGTCCCAGCACTGATCCCTGTGGTACCCTACTGGTCACTCTTCCCTCTGTGGAATGACAGCTATTTACCACCACCCTCTGTGTCCTGCCACCCAGCCAGTTACCTACCCACCACACTATTGTCCTGCCCACACCCATATTCCCAGTTTGTGTAATAGTCTTCTATGTGGCACAGTGTCAAAGGCCTTGCTGAAGTCCAGATAGGCCATGTCCACCGCCTCCCCTGATCCACCTCCCTAGTCACCCAGTCAAAAATTCAATGAGGTTGGTCTGACATGACTCTCCCTGGTGAAACCATGCTGCCTTGGGTCCTGTAGTCCACTGACAACCAGATGTTCCACTAATCTCTCCTTCAGTAGTGCTTCCATGATCTTCCCCACTACCGAGGTGAGGCTGACTGGTCTGTAGTTCCCTGCTTCCTCTTTGTTCCCGCTTTGTATAAGGGGACTATATCTGCTGTCCTCCAGTCTTTGGGTACCTCCTGTTTCCAGTGATCGCTAAACAGGATAGCCAGAGGTTCAGCCACCACCTCTCTTAGTTCTTTAAGGACCCTGGGGTGCACCCCATCTTGCCCCATTGCTTTATCAACTCTTATTACTTCCAGTTCCTTCAGGACCCTTTCTCGTGTAAAGGGACTTGTGTCCATTTCTGCACCATTCTCACCCCTTGTACTCCCTTCAGACCCATTAACCTCCTCTTCCTCAGTAAAGACTGAGCAGAAATACCTGTTCAATATGTCAGCTTTACTGTTGTCATCCTCCACGTGGCCCCCATCCTCCCCCTTCAGTCTCACTATCCCTCCCTTTGTCTTTCTTTTTTCACTTATGTACCTGTAAAAGGTTTTGTCCCCTCTACCCACTGATTTTTCAATGTGTTCTTCTGTCTGAGCTTTGGCCTCCTTACTGACCTCCTGCCTCCCTTTGCTTCTCCTGGTACTTCTCCTATCCCTTCTGCCTGTGTCTTTTTGTATTGCCTGAATGCAATCTTTTTGCTTTCACTTTCTTTGCTACCTCTTTGGAAAACCATAATGGTCTCCTCTTCCTTTTCCTTTTGCTAACCTGCTTAATGTATGATTCTGTTGTTCTTGTAATCCCCATTTTAAATGCTGCCCACTGTTCCTCAACCCCTGATTCCTGTCCCATTCCCTTAATGCCTCTTTCAAGTATCTCCCATTTTCCCAAAGTCTGCCCCTAAAATCCAGGATACGTGTTTTGTGTGGTTTGGTTCTGCTCTTTCTGTGATTTCAAACCACAATGACTGGTGGTCACTGTTCCCCAGGTGCTCCCCACTGTTACCCCCATCACACTGTCCCTGTTTGTGAGCACAAGGTCCAGTATTGCCTTCTGCCGAGTTGGTTCCATGGCCAGTTGCTTGAGGAAGGCACCCTGAAGGGAGTCCAGGATAAATCTGCTCCTAGTTGATGCTGCTGCTGGGATGCTCCAGTCCACGTCTGGAATATTGAAGTCTCCAACAAGTACTACCTCACCTTTGTCTGCCATCCTTTGGATGGCTAGCATCAGCTCCCTATATGTTTCTTCCTCCTGGGCTGGTGGTCTGTAGACCACACCTGTGCAGATGGCTGTCCCCATTTTCCTTTTCAGCTTAACCCACAGTATCTCTCCCCCATTTTGTTCCTCCTGGATCTCTGTGGCCCTTATGTCATTTTTCACATACAGTGCCACCTCCTCCCTTCCTGCCTGCTCTGTCTCTTCTGAATATGTTGTAGCCAGGTATGGCCATCTCCCAGTCGTGGTTATCATTACACCAGGTTTCAGTGATGGCCACAATGTCCAGGTCTGACTGCACCATGACAGCCTCCAGATCTTCCATCTTGTTGCTAAGGCTCCTGGCATTTGCACACATGGCTTTCCATGATTTGACCTGCCTAGACTGTTTCGCTGTTCTACTCCAGCCCCTTCCTTGGTTGTCCTTTATCCCTGGTTCTCCTTGCAGTCTGCCCTTCTGCTGAATTTTGCCCGTTTTCTGCCTATCCACCTGTTGGGCACTAATCTCCATCTTTTGCACACTGCTTTGTAGAGATAGCCATTCCTCTGGTTCACTGGTTCCACTGCTAGCTGTGGGGGGTGAGCAAGTAGGTACCCTCCTTGCTGGCCTGCCACCCCCCTTTGCTAGTTTAAATGCTTGTCAATGTAGCATTTAAAATCATTGAGTGCTTGGATTCCCCTCCAGGATGGATGCAGGCCGTCAGGCTTGAACAAACCACCATCCCTCCAGATGGGTCCCCAGTCACCAATGAATCCAAACCCTTCCTCACAGCACCAGTTCTTCAACCATGAGTTAAAGTTCCTGGTGCATGCACTCCTATGCTCTCCCTTGCCTCTCGCAGGTAGTACTTCTGAGAAAGTGACAGAAGTAGCTACTTGCTTGAGACCCCTCCCAAATTTCCTAAACTCTTCCTGAACTTCCTTTGGCTCCCCATTTGCCAGGTCATTAGTACCTCGGTGGATAATGACATCCAGCTCACCTTCCCGTCTTGCCTTCCCAGTGATCCCCAGGATCTTCCTTCCCTCCTTCCATGCCGTGGCACCTGGTAGGCACCTCACCTCCCTGTCCTCCCCCTCCTGTGTTCCTAACTGGATCCCTCTTATGCTGGAGTCCCCCACCAGGATTCGCTTCCTCCTCCTCCTCTGGGGTCCACTGCTTTCCCTGCTGAGGTCACCTCCTTGGCTAACCTCCACATCCTTTCCTTCCACTTCTCTGTGTACCTCTAGTTGGTTGTCCTCGTTTGCCAGTGTGGCATATGAGTTCTTGAGTGGAATAGGATCTGGGATGTGCCTCTGCCTGACTGCTCTAACCTTCCCTGAACCCACTGTCATCCAAGTGCTCCTTGTTCTCGGCATCCTTTGAGGCAGTTGCATTGGACTGGGTGGTCTCTGGATAGGGTGATGGCACTCTGACCCAGTTTACTTCCGCTCTGAGTCTGCTACCTCATCCCGCAGTCCAGAGAGATGCATGCAGATAGGGCAGCACCTCAGTGTCCAGAAGGTCTGCCTGAATATGGCTGCCCCACAGCCACTGCATTGCACCACTCCCCACATTATACTGCAATTATACTGCTATTCCACTACTTGTCTGCTACTGAAGCTCTCCTAGTTCCCTTTTTATTAATTTACTGTCCTAAAAATCCTGCCACTGATCCTCAGATAATTTTCTTTAAAAAAAGTGCTTTCTATTAATCTGATTTGAGCTTAGGGGAAGAGAGAGGCTGGTTGCAGGGGTTTCCTACCAATACGCATAATCTTACACTTCTTGACATTGGAATTAAATTGCCACACATTAGACCACTTGTCTTGCCTTTTCAGATCTTTTCATGTCCCATTTTCCCTTCTCTGTGCTAACCCTCCCACAGATCTTAGTGTTGTTGGCAAAGAGACCCACCTTCTAATATATAGCTACTGCTATTGTGTGTAACCTATGAATATGTGAATAACATCTGTCACAGAACTGATTCCAGTGGCACCACAATAGTTACCCCCTGCCCCCCCAGTCATTCCTGATATCTACCACAAGATGAGAGCTTTCCCCAAACATATTTCTATCCATCTGGTTAATTTGTTCACTACCCCCAGGTGTTACAGTTCCATCCTTATGTGTGGTGCCAAGTTTAACGCTTTGCTGAAGTCCACGTATAGTACTTTAACTCATCCACTGCCTTTGTAATGCAATCCAAAAGTCAATTAGGTTAGTCCGGCACAATGTGCCTGCCACACACCCATGCTGCCATATGTCCTGTACTCCATTAACCTCCAAGACCTCCACTAGGAAATCCTTTGTGATGATTTCCAGCATCTTCCCTACTATTGTGGTCAGCCATACTAGCCCATAGTTTCCTGGTTCATCTCTCTCTCTCTCTCTCCACTCAAGGAGTGACACCACAGTAGTAACCCTCCAGTCCCCTGGTACCACCCCTGTTGCAGGATAAAGTTAAGCAGATCACCCAGTGGTGCCACCAGTGTCTACCTCATCACTCTCAACACCTGGTGCAAGCCATTGTGCTCCAGTAATGTATTTGATTTTACTTCCCTGAGGAACATCAGCTCTGTTGTTTAATTGCAAAATTTGACATGAGTGAAATTTGTTTAATCACTACAGTGTATTGTTATGTATATTTGTTTTGAAATAGTCCTATTTTGTTCCTTGCTTAGATCCCTTTATATTTCTGCCTTTTTCTCACCCAATATTCATTGTTTGATTACTTAGCAGTTCTGGAACCCTGTGATATCAGTTGAGCAAAAGACTGCAAAGAAGCAGGACCAATTGACATCAGATGAGCAATAGGAACACAATCACAGTTGCAGGTAAAAACAACTGGTTGTATCTAAAAAAAAAAGACCAGTGAAAAAAATCCCTTGGTTGGTAAAGTCACATGAATCCTACCTTAGATCAGGAGACAAATGTGCAAAATCTCCTGTGGACCTGCAGAGTCACAGGGTCTTTTATTCTCCAGGGTCACATGGAAATTTGGATTTGAATACTTAACTGCTGGCATTTAACTGGGCACTAGCAGTCAAGTGAGCACCATCCTTCCACATGGCACCACTATTCCTGCTCACTGTTGACTCCTGGGTTTAGTTCCTGCTAGCTTCCTTCCAAGTCCCCCATATTCTGAAGACAAATATTCTGCTTGGTGTTGTTTAAAAATAAAATAAAAAAGACTAGCAATATTTTAAAATCTCATGGAGCCTCCTGACTAAACAGAAGCTAATTCTAGAGCTTACATAAAGTGACACATATTTATCATGTCAGTGCCTTGAGGATACAAGAGGATGCAGATTTTCCTCTGCTGACCTTGATAGTCTTTGACCTGAACTACCAAACAGTGAGATTGATTTTACACACAGACTGTTTTTTGTCAGAGTTTATTTTGATAATTTTCAGTGAGTCAGGCCTTTTGTCATCTGTTCCCAGTCTTGTATGTGTCTTAGTGATTAGAGGGTACTTGGTTAACTCACCTCTATCTTTGCTCACTGTGTACAGCATTCCAGTGTGAGGAATTTATTTTTGGTGAGTTCAGTGCTTTTTATGCTTGTTTGGGCATATGCAAGAAATATTTTGTTACAATTAATGGCATTTTGGAGGTGTGTCAGTGGCTAACCAAATGTTGATCAAGCTGCACTGGGCTCTTCAGTGACAGACCAATGACCAGGCCAGCTGAGTAGGACACTGGTAACAGTTTGATGAGTGGAAATTTGGTGTAGTTGAAAAGACTGAAGCACTCCAATGAGACATAAGTTTGGTCCTTTCATTGCATAATGCCAGCCAGCAAGAGGCTGCGTGGCTTTATGAGTTTCTGTTGTAGCAGTTTGCTGACACAGCTGTCAGCAGACATACTCTCAGTATGACTAAACGTACTATAAAAAAGCAGACTTGGGGGGCAACAAAACAAAAGGGTCTGCTAGTGTGCTAAGCATGATGTCCTCTCCTTCACTGTTTATATTTTATGAGATGGAAGTATGCTTATAACAAGCTAAAAGAATGCCAACTGTAACTTGATGGGGGTGGTGGGACAGGTGCAGGCAGCAAACCATGACACATAGTTCCTCTCTTTGTTCTCTCTCTCTAATCTAGGTACCAAGAAGTAGACCTGAATTTGTATTGACAGTCTGGAGCTCAATCTCTGATTTGCTGCTTTCAGTAGGTGATAGCTCTGATTGGTCTATTAGAGCCCTTCAGCACTGCATTATTGGTCAGAAAGGCAAGGGGTGGTCATCCTGCTGCTGATTGGCTGTTTCATGAGTAGTGGGTCAGTCATTGGGAGGTGTTAATTACCAGCTCTTTCCATATCTCAGCACCACTTCCAGTCACTGTTTGTGAGGATCATGGCATGAAGAAGACTGTGGCATGTAGGCAGGTGGTGTTGGAGAAACTTGGAGTTGGAACCAGTACCAGAGAGGACTGAGCAGGATGAGTGGTTGAAGTGGGTGCAGACTACAATCGAACATCAGGAGGAAGAGAACAGATTCCAGACCAGAAGACAACAGAGCAGTGGCAACAGGAAGTAGCTGACTGAAAACAAGCAAGATGCCAAGGTTGGGAGCATAAAGCAGGAACAAGAAAGCAGCAGAAGAACTGTGGAAGAACCAATCCAAGTGGTGGCAGGCAGTGACAGCATGAGCCGTTCCAGAGGTAAGTTCCCCCATCCATGAATCCTCTCAGCAAATTCTACTGTTTAGCAAAATAAAGCAAATCCAATATTATTTATGAGCAAATTGGGTATGGTTCCTTTCAGGCACTGGCAGTGGAATGGGAGGTGGATGGGCTTCTCAGTGAGCACCACCCTTGTTGCTGTTTCCCATTGCTGTGCCACTTGTGTTTGCTTTCTCCATGTGAGTTGCAATGCTTCATGCAGTATATAGGGGACATCAGTTGTGCTGTGCCTCTGCCTTTTCGATATTGTATAAATGTCTGGATGTGTTCCAGTCAGTGGTCAGAGTTGCACGTTTCAGTGGAGAGGGTCACGACAAAACTGCTGATCTGCCAAAACAGGAAGAAATCCAGCCACTGCAGTTTCTGTTTCCCATTGCTGTGCCAATTTCTGTTTGCTTTCTCTATGTGAGCTGTGTCGCTCCATATAGAGGAGTTAAAAGTTGTACTCTGCCTCCACTTTTTAAATATTGCATAAATGTCTGGAGATATTCCTGCCATGGGTCTGAGTTGTGGTTTTCAGTAGGAAGGACAATTGCAAAGCTCTGGATCTGCAGAAATCAGAAAAAAAAAAGTCACTGCAGATCACGTTTTTCATTTGAAGCCAGTATAATGGATAGCAATAATCACACCTTAAAAAAGAGAATTTACTGTACATTTTAGAATGTTTTCTAAAGAAGGTCTTTATCTGATACAGCTTTAATGCATATTAAAAGGTATTATGTTTTGAATCATACTATATTCAAACTTATAAGGTTTCCCTAATCTCTACCCACTGCTTTTTATAGTGTGGCCTTGATTTCTTAATCCTGATTTGTTAGGCAAGGGTTTGAGACCATCCCATTCCTTACTTTGTGCTTGCATCCTAGATTTTGGAGGATAGTGGAATTCTCCTGTAGTATTTTTGATGAAGGGTGACAGAGGAACAGCAGTGCATAATGTGTGCAGAAAAAAACCCTGCTGGGTCTCTATCGTATTTATGCTGATCCCCAAAGAGCAAAACAACTTTCACTTTGCACACAAAAATACTTGCATTTTCTGTATCTGACATCAACATTTGCCTGTCCATTTCATCTATTTATTTAAATGCCAGAGCAGTGAACCCAATTCAGCACCCTGCTTCCATCACCAGCAAATCAATTCAGAGAAAAGTAGTATTGACCACAATGAGATAATATTGGCATTCCCTTGTATTGAGCCCCAGAGCAAACATGCTCCCACACCCACAACAACACTGAATAAACCCTTTAGAGCTGCAAGGAAACAGTTCTTAGCCATATGCACTGTGGAAATTAAATAAATGCACTGCATGTCACTTGCACTGTAACTCTAAATATTAATGTAATACAGCTCATATCTACCGCTGCAGCACTGACATTAAAACATAATTTACCTTTTCCATATCATTTGAAGTTCCACCTTCATGCACACATAATAACCTGTTGAAATTATTTTCCAAATATAAACTGTTTACTTGCCTATAATGTAAGTGCTGCTAGTGAGGCATTAGGAAAACAAGAGGTTTGGGGCTGTCATGGTAACCCCAAGCATGATCAAGTTACATGCTACAAACTGTGGAAGTGCCTGGAGGTCTTTCTGCTGCCAGCAACTGTCAGCTCGTCAAGTAGTGATAAGTCACCCAACACTGCTGCCCGACATTATTTATTTATTTATTAAAGATATCAGAATTACAATCCTTTGAGTCATAGACTCATTTCCAAAGGCTCCATGTCAAGAAACAATAAGTGAGAACAAAAAACAACAGAGTAATGCATTTACAGACCAATAATACAATAACGGATAACAACAGAAAACAGAGTGTAAGCATTTACAGAACAATAACACAGTGGAGTATAAACAGAGATGTGGTCAATACAAGTTGTTAGTTAAGCAGGTCCCTGCAACATAGGGACCAGTTATTGTCAAAGGTAAACAGAAGGTGCAGTCAAAAGAATTTTAGACTTTGTCACGCATATAAACAGGTCCAGGAGAACTACAGGCTGTGGTTTGCTTAATGTTATTCATAACTAGCTAATTACATTGGTAGCACCATAAGGAGAGAATATGGTCCTTGAGGGCTAACTTGGAGGATCCAATTTTGGAGATAGAAGTAATGGCATGGGGGAGTTCGTTGTACCATACTGGGGCTTCTTAAGGGAAGGACCTCTGAGCTAAGGAGGTCCTGACCCTTGGAATGGCCCATACCTGTTTGTTGGCAATGCGAGTGTTTACTGAGGTGTGAGATGAGAGGAGTGAGGCAATGACCCCCAAAGGGATAAGCCCCTGGTGGATTTTTTAGTGAAGAGGCACGTTTGATACAGTAACCTTTCATCCAGAGTAAGGACATTTGTATGGGCATACAAGGTACAGGTATGGGTACATTTATCTGCCCCAGAGAGGAGTCTTCATGCTTTGTTTATGGCCAGATGGATTTTGTTAAAGGCTGTGTGGTTAGCGGCTGAGTAAACGTAAGCCCATAGTCAACTAGTGAGAGGACTGATGAGGTAACAGCCAGATTAAGGGCTTTTGGAGGCAAGCAGCCTTGTGGCGATAAAGTAGGCCTATGCAGGCATTTATGGCTGATGCTAGATTGTTCATGTGGGAGTAGAAGGAGAGGATGGAGTCAAGAGTAAGGCCCAGGTATTTATACGTATGGACCTGTTCTAGTGGGAGGAGAGAGTGTGAAAGGATTTTTAGCTGCGCATTCCTGGTCTTGTTCTGTCGCTGGGTAAATAGCATAGTTTCTGTCTTTTTTATATTGACCACAAGTCTTCAGTCAATGAACTAGTTTTCATTCTGGTTGAATGCATGTTGGAGGGAGGATTGTAGGATGGCAGGGTCCGGGTGGGAGGCAAAAAGAACTGCATCATCGGTGTAAAGCAGTAGGTTACCAGGGCAGGATTTGGGCAAGGCATTTAGGTAGATGCTGAAAAGTAAGGGGCCCAGAATGGAGCCCTGAGGGACCCCAGAGCAGATTGGCAGGGTTGTAGAGAGGGTATTGTTTATCTTGACACATTGGGCTCTAGCAGGGAAGTAACTGGTAAACCAAGAAATGGGGCCTTGTGATAGTCCGATGTGGTGGAGCATATTTAAGAGCAGGGGGTGAGAGACCATGTCAAAGGCCTTAGACAGGTTGATGAAGATGGATCCTGCAAGGTGTTTATCCAGGGCTGAGTGAATAAAGTCTGAGAACTCAGTAAGGGCAGTAGTTGTACTGTGTCCAGATCTAAAGTCATGTTGCTCTCTGTATAGCAGGTTGTGTGCAAGCAAGTATTCGGTGAGTTGGGTGGCTATGATTTTTTTCTAGGGCTTTTAAGAGTGGGGGGAGGATGGAGATGGGACGGTAGTTACTGGGGGAGGTGTTATCACTACTTTTCAGAATCGGGGTGATTGTGGCCATCTTCTAGGCAGTCAGGAACTGCCCCAGACATAGGGAGCGATTAATAAGGTCAGTCAAGGGGGAGAGGACAGTATCTAGAACTAGGTGAAGAATTCTTATGTCAAAAGAATCTTGGCAGTAGACGGAGCCACTGAGTGTGTTTACAAGATAAGATCTTGCCTCACTCGTAGTGATGACCCTGAGGTGGAAGGGGGGGATGCTGGATGTTGGACTTGGAGGTTGCAGGAATGGGGTAGAAAAAGTTGTTTGGAAGTACTGCACTCAGGTCCGAGAAAGTAGAGTTAAGGCAGTCAGCAATAGCCAAAGAGTCAGTGATGGAGACATTGCTGATAGTTAAAAGGGGGGTGGTTGAGATTTACTGTTGAGTTCCTTAATGTTGTCCCAAAATAACCAAGCGTTCCCCCAGGAGGAGGCAAGGGTAGTCTTATAATAGTCTAATTTGGCTAGCCTTCTGTTCCAAGTGCACCTATTGTGTTCCTCCTTGTAGGCCTGCCTGTCTGCCTGTGAGCCAGAGGTGACTGCTTTATACCAGAGATCATCTCTGTGCTTCAGCTGTTGAAGTAGTGCAGGCATGTCCCAGGGGGAACTGTGTTTTTTGGATTGCACTTTTGAGAGTGGGGCATAGATATTGCATGTTTTATTGAACGATCAAGTGAAGTAATCAAGGGCTTCATCTATGGTAGGGGCCCGAGAAATAGGGGACCAATCCCAATGAGTCAGGTATTTCTTTAGCTTAGAGAGTCCTCCAGGTTGTAGTCGATGTTGAGCTGTATTGTTTGGTTGTGGTTAATGCAGGTGACATGACCAGGAAAAGAGGATGGGGGAATGATCCCTCAGGGAGTCAGAAAGGACCACAATGTCCGAGATTCTGAGGGGACGATTGGTAAGAAGGCCAAGCAGGGTGCTAGAGCCATTAGTTGGATTCATCCTGGTTCGTTGACTAACCAGTTGGGTCAGGTCCAAGGCAGCAAAGATGTCCTTGATAGGGGAAGCCAAACTGGCAAGCCAGATCACATTGAAGTCACCAACTATGAAGTATTCTGTTTTGAGGGTGGAAGCTGGAGATATAGTCAGCAATGGATTGTATAGCAAGAGCTGGTATTGTGGGGGAACATACGTAACAGTGATAGTTAACGGGGCTCTGGAGGGATCCGGGGTAAGTTCTATCGATAGGGCTTGAGCCCCATAGTCTAGTGGAGGTGCCAGAAGGGCTTGGCATAGGATGGAGTCCAGGACATAAACAGCACACTCACCACCTCGTTTGCCCACGCTATCAAATCTGTGTACGGAGAGGCCTGGGAAAGTAACTAAAGAGTCAGGTTTTTTTGGAGAGCCAGGTTTCTGTGAGGGCCAGAACATCTGGTTGATGTTGCAAAATCCAGCATTAAAGAGCCACCGTCTTTTTGAGCAGGCTGCAGACGTTCATTGCAGCTATTCTGATCCCTAGGTGTGAGAAACTTGGGGTGTGAGAGACAGGGCTCATGCTGGGATATACATTCCCAGACATAAGCAGTAGTAGAGCAAAAACTCTGAAGAGAGCAAGAGATCGCAGTCTGTTAGTCTGGGAGGGCTGCTACCTACATGAAGTGTGGATAGTACACGGAATGGCCAGAGTGAGGAGACTTGGGAAGGACAAGAAAGTAAGAAAGCAAGGTGGGTGGTGGTGGTACATGACAGCAGGAAGATAAGAGGGGGGATGGGGATGGATGTAGGGCAGAGGCATTGTTGGTGGTAGGTGGGCTGAGGGGGTAGGGGGTGTGAGACAACAGAACTTGAGGGGAGGACTGGAAGGTTCAAGGAAAAAAATTGTAAAAGTGATCAACAGTGGCCAGGGAAGGCCGAGTGAGCAAGGGTGCCTGACTAGAGGCAAGAAGAGGGCAGATACCAGATGCCGATACTGTATAAGGGGGGCATATTGTCACTCAACATTGTGGAGGTCTCTGTGGCACAGTGGTACGGTGCAGGACTTTGGTGTGGGACTTATGTATTGCTTTAAGAGGGTGGTGGTCCTGTGGAGCAGAAATAGTAGTTTTGGGGGGAGTAGCTCTCACTGTGGTAGGAGCTCCTCCTTCTCAGTGCGGACTGTGAGCCATCCACCTGTACCACTGTGCCAGCCCACAGCAACGTGAATAAATGCTTGTTTTCCTATTGGCTGGCAAGCAGCACTTACAGTACATCATAGGCAAATAAACAATTTATATTTGGAGAATAATTTTAGCAGGTTATTTATTATGTGCGCATTGAGGTGGGGCTTCAAATGATACAGAAAAAGTAAATGTGTATTTTTATGTTGTCACTTCAGTGGTAAGTATGAGCTCTATTTACATAGAAACATAGACATTGTCAGCAGATAAGGACCACCAGGCCCATCCAGTCTTCCCGTAGACCCTATACATTGTATGTGGCCACTCACCCTATGTGATCAATGGCTTTTCATCACTCCCTCCCCTTCCTTCCCCTCTCAAGGTTCCCTTGTGCTTGTCCCAGGCATGCTTAAACCCCTCCACTGTGCTTGCCCTCACTACCTCCAGTGGCAAACAATTCCAAGCATTAACTACCCTTTCTGTGTAGTAAAACTTCCTCACATTACCTCTTAATCTACCCCCCTCCAATTTCATATCGTGCCCCCTTGTTCTAGTACTTTTTCCTACATTGAAAAATGACCCCCACCTGCTCCATGTTAATGCCCTTGAGGTACTTAAAAGTTTCAATCATGTCCCCCTCCTCTCTCCTCTCCTCCAGTGAGTACATATTGAGGTCCCTTAGTCTCTCGTCATATGTTTTGTGCTGCAAGCCCTGCACCATTTTTGTCACCCTTCTCTGGATAGTCTCCACCTTGTTTATGCCATTGCACAGGTGTGGACTCCAGAACTGCCTGCAGTACTCCAGGTGAGGCTTTACCAATTTTTATACAATGGCATTAGTACCTCCTGCCTCCTGCTAGTGATACCCCTACCTATGCACCCCAGCATTTCATAATTATTAAGAGTTACAGTGCAAGTGACATGCACTGCATTTATTTAATTTTACAGTGCATGTGGCTAGTGGGAGGATGAACTGTGGCCATGTGGCTCTGTACCAACTGGTCAAGTAAAGTTGTAGGTGTGGGAGTCTGTTAACTCTGGGGCTCAGCACTGAAGATTATCAATATGAACACTTTGTTGGCCTCACTGCCTTTTTGTGAACTGATTGGATGTTGATGGAAGCAGATTGGTGAATTAGGTTCACGGCTCCGGCATTTAAATGGATCGATGAAATGAACAAGCAAGTGTTGATCTCGAGCACAGAGAAAGTAAATATTTTTGTGTGACAGTTGATAGTTGTTTTGCTGTGTAGAGGATCAGTAAACCACTACAGCTGTGTGGCATCTTTGTTTATTATAATCAAGCTCTAATCCATGTCTCTGTGGGGTTTGTGGAGCCACAGCATCTGTATAGGCTTCTGTCAGTGGCAGTGCATGTGTGTGAGTCTTTAAGGGTCACAGTGTGTGCTACCTATGCTCAACAACTAGACAGTAAATACAAGCAGGCAAACATTCAGCATTGACAAATGCTTGTTTAATGTTTGTGCTGTCCAGTTCTAGGTTTGGTTCTATAGTATATACAACCACGGAGGAATGTTAACTGACAACCCTCCCACATCTCACTGTGTATAACTCTGCCTGCGTGGACATTTTCTTGTGGGAGAGGGGAAGGCTTCTTTCTGAACACACACAGCTGTGTGCAAGGAATTTTTGAAGCTGTTGCAATACTCAGTGGGCTACCTTGATTCACTGAGTTGTGCATTGTGTATTTTCCAATTTCAGACCCAGTTCAGTATGTGAAGGAATGTGGCAGCTGACTGACTCCCTCCCTCCCTCCTACAGCTCACTTCTCATGACTTGTTAGTGCATGTACTGTGCTGTTTGAAAGGCCACTGCCTGCATGTGCATATCTTTTTATATGCAAGTTTTACTGCCGCGTAAGCAAAGCTCCACATACGTTATGCCATCATCTTAAAAGAGCACTGTGGAAGCATGTGATTGGATCGCTGTCCAATGTGCTTCCACAGTGGAGTGGCACAGTTTCCAGTGATTGTATTTATGCCCTTCCCCTCCGCCAGCCACATATATGCACCCATTTCATGGGCACTTCTTTTTCTTCTGTAAGTATGGAAGTGAAGGCCGCCATGTACAAGATGGCCACCGAGTCAGACTGTGCATGTGCAGTTCTGTCAACAACGTCATCTTGTGCATGGCATAATATGGCTGTGGTCCTAAAAGCTCTTTGAGTCTGATTTCACTGCAATGGTAGTCGTAAAAGCTCTCTGTGTCCGATCTCACTGCCATGCTCTCGTAGTGAGTGAAGCCAGATCCGGCACCATAGTGGTGGATAATTCCCCAAGACCTGTTTTCAACACCCAGAGATGACATCTTTATCTGGGATAAGGCAACTGTGTTAGAAGCTCTGGGTATCTGTTCTCTCCTTGCAACAACAGTAGTGCAGAAGATGTAAGTGCCCCAGCCATTCTCTTTATCAACAGATCTCCACCTTCTCTTAACCTCCTAGGCAGGGGTCTGGCTGAGCATACAGCACTTAAGTTATATTTTTATAATGGGACTATAGAATTCTATGACAGATTAGTGTGTGGACTTTTTAGAATGTTGTAGCTGCAATTCACATTTCAGTGCTTGGCTCAGACTGCATTCCTCTTCCTTTTTTTTTTTTTTTTTGTTGCACATACAGCAGTCCAGAGTTTCTTGCATAGCTCTCCGTGAAAGAGACTAATATAATATACAATGATAGGCCCTGGCTGCATACATCGATGGCTGGGAGGGTACTGGTGTTTGGGCTTGCCACAGGGTGTGAATGTTCATGGTCACCACAGCTGCATACATCTGTGGCCTGACTGTATGGATGTTTGGTACCACCAGGGGTCACACAGGTGCATGCATGTGTGACTGGTAGGGCAATGATACTTGGAGTCACTACAGCTGCATTCATCTGGGCCCAAGAGGGGGGTGATGTTCAGGGTCACCACAGCTGCATACATCTGTGGCCAGAAGGACACCGATGTTTGGGGTTGCTATAGCTGCATATATCTCTGGCTGGGAGGACTGATGTTTAGAGTCTCTACAGCTGCATACATCTGTGGCTGAGAGGATGAAGATGAGCACGTTACCACAGCTGCATACATCTATGGCTAGTAGTGGGTAAGGAGGTGGATGATCAGCTGATGCTTAGGGTGCAATTATCTAGCCTGGGGAGGTGGTACTGGTAGTAAGCAGCTGGTAATCAGAGCTCCACACCTCTGGCTGGGAAAGGGGGTGCAAGTGAGCAGCTGATAATCAGAGTTCCACATCTCTGGTGGGGGGATGTAAGTGAGTAGCTGATCACGGTTCTGCATCTCTGCCTTGGAGGTGGGAGTGCAGATGAGTAACTGAATATCAGAGTTCTACATCTCTGGCCCCGGGAGTGCAAGTGAGAAGCTGTGTGCACGGCAGACTCTGGTGGCACTCGTAAAAGCTCGGTGGAGCCGTACCAACTCTGACCAGAATTTGTTGTAGCTGTTGCTGTTCTCACTGGATCAGGCTTGACTCACAGAGGTACACTATGTGTACAACTACCCTAAATTCAATACTTTCTTCTGTCTTTGGACAAGAAGGGCAGTACGCCAACTTCCCCCTCCCAAAGCACTATTTGTATTTGATACAGTAGCTGCTACATTTGTTTCCTACAGATTGAGTGTGGTATGAAGTGTTACACAAGCAACTCCCAAATTTCTTGCAAGGTATAAAAAATTCCCACAGAAGGTCTTGGTTCAGCCAAAGCCTCAGCTTGGTTAGTTTATGCCTCATCCTAATTTACAGTATTGCTACAGTTCTAGGAGTGTTTATGTGTGACACTTGCTGTTTTAAGCTACAAGGCTAGCAGTCCTATTGTATTTATATAGCTGCCTGTTGTTACTTGATGTGATCAAAGAATGTGTGTGTACATCTGTTCAACCTTTACCACCCATCATGTTATTAACTCTCATAGTATTGCTATCCTCTGTCCTTTCCATGTCTATTACCACTCCCATCAATATCACCATTCAGACTCATGTTGCTACCAAGCCAAAATAATCTTTATCCACCATTCACGATGGGCTGCTCTCTCACAACCATATCTACTATTACTCCAACCACCTCTGTCTCCCTCCCCCCAGGCAAGCGCTCTCCATACTCCATACCTATGTCCAGAAAGATCTTCACCTGGCTGCTGGCTCACTCTGTTAACAGATTGCTCAACCTTCTATTGCTGAGTGGTGATATTGAGTACAACCCAGGCCCTGCCAAGCTTTATGTACCACCTGCTTCACCAGTTGGGTTGCACCAAGGCCTGCACATCTACCATGTTCATATTTGCAGCCTGCTACCAAACATAGACCTTGTTAGAGTTTGTGCTGCCCAGCCCTCACCCACATTGAATTAGTAATGATGCAGTGCAGCAACTTGCACAATATACTAATCAGTGCATAATTAACCTTTAGTTAATTATTCTAAAGTCACATATATGACCGTAGTAAATTATTCTATGGTCACATATGTCAAAAGGCTCTCCCCAGCCAGAATTAGGTAACTGAAGATATCTGTTGTGTTCTGTATACCTTTGTCTGAACATATTTTTACTATATGTTCCAATGTTCATGGGAAATTTGGAAACTCATGTTCAACTTCAAAAGTTTATTGATCAACAGTCCTTGTCATTGCAATGTGTGGCTCATTCTTCAGAGATCACATATAAAAACTTTTTATGCATTATGCCTAATAATACATTACAGTAATAATAAAAATCATAACTGTGTAATCATATTTTTCATAATATCTTTTACACAATACCAGCAAAACTTATTAAAATATGGCCATTTTAACCTCATAATGTCCTTACATAACTATTTAAACAACTTTAATTCTTATGGCTGTTATTGCCATTCAGTTCATCCTCTGTATTTATATGCAATGTTTTTCTTTTCCAGAATATTTAGGAGGGAAACCACAGATTCCAACATTTTTATACAGTAAGATTTCAGTAGGTGTGTAATCATGTATTTTGGTTCTAACGCCAAAGTATCCCAAATTTCCCCCAGAAATGTTTTTCTATATTTATCAGACAATGGACACAAACTAATTGGATGTACCAGATCATCAATATCTAGTTGACATTGGAACCCTGAATATATCTGCCAAACATTATAATAATCCATATAGTTTGATACACTTTTTAATAATTGACATACTGGGGAAAATAATATTCTGTTGTAGGTAACTTATTGTTTCCTCCATACGTGTTCTTGGAAGGCTGTGATCTCCCATTCCATATGCTTTTAATAAATAACTTATTAGTCTTTCTTGTATTGAGCATTCCAGTGGAACTTGTCCTAATTCAGCTCTAACTAGCATGGATGGTGTTCCATTTGGAAGCCCTAGCAAATCTGTATAAAACTTATTCAATATGTTTCCATATTTATTATGTTTTAAATCACCACCCACCATATTTCTGCCCCATATAATATTTGGCTCCTTATTTTTAAATTGATTAACTTTTTTGCATCCCCTTATTGAATTGCCCCTGTTTTTGTATGAAAAACTGCTCATGACTGGCAAAAAATATTTTTGTTTTAATTTCTACTTATTTCTGATGTTTACTCTAAGTTACATCATTTGTTACTATTATCCCCAGATAACAAAAACTGCTAACTACTTCTGTTTCCTTCTTATCGATGAAATATTTGTATTGTTTGTTATTGCATCTACTTAGCATGATTTTAGTTTTCGCATAATTTATCTGCAGATCTGCCCCCTTAAGTTTGGTATACAATTTTTGTAACATTCTTTTTACACTGATACAACTTGTGGACAAAAATACTACTGTATGTCATCTGTGTATGCTAGATATAGGCATGCACACTTACCTATCTGAGGTGTATGAAACTCTAATCATACATTTTTAGCAAAATGATGTTTAAATATAAATTAAAAATGATTTGGGATAAAGAACAGCCTTGTTTGACTCCTTTGTTTGTATTAAATTTCTTACCTTTATCTCACCTTGAATTACACGTAAGCTGTGCTGTTTTGGCCTTGTTTAGGATTTTTATTATGTTTAAAGGTTTTTTTTTATTCCAATCTTATCTAAAGCTTCCCACACTACAGTCCTATTAACACTACTGAACACTGCCTTTAAATCTATGAATGCACATTATAACTTGTTTTTTTAATAACTTTATATTTGTGCATTAAATGAACCAGTGAAAAATATTGATCTATTTTAGAATAATTGTCCTTAACGCCAGCTTGAGCTTCATCTAAACTATGACTTGCCTCAGTCCATTTTACTAATCCATTGTGAAGTATTTTTGTAGAGTTTTTTAGAGAACTGTCAATTAGGCTAATCGGTCTGTAACATTTGGGATCCCTTTTCTCTTCTTTTTTGAAAAGAGGTGCAATCATATTTTCTTTCCAGAAACTCTGTATCTTGCCTTTTGCAGTGATGTACTTAAATAGCTCATACAGAAAAGGAATCCAAATTTCTTTTGTTTTCCAAATTACGTCCATTGGCACTCCATCTAGGCCTGGAAGATTTGTAAGGTGCAGGAGCCTCCATTGAATGACATACTTCTTACATAGAAACATAGAAACATAGAATTTGACGGCAGATAAGGACCGCTTGGCCCACCCAGTCTGCCCATTTCCCTACCTGATGGATAAGCTGCAGGTCCTAGTTAACCAGTAGCCTACTTCTTCCTACCCCAACCCCCTAGAATTCTTCTATTGATAATTCATTTTCTAATTGAAGACATGGATCAGAATCCTTGCCCTTTTCTAGTTTATCAGTATAGTCTATTTTTTTATTGTGAAATAACTTTAGAAAATGCTGCACCCAGTTATTTGGTTCAATATTTGTATCTGGTTCCTCTAGATAATCACCCATGCCTTTTATCACAATCATCCAGAACCTTTTGGTGTCCCTTTACTCTGTTGTTTTTTCCACCTCTTACCACATATTGGGTCTGTAGTATCTGTTCTTATTTATGACAACATTATATTCCTTCCTCAATATGTTTAATTTTCTTTTATTATTTATATTAGGTTTATATTTTACTTCTCTTTGCTGTTTATTTGTCTCCGTGCTAAGCTGCAATCCTTGTTGAACCATACTGATCCTTTTTTCTTTTGCATTACCACCTCCTTTATTACAAATTCTGAAATTTGTCTCAGACTATTTTCAAAAGTTGTCAATACAGATTCATATCCTAATTCATCCATCTGTTCAATCTGATCAGTTAAAATTCCTCTGTCCTCTAGGGTGTTAATCAAATCATTGTTTTCTATCCTTTCTGAGGCAATGCAATTTATTTTTCTTTACTCCAATATGAGCCGCCATTACCTTCTTACTAAAGTAAATGAAATCCAATTTTATTTCTGTTTCCAGTGTGCAATGGAGGCTTTCAGTTCTACATTCCACCACCATGTCCATGCATGATGATATCATATTTATATTTGCCCAACCCTGATCAATAAATGACAAACCTTTTACCCCAATGCACAGTAAGTGAAATTGCCTAAATGATCAGAGTGCATTTGGCTATTCAGAAGGATAAAAGTTTTGTTCATTAACATATTATACTGTACATCCTCCTTCCACTTTTGTTTGATATTAAATCATTTGTATTTCTTTTAAGGATTATACTTGTTTTCTCATGTACTATTAGTAGTTTAGTTTGATCTTCTGTAACTTCTGATTGTAGTCCTCTGGCACTGAAGTCCCATAATAAAACTGCATGCAACATTTGTGTTCCTATCCATATGCTCATCAGTCAAAGACTCCACCTATACAAAAATATTCTTCCCTCCATAGTCACTATTTTCTGGGGGGCGATATATATTAATTATTGCAATCTCCTTTCCATTGGTTCTTATTTTAACCCCCACATATTGTCACTTATTATCTTGATTTCCTTGGTCGCTATATGTTTTTCTAGATTACAAAGGGTCAAGAGACCTCCTTTACAATGCTTTTTGAATTTTATGGCTGATTTCATATAGGATTTAAAACCATTAAGGTTAATATCTCCCTGCATCCAAGTTGTATGCATATGTATGAACTGGAATTTGTTTAAATATTCCATAAATTCTGGATCAGCCAATGTTTCCCTTAAACCTGACACATTCCATGACAATATTTTGATGGTATTTTCTTTAGGTTACACTTTCCACCAATCTGTGCATCAATCTGCGGCTTCCACCCTCTCTTTTCCCCTTATAGCTGTCAGAATTCTGCTTCTTGTTCAGATAGTTTGTTATATTTGTTAAAGGCTTCTAGCATGCATTCCAGTCTTGATGTAGTGAACACAGGTGTTATCTGGTGTTTTTTCTCAGAATTATATTGCACGTGTTCTTCATATACATATATTCTCAGGTTGTCTAGATGATTAATTTTGGATACTAACCATTCATACATTTTCCCCTCCTTCATCCATATAGAGATATGCCTTCATATTTCCCATCTGATCACCTTTTTGCTACCTTGGCAGCAAATAGTAAATTCCAGTAATACACTCAACATCTTCTCCAGTTTTGTGTGTATACAGCATTTCTTGTATTTTCATTATTCATCTAATTTTACCCAAAAATGGATGACAATCTTACATTTTCTTTCCCCCTTGTCCCCCACCCATTTTTATAAAATTCTAGAAAAAGCTCTTGTAGAGTTAACATTCCTTCCAATTCTACACCCTTTTTTTATTCCCATTTTTTTTTGTTTGTTACAGCCCTTAAAATAAAACAAAACTGGTCAGTAACTAGTAGTAATAGTTCAGAATTGTTCAATAGTCTTACAATACTTAAATGTTCTATCACATGTTTATTACAGTACCTTACAAAATGGCGGACAGTAGCTTTTTCAACATCATATTAAGTTTTCCTTCCATCTCTTCTGGTTAAATTCCCACTCTGAATAGTGGTAGGAAAACATCTGTTTCAACTGTTTTCTTTAGGAACCTTCAGAAGTTAATTATATTCCCTTTCTCTCCTGACTGTTTGGTATTCCCTTGTTTTTGTCTGTTGTACCAATCCTAATCTGGGCCCACATGATCTTATTTTTTTCTTCATCACCTTGTTCCTTCCCTTCCCTTTCTAATTCAGTCTGGATTGCATATTTGGCATTTGTCCTTTCTTTACTGTACACATTCCTATGTTTCCATTTCATTTGTGTACGTAATTCCCCTACCTTTTTGTTTTACCACTATTTTTGTTTAATGTTCCCTTTCCTTGTAACTTTACTTACTTTTCCCTTCTTCCTATTCCCTCCTTTCTTTTTTCGTGATTTTGCCTTGCTTATTAAGCATCACTTTAGAGTCCTCTTTTGTATTCAAACTTAAATAGCCACCTTCTTCCTGAGTCCTGCTCTTGATAGTATGAGAACAGAAATCTTGCCCACCCCTACTTCCTCCTTTTCTTCTTGTCTCTTCTCCCCTTCTTGTTGACATTTTTCTTCCTTTTTTTCCTGTACATTGATTCTTTTTACTGATTTCTGCTTTTTCCCATAGAATTGCATATTTCTTTCTGAAGTCCTTACATATGCTTTCTTCTCTCAGATTCTCCTGTGGTAACATAATTAATTCTTGATTATCACCATGTCTTCTTTAATAAGTATACTTCTGTTTTCCATCTTTGCTAGTTCTGCATTTTGCATCCCTTCATTATTGTTAGCAATTTCACTAAGAATAGAGGTTAGCTCCTTTTCCTTTTTTGCTTTCTTCTTCATTCCATGTATTTTTCCTTTTGTTTGTCCAGTTTTTCATTTTGTTTAATACTCTTAGTATTAGCTGCTTTAGTGAGCTGAGACATTTAATTGCTATTGACTCAGTGATTCTCTTATTTATTTCCCCAGTCCTGATTATCTCCCCAGTCTTTGCCATCATAGGCATTATTCCTCACCTTTATTTTTTCCATAATTTGAATGCTTGCAATAACTGTACTTAACCTCTTCACAGCTGCACTCATGTTCTATGCTGTTATACACTATTACACACAAGAAACAGTTAAAATGTCTCTCTCTCTCTCTGTATATATATATATATATATATATATATATATATATATTTAAAATTCTACTGATAGAAATTCATTAATGATACTCTGGTACTGTAAAAACCAAAAATTGTGTACAGTCTTAGCAGGATTGCCAGCATACTTAATGTTTTCTTGGCTGCTCTTTACTTAGCAAACTGTAGTGAAGTAGTAGGAGACTGGGGCCTTACCTTTCATTTCCCCTTCCAACCAAATCATGCTAATTTCTGCAAAGTCATTCTTTATTTCCCTCCAGACCTTCCCATTCATGGGGCTTTCACAGTCTTGTCTGCCCTGTTCTCCACTTGGCCCAGTGACCACTTGCCTTCTGTCCTGAGGCTGTAACTCAATAATTGTTTCATAAATTATTTCCCCTTATTTCCTCCTATTTTGGCTAATCTTGCTATCTTCTTCCTCGCTATCAACTATTGTTGTTGTTAAGCTGCTTGACTGCTCATTTGCTCTTCTCTCCCTTTAATGCTGCATGGTTGCAAAGCTGATTCCTTGGAAACGCAATAAAAACTTTGCAAAAAAAAATCATAAGTCATACACAGGTACTGCACATTTACTACTGAGTTGATCTGTTTTGTATCTCTTCTTAACCTTGGCTGAGAGTGTTGGCAAGTTTTAAGTTGCTGTGTTGCCTTTAAGTGTATCCTCCCCCAAGGAATGTTAATTTTATTTACTTGATTGTGTTCCACATTAGAGGTGGGGGGCAGTAGGATATAGATCAAAGGAGTTGGAAGAAGCAGCAATTCCAGCATTTTTTTTAGTTGGGGGAGATGGAGAAAGTGCCAATGTCATCCAAGAATGGGACTGGTGGTTTACCTTTTTACGTGTTTAGTGCATAATTCCTCTCTGTTGCCATTAGTGTGCCCTTTGCTGTAGCTCTGCTCCTTGGTGCAAGGCCTCTAATGCCTGTGAGCAGTAGCCACATCACACTAAAAGAGCATAAGAGATCAAGAGACCAGAATAGAGGGAAATAACAGCAATTCCAGCATGTTTGCATGTTCAGAGATGGGGAGAAATATTGGAAACAGGCTGTTTGGTGGCCATTGAAACAGAGGGCTAAGGGAAAGAAAGTTGCATTGCATTGTGGGGGGAAGGTACCCAAGGGCATTGGCTGCCCAGCATCATCAAAATGACAACATCTAGGACACTAACAAGAGTGGTACAGCCGCTATCAAAAAAGCATGTTTTCCAGTCTAGACCTGTATCCTCAGGCAGATCAATTATCATTTGCTTTTGGCTCCCATCATATTTCTAGCCACCACATTGACTGAGAGCCTGACACACCTGCAGAACTTACTTTCTCCACTAACTCCATCCTGATATGTTTGACTTGCATTCTACAATCAAACATTAAAAGTTAACAAAGTCAGCCCATTGGTGCAGTGATAGTGATAGTGCTACTGCTTGCAAAGCCAGTGATCTGGGTTCAGGAGTCAGGCTGGGTCATCAGGGACTGACCAGGGTTAGGAGTGATGAGAATCCTAGTGAATAATCCTTTCCTCTGAGTGGGAGAGTGCAAGCTTCCTGACTAATAAATAGCCCCATTAATGGCCACAGAAGGAGGAGCTGTGGAAACGGAGACTCAAAGGAGGGGAGTACATTTTTTTTAGTCTTTGGTAACCTGGTAAGGCCCACAGGGCACAAGTGCCTTTTTCAGCTGTGACCTGGGAGCACTGGGCAGTTAAGTGACTTGCTCAGAGTCATACAGTATGCAAGTGGAGGCTGTGAGAATCAAACCCTGGTCTGGTATGCTGGATATACCAAGCTCGTTCACATCTTATTACTCTAACCTCTAGGCTATACTGACAGCCCAACTACATCTCCAAATACACAAAGTTGATCTGCTTGACAGCCAGAAATGTGCCTTTTATGACCACATTCTGGGTCTTCCCAGCCAGCCAACTCTCAATCAAACCTGCCAGTCATTCTGCTATCCACAGGATCCTCAACTTCCTAATCAGTGTCTGATATGTAGCAGTGAAAATGGCTGTACTGATACCCAGGTAATGGACATCCAATGCATTCCCCTTTTTCACCCCCTGAGTCACTGATTTAAAGAAATCTATCAAATTTGTTTAATGTGACCATCCATACAGCTCCAGGAAATCCCCTAAATACTCTTTAATTATAAAATAGGGTCTCTAAAACCACTAATCTTAGTGGTCAGTTGGGATCTTTATCTATGAGTAAATCCCAGCACAACCCACTGGTAAAGTTCCAGCCATATGAACTGACCAGCACACAAAATAAAAATCACTATGTCCTTTTCTCCTCTGTTTGCTGCCATCTTGGTACTTAAAATGATGATTTCAAACTTCTGAAGTTTGACAGGAAATGTTCCCAAACAACTCTACTACCTCCTTTATAAAGCTTACAAAGCACACAACAAAGCAAAAGCATGCTATGCCTGTTTTCAAACATTGTATGAGAAAATTGTCAGCGGCCCAAACTGTACCTGCTGAAACCACTCACTCCTTCTGCCTGACACCCGACTTCCAACACAAGCAATTTCTCCCACTAGAAAAACAACATTTTGTCAGAGCTAGCCACTGATTAGTTTCCTACTGTAGCTACTTCTTTCTGGCATCGAGCACTGGGGAACACTTGAAAACAGCACATACCTCAGGGCCAGCACAACTGCAGGAGCAGGAAGCAGGGGTGTAGCCAGGAATTTTAAACTTGCACTGAAAACTGATGCACTGTTGCCCCCCCCCCATTATGTAAACAAACCAAAATATGCACTGGCATGCCACACCAACAATAGGCCTGCTCCCCCCCCCCATTTGCCATGTCTGAGTTCAAGTAATCAGATTCTTCCTGTAATCCTCCTTCCTGTGTTTTTCTGCCTGCCTGATAAGTTGTTCTTGTTTACGTATTTGGCTAGTGGCATCAGTGCCCCATAGTGAACAACAAAGGCAAAAGGGCTCAGTGCGACACAGGCACAGTGTGACTCACAATGTCCTTGCTTTCTTCTTTTTGATGCCCATGCCTGATTTGTTGCCCCACCTTATTTTTTTACTGTACTCTGCTGAGTACAGTGCGTATGCCTGCTGACACACCTGGCAGGAGGTGAGCAACACGATCGCCAGGTGGATGAATAGCAAGCTTTCAGCTACTTCCTCATGCTGCAGCTCCCGTTTGCAGCACAATATAAATAACACAATACTAAATTCCTTCTTTTGCAACTATAAAACCAATTTTAACATACAAAATATTGTTGATGCTGTTGAGTAAAGTGAAAACATAACAAAAAAGATCATGGGGCAGGGGGATAAAATGACTTCTCACTCCATTAATCTACCTAGCAACAATTAATTTTTGTATGTAGGGAGGAAGGATATTTTAATAAAAATAAATAACAAATACTATAAACAGAACATTTTCACAACTTTTTTTAATGCTTAACTTTTTCCCATTGCATAATTGCAACACTCCATTTCAGGATGTGGGTTATGCTGGGATTTGACTACAGTGATGCCAGCAATTGAATAGGTGCTCCAGTGCCCTGCCAAATCCTGAGCTTCCTCCTTTGGCATAGTGAGCTACAAACAGTCCAGCATCTGGGATTTATTGACATTCATGTCCTTCAGGACTTTATGACTCTTGTTTCATTGGTCTGCCCCACACCAATTTTTGCTTCACTTCACGCATGAACATGACTCCAATCTCAGATAACATTCCCCTGTTTTCACTATGAAGATTAAGCTGTAAACTTTATTCAGAATGTATGCCTTCTAAGGCTGCCCCACTGCTTTGGAAGGCTGAGGTGCTCAGTGCCTCACCTCTTGCTATGCTGATGAGTCAGGTTCAGAAACAGACATGGGTCATTTGGGGGCAAGCTGGGTGAGGGAGGATGGAGCATCCATAAGACTGCTCTCCTTCCTTAGAGTGTGGGGCCACTGTGGCATGCTGCTTGGCTGCTACTTAGAGGTATCCATGTGGCAGAACATGCAACCATGCACAGAGGGAAGGGACTCCACATTCAGCTCACAGGGGATGTATCAGTGGCGGCAGAGCTCATACATTGTCCCCACTGCACATCTGTGGGCCCAGGGTCAAAAATTGGCAGAAAAACCCCAACAGCAGGATGACAACCAACCTCTCGCAGGTCTGCAACAGCGACCAGGCACCCCTCACAGGTCCTACGGCAAGGACACAAGAGAAGATAAGTCCTAAAAAAGCTGAATGATGGGGTTGGGTGGGTCATCCTGAGTGGAGCTGCTAGGTAGAAACAGAAGGACAAGCACATGTATAAAGAGGTAACCCGTGAGGTGGGATCATGAGGAAGGGTACCGTCCATAACGGCAGCTCCTTCCTGGTGCAATCCCTCATGGTGATGGGAGGGTAGGTGACCAGATAAGGGGGTGGGTGAACTGGGTGAGGAGATGTGGGTATGTGTACGTGCGCACTGGGGGGGGCGAGCATGGTGAGTGTGGGCTGGGAGGGGGCGGAGAGGCTGTAGGGGGTAGTGCTGCAGTGGATGGCTGAGCTGTGTTGTGGCATTGGGGGTTGGCTAGTGGTTGGGGTGGGTGAGGTACCAGGTGCTGGTCTGGGTGCTGGTGCTATTTTATTGTGCCTGGCCTGAACCTTTATTTTTTAATGCTTTCACACCCCCGATATGCACCCCCACGGAGTTGAGAATCCTTAGGTAGGGGGGTACGGGGTGAAGCACCCCACGAGGGTGGATCTGAGGGGCACAGCCCCCCACAGAAAGTAGTAAAAAAATCTCCTGGCACCATTGTCCTGTGCACCGGGTTTGTCAGAGTGCCGAAAATCTTTTCAGTACTCTGACTGTGCAATAACAGTGATCGCTTTTAGGCATTTCCTGCTATCACATAGACCCATATAAAGAATGTATGCCTCCTTGGTGTCACCCTCCACTGATACAAACTTGATTGCTTTCCCTATACCCCTTTACACATCATTTTCTCATTTGTGTAGTGGATGGAGGATTTTGTTGTTTCTCTTGACTGCCTTCCCTACTGTCAGTTTAGTGTCTGATCTGGCATTCCTAATCAGTTGATGAGCAACTTTAAGTTGTTTCATACAGTCTTCCCTGCTCCCCTCTGTCTGTTCTATTTTGTATTTTCTGAATGCTGCAGCGCTTGCCCTGACAGTCTCCTTAACATTGCCGTTATACTAGAGTAGTCTCAATGGGACTAATTCTCAAAAAAGTTAGATTTACACAATAGACTTGAATCAGAAGAGTTTATTGCAAAGTGGTGCCTTATGTCACAACTTGTGACAAATATGATTCTGAAAAACAGCCTGTGTCAAATCTAATGCAGCTGTGCCAAAGCCCCTATGCACCAAGGTTCCTGCAAGCAACCAGACTTGTACCACAGTGGGGCTTCAGCATCCCCTTTTATGGGATTCTGCAAACCCCACCATTGACACAGCCTGGGGCACCACTTAGACCAGCCTGGAGGTGGTCTAAGTGGGTGCGTAAATCGGATGGGGTGTGACAGGGACCAGTAGAGAAACACTAGGGGCACAGGAGGTGGCAGAGGGGGTGTTGGGTAGAAAGCTGGGCAAGCACTAGAGTTATGTGTCAGGGTGCTTCTGCAGTGTAGTGTAAGTGACTTGACAGTAATGTACAAAATACAATGATTCACTGGTGGCCCAGCAGACCCCCGATCCCCAATGTTACCCATCCAAACTGACATGCCCCCTGGTGGTATATTGGACCCCTTTCTCTGATCCTTGATATCCCACAAATATAGTGAAAGGAATACTGTGGCAGGCTTGGCCCCCCAGATCCCCGCTCTTCCATGACAGTACATAGAGAAGTGTCCCTGGTGGTCTAGTGGATCCACCACCCTCCCCTACCCAATGCCCCACCATTCCACTCCACTATCCAAAAATGAAGCTGGTGACCAGCACAACCCTCTTCTCACCTCCACAACTGGCCACTGACTGAGCTTTCAATGGACGCATATTGTATACAATACGCACACATTGATTGACAGCTGCTGCTGCTAGAGCTCAGTCGGTGACCAGCCATGTAGGTGAGAGAAAGGCTGTGCTGGTTGCCAGCTCCATTTTGGGATTGGGGAGCAGGTTGGTAGGGCAGCGAGGTGGGGAGGGTGGCGGTCCATTAGATCACCAGAGACACTTCTCTACATGGTGTTGGGGGAGATCAGGGATTGGGGGTGTGTGTGAGACCACCACAGTGGTTCTTTCACTGTATTTGTGGAACATCACAGTTCTGGGGAAGAGTTCTGCTATGCCACTGGGGGGCATGTCAGTTTGGATGGGTAACATCATGGATCGGGGGAGTCCACTGGGCAACCAGTAATGCAGTGTATTTTGTAAATTATTGTCAAGTCACTTACACTACCCTGCAGATGCACCCTACAGTTGACACATAACTCTAGCACTTGCCAGCTGCCCTCCCTTACACTCCCACTGTCACCTCCTGTGCTCCTAGTGTGCCCACCCGCTCCTGTCCAGCAGCCCCCCACACTACCATGGTCCTTCTAGTGTTGTGCTGGGTAGGGGAAGGTGGATCCCTGTGGCAATTCCCCAGGTGCGTCAACAGTTTGTTGCTACAGGCCACACAGCAAACTTGGGGACTTTGGTGCCAGGACCCTGATTTTACAGAATTGGGTGCAGGGTCCCTGGTGCACCTTGAGTTTGCTGCATCCCTGGAGCGACACAGCTTGAGCCACTCTAAGGCATCTGAGAGAGTCAGAACCAATGTTTCTTACCTTTTTTGATAAATGTAATGCTTTCCCCTATTTCCTTTTCAGTCTCTTTTTTTATCATCTCCTTGATAACTTTCTACCTTGCTTACATACACACCTGTGCAACTGACCACCTGAATGGGTCTTTGTAGTGCAATGTTTTCACCACTTTGTTGACTATTAGTGTATCTCAGTCTCATACTTTCCCCACCACTGACCACTGCTCACCTAAAGCAAAGCATTCACCTTAGGCAAAGAACCACCCCTTTGGGTACCCTAGAAACATCTTACCCGCTCTGCATCTGACATAGGTTACTTTTATTTGTTAGTTGTTCTATCTGGCATCAGAACACTGATTGCATACTAAAATGAATATTACTTGTATCATAAAACACTGTGTAGTCACAGAGATATTAACTATATAGATATTTATTACTTGCACAACAAAATTACAGAATACACAGCAAAGCAATACAACATACTAGGGAACAGGGAATGCTAAATTAAAGCAGTTTAAATAGACAGTTTAGAGGAAGAAAAACCTCTGGGGCCCGATTCTTAAGTGGGGCTTGGAGCAGCGCAAGCTGTGGCACTAAAGCAGCTTCCACTGATGCCCTTGTGCTAGGGACTCTGTGACCTATTCTAAATCAGGCAGGGTACTGGCAGCTAAGTCCTGTGGCTTGTGGTAATCAGGGCCTGGCATCAAACAGGCGGCACATTGGCCGTATGTGTTGCAAGCTGCAGGGTGGCTGTGCACTGCTCTTGTCCCTGTTTGGCTGGAAGCACCCCTCCCCAAGCCCCGATTGTGCCATTAATGGTGTTGTTTACACAGTATTATACCCCCTGTCCAATCATGCCATTAACAGTAATGTTTAAACAGTATCATGCTCCCTTGCCAATTGAACATTATCATGCCCCTTCCTGATTGTGCCATTAATGGTACTGTTTAATTATTATCATGCCCTCCCATCCCCAACGTCACCATTGTCACTTTAAGACTGATGACCCCCCTTAACCTGGAGATCTCGTGGCCCCCCCACCCCGCGGGTGGTACCCACCTCCACCACCCATCCTCTAATAGAGCTGTCACCGACACAGCCCTCCTCTCACCTACGAGGCAACTGCTGACTAAACTGTCATTCTGATTGCTGTACTGTATAGTGTATGCAACGTGCATACACTATACAGTACAGTGATTGGAATGACAGTTCAGTCAGTGCCGGCCACTGAGGTGAGATGAGGGCTGTGCTGGTGCCAACTCTATTACTGGATGGGGGGGCTGGGTGGTGGGCACTACCTGCTGGGTTGGGAGCAGGGGACCACTAGATCACCAGGTTAAAGGGGTCATCAGTCTTAAAGTGACAACAGCTGCATCAGTGATGGGGGCATAATAATGATTAAATATTACTGGTAATGGTACAATAAGGGAGGAGGCATGATAATGTTTAAACATTACCATTAATGACATGTTTGGGGAGGGGGCATGATAAAGATTAAATATTACAATTAATGGCACAATCAGGGAGGGGGCATGATAATGTTTAAACATTACTGTTTATGGCACAGTCAGTGAGGGGGCATGATACTTTTTAAACAATACTGTTAATGGCACAATCAGGGATTGGGATGGGGGGGCACAATGCCCTGTTTGGGTTGGCTCTCTCAGTGAGAGATTCTCTAAGTACCCCTAGAAAAGCCTAGCTGGTCTAAGGGCACTTAGGATTTCTCCCTTTGGGTGAGTTCTGAGAATCCTGATATCGGGGATGTGGCAGCTTGCATCTGCCACATCCCCCCTTGCGCCATGTTGTAGCCCATTTGTTGATGCACAGGAGGTGCAATCCCTGTTTAGGGCAGGCAGCCTGTGGTTGTCACAGGTTGCTTTTGAGAATAGTTCTGAGGGCAATATATGATGCCAGGTGCCACTTCCGCTATTTCTGTTTTCACAGGCACCTTGCATCACTCTCGGGGCTTTGCAAATTGAGCACCTAGTCTCTACACTAATGTATAAAAATTCTTATGCCAACTCTTGGGTTTCTTCCTCTCTTGTGAAATTGAAATAGGTTACCACTAAGCCCTGAGATTCAGCAAACACAGAACATTCCCTTTTATTAAGTTGTCTTGTGTGCAAGCACAAGCAACATATTGAGGTAGCTTGGAATAGCAGGTTTTGGAGGTGCAGTCGTGCAGTCGTGTTGTAGCCAATGGCGCCACTGCTTTTTCAGGATGGGCTCTGGAGCACGAATGAAATAGCATGCTGTCTATGACCTCAGTGCAAAAGTATGCCATCAACTTGAAAGATTTTGCCACTGCAATGAGGGAGCTCCCTCTCATTGCAGGGCGTGCCTTGCCTGGTGTAACATTTTAATAAATATGGTGGTGGCTGTTGCCATCCACCTGTCACAGTCCCCAACAAGCCAATGTCAGGGATGCCCAATCCCCCTGTTGGCATGCCCCTTCCCTAGATCATTTGTCAAAGGGGGAGCCCAATACCCATTGGCATAATGTCCCTCTATGTATTTAATTTGTGTGCTGAGGGGGTGCAAAGTCCTCCTCTGCATCATTCGCCCCCCAAACACAGACATGTTTTCTGTGCCGACCGGGGCCCCAATCCTGTTTGGCTTCAATCCCCCTCTGGAGCCTGGCACGAAGATTTTCGGTGGAGCAGGAACATGTCTGCACTCTTGAAAGCCAATCACAAACTGAAGAAATGCTGGTAAGCTATATAATGGCATCAATGTTTTTTTTTTTTTATTTAGGTAGATATCTCGCCCATTTTTGCCACTTTCAGCACCAAATTTTCAACATGGGGTTCTTGGGACCACACCTCATGAACTGTATCACAGTCATGTCATTATTTGGTCCTGAGAGGTGATTTTGTGGTCACTGCACAGAATCACCTTACGGGACCGATTAATGAAATGACAGTGTCATGGTTCATGAGGTGGGCAACCATAAAGCCTATGTTGCAAATTTGGTGAAAAAATTCCAAAAAATAGACACTGTTATGAGCATGCATTGCACAGTTTCCACACATGCTCATAAATTTGAGAATTTTTCATACCTCCTTATGAACAGTACAGCTGCCATTTTTCACATCCGGCCCGAAATGTGTTTTCACACATCTGGCACACGATGGCATGGTCGCTGTGGGAAATCAGTGTTCAGGACAGATTAAGAAAATCACAGTGACACTGTTCATGAGCAGAGGTCCCAAAATGCCTATGTTGAAAATTTGGTGAAAGAATTCAAAAAAAGGCTGTATTACGAGCATGCATTGTGCAGTTTCCATGCAAGCTTGTAACTTCGAGAATTTTTAATATTTTCTCTCCAGAATTTCAGCATTGCCATCTCTTCACACCTCCTTATGAATAGTACAGCTGCCATTTTTCACATCCTGTCCAAACTGTGTTTTCACACATGTGGTGCAGAATGGTATGGTAGCTGTGGGAAATCAACGTTCGAGACCGATTAACAAAATCATAGTGCCACTGTTCATGAGCAGAGGTCCCAAATGATTTCATGAGGTGGGGTCACAAAAAGGCCATGTTGAAAATTTGGAGTGCAAATATCAACAAAGACCCGGGGTGTAAAGGTTTCTAACCATAAAGCCCCACCCTGTACAGACTGACAGGCATCGGGGTGTGCCTTTGGGTTGTCAGCTGTAATGCTCATGCCACTCTACCCCCACCCTGCAGCCACTGACAAGCATCAAGATGTGCCTTGGACTCTTTGGCCCCAAAGTTCACCCCATTCTTCTATACTGCACCCATCTCAATGTTCTTCCTTATGGAATGGGGTGAGCGTAAGGCCCAACGACCCCAAGGCACAACGCAACACTTGTCAGAGTACGCAGGATCGGGTGAGGTGAAATGGCATGAGCATTATGGCAGATGACCCAAAGGCACACTTCAATGCCCGTCAGTCTGTGCAGGTTGGGGTGGGGTTGACGTCAGTTCCATTCTTCACTGCTATTCCTATTATGCATCTGTCTAACTCCTGCACTACCAATGCCAAGGCAGCAAGACAACATTTGGCATTGACAAATGCTTGTTAAAGTGTACCTCTGAAATATTGTGCTCCAAAATCTGAATCTCTGAGATTGATGTTACCAGATTAAACATCTCAAGGGATCTGCCCACATATTGCATCATACTGTTAGTCACAAGGGTAAGTTTCTCTTTGTCCTCTTGCTTGAAAAGTCATGGCACCCAGTTTTTATTCTGATATATATATATATATAACCACATATATCAGTTTTTTATTGGAACCACAACAAATGCAGCTTCTTCTGTGCACTGGAGTTTGGCCCAGTCTCCAGAATCAGAGGGTGACCATCATGATCATTGATCTTTTCAGACAGTCCTTTTTACGTGATAAAGAAGAACTGCTAGGCATAGTTAATTCTGTGCTAATTACCAAAGGGAAATCCACTCACCAGAGGGGTCCTTTGTAGAAATTTATAGGAAGATGTAAGCCACACACAGCATATATTTGGAGAATTAATTATTGTACTCCATTTTAATTATCACCACTATAAAAATACAACATTTTCACCTGTTGGGCTTTTCCAGGAAATGGTGTTCCTTGTTATTCACTTTATCTTGATAAGAACCTTCTGTCCTACATCCCTTCAATCACATATATCATGAAAAATGTATTGACTTCAATAGCAGCACATCTGCTTCATTTTGGAATCCTTATAATGAGATAAGGATCACCCAGATTTGTCGTGCATTGCTGATATCTTCCTATAAGGCTCAGTCTCCATGATAGTCAGTCCTTGAACATGGACACTTTTTTTTTAGAAGAACAGGAGTTATCCAGGGAGCTTCCTTTATCTTGTCCTTTATAGAGGAACTGAATGCCTGTGCCAGTCCTTTAAATCAAATAGCTTTTGTGTCTTTAACCCTTTCTAACATCCTAAGGCAAATGCGTCCAAAACATTTACCCAACTATGTCAGATGTCTGCCCCATATATGTTACATATCTATAATCTCACATGTGCTTTCCATTTCCAGAGTCCGGACACTTTCTGTAAGGCTTTCAGTCTACCCTGAAGGGTCTTTCTCATACCACTGAAATCAGCCCTTCTTAAATAAATGACCCAAACTGATGAATCTGTCCTCTTTTTTTCTGAGGGAGATGTTAAATCTCATTGTGCTGTGGTCACTAGTCCCCAGAGGCACTGCTACCCTTAATCATGTGTAATGTAATTGTTAGACATTACCAGTTCCAAAATTGCCTGTTCCCTTATTGGTGCCTGCATCCATTTTTCAGGAAGCCATTCTGCATGACTTCAATGGACCCCCAACTGTTTCCACTGTCTGCTACTGGAATGGCCAAGTTCACACCCAAGAGAAAAAATGTCTCCCATAATGGCATTGCTACCTGAGCCTGCTACTTTCTTTATTTCATTACACAGGGCTTTGTTGTTTTTGATTGATTTACTTGGTGGTCTATAGGCAAGGCAAGGTGACGTTTATTTCTGAGGCACCCAATCCCAGAAGCTCCGGGCACCTTACAAATATAAAAAATTTCCAAAGATAAGACAGTCAGTAATACATAAATTAAACTAATAATCAAATATAATAAAATCAGTAGACAAATGCAAAATGCAGGCATTACAGATATATCAAAAAGTTCTTCACAGCTCTGTATCTGGGAATGCCTGAACAAACAGAAAGGTCTTCAAGTGGCACTTAAGATCCTCGATGGAAGGGGCCTCCCTAATAGCTGGTGGAAGCGAATTCCACAGGAAGGGGCTGGAGACACTAAATGCCCTGTCACTGGCAGTTTTTAACCTCATCCTGGGGATCACAAGGAGGCCCCTAAGGAGGAACGGAGGGAGCAGACAGGAATGGCAGGTGTAAGGAGGTCAGCCAGATAGCCAGGGCCTAGTCCATGCATGGCCTTCTAGATGAGCAAGTCCACCTTGAAGAGAATCATCCACCTGACTGGCAGCCAATGCAATTCGCGCAACACCGGGGTAACATGACTGAACTTAGAAAGTCCTGTCAGCAACCTGGCAGTAGTGTTTTCCAACAAATGCAGCTGGTGGAGGGTCCCTCCAGAGTCTCTGAAGTAGAGCGCATTACAGTACTCAAGCCTGGACATCACAAAGGCATGTACCAAGGTAGGAAGGTCCCCAGGTGGAACTAGGGGTTTGATCCTGGTGATGTTCCTCAGATAATAGAAACTACTTTGGGCAGCGGACGATACCTGAAATTCAAATGTCTGTCCATCATTGAGGAACACGCCCAGATCGCGCACTCTAGAGAAAGCCATCAATGGTGTAGACCCTAGGAAAGACCAGCTGCTACATCAGAGGCAATCCTATCACATCTCTGGTTCAACTCCACAACCAGTACCTCCATCTTATCAGTGTTCAGTCTCAACCAGCTGGAGGCCATCCAGTCATTAATCTTGGTTAGGCAGCTGTTAAGCAGTTCAACAGTGTAGGATGTCCCAGGTGTGAAGGAAAGATACAACTGAGTATCATCTGGGTGGCAATGAAAGCCCATGTTGAACTTCCTAATGAGCTCACCCAGGGGCAGCATGTACACAGTGAACAACATCAGTGACAAGACTGAACCCTGGGGTACTCTGCAAGACAGGAGGCTCGAGGAGGAAGAGTAATTTACCATTGCTATTCGTTGCCTCCTGTTTGTGAGGTATGACTCAAACCAGCAGATGAGAGTGCCAGCAAGCCCACAGTACTCTCTGAGATGGTCAAGTAACATGACCGTGTCAAATGCTGAGGAGAGATTGAGGAGAATAGGAATTGACCCCTCTCCAATATCTCTCACCCTTAGGAGTTCATTGTGCACCCTAACCAATGCCATTTCAGTGCTATGCCTCGCACCAAATCCCAACTGGAGAGGCACATAGATGTCAAAGGCCACAAGGTGTTTCTTAAGCCATTGCACCACAATCTTCTTTACAGCCTTACCCAAAAAAGGGAGGTTGGAGATAGGTTGATAATTTGCCAAGATGTCAGGGTCTAAAGATGTTTTTTTTCAGAAAGGGTCTCACACGCGTCTATTTCAAGGAGTCTGGGAAACCCCCCTCAGACAAAGAGCATCGGAAAATCATGATGAACACCAGGTCAATGGAACTGACACATCCCATCAATAAATGTGTCAGCACCAGGTCCAGTTCACAATTTGTGTGCTTCAGCCCAGAAGCAACCTCAATGACCTCAGCCCAATCCACTGGTTTGAACTCATCCCAGACAGGCGGAGTTCCTCTGCAACACCCATGGTGATCACTGCAGGCTGTGGTCTGGCTCACTGATGAAATTCTCTGCCATATGGAGGGCATCCTGTCAGAGAAGAACTGAGCAAACTCCATACACAGAGAATCAGAAAAGGCTTTTTTCAGCTGTAGACAGGCTGGAAGTAATAGCCTGTCTACAGTCCGAAATAGCACAGCTGGTTGGTTTCTCCCTGCAGCAATCTCCCTGGACAGAAACTCTGCCTTTTCATGGTTGATTGCCCCCTGATACTCACCACAGTGAGTACGCAGGGCCAGTTTGTCCTCCACTAGCCTGGTCTTCCACCAGCAGCACTCCAACTTCTGACCCTTAATTTTCATCGCCTTGAGCTCTCCATTAAACCAGGGAGACCTCAAGTGAAAGGATTTGGGTCATACATGGCCCTGTTGAAGGTAGCAATCACCTCCCTCATGCCCTTCATGCATGCATCACCTACACTAGATAGATCAGTCACTGCCAGAAATCCCTCCAGGGACAATCCCCTCAAAGGATATTAGCTGATTATCTCCACAGGGGGAGTGCTTTTGAGGGGGACCCTGAATGAGAACTTCACCATGCAATGGTCTTATCAACTGACCAGATCAGCCTTGAGGGTATCAGCCTCAAGCCCCAGTGAGAACATTAGTTCCAACATGTGGCCTCCGTGGTTGGTCACAGAAGTAACCTCTTGTGACAGGCCCAGAGATGCCATCATCTGGAAGAGGTTGGAACCAAGCCTAGAGGATTTTTCATCAGCCCAGGCATTGAAGTCCCCCAGCATTATACATCTGGGGGCCTCCAACACCTTGCTGATGAAAAAATCCACCACCTCCTGCAGGAATTCTCCCACCGCCCCAAGGGGGCAGTTACCCAGGAGAATCCTGTAGCCTGCATCAGGACCCCCACGGATGGCCATACATTCAAAGGTGTTGGTAGCTCCCATTGGTGCAAGGTGAAGCTCAGGTCAGATCTAAAGCAAATGGCCACTCCCCCACCCCTGCGTTACACCCTAGGGCAGTGCACTACAGAGTATCGGAGGGGACAGCTGCCTCCCAAACTGGCCTGGCATCTTCACCCACCCAGATCTCTGTGATGCAATCCAGATTGACTATTGAAATCCAGTCCACTATAATTGTGATCTTATGGTCTGATCGATCTAGCATTGCAAAGCACCACCCTAAGGGGACTAGTAAGTGTTGCAGCCCCTCTGGCCATCTGCCAGCTCTGTCTGGTGGTACCTCTGGGGATAGGAACCAAACATGTCTGGCAAATCTCCAGGTCATGTCTAAACCCAGGGTACCTCTTGCACCTAACCACTTTTATCCTGCTGACCTCCACTGAGTCTATGGCACCCCACCACAGCTGACCAGTTCAGCACTTCCTAATGTTGACCTCCCAACAGCACCATGCTGTCATGGCTGATACAGGGAGGTCAGCAAAAGGCCAAAGATCAAGCAGCAGGGATGCATTATAGGTAATCCAAGCCTGCCACAGACCTTTACACATCCCAGAAAGCTGGCCTCCTTGCCCGAAATAATTCCCTAGGCTCACTACTTATGCCTACAAAACTAAAACTACTCTCCACTCACACCCATACACACCACTACTATGCACAAAACCTAGTCACTCACCACCACACACACAACACACCCACATACAGCCACCTATACAGTTAAAATCCTCACCCTCACCCCCCCACAGAAAATTTACCCCCTCCCCAGTCACAAAATAAACAGATTGTTAAAATAATTAACAGGGGAGGAAATAGACAATATGTATGAGCTGCAGCAAATTCAAAAGACAAAAGCAGAAAAGCAGAATAATGAAGCTAAATAAGATTAATTGTCCAGTCCACAAATCCAAGCCAGACAAGGCTGGTAACAGTATCAGGGTGCAGTCAGAACTTTAGGTGCTCTCATCACTAATGTTCATTAGATTTTATGCGGCACAACCAATTCAAAGAGAGATTTCGGTTTTCAAGAAACCCCTCAAGGAAACACAAAGTCAAAGACAGTTCCACTCTCACCTAAGCAGTTTTGACCAATAAGGTTTTCAAAATATAGGCACTCTCCCACATAGGCAGGAAAAGTTCAAGGACGAAAAACCAGAGACAGGCTCACACCAAGTCTTCAAAGTTAAGTCCCTTAACTCCCGAAAACTGACAGTTCCAGTAGATGCACTGTGGGCAGGCAATCTACAAACGGATGGATGAAAATACCAGACAAACCAGGAAGGGGTCTATGTGGAAAAACAATCCTTTCCCCATGCAGATAAGCTCAAATGGGCCACCACTCTAAGGCCTTGGATCCACTACATAGCTTGTGCTCAGAGTAGCGGGAGAGAGGTGGGGTTTTCCTGTGGGGCAGCAGAGCTCCCACCTCCTATCACACCAGTTACCCCCACCACCATCTGACCCAGCAAGGCCCTTGATACACCTCTGAGGCAGCCCATGACAATGGACACCAAGATCTTGCACAGGCAACAGTCCTGCAAACAACGACTGGCCAGCAATTCCAGCCTTCAGTGGCACCTGTTCCACATACTCCTGCCTCAGCTGAGTTCTGTAGATTCTTCAGGTTGCTCCCCAAAATCCTTTGAGTTGCTCCTCAGTATCACCAAAACCAGATTTATAGGCTGCAGCACAGATTTTCCAGAATTTCTCTGGAGTTACCCTCTCTAAAAACAAAAGCCTGCACTCCTATGCTAAAGTCTGCACTCCTATGCTACCTCACTGAAATGCCCTGCCTAACATTAAGACTTTTACGTTAAAATGGTGTACAGTCAGCACAGCAACAATTTAACAGCAAAGTCCACCACAGTGACAAATCTTGCCGGGTTGCTGTGCTGGTCCACTGTACAATGGCATCATGACTCCTGGTGTTTCATCTCGACACTGAAGCAACTCCGACTCTGAGTTGGATATTTAGGGATGGCGGGTGCGGGGGGGGGGACCAATGCTGAAAATCGGCATTGTTCCCGTCACTGTCAGGCATGTCGACAACATTGTTGCAGTGTGTTGAAATGGATCCCATTAAAACTAACATAAAAATAAAATGCAAAATACTCCCCAATGACTGATCTCAAAAACTGAAAGTCTGAGTTGCAAAAGGCTCTCTTAAAAGGTCTTGAAAAAGTCTAAGACAGCATTGAAGCAGTATTGCAACTCGAGCAGTCAGAAAACAAGCAGACGGCAGCCCAGCCTGGCTGGAGGTGGCACCTGAACAACTCACTTATTGAGCGCATATTGTATACAGTAGTACGTGCTCAGAGGGAGCTCAGTTGGTGGCAGTCCATGGATGTGAGAGGTGGGATGCGCCAGTCACTGACTGTGAACAGGTGTGGGGTGGGGTGGACTGACACTGCCGGTGGGGGTAAGCTACTAGACTACCAGGGATTATGGGCAGTGAGATTGTACTATTACCAGTGAGCTGGGGATCAGGGCTTGGGGACTGGGGAGAAGATGATCAGCCCTGCAAGGCAGTTCTCAGGGATCAGGGATTGGGGTGCCAGCAGCCCACAGAGGGCAGTTGTGTGCAGTCCCCATTGAGGGATGGGTGGGTGGGGCATATGTGGGTTCGTGGGTGGGTGACCATTGCACATTGCACAGTGGTGCACCCCAGTGGATGCAGAATACAGTTAGACCAGCTAATAGCTGGTCTGACTGTACTTGGATCATTGTCTTCCGGGGAGTCTCATGGAATAGCAACTGTGCTGTTCTGGCAGCCACCCTCCAGGAATAGGGTGCAACTGTAGTTGAAAACCCCCTTGCACCATGTCGCAGGGGGTTTATGGCATACATGGGAGTGTAGGGCCACTTTAACACAGGCTACCTTTTGGAATATCTACTGTCAGAACTCATGGTACAAAGTGCTAGTTGTGCCACTTGTTTTGGTGCAAGACACTTTGGGCCATGCGTATCCATTCTGAAATCTGGCCCAGAGTATCTCATCTTCAATCCAGCCCCTTATTGTTGTATTTTCCACTACCGTGATAGAGTCTGTAATGTATATAGTGACTCTACTCCGTTACCTTCTTATTCCCTCATAACAAGGGCATGGTCTGGGATTGAAATGTCTCAGCCATGATGCTGAGTGATCCGGATGCAGTGAGGTACTGTACAGGATTTTGAAACTCTCTGTGGCTGTTATGGCCCAAAGTCTGTCCATCTTGTTCCATATATTCCCAGCACTGGCATAAAAGGCTTTCCTGTACCAGCTTCTGCTCTCTCCTAGTTTTAGTCATCATTCCCTTTTTCCCATCCTCTTTACTTTTCCCTGTCTCCACTGCTGCCCCTCTACTGTTTTTCTTTGCCAACACTTGAACTCCCCTTTTCATCTCCGCTCCCATCATTTTCTACTCTGTTATATTGCTCTTATCTTGTTTTATCCTGTCCACCTTTTTTCAATTTGCTATTGTTGGGGGTGATGAACCTGTTAACTTCCTTCTTTTAATATTGGCCTCCCATTTACTAGTTTACATTTTTATCTACTACTCTCTGTCCCAGTACTCTAGTTTCCTTAACATTTGAGAGTTAGTCATCCCTTTGAAGCAGTCTTCTATCCCTCCTACATGATCATTGGTCCCCAGTCCCCCAAGGAAATGGAAGCCCCCCAAACAACATTCAACCATTTGTTAATCAAAGGCTTTATAAACTGTCTATCCTTTCCTTTATGAAGCACCAGTGGGATCTCTGAAAAGGTTACCATAGCTGCTTATGCCTTAAACATCTTGCGTAATTCCCTGAATTTCTCTCTTACTTACACTAAATCCCCTGAAGCCTGATTGTTCATTTCTTGCTGGAGTATCACATCTGACTTCCCTTCCATATGCTGTGTGTACTTCCTAACCCTAGGTGTAATGCTGTCCTCTGTTGTTCCAAGGCAGATGCAAACCATTCTCTTCTGACCAGCCAGGTGATGCTGAGGGTTGAGGCACTGGACTCCACACCTCACGCCATGCTGGCAACCCAGGTTTGTCAATGAGCCCGGGCTATGAGAGCTTGGCTGGGGAGGGAAGGGTGTGAACATCCAAAGGACTGCTCTCCCTTCCCAGGGAGGGATCCGGGGAGTACACTGCTCCTGGGTGGCCCCTGACAGTGATTGGGGGCAGCAATAGGAACAAGCAGCATCACAGAAGCAGGGGGCATAGTTTCAGTGGACGTCAACATGCTGTGCCACTTGACATCATGGCACGTCCATGCTCCAAATGGGCATCTGAGCAGGAAAAAACCTCTGGTGGCCAGGGGAGATGAAGGAGACCCTGGGGACTTGCCCACATCCCTCTGTCAGACCCATCCACATCTGGTATCTCCCACGTCTGACCCAATCACATGGTAGGTCCCTCTAATCACAGATAGGCTGCCAAGGGTGGTTGGGGCATCCCCTGGAGGTTGATCCAGGGAGCTGAACTTGCCATGGATTGGGAGGGAGACTGATGTGTGGGGGTTTCAAACCAGGAGTAGAGGCAGTGTCGAGTGTGTACTCTGGAAGGATGCCCTGGTCATCCAGAATGCATAAATAGAATATACAAAAAAAAAAACACTCTCTTCTCAGGGAAGGAATCACATACCACCCCACCTCTGACACCCCTAACAACAGAGTCCATTATCATCACCACTTTCTTCCTGTTGCTTCTGCTCTTACCTGTCTCTTTCTTCCGTGGTGCATCCCTTTTGACATCTTCAGCCATCCTTGTGGATCATTCATCAGTGTTACACATGATTGTTTGGCATGTAACACTTCAATCAGAGGCTTGATGCAGTTACCGGACATAACCTGGTGTGCTCCCTTGCCTCTTCCCTTCTCCAACCCCACTACCTGCCTTCCTCTACACACCTTTGTTCAGACCCCATTGTGACTCTTATGTGTCCACTGTAGGAGTGAAAAAGGAGACCTGTCGTCTTTGTCTACAGAACTGCTTTCAGGAGTAGAATTTCAGCCCTTGCAGTTACTAGTTCTGCAGCTAGGTTACTGAACCTACTGAACCTCCTGTATGCCAAGCAGCCATCCTGTTCCCAGAGCGATCCAATAAATGTTAAATAAGAACCCCTCAAGCACACACACACACACACACACACACACACACACACACACACACACACATCTCTACAGGAACATAGGTCTTTAGCTTTGTAATGGATAAGATAAAAAATGGAAACATCAATATTTTTTCAGCATTTCTGCACTTCAGAAAAGTCTTGCCCCAGGGTGCTGACATATGAGCTATGTTTTATTAACCCCATTATAATGAGCTATGAAATATAAAGTGCATACATCAGCCAGCTAGTTTAACATAAAAAAACTTACTTCTCCCTCAGGAAAATCAGCATGCTTTAACAAGTCTCTACAGTCCACTACTGTACCCTGGACTGAAGCCAACCCAATCTGTGTGCATACTACTTAAATAGCAAAATATCAATTTATATGTAAATCAAACAGTGACTTGCTGAATATTTTCCAAATGCAAAGTCTTTAAAACAGTAATTGTTAAAGGAATATCCAATCAAGCAGGCCAAAATAAATGTATTAAATTTGTTGCTAGTGATGTAGGCCTGCAGAAAGTATTCAATTATTTTGCAGGCTAGTATGGAAACAGCAATTATTAAATGAATCAGCAGTCATGCAGATGAGTTAAGTAAGGATCAGTTGCCAGGGTAGTTTTTGTTGGGCTAGTTGCTGATGACCAGTTGGGGTACTAGAGATCGCAAGGAAAACTCAAGGGTTCTGTACTCCCAAGCTGTCATTAATCTTTCATGTAATATTTAGAGTTGCAAGACAGAAGTGCTCCGGGACTGATTCGTATACCAGTGCATAGCCCGGCCCCCTCCAACTGAATGCACCAATCAGCAACATAGCCAGAAGAGGTGCATTTTTCCAAACATGAGAGCTCCAGTTTAGGTGGAGCTCCTCTTTTAACTGGTGCAAAGACTTTTTGAGGACAGTCTACCTTCATTAGGAGTCATAGGGGGTCACTCTTGCAAGCACCTTGACTCTCTTGCCACGACTGCTAAAGCTCTCCACAGTGGTGCTCCAGAACCAACTCCTGCACTGGTGTGTAGCCTGTCCCCCTCCAGAAGAATAAGCCAACCAGCTATATGGCCATTTCCCTTGATATGGTGACTCACCTAGTGGTCCTCTGCGATGCTCCTTGCATGAAAGGCTGAGAGAAATGGGCATCAAGGGAGTCTGACAGAGAGAGTCAACCTGAGGAGGCAGCCAGTGGCCAGTCATGCTGCTCTCCTGGTATCTGACATGCATGGTCATGCAAGTACCCTTACAAAAATGGGATGTATTGCAATATTCTGAGAAATATATGCTGATGTATGTCAATACACTGAGAAATACATTTACTCACTGAAAAATAGTTTTACAAAATATTTTAAAATATACGCTAATAATATATTAGTAATGCACTTGAGTCCAAACTGTGTGGCAATATATAACACATTGTATTTCAAAATGTATATCACCTCAATATAGTTACTGTATAACATGTAATGCCTTAGATTGTGCAGTGTATGTGAAATGTATCAAAGAAATATATATTAGCCAGCTCCATGATGCCGAGCAATGGATGTTTGATCAGCAAGCTGGTGACCTGGGTTCATGTACCAAGCCATCCATCAGGTGTGGAATGGCAGTGAGAAAGTTATAAGCATTCAATGGACGCTTCCTTTCCAGTAGTCCCGCACCAAGGTGGGTTCTGTTGGTGGCTTGAGGGTTGGTGTTCATGGTGGCATTAGCATTGATACATTGCTGAGTGTTCCCTCTGTATGCCACCGAATCCCAAGAGTGTCCATGCACAACCCTTGCCAAGTGTCTGGCATAGAAGGAAGCCTTCAGCAAAGTCTCTTCCCTCTGTTCTCTAGGCCCAAGAGGGGTCCACTCCAGTGAAGAGATACATCAGGCTAACCATGCTGCGACAGTATGAGGGGTGTGAAATGGTGACAGGGACTGGTGGCATTAAAAGCATTTCAAAAGGACTTTTTTACTTTTATGAATACACATGTATGATATTTTATTAGTATTTTCGTAGTTCACTGATTTTCTTCTACACATTTTTTTTATAAACATCTTCTTATCCTGATCATTAAACTTTACATTTAATTCCTTTTTTCTTCCTACTAGCAAGGCTAACTTAGTCTTATTTATATCAATATTCAAATATCTTATGTTATTGTCATTTACTTAAACATACACATTTTTAATGCTTTTTGCATGTTACTTCAGTACTTTTTATTTCTGCAATGTGCTGCTCCATTTGTTCCGATATAAAGTTTTTGAGAATTTGTATGTTTCCATGGTAGAAACTCCATGAAGTTTCACTGTGTTTGCACCTGAAGGCCCTTCACCTAACCAGCTATGCCCACCAGCCTGAACTGGATCTTTGTTAATGGCATGTAGTGGAGGCCTGCCAGCCCTGCCAGGGTTCACCCTTTGGGGAAGAAGACTTGGGTTCCTGGATAAAGACTGAGTGTCTGGTTTGTGCACCTCGTAGATGGGTTGCAACTGGAAGAGGTGATAAACAGAATATTCCCCCCAAAGGTGTAACTGCTTTGTGTCTGAGCATGCAATTTGGTGGTAATCGTTTCTCCTGTAATTTTCAAACGTTATTCAGACACCCACAATTTGAGTAATATACCTTACATAAATCATTGTCTGAACAGAACACCCAGACTGCACCAGCGCATTGCTTGTGATAGGTTCCTCACAAATTGTGGCACTATTCATGCCTATTTTTGTAACAATATCACAAACAAAAAGTAAAATAAAATAAATTGCTCACCACCCTCCTCCCCATCCCAATCCTTAAGAACTCTTACCTCACTCTCTGCTATAATTCCAATGCCTCCACCTCTCCCAGCAATTAAAATGTCACATGCTTTAAAAGAAAAACTTTCATGATGGGCAACTGGCATAGCCACCTCCAGAACTGGCCATCATCTTTCGCACTTTTTTTTAAATATTTCTCCACCCCCCAAACATAGCAGCCCCCCTCCTTCCTCAAGCACTAAATGTTTCTTTTAAGAAGCAAAGGTAACCAACACAGCCTTTCCTCCTCCATGCACTTTCTACTGAATTAAGCAATTACTGCATTTCATTGTATAGCAAAACCAGCTGATCATGTACAGGCTGCCCCAAAGAAATAATTTACTATTGTTGGTTTTGGAAGTCACAAACAAGAAGAGAAAAAAGCACCCATGAGCACAGTCATGCACAGGACTATAGTTGAATGATAAAAGTCCTTTAATTAATTCTTTGGTGTAAAATACATACTGCAATCCAACAGGCGGTATCACTGAAGGTACAGCCTAAAGTTAACTACTGATAAATACCAAATTCCCCATTTGTTACCACCTATTGTAGTGAAGTGGATTTAGCAAAACAGATAATTATAAAAAATTGGTCCATATTGGAACTTGAGCCAAAATTAGAACAGGTGGTTGCAAATGGACCACAAGTGGTGTTCAGACATAGTAAGATGATTAAAGATATGGGGCTGGATATTCAAACTGCGCTATTTTGTGGTGCAAGCCCTTGCGCTGCACAAAATAGTTGTGCAGAGGTGTGGCTGGGGTGATATTCAAAGGAGTTGCGCTATTGAGCAACTTCTTTGAATATACCTCACAGCCACTGCATGGCACAGTGGAACTTGGCGCCACCGCAAGTGGTCAGAGTGGAGCATTCAAGTTGCGGTGGTGCAAGTATCATTGCGCCATGCGCAAATTTCCGATATTCAAAAAGTGACATGCAAATGGGGCCATAATTCATGCAAGGCACAGGGGGGGCCATTTGCATCTATTTATGGCCCCATTTGCATGCCATTAGCACGCAGGTGCACCAATCCCCGAGGACTTGCATCTGGCGCCCTGCCAGGCAGCAGCCATTGGGAACCGACGCCCCTGCAGTCGATCACGGACAAAAGTGTATATCGCCCACTTCTACTGGCCCGATTGAGGGCAGCAGCGTCAATCCCCTGAGAATATCCTGGTGATCCAGTGGACGCTGCCCGATCGCTGGCTGCAAAGCTGAAACCCCACCCCAATAAACATACCTCTGGTGGTCCAGTGGATCGCTAGCCGATCGCGGTGCATAATGGCGACCCTAAGACCATATCCTGGTGATCTGTAGTGCCCACCCACTCCACGGCCCACCACCCTGCTCCCCGGTAGCCGGCGGCGGCAGCATCCACCCACCTGCCACCCCCGCCGCACGACTGATGCAGGTAGGGCTGCACGCCCATTGGTGCAGAGCAAGAGCCAATAGGCTCAGAAGCCATCAGATAGATAGTTCAGATATGTGAATGAATTAATTCATTCACATATCTGGACTGCTCTATGAAGTTTGGGCTGCACGCCCATTGGCTCTTGCTCGGCACCAATGGGCGGCAGCCCTACCAGGCATTCAGTCGGCAGGCAGCGGGAGGCAGGCGGGTGGGATGCTGCCGCCTGTCGGCTGTCGCTGGGGAGTGGGGTGGTGGGGCTTGTGGGTGGGTGGGGGGGGACACCAGATCACCAGGGATATGGTCTTGGGGGTGTCACCACATTATGCAGCCCACGATCAGGCTTAGCAGTCCACTGACCACAAGGGATACATTTTGGGGATGGGGTTTGAACTTTTGCAGCCCGCATCGGGCTGAGCGGTCCACTGACCACCAGGGCTATGTTCGGGGACTCTGTGCCGCCCATGACCGGGCTGGTGGGGGTTTATTTAGCTTTTGCCCGCGACCGGGCCAGTCGAGGGAGGGGGATTTTATGCTTTGCCTGTCATTGGGCCAGTCGGGGTGGGGGATTTTTGCACTTTGCCCACGATCGGGCTGTAGGGGGGCACAGGATTAGGTTGAGGCCAGCCACAGGTGGCAGCTGCTGTGTTGCACCTGCAATGCGGCAGCTCACCTGTGGGTGGCCCTCGACTTACTCCTTTTTTTGCTCAAAGTTGTGCAGGCGCAGGTTGGGGGTTGTGCCTGCACAACTCTGCACAGCCCGCTGAATATCGAGCTGTGCAGTTTATGCATAGTTCCTCCCCCTCCAGTTCAGCATGCATTCATTTGCATTGCGCTGTTGCTCAGCTTGCCTTGGTGGCGCAACTGCCTCCTGCTGAATATGGCAGAATGGCGCAATTTCGGACTTGCGCAGGCGCAACCCTATTGCGCATGGCTCAACCCTTTTGAATATCCAGCCCATGGTAGTTAAAAATATGTTACCAGGCCCTGAACCAGTATGCTCTATCCTAGCCCCTTTTCCTACAGGAACTTTTAAATGCGGTTGTTGTATTTACTGTAAATTTATCAGACCGTGTAGAACTTTTATTAATCCCAGAACTCAGAAAGAAGTTTATATCAAACAATTTATTAACTGTAGCAGTAAGGGGGTTATTTACAAATTGACAAGTAGCTGTGGAGCATTTTATATAGGCAGGACCATCAGGCAATTTAAAGTTAGAATGGGAGAGCACATTAGAGCTATACAGGGTTAGGACAATAGTTATGCCATAGTGCAACACATTATGGACCACCCCAAAGGTTCACGTGAAATAACATTTAGTGGCATTGAAAGAATAACATTGGGACCAGGGGTTGGGGCGGAGGAGACTTCGTAAAACTAGTGAGGAAAAGGGAAAGTTTGGGGATTTACAAATTGGGGGCCAGAACAGAAATGGGCCTCAATGATAACATTGATTTAGCAGCTTTTTTGAAGAAATGTAGGTGTTAAAGAACTTTAGAGTTATGATAAATATCACAGTATTAAAAACGGACACCAGTATAAATAGTTGCCCACCAGATACCCTGAAAGTACAGTAAGGACATAATATCCAGAAGAGAGCATAAATAAGGTATAAGGGTTTACAACATTGTGTAGTAAAATATGATTTTGTACACTTGTGACCACCATGGATTTGTTAAGAAATTAAGTTTGTACCTGGATTTGACTCAAGGTGACTGCAGATGCATTGTGTACTATTGGAGCATGAATCATGACATTTTAAGCATGAGTTGGAATTTAGAAGCTTAAAAATTGAAAATAAATATAAACTATATATATTAATGCCAATACAGCAACACCTTTGAGTGCTTATCCAAGCCTATATGGCAAATGCACTTAAATGTGGCCATTCTTTAAAATAAATAGCTAAACATTTTATGATATGTATATAAATATAGGAAACTTTGTTAATGTCTCCATAGATACCATATATGGTTAATTAGAAGGTGATTGGATGTTATAAGAAAGGTCACATGATTTATAAGTATATAAGCAGACAAATAGGCAAGATGGTAGCACTACTCTGAGGATGCATGGCAGTGGCCATGTGAAACATCAGTAGTTAACTTTTGGCTATACCTCCAGTGATACCTCCTGTTGGATTGCAGTATGTATTTGCACCAAATAATTAATTAAATTACTTTTATAATTCAGCTATAGTCCTGTCCGTGTCTGTGGTCACGGGTGCTTTTTTTCTCTTTTTGTATGTGACCTTCCAGTATAGTAAGCACCGCTACAAACTCCTGGTGCTCTTGCTCTTTGTTTAACATGGGTTTTGGAAGACAGATGTGGAAAACCAAAATGTGCAGATTAGGATTAACTTGACATAGTGATCATTATAAAACAATGGACTGAAGTAAGATGAACAGTGTCCTGTAGTCATTGTCAAGAATGTTGTAGCGTTTACAAAGTTTTTACTGTTGTGTGGCCCATCATAATGTGTGCCTGCATCTTTCCCAATAATCAACATATAATGAAATTTAATTTCTGCCTGTGGGATCCCTCACTGAAATGGAATACTAAATTTAGTCTTAAAGCAGTAATTATTACTTTTTTAAGACTAGTATATTTTTTTTAATCTTCTGTAATCAGAAGAATACTGCCTGTAGGAATACTTAATTCTAAGAAATATTCAACTGTGATTGTTTTTTAAGAGTAAATTATTACTAAATGAATATTATACACTTAGAAGTACAAATTGTTGAATACTTTTGAATAATAAATAATGTTATAATGTTAATAATGTTTATCCCAAACAGAAAAAGAAGGGTACATTTTCAGTTGTTTTATTCTTGAAGTCCCTTCATATTTCAGTATTCACACCATTCAGCCATTCATTTTCCATTTTTTAACTTTACCCTTAATTTTTTGCTCCCAGTATCTAGTACCCTTCAAATGACCCATTGTTTTGAGCAGTTTATTCTGAGCCATTCATATTCCATTTTGTTTTATTCTGAACCATTCATTTTCCATTTTTTATCTTTCATTGTCAGGGTTGCTCCCAATATCAATTCAAATATCATTCAAATGACCCAGGTTGAAGTAATTAATTATTCTGAGCCTTCATTTTACTTTTCTTTTGTTTGGCTGTTCAGTTTTTCTTTTACTGCTGCTTTTCCATTTACTAAGGATATCAACCAGTAGTTGGGTGATAAAAACAAATGACCAAATCCATGGTTTGACTGAGATTAGTTGAGGGGCAGAAGAAAGGAGATAAGGCATTCATCCCATGTAGATGGGGTAACATACAACTAAAGTGATAAATGAGGCTGATGTAGGGGAGAGGGAAGGGAGGGAGGAAATAAAGATAAGGCCAACATGCAGAACAAATGTTTTTGTTCAGTTTTCACATGGGAAAAGGAGTCCCTGTTGCTGGACTGTGCAATCAATCTGGTAGGAGAGAGGAAGAGGGGACCAATGATGCTCCTACACTAAAGAAAGGATGCTAGATAGTCTGAGAGCAATAAAAATGGAAAACTGTAAGTCCAAGATATTAAGTTTGCCCAGGCGCAAATCCCAATTTGTCTGTCAAAGCTGGGTTTTGTATTGACGTCCTATATTAAAACGTTCGATTAGCACAGGCAAACAGGGTTTGCACCAGGGTAAACTTTGGGTTTTATGTGATAATAGTGAGTGTACATTGCTGGGGAAAAAAATGGCGATGTACACTTGCGGTGACACAGGATCGCTAGGTATGTGGGGAGCTGTGCCCCAGCACCCTCCCAACTAAGGATTATCAACTCCAGGAGGGGATGCATGTCAGGAGGAGTGAAACTTGTAAAAAATAAAACCACTGTGCAATGCAAAAAGTTTCTATACTGCCCCAGACTCATACCCAGCATCCTCCCCAACACAGCTGGCCACCCTCCCCACCACACCACACAACCAGCTCAGCAGTCTTCCACTGCACAGCCTCTGACATATCTTCCCTTCCCTTCTGTCCCACAATGTGTGGTTCCAGCTGTGGTTCCAGCTGCCTTCCCTATTGCCCTTCGCTACCCTCTCAGGATAGCCCAAAACACAGGTGCTGAGATTGAGTTGCCATTATTACAATCGTTCAATCTCAGTCACCCTCTTCTCTGGATATCCAAACTTTGGAGGGGGGTGCAATACAAATGAAGGGGTGGCAACCTGAATATTGGCACAGTGCAATATTCTGAGTATTTGCACAATTCAAGGGTGTTTTGCATGGTCCCCTTACATGGCACAAATACTGTTGACTTAGACCACAACTTACTCCTGTGCAACCCTAGCAGTTGATGGGGGAAGTGTGGCAGCCCCCCTCTCACTGATCCTGTTCAAAAACAATAGTGTCCCTGGTGTCCAGTTGTCCCTCCCCATACCTACATCCATGCCCAATGGTGGGATACCTGTTTTGTGGTGTCCTATGGACCCTCATCTCACCTGATCAACTGCCTAATGTACAAACAAAATGTCCTTGGTGTCCAGTGGTTCTTCCCACACCTGATGCCCTGCCCAAGTAAAACAAAACTGTTGTCCCTTTTATAGTGGTCCCTCTCCACTGTCCAATCCCCATCCTGGGTTTGACAACCCCTCACCATGATCATCATTCCACCACTGGCTCACAGGATGCTACGTGCCAAGTATCATCCCCCTCACAACACAGCCATGACCCAGTTCACATTCACTAGTCCCCTGCCCCCTCATCTGCCCCTTGTTGGTGCTTTTGGACCCTCTCACATATGGCAGAGATAACAAACACCCCCATTGTCTCCTGTACCTGTCTTTCAGTGCCATGGTGAATCGACAGTGAGCAGCAAAGCCCTCTGCACACCAGTTTTGTCACCCGCCATCTGACTGAAGCTGGGAGTGTGCTTATTTATAGGGACCACTCTATTAAACAAGCAGCACACTTCAAAATTCAGTCAGATGGCGGGAAGCCAAGGTGGTGTGTGGTGGGCTGTGTTGCTCGCAGTCAATTCACAATGGCACTGATTGGCAGGTATGAGAAACCATGGGGGTTGGGTTGTTGTTGTTGTGGGTGGGAGGGGGATAGACTAGCACCAACGAGGGACAGGCTGGGAGGTGATGGACTAGTAAATATGAATGGGGCCGGGGCAGTGTAGTGGTGGGAGCAATACTTTCCACCTGCTCTCCCACGAATCAGTGGCAGAACAACAATTGCGAGGGGAAGGTTGGTAAACCCAGGATGGGGATCAGATGGGGAAGAAGGACCACTAGACCAGGGACAATAGTTTTGCATCAGATGTGGGAAGGGACCACTGGACACTAAGGACACTTTGTCAGGTGTGTGATTGGGTGGAAGAGGGGACCACTGGACACCATGGAATATTACAAATGTACATCTGACAGACATTGGTTGGGGGAAGGGACCACTGGACACCAGGGACACTTTGACTTTCCATCTAGAGGTTTATTGGGTGGGGGAAGGGCCACTAGATGACAGGGCACTTAGTTCATTGGGCAGATAATCAGGTGGACACCAGGGACACTTTATCCATCAGGTAGGTGATCAGGTCGGGCGGAGGAACCACTGTACACATAATAATTTACACATAGGGCATTGGTGTAAGTTGGGGGAGGAAACACTGGACACCAGGGAATAATTATTTAAACATCGGGCATGGGTGATGGTGGGTGGAGGAACCACTGGACACAAGGGAAGAATTATTTCAGCATTGGGCATGGTGCGGGTGGAGGAAAGGACCACTGGACACCAGGAAATAATTAGTTCAGTACAGGGCATGGGTGCAGGTTGGGGATGGATCACTGGACACCAGCAAATAATTATTTCAATATCAGGCATGGATGTGGGTGGGGGAAGAGACCACTGGACACCAGGGAAAGATTTATTTTTAACATCAGGCCGGTGATCAGCGGAGGAGGGCACTAGCAGCAGGGATAGCTCTCTAGGACCAGGAAATTGGAGAAAAGGAATGGCTCTGCACAATCCAGCCTTGCTCACCATACAAATGAGCACATAATGGGCATGTAAATGGCCCCTAAGCATCTTGCATGCCCAATTCACTGATTTGCATGGGTCTGTTTGAATATTGGAAATTTAGCACAGGCACAAGCCATTGTGGCACCCTATTTTGGGAACCATGTCTGCCCAGCACTAAGTGGCTTAGTGCTGGGTCAACATGGCCCTAGATTCAGCGAAATAGCACCAGTGCACTATTCCACAGAATAAATCGCCCAGATATTCGCGGAGCTGGGCGCTACGCGCAACAGGCGCATGCTAGTCCCACATTGCGCCATTCTGCGATATTCAGCAGGAGGCAGTTGCGCCACTGAAAACAGGTTGAGCAACAGCGCAATGTAAATGAATGCATGCTCAACAGGAGGGGGAGGAACCACGCATAAACTGCACAACCCGATATTCAGTCGGGTTGTGCAGAGTTGTGCAGGCGCAACCCCCAACCTGCACCTGCACAACTTTGAGCCAAAAAAAAAAGGATCAAGTTGAGGGCCACCCACAGGTGAGCTGCTGTATTGCAGGGCGAAACACAGCAGCTGCCACCCGTGGCTGGCCCCCAACTCAGTCCCTGTGCCCCCACCAGCCCGATTGTGGGCAGAACATGAAAACAACCCCCACCCAAACATCTCCCAATGCCCGATAACAGGCAAGATCATGACAACCCCCCGCCCAAACATCTACTACCGCCCGATCGCGGGCAGAACGTGATCATGACAACCCCCTCCACCCAAACATCTCCCAATGCCTGATCATGGGCAGAGCGTATCATGACAATCCCCCACCCAACATCTCCCAATGCCCAATCGCGGGCAGAGCATATCATTACAACCCCCAGTGCCCGATCATGGCAGAATGTAAAAGAGCCCCCAACCCAAATATCTCCCGGTGGTCCAGTGGACCGTAATGCCCGATCGTGGGCAGAATGTCCAGTGACAACCCCAAACATCTCCCTGGTGTCTGTGTCCCCCCCCACCCACCACGAGCCCCACCACCGCCCCCCAAGCCGGGCGGGCAGCATCCCACCCCCTGCCGCCCGCCGCCTGCCGACTGACTGTCCGGGGCTGCATGCCCATTGGTGCAGAGCTAGAGCCACGGGCATGCAGCCCATACCGCATAGACAGTCGGCGGGCAGCGGGCGGCAGGCGGGTGATGCCGCCGCCTGCCGCCGGGGAGCGGTGGTGGGGCTGTGGGTGGGTGGGGGACACTAGACACCAGGGAGATGTTTGGGGTTGTCACTGGACATTCTGCCCGTGATCGGGCATTATGGTCCACTGGACCACCAGGGAGATATTCGGTTGGGGGGTCTTTTACATTCTGCCCACGATCGGGCACTGGGGGTTGTTTCACATTCTGCCCGTGATCGGGCATTGGGAGATGTTTGGGGGTTGTCATGATACATTCTGCCCGCGATCAGGCATTGGGAGATGTTTGCGGGGGTGATTTCACGTTGTGCCCGCATCGGCTGCAGGTATTGGTCCTCGAGGGCTGCTGCCTGGCAGGGTGGCCAGGCGCAGTCCTCGGGGATCAGCGCACCTACATGCTAATGGCATGCAAATGGGGCTATAATCAGATGCAAATGCCTCCCCACGCCTTGCATGAATTATGGCCCCATTTGCATGTCACCTTTGAATATTGGAAATTTGCGCATGGCGCAATGGTACTTGCGCCACCGCAAGTTTAATGCTCAACTCTGACAACTTGCGGTGGCGCAAGTTCCACTGCGCCATGCACAGTGGCTGTGGCTGGGGGTGATATTCAAAGGAGTTGCTCAATAGCGCAACTCCTATGAATATCGCCCCGGCCACACTCCTGCACAACTATTTTGAGCAGCGCAAGGGCTTGCACCTCAGAATGTCCCATGCATTCTTGAATTCCCCCACAACATAAGTCATTGGGTGTGACAGTGTGAATGTGTAGGGAGATGTCATTGGAGCAACCCATGGTGGCAGTACCAGGATGGGCTGAAACTGTCTGCATTCCCAGGAAGACCCTTTCCCTTACTTCTAGGAACAGGTAGGACTGGGACCATTTATTTTATTGTTTTCATTTTTTGTAGGGAGAAGGAGTGTCCCACAAGGTCCCTTTGTGCATTCCATGTGAACAAGGAGGGTTCCTGCACTAAGGCCGCACCATGTAGCACCATGTTGTGTAGCTGGGAGGACACTGCGTAGCATAGACTAGGGACACAGCTGATGTACTGATAACTTTGGTAGGATTTCCAATCTGCAGCTGGTGATTAGCAGAAGATGAAAGACACCGGCATTAAAGTTGTGCAGATGTCTGATCTTGTTGGATGTGCTTTAATTATTTTTTGGGATAACTCCGCTGGCAGGTTTTTCCCTACAGTGTGGTCAGTGTGATACCAGTGACCCATGCAGACCATTGTGATGCCATGCTGCATGACCATTGTACTACCACCAGCTCAAAGCATGGAATGAGACCATTGTTTTATCAGTGCAAGTGCACCTATTGTGCTACCACTGACACATGGTACCACAGTGGTCACAATGGTAGTGCAATGGAATTGAAACAAATACATTGTGATACCAATTCAAGTGGTATCACACCGGTGTTCACCATTGTGCTACCTTTGCACAAGAGTTTGCCTTTGTGCTACCACTGTGTGTCAATATCATAATGGACACAATGACATCAAACTGGAACTGGAACAAAACCACTGTGATACCAACAAACAGTGGTATCACAATTGGGCACATTGTTACCACTGTGGTACCAGCAGAGATGGTGTTACCAGTGAAGTACCACTGTCTGCATGATATCAGAATGGTTACAATAATGTTACAATTGAACTGAAACAATCCACTGTGATACAATTTATGAAACCCACAATGATAATATATTGGAAATCTCAGTGGTAGTATAATGGTAAAGAACAGGTATTACATAGAGAATAAAGTATGGGGTGATGTATGTAACGAGAAGTTTACGCACACCCGAGTGGTTAGATGCTCATAAACCCCGAGAGTGAAGCTCGAGGGGTTTATGTTAGCATTCAATCACGAGGGTGTGTATAAACTTCAAGTTCAAACATTATCACCCATATTTATTTTATACATTGTTGGTTTGCTTTTTCACCACAGCAATCATATAAAATGAATGCAGGTTCCGAGCGCTCCACAGTCCCGCTTTGCTTCAGTATGCGGTTGTTTTCTATTTTATTTTAAAACATTTTCAGTCAGCAGCGAGAAGATAAGTTTTCCCCGTTGTGGTATATTTTCTGTTTTAAAATGTACTTACCGCAGAGTCCAAATTGCAGTTGGGTCTCTGCAGAACAAATAAAACGTGCAGCCGTGGTCTGAGAAGAGCTGCAGCGGGGCATGCGCAGAGTAAGGGAAACCATGCGAGTGTTTGCCGTTATAAACACTCCTATATAACGGCAAATTATGCCACGGTTTCCCTATGGAAAAAAGGCAAGGCCAGTTATTATATACAGAATAATATATGGGGTGGTGTGTTTAATGAGATTTTACACACACCCGAGTTGTGAGATGCTACATAAACCCTGAGGGCGAAGCTCAAGAGATTTATGAAATGCATCCTACAGTTCAGGTGTGTACAAAATCAAGTTTTACACAACCTTCCTCAGCCCTTTATAGTCTTAGACTTGTGCTAAACCATGCCTGTCGTCTGATATTAGGACATGACAGACTCACCCATACCTGTGTGCTATATAAGGACACAAATTGGCTTAACCTTGATAACAGAATCAAATTCCATACTTGTGTCTTAGCTAAAAAAAATTACCCTTGGCCTCCCCCCGCATCCCTCACCTCCTTAATCACCTTGGACTCTAAAGTTAAACATACCCGTAGCTCTGATACCCTTTGTTTCTCCAACCCTCCCTGTCGCACTACTCAATTTCAAAGATCCTTTTGCTACAGGGCACCCTTGTGGATGAATAACCTACCCTCCTCCTTGCCCTCTAAATCAAAGAATTGGTCATTTCAAAATGCACCTCAGGGCCCATCTTCGCTCCTCAAGTGACTGTGACTGCATATGAACTAGTGCCCCTGTCCCTCTACTACTGACAATGGCCTCTGGCTTGCCTCTGCATACTCCTCTCTGCCCCACTTATTCAGGGATGTTAAGTTTCCAGTCTCCTTTAACTGTCTCAAACTACACTAAGATCCTTAATACTAGCCTAACATTCCAGTTGTAACTTAACCTTACTTTGTCATAATCACTGTATTTGTATCTGTAACTGTACTAACTGTATTTGTGTAACTGATTTGTTATATGTGACGTAGAACCTTTGTAAAAGAGTCTATGACTCAAAGGTATATCTGATTCTTCCGAAATAAAATAAATAAAATAAAATAAATTTTATTTTGGGGTGCACTTTTTAGCTCAGCAATTAAGCAAAATAAACAAGCAGATCAGTGACCTTGCAGCATGAAGAGGTGGGGAGACGTACTGGTTCATATTTGAACAGGCCCGCCTGTTTGAAACATTTCTGGTTGGTTTTCCTTTTTTTTTAGGGTCAGTGAGTGGAGAAAGAGACTGTCTTCTTTTCTTTTTTTAATAAAAAATGAACTTACTGCCGGCTGCAAGTGACGGTGAAGTCTGTGGCCCAGCGAATTGCTCTAGCTGAGGTCGCAGAGTGAAGGAAGACCGCTACTAGTGCATGTGTCATTCGAGGGGAAACCTAGCGAATGTTTGCCATTATAACCAGTTGGTTATAATGGAAAATTACAGCAGAGTTTTCCTATGGGAATATGCATGATCGAGTTATTATAATGGTATTATGAATACATTTTTTGTAAGGGTATGCCTATAATTTCAGTAATTATTTTTCTTACATTTTGTGGCTCTACCATTGAAAAATAAGGACCCCTCATTTGGTGTAAACTTCAAGTTAATTGAATTTAAGTTTAATTTATAAAATTGGATACACCAGTCTGTCACCTACACATCCACATAGGACCATGAATGGTAGCTAGGTGCCATCTGCTGCCCTCCAGACCTCATTGCACATCAGGAGGGATGGGGACACTCTCATGCCATGATGGGATATCCACTGCTTTGAGGGGCACACACAGCAGGGTGTCTGCAGACAATAATCTGACCCCATGCACTGGCACTGTATACAGACCATATGCATACTGGTGCTTGCTCAAACCCTGTCCCCAAGAGCCACTCCTGTGCTAGCTGGCAAGCACAGCTGAAACACAGCACACAGCCTATAGCTGTGCAAATTGCATAAATGGCCCTACATAAATACCAATCGAGTACTACTACTTTACCATTATTACAAAGTATTCAACTAGTCTTCATTAAACTTCATTGGTATTCTTATTTGATTCAGAAGTAATCATTAAGTAATCATTTAATTTTATTTTTTATTTATTGGAATGTTTCACCAGGAGGGCACACTAAACAACAAGTTGCTCATCTCATGGTGCGACCTGGGGCGAGGGATTACATAGGGTTGTGAAGGATGATCAGTTACAATAGTATGTGGGTAGTACAAACAATACAACATTGTAAGATTGTGCAACAGTTGAAACACAAGGTATTGTACAATAAACAATAGAGGAACATTGGGTAAATTACAATACATGTCCAAAATCATACAAAAGAACATATGAACATACAAAACCTATAGAACTATTTATAGTGCATGAGTGTACCAGAAGCAGGCTCGAGGTAGTACGCAAGTGCTGTTGGAGTAAAAAGGATAGGGTTAGGTTGTGCACACTGGTGACCCAGAAGGGCAGGTGGAGAAGAGAGGGGGGGGAGAGGCAAGAACTGAATATGAGGAGAAGAGGTAGCCATTTCCTGATTTCCCCCTTCAGGATGTTGAGAACCCTGCTGGGGGGGGGAGTCATGGTTGTTTAATCTTCACAACACTGCCTTAATTTGCATATGACTACCTAACTACTGACTGAATACCTGCTTATCACAAAGCTAGTCTTCAAATACATAGCTCATTAAACATTTTTGGCTTGTGGGCAGACTACTTTACTACTACCGAATATTAGCCAAAAATGATCTTAAAATTACTATTTCAATACTGGCAAAGAAGACAAAATTAAGAAAAAAATTAGTATTCAGACTTCAGTGAAGGATAATTAATGCCCCTTTTGTTAATGTTTATTGATACATTTTTAAAAACAGAAAAATAAAAGTGAATTCACCAGAGTCGTACACAGTTATTCCTGACTTGTCAACAGGTACGGCATATTATAAAATCAGTTTCAGCTGTGCAGTTTTATACATAGGACTTCTAACATGTGTACACCTCAGTACAGGAGTGCAAACCATGATTTTTTTAAGTTCCAAGCCAAGTCTCTGGCTCTTAGAGTAAAATCAAGAGCCAAGCCAAGAGTACTGTCTTGCTACAGACCCCACCCAGTCAACATATATGTATTGTACTAAGTAGCTGCTATAACCTACTCCGCAAAAAAGTGGCCAATTAAAGAGTAGTTATGGTTCCATCAACAAGTTTGTGTCCTGAGATAGAAACAAATGCACTATGAGCCTAGTATTATTTAATTTTCAACTTATGAAAACTTTTGAAAACATGGAACCCCATTTGTGCACTCCGGATGTGTGGCCACACATTAAGCTGCAGTATAGCCACAGTTTCAGTGAAGCATTAAGTGGTACCAAAGGGCACGCTGGTCCTCGTTTCCTTCTGTCCCTCAGGCAACATAATGGAAAGTCAGCCATAAAAGGTTGAAGCAGGACACAGCAGGCAGAGAGTGAGAGAGATACTGAGACTGAGACAAGGAGAGTTGGAAGATCTAGTACATAGGGAGGGAGGGAGTGCAGTAGCTTGGTGTCTGTCTCTCTCTGTCTCATGCTGAGTCAGATAATTAGTTCCATGCTGTCTGGTGAGCAAACCTAACACCTACTGTGAAGCTAGTGACCCCTCCCTCAAATCTAGAAGTGACATCCCCCATATTTGCAATCCAACCAGTGCCCCCTTGACACTCGCTGTTCTCCACTGGCTGCAAGACCTATCACCCTGCTAGTGTCATCTGACCCCTGTCACCTTGCTAGTAGTGCCATCCTATCTGGGTTGAGGAGCCTAAGTGATGCTATGAACACCCATCTGTGGTCTTCTGACATGTAGGGTGGGACAGCTCACCAGTATCATCTTCAGCTGGACCCAGTGGGTAGTCAGTGTCATGTGGCAGTGGTCCCAGAGCAAGTTTGCCAATATCACAACAAAGATTCACTGATTTTATTTACAGACCCCTCCTTGGCAATATCCCCTGCACTCTAGATGCTGAATCTGCTATCATTTTATTTCAGAAACAGAAGTTGTTTTCGGTCCTCATGGAGATAGTAACTCCCCCAGGCTGATATTGGGGAAGGCGAACAAAACTTGCTTTCACAGAGAGTGAGAAGACAGACACTGCATACTGCAGAGAGAGAGAGAGAAACGCCAACCAAGACATACCATGCTGTACTTTGATGTTCAAGACAGAGACAGTCTGTGTAATGTAAGTGTAGAAAAAATGCAGTGAGAACAGGACCAGTGAGAATTGTTCCTGCAAAAAGAGAGAGATTGCATGGAGAAAAAGGAAGAGTAGCAGCTGTGATGCTGACAGAAAATGTTATGTGTCTTGTGTTTTACTCTCATGCTTGCTATGTCTCAATTGAGTTACATAGGGAGCAGTTGTGAGAGAGTGCAGATCTACATCAGTTCGGGACAGCATTTCTGTACATCTTGGCATGTTATGAACACATAATTTGAGAAATCATGGTAATACTGTTTTCTTGCATTTCTGAGTTGATGACATCACTGAAATGTGCACTCCTTGTTGGTGATTATTTGACAGCTTGACAGGATACATGCACATTTGCGGTGTTTTAAGTGTCTTAATAGTGTATTCACACCTTCTTGCTGCTATTGTGTACCACACTGATGCTGTGAGTCTGCACCAGCAGAGTGCCCATGTATATATGGCACTGGAAGGCCCGTAGGCCATAGATGAGAGCCCTCATCTTGAGGATATTGATATGTAGAAAATGTGGTTCGAGTGAAGCACCAGTGTTCTGCTTATTCTGATGAAATGGTCATCTCCTTCCATGTCTAGGGTTATGATATTTGGGCCTGGGGTAGATTCCCAGAAGCAATGTGCACCTCCAAAATTGGGGGCAATCTATTCATAGTTATGGGATGGTATAGCCCTGGGTCTTGAGAAAGTGAAAGGCAAGTGGGAAAGTATGTTGGAGAGTGCATTGGAGGCAGAGGAGTGGAATTCAATATGGTCTAATGCTTATGGTAAGGTGAGGGACTCTGGGGGCAAACTAATGTATTTGAAGATGTTGTTGCACTGGTATCAGACTCCTGCTGTCATCTACTCGATGCATTAGCACCAGACTCTAGGTGCTGGCAGTGTAGTAATCAGGAGTGGATGTTACTGCATATATTGTGTGTCTGCCCATTTTTAGTATCTTGGTGGGATGGGGTGCGCAAAGTAGTGGAATGGGTGTTAGGTAATGAGATACAGTTAGACCCCTCAGTGTTTATTTTTGGGTAATGCTGTCAGATTAGTGGTGATAGGGGGGTTTGGTCATAGTTGGTTCATAACAGCCATTACGGAGGCCAGGCGTCTCTTATTGTGATGCTGGAAGTTCAGTGGGGTCCTGTCAATGAACAATTGGCTGGATTGTATGTTGACAGTGGCTGATTATGTAAGGATGATTTATATAGCTCATGATAAGTATACTCATTTCTTGAAGGTGTGGAGACTGTTCTTAGATTTGCAAGGAATGCCCCTCCCAAAGGAAAAGAGTTTGGTTACCTCCCTGTGCAAGTTTTGCATGATGTGAGGGTTTTTCTGCTGGACTCCAGGAGCGGGAGTTGAGCTGAGTCAAGGAATGGGGTTTTTATGTGGGAGAACAGGTGGGTTGATGGGGTCCTTTGAGGCTGGCAGTTGTCTTTTTGCCATGGTTGTGGTTATGGCTGGCTCTGCTTCTCACTTTTATAGAGCTCAGTAGCCTGGGAGGGAAGATAGGTCCCCCTTGGTAATATCCTCCTATCCCTCTCCCCTGTATGGCAGACTTTTTTCCTGGATATGATGTGGAATCTTTTGGTTATATTTTGGTAGACTGTTAGGTAAGAGTTGTGTTATAAGGGTGGATTTTCTTTTAGGTTTTCTCTTCAGTGTTTTCTGTGGCTACTCTTGGATTGTGATTGGTAGAAATCATGTATGTTGTATTATGCGTTTTGGTTTCACTGTGTATTGTAAAATGCTGAAATTATTAATAAAAAAAGAATGACATGCCCTGTTAGATTGCCTCACTCCCAAGACCCTCAAATACATATGGGGGATAGTGAGCAGAAGTGAAACTGGAAATTTTGTATCCCACTTACTGTTGTGGACCTGTGCAAGTCAGTTTAGGGGGAGTCTGGAGAATAGTGGCCCTGCAGCACCTCAGACTTGAACCTTATTCAGAGTGACCCATATCAGTTCACATCACCCTGAGACCCTGAAAAAGTCAATCGTTGGCTGTCAATTTCCTTTAATGTTACCCTCACCCCATTTACTGTTCACTTCTTGAAGCTGAAAAATGTGGCCAGCACATATACAGCCTAAGCAACTGACTCCACCCCACCCCCACCCCAATTCATGCACTGTCAGCTAGTAGAGTTACCACCAGTCCTGGTTTGGGTGGCTGTGTCCTGGCAAAAAAAAACATAAAAAATGTTTAATCTCCTGATCCTATAACAAAAAAAAATGTACTTATAAAACTAAGATACCTTAACTAAAACACCTTAAAATAATAGGCAATGATATGAACAACCAAAAAATTACAACATTTACTCAGTTCTCATTATTTAGAGAAAAGAAGTCTGTTGCTTTGGTTGAGGTTGCATATTATTGTCCTGCAAAAATCATGTTTCAGTATAAAATGTACCACTTCGGGCTTCTTAAAAGGAACCCTATAGGCTAGTGTTTTTACAAATGGAACTGTCTCTTCAGCAATAAATCTTTAGACACTACATCTGTTGTTGTAGGGTAGAAGACCAGCCTAGCTTGTCCTTGTGAATTCTTTTGTTTTCTCAATAGTCTGCAGGCAACATCAGAATGACTTGGTTAGGTCCCCAGACATCTCGTGATATAGCTGCTCTGATGTTTGTAAGGAAAGCATTTAAATCAAATCACACCAGACTTGAGAATTCTTCATGCCTCAGTCCAAAATGGATGGCTCCTTCGGTACTTCACTGCTCATTCCCTTCAAGGATCAGCTTGCTGTAAGTGAGGTAATTTATGATTGTATACTAAGCGTAATGTGAGAGAAGAACAGACATTTATTTATTTATTGAAATATTTCTTCCACTAACCGGTTTAAGGCCTACCTTACTGGTAGAACCCAATCAATTAAGATCGTAAATGCCATCTTGCCACCCCTCCCAATCTGCACTGGTGTCCCTCAAAGCTCCATGATTGGTCCCCTTCTATTCTCCATGTTCTCCATCTTCCTAAATGAGCTTCCATCTATTTGCTCCTCCTCCTCTGCCCACACATGTACGCTGATCATACTGTCCTGTATGCATCTGGCTCATGCCCAGCTGAGGTTACATCCAACTTGCAGCTTGATTTCAACAAGGTCCAGCTCTGGTTTGCAAACCATCAATTATTCCTCAGCACCAAGAAGACAGTTTCCATGAGCTCTGGCATAAGGCAGAGACTCTCTAGGCTTCCCTACCTACCCACTTTCCACACTCTTGATGGGACTTTACTTGAGGATACCTCGTCCTTCAGATACCTTGGGGTATGGTTAGACCAACACCCCAACTTTTCTGGACACATTAATGCCATCCAGAAAACATTGCATCACAAGCTTGGTACCATTTTCAGGAACTACAGTTGCATACCTCCTACAGCTAGTAATGAGCTTGTCCAGAAGATGATCCTTCCCATTTTTGACTACTGTGATGTAGTCTATGGTGCTGCTGCTATGTCCTCCCTGACCAGATTGGACACTATCTTCAACTCCTTCTGCCACTTTTCCCTTAATGCTCCATCTTGCACCCACCACTGTAACCTTTAATGAGCCCTTTCCTTCCTCTCTTTTACAAATAGACACCTCTCACACTGCGCTAAATTCACCGCTAAACACTGGCTGGGTGGACTCCCTTCCTACCTCTCCCCCTCATTTATAACTCCCCTTTCTCCTTCCCACTCCCTCAGATCTACTGACACTCACACACTAACTGTTCCCTGCCGCTCCACCCTCTCCAGCCAGTCTGGGTAGTCTCACCATTTCCCTAAAATACGGCACTCTCTACCTCTCCAAATCTGACACTCTTCTTCCCTCTATTCCATCAACACTGCCCTCTCCAACTATCTTGCACCTAACTGTTCTCGTCATTATCCTCCTTAATTTCCTTTGTCTTGCTCCTTACAGTTCAGCCCCACTTCAGAATTTACCCAATGCCTCTCTCAACTCTACTGCCTTTACTGACCCTAGCCCCATCCTAGGAGCTAGTTAATAATAATAATAATAATAAAATTTATTTGATTAAGTGCCTTTCAAAAATTTCAAGGCGCTATACACATCATCGTTACATTCAAGATGACAGTACAAACAGTAACAACAAAGCCAGTAAAATATTAAAACAATTTAAGATACTACAGGAAAAGCCTGGTACCATAAAAATGACTTTAAGGCCTTCTTAAAACTATCCACCATTGTACTTTCTCGGAGCTGACGGGGCAGAGAATTCCAAAGGGTGGGCGCTGCAAAGCTAAAAGCACGGGCTCCAGAAGACTTCAAATTCACCCTTGGAATCTCCAGCAACCCCTCGTCAGCTGAGCGAAGCTGTCTCAGAGGGATGTAAGGTACCAGAAGCTCTTTCAAGTAGTCGGGACCCAACCCATGTAGGGCTTTGTAGGTCAAAAGACCCACTTTGAAGGTGATCCGCCACTGTATAAGCAGCCAGTGCAGAATGCGCAGCACAGGGGTAATATGGGATCTCCTAGACACCCCAGTCAACAAATGTGCTGCAGCATTCTGCACAAGCTGCAAGCGGCGTATATCAACCCCAGCAAGCCCTAGGTATAGGGAGTTACAGTAATCAAGATGAGATGTCACAAAGGCATGGACCAAAACCGACAAATCGCCTGGTGGAACCAGGTGCTTAATCCTGGAGATGTTTCTAAGATGAAAAAATGAAGTCTTGACTACTGCAGACACCTGATAATGAAGGGTCAGATCAGTGTCAAGCTCCACACCCAGGTTACGCACCCGATCGGAGGTAGGGATCTGATCTACCCCAAGAACTAATCCAGAGGGGGACCCTATCCCTAAATCCTCATCCCTGCGACCGAGGTCCACCACCATAAGCTCAGTCTTTCCCGGGTTCAACTTTAAACCACTGATATTCATCCAGTCTTGGATATCAGCGAGGCAGTTATTCAGCATCGAGATAGCACTAGCCTGGTCAGGTGCAAAAGACAGGTAGAGCTGGGTATCATCGGCATAGCAATGAAACCTCAGCTCATACCATCTTACAATGTCTCTGAGGGGCAGCATATATACTGCAAATAACATGGGGGAAAGCACCGAACCCTGAGGTACCCCACAGGGGAGAGAGAAAGCCCCGGATGAATATAAACCGGAAACCACTCTCTGTGTTCTCCCCAGGAGGTAAGATGAAAACCATCTGAGGACAATACCAGAGAGCCCACAGATGGACCTCAGACGTTTGAGCAAGACCCCATGAGCCACAGTATCAAAAGCTGATGATAGATCAAGGAGAACCAGAATAGAACGGTGTCTCCGATCTCTCGCCATCAGGAGATCATTGAGCACCCGAACCAGAGCAGTCTCGGTGCTATGCCTCTTATGAAAACCCGACTGGAGAGGCTTGTATAAACTATGGATGGTCAAATGGTTGTCAAGTTGAGCTGCCATAACCTTTTCAATAACCTTCCCCACAAAAGGGAGGTTAGAGATTGGACAGTAGTTGGCAAGTCATTCAGGTCTAAGGAAGCTTTCTTCAAAAGGGGAGTCACCACCCCTTCTTTCAGAGAGCTAGGAAAAACTCCCATCTCCAAAGAACACCGAATAATCTGAGCAAGGACCGGGCCAATAAGTTCACTACATCCTATAATCAAGGAAGTGGGACACGGATCCAAACTACAACAAGTTGGGCGCATCTCAGAGACAATCCTCATAGTCTCCACGAGGTCAGGAAGATCAAAGGAACTCCAGGAAACTCCAGGCTCTGAGACAGCACACTGATCAACAGCAACAACCTTGGAGTGAGATTGGGGACACTGTCTCAAATGTCTTCCACCATATTCGCAAAGAAACGAGCGATCTCCTCGCAGTCAGTCTGCATAAAAACTCGACAGACCTGCTGACAGGCTGGGTTGCACAGTCTGTCAACAGTTCTGAAGAGTTGGGCCGGTCGATTCCGAGTGACAGAGATTTCCCTGGACAGGAATTCTGCCTTCTTACGGGAAATTTCTGTTTGATAGAGCTTGTAATGCTCTAGCAAAATGAGATGGTCAACATCCGAGGCAGTCTTCCTCCAGCGACGCTCCAACCTACGCCCCAACCTCCGCAACCCTCTCAACGCCCCATCAAACCAAGGGGCGGTGGGATGGCTGCGAAGAAGGCGTAACATTGGATGGAGCAATCTGGTCAAGAGCAGCTGAGATGGCCCCATTATAGGCCACCACCAGCCGCTCAGGATCAGAGCATAATTCGTCACACAACGAGAGGTCAATAACCGCCATCAGGTCTTCAGGGACAACATCCCGCAATGGACGGTATTTTACCAACTCCACAGGGGCCGACCCACCAAGGGGGGCCACAAAATTGAATCCAACTGAGTAATGGTCTCTCATACCTTTCTCCCTTCCTCTACTCTCTCCCCCTTTTTCCCTAGCCTTCACACTCCCCCACTCCCCTTGCAGGTTCTCAGCATTCTGAAGGGGTCCTATAGTACTTAGGCTTTCCACTTTTTCTTCCCCCATCTACCTGTCCTTGGCCTTCCAGGTCCCCTTGCAGGGTCCCCAGCATCCTGGAGGGTTCCTTGGATCAGGCCTCATCCCCTTCCAGGTGTTATTTCTCATTCACTCCCTCTCACTATCTCTCCATAATTACAACACCTAACTGCAGGATGGTTTACAATCAACTGAACTTCCCTGCCCCCTTGCAGGGTTCATCACATCCTGAAGGATTCTCTTTTTGAGTCAGGCCTTATTTCCCCTCCTAGGTGTTAATCACACTTACTTTCTCTCTCTTTCCCTCTCTAATCCTTATTCCAGTCCCGTCCCCTTGCAGGGTTCTCCGCATCCTGAAGGAATCTCTCTGGGACACGACTCGGCACTATCTGTCATCTCATTCTATCTCTCCTTCACCCGTTATTTCATGATAGCACTTGTTAACTTATTACCATTGCACTTATTAATTGTTCTAACAAATTACATATGTATGCAACACTGTAACAACTATCTTAATTAATTGTATGCTATGTTGATCTTTGTAACTTGAAGGTAAAATGAATCATCCCCATTGTACCCCTTCCCCCAGGTCACACCGGAAGAAAAGCAACCTGATGCTCAGTATGCCTTCCTGGTGAAACATTTAAATAAATAAATTAGCAGCCAGAGGCAGCAAAAAAGGAGTGTAGGGGACAATTTTAAAACAGTTCTGTACAATTGGGTTAAGCTGGGAGGGACATGTAATGCTGGAAGGGGCAACAAACTGGTGTTCTTCTGGTTAAATTTTCCCGCTGTTTTTTCTGGCCCTTTATTCCATCATTTTTTTCATATTTTACATTATTTTTCTATGCTGCTTGCCATGTGCAGTCTGCCATTTTTTGCATGGCAGTACCAACTAGAGTCTTTTCACAGAAGTATAGAAAACAAGCAAGTACAGTTGAATGCAGCCAGGCCGAGCTAGGAGCAGTTTCTGTGCATAAGCGGATGATCACATGCCCCTCTGTATGTGCTCATCCCATGTGCGTTTATTTATTTATTTTGTTTTTGTTGACTGGGTAAGTGCACTAGACAAATCCTGCCTATTTTCAGGCACAACCTGGGGGAGGGAGATACAGATGAATGCCAACTGACCTTGAACCAGATTAAGCTGTTGGGGGTATTTTTTTTTTTTAGTGAATGAGGGAAATTTGGCCAGGACACCAGGGAAATTCCCCTTCTCTTTTCGATAAGTGCTATGGGATCTTTAACATCCACCTAAATTACCACCAATCCAGGCAGATGGGACCTCGGTTTAATGTCTCATCTGAAAGAGGGCACCTCAGAAGTGCAGCACCCCCTCTCATGCTGCACTACAGTGTCAGTAATGGGATATTAACCCAAGTGCCAGATGTGGGAACTGAACCCACAGCCCTCTGATCTCCCAGCCTCAGAGGAGAGCATGCTACCTACTGAGCCACTGACACTACAGTACTGAAATGGTCGTTTTTGCAGAGGATGGGCCTCAACATTTATTTTGCTGACATTTTCTTTAATGTAATGAAAGAGTTTTAGTATGTGTGTTGTTGTGTGCTTTTTTGATTGGTGGGTGTCATTTTCCATGCTGTTTTCCTAATGCAGTTTGCCAAAATAAAACAAACGATATTAATCTGCATGGTATTTTGGTAATCTTGAATATTCTATTGACTTAATGTATTTATTTTAGTGTTATGGTTGTTAAAAGTTTATAAGACAATGACTGCTGCATTTTGCATGGTGTTAGTGTGTTTTGTGGGACATGAAGAAAAAAACAAATAAGGTAATGAAGATACTGGGAAATGGATGCAGCTTGGTGAGTAGGAAAATGAGAAAAAGATCATTTTGTAGATGGCAGCTGCATTGTGCAGTTTTGTGGGGCTAATTGGGGTATTGAGTGGGTACAGTTTCTGCCAAATGGGGAAAAATGATGGGAGTTAAGTTAAACTTAACTGACTCAGGTTAGGCAAACAGGTGCAGCTGGGAGGCAAAACATTTTCAAAAAATGGAAAGTGCTCTGGGGACTATGCAGCTGGGATCAGGGAAGGGGAAAAGGGCAGTTGGTGGGTTGGTATCTGAGAAGCAGAATGCTGTCAGTGTACCTGTGAGGGAAAAAAACACTGTAGGGGGGACTGGGGTGAAAGCATTTTCCAGTGGGAGGGTATTGGGGCATGCTGTAAATATTTTTCATTTTTGTAGATCTCACTTTTTTCTCTCATACCCACCGGCATTTGTCTATTCATCCAGTAATTACTCACTACTGCTGCAGGCCTGCCGCACAGCACTGGAAAAATATTTTAAATGAGATAGAGAAAAGGGGAAGCTCAGGGCACATTAAGGTTCCAGGTAAAGCTGGTGACAGCTGCCCTGGCAAAGGAGAGATCCAGTATTGCCCAACTTCATCAGTACCTTGCCTCTACCCAGATGTACTGGGGCTTGATACTGTCACTCCCAGTGGTCCACTCTGCCCTAATAGGGATAGATGCAGGATTCAGAAGCCCTATTACTATAGCAGTAGCTTTCATTTTCCCCTAAGATTACTGAAAGTTGCAGAAAAAGGCATTGAAAAAATTTCCTCATGGACTTGTGTGGGGTGCACCCTCATGCTCTCCCTAGTTAGATATTAGAGACCGCCTGCTTATTATCTATGCTAGATAGGTAAGCTGTAACTGTGCCATGACTATAACACAGGCAACTCAAAGTTGCATAGCTTTTGAAGAATGGATAGACTGGAAAAAATAGTAACAGTCCTCCTCTGCTATCTACTCTGTTCAAGGGGAATCTACCCTTGAACACCCTTATTCTCCACCAGATAAACTGATGTTTTCAGACATTATGCTCCACCTCCAGAAAATGTTCAGTTTCCAGAGTACTGAGCAGGATGCTTCTCGAAAGAAATTGGCACAGTACCTGGGGGTGCCAGAATGTCCCACTCTGGTTGTCTTCCCCTTTGGTGGATGCCTTTAAAGAGGCTATCATGGCTGCCAGGAAGCAACCTTTCAAGATTCCCTCCAACTCCCGGAAGGGTGATAGACTGTATCAAGCTCTGGCGGATCACCCCTATTTCATGTCTTCACCTCATGCGGACTTGGTGGTGATTAATGCCGCACATGATAGGTCCTCTAGGTCCCAACACATGAGTGCTCAGCCCCCAGATACGGAATAAAAGAAATTGGATTCCATAAGAAAATGGGTATTTTCCCTCATCCACTTTATCCCTCTGTATACTTATATACACTTGACACCTCCTGAAATACAAGGAAGATATTCTAAAGGCCTCCCAGGTGACAGTCCAGTCCCTCCCTGTTGGTTCTATCTGGGAGGAGCGGACAGTGAAACTGTCTACTGCAGTGGCAGTAGGCCACTCCCTACTGAGGGCTACTTATGATGCTGTGGATACTACCACTTATACATACTCAGCTGGTGTCTGTCTCAGATGTCATGCCAGGCTCAGGGTGTCAGGATTTTCACAGAATGTACAGCACTTAATCTTGAATGCTCCATTTAAAGGAATTCAGCTCTTTAGTCTACAGACCCAGGAAGACAAGGGACAATCTCATGTGAGGTGTGCCATTCTGATCTCATGTCCTGAGTCTCATTCTGACTACAGATGCCTCCTTGACAAGATGGAGTGCTCACCTCCTACACATCAGGTCACAAAGATCTTGGACATCAGTGTGTTAAACTGAAAGCGGTTCTCTATGCCTTACAGGTGTTCGAGGCTCACCTCCCCGCCAAGGTTGCCTGCAAGTGCAATCAGACAATTCTACAGTAGTTCACTACCTAAACAAACAAGGTGACACCTATTCATACCCTCTCTGCAGAGAATCGATGAGGATCTGTATTGGGTGATCCAGAGAAATATTTATCTTCTGGCAGTACACATCCCAGTGGTGTCCAGCACCCTGACGGATGCACTGAGCAGATCCACTGCCCAAGCCAACGAGTGGGAAATATTGTCAGATGTTCTAAATGATGTCTCCCACTTGTGGGGCCAACTGGAGTTGCATCTATTTGCCTCTCCACAAAATGAGAGTTAAATACAGTTTAGGAGAACATACTGAGCATGTGTAAGAACTGGATGGAAAGTGAGCAGAGGACAGTAATAGACAGGGCATGAGTATCGTAACATGGAACTCAGTGATATTTTAACACAGTATATGCAAGAATGTTACCAACTGTCTAGAAAGGGAAAATGTGACCACAGTTTAAACATTTTCATTCTTTTTTTTTATAGGAGCTACCCTTAACAAGTGAATATTTAGCAGTAAACATGTAATGCATTTAGAATTTGAATGCAAAGTTTCCTTGTGACCAAAGGTCTTTTTCATGGGGTATCTTACTCATCTATTCACATCATAGGAACTTCACTGTAGGTGAAGCAGGATCCACATGTAAGATTTTCAGCAGTACCAACTGGGCCCCTGACACCTATTCATACCCTCTCTGCAGAGAATCGATGAGGGTCTGGTATTGGGTGATCCAGAGAAATATTTATCTTCTGGCAGTTCACATCCCAGTGGTGTCCAGCACCCTGACGGATGCACTGAGCAGATCCACTGCCCAAGCCAACGAGTGGGAAATATTGTCAGATGTTCTAAATGATGTCTCCCACTTGTGGGGCCAACTGGAGTTGCATCTATTTGCCTCTCCACAAAATGAGAGTTAAATACAGTTTAGGAGAACATACTGAGCATGTGTAAGAACTGGATGGAAAGTGAGCAGAGGACAGTAATAGACAGGGCATGAGTATCGTAACATGGAGCTCAGTGATATTTTAACACAGTATATGCAAGAATGTTACCAACTGTCTAGAAAGGGAAAATGTGACCACAGTTTAAACTTTTTCATTCTTTTTTTTTTTAGAGCTACCCTTAACAAGTGAATATTTAGCAGTAAACATGTAATGCATTTAGAATTTGAATGTAAAGTTTCCTTGTGACCAAAGGTCTTTTTCATGGGGTATCTTACTCATCTATTCACATCATAGGAACTTCACTGTAGGTGAAGCAGGATCCACATGTAAGATTTTCAGCAGTACCAACTGGGCCCCTCTACAACTTTGCAAGGAATGCAGGAAATCAAATCAGTAATTTTGTTTTTTTGCACTAGGTATGTAGGACATTCCAGGCTGGTCCACCACCCATATCATCTGTTGCGCCTATCACTGCTTGAGACTCAATCCTAAGGTGTAACCGATGACCGGCATACCCCCAAGGGGTCTCGACCGATGACATCTGTGCATCTGCCACCTGGAGTACTGTTCATACTTTTACAGAACATTATAGCCTGGATATTGCCTCTATGGCCAATGCAGCATTTGTCAGATCAGGGTGATGCAGGGCCTCCTGTCTTAAGTTTATGGCTAGACCAAGTAGTGCCACTAAGACTAGAAGTCCCTTTATCAGGGGCAACCCGGGGGGGGCAGATGGTGACCAACTGAAATTTAACCACATTAAGCTGTTGATGGTATTTATTTTTTATTTTTATTCATTTATTTATTCTAGGATTACATACCTTTGAACCAGAAGGTTCATTTACAAAGGTTCCGTGTCACAGTACAGAAATGAAAATAGACAATAGTAATACAAATAGTGGAACATGAGTCACGGTCAATTACAGAGTGTAAACACAGGTATACAAGGTAATAACAGAGGTACAACAGAGTTGGAGAACTTAGCTGTAGGGTTACAATTAATGGGTGACACTAAACAAGGAAACAAGAAGTGGGCAAATGCTAGGATTTGGGGAGGGGGTGAAGCGGGAGGAGAGAGGGTAGATGCAGCAGTCAAAGGAGTGACTTTGTCATGAAGTGCTGGGGGTAGTAAGAAGTGCTTTGGGGGCCCACCGGGGGCAGGGATGATATAAGAGGGAGAAAGGGTAATGGGAAGATAAGGGGAGGAATTAAGAGGGGGGCAGGAGGCTAGAGCAGTAGAAGGGTGGAAGAGGGTAGAGGTGGAGTAGGGAAAAGGAGGAGAGTGAGGGGTGATGGTTGGGACAAGTAGAGGTGGACAAGGGTGAGAGTAGTAAGGGGAGGGATTTGGAAGAAAGGAAGAGGAGTGTGGGGGAGGGGAAGACAAAAAGGGTGTGGAAGGGAGGGTAAGGAGGTGGAGAGGGTAGGGGTATCAAGGATAGGAGGTTGAAAGTAGGGGAAAGGTGTGTGAGGGAGGTGAAAAAGGGGAGGTGTCAGGTGTAAGAAGGTGGAGAGGGTAGGGGGAGAGTATAGAAGTGACGAGGGGGTAAGATAGGGAGGGCAGATCACAGAGCCAGGAGGGCAGAGTTGGCTAGTGGGTACAGTCGCAATCTCTGAGTTTGGCGGGGTGTTGATGCAGGTATTGCTTATAGGGTCCTAGCTTTCTCTCATTTAAGATTTTAGGAGGAAGCCCATTCAACAGTGATGGGGCCCGGACATAGAAGAAGCATTGGGCTTGTGAAGTTCGGCAGAAAGCAGTCAGGAAAGACGGTTTGCTAGTACTACATGTACATTGCATGTAAGGGGTGGGTGACACGAGATCATGTGTTGATGGAGGGGTCATGCAAAGGAAAATTTTCTTGGCAAATAGGCCAGTTTAGTAGGCAATCCTCCCTTGCAGGTGGAGCCAGTTAGATTGTATGTAAAGTTTGCAGGTGTGAGTTCTTTTCCCTGCACCAGTCATGAGACGGCAGCACTTATTCAGGGCTGTTTTTATGCATTTTAGAGTGGTGTTGGTAGCAGAACCATAGAAAATTAATCCACAGTCAGTTATGGACATCACTGAGTTGGTGATGGCTACTTGCATTGCCTCTTTGTTGAAACAGTGGCGATGGTGGTACAGGATACCTATTCTAGAGTTTATAGCTTTGGAGATGAGTCAAACATGAGAACTGTAGGTGAGTGAGGTGTCGAGCATGATCCCAGGATATTTGAATTTATGTACTCGATCAAGGGGTCATTGAAGTTTGTTCAGGATTGTTAAATTTGCAGCTCTATATTTACTCTGAGTGCTAGAGAACAACATTGCTTTAGATTTTCTATAGTTTATAAGCAGCTTGTGTTTATTGCACCAAGATTCAACAGAGGTAAATTTTGTCTGAAGGTCACAGGATAGGAGGACTGGGTCACTGTGGGTTGAGAAAAGGACGGTATCATCCGCATATGGGATCATGTTATTATTGCAGGCTGTGGGGAGAGTGTTGATGAAAAGAATAAAGAGTAGCAGACCAAGGATAAAACCTTGGGGAACCCCTGTCTTCACAGGGAGGAAGTTAGAAAGTGTGTCACCAATCTTGACTTGTTGGCACTTTCCCTGAATGTAATGATTGTGGGAAATTTGGCCACAACACAAGGTGAAATTCCACTACTCTTTTTAGAGAACTGCAATAGGATCTTTAACGTCCACCTGAGCATCACCAGAACAGGCAGATGGGACCTAGGTTTAATGTCTCATCCAAATGACAGCACCTTAGGAGTGCAGTATCCCCCTCATGATACAGTAACAGGCTACTAAATTAAACCTGCAATTGCATATTATATGCCAAGCCTGTTAGGTAATCGTACCTATCCTGTATGGCATACTCCTGCACTCCTGGCACTGAGAAAGAAATTGCAGGTTTCATTGTGTTCAGTTCTCTGCACCCACTGCATCATCCTCCGGAGGCAAAGGAATCCTTGGCAGTCACCCTGCTATTGCAAAACACCTAGCAGCCTTTTGAGTGAGTGGGGGACTGTTCCCCCCTGCCCCCCCCCGCTATCTCTAGGATTCTAACTCTGAGGTGTACCTTGACTGTGAAGTAGGTTAGCACCTCGGAGTCACTATTTAAGACTAGTTGTCTTATATTATCAGTCGCCATATGTGATTTCGCCATTATTACTTCGCCATTATGTAGTTGCCATTAGTACTTCATCTTATTCACGCGCTACCAATTCCAGTCCAGTCACCCATTAATCCCACTACTTCTGCATTCTCCCTGCAATTCTATTAACCTACCTTGGCAGGGTGGTCTGGGGAGGGCTGTCCCCTTCAGGCACAGGTCTGACAGCAGGGCTATATATAGTGTGAAACAACGACATGCCAGCAGCCATCATTTACTGTAAAGCCTAGGACTTTCTTCCATACTCCCTTCCCTTCTGCACATGTTGGCACAGCCTGCATGGGTTGCTGTTATGCTGGAACCCACTGCCAACCGTCCCAAGCCAAATCCCATTGCCTCACTTCAGCAATCTCGGTCTGGCCTGCTTTCCAACATGATGATCATAGTCCGAGAGAACTCAGATTATCTTGGCTATCAGTGTGGCCCAGGTTCCTACTATGGCTGAAATTTGCACTGTCAAAAAATTCCCACCTTAACATGCTATTACCACCAACCCCAAGTATATTATATTGGGTCAGTCTTGAGTTCCCGCTCACCTTTTTTTTTTTCTTTTTCTATGTTTTCCTTCCCTCTCTCCTTGTCTTCACTACCTCTCTCCCCCCCCCCACCCCTGTACAGCTAACTCTTTCTGGACTCTTCCTCTTAATTTCCCACTTGCTTCCCACTGAGACTCAAACTCTGCACCCTGAGCATCATAAGCACCAATCCTACTGCTACTTCATCTGACCTGGGATCATTTAAGAGGATACATTGCTAACTCTTGAGTTCTGTGGCCTCTGGGCACACTGCTTTCTTGTGTTTCCCATCCCTCTTTTGCATTGTACTCCACCATGTCCCTCCCTCTAATCTTTGGTGTGTTCCTAGTGCTCCTTACTCTCTCCCTTCCCCCAAGTCATCTGCCTGTCAGCCAGATGAGTACCCAGCATTACGCCACCAGGTGGGGCACTACCAGCAATGCTCCACACACCTTCCATACCCCGACATGTCCCCCCAGAACCTAACCCAGCATACTCTTTAGCCCTCATAGTGGCCTTGCATATCTCCACCCTACCAATACCTGTGGCTGCCTTCAAATCCTGTCCTCGGCCACGTAACCCTAACATAAAAGCCAAGCTAATTATATCACTCTCCTCTGCCATGCCCTCCTACTTCTTCACCTATCAGGCAACGTGCACCCAAACCCGGGCCCACTCCTCTTTCTCTCAGCACCTCCTGTGGGTCATCGAATGGACTCATTCTAGCCACCGTCAACATCTGTAGCTTTCAAAAAAGCTTGATGCCCTTCATGGCTGGATGGCACAGATCTCTCCAGATATCCTTGCTGTTACAGAGATCTGACTTGATCCTGATACCCCAGACTCAGCTGTCCATATTCCTGGGTACTCTATCCTCAGAACTGACAGGCTAGCTAATGGGTGGGAGCTGTGCTCTTTACCATAGAGATTCTCTTCAGGCCTCACTTGTCCCTGGCACTCCCACTCCATCCCACAGTGCACAGGTTCTCACTGTGAAACTGCAACCTGACACGTCTGGCAAAGCCCTACACATAGTCACACTTTATATCCCCCCAGCACCAAAGACCAGCTTATGACTAGGTAATGAACTGCCTAGCCCACCTGCCCACCTCCAGTGAAATCATTGCCTTGGGTGATTACAACATCAACTGGCTAGAGACCTCCTCTGGCCCCTACAAGGATGCTGTTGTGGCACTGGACCTCACCCAAGTCGTTCAGTCCCCCATGAGGCTTAACAATAAAACTGGCACCTCCACCCTCATTGATCTTATATTCATGAATCGGCCCACCCACGTATCTGAGGTCTCAGTACTTCCAGATGCACTGAGCAGCCACTCGCCAGTCCTCTGTAGATGGTCCTCAATATAAATTTGGAAGTGGCCACCCAAATATACCTTTATATATCGCCTAAAAAAAGGGATCTCTCTCTCGCACCTCAAACACCTGTTACAATGTGACTGGACCCCCATCAGCTCTACACAAACTACTGACAGTGCCCTTGATTACTTTATCTCCACATTTAACTCCACTTGTGACCACTATGCCCCAGTATCCAAACAGAAAGTCAAAATTCAGGACACCCCCAGGCTCTCCCATGCCCTATTTGACCTCATGAAGAAACACAACAATCAATGGCATAAAGCTAATGAACTGGACAAACCGTCCAACTGGCAACTCTATAGGGAACTTAGTAACAAATGTACCTGGGAAATTTAGAAAGCCAAAGCTACTCACTACCAGGAGACACTCTCCTCGTCCTGGGGCTCTGGGCACACATTTTGGAACAACATTAAAGAACTGAAAGGAAAATATGTCTCCCCCCTCCCCCGCCCAGCTGCTAGCAAATCGCTCACTCAAAACTGCATTTTCTGATCTTAGCAGTGTCCTTCTCCCTAACTTCTTTGTCCAGCCCTGGACTTACCCACCCCTTAAAGCATCCACCCCTGCTTTCAGGCTTTGAACAATCACCACCCTAGAGGCAAGACCATATTTAACCAAAGCCCTCAGGAAAACACGCTTTAGTAGCAACTTGCTGAAACTAAAACTAGTCCTCCTCACCTTAGACTCCATTATCTGCAACTGCAGTGTCAGTGGCTCAGCTGGTAGCACACTTGCCTCTGAGGCCAGGAGATCAGAAGGCTGTGGGGTTCTAGCCCCACACCAGGCACTTGGGTTAACATCCCAATACTGACACTGTAGTGCAGCATGAGGGGGTGCTGCACTCCTGAGGTGCCGTCTTTCAGATGAGACACTAAACCGAGGTCCCATCTGCCTGTTCAGGTGGATGTTAAAGATCCCATGGCATTTCTCGAAAAGAGTAGGGGAAATTTTTATTTAATATTCAAAAACAAAGCATATGTTGTAACAATATTGAAACCAGAACACAAATACCATATAAACTTATATTACCCACCACATACTCCTTATGTAAAAACACCCCGTTCATAGTGCTCATGCCATCACAATCCTTCAGTAAAAAGAAACTGTGACATAGATACAAAACAAGAAAAGTCCCATCACCAAACATCACAACTATATTCCTCATAACAGACATCCTATATGCAATGCACTATATAAATAATCAGATAGAGTACATCAAGTATTAACCCACCCACCCAACATTTTTCCATAACCTAGAACCCACAATATGTCCTAATGTATGAAATTCATATTCATAGAGCTTATCAAGTTCTCCCTGCATGTTAAACAGCACCTCCTGTTGTGTGATCTCTTTACCTTGCAGAGATCTTTGGCATCTTGCCTGCCACAATAACCATTTTAAGTAAGCCAAAATCACATAAATAGAGCTTTTTGTCCATTTTAACCATTGGGAGGGAATCTGTCCTAATATCAAAATATCATAGGACATATGCTGAAAGAGATCCTCTCCCCACCAACCAGCTACTTCTTTCCAAAACACGTGAACATGCACGCCATCGAAAAACAGATGCTGCATAGTTTCCATTTGACCATGATAAAGTATCTCCCCACAGCCTCTACCATCCATTTGCTTATGTTTCTGATTGCCCTTCACATTCAATTTCTGATGTCCACACAACCATATCAAATCCTACCTTTTAAGGGGAATCCATGGCTCCACAATACTTTCCAACAATAACTCTGTATTAGTTATAGGAGATACTTGAAATAAGGGCTCCTCCTTGTACCATTTTTCCAGTACTACCTTATAAAATGTTTCTTTTCATGTCCCAGAAACCAACTAAGCTTGATCTTCCAAGTCCTGATATATTTTAAAGTAGTCTGTAAATACCCCAGAAGAGCTTTCTCTGAAGGATGCCATTTAACCCTACCCCATGCCTTCAAAAAAGGGGTCCCCCACAACCGCATGTATAACAGTCCCATACCCTCAGATTCTAAAACTAAGGGATGTATTGAACTAAAAAAGAAATTCCCCAAAAAATATACAAAGGGTTGAATCATATTTAAACCCCTCACTTTTCAAGCCCTATATGTATGTACCTTCTTCATCGGGTTCAACCTACTTCACTACAAAAAAGGAAAAAAAAGGCCCATAACTTTTGTGTGCATAGTAAAAGGTAGTTGAAATATGTGAGAGACATATACAAAGATGTGAGTTATATACACTCTAAGCAAATAAACCCTCTTTTTCCTAGTCATTTTCCAGGAAAGTCATGACATAACTTTCAGATTAGACATATCATGTACAGTTTTCCAGTTTTTTTTCCTTCCGATTTTCTTGTACCAAAGTATAAGCCTAAAATCTTTACATCTTCCTTCGTCACAGATATTGGAAAATCTTCTGCAACCTATGCAGCACCCAGAACCAAAACTACTCTTTCCTATATTAACCTTAATTCCAGTAGTATCATAGACTTCTTCCATTTTCCTTAAAATCTGTTTGCCAGATTCAAAATCAGCTATAGTAAAAACACAAATCATCTGCATAAGCAGTATCTTTCTGCAGAACAACCCCTTCCTTATTTCTAATAGATCTGATATCTGCTGCAGTTTCAATGACCCTCAGTATGGGATCTAACCCAAACACATAAAGCAAAGGGCTCATCGGACATCCCTGTCTGACACCATTCCTCAAATATATTGGTATACCCAGATGCCCATTCACCAAGGGGATAACCTGCACTTCAGTATATAATGTCCTTAATAGAGCTAAGAACGGCTCTGGAACACCATAGTGCTGTAACACCATCCAAATATGCTCTTGCCATACAGCATCAAAAGCAGTCTCCTGATCAATAGCTAGCAAGTAACCATCTAGGTTCATACATAAACCTTGTTCCACCACTTCTCTAATGAAAATCAAATTCTGAACAATGTTTCTACCTGGAATTGCATGGGTCTGTACGGAACTAACTACCTGTTGAGCAATTTTGGCTAATCGGACAGTTAGAATTTTAGTTAAAATTTTATAATCTGTATTCAAGAGACTCAAGGGCCTCCAATTCTTAACGTCTTGAGGATCCCCCTTTTTATATAAGAAAGTCATAATTCCTTCCTTCATACTTGATACCAGCCTATTTTCCTCCCAAATAGCCCCATAAATTACCTGTAACCAAGGAGCCAAGATGTCACAAAAACATTTATAAAAATCATTAGGCACACCATCTATACCAGGACTAGTCCGAGGTGTTGGCTTAGGAACAGCTTTCTGTATTTCTGTGATTAATATAGGGACTACTGAGCTGTGCTTATCCTCTTTACCCAACTGTGGTACATCCAATTGTTGAACAAAGAAATTTGGCTGCCCGACCCTTTCTTTCTGAAATGTAACCTTGATATGATTTAGAATTAACAACATAAGTCCACTACTGTCATCTACTAAAACTCCTATTTCATCCTTTAAAGCAGACATGACCCATCGCTGAGCCCCATGCAATCCCGAATCATAAGGATTCACTTGCTCTTTCGTTCCTCTAGTCTTGTATTTCTGTTGCTGTGCCACCCTATCCTCTGACACTTTCAAATACATACCATATACATTCTGTCCTTTATTGTTTGTAACTGCAGCTTCACATCATTCCTTTGATCAGCCTCCTGAGTTAATAACTGCATACATTTTGCTCTGAGTCCCAAATTCTTAATATATTTTCCTTTAGCCCTTTCACTAGTAATACCTATATAGAGCTTTTTCAAATCTCTCTTAGTGTCCTCCTACCATTCTACAGGGCAATCATATATGAAGCAGATATCAGCTCTCAACATCAAATATTCTCTCATAGAATGCTGCATAGAAGCCTCCTGTAAAATGGCAACATTCATCTTCCAAAATCCCCTCCCCATGGGAACCTTCTGCACCATTCCTAGTCAGATCTTAACAGACATATGATCTGGGCAGAGCATGGGCAGACTGGATGGGCCTTGTGGTCCTTATCTGCCGTCAACTTCTATGTTTCTATGTTTCTATCTGAAGTTTCCAAAGGAAACACCAACACTTCCTAACATGTAACTCGATCTGACACAAACCAAAAATCTATCCTTGTGGACAAACTCCCTTTATAAAAAGTATGTGTCAGAACCTGTGTCATAAGATCATAAACATCACTTAAATTATTAAGCTTTAACATTCTAAGCAAGGCATTAATACCACTGTGTATTTTTTTTGTAGCCTTCCCCCAATCCCTATGTGATAGGCCACAATTAAAATCACCTCCCCATATCACCAATTTAGAAGTGTGCAGGTAGGGTTCTAATCTTCTAAAGAGAGAAGATCTATCTGCCTTCAACTTGAGGGGCATAGATGTTCATAATTCTATATGCTACATTACATAAAACCACATCCATTATCATGGCTCTCCCAGGCTGAACATCAAAAATTTGTATTACACTTACAGTCAGACCCGAAAATAAAAAAAATAACCCTGAACAAGATTCTTCTCCTAAGGACCAAAATGAGACAGCCCATCTCCAATCCCTCTGTGCCTCCTGAATCTCCAGCAAAGAATGCAACCTCATATCCTGCAATAGAATGACTTGTCCACTCCCCTTCCTGAGACTAGCAAAGGTAACCCATCAATTTTCTAAGGACTTAATTGCATTCACATTAATTGTGAGGAGAGAAATATCTGCATTCGTAAGAAGGAGATTAGAGATAAGAGAAAAAACATAATAACACAGCATGAAAAACAGTCAATCAAATTCACTTTTCCTTTTTACGCTTCCTAAGCTTTGGCTTATAAACAGGCCCCACGTCAGTGGTTACTTCAGCCTGTGAAGAAGCAATAGAGGACAAGTCTGAATCAAGACTTTCTTCCCCTCCTTGTTTAAACAACAAAGTATAAGAATTGTGTACTGGGAGGCCATCCAAATCCTTTGAAACAGCTTGAGAATCTATCAGGGGTTTCCCAGCTTTTGATCTAGTTACTCTGTGAAAAACAGTCTCTTGTTGAATTTTAGGAGGAGGCATGGAATTTACCCCCACCGCTATCTCCATACACTGCTCAGAGTCTGTAATCAGGCCATCTTGTATACAGGACTCTATCATGCTCTGGGAGAGGGAATCACATAAGTTGGCCTCAGCCATGGCTTCTGGATCATGTCTGGGTTCTACTATTTCAGACTCCACCTCTATGTCAGCAGACTGTGTCTCGGGGGTATCTCCTTCTCCAGAGCTACCACCTCTGTGAAGGCCTCCTTTCATGACCTAGACACTCTTTGGGGTTTTAGATCTACATTGGGCATGGACATTAATAATTCTAGCATACACAGTTTCTCTTTTTGAGCTGTGGCTACATAAGCATCTTGCTCAGCCCAAATAGCCAAATCTCTACTATTGTGGGACGCCCAGGAACTGGTCCAAAAAGTGTGTCCTTGTTCATCACACAGATTGCACCTCATGGGCTGCTGACACTGAGCCCCAAAATGACCCACCTCACCACAGAGGCCACACTTCTGCTTATCGCAGACATTACTTAAATGGCCAACATCTCCACATTTGAAACAAGCCCTGGGCTGAACTGGATAGAAAATCACCCTGCGGTCCCATCCTAGAAAAAAACAGTTTGGTAAATGTTTAGTCAACCTTGTTCCAGTTTCGAAACAACCTGATATTTCCATCCACCAGTCCACAGTTGTTCATTATCTAGTATGGGCTCCGGATATCCCTTAATTGTGCAATGCTGTTGTAACCAGTAGGTGATATCAGCAACATTCACCCCTTCATTTCAAAACCAAACAGTTATTTCCTTCATCAGGGTTTCGTCAGGGGGATAGCCAAAAATGGTTTCCATAAAGGAGAATACTTCAACATTTGGTACTGTTTCCAAAACCTCTCAAGGCCTGCAGGGCATTTGAAACTGATATCAAATACAGAATCCCCAAGCACATGTATTAGGGCATACACCTCATATGCATAAAACTTCATGCTGTCTTTTAGCAAAGCTCATCCTACAAAATGTCTGTCTGGGACATCAGAGATATTGCCCCTATATTTCAAGCGTACAGCATTTCTTCTCATAGCCAGCTCTGATAGAAGTCTAGAATCAGATGGAAAAAGCTGATCCCTAACTTTATCATGCCATACATTACCAGGGGCCTGTAAGGATTTTTCAGGGCCTATATGTGACTTAGGAGTAGCATCCTGTCTCAAAGGAACTTCTCCAGCCAAATCCTCCAAAGGAGCTATCAAAGGAGAGTCCGGCAATCCAGGCACAGAAACATCACCTTCCAATTTTTTAATGTCTGCTAATGAAGTATTAGAAGCATCATGCTGTGTAGCGGGGGCTTATACCAAGGGAGACCTTTGCCCCAGTGGCAAAATGGATCCATCACTCAACTCAGAGGACTGAGCAGAAATAATAAGGGGTTGTTCAGGGACAGAACCAGAAGCCTGTATACCCTGAAAATTAACATTCCACCCTGTACCAGTATTGTTCTTTACCCACCCAGCAGCTTCTAATGCAGACGAGACCAAGTTCACAGAACTAGAGGAAGGCCCCAATAGAGGTACATCAGAAGAATTCTGAATAAGAACAGGGGATCTGCTGGCAATATCGGGAACCTGAGGACATGTTTTTCATCCCTTACCAGCTCTCTTCTTACATACAGACTTCTTTCCACCTCCCGATGAGACACCAATAGAAAAAATAATTGGGGGTAAAGGCCCCTTCCTTCCACCTTCTATTTGTTTGGAAAAATTACCAGTTACATCAATCTGCTGAACTAGATTCCCAGAATCTTGAGAAATCATATCATCCCTGGCAGTCTGCACTTCCCTCCGTTCGCTCCCATCCGATGTGGAAGCCACCATAACTTTAGTTTCCTGCTGAATCGGAGAGCCAGGGAAGGCGATATTAGAAGCAGATGAAGGCATATTCCCTGCATCTCTTGAAACTTCTGCGCACAAATCAGTCTCCATACTACTTTGCACTGTATCCGGTTCCTGAGTAGCAGACTGCTCCTCCTGCTGCTGCAATTCCTCCTCCAATTTGATTCGAGTCTCCACAAATTGCTTTTCAGCCAGCTCCATCCGCAGTCGAATATTAGCTGCCTTATTTTCCAAGACAGACTTCTTATCTGACTCCTGAGCCCCGATTCCTAACTCGGCTTTAGAACATGAGTCAGCATTTGTACCATCCATATTTTCTGTAGCTAATATGAACATTTCCTCCGAAACGGGTTCCATATCCCTGACAGTCTCCAGATAAGGGAAGGCCGAGGAGGAGACCCGCTCCTTAGCCACCTGCACGTCTTGCCTCTCTGAAATCAGTAGCACTCTGCTCACTTTCTTGCAGCAATGCAGCGCCCTCTAGCGAAAAGAGTAGGGGAATTTCCCTGGTGCCCTGGCCAAATTTCCCCCATTCACTAAAAATACCACCAACAGCTTAATCTGGTTCAAGGTCAGTTGGCATTCATCTGTATCCCCTTCCCCGGCTCATGCCTGAAAAAAGGCAGAATTTGTCTAGTGCACTTACCCAGTCAACAAAAACTAAATAAATTAATCTCCCCACTCACTGACATCCTAAACCAGTCCCTCTGTCATGGACAATTATGCTCATGCTGGAAAGCAGCTGTCATCACCCCAATATTAAAAAGTGGGGACTGCACCTCCCCGGGGCAACTAGTGCCCCATCTATATTTTCTCTCCATTCTATTCCGCCCCCCCCCAAGGAGCTAGAAAAAAAAAATTGTGTCAGATCAACTCTTGGACTGTCTCACTAATATGACCTTCTTTACCCTGAAAAGCATGGTTTCAGGAAGGGCCACAGTACTACAACTGCCCTTCTTGAATACACCACTTTCATAAGCAAAGCCTTTGATCGAGGACACCTAGTTGGATCTCCCTATATTGACTTAATCAAGGCGTTCGACTCTGTCAGCCACACACTCCTAATCTAATCCCTGCATTGCATGGGCCTGTCCCTGGACACTACTATGTGGTCTAAAGGCTACCTCAGTGACAGAACCCAGAGGGTCAAGTTAAACTCCACACTCTCGGCCAGTAAACTGGTACTTTCAGGAGTTCCCCAAAGCTCAATACTGGGCCCACTCCTCTTTAGCATGTGCTTGAATACTCTCCCAAAGGTCTGCTCAGAACAAATGCTTCTGTAAGCCGATGATGCGTTTATATTTGACAGCCACTAGGACCCCCCACTTCCTTCAATCCTCCTGCAGTGCTCCTTTTTTGAAGATGAGGCATGGTTCTCAGAGCACCATCTTGTCCTGAATTACAAAAAGATCAAGGCCATGCTTTTCACTGACAGACAAAATAAGTTTAAAAAATGTCCCCTCAACATCATTAATGTCCAGGGCTCCCACCTCGATCTTGTTCCCACCTTTAAATACCTGGGCATCACCCTTGACTCCTCTCTCATGTGCTGCAATCACATCAATCTGCTCAGCTCAGCTATCAATTCCAGACTAGTGTTCCTACATAGGTATAAGAGGTGCCTGCCTCCTGACATCCTAGATCTTGTTGTGACATCATCAGTGCTCGCTCTTATTGACTATGGGATTGTTATCTACGGCACGGCCAACCCCACTGCCCTACGTCGAATCATGATCTCCCTAACTAAAGCCTGCCAGTTAGTCACTGGATGCAACCATTGGACACACACCTGTGAGCTCTATAGATGCATCAACTGGCTTAACTTTGAAGGCAGACTCGGGTACCAGATCTGCCTCCTTGCTAGGGACCTCTCCCTATACACCTCCCCTCGGTTTCTGCCACCTTGTTCAGCCCTCCACTCAGCCATGGTCTACATGGAGCTCCTTGCTAGCCCCCCTCTCTGTACCCCACTGCAGGACCTCTCTGGGCCTATGCTCCTTTTACTACAGGGCCCCCCTCTGGTTGAATGAAATACCATTGGCCATCACCCTGGAACAGCGACTATGCCAGTTTCAAACCCTACTCCATGCTGAAATCCTCTCCCACTCCAACTGTGACTGTGCTTAGTCCTTCTCCCCCATGCCAGTGACTATAATCTGTTGATTTCTGTATATTGTTATGGAACGTGCTGGACTTATAATGATTTGACACAGGTTGGTCCATTCCACCTTGAACTGTAACTTGTCTTCACTAAATGCATCTTACTATATATACTGTTTTTAAACTTGCAATGTATGTATTCTGGTGTGTTCTCTGAATATTTATTATTGTATATCTTGTCATTTCTTGTAATGTATGTACAGTATATCTGATGAGGAGCCTTTACAAAGGAGTCCTTGACTCAAAGATTGTAATTCTGATTCCTTTAATTAATAAATAAGATAAATAAATAAATATTATGTGCACATTTTTATGTGATCAAACAAGACTCTAGACAACTCAGATCCTCTTCCCACCTACTACTGGCCTGCCCAGGTCAAAAATGGATGTAGGGCAGAGTCCCTTCTCTAGTGCTGCTCCTAGTTTCTGGAATGCCCTCCCAGGAGGGCTTCAAAACCTGGGGTCACCCCACATTTTCAAGAAACACTTCAAAAGTGATCTTCTATTAAAAGCATCTTGCAATTGCTATATCCTATCAATTAGAACTTCTAGTTCAATATAATTTTCCTGCTATTAGGCAGAGAGCACACCAGACTATATTTCTGTTCTAGCTATGTATCTGCCATGTTATAGTGTTTTGTAAACTGTTTTTTGTCACTTGCTATGACAAGATTGTGCTGTCAAAGACCGGATTGTGCTGTGTGTATCTCAGATTCCATGTACAGTATAAGCTTACTAAGACTGCTACTGTATCTCTCTTGCTCAAACTTTTACTTCTATGTGCTATCTAGATGGGCCGGGTCATGCCTGAAAACGGTCCCTGGGAACAGTGTACTCACTCAGTTATCAAATATATCAATAAATAAATAAAATTTGCAACTCCACCCACTGACACAAGTGTCCAGTATAAATAAAATAATGGGCCATGATAAAGTGCCTGTCTGTGGCATTAAAATGTTCAGTCAGAGACACAGCTGATCTTTGAATAAAGATTTTATCCTCAACACAGCATTGTGTTTTGTTTCAAGTTTGGTGCCACTGGAGCCAAGCTGTCTTGTGATTAATTGTGGCTTTGTTGAGCTTCAGGATCCAGGACTGTTTTTGCTGCTGTAGCCATCTGTGTTTTGCTCATAAATAAGCCCTGAGACATTATACATCCATAATGGTAAATATTTTTACATAAATAAGAAAGGTCAACCAATGCACACACATTTGTGAAATAAAATACATGTATATAAATCAGGATATTAAACGGGATTTATTCCTTTAATAAAAACACTCAAAAAATCCCAAGACATTTCAAGAAACAAACTAGACATGTCCTTTGTCAGTCCTCCTACCAATTCTACATGGCCCATGCGTGCATCTTGGTGGCATAAGTGTATTTCCCCTTGTAATGCAGGATATGCAGGTACATGACCTCATCTCATTTCAACTAGTCGTTGTGACTGCCTCACCTAATCAGAGGCCCACCACTCACTGCCCTCCACTTCAGTCTTGACAGCAACCTCTCCCTGCCTTGCCCCCTCCTACCTGCCTACCCCCTTACCCCCTCTCCCTTTCCTCCCCCAGGCATGTCCTGACTTTTATCCCTCCCTGCCTCCCTTTAGAGCTCTTACCCTCACCCTCTACCCTCCAACAATGGCTTTCCTGCCTGCATACCCCCCCCCCCACCTGCAGCACTTATTTCTAAGATTGCCCTTGGCTGGTATGTCATGCTACCTAACATTTGGCACATTTTGAATTACTGGAATTTCCTAAGCCTCAGTGTCTTACTACTTTTTATTGTGTAACTATGTATTACTATGTTGACCTTTGTATGTATGTATACCCCCATTCCTTCAACGTGGAACCTTTGTAAAAGAGCAGTTCCTGCTCAAAAGTATTTGTAATCCTAGATTTCAATAAAATAAAAAATAAAAATGACCAGCTCCTTCAGGAAGGGGTCTCATCTCACTATTTTACATTCCCCACAAAGAAAGTCCTTCACCACTGCTAGGGTCTCTGAATGGCCACTCCCTTCATTGGTATCCATTTTAGAATCTTCAGTTTTGGAAGTGGGGTTACCAGCACCAGACTGTTTTACATTCTGCTGCAGATCAAAGTCCTCTTTTTGAATGTTTGCAGAAGTCTGGATGCATGAGTTCACAGAACTGCCCATGTCTGTCTCTCCAGACAGAGAGCACCTATCTAAATTTCTCTCAGTCTTGCTTTCCTGTGTGGCCCAACAGGTTTATGAGATCTAAGCTCTTTTTTGCCTTAGTGCTCCTTTATTAATGCCTCAATCAGCTTGACATCTATTCTATCAATTTTCCCTGCCTTGCCTCTCTCAGAACCTCAGGTATCTGTATTATACATTGGGTCACTAACAATTAGATGTCCCAGGTAGTGGAGTGAACTCTGATTTGATGAGTGCACCCTGTATAAGGGAAACACTTGACCACACTGGACTTGCCATTATGGTTGAGTCTCTGGAAGACAGTTTTGCAGGGTTTGTCTTTGGGGTCCACACCGACAGACACCCACCTTGTAGGGAATTACCAGGATGGGCTCCTCACAAGTGACTTCTCCCTCTGGAAACTCCCCCTGAACATGGCACACATACTCCTTTTCCAGCTGACTCTCTCAAGCCTGCTCATCATTTTTTTTTCCTTTCCTCTGTATCTTTACTCATGCTTACTACATTTCCATACCTTTGCTTTGGTTTATCTTTCTTCATTACTTCTAGGCATTTGTATTTCAATTGTTCTTGGATTTTTATTCTCTGTATTATATCTATGAAATTGTATCAACCTCTGCACTTCCTATACATTGTTGAATCAAATCTCCACTGTTGTGATCTCCCAGGTCATGCCTGAAAATAAGCAAATGTTTTGTCTAGTGCATTTACCTGATATAAACTAAATCAATCAATAAACAAATAAATATTGCTATTTATATAATCAATTAGTCACTCAATATCTACTGTATAAATGCAACAGTTCATTGCCTTAGCAATGGAGTTTTAATAAACGGAGGCACAAATGAAGAAACCAACAGTTCTATTTTTTAAATAAGTGATCTTTATTCAGCATAATTTAAATGATACATCAGTGTACAACAAAACCAGCACAGTTAATACAGACGTGATTGGTCAATAAGCAAATATAGTTAGAATACAGCATGCTATATAACAGAGAGTCGAATATTCTAGCCAGGCTATTCTAGTGAGCTATCCATCTAGATATCTGGAATGGTGGGAGGTATAGATCTATGTTATTTAGTTTGATAGCAGTAGAGCTTCCAGAGTATCCCATCTCCTCTGGTAGAGTTGGGGCCTGTGAAGTCTAGAGTGTATAATGTTTTCCATCCTTTGGGCATCTAGTATTCCTCTATGACATTCTGTGTAGGATGGGATGGTTTCATCCATACGGTGTCTTAATATGATTTTCTTTGCTATGGATGCTATGAGGGTCATGTGGTATTTGCTTGAGCCCTTGTCCATGTCCAGGCTCAATAGGCATATATGTGGTGTGAGGGTGTTTTCAAGACCTAGTAGTGGGTCTAGATGGTTTTCTACACTGTGCCATATAGGTTTGGCTTTGGGGCAATCCCAAAGTATATGCTTTAGATTACCTGTTGATTGGTGGCAATGTGTACAGATGGGAGATTGTAGTTGACCCATCCTGTGGAGTCTGGTGGGGCATAGCATAGGTTGTGTGCTATTTTGTATTGTGCTAGTTGGAGACCATTGAATTTGAGGTATTTGATATTGTTACACCACATGTTAGACCAGATGCTGGGGACCTTAAGTTCTGGGAATTGGTGTGGCCATAATGTGCAAGCATCCTGGTCTATCAGTGTGCATTTCATCACCAGCTGTTTGTAGAGCAGTGAAGTGTAGTGTCTTTGGGTTGCAAGGTGTGAAAGGGTTTCCCATGGATAGTGGTCAAGGAATGGTCAGGGTCGCATTCCCATTGCTGATGTGACTGAGTGGTGGATCTGCATAAAGGAGAGGAGATAGTTTGTTACTGAGGTATGTTTCCAAGAAGGAGTTTTATGAGATGAAAGTGGCATTCTGGATCAGTTGTCCTAGTTGTGATAGTGGGAGGTTGCCAAGGAGTTATGGGGGGATTGTTAGGTTCTGGATCTTGAAGTTAGGGTTGCCTAGGATTGGTTGGCTAAGGAAGAATAGGGGGTTCATCTTAAGAAGTATAAGAAATTGTTTACTAACCAATTGGGAGACCCCTATTGGGATCTGTTTGAGTGAGATAGGGAGTTTAGAGTGGGGAATATGGCTTAGGGCTTGGATGTTTATGTTTGCTCTTAGACATAGGTCCCTTTCCATTTGGAGCCACTGGGGGGGTGTAGAGGAGGGGGAGTTCTCTGTTGTTGGTATGTGCCATTTAAGGAATTTTGCAGCTTGTAGTGCTAGGTAGTAAAGAAAGAAGTCAGGGAGCTGGAGGCCACCTTGCTGCTTAGCTGGGACGATTTAGTAGTAGGCTGTCTGATGGGCTTTATTCTCCCACAGAAAGGCTGAAAGTGTAGTTTTTAATTTAGTGAACCATTTGATTGGGGGTGATTACTGTAGGCTGATCATGCTGAGTGGATAAAGTAGTCTGGGTAAGATGTTCATCTTGATGGTGTTGATTCTCACCCATAAAGTAAGGGGGAGTGTTGTCCATCAATTGAGGTCATGTTTAATGGTCATCAGTAGATGGTCTAGGTTTAAAGCATGTATCCGTTTATTGCTAGAGACTACCTGGATACCCAAGTATTCGAGTGAGGACTGGGACCATGTGCCACCCCACTGTTGCAGCTGTGATTTCAGTGCTCTGTGGTTGAAGGATAGGATGCACGCTTTGGACATGTTGATTTTGTAACCAGAGAGTTGTACAAATTCTGTTATGAAAGCTATGGTAGCTGGTAACAATTTGGAGTGTTTCTCCAAGTGGAGAATAATGTCATCAGTGTAAGTAGAGATTTTGTATCTGTGTGAACCCACTTAGATTCCCTCCACTTAATCACAGTTTAAGGTTCTTCTGGTTAGTGGTTCTAGGGGTATCCTGTGATGTTGACTAGCCACAAGTGGGCACCTACCCAAAATGGTGACCCACTTGCAGTGCAAGTAGGACAGGGCAAGGGTGTGAGGAAGGCGACAGGATGGGGTTACTTGTGCATATAGCAATAGGATGTCGCTATATATATATGTGCATGGGGAGAGTGAGCATGACAGAAAGGGGGGGTTGGATTGGTGTGATTGGCAGGGGGCTGCCGATCTGACCCCATAGCATGGTGGGTGTGTTGCAGCCTAAATCTGCAAGGGTTCCGGGTTCAGGTCCGGATGCACCTACATTTTTGTGCGCTTAGCATGTATTTTTTCCAGAATTTGCACCCCCCCGACATGCACCCCCCCTGGAGTTAAGAATCCTTTAGTAGGTGGGATGGGTGCAGGGGGTGAAGCCCCCCATGGGGGGATGGGTGGTGCAGCTTCACATTAGAATTTAAAATCTATGTCCCCAGCACCATTTTCCTGTGTACATTGCTGAAACTGAATTTCGGCGATGTACCCTCGCCGAAATGACGGTCACCTTTTGGCAATCACCATTATAACATAGAACTGGTTCTAGGTATAGGTTGAAGAGGTATGGGGAGAGGGAACAGCCCTGCTGCACAAGCCTGTACAAGTGGAAGGGGGTTGAGTTGGTTCCGTTGCATCTGACTATGGCAGATGAACAAGAGTATAGTAGTTTCACAAAGTCTATAAAGGTCATTAGGAACCCAAAGTGTTGTAGTAGTAGGTATAGGAAGGGCCAAAGGACTCTGTAGAAGGTTTTCTCTGCATCCATGAACATCAACACGGCTGGTGCATTGGAGTCCCTAGAGGCAGAGATTAGGTCTTAAAGCTCTGATCTGATGGTAAGTACCCCTTCATGAACCCAACCGGTTCTGGTCTGATCAGTGAGCTCCTACCTCCCCCACACTCTTTGCCAGGATTTTGGCAAATATTTTGATGTTGGTGTTGAGTAGCAAGATAAGCAAGTTATTTTCCATGCTCTGAGGGTTTCTGCCCAATTTGGAAATTACTGTGATGACTGCTTGTTGTATGCAGGGGTTTAGGGAATGGTGTTTGTGTGATGAGTTAAACAGCTCTGTTAACTGGTTGGTTAGGGGCACCCGGAATGCTTTGTAGAAGTTTGAGGAGAAGTCATCTTGGTCAGTTACTTCATAGGGGGTAAGTTCTGATATGGTGGTTTGTACTTCCTGGGATGCTGAAGATGATTTGGCATCTGATTTCATGGATATACAAAACTGCTTTCTTACACACAAATTAGCCTTAAATGAAAAAAAGACTAAATCTATAGTACGTTATTACCGCAGGAAGAAACTGAATGTTGAGCCTATTCTTTCACTGCATACTGTTACTGGGGTGGAAATTAAGCAGGTCAAATATTTTAAATATCTAGGCCTTATAGTACATGAAGGTATGACTTATGAGCATAATATCACTAAAATGGTTAAGGTAGTTCATCAATGACTTGGTGCACTTTATAGACAGAATTCCTTATTAATTCCTTCAACCATATCACTTCTGCCCCAATGTTTCTTACTACCAGTCATTGATTATGGCTTGATTTTTTATTATGCTATAGGGTGGGGGTTATTGTCAAAGGTAAAGTTTTATTGAACCAAATTGCACGATTTATTAATCAATTGCCATCTAGGGCCCATCATTATGTCCTGCATAAGCAGGTAGAATGGCTTTCACTTGAGTATAGGTACAAGTTCCAACTTGGGCTCCTGGTAAAAAGATAATATTAAACAAGGTCCCTATCATTATACAGTCAATTTAAAAAAAAAAAAAATATTAGTTTGACCATAAGTCACTTATCAGTTCACCATTTTTTTGTTGTCCCAAGAATGAAAATGTTAGCTGATCAAAAACCAATGTTTTAGAATCTACCTATCTTTTTTAATGCACTTTTGACAATGTCTGAATGTCCTGAGATTTCTATGTTTAGTTTTAGACAGGCTTTGAAGAATTATCTGTTTGCAGAAAGTGAAAGTCAATGTTTTGTAAATTAGTTTCTTTTTCTTTTTTTTTAAAGATAGTGATTAATTTTATTAATGTTTGTACTTGTAATTATTATCTGTATGTTGTTATGTTATTTTATGCAATTATTATGTATTTGTATGTTTTTTATGTTACTCTGGTGGCCCATGAAAATGGCTCTTTGGCCCATGGACCTACCAGATTAAATAAACAAAAACAAACAAAACAAATATGACTGCCTCAGTCTACCTAGAACCTCTATGGGAAGCTTGGATAGTTGAGCCACCATGAGAAACTGGTGTATAGTGGTTTCCGGGGTCAGGGGATCTGCCACATAGAGGGAGCAGTAGTATTCGGCGAATGTGTTAACTATGTCCCTGAAATTTGAGCTGAGCAGTCCTGATGGGGAGGGGTGAATGCCTCTTATTATCTTAAGCAGCTTCTGCTGCTTTAGTTGCAGTGCAAGAAGCTTGCTAACTTTTTTGCTCAGGCTATGTATTTGGTTTTAGCTCTGAACACCATGAACTCTGCTTGGTCTCACAATAGTTCCTCCTATTTGGCTCTGAGGGAGTTCAGCATGAGCCAGTCCTCATCCTGGGCTGTTTTGGATATTTTCCATTCCATTTTCCTTATTTCCCAGAGCAGTGAAGCCACCTTGTGCTCTCTAACCCACTTTCTGGTTGTGGCTATCCAAATTAGTTCCCCTCTGATGGTACATTTAAAAGCTTACCATACATGGGTGTAGTCACCCACTGTGCCCATGTCTGAAAAAGTTGTCAGTGGTAATATTGAGTTTTTCTAGGATTTGATGGTCCTTCTGGAGGTTATTGTTTATTCTCCACAGCTTGTCGTTGGGGTTGGTCAAGCGAGGGGTGAAGGAGACATTCACTGGGGCATGATCTGGGAACACCTTTGCTACAATGTTACACCTAAGCATTATGGTGAATAGGGAGGGGCTAATGAAGAAGTAGTCTAGTTGAGAGGTTGTTATGTGCACTGGGGATAGGAATGTGTACGTCTTGTCTCCTGGGAGATGGATTCTCCATGACTCCAGCTGGCCAAATGAGTCTTGGAGTTCCCTGATGGCTCATTGGTTGAGTGTCAATCCTCTTTTCAGTGACATGGACCTGTCTGTTGTGTCATCTTGGACAGAGTTCCAGTCACCTGCCAGGATCATTGGTGGGGATTGGTAACCTGAGAGTTCTGCAAGGAGGGTTGTGAATACCTGAGGTTCATCCTTAGTTGGGCCATAAACTGAGGCTAAGATGAGTTCATTCCAATCAAGGACTCCTTGTAGGATTATGAAGTGACCCTCAGGGTCTTGGTATTGTTTTAGGAGGAGAAAGGAGATATTGTGGTGGTTTAAGGCCTGCCTTTCTATTATCTTTCACTGCTGCATATGCCTGGCCCACCCATTCTTGCCACCATAGGTTGGCTTGGTTAGTTAGCGTGTGGGTTTCCTGTAGGAAGGCAATATTAGTTCCAAGTCTTTTCAGATGTGTTAGGATTTGATAACATTTCTCTTTTGTTTGTGCTCCTTTGATGTTTCAGGTGGTAAGGCCATGTACTGTTTTACTCATGGCATAATCCTGGGGTGTGGGTTTGTGACCTCATGGATGTGGGGTAGAGGGGATTGTTGAGGGTTCTACTGCTTGAGGCAGGGCATGGGTCTATCTGCAGTCTCCTACACTGGGCTTTCTGTTTGCCCCATTGTGTTTTTCTCTGGTCTTGGAATCTCATCCAGTAGTTACATGCTGGCTGTTTGGACTTTGTCTGATATTGCTATCTGTCTTTCGTTAGCCCATTGAAAAGTTCAACAAAAGATACAGTGATAGTGGTGAACAGTATGCAAAAACTACCTTTTCTACTACATCTATAAATGTTTAAGTAAAGATTAAGCACTAGAAATAAGCATAAAAAGCACAAGATTAAAATGAGTGGTACAAAGTTCAGTAGTTGGCACTTGCTGGAGCCTGACTCACAGCCCATTGGGGAAGGTGGGAATAAAAGGCAAGGGTGAGTGTTTATAACCATAATACTAATCAGGGCTGTTGAAAGCTCAGTCCACTGGTTCCATATGCAAAGACAAAGATACAGGATAATTATGACTATTCATGCATGGTATGGTCCTGAAATGTCAGGTACTACTTACAGATACAGGTCTTGATGTCCTGAAACATAAAATGATTGAGTCTTTGTATTCTAATGCCAGCTCCCCTGCCCCCCCCCTCAGGGGAGAAGTGTTGCTGAAGTCCGGTAATGGCCTGACTACAGGTAAGCCTCAGGAGGGGGAGGAATCATCATGAATTGTTGGGTCCTCAGAGTCCCCTGCCCTGTGGGGTGAGATGGCTGGCAAAGTGTGACTCCCAGTCCAGCTCATTAAAGGTCTTTCTTTGTGTGAACTATGGGCTTGTGAACTCACAATACAGGCTATGATAATTTCTATGGCTGTTCATGAACTGGGGCTGTGCATATCCCTTTAGAATGGGTAGCATCGGTAGAAAGAGGGAGGGTTGTTCAAGAGCAAGTTGTCTGCCCACTACCTCAGATAAATTGTTTTTGGGTTGATCATGCCTTTAGATGCAGTCCAAGTCTACTTGGGAGCCTGGAGAATTGAGATTGTCTTGCAGCTGTTTGTGTGCTGCATACACCAGTCTGAGGAGGGTGTTCATGCTACTCAATACCACTGACACTTTGGAGATTGGATTAGGTGGTGTGAATTGCCATTGTATAGATCCCTTGATTTTCAGTTTGATTAGTAGGAGCTGTACTGTTTATTTAATAAAAGTGAGCGGAGATGTAGCTCCAGTTTAGCGTCAACAGGCTGCCTCACTTGCATAAACGAGCTCTGCATGTATATTGGGATCAGACTAGCTGTCAATGAGTTTGGGCTACAGCAGGAGGTCCAAGCAGAATCAAAGAAAGGAGAGCAGAGGGGGCACTGTTCATCACCTAGCGCTGGTGGTGAGGCAGCTGGTTAAGTTTATTTCTGCGCCTCCAGTTCTTGCGCCAAGTGGAGCTGATGTAGGGCAGTCACTGCTTGGGACATTGTTCAGATTATCTCAATTGGTATATATCCTGAGGTCCAGGTTGAACATTCTTTAGTGACTGGGGATGTGGGAGTTTGTAACTGCTGCACATAAGTGCGAGGAGTATGTAGCAGTGGGATCCTGAGCAGGCGTGGATGCTCCAGGGAGGTATGACCAGTGACATGTCTCATGTTTTGTTCTGTCACTTTTGGAGGGTTCCAACCCATTGAACTTCCACCTGGGGAGTTCACTTCATGGGATGATGCAATTCTTTGGCTGGGGGCTCTGGCTATACGGTACTGCCTGAGTTCTGTGTGTTCTGTGATTGACAGATAAGGTAAGTGGAGATTTATGTCCCACAGCGAGTGCCTGAGGCAGGAAGATCCACTAGGCTTTCACTTTTTTTAGACACAGACCTTAGAAGATGTGCCCCCACCATTTTTGTTGACCATATCACCATGCTCGGATGTGTGCCTTTAGTTAACTGCAACAGTTTTATGGCAGACGTCACTAGCCCATTAGCTGTCCATCTATTGTACCAGGGTTCAGACCACCTGTTAGTTTAGTTCACATGCACTATGTTTAGACCTTTTCTCATGGAGGAGACTGACAGTTCGTATACTTTTGGGACAGCTTCTGGGGCATATAGCATGGTAGCGGGGGGATCATCCATATGCAGAAACAGTTTGTACTTACTGCGAGCAAGTTAAGCTTTGTTCTTTTGTACTGAGTCACCTAGGTGAGCTGGTGTAGTGGGGAAGAGCTGTGGGAGAAGTTTGGCTATTTCAATTCCCTCTACTTAGGGCTGCCAGGGGTTGATATCTGCCACCTGCAGCTGGTGCAGAATGCGGTGGCTGGGCTTTTGACTGGGACTTCTAGAACCAGTCATATTATGCCTGTGCTCCGCGAGCTGCACTGGCTGCCTGTTTGGTGGTGGATCACCTTTAAGGTTGGCTTGCTAACCTTTAAAGCCCTACATGATCAGGGACCCGGTTACCTGCAAGATCTCCTGGTACCATACTGCCCCCTCCGTCCTCTCTGTTCCACCAACGAGGGATTGCTGGAGATTTCCAGGGTATGACTCAAGACATCTGGATCTTGTGCCTTCACTTTTTCAGCACCAACCCTGTGGAATTCTCAGCCTCGTTGGTTGAGAGAATGCACAACTGTTGATAGATTTAAAATTGAGTTAAAAATGTATTTATTTAGTTAAGCTTTCCCTAGTTATGGATGATCTGTTTTAATGTTTTTATTTTAAATTTTTATCTTTATGTATTTGGTTTTATGTACAGCGCCTTGGTTTTGAAAGGCGCTATAAAAATAAAGTTGAGAGAGAGAGAGTGAGAATTCTCATCCTGCCACCTCTGAATTCGGGAATTCTGGGTTGGTCCCTGAGGGTTATGAATAATTAGGCAGGCTGGGTACAACATTCTATATTGGATTTTCACTTGTTGTTGCATTTTCTTTATACTTTTATATGCCCTTTGCTTATCTCTCACCGCTGGGGTGACATCACTGAAGATGTGGAAGTGCTCTTTATTCCAGTAAAGGGGCCCTTTGATCTGTGCTTGGTTCAGTATGTGTGTCTTTTCCTGCCAGTTCAGACATCAGACAAAAATGTCTCTCAGTTTCTCTCTCTTGTTAGGGTGCTGTCAGAATAATCAGTGAGTTTCCTCCAGTATATATGCACCTCCTGCTTGTTGGGGACCTACGGTATCTTTCAGTAGGTTTTGAATAAAGTGCTTGATATTTCCTCCCACTGCCCATTCTGGGATTCCTACCAGAACTAGGTTGTTTTGGTGCATCCTGCTTTCTTGATCCTCTGTCCCATTTTCTAGCTTGTGAACAGTTTTTCTTAGCATGATCAACTCGTCATCTTTCGTGTTTTGTTTGTCCTCGAGGGAGCTAATTCTTGTTTCAGCATTAGTAGCCTGGTAATGAGCGATTCCAGCATTGAATTAACTGATTTGATATCTTGTGCCAAGTCGAACAGGATCAGCTTTACAGATGCCAACTCTGAGAAGAAGCAAACAAGTTTACAAAGACTGTATTGAAGTGGTCAATAGCCGGGAATGGGGGGGGGGTGGTGAGTTTGCTGGAGATTCCTATTTGGGACATTTGGATGCCTGGCTGGGTAGTGGGATGGAAGCCTCTGAGTTTAAGTCAATTTTTTATGGATACAGCTTCTCCCTTGTGAACCAGAATTGATATTTAATTCAGGCAGATCTTCCTTTATTGAGAGGTGTGTAAATTGCCTTGAAAATTTTACATTTTAATAGTTATAGCTGCGGTTTACAAGTTCTGAATATGGAGCTCAGAGCAAGATGTCCGTTCACTACCAGCACATCACGTGACTCTGAAAGCAACAGTTCTAACAAAGTTAGTCAGTAAAATATATGTATTATACATCTGTCAAAACGAATCTTAAAATTTAACTGATTTTAAATGTGTTGCTTAAATATTTTTGTTAAAAACAAATGATCCGAGCACTATACTGAGTTATTTTTGCTAATAAAAATTCTATCTAATACACAAAAAAATACTCATCTTTTCATCATTAGCTTTATACCACCACTGTCCATGTGTTGGCAGGATTTTGAATTTACTATGCTAGTCATTTCATGGCACAGTGGTGAACAACCCCAGCAGTCAGCTGTCATTCTATGCTTTTCATGATACAATTTTCCATTATTGTTACTGAAAATACCATTCAGATAGGGCATTAGTGATTTTAAAGAAAGTCTCCAAACTATAGAATAATAACATTTTTAAATAATTCCCTAAAGTTGTGTGCCAGTTATATTTACAACAAGAATTCATAATACAGTAAGCTGTAACTGTTATTTTAGAGAGCTCTTTTTTAGTTCAAAATCTAGTGGTTTAGGAAAAGGGAGAGTAATGTTTAAAATTAAGTTAGGAATAATGTTTTAACCAAGATGCCTTCTTCAGACATAGGGCTCAATTTTCAAAGCCCTGAGCATGATGCAAGGTGCCTACATGAAACATAAGTGACACAAGTGGCACCTTGTGTCAAAAGATGCAGCAATCCCGATTTCTGAACACAGTCTGCATCAAAAAAGGGAGCCGTGCCAGCCCGGTGGTGCTGAGGGTTGAGGCGCTGGACACCACACCTCACACCACACCGGCAACCCGGGTTCGGGAACAGACTCAGGCCGCCGGGGGCTGGCAGGGGAGAGGTTGGATTGAGCATCCCAGGACCGCTCTCCTTCCTCTGTGATGGGCTCTTAGGGTTGCGTCGTGCTTGGGTGGCCCCTGGTGAAGACCGGAAGAAGCACAAGGCATGGCGCCAGCATGGGGAGGAGTTCGGCAAGACTCTTGCATAAGTGCAGTGCGTCATTGCACTGCCGGCTCTGGGGGACAAAAACCAAGGTGGAAAAAGGGCTGGGCGTGACTGAGCATCCTTGATGGCCGTGCACCCGCCAACCTAGAGGCCTGTCATGGAATCACATCAGGGGGTCCAGTGATGGCCGTGCTAGGACTCTCGCGTATCGAGTGAGCCTACTGTCCTCTGGGTCAGTGGGGGGCCAGCAACTGGTTGCCCCGCCGGAGCACTGCAGAGGTGCAAAAAAAAAAAAAAAGGGAGTTGTTGCACGAAACTGGCACTGAGCCAGCCTTGTGCTAGATATTGGGGTGCACTAGGTCACAAAGGAGCCTGTGCCTTAGGGCTGCAACATCCCTTTTTTCCAATTTTGAATCCCTGCTATCGATGCAGCAAGAGGCTCCACTTAGAACAGCCAGGAGGTGGTCTAAGGGACAAACACCAGTGCCACGCACTATGGTGAAGGGGCGGGGTCTGAAACTAGGCTGCTGGGGACAAAAGGGGCATGGGGGTGCCGTGAGGCATCGGAGAGACTTCGTGCATAGCAAGTTGTGATGTGGCACTCAGCAGGGGTGCCATTTCCTGAGCCATACTGCCCACAGGATGGGACCATTTGAGGGGTTCAGGGATAGACATTGGCATGGCCCCAGGTGGGCAGAGCCCTGGTAGCTGCTCCATAGGTTGCACCTTGAATAAGCCTCTAGAGCATAAGCTGGAGGTGTAGGTTGTGGGCTACCAGTGGTGGGGGTAACATTCTCCAGGTACCGCCAGTCTCCTCATACCCCCTCTCTGATGTTGTGACAGGCTGCCTCCTGCCTACAGGGTTATGAGAGATGGCTACTTATGGTGCAGCAGCCAGGGCTGTGCCCACCTGAGGCCATGTCAATGTCTATCCCTGGACCCTTCTATGTGGTCCCACCCTATGGGTAGTATGGCTCAGCAAATGGCACACCTACTGCATTACTCATCTCAACCTGCTATGCTTGCAGTCTTTATGATACCCCCTTTGGAATCCATCATGCCCCATTTGCCCCCAAACCCCCTCCTGGCATGCAGATTCACCACTCCTCAACCATCCTAGCTGCTTTAGTGTTGCGCTGGGTGGGGATGATGGATCCCTGCGGCAATTCCCACAGGTGCACCAAATATTTTGCACCAGCCTGCAGGTTCAGCAGCAGCTCCTGGGTTTTGGCACAGGGACCTCCCTGTTATAAAATGGGTCCCAGGGTCCAAGACACACCGATAGTTTGTCTCTGCCCTAGAGCAATGCAACTCACATTGCTCTAAGGGCACTTTGAAATCAAGCCCATAATCTTTTAAAAACAAAAGATGGTATGGTCACTACAGTACCTCACTTTCCTTAATAGGTCATTCACTCCCAGAGCCATTGCCAGGATTTTTGTAAGGGGGGGGGTGTTTTTATTTTGCAATCTGTGACATTTTCAAACAAGCCAGCAGTCTGGTGGCCAGTAGCCCCCCAGAAGACCTGTGATCCTAGATGCTCTGTGGTGCATTTTGTGGCTTGTTTTGAAGCTAAATAACTCATATATTAGTTCTTCTCCACCTCTTGTTCTAAGAAAAAGTATTAGTATTATCTGGCTGACTGAAAGCTATATATGTATATGTATTCAGTACCCGAGGCTAGAAAGATACTGATAATGTACTGTACCTGAAGCAGAGAGACTGCAGATGTAATTGGCTGGATATTGTACTACTTTGCTGCTGTGTCTGCTGTAGAGATTGATAAAGTCCCCCAAACTGCTCTGCAAATGAATTTGTGAATGTTGTTCAATCACTGGAATTTGCCCAATTTGTGGAGCACGTATTGAGCATGAAGTGTGGAACTTTGTTGGCGAAGTTGCACATTTTGTGGCAAAGACTTAGTTCCCTAATGTCTAGTGAGTGCCCTCTCCAGATTGCTGAAAAATATTAATTAAACCCCTGGTGTCTAGTGGCCGTCCAGCCAATTGCCGGCCCCCAATTTACAAATAAATTATGTTTTTCAATTAAATTCTTGGGGCACGATTCTCAAAGGGGGCTTAGAGCAGTGCAAGCTGTGGCAAAGAAACAGCTTGCACTGATGCCCCTGCACCAGGGACCCTGCACCCCATTCTCTATGGGGCAGGGTACCAGAGGCTAAATGCCAAGGCTTGCAGCAACTGGGGCTAGGCACCAAACAGATGGTGCACCAGCAGTGTGTGTCACATGCCACAGGGTGGTTGTGTGCCACTCTAGTTTCTGTTGGGCAAGCGATCCTCCTCCCCAATGTGCCCTATCAATAAACAGAAGACCATCACCCCTAAATTGGTGGCATAGTGCCCCCCAGATTGTGCCATTATCATCATTGATTAAAATATTCATGCCTTTGATCCCTGATTGTGCCATGAACCTTACTGATTAAAACAGTCAATCCCCATCTCTGATTTTGCCAGTAACCTTAGTGCAAACTAATATTTATGCCCCTCATGCAGCTAGATGTCACAAATGGCCCCCATTATCCTGGTGATCTAGCCCCCCCCCCTCCTCTACACACCAGCAACTAGTGCCCACCACCCAACTCCCTCCCCCATCCCATAATAGAGCTGGTACCGGCACAGCCCTCCTCTCATCTTCACAGCTGGGGCCAACTGAACTGTTGGTTGCGTGCTGTACTGTACAGTACAGCATGGAACATGTCTGATCAATCAGCACCGGCCACAGAAATGAGAGGAGGGCTGTGATGGTGCTGGCTCTATTACAGGATGGGGAGGGAGCTGGGTGGTGGGCACTTGCTGCGGTGAGCAGGGCCACTAGGATCACTAGGATAATGGGAAGCCATTTGTGACATCCAATGGCAGGGGGACATGAATATTAGTTTGCACTATGGATACTGACACAATCAGGGATAGGGGACTTAAATATATTAATCAATACCAATGATGGCACATTTGAGGAATGGGGAGGGGGCATAACTATTCTATTCATTAAGGATTATGATCGGGGATGGGGGTATGAATATTACCTTGCACTAATGATACTTACAGAATTGGGGATGGGGGATGACTATTTTATTTACTAAGGTTCAATGCACAATAGGGGCTAGGAGGGCATGAATATATTAATCAATAATGATAATGGAACAGTCGGGGCTGGGAAGGGGGACCCACAGCACAATACCGCATAAGGGTTGACTCACCCAGAGGGAGATTTTCTAAGTACCCTTAAACCAACCCTAGCTGGTCTAAGGGTACTTAGGATTTTTTCCTCTGGCTATGTTCTGAGGAGACTGATATCAGGGATGTGGCAGCTTGCATCAGCCACATGTCGCAGCCCATTTGTGGGCACATGGGCAGCGTAAGCCCTGTTTTGGGCAGGCAGCCTGTGGTTGACACAGGCTGCTGTTGAGAATAGCTCTGGGGGCAATATTGGATGCATGGTGCCACTTGCACCATTTATGTTTGATGCAGGTACCTTGTGTCACTCTTGGTGCTTTGAAAATCAGACCCCTGGTGTCTAGTGATCCCCCCACTGCTGATTGCCAGCCCCCAATGTATATCATATGTGTCTAGTGATTGCCACCCTGCTGATCCCCAATCAATATTAAATAGTAATTAAATTCTTGGTATCTAGTGGTCCCCCCCTGAACACCAGCCCCCAATGTAAATTCCTAGTGTCTAGTGGTTGACCCCCTTCGCCACTCACCAATCAATGTAAAATAGTAATTAAATCCCTGGTGTCTAGTGGTCCCCCCCATCAATCGCTGGCCCCAATATACAAATAAATTTGCACTCATCATTAAATCCATGGTGTCTAGTGGACCCCACACACACCAACCTGTCAGGTAGTGCTCCCCACCTCACTCCCTTCCACCCTGACCTCTAAAGGTTATCAGTACAGCCCACCACTCTCCACCACAGCTGGCTACCCTACTGAGATAGAATGAATGAGTATATACTTGTACAAGTGGAGCATAGAGGGCTGTGTTGGTCACCCGCTCGAGGTCAGGATGGGGGAGGGGGCACTAGACACCAGGGATTTAATTGAAAGACATAACTTATTTGTAAATTGGGGTCTGGCAATTGTCGGGGAGGGGGAAACACTAGACACCAGGGAATTAATTAATATTTTTCAGCAATCAGCAATTAGGGGGTGCAGACTAGACACCAGGGATTTTCATTGGGGGCTGCCGATCAGCAGGGAGGGGACAACAAGACATCAGGTATTTAATTAAAACAATAAATTATTTTGTACATTGGGGGCTGGTGATTGGCAGGGGGAGAGGGGACCACTAGACAACAGGGAATGGGATTGACATCAACCATTTCTAAGTTCTCTTTGCTTTGGGAAATTTTTAAGTGCAATTTTCACTTAAAAAAACAAACAAAAGCAAGACAAAGTTACAAGTGGTGAATTTTTCAATAAATGATCAGTTCTGCAAAGTGATTCATGAAGGTGAATTTGGCAACTTTAGCTGGTGAAGTAAAACTTTGCTGTATCTCTAGTCTGCTAGCTTCTGTGCCAGGGGTCTCAGGACTGCTAAGCCCCCAAAAGCCCTAGTGTACTAGATGCTCTGTGGTGCATTTTGTGTCTGTTTTTGTAAAGCTAAAAAACTCATTTCTGAGCTCTGTTCTACCCCTTGTTCTATGGAAAATTATTACTATTTGGCTGTCTGCAGTCTGAATACATATTATTTGGTCATGGTAGCACCCCCATAGTTAGGACTGAGTTGGCTGTTCAGTGTTGAGCCCAGATTTGTGCGTCTTAGTTACTTTGGTGTTGTGTGACAAAATGGCACAACATTTCATATGCATGGTCAGGCTGTCAGAGTCTCAAGACTTGAGCAGTTTTTTGATGGCATCTTGTACGGTTTTTGAGATACAGAGCAACAAAAAATGAGGAAAAATAAAAGTTTCATACTTTTTGCTCTCACCTACACCCCACACAGTGTGGATTTTTTTCATGAAATTTTCAAGTCTGAAGGGACCTGTAACAAGGGTGTGAATTTTGAAGGTTTGGTCAAAACATATCATATCATTTTAGCGTTATAACGATTTTTGAGTTAAAATTCAAGTTCGACCAGTAAAAACCAAAAACCTTTAGCAAGTGCTTATTTTCATGATTTACCTCTCATGCTCAAAAAAATACCAGTCATGACAGTCACCATTTTGTTGTTCCTACAAACTCACAAACACTGAAAATACATAAAACTTATCTCTTTAAAAAACACACATAAACCTAGCTAAATGGGGCCTATTTAACTAGATTCTGCTTTTTTTTTTTTAACTTTGCAAGAAACACCTATTCTGGACACCTCGAAATACAAACTTTCAATGTAGCTGTTTTTCCAAACCACCTCTTAAACTTGATGTGTGTCATTTTTTTAAACACTAGACAAGACAGTATTTTGCACTTCTGGTGTGAAATGACATTTCAGCCAAGATACTATAAATGGTACATTTCATGTTTGTAAGGTAAATCATTCAATGAGTATCTTGAAAATTTGGGGTCAAAATAAAAAAAAAAAAAAAAAAAAATTAACAAATTTTGCATAGCACCAGTCTTGACTCCAGCAGGTATGCTTTGTGATGCTGTTCTGGTGAGCTGAGTTCAGGGGTGAGCTCAGTGATCCAGCTGGATGGTGCGAGGGTGGGGGATGGCACTGTTATGCAACACTCCCTCAGCAAGTGAATGAAAGGTGCATGGTTGTCTGTACAGGCCCATGCAGCATGTACTGAATGCAAGTGTCCTCTTGGTATAGGGCCCTGCACATCTCACCCATGGGTGGCAGAGGGCCTTATGCATTGGCTAATAGAAGCACTCTTTTCCCTGTGCATCTGTATCTGCATCCACATGGAAGCACAGGGATCACTGGGCCCCGAACATCCTCAGCTACCAGCCTGCCGCCCCACATTCTTCACATCTGTTGCTACACAGAAGTACAGGACCTGCAAGGGCCATGCACATCTGTAGATAAATGGAGTCTTCCTTAGCACAGGCATATTGTATCCATTCAGGCAGTCTGGAGGTACCTGCTTGAATGAGAATATGATTTAACTATCTCAAAAAGAAAGGAAGTTCTTTGCAAAAATCTGTGTCAATGCACCAATTAGGATAACTTAATACCACAAAAGTAGGGAAATGTGGCGTTAGGGTTTCCAACTGTAACTCCCCCCCCACCCTTTAAGCAGCAAAAGGGAAAATATTAGGGTTTTGGGCATTCAGAGTCTCAGCAGCAAATAAGTGGTGGAGTCATCCTTGGGGTTGCTAACTCTAATGCACATCCTGTTCCCTGAGTAAATAACAGCACACATGATGTCCTTTCTTCAAGCAGGGCCCATAGGGCCCTACTGGGCCCTGCATGATGAAAGCTACTACAAATTCTGTTGGCAAAATGTAGTGAGATACCCTTCTCTACCTTCAAACAGTGTATCACTATGAGGCACTGGCTTAGAGCTTTACCTTGTACTTAAGACATAAGGCTACAGTATGTGCTGGGGAGGGGTGAGCATTAGGCCTGACAACCTCAACGAAGACCCCTCAATGATTCACCAAGATCCCGGAGTCCCAAAATCTTAATGTTTTTTCCTTTTGCTGCTTGGGGGGGTGGGGAGTTATGGTTAGAAATCCTAATGCCACATTACCCTACTTCTGTGGCATTAAGTTGCCATATCAGAAGCATTAACACAGTTTTTTGAAAACAATACATCCACACATTATAGGGGCACGGTTGCACTCCTATAGTTAGGGTTCAGTAGGTGCTTTAATGTTAAACCCCACATTTTGCATTTTAATGACTTTGCAACTGTTCAATGGATTTGCATGACAATGTGCATGCACAGCCTTGTATGGTAGATCTCTGGATTCACTGAGTTTCGTTCCAGTAGGATGGGCATATTCTGAATTCCTGACAGTGCAAAAAGTCTTGTTTTTTTTGGATGTTTTATTGCAGTTTCTTAGCTGCTTTTTCTTTTTTTTTTTAATGTTGCAAGAAACACCTAATCTAGGCAAATCAAAATCCAAACTTTCAACATAGCTGTATTTCCAAAGCACCTCTTAAACTTGACATGTGTCATTTATTAAATCCTGAACAAGACAGTTTTTTGCACATCTGGTGTGAATGACAATATTCTGTAAATGGTACATTTCATGTTTGTAAGGCAAATCATACAATAAATATATTGAAAATGTGGGGTCAAAATAACATTTTTATTTTTAAAAAACTTTGCGTAGCACCAGTCTTGACTCCAGCAGGTATGCTTTGTGATGCTGTTCTGGTGAGCTGTGCTCAGGGGTGAGCTCAGTGATCCAGCTGGATGGTGTGAGGGTGGGGGATGGCACTGTTATGCAACACTCCCTCAGCATGTGAATGAAAGGTGCATGGTTGTCTGTACAGGCCCATACAGCATGTACTGAATTCAAGTGTCCTCTTGGTATAGGGCCCTGCACCTCTCACCCATGGGTGGCAGAGGTCCCCATGCATTGGCTAACAGATGCACTCTGTTCCTTGTGCATCTGTGTCTGCATCCACATCGAAGCACAAGGATCACTGGGCCCTGCACTTCCACAGACACCAGACAGCCCTACACATTCTTCACATCTGTTGCTGCATAGAAGTGCAGGACCTGCAAGGGTCATGCACTTCTGTAGGCAAATGGAGTCTTCCCTTGGCACAGGGTCTTTGCATCCATTCAGGCAGGTCCTGGAGGTACCTGCATGAATGAGGATACGATTCCACTATCTCAAAAAAAAATAAATTCTTTGTAAAAATCTGTGATCATGCACCAGTTAGAGTAACTCAATGCCATAAATGTAGCAAAATGTGGCATTAGGATTTCCAATCCTAACTCCCCACCCTACCCTCTAAGCATAAAAACAGAAAAAACATTAGGGTTTTGCGTATCCAGAGTCTTGGTAAATCGGTGATGGAGTCTTCCTTGGGATTGCTAACCCTAATATCCACCCTGTTCCCTTAGCAAATAACATCACACGTAATGTCCTTTCTTCATGCAGGGCCCACAGGGCCCTGCTGGGCTCTGCATGATCCTGGCTGCAACACATTTTGTTGGCAACATGTAGTGAGACACCCTTTTCTACCTTTGAACAGTGTATCACTATGAGGCAATGGCTTAGAGCTGTACCTTGTGCTTAATACAGGAGGCTATGGACTGGGGGAGGAGTGACCATTAGGCTTGACAACCTCAAGGAATCCCCCCCACTGATTCGCCAAGACCCCAGAGACCTAAAACCCTGATGTTTGTTTCCTTTTGCTGCTTGGGGGAGAGATATGGTTGGAAACCATAAAGCCACATTTCCCTACTTTTGTGGCATTAAGTTCCCCTATCTGGTCCAGTAACACATTTTTTTTGAAAATAATACATACACATATTATAGGGGCACAGGCGCACTCCTATAGTTATGATTCAGTAGGCACTTTAATGTTCAACCCCAAATTTTGCATTGTAATTACTGTGCGACTGTTCAGTAGATGTGCATGACAATTTGTATGCACTGCCTCATAGGGTAGATCTCTGGATGTGCCTAGTTTTGTTCCAGTCAGATGGGCATATTCTGAGTTCCTGACAGTGAAAAAAGTTTTGGTTTTTTTGGATGTGTTTTGCTGTTTCTAAGCTGCTTTTTCTTTTTTTTAATGTTGCAGGAAACACCTATTCTGGGCAAATCAAAATCCAAACTTTCAATGTAGCTGTATTTCCAAAGCACCTCTTAAACTTACATGTGTCATTTATTAAATCCTGAACAAGACAGTTTTTTGCACATCTGGTGTGAATGACAATATTCTATAACTTGTACATTTCATGTTTGTAAGGCAAATCATACAATGAGTATATTGAAAATGTGGGGTCAAAATAAAATAAAAATTGTTAGCGAACTTTGTGTAGTGCCATGCTTGACTCCAGCAGGTATGCTTTGTTATGTTGTTCTGGTGAGCCAAGTTCAGGGGTGAGCTCAGTGACCAAGCTTGATGATGTGGTGGTGGGAGATGGCACTGCTCTGCAACACCCCCTTAGTCAGGGAATGAAAGTTGCAGGTTTGTCTGGATGGGCCCAGGCAGCATATATTGAAGACTACTGTCCTCTTGGTATAGGGCCCTGCATCTCTGCACCCATGGGTGGCAGAGGGCCCCGTGCATTGGCTGCCAGATGCACTCTTTGCCCTGTGAATCTGTATCTGCATCCACATTGAAGCACAAGGTCCACTGGGCCCTGCACTTCCACAGACTCCAGACACCCTACACATTCTTCACATCTGTTGCTGCATAGAAGTGCAGAACCTGCAAGGATCATGCACTTCTGTAGACAAATGGGGTCTTCCCTTGGCTCAGGGTCTTTGCATCCATTCAGGCAGGTCCTGGAGGAACCTACCTGAATGAGGATATGATTCCACTATCTCAAAAAGAAGAAATTATTTGCAAAAATCTGTGTTAATGCACCAGTTAGAGAAACTTAATGCCATAAATGTTGGGAAATGTGGCACTAGGATTTCCAACCCTAACTGCCCACCCTACCCTCTAAGCAGAAAAACAGAAAAAACATTAGGGTTTTGGGTATCTAGAGTCTTGGCAAATCAGTGGTGGGGTCTTCCTTGGGTTGCTAACCCTAATACCCACCCTGTTCCCTTAGCAAATAACATCGCACGTTATATCCTATCTTCAAGCAGGGCCCACAGGGCCCTGCTGGGCTCTGCATGATCATAGCTACAACACATTTTGTTGGCAACATGTAGTGAGACACCCTTTTCTACCTTTGAACAGTGTATCATTATGAGGCACTGGCTTAGAGCTGTACCTTGTGCTTAATACAGGAGGCTATGGACTGGGGAGGAGTGAGCATTAGGCTTGACAACCTCAAGGAACCCTTCCCCCACTGATTCACCAAGACTCCAAAGACCCAAAACCCTAATGTTTGTTTCCTTTTGCTGCTTGGGGGAGTTATGGTTGGAAACCCTAATGCCACATTACCCTACTTTTGTGGCATTAAGTTACCGTATCTGGTCCATTAACACAGTTTTTTGGAAAAGAATACATACACATATTATAGGGGCATAGTCGCACCCCTATAGTTGTGGTTCAGTAGGCACTTTAATGTTCAACCCAAAATTTTGCATTGTAATGACTGTGCAACTGTTCAGTGGATTTGCATGACAATTTGTATGCACAGCCTCATAGGGTAGATCTATGGATGTGCCTAGTTTTTTTCCAGTTAGATGGGCATATTCTGAGTTCCTGACAGTGCAGAAAGTATTTTTTTTCAAGTGTTTTGCTGTTTCTAAGCTTTTTTTTTCTTTGCAAGAAACACCTCTTCTGGGCACCCCAAATTCCAAACTTTCAACATAGCTGTTTTTCCAAACCACTTCTTAAACTTGACATGTGTCATTTTTTTAAACCCTGGACAAGACAGTTTTTATCACTTTTGGTGTGAAATGGCATTTCAGACAATATACTATAAATGATATATTTCATGTTTTGTAAATCATGAAATGAGTATCTTGAAAATTTGGGGTCAAAATAAAAAAAAATGCTAACAAACTTTGCATAGTGCTAGTCTTGACTCCAGCAGGTATGCTTTGTGATGCTGTTCTGGTGAGCTCAGTTCAGTGGTGAGCTCAGTGATCCAGCTGGATGGTGTGAGGGTAGGGGATGGTGCTATTATGCAATACCCCCTTACCAAGGGAATGAAAGGTGCAGGGCTATCTGTATGGTCCCAGTCACCATATACTGAAGACAACTTTCCTCTTAGTATAAAGCCCTGCACCTCTCAGTCATGGGTGGCAGATGGCCCCGTGCATTGGCTGACAAATGCACTTTTTGCCCTGTGCATCTGAATCTGTGTCCACATGGAAGTGCAGGGATCACTGGGCCCTGCACTTCCATAGCCACCAGACAGCCTCACACATTCTTCCTATCTGTCGCTTCATAGAAGTACAGGACCTGCAAGGGCCATGCACATCTATAGATAAATGGAGACTTCCCTTAGCACAGTACATCTGTATCCATTCAGGCAGGTCTTGGAAGGACCTGCATGAATGAGGATATGATTCCACTATCTCCAAAAGGAAGGAAATTCTTTGCAAAAATCTTTGTTAATGCACCAGTTAGGGAAACGTAATACCACAAAAGCAGGGAAATGTGGCATTAGGGTTTCCAACCCTAACTTCCCACCTACCCTCTAAGCAGCAAATAGAAAAACATTAGGGTCTGGGGTATCCAGAGTCTTGGCAAATCAGTGGTGGGGTCTTCCTTGGGGTTGCTAACCCTAATGCCCACCCGGTTCTCTGAGCAAATAACATCACACTTGATGTCCTTTCTTCAAGCAGGGCATGCAGGGTCCTGCTGGGCTCTGCATGATGAAAGCTACAACAAATTGTGTTGGCAAGATGTACTGAGACACCCTTATCTACCTTTGAACAGTGTATCACTATGAGGCACTGGCTTAGAGCTGTACCTTGTGCTTAAGACAGGAGGCCATGGCCTAGGGGGAGGGGAGAGCATTAGGCTTGACAACCTCAAGGAAGACCCCCCCACTGATTCATCAAGACCCCAGAGACCCAAAACCCTATTTTTTTTCTTTTGCTGCGGGGGGGGGGGAGTTATGGTTAGGAACCCTAATGCCACATTACCCTACTTTTGTGGCATTAAGTTACCCTATCAGGTGCAGTAACATAGTATTTTAAAAATAATACATACACATATTATAGGGGCATGGTCACACCCCTATAGTTAGGGTTCAGTAGGCACTTTAATGGTAAACCCCAAATTAAGCATTTTAATGACTTTGCAACTGTTCAATGGAGTTGCATGACAATTTGTATGCACTGCCTCATAGGGTAGATCTCTGGATGTGCCGCATTTTGTTCCAGTCAGATGGGCATATTCTGAGTTCCTGGCAGTGCAAAATGTAATTTTTGTGGGGTGTGTTTTGCTGTTTCTAAGATTTTTTTTTTTTTAACTTTGCAAGAAACATCTCTTCTGGGCAAACCAAAATCCAAACTTTCAACATAGCTGTTTTTTCAAACCACAACTTAAACCTGACATGTGTCATTTTTGAGTTGTTGCATGCACTGCGAACATCTTGGAATAGTGACTTTTGATGGGTGTGAAACTGTCTCTCCAATGCAGCGTGCTCTGCAAGGAGCTTGATAGTATCACACCAATCATCAGCCAGGCTGGTCTTGATGTTGTTTTGCTTGAAGTGGTCTGCACTTGAAAAGAAAAAGCCACACCAATCATGTGGTGGCTTTTTCCTTTCATCTGCAGGTCACCACAGAGCAAATAGCTGTTTGCGTCATGTCGTCTCTGACCCTCCCCTTAGCCACCCCACCAGTCCCTTCCTGAAAGGTGGAAGGAAGCGCTTTCCTCGCCTGCATCCTCCATGTCCTGCTGTTTTCGTTTCCTTATTTTCTTCCACCTGTGCGGAGCAGACCACAGCCAAAGCTCTGTACAGGCTGAGAGTATTCAGTGCCTGAAGGCACTTTTACTGTAATTGTGATCGATTGCTTTAGCGGATCTCCCCCCCCCACCTGCCGACATCAGGGTGTTCAATCCCTGTGTTCTCCCCCCTCCCCCTTTAATGTGGCACATTGTGAGTCCACTCCAGTGTGCCAAAAAATAACTTTGTTGTTTCTGACACCAGGATGCCCACTCCCAGTGTCAGATGTGCCCCCCCCCACACCTATATACTCCGACCTCGAGATGCCCAATCCCCAGGTTGGCGTTGATCTTGCCCAATACTCTTGTTTACTGGGAGCCCACCCTGATATGCTGAAATCCATAAATAGTTTACATGTAAAAAAGAAAACAGACCCACAGCGTCTTTTATTTTCCTTTTAAACCCGAAAAATAAGAAAACAGTCCCTTGTCATTCCCACCAGCCCCTTCCCCAAACCTGCACCCTCCCTGTGCACTCCCCAACTCCCCGCACCCCGCTCACTCATTCTTACCTCTGGAGGTCAGGAGCAGTGATCTTCTGTGGACCAGGAACACATCTGCACTATTCAAAAGCCTGCCACAAGCAGAAGAAAATCATGGTAAGCCCTATAGTGGCAATCAATGGAGGGTTTCAACTTAGGTTGAGATCTCAGCCACTTTTTGGAGTTTTGGTCCCACGTTTTCAACATCGGGTTCTTGGTATCCCACATCGTGAACACAGTCACTATCATTTTGTTTCCCGAAAGGTGATTTCGCGGTCACTGTGCTGAATCACCTTTTGGGACCAATTAACAAAAGGACAGTTCCACTGTTGATGAGGTGAGGTCCCAAAAAGCACTTGTTGCAAATCTGGTGCAAAAACTCTCAAAAATGACTGTGATATGAGCATCTGTTGCACAGTTGATGTCGCCTACCTTGACTTCAGCAAAGCTTTTGACACTGTTCCACATAGAAGATTGATTAATAAGCTAGGTAGGCTCGGGGTGGGTCAGAAGTTGGTCAACTGGGTGGCAAACTGGTTGACTGGCAGAAAACAGAGAGTGGTGGTAAATGGTATACAGTCAGAAGAGATGCAAGTCACAAGTGGGGTGCCCTCAGGGATCAGTCCTGGGGGCCAGTCCTATTCAACATCTTCATTAGTGACCTCGTGAGATGGACTAGAGGGTAAGGCTTGTCTGTTTGCAGATGACACCAAGATCTGCAACAGAGTAGATGATCCAGATGGGGTGGGCAGAATGAGAAGAGATCTGGATAAACTAGCAGAATGGTCAGAAGAGTGGCAACTGGGATTTAATGCAAAGAGGTGCAAAATCATACATGAGGAAGAAACCTGAAGCCACTTATAGGCTGGGAGGGTTGCTAGCAGTCACAAAGGAAGAAAGAGACTTGGGCATCATCATCACTGATGACCTAAAATCATCCAAGCAGACCTCTAAAAGCAGTAGGTAAGGCTAGGGGTGTTGGGGTGTATTAGTAGGGTATCACAAATCGTGAGAGGTAATAATCCTCTGTACAAGACATTGGTTAGGCCCCATCTGGAGTACTCAGTGCAGTATTGGAGGCCACACCTTCACAAGGACATTAACCAAATTGAGGCAGTCCAGAGAAGGGCAACCAAAATGGTGCAGGGACTGCATCAGAAGACATATGAGGACAGATTAACGGAGCTCAATATGTATACCCTGAGCAAAGGAGGGAGAGAGGTGATATGATCGAGACATTTAAACACCTTAAGGGCATAAACAAGGTGAAAGAGTCTAACATGTTTAAATATAAGAAAATAGCAGGACAAGAGGACACAGCATGAGATTAGAGGAGGCCGATTAAGGGGAATGTGAGGAAATTCTTTTTCACAGAAAGGGTGGTAGATGCATGGAATGGCTTACCAAGAAGTGGTGGCTATGAATACAGTGCAGGGCTTCAAACAGGCATGGGATAGGCATAAGGGAGCAATACAAATGACTATGAATAGATAGGTCACTGACAGAGCAAAGGCCGATGGCACATTTATAAGGTAGAAAAAGAAATGGGCAGACTGGATGGGCCTTGCGGTCCTTATCTGCCGTCAACTTCTATGTTTATGTTTAGTTTCTAGGCACGCTTGTAACGTCATCAGTTTTTAAGATTTTCACTCCAAATTTCCAATATTGCCATTTTTCACACATTCTCATGAACAGTACAGCTGTCATTTTTCACATCCTGCCCGACATGTGTTTTCACACCTGTGGTGCCGAATGGCACACTCGCTGTGCGAAATCACCTTTTGGGACTGAGTAATGAAATTATAGTTTTACTGTTCATTGGGGAAGGGGTCCCAAAAAAACAATGTTGAAAATTTGGAGCAAAAATACCAACAAATGCCCAGGGCAATAGGGTTTCTAACTTTTTTTTTTTAATCAAATAAGATTTTATTAAGTTTTCCAGATATCATAGGCCATAAAAAGGGGTTTCTAACTTTAACACCCACCCTGTACAGACTGACAGTCATCTAATGAAGTAAACCAGTTGTGGAAGAACATAAGAAATTTGTGTTGAGAGTGATGCCTTAAAATGTAAGGCAAAGGAATATACACAGAAAAATACGGGAGGTATGTACAACATCAATACCAACAGCAAATTTTCGGCATTGACAAATGCTTGCTTACATCCTGGACAAGACAGTTTTTTTTTGCACTTCTGCTGCAAAATTAAATGTTAACAAATATACTATAAATGGTTCATTTCATGTTCGTAAGGCAAATCGTAAAATGAATATCTTGAAAATTTGGGGTCAAAACTAAAAAAAATTAACAAACTTTGTGTAGTGCCAGTCTTGACTCCAGCAGGTATGCTTTGTTATGCTGTTCTGGTGAGCTGAATTCCGGGGTGAGCTCAGTGACCCAGCTTGAAGGTGTGAGAGTGGGGGATGGCACTGTTATGCAACACCGCCTTAGCCAGGGAATGAAAGGTGCAGGTTTGTCTGTGCAGGCCCAGGCAGCATATATTGAAGACAATTATCCTCTTGGTATAGACACCTGCATCTCTGCACCCATGGATGTCAGAGGGCCCCATGCATTGGCTTCCAGATGCACTCTTTGCCCTGTGAATCTGTATCTGCATTCACATCAAAGCACAAGGACCATTGGGCTCCGCACTTCCACAGCCACCAGACAGCCCCACATATTCTTCACATCTGTCGCTGCACAGAAGTACAGGACCTGCAAGGGCCATGCACTTCTGTAGGCAAATGGAGTCTTCCCTTGGCACAGGGCATTTGCATCCATTCAGGCAGGTCCTGGAGCTATCTGTATGAATGATGATACGTTTCCACTATATCAAAAAGAAGAAATTATTTGCAAAAATCTTTAATGCACCAGTTAGAGTAACTTAGTGTCACAAATGCAGGGAAATGTGGCATTAGGATTTCCAACCCTAACTTCCCACCCTACCCTCTAAGCAGAAAAACAGAAAAACATTAGGGTTTTGGGTATCCAGAGTCTTGGCAAATCAATGGTAGGGTCTTCCTTGGGGTTGCTAGCCCTAATGCACACCCTGTTCCTGAGCAAATAACAACATACATGATGTACTTTCTTCAAGCAGGGCCCACAGGGCACTGCATGATGAAAGCTACAACAAATTGTGTTAGCAGCATGTAGTGAGACCCACTTCTCCACCATTGAACAATGTATCACTAAGAGGCACTGGCTTAGAGCTGACCTTATGTTTAAGACAGGAGTCTATGGGATGAGGAAGGGGTGAGCATTAGGCTTGACAACCTCAATGAAGACCCCCCCACTGATTCAACAAGACCCCACTGACCCAAAACCCTAACGTTTGTATTTCCTTTTGCTGTTTGAGGAGTGGGGAGTTATGGTTGGAAACCCTAATGGAACATTATCCTACTTTTGTGGCATTAAGTTATCCTATCCTGTGCATTAACATAGATTTTTGAGCAGAACACATACATAGAAACATAGAAGTTGCCGGCAGAAAGGACGTCCAGGCCCATCCAGTCTGCCTATTTTTTTCTACCTTATGAATGTGCCTTAGGCCTGTACTCTGTCAATGGCCTATCTATTCATACTCATCTGTATTGCTTCCTTAAGCCTATCCCATGCCTGTTTGAAGCCCTGCACTGTATTCATATCCACCACTTCCTGAGGTAGGCTGTTTCATGCATCCATCACCTTTTCTGTGAAAAAGAACTTCCTCCCATTACCCCTTAATCAGCCTCCCTCTAATCTCATGTTGTGTCCTCTTGTCCTGCTATTTTTCTTATATTGAAACATGTTAGACTCTTTTACCTTGTTAATGCCCTTAAGATGTTTGAATGTTTAGATCATATCACAGCTCTCCCTCCTTTTCTCTAGGGTATATGTATTGAGCTCCGTTAATATGTCCTCATATGTTTTCTGATGCTGTCCCTGCACAATTTTGGTTGCTCTTCTCTGGACTGCCTCCATTTTGTTAATGTCCTTGTGCAGGTGCTGCCTCCAGTACTGCTCGCAGTACTACAGATGGGGCCTAACAAGTGTCTTGTAAAGAGGGATTATGACTTCCCTCTTATGACTTGTGATGCCACTACTAATACACCCCAACATCCCTCTAGCCTTACCTACTGCTTTAGTGGTCTGCTTGGATGATTTCAGGTCATCTGTGAGGATGATGCCCAAGTTTCTTTCTTCCCTTGCGATTGCCAGAAACTCACCTCCCAACCTAATATGTGGCTTCAGGGTTTCTTTTCCCTATGTGCATGATCTTGAACTTCTTTGTGTTAAACCCCATTTGCCACTCTTCTGACCATTTTGCCAGTTTATCCAGATCTCTTCTTATTCTGCCAACCCCATCTGGATCATCTACTCTGTCGCAGATCTTGGTGTCATCTGCAAACAGACAAACCTTACCCTTCGGTCCATCTGCAATGTCACTGAAGATATTGAAGAGGACTGGCCCCAGGACTGATCCCTGAGGTACCCCACTCGTGACTTGCATCTCTTCTGACTGTATACAGTTTACCACCACTCTCAATTTTCTGTCCATCAACCAGTTTGCCACCCAGTTGACCGACTTCTGTTCCACCCCGAGCCTACTCAGCTTATTAATCAATCTTCTATGTGGAACAGTATTGAAAGCTTTGCTGAAGTCAAGGTAGGCGACATCAACTGCTCTGTCTTGGTCCATCACTCTAGATACCCAGTCAAAGAAATCTATGAGATTAGTTTGACAGGATCTTCTTGTTGTAAACCTATGCTGTCTTGGATCCTGTGCACCTACGGATTCCAGGTATTGCACTATCCTTTCCTTAAGGAGTGCCTCCATAATCTTGCGCACTACTGAGGTAAGACTGACTGGTCTGTAGCTCCCTGCCTCCTCCCTCCTACCACTCTTGTGGAGTGGGATCACATGAGCCCTTCTCCAGTCTTTTGGGACCTCTCCTGTGCTCAGATCCTCACTAAACAGTTCTAATAATGGCTCTGCTAGTTCCGCCCTTAGCTCCTTCATTACCCTGGGATGTATGCCATCAGGTCCCTTTGCCTTGTTGACCCTGAGCTTAGTGAGCTCTTGTAGGGCTCTTTCTTTTGTGAAGGGACTAGTGCACACCTCTCTCCCCCCATGTCCAAGCTGCTGAGCTGTGGGCCCTGCCCTACCTTCTCCTCAGTAAATACTGAGCAGAAGTATCTATTTAGGATAGATGTTTTTCCTTGGTCCTCCTCCATACACTCCCCCTCATCCCCTTTGATCTAAGAAATACCCCCTCTGGACTTTCTCCTTTCACTAATATAGCTATAGAAAGTCTTGCCCCCTTCTTTTACTGTTCATGCTAGTGTTTTCTTGGTTTGGGCCTTTGCCTGCCTTACTGCCTTCCCTGCTTCCCTTAGGGAAGTTTGGTAGGCCTCCCTATCTTCTTCCCACTGCATTCCCTTATATTTCCTGAAGGCCAGCCTTTTGGCTCTGACCTTTTCTGCTACTATTTTTGAGAACTAAAGTGGTTTCCTCCTTCTTTTGCTCTTGCTTTTCTCTCTAACACAATGGGATGTTGCTTTAAGTATTGTATGCTTAATGCTTGCCCACTTTGCCTGTACCCCCTTACCTGTATTTCTTCTTGCCAGGGCTAGCTTAACTCTGTTGGCCATCTTCTCAAAGTCAGCCCCTCTGAAGTCCTATATTTGTGCCTTGGAATGGAATGATTTAGTTCTAGTAGCCAAACTGAACCATACCATGTGATGGTCACTGTCCCCCAGGTGACCGTCTAGCTGGAGATCTGTGTTCCTTTCCCCATTAGTCAGTACTAGATCTAGGATAGCCCTGTCTCTTGTGAGTTGTTCTGCCAGTTGTTTGAGGCCCTCCCCCTGCAGGGAATCCACTATGTGTCTTGTTTTGGTGGATGTTCCTGCTGGTATTGGCCAATCTGTATCTGGCATATTGAAGTCTCCCATTATCATAACCTCCCCTTTAGCCTTCATAGTTTGTGTATCATCTAACAGTAATGTGTCTATGTCCTCCCCCTGGTCTGGAGGCCTGTAGACAACCCCAGTTCATATGGCTGTCCCATTTCCTATTTCCAGGGTGACCCACAGTTCTTCTGGCTCCTTATGTGTATTCTGAATTTCTGTAGCTTTGATATTTTCGTTGACATAAAGGGCCACACCCCCTCCCCTTTTGCACCTTGATCTCTTCTGAACAGTACATACTGTAGCCAGTTACCGAAGTCTCCCAAGTGTGGTTGCTGGTGAAGCATGTCTCGCTAATGGCTACTATGTCCAGTTTAGCCTCTGTCATGGTTGCCTGCAATTCTGGGATCTTGTTTCCCAGACAACGGGTATTTGTGTACATAATTTTCCATTGGCCAGATTTCAGTGTGTTAGCTGTTGGGCGAGGTCCGGCATTTCCCCTGCACATCGTATGGGGAGCCAGACCTTTTTCCTTACCTGGTGATGCAAATGAACTACAAACATGCTGAACTCCTGTTTGATCACTAGCTGAGGGGGGAGGGGTGTTCTTCCTGTTCGATGTTTCAGGTGCTGCACCCCTCTCCCCATTTGCTAGCTTAAATATTCTGCAAAGATGTCAAACTTCTGCACCAATGCACTGACTCCCTCCTTAGTCAGATGCAGGCCATTGAATTTAAAGAACTTTCACTCCCAAAACTGTTAGCAGTTATCTACAAATTTGTGTCCTTTTTCCTACATATATTATAGGGGCACCGTCGCATCCCTATAGTTAGGGTTCAGTAGGCACTTTAATGTTAAACCCCAAATTTTGCATTTTAATGTCATTGCAACTGTTCACTGTTTTTTCTTGACAATTTGTATGCATAGTCTCATAGGGTAGATCTCTGGATGCACCGAGTTTTGTTCTAATCGAATGGACATATTCTGAGTTCCTGACTGTGCAAAAAGTTGTTGGGTTTTTTCCGGGTGTGCTTTTTCTGTTTCTAAGTAGTGGTGAGCGAAGTGGACTCAATTCATTTTGTGGAGCAATTCGCGGAGTGAAGGCAGATTCACAAAGTGCTCCGCAGTGCTAAGCGGAGTACTTTTCATCATACCAGGTAACGTGAAGTCCATTGAAAACAATGACTTCACGTTACTCTGCCATCCCCAAACCACTAGCACAAATGTTAAGGTGAAGTACATTGAAAACAATGTAGTTCATCTCACTTTGCCTTGTTTTAAGATCCAAAGGCAAATTTTGCAGTGATTCATGGGATTTCAGGTCACATGGGCTCTAGATTGTTCTGCACAGCCTCAGTTCGGGGTAGTGTGTGTAGGAAGCTGTTGGAGACAGTCTGCCTTGAGAGCACGCTACGATTCAAACATTCTAAAAGCTGTTAAAAAAGCCTTTTTGAGTCTTTTTTTTGCTGAAACCTTAGTACGTCGATTGTAGGAAACCTTCCTGTGCTCATATCGAGTGTTTATTGTTTGTGTGTGGATTTTGAATGTTAATGTACAACTTTTAGTCTGTGTACTGAGAGACAATGGAAGTGTGCTTTAGGGAGGGGCTTACCTGTGGTGTATGTAGACTAAAGTTGGAGAAATAGGGAGTTTTTTTGTTTTCTGGTTATATTTTTCTTGTATAACTGACTGTGTTAATGTACACATAGTATTATTTTCAGCAATTGTTGAAATTTTTTTTGCTGATTGTGTGTGTTGTGTGGACCTGGTGCAGCAGTGCATAATTTCAGTTTGTTTAAAATAAGTTGTATATTACTAAAGTTTCAATTTGCTATGCATTACTTCTAGACAAATTATATGTGTGTGCGTGTGTATGTGTGTGTGCAGTGCATGACATCAAATAATACACCTTTTATTGTGCCACAGTGTAATTTCAGGTGCAGCAGTGTGAACCTGCTATCCACTGCACCTGTGTGATTTTGTACTGCCATTGTGGTATCTTTTCTTGGTTTTCCACTGCTGTAATCTGCAGTCAGTGCCCCCACCCCCTCCAGCAAAAGGTATTTTTTTCCAGATTGGATTGTTTGTGACTTGAGAGCACCACTGGTTAGTTAAGGTGTTGTTGAACTTGTTGTGACTTTGCGTCTGCATCTCTTGTTGAAGCCACAGTTGTTTTTTTGGCTTCACATCCAGTGCCCCCCACCCCCGGCCCACACCCAGAGTGAATGTTCCAAAATCTAAATTTGTTTAAAATATTCTTGTTGATACCCCAAAATGCCCTCAAAGAGATGTGCAAGCAAAGCTGTTTCTCACCATGGCACTGCTGCCAGTGGTAAGATTGTCTGTGAGCGTGGTGGTACGCAGTCGCAGAAGTGTATTGCAGATGTGTGGAAAGGTATTTCTCCTTCAATGTCTTTTATAGTGCAATCAGTAGCTTCACCCATAGTTGGAGGAGATGATGTTGTCCCAGCTGGTGGTGTTAGTGCAGCTGCTGGTAGTGATATGAGTATTGCTGCCTCAATTTCCACTTCAATCCAGTTTACTGTATCCAAAAATATAGTGGAGTATGAAGCAGTGCCAGTGAGTGACAGTGTAGATGATTTCATACTCCCCAGTAACATCCCAGTAACTGAAAATTAAGATTATGATCTTCATGTCAATGATACCACACATTGTGACATTTCTTCAGCCACGGTTCAGGTCACACATTTGCCATGCAGTGATTCACAGTGTGGTGAAAAGATTTCAGGTGTTGGTGGTGCTGATGATAAATCTGATGATACTGATGTTGCTGTGGTTGTAACATGCAGTCCACATGTCAGCATCCAAGCAGAAGATGTGGATGATGTTGATGACTATGATAATGATGTCAGTGACCCCTGTTGGGAATGAGAAAAAAATAAATTCAAGGTGGCTGTGTCTGAGTCTGTTTGCATTACCCCCCCCCGGTAAAAAGTTGTGATTTACCAGTTTCAGTTGATGATGATGACCCAGTAATAATGATAGGCAGTCATGGTGGTCAGTTGCAGTCCAAGTGTGTCCTGCCTGAAAAATCATGTAGCACACCCCCACTTCATGACTTAAAAATACAGAGTCCAATAAGCAGCATCAGGGACATGTTAAAACTAGAGCACCACAATCCCTTGTTTGGGTTTTTTTTGTACAAGATGCAAATGATGAGTCAGTTGCAATCTGCTAGGTTTGCCAGGTGCATGTAAGTCGAGGTAAAAAGGGGAGCCATCTGGGTACAGGGGGAAAGCATATACATCTTAAGAACAAGCACATGGCACTGTGGACCCAGCACAAGATGGCAGCTAATACCTGTATTGTAGTGGGGCGTTCACCCTCATCATCAACCATAATGATCATGTTATCCCCTTCCATGACTGTAACATTAAGTAGAAAATTAAATGTGTGCAGTAGTGATGAAATAATAGCAAAAGATTACTACAGGCATGATGAGGTGGAGGAGTAGAATGATTTTGAAGTCTTGTCCAGTGGTGTTGAGAGTAGCAGTTTTGTTGGTGGTGGTGGTCAATGCAGTATGTCTAGTGCAAGTGGTACATCAACCCCTGTTGGTAAATCTTGGAAAATAACTGCATTTCTGGGTTTGTCATCACCTGTGCAACCGTCTTTATCACATGTCCACACTCTACCCCCTGATATTTGAAGAGCAGAACCATTTGTCATCACACCCCGTGTAAAATGTTTAAGTCAGCCCACGTTACAGAGTGTTATTGCGCATAAGCTGAAGTACCAGCCCAATCATACAGTGTCACGTGAACTTAATGCTGCTTTAGCTGAAATGCTGGCAGCTGATTTTTTGCCTTTCTCCTTTGTGTAGAATTCTGGGTTCCAGCAGTTTGCTGCACATGCCTGTCCAAAATAGAAAATCCCATACAGGACATACGTTTCGACCCGTGCTGTCCCCGAGTTGTACCGTACTGTGTCTGACTCAGTAAGACATGCCCGTCAACATTCCTCCTCTCCATTCATCCATTTAAGTATGGGTATGTAGACAAGTGGCAAAACAGCAGGGAGTTCATATTTGTGTATAACTGCACACTGGGTGCAGGTGCCGTTTTTTTTCTTGTGCTGTTGGTAGTGTGAATAATCAGTGTAGTAAGGTAAAGTGTCATGGTAGCAATCTTCCAAGAATTCGACAGCATGCAACGATTGCTATGTGCAATGTGACCTGTTCACACACTGGTGAAAACATGTTGGACCTAGTACTGACTGAAATTGGCAAGTGGCTGAACCCCTTGCCCCTGAGAGCTGGATTCATAGCAAGTGACAATGGGTCAAATGTGGTGAAATGCATCACAAATGGTGGCTTTTTTCAGGTTCCATGCAAGGACCATTATTTAAATCTTGTGGTGCAGGAGTTTCTGCAGCACCCTGATATAAAGGAAATGCTGACAGCTGCACGCCATATCTGTTCTCACTTTTCATGCTCTGCAAAGGCCCGTGACCAGCCTCGGCAGTTGCAGATCTGAAACAGCCTCCCACAACACCACTTGAACCTGGAAGTTGTCACCTAGTGGAACTCCACTTTATACATGGCAGAGAGGTTACATGAACAGTACAAAGCCATCTCAGAATATCTTGTCATGCGCACTAGCCGTGACAGTTCTGGGGCCTCCATATCTATGATGACTGAACAGTGGGCCTTATGGACTTTGTAATAACAATCTTGAAGCCTTTTGAACATGTCACACAGGCAGTGAGTGGTGACTCTGCCTCCATTAACCAATCAATTCCATTGCTGTGGGTGCTGAGGCCGACATTGGTGAATGTACTGCGTAGTCTTGATGTTGCTGGAGACAGCGCCAGCAGTGTGTTGCTGAAACACATGCTGACAGTATTGGACCAGAATTGTCACATCTTGAGCATTCAACATAGTGAAAACTTTCCTGTAGCAACAATGCTGGACCCACAATACAGACTTGGAATTGCCTTACTACTGGAGGGCGGTCCTGAACAGGTACAAACTGTCAGTGGGCAACTGGTGCACTTGGTTCATGGGTCACAGAAGTCACATGCCAAGGTCAGCAAACCTCAGCAGCATAATCAGGCTGAAGATGAACCTGGAAAAGTAGTATCAAGCATATCCTGTAAGGGGACGGGGACTGCAGTTCCAGGTGGTCTGTCATCAAAAGTGGTTGGCGTTAATCCACTTTGGGAGGCTTTGTTCCAAGTGAGGATTTGTGACATTAATGATTCCGGAGAAGCGGATGATGCATCAACCACTGGACTGAGATCAGCACAGCAAATGGTTGAGTCATATTTGTCTGAAAACAGGCATCTGTCAATCACTGATGATCACCTTTTATACTGGAGTGGAAAGGTCAGTGAATGGCCAGAGCTGCCCGCTGTGGCACTGAAGTACCTGACTTGCCCACCCTCCAGTGTGAGTGTCGAGAGGGTATTCAGCTTAGCAGGTGCAGTAGCTCAGAATTGTCATACAAACCTTTCTCCTGCAAATGTCAGTTTGCTGACATTCATAAAAATGAATGAGAGGCACATACCAGCTCAGACTGCAACCTCAGTATTCATACCCTGGCATAGTCACGGTGTTGCTGATGTTGTAGAAAGGGACCATCCTGGTGGCAGCGGCAGCATGAAACAGCCTACCACTGACATAGAAGATAACACAATGGAGAAAGAATTTCCAAGTGATCAGAATTCAGACATAGAAGACTGCAAGGGCAGCTTTCTATATGAGGATGATGATGAATGATGATGAGGTTAATGTTGGCTGGTTTTAACTTAAGTGGTTAAAAGGGGTGTCACATTTCTTGTATGATACATGTTTCTTTTTTCATAAAGTTAAATCAGTGTCCCACTCATAGTGACTCAAAATCCATAAGTCACGTCACATTTATAACACAGAGCACAGTATATTCTGGTCCACGGACTACCTCCACCATAAGACAGCTGTTACCTGTTTGCCACTGCCACCAAAGGGAATATGACAATGTGTCCCCCAGACTACCACCATCGTAAGACCACTGTTCACCACTGCCACTATAGGGAATGTGACTGTGTATCCCCAGGACTAACACCACCATAAGACCGCTGTTCACCACTGTCACCATAGGGAATGTGACCATGCATCCTGCTGGACTACCACCACCATAAGACCACTGTTCACCACTGCCACCATAGGAAATGTGACCGTGTATCTCCCTGGACTACCACCACCATAATACTGCTGCTCGTCACTGCCACCACCACCACCAGATGCAGGAAGATGTGAGAGGGAATGTCATCATGTGCCTCAGCTATGACCACCACCACCCACCACCACCATTGTGACAATGTTTTCCATTACATGTCTTGACCATGCCAAGGCAGAGGGAGTTGAACAGGAGACCACATCCATGAACCACAGGCACAATGCTCCTTACTATTAAAACTATAAAGTGAGGATGTGTACTAATGTTTTTCATGCTATTCAACTTCCTATAGCTGTATATTTTGTTTTCTGTTGCTTTTCTGAGTTGCAATAGTCAAAACACATATGATCAACTTATTTTGTTTTTTTCACAGGTTAACAACAAAGGACTGTCCTTCGCTGAAGGTCTGTATCAATGGTACAGCAGCAGTGCTGTCTACAGGAACCTATGGGATATCCATTTCCAATCCATACTGGTAAGTATATCAATTTTATTTCATCTGTTCCTTTTTTTCCAAAAGAGTGCAAAAAATCACTGGTTGGCTAGACCTGAATAGCAGAATTCAGTACCGAGTCTGTCTATTAGTGAAAAAATCCACCCTGAGTCTTGCTCCTCCCGGAGTGAGGCAACTGCTAAGAAATTCCACTTCCTCCAGACTAACTAGGAGGTCGAGTAGAGCTGCCTTCATTATCCCATTCTGCCGGACCTCACTAGGGCAACGGTCCTTTGAATACAGGGCCCCTTGCTGGCTAAATTCACTTAACTCTGAGCTGATTGAGGAAATGAAACTACGCCCATTTAAGGCCAAGCTGCTGCAGAACCTGGCCACTCCTAATAATTGAGACTGCGTCACCTGTGCATAATCCTACCACTAGTGGTAGCTTATCTGTCCTGCATAGTACCCATTCCCCCCCACTTCCTCCCCTGCCTGGTGTGACCCCACTGAGCACTTACCCCCATGTCCCCTCTTTATCCCCCCGCATTCCTGTTTTCTCTTCACAAATACTAATCCCCCTTAATTTTGACCCTCCCCTAGGTTTCCCCTCACCTTACCCCAACACTTTAAAACCATTTCCCTTATCCCTCTCTCTCCCCACATCACCCAGCCCTGCCCTATCACCTACATACAGTAACCCTGGGCAGATTCCTATCCAATCCCACCCCTCTGAATACTCAACCCACTTATTCTGTCAACCCCTTTGTCTCTGCCCCCACCCTCCCGCTGGTCTCATCTATTCTGTCCTCCCCATCCTTTGGTCACCACCACTTCTGACGCTCCATAACTCTACCTGCATGCTCAAAAGCTCAGCTACCACTATAAATTGCTTGTCCACCTTAGGTATGCTCTTAGTACTGTTGCAATAAAGTTGACCTCTCCTACCTGCTGTATTTTAACTGTACTTGTTTCAATCTGTATCTGTATGTACCATAATGTACCTGCCTGCTTTGTATACCCCAATCTGTTTTGTAATGTTTACGTACCTTGTCTATTGCCTTATGACGTGGAACCTTTGTAAACAAGCTTTTAGCTCAAAGGTGTTATCTGAGAATCCAATAAATAAAAAAAATATATAACTGGAGCTGAAATGGAACTCATCTTCTAGCCTGCCATCACTCATGATGATATCACTGGAAGTCCCTCTGTGGTACATTTTGTCGGCTATTTTGAAGCTAAATAATTCAGTCTGAGCTCTCCTCCACCATGCATCCAGACAGATAATAATTTTCCTTACAGGAAGGGGTGAAGGAGAGCTCAAACTGAGTTATTTAACTTCAAAGTAACCCACAAAATGTACCACAGAGCATCTAGTACCCCTGGGAGTATTTGGAAGCCTAGCATACCCATACCCCTGCCGTGAAGCAAGAAGGCACAGCAGCAAGTTAGTGCTGTACAATACCCAACCCACCACAGCTGTAGACTCTGTCTCCAGTACAGTACATTATCAGTATCTTTGTAGCCTCAGGTACTGGGCACATATTACAGTGGTATGATAGCGCCATCATGGTTAGGGTACAGTACGGTGTTCAGTGTTAAATCACTAATTTTACACATTAACATCTTTGGCACCATTTGATGAAATGAGCTGACATTTTGCATGTGTTGTCTAGGAGGCACGATTATGATCTGTGGAAATTTTTATGATGGCTGTTTGTGCGGTTTCTGAGATCCGCATGTGTAATTTTTTGTAAATGGATTTTTTTCTTATACTTAGCATGGTTTTTTTCCCTCTCCCATACAGCCAACATCAAATGAAATTTTTATCCCAATCTTCCAGGGGACATTTGTTATGTGCTAAGGTAGTACCTTTGTCAGGTTTGGTGAAAAAATATTAAAGGGTTACAGAGTTATAAGGCTTTAAAATGTACTGGTTTCTAACCTACACATGCGGAGCAGGGTTTTTGAGATGACATTCAGAGGCAAAAGTGTTTTTGATTTCGCACCACCTGCTTGATAGGGTACCAAACATTTTTATGTTGATTGTGCTCATGCGCAAGAAACATATTGCGGCAGCTTTCCAGAAGCAGCTTGTGAAGGCATGGCACTGTTGTGGCCAATGCCCCCACAGCCTGTAAAGGCTTGGCCCACTTTCCCCAATGCCGTGGCATGCTGCTGCTGACACTAGTTCAGACAGCCTGCCACCACCATAAAACATTTCAGCCACTGCAATCAGGGGCCTCCTCGTCATTGCAGCATCAGCCATTCACTGCAATGAGGGAGCAACCCATTATTGCTGGGCAGAATGTTACCAAGTGTAATATTGTTTGTGAACATGGCATGTTCACAAACAATATTAAGTAACCCCCAGTGCCGAGGGGGTGCCCAATCCCCCTTGGCAGCATGCATGCCCCCAGAACAGTTTTTGTTTGCCGACGGGGACCCCAATTCCCATCGGCTTCAGTGATCCTGACCTGTACTTTGATGTTGCAGACGGGGGAGCCCACTCCCCATCAGCATTATGTCCCTCCCTCCCTGTTTCATGTGCCGACATGGGAGCCTACTCCCCGTCAGCATAATGCCACTCCCACAAACATCCAGTAGATTTGTGTCAAGGAGGTGCCCAATCCCCCTCTGCTATTGCGCCCCCACCTTTTGTGCCAATGGGGGTGCACAATCCCCATCGGCTACAGCTGCCCCCCAACAAAAACACTCCATTGGCATTCTGGGAGACCACCCCAGCGTGCCACATGCCCCTGTAAAAATAAAAAGTTCCGTGATGTTTTTTTTTTAACCTGTGGAAAAAGAAAATGGTCCCTCCCGGTATTCCTGCCCACCTCCCACAACCCGCACCCAGTCATTGTGCACCTGCCTCCCACCCCACCACATACTAACTTCCAGAGTCTGTACGATGATCTTATGTGGACCGGAACCGTCTGCACTCTTCAAAGCCGACCACGTAACTGAGGAAATGCTGGTAAGCTGTATAATGGTATAAATCAGGTTTTTCCAACTTTGATGCATATCTCAGGTATTTTTTTGAATTTTGGCACCAAATTTTCAACATGGGTTTTTTTCTGGACCCCTCCTCATGAGTTCTGCCACTGTCATGGGGTTATTCGGCTCCGAAAGGTGATTTCGCGGTCACTGAGTGAAATCACCTTTTGGGATTGATTAATGAAATGACAGTGCCAGTGTTCATGAGGTGGGCTGTCAAAAAGCCTATGTTGCAAATTTGGTGGAAAAAATCCAAAAAATGACTGTTTTACGAGCGTGCATTTCACAGTTGCTACACATGCTCATAACTTGGCAAATTTACGCTATTTTCATGCCAGATTTTCAACATTGGCATTTTTTCAGACCTCTTTGTGATCAGTATAGCTATCATTGTTCACATCCTGGCCAAAATTTGTGTTTTCGCACTTCCGGCACAGAATAGTGCGGTTGCTGTGGGAAATCAGTGTTCAGGACAGAATAAGAAAATGACAGTCACACTGTTCATGAGCAGAGGTCCTAAAATGCCTATGTTGAAAATTTGGTGATGATACTCCATAAAATGACTTTGTTATGAGTGTGCGTTGAGCAGTTTGCACGCACGCTTGTACCTTCGCGAATTTATAATATTTTTGCTCCAGATTTTTAACATTGCCATTTTCCCACACCTACTCATGAACAATACAGCTGTCATTTATCCCATCCTGGCCAAAATGTGTTTTTGCACTTCTGGCGCAGAATAGCATGGTCGCTGTGGGAATTCACTGTTTGAGACAGATTAAGAAAATGACAGTGATACTGTTCATGAGCTGAGGTCCTAAAATGCCTATGTTAAAAATTTGGTGATGATAGCCCATCAAATGACTGTGTTACAAGTGTGTGTTGCGCACTTTCCATGCACCCTTGTAACTTTGCAGATTTGTAATATTGTCACACCAGATTTTCAACACTGGCATTTTTCACACCTCCTTGTGATCAGTATAGCTATCATTGTTCACATCCTGGCCGAAATTTGTGTTTTCGCATTTCCAGCACAGAATAGCGCGGTAGCTGTGAGAAATCAGTGTTTGGGACAGAATAAGAAAATTACAGTGACACTGTTCATGAGCAGAGGTCCTATAATGCCTACGTTGAAAATCTGGTGATTGTACTCCATAAAATGACTTTGTTATGAGTGTGCATTGAGCAGTTTGCACGCAGGCTCGTACCTTCGCGAATTTATAATATTTTTGCTCCAGATTTTTAACATTGCCATTTTTCCACACCTACTTATGAACAGTATAGCTGTCATTTATCCCATCCTGGCCAAAATGTGTTTTCATACTTCCGGCACAGAATAGCACAGTCACTTTGGGAAATCACTGTTTGAGACAGATTAAGAAAATGACAGTGATACTGTTCATGAACTGAGGTCCTAAAATGCCTATGTTAAAAATTTGGTGATGATAGCCCATCAAATGACTGTGTTACAAGTGTGTGTTACGCACTTTCCACGCACCCTTGTAACTTTGCAGATTTGTAATATTGTGATGCCAGATATTCAACACTGGCATTTTTTCACACCTCCTTATGAACTGTACAGCTGTCATTTTTCACATCCTGACTGAAATGTGTTTTCGCACTTTCGTGCAGACTAACGCAGTCGCTGTGGGAAATCAGTGTTCAGGACAGATTAAGAAAATGACAGCGACACTGCTTATGAGCAGAAGTCCTAAAATCCCTATGTTGAAAATTTGGTGATGAAACTCCATAAAATGACTGTGTTACAAGTGTGTATTGAACTGTTTCCATGCACCCTTGTAACTTCACAAATTTGTAATATTTTCACGCAACATTTTCAACACTGGCATTTTTTCATACCTCCTTATGAACAGTACAGCTATCATTTTTCACATCATGGCCAAAATATGTTTTTGCACTCCTGCCACAGAATAGCATGGTCACTGTGGGAAATCAGTGTTTGGGACAGATTAAGATCAAGTGAGTTAGAGGGGAAGTGACCGAGCTCAAGAGAGCTCTGTCGGGACTGCTGCCGATTTCTTTCTGGGCAGAAAAAGGCCCCAATGCAGGAGCCCAGTACAAAAGGGCAACCTGCAGCATTGGGAGAAACAGAACGAGAGAGCGAGTGAGGGAGGGGGAGTGAGCGAACTCAACATAGCACTGTCGGGACTGCTGTGGATTTCTTTGTGGGCAGAAAAAGGTGTCAATGCAGGCAGGGGCCCAGTACATAAGGGCAGTCTGCAGCGGTGGGAGAAACAGTATGAGTGAGTGAAACAGGGGGACTGAGTGAGCTCAATGGAGCTCTATCAGGACTGTTGTGGATTTCTTTGTGTGCAGAAAAAGGCACCAATGCAGGCAGGAGCCCAGTACAAAAGAGCAGCCTGCAGTGCTGGGAGAAATGGAATGAGTGAGTGAGAGAGGAAGAGTGAACGAGCTCAATGGAGCTCTGTCAGGACTGCTGCAGATTTCTTTGTGGGCAGAAAAAGGTGCCAACAGAGGCAGGAGCCCCGTACAAAAGGGCAGCCTGCAGCGCCAGGACAAACAGAATGAGCGCATGCGAGATGAAGACTGAGCGACCTCAATGGAACTGTGTCGGGACACCTGCAGATTTCTTTGTGGGCAGACAAAGATGAAAACGCAGCCAGGAGCCCTGTACAAAAGTGCAGCCTGCAGCACCAAGAGAAACAGAATGAGAGAGTGACAGAGTGGGAGTGAGCAAGCTCAGCGGAGCTGTATCATGACTGCTGCAGATTTCTTTGTGGGCAGAAAAAGGTGGCAACGCAGGCAGGAGTCCAGTACAAAAGGCCAGCCTGCAGCACTGGCAGAAACAGAATGAGTGAGTGAGAGAGGCGGAGTGAGCAAGCTCAATGGAGCTGTGTTGGACTGCTGCAGATTTCTTTGTGGGCAGAAAAATGTGCCAACAGAGGCAGGAGCCCAGTACAAAAGGGCAGCATGCAGCGCCAGGAGAAACAGAATGAGTGAGTGAGACAGGGGAAGTGAGCGACCTCAATGGAGCTCTGTCAGGACAGCCGCAGATTTCTTTGTTGGCAGAAAAAGCTGCCAATGCAGGCAGGAGCCCAGTACAAAAGGGCAGCCTGGAGCACCGGGAGACGCAGAACAAGCGAGTGAGAGGGGGGAGTGAGCGAGCTCAACGGAGCTCTATTGTGACTGCTGCAGATTTCTTTGTGGGCAAAAGAAGGTGGCAATGCAGGCAGGAACCCAGTACAAAAGAGCAGCCTGCAGTGCCAGCAGAAATGGAATGAATGAGTGAGATAGGGGGAGTGAGTGAGCTCAACGGAGCTCTGTTGGACTGCTGCAGATTTCTTTGTGGGCAGAAAAACCCGCCAACAGAGGCAGGAGCCCAGTACAAAAGGGAAGCCTGCAGTGCCAGGAGAAACAGAATGAGCGACTGAGACAGGGGGAGTGAGCGACCTCAATGGAGCTCTTTTGGGACAGCTGCGGATTTCTTTGTGGGCAGAAAAAGGTACCAATGCAGGCAGGAGCCCAGTACAAAAGGGCAGCCTACAGCGCTGGGAGAAACTCAATGAGTGAGTGAGAGAGGGGAAGTGAGCAGGCTCAACGGAACTGTGTTGGGACTGCTGCAGATTTCTTTGTGGGCAGAAAAATCCGCCAACAGAGACAGGAGCCCAGTACAAAAGGGCAGCCAGCAGCGCCAGGAGAAACAGAGTGAGCGAGTGAGAGAGGGGGAGTGAGCCACCTCAACGGAGCTCTATCATGACTGCTGTGGATTTCTTTGTTGGTGGAAAAAGGCGGCAACACAGGAAGGAGCCCAGTACAAAAGGCCAGCCTGCAGCGCTGGCAGAAACAGAATGAGCGAGTGAGAGAGGGGGAGTGAGCAGGCTCAATGGATCTGTGTCAGGACTGCTGCAGATTTCTTTGTGGGCAGAAAAATCCGCCAACAGAGACAGGAGCCCAGTACAAAAGGGCAGCCTGCAGCGCCAGGATAAACAGAATGAGTGAGTGAAAGAGGGGGAGTGAGCCACCTCAACGGAGCTCTGTTGGGACAGCTGCGGATTTCTTTGTAGGCAGAAAAAAGTGCCAATGCAAGCAGGAGCCCAGTACAAAACAGTAGCCTGCAGCACCAGGAGAAACAGAATGTGCGAGTGACAGAGAAGCAGTGAGTGAGCTCAATGGACCAACGCAATTAACATTCGGCATTGACAAATGCTTGTTTATGCTGTGTCAACCACCATCTGGTTGATTTTTTCTACAAACTAACAAATGTGAAAAATACATGAAAATGCTGAGATTTTAAAAACAAACAACAGAACCTAACTAAATGGGGGCCTAAATGGGATCCATTCAGCTAGGTTCTGATGTTTGTTTCTTAACATAATGGCCACAAATACATTTTCTGGGCACCTAAAATCCAGGATACCCAGCTGAGCGAGAGGAGCACTTCCCCCCATGTAAACTGTATAAGAACAGCAGGAATTTCTTGACTTCTGTAGCTTCAGCAGAACTTGTGCTGCTGACTACAGTGTGAGCTGCGAGCCGCTGTTTCCCTGGTGTTTGGTGGTGCCCCCCCCACACTCCATTGCCATCCCCAGCAATGAGTGATGTTGCCCTGGTATCTAGTGGCACCCCAGCCTTCTAATCACTGTCCCCATAATAATATAAACTTTCCCTGGGTCTAGTGGCACCCGCAAATGCCAATCACTGTCCCCTTTAGTATATTTCCCTGGTGTCCAGTGGCACCCTCCACTCACCTATCATCATCATCTCCGTAAATAAATAAATAAATATATTCCTTGGTGTCTAGTAGAACCCTCCACCCCTGCTCACCATTCCTGATTTTCCTGGTGTCTAGTGGCACCCCCCATCCACCAATTGCCATCCCCATTATCAAAGTGTATATATATATATATATATATATATATATATTTTGTGTAGTGGCACCCCCACCCTCCCATTTGAGGCACAACCTGAAATGAAGAAAATGGTCCCTCAATGTTTTTTTTTTCAAACCTGTAAAAAAAGAGAATAGACTCTGGCTGATTGGCCCCCCTATCCCCACCTCCAACTCAGCACCCACAACCCCACACCCCCAGTACACCCCACACAGCCTCACTCACCTGAACAGGTCCCAGGTTCCAGATCCACTCTCTGATTGAAGACATGTCTTGCTGCTGGAGCCGACTGCAATATGAGAAACTAAAGTAAACACAGTTCAATGTATTTCAATAGGGATTTCAACTTTTATGCACAACTTAACCATTTTCTGACATTTATACCCCAAATTTTCAACATGGCCTTTTAGGGACCCCACCTCATGAACAATATGACTGTCATTATGTAAGTCCTACAAGAATGATGAGTTTGCAATCTCTTGGTGTATTCACCTTTTTGGGTTGGATTTGACCTTTTTTTCTAGTCTTGTTCATGAGGTGGAGTCATAAGAAGGATATGTTGAAAATTTGGGTTCAAAATATATAAAACTGGCAAAGCTATGACAATTCATTACAATTTTGCTACACATGCTCATAACTTTGGAAATGTTATATATTTTAACCCCAAATTTTCAACATAATGTTCTTATTACCCCACCTCATGTATTTCACAGCTGTCATTTTTAAACCCAAGTCAAAATGTGTTTTGCACTGGTAGCATGGAATGGCATTGCAGTTATGCAGAATTCTGTTTTCGAAGGGATTCAAATTTTTTCTCTAACAGATAGATAAGGTGGGGTAATAAAAAGACTATGCTGATAATTTGATCACTGTTGTCCGATAAATGGAAGTGCAGGGCCTGGAATGCCTTGTGCTTCCACAGCTACATACATATACACATCTATGGAAGGATGGGAGCACAGTGTCCAGAGGGCCTTGCGCTCCCACAGGCAAATAAGAATACGCTTATACTATCTCAAAAAGTAAGGAAATAAATTGCAAAACCTTTCATAATTGTTCTAGTTAGGGTAAAAGTGACAAATATAGGGAAATGTGGCATTAGGGCTTCCAACCTTAGCACCCAACCCCAACTCTGCACACACCAGCAGGTGTCAAGGGTGTGCCTTGGGGTCATGAACCCTGATGCTCACCTAATTCTCCTATACTGTACCCATCTCAGCCTATTTATTTATGGAATGTGGTAAGCATTAGGTCTGATGACCCCAAGGCACACCCCAAACATCGGTTGATGTGTGCAGGATGGGGGTAGGGTATTAGAGTTGGAAACCCTAATGCCACATTTCCCTACTTTTGTTGCTTTAACGCTAATCAGAGCATTAACATAATTTTTTGCAAGTTATTATAGTGGTGCAATAGCACCCTTATAGTTAGGGTTGGTAGAGCAATTCAATGTTAAATCCCAATTCTTGTACCTTAGTGACTTTGGCATTGCTTGATGAAATAGCCCAAATGTTGGCATGCACGGATACTGTGCCAGTGTCTTAAGAGCTGTAAAGTTTTGTGATGGCATCTTGTATGTTTTATGGCAAAAACCAGAAAAAAGACCACTTTTTTCCCCATAGGTTAACATGGGATTTTTTTGCCATCATCTACAGCCCACATGGAATGAAATTCTTCTCCAAAATTTTAGGGATGATGGGGTGTGTGCCAAAGCTGTGCCTTTCAATTGTTTGGTGAAAAAAGTACAGTATATATTACTATTTTTGAATTATAATGATTTTTGTGATACCCTTAAGACAGGAAGGTATATGAAAACAGTTAGAACTGTAAATTTAATTTTAAAACTCTAAATTTACTGTTCAAACTAAATTTACTGGTCATGCTCAGAGAAAGTATTATTCGTACTATCAGCTATCTTGTTTTTCTAACAATTTATAAAATAGTGCTGTACACAGCTACTGCATGGTAAGGACAGCACAACACCTGTATTTAGGTCTCAGTTATATGCTTAGTTTGATGTTTTCTTAAAACTAGTATACCTCCATAGTAAATATGTGTTTTTTAACTGAAAAATTGCGTACCCTGTCCCTTACTAAGTAATTACCCTTCATTTTTTTTACTGTTCGAGCTTTAATGTTCGAATAGTAAATAACCAATTGCACTTATTAATACTGTAGTTCAAACTTTACTGTTCAAACTGAAAATTGCCATTTGGAGTTCTGGTAGTCCAATGGTCCCTCCTTCCTCCCCTGTTCTCTGACTGCCACCCCCGATGTTAAAATTAGTCTCTGGTAGTCCAGTGGTCCCTTCCCCATTCTCCAGTCACCATCCCCAAGTGTAAAAGCATATGGCCTAGTAGTCCAGTGGTCCTTCTACCCTTCTCCGATTGCCATCCCAAAGTGTAACATAATTTGCCCTTGTAATCCAGTGGTCTCTCCCCCTTCCCCATTCTCTGATTGCCATCCCCAAATGTAAAACCATATGTCCTGGTTGTCCAGTGGTCCCCCACTTCCCTGGTCTCCAATCACTGTCCCCAAATGTAAAATCATTTTCCCTGGTAGTCCAGTGGTCTCTTCCCTTACCCATTTTCAGATTGCCATCCTCAAGTGTAACATCATATGCCCTTTTAGTCCCGTGGTCCCTCCACCCTTTCCCATTCTCAGATCATCGTCCCCAAGTATTAAATACTTTTCTCTGGTAGTTCAGTGGTCCATCTCCCCTTCCCTGTTCTCCAGTCACGATCCCCATATTTAAAAATGTTTCATTGGTAGTCCAGTTATCCCTCTCCCTTCCCCTGATGTCTGATCACCATCCCCCTGGTAGTCCAGAGATCCCTCCCCCCTCCCCTGTTCTCTGATTGCTGTCCCCATGCTCTGTTTATGTTTCTGGAGTCTAGTGGCACCCCTCCCATGGCTGTCCATTCCTGAAAAAAGTAAAACCATCACTAGATGGGTTTTGTTTTTGCCTGCAAAGAAAAAAAGATCCCTCACCGATCAGACCCCCACCCCTACCTCCAACTCGGCACCCAAAATCCCACACCCCAGTATACCCCCACACACCCTCACTCACTTGAACAGGTCCTAGGTTCAAGATCCACTCTCCCACTGAAGACACATCTTGCTGCTGGAACAATAGACTTCAATATGAGAAACTAAGGTAAATGCAATTCAGTATATTTCAGTGGGGGGGTCAACTTTAATGCATGACTCAGCCATTTTTTTTTTATTTTGACCCCAAATGTTCAACTCAGCCTTTTGGGGACCCCACCTCATGACAAATATGACTGTCAATTCACAACTCCCACCCGAAAGGTGATTCTGTAGTTGGTTGGTGAATTCACCTTTTGGGCAGGATTTGACAATTTTTCCTTCCCTTGTTCATGAGGTGGGGTCATAAGAAGGCTATGTTGAAAATTTGGGGTAAAAATATGTAAAAATAGCAGAGTAATTACTATTTGTTGTGATTTCACTATTCATGCTCGTAACTTCAGAAATTTTAAATATTTGGACCCCACATTTTCAACATAGACTTCTTATTACCCTACCTCATGTAAATCACAGCTGTCATATTTCAAATTCTGGTTAAAACATCTTTTCTTACCTGTGGCACAGCATGGTGTTGTCTTTGTGCGGAATTACGTTTGGAGAGGATTGGAAATTTTTCAGTACTGGGTACTTGAGTTGGGGTAATAAGATGTCTATGCTGATAATTTGGTCACTATTGTCCTATAAATGGAAGTGCAGAGCGCCCTTCTACAGCTGCATACATATATGCATTTATGGAGGGATGGGAGTGCAGGGTCCAAAGGGCCCTGCCCTTCCTCAGGCAAATACGGCTATGATTACACTATTTAAAAGAGTAAGGAAATTCATTGCAAAAAACTAAGTTAATGCATCAGTAAGGGTTGAAGATAAAGTGACAAACATAGAGAAATATGATGTTAGGGTTTCCAATCCTAAAACACCTGCCCCACCCCTGAAGCAAATGAAGAGGTGTAGTCTTCCTGGGGGTTGTTAACCCTAACACTCACCCCATTGTATGCACTCATGAAACATACACACCTGTCTCCTTCTCTCCTTTACATTTTAGCTTTTCTGTTACTGCAGTGGGGTGAGAGTTATAGTTGACAACCCACAGGAAGATTACGCTCCTCATTTGCTTCAGGGGTGGACCAGGTGTTTCAGGACTGGAAACCCTAACATCATATTTCCGTAAGTTTTTTTATTTATCTTCAACCCTACTGATGCATTAACATAGTTTTTTGCAATGAATATATACTTATAGTGGACACTTGCTTATAATGGACAGATTTGTCTTGTCAAAAGCCAAAAATGATGCCGGTAATGTTAAAAATACCATTTATACCATACTCTGCAACTCCTGTATAGCTGACACTGTGATGTCCTCTGTATCCTTGTTACATGCTGCAAATTGCCTTCTAATTTTACCTGATAATTCAGCTAGTTTGTCTGGCACTACAAACACATCACTCACCTCACTTGATCTGTAATACCTGACACCTCACTCCAGGGATTTACTCCTGTACCCTCTGATCCCCCATTCAGCACCGGTTCTGTAAACAAAATCTTACCAATCATGTTTACTGCTTAGCCCCCCGATCCCAATGAGCACAGGTATTGTACAGCAAAATCTTTCTAATCTTGTTTACTGCTCAATTCCCATTCAGCAATACATTACTTATACCTCTGGTTGGCAGAGGAGGGGGCATGTTTTCATTTTAATTCCTATTTTTGAGCTGAGGTGAAGGAGATTCATATTTTTGGATTTTGGGATATAGTGGACACCCCTTACAATGGACAAAACCTGCTTGCACAAACATGTCCATTATAAAACAGTTTCAGTGTGTGTGTGAGTGTATATATATATATATATATATATATATATATATATATGTATATATAGATATATAGATATATGTGTGTGTGTGTATATATATATATATATTTAGGGTTGGTCAAGGCTTTCTATGTTAAATCTCAAATTTTGAAGATTAATATCTTTGCAACCATTCTAAGGATTTACATGAAATTATGTATACCCAGTCTTATTGAGTAGATCTCGTAACATACAAAGTTTTGTTTTGGTCAGATGTGTGGATTCTGAGATGCAGACAGTGCAAAAACGTAAACATTCACAGTTTTTTTTGCTGGGGGGTGTTATCACTTTGTACCCTGATGGTTTGGAACTCTGATCTCTAATTTTTAGGGTAGAAAGGGCTTGGGCTACAGATGAGCATTTTGCTTGTTTGGTGAAGAAATATTTTTCTGTTCCAAAGTTACTAGTGTTTTAAAGTTTCATTTATTTTCAATGCACAGTACATTCTTTTGGATAGCAACGGAACAAAAAAAGAATTTGACCAAACAAAAAAGGATCATTTTTACATTCACTTGCACGCATGTGCAAGGAACATTTTGGGAGAGTAGCACACTTGGAGGTGTGCCTCTCCCACCCAATGCACTGCTCCCTTGAGCAGGCGTGTCGGCCCTACACCAATGGGTGCAGGAGCTCAGTATGACAGCGGTGTTCCTCTGCTTCAAAGGAAAGCACCACTGCCATACTGAGCGCCGTCCGTGTCACGCGCTGCCTCCCCCATGCGCATCACGCCAGCCTCACCAAAGTGGTGCCACTGGGAGCCGACTCCCAGCTGCAGAATTTGTTTGCTGACGGGGTGCCTAATCCTTGGGCCGGCTCCACGGCCTCAAGCCATCCTGCTGCCACGCTGGGAGCCCACCCCAGAGTGGCAAACGGTGGTTTAGTTTGCCGACGGGGTGCCCAACTCTGCCGGCTCCCACGGCCCCCTAAGCCATCCTGCTGCCATGCTGGGAGCCCACCCCAGTGTGGCAAACGTCCCACGCCATCTTTTATTTATTTTTAACCTGTAAAACAAAACGGTCCCGCTGGGCGTGTCTCCCAGGCCCCCTCCCACAACCCACACCCACCCACTGCGCACCAGCCTCCCCACACCCCGCCAACCCATACTTAACTCCGGACTCTGGTGCGGCGATCTTTGGTGGACCGGGAACACGTCTGCACTCTTCAAAGCCGACCGCGAACTGAGGAAATGCCGGTAAGCTGTATAATGGGCTACATAGGGGGGTTTCAACTTTATTGCATATCTCAGTCATTTTTTGGAATTTTTGCACCAAATTTTCAACATGGGGTTTTTGGGACCCCTTCTCATGAATGATGTCACTGTCATGGCGTTATTCGGGCCCGAAGGGTGATTTCGCAGGCACTGCACAGTCACTGTGCAAAATCACTTTGGCCTTGAATAATGCCATGACAGTGACATTATTCATGAGAAGGGGTCCCAAAAACCTCATGTTGAAAATTTGGTGCAAGAATTCCTAAAAATGACTGTTTTACGAGCTTGCGTTGCGCAGTTCCTACGCAGGCTTGTAAGTTCACGAATTTTCAATATTTTCACTCCAGATTTTCAACATTACCATTTTATCACACCTTCTTATGAGATGTGCAGCTGTCATTTTTCACATCTCACCCAAAACGTGTTTCTGCCCATGTAGCGCGCAATGGCACAGTCGGTGTGCGAAATCAATGTATGGAACACATTAAGAAAATCACAGTGACACTGTTCATGAGCAGAGGTCTTAAAATGTCTATGTTGAAAATTTGGTGAAAAAATTCCTAAAAATGACTGTTATGAAGCGCATGCTAGGCAGTTCCTACACACACGCCAGACAAGCAGCGAATTTTCAATATTTGCACTCAGATTTTCAACATTGCTATTTTACCACACCTCCTTATGAGCAGTACAGCTGTCATTTTCACATCCTGCCCAAAATGTGTTTCTGCCCATGTAGCACAATGGCGCAGTCAGTGTGCGAACTCAATGTATGGGACACATTAAGAAAATCACAGTGACACTGATCATGAGCAGAGGTCTTAAATGGCTAGGTTGAAAATTTGGTGAAAAAATTCCTAAAATGACTGGTTTCATTTTAGGCTTATGCTAAGCAGTTCCTAATGAGGCTTGTAAGTTCGCCGAATTTTCAATATTTACCCAGATTTTCAACATTACCATTTTATCACACCTTCTTATGAGATGTACAGCTGTCATTTTCACATCTCACCCAAAACGTGTTTCTGCTCCATGTAGCGCATGAATGGCGCAGTTGGTGCAAAATCAATGTATGGAACACATTAAGAAAATCACAGTGACACTGTTCATGAGCAGAGGTCTTAAAATGGCTATGTTGAAAATTTGGTGAAAAATTCTAAGTGTGACTGTTTTAAGCGTGCGTTTGGCGCAGCCTCACACACGCCTTTGCCGTTTGCGAATTTTAATATTTGCACTCCAGATTTTCAACATTGCCATTTTACCACACCTCCTTTGAGCAGTACAGCTGTCATTTTCACATCCTGCCTAAATGTGTTTCTGCCCATGTAGCGCATCAATGGCGTAGTCAGTGTGCGAACTCAATGTATGGGACATATTAAGAAAATCACAGTGACACTGATCATGAGCAGAGGTCTTAAATGGCTGTGCTGAAAATTTGGTGAAAAATTCCTAAAATGACTGTTTTATGACTCTGCGTATGCAGTTCCCACGCACCGTAGTTTGCAAATTTTCAATATTTTCACTCCAGATTTTCAACATGCCATTTACCACACCTCCTTATGAGCAGTACAGCTGTCATTTTTCCATCCTGCCCAAAATGTCTTTTCCGCCCATGTAATTGCACAATGGCCTTGATCGGTGTGCGTAAATCAATGGCGGGACACAGTAAGAAAATCACAGTGACACTGTTCATTAGCAGAGGTTTAAATGGCAATGTTGAAAATTTGCGAAAAAATCCACAAATGACTGTTTTACTAGAGCGCAGGTTGCACAGTTCCCACGCGACTGTAGGGTTTGCTAATTTTCAATATTTCCACTCCAGATTTTCAACATTGCCATTTTACCACACTTCCTTATGAGCAGTACAGCTGTCATTTTTCACATCCTGCCCAAAACGTGTTACCGCCTATGTAGCGCACAATGGGGGTAACAACAAGGTCATGCTGACAATTTATTGTGCAAATACCAGCAATCGCACAGGGCATTAGGGTAAAGCACCATACATGCCAAACACCACTGCAAATACCTGCAAGCGAACGTTCGGCATTGACAAATGCTTGTTCATTTGGGGCCAATCCTTTTTCATGTGAAAAAATTCCTTTTCATTTGCTGCTACCTTGTTTTCCATTTTTTTTAAGTTTCAAAACCCCAAAACATTATATCCCCACATAGACCAAAACATGTATCTTCCTCATGGGAATTCCATTAGGTGGATTCTGCAGTTATCTTTACTTGCTTAGGCATTTTTCATGAATTCTTTTTCATTCAGGTACTGAATACATCTATGTATTTTCCTCCTTGCTCCTTGCTCCAAGGAAAATTAATTGCATCAAAGCCACCTGGCTTGCAAAATCTGAATATTTTCCATCAAGGCTCCAGAATAAACTGCATCCCACCTCAAAGTTCTGGAAAGTTATTCACTCACCATTCTGTCCAATGACCCAGTACCCCTCCCCCAATCTTCAAAGCTGGCAACTCCCATAACACTGATTCTGCTGCTGTTGTTTCCTCCTTTAACTCCTTCTTCACCACCTGTGTCCTTTTCTTACTCTACTTCTCCTCCTTCTCTCCTTCTTCCAGCTCCCCATTCCCCTTTCTCCTCTTCACTCACACTCCTCCTTCTCTCCTACCACTCGATCTGCCTCTCTTAAGACCCTTCCAGATCTTAACCCCCACAAGCATATGAACCCAGATGGCCTGGGCCCAAAGTTTCTACACCTATCTGCATGAGCCATCACCTTCCCTATTACCCACCTCCTTAACCTATCATTCTCTTCTGCTTTGAACCCTGATGATTGGAAACAGGCTACTGTCATCTCATCCCTTAGAAGGGGTGATCCCTTCCCTCCATGTAACTTTTGTACCATCTCTCTCCTCCCCACCCTGGCAAAGCTTAAAGAACATATTGTCCTCTCTCAATTTACCACTTTCGTTGGTGACAGCTCCTTTTTCACTCTTTTTCAGTCTGGAATAATGAAGTCCCACTCCACACTCACCTCCCTCCTTGGGCTTATTGACTCCATTCTGTCTAGTATAGACCTGGGCCATTTCACTTCCTCCATCTTTGTCAACTTGGTCAAAGTCTTTGATACTGTGTCACGCCCCCTTCTCCTTGACAAGCATATGGTGGCAGGGCTTTCTGCCTCCTCAGTTATCTGGTTACACTCCTACCTTCAGGGTAGGTCACAAGCTGTCTGTATAGGAGATACCCTTTCCCACCACTCCCTATGTAATCAGTCATCCCCTAAAGTTCTGTTCTGGGCCATATCCTCATTTTCATATTCCTAAATGACCTCTCTTCAGCTTGTTCCCCTGCATCCATCTGCATGTATGCAAAGCACACTGTGCTGTTTGCCTCTGGCTCCTCTGCTGCTGACCTTGCTGTCCATCTCCAACAGGATTCTGACCATGTTCAGCATTGATTCCATTCCAACCTTCTGTCCCTCAACAACAAGAAAATGGTCTCCATGACCTTTGGCTCCTTGTAGAACCTAGCCAGATTCTCTCCCCCCTCATCCTATGCCCTTGATGGTACTGCATTTGCATTTGGTTCCTTCTTTAAGCACCTGGGGGTGTGGCTGGATCATCATCTGGACTTCACAATGCACGTTGAGGCAATACACTTTAAGCTCCATACCAAACTGGGCATGCTTGATAGAAACAAAGCCTGGGGCTGGCAATATAGCCTAGAGGTTAGAGTAATGACCTGTAAATGAACTTGGTACATCCAGCAGACAGAACTGGGTTTGCTTTCCACAACCTCCACCTGCATACTGTGTGACTCTGAGCAAGTCATTTAACCGCCTCAGTGGTCCTGGGTCATGCCTGAAAACAGGCACCTGTGCCTAGTGGGCCTTACCTTGTTACCAAAGAAAAAAAAAACAGCATCCTTCTCAATGCCTGCCAGGAGCTAGTTACAAAGATAATCTTCCCTTTCTTCAATTATGGTGACATTGTCTACAGTGCAGCTTTAAGTCCGCCCTGGCAAGAATTGGACCCCTTTTTCCATTAATTCTGCCATTTTGCATTGGACTGCCTGCCTTGTACTCACCACTGCTCTCAGTACTCCTCCCTCTTCCTCCCTTCCCTTCATGCCAGATGCCAGGCCCACTGTGACTTCTTCACCTTCAAATTGTGATTTCGCACTCTTTCTACTTACCTTTCTACTATCCTGTCATCCACATCTCACAACTACTTCCCTCCTTAAAAAACTGCTTTCTACTTCCTCTTCAGCCGCTAGAGGAAAACCTCTGAGGTCTAAGTTGCCAAGCCTTACACATACACACAGACCCACACACACACGCACACACACACACACATATGATTAAGGAATTGCAGCACAGTAACACTGCAGGTCCCCTGATCAGTAATGAGCTTTCTCTTATTTAAAAGTTGTGTCTTAGGCACTGATTGCCCATTAAGTCTTCAATCACCCATACGGAGTGTGTTTTATTGAATGCTGCTCTTAGTGGCTCATCAATTGCATGCTGAGTGAGCATTCTGTAATTCTGCAAACACCAGAATGGGTGGACAGACTGAAGGGGCTACCATTCAGGGAAGACAGAAGCCTTTCCTGGACCAGGGATGCTTGACAAATGGGCCAGAGGCCCAAAGTAGGCCCACTGTGTCAAGCTGGACCACCTGAGCTATATTACATTGAACTACAGACCTTCTAGGGTGATGAGGGCCTTAAATCCCACCGTGCACTTACTTTATTATTTTTTTGTCTATTTTTCTACCTCCTTTTTGTTTTTTCTGTTCTATAGGGCAATATTTTCTCTCTCAACTGTATCCTTAGCTGTACTTTTTATTTTAAATGCCTTTTAATTAATTTATATGCTTTTCCTGTACCTCTCTGCTGCACTGTCTCTACTCTGCCTACTATTTTGCCCATACTAACCATTTTTTTCCTTCTATTTCTACAGGACTAACAAGATGCCAGCCTCTTCTTATCAGATAATATTTTTTTTGTTATTTAATTGTCTGTTTCATTTTCTCCCTAAAGAACTATGATTTTTTTGTGACCTTCTCACTATTTTTATTTTACAGGTAAGACTGGGTGTTGCCCCAAGGCCCTCATCCAAGCCTTTTTAGTGGGGAGTGAGGTAAGATATTCCACATTTACAATCTATGCTAACTGGGTAAGTTGCGTCAGGAAAAACACTGAAGCCATGCAGACTCTCTGAGCAATGGTTACCAGACAAACTGAGATTACTGGATGAAAACTCACAGGCAGCATTCCAACCTAAAAAAAACCAGCTACAGTAGTCAAAAAGTCTACTAAAGTGACAAAGTATTATTTAGTCACTACTGAAGGTGCATCACAAGGCACCAAGGTGGTTCGTATCATAAGCGTGATGCTTCATTAGGGGGTGGAGTCTAAGTGCACAGGCTCCTGCATTTATATTGCACATCCGACCAGAAATCCATTTGTGGAAAATATATTTGAGTAACTGGAAGGTTTGATACATTTTATTGGACCAACGTATGTCTTGTACAAAGATTGGATAGTTTGCAAGTTTTCTAGCCCTCACTGCTGAATAACAAACTGAGCAACAAAAAAAACCTGACTGGACCTCTGAATAATTAAGAACTAAAAAAAAAAGAGTGTACAGTCTATATGTACTGTGATGCATTGTTTCAAAGTAATTAAGATAGGACAGGTAGAAAGAACTTAACAGCAAGGGTGGGTGGGCAATGAATAGGAACAGGTCTATAGCTGCAAGGGAAATTATCAAGAGGTGCTAAGATATTCATAAGAGAGGCTGAATGTATGCCTTGAAGTGGCAATTGGAAAGTTTTCAGACAGGAGTAAAGAATAGAAAGAACTGAGATTAACAAGGTGCAAAGGGTGTGTGTGCGTGGGGGGGTGTATATGTGTGTGTGTGTGTGGTGGGGGGGTCCCAGAAAGAAAAAAATATATATATTTGTAAAAAGTATCATAACGTATTACAGTTTTCCATAGTGTGTCATAAATCCAATGTCTCAACTGAGTCCATTGATGTTTAAATTTAATTGTTTGATATGTTTCAGTTCCCATGCACTTCTCTCCTGTGTGTTTCTGAAGTTGTCTGAAGTATTAGGACAGATAGTTCTGATAGGGAATGATCTGTTTTGGAAAAAATGTTGTTCTACTGATGAACTGATAATCTTGTTTACTATTTATGTCAGTGGTGCTTCATCCTGGTTTGTAGTGGTTACTTTGTTTCCCCTATATTACATCCATATGTGCACTTTTTGCATTGAATTAGGTAAACCACAGTGCTTGACTGACTTGTGTAGGATCCATTTATTTTTAGAAGATGGGATTAGAAATTTCTAGGCTCTGATTACCTGATAGTCCTGGCAAGGTGGGCATCTATGAGACAACTGAGCCTGGGTTTGAATACGTACCAGTCCCAACTGACCTGAGTATCAATATCAGAGTGCCACAGAATGTTAAGTATAAACTACCCACCATGTTTTTCTCTCACTTAATGAGAGACACAGACCCCCCAGCTAATTTTTTAATTCACTGTCATTTTTGGTCTCATTTAGCAAGTGGCGGAGTGGAGTCCCATTTCTATGCGGCAGTTAACATTTACTATGGAGAAATAGAAGGCTCAAGTTTTAAAATGCCATCATTTTAGTGTGTAGTGAGAGAGAGAGCAAGAGAGAGACATACCCCCAACAAGCAGCAAGTGTAGTTCATATTGGAGGCAGTATAGCTCAGTGGTTTAGAGCTCTAAGCTGCAAATCTGGAGACTGGGGTTTGAATCCCACAGCCCCCACTTGCATAATGTGTGACCCTGTGCAAGTCACTTAACTTCCTTGTGCTCCCAGCTCACACCTGGAAACAATCTATGGCTTAGTGTGCCTTTCCTGGTTAAACAATTTCCCCTTTCCCTTATATTGTAATGTCTTGGTAAAAAATCATTTGGCATGCACTGTCTAAAAGATTTTGCTTATGAGGTCACCAAAAAGAAACGGCAACATCTCACGCTATTCAGAAAAAAAAGAAACCTGGTGCTTCCAATACAGAACCTCTCCAGACTTCCTAATGGCATGTAGCGGCTGTGGCTGATCCTGGCACAGTCCCGATTGTCTTGTTGGCTGTGCATGTATTCACATTCGTGTCCCTCAAGTAACAAGCCAATTACAGTAATAATTATGAAAAGTAAGACAGAAAATAAAAGTCTTCTGTCCTGGCCTGTGGTTATCAATACCTGACTCTTGAAGAGCAGATTGTGCTCTCACTCTCCCTCCTTCAGCTGGCAGCTCATTTGCTCCCCAACAATGACAATACCAATGCTGATTTTTTATTGAACAATAAAAAAAAAGAAACACATCCCAGCATTTAGTTTTGTGGCCCTGGAGAGAGAGAGAGAGAGAGAGACATCCATTCTCCCAGCCGCAGTTATATCCTATGGCAGCACTCTCTTGACCACACTCTCGCACTGTGAGGCAAACACAGCACTTCTAAAATGGTTACCCATGCTGTTATAAATGTATAACAATAATAGAAAGTGCTGTCTTCCATTTAAGAAAAAAAAACAGTACCTTCAGACTGCTGCCATCCCACATCTAACTTGTACCTCTTCACTTCCTAGTTTAAGGATGCTGCTCCAGCAGCTAACAGTCAGCCATATGTTTGGACCAAGCAGAAGAAAATAAAAGTCTTGCAAAAAAGGGCACATAACTTTTTAAAAACACATACAAACAATGCCAACAAATTGCTGAGGTGCAACTGTACAATATACTCCCATCTGTAGATCTGGAAGTTGTGGTGGTGATGGGGGTAACTGCAACAAAATGGCTCTTGGGAAGGGGGGCAACACAAGATGGAACAGCATAAAATAGGAAGGGATATTTTACCAGCAACAGTTTTTTTTCTAGTCTTTCTGATCATTTTAAATTAATTTCTTCTCTTTTTTGTTTATACTTCAATTTTTTTAAAATTTATTTAAACATTTGGTGAATGGGAAAGCTGCGCTAAGCCATGGATCATCTCCAAGTGTGACCTGGGTGACAGGGAGCATGGGATCAAAATAAAACAAGTACGGTAGTCTACAACAAGAACACAGTTTTACATTTTGAGATGACTAATACAGCAAAACAGGCTATGCAAATGTTGATGGAACACTGTAAGATAACTGTCCATACATTTAAGTGCTAATTAATATTACGGGGACAAGTAGAGAGGGGCAGGAGGTGTAGCAAAGATTTGATAGAAAAGTGAGGGGGAGAGTTGCAGAGGAGAGGAGTTTGAGAGTTCCAAAGAGAGGGAAGGGGAGGCGATAAGTAAAGGCAGATGTGCCTATGTTGGAAGATGGAGTGGGGAGTGAGAAGGAGTGTGAGTCCCTAGAGTGAAGGGAGTATGACAAGATTGGGGCTGGAGATAGGTGGGAGGAGATGTAAGAGGGGAGCAGGTTGAACCAGAATTTAAAGGTGAAGGATACTGAATGAATGAGTTGCCTATGTGTGAGCGGAGGGAGGTCAAAGCACTACAGAAGGGAACAGTGATGAGTCCTCTAAGGAGAGCTGGAAGCAAAGTGACAGAAGGCATAGTAGAAGGAGTCGAGTCAAGAGAGAGAAGTGAAGGGTGCAGTGCAATATACAATATCGGCATAGTCAATAACTGGCATAATCATCTTTAACAGAAGTTCACATCTAACAGGGAGAGAGATAGAGTCTCTATTCCTGTAGAGGACTCTGAGTTTTGGGTGAAGTTTAGTGGTTAAATAGTCAATGTGAGCTGAGAAATTTAATTGAGGGTCTAACCAGACACCTAGGTATTTATCGGGTGTGACCACATTTAGAGGGGTGCCATCAAGAGAGGTGATGGGGGGGCAGTGATGGCTTTGGACAATTTTTGAGAAGATACAAAGGTCATAGAGACAGTTTTCAATGTGTTAAGTTTGAGTTGTTTCAACTGGAACCAGGACTGAACCGAGTGGAAGTCATTTTGCAGCGAAGAGTGGATAGTGGTAGGATCAGGGTCGGAGGTGAACAGTATGGCATCATCCGCATACATGTTGATGAGGGAGGAAGAATAGGCAGAAGGGAGGTTATTAATGAATATAGATAACAGGATAGGGTCCAGTTTGGAGCCTTGGGGGACACCTGCAAGGATAGGAAGGGAGGGAGAGGTGGAGTTGGTGATTTTAACTGTCTGTTGCCTTTCATAAAGGTAAGAGTGAAAGGGGCAAGCCCCACTTCCTCTAGTGAGTTCAGAATGAGAGGGTTTGTTTCAATTGTTTAACCAGGAGTGGGTGAGATATTGAGTCAAAGGTTTTAGCCAGATCAATAAAGACCACAGCAGTGAGATGGCCTTTATCGGCGGCTGATTGAATGTGACCAGTGACACGGAGAAGGGAGGATATAGTAGAATGATTTTTTGTGAAACTGGATTGGTTGGGGGATAGAAAGTCAGTAGAGGTGAAGAACTCACTCAGTCTGGATTGTACCAGACATTCCTGTAGTTTAGTCAAGGCGGAGAGTAGGGAGATGGGGTTGTGGTTTCCAGGAGAGGTGGGATTGCTACCTTTGTGGAAAGGAATGACACATGCCGATTTCCAGGCCTTTGGAACAGTGCTAGAGCAAAATGACAAATTTATGATGTAGGTAAGGAAGAGAGTGATAGCTGGGGCAGAAAGTCTCAGAAGGCTAGGATGCAGACCATCTGGGCTAGATTTAGTCATGTTGAGGGATAAGAGGGCAAGCAGTATTTCAGTAGTGGAAGCAGGGGCAAGAAAGACATTTTTATTAGGCCTTTGCTGTGGTATAGGTTTGGAAGGAGGTGGGGAGGAAGAGGTAAGTCTGTGGGAAGCACAGGTAGTAAAGGAAGTGTTGAGGGTATCAGTGACTTGGATGAGGTCAGTTATAACAGTACCATTGTGCTTAAGAGATGGGGTGCTGGATTGCAGAGGAGGGTCAACAATGGAGTGGACTTCATTCCAGAAGGAGGAGGTGTGGCCTGTGTTGAGGTGGTGATTAAAGTAGTCTGTCTTTGCATGACAAATGGCCTTGGTGCAAGCATTTCTTGCAGAGTTGTATGCTTATCTTGAGTGTGGGATCAGGGAGACCTTGAAGGATGACTAGGAGCAGTTGTCCAGGGGTTGTGATGCTTCCTTACTCTTGCTTTTCTGAGGGGGCATGGAAGTCCCAAACACTGGTCAAGCTACTTATGAACTGAGTTAGGGCAGTATCAACAGTTGTTGCAGAGTAGACTGGTGCCCAATTGGCATTTTGTAAATTAGAGACTAAGGAGTTAGTTTCTAGAGTGGATAGAGGGTGTGTTTCAATATACTTTGGTGTGGACTTGGGTAAGTGTGTTTTTGTAACACAATAGGTAATGCAGTGGTTATTTAGTGCAGGGTCAAGGACTCCATCTGCAGACATACGATGGCTATGGGAAGAAAGAACACAGTCTAAGAGAGAGAGAGAGAGAGAGAGAGTGATTAGAGGAGTGGGAGTTAGGTTGTTTCCTTGATTAACTGCATGAGATTTAGGGATTCTACTCTGGAAGTAGTGGATTTTGATGAGAAGGACAGCCAATCGAGGTTGTGGTCCCCAAGTAGTATGAGCTCACCAGAGTGAACTAATGGCAGGAGAGTAGAGATACACTGTCTAAGGGCTTCTTGACTGAGTCGAGGAGAAGCATTGACTAATCTGATGAATGTGGGGAGAGGGTGCGGAAAGAATTTAGTGAGAATCAGCTTGTGGGATCTGAGGCACAATTCTTTTTTTCTTTTCTGAGTAAGATAGGTGTTGCCTAATGTGCATGGCCAAGTCCCTTCCCCTTTTGCCACTGTCTTGCTGGACAAATATGACACAGATGCCCATTTTCTAAGGGCAATAATACCCTCCAGGGTGGGCAGTATGGATAATCTCAGACCTTCCAGGGACTATAAGGCCTCATTACACCCCTGGGCGGTCCAGTATTGCCTTGTATTACCAGCCCTGTTGGATATTATTGTTTACTTATTGTGCTTTTCTGGCCTGTCTTGATGGTGATCTGTGTGCATATGTGGTTGCATGTCTTACATCTTGCATTTGTGTTGTTCGCCTTATTTCAGTTATTTTCATCTGCTGGGAGTTTGTTATGAATTATTATGAAAGAAAGGTTAGGGGGCTGCTTGTAGAAATGACAGGTGGCTCAGGGAAGATATCCCTAAGTCCTTCATCTTCACAGCATGGATTGTAGTTCTTTAATAATTTGCTGAAGGGGTGTTAGCAAGGGGCTGTACATAACAACTAGGGTTGTGTGATTAGTTTGATTTTAATGCCTGTATTCCTGCAGATTTTCTTATGATATTTGTAGAGCACATTCCATTTCTCTGTCAATTTGCCTTGGGGAGTGGCCCTGCTGGATGAAGGTATTCCAAACTGAGGAGAGCTGTCTGTTTGTTGTTACCTCATCAGAGCAGTTTCAATGTTATCAAAGTGCCTGACTGTAGATCACAGGTTTTTATGTGTGCCTTTTATGGAAGCTGGATTTATGCAGGTATCGGTGTCCATCAGTGCTTTTCTGTTTTTCCTCTTTTACTACTGGAAAATTATTTAAAACACCATACAGTAACTAAAATTGTTATCTAGGAACCATCACCATGAAGATGTGAAGCTGTGTATTGTGGGGCTCTTGTAGTGTACTCCTTGTACCTATTTTCACATCTGTGCCTCTAATTTAGCTGTGTTTTTTTATTTTATTCTTCATTTATGCTGTGTTCTTCTGCCCTCTGTGGATCTAGTTATATTTTTTATTATTTTATCTCGTTAGGTCTGTGCATCATCCAGCAATCTTTATAGATCTTCCCACTATTTCCCAATTTCTACTGATGGTACTTTTTCTTTTCTGTTATATAGCCCTCTTTACTGGTATTACCCATCCCTCCCCCCCTCCTCTTTGTGCCATCTGTCTCTCACTTTTTTGGTAACAGTTTTACCTTTGATATTTTGTAATTATATTTTATACAAAAGGATTTCTTGTCAAATGGGTATTGCCAAATCAGGTATGTGTCAGAATTGCACTCATATTTCTAGTCAAAATCACCTGTCCACACCCCAAACCAGCACCCCCTCACAGCTGGATGTCGTAGGCCTTCAGCTGTATCCACCCCTCACCATGTACTTGGATCCACACTCTGTTCAACACTCTCTGTTCAAAGATGCTGCACCTCGGACACCTGGGCTCTCTGAGCCAGTCACCAGTTCCCCCAGGATCAAGCCAAGGTTGACTGCTTGAATCCCAGGTGAAGTGTAGGCTCCGTATTTCTCAAACATCTCTCCACTCCTTTATCTGTATCAGGAAGGAATATGTTTTCAGATTGCTTACATCAGATTTAGTGTGCCTCTTCATAATGACAGGCTTCCCAGAGATTCACAGACTATACCATTGTTATATAAAATGCACAACCCAGTCTGTATATTGTGATAAATAATAACTACAGTACTTTATTTACACAATATAGTTACACATTGGCCAAAACAGATATTAAATGCTTAAAGAAAGAAAAGATGAAAAATAATGTGAGTTAAACCATAAAATGCAAAGTTAGCTTCTATTAGTGAGGTCAAAACTTATAGATGAACACATGGAAAAGAAATAGTCTGTTGCCTCCAAAGAATGTTAGCTAATTAGTTAGTTAAACAGGTATTTTTTAACAGGATAAAACAATTGGCCAAAGACCTATTTAACAAAGTTGTCCTGTATGCAATACAAAGTTTCAAAAGATCAGATGACAATACAGGGGTAAACAGTAAAAACAATAAGCACAACATGAATCCACAGAAAGCAGACAAGTAATTATGATCTAAAAGACTGCATACATAGAACGCAAACCTGCAGCTGTGTTCTTCTGTTTCAGATTTCAGTCACCGAGCAGGTGTATAGATGACACACTGACTCCACTTTTCTCTCCTTGTGAAAACAGGCTCCATTCTTATAGACCCAGCTCTCAAGTCTCAACGGGCCCCTAGCACATATATAAACAACAATATGTTTGGAAAGGATGAAACATAAGTTATTACAAACAATATTCATTTAAACAGTGTTTACTGTATCATATCCCACTCCCCCCAGAATGTCTTCCCTAGGAAAAGATAAATCACGTCACTTCCACCTTACAAACCACTAAATAAACACCAGGCCCATTTGCCTACATGTGCAATGTTTTGAATTTGACCTCACTGACCTCCCAGTATTTATTGAAATCCTTTAGTTTCCCATTAATTGTATGAGACATAAATTTTTCACACCAGAGAAGATTTGTAACAGACAGAATCTCCTCAGATGTGAACATCAGAGACCTTGATTAGTAAACTTTAGAAATCATCATTGAATCATACATTAGCATTCCAATTAGCTAATTATATTAAAACATAAATATGCCACGCATCCTTCCCAAATCCAATGCTGGCGCTGTGTGACAAAATGGCACTGTGATTACATCAGCCATTTTTGATCTTTTATGTTTTAATCTAGATCATATGGGTTAGTAAAAAAAAAAAAAGAAACCCAATTGGTCAAACACCATCAGGTGACAGTGGATTAAATGCCTGTATATGCACAGTTACTGTAAATTGGCCCTGAAGCAATATCTGAGAGCAGAATGGGGACTCATTACCTGGTGAAGGAAACTAAATCAGAACAGCAGCCATTGAAACTGAAATATAAATTGGCGCCATGGAGAATAATTCATCCTTGTTTCAGCAGCTCATACTTAAAAACTGGTGAAATCTATGATTTCCCAGTGGTCAGGCTACTACAAAAGATTATGAAAAGTTAGTGATCAATGACTTGTGGGTGGCAGAGCTTGAAAAATGCAAATTTTTATGTCTTGCTTCAGTGTCCTTCTTCATCCTTGACAGTGCGGGCTGCGAAATGTACTGCTCAGAGAGAGAGAGAGAGAGAGAGAAACAGCACACAGAGTTCGTAAATATACAGACTTCCCCCCTTCCAAACAGACATGCTGTTTCAGTGTCCTGTATCCACATTCGTATTGGCAGAAAAATCACCTCTTTCTGTCTGCAAGCAAAAGTACCATAGCTAGGCAGTGTAAAATATTCACCATGGGTGAGTGTGCTACATCCTAAATATCTTGCCACACACGGAGCATGGAAGTGAGCTGTTGTGTGTTTGCAGTTTGTTTAAAATTCTGGCTGTACTTACAGTCACCCGTCACCCCCACCCAACACAAAGTATCTCAAGTGCTGTCCATACGGTGTGTTTTAAATCATGTCGGCACTAATACTCCCTTGCTCCACTGCCCAGCTGCAACCTGATGATGAGCTGTTCTACTACAGAGTGAGAGAGAGAGAGAGAGAGAGAGACAACAAGAGTGAGTTGGTCATCCTGCAGTCATTTCTCTCTTCCCTCTCTCCAGTATGATTTCTGTTGTAGAAGGGAGCAGGTCACTGCGTGGTGGACAGCGAGACAACAAGTGACAGAGACAGTGAGAAAGACACCAGGAAATGTAATGCAGAAGTCCTGTCTGCTGTCTCTTCCTTTTTAAGGGGTCCGTTTTTTCTTGTGAGCAGGTCACCACACAGTGGACAGCAAGACGGAGAGACAGAGAGACAGTGACAGCAAGGAAGAGGCTGGCCCGGTGGCACTGAGGGTTGAGGCGCTGGACGCCACACCTTGTGCTACACTGGCGAGCTGGGTTCGGGAATGAGCTTGGGTCGTCGGGGGTTGGCAGGGGAGGACTAGGATTGAGTGTCAGGAGACAGCTCTCTCAGTCTCTCAGGGGTGGGTTGGGGACTTTTGCCTGGAGGTACCACAAGCAACGGTGTAACTGGGGGGGGTGCGGCAGACGTCTGCACGTATGTGTGTGGACGTCATTGCATGTCCAGGATCCCCATGGGGAGAAGAACAGGGAAAAATATGGCAGCACATTTCTGCTGCAGCTTGATGGCTGCAGCTCTGCTGGCTGACGATGCCTGGAGGCATGTGCCGGTACTGGTTTCCTCGCTGGGCGCAGGGGCTATGGGGGGGCCCCTTTCACAGGTGTAGCTGCATCTGCCAGCTGGGCATGCAAACTTCGGGGTCAGCGGTGGAGTGGAGCGGTGGCCGGATTGGAAGCAGGGACTGTGGCTGCAAGGAGGAAAAAATGTTAAATGATAAAAAAAAAAAAAGGAAGAGACTGGGACATTTAACTGACAAGTCCTGCTGTCTCTTTGTCTCTCTGTCTTGACTTTCCATTGTGTTGCTTGTTGTTTTGGTGCATAAAGAGACAACAACAGCTGCAAGTTAACCACAAAGTGAGTCATGCCTATGTAATCTATGTTATGAACATACAAATGGAAAAAAATCATGGCAGGACTCTATTTCTGGTACTTGTATGTTCATAAAAGACATGACATATGCATAACTTTTGGGGGACTAATTATCAAGGCGGCAGAATACACTCAGATTTTGTGTATTTAAAGAGGGAAAAACACCTTTCTGTTTGTTTGTGTTTAAACATAACCCATGTTATGAGCACAGCAACTCACTCCTGGGTGTGGGGTTATAGGCATTTAATGGATGCCGTAAGGAGCACGAGGCCGCACAATGCACCTGAGGCATAGAATAAATGCCTATAACCCCTTACACCATTGTGGGTTATTGCTAACTTAGGATCTTTCATTGTTTTAATTGAAAACACCAGATAAAAGTATGTACAGCTTTAAATGTGCAGTATAAATTTAGAGGTCTGTATATCTAGGCTCTTCCTCATGAAAAAGTCTCACATCTATGATGCATAGCGCTGGGGGGTATGCTGTCGCTGCAGTGAAAACTTTACAGTGATGTCGTCAACAGCGACAACAATAACAGATCTCTGTAAAGTCTGCTTGGGACACTGGCACAAGTTCCCCAGGTGTTGTGCCCCCTCCACGAGTCAGTTCTGACCTGAAGTTTATAATAATAAAGTGCGAGGGGTGCAGCACCCACAGAAAACACATTACTTTTCTGACAGCACAATGTAGACCACAATTGTGGTTGACATAGTGCCATCACTGTAATGGTGGTTGACAGATTTTCTGTTGTACCGGCATCGTAGAACCATGCTGGGGTACCTAGTGTTATACCTTCAGCAGTCACTAAATAAATACTCAATCACTTTTGCAGAATTTTTGGCTACTATTGATTTTTTAAGGGTCGGAGAGTCAACTGTGTATTCTTTTCCTAAGCTGCAACAGGCAGCTGCACCAGTTACACAGTGACAAGTTTCACTTTGTTTGTTTGCTTACATACTTGCATAAGCAAACACATTGGTGCCCATCTGGCAGTGCAGGGACTTGGAAGGTATGGGCAGAAAGCAACCAATGCACCTTAGCCTCCAGGATGCATGCAAATGCACATCCAATCCTGACAAGGCTGCTGCTGACACTGCTTCACTGGCTAATGGGTGGAAATTTCTTACATATAAAAGAATGCACATCACATTGTGGCTGGATGTGTTCATATAGTTCCACCCATAAAACAGTGTCCCAACTCCCAGTTTCATGTCTCTATTCCCCTCCTAAACAAAAAGCAAGTACTCCCGCTTCCTGACTCTCTGAGATCTCCAACCACTTTTCTACCATCTCCAGCTTACACTGTAAAAAGAAAACCTTCTTCTCTTCCAAGTGCCATTTGACACTATCACTTTTCCCCCCTTTCTGTCCCCACTAGTGACTCCATGTCTTTCATGTCATATCACCACAGCTGCATGGTGGTGGAAATTTTGACAAGGAAGCAGGAAGCTTCCTTGTGTGAGTTGCCACTGCTGCCTGCCCAAACAATGAGAAGAGATGGTGGACAAGACAGACCCAGCACAGAATGGTCCAAAACAGAAATTAGAGTTCTCATGACCACAAAAGCATCAGTCCAGCTGTGATCAGTTGATGAGATTTTGGTCAGTCAGAGGGTATCAGTCTGGATGGATTTTTTTTAGTGAACATTGGTAAGACTGTCTGAAGTAAGCAAACAGAACTGCAGAGTACATATCAGCACAACAGTGAAGGTAAGTCAGGGCAGTTGGGAGTAGAGAGCATGGGCCCATCCTTGGGAGTGGAATGAAGAGCCAAGATTAGGAGGGAAAGGGACGAAAGTGAAAGTCTGCTTGCATTAGTAAGGTCAGCTGATTGAGAGGCTAGCAGGTTTTAGAAATCACCAAGGATTCAATTTTATTTTTATCAAGTAAGTAAAAATAGTAAACATAAAAGTGATACAAATGGGCAGGTGAGCTAAAATGGTGCACTGCACGGATCTTTTGGGTCATCAGGCCACATCTATCCTGAGGGGTATGAGTGTGACTTATTCACTGTCTGTGATCCAGGTTAATAATTTGCAGCTTTAGTATAATGGAAAAAAAAAAGTAAAATGATTGTGTAGTAACCTAATGTGTTAAGCAGTATTGCATATATATGATTTATTCATCTAAAAACATTGGTTACTTACAAAATTTCCCTGGTGTGTATCTCCCACACACACACACACTCTACCCACATCCGCATATCATTATGGTATTAGTTCCTTGGAATCTAGCAGTCTGCTCCATCCACCCTGATGCCTTCATTCAAAGAACTGCATCCCTGGTGCCTGCTGGTCCCTCCCACCACCCAGTGCCTTCTTTGTCCCATTCCAAGCCCCAACCACCCAATGGTAGCTAGCTTCATCCTTTCACCCACATTCCTTTCCTGGCACTGACTTCCCAAAGACTGAACAGCCTCTCTTAAAATTGATTCTGTAAGAGCAGACGATAATTTTGGACTTTGGATATTATTTTTCAGGTTTGCATTGAGGCTAATAACTCTACTGTCCCTTGGCCCATTTTTCCTAAACTTTGTGTACAGTATCCAGACCACCCCACCTCATAACCACTTAGGGGTTTACGGTAGTAGTTAGCATACCACTTAAGCTGTCATGAGGTGGGATGTGTCATGATGCTGTACATGAAGTAAAAGCAAAATCATCCCAGGGGTGGCAGAGTTATTAGCCTAAATGCAAAATAATATGAATATGTGCTCCTTTTACTCCAACTTCAAATTACTGCTGCTTTTTTTTTCAATCTAAAGTTTATTTTGAAATTTACATATAATTGAGACAGAACCATGTAGGAATAGACATTACCACCATTGAAATTTACCGTTGTAAAGGCGCTGTCTCCCCCCCACCCTCCTTTCCTCAACCCTCCTTTTCACCCTCCCCAGTCCACATATTTTTAAATATACTATTTACTGTAGATGTCCATAAACACAAATTAGAGAGAGTACTAGGTCTGGAAGGGGTCCCATATCTTCCGGTACCTAGGCATCTTGTTATACAGACTTGCTATCATTTTTTCCATTCCCATATTAGTTAGCAATTCGTTTAGCCATTCGGTATAAGTAATGGATACATCATCTTTCCAGTGTTTTAAAACAAGTTTTTTAACAGAAAGTGAAATCATTGACATGTAATATTTATGGTTTCATACCTCGATATGGGAATAGTCCCCTAATATACAAACTATCAGTGTAAAATACCCTGAAAGCCCCAGCATTGGATCTGCTTTGGTTTGAATAGTGGTCCATAAAGGCGCAACCCTGGGACATTCCCAGAAAATATGGAGAAGATTACATACACCTAGGGAACAGCGGGAGCACTGATTGGAAGGGAGTAAGCCCCACTTGGCAAGCTTTTGGGGAGAGTAATATAAATTGTACAAAATGTGATATTGCATAAGACGCAACCTGTCTTGTGTCACATATCTGTGACAACTCCTCCAAAGGGTGGGTCATGCTATGCTATGTTGGGGAAATAGTTGAGACCAGTATTCTGTGGGACCAAAGCAATCTTCAAAACACCAGTCATATAGGGCTATGTATAATTTAGATACCACCCTGGTCAAATTTGCCAATGGAGTCAGCATTTCCTGGAATTTTTGTATTGTTGTTTTGATGGTGGAACTTTTCCCATTACTTTGCTAATGAGATGTTTCAATTAGAAAATCTTGAAGTAACAGTTCTTAGGAATATCAAATTTACTAACTCTTTCTTGAGTAGAAAGCCAGGTAACATTCTCTGTCACAAACTGAGATAGTTTACCTTCTCCTATTTGGGGCAATCAGTTGAAGGTGAGTCTTTTGTTATTAATTAGAAAGGCTGGATTATTCCACAGTGTTTGTGAAAGATATGTGAGGTGCTTGTATTTTAAAAACACGCATAGTTGAGAATGAACTTTTATTGAAATTGCTATCGGTGTTGACTTTAGGGATGATGGTAGATAAGCAAGTTTTAGACTTAACAATGTGGCTGGAGCTAGGCCACAAGACTGTATCATGGCAAGTTCTATCTTTAACCAGAGTGGATAAGAAGTAGGGGGGAGTGTTGTAAACCATCATAGGTATTTAGAGGTGTGACTGGCCCAGTAGTAAAGTTTTAAGTGAGGCAGGCGTAAACCTCCCTTTAGCTTCGGAGCGGCTAATTTATGATATGCCAATCTAGGTTGTTTTCCAGACCAAATAAACTTTGAGAGAAGGTTATATATCTTACTAAACCATGTTCTGGGTAAAAATACATTGAGCGAATTCAGAGGATAAAATAGACAAGGTAAAATATTCATTTTGATTAAGTTAATCCTGCCCCACATTGAGATCGGGAGTTTTGCCCATCGGTCTAAATCACCGCTAATTGTTTGCATCAGGGAATCCAAGTTTTTCTTTATACTCAGGGCTGGACTTCTAGTAATTTTGATACCTAAATACTTAAGGTAATCTTCTGCCCAAGACAAACCAAATGAACTGACTGAGCTTCTAAATACTTTGTAGTTAAGTGGGAAGATTATTGATTTGTCTACATTCAATTTATAATTCGATAACTTACTATAGTCTTCAATAATTCTAAGCACAGCAGGGAGAGACATTTCTGGGTGAGATATTTGTAATAAATAGTCATCCTCATATGTGGAAACTTTTATTTCCGTGTCCTGTGTAGGGATACCTTGTATTTCCTGACATGATGTTAGTCTATGAATTAGGGGTTCAAGATATAAATTAAATAATAAGGGGGAAAGGGGACAACCTTGTCTGGTGCCAGAGTATAACAAAGATGGTTCCGAAATCACACCATTGCTAGATATTTTGGCCAAGGGGGAGTTATATAGGGGACGTATACAGTTTCAAAATTCTGAGGAAAAGCCCAGAACTTCTAGGGTCTGGAACAGAAATTGCCAATTTGCTCTGTCGAAAGCTTTCTCAGCATCCAGAGACACCAACACTGCTGGAACTTGGGAATCCCTGGACACTGAGAGGGCATGTGAGAGCATGCAGAGGTGGTCAGTTGAGGATCTTCCCTTCATGAAGCCCACCTGTTGGGGCTCTATCAGATCTGGGAGCACAAGGTTAAGTCTGTCAGCTAGTAACTTGGTTAAAATTTGTATATCCTGGTTGAGAAGTGAAATGGGTCTATAGTTAGATACTGAATCAAGGTATTTATTCTGTTTGGACAAAAGAATGATGAAAGCTTCGAATAAAGTAGGGTCTACCTTCGCTCAAGGATAATATATGTTGGTACAGTGGTAGGGGGAATGGTATAATTTTTTCCCTGAATTTCTTATAGAAAGTGGCTGAAAACCCATCTAGTCCAGGAGTTTTATCCGTTGGAAGGTTCTGAATTACCTCAGTAATTTCTAATGCCGAAATGGGTTTAAGTAGAGCTAATTTATGGATCTTCTTGAGTCTAGGTAGTTGGGAATTATTTAAATGAGAGAACACTGTAGATGGCGCTGGGGGATCCGCCACTGGTCCATACAATTTTTTATAGTACAAGACAAACTCCTATACAATTTCTCCTGGAGTGACTTTCAAGGAGCCATTAGCGTGTGCTCGGATCGGAGGGATAAATCAGGCCATTTCCTTTGTTTAATATGTAAAGCTAATAGCTTCCCAGCTTTTTTACTGCTGCCTTTTATAAGTTGCACCTAACCAGAGGAACATATTTCTCATTCATAAAAACAGTACAGTTTTTAACAAATTTTCCCTGATGTCTAGCTTCCCAACCCCATTTTATGCAAAGATCTTATTATGATCGGCACCTTGGTATATATCATTCTTTCCCCCCTTCAACTAGATGCCCACAAAATTGTATTCCTGGCATCTAGTTGTCACTTCCACCACCTGCTGTCATCCTTGTAATCTCCATATTAACCACCAACCCCAAATGGCAGTTTGTCAATGAAGAATGAAGTTGTTCTTGAAGGAGGTATGTGAGGCAGGAGCCAATGTAGCGGAGTGCAATTATGATGCTCTGTGGTTCCAAACAGGGTGTTTACATCTTACATATGAAAGTGCACTGCCACACCTATCAGAGGACAGTTTATTTATAGTGAGCCATCCTGTGATCAGTGTGATTGCACCCTTCTATTTGGCAGCTCCACTCTGGTCAAGAAAAGCTGTTACTGGCTTTTCAAACCTGTAAATAAAGAAAATGATGCAGCACTGTCTTTTCAACTTTGTAAATAAACAAAACAGGGTGCCATTTTTTTCAAATTCTCCCAAAGTTAGTTTCTGCTGTCATTCACAGTCATGCCGCAAAATCACATTTGACAAACCATAATTTTTTCCTAGCGAAAGCACGCAAGCAAATCATTTTAGCATTAACCAATGCTTGTTTGATATTCTATTTAGACTCCTCCTGACTCCAGTACTATCCTGGTTTATCCACAGACCTCCCAGCCCTACCCCTGCCCATGTATGGCACTTTCATCTGCCTCCAGTTGCTGTTGGTTATCACGCTTAGCTGCCCTCGTCTTGTTCTATCGTGTGGAATGCAGAGTGCCCAGTTGGGAGGGCAGGGCCTGAGACCACTGGGTTGTCATCCTAGTAACTTCATGATTTTTTTTGTCATTCTGGGTGCCCCCCAGCATGCTACTGACTCAGTGCTCTAAGGAGCACATGCACAGCAGAACCAGGCAGTGTCAGTCCCTGCCAGCATCATTCACTGGCAGCAAGACTACCTGTAATCAATCACCAAGGTGGCAGTGTAGTTCTGGGGAACAAAAGCCACCCTCCTCAGATGAGAAGAGCAATATCTGGGATGACTGATCCTTGTCCTCCCTCTGGACATTCCCCAGTCCCGGGCTCACTTCTATAGCCAGTTCACCAGCATCATGAGCAGCAACACTATCTCTGCACTGACAAGTCAGCCTGCAACCTCTTTTAATATAGAGGATAATGCCTGAGTAATAATAATAATAATAATTTTATTTGTATAGCACCTTTCAGTATATCAAGGTGCTGAACAGTTTTAAAAACAAGTTCAAAACTCTAAATAAAAGTCATAAAAACATCCATAAAAAGATCAATATATCATCATAATAACAAATTCATAATAAAATCCAAACATAATAAAATAACTTAATTATCTGAGAAGGCCATATTCCATAAATACGTTTTCAGATCTTTCTTGAATAACTCCACGGAGGTGCACTGCCGTAACCGGCATGGTAGAGAATTCCAAAGAGTGGGTGCAGCATGTGAAAACGCTCTGCTGCCAGAGGATTTTAAACTCACTCTTGGAATCTCTAACAACCCCATGTTGGCCGAGCGGAGTGATCAGTCAGGGCAGTAAGGGACCAGGAGGTCTTTCAGATAGGCTGGACCCTGATCGTGAAGGGCTTTGAAAGTCAATAAAATGACTTTAAAGGTGATCCGCCACCCTATAGGAAGCCAGTGCAGTTCGCGCAGCACGGGAGTGATATGACAGGACCTACTTGTCCCAGTCAACACCCGGGCTGCAGCATTCTGCACCAGCTGTAGGCGACGGATTTCAACCACAGAAAGCCTAAAGTAAAGGGCGTTGCAGTAGTCCAGGTGCAAAGATACAAAAGCGTGGACCAACGTTGGCAAGGAGTCAGACAGAACAAGGTGCCTAACCCTGGCAATGTTCCTAAGATGATAAAAGGAAGTCTTGACAACGGCTGACACCTGGGACTTAAGAGTCAGCCTGTCGTCAAGAATAAACCCAAGGTTACGTACCCGTTCTGAGGACGGGAGAGACACACCACCAAGGAAAATTCCCGATGGTGCGCCAATACCCGGCCTCTCAATCCGACACCTGGGTCCACTACCAGAACCTCTGTTTTCTCTGAGTTCAACTTTAGCCAACAAGAATCCATCCAGTCTTGGATCTCCCCCAGACAGTTGTTAAACACCGAGAGAGCTCCATCCTGGTCGGGTGCAAAGGATAGATATAGCTGGGTATCATCTGCATAGCAGTGAAACCTCAGCCCATATCGTCTTATGATACTTCCGAGGGGCAGCATATACACTGCAAACAACATGGGTGACAGCACAGATCCCTGAGGCACTCCACACAACAAAGAAATTGGGTCAGAGGAAAAATTCCCCGACACAACTCTTTGTGATCTCCCGGTGAGGAATGACGTGAACCATTGAAGAACGTTTCCAGACATTCCACAAATTTGCCTCAGGCGAGCTAATAACACCATGTGGTCCACAGTGTCAAAAGCTGCAGAGAGATCAAGAAGAACAAGAATGGAGTGTCTCTTCTGATCCCTCACCATCAGAAGATCATTTAACACCCAAACCAGCGCAGTCTCGGTGCTGTGTCTTTTCCGGAAGCCAGATTGGAAGGATTCGTAGACATTATGGATGGTTAAATGATCATCCAATTGAACAGCTACCACCTTCTCAATAACCTTCCCTATAAAGGGGAGGTTAGAGATAGGCCGGTAGTTTGAAAAACAGTCTGAGTTCAAGGAAGCTTTCTTCAAAAGAGGAGTCACCGCTGCCTCTTTCAGGGAGCAAGGAAACTCACCTGACTCTAGGGAGCACCAGACTATTTGCTCCAGGACCGGACCAATGATATCAGAACAGCCCAAAATGAAGGGAGTCGGTCTGGGATCCAAACCACAACTTGTGGGATGCATAATATGGATGATCCGCATAATGTCCATGAACTCAAGTCGACGAAAGGAACTCCAGGAGAATTGGGGCACTGTGATCCCACGCTGTCCAACAGTGGTCTAATAGTGGTTAACCACAATGTAATCACCTCAAGCAGTTGCCAGGACAACTAAGTAAACCTCAAGAGCACAGCTCAAGTGGTTTACAGTTGTCATGGCAACTGTGAGAGGTGACTACATCCGTGGTTGACCACCATTACTCAGGCATTGTATTTTATAGTGTATAGAAAAACTAGCCACTGTGGGGAAAAAAAATATTTTTTTTCAAGGTGCATTTGTTCTCCTGCTTGGCTATGAATCCCTCCTGATTTGAATGCTGAGCAACTGAAGTGCTGAAATTAGCCATTGAGATCTATACTGCAGCGAGTTTATAACTGTCTGAATAGAAACTGTGTGTTTCGAACAAATGTCCACGCAGCAGATCACCTTTACTTTCTAAGAATTTTGACAGGTGGTGATATTCTATCTTGTAATCCCATCATTATGACATAGTTAAGCAAGGTTTACAGCATACTGATGTCATAATGATGGGATTATCAGGTTATTAACTGATTGAAAACAGGGGTTAATAGACACTGTCCATACATTATGTAAGCAATAATACCCGACAGGGTGAGCATTATTGGGACATACCGGACCGCCCAGGGCCATAATGAGGCCCGACGCCGCAGGTGGAGAGCCTTATAGCCCCTGGAAGGTCCGGTATTTCCCAATAATGCCCACCGTGGAGGGTATTATTGCACTTAGAAAATGGGCATCTTAGTGAATTTTAATTAAGCTGTAAAATAAGAGAGAAAATAAGTTTAAAAATGAATAAAAGTAGTATAATTTTTGTTTTAATTTAAAAAGTAGTATATGTTTAAAGACTGTTCTTCCTTTTGTTGGTCCTCCCACGGAGCTATTGTAATATACTGACCCCCCACACACACACCTCAACAAGTGTGCAGAAAAGATTTAGCCTAGCAGTCTGTGGACATCATCTGTGTGCTTTCAGAAAGACTGTTTTTTTTTTTTTTTAATTCATTAGCCGTCGGAAGAAGCGTCTATTGAGTGTGCGACCGACCTTGCATGAGTCTAATGGAAAAGTGCATCTGCAGTGACAAGGGATAGTCCCGAGGTACATTATTTATGTTTTTAACATTAAGCAGCAGCTTTAAGTGTGGGGACATTGGGGTATTTGTGCCTTTTTGATAAAGAGCTTTCCAGCATGAAACCAAATGGACTGACGCCCGGTTTCATTTTCATTCAGTTCGGTAGTTCAAGAGCACGGTCGGGAAAGTGGTGCCGTTGTAGAAGAACACGGCTATGTAAAATTGGTATGTTACCACTCTTCCCGACTGAGAAATATCTGGACTGTGGGCTTTCTTTTTTTTCCTTCATTGAGGTGGGGGGGAGAACAGTAGCGCTCGCTAACGTAGCAAGAGAAAAAACATGGCGGGGATTTGAAATTTCACCGGGTGCTGTTAGCCAATTAGAAACTAGGCTGAGCAATCCTGTATAAGAGTATGTGGTGACGTGGCACTTGGGCTGGTACTTACTTTTAGCTGGGCGTCTATTAAGAAATAAATGCCCAGCTTGGAGGCTGTATCAGCCAATCAAGATTGTGAATTTATTTGTGTCATTTTCTAAAACAATGATAATCACACCCATGATTTGTACACAGTTATCGGTGTAACTGAGCTATATCAGGGGTTTCTTTTAGTTTTAAGAAGTCCAATTTTAAAGGGCCACTGTCAACCCCCTTAGGCCTCAAATTTTCCCTGAATTAAAAAAGACATATTATGATTGTTCACATTCTGTAGAAATTGCTGATGCAGTTTGATTCTGATTACTTTTTTTTTCCTTTTTAAAAGTAAAAAACAGACTGCTAGCCATACTGGTGTTATCACACAAAAATGTGTTTGTTTACATTCTGTGATCAACAACCACTGCATTGTTATTGGACTTGGGAACACCCCTAACACAATGTAGCCACTCATAATGCTGTGGGAGGAGAGGAGACTATTGCATCATGAGTGGCTTCACTGTTTGTGGGTGTTCCTAATATTCAGAATGTATACAATAAGAGTAGATTCAGGATTTAAAACAAAGCAACATTCGGTATAATTGCACCATTATCATGCATTTCAGTTCTACTAAGAAATTAAGTAGATCAAACAGCCAACTACTTCACTGAGTTTTAGAGAAGGTAAGCAAACATAAAATGTGGGTTTTCAACTAAAAACAACATGATGCAAAAAGGGTTGACAGTGTCCTTTTAAAGTTCCACATCATGCTTTTGTTCATTTACTGCTTATTTTAGTTTTTTTTTGTTGACCGGGTAAGTGCACTAGACAAATCCTGCCAATTTTCAGGCACGACCCAGGGAAGGGGGATACAGATGAATGCCAACTGACTTTGAACCAGATTAAGCTGTCGGTGGTATTTTTAGTGAATGAGGGAAATTTGGCCAGGACACCGGGGAAATTCCCCTACTCTTGTCGATAAGTGCCATGGGATCTTTAACATCCACCTGAACTACCACCAATCCAGGCAGATGGGACCTCGGTTTAACGTCTCATCTGAAAGACAGCACCTCAGAAGTGCAGCACCCGTCTCATGCTGGAGTACAGTGTCAGTACTGGGATATTAACCCAAGTGCCAGATGTGGGAACTGAACCCACAGCCCTCTGATCTCCCAGCCTCAGAGGAGAGTGTGCTACCTACTGAGCCACTGAGCCACTGACACTGATGTCATGACACTGAAGGAAATGAATGATATTCATGACACCCTGACTGCACACATATTTCCTGATCTGAAGGCAGATCTTTGAAAAGTGGGTTACATCTTCTAACCTCCTGATGGAGGTATAAAGTTCATGAACAACAGACTCCACTAAATTTAGTGTGATGCAGGTGTGTTAGATCATAGGGATCTACTCCATCTGCAAAGCTAAAATCCCCTGTCACAGCCTTGGGACTTGGTTAGTTATGCTATTTGAAGATATACATTGTGGTAATGTGGCAGACTTTAAACAGACAGCAGGCAGGATGTTGTCAAGAGGCTGGCAGGCAGGAGGCAGCATGTTGAACAATTTTAGTGGTGTTTTTTAAAGGTGTTGTAATTGAAAATGATTATGTGTCTGCAATGAAACCTGTTTATACACAAAAATTAATTTGCGTCAATGTGCAGCAGACCGAGCCACGATGCAATGCAATAAAATACAGTAAATGATGTCACAAAATCCTGCAGTTAAAAAGGATTTACTTGCCACTGAATTACCCTGGCCCCTGCAGCATATTACAGCATTGTGTGATATACTGCAGAATTACAATGTTGCACCCTGGCTGGCACCACTGTACAGACTTTCAGGACCACAATAATATGCCTTATGCAAAAATAAATACTATAGAACACAAAATTATTGCATCACATGTTTTCTGGTTTGGGCTCATAAGACATTTTAATGCATTTTTAATTTCATGCTGTGAGATCCAACCTGACTGATGACTGCAGGTAGCAGCTGATGTTTTCTGGCCTCTCACATACTGGCGATCCCATCTCTCTTGCCCCAGGCTATACCTCCTTCCCACACCCTCATGCTCACCCACAGGAAGATGTGTCCAGCTACACAATACCAGCTAGACAATACAAAATGGCATATGCAAATGAACTACAGTACTACTCACTACTCACTTAGTAAATGGCTCATAGTAAAGTGGCTCAGCAGGTAGCACACTTGCCTGTGAGTCCAGAAGATGGGAAGGTTGTGGATTCTAACACCACACTAGAAACCTGGGATAAATCCCAATACTGATAATGTAGTGCATCATGAGGGGGGCGCTGCACTTCTGAGGTGCCGTCCTTCAGATGAGACATTAAACTGAGGTCCCGTCTACCTGTTCTGGTGGTTGTTGAAGTGGATGTTAAAGACCAATGGCACTTCTCAAAAAGAGTAGGGGAATTTTGTTGGGGGAAGAGGGATAGTAAAATACAAAACAAAGCAAACTGAAACATGGTATGTACACCAGTTCTAGTATTTGCACATATATTATTAAATCATAGGATTTCTACCTGCTTATATACAAAGTTACCTATTTATACATTCAGTAGGTGTTTAAGGTTGTAAATTATGTAACATATTATGACAAGATTTCCATAAAGTTTGCAGTTGCAGCTTCAATACTTTCTTTGCATCCTCCTCATATACAGTGTGTAAAGACAAAATGACATTTCACAGAATTCCCTCTGGAGCAATACATTGTTACTGCAACACCCATCCATTTACAGTGGTTTGCCAAATGTAATATTTTAAAATGGCAACAATAATCTGCAGAGTGCCAGCATGGAAGCTTTTCCAAGGCTTTGGGTAGATGTTCAGGACTATGATTTCATATGTTAAATTAGAAAAGAGAGCTGTGTGCCACTGGGAGTCCAAAAGGGTCCAAAAGGCCTTAGCATATGTACAATAAAAAAAAAATATGCTCTTGCGTTTCTAGGATTTGATTACAGTCCGGTCTTAGTCAGCATCTTTCTGCTGCTGGTTTGTTATTCTTAACATTTAAACAACCATGACTACTCAACCATAACATATCTTATGTATACCTGGGCATTCTATTGTTATGTAACTGTGAAAGTGCTATTTTGTTGTGTTCTGCCGGATATTGCGGAATATTTAGTTCTGTAGTACAAATAGCCTTTAACAATGCATCATAAATCTCTTGCCTAGAGTCTGCCATTGTTAAGTAGTTATGGTACCTTCCATTTAATAAGATCTTGAAATAAAGGCCTAACATAATCTGGACCTACATGTGTCATTTTCAATAATCTGCTTTTGTTTTGGGACCATGCCCGTTTACTTATACTTGTGCATTCTAGTACTATAGCTGCTCATGGTTTGTTCCCAAAGTTCCCAAGCCTTATTACATTATAAAATAAGAAGGTACTGTAATAAAAGGTGATGGGATTCACCATTCCCAAGCCTCCTTCCCCAAGAGATTGGAAGGTTGTTTCCCACTTTACAGGATTTAAGCGGCTGCCCCATATGGCCTGAAGAAACATACTGTAAATCCTGGTTTCTAACTGAGGGGGAGGAGGGAACAAGTAGCTCACATATAAGAAAACAGGGAGCAATAAGGATTTTATTAGCAGAACCCTCTCTAGTTTAGAGATTTTCCTGTTCCTTCATTGTGCAATCAGTTGTTCAGCCTTCGGGATACGCCACTCCCAATTTAATTGAGCCAAATTTCCTTCACCAAATTGCATACTCAAAATAGGTTTTGTTTCATTTGTAAGTCTTATATTTGCATAGGAGGGGGCAGTGTGATGAAGTTCTGTTCGTAATGGCACACCTATACTTTTTTCAAAGTTTATTTTGGACCCTGAGATAGATGCAAAGGTCACAAGTTTTCCATTACTTTGATTTCATTTGTTCCTGTCTTGACAATTTTTACCACGTCATCAGCATAAGCCGATGTTTTTATTTGGGGACCCACCTGTGTCAGTGTTATGACTTCTATATGTCTATCCCTTTGAATATTCTGCAACAGTGGGATAATGCAATACACGTATAATAATGGGCTAATAGGACAGTCCTGTCGCACTCCTTTATTGAGTTCTGTTACATGTACTTTCCATCCATTTACCACTGGTGTTACCTTAGCTGCAACATACATGCTTTTAATCCAGACTATGTATTCATTAGGGAGGCCAAATTTATGTAATGTATAAAATAAATAGTAATGGGAAAAAGCATCAAATGCTTTTTCTTGATCTAGACTAAGAAGAATGCCTTCATCTGTGCCCTGTTGGCATTTTTTAAAAAAATTCCCTCAATGTTATTAAATTATCGTGTATACATCTGGTGGGTATGGGGCATGTCTGCACCTCACTGATTAACACATGGAAGACCACAGCTAATCTACTGGCCAAAATTCTTCCTAAAATGTTGAAGTCAGTGTTTAGCAGACTGATAGGTCTCCAATTGGCTAAGTTTCTCCTATTACCTTTCTTAAATAGAACAATTAAATGTGCCATTGTCATAGAGGCAGATAAAGTCCTAGTGTCTAGAACTTCATTGTACAGCAGTGTCAATGCTGGTAAAAGATCATCCATGACATGTTTATAAAATTCAATAGTCAAGCCTTCTAACCCTGGGACTATATTGTTTTTTTTTTTTTTGTGCAAGGTTCTTATTGCTACTATAATTTCTTATTTGGATATCTGTTTAATTAAGTCATTTTTCTGAGTCTCAGACAGTTCTGGAATGGGCAGACCCTTAAAATACTGAGCATTTTCTTTTATTTTGTGTGGTGTACCAAAGGTACATTCAATAGATGTATTTACTATAGTCAGAATCACCTGTTTATTTGTATGTGTGTTTCCAAATTCATCCTCTAAAGCAGTCAGACTTCTGTGTTCTGTCCTTTGCTTACATTCCTTAAAAGGGTCAAAGGCATGCTTTTTAATTTGAGTGCCAAATTTCATTTCTTGTTTCAGAGTTTGTGCCCTATCATATTGTTATTTAAACATTTCTTTTTTTATATCACACTAATCTGTGAACTATAATTAACTTTGAGTGTTTCTGCTTTAGAGAGCAGTAAGTATAATTGCTTTCTTAAACCAAAATATTCAAAATATGCACCTGGTGCATTCTTTTCAGCCTGTGTCTGAAATAGAGACCTAAAGTTTCTTTTGGAGTCTTCCCACCATTCAGTTACTGAATCATAGATACATAATACTGAATTCCGGGCTATTGGTAATTTGTGCCATTCTTTTTGAATGTCACTATTTTCCAATAGTTCAGCATTAAGACACCAGGGGCCTTTGCTACATTTGGGAGTTTCCCCACAGACTATATCAAAAACCACCAGCCTGTGGTCTGAAAAAGACACATCTTCAGTCTGGGCTTTACAAATTTCTAAGGCCTGTGATGTTAAAAGAAAATAAATGTTTATAGTGTATTTTCCTCTTGTATACATATTTCCTCCTGTAAGGTACACTGTTCTGTATGAATCTTTTAATCTTGTGTTAGCGATAATGTCCTTTAAAGCACTGGAGTCATAAAATAGTTTGTTCATCGGTAAACAGACAGAACACCAGGAGGAAGGAGCTCCTGTATAACTAAAATTTCTCTACTGGGACTAAGAACTAGAAATCTTGTACTGGGACCTTCAATTTAGGGTAAAAAAAAGAGTGTGTTTGTCAGAGGTAGTTGAAGTAAATTGTTATCTGTTATCTGTGTTATCTGTGTACTTATCTAGGTGCTTGTCACAGGTGTCAGAAGGGAATTGTTATCTGTGAAATTAACTAAGTGTAGAAAGATTTGCAAAGTAGGGGGAGTGGCTTAGCTAGAAGGAGCCAGGTTAAAACCAAATTTAAGCACTGCCCTAGATAGCTTCTGCCAGAGAACAGACAGAACATCCAGAGGAAGGAGCTACTGGTATAACTAAAACTTCTCTACTGGGACTAAGAACTAGAAATCTTGTATTGGGACCTTCAATTTAGGGTAAAAAAAGAGTTAGTGTGTTTGTCAGAGGTAGTTGAAGTAAATTGTTATCTGTTATCTGTGTTGCCTGTATGCTTATCTAGGTGCTTGTCACAGGTGTCAGAAGGGAATTGTTATCTGTGAAATTAACTAAGTGTAGAAAGATTTGCAAAGTAGGGGGAGTGGCTTAGCTAGAAGGAGCCAGGTTAAAACCAGATTTAAGCACTGCCCTATACAGCTTCTGCCAGAGAACAGACAGAACACCAGGAGGAAGGAGCTGCTGGTATAACTAAAAATTCCTTACGGGGGCTGTATTGCTCTCCTTCCCTCCCGTTCACCCCCCCACCCTATACCAGTTCTACTTTTATAGACACAGGATTTAACTGACAACAGGAACTTCCTGTTTGGGAGCAGGAAGTGAGTGATCACAGAGCCACCAAAGACTCACCATCCTAGAAGGGTTAGAACAGGATGATCAGGAGCTAAAAGGGTACAGAGGCAGTAAGTAAGTAGGGGAAGAAAAAAAAATAAAAAAAAGAGAAAAAAAAGAAAATAAACAAACAGAGGAAAGAGTAAGCATTCCAAACAACAGTTAGGGGGCCAGAAAAAAGACATAATGGGAGTGGTGCAGTGCAGTGGCTGTGGAGCAACAGTCTTCCGGAAGACATTCTGGAGGATGCAGTGTTGTCCTATCTGCAGGCACCTCTCTGGGCTGAGGGAGGAGGTTGCTCATCTCCAGGCTGAGTTGGCCAGGATTTGTGGGACCTCCTCTCCCTTCCAGGGACCACCAGAATCACTGCCGTTGCCTCAGAGGTTGCCAAGAAAGAGGAGTGGTTGGACCACAGTGGACTCAGGGAGGGTGAGAGTGGTGGAACAGAGGCACATCCCTCCAGTTGTACCTCTCCACAATTTCTATGCTGTTCTGGAAAAGTGCAGTTCCTCTATGGAGGCACCCACATTGGAGACCAAGGAGGATGCTGGGAACCACCACAAGGGAGACCCACAGGAGGGTGGCATGGGACCCCACAGGGGAAGGAAACAACTCCTGGTGGGGGACTCCATTGTTAGGAAGGTAGAACTGGGGGAGGAAGGGGAGAGGGAGATAAGGTGCCTGCCTGGTGCCATGGCTTGGAGGGACAAGGAGTGAATCCTCAGGATCACAGGAGCAGCTGCACAGGGGAGGGAGTTGGATGTCATTGTCCACCTAGGGACAAATGACCTGGCTAAGAAAGAGATCAGAGCAGTGCAAGAAGCATTTGTGGAGATGGGGAGGGGCCTTAGACAAATAGCACACACGGTAACCTTCTCGGAGGTGCTGTCTGTCTATGGCATGGATGAGGCTAGGGTGTTCCACACCATGGGATTCAATCAGTGGTTGAAAAACTGGTGCAGAACTCAGGGATTTGGCTTCATTGGGGACTGGGGGTCCACCTGGATGGATGCAGGCCTATACTGGCATGATGGTCTGCATCTGTCCCGGAGGGGGAACCAGGATCCTAGGTGATAGGTGTAAATACTTAATTGGCAAGCATTTAAACTAGCCAAGGGGGGAGGCACTGGAAAGGAGCAGGGAAATCCTAGCCCCCGCCAAAAAATCAGGGAACTAAGTGAGGCAGACACCAACATAGAGATGTCAATAGGGAGAAGAGCAGGGGTAAATGGAGAAAGTGACAAATGCAATAAAGACAGGGATGGGGCAAAAAGGGGTAAGGCCATCAAGAAATGGAGGGAAATGGGTACCAACTCCCGTAGTCTGGGCAGCAAGCTCCCTGAACTCGTGGTCTTGATGGAAGAAGGATGCCTGGCTATCGTAGCAGTCACAGAAACATGGTACACAGAGAACCATGACTGGGATGTTAACATACCAGGGTACACAACCTACAGGAGAGACAGGGAGGGCAGAAGGGGGGAGTAGCTCTCATATAAGGGAAGGAATAAAAGCAACTGAACAAAAGAGCAAACAGGGAGGAGAGGAGGCACTGTGGGTCACCTTAGAAACTGGAAATGGCACCACAATCTGCACAGGGGTTGTATACAGACCCCCATGTCAGGGGGAGGGAATGGACAAGGATATGATAGAAGGCATATTTAAGATGGCAGAGAAAGGGGAGATACTGTTGATGGGGGACCTTAATATGCCAGATGTTAACTGGAGCACCTTTGCTGCAGCCATATGCAAAAGCAGGGCCATTCTTGATGTGCTTCAGGTGACATGCCTCAGACAGCTAGTTTTGGAACCTACTCATGAAGGAGTAATCTTAGACATCATACTCTCAAATGGGGACAGTGAGAGGATCTCAGATCTAGAAGTGGGTAGCCATTTGAGAACGAGTGACCACCAAACAGTGTGGTTCATGATAAACTCAGCTACAGAGTCAAGCCATAGAAAAGTGAGGGTTCTGGACTTCAGGAGGGCTGACTTTGGCAAGATGGGAGAGTGCATTAGAAAAGCACTAGCAAACATGCTAGAAGGAGGGGTGGAGCAACAATGGGGAAATATCAAAATTGTCATCACAGAGGCAACAAGGCGTTGTGTGAAGCAAATAAACAAATTAAAATGAAAGAAAAAGCCACTATGGTTCTCAAAATAAGTGGCGGTGAAGGTTAGGGAGAAAAAGATAGCATTTCGGAGGTATAAGGAAACACAGAAGGAGCAGGATAGAGAACTGTACCAGTTAAGGCAGAAGGAAGCAGGGAGGGTAGTCAGAATAGCAAAGGCACAAACTGAGGAAAAGATGGCCAACTCAGTTAAGAAGGGGGATAAAACCTTTTATAGGTATATCAGGAGCGAGAAAGACAAAGGGAGGACAGTGAGGCTGAATAGAATGGATGGTGGGTGGGCAGAGTGACAGTAAAAATCAGGGATACTGAATGAATACTTCTGTTCAGTATTCACAAAAGAGGAAGTGGGGGAGGTGCCTAATCCAATTAACAGAAGCACTCTGGAGAGGGGAGTCGATCCCAGTCCTTTCACAGAAGAAAGGGTTCTGAAAGAACTCCTAAAACTGAAGGTGGACAAAGCAATGGGGCCAGATGGAATTCACCCCAGAATTCTAAAAGAATTAAGCAGAGAACTAGTGACACCACTGACTACCCTTTATAACAAATCATGGAAGGATGGTGTGGTACCTGAGAACTGAAAGAAGGCTGATGTGATTCCCCTTCACAAAAGTGGGAGCAAGACAGAGGCAGGAAACTACAGACCTGTCAGTTTGACCTCTGTGGTAGGGAAAGTGATGGATTCACTTCTGAAGGAAAGAATTGTTGAGTACCTAGAGGCCAGTCGGGCACAGGACCCAAGGCAGCATGGGTTCACAGCGGGAAGGTCATGTCAGACGAATCTAATTGATTTCTTTGACTGGGTGACCAAAGTAGTAAACCAGGGAGGGGCTGTGGACATGGCCTACCTAGACTTTAGCAAGGCATCTGACACAGTCCCACACAAAAGATTAGTAGTCAAATTAACCAGCCTTGGAGTGGGTCCCAGGGTGGTAGCCTGGGTAAAACATTGGCTGAACAACAGGACACAGAAGGTAGTTGTAAATGGAGTCCACTCTGAAGAAAGAGGGGTTACTAGTGGGGTACCGCAGGGTTCAGTACTGGGTCCAGTCCTTTTTAATGTCTTTATAAGTGACATTGCAGAGGGACTAGAAGGAAAAGTATGCCTCTTTGCAGATGACACAAAGATCTGCAACAGGGTTGATACACAAGGAGGCATGGAAAGGATGAGAAGGGACTTGGCAAGGTTGGAGGAATGGTCAGAAGTAAGGCAACTTGGATTCAATGCAAAGAAGTGCAAAGTAATGCACCTGGGAAACAAAAACCCAGGGGAAAATTATACAATGGGGGGGAGGTAGTAACATCAACAAAAATGGAAAGGGACCTGGGGGTAATCATATCAGATGACCTTAAGGTTGGCAAGCAATGTGAGAAGGCGGTAGGGAAGGCTGGGGGGATACTGGGATGTATAGGGAGAGGCATCACCAGCAGAAAACAGGACGTTGTTATCCCTCTGTACAGACAGTTGGTGAGATCCCATCTGGAGTACTGTGTCCAGTTCTGGAGACCCCATCTTCGCAAGGACATAGGCAGGATGGAGGCAGTTCAGAGGAGGGCAACTAAAATGGTGCAGGGTCTGCAAGAGAAGTCATACGAGGAGAGGTAAGGGAGCTTAATATGTAAACCCTTGAGGAAAGGAGGGAGAGGGGGACATTATTGAAATGTTTAAGTACCTCAGTGGAATCAACAAAGTCCAAGAGGGTAGCATCTTTCAGAAAAAGAGATGTGCAAGAACAAGGGGACACAATTTGAAGATAGAGGGGGGATGGCTCAGGGACAATGTGAGGAAGTATTTTTTCACAGAGAGGGTGGTGGACACATGGAACAGCCTTCCTGAGGAGGTTGTGGGGTCTAAAACTGTGGGAGAATTCAAGAATGCATGGGACAGACATAAGGCAATTTGTGTGTGGGGGGTAGGAAGAAATAGGCTGTTGGTTAAATAGGATCTGCAGCTTATCCTCTAGGTAGGGAAATGGGCAGACTAGGTGGGCCAAGCGGTCCTTATCCGCCATCAAAGTCTATGTTTCTATGTTTCTGACTGGTGCAGGCTGCAATTAAAATCACCAGCCCAATGGACCAGTCTGGATGTATGTAGGAAAGGCTGGATTTTCCTGTAAAGTTCAATTTTCTGGGTTTTGATCGGCAGAGCATAACTATTTACTAGTCTAATTCTTGTTGTCCCATATTAAATGTCTAAAATCAGGGCTCTCCCTGGGTCTAGATCTATTAATCAAGTCACTTTCAGATTAGTGCTAGAGAAGAGGATCCCTAAACCATCACATGTGCTGTCACCCATTGACCAGAAGGTGGCACCATATCCTCAAAATTTGGTTGCTTGTGAAATTTCTTGCAAAGTTTTAAGTCAAGTATCCTGGAGACATATAACATTAGCTTTGTACTGGGGTAACTCTGAAAGTACAGTTAAGCTCCTTTTACTATTTTTAATACTAACATTGAGGGTGAGTATGTTTAGGGATGTCATGAAAAGGAAAAGAAAAAGGAAATACGGCCTTAAGTGGATTTGGCTCTAGTGTTTCATTTTTTCTTTACTTTGTCTCTCCCGCCAGTATCCTCCAGCCCTGAAGACTGATCTTGTAGGGATGATGCTATGGAGGAAGAGTCTGATTCCTCAACTTCCTCATTCATGTCTCCCCAATGTTTTTCTGATTGTAAAACAGCAAATCTATTATCTGTTGGGAGCAGATTTTTTCTCCTAGACAATTTTCTCTCCTTTTCCTTAGGCTCTTTCCCCTTGTTCATCTTAGCTCTAGATCTTTTCCCTCTGTTACACCTGTCTAAAGGAATATCCTCTTAAGGTGTAGGCATTGGGGGGGCATTTTATCATCCTCTAGCTGGGCAAGATGAGTTGTTGGTACTGGAGCTTGGGGTGCCTCAGTTGTTTTATCATTCAAAATAGTGAGCAACTCTTGGTCACTAGGTGATAGATCTAAGGGAGGTAGTCCAGTTCCTAAAAGTGCTGTGTTTGGTTCTGTGGTGATAAGGACCATATCTACAGGAGAGGAAACAATATCTGTTTGTAATCCTTGTTGCCTTTCTTTATGCAAAGTAGCCATACTATGTTCTGTGGCTTGGGCACGTCCTTTTTTTGTGCTTGTGTGATGAGGGGTTCATGCGAAGCATTTCCTTCACTGTTGTGTGAAGCTTGGAGCACCTTGCATAAGAATGACCTCTCTTCTCACACAGGTTGCACCTAAATAAGTTGACACAAGTTGCTGCTAAATGCCCTAATTCTAAGCAGTGTGTACACCAAGGGATGTCGCAAACATTACTTAGGTGCAATCTAGAGCGACGTTTCTGGCATGATTTCAGTTGCCTTGGGTAAAACAATGAACCTCTGTCTATTCCTAGCTAGAAACAACTAGGCAGGTGCATTGTACCATTATTGGACATAATCAGTTTGATTTTCGCACTCCAACCCGCAGTCCAAATCTTTTTGGAGTCAGTAATCGGTACTGGATGTTCTAAAACTTCGCTCTGTTTTTTCAACCAAAAAAGGATGTCTGAAACATTTACTCCCTCGTTTAGAAACAAAACTGTAATAGTCCTGACAACTGGTTTTGTAATGGGGAATCCAAAAATATCTGTGAACACTGAGAATTTGTGTGGTTCTGCCCAAGGGCTGGCACCAATATTAATTACAACAGATCCAAACTGAGTGCACTATCAGCAGGAATGACCACAACACTGATATTTAACTTCACTGATTTTTTACATTTGCTGGCCACATACTGTTTTTTGAATGGAAATAAATTAGTGAAGTTAAATATCAGTGTTGTGGTCATTCCTACTTTTCAGGTGTGCTCCAGCTTGGAACTGCGGTTTTGTAATGGGGATGGCTAAAAATGGTTTCCAAGTAGGGGTATCCTTCAGGGAATTATATATATATATATATTTTTTTGATCCTCTATTTTTACCCTACTACAGCTACATCTCTGCCTTACCTCCAGCCACAGCTCCTCCTTACCGCTGACCCTGGAGTCCTGTGCACCTGGCTGGCATACGCATCTGTACTGTGGAGAGGGGCCCCTTCCAATGCCTACTGTACCCGCCAAGGATCCATTACCGGCACATGCCTCTATGAAGGCATTAACCGGCCAGTGAAGCTGCGGCCATCAAGCTGCCATGGCCTTGTGCTGCCATGTTTTCCTCCTATTTTATCCCTGGAGTGCGAGCATGCAATGATGTCTCAGTGCACTGACATCTGCTGCACTCCACCCCTTACTGCACCACTCTAGTAGTGCCCCGGCCATCACCAGGGGCTGCTACAGAGCAGTTGTTCCACAGCTCCCTCCCCGGGATGGGAGAGCAGTCCTCCAGACACTTAATCCCATCCCTCCTCTGCCAACTCCTGGCACCGCGGGCTCGCGTCCGAACCGGGTCGCCAGTGTGGTGCGAAGCGTGGTGTCCAGTGCCTCACCCCTCAGTGCCACCGGGCTGGCCCCAGGGCATTATATTTTGTCCAAAATCTGTCCAAAGCCTCCATTGTTTTAAAGCTGATGTCAAAGTTATGATCATCCGTGTGTATTAAGGCAAACATTTCTGAGGCATAAAACTTCAAGGAATTTTTCAATAAAGATCTAGCAATGTACTCCTTGTCAGGGGGTGTATCTAATCCACCTTTGTACAATAAGTATATAGTATTTTCCATGGAGCAGGTTCTCCACGATTTTTGAACAAGTCTGACATTTTCAAAATTGGCTTCATAAAAGATTTTTTAGCTGGGCCCTGTAATACTGATTCCCCCCTCCCCACTGGTAGCATAGTATCCTCATGAAGAAAAAGAAGTTGTAGGTAATGTTGGTATATGCATGGTAGATGTACCTACCTACCTACTAGAAGTGTTTCTGGGGCCCCAACTTTTGTTTTTGCTTCAACCGCAGTGTCTGAATGATTATCTGCTTTAATTTCAACAGGTAAATCTTCATGAGTTTTTTTACTTACGTCAGAATTTGTATCTTTCGTTTTGGCATGTAAATCTTTGTCAGTTTCCATGTTAGGTCCATTCATCTAGGAAACATGCACTTCTATTGGTGTGGGGTCTATCAGATTTGGGATCCAAACTCCTGCTGTGTCCTGTACCCAGCTGGGGTCTGTTAACACTGTCAGTATTGACCATTTTGCAGGTAAAGTTACTTCTTCTGTATTATTTCCTTTTCCAGGCTCAGACTTGTGTTTCATGCCTAGAGACTTTCTTTGGGGAAAAGCTGTAGTGGCAGGTGTAGAAAATTTGAAATCAGAGGTAGAGTGTGGTTTGGCGATGTGGGCCACATCTACAGCTGCTGCTTGTTGCAGTTCAGCAGCAGCTGTATCACTTTGCACTTCAGTAAGCCTTAATCTTTCAGCCTCCTGTTGAAAGTTCTTTTCTTCTTCCTCAATCTGCTTCATTAGCTGTAGTTTCTTCTCCTCCAAAGCGTTGCACAAAACAAGCTCAGCAGCTGTAGAAGTATTATCTGGCACAGCAAAATGCTCCAACTCGCTTGTAGTATTCTGCAAGTGTTCCATTTGTTCATTCTGTTTACAGGTGTTTCCATCCAATGCAACTGCATATTCTGTTGTGCTAACCTTTACTATGTTAGCAACTTCCATTTGCTCTATCCCAGTGTCATGGTCAGTTGCTAGACTAGAACCCTCGAACCATGAAAAGGTGAACAATCTTCAGTCATCCTCCTTGTCTGCAGCATTAGCCATCTTGGCTGAGGATGAAGTAAGTGAGCAACAGTTCGCCCTACCACAAGAGTAGGGTACTTTTTTATTAAATCTTCAAAATCAAATATTTACAAGCATGTTATCTTCACATCAGAATATATAAATCAAAAAATAAAAGGAAAACAAATAAGTATTTCAATCATACCCCTTTCAGCTTGCTTCAAAATGAATAAGAAACTAAACAAAAATTAAGAACCAAAGATACCCTCTTTTCCCCCTCCCCACACTAAAAGAGAGGGGAGATTTTTTTATTAATACTTCAAGAAACAAATAATAATACAAGCAGATACAAAGTCACACATGCCAACACAATACAAAGCATCATGGGCTGCATATGCAAATCACCACAGAATATTATGCTGGTTCAACTTTAAGCAGAATTGCATGGTGCCGGAAGGCCTCTCACACAGTTTGCAAAGGGTGCTAACAGATGACATAGACACGTGTTTCGTCCTGGTAGGGCTCATCAGTATGCCTCATCTGTTTGACACCCCAGGTTAAGTTCCCCCCAAATTAATACAGAAAGGCAAAGAAAATTTTCAAAACTGAATACATTTTAAATCAGATTCCTTTTCCCCTACCACCCCCGACCATAGGGGAATTTTTAGTAATGTGTCAATTTAGTCTTAGCTACTGTTTAACTGACTCTGTTTTGTGACCAATCTACTAATTGTACCTTACTGCTTTTCTTGATTGTTGCACTGTATGTTATGCATAATTTGCTGTGCTTGTCCTAAACTGGATGATTGTGAAAACAAGCAATTTTTGCTCACATGCCTTTCCAGTATAATAAATAAACTGAACTGAACTGAATAATTCAAAAAAGTGAATAATTGTACATCCAGATTAACTCTCCCTAAAATTTTAATAAAAAAGAAATAAAGAAAAATGATCACAAGTAATTCGCATGTTGAATCTGATTCCCTTTTCTCCTACTACCCACAAAGCAGGGGGAAGTTTTAATAAACTATTCAGAGCAAATAATAATAGTGCACGTTATTTTCAGATGAAAAATCCTATGCAATTCACAAATAAAATTCAAGAAAGAAACCCCATTCTATTAATTTCAAAAGCCATCTCAGTTTCGAGTATCTACCTTGTAACTTTAGTGTAGATTAGACACTATAAGCAAAAATGTCATTCTTTTCATTTTTTTCTCAGTTATACAAAAAGGGCAGGTCCCTTCCTCTAAGTAAAGTCTAATCTCTGTCCTACACTAGTGCATATTTCTTATTATACTGTTCTGTCCTTAGGCAGTATTGTATCTGCTGACTTAATCAAACCAACTCAGAGATTCCCACCAATCTGTCACTAGTTTCTTTGGATGCTTCTTCTGTTCTTGCAGCCTGATATTGTTTACATTCTCTATAATTTTGTGTAAGACTTGCTCTGGGGTCGAGTCTATCTGCTGAATCATAAGCCTGCATCTAGCATGCCAGATCCAGTATTTGAAACATGCCATAAGTACTCTGAGGGTACTAATATTGTACTAATAGTTGTCTCTATCAAAATGCCCCACTATAACCCTTTGGGGGTGATAATGCCTCTTGGGAACTGTTTCTATCTATCTTGAGCTAGAGTCCAAAAATCAGTGGCATGGGGCACTTAAAAAATAAATGGCTCATGGTTTCTGGTTGATTCTGACATGTCAGTCTTGGGCAGCTGCAGTCTGATTTAGCTTTGTGTTTAAGATTGTCTTTAATCTGAAGTTTGCCATACGCACATAACCATACTGTGTCCCACTGAAGAGGGGAATTTTTTTTTCTTTACGCATGTCAGTGATGTCTTTTTCTTCTGTGTTGTAGTTTGGAGACTGGCAAGACCTGATAGTGTCTGATCTGTATCTGGGAATAAGATGACTTTCTGTTATGTGTAAGGAGTCCTGTTTTAGTTATTTGCCACAACTTTAAATTGCTGATGCTTTCACCTATGTATTTTGGTAATTCCATTACCCTGGTCTGTCTGGTAATTGCTGAGGAATGTTCCCATAAGTTAATTATAGATGAAAGGTGGTCTGCTGCTCAGGAGATCCATAGGGAGAGGCTTCCCATGATTATTGGTTTGATATCGGTATAAATAAAAATACTGTGATAAAAAAATTTGGGATTCATCATCCTAAACCACCGGCTGCTATATCCAAATAAAAAGTACCCCTTTTAACTGGATTTAGGTGGCTCCCCCCAATGCATTGAAAAAAGCGCCAGAGGAGTCTTGTTTGTAGTGTTTTTTGGGGGAAATATGTAACTGAGATATAAATATATGGGGACTAGGTAGGTTTTTATCATGAATATCCTTTTTTTTTTGCTTATTCTCCATTTGTTCCACTGTGCTACTCTGTCCAAGGCTGTGTTAATGGTGTAATTCCAGTTATAATAGGCTGAATCTGGATGACTGAAATATATTCCTAATATTGTATTCATTTTTTTTTTTTTAATTCTTTATTGTAGTTTTCTTCCATCAATTAAAAGACAGACACACACATACCGGAAATAATCCGGGGCTCACACTCCAAAACTGAGCGTGATCATTATGTACACCCAGTAACTATGTACATACACAGCTGCAAACATACACTCCTCTAACATTTAGTTCACATCTACGTTTATACTATATTGACTATATCTAGCCTTGACAAAGAGATGTGTTCATACATCAAGTCTGGAACCCTACATGTCATTTGCAGCAATATAGCCCTCTTACCCTTATGGGGTCCTCATGATAGTATCCTGCAGCCGCGTCCCAAGGGAGAAGAGAGAGCCACCCCCACCCCACACTGACAGACTCCGTGGCATCTAACTGTATATCCAACATGTAAGATTGCATTCAGGTCTTATAGCATGCCGTATACCATCTGAGACTTAATAGTCCCCTTATTGCTAAAACAACTTATCCATATCATCCAAATATTGATTACGTACTTTCTGACAGACATACCCTTGTCTGGGGCACTTTATATTGCAAAGTGTATAGTGCCTCTAAAGTCCGCCACCTTTTATCATAAATTACTTTTTGTCCATCCCTGAGCATTTGTCTTTAAGTCTAGACAACATTAAAAGTAGATCACCCACCCATTGATCGTATGTATACCAAATCACTTTTCCAGTTCTTTAAGACAAATGCCTTAATCAGGGAAGACATCAACAATATGTCCTTTAATGATCCCATTAGGGATGTTTACCATATCCCCAATATACAAATCTTGGGTGTAATGAATTTTGTAATTCATCAAGGGATCCATATTACACTTAATGTGCTCCCAAATGGGGATACTTTAGAACAATACCATAGAACATGGAGCAAATCCTGGGGTTGTATTACACCTGGAAACAGAGGTCTGTCTGTTCAAGGCCTCTAGCACACACAGCTTGGTAGGGGTAGTATATATTAGAAGCTATAAAACTGCATGATTCTGTATTTCTAGAGTAGGAATATATTTACTGCTTTCTCCATATTTCTTCCCATTCAGGTCTCTGAAAGGCAAATTCACCCTGTTTATCCCAATATAAGATCTTAATCACAGATCCTCATTAAGAAATCTAATAGTAGTCTATAGTTCTTGGACAGAGGATTTCTGACACAGTTTATCTCCTAAGAGCACTCCAAGTAAGCGCCTTGTCCTGTACGCTATCCCTTCTTCTTCAATTTTTCTCATCAAGTTGGTGAGTTGTAATTTTAAAGAAATTCAGTTCTTACAGAGTCAGGAGGCCACCCTATCCCTCTTATAAAGTCCACCCACTTTAAAGTAAGTATACAGAGCCCACTGTCTCTTGATTATTTGTTTTCTAATGAGCATATTTGGGTTGCCCCAAAGGTGCTGGTCTCTAGAAACTCTCTGAGAGTTCCTCTGGCTAGGGGACAGAATTGTCCACCAGGCCAAGATTGCTTTATATATTGGTGTTCTTGCTCCACCATCCCCTATCTCCTCTGGGTTAAAAAAGAGTACTGCTTCTGGGGAGAGTCCCATATCCAATAGGGTTTGCTTCTCCACCTGGAGCCAAGTTGGAATATATTCATATTCAGTCACCTGTTTACACCATCGACTCATTAGCCCAAGCTGCCCAGCTACGTAATATACTTGTAAATCCGGGATTCTAAGGCCACCTTTGTTATGTGGTAACCTTAACACTTTATATTTTCTTCTAGGAGGTTTGGTATTCCACAAAAAGTTGGAGATTATTTTTTGTATTTTAGTAAACCAACATTTGGGGATAATGTATGGGGATAAATGTATTGGATACAAGAGCCTAGGCAGTAGATTCATTTTAACAAGCTCAATTTAGCTGCCCAATTTAAAGGGAGTTTATTCCACCTAGTTAAGTCAGTTGTAATTGTGGATATCAGTCCTCCAAGCTTGTTTCAAGGCCTTCTCGTCTCATTGGTGTGATCCAAATGCCAAGATATTTGAGTTTATTAGGTACCACTTTAGTTGAAGTGGTTCAAAGTCGGCCTTGTGAGTAAATGGGTAAGCGGGAGAACTCATGCCTTACTCAGATTCAGCTTATAGTTTGAGACTCCAGAAAACCTTTCCACCATATTCAAAACCCATTTAAAGCTCTTCTGTCGGTCTTGAAGGTGCAGTAGAATATCATCTGTGAAAACAGATAGTTTCATTTCAATTCCCCAATAACAATCCTTGTACCTCGAATCACTTTGTATCATCCTTAATAAAGGTTTCAGGTATATATTAAAGAGTATTAGTAAGGGGCAACCCTGTCTAGTACCATTCTCTAAACGAATTTCCTTCGATAAATAGCCATTACATAATACCTTGGCGGTAGGAGCAGCATACAGATTTTTAATACCTTTTATAAAACTTTCCGGAAATCCCATATGAGCCATGGTGGCAAATAAGAAATCATGTGAGACCCTATCAAAGGCCTTCTCAGCATCAAGAGCAATTACCGCCATTGTCAGTTTAGAGGTAGAGGCCCTATGCAATATATAATGGAGTTTCCGGAGTGCATCATGTGCTCCTCTACCCGGCATAAACCCCAGCTGCTCTTGATTAATTAAAATAGGGGCAACTCAACATTCTATTGGCCAATATTTTGTCAACAACTTCAAGTCTTGGTTTATCAGAGCAATTGGCCTATAACTCTCAGGGAGTTCCTTGGGTTTCTCTGGCTTTGGGATGAGGGTTATATACACTTGATAAAGCTGGTGATGCAGAACCCCATCAAGCATTATATTTGAAAATAAGTCTTTCAATAATGGGAGTATGACTGTAGCATGTGATTTATAGAATTGGGCTGTGAGGCCATCAGGTCCCGGTGATTTCCCCTTTGGAAGGGACTTGATCACCTCCAGTATTTCGGAATCTGAAATGGGTGCCTCCAGTCCCTGAGCTTGCTCCTGATCTAGTCTCAGAAGAGCTATATTTTCTAGGAAGTCTTGTATCTCCCCTCTACTCACCAAGACCCCTCCTTGATAAATTCCCTCATAGTAAGTTGCAAAAGTATCAGCCATTCTCTGGGGTTCTGTTATTATTTCTCCCTGATATTTTATTAGGGGAATTATCCTGGCTGCCTCCCACTCCTTTATTCTATTAGCTAGGAGCTTACCTGGAGCATCCCCTGGAGTACATAATTCACCTGTATCCTTTCCGCCCACCTCTCCATTTTGTCATAAAGGATAGTTGCCAGCTCCTTTCTTAGTTCCTTGAGCTCTGAGCCCCTTTCCTCTGTAGTGCCCTCAAGAGGCTCCAGTGAGCTTATAGCACCTAAGATAAACTCCTCTCTTGCCCTTCTCATATGAACTCTCCTTGCTATAATCCTCTGGGCTATGCCCGAATATAACACTTTACATGTGGGCCATTTTAGTCTGCTATCTAACAGTGTGGGCAATTGAGTCTGAATAATTTCCTCCAGTATTTGTTTTGATTTAGTTAACCAATTTTGGTCCAATAATAAGGAATCATCAAACCTCCATCGATACGGCTTCATTGGAAGAGATTCTATCCCCCAGCTCAGCTGAACAGGAGAGTTATCAGACAGAATCCTAGTGTGGGTAACCACTTCCCTTATCCCATGAATTACCTCTTTGTTGATTAAAAAGAAGTCTATTCTAGAGTGGGTTTTATGTGCCCCAGAGTAAAAAGTCATAGCATGTCCACCTTTACTGCCAATTGCAATGGGATCAACAAGCGCCGCCACTTCTAAAAGCTTGATTAGAGCTGCCTGTGCCATAGAAGGTGGACGATAAGATGGAGGATTTTTATCAACCCTATTATTAAGACAAAGGTTCCAATCCCCTGCAAGGATCAGAGGGTGTGTTGGAAGCAGAGCTAGATCAACCTCAATTGATGCAAAAAAATCAGGTTTAGGTGGTGTAGGAGCATATATCAAGCAATCGTTAATGCTTTTCCCCAAAATGGCACCGTAACATAAATCCTCTGCAGTCTTCTAGTTTTAGTCTGTGTTACTGTAAATGGGCAATCTCGCCCAATCAAGACTGCAACTCCCCTGAGGCCTTAGCATTTCCATCTCTTAGAACCTGCTCACCCACTGTTTTTTGAGAAGACCCAGCTCCTCCTTGAGCAAGTGAGTCTCCTGGAGGGCCGCAATCTGGCCCTCAACTGATTAATGTACTTTAATATCACATCCTCTTTCCTCCGCCTCTGAGGCCTTTAACATTCCAAGTGATAATTTTAATGTTAATCATACAGTCTTCTCATGACCCCCAACTTTCGAACCCACAAAGTCTGCCACCTTGCAAGTAAGGAACTTTAGGCTCTCTCTTCTCCCTTTTCCCATAAACCCACCCCCCCAGTCAACCCCCGATCCTTAGATCGTCCTCCACTTCCTGCTGGGTACGTGATTGAGCTATCCGGTGAGCAGGCTCCCGGACCCTCTTGAGTCTTCTTATTACCCAAGTATCTGATTACCTTCTGATATGAAGAATAGCTATAGCTTATCACGCCTCTATATGTTTCTTATACACAGTATATGTCATACCCTAGAACAAGAACCATTCAGCCTATAATTTAAGAAGTAATATAGCATCCCTTATTGAATCATTGAATCATGTCTCAGCGAGGTCCTATCCTTATACTCCATATTCTTTAAGTTCCATGCTGACTTCAAGGCATAACAAAACCACTATACCCCTTACGGTATATTATTCCTAGTCCATAAGTTCTTATTTCTGGAAAAAAAAAAAAATTGGGGGGAGGGTGGGATGAAGAGGGAAGAGAAAGAAGGAAAAAGGGGAGAAGGATCATAAGGAGGGATAGGGTAGGTAGGGAAAAAAAGGCAGAAGAGAAACAGTCTCATTTTGTCAGCCTTTTTCCTTTTTGTCTTCCTCCTTCTCAACCTTCTAATCTTCCGCTCTTCTTCTGTTCCTTGTATCTCATTTTCTTCTTCCAATTTTAACTATTAAATTGAATACTGGGTTATTTCACACTCGTCTGTTGTATAACTAAAACCTCTTGGGAAGCCATCCACTCATAGCATCTTCCTAGAAGTCTTGATCAGGTTTTAACCTTAAACAAGTCAGGGAGTTCCCGTCTCAGTCCCTCGACCGCCTCCTTCGCTGTTAGATATCTTCGATCTCCAGTTTGCAATTTCACCACCAGGGTAGCAGGATGTTGGATTCTAAACTTTACACCCGCCAAATAAAGCTTTTTTTTAATGTCCCCATATTCCTTTTGTTTCTCTCGAATTATTGGAGTTTGATCTTGAAACAGGAACAGGGGCACTCCGTTCCATTGCAAATTTCTAAGGGCCCTGGCCTTGCTCAAAACATATGTCTTTTCTTTAAAATTTAGAAACCGCATAATGATAACCCTTGGCCTGGCTCCTGGTGGAGGCATCTCTCTAAGGGAACGGTGAGCTCTTTCCAGGTTGTAGGAGTCGCCATAAGGTGTGGGACCTAGGAGTTTCAACAGCATCTCCTGGGTAAATGTAATACAGTCCGCACCTTCAGCCCTTTCTGGAAGTCCCACCATGATTAGATTATTCCTTCGGCTTCTAGACTCCTGATCCTCGACTCGATCTTCCAGTTTTTTAACTTGTCTACGGAGCATTATCAATTCCTGTTCCTGAGTGGAAGTTTTATGCTCCTGCGAGGCCACACCCTCCATTCTTTGGGCCAGGGCTTGAAGGATGGGTTTGACCGAGGAAAAATCTGCCACTAAACCCCGGAGCAAAAGCTTGATCTCTGTGATGTCCTCCGGTGGTGTTTGCTCTCCCCCTGTACTTTCAGTGCTTGGATCTGGTTCTCCCGGCACTGGGGATGGGGGTTTCGGGCGTTTCATTGCCGGCCCTCTAGCATCCAAGCCTTCCGGCATTTCCAACTCCATCTCGAGCGCCACGTCGGCCTCTACGCCCTAGCAGTAGCACAGGTGTACGGGTAAGATTTCCGCAGAGGAGGATCTGGATTAATTTTTTTGAAGGTAGAGAGTCTTCTCTGATGCTGTTTTTTTTCTGCTCGACTGTCGCCTCCTAGTTCAAATCAATTAAATGCCAACAATAATGCGATCGGGCCCGGGAGTTCCGCTCAGCACTACCTTCCCCGATCAGCTCATCACGTGACCCCCCCCAATATTGTATTTATTTATTTTTTTGCCAGAGCTTCCTGCCCCAGATGGTAGGTTCCAGCTCCCCACTCCACTTGCTGCCCCCTCTTGACCAGGCTTGCCCCCTTGGGCTGGGCCACAGGAATGAGACTCCTTGGGGGACATTGTTCACTACAGGAGTGGTGGCAGAGATGGGGCCATCATCAAAGGGTCTGGCATTTTTTGGATCCCTTGGGGCAGGGAGGTACAATGACACCAGTGTCTGCCCCGAGCCCAAGCGTGTGGTGAAGGCCACAACAGTACCCCCAGCCTCCGCCAGAGATCCAGATGGCACCAGACACTCTTCCCCCTCTCCCAGAGAAGGAGAGCAGTCCCTGGGATGCACAATCCTTCTCCCTCGTCTAGTCCTCCGACTCCCAAGTCCATCACCAAACCCAGGATGTCAGCACTGCAGGCGGATGCCTTGCTGCTGCACTGGCGGGCCAGGCTATATTCCTAATATTTTACATTCAGTGTAAGATAAGCAGATGTTCATAAAACTAGTGCTCTGTGGTAAGGGAGGTCCTATTAGAATACATTGCCTTTTTGCAAGGTTGACTTGGGATCCTGATATTTCCAAGAAGGACTGAAGAATTTGTGTAACTAAGAGGCTCAATACTTGATCAGCTAGCACCAGACATAAGTCATCAGCATAAGCCAATGTTTTTAGTTCTGTGTCCTGAATTGATATTGATAGTCCTGTAATATCTTTTTGGAAATTTATTTTATGAATAAGTGGGTCCAGGGTAAGAAGATATAAAATGGAGCTTAAAGGGCATCCCTGGTGGACTCCTACTTTAACCACACATGGATGGCCTATCCAACCATTATCATAAGGGATATAGTGGCATGTTTGTAACAGAGTTTTACGCAATCTATGAATCTATCTGGGAACTGATAAGCTGACACACAAGCCCATAGATATTCATGGGACACCCTGTCAAAGGCTTTCGACTGGTCTATGCTTACTAGGTAGCCCATTATTTCCTTATTTATTCCTTTTTCTAATATTTCCCAAAGTAGGATTAAAGCGTCTGTGACTTTTCTTCTGGGGAGGGAGCATGAGTGTGTGGGGTGTACGAGGGATGTGATGGCTGTAGTTAACCTGTTACTAAGTATTTTGGTTAATATTAGAATTTAGTAAGGCAATAAGTCTCCAATTATCTAGATACTCTTTTTCTCCATTTTTATGAATTAAAATGAGTAAACCCATATACAGTAAAGCATGGCAGGATGAAGTGCAGTGTCACAGGTTTCCTGCATGACAAAGGGGATTAACTCCCATTGAAACTGTATTGTTTACTGCAGTAACTCTACTACAGAATTCTGAAGAGTTGGGCTTCATCCTGGTGAGCTTCACTGTACATATCCTCAGATAAAATGTCTTATTGTAACATGAAATTATATAACAAGGTTAACTCGGGTAAAAGATGAGGAATTATTTTCTTATAAAATATATTAGATAGACTGTCTGGTCCTGGGGCTATATCAGTTGGTAATTTTGTAATTGCTGAATTTAATTCTGATGATGTGATAGGACTAATTAAAACCATGTTGTCAGATGGAGAGAGCTGTGGCAAATGGCAAGCTTTCAGCCATTCCTTGGTGTTCATGAAATTAGGAAGATCTTTGCTGTATAGTTTCATAATGTATTTCTCTATTTCTAACAGCATTTGTTTATTCCCTGTAATGCGTTTTTTGTTTGTTGTTATCAGAGAGGAGATGTTTTTATTCTTGACATGAGCTGAACAGCTTTCAAAAGGGTTTACCTGGTAATTTTTCCCTTTGCTATTAAAACACTCAAACTCTAAAGATTTACTCCTGTCATATTATTAAGAAGCCATTTTTTGTTTCATAAACTGAATTTGGGAGGTATCATTTTTTTTTTTTTACTTTCTCCTGGTCCCGGCCCAGAGGAACGCTTCCTCTGGTCTTGATGGCTGCGTCCGAATGTACTGGGAACCCAGGGTCATGATGAATACTACCAGGACATTTTTTGCCTTTGGCTTTTCTCTCAGTTTTTGTCCCCTACCCCTGAGGGCGCTGACACGAAGGACTTATGTCCAAATGTACAGCATGCTGAGGCATGCCGTCATTAAGCATCCACAGTGTCCTCCCCACCCTGACTCTCCTAAGGAGCTGTTGTACCATGCCGCCTGTGCTTCCACCTGCAGCATGCTATGGGTGCAATTGCTGCCCGGTAACCCACTTACGTTAGGAGAAGAGCATCCGTTGGGATGCTCAGTCCTTCTTCCCCCAGTTAACACCCAGTGATGAAGGTCTGTTCCTGAACTCAGATCGTCTGTGTAGCGCGACGTGTGGTATCCAGTGCCTCAGCCCTCAATGCCACTGGGCCAGCTGGGAGGTATAGTTATGTGGAGAAGCTGCTTGTAATGAGATTAGTTTGTATAGCTTCCTGTGTAGATCATCATATGTGGAATTCTCATGGAAACCTACTAATTGTCCCACAGTTTTAAAAAATAGGGTGAAATCTGCTTTACTTTGTACCCACCATTCTAGTGGAGAATAAAGAAAATGATTTTCTGGCTATTATAGTATCTTGAAGACCATGTAGGATATGTTTGTCTTCTAGTTAGGACCCATTTAATGGCCAATATATATATTTTTTTTTGTTTAGTTTTTGTTGACCGGGTAAGTGCACTAGGCAAATCCTGCCTATTTTCAGGCACGACCCGGGGGAGGGGATATAGATGAATGCCAACTAAGCTTGAACCAGATGAAACTGTTGGTGGTATTTTTAGTGAATGAGGGAAATTTAGCCAGGACACAGGGGAAATTCTCCTACTCTTTTCGATAAGTGCCATGAGATCTTTAACATCCACCTGAATTACCACCAATCCAGGCAGATGGGACCTCGGTTTAACATCTCATCCGAAAGCCCTTACCAGCTGGAGCATCGGGTGAGGATGGGATTTTAACTTCTAATAGGCAATGGTCTGAGGTGGCTATTGGAATTACTGAGGAGTGAGTTACAGGAAGGTATGGTGATAAAAAGCAATAGTCTATATGCGTTTTTAACTGTCCTGTAAAATAATTATACTGGGATGTAGTATAATATTTAAGAAGAACATCAATTAGTTCTATCTGTCCTAATAGTTTATTTAAGAATGAGGCATCACAGTAAATTTTCTCCATTGTAAATCCTCTGTCCCATTTTAATCTACTGCAATTAAAGTCTCCGCCTAAAAGTACTGGCCTTGATGTGAAAAGATATGGCTGAATTAGAGTTAGAAGCTGACTATGACCTGCTTTGTCTTGATGACTATATACATTTTTTTAATCTAAAATCCTCTGTACCCAGAGAGGCACCTAACATCAGGGATCTCCCTGGAAAGATATCTATAATTTCTGTAATTTTAATCATTGGATTATTGATACAAATTCCCACTCCAGAGCATGTTTCTTCCCCAGTTGACCAGGATATTGCCCCCCATAGCCAGTCAGCACTAGCTGTTTGTACTTCTTGTACTGTGCTCAGCCTTGTATCCTGAAAATAAACAATGTCATATCTATTATTAGAAAAGGAAGCAACAGTTGACTTCTTTTTCCTTTCTGATTTCAGGCTGTTGGCATTTAAAGAGGCAATATATAGATTATGACCCATAGACCAAAGTATACATTCAGTTTTTTTTTTCTGAAGGCTAAATCTTTTAGCCATTCATCTTTTTTTTTAACTTTTGGCTGAATTACTTGCTCTTCCCCCTCAGAGACTACTTCCATTTGAGAGGAATGTTTCGAGCCAACATTGCAGTCTTGGTCCATCTCTGTTTCCCCACACTGTAAAATATAAAATCTGTTTTGCAGAGTGATCTCGCTATCAGGAGGTGTAGGAGTCACTATTTGCTTGGTTTTCCCTTTAGTGACAAGCTGGTATGGAACATTCTGTGGACTGGAGGGGGGCATTTTTGGCCCCAATGGGGTTTTAAGAGCAGGCAGTACTGCACTAGCAGATTCCTGTACTAGCTATTTCTGGGAGGTGTAGGAGCAGGTGTGGCTGCTGTTGTGTTTGTCCACATCTCATATGTTTGTGGAGTCCTAGTTCTATGAGCAGGGACAGGTGGTTCAGACCTGACTTCTTTATTTTCTGTCTGAGCTTGTCTGGTGGCTTTGTTAATATAGAAGTCTTGTTCTATAAAGTCTACATCCCCTGTGTTGTGGGAGGTACAGGGACCAGTCTTAAAGGAGTGGCCTGTTTCATTTCATAGTTGACACAAAGGGGGAGAAATGCAATGGAACCCTGACTGACCAGTTGGTCCACACTGCAAGTATTGAAAGACTTCACAAAAATTACTTAAGTGGTGGTGAGAACCACACTTATAACAAGAGCAGGGTTGACCTTAATAGAATAGGATCTCCTTGTCACTGCCTAAGTAAAAACAGTCAGGCAGGTGTTTAATGCCTGTATCATGCTGGTGTAATGTTACTCTCATTTTCCATCCACCCACCCAGAATCCCTCAGTATCTACTATGGGTTCTGGAATTCCCTATGTGTCACATTGTTTGCCAAGACAAAACACAATATCAGATACATAAATCCCTTCATTTTGGAATAATATAGTTACTGTCTTAAACGTAAGTTTTGTGAGTGGGATTGCCTGAAAGGGCATCCATAAAGGGATTGATTTAACAGCAGAGTACAGTGCCCAAAATCTGTCCAGCACAGCAGCTAACCAAAAGATTATATCAAAAGTTGGAGTCACGTGATGCGTCTGGAGGCTTAGTGGCTGGATTTTGGATCTCCCCTCCTCGCTACAACATTTTACTATTAAAAGGCACTATCCGACGGCAAAACTGATCAAACTCCTATTAAAAGAACTACAGGGACTCTTCCCGACTGTTTACATCTCGATTTTTGAGCGCAAACGTCATGGAGAGCTCAGACAAGGAGCTGGAAGCGAAGCGACCGCGGCGGAGCTCATCACCGACAACCCAGCAAGAAGAGATATCCCCGGCTAAAATTCACAGCGATTTAACAACTATCAAAGAGGCGCTCTTCAAGTTGATCGAAGAAGTGGCTGATTTTAAGCCGGCTTTAACGCAGTTAGCCCATCGGGTGACGGATGCTGAGGCAAAGATTTCTTCCATCGAGAAAAATATGGAGAAAAGCGGCCTAGGGTTAGCTGAGGAAGAAATCTATCTCGAGTTGGAGGACCGCTTAGATGACCTAGAGGAAGAAGTAGACGCAACAATTTGGTACTATTAGGCTCCCAGAGGGAGAAGAGGGGCAAATACTATTTTATTTTACAGAAGTTTCTTAAATCATCTGTTGGGCCTTCGCCTAATGGCCCAGAATTCATCATCGAGAGGACCACCGAGCCCTCAGGGCTAGGCCGCAACCATCAGAACCTCCGAGACCTGTAATATTTAAACTGTTGAACTACCTCGATCGCGAGTTCATATTAAAGGAAGTGAGGAAGATATCTGCAATTCTATGGGAAGGGAAAAAACTTCATATTGTGCCTGATTTAACTTTAAAATCATGTCTAGTCAGAGCTAGCTTTCACCCTATTACATCGAAGCTTTGGGCTGCTGGAATAAAACATCGTTTGTTATACCCTGCAAAATTGGAGATTACCCTGAAAGAAGGGATAAAGCGCTTTGAGTCAGTGGACGAGGCCCTAAAAATGCTTAACGTGGCCTTAGCAGAGTTATTCCCTAAAGAGTGACTGTTCTGCAGTTATTTATAAAGGCCTCTGGAATATTTGGGGACAAAGCAGTATGGTAACCGACTGCATTGGACATTGAAATGGACGAATTATGGACCATTAAAACCTTGCTAATTCTGTTTTATGGTAGCATTTGGTTTAAATTTCAATATTTCAGGTTGACTGTGTAGAGGGAATTAGACGGTTTTACAGTCAGCCAGTAATTCTTGGGGTCATTCTGACAATATAGAGACCTGGTGTGAGTTAATTAACTGCTAGAAGAGGCCTCCAGGCTATTATAAAGTTGGAATACTTGTATTTAACTTTTCTTTTATCTAAGCTCTCATGACGAGACTAGCTTTCAAGGAAACAATTATTTTTGCTTTTAAGTATATGTGACACCGGGGCAATTCCCCCAAATGGTTTAGTTACTGAATTCTGAAGTTAATTTTTTCTTCATTAAGTTTATTTCTTGCTTAGTATGAAGGCAGGGGAAGGTTATTCTCCTGCATACAGAATTCTAAAGCCGATCTAGGTACATTAAGGAAACTTTTATATTTAAATATAGTGGCTGGTTTTTCTTGCTGGGGAAAATGGAATTATAGCGTGGGTCAGGGTCGGAGGTAGACTAGGTGAATTACCTAATTTTAGTTTATAAGACCAGACCCTTTCACCGCAAATAAAATATCTTATTCCTTAATTGTGGGATGTTAAGGAAACACGAAACGTTATGTTAGCTTAGTAATGTGGTTAGAACTTATAACATTATAAGAAGTTTTCATAAATGAGAATAGTCCTGCTAATATAGCTTCGATGGCTAGTGAGCTATGCCCTGAAGGAACATGAAGTTAACACTGGCTAGAGAAATAGGCATACTATTTGGTTGTGGGGGGGGGAGGGCGCTTTCAGAGCATATATGGACCTGAATATCAGGAGTTGGCTTCAGGCCAGAGAGTTTGTTTTCAGTAATTGGTTGTTGGTGGGTTTTGGGAAGGTTTATATGTTGGGGGTTTTAGGTTTTTTGGGGGGGGCCAGGCAGCATTTTAAACAATTATGGATTTTGTTTTTTAGCTTTCAATGGTTAGCAACCTAAATATTATTTCCTGGAATATAAAAGGGGGAAAGGATAATACAAAAAAATATGTTGTATTAAACCATTTAGCTTACTATAATCCATCAATAGTTTTTCTCCAAGAAACTCATGTGCCTAAAAACCAGCTCCATCATTTGAAGAAAAAGTGGGTAGGACAGGTTTATGGGGCAGGGTTTTCTTCAAATAAGAGAGGTGTGGCTATTTTGATAGCAAAGAGTATTCCTTTTTTTCCCTGCACAAACATTATCGGATCCTAATGGTAGGTTTGTAATAGTCATGGGTAAGTTAGGGGATAGAGGTGGTTTTAGGATCCATTTATGGCCTAACCAGGAATCAACCTCCTTTTTTTCAGAGTTGGCTATACTCATGGGCCCTTAGCAGACAGACCGGTAATTCTAGGAGGAGATTGAATTTGGTGCAGTCAAACTACTTGGACCGTTCTTGGTCCAGAGCGGAACACATGTCACCTTCACAAAGGGCTCTGATGGAGTTTTCATCTTCCTTGGGCCTTATAGACCCCTGGAGAATGATCAACCCCACCTCCAAAGAATTTACCTTTTTCTCTACTGCACATAGAAGCTATTCCCGTATAGATTTTTTCCAGGTTAATTACCAAGTTTTTTCTTTTGTTTATGAAGTTACTATTCTGAGTAGAGTAATTTCGGATCACTCGCCTATACAATTACGTTGCCGTCCCTTGTCAGCTCCACCCAGATCTTACTCCTGGTCCTTGAATAATTGCCTGCTTAAAGATCTTAAATTAGTGGAACATTTCCGTTCCTTTATGTCCCATACAATTACTTCTAATTGGGGTTCGGTCCGAGCGGTGGATAAGGTATGGTCAGCCTTAAAGGCTACATGGAGGGGTGAGTTGATAAGACACGCTACAACTCGTAAAAGGAAAACAAGAAGCCTCCTGCCTAAATGTTTAAAAAGAATTAAAGCCTTAGAGGTTATGGGTGATGATTTGAGATCACCGGATCAAGAGCATGAATTAATTACGTTAAGGGCATGGTATTCGAAGACAGTAAGAGAAGGGGTAGAAAATCGGGCTTCCAAATTGAAGGCCACCTTCCTAGGACAAGGTAGCAAAGCTGGTAAAATTTTGGCCTGGCAGCTAAAGCAAGAACAGCAGCTAAAAGTGTGGCTGGGCTGAGGCATCCATGTACAAATGATTTAGTAGCGGACCCGGAAGGGATTCTAGCTATTTTTCTTGATTTTTACAAAAACTTATACTCTAGCATGCTGCCACCATCCGATGAAGATGCAGGGATGGAAAGGTTTCTGGCGAACCTCCCATTCCCTACGCTTCAGAGGAAAGTTGTCAAGTTACAGGCTCCTCTCTCAGAAGGAGATCAGTGAAGCTATTGATGATCTCAAGCTAGGTAAGGCTCCGGGACCTGATGGATTCACAGCCCAATTTTTTAAGATGTTTAAGGATCTCCTTGTACCACTGTTGCATCAACTTTATATCTCCTGGCACGACTACGGGATACAGGACCCCTCCCTTTTTGAAGCCAGAATTATTCTCCTGCCCAAGCCTGAGAGATCACCTGATTTGGTTGGCAACTATAGACCGATTTCATTACTTAATATAGATATTAAAATCTATGCTAAGATATTAGCTGCTCGAATGAAAAGCACATGGCTCGACTTGGTGAGCCCGGAGCAGGCGGGCTTTGTGGCTGGTCGCTCATCAGGAGATCACTTCAGGAAAATATTTTATTTAATCTCTGTGTCTAGTCGTCCAGATTTGGAAGCATCTCTGCTCTCTCTAGACGCAGAGATAGCTTTCGATAGGGTGGAATGGGGGTTTCTGTTCCAGACCCTATCTAAATTTGGTTTTCCGGCTAAATTCCTGAGATATATTAAAGTTCTTTATACTTGTCCGTCCTCAAGGATCCAATGCAACAACCTGATCTCAACAGCTTTCTTTTTAACATTGAGGTACCCTGGTAAGGCTGCCCTCTCTCTCTCTTATTCTTTTTAATTTATATTTAGAACCCCTAATTAGATCTATTAATAATGACAACCAAGTGTACGGGATTTGTATTGGGGATTCAGAATATAAATTATCAGCATTTGCGGACGATCTATTATTGCACGTTCATTATAGTCGAGAATCGCTTCCTCGTGTATTCCAAATTATATCCGAGTTTAGTCAATTTTCAGGATATCATCTGAACAAAGGCAAAACTATGGTTCTTCCATTATCCCCTTACCTCCAACATAGCTGGTGCACATCGCTAGGATTAAAATGGCAACCTGAATCCCTGTTCTACTTAGGTATTTGGATCTCTAAGAATTTGGATGATCTGGTAGACTTAAATTTTAGGCCACTGATGAAATCCATCAAGGAAAGCCTAGAGAAGTGGACGAAGCTTTCGCTATCCTTTTACAGGAGAGTTACTACAATTAAAATGATGATCTTCCCCAAAATCTTTTACCCCCTCTACAATCTCAATGTATACCTTCCCAGGTCCTTCTTTAAATTGATTATTAAATACTGTTCTGATTTTTTATGGAAGGGGAAACCCCCTCATCGAGCTTACAAGAAGCTTACATATTCAAGGAAGGTAGGAGGCCTTCAGCTTCCAGATTTCTATATATATTATTTAGCTTGCCATGCGGCTAGAGCAGTTTCATGGCTATCAGATGCAAAAGGGCCTCATCGGGTCAGGATTTAGACTTGATGATGGCTAAGAGTGTCAATGTGGATTTGGAATCTTGTTTATTTATTCCATGGGTAAAGGTTCCTGGTAGGCTGAGGACACTCCTATGGGGTGGGATATAAGGGCCCTACACCAATTATATGCATTGCTGAGAATCCTATACAAAGATATATTCCACCCTTTTAGGAATCCTAACCTAATGGTAGGGAGTCAGACGATAAAAAAGCATATTGGTAATGACCTTATTAAATATAGACTAATGGACTTTTTTCACAGGGTTCAGTTATTTCGCTTATTGCCCTTATAGAAACTCAATATCCAATCCAGGGATCGGTTTATGGCTGTATCAGATACAGGGATGCATCGGTTCCTTCCTTAGAAATGACATGGGGACGGCAGAAGCTGGAGAACTTCTGAAAAAGATGAGAGATCTGGTAATATCTGGTAATCCAGTCTCAAAATTGTATAAATTAATCCTAACTAAAAGGGATTCAAATATCTCTTCAGTCCCATTTTACTGGGAGGCGAATCTGTCTTTGGGATGGTCTGAAGAGACATGGGGCAAGATATGGTTAGATTTATATTCTTATGTTAAACAAGACAGATTAAGGGTCTACAGTTTAACCTCTTACATAATCTCTACCTCTCACCAAGCTTGCTCAGATACATAAGTCCAATTCACCGAGGTGTAAGTCCTGTAGCTGCCTTGTAGCTACAACATATTACATACTATGGGAATGTCCTAAGGCAGTTAAGCTTTGGTATTTGGTGGGAAAGTGGCTAACCCCATTCAGTAAGATTGCCTCATACTTTGATGTAAAAACATGCTTCTTTGGGCTGTTTAAGCAAAGCATAGTGAAGTCTCTTAGATACCAAATAGCATTAGTGGCACAGGTGACAAAGCTGCTTCTTCTTCGATATTGGAACAACGACCAATTTCCCTCTTACAAGGAATGGTGGAATGAATTTCTTAATGCTCTAAATGCAGAAAGGTTAGTTGCAACTTTCACAATTCAGTAGAGAGTTCAACTACTACTGGAATAATTTTCTACAATGTTTGAAAGGTAGATATGGCTATTAATAGGTTGAGACCCCCATTCCTCTTTGTTCCTTCTCTTATTTATGGATTTTATTTGTCAAGGTTACACCTGTAGATAGCTAGGCTCCTCTAATTTTTTTTTTTTTTAGTTATAGTTGTCACTAGCTTAGTTAGCATATTGTGTTCCCCAAGAAGATAACCAAGAGGGCTGATGTTCAGGAAGATTTTAACCTGGGATGATTAGAGTTCCTTAATGTGGAGGTTGTTAACTGAGGTAGGCTATTATTAAACTCAAAAACCGTAGAGGTACTTTATGTATGGTTTGCTGCTCTGGTTGGGGAGGGTGGGAGGGTAGGGATTAAAGGATGGTATCCTTTGTCATGATGGGCTATGTACTATTATATTTTTCTGCAATATGGTTAAAGGATTACCATCTGTAGTTTCTCTTTTCTTTTTTATTATGGTTTTTGTTTTTATGAGATGATGTGTGATGTTGTGTTGTTTATTAATATAAAATAAAATAAACTTATTTTCAAAAAAAAAAAGATTATGTCAAAAGTTGCCTCTCCTGGGGCTTGGAAGAGGGCATATACCACTGCAGGGGTTCATTTAGACTCCCTCTTTACAAAAAATCCATTGGTCAAAGGTCAGTAAGACACAGGGCGATAAAAATCTTTAATGATATCCCACTTAAAATCATTAATGCAGGGACTGTTCAAATGTTTAAGAAAAGTTTTGCTGATTGGCTAAACTGTTTAAATGAATGTCATTGTTTTTAATATAATATTGTATTTTATATTATTAGTTTTGTGTATTTGTCTTTTGTATTTTTTTGTATTTTATTGTTTTTTTTTTTGTATTTTACTGTGTATTTGTTGACTTGTCGCTTGTGAAAAGGGCAGTTTGCTCATCTAGCAAACAAGTTTAAAAAATAAAATGAAATGAAAAAAATGAAATGAAATGAAAACTCCATTTCTTGTTTCAACAACTGTTTCCCACAAAGAACCGGTCTGGGGAGAGTTCTAGACCTCCAAGATAGCAGAGTCTCACTGCATGCCTTCTCCTTGCCTGCTTGAGAGATTTTTGAAGAAGGCTGGCATAAGTGCTGGTGCTGCTGTTCAGTGTGAGTTTTTGTCCTTGTACTGGCTGGAGGATCTCTGCCCTCAGTTTCCCTATTTGACAATTTTGGGACTTCAGTTAATGCCTCAAAAAATTTGTCTGATGGATTATTAATTGGAGAAAAAGAGATACTTGCATTTTGTGAGTCTGTCCCAATTGTTGCTGTTAAAGGGACTGTGGTTTTCTTTGTGTTTTCTCTATGGGAGCTGAAATTTCTGAGGTTGACTCGGGGCTGGTTGTAGCAGAAGATAAACTGGACAAAGGGATAGTGGGATCAGGGATCCATTCCCTTGTCAATAGTTTCTGCCAGTCAGCTTTCAGAAGGGCATCATCCGGTGTCCAGGTATCTTCATTTCAGACTGTAGAGGTGCCAGGATGTGGTTTGGTATGTGTAGCAGCATCCAGGAGTTTATTTGCACCAAATAAAGAAAATTGGGGAGTGTCACTGCTTACTGTCAGGAGTTTCTCTGATAGTTTTTCCCTTTTCTCCTCGTCCTCCGGTTTTGATTTTCTGACTAGGTGAACTGCTTCAATAGCTGAGGTCTGGGCTTGCCATTCTTGTTATTTTTTTTTTCTCTAGTTCAGAGGTAAGCATATTTTCTCCTTCCACAATGATATTATCTCTGGTGGTAGTATCCACTGCAATAGTCTCCAATGGGTGCTTGAATCCTGTCGTTGAGTTATCAGTATTGTACTGTGGGGCATTAAGTTGGCCACCTGCAGCATGGTGCATTCCAGCCATCCCTGAAGGTGTTGGCTCTGCTTCTCATGAGTCCATGTTTCGACTCACAGGAGCACCCTATTGCAAAGGGTAGGGGTAATTTTTATTAGAATTCAGAAACAAATCATACAACACAAATAAGTAATTTACGTCTTTAAAAAAAAATAGGTCAGATTAAGAAGGTACAAACACACACAAAAAATGTATACAGTATTAAATTCATACCGAACAGTATAACTGAAAGTAACCCTTCTAGTGCTCAACTCATAAGTCAGGTAATAGTATATATCACTAATAAAAAATGCCTCAAAAAATGGATTACAGTATGCCCAGACAATGTTAAACTCCCCTCCTTCTGTCCTATTAATTACCTGAAGTCCTACCTTATAGCTAATCTCAAAAAAAAAACTTTGCACATCAACTAAAGAAAGGCTATTCCCTCTCTTAATCCTTTTTCCAGCCATATTATCCCACCCAATCAATCACTTCCCATAATTTATCACAGGCTGCACTTCCTAATTTAGTCTTTTCATATTTATAAATACTATCTAGTTCACATTGTACTTTGAACGGAATAGCCTGCAAATCAACTTCCTCTCGTTACTAAAATCTTTGGCATCTGGCTTGTCATACAACCCATTTTAAGCATGGTAATATAACATATACTGTATTTTTATTCCAGTGCAGCAATTTTCCAAGTAGTTGGCCATATATTAGGATCTCATAATTCATCGTCATAAACAATCTGTGTTCCAGAAAGAATCTATTAATGCCCATAATGCTTGTATGTACTGACATTCAAAAAATAAGTGTTTCATAATTTCAATCTGATCCCTACATCCTTTAGCCAAACACACTCTTTCCTCCCGAGTTTTGTGTTTATGATTTCCCTTTACATTCAATCTGTCAGATCTACAAATCCACATAGTTTCCTTCATTCTTGGGAGGATCCTTACTTCTATCATACTTACCAGTAAATGCACACAATCTATTTCTGCACCAACCTTAAACATTGATTCTTCATAATAGCTTGTTTCAACCATGGTATTATAGAACTGCTTTCTAGTGACCCACATAAACCAGCTTAAAGGATAATTAAACAACATTTTGACAACAAACTATTCAACAATCTGACTTCAGAGGGGACTAAAGGAAAGGTTGCTGTATTCATTAATGCTAAAACTATATTTACATAATTGACCTTAATAAGGTTCCAAAGCATTTGAAACATGTAAAATCAGCCTTCCAATTTCAAAAAAACTGTCTTACCTGCTTCCTAAAATGGCCACCAAATGTGTTAAGTGATGACATCATTGAAACCAGAGTCAGAGAGCTATATGGCTCTCTATAGTATTGCCTAGTTCTTTTTTTCCTTTGTATAGAATTGTTGCACCAAAATGGTCAAAACCATGTGCATTATTTTGATCAGTACCCATGTTAGGCTATGGTTCTGTTCATTTTGTTTACTTTAACATGCTGAAATTGTGTTTTAATCCAACCGACTTTCTCTTTGGCAAACTACAGTGCAGTACACATCTTAAATAACTTGGAGGTCTAGTGGTTATGGTGGATCCAGGATGTTACAATGGGGGGGGGCTGGGGTAGTGTGTACATGTGATATGCACCTTTTAACATTTTTATTAAACCTTTGTAACCTTTTTATTGTCTGCTATTATTCTTTTTTAGTACATTTTTGACAGAACCTACAAATGCAAGCCATAGTTTTAAATGTAAACATTTGTTCAATCAATAAATCAGACTTTTTCAACAAAGTGAAATGCAGCAGAAGCAAGCAAGTTACAATGGGGGGGGGAGGTACAGCTGCACTCTTCACCGCCCCCTAGAGCCACCACTTATTTTTTGCAGAGTTCTTGTGTACACCAATGCCAGACTTCATACTTTCTCGGAAATCAAAAATATGCTTATTTTGCCTTTTTTCCCAATGGGAAATAATGATAATAATACCAAAAATCAGCATTTATATAGTGCTTTTCATACACATTGTATCCCAAAGTATTTTACAAGCAATGCTAGACTGGTAGTGAAGTGACTGAACATGTAATGGCAGCCATCTCACACATTAATACCCACATGCAACCTTTGACAATTGCATGAACTGGTTTTATGGGAAGGGGAATGTTGGCCAGAGCAATGGGGTCAGGTAGTGATCATGGTGCTGGCAGCCCCACATCTTATATTTCGCAGTGATCTGCTCATATTTTTTCCCTTCTGTCTTCCCCCTTCCCTGAATATAGCAGTACCTTGCAGGAGTGTCCTTCTCAGTCCCCCCCCCCAAGTATTCATTCTTCACTCCTTCGCCCCACACCACAAACTGGTGAGCTCATCACCCTTTTGCATCATGAATGCAGGTAGTACAGTCCCTGGGATTTTTGGCATATCAAAAATAAACAGATCTTTCCAGTAAGGCAGGCTGATAGCAGCAGGGAACAAGGGGAAAGATGTGTTTTCGTATCCTTAAAAGATTTAGGCTACCTTTGAATAGGCAGTAGCCCATGATATAGGAGCTGGGGAAAGGTCACCAACAATAAAGGTGACCCCTTCCTCAGTGCATTTCAGGGACAGCTAGGTAGGGTAGGGTGGCTGGATGGGGAGGTGGGCGAATATAGTGACTTCCCGATGCTATACGTATGTGCAGGGGGGAGCAAGCGCTCACAGGAGGGGACATGAGGGGTTGTGCCACAGTGGTTGCTGAGCTGACCCTGTGGTGAGTTGTGTGGGTTGCTGGCTCTGGTTGGCAGAGTACGGGGTCCGAGCGCTGGTGCATTTTTGGTGTGCCCAGCCCAAACCTTTTTTTTTTTAAATGTTTTCACCCCCCTAGACATGCATCTCCTGGAATTGAGAATCCTTTAGTAGGGAGTGGGTGAAGCCCCCTGCATAGGGATGGGGAGAGGGGCACAGCCCCCACAGAAAAAATAAAAGTAAGTCCCAGTGCCCGTTTCCTGTGCGCTTCGAGGGTGTCACAGTCGATCATTTTTTGGCACTGTGACTTCACGATAACGGCGATCGCCTTTAGGCTTTTGCCATTATCACATAGAACTGATTAGGCACTATTAAATGACAGGTGTGCACATCATTATGCACATCATTTAATAGTGCCTAATCATAGGTGGCTTATATCCTAAATGGGCATTAAAGCCTACTTTTCCCCTTGTGCCCTGCTGCTATCATCCTGGCTTACCAGAAGAACATGTTTATTATTAGTATGTTAAAAATAATATGGAAGACTGTACTAACCACATTCATGATGCAGAAGAGTACTGAACGCACCAGTTTTTGATGTGGGAAGCAGGAGAGAATAATGAATGCCAGAGAGGGACTGAATAGGCCCATTCCAGCAGGATACAGCTTTATTCAGTTTAGGGGAAGACAGAAAGGGGGATGTTGAGCAGATCATTGTAAGATCTGAAATTTGGGACTGCCAGCACTGTGATCACTACCTGACTGTGGATAAGTGCAGCCAGAGACAACAAATACTCAGAGTGGCAGGGCTGCACCTAAACTGTTACTTGAATTCAGTGTAGAGAGGTTACCCTCGGGTGGGGGGTATGGTAATGTTTGTTAGGATAGTATTGAGGGAGCTGTGTATAGCTCATTCAAGATTCAGAAGGGTGGTAGCCAGCCATCTTGCATTGTGGAGTAGGGCACAGAAAAGTACTGAAGAAGAATTGCTGGGAACTGTCCTACAGGGTTCTACAGGTCACAGGTAAAGGAGTAGACTGACTCTGGAATTCGGGTGGATTTTCTCAAGGCATTAGTATGCCTCTCCTAATAATATTGTTATCCATAGTAAGTGCAGCCCTTATGAGGGCATAAACAGCAGTTTTTCTAGTGTGTCTTGATGTTAATTGCTTGGTCCTCCAGAAAGACCTAGTTGTTTGTTAATGAGGTGGGAAAAAATACAACAGGGGGACTGTACATACTGCCTTCACTATGCAGAAGGGTGGTGAGCCACTCAATGCTTACTGCAGGAGCAGAAGTCAAACATTGAGAAAGTGGACTGAAGAGTGAATTGGGAGGCATTTTTTAGCTGTGCCAGCTGATGAAGCATATCGGTATAGGTGTGCACAACTCTCTAAGGTACAAGAATACAATCTAAGGTGTGATAATTCTCTTCATGAGACCACAAACTCATATGTTGCCCCAGGCAATACTAAGGACAGAGTATGGATGGTGGAGTGTTCAACAGGAGGCAGGCTAGGTACAGGGGGTTCATTTGTGGATTACCAAGAAAGCATGAGCATTTGAATTGGACCAGACCAGTACTTCATTACAAATTTCAGGGCATCACATAACCACTAGATCATCAGGTATTTGAAGTGTTATATTGTACCGCGGTTTGCCAAAATGAAAGTCAGCTTGATTACAAAACATTTTCCGGAAGTTAAAGTAAACAAAATGAACAAAACCATAGCCTAACATGTGTACTGATCAAAATAATCCATGTGTTAACACATGGGGTAGGATTCACAGAAGGGATATGCCCAGAGCATCTGAAATGCGCCGGGGCATTCCTGACATGTGCCCAAAGGTGATTCTGGTAAGGGACCGATGCGCTGGTGCAACCCCAATGCTCCAGCACATTGCAGATGCACCGCATACCACCAGTAATGATATGTGGTGCATCTGGAGGGGCTGGGAAGGGGGCATGTCCATGCATATCGGGAGCAACCCCATTCACAGCCCTGTTCTGTGGCACATCCCTAGGGCAAGTCCAGGGATGCGCCTCAGAAAGATAAGTCTAGAAACTCTAGACTTAAGTGGGTGGCCACCCACAGGCAGGCTGCCAAACTGCAGGCAGCAGCACGGCAGCCTGCCCACCTTGGCAGTCCAGTGTACTTCCCCACCCCAAACCACCCTAGACAGCTGCACCTGGTGGCAGCACATGTACTGCAGAACCCCCCCCAGCCCCCTTTGCAGCGGCCCTTGGTGGCAGTGGTATAAACAATGAAGAATCCCCCCTCCCATCCTATTCCCTAGCCCTCTGATGTAGCCGCCCTCCGCGGCAGTGGTGTAAGCAATGAAGAATCCCCCTCCCATCCCCGAACCCTCCAATGTAGCCGCCCTCTGTGGCAGTGGTATAAACAATGAAGAATCCCCCTCCCATCCAATCCCCAAGCCCTCTGATGTAGCCGCCCTCTGTGGCAGTGGTGTAAACAATGAAGAATCCCCTCTCCCATCCCCCAACCCTCCGATGAAGCCACCCTCCATGGCAGCGGACCATTACAGACAGCTCCCCCCACACCCCAACACACCCCATATCTCCCACCCCAGCAGGATACCACTGTTGATGAGTGGCTCAGCCCACCTGCACACCGCCACAGCCACCCGCAGACAGAGCTGTATGACACTACCTGGAGCTGTTCGTACTGATAGATTCCTAATTGCATCTCCCACATCCTCTACCATAAAAAGCTCAATTATTGCCTTTCATTTTTCATTTAATTGTGGAGTGTCTACTGTTTCCAGAAAAGCCTTCTGCTGTGCTCTCCCTCTCTCTGAATTATTTTCTTTACCATATGTTTGTATAAAATGATAATTGCAAACCTGTCTGTTGTTAATGTGCCATTCTTATCTTGTAAGGAAGTCATGATTCTAGTCTTCATTTTTTTCATATAAGGATTTACTTGTTCTTTTGTACCATAGGCATTAACATTTTGGTGCACAGCTAGTGCATATTCCCTCTCTTTTTGGTATTCAAACATACTGGATTTTACTAGTAGTCCTCGCTTACAAAGCTTGCTGTGCAGCCACTCATCTGTTATGCCTACCAGGATGAAGTAAAAAAGTGCAATTTGGTCACCAAACATTTAAAACCATAAACATATTTATTATATCCACTTATATCACTTCTTTTTCTTTTACTGCCCGTATTGCTCATATAGTTCTATCTTTACTTTGTGGCAACAAAGTCAGTTTTTACTTTACCAGGTTCAGGAGGCCACAGGAGCTGGTTTTGGCCCCTCCATTTTATTTCTTGGCTCAATTGCCTAATCCATAAGTGTGGGTCTTTTTGCCTTAAAAGAATAATCTTTTTTGCCAGTGGTTAGATTACTGATACACTTCCGTGCCCGAAGCCATAAAAGAGTTATTTGTGCTTTAGTGCTGTCACTCCAATGCAGTGACCTGTGATGGCTGAAATGGCTTTCAACTTGTGGCTTTGCACTCCTTCATTGAGCTATACTGAGCAGCTCCTAGCATTTGTTGTGCCTAGCTTCAGCTAGCATAGACATCGTCCATGCGGATGTAGTAAATGCTAGCCACAAGAGTGAAAGCCGCAAGTTGAAAGCCATTTCGGCTATAACAGGTGAATAGTATGCACTGCATTGGAGTGGCAGCCCTAAAGTGCAAATAGCTCTTTTATGGCATCAGGCATGGAAGTGTATCAGCAATCTAACCATGGGCAAGAAAAATTATTCTTTTAAGGCAACAGTGCCCACCCTTACAAATTAGGCAACTGAGTCAAGAAATAAAATGGAGGGGCAATTACCAGCTCCTGCAGTCACCACAATCTGGCAAAGTATAAATTGACTTTGTTACCACAAAGTAAAGCTAGGACTATATGAACAATACTGTCAGTAAAAGCAAAAGAAGTGATATAAATGGATATGATAAATGTATTTATGGTTTTAAATGTTTGGTGAGAAAATAAAAAAAAAGGTTTACAGCTCCAAATTGGACTTTTTTATTTCGTTCTGGAAGGCATAACAGATGTGCAGCTTAACAGCAAGCTTTGTATGTGAGCACTACTAGCATTCCCTAATTCTGGCAGCAAGCACCTGGGGGACCGCCTTAACCCATTGATAGGGAACAAGAATAGCAAAAATGTTTTGTTTACTATATTGGATTTTACATCAGCAATCTTATCCATTAGATCTATTCCTATTTCTCTCATCCATGAAAGCAATTTTAAAAATGTCTCCCAAAGTCCAAAATATCTGGTGTATTTAGATTTTGCTGCTCTGTTGGATATATTAATTAGCAGATTTTTTATGTCTTTTTTGGTGTCTTCCCACCAATCAATTGGACTATTATACAAAAATCGCAATTCATGTCTTGCTTCAAGCAGGGCTAAAACTTCTAATCTACAAGCATCATCCTGCAGCAAGGAAATATTCATCTTACAGTAACCCCTTCTGACACTATGTTGTACAACTGCTCTCCCCCTAAAACCACCTTTATTGCCAAATTATCTGAAGTCTTAAGTGGAACAACAGCAACTTCTTTTCCTATCATTCTATCTGACAAAAAACAAAAAATCTATTCTTGTTGATAATGTCCCCTTATAAAAAGTATGGGTAGGGGTAGTGGCTAAGGTTTGATAAACATATTGTATACCTTTCAGTAGACTGGTATCATAGTACACTTTCCTTGTTTTCCTCCCCCAATCCCTAGCAGAGAGTCCACAATTAAATCCACCCCCCACAATATCAGTTTGAATGTATTTAAAAAATGCTCTCTTTTCTTTAACAAAGCCGTCCTATCTGCTTTTGCCTGTGGTACACAGATACTGATTACTCTATATGGGGCACCTAGTATGATTACATACAGAATCAACAAACTGCCTTCGACAGACATCTAAGACTTTCAATACTTCTACATTTTTTACCTGTAAACATAATCTCCAAGCCCGTACACAAGTCTTCACCTATGGACCATACTGATGGACCCCATCTCTATTCTTTTTGTGCTTGGGCAATCTCTGAAATAGTATGCAGTCTAGAATCTTGGGTAAAAAAAATGTTACCTTCTTCTTTCTGTAAGCTGCAAACATCACCTGTCTTTTCATAGTGGACTTTATGCTGTTCACATTAGATGTTATTGTTAAACTTTGCATCATAATTTAATTATGTCTGCAGTACAAATTTCCTATAGCACAAATGATTGTAAAGAAGCATAATTTTTTTTTCTTTCTCTTCCAGTGTTTAGGTTTTTCTCTTTTTGTCATGTCTCCCACCACCTCAGGCTGGAATGATGCAATGGAAAAGACATCAGAGTCTCCCTCATCTCAATGCCCTCTATATCCATCAACACTGCCTAAAAGATCAGAGTTGAGATCCTCTCATTCCCTGCAGTTATTTGAGGGGTTTACGATTTTGGTAAAGCTTTTGATTTGGGCTGGCAGTATAGGCTAGAGGTTAGAGTAATGAACTGTGAATGAGTTTGGTACATCCAGCAGACCAGACCTAGGTTTGATTCTCACAACCTCCACTTGCATATTGTGTGACTCTAACCAAGTCACTTAACTGCCCAGTGCTCCCAGGTCACCCCGGAAAACAGGCACTTGTGCCTGGTGGGCCTTACCTGGTTTCCAAAGACTAAAATAAAATAAATAAATAAAATCTAGTTACTCTCTGTAAGATAGGATTAACTGCTATGTTGAGAGGAGGCATTTCATTTTCCAGTACTACCTTTCCCTCTCTCTTCCTTGGCAGTTTAAAGGGGCAGATGGAGTTGTATCCTCCCTCTCTATATATAAAGACTCTTGTGCAGATGGCTGTTGCTCTGCATCTGCTAAGTTTGTATTACCTGATATGTCCTCTGGTACATTGTCAGGGGTTACACGTGGTTCAGGAAGTATTTTTGGTGGTGTATCTATCAATTGTTTCCCTTCTGGTCTTGTTTTTGTCACCCTCTGGAGCTTTGGATCAGGAGGACCAGGCTGAGCTGCCAATTCTTCAAATCTCAAATGCTCTTTTGTGCCAATGCCACATATACATCTTGCTCACCTCTAACAGCCTGATTCAAGCTATTATGAGATGCCCATACACAAGATCAGAAAGTGTGCCCCTGTTTCTCACACAGGTTGCACTTCATCGATTAAGCACAATTCATACTAATGTACCCCACCTCTCCACATAGTCCACACTTTGGTTTTTTGCAGACATTACTGAAGTGCCCCACATCTCCACATTTATAGCAGGCTTGGGGCTGTCCTGCATAGAATATCACTCCTCTGTCTCTCCCCAAAAAGAAACAGGGAGATGTTTTATTCCCCTCTCATCTTGCTTGAGGGTAAACTTTGTACCTTCACCCTCCATTCCACAAGTGTTACTCATCTAATATGGGCTCTGGATAACCGGTTACAGTACAATGTTGATTTAGCCAATACGTAATATCAGCTACTTTTACACCCTCATTTTGGAATAGGACCGTTATTCTTTTGTATGCTGACTTTGTAAGGGGAATAGCTTAAAAAGGTTTCCAAAAAGCTGAGTTTTTTAACATTTACTAACATACGAACATGTAAAAATGTCAGCAGAAGCAGACCTTACTGTCTGTCGAGTCTGCTCAAATGTGCAGCTAGCTCTTCAACTTGCAGTTGCCCCACCCTCCATAGTCCTCTTCATCACAATCCTCCCACTCTATCTCAATCCCCTTTAAAGCCACCCACCATGTCACAGGACACCACCCCCTTGGGCAGAGCATTTCACCTGTCCACCACCATTTCAGTGAAAAAATGCCTCCTGATTTCCTTCGTGAATCTTCCACCCTCCAAACTCAACTGATGCCCTCTTGTATCCCTCCCTCTTCTAAGCAGGAATATCCCTTCCATATTAACCTTGTTTATACCCTTGAGGTATTTAAATGTCTTTATCATATCTCTCATATCCCTCCTCTCCTTCAGCAAATACATGTTCAGCTCTGCTAATCTCTCCTCAAAGGAATTCCTCTCAAATCCCCGGATCATCTTTGTCACCCTATGCTGCACACCCTCCAACAACTTCATGTCCTTCTTCAGTCATGGGCACCAGTACTGCATGCAACACTCCAAGTGAGGCCTGACCAGAGACTTGTACAGGGGAAGGATCACCTACCTATTCCTGGAGGAGATTCCTCTTGCTAAACACCCTAGCATCCTATTGGCCTTTGCCGCTGCCTTTCTGTACTGAGCCGAGTTGTTCATGCTGCCCATTGTAATCACCCCCAGATCCTTTTCTTCCCCATTATTTTCAGTTGTACCCCTCCCAGCTGATAGCTCCTCCCCTGGTTCTTAGCTCTGAAGTGCAGTACCTTGCACTTCTTGGTGTTGAACCCAAGCTGCCATGTTACCGACCACTCCTGTAGTTTTTTCAAATCCTCCTGCAGCCCCTTCCAGCCTTCAATGTCATCTACCACAGCTCCCATCTTCGTATTGTCCATGAACAGGCTGATCCTACTCTGAACCTCGTGTGAGATATCAGCTATTAATATCCCAACAACACTGGTCCCAGCACTGATTCCTGTGGCACCCCGCTCATTATTTCCCTTGGTGATGAGAACCTCCCCACCACCCTCTACTGCCTTCCATTCAGCCAGTTGATGATCCAATGTATCATCTTTGTTCCCACCCCTATGTATTCCAACTTCCTCCCGGGCCTCCCATGTGGCACAGAATCAAAGGTCTTGCTGAAGTCCAAATACAGGACATTCACCATGTGGTCCCTGTCCAGTTCTCTGGTCTTCCAGTCATAATACTCAATTAGATTTGTCTGGCAGGATCAGCAGGAGACAAACCCATGTTGATAACCATCCAGGAGACCATTGTCCTCCAAGAAGGTCACCAGCTGCTCATTTAGGATTGTCTCCATGAGCTTCCCCAGAAACAGTGTGAGGCTCACTGGCCTGTAGTTGCCCAGCTCATCCCTCAGGCCAAAGTTTGCGAGTGGGCACCACATGTGCCACCCTCCAGTCCTGTGGTACGCATTCTGTGTCCAGGGAGGTATTGAACAGGTTAGTAAGCTGCCCCGCCAGGGTCTCTGCTAACTCCATGAGTACCCTAGGGTGGATGCCATCCAGTCCCGGTGCCTTGTCCACCCTTACTGCCCTCAATCCCTCCAGAACCCTGCCCTCCATAATCCCTATGTCAGTCACCCCCTCCCCTCCACTACTTACCCTACCCCCCCCTTGGGATATCTGCCTCCTTTCTCCTTCATGGACACAGAACACAAGTATTCATTTAATGCCTCTGCCTGTTACCCCCCCCTTCACCCATCCGCCATCCTTCCTAATCCTCACAATCTGGTCTTTGCTCTTCCTTCATTCTCTAATGTATCTGAAGAAGCCCTTTTCTCCTTCCTTAATACCCTGTGTCAGTCGCAGTTCTCTTGAGGCCTTGGCCACTCTGACTAGCCTGGTAACTTCCCTGGACTTCTTTGTATACTCTTCCTTCAAGCACCCCTCCTCCCCTGATCTGTTGAGCTTCCGAAATACCATTCTCTTGGCCCTTACTCCCTCCATAACCTCCTGAGTCAACCAACTGGGCTTCTTTGCCTTTCTCTGCTTGCTCTGCGCCTGTCTCCAAAATCTTTCTAACCCGCAGGATGTTTAAAGCTGATATCATATATGGTATCACCAGGCATATGAATCAGTGCATATATTTCATACTCATAGTTCTTCATGCTGCTTTTAAGTAAAGCTATCCCAACAAAAAGCCTGTCTGATATATCATCCATGTTGCCTCAATATTTGAGGTATTCTGCATTTCATTTAGTCACTGGCTCAGAAGTCAGTCTCACATTTTCAGGAAATAAACAATCCCTTACATCCTTACATTTGTATGCCATACTGATGGCCTGTTCATTTCCCCTTGGACAGGCTCCCTATGCATTGGAGTATCTTTTGCAGGCCCAGACTGCTCAACGTCATGCCCCACGCTCATGGTCTCTACCATATCAGTATTGTTTTTCTCCTGCCCACATTCTCCTACTGCCTTTGTTCCCCTTCAAGTTCTTTTATAATGTTTAATAATGTCCTGTGAGACTGATGCCACAGTATGCAGTACTGGACTACTTTCATGTCCAGTATGCTGCCCAGGCATGATCTGTGACTTAGTTACCATGCTTCCTGAAGGGATAGCCTCATCCTGTTCCTTAACAATCAGAAGCTTAATGACCCCCGCAAGATGTGAAGTAAGTTGGCATCCCCATCTTGTTCTCTCAAGGTTTTTCACCCATCCTGCCTTGAGTAAGGCATCCTGTACTCATCCTAGGGTGACTGATGCCAGGCCCACTGCAGGGCCTGAGAAATCAGTCTGTGTTTAAGACTTGAATGCCTGTGGAGAAAAATCTTCATTTGGGATGGCTGTCCCCTTTTTCCATTCATTGCTGCTTCTCCATTTATCATTACTTTTTTTCCTAGGCTTCCTGTGGCTACCCCTATGGTAAAGGTAATTTGTCCTGCCCCCATGACTCAGTTGTCGACTCAACTACTGGAGTTGGAAACACCCTTCCTTCTTTTGACTGCTTCATTGTACCAAAGATATTTGTACATTCAGGAGCAAATTCCCCCTAAATAGTCAATTTTTGTCCCTTGCAATCTGTTTGTTCCCATACAGAACCACAGCACCATTTCCCTCAGTTTTCTGTGGCTCCAGAGGACTTGCTGTATCCTCCACACATCTCCTGAGAATGCTCGTTCTGTCTCCCAGCTGCCATTCCTTTTTGACACTGCTGGACTCCTTTTGTGGTTGCACTGCTCCGTCCATCCATCCTGGTTTCGGTACCCCTCTGTTGCAACTCCCATTGGAGTTGGTTCCTTCTTCGCTCAAAACACCACCCTTCTTTCTGTAGTAGCTGCTGCAAATCCCTTGTCAAGAGAGCACTAGCCACTCTCTATTCCTCACCATGCATCGCCGATTCTCTGCATGGCTCTGGTAAGCCGTCTTCCATTTCTGCTATATCTGCCATACTTTCCTTAGCCAACACAAAGCCATCATCCATGTTTAATTCATGGTTGGTCTCTCAATTTCCAGAGACCAGAGAGGAGACCGGTTCCCCAACCTCTGCCACATCTATCTTGCTCTCTTCCTCCTGTGGAATGGCCATCGCCGCACTGGGCACAGCACCTACTGCCAAAGAGTAAGGGACATTTTTATTCAAATTCAGAAACATAACATCACAAGAAAAAACTGTGCATAGTACATTAAAACACATTTCAAATAAAAAACAAAACATACTAAAAGGAAAGCAATGGGTAATAAATTCATACCAGTAACAAAATACCATTCCCCTTACAATACATCCAAACATGTTCCACGAAAATGTCAGGAGGTCTAAACCTCACTTTCAGGTTCTTGGCAATGTTGGGAATGCAAGTAATCACAGACACATTGCATAAGAGTAATAAACTTGTTTATTACTACCAAAAAGGATAAAGTCACAGTTGCCCTAAGCAGTTCTTACCAATATGAACCAGGAGCCAGTGCTAAGCATTCCCTATACCTCGAGGTTTCTTTGTGTCTCTTGGGATCTCCGAGGTACAAGACTAGTGTATCACATTATATACCTATGAAAATTACTATGGTTACTGTAAGATAGAAACATTTCTAGTTACAGAGATGAGCTCTATTGGCTAAATTAGAGGAGGCTCCACAGTCCAAGATAACATTATACAATTTTGTAGTAGTCATCAGTTTGTGAAACAAAAGAGTTCTTATACAGAGTCTTACATAACTCAGTGCAGTAGTACAAATCATCAAAAGGTGGCAATGCAGACTTACATATCGTAATTATTCCAAGGATACAGGTGCCTTTGCATCTTACAAGAAATACACAGAAAATACACAGGAGAATATAGCGAGCATAGTGTATTACAACAATATGCATACATATCCTGACATCTACTCTTGCACGGTAGATGCTCTTAGCCCTATATGTTAGTATAACATATGCTTAAGCACTAACTGTCTATGGCGTACTGCTGAGGGTACCAATTAGGGTGCAGAGACTTTGTGTAACATTCCTCCCCCCTTGTTGCCTCCAAGAGCAACACAGGCAAATCCAGGGAAAGGCCAGAAAGCAGTGGTCATTTACAAACCAGACATGCGAGCTTTGTAAAGGGTATGGGCCTTCCCACTTATTGGAGAAGGAATGGGTAGAATATGCAAATTGGAGTACCACTACCTGATCTCCAACCTGCCAATCCACTTCTTGTGTGTGTTTGTCAAACTGTATTTTGGATTGCTGCTGGGCCTTCCCATGCAGTTGGCAGCATACAAGTGTGTGTGTATAAGGTCTTTTCTGAGTTTTTCCACATATTGGTCTACAGACACATGGTCTGCAGTGGGGGTGTGCAGGTCAAACAACAGGTGTTCAGGTACTCTCATCGGTCTTCCAGTTGTCACCTCAAAGGGTGTGAGCTGTATAGTGGCTGAGAGTGTGCCCCTAATTGCCATAAGGAGTAATGGCAGTAGGGAATCCCAGGTTTTGGGATTGTCCTCAATGAATTTGGAAAGCTTTTGATTAATCCATCTGTTGGATCTTTCTGCTTGACCTGAGGATTGGGGGTGGTAAGGTATGCGGAACTTCTGTTGAACTCCACAGAGTTCAAGGGATTCTTTCATCAACTCACCTGTAAAACTGGTTCCTTTGTCAGAGTCTACCTTGAGAGGTAGGCCCCATCTGGAGAAAATCTGTTCCACCAGGATTTTGGCAGTGGTCTTAGCAGTGCATGTCTTAGTGGAGAAAGCTTCAATCCACTTAGAGAAGATATCAGTTACCACAAGAGCATACTTGTTATTTCTGCTGGTGTTGGTCAGAGGGCCAATAAAATCAATCTGTATGGCATTCCAAGGGCCAGAGTGCCATTGTGGTAAGAGTTTGGCATTTTGCTTGGTAGGGATGGGGTTGTTTTGCACACAAATGAGACAATTGTCTATGTACTGTTTAACATCTTTGGTGACACCAGGTCACCAGGTGGTGGTCTTAAGCCTTTGGAGGGTGTTTTCCACTCCCTGGTGTCCACCAGTGGGTGTGTCATGCACTTGGTGCAAGAATTCATATCTGAGGACCACCCACAACTTGGTGGTGGAATCATCTGGTTGGTACCAGATAAGCTTGTCATCTGGTGACAAATGTAACTTATCTTCATGCCTCTGATAGGGGTTGTGTATGGGAAGTTTCTCTTCGGTACTCTTGTCAAGGAATCTGAACACTTCTTTGAGTTCAGTATCAACATGTTGGGCTGCTGAGAGGTCCAGAGGGGGAAAGGGTTCAGGTTTCTTCCTGAGTGCTGCAATTTGTATGGCCACATTGGCCTCTGGATGGTCCATCATCCAGGTGTCCCCCCCTTGGGCCCCTTCCTTGGCAAGGGTGTCTGCTGTGTCATTGAAGGCATGATAGGGGTCATGGAGAGAAAGAGCTTTGACTTTATGCACATAGAGTTTGTATGCAAAGTTTTGTGCCAGTGAATGTATGTATATTACCAATTCCTTGTACTTCACTAGGCTGCCATCAGAGGAGAGGAAGGAGTTCTTCTGTCAGAAAGGAAGAAATTCTGTAAGGGAACAACAAACCCAGTTAGAGTCTGTAAAAATGACAGTATCCTCGGCCCCATGCTGGATAAACTCGAGGGCACAGGCCACTGCTGCCATCTCTGCATACTGTGATGATGCTACACTGCAGCGCTTAGATATTTTAACAGTGTTCCCCTAAGGGTAAATCACTAGAATGCCCATCCCTGTGATTTGTTCTCCCTAATAGTAGGATGCTGAACCATCAGTAAAGACGTGACACAAAGAGGTGTTGTCAAGTATTTGTGGTGTGGCAGGGAGAAAAGGACCTGGATCTGGGAGATCAGGTACCTGCAGTGTACAGTCATGGGGTTCTCCTTGGAAAAGGAGTCCATGAGCCAGCATAAATAGAATTTTTGTTGGGTGTACCTGTATGTCTCTATCCTGGAGAAGAAGTGACCAGTGTGTGAGTCTGGTGTTGGAGAATGACCCATCCTTCACTCTGTCTGAGAGCAGAAAGGTAGTTGGGGTATGGTCGGTGTTGATGATCAGTGGAGAGTATCCAATGATATACAGGAAGTGCTTGACAGCCCAGTAGGTGGCCAGAAGGTTCCTTTCACAAAGGCTGTACTTGTGGTCCACTGGGGTCAAGAGCTGTGATGCATATGCAATAGGTCTCAGGGTGCCATGAACCTTCCGGGCCAACACTGCTGACATGGCAATGTCAGAGGTGGCACATTCCAGATGAAATGGTAGTGCTGGATTGGGGTTGACCAGAGCTGGGGTGGAGGTCAGTGCCTGCTTCCATGACATCACAGCCTGGGTGTGTATATGGCCCCAAGTCCATGGGATGTCCTTTTTGAGTAGCTCATACAGAGGAGCAGCTTTATGAGCAAAATCACAAGTAAAATCTCTTGAATAATTCACCATGCATAGAAACCTTCGAAGAGTTGCCACGCTGGTAGGCAATGGCAAGTCTTGCAATCCCTGTATCTTCTTCCAGGTAGGGCTTCAACCTTGGTCAGTTATTTTCAGACCCAGAAAGAGTATTTCTTTCTGACAAAGTTGTGCTTTTGCTGGATTGCATTTCAGGCCTGATCTCTGGATGAGAGTCAGTAGTTCGTCCAAGAGATCCAGATGTTGTTCCTGTGTGGCTGTTGCCAGCAACAGGTCATCCACATATTGCAAGAGACATTGGGGAGTGGAGAAACTTGAGGGTGTCCATCATGTGCAGATGGAACAGGGACGGGCTATTATGGAATCCTTGTGGCAAGCAAGTCCACGTGTACTGTCTTCCTTCAAAGGTGATGACAAACTTATATTGACTCTTAAGGGCCAAAGGTAATGACCAAAAACCATTGGAAATATCCAGGGCATTGAACTATTTCAGGTCAGGGGTCAAGAGTCATAGCACATCGAGTGCTGATGCCACAGTTAGGGAACAACTGGGGGTGACCTGATTCAGTTTCCTGTAGTCAATAGTAAGTCTCCAGGCACGTGTGAGTTTTTTCATGGGCCACACTGGGGAGTTAGCAGTGGAAACTCAAGTTCTGATTACTCCTTGTTTGAGGAGTGGCTTGATTGTTTCTCTAAGAGAAGGCAAGGCCACAGTTGGAAAAGGGTACTGCCTTTGCCTCTCATGTGCTGGGCCTGGCACTTCGAAGACAGTGTGCATTCTGCTACAGTCATGTTTGTTAATTGCAAACACCTCCAGATGTCATTGCAAAATGGGGAGAAGCTTTGGGAACAGCTCATGACCTTTGAACAAATCTATGACGTCATACTCCTTGTCATTGGCAGAGATTGTCACCACAACATGTGAATCAGGGATCAAAATGGTATGGTATTGACCCTGAATCTGTATCAATAGCATGTTAGCTAGATCTACCATATAGTCGTGTGGTGCAAGGAAATCAATTCCTATGATACTAGGATGATCATGCATTACTATCAGTTGGAAAGTGTGTGAGGCCTTTAGATGGCCTAACTCTACCAGAAGGGGTAGAGAGCGGTATGCGGGTAGCCTAGTACCATCAACTCCCGACATGTTGGTCCTCCATCCGGTGGACCAAGGGGATGTGTCTGGATGTTCATCATGCAATACAGATACAGCTGCACCTGTATCTAACAAGACTACTAGTAGGCATCCTCCGACCTTGGCCTCAGTGCAGAGCCTTCCATTTGTATCCAAGACCAGCTTGTTTACAATCCAGACTGGGGCCTGTAATTGTCAATCTGTACTGCTGGGAGCATGGAGAGGTTGGGCCTGACTCCTGTGAATCATTTCACCATGCTGCACTGATGCTATATAGGGAGGAGCTTCTGGGTTCAGGCCTGTATGGGCCTGAAGGCCTGTACTTCCAGTATCCCCATGACCTGTTTGGGTCTGGCCTCTTGGAACCGGAGCCCAGATCATGGATATAGAGTTGGTAAACTCTTGGTTTTCTGAAGGATGTCGGCTAACCTATCCGTATTGGGGTAGGTAGTTGGCGCTACCTTTTCTCCTACTGCAGGAATCATGTTCCTAAGGAACAGGGTCTTATACTCAATAAGATGTACATCTGCAGCTTCTTGTGCCAGGTGCTTTCCTGCTCGGTAAGCTATCCAAAGTCTCTGGTGGTATGTCGCTGGACTTTACTTTGCATTCTGTTTTACAGGGTATGCAACCATCACTCCTACTACACCTGGGCTGTGAGCAGAAATGAGCTCAGCTGCAACCTCATCAAAGGTGGCGTTCCCATCCTGGCGGATGGCATCAGGGAGTTTGCACCACAAACTAGGATCGATAGTCTGGTGTAGTATGTGGACCTGTTATTCTGCAGTGAAGCTAAGCATCTCACATTTAGAATGCAGCTTTTCTAAGTGACAGCTGAGGCTGTTGGATGGGTTCATCCAATCGATACTGTCAGCTATTTGCTGAACAGATTAGGCCATTTGTAGGGGATAACTGGGTCGATCAGGCAGAGGTAGATTGTCTTGGGTGCCTTCTAGTGCAGCCCAAGCTGCAGCCTCTGTCGCAGTATGAACAATACCATCCTGAGTGCCAGCCTCCTGCAGAAGCTGCCTAATCTGGGTTTTAATAGCCCGTTTACTTCTCTCAGGAAGAGGTGCATTGCCTATTGCAGTTTCAATCATCGTTTCTATCTCTTGCCTATCTTCCACATTAATAATGGCTATTGGTGGTGCCATCAGGACCAGGCATGGGCCTGCTCCCCCCCATCATGGGGGCCACCATGTTGGTGCCTCCCATGATGGGCATCTCAACGTCGATGACGTATGACATGGTGAGGATGGAGTGGGGACCCGCCATATTGTGGATGGCTGGGTGGGGTTTCTGGGCCATAATAAGGGTGTGACTGGGTGTTGTACTGAGAGATGTCATCATCTGATACTTCCCCTTCAGATGACGTGTATAAGGCAGGGTCTATGCCTCCCATCGCCCTAACATGTCCAGCCAGAACCTCCCGCTCATGGCGCAGTTTCACCATCTTGGTTTTGCATTTACCATGACTCACAGTTGCAACATCCATATCAACCTCATCTTGCATTTGCTTCTGCAATACTCTATACACGGCGCTCAGTTCACGATTGTCCCTAGTAGCCACTTTTAAGTCATTACAAACCTAGTTCATCTTGTTCTGTAGCTCTCCCATCTCCTCACTCAACTGAGCATTTGCAGCAGTTAGCAAATCATTCATATGCAATGCCTGTCCCTTATCTTGTCTCAAACTTTCATACTCCTGCTTCAACATACAAAGTTCCTGTTCTCCAGCTTGAGCTGAATGATGCAAAAGTGAATCCTTTTCATTCCGCAGAGTTTGGAGTTCAGACTCCAAGTTCTGCTGCAGTCAAACACATTCCATTTCCTGCAAACCCATCTGTTGCTTAAGAGACGAAATTTACAGATCAAGGGTTCAAAACCTTGCTTCAGAGGCTTCCAGAACAGCATAGAGAGCCACGACAATCAACCCTTTAGCCTGATGCTTATTGGTTGATTACCTCGTCTCTGTGTACTGGGTTGAAATACCCAGTATAGGGTTTTTGGATTGACTTGCGTCCCATGCAAAGTCAGCCCATCCTCCATGGGGGGGGGCTAAGGAAGTTTGAGACACTGAGTCTCAGTTCTGTGCAGATATTTGATATGGTGGCCATTGTGTGGGAGGGAACAAAAAATCAAACTGTGAAAAAGGCACCATGTTATGTATCGATCCACAGCAGGAACACTTTATACACAGTCAGGCTATTGTAAAAGTTGTAGGCTTACAATTCAAAGCTGTAATGGAGTAATTTGAGTTGGCATCGACCACACCCGAAAGGATGACAGCCAGACTTTATAAGTGACTACAAACTGGTTTTAAAATGGGAGAGGTGATATGGGAATGTACACCTACTGTCCCTGGGGAAAGGGAAAAGTTATAGCAACAAGTGAAAACTTAGAAACACCATATATCACCTGCACGCAGTCGCCAATTGTCAGGAGGTCTAAACCTCACTTTCAGGTTCTTGGCAATATTGAGAATGCAAGTAATCACAGACACATTGCACAAGAGTAATAAACTTGTTTATTACTACCAAAAAGGATAAAATCACAGTTGCCCTAAGCAGTTCTTACCAATACGAACTGGGAGCCAGTGCTAAGCATTCCCTGTACCTCGAGGTTTCTTTGTGTCTCTTGGGATCTCCGAGGTACAAGACTAGTGTATCACATTATATACCTATGATAATTACTATGGTTACTGTAAGATAGAAACATTTCTAGTTACAGAGATGAGACCTATTGGCTAAATTGGAGGAGGCTCCACAGTCCAAGATAACATTATACAATGTTGTAGTGGTCATCAGTTTGTGAAACAAAAGAGTTCTTATACAGAGTCTTACGTAACTCAGTGCAGTGGTACAAATCACCAAAAGGTGGCAATGCCGACTTACATATCGTAATTATACCAAGGACACAGGTGCCTTGGCACCTTACAAGAAATACACAGAAAATACATAGGAGAATATATGTATTAGCAAGCAAAGTGTATTACAACAATATCTGTTCATATCCTGACATCTACTCTTGTTCGGAAGATGCCCTTAGCCCTATATGTTAGTATAACATATGCTTAAGCACTAGCTGTCTATGGTGTACCTCTGAGGGTACCAATTAGGGTGCAGGGACCTTGTGTAACAAAAACATGAAAAAAACAAACTAAGAAGGCAAGAGAAAACATCAAAACAGAAAGAAAGCAAAAAAGACTTTTAAAGAAAAAACTTAAAACAGTCAAAACTAACCCACCCAATCAATACCCTCCCAAGCTTGCATACACCATTCTGTTCCATTTTCCCTTTTTTCTAGCAAACACATCGTCTAGTTCAGCCTTTAATTTAAGCAAGAGTTCTGTTAACATAACCTCCTCCCCTGTTAAAATAGTTGGTAAAAAAAAAAAAAAAAAGAACCTCTGACATTCAGTGTCCCAAATCACCCATGTAATACATGCGAATATTACATATATAGTATGGCAGAATAACCATGATCCAGATAATTGACCATATATCTGGGGATCAAATGTCATTTCACAAAAGTAGCTTGTATTCCAAAAAGCATCAAGATAATTCCATAGAGACTTAATATAAAATGACAGTCGAAAAAAATAAATGCTGCATTGTCTCTATACTTTCAGCACATTCCGGCTCTAAACACACTCTGTCCATCATCATTTCGTGTTGAGTTTTTCATGTCCACACAACCATATCATGCCCTCATATTGGGGGGAATCCTGATTTCCAGCATACATTCTAATAATAAAGAACAGTCAACAGAGAGACTTACTAGAAAAAATGGATCCTCAAAGTAGTGTTTCCTTAATATAGTATTATAGAACTGCTTCCTGGTGACCCCTGTAAACCAACTAAGCTACATTTTCTACAACCTAATATAGTTTAAGCAAGTCTGAACATAGGAAGGAAGACTTTTATCCAAAACACTCCACTTCCCCTTCTCCCATGCAGAAAATAAACCTTCCTCCAATAACTACATTGCCCTTGGGCCCACCCCGTCCCTATCACACACTAGGGGCCCAATAATTGTAAAAAAAAAAATTACCAAACAAGAAAATCAAAGGTTGAATCATATTCAGACCACCCTCTTTACAGGGCTTATAGGTATGGTTCCGTTTAAATGGATTTAACCGGCTTCCCCATAAAAGCTGGATAAACAAGCCTAACATCTTTATATGCATCCCAAAAGGTAATGGGAATATGTGAAATGTACAAAAAGGTAAAGTATAAAAGATCTTAATAAATAATGTTCTTCCTAGTCATCTTTCAAGATTTCCATTTCAGCACTTTAAACTAAGCAGATTCAAACGAGATGGTCCAATTTAACTGTACAGAGTCCTGTGTTCCAAAATACACCTCTAGGATCTTAACATCCATTTGAATAACTGGAATGGAAAAATCCGGCACTATAAGGTGCTCCTCCTAACACTAGAGCAGTACTCCTCCCCATATTAATCTTTGTACCTGTACTCTTCTGTGTATCTGAAAATACCTGGAGAGCCCGTACTCCTAAATCTAAATATGCTATGGGTACAAAACAGTCATCTGCATAAGCAGTGATCTTATTATAAACATTCCCACCCTTATGTTTGGACAAATACTAGCATCTACAGTACCTCCAATTTCCTGAGCAAGGAATCCAAACTAAAAACATATAATAGTTGGCTAAGAGGACACCCTTGGAGCACCCCATTAAAGATATGCATTGGGATACCCAAGTGGCCTTTCACCATGGGTCTTACCTGGGTCTTCCTGCATAACAATTTGACTAGACTGATAAAAGCCTCTGGTATCCCACAAAAGTCCAAAATATCCCACAAATAAGCATGTTTTACAGCATCAAAAGCTGTTTCCTGAGCCATAGAAATTACGTATCAATCCAAATTCATATCTAAACCATGATCTACTACTTCCCTTGCAAAAAAGAGATTTTGTGATATGGATCACCCAGGCATTGCACATGTCTGTGCATCCATTATCAGAGTCTTCACAACCCTTGCCAATTGGGATGTCACCAATTTAGTTAATATTTTATAGTCTGATGTCAGCAGGCTAAGAGGGCTCCAATTCTTTATATCAGATCTATCCCCAGATTTGAATAAGAAAAGCATAATCCCTTCTTCCATGCTGTCCCCTAGATTCCACACATGTGGGATGGCTAAAAATACTTCAGGCAAAATAGGTGCCAACTGATTGACAAAAATCTTATAAAAATCATTAGGGATGCCATCACAGCCTGGATCAGTTTTAGGTGACAGTTTTAGTATGGCTTCCCTCACCTCCTCATCTGTAAAAGGCAAAGCCATCCTTTCCTTATCACCAGCCAGTATCTGTGGAAACATTACACCTTCCAGAAAAGGTTCCTGATCCCCCTCCTTTCCTTCCTGACATTTTCTTTGTACATAATCCTGAACTATGTGCTACATAGAAAAAATGCCAGATGCTAAATGACCTGAATCATCCCTTAAAGATGTCATGACCCTTTGACCTACTTTGTCATCCAGAGTGTCATATGGGTTGACCTGTGCCTTAGTCCCATGGGTACAACATTTTTGATTCATGTCCAAAGCATGAACTGCCTCATATTGATAAGCAAACATTTCCTTTTTGGCCATAGACAACTCGGCAGCCAAATCCAAACCTGCATCTCTCATGAGTTTTAATAGTTTCAAATACTTGGCTCTCTGACTAAGATACTTGATATAATTCTGTTTTATCACTCTGCAGGAGAGCTGTTGCAACAAAGCCTTCAAATCTTGTTTGGTATCCTCCCACCATACCATGGGGTTATCATATAAAACCCTTACTTCATGTTGTGTTTCTAGGAGGTGCAACACTTCCTGTTTTATATGGTCCTCTTCTAATAAGGACATGTTAATTCTCCAAAAACCACACCCTATGCAGGACTGCTGACCCTCCGCTAAAACAACTTTAACAGCCAAATGATCTGAAGTTGCTAATGGTACTACAGAAACACCTTTGATTCCTGTTCTCTCAGAAAAAAAAACTAAAATCTATCCTGGAGGACAGAGAACCTTTATGAAAAGTATGCATCTGCATAACCTCTAAAACATCAATAACATTCTGAAGGCCGGAATTACATAGGATACTCTGCAACAAATAATTGTCAGAATAGACTTTTTTCAAAGAGTTCTGGCCAAATTTCCCCCATTCACTAAAAATATAACAAACAGATTAATCGGGTTTTGTATGTCAGTTTGCATCTGTAGCTTCCCCTCTCCCCTGAGACTAGGCTGAAACAAGGCAGAATTTCATAGTCCTCTTTTCCCAGTCAACAAAAAGTAAATAAATAAACAAATAAATAAATAAAAGTTGTCAGCATCAGGATATGGTTTTTACAGCATTGCAACATGGAAAGGCGAGCAACAGAACAGAGAGGCAAAATTTACTGGCAGCTTTTATTCTGGCCCTTTTTCTTCTGAAGTTTCAAAAGCACAGAAACAGTAAGACAAGTGGGAAACAAACTAACTTAAGCAGTTAGGTATTGATATGCTATCATGGCTGAACATGGGGTTCTGGCATTTTTTTTTTTTTTGGCCAGCAGCAATTCAGTGTGGCCACATGCACACAGATGATTTTTTTTTTATATAGTTAAAGTGGTATAGTGTTCAAGCTGGGGAGGTCAGAAGAGTAGTAGTAGTAGTTAGCATGTCAGAGTTTTCTGCTCCACATGGTTTTGGCATCTACTGCATCTTCAGAGTTATTTGGCTGAATGTTCCTACCTCTGCTTTCCTCTGCTATGCCTTGTGGGCAGGCTGTGGGCAAGGTAAATAACTGTATTCTCTAACTGCAAAAATGTACTATAAAACAAAGATAAAATGCTAAAAAAACTGGAAGCACTATACAAATGATATATGCTATAATATGCTATATTCACTGTACATTTATTTTTGTGGGGGGTCTATCAAGAATATAGACAAAATAAAATGAGTGAAAATAAACCATTCAACAATAATCTTACTGATTGTATGGTAGAAGCACCATTGGGAAACAGTAACCACAACACAATAAAGTCTATATCTATGTATGGACAAAAAGTGGAGTTAATAACACCGTGAGTTGAATTATTACAGGAAAAAAACTGGAAAGAGATCAGGAAATGAGTGAGACTTCCATCAGCTACTTCTGTTTGGTATGCTATAACATGGAATTGGATAAACATAACTTTGCAAATGCATCAGAAGCAAATATTAGTTGAGGTGAAAAAAATTATTAATAATTTTGATGCCACAAAATCACTGGGACCAGATGACATGCACCCATAAGTGTTGAAAGAGATTTCTAAAGAGCTATCAACCCCATTCACACATCTTTTCAAAATATTATTTAATGAGTACTTTGTCCCTGAGGACTACTGCGAGGCAACAGTCATCTAATCACTGTCTAAAGCAAATTCTGATCAGAGCTCAAAATGGCTGCTAATGCATTAATCTGACAAGGGATATAGCATTTATGTGTGGATTGGATTGTACTGAATAGTCATGCCATGTTGAGGAGGAAAGAGGAGCAAGGAGAAAGAAATGCTGGGCCTCATTCCTTCCCCGTTCAGGCACTGCAACTTGCATGAATACTCCCCAGCTAGAAAAGTGGTACCAGCCATGCTTCTTCAGACAATCCTGGACGCCTTGCTCAGATACCCCCATGTTGTCACCCTGCAGTGCTGCTCCCTCCTCTGGGCTCACACTCTGCAGTTTTCTGCAAATGTCTTAAGTCTCCTGCTGCAATTATAGCTCCAAACTGCTGCAGGTGAGAGAGATGTTTGCAGAAGAGTGCAGATTGCGAACTGGGAAGAGAAGGCAGTACTGTAGGGTGACAATGTGGGGATGTTGGAGAGAGGCAGGCAGGGTTATCTGAAGCAGCAGGACTGGCACCACCTTTCCAGCTGGGGGGTCATTCAAGCAGGTTGCCACACCTGAAAGGGGGGGAGGAATGAGGGTAAGCCTTTCGTGATACATCTTTGTTAGAAAATATAACGCTAAAATATTAAATTAATATTTCACTCTTAATCAATATTACTAGATAAGGGAAATGCATTAAATTAATGCATGTTATTGATCCTTTTTGTTAACAAAATTAAAGTATGCACAGTTTAAGCCCCTTATAATGGACACATTTGTGTAGGGTCATTTTTTCCATTATAAGTGGCTGTCTGGACAAAGCAAAATGACTAGTAGATGACTTCTTGGCTGACTGATTGAGTGTCCTAGTTTGTTAACACTTATTCTTACCTGGCAGTATTACTGAACTTAGCTGATTATTTGTTTTGCTTATTTGCTGATGCTATTGCTGATAGTATACCCTGTTTTTATTTGTTATATACACTACTGTAGTAATCAAGTTGCCATGACTGGCATATGGGAAAGTCAGCCCAGCATGGTTGGTTGCTCATGGCTCACAACTGTCACCCACAGTTGTTGATGCCATTTAGCATCTACATTTGAAATTTAAAAACTACAACTGTCCTGGCTAAAGAAAAGAAAGCAATAAAATACTAACTAGCCTTCAATTTTCAGCTCAGGGTGCTCCTACTCAGTTCAGTGTTCTGGTCTCTGTGCAGCAACTTGGCAGGTCACATGTGGTGCACTCAGAGTAGTGGTCCATTTCTCAGGTAAGAGAGATAACTACAGTACCTCTAAACTAACTAATGTCACTAAGTCAAAACAAAAAGAATAAACTTTCTCCAACTTTAACAAAGGCTGTAAGGCAGAAAAACAAGCTTTTCACACTTCCCACGGCAATTCAGGATAGCGCATATGATTGCAGATATTTATAGAGATAGTCAACTAATAACCAGAGAAGTTAATGCTTTTTCTGCACTTACATCTCCATTGATTTTCAGCATCTGTTTAAGCACTGTCCTGCCTAAAATTATCATCAGTTTGGAAAGTGTATTGTGTGTGCAGTGTGTAAACTGTTTCCAATTCAAATAGATTCAACCAAATGAATGAATTGTAAGATGACTCTTGGTGAATCAATTCCAAGTTCAGCCTTTTTTTGCTGCAGTTACAGCAGTAAGCAATCACAGTAGACAGTTTCTGTTTGTCAGCAGTGGGTACGAGAGTGTTGGTATGAAAAGAAAAATGACATTTGACTCCTCCTGCTGCTGCTGTTGACTTCTGTTATAATTTTTTTTTCTTTTGTTGAAGGAGTCATTTCCAGCCGGTGAAAAAGGAAATGATTCTGGCAAGATTTCACACAGTGTGGAGCAGCAGAAGATATTATATATGGTATAGTGAGAGGCAGAATGAAAGGATCGGCAGAGAAATTAAATCATACACCACATCTTCAGTTTTGCATTGTTTTTGTTGTCTGTTCTTCCACTTTACAGGAACGTGTTCAGCAACTCAGGGGACTGATCATGAAGGAGAAAAGCAGGGAAGTTGACTGACCAAATGAAAGATATAATAATGGTAGGCAGGACAGTGTTTATACAGCTGTTTTTTTTTATAATTTTCTCTCTTGGGTCTTGTATTAAACTGGATTACCTCTATACAGTGATTTCAAGGATTTGGTCATACATGAAATAACTGTCAATCAGCCAGCCATCCTCCCAATTTTTCTACTTCATGATTAGTCCCCTGATGCAAATGCAAAACTGAAGATGTAGTGTATGATTAAATTTCTCTGTCAGTTCCTTCACTCTGCCTCTTACTGTACCATATATAATTTCTGCGGCTCCACACTCTGTGAAATCTTACCAGAATCATTTCTCTTTTCACTATCTGGAAATGACTCGTCCAATGGAAAAAAAAAAAGTTTTTACAACAGAAGTCCACAGCAGCAGCAGGAGTCAAATGCCATTTTCCTTTTGATGCCAACATTCTCGTACCCACTACTGACAAACAGAAACTGACTAGTGTGGCTACTTGCTGCTGTAATTGCAGCAAGAAAATAGTGAGTGGGGTAAGGAGGAAAAAACCACACTGTACCAGTGTATGATTTAATTTCTCTGTGGATCCCTTCACTCTGCCTCTCACTATATGGTACATAATATCTTACATGGCTCCACACTCTGTGAAATCTTGCCAGAATTGTTTCCATTTTTACTGACTGAAAATGATTCATTCAATGAAAAAAAGTTTTAATACAGAAGTCCATAGCAGCAAGAGCCAAATGTCATTTTTCTTTTGATGCCAATATTCTCAGCAGCACAACTTCATTTTTTTTAGACTTTTAAGACACAGTTCACTGATGGACAGCAGCACTTTATGCTTGCTGAGAGCCTGGCCATGAGTGTGACTGTACTACTGAATGGAGACCTGCCAGTGGAGTTGAATCATAAATGTAGTGTGGTCATTCTGAGAAATGCAAGGGGGGTAAAGAGAAAGCATAATTATTTATGCAGTACTATATCTGATTCAACTCTACTGAGGGGAAATACCGAGCAAACAAAGTGGTGCACGGTTGGAATCCAGCCACAACCACATGTCCCTAGATGATAAGAGAGCTAATTGAGCCTTACTTCTTGCTATTGGAGTACACAACAGGTACTATAAGATTGCCTAATGTTGTACATTTCTTTTACATTATTTTATTTCACAATGTAGTGCAGCTGTTCTGAAAAAAGGGAGGGGGGGTTGAGAGAATGCCATGCCCCCCAGAACCATTTTAAGCAATATGACAGCATCGGTCTAATGCCATGCAGCGGTAAAAAGAGGAACAGGGGAGAGAATTCAAACTATTGGCCAGTCAGCCTTATATTTGTTTTGGGTAAAATATTGGAACCCATAATTAGAAGAATTTATTGAGAACCAACATACACACTTAGGCAAGTTACGCTAAACACAACATGACATTAGAAAAGGGAGGTCATGTCTAACTAACACCATTAGTTTCTTTAAGCTGTACCGGTAGGTCATTAGAGATGTAGCAAATTTAAATTTCACCAGTGAAGTGAATGTAAAGTGGGCACTTCGTGTTGTCATTCTGCTATGCAGAGTGGCACATGTGAGAGGCTCACTTTGCGTTGTAATTATGACTTCATATTGTCATTCCACCTTAATGCGAAGTAAGGCAAAGTGACAACAATATAGGCAGCCCCCCACATATCACATGGCTTACAGTACTGTAAGTCACATGCTTTAGCCAGGCAGGAAGGAAGTGACTCATGCAAGAAGATACTTTCACATTCTCCTTTGCAGAGGTAGAGAGGAGGCAGTTTGTCTTTGTAGTTGTTAGGAGGAGTAGAGAATTCAGAGATCATATAAACCCCACCCAACAGCTTTTTTCAAAGCCATATTGTTATTTAGTGTTTTTTGTACACTTTTTATAGTTCATTTTTTTCTTTCTGTGATTGTGATTTCTTTGTTTTTTACTTTTATAAGTTTTTGTTTGTGTGTGTGTGTGTCTGACTGTGTGTGTACCTGTGTTGTGTGTGTGAGTGTTTCGTGTTGTCATGGTCGACTGTCGACTTGTCGTTACTCAGACAGAGGGAAGGAGGGAGTACTTAAGTTGCTGAAATGACCAAGGACAGGGTGAAAGTCAACGAATGTCTGGGATGGTGCCGGGATCAGTGGGACCACATGGCAGCATGGCTGGCAGGGAAGGAGTGCGGTGGCCAGGTGATGTTGGACCAGTCGAAAATCTTGGGCCCTCCCCCCCTGGAAGCAGCAGCACCACCACCACTTCACCCCCCCATTTGAAGCAGCAGCACCACCACCTTCCCCCTGGAAGCAGCAGCAGCAGCACCACCACCACCAGCAGCAACAGCTCCAGCAGCACCACCTCCACAGCAGGATGTTGCAGAGGTTGAGTATCGCCATGACCAGGCTGCTGCCCGTGCATCTGGCCCTCCCATGCCTGGTCCCCCCACAGCTCCCCAGTTTGGGAGTTCTTTGACTGTGTGTCAGGGGGAACAGCAGCCTGGTATGGTGCTGCATTTGTGGTGTCAAGGTGCACCGTGGCCCCCGGAGGACTGGGGGCCAGCGCACTCACATGATTAATCACCACAAGGTGGAGTGGAATGGCAGGCTGCCACAGAATGAGCCAGGCCTCCACCTGCTGGCCCTTCTGTGGCAGTGGCAGAGGGTGCTGCTGTGCATCACAGCAGCAAGAGGAGGGCCACAGCAGCAGCTGCTCCACCACCAGCACCACCTCCAGCACCACCAACAGCTGTACCACCACCAGTGGACTCCACACTGCCTGTAACTCAGGCCAACCTTGCTGTATTGTGGGCTATGATAGAAGAGAACAACAAGAGGATGAGTTCTGTCCAGCAGCAGTTGGAGCACACAGAACAACACCAATTGCAGATTGTGTCAATGCTCCATCTGCTGCTGGACCAGCAGGGGATCCCATATTAGCTTTTTTTCAACACACCTTCCCCCCATGTTATAATCCATATAAAGAATGTGTACCCTGACATATTTTCAGTGCCTCAGTAATGTTTACTTTCTGTTGTAGAGTGGTTGTAGAAAAGCAGGACTGAGCAGTATAAGTATAATGTGCTAAATTGCATGTGTGCAATCAGTGTTCTTTTCTATGTGCGAACTGCAGATATTGTCCAGCTTCTTGCAAACATGATATGATGACTTGTTGCAGTGTTTATGGTATAAAGAATAAAGATAAGAATATATAACATATATTTTATTCGTACCATCATCAGCAGCGGACTAAGTGATATGATATTTTTTCAGAGGTCTCTGGCCAGATTATACTTTAGTCACACAATGCACACATGACTTTTAGGAGATAGATCATATAGCAACCAAAAATCCTGCTTTTCAATAAACCGTACCCAGCAGACATGAAGTATCGGTGTTGATGAGGCACCCAAAATATTTGACGGATGGTGTAAAGTCAGAAAATATATAAGGTTCAGTTCACTCACTGCCAAATGCCAACACACAGTGCTACCACAGTTCTTCTTTTCATTTTTTGTTCTGGAATAAGTAATGTCTTTCTAGTTTAGACTGGCAGTGGCAGTTTTTTAGCAAGTTGATGTACACCATAACACAACATGGTGCCAATGATTGCACAGTGTGGTGGCAGTGGACTGCAGGAGCTGTTATATATTGTATATATGTCAGTGTCAGTGGCTCAGTAGGTAGCACACTCGCCTCTGAGACCGGGAGATCAGAGGGCTGTGGGTTCAGTTCCCACATCTGGCACTTGGGTTAATATCCCAATACTGACACTGTAGTGCAGCATGAGAGGGGTGCTGCACTTCTGAGGTGCCGTCTTTCAGATGAGACGTTAAACCGAGGTCCCATCTGCCTGGATTGGTGGTAGTTCAGGTAGATGTTAAAGATCCATGGCACTTCATGCTTATCGAAAAGAGTGAGGAATTTCCCCGGTGTCCTGGCCAAATTTCCCTCATTCACTAAAAATACCACCAACAGCTTAATCTGGTTCAAGGTCAGCTGGCATTCATCTGTATCCCCCTCCCCCGGGTCGTGCCTGAAAATAGGCAGGATTTGTCTAGTGCACTTACCCGGTCAACAAAAACTAAATAAATAAATAAATAAAATAAATAAATATATTCTGACTTTAAAATGTCTGTACACCATAACATATGTTGGGTGCCTCAGCAATATTTAATGTCTGTTGGGTATCATTTGTTGAAAAGCATGATTTTTTTGTGCTATTATCTCCACAAAGTCATGTGTGCACTGTAAGTGATTGAGATATACAGTGGCCCGAGACCTATGAAAAAATATTTTATCACTTATTCCGCTGCTGCTGATGGTACAAATAAAATATACGTTATATATTCTTATCTTTATTCTTTACATACTGCAACAAGTCACACCATATATATGTTTGTACGAAGCTGGACAGTGTCTGCACACACAGGAAAGAACACTGACTGGACACATGCAGTTTAGCACAGTATACTTGCACTGCTTAGTCCTATTTTTGGACAAACACTTCACGACAGAAAGTAAATATTACTGAGGCTCCAAAAATATTTATTTTTTGAAATAGACATTAATTTATAATTTATGACTTTATGTGCTCACAACACACAGTCACCAGAGGTTTTGTGCAACCCCAAAATGCAACTGTCTTGTGTCCAGAAAATTCCCCAGTGCTAATGAAGTGAAATGGGAGCGTTACACCAAATGCAAAGTCCCCCAGAATTAATGGCACTCTCAGTAATGTGTGCAGTGCTGACACACAGTCACCAGAATGTTTGTGCATCCCCAAAATGCATCTGTCTTGTGCCCAGAAAATTCCCCAGTGCTGACAAAATAAAATGAGGGTGTAACATGAAATACAAAGTGTCCAGAATTAATGGCACACTCAGTCACTGATTACACCATGGGGTTCAGTTTTTGCACCCACCATCTTAGGCCTACCCCTGTGGAGATTGTCAAGTACCGCCCTTTGCGAGATATTAGCTCTGAGGGCCTGGCAGCAGTGCTTGACCTATCGGAGCTCTCTGGAGTGAGCAATGACCCAGAAGCCTTGGTTTTGGCCTATAATAAGGCCATATCCTCAGTTCTGGATAGCATTGCTCCTGTCTGTGTTCATCCTCTCCCCCTTTGCCCTCAGTCCCTATGGTTTGATGGGACTTTGAGGGAGATGCAGCGACAAGGACAAGCATTAGAGCATTGCTGGTGGAGATCTGCCCTTGATGCCGACCATCTTAGATTGATGGAACATTATCAGGTCTATCATTCCGCAATCTCCAGTAAGAAGGCAGAGTTCCTGTCTGGGGAGATTGCGGCTGCTCAGAACCGACCAGCTCAGCTCTTTTAAACTGTAGACAAACTGTGCAACTCAGCCTGCCTGCAGTTTCGAAGAGCTTTATCACAAGTAGAGTGTGAAGAGCTTGCTCGATTCTTTGTGGCTAAGGTGGCTGACATCAGGGCAGCACTCCAACCTGCATCCTCTATGGGAGAAGCTGTGGATCAGTGCCCAGTCACTGTCCCTAGGCTCTCCTGGAGTTCCTTTGACTGGCCTGAGTTCATTGATGCCATGAGGATTGTCCAGGATATGCACCCTACATGCTGTAGTTTGGATCTGGGCCCAACTTCCCAGATAAAGGGTTGTTGTGATACTATTGGCATGGCTGTAGCACAGATAGTTTGGTGCTCCTTGGAGATGGGTGAGTTTCCTAGCTCCCTGAAGGAGGCGGTGCTGACACACCTCCTGAAGAAAGCTTCTTTGGACCCAGACTGCCATGCTAACTACAGACCAATCTTTAACCTTCCCTTTGTGGGGAATGTGATTGAGAAAGTAGTGGCCATACAACTAGAGAACCATTTGACCATCCATGACATCTATGAACCATTCCAGTCTGGCTTACGAAAGAGGCATAGTACCAAGAAAGCACTGGTCCAGGTGCTCAATGATCGCTTGATGGCAAGGGATTGAAAGAGCCATTCCATCTTGGTCCTTCTCAATCTCTCCTCAGCATTTGACACTGCAGACCATGTGATACTTCTCAAATGTCTGAGGTTCATCAGTGGCTGTCTAGTACAGTCATCAGGTGGTTTAAATCTTTCCTCATGGGCAGAACTCAGAGGGTGGTGTCGGGGATTAAGTCATCTGGACCAGTCTCTTTGTTATGTGGGGTTCCTCAGGGTTCAGTGTTGTCCCCTATGTTGTTCACAGTGTACATGCTGCCCCTTGGAGACATTGTAAGAAGGTATGGACTGAGATTTCACTGCTATGCTGATGATATCCAGCTCTACCTATCTTTTGCACCTGATCAGGATAGAGCTCTGTCAGTATTTAACAACTGCCTCACTGAGATCCAGAACTTGATGAATTCAAGCTGGCTGAGGTTGAACTCGGAGAAGACAGAGGTGATGGTTGTGATCCGGGTAGCCGGATGGGGGGATGGGAGCTGGTTTGCCTTCAGGAATTTTCTGGGTGGCTCCCATCTCCCTACCTCTGAATGGATGCAGAACCTGGGGGCGATTTTTGAAGATGGGCTGACACTGTGTTCGCAGGTGTCAGCAGTCATCAAATCATCCTTTTACCATCTGAGGAACCTCTCTAGGATTAAGCAGCTAGTTCCGTCTGGTGACCTGCCTACATTGATCCATGCCTTTGTGACCTTGCACATTGATTACTGCAATTCCCTGTATCTAGGGCTTCCAGGGGTTTATATCCACCACTTGCAGCTTGTGCAGAATGCTGTGGCCCAGTTATTGATGGGTACTCCCCTTACCTGTCATATTTCTCCGGTGCTGAGTGAACTGCACTGGCTGCCAAAACAGTGGTGGATCACCTTTAAAGTCAGTCTTCTGACTTATAAAGCCCTAAATGGACTGGGCCCAGACTACATGAAAGAGCTCCTGGTACCCTTCTGCCCTAGGCAATCAGTCTGCTTGGCAGCCAAGGGGTTGCTAGAGATTCCGAGGGTTTCTTTAAAATCCTCGGGGACCCATGCTTTTACGTACGTGGCCCCAACCCTTTGGAATTCTCTACCCCGTGGGCTTCAGGAGTACACATCTGTGGAGAAATTTAAATGGGCCTAAAAGACCCATCTATGGTTAATGGCATATCCCTGATGATATTTTATTGTATTTTAGGAACTTAGTATTTATTGTATTTGTGTTTATTCTACTGTTTTAAATTATGTTTTATTGTTACAGCACCTTGGGTTTGGAAAAGCGCGGTACAAATAAAATATTATTATTATTATTAGTCATGTTCACAGTGCTTGCACATAGTCACCAGAATTTTTGTGTCCAGAAAACTCCCCAGTGCTGATGAAGTGAAATGGGAGTGTTACAGGAAATGCTGCTGCTGTTGCAATTACATGTAATGCTGCTGTATATTGACCTTACTGTGATGATGATGTGATGATGCACAGAGTCTTGCCAAACTGTATGAAGGAGGGATAACATGAATGACCATTCAGTATACCGTCACAAATGATGACACTGAAAGAACTGTTGGTTGCCCAAAGTGTGCTGCGATCACCTCAACAATAAGGGTGCCCTTAGTGTATACACCATTAGTAGCCTTGGTGAGTTGATATATTATACATATATGTATGTTCTTTGGGGGAGGTTTGACATAAATATACATGTACACATTGTATTGTTTTCTGCCACAGGTCACATACTGTTGGTGTGCGCATTCCCGTGCTTGAGAAATTGTGGCATTGGAATTGGATATGGAATACTCTCAAACCAATGAAGGTAAGTATTTTTTGGGGGGAGGGAGGAGGGGGGATTATCATATTTGCAAATAGGTCTCATTAATGGTCGATTGTTTGGTTACTTCTTCACAGATTGTATCTGCATCCTTCTCCAGTCCAGTAATGATGGTCATGGCCATCATCGATTCATACGACTTCTACTGCCAGCAAGGGGGGGTATGATGTTGAAGTTCTTAAAATAAGGCAACTATGACATAACAAAGCATCTCAAAGTTTCCTAAAAAAAGAAATGAAGGACTTATTACAGCTTGATTGCAGCAGTAACACATTATGTTTAAGCCGTGGCTGTTCCACCGTGGGTATATGGGCTAATAGAGATAGCAATCTGTGAAGCCACAAGAACACCAAATCATCAGATCACAATTAAATTTAGTACCAGGCTATAAGAAATACACTGAATCAGTGTCCCTGTGTCTTAACTCAAGTTGCATTTTAAAACCACATCTTGTCAAGTCACACGACCTGGGTCAAATTTTTTTCAACACTGGCATGGCTGCAGCTGCAAATTTAGAATACAATGCATGATGTGTTAGGCAAATATTTTGTGACCTACGTATCACCTACTTTACGAATCGTCAGATTTTTTGCACTCATAAGAAAAAGGAACAGATTAAATAAAATTGATATACTTACCAGTATGGAAATGGATATCCCATAGGTTGCTGAACACAGTTATGTTGTACCATTGATACAGACCTTCAGTGAAGGAGAGCCATTTGTTAACCTGTAAAAAAACAAAATAAGTTGACCATATTTGTTTGACCATTGCAGCTCAGAAAAGCAACAGGAAACAAAACACAGAGCTAAAGGAAGTTGAATAGCATGAAAAACATTAGTACACATACTCACCTTATAGTATTCATAGTAAGAAGCCTTGTGCCTCTGGCTGATGGATGTAGTCTCCTGTTCGACTCCCCCTTCCTTGACATGGTCAAGACATGCAATGGAAAACATTGTCAGAATGGTGGTGGTGGTGGTGGGTGGTGGTGGTCATAGCTTAGGCACATGATGACATTCCTGCTCACATCTTCCTGCATCTGATGGTGGTTGCAGTGGCTAACAGCAGTCTTATGGTGGTGGTCAAGGGGGGCACACAAAGTCATTTCCCCAGGTAGCAGTGGCTAACAGCGGTTTCATGGTTGTGGTCCAGGGGTGCACACAGAGACATTCCCTATGGTGGCAGTGGCTAACAACAGTCTTATGGTGGTGGTCTAGGGGGGCACAGAAAGTCATTCCACTGTTGGCAGTGGCTAACAGTGGTTTCATGGTGGTGGTCCCGGGGGGGCACACAAAGTCATTCCCCCTGGTGGCAGTGGCTAACAGCGGTCTTATGGTTGTGGTCCAGGGGGGCACATGGTGACATTCCCTGTAGTGGCAGTGGCTAACAGCAGTCATAAGGTGGTGGTATTGAGGCCAGGATATACAGTAGTATGCTCTGTGTTACAAATGTGATGTGCTATATGGAATTTGAGTCACTCCGAGTGGGACACTGATTTAACTTTATGAAAAAGAAAACGCATCGTACAACAAATGTGACAGCCTTTTAACCACTTAAGTTAAAATCTGCCAACATTAACCTCATCATCCTCCTCATAAAGAAAGCTGCCCTCACAGTCATCTATATCTGAATTCTGATCACTTGGAAATTCTTTCTCCACTGTGTCATTGTCTACATCAGTGGTAGGCCGTTTCATGACGCCATTGCCAGTGCCACCAGGATGGTTTATTTCTACATCAGCAAAACCATGACTAGGCCGGGGTTCGAATACTGAGGTTGCAGTCTGAGCTGGTATGTGCCTCTCATTCATTTTTATGAATGTCAGCAAACTGACATTTGCAGGACAGAGGTTTATAAGACGATCCCGAACCATTGCACCTGTTGAGCTGAATACCCTCTCTACACTTACACTGGAGGGTGGGCATGTCAGGTACTTCAGTGCACTGCAGTCAGCTCTGGCCATTCACTGACCTTTCTATGCCAGTATAAAAGAGGATCATCAGTTATTGGCAGATGCCTGTTTTCAGACAAATATGACTTAACCATTCGCTGTGCTGCACTAACTCCAGTGGTTGATGCATCATCCTGTTCTCCGGAATCATTTATGTCACAAATCCCCACTTGGGACAAAGCCTCCCAAAGTGGGTTAGTGCCAACCTGTACCCCATGAACCAAGTGCACCAGTTGCCCACTGAAATTTTTTACTTGTTCAGGCCTGCCCTCCAGTACTGAGGCAATTCCAAGTTTATATCGTGAGTCCAGCATTGTTGCTATTGCAAAGTTGTCACAAGGCTGAATGCTCAAGATGTGATGATTCTGGTCAAATAATGTCAGCATGTGTTTCAGCAACACACTGCTAGCACTGTCTCTGGCAACATCAAGGCTATGCTGTACATTCACCAATGTCTGCCTCAGCACCTGCAGCAGTGGAATTGATTGGCTAATGGAGGCAGACTCACCACTCACTGCCTGTGTGGCATGTTCAAAAGACCTCAGAATTGTTATTACAAAGTCCATGAGGTGCCACTGTTCAGTCATCATAGACATGGAGGCCCTGGAACTGTCACAGCTAGTGTACATGACAAGATATTCTGAGATGGCTTTGTATTGTTCATACAACCTTTCCGCCATGTATAAAGTGGAGTTTCACCGGGTGACAACTTCCAGCTTCAAGCATGCTGCAGGAGGCAGTTTCGGATCTGCAACTGCCGAAGTTGGTCACGGGCCTTTGGAGAGCGTGAAAAGTGAGAACAGATACGACGTACAACTGTCAGCATTTCCTTTATATCAGGTGCTGCAGAAACTCCTGCACCACAAGATTTAAACAGTGGTCCATGCATGGAACCCAAACAAAGCCACCATTCATGATGCATTTAACCAAATTTGACCCATTGTCACTTGCTATTTCAATTTCAGTCAGTACCAAGTCCAGTATGTTTTCAGCAGTGTGTGAACAGGTCATATTGCGCGTAGCAATTGTTGCATGCTGTCGAATTCCTGGAAGATTGCTACCACGACACTACACCTTACTACACTGATTATTCACACTACCAACAGCACAAACAACACCCAGCACCTACGCCCAATGTGCAGTTATACACAAATATGAACTCCCCGCTGTTTTGCCACTTGTCCACATATCCATATTTAAATGTATTAATGGAGAGAAGGAATGTTGAAGGACATGTCTTACAGAGTTGGACACAGTACAGTACAACTCAGGAACAGCACAGGAGGAAAAGTATGTCCTGGACGGGACTTTCCATTTTGGACAGGCACATGCTGCCAACCACTGGAACCCAGCATTCTCCATGGAGGAGAAGGGCAAAAGATCAATTGCCAGCATTTCAGCTACAGCAGCATTAAGTTCACGTGACACTGTATGATTGGGTGGGTACTTTAGCTTATGCACAAAAACACTCTGTAACGTGGGCTGGCAAACATTTTACATGGGGAGTGATGAGAAATGGTTCTGCTCTGTGAAGGGCAGGGGGTGCAGTGTGGATGTGTGATGAAGATGGTTGCAGAGATGATGAAAAATCCATAAATGAAGTTATTTCCCAGATTTATGAACAGGGATTGATGTATCACTTGCACAAGACATACTGCATTCATCACCACCACCACCACCAAAACTGCTACTCTCCCCACCACTGGACAAGATTTCAAAATCATTATGCTGCTCCACCTCATCATGCCTGTAGTAATCCTCTGCTGTTATTTCATTGCTACTACACACATTTAATTTCCTATATGATCTTACAGTCATGAAGGGGATAACATGCTCATTATATTTGATGACAAGGGTGAATGCCCCACTGTGGTATTAGCTGCTATCTTGTGCTGGGTCCACAGTGCCATATGCCTGTTCTTAAGATGTGTATGCTGTCTTCCTGTGCCCAGATGGCTCCGCTTTTTACCTCACCTCACACGTGCATGGCAAACCTGGTAGATTACAACTGACTCATCATTTGCATCTTGCACAAAAAAATCCTAAACAAGGGATTGGGATCCCTTACTTTTACAATGTCCCTGATGCTGCTTATTGGACTCCATTTTTTTAAACCCTGAAGTGGGGGGTGTGCTACATGATTTTTCTGGCAGGACACACTTGGACTGCAACTGACCACCACGACTACCTATCACTATTACTGGGTCATCATCATAATCATCATCATCATCAACTGAAACTGGTAAATCACAAATTTTTACCGGGGGGGTTAATGCAAACAGACCCAGACACAGCCACCTTGAATTTCCTTTACTCCAGTTCCCAACAGTGGTCACTGACATCATCATCATATTCACCAGCATCTTCTGCTTGGATGCTGGCATGTGGACTGCATGTTGCAATCAGAGCAACATCAGCATCATCAGATTCATCATCAACACCACCATCACCCGATATTTTTTTACCATACTGTGAATCATTGCATGGCAAATGCATGACCTAAACTGCGGTGAAATAAATGTGACATTGTGTGTTATCATTGCCATGATGATCAGAATCCTCATGTTCAGTTACCAATAGGATGTTACTAGGGAGTATGACATCATCTACACTGTCACTCATTGCTTTACACTCAACTATTTTTTGGACACGGTCAACTGGTCAGAAGTGGAACTTGAGGAAGCAATACTCATACCACCAGCAACTGCACTAACACAACCAGCTGAGACAACATCATCTCCTCCAGCTATGAGTGAAGCTACCCATTTCACTGTAAAAAACATTGAAGGAGAAATACCTTTCCTTACATCAGCAATGCACTTCTGCGACTGCGTACTACCATGCCCACAGACAGTCTTACCACTGGCAGCAGTGCCATGGCGAGAAACAGCTTTGCTTGCACATCTCTTTGCAGGCATTTTGGGGGATCAACAAGAATATTCTAAGCAAATTTAGATTTTGAAATGTTCACTCTGGGCCGCTGGATGTGAAGCCGGAAAAAACAACTGTGACTTCAACAAGAGATACAGACGTAAAGTCACAACAAGTTCAACAACACCTTAACTAACCATTAGTGCTCAAGTCACAATATAATCTGGAAAATAGTATGTTTTGCTGGTTGGGGGAGGACTGTGACTGCAGATTACAGTAACAGTGCAAAACCAAGATACCACAATGGCAGTACAAAATCATGCTGGTGCAGTGAATAGCAGGTTCACACTGCTGCAATTACAGTACACTGTGACACAGTAAAAGGTGTATTATTTGATGTCACACACCACACACACACACACACAAACTTTGTCTAAGCAAATTGAAAGCTTCAGTAATATACCACATATTTTAAACAACCTGAAATTATGCACTGCTGCACCAGGTCCACAACACAATCAGCAAAACAATTTTAACAATTACTGAAAATATTACTGTGTGTACATTAACACAGTTATACAAGAAAAATATAACCAAAAAACAAAGAACTCCCTATTTCTCCAACTTAAATCTACCTACACCACAGATATGCCTCTCCCCCAAAGCACACTTCCACTGTTTGTCAGTGCACGTACTCAATGTTGTACATTAACATTCAAAATCCAAACACAAACAATAAACACTCAATGATATGAGCACAGGAGGGTTTCCTACAACTGATGCACAAAAAGTTTGTGCAAAAAAGTACTCAAAAAGGCTTTTTTTAACAGATTTTAGAAGGTTTGAATCACAAAGAGCTCTCAGAGCAAACTGTCTCCTACAGCTACTTACACATACTATCCTGAGATGAGGTTGTGCAGAACAATCTAGAGCCCATGTGACCTGCAATACCATGAATCACTGCAAAATGTGCCTTTGGAGTTCACCAACAAGGCGAAGTGATGCGAAGTACATTGATTTCAATGTACATCACCTTAAAATTAGTGAAGTAGTTTTTTGGAGAAGGCAGAATAACACAAAGTCATTGCTTTCAATAGGCTACGCATTCCTCATTATGATGTGAAGTACTCCAAGTCGTGTTGCGAAATACTTCGCGAATTCCGCATTACTCCACGAATCACTTTGTGGAGTGAATTGGGGCCACTTTGCCCACCACTATAGGTCATAAATTGCATACTGGGAAATCAGCAGACATAGTGTATTTAGAATAGATTAGGGCATTTAATACTGACACCCACAAAGACCTAATGGATACATTATTAAAACTTGGCATACAGTGAAGCCCGCCAGGATGAAGCAGTGTCACAGGTTTCCTGCATGTCAAAAGGGATTAACTCCCATTGAAACTGCATTGCTTGCTGCGGTAACTCTAGTTCAGAATTCTGCAGAATTGGGCTTCACCCTGATGGGCTTCACTGTACATGGTAGAATAGCTCATTGAAGTAACATAAGCTTATTAGAAAGGAGGCAAAGAGTAAGAATAAATGGTATACACTCTGGGTCAGGCATTGTGGTAAGTGGTGGGCCTCGGGGATCAGAGCTGGGACATACACTTTTCAACATATATACCAACAGTATACAGCTAGAAAGGGTCTGGATAACAATATTGGCTAAGGATACCAGATTGTGATGACAGTTGACAATGATAATGATGTGGCCATATACCACAAGAACAACTTAATACAGCCTACTAGGAAACTGGACCCATACAGCTAAAATGGCATTTAATATCAGCATATGTGTGGTTATCCTTTTCAGACACAAGAACAGAGGGGCTTCATATGGTATACATTAAATGTTACAAGGCCAAAAGAGTCAGACAGTGAAATGGCCCTAGGGTTTTAGTCTCTAGTAAACTTAAATCTTTTGAGCACTGTGGAGAGGTCATTACCAAATGCAATATTATTATCCATTGCATAAAGAGAAACATCATGAGTAGTGAAAAATAAATAATGTTTAGTTTGTTTAAGGCATTTGTAATGACTCATATGGAATACAGACAACAATTTGGGGCACCATACAATGCAAGAGATAATAATAGATTGGAGAAGGTACAGAGATGTTATACAAGGGTCTTTTCAAGGATGAGAAAACTATCATAGGAGAGGGCTAGTAGAGCTCCAATAGTTCACCCTGCAATATAGGAGAATGATTTTGGAGGGGGGGGGGGACTTGATATTGGTATTTAAAGCAAATAGTGATGGTGAACCCCAGAGCTATTTGGGATTAAAATCCACAATGAATATAACTGTCACACAGTCATCAGTTTATGAGAGAGCAATTCAAGACAGGAAAAAGATGGGTGGTTCAGAGAATAGACTCTGTATGGAATAATCTGCCAACCTCAGTTAAGGAAAGCACTTCAATAACTGTGTTCAAAAGGGGATTAGATATCTATATGAGAGGAAGTGGGATCTCAAGTTACAAACTCTGATAAGAGGCAAGCAATTAACAAGGGCAATAAGCCTACAGTTTTCTGTTAAATCCTATGATCCTATATCCCAAAAGATACTAACTTCCAAACTCTAGAGACAAAGGATCAAGTACTGTATTTGCACACTAACCTAGTCTGGGATTAATGCAGGCAAAGTAACAGATGTGTACAGGCAATTCCTGTGCTCACCCAAATGTTTCAATGAGGAATAGTAAGGCTGGGAGCACTCTTATAGACTGGAGAAAGAATGTAAAATCCAAAGATCTTGGCAAGCTACTGCTGTAATCGTATTTTGATTCACATGAGGTGCACAGAAGAGTGAAGCAAAATAAAATTATTGCTGTAACATGCCTAGATTTCTGTATTGTAAATTCTTTCCCTCATCAACAAGAATTAATAGGGATTAAAAAAGACACTGAAATGAGTTGACTCGTAATGCATAAGCAAACCATTTATTTTAAGGCAGCCTCTGAGTGAACCGCCTGTATAAGTTTCCAGTGATGAATGGGCATGAGGAAAATAAAAATTAGCTAGTGAGCTTCTTGGCACAGTGGCAGAGCTGTCACTCATGATGCCAGTGATCTGGCTTTAGTAATCAACCTGGGAAGTCAGAGGCCAGTAGCGAGGGGAGGATTAAAAATTCAAGTGTAGGCTCATCTCATCCGGGGATGGGGGCAATAGGCTTCTCTGTGAAATAGCCACCTGTGTGACAACAGATGTAAGTGCAGTTGGAGCTATCCATGGGATGGAAGACACTATCTGGCATTCTGTGTAGCACATATCTTCATACACGTACACACATGGTGACCTTGCAACCTTGAGCATACAGAATGAGGTCAGCACTCACAGACCATATTGGCCTGGCTATCCTTCTTCCTTCATACATTGTAAATGGACCAAGGGGTGCTACCTGAAGCCCCCCTAATAGAATCCACCACATGGTAGGTATGCCACAAGAACCCATTGAAAGGTAGTGATAATATCCAGAAAAGTGTCTAGATGAAGCTGGAAGGTGGCTACTACTAATGTGGGCTGCACCAGTATCAGGGCTACAAACAGAATATAAAAGGGATTTGGTGAGTGGTAGCTGGGTGAGGAGAGTGGCCTGAGGGGCCAACAACATTTTCCCTATCAAGGTTGAAGTGGTAATTTATCCATGGCTACATCCATGAATGGGTTATTCTGTAGGGCTGTATGAACATCTAAAGGTTCTACTTTGTGAACTTTATGATTTGAACCCCACAATGTTCTACCAAGTTCTACCTGGTTCTACCAGGGAGAACTGGTAGAATCAGGTTTAACTTTTTTTAGAGCACAAATATATAGACTAGACTAGAGCCTGTGTGGCTGGCTGTTTGTGTTTGTCTCTGTCAGTAGTTTAGTTTTTGTGGATTGTCATGAATTTCTGCTTGGAGGAACTGGACCATTCTTGGATATAACATCTATGAACATTTCCTGGACTAAGAAACTGCAAAACATCACCACCAGGTATTGGCATTCTCATCATAAATCAACTTTTTTGGAAGCCATCAAAAGCAAAAGTAAGGTCAGTAAATCTGTTATACAAGCTCTGAGTTGTGTAGTGCTGCACTGAATCCACATTTCTGTCTGACTTGTTCTTAAAGGATGTGCACTTGTCTTTGAGGTCTATTCACAATCATTTTGGAGAACAAAGGGAAGATACTAACAAAGTATTTTTACATCCTGCATATGCCCCAGGCCAATGTTCATCACCTTCAGGAATTTAACACCTTCAGGAATTTAACACATTCTGGGTCTTTCATCTACAGTATCAACAGTTTTCTGGTCCCCAGTAGTTCACCATTTCCTGTGGATTTGTTTACTTTTCATCAATCATGTGGCACCTCTGAGAACATGGCTATTATATATTGTGCTCTGCAATATCACAGGGCAAATGCAGACCAGCAAGGACAAGAGGACTAGATGCCTTACAACAAAACTAGTCTGCAAAATGATTAACGCGTACCTTCTCAGTATACTACTTATGCTACTTCTGATATCTGGAAACATTCATCCTAACCCGGGGCCTACCAGCCTGGTGCCCCATGCCACAAAAAGGTGGGAAAGGTCCCTCACATTAGCCTCAATCAGTGTCTGCAGCCTCCTTAACAAACTTGACATCTTGCAAACCTGGATCCAGCAACATAGCCCTGATGTACTCTCTGTTGTTGAAACATGGCTTAACCCCAAGATACCAGATGCTGTAGTCACCATCCCTAGATACTCCACATTCAGGCAGGACAGGGTTTCCAAATGAGGTGGGGGCTGTGCCATCTATCTGAGGAATTCTTATCTGGGTCAAGTCTTCCCTTTCTCAAACCCTAAACCACCCTCGCAGGTTCTCGCTATTAAAGTCCTGCTAGGGGCACACAATGAGGAGATCACCATTGCCTTTCTGTACCTACCCCCTAATGATCAGTCCAATGGATTTATGAGCATATTGGAAAGCCTACAGGGATTACACCATATCTCTGAACTCATAGTACTAGGCGACTTCAACATAAATTGGCTATCTCTGGAGGACAGAAACTACAAGGATGCTGTCATGGCACAGAACCTCACCAAGCTTCTTACCACCCCCACCAGATGCAACTATAGGACAGGATCGCACACACTTCTGGACTGGACCCTTACTAATCACCCTGAATGAATCTCAGAAATCTCAGTGCTCCCTGATGGGATCAGTGAAAACTCACTGGTCACATGTACCTGGACAAACAAATTCATTAAGCCCCCTCCTAAAATAATCCACACCAGAGTGTTAAAGCAGGGGTACCTTAAGCTACTAAAGACACACCTAAGCTGCCTGGACTGGACACCAATCAGCTCCATCATTAATGTAAACCAAATCTTAGATCTTTTCATCAGCCATTTCACTGCGACCTGCAATATCTTTGCACCTATCAAAAAGCTAAAGGTCAGGGGCAGAGCTAACCCTTGGATAATCCCTGATCTAATCACTTTACTCAAACATAGGGACCATTTCTGGCACTATGCCCGTACAACATCTAAACCTGGGGATATTCATAAATATAAAACTGCCAGAAATGAGTGCACACGAGCAGTTAGGAGTGCCAAAAGCAAATACTTCAAGGAAGCTCTCTTCAACTCCTGGGGTGATGGAAAACATTTTTGGAGTAACTTGAAAGACCTTACAGGCAAGGACCCTAAGTCACCACCCACGATGCTCAGCATAAATGGAACACAAACATCTGGCCTGTACACAATCACCAACACCTTTAACAATGCATTCTCCAACTTGGATAGTGTCCTCCATTCTAATTTCTTCGATGCCCCCTCTGGCAGTAACCCTCCTGCCACTGCTCCTCTCCTACATCCTGCCCCACAATTTTACTTCAAGGAGATCCCAGTACATGAAGCCAGAATCTATATTCAGAAGGCCATTCGCAATGCAGACTACAGCGGTGACTCCCTTGACCTGAAGTTGTTAGCGCTTGTCCTTGAAGAAGTCCTTGAAAGCCTGACAAAGATCCTCAACCTAACATTAAGGATGTCCCAGTTCCCATCTCACTGGAAACAGGTGACCATTACACTGGTACACAAAAGTGGAGACAAATCACTGCACTCCAACTACAGACCTATTTCCATCCTTCTTCCATTGTCTAAGACCCTGGAGTGCATCATCTCAGACCAACTAGTCGAGTACCTGGGAAAATATGACATCCAGTGTCCTGAGCAACATGGTTTCTGACAAGGGCACAGTACCACCACTGCACAATTAGAATTCACAGGCTTCATCCATGCCACGCTCGATCAAGGAAACTGTGTAGGGGCAGTATTCATTGACCTTATGAAAGCCTTTGATAGTGTGAACCACACACTCCTACTCAAGCAATTATCAAACATTGGGTTCTCCAATGAAGCGCTGCTGTAGTTTTTAAGCTACCTTGGGGACAGGGTCCAGTGGGTTAAGATTGCCAGTGTCACCTCGGAGGAAAAGCCAGTCCTTTCAGGGGTCCCACAGGGGTTCATCCTGGGGCCACTACTCTTCAGCCTCTTCCTCAATGACCTTCCCAGTGTCTGCCACCAGAAATTACTGCTCTACACCGACGATGCAGTCATATTCACCAACCATCAAAACAAAGAGCTCCTCTAGAAACAATTACAGCTTGAATTCATGGGCATCGAAGAATGGTTCAAGTCACACAAACTGGTCATGAACTACAGCAAAACAAAGGTTATGACCTTCTACAATGCCAGGAGTAAGTACAAATCCTGTGACCTCACCATCCTAAACCAAACAGGGACCTTACTTGAACACTTTCCTGATTTTAAATACCTAGGTGTTACATTGGACAGCTCAGTCTTCTACCATCGGCACATAGATTCTGTTGCCAAAGCCACCAACATATGTACCCTCTTTAATAAATCATGGGAGGATGGGGTGGTACCTGAGGACTGGAGGAGGGCAGATATGATTCCTCTTCACAAAAGTGGGAGCAGGGCAGAAGCAGAGAACTACAGACCTGTTAGTTTAACCTCAGTGATAGGAAAATGATGGAATCACTTCTGAAGGAAAGAATTGTCAAGTACCTAGAGGCCAGAGGGCACAGGACCCAAGGCAGCATGGATTCACAGCAGGAAGGTCATGCCAGATGAATCTAATAGATTTCTTTGACTGGGTGACCAAAGTAGTAGATCAGGGAGGGGCTGTGGACATGGCCTACCTGAACTTTAGCAGGCATTTGACTCAGTCCACACAAAAGATTAATATACAAGTTAGCCAGCCTGGAGTGGGTCCCAAGATGATAGCCTAGGTAAAAAATTGGCTGGAGAATAGGACACAGAGGTAATAGTAAATGGAGTCCACTCTGAAGAAAGTGGGGTTACTAGTGGGGTACCACAGGGTTCAGTATTAGGACTGGTCCTCTTCAATGTCTTTATAAGCGACATTGCAGAGGGACTGGAAGGAAAAGTATGTCTCTTTGCAGATGACACAAAGATCTGCAACAGAGTTGATGTACAAGGTGGGATGGAAAGGATGAAAAGGGACTTGGCAAGGTTAGAGAAATAGTCAAATGTATGGCAGCTTAGATTCAATACTAAGAAGTGCAAGGAAATGCACCTGGGAAACAAAAACCAAGGGGAAGAGTACACAATGGGGGGTGAGGTACTAACAACAACAAAATAGGAAAGTGACTGGGGGTAGTCATATCAGATGACTTAAAGGTGGGCAAGCAATGTGTGAGAGGGCAGTAAGGAGGGCTGGGGGGATACTGGGATGCATAGGGAGAGACATCGCCAGTAGAAAACAGGAAGTTGTTATCCCTCTGTACAGGCAGCTGGTGAGACCCCATCTGGAGTACTGTGTGCAGTTCTGGAGACCCAATCTCCGCAAGGACATAGACAAGATGGAAGCTGTCCAGAGGAGGGCAACTAAAATGGTGCAGGGTCTGCACCAGAAGACATATGGAGAGAGACTAAAGGAGCTTAATATGTATCACCTCGAGGAAAGGAGAGAGAGGGGGGGACATGATAGAAACATTCAAGTACCTCAAGGGAATCAACAAAGTCCAAGAGGGTAGCATCTTTCAAAAAAAGAGGTGTGCAAGAACAAGGGGCACAATTTGAAGATAGAGGCGGCTCAGAGGTAATGTAAGGAAGTATTTTTCCACAGAGGTGGTTGTGGATGCATGGAGCGGCCTTCCGGAGGAGGTTGTGGAGTCAAAAACAGTGGTTGAATTCAAGCATGCATGGGACAGTCATAAGGCAATTCTAGGGGTTGGGGGTAGAAAGAAGTAGGCTGCTGGTTAACTAGAATCTGCAGCTTATCCATTAGGTAGGGAAATGGGCAGACTGGGTGGGCCAAGCGGTCCTTATCTGCCGTCAAATTCTATATTTCTATGTTTCTGTGTTTCTATGTATAGGCCTGCTCTATAGGCACAAACACTGCATGACTCCTGACACTCTCCGGTTGGCTATCAACAGCTCTGTCACCTCCCTCATTGATTACGGGCTAGCAATCTATGGTGCTGCCTCCGCCTCTGCCCTCCACAGAATTACAGTTGCACTCAACAAAGCATGCAGGCTGCTAATTGGGGCTGACCAACTTAATCACACTTGTGACCTGTACACTCAGGCAGGATGGCTTCCTCTCATCAGCCAGATACAGTATCAGACCTGCCTCTTGGCCAAAAAAGTGCTCCTCGGGGTCATGCCCCAGGGCATTGAAAAGCTCCTCATTGACCACCACAGCACCCAGTGAATGAGAAGTTCACAACAACTAACCTTCCTTGTCCCCAGATGCCAGACTACCATGGGCCAGAGGGCCTTTGCCCACAGAGCACAACAGTGGTACAATACTCTCAACAAAGAAACTCTTACTGCTGCTGTTCTTGGCCCTTTTAAGAGACAACTCTGACTTCATCTCATTTCCAACTAGTCATTGTGACTGCCTCGCCTAATCAGGGGCCCACTGCTAACTGCCCTCCACTTCAGTCTTGACAGCTACCTCTCCCTGCCTTGTCCCCTTTCTACCTGCCTCACCTGCCCACCCCCTTGCCCCCTCTCCCTTTCCTCACCTGGGCATTTTCTGACTTTTATCCTTCCCCTCCCTCCCCTTTAGAGCTCTTACCTCACCCTCTACCCTCCGACAATGGCCTTCCTGCCTGCATACACCCCATCTCACCTGCAGCGCTTATTTCTAAAATTGCCCCTGGCTGGTATGTCATGCTACCTAACATTTGGCACATTTTGAATTATTGGAATTTCCTAAGCCTCAGTCTCTTGCTTCTTTTTATTGTGTAACTATGTATTATTATGTTGACCTTTGTATGTTTGTATGTATACCCCCATTCCTTCAACATGGAACCTTTGTAAACGAGCAGTTCCTGCTCAAAGATATTTGTAATCCTAGATTTAAATAAAATAAAAATAAAATAAACAAAAGTGCTCCCCCCAACTGATAGCTGATTACCGGCCAAAGTACAATTAAATTCCCTGGTGTCTAGTACCCCCCCAATCACTAGCCAATCACCAGACCAATCATAATTATTAAATTCCTTGGTGTCTTGAGTCACTCCCACACTGATAGCTGATTGTCAGCCCAATATATAATTAAATTCCCTGGCATCTAGTGATCTCCCCATTGATCAATGACTGATGTACAATTATATTCCCTGGTGTCAAGTTACCCCCCAACCTGCTTCCCCCCCCAACTCTGAGCGGGTGATCAGCACAGCCTTCCTTCTCCTCCATGTCAGCCACCTTACTGATCTGTTAATGAATGAATGTGTGCTTGTACAAGCATGAGCTCGTTCACTGACAGGCCACCAGCTCGTACCCATTATTTGATCTCTTTGAGCTCTGTTGGTGGCACAGACAGGAGCAAAGGGTTGTTCTGGTCACCAACAATGTGGGCTGGATAAGGAAGGGCCCTGTGGACCTGAAGGGGTCCACAACACCCTTCCCCCATCACCCCATCACACTGACTCCACTGGCAACTGAAGTAACCCTTTGGTCCTGTCTGGACCCCTGACAGAGATCAAAGAGTTCAATGAACAGGCATGAGCTGGCAATGAATGAGTACATGCTTGCACAAGTACAAGCTCATTCATTCATTGAAAGCTCAGTCAGGTGGCCAGCGTAGTGGAGAGGGAGGGCTGTGCCGTTCTCCCTACTTGGGCTGGGGTGGGGGGAGCAGGTGGGGTAGGCAACCTGCTGGGGTGTAATTCACTAAACACCAGGAATTAATTAATGTACATCAGGCTGGTGATCGTCGGGGGAGTGGACCACTAGACACCAAGGAATATAATAATTGTACATAAACTGGTGATTAGCAGGGGGGAAGCACTAGATATCAGTGAATTTAATTATAAACTGGGCCAGTGACTGGCTATTGGTGGGAGGAGAGGTGATGAGCAAACCAAAGTTAGAAAAAGCAACAAAAAGTTTTTGGATGTTCTTGACCCTGCGAACAACTGGGGTTTGACCTTTTTTATATTAAGGTTGAACCGAACTTGCAGCCCTATTATTCTGTAACCACTAGTTGTAGCATTCAAAACCAAAGCTGGCATAATTGAAGGGAAACTACCAGCAATACTAGATGTAAAAGCAGGAGCATCAAGGGCTTGAATGCAAGAGAAGAGAACCAGAATGACAGATCCAGTTATTAGATACATGGACTGACTTATGATAGGAGGGGGCAGGATCCTGAGATGAGGCAGAGAACAGTACTAATGGCCTCCCACAACTTGTAAGAATCACTGACCAAAAAGATGGTGCGCAACTTCAAGTGTGTGAGGACTATTGCTGGATGTTCAAGTGCTGCAGCTTCCATGGTACAGGAGGGTAGGAGAAGGGAAGTAAGGCAGGCTAGCAGAAAGGTAGTAGTGACTCTATTATGAGTTACATTTGCACAAAGGATAGTGGTAGGGACACAGAAGTCATGTAAACTGCTTGCTAACCTGCCTACATAGTGCATGTGTTGCAGACATAATGATAAGGGTGGACAAGCTTGTGTCAGAGTGGAAAGAGGACCTGATCATCAGTTACTGTTATTATATCAGTTGTAGCTTTTGAAACACTCACTGTTTCTACTGTACTGAATTTCAGATGGTATTTATTTCACCTTCTGACTTACTGAAGACTGTGATTAACCTAAAAATAATGTATAATCTGATTATAAACACATACACACAATTACCGACTGCAAATGCACAGCAGATCATCTACATAAGGCTTTCGTAGAAGTGATCAATTTGCTTACAGTAATACACTCCATGCCAGCAAACAGGGTAGATGGGATCGCTAAAGTTATACATACAGTAACATCACTGTGCTATGCTATGCACCATCCCATATACACACCTGACAGCAAGTGCAAGGCCCTCATGTCATGTACAACTACAGAGATCAGTATTGCTTACAAGACAAGAATGTACAAAAACAAATTACTTGAGCCAGTAAGATTGATTGGATTAGCAGACAACTGGTTTACATACTGCTCTGTTTCCAGATTACAGCAGAAGCCCATGAAAAACCGTAAACTACAACATAAAATGGCCAGCATGCTTCACTTTCACAAAGCCCTTGAGAAAGCTTTGTGGAGGCGAAATGTGTTGGGAGTTTCATGGAGGTATTATTTTGGATTGTTTTTAGTACAGAATAAAGCTGTATGGATTACATGCATGTATTAGTCATCTGAGGCGCATAGTGCCTGCACTTTTCCTGGCTGATGACTACTTCGTACTGTACTAGTAGAGACTGATATTGAACTAAACAGAATGTGTAGAGTTATACAAGCCAGGCTGACCTCTCAGAATCTCAGCAAGAAAATTAGTTTACACAGACTCAAAAAATCTGATCCCAAATGAAGCTGTACAAATAGGTTTTGAGCAAGCAGAAACTAATGTATTTTTTCAGATGTACCCCCTTCTCTTATTGTCCTCAGGCAAACCAGTTTTTATGTGAGGAATTATAGTGAAGGAGACTTTTAGCAGGATTCAGTGCAGTTAGAAACCAAACATTTAGCAGCCTTTTCAAGAGATGATTGTTGGATAGTATAACATTGTTCAAAAAGAGAGGTGTTTAAAGAAGGGTAATGATGAGTTTCATTAATGGGCTGTTGGATCACAAGTGTGTATTGTGATGGAAACATGACAGGGAGAAAGCGTGAAAGCATTGCCAGCTTCACAGACAGATTAAACTGCAACATATCAGAAATGGTCCCATTGGGACTAATTAGAAAGCATCTGTGCTGCTATCAACTCAGGCCAGAAGTTATGTAGTTATTGGAATAATGACTCATTACAATAAATTAGTACTGTGTTATTATATCCATGCACTCTTTACCCATCATCTTGATTCGGTACAGAAGAAGAACCAGTACCACTCTCCAGTAAAGTCTGACACATTGCAATGTCTGGGTGGAGTCCACATTTAATTTCAAAGATGAGTTCAGAATTATGGAAATTTGATGACATATGGCTTCAAAATTAGTACCTTGTCAGGGAGCATCTAGGGCTGAAAGAATACCAGCCTAATAATATTCTGCTTCCTGTAGAGAAAGATTAATATATGTTATTAAAGCAAGTCAGACATCAAATAAATTACAACTTGGATATAGACTGCCAGCAATACCTTGTCATTGCTCCAATTATATACTGTACAGAACAGTTCTGTGCAACATTGGCTGAATTGATGGTACCGTGTGATCCATGGTTTACCATGCTATCCTATAGCTATCCACTATGGACTTTGCTTAAGCTACAGGTACAATGTATTTTATTTATTAATTTATTGTTCAGGAAATAAATAATTAAGCCACAACTCATTTATAATGATGTCTTAATAATCAACAGCAGCAAATTAACATTACAAACATCACACATTCATAAGAATATGGGGGAGCAAAGGGTTAGATGTGGGCTGCTGGTTTGCATTTTTAACACACAATGACAGCCCGGCCAAGTTAAAACCTTTTGTCTCTCACCCATCAAATGAAGGCTGATAGGTTACAAGGAAAATGCATCAGACTCATAACATTCAAAGTAATAGGTCACTCACATACACTACACTCTACAATGGGGGAAAATGAAAATATGTGGAGGGCTGTGCACACCAATGCAAGAAGCATTTGCAATAAAGTGAATGAACTACAAGCAATAATTACAGTGGAAAATCTAACTAAAATCACTATCACAGAGATGTGGACAAATCAGAACACTTATGGCAGAATATTCAAAACTTTGCCCGGTGGGCAAAGTGATTGCGCCGTGTTTGCCTGGGGTTTGTGCCCATGTGCAAACTTCAAAAGGAGCATTTGTGTGCACTAACAGGGTTAGTGCATACAAAAAACAAAATATAATTCATCTAGTTTGCAAAAGGGAGGAGTGGGGACAGGAATAATGACACAGAGTGGTATTCAGTGTATTTGCACTGTGCAAAGGGGTTATCGCAGGTCATTTTGCACGCACATATAACGCAGATCAAAACCCTGACTTACATTAGGCAACCCTCATGGCTGCTGGAGCCACTGTAGCCAACAAGCAAGTTGGCAGTTGGGGGAGTACACCCACCCCCTGTTGTCATGGTACCCCTGTCCACCAATCACCATACCCAGTAAAGTATACCATGCCCCGGTGTCCAGTGGTTCCCCCCACCCAACGATCACCATCCTCGAATTTGTAAAGGCAATCCCTGGTGCCTAGTTGTCACCCCACCCTCCGATCACCATTCCCTAATATGTTAAGGTAATCCCTGGTGCCTACTGCTCCCCCCCATTCTTTTGATCGCCATCTCCAAATGTGTAAAGGCAATCCCTGTTGCCTACTCTTCCCCCTCACCCTCCAGTCATTGTCACTGAATACGTAAAGGTAATCCCTGCTGCATAGTGGTCCACTTCACCCTCTGATCACAGTCCTGGTAACTGTAGAAATATTACCTGGTAGCTAGTGGTCCTCTTGTCCACTGATTGATGGCCTGGCAACTGTATAAACTGTCTCTGGTGCCTAGTGGTCAGCTCCACCAGTCATTGTCCTGGTGAAAGGCAAGCACTGCTCCTGGTGTCTACTTTTCTCCCCCACCCTTCGAGCACCAGTCCTGGTCTAAAATAATAACTGCCTGGTGTACAGTGGCAGTCACCACCCACTGATTCCCACCCCCATACACTGTCACTGTGTCCCTGGCATATAGCGGCCCCCACAGTGTTTGCACCGACCCCCCACCCTACCAAATCTCTCTTACCTGAAGCGTTGGCACCATGGGCACTATATGGCAACTGGAATAGCCCTCCTCTTACATCCTTGGCCAGCTGCCATATGAACAGACAGGGAGCAGCATCTTAGGCATAGTATAGGGCATGCATCCTCTATATTGTACAGGGAGTGCGTGGCCTGTGTACTGTTACAGTACATAGGCAGTGTGCTCCCTGTACTGTATAGAAGATTCATGCCCTGTGTAGCATAGAGGATGCATGCCCTGTACAGTATCTAGGGTGCATGCTGCCTGTCTGTCCATACAGTGGCTGGCCAAGGAGGCAAGAGGAGGTCTGTGTCAGTTGTCATGTTGGTTTCCATGGCACTGACATTTCAGGTAAGGGAGATCAGTGGGTGAGGGTTGCCTCCACAGAGCTATTATTTTAGGTCAACACCATCACTTGTAAAGTGGGGGGACCTCTGGACACTAAGAACAGTGCTTGCCTTTCATGGGTATAGCGAGCAGTGAGCAGGAGGGGCCACTAGCCACCAGTGACAGTTTCTACAGTTACAGGGCCAGCAATCAGAGGGTGAGGTGGACCACTAGGCAATAGGGATTGCTTTGCACATTCGGGGATGGTACTCAGAGGATGGGGGGACCACTGGGCATCAGGGAATACTTGCTGTCTAAGGGTGCAGGCAATTGGGAGGATGGAGATGGTCACAGGGGTGCAAACCTGTCACCATGTCCCATGCAAATGTACCCATAATGGGAATGCAAATGGACCATTAGTGCCTTGCATGCCCAAAGGGGTCATTTGCATGGGACTGTCTGATTATCATACCGGGAGCTACTGATGCTATTGGGTCAGGTGGTACTCTTCCTTGCACTGTGTGGAGAGTTTTTCTTTGTCCTTCAATAAGTGTGCCAAGACTGATTTGTTGTGATTTTGCTTGGTCTTAGAGCACCCATTCCTCTGTGTGGCTCTACCCAGCTGCTGTGTGTTGTAGATTGAGCTACGCACAAGGAAAATGGACAGAGACTAATTCAGCAGTGGCGTGGAGTGTTTTTTTAAAATGCAAGCAGAGGTTTGATTTTTTTTTCCGTTTTACATTGTGCAATATCGTAGCGAGGGCACTTAAATAATATGTAGCAGCCTGGAGGAGCATGAGCCAGCATGAGCGGACAGGACCCGATGGATGCAGACACAGATGGGATTTCCAGGAGTTTATTTTGGAATTTAGAGTCTGAAGATCCCTTTGGAATAGCAGTTGCTGCTGAAGTTATGGACACCACAGCAGGGGGAGGTATGAATGAAGACACTGGCAGTAGGAGTTTTTTCTGTGTCTGCACTTGAAATTTGCACTTTATGTCTGCCATAGCTGTTTTTGATATTTCCAGTAAAAGATAAGTAATAATATTACTTTTATGTGTGGAGAGTTTTTCTTTGTCCTTCAATAGGTATGCCAGGACTGATTTGTTGCGATTGGCAGAATTCATGTTGAGGCAGCGCTACTCAGATTAGCACTGCACAGACATGCCCCTATATTCAGTCTGATGGTGCCATTGTGCTGTCTGATTGCATATAGTATCCTAAGGGTCATTAGCAATGGGCAAGTGGGGTGCAAAACTTTGCACTCTGATTTGCCCATTTTTGAATATCAGGCCCTTGAGATGTAAAAGCCCCAGCCTAAATTTTATTTAAAAATGAGAGAGGATACCAGGGTACCTGGGTTTGCTATTAGTGTAAAGATAGGCACAAGAGTAAATGAGGACAAGTCAGTCATAATGGATAATGGGGTGGAGTCACTCTCTCTCTACAGATATTAGGCACTGGGAGGAATAAATATTTGGTGTACGCTAAAGGCTACCAAATCAAGTGGTAGATAGGGATGAGTCAATGGTAGGAAAAGGGAATATCAAAAGTAACTGACCTGGCCAGACTGGTGCTCATGGAGGATTTTAACTGTCCTGATAAGGGAAAGGTATTCAGCAGGTGCCCCAAAAAGTCAGAGGTTTCTGGATGAGGTAGAAAACATTTCCTCACACAGATGATGCACAGTCTCACAAGAGTGGAGTTAATATTAGAAATGGTACTGTGCAACTAAGCGTAGTCAGAAGCATTACTAATGTGAATATATAAGGCCAGCATGACCATAATATTATCAGATTTAACCAAGTGCTGGGAAGTGAGCTGAATTAATCCAGTTCAATGGTTCTCTGTAAACTGTAATAAAAGAAATGTGCTATTATATGAGGAATGTCAGGACTTCCTTTTACCATCGTAGGAATATTGCCAGGGTTAGGCACCTTGTTCCACTGGGCTCTTTGCCAACGTTAGTCCATGCCTTTGTGTCCTCATGTTTGGACTATTGCAACGTCTTTTACTTTGGGCTTTCTGGGGTTGAAATCCGCCACCTACAGCTGGTGCAGAACACTGCAGCCCGGGTTTTGACTTGGACAAATAAGTCCTGCCATATTACCCTGGTGCTGCATGAACTGCACTGGCTGCCTATATGGTGGCGGATCACCTTTAAAGTCATTTTACTGACTTTTAAAGCCCTTCACTATCAGGGTCCAGCCTATCCGAAAGAACTTCTGGTGCCATACTACCTCAGCCGATCGCTCCGCTGATGAGGGGTTGCTAGAGATTCTGAGAGTGAGTTTAAAATCTTATGGCAGCAGAGCATTTTCTCATGCTGCCCTCACTCTCTGGAATTCTCTACCACGCCGGTTACAGGAGTGCACCCCCGTGGAGGAATTCAAGAAGAATTTGAAAACTTAGCTGCGGCAAATGTCCTTCTTGGATGTCTAAGTTAATTTTATTCTGCTGAGTTCTTATTATGTATTTATTAATTGATTTTAATATTTGATGTTACTATGATATGATTTTATTTATATGTATTATTGATTTATAATAACTGGCTATGGCCAATATCAACTCGTTTTCATGCTTGTTAAAAAGTCGTATTAACTCGCAGGTTGATACGAAAAAAGTCATATCAACCTGCGTGTTGATACGACTTCTACATCCTCCCACCGAGAATCATTGAAAAATCAGCTTACATGCAGCGTGAGACACTTCCGTAACGGCAAAAAAACATACAGGCAGTTCGTTCACTCTGAAAGCAGCATAAATAAAACAGAGACTCCCCATCTAAAGCAATAGTACAATGGAGAACCGTTTGGTTACCTCTTGTTCTAGTGACAGGGAAATTAGTTAAAAGCAGTAAGTTTTCTCCTGCTGATGTTATCGGTTTATTAATGTTTAGCAGTCTAATGAACTTTGACCTTTTCCTCGTATTGAAAATATCATGATACTTCTGCTAGATGAAACCTCGAAAGAAAGATTACAAAAGGTACCGAATTTACATGCTATACCATTCTGTTCACTTCTCGCTTAGCATAATTTGTCCTGAAGTAATAAACGCTGCATTTGAAGTTATGTGGGAGCTGTTTGTGTTTTGTACTGATGCAAGAGGTTTTTTAGCACCATAGCCTGATATTAATCATAGCCTGTTATTATATAAAATGAAACATATGAGGTTGGTTAACATGGAGTTTTTACACCTCGATGTGTGATAATAAAAAAACCCTCGGGCTACGTTCTTGAGGTTTTTTTATTATCACACATCTTGGGTGTGTAAAAAAAACTCCACATCAACTACCTGCATATGCATTATTCTATATATATTTGATGTTGTGGTTTTAATGTGTTCAGTGCCTTGGTATGCTGAAAGGCGCTATACAAATAAACTTATTATTATATATTACATGAAGCAAAGCAAAGGAAATGCTAATAAAATACATCATCTCAGGGGGGAGGGGCTTGAAGTACTCTACATACCTGTACAAATCCAGCTAAATCATTTAAAGTGTTTACATTTTGAAAAAAGGTACAGTAAGCAAGCACAGTGGCATGCCTCTCATATATACAGTACAATATGTAAAATGTGTCCTCAGTTGCCAGGGGAAAACAGATGAGTTTCAAACATTTTTTAAAACTTCAACAGAGGAGATCTGCCAAAGTTGATTTGGTAAGGTGTTACAAATGCAAGATGTGGTCACAGACAAGGCCCTTTCACTGAGGGTTTCAAACAAGCACATGGAACCACTGGGATATTCTACAATGCCAACTACAGCAGCTAAACTAGAGTATGTGGGAGCAGGAGGTCATTTATGTAGTTAGTACTGAACATTTCCAGGGCCTTGAATACCATGAAGCAAATCTTGGAAGTGATACACCATCTAATGGGCAACCAGTGCAGTTAGTGCAACACTGGAATGATATGGCTGAAAGTGCTTGCACCAGGTATCATCTAGGATGCAACGACCTGCTCTAGCTGGAGATAACACACCAAACCTCCAGAAAGCCTGAGATACAGAGCATTGCAGTAGTCCAGACAGCATGGAGCAAAAGCATGAATTACAGTAAGTAGGCCATCATATCAAAGAAAGGAGTTCACTCATGCGTCATTTCTTTGATGGTACCATAAAAACCACAACAGACAACATGATGTTCAACATTCAATCTGCTGTCCACCATGACCATCAGGATTTTATACCACTCCATTTCTTGGGGGGGTGGATACCACCCAGTGATTGTAGGGTGAGACGAGCCCTTTTCATCTTTGACTTCAGAAATCCTGGTTCAATAATTAGTAGGCCAATTTCTTCCACAATCATACTCAGCCAGTTGGCAGTCATCTAATAATTTACTATACAGTAGGTCAGATAAAGCCGAGTTTATCACAGTTGCATGCTCACCCTGATTCAGTGTGAAACAGAAGTACAACTGGACATCATCTGCATAACAGTGAAAATCCAGATGATACCATCGGACAGTCTCACACAGTGTTAGCATGTACACCGTGAACAATATAAGGGACAGAATAAAACATTGAGGTAAACAGCAAGGAGCAGCAGTGGCCCTGGAGGAAAAAGTCCACAAGGTTCACCACTGACATGTTGGACAAGACGGACTCAACAAATGCAACACTGAATTATTGAGTCCTCATAGTACAGTACCTATGGTGATCCGTCAACACCACATGTTCCACAGCATCGAATACTGATGAAGGGTCAAGGAGTATAAGGAACAAATATTCCTCTCAATCGTTGAACAGGGTACAGTTGTTCAACCAGTTTGCCATTGTGGTCTCTGTGCTATGTCGAGGTCTGAAGTCTGACTGGAATAGCTGGAATATATCATATTGATCTTTATTTTTTGCTTTGAAGGATTTCACTTAAGCATAAAGACGAAAAAATCCAACATGTTCACATACAATAATAACAAAGATCAAAATGTACTATCAAACTTCTATAGTGAATACAGAAACACAAATATAATACAATACAAACAGAACACAAGAAAATCAGTTAATAATAGTATAATAATAACTTTATTTGTTAAACACAATTCACTGATATCAAAGCGCTGTACAAAACACATCAAACTAAAATATTTATATAGAAAATGAAAAAAAATAAAAACTTAGTAAAATATTCATGCAATATACATAATCAATCATCCAGATTAGAAATTAAGAAAAGCACACAAATACAGATGCGTTTTTAAAGCAGTTTTGAAGCTGTCCACTGTCTGGCACTCTCGTATCTGCCGAGGTAGAGAATTCCACAGGGTAGGGGCAGCATAAACAAAAGCCTTAGCTCCTGAGGTCTTCAAACTCACCCTGGGAATCTCTAGCAATCCCTCATCAGTTGAGCAGAGAAGTTGGAGGGGGTAGTAGAGCTTCAGAAGCTCTTGCAGGTAACTCAGACCCAAACTGTGTAGGGCTCTGAAAGTCAGTAAACCAACTTTAAAGGTGATCTGCCACTGAACTGGCAGCCAGCACAGAGAGCGCAGCACAGGATAAATATGGCTGGATCGAGATGACCCAGTCAAAAACCTGGCTGCAGCATTCTGCACAAGCTGCAAGCAGTGGATATCAACCCCAGGAAGCCCCAGGTACAGGGAGTTATAGTAGTCAAGGCGCAAGGTCACAAAAGCATGGACCAGGGTTGGAAGATCGACAGACAGAACAAGATGCTTAATCCAGGCGATGTTCCTCAGATGGCAAAATGAGGACTTGACCACAGCTGACACCTGTGAGCGAAGTGTCAGCCCATCATCAAGTATCACTCAAAGATTCCGCACCCATTCAGAGGTCGACAGCTGGGAGCCCCCAAGCCAAAGCCCAGCAGGCCATCTAGCAGCCAACCCCTCTATCTGGTGACCTGGTTCCACCACTAACACCTCTGTCTTGTCAGAGTTTAACTTTAACCAACTGGAATTCATCCAGTCTTGGATTTCAGTGAGACAGTTGGAAAAGACTAAGAGTGCACTATCCTGGTTGGCATAAAATACAGGTACAGCTGAGTATCATCTGCATAACAGTGAAAACTCAGCCCATACCATCTCACAATGTCTCCTAATAGTAGCATGTACAACACAAACAACGTGGGGGACAACACTGAACCCTGCAGGACCCCACATGGCAGGGATAATGAGTCCGAGGAAAAAATCCCCAATACTACCCTCTGTGACCTGCCAGTGAGAAAAGAATAGAACATAGAAACGCAGAAACATAGACTTTTTTTACCTTATATTTATCTGCCTACTGCACTGTCCTTCCACTCATTCAGAGCTCCTCAAGTCACCTTCCACAACATCCCATAGTGCCCCCAGGAGTCTGCTCCTAGAGTGTCCGTCCACTCAGAGACCCTCAGGTATCCTGGTGTACCCACTGGGCAGGGTGGGGGAAGGGATCCCCAAGCCTTCCCCCTAGCAACAGTGGAGCAAGCGGGACACAGCGGAGTCTGCACTGGTGAGCACCTGGTGATGTGGCCCAGCTTCAGAGGAGTCGTCACCTAGGAGTGATGGGCTCCATTTTCTCCTGTTTTGGTGAACCCCTACCCCTGCAGTTGCCGGCACACTGGGAGAGCCAATGAGGAGCCATGCGTCGAGATGCAACTCCTCCCCGGGCTCTCAGCTGGCGCTGCCCCTCCCGCTGTGTGTGTCCCGACCTGCATTGCCAATCTTGGGTTCACCCAGAAGGTGGCGATAGAGCAGCAGGACAGACCTACAACCCTCCCCAGAGAGGGAGAACCACTGTTGGGTGCTCAATCCCTCTCTTCCCTTGCCGACCCTCTGGTCACCCAAGTCCATCACCGAACCCGGGTCACTGGCATGACGCGAGGTGTGGCATCCAGTGCCTCAACACTCAGCGCCACTGGGCCAGCAGAAACATAGACTTTGATGGCTGCTATGCCCACCTAGTCTGCCCATTTCTCTACCTACTGGATAAGCTGCAGATCCTAGTTAACCAACAGCCTATTTCTTCCTACCGCCCACAAGAATTGCCTTGTGTCTGTCCCATGCATGTTTGAATTCTCCTACAGTTTTAGACCCCACAACCTCCTCAGGAAGGCTGTTCCATATGTCCACCACCCTGTCTGTGAAAAAATACTTCCTTGCATTGCTCCTGAGCCGTCCCCACTCTATCTTCAAATTGTGTGCCCTTGTTCTTGCACATCTCTTTTTGTGAAAGATGCTACCCTCTTGGAGTTTGTTGATTCCACTGAGGCACTTAAAAGTTTCTATCATGTCCCCCCTCTTCCTCCTTTCTTCAAGGGCATACATATTAAGCTCCTTTAGTCTCTCCTCATATGGCTTCTCTTGCAGACCCTGCACCATTTTAGTTGACCTCCTCTGGACTGCCTCCATCCTGTCTATGTCCGTGCAGAGATGGGGTCTCCAGAACCTGACGCAGTACTCCAGGTGGGGTCTCACCAACTGTCTGTACAGAGGGATAACAACTTCCTGTTTTCTGCTGGTGATGCCTCTCCTTATATGTCCCAGTATTCCCCCAGCCCTCCCTACTGGCTTCTCACACTGCTTGCCAACCTTAAAGTCATCTGATATGATTACCCCCAGGTCCCATTCCATTTTTGTTATTGTTACTACCTCCACCACAAAACCATCTGACGACTGTACCAGACAGGCCACAGATGACCCTCAGATGATCAAGAAGCACCCCATGGTCCACAGAGTCAAAAGCTGACAAGAGATCCAGAAGGACCATGATGGAACGGCGCTTCTGGTCTCTGGCCATCAGGAGATCATTGAGTACCTGAACCAGAGCTGTCTCTGTACTATGTTTCTTATGAAAACCAGACTGGAGAGGATTGTAGATAGCATGGATGGTAAGATGGTTCTCCACCAGTTGCACCACAACTTTCTCAATAACCTTCTCTATAAAGGGAAGGTTAGAGATCAGTCTGTAGTTTGCAGGAGACTCTGGGTCAAGAGATGGCTTCTTGAGAAGGAGGGGTTACCACAGCCTTCTTCAGGCACATATACCAAAATTACTACAGTATAAGCTAAAACTATCTTCATTGTTATTTTCCATTATTGCTTTTTACTGTAATACATCACCTTGTGACCAATTCAATATAAGCAGTATAGCAATACTGCATGCTTATGAGGGTTAAGGAATATTCAGCTATGACTCCAAAGAGGGCTATGAGGGGGACCATGGAGAGTGGGTAGGAGAGAAAAGCATATGGAGAAGGAAGAGGGATGTTCTGAGCATGCCATCTAGAGGTGACCTATGGAGGGCAATGATCTTGGACTAGTAGGAGTGGGGAAGGTACATGTGGGGGGGTCCTCTTTAGTTCACATTGCTACACTGCAATGGTAGCTAGAAGCCCCTGTTTATGGTGGGTGGTGTGACTTTATTCTCCTAATAGCCCTTGTTGAGTGATCAGAGATACTGAGAGGTGAGGACAAAAATGGACCCCCATATAGCGTGGTTTACCTAGCTATGTGGGACATTTTGACAGGGGTTGCCAGGTTTCTTACAGAAGCCAGTCATTACTAAAGGGGATATCTGCTGACCTCCACCTTTACAAGAGCAATTGCTTTGCATAAATATATCATACTGGTTGGATGAATCTGCAGTTGTGATGCAGCCTCCTTGTCAATTACCTTCCTTAAAAATGGTAGGGTTTAAACAGGCTTGTAGGCTGATTAAATATCTGGGTCCAGCTATGGTTTCTGGAGTCAGGGCTTGTCCACTTCATTCTTCAATGTGGAAGGAAATGCCCCTCACTAAGGGGCCTATTCACTAAAGTGAGGAGTGGGCTATGCGCCATGCAACTCTGGCACATAGCCCACTCCACAACTACCCAGCCCCTGTGTACATTCATAAAGTGGATACGCCCCCCCACGCACTCGATCCCCCAGCCAATCACAGAGCTCCACACGGGAGCGGGTCTGGGGGTGGTGCTGGGAGGCATGCCAGCACTCCACACATTCCCTATGGTGCAGAGTGCTTTGCATGGGGGACTGCCAGCTACACCAATGAAGGGTAGCCATAAACCATTGGGGCCAGTTACACACCTCCGGAGAAGTGGCCACTGACCACAGTGGACATGGGGGTGCATTGGTCCCCCCAATAGAGATGCTCCTGCCATCAAGGAACACCAGGAGGTCAGGTGATGGACAGCTGGGGTACCCACCTCTACATTGTAGTCAGTACTCTGTGTGCTGGCCAACATCATGGCACCACACATGCACAAGAGATCCACTGCGGGTCCTTGCCCGGGCAACCAATTGGCTGCCCTCCCAGATCCACTGTTCTGCACCTCCCAGTCCACCGTGGACCTGTACACTGGGGGGTGGTGCCACTAATGGGAGCTGAGCGGGGGCCAGTGTTTGTGCCCCCAAGCAGATCTTCCGAGGGTGCAGAGCTGCACCCCCAGATATGTGCCTTCAGGGTGTACATTAGTGAATAGCCCCTAAGAGAACACCAGATGATTTCAGTCACAACAGCAGCCAAGGTCTCCTAGCTTGTCACTACCAGTTGGGTAGGCCCTGGATTTAAATCACGGTCATCAGATTGCAACTCTGATGTCACCTGTGATATATCCTGAACTACGACTAGCTGAAACTCAGTCCAGAGTGTTGTAATGCCACTGCACACACCATCATTGCCACTACTGGGGACTGTGCCTCCCAGGAAAGCATGACCTTAATGAAAAAATCCTGTCACAGAAGAATGATAAAAAAAGCACACATCTATCTGATGAAATTACTCCCCCAGTTTGAAGACAGGCCAGATGTAAAAAACCTTCTGAGCTGGTCTGTTCCTCCAAGCAGTAATAAACCCTGACAGAAACTCTATCTTCTGAGAGAGTGCCCTCAGATAGAACCCTCAGTGGGTGCTCAGAGCCAGTCTGTCCTCTACAGAGTGCATCCTTAGCCAAGAATACTCCAGTCTCCACCCAATGGTCTTCAACCATCTCAGATCATAATTACACAAAGTTGAACTGCAACATGAAACCAGTGGGCACACACAGAAGTTGGAGAAGTGGAGAATAAGTGGGCAAAAATAAAGACAGCAATATAGGAGGCCACCCAGTCTAGTGTGATATTTGCAAAACAAGGTCAAGAAATGAAAGAAACCCCTTCAGTTCAATAAACAAATAAGTGAAGCAGCTGAAAAAAAACAAGTTTTTCGATGTATATCATACGGAACCAAATGATATAAATCAGGTTGCAAATGAAGAAAATCTGACGATAAATAAAGACACCATCAGGACAAAAACAAGCACAGGAAACAGGAGAGCAGAAGAAATACAAATTTACAACAAAAGTACATTTTACTGATATGTACTATAAGGGAATTTGATAATTGAGTACCAGACATGATGGGATAAGTGTTAAAATGGTACAGAATACAGTATGCCAACATTCAGAAGCAGAAGTGCATGATAGCTGTACACATTTTGATGTATATATTTTTATTCTATTTTAGAGTGTCCCTTATCTCCTGACTTGTATAATACACCCTGAATCCCCCTTTTGAGTCTACAGTACCACGTTTTAAAATAATCTGAAATAATAAAAATCGCTCTTTTAATGTGGCTTGGACCAGCTTTTCATCAGTATTTTCTGTTGTTTTTTTAACACTGATTGTTTAACATCACTTTGTGACTATAATGAATTAGCATGCCGCAAACACTGCTCTCTGAACTTTTGGTACAACAAGCGTATGAAAACAGCTGAGAATAATGATAAAACTTGGTTCAGACTATATTAAAAGGAGTGGTCTTTTTATTATTTCAAATGTCAAAAAAAAGTGCTAAAGCAGGCTCATAAAGGAGAAAGAATGGTATTATATAAGTCATATGTCAGCTCTTTGTTCACAACAGAAAGGATAGGACTACTTCCTGGAAGTAAAACACAACTTCAAGATAAAATAGACATCCCTAAATGTAGATACAGTGGTAAACAAGGAAAGGGTTCTAATGCCCTGAACAATCACTATATCCTTTATTCTGTCCCAGTCATGCTTTAAACCACTTAAATTTTTGCACCCATCACTTCAGCAGGCAGCATGTTCCACAGTGCTACCTTCTTTCTGTAAAATATTATTTTCTCATGTCCCTCCTGAAACTCCCTCCTGCTAGCTTCCACTCATGACCATGTGACCGCAAGCTGGTGATCAAGTTAAATAGTTCCAGCAGTTCATCCTGTTCATTCTCTTTAGGAATTTGAAGGTCTCTATCATATCTCTCCACTCTTTTCTGGCCTCCAGTGAGTACATGTTCAGTGAATTGAGGCACTCCTCACAGGAAATTCCCTGCTGGCACTGACCATTTTTGTTACCCTGCACTGCACCATCTCAAGCCTATCCCTATCTCTCCTGAGGTGAGGGACCCAGAACTGGATGTAGTACTCTAGATATGGCCTCACCGAAGATCTATACAGGGGACGTTATTACCTCACTTTTTCTGTTATCAATAACCCCCACCAATACAGCTAAGCAGTTCTTCAGATAATTTTTTTTGGGTGGAAGTCAAATACTTCCATGAGTTGAAATTTGGAAGTCATTTCAGTTTTACTGGAGTCAAAATACTCCAGCTGTCAAATTTTTGGAAGTCAAAATAATTCCAGTCGACAAATTTTGGAAGTCAAGATACCCTCACCAATCAATCACAGTTTCTGTTACTTCATTACCAAGACATGCTCAATACCATTTGTAGCCTGTGTACATACACACAGTATTACAACATACAGTACTTCCTTTCAGGTTCCTGCTCCTTGCTATAATTGGGCTCTGCTCTTGCTTCTATTAGAAATAATCCTGTCTTGCCCTTGGCACCTATCCTGATGACCATTTACATTTTACATTTCCTGTGGATTAACTATTCTCAGTTTAGGCACATATATACCTAATGCCCTAAGTTAAAACATAACAATTGGTAACAGTGCAGATAGTGTTGGAAAAGGTTGTGAGGGTTCAATAGAGCTGGGATAGAGTTATGAAGTCAAAGGCCGGGGGAAAGGAAGGTGAACCAAACTCAGGCCCTCATGACCACTGATGTCAGCTGCTAGATTATGTGGGTTAAAAAGGGAAACAAAATTGGCACTGGCACATAAGTGATATGTGCCTGGGAGCAAGGGGTGAGTAGCATGTTGGAAGGAAGAACCGCTTTATGAAGTATAGAGGAGAACAGTAAAGAACAAGATAGCTGTAGTCTAGGCTTACAAAATGAATTGTTCAGCAGAATATTGGCTAACTAAGTGGTTAATTACATGAGCTATACTTCAGTATAGTTGGCTTACTGATGGAGAGAAAATGCATTTTCTAAGCATTGGGCTGGTAATGAAGTTAACGCAGTGAAAGGTTTCCTGATGCAGGCAGTTAAAATGAATTACTTATTCATTAAAACAGGTGCAAATTACACTGCCGTACCAATGAAACAGACACTATATATAGATATAGGCTGATCTTGCAGTACAAAATCAATCAGTTACTGTGTGCCAACATCACACTGTCTGACACACTACCCACATTTGCTGAGCAACTCCAGGCCCAAGTTCTCCCACCCACAGAGCTTTCCTGGCACATGATATTGTACTCAGTGTCACTGACTCATTCACCACAAGGCACTAGACAGACACAGTGTGTAATAAAAGAAACAAAAATACCTTTTTATCTTTGAGATAGACACACAGAACAAGATTTAACAATGTGAAATGCCTTCTGGGCTGGCTGCTGTTGTTGGAGCATACACACTGTTAACTGGTGTGGCTCAGACTTGACTGCGGCCTGGGGGCTGTCCCTGTACTCGCCATACACTTCTTAATCACCAAATTTGCCTGAATCACCAGCAGTTTAGTTATTGTTCCCACTGCCCACAACTCAAGCTGCCTGCTGGCCTGGCTCATTAGGAATGTTGGGGTGAAACCGTGATCACTGATTGGGAACCGACAACCTCAGGGCTGGCTGTAGTCACCTCCAGACCCCTCCACAGTCCACATTCTGACCATCGCATGAATGACCTCAGGCTCCATCTGACTGGCTCCTAGCACCTCCTCCAGGCTCCCACCCTCTTGCTCTGACTGCACTGCACGTCTGGTCCACAGCCCTTTGCTCTGATCCTCCAGTTGACTGGCAGTGGCAGTACTAGTCATCCAGATCCATCCTCCCATCAATGGAGTCATTCTGTGACTGTCACCAGATTATCACTGGCTCATCCATAAATTTACAGGGTGCACTGCAGACTAGAGCCAAACTATCTCCTCACTTGCTCCATTCACTGCTCTCAGTCTGATCACTTCACAATGACTGTTGGGCAGCATAGAAGGTGCCAAATAGACTGTGCATGTGTGCATGTGTGCATGTGCATGCACGAATGCGGACAGCAGTTTGCTGGAAGGGGGGCAGGCTAGATGATTTTTGAAACCAAAAAAAAAAGACTCCCATGGCAACTGGCAACCAGTCCATAGGATAAAAAAACCTTTAAAGACATGATGTCCACACTGTAAAAAATGGACATCAAACCTTAAACAAGGGATTCTTAGTGGATGTCAATGACTCCAAAGACTAAATTTTTGAATGTTTTGAACTAATTTATGGATGTCAAATATGTCCAAAACAGAGTTATCTGAAGGGCTGCAGCCAAGCAACCTATTTTGATTGCTATAAGCCTTTTTGCACTGACTCAGTTGCTTTAAGGAGTTGCTGATGATAACTCCAACATTTCATTCCTCAGCTGTGGTACTGAGTCTCACCCATCCCTTCCAGTACTCTGTCCTGGAGTTCATGTTCCCTTGGTACATCACCTTGCACTCTTTGGTGTTGAATTTCAGCTGCCAAACCCTTGAACACCCCTCCAACTTTTGCAAGTCTCTTTACATTTCCCTTATTCTCTCATCACTAAGCACACTCCAACAGAGCTTAATCTTATTTGCAAAGAGACACAGTCTGCCCTGGATCCCCTCACCTTTGTCACTGATGAACATGTTGAGGAGGACCAGACCCAGTACAGATCCCTGTGGAACTCTGCTCATGATCTTCCTGTCTTCTGATTTAATCCCATGGACCCCTAACCTCTGCTGCTTCTCCTTTAGCCAGTTACCTACCCAGTTTACTATGACCTTAGATGCACCCAGATCCTCCATCTTCTTCAGCAAGTGTCTGTGGCATACTGAGTTGAAAGCCTTGCTGAAATCAAAGTAGAGCAAGTCTAAGGAGTGGCCCTATCTAGTTCCCTCACCACTTAGTCAAAGAAAGCCATCAGGTTAATTTGACAAGACCTCCCTGCCATGAATCTGTGTTGCTTGATCACTGCTCTCAAAGTAGTCCACAAGATCCTCTTTGACAAGAAAGTCCATTAGTTTTCCTACAATAGAGGTAAGACTGATAAGCCTGTAGTTCCCTGCCTGTTTCTTACTAATGGAAAAACTACACACTTTCCACCTGCAGACCATACTCATACCGCAACACCTCTACCCCTTTAGGTATTGCCACAGAGGCTCAATGGTCACTACTCTGCCTTGCCTCACTGGCCCAAAGGCAGTTGCCCATTCCCACCACCATGCGCTGTTTCTCCTCCTCCATGCTGGTCTCAAAGTTAGCACAGAAGTGACTCAAACTGGCCACCTTACATATCCTTCTGGTCCTTCTCCTTCTGTCTGGAAACGTACACCCCAATCCCGGACCCCCCTCACTCCCCCTCACCTAAACTCTCCTCCCCTAAGGATCTCATAATTGACTCCCTTAAAATATGCTGCCTCCTCAACAAATTTGACATCTTTCATGGCTGGGTTGCTCAGAATCACCCTGATGTCATCTCGGTAGTGGAAACTTGGCTCAATGGTCATACCCTTGACTCTGCAGTCTCTCCTCCTGGGTACACATTATACTGTGCAGACAGGGCCTCCAAAAAAGGTGGGGGCTGTGCACTACATATCTGGGACTCACTACAAAGCCTTGCCCTCCCACTTCCAATCCTTGAACATGGTGCCCAGGCCTTCACCCTGAAAATCACCCTTGTACCTAATAGAGGTCCCCTGTTCCTCTCCTCAGTAAACATTCCTCCCAGAATCAAAAGAGTGCCTTCCATTCAGTCCTCGGACACCTCCAGACACTCCCAGACAAGGCAGAAATCCTTGCCCTCGAGGATTTTAACATCAACTGGCTAGCTGACACATCTGCTCCGGTCAGGGATGCTGCAGCTTCACATAACCTGTTCCAGCTCGTGACCTCTGCCACTAGACTCAACCCGAGGCCTAGCACTGCCTCACTCCTTGATCTTGTACTCACCAACACACCTCACAAAGTGACCCAGGTTAGGGTACTACCCAATATCCTGAGTGATCACTCCCCAGTGCTTTGTCACTGGTAGTTCATTGTCAAAAAGCCACCTCCCAAAACTACCCTACAATGCCGCCTCAGACCCGGAAAACTTTGGGCCCTCAAACAATGCCTTGCATCTTGTGACTGGTCACCCATCTCAACTGCCTCGGACATAGACTCTGCACTAGACTACTTTATCAACACCCTCAATTTGGCCCGTGACTGTTATGCGCCCATAAGCAAACAGGTCGGCAAAGGGGTTGATACACCCTGGATGTCACAATCCCTTTTAGACCAAATGCTCGAGGGTAACAATCTATGGCACCTCACTCTGGAGACCGGTAAGCCCTCTGACAGACAGAGCTGCCAAGAGGTGCATAATAAATGTACTTGGAACATCCAGAAGGCCAAGGCTGAATTCTGTCAAGCTTCACTCACTGCCAACTGTGGCTCAGGGTGCAAGTTCTGGGACCCCCTTAAGGAGCTCAGTGGAAAAGCCTCCACAGCCCTTCCCTCCCAGCACTGGGTCAATGGGTCTAGCACCAGACCCCTTGCTCCACAAGGCCCTCAATAAATCATGTTTCAGAAGTGATACGCTGGATCTTAAGACACCTAGATTAACCTTTGATGAAGTTCTCTACCCCCTCACCAAACAATTGAACTGCTCTCTTACACTAGGCCAATTTCCCTCTAAATGGAAGGCTGTGCTCACCATGCTCATTCTCAAAAGTGGTGACCGCACCCAGCCAGGGAACTACCGCCCCATCTCAATACTGCCTCCCCTCTCCAAAGCCCTGGAGAAAATTGTGGCCATGCAGCTCACTGACTATCTCTCCAAATACTGCCTCCTGTGCCCAGAGCAGCATGGCTTCCGCAACAACCACAGCACCACCACAGCCCTTCTGGAGTTTACCAAAACCCTCTATACTTCTCTTGACATGGGCCACACTGCTGGTGCTGTTTTTATATACCTCTTGAAGGTGTTCGATACAGTGCACCACACGCTTCTCCTGGATTCACTCACTCGTATAGGCCTGTCTTCTGAGTCCACTGGCTGGTTCGCCAGCTACCTGTCTAAGAGAACCCAGAAAGTTAGACTTGACCACACATAGTCCTCCCCCCTCCAAGTCAGTTCAGGGGTCCCACAGGGCTCAATCCTAGGCCCTCTACTGTTCTCCCTGTTTCTCAACTCCCTACCCAAGTCGTGCTCTGGGAAATTAATCCTGTATGCTGATGATGCCATCTTCTACAATTCCCATACTGACCTCACCGCCCTCCGATGTGCTCTCCAAAAATCCTTTCTGGAAGCTGAATAATGGTTCATCCAACACAGGCTAGTCCTAAACTATAAAAAAACTAAATCACCGGTGTTCAAAATAGGAACAAGGGGCTACCTCTGCTCAAACTAAACTCCCAAAATGACCCTCTTGAGCAGGTTACCACCTTCAGATACCTGGTTATCACCCTAGACACTGGACTCACCTACCATGACCACATTCAGAAATTGAGTGCTGCTGTCAATCTGCGGATTGGGCAACTCCATCGGTACAAGTGCTGCCTTCCTCCCGAGGCCCTACACCTAGCAGTTTCCTCATTGATCCTATCCCTAGTAGACTATGGCATTATAATCTATGGTGTGGCTGACAACACACACCTTAAAAAGATCAGGATGGCCCTTAATAAGGCATGTAGACTAGCCATTGGGTGTGACAAATTCACACACACTTGCTCCATTTACTCCACCACCAACTGGCTAAACTTTGATGGGAGGCTCAAATATCAGACCTGCCTTTTTGCTACAAAATCTCTGCCAGCCTACTTCCACCTGCTTTTACTCCCCTGCTCCAATCTCCCCAGTCCACCCGGCACACTCAGCAATCTGTGACCACTCACTACTGGGTTCCCTGCTGCAAGACCTCCCAGGGTCAAAGAACCTTTAGGTACCAGGCTAGTGTCTGACTTAACTCACTCCCTAGCTGCATCCTTTCTGAACAAAACTGGGCCGGTTCAAGGCCCACCTACAAAGCCTTCTTGCACAAGACATAGCCTGCGACTGTCATTAATGCCAAAGCATGGCCTGCCTCTCCCAATTGGACTATGGATCATACTCTGGTCCTGTCAGCCCTAGAGCATTCTGTAGTTGACAATGGACTCCCCTGTCCAGCCAGATGTACTTATGTAAACAAAAAACTGCCTGGGCATGTCTGATGTCACTGATTGCCTTGTATGTGTATGAACTTTATATGCAATTCTCCTGTGTCTATGCAACTCTTCTGTGCTCTGCATTGAAATTGATTGTTTACTCTGTTGCGTGTAGCCCCCTTGACACAGTACTGCTTGTGGTACATGCTTCTATGTAACTTGTTAGTTCCTGTTGTCATTGCTGTATTTAAATTTTGTGTCATTGAGTATTGTACTTTATCTATAGCCTCTGTATATCTGACGTGGAATCTTTATAAAGGAGTCTATGACTCAAAGGTATGTAATCTGATATCTTCAATAAATAAATAAATAATGCATGCACAGATGCACAAATGTAGCTTTAGTATGTTTTATGGCTGTTCTCAGGGAAGAAGCTTATCTGTTCTGTGACATTGACCTTGACATACCTTTTCTTCGATGGAACTCTGTTGTCCTTATATGGTCATGTGTTGATTTTTAAAAGCAGTTTAGGCCAGTGGAATTTTTAACAACTTTTTATCTGTTTTTTTTTTTATGTATGATCTGGACTTTAAGAACGTGTATTCTTCCAAACCAACTGTCATTGTTTTCTAATGGAGGATTCTATGCAATCCAAAAGCTCAAACACCTATTTTCTTTTGTAACATCTATGTTGGTCCAATAAAAGGTAACATATCATCTTTTTTTTTCTGGATCTTTTGTCACAAGGAACAATATCGCAACAAAACTAATTTTCTGTGTCTTCTAAATATCAAGGACTTAAACTCTCAGTTGTGGTTTACCAAATGTGAGAGCCAGTTGAAACCATAATTATGGTCACTTTTCCTTAATGTCTCCCCTACTCCCACAGCTCCTAACACCTCCGAGTTGGTGAGTACTACACTGAGAACTGTAGTCTGCTTGGTGGGCTCCTAAACTAACTGGACCAGCAGACAGTCCTGGAATGTATCCAGAATGACCTGGTTCTGATGCTCCTGGCCCCTGGAACATCCCAATCAATGTCTGGCAGGGTGAGATTCACTCCCATCACTACTTCCACCTTAGCTATCCCTCTTTCCAGTTCTTCTATGAAGTCTCTGTCACTCTCTTCTCCTCACTCTGGTTATCTAGAGATCACCCCAAAGTGCAATGTTGTGCCTGAGGCTGCCATATGTTTTAAAAAGAGCTCCTATATCTTGATTTATAAAATGGAAAGAAGTCCTGTGTTCTCATTGGTTGTTACCTGTGATTCAAATTCATTCAATACACAGGTAAAAGCAAATTCTAAAAAAAAGATTGCACTACAGAACAGATCTCTGTGCCATTAGAGCACACATTTTAAAAAGTCACCATTTTGTTCTTGTCGGTTAGAGGGGAAATCATCATGTCAACTTGTAAACAGGTCAACTCTGTAGTAGCCATACTTTTCAAGTTTCAGTAGCTGATGTAATGTGTACAGATATCTCACATTTGATATAAACCTGCATTTTCTTATGTTTGCTTTCCTTGTATGTCATGCTTTGTATGCTTCCGTCCTGAGTTCCTGTCTGTTCCTGCTGTTTCACCTGTCCTTCACACTGCCATCTCACAATTTAGAAAATAGAATCCATTGCTTCTGATTCTTCTTTTTAAGAATCCAACTGAAGTTACACACTAAGTCCGTATAGTACACTGTGTGTGTGTGGCGGATACAGTCACTTACTAAAGTATGGCTGTACACTCAATGATGGGGAGGGCACCACGGAAGTGCAACCATTCTTTCCTAAGCACCTGTTCTCCCTCCCAATGCATGTAACTACTCAGCGTTTGCTATGTTATACATAATATTGTACTGTCTGACATGGAGCCTTTGCAAAGGAGTTTCTGACTCAAAGGTTTGTAATTCTGAGACTTCAATAAATAAATTAATGTAACTTCATGGTCCAAGTACATTCCAAACTTAAACAGCAAAGTAGTCACACTCAAAAGAACAACAAAAAAATGAGACTTACATTAAAGTACAGTTGTGTCTTCTATCGTGGCACTATACGGATGTATATGTGTTGGGGTTAGTCACGATCAGTCACATTCTCATTCATGAAAAATTTACAAGTATGGATGCAGCAAAAGGACATAAGTCCCATAGCAAACCAGATGGAAGAACTATTTTATCATCAGTTGATCAAATTACAGCTTTTTTCATAGATAAACATACTTATCTAATTGTTGAAATGTATTTAAAAATGTAACCCATTTTATAAGCACAATGAGACACTCCAGGGTGTGCATTGAACAGATCTGACTGCACTTCCAGGGGCAGAAGACACTTGGCCTACATTATTGCACCTTACTGTGCCCCAGGCATGCAGACAGATCTGTTCAATGTACACTGCATCATGTCTTATTGCATACTTAATGCTTTTTGCTTAAGCTTTATTTAATTTGTGGTGTATTTTACTTTTCTGAAAGAAGAAAAATAAAAACTAAAGGTTATTAATTTCAATAACTAGTTTAACATATAAATAATAAAACATTCTGGATGGTGATATCTTTGGTTTTCTGGCATGAATACTTGCATAGTATTTCTTGTAAACAGGTTTGATAATACAGTTAGATAATCCCTGTCACTATAACATGAGAATAACCACTAGATACATTCATTTTCAAGAGGAAGCTAACAATTGCACAAATAAATAAAAGCAAGGAGGCTAAGCAAGTGAATGGCACATTGAACTGTTTCAACAGCAATCAAGAAACTTTTTTAGCATTTAAAAATTGTTTCTTTCAATTTAATTTAGAACATACAAATCCTGAAGAAGCTTGTAATGAGTGAGATGTTGACATGTATATTCTCATTCATTTTTGATATACCTGAAAAAGTGAAAACAGAGAAAAGAGAATAAATATTAGAAAAAAATATATAGCTCTGATGAGTCAGTCACTATGTTCAAACATTTGTGTAGGTAGATTGAGGTTTAAACTTGACTCTCTGGAGTATTTTCTTCTCTTAAAAGGGGAGATTGGGCCTGGCTGGTCTATCTGCTGTCTAATATTCATGTACAGTTGTTACACAGACAACTCTGGCCAGGAGACCCTCCACAACTGAACATACTCTTTTTGTCTACTTACAACACTCTCTGATGGATGATGATGGATGGACATCAGCAATAATTGGGTTCTCTACCTTTAGAAGAAATACAGAAGCACCAGCTATGATGCAGTGCAGTTATTTGCAGTAAATGACATGTCACATAATACTGCAGTGAAAAAGGGGTTAATTGTCATCGAACTATACTTTTTCTTACAATATACTGTGGAATTACTGTGTTATATTCTAGCTGGTGCTGCATGTTTCTAACCAAAATCAAATACAAAAAGGGTATACATATATATATATATATATATATATATATACTGACTTGGTTGCACCGGTATAGTTAGGGTTGAGTAAGCAGTTTAATGTTAAACACCAAATTTTGCACCTTAATAACTTTGCAACCATTCAATAGATTTGCTTGAAATTTGGAATGCCCAGTCTAGTATGACAGATCTCTTGATTTGTTCAGTTGTGTTTCAATCAGACTTACATTTTTCGTGCAGCAAAGTGCTACAAAACTTGTTTGTTCACTTTTTTGGCACTTTTCTGCTGATTTTTGCCCATCATACTATGCCACACCGTTTGGTATTTTGGTCTAAAATTTTCAGGGTAGAAACAGGTTTGGTCAAAGAACAACGCAGCATTGGTATAGTGAAATAATATTAATCTGTTCCAATGTTATTTAATTTAGAAGTTTCAGGTTATGAGCATGCTCAGTTCACTTTGGTGTACACATAGACTCCATTCACAAAAAAACTCTCCCCTATACTCGGTGCCCTGTACAGACACCGTAACTGCCTGCCTATACAAGCCAGGCATGAAATTGTTCAAAAGATGATTCTCCCTGTCTTCGACTTTGGGGACATTGTCTACAACTCTGCACCTAAGACCACCCTAGCCAGACTGGACATTCTCTTCATTTCCTTCTGCCTCTTTATCCTTGGCTGTGCCCCTCTCACCCACCACTGCTTTGTCTATTCTGCAATCTCCTTTCCATCCCTCACTGCCAGGCGCCTATCCCATACCGCCAACTTTGTAGGCAGGTTTTGGCTTGGCAGTCTGCCATCTTACCTGACCTCCCTCTTATCAGTTCCCACCCCCTCCAGTTACACACTTCGGCCCTCACCTCATAGAACACTCGCACTCCTACCATGGTATACTTCATCTAGTCACAACTCCTTCTCATACTTATTTTCCAGCCTCTGGAACTCTCTGTCTCTCTCTCTCTCGCTCTCTCCCTTGAACTTCGCTCTGCCCATTCTCACCGATCCCTTGCATTTCTTCTCAAGAAACACACTGCACACTGCTGCTCCTACTACTAATCCCCCTGCATACCTTCCCCCCTTATAAGTTCTGACCCTACAATTATAGCATCACCCCACTTTCTTGCCCTAGTTCACCCCTTCCCCCCACCACTCTAGCTTCCCTCCACCCCTACCACCAAATCGTACTATTCTCCTTACTTCCCCTCCACTCCACTCCACCTTTTCCTTTCTCTTTATCTCTCCCCTTGCCCAACTCTACCTTTCTCTACCAGATTGCCATCCCCTGGCAGGATTCACTACATCCTGGAGGGATGAAGGCTCTGGCTTCCCACTCCCCTATCTTCCAATTAATGTTACCCTGCCTCCCTACCCCTTCTTACCCTTCTACCCCTAGCCCATCTTTTTTTCACCTGCCAGCTCTCTTTCCCCTTGGAGGGTTTCACTGCATCCTGAAGGGGCAGGCACTGGCTTTCCTCTCCATCTCCCCCCAGCCTAACTTGCCTTCCTCCTTCCCCTGCCAGCCTCCATCCCCTTGCAGGGTTCTCTGCATTCTGAAGAGGGTGTAAGCACTAGCTAACCTATCCCTTTCTCCTTAGTTCAAATCCATTCTCCTCTGCCAGCTCCCCATCCCCCTGCCATAGCAGGGTCATTTGCCTCCTGAAGGGGGTGAAGGAAATGGCTTCCTATTCTTTTTCCTCCTTTTCTATCTCTATACTTTCTTAATCTGCCCCACCCACCCCACACTACCCCCAAGCAATCCTGCCCCATGTCCATGTACCTCTATCCTCTTTCCACTATCTTTATTAATGCTGGCTCTCTTGTTCCCAGTCAGGGTTCTCAGCACCTGTGGGGAAGGCCTTGGCTTCTCCCCGCCCTCCCTTCACCCACCCCCGGTAATTTTCATACTAGGTCAACTACCTAGCACTTGGCTACTGTCATACCAACCAAGCACTTATCCCCTAGGCTTTCTTACAATCTGAAAGTACTAGCATTGTAATCTACTTTCAGTCTCTCCTCACTTCATCAATAGATTAAGGCTACAGTCATATACAATAATGTCTTTTTTTTTATTTCAATCTAGGAAAACCTTTGCATCAGAGACTTGTTTACAGAGGTTCCACATCAGAAGACAGCACACACAGCAGCAGTTATACATGATACATAGTAATACATTATACAAAGAGTTAGAAAAAAATAAGCAGGATCAGCAAGTTCAAGGCAATCATCTAAATCGTGCAAGGCAGAAATACTTGAAAACTCAGCAGAAATTGAGCATTTAGACAAAGTGAATAAAGACAGCCAGAACTGTATCCAATTTATAGTTCTTCTGTCATGATTCCAGTTTTGCGAGCTAAGTATTATAAGAAGCAGGTACAGGCAAGAGAGCCGGATAGCAAGGACAGGTGGGATGGGGGATTGCGGAATGGGGGTGTGAGAGGGAGAGGGGAGGATGAAGGAGCGGGGTAGTAGGTGGTGGATAGAATTGCAGGCTAGGAAGGAAAAGGTGGGTGGGGTAGGGAGAGCAGAGGAGGGGAGGGTGGAGGATGGAGGGGGGAGAGGGAAGGGGAGAATTATGTAGCTCAATCACAGGTACTGCCCAAGGCAAGGGAGATCATCCAGGTAGGGGCATGGTATTCGAAGGAACATTGTCCTAGGGAGGTTCTGTGGAATGGGATTATCATGGTGAGTTCATTTAGGCCCCTTGTGTGTCTAGCTGAGACAGAGCTTTTGAGGAGGCTCTGTATCCTGGAGGAGGTCAGGCCAAGTGTAGATTTGTTGGTGATCAGGCATGTCTGGTAGTGGATATGACCGTCTAGGTTGAGCCAATTGCTTTGGGCATATAACTCACAAGTGTGGGTTAGGCGATGCACACCCAGGGCTAGTGTACAGGCTTTGCTTAGAGTAGTTTGCTGCTCTACTCTCCATGAGGCTGTGATGTAACTTATGTTCATGTTTTTTACATAGTCTGTAATTGTAATGTACTGTATAAGATTTTGTACTCTGTACTAGTTCTTGTAAATGCTCGTCCCATGCTTTTCCTATGTAAATCCATCCCCCAGGATGCTTCTGGAAAGGAGGTGTTTACAGTTCATGTTGCCTTCCTGGTGAATCTCTTCTAAATAAATAATAAAAATAAATAAAACTCCAAGATTTATATGCATGTTTTGTGAAAGGGAATTGGGCTCATGATCAAGGATTTTGTCAGCTCACGAACAGGGATTTATAAAATCCCCATTCATTTTTTTATAGTTGGTTTCTTTCTCCTCTGTCCTAGGTGGCTCTCCATTATGCCTGCTCCCCCAGCCCCATCTCCCACTCGCAGCTTACCTTATGCTTCCTCCACGGCTTGCCCACTGTGGTAGGGCAACGGGGATCTCTCAACCCGCCAGAACGGATCCAGTGCGGAGGTTACTGCCTTTTCACAGGAGCAGGGCCTGCAGGGATCAGCATTCATCTTGTCATGCCCAGGAAACTTTTTCCTCCATTATCTGCCCCTTAGGAGAGAAGGTGTGCAATGATGCCCTATGGAAGAGCTCACACATGTCCGCACATGCTCCTCCAAGCATCTGCCTCCTCTCCTCCCCTTTCTGGAGTGTCAGTGCACTGTCCCCCAGCCGCCGCTAGGGGCCAGTCAAGCACCATCTACCAGTGACCCTCCTCCTCAGAGAAGGAGAGCAGTCCCTTGGACTCTTGATCCTTCTCCTCCCCTGCTGACCCCCAGTGGCCCATGCTAGTTCCTGAACATGGGTCACCAGCATAGCACGAGGTAAGGCATCCAGCACCTCAGCCCTCAGCACCACTGGGCCATAAAATCCCCATTCATGAGGGAAAAGTCTTTGTTCATGAGCAGCCATTTTGTTTTAATTTTTTTCCTTCAAAACAGAATGTTGTAGTTTGCCCCACAGGTGACTTTTTCCTCAAATAAGGCATGGGTTTTGTTCAGGGTGACACCCTCTGCAAACCCATGTCTTTGGTTTTCTTTGGTTTGGACAAAAAACAGCCATTTTAAAGTTTAAAATTCTTTGTTCATGACTTGCTTCTGATCCTTGTTCTCGAGGTGACAAAATCCACTTTTGCAAGCCAATCCCCTTTCACAAGGTAACAAAATCTTTGATCATGATTTAGGGACCAGATGGCCCTTTCTTGCGAACAAGGATTGGCTTGTAAAAGGGGATTCTGACAGCTCATGAAAAAGGATCATCTTGCTAATGGGGATTTTGCCACCTCGTGAACTAGGATTTTTAAAACTTTGCCACTGCACTGTAAATAAACAGTTCGGTCTTTTGGATTGAAATTTGCAGGGTATAAAAGAGATATCCCAGAGAGATGAATTATGATATTTAGGTGTAAAAAAGGTTAATCAGTTACAAAGATATGACATCACGAAGTTGAGATTTTTCCCGTACAATAACACTGCGGTGTCCACAGTGACTTTCAGTATCCATATCTCAGAAACAAAGTGAGTTATGGATTTTTCACTATCCACAGCTTAGTCCACCTTTAAGTGGACTAAGTACACATGGAAGTTTCAAAGTCATTATTACAACTGCAGTGGAATTTTTTTCATAGCTTGTACGGTTACTGATATATTGGCAAATTAGTGTTACAAGGGTTCCTTGTCAGCCCTATAGGGCTACTGTATGGCTCCGTTGTTATGTGTAAGTGGGAGCGAAGGGGGCCCTCGCTCCCACACATGCATATTGTTGTGTGCAAATGAGCAACTTAACCAACACATACCATTTACCAGTTGCATTACACTTTCTCAAAAAATAAGGAAATCATTGCAAAAAACTTTGTTAATGCATCAGTTAGTGTTAAAGCGACAAAAGTGGGGAAATGAGATGTTAGGGTTGAGCCCCTAACCTCACCCCCCACCATACGCCCCCACATCCTCCACACACCAACAAATGCCGGGGTGTGCCATGGGGTTTTGAGGCCTAACTCTCACCCCATTCTCCTTTACTGTAGCATGTCAACCTGTTTACACATGAAATGGTGTAAAAATTGGGCAAGACAACCCCATGCACACACCCTGATGTCTGTCAGTGTGTGGAGGATGGGGGTGGAGTGGTAGGTTGGGGGTGAGGATGGGGGTGAAGTGGTAGGGTTGGGGGGTGGGGTTAGGGGCTCAACTCTAACATCTCATTTCCCCAGTTTTGTTGCTTTAACCCTAACTGATGCATTAATGAAATTTTTAGCAATGAATACATATATATATATATATATATATATATATATATTTTAACTGTATTTTATGCACTACCCCAGCTGGGCATCCTTCTGAGGTATTCACTTGACAACTGCCTTCAACTCCCGGTCTGAACCCCCTATACCCGGAGGGACTCCCCCAACCACCCAGGCAGACCTAGCCCCCCGGATCACGCCCTGGGGCAGGCCCATCCTCCTGTGATGGCCCTTCTGAGATTAGAGAGGTCCTACCTGGGTGGCGGGTCGGCAATGGAGTCCTCCGGCACAGGACCAAAAGTGGGATGTGGGCAGTATCCCTGGAATCGCCATCATCTCTTCGTCTGTGGTAGGGATTTTTTTCATAAGTCCCCAGATGCAGGACATGCAATGCTGCCCTGCCCATGATGTGAGTGCTCCCACCAACGTCTGGAAGGCAGCCGCCTGACATCTTCCCCTGCATACAGCCCTTGTCTTTACAGTGCCTCTAGTCTCAACTGGGGGCCACTGTGATGCCAGGCTGGCCCGGGATCCCTCCCTGAGAGAGGAGTGCAGTCTTCTGGACTCTTGATCCTTCCTCTCTCCCTTGCTGACCCCCGATGGCCCAGGCTTGTTCACAAACCCAGGTCACCAGTGTGGTGCGAGGTGTGGCATCCAGTGCCTCAACATTCAGTGCCACTGGGCCAGCTATATGTAATAGATAACCCACTCTGAGGTGTGCGGTCATGCTCTGATATACACACACCTTGGTGTGCATCAGCCACCTAAGGTGTGCATATATCAGAGCGTGACCACACACCTAAGAGTGGGTTATCTGTCTTATAAAATGGCAAAATTGTTTTGGAGGGGGTTAAAAGTGCAGGTATGAGGTCACGCTCTGATATACGCATGGTCATGTGATGGGTTTTATCCCTACCCATTTTATAAAAAAATATATATATATATATATATATATGTATATATAATGTATATAGGGATTATAACTTCCAATAACATTATTTGTTTATCCAAGATCTATACACTAAAGTACTACTGGTTGATGCAATACTATGTTTTCACTGTAATAGGACTAAGTGTACACTAAGGCTGTGACAGTACCATATCTGTTGTATGTGTATAAGAGAAGTATTTTGAACGAAGGGGAGGTTGCCAATTCAGGGCGACCCAGATTGTCAGGGGTATCCTGGCCTTGAAACAGACTGGTGGGGCTAGGGAGAGAGAGACTGAACTTAGGATGGTGGGTTAGAGTATGGGAGGGGCTGTGTCTGGGAGTTAGTCAAGGCACAGGGTACTCTGAGATTGGCCAGGAGGAATCAGGGTGGGGCTCCAGCCAGTGCCTGTCACTTGTCTACTGACATTCTTGTGATTCAGTCTCTCAAGAGCAACAGTACATTGACTGGCAGGTTTAGTCAGAAGATTGCTAACAAAGTATTCAAAATACATTGGCTGAGGGAAGGTAATTAAAAGGTAGCACAGGGATTGTCTGTGGTATGCAGGAGATTAAAAAAAAATCTTGTTGCTCATAATTTTAAAGGTTGCAGACAATGCTGGGGGGTACTGCACCTGTGTCATGGGTAAAGTTCTCCCAGGTTATGGGAATCCAAGGGACTGGGTCACAGGGTGATGCCAGAGGTTGAGCGTCGGCACCAAAAGGGGAGGGTGAGATGGTATTCCTTGTCACATGCTAGGGTCCATGCAGTGAGATATGGTTGCTGGATGGTATTGACACATTATGCCAAGTATTTGCCTTCTGATCCTTTGCTTTTATAGGTTTGTGATTACTAGTTCCTTCTGATCCTTTGCTTTATGGGTTTGAACTATGCTAATGTTAGGTAGGTTTGATTACACGGGAGTGGTCAGGCAAGGAGGACTCCAGTGGAGGACCCAGCATCAGGATCTGAGGGATGTGAAAACCTGAAGGCCTAGTACTACCCAGCATGAGGATCCAAGGGAGGTGGAACTGAGGCTTGGGAGAGCAATTGGGAGTGTGGGGTCTCATCTACGAACATACGAACATATGAAATTTGCCAGCAGATAAAGGTCTAGAGATCTATCAAGTCTGCTCGAATGTGCAGCTAGTACCCCTTATTCTGCAGCTGCCCCTCCCTTCCACCTTTCCCCTTCATTGACCCTCCCCCTTGTCCTGTCCCATCCCCTTTTGAAGCAGTCCACTGTTCTACTGGAAACCACTTCTGCAGGTAACGCATTCCACCCAGCCACCACCCTCTCTGTAAAAAAGTGTCTCATCTCCCTCCTGAACCTTCCTCATTCCAGTCTCTTATCATAGCCCCTGGTGTCCCTCCCCTCCCTTACTTTGAACAGCCCCTCTGTACCTGTCTTGTTTATTCCTTTCATGTACTTAAAGGTTTCAATCATGTCCCCCCTGTCCCTCCTCTCCTCCAGTGAGTACATGTTCAACTCCCTCAGCCTCCTCTCATATGATAAGTCCCCCAGCCCCTTGATCATCTTTGTCGCCCTGCGCTGCACCCCCTCCAGTAACTTAATGTCCCTCTTCAGATAGGGGCACCAGTACTTCATGCAGTACTCCAGGTGTGGTCTAACTAATGACCCATACAGTGGCAGAATCACCTCCTCCCTCCTCGAGGATATACCCTTTGCAATACAACCCAGCATTTTGTTGGCCTTTGCAGCTGCCTTCCTACATTGTGCCGAGTTGTTCATTTACCCTGTAATGAGCACCCCCAGATCCTTCTCCTCCTCTGCCTGGGCTAGCTGCACTCCCCCAGCTGGTAACTCCTCCTAGGGTTCTTCACCCCAAAATGCAGCACCTTGTACTTTTTGGCATTAAACCCCAGTTGCCAGGTGTCTGACCATGTTTCAAGCCTTGACAGATCATCCTCCAACCCCTGCCATCCCCCTAGGTCATCCACCACTGCTCCTTCCTTGGTATCATCAGCAAACAGACTGATCTTGCTCTTGATGTCCAATGATATGTCTACAATGAATATCCCAAACAACACTGGTCCCAACACCAAGCCCTGTGGAACACCGCTCATCACTACCCTTGGGTGTGAGAGCTACCCACCCACCACCACCCTCTGTTGCCTTCCCTGAAGCCAGTTCCCTACCCATCTCACCAGCTTTGCACCTGCCCCTGTGCCTACTAACTTACTTCCCAGCCTTCCATGTGGCACCTAGTCGAATGCCTTACTGAAGTCCAAATACAGGACATCCACTGCATGGCCCCTGTCCAGTTGCCTAGATACTCAGTCATAGAACTCCACCAGGTTGGTTTGGCAGGATCTGCCCCATATGAAGTCATGCTGTCTGCTATCCTGTAGTCCTTTGGCCTCTAGGAGGGCCACCAGCCTTTCCTTCAGGATAGTCTCCATTAGCTTACCCATGATGCATGTGAGGCTCGCTGGTCTGTAGTTTTCCGGTTCATCCTTGGGGCCACTCTTGTGGAGGGGTACTACATGAGCCATCCTCCAGTCCTGAGGTACACACCACGAATGTAGTGAGGCATTAAATAGGTCTGCCAAAGGTCCTGCAAAGACCTCTGCCAGCTCCTTCTGTACCCTGGGGTGGATGCCATCTGGGCCTTTCACCTTATCCACCCTCAGTACCTTCAAACCCTCCAGAATTCTGCTCTCCATGATTTCCCCATCTGTCACCCCTCCCCCCTGTTTCTGTTATTTCTCCCCCCTTGGGTGTCACCCCCCTCTTCTCTTTAGTAAATACTGAGCAGAAGTACTCATTTGTTCTTCTGTCTCATCGCACCCCTGCTTCCACCCAACCCCCTACTTCCTAATCCTTACTATGTGGTCCTCATAGCCCTTTTCTCCCTGATGTACCTAAAGAAGTCATCTCCTTCTTAATGCCTTGTGCCAGCCTGAGTTCCGTAGATGCCTTGGCTCCCCTTACTGCCCTTGTCACCTCCTTCGATTCCATCAAGTACTTCTCCCTGTCCTCCCCTCTCCCTGTTTTCTTGTACTTCCTAAAGGCAGCTCTTTTTCTCCTTACCTTTTACATGACCTCCTTGCTCAACCAGCTCGGTTTCTTAGCCCTAGCCTTCTTGCTCTGGGCCTTGCAGCAGGTTTTGGTTGCCTCCAATATCTCCAGCTTTATGAGCTCCCACCTCTGGTTAGTGTCCATACTAGATTGAATTCTGGCCAGGTACCCTTTTACCATCCTCCCAACGTTGGCCCTCCTGAAGTCCAGCACTCTTGTGCCAGATTCCACTCCTTCCTTGCCCATATCCAATGTGAGCCATACTGAGTGGTGGTCTCTCCCTGACAGCGGTTCCTCCACTGTAAGTTCTCTCACAAAGTCCCCATTTGCCAGCACAAGGTCAAGGGTATTCCCTAACCTGGTTGGTTCACTGACCATTTGCAGCAGGAAACTGTCCTGGAAGGCATCCAGTAGTACCTGCCCCCTTCTGTTCCTGGTTGTTGGGGTACTCCAGTCCACTCCTGGCATGTTGAAGTCCCCCACAATCACCACACTACCCTTCTCGCAGGTCCTCCTGATCTGTCCCTCTAGTTCCCTGTCTAGCTCCTCCGTCTGAGATGGTGGCCTGTACACCACTCCCATTCTAAGAATCCTATTCTTGGAATCCTGGATTTGCATCCAAATTGACTCCGTACTACCCTCCTCCCCTCCCCTTCCTTCCTTACACAATTCAGTCCTTCCTTCACATATAGTGCCACAGCCCCTCCTTTCCCAATCACCCTGACCCTACAAAATAACCTGTACCCTGGTACAGACAGGTCCCAGTCATTGTATTGGGTGGCACATGTTTCTGTGATGGCTGCAATGTCCACCTCTCCCTCTGCCATGAGCACCTGTAACTCTGCAGTTTTCCTCCCAAAGCTCCTAACATTAAGGGTAACCATCTTCCACCCTCCCCCCCATCCTGCCCTCCTTTACTAGCATCACCAATAGTACTTGCCATTTGTCCTTTGTCACTGTTATGAGGGGTAAGCTCATATGGTTTCCCAACCTGTGGTCTCTGCATGTCTCTTGTCCAATTGCCACCTCCCGCTCCTAGTTTAAATTCTGTACTTCCTCTATGTACTCCTACATCTTCTGTTTCAACACTGTCTTTCCCTCCTCGCTCAAGTGTAGTCCGTCCTTGGCATAGAGACTACTGTCCTCCCAGGTCCCTCCCCACCCCTCCCAACAGCCCACACCCTTTAGCACAACACCAGGTTCTTAGCTATCCGTTAAATTCCTCTATTCTCAGCTTTCTTGTTGTGCTTGCCTTGGGCACTGGAAGTATCTCTGAAAAAGTTACTGATCTTCCTGCCCCTCACATAATTGTCGTAGTTCCTCAAACCTCCTCTGGACTATAACTACTGTCTTGTCAGCCACCTGGCAGAGGTTCCGTGTTTTTTTTCCGCAGAGCAGCTGATAGTAGATTGGTGGCAGGTGCATGCAGATAGTGAGGCTGAGAGAGGTGGGGAGTGAGGCCTGCACTGGACTGGTTGAATAATTCTCGTCCACCGAGTGTAGCAAGAAGTGAGTCCAGAGAGGGGCAATCTGTGGGTGATGGAGGACCGGGGGTACAAGTAGGCCCACAATGTGGAGTAGGATGCATGAGTGGGTGGGCAGGGGGGTGCAGGCATGAGCATTGGGACAGCAGACTCCACCAAGAGAAGGACCACGCAATGGTGGGAAGTGGGTTTGCCAGGAAGTGGGGGTGGGCTTTCACTGGCAGCCTGGGCCAGTTGGAGGCCAGTAAGAAGGTTGATGGCCAGATATATGCTGCAGCACAGAGGTGCCATATTGGGCTGTTTCACCATCTCTTAGAGCTGTCACCCACAGATTTGTGGCAGATGCCTTGTCATTATGGTTGCAGAGAGTTGGGGCAGACTGGGAATGGGGGGCAGGCCTGCAACAGTGGCTGGGTCCAGGCTGAGGCATGATGAGGGTTTTGGTATGGCCAAGCAGATGAAGACATGGGGTAATCTGGGGGTCTGAGTGGAAGGATCACAATGTGTGGCCTGGGGAAGGCCATGGGTAGATAGTATGGCCACTCGGGTCTTTTGGCAGCATGTTGGTGGCTACTTCAGGAAGACTGGCTTAGATGGTCACTGGGCACCTCGTAGGGGAGGTGCCTGGAGCTAGCAAGGCACACATCAACAGGCATGTGGCACCAAGAGTTTACCAAATGGAGGACATTTTGGCAGACTGGTGGGGCAAGTGGGGCCGACCAGGAAACAAGAGCAGTGCCCAGCCATGCATGCCAACCACCATTTAATGAGCACTGGCAGCCACGCCATTTTAAATATAGAAGCAATATACATGATAGGTGGTGGCAGATGCGGCCTATCCCAAATAAATTGTTGCCTGGGGGTAGGAAGGATGATGGGGGTGGGGCAAAGGGTGAAACAAAAAAATATATAAAATAATGATTATTAAATAAAGGAAAATAAGACAAGGAGGCATACAGCAAAAGGCAGAGCTAAAGCACTGCAGTGTGGTGGACAGCAGCCTGAGTGCAGCAGTGCAGAGGACCAGATCACTGCATGGACATGGGTACTCAGAGGCATGGAGGTCTGGGATGTGAGGTCCCTATGAGCGAAGGGGGGGGCTGCCAGATACAGGGGTCCCAGCATGGAGGTTGGCAGTGACTACGCAATAAAATATTAATCAAGGGGGAGGGGAAATGCAACAAAAATATGTTGTTTAAACTGTGTTTTTCTCTTTCTGAATGGTTGGTTTTGTTTCCTCCGAGATGGCATCCAAAAAGAACACAGAAAAGAAGAAGAGTGCCAGTGAGAAGTTGGCCAACCTGCGGCAGCTCTCATGGAGCAGGTGCAGTCCATGCTGGAGAAGCCCACAAGGCAGAGCAGAAATAGCACAGAATGGGGAAGATGAATGAGCCTGAAGATGAGAAAGACAAAGGCAGAGGAGGGAAGCAGCCGAGGAAACCAGGGGGAGAGGAGCCAGCCACACTGAAGGGTAAGGACAAGAGAATAGACTTGACTGTGGATGGCAGTCTGAAGGACTACTTGGCTGGGTTAATAGGGGAAAGGGGGAGAAAGGGCTGGAGGAAATGGAAAAGGCCTTTATAGAACTGAAAAGGATAGGGACCCCGGGACAGGGGGTTGGTGGATCAGGGAAAGAGGGGATGGGTAAGCAGGTACTGTAGGTGGTTTCCCACGGATGACACTGGGGGATCACTTGCCACAGGTGATCAAGGAAAATATCTGGAACCGCAAGTATGTAGATATGTTTGCGCTGGTCTGCAAGGACGCTGTAAAGAAGGATGCAGAGATGGAGCTTGTAGGCAGGTCAGAGACAGTGGTGGCGCTGGCTCTGGTGGGTAAAACCACAGAGGACAGAGGATACAAGGGTAAGATGCTTGACAACTGCTTGGTGGGTTTTACAAGTTGCAATGCTATCCTCCTGCAGAAGCAGCCGGAGTTGGTTATCCCATTGCTGACCTACTCGGCCAGTATCAGGGACACGTACAAAGCTAAAGTGGGCTATGGGTGATTAGTGTATGATGAGAGGTTTCATCAACATATGGTGGAGCACAGGGACATATGCTTGGATGCCATGCATGCAGACCTTTGGGAAAGGATGCTCACAGGTCAGGGCAAGGGGTCAGGGATGTTTGAAGGGGAGAAAGGAGCCAGAGGTGCAGCGGTGAAAACATGTTGGGACTACAACAAGGCCACCTGTATTTGGGAGAACTGAAAATTCAAGCTTGTTTGCTCTACATGGGCAGTTCTGCACCAGGTTTCCAACCTTATGCGGGGCAGCCATTTTGAGGGAGTTCATGGGAGGTGAGGGGTGGAGCAAGGGCACAAGGCGGGAGAGGTTATGGTGGTAGGGGGTCTTTTGGAGCCAGCACAAGTAATTAAGGAAGGTCATGGGAGGTGGGGGCATGAGGGGGTTCAGGGATCTTCAGCGAGTGCATACACCTCTCAAGTGAGACACTCTCTTGGAATGGACTGAGGGAAACCCATATAGTTCGGAAAGAGAAAGGCTTAGGGAGGGTTTCATGAAGGGTTTTAATTTGTATTATAGGGGACCAAGGGTGGCCATGCAGGTGAAGAATTTGGAATCCATAAAGGGGAAGGAGGAGTTAGTAAAAAGAAAGATAGACAAGGAGATAGCAGCAGAGAGAGTTGAAGTTGCTTTTGCAATGCCACCATGGCAGGAAGTGAGGATGTCCCCTTTGGGCCTAGTACCCAAGAAAAAACCTGGGGAATACAGGCGGATACACCACCTATCCTACCCCAAGGGGGGCTCAGTGAATGATGGCATTCCTGAGAGGGACAAAGTGATGTCCTAGACCATGCTAGACAAAGCCATTGAGCTGATCAGGGCAGTGGATGGGGCCTGGTTAGCAAATATGGTTATTGAGTCTGCCTTTCAGTTGTTACCAGTGAGGGAGGAAGACTGGGATCTACTGGGGTTCCAATCTGAGGGCAAATATTATTTTGATAAAGCCATGCCCATGGGCTGCTTGGTTGCATGCACAGCCTTTGAGGCATTCAGTTCAAAGTTGCACTGGGTATTTGGTGAGAGTTGGGATTACAAGAGAGTGGTGCATTATTTGGATGACTTCTTTTTTTTTTCCAATTGTTTAACCAAGAATAGCACACTAAGCTGAAAGCTTGTTTACATGTGTGGCCTGGGACCACAGGGAAGTTAAGTGACTTGCTCAAGGTCACACAGTATGCAAGCGGGGGCTGTGGGATTCAAACCCAGGTCTTCAGATTTACAGCTCAGAGCCTTAAACCACTGCGGTATACTGCTTCCCAAAAACTCCAGCTTCTCACTGCCCTCCGCCTTCTCCTCATGCCAGCACTTAGGGGCTTAAGGGAAGATGGGGATGGGCAGCACGTTGGGGAGTTCCAGAGTATGTGATAGATCCTTGGGGTACTGCTAGTGAGGGAGAAGATGGAGGGGCCAGTGAGGAAGCTGGTTTTTTTGGGAATAGAAGTATATACAGAGGTAGGGGTTTTCCATCTCCCAATGGATAAGATTAAGAGGTTAAAGGAGCCATTGTCCTTGGTAATGGCTAGGAGAAGGGTGCGGCTATTGGTGGTACAGCAGCTGCTTGGACATCTTAACTTTGCATGCAGAGCGGTGGATCTGGGAAAGTTTTCACTAGGAGACTAGCCAGGTCTACAGGCCAGGCCAGGCTGCCCCACCACTGGGTGGACATCACTAAAGGAGTTAGACAGGACCTAGAGATATGGGAACAGATTTTTGTAGGAGTACAACAGGATCACATTCTGGCAGGAGGAGTGGATGTACAATACAGATTTGGAGCTGTACACTGATGCAGTGGGGGCCCTGGGCATCGGGGCATACATTAAAGAGGAGTGGATATCTGAGGCATGGCCAGACAGATGGGACCAGGAAGGGCTGCTAAAGGACACCACAATTCTGGAGGATTTTCCCATTTGGGTGGCAGTGGTGGGATGGGGAAGGCAGTTTTGGAATAACAAAATCATCTTTTGGTTCGATAACATGGTGGTAGCTGAGATCCTGAACCGCCAGCGTGGTTCCACAGACAAAGTTGCCAGGGTAGTGGGAGAGCTGGTCTTAGTGGCATTGCAACTGAATCTGTTATTCAAAACCAAACACATTGAAGACATTCACAATGACGTAGCTGACAGCCTTTCCTATCTTTAGTTACACAGGTTCGGGGAGGTGGGACCCATTGCAGTGGACAGGAGGACCTTGGTACCCCTCAATCTATGGGAGATTGGATGGAGAAAGCCAGTACGTTGTATCGGAGTTCTTGGTTGAGGAACACATTAAGGGCGTATGAGAGGGTGTGGAAATTGTTCCAGGATTTTAGATGGCAGCAGGGGTTTGAGGTTAGTGGCAAGGTCGCAGAACACCAGGTGATAAGGTTCATAGCACTGAAGTGGGATGAAGGTTTAGCCCATTCCACAATGGGACATATTTGTTGGGAATAGGGGCAGTCTGCGAGGCACAGGGATGGGGGCCCCTTTCAGGGCACCAGCAGTCAGAAGAATAATACAGGTGTGGTAAAGGGTACAAGGGAAGACCCTGAATAGAAGACTCTCGTTTGAGGGCAGGTTGTTGATGAGGTTGTTGTAAAGTTTGAAGTTCATTTGTAGCTTGGCGTACAAGCAGGTGTTATTCAGGTTATTATTCTTGGTGATGCAGCAAGGGGCCTTCACAGTTAGTGATGTGGTAGAGGGCAACCTAAAGAATGAACAGGGTGTGTTGAGCCACAGTGAGATACAATGGAACAATTTGGAAGCAGTAATTTCTTTGAGAAGGCCCAAGATGGACCAGATGGGAGTGAGGGCTAAGATCAGGCTTCTCAGTGGTGCTGACAAGGGTACATGTGTAGTAGGTACACTGGACGAATACTGGTTGGTGAGGCCAGTTAAGGGGGGCCCCTTTTTTGTACATCGGAATGGGGCAGTAGTGTCTGCTTATCAGGTTTTGGTGGTGGTCAAAAAAGGTATGGCATTTACAGGGGAAGATGCCAAGAGATTTTCCTTACACTTGTTCAGGATTGGGGCTGCATCAGAGGCAGCCCTAGAGGAGGCCATTAAGGAAAAGGGGTGATGGAAATTGGCCTGCTACAAGAGATATATAAGGGATTAGTTAATTTGCTTTGTCTTTTTGTTCCAGATGCAGTGCACAGAAGGATGGTCTGGATCATGGGGCATTCCTTCATTTTCTGGACTGAGAGGTGAACATCAAGAATGCCAGGTGGGAGACAGCAGCAGAGAGCAGCGGACTCTGTCAGGCTGCATTGGAAAGGAATACAGGGCATGCACCGGGGTCAACTATTGCTCTCTTGGAAGAACAAAGGATCAGAGTACCTAAATCAGATTTGCTAATCATACATTTGGGGGGGGGGGTAATGATTTGGGTAAACGGCCATGGGTAGATTTACTGTTGGAGATACAGAAGGACATAGGAATAAAGAAGGCAAGGTGGCCAGGGACTATTGTGGTTTGGTCAGAGATCATCACAAGAAGGGTGTGGAGGCAGGCTAGGCACTTGAAGGGGATTGAATGAGCAAGGAAATGACTGAACAGAATGATGGCAGCATGTATTAGGGCTACTGGGGGGATTTACATTGCACATGCCATTGCCTACGACAGCCCTGGAGATTGTAGACAGGATGGGGTTCATCTCTCAGAGGTGAGCATTACTTTGTTTACTAACAAGTTTGATGGACTTCCGGCTATGCACCGTGCCATGTAGCAGCTTCCCTATGGAGCTCCAGCCACCTGTTCCATTATAGCCTCTTACTTATTAAACCACGCTACTTTGACAGTACAAATTGCATTAATACGCATTGGAAAGTTGCGGGTACACATAGAGGCACGTTATACCATCCAGAATGGAGGTAGATATGAAAAAGAATTTACCAAAGCGCATGCCGCTGGTGACGCCTGAAAAGGCCCCGAAGAAGCCTCGGGCTTCCAGCTTCAGCCTGAGCACTGACACCAGTACCAGCGCCAGCCCTCCCTCCATGGATAGTGAACTGCTTACCTTACAGCGGTTCCTAGAGGAATTTAAACCTTTCAGGGAGGATCTTCATACTTTAGCAACAGACTTCAGCTCCCTTACTCTGAAGCTGGATGAGGTTGCGCAAAGAGTTACAGACAACTCAGCTTGAATCTTCTCGCTAGAAAAGCAAGAGGATAAACTGGACCCCGAACTTGCCATCTACAGACAACACCTTACTAAGCTCGAATTAAAAGTGGAGGATCTCGAGGGGCACAGCAGGAGGAATATCGTTGTCATCATAAGTCTCTCTGAAGGGGAAGAGAGGCATGACCCGATCAAATTAATTCAAAAGCTGGTAGAGAAGTTAGCTGGCCCCTCTCCCTTCGGTGCTAATTATATTATAGAAAGGGCGCACAGAGCTCTACACCCCAAGCCAGCCCCAGGGTCCCCTCCATGTACGGTTATATTTTGATTCCTCAACTTTCTGGAAAAACAACATTTTCTAAACAAGATCAAAGAACTTCAAGACATCATTTGGGAAGGAAAACGCCTGAGAGTTGCCCAGGATCTCCCAGCTTCGGTCTGCCAGAAAAGAACGGCCTTCCACCCTATGGTAGTTAAGCTAATAGCTGCCGGCATCAAGTTTTGGATGGTATATCCGGCAAAATTAAATTTTCTCATCGCTGGTGCCTGGGCTACCTTTGACAACCCTGAATCTGCTTCGCTGCAATTGAAAACCGCTTTCCCTGATCTATTCAAGAATCCCTGAGAAAGCAACGAGAGGTGCGGGCGAAAGTTGGTTTTCTCTTATCGTAGGCTGAAGGGGAGATCTATATTTCTGACTGAGGTTGCTAAGCCCGAAACTTAAGGGGTTTGGAAACTTAAGAGGCTGGACACTTTTATTTTGTGGCTGATTGTATACCATGGATGGTTTAATTACGAGGCTATTTACCTCCTCTCAAGCGATCAGTCACTATTTCTACACTTACAACAAGGAGATGGGAAGATGATCGAGATTATGGTGCATTTCTTAGTGTCAGAAAGGGGTCGTCACTGTTTTTGCTGTCTTTTCAAAGCATTTTTTCCTCGCTGACACTCCCATGTTGTCACCACTAGAGGAGGCTCTTCCTTCATAAATGCTGTCTGTCTCAATGCACTGCTGCTAGATCAACTAGCCGTTTCAACACCGCATTGTTTATGTGGACTTCCAGTCCAGTGCCTGTTTGTTCTATTTACTAGGACAAATTGCCAATTATTGTATAAATAGGCGTTTGTTAGTTTTAAAACAGGAGGGGAAAAGAGGGGAGAAGGGAAAAAGAAAAGTGCCATTTCTCTCTGAATGATGCCCGAGTTAGCTGGAGATTCAGAGAGAGAAGGCACCCTTATGATACCACTCAAAGGTTGATATTGGTCTCTCCTCCCCCCTGTTTCTTTCTTTCTTTCCTTTTTTTTTCTTTCTTTTCTTTGTGTCTTTTCTTCCCAAAGGTAGTAATGTGCTGGAATTTGACAACCTAATTGGCTGCCAGTTCGTCCTATAACCCGTATAGTTACCTGTTGTGGTAGAGCAATAGTTTAGGTTATTTTCTGGTCCATTTTGCTTAGACTAGCTTTCATATTCATTTTATATTAGCGTGTTAGTTACATTAATGGCTGCAGTAATGTATTGGCCTTCGTTTTGAATATTGCTGCTGATTTGTGTATAGCTTCACAGATTGGGGAGTTAATTTTCAACAAATTGTTTCATATCTTCAGCCACTCCAATACAGTAAATTCCTTTGTTAGCCTTTTAATCATTAGATCTTAGACAGTGTTACTCATTACTGTCACTACCTTATATAGTTAGGTTTTGTTAGGGTGGCTGGAGCGAAAGGGAAAGGTTTTGAGGCATGATGCAGAAGGCAAATGTAGAATGTGGGTGGGAGGTGGGTTGGGAAGGACTTTAATGTCTATACTGTTTAGTGACTATGTGGGTAGATTACATGGGACTGGAGGGAGGTGGGAGGGTAAGTTCACACAGTGGCATGTGGCAGAGTATGCTGTATGTTATTTGCCTCGTATCTCGACCAATTTTTTGCTCGACATGGCTGGGACAATGAAGATAATCACTTGGAATGTGCGGGGGGCCAGATGCAAAATTAAACAATATCAGATTCTTAAACATCTAAATCTTCTGGCTGCAGACATTACGTTTCTGCAGGAGTCTTACTTACTTAATTCTGAGGCCACACAGCTCTGCAGGCAGCAGATGGGTCAATGCTTCGCAGCAGAGGGCAACACCCAAAGCCGCGGAGTTCTGATCCTATGCACAGGTCCATACCATTTGCTCCTACCCAAATTATAGCAGACCCTGAAGGACGTTACGTCTTTGTGAGAGGCAAGCTCCATACCAAAGAAATTATCTTGGGCAGTGTCTACGGTCCCAATATTGACACCCCCAGTTTCTTTATACATACTCTCAACATCCTCTCCCCATTTTTGCAAATCCCTTTAATAATAGGAGGTGATTTCAACCTCGCTTTTGACCCTCAGATGGATTACTCAGGTAAACCTCGCAAAGGGCTTTCCCTGGCACAGCGGGCAATCCGAGACTGGATAGACAGTGCTGGTTTGGCAGATATCTGGTGTATTCTTCACCCTTCGGATAGAGAATTCACCTTTACATCCTCGTTACACCACTCGTCCTCCAGTATTGATTACGTACTGATTTCCCAGTCCTTAATCCCAGGAGTGATAGACTCAGTTATACTCTCAGGTCTGCTTTCTGACCATTCACCAGTTTCTTGTTCGATTTCTCTTACTTCGCTGCCCACAATAGGCGGGAGATGGAAGATTAATAATCAACTTTTAAAGATCCCGGATTATAAAACATACACATCAGAACACATTTCCACTTTTTTGGATATTAATGCCGGCTTTACCGGAAAACCAGACATTGAATGGTGCTCCCTGAAAGCCTATCTTAGAGGCTTATTGATCGGTTTAGCAACCAAAAGGAAAAGAACTCAGGATGAACGTCTTAAATTCTTATTGTCTCAAATCTGGGCCATAGAGCATGATTTATCCCCCCCAATCCTCAGATCAAATCAGGGAAACCCTAGTGAAACTCAAGGACTCATACTTGAATCACCTAAGAGAAAAGGTTGAATTTATCATTCTGAAAACTCAGGCTTTTCATGTAGACCAAGGGGATAAAGCAGGGCATCTCTTAGCCCTCAAACTTAAACAGCTAGAATCTCACAGACTGATCGCTGCAGTTCACTCACAAGAGAATGATACCCTTATGACCTCCCCATCGGATATAACTTCGGAATTTAGGAGTTATTATGCAAAGTTGTATAGTCCCATGGAAACCCCCCACCATCTTCATCACAATTAGTCTCTTATTTTACACTGACCTCCTTACGTGTACTTTCAGACTTACAGAAGTCTTCCCTAGTCACTCCCATTACCTTAGAGGAGATACTTAGGGTTATTCAGGATTTGCCTTCGGATAAGACACCTGGTCTGGATGGCTTCTCCTCTAATTTTTATAAAGCTTTAGCACCGCAATTAGCACCTTTCCTTCTCTCATTATTTCAGCATGTTCTTTCTGGGCAGGTATCAGATGAGTCTTTATTTGAAGCCTTAATTACCCTACTACTGAAGGAAGATAAACCTCCCGAGAGGGTCCAGAGCTATAGACTGATCTCCCTCCTCAACCAGGACCTTAAGATTCTAATGAAACTCCTGGCGCACTGGTTGAGTCTTGTCATGCAAGATATTATAGGCCCGGAACAAGTAGGTTTCATGAAGGGCAGATCCTCGGTTGATCATTTTAGAACCCTTTTGCATGTCTTCTCAGCTTCCAGGGATGCCGATTTTCCCGCTGTTCTGATTTCCCTGGACGCCAAGAAGGCATTTGATAGAGTCGACTGGAATTTTTTGTTTCAATCACTCACAGCATTTGGGTTCCCCTCTCTCTTCATAAAGTGGATAGGTGTCTTGTATAAATCCCCCACAGCATGGGTAATGTGTAATGGAATACTGTCTGACCCCTTTACATTGCACACTGGTACTATACAAGGTTGCCCTTTATCCCCCCCTACTGTTTAATATTTATTTGGAACCTCTTATCCTCAGGATCATGGTGAATACAGAAATTCAGGGTATAAGTATCCAGCAGCAAACAGTTAAAGTCTTGGCTTACGTGGACGACCTGTTCCTTCAAATATCTCAGCCTGATACATCTATACCTGCCCTACTTACCACCCTGAGAGAATTTAGTTCTATGTCCAATTATAAATTAAATAAAGACAAGACGGTGGTTTTTCCCTTGAATCATAAAGCGTTAAAGCCAGTGGGCTCCTCAACGGGTTTTTCTTGGCAGACCAACTCATTGAAATATCTGGGTTTGAACCTGTCTATGGAACCGACTAGGTTTACAAAATTAAATCTTGACCCATTAATATCCACTATTAGACAAGATCTTAAGAGATGGGCATTACTTCCTCTATCTCTCTGGGGTAAAATCAATATCATCAAAATGAACGTTTTCCCGCAGGCTATTTTACCCATTAAACCTTTCGAACACCTGGTTACCATTGATGTGGTTTAAAAAGATACATCAGATGTTCTCAGCTTTCATTTGGTCTGATAAGAAACCCTGGATAGCCAATGACAAGCTTTCGGCACCGAAATTGAAGGGGGGACTGCGCCTACCACATTTAGGACTTTACTACTGGGCTAGTTATGCAAATAAGTACCTGCAATGGCTAAGGGTGGATCATCTCCAATCGCTGCAGTCTTTCATGCCTATATGGCTCAAAATAGAGAGTATCTTAATACAAACCCATGGGCTATCCCCTGTTGCATTACTACATGTTAATTTAAAATCTCTGCCTTCTGCACTTAAAAATACTCCCATTGCATTATCTATTCGTATCCACTCCCAGCTCTGTTCATTCCTAAAATATAAGCACACCACGGACCCATCTCAATCTTGGCAGGGTAACCCTAACCTTACAATTGATGGCAAGCCACTTCAATTGAGATGGATCCCCCAGCTAGGGGATTGCCCTCTCTCTCTCTCTTTCTTTCTGAAGACTGATGGCTCATGGCTAACTTCACCTGAAATCCTTAACAAATCCCAAGCTCCGAACTCTGCGATTTTTAAAATATTTCAATTACGTCACCTAATAATAAAATCCTTTGGCAATGTCCCACCAGCACTCCCAAACCCATCCATGTTGTGCTTAATTCCCCAGGTGGGCCTCTCTCTCATGCTGTTTCCAGACTGTATGAGATAATCCACAATTCGAAATGGCCCGACTGCCTTGGGCCAACTTCTTACTGGTCCCCACTTTTTCCCAATCAAGATTTTCATTGGCCCTCTCTATGGAAGAGCTGTCGCAAGTTTGTAATGCAAGACAGGCTTCGATTAATACAATTTAAAATTCTGCATAACCTTTATTATTCGCCCCAGAGGATGGCTAAATTGGGACTGCTCCCTTCACCCACATGTACCAGATGCCTGCAGAGTGAGGGTAACCTACTGCATATCTTTTGGGCATGCATCAAGATAGTCCCCCTCTGGACTATCATTAAACAGAAGGCCAACCCCCTCTTGGGTTTATCAGATCTATTTACAGTTGAAATCTGTATTTTGGGGGATCATTCCAAGGTTACTGTAACCAACAGAAAATATCATATAACCCTCATCGCTATGTTGGTTAAAAGACTGGTTTTGAGGCACTGGAAAGATACAGCTGACATTTCTTACAGTGAATAGTTACAGGAGTTGTTGGCCAATCTTCGCCTGGAGAAGACAATTGCTAATTTACATAATCAATCACAAAAATTTCTCAAGAAATGGGGTCCTCTCGTTACTCTGTACTCTCTTCAGAAGTCATAAAGATCTCGTATCTTTTAACAGACAGCTTTACACCAGATTGATCTGCTCTGTGTGAAGGGAGGGGGTTAGGGTGGAGGGGGGAGAGTTGATCTATTCCCAATTTATGTAGTATTATTGTATAGTTGATGCACAAATGCAACAGTAGATCTTCTCTCTGTGATTGTGTAATAATGAATAAACTTTGAATTGCAAAAAAAAAGTTTGATGAAGCAATTGAGGAATGGGAAGTTGGGAGTGGAAGCTTGGGGGGAAGCACATCCTACATCGCTGAGCTGGAGGTGCGCTAGTGGAAGTAGGAGGGGAAAGAGGGGAGGCAAAAGGGATGGGGGACCACTAGCAGTAGGCTCGGACTGGGTCAACACCCAGCGGGATTGGGCACCTCCTAAAATTATTCTTGCAGTGTGGAAAGGAACAGAGGGGGCATCGGGTGCGATACCCAAGCCTGAGCAAGAACAGAGGCAATGGATAGTGGAATGCATTAGGGCATTGTGTTACACACCCACGCCCAAGAAGACAAGACTAGAAGAAATGGATGGTTGGCTGGAGGGGGTGATGTTTGGTTCAGAGATGTTATGATGTAAATATGGTTAGAAAATTTTTGTGTAAGGTGAAAGTCAGATTTGCAGTAATATGGGTTTATTGCAAAATACAATTTGCCAATCATGCAGCCATAAAATACTATAATTGAGAAGTCATGTCAAGGTAGGATATCACATTGACAAGGGAAGTTATTTATGAACTAGATGTAGCTGCAGAGCAGAGAGGCTGATTCCACTTACTTTTACACAAGAAGATGAAGGCAAAATCCTTTAGAGAATTTTGAGTAAAAATAGTTAAGTGCACCAGACTCAGCTAAGGCTGCACTCACTAAAATAGAAAATTTAAAGGGCAAGGAATTAAAATTCATATGGCACACATTGACACTGGGTGAATATGTCCACATCAGAAAGAATACCTAGGGGTTTCAGAGTTCCAACTGACCTTAATTTAGGCTTCACTACAGCATTAATGAGAAAAAAAAAGATGGAATGGTGTAGAACAAATGTTCCCTTGATTGTATGCTTGTCCTTATAGAAGCATTAACAATCAAACAAGAAAACTTATGTGAAGAAATAAAACAACTAACAGAACAATATAAAACAAAAAGAGACATAAATGAATATAAAGGGAATTTGGCAAAGACACAGAAACTCAATTTTCAGAAATCACCAGCCACACTATTTTCACAGACAATCCCCTGGCCACACCCAGCAGTTTGCCCTTTGTGGGCTTCTTCAGAGGCTAGGATCTAAATATAATAAAATTAGATATTTTTATACATTTAGTATTCAAGCCTGAAACAGTTATATATACAGAAAAAGTTTTTTTTTTAATTCATGTCATATTAGTTTTCTGTAGTAGTGCCCAAACATCAGTTTTTGCATTTTATCCAACAACAGAATTGAAATTTGTGAATGAAAGAATAAATGAAAGAATGAGTGCATGTGCATGTGCTCATTCATTCATACATTTCAGTGGGCTGCCAGCCGAGGAGGCATGCAGAGGGCTCTGCCGGTGGCCCACTGCTGCTACATTTTGGGATGGAGGAGCGAAGTGGGGATCTGCCTATTAGGGTGGGGAGGGGTGGTGTGGGAGGTCTGCTAGACCACAAGCCAGGAAACAAGTACATTTAAAAACATACTGCGGATCAGGATTCAGGGACTGGGAGGAGGGAATTTTATTACTATATTAGACCACAAGAGGAAATTATTATACAATGGTCAAAGGATGAGGATGACGCGGGGGGGGGGGGGATGAACAGTAATATTATACTGTGAGGGACACTGGTGGGTGGGTGGGTGATTGGGTGGAGGTAGGGGCCACTAGACACCAGGGTTTGGATATTATTTTCATTTGTGAAGCAACGGAGGAAGCAGGTGGAATTTCCACAAAAAGATCAGAAATTGATTTCTGAACTTTCGTAGAGGTGAAAGTCGGACCTTCTCTTATCTTCTGCCTGCAAAAGATTTCTTTCGCACACCCCTAGAACCCACCCCACTCTCTCTTTTTGTAAAGACACAGAAACACCTTAAAGCAATGGAAAATGTCATAAAAGTGCATGCAATTAAAGTGTAAATATGATATAGCAGACTACAGGGATAATAAGGTGTATAATTGGGCAAGCCAAATCGAGCACCATATTACCAAGTTATTATGACCCCGAATCAAACAATTCACTCTCTAGTTCTGATGACTTTTATGAAAATATAAACAGAAGACAATGAAAGTAGAACCCTGCTAACATTGTGGATGCCTGAATACCATTCCCCTGCCTTACTCCTCATCCAAAACCATCCCTTTACAAAAGGAAAAAAGAAAGAATTGCCTCAAAATCAGTACACAGGTAAAAGAGACCATCAGTTACAAAATACAATTCTATTTTTTTTATTTTTATTATTACTGTTTTTATTCCATTTGGAATGTATGATGCCTGAACACCATATTTCTGCCTTGCTCCTGCATCCAAAGCCATCTCTTCACCACAAAACATCAGTGATACAGAAGGAGATGAAAACTGAACACAACACAGATTATTTATTTACAGTATTTATTCATTCAAACATTCTCTGTGTTAACCATATGTTGTCATTAACTGTTCAGACAGAGCAGCACTCTGACACATTGCACTACACGCTGGAATGAATGTGCATCACTTATTTCTGTCTCCCATTTACTGACTGGTGGATCCACATGTTGGCAGTAGTCGCGCAGCATGGGACATTATTCAGTGTGACAACATAGAAGACTTGCTGTGATGACTCTGAGAAAATGACCTCTTCAAGCTCAAATGGATGGCAGAGTACATATTTATTTATTTCATTAATAAAAACTTTACCAATCAACCGATTTAAAAAAAAAACAACAACGCAGTATATTACAAGCGAGACCTCCAGGACAATCACAGCTGATCAGGTGAGGAAAAGAAACTCCTAGAGTGTACAAGAGACTTCTCCTTTACAAAAAGTATGCCAGACCCACCGCAACCCTGCTTTGCCATACCTGCCTGCAACACTGCCAACACACATTAAAGGTAGATCATTCTCATTTACTGCAGTTTTCCTTTTAAAACCTGTGCCAGTTTGAACTTTAAAAAAATGGGAAATACAGTTTGTCTGCTGGTTGTGTTGTGGCATTGGTTGGGTTGGTAGACAGGGGTAAGACTTGTGATGCTGTGTACAAAGTGGAAACAAATCTTGCAGGGGTAATTTTTTTGAAAGTTTCATCTGGAGTATGTCCCTGGACATAAAACTGCAAACAAATACTTAAAAAGGAAAGCCTACAGCAGTTTTCTTTGCCAGGGCTGCCTATATAATATATATTATATTGTAAAGTGTGGGGGTGAGAAATTCATCCTGCCAGTTTGTTTATATTTGTGTTAGGTGTCAGCTTGCTGGGGCTATAATTCTGTGATTGCTGCCAGCCATAGTGCAACACATTTTTTATCTTGTGTCTTCCAGCATTTTCTGCCTGCATATTGGGCAGGATCTAATGGGCAAGAAACTTTGGGGGAGATTACTGCCTGCCTACTACATCCTATTGCACAGGCAAGTGTTCCAGAATGTAAGACAAAAAGTTCTGTGAGGTGTTAGAGGTACCACCAGTGTGATGCTCTTGGTGGTGGTGGTGGTGGTTGGGGATGTACAGCAAGGTGATTAACTATGGTTGGTGGTTCAGCTGATTTGGACATGGATACATTTGACTGATTGTGGGTGGGGGCAGCTAGATTATTATGCTGGTGGTGGGGGTTTGGTCTATGCTTGGAGGGGAGCTGGCTGAATGGCATTGATCTTGTGCAGTGTGCCAGTAAGGAGTGCTGTGCTAATGGAAGGGTGTGGACTCTGGATATGTGGTCAGTAAGGTGGTCCCCGTTGGTGTTGTTGGACGAAGTCTGTATTTGAAGACGAGTATAGCCAGATGTGAGGTTGGATGTTGTCCATGGATGTGACAGTATGTAGTGACCTGGGCAAGCACATGTATGGGAAAAGGGGAGTGTAATTTCAGTAACAAGGGGGCTGGACATGTGGTTGGGGTAGCTGGCTGTGCTGGTAAAAGGGGAGGCATTGTTGGGAGGGAGACTGGGGGGTTAAGGGAAGCTGGCTGTTAGTTTTATTTGGAGGAGAGGGAGACTGACCATGCTGATAGGCTCTTGAGCTACTCATGTTGGTATGATGGAAGAGTCTGCTGTTTTTCTCTTGGGTGTGGTGAATAGAATGCCCATGTTGGTGAAAGCAGTAGGGAAGCTGGCTGTTCTCATTTTTTCTGGTGGTGGACTGATAGAGTTCAAAAATACATGGATCTGCACACATGGTGAGGTCTGACAAGACTGTACTGTCGCATGAGGTGGGCTGGCATGAAAACTGTGAAAAATAGCAGCTGCCAGTATGAAGCCACAGTCAGAGTAAGCCCTGCACCATGGAGAAGTGCCATACTGCCACCAGCCACCTAGCTACATCACCCAACATCCCATGGACTAAATTTGGACCTTCGGTACAACCACTGCCTCTGTGGGGGGAAGGCAGAGGGGGGAAGGGTCATTCCTCTCATTAGCCATGGCAACCCATCCCAAGATGCTTTACCAGTTTGGCAGCCTAGAGCCCTGTCAATGGTGCAAGAAGGATAACAGCTGGTGTCTTCGTCCTGCCCTGTGTCAGTCGATTGCTGGAGTACAATGCCCCCCTCACTCCCAAGAGAAAATCAGTTCTAGTGGCACTGACTTTCCTTCATGATGGCCCCTGAGTGACAAAGTCCATTCTAAAACCCAGGTCGATGGTGAGGTACCAGTCTGTATCAACCCCCCCCCCCACAAACACACAACCCACTTTTTTTTAACCATTATAAGTCTTTCCCAGTTGACTCAGCTGATGAGTATTTTTATTCTTCATATTGACCCATTTTCTCTTATATGTCCACAGGTCTGACAGGATGCTGACTGGGTGAAGGAGGACACTGACCACATGTGTCAGATAAGTATTGTTTTTTGTTTATCCTACATGGTTTGTCATTGTTAGTTCATGAAGAGCTGCAGATCCTTTGCGACCCCATTGCTGTTTTTGTTTTACAGGTACAACTGGATAGTCTCTTGAGACCCCATTATTGCAGTCTACACAGAAACCCAGTAAGAGATCTCTTATCTGTGATAGGATGTTAACCTGTAATAGTGCTAACTGTAGGCTTTCACTTGTTAGGTGGTTGGTGATGCAGGGTTTGACATCTCTGAACTGTTCTTTTACTATTGCACCATCATGAAAGGAGAGAAATTTATTGCAGTTCATGGGTGGTTGGAGAGCACTCAGGCTTTGCCCTCATGCCTCACAGTGCACCCAGGGCATGCATTAATGCCCCATTTCTCCATTGTGGGAAAGCTTATGAAGACCATTCTAAAGGAAGGGTTGGTGGAATATGTAGGAGCATGGTCTCCAGGATGAGAGGCAGCATGGGTTCATGGGGGGAGATCGTGTCAAACAAATCTGATAGACTTCTTTGACTGTGTCACTAAGACAGTAGACAGAGGCCAAGCAGTAGACATCCTCTATCTTAATTTCAGCAAGGTCTTTGACTCTGTGCCCCACAAAAGGTTGATCAGGAAGTTGGTGGATCTTGAAGATGGGGAAAAGATGGCTAGATGGGTGGAAAACTGGCTGAGGGACAGAACCCAGAGGGTGGTTTTGGGGAGAGAGTTATATGGCACAAGAGAGGTAACCAGTTGGGTCCCACAGGGCTCAGTACTGGGGCTGGTGTTTTTCAATGTCTTCATCAGTGACATTGGGGAAAGCATTAAGTGCAAAATGTGCCTATTCGTAGATGACGCCAAGCTCTGTGGGAGACTGGACACAGCTGAAGGGATACCAGACCTCCAGGAAGATCTGGAAAAGCTGGGGAGGTGGTCCAGGATCTGGCAGCTTGGCTTTAATGCCAGTAAATGCAAAGTTATGCATCTTGAAGCCAAGAATCCCAGGACAGAGTGCTACCTGGGTGGAGTCCGAGTATCTGCATCCGAGGAGGAGAAGGATCTGGGAGTGATGATCACTAGTAACCTGAAACACTCCACACAGTGCAAGAAAGCAGCAGCAAAGGTAAACAAGTGGCTGGGATGCATAGCTAGGGGGATCAGTAGTAGGAGAGAGGAGGATGTACTGTCCTTGTACAGGTCACTGGTAAGGCCACATCTAGAGTATGGAGTTCAGTACTGGTGCCCACACCTCAAAAAGGACATTAACCTGTTGGAGAAGGTCCAGAGGAGGGCTACAAAGGTGATAGCCAGTCAGTAGGGCAAGGTATACAAGGAGAGGTTGAAGGCACTGAACATGTACTCCCTGGAAGACAGGAGAGAAAGAGGGGACATTACTGGAACCGTCAGGTACTTGAAAGGGATAAATAAGGTTGATAAGGAGAGTTTCTTTAAACTGAGTGGCAACCATAACACGAGGGGGCACAGTCTTAAGCTGGATGATGGGAGGTTTAGGAGGGAGGTCAGGAAACACTTCTTCACAGAGAGGGTGCTGGACACTTCGAATGCGCTGCTGGAAGAGGTCATCTTGTTGAAGACAGTGGGCAGCTCTAAGAGAGGCTGGGATAGGCATAGGGGAAAGGTAAGGATCATGGGTAGGGGGATGGGAGGAGTGGGGAGGGAGGGCAGTGACATTAGCTCAAGCTGTGGACCTTGCAATACGAGCAGACTTGACAGACCAAATGGCTGTCTTCTGCTGGCTTCTTTGTATGTTCGTATGTAATTCACCCATGGTCTGTTGTGGGTTGTTCTTACTTTAAGTTTGCTGTCTCCTATGGCCACATTTCAACTCAAAGAAATGGAAAAGGAGAGCCTGGGAACTATAAAAAAATACTGAAATTTTGTTTTTTTTATTTGTTACCTTTTAAAGAGCAGCTGACGCCTTCAGTAGAACTTAAAAAAACTATATTTAGACATAGTTCAGATTGTATTTCACATTCATTCTGTATTTTTCCTCCTCACTATTTATTACTGAGGTCAGCTGCATGACAACAGGATCTTTACTCCTGAAGAGTTCATCTATTCCTGCTGCTTTCTCCCTACCCAAGGTCATACTGCACTGATTTGACATCACAGTTTCTCCCATAACAATAGTTTGTTATGTCATAACAGAGGATTATGACTTGAAGTAGGGAGACAGCTGTAGAGGTAGATAAACTCTAAGAAATAAAGATCACATATTCATGCAAATGTTCTCAGTAATAATCAATGGACAGGAGAACTCTATAAAATATATACAGAATGCAAGCTGAGTTGTACCCAAACAGTATGTTTTTCAAAGTTTTGAGGCGTCAGCAGTTCTTTAAGCTCCTCTCCAAAGCTTTGTTTACATTTGCAGTGCTATCACTGGTGGGGAACTGTTGTCTGGGGCAGCCGAGGCCACACAATGCAGCAGGGCATTTCCTTAGAAAGATACTTTGGCACCACCTCATTGTGAGCTGCCCAAAGACATCAGTTCCCCCACTCGTACTAGCGCTGCAGTTGTAAGATAATAAAAAAATAAAAATTACAGCATTCATTTAAACTAAGCATGGTTCACAGACTTTCATTTCCATTTCTTTGAATTGGAAAGCAATACCCAATAGGACATAGTCACTTCTTTAGAAATATTGGGCAGGCCATGCATTTATGGGGGACAGGGTTGGGGGGAGGGTTGCGGAACTCTGAAGTTAAAGACAAAAGGTCAAAGGCAAAGTGTGTCACCCTGCAACCAGTGAGAGCACCACATTCATTTGAATGTGTTGCCATCCGTGGGGGTCTGGGCACAGGTTGCCTGATTCTCCTGATTTACCGCCCTTCTGGGGTGGTGGGAGATTTCTTGCAGGAGGTGGCCGATTTCATCGTTGGGGAAACATTGGAGGCCCCCAGATGTTTAGCACTGGGGGACTTCAATGTTTGGGCCGAGGTTGAATCTTCTCTGCTTGGTTACAACTTCCTCCAGATGAGGTCATCTCTGGGTTTTGTGCAAGGAGTTTCCTCCACGACCCATCAGGGTGGCCACATGTTGGATCTGGTATTCTCAATGGGGCTTGGGATAAATAATTGGTATGATGGGGAGCTCAAGGTAATGAAGACTTTGGGTCGGAGATTAGAACGCTGCTGGCAGAAGTTCATCCTGGAAGTAGACAGACTGGCCCTGCGTGTACACTACAGTGCATACCGGGGGGCAGTCAACCATAAGAAGGCAGAATTCCTGTCCAGGAAAATCGCTGCTGGGAGGAACCGACCAACTGTGCTCTTTTGGACTGTGGACAGGCTCCTCCATCCTTCCTGTCTACAGCCGAAGGTAGCTTTTTAGAACGCATTGTGCGAGGAGTTTGCTCAGTTCTTCTCAGACAGGGTGTCTGCCATCAGGCGGAGGGTTCCGCCAGTGGACCAGACTTTGGCTGACAGTTGTCATTATTGGTGACCGGAGAGCACTCTGCCTGGTTGGGGTGAGTTTAGAGTGGTGGAGGTGGCTGAGGTCAGTGAGATTGTCTCCAAGCTTCAGCACACCTTTTGTGAACTGGACCCAGTGCCACCTTTTTTTTTAATGAGATGCGTTGACTCCGTTGGCCTGGTGTTTGCCTTGATTGTCCAGTGTTCCTTGTTGGAGGGGGTTTTCCCCGATGTCTTGAAGGAGGCATTGGTGAGACCCCTTCTGAAAAAAACATTGTTGGACCCTGACGTCAAGGCAAATTAACGTCCTATCTCCAATCTCTCATTTTTGGGTAAGATTGTGGGGAAGGTGGTGGTGCTTCAGCTTGAAGAGCATCTCGTGGCCCATGATCTGTACAAGCCGCTCCAGTCTGGGTTTCATGCGAGGCATAGCACAGAAACTGCGCTAGTTCGGGTGCATTATGACCTCCTTAGGGCTAGAGATCGAGGGGAGGGGACAATTCTTGTTCTCCTCAATCTCTCTTCAGCATTTGACATGGTAGATGATCGAGTGTTACTTGACCGGATAAGGGAATTCTGCGGACTCGCCAGCACTGTCATCTGCTAGTTTGAGTCTTTTCTATCTAACAGAAGGCATAGGGTAGTGGTGGGGAATTTCTCCTCCTCCCCTGGCCAGCTGTCATGCGGAGTTCCCCAGGGTTTGGTCTTGTTGCCGATGTTTTTTGCCATGTATATGCTGCCCCTGGGAGAGTTCATTAGGAAGTACAGTCTGGGTTTTCACTGCTATGCTGATGATACCCAGCTGTATCTTTCCTTTGCCCCTGGAACATCTTGTGCTGTGGAAGTGCTTCACAGCTGCCTTGCTGAGATCAATGACTGGATGACCTCCAGCTGGTTGTGACTGAACCCCAGTAAGACGGAGGTACTGGTGGTGGAGTCGAACAGAGGGCGGGATAGTTTGGCCTCTGGTGCAGAACCAGGGCTTTGTCTTGGCTCTGTACTGTTGAAGCCCTCCTATAGGGTGCGTGATCTGGGCATTATTCTTGACAATGGATTGACACTTGAGTTTCAGGTGGCGTCCGTTGTCCGTACCAGTTTTTATCATCTGAGGAATATCACCAGGATAAAGCCCCTAGTTCCGCCAGTGGACCTCCCCACTTTGGTGCATACCTTTGTGATGTCTAGGCTTGACTACTGTAATGCACTCTATCTTGAGGTCTCTGGGGGTACCCTGCACTGACTGCAGCTGGTGCAGAACGCGGCAGCGAGGCTGTTGACAGGACAGCCTAAGTAGTGTCACATCACTCCGGTGCTGTCAACTGCACTGGCTGCCGGTTAGGTGGAGAGTCCACTTTAAGGTGGGTTTGCTCACCTTTAAGGCCCTACATGGCCTGGGCCCTGGTTACCTGAAGAACCTTTTTGCACCTGCTGTCTCAGTCTGCTCCCTCCGCTGCTCTTCTAGGGGCCTCCTCGCGATTCCAAGGACAAGGTTAAAAACTGCTGTCGCCACCCCCGTCCTGTGGAATTCGCTTTCTTTAGCCATCAGGGAGGCCCCTTCTGTGGAGGTATTTAGGGCCCACCTCAAGGCCTTCTTGTATAATCAGGCCTTTCCGGACTATGTTTTCTAGTCCTTACCTGTCTTTTAGAAATGGATGTTTAATTTAGTTTCTACCTATTCTGATTTTAGTTGCTGTCGAGGGTAGTAAATTCTGTTTTAACTGTTTGGTATATTGTATATAAATGTTTACTATTATGTTGTTTTGTACCTAGTTTGATTGTTGTATGGCGCTCAGAGCCTCTGGGATTGGCATCTCTTAAATAAAACTCGCCCTTGCCTTTCAACAACCAAAGAGATGAAATAATCCTCATCGTATATCTAGAGCATTGGGCTGAATGTCTTAATGCACTGACTACGCAAGAAGGCAACTTCACAGAAGGAGTCTGCTAATGTAAACATATAATCTAAGCATGCACTCCAGCCACTCACACTGTTTAAAATGCACCTAAAGGTGAGTTTCCCAAAATTTTTACAATAGCAATATTACCCTGTGAAGTGTAGGGCATCTTCTGGAGTTATTGACCTTGGAAAAGGGTATGGCCTTTGCTTCACCTCATGTCCTTTGACAGCTTCCAAGTCAGTAACAGACCAGGAGAAGCTCACTTCATCAGGTAATATTGTTTAAATTGGGCGGCAGTTTCTAGAGTTTCAAAGTTGTAACTGTACTCCTTGTACTTCGCTATAAAATATTGCCATGTTGTACACCCAGAATAAATAGTAAGCAAAATTATGAGAATTACAGTTAACTTTTTTAAATAAAAAATGACAGATTAAGACATTAGTCTCTCTGTTTTTTTTTTATCTGAGTGAGAATTTTCTTAAAGGGAAAATCCTGTACCACCCCTAAGTGCAGCAGCTGCTGTAGAAATGCCCGATTAGGGTTTTTAGCATAAAACAAATTATTTTATTTACCTGCTGTCTGGTGGTTTTAATTAGAAAGACCCGCTCCATCTATAATGGCTGCAGAGCCCTTGGTGGACATTTCGCACACCCCAGATGGCTTCCTCCACAAAGGTTATGCTAATGAGGACTACCAACAAATGGCAGAGTTGGCAGCCCTCGTTAGCATAACCTTCATGGCGGAAGCCACCTGGAGTGTGTGAGATGTCCACCCGGACCTCTTCAGCCATTATATATAAGGCAGGTCTTTCTAATTTTATAGGAGTTTCCCTTTGAGTCTTTTACTCAGATGCATACTAGTTGGTATTTATCTTGTGTTAGGCACGTACTTTTAATTACTGTACATTTTAAAGCAGCAGTACTACCTAACCAGAAAGTGATCTGTTACAACTGTTGTAGCGCCACAAAACATATGGCGGCTGCTATCTGGTACTACTGCTGTCAATGCAGCAGGCAGCAAAAATGTAAACAAAAGCATAGGATAACTGAACAATTTACAGGGTGATAGTAAAATGCTGGCGGGAAAGAGTACCAGGTACATGCTTAGCAGAACACAGGGAATAAACTGTCAAAAAAGCACACTTTTTCACATTGTACTACTGCTTTAAATTCAAAGAAATGTATCTTAAATGCAAATTTTAGTTTTCATTTTCTTTATTGTACGGTATTATATGCGTCATGTACAAATTCAGGAAACCAAAAAACTTGAATGTCACTAGAAAGGGTAAAAAGTATTTGGAGGGGCCTGTGTTCCCTGCACCCCTCTAAATATAGATTATCAACTCCAGGGGGGTGCATGTCTGGCAGGGGGCAAAATTCCATATTGCACAAAAATTTAGTGCTATAGGCAGCAGCAGAGTTTCTGCACACCTGGTCCAGAGCCCTATACCTGCTGTATCAGAGTTATCCACCCACACCACAAGGCTAGCTCCGTGACAGCAGACACACCCATCCCTCAAAATCCCTTCATTGACCCTCTCCTTCCCCTCACTATCCCCCCCTTCCTGACACAGTCGACTACCCTCATGTTTGTGTATAATTGCAACCCTTGCAGGGTAGCCCAAGAGTATAGCGCCCAATATGAATCGCGGTTTTTACCTGGTGCCCATATTCTGTTGCTGTACTGATGGTATACCCTCCTTTCCTCCAATAAGTACATATTGAGGTCTCTTAGTCTATCCTCACATGTTTTGTGATGCAAGCCATGCACCATCTTTGTCACCCTTCTCTGGATATCCTCCACTTTGTTAATGTCCTTACGCATATGTGGTCTCCAGTACTGCATGCAGTTTTCCAGGTGAGGCCTTACCAGTGTTTTATGCAATGGCATCACCCCACCTCCTACTAGTAATACCTCCTGCCTATGCACCCCAGCATGCCACTGGCCCTTCTTGCAGCCTTTGCACACCGCTTTGTTACCTTAAGGGCATTAAATATGATAACCCCTAGGTCCCTTTCCTCTTTGGTGACAGCACCTCCCCCCATCCTGTAGCTCTCCTTAGGGTTCCTCCTACCCAAGTACATTATCTTGCACTTTTTTGCACTGAACCTCAGTTGCCACACCTCTGACCATCTTTCAAGCTTCTCCAGGTCCCTCTTCATTTTCTGCACTTTTTCTGGAGTATCCACCCTGTTGCAAATCTTAGTGTCATCTGCAAATAGGCAGACCTGTTCTTCCAGCCCCTCTGCAATGCCACTAATGAAGACATTCATCATAGCTGGTCCCAAAACTGATCATTGTGGTATCCCGCTTGTCACCCCTCTCTCCCCGGATTGGATCTCATTTACCACCACCCTTTGCCTTCTGTTTGTCAGTCAGTTTCTAACCCAGTGTATCACCTTATGCCCCATGCCCAGGCTACTCATCTTGTTAACCAACTCTCTGTGTGGGACGGTATTGAAGGCTTTGCTGAAATCTAGGTAGGTGACATCTATGGCCCTCCTGATTCAATTTCCTAGTCACCCAATGAAAAAAATCGATCAGATTCATTTGACAAGACCTTCCTGATGTGAATCCGTGCTGCCTTAGATCCTAGGCACCAGTGGATTCCAGGTGTACCACTGTCCTTTCTTTCAGCAGTGCCTCCATGATCTTCCCTACCACTGAAGTGAAGCTGACTCACCTGTAGTTCCCTGCTTCCACCCTATTGCCACATTTGTGCAGTGTGACTACATGCATCCTCCTCCAGTCCTCTGGAACCACACCTGTGTTGAGTGACTCTGTGAAAAGGATGGCCGGGGCACTGCTAGTTCCCTGTACCGCTCCCATAATATCTTCAGGTGTATGTCATCTGACCCCATGACTTTATCCACCTTCAGCTTTGTGAGTTCCTCCAGAACTCTCTTCACTGTGAATGGACTGGTATCCACTTCTCCCCCCAATTGCCTCTGCTCCCCAACTGTGGTCCTTGACCCTGTCCCTCCTCAGTGAATACTGAACAGAAGTATTTGTTCAGTATTTCTGCCTTGTCTAAATCCTCCCCCTTACACTCTCCCTCCTCCCCTTTGAGCCTCACAATCCCACCCTCATTTTGTTTATGTACCTGCAGAATGTCTTGTCCCCTTTTTTTCACACTCTGTGCTAAACTCTCCTCTGTCTGTGCCTTGGCTTTCCTTACAGCCTTCCCTGCTTCTCCTAGACATTCAAGGTACACCTCCCTGTCCTCCTCCCTTTAGATTCCCTTATGCTTCATGAAACTTGCTCTGTTAGCCCTTACTTAGTCTCCCACCTCTTTGAAGAACCATAGCGGTTTCTTTCTTCTATTTCCTTTGGCCACTATCCTAATGCATTGGTTAGTTACCTCCATAATGACTCCTTTTAGTCTCCTCCACTGTTTCTCCACCCCCTCTATTACCAGGGCTGCTCTTAAACATCTACACATTTCATTGACAGATGCCCTCCTGATATCTAATACTTTTGCCCATATGTGGCTTAACGGAGTCCCTGTCTCCATGCCAGACCATACCACAGTGTATAGATCTCCATACACAACGATGCTCCACCATGCACTATAGTGTTTATCATAGAGATGGAGTTTGGGGCCGCCAGACACCAGGGAATGGCACAATATTGGGAAAGCTAGACAAATGCCACTAGACAACAGAAAACTTTGCATGGGGTGGGAAGAAGGTGCCACTAGAAACCAGGGAGTGGTCCATATAGGATGAGTAGAAAGAGGGTGGCACTGAACAGCAGGGAATGCCTGTTCCAGGATGGGGAGGAGGAGGCGTCAGTCTTGTGCAGGGAAAGACTGTTCAAACTGGGGGTGGTTGTTTGGCTCATGGCCATGCCAAAATTCCACAACAAAGCTCTTCCCAGCTTGCTAGTGGTTTGAAGATGATGCCCAAAACAAAACTAGCATAGTGATACGCAACAAAACTGGGTAAATGTCAGCATATAGAAAATACTGAATGAGTAACTATGCACAGTCAGAGTGTTCTGCCACAGAGGGCATGTGATTCTCTCTGACCTTGAGGATGAAGCTCAAGTGGTCTGTGGGAATCAGAACCCCGAGGTGGCATAACACACTGGTTATACATAAAGTTGCTCATCCTGTATTTTTATAGTGTATATTATTATGTGAAATATGCAAATTGTTGTTTTTATATTTACTGGTTAGTGGTTATAAACCATTGCCAGTGAGTGCCCAACAGCTTCGTAAACCACATGTGTTGTTTATGGAGCTCCATAAACCATGGGCAGAGCAGTACTGCAGCATCACCTGAAAAACCACTGAACAAGCTGTCCTCGTGCTGGACATTCACAAGCGCTACACAGTCAGTCACTCAGCGTGAGACAAGCTTATCAGCGGTAACAGTTACCCTTGCAAAGCATCAAAGACAATTTAAACCAAAAAACAGTAAATGGAAAAAAAAAACACGGAGAAGTGTGATTCTATGGGGATTTTATGCACCATCTTGGTGTGTGAAGCCCATATAAACCCCTCCCAGCTTCATGGGGCATCACACACCTCGGGTGCATAAAATCCCCATAAACTGCACTTCTCCATGCATTATTTTATATTTCTCTTTCACAGTGAAATTAACTTGTGCATGTCTCTAGAGGTTTTAGAATGCTGTTCTACCACAGAAGGGTACAATCACATTCCATGACGTTTGAACTGTGGTACAACAGCATTTTGAAAACTATAGGTTTCTATGTAGAACAGTACTTTACTATACACTGTATCACTGCTGCTGTATGTTTAGCCTTGCTCTTAATCCACCTGTGGCCAGGCCTATTGAACCCCATATGGTATCCAACCAAGCAGCTGCTTCTTTTGCAGCTTCATCTGCATGTTCCAGCTTGCTGTTTTCCACATGGAAATGGTAGGGCCTGCATTTTTAGGAGCAACTGACATGATTGCTAGTTCCAGGCAGGCAACTCGCAACATGATGGTGCCTACCGCAGAAGCTAATTTAGCCACATATCACATTTTTTGGCTTGCATAAAGAGTTTAGTCCATAAAGCCTGGCTTATAATTTCCTTGTGAGAGTCAAGTGGCTACTGAGCACTGCAGCCCTAGCCCTAAAACAGCATATTGATTATGCTAGGCAAATAGCCCCATACATGTATACCTGCCAGCAAAGATGATCCAAGTATATTTAGGTGCCCCCCCGATCCCACTGCAATGCCCACAGAGTGCCTACAGCCCCATCCCTTACCAAATGTCATCACTATGGTGTTTTTAGGGGTTATTTAATGACTGAGAGGGTTCTTGGGCAATAAATACCAGTTACAAAAATGCACCAGCTAGGATCTGGGGCTGCAGCAGTGAGTAGGGAAATGGGCAGACTAGGTGGGCCGTATAGTCGTTGTCTGCTGACAGATTCTGTGTTTATTACGGCAGAAATAGCCACAAAAAATAAGATGACAGGACCTATGATTACACAAATGGATGTGCCGACCAGTTACATTTCACAGATCTTAGATTTTTGCAGTCCCACCATTGCAGTGATGGTGCTGTACTTGCAGTGCTGAAGACCCAAGTTACAAGTGTTATCTTGGGAGTTGGAGGATCAGCCAAAGGGAAGAAGATTGAGTTCTTGCTGGATTGCTCATCTCAGGGTGGGGTGGAGCAGAATTTGATGCTTGCCAGATACTATCAGTAGCTGAGGATAAGCAGGCTGAAACCACCAGAGTTGGGAAGAGGAGAGGCAGATGTCAGGTGTACAACGCATGGGGGCATGCTGCACTTAAGGGGGAGTACTAGGAAAATCTGTGCACTGGCTGCATGATGACTCCAGCTGCCTATACGCCTTGTACCTGATGACCCAGACCGTGTTGCCTCTGAGGGAATAGCAAGCCCTGGGGGGTATTGGCTGCGGTGGCCGGTATAATGGAGGCTGTCAGTGTATGGGGGAGAAATAAGACTAACTGGGAAAAAAATTAGTTGACAGTAAAATTACTTTTAAAAAGTTTTGTTGTTTGACCATCACATAAACATTTTGGTATAGAGTTGGTGTTAAAGGGACACTTGTCAATCCTTTTTGCATTATGTTATTTATAATTGAAAAAATATGTTTAATGATTGCTTACCTTCTCTTCAATTCACTCAAGTTGTTGGTTGTTTTAACCGCTGTGCTTATTTTTTTAGCTTAACTGAAATTCATGCAAATAGTGTATTTATTCCCAACATTTTGTTTCAAATCCTTGATCTACTCTTGTTGCATGGTCCCTGTACATTAGGCACACCCCCAAAGAGTGCATTTACTCATGATACAATAGTCTCCTTTCCTCCCACTGCACCATGAGTGTCTATGCTGTATTGGGAGTATTCACAGTTTCTAGAAAGACGCAAAGAGAGTTGAGGACAGTGTCCATTGAACTTCATGATAGAAAAATGTGGTCTAGTATGGGCTTCGGTTTCATTTCTAATCAGTGTATATGACCTTTAATTTTCTTTTCTGAACACATTCGGGATTTAACTCCCAAGCAATTATGAAAAATTGTTCAATGTTTGAGAATGATGACTTCACTGGCCCGGATATTCAAACTGCGCCAGGCTGTGGTGCAAGCTTGGGCGTAGCTCAACATGGCTGCGCAGGGGTGTGGCCTGGGTGATATTCAAAGGAGCTGCACCATGGCTCAGCAGCTTTGAATATCGCACCTTGGCAACCCCCAGTGTGCATGGCGCAGTGGCACTGCGCCAGCGCAAGAGGCCAGAGTGGAGCATGGAGATGCGCTAGTGCAAGTGCCATTGTGCCATTCACAGCACCCACGATATTCAAAAGGTGACATGCAAATGGGGCCATAATTTATGCAAGGTGCACATGGGGCCAATTGCATGTCATTATGGCCCCATTTGCATGCAGAATGTGCCCATCCTTGATGACTTGCACCTGGTGCCCTGCCAGGCAACAGCCATTGGGACCGATGCCCCCTGCAGCCCGATCGCGGGCATCTGTCCAAAAATAAAATAATCCTATATCCCTGGTGGTCCAGTGGACCACTATGTGCCTGATCGCGGGCATCTGTATCAAGTAAACCCTGTCCAATATTCCTGGTGGTCCAGTGGACTGATTTCTACCCGATCGTGGGCATCTGTTTTAATAAAAAAAAAAAATGGCCAATATCCCTGGTGGTCCAGTGGACCACACTCTGCCCGAATGCAGGCATCTGTTTGAATTAAAAAAAAAACCCCGGCCAATATCCCTGGTGGTCCAGTGGACCGCACTCTGCCTGATCACGGGCATCTGTTTGAATAAAAAAAAACCCGGCCAATATCCCTGGTGGTCCAGTGGACCGCACTCTGCTTGATCACGGCATCTGTAAAACAGAAAACGTCCTAGTATCCTGGTGGTCTAGGTACCCCCTCCCACCCGCCCACTGAGCTCCATGTTCAAGCCCAGCCACAGCCTCTGACTCACTGTGTGTCCCTGAGAAAGTGATGCTGATCTCCATTGAGCTTCTGCTCCAAGTTGTAAAATTATATGAAGATGGACCCCACTGGAATGTTGCATCTCTTGGGTTTTCTTGGTCATTATGTGATAAAACACTATTTGACACCATGCTGCTGACTGGTGGGTGGGGGGGATCAGCTTGAAAAGGAATATGAATAGTGAGTAATGAATAGCAGAGTATCTGAGGTGCAAAAGTAGTTGCCAGCGGAAATTTGAAAAAAGGTACTTGTACACCCCATGTAATGGCATCCAGGACTCCCTAACCCTCATTTAAAAAAATAAAATACACACCCCATCCCCTTTCTTAGTCCTGCTCTGCTTGCATATTTGTGTGGCTAGTCAGATCAGAAGCTGAGAAACTGACATGAGGGCAAGAGCATGTTCTGAGTACCAGATTTGCCTAGTTCAGTTCTCTGGGAGGGCATGATGCTACACGGGGATGGGCCCATCACCCCATTGTGGCACATGGATCTCTTCTGGAAAGTTTTGATTTACAATTGTGCCCTAACTGTGAGTATATTTTACACTGAAAGATTGAAGTTTACTCAAGAAGGTATTTAAATTGCATTTTAGGTGCATTTGCAGAGTACGGGTACCCAATTTGAAGTGTATATACTATAATTCCAAGGCACTTCAGTAACATTTTTGGAACACACTCTAAAGGTGCTTTTCTGGAGTAATGCAGGAGTGTCCCAACTGAGAAGGTACTCCATTGGAGGTATATCAGGAACAACTATAAGGCACTTCATTAGCATTTTTACAACACACTCCCAGTTTACTCAGCACTTATCAGTCGATTACTTGATAGTCACCATAAAGTTGCTTGAATTTTTAGTGGCACATTTGCAGCATGTACCCTGTCTATGTGCTAGTAGGTGACTACAAAATTACAAACAAGTGACTCCAGCTGGGTAAGGGAGTCTTTTCTTGCATAAATGCAGTTTATTTCAGATAGTCATTTGGGACTTACCTCTGCCTCCTGTTTAACATTCAGGCCATCCCCCAGGGCTGTACTGGTGGGATGGAGCCTACCCCAGACAGAGAATAGTTTCTGGCTTTGTGGGGTGGAGGGGTGCCTCAGTCAGATGTGTGGCACCTTCAATGAGGAGTGGATGTGCTCCTGCAGCTTACCTGGACTCCCACCTGGGTAGTTTATAGCAACACTGCGCAAATGAGCTGGTTAAGAATTAGTTATTCTTAACTAATAACTATGCTTACTATGTGGTATACAGTTACTTATCAGCTAATGCTCAACAAGTTGAGTTTTGATTGTGAATTATTTATTACATAAGTTCAACTAGTAATTAATAAATGCCAAACTAATACTCAATTTATGGGGATTAGCTAATTCTTAATTAGGAAATAGGTGAATGACTAACTGCTGAAACTGTTAAGAATTAGTTAGCAGTAGGTTGAGTTAGGAGGAGTTAGTCACTAACTCATTTGCATGTGAAAAAATCAACCAAAGCAAACCTGAGGAATAATTGAACATTAACTGATTATTAGTGATTTAAGGCAGTTAAGCATTTGGCCTATTTTTTGTATAAGCTCAACTAGTAATTAATGAATGCCAAACTAATACTCAATTCATGGGGATTAGTTAATTGGGGATTAGTTAATTAAGTGGAAAAAGTGGTGGCCTCTCAAATCTCTGACTACCTCTCCACCTACAATGTCCTTTGTCCTGAGCAGCATGGCTTCCGAGCAGGCCATAGTACCAACACAGCCCTCCTAGAGTTCTCCAACTTTCTCCACTCCTCATTAGACACTGGTTCTCTGGCTGGGGCTGTCTTCATTGACCTCTCGAAAGCTTTCCAACACTGTCTCCCACCCCCTCCTTCTTGATGCCCTTAGTCTCTCTGGTTTTGCTGCTGGGCCTATCTCCTGGTGCACCAGTTATCTATCTGACCGCTCACAGCGTGTAAAAATTAATGGGACCTACTCAGACATCTGTTCCATCTTTTCTGGGGTTCCCCAGGGCTCCATTCTGGGCCCCTTACTATTCTCCCTTTACCTTAACACCCTTCCACGCTCTTGCTCGGGGAACATTCTATTGTACGCTGATGATGCAGTCATCTTTGCCTCAAGTCGTAACCCTATTGCCCTCCAGGACTCACTGCAGAAGTCCTTCACTGAAGCCGAGGGCTGGTTCAAGGAACATAGATTGGTGATAAATCTTAAAAAAAAACAAAAACCATGTTCTTCACTCATCCCCAAAACAAGTCCTGCAACTTCAAACTCCTCATTCACTCTGGGTCCTCTTTCCCACTTGAACAAGTTTGCTCCTATAAATACCTAGGGATCCATTTTGACCCCTCCCTCTCCTTCCATGGACACATTGCTGCCCTAGCCACTGCCACTAATATCCGATTGGGCATCTTACACCGGTATAAACACTGCCTCCCCTGGAGGCTTTTCGACTCACAGTCACCTCCTCTATCCTGTCCCTAGTGGACTATGGACTGCCGGTGTATGGTGCTGCTGATCAGACCACACTCCATAAAATTAGCACTACTCTGAATAAGGCCTGCAAGTTAATTACTGGAGCACCTAGGCTGACACACACCTGTCTACTGTACGCTAAAGCGCTGGTACTTGATCTTGACGAGCGCCTCAAATATCTGACCTGTACCCTTACAAAAATACCCTCCTTGGGCTATCCCCACCAGGATTGACCACCACCATACGCCGCTCTGTCCCACTAGTTCATACTCGGACCTCTGGGAAAACCTCTCTTGTTATCCCTAGAGCTAGAACCTCTCACGGCCAAAGAGCCTTCAGCTTTAGGGCCCCCTCCTGGTTCAACACACTGCCCCCCTCCATCTCCGAAGCTCCAACTGTATCGTGCTTCAAAACTTCATTACGTAACCACCTTATTAACACCCGATGCTGTAATTGCCACTAGTCAAAGCCGTACTCAATACTTATGACAAAGCTTATTACTAAGCTGCTAAGGACAACATAACTCTGGTATTGTTTGCATCAATCCTACCTGTACCAGCTTGTTTGTATCTATGTCTTAAGTTACTGTTATACTTATGTGTTGTACTGTTATACTGTGTATTTTCATTTGTCTTACTGTGACAAGGTACCTTTGTAAATGAGCCTATGGCTCAAAGGTTTTCCAAACTGCTGTTTAAATAAAATAAAATAAATAAATAAATTCTTAATTAGGAAGTAGGTCAATGACTAACTGCTGAAACTGTTAAGAATTAGTTAGCAGTAGGTTGCCCTAGGAGGAGTTAGCTACTAACTCATTTGCATGTGAAAAAATCAACCAAAACAAAACTGAGGAATAATTAAGCAATAAGGCACGACAGGATGTGTGTTATCATGTAATAACATCACTCCTGGGGTTGGTGCTTCCACCACCCCAGGAGTGACGTTATTACACGATAACACACATCCCTGGAGTGCCTTATTGCTATTATACAATGGCTCGTTGTCATACAAAATAAAAAAATAATAAAAATAAAAAAATTATTTTAAGGAATCCAAATGGTCATCATCCATAGCCAAAAGATCATCATCCATAGCATCCAAAAGCAATACAGTGATGTTATTGTGAAATAACATCACTGTCTCAGGCACACATTGACCAATCAGAGTCCAGGAAATTTTCTTGCCATTGTATAATTAAACATTAACTAATTATTAGTGATTTGAGGTAGTTGAGTATTAGGCCTATTTTTAGCTGTTAGAACAGACCATTAGCTACAAGATACAGTTGTAATTTTTTGTTTTTTGTTATGTTTTACTTTTTTATTTCATTTAGAATGTCATGACTTTTCAAAAGTCAGTGCCATAACCTATTGACTCAAGGGGATCTACTAAGCTCACAAAAAAAAAAAAATCCTGATCCACTACAAACATTCACTGAACTGTTTAAAGAAACCAAAAAATGATATCTCTGCTCTCAGAAACTCATTTGACACAATGCAACTAGATGTTAAGGATTAGAGCTCTGCAAAAAGACAAAAACTCATCTGCAAAATTTCCACGAAAGTTCAGAAATCAGATTACAGACTTTCACTGAAATTAGCCAGCACCCTACCAATAATATTTTCCTGGTGTCAAGTGAGCCACCCTGCCAGTCAACAATCGCCTCCCATATCAAACATAAAACTAATTCCCTGTTATTCAGTGCCCCCCAAAGCCCTGCCTGAAATAACAAAAATATGGGGGACTTTGCATGTGCTGAAACACTCCCATTTTACTGTGTTACCACTCAGTTTTTGGATCGAGTAGAGTGAGTTGGTGGAACACTACTGGAGATGCAGCAAATTTTTAATCTGCTGGAGAAGTGAACATGAATTGGCCACTTCGCGTTGGTGGAGCATAACGTGAAGTGGGCACTGCAAAGTGCTCACTTCACGTTCTCATTATTACTTCATGTTGTCATTGTGCCTTAATGCGAAGTAAGGCTAAGTGACAAGTAAATAGGCAGCCCCTTACACATCACATGGCTTACAATACTGTAAGTCACATGTTTTAGCCAGGCAGGAAGGAAGTGAGTCAGAGAAGCAGTTTCACTTTCTCCTTTGCAGTCATAGAGGGAGAAGGCTTTATGGAGAGGAGAGCAGTTTTGAGTCACTGTCAGAAAGTGCTTTATTGCCTTTGTGTCTGAAAACAACAGCTTTTTTAATAGCTATATCTTTAATTAGTTTTTGTATTGTGTTTGTGATTTTTTTTGGTAGTGAGTTTTTTTATAAGTTTTGTTTTGTTTTGTGTGTGTGTGACTGTGTGTTAGTGTGTGTGTCTGGGAGTGTGAGAGTGAGTGCGGCCGCTGGGTGAAGGCTAGGCATCGACTGTGGTTGGACTTTTTTTTATAGTCGGGGTCGGGGACTTGTGTGGGAAGGATGGACCCTGTAGAAGGAGAGTCACTGACCCGTGGCATGGTCAGAGGAGGGGAGTGCGCAGACGTGGGGGGGTCATGTGTTTCTAGACCGCTCCCGACTCTTGGGTGTTGCTTCCCCCCCGTGGAAGCAACAGCAGCAGCACCAGTGCCACTGGTGGCTGCTGCACATCCACCTACTCCACCACTACCACCACCACCACCACCGGTAGCAGCTGTAGGGGTTCCAGCAGCACCCCCTCCACCACCTCCACAGCCACAGGAGGTGCCCCAGGAAAACATAGGTGGTGCTAGAACTGTATCTGGTCCCCCCGCAGCTCCCAAATGTGGGAGTTTTTTAACTCTGCGGGGGAAGACAGCACAGTCATGGTGTGCCATCTGTGCGGTGTGCTGGTGCACCGTGGCCCTTGGGGGACACATTTGGGGACCAGTGGCCAGAGCACCCACATGTTGAACAACCACAAGGTGGAGTGGCAGGCTGCCATGGAAGGGGCCAGGCATCCACCTGCTGGCCCTTCTGTGGCAGTGGCCAAGGGTGCTGCTGGGGTTGAAGTTGTGCCTCAGTGTCACAGCAGGAGGAGGGACAGTACAGCAGCTGCACCACCACCACCCCCACCGCAGCCACCAGCACCACCCTCTCCACCACCACCACTACCTGGGTTTCCACCTGCAGTGGACCCTGCCACAGTCCCTGCAACAGAGGATGACATTGCCCTGGTGTGGGTGGTCCTGGAGGAGAATAAGGAGAGGGTTGGTGTTGTGCAGTAGCAGGTCGGCACAATCCAACAACATCAGCAGCAAATACTCACAATGCTGCACCTGCTGCTGGACCACTACGGCATCTCACGGCCACATTAAGGGATTGTTTTCTGAACCGCCCCCCACCCCACTACTGTGCTGTACTGTTTTTGTGTTTGTGCGTGTTTTTTTTTTTTGTTGTTGTTGTTTAATACACATTTTCCCTTCTGTAGTTGCAGTGCCTCAGTAATGTTTACTTTTTGTTTTGGAGTGCTTGTGGACAAGCTGTTGTGAGCAGTACAAGTATGATGTGTAAAATTGTATGTGTGTAGTCAGTGTTGTTTCATGTGTGAGTGTGTGTGTGACATCAGACATTGTGCAGCATGTTGCAAACATATATTGCTCTTGCTGACTTGTTGCAGGCAGTGTTTATGCTATAAAGAATAGCGAGCAGAATATGGTATATTTTATTGTCACCATCATCATCAGTGGACTAAGTAGTACAATACTTTTTCAGAGGTGTCTGGCCAGAGTGCACCTTAATCCTATTATATACTATACTGCACACATAACTTTTAGGAGAGCATATGTTTTTTGTGCTATGATCTCCACAAAGTCATGCGTGCACTGTGAGTGACTGAGGTGCACAGTGACCCGATACCTCTGAAAAAATATCATATCACTTAGTCTGCTGGTGCTGATGGTACCAATAAAATATACATCAGGTATTCTTTGTAATCTTTATTTTTGATAATGCAACAAGTCTTACCATATATATGTTTGCATGAAGCTGTACAATGTATGCACACACTGGAAAGAACAGTGACGGCACACATGCAGTTTAGCACAACATACTCACATTGCTCAGTCTTCATGCTGTCTGCGAAACACTTAAAATCCGATTCATGAGTCCCGACACAAAGTAAACATTACTGAGGCTCTATAACTATTTTGCTTGTGAAATAGACCTGAAAGAGATTCACCAAGTTAAAGCATTGCACCCCATAAGTGGGTGCCTTACTTCAAGGGGAATCTTTCTTGCTCCACATAGTGCAATACATTTCTGTGAAAACCACCTGTAATTTCATTACAGTGTGTCATGTGATGGAGGAATTCCCATTCAGAAAAGCCGCCCACATTCTGCCCCCCTTTCTCAGCAATGTTAGGACATGATGCCAGGGAGAGCGCGGGTGTGTGCTCCATTACAGTGAATGTCCAATTGTCCGGCAGCTTTCCGAATGTTTCTTTATGATATAATGGTCAGTTTGTGGTGAAATGTGGGGGCACGTTTCCAGTAAGAAGAGCCTTGTTAGTGGAAACATTCCCACATTTCACCACAAAGTGAACCTTATAACATAACAAAACATTGGGATAGCTGCTGTACATTCACTATAGTGAAGCACACACCTGCGCTCCCCCTGGCATCACGTCCTAACGTTGCTGAGAAAGTGGGGCAGAATGTGGGCGGCTTTTCTGAATGGGAATTCCTCCATCACATGACACACTGTAATGAAATTATGGGTGGTTTTCTCAGAAATGTATTGCACTATGTGAAGCAAGAAAGATTCCCATGGAAGTAAGGTGCCCACATATTAGGTTATGTACATCAGCATAACTATGTGACATGGTAAATCTCCGTAAAGCAGCAGCACAATAATCTGTTGAGAACTCTGACCTATATTTTTTAATGTTTTAATTTTAACATTTTAATATTTTTTAATGCTATGTTACAACTTCCTTTACTTACATCCTGACTGGAATGATATAAGAATTTCCAGTAGTTGAGTCAGCTGTACTACCTTTTTTCATGTGTGAAATAATGAAAGGAGCATTCCTTTTAAATTATTGCTGACCAGGTCTGTGTCATTGTTTTCTTTTACTTTTCTCCATCACATCAGTTAGTTGTTGTATATCACTTCTGTTGTAAATTAACAGTTATGCAGCAGACAGTGTTTTATGACACCACGGAACAATATTTATTGAAAAGCAGCTGCAAATAAATACAAACCTGGTCAGAACAATATTGAAAGGCGTGCTCATTTTTTTTTCATACATGAAAAAAAGTAGTCGGCTAAGTAAAGAAATTGTGAAAAGAAGCATATCATTCAAGTCACGACTCGAAGGTAACTAGTGGCTGTGGCAATGTAAAGTAGCATAAAAAAGTACAGTTCAAAATTGTCACAACACTCTTGCAATGCTGCTTTAATTGATAATGTCAGTATGACATCATAAGCTCACAACCACACAACACACAAAATGCATCCCCAGAATTAATGGCACACTCTGTCATGCCTTGTGTGCAGAAAATTGACAAGTGGTAACACAGTGAAATGGGAGTGTTTCTGTACATACAAAGTCCTCCAGAATGAATGGCGCACTCAGTCATGTGTGCAGTGGTAGCACAGAGTCCCCAGATTTTTTCTGCATGCTCAAAATGCATCCGCCTTGTGTCCAGAAAATTGACAAGTGGTAACACAGTGAAATGGGAGTGTTTCAACACATACAAAGTCCCCCAGAATTAATGGCACACTCAGTCATACGTGCAGTTGTGGCACTTTTCTGCATGGTCAAAATGCATCCGCCTTGTGTCCAGAAATTGATAAGTGGTAACACAGTGAATTGGGAGTATTTTAGTACATACAAAGTCCCCCAGAATGAATGGCACACTCAGTCATGTGAGCAACGGTGGCACAGAGTCCCCAGATTTTTTCTGCATTCCCAAAATGCATCCGCCTTGTGTCCAGAAAATTGACAAGTGGTAACACAGTGAAATGGGAGTGTTTCAGCACATGCAAAGTCCCCCAGAATAAAATGATGACCGTGAGCGTACTATTGCTGGTCCAATGTGTTCTGCGAGGCAATTTGAGCAAATGCAATGTGATCATCTCAACAGAATGGAAGAGTGCCCTTTGTCTGTACACTAATAGTAGTCTTGGTGAGTAGATATATACAGGTATATGTTTGTGTATTTTGTAGGTGAGGAGGGGGGTTGACATGGACATGTACTCATGGTATTGTTCTCTATTACAGATCACAGAAACTGTTGGTGTGCACATTCCAATGCTCAAAGAAAATTTTTTGCATTGAGATTGGAAATGGATAACTCTCAAGCACATGTAGGTATTTTTTTTTTTGGGGGTGGGGGGAAGCATATTTGCAGGTTTGTCTGTAACGGTTTCTTATTTTGTTACTTCTTCACAGATTTCATCTGCATCCTTCTGGAGTCCGGTTGTTAATGATGGTCATGGTCATCTAATGAAATGACTTCTGCATGTTACATGTGTGCCCAAGCCAGGGGAAGGGGGTGCCTGATGTTGAAGAACTTTGTTGGATAAGGCCACATTGACAGAACAACAAAGCACCAGGAAGTTTCCTAAAAAAAGAAATTAATGACTTCTTACAACTTAATTGTTATTTGTCCCTCCCTTGTTCTCAATCTCAAGTCAAGTTACATTTCAAACCCACATCTTGTCAACTAACACAACCTGTGTGCAATATTTGCTGCAGTCTTTCCAAAGCAATGAAATGGATAAAATAAAATCTTCATACTTACCAGAATGGATTTCACATGGCTATTCCATAGGTTCCTCTCTGTATGGTATAGCTGCAGTACCATTCCCACTGAGTTTTAGCAATGGAGTCTTTTTTTGTTAACCTGCAAAAAAACAAAAGAAGTGTACCATATGTGTTTTACCATTGTGGCTCTGAAAAGCTACAGAAAACAAAACAAACAACTAAAGGAAGTGAAGCAGCATAACAAACATGAGTACACATACTCACCTTATGGTTTAAATATTAAGAAGCTTTGTGTCTCTGGCTGATGGATGTTGTGGTCCAGACAGACTCATGCTCAGTGGTGGCAGTGGTTAACATCAGTCCCAGTGGTGGTGGTCTGCGGGTCAGACAGACTCATTCTCAGTGGTGGCAGTGGCTAGTATCAGTCCCAGTGGTGGTGGTCCGGGGGTCAGGTGGACTCATGCTCAGTGGTGGCAGTGGCTAACATCAGTCCTGGTGGTGGTGGTCCAGGGGGTCAGACAGACTCATGCTCAGTGGTGGCAGTGGCTAACATCAGTCCCGGTGGTGGTGGTCCGGGGCGTGGATAGACTCATGCTCAGTGGTGGCAGTGGCTAACATCAGTCCCGGTGGTGGTGGTCTGGGGGTCAGACAGACTCATGCTCAGTGGTGGAAGTGGCTAACATCAGGCCCAGTGGTGGTGGTGATAGTCTGGGGTGGCACACTGCCTTTTAACAACTTCAGTTAAAACCTGCCAACATTAACCACATCATCATCCTCATAAAGAAAGTTTCCCTCACGTTCATCTGTGTCTGAAGTCTGACCACTGGGAAATTCTTTCTCCATTGTGTCATCATCTACATCAGTGGTGGGCCATTTCAGGCAACCACTGCCAGTGCCACCAAGATGGTCCATTTCCACATCACCAAAACCACCATGATTAGGCCGGGGTATGAATACCGAGGTGGCAGTCTGTGCTGGTATGTGCCTCTCATTCATTTTAATGAATGTTAGCAAACTAACATTTGCAGGAGACAGGTTTGTCCTACGATCCCTGACTATTGCACCTGCTGAGCTGAATACCCTCTCAACACTTACACTAGAGGGTGGGCATGTGAGGTACTTCAGTGCCATTGCAGTCAGCTCTGGCCATTCACTGACCTTTCCACTCCAGTACAAAAGAGGATCTTCAGTTATTGTCAGATGCCTGTTTTCAGACAAATATGACTCAACCATTCTCTGTGCCACATTAAGTCCAATTGTTGATGCATCATCCTGTTCTCCTGAATCATTTATTTCATAAATACCCACTTGGGAAAAAGCCTCCCAAAGCGGGTTGACACCAGTCACTTTGGATGACAGACCACCTTGAACTGCTGTCCCCTTCCCCTTATAGGATGTGCTTCATAGTCCTACAGGCACACCTTCAGCCAGATTATGCTGCTGAGGTTTACTGACATTGGCACGTGACTTCTGTGCCCCATGAACCAAGCGCACCAGTTGACCAGTGATAATTTTTACCTGTTCAGGCCCTCCCTCCAGTACTGATGCAATTCCACGTTTGTATCGTGGGTCCAGCATTGATGCTATGGCAAAGTTGTCACAATGCTGAATGCTCACAACGTGACGATTCTGATCGAATACTGTCAGCATGTGTTGCAGCAACATACTACTACCACTGTCACCGGCAACATCAAGGCCATGCTGTGTATTCACCAATGTCTGCCTCAGCACCCGCAGAAGTGGAATTGATTGGCTTTTGGAGGCAGACTCGCCACTCACTGCCTGTGTGGCATGTTCAAAAGGCCGCACTGTTCAGTCGTCATAGACATGGAGGCCCTGAAACTGTCATGGTTAGTGTACATCACAAGATATTCTGAGATGGCTTTGTATTGTTCATACAACCTTTCTGCCCTGTATAAAGTGGAGTTCCATTGGGTGACAACTTCCAGCTTCAAGCGGTGCTGAGGCAGGCTGTTTTGTATCTGCAACTGCCGCATTTGGTCATGGACCTTTCCAGATCTTGAAAAGACAGCAGATACGTCATGCAATGGTCAGCGTTTCCTTTACATCAGGGTGCTGCAGAAACTCCTGCACCACAAGATTTAAACAGTGGTCCATGCATGGAACATGAAAAAAACACTATTCGTGATGCATTTCACCAAATTTGAACCATTGTCACTTGCTATGAACCCAGCTCTCAGGGACAGGGGGTTTAACCATTTTGTCAATTTCAGTCAGTACCATGTCCAACATGTTCTCACCAGTGAGTAAACAAGTCACATTGCACATAGCAATCGTTGCATGCTGTCGAATTCTTAGAAGATTGCTACCATGGCAATCCACCTTACTGCACTGATTATTCACATTGCCAACATCAAAAACAATCCCCGGCACCTGCACCCAGTGTGCAGTTACACACAAATATGAACTCCCCGCTGTTTTGCCACTTGTCTACATATCCATACTTAAATGGATGAATGGAAAGGAGGAATGTTGATGGGCATGTCTTACTGAGTCGGACACAGTACGGTACAATTCGGGGACAGCACAGGTTGAAAAGTATGTCCTGGATGGGACTTTCCATTTTGGACAGGCACATGCAGCAAACTGGCAGAACCATGAACTCTCCACAAAGGATAAGGGCAGAAGATCAATTGCCCTCATTTCCGCTAAAGCAGCATTAAGTTCACATGACACTGTATGATTGGGGGGGCACTTCAGCTTATGCGCAAAAACACTCTGTAACGTGGGCTGACTTAAATGTTTTACACAGGCTGTGACCACAAATGGTTGTGCTCTGTGATGAATGGCATTGGCAGGGGGTGGAATGTGGACGTTTGATGAAGATGGTTGCTCAGGTGATGATGACAAACTCATAAATGCAGTTATTTTGCCAGATTTGCCAACTGGGGTTGATGTACTACTTGCACTAGACATACTGCATTCACCACCACCACCACCACCACAAAACTGCTACTCTCACCAGCACTGGACAAAATTTCAAAGTCATTGTGGTCCTCCACCTCATCATGCCTGTAGTAATCCTCTACTCTTATTACCTCAGTACTGCACACATTTAATTTACTACTGGACTTAACAGTCATGGAAGGGGATAGCAAGCTCGCTATTGTTGCCGGTGACGAGGGTGAATGCCCCACTGTGGTATTAGTTGCCAGCTTGTGCTGGGTCCACTGTGCCAAGTGCCTATTTTTAAGATGTGTATGCTGTCCTCCTGTACCCAGATGGCTCCCCTTTTTACCTCGACTCACACGCACATGACAAACCTGGCAGATTGCAACTGACTCATCATTTGCATCTTGAACAAAAAAATCCCAAACAAGAGATTGTGATGCTCTGCTTTTAACATGTCCATGATGTGGCTTATTTAAGTCCATTATTTTAAGCACTGAAGTGGGAGGGGCATGTGATGTTTCGGGCACTGCACACACCTGTACTGCAACTGACCACCACAACTACCTATCATATTTATTACTGGGCCATCTTCATCAACTAAAACTGTTAAATCACAAGTTTTTACAGGGGGGGAGATTCCTACAAACAGACTCAGACACAGCTACTTTGAATTTCTTTTTCTCCGGTTCCCAACCGGGTCAATTGCATCATCGTCATATTCATCAACGTCACATACATCCACATCTTCTGCTTGGATGCTAGCATGTGGACTGCATGTTGCAATAACAGCAACATCATCGTCATCATCACATTCATCATCATCATCTACACCACCATCACCAGATATTTTTTCACCACACTGTGAATCACTGCATGAAAAATGTGTGACATTAACCACCACAGTGGATGGAATATCACATTGTATGCTATCGTTGACATGATTATCAGAATCCTCAAGTTCAGTTACTCGGATGTTACCGGGAAGTATGACATCATCTATGCCGCCACTCACTTGCACTGCTTCGCACTCAATGTTTTTGGATATGGTACACTGGTCAGAATTCGAACTTGATGCACCAATACTAATACTGCCACCACCACTAACACCAGTAACACTAACACCACTGGCTGGGAAAACATCATCTCCTCCAACTATGAGTGAAGCTACTGATTGGGCTGTAAAAAACATTGCAGGAGAAATACCTTTCCTCACATCAGCATTGCACTTCTGCGTCTGTGTACTACCATGCCCACAGACAATCTTACTGACAGCATTGCCATGGTGGGAACCAGCTTTGCTTGCATGTCTCTTTGCAGGCATTTTGGGGGATCAACAACAATATTATAACCAAATTTAGATTTTGATATGTTCACTCTCTGTGAAGCCAAAAAAACAACTGTAACTTCAGCAACAGATAGAGACTAGTCTGTCATGCAGTGAAAACAACTTCAGCAACCAGCGGTGCTGATGAGGTCAAAAAAAAATCCACTCTGGTAAAAAATTCCTTTTGCTGGTGGGGTGGGGGGGGGGAGCACTGACAGTAGATTTTTATGGCAGTACAAGCAGCAAAACAAAGAACAGATACCATGATCGCAGTTCAAAATCAGGCAGCTGCAATGGATAGCAGGTTCACACTGCTGCACCTGCAATTACACTACTCTGTGGCACAATAAAAGGTGTATTATTTGATGTCACACAACATTGTACACACACTCACACGGAACAGTTTGTCTACAATGGTGAACGAGTAATGCATAGCAAATTGAAAAGTTCTGTAATATGCCACGTATTGTAATGTAAACAACCTGAAATTATGAACTGCTGCACCAGATCCACACAACACACAATCAGCAAGAAAATGTCAACAATTACGGACAATATTACTGTGTGTACATTAACACAGTCACTTATATAACAAAAATATAACCAAAAAACAAAGAAATCACTGTTTCTCCAACTTAAGTCTACCTACACCACAGATACACCTCTCCCCCAAAGCACACTTTCACTGTCTTTCACTACACACACTCAGTGTTGTATATTGACATTCAAAATCCACACAAAAACAAAAATGCTCAATGATATGCTTTTTTAACAGCTTTTAGAAGGTTTCAATCACAGACAGCTCTCACAGCACACTGTACACACGCTACCCCAAACTGAGGCTGTGCAGATCAATCTAGAGCCCATGAGACCTGAAATCTCATGAATCACTGCAAAATTCACCTTCGGAGCTTAAAAACAAGGCAAAGTGAGGCAAAGTGCATTGCTCTCAATGCACTTCACCTTAAAATTTGGTGGAGTAGTGGTCTGAGAAGGCGGAGTAACGCAAAGTCATTGTTTTCAATGGACTTCACGTTACTCATTATAACGCGAAGTACTTCCCTTCGCGTTGCAGAGCACTCTGAGAATCCACCGTTTGTCTGTGAATCATTTCGCAGAGTGGATTGAGCCCACTTCGCCCACCACTAAACACTGCCTGGTGGGTGTGGGGGGGGGAGGAAGTGCACTAGACACTGGAGAATAACTTGACATCATGGGGATCGGGGATAGTGAGGGGGGTTCATTGGTCACCAGGGAAAAATGTTTATATACTTACTATATGGGGGACTGGCATGGGAAGGGGTTTACACTGGACACCTGTTGATGTAAAGTTCATGTCGGGCAGGTGATTGGGTGGGGAGAGGGACCACTAGCCACCAGGAGAATATTCTTTTTTAATCAGATGAGTGATCCGGTGGGGGGAGGGACTGCTAGCCAACGGGGAATTTTATTTTTATTTCAGGCAGAGCTTCAGGTGGGGTGTGGGGCACTGGATACCACAGAAATCTAGTTATATGTTTGATATCTGGCAACAATCAGTGACTGTCAGGGGGGGGGATGCCAGTGTCCATGTTGGTCAATGATCATTGAACGATATCAAACATATAACTAGAACTCCTTGGTGTCCAGTGCCCCCACCTAAAGTCCTACCCAAAATAAAAATAATATTCCCTGGTGGCTAGCAGTCCTTCCACCCACCCGATCACCTGTATAGAAATTATATAAAAATGTTTTCCCTGGTGGTCTAGTTAACCCCCTTCCCCATCCCCGAGCTCCAGTATGTGAAGTTATTCCCTGGTAGTCTAGTGCACCCACTGCCCCCCCACCCTGTCAGGTAGTGTCCACCACCCCACTCCCCTATCCTGAAACTGAGCGGGCGGCTGGCACAGCCTTCCCCTCTCCACCATGGTCAACTGCCCACTGAATGTCAATGAATGAGCACATTCTTGTACAAGCACACACATTCGTTGACAGCTCGGTGGGTGGCCAGCTGTGGTAGAGAGTGGAGGGTTGTGATGGTCAATCGCTTGGGTTCTGGATGGGGGAGTGGGGTGGTGGGACACTTCCTTCTGGTGTGGGGGGTTGGAGGCATCCACTAGACCACCTGGGAATAACTACACATACTAGGGATCGGGGATAGGGAGGCGGTTGCGAATTCAAAACTAGGCACCACAAAGTACTGTGCAATTCTTCTTTATTTAATTAGTGCTCCATGCACATTAGCAGCTGCCTACAAAAACGGTGACACTTCGACCAGTTTCACAAGTCACGTGCATCCTCGGGAGGATTTCTATAACTTCACATACTGGGAATCTGGGATAGGGAGGGGGGTCACTAGACAACCAGGGAATTTTTTTTTATATAGTTACTATACGGGGGATCAGGATGGGGAGGGGGTTGCACTGAACACCTGCTTATGTACAGTCCATGTCAGGCAAGTGATGGGGTTGGGGGAGGGATTGCTAGTCACCAGGGAAGTATTTTTTTAATGGGGTGAGTGATAAGGTTGGGGAAGGGGCTGCAGGCCACCAGGGAATTTTATTGCTGTTTCAGGCAGGGCTTTGGATGGGGGGGTCATTGGACACCAGGTAATGTTTATTTTTTTGTTGATTTCCACCAATATCTAAGCGGAACATGGTGAAAATTTGCCAAAATCATTTGGAAGGTATGTAGTCCACCATAGGCAGAAGTCTGGAAACTTCTGCGGATGTTGTGAAATTTCACAGAAGTTCCTCTAAAGTGAAATTCACTACTTTCACTCACCTCTATTAAGGATACATAGATATATAGATACATATATACTGTTGGCAGATAAGGACTGCCAGGCCCATCCAGTCTGCCTGTTTATGCTACCTGATGAAGTGACCACTGTCCCTATCTGGTCATTGGCTTTAGCTTTTTCTTCCTATCTCTAATATTCCTTTATTCCTGTCCCATGCATGTTTGAAGCCTGTCACTGTACAGGCGGCCACCACTTCCTGGGGCCGGCTATTACATGCATCCACCACCCTCTCCATAAAAAAGAACTTCCTGGCATTTCCCCTCATGGGTCCACCCATCAGTCTCATGTCATGTCCTCTTGTTCTGGCACTACTTTTAAACTAGAATATGTTGTTCCCTTTCACCTTGTTCATGACCCTGAGGTATATGAATGTTTCTATCATGTCACCTCTCTTTCTCTCTCCTTTGCTCTAGTGAGCACAAATTAAGGTCTCTGACTCTTTCCTTGTAAGGCTTGTGATGCAGACCCTTCACTATTTTGGTTGCCCTCCTCTACACCGTCTCTACTTTGTCAGTGTCCTTACGAAGGTGTGGCCTCTGGAACTGGACACAGTATTCAAGGTGAGGCCTCACCAGGGTCTTGTACAGTGGAACTGTTACCTCCCTTCTTCAGCTTGTGAATGCCATTCCAATACATGCCAACATCCCAGTGGCCTTCCCCACTGCCATGGCCATCCGTCTTATGGCCTTCAGGTTATCTGTGATTATGACCCCCAAGTCCCTCTCCTCCTTAATAGCTGCCAACAGCTCTCCCCCAAACCCATAGCTTGCTCTAGGATTCCTGCTCCCCATCTGCATGATTTTGCACTTCTTTGTGTTAAAATTTAGTTGCCATGCCTCTGACCATCTCTCCAACCATTCTAGGACCTTTCTCATCCTTTCCACCCCCTCTGGGTATCCACCCTGTCACAGATCTTGGTATCATCTGCAAACAGGCAAACCTTTCCCTCTAGCCCATCTGCAAAGTCACTGTTGAAGACATTGAAGGGGACCAGCCCCAGAACTGACCCTTGAGGTACCCCACTGGTCACCTCCCTTTCCTCTGATTGAGTCTTGTTTACCATGACCCTTTGTTTTCTGTCTGTTTACCAGTTTCCAATCCAGTTTACCACCTTGTGCCCCATACCCAGTCCACCTAGCTTGTTGACCAGTCTCCTATGTGGGACGGCATCAAAGACTTTGCAGAAATCTAGGTCAGCAATATCTACTGTCTCTCCCCTTGGTATACTGCCTCTTTCGCCCAGTCAATGAAATCTATTAGATTAGTTTGACAGGACAGTCCTGTGGTGGACCTATGTTGCCTAGGATCCAACACCCCCATGGCTTCTAGGTGTTCCACTATTCTTTTCTTGAGGAGTGTCTGCATTATCTTTTCAACTACAGAGGTTAGACTAACTGGCCTGTAGTTCCCTGCATCTTCTTTACTACTGCTCTTGTGAAGAGGGAAAACATTTGCCCTTCTCCAGTCTTCTGGGACCACTCCATTGTCTAGGGACTCACTGAACAGGCTACCAGAGGGACTGCCTGTTCAATTATCAGTTCATTTAGAATCCTGGGATGTATGCTATCTGGACCCATGGCTTTGTCCATCTTCAGCTTTGTAAGCTCTTCTAGGACCTTCTCCTCTGTGAACAGACTGGTGTTTAACTCCTTAACCTTTGTTCTTTTAATGTCTAGCTGTGGGCCCTGCCCATGCCCTTCCACAGTGAAGACTGAACAAAAATATTCATTCAGAATTGCTGCTTTCTCCCCGCCTTCCTCCACTATCTCCCCCCCTGCCTTCTCAAAGCTTAGCTACACCCTACCTTCTCTTGCTAATGTAACTGAAGAATGTCTTGTCTCCTTTCTTAACTGATTGAGCTATTCTGTCCACTGTTTGCACTTTAGCGCTTCTCGCTCCTTTTCCTGCCTCTCCCAGACACTTCTGGTACACTTGCTAGTCCTTGTCTGTTTGTGTCTCCTTATACTTCCTGAAAGATAGCATCTTGACACTTACTTTTTCAGTCACCTCCATTGAGAACCAAAGTGATTTTCTTATCCTTTTACCCCTGTCTATTGACCCAACACATTGTTTTGTGACTTCTGCTGTGGCCTCCTTGATGTGTGCCCATTTCTCCTCAATGTCCCTCCCATCCCCCTTTTTTCTAGGGTTTTCTTAAGCTGAAGTCCCAACCTGGTAAAGTCCACCCTTCTAAAGTCTAAGACTCTTGCTTTTGTATGGGTTGACTGAGTCCCTCTGTCCACCTTGAACCACACCATATGCTGGTCACTGGACACTAGCTGACCTTCCACCTTGAGCCCCGTTATCCTGTCCATGTTGGTCAGTACCAGATCCAGGATTGCCCAGTCTCTGGTAGGTTTCTGCATCAGTTGCTTAAGGCCAGCCCCCCCAAGGAAGTCAATGAAGTCCCTTGCCCTGTCCAAGGCCCCTGCTGGGATGGGCCAGTCTATTTCTGGTATGTTAAAGTCTCCCATCAGCAGTACCTCTTCCTTTGCTGCCATGTCATGTATGTTTTCCAGCAGCAGTTTGTCAGTTTCTTCTGCTTGAGCTGGGGGTCTGTAAATTACCCCTGTATGAATGGCTGTTCCATTGCCAGGCTAAAAGGTGACCCAGATCTCTTCTGTTTGCTCATGCCTGTTCTGAATTTTGATTGCCTTGATGCTTTCTTTGATGTAGAGGTCAACTCCAGCGCCCTTTTTACCTTCCCTGTCTTTTTTGAACCGGGCATAACCGAGTACACTTATGTCCCAGCTGTGGTTCCTGGTGTACCATGTTTCTGTTATGGTCACTATGTCCAGATCAGCCTCCATCATTACAGCCATTAGATCTGGGACCTTGTTACCCAGACTGCGGGCATTCATGTGCATGACTTTCCATGGAAAGTGGCATCCTTTCATCCCCTTCTTGTGTTTTGCCCCTTGTATCATCCTACTACTATATAGGAGGCAGTATAGCATGGTGGTTTAAGACTCTGAGCTGCAAATCTGGAGACCTGGGTTTGAATCCCACAGCCCCCACTTGCATACTGTGTAACCCTAAGCAAGTCACTTAACTTCCTTGTGCTCCCAGATCACACATGTAAACAAGCTTCAGTTTAGCGTGTCTCTCCTGTGTAAAGAAAACACAAAAAAACTATTCCTGGCATAGTCTATGTAATGTTTCCTTTTTACTACCATTCTGGTTACTTGTATTTTAGGTCTTTTTGTTAACGATGATATCATCTGTCCCTGTACACAGCCTTTTCTGCCATGTGATACTGGTGTATCTGCCCCAGCATATTGTCCTAGTCCTGCTTGACGTGTGCCCTAACTTGTGGGGGAGTGCTGTCTGAATATCCCCACTCCTGACAGCTCTCCCAGTGGATATTTTAAATGTTCACAATAGGATAGACGTAGCTGAAAGATGTACTGTATCTCTTGGACAGAAAACACAGTCTACATATTAGAGGAAAGAGTAAATGAATAAGATAAGGCTATCATATATCTACTCAATAAGGTGGAGGACCTAGAGAACCGGGGAAGGTGAAATAATTGATGGATTTTAGGCATCCTGAAGAAGCTCAAGGGAATGACTTGTGTGGATTCCTGCAAAAGCTTTTCCCTGAATTGTTACATCTCAAGCCTGTTACACCCCTTCAAATTGAGAGAGCACACAGATCCTTAAGCAACAAGCATTATGACAAATTAAGACCCATCATTACATATTTTCTTAAATATACAGAAAAAGAATTCATATGAAGCTCAGCAAGGCAAAAAAAGAAATATTGTTTGGCAAGGAAAAAACATTCTCTTCTCCCAGGACTACTCAACTGAAATACCCAAAAGGATAAAGGAATACACTCCTGTTAGAAACTTGCTGAACAAATTAGGCATCCACTATTTCTTTAAGTATCTAGCTACTCTGGTACTCACTCATAAGAGGAAGACAAACAGTTTCCTTCTCCACAAAAAAGAAATATGATACCTCTCTTCATGTTCAAACATGATCTGCAAGCTTCCCCTAGTACCAGCACTTTGCTCAGAGGAACAGGAAATTGGGTAACACTGACAGCAATTCTGCCAATGGCCTTAACCAGTCTAAACCCTCCTCACCTGACACTGGATTGGTCCATAAGGGAAGCTACTGTATCTCAAAGAGGGAGGTCCCCAAAAAATGAAGCCAAATCAGCTCAACAGACACTATAGCAGAAGCACCCCTGTGAAAGGAAGAAGAGGAACAATGCTGGAATGTGATTCTGATGGGTTCACACGAAGGGACCGCTCTCCTCAGCTGGAAGAAACTGAGATGGACTTATAGTATTAAGCTAATCCAGATGACAGAGACTCCAAATTTGCTGAAGAAACAGGAGGTACTACATCTCCAACATGAGAATGATGCTGCTATCTAACACAAAAAAAGCTATTTTTTTTTCTTCAATGAAGCAAGGGGGAAGTATTTGGAACAGTGGGGGGGGGAGCAGCACATGTAACAAAACCATTCTAGAATAATAAGTGCAACTTGTTTTGCTTAAGTGTAGCAGTCTCCCCTTGAACAGTCCACCCAGCAAATGATTTATTCTGTCCACCCTGATCCTTGAGTCAGTGTGTCCATGGAATATAGCTTTTAAATGCATACACAATGTTATTAGTGACTTAACTTGCAGGTGCAGAACATGGGCAACAAGGAGCTGTTTCAGCTGTATCTGCCCCACAGGAGAATGTAACTAATAGAGAGCCCTTATTTAGTGGTCTGCTAAAGAACTAAACAATTATGGCAACGGTGCTGACTGAAATAATACACTTTTGTGGTTGAAGGATGGACAGACAGGAAAAACGTTCTTTCTCTAGCTCTGTTGCTTAATCTCACTTTTAATTATCTCTCAATTTGTTGGGGATACTACTCTTGCTACTTTGCCACCACACACAGGCACTGACTCTTTGGTGATCATGGTAGCAACATCTACTCATGCCCTTACTGATATAGGATCTCTTTTGTTACAATCTCATCAAAGAATGACTGTGGTCAGGCACACAGAAAATTTATGAGATAATTTGCCTGAATCAGAAAACCTCTCTGGATGTCCATTACACACTAACTGAACCTGCCCTTTCTGTGCAGGCTATTATCAAGGATACCTATATGCCATGAGTCTAAATTTTATATGAGAGACTGAATGACTAATCTGTAACAACTATAAAAGTTTATTTCAAATTTACACAAGTTTGCTTGGCTATTATTAGATTCAACCAGGCATTATATTAAGCTGGAAATTTCCTATGACTGTTATATCATCAAATGCTATAAACATGCAAAATGCCTTCTCTTTTTTCTTATTTTGTCTTTCATGTTTTGTGTCTAACATTGCTTCTTACTTAAGTGTTATAGTTCCTAACCTGCAGTCTAGTTATTATAGGTCAGTAGTGATTTATTCAGAAAGCAGTCTATTAGCTATATTGATATTTTTATTTTAATTATAGTCTTCTTCTGCCTAAAGATGCTTATTAACCTCTGTCTTACTATATGATATCCATAGTTGCTATTCAGAATTGTCCTTTTACATTTTACAAAAAGGCTGTATTTTTGTTCCATAGACGGAATTGACAGGGATAGTCTTGTATATACAAGTTTTAGTATTTTTCAATGAATGCAAAGTTTTTATTTTTATTTACCCTGTTTATTCACATGGTTTGTTCTTTAATGATAGTACACAAAGAGGTTACACATGTTGCTTTAAGGAATTTATCATATTGAATGTACAGGTTAATTTTAGGTTTTTCTAAACAGACACCCACAGCAGCTGTTACTCACCTTATAGAGCATTTGGTATGTGACCTACTGTGGAACCCTTCTATATTTTATGAGCAGTTATCATGGCAGTTAACTACAAAATAACTTCATGAAATGTAAATGGCCTTTTATACCCCATCAAGATAGCAAAAGTCATGCAGTTTGTTCAGAATCTCAGAACAGAAATTGCTTTCATACAAGAAGTGCAAGTTATTAAGGAAGAAGCAGATATGCTAAGCAGAGGCTGAATAACAGAAGTTAATCATAGTTGTTACAATTGTAAAAAAAAAGGTGTGGCTATAGCGATTGGGTAAAAAATCACATCTTATAACCCAAAATGTTAAAAGAGATCTAGAAGATAGATGAATTTTGGTAGAACGTACAATTGAAGGCAGGGGAATTTCTTTATGTAACATATACACTCCATCAGAGAACTGCCTGGGCATCTTTGAAAATGTAATAATTGATTGAAGCCAAATCCAAAACTCAGAATTGATAGTAGTGTGAGATTTAAATGTTGCAATGGACATGGTCTTAGGCAGAAATAGGCTTCATCTCTCCAACACCAAGGGTAAAACAAGGAATCTAATCCTTAAAATGTGTAAAGAATTAGGCATGATAGATGCATGGAGGTCACTTAACCTCACTGTTGGAGACTTTACTTTTTATTCAGTACCTCATGGCTTATACTTAAGGATAGGATATGTTCTGATTTCTAAGACTCTTTCGGGCACTCTAACTAGTGCCAAAATACAGGAGAACACCACTGCAGATATCACTGCAGTCCCAGTAATAATGACATTTGGGCCTGTGAGAGAATGCACTCCAAGATGATGCTTTAACACTTCCCTTTTCTTGGATGATAGATTCATTGAGTGAGTTAAATCTGAAACAAATGAATACTTTGTGCACAATGACACATTGAAAGTGTCTCAATATCTGCCATTTGGGAGGCATTCAAATGTTCCTTGAGAGGAATGGTCAGTTGATAATGCTTCAATCCTAAGCAAAAAAAAAAGATGAAGAACTTAAAAAATTAGAATTAAGGACCAACTTAGTGGCACAGAGAGCTGAATTGCTTAGCACCTTACCTCTCCCATGCTGGCAGCCTGAGTTCAGGAATGAGCTGAGGCTGCAGGGAATTGCCTGGGAGAAGGAGTATCGAGCATCCCAGTGGGCACTTTCCTTCTTCAGGGAGGGAAGACAGCTGGCTCTACTGCCACTTGGGTGACTACAGGTGGCAGGGCAGTTGGAGACGCTAGAGGGAGGAGGACGTCGGTAGGCACCAGGATGCAACATGCACATGTGGGGATGTTCTTGGCATGCCTTTGACAATGATATCCCAGGTGCTTGGGAATGCAACCAGGAAAAACATTCCTGGTGGCAGGATGAAGCTGCCTGGTCTGCAGGACCCACACCTGGCAACTCAGGCATGGTCCCTCCCTAACTGGATCCAGTCCACAATGGCAGGTAGTGGGGGGCCTCCTTCATCCTAGAGGGGACATCTTTGGGGGAACAAGTGAGGGACCCACAAAAAACCCTGGGGGATGCCAGGATGACAGGGCTGGGATGAGGGACAGGCAGAAGGGACCATCAGGGATAACAGGAGAAAAAAATATAATTAGAATTTTTAAAGATTATAAAAAGGAAAATAACCCTAGCAAAGACTCTCTATACAATATAACACTTAAATACAAAATAAGCAAGAGGGAACGTGAGAAAGTAGAGTACGTAATGCATAAAACAAAACAAAAATACTGGGAAGTGGGTAAGAAACCCAGAAGACTGCTAGCACATAGACTTTAAAAACTCCAAACCAAGACTCTAATAGCAGCATGTAAGGATGATAATGGAAAACTACAGAGAGCTACAAAAGAAATTAATGAGATCTTGGAAAAATGCTACACCAATCTATATAGTCCCAAATTACAAACATCGAAAAATGTAATCTGTGGCTTTCTAGACAGTGTGCACTTCAAAACACCAACAAAAGATCAGAGAGTGCTCCTTGACAAACCTGTCAGGGAGGAAGTAGTGCTTAAGTCTATTTACTCACTAGCAAACAGGAAGATTCCATCCCAGAAGGGCTACTCATTGAATTATATAAAATCTGCTCCCTCTAATCAACAAATGTATTATAAACATGTTTAACAAATCCTTTACCAAGGGGCACTTGCCAGCCATACTAAGGGAAGCACTGATAATATTAGTTCAAAAAAAAAAGGAAAATACAGAAGAGTGTTCAAATTATAGGCCAATATCCCTGCTAAACTCGGACTACAGGATCCTTGCTAAGACATTAACCAACAGAGTGATTAATCTAATCCCTGATATCATTGGAAAAGAACAAACATGGTTCTATCTTATTGCAGCTCTGAAGAAGTTTGGCTTTCCTACTTCATATGTCAGATGAATCACTACCCTATGTACAAAATCATCAGCAGCTGTACTGACCAATGATTTCAGGTCCATTAATTTTAGATGAGGTAGGGATACCCATCAAGGATGTCCCCTTTTACTGAGCCTTTTTCTGCTAGCATTAGAGTCACTCTTGTCTAATATCAGATCAGAAACGAGAACAGAAGAAGTCAACACCAAAGGGAACTCCTTTAAATTACTCATTAATTTAGATGACAGGTTAGTGACTATGCAAAGTGCAAGAAGTTTATTGCCAAACCTGATGGATGTCATGGATAAATTCTACAGCATTTCTGGGATGAAAATAAATCGGAACAAATCTGGATGCATGCCTCTTAATGCCAGCACAACAAATGAATAATTGAATTTAAACAATATAAACTTTAGATGGAATAACCAATGTATTACATAACTAAGTATAAAAAAAAAAAAAACTCTGACTATACTTAAATAGTCAAACTAAATATGGAACCCTTATTGGACCAGATGGTAGCTGAACTGGATAAATGGAGTGACATTAATCAATCATTATGGAGTAGAACTAACTCCATAAACCTCATATTGTTCCCCCCAAATTATCTATATTTTTCTTTGAAATAGTACTTTTATTGAGTTTTTAATTTTTGATTCGAGAGGTATACATACATAACAAAAAGTATACAAAAAATCACACTAAGACATAAAAAGAATAGCAATACATCCAACCAAAACAAACCAAAAAAGGGAACAAGAGGGAGGGATAAGTAATCCCTTCCCCCACAAGGGTGACGTTACATGAAGACAATTAAAAAAATTAATAACATTACCCCTTCCCTAACTTCGACAAAGGGAAGGGGGAGAAAGTAAAAAGGTTTAAAACAAAATTATAAATCATGAGTTGGAAATGGTGGCACCAGAGGTGGTGGGATGCTGGATTATTATCAAATATGAATTGATACCCTGGGTGAAGGGGGACTTACATGAGATTTCATGTAGATCATGAATTTTGTGGTTCTGTAGAGGGGCAATAAATGTACCTGCTTATAATAACTGGACTAAATAATCATAAAGGGGGGTATACGAGGAACCAAAAAGGGAAAAGGGAAAAAGGAGAGGCCAGAAATCCAGTTGGTTTGGGGTTGGAACTTACCTCTAAAGTGCAACTATGGAATTATACTATGGGGGTTCTCAGGTTGGGAAGTTTCTACCTCAGGAATTTTAGAATTTCACATGACTCGAGGAGACCACCATTCCACCAATTCATATCTTTAAGATCCAGAAGATGAAGCCAGAATCTCTAATACTGTTTTATTCTCCCTTTCTGCTTGGTAATGAAAGAAGGGTAGCGATCTTCCCTGGAATTTTTGTTTCTGTAATCTCAAATATGTCGTAATTCTTTCCATTTCCTGCACTTGAATACATATGGAATACCACAGACCAAGGGTCTGGGGAGTTTTATCTAGCCAATGTTTTGTGATAGCTTTCTGCGCCCTGCTAAAAAACTCAGAAATATATATATCTGACCTCTGGTCTTGATCTGGGGGGGGTGGGATGCCCAACAACAAGAACAGAGGTTCCTTTGGGAGCTGCTCTTGAAATAGTTACTCAATGGCTTAAATTATCTGGTGCCAAAAAAACCTTAATTTTGGGACAACCCTAAAAGATATGAGTATGAGTACCCCTTTCCCCACACTCTCTCCAACACAAATTTGAAGCTGTAGTCCGATAATGTGCTGTAATGGCTGGGATACGAAACTATCTCACATTTACTTTCCATCTGAACTCCCTCCATATGAGTGAGGCCAAAGTAGTGTGGAACCCTTCCCAGATCCATTGCCAATCTTTTTCCCCAGGAGAGTAGTTCAGTTCTTCAGCCCATCTCACTTCTAGGTTTCCTATGAGAATGGATTCCCCATTGGAAAAGAAGGCTACCAGCTTTGAAATTAGATGCTTACCATCCCCACCAGTCAACAGTGAAAGAAGAAAATCTGTCAAAGGGTTGATATCTTCTAACTCCTCTACACTTACATTTTTACCTAGTACAAAATGACAGATTTGTAAACATCTAAAATGATCTCAGGAGGACAGGCCAAACTCTCTAGTCAGCTGATGGAAGTTTTTAAAATCTTGTGAATCGTATAGCTGTCCTATGCGGTGAAGACCCACCCTTTCCCATCTAGAAAAGCCTAAGTCCATGTGATTTGGAAGAAAGTCCACACAAGCTCGGATAGGAGTCTGGACAGATAACCTCAACTGCAAGCCTAAATTTCTAGCAACCAAAATCCACACTTGTTTTGACACTGTTGACCAGGGGTTGGTCAGTCAAACCTTCAATAGACCCGCTTGATCCATAAAAATTATGTCTGCCAATTGGACCTTTGGTATAGCTGGTCTCTCCACAGCTGTCCACAAGGGCTGATCTATGCTAGGCCACAACTGGGCCAGCACCTGTAGCTGGGCTACCCAGTAGTAGCTTTTAAAGTGTGGGAGACCCAAGCCCCCCTTCCCTTTGGCCCATTGTAGTGTCAGCCACATATCCCTGGGTTGTTTGTGATTCCAGATAAATTTAGATACAGCTGTTTTCAAACTCCTCCAAAATGAGGATGGGGGTTTAATTGGTAATACTGAAAAGAGAAACGACAGGTGGGGTAATAATTCATTTGTATTATTTCTATGCAGGCCAAAACTGATAAAGGTAACTCCTTCCACCTACTATAGTCCATTTGTATATTCTGAAGTAACTTAAGGTGGTTAGTGTGATATAACATGTTTACTTTATCTGGTATCCTCACTCCTAAATATTGAAAACTCTCATTCACCCATTTAAAATGCCCCACTTGTGGAAGGGTACTGTGATCTGACTTGGGAATGGGAAGCATCTCAGTTTTGGTTTCATTTACCTTAAATCCATAGATGGAACCAAACTGTTGTATCAGAGCAAGAGCATGGGGTGCTGACTTTTCTGGATCTTCCAAATAAATAAGGTGTCATCCACATACATGGAGATCTGGACCTCCCTGCCATCCAACTGAATCCCCCTGTATTGCTCTGACTGTCTTATTTTAGCTACAAAAGGGTCCATACTTAAGGCAAACAACAGCGGGGGAGAGCGGGCAACCCTGCCTTGTGCCACATGTTATATTAAATTTATCAGACAGAATTCCATCCAGTCTGACCCGAGCTCCTGAATCACTATATAAATTAGCAATCCAGTCCCTGAATTTGGTTCCAAATCCAAACCTGATAAAAGTTTTGTTTAGAAATAGCCAATCAAGGTGATCAAATGCCTTTTCGGCATCTAATGCAATAACTGCTCTGAGATTTTGAGAGGAAAGAGAGGGGCCCGTTGCCAAGACATTTAAAAACAACTGAATGTTGTCTTGAATGTGTCAACCAGAGACAAACTCCATTTGATCGCCATGTAGCAGATATGGGATCAATTCCTTTTGCCTCTCTTCTATCAATTTAGCAAAAATCTTTGCATCCACATCTAATAAAGATATTGGCCGGTAACTGGCATATTCGGTGAGATCTTTCCCTTAACTTCTGAAGAACTGAGACAGCAGTTTCCTTCCAAGTTTCTGGGATCTACCCCTTTTTATGTGCTTCATTGCATACTTTCAACAGGGTTGGGATCAACTCCTTCCGAAATATCTTGTAAAATTCGACTATGAATCCATCGGGCCTGGGGGACTTTCCAGAGCTCAAGGATGTAATTAGTGAATCCAACTCTTTTGCTGTGAATGGTTTTTCAAGACCAAGGACATGAGCCCTAGACATCTTAGGGAGTTGTACTGAGGCTAGAAATGTGTCTGTCCTCTGCTCATGATCTGCCTGTCTCTCTCTGGTGTATAGGTGCGAATAAAAGTCAACGAAAGCCCCCACTTTCTCTGAAGGCCAGTCCAGTACCTCTCCCAGTTTTATAAAACTTTTAATTTGGGCATAAACCTGTCCATCTCTCAGTTTTTAAGGTGCAGAGCTAGAAGTTTCCTGGCTTGATCTCCCCTATCATAATATTTTTGGTTTGTGTATCTTAGGGAATTAAGGGTGCGATGTAACATTAACTTACTGTACTCTTCTCGGGCTTCATGTAGGTTTTGATGTACAAGGGGGTCATGAGTGAGCTCATGTTCAGTCTCTAGTGATGTCATGGCACTGAGAGCCTTAGTTATTCTTACTTTATGTAATTTATTCCTAAATGCTGAGTGTCTGACAAATTTGCCCCTTAACACTGCCTTGAGCCTGTCCCATATAAATTTCAACTGAGTATCTAATTCTAAATTCTCCTCTAAATACCACTTTATTTCTTCTCTAAATGCTGTAACTAAGGTTCTGCTAGTTGCCCAGGGTCTAATCTTCATTGTCCCTTTTTCATTAGTGGATCCCATTCCACCTGTGTCTGAACTATCACATGGTCAGAGAAAGATACTGGTAATATCTGGACCGGTCTAAAGGAATGCATTTCTGAACAGTAAGTATAGATCTGACCTAATCTGGAATAGGTGTTGGTGGCAGGAGAGTAAAAAGTAAAATCCTTTACTGCAGGGTGTTGCCACCTCCACAGGTCTACCAGACCAGCTTTGGTGACTAAGGTTTGGAGAATCCTAAAGCATGTCCAACCCTGTTCCTCCCCGGTGGGTCTCTGTCTAAACTGGGATTCTCAACACAATTCCAGTCCCTGTCAGTACTAAATGTCCTGGGAGGAGGCTTGCCAGAGTTGAAAGCAACTCTCGGAAGAAGTCCCCCAAGGACGGGGTGGGAGCATAGATGGACTCTATATTTATGGGAGAGCCTTTTAATTCCCCCAAGGCAATAACCCATATGCCTGATCCCTCCCTTAGCACTGTCTTCGGTGTAAAAGAAAGCCCCTTCTTAACCAGGATTACAGCCCTGACTTCAGCTGCTGTTGGATGAGAATCTGAAAAAAACATACCCTCCCATGACCATCTTAATTTATCATGTTCCGTCACAGATAACTTTGTTTCTTGTAGGCATGTGAGATCACATTGTAAATCCCTCAATTCTTTTAAAATTCTGGCTCTTTTTATGACATTGTTGATCCCCTTTGCATTAACCATTCATATATTAAGTGAACCCATTTTTAAATCATACATATACCTTTAGTAGCCTTTCCTCCTCCCCTTCCCCCTCCCTCCTCTTGGTGCTTACTCCAACAACATAGAATAATGAATCAAAGACACACAAACATGATACATTGACAAAAAAACAATACCCCATCCAATACATTTAACGATAATAGTCTCAACAGGAGACTAACAACTCTTAACAATAGGACAGAAGGTGGTCCACTAGGACCTAGGCATGAGTGGTGAAATCTTGCCCAAAAAGGGACAAGCTTAGTTGCCCAGTTGTGACCTCCTGCAGCCATGAGGTGGGTCATGAAGACACAAGTCTTCAGAAATGGAAGAAGAGTGCAGCACTCAAAGTGCAAATGGATTTCTCCCGACTGCCATCAGCAGAAATACACCTTCCCTTCTAATGGGGTGACATATGTACTGGTACTAGACCAGCTGCCAGCCGTGGATCACAAGTCTTCAATAAGAAAAGTCATCCTAATATTGTATTAAGCATGTGAATGCCACCTTCCTTTTCAGTGCCTATATCAAGGGTGAAAGTAACATTTTGGCTTATCAAAATCAAGTAAAATAAAAGATCCAACTTCTTTCCCACATGACAGCAACCATCCTCACCCAACAGTCAGATTCAATAAGCATATAGATATCTAAAACCAGCAGAATTTAAAAATCACTGCTTACCCTTCCCCCAATTTCTTCTCTAATGGCCTCGTCAGCATTATTTTTAAATCCAGAGTGCAATAGAAAAAATAAAATCATAATGCAACTTTGACAACAGCTACTTGCCAGATTCATCTGCTAATTTTAGTAAAACACTGCCCAGTAATATAAAAGAGAAAACTAAACGCTCACTCCAAAGGAGGATAAACCTTGTATAAACTAAAGTTTCAGCAAGGAAGTCCAAATACCAACTGAAATCTTCCACTTGTGCGAGTAATTAATTTGTGGCCACTGGGAACATAAATAAAGATGTACCACCAAGGGAGGTCCTTCCTATCAGTCCCTACTGTGGAATATGCACCTGGGAAATAAAGTTCTGCATCCTGGAAGTCTGGAGAAGATTCCCCCTGACCTCGTGGAATATTATTCATGGCTTCGAGCAACCTAGCTGAGTCAGTTTTCCACGGTCCTCAGAAAGAAAAAGGTCCCATCTGACATGCAAGTCCCAAAGGTAGATTCACAACCTGTAACCCTATTTGTACTTCATGGGGGTGGGTGGGTGACAAGGGAGGATCCAGCAGACCACATTGGTGTGTAATGGCAGGAGAGAGTCTAGTCTTCTTCTCTGAGGGCATCATCCCCCTGGTGCCAAACCCCACAGTAGACTTTCAATCTCCTGTTCAGCTCTCTCTTCACTAGTGTCAGGAAGGGCAATCCCCAGTCATTCCAGCATTGAAGTGGCTTGCAGCAGATTTTCATGAATCTGTATACCTTCTGCATCTTGCATCTACAATTCGAACTGGATATCGGAGATATGCTTTGACCCCTTTCTCCCTCAACAGCTTAACCACCTGAAGAACTTTCTCCCTGTTGGCCGTCATGCCTGGGGGGAATCTTGATTGAAATATATCTTTTGTCCATCAAGGTTCAGATCCTTTTTGCCCCAGGCCAGATGAAGGCTTTTCTCCTTTGCTGGAAACTTGGGGAATTTAACCACTATAGACTGTGGAGGGGCCCCTGGTTTGGGTTTAAAGGCTATGGCTCTGTGAGCCCTCTCAATAGCAAACTCAAAGTTTTATGGTAGGAAGAGCTCTTGCTGTAGCCAGGACTCCAAGTAGGCAACCATGTCATCCTGTTCACTACCCTATGGAACTCCAAAAATTCAGACATTGTTCCATCTAACTCATGCCTCTGCATCTTCTGCTCTCTGGAATAGCTCTCATTCTCTCTGGTGCAAAAAGGCCAGTGATTGCCCAAATGCCATGTGCTCATTTTGAAGTGTGTCCATATGTGATTCTACCATAGTGGTACGATTTTCTAGCTTCTTAAAATCTGTCTACAGACAGGAGATTTTTGAATCAATCTGATGTAAGATGCTGAGCATTCTCTTGCCATTGGCTTTGGTAAAGGTCGAAGTGGTCTCCGAATCAGAGTCGTCCTCTCCGGAGGCTGTTAACATCGAGGATCGCGATGGAGAAGGACTGGTAGGCCGCTTTTCAATCTGCGGCATAGTACATTTAGGAGTTGAAGAGAAATCTTTCTTTTTTGTTCTTCCCATCTTGCCAGACCACAACAAGACCGTGACTAATGCTGATTTGATTTTTAGTCACTTAGATGGCTTACGATTAGTTAAATAAATGATCTGAGGCTCAGGAGCCAGGAAGCTAGGCTGCCATTAAGCTTGTTACATCACTGGAAGTCCCCAAATTATCTATATTATTAGCAAGTTGCAAACTAAAATAGATAACTGTTGGTTCCGTTAAATTAATGAAAAAATATTTTTTTACATATGGCAAAAGAAAAAAAAACAGAATAAGTTTTGAAAAGTTAACTCAAACGAAAGATAAATGGGAAATGGACCTGCTGAACTTCAAGAACTACCATGTGGGAGTTTATGCCAAATACTTGTCTCAATACTTTCATGTACTCAACTCCTCAGACACGCCAGTGCAGTTATTAAGCCCTACAGATGGTCAGATTTTACGTTTATCCCTACCCCACAAAAACTCAAATCCCATCTAACTATTTAATATAATATCATAGTGGTGAACCATGTAAAGAATAAAACAAGTTCAAAAGAATTCCCTACAAAATGGATCTCTAGCTGGTGAAATCTGAAGGTTAAAATCAACAACAGCACTCTATCAAATTTTGGGTGGGGGAAAAAGCGATAACACAAATTTATGGTGTTATACAGTAGATCAGGTAACAAAGTCACTGTACACCTTCCAGCAACTTGGGGACATCTACCAGAAAGGGAGATGGGATAGGTGGAAGTATTACAAGAAGCTATGACCAATAAAGTGAAAGGTAGAGAAGACATCCTAGCCAAGATAGACTGGGAAATGTTAACAGAACATGCAGGGAGGAAAGGGAGAGCAGGGATTTCTTGTAATCTACTGCTTGACAATGGGTCTGATTCTACAATTAATTCTATGGTGCAATAGGAGAGGGTTGAGCTCCTGAATCACAGAAAAAAGGTGGGGGAACCTAGGGAAAAAAGCAGATAAAATACCCAGGGAACTGAAAAGTAAGGACATTCAGTTTAAAATCCTTCACAACATGTATTGCACACTGGAAAGGCTAGATAAAATAGACAGTGAAGAATCAGACTGCTGCTGGTGGTGTAACAGTAAAGGAGCCAATCTATACCATATTATGTGGAAATGCCCCCAAATCACTAATACATGATCCCAAATAATTACATTATGTGGAAGAATTTGTAACACTTCCATAAGAATGATCCATTATTCTAGATCCTTGGTGATACTGTAGCAAACAAGAACCTACCCCTTAATACCAAATTTTGGGTTCTGGGAGCCTCTCTCTGCCTCAAAAAAATCCTCTTATCAAATTTGAATAATGATACAGTTCCAACCTTTCAAGAATGGATTTGGCCCATGGATATTTAAGCATTAATACCTGACTGGGTGGGCGGTATTATTGGGATATACTGCACTAGGTTATAACATCGAAAAGAAATACAGAACAGTCAAAAAGCATGCATAAAAAATGGTGAAATAAAAGGCAGCACTCAGGAAAAACACTGAGCACTACTATAGTGAAAAAAATGAAGAATGAAAAGCTACATTGTGTGTTTGCGGGGGGCTCCACTCCCATACCCCACTTTACAGTGAGCTTTGTCCCCCGCACTCCCTGAACTATAAATAATCACCTCTGGGGGGGCTCGGGGATGGGGAGGAACCTTGGGGACTGCATTTCTGTGGGGAGGGTGTGGGGGCAAAAATGGAGAATAGGGGATGTACAAATTAAAAATAAAAGTCAGCAGGGGGGCAAAAACAAAAGAGTCGTGGGATGAGAAGTCAAACCCTGGTCATCCACATTTTCCACCCTAGCTGCTCGTTGCCCTAACCCCTGCACCACAGGAGCAGCTTGGCCAAGTACCATGCACTTCACCTATTGTCCTCTTCCTCCCAATTGATGACAGCCACAGGGATAGCATTAACTGACTTGTGCTACACTACACTATCCATTTAGCTGTATTGTCAAACGCTATTTTCCCAGCATGGATTTTCCTGTGCTATAATCCTGGCAACATATTGACCAGATAGGGGATATACAAGACCATCCGGGTATAATGAAGCCTGATGCCACAGGCAGTGGGCCTTGTAACTCCTGGAAGACCCAGTATATCTCAATACTGATGACCCTGGGGTGTAATATTGTGCTTAGAAAATGGGCTGTCACATTTTTCTGTGCAGTTCCCAAAATAAACGCTCCCTATCTATCTATCTATCTATCTATCTATCTATCTATCTATCTATCTATCTATCTATCTACTGTATCTATCTAATAAAAATGACTAGAAATGAATCCGATGTGTGTTTTGTTGGAAAAATAGTCACTCTACAGGTCTACTTGGCAGCAGAGGGTGATGCAGTGTTAGGCAATTTTTTACAGTCTTTAGTACTGCCTTGCTTTTTTTTATTACTCTTCCCCTTTTGTAGCACTCAGTCCCATCTGCTTCAAGCTGAGGGTTGTGATGCTCTGTTTTGTTTTTCCCCTCCTGTACTTCATTTGAGGGTCCATGGTCTGACACTGAATTTGACAATGGGATGGAGTGCAGCAGGCATTGTTGCAGACATGGAGCATGATGAGGTGAGCAGTCAGGTCTGAAAGATTTCCCTCATCATGAGGTGAGGACTGTACAACTTGGTTAGATATTGTTATTAAAAAAAAAAAAGCTCTCAATATATATGTGTCTATCTTCTCTGCGAAGCAAGGGTGGAGGCAGGATGAGCCAAGCTGTCTCAGAGTAACACTGAGCACATAACATGATAGTGCTACTTTTTTGAAGTAGAAAAGCCTTTTTTTCTTTCAAAAATGAAGAAAAGGGAGGGAAATGCCTTCCACCTGTGTCAGAGTGTACAGGTTGCTTCTCTGTCTTATGTGTATGGTGTGGAAGCACTCCTGCTTTGATGTGCATGTGTTTTTTTTTGGGGGGTGTCTCTGTAGTGAGAGGAAAATATTTTGGTTAATTACTTTTCTAACTGAATGGTGGCACTGGGATATATTTTTGTAAGTGGGCATTGCCAGCTGGGACTCGTTTTGTTAGTGGGTATTGTTAAAAAATAAATGTATGAGTAAAAGTTTTTTTTTTGCTAATCAGGTTCAAGGATTTTCAAGCTCATTTTCTAATATTGCTTAAAATGAAAGAATTAGCTATTCAGCATTAAACAAACTTGGCCCATGTAATAATGCATGAACCCCTTTCCTGGAAAGTAGGTAAGGTAGCTTACCCCACAAGCCTCACTTTATATTGCTACCCAGTTTGTAGTGCTTTTGCGTAACTGACTATAGTGAAAAATGAACCCTATAGTAAGCTTTTAATGGTGATAGACTGTTTTATTTTTCAAGACAAATGTTTCTTATTGTTTTCCTTCACTTTTAATTGGTGTGCCCACTAATTTACTGATGTAGTCAAAAGATTCCTGTTCTTGCATGTACAACTTTGTAAATGCATTTGTTCTAAATGTATATATTGTTTGCTGTTTTTATATATTTTTTTAATTTTAATACAAATGTATAAAGCAAACAAAAAAGAAGATGGTGTGGTAGTCACTGGTAGTCTTTTTTGAGGAGGGGAACCAAGTGGGAAGGCCCAAGAAACAATGCATGTTTTGGGAGAAGACCCCTCCAAAAGCCAAGGAGACTGGGTACAAGAAGAAACAGAAAAAGAAGGAGAAGAAAAGGGAGGGTTCAGCAACAGAGGACTGTGAAAAGATAAGAAAGTAACAAAAAATGAGATCACACATACAAACAAGATAGTTATCTATAACATAAGCAAATTGATTCTTGGAAAAGGGGAGGAGGGAGTTCTGGTATGGGCTTACCTTTAGCCTGTACACTGAAACTTATTTGTTTTACCTTAAACTAGACATGCAAAAATGTTATCACAAATTAAGAAAGTATTCTTCAACCACAGAACAGTTAGAAATAAAACAAAATAGACAAATGGATCATCAAAAATGGAGGCACAAAAAAAAGGAAAAGAGAAATTTCAGGTGCACCACAGATTAAATTTAATTTCATTCCTCCTAGTACTGCCCAGAGTACAATATAAGTCTTTATCAGCATTAGGAATAGTGAAACAGAACAACTGGAAAAGAATAATAGTACAGATAGGAGAAGAAACAAAATCATACAGGCAAACATTTGGGGCCCTTAGGATGCTCAAAAGTGGTCATACTATCATAATCAAAAATGCAGGGAAAGGTGGGGGAGTGGTCATACTGTACAAGATAATCACCATTACAATAGTAACAGACAACTGATTAACAGAGAGAACTACAGTATACAGTTTTAGAACATCATTCAACTAAGGAACTACAAAGAGATATTGAAATTGTAGTAGACTATGCAGTAGAGAATGGGTAAATCTCAGATTGGGAAGGCAGTATTTTAAAGAAAAGCAGTCTTATTACTGCTGCCTGTACTACAACTACAAAAAAATGGCAGTAATCCCCCCCCCCCAGGAGCTTTTGAATCATTGCAGGCACTGGGTCAGTCTTTGAACTTTTCTCAAAATATGTGGAATTACTATCTAAAACCAGTTCACCACCTTTCACCATTCTCTGAACTGTTTTACTAAATAGATTGAACGCTACTGTACCCATGCATGCATTTTAATCTCAGATATGAGACATTTTATGTTACCCATAAGGATCCAAAACTGGCAGCACTCAAAGGGGCAGATAAACTTTGTTTCAAATTCAGAACTGTGCATGAGCTATATATATATATATATATATATATATATATATATATATATATATATATATTATAGGGACGCGGTCGCACCCCTATATTTAGGGTTATGAAGCCACTTCTATGTTAAACTCAAAATGTTGCATGTTAATAACTTTGGACCCATTCAATGGATTTGCATGAAATTTTGTATGCGTGGTGGAGCATGGCAGATCTCTTGATCTGCAAATTTAGTTTCAGTCAGACTTACGGTCTTTGCGCAAGAAAACGCTGAAAAATTATCCAGTTTAGGAGGTAGTTTTTGGGATATTATCCATGGCACTGTGCAGTCATTGTGTGGTGTGCCACTCTGTGACATGGCTCGATTGAAAGGGCTTCACTGGCCGAACATGCCGCTTTTCATTTGGTGAAAAAATATTGAGGCATTCAAAGGTTACAGCACTTTTAAGTTCCCATTATAAGTCAATGGAAAAATTTATATGGTCATTTTGCAAACAAAGAATGGGGTTTTGGCCATCTGGTCCCTCCTCATGATCAAAGAATTTGCAGGCTCATGATCAAAGATTCTTTGATCCTGAGAGAGGGACTAGATGGTGAGATTTAGAGGGACCAGATAGCCCAATCTTAGCAAATTTTAAAATTAAATATCTCAGAAATAGTTTGGTCTTTTGGAGGGTGTTGACTGGATGTCCTGTAGATGTGAATTATGGTGCTTAGGTGTCAAAAAATACATTTGTTGCGGAGATATGGCATGGCGCAGTTTACATTTTGCGGACAGCGTTTTACATTGTGGTAGTGGCTTGAAATTACCTTTATAGGGTAGCTAGCCTTACTGCCATGGATGTACTTTTCAGTCATTAGGCATGTAAAATGTAAACAGGTGCGGAATTCTGCCACTCTGACCAATGAAAATCTCAAATTTTAAAATGTTATATCTAGGGCACGGTTTGGTCTTTTAAATTGAAATTTTCTGGGTGTTGAGTGGATATCCTGTACATGTGCATTATGGTATTTAGGTGTTGGAAAATTAAGTTGCTGCAGAGATATTACATGATGCACTTTACACTTTGCGTATAGCATTTTGCATTGCAGTAGGCACTTTTAATATTAAGCCTCACATTTTGCACATTAATAACTTTGCAACCATTCAATGGATTTGCACAACATTTGGAATGCACAGTCTGGTCTGGTAGCTTTCTTGATTTACTAAATTGCATTTCAGTTGGACATACCGATTTTGCACAGCGAAGTGCCAAAACATTCACTTTTCGCCACTTTTGTGCATTTTGTGTCTGTGGCACTGTGTGGACACTGTGTGGGCTATTGGTCCAAATCTTGGTACATAGAAAGAGCTTGAGCCAAGGAACATGCTGCATTTTGTTTGGTGAAAAAATATGAATCTGTACAAAAGTTATTACAATTTGAAATTCCCATTATATCCTATGGGAAAGTGTATGTATGTATTTGGGAATATTAATGAGAAAGACCAGATGGCCCCAGGAAAGAACAGATGGCCCAGATTGGGATGACCATATCTCAATAACAGTTTTGTATTTTTACTTGAAATTTGCAGGGTGTTGAAGGAATGTCACAAAAATGTGAACTATGGTGTTATATGCTCTAACTATGCTATGTATATATAAATCACAAAAAAACAAGTATCCCATGAATGAAGTCAAAAGGTGGGTTTGTGTCAATTTTGGGTCCTTTTGTCTACTGTTTTGGCAAGCACTCACTCTGTGTTTAAAGACATGGCTCAGCCTGTTCGTTTTGTTATGTTACCCATGCAGGTTTTTCAAATGATAAAAAATTGTTTATGGAATGTATTGAATTGTTGCAATATGAATTGCAAATGGTATATGCACACTCTCTTATATATTTTGTCTATTGAGATATATGTCTTTTTTGGACCTATCATATTTATTCTAAATAATTCTTCTATTTATTCTTATTCTATCTATTTATTCTATGTATTTTTATGTTGTATGTTGTAAGTGCATCTGGTTTTAATGTATGTGGGCACTTTTAAGCACTATAACTTTAAATGGTTGTTATAAATAAGTTATTGATTCGCATGACTGTCACTCTGAAGAAGACACCAAAGTGAAGTTGAAACATAAGTGATATGTAATTATTGAGATCCAGGAAGTGCAATGGTCGGTAGGACAAAATCATTTTAAATAAGTATAAAAACACATAATTTGTGACTGACTCAGCAAACACAACTAGAAGAAGAAGAATTAGTGTGTATATATATATATATATATATATATATATAAATATATATATAGATAGATAGATATATTATTGTGGCATGGTAGTGCCACTGTAGTTGGGGTAGAGGAGCCATTTACATGTTAAACCCAAAATTTTGCACCTTAATAGCTTTGCAAATGTTTGATGGATTTGCCTGAAATTTGGAATGCTTAATCAAGATCCATACACCTTGGGATCTGCCAAGTTTCGTACTGGTCGCACATACGGCTACGGAGTTATTAAGCGTGATCTGTGAACGCATTTACGCTTTTCTGGAATTTTATCGCATGGTTTGTGCGACCAATCTGAAATCTTCAGGGAATGTGCAGCCAGGGTCCCAGATGTGCTTTTTGAAGATTCCATGAAAAAATATTAAACGGTTCAAAAGTTATTCAAAAAACAAGTTCCCATTATAAGTCAATGGGAAAAGTTAACAAAAAGTTTGACAGTGTCGCAAATGCAGTTTTTCCTTTCGCAAATGGCCCTTTTACTGTCACAAACCACCATTTTGTTTTCAGTTAGTGATCAGAAAAATGCTTGACATTTAAAATTGGGACCATCTAGCAACGTAATTCTTTTTGTATTCACCTAGTCGGACCCTGAGGATGTTAGCCATGTCTTTATTTTGGGGTAAAACACCCCAGAAATATGTTTTTCAAATTTCTAGAAAAAGTACTTTCGCAAAGTACTGTTGCACTAGCGACACTGTCGAATGAATTTGCGAAAACTTTCGCAAACTTCATCAGTACTTTTCTAGGCTGTGGGAAAATGAAGAGCAATTTTTTTGGCACCCTGCTGCAAAAGAACGGTTTGGTGTTTTGGCCTGAAACTTGGAAGGAATGCAGCCAATATCTCACAGATGTGTCTTTCAGTATTTCATTGAAAAAATATTATATGGCGGCAAAGTTACGGCACTCCAAAGTTGACACTTTTTCCCATGGGATAACATTACGGCATCCAACGCATTACAGGAATCCTTTGGCGCCCTGCTGCAAAATAATAGTTTGGTCTTTTGGGCTGAAATTTGGAGGGAACACAGTCAACATCCCACAGATATGCCTTTTTGTGGTTTGGTGAAAAAATATTACAGGGAGCCAAAGTTATGGCACTCTGAACTTCTCTTTTTTTCCCCATAGGATAACATTACAGCATTCGCCGCGCCTTTCATGACCCGTATCTCGTAAACGGTGCTAGATATGGACTTTTTGTTGGAAAAATGGCTGAGTGCAAAACTAGCCAGGAAAGTCATAAATCATATAACTTTTAAATTTTTTTCCTACGTCGTACAATTCCTGAGATATAAGCAATTTAGTATTCAAACTCCTCATTTTCTGCTCCGAGAACCATTATCATGCATACATTCTTTGTACTCACTGTCTTTCTCTATGCAGCTTTTGGGGAAAACCAGCCTGTGCACTTACATTACTGCTACCATTACCATTTCTGCTTGCAGTTCCGTTCCCGTTTCACTTAACGTTCACGTCTATGCCACCATGTGCGTTACCCTTTGCGTTTTCATTTGTGCTTGCTTTTGCGTTGTTTTTAACATTTCTGTCTACACTACTGTTTCTCTTTCTGTTTCGCTTTGCGTCTATCGCATTACCATTTACACTTGAGGGCACAATGTTCCTATGTGACAAGACATGGCGTGGCGGGAAGCGCGGGCCCATCCCGCCAACCACATTACATTCACTATTTCTGTTATCATTCTCAAAGAAGGTAAATTAGAGGCAAAAAAACCTCCATTTAATGCATTAGTTAGGGTTGTTCCACACCAACAAAAGTGAGGAAATTCGGTGTTAGGGTTGAAAGCGCCCCTTGGACCCCCCTGTCCACACCCCCAACCAGCATCAGGGTGTGCATTAGGGTTGTCGGTCCTAACTCTCATCCCATTCTCTTACACCTCTGCTTCTTTACACATGTGATGGGGTGAGAGTTATGGCTGTCGACCTTACTGCACCCGATGCGGTTGGGGGTGTGGGCGGGGGTCAGGCGCTAACCAACCTTACCTTTGTCATGTGGAACAACCCTAACTAATGCATTAAATTGAGTTTTTGTTCTCTAATATATATATATATATATATATATATTTATATATACAGTATAGTGCTTTTCATACACAGTGTATCCAAAAGCGCTTTACAAGCAATGCTTGACTGGTAGTGAAGTGACTGAATGTGCACTGGCAGCCACATCGCATGTCAACACCCACACACAGCCTGGACAATTGCATGAACTGGTTTATGGGAAGGGGAATGTTGGCCAGCACACCGGAAATGTCCCCTACCTTTTGTAAAGAGTGCCCTGGGTTCTTTTACTCCAATCTGGACACCCACTAGGGCAACACCAGGATGGGTAGAAGGGATCTCAGTTTAACATCTCGTCTGAAGGAGGGCCCACCCCAGCAGTACAGCACCCCCCAATACTTTACTCAGAAGCCAGCATTTTAGGTGCAAGTCCAATCCCGGTGTGGGACGAGAATCCATGACCTTCCAGTCCAGATGCGGATGTGCTACCAACTGAGCCCTGCTGACACTAAATTGAGTCTATCCTGGCTTTATGCTCATATATTTGTGATGCTGCGGCACTGAGGTGGAATGTAATAAAGAAGCATATTATTTGACATGGAAGAGTGGTAAGCTGTTTGACTTTTCGGGTCCTGACCTTCCCACTGTGGTGGGTGTGTGTTAATATTTTTATGGCACAGTCTAAAGACAGACATGTCTTCAGTAAGAATGAAAATAAATGGAAATTAACCATCACATTTTGTTGCTTTATTGACAACATTTTTTGATTTGGGATGGGACCACTGAGAAGTTACTGGAATTTTTCCAATATAGTAACAATATTACTGATCACATATGGTTTAGCATCAACCATAGTACTAGTGAATAGCATTTTTGGAGATCAATATTGTAAAGAAAGGAGACACTTTGATTTCAAAATTGTATCACAATCCAACAGATAAGAATACCGTTTTGTACTAAAGTGCTGTCGCTTTATTCTAGGACATGTGATGAACAATATACCCTTCAGGCTATTCATATGGATGAGAAGGAATTGTACTCTGAGCAACAACTACCAGGAAGCATCGGAGGATTTGCAAAACATAGTTATGGACCATGGCTACAATACAAGGACAGTACATGATGCAAAAGATAAAGCAACACAAATTGGGGGGTGAGGATATAGCATGCACCAAGCAGGAAAGGGATCTTGGGGTTGTCATCTCTGATGACCTCAAGGTAGGGAAACAGTGTGACAAGGCATCAGGTAAAGCAAATAGGATGCTGGGATGTATAGGCAGGGGCATCACCAGCAGGAAAAGGGAGGTCATAATTCCGCTATACAAGACACTAGTGAGGCCCCACCTGGAGTACAGTGTACAGTTCTGGAGACCATACCTACGTGAGGACATAGACAGGGTAGAGAAGGTTCAGAGGAGGGCAACAAAGATGGTGCATGGGTTGCATCACAAATCCTATGAAGACAGGTTGAAGGAACTGAACATGTACTCCCTGGAGGAGAGGAGGGAGAGGGATATGATAGAGACATACAAGTATCTCACAGGGAGGAACAGGGTGCAGGAAAACACTATTTTTAAGCAAAAAGATGTTTCAGGACTAGAGGGCATGGGATGAAGTTGGAGGAGGGCGATTCAGAGGAAACATGAGAAGAATTTCTTCACTGAACGGGTGGTGGACAAGTGGAACACCCTGCCAGAAGAAGTGGTGGGGGCTGAAACAATCACGGGATTTAAGAATGCATGGGATAGACATAAAGGAATTCTAGAGGTCAGGGGTAAGGGGAAATAGACTTCTAGGAAAACAAACTGAACTTACAAGCTCAAATGGGCAGACTAGGTGGGCCATAGGCCCTTATCTGCCGACACTGTCTATGTATCTATGTATCTATGTATAAATTAACAGGAGTACTCTTTTTCAAGGGAAAAGACATGAAGAGAAAACAGCCAGGATCATCCTCAGCATAACATCTGGTAAGCATGTAAAGGCAAGTTATTTATTGCAGTGAAGAAATGTGATACACATGAAGATAGATTATGCCATGCTGTGTGTAGACAACTGATAGTGGAACAAATGACTTGGTTCCTTTAGAAGATAATCACAGGTGTGGCTCCTGCTGTTGCTGCATTGAAGCATATAAATTAATAAACATTACAAATGTAACAAATGGTAAAAATGTTGGAATTAAAGGGTCGTATTTTCTACAGGCCCTTAGACCAATGCAAGGTGAGTCAAACAACCACCTTGCATCAAATATAGGTGCGCTAAATACTGCATCTTATTTTGCAAGAAAAGCATTCTCTGCAGCAATGTCCCCCAAAATGATGCAAGAGGACTGCTGCATTAAAAATGTGATGCAAGGGGTGAGAATGACGCATGCTGAGAATGACATAAGTTGAGTCACAAAATACAATGCATGCAGTGAGATGGAGCAAAAATGGTGCAAGGTGAATCAAAAATATGATGCATGAGTGAGATGAAGCAAAAAGGATGCAAGCTGAGTCAAAAATACAATGCATAGAGTGAAAAATGACTCAAGCTGAGTCAAACATTAAGGAGGATGAAATGGCATCTGGAAGCAAACATTACAACATCTACAATGCAGGACTCTTGCAGCAGAATGCCATGCACTGTACCATAGTCAGGTCTGCCCACCTGATGTGGGCCTCTTTCTATGCTCTAGTGTCAGTTACACCAGCTCTGGATGGTCTAACAGCGGCATGCATCTCTGACACAGTGTCAAAATCTTCCACATTAGAAAATTAAAAAAAAGGGGGAATGGTGCATCATTTTTTGATTCAAGGCCCATTGTGACATGGTGCACCCATTTTTTTGATGCAAACCTTATGCAAGCCACTTTGGCATAGGCAATTCTGCTTTTAACACAAGCAATGTTAGGAAACTGGAAGTGGCACAAGTGTTGATGCAGCTTGCTCCTTGCGACATTCATTTCTGGGGCAAGCACCTTGAATAATTTTCTAACCTTTGAAAATTGAGCCCAAAGATTTTATTACATACAGATCTGAACATGTGGTCTATGTTGTAAAGTGGCCCTGTGACCTTTGTTATATATGGAAGACCATTAGATCACGTAATGAGAAGGTGATAGAACATAAAAGTGCCATTAGAAGGGGGTAGGTCATCACCCTTAGCATGGTACATTCAGCAAGCCAACAAGCTACTACAAACCTTTAGATTTTTTTGGTCATAAATTAGTTCAACAACCACAGAGAGGAGGGGGCTGGGTTAAGCAATTATTAACCAGAGAGGCCTTTTGCATGTGCTGCTTTAATAGTGTGGATGGTAAATGTCATCTTAATGAGACAGACTAGACTGTGATCATGTAAAGAAATGAAAAATGATCACTGTTTTAGAGAGTTTTTCTAAAGACTAAGTAAGATATAAAAATCTACCTCCACATTAGAGATTACACTAAAGTAGGGCCATATTGAGTATTTGATAGGCCCATATTGAGTATCAGATACTGTATCTACCTCCTGTTGATGACAAAATTAAAATATTTAGGTGGTAAAACATTTTCTAATGCAGAATGATGATTTCTTAAGTTGATTTCCCTCAGTCAGATCAGTTATCCTGTTATCTGAGACCAGTAATGTGTCTACACCAACATTTTATTTTTTTACTCTCCCCACCTGGATGGCCCTCATTTGGAAGAGTGCCCCAGCCATGTCACCTTGACATTCACTGGAACTTACATGCCACCATCTTCCCCCAGGGCTTGCTCCCCTGGTGGTGTCGGCGGGGTCTTCTGAGTCCCACCGCACAACAGGTCCAGTTCTGTTGGCATGCCTAGCTGGTCAGGTGAGGGGCCTATGGGTGCTCCTTGTCATCCTGTCACCAGAGCATTCCTCAGGTTTATATCCCCTGAGGATGTGACATGCACTGACGTCATGGTGCACACCATGCCCTCATTCACAACATGCACAGACATCTGCCATGTCACCAATTTGTCGTGGCACTGATCTGCCTTTCCCCCAGCTTCTGCCAGGGACCAGGTGAACTGTGGGCTCTGCGCACCCTCCTCCCTGGAGGATGAGAGCAGTCCTGCAAATGCTCAATCCTCCTCCCTCCGCCTGACCCTCAGACTCCAGAGATTGCTCCTGACCTCTGGTCACTGTCACCACAAGTGGTAGCACTACCACTGAGCTGGCGGGCCACATGTATACCAACACTGCAATAAGCTCTGGTGTGATTTGTGCATTCAGTGATTACAAATTCTGGCTCCTAGGGGTGGGAGTTCAATATGTTCAGCATGAGTCTTATAGAACAATATAGCTAGACTATGCAGAAGGGTAACATAGCCAGTATTTCTGTAATTAAAATTCATAACTTCCTATTAGTAGTACAGACAAGTAAAATAGCTAAAGATTAAAATGTTATAAAGCAATACTACAGCCATACCCTGTCTTTGACTTTTGCCAATGGCTGCATTTTGGCAGTTTGTACAGGTACTGTGGCTTGTGGACTATTGCTGTGGAATGCACGTTGATGTGATTACACATGCTATGCATGCAGTGATGCCACACATCTGTGCTTCAGATGCAGTGATGACACACATGGTCCAGTATTTAAATGGTATCCAGATAATGCTGTTTCTCTCTAAAAGAATCACTAAAGGAAATACAATGGCTATCAAGAAAATTACTGCTTGTAATCAGACCCTTTCTTCCACTGTCTGCATGTCAAAGGACTCATCTTTCCATATACTGTACTAAGGAAATTTGGTCTCTGTATATATTTTTTAGAAACAGAAATGTAAAAGAGCAAGAGTCTCATTTAACAAAATGGTAATTGGGCCAAACAGAAGAACATAAGATTTAAAATTAGACCAAAATTAAATGGTACAATTAGCATGTGAATATAATATGCTTGTTCAAAAAGGTTACTGGAACAGTGTAAAGCAAATGAATGAAACACATGTGTATTTATCTAAGAGGGGTCTGAAGTGAACAGGCCTCCACATCAGAGTAAATAGAACATATAGCATTTAAGAAACCCTGGTAAGCAGAGCATTCACATTATCTTTTAACATGATGTTTGGGTAACAGCTGATCAGAATGAACTATGATTATGTTACAATATTTTGTAGGAGAAGGATTAACATTCTAAGGCACAGTAGTGCCAGATAAAAAGAAAGTGAAAACGAAGCATTGTTTGTGAGTGAAGTGCCTCAGAAAACTATGAGGTACACAAAAATAAATTTTAAAACAAGGGGACATTTATGTAACACCCTATTGTAGTAAACGGTAACATTTTTGAAACCAAGAGAACAGTGAGTGTCATATTTAGTAACTATATAATTGGATACAAGGTTTAATTCATGTTTTGAACCTGTAACCCCCTCCCATGATAGGGAAAAACATCTCCCTAAGATTAAGTTATTACATAATATGTTTCAAAGAGAGGTCATATATAAGTGATACTTGATGGCTGGCTGTGGTATACACAAATTATTTGAACTTGGTGAGAGAAAGAGATGGTACAAATAATATATGTGGTATATATTATTTATACCATCAAAAGTGTACCAAGTCAGCTATCATATATGTTTTCAGTTGGCTGGGCAGTGAGCACCTGACAGTGTGCACATGCTGTTTAGCTGATTATGGAACTGCTCACTGCTGCTTTTCCACTAACACCCCATGACAGGAAGAAAACATTATTGAGCCCAAACAAAATATTTCCTGTTGGTAAACAGAGATTATTAAGTAGGAATGTAAGGAAGTGAAGGACACCTTTTTTTAGATTATTTTCTTTAAACTGTTTTTGGCCAGTGTCCTTACAATTTTTGGGCTGCTGTCAAAATGTCCTGAAAATTTCAGAGTCCAGATGAAGAGAAATAGCATGATAAAATGTTCAGAAAATTCTCAATTATTTCCTGATGCACTGATGTATGCATGCACCCACTCTGCATAAGTGTGGCCCCAGAAACGGCTGCAGTCACAGTGTCTAGAAAATGCTGGAGTCCAGATGAAGCAATACATAATAAAATGATTGGATACCAGTTTTTTAGACAATGACATGGAGGATGTACTACTTCATGATTTCTGTTGATGGCCATACTTGGGCTCTACTGGCCTAACACTATCTATGATGACTACTACTGGGTCATCAGCATCAACAGAAATTGCCACATCACAACTTTGATGAGGGAGTGATTTAACACTGACAGACTGAGACTGTTTACACACAGACACCTTCAATTTATTTTTCTCTGGTTCCCAACTGGGATCATTAAAATCATCATTATATTCCTCATCCGCATCCACAATATCAGCTTGGATGCTGTCCTGTGGAGAACAAGTACCAACCACAGCATCATTATGATCATGCAATATTTTTTCTTCAGCCTTTGAAGGGTTGAGTGGCACAGACATGACCTCATCAACAGCACTGGAAACATAAGATTGCGATGCCTCTTCGTCAGCATCAGAATCATGTTCAACCAATGTGGGGCTAGAGATGGGGATGTCTGGGAGTGTGACATCTACTACACTCTGACTCACAGTCATGGCTTTAGACTCCACAATATTTGGAAAACCGGTTAACTTGTTGGCATGGATTGAACTTGGGGCAATACTCTTGCCATCAGCAATTTTACTACCACCAGCAGGGACAACAGCATCTCCAACCATAATTGAAGCTACTGATTGTGCTGTGAAAAACATAGTAGGAGAAATCCCTTTACTGGCATCAACTAGGCACTTCTGCTGCTTACAACTACAAAGCCTATGGCCACTCTTGCCACTGGCAACAGTGCCATGGCCAGAAGCATCTTTGCAAGCACAATTCTTTGCAGGCATTTTTGGGGATTACACAGAAAATTCACCACAAATTGAGATTTCTGAAATTTGGGGTGGATGGGAAGCCAATAAACAACAACTGTGGCTTACAGATACTGACTGGGCACTAAACAGATGCAAATGCACAGATGCAGATTGTACACTATAAAGAGATGCAGCCACACAGGCACAAAAACACCTTAATCAGTGGTCACACATATCAAAAATTGGTAAATAAATTATACCTTTTGCATGTTGGGGGGGGCACTGCAGTAACAGTTCACTATCTAGATAGAAGGAAGCAGTAAAAAATACCACAGATGGATAACTGATTAAGAGTGCGGTGATTACTGTGTGGCACAATAAAATGTGTCTGACTTGATGGCATGCACACACTCACACACTACAGGTAATGCGCAGAAAATTTAACAGTACAGCACATTACATAACCAAATCTTTTAAACAGAATGAAAATATGCACTGCACCACAGCAAACAGAAAATAATTATCAAAAATTACTTCAAGTATTACTGTGTGTACATAAACACAAATACTGACACACTAGTACAAAACAGAAAGACTGCCTTTCTCATGTGACTCTCACTCCACCACAGATATGCCCATCCCCCAAAGCACACTTCAACAGTGTCTGTCAATACACAGGCTGAATGTTCTAAATTAACATTCAAAATGCACAGAAAAACAATCAACACTCGATGATCTAAGCAAAGGAGGATTTCATATAGTTGTACTAAATTTGGACCAAAATAATTGGATCAAAAGTGTTTTTTTAAAAGCTTTTTCAATGGTTTGGTTCTCAGAGCTCTGACAGCAAACTGTATCCAGCTTTCCACTACATATACGATGAGAACTGAGGCTGTGCAAGACAATATAGAGCCCATGTGACCTGCCGTCCTAGGAATCAATGCAAAATTTGCCTCACATAGCAATAAACAGGCAGAGCAAAGTGAAGTCCATTCAAATCAATGGCACTTCACATTAAAATTAATGGGAAGGCAGTAAAACAAAGTGAAGTAGCATGAAATCCATTGAAACAATGCACTTTGCATTCCTAATTTGAAGGCAAAGTAATTCACTTCGCGTTGCAGAGCACTACACAGATTGAGGGACAATGTGTGAAGTGCTCCACGTAGCAAAGCGGGAGCACTTCACCCACCTCCAGTCTTGTTGTTTGATTCATTCTTTGTTTGGTAAATGGGCTGAAGCCTACATGGCATGAATGCTTGTATTTAGATGCAACTTGGGATTACTGGGGGGGGGGTTCATAGTGTTGCTCACAGGCACAAAGCAAGCAAGTGGAGCTTTTGGGAATCCACCCGATGTCTGTTGGATGTGCCAAGCTCATTTGTAGCTTGTTACATTAATCTCTGTGTTATACTGTCACCTCTTATACATGGAGTTGCTGGGGTGTGGGTGGGTGGCACCCTCTGATATGGCTTCTGTGTTTTGAATACTGGGGATATACAGTATGTGGGGGTACATGTTGGATATCATTATTGTTGTGTACTACTAATTGTACTTACCTGTTCTAGTCTGAATTGTTGTCTGAGTCAATTACCTGTGGTCTTTTTTTTAGGTTGTTGTAGTGGTTACCTGTTGTTGTTTAATACATGTGAAGAAGAAAGAAGAAAATGTTTAGGATTTGTGTTTTTTTTTAAATGTCTTTTTTATTTACCTTATCTGTTACTATGTGGATGTGGGGTAGTAAACTTTTTTTGGGGGATGGTGGACAGTTGTGGGATTTATTTTACATAAGTTGCATACAGTTCTTGTATTTCACATGTGCTGTTGGGGGTATGTTAACTTCTACTTACTTTGCACAACACTGAAGGTGATGTTCTTAGCAGTTATTGCGGGTTGATGGAAGCAGGAACCAAGCATTTCTTTCCTGTTCTCTGGGATGATACTCAAGTTCTTAGTTTTATTGCTGTGGTGTTGTTCTGTTGCTGGGGTTTGGGTGCTCAGGTGCATTGAAATTTGCAGCTCTTTTTCTTAATTAAGTTTTGCATAGTCATTTAAGCTTTGCAGCTGCTTGTGGTGTGACACTTGAATAATTTCAGTGGGTGCTACTCTACTGTCAGTTTTTGGATTAGATGTTTTTTTATAGAGTGATTGGTTATTCTCATGTCTGTCTCAGTTGTAGTTTTTTCAATCATTGTTCTCATCAGAGTGGCAAGTTTGTATATGCCAGCAGGCTGGTTTTTGAACCATGCTGATGAGTAGTGTGGCTTGTAGTTTGTTTTAATTGCTATAAAGAATGGTGAGTCTGGTATCAGGTACTTTTCAAGCCCGTGTGCTTTGTAAGATAAGTAATTTGCCACTGGGCACTGCTCTGCATTGCTTGGTGTTGCATAGGCCCTGAGTAGTGGTGGCGAAGTGGGCTCAATTTGCTCTGCGAAGTGATTTGCGGAGTGAAAGCGAATTTGTGGAGTGCTCTGCAATGCGAAGCAGAGTAATTCGCATGATGATGGGTAACGTGAAGTCCATTGAAAACAATGACTTTGCAATACTCCACCTTTCCAGACCACTGTTCCACCAATTTTAATGGCAATGTGCATTGAAAACAATGTACTTCATCTCACTTTGCTTGTTTTTAAGCTCCAAATGTGAATTTTGCAGTAATTCATCGAATTTCAGGTCACATGGGCTCTATATTGTTCTGCACAGCCTCAATTTGGGGTAGTGTGTGCAGGAAGCTGTAGGAGACAGTCTGATCTGAGAGCTCTCTGTGATTCAAACCTTCTAAAAGCTATTAAAAAGACTTTTTGAGTAATTTTCTTTGCTCAAACTTTAGTTCGTCGATTGTAGAAAACCCTCCTGTGCTCATATCATCGAGCATTTATTGTTTGTGTGTGGATTTTAAATGTTAATACAGTGAAAGTGTGCTTTGGGAGAGGGACGTATCTGTGGTATAGGCAGATTTAAGTTGGAGAACTAGGGAGTTCTTTGTCTTTTGGTTATATTTTTGTTATATAACTGACTGTGTTAATGTACACACAGTAATATTTCCAGTAATTGTTGAAATGTTTTTGCTGATTGTGTGTTGTGTGAATCTGGTGCAGCAGTTCATAATTTCAGGTTGTTTAAAATATGTGGTATATTACTGAAGTTTTCAATTTGCTACGCATTACTTGTAGACAAATTGTGTGTGTATGAGTGTGTGTGTGTGTGTGTGGTGCATAACATCAAATAATTCACCTTTTATTGTGCCACAGTTTAATTGCAGGTGCAGCAATGTGAACCTTCTATCCACTGCAGCTGCGTAATTTTGTACTGCCATTGCTGTATCTTTTCTTGGTTTTGCTGCTTGGACTGCCATAAAAATCTGTAGTCAGTGCCCCCCCACCACTGGCAAAAGGAATACTTTTCCAGATTGAATTGTTTGTGACTTCAGCACTACTGGTTAGTTAAGGTGTTGTTGAACTTGTGACTTTGCATCTCTATCTGTTGCTGAAGCCACCGTTATTTTTTTGGCTTCACATCCAGCTTCCCCCCACCCAGAGTGAAGGTTCCAAAATCTAAATTTGTTTAGAATATTGTTGTTGATCCCCCAAAATGCCTGCAAAGAGATGTGCAAGCAAAGCTGTTTCTCATCATGGCACTGCTGCCAGTGGTAAGATTGTCTGTGGGTGTGGTAGTGCACAGACACAGAACTGAATTGCTGATGTGAAGAAAGGTATTTCTCCTACAATTTTTTTTATAGCCCAATCAGTAGCTTCACTCATAGTTGGAGGAGATGATGTTGTCCCAGCCGGTGGTGTTAGGGCAGTTGCTGGTGGTGGTATGAGTATTGCTGCCTTAAGTTCCACTTCTGACCAGTTTACCATGTCCAAAAATATAGTGGTGTGTGAAGCAATGTGAGTGAGTGGTAGTGTAGATGATGTCATACTTTCCAGTAACATCCCAGTAATGGAACATGAGGATTCTGATCATCATGTCAACAATAGCATACAATGTGACATTTCTTCCACCGCAGTTCAGTTCAAGCATTTGCCATACAGTGATTCACAGTGTGGTGAAAAAATATCAGGCGATGGTGGAATCTGATGATGATGATGTTGCTGTGGTTGCAACATGCAGTTCACATGCCAGCATCCAAGAAGAAGATGTGGGTGATGTTGATGAATATGATGATGATGTAAGTGACCCCAGTTGGGTAACAGAGAAAAAGAAATTCAAGGTGGCTGTTTCTGGGTCTGTTTGCATTAATCCCCCCTCTGTAAAAAGTTGTTATTTACCAGTTTCTGTTAATGATGATGACGTTGATGATGACCCAGTAATAATGATAGGTAGTCGTAGTGATCGGTTGCAGTCTAAGTGTGTCCTGCCCAAAAAATCATGTAGCACCCTCCCACTTCATGGCTTAAAAAAATGGAGTCCAATAAGCAGCATCAGGGACATGTTAAAATTAGAGCATCACAATACCTTGTTTGGGATTTTTTTGTGCAAGATGCAAATTATGAGTCAGTTGCAATCTGCCAGGTTTGCCATGCGCGAGTGAGTCGAGGTAAAAAGGGGAGCCATCTGGGCACAGTAGGACAGCATACACATCTTAAGAACAGGCACATGGCACTGAGGACCCAGCACAAGATGGCAGCTAATTCCACAGTGGGGCATTCACCCTCATCATCGACCATAACGAGCATTTTGTCCCCTTCCATGACTGTTAAATCAAGTAGGAAATTAAATGCATGCAGTAGTGATGAAATAAGAGCAGAGGATTAATACAGGAATGATGAGCTGGAGGAGCATAATAATTTTGAAATGTTGTCCAGTGCTGGTGAGAGTAGCAGTTTTAATGGTGGTGGTGAATGTAGTATGTCTAGTGCAAGTGGTGCATCAACCCCAGTTGGTAAATCTGGCAAAATAACTGCATTTGTGGGTCTGTCATCATCTCCTGTGCAACCATCTTCATCAAATGTCTACACTCCACCCCCTTCCATTCGTAGAACAGAACCATTTGTCATCACATTCCATGTAAAACATTTAAGTCAGTTCACGTTACAGAGTGTTTCTGTGCATAAGCTGAAGTACCCACCCAATCATACAGTGTCACATGAACTTAATGCTGCTGTAGCTGAAATGCTGGCAATTGATCCTTTGCCCTTCTCCTTTGTGGAGAATTCTGGGTTCCAGTGGTTTTTTGCATGTGCCTGTCCAAAATGGAAAGTCCCATCCAGGACATACTTTTTGAACTGGGCTGTTCCTGAGTTGTACCATACTGTGTCTGACTCTGTAAGACATGCCCTTCAACATTCCTCCTCTCCATTCATCCATTTAAGTATGGATATGTGGACAAGTGACAAAACAGTGGGGAGTTCACATTTGTGTATAACTGCACATTAGGCACAGGTGCCAGATATTGTTTGTGCTGTTGGTAGTGTGAATAATCAGTGCAGTAAGGTGGAGTGTCGTGGTAGCAAGCTTCCAGGAATTCGACAGCATGAAATGATTGCTATGCGCAATGTGACCTGTTCACACACTGGTGAAAACATATTGGACTTGGTACTGATGGAAATTGACAAATGGCTGAATCCCCTGTCCCTGACAATTGGGTTCATAGCAAGTGACAATGGATCAAATGTGGTGGGGGTGTCTTTGTTCATGTTCCATGCAAGGCCCACTGTTTAAATCTTGTGGTGCAGGAGTTTCTGCAGCACCCTGATGTAAAGGAAATGCTGACAGTTACACAATATATCTGTTTTCATTTTTTACGATCTGCAAAAGCCTGTGACCAACTTCGGCAGTTGCAGATACAAAACAGCCTCCCTCAGCACCGCTTGAAGCTGGAAGTTGTCACCCACTGGAACTCCACTTTATACATGGCAGAGAGGTGATATGAACAATACAAAGCCATCTCAGAATATCTTGTTATGTACACTAGCCGTGACAGTTCCAGGGCCTCCATGTCAATGACAACTGAACAGTAGCGCCTCATGGACTCTGTAATAACAATTTTGCTGCCTTTTGAACATGCCACACAGGCAGTGAGTGGCTAGTCTGCCTCCCATTAGCCAATCAATTCCACTGTTGTGGGTGCTGAGGCAGACACTGGTTAATGTACTGCATAGCCCTGATGTTGCTGGAGATAGTGCTAGCAGTATGTTGCTGAAACACATGCTGAAAATATTCAACCAGAATCATCACATCATGAGCATTCAGTGTAGTGACAACTTTGGAATAGCAACAATGCTGGACTCATGATACAAATGTGAGTTTGCCTCAGTACTGGAGGGAGGGCTTGAACAGGAAAAAAATGGTCAGTGGGCAACTGGTGTGCTTGGTTCAGGGGGCACAGAAGTCATTGCCAAGGACAGCAAACCTCAGCAGCATAATCAGGCTGAAGGTGAACCTTAAGGAGTATCAAGCATATCCTGTAAGGGGAAGGGGACTGCAGTTCCATGTGGTCTGTCATCCAAAGAGGTTGGTGTCAACCCACTTTGGGAGGCTTTGTTCCAAGAGGGTATTTGTGACATAAATGATTCCGGGGAACAGAATGATGCATCAACCACTGGACTTAGTGCAGCACAGAGAATGGCTGAGTCATACTGTATTTGTCTGAAAACAGGCATCTGTCAATAATGGATGATCCTCTTTAATATCAAATCAAATCAAATCATCTTTATTTTTATAGCGCCTTTCAAAACCAAGGTGCTGTACGGAAAAACCATATACATAAAGATAAAATTTTAAAGTAGACATTAAAACAAATCATCCGTAGCTAGAAAGCCAAACTAAATAAATATGTCTTTGACTCCATTTTAAATCTATTGACAGTTGGGCATTCTCTCAACCAATGAGGTAGAGAATTCCACAGGATTGGCGCTGAAAAAGCAAAGGCACGGGATCCTGATGTCTTTAATCAAACCCTGGGAATCTCCAGCAATCCCTCATTGGTGGAATGGAGAGGATAGAGGGGGCAGTAGGGTACCAGGAGATCTTTCAGGTAACTGGGTCCCTGATCATGTAGGGCTTCAAAGGTTAGTAAACCAACCTTAAAGGTGATCCTCCACCAAACAGGCAGCCAGTGCAGTTCATGGAGCACAGGTGTAATATAACTGGTTCTAGAAGTCCCAGTCAAAAGCCTGGCCGCCGCATTCTGCACCAGCTGCAGGTGGTGGATATCAACCCCAGGTAGCCCTAGGTAGAAGGAATTGCAGTAATCAAGATGGGTAGTGACAAAGGCATGGACCAATGTTGGGAGATCACCCAGGGGAACCAGGTGTTTCACCCGGGTGATATTACTCAGATGGTAAAAAGAGGATTTGATGACAGCTGACACCTGAGATTTTAGGGTCAAACCATCATCAAAAATAACGCCCAGGTTACGCACCTGATCAGAGGTAGTGAGTGACATACCACCAAGTAATAAGCCTGATGGTTGTCCTGCCCCCAAACCAGCCCCCGGACAACCTGGGTCCACTACCAGCACCTCAGTCTTATTCGGGTTCAGTCTCAGCCAGCTGGAACTCATCCAAAGTCTTATCTCAGCAAGGCAGTTATTTAGCACGGAGAGTGTATCATCTTGTCTGAGTGGAAAGGACAACTACAGCAGAGTATCATCTGCATAGCTGTGAAAACCCAGATTGTATCTCCTGATGATATCTCCCAATGGCAGCATATACACTGCAAACAACATGGGGGCTAGAATGGAACCCTGCGGTACCCCACAAGGCAGGGAGTGAGCGCCAGAGGAATAAATTCCAGTGGCAATACTGGAATGGAAAGGTCAGTGAATGGCCAGAGCTGACTGCAGTGGCACTGAAGTACCTGACATGCCCACCCTCCAGTGTAAGTGGCGAGAGGGTATTCAGCTCAGCAGGTGCAATAGTTCTGGATCATCGTACAAACCTCTCTCCTGCAAATGTCAGTTTGCTAACATTCATAAAAATGAATGAGAGGCACATACCAGCTCAGACTGCAGCCTCAGTATTCGTACCCCGGCCTAGTCATGGTTTTGGTGATGTAGAAATGGATCACCCTGGTGGCACTGTCAGTGGCAGCATGAAACTGGCTACCACTGACCTAGATGATGACACAATGGAGAAATAATTTCCTAGTGGTCAGACTTCAGACATAGATGATTGGGAGGGCAGCTTTCTTTATGAGGATGATGATGAGGTTAATGTTGGCAGGTTTTAACTTAAGTTGTTAAAATGCTGCCACATTTGTTGTATGATACATGTCTTCTTTTTTATAAGGTTAAATGAGTGTCCCACTTAGAGTGCCTCAAATTCCATATGTCATTTCACATTTGTAACAGAGAGCATAATATATCCTGACCCCTCTACCACCACTATAAGACCGCTGTTAGCCACTGCCACCCCAGAGGGAATGACTTTGTGTGCCTCCCTGGACCACCACCAGAAGACCACTGTTAATCAATGCCACCACAGGGAATGACTTTGTGTACCCCCCTGGACCACCACCAGAAGACCGCTGTTAGCCACTGCCATGACCACCAGATGCAGGAAGATGTCAGACGGAATGTCATCATGTGCCGCAGCTATCACCACCAGCACCCACCACCAGTGTCATTCTGACAATGTTTTTCCATTACATTGACCATGCCAAGGCAGAGAGAGTCGAACAGGAGACCACATCCATCAGACACAGGCACAAGGATTCTTACTATTAAAACTATAAAGTGAGTATGTGTACTAATGTTTTTTAGAAAATACAAAATCACACATGCCCACACAATGCAAAGCATCATGGGCTGCATATGCAAATCACCACAGAATGTTATGCTGGTCCAACTTTAAGCAGAATTGCATGGTGCCAAAAGGCCTCTCACACAGTTTGCAAAGGGTGCTAACAGATGACATAGACACGTGTTTGTCCTACCAGGACTCATCAGTATGCCTCGTCTGTTTGACACCCCAGTGGAATGGACCAGCTACCCTAAGACAGTGTGTCTTGGATATGTTGTGGTGAACCCATTAAAATAAAAAACTATTTAAAAGACAAAGAGCCTCTGTGCGCAAACACTTAGGCAAGGGTTACCTCAAAGGGCATTTGGCTGGGAAGCCAAGTTTCAAGAAAAGACAAAATCACACATGCCCACACAATGCAAAGCATCATAGGCTGCATATGCAAATCACCACAGAACGTTATGCTGGTCCAACTTTAAGCAGAATTGCATGGTGCCAAAAGGCCTCTCACACAGTTTGCAAAGGGTGCTAACAGATGACATAGACACGTGTTTTGTCCTACCAGGACTCATCAGTATGCCTCGTCTGTTTGACACCCCAGTGGAATGGACCAGCTACCCTAAGACAGTGTGTCTTGGATATGTTGTGGTGAACCCATTAAAATAAAAAACTATTTAAAAGACAAAGAACCTCTGTGCGCAAACACTTAGGCAAGGGTTACCCCAAAGGGCATTTGGCTGGGAAGCCAAGTTTCAAGAAAATACAAAATCACACATGCCCGCACAATGCAAAGCATCATGGGCTGCATATGCAAATCACCACAGAATGTTATGCTGGTCCAACTTTAAGCAGAATTGCATGGTGCCAAAAGGCCTCTCACACAGTTTGCAAAGGGTGCTAACAGATGACATAGACACGTGTTTCGTCCTACCAGGACTCATCAGTATGCCTCGTCTGTTTGACACCCCAGTGGAATGGACCAGCTACCCTAAGACAGTGTTTTTTATGCTATTCAACTTCCTTTAGCTGTGTGTTTTATATTCTGTTGCTTTTCTGAGTTGCAATGGTCAAACACATACAGTAAACTTATTTTGTTTTTTTTTACTGATTAACAACAAACGACTCTCCTTGACTGAAATTCAGTATCAATGGTACAGCAGCAGTACTGTCCACAGGAGCCTATGGAATATCTATTTCCGGGTAAGTATATATATTTTATTTCATCTGTTCATTTTTTTTTCATAAGAGTGCAACAAATCAGACTGAGGATTCATAAACTAGGTGATGTGTATGTCATAAAAAATATTTCTGCAACATATCATGCATTGTATTCCAAATTTGCAGCTGTGCAGCCGTGACAGTGTTGAAAAAGTTGGGCCCAGGTTGTGTTACTTGACAAGATGTGGTTTTGAAATGTAACTTGAGATGCAGGGACACTGACACAGTGTATTTGTTACACAGCCTGGTACTAAATTAAGTTGTGATCTGCTAATTGCAGGGGACAGCTTGCTATCTGTGTTAATCCAGATACCCGTGGAACCGCCGCGGCTAAAACATAATGTGTTACTGCTGCAATCAAGTTGTAATAAGTCCTTCATTTCTTTTTTTAGGAAACTTTCAGATGCTTTGTTCTGTCAAAGTTGCCTTATCCAAGGAAGTTCTTCAATGTCAGCTCCCTCCCCTAGGCTGGGGCAGACATGCAACATGCAGACGTCATTTCAATCAATGACCATGACCATTATTACCAACCAGACTGGAGAAAGACGCAGATGAAATCTGTGAAGAAGTAACCAAATAAGAAACCATTAATGAGACCTACCTGCAAATATGCTTCCCCCCAAAAAAAAATACTTACCTTCACTGGCTTGAGAGTATTCCATTTCCAGTTTCGATGCAAAAATTTCTCATCAAGCACTGGAATGTACACACCAACAGTATCTGTGACCTGTGATACAAAACAATACAATGAGTACATGTCTATATATGTCAACCTCCCACCTAGAAAATACAAATATATATATATATACACAACTCACCAAGGCTACTATTAGTGTACACACAAAGGGCACCCTTCCATCCAGTTGAGGTGATCACATCACATTTGTGGGAACTGCAGCACATTTTGGACCAGCAACAGTTCTCTCACAGTCATCTTTTCTGGTGGAACACTGAATGGATTCATGTCATGTTATCTCTCCTTCACACGGTTTGACAAGACACTGTGCATCATGAGTACATCATCATCACAGAGTATATAAACTTTCTGGACACAAGACAGATGTATTTTGGGGATGCAGAAAAATTCTGGGGACTCTGTGTGACCACTGCGTGCATGAGTGACTGTGCAATAAATTCTGGTGGACTTTGAAGGTGGTGTAATGCTCCCATTTCAGTTCCTCAGCACATGGCAATTTTCTGGACACAAGACAGATGCATTTTGGGATGCAGAAAAATGCTGGGGACTCTGTATGGCCACTGCACACATGAGTGACTGTGCAATAAATCCTGGGGGACTTTGCATGTGGTGTCACGCTCCCATTCCACTTCCTCAGCACTTGGCAATTTTCTGGACACAAGACAGATGCATTTTGGGGATGCAGAAACATTCTGGGGACACTGTGTGACCACTGCCTGCATGAGTGACTGCACAATAATTTCTGGGGGACTTTGCATGTGGTGTAATGCTCCCCTTTTACTTCCTCAGCACTTGGCAATTTTCTGGACACAAGACAGATGCATTTTTGTGTTGTGATTGTAAGCACATAATGGCATACTTAAATTATAAATTAAAGTAGCAGTGCAACAATGTGGGGAACATTTTGACCTATACTTTTTTATGCTATTTTACATTGTCAGCCACTAGTTACCTCCTGACTTGTATAATACCCTTCTTTTCACAATTTGTGTCTGCTTTACTACTTTTTCTCATGTCTGAAAAAAAAGGAGCAAACCTTTTAATATGGCTCTGACCAGGTTTTCATCACTATTTGCAGCTGTTTTTGAATAAATTTTGTTCTGTGAGGTCATAAAACACTGCCTGCTGCATAATTGTTGATTTTACAACAGAAATAATGTATAACAACTGATGGAGAAAAACAGCAGAAAATACTGACGAAGATGTGGCCCACACCGTGTTAAAAGGAGTGCTCCTTTTATTATTTCAGGCATGAAAAAAAGTACTAAAGCAGACTCAAATACTGGAAAGAATAGTATCATACGAGTCAGGATGTGAGTAAAGTGGCAATGTAAAATAGCATAAAAAGGTATAGGTCAAAATTTTCAACAGATTGTTGCAGTGCTGCTTTAAAGAGATTCACCAAGTTACATAGTTATGCTATTGTACGCAATATATGGGTGCCTATCCTCCATGGGAATCTTTGTTGCTTCACATGTCCTTACATAGTGCAATACTTTTCTGGCAAAAACGCTTATAATTTCAGTGCACCAGGTCCTGGAGGACTTCACGTTCTGAAGACATCGACCAAGTTCTACCCCGCGCTCAGCAACGCGAGGCGCGCTCAATATACTGAATGACCGGCAGCTTCGAATGTTTTTTTATGTTATAATGGTGGTGAAACATGGGCACATTTCAACTAACAAGAGCCTTGTTAGTGGAAACGTGACCACGTTTCACCACAAACTGACCATTATAACATAAAGAAACATTCAGAGAGCTGCTGGTCATTCACTATAATGGAACACGGCCCCGCACGCTCCCAGACATCATATTATAACATTGCTGAGCGTGGGGATGGAACTTGGGTGGCTCTTCAGAATGGGAAGTCCTATGTGACCCAGTTTATCAAAATTACAAGCATTTTTGCCAGAAAAGTATTGCACTATGCAAGGACATATGGAGCAAGAAAGATTCCCCTGGATGTAAGGCACCCATATATTAGGTGCAGTACTGTAACTTGGTGAATCTCTTTAATGTCTGTTTCAAAAAATAAATATTTCTGGAGCCTCAGTAATGTTTACATTGTGTCGGGACTCGTGATTTGAAGTGTTTCTCAAAAAACATGACTGAGTAGTGCAAGTATGTTGTACTAAACTGCATGTGTGCCATCAGTGTTCTTTCCTGTGTGTGCAGACATTGTCCAGCTTTGTGCAAACATATATGGTGTGACTTGTTGCAGTATCTCAAGAATAAAGATAAGAAAGAATATATGACATATATTTTATTTGTACCATCAGCACCAGCGGAGTAAGTGATATGATATTTTTTCAGAGGTATCGGGTCACTGTGCACCTCAGTCACTCACAGCATACACATGACTTTGTGGAGATCATAGCACAAAAAACACATGCTCTCCTAAAAGTCATGTGTGCAGTATGTGACTAAGGTGCACTCTGGCCGGGCATCTCTGAAAAAGTATTGTATCACTTAGTCCTCTGATGATGATGGTGGTGACAATAAAATATACTTTATTCTGCTCGCTGTTATTTATACCATAAACAGTGCAACAAGTCAGCAATATATGTTTGCAAGAAGCTGCACAATGTCTGATGTCTCACACACACACACACACACACAGAGGAAACAACACTGACTGCACACATGCAATTTAGCACATCATACTAGCACTGCTCACACCAGCTTTTTCACAACCACTCCACAACAGAAAGTAAACATTACTGAGGCACTGGATAATAACAACAGGGCAATAAGAAGCATGCAAGACTGTATGTGTATGTATATATTTAAAGGCAAGCAGTCAGCAGCAGGAGCTCCTGCCCCCTTCAAGACTGACCGTCCGATTAAGCCTTTTAAGTATGTTGCAGCATTGTTCTCATGCCGCAACATACTCTATTTTAATAAAGAAAAGTCTGTGACCCCGAAGGATGTCAGATGCTATGGGGGCTCCATTATGTGAAAGGTATGGCGGAGATGCACCATGCGCTTTAATACTTTTGTATTGAAGCACATGGTGCATCACCATTGCACCCTAACACATAATGGGGCCCCCATAGCATCCGCCATACTTCCGGGTCACTGACTTTTCTTTATTAAAATAAAATATGTTGCGGCACGAGAAAAACACCACAACATACTTAAAAGGCTTAACTGGAGTGTGAGCCTTGCAGGGGGCAGGACCTCCTGTTGCTGACTGCTTTCCTTAAACTAATACTGTGTGGCCTTCCCTCTGTCTGTTATTAAACATAAAAAAAACACAAAACACTACAGCAGTGGGGTGGAGGTGTGCAGAAAAAAAAAAGCTAATGGGGGATCCCATGATGTTCCAGCAGCAGTTGGGGCATCAACACTGTCTATAGCTGGTGTTGCTCGATCTGCTCAACCTACTGCAAGGCAGCACCCACCCTCTTGTTACTTTCCTCCACCACAGCCCACAAAAGTGCTATGTCTGCCTGCGTTGCAGGCATTATGGTAGGGTCCAGTGGTTTGGGGGGGGAACCAGGTAGTGGTGGTGGTGGTGAGGGTGGTGCTGGTGGCAGTGATGGGGGAAGTGGTGAAGCACCTGATGCTATAGTCCTACTCCTGCTGCAGTGAAGCACAACAGCAGCACCCTCTGCCACTGCCACAGAAGGGCCAGCAGGTAGAGATCTGGCCCTTTCACTGGCAGCCTGCCACTCCTCCTTGTGGTGGTTCGGCATATGTGTGCACTGGCCCCCAGTCCCCAGATGTGTTCCCTGGGGGCCATGGTGCACCTGCATACCACAAAGCAGACACACAACAGTGCTGCTGTCCCCCCAACACAGTTGAAAAACTGCCAAACTGTGGAGCTGCAGGGGGGACCAGGCACAGGAGGGGCAGATGTAGTGCCAGAAGCACTGTCACACACCTGGGGCTCCACCTACTACTGTGGAGGTAGTGCTGCTGGAGCTCCTGCAGCTGCTACTGGTGGTGGTGGTAGTGGTAGTGGTGGTGGTGGCGGACATGGTGAATGTGGCAGTGGCACTGGTGGTGCTGCTGCTTCCAGAGGGGGGGAGGCAGGACCAAACAGTCTGGAGCAGTCCAACAATACCTGGCTATGACCCCCACATGTGCGCACTCCCCTCTGGCCATATGCCACAGGCTGTCCCAGGTCCATCGCACAAAACACTCCTTCCCTCTCCGATGCATCACACGACGAGCGACTTCATGCACACTCACAGTCTCACACACATGCACACACACAGTCACACACACACACACAAAACACAACTTATGAAACAAAGAAATCAGTCACCAAAAAGAACTGACAGAACAGTACAAAAAAATCTAAAGAATTTGCTTTTAAAAAAGCTTTTGGGTTTTCTAAAATTTGCTCAAGAAAGAAACTAATAACAAACTCTCCTCTCCTACACAAAATGCTTCCTCCTTCTATCCTTTGCAAAGGAGAAAGTGAAAGTATCTGCTTGTATGACTCATTTCCTTCCTGCCTGGCTAAAGCATGTGACTTACAGTACTGTAAGCCATGTGATGTGGGGGGGGTGCCTAAAGTGCCTATATTGTTGTCATTCTGCCTTACTTCATGTTAAGGTGGAATAGCAACGCAAAGTCATAATAACAAGGTGAAGTGAGCACTTTTCAATGGCCACTTTGCGCAGCATTATGATAACGCAAAGTGGCCACTTCATGTTTAGTTTGCTGGTGAATTTTAAATTCACTGCATCTCTAGCCCTGAGTTTTAATTTTCTAGTGTCTCTTGAGTTTGACCTAGACCTTATTTCTGTGTGCCATTCTTGGTTAAATTGTATGTATTGCACTTCGTTCTCATCTTGTTTCAGTTCTATGTCACCCCACTTTATATTGTTTGTTTCCATGTTGCCTGGGACTCCAAAGTACATGGTCACTAGCCACATGCTGTTCAGCAGTGACTCTGGGGTGTGTGGTTCTAGTTCCTGTGCTGCATATAGTTTGTCTACAAGATTATCAGTAAGTCCATCTGCAGCTTTGGGTCTATTTCCTTTTCCTTCACTTTTTATGGAATTTTGTGTTGACTGTAGGTCCTGTCTGCATCTTTGGAAGTGTGGAGATGTGGATAATGGGTGGGGATACATTTTCCTCTTTAGGTCACCCTCTAAGCTTTGAAAAGTCGACCTTGGTGTCAGAGGTTCTTACGGTGTACCATCTTCTTTTACAGCAGTTCAGGAAGTAATGGCAATATACCTTGTCTAGCTCAATGGGTGGCAGAAGGTGAAGTTCAGTGGTTACATTAAAGTTCTCTTGAAGGTACCATAAGAACATCTGGACATCTGTTTTTGTTTTCAATGTTGTGTTGTGGTTTCTTCCGCACTATGAATTTTTCTATGATTACCATATTTATGTTTATAATAGAGCTGGTTGTTGGCTGTTCTTTTTTTGCTCTGGGTGCTGCTTGCTCTTGCTGGAGGCCTGAGTTTGAGTCTTGGTTATGGATGGTTTCAGCTAATATGCTTGCGACTGGTTGTTGATGCAGTTCTGGGTTCGGTGCTTGAAGAGGTCTTTTTCCAGTGTCGGTTGCTGCAGGAGGTTGTTGGCTGGGGCCTGGATTTGAGTCCTCCAGAGGGTCTGTGTCATTTTTGATTTGAGTAAGAATTGTTTCTAGTTCCACATTGAAGGAGTTGCAATGGCTTTCTATTGAGGCTGTTTGGAAAGTGATAGTATTTTGAACAAGGAGCAGAATTTTTTTTAATGTCGTTTTTTAGTAGCAGTTTGCATCCAGAGGTTTCAAAAGTTTTGTGGTACTGTGGCATGGGGAACACAGTGGTGGAATGTTTGGCACAGCTGGAGATATTCCAGATGAGTTTTGTGTCTTGAACTCTAATTGATTTTTTGTAATTAGTCTAGCAAGCTGGAGTGGGTATGATGTATCTACGATGTACATAAATGCTTCATGACAATGCATGGCAATTAAAATTGAATACAATAAAGTGCAAAATCATGCAGTTGAGGTGCAGAAACCCTGTGAAGAGTTACAGAATGAAGGGGGAGTTGTTTATGGTTACCAGGGAAGAAAGGGATTTAGGGATAATCATGTCAGATGCCCTAAAAGTTTCCAAACAGTGCACCAAGGCTGTGGGGAGGGGCAGTAGCATGTTGGGGTGCATAGGATGTACTATCACTAGCAGAAGTTGGGAGGTGGTGATGCCACTGTACAAAATGCTGGTGAGGCCTCATCTGGAGTACAGTGTACAGTTCTGGAGTCTGTATCTTCATAAGGACATAAACAGAATGGAGGAGGTTCAGAGAAGAGCAACAAAGATAGTGCAGGGCTTGCACCAGGAGACATACAAGAAGAGATTTAAAAAAACTCAGTATGTATACACTGGAAGAGAGGTGGGAATGGGGAGATATGCTAGAACCCTTGAAGTATCTTAAGGGCATAAACCAAGTGCAAGTGGGTGACATCTTTCAGTATAGGAGGTATAGAAGGATGAGGGGGCATAATATGAGATTGAAGGGAGGCAGGATAAAGGGGAGTGTGAGGACATTTTTCTTCACTGAAAGGATGGTGGATACATGGAATAGTCTATCCCAGGAAATAGTGGGAGCTAGCATAGTGGGGGGGATTCAACCATACATGGGATAGGCACAAGGGAACCATAAAGGTGGACAGAAAGGTTAAAGCCAACGACCAAGTAGGGTCAGTGACTACTGATGCAGGCAGGGAATACGGGCACACTGGGTGGGCCTAGCAGTCCTTATCTGCCATCAAATACTGTACAGTATGTTGGGGTCGTCAGCCCTAAATCTCACCCCATCACATGTGTAAAGCAGCAGAAGTATAGGAGAATGGGGTGAGAGTTAGGACCGACGACCCCAATGCACACCAATGCTGGTTGGGGGTGGGTAGGGTCCAAGGGTTTTCAACCTAACAATCAATTTCCTCACTTTTGTCGCTGTGGAACAACCCTAACTAATGCATTAAATGGAGTTTTCTGCCTCTAATTTCCTTCTTTTGAGAATGATAATGAGAAATAGTGAATGTAATGCAGTGGCGGGAGCTCCCTGCGGTGATGTCTTGAGCATAGTAACTTGGGAACAACAACGCAAACGAAGCGCTAACAGTGTCGCACATGGTAACGCAAGCGCGAATGAGAACAGAAAGGGTAACGCACACGGTGGCGTAGATGGGAATGGTCTGCCACGTAATGTGTTGTCACACAGTAACATGCTTCCTGCAAATGAAAATGTCAATGGGCATGGTGACACAAAGTGAAACAGAAAGAGAAACAGTACTGTAGACACAAATGGCAAAAAATAACAGAAACGCAAGCGCAAATAAAAATGCAAAGGATAACGCACATGGTGGCGTAGACGTCAATGGTAAGTGAAACGGGTACGGAACCACAAGAGGAAAGGGCAGTGGTAACAGTAATGTAAGCGCAGGTTTTCCCCAAAACCTGCATAGAGAAAGACAGTGAGTACAAAGAATATATGCATAACAATGGGTATCGGAGCAGAAAATGAGGACTTGGAATACTAAATAGGTTATATCTCAGGAACTGTATGACGTAGAAAAAAAATTTACAAGTCATATGATTTATGACTGTCCTGGCTAGTTTTGCACTATAAGTGTTTTTTCAACTAAAAGTCCGTATCTCACACCTTTTCCGAGATACGGGCCCTGAAAGGAGCGGCGAACACCGTAATGTTAACCTAAGGGGAAAAAAGAGAAGTTCGGAGCACCATAACTTTGCCTCCCTGTAATATTTTTTCACCAAACAACTGAAAGGCACATCTGTGGGCTGTTGGCTGTCTTTCCTCCAAATTTCAGGAAAAAAGACCAAACCGTTATTTTGCAGCAGGGTGCCAAAGGATTCCTGTAATGCGCCGGGCGCCGTAATGTTATCCTATGGGAAAAAATGTCAAATTTGGAGTGCCATAACTTTTCCGCCGTGTATTATTTTTTCAATATAAAAATGAGAGGCACATCTGTGAGATGTCAGCTGCGTTACCTCCAAATTTTACCCCAAAACTCCCAACCGTTCTTTTACAGCGCAGTGCCAAAGAATTGCTGTCATTTTCCCACAGACTAGAAAACTACTGTCGCAATTTGCGAAAGCTTTCGCAAAAATTTGTGACACTTTCGTGAGCACGAAAGTACTTTGCAAAAGTTCTTTTTCCAGAAATTTGAAAAACATATTTCTGGGGTGTTTTACCCCAAAATAAAGACATGGCTAGCATCCTCAGGGTCTGACTAGGTGAATACAAAAAGAATTAGGTTGCTAGAGGGTCCCAAATTTAAATGCCAATCATTTTTCTGATCACTAACTGAAAACAAAATGTTAGATTTGTGTAAGTAACAGGGCCATGTGTGAAAGTAAAAATGCATTTGCGACACTGTCGAACTTTTTGTTAACTTTCCCATTGACTTATAATAGGAAATTGTTTTTTGAATAACTTTTGAACAGTTTAATATTTTTTCACCAAATCTTTGAAAGGCACATCGGGGACCCTGGCCCCACTTTCCCTGAAGATTTTGGGCCAGTTGCACAAACCGTGCGACCTGTACGCGCGACCGTAGAATTCCAGAAAAGCTTAAACGCAAGGCAGAGATCATGCTTAATAACCCACAATGCAGTATCTTAATCAGTACAAACTTGGCAGATCCCAAGGCCTATGGTTCATGATCATGTATTCCACATTTCAGCCAAATCCATCACATGGTTGCAAAGTTATTAAGGTGCAAAATTTTGGGTTTAACATAGAAATGGCTCCTCAACCCTAACTATGGTAGCAGTACTGTGCTACCATAATATGTATATATACATACATATGTGTGTGTATATTAGACTGTGCCAGTAAAATTAGGATGAAAGTGCACTTCTATGTTAAATTCTAAATTTTAAGCTTAATAAATTTGGAGCTGTTCAATGAGTTTGCATGAAATTTGGCATGCATATTTGCTAGGAGTAGATATCTTGGACCGCCAAATTTTGTGGGAATCTGTTAAGAGGTTTCTGAGATATAAAGTGTTGAAAAAACAGAAAAATCGTGGGTTTTTGACATTTCTTTCTACAGCAGGATCTCAGAAATGGGTTTATGTTGTGGTCTGAAATTTTCAGGGTAGAAAGTCTTTGGGTCACAGATGTGCCTTTAAAATAGTTAATTTCTCATTATTTCGTATGGGAAAATTTATATGTATAATGAAAGTGAAAGAATTATTTGCACATTTGCACCTTAATAACTCTGAAACCCTTCAACGGATTTGCATGACATTTGGCATGCATAATCTCAAAGGTAGGTTTCCTGATGTGCCAAAGTCCGTATGAATCAGATTTGTGGCTTTTGAGATACAGAGCATCAAAAATCCTACGTTTACCAGTTTTTCTTTACATTTCGTTGTCCACCTGTGTCTCAGAAATGGCTTTAGGTAATGATATGAAATTTTCAGGGTAGAAAGCCTTTACCTCATCAATGTGCCTTTTGAAAGTTTGGTAAAAAAATATTAATATGGTCAAAAGTTATGACCTTTAAAATGTTCCTATTATTTCCTATGGGAAAATTTATATGTCAGGCATGAACCTTTCAATTTTTCACACAATACGAGCATTGTGCAAAAAATACCAGCTTCCTTTCTCAAAGAAGGCTGATATTGTGCACACAATATGAGTACTGTGCACACAATACCAGCTTCTTTTCACAAAGAAGGCTGGTATTATGCGTACAGTTCACAGAGGTTCGATTGATTGAACTGTGTTGCATCTGCCATATTGTTTGCCGCTTAGCAAGGATGCTGAAGTACTGAATGTTTAAAAAAAAAAAAACATCAGAACACAGCTAAAGAGATGCATTCTGATGTTTTTTTTTTCTGGACCCAAACAAATTTTTTTGTTAGGTGCCAGCTTATACAAAGAATGGCTTGTAGGCCATTCTCTGTGTGAGAAGAGCGATATTTTCTTGACCTTCTGCAGCCGCAGCTGGAACTCTTGCTGCCTGCTGCAGAGTCAAGGAAGACCAGCTTTGTTCGCACTGACATGGGGTGCCAATCCCTGTGTTGGTATGTATCCCCCATTGACACACACACTTATTTGGCACACTGGGAGCCCACCTCAATGTGCCCTATATTATTTAAAATCCTGTGAGAAAAATATCCCCCAATGTCTTTCCTTTGATAAGAACCCTGCATCGAAAATTGCAGTCATTTCGATGCAGTATCCTGTGTCTAACTAGTCTGCTCCCTCCCTAATTTCCTATGTTTTGCACTGACATTGGGGTACCTAATCCCCATGTCAGTGTATATCTCCCCCCACCAGTATTGTGGCACACTGGAAGCCCACCTCAGTGTGTGGAGATATAGTTTCTTTAAAAAAAAAAAACTTTCTGACACTGGGATGCCCACTCCAGGTGTCGGATGCCTCCGAGCGCACTTTTGTTACCGATGGGAGTGCCCAATCCCCCTGTCAGCATCATGACCCCCCCCCAGCCTACGTGGCACACTGGGAGCTGACTTGTGCCTATATTAATTTTTTTTAACATGTGAATAAAGAAAACTGTCTCCGATGTCTTTTTCTTAACAAACCTTTAATAAAGAAAATGATCCCTTGTCATACCCCATTCCCCCTCCCCATCCCCACCCTCTCTGCACATCCACCTCCCCACACCCTCTTACCCTATACTTGCCTCCAGAGGTAGGCACTATCATCGTCTTCAGACTGGGAACACATCTACACTCTTCAAAGCCCAACCACAAACTGAAGAATCAAAGGTAAGCCATATAATGGGAGTCAAGGGGGGGTCCCAACTTATGTTGATATGTAAGCCAATTTTACGAATGTTTGTGGCAGATTTTCAACATTGGGTTCTTGGGACCACACCTCATGAACACTGGCATTTTTATTTCATTGCCTGGTCCCGACAGGTGATTTCACTGTCACTTCATGGAATCACCTTTCAGGACTGATTTTCAAAATGGCAGTGCAACTGTTCACAAGGTGGTGTCCCAAAAAGCCCAGGTTGCAAATTTGGTGAAAAAATTCCCCAAAATGACTGTGTTACGAGCTTGCATTGTACTGTTTCTACACACGCTCATAGCTTCACCAGTTTTTAATATTTTCACTTCAGATAGTCAACATTGCCATTTTTTCACAACTCCTTATGAACAGTACAGCTGTCATTTTGCACATCCTGCCCAGAACGTGTTTTTGCACCTATGGTGCAGAATGGCATGTTTGCTGTGTGAAATCAACTTTTGAGACTGATTAACAAAATCACAATTGCACTGTTCATGAGGGGAGGTCCCAAAAAGCTGATGTAGAACATTTGGTGAATAAATTCCAAAAAAATGACCTCGTTATGACCATGCGTTGTGCAGTTTCTATGTACTCTTGTAACTTCACCAATTTTTCATATTTTCACTCCAGATTTTAACATTTCCATTTTTACAAACCACCTCATGAATAGTACAGCTATCATTTTTCAAATCCTGTCAAAAATGTTTTTCTGCACATGTAGCACAAAAATGGCATTACAGTTGTGCAGAATTGCATTTCAACAGGGATTTGAACATTTTCTGTACTGGGTACATGCAGTGAGGTGATAAGAAGGTTATGTTGAACAGTTGGTGTGACAATAATTTAAGATGGCAAGGTTACTATCTGCTGCAGTTTCACTATGCCTGCTCATAACTTCATGTGTGGAAGCACAAGGGACAGAGACCCCAGTGTTTCCACAGTTACATACATATGGGCATCTGTTGAGGGATGGGAGCGCAGGGTCACAATGACCCTGCACTCCCACTGTGAGATATGGATACTGTTGTACTATCTTGATGGAGGGATGGGAGGCTCCCTCTGTGACATAGGGACACTTTTGTTTTATCTGGATGGAGGGATGGGATCACAGGGTGTGAAGGACCCTGCACTCCACCATGACATATGAACACTGTTGTACTATCTGGATGGAGGGATGGGAGCACACATGGACACTGTTGTGCTGTCTGGATGGAGGGATGGGACCCTGTGCTCTCACAGTAAAATGAGGATACAATGATACTATCTGAAAAAGAAGGGAAATTATTTGCAAAACACTCTGTTAATGCATCAGTTTGGGAGGATACCACAGCAACAAAAGCAGGGAAATCAGGTGTTAGGGTTTCCAACCCTAATGCCTCACCCCTCAGGGTTCCTATTCCTACCACCCCACCCCATCCCTCCACCCTCCACCCCAACAGGCGTCGAGGTGCCATAGCATTGGCAGGCCTAACTCTCACCCTATTCCATGTGTAAACAAGCACACATCATAATATAGAGACAATGGGTAGAGAGTTAGGCCTGAGAACTGGCACACCCCAGCATATATTGTACTATAAGATAGAGGATAAGTGGGTGTGGTAGAAGTGGAACCCTGGGAGTGGGGTGTTAGGGTTGGAAACCCTAAAGCCTTATTTCCCTGCTTTTGTCACTGTGGTATTCACCCTAACTGATGCATTAACAAAGTTTTTTGCAACAAATCTCTCTCTCTCTCTCTATATATATATATATATATGTTACTATATGATATAGTACTGGTGATGACGTATCTACTATATACATAAACAAACATTGTGTACAGAGTAGCTAAAATAAATGTTTTTATGTCACATGGATTTTGAGCCTGTGCCTATTGCATAAATCTGATTTAATGCTTTTTGCCTAGGCATTATTTAATTCATGGTGTATTTTATTTTTTGATAAATGAAATACAAAAACTATAATTTATTACTTTCAATAACCAGTTTAAAATATAAAATAGTAGAACATTCTGGATGGTGATATGTTTGGTTTTCTGGCATGAATAGTTGCATAGCATATCTTGTAAACAGATTTGATAGTACAGCTAAATAATGTCTGCCACTATGACATGAGAATAGCCACTAGATACATTTAAAGAGGAAGCTAATAACTGTACACACAACTGAAAGAGAGAAGGCTAAAACAATGAATAGTATGTCAGACTGTTTTAAGTAGTGTATATTTTATTGAATTACAACTGCAATCATGAAGCTTTTTAGCATTCAAAAATGGTTTATTTCAATTTAATTTAGATCATACAAGTCCTGAAGAAGCTTATAATAAGCAAAACATTAACATGTTGTATGTTCTCATACATTTCTGCTATACCTGAGAAGGTATGCCATCTCTATGGTGAACCTGGCACAGCGATCCTCTGTAGCGAAACCCAGACTGTGCCTATATTGGCAGTGATGGGGATTTCACTTAAGTGGACTTTGCGGCAATGGGGGTTATCTACCTAACTCCACTGTCTGTGCAATGTGAAGTTAGATATCTAAAGTAGGAGGGTGCAGGGGGAGCAGCCACCCACATGGGCAGTGTGGGGGGCACAGCTGCCTCTGCATTGGGTATCGTGGTGTTGCCGGTCGATGCTGGGACACATCAGTGTCAGGGGTGTTGAGGGTTTCTCATGCTATCAAGGACGTCACCGTGGGGGATGTTGTGCAGGCACCATAGATCCACCAGAGAAAGGGGAAATAAACAGAGAAAAGAGAAATAAATATTAAAACAAAATAGAGTTGATGAGTGAATCAATATGTTCAAACATTCGTGTAGGTAGATTGTCTATGGTTTGAACTCAACTGTTCCATTAACATGAGAGATTAGGCAAGGCTTGTCTATCTGCTTTCTGAAAAATAGTAGCCATTAGGACTACCTTTAATCTTGGCTATGTCCTAAGCCTCTACTGGATTCCCACATACTGTACATTGATATAGGTACAGTATATAGGGTTGTTGCAGCTGGGAGGTGGCCAGATCTGATGAGAGATAACAGAAAAACTACAATTCAAATAAAAAAATAGCATTATACAGTATACTGATGACTGCCTTTGCACTGACAAGTGTCATGAAAGCAACTGTTAATGTTAACATGCTTAATTAGGTTTATGTTTTGGAGCCATTGAAAAGTTGGAAACCAGTTCAAACAACTTGGCCTAAAGTACCAAAATACTTTCATGCCAGACTCAGTACAAATCTTGAGGACATGCAGCTCTAAGATTCAGCAACCAAGTTCATGTGGCAAACAATTTCCTGTACTTTATACAGTCAGTAATAAAGACATTTTCCAGTGCTTACTTGATGCTGGCTAAAAGTGGCAGATATAGAATCAGAAGGAACTGGTTTGGGTGCCTCCCAGTCCATGGCCACACTTATGTTTCTTCTTCCCAAGAAAGATCAGTACTTATGTAGATAAAGTAACTCCTAACTCTTGCTGTGTTGTGGACTTCTGTACATGTCCTGCATTCCTACATGTTCTTAAGGTAAAGGCAGCCTAAGAGTAATTAAACTTGACCCATAAGAAAGTTGTTACAGTTTAATGGGGAATGGTCGGCACAAATGGCCCTACAATCAAGTGTAGGGGCTGGTCTCAATGTGTATCTTGTGTGCAAAAACATTTTTGTTTTCTTACTGTTTGCTGACACATAGTAGATTGTATCAGACTTACTTTCTTTACTTCTTAGCTGGCATCTTCTGTTACTACAATTCCCACAATCCTCTGCACCTGATAGAGCCATAGACAGCATTAGGAAATTGAATGGCCTGTAGTGCATGATAGATCTTTTATAATCTCCCATCAGATGTTTTTTGGTTCTGCTTCTCTTCATGGGCTAAGTACAGTCCTTGCACTGGCTGTGGGGCAGCAGTTTTCTGGGAGACATTCTGGAACCTGCATTGCTGCCCTATTTGCAGGCAACTGTCAGCTCTGAGGAAGGAGGTTGCCCACCTCCAGGCTGAACTGGCAAGGACTAAGGAGGCCTCCCCCACCCTAAGAGCACCAGTTCCACAACTACTGCCTCAGAGGTTGCCATGTGTGAAGAGTAGATGGACCACAGTGGGTTCTGGGAGGGTGAGAGTGATGGAACAGAGGCGTAGCCCCCTAGTTGTATCTCTACACAAATCATATGTCAGTCTGGCAAATCAAGGTTCCTCTATGATGACACCCTTAGTGGAGACCAAGAAGAATGCTGGGGACATCCACAAGGGAGACCAACAAAAGAGTGGCAAGGGACACCACAGGGGAAAGAAACAGCTTCTGATAGGAGACTCAATTGTTAGTGGTATAGACCTGGGGAAGGGAGAGGAGAGAAAAGTAAGGTGCCTGCCTGGTGCCATGGCTTGAAGGGACAGGAAGCAAATCCTTAGGATTGCAGAAGCAGCACCACAGGAGAGGGAACTAGATATCATTGTCCACCTCAGGACAAATGACCTAGCTAGGCATGAGATCAGTGCAGTGCAGGATGAATTTGTGGAGTTGGAGAGGGGCCTCAGACAGGTAGCAAGCACAGTAACCTTCTCAGAGGTGCTGCCAGTCTATGGCAGGGTAGAGCTAAGTACTGCATACCATGCAGTTTAATGAATGGTTGCAAAACTGGTGCAGAGCACAGGCTTTGCTTCATTGAGGACTGGGGTCCACCTGGAGAGATGAATGTCTATACTGGCATGATGGTCTGCATCTGTCCAGGAAGGGAAACAAGCTCCTGGGTGACAGGTTTTGAGCTTCCTTGGCAAACTTTTAAACTAGCCAAGGGGGGAGGTGCTGATAGGAAACAGGAAAGTTCAAGCCTACCCCCACAAAACATGGCAGGTAGTAGGGTAAACACTGAGGTACAGAGCTTGACAGAGGGCAGGACAGGGGTAAATGGAAAGATAGACAAGGGCAATAAGAGCAGGGATGGGGTAAAAAAGGATAAAGCCAACATTAAATGGAGGGCAATGAGTACCAATGCCCGTAATCTTGGAAACAAGCTTCCAGAGCTAGTAGCCCTGATGAAGAGGAACACTTGGATATTGTGGCAGTCACAGAAACATGGTACATGGAGAACCATGACTGGGATGTCAACATACCAGGGTACACAATCTACAGAAGAGACAGAGAGGGTAAAAGAGGAGGTGGAGTAGCTCTCTACATAAGGGAAAGGATCAAAGCTACAGAACTAAAAAGTAAAGTGGGAGGACAAGAGGCACTCTGGGTCACCTTGGAGACAGGGAATGGCATCACAATCCACACAGGGGTTGTATACAGACCCGCATCTCAAGGGAAGGAAATGGACAAGAAAATGATAGAGGGCATTCTCAAAATGGCTGAAAAAGTGGAGATACTGTTGATGGGGGACCTGAATATGCCAGATGTTAACTGGATGACATGGACTGCAGCCACATCCAAGAGCAGGGTCATTCTCGATGCCCTACAGGGGGCATGCCTTGGACAGCTAGTGGTGGGAACCCACTCAGGAGGGAGCAATATTAGACCTGGTACTCTCAAATGGAGAGGGATCACAAATTTAGAAGTCAGTAGACATCCGGGAACAAGCGACCACTTCACAGTGTGCTTCACAATAAACACAACCATGGAGACAAGCCATACAAAGACAAGGATACTGGACTTTAGAAGGGCTGACTTTGGCATATGGGTGAATACCTGAGGAATGCATTAGCAAATGGCCAGAAAGGAGGGGTGGAAGAACAATGGAGAAAAATCAAAACTGCCGTCATGGAGGCAACAAGCCTTTGTGTGAAACAAATAAAGAAAACAAAGTGGAATAAAAAATCACTATGGTTCTCAAAAGAGGTGTCAGGGAAGGTTAAGAAGAAAAAGGCTGCATTTAAAAAGTATAAGGAATCACAGAAGGAGCACAACAGAGAACTGCATCAATTAAAGCAGAAAGAAGTGGGGAAGGCAGTCAGAAAAGCAAAGACCTAAACTGAGGAAAAGATAGCCGACTCAGTTAAGAAGGGGGATAAAACCTTTTACAGGTGCATTAGGGAGCAGAGAAAGGTTAAGGGAGGGATAGTGAAGATTAATAAAGGAGAGGGGAGGTGGGCAGAGGGAGACAGTGAAAAGGCAGAGATACTGAATGAATACTTTTGCTCAGTATTCACAAAAGAAGAAGAGGAGGAGTTACCTAAACCAAACAATAGAAGCACTCTGGGTAGTGGGGTTGACGCCAGTCCATTTACAGAAGAAAGAGTCCTGAAAGAACTCATAAAACTCAAGGTGGACAAAGCAGTGGAGCCTGACAGGATTCACCCTAGAATCCTAAAAGAACTAAGGGAGGACCTAGTGACACCACTGACCACACTTTTTAACAAATCATGGGAGGATGGGGTGGTACCTGAGGACTGGAGGAGGGCAGATGTGATTCCCCTTCACAAAAGTGGGAGCAAGGCAGAAGCAGGAAACTACAGACCTGTTAGTTTGACCTCAGTGGTGGGGAAAATGATGGAATCACTTCTGAAAGAAAGAATTGTTGAGTACCTAGAGGCCAGCGGGGCACAGGACCCAAAGCAGCATGGATTCACAGCAGGAAGGTCATGTCAGACGAATCTAATCAATTTCTTTGACTGGGTGACCAAAGTAATAGACCAGGGAGGGGCTGTGGATATGGCCTACCTAGACTTTAGCAAGGCATTTGACACAGTCCCACACAAAAGATTAATAATCAAGTTAGCCAGCCTGTGAGTGGGTCCCATGGTGGTAGCCTGGGTAGCAAACTGGCTGCACAACAGGACACAGAAGGTAACAGTGAATGGAACACATTCTGAAGAAAGGGTATACCAGTGGAGTACCTCAGGGTCTAGTACTGGGTCCAGTCCTCTTTAACGCTCTTTATAGGTGACATTGCAGAGGGTCTGGAAGGAAAGGTATGCCTCTTGCAGATGACACAAAGATCTGTAACAGAGTTGATACACAAGGGGGGGTAGAAAGGATGAGAAGGGACTTGGCAAGGTTGGAGGAATGGTCAGACATATGGCATCTTAGATTCAATGCAAATAAGTGCAAAGTAATGCACCTGGGAATTAAAAATCCAGGAGAAGAGTACACAATAGCAGGGGAGGTACTAACAACAACAATAATGGAAAGGGATCTGGGTGTAGTCATACCAAATGACCTAAAGGTGGGTAAGCAATGTGAGAAGTCAGTAAGGAGAGCCAGGGGGATACTGGGATGCATAGGGAGGGGCATCACAAGTAGAAAAAGGGAAGTGGTTTTCCCTCTGTACAGACAGTTGGTGAGACCCCATCTGGAGCACTGCGTGCAGTTTTGGAGACCTCATCTACGCAAGGACATAGACAGGATGGAAGCAGTCCAGAGGAGGGCAACTAAAATGGTGCAGGGTCTACATCAGAAACCATATGAAGAGAGACTGAGAAAGCTTAACATATATACCCTTGATGAAAGGAGGGACGGGAGGAACATGATAGAAACTTTTAATTACCTCAAGGGAATCAACAAAGTCCAGGAGGGTAGCATCTTTCAGAAAAAGAGATGTGTAAGAACAAGGGGGCACAATTTAAGGTTTGAGGGGGGACGGCTCAGGGGTAATGTGAGGAAATTCTTTTTCACGGAGAGAGTGGTGGACACATGGAACCACCTTCCTGGAGAGGTTGTGGGGTCTAAAACAGTGGGGGAATTCAAACATGCATGGGACAGACATAAGGCAGTTATAGTGGGGGGTTGCAGGAAGTAGGCTGTTGGTTAACTAGAATCTGCAGTTTATCCAATAGGTAGGGAAATGGGCAGACTGGGTGGGCCAAGTGGTCCTTATCTGCCATCAAAGTCTATATTTCTATGTTTCTATGTACTTAGTTCAGGCAGGACAGTGGGACCAACAACAAAATATCAGAGCTTATATAAACTCTAACATGTATTTCAGGCTATTGAATATCCCAGTGCTGCTAACTGCTCTGAAGTTAGCTGCAAGGGTTTTACAATACTACAGTAAACAGTAAGTAAACCAAAATGTTTCTGCACACAAAGTGTACATTGGGACCACCCCCATATTTCAGAGTGGAGTCCTTGGCGCTTTTTGAATAGTTTACCAATGCAGTTATGACCATCCATGTAGAACATGAACAGAGAATGCTTTCTCTATTCAACAAAACCCTCTACCAGTTCAAAGCTATTACATGACCTCAGACCTTACCTTTCAAGGAAACCAGCACATACAGTAGTTAAATATCTGGGAGCATCTCTCCTTATATATTCATTTGTTAAACAGCACAGTGCATAAGTTCCCTTTCATCAAGGAATGTCAAATTAAGCAGGTGGTAGCTTAGCCCTAGTGTGCATCATATGAGCAATTTAAGAAAAAGAAACCTGGCCTGCCTAATAGTGTATAAATAATCTCTAGTCTCTTTAGAACATGCCCATTAATGACGTTGGATAGAAAATCTTTGCATTCTAATACACTGAGAATCAGTGAATGAACCACATGGAATCTAGCGTTAGGGCATTTTTTTTTTATTTCTATGCAGAAATTCTTATTAATGGGTGAATTTTACAACACGTTTTAATGTGGGGATTCCATCATAAAGACAAGTAAAGCCAGAAGTCTAGATTTTTACAACAGGCTACCTGCTGTAATAATCCCCCATTTTGGTAATAATCCTGATTTCAGTGTTACTGATCAGGGCTACCTTGGGTCCAAATATCTTGGCCTGTCAAATTAAAAATGGGAAATACTCAGAGAGCAGTACAGGAAACACCTGACAAGCATGAGTTAGTAGAAGTTCTGAGTAATTTTTTTTGGGGGGGGGCAATTATTTTATATATATTAGTAGACAGAGCATGGAAACTAGATGGTTAGAATAGTAAAGCAGAGTGCGTACTGAGTGGCAACTAGCCATGAAGGAAGTGGCTGAAAGGTGGTGGAGCTGAACAGGATTAATACATTGCAAGGGAGGCTTACTGCCTTGTCAGACAGAGTGAACCAGCAATGAGTGATTCCAGTGTAGAATGGTCACAAAGAAAGCAGTGCTGGAGTAGGGCTGAGTGGAAGAGTACTAGAGATCAAACTGCTGTTTCTAACAATGTGGTTTACCAGAGATGATGGAACTTCACCTGGAGCACTGCCAAGGCTGCATGATGTAAGTCATCCTGCCTGCAGAAGACAGGGATCAGTACAAGTTTAGCCACTGTGGGCTGATTGCTGCTCTTGGGATGTTGCCTATCTGAAATGACAACTGGCAGCAAAGTGGGGACACAAGAAAGTGGGGCAGAAACTGGACATCAAGGACTTAGGTTTGTGGAAGTGCAGGTTAGTATACAGGATACTGTGAGGGAAGCACAACATCTGTGCTTATAGTGTTGCACTGTGTACACCATCCTCCTAACGAAGTAAGTAAGTACAATTTTATTTTTCAGGCACCCAATCTCTGGGGCTGTTCACACCATACAAGGGAAAATCAACAGTCACTAGGCCATAGTTTACATCATAAACATTCTATAAAATTATTAAAAGATATCAGTGCAGTTTAAAATACATCAGCTGGGTAGGCTAAATTAAACAGGTGGATCTTTAATCCCCTCCTGAATGCCTCCACCGTAGGGGCCTCCCTCAAGAATCTTGGAAACGAGTACCAGAGAACTGGATTGGCTACCCTGAATGATAATGGTACCCAGAGTTCTTTGTTGTTTTTCAGGACTTTCACTGGAACCCCATCAGGTCCTGGTGCCTTATGTGAGGTAAAGGATTATATGGCTATTTGTATCTCTAATGGGTGTATATCTAGATCAACTTCCATCCAGATTGATTTAACTTTATCTATATTTAAAATGCCCTTTTCTTTATTCTCATAGAACATTTTTTATAGTAATTTACCCATTGTTTTAGGTTTGTTTCTGGCTCTTATCTATATTCTTCTAATCCTTTATTTACTATTATTCAACATTTTTCACTGTGTTTGCAATCAACTGCTGTCTTCAATTTTTGCCATAGTTGTTTAATATTTTTCTCTTTATTTTTATGTATAATTAGTTTATATTCCTTCCTTAACTAAGTAAGCTGTATTTTGTTGATTGCATTATAATTATTTTTAACTATTCTTAATTACGTTCTTTTTTTTTGCCTGTTTACATTCCTTGTTATACCATTCTGATTCCTTCTTTATTTGTATATTATTTTCTTTAATTATTATTTCTGAGATTATCCCCATTATTTGTTCATAATCTGACATTATTGTGGTATCAGTCTCTTCTTTTTCAAATATTTTATCCATCTTATCCCAGTTTCCTTTATCTTCCATTATTTCTTGAAAGTCCACTCCTTCTATCATTTCCAGCAAATATTATTTTTATTCCTGATCTCATTTAGTATACTTTTATTCTTGTTTGGGCTTTCTTTTTGTTTTATCTGAAGGCATAGTTCTAACCCTGAATGTGCACTTTCAGTTTTTGGATTTATATGTAAATATATTCAATCTTCCAATATATTCATGTTTACCCAAATATGATCAATTATCAATATCTCATTACCATCCTTATATGTATATTATCTGTTCTTATCAGATTTGGTTCTACCATTTACTAATACAAAACTTTTAATTATCATATCCCTATAGTAATTTTCCCTTGCCTTTGATATTTTATTGCCTTTAGATGCTCTGGTTATACTTACATCATCATGGTATATTATTGTTAAATTATTTATTATTTCTTCAGTTAGCCCTGATGAGTGTCCAATTCTTAAATTAAAATCCCCTGCTAAAATTATCCCTGCTTGTGGGTATTTATCTATTTATTTATTTATAAATTTCCCTGAATCCTTATTAACATTTGTATCCTGATAGTTGCTATTATTCAGAGGTCTATAAACATTTATTAAAATTATTTCCTTTTCTTTGTCTGCTACTTTTATTGACAGGATATTCTCATTATCTATATTTAATTCCTTTGTTTCCTTACATCATCCAATTTGCACATTATGACTAATCCCCCTATCTGATGCCCAAATTTGTTATATTTATTTGCGTCTTTAGTATATGTTTTTAATCCATTTACATGGACTTTTTCCTTTGTCCATGTTTCCTGCAAATTGTTATATTCAAATTTCTCCAAATATTTTATGAATTCATCATCAGCCAGGTTATTCAACAATCCTGAAACATTCCATGATAAAACCTTCAAAATACCTTCAGTATCAATTGTATTAATAAATTGTATTCAAGATTTCTGTGGCTCCCCCCTCTGCTCAAACTCTTTTATTGTCAATGGTTACTATTATGAATTTCCAACACTCAGTATCTGTTGGATGTTTTCACTTTTGCTTCCCATTTTGGAGAATGTTTTATATCACTTTGTTTCAAGTCTTTGTCTTCAGGTTGGTTCTTTTCATAGATAAATAGCCCCAAATCATACAGCATTCTGTGTTTGCTTATCAGTAACTCGTATAACCTGATATTTGATGTCCACAAGGAAATGTGGCCTTCTGACTCCCATCTGACCACCTTGCTAATATGATTTCTATTAATTTTAGTTTGCAGTATTAGCCCCAATTAACTTAAATGCAAATTTGCTCATTTCATTATATAATTGTTTTAACCCAAAAATAAATAGTAGCTTCTCCCTTTTGGCAGCATTTCCTTCTCCGGAATACATTTCTGGGAATAGCTCTTTTAAAAGCAAAACTTCTTCTACTTCCATTCCCATCTCCTTCATTTCCATTTTATTTTTCCATATTGCTTGTAGGATATAGTATTGGTTCAAAATTATCAAGACCAGTTATTCTGTGTCTAGTGGTCTTACTATACTTGCATATTTCAGAATGTGCCTATTCTCAACCAGCAAGGTGCCCATAACTTTCTTTGGCATTTTATTCAGATCCTCTGGTTGTTCTATTGGCAAAATCACTGCTGCATACATTGGTAGTACAAAATCTGATTCTTAGTTTTGCCATAAATGCTTTGAATATTTTATTAACCTTGTCAGGTCATCTATCCTCCTTTTTCTCTTTAACTTGCTCCTTCATATTTTTCACTTTCTTCTTACCTTCCCTCCCTCTCTTCTCTCTCTAAATGAGTACTGCTTTTTTCTTCCTTTTCTAACTTGCCTGATGTTTCCTCATTTTCTATCTTTTGTGTTTCTGGGTTTACTTATTTTATTTTCCTCTGTTTTGTGACCAAGAGGGTGAGGGATGCTAAGGCCTCATGGGAGCTAAGGTTAGCACACATAATTAAGGGGAGGAGAAAGACTTTTTCAGATACATCAGAGAGAAAAGGAAGTGCAGGGATAACATAGTGAGGATAAAGGGGAAGGGGAGTGGGTGGAAAAGGAAGAGGAACAAGCAGAAGCACTAAATGAATAGTTTTGCTCAGTGTTCACACAGGAAAAGGGGGACCAATAGCACCTTGGACTGGGAGGATGTGGAGGGGGGACGAGGTGACAGATGGAATGATTGAGGGAAGTAGAGTATTAGATGGACTGAGGGTGCTAAAAGTGGACAAGGCATCAGGGCCAGATGTATCCACCCCAGGGTGCTGAGGGAGAAGGTGGAGGTGCTGCCGGAACCACTGGCAGATCTGTTCAGCACCTCCCTGGATATGGGATGTGTGCCTCAGGACAGGAGGATGGCCCACGTGGTGCCAATACACAAGAGTCACCCAAGGGATGAACCTGGCAATTATCAGCTGGTCAGTCTCACTTCCATAGTGGGCAAGCTTATGGAGATGATACTGAAGAAGAGGCTGGTGTCATTTTTACAGGACAATTACCTCCAGGATGTGAGGCAGCATGGATTCCTATCAGGGAAGTCCTGTCAGACTAACCTAATACAATATTATGACTGGGTAACAAGAGAGCTGGATAGGGGCCATACAGTGTATGTCCTGTACTTGGATTTCAGCAAGGCCTTTGATTAAGTACCTCATGGGTGGCTTGGGGGCAAGCTAACTGGCATGGGAGTGGAGGGCAGATGGCAAACTGGATTACAAACTGGCTGCATGGGAGGCTACAACTGGTAGTGGTGAGGGGGATTCTCAACACCTAGAAGAGTGACAAGCAGGGTGCTGCAGGGCTCGATGCTGGGTCTGGTGTTATTTGTGCTCTTCATCTCTAACATCTTGCATGGAGTGGTGAGCCGGGTAAGTCTGTTCACAGACAATACCCAAATGGGTGCAGTAGTGGACAAGGAGGAGGGATGGAAGCAACTGCAGGGGGACCTAACCAAACTGGAGGATTGGTCAGAGAGGAGGCAGCTGGGTTTCAATGCAAAGAAGTGTAAGGTTATGCACTTTGGGGCAAAGAACCCAAGGAGAGAATATTGGTTGTGGGGGTGAAGCTGGGGATCACTGATGAGGAGAAGGACCTAGGGGTAATGGTAACAGGGAGCATCAGCCAATCTGCCCAATGCAGGAAAGTGCAGCAAAGGCAAACAAGATGCTGGGGTGTATAGTGAGGGAGTTCTCATCCAGGTGGAGGGAGGTGATCTTGCCCCTCTACAGGTCACTAGTCAGGCTGCACTTGGAGTACTGTGTGCAGTTCTGGAGGCCATAACTGAGGTAGGATATCAAGCTACTAGAGGGAGTGCAGCGGAGGGCAATGAGGATGATACAGGGAATGGAGGAGGGAGGCTATGAGAACAGGTTGGGGGAACTGAATATGTACACCCTGGAGGAGAGGAGTGATTGGGGGACATGATCAGAACGTTCAAGTATCTGAGGGGAATCAACAAGGATAGAGTCAACAGGGTTTTTAAAATGAGAAAGGGAAGGGACACTAGAGGGCATGTGCTAAGAATAGATGGAGGAAGGTTTAGGAGGGTGATGATGAGGAGTTACTTCACAGAGACAACACTGTTGAAGTGGAACACCCTGCCAGAGAGGGTGATATCATGCAAAACTGTGTGTAGCTTTTAAAGGGCATGGGACAGGGAACAGGGGAGAGAGCGCAGGTGAGTGAGGCTGAGAATGGCTAAGGGCAGACAAAAGGGGATGGGGTGGGGCAGCTGCAACTTAACGGAGCTATCTGCACACTTGAGAAGATGTTGATAGTCCAGGAGGTCTGTTTCTGCTGGCACATTCCTATATTCATATGTCTTACTCCCCTTTTTTCTTTTCTCATTTTTCCCTGGACCCTTATCGCTTTTATAATATTTTTGTAGTCTTGAATTTCCACTGGGCTTACCTTTACCTTTGGCCTGTTTCTTTCCTTTCTCATGCTATTCTTTCTCCTTTGAAAAATACTATTATTTTGGTTAGAAGGGGTGACCTTAATTATTTCTTTATCCATTTATCCTTTTGCATGTTTCCCAGTTTCTCCTTAGTCTTCTTTTTAGCTCCTTACACTTTATTTTTCTCTTCCTCTATCCTGTTCTTCTCTATCTTTTTTATTGCACTAAGTTCATCTTGCTCTCCCCTTTCCCACAGCAGGTTGTGTATTTTTTTTTTAATTCTTTACAGATGCTGTTGTCCCTTTTACTTTCTTCGGGTAACATAATTAACTCCTTCAGTTCACAGGAAACTTCTGTATTGGAGCTAGTAATTAGCCAGGAGCAATTTTCCCCATATTCCCGTTTCCTTTTCCCTATTTGTTTTTATGTTATCTACCATCTCAGTTTTTTCATTACCACTTTTCAGATCTTTTCTTATTTCCTCTTTAAGATATTATGTCCCCTCTTATTTTCCACACTTATACCTTTAAAACATAACCTGATTGATCATTCCATATTAAAGTCCAAATGTTTTGATTTGGGATTTTTCTCAGGTGTTATTAATTGGTTTGCAGACTATCTTCTGGACTGCATGCAGGTGTTCCGCATTAATTCAGCTCAATCTGAAGAATGTCAATTTAAGTGTAGAGTATTTCAGGGGTCCATATTGGGTCCCTTGTTATTTTCTTTGTTTCTTCACCAACTTCCATCTTTATGTACTCTGTGTGATACACTGCTATATACCAATGATTTGATTGTTTATTGTTCATCTAATGATGGGAATCAACTTGCTGCTCAAATGGAAATTGAATATTAAAATATTTGTCAGTGGTTTGTTCAAAATGCTATGGTTTTGAATGTAAGAAAAAACAAAATAATGCTTTATGGTACACTTTCCATGCTTAGGCACTACCCTAATTTTCAGATACAGGATCTTTCTGGTATGAATATTGAATGAGTTTCTGAATTTCGATATCTGGGTTTCTTACTGGATTCAAGTCTGACTCTGTTGTCTCAAGTGATACAAGAAAGCCATACAATTGGTAGCAAACTTGATATATTACACAAGTTGAGAAAGTACTTTTTATTATCAGCTCGGTGAGCTATTGTGAATGGTTCTTTATTGCCATACTTAAATTATAATGCAGGCTTTTATTGTAATCTTGGGGTTAAGGAAAGTAATATTTTGAAAGTGGCGTACCATAATATTTGTCAATTTGTCCTGGCCCCTTCTTATTGTATGCACCATTGTTCATTATATTCTAGTTTGGGGTAGTTATCTCCAAGTATCAATTTTTACCTTTTTTTTGGGGATGTCAAATTTTTAAAGCAATCAATAGTTACCATTACTATCAACTGCAGGACCTTGTTAAAATGTGTAGTACAGGACTGGAACGTAGATCCTCTACTGCTACTTTACTTACATTCTCTCTGTGCATATCTAAAAAGGATTCTCGTGCTTTCCCGAATGCTGCTCCAGCTTTTTGGAATAATCTTCCTAGCAATTTATGTACTCCTATGTCATTAGCAGTGTTTAAATCAAGATTAAAAGAATATTTGTTTTGTTTGGATGAATGTAAATGTAATATTTGATGCTACTGTGTAGAATGTATTTGTCCATGTTAATAGTATTTATTTAATAACATGTTGCATATGCTGTGATTCAATTGTACGTATTTGGGTCAGGTCTGAAAAATGATATTAATTTATCCAGTGCTCTTACCCGGTTAACAAATAAATGAAAATGAAAATGAAATTTATCTCAACCAATTCCTTGTAAATCAGCACACTTGCCATATAAGGGTCCCTTAATGTCAACTGTACATCACTTGTTATCCCCTCTACAGTATCTCTTGTATTTCCTGTAAAACTGAGCTCAACAACTGAGTCAATTTTGTAGTTTCCTTCGGATCTTCCCCATATGACTCATTTGTATGATTATCTAAATAATTTAGTATCCTGGACAAGTTCATTCCTGTGTATTAGTAGGGATATCACAAGTCATAAGAGGGAGGTAATAATCCCTCTTTATAAGACACTGGTTAGGCCCCATCTGGAGTACTGCGTGCAGTACTGGAGGCCGCACCTGCACAAGGACATTAACAAAATGGAGGCAGTCTAGAGAAGGGCAACCAAAATGGTGCAGGAACTGCATCATAAAACATATGAGGACAGATTAATGGAGCTCAATATATATACCCTACAGCAAATGAGGGAGAGAGGTGATATGATAGAAACATTCAAACATCTTAAGGGCATTAACAAGGTGAAAGAGTCTAACATGTTTCAATATAAGAAAAAAAGCAGAACAAGAGGTCACAGCATGAGATTAGAGGGAGGCTGATTAAGGGGTAATATGAGGAAGTTCTTTTTCACAGAAAGGGTGGTGGATGCATGGAATGGCCTACCTCAGGAAGTGGTGGCTATGAATACAGTGCAGGGCTTCAAACAGGCATGGGATAGGTATAAGGGAGCAATACAGATGAGTATGAATAGATAGGCCATTGACAGAGTAAAGGCCTAGGGCACATTCATAAGGCAGAAAAAATGGGCAGACTGGATGAGCCTTGAGGTCCTTATCTGCTGTCAGTTTCTGTGTTTCTATGTTTCTCTTGAATGACCTGTGCTTGTCCACTAAGATTCAAACTAAATGTGTCTATATCTGATTTCTTCCTTATTTCATCCCTAATCAGGCTGCATTGACCCTTCTCATTTTCCCCTATTGATTTGCCTGCTATTTCAACCATAATAAAAGTTCTCATATTAGAAACATCCATATTGAGTTCTCCTATATCTTCAAAAATTCCTGAGAATTTTCATTGTATTTGTGGATCTGACCTTACTCTGGCATTCTAATTTTTTTTCTATCCCAGGTACAAGTTTATTGGAGAAAAAAGTAGTCAGTGATAGTCAAGGTTGGTGTAAGTGTCTTTTCCATTCCTCCTTTTATTACTTCTTTATTTTCACTACTTGAAGCCCCCCATTTGTTAGATCTTAATATTTTTATTTTCGCTGTCCCCTAGTTCAGTCCCCTTGTTAACCCCTTGATCCCTTTTCCCTTTTTCAGTTTCTAAACTGTTTTCCCCTGTATTCATTTAGTCCTCTTCCTTTTCTTTGACAAATCTATTGTTGATATAGTTTTACCACTTCTTGTAGTTGCAGACATCTATGAGCATTTCACTTATACTGATAGAGTATAACAGGCAGTATCAATTAAGTTACCTTAATAATCATTCTAACTAAAGCAAACTATATGCTATTTATTCAATTAAATGCCAACTATATGCTATTTATTCAATTAAATGCAATTAAGTATAGTTACTGGGAGCACTGGACTGGGATCTGGCAATCCCAGGGTACAAATGATACAGGAAGGACCATGAGGAGGGAAGGGGGTGGGGTGACAGTCTATGTGAGGGACAGGATCAAATGCACAAGTGATGTGGGTGAGGAAAGGAGAACAGAGGCAATCTGGCCGGAGCTCCTAGATTCAAGGGGTAGGAAACTGAGGTTTGGGGTGGTATGCAGGCCACCATCCCAGTCTGAGAAGCTTGACAGGGAATTAGCAGGACAAATCAGAAAGGTATGTAGAAAAGGGAAGGTGGTCATTGTGGGGGATTTCAACTTGCTGGGGATTGACTGTGGCATTCCAGTCACCTCCAGTGCTAGGGAGCAAGTGCTCTTGGATGCGATCGAGTAGGGTCTCCTGACGTAGTTGGTCAGTGGACCTACTAGGCTAAAGAACACTTTAGATCTGGTATTGTTGAATGAGGAGGCAGTATGGGAAATAAGGGTGGAGGACCCACTAGCTGACAGTGATCACCAAACGGTGTGGTTTAATATCACGATGTGCAGGGAGCCAGAGAACTCAGTAACCCAAGTGGTAAATTTCAGGGGGGCGGACTTTGGGAGGATGCAAGAAGTACTGAAAGGTATACTGGAGGTCATAAGGCAGGAGATGGATGCAGAGCAGAAAAGGGATATTATTAAATGGGGATTACAGAGGCAATGGAAGCCTGTGCCAAGACACAAAGTAAGAGGAGCAGAGTAAGGAAACCATGCTTGTTAAACAGTAAGGTAGTGGAGGTGGTGAGGGCAAAATGAGAGATGCACCAGAGGTGTTGGAGGATGGGGAAGGAAGGGGACAGGGAGGCATATGCAAGATGGTCCAGGGAGGTGACCAGAAAAGTGAGAGAAGTCAAGGCCCAGAGGGAGCTGTGATTAGCACAGGGAATTAAGGGGAGGAGGAAGACTTTTTCAGATACATCAGGGAGAAAAGGAAGTGCAAGAAGACAATCGTGAGGATAAAAAATGGTGGGGAGTGACAAAAAAGGGGGAGGAACAAGCAGAAGCACTGAATGAATACTTTTGCTCAGTGTCCACAGAAGAAGGGGACCGCTACCCAGGGGCTGGGAGGGCGGGGATGGGGAGAGGAGGTGACAGATGGAAGGATTGCAGGAGGTAGAGTCCTAGAGGGACTGAGGGCACTGAGGGTAGACAAGGCACAAGGGCAGATGGGATCCACCCCAGGGTGCTGTGGGAGATGGCAGAGGTGTTGGCAGAGCCGCTGTTGGATCTGTACAGCACCTCACTGGAGTCAGGATGTGTGCCACTGGACTGGAAGATGGCACATGTAGTGCTGTTCCACAAGAGCAGACCAAGGGATGAACCGGGTAATTATCATCCAGTAAGTCTCACCTCCATAGTGTGCAAACTCATGGAAATGATACTAAAGGAAAGACTGGTGTCGTACCTGGAGGACAACAGCCTCCAGGATGTGAGGCAGCATGCGCTTGTTTCGGGGAAACCCTGCCAAACCAACCTGATACAATATTATGACTGGGTAACAGGTGAGCTGGATAAGGGTCATGCGATGGATGTTCTTTACTTGGACTTCAGCAAGGCCTTCAATTCAGTGTCTCATGGAGGTTTGGGGGAAGCTAACTGGTGTAGGGGTAGGGGCAAAATTGGCAAACTGGATTACAAGCTGGCTGAGTGGGAGGCTGCAATGGGTGGTGGTGGGAGGGGGAGCTCTCAACTCTGAAGCTGGTGATGAGCGGGGTACCACAGGGCTCTGTGCTGGGACCAGTATTATTTGGACTCTTCATATCAGACATTGCACACAGAGTGGTGAGCAATGTAAGTCTGTTCGCAGATGACACCAAAATGAGAGCAGTGGTGGATGGAAAGGGGGATGAAATAGCTACAGGGGAACCTAAGCAAGCTAGAGGAGTAGTAAGAGAGGTGGAAGCTAGGGTTCAATGCAAAGAAGTGTAAGATTATGGACTTTGGGGCAAAGAACCCAAGGAGAGAATACTGGCTGGCAGGGGTTAAGCTGGGGATCACTGAGAAGGAGTAGGACCTGGGGTAATGGTAACAGGGACCATTAACAATACTGCTCAGTGCAGGAGAGCAGCTGCAAAAGTGAACAAAATGCTGGGGTGCATAGCGAGGATATTTTTATCCAGGCAAAAAGAGGTGATCTTGCCCATCTATAGGTCACTGGTAAGGCTGCACTAGGAGCATTGTGTGCAGTTTTGGAGGCCATGCCTGAAGTGTGATATCAGGCAACTGGAGGGGGTGCAGAGGAAGGCAATGAAGATGATATGTGGAACAGAGGGGAGAGACTGTAAGAGTAGGGTGGAAGACTTGAATATGTACACCCTGGAGGATAGAAGGGACAGGGGGGACATGATAGAGACATTCACGTATCTGAGGGGACTCAATAAGATAGGCAGATGGGGTCTTTAAACTAAGAAGGGGGAGGGACACCAGGGGGCATGGGCTAAGAATAGAGGGGGGAAGATTTAGGAGGGAATAGAGGAGACACTATTTCACAGAGAGGGTGGTAGCAAAATGGAATGCTCTACCACAATGGGTGGTATCATGTAAATCTGTGAAAAGCTTTAAAAGGGCATGGGAGAAAAAGCAGGGGATAGTGAGGGTGTGGGAGGTGGAGGTGGCAGTGGGATGACAAAGGAGAGGGGGAAGCTGCAAACTAGGGGTGCTAGCTGCACACTCAAGCAGACGTAGATGGACTGGGTGGTCTTTTTCTGCTGGCACGTTCGCATGCTCTTATGTATGTTCGTAGTTAAACAATTGAGCAGCAATTGAATAGCAGTTGAACAGCTGTACAAAGTAAACAATTTGCACTTTATAACTTAATGTGTAATACTTATATATTATATATTATATATTCAATCTCTGAGAGATACTTGTATGTTGATAAATTAATAAGCATATGTGCATATGTACTAAGTATAAAAACATATAGCCATATTAATAATTTAGCAGGCAAAATGTGCAAATCTAGCAAATAATCTAATAGGGAGGTAAGCATATAAGCGTGTATTAGACTATATTTAAATAGGCAGATTTTTGCAATTTGTAACAGATATATAGAAATAGAGCAAAATAAATAGTAGTCAGACAGGATAGTTGTGTTGTTAACTCCTTGGCTCTATATTATAGAGACAAAAGACTATAAAACAAATACAACACAATTGGAGAGCTGCAGACAAATGGTCTAAGTGCCTACTGTATATATAAAATGGAGAACCTTGACCCTTTGAACCAAGCCAGTCCGGTGTCTGTTTAGTCTTTTCCTTCTGAATTCTTCTTGGTTCCAAGTCCTGCCAAAAAAAGTGAGTTTGAAATTGTCTTTTCTCTGGGATTCTTTTCTCCTCTCTTTTCCTTCAGCTCAAGTTCCAGAGTTCAAGTTTTAATTGGGAAACAACAGTGATGCTGTTGTAACCTCTCCAAAACTTCTGGGCTCCTTGTCAATCAATCAATCAAACTTTATTTAACCAGGCAAATATATCACTTGAGCAAGCTCATTTTTACAATGGTCCTGGTCACATAGGGCAAAAAGAATTTCAGTGCTACAACATAACATATTGCACCAGAGATCATTACAGAATGTAGAAGAATATAATGTCAGTATGAGCAAACTTACAAAGTCAATTTCAAACCTACATGCATACATACATACATACATAGTCATTTCAGCGTGTACCAGCCAGGATCAGTATGGCACATAGGGAGGACAGAATGAAGACAATGAAGGGTAGGGTAACTGGGAAGATAATACTCAAGGGAGAGAGAAGAGAGTGCCTACTATGTGGAAGGTTCTCAGTGAGAACTGATTTGGGGAAGGAGGGAGGAAGCTCAGGAAGGGGGTAGTTATTTTAGTTGGGAGGCCAGCCAACAGGGGGTATAGGAAGGCCAGGGTATATCTAGGGGCAGGGGGTTTAACATTTTGGGAAGCTAGGGCTTACCTGAAGCAGTCACAAGCCATTTTTCAAGTATCTATATAGCTGCTGTCTGAAAATGTGGGGCTAGGCAGGAGGGAGAGTTTAAGAGCTTTTTGCATGTTATTTCAAAGCAGTGGTAGAAAGGAGCTAATGGCCATTGAGCCAAGATGAGTCCTGGACCTTGATGTTTTAAGTAGGACAAGGCAGGAGTTCCTTAGGCCATAGATACCTTTAGAACACTCAAACAAGTCGCAGATATAGGGCGGTAGTTTGTTGGTCATAGCCCGGAAAAACAACATGAGGGTGTTTCTTTGCCTCCGCAGTGGGAGGGATGGCCAGTCTAGTGCTTGGTATAACAGGGAGTGGTGGGTCTGCACAGGCAGGCCAAGTACAAATCTTTTTTTTTTTCTCAAAAAAGTCTTTTATTGAATTTTAACACAGAAAATAAACATACAGACAATAAACAAACCCGGACAAGCTGGGAATACAACCCCAAACTGGTCGTGTAAACTATGTACATCCCCTATTTACATTCATGCTGGACTGCTACCCCCTTTTAAAAGTACACCTTTACAAGGATATTTAACCTTTCACCAAAGTACTTACACCTGCCTTATAAACAACTCCTCTAGACCCTTAACATACAGCCAAAACATTTCAACTCCCAAAAATCTCAAGCAGCACAGTCTCTTCTGGGTGACCCTCCAGCATGTCCCTTAGGGAAAGAGAGAGAGTACCCCTTAGCTTGAAACCCATCGATCCAGGTAGCCTTCACTAGTTAAAGTTAATCTTAGACCTATCCAGCTTACCAGCCTAAAGAAATTATATGTTAAGATTGCCTACTGTTTAAGGGGAACATCAAAAATAAAGAAGAAAAATTCTCATCCCCTGCTAATCTCCTCCCAAGATACTGCAATAGTTCTAAACAATAATCCTTTGCCAACTCATATCCGACAGACAGATCCGCGTGCTAGAGCCTGAGTTTTGCTGAGAATATATTATCTTTAAGATTGCCCATCTTTTGTCATAAATCTCTTGTCTTCCCTCCGAGATCAAATATTTCCTAATCTTAACCAAGACCCCCAACAGGTCCTTCACCCATTGATCATAAGGATAAATCTGATCATCTTTCCAGTGTTTGACTATATAAGCCTTAACTATTGACCCCTATTAAGGAAAGATGGAATCTCGTGTGATTCCACTAATTGCAAGTAATCCCTAATACACAAACCTCTGGAGTCATATAGCCTGAGTAATCCAACAAGGGTCCATATTTTGTCTAATCTCACTCCATAGGGAAGATATTTTGCAACAGGTCCACATAATGTGCAACAAATCTCCTACTTCTGTCTCACACGAAAACATAGATCTGTCTGTCTCAGACCCCTAGAATATAGTTTTGCAGGGGTATAGTAAATATTTTGGACCAAGAAAAACTGCAAATTTCTATACTTGGGAATTGCATTGTACCTGATGGCTTTCCATATATAATCCCATTTTACATTGGAGGCCAACACCTTATCCCAGTAAAGAATGGGGTATAATCTCTAAAGATCCAGAGTCTAAAAGTAGCTTGTAGATTCTGGGAGAGCGGATTAGTTCTAGGTCTCCTTCAGTTTTCCCATGAGAGAAAACTGTCTACAAACCCCAATCCCCCTGGGCTCCTGTAATCAAGTGCATAAGCTGTATCCTCTGGAAATAAGACAACTCCTCACATTGTAACGGCAGAGCTACTCTTCCCTCTTGTAGCATATCATCCAAGGTGAGACCTCTAAATATGCGCCCACCTCTGCCCTAGAACCCTACCCTTAAAAAGCAAATTAGGATTACCTAAAACAGGTTGATCCTTAGCCTTCAATTGGCATCTTTTCTGTGATGGAGTGAGAAAAGACCACCAAGCCTCTAAAGATTTCCAGATTGGGTTCCCCAACCCCAATTTACCCCATCTTTTTTTAGAGGACCCAGCATACAATAACGACTCAGGGGAATATCCCATATTCTTTAATAGTCTCCTCTCAATTTGTAGCCATGCGGGTACATAACTACCCTCGTCTGATACAGTTGCCCATTGGGCCACCAAGTCCAACTGTCCCGCCACATAATAGGCCTGTAGGTCAGGCAGCCTGACTCCTCCCCTCTCATACGGTTTAACCAGTACCCCATACTTAATCCTAGTAGGTTTTCCGTTCCACAGGAAGTCCAAAATCAGTTTCCTGATTGATTTGAACCACTTAATAGGGATAATATAGGGGCTAAGTAGACTGGGTATAATAGTCTAGGAAGAACGTTCATTTTAATAATACCTAATCGTGCTGTGAAATTCAGAGGTAATTTATTCCATCTTAATATGTACCCTGAAATTTCTGAGACAATTCCCCCCATATTAACCTCAGCTCCAGATTCTTGATTTGCTGTGATCCAAATTCCTAGGTACTTTAACTTATCCTTATTCCATTGTATCCCCAGGGGAGAGAAATCTGCTTTGAAGACATGCGGGGTCGGGAAGAATCTGTGTCTTAGTAAGGTTGAGCTTATAATTTGAGACCCTAGAAAACCGTTCTATTAGTTCTCTAACAGCCTCAAAACTATTTGCTGGATCTCTTAAATGCAGCAATATATCGTCCGCAAAAACTGAGAATTTTAAATCCAGTCCTCCAATCTCAGCCCCTTGAACCCTGCCTCTCTGTTAATAGATCTTAATAGAGGCTCTAGATAAATATTAAAAAGGATCGGCGAAAGGGGGCACCCTTGCCGAGTTCCATTTTTAAGTTGAAATTCCCTCGATAGATAGTCATTACATAAAATTCTAGCTGTGGGCGCCGCATAAAGATTCTTAATGCCTTTAATAAGTCCCGCAGGGAACCCCATTTTCTCCATTGTAGCAAAAAGAAAGAGATGCGAGACTCTATCAAATGCTTTTTCAGCATCGATAGAGATCAAGGCTAGAGGAAACCGAGAGTCCGTGGCATAATTAAGAATATGATGTATTTTCCTGACCGCATCTTTTGCTCCTCTCTCTGGCATGAAACCTACTTGCTCCTGGCTAATCAAGCTAGGGGCCACGGTCATAATTCTATTCGCCAATATCTTAGTAAGAATCTTAATATCCTGGTTAATTAAGGCTATCGGCCTGTAATTTCCCATTTCATTCCTAGACCTATCTGGTTTGGGTACCAGTGTAACATATGCTTGATACAAGGGAGAATGAAGAATACCATCCCTCATAATGGTATGAAAAAAAATCCTTAAGTATAGGGAGTATAGTCTGAATGTGGGTTTGATAGAACTTAGCTGTAAGACCATCGGGCCCTGGTGATTTGCCTAGCGGCAAGGATCGCACCACCTCAATAATTTCTGAAGCGCTAATGGGAGCATCAAGTCTACTAGCTAAAACAGGGTCTAGTGTAGGCAATTGACTCCTCCAGATAATTCTTGACCTCTTCCTCCCCCACAATCACCACAATGGTAAATTTCTTCAAAAATGAAGCAAAAGCTTCTGCCATCTCTTGGGATCTGTCACTAGCCTCCTTAATGAAAAATTGAGGGAACTGTCCTACTGGCCTCCCATTCTTTAATTCTAGCTGCCAAAAGATGCCCTGGGACATCCCCCTGTAGGAGAAATTTCGCCCTTATCTTATTTAACCAAAATTCAGTTTTCCCATACCAGATCTCTGAGAGTTCCCTCCTTAAACTTTTGAGTTCCAAATCCACTTCTTCCGAAGACCCCTCTTGTTGCGACAAGGAAATTATTGCCCCCTCCAGGAACTCTTCTTTAGCCTTCCTAACTAGCTTCTCCTTGGTGGCTAAAGTTTTAGCAGCCGTAGAGTATAGGAACTTACAAGTGGGCCAAGCTAAATTCTTGTCACTCAGAGTGGGAAGTTGTACTCTGATAATTTCCTGTAGGGCCCTTTCTAGCTCATCCCTTCTCTTCTTATCTGAGAATAACCAATCATGAAGCCTCCACCTATATGATCTAGACAGCAGGGGCTTGGGCTCCCAACACAATTGAATAAGTGAATGATCTGAAAGAATTCTACCCTCAGTTGAAACTGCTCTAGTCTCCCACAGGGCTTCTCTATTTATTAGGAAAAAATCTATCCTAGAGTGGCTCTTGTGAGCAGCCGAATAAAATGTCGTTTTAGGGCCCTTATTAGGGAAAAGCCTAAACGGGTCCAACAGACATGCTGAATCTAGAAACTTAGCTAGAGCAAGTTGGGCCTTAGACATCGGGCCTTTATTCGGTGGTATCCTATCCTCTCTATTGTCCAGATATAAGTTCCAGTCCCATGCCATTATAAGTGAAAGTGGGGGAAATGTAGCAATATTCTCTTCAAGTGAAGCAAAAAAATCGGGATCTGGAGGTGTTGGCCCATAAATGGAGGCAACCGCTACTACCTTACCATGGAGGGAGCCCATGACATAAACTCCCCTACCATCCTGCCTTGTCAAAACGTGGGACACCTCAAAAGGGCAAGATTTATTAATTAAAATTTCCACCCCCGAAGCTCTCTCTTTACCCCCTCCGAAAACCTGACCCACCCAATGCGTCCTAAGGCTGCCTAACTCATCAGGTAATAGATGCGTCTGTTGGAGTGCCACAATGTGAGCCCCCCACTGCTCAATATGTCGTAAAATAGTTCATCTTTTTTGACGTCCCCTCAGACCTTTAACATTCCAGGAGATTATCTTATAAAGCGCCATCCAACTAGCCAAAATATAAGCATGGTCCTAGTGCTAAACCTACCTGAGATCTGCTTTCCAAGACTTCCCCTCTGTGTACTCTCTCTCTTTCCTCCCCAAACCCACCCACCCCCTCTAACCCCCGGTCCCTTGACCGTTCCACAATTTCCATTCGAGTCATGGATAAACTTGTTTTCTTACTCCCCCTCAGTCCCAGACGAATCCACCTTGCCCCAGAACTGGCCCTTAAGCCCTCCTTAAACCAGCCATCTCCATCCCAACCCATATGGGAATAATGTTACTCAAGTCCCCCAGATACATGAAAAGGGGGGGGACCTTGGCAAGTCATTGGCAAAACTACGTCCCCCCCACACCAACCATAACTGACTGCTGATGATACATTCATCCGAATAATCTAACATTCTAATATACTGCCCATTAATGGTGGTCACTACATTTAGACCCCTGATCCATTTTGTTATCCCCCAAAATAAAATTACACCCCAACAGAAACCAAACGGCCCATTAGCCTATAGATCATATCATAAGGGTAATAAGCCCCCCAGCAACATTAAAGTCCCAACATTAAAGGACCGTGGTGCGAAGGACAAACCCAAAAACCTGGTGCCCACAGAAAAAAAGAAAAAAAAAAAAAGAAAAAAAAAAACAAGCATTTTGAAAATGTCTCCCGCTCCCTTACTCTAAATTAATACCAGGTCCATATAATAAATGTATCAAATCCAGCCGGAGCCAAAATTAGCAGTCTCAGTAATAATAAGGGCCCCCGAGTTATACTCGAGATTCCCCTTAATAAAAGCTGATCCTCCAATAAGAATCCATTCAGGTTGAAGATTTAAATAATTCCGGAAGGTCCACTTTCAGCCCCTCCAGTGCCTCTCTGGCTGTTAAGTATTTCCTTTCTCCGGATTGCAGTCGCACCATAAAAGTAGCAGGGTATAGGAGCCGAAACTTTATTCCTGCTAACTAAAGCTTTTTCTTGATGTCATTGTACTCCTTTTGCTTTTCCCAAACCCCGGAGTTAAGTCTTGAAAGAACCACAAAGAGGCCCGTTCCATTGCAGAGGTTTTTCTGCCTAGCTGCCAGGAGGGCATGAGTTTTCTCATATAATTAAGAATTTCATAATTATAACTCGAGGCCTGGCCCAGGTGGTGGGATCTCCCGAAGAGCTCGATGGGCCCTTTCCAGATTGTACCCCTCCCCAAAAGGAAGAGGCCAGCATTTTCAACAAGAGCTCCTGAATAAAAGAGACACAGTCTGGGCCTTCAGCTCTTTCAGGTAGCCCTGCCAAAATAAGATTGTTTCTTCGGTTTCTAGCTTCCTGATCCTCCAGTCTCTCCTCAAGTTTCTTAACTTTCTTCCTGATAGTCCCCATCTCCTGCTCCAATGTCGAAACTTTCCTCTCCTGTGAGGAGATTCGAACCTCCGCATCGCTCATTCTTTGAGCAAGTGAATGCAGGGCTGGCTTTACCTCCACCAAATCAACCACCAGACCCTGCAGAAGCAACTTGATTTCCTTAATATCGTCCAGGTGCACTAGAACTTCCCTATTTAGACAAATCCTCGCCCTATTCCAAATTAATAGGCGACCGGGATTTGGGCCGTTGTTGTTGGGGCTAGCCCCACCAGCAGTTCCACCTGCTCAGGCTCCATCCTTAAATTGATCTCGGGCCAGGCCTACGCAGAACATCTCCTCTAAGCACACACTTTGCCACGGAGTTAACCACCACGCAGATCACACAGCACGATAGGAGGAGGAAAACCGATGTCTGCCACACTTAGAAGCCCTTCAATAACTGCAGTGACCAGCGAGGGGTATTTTAACCGAATATTTTAATGCTAAGGGCCTCGGGGGAGTGCGGTACACAACCTACCCGAGCGAGCTCATCACGTGACCCCCTAGGCCAAGTACAAATCTTAAGGTGCGGTGATAGAGTGTATCAAGCTTTTGTAGCACATGCTGAGGGGAGTGACTATAGTAGAAGTCGGCATATTCAATCAAGGGAAGAAAGATTGTTTAAACCAGCCTCTTTCTAGAGTGAGTAGGTATCTTATGTGGTAGAATACCCCGAGGCACTGTCCTAGCTTTTTTGTTAGTTCACTTAGATATGCACTGAAGTTGAGTTTATTATCCATCTGGTCTCCCAGATATTTGAATTTGTCCATTATTTCTAATGGTTCACCAAGGAGGGTAATAATCTGAGGGGAACCAGATGTCCCCATGTTGAGGGAGGAAGGCAGGCAGATAATCATAGCTTTTATTTTTTTGGCATTTAGCAAGAGCTTCATATTCGGCAGGTTATGTTGGAGGATGGTAGAGTCCTGCTGTAGTTCCTTGTGAGCAAGATCCAGAATTGGTTGCGTAGAGGACTGTGTCATCCACAAAGAGATGGACAGTTCCCACCTGTAAGCCAAAGTCTGTGCTGTTTATATAAAATGCAAAGAGGATTGGCCCCAGGATACAGCCTTATGGCACGCCTCTGGGCAGTATTTTTAGGGGGGGGAGTTCACCTTGGGCTTTTATTTGCTGACTGCAGTTTGTAAGGTAGCAGTACAACCGCTTTAATGCAGTGGGGTCTAGACCAAGGCCACCCAGTGAATTGAGTAGTATGGAGTGATCAAATGTGTAGAAGGCTTTACTGAGGTCAAGGAAGACAGCATAGATATCTTGTTTACTGTTTACTGTCCAGGGCTTTTAGCCAGTCATTCAACACTTTGGCTAGAGCCAACACGGTGCTATGTTTGGGTCTAAAACACAATTGGACTGGGTTAAGGATATTTTTGTGGTCCAAGAACTCCCTTATCTGCAGGTTGCCAACTTTTTCAATTAACCTGGATAAAACAGGAAGCAGCGAGACTGGCCTATAATTATTCAAATCCATTGGGTTGCCTGATTTGAACAAAGGGATGATGTGTGCGGTTTTCTAGCTAGGTGGCAGATCCCCCTGGATTAGAAAGCTATTGAACAGGTGGGCAATTGGTGCTGTCAGATGGTAATAACCAGCTTTAAGGAAGAAGGGTTCTAGAGAATCGGCCCCAGCACTTTTTTTGGTATCTAACGAGAGGAGAAGTGTCCTTCACCTGTTTGTAAGATACCGGCTGGAACTTATATATGGTGTCACTATAAAATTTTAAAAGTAAAACAGACAGGGAGTTGAGAGAATCTATACAATAGTGTAGTATTTTTATATATATATATATATATATATATATATATATATTTATACAATGGGGTGAGAGCTATTCCAGTGCAATAAATTCAGATATTTTCACTGCAGTGAGATAAATGCTGACTGAGTGAGATAAATGCTCACTGCAGTGAGATAAATTATGACGCGGTGGAGTGAGATATATCCATTTATTCTCACCCACTGACGCCACCTAGTTAACCCTACAAAAACTCCTACAACCAATAAACAAATCAAGAAAACATGAATAAAACTCACCTGAAGCCCAGTAACACAATGTCAAACTCTCCATATTCACGTGCTCTTATTCAAAACCTAAACCTAAAATCTCCGCAAAACGACTTTACTATCCTTATAGAAAGTAAAAAAGCCTGCTATTGAACTCATATACAAAATGAAGAGAACTTGTAAATCAAACAACATTCTTCGAACAGAAACAAAAGCCTGCCAACGAACAAACAAGTATGACTAAATATATAAAAAAGACCTCGATGGAAAATGAAATTGTAGATCTATGTACACAGTTTGAACGTGACAAGGAACCCTACTCGACCTACAGAACACCTTATACCAGAAACCCAAGAACGACTAAATGCCACAGAAAACACGATTTCTAGATCCAGACTACATCGAAAATACATTCACAGCACGAAAAATCAAACACAACAAAAAAAAAGAAACGGACCTCAAACATCTACAACAGTTTCTACTACAGGATTTAGAGATCACAACTCCCATTAATAAAATTAAACCAGAAGAACTGGACAGCCTGTTATGCCATTATTTTATAACGGCACAAAAAGGATGGCACTGATTACGAACCCTGACCATTCATTCCCGGTTTCCAAAGTATAGAGAGGCATTTAAAAGAAAATGGATACTGGAATCTCTCTCCACATCTTTAAAATTAAAAACACGACAAGTCTATTATCTAAACAAAAACATTTAAAACAAAAGGAATGGAAACAAACCATTTGCAGCAGATGACATCACAGATGAAATACTAACCAAATTATATGACAGCAATCTACTAGGACCTGACAATCCACAATCGCTCATCAATTCCATGTGGTTAATTGTCAATTTATACTGAATTAGAGGAAACTCTGAAACCTCGAAACTTAAAATGGGAGATGTAACTTTAAAAAGACAACCAAAACACAAATTACCTGAATTCTCAACTGAAAGACAAACAAAAACCCCGCAGTGGCTCAAACCCCAAAGACACAAGACTAATAAAACCACGAGCCTATGAAACCAGAGACCTAAACGATGTCCTATAAAATATACCTAACATACAGAGACAAACGACCTTACAAATGTAACACCAGATGCACCACTGTTTCTATCACTCATTACCCCATTAAAATACAGTCCCCATGTTGGTACAAAACCAACCTCTAGGGATAAATACCATCGGAAAGATTGTAAAACAATGATCCAGGAAGCGGACTAGAAACTGAACGAAGACTCACAAACCATTCCATTCGGAAGCACCTGGTGCAAAAGCTGACGGATTCTGACATTGCCCCCACAGAAATAATACAAGTTTCTGGACACAAAAGCTTGAATCTCTCAACACATACTCCAAATTAAATGACAAAAAGTTAAAAATATCAGACTTACTGAGTAACCCAGTGAAAGATAGCGAAAACCCTCTACTTCCAAACCTGAGTCTCACAGCACTTGAACCTGAAACCTGGAACACCTGCTGCCTGTTACATGGATATGCTCCCAGCCTGCTTCAACAATCCAATCATTAATGCATCACATATTACATTTAACATAATACAAGGTATGCCAAACTAACAACTCTCACTTATGACTACGTAGTTGAACAACACTAAACATTTTTTTTATCTCCACAGGACACCAATATCAACAGAAAGCCAGAAAAAGAGACAGAGACTTGACATCGGACTCTGATACGGACTAAACCTAAACTACAAAATGAAAACAGTCGGACACTACAATCAACACTCCCCATTAAACATTGATTTCCTGATTTTGCTAACTCAAATATTTACTTTAAAATAAAAGTTTAAATGACTTCTGACATGCAGTTCCAAAAATATACCCTTATCAGAACTTCAGTGAATAAAACCAAAAACACTAACAAAAACTCATTATGTCTGCACAAAACATTTCCCACAATAAATAAATAAATAACTAAATCTCACAAATTCCACCCTCAAACACTACAACCAAATAAAATATACATACCATTATTTCAAAGACGCTCTCACCCCATTTGTATAAATAGCACACATGATGTCCATGTGAGATATGGCATTCTCACTCCTGCAGAGTGAGTGTGCATTTCACCGTGCTCGCGGCACTCATGAGAATACAGAGTTATTTCATGAGCAGTAGAATATTTACCATATCTCACTCCTGCCCATCATGTATCCCCTATATATATATATACTGTATATATACTGTGTGTATATTCCAAAAGCTCTAAAATCTAAATACTGGGACAATTCTGATAAATTCTAATAACTACTAATAAGCTCGGGTAACAGCTGCTCTATAACCTGCTAATGATCCCTACTCTTCTTTCTTTGCCAAATCTCAGACTTCATAGATGAACTGTTTATAATATATATTTTGACCTGGGATAATCACTCAAAAAATCACCAGACATATTAATTCTTCTCTATAAATATTCTATATATTCTCTGTATATTAACATTAAGTTGCAGCTTTATTGCATACTTTTTATTTAGCATCATCCCTGTTTCTATTTTAGCTGGTTCCAATGCTCTGGTTCAGCTACTATCCCTCAGGCCGAACAAGTCCACAATAGCAGAAATGGCAATGGCTACCTTTTCAAGTTACTCCCAGTCTCTCCCAGCTTCACATCAGCCAGTAAAGCCACTGGTGTAGTACTCAATAAGTTATTAAGTTAGATAATACCACATAGTGCTAATCTCTAATTTTGTTTTCTGCACAAAATGTAATGCTCAGTGCTAGCTGAGAGGACTCCTAAATGAGGTTTAAACTGTTTGCAAGTCACCTGGCTCTAGAGCACCTCAGCATCTTGGCATCTTAATGGTGGATCAAAAGAATCTAACTATAAGATGCTGCACATGCGCTTTTATTGCCTTTCAAGAGAAAGCACCATCTGCACATTCCTAGTTTCCTAATCACACAAGAACATGCCGTGCTTGTTCTGCATGCCTCAAGGACGTGGATCCGAAAATCAACAGTAAGTAAAATTAACCACTTTAACTGATTTAAAAAGTTTTCTAAAATATTCAGACTGTAACATCTCCTGATCAGCAGCGAGGGGAACCTGAGAGTGAAATTTCTAATATTTATGTAACTTCAACAAATTTCATCCCTTCTAATCTTCCTATGGGAATGTGTAAGAACATATAAGGTTACTACCTTTCAAGAAGCCCAAAGTGGGACATTTCTTACTGAAACATGATTTTTCGCAGGACAGTACTTAACCACGATCAATGCAACAGATTTGTTTTCTCTATATAATCAAAATTAAGGCTAAGTATTGAAGTATTTTAGTTGCTTCTATTGTTTCTTATCATTTTAAGGTACTTTAGTTAAGGTATTGTAGTTTTCTGCAACATTTAGTGGAAAGTTTGAAAAAAATTTTCTACTATAAAATCAGGACACGTAGTATTTTTCATGTTTTTTTTTTGTAGGACAGAGATGCCCAAATCAGGACTGTCCTGTGAAAATCAGGACAGGTGGTAGCCCTAAGAACCTAAAGCATAAAAGTATAAAAAACCTAAAACATATAACATATAACATAGAACTTAGAGCTTAAAGATCATGTGTTAAGATGTTGTAGTGTCCATTTTGCAAATTCTGAATACAGAGGATGCGTTTATGTACCTGTATATGCTGACACCCACCGATCTTGTCTTGTGAGATCATCATGGGATCATATTGAAATCGATGCCCATCTCAGTCTGTGGTGCCCCTTTTGCTGTGGCAGTGTGCGGCTGACTTTCGATAGCGTGAGCGCAAGGTGATGTTATTCGGTGGAAGGCTGTTTCGGCTGTCTGATTAAAGCGCTATGTCCATCTGAATCACTCGCACTTGAAGTGCTAATGGTTTTTCAATCTTCCGACTGTGCTTCATTTGACACTCCCTTAGTATGTTTTATACTGTCTTAACCTAATGTTTATCTGATGTGCACTGTCAAAGTGTGAATGGGCAAGTGTTTCTGTAAATCTTTACTGTGAGATTCTATACTCTCTGTCAGACAGCATTAGCAGTCATTGCAGGAAAACATGCATTTAGTAGATTCTTCTGAAGTTGTTTGCGTCATTTTTATTTAGTCCATTATTATTGTCTGAGTGTCTCCATTTAGGTTATCACTTCTGTGTGACTGTCATGTGTTGACACATTTTGTATTTTTATGTACGCTCCACAGACTGTAGTGCAGGTACTTTCATAATAAGTTCCTTGACGTAGTGCCTTCTCCTTTTGATTCAGTTGGTTACTTCTTGGTGACTGTCATGTTTTGATTTTTTGGCAGCATGTTGTTCATGTTTCGGGGGATAGTATTCTTTAATATTTTTAGTGAATTTATTTTACTATCTGCCATTATTTGTTTCATTGACTGCCCCTCCCAAATTAGGTAGTCACTTCTTGATGAGTGTCATGGTGTGATTTCTCTTCAGTGTGTTTCGTTAGCCAAGGGTGATATATATATATATATATATATATATATATATATATATATGATCTCTGAGGTGTGCGGTCATGCTCTGATATACGCATGCCTTGCATCCTCGTGCGTCAACCGCCCAAGGCCTGCATATATCAGAGTGTGACCACACACCTCAGAGTGGTTTATCTATCTTATAATATGTCAAAATAGTTTTGGAGGGGGGTAAAAGTGCAGATGTGTGGTCACGCTCTGATATATGCACGGTCATGTGATGTGTTTTATATAATCAGAACACTGGATTTAGATTTGTTTCTCATTTTATAAATATATATGTATATGTATGTGTGTATATATATATACACACACACACACACACACACACACACACACACATATATATATATATATATATAATAGGCAAAAAAACTCTGTTTAATGCACCAGTTAGAGTTCTTCCACAGTGACAAAAGTGAGGAAATTCGATGTTAGGGTTGAAACCCCACTTGGACCCCTCCAGCCCAACATCCCGACCGGCATCGGGGTGCATGTTGGGGTCGTCGGCCCTAACTCTCACCCCATCACATGTGTAAAGAAGCTGAGGAATAGGAGAATGGGGTGCCCGATGCCGGTTGGTTGGGTGGGCTGGAGGGGTCCAAGTGGGGTTTCAACCCTAACACCGAATTTCCTCAATTTTGTCACTGTGGAAGAACCCTAACTGATGCATTAAATGGATTTTTTTTGCTTCTAATTTCCCTTCTTTTTGAGAATGATGTCAAGAAATAGTGAAAGTAATGCAGCGGCAGGAGTGTGGGGCCCTTCGGGGCACCACGCTCCCGCCACGTGATGCATGCAGGGGCACAGTACTGCAATTGTAAAGGCAAATGGTTAAAGCAACAATAGCAGCAAAGGAAACAGAAATGCAAAAGGAAATGCAAGCGCATATGGAAACACAAACCATAATGCGCACGGGCACAGTAACACAATTGCAAATGCAAATGGTAACAGTAACAGCAACGAAGACAGAAAATGAAAGAGAAACGGTAAAGCAAACGAAAGGGCTGCCATAAATGCAAATGGCAATGCACACGGGGCCTCAAACTGAAATGCAAACACAAACAGAAGGGGAAATGCAAATCATAACAGTAACGCACATGCAAGTGCAAGCGAGAACGCAAAGGGTAACGGATGCGGTGGTGCACATGGGAACAGAAATGCCAACGGGCACCTAAAAGCAAGTGGAAACAGTAACTGTAACATTAACAGAAGCACATACCCTGTTTTCCCCCAACAGCTGCATAGAGAAACACAGTGTGCACAAAGAATGTATGCATAACAATGGGCCTCGGAGCAGAAAATGAGCTGTTGGAACACTAAATTGCTTATATCTCAGGAACCGTACGATGTAGAAATAAAATTTAAATGTCACATGAATCACGCACTTCCTGGCTATGTTTTTGTATATGCATAGCCACAGGCTATGTATGCTCATGATGAATATTCTACACCTCGCACTGTTTCCGAGATACGAGCCCCAAAAGGTTCGGTGTACGCCACCCTATTAGTCTTTTGGAAAAAATGTCAACTTTGGAGTAACATAACTTGGCAGCCATGCAATATTTTTTCATCAAACCAACAAAAAGCACATCTGTTAGATGCTGGCTGCCTTACCTCCAAATTTCAGCCCAAAAGACCAAACGGTTCTTTTGCAGCAGGGTGACAAAGAACTCCTGTCATTTTGGCCATAGTCTGGAAAAGTACTGTCGAACTTTGCGAACGCTTTTGCAAAACAGCACAAAAGTGTTGCATGTGTGACACTACTTTGCAACACTACTTTTTGCAGACATTTAGAAAACATATTTCTGGGGTGTTTCACCCCAGAATAAAGACATGGCTAGCATCCTGAGGCTCCGACTAGGTGAATACAAAAATAATTAGGTAGCTAGAGGGATCCCATATTTAAATGGCAAGCATTTTTCTGATCACCAACTGAAAACAAAATGGCGGATTTGCAAAAGTAAAAGGGCCATTTGCGAAAGTATAAACTGCATTTGTGACACTTTCAAACTTTTTGTTAACTTTTCCCTTTGACTTATAATGGGAACTTGTTTTTTGAATAACTTTTGAGCCATTTAATATTTTTTCACAAAATCTTCGAAAGGCACACCAGGCACCCTGACAGCACATTCCGTGAAGTTTTTGGACCCTCATGCAAACCGTGGGACCTGCAGATGCAAACAAAGAATTCACCTGAAACCGTAAATGTGCACACAGATCTGACTTAATAACTCTGCAGCCATATATCTGACCAGTACAAAAGTTGGCAGACCCTAAGACATATGATTCTTGATTGTGCATTCCAAATTTCAGGCAAATCTGTTGAATGATTGCAAAGTTATTAAGGTGCAAAGTTTGACCCATTAACCTTAAAAGTGCTACTCTACCATAACATGGGTAAAAAAGCAAATACAAATCAATTGTTCTGATTGTATAACACATCACATGACAGTGCGTATATTAGAGCGTGACCGCACACCTGCACTTTTACCCCCCCGAAAACAATTTTACCATTTTATAAGATAGATAACCCACTCTAGGGTGTGCAGTCACACTCTGATATATGCACACCTTGTATGGTTGATGCACACCAAGGCATGCATATATCAAAGCGTGACCACACACATCTAAGCAAGGGTTATCTATTCCATATATATATATATATATATATATTTTTTGTTATTGAAATACTGTAAGGTTTTCCTTTTTTTTTTTTTTTATGACAGATGCTCCCAATTCAGTTTGGATTTTATCATAGTCTGTCACATTTTGAGTTCTCAGCTGTGCTGCAGTTTGCCTCAGAAGACAGAATCATTTAGGTCGACAAAAGGGTATATATAGTGATTTCTATTACAGTCAGTTGTTGTACACTACTTATGAAGTGTTGAAGTTATGATTGGTGTAAGTTTGTGTATTGAATCAATGTCACTACACCTCACACAGTGTTTAGTGTTATTTGTCTGAATGTTAGGTACATTACTGAGAAACGTATAGTAGTGCCCCCCCCCTGCCCCTTGGGCTATGTAGTGTTTTTGTTGTTGCACACATATTGTTTGTGTATTTGAATCAGAAAATAAATATTGTTTCTGCACTATATTTGTACGCCTGTGTTGTGCAGTTATATTTAGGTTGTCATTAATTTTCTGATGCATTTTCAAAAGTGTTTTTTTTTACCTCTAAGTCTCCACTGGCCCAAAATTATGCTCTATATATATCAATGTTTCATAAATGTATTTTTTGTCAACTTGTCAAGTTAGGTTGGACACTTTGTTAATTATTTATTTTACTGACTTTTTTTGTATGTTTTCAGCCTTACATCTACACAGAATATTTGATTCGTCATATTGGTAGGTGACTGTTATGGCAGTGTACAGCTGCATGGTGTGTTTGAGTAGCATAGACTTTTCTAATTATACAGAGTTCTAGGCTGTCTGTGTCTTCCTCATAAGGTTCAGTATTCAAGTATGCCATCAACTGCAGTGATATGGCAATCTAAATATGTTATCTTGTGACTTGCTCCACTGTGTGTCACATTACTAACAAATTACTAATACATTTTGTTTCTCTTTTCTGTCTGCCTGCTGGGTAAGTTTTTGTCATTTATGTATAGTAGTATAGTAGTATAGTAGCATAGCAATATATTTTTTATGTGTTTCTGTACTCCTTTAGATAGTAATTATGAAGTATTGTTGTGCAGTCAGGTGTAAAAATGGCAAGGATTACCTTCAAATTTTTTATAGATTTCCAAAAGATCCAATGCGATGCAAAATGTGGGCCCTGGCTGTAAAACGTTTGAACTGGCAACCAAATGATCACACTGTGATTTGTGCAGACCACTTCACAAAAGACCAGTTTACAATGTCGCAGACACTGCTTGATGTAACAGGTTTTGTCCCAGGCCAATGTCATTTGAAAACAGATGCATGCCCCACATTGTTCTCCTACAATCAAAATGAAGTGCATCATCCCAAAAGTTTCATCGAGACACGTCGAAAAATTGAAGCATGTATATTTATGAATTTTTCTTTTGTTGTTGCTATATTTGCATATTTGCAAAAGACGGCCTCAGATACACCCGGGGGGAGGGGGGCACAGAAATTGTTAGTGTTCGTAAACTAGAGTATTGGTGAAATCTTTTATGTATCTGTTAATGTAGTTTGAATAGGTAACTCCATCTGTCTGTGCTGCGGATATGCTACCTGTGTCCAGCTCCAGACAGTGAATGGAATGTATCACATTCAAGTTAGAGGCTTTGCTGATGTTTTTTGGTTTTTTGTTTTTTTTAACTGGATGTCTTTGACATTTGATTCTTTGGTCAACCTGTTCCATATATTTGAATGCAGCAAGGCCTTTGATACACAAAGTTGGCAAGCAAGTTAGGACACATGGGTGTAGGCTAAAAGGTGGTAAAATGGTAAGATATTGGTTGAGGGCAGGTCACAAAGAACAGAGTGCTGGTTCATGGTGTCTCATTTGAGGATGTACAGGTCACTAGCTGGGTGCCACAGTAATCTGTCTTAGGTCCAGTCCAGTTCAATGTCTTCACATTTGACAGTATTGGGTGGCAAAAGGTGACAGTATGTCCTTCTTCAGAAGACACAATGATGTTCAATGCGGTTGTCAAACCTGAGGGTGTAGAAACAATTTGAAAAGATCAAACCAGGTAGTTGGTGTTGTAAGAAGTCTTGCTGCTGGTTTTTCAAGTTAAAAAGTTCCAAGTCATGTGCTTGGGGATCAGTTATGTTAGAGCAGAGTGCAAGATTAGTAGAGTGGGTACTTGCATGTACCATGACAAAAGGGTACACTTGTTTTAATATGTATGCACTTGAGGAAAGAAGAAGGAGGGGGGACATGATAGAAACATTCAAATACCTCAAGGGACTCAACAAAGTCCAAGAGGGTAGCATCTTTCAGAAAAAGATATGTGCAAGAACAAAGGGGCACAATTTGAAGATAGAGGGGGAACAGCTCAGGGACAACATGAGGAAGTATTTTTTTCATGGAGAGGGTGGAGGTACATGGATCAGTCTTCCTGAGGAGGACATGGAGTCAAAAACAGTGTGGGAATTTAAGAATGCATGGGACAGACATAAGGCAATTATGGCTGGGGTAGGAGGAAGTAGGCTGTTGGTTAACTATGATCTGCAGCTTATGCAATATGTAGGGAAAAGGGTAGACTGGGTGGACCAGCTGGTCCTTATCTGCCATCAAAGTCTATGTTTTTATGTTTCAGTGATACCCTATTATGTCAGGTTATGGACCATGACACAAATAAATGTTGTTTTTTTTTTTGGTCTGGATCAGCTCCCAGAGTCATAGACAATATATGGCCACAGATTATGTTGAAGAGGTGGTGAGTGACAAAACAGATACGGTGTGCATCACAGAGGAGCCAGGCACCCGCTTTTGAGGTGAAGCATTTCTTGTTATTTTCATTTTGGGGGGGGGGGTTGGAATGATTTTCATAGGGTGGGTCTCATGCAGCAGTCTAGCGGCTGGCACTTTTTACCGTTGTGTGATAGCAGGATTTACAATGTGTTAATTGTGCCAGTCAGCCAGTCAGGATGAATGATTTTTAGAACAAGTGCATAATCTCAAGTGACCATGTAGTTTTTGTATAAATAATATTATTGAATCACTTGAAAAAATTAGTCCTACTATTATACTGTTATATTTCCAAATTGTCACTGTAGTATTTATTAATGTTATGTGTTATTCTATTTTATAAAATGGACAAAGGATTTCAAGCAATGTTATTCATTGTTAGCCATGCAATATAGGTGTATAATGCATTCCTAGATCTAGAACCCCAATATAGAATACATAGACCTATTCAAAAAGTGCAATAAGCCACTCCAGGGATGTGTGTTTGACAGTTCAAATGCACAGCTAGAGGACTGGACACATTTGGACTGTGGCCTTGTGCCTCACTATGCCCCCTAGATATGCGTTAGAACTGAGTAACACACACACACTGTCATGTCTTATTGATTACACTACATCTTTGTATAGAAAAATCATATTGCTCTAATTTTGTAAATGTAGTGTTCCCCTTTTAACTTTAAGGAATTTGTTTACTCAGCTCATTGTAAATATATATGTAAAGCGGTTATGGTAATTGCCTTATGCATGCCCACTATGGGCTGATTTGCTTGGCTGTGTGGTGCTATATGCTCCATGCCTGACTTCCACCTTCCATAGACCTGATCCCTGATGACATCAAACATAAGATTTTTCTCTGCCTAAGTAGTCTGGTTGACCCCCTCTACTAGCCCAGACTCCAGAAGAAATACATTACAATCATAGTTCTACTGTCAGTACTGCACTGCTCTTTCTTCCCAGTCTGGGTCACTGATATAACGCATCATAATATTACTCATTGTTTCTATAGTGCTGTTGACTCACCTCCCTGGCCCAAATCCCAGATGAAATAAATGAAAAACACACCCCTCCAGTAGTCTGTAATACCCCAGCTACTGCTCGCACCTGACCAACTTGATCTATGCTTGCAAGAGGCATAGCCCTCTTCACCCTGCCATGTCTAGTTGCACACTGACTGGTACCCAGGTGCATGTAGTACTTCGTTATCACTGTTTACATTCGGGAACAGATCAGTCAGCAGCTTGTCATGGTAAGGTGCGGAGTGCTTAGTCTGTTGCCGGCACAGGTCTGGTTTGGGGTAGGTTGGGGGGTTGCATTTGACTCCACACTATGAAAGGTGGGTAATTGTTTTACATTTATTTCATTGGGGATTTGGGGCAGAAAGTGTGATCCACCACACTACAGAAATGTGGATTATGATTGTGGTGTACTCCATTGGGGATTGCGGCTGAGAGGAAGGTTCTCTGCAGTATGGAAAAGGTTAATGTGATTGTGATGTATTACAGTAGAGATCAGGGTTGTGAGGCAGGTCTACCACAGTATGTAAAATGGGAAATTACATTGGAACATGTCATTGTTGATTATTGCTGTTAGTGGGGTCCATCACTCTATGGAAACTGGGGCCATGAACCCTTAATCAGTGTCCAGTATTGGGATGGAGTTCAATCACACTATTGATTCAGATAGTATGACTTTATTACATCTGTTATCGGTTCTGGAAGGGGGTCACTGCACTATGGAAAATGGGAATATGTATTTATGTGTCAGTCAGTCTGTGATGGGGGAGGGGGAAACAGGGAGTTGTTTGACAATGTATGGCTCTCTGGGGATGGGACTGAGGGGCGGGGTTCCTGTGAGTGGCCCTGAAATGTGTATGGGGCATCTTTATGCCCTGCATACAGTTAGGACAGTGTTTTGGATTTCTAAGTTTGTACAGGCCCATCTGTCTGTGTTTTTTTTGATGGCATGTAGAATATGCATGAGGCACCCGTCATTTGCATTTCCTAATCGCAGTATCTTTTGTTGTGACACATGCATATTTGTGTTGCACATTGGGGGCTTCAGAATAATACCATACCCACAATGGCCAATGCAAGTCCAGAGATGCACAGATATGTCTCTACTTTGAACATGTGGTCCCTTGATTGTTTTTATCTTTTTGCAGTGATCTACTAAATGGCGTTTTGGTGAACTTGAGATGTTTGTACTTTAATATAACAATTTTTCATGTTGCCGTGGAGTACACCATACAGTAAACAATTTGTGGGTTAATCATCTTCTTGGTCATTGCAATCTGTCTCACTATTTAAAGTGGAGAGACTGATAACCATTATGTTATGAAACCTACATAAGTGATAAAAGAATCGCTTTATAGTTTTTAAATTTTTTTATACTGATGGTGGAGTGCAGACATGTTGGAAGGCAAAGTAAGTCTTCAATTATCTTTTTTCCTTTCTTTTTGTGCAGTGTCTTCTTCTCAGTATCTGTGTCATGCAAACAGTGAAGAATAATGGAAAGCATAACTGAGCTGAAAGTTTACTGTTGTAATAGATCGATATACAGACACTCTGTATAACACATTAATGGCAAACATAAAAAATAAGGACAGTCTTGTACCTTGCGTTTACCATCTCACACCTTGTGGTTAATATGAGGATTGAGCTCACATTCCTTGATTCGCTATCAAAGTCCACATTTACTAGCTGGATGCCACTATCAATTTCAACTGGCATGGCCATCCCCCATTACAGTACCATGCCACATTCCCACCCTGCAGAGATGCTCCCAGCAACCCCTTTCCCCTGCATGCCCAGTGGTGCAAATGAATTACACCACCTTCTGGCAAGTGTAACTTGTGACCTCTACCGAGGCCCTGGTGTGGCTTTGGGAATCTCAAAAAAGAGGATGTGGCAGCCCCGCAATTGCGCATGCCCCCTTTCAACCTGGCACCACCAGGAATAGGTCACAAGGGTGGTGTATTTCATGCTCGACACAAATTCCCTGTGTTTCTCGCAGGACCCCTTTTGAGAATCCCAGCAGATGCATCTTTCGGCGTAATGTGTTACTTGCATCATTCTTCTTTGACTCAAGAATCTTGTGCCATGCTTGCCCTTTGAGAATTGCCCTAATAAGTTTTAAAACATGCACAACAGCTACTGGAGTGTGCACATTAACTGTTGGAATGTGTACATCATCATTTGAGCAGAAACTTAATGTCATATGTAAGAAGCTTGAACAATGTACTATAAATTTTGAAAAGAGGGTGTGATAACCCACAGCTTTTTAACTGTGGCATGAACACACTTGTTGCAGGCAGTGTGGTATTGCATGTTATGGCCACAATAATCTAAATCATTAATCATTCGCATGACACATTCTTGCCAATTGCCTAAAAATTTAAATTAGCAAAAGTCAAATTGATGTATGTTACTTAAATGAAAAGTAAGACTAGTACCTATTTGTTTGTAACTTGACAGATATGTCACAGTCATGGAAATCAAACTTCTAAATATGTACTCCATGGTCTTGGCAAAACAAAGTACAGCAGAGGTACACAAACAACCTTCAGAGGAATTCACAAAGGTGTACAAGTAAACATCTCAGAGAAGATTTGTGTAAATGTGGGAGTACAATGCAGTGAGCTACTTGTGACTGACACTGTGCCGTCAGAAAAAAGTACCCTTAATTATCCATTGGATGAAGAGGAGACAGATGAAGACTTTGAGTATGATGATGAGGATGACCCAGATTGGGACATACATGACTTCATTAAATCCGATTCAGGCAATGATGATGATGAATATGATGAAGGCAAAGAAAACAATTCAGTGTATGTTCTTTTTATCTTGCTGATGTATTGCTAGTAGTATTCATTTTCATCTCAGTACCTATTTTAATAGTTACAGTTGTCCACTATCAATATTCACATTCACTAATGATTTTTTGGGGGGGAGTCCTTTCTATTTCTGCAGTTCCATTGAGTTAAATGCTGGAACATCACCTGATAAACAACAGACTGTCCTTATATTTGAAAGTGTTTTAGTCCTAATGCTACAGACATGCTTTACATGTTTTGGTGCCTGCAAGGTGTTTCTGAAAAGATTTTTTGGTAGTTATGCTGTCTTTGAGCAACTGTACAGAAATGGTCACTGGCATAGATGGGAGTCTCAGCCAAGACTATGCACTTTGCCTGTTGGAAATCTGCTGACATCTTGTGGAATTCTTTTTAGTGGTAGCAGTCCAGTCCAAATGTTGAACTATTTTAGGCACATTAACATGCCAAGCATATTGCTCAGGACATACAACTTAATTCAGTCAATGTGCCTGGTCCCATCTGTGCAGCAAGTATGAAGTAGAAAGCAGCATGATTTATTAATGGAACTTGCCAAAACTCCTGCTAAACTTGGAGATGATGTTCGCTGTTGTTCACCGGGACATACAGCCAGATATGGGTCATATTTGCTCATGGACTTAATGCACTCAAGAATTATTGACATCCAGCTTGTACAAGTGTTATGTTATGTAATGTTATGTTGTACTCTGCAATACTTTTGAGTAGTTGTCTTTTAACTCAGCAACATTGTATATTCATTAAGCAGAGTAAAAACGTCAAAAGTTCCAATGCGATGGAGTTGGAGAGGCTGAAGCACTCTATCACAAAGGTAAAGGCTGCAGGTGTAAATATAAGTGGTCTAACAACTGATTGACATGTGGGCATTAAAAATATATATGCGTGAACAGCAGCCAGACATATGCCATTGGTTTGATGTCTGGTATGTGTCCAAAGGTAGTAGTAGTATACATCATATTGTGTCATAATACCCATAGCAGTTACTGTGTAGTACCTAAACTCATACATGTTGTTTCACTATGTAGGCATTAAAAAAAAGCTGGTGGCAAGGTCTAAAAGAAAGGACTGTAAGACACTAGTGTGATGGGCTAGTGGCATAAGCAACCATTTGTACTGGTGTGCAAACTCCAGTGCTGGTGATGGTGAGTTGGTGGTAGCAAAGTGGAAATCTGTCCTGAATCATGTATACATTTTATATATATATATATATATATATATATATATATATATATATATATATAATACATATATATTATATGTATATATATATATATATATATATATATATATATATATATATATATATATATAGAACAAAAAAACTCTATTTAATGCATTAGTTAGGGTTGTTCATGCAACAGTGAGGGAGATTCAGTGTTGGGTTTGAAAGCCTCCTGAACCCCCCAGCCCACGCCATCAACCGGCATCGGAGTGCGGATTAGTCATCGGCCCTAACTCTCACCCCATCACATGTGTGAAGAAGCAGAGGTATAGTAGAATGGGGTGAGAGTTAGGACCCATGACCCCAATGTGCACTCCAATGCCAGTTGGGGGGTAGGCTGGGGGGTCCAAGGGGGGCTTTCAACCCTAACACTGAATTTCCTCACTTTTGTCACTGTAGAACAACCCTAACTAATGCATTAAACAGAGTTTTTTGCCTCTAATTTCCCTTCTTTTTGAGAATGATGATGAGAAATAGTGAATGTAATGCGTCGGCGGGAGCCCTGAACTCCCACCACGTGATGTCTTGTGACATAGTAACAGCAACTGCAATGCAAACAGAAGCACGAACAGTGGTGCACATGGTAACGCAAACGTAAATGGTAAAGGAAACGTTAATTGAAACGCAAGCGCAAAGTGACACCGAAGTGAACAGTGATGCAAACGGACATTGAAGCACATTGAAAAATGCAACTGGTAACGCGAACAGTGATGGCAGAGGTATTTTAAATGGAAATATTAAGTGTCACAGCAAAAAGAATGTGAAAGGGAACAGAAACAGAAACATGAATGCAAAAGCACATGCAAACACAAACGGTAATGCGCACAGGCACGGTACCACAATTGTAAATGCAAATGGTAAAGTTAATATGAAGAATAATGCCAAAGGAAAGAGAAACAGAAATGGGAACAGAAGCGCATATGGAAACGCAAACCAAAATGCACACGGACACAGTACAGCAATTATAAACTCAAATGGAAATGGTAACAGCAACAATAACAGTAAAGGAAACAGAAGTGCAAAAGAAAATGCAAGCGCATATGGAAATGCAAACCGTAATGTGCACGGGCACAGTAACGCAATTGCAAACACAAATGGTAACAGTAACAGCAAGAAAAACGCAAAACGAAAGAGAAACAGAAATGCAAATGAAAGGGCCTCTCTCCTGCTGCTGGAAATGCCCCTACCTATACAAACCAGCATCCTGCTGGCACTTGCCACTGCCCCTCCACACTGCCTACGCACCTTCAGGTCCTGTGAAATGATGATACCTAGGTCCCTTTCCTCTTCTGTAACCTGCAGGAAACTACCTCCCCCATCCAATATTCAGATTTTTTGTTTATTCTGCCTAAATGCATAATCTTACATTAAGCCATATTGAACAGCAGTTGCTTCTCCTGGGACCAGTTCTTTAACTGCTCTAGATCTCTACACATCATCTCCACTCCTTCCCACTCATCTACTCTATTGCAGACATTTACATCATCTGCAAACAGACTTATCCTCCCCTCCAGCCCCTCCGCTATATCCCCTACAAAGATATTAAACAGAAGGGACCATAGCACTGACCCTTGGGGGACCCCACTGACTTTGTCACCTCCTCACCCAGTCCCAGGCATGGATCCCAAGGAGGGGTGCCTGGCAAGCTTACCCACCAAGTTAATAGGGAATGAGTCATTGTAGAGGCACAGAAGGGAGTGAGAGAGAGATAAACCAGGGTAAGGCTTTAAGAGGGGTATTTACAGAGTGAGAGGTGTTATGATGAAGAGGGGTGGGGAGGGTTTGGCAGCTGCAAGTTGAGGGGATAGCTGCACATTTGAGCAGACTCAATACACCATTAGACCTACTTATGCTGGCATTTTTGTACGTTCTTATGCTCATATTGAAAGTGCCTTCAAATGTAATGTGATTGTGCAATACCATATCCTCACCAAGCCTCCACGGCATCATAAAAATAGTGGGTCATCTTTGTTGCAAAGAAGAAGACAACTTTATGGTAGGCTTCGAGTGATGATGTTTGTTCAGCTGGTGATAGCTTTCAAATGAGCTTTACCAACAGGTTGTTTTCTGCAATTATTTGCAGTTCCTTGTGATCTCTACTTTCTATCATAAAAGGTTGAAAATTAAAAATTAATCTTTTTCATGTCATGATGACAGTATAAAGACACAGTAAAGGCATATTTTTACAGATGTTCCACCACTGCAAAAGTCATAGGGCCAGATTTTCTAAGGCCTGAGAATGATCTAGTGTGCTTGCATCAAAAACATCTGACACAAGAAACAGGACATGTCAAACCTTGCACCAATTCTGATTTTCAAATGATGATTGTGTCACAAACAGGTTTACATGTGCCAGAGTGGCTTGCACTATGCTTGCACCAAAAAAAAGCCTGCACCAGTCCTGTCCTTGTGTTTCAGATGCATGTCACTTTTAGAACAACCAGAGTTGGTCTAAGGCACACTAGAGCATACAAAAAGACCAATTACAGGTGGTCGGACCTGAGTATGCTACTATTAAGGGCTAGTATTCTCCTGCAGAACTAGTTTAGAACATTTTGGGGGCTTAGTCTTGGCCATTTCATCTGCCGTTTTTTTTTTTTACTTATCTTGCCTCATTCTCATCCTTTGAATAATTTTTCCTCAAACTGCAACATTTTTTTACTCAGCTTGTACCATTTTTTACTTAATTTAGCATCATTTTTGTACTCAGTTTGCACCATTTTATTTACTCAGTTTGAGTCATTTTCTTTCCTTGAGTCATTTTTTTCACTCAAGTTGCACCATTTTTGACGCAGCTTGCACCATTTATTTTGATGCAGCTTGTGTAATTCTCATCCCTTATGCCATTTTGTTGATACAGTGGACTTCTTGCGTCAGTTTGGGGGGCTTTGTCACAGAGAACGCTTTTCTTGCAAAATGTGGCACACTCTATTTGGCACGCATAGATCTGACTCAAACTGGTTCTTTAATGCAACCTGTGTGGATCTAAGGGTCCTTTGACAATCCAGCCCCTAAGCTTTAGAAAATTGCAGGAAAAAAACAAAACAGGATGACTGAACAAGGATATAATACTTTATAAGTACAGATAAAAAGGTGGTAACCCACATTCATATAGGCATACTGGCACTACTCAGACACAGTCGGGAAGTTTATTTAACCCTGTACATTTGGAATTATAATTCCCTGATCAATCCAAACCAACCCCACCACCAAAACAGAGATAAACTTCAAGAGTTAATGTTATGGGTAGCCTGTGAGTTTAGCAACTGAGATTGGGAGCCTACCAAAATGGTGGCTCAGTTGCGGTGCTTTTGACCAAGGCGAGGAGGGAGGAGGGATGCCAACCGGATGGGGGGGGTGCACAACTATAGTGACAGGATGTCGCTACATATATTCACGTGGGGAGGGAGTGAGCATGCTGCCCGTGGGGTGGGATGGGAGGGAGGGATTGTGAGGAGTGGTGCTGTTGTGAGCTGCTGAGCCACTCTCATGGCGTGGTGGGTGGGTTCAGGGCTAGAGCATGTGTGGTGCTGGGTTCAGGTCTGGGAGTGGGTGCCTTTTGTTGCACCTGGCCAGAAATAATTATTTTACCAGATTTGTATCCCCCGACTTGCATCCTCCTGGAGTTGAGAATCCTTAAGTAGGGGGGTGCGGGAGGTGCAGGAGGGGCACAGCCCCCCACATTGACATGTAAATGTATGTCCCCGGTGCCCTTATGCTATGCACCAGGGAGTCAGAGTGCCGAAACTGATTTTTGGCACTCTGGCTTTGCGATAACGCCAATCGCCTTTAGGCTTTCGCTGTTATCACATAAACCTATGTTATGTACACTCTCTTTAAAATAGAACGGGACTTTTATTATCAAACAGTGTGATCAAATAATCCTTTTACAAAGATGCCCCATTACATAAGTCTGAAAAGCAACAACAGATTATAGATTTAAAGATATGAAATGCAATTCCCAAGGGAATAAGAACACTTGGCCATCAACCTCATAAATCAGCACCTATTAAGGGCATGCATTACAATATTTGAAATAGACACCTTGTTGTGAAATATTACTTACATGTGCATATTACACACATGTGCAACGCCAAAATAAATGTGGCAAAAATATGTAAAAATTGAACATGCAAAAAAAAAATTTAAATTAGAGGACCTGACGTATTGCAACCTTCACATTTTTTGAAATACTAAATGGCATGATCTCCAGCCTTTCTCTATCCAGTCCCATTCTTCCAGGTCACCATGTAGGCATGTAGGAAATAATGGATCATGGTTAACATGCATATATATATATATATATATATATATATATATATATATATATATATATATATATATATATATATATATAAATATAAATAAGCATGGTAGTGCCACCATAGCTAGGGTTGAGTAGCACTTTTAAGGTTAAAGGGTCAAATTTTGCACCTTAATAACTTTGCCACTGTTCTACAGATTTGACTAAAATTAGGAAAGCATGATTGGGCATGGTAGATCTTGGGATCTGCCAAGTTTCATACTGGTCAGATATACGGCTGCAGAGTTATTAAGCGACAACCAATTGCACAATTACGCTTTTTTGCGATTTCTTTGCTCTTACCTACAGGTCGCACGGTTTGTGGAACCCGTCCGAAAACTTCAGGGAACTTGCAGCCGTGGTCCCCGATGTGCATTTTGAAGATTTCATGAAAAATATTGGACGGTTCAAAAGTTATTCAAAAAACAAGTTCCCATTATAAGTCAAAGGGAAAAGTTAACAAAATATTCAACACTTTCGCAAATGCACTTTTTAGTGTTGCAAATGGCCCTAGTAGTGTCACAAATCCGCCATTTGTTTTCAGTTGGTGATCAGAAAAATGCTTGGCATTTAAATTTGGGACCCTTGAGGGACACAATTATTTTTGTGTTCACCTAGTTGGACCCTGAGGATGCTAGCCATGTCTTTAATTTGGGGTTAAACACCCCAGAAATATGTTTTTCAAATTTCTGGAAACAGTAGTGTAGCAAAGTAGTGTCACAAGCACGACACTTTAGCAAATTGTTGCGAAAAGTGTCGCAAATTCTGACACTACTTTTCAGGCTATGGCCAAAATGACAGGAATTCTTTGCCACCCTGCTACAAACAAACGGTTTGGTCTTTTGGGCTGAAAGTTGGAGGGAAGGCAGCCAACATCTCACAGATGCACCATTTTGTAGTTTGGTGACACAATATTGCATTGCTGCAAAGTTACGGTGCTCTGAAGTTGGCGTTTTTTCCCATAGACTAACATGGTGGCATACGCCGCGCCTTTCAGGGCTCGTATCTTGAAAACGATGCAAGATACAGATTTTTTGTTGTGAGTTAGCAAAAACCTAGCAAGTAAAATCAAGATTTTTGTGAAATTTTAATTTTTTTTCTATGTCATGCGGTTCCTGAGATATTAGCAATTAAGTATTTCCAATGTTCGTTTTAAGCTTCAATACCCATTACAATGCATACATTCTTTGTACACACTGTGTTTCTGTATGCACCTAACATACTAACATACTAATTGCCAGCAGATTAGGCCTTACAGTCTATCAAGTCTGCTCGAACCTCAGATCCCTAGTTGGGTGCAGAGGCCCCCCCCCCCCTTGTGTTCCAGAATCCCCTATCATCCATCCCCACCCCCCTGGGCCAGGCCATCATCTGATACATCCACTTTCTGTGTCTGTCCCACCCTCTCTTGAAGCCCTCCACTGTGGAACTCTGAACCAGCTCTCCAGGCAGCGCATTCCAAGGGTCCACCACCCTCTCAGTGAAAAACCTCCTCCTCTTTTCCCCCCTCACCCTTTCACCTTCCAACTTCAAACCATGCCCTCTAGTGATACCTTCCTGCTTTAGTCTAAAGATCCCCTCCATGTTTACCCTATTTATTCCCTTGAGGTACTTGAAGACCTCAATCATGTCCCCCCGTCTCTCCTCTCCTCTCCTCCAATGAAAATAGGCAGAGCTCCTCAAGTCTGTCCCACATAGAAACATAGAATTTGATGGCAGATAAGGACCACTTGGCCCACCCAGTCTGCCCATTTCCCTACCTGATGAATAAGCTGCAGATTCTAGTTAATCAACAGCTTACTTCCTCCTGCCCCCCACTAGAATTGCCTTATGCATGTCCCATGCATTCTTGAATTCTCCCACTGTTCTTGACTCCACAACCTCCTCAGGAAGTCTGTTCCATGCATCCACAACTCTCTCTGTGAAAAGTACTTTCTAACATTACCTCTGAGCCGTCCCCTCTATCTTCAAATTGTGCCCCTTGATCTTGCACATCTCTTTCTTCGAAAGATATTACCCCCTTGTACCTTGTTAATTCCCTTGAGATACTTGAAAGTTTCTATCATGTCCCCCTCTGCCTCCTTTCCTCAAGGGTATACATATTAAGCTGCTTTAGTCTCTCCTAGTATGTCTTCTGGTGCAGACCTTGCACCATTTTGGTTGCCCTCCTCTGAACAGCCTCCACTCTGTCTACATCTTTGCGGAGATGGGGTCTCCAGAATTGCACGCAGTACTCCAGATAGGGTCTCACTAACTGTCTGTAGAGAGGGATAACAACTTCCTGTTTTCTACTGTTGATGTCTCTCCCTATGCATCCCAGTATCCCCCCAGCCCTCCTTACTGCCTTCTCACATTGCTTGCCCACCTTTAGGTCATCTGATATAATTACTCCTAGGTCTCTTTCGATTTTGTTGTTGTTATTAACTCACCCCCATTGTGCACTCTTCCCTGGGTTTTTGTTTCCCAGATGCATTACCTTGCACTTCTTTGCATTGAATCTGAGCTGCCACGTATTTGACCATTCCTCCAACCTTGCCAAGTCCCTTTTCATTCTTTCCACCCCACCTTGTGTATCAACCCTGTTGCAGATCTTTGTGTCATCTGCAAAGAGGCATACCTTTCCATCCAGGTGCTCTCCAATGTCACTTATAAAGATATTAAAGAGGACCGGTCCCAGTACCGAACCATGCGGTACCCCAATAGTTACCCTCCTTTCTTTACTGTGGACTGTTTACTATTACCTTTTGTGTCTTGTTGTCCAGCCAGTTTTTTTATCCAGGCTACCACCCTGGGACCCACTCCAAGGCTGGCTAACTTGTATATTAATCTTTTGTGTGAGACTGTGTCGAATGCCATGCTAAAATCTAGGTAGATCATATCCACAGCCCCTCCCTGGTCTATCACTTTGGTCACCCAGTCAAAGAAATTATTAGGTTCATCTGACATGACCTTCCTGCTGTGAAACCATGCTGCCTTGGGTCCTGTGCCCCCACTGGCCTCTAGGTACTCAACAATTCTTTCCTTCAGAAGTGATTCCATCATTTTCCCTTCCACTGAAGTCAAACTAACTGGTCTATAGTTTCCTGCCTCTGCCCTGCTCCCACTTTTGTGAAGTAGAATCACATTTGCCCTCCTCCAGTCCTCAGGTACCACTCCATCCTCCCATGATTTGTTAAAGAAAGTAGTCAGTGGTGTTACTAGTTCTACCCTTAGTTCTTTTAGTATTCTTGGGTGAATCCCATCAGTCCCCATTGCTTTGTCCACCCTCAATTTCAAGAGTTCTTTCAAAACCCTTTCTTCTGTGAATGGACTGGTATTGAACCCCCTATTGAGAATTTCTCCCTTGTTTGGTTTAGGCACCTTCCCCTGCTCATCTGTTGTGAATACTGAGCAGAAATATTCGTTCAGTATCCCTGCTTTTTCACTGTCACCCTCTGCCCGCATTCCCTCCCCTTTATTAAGTCTCTGTATCTGTCCTTTGGTCTTTCTTCACTCCCTAATGTACCTATAAAAGGTTTTATCCCCCTTCTTAACAGAGTTGGCTATCTTTTCCTCACTCGTCAAATCCCCTAGTCCTCATATCATCTTAGTTGCCCTCCACTGTACCCTCTTCAGGAGCTGTATGTCCCTCATCAAGTGTGGTCTCCAGTACTGTACCCAGTACTCAAGGTGTGGTCTAACCAGTCCATTGTACAGCGGCAGAATCACTTTCCTGCTCCTAGAGGTGATCCCCCTTATGATGCATCCCAACATCCTGTTTGCCTTGCTAGCCGCTCTCCTGCACTGCTCATAGTTATTCATACATGCATCCACCATGATCCCTAGGTCTTTTGCCCCTGTTGAGGCCTCCAGCGCCTCCCCTCCCAGGATGTACCTGTGTTTAGGATTTCCCCACCCAAGATGTAACACCTTGCACTTGGTGATATTGAAATTTAATTTCCATGTGTGAGCCCAGCTTTCCTGGGTGTCCAGTTCCCCTTGCAGGACCAACCTCATCTCTTCCCCCTCAACTACTGCTCCCATCTTGGAGTCATCAGTGAAGAGACTCATTTTGCACCCTATACCCTCCCTGATGTCCGATATGTATGCATTAAACAGGATCGGACCCAGGACAGAGCCCTGCGGTACCCCACTACCGACCTCTCTAGGGTTCGAGAGCTCCCCACTGACCACTACTCTCTGGGTGAGTTCAGCTAGCCAGTTTTCAATCCATCTGACCATTAAAGGGCCTACTCCCAACCCCATCAGTTTCTCCACCAGACCATTGTGGGGGACAGAGTCAAACGCCTTGCTGAAGTCCAAGAATAATACATCCACAGGCTTTCCCCTGTCCAGTTCTGATGTTACCCATTTGTAGAACTCCACAAGATTGGTTTGACATGATCTACCTGGCACAAACTCATGTTGCCGACTAACCAGACCTCCCACCTCCTCCAAGTACACCCCCAATCATTCTTTTAGTATACTCTCCATTAATTTTCCCACCACCGAGGTCAAACTGATGGGTCTGTAGTTACCTGGTACTTCCCTCAACCCCCTTATATGGATTGGCACCACATGTGCCTCTCACCAATTCCTAGGTACCCTCCCTGTCTCAAGCGACCTGTTGAAGAGCTCCTCCAGGGGTGCAGCCATTATGTCTGCCAATTCCTATAGTACTCTTGGATGAATGCCATCCAGCCCAGGAGATTTATCTTTCTTTAGGGCCTTGATGGCTAACCACACCCTTTCGGTGAAGATAGCATCATCTGTCCCCTCCACCTTACTGGCCTTTTTATCCTTATCCTGACACGACACCCCTGGGGTGCCTCTCCTTCCCTCTTGCTCCATTTCTGTTGCTCCCCTGATCCCACTCAGTGCTGCTTCTTTCCCCATCATGCCTTGATTTGTAGATATCCCATCCCCCTCCTATGTGAACACAGAGGCAAAGTACTCATTTAATACCTCTGCTTGGTCACTTGCCTCTTCCACCCACCCTCCTTCTGATCTCAATCTGCCGAGATGGCCCTTAGTTTTTCTCTGCTCCCCAATGTACTGGAAGAACCCCTTTTCCCCCTCCATGTATACCCTGTGCCAGCCACTGCTCTTTACTGGACTTTGCCCCCATCTCCATCCGGGTGACTTTTCTAGATGCAAGATGGTACATTTCCTTTTCCCTAACCCCTCTTGTTGTTTTATATTTTTTGTAGGCTGCCTTCTTTTCTCTGACTGCTACCTGAACCTCACTGGACAACCAGCATGGTTTATGTGACCTTGCTCCCTTACTTTTCCCCTTGGTGCAGTCCTGACTGCCTCATTAAGTCCCCGTTTTATGACCTCCCATCTCTTTTCCACATTTATCATTGATGTAATCCCCTTCAAGTGATCCTTGAGAATATTTCCCAGTCTGCCCCCCTGAAGTCCACTGCCAGTGTCCTAGATCTCTAACCCCTCCCCCCCATGCTTATTTGAAACCAGACAGTATTGTGGTGCGCTCCCAGTCAGGATCTCTACAACCAGGTCCTACCAGATCCCCATCTGCCAGAACCACGTCCAGGACATGCCCCTCCTTTGTGGGCTCCATCACATGCTGTGTTAAGAACACATCCTGGAAGTCATCCAGCAGCCTCTGCTCCTTGGCCACCTTAGAGGACATGGCTCCCCAGTTTGTACCTGGCATATTAAGGTCCCCCATCAACACTACCCCTTCCCCTTTTGGTCCACACTGGGCAATGATGTTGTCCAGAAAACCATCTTCCAGAACATTGAACATCTCGGGGGGCCTATATACTACACCCAGCTTGACCTTACCTCCTGCTGGGGTTCGTAAGGTGACCCATAAGGCCTCCATGTTTCCCTCTGTCTATTCTACCCTAGCAATTTCTGTCACCTCTAATGAACATAGCCACTCCACACCCTCCTTTCTATCCTTCCTAAGCATAGTGTACCCCTGTATGTTTAGGTCCCAGTCATGGTTTTTGTTGGCCCACGTTTCCGTGACCACTGCCACATCCACCCCTCCCCCGAACAGCATGGCCTGGAACTCTGGCAACTTGTTTCCCAAGCTCCTGGCATTTGCTAACACCACCCCCAACCCCTTATCCCTGATCCCCTTTGTCGAACCCCACCCAGGTTCCTTATACTTCCATCCTCCCTCTGCTCCCCTGAAACCTCCTCCCCAGTCTGTTTCCCCTCCCCTTGGGTTTGAAGGCTACTCCCTCATCTGGAGGAGAGGGCTTCTGGTCAACCCTTCCCTTATCCTCCCCCCCCACAAGTTTAAATCCCACCTTTCTTGAAAGTAGTCAGCCACCCCCTGTTTAAGGACTTCCTTCCCTAACGGAGCAAGATGAAGCCTGTCCTTGGCATACAGTCTCTTATCCTCCCAAACTCCTTTCCAGTTCCCTAACACCCCCAAACCAGTCCCTTCATCCCACTTTCTGAGCCAGTCATTAACCTCTGTGATCTTCATTCTTTTCTCCACTGAGGCCTTTGGTACTGGCAATATCTCTGAAAAGGAAATGTTGCATCCATTATCCCGACAGACTCTGGCAAGTTCTTGGAACCATGCTTGGATTTCCAAAATGCTATTTCCATCTAGATCGTTAGTTCCCAAATGTACCTGGAAATCCGGTTTCCCTTCACAATCCCTAACCAGTTCGTACATCATTAACTTTGCTCTGTGCACTGTGAGCACAGAGATACTCACTATCTTCACCTGGCTATGGCATCCACCCCCCTGTCCTTCCCACTGGATACCCCTAATCATCGAGTCTCCCAATAACAGAACCTTAACACCGCCATCATCCTTATGGTTACCTCCACTGTGCGCTCTCAACCCCCCACCCCCCCGTATTCATGATCTCAATTCCATGGGAGTCTTCCTGCCTTATTAGAGACCCCCTTGTCACCCTCCCCTTTCTGTCTCCCTTGTTATTTTGCCCACTTAACTCAGACCCCACCTGAATAGGTGTCCCCTTTAACCTTCTCTTATCTGAACCATTTATCCTGGCCCTGATGGTTTTCCCTTCCCCCACACCACCATCCTCGCCCCTTGTAATAGTACCCCTACCTCCAGAGGCCCTCTGTGGGTCCCCTTTACCTAGGGCCCCATCCTTGGTACAGACCCCCCCTGCTGAAGGGGGGCCCCTCCCTCGTCTCCTTGTCTCCCAGTTTCTCTCCAGTCATGCTCTCCTCCCTCATGTCTGCAATGTGTTGCATTCTCCCCCATCTACTTAACATTTATGTTTACCCTTCTCCCGCTGGGACTATTTCTATCCTTTCCATTGCAGGTCTGTGATGCTCTATGGGAATCTGACTCCCTCCACCCAGCCTCTGTATCAGTTTCCTCATTTCCACCAATCCCTTCCTCCCCCCTCTAGGTTGCTTAGTAGCTCAAAGTTATTGTAACACTCTATGCCAGCCTCCATCAAGTAACCTGAGTTTCCCCCGGCTGCACCTCTAAACTGCCCCTCTTCCTCCCCTCTTTCTCTGTTCTCCTTAGGAGCTCCCTTCCCACAGTCTGCTCTTTTAGGCTTCCCCACAACAGCCCCTCCCTTCTCACTGTCTGCTCTTCTAGGCTTCCCCACAACAGCCCCTCCTGACACTCCCCTCCACCTCTCTTTATATTGAATGTTTCCCGGTACATTTCCCTTAAGCGTCCAACATCCCTATCTAAGGGTCCTCTGTCCCTAATATCCCCCCTCCTGTTTGCTGTAACATAACATCCTGTAATTTCTGACCGTTGTCCCAGCCTCCCCCTCAGCCCCACCCTTCTGCTGCCCATATCCACACCTTTTATCCTTGGACACCCCCCCAACTCCCCCAGCTTACTCCTTAACCAATATACTTCACTTCTGATACAAGATAGCTGTCTACAGAGTGGGCAGCCTCCCTCTTTCCAGGCCCATTTGAGAATTATTATCATCCCACAGCCTGTGCAGCCTACAACCCTTCCGATGATGCCTGCCATGGTGGAATGTGGCCACCCTGTTTGTCCCTCTCTGTTCATAATGGCAAACACCCCTTTTCTCAGTCCCTTCCCCCTGGAATACAGTCTCTCTCTATACTGACTGCAGTTATTTATGAACCCAATTTCAACCCCACCAATAAAGTTCCCAAGTCTCACAAACACATACAGCCTAGTGTGTGTCCAGTCCCACTAACAGTGTGTCTATGCAGACATCCGGTACTGTATGATGTCACAGGCCCACCAGTTCCTGTTGTTTAAAGTTTCAGTCACAAACAGAAATGCACAGCCATTCAATCCCAACCCCAGTGGCTTTTCAGTATTTGAAAGCATACAAAACAGGGTGGGTGGGTGGAGGGCTCTACCACCACCAGAGCAAACATCACATTTAATTTCACTCTAATTATCACTGGCAAACAAGTGTTCCCACACCCAGCACACAAGCCCCAATAGTTACAATATCACAGCCCAAGTAACAGTTCTAACTCAAAGTAGTAATTTTTAACGCACAGAACTAATTTCAAGTACAAAACTATTCAAATATTTCAGTTAAAACAGAAGATAAAACCAAACCTCTTTCCTGAACAACCTACTTCTGTAGCAAAAACAGGGTATGTGCTTCCGTTACTGTTACAGTTACTGTTTCCTCTTGCGTTTACTTCCCCATTTGCGTTACCGTTCCTGTGTACGCCACCGTGTGCATTACCCTTTGCATTGTCATTTGCACTTGTATTTGTTACTGTTACCATTTGCGTTTCCACTACTGTTTCTGTTTGCGTTTTTGTTTGCATCACTGTGCGCATTGCCATTTGCATTTCCAGCAACCATTGTACCCGTGTACACCCAGCTGGTTAGACCGCACCTGGAGTATAGGGTCCAGTTCTGGAGGCGGTACCTCAGGAAAGATGTATAGAGGTTGGAACGAGTACAAAAGAGAACGACAAAGATTGTCAGGTGACTAGATAAATTGCCATATGAAAGAAGACTGAGAGATCTAGGCATGTACTCACTGGAGCAGAGGAGGGAGAGGGGTGACATGATTGAGACTATTAAATACATCAGTGGCCTAAATAAGGTGCTTGTGGAGAACCTGTTCCAGCTAAAAGTGCGGCCAAGAGTGAGAGGACATGAATTACAACTCAAGGCGGGAAAATTTAGAGGTAATCATAGGAAGTACTTCTTTACTGAGAGGGTGGTGGGAAACAGGAATGGGCTGCCTAGGGAGGTGGTGGGAGACAGGACAGTAGGAGGGTTCAAGAGGACATGAGATAAACACAGAGGCATGCTGAATTGGGTGGTGGAGTCTATATGTAAGACATAAGTGGCCACTTAGGAAACTGGGCAGACTGGATGGGCCTGATGGTCATTTTCTGCCATCATATTTCTATGTTCCTATATTCTTACTATCATGCTTTACTGCTGTCTGCTGTAAATGAAGTATTTGAACCTGTCATATACTACATGTTATCCCCATGTTTGTAAGCACTGTAATGGTGCTTCAATGTGAAAAGCAAACAGTGACTCTGCCGCTGAGAAAATCAGAAACTTATAGACTTTGAAACAAAGACTTTGACGGCAGATAAGGACCACTTGGCCCACCTAGTCTGCCTATTTCCCTACCTAGAGGATAAGCTGCAGATCCTATTTGACCAAAAGCCCATTTCTTCCTACCCCCCACAAAAATTGCCTTATGTCTGTCCCATGCATTCTTGAATTCTCCCACAGTTTTAGACCCCACATCCTCCTCAGGAAGGCTGTTCCATGCATCCACCACCCTGTCTGTAAAAAATACTTCCTCACATTGCCCCTGAGCCATCTCACCTCTACCTTCAAATTGTGTCCCCTTGTCCTTGCAGATCTCTTTTTCTGAAAGATGCTACACTCTTGGACTTTGTTGATTCCACTGAGGTACTTAAATGTTTCTATCATGTCCCTCCTCTCCCTCCTTGCCTCAGGGATATGCATATTAAGCTCCTTTAGTCTCTTCTCATATGGCTTCTGTTGCAGACCCTGCACCATTTCGGTTGCCCTCCTCTGAACTGCCTCCATCCTGTCTATGTCCTTGCAGAGATGGGGTATCCAAAACTGGGTGCAGTACTCCAGAAGGGGTCTCACCAACTGTCTGTACAGAGGAATAACAACTTCCTGTTTTCTGCTGGTGATGCCTCTCCCTATACATCCCAGTATCCCCCCAGCCCTCCCTACTGCCTTCTCACATTGCTTGCCAACCTTAAGGTCATCTGATATGATTACCCCCAGGTCCTTTTCCATTTTTGTTGTTGTTACTACCTCATTGTGTAATCTTCCCCAGGGTTTTTGTTTCCCAGGTGCATTAATTTGCACTTCTTTGCATTGAATCCAAGCTGCCATACTTCTGACCATTCCTCCAACCTTGCCAAGACCCTTCTCATCCTTTCCACGCCTCCTTGTGTATCCAACCTGTTGCAGATCTTTGTGTCATCTGCAAAGAGGCATACTTTTCCTTCCAGTCCCTCTGCACTGTCACTTATAAAGACATTAAAAAGGAATGGACCCAGTACTGAACCCTGCGGTACCCCACTAGTAACCCCTCTTTCTTCAGAGCGGACTCCATTTACAATTACATTCTATGTCCTGTTGTCCAGCCAATGTTTCACCCAGGCTACCACCCTGGGACCCACTCCCAGACTGGTTAATTTGACTATTAATCTTTTGTGTGGGACTGTGTCAAATGCCTTGCTAAAGTCTAGGTAGCCCATGTCCACAGCCCCTCCCTGGTCTACTACTTTAGTCACCCAGTCAAAGAAATCAATTAGATTCATCTGACATGACCTTCCCACTGTGAACCTATGCTGCTTTGGGTCCTGTGCCCCACTGGCCTCTAGGTACTCAACAATTCTTTCCTTCAGAAGTGATTCCATTACTTTCCCTACCACAGAGGTCAAACTAACAGGTCTGTAGTTTCCTGCCTCTGTCTTGCTCCCACTTTTGTGAAGGGGAATCACATCAGCCTTCTTCCAGTCCTCAGGTACCATACCATCCTCCCATGATTTGTTAAAAAGGGTAGTCAGTGGTGTGACTAGTTCTCTGCTTAATTCTTTTAGAATTCTGGGATGAGTTCCATCTGGCCCCATTGCTTTGTCCATCTTCAGTTTTAGGAGTTCTTTCAGAACCCTTTCTTCTGTGAAAGGACTGGGATCAACCCTCCCTCTCCAGAGTGCTTCTGTTAATTGGATTAGGCACCTCCCCCACTTCCTCTTTGTGAATACTGAACAAAAGTATTCATCCAGTATCCCTGCTTTTTCACCTTCACTCTCTGCCCACCCACCATCCATGCTGTTCAGCCTCACTATCCCTCACTTTGTCTTTCTACGCTCCCTGATATACCTATAAAAGGTTTTATCCCCCTTCTTAACTGAGTTGGCTATTTTTTCCTCAGTTTGTGCCTTTGCTCTTCTGACTACCCTCCCACTTCCTTCTGCCTTAACTGGTACAGTTCTCTGTCCTGCTCCTTCTGTGTTTCCTTATACTTCCTAAATGCTGTCTTTTTCTCCCTAACCTTCACCGCCACTTCTTTTGAGAACCATAGTGGCTTTTTCTTTCATTTTGATTTGTTTATTTGCGTCACACAAAGGCTTGTTACCGCTGTGATGGTAGTTCTGATATTTCCCCATTGTTGGTCCACCCCTCCTTCTAGCCTGTTTGCTAGTGCTTTTCTAAGGCACTCTCCCATCTAGCCAAAGACAGCCCTCCTGAAGTCCAGAACCCTAACATTTGTATGGCTTGACTCTGTAGCTGAGTTTATCATGAACCACACTGTTTGGTGGTCACTTGTTCCCAAATGGCTACCCACTTCTAGATCTGAGATCCTCTCACTGTCCCCATTTGAGAGTAGGAGGTCTAAGATTGCTCCCTCATGAGTAGGTTCCAAAACTAGCTGTCTGAGGCATGACACCTGAAGGGCATCAAGAATGGCCCTGCTTTTGGATGTGGCTGCAGCAAAGGTGCTCCTGTTAACATCTGGCATAGTAAGGTCCCCCATCAACGGTATCTCCCCTTTCTCTGCCATCCTAAGTATGCCTTCTATCATATCCTTGTCCATTCCTTCCCCTGACATGGGGTCTGTATACAACCCCTGTGTGGATAGTGGTGCCATTTCCAGTCTCTAAGATGACCCACAATGCCTCCTCTCCTCCCTGTTTACTCTTTTGTTCAGTAGCTTTTATCCCTTCCCTTAACTAGAGAGCAACTCCCTCTCCTCTTCTGCCCTCCCTGTCTCTCCTGTAGGTTGTGTACCCTGGTATGTTAACATCCCAGTCATGGTTCTCTGTATACCATGTTTCTGTAACTGCTACAATATCCAGGCATCCCTCTTCCATCAAGGCCACCAGTTCAGGGAGCTTGTTTCCCAGACTATGGGCATTGGTACTCATTACCCTCCATTTCTTGATGGCCTTACCCCTTTTTTCCCCATCCCTGTCCTTATTGCGTTTGTCACTTTCTCCATTTACCCCTGCACTTCTTCCTATTGACATCTCTATGTTGGCATCTACCTCACTTAGTACCCTGATTTTATTTTGGGGGGGGGGCGCTAGGATTTCCCTGCTCCTTTCCAGTGTCTCCCCCCTTGGCTAGTTTAAATGCTTGCCAATTAAGTATTTAAACCAATCACCTAGGATCCTGGTTCCCCTCCTGGACAGATGCAGACCATCATGCCAGTATAGGCCTGCATCCCTCCAGATGGACCCCCAGTCCCCAATGAAGCAAAATCCCTGAGTGCTGCACCTGTTTTTTAACCACTGATTGAATCCCATGGTGTGGAGCACCCTAGCCTCACCCATGCCATAAACAGGCAGCATCTCTGAGAAGGTTACCATGTGTGCTATTTGTCTAAGGCCCCTCCCCATCTCCACAAACACTTCTTGCACTGCTCTGATCCCTTTCTTAGCCAGGTCAGTTGTTTCTAGGTGGAAAATGACATCCAGCTCCCTCCCCTGTGCAGCTACTCCTGCAATCCTGAAGATTCACTCCCTGTCCCTCCAAGCCATGGCACCAGGCAGGCACCTTACTTCCCTCTCCCCTTCCTTCCCCAGTTCTACCTTCCTAACAATGGAGTCCCCCACCAGGAGTTGTTTTCTTCCCCTATGGGGTCCCATGCCACCCTCCTGTGGGTCTCCATTGTGGAGGTTCCCAGCATCCTCCTTGGTCTCCACTGTGGGTGCCTCCCCAGAGGAACCAAACTTTTCCAGAATGGCATAGAAATTGTGGAGAGGTACAACTGGAGGGATGTGCCTCTTTTCCACCACCCTTACCCTCCCTGAGCCTACTATGGTCCAACCACTCCTCTTTCTTGGCAATCTCTGAGGCAACGGCAGTGACCCTGGTGGTCCCTGGGTGGGACAGGAGATCCCACAAATCCTGGCCAACTCAGCCTGGAGATAAGCAACCTCCTCCCTCAGCCCAGAGAGGTGCCTGCAGATGGGACAACACTGCATCCTTCAGAACATCTCCCGGAAGACTGCTGCTCAACAGCCACTGCACTGCACCACTCCCATCTTGTCTTTTTTCTGGTCCCCTAACTATTGTTTGGAATACTTACTCTTTTCTCTGTTTGTTTATTTTTTTTCTCTCCCTACTTACTTACTTACTGCATCTGTGATCTTTTAGTGCCTGATCTTCCTATTCTGAGACAAGAAGTTCCTATATCTCTCAGTAATCTCCTTACTTGCTCAGAGTCAGACCTCCAGCAGCAGGGGGGGACGGAGAGCTACTCTTGCCCTTCTAGGATGGTGAGTCTTTGGTGGCTCTGTGGTCACTCATTTTCTGCTCCTAAGCAGGAAGTTCCTGTTGTCAGTTAAATCCTGTGCCTATAAAAGTAGAACTTGTTTAGGGTGGAGGGGATGGAAGGAGGGAAATATAGTCCTGGTAGAGAGGTTTTAGTTATACCAGTAGCTCCTTCCTCCTGGTGTTCTCTCTGTTCTCTGGCAAAAGCTATCTAGGGCAGTGTTTAAATCTGGTTTTAACCTGGTTCCTTCTAGCTAAGCCACTCCTCCTACTTTGCAAATCTTTCTACACTTAGTTAATTTCACAGATAACAATTCCCTTCTGACACTTGTGACAAGCACCTAGATAAGTACATAGATAACAGATAACAATTTACTTCAACTGCCTCTGACAAACACACTAACTCTTTTTTTTTTTTGACCAGGCTCCCTCCTCCAGACCTGTGGCCGTGGCTCACTCCTCTTGGAGCCATTGGCCATACTCTGCCTCCTGCCACAGAGAAGATCAGAAACTTGCCCTTGACAGGGCTTCCTCCTCCAACACTGTTGTAACACTGTTTGTAACACCTGCCTTACAACTGTACGTTAATGTTGCTCTTGTAACATAAATGTAAAATGTCTGATTCCCATTATACCCCTTCCCCCCAGGTCACATTGGGAAACAAGCGACTTGTCACTAAGTGTGCCTTCTTGGTGAAACATTTCAATAAATAAATAAATAAAAGCATTCCTAAAAATGGGGAGAGAGTCCAAGTCAAGTAGTGTTATCCTTACTGCTGATGTCACTATGACAAGCATTGGCGAGATTCACAAACAGCATCAGATGGGTGAAAGGTGAAAAACTAATTCAGATTTAAATATTCAGTGCAGTTCCATTTTAGTCACAACACCTATTGATTCGGCAAGCGCACTTATGTATTTCTTTCATTCTGCAGACTGTTGATTTCTGTCTTGCATTTCAATGAGAATTCCAGTCAGCCACAGAATGTTTCCAGAGATGGTCAGCCTCAGTGGAGTGTTTCCTTCCCAAAGTCACGTGTCGGAGCTGTCATCATTAAAGAAGTGAAAGTGCCAGTAAACTACGGTATGTTCCACTCAAGAAGTATATATATGTAACTTTACAGTAGACAGGTTGCACTCTTGAAATTACCCTGCATTCGTGCACCAGGAAATTAGGATGCCAATCAGCAATGACACCGATCTCTGTTTTTGCAGAGGACTATGCACCCCACATGCCCATTTGTGGGGGTTCCGCTCACTCACAACTATGGATTCATACTCCGGGGTTGGGATTGGGGAAGGGGGAGTGGGGTGATGTGTGTGTGTGGGAGGGGGGCTGAGACCGGACCTCGGTGCGAGGTCGGTGAATCCCAGATGTGGCACACTGATTGCTGGACTCCTGAAGTGCCATAAGGAACCACTGCAAGTTAATTTGACAAGACAATATGAGAATAGTGAAGGAATCCAAATTTAAAAATGTTTTTTCACCCTCATGCAATCATACACTATCCATGCTAATTGCCACCATCAAAATGATAGTGTTTGTATGCAATGTCTGCACCACTGAATGGGTGGTGATTAGTGTGTTTTGGCATTGTTCATAAATATCTTCTTCTGTAAGATATTATGTGGTTTAGTTAGGTCAGGCAACTGATGCTCTGCCTCTTTGTGAAATCTTGTAGAAAGTAGTGTACTTGTGGACAGATGGTGTCAGTAGTCCTAATAGATCCATAGACATATGTTGGCAGAAGAATTAACTTCCTGGCCAATCAAGTCTGCCCATTACCTCCCTCTACTTGTCCCAACCCCCTCCAAAACTACCCCAATGTTCCCCATTACAACCCCTTGCTTTTTTTCCAGGCCTTCTTGAAACCCTCCTCTGTACTGACCCTAACCACCTCCTCCGGCAGACAGTTATAGGGCTCAACCACCTTCTCTGTGAAGTAATACTTCCTAACGTTTCCAATAAAACTTACCCCCTTCAATTTTAATCCATGCCCCCTAGTTCTTACTAACATACGCACATACTAATATGCCAGCAGAGTAGGCCCAAAGGTCTATCTGGTCTGCTTAAAGATCAGCACCTGATAAATGCATCCTTCACTGCACTCCCTTCCCTTACCTCCTTCCCCATCAAGTGTTCATCTCCAGGTCTGGCATTACTCAGTTTAATCTTCCCCCATACCTGTCCCAGCCACATTTGAAGCCCACCACCATTTTCAATTCCACCAATTTCTCTGGCAACACATTTCATGGCCCCACCCTCTCAGTGAAGTAACATCTAATCTCAGCCCTTAGCCTCCCTCCCACCAACCTCAGGTGATGCCCTCTGGTGGCCCCTGCCTCCCACAGCTGCAAAATCCTATCTGGGGTGTGCCCTATTTACCCCCTTAAGGTATTTAAAGACATCAATCATATCCTTCTGTCCCTCCTCTCCTCCAGGAAGTACAAGTTAAGCTCCCTCAGTCTCTCCTCATAGGTCTTTTCCCCCAACACCTGTATCACCCTGGTCACCCTCATCTGGACCTTTTCAAGGATTGCAATTTCCTTTACCAAGTGCAGTTGCCAAAACTGCACACAGTATTCAAGGTGTGGTCTAACCAGGCAGTTATACGGAGGGAGATTCACCTCCTGCTTCCTGGAAGTTAACCATCTTGCAATTTTATTTACTTTGGCCACTGCCCTCCTGCACTGTTCAGAGTTATTCATTTTGGCATCCACCACCATCCCAATGTCCTTTTCCCCATCCGTAACCTGCAGTTACTCCCCTCCCAGATAGTATTCTTGAGATGAGTTTCTAAGCCCGAAGTGGAGAACTCTACACTTCTTAGTGTTAAACTTCAGTCTCCAGTTGTGAGACCACCCCTCAAGGGTCTCCAGGTCCTCTTGAATGGCCCTTCTATCCTCTACCCCTTTCACCACCACCCCCAGCTTGGAGTTGTCGGCAAAGAGGCTCATCTCACTCCTGATACCTCTTCCCCACCCCCATTCCATCAAACTTATCCCTCAGCCCAGGATGTGGCACTGAGTTGTACGCCTTGCTGAAGTCTAGAAAGAGGACATCCATCTACCTACCCTGGTCCAGTGCCCTAGTCACCCAATCATAGAACTCTACAAAGTTAGCCTGATATGATCTGCCATGCATAATGCCATTCTGGTGATCATCCAAATGGCCCCCTGTCCCCAGGAACTCATACAGCCTCTCCTTCAGTATGGCTTCCATTATTTTTCCCACCACAGACATCAGGCTGACAGGCCTGTATTTGCCTGGTTCCTCCAGTAGCCCTCCTTTGTGGATGGGCATAACGTGAGCCATCCTCCAATCCTGAGGCACACAACTTCTGTTCCTCACTAGCCTTGGCCAATCTCACCTCCCTGGTCACACTTTTGGATATGTTACCATACTCCTCCTTGTCCTTAACTCCATGCATTCACTTTATCATCTGTAAGCCCCCCTCTTCTCCCTTACCACTTTCTATACCTCCCCAGTCCACCAGCATGATTTCCTTTCTCCCCCAGCCTTGAATCTTACCTTGGTGCAGACCCTATTAGCTTCCAGAAGCACTCTTTTAATAACTACCCATCTGCTGTCTGTGTCCATGCCCTGACAAATCCCCTGTAAATTCTCCCTGAGGATCTCTTCCATTCCCTTGAAGTCTGCACCTCTGAAGTCAATTTCTACTTTTTTAATATGATTTTCCTCTCCCCCAGGATCAGGGAAAACAAACTGTGCATGATCACTCCCTCCCAGAGGGTCCCTGACCTCTAGGCTTCTACCCAGGTTGCAGTCTGATAGGACCACATTCAGGATGCGATAGTTCCTTGTTGGATCCGCCACCAGTTGGCACAGAAATGTATCCTGGAAGATGTCCAGCAGGCGCTGCACCTTGGTTGGCGAGGATGACATAGTTCTCCAATCAGACACCAGTAAGTTAAGGTCCCCCAGCACCACCGTTCTTCCCTCCCCCTGACTATAATACTCCCTGAGATTGTCCTCCAAGCCTTCTTCCAGATCATCCACCTGCAAGGGCGGCCTATATACTACCCCCAACTTTCACCCTCTTATCCCCAGGTGCTTGCAATGTAACCCATACCGCCTCAACTTGTCCCTCGGCCCTCTTCACCCTGCATACATCTATAACATTTCTAATAATGAATGCTCCCCCCTTCCCTACCCACAGTTCTGTCCTTCCTGTACACCAAGTACCCCACCAGTTTGAGGTCCCAGTCATGCCTCGGCATGGCCCACATTTCTGTAACTGCTGCTACGTCCACCTCCCCTTCTATTAAAAAGGCCTGCAGTTCAGAGATCTTATTGTCCATGCTCCTGGCATTCATCAGGATCACTTTCCATCCCTTCTCCCCATGTTCTGACCTGCCCCCTCAACACCCAACCCCCCAGACACTTGCCTGCCCTACACACTATCCCACAGTTGGGCAGTTCTTGTATCTACATTCCCTGAAAATAAGCCCTCACCCCACTCTATTGATCCCCTTCCTATACTTGAATGTTTCGATCATGTTCCTCTCTCCCTTCTTGTCTCCAGGGGATTCAAATCCACCTCCTTCAACCTCTCCTCATATGTCTTCCCACTTAGCCCATGCACCATTTCAGTGTCCCTTCTCTACACCCTTTCCATGCAATCTATATCTTTTCTTATATGTGGCCTCCAGTACTGTACCACATACTCCAGGCCTGTATCTTGGTGATTTAGGTCTATCATCAGCAGAACCTCCTGTTTCTGAGCCATTCTTTGAAACTCCCACAGAATCTGCAAGCCCATTTCCTCACTTTGCGTAGGGGGTCTGTATACCACTCCTAGTCTTAGTGCTGTCCCAGCCTTCCTCTCCAGCATAACCCATTTGCTTTTCTGGTCTCCCTGATATTCCATCCCCTCCATGATCTTTGTTCCCCCCATGCTGTTCAGTGTCACTCCTCCCCCCCCATCATGAATGACCTATACCCTGGGACCATCACCTCCCAGTCATGGTGCTAATTTGCCAAATGTTTCAAAGAACTCAGCATAATAGAGTATGATCATCATTTATTTTTTTTAGGTGTGTACTTTATCAAACATCATATAAACTGTGTCAAGAATATCATATATTATGTTTTTTGCAAAGCATGTCACCTGACCAATTGATGCACAATGTGAAAACCCACAGTTGCTTTTTCACACTGCAGTGGTACTGTACTTGATGACATCCACAAAAATGGTACTGTTCAGATCTCTCTAATAAAAAAAATGTGCACTTACTGAATGTGTTATGTCAAAGTGACAATGTTTTCCCCCTATGTTCAACAATTAGGGTATCTAAGTGAATTAATCACTAAAGTTTTCAGACTGAGAACTGAAAGACCCAGCTACCATATAGTAAAAAATACCTACTGACATGCTATACTCCTGCTCCAACATCTGCAAAGTTTCCAAAGCCCTGCAAAGAACAGCTTCTGGAAGAACATCATACACAGTTCAATAAGACTGAGAATGAAGGTACATGCATGATGTGTATTATGTTTATATTCTCGAAAACACAATACAGTAAACTTAAAAGTAGTGCGACATGGAAACCTGAGAATGATGTAGTCTTTTTCCCAGAGTAAACCATTATGTAGTGTTTAACAACGTATTGCCATGTGTAGAATTACATCACTTTCAATGTGATGTTGCAGTACAGCTTACATACATACATAGATACAGAGATACTGTCAGCAGATAATGACAGCCAGGCCCACCCAGTCTGCCAGTTTAATCTGACAAAGTTTACAGTGAACCTTCCTATCTCTATTAATCCTTTGTTTCCAACCAGTGCATGTTTTAAGCCATGCATCAACCACTCTTTTCTGTAAAAAAAACAATAACATAGCATTTTCCATTATGTGCCCACCACTCAGTATCATGTTGTGTCCTCTTTCCTGGTACTACTATTAATATGGTTAATGTTGCCGCCCTCCACCTTGTTAACACACTTGAGGTACTTGAATGTTTCTATCATGTTACCTATCTCCCTTTGTTGTTCCTGTCGGCCATCAAGTCATCTTTGATTATTACCCCCAAGTCTATATACACATTACTTACTGCTGACAGTCTCTACCCCCCATCCCCACCATCATGTAGCCCACCAAAGGGTTCCTGCTTGCTACATGCATTACTTGGCCTTTTTTTGTTAAATGTAGTAGGAAAACAACTGCAGGGTAACTATGCAAGGGAGTACAGAATATATGATTTTAAATATTGCAGGAGAGCACTTAGATAATCAGGGTTTTTTGACTTACACTTCATGTGTGAAAACAAAGAAAGTAAGTTAAGCAGTACAAGGCATTACAAAGGACGACAGTTTCTCTATGTGTTATGGCTATGTGTAATTTCAATTCAGTTATGCCTTCAGATATTAAGCGTCTATTCATACGTAAGTTGCCTTTTTTTATAGCCACATCAAAAGTAGCAGTAGGGTGCAACAAGGTATACATCATAGTGGGATAATGGCACACTTTTGATTTCTAATACTGTATTTCCTAATACTGCTATGCTCAACTCCTTTATTTCAGACTCTACTAATATGAGAAGTAGTGAAGAACTTGGTGGTGGTGCAAATCTGTATGACAACGAAACCTGAAAAGGGTGACAGAAAATTCAGGGAATTTGCATTTAAATGGTACTTAATCTATTCTTCATGACAGACTCCTTTGAAACAGACATTCTGTTGTTGTTCACACCCAAACATGTGCAAAGATAATTAACGCATCTTAAAAGTACTTATAATGTTGAACTCAGTCACTTAACAGATTCGGGAACACCTTGTGGTTGACAGTTTACAAATTGTACATGTTATATAACATTAGGTGTACAGTTTCTAGTGCATTGTTATGTGTTTACTATTTAGCATAATCAAAGTTTTAAAAATGTCCAAGCCAGATTTTAATGCAGTCCTGATATTGTCCTCTTCTGTGTTCTATAACAGTTTAATAGTCTTTATCATAATTCATAATACTGCTCAGTGCGTCAATATGTATTCCACTAACCTGCCATACATTTCCAAGTCTGTTACTATACATGTCACAAAGGTCAGAATCACAGAACTCTAACGGTTGAAAAAGGACCAAATTGGCCCATCAGTTCTTCCCATTCTCCCCTCATCTAATCATCTCCACTCTTTCGGTTCCTCCCCTCCTTTCTATTCCCAACCTTATGTATCTGTTTGTCTACCCTGATAATTTTCTGCAGCCTTAGCCATCCTTATCTTCTGCTTTGCCACTCTTCTCTTCTCTCTTTAAGCCTCCCTGTCCTCTCTCCTCTGTATCAGATTATATTATCTGTATGCTTTTTTTCCCTCTCTCAGTCTGCCTCTGCCACCTCCCTTGTAAAACTGAATGGTCTCTTCTTTTTTTTTTTTTTGTACTATGTCACTGTTTTAATGCAAATTTCAGTGTCTTTCAAGATCTATGCTTTGAAAGTTCCCAGTAGCTCCCTCTGTAGTTCATCTAGGATCCACCTGCTACTGTCAGGAAGACAGCATTGTCATTGTCAGCATCTTAAATTATAGCTACTGTATGGTATTGCATATACACATGTCAGATGTCCTCACATGTCCCCTGAAATGTGTAAGCATAAATGGTGGAGGCACAAGGGGGAAATGAATAATATATTTGACTGACTTCGTGTCTCATGGTATGCATCCCTCACATTCTTCAAATGTGTGGTAGCCATGAAGCAGTACTGAGGAGCTATACAAGCAGTACTGAGGAGCTATACAAGACACTAGTGAGCCCCCACCTGGAGTACAGTGTACAGTTCTGGAGACCATACCTACGTAAGGACATAGACAGGGTAGAGAAGGTTCAGAGGAGGGCAACAAAGATGGTGCATGGATTGCATCACAAGTCCTATGAAGAGAGGTTGAAGGAGCTGAACATGTACTCCCTGGAGGAGAGGAGGGAGAGAGGGGATATGATAGAGACATACAAGTATCTTACAGGGAGGAACAGGGTGCAGGAAAACACTATTTTAAGCGAAAAAGATGTTCCAGGACTAGAGGGCAAGGGATGAAGTTGGAGGGAGGATGATTCAGAGGAAACGTGAGAAAGAATTTCTTCACAGAACGGGTGGTGGACAAGTGGAACACCCTACCAGAGGAAGTGGTGGGGGCTGAAACAATCACGGGATTTAAGAATGCATGGGATAGACATAAAGGAATTCTGGAGGTCAGGGGTAAGGGGCAACAGACTTCTAGAAAACAAACTGAACTTACAAGCTCAAATGGGCAGACTGGGTCGGCCATAGGCCCTTATCTGCCGACACTGTCTATGTATCAACGTATGTATCTATGTGTGTACCTGAACATTTACATTTACAAAGACAGCATCTGTGAAAGGACTTCCACTGCTTTGTCTTCACTTATCAAGAATGGTTCATGTTTTACCTTGACATTTAGACTCATGAAGATGTTTCTGTTTGTTGCCCTCTCAGTTCACTTCTTCATCTCTCTCCATGGGTGTATAATGACATACTCCATGAAATCATTGTTGTACAGTACTATTTGTGTGTGGGGGGGATTGAGAGGAGGTAAGGGAGGTGGCTAAAAACAAGGCTCTGCAATGTGACCTTGAAGAACGATAGCCACACCATGCCAGACATTCCTTTCTGTAATTTCATACATTACGGCATGGATATTCAAACTGCGCCATTCTGTGGGGCAAGCCCTTGCGCTGCTCAAAAAAGTTACGCAGGGGTGTGGCCAGAGCGATATTCAGCGGAGTTGCGCTATTGAGCAACTCCTTTGAATATCACCCCCTAGCCACAGCCACTGTGCATGGCACAGTGGAACTTGCGCCACCGCAAGTGGTCAGAGTGGAGCATTCAGATGCTGTGGTGCAAGTTCCATTATGCCATGCGAAAATCTGCTGTATTCAAAAGGTGACATGCGAATGGGGCCATAATTTATGCAAGGCACATGGGGGGCTATTTGCATCTAATTATGGCTCCATTTGCATGCCATTAGCATGCAGGTGCACTGATCCCCGATGACTTGTGCCTGGCGCCCTGCCAGGCAGCAGCCGTCGGGAACCGACGCCCCCTGCAGCCCAATCGTGGGCATAAAGTAATTCAACCCCCTATCGCTGCAGCCCGATCGTGGGCATAAAGAATTCTACCCCCACCCTCCGACTAGCCCGCTCACGGGCATAACGTAAGATTAAACCCCCGACTAAGCTGATCGCGGGCATAACCAGTTAAACCCCTCTTGACTAGCCCAATCGTGGGCATAACGTAATGTAAACCCCCACCAGCCCGATCGCAGGCATAATGTAGTTCAACCCCCAAAGATGAATATCTCTGGTGGTCCAGTGGACTGTGAAACCCTTATCGTGGGCATAAGGTCAAACCCACCCCAAAGTCCAATATCCCTGGTGATCTAGTGGCCCTCCCACCCCACCCACCCATGGAGCCCCACCACCCCGCCCCTCCCAACAGCTGGCAGGCGGCAGCACCACCTGCCTGCTTCCCTGCTGCCCGCCAACTGACAGCTTGGTAGGGCTGCACGCCCGACTGTTCAGAGCAAAGCCAATGGGCATGCAGCCCACTGTACAAGGCAGTCCAGATATGTGAATGAATGAATTCATTCCCATATCTGGACTGCCTTATGTTATGAACTACACACCATTGGCTCTTGCTCTGAACCAATCGGGCGTGCAGCCCTACCGAGCTGTCTGTTGGTGGGTGGCTGGGCTGGCAGGCGGGTGGGGTGCTGTCATCCCCCGGCTGACGGGGGAGCGGGTGGTGGGCTCTGTGGGTGGAGTGGGAGCCACTAGATCACCTGGAATATTGGACTTGGGGGTGGGTTTGACCTTATGCTCAATGATCGGGCTTCATGGTCCACTGACCACCAGGGATATTGGTCTTGGGGGAAGGTTGAATCAATGCTATGCCCGCACTGGCTAGTGGGGGTTACATTACATTGGCGCCCGCGATTGGCCAGTCGGGGGTTAATCTCACGTTATGCCCATGATTGGGCTAGTCGGGTGGGGAATAGAATTACTTTATGCCTGCGATCGGGCTGCTGTGGGGAATACTCTGCTGCCCACGATCGGGCTATGGGGGGGTTACTATTATGCCCACGATCGGGCTGCAGGGGAGTACCGGGAACAAGTGGAGGGCCACCCACAGGTGGCAGCTGCTGTGTTGCACCCTGTAATGTGGCAGCTCACCTGTGGGTGGCCCTCGACTTGATCCTTTTTTTTTTGGCTCAAAGTTGTTCAGGCACAGGTAGGGGGTTGCACCTGCATAACTCTGCATCGCCCGGCTGAATATCGGGCTGTGCAGTTTATGCATGATTCCTCCCCCTTCGGTTGAGCATGCCTTCATTAGCATTGCACTGTTGCTCAGCATGTTTTTGGTGGTGCAACTGCCTCCTGCTGAATATCGCAGAATGGCAGAATTTCGGACTTGTGCGAGCGCAACCCTATTGCGCTTGGCTCAACTCTTTTGAATATCCAGGCCTACATGTATAAATTGAAGGAGTCCACTGATATTAGATTTGCATCCTAGGAACAATTCAGTTCAAAATAAAGTAAGGTGTTTCTGAGTGCATGAATAGGGGCAACAAACCTTTCAATGGTGTCCACATAGTGTGGTTGTATAGCCATATTGTGCAACAAACATACAAAGTGAGTACAAATTATTATTGACTGGTGACTTCCTGTCTCCAATCACTTTTCAGTTATTGAGTCCATGTATTGCATCCAACCAAATAATAAATTTGATCTGTTTGCAAATCAAATGAGAACTTTCTAAACCACATGTCTAAGGAAAGTCAGAAAGCACATAAATGTACTATATATCTTAGAGATCTTAATTGAGTTTTCTATATGACTTTAATAAATATTGCTAAGTGCACAGTTTATTTGTTTGTGTCCTCCAGTTTTACATGTGCCATCCCTTCATTTTGTGTGGTGTTCTGTTCATTGTTAACATTTAATAAATTTATACTACTTGTCATTTTGTTGACATAAAACATTCAACCATTTAAAATACAAATATATGTGTCAGTATTGTATTATCACTTTTCATAGAAATTACCACCAGTTGAGTAAATGTTGCTTTTTATGATGTGTAGAACAGGCAATGCTGTGAGTTTATGTGTGACAGCAGCTTTCTAATGTTGATAGACCAAATGGCCTGCTGTTCCAATGTGTTGTCAAGTTTTATGTGGGTAATGTGATGGAGTCATGCCACCCATATGGTACATATTTGTACATATTACACCAACCCACAACAACCAGTTCTCAGAAAATTAGCAACAAGCCAAAAATAGGCATGTATGCCCATGTAAATAATAACGTGTGTGCCTCCATACACAGATACCTCTGTGAACTCATCGCTACTTTTACATGTCAAGTAGCAAGTTTCACTACTTCCGGTTTCAATAAAATCTACTCAAGGCAGACATGCCCTTCAATATGACTACCCATACATTTTTTGCTGCAGAGTGAAAGACACATTGCTGTTCTGCATGGAGCTTCAACTATTGCAAAATGATGTAACCCATACAGCAAATGTCATGTTATTACCCATCTCCATAATGTGTTATAACTGTATTCATGAACCTCTGACTACAAATGGTAAGAATGACAGACATTGAAATAACAATTTTTAATATACATTGTAACTAGAAGTTCTTCACATTCTATGCTTCACTGATGTTGGAGTGAATGAATGTGTAGTCTATTATGACATAATGAAGGTCAACCAAAGAAGTGATGTAATGAACCCTGATTTAACATCTGATCTGAGTGACATCATGCACTCACACTTCATCACCACTTTAAATCTGTACTCCGGTCCCAGTGTTTTAGGTATGGTATCAATTCCAATGCTGCAGAAGGCATCACCACCTTCTTACCCACAGGTGTGATCTCAATTACCAGAATTACTGGGGCAATGAAGATGTTAAATGACCTTTGTAGGACAAGGAAATGTATTGGTGCCTATGCTACACTCTGCCATCGATAGGGAGGCATCACCCAGAATGAACTAACAGATGTGAAGTAGCCTGCTGTCACCATGCACTGTGTCAGGACTGTCTCCAATACTGTATATTTAGCCCTATGGGAAATGCAAATGTGAGGACACACTACCTTGATCTGATGAAAAAATGTAATTATATGCCAAGACAAAATGTTGCACAACACATGAGGATCGCTCATTTCACTGTTACACATTTAATATGCAGAAGGAGCTATTGAAATATATGTGATTATAAAAACAAACTTTAATTTCAAACATTAACCTTCTACACATCTTCACAACAGCAGTGTATGCAGACTATTTTTTTAATTCAAATCACAACATTAATCAAGTGTCAGATGCAACACTGTGGAATAATCGCTGCAAAGAGTACACGGGAGGGGGTCCTAACTGATAATTTTATAGGGAGCTTATAGAGGCAAGAGTTGGGGCAGCATCACAGTAGTGGGGCACTGGATTAGGACACTGTTGTACAATAACACATAAAGAAAAAAAAATCAGCAAAGAGGTTATAGCACCAATTTAAAAAAGATGGCCTACATAGTAAGTGCCACCAACAAGAAAAAGAATTACTGAAGAAATGTTTTTTAACTACTATTAGGGAATGAGGAAATGATGTGACCACAGTGATGTCAGTAATAATCATTGAGATGGGTGATTTTGGGATGATGTGTGCTCTGCAACCATTTCTTCAACAAGAGAGTCACACATTCAGGCAGTGGAGAGGCCAAAAGGATATGGAACTTCTGTTAATGGTAGTTTCCATATTACAGAAAAAAAACATTTGTATGCAGGAGATGTGATGGAAAGGGAGGAAAAATGTGTGCTTAGAAACAAAACACTTTCGAATGGGGTGAGGGTACAGAGTAACGCCACTGCAGTAGAGAGTTGGGGGAGCATCATATCAGTAACCATCTAATTGAAAAACAAAATAACAGGGCTGTGGATGAGTCAGGGTTAGAAATAACACAGGAAGGTTTTAGGGAGTTGTGAAGTGATAGTGGGCAGGTGGAAAGCTCTGGGAACTTCACAGACATAATGCTTGTACAAGACAATGGGTGGGGTTGGGTCATGAACATTCACAACAAGGAGGGCAACTCATCTGGTTATCTGATGGAGACAGAATTATCTCAAACATCATTGGGGACTGGGTAATCAGGTGATGGAATATGGATATGTCCAAGTATGTCAATAAACAGATGTACGTACTGTCAAGCATTTAAAATTTGGTGGGTGATGGTGGGACTTGGCTGGTAAAAAGTATGAGGAAGATTCAAACTGATGACCAACTGAGGAAAGTGAACAGTGATCAGAGGACAGCATGGATGACAATACTGTTATGAAATCACTAGAGGTAAGTAAATTCATAGAGGTGTGAGCAACGAATGTCAGGATTAAGTGAGTTACAATATGTAAGGATAAGCATAGCAGGCTGTCAGGCAAAAAATGAGAATGAAACCAGGATAAAAATCAGCTTATGAAAATCCATGACTACTACTTCCTAAAGGCCTGGAATTAAAATCAATGGTCAGACAAATTAAAATGGAGATGGTAGCACTACTGAGAAGTTTGTTACTGTAATCAGTACATAAAGGACTACTGCAAACGAAGGATAAACTTCACTGGACAATAATCAAGATAAGGAAAGTTAGTTATGGCCAAGACTAGTGGTTACAGTGTTACATGTACAAATTATGTCATAGGGTCACTGTAATTCCCAGTGTTATCATTCAAAGAATGTCTCCTCCCTCCAAAAAAAAAAAAATCTCCATTGAGATAATTGCAACTGTCAAGCAAAGTCATTGATGTATTACAGGTGAAAACATTTTAACTGTCAAACACAGAATCAGAACACGCCATTATTCAACATTCAGAACTAATGGCATATTGAATTATAACATGCAGGTATTGCTTGAGGCATAACAACAGCATTTGAGGAGTGGAATGACCATCACAGTATCACATCACATGCATCTCCATAGCAGTTTACCTAGGATCTGAAAGAAATGAAAGCAGAATGTAAATATGCAATATATTACATAATCGTTACAGTTAAATTTATAACAATCTTAATTTACTATCTTTCATCCATTTTGCTAGTCTCATTACCACTTCTGCATTTACTCGGATTTAACTAATTTTTTTTTTTATTTAAATGATTTTTATCTCCTTCCCACTCCATCCTGGTTGCCCTATCCTTCAGACAAACAATCCATCTTGTTTCCACTTCTAGTGCTCCCTCCAGATGCTGTGCAATGTCCCTTATCACTCCTACTCCCTGACCAAACTGATGTACCCCTTTGGGGGTGGGGGTGTCCTCATATGGTCATGGCTGGAAGGGCAGACTAGTGCACACAAAGGCACAATATGACAACCTCTCCTGGGAGATGTGAGGGTACAGCTTGGGGTTATCATGGGCTTCACGGCAGTGGACAGGTGAGCTGCCATAATCTTGTTGGACAGACAGACTATTTTTTCAGTTTAACAATTTTATTATTTGCTAGACACACACACGTCTCAGGATGATAAGTCAGAACCAAGCCAGACCACAACCATTAGAGAGACCAGGATAACATAAATAGATGAAACATTACATTACATTACACACAGATGTCCATTGATAATGGCCATAGTAATGCATAGCAGGACATAACAGCCACCTGATAAAACAAACTTAATGAAGGATCAGCCTGAGTACTCTGCGCCTCAAGGGCATACAATACTTAATACAATTAATAACAAGCATAGCCAGGATAAGGTGAGTACACCTGCTGGGTCAGATCCATAGCATATATTAGCATGTGTGTGTGCCTAAGAAGGACCATGCGACCATATCAACGATATACAAATAGGCAATCTTCACTAGACAGAGGACAAATATAAGGGGAAGTCTGGGGTCAAGAGAAGAAGGGGGGCACCACCTCCATGAAAGTTAGCAGCCTAAACCAGTAGTACTTGCAAGCTATGGGGCAGTTCGAATGGGGACATTGTGGCAAAATTTGGATTGCAGGAACGGTTGCCAGCATTTCTCAAATTGGGCTATAGAGCCAGCCGCTAAGCTGGAGATCCTTTCAAACATAGCACCCTGGGCTAGTGCCAGCAAAAAGTCTTGAAAGGATGGTGTTGCTGAGGATTTCCATTTTAGTAAGATGAGTCGTTTGGCCACCGCCCCCACTGCAGTGACCCATAGGGCCCCAGGGTTGCATTTGGATACATTCGGCTGTGCACATCCAAGAAGTAAAAGGGGTGGATCTGGGTTAATGTCTGGGAAAATTTGCTGGCATATACTCCTAACCAATGTCCAAAAGGGATGCAGGTTAGGGCAGTCCCAGAGAACATGAAACAAATGTGCCCCATCCTTGCCACATCTCCAACAAATATCCTTTGACAGGGGGCCCATCTTCTGGAGTTTAGTTGGATCCCTATAATACCTGTGACTGGTCTTATTCATAATAAGATGGGTGTGCCCATCTCGACAGGCCTTATGTGCTCTGAACCAGCTGTGCTGCCATTGCCAGTCAGAGATTGAGACCTGGAGATCCCTTTCCCATTGCGCTTTGGCCCGCTGCGTAGGGTCAACAGTAGCATCCCTAAGAGCCGAATAGAGCAAACTGGCCCTACCTTACATTTCTTCCCCCAGACAGCTAACGGGTGAGGTAGGTGCTGCCCCCCTCCATCTCATGGAGCACTAGGCAAGTGAAGAATAGCATCCCTAATCTGCAAGTATCTCCAGAAGTGAGACTGGGGGAGGCCAAATATTTCTTTCAGTGATTCGAAAGTATCTAATGTGTCAGTATTGGGGAGCAACAGATCCTGGATCTTAGAAATGCCTTTGGCCTCCCAGTATTTCCAGTATATTGGGGACTTCCCTATCTGTAGAGCTGGATTATTCCACAGGGGCATATGTCTCCACGGGGTTGGGTCTTGCCCTAAAACTGAGAAAGCTTGTTTCCAATACAGAATAGAGACCTGCATGGGAGGGGAGAGAACATGGGATAACTTCTTCTTGCTATAGAGCACCACCGCTGGTGAAGGAGCCTGGGCCAGTGATGCCTCTAGGGGGAGCCAAGTTGGAGAGGTCAGACCAATCCTAGCAAACCATCTGATAGTTTGAGAGTTAATGAAGGCCATGTGGTATCTCTGAAACCAGGGAAGGCCCCATCCACCTATACTCCAATGTTGGTGGAGCTTGAGTTTACTGAACTGGGGCAGGGCCCCTTCCCATAGGAAATTACCCACTAATGCGTCTAGTTTCTGAAACCATCTTTGAGGGATAGCCATGGGTAGATGAGCTAATAGATACAATATCCTGGGGGCAGCCATCATTTTGATGGAGTCAATCTTACCCGCTAATGACAGTCTTAAAGCCTTCCACCCACCCATGCCCTGTTTAAGGGAATCTAATCAAGCCGCAAAATTAGCAGAGAGCATTTTCCCTATATTGAAATGAAGGATAATACCCAAATATTTTATGCCATTAGGGGACCAGTGGAGGCCTCTATTTATGAAGTCATTCCCAGGGGTCTTGGAGTTAAATGGAAGCACCTAAGTTTTGGAGTGATTGATCTTAAGCCCTGATACCTCGGCAAAGGTAGCCAAAATCTCAAGGATACTGTCAATCACCCCAGAAGAGGACTCTGTGGTGATAAGCAGGTCATCCACATATAAAAATGTTTTGAAGGTGTTATTACCCACTCTTAGCCCGGGGATATTAGATGATTCTCTAAGAGCAATGGTCAGTGACTCAATGGCCAGGACAAAAAGAAGAGGGAAAAGGGGGCACCCCTGCCTGGTTCCTTTTTGTAGGGGGAAGGACGGAGACATAACCCCATTTCTTAAGACCGAGGCCGTAGGGGAGGAATATAACAGTTTTACCCAGGAGATAAAACAGGGCCCGAAACCCATTTTGGAGAGAGTGAGGAACAAAAAGGGCCACTGAACAGAATCAAATGCCTTTTCAAAATCAATTGCCAAGGCTACGGAGGGTTTGCTAGATAGTGTGGTATAGTGTAAAAGTGACAACAGCGTTCTATGATGATCCAATCCCAGACACCCTTGAATAAAGCCTGCTTGGGCAGGATGGATCAGATCAACCATGAGACGCTCTAGCCTACTAGCAAGAAGCCTAGCCAGAATTTTAGCATCCGCATTAATGAGGAAAATAGGACGGTAGCTACATGGCAGAAGAGGGTCCTTCCCCTTTTTCGGTAGCACTGTAATAGTACAGTAGCCTACCTCAGGGAGGGGGGAGAAGGCCAACCTGTAGTGAATGTCAGAACATCCTATCAAGTATGGGGCCAGATTAGTTCCCTTTATTTTGTAAAAATCGATAGGGAGGCCATCCTTCCCTGGGGCTTTTTGAGAGTTTAGGGATGAAATGGCCTGTTCCGCCTCTGCCTCAGTGATAGGCGCCTCCCATAGTTTTGCATCAGAAACCATTAGGCGGGGAATAGGGAGTTCCCCCCCAAATGCTTGAATACTCAAGGGGTCGGGAGGGTGAGGAACCGAATACAGTGCCTCATAGAACTGGGCCATGATCTTACTTATCCCATTAGGAGAGTGGGTTGAGACCTCGCACATGACTTTCAGGGCATGGATGGTACGGGATGCCTGTTGTTGCTTAAGTCAATAAGCCAGATGTTTACTAGCTTCCCCTCCTTCCCAGTAAGAATGACGCAGCCGTCTAAGATTTAATTTTGCTTGTCAGGTCAGGTGGGCATTTAAAGAAATCCTGGTACTAGTCAACTGAGCTAATAAGGACTGAGAGGGGATTGAAGACTTATACTGGGCTTCCAGAGTGGCTAACCGCTTTTCTAGAGCCCTTTGGTCGGCTTAGCGCCGCCTCCATCTAGCAGAGGCATAAGTAATAATTTTACTTCGAATAGTGGCCTTAAAGGCCTCCCAAAGCGTTGAATCATTCACTTCCCCATTGTCATTGATTTCCCAATATTCTTGCACCACAGACCCCAGCCAATGAGAAAAATCAGCATCCTTAAGTAACAGGGGATCCAACTGCCATATGGAAGTAGGGGTGGGGTCGGAGCCCAATTGAATCCCTAACTCTATAGGTACATGGTCTGAGACATAAATGGAGTGCATAACAGTGCTGGTTACCTTCTCATAGAGGCCAGATGAAAGAAGCCAGAAATCAATTCTGCTAGAAGAGCCATGAGCTTGAGAATAGCAGGAGTAATCATAGACACCTGGGTGCATAATTCTCCAGGCATCCAGCAAAGCATGCTCTGACATTAATGTCTGGACCGTTTTGAGTGCTTGTCTATGAGGTTCAGGGGTTTTGTTGCTTCTATCCATATAAAAATCTAAAACTAAATTAAAGTCTCCACCCATAACTATGGGAGCATTGGCTGCATTAAAATCAGTAAGGGCCTGGTTAAAAGTAAAAAAAAACCTGAGGGCAATCCTGATTGGGGGCATAGAGATTAGCAAGAATCAAGGGACCCTCTGGGGTCTCTATCTCTGCCAAAATCCATCTTCCCTCCTTGTCCTGTTTGTGTCGCTTCACTTTCCACACCAGGCTCTTGTGAAGTAAAATAGAAACTCCCCTTTTATGGGCCTTTGTTGCGCTATGAAGCTCCGTGACAACCCATTCCCGACTGAGCTTCATGGCCTCACATGAGGACATCCTTGTCTCCTGGAGAAACACCACCATAGCTGCAGCTTCTTTAAATGGAGCAATACTTTTTTACGCTTAACTGGTGAGTTGAGCCCCCTCACAATCCAAGAGACAAGTCTCGTCCCCATGTGACCAATAGCTGAGAGAGGATATAAGGGGAAGCCCCACCCAGGTACACTGTGCCCAGTAGACCCAGACTCCCTATCTAATCCCATAATAACATATATGACTCTAGATTTCAGATTTCCATAATAGAACACAGAACAACACTGAACAGCAGTATATCCAAGGGCAGAAATTGCCCCTAACAAGTAGAAATACAAACTATTTCTAAATACCCAAAAAACACCCAAACCCTGAGCCCGCCCCCACCCGCTACCCAGACCCAAAAACAGTGCCATTCCAGACCAGCAACCGCTGAACGTACCGACCAACCAGAGGCCCAGATACCAGATACCAGCGGAGGTCACTGGGGGTAGTGTAGCCATAGACTACACTCAATAGGAGGACTCTCTAACTCCAATATCACCCACCCCAACCCCCTATCATTAATTGAGTACTTCTACCCACATTGTCATTGCAGGAGAGAGAAAAAAAAAACAGCATCCTGCACATGGGGCTAGGCAGCAAGATAGTCAGTAGTAGCATCCTTTAGTCCACACATAAATCCATGTAATCCAACTATGGAGGAGTGTGCTCGAGCCGTCCTAGTAAAACCCCTCAAGTCCTTGATCCGAATAAACCAAGTTACAGTAGTTGCTGAGTGTATTCCCCTTTAGTCCAAATTCAATTAGCGCCCACAGGGGGGAAGGGAACAAGGGGAAATGCCTTGGTAGCAACCCTTATACAAAGGGGGGCATCACGGGGAGCATATACCAGCCCAAAAGAAGGGCAGCAGCAAAGTATACTGGGAGAACATCAGCCCACGGCCACCTTAACTGGGACCGCATCCTCCATCGGTTTTAACTCCTGCCGATTACTCAAACTGTGTGGAGCATCCCCGGAGGGGTCTTGAACCTCTGACCTGGTAATGTTCCTGGCACCTTTAGACCCAGTATCCCTAGAGGGAGAAGATCTGGGAGGCAAGGGGGGGATAGCCAGGGAGCCTTCAGTTGGTAGATCCATCAATGCCTGGTATTTATTATTACTCATGTCTGGCTTGTCTGTGAAGCAGATGAATCCAAGCTTCCACTGTGGCTCCTGGACCGGAGACTAGGAGTTTTATCAACATGTAGCCCCTCCAGCCTTTGTTGTCTCCTTTTTCTTCATTTACTGTTGCCGCCCGAGGGTTTGGGTGGAGATGGGCGGTTAGGGGTGCACTGGGTCCCAGGGGGGTTCTGGATATTGTGGTCAGTTCCCTGCGGTGTTACCTCCATTGCTGTAGACCTGTTATGGAAAGCCTATGGGCCAGAAGGTTCACGTAGACAGCCCCAGGACAATTTAGGGGCTTGCTCTGAAAGGAAATTCTCTGCAGTGGTGGGGTTATCAAAAATTCTGGGAGCCCCATTATAGATAATCTTGAGTGAAGCTGGGTATCTCAAGGAATACTCTAGTCCCAATTCTGCACAGGCTGTAAGGGTGGCTGTGAAGGCCCGACACCTGTTAGTAACCTCTTGAGAATAATCTGCAAATATCTGTATTTTGTGCCCTTTCCATTGTAAATCCTTTTTAGTACATGCCAGCCTAGTAATCAACTCCAGGTCTTGAAAATGCAAGAAGCATGCCAGGATTGTGCGTGGGCGAGCCCCAGCTTCAGGGCGAGGTGCCAGAGTTCTATGGGCCTTATCAATTTCTATTGGGGCCTTACCTAGCCAGTCCAGCAAGTCAGGCAATTCTTTTTGCAGGAAGCTGATTGTGTCAGTACCCTCACACCCCTCTGGGAAGCCCACTAGCCGCAAATTATTCTGGCGGCTCTGATTCTCCAAGTCCTCCACCCTGCCCCATAATACTTGGATAAGGCGCTCTTGTTCTTGGAGCCGGGAGCTTGCTTTGTGCCATCCATCCTCCGCTTCTGCCAATCTATGCTTGGTGATGCACACCCGCTGGGCCAGATCAATAATGTCAGCAGAATTTTGTTTAGCTGCCACATCAAGTTTGTCCATTTGCTGTAAAATCTCAGAAAACATTTGGCGGATTTCAGGCATATTGCCTTGCTGCTGGTTGAGCTCTGAGACTGACTTCATCCTATCGAACAGTAGGCCCTGCTACCCGAACCCCGCACAACAAAGGGTAGTAACCACAATACAGGTCAGCTGAGGCCAAAAAAAAACAACGGATCTCACAGTGCATAAGCTACCCGAGCGTAAATACAAATGTATTCACATCGTTTTAGGTAGAAGAACTACAGATAACAGAGGGATTTTTAGGGGTTAGGCAGGAGCTCAGAGCTGAAGCATCCATTCGGCTCAGGTGGTAGCCACAGACAGACTATTTTAATGTTTTCTATCTATCCACTACCCAACTTGACCAATCAGGGATGTGCTGGGGTGAAGACGTGTGGTGGTGCATCCAGACCACACACCATCAGGTACATTTCCAATCTACCACCGGACTCTCAGGTCTGCCCCGGAGGAAAGCATACAATTGTTAGATGGGTCAGGAGCTGGTTGCAGGATAGACAGCAGAAGACAATAGTGATGGGTGAGGTATCTGAGCTCAGTGGGGTATGGTAACAAGGGGGGTCCCACAGGGCTCCATTCTGGGACCAGTGCTGTTCAGTGTCTTCATTGCCAACATGACATCACAGACAACATAAAGATTAAGATCAATCTCTTTGCCTATGACACCAAAATCTGTGTGGGGATTGATGGAGGAAAAGGAGTCACAGTACTCCAGGATGATTTGGCAGAACTGAAGGAATGGTCAAACACATGGCAACTTGGGTTTAATGCCAATAAGTGCAAATTCATGTACTTGGGAGACAGAAACCATGGAAATAGTTACTAGTTGGGATGAGTACAGTTATCCAGGTCAGAGGAGGAAAGGGATCAGGGTGTGCTAGTGACATGGCAAATGAACAACTCAGCCCAGTGCCGGAAGACAGCAGCAAAGGCCAACAGAATGCTGGGGTGCATCGCAAAGGAAAGTTACCTCTATGGGATGGGAAGTCATCCTTCACCTGTAAAGATCCCTGGGGAGGCCACACATGGAGTACTACATACAGTACCGGCACCCCTACTTGAAGAAAGGACATCAATCTCTTAGAAGGGGTACAGCGCTGAGCAATAAAACTTGATCTTGGGATTGGGAGATAAACTTTTTTGAGGAGAGTCTGAGAGAGCTCAATATGTATTCCACGGAGGATAGAAGGGAGAGAGGGGCTAAGGTTGGGACCTTCGAAGTTCCTGAATGATATGAAAAGAATGAGCACCGAAATTATTTTCAAATTGAAATGTGAAAGGGAACAAGGGGACGCAGTCTGAAGTTAGCAGGAAGCAAATTCAGGAGGGAAATAATGAGGCACTATTTCACCAAAGGGTGGTGGCAGGGTAGAATGTGCTGCCATTGTAGGGGATATCACTGTGATGGTGGGCATCTTCAAAAGGAGGTGTGACAGGTTCAGAGTTAGGGTTCAAACCATGAGCGGTCAGGTGGTGGAAGATACATGGGCAGACTCAATGGGGCAGAGGCAAGGAGAGGAGGGGCAGCTGCAGTATGAAAGACTGAAGTTCTGCACACTCTAGCAGACTAGGCAGACGGTTTGACCTGTATCAGCTGGCAATTTAGCATGTTTGTATGTCTTTCATCACTTCCTGTCAGTCTGCTCCTTGTACCCAAGGTTTGGGCACAAATTCGGGTCATCAGTGTGCTGAGTGAACCACTATCACTCAACGTCATACACCCGGCACCAACACTTTTAATGTATTGCTTCTCAGGGTTGTGTCAACATGATGTGATTTCTTTTCTTCATTCTGGAAAGTAGCCAGTGTTGGGAAGTTAATTGTTTCACATGCTTCCTACAACCATTAACACCCAACCTCCCAAAAATCCACCTATATCAAAATTTGTACAGGCATTACAGGATGTGGAGTCCAACATGATCCCCCCTCCCACCCACCACAACAAACACACATATAATACATATGGATGTAGATAACATCACCTATATGGTACTGTAAGAGACAAGTTGTCACCTGAACCCTGATGAGTCTAAAACCATCTTCTTTATGATTTTCTTTCAGCAACTTTTATAATATCATACTGTGAAAAGCATTATCATGAACCCTGATATATGTAGATAACACAAACAAAACTGATGATGACAGTTTTACCTAAATCAGATAACATCAGTTGACCTCAACAGCTTACTATACTGTCAAAGCATTGTGCATAGAAATGGTCATCTTTCTATTAGTTCTGTTTTAGAACCCTAGCCATTGATAATCTGCCATTCCACACTGCAAGCCCTGTCCTAGAGCATTCACAGCCACCCTATCTGGGTCACACTCAGCATTGGCCATTAAAGCAGGACCAAAGTAGGAGGACCCAACCACCCATCAGACAACAGGATACGACCCGGGAGTGCTTCTGTGCTGGTGCAATGCCATGTTTAGCCCCTAGGACAGCACCATGGGGAGGAAGACTGTCACACCTACATAAGTCAGGATACGCCCCAATGGTGACATGGGAAAAGAAGCAAGACTGATAACACCATGAGGGCACCATCCAACCAAGTCAAGATTGTTTTAGAAAGATATGTTGAGAGATGATGTGCAATGACATCAGGATGTGAACAACAACATCTGTCCCTACTGCCAACTAAGTAGGCACCGCTCGCCACGTGCACCCCTTGCCTCATCCATGGGTTTTATTGTGCAATGGACAAACAATTCGCCAGTCCTAACTGAAGGAAGAGTAGAGTCCCAGTGACATTTGACTCTCTTCCCCTATGGCATGCCTTTCAATGTCCAAGTCTGTTCCAGAACCTGTGCCACCAATGCTGCAAGCGGAACCCCAACTACTGATCAAGGGGACCGGCAGTGCACATAATACAGTACATTTGAAATAAACTCATGTTACCATTTAAATCATGTCACATACATCTAATGAAATTTGAGTAAATTCCACTACAAAACATGAGTAAACACCCAAAGCATATGACACCAACCCACATGCAACTCATGGTTTGACCTGATTTTGCCTATAATGACATAAATTCAAGCGATTGAGTCACAACCTTGCAGTGGATGGTTACCCATCTGCTAATACACAAATGTCACGCATGCAATGAACATCCAACGTAGACCTATCACTTGTTACGTAGTTATACAATAATTACTTATGTCTGCTGAAGCTGAGTATCGTAGAATCCTGTACAGAAGGGAAACAATTAAGTATAGCTATCACAGCACCGGAAGGTAAGACTTTACGATTCTTTTGTCCAATTTCTGCCATACCCAACAGACAAACCATCTACAGGCCATGTACCTCATCAATCTGTAACATAAAGATATTACATATGTTCAAACACAATGCCATATGATGTATCTGGCCACAAAAGGTATTTATATGGCAGCCTGTAGGATATCGAACCATTCAAGTAGATTGACTAACACAGGCATTACTAAGCAACAGACTGTGTAAGTCCACTGCGTCTCAACCAGCACAGATAATATTGCCAAACCATGTGAAGATAGTAACCAGCAAGAGTAAACCTTATTTAACTTAATAAAATTCCAGGTATTGATAATAAGGAAAGGCGCAATAGACATAGGTGCCTGTTTACAAAGGCGGCAAGAGAGTACCTGGGATGTGCGTTTTTCTGATCAGAGTCACACTACATGCAATTAGAGGTTGTGATAAGTGGACAAAGGTCTCATTTCTTGAAGTAGAATGCTGAATCACACCTAGTCGAAAAAATACTGGGAATACGCAGTAAGTTTAATTTTTCCACCTATATTACTGTGGTAGAATTTACAGCTTTGTAGCATATTTACCCCCACATGGTGGCAATGGAACAACAGGTGGGACAACAAACTCCATGTGATAAGAGAGCTGCAGTTAGACAGCTAGATCCAGCTGCATCCCCCCCCACCAGCTACACAGTGACCTGAAGTCGGTCCTGAACCCGGGTCACCGGAAACATGGAAGTGACATGTAGCTTGTGAGTATGTGCAACATGCATTGGGACAAAAAAAAAAAACATAACACAACTAATGCATGTTATGACATGGTGAAGTCCATGGTGAACATACGTCAAACAACTAGCTGGAAACCAAAAAACTGGTACAGGCACAGATCAGCAGTATCCTAGTGACACCACCCACAAAACCATCATGGAACCATTATGATCCTGTGTATGCAGAACTAAGGTGCCACAGCCCCTTTCCAATCCCCCTGACCCCTGATCTCCATCAAGTAAAATGTACCAACTACCCATGTGGTAAACCACAGTCTAATTCTCGATAATTGCTGTGGTGATGTTAAGGTCATCACCGCCCTTCCCTCTCCCCCCCAGCACTAATCTATATCCAGAGAAAGGGGAAAGCATTAAATTCCCCCCCAAAAAAATTCCCAAACGTTATCCCTGAAGGTCTACTGGTACCCCCCCACAACAACCCACACCTAACCCAACATTGGTCAACCGCAACAAATCCTCCACACCCACACACAGACCACCTTCTGCAACTAGCAAATCTATCCTCAAATGACCAACCACTAAATGCATTATGCACATACCATGTAACACTACACAATACTCACATAATGCATTCTTCTACTGGCCACAGTGGTGTGAGGAAGGAATTGCCAGAAGCATAAGGGGGTTAGGGATGGTGACAGGGGGGAATGGAACAATAATGTTGACAACTATCTGTGTGTGTGTATGAGTGGGGAGTGGACACTAGGCCACAGTAGAGTATCTTCACAATGGTTTTCAATTTTTTTTCATTATCCCAGGTGATCAAGGTTGTAGGGATGGGGGTAGGGGGACACACAACTGGGACACTGCTGGGATCATATTATGAGAGGGTCAGACAGCACAGGACATTGCTACCCTATATCACAAGGACAGGTACGTCGCAGTGAGAAATGAGGACAGAGCAAAACTAGCAGGTTTTGGACTAGAGGGTAAGGCTTGTCTGTTTGCAGATGACACCAAGATCTGCAACAGAGTAGATGATCCAGATGGGGTGGGCAGAATGAGAAGAGATCTGGATAAACTAGCAAAATGGTCAGAAGAGTGGCAACTGGGATTTAATGCAAAGAAGTGCAAGATCATGCACATAGGGAAGAGAAACCCTGAAGCCACCTATAGGCTGGGAGAGAAGTTGCTGGCAGTCACAAAGGAAAAAAGAGACTTGGGCATCATCATCACTGATGACCAGAAATCATCCAAGCAGACCTCTAAAGCAGTAGGTAAGGCTAGAGGGATATTAGGGTGTATTAGTAGGGGTATCACAAGTCATAAGAGGGAGGTAATAATCTCTCTTTACAAGACACTGGTTAGGCCCCATCTGGAGTACTGCATGCAGTACTGGAGGCCACACCTTCACAAGGACATTAACCAAATTGAGGCAGTCCAGAGAAGGGCAACCAAAATGGTGCAGGGACTGCACCAGAAAACATATGAGGACAGATTAAAGGAGCTCAATATGTAAACCCTTGAGCAAAGGAGGGAGAGAGGTGATATGATTGAAACATTAAAACACCTTAAGGGCATTAACAAGGTGAAATAGTCTAACATGTTTAAATATAAGAAAAATAGCAGGACAAGAGGACACAGCATGAGAATAGAGGGAGGCCAATTAAGGGGGAATGTGAGGAAATTCTTTTTCACAGAAAGAGTGGTGGATGCATGGAACAGCCTACCTCAGGAAGTGGTGGCTATGAATACAGTGGAGGGCTTCAAACAGGCATGGGATAGGCATAAGGGAGCAATACAGATTAATATGGCTAGATAGGTCATTGACAGTGTAAAGGTGTGTGGCACATTCATAAGGTAGAAAAAATGGGCAGACCGGATGGGCCTTGTGGTCCTTATCTGCGGTCAACCTCTATGTTTCTATGTTTCTATGTGTATTTGCAAATGCCAACATGCTGCTAAACCTGTTGTTAGGACACCACATGGCTGGGTGCCATGCCACAAAGAGATGACAGACAGCTGTGCCCTGAAAACCACCAGGGATCCTCCCCTAGTCCATACTATACATGTTCACAGCAATCCAATGATCCAATGGTGAAACCACTTATACCACCCCCTGACTGCACTAAGTGATGCCCCATGCTGTGTCCATGGAGGGGATTTCAGCATAAAAAACACTAGGGTATATTGGCAGCTCAAGCATGTCACTACTTCCCTTGCTACATGATGAACTGTGTTGAGGGACAAAACCATTGCACAAGGGGGCTACTGTGCATCTGTGAGGAGAATATGGTCATTTGAAAATCCAGTTTGACACAAGTTGTGATCCTAATCACAAATAGTGACAAAAACCTTTGGTTCAACTCATCTACTGCATTGTATCCTGAATGAAACTCAGGTCACATCTGTATTTCAAGTTTGGAATCCAACCAGTAACAAATTCGATAATAAACAGATAAACATTGGAAAGTCAGCATGGCACATACTCATTTGTCGATTCATTATCACCAATGACTTCAGTGTACTCATAAAGACATGACATTAACACATCTTCATCAAGGCACATGTTTTTTAAAGCCTTGTACATCTGTGACACATTGAACTCCTTCTAGTGTTTCAAATTTTTGAGAAACAGCACAGTAGTACCAGCACCATCTGTTCCCTGAGGCTGTAGTCATAGCTACACATTTACCCCAACTGCACCTGTAATATAGAAATATAGCACTAGGCATGCATCCTCACCTCAGTTTTTACAAATATGACAATAACATTTTAAATCAGGGAAACAAGACCCAATAAGAACATTCAGAGGTAGCTTGTGATAAATTTAACACATTCTCTGCACTGTATCACTTATATCATGATGACAACACATACCGCAAGTGTAGCATGCACAATTTATTTCCATTTCAGATACTTCATTGGAAACTGAGGTCCCAACAGGATGAATATAACCCTGTACAAGGGGCACAGCCCACATATACCTAGTGAGGAGACAGCTATTCCCCATGAACACTGTAAATGCTTCAATAGAAGGAGGGGTGATGGGGAAAGAAGAATACAGGGAAATCACATTGCACACCCCCACCGGATAGTGAATTCAACATGGATGACCATAACATTATGGTATCGCTATAGAAAATAAAACCCTTAGAAGGGGGAATAGAGGTGAAGTGGAGGAAGGAAGTAGAAAACAGAAATGACAAACATACAAAATAAATGACAGTAAGGGGAGAATGAAAAAAACAAAACAAATGGCAGGTCATGGAAGTCCATGTTCACCAGTGTCTGCATCAGAGGGAATAAAATCCCAGACCTAGTGACCTTGACAACAGAGACTGACCTGCACATTGCCACTATTACTGAAACATGGTATGCTAAAAATCATGACAATTATGTAGCAGTAACAGCTCATACTCTGCTTAGAAGAGACAGTAGATTGACAGAGTTAAAAAAAGAAGATGAAGGGACTACCTTCATCAGGGGGTGCATAAAGGCAGCTGATGTATAGTAAATGCAGTGGGGAGTGGTTGTACTTTGAGTCACCCTTGAGAAGGACAAATATAATGCTTTTGGCATCAGCTTGACAGACAGACCTCAAGCACAGGAGAGGAGGTGGTCAGACTTCTAGGAGAATAAATCCACACTATGACAGCTGCAGTGGAGGTGTTGATGGCAGGCAATTACAGTCTGCCAAATGTTGACTGGGACATGCCAACTGCTGCTTCATTAAGGTGCAGGGACATCTAGTACAGCCCACCAAAGAGTGTAACAATTTGGACTTAGTGCTCAACAATGGAGACAGAATTGAGAAAGTGAGGTGGGCGAACACAAGCAATCCATTGAACATTGCACAGTTTGCTACAACCTGAGTAAAGTGGCAGATAGTCAACACAGAAATGTGAGTGTCCTACATTTCAGAAGGGTGGACTTTACTAATATGGAGATATGTCTCAAGCATGCCATGTCAGGGAGGGTCAAAAGGGAGCGAGTGGAGGAGAAGTTAGCCGATCTGATAGGAGCCATATTGGAAGCAACAAAACTTCACAATAGGCAAGAAAACAAATGGCAAGAGACAGAGATGGCCACTATGGTTCACAATTAGGTGTTGGCAGTAAAGATAAGGGTGAAAAAATGGCTTTCAAAAATACAAGACAACATTGCAGGAGAAAGGCAGAGGGAGGGAGGCAGGGAAATCAGTCAGGAGATCTAAGGCACAAATGATGGAAAAATATCACAGGAATGAAAAGAAATGATACATATCTAGTTATAGGTAGAGTAACGAAAGAAAAAAGCAGAGGTGAAATAGTAAGGCTAAAAAAGGGAAGGAAGGATAGTGTGTGGAATGTGACATGGAAAATGCAACAATGGAAAACAAATACTTTTCCTCAGTATTCAAAGAAGAAGCAGCTGAGGGGTCAAACTTAGAAAATAGATTGGGTACATGGATACCAGTCCATTTACAGAAGAGAAAGGCCTGAAAGAAATTAGACAAGTGAACACGGACAACCTAAAATATGACGGATGCTATGGAAGGTGCAGGCACTGCCACCAGCAGCCCTTTTCAGCGATTCACTCAATACAGGACAGGTTCTAAATGACATGAGGAGGACAGATGAGGTCCCTATTCACACACATGAAAACATATAAGATGATGCTGAACATTATAGATTAGTCAACAACTCCTCAGTAGTGGGGATGAGAATGGAAATGATCAATGAACACCTTGAATGCAGCAGAGCACATGATTTGAGACAGCATGGTTTCACGGTGGGAAGGTCAATGTCAAACAAATCTAATTTATTTTTTCCACAGGGTGACTCCGGTCATGGATTGGGAGGGGGAAGCCAATTGGCATAAAAGAAATTAAGTAAGGCCTTCAATATTATTCCACACAGAACACAGATGAGCACGCTGGGCATCCAAATAGTGGATCAAAAGGTGGTACACGGGGTTAGGAACTGTTTGAGTGACAGAAGACAGATCATCGTGATAAATGTTATTCAATCAGATGACATAATGCAGACTAGCAGGCCACCACTGGGATCAGTACTGGCCTCAAATCAGTTTAATGTCTTTATGATTGACATTACAGATAGGCTGGATGGGAGGCCACGCCTCTGTGCGGATGACACTGAGATCTGCAAAAGTATGAACACTCGGAGAGGTGAGAAAAAATAAGGAGGGGCAAAGTTAAACTGGAAGAATGGTTCACAGTTTGACAACTCAGATTATCTGTAAGAACTTCTAAATCATGGATTTGGGGGCACATGTGCCCAAAGAAAGGATTACATCATGTGAGGGAGGAACACTGATGTTCACCAAACAGGAAAGGGAGCTGGGGAAAAACACATCTGATGACATAAAGGAGGCCAAACAATGAACAAAGACTGTAGTGATAGACATTGTGATGCTGGGGTGCATAGTGAAAGGCATAACCAGCATAAGGAAAGAGGTGGTGATGCCAATGTAAAGATCACTGGTGAGGAATCACTAGGAATACAGTGTCCATTTATGGAGGTCACATTTCTGTAATGATGTGGACTGGGTGGAGGCAGTTATAAAAAATGGGCAGCAAAGATACTGAGGGGTCTGCACAAAAAGTAATATGAACAGAGACTGGAATACCTCAATATGTACCCACTGGTGGAAATAGGAGAGACCGAGGATATGTGATAGAAGCCTACAAATATATAGAATGACCAAAAAACGTACCAGTGAGTCGCATGTGTCACACAAAGAGGCTTCCAGGTATAAGTGGGCATGACATGAGGTTAAAATGAAGAGACTAAGAGGAACTGTAAGGAAGTATTTCTTCACAGAAAGGGTGGTGGATGCCTGAAATAGACTTCAAGCAGAGGTGGCTGTGGCAAACACATTGGTGTGTGGGGGGTGTGGCAAGCAAGCATGAGACAGGCATAGGGGAACCCTAGCAATAAGTAAAAGGAGGTAAAGCCAGTGATGAAGCAGAGTCTGATGCATTTACATTTAACACGGAAAAATGGGCATACAAGATGGGCCCAACAGTCCTTATGTGCCATCATATTCTATGCTTAAATGTCTCCACAAAAAGCTTGTATGCAGAGCTGTGAGTTAATGCTTACACAACACAGTCTAGTTCTACTTATATAACTCATTCTTTACACACAACCACTTCAAATGTGCATGGATAGTGCGCACATCACCTCCTGCAGACTCACAGAACACGCAGTAGATGATAATGTCACACACAGCAGTAACTGCCAGCCCCAGGGCAACGTGAACTTCAATGACACTGAGACTCATATAAACTTGACACGGTGGGGGGGGGGAGGATTACTCAAACATCATGACACATAGGTGGAACTTTGCTGAACAGATAACAAATCTGGCATTTGTCAAATTCAACGTGACTTGTACCACAGTGCTGAATCCGATATACAGAGAAAAAAACATTTCAGACAGTTTCACATAATGCCTTGCCACAGATCCACTACATCCAGAATCTCACATTCCATGTCTGACTTACTTTCAGCACAATAAGTTGCGTTTCTGCAACCCAACCCACCCATTCAAACCCCTCATCATACAACCAACCACAAACTCACATAAACACACAGAGCACATGTTAAAAATAGACTGTCGCCCTTTTCATGACTACATTCCAAGTCTGCTGCTGTCACAGATCATATGCTCACACAACCGCAGACAGCAGGAGTCTGACATCAGTAGCATACAGCAGATTCCAGATATGCATCACAATCCACTTATACAGAATACGCAAACACAACGGAACCACTGGGCAAGTGCTGCTGAAAAATAACAGCATCCAGAATACACGCATGGTCCTGTCTATACAACTACCAAAAGTTACATGATTTTTCTGAAACTGAGAGTGACACAATAAAAAATCAAGAATCATAAAAGCAAATCAAGTTTGTACTCGAATAATCTGCTCCATCAGCAGCCTTGCAGATAAATCCAAAAAATGCATCACTGCAAAACATCAGCGGGAACATTAAAATCTACAGCACTTACCACTAGCAGCAGTGGTCTGTATACTGGTCCCAGTAAACTATGTGTCTCACCTTCAACTGTGACCACAGATCACTCCCCTCCCTTCCCCACTCACAAAAAAAAAGGAAAACACACATTGTCAAATACTAGGACAACCACTTTATGCACCACAGAGTCTATATACTGTGCCTCCAATGCAACATTTTGCTGATCGACAAACACTCTGCAGGAATGTAACCACTACACCATGCCAAAACCATATAAGGCTATACTCCTGGTACTGGAGAAAGTGTAATGCCATAAAAATATTGAATTGCTAGCATCACAATCATATATCCTATAAACATACTGACATAAGAAACAGTTCCCACAACCGATCCATTTACATCACAAAATCAACATCTTCCCCAGACCCTAACCTCCATCACACACATGCCTGAGTTTTGTTTGAATACAATGACAGACATAAAACAGCTACAATAGACAAAAAAGTTCACAACTAGCAAGAAAGGGAAACAGCTAAACAAGGGAAAAACCAGGATTAAACAGAAAGGGGCACAAGAGCCAATGCACCCCCTCCTACTCATCAGCGAAAAAAAAAGTTGTCTGAGAATAGAACTGCAGACACACTACTGTTGCCATGATGACAGGTGGCCTGGTAACCCACTTAAACATGTTCAACACATGGGGCCAGACATTCCTACGTATCAGTGGGCATTTGGTGGTATGAGGAAGAATATAACTAGACAGCTCATCACAATCATTCATTGTAATTAGACCTTCAAAAAATGAGCATCCAGTGCTTTAGCGGATGGGGATAATTAGCATGCAGAGGATGAATAGCCTGGGTGTCATAAAGGACAACATAACTGGATTCCGGGAGTGTGAGAGGTCTAACAGTACAGCCATTATAAATTTACCATCTGTTTATGAACATTTTCTTTAATATTGAGAATGTGGGAAATGGGGTGGGGGTGGGGTTGAAAACGCTATTCCGGCAAACAAAGTAAACACTGAAAGGTAAAATACTTTTTCCTTCAGTCCTATACCAAAGCACATCCCAATAAGATATCACCATTTTAGGAGCATATGTGAATTTTGTAATGGCCTCATTCATTCAGTTTTAATTTATATAAGCCCATCGGGAAATGTGCCACTCATCTTCAGACATTTGTGAGCCTTCCTCTTCATTGCTGTTGTCAAGAATACTGTCATGCATCAAATCTTTTGCAGATCTGGAATTTGACGTGGAACAGCTACCTGATGCAAGGGGCTCAAATGCATATGGCTCAATATTGCGAAGTACTCTGCATGATAGTGCAGCTAACTCCGTTGTTTCCTCATCAGATGACACTGCAGAATCAAATCTTCACTACACTGTCTATACAAGTATAAGAAAAAAAAAACTCCATGCACGTGAGGAAGTGAACTTCAAATTTTGACAGGAATGCCAGCTCGTAGTGACTGCAGCCACCCAATTACGTCATCGCTGTTCATGTGGAGGTACAGACGGTGGCAAAGAAAAAATGCTGACGGCAACTTGAGGTGACAGATGTCCATAGCACATGACGCAAACAGTCAATCCTACAAAGGTGCAGAAAGCTCAGATAAACTGGACAACGATAAATCTGCCCACACACTTATACTGACTGATCAGTGACCACCGCACACTATACTTTTACATATGATCTTTAAAGCCCCCAAAACAGCTTTTGCCCAAACCAAATGATAATCAGATGGTACGTGAGTAATAAGCAACAGTCATATAACATATCGAACTAAGAAGGAGGAGGAAAAATAATATTCTTGTCCACAATTTCTTCTTATTTCTTATTTCAACTCCAATCTTTCTTCACCGGACCATGTGATACACCCACTGATGGGCTTGCAGCAACCTCTGAATCAGAGGTACAGGCTTAGCCACTGTCTGGACTCTGATCATTTTCTGCAATTGCACAGCACCACAAAAACTGGTCCAAAAACAAATCTAAACAATACAAGTTTGCCCGGAAAGACCTCAGACTTTCCTTAACATGCAGACAACAATGGCATACCTGTCATAGGATTAATTAGCACCTTTCAGAGTTCCTGCTGGTACTGAGTTCCTCTCTGCAAAACATGCAGCTGCTTAATCCTCCTTCCCAGAATGCTCCTCTGAAAAATATTAGAAACCATATTTAGGAGTCAGAAAGCAGAGCATTCCAAAATTATTTGATTGGTAATAGCATATGCACATTTTAAAGTTCTATTGAATCAAGTGGAACTGGTCAGTGGGGTGGAAGAGCATGCAGCAACTAAAATAAAATGATAAATACAATTTCATTTACAACACTTGTTTACCTTTAGTTTAACTAGTTTTGTTTCAACTTATCCTCCAATTTACCTACTAAATAGTTAAGATAATTCAGTGCTTATTTCAGTGAATTTCAAAGATACTCTGCCCTCAACAGATTTCACGATTGCCGTTTGTGACGTAACAGTATGTTGTTAAGGAATATGATGTTATAAACACAAGCACTATGAGGTCAGTTGCATCAGTCAACTGCTTTTAATATACACTTCTTAGATGATCTACCAATATTATTTTAAATTTTTTGACTCTGAACCTTCTGCATAGCCATTTTTCCACACCACCTCATAAACATGATGTGTCATGTTTTAAATCCTGGGTGAGATATGTTTTTGGACTTCTGGTGTGAAATTATATGTCCTCCAATATACTTAAAAGGGTACGTGTCACGTTTATAAGGTGAATCATAAAATGAGTATCTTGAAAAGTTTGAGTCAAAATAAAAAAAAAAAATGAACAAGCTTTGTGTGTAGTGCCAGTCTTGATCGCAGCGGTATGCTTTGTGGTCCCATGCCAGAGAACTGAGTTCAGTGGTGAGAACAGTAACCCCAGTGGATGGGGGTATGGCATTATTATATGACATCCCTCTAGTCAGAGAATGAAAGGTGCAGGGCTGTCCACATGGTCTCAGCTACCATATAGTAAAGACAACTGTCCTCATGGCATAGGGCCCTGCACCTCTTCCACCTTGGGTGGCAGAGGGCCCTGTGCATTGGCTACAGATGCAATATTTTTCCTGTGCATCTGTAGCTGTAGCCACATAGATGTGCAGGGACCACAGGGCCCTGCACTTCTGCAGTCCACCAGAGAGCTCCATGAATTCTTCACTTCTGTTGTTGCACAGAACTGCAGGGCCCATAAGGGCCCTCCACTTCTGTAGGTGGACAGAGATGTCCCTTGGCAACCAGCATTTGCATCCTGGAACTGCATTAATGAGGATACAATTCCATTATCTCAAAAAGAAAGGAAATTCTTTGCAAAAACGGTGTTAATGCACCAGTTAGGGTAACTTGATGCCACAAAGGTAGGGAAATGTGGCATTAGGGTTTCCAACACTAACTCCCCACCCTACCCTCTAAGCAGCAAAAGGGAAAAACATTAGGGTTTTCAGTATCCAGAGTCTTGGCAAATCAGTGGTGGAGTCTTCCTTGGGGTTGTTAACCCTAATGCCCACCCCATTCTGTGAGCAAACAATGTCACACATGATCTTCTTTCTTCATGCAGGGCCATAAAGAAAGTTACAACATACTGTGTTGGCAATGTGTGGTGAGACGTGCTTCTCTACCTTTGAAGAGTGCATCATTATGAGGCAGTGTTTTGGAACTGTACCTTGTGCTTCAGACTGGAGGCTATGGGCTGGAATAGGAGTGAGCATTACAGTTGACAACCCCGAGGAAGACCCCGCCACTTATTTGCCAAGACTCTGGAGACCCAAAATCCTAATGTTTTTTCCTTTTGCTGCTTGGGGGTGGAGAGTTAGGTTTGGAAACTCTAACTCTACAATTCCCTACTTTTGTGACATTAAATTACCCTAATTGGTGCATTAGCAAAGTTTTTGGAAAAGAATAAGTAAGGTAATTGAGAGCACAATTAATCTACCTGGTCCCCCCCAAGCAAAGCTAAACTTGCAATTATGGTTTTAAGGTGTGAGTAAATTTTTTTATTGCCTTGAAAAACTTATATGCTGTTTTTTTATCATGATATTTAACTTCTGCTCAAAACATTTGTTTACCACCATCTCAGTCATAGCAGCATACTACAGTGGTGTTGCCACAGTATCACTCACTTGTAAAACCTTAGCTGGAGAATTGCATGTAGTTGTGCAGGCCTCACCTCAGAAAGGACATAGACAGGATGGAAGCAGTCCAGATGAGGGCAACCAAACTGATGCAAGGGTTGTATCAAAAGTCCAATGAAGAGATTAAGTGATTTCAACATGTACATCCTAGAAGAGACGGGAATGAAAGGGGACATGATAGAGTCCTAAAAGTAACTCATGGGGGTGAACAGGGTGCAAGAGGGGAGTCTATTTTTAATGAGGAAGAGAACCAGAACAGAGGGCATATGCTGACGCTTGAAGGGGTGGGGGAGCAGTTTAAGAGGGGTGTGAGGAAGTGCTGCTTCACTGAAACAGTGGTGGATGCCTGGAACAGACTGCCAAAAGAAGTGGTGGAGGTGAAAACAATAGGGGGATTTAAGCATGTATAGGATAGACAGGGAAACATTAGTAAATAAGCAAGGAGGAGGGAGGGTGGCCAGAGACCAGTTAGGGTCTGTGGAAACAAATTACTGTAGGCAGGGACTATAGCGGCAGACTGGATGGGCCAAGAGACCCATTTCTGTTAAGAATTTCCATGGTTCTTTGTTTCTATGCTAAGCTAGAGCACAAAGAAAAAAAACATCATGAATCCAACACCTCCAATACTTAGGAAAAATTGAACTCAAGTAATGTCAATAAACAAAAATAAGTTTAAATGTACTGAAAGGTTTTACTTGGACAAATGACTCATTGGGCTTGATTTTCAATGGAAAAACTATGGCACAAAGTGCCTGCTACAAAGGACTTTGATGCAAGTGACAACTTGGATCAAAGTTTACAGCAGTCCCGATATTGGGTGCCTTGCGCCAAAGCTGCCTGCACTAACCTCTTGGCAGATGTGCCCTTACTCCAGGTCAGAAGGTGGCTTGTGCCAAGGTGGGCTTACACCATCCCCTTTTTTTGAATTTCAGAATCCCTGCCATGGTCACAACAGGAGGCAGAGTTTTGACAAACCAGGAGCTGGTCTAAGGTCCATGTGCCACTGCTCAGCAGGGAGGTGGCTGGGGTTGGCCTGGAAAGTCAGGATTGGGAGCACAGGAAGCACTGGGGGTACCACAGGAGGTAACGGGGGAAAGGCAACAGTGTCCTCTGCCACCACCTCCATGTGTGCGACAGCCACAAGCAGGGCAGTGCATATGTGTCCAATGGCATGTGCACAAGTGCTGGCAACCTCCCCATACCTCTGTGTGCACTACATCCATCCACACTGCATATTATGGTGCAACATCCATCAGCAGCTGGCTGGACATGATTGCTGCTACCCAGCATGTCTTGACAGACCCACGGTGGTGTATCCCTATACCATGCATGTTTGGTGGCAGATCACAGCCCTGTGCATGTGACTGAGTCTAGTCAGAATCTGTCATGTCCACAGGCTGTGCCTCACAACTGCGCAGGAGTACAGGGGGCACATGTATTCATTCAGTGCTGTGGATGACGATGTCATTCATGGTGAGGGATGTACTCAGAACTTTCTTTCCCAGACAGGTGGTGGAAAGGGAATACATTGCCCTGAAGGCCCAGTTCCACAAGGGTGCTTCCTTCTGATGCAGGGCAGTGGCATGGAGGGTGGTGACAGAGGCAATCAGTGCCAAATGTGGCGAGGGTCACTTCATGGAACAGGTGAACAAGAGAGTCTATGACATGCAAAGATGGAGCAGGGGGAAGTTGATGCAGGCATAGTAGGCACTACAGACCACTGGCAGTGGCCTAACAACACAAACCAGCCTCACAATGACAGAGGAGCTTGTGACTGGCTCCCTGGCCCATAATTTTGTGGAGGACATGGAGGATGGCATCAACATCATAGTTCCGCCACCAGGTCAGGTGCACTTTCTTTATTTCTATTCCTTCCCCTGCTCTGCCTATCCCCATGCCGTGTTCCAAACCCAGGGCCAAGAGAGCTCCAGTAGAAACCTGTGCAAGGACACAGTGAGTGTCTTGGTGTCTCACACAGGCCTGCCTTCCTTTTCTAGTGCCCAACACAGGTGTTCTACATCCCTGAGTTGACTTACAACTGGATACTGCCCGTTTTTTGTGGGCATTCAGCTTGCGATTACATGCATGCAAACACTTTGCGGAGGCAATATGCCTTGAATATATTACTGCACCTGATCTGCATGCTCAGGATCCTCATTTGCATGCCAGTTGCATGCACGGATTTTAGCAGTCACTGGTATTTTGCTATCACTATTCTTGCAATTCCAAAATGAGTCAAGAACTACTAAATTGCTGCAGTCACATTTTACTGCTTGCTAATTGCATTTGCATCAATATAAATATACAAATACTTCCCCCAGATCATTTATGCTCAAACGTGAGTAGCTCTTTTTTTGCAGTAATAATAGGTTAGTCTCTTGAGGAAGGACTATATCAAGTTAGGTGATCCCACAGATGTACACCCACATGCTAAACTTATCTGTTTTACCATTGCTTGACTCTCTTGGTCATTTGTAGATATCGATTGACAGTTCTGACTGTGAATATGTTGCCCTAGACTCAGTTAAGCTTGGTCATTCGTATTCACACAAACTCTCAGATATTAGTAGTGTTTGTACTGGTAATTGCTTAATTTGAAGTCTCAAAATGTTTTATTTTATCATTTGTATTACTTGAAATATATTTTTCAAAGATTGCGGGCATGATTTTCAAACATAATGGGGCAGTTGCAACTCCCAATTTTGAACTGATTGCATCCACCATAATGTGCCAAAATGTCATGTTCCTATTATCAGCCATTTTTGTGTCCTCTGTTCAAATAAAGGGGTATGGGGCCTATTATGACAGTCAGTTTTGTGTCCTCTGTTCAGATAGAGGGGTATGGTGCCTATTATGACAGTCAGTTCTGTGTCCTCTGTTCAGATAAAGGGGTGTGGGGCCTGTTATGACAGCCAGTTCTGTGTCCTCTGTTCAGATAAAGGGGTGTGGGGCCTGTTATGACAGCCAGTTCTGTGTCCTCTGTTCAGATAAAGGGTGTGGGGCCTGTTATGACAGCCAGTTCTGTGTCCTCTGTTCAGATAAAGGTGTGGGGCCTGTTATGACAGCCAGTTCTGTGTCCTCTGTTCAGATAAAGGGGTGTGGGGCCTGTTATGACAGCCAGTTCTGTGTCCTCTGTTCAGATAAAGGGGTGTGGGGCCTGTTATGACAGCCAGTTCTGTGTCCTCTGTTCAGATAAAGGGGTGTGGGGCCTGTTATGACAGCCAGTTCTGTGTCCTCTGTTCAGATAAAGGGGTGTGGGGCCTGTTATGACAGCCAGTTCTGTGTCCTCTGTTCAGATAAAGGGGTGTGGGGCCTGTTATGACAGCCAGTTCTGTGTCCTCTGTTCAGATAAAGGGGTATGGGGCCTGTTACGACAGCCAGTTTTGTGTCCTCTGTTCAGATACAGGGGTACGGGGTCTGTTACGACAGCCAGTTTTGTGTCCTCTGTTCAGATAAAGGGGTATGGGGCCTGTTACGACAGCCAGTTTTGTGTCCTCTGCTCAGATAAAGGGGTATGGGGCCTGTTATGACAGTCAGTTTTGTGTCCTCTGTTCAGATAAAGGGGTATGGGGCCTATTATGACAGTCAGTTTTGCATGGTTGCAACAGTTCCCCTACTTTATGTCCAATTGTGTTTGCATAGATTTGTTAGGTTTTAATTTTTTTAAGGCTGCCTTTGAGAGAAGAAAGCATTATCAGTGAGGACTTTAACATCCAATATAAGAAACTAATAAAACATCCAACCCTTGTTAGCTCCATGCAATGAAAAGAAACACATACAGTACTTGTTTTCCAGTGTGCTATGTGTTTCCAAGACCTGCGTATGGCCTAACAGTTACAGTCAGTCTGACACAGTTTTGCTATGCATTGCTTTGGAGTGGATACTAATACCAAAAATAAGATTTCTGAACATTACAATATGTAGATCTATAGCAGTGACTCAAAAATTGCTTGCAAAAAATTATGTTTAGAACAGAATCTCTAGCAGAAAGGTAGAGGTGATACTGCCTGTGTACAGGACCCTGGTGAGCCCTCACCTTGAGTACTGTTTATTGTGCTGGCACCTCGACACCATGAAATAACCACTTGGAAAGGTTTCAAAGTAGTGCTGTGCGGAATTTTCAAATTCCAGTGGAATGAAATGTCGTGGAGGTTTTGAAATTCTGCCAAAATTCCACCAGAAACAGAATGGCAGAATTCTGCAGCAGAAAAATGCGGAATTAGTTTTTCCCCCAACATTTCTGTGGAATTTTATTCCACTGATCTCAAAGATTTCTGCTCAAATGGTTGTGGAATGAATTTCCATGGAAACAGTACTGTTCCATAGAGTATTATTCTTCGGATCTCAATATGTTCCATGAAAATGGTTATGAAATTCTTTTTAATGAACAATTGATTTTTCACAGAATATCATCCTGCAGATTGCAGCAGATAGAATTCCACAGAAGAACTGGTGAAATTCTGACAGAAATTCTGCCTGCAGAATGGTCATTCCGTGCTAATTTTGCTGGTGGAATTCTGCATTCTACACAGAACTAGTCCAAAGGAGAGTTACAAAAATGATTGTGGGACAGAAATGGAAGACATGTGAGGAGAGCCTGGAGCATCTCAACATATACTCTCTGGAGTCCAGGAGAAAGGGGCGTGATATGATTGAAACACATACATTTTTGAGGGGAAGAAACAAGGTAGACTACAATGATTTGTTCCCAAGTTACGAAAACAATGTAACCAAGGGGCATGGATGGAAGTTGGTGAGGGGATTCAAAAAGGATTCAATAAAGTTATTTTTCATGGAGCAGGTGGTGGATGAATGGAGTCGTCTACTCAAACAGGTGGTTGAAATGAAGTCAATGAACATGTTAAAGCATGTATAAGACAAACACAAAAAGATTGACAGTATGGTCTGTGGGAAGGGGGGAGAATGGATAGCCTGGTTAGAGGACACTAATGTACAATTAGTGCATTTATCTCAGTAAATCCTGTCTGGTGTTGTCAGATACAGAATTGGGTATTTAATAGGTAACCTGGATGGACAGCTGGGTTTTTATCTGACAACATATCCCACTTAACTGTAGTATGTATAGTAGAACAGAATAGAACATAATTGAATGGAATGGAATGGTTTATAGGGAAGTCATGCAAACTCCATCAAGGGATTCTAGTGAAATCTCAGTCCAGTAAATCAAAGCTTTAGTTGTTTGATGCCATCAGAATCCTGAGACAGAAATAAAGCAGCCACCATTTGTAATGCTATATGACAGAAAACATTTAGCATTATTCTTTTAACATTTTTTTTGACCAAACAGTGCAGGAAACAAAACAAAGTTTTCATGTTATCAGACTAAAACACCTTTAAACAACCTGCAATAAAATACACATAGGCAAAAACACATTTAAACATAAATGTTTGGCAGGTGCGGAATGCTGAGATACTTTCATTGGGCCCTATGCACGAAGGTGTGGAATGACTATGTGCCGTGTAACAAGGGTGCATAACCACCCAACATGCATAACATCCCCTGTGCGGGACGCATGAATGGGGGGCATGTGGACCCAATGCACCCAATCCCCCATGCCCACAGGCCGCACCACATTGGGGCATTCTGGGGGCATGCCAGCACTATGAGGCATTCACTAAGCCATGTAGTGCTGGCCGCAGAGGTGCAGAGGGGGGTGCCAGGTGCATCAGCTGGGACCAGGTGTAACCCAGTGCTCACCCCCACAGATGCCTCCCTCCAGGCACAGCAGCACAGTGTCATGACCCCCCCCCGGTACTGCCATGGCCCACAGAGCAGTACTGGTGGGCAGGTGCTACTGAATGAACAAGTGCCTGGTTCCAACCGCCAAGTATGGGAGAGGGGCAGTGCTGTTGGTGCCATGAGGCCGACACCACCCACCATGGTGGATTCAGGGTATGGGGAGGGGGCGCGGCCAGGTGAAGGATGGGGCATGGCAGCAATGTGGGGGTGCAGTCCATGGAACAGGGTCGGGGCATGCAGTCAGGGTCTGTCTGTGTGTCATGAGGACGCTGGGTTCGAAGAGCCGTGCCTGGGTCCATTGGGGGATAGGGCCATGCCACATGGGACTGGGCACCTGCTGTAGGCATGCTCCACCTAGGACCTGCGCCCCACTATGCAAGGGATCCACTGTGGGTCTTGGGTGGGGCATCCAATTGGATGCCCACCCCGGATCTTGACTCCACCCCCAGCCACCCTGCAGAGTCCTAAACACCTGGGGTGGAGCTGCAGACAGGTGGCTGGTGTTAGTGAATGCTGGTGTTGGCGCACCTGTCCTTGGGTGTGCAGCTACTCAGGTGGGGTATGCACCACAGGCATAGGGGCCAAAGTGTGGAGTCTTGTTGAATATTGATGTGCTGTCAGTTTTCAGCTGCATAATTTTGTTTGGGTAAGATGTGCGTACACAACAACAGACTACTCTCATACATATCAGGGGAGTGGCAGGAGAGCCTAAAGGTTTGAGTAACAAATTCTGAATGAGCTTGGTAGATCCAGCAACACTGGGTTTGATTCCCACAATCTACACTTTTTTTATCTTTGTTTCACCAGGAGAGACACACTAAGCTGAAAGCTTGTTTACAGGTGCAGCCTTGGAGCACAAGGAAGTAAAGTTACTTGCTCGGGTCACACAGCATGCAAGTGGGGTCTATGGGAGTCAAACCCAGGTCTCCAGGTTTGTAACCCAGAGCCTTAAACCACTGCACTATACTACCTCCCAATGCCACTTACATACTGCATAATTGAGCAAGTCACTTTACCTCCCCTGTGCTCTGGGTCACCCCTGAAAACAGACACTTGTGCCTAGTGGACTTTGCTCGGTTACCAAAAGAATAATAAAAAAAAAAAAAAATAGCAGGAATAGTTTTGCTGTGATGTCAATGAATGGTATTGTACAACATGTTCTATCATACACTATGTGTGTTAGGATGTCAGTAGGAGCCACATGTTGCAGGGTTAGAGTGGTTTCATGTGCATTTGTCTTGTGAAAGAAGAGCAAAGCTGAGCTATTCTGGCTCTAGACATGTACAAGTGAAACAACCTTTTTCACCAAAATGAATAGAGACTGTTAACATATAAAAACAGTACTGGTTCTGAACAAATTTTGCCCAATTTGGAAAGATTTTTTTTGTTACTTTGCTGCAAAATTTATCTACCCATTGAAACTTACATTTTTGTTTTTGTGTAATGAACAGACTTTTTTTCTAAATGGTAAGTAAAAGAGGTGATCGTTTTTTTCTTTGCCTACTAACTATGCATGTGAAATACTCTTTGCTGCAGAGGAGTATTTCATGCACTAAGTCACCCAGTCATTTAATGGCTGACTTTACAGTATTTGCAGGACCTACAAAATATAGAACATGTCTGCTGAATGATCATGGTGTGCTACAGGTCAGTTAATTTAAAAAAGAAATGGTATCTAAAGATATATATTCAAAAGCAACTTATAATGCCGAATGTACTGTAGCTCCAGCTCTGTGCAAACCCTGACAGTCTGTATATTATGTGCCTTGACAGTGGATCTCATCCACTTGAAGCGTGAGTGACTTGCCTAGGATTAACAAGCCCTCTGGTCTTGACTCCCTGTATGGCTATCTCTCTCTCTCTCTCACTCACAGTCTCTGGCAGTGTTATGAAGTGATGATTACGCTCTGGGAACATGCACACAATAAACTCCCAGTAAATTACACTGTCTGGTATCTATTGCTCCAGTAGCTGTGCAGCTCACAAACTCTGGTAGACTGCTAAAGTGGAAGTTGATAAAATTGTCATTCATTCCCAGATCATTGTAGACCATTCTTGTCTATTGTTTTCAGTCTATAAAAAGTCCAGGTACTGTAGCTGACCTCAGTGGCTATAAGAAATCAGTTCCTGATGTAGCATTTATATTAGTCTACTTGATCATACATTATTTTCAAAATACATTTGGCTTTAGGGAATATATAAGGAAATATTTTTGTTTAAAGTAAGTTGCAAATTAAAGAATGAAGTATATTTTTTACTTATGGCTTACACTGCTTTGATTTTCATCTCAGAACTAATACTGAAAGACCAGGGGCCTGATTCTCAAAGAGCAACACAAGCCACACCAATGGCAGCTTATGCCGTTCACTGGTGTACCAGGGACCCTGTGCTTGATTCACAATCAGGAAGGGTTCTGGCACCAAAGTCCCACAGCTTGTGGCAAAGATGGCCGTTCAGCAAAGAGATGGTGCACCTGAGAGATTTGCTGCAAACAGCGGGGTGGTTGTGCAGCATCTAAACCCAGGTAATGTGACCCACTTTGAGGCTGACAGGGTAGTGGGGGATGGGGCAGTCCATGGGAAAGGTAGACAGCACACAGATGCGTGCCAGGATGGATGGCACCAGAACCCCAAGGGGGCATCAGGTGTGTCACTGTGGTGCCATTGTGCTGGGGGGGTGCCTACATGCTGGGCACCATGGGGGGCACTGTAGGCACTGCACCACAGCTTGCACCAGATCTGTGGTTTCTTTTTATGGGTATGTGCATTAGGCAAGTACAGTGCCAGTGCACGTACCATATTGTCGTGGGGGTGAGAGCGACCGTGGGCAGTCAGCGACTCATGTTTCCTTTTGCCCACAGAGGGCTCTGGGGTGGCACAAGGATCATTACACCAGCCCCGGTTGGTCTAACAGTACTTGGATGTGAGCCCTCCAGGAATGTTTACAGAATCCTGATTTAGGGGATATGGCAGCTTGTGGCTGCTGCAAGCCATCTAGTGCCTTGGTGCACCCAGCAGCATGGCGCAGACCTGGTGCAGGCCCACTCTGCCTAACTGGATCCCAATGTGGTGCAGGGGGCCACTGAGAATTGCAAAATCTGCAAGGTTTGATGCATGGTGCCCCTCGCACCACTGCTGTGTGACACAGGCCGCTTGGGTCAAATTTGGGCTTTTGAGAATTGTGCCCTCGTTCTTAGTTCCTACCTAACAAAGATCAGTTTAACTTTATTAAACATGGTTGGTTGTTTTAATCTGTAGCACTAAATCAAATTTGTGATTCACCATTTCCCATTTTGGTACTAAACAACTAAGTATTAATAAGGTCAGAAACAAGGAACAATGTATGTGCCAATACTAAGGAAGCAGAGTTCTAGCCTCCTATACCCTAGTCCAGTTTACTTTTTTATCTTTCAGTACAAATGAAAACTGTAGCAGGTGTAATTCAGATTTTCTGTGACTGAAGTTAAGGGAAGCAAGGGCTGTACTCAAACTAAAATGACTGCTGTGGAGATTTGCAGAGGTGTTCAAAATGTTAAGATGTTGGAAGCACAGATATTAATAGATTAATTGCACTAGTCCATCCAAAACAAGGGAATGCAGTTGTAAGTGTTAGGTATATCTGTTGCAGAATACTAAATCAATTCATCACTCAAGGTTACCAACACAACGCCACAAAAATATGGAAATACAAAGTTCAGGTAAAAAAAAATTCTCTGACTTTGGTGAATGATTATTCAACACAATGTTTACTTTGCCCTATCATTCTCACTGTCTTTCAAGGCATACTGTACAAATCTGCTTACCCACCAGTACTTTGAGAGAGGGGTTCCAAAGTTAGGGCAGTACCAATGTGTGTCAAGCAGTTATGCAATCATTAAGAAATACTATGCCACACATCCACAACACTTAGGGGGCTATATTAACCTAACTTCATATTTCCCTACATTTGTGTCTCTGTGCTTCAATCCAAACTAATTCATTAATGCTGTGTTTTACAGGTAATTTAATTGCATTTTAAAAACAATACTTATTACCAAATGTAAATTATTTTACATTGACAATGACTGCCTTTAGTCAGCTTTGTCAGTAGCTTTAATGGCAATCTGTCACTGTGATACAGTGACAAATCTTACCTCCACCTACCCCTGTCCCATGCAATCCCTGCTGTCCCATGGAAACCCCTTTCAAACACATTGGCCCCAGTTGAAGCATCTAGTGGCATCAGCCTCACCTTTTCCTAATCAGAGTCATCCTGGTGCCCAATGACAGCACCTTGCCAGACAAGTAGTGGTAAGCCTGAACTAGTTTAGGATTCTAGGTTACAATATAATCCTCCTCCTAATATTGGCACATATAATGTTGATCTGAGGGTACTGAAAATGGCTGTCTCTGAATTTCTGACACCCCTTTTATCTTTGGGTTACTCACGTTCTCTGGGTTAATTGAGGAGGGAGAAAATATCTATATACTTCCTCTTACAGGTCTGCTGCTGGACTTTGTCTCTTGAGTGAGATCCCACCGTTCTGCCATGCTAGCATAAATGTTTTGGGGCTTAGTAGGTGCATCCCCATCCATGGCCACATGGGACCCATCCCCCATTGGCCTACCTAGGTGTACAGTGATATGATTGAGTATTATTGAGCAGCTCAATATGAGTGGCTCAATAATACCGCTCATAGTTTAGAACAACTGTCAGAAAACATTGACAAGTAGTTATAATGAGTGTAGCACTGAGCTGCACTCAATGAAACAGTATATTAGGATTGGTTTGGCCAAATCCTGCTGAAATGACCATTTGGTGTAGTAGCTTGAGCCACCACCCCTGAAGCCTGTGGTGCTGGATTCGGGTCCTGGTGCAGGGAAAAATAAAATTATTTCTGGGGCTTTTATATTTTTTCTGTGTCTGCTACCACTGGAGTTGGTAATCTTAATTTTGGGGTGTGTAGGAGGCTTGTCCCCCCGCAAAGGGGGGTGTGTGGGGTATAGCTCCCCACATAAAAATATTTGGTTTGGTTGCCATTATTGCTGTAGTAAGCGACGGTCGCTGTTTGTGACTGTTGGTGTTATGTTGTTCACCCTGTTGACATCAGGAACTGTTGTTCTTGCTCTATGTGATTGACACAGTTAAAGACTCATCATTATCACATAAAACCACACAGCTGCCCATTTGGAAGGGTGCTTTTGCAAGGCTGCTGCGAGGCCCATTATGACTTTCAACAGCTTGCCCAACTTATGTTCCACTGACATCACCCCTTGCATCCCAAACTCAGCCCTACTTGAGCCTTCCAGATGTGGTGACTGAATATCCAGAACCCATGTCTCTGGCTACAGAGGTACTAGTGTCCCTGGACACCCTGGTGCTTCTAGACTGGGCTCAGGATTGGGCACCGGGTTCACGGAGGGGCTGCAGGGCTTGTTTCCTAAAAATCCTCATCACCATCTCTGGAAACTCCTCCTCCAATATCTCAGTAACCTCAACTGTACCTGTATTACCCTCATTAGGCTTGTTCTTGGCCAGAGGCTCTGCTTTTTCATCAGCAAACTTCCTCTTCCCCACTAGCTGGCCCAGTTCAGGGGCAGGAATCCCCTTCAAGCAAGCATCTAAACATGCTTGCCCCTTCTTCTCATACATTTCCCTCAGCTGTTGCTCTAGAGTCGTGGTCACCTTGGAACTGTGAACCTTCTTGCTGGGCATTGCTGGTGCTCCTGAGTCTACAACAAAATATGATCAAAAAGAGAAAAAACATTATTTATTGTTCTTGTCTGCCTATCTACGCCCACTCTCGGTCCTCCTTGTTGTCCGTGTTCCCCACTTCTTTCCTCCTACCCTTCTTTTTAACAAATGGGGCTCTATTCTCAAAGGGTGACACAGGGCTTACACAAGCCTTGCATTGAACCCTGTGTTGCGCTGACCACATTGCTGCACCCTTCACCCCATTTACAAAGGTTGCACACCTTTGTGTTACTTTACTCCCCTTAAGGTGGCTTGCGCCGCATACAGTATGTGGCAAAAACCCTTTAAGAAGGTCTGTTAAGTTAGACCAACAAAAGCAAGTCTAACTCGTACTCGAAGCATGGGGTGTACCACATAGAGAATCCTGATTGTCGGCCAGGGAATGCTGCAAGCCTCATGAGCTGTGTGTTTGGCTCACCTGGGGCTTGCAACATTCCAAATCATTTAAGAATATAGCCCATAGAGTCCACACTAACCCTGTGTGCATGATGTACTATTTTTATTGGGTTCTTTTCTTTGATGATTCTGTACTGTTCCTTACCCACCTTTTTTTTTTTTTACACCACTAGGAGCATCAATTTCCTGCCACCACCTTGCTCCTGTATGCCTTGATCCAATTGGTGCTGGGCCTCACAACTTATTGGCACCCCATGCCTAAGCAAGACTGTTCCCAAACTTTTGTGGAGGCAGAATCTGCACCTTTCTGGGCCATCCATATTTGGCCCTGATGGATAGGAAGAGAGCACTCCTTGTTCAAGGTCTACATAACATGCCCAGGAAACCAAATACTGAAAGCAGTTAAATAATTATTATTTGCACTGCACAAATAAAAACCACCATGTGGGCCCAGGTAATCCCATCCGATAGCAGAGCATCCCACGTGGCCCCTTTGGGGAACAATCAAGAAACACTACATTGTTTGGCAAGTACCAGAACCAAATGAACATCGTTTTCTATAAGGGAAAGAACCACTGGTCCTACTGAGTGGTAGCACTGACCTCTGGCCAACAGATTGCACTTACTAGTACCAGCAACCCCAATAAGCTGATGTGAAGGCACAGCTTTTGTCCAACATGTATAAACTCATCCCTGTACTGTAGGACCACTTCCTTGGTGCTCCCCTAAGGTTATTAGTTCATGGCAGTAGTAATCCCTTTGTATCGAATCCTTGAGATGGAGTTTTGTGCATATGCACCTGGGAGACTGGGTAGTGCAGGATAAGCATAGAACTTCCTCAACTGCAAGGCCTATCCATTTCTTTTGAATCTCCTTGTTTTTTCCTTTTTAAATAAATCACTACATCCCTTCTTATTCATCTATTATGTTCCATGCAACCAAATCCAATGTAACCACCCTGTCTAGAATTCACTTCCCATGGTCACTCGACATGCAAATGGGGGCTGAAGGCTTCAAATCCCCATTCCCCAATACAGTAGCACAGTGCCCCTCACCATTGTGCTATACTGTGCCCTGCTCTGCTACCCCCCCTTTTTTAATAATGTCTGGAGAAATGTGAAACAGTATAAACAGAAGTAATGTGAAGCCTCCCAGGCACCCACTTGGGTGGCCTGCTGCATTGATATCTTCTGCATTGCTCCTCCAGTCTCATCCAGTCAGGGGAGGGTGGGGGCAAGCCACATGGTGCTGGCATTCGTCCGAATTTCAGTAACTCTGCACCTGGTATTACAAAACTGCTGATTTTAAGCACACGTTGGAACAGAGCCACAGTTTTGACTAGGTAATGCCTTTGGTAAAACAAGTCATGCATGCAGTCACAATATTGGCCATTGGCATTTATGCGCATTTCAGTAAATCAAAAACAGGTATTGTAAAAACACTGATTGTAAATGTGCCTTGGGACAGAGCTGTAGCTTTAACCATGCAATGCCTCCGTGACAACCAAAGTAATGCAGGAGGTCACAATATCTGCTGCAGAGAAGCATCCTTGCTATGCTTATTACTGAGTTTCCAAAGCAACAAACACTGAAAGCAGTATGAAACCTAATGCATAACCTCTGGCCTTCTAGATATTATACCTTGGTAAACTATCCTGAGTTTATCTATCTCTTCACCAGATATTGAGTCTGTAACATTTTATTTTGTTTTTTTTGTTATTGCTGTACTGACAAGCCAAGCTGTCATGAAATAGTACTAAGTGGCCACTGTTTCCATGGAGACCCTTCCCAATACTTATTCTAGAGCTGCTGCCATGAAAATGATGGTGAGATCAAACCGTGTGGTTTCTGTGTTCTTCCTCCCCCTCCCCCCGACTACATGACCTTCGGCTTGCTGCTCCTGCACTCCCTTTCTTGCCTGCTGTTCTCAGTTTTTTGTCCCACTCTCTGGGCCCGATTCTAGTACAGTTATGCCTGGCGTAACAGCACTTGCGCCAGGTAGAATGGTGCATGTAGCAGCTTACGCCAGCAGTTGCGACATGCGTGATTCTACAAAGTGGCCTGCGACACGGTGCAGGCCACTTGCACCAAACAGCAGTTATGCTGGCAGTTGCTCCATAAACCCCCTGTGACATGACACTAGGGGGTTCATGGCAGCAGTTGCGCCCCATTCCAGAAGGGCAGCAACAAATTCCCCAATGTCGGGATTCTACAAGAACCCCCAGAGGAGAACCGGCAACGTAAGTAACACAAGCTTTCAGCTGGTATACCTTATGGACACCTCCTGGGGGTCCTGTAGACCCATCAGCTGTCCAGCAGTTATTGCACAGTATCCTTCCCCCCCATGCCCAGCATACCCTTGTGGGTGCCCAGCAGGGCTGCCCACACCCCTGCCCCGAGTCCTACATTAAGAGCCCCGCAGGACTGGCTACACCAACTGCCCCTGATTCCTACATTAATTGCTGTGCAGGGCTGGCCACACTCACTGCCTCCTGAATCCATCCAAGTTATGCCCCACAGGGTGGCACAGTCAACCCCCCACCCATGCCCTGACCACGAGTCGCCAGCCACAAATGTGGCATATACTCAGTGAAGCCCTGGTAGTCTAGTGCCCCCCGATCATTGTAAAATACATAATTATCACCCCCATTTCCTTGGTAGTCTAGTGGACCCCTCTTCAATCCACGATCATTGTGTTATAATTATAGAACTCCCTTTTCCCTGGTAGTCTAGTGGAACCCCTCTTCATTCCACAGACAATGTATATTAAATATACAATTCCTTTTCTGGTAGTCTGGTGGCCACACCCCCCACCCAGCAGTGCCAGTCACCAGCCCCACACCTGTCCCCAGCCAGCGACTGGCACAGCCCACCTTTCATCTCACGGGCCAGCTGCTGACTGAGTCGTGGAGCGCTTACTGTAAAGACGCACTCAGAAATTGATATCTGAGCGCATCTTTACAGGATCACTCTACAGCACTCAGTCAACAGCTGGCTGTGGAAGTGAGAGGTGGCTGTGCCAGTCACTGGATGGGGACGGGTGGGGTGCTGGGTGGCTGGCACAGCTGGGTGGGGTCGGGGCCACTAGACTACCAGGGCAATGAGGGAGTTATTTAAATATTCTACATTGATCGGGGCCACTAGACTACCAGGGCAATGGGGAGTTATTTAAATATTCTACATTGATTGGGGCCACTAAACTACCAGGGCAATGGGGGAGTTATTTAACTATTCTACATTGATTGGGGGATGGTTGGATGAGCCCGTCCAACACTCCCAGTTGTCACTCGGAGAAGGTGTGTGCTAAATGTGAAATGCTTCATCTCACTGTAGACTACCAGGTCCAGATCCTACACCAGACCATTGATCCTGGCCTGTGGGTGAAACTCCCTGATGTCATCCAGCAGGACGGCCACACCATCTTTGACGAATTAGCATCTGAACTCATCACTGCACATAACCCAGGTGTGGTGGGAGTGATGCAAGCATACCCTGTGAAACAGAATGTGAAGGAAAGTCCAGCGACTTTCCACCAGAGGCTCTGGATGGCCTACTGAGCAGGGAAGCACCTGGCAGGAGACACTGCAGATCTGGACCTCACTGAGTATAAGACCCTGTTCCATAGGATTATGAGCCCTGCAGTAAGAGAAAAGGCACAGCCAACCACCTATCCCAAAACAGAGAGATTTGCCAATATTCTTCAAAAAACAGAGAGAGTTTATCAACTCTACATCCATGATTCAGGCTCTGGTTCCAAGAAAATAGCTGCTGTGGAAGCTATTCCGGAGGCTACGACACACTATATGGTGGAAGGGCAGGCCCAAGAGAAACAACCCCTCCCCACAGACAACCAACACCCCCAGCAGGCCCAACAGCAACAACAACAACAATCCTGGGGTGGGAACCAGAACTACCACAAAAATAAGAAACACCATAAAAACAATAAGGGTAAACAACAAGGATCAGGCCCCTCGTATAGGGAAATAGCCAATGAAAACCAGAAATTTTGAGATCTCCTCGGGCAAGTGCACTCTGTAATGGATGCCATCCCCTTTCTGGCCCTTGCAGCAATACAACCAGGAGAGCAGGCCTCAACAGGCCATGGAGACACCAGAGGTTTAAGTCTCAGGCCTTTAGAGGCCTGAACTCGGAAGCAACTCCCTATATAGCATCAATGCAGCATGGTGAGATAGTTCAAAGGAACCAGGTCCAGACTCTCTTTCAAGAGCTCCCCCATGATTCCGCTGATACAGATTGATATTTACAGACCACAGTCCCTATTGTAAACAAGCTGGTCTTGGATACAAACCGAAGGCCCTGCACAGAGGCCGTGGTCAGGGGCCACCTACTGACAGTACTACTGGATACAGGCATGGCTGTGTCTGTATTACAGGATGACAACCCAGACACATCACCTTGATCCACCGTTTGGAGGAGCAATATGTCTGGAGTAGATGGAACTAGGTTACCTGCCTACTGCTCCCTGCCACTACCTGTGACACTGGGACACCTGAAGGCATATCACACCTTCCGGCTAATGATATTGCATGATCACCCTAGTATAATCAGAATTGACTTTTTGGCACCACACGGCTGTGTGGTAGACCTAGCCAACATGTTACTGATACAAATTCAGGGACAATATCACACCATCATGATCCCTGACTCACATGTGGTTGCAACAATTTCTGTGAACAATAAAGAGTATGACATCATAGATTTGTTTAAGGACCATGAGCTTTTTCCAAAGCTCCTCCCCATTCTACAAAGACATTTGGAGGCATTTGCCACTAACAAGCATATTGTGGCAGAATGCATACTGTCATTGAAGTGGCAGGCCCAGCACATGAGAGTCAATGGCAATACCCCTTTCCACCTGAGGCCTTGCCTTCTCTTAGGGAAATGATTAAATCACTCCTCAAGCAAGGTGTAATCAGGACATGTGTCTCCACTACAAATTCCACAGTGTGACCTGTGAAAAAAACCACAGGTGCCTGGAATCTTACTATTGACTACAGGAGTCTAATCCAGGTCACCCCCAGTTGTGCCCTAACTGTGGCATCAGCACCAGATGTGCTATGACTACTGACCCCTGACCAACAATGGTTTAGTGCCCTGGACATCTCCAAAGGATTCTGGTCATTGCTATGGGCCCCAAGAGTCAATATAAGTTTGCCTTCACCTTTGAGGGTAGGCAGTACACGTGGACCTGCTTACCACAGGGGTTCCATAACAGCCCCTCCCAGTTCCATTTGCATATGATGGACACCCTTGAGGGTTTCTCTACATGCCAGTGCCTCTTGCAGTATGTGGATGACTTGTTGTTAGCCACAGCCACACAGGAACAACATCTGGATCACTTAGACAAACTACTGACCTTCATCCAGAGGGCAGGCCTCAAATGTAACCCTGCAAAAGCACAACTATGTCAGAAAGAGGTACTCTTTCTGGGCCTGAGGATAACAGACCAAGGCTGCAGCCCTACCTGTAAGAAGATACAAGGATTGAAAGATCTGCCACTGCCTACCAGTGTGGCCACCCTTAGAATATTTCTAGGTATGGTAAACTATTCTAGAGATTTCATTTGTGATTTTGCTCAGAAGGCCACCCCTCTGTATGAACTATTGAAAATGGATGTCTCCTGGACTTGGTGTCCCATTCGCACCCAAGTTGTGATGTCACTGAAACAGGTCTTGGCCTCATTTCCAACCTTGGCTAACACCAATCCAGCCCTGCCATGCCATCTGGAATGTGTCACCTCTGACATTGCTATGTTGGCAGTGTTGGACCAGAAGGTTCATGGCACCCTGAGACCCATTGCATATGCATCACAGATATTGACCCCAGTGGAACAGAAGTGCAGCCTTTGTGAAAGGAACCTTCTGGCCACCTACTGGGCTGTCAAGCCCTTTCTGTATATCATTGGGTACTCCCCACGATCATTAATACAAATCACACCCCAACAACCTTTTTGCTATCAGACAGAGTAAAGGATGGGTCAGTCTGTAATACCAGGCTGACACACTGGTCTCTCCTTTTCCAGGACAGAGACATTAAGGTCCACCCAACCAAAATGCCATCCATGCTGGCGCATGGTCTTCTCTTCCAAGGAGAACCCCATGACTGTACATTGCAGCCACCTGATCTACCAGATCCAGGTCCTTTTCTTCCTGCTACGCTACAGCTACTTGAGAACATCTTACTGTGTCATGTCTTTACAGATGGCTCAGCTTTCTATAACCAGGGAGAACAACAGGAATGGGCATATTAGTCAATTACCCTTTTGGTAACACTGTTAAAATTCCTAAGCGTTGTAGTGTGGCATCATCACAGTATGCAGAGATGGCAGCGGTGGCCTGTGCCCTCGAGTTCATCCAGCATGGAACTGAGGACACCATTATTTTCACAGACTCTAATTGGGTTTGTTATTCCCTTACTGACGTTCTTCCTTTCTGGCATAAGAACTCCTTTCTCTCCTCTGATGGCAGCCCAGTGAAACATAAGGAACTGGTAATATACATTCAATCACTGGCACACAAGTTTCCACACAAACTCTATGTGCACAAAGTTAAGGCTCACTCTATACACGACCCCTATCATGCCTTCAATGACACTGCTGACACCCTTGCAATGGAAGGAGCCGGGGGGGGACCTGGATGATGGACCATCCAGAGCCCAAAGCGGCCATACACATTGCAACAGTCAGGAAGAAACCTGAACCCTTTTTCCCCTAGGATATGTCAGAAGCCCAGCACACTGACTTTGAACTCAAAGATGTGTTCAGATTCCTGGACAAAGGTACTGAGAAGAATCTACCTACCCACAACCCCTACCAAAAGCATGAATGTAAGTTACACCTGTCCCCTGATGACAAGCTCATCTGGTACAATCAGATAACACCCCCACCAAATTGAGGGTAGTTCCTCATCATCTTAGGTCTGAATTTCTGCACCAAGTGCATGATACCCCTACTGGTGGACACCAGGGAGTGGAAAACACACTCCAAAGGCTCAAGACCACCACCTGGTGGCCTGGTGTCACCAAGGATGTCAAACAGTACATAAACAACTCTGTTGTTTGTGCTCAAAACAACCCCATCCCTACCAAATGTAATGCCAAGCTACTACAACAAAGGCATTCTAGCCCTTGGCATGCCATACAGATACATTTTATTGGTCCCTTGACCTACACCAGCAAAAAAAACCAAATATGCCCTTGTGGTAACTGATCTCTTCTCTAAGTGGGTTGAAGCTTTCCCCACTAAGACATGCACTGCTAAAACCACTGCCAAAATTCTGGTGGAACAGATTTTCTCCAGGTTGAGCCTACCTCTTAAGGTAGACTCTGACAAAGAAGCCAATTTTACAGGTGAGTTTATGAAAGAAGCCCTTGAACTCCTTGGAGTTCATCAGAAGTTTCACATACCTTACCATCCACTATCATCAGGTCAAGTAGAGAGAGCTAACAGACAGATTAAGAAAATGCTTTCCAAATTCATTGAGGACAATCCCAAGGATTGGGATTCCCTATTGCCGTTACTCCTTATGGCAATTAGGGGTACACCCTCAGCCACCACCCAGTTGACACCCTTTGAGGTGATGACTGGTAGACAGATGAGATTATCTGAACACCTGTTGTTTGACCAGCACAGCCCCACTTCAGACCGTGTCTCAGTGGATCAATATGTGGAAAAACTCAGACAAGACCTCATACACACTCATTTGTATGCTGCTAACTGCATGAGCAAGGCACAGCAACAGTCCAAAATTCAGTTTGACAAACATGCACAAAAAGTGGATTGGCAAGTTGGGGATCAGGTAATGGTTCTTAGATTTGCACATCCTACACATTCCTTCTCCAATAAATGGGAAGTCCCTACTCCATTGTCAACAAGTTCAGTCCAGCAGTCTATCAGATTAGACTCATGCAAAACAACAAATTGACTGACAAATGGTTACATGCCAACCAACTGAAACTGTATAAAGCAGTATAATTACTTTCTCTCACCCCATTGGGTGGAATAGTACTAATTTACTAATGTTTGATTTTCATTTTCAGATACTGACAAGATGTCTGTCTTGTTCCATTTTCTCCTCATCTCAGGAGTTATCCCCCTGCATCCAAGGCATAGTAAAGCACCTCCTTCCTCACCTTGATCCACCTGCAACTACCCCAGAAGGAGTCTCCATCAATTTTCCCAACAATCTGATTACTGTCCAGGAAGGTTCAGATGCCTATCTCAGTGCTTCGGTTGTTTCTCTTGATATATCTACCTAACAAATTGAATGGCAAACTAAATCTCAAGGACAAATACTCCTCATGGCCAAGCTCTCCACGGGAACTTTCCATGGTTGGTCCAACACAAAATTATCCGCAAATGTTACTTTGTCCTTGCTCCAAACCTCTCTTAGACATTCTGGGTTATACAATATCACTGCCTTAATTGACACATCATATTGTGATACATTGTCTAAAGATTCTGCCAGGACATTTTGTGCTGTACAAGCTGCCAAGTATTTATCTGTGTTAGGCCTACTGAGAAACAGCTTTTGGAATGTCCAAAACAAACCCGTGGTCCTCATAGTGGTCTCACAGCCACCGCTTTACCTGGCTCACTTATTAACAACTTACAATTTATGCATATATCGGTTTTGTTTAACTTGACTTACTGGAATATGAAATAATTTGATATGTGTCATACTACTAATACTTCCTTGTTTTATAGTACTTTGTTATTTGATTGTTTAGCAGCTTTTCAGATTTGTAACCAAGACCCTATTGCCGGGCTACACACCACTGAGCACAGAAGCAATTTTAGGAGAAAACCTAATACAGATGATCAAAGTCATAAACATAATACATGTGACACATCTGATGTCACTGGTGCTATAGGCACCGTCACTGATTTTTTGGGTACAGCAATGTCCATCTGGAATAAAGCCGACATTGTTGCTATCAAATTTCATTCACAGAAGTTTCAAACTGGTCTAGTGAATGATATTATGCCCCCATTATTGCATGGTGTCGATGGTCTTAGGAAGAAAGATACACTGTATACAATATGCACGACATTGCCAAAGCATTTTCAGATTCTAAAGAAAAGATTAACTCCCTTATTGCACAAAACAATCAAGAATCAAATAAGCGATACATTGTCTGTGAAATATTATGCTCAGCCTACGGCTCTTACATTATCGCTACCAACAACAACCTATTCCGTGATCTAGAATCCGGAAGAATCTCTGATGTCATACATGAAAGACATATGTCTAAATGGTATTGTCCTCATTGCAAATCCCCTAACTGTGTTGCCATATGTATGCTTCAGTCTTTTTTAGCTATTCCAATTTCTACTGCTAGGAATTTGGGTTTTGTGACCAGACACCCTAATACTAGTCCTTGTTTTACTTCTAAGACATGTTCAATTAAGGATACTATGTTTGTGTCTTTCACCATTTCTTTACCACGTTTTGATACTACTACAGCTATATTTGAAAAACTATCATCCATTCACTCCATTGGGCACCTTGATGATGGCATCTACTGAGAATGCTTTAATTTGCCTCCTTTATTGGTTTTTCATCCTCTTCTGGATATGTGGGTCTCATCGCACATGGACTGCTGTGTGAAGAAAGGGTATATTTATTTGTGCCTATGTGACATATTAGATGTTATTAAACCTGTACGTGGCTATTCCCCAGACAGTACTTATTGGTCCTTTTCCATGGAAGATGACATCACCACTAATGGCACAGAATACCAGGACTCAACATCTGCTCCAGACGATTCCAAGTTATACCAGTCTTATCGGAAGGAGGTTCACTGCCTGTCAACATGGATTTCCAAACAGTCTTATACTTGCCCCATTCAATTACAGAAATGGAGACTACCTACCATGAAAATTGCAATACAATTTGGATGGTGAATACTGTGTGGTAACTAATTACAAGACATTTAAGTATGCTGACACAATATGATTTATTGATGCCCCGGATTTTTGTTTTGTTCCCCATCAGATCACTATTATTGGGCACACAGTTATTACCATATTCCTATTATGGACCCTGATATCATTGATGGTAACCATGATTATCTGCTTACACTTTCAGAGTACTTTCCTTACTTTATTGTACACATTGATCCTTTAACTTTGACATTAAAATCACTTTTAGACAGGAAAGATACCCATATCATCCACCTCAGCAATAATATCTCCAAAGCAGATGAGGCCGTACTTACCCTCATCAATGATGGTGATTTGAATAGTGCACTTACTAACACTTGGTTAGAGATTACTTTTAAAGGTTTTGTTATTATACAAGCATTTTTGATATTTTTTCTTCTTATTATGCTTTGCTGCCTACGTCGCACATTACACCAACACCATGAGCAGCTGGAGTTCCTTTACAAGGCTTATGCCTAAGGTCTGTAAACAACCCCTGCTCCCTATCCATTTCCTTACTCTTGCTTGTGTTGCCCCTGAGAGGCAACAAGGGGGAGAATGTTACATGAGGTCCCTGCACCCTAATTAGCACCCCCACAGGTACACCACAGAGAGCTAGCATTTAGGTATACGTTATACCAACATACAGGGCTAAGGGCATCTACTGTATAAGAGTGGATGTCAGGATATGCATACGTACTATTGTTATACACTTTACTTTCCAATATACACATGTATTTATTGCTTATAAGATGTTAAGACATCTGTGTCCTTGTAATGATTATGATATATGAGTTAGCATTGCCGTCTTCTGATGATTTGTATTATTACACGGCTATGTACAAACTGTATCTCTTTGTTTCTACAAAGTGATGACTATAGCAAAATTGTATAATGTTATCTTGGACTGTGGAGCCACCTCTAATTTACCCAATAGGACTCACCTCTGTAACTAGAAATGTTTCTGTCTTACAGTAACCATGGTAATTATCTTAGGTTTATAATGTAAGACATTACGTCTTCTACCTTGGAGATCCCAGGAGACACGGAGATTATTCGAGGTATAGGGACTGCTTACCATTGGTTCCAAGTTCTGATTGGTAAGAACTGCTTAGAGCAACTGTGATTTTCCTTTTGGTAGTAATAAACAAGCTTTATTACTCTTATGTAATGTGTCTGTGATTCTTTGCATGCCCATTATTGCCAAGAACCTGAGAGTGAGGTTTAGACCTCTTGACACTATCATTTGACTGCCTTGAGTTTACCCTTGTTATTGTCCATTTTTTTGTTTCACTGGTACCTCTTATCTCTCTTAAAAGTCCTTTTTTCTTTTCCCTTATTCCTGACCTCACCTGCTTGTTGAACCAAATGGGCTTCCTACTATATGTCTTTTGCCATTCCTAACGTAATTGATACACTCCATTGTCACCCAAACACCATGTTCTTGATTTCAGCCCAAATCACATGACAGCAGCTCCTTAGTTCCCTTCAGCCTGTCCTTCAGAATCCCCACCACTCTGGCAATGTCTGTCATCCTGAAGTTAGAGACCCTAGAAACATAGAAAGTGTTGGCAGTTAAGGACCTTATTGTCCATCTAGTCTGCCATAGTTTCCCTGCCTACAGACCATGATATTAGTGTTTATGTGCTGAGCCTCCAGAACAGTGTTAAATCTCAAAGCATTATGGCTGCTGTCTCCTATAAAGTCCTTGACTGTCCAATCACTTATAATGTCCTGAATGGCCAACACAAGGTCCAGGGCTGCATCCTGTGTACTTTCCTCTTTCATCAATTGACCCAGCAAGCAGAATCTGTACTGTCTGTTATAAACTCTTGCTATTTTGACTTTTGGCTTGCAGAGTTGTGGAAAAAGGACAGCAAAAGCAACCAATATTTTTGATGTTCCATTTATTTAGATTTTTGCAGAATAACTTTCACAATTTACTTACCAACATTTCACTTCCTCATAGAGGGGCTTTCTTAAGAGATTGTGGTCCTATAATAGTTGATGACAATACATCATTTAAGTTTCTAAACTTGTCATAGTGTTCCACCCTTAGAGCAATTCACACAAGATTATGTGCCTTTTTTACCTGTTTAAATACATCTCTAAGAACATTTCATTACATTAGTTTAATGAATAAACTCAATAATAATGCTGAAATTATAAAGCCTTAGTCAAGTCACTGAGCTAGACCCGCTCTCTTCAAAACCACCTAAAATGGTGAGTAACATTCAGGAGAATCTCAACATGACCACCTCCTTTTTGTTCCAGGGCAGGACTAACATTGATGACATCACATGGCAGGCATGTGAATGTGACATCTGATGCTCCCCTAGCTGATACTGCATTCAGCCACTGTGAGCTACAATGTTAATTTTTTTTTATTTTATTACAACTAGGATTACAAGTACCTATGAGCCAGGCTCTTTTACAAAGGTTCTGCATCAGAGAACAAATACAATACAAGTTACAGAAATAGGAACAAAACAATAAATAGGTCAGCATATTAGGTTACAATGGTAGCTCAATACAATAGCTAGAATAAGTAGAATGTATACATGGGAACACAGAGCAACAGAGGGATAAGTAGGAGGGAGAGTGGAAGATAAAGATAAACATGAGAAGCGAAGTTGGAGAGGGCAGGAATTGCAGCCAAAGGGCATGGTCATCAACTGGGAGCTGGCTGAAACTAGTCAACAAAAAGGAAAAGATCATTGAGGGCTCAGAAGAGGTGGGGGTGAAGGGGGAGAGTCAGGAGTGGTGAAAAGAAAGAAGAATTAAAAAAGTAACACAAAGGAAAAGGAGGTGGTGGAGATGTGGTAGGTGATAGTTGGAGGGAACAACAATGAGAGGGCTGAGGAGATTATAGGTAGCATTCACAGGAGCTAGAGTTAGTAATGTGGAGGTGAAGTTTATGTTTGAATGAGCCAAGGGTTGTAGTGGAGGAGATGTCAGGATTGAGCGCATTTAACCAGCTAGGCACTCTGAAGGCAAAGGATCTTTGGCCCTGAGAGGTATGACAGCGGGGAACCTGAAGGAGCTGGCATTCAGAGCCCCTGGTGTTACGTGGCTTTAGTCTAGAACTAAGCATTGCTTGGACTCCTGGTAGAGCGAGGCCCATGGTTGCTTTCTTTACCATAATGCAGGTTTGGTATTTTGTGCGATTTGAAAGTTGAAATCAGCCAGATTGGGGAAAAAAGGTCACATGTATGAGTGAGACAATGAGCACCAGAGATAAGCCTGCAGGCCTTGTTAAGTGATGTTGAAATTCATCTCAGGGCAGTGGCAGAGGCACAGCCATAGATTATAAGGCCATAATCAATGATGGAGACCACTGAACTTTGGATGGCAATTGTCAGTGCTTCTGCAGTAAGGAGTTGTCTATGTCTATAAAGTAGGCCTAGGTGCATATTTGCTGATTTGGCAACATTGTCTATGTGTGCCCCATAGGAGAGATTTGAGTCCAGAGATAACCCTAGGTATTTGAATGACTGCACTTGCTCAAGGGTGTTGCCATTGCTGGTAGAGATAGCTAGGGGGTGAGATCTATGCCTGTTTTGAGAGCTGGTAAACAGCATTACTTTGTTTTTTTTTTATGATTGAGGACAAGCTTATGATGAATGAACCAGTTTTCCACTGCGGCAAAGCCTTGCTGAAGATTGGTCTGCAGGAGCACAGGGTCCTTGTGGGAGGAGAAGATAACAGCATCATCAGCATAGAGGATAATCTGTTCAGTGCAAGATTTCGGGAGTGTGTTAAGAAAAAGGCTGAAGAGTAACGGACCCAGGATGGATCCCTGAGGGACTCCAGATCGGACCGGTCTGAGGTCCATGAGTGTCCCAGCAATTTTGACTCATTGAGATCTGTTTTGCAGATAGCTGCTGAACTATGAGACAGTGTCAGGAGAGAGTCCTAAATGCTGGAGTTGTTGGATCAGCAGACGATGATGGACTGTGTTAAAGGCCTTGGTAAGATCTACAAATACTGCCCTGGTAAAGTGATCCATATCCAATGTGCCGTGCAGTGCTCCAGTGAACTCCAATAATGCAGAGGAGGTGCTATGACCTTTTCTGAAGCCATGTTGTTGTGGGCATAAGAGATTGTGTTTGTCCAGGTAGTCCTTGAGTTGGTTGGATACTATGCATTCGAGTGCCTTGCAGAGAGGTGGTAGTATCGAAATCAGTTGATAGTTCGCATGGCAGGTCTTATCCCCACTTTTGTGGACTGGAGTAACTGTAGCTGCCTTCCATTTGTCAGAGAACTGACCAGTGCTAAGGGAGAGATTGGGAATGTGTGTTAATGGGACTAGAACCTCATCCATAGTGAGGGTTAGGAGTTTTAGATCCAGCGAGTCTCCACTTGATCTTGACTTTGAAACTGCTTTGGTGATGTGTGTTCGGGCATCGTGCAGGTTAATTTCTTTGAAGTGGAAGGGAAGGAGAGTGGTAGGAGGATCATCAGGGAAAGCATGGGTAGTGTCAAGGAAAAAATCTGAGGGAAGAACACTGCTGAGATAAGTAAATGCATCATTAAAGGTGTTTGCAATGACCTGAGGATCCAGGGTGATGGTCTCATCAACCTTTAGCATGGTTGGGGAGGATTTAGTTTGTTTCCCTGTAACTTTTTTGATATTCTTCCAGTAATATGACCCCTTTCCCCAGGAATTTGAGAGAGATTCTTTGTAGTAGGCATTTTTCAATAGTCGTATGGATTTAGTGCAGTTATTGCGGGCACATTTGTTGTTCTGTATGTCGTGCTGGGCGCCAGAGTCTCTAGCCAGGGCCCAAAGGTGGTCCCAAGCCTTTAGCTGGGCAAGTAACTCTCCAGTTATCCATGGGTTGTAGAATGCTTTGACTTTTCATTTTTTAAGTGGGGCGTAGGTGTCACATGCTGTGTTGAAGGAGGAGATAAAGAGGTCAAGAGCTGTGTTAACATCTGTTGAGAAGAAAATGGGAGACCAATCAAAATGATTGAGGTAGGATTTAAGGTGTCTTGGCTGTCCATGAGGGAGCACTCTGCTAGTGATGACTTTGCTTGGGGGCTTATGGAATTTATTTGACCATTCACATATAATGGGTGAGTGGTCGCTTAGTGAGTCAGGAAGGACAGAGGTGCTAGCGATATGAGAGGGATGACTGGTAAGGACCCAGTCCAGTAAGGTAATAGTGCCTGTTTTATAGTTCTTTCTGGTGGTGGAGAGAACCACTTGTGAGAGATTTGCTGATGATATGGCATCCTGAGATATAGCAGCAACTGATGAGAGCCAATTAATATTGAAATCACCTAGTGTAATTGTCTCCGCACCTACTGGGTGGGATTTAATGAAGTTCAGAACAGTTGTGAGGCTCTTCCCTTGGTCTTTGGGGGGATGTAGACTGTGATTACTGTGAGGGTTTTGTTGTGTGCTCCTAAAAGTATCTTAATAGGTAAGATCTGAGCAGTGGAGTCATAAAGAGGAGTAGAGATGAAGCAACGTATGAGATAGTCCAGTCTGTAGTCGTTATATTCTGGCAGTGCAATCGCTGAGTCTGGGACTTATGGTGACAGCCATGTTTCAACAATTGCTAGAATATCAGGTCTGTGCTGGTTTACAAAGACTTGGATGGTGTCAAGCTTAGGGATCAGGCTACAGATGTTAATAGTGGCAATGGTCAGGCCCCCAGTAGATTTTGTACAACCGGCATTGGTGGTAGTAGAAGGGCCTGGGTTAGGGTACACATCTCCTGCTATCAGAAGGAGGAGGATCTTCAGGGTGCACAGACAGAGTTTCTTGCAGGTGAGATTACGTATTAGTTGTTTGTTATTACTGGTCTGGCATCAAAGGTGCTTGCCCCAGAGCAACATCATACGTGATGAGGGATATAGGAGTGACCATTGCCTGTATCTGTGGGAGATGTGGTGCAGCCAATTAAAGGTGTCAGATGTCCTTGAGGGAGAGTGGTGCTCACAGTGCGAGGTACCCAGGTGGTGATATTGGGTGTCTAGCTGGTAGATAGGGGGGAAAGAGGGGTGGCAGGCTCCAGAGAGGTAGGAAAGGTGAAGTAGTGAGGTGAGGATAGTAAGAGAAAACAGTGTATTGATGTAGGTAGACATGATTAGAGAGAGAGAGATTTCAGGTGTGGCTGTGCAAAGCCCAGAATGCAAGAGAAAATGTTGAAAAGACAGGGGAGGGAGAGGTATAGAGGTGAAAAGAGGGCAGAGTCAGGATGACTGCAACCTAGGAGGGACCAATGGGATAGAGGCAGGGAGGGAACAGAGAGAGGAAAGGCAGAGCTAGGGTCTATTTAATAAAGGCAGGCGGTGGGGGGGGGTAGGCGAAAATTTAGGCAGCTGACAGATGAGCTCCAGGGGACTGTGCCAAGCAATTAAAATCTCCAGGAGCTGAAGCCAGTCAGGGAGGGACGGAGTGTTGAACCTGCCTATAATTTCAGGCATCATCCACCAACTGGGTTCACAGCTAGCAAGCTGGACTGGAGCTGCTTTCCTGAAGCATACCTGGAATCTTGCTCTTGAGGGCAGGCTGGGGAGCACCCTGTGGCTGGCTGCACTCAGCACCAGACAGCTAGTGCAGAAGATGGAGTCCCCCTCAGGGAATCCTGAAGAGAAAAGAAGAGATGGGATAAATCAGCTTATATGTACCAACAGAACAAAGGTTTCAGAGTTTGGAAGGCAGGCTAAGGAAGGTGACAAAAGAATTATTTAACAAGGTGAGAAATTAAGGGTGCTAAGTTAGCCAGAGAGGGAGAGAATGGCTATGGAGTGGCTGGTATTAAGCACCAGCAGCATCACCAGTATACAGAGGAAAAGGTGAGTGGGGTTGGGGGAGTAGATGGGAGAAACAACAATTCAGCAGTTAGACAAAGCGGTTTTTAACTTCAAACTTTGTTAATACTTAAATGGCTTAAGGCAGTTGAAACACTCCAAAAATGCTATAGTTTCCTACTCTTAACTATTCAAAAGAGGGGTTGTAGTTCCCTACACTAACAATTTAAATTCAGCAGTGGGCACAAAAACACATCACACATTTAGCTACAGAGGTTAGGAAAAAAGAAATTTAGGCAGAAGACAGATGAGCTCAAGGGGACTGTGCCAAGCACTTCAAATTTCCAGGAGCTGAAGCCAGTCAGGGAGAGACGGAGTGCTGAATCTGCCTATAATTTTGGGCACCATCCACCAACTGGGTTCAGGGCTAGCAAGCTGGACTGGAGCTGCTTTTCTGAAGTGTATCTGGAATCCTGCTCTTGAGGGCAGGCTGGGTGCACCCTGCAGCCAGCTGTGCTCAGCACCAGACAGCTAGTGCAGAAGATGGAATCCCCCTCAGAATCCTGAAGAGAAACGAAGAGAGGGGAGAAATCAGCTTATATGTGCCAACAGAACAAAGGCTTCAGAGTTTGGGAGGCAGGCTAAAGAAGGAGACAAAAGAATTCTATAACAAGGTGAGACATTAAGGGTGCTAAGTTAGCCAAAGAGGGAGAGAATGGGTATGTGATTGGTATTAAGCACCAGCAGCATCACCATCATGCTATATAATGGACCACCTAATCTTTCATAAAGGCAATCTCCTATCCAAATGCTTGAGCACCATTAGCCCCTATGCAAAGGTTACTAGTTTACACAAAATGCAGTTTCACAGTTTCTTCTTTATTGTTACGCAGCTTCTACAACCATATCATTTTATATATATACTGCAACATACAATATGCTCTGTTTGGTCTATACAGTTCAACAGTTATAAAACATAAATGTGCTGTAAGCCTCTGTAGCTAACAACCAGTAACAGCAAGGTTCCACTTACCCAGACTAACCTGAATTACCTCATGACTAAGCAATGTACTTGAAAATCAAACTATATACAGTACACTGTTTTAACTAGTATAATAACATATAAAACAATTTAAATAAAAAAACATGAAAGGGTGTGTGCCGTGGCACAGAGTAGGTAGGGTCATAAAGGATCAATTCTGCTGCCATACGTTACAATAAAAATGAGTCCATCTTCTACAGCAACAGTTTCCAGTCCATCTCCTCATTTATACCACAGGTTTTACTTAAAGAGCCCAATTACTCTATCCAGAATGCCTCCCTGTTTAGAAGGAGGCATTCAAAATCTCCTCCGCCCCTGGGGCTTTCCATCATTTCTATACCATGAAATCTAAGTGAGCTGGCCTGATGGTTGTCTACAATAAAATGCCTCTCTATGCTTGATGACTTGCCATTACATCTGATAGATGCTGTTATGTTTTCAAATGCATTTACATAGCTCAAAACTAGTTTTGTTTACATAAATAAGATAACATGGGCACCTGAGGAGGTACATCACATGTGTAGAATCACAGGTGAAATGCGTTCTAATGGTGACCATTTTGTTCCTGTTTGGATTAGGGAAACTGGCAATATTTCTTGTGTTTGAGCATATGTGCATGTTCTTCATGGGAAATTCACAGGAGGTGGTGGCCCAAAGCCAAACCCTCTGAAAACGGTTTCCTTTGAAAGTTGATTGGACAAACATGTCCCTTAATGTACTGGATTTTGTGGCCACTAATAGTGGCTGCTGGCAAATAAAGTATTGCCTCTTTCTGCTGATTTTGGCATATTTCAGTTTTCCCTGATTGATTCTGCAATTTTGCCAAATAGAGGTGAAAAATCATTGAAACTACTATTTAGTCTGAATAACCTACATGTTGTTTTTCTCTGGGTGATGATAATTACATTCTGCCCATAATGCTGCATGCTGAACTGCTCTGTCCAGGATGTGTTTATTTCAACCATTCTCAACAAATCTTTGGGTTATAATATCCTTGTCTTTTTGATAATCAAAGTCAGTGGAACAATTATGCCCTCAAATATTGGCCAAACTGAATATTTTCTGTTAATTTTCTAGGTTGACATCTGTCACTTCTGTGGGTCATATTCTGTTCTATTGATTTTCCATGTAACCTTGTCTCTAGCTTGTTACCACTGACAGAAATTCCCAAATTTAAATATGGGATGCTTTACTCTTTTACTTTGTAAAGGGCAAATCTTTTTCTTTGTACTTTTAACTGCCTAGGATATCTCTATAGTACACTGGTTAGGTCAGCGTGTAGTCGATGTTGCCTTTATGTACTTTATGTTTTCTCATATCTTATGTAGCTGTTCATTGTATTTTAATTTATACTGTGTTAATAATGTTTACTAAAGGTGTATTTCTTCACTGTTTATTGTACTTGTTCCTTAATTGTCCACCCAGGACCATATTGCAAATGAGCTCGCTCAAGGATATTTTGTCTGGTTAAATAAAAATAGAATTGAATTGTCTTGGGATTTCTAATGAAGAATTGAGATTTTTGTGACACTAGGTTCATAGGTTCATAGGTATCTACAAGTTCGAGGGCGAACCCATTTAGAATGTGTCACCATTAAATCTAATGGCGGAAAATACATTTTCTATTACACACGTACTGATCTAGTCTGGTTTTAAACTGTTCTAAATTATCACTTGATACCACATCCATTGGTAGGGAATTCCATATAGGTGGTACTCCATGAGTTATAAATCTACTTCTTTTGACTGTTTTATTAATACCAGTCTTTAACTTTAATTTGTGTGACCTTGTGTTGTTATTGGTTACATGCTTCTCAAAGCAAATAGTTTAGAACAGGGCAGGATCCTTGGAGGCCCCGTATGCTATACAGAGGTCACCTCTCAGCAATCTAAATTCAAGCAAATATAGCTCCAAGGTCTTAAGTCTCTCTTCATATTCAACATTTTGAAGGGTTTTTATATTTCTGGTAATTCTCCTCTGTACTTTTTCAACTATGGCTTTACCTCCCACTGAGGTGGGCACACAGAATGGAGCACAAAATTCTATATGAGATCTGATCAAACTGGTGTATAAAAGAACAAGGACCTCAGGTTCTTGACTTTTAAAATATTTGAAAATACATGCTATTGTACCATGACATTTTTTAACCATTTTATTTGTATGTGTATTAAATGTTTACTTATTTGTAATGGTAATACCTAACTCTCTTTCTGAGGTAACCACCTGTAACCGAATATTGTGCAATGTATGTTTAGTCGACCTACTGTTTTTGCCAAGGTGCATTACCTTACATTTGGTGGCGTTAAATATAATTTTATTATCTGTGGCCAGCATGCTAGACTGTCCAAATTTGTTTGAAGTGATTTTATGGAATCTATGTCCTTCACAATACAGCTGAGTTTACTATCGTCTGCATATTTATTGATCCATACCCCATTTATAGTTTGCATGCTGGAATCCAATATATTGAATAATATGGGGCCCAAAACAGAGTCCTGTGGTACCCTGCTGGTAGCTTTACCCCATTCAGATGTTTGCCCTTTGATGTTAACCGACTGCTTTCTGTCTTTTAGCCATGAATCAATCCATTTGATAATATCTGGATGGAATTTAATTCTTACTAGATATTCAATCAGTATTCTATGGGAGACAGTATCGAAGGCCTTTTCATAACCTAGAAAGATAACATCAACAGGTAATCTGTTATCCAAGGGCTTACTTACAGGTTCAAAAAATTAATCAAGTTATTTTGACAATATCTCCCTTGAGTGAAGCCATACTGAGATATATCAATATGTCCCATATCTTGGATATGCATACTAATTTTGAGTTGCAGTAACCTTTCCATTATTTTTTCTATACACGAGGTGAGGCTGATGGGGCTATAATTAGCAACATTTTGTTTGGTACCTCCTTTATGAATAGGTATAATGGTGGCTATTTTTGAATCAGATATTGTGGCCCCTTCCTTATTAGAGGTATTAAATAATAGGGTAAGTATGCCTGATAGTTCATTTGAAAGTTCTTCAATAAATTTAAATGGAATGTCATCAGGTCCAGCTGATGAATTTGTTTTTGTTGATCTAATAGCAGCTATAATGTCCTCTTTAGTAAAAAGCAATGGCTCTTCCTGTTTGTTTAAGTTATCATGGCACACTATTTTTTTTTAGGTTTGTAGACACTGAGAAAATATGAATTAAGTTCCTCAGCCATTTTCTGCTCATCTGTAATGAGGAATTTATCTTTGACTAGTGGCCCAACTTTAGGCACATTGCCTTTTAAAGATCTTATATAATGAAGGTACTTTTTTAAAATCTTTGGTTAAGAAATACATGAAAATCCTTAAGTGAGACTTTGGAACCTCTCCAAAGAAACAGCAGGTCATTCTGCAATCCTTACTGACTATAGTACTGGAAAACAACTGGTTTACACTAGGATCCATGATGCAAACTGATTCAAAGCTATCCACAAACAAATTACACATAATGGTGCCCTGGTGGACCCAATCACCATCCCTTTCATTTGTTTGAGAAAATCATTCTCAGACACAAAGTAATTATTTTCAAGTACAAGTTTTTACTAAGTCACACAGATATTCTGAGGGTGGCAGCTCTTTCTACATTTCTGAGGTGTAGCGCTGACCTTATAGCCTTGATAACATCTGAGTGTGATATCAAGAAGTAGAGGTTAGCTACATTCAATGCTACCAAAAATAAATCTGACAGGTCCAGATGTTGGTCATTAACTGTTTGCAGCATGTTTGAACCATCTCTCATGTTCTGTAAATAGGACAGCATGGTCTGAACACAGTTCTTAATGTACTGCAATAGACAAAAAAGTGGATAGGGGTTCCAGAATGGAATTTAGACCAGATACTATAGGCCTACCAGTTGGTTGCAGGTCTGCCTTATGTGTCTTGGAGATACAGTAAAATATGGGGTAACTGGAAATTTTATGATAAGGATATCTGCTACCCAATCTGGTGTCCAACCTGTCCTTAGGCCTTGTTCCACTTTTCTACTATTTTTAATTTGATTTCTGACATAGGAGTTCTCATCAGGGGGTTGTAATTATTTGTGCTGTTTACATGTCTGTGACATTCACTTACATATTCCTATGTGTCTATTACTGCTATGCCCCAACTGGGTTTGATAGTAAGTAATGGGTTGTCCTGAAGGATATTTAAGGCTGCTTTTCTTTCCAAGTAAAGTTGGAAATAGTACAACTCTGTTGTTCTAATAAATGTTTAATGTTTTCAATGACAGTGGTAACAAAAGTTTCAAGGTAGTGGGGAGTGGGATCTGATAGCATAAAATGGGATTTGATTTGCAATTTTTTGTCTTATCTCCTTTTCATTTTGAGAACAGCATCCTATCTGTTTCCCCAAAGTGCTCCCATAGGTTCAGTTTTCTTAAAAAAATGCAAATCTAAATTAGGTTGGAAAACATTAGGTTTGGTGGTCAGTGCAAAGGATGAACCTTTAGATAAGAATTCAGTTAGACTTTCTGTTTGGGATTTCAATGAGTGGTTGAAGACTGATGGAGAATGTGTCTGCTTTAGACCCCATCCATAGACTCTGATGACAGATAAGGACTGCTTGGCCCATCTAGTCTGCCCATTTCCCTACCTACAGGATAGGCCGCAGATCCTAGTTAACCAACAGCCTATTTCTTCCTACCCCCCACAAGAATTACCTTATGTCTGTCCCATGCATTCTTGAATTCTCCCACAGTTTTAGACTCCACAACCTCCTCAGGAAGGCTGTTCCATGCATCCACTACACTCTCTGTGAAATAATACTTCCTCACATTGCCCCTGTACAACCCCCCTTCTATCTTTAACTTGTGTCCCTTGTTCTTGCATCTCTTTTTCTGAAAGATGCTACCCTCTTGGACTTTGTTGATTCCACTGAGGTACTTAAAAGTTTCTATCATGTTCCCCCCTCCCTTCTTTCTTCAAGGGTATACATATTAAGCTCCTTTAGTCTCTCCTCATATGGCTTCTCTTGCAGACCCTGCACCATTTTAGTACCCTCCTCTGGACTGCCTCTATCCTGTCTATGTCCTTGCGGAGATGGGGTCTCCAGAACTGGGTGCAGTACTTCAGATGGGGTCTCACCAACTGTCTGTACAGAGCAATAACAACTTCCTTTTTTCTGCTGCTGATGCCTCTCCCTATACATCCCAGTATACCTCCAGCCCTTCCTACTGCCTTCTCACATTGCTTGCTAACCTTAAGGTCATCTGATATGATTACCCCCAGGTCCCTTTCCTTTTTTGTTGTTGTTACTACCTCCCCACCCATTGTGTATTCTTCCCCTGGGTTCTTGTTTCCCAGTTGCATTATTTTGCACTTCTTTGCATTGAATCCTAGCTGCCATACTTCTGACCATTCCTCCAACCTTGTCAAATCCCTTTTCATCCTTTCACGCCTCCTTGTATATCAACCCTGTTGCAGATCTTTGTGTCATCTGCAAAGGCATACTTTTCCTTCAGTCCCTCTGCAATGTCACTGTTGAAGACATTAAGAGGACTGGACCATCTGAACCCTAGGGTACCCCACTAGTAACCTCTCTTTCTTCCAGAGTGGACTCCATTACAATTACCTTCTGTGTCCTGTTGTGCAGCCAATGATTTACAGGCTACCACCCTGGGACCCACTCCCAGGCTGGTTAATTTGACTATTAATCTTTGTGTGGGACTGTGTCAAATGCCTTGCTAAAGTCTAGGTAGGCCATGTCCACAGCCCTCCCTGGTCTACTACTTTGGTCACCCAGTCAAAGAAATCTATTAGATTCGTCTGACATGATCTTCCCGCTGTGAACCCATGCTGCCTTGGGTCCTGTGCCCCACTGGCCTCTAGGTACTCAACTATTCTTTCCTTCAGAAGTGACTCCATCACTTTCCCTACCACCGAGGTCAGACTGACAGGTCTGTAGTTTCCTGCCTTTGTCTTGGTCCCACTTTTGTGAAGGGGAATCACATCCGCCTTCCTCCAGTCCTCGGGTACCACACCATCCTCCCATGATTTATTAAAAGAGTAGCCAGTGGTTTCACTGGTTCCTCCCTTAATTCTTTTAGAATTCTGGGGTGAATTCCATCAGGACCCATTGCTTTGTCCACCTTCAGTTTTAGGAGTTCTTGCAGAACCCTTTCTTCTGTGAAAGGACTGAGATCGACCCCCCTATCAAGAGTACTTCTGTTAATTGGATTAGGCACTTCCCCCTCCTCTTTTGTGAATACTGAGCAGAAATATTCGTTCAGCATCCCTGCTTTTTCACTGTCCCCCTCTGCCCACCCACTGTTCATTCTATTCTGGTTCACTATCCCTCCCTTTGTCTTTCGCTCGCTGATGTACCTATAAAGGTTTATCCCCTTCTTAACTGAGGTTGGCTATCTTTTCCTCAGTTAGGCCTTTGCTATTCTGACTTCCTCCCTGCTTCCTTCTGCCTTAACTGGTATAGCTCTCTGTCCTGCTCCTTCTGTGTTTCCCTCATACTTCCAGAATGCAATCTTTTCTTCCTGACTTTCACAGTCACCTCTTTTGAGAACCATAGTGGCTTTTCTTTCATTTTGATTTATTTATTTGCTTCACACAAAGGCTTGTTGCCTCTGTGATGGCAGTTTTGATGATTCCCATTGTTGCTCCACACCTCCTTCTAGCCTGTTTGCTAGTGCTTTTCTGAGGCACTCTCCCATCTTGCCAAAGTCAGCCTTCCTAAAGTCCAGTACCCTCACTTTTGTGTGCTTGACTCTGTAGCTGAGTTTAACATGAACCACACTGTTTGATGGTCACTTGTTCCCAGATGGCAACCCACTTCTAGATCTGAGATCCTCTCACTGTCCCCGTTTGAGAGTATGAGGTCTAAGATTGTTCCCTCACGAGTGGGTTCCAAAAGTAGCTGTCTGAGGCCTGCCACCTGTAGGGTATCAAGAATGGCCCTGCTCTTGGATGTGGCTGCAGCAAATGTGCTCCAGTTAACATCTGGCATATTCAGGTCTCCCATCAACAGTATCTCCCCTATCTCTGCCATTCTAAGAATGCCTTCTATCATGTCCTTGTCCATTCCCTCCCCCTGACATGGGGGTCTGTACACAACCACTGTGTGGATTGTGGTGCCCTTTCCAGTCTCCAAGGTGACCCACAGTGCCTCCTCTCCTCCCTGTTTACTCTTTTGTTCAGTTGCTTTTATCCCTTCCTTTACATAGACTTTTGTCATCCAGAGTTTCTCGATCAATATCTGGAAAGTTGAAATCTCCTATAAGAACTGTTTTTTTCCATTCTGGCCACTTTTCTAAAGGCTGCCAGAAGATTTAGAATGTATAAATTTTTACAGTATGTATACACGTCAGCGGCAGAGCAAGGGTGAAGCCCACATCATTTCTTAGACTCTGACCCTTTCCGTCTGACACCTGTAGTCATATGGATTATACTAAACATCACCACCAAAATTTATGATTCTGTTCTCTGTGATGCTGATTGAATCTGACACATACTGCCACCTCTCATCCACCTTTATTCTCCCTATCTTTCCTTAACATTGCATATCTTGGTACTGTGCAGTCCCAGCTGTCATTTGTTATTGCCCATGTCTCCTGGATAGCTACAATATCCATCTGAAATACAGCTTTTTTTTGCCAGTATATCATCCATCTCATTCCCCATGCTTCTAGCATTTGTACAGAGAATCTTCCATTTTCCACCTTTTTCCCCTTATTCCTCCAATTGATTGTTCCACACTATTTTCCCTTCCTTGGAACTTAATTCGCTCTTGCCAGAATCACCCGTTTTATCCTGGCTTCCTTATTAAAATCTGTGTGCTCCAGGGAGAGCCAGTTTGGTTCCTCATGAGTGTATTAGTGCCATGGTGTGACTACCACTGCCTTTCCCCTCCTAGATTAAATGGAATGCCATAGTTTGGTTCCTCTTGTGTGTATTAGTAGCATGGTATGGCCTATCACTACCCTACCATGCCTAGATTATATAAAATGTCATAGAAGAGATGAATGAAGCTACAAAAATGTTTCAAGAAGAACTGCATATACTTTCCTGATTATACTTCATGTGAAGTGGTACTTTGTGTAGCACTTAACACAGCAAAGTGGACACTCACCAAGCAAAGACTACAAGCACTTGTACTTCATTGGCAAAAGTGCCACTGCATGTAATTATTCCCTTCTTTACCTGTTGAAGTAGCACTTCACTAGCAGAAGACTATGCATAATGGCACTTTGCTGCTTAGGTGCCACTATGCATTTTTTAAAATGCTTTTAAAACTGTTAAACCAACTACACCCCTGTAGCAGTGTTGCCTACTTTCCTCCTGCAGTCCACCCATGAAACATCCACATCCCCCGGTCCTCCCATCCTTGTAGCACCCCAGCACCTTCCTCTCCCTAACAGTCCCAAAAAGTTAATTCACAAAAAAACTCAGATGAAATGAATACCAATCCCCACACATTGCCACTGTCCATAAAAATGGCAGATTATTCACCTGGTAAAGGTGATTGTGAGAGAATACATTTCTGAGGCACTCCACAGTCATGACATCATGGGTTGTGTACACCTGATATGTTGCTTGATGCACATGTGACTTGAAGAAAGTCCATCTCCCACCTGAGAGGGGGTGTCTGCTCTCCTATGGTCAGTTCGACGTATTCCAAAGCTGTACCTGTAACAATAATCTGTTAATACCGTTTCCTGTTAATGAGTGTAGATATGTAGTGACCACTTAATGATAGAAAATTGTTGTGTAACTTTATTTTGTTATTGCACTATACATATAGATGTCAGTGATGTCCGAACTTGCTAATTTGTAATAGCGAGTAACATACATTCATACAATGTATTAAAACTTGTTGAGTCTTTCTCACATCTGTTGGGTGGGATGTGGAGTGCCACAGAGATGTATTCCCCCACAATCACCTTTACCAGGTGAGTAAACTACCATTGTGGGGGATAATCTCTGAGGCACTCCACAGTCTTGACATCATGAGTCATTAAAAAGCAGTAATCCTCTGCTAGGGTGGGTCAGACCTAGTCCTTGCATGCTGCTAAAGATTCCCTCTACAGTATTCTAATTTTTCTCTACCCAGGAAGTTGCGATTGCTCTGGTCGAGTGAGCCTTCAGATCTCTTGGTGCAGTCGAGTTATTCACTCTGTATGGTTCCATGATTGCTGTGTTAAGGTACATGGCAATCAATGATTTTAAAGCTGGTTTTCCTTTTTCATGCAGCATTTTGAACAGTCTGTTTTGTATATTTTCTCTGTCCTTGATAGGTATGTGCTAAGTACCCTTTTCATACCCATCATTTTAAGCTGAGGGTTGTTTTGTATTCCCCCTAAGGGGGTTCTGCAGATATTTCAATAGTTTGGTTGATGTGGACTGTCAGTGATACTATTGGTCAGAATGACATTCTAGGTCTAAGGGATATTCTGTCAGTGTAGAATGTTAGGAGTGGGGGTCTGCATGAGTGTGCCTGTATTTCTCCTCCACATTTGGCAGATGTTAGTGCCATCAGGAAGGGTGAAAGTGTTAATGTCTGTGCCAAGCATATGTCATGCACTGGGACCTGTTTGCTCAAGAATGATATGAGGGGTCTCATGTTGCACTTGGCCCATGGCACTATGTCTATCAATGATGTTATTACTCCCAGTACTTGTGAAACTGCATGAAGTTCTGGATTTCTGTGTTTCTGTAATTGTGTATTCTGTGCAATAATTGAGGGGACTTGGGTGTTTACTTGGTTGCCGAGACCCGGGTTTGTGTCGATCAGTGAGCCTAGACTATCTATAGACTGGCTAGGGATGATCGGCAACTGTTTGATAGATTATTACATGGCTGCAATTTTGTAGGCAGTGTCTTACCGCATTTGTTCTCAAACAGACTGTTGTACTGTTCTGGTCTTGATCAGCCAGTCGTTCAATAGGGTATTACTTGTATGCCCTTAAATCTTTTTTTTTAATTGCTGCAAATGCTGTTGTTACCATCGTGAACACACTTGGGGTTGATGGTAGGTTGAATGGTAACACTTGTATTGATATAGTTTTCCCAATATGTGAAATAGATTAAATTTGTAATGTGATGTAAGTGTCCTACAAATGTAGTGAAGTTAGGTAATCTCCTGAGCTTATAACCGTGAGGGTGGACCTGATTGTTTCCATTTCTAGGGTGCGAATTGTACAGGATTGGTTAGGTCTGGAACTGGTCGGAGCCCTCTGGTCCCTTTTTGGGTACCTTATCAAATATGGACTATGGTCTTGTTGTGCAGTAAGTCTGTAAGTACTGTTTGGACTTGTGTCGGGGTAATGTGTTTTTCGGCACAGAGAATAGGACTAGAAGGTTCTTTGTTGGTATGCGAGAAAGTTGTATCACATATCCTAGTCTTATTACTTGTAGGACCCACCTGTCTTGTGTGGTTTGCTCCCATGCTTCTGTGAAGAGTAGTAGTCGGTCACCGACTGGAATGTTTTGGTATTGCTTGTAGCAATAGTAGTTGTTGTTTCAGCTGGGTTCTGTGGGGGAAGTAGTTTCCTCTACCTTGGTTGGGAACCCTTCTAGCATGGTATCAGATGCAATGTTTGTTTTTTTTTGTGGGTATGGCTGCCTGTAGTAGTGTAGCCTGTAATTGTAATTGCCCCTGTCTTGACTCGAAAGGAATGAGAATGGTATGTTTGCCTAGCTAGCAGATAAGTGGATCTGTTTGACTGGTCTTTGGTATCTGATCCTCTTTTCCCTTGGGATATCTTTCAAGAGCTTAACCGCACAGTCTGTTTATCTCCTGTTTGTTGAAATGTTGCTGTATTTCAGCATGCTGGGGGCATAGGCGGTAGTTATCGTGGGATCTCCACGATGGTGAGATCCCACTGCTTTGCCCTTCAGAAAGATGGTGCCCAAGGTCTCATGAGCATTGGGATCCAATCAAAGGGCTGCTCCCATGCTGAGTGAGATCTCAGACCAGAAGAGATGAGGGGGAGAGGAGCGAGTCATTTGGACATTTCTATGGGCCTGGAGTCCATAAAACAAACATTTTGGTTGGCTCCATGTTGGTCCGCACCTTAAATACTCTGTATGGAGTACAACGGTAGTGTGGAGGTTGCAGAAAGCCAGGTTTCAGTCGGGTTTTACCATGGAACTAGAGGTCGTTTAAATGGTGACCTTTCACAGAAACTGAGATACCTGGAATGGAGGTAGGGCCACTGTCCTGCACTCAGACACTGCTGTAAGGGGTGCCAGGTTGAGATTTGCCTTGCTCTCCTTGTACAGGTAATTCAATGAGCCCTTTTTTATTTTCTCCATAGGAAGCGTTTGCTCCTGTAACCACTAGCAGGGGTATCCAGGTAGTCAAATCTCCTTACATTATAAGGCCTAGTGGATACTTTATGGATGTTTGCTTCTGGAAATGCTAGCAGAGGTATCTAGGTAGTCAAATCTTCTTACATTATAAGGCCCAGTGGATACGTTATGGACATTTTCTCCTGGAGCCACTAGCAAGGGTATCCAGGTAGTCAATTTCTTTATATTATAAGGGTCAGTGTATACTTTATGGTCGTTTGCTCCTGGAACCGCTAGCAGGGGCTTCCAAATAATCAGTCTCCTTACTTGTAACTTGCACTGTTCTTGTTAAAATTCTTGTAAACTGCTGGCCCATTGGCACAGCAGTTGGATTCCTGCTTGTGACGCCAGTGACCCAGGTTCAGGAATGGACTCTGGACACTGGAGGGCCAGCTGGGGAGAGATGGCTGGGAGCATCCGGAGACTGCTTGCCTCTCTCAGGGAGAGGGTGGATATAGGACCCGGCGTTTGCCAACCTCTGGCAGAGGCTGGGGGTATGGCAACATGCTGGGGCCCTACATAACAAGGGAGGGTGTGGGGAATGCTGGCTTATGCCTTGATGTTGTGGCAACCACACCCCCAAGGAAACAAAGTGGAAAAAAGTTCCAGGGACGACCAGATGACAGTCGCCAGCTCCCGTTGCCACCAAGCCCCCGATGCAGCCTACATTCACCCTAGCAGCACTCTGGCCATGTATAGTGTGCTGGCTGGCCCCTGCTGGTGCCTATCTCCCTTGGAGGAGGGGGACCCACCCGACGAAGGGTTACGTCCGGATTACCCTGGGGGACTGTGGATATGGGGTGAGAGGCGGGCATCGAGGCAGGGGTGCCAGTGGGGGACCATGGCAAACCTGAAGGAGTGGCCACTCTGGACCAAGGAGGAGGGGGATAAAAAACAAGCCTTGTAAACCAAAGTTGTGATATATGCAGAAGCTATACATACTAACATACTAACATACTATTTGCCAGCAGATTAGGCCTTACGGTCTATCGAGTCTGCTCGAACCTAGATCGTTAATTGGGTGCCGAGACCCTCCCATCCCTTGTTCTCTAGAAACCCCTATCATCCATCCCCACCCCCTCGGGACAGGCCATCATCTGATACATCCACTTTCTGTGTCTGTCCCACCCTCTTGAAGCCCTCCACTGTGGATCTCTGAACCAGCTCACCAGGCAGTGCATTCCAGGGTCCACCACCCTCTTGGTGAAAAACCTCCTCTTTTCCCCTCACCCTTCCACCTTCCAACTTCAAACCATGCCTCTGGTGATACCTCCTGCTTTAGCCAAAGATCCCCTCCATGTTTACCCTATTTATTCCTTGAGGTACTTGAAGACCTCAATCATGTCCCCTGTCTCTCTCTCCTCCAATGAAAACAGGCAGAGCTCCTCAAGTCTGTCCTCATAAGTCAAATCCCTAGCCCTCGTATCATCTTAGTTGCCCTCCTCTGTACCCTCTCCAGGAGCTGTATGTCCCTCTTCAAATGTGGTCTCCAGTACTGTACACAGTACTCAGGTGTGGTCTAACCAGTCCATTGCACAGAGGCAGAATCACTTCCTTGCTCCTAGAGGTGATCCCCTTACAATGCATCCCAACATCCTGTTTGCCTTGCTAGCTGCTCTCCTGCACTGCTCAGAGTTATTCATACATGTATCCACCATGACCCCTAGGTCTTTTTCCCTAACGAGGCCTCCAGCGCCTCCCCTCCCAGGGTGTACCTGTGTTTAGGGTTTCCCCGACCAAGATGCAACACCTTGCACTTGGTGATATTGAAATTTAATTTCCATGTGTGAGCCCAGCTTTCCAGGGTGTCCAGGTCCCCTTGCAGGGCCAACCTCCCCTCTTCTCCCTCAACTACTGCTCCCATCTTGGAGTCATCCATGAATAGACTCATTTCACACCCTATACCCTCCCTGATGTCCGATATGTATGCATTAAACAGGATCGACCCAGGACTGAGAGCCCTGTGGTACCCCACTACCAACCTCTAGGGTTTGAGAGCTCCCACAGACCACTACTCTCTGAGTCGTCCAGCTAGCCAGTTTTCAATCCATCTGACCATCAAGGGCCTACTCCAAACCCCATCAGTTTCTCCACCAGACCATTGTGGGGACAGAGTCAAACGCTTGCTGAAGTCCAAGAATAATACATCCACAGGCTTACCCTGTCCAGTTCTGATGTTACCCATTCATAGAACTCCACAAGGTTGGTTTGACATGATCTACCTGGCACAAACCCATGTTGCCGACTCATCCAGACCTCCCACCTCCTCCGAGTACACCCCAATCGTTCTTTTAGTATACTTCCATTAATTTTCCCACCACCGAGGTCAAACTGATGGGTCTATAGTTACCTGGTACTTCCTTGACCCCCTTTATGGATTGGTACCACTGTGCCTCTCGCCAATCACTAGGTACCCTCCCTGTCTCAAGTGACCTGCTGAAAAGCTCTGCAGAGGTTCAGCCAGTATGTCCGCCAATTCCCATAGTACTCTGGGATGAATGCCATACGGCCCTGAGATTTGTTTTCTTTAGGGCCCTACTAACACACCCTTTTGGTGGAGATAGCATCATCCGTCCCTTCCCCCTTACTGGTCTTTTTATCCTTATCCAGATGTGACACCCCTGGGGTACCTTTCCCTCCCTCTTGCTCCATTTCTGTTGCTCCCCTGATCCCACTCCCTGCCGTTTCTATCCCCTTCATGCCTTGCTTTGTAGATATCCCATCCCCCTTCCTAGCGAACACAGAGGCAAAGTACTCGTTAAATACCTCTGCCTGGTCCCTCGCCTCTTCCACCCACCCTCCTTCTGATCTCAATCTGCTGAGATGGCCCTTAGTTTTTCTCCGCTCCCCAATGTACCGGAAGAACCCCCTTTCCCTCCTTGTATCCTCTGTGCCAGCCGCTGCTCTTTTACTGGACTTTGCTCCCTCACCATACGGGTGACTTTTCTAGATGCAAGCTGGTACATTTCCTTATCCCTATCCTCTTGTTGTTTTATATTTTTGTAGCGCCTTTTTCTCTGACTGCTACCTGTACCTCACTGGACCACCAGCATGGTTTACGTGACCTTGCTCCCTTACGTTTCAACTTAGCGCAGATCCTGACTGCCTCATGAAGTCCCCGTTTTATGACCTCCCATCTCCTTTCCACACTTGTCGTTGAGGTAATCCCCTTCAAGTGATCCTTGAGAATATTTCCCATGCCCATAAAGTCTGCCCCCCTGAAGTCCACTGCCAGTGTCCTAGATCTCACCCCCACTCCCCCCATGCTTATTTGAAACCAGACAGTATTGTGGTCACTCCCAGTCAGGGGGTCCTGTACAACTATGTCCCTTACCAGATCCCCATCTGCCAGAACCACATCCAGGACATGCCCCTCCCTTGTGGGCTCCATCACATGCTGTGTTAAGAACACATCCTGGAAGCCATCTAGCAGCCTCTGCTCCTTGGCCACCCTAGAGGACATGGTTCCCCAGTTTGTACCTGGCATATTAAGGTCCCCCATCAACACCACTCCTTCCCCTTTTGGACCACACTGGGCAATGATGTTGTCCAGCAAACCATCCTCTAGAACATCACTCATCCCGGGGGGCCTATATGCTACTCCCAGCTTGACCTTATCTCCTGCTGGGGATCGTAAGGTGACCCATAAGGCCTCCACGTTTCCCTCTGCCTCTTCTACCATAGTAATTTCTATATCATCTCTAATGAACATAGCCACTCCACCCCCTCATGCATTAGTTTTCTGCACTTTTTGCGTGGTATATTCTAGTGGAATAAGCACAAACTGATAACCAGAATGCTGGATTTTGATAGCATCCTGTATTTAGTGGCAATCATCCTACAATTTTTGTATATTTGTCTTATACTGAAATATTATGAGTCTTGCCATTGCCTCTCAATTTAGCTAAATATGCTGGACATGTAGGGTGTACTGCAACATTGGTTCTGCTGCAGCTCTTTGTTGTGGCCATTGCAGTAAGCTGATAGAAGGTACATAGAGAGGGTGTTTTTTTGGGGGGGTTGTTTTTGGTGGGGAGGAATTTAGATATATTGTTTTATTTATTTATTATTTCCCTTAATTCTTCCCCTGCACAGTAACCAATAATGTTCTGTGCTGTACAGGCTATTGCTGTGCCTGTGCATTAAAGTGTGCTCTGTCCCTTTAAATTTGGTTAGAGTGAGTGAGGGACTCAGTGTTATGCTGCCTTGCCCACAGCTGTGGTAATAGTGATGCCCCCAATGTATTTTCCCCATTGTTAATTGATTTTCAAATCATTGCCCTTGTATTTAATTATTCACATTGTGGTATTCTGTTGCAGATCTGTTGGTGCTTTTAACAAATGCCCTATGTGCTGGTTGAACAGTTATGAGCGTAGTTACGCTCTCCACAAGATGGCAGCAGTGACTCTCAGTTAATCTCTTGTCTGGCAGACATCTACACCCTTAATACCACATGGGTAAGGAGTCAGTGGAGAGCTTTTCCGAGATCACAGCAGCAAGTCTTGCAATATTCTTTCTTGCAGCTGCCAATCTGGATAGGCAAGTTAGGTTAGTCTCTCAGTGCTTCTCCTCCTCATGAGACCTACTTGTTTATGGTGTTTTGGTCAGGTAGACGATAAAGGAGTTTCCTCTACCCTTTTATAGAAGAAGGTGGTGAGTTTAAAAGACATAATCTACCATAAAAAAGTCTAGAGAACATGTCATTTTGAGGTGAGGCACAGAGGGACTGAGAAAATGCTTCAGAGACTGTTTCGCAGTGATGTCTTGAGTGAACACTTCAGGTGCTACTATGCTTGTAATGGGGAACTGTGGCACATTACTTAGTATTTTAGAAATCTGGGATGCTGTCAGGGTACTCCAGATGTTCTAAGGTGGCCACTTGCTCTTTTAACAATGTATAGACTCTGGAGCCACTGGCAGGGCTCCAGGTCAGGCATCTTAATAAGGTGGTATGCTTGTTCTGAACAGCACATAGGGGAACTCAGAGTATTTGCCCAAGTAAGGGATGAGAGCCTTTAATTATGTAGTAGCCCCTGATGTACTGAGCTCCTGGTACCGCTGGTAGGGGTTTCCAAGTAACTGTGGCTATGGAATCTGTTTGATCATCTGTGCCAGATCTCAGACAATACATGGCTCTGTTAGCATCCTTTACATTTAGCATCCTTTAAATCTCAAAAATGTGATAAATTATCTTGTTCAAGCCCTTTTTTATTAAATTAACAGTTCCAAGTCATGCATTTACATTGGTATGCATTACTTTTGTCACGCACAGTACATGGTAGCAGCTCCTTAATTCATGTGTGATTGTGCCTTTAAGAGTGAAAAAAACAACTGAATATTAGAACTGAACTATTAAAGTTCACTATTTCCCAAATAGTTATTTTAATCAAACCTCCTTGTATGTTGACCTAATATAGTACAGTGCTATGTGTAATTTTTGGCCCTTTTTGTATGCCTTGATTATCTCTGGGTTAATGAAGGCATGTGACTTTGGGGGTGGAGGGGGGCAGAATGCTTTAGCTAATCCTTGGCTTGGCTGTGATAAACTGAGGGAGGAATCCTCAGCATTGCTGCTAGTATAATAGGACACAGTTTGGGGCAGAAGCATTTTTTTTTGTTCTATAAAACATGTTTCTTCAGTTCTCTCTCATGGTCAGTGTTAAAAAGTTAGTGGACTTTGCCTTGAGAAGCTGTAGCAATTGCTAGCTCCATTCTCCACTGCAAGATATGTTGGATTTAGTCAAATCTTGTTTGTTTATCCTCATCTAAGATGGTGGCCAAAATCTTGCAAGAGCTGAGAGCCAGTCAGCTTGCAGCTTTCACGTGGCAAGAGATTTGGAACAAGAAAGAAGTAGGGGGGATGGGATGCTGCTAGAAGTTGTTTGAGAACCTCGGCCATAAAATAACATTTGGGTGGCTCCATTTTGGTCCATAGAGCTTCCTTTTCTCTGTGGGACTGTTTTTGGGTAGAAAATAGCACAAAGTTGTTGCGGGTGTTTTGATTTAGTGCCACTGAATTCCAGTAATGTCTGAATCCAGCTCAGTCATTTTAAGCATTTTCTAGTTCAAGGAAACTTTTCTGGGTGAGTTTGAGAGTACCTTTTGCAATTGGGGGGCTGTGGGATTCAAACCCAAGTCTCCAGATTTGCAGCTCAGAGCCTTAAACCACTGTACTATGCTGCCTCCCTTTTGTTCAATTACGTGGGTCAGACGTTATTTTAGTTCCTGGCACTGCTAGTAGGGGTGTTCAGGTAGCTAATAATCTCTATACTTGCACAATGTGATAATGTTCATAATTTGAATACTGCGCTGGCAATTTCTCAGCTAACATTTTCCTAGACAACCAACACTAGTAGAAGCCGCAGTGCTAACATCTGTAAGACTGCCAGTTTTGCAATTTTAAACAGTTGCATATCTGCAGAAACATACTCTTGTGGTCTTGTTTGATCTTTGTTGTAGGATATTAATAAATGGCTTGGCCAGGTGGCTTCTTACCTTAGTAATGAAGTCGTTCTTTCTAATAAACATTGTTCTTTACAAGAAGCACACTGGAGCTTCAGAGTCTGCTGCAACCTGTTTTTGATGCACATAAGAACTGACCATAGGAGAGCAGACCCCCCCCCCTCAGATGGGGGATGGATTTTCTTCAAGTCACATGTGCATCCAGCAACCTATCAGATGTACACAACCCATGATGTCATGACTGTGGAGTGCCTCCACTACCCAACTTCCTCTTCCTGCCTGACTCAGTGAAATAAAGTATACCACTGCTCTTCCATCCTTCTGCATCTAGCATCCTCACACTACTCAAATCAACCGCAAAATTATACTAGTAAAGCTCTTCCCATGGATGGTATCTGACACAGCTCCCCTGTCTATCTCAGCTGGCTACCATGTAATAAATGGAACCAGGCATATGCTTCTATAGTAATCACCTGGCTGGCTACAAGCCTTTGCTAGTATCCTTTCTTAAGGGTGAATGAGGTGGAAGGATATGGTGGGAGATAATAGGTGTTGGGAAACCGAAGGGCAGTGAGGCCACGGGATATACTTCATTTCACTAGGTCAGTTGTGGAGGGGGATGGGTTTATAGGACATCAGCAGTAAGTCAGGAATGGTAATTCTATTTATTTGAGTTTTCTTTGTGAATGAACTTCATTTGAACCGGGATGAGGAGGGTGGTGTGGTGCTTCAGCAGTTGAGAAAAGGGGATTTGAACGTTTAACACTGAAAGTGAGGGTGATGAAGGTATACAACAATGCTACATCATTGGGAGTGGTTTGATAGTTTTAAAACCATGTTTAAAAACAGAGATGTCACTGAGCAAAATTGGGGCTATAAGGGGAAAACATGCCCCGCTATGGATAATGCAAAGTTCCCAACTTTGCCCTAACATCTTTTTCCTGCCAGTCAGGTTTTACTAGTAGGATACATGTCACTCACCATACATTCATATCAGAGAAGAGAAAGAAAACAAAAATCAGGTGCACACACTGTCATAAAAGTACTGTAGCTCAGTAAATACTCCAAGACACAATCGGTTAATTATGCTTAGTTTTAATGATGCAGATCAGCAAAAGCAGGTGAACAGGTGAACCACTGGCTCAGAAAAGACCCCCAACATTCCACATTTGCATGCTTTGTAAAGAGAATCATCTTGACAAAGTGCACAAGCATGAAACATTGGGGGGCTTTTCTGAGTCAGTGGCTTATCTGATCACCTGTTTTTGCTGATTTTCATCATTAAAGGGAAACGTCCATGTCCCGTCGGGCCCCACCTCCTTGTGAAGCGGAGCCAGATTAGCAGATGAATAAGTAGAAATAAAATGTTAATTTACTGTTTGTTAACTTATTTAAAATAGTATCTGGTTGATCCTGTGCCCTCCCTGCCAGCATTTTAAAAGCAAGAGCCCCCCTCAGCACACCCACAAGCACCTGCAACTGTCCCCATGATGATATGTCAGGCGGGAAGCAGCTGGGTAACCTCCATAGGCTTAGTACAGTGCTGTACTTTCAAACTGCTCCAGTTTCAATACTGCATACACTCATGAAATACTGATATCTCATAAAGACTGCCAGGGTGCCTGTCAGTTTGTACCTGGTCTCAGTATAGCACTGACACACATATACTCCAAACCGGAGCTATTTGAAGTCACCGCAATACAGATTATATGTATTGCATTACAATGTACTATAGAATTTCACTGGGTACAGGGGGAGGAGAGAAGTGTTGGCCAGCTGGGGGACAGCGGGGGGTGGGATTATTATTTAAAACATGCGGTATGGTGGGAGATGGTGGGCTACACATTATATGGAGGGCTGGGGCAGGTTTCTATTTTTTCAACAAAAATTAAAATGTAGATATATGTGCAGTACCCACTATGGGCAATACTTCACAAGTGAAGTAGGCACTTTAATATGAGAAAAATTAAATGAAGTGGCACTTTGCACTTCACCAAGTTTGGACACTTCACAAAGTATTTTGTGAAGTGTTCTAACTTTGCACATCCCTACCCCTCACATGGCACCAGCAGCACCTCAGAGAAGGTAACCAATACTACTTCTGCCATTTTTTTCCTGCTTAGCACACAAGAACTTATCCTTAACTCTCTTTACCTTGTACTATACATGATCGCATTGTTGGTCCCTAAGTAAATGACCACATCTTGTTTCCCCTCCCCACCTCTGGTCAGTTTCTTCATCCTAGGAGTGATCTTGTGCACTGTCACTGTAGGAGACAATGCAACCATCTTTCTCCAGGCTTAGTAGTACGTACTTATTTACAAGGGTGACGTGTGCATATACAGTATATGGGATGAGAACAAAAAAGAGAAAGAAATAAGGGCCTTAACCAGGATTTGAACCCATGCTGCTAATACAATTCTTCTGCTCTAAAAGCTGCACCACCATGGAAACTGGAAATCTAATGAGTGTCAAAAGCACCTTAATCCTTCTAATATATATAACTTGGTGCTGCACGCATTAATTACATTTTATTCACAAGGGTGTGGTGTGCCAGTCTATGAGAAACAGAAAGAAGAGAAAAAGAAATAAGTGCCATAGCTGGGATTTAAACCCAAGTCAACCAGAATATCATTCTGCTGTGTTATCAGCTGTGCCACAAATGTAACGGGAAACCTGGGACTGGTTTCAAATACCATCTAAGGAACTTATTTCTTTCTGTTTTTTGTCTGTGTCCCATATACTGTATATGCATACTGTAACCTTGTAATTAATTTATGCAGTGCCAGGTTGTGCATTTCAGAAATAATAGGATTCTTCTGGGAGTTGAAGGAATCCAGTTGTGCTGGTGGCACAACAGGAAGCACAGCTGAACTGTATGCTGAGCAGTCTGGGTTCAAATTCAAGTTATGCCATTTATTTCCTTCTCTCTTCTGCTTGTGTTCCACATCTGTACATGCACACTGCATCCTTTTGAACAAAGATGTAATTAGTTGTGCAGCACCAGGTTGTGCATTTGAAAAAAGTAAGGTGTTTCTGGGAGTCTCAGATTTCCAGTTGCCATTGTGTTACAACTTGTAGCACAGCAGAATCTTATCTCAAGCAGCCCGGCTTCAAATCACAGCAAAGCATGTATCTCTTTTTCCCTTCTGTCTGCTAGTAACATATACTACCCTCTACCTATTGAATCCCTCTAACTGTTGACTCACAGAAGTGTAGAAACACAAGCTGGTCCAGTGGAGCTGAGGGTTGAGGTGCTGGACACCACACCTCACACCATGCCAGCGACCCGCGTTCAGGAATGAGCTCGGGCTGCCAGGGGTTGGCAGGGGTGAGAGAGGATCAAGCATCCAGAGGACTGCTTTCCACTCTCGGGGGGAAGGAGACCTGTCTTTCTGCTCATTGACTGCCCTCTGGTGGTGGCTGGAGGGCAGTATGAGTCGGGAGACACATGCTGACATCATCACACCGGTGGGGATGGGATGGGAAAAAAGTAGAAAAATGGAGCATGACAGATTCCATGATGGCTCCTGCGTCTGTGAGGTTGACCCTGGTATGTGTGGATTGGGTCTCGGGGGGGGGGCAATGTTGATGCCCCTCTCCCTGGCCCTGTTGTGGGGAACAATGCATGGAAGATTGGCTGGAGTTGGCAATATGCAGATGCGGGAAGAAGCCAGAGAGTGAGTCTCCCCTCAAGGAGAGACCACAGCCACCTGCCAGGCTCCTGGGAGGAAAACCAGCTATATATTACGAAAAAAAAACAGAAGTATAGAAACACAGCAGAAGAAGACCAATGATCTAGCCAGTCTGCCTGTAGCAACCTAACATACCCAAGAACTTTTGTTGACATGGGTTTTATGTCTACACTATCTGTGCAATTGCTCCCAGTCTTAATACTACCCTCCTAAGTAACTTCTAAGCCCTTAACATTGTCCCTACCATACCCTACCATACCGGAACCCATTAATTGTACTGTTGCCCACCACCTCTGCTGGCAGGCTATTCCATGGCTCAATCACTCCTTCTGTAAAATAAAGTGTTTCATATCCCTCCCTAACCCCTTCCCCCCAGCTTCCACTTGCTCTCTCATGTTTTGGATTTGTTACTCCTGTTGAATACTTTCTTGCAGTTCACCTTATTCATTCCTTCCAGGATCTTGAAGGTCTCTATCATATCACCTCTGTCATCTGGCCTTGCACGAATACATGTTCAGTACCCTAAGCCGATCCTTGTAGACTGTGTCCTGCTGGCCCTGAATCATTTTTCCTTCCCTATGCTGCACTGTCACCAGTCTGTTCTTATCTTTCCTTTGGTAAAGACTCCAGAACTGAGCACAGTACTCCAGGTGTGTCCTCACCACTGAGCAATAGAGAGGCAGTAATACCTCTTTTCTCCTGCTGTCAGAATCTTTCCCGATACACGCTAGCATTCTGTTTGCCTTATTCTAGGTCTTATTACACTGATTAGATTGTTTAAAGGAGTCATTTATGCTGACTCCTACTGTAGCTCATTTCCTCAGAAGTAGTGTCCAGCTTAATCTCTCACATCCAATACTCTTTTCTGAGGTATGTGTTCCCTATGTCCATCACCTTAAACTTTTTGCCAATAAATTTCAGCTCCCAGACCTTGGACCACCTCTCCACCCATTGCATATCCTTGTCCATCTCCCTTACCCACACCTTGCTATCTACTCTGCTACATTAGCATCACATATGAAGAGACACACACATTGCCTTGCATTCCTTCTGCTGTGCCGCTGATGAACTTATTGAAAAGAACTGGCCAGAGAACAGATCCATACAGTATGTCACTTCACTGGTGACTGGCTTCTCCTTGAATCTGACTCCATTTACCATTACCCTCTGCTTTCTCCTTTCTAACCAGCTTCTCACACATCTAGCTGTTTCTTTTGCTGCACTAGACCCTTTATCAACTTCCTCAGCATTATGTGAGGTACTGAGTCAAACACCATGCTGAAGTAATAATAGAGTAAATCCACTGCATGGCCTTTACAGTCTGTACCAGTTATTCAGTTGAAAAATACTACCCAGTTGATCTGACAAGACTTCCCTACCATGAACCTGTGCCGTTTGCAATCCCGGAACCTGTTTTTCTCCAAGTAGTCAACAAGATCCACTTTAACTAGTGCCTGCATCAGTTTATGCACAATGGGACCTATTCACAACACCTACAGGGCATGTGTAGGCCACACAAGAGTAACACATATATGGTTATGCACACCAGGCCCGTAAAGAGAGCTGGAATGGCATGTATGACTGCCGTGCAGTGAAGCACCCAAGGCATCCATGCACCATAACACAGGCCCAATGCACATCTTGTACATGGGGGCAGGACCACGTTGAGCATGTGTAGATGGCAGTAGCATTCACGCACAAAGGTGTGGACACTGTGCATCTGCCTGGCATAGGGTGCGGACCAATACACAACCTGGAGGGCTACCATAACTGTCTGTGCATGCATGGCAGAGCGATGACAGGCCACGTGGAAGTGGCAGGGCAGTCATGTGCAGTGACAGCAGCATGGGCTGTGAACCCTAATCCTAAATGATTGTTTTTTGAAATATGTTCTGATAATTGTGAGTACATTGCCTTAAAAGTTACATTTCCTGCAGGGAAACCATTGTTGCTCTTAAGGATTTACCGCCCATCCCCAAAATTCAAAATATGAAATGAAGCAACTTACAGAAGTACTGGGTCCCCATTTGGATACTCATGAATTACTCCTAGTAGAAGACGTCAATGAGAATCGGTTGCTCAAAGGAGATACTAGTGTTACAAAATATTTGGCACTTTCCCTGGGGCTGGAGTGATTAATTACAGACCCCACATAAATCAATGTTAAAAGTCTAAGTGAGTAGACCTTATTAGATTTGATTCTGACAAATGCCCCACATAATCTCTGTACATTAATGACTTAGATGCTAACATATCTATGTCCAATCTGCACTTTTTTGCAGATGATACTGTGTTGTATACTTCTGGCTCATCGTTATCTGAAGTCAAGGGAGTGCTTCAAGCGGACTTCGCACAACTTGAGCATAACCTAAAAAAGGCAAAGCTTCTGCTCAATGCTAAGAAGACTAAAGCGATGATATTCTCCCGCAGTGCTGTCACAGGCCCCCCCAATACCCTTGCCCAAGACTTCATTGTCACCACGCTAAACGAGCCTCTGGAAGTTGTAACCAAATGTAAATATCTAGGTATCTGGATCGACAATAAATTGTCTTTCAGTGACCACGTCGAAGATGTCTCTAGAAGGTTAAAAGCAAGGTTAGGTTTCTTCTACAGAAATAGGCCCCTTTTCCCCCTTGAAACTCGAAACAAGCTTGTACAGGCCACTTTTCTCCCCCTACTCGACTATGGGGATGTAATCTATTCCTCCACCACTCTTGCAAATCTAAGTAAACTGGACATCCTTTATCACCGTATGCTACGGTTCATTACCAACTCCCTTACTGTTCGCACCTGTGACTTATATGCAGCTGTTGGTTGGACATCCTTATTACTAGACGCCTTCTCCATGCTGGGCTATGGACTCTTAAACTGCTCCTGCAGAAATTGCCAAGCTATCTCTCTTCCCTTATTAGTATCTCACATAGTGCATACTGTTAAGAAAATCTGACTTTATTATGCTTGACATACCAAGGACGCGGACTTCCTTTGGTAAACGTATATTGCATATGCCCTTCCTCCATTTGGAACCATTACAAACTGTACTGAAACTAACTAGCACAGTTTCAATAAACTTCTACAAATCGCTAAGTTCAGCCAAAATAAAAACACCTGTAACTGTCATTAAGTCTCTTCCTTCCCATGTGTGCCATATTTATTCACTGGTAAGGTATAATTGATTTGTCATATTAACTGCTTTCCTTCCCCTTCTACTCCTGGCTTTATTTTTTGCTTACGCCCACTGCTACTCTATCAAATCACCTCCCCATATCAGTTGTAGACTGTTGTTTGTTCTAGCTGCCAAAATACTGTATATTTATTGCACACACCAGTCATCATGTTTCATTTATCAGTATGCAACCTGTAAGTCGCTTCCCTGTCTCATATCAATGTTTACCACCTGTGGTCACCCTATGTGGTACCCTTGTATGTATATCCAGCCTGTATCATGTAACGTGCATTTCATGTATATACTGTTATTACCTATCTGTGTTTGTATTTTAAGTGTTTATGTCACAGGACCTCCTTGTGAATGAGCTTGCTCAATGGAGTTTTCCTGCAATAAACTTGAACTTGAACTAATTACATTGTAGGGCAAGTAGGAGATTTGAACAGTGATCACAACACCATTTATTGTGTAAGAGGGAAGAGACCAATTATAAAAAAACTTTGATTACCTGCTATTTGCAAAATACCTAGATAACAAACAGGGACATATTTTATCTTATCCCAGACATTGAGTTGTCTTGGGAATATTTCCTTTCTGAACTTTTGGAGATTATTGATTATCATTTACCACCAAAAACTAAGGAAATTAAACAGTGCTCCAACCGCTGGTATTGTACTGCATTAAGGAAACCTAAATGACAGAAAATGCAGGCATGGGTGCAGGCACATATAACTCATTATAAAATTGATTGGAACAGTTATAGAAACCAGAGAAATGTCTACGTTGCAGCGGTAAGAGATGCAGAGGAAATACTGTATTATAGTACTAAGTTGGAGGCATCAGCTGGAGACCATAGGGCTTTTGGAAAATTGTTAAGGATCTAAGTGGACCCTTTAGAGGTTCCACACATAAACATTGAAATCCCAGTACAAGATGGGCTTGGATCTCTTGCTCATGTCTTTAACAATTATTATGTTAATGCAGACCATTTTTTCAGTAATATTGACAGTGATTCCAGTAATGACATTAATAAGGTTCTGACTCATTGTAGAAACTGTCCCACCTTTACATTTAAGAAGATAGAGGAATATGAAGTATTAGATTTATTGTTGGGCCTTAAAAATAACAATGGAGGTAGCCTTCAAGGATTTAACTAATTTCTCTTAAAAATATCTGCCTTACAGATTTCTGCCCCCTCATGTATCTGTTTAACTGATCTATTCTTGAAGGGGTTATTCCCATGGGTTGGAAGTGGGCTAGGATATTACCCATTTCTAAGGGGGGCAGTCATGACCAGCTAACAAACTATCACCTGATTTCCTTGTTATCGTTGGTCTTCAAACTGTTTGAAAGGCTTCTGGCAGTGCAGCTTACAGATTATTTATCTCAGAATAATCTATATGGTAAATATCAGTCAATGATGGGAGCACCATCCCTCTGCTCGACCCTCTCCAACTTGAGCTTCCATGGCTATCCATTGGCATCCTGTGAGGGGAAGGGGTGGGGGAGACACAGTACACACAGTGATTAGGTCATCACTGCATGTGAAACACCACTAATACTGCAACCCAGCACAGGCAGACATGCACGGGTAATCACCCACTCATGGCCATGGACCCTCCACATGAACCCGTAGCCACCAGAGTCACAATACTCTCCCTCGACCACCTTCCATAGTTGCCATCATTCATCCAACAAGGGCTGTGTGTGACATATAATGCAATGGGCAGTGTGCAATTGTACCTGCATGTGCCCACCACCCTTGCCGGGTGAACACACACGTGCTGTACATTGCAGACGGTGACAAGCACACTGCAGGCAACAGTACACAGTTACAGATATGCTGTGACATAGCGTCAGGCACTGTGTGACTATGCAAGCATTGGTGCCTGCGACATGTAATAACAGTTGGTGTACTTGGGTGTCTCCTTATACATACCCATGCTATTGACCAACCCATGCTGTTGGACAAATGCTTGGGAGGGAATGCATGTTCAGTGTACTGTATGCCAGACACCTAGTGGTTGCAGGCCACCTGGGACCAACTGATTACATTGTCACCCACTGATCATGCCGCCATACAGTTGCTGACCCCAGATCAAGGCCTGGACATAATGCTCACATGGGACAACAGTGTGGCATTGCACTGTGGATGTGAATGGATGCAGCAGAGACCTGCCAGAACAACATACATGCATGTGTCATGTTGTTGCTCTATGGTCAGGTATGCACAGAGGATGTGCAGAGCATGCAATAGAGACATTGTAGCAAGCAGTGTTCTGTATGTCAGCAGGTACATGATATGGGCAATGTTGACAACATACATTGTAACTAGAGATGCAGTGAATATTTATCCTGCCAGCAAAGTAAGGGCGAAGTCACCCACTCCATGTCGCTACATGTTAGGCAAAGTCCCCATAGAAATGCACTACTTTACCTCATGATGACTTCACATTCACTTCACGTTGTTTTCTGTTGAATGCAAAGTGAGTGAACATTGAATTATACAATGGCAAGAAAAAATCCTGGGCACTGATAGGTCATTCTGGGGCTGGACCCGTTATGTTATCCCAGTACATCACGGATCTAGTCCCAGCACACAGAAGACTGAATAAAATATTAAAACAATCATTGCGCTAGCCATTACTATGACTGGCTTTCTTTTCCCTCTTTACCGCAACCCTTCAAAGCCATCTGCGATCAGCATCATGGCAACTCCCACCCCCCCGTTAGCAGTCTCCACTCCATCAACACAGGAGACACGAGTGAAACCCCTCTCAGTTTAAGTCCCTCCTGGCACAATGTTGCACCCCCCCCCACACCCCGTATTCCCCCACAAAAACATATTTTACTGAGAAAAAAGCTGTTATTTAAAAACGGCATTTTCATCGGATTCGGATGTCGGTGAGCACTTTGAAACAGCAGCTCATCGCTCAGTGCGCAGACCACCCAGTTCCTCAAAGAAACAGTCACACTGCTGGGGAAAATTAAAACAATTCAAACTAAGCTGATTTGAAATAGCACGCAATACATGAAGTAGGATCGTGGTTCAAAACTTTGCGGCTTTCACATAAGTAATTAAACAAATATAATACACGGTCACCTTCAGCCAGTCCAAGAAGTACAGCAGGACCAGGACCAGTTCAAAGAAACACAACTAAGTACTTACCTTGTTTTTTTGTTTTTTTTTGCGGGGGGGGGGTTCTTAATAAACAAATCCAGAGAATCACATCAGAAGGACACACTGAAAAGGGAATACACACAACTATATAACTGCAGTGCAACCTGCTGGACAACACAGATACTAAGGATTTTTTTGCCAATAGGTATACCTCCACTAGCAAAAAAACTAAGAAAAAAAGTATTTTAAACATATTTTTCACATTTTCATATTCTTAAAATCACAATGAGCCATTATAATAGCAATATTACTCCAGGGTGTGTTGTGTTGGGATAATGACACTTCTGGGGTGATTAGTCACACTCGGCTTGCGGCCTTGTGCCTAATCACCCCAGGTGTGACATTATCCCAGCACAACACACACCCTGTCATGCATTATTGCTTAAACAGCCCACAGATCACATGTGTTACAGTCTGCAGGTCACATGGCTCAGGCAAGACGTTAATCAGGCAAAACAGTGAGGACAGGGATAGGGATGGGGACATTGGGGAGTGTGACATAAACTGCACTCTGAGTTTGACTCATGGCTTTAGATGCGACAACAATTTGCAAACCAGTTAACTTGTCATGGATTGAACTTGGAGCAATACTCATACCATCAGTAACTTCACTACCACCATCAGTGGGGACAACAGCATCTCCAACCATCATGGAAGCAACTGATTGCGCTGTGAAAAACATAGTCAGAGAAATCCCTTTACTGGCATCAACTGCATTGTGACACATGCGGGCACGCACACGTGCATGGTGGTATAATGCTGATGCACAGTATGGCGCCAAGGACATCCAGAAATGGAACAGTGTACCAAGATGTGTCCCGGTATGCTGTTACACGTAGGACTCTTACACGATGAGATGCTGTTGTAGAGGTGTCCACAACTACGGCCATGGGTTCTCAGGCTGAGACTAGATGCTGGTATGCTGTATGACATGTATTGCATAGAGCATTTCCTCCTGCCATGGCCCATGATCATCATGCTATGTGACAAGGTCCGTGACCCCATCGGACCCCAGACATGAAGACTGAGAGCAATGTCGGTGCAGACTAAGGTCCTCAGTGTTTTGGCCTATGTTGTCACACATTCCTTTCAGAAGGTGACAGGTGATACTGTTGGTGTCAGCTGGTCCTCTGTGTTCCATGCCATCACAGAGGTCACAGACACCATGCTTCTGAACATGAGCACACATCTCACTTCCATCCACCGATGATGAACTACGGTGTACCAAGCAGGCATTTTATGACATTCATGGGCTGCCCAACATGTACAGGGTCATTGACTACACACACATCACTATCCTGGCACCGCCTATGGATTAGGATGCATATAGGGACCATAAAGGGTTCCACAGTGTTAACTGCCAGGTATTGTGTGATGCCCGTGGCATGTTCACCAATGTCTGTGCTAGATTTCCTTGCTCCTGTCATGACTCGTATGTCCTTGATGAATCACACCTTGGTAGGCTGCTATGGGAGGGTGCAATTGACGGGTGTATACTAGGTGGGTATTGACAGGACCTCCAATGTGTAACCATTGTCACAGTGCCATGTGTGTACTACAATGCCATCACTCCTACTCTCCCCTACAGGTGACAATGGCTACCCCCTATGACCAAACCTGATGACACCAATTGTGGCACCCACTACAGCAGCAGATGAGGTGTACAACTCTAGTCATCACAAGACAAGGAACATCGTGGAGTTCACCATCAGCTTACTGAAGTTGTGGTGCAGATGTTTGGACCACACCAGTGGGACGATCATGCTGTCACTGGGAAAGGCATGTTGTGTGTTCACTGTGTGTGCCATGCTGCACAACCTCACTGTGTAAGGTGATGTTCCCTTCCCTGGTCCAGTTCCACCACTGATGCCACCTGGTGAAAATGCACCTGATACAGTGAGGGCTGCTCTGGAGACTGTCGGTGGCCTCAAGGCTTGGGCTGTGCTGGTGCAGGTTGTGTTCCGCAGGTAGGCGGTGCATGTGTATTGTGGCGGGCACATCAGTGCAGGTGATGGGAGTGTGTGCATGTGGGTGTTTGTGGGTTGCAGGTGCATTGCCCCATGGTGGCACACCTGTGGTGCAACACAGTATGGGTGTGGTACTATATGCGCCATATGGGCATCCAATGTTGTAGAAGCTGTGTGCGCTATGATGACACCATTGCTGCGTGCACACAGACAACTACTGCCTGTGGCAGGACAACACCATGTGCTCTGCGGCCAAGTCGCATGGCCCTGTCCACCTGCAAGACACATTAGGTGACTGGGTGATGTCGCACATGCGTGCACCATTAGGGGTCCAGTATGCAGTGGGAGGCCTTGTGCATGACTGTGGCCATAGCTGAGGCAGGTGCTTCATGGATGGGTGTGTGCTGCTGTGTATGGTGTTTGTGGGGAGGGAACTGATTGGCACCTTTATCATGTTACATGTGCTGCTTGTGCATTCTGCACTCCCCTTGCTGGTGCATGTCATGGGGGTGGTGGTGGTGGTGTGTGTGTGCTATGCACTGTCACTGTATCATGCTCATGGTGTGTGACCCTTAATGTCTGTCATCCCCGCTACTGTTTTGTCTGGTTACTGGGGTGTAACTGCAGGCATGCTGAGGCGTGCATGCCCAGATGCTATGACAGGGCCTGTTATCAGATGCTGCCACGTCCACACTGTCTGCCAGTGGCAAGTCCCATCTGCTGTCCGGATAGTACTGATGTTTTATCCTTGCCACTCTCAACCATGCCCCAACATGTTGCTGTGCTTCGTGGGCTGTTTTTACATCTCCACTGGTGCATCCCGGGGGTCATATAAAACCCTGTGCTGGGCCTCTGTCATGCACTGTGTGTCCATGTCCCCTGCTGTCTATGTGTTGCCAATAGCACTGTGTGAGAATGGGTTGCGTTCGAGGTCCTGTAACATGAGGGTGTCTGGGCACTCCCATTTTAGGGTGTGGACATCGCAGTGGTGGTCATCGGTGTGCCGCAAAAGCCGCTCTGTTGTATTAGTAATGCACGTCATGCACCATCACATTCCATGGACCTCCTCTGTCAGTTCTCGGATTGCTGCCGTTGTGCGCCGCTGCTCAACCAACCTTTCTTCCTCCATCTAGCAGACCTCAATGTACCTATCCACAAGGGTGGCATGCATCCAGTCCCTGCGGCGATACATCAGCAACGGTGTGGAGGGTCCTTCCCCTGGGCTGTCCTCCATGTCATGGATGACTCAGTCCTCCAACCGATGGCCGGCTTGTGTTGCTCTCACATGCTCTGTGCGTGTTAGTGGTGCAGTGTGCATGGTGTGCACATTGCATCCATGGGTGCTATGTGGATGGTGCTGCCCTGTCCCCTCAATGTCCTTACAGTCCATGGTGGTGGTGTGTGGGTGCTCATCTGGTAGGTCTGCGATGTTCTTGAGCTCACTCTCAGACTGTATCTGGACCTCCATCTCTTACTCAGTATCTGTAAGGGTGGAAGTGGACAGTTAGTGGGTGCTTCTATGAAACACAGTGGCCATCACTCAGGGGTGCTCCTCGCTACGTCACTCCCAGTCCCATGGGCATCCTGGCTGGCATCCTCCTTCACAGCTGCATGGCTCAAGGTTACCCTTCTCTCTGGCTGTCCATTGCTGCTGTGGTGCTAGGTCATCCTCTCAGCTCTGTGGGGTGGGGGGGATAGGGTACAGTTAGGGATGCATGGTGCCATCACACAGGTTCACGCATTACATGGTGTCAGATACTTACCATCCAGCATGTCCACTCCATCCACCTCCCCATGCACACCGACATCCATGAGGGTGTCAACAACCATGTGCTCTGCCAGGGTGAGCTGGGTGTCTTCCTCTGGTGATCCACCACCAGTAGCAGTGTGTTCCCTGGCCTCTCTGGTGAACTTCTTCTTCATGACAGAATGTAAGTCCCACCATCTGTGCTTTATGGCCTAGATGGTCTGGTCTTTGGGGCCAGCAGCATTTATGGCTGCCTGTATCTCCAGTCACAGCCATGACTTAATGTCAGAGGGTGTGCTGAGGGACCATGAACCATACAGATGTTGATAGTGTGTCTAGATGTCAGACAGCATCATGGGTACTTGGCCACCCATAAAGTTCATGGATTGGGATTATGCAGGCCACGTGACTGTGTACCGCCTTGGCCCCGCGAAATATGGCATGTTTACGCTGTTGGGATTGTTCCCTGACCTTTTTCTCCTTCTGGGTGCTATTTGGCTGATATGCCATTGCATTCGTGTGTGCTGTGCTTTGTGTATGCACTTATGTACTGTTACACGGGGCATGTATTCCTGCCATATACTGTATGTTGGGGTCAAGGGGCAGTTCCACATAGCATGGTGCTGCCTACATGCACTACACGCCATACTGTGTGTCACAAATTGAACATGCAATTTTTCCATGCGCTGTGGGTGTTCTTGATTAATTTGGTGTAGCATGTCTGTCCTGCATGCTGTGTAGATGCATGCTGGCATTACATCATTTTCCCATGTGTTTCACACTCTTTCGGGCATAGGCCCCAGTGGATGTAAGACTGACATGTCTGTAGTTACCCAGCTGCTCTGTGTCCCCACATTTGTGGGTATAACTCCATCCAGTACACTCCAGTCTTTCAGAACCACTCCTTTCTGAATAGAGCTATTGAATAGACCTGCCAGGGTTACAGCAAATTCAGATGTCAGTCTCTGAGCTCCTTCAGATGCATCCCATCTGGGACAGTGTATAGTCTAACTTCAGAGCTGCTAGCCCTCTTCTGACCATTTCTTTAGTAAATACCTGCTGCCTTATTACCAGGATTCCCTTTTCAGCAGCCTTTATGCTGCTGTCTTGGAAGACCTGCTGTCTTCCCAAGTGAATACCGAGCAGAAGTTGTTATTCAGAACGTCTGCTTTCTGCTCATCCATCTCTATTTCCCTGCCTTCCACTGGTAGCCTAAAAATTCCCCATCCTGTCTTTCTTTGTTCTCTTAATACATGAAAAACTACTTTTTCCTCACTCTTGGACCCATCAGCAATATAGAATTATGTGTCTTCCTTTGCATCTGTGACCACCCTCTTTGCCCCTCTCATTCCTTCATGGTATTCCCTAATTCTCCATTCCCCTGCTGCTCCTTGTACTTGATGTAGGCCTTCATTTTAACTCTCACTGCCTCCCTTACCTTTTCAGAGAGCCGTATTAGTCTCTTGTACCCATCTGTCTTTGTAAGCATGATTTTGTTGCCCCGAGAATGGCCCCTTTTATTTCTCGAAATAGCAAAATAACCAAGCACTGACCAGGGGTGTAGCCAGAGATTTCCTTTTTGTACACACAATCTGCAACAATTACACCACCCCATTAAAAAATGTACACATCCTCTCCAAATGGCACCCCCTTCCAAACAAGTCAGATTGTTGTCAGATGATTCCTCTATCTCTAAAGATGTTATACATGTATCTGTCTCCTAAACAACAGAAGTTTAAACAGAGACATTCCTCAGTGGCCTACACTAACCCAAATAATACAGATTAGAATTAAAATGTTAACAGAAAGGCATATGGTTTGTGACAGGCACTCAACAAAACTGTACACAAATGTGTACAGTGAGTATGCCTGACCACCACGTCAATACATGCTACATTTAATTAGGTTGTAAAAGGATAAAAATTGACATACAACCAGTGCCATATGGTGTATGACCCCTGCGTGCTAAGCCCAACTGGTTTTGCGCATGTGTGCTTCCTCAGGGATGGCCTAATGCCACTAGTGATGTCAGTTAAATACAAAAAGATCTAAAGTGATAATAAATCTTATTAAACAGTGTGTAGTGTTAAAACACCTGAAGGGGAAAAAAGGCAACCTAAAATAAAATGAATCATGGTAAGGCTATTGTCTGTTATTTATGCCTGACAATTAAACAAAAAGCATATATTTGAATTAGGCTAAACAAGCAATGCCAAGTTACCAAGAGCTATTCTGAGGGGCTAGACAAACAATGTAACATAAAACTGTATATACATATACGTAGGATTACAATAAAAGAAGAGAAAATCTATAGCTAACAATTATTTAGGAAGTTACAAAAAACCCTTCCATGTCATAGAGTATGCTTTTTTGCTATGGGAATTTTTTAGAAAAATAGAAAAAATAAAAATATAGTACTATATATGTAAATACAGAGTTACAAAAGAAAGAAAAAGCCATCCATAGCAGAATATTATTATGGATGTGAAAAGAAATGCCATTCCATATCATTATTTTTTGTTATTTTTTTGCTGCTATGGGGCAAAGGACCAGCAGTGGGGGAAACCAAATCCATATAAACATTAACAGTAGTAATGAATAATCAGTTTCATTATAAATCATAGTTACTGGATGTTTTGCCACTCCCCAAGCAGGTATACAGGCAAAACTGAACTGATATCATAATGTACTGTGCCAAGGTATTACAGTGTTGCAGCATGTTGTTGGTGACTATTCATCTTCCTAAGATAGGGTATAATGTCCAAATGGTCATTAAGTCCAGGTCTGTACAGAGCTCCAAGTTGAAAAATCCAAAATGCCTCCCTGCACAATAACAGGTTATCTTGATCACCTCCTCTAGGACCTAACGTTACCTTCTCAATACCGCAGAAACTAAAAATATGTTTCTGTGACTGGTCAGAGATGGATAAGTGCTTCGCTAGGGCATTATTCATATCCATGCATTTAATATCACTTAGATCTTCACAAATCCTGACTCTCAGTGAGCAGGAGGTCTTGCTCACATAGAATGCCTTACATGAGCAAGTAGCCAAATAAATTACCCCAGTTGTGGAGCAATTTATGAATTGTCTGATTTGAAAATTAGCTGGAGTGTTTTCAGAAGAAAACTGTTATGTTTTCACTACCACTTCGCAGAATTAACAATGGGCACAGTTGTAACACCCCCCGAGGGGGTGGTGACAACCACTGGGTAGTAGGTTTCACCACTGGCTGCAATGTATGGACCAGCATGTTCGCGAGATTCTTCTCTTGCTGGTACACTGTCCTGGGTGGTAAACTGACAGTATCTCTAAGTCTTTGGTCTGTGGAAAGAATGTGTCAATGTCGTTCTACAACAATTTTAATTTCAGTTGTATTAGTGCCATAAGTGGTAATGAAGTATATCTGTTCATGTTTGGATGGTGGTTTGGCCCTATATTCAAGCAAGAATGGACAGAGAGTGTCATACTTAGACATGATGGCAGAATCTAATGTGTCCTGACTATAATCCCTAGATCTGAATTTATTCTACATTTCCTCTTGTCTTTTTATAAAATCAGAATCTTCAGAACAGTTTCTTTTTATCCTAAGAAACTGTGAGCAGGGTATGTTCCTGATGGTGTGGCATGGGTGGCAGCCCAAAGCAAGTAGAAGTGTATTCCTATCTGTCTGTTTTCTATACAAATCAGTGGTAATGGTGCCATCCAGATTTTTTTTAATGCAGAGATCCAAAATGTTTATCTCATATAGACTGCTTTGTACAGAAAATTTTAGAATTGGATTTGAATTGTGAAGAAAATTCACTAAATCATTAAGATCTTCCACATTACCATGCCACACCATCAGGACATCATCTATATAGCATCTCCATAGGTTGATGTGCTGAAAGAAAAGGTTGTTAGATTCATCATAAATGACATTTTTCTCCCAATGTCCCAAATTTAGGTTTGTGTAATTTAGAGCAAAAGTAGCCCCCATCGCTGTGCCTTTAATTTGGAGATAATATTTCCCTTGAAAGCTAAAGGTGTTGTATTTAAGTATATAGTCTGATTTTTGGTTATTTTGCTAATTCTGGATTTACTTTACTGGACCACGACTGTGCTGGAGCCTCCCTTCTTCCCCTTTTATTTCTCCCCATCTTTCTTCCATGCCCCTGATACTGCTTCTGACAATTATCTGTCTTGGACTAATTCCTTTATCTGGTTGAAGTCCGCACTTCTGAAATCCAGAACTTCAGCCTTTGATGAGGTCTTACAAGGGTCAGCTTTAACCATATTGTGTTATGGTCACTACACCCCAGTGGTTCCTCAAATCAAACTTTGCCAACTGTTTCAGAATTGATGAGCACAAAATCAAGAATTATAGCCTGCATTGTGAGTTCCTTGACCAGCTGCACCAGCATGTAGTATTCAGTGTAGCTAGAAGGTCTGATTTTTGGTGTTCCTAGCTGCTAGAATTTCCCAATTCATGTATGGCAGGTTGAGATCCCTCATTACTACCTCCTCCCTCTTTATGACCCCCCATCTATTTCTGCCTCTAGTTCCCTATCCTGATCATCCCCATGCCCTGGTGGTCTATAGACCACCATAGAGCACCCCCATATGCAATGTTTTTACCTGATACTGCCATGAACTGAATCCACAGTGATTTTGTTTCCTCATTTTGTCCCCTCCTGGATCCTTACTTCACTACCTCCATTCCTTCTTTGACATAGAGTTCTACCTCCTCCCCCATTACCTTCCCCATTTCACCTATACATGGTGCAGCCTGGGACCATCAGGTCCCAGTCATTATTCTCTCTGGCCCAAGTTTCAAGATCGCTATCAGGTCCAGTTTCATCTCTGTTGTCATTTAATGGAGCTCAATGATATTGTTTCCCAGTCTCTTGTCATTAAGGTAGACTGTTTTTCATCTTGTGCTCAAACCTCTTTTGATTTTTATAGGAGCTCTTCCTTCATTTTTTCTTAGCCTCCTTAGTTTCTTGTTTTTCCCCTTTATTGCAGCCTTAGTGAGCCCCCCGGCATCTTTCTCTACCCTTTTTTAAACTCATAGCTTGATACTTCCCTTTCCCATATTTCTCATCCCAGTTCACGGGAGCCCTAGCTAGATTCCTCACTTCCGGTCACTTTTCATTGATTTCCCTAGTGTCAGCCTCCCCTGCAGTTAATCAAACTGTCCACTAATTTAAACATCAAACTTATGCCTTAGTGCACTGGTTCCATCACTTGTTAGCTGAAGCCTATCCCTCAGTATTATCACTCTCTTCATCCTCCTGCTGCTTACAGCCCTCTACCCACTGGTATCCTCTCCAGATGCAACCTGCTCATCAGAAGTGCAGTACCAGCTTCTGACTCAGTTCTGGAAGGTATGGGATAAACCATTTTAGCTAGAATCTTATAGTGATTCCTGATAGCCACTGTTGGGACCTACACCCTCAGTGACATCCCTCTACCCTGGTCTACCACCATCCATACCCTCTGTCCCCATTTTAGACCCCTGGTATCCTCTGGGGAAACAGAACTGTATGCCCCTGACCCTTTGCCTTTGGTTGTTCATCCAGAGACATATCTCAGCCTCTGGAAATAGCCACCCTAGATTCTCTGGAGCTTACCAGCCCTCTGACACCTCCCTGTGTGTATACTATGATGCAGTGTATGCAGTGATATACTATAAGGCTACTACCATATGTTTCCTGCTGAGTTAACTCTCACAAACTAAGTTACAGTAGTGATTTTGACCTCTGCAAAATACACTTACACACTAGTTTTCCTTTCCATAGACTTAATTAAACTAGGTCTTACTTTAGATCTAGCAGAACCCAAACAAAATCTATTTCAAACCTCTGTAAAGTTTTACAGATTAAATTATATTTCAAATAGCCAAGAATCCACAATTATCCCCCTTTATAAAATGACAGGGTAAAATCCAATATTGTGATTGGCTCTTACGTATGTGTAAATATGGTTTACACATGATTAAAAAAAGAACTGCTGAGCAGTGAAGAGTCTGGAACCCAGACCAAGGGGCATTTGGAACACAGGCATTTCAGTTAGCCCCCCTACAGCCAGAACTGATCCTCTACCACAAACATGGCTGCTATCATTACACTGTAAAAAAAACTTCAACTGGGCCCTAAAAATAAAACTACCTTAAATAAATAATAAAACAAATTAATTACATGGTGTTTCCCTGAATATCACACTCTCCTTACGTACAGTAACAAATTAGAAACAATAAGTATTGTTTATAGTTTTCACTACAACTGTTTCTTTGCTGACAGTCTGTCTTTACCTGCCCAACAGGGAAATCTCTTCTATATGACTCCATATGGGGACCATTGGGAGCCGTCTTGTCAACTTGGCAAGATAAGATTACCTAATCGCAGACACTGCCCCTTTACTAGATGTACTGTTGTCCTGTGACTCCCCTATTATGGAGAATCCTAGGGTTACCTCAATCAATGTGTGGATGCCATGGAAGGTATGGGTGGTGGGTGGGGCAGGGGGGAAGTATTAGGCTGGCTAACTTGTTATACTTTTAGTTAGTTTTATAGACATTGTTAACACGAGACCAGCAAGTAAGCTAACATGTTAGTGGCACATTTAACTTGCAAATGTATATCTGTGTAACACTGTACAATCTGTGTCTTGTCAAGAGTGTCAATAAAATTAATTGAATTACAAAAAAATGAATTGCTTCTCTTTAAAATTGTTTCAGCCAAATTGTTCTGTTATTCATTAAGTAATATAAATTACTATACATTACACAGTATGTTAATGAGGTTCTCAATGCTACTTTATAGTTATACAGTATGGGTGGCCTCTCATATAACCTTTGGGTGTGAGACCAGCAAAGTCACACTAAATAAGGTTGCCATTAAAAGGCAACCAGAATTGTTTAATGGCATCCCTGAGGAGATGGAAGTGTGGCAGGGATAGAGGTTTGGAGGAGGGGAGAGGGGGAGGAGGAAGAAGAGATTAGATAGGGCAGGAAGGAGAACAATTTAGATACATGACAAGCAGGGTTTCTGATATACAGTGCCATCTTATTGAAAAAGCAACCAGAGTTCACCATTCCACTATTGACCTATACAGCCATAATTAGGGACACTTACAAGGCCCAGAAAGGTTATGGATGATTAGAGTATGACAAGGCTTTTTGGCAGCGTATGGCAGCAAGGAATAACCTATGGTGGGATTGTATATGCTCTGAGTTATGGGTCAGAACCTTATCTAGCCAGGCGGAGTGGGGGGGAGTGGTGTCAGGGAAACCAAAAAGGCTGAGGGGCAGATGGAATCCAAGTCTTGCTGAGCACACAGTAGAGCAGCATGCAATTGGACCAACTGTAAATTTAAGCACATTTGCTCAAAATATGGCCATCAACATCCAGTATTAAAATGCAGGGGGAACAATGAGCACTCTGGTGGGTCAAGTGGTAAGGATCAGTACTTTCAAGGGGTGCAAAGGGGAAGGGGGGAACAGTAATGGATATGGGGCTAGGGGACAGGGGTCTGGGAACAGAGGTGGGTGTAATCTCAATTATGGGTGGAATTGAGAAGCCAGGGATGATGGGCCTGAGATTGGGTTTTCCCTTGGCAAAAACCTCGATTAGGACTGCGATGATAGTGGCATAGACAGCAGGATATCTGGATCAGAAACCAGTGGTGATGTTGAGGGAGGGTTTTGCACGGGGTTTTACATTAGCCTTTTAGGAGGTTAGGGCAGGGGCTAGGGCTAGGAATTTGACTTCAGTCAAGGGGAAGGAGGACATAGTTCATAAGAAAATCTTTAAGAAGAAAAATGCAGGCAGGGTGGAGGGGCACTTCATGGGTCCATCATGTGGTCAATTTCGCATTTCCGCTTTGGAAACAGTTCCCAAGCAACAGCCGGGTGAACAGAGACTGATTCACCATTTGTCTTATCCCGAGGGATCGTCTGTGAATGATGGCATAGCAGAGGAGCACAGCGCAATATCTTACATATTATTGGGCTTGGTGGTGCTACTAATTAGAGCCGTTCAGGGACCCTGGATGGTGAAGACGGACACTGAGTCTACCTTTAGGCTGCAGCCAGTATGGCCCGAGGACTGGGACCTGCTTGACTTCCAATTCGATAGGGGGATTTATTTTGACAAGGCCATGCCAATGGGGTGCTCAGTAGCTTGCTCCACTTTTGAGGTATTTAGTACATGGGTCCAGTGGGGGTTTGGGCAGTGGTATGGCCACAAATGGGTAGTAAACTAACTGGATGATTTTTTGTTGATTGGGGAATCCAAGGAGGAAGTACAGGTAATGTTATGGGATTTCCAGGTCATGTGTGAGGCAATGGTTATCCCGCTAGCAAAGGAAAAGTTGGAAGGACTGGCCAGGGTCTGGGGATTTTTGGGGATTAAAGAAGATACAGTAAGGGAATGTTTCTGCTTACCCAAGGGAAAGGTACAGTGGCTCAAAGAGCTACTTGGACAGGTGTTGGGCAGAAGGAGATTGCTGTTGGTGGTAATGCAGCAATTGTTGGAGTATTTGAAATTTCCTGCAAGGCCATTGGCCCAGGCAGGTTGTTCACATGGCAGTTGGGGTGCACCACGTGGAAGGCAAAGAGGCTGCATCATTGGGTGGACATTAACAAAGAGGTGAAGGAGGACCTTGTGGTATGGGACACCTTTTTAGTGGAATATAATGGGGTTACCTTTTGGCAGGATGAATGGGTAGATGGCACACCCTCCAGTTATATAAGGACGCATCCAGGGCTCTGGGCTTGGGGACCAATTACAGGAGCAGATGGATGTCCAAGGCTTAGCTGGGCAGCTGGTGGGTTAGAGGTATGCTAAAGGATATCACCTTGTTGGAAATTTTTCCTATCTGGGTAGCCCTAGTTGTATGGGACATGTTTATGAGGAACAAGAAGGTGCTGTTATGGTGTGACAATAAGGGTGCGGTGAAGGTTATCAACAGACAGACGGGTTCTATGGATATGGTGGCTAGAATTGTGAGGCAGCTGGTGCTACTGGGGCTACATTTCAACCTTACATTTAAAACCAGGCATGTGGAAGGGATCAAGAACTAAACTGCAGACAACCTTTCACGTTTGTAGTTGGGCAGGTTCAGAGGCTGGCCCCTCAGGCAGAAGTGGAGAGAACACCGGTACCAGGACATATGTGGGAGATTGGGTGGCAAAAGCATGAATGCTGTACTGGAACTCGTGGTCGGCCAACATACTGAAGACATATGAAAGTGCGTGGGAAACCTTTCAAGGGTTTTGGTCAAAGCAGGGCATGGTGGTAAGTTTGCCCATCACAGAGGAACAGGTAATGAGGTTCATGCTGGATAGGTAGGAAAAAAGCCTGCTGCAATTGTTAATGGCAGTGCATTGGATAGGTTGGAACTGCTGGACCAGGGGATGGCTGGAGCCCAGCAGCAGTAAGTGGGTGAGGCACACGCTTTTAGGTTGGAAAAGGGGTCAGGGCCCGCAGATGGACACCCATAGACCCATCACACCTGTCATACTAGCCACTGTTTTGGGGGCCTTGAAGGTCATCTGCAGCTCAGCCATCGAAGCCTGCCTTTTTTGGGCAGTGTTTACCCTGATATACAATGGGGCTTTCAGAGTGGGGGAAGTGGTCACCAAAAACAAAGGAGACATAGAGGGCGGGTTGCAGATGGGTGACATACATTCACAGGGGAAGGGCTTTTTCATTTGGTTGAGGCATTCAAAAACTGATCAGATGGGGCATGGGGCTCAGGTGCTGATTTGGTGAGCAAGGGAGGAAACAGGTGTGTGCTGTGCAGGCTATGGAAAACTACAGGACCATCCAGCCCTCAGTTCTAGGATCTTGGTTTTTACATGGCAACGAGAGGATGGTGACTAACTACCAAGTAGGAGGGGTATTAAAAAAGGCTTTGGTTTTCAAAGGGGAGGACCTGGCACAATTTGACACTCACTCATTCAGAATAGGGGCAGCCTCTACTTTGGCCGCAAGGGTGGCTCACAAGAAGAGATAAAGGAGCTGGGTAGATGGTGGTCCACTTGTTACAAGTGCTATGTCAGTCCCTGAAATGACTGCATTTTCTTTTGTTTCCTTATGTCAGCAGGTGGCCACAGGAGAAAGACCATGTGGATCTTGGGACATTCATTCATATACTGGGTGGAGAGACACAAGGGGACAAGGAATTCATGAAAGGACTCAGAGGCCCACAGGTCCACTGGAAGGGGGTCCTGGGAATGCTGTAGGCCCAATTGCTTCCTTTAATGGAGGAGTTCAGGCTTGTTTGGGAGAAACCGGATGTCATTTTTATTCACCTCAGGGTTAATGACTTGTGGGTCAAGCCATGAGGAGCTTTGCTTCAGGCCATTAAGGCTGATCTGAGGACCATATAAGGGTGGTGGACAGAGGTGGAACTGGAATGATCAGAGATCATATCCAGGTGGGTATGGTGGCACACCGTAAGCATATGGGAGATTGAAAGAGCCAGAAAGAGGTTAAACAGGCAGGTGGTATTTTTTTTGACAGAGTTGGGAGGGAGCTACATTTTGCACAGGGGGATATCTTATGACAAACTGGGATACTAAAGGGGGATGGGGTTCATCTCTTGGATAAAGGTATGGCTGTCTTTTTGCTATCATTTTGGCAGCAGGTAGAATTTAAGTTGAGAAGCGGTTAAAGGCCCCGTAAGGGGGGGGGGTCCCCACCATCCAACATAGGCTGGAGGTGGGGGCTGGTGGAAAGGGAATTCTTGGGAAAGGGGGAAGGCCATGGAAGGCTAAAGTGGGGAAGGTTAGTTGGGGTGGCGGGGGGTAGATTGCACGGGCCAGAGGCAATGCAGCTGGACATGATTAGAAGCAGGTGGGAGGAGAAGGTAGGAGGGCTAGGAGTGAGGTCTGTGGCATCTGGACCTAGGAAAAGTAAAGTGTAAGGAGTATAGGTTGATGGTGGTGGGGGGTTGGATGATGCATTCGGACCCTGAGAAGGAAGGAGCAGAAAAGGTGAAGAAGAATGGGATCTGCTGTGGAATTCTTGGGAAAGCTGTCTGGACATTGGGTCATTTCTGAAGGGATGGTCAAAAGACAAATAGGGTTGCCATTAAAAGGCAACTAGAATTGTCTGATGGCATCCCTGAGGAGATGGAAGTGTAGTAGGGGATAGGGGGTTGGAGGGAAGGGGAGAGGGAGAGGAGGAAGGAGAGATTAGATAGGAGAGGGAGAGTGGGCGGGGTTTGGTGAGGTCATAGCTGACAGGTGGAAGAAGGGAAGGGCACAGGTGAAGTCATGATTGGCAGGTTTTAGAGGAATGATGTGTACACCTGAAGGGATGCAGGTTTGGCACAGGGATGTGGCCCAGAGGGGTCCTTGCTAGGGGTCCTTAGGGGGTTTATCAGCCTAGATTTGGGAGCTCTCTCCCCCTCTTTCTAGTGGGGTTTTTCATTTCCCACCCACCCCTACATTATGGTTACAGGACGGAAACAGTGGAGGGGGAGACTCATAGGACAAAGGTTATGATTGGACTGAGGGTCCTGAGGCAGGTGGACAGTTCCTGCCATATAGGAAGGTGACTGAAAGAGCAAAGTCAAAGGAAAAAAAGGGAATTTTTGGTAAGGAAAAGGAAATTCTTGGGAAGGGGAAGGGAGTAGAGGGCTAAAAGGGAGGGAAGAGCAGTTGGGGTGGCAGATTTCATTGACCGGGGGCAATGCACCTGGACATAATTAGAAGGGGGGGAGGAGAAGGTAGAAGGGCTAGGGGTTGGGTCTGTGGCCTCTGGACCTAGCAAAAGTAAAGTGTAGGGAGTATTGGTTGATGGTGGTGGTGGGGGGGTCAGATGACACATCCAGACACCGAGAATGAAGGAGCAGAAAAGGTGAAGAAGAATGGGACCTGATGCAGAATTCAATGCAAGATTGAATTAGGAAAATTTTTTTGTTTTTGACTTTAATTATCTCCACCACCTGGAGAACTCCTTCCGGCATCCTTGGGGCTCCCTGTCTCTACCTCCCTCAGTGACTTCTGGGTCCCCTCCACTCATGCCACCCAGCACGACCTCCGGGTCTGAACCCTCTGGAGGTAGGGCTGCCCTATCCACCACTCTATCTATAGGGCAAAGTGCTAAGCACATGAGTTGGCCCATGGAAAGGAAGTCAGTCCAGATTTGGGGGTGTGCGCTAGGAGGCCGAGGTGTCTTCATCTATCCCCAGGAGTGGGGGCTTTCTCTTTTATTGTAGTTCCTGACCTTCTCGCAGTGTGGCTGGCAAGGCAATGCAATGCCGCAACTCCTCCCCTTGCATCCGCAGCATCGCTATGCCGGGCACCTGTGATCACCACCAGAGACTGCTCCATGAGTGATTGCATCCCTGAAATCTTCCCCAAGAAGAGAGAGCAGTCCTATGGATGCTCAGTCTCTTCCCCCCGCCAACCTCCAATGGCTCAGGCTTGTTCCCGAACCCCAGGTCACCGGCATGGCGTGACGTGTGGCGTCCAGCGCCTCAACCCCCAGTGCCACCAGGCTGGTAGAATTGGGAAAATTATATGGACAATAAATGAAACTGTTATGTTTAATGATTTATGACTGAATTATATGTAGCATGGTAAGCTGGTGTAAATAAAATCAATTGCCTTTCGTGCATCCAAAACCTGTCTGGACATTGGGTCATTTCTGAAGGGATGGTAAGAAGATAATTAAGTCTTGTACCTTAGCGATTCAAAGAAACCACTCATAAAAGAGATCTGTCATGTAATGTGAGGTATTATGCAATATGCTGTTCTTGATTTTATTCTGGGAAATTGGTAATGTCTGGCAATGTTTTCTTTTTTATCTGTTTTGCAGCAAAATAAAGTAATTCAAATTGACAGGATGGTCCTGATATTGAGTTTCTTCCAGTGATTTTGTTCCTGTAAACATTTTAATTATACAAACGTTACTTAAGAGTGCAGCTGGGAACTACATTAATACTGTGGAGCCCACCAAGAGGCAACACTGACAAATTCTACAGCAGAGTTACTACAGAAAACAAAGTAATTTCAATAGCAGTTAATACCATTTTCAAACAGGAATCTGTGACACCATGTTGCCTCCTGGAACTCCACTGTATATTATAGATCATTTTAAAAAAATCAAAATATTGTTTTTTATTTGTAATTGTAGGGAATGGTTTAATAAGACTACTTGGGAATTAGTTGAGGGATAAGACGACAGTTGCCCTGAATGGATATTTATTTAATGTCAGGGAATAAGTAGTGAAGTGCCTCAGGGGTCAGTCTCATATGCATAAGTGATATCAGAGAGGAGATTCAACGGATAGTTAATCTGTTTGTAAATGACAAAAAACTATGTAGAAGAATGGGTGGTGTGAAGGACTTAGCAATAAAAAGTATGTACAGTAGGGTGGCTGGAAGTGGGGTCCAGTATTCAGCAACTGAAATTTAGTGCTAAGAAATGTAAAGTATTGCACTTCAGCATCAGAAATCCACAAATGACTTATTGCATCAGTTGATGAAATGTGGAGCACACAAAGGAGGAAAGGGACATGGGGGTACTGATAAGCAATAGTCTGAAAACATTTTGCTTCTGCAATAAAGTTACAGGAAGGCTAATATGATGCTAGGATGCATCTGACGAGGTTTCACCAGCATCATGCGAGCTGTAATACTGCCACAGTGCAGAGGTCATTGGTTTGACCATGCCAGATGTATTGTGTTCAATTTTGAAGCTGCACCTGATGAAGGACAGATATAGATGGAAATTATACAGCAAAGGTCTTTGAACATGATATAGAGAAAGCACATTTGGTCCCACAAGGAGAGACTGGAAAATCTCAATCATGGTTCAGTTTTTTGAGTGGCAGTAAGAAAATCCCATAGGTCCAAACATGGAAACTCATTTCATTTTTTTTTTATGTAAAATATTTCCCATGTTTAAAGTTTGGAAGTGAATATTCTGAGAGAGAGACCGAATTACTGAAACTTATACAAGTATAGATTATAGAAATGTATACAGTAAATGCTTGTAAGAAACATTGCCTGTAAAATGCTGTTTCTTTCAGAAAAAAACTCCACTGTTCTCAGCCCATAAGTGCAGTGGCTGAGTTACCTCTCACAAATCTGGTGACCTGAGTACAGGAGTAATTAGTTGGCATCGGGGGCTAGCCAGAGGGAGGAGGATTGAGCATCTCACTGGATGCTCTCCTCCTTCAGAGAATGCCATCAGCATTCTTCTCTGCAATACCACAACCTTTGTGACCACAGGAGCTTATGCCAATGGAGGCCCTTGAGGAAGGGAGAGCCTGACTTCTGAGCACAGGCATGCAGTTGCATGTGTATGCAAATAATGGAACCCCACTAGTTAAGTTTGTGGGACTGGAGAGAAACACATGCAAAAAAAAAAAAACAGAGCATGGCAGCATGAAACTGGCACGGCCGGGCCTTACCACTCTGACTGATGACTGATGTCAGTCCTCCACACTTCACAGACCAGAAGAAGGTACTTCTCCTGCCTAGCCCCTTAATACAATCCACCATGGGTGTGAGATGCCCTGGGTTCCCCATTAGGCGAGGCATGTGCCAGAGTTGGAGCTTGATAGGGCTGGGTGGTCACTAAGCAGAGGGGAGCAGCATAGGAGACTAAGGAGATAAACAAAATAATGGAAACAAGAAAACTCAGTTGTTTCTGACTTCCATGCCATTTTTTCTTGTAAGCTTTATTTATCACTAGGAGGTAACATTACAGACATTAAAAATACACTTTATGTACAGCAATTAGAATTTCTAATAGCATTATGCAATGGTATGAGCTACTAGGGTATGCACAGCCTGGATTTAATATACAGCATAAAGTAACCACTTATTCCAATAGCTTAAAACACAGTTCTAGCTATATGGACTTGAAAACTAAGGGTATGTAATGAAGAGCTGTTAGGAGACCAGAGGCAGTTCCTATGGTAAAAGAAAAGAGTCCCAATAAGCAGCATAATACATGTGCCAGCAATCTTCTGGGCTATACTGAGAACATTCCTTGTTCTATGGCTTTTTCAAGTGGCTCCCAAACCTTCTGTTACATAAGATAATTCCTATTTGCTTAATGCTGTGCCCTTTCAAGTTTTAAACAGCTATATAAGTTATTGCTCCACTAAGCTATAGTTGGTGGGCTCTAGCCTAGCCAATTTTGGGCTATTGTCTTCTTTGCATTAAGAAGGGCCAAGTCCCATAGTCTTCTTAGCTATAAAGGCAGCTAAGTGGTAATATCCACACCTAGCAACAGCTCCTGGGGTGTATTTCACAAAGGGTGGTTAAGAACCATCTGCATGACTCTATGAACTTCTGTCCAGAATTCAGAATCATGACTACAGGTTAGGTACATATGCATGAAGTTGCCAATCTCAACTCCACAGTTGGGGCACATCTGCGACTTGTTGGGGTCAGATTTGTGCAGTCCATAGGGAGGTAGGTATGCACAATGGATAAAAGACAGTTCAATTTGGCGCAAGCAATTCATCAGGCTCCTTGCTTATAATGGTTTGTGGCTCTTTTCCATATACAATCAGTGATTTGGATTCCCAGGCCATTACCCTATTTTACCTTCACATTCTCCATTGGTGGTGGAGCCTGTGACAGGAAGATCTTGTAGAGGACAGTGAGACTTTTACCCGGGGTGGTGGGGTGGTATAGTATCTTTTCTCGTTTTGACCCATTCTCCAGTCCTCCCACTATAGGTTGTAAGGTAGTAAGCCAATGCCTAAGCTGCACAGGTAAATAAAGAACTCTGCTTTGGGGAGGTTATATCTATCTCACAGTTACTGGAAAGTGAACAGTTGTATGCACTCACAGAGATCCTGTACTGTTTGGGCACCCAAATGGGACCACTGCAGCAATGCTTGGTGTATGAAGACATTGCAATCTTTCTGAGTTTTGCAAATGCTAATCACAGTAGCATGGGGGTATACACCCTTTGGATGGTGTATGCTGGTGGGCTTTAAGATATATTCTTAGTAAGTCAGATGTAAAAGAGTTGCTGATTTTAGATCTTGGTTTTACCAGTAATGCTGGGAATAATAACCCTTTTTTCAGTGTTACTCCCAGGTCCTCCTCTTCCAAAGACAGCCATGAGAGGCACTGAGAGTTATAGGAGGGTGTTAAAAAAGAAACCTGCATTGCCCAGTTGCAGAATCTGAAATGTGGTAGGGCACACCCAGCTTGTCCAATCGGCTGTTGTAGGGTAGCTCTTTTGATTCTTGCTGGCTTATTCCATACATATGCATGGACCAAAGCATCAATAGATTTGTAAAACAAAGATAGTACATGGATGGCGAGATTCTGCAACATATACAAATATTTAGGTAATATGCATATCTTAAGCACATCGACTCTTTCCAATAATGACAGGAGTAAATTATGCCGTCTATCACAGCCTGATTTCAAGGTATTTAATAAAAGTGTATAATTATTTATATAGAGGACTGCAGGTGAGCATGTAAGATAGAGACCCAGGTATTTGATAACAGTCACCATCTGGAGCCCCATGGGGTTACTTTCATGATAGACTCTGTGCTTTTTCCCCACTGGCAGGAAACTCTTTTTTCATCCACTTCATGCTATATCCAGATATAAGATCAAATGCCTTGAGTAAATCATGCATTGCAGGGATGCAAGACACTGGGTTTTGAAGAAACAGAATATCATTAGCTAAAAGCACTATTTTGTGCTCCCCTGGCTTCTTCTCCAAAATCCCTGGATTCCTTGATGTTGATGTTGCCATATTGCCTCGGCAAGGGGATTCAAGAGCAAGTACATATAGGAGGGCAAAGAGTGGACACTCCTGGCATGCACCATGGGTAAGGGGGGGGGAGACTTATGTCAAGCCTCCACTTATTAAAATTTGAGTGTTGGGAACATGATAGAGGGAACCCATCTGCATTATGAATCTTGAGCCCAGATGCATCAGCCTAGTGTCTCAAACCACCACTCCACATGGTCAAATGCCTTTTCAGAATCAAGAGTAAGGACCACTGCTCCGTGGCCTGTTGCCGTTCTGGACCACCTGTGTATAACATAGAAACATAGAAACATAGAGGCTGACTGCAGATAAGGACCGCAAGGCCCATCCAGTCTGCCCACTTCTTTTTCTACCTTATAAATGTGCCATCAGCCTTTGCTCTGTCAGTGGCCTATCTATTCATACTCATCTGTATTGCTTCCTTATGCCTATCCCATGCCTGTTTGAAGCCCTGCGCTGTATTCATAGCCACCACTTCCTGAGGTAGGCCGTTCCATGCATCCACCACTCTTTCTGTGAAAAAAGAATTGCCTCACATTCCCCCTTAATTGGCCTCCCTCTAATCTCATGCTGTGTCCTCTTGTCCTGCTATTTTTCTTATATTTAAACATGTTAGACTCTTTCACCTTGTTAATGCCCTTAAGGTGTTTGAATGTTTCAATCATATCACCTCTCTCTCTCCTTTGATCAAGGGTATTCATATTGAGCTCCGTTAATCTGTCCTCATATGTCTTCTGATGCAGTCCCTGCACCATTTTGGTTGGCCTTCTCTGAACTGCCTCAATTTGGTTAATGTCCTTGTGAAGGTGTGGCCTCCAGTACTGCACACAGTACTCCAAATGGGGCTTAACCAGTGTCTTGTAAAGAGGGATTATTACCTCCCTCTTATGACTTGTGATACCTCTACTAATACACCCTAACATCCCCCCTAGCCTTACCTACTGCTTTAGAGGTCTGCTTGGATGATTTTAGGTCATTGGTGATGATGATGATCCCCAAGTCTCTTTCTTCCTTTGTGACTGCCAACAACTACCTTCCCAACCTATAGGTGGCTTCAGGGTTTCTCTTTCCTATGTGCACGATCTTGCACTTCTTTGCATTAAATCCCAGTTGCTACTCTTCTGACCATTTTGCTAGTTTATCCAGATCTCTTCTCATTCTGCCCACCACATCTGGATCATCTACTCTGTTGCAGATCTTGGTGTCATCTGCAAACAGACAAGCCTCACCCTCTAGTCCATCTGCAATGTCACTAATGAAGATATTGAAGAGGACTGTCCCCAGGACTGATCCCTGAGGTACCCCACTTGTGACTTGCATCTCTTCTGACTGTATACCATTTACCACCACTCTCTGTTTTCTGTCCATCAACCAGTTTGCCACCCAGTTGACCAACTTCTGACCCACCCAGAGACTACCCAGCTTATTTATCAATCTTCTATGTGGAACAGTGTCGAAAGCTTTGCTGAAGTCAAGGTAGGCGACATCAACTGCTCCCCCTTGGTCCACCACTCTGGCTACCCAGTCAAAGAAATCTATGAGATTAGTTTGACAGGACCTTCCTTTTGTAAACCCATGCTGTCTTGGATCCTGTGCCACTATGGATTCCAGGTGTTGTACTATCCTTAAGGAGTGCCTTCATAATCTTGCCCACTACTGAGATAAGCCTGACTGGTCTGTAGTTCCCTGCCTCCTCCCTGCTACCACTCCTGTGGAGCGGGATCACATGAGCTCTTCTCCAGTCTTCTGGGACCTCTCCTGTGCTCATAGACTCACTAAACAGTTCTGCTAATGGCTCTGCTAGTTCCACCCTTAGCTGCTTGAGTATCCTGGGATGTATGCCATCAGGTCCCATTGCCTTGTCCACCCTGAGCTTAGCGAGCTCTTGTAGGACCCTTTCTTTTGTGAAGGGAGTAGTGCTCACCTTCCTCCCCCCTGTGTCCATGGTGCTGAGCTGTGGGCCCTGCCGTACCTTCTCTTCAGTAAATACGAGCAAAAGTATCTGTTTAGGATAGATGCTTTTACAGGGTCCTCCTCCTCACATGCCCCCTTTTCTCCATTGAGCTTAGCAATACCCCCTCTGGACTTTCTCCTTTTGCGAATGTATCTATAGAAAGTCTTGTCACTTTCTTTTACTGTTCGTGCTAGTAAGACTCACCTAACACTGGTTTCCCCTGTCTGCCCTGAATAAATTCTGATTGATCAGTATGTATGACTTGCTGCAGTACTGGCTACAGCTGAGAAGCCAGTATTTTTGCCAAAATCTTGTAACTGGAAATTAACAAGACACATTTTAATGGGTCTCTACCCGATTTTGGAATCACGGAGATTGTGGCAGACTGCATGGAGGGCGATAAAGTACCAGTGTTGAGGTTTTCGTAAATCATGTGAGAAAGAGGTTCCATCAACTCTGTCATAAATGTTTTAAAAAAATCTATTGGTAGCCCATAAGACCCTGGAGCCTTACCTACTCTAAGGGCATGTATGGCAGCCCTGATTTCTGGCTTATTTATAGTGACATTTAATAAAGACTCTAGTGCTAGCAGTTGGATGGATTGGGGCTTTGGCAAAGAAATTCACAGTCTAATGTTTGATGGGGTGGGTGGGCCTTTTGCATGTATAAATCTGAATAAAATTGACAAAATGCTTTACCTGTCCTTTTAGTATTGGTGCAAATGCCTCCTGTACCCCTATTTGTATTTGTCCAGTAGACCTGGCCCATTCTTGCTCTTAAATTGCCAAGCTAATCATTTCCCCAGCTTGCGTGAGGAGTATAGATCTTTCCATTTGTACAATAACTATACTGGTAGAGTGCCATCTCAGTTTTTGTAGTCTATAGAACAACGGCCTGGAAGGGTTTTCCATGTGGGCTTTTTCCATAACTGCAATTTTGGCTTCAAGGGTTTTTTGTTGTGCCATTTGTGTTTTTCGCTGTCAGCTAGCAAAGGCAATAGTCAATCCTCTGATTTCTACTTTAAGAGCATCCTACAGATCAGATAGAGAGGTATCACCAATTTTATTGTGTGTTAAGTATTCTACAATCTGGTTGCAGATAGCTACTTGATACTCAGGATGTTTCAAAAGCACAGGGTCTAAGCGCCAGGCCTTTGGTGGTTGCCCCCCCAGATAATCATAGACATAATGAGGCATGATTTGAAATTATAATGGACTCATGCTGAACACCCAGTACCTGTCCCATCAAAGATAAAGTAATCAGTGACTGGACAATTTTGGCATTTGAGGCATGGGCATGCAAAAAGAATCTGCAGACCAGGGACATGGGGTTACTGTGTCTCCAGCAGTCAATCAGCGAGTAAGTACTCATTTGAAGTTCCAGCACCTTGGCGCATCTGGTTTACGGTACTGGTGTGGGGGTTTGATCTATTTAAGACTGTGTCTAGGGCACAGTTAAAGTCTTCCCTCCACAACCCATTGCCCCAGCATTTCCATCATCTCCAATTGTCGCTTGGAGTAAAAAAAAGGGGTAATCAATATTGGGCCCACTGAGTCCACTGAAACTTCCGAGCCATCATGCATTTTAATTTGGACTACTGTACACCTCTCCATTGGATCATTTCTTACACTAGTAACTTCTTCTGGGAAGTTTTACTTCAGCCACACCACTGTGCCTCTGGTTTTATCGTTGAAGCATGATCCATACCAGGCCCACCCCCAACAGTTTGCAGTTTTACTCATTTCAACTTCAGTCATATGGGTTTCAGTTTCCTGCATTAATTGTAGATCCCATTTTAATTTCTGAACTCTGGTCTGTAACCTCTTATGTTTGACCACACTTTTTAACCTGTTGACATTCCAGGTTAATATGTTAATTTTGTCAACCATTGTCAAATAGGAGCTTATATTCCCAGTGAAATCAATCAGCCTTGTGCTCTTCCATGCCTTGTTTACCAGTGCTGTTGCAAGCATCTGCTTTACCTGTACCTGTGTAGTAACCCTCCATTTTTTTAACCTTTTTATTGTTCGAAACAAACAATCCCCCCCCCATAACCCACAACTCATAACATAAACAAAACATGTAGTTTGACTTTATACCCCTCTCCCCACAACCCAAGCCAGACACAACTTTGCTGGCTCCACCTTTCTTAGCAAACAGCTGTGGTGGATTTTTTTACCACCAGTTTTTAGTGGGACACCAAAATAAATGTGTTCATCAACACTGATCAAGGGATCAGCTATATGTAATAACTAAAAGATCTTCCACTCCCATTGTTGGGGCAGAAGCTTAACTTTAAACTGAATTGTGATTCAGATAAATCTGGGTAGAATCCAGGCTATTCATTTTTGCATACAAAAGGGCTGTTAAACCCAACTGCCCTTGTGTTAACAGCAATGTCATAATTATAGTGTGAGCCAAGAATAATCATATGACCCGTTTTGGACAAAGTATAAAACTGAGTTGAACTGGTGGGGGTATCAGGGCACCCCACACCCATGCATGTTGTCACAGCTCCATCTTAGGCATGCACTACTAACACTTATACCAACTTTGTGTATAGCACTTTACACCTAGTAGGGCGGGAACCAAACTGGCATATTATATGTGCTGGAAAAGAGAACATGTACCCCAGGAAGAGACAGTTATAAAAGAGGATACTAGGGTCAAAAGATCACCAAAACACAGACATCTTACATAGGTAACATGGAGGAGAAAACAAATAATGGGACAAAATGCAAAAAAAGGACTGAGGGGAGACAGGGGTGTAAGGGGGAGGTAACTGAACATGGAGAGCAATATGTACAAATGCCCACAGCCTGGAAAACAAAATCCCAAACCTAGTGGCATTGATAGTGGAAGCGGACCTGGACATAGCAGGCTCAATTCCCAAAAAAGGTGTAGATTGGTGCAAAATGTGGCAAACAGTAGCTTGTGCTGAAGCCCGGTGCACCAGGGACTCTGTACCTGATTCTGGTACAGGATGAGTCCAGGCACCAATGTCTCCACACTTGTGTCAGTCCCTCCTGTGAGGAAAACACATGATGCATGGAAGGGTTTGCCACAGACACCTTGCAGCAAAAGCAAGTGGTGCCCCCTCCCCGATCATCATGTCCCCATTATAACAACATAAAGGGTAGCCCATCTCATTGATGGTCCAGTGGCCCCCACTCCCTGATCGCTGATGTGCTCCTATATTTAAAATATAAATGAACCCCTCACTGGTATATAGGGTTCCCCCTCCCTGATGTACCCCTATATTTATGATATAAATGAACCTCCTTTGGTAGTATAGCGGTCCCCCAACCCCGATCCCCGATGTGCTGCTACATTAAAGATATAAATAAGCCCCCGTTGATAGTATAGCAGTCCCACCGCCCTGATTCTGGATGTGACTCTCTAATTAAAATATACATGAACCCCTTATTGGTAGTATAGTGGTCCCACCACCCTGATCCCTGATGTCCCTGTCGTTATAACATAAAAAAACAGCACCTCACTTTGTGGTCCATGGCCCCCACCCCAGCAGGTAGTGCCCACCACCCCTTCCCCCCCATCCCAAAACATAGCTGGGGACTGGCACAGCCCTCATCACATCTCCATGTCCGGCCCCAGACTGAACTGTCACTGAGCAGACTCTAAAGTATTCAAGCTTGTGTTCAGGAAAGACAGGGAAGGAAGACCTGTGGGTCATCCTGGAGACAGGAAATGGAACCAGCATTCATACAGGGGTAATCTACAGACCTCTGAAAAAAGATAAGGCAATGGGCTAGATGGGATTCACCCCAGAATATTAAAAGAGCCCAGAGAGGTGCTGTCGTTCCCAATGTCCACCCTATTCAGCAGCTCACTGGAGACAGGTGAAGTCCCAGAAGACTGTAGGAAGGCAAATGTGGTAGCTCTCCACAAAACTGGAAGCCAAGATGAGGCAGACAACAACAGACCTGTCACGTAATCCAATAGGAAAAGTGAGCAACTTCAGGGAACTGGCACTAAGACCTATCAGCCTATCCTTGGTGGTGGGGAAATTAATGGATTCACTAATGGAGAGGATTATGTTATTCCTTGACTCTAGTAGAGTACAGGATCCAAGACAGCATGGATTCACAGTGGAAACGTCATGTCAAACAAATCTAACAGATTTATTTGACTGGGTGCCCAGGAAGGTAGATCCGCAGCCATCCAAGCTGAACACTATACCATACATGCCTATAGCACTCAAAAGCAGTCAGACACTGAAATACCTTCCCTTGTTGTCACCCACGGACCATCATCGATAGATCCTTGTGGTCGTAGTTGGGGGGAAGCTGTGTGGTGCAGTGAAATCAGTCACTTGGAACCCAGCCCTTAGAAGCCATGCTTCATTGTAACAGCATAGGAGTGAAATGTGGTTCACAGCACAGTGAGAGTTAACTAATAAGTCTGTAAATCCAGTACTGTTCAGGTACAGTAACCAAGCAATATTTGGTTAGTGAAATAAAATCGGGACCTTTAGTCAATAGGTATCCACTTATCCAGCCCTGCGGCCAGTTGGATGTTCGAAGCCCGGGGCCTTCCCAAAAGTGAAGCAATAATTAGTCATGTGTGAGAAAGAAATTCCGCCCTTGGAATTTCAGCGATAGTCAGACTGTTTGCTTCCATGAAGGTTCGGAAATCATTTTGCCAACTTTCGTGGAAATTCCACCTAAAAACTGTGGAATAAATGTAAGAAATGCGGGTTAATGTATTAAACTATGGGGGAAAAAAATTCTGCAATTGATCACTGTCAGTGTTCAGCTCTGTGACTTTCCCCTCACAGTTTAATTTATTAATCCCCCCAAGCCAATCGCTGTCCCCTGGCCACTGATTTCTTGTGCCCCCCCTGCTGATCGCCTCCCCATATCAAAAAAATAGTTAGTGTCCAGTCACTCACCCACCTTCAGATTGCCCTTCCAAATAATAAAAATAATATCCTCATTTCCTGGTGTCTTGTGCCCCCACCGATCGCTGGCAACATATAAAAAAATGTTGGTGTCCATCAGTTCCCCACCCACCCACTGATCACCCCCTTCATATAAAAAATAAAATACCTCATTCCCTGGTGTCTAGTGGCCCCCACTTCTGCTGATCGCCGGCCCCGTAGAATAATGTTTTTGGTGTCCATTCCCCTTCCCCCACCTGTAAATCACTCCTCCATATAACAAATAATAATATCCTTTCCTCAATCTCTGATGTCTAGTGAACCCTGCACTCCCCCCAGCCAGTCAGGAAATCCATCACCACCCCATTACCCCCATCCCAACCCCAAGCAGGTCACCAACATGGCCCTCCTCTTTCCTCCTCAGCTGGTCGCCCACTTAGCTGAATGAATGAGCACGGGCGCTCAGTCATTGCAGTTCCTGGTCATATTACAGCACAGTTTTCAGGGGGTAGAGAAGAGGATGGGACTGTTCCGGTCACGTGGGGATGGCAGGATGGGGGGGGAATGGCATTGTGGACCTTTGGGGTGCACAGCACTGGTGCCCCCAACCTCCCACCTCAAGGGCTACCGGAACAGCCTCTTTCTCTTCTCTACCTCCTGAAAACTGTGCTGTAATATGACCAGGAGCTGCAGTGAATGAGTTCATGTACTTATTCATTCAACTCAGTGGGTGACCAGCCACGGAGGACAGAGGAGGGCTGTGCTGGTCACCCCCTCAGGGTTGTGATGCGGGGGGAGCGGAGTGGTGATGGACTACCTGCCAGAGTGGGGGGGTCCACTAGACACCAGGGAATGAAGAAAGTATATATTTTATTTTTTATATTGAGGGGCGATTGGCAGGATGGAGGGGGGCCACTAAACACCAGGGAAGGAGGGTATTTTATTTTTTATGTGGATGGGCGATCGGTGGGTGGGTAGTGGGACTGGAGACCAACAATTTTTTTTTTTATAATGGGCCGGCAATCGGCTATTGAAGGGGACATTAGACACTAGGTAATGAAGATATTATTATTTTTTATATGGAGGGGCAATCAGTGGGTGGGTGGGGAGACTGGACATCAATCACTTTTTTATATGGGACCGGTGATCAGTGGGGGCACAAGAAACCATGGGCCAGTGATTGGCGGGGGGTGGGACTGTATTACTAAATAATACAGTAAACTGCAGATAGAATATATTCTGCAGTTCAATGTACTGTATTATTACATAGTTCAGCCCAAAAAGTCCACAGAAAACAGTGAAAATCCACAGAAAACAGGCAGGTGTTTCTGATCTTGCTATAGGCAAAAGTGCGAAAACTTTCACGGAATTTCGGAAATTCCTCGGAAGTTCTGCCAAGGCAGAATTTGCAACTTTTGCCCACCCTAGCAATTATTTAAAAAGATGAAACAGCTGTACATGTACTGTACATTGGGTTTAGGAGTAATCTGCATCTTTTCACCCTTACTGACGCATAGTTTAGATCAAAATGACACCATGCTACTGCAGTTTCTCACCTGCGGCTCTATCCCATGGCTACTCACTGTGATGAACCTGCTGTCTTTTAGGTCACTGGTCATGCGGCTCTGGCTTCTCTTCTCTCTTCTGCATCTGTCACTTCTGCATTAACGAATACTTCAGCCTCCTGTGGCTCTGTAACAAACCTAGGGAGTTTACCAGGTCTATTAATCTGAAGTTGGGAAGGATACAGGTGAGCAAAATCCCAGCCTCTTTGATGCATTGTAGATTTCACCCCATTGAATTTCTGTCTCCTGGTCTGAAGCACTCTGCTGCAGTCTTGAAAGATATTGACACGGCCTGATTCGGCTTGAATGGGACTGTGTGACTGCAGCTTTCAGCATCCACTTCTTGTCTATGTAGAGCAAGTACTTCAGAAGAAAATGTCAGGTATGGTCTCCGTTCTGGGCCAGAGGCCTACCTGATGAGCTTGCTCGGTTTCAGGTGCCATTGTGCTGTCATCCAGTTCCAACTTCTCCGATAGTCACTTTTGAATAGCAGGACCAGGGCTTTCACCTTCTATTTCTTCTGGTAACCCCACCAGTCTGAAATTAGAGCACTGGCTTCAGTTTTCTTGTTTGTCCATTTTAAGCTGGAGATCCATAACAGAAACCTACAGATTGTCAGTCTTTAGAGGTGACAGTTAGCTGATCCTCGAGTTTACTGACACACTGTTCAGCTTCAGCTAACCTTGTAGTGTGTGAGTATACGGTTATCTGACAGTGTTTTAACGATGTTTTGGACATGCTGGAGTTGAGCTGATACATTTTGAAACCCAGCCTTCAACTCATTTAGTAGATTTGTGATTAATGAGATAATCAGCTGATCTAATTGCTCAGCTTGTATATTCCCAGCAGTCACCATTCCTCTATTAGGCATGCAGCCTTCCTGTGTCACTTCTGGATTTCTTTTCTTTGATGCAGCAGCTTCAAAAGTCAGCAGTGTCTGCTTCTTTTGTGGTTTTTGAGAAGCAATGAATCTCTGGTGCACATTAATTGTAATTACATTTTTCAAAATTCAGTAAAATCTGTTCTATAGCTGAAGTTAGTCGGTGCTTATGGGAGCAGCTCTAGAAGGCAACCACCATCTTGCCCGATCAAGACACACACCCCACTTCCATGCCTGTTAAAGTAGACATCACCATATTTCCCTTTCTTTTCTCTTTGGGATCAGATAATTCCATAGCCTTGATTTTGGAAGTTGTTATAAAATTTTGGGGATTCACATACAGTATATTTAAAATGGAGTTACCTGAGGCCCCGGACTCACTATGTAGTCTCTAGGAGAGAGGAGGGACACGGGGATATCATAGAAACATTCAGTTAAATATTGCAGTGCATTTGAGTGGACTCCACAGTAGGGTTGCTCAAATTTGCTGAAAACTGATCTGATTACTGCTGGTATCTATGCTGGTACAAGAGATTGATGTTGTTTTTACTGCTGAAGGAGAGCACGTTGCTGCTGGAGGAGGATACTTGGTTGCTGAAGGAGGCTTCTTTCATGCTTGAGGGTGCTGCTGTGGAGCTGGTGAATGCTTGCTTTGGTTGCCACTGTCAGTGATTATACCTGTAGGAGAGGGAGACACAAGGTCACAGAAAAGACAGCTTTAGCAAAGGAGTATTAATAGCCTATAGGACTGCCATGACATACCTGTGCAGGGAAATGGACATTAGCAGCTATGTGTGCTAGCTCACTGTGTGAGACACCAACTCAGTGAATGAATAAGGCATCAGGTATACCCTGGTGCTGGAGAATGAGACTTTGGAACTGGAGAAGGCTTGGTGGTACTGATGTCACCACTGTCAATGGTAATACATGTATAGGGAGACACAAGGGGTCAGGAAAGACCGTTTCAATTATGGGCACTTACAGCCCAGAGTACTGCCATGATATGCCTCTGGATGGAAACAGACATTAGTGGGCCTGGATTAGTAAGATGACTCACTATTTGAGATACTCACCACTGCAGTGGACTAAGAAGATTGCCATTAGGGTACACCCTAGTACGGGACAGGATTTTGGTGCTGGCTTGCTGCCTGCCTGGCTCTGCTGGTAGTTATGCTAGTACAAGATGCTGGGTTTGTTTGCAGTGCATGAAGATTATGTTTTGGTGCTGGAGGAAGACTTGGTACCAGTCTTCTGTTGTCGATGCTGCTGTCTGGCACAAGACACCTGGAGCTCAATTTTCAAAAGCTGACACAGTGATTACGTCAAGCCCTGCCTGAAAGCCATTTTTGGCGCAGCTGTGCCAAACTCCTTTGCCATGACTGCTCCCAATTTTCTATTGTTGGGTAGAGTTGCAAAAGATTCTGCAGTTTATGGCAGCTTGCACCAAATACTGCAAGTTAGACCAGGGAAAAGCTGGTCTAACTTGTGGCATTTGGCTCAAGGGATTCAAAATCTCGAACACTGGCCAGTAGAATGCCACAAGTCCCATATGCCAAATGATCGGTGCACTGGGGACTTGCTGCATTCTTGGGGCTTTGAAAATCAAGCCTCTGGTTTCTGTCAAGCAGTTCATTTTTCTTGTCTGGCTTGCTGTCAATGGGAATGGGTCTTATGCTAACCCAAGAGGCCATGATGCTGGAGAAAGGTTCATTTTTGCAGGCTGGTGAGCTTTGGTTAGCTGGTGTCTGGCTTGTTGTGGTTGCTGGCATTGATTGGCTTCTATGCTGGGTCAAGAGTCCTGGTTAGAGTCTGGTGTCAGCTGGTGCTAGAGGCTGAAGGGTTAGTGATTGGCTTGGGCTTGCCAGGGACTGACTTTGGTTGGATGGTGGTAAGCTTTGGCTGGCTAGTGGCTGACTTTTTGAGTGGTTGCCAGCACTGACTGGCTGCTATGCTGGCCCAAGAGACTGCATTAGATTCTGGTGCTGGCTAGTGCTGGAGGCTGCAGGCTGGGGGATGGGTGGCTGGTTTTGACTTGCTGTTGTCTGGGTTTGGCTGGCTAGTGGTTGGTTTTGGCTGGCTGTTGGCTGACTTTTTGAGTGGTTGCCAGCACTGACCAGCTGCTATGCTGGCCCAAGACTCCAGGTTAAAGTCTGCTGCTGGCTGGTGCTGGCTTGAGAGCAACAGTGAGTGGCTATTGCCATGGGTTCTATGTTAGTGACAGAGACCAGGTTTCTGGCTGGTGCTGGCTTGAGACAAGATAATTGGCTGATGCTAGCTTGAAGGGATTGGCTGCTGCTGGCTTGAGAGTACTCTTGGCTGGCTATTAACAAGGGTTCTATGTAGGCACAAGAGACCAGATTGCTGGCAGGTGCTGGGCCTGGCTTGAGACAAAAGGACTGCCGGTGCTGGCCTAAGAGTATTGGTGAGTGGTTATTGCCATGGGTTATATTCTGGCACCAGACTCCAGGTCATTGGCTGGTGCTGGGCTTGGTGTGAGATAAGAGGACTGCATGATACAACTGCTGACTGTCTTCCTAGAACCTGACTTCCTTATACTGTAGAAGTCCTGGCTAAATAGCAAGATTTACAACAATTAAATCACTATCCCAGGCTACTCAGTGCACTGGCTAGACCGCGCAGGAAGGGGAGGCGGCGTGGTGATGTACATGTCCTCTAAACTCAACACAGATATCATACTATATGCCTCCCTCCCTAAATCCTACAAGGTGATTCTAGTCAGACTATCCCTGCCTTTCTCTGTTCCAATTTATGTAGCTGGTGTCTACTGCAAACCTGTTCTATCTCCACCTGCTGTTTCTGAGCTTATTTGTACTATCATTGCTCATGCCCCTGTGGGTGAGTTGTACATAATGGGGGATTTCAGCCAAAACTAGGTCACCCCTTCCTTAACCAAGCTATGAAATGACATTACGGTTCAGAACCTATCGCAATTAACCCTAGAGCCAACCCGTCTAATCCACAAATCACAAAACCACTCATTGACAGACTGGGCCCTCACCTCCCATCCGCATCGGGTTATAAAATCTGGCTTGCAGCCTGACTCACTCAGTGATCACCACATGATCTTTGTGGTTCAGAAAATTCATAGACCTAAAATACCCTGCAAAATAATACTTTCAAGATCTTAGAAGTCACTCGATCTTGACCTACTATTCCACAGACTTACCCTAATGGACTGGACTCCCATCTCTTCAGCTAATTCAGTTAAAGAGGCCTTTGATTACCTCAACTTCCAAATTCATCACCACCTGGAACTTACACGCCCCTGTTAGACATTCTAGGGTTCATGGCAACCATCTCCCTTGGATCACCCCTGAACTACTAGCATGCCTTCGGGCTCGTGACCAAGCCTGGAAAAAACACAAAGGCCCAGATATTCAAAAGGGTTGCGCCATGCGCAACAGGGTTGCGCCATGCGCAAGTCCAAAATGCGCCATTCTGCGATATTCAGCAGGAGGCAGTTACGCCACTGGCAACAGGTTGCGCAAGAGAGCAATGCAAATGAATGCATGCTCAACAGGAGGAGGAGGATCCATGCATAACCTGCGCAACCCGATATTCAGTCGGGTTGCGCAGAGTTCTGCATGCGCAACCCCCAACCTGCGCCCGCACAAGCTTGAGCCAAAAAAAAAAGGCTTAAGTTGAGGGCCACCCACAGGTGAGCTGCTGCATTGCAGGGCGCAACACAGCAGCTGCCACCCCTGGCTGGCCCCCAACTCGGTCCCTGTGCCCCCCCACCAGCCCGATCGCGGGCAGAACACGTACATGTCCCCCCTCCCACACATCTCCCACAGCCGATCGTGGGCAGAACCTGTATGAACCCCCAGTGCCTGATCGCGGGCAGAGTGTAACCCTCCCCAACCCGAATAACTCCCTGGTGGTCCAGTGGACCGTAAAGCCAGATCGCGGGCAGAATGTCACAACACAACCCCCTCAAACATCTCCTGGTGTCTAGTGTCCCCCCACCCACCCACGAAGCCCCTCCACCCGCTCCCCCGCGGCTGGGGGCGAGCAGCATCCACCGCCTGCCCCCCGCCCGCCCGCCGACTGACTGTCCGGTAGGGCTGCCGCCCATTGTGCTCCATGATCATTCACAAATCTGGACTGTCATATACGGTATGGGCTGCACGCCATGGCTGTAGCTCTGCACCAATGGGCGTGCAGCCCTACGAACAGATCAGTCAATCAGCGGGCGGCGGGGCGGCGGGCGGCGGCGGTGGGATGCTGTCGCCGCCAGCTGCGGGGGAGTGGATGGAGGACTTCGTGGGTGGTGGGGGACACTAGACACCAGGGAGATGTTTGAGGGGGTTGTGTTGTGACATTCTGCCCGCGATCGGGCTTTACGTCCACTGGACCACCAGGGAGTTATTCGGTTGGGGAGGGTTACATTCTTGCCCGCGATCGGGCACTGGGGGTCATAGTTCTGCCCGCGATCGGGCACTGGGGGTTCATACAGGTTCTGCCCGCGATCGGGCACTGGGGTTCATACAGGTTCTGCCCGCGATCGGGCTGCGGGTGATGTGTGGGGGTGACATGTACGTGTTCTGCCCGCGATCGGGCTGTGGGTGATGTGTGGTGGGGGGCGACATGTACGGTTCTGCCCGCGATCGGGCTGTGGAGATGTGTGGGGGTGTCATGTAACTGTGATGCCCGCGATTGGTTGCATTTCAGGTGTCGGTCCCCGATGGCTGCTGCCTGGCAGGGTGGCCAGGAGCAAGTCTCGGGATCGGGCGCACCTACATGAAATGGGTGCAAATGGGGCCATAAATAGATGCAAATGGCCCCCTGGCGCCTTGTAGTATAAATTATGGCCTCATTTGCATGTCACCTTTGAATATCGGAAATTTGTGCATGGCGCAATGGTACTCCGCCACCGCAAGTTTAATGCTCAACTCTGGCAACTTGTGGTGGCGCAGTTCCCTGCGCCATCTTGCCATCTTTCATGTTTCGGTGATTATTCAAAGGGTTGCTCAACAGCGCAACTCCTTTGAATATCACCCCGGCCACACCCCTGCGCAACTATTTTGAGCAGCGCAGGGGCTTGCGCCTCAGACTGGCGCAGTTTGAATATCTTGGCCAAAGAGTCTAAGTGTCCTAATGATTACATAATCTATTGTGCCCTATGCAACAAATGTATGAAAGCTACTAGACTAGCTAAGGCATAATATTTCAGCAACACCTTCCAAATGAACAGAGACAACCCTTCCAAATTCTGGAACATAGTCCATTCACTCTTCTCCCCCAAAATACCCCCCCTTAAGATAAACAACTCGATGATCTCAGACCACCTTGCAGTCACTACGGAATTCAACTCTTATTTAACCTCCTGTGCAACCTCTCTTCTTGCCTCCCTACACTCACCCCCCAAGTGCTCACCCAAGCACTCCATGTCCACAAACAAAATAATGTCGCCTTCGCTTTCTCTAAAGTTACACCAGTTGTCACCCTGTCTGCACTTGTTGCACTAAACCCCACTAAAGGAAGCTCTCCAGACTGACTGGACCTTGTGCTCCTTTATTTCTCTGCACCTGCTATTGCCTCCCCTTAGGCTGACATCCTAAATTTCTCCTTCACCACCGCTGTTGTACCAAAAAGTTGGAAACATGCTATAGTCCAACCCCTACCCAAGGGTGGTGACTTTTTCATAAAAACACAACAGTTTTTTTTTTTTATCATACTCTTGTTTCTACCTCTTCAGAGCGGCCCCCACGATCTCCGGCCACCAGCCCTGCACCCCCGGACCCGGTCGTGCATACGGGCCACATGAACTCGCTCCCCAGCGGGCCGACCTTTCATTGCTCTTGCACCCATTGGGTATGCACCCCCTCAGGTATCTCTGGGGGTGCAAGGCGCGGCCATCACCCTCCACATTTTTCCACATTTTCTCCCTTATGGAGAGCCGGACATGCAATGGCATCCAAGCATGTAGTGCTGATGCCAGCTGCGCTCTCCCCCCGCTTTTTGCTTGCCACTGTAGTGCATCTGGCCTCTGCCAGTCACCGCTACAGGGTGATGCAAGCCCCACTACCAACCCCAGAGAGAGGAGAGCAGTCGTAGGATGCTCAATCCTCCCTCTCCACTACCAGCCCCTGGCAGCCCGAGTCTGTTCCCGAACCAGGTCACCGGCTTGGCGCAAGGTGTGGTGTCCAGTGTCTCAATCCTCAGTACCACCGGGCCGGGCAACACAACAGGTTTGTAATGCACAATAATCTCTCATTGAACCCATGTTGTTCCATATCTTTGTGATGATGTTTATCCATACATTGATTTATCATATCTTTAAGGATGGACTCCATAATCTTTCCTAGCAAAGAGGTCAGACTAATAGGACTGTAATTTAGATAGTTTAATCTGATTCCCTTTTTATGGCTAGGAATAACTATGGTGGATAGCCAATCAGCTGGGATTGCATTTTTGACAGTGCTCTTAAGTACAGAATACTTAATGGTTTTGATATCTGTGATGCTAATAACTTTTAACACTTTTGAGAATGTTATCTGGTCCTGCAGAGTTTGCAATTTTTAGTGCATTGATTTTTTCATTAATACAATCTGTGCTGATCATAATCTTTGATGTTATATTTTCAGTAATATCCCCCCGGTATGGGTCATTGTCTGTGAATACAGTCCCAAAATAAAAACTGCGGAAAAACAGATACGCGCTTGCTACACAGCAAACATACAAGATGGATAAGTTTCAAATAATCATCTTTTAATTAGACACTGCAGCACAGGCCCAAAAAAAACCAGGAGCAAAGAATGGACTAACATTTCGCCAAGGGCATGGCCTTGCTTCATCAGAGTCCCAAAATAGGAATTACATATGTCAGCCATTTTATTGGGGTCTTCAGTTTGTTGATTATTGGCTACTGTGGTACATAGTCCATTGTTTTGTTTTCTTAGCGAGTTTTCATATCCATAGAACATTTTCACATTTTCCTTGCTCAACTTTCATGCAAAGCCTATCTCCATTTTTTTCATTTTGTTTTTGCATAGTTTTTGAACTTTAAAGTAACTTTCCCAGTTTTTTCTGTTTTATTTTGTTATATTTGTAATTGTGCTGACTTTTTTCTTTAATAACTTTTTTTACACTTTTTGTGAGCCACTGCAGTTTCATATCTCTGCTGTTGTATTTTTTATTTTCTTAATATGCTTATCACATATTGAATCAACATGTTTCTTAATAATATCCCACATTTCAGAGGTGGATTTGTTTTTTAGTTCTGTTTCCCAATTTATTCTGGCTAGGTCTTCCCAGATTTTAGTTTGGTTTGCAGATTTAAAAGTATACATTTCTCTGCATCCTTTATTTACTGGGATGTATTCCTGGAGTAGGAAGGATACAATATTATGTTCACTGTTTCCAAGTGGTGTGTCAGTATCACAGTCTTTTATATTTATATCACTTGTACTTAAGACTATGTTCAAGATATTTTCACCTCTTGTTGGGGTAGTTATATGCTGTTTTAGGTTTAATTGTCCTCTAGTTTTTAAAAATGAAATGCTATTTGCTTTTGTAGCTGTCATTTTATGCCAGTGTATATCAATAAAGTTTAAGTCACCTAGACAAACAATACAGCCCATTTCACAGGATCTTTCAAGTTTGCCATGTATTTCTTCCAACATCTCATTTTTGGTGTTTGGTGGTCTATAGTATAAGCCCATTATGATATTTTTATCTCTTGCTGTTTCTACCTTGATCCTTATAGATTCTGTAGTACTACCTTCTTTTTTAATATTTGCAGAATTGAGCCTGGACTGTATGTGGTTTGATATACTGTATATGCTGCAACACCCCTTCCCCTTTATTCCACCCTAAGTGATATACTATAAGTGATATTCAGGAATTTCTCTTCCCAATCATCTTGTCCCATCCATCAAGTCTCTGCAACAATGGCCATGTTGGCCTTTCCATTTAGTTTTAAAAGTGCTTCCAGTTCATCTTTTTTGTTACTTAAACTCCTAGGGCAAGATTCACAAAAAAAAGCCAAAAATCCTGCAGCTGTAGGAAAAAGGCCTGCAGCACTGTGGAAATGCAGTTGCGTGATATTCTTAAAGAAAATCCTGCAGTTGTGGGAATTCTGCAAATAATTCCGCAGTTGTGGAATTCCAGCAGTTGTGGGAAGTCCACAAGTGCTGCAAATCCGCAACTGCAGATCTGCATCTGCAGAAATGGCTGAGGAGGCAGAGCAAGAGTACAACTTAGTAGCTGAAGCAGCAGACTTTAACATTGCTGCCATAATATGAAGCTGACAGCACACACAAAGAGACCTGCAACCAGTCTCTCAACTGGGACCATTGCAGCACCACAGGTACCAGCGATACCATGGCACCACAGTGGCTGACTGTCACTGCTGGTCATCCCTCCCTGGGGTGTTCCTTGGGCCTGTGGGGGTAGCCATTGCTACAGGCTGGTCAGGCTTTACTGCCCCTGGGGCTCTGTAATGGGCTGCACTGGGTCTGGTGATTGTTGCCTGTTGCAGTATTATGGCAATGTGTGTATTTGTTGCTGTAACATTAGCCACTGCTATACTATCTGGGATGCTATTACCTGTGCCTCACCTCCACCTTAATTGATCCAATTGTTGGGGCACTACTGCAGTTTGCAGAGGGAGAGTTATGCCTCATTCCACTGTGTGTAACATTTTTTCCACAGCTGCGGAAAAAAACTGACTGAGAATAGCCTTTCAGGGTCTGTGCCTTACTTACCTAACACCTTTTTTCCCTCAGGGACTTCCGTAGCTGCACTTTTTTCCACAGTCTGTAGTGTTTTTTTCCACAGCTGTGGAGGTTTTTGTGAATAGCAAGTAGAGCAATCTCCCTTTTTTCCATAGCTGGGGCAGTTTTGGGGACTTAGGGAAGGTTTTGCACCTTCTGAAAACTTTGTGAATCCAGCCCCTAATGTTTAAGTAACAGTATATACTGTCTACATTTAGGTTTTTTTTGTTTCTTATTTTTTACAACTTCATTTTTATAGTGATTGTATTGACATTTCTTTTTTTTTTGTTGTTGAGAGAGTGGTGATTCAAAACTGTTTCAGTGAGGTGAATTACCACACTCCATAATCGCAAATGTAAATAGAGCTTAATGCATCCATGAGAACTGCTGTAACATTCCAGATAGAAAATTTGAAAAGAGTGACAGGAATATGGGAAGTGCTGTAACTTTCTACAAGGTAGGCTGTGGGGCTCTCCCGGCACTTCCGAGGACCATGGAAAAGCCCAAGACAAGTTGTCCCTGACCACAGCCATCCCCAGCAGCCTGCTGCCTGTCCTACCACTGCAAGGTATGTCCGCCCTCAGTCCCTGCACCGCTGGATTTGACTCTTTGGCATTTCATCAGGGATTAGCTGCTGCAAGCAGCACTCGCTCCACCATTGGTGAGCGCTGAAGCCTAGCCTGAGCTAAAACTCCCACTGGTGCTCCTTGCTTGCTTTGGGCACTTGGGGACTGATTCATTTGATTAATTTGGGAATTTGCTGAATTAACTAGGAAATCTCCGGGGAATCTGTAACTGCCTGCAACTGCCTGCTGAGTTGTGTCTCTGCTGATATCACTGTTTAAACCTGACAACAGAGTGCAATACAGTTGCACCGAGGTCTCAATCAAGGAAATCTAATATCTTGATAAAAGTGTGGGGATTTGAACTCTGTTTAAGTGACTGGGACTAATTTGTTCATTACAACAGCACTAAAATCCTCGGTTTGGGAAATGCGTGGGGATTTGAACTCTGTTTAAGTGTTTGGGACTAACATGCCCTTTACAGCAACACTAAATACTCTAAATAGGAATTTGCTCTGTCAATAATTGTGTGGGGAATTAAATCCTGAATTGTGCTTGGGACTGAAATTAACACAGAGAATTGTGCAGCCTTGTGGCCAAAGGCACTCCAAGCAGGAACCATCCTAATTATTTCAGTTGCAAACTAGTCAAAATTGCCCCCCACTCCCCAGGAGACTACTGGTGCCTCTCACCTTAAGAGCTCCTCTCACCTCTTTGTCTAACCAGTGCTTCTCCCCCGCCCACCAATTTGATGGTATTTCAAATCCCAACTTCTCTCTCCTTTCCTCTTCTTAGGCTGCAGGACTCTCCCAGCACTTCTGAGGGTCACGGAAAAGCCCAAGACAAGCTGTCCCTGACCACGGCCATCCCCAGCAGCTTGCTGCCCATCCTACTACTGCAAGGTGTGGCCGCTCTTGGTCCCTGCACCGCTGGGTTCGATTCTTTGGTGCTTTATCATGGATTGACTGCCACAAGTAGCACTCGCTTAGCCATTAGTGCAGCACTGAAACCTAGCCTGAGCTGAAACTCCCACTGGTGCTCCTCGCCCGCTTTGGACACTTGGGGACTGATTAATTTGTTCCATCCATGTGCCCTGACCCCGGCCTCTATTAAATAGTTAGAAGCCATGCCTACTTCTTCTAGAACATACTGCACTACAGGCTGCCACAGCTTCTTAAAGCTGTATAGCCTGATCCCTGCCTTATTGTTCCAGTCACCCACCAGGCTTAAAAAAAAAACAAACTACCAAACACCCTAATCATAAACACTGGTGCATTAAGACTGCCGACTGCACTGAGCAGACATGCTACCCATCAAAGGGTGCTATATAACACTGCTCATTGCTACATGGTTTGGCCTAGCCGGCTCAAGATGCGGGACCACAACTACCTCCACTTGATGCACTACTGAGTAATGGCTGGTCAGCCATGGTGCCATTGGAGCCTACTCTAGCCAACTGGGGTCAGAGTACCACATGTCCCAACCCCCCACACTTGGGAGGCCTGGTGAGCACCCCTTGCATAGAGGTTATAATGGCTAGCCTTACCCTTAAGATCAAGCTGGTGTCCAGTTGCCTGAACCACCTGAAGCACAGGTAGCAGAAGGTTAGGACTGACCTCAGCATAATTCTCTCAGCTAGGAAGATCATCTTTATGTTTCTGCTACTCTGGCAAGATCCATTCAAACCCAGGCCCTGGCACTCCTATGGGCTCTCGTGTACGAAAGGCCCATGGGCTAAAAATTGCCTCTCTAAACATCTGTAGCTTAACTGCTAAATTTGCACAACTGCAGGCTTGGATGGCCCTCCATACCCCAGATGTCCTCTGCCTAATGGAAACCTGGCTGACTGGTAGAATTTAAGACAGCGAAAATGCCATATCTGGCTTCCAAGCCTACAGGATTGACAGGACAAGAAAAAGAGGAGGGGGATGCATTATCTATGTTAAGGACTCTCTATGATGTTCCATTCTCCCCAAAACTAGGGTGGCTGAGGACCAAGAGATACTAGTATTAAAAGCACAGATCGGGTAAAATGGCAAATCCTTAATCCTTGCCACAGTATATATCTACCCCCAAAAGGAGCCATTATGGGGCTCGCCAAAGTAATGGAAGTCATCAGCACCCTCCTGCATGGAGTGGAGCTCTTGTTTACCAGAGATTTTAATGTAAACTGGAATGAGAAGGAGGCTGCACCAGTTAGGGACATGCTTGCCGCTGCCAATATGGCACAACTAGTCACCTGCCCAACCAGACAGAATTATAAGACTGGTAGCAGCACCCTCCTTGACTGGGTTCTACCAAGATCACCATCTCATATTTATGCTGTCAGGGTGCTGCCAGACACACTAAATGACCACTCCCCTATCACACTCCTGTGGTCTAACAAATTCACCAAATGCCCACCCATCCTCACAGAAAGCAGGGTCCTGAGACAGGGTATGCTTGGAGCCCTCAAATATGCACTAGTGCTTCATGACTGGACTCCAATCAGTCAGGCACCAACCCTCAATCAGGCCCTCAGCTACTTCACAAAGGGCTTCAACAACATCTGTGATGTCTATGCCCCCCTCACAAAAAGGAAAATTAAAGGGCAGGCTAATGGGTGGATTAATAGGGAACTCCTCTCCCACCTGAAAGAAAGGGATACACTATGGGTGAAGGCTAGAAACACAGGTAACAGGCATGACTACCAGTGTTACAGAGCAGCCAGAAATCACTGCACTAAACTAACCTGGCTCACCAAAGCCAGTTATCATAAAGCACAGCTTGCTAACTCCTGGGGAGATGGCAAAAGGTTCTGGGATAGCGTCAAAAGCATTCTCAGCAACGAGGACAAAATGCATCCCCAACTGCTTAATATCAATAACAATCCCATCACAGACCCCCCCTAGCCATGGGGGAGGCCTTTAACAAGGCCTTCACTGATCTTACAACATTAATTTCTCAAGCCTACATCCACCCTGAGCAGAGCTAGACCAACAACAGACCCTCCAAACACTCTCACCCACCCATCTACCTTAAAAGGGTGATCATGAAGGAGGCACTAGCTAGGGTCAGGAAAGTACTGGATAAGACAAGATAGGGCAGAGATGGGATCGACATGAAACTGTTATCCCTCACCTTAGACGTCCTCATAGTGCCCACTACCAAGCTGTTCAATAAGTCTCTGACTCTTGCTCAATTCCTGGAGGTTTGGAAGCAGGCCCTAGTCACACCTGTGCACAAGGGAGGTGACAAATCCTTGGTAGCCAGTTATAGACCCATCTCAATACTCTCTCCACTATCCAAAGCACTGGAAAATATTGTGGCTGATCAGCTCATCAACTACCTCAACAAATATAATCTGCTCTGCCTTAACCAGCATGGTTTCAGACAAAGTCACAGCACAACCACTGCCCTGCTGGACTTCATGAACTATGTACACAAGGCCTTGGATGAAGGTAAACTGATGGGATCTATCTTCATTGACCTCACCAAAGCCTTCGACACAGTCAACCACCCCCTGTTACTGACCATACTGCTTAACATGGGAGTGGCACCCAATACACTATGCTGGTTCCAAGACATTCTGACAAGCAGAACTCAATGTGTCAAAATAGGGCAAACAGTTTCCAGTGCAAGACAGGTATCACTAGGAGTTCCACAGGGAACAATCCTGGGGCCCCTACTTTTCAGCATCTTCCTAAATGACCTCCACACTGCCTGCTCCTGGGCAGCAGCACGTCCCTTACTGATCTGCAAATGGAGCTTCAGACATCTTTCTCCTTTTTGGAGAACTGGTTCTGTAGTCATAAGTTGCTACTCAACTATAAGAAGACCAAGGCCATGCTTATTACCAGCCCACACAAAAAAATCAAGCAACACCCCCTCATCATCGCTAACTCCCACAGTGAGCATCTTCAACAGGTTTGCATGTTCAAGTATCTAGGGGTCATACTGTATGAAACCCTCACATTTGCTCAGCATATAGACTCTCTGGTCAAAACAGTTAACATTAAGATTGGTATCCTTTATAGACACAGGCAATACCTCTCCCCCGAGGCCCTCCATCTTGCAGTACACTGCTCCATATTATCCCATGTCAACTATGGATTAGTGGTTTATAGGGCAGCAATGGATACTGAGCTGAAACGGATCCAGGTGGCACTAAGCAAAGCCTGGGGCCCAATGACTTTTAAACAGATGCATACTTTAGCTTTACTGCTTGGGCGCAGCTTTATAATTGGTGCAGTCCTGCCCAGGACTTAACCTCCTTTACTAACTTGCTAGCTAGCTAAATAGGAACTCCCTTGAGCCACAGCCCAGAGGTACTTACAGTTTGTAGATTCAAAGGGGGGTTGGCTGAAATTTGCTTCAATGGTACTGTGCTAGCATAAGGAGTTGTTGGTGGTACACCACAACACCTGGCAGCAGACAAACAGCAGCTGATCTTCACCTGCCAGGCCAGTCAAATCTTCACCTGTAAGGCCTTTGTATGTGGTTTTCAACTGACAGGCCTCTCGACATCTTCCTCTCCAGTGGACTCTGCGTTGCTCTGGGGGCACAGCAGGCTGGTTGGACCCCAGACTTGTTGTTTGACACACTTTTCTCTGATGCAGAAATGTAGCTGGGATTAAGGTCTATCTATGGCCTCAGCACAGCTTCTCTGGAACAGATACTGCAGCAGGGATTTGTCTCAGTCTCGAACCCAAGCACACACACTTCTAAGGCAAACAGCAGCTTTGCAGTATAAAAACTATTTATTTATTTATTGGAATCTCAGATAACACCTTTGAGCTGAAAGCTCATTTATAAAGGTTCCACATCATAAGGCAATAGACAAGATATGTAGACATTACAAAACAGATAGGGGTATATACAGCAGGCAAGTATATTATGGTACATACAGATACAGATTCAAGCAAGTACAGTTAAAATTCATCAGGAAGGAGAGGTCAACTTTATTGCAACAGTACTAAGAACCTACCTAAGGTGGACAAGCAATTTATAGTGGTAGCTGAGCTTTAGAGCATGCAGGTAGAGTTATGGAGGGTCAGAAGTGGTGGTGACCAAAGGAGGGGAAGGACAGAATAGATGAGAGCAGGGTGAGAGTGGGGGCAGAGACAAAGGGGGTGACAGAATAAGGGGTTGGGTAGTCAGAGGGTGATTTGATAGGAATCTACCCACTTACTTAAGTAGGTGATAGGGCAGGGCTAGTGATATAGGGGAGAGAGGACAAGGGAAAGGGTTTTTAAAGGGGGGTGGAGGTGAGGGTAAACCAGGAGGAGGGGGGGTGAAAATTTGGGGATTAATATTTGAGAGAAGAAAGCAGGAAAGCGGGGGGATAAAGAGGGGACGTGGGGGTAAGTGCTCAGTGGGGTCACACCAGGCAGGGAAGGAGGTGCGGGGGAAATGGGTGCTGTGCAGGACAGATAAGCTATCAATAACAGTAGGATTATGCACAGGTGACACAGTTGCAGTTATTAAGATTGGCCAGGTACTGCAGCAGCTTGGCCTTAAATGGGTGTGGTTTTGTTTCCTCAATCAGCCCAGAGTTAAGAGAATTTATCCAGCAGGGGGCCCTGTATTCAAAGGACTGTTGCCCTAGTGCGGTCCAGCGAAATGGGATAATGAAAGAAGCTTTACTCGATCCCCTAGTTAGTCTGGAGGAAGTGGAGTTTCTTAGCAGTTGCCTCACTCAGGGAGGAGCAAGACCTAGGGTGGATTTTTTTGCTAATAGACAGACTCGGTACTGAATTCTGCTATTCAGGTTTAACCAACCAGTGCTTGGGTATAGTTCACAAGTGTGAGTTAAATGGTCCACACCCAGGACTAGTCTGCAGGCATTGTTTAAGTCAACCTTGATTCGCCTAAGTGCTGTATCGGTACCAGCTCTGTAGGCTACCAGTCCATAATCTATGATAGAGAGCACAGAGCTGTTAACTGCAAGCTTGATGCACTTTTGGTGAGGCACTGCCTATGCCAGTAGAGCTGACCTAGTCTGGCACTAGCTGCCTTGGCAACATGGTCTATGTGCTGGCTGTAGGAGAGAGAGCTGTCAAGGTAGACACCAAGGTACTTAAAGGTGGTGACCATTTTGAGTGTATCAAACTTGTTATTGTAGATATTGAGGTGATGGGACTTATGATGGTTTTGATGGGAGGCAAACATTGTTTTAGTCTTAGACTACTTGAGAAAGAGCTTAGACTGAAGGAACCATTTTTCCACGGCAGTAAAGTCATCTTGCATGCCTTTTTCCAGCTCTTCCAAGGTAGAGTGATTGCACCTCCAAGGGAGGACACAGTTGCTCATTATCTCTCTCTTGCTCAGGCTGCAAACACCAGTCCCTACTCCCAGCAGCAGGTTCACCTCTTGCTGGGTAACTCTCAAAGCAATTCAGCTCTCTTTCCTTCTAGCACTCGATTTGTCAGGCATTTGATAGGGTAGAAATATAACTGGAAGGACTCTTTTCTATCTCCTTATTACTGAAAAAAGACTGTCGCAATAACATTAAACCTTTATCTGAAAATCTATCCTTCTTTTTCTTCTCGCCCCATTAGGTTGGACACCTGTGGAGCACCCTCCCATCTCTGTCTTACTAAATCCACTGTTTTCTTTTTCCATTCTTTCAGGACCTCCCCAGAGAACTCTGACAAAAACATATGAAATGTGCCAGAGTGGGCAACACTGTATTATAACGTGCAATGAGCATAAATAAAAGCAGACATAAAAAGGCAAAACCCACAGTAAAAGTTAAAAACACAGAGTTCATGTTTCATAATGTTAAAAAGATACTGCCATCTTTAACTTGATGCAGGTTAAGAATAGAATAATGCCAGAGTAATTATGTTATTTATTCTCTACTAGAGACTGTAGTGGGGCCTAGTATGCAAACATGGGGCCTTGCTGTTTGCTTTAATGTTATTCTTCTTTTGGTACATTGTTAAAAGGCCCTAGATATATGCTGGCCTGATGGCACAGAGGAGTGAGGCGCTGGATGCCAAAACCTTGAACCATGATGGTGACCCAGGGTCAGGAGCCAGCTAGGGTTGCCAGGGGTCAGCAGGGGAGGAGAGGGTTGAGCATCTGGAGGATGGCTCTCCTCTCCTGGGAAAGGTGGGGAACAAGAGCCGCTGCAGCACTGGCTCCTGGTGGTAGCTGGGGGGGCATGCGTGATAGCATGAAGTGTGTGGGATGGCACGGCAGATGTTGGATGTGCAGCGTGTGGGCACCTGCACTGTGACATCCTAGACATCACCCCCACATTGCCAGCATCAAGAAGGAGGGGGAAAAGGAAAAGAGCGAAAAAGGAATCCTCCAGCATGCATGAGGCCTCAGCCCACTGGCACTACTCCTTATGCACCAAGATTCTCCCTCCCAGCCTGTTTCACTAGGAATTACCTAGTGTGTGTGGTACATACCCATTGGGTAGAGACCTGGGTTGTGTGTAAGGGGAAGGAGGTTGAGAATGGGAGCTGCAGATGGTGTGGTGCCGGAGGTCAAAAAGGCTGATGGGGAACCATAGGTACACCCCCTGATGAGGAGGTAGGAGTACAAATAATTAATAAAGAAAAAAAACCCTAGATATACAGAAAAGGGGTTCTTTACAATACCTAGATATGGGTAATTCATTAGCTCTATCCCTGTGCTCTGTAATTCATTCAGTTCTTATATGAAAATAAAACAATAGGAGTCTTTTTTTTTTCTTACCTGTTCCCTCTGAGGTTCCTAATGGGACTGCTTGCCCCAATGACAATGCCTTTATACTAAAGGAGAGTAGTGACCTCACAAAAAGGAGAGGAGCCAGTCTGTTTTGCAAAGCCATGTATTAACTTTTTACAGAGGAGCTAACTTACTCTTGTTTAACATTAGTAAAAGTGTTGTATCCCGTTTAGATTGATTATCAGCATTACAGAAGTGAAAAGACTGTAGAAATAGCGATATTTGATTCTGGAAACTGGGGTAGGTCAGATGATACGCTTGGGGAGGATATAAAAGGCTAAGTTTCCTGAGGTAATGGAGATCGATGGTCAGAGGGATACTGCCCTGCAAAGAGAGAGGACATGTGAGTTGTTATGTCTTGGATAAAGTGATAGAACAGAGACAAATCTGAAGAAAGATTGTTTTTGGAAGTACTGCTGTGTTTCAGAATTTATTTTTTTTATTTGTTTTTTATTTTATTTAGAAAGTAATTTTTAATTTTTTTAATTTATGGATTTCTGATAAATAGATATCAATGCACTGTGTGCAAAACTACTTTCCTGACTATTTGTCCATCATCCCCCACCTTCACAAGGTGATCCACCTTTCTACCCAGTTCTGGGGCCAGCAAGGCTGCTGACAGGTAAAACAATCCCTTGGGCTAGACAGCCCAAACCAGTCTCTCCTGGTTGGATTCTCTGAGGGATCTCTCCTTGGCAGGCTGCAGTCTCTTTTCATAATATTCATCAAGTTCCCACCGGATTGGATGGCTCTTTTCCTGTGCAATTCTGATACCTTGCTACCTTTTCCCAGTCGCCCACATTCTGCTTGAATCCATGGGGCCTGCCATTATTGTTTACTTTGCAGTCCATACATTTCAGCCCTTATTACATTCAATATTTGACCTTAAAAGGGCCAAAACCATTTCTCCTCATGCCCAGAGGTGTTAATATACTGATCCCCAGCTTCGCTGCCTGCCCTGTAGCTGGGGAAACCTTTTTTTGCTGCACACTCATTAAAATACATATGTTGGAGCCATTGTTCCTTTAATTACCCTCTCTGTCGCCGGTCGTGCTTATGAAGGAGGTGCAGCACGGTCATATTTCTTAACATTGGGTGGCCCTGCTTTTCCCCTGCTCCCAGGACCACCAACCCACTCCCAAATGCACCTAGAGGTGAAAACATATCTACCAGACCTCAGACTCTTTATCCATAAAGGCCGAGGAGTGGAACATTGCTGGTGGCTGCAGCCTTGGAGCTCCAGCAGGTACGTGGGAGCGAATCCCACCAGGGTCTACTGATAAACCCTCTGGTCCCAATTTGCAGCAGCAATGGGGACCAGAGGCAGAATGAGAACCCCATGGGGCCACAGCTCCATAAGGTAAGCCCACCTTGGATTGGGGGGTTGCATATAGTATCATCACATCCGGCCAGTATGGCTTGGGGAGGCATGCCACTGTTACTGGTAGACCAATGATGTCACCTAGGTGGATTACACAGAGTGAGCATCTTAACATTAGTGTCATAAGTTGCTGTTTGTTGTTATGTTGATGATCTCATTTCAGGGAATGAAGTGTCCTCTGCAATATCTGGGATGCCCTTGTCACCTTGGCTGCAAATGTGTTGTCCCACTGTAACATCAAGTGGCTAACAGTCCTGCATATGATACAGTAGGGAGATGAGACATATCCTGGACAAAGTTATGTGCCACAATGTAGGTCCAGCAGAAGTCCCTGTGAGACCCAGAATGGCACTACACCAGAGTATCAAAGACTGGCAATGTCATCAGATGTCTGAGTGGCCATAGAATCTAACACACCCTGCATATACAACAGGGGACTTGTAATGCCCAGTTGTGTCTTCTGTGCATGGTATCCAGGGTATGTATGCTAGCATACCTAGGGTCCTGTAGATAGATCAACCACCGGCCAAGTGGCTATTCAAGTGCATTAGTACCCAGGTGCAGTACAGAGGGTACCTACATGTCAGGGAACTGCGCCGAGGCACAATTGAGGAAAGAGCAGTGTTGCACACCACGGTAATATGACAACTAGTCACTGTGTAGGGGTCATAGGCACCACATTCCCTTCCTCACCGTTCAGTCCTAATGCTGTCAGTCCTGCCAGTGTCCTACTATCCGGGGGATGAACACACAGTAGTAACTGTGGTAGGAATGTCTATCGACACTGTGCTACTTTGCCAGATGCCATTGAGGGGGCACTCATACTGGATGTCTCAAGGGTGTTGGGATACCAGGAAGTGCTGGCAGTCTCAACATCTGACAAATCAATGAGAGGAGGTGGCACACCATTCCATAGGGTGCACAGCATCATACACAGATATTGCCACCACACAGGAACAGGGTGTTCATGTCACTAGTGTGCCACAGATCCAATGCGATAGTATCATCATCCCTCACGTGTCACCACACACACTGGCAAATCCACACATAGACATGTCTTTATGGGCTGTCAATGCTGTCAGTCCACATCATATACTCTTGACAACTCTGCTCTAGTGCATTGGATGGGGTGTGGTATCTGAGCTCATCTGCATCCATGCCAATCATCCTCCACACTGATGCCCCTTGTCTGCAGTCCAGTTAGACCAGCTTGGCCTGGTCTAACAATAGGCAGCATCTGTGACCACTGGAGTGCTTTGGAAATAACATGGTATGTGATGCTGCATCACTTCTGTGGCACAAGATTCTTGTCCACCATGGCACAACCGGGACAGTTGCTGCAAGCACGGTGTAAGCCAGTCTGTTGCATGCTCACCTGCAGCTGCCCCAGACCCTGTTGAAAATTGGACTTGGCACAGGGACTGATCCAGAATGCCCCTTGCATCATTTCAAGTTTGATGCAATCCTCTTGTGTCCATCCCTGACCTTTGAAAATTGAGTCCATCTTTATTTTTGATTATTTACAGACTGAATTTTGTAAATGATGGGACACAATAAAACACGATTAAGTTGTGGTAAAGCATTTGTTCTTTGGTTTTTGGATGTCGTTATATGGCATAAAGTTAATTCTAAATAACGAAATAAAAATGTTTATATGTGTAATGAAATAAACTCTGGAGGTTCAGGGGCACCTAAATCACTGGTACATTACATGATGTGCTGCTGTTATTAACGTGCTTTTTCTTTTATGTCTCACACTGTAGTCTTTCAAATACCAGGATGAATCAGTATGACTCAGCTGGGTTAATTTCCATAGATTTTGTGAATGGCGTCAATGAAATACTAAGAAGCATTCATCAACTGATCATCAAGCAAGCATGATTTGAGAATACTGATTTATAAGTGTGTTAATTATTTTACTCCTAATTTAATATCATATTATTTATCATGAATTAATTAGCTCAACCTGCATTGTGATATATTCTTTGCTAATTATGACTGATGCACTATCAGTAGCAATGCCTGTTAATAAATAATCTGAAGTTGTTCTATATGTTTTAACTGAATGTAATTAGAATCCATAATGTTTTATGGAAGTCTGTTTGTCAGATCTTTGAATTTATTGTATGTGTAGTTTATTGCCATGAGGAATGTGTGCAACAAAGTGTATTTAAGGACTTCTGTGTTCTTGGCAGCTTATCCCTGAAGAAGCCTCCTTTGTGAGGTGGAGTGCCAGGACACTATTAGTTCATTTACCTGAATGCTCAATTTTGGGTCTCTTTTATGTCCCTGCTCTCAATGTATGATATACTAGTATATGTTTTTGTTCATGTAGATGCATTTTTAAATATATATTTATATGAGTTGCAAAAACCTTCGTTAATGGATCAGTTAGGGTTAAAGTGACAAAAGTAGGGAAAAGTGATGTTTCCAACAGGTGTGGGGGCTGTCTTGGGGCTGTCAACCCTAATGCTCACCCCATTCCATTAGAAATTAAGGTGATATGTGTACAGTATAGGAGAATGGGGTGAGCGTTAGGATTAATGGCCCCAAGACAGCCCCCCACCACCTGTGGATCTGTTCACTGTGGGGAATCGGGTGTTAGGGTTGGAATCCCTAACATCACATTTCCCTACTTTTTTCACTTTTGTCACTTTAACCCTAAAGATGTTTTTTGCAACTCATTGCCTTACTTTTTAAGATAGTACAGTATAATAGTATCCTTATTTTACTGTGGGAGTGAAGGATCTGAAGGACCCTGTGCTCCCATTCCTCCATAAATGCATATATGTATCTACCAGTTATAGGACAACAGCCTTTTGAGGTGGTAGCACAGGGTCCTTTAGACCCTATGCTCCCACAATATCTCAGGCACCAGTACAGTGCCCTACAGACCCTGCACTACAACATCTTGGTTTTGTGTAATAAGGGTGAGTTTTTAAAGTCACCGACCAAAAGAAGTGACTAAACAAATGCCCAGAGTAAAAAGAGTGACCAACATCAGATCGAATAAGTCACTAACATCCCATATCCATACCAAAAAATAAACATTTTTATGTGGTGGGCAAGCCCCACAACCCTCAACTTAAAGATTGCTAACTTCGGGAGAAAAAGATATAACCCCAGGACAAATAAAATTCTGTCCCACACCAGGACCCAAACGCAGGTCCTCGAGTTCCACAAGCAGTGGCTCAAGCCACTACACTAAACATCCAGCTGGCAAGGCTTGGCCAAAAAAATCAACATATCCTGTTTGAGCAAGTGCAGCTCACTGCTACACTCCCTCTTCATTACTGATCAGTGCTCTCTCACACATTTGATCTTTTTACGAGCGGTGTTATTGAGTCACTCAAATTGAGATACTCAATAAAACTCGCTCAGATCACTCTACAACCAATCTCTTTAGGGGTGCATGTGCAGGGTCCTTCAGACCCTGTCCTCCCACAGTATCTCAGTCACCAGTACAGTGCCCCCACAGACCCTGAGGTACAGAATATTTAGGGGTGGGAGCACAGGATCCTTCAGACCCTGCCCTACCACAGTATGTCAGGTAGTAGCACACTGCACACAGACACTATGCTACAATGTCTTTAGGGGTGGGAGCGCAGTGTCCTTTGGACCCTGTCCTTCCACAGTATCTCAGGTTCAAAACTTTTTCATGAGACAAATTCCTTATTCGTCATGATGAAAAAGGATGATGACCTATGACAAAAGAAAGGAACTTGTCTGATGAAAAAGGATTAAAGAAAAATTGTGCCCCAGTCCTTTTTCGTGAGATGACATAATCCTTTTGCGTCATGACATGAAAAAGGAATTTACTGAGGAAAAAGAATTTAGGACATCTCAAGAAAAAGGATGACTTTTTAAAATCCTTTTTCATGAGATATCCTAATCCTTTTTTGTCAGCAAACCCCTTTTTCATGAGCTGTCATAATCCTTTTTCATCATGATGGAAAAGTATTAGGACTTCATTGACCAGATGGCCCTGCCAGTAATCCTTTTTCATCAGACAAATTCTTTTTTCATGATGACAGAAAAGGATTATGACAACTCACGAAAAAAGGATTTGTCTGACGAAAAAGGATTACGGGCAGGGCCATCTGGTTGGAGAAGTCCCTAATCCTATTTTGTCAGATGAATTCCTTTTTCATGAGCTGTCATAATCCATTTTTGTCATCACGAAACAAAGAACGGAAGCAAGTCAAGACAAAGGATTTAAAAAATTAAAAATAAGCATTCAGAGGCCACATAAAATTAAACTTAAGGCACACAACAGTAAAGGATATCCTGATGAATAAGATACATAGTTGTATCACTGCACAAGACATCCCTGGGCAGAGTTATTACAGTTTGGACCAAAATGAAAAAACAAGATGGCAGCTGATGAAAAATGACTTTTTTCTGATAAACAAGGATCCTAAATATCCTTGTTCGTGATGTGTTAAAATCCTCTGTCATCACAACAAAATCCTTTTTCACTCAATGCAGCTGTCCTGAAGACTGAACTGAGCATGCTCAGTACCTAAAACTTCAAAATGTAATAACTTTGGAATGGATTAAGATTTTTTTCACCAAACAAAAGCTGCATATTCTTTGGGGCAAGCTCTTTCTACCTTGAAAATATCAGACCACAGTTCTAGTTTGGCTGAGTTTGATGAGGAAAAACAGCCCAAAAAGGTGAATTTTACTGTTTTTTTGCTATGTGCAATGTGAAATCCATCAGTCCAACTGAAACAAAACTTAGTACGTCAAGAGATCTACCCCACAGGACAGAGCATACCAAATTGTGCACAAATCTGTTGAATGGTTGCAAAGTTATTAAAGTGCAAAATATCAGGTTTAACAAAGAGGTTACTCAACCCTAACTATAGGGGCACGAACACATCCCTATGATATAATATCAATAAAGAAACCCCCGTTTTTGAAAATAGGACATACTGTATATAGTTATTATTGGAAACCCTATTACCTCTGAGTGCCCATAACAGTGTAGCAAGAGAAGTCTCCTGCAGCAATCTGAGTGCAGCTGGTGGGCATCATTTTTGTGCAAAGCAGTGGGGCACCCAAACCTGCCAAACAATTTTGTCATAAAAAATGATAGAGGGATGGGCCAGGCCTGTTACTGGTTACCGAACATGAGGAACCCAATCAGCTTAAGGGAATTGTCTGAGTTGCTGAGTGTAATGAGTACAGCCTCCAGCTCCTCCTTTGAAGCGCTGCTATTAAGGGCCATCTACTTGTGCACATACTTTGGGTCCTTCAGAGTATCCAAACTGGAGCCTGAATCAGCACTAAGTGCAGGTTCAGGTAATGTCTAGCTGGGGGATATTTCCCATCTGCCCAATAGGATATGTCTGCACTTCTGACAGTCAAAAACAAACCAATGCAGCTCCTCAAAGATGATCACTCTGCTTCAAGCTGAGACGGGTGATAGTTGCCAATGTCTGCACTTTAGTGGTAACCTCTTAGTCAGGCCCTGGGGAAGGGACGTTTGTTTATCCACAGGGATGGGAAATCAGTGACCAGGATGCACATTGCAGCAGTCCTCAGAAAAGGACCCACACTTTTTACATTGGGGTTGCTAAAAAGGGGCCAGGCTGGGAACACGACCAGAGCCAATAAAAGAGATTGGCAGATGGGCTTCCAGCTTCTCACCAGATGGGATCATTACTTCCAAAGATGGATAACCTGAAAGTATGGATTACTCAGCACAACCCTAATGTTCTCTCTGTAGTTGAGTTATGTCTCGCCCAAAATACCTGACTCTGCCATCATACTGCCAGGATACACCCTGATCAAACAGGACCTTCGATCAAAAATAGGTGGGGGCTGTGTCTTGTACATCAGGGATTCCCTTCAGGGACACATCTTGCCCACACCTAGTTGCAGTGAAAACCAGCAGGTCCTGACCATAAAACTACTACTAGGATCACATAACAGGGCTCTTACAGCACTATCTGTTTACATGCTGCCTAAACTAACCATGGCTGACACCAGTGACCTGATGGAATATGTGAGCACCCTTAGCCTAAATACTGAACTTGTGATGCTGGGAGATTTCAACATCAACTGGCTCTCCCATGCTGCTGCCCCAGTCAAGGATAACTTATCAGCCGTTCACTTCTCCCAAATGGTCAAGACACCAACAAAAGTCAATTACAAAACTGTGACCAGCACTCTCCTTGATTGGGTACTCCCTAACTGGCCTGCTCACATCTCCAATACTACTTTTCTCCCTGATTCGTTGAGCTACCACTCCCCTGTTGTATATACTTTGGCCTACAATTTCTGCAAACCACCTCCCAGAACTATAACAAACCATGTACTACTAAAAGGTCACCTTGAGCTGCTAAAAGCAGACCTCCAGTTCATAGACTGGTCAGACCTCTATGAAGCCAATGACATGCATACAGCCCTGGACCACTTCATAAATAAATTTAACACCATTTGTAACAAGCATACCCCAATAAAGACTAGAAAAATAAAAGGATATTGCAAGCCATGGATCACCCAGGACCTCTTGGATCAGCTCCATGCCAGAGATCACCTATGGCAGAAAGCGAGAACACATGGTACCACCGCTAACATCGAGAGGCACACAAAAGCTCATAATGAGTGCATGAAAGCCATCCAACTTACCAAAAGCAAAATCTACAAGAAAGCCCTCTCCAGCTCTTGGAATAACAGCAAGTCATTCTGGGACAACCTCAATGACATAACTGGCAAGGATACCAAAACTTCCCCGTCAATGCACATTGTTGATGGTGCACCATCCTTGGACCATCTTCACATAGCCAACGCACTTAACAACATGTTCACAGACCTAATCAATGTACTACCAGTGGCCTTCTTTAATCCCCCATCCCTGGCTGATGATAATGCAACCCAGCAACCATCTTCTAACCATCTGCTCTTTTACTTTAAAGAAGTCATAAAAGCTGAAGCCAGAAAGTACCTAGAAAAGGCTCTGGGGAAATCATGACACATCAGGGACACCCTGGACCTTAAATCTGTCAACTTGGCCCTGGCAGAAGTCCTTGGCCCACTCACTAAAATAATCAACCTCTCCCATTGCCTCTCATAGTTCCTCCAGCGATGCAAATCAGCAACAGTAACCCCAGTCCACAAAGGTGGGGACTGGACTCTTCACAACAATTACAGACCTATCTCCATCCCCCCTCCCCCAAAAAGCTCTAGAGCAGATTGTGACAGATTAGCTTGTCAAGCACCTGATCCAGTACCAATTCCTCTGTCCTGAACAACAGAGCTTCTGATCTGGACACAGTACCATCACAACCTTATTTGAATTTACTGGTTTCATTCACCACTCACTAGACCAAGGTCTTCTGGTAGGGGAAACTTTCATCAACCTATCAAAAACATTTGATACAGTGCACCATGAGCTCCTTCTGGAGCAGTTGTCTGCCACTGGTCTCTCTCTCTCTCTCTCTCTCCAGAATCAGTATGCTAGTTCAACAGTTACCTTCACAACCGCTCCAATAAGGTCAGGATTAGTGATATCCATCTCCGATAGCAGACCAGTCCATTCCGGGGTCCCACATGGATCAATTTTAGGACCCCTACTATTCAACTTATTCCTAAACCTGCCACCTGCCCAAGCCGAATGTTCCTATACGTGGATGACACAGTCATATTCACCAGCAACCCTCATCCCAAACAGCTGGTGGTAGATCTCTAAAGGGGGTTCTCATCCGCTGAAAATGGTTTAAGAAGCACAGACTAGTCAAGAACTGCAAAAAATCAGAGACAATGATGTCCTCTAGCTCCCAAAGTAAGTTCAAGGCCTTCTCTGTTGCAATCATGAATGACAGTGGAGACACTCTGGAGCACGTCCAGCAGTTCAGGTACCTGGGTATCACAATCAACTCCACACTGTCATATGTCCAACACATAGATAGTACAGCTAGGGTGATCAACACAAGAATAGGGATTCTTTACCATTACAAGCACTATTTAACATATGAAGTACTGAACTTGGCCATCAACAGGTCAATAGTCTCACTAATCGACTATGGCCTGGCTACTTACGGGTCGGTGACTGACATGGCCCTGCACCACATCTCCATTGCACAGAACAAGGCATGCCACCTTCTCAAAGGCACTGCAAGACTCATGCACACCTGTGATCTCTATACTAGGGCAGGATGGCTCCAACTGAAGGATGGAATAAAATATCAATCCTGCCTCCTTGCCAAGAAAGGCTCTCTCAATCAACTACCTACAGGGGTCCAGAGCCTGCTAACCCTGCACTCGAGAACCCAACTTACAAGAAACTCCACCACTCAGATATACAAAGTACCTAGATGCTGCACTGCCTTGGCATAATGCACTTTCTGCTATCGTGCTCCTCTCTGGTGCAATGCCTTACCACCTGACATTACCGGTGCAGCAACTATTGGCTCATTCAAATGCAAATTTCAGCATCATCTTATTATAACCAGCAACTTTGGCTGCTACCATTAGCACCCTCTTTTAAACACAATCACCTACTTGCATTTTACCTCACATCAACACTACACGTTGATGCAACACAACCTCAGCACTTCAGGTCACCACCCTACCTCACACCCAGTGTATCCTCTACTCCTCTACTCCTCCCAAACATGACACCCCACCCACTCCTCTCCATCCTCCCCCTAAGCCTGCTCCTCCTATTTTCCTCTGTGTGTTTGTAACTCAGTATGGTGTCCTAACTTCAGATGCATGCAAACTGTTATACTACCTAAGCTGCTCAATTTTGTGTGTACCTTACTGTAACTCTGTCTATACCAAATGTAATCCTGTAATGCTGTACCTTATTGTCTTTGTAAACTGACATGGAACCTATAAATGAGCATCTGCTCACTGGTGTAATCCAAGATCTCATTAAAAAAAAAAGAAAAAGAAAACTTCTGTAAGGGTTACATAAGTCCACAGACTGCAAGCAATTAAGAAGAAATGGGCCTGGGCAGTGGATGTGGCAGCATTGTCGCAGATATAAGGCATGTTCTTTCATTGGGTACTCACATTGTTTTTCTCTCTTCCTCAGGAAAATGCACAGCAGCACCAGTAATATGGATTCTCAGTCACTCTTTTTTATCACAACATTATTTTTTGTCACCACCTCCACTTACCCAGCAGGGGATATGACCCCCGTCTCGGAGGAGTTTGCCATCCGGCCCACTGGGTCCATCATGGGTCCTGCCTGGTCCTAGTTCTTTTCCTCTGGTTTTCTCCTGCACCTGGACTCATACAATTGGGGCAGGAGCTGTCTCCACCTTGGCAGAGGCAGCAAAGCACCCTGGACATGGGACAAGCCCCTCTTGTTGTGCTGATGCACGCAGCACAAACCCCCCTCCCTGAAGAAGGAGAGCAGTCCTCCAGACGCTCAGTTCTTCCTTCCCCCAGCTGATCCCCAAATGACCTGAGTCCTTTCCTGAACCTGGGTCACCGGCATGGCACAAGGTGTGGCATCCAGTGTCTCAACCCTCGGTGCCACCAGGCTGGCCTAATTCTCAGTCACCCTTACATTTGGGAGACACACAGCAGGTCTTAGGTTTGACCATATTGCACCTAGCTTGGAGTACCTCACCAGATGGGATTATTAATTGGTTGGGGAAAGAAGAGATGTGATGGTATCAACTTGAAGGTTCTATATATGCTCTGATCCTTCACACAAACTCCAAAACGGGTATAGTGGTGCACTTGGGCAGCAACGACCTAGTCAGCCATGGGCTCTGAAGCTGACTGAAAAAATCAAGAGTGAATTAGCCTGTCTTTGACATCTGCTGCCCAAAATGGTCCTGGCATGGTCAAGGATGATTCCACAGCTACACTGGTGAGTGGTGCAGAATCTGTCATCCACTGAGAAAGCATGTAGGGAACTAAGTAGGGAGGTGCTTAATTTTGCTGCCTTGGGTGGTGTAGAAGTTACCAGACATTGGCACATCACAAGGATGTATGTGCCATTGTATGGCAAGGGTGGGGTCCATGTGGCTGGTATTAAGAATGATATTTTTAAATCAGAGTTACAGGACACTTGTAAGTGGATCTTAAAATTGCAGGCTATGACCCCTGTGGTATGCATTGGGGAACATGCATAAGAATGCATGTTGGTAGTGGCAGAAACTCATGTAAGATCCACCCAAAAGAGACCTTTCCAGATGATAAATTTGGTCAGCCAGTGTTGAGTGACAGTCAGGACAGATGCGCAACCACGGATGGGTATGCATTCTGGCAAAAGGGTGCTGTCATGCAGTTGGGGCATGCACCGGAATGCAGGGTGGCACTGGGCTGTAGTTGAGGAGTGCAACCCTTGGTGGGCATGCTTCTTGACAAATGGTATGGCATTATGAACATATGAAAGAGCCAGCAGAATAACTCCATTTGTCTATCAAGTCTGCTTATTATTGCAGGGTCCTTTGATTGTGCCATTGACCCTGCCCCCCCTTTTTCCCTTCCTCCCTGACTACCCCCCCATGGTCCCATGGGTTTCATTTATGCATATCCCAGGCCCTCTTAAAGTAGCCCACTGTCTTCTTTGAGACCACTTCCTCCAGCAGTGCATTCTTTGTGGCCACCACCCTTTCTATAAAATAATGCTTTCTAACAGCCCTCCTGAGCTTCCCCCACCAGCCTTAAAATGTGCCCTCTCGTGGTTCAACTCTCTGTTAGCTTGAAGAGACCTTCCTTCCACTCTATTTATCCCCTGCAAGTATTTGAAGGTCTTTTTCATATCCAGTCTCTCTCTCTCTCTCTCTTGTTCTCCAGGGAGTACCTTCTCAGGGCTCCCAGCCTCTCCTTCCAAGACTTACCCTGCTGAACCATGATCATCTTGGTTGCCCTCCTTTGGACTTTCTCTAGCAAGCTGATGTCCCTCTTAAGGTATGGACACCAGTATCTTACCCCATATTCTAGATGTGGTCTCACCAATAACCTGTACAAGGGCAGCATGACCTTGCTCTGCCTACTGCTGATTCCCATGGCACATACTGTTTGCATTTGCGGCTGTCTTTTTGCACTGTGAGGAGTACTTCAGGTTGCTAGTAATCACCACCCCTAGATCCTTTTCTTCCTCCATTGCTGGTACCTGGCCCCCTCCCAGGTATTACTCAGTCCTAGGATTCCTGGCTCCGATGTGCATCACTTTGCATTTCTTGGCATTAAAGCCAAGTTGTCAAATCCCTAACCATCTTTCTAGTTTTCTGAGGTCTTTCCACAAGTCATTATCCTTTTCACTGTGTCTACCCTCCCACAGAGATTGATGTCATCTACAAACAGGAACATCTTGCACTTAATACCCTCCCCAATGTCATGTATGAAGGTATTGAACAACACTGGCCCCAGCACTGATCACTGCTGGACCCCACTGGTGACCTTACAGGTGCTGGATAACTGTCTTCCCACCACCACTCTCTGGATTCTGTCCCTCAGCCATCTTCCTTCTTCCTCATCATTTTCCCCCCAACCACTAGATCCACCAGTTTCCTGATCAGCCTCTTATGGGGCACTGAATCGAAGGCCATGCTGAAGTCCAGGTAAATGATGTCCACAACCTGGCCCCATCCACTGCCTTGGTGACTCAGTCAAAGAAGTTAATCAGGTTTGTTTGACATGATCTTCGTCCCACAAATCCATGCTATCTCTTGTCATGGAGGCCATTCTTTTCCATGCTTACCAGCCTCTCCTTAAGAATGGTCTCCATGAGTTTGCACATGATTGAGATCAGACTGACTGGCCTATAGTTCACCAGGTCATCCCTGGGTCCACTCTTGTGGAGAGGCATCAGATGTGATGTTCTCCAGTCCTGCAGTACCATGCTTGACTCCTGGTAGCTATTTAAGAGGCCCGCCAGCAGCCCTGCAAGCTACTTTGCTTGATCCTTTAGCACCCTTGGGTGTATGCCGTCCAGTCCTGAGGATTTGCCTATCTTCAGTGCCAGCAGCTGCTCCCTCACTCTATCCACTTCTATTACTACATTTGTGCTCCCCCCGTTGCCTTCACCCCCCCAGGTGGCACTGGCCCATTGTTTTCCCTAATAAAGATAGAGCAGAAGTAATTGTTCAATACCTCCACCTTGCTTTCTTCTTCCGCCACCTATGCTTCCCCCTTCCTAAGCCTAACTATCCCATTCTTCTTGTCCCTTTTCTCACTTAGGTAGCAAAAGAAGGTCTTCTCCCCCCTTTAATCCCTTCAGCTATTTGTAGTTCTTTCTGTGCCTTAGCTTGCTTCACTACTTTGTCTGCCACGTTAGCCAACTTCAGGTAGTATCCCTAATCCCCCTCCCTCTCAGTCTTCGTGTATCTCCTGTAGGCCGCCCTCTTATGCCTCATCTCCTTGGCAACCTCAGAGTTGAACCAGATGGGTGATCTGGACCCCAGTTTCTCCCCCCAAGTCTAACACACTCCACTGTGGCAGCCAGTACTGCAGCCTTGATAATGGTCCATTTTTGTTCAACTGCAATGTTTACTCTGACGCCCTATAGCTGCAACATTAGCACCTCACCAATCTTCTTAAAATCCACCATCCTGAAGTCCAGGATTTTGGTCTTTGTGGAGATGCAATCCCTGCCCGTATTCAACCTGAACCACACTGTGCTGTGGTAGCTACCCTTCAGGGGTTCCTTGTCTGGTATCTCTTGTATGTGATCTCCATTTATGAGTACCAGATCAAGGATTGCCCCAGTTCATGAACCAGCGCTGTATCACATCCAAGATCACCTGACTACTCGCACAGAACATGGCAGGTTTACCCCAGTCAACCTTTGGCAGATTGAAGTCACTCCACCTCTAACACCTCTCCCCTTTTCTGCAGCTTCCAGCACTTGTGAACACAGCTCCCTGCCTCATTCCTCCTGTCAGTTGTGCAGTCTGTAGATCACCCCCAACCTTACCTTCCTCCATTGGTGTGGAGTCAAAACCACAGCATTTCCACATTCTCATTGTCATTCTCCTCCTTTGTGCATGTCATCCCTTACCTGATGTAAACTACCACTCCCCCTTTTGCAGAACACTCAGTGTCTTCTGTATAACTTGTGCCACAGAATTGAAAGGCCCCAGTTGTGGTGTGGTGTAGCCCAAGTCTTGGTAATTGCTGCATTGTCTACCTTCCCCTTCACTAAGAGGGCCTGCATGTCTGCCATCTTGTTACCAATACTGCGAGGACTGAGGGACACCACCCACCACCTCTGTGCCTACTTTCTGTACTTTTCCTGACCTGCCCTTTGACTGAGCTCTCCCCTTCACATTTCATACTTGGCTGCCTCCTTTGACTATTCACCCACCCTCCCAATTACTACTGTTGGTGCAAGGGGCTCCACAGACCTCCCCATCCCAAAGTTTCTGGGCCTGCTGGCCCACTCCTCCCCACCTCAGCAGTTTAAACTCAGATCATTGTCTATGTATTTCATCACGTTGTCTCTGACTATATCTGAGCCCTGCCTGCTAAGGGCAGTACATCTGCTAAAAAACAGCCTCTTGCCTGACCATGTGCCCCCCTGCCCCAAGATACATTAGAACCCTTCTACCCTGCACCAGCTCCTCAGCCAGTCATTAAACTCCTTTATCCTCTTCCTGACTGTGCTGGCTCTGGGGACTAGAATAACTTCTGAAAAGGCCAAAGAGCTCAGTATTTAACTGCACGCCCTTGGAAACTCTTTGAACCTACCCATTGCCCAGATACAGAGAGGGAAGGGGAGAGATTGACCAAGGTAAAGAAATTGCCCTGCACAGGTTTGTCAGACCTTATGGTCAAGAGTTGCTCCCTTGCATGGCTAAGGGTTAAGCCAATGGTGTACATATAAATTTGCTACCCCAGTGATCTTTTGTTGTGCTGTACATATGTAGATAGATCGATCAATCTATCTATCTATCTATCTATCTATCTATCTATCTATCTATCTATCTATCTATCTATCTATCTATCTATCTATCTATCTATCTATCCATCTAGTTATCTAGCTAGGATCACTTCTATGTTACAGCCCAATTGTTGTACTTTAATAACTTTGCATCGGTTCAATGGAGTTGCATGAAATTTTACATGAATAATGTTGAGTGGTAGGTCTCTCGATGTGGCAAATTTTGTTTAAATCACTTTAGTGGTTTCTGAGAAACAGAATTTGATTTTTTTTAAATGTATGTGTTTGTTGCTGTTTCTTTGTCCACCTGTATCTCAGAAACTGTTTTAAGTTGTGGTCTGAAATTTTCAGAGTAGAAAGCCTTTGCCTTGCAGATCTCTTCCAAAGTTATTACATTTCAAAGTTTCCCATTATTTTAATGGGCAATTATAGATGTTCAGCATGAAAATGTATCCTGTGTCGCAGGAGCTAATCCCTTTTCATAGACAGTCATCCTGTGTTGCAGGAGCCTAATTAATTTTCAGACAGGTCATGTTGTGTTGCAGGAGCATTATGCCTTTGTGCAGATGGGTCATGCAGTGTCGCAGGTGGAAAATGCTTTTCTGTGTGTCCGTCATCTTGTTTTTTTCAGTTATCAAGAGAAACAAAACAAAGAAAAGACATAACAATGGATGGATTTCAAAAAACAAACATCAGAACCTAGCTAAATGGAAGCTGTTTTGCTACATTCTGATTTATTTTTTTTTGTAAATTATGGCAAGAAACACCTTTTCTGGACACCCAGAATCCTGGATGCCCAGCTTAGCAAGAGCAGCGCTTCCCCTACATTCTCTGTATGAAAACAGTGGGATTTTCTTGACTTCTGCAGCCTGAGATGGAACTGTGCTGCAGGCTGCTGTTTCAGCTGTGAGCCACCATTTCCCTGGTGTCTAGTGGCACCCCTCAACCACCGATCCCCAAGCTTTCTTTCATAAAATTTATCTATTGGTGTTAGTGGCATCACCACACCCTCCTATATGTATCCCTGGTGTCCACTGGCACTCTCCATCCTTTGATCCCCACATTTTATTTTGTGGAATTTCTCCCTTGGTGTTAGTGGTACCCCCCCCCCATCATCCCATATCTTTCCCTGGTGTCTAGTGGCACCCCCACTCTCCAATCCCCGTATTTAATTGTTTGTTTTTCATAGGTGATTAGTGGATCCCCCTTGTGTGTTTCTTATACCCTGAAAAAGGAAAAAACAGCCCTCAACATTTTTTAAACCTGTAAAAAGAAAAAGTCCACCGGTAACAAGAACCGCACCACCCACTAGACCTCCCACTGTGCAGCTACCACTCCATGCCCTCCTTGAGATCCCCACACACCCCTCATTCACCTGAACAGGTCCCAGGTTTGAAGTCCACTCTGCAATCAAAGACATGTTTTGCTGCTAGAACTGGTGACTGTGATACGAGAAAGAAAGGTAAATGCGGTTTAATGTATTTCAATGGGGGGTTCAACATTTATACATAACTCAGCCATTTTTTGAGATTTTTACCCCAAACTTTCAACAAGGCCTTTTGGGCACCCCACCTTAATGAATATTATTACTGTCATTCCACAACTCCTGCCAAAAAAGGTGATTTTGCTGTCACTTGGCTAATTCACCTTTTGGGTGGGATTTGCATAATGGCAGTCATATTGTTCATGAGGTGAGATCATATGAAGGCTATGTTGGAAATTTGGTTTCAAAATGTTTAAAAATGCCAAAGTTATGACCATTCATTGCAGTATCAGCATGCATGCTTATAACTTTGGAATTTTTGCATATTTTGACCTCAGATTTTCAACATGGGCTTCTTATTACCCTACCTCATGTATGTCACATCTGTCATATTTCAATTTCTAGCTAAAATGTTATTGTTTTTTTACACCCGTGGCACAGAATGGCACTGCAGTTGTGCAGAATTCTGTTTGGGTGGGTATTTGAACATTTTCTGTAAGGGGTAGATGAGATGGGGTAATAAGATGGATATGCTGACAACCTAGTTACTGTCATCCTATAAATGGAAGCAGAGGACCCCAAAGTGTCCTGTGCATGCACAGCTACATACATGTATGCATAAGGACAATCATGGAACATGGGAGTGCAGGGCCTGAAGGCAAATAAGGATATAAGTATACTATCTGAAAAGGTCAGAAAATTAATTGCAAAAAAAGTCATTAATGCATCAGTTAGGGCTGCTGCAACAAAAGTAGGGAAATGTGGCATAAGGGTTTACAACCCTAACACCCCACCACCCTGTTCACACCAACAGGCATGGGGGGGGGTGTATTGGGCTCATCAGCCCTAACACTCACCCCAATCTGCTAAAATGTACCCATCTCAGCTTATTTACTTATGGAATAGGGTGAGTGTTAGGGCTGATGACTCTAAGGCATTCCTTCGATGCTTGCTGGTGTGTGCAGAGTGGGGGTCAGGTGTTAGGGTTGGAAACCCTAATGCCACATTTTCCTACTTTTGTCATGATTGCAGCCCTATCTGATGCATTAATGACGATATTTGCAATAAATAGATAGATAGATAGATAGATAGATAGATAGATAGGTAGATAGACGGACAGACAAATATTATACTGGCACGGTAGCACCTGTATAGTTAGGATCAAGTGCACACTTCAGTGTTAAATCCAAATTTTTGAACTTTAATAACTCTGCAACTATGCATAATCTCTAGGGGTTAGGTCTGTTGATGTGTTAAATTTCATGTAAATCTGTTGTGTGGTTTCTGAGATACAGACTGTCAAATATCCCTACATTTGCATTCTTTTTGTTGTTTCTTTGTCCACCTGTATCTCAGAAACTGTTTTAAGTTGTGATATGAAATTTTCAGAGTTTTATTTATCTATCTATTTATTTATTTATTTCAATCTAGGATTACAATACCTTTGAGCCGAGGCTCTTTTACAAAGGTTCCACGTCAGCGTGTGCAACAGTCGTCATTTTTATTTACAAACATATAGTCTTTGACTTACAGACATGCAATAACCAGTAGAAAGACTTGAGCTATGAGCAAGACAAGGGAAGGGGTGGGGGAAGTGAGGGTAGGAGATCAAGGGGAGAAGGAGGTGCAGGGGTAAGGGAGAGTACAGGAGGTGGTTGGGGGCAGGGGCAGGAGTGGAGATACGGGGCAGGAGGTGGGCAAGGGCAGGAGACAGTGCAGCCAGCGGGCCTTGTCGAGGGAATATGACAGGTAAGGTGCTAGGGGTTCAAAGACTGATTGTAAGTGCTTGGTGCTGGGGCATGTGCAGCTGGAATGGTGGAAATGTTAAGATAGGCAGAGTAGAAAGCATTTGCCTCACAGATGTGCCTTTTGAAGGTTTGGTGAAAAAAAATATGAATCCATTTCAAAGTTATTACACTTTAAAGTTTCCCATTATTTCCTATGGGAAAAGTTAGATGTTCTACACAAAAAAGTTTTATTTTTGCAGGAGTTACTGGATTGTTGCAGGGAGCCTAGCATATTTTTTCAGTGGGCTCCCGTGTTCACCTTCATGGTTTTTAGTTAGCAAGAGAAAAAAAAAACAAGAAAACACAGAAAAATGAATGGATTTTAAAAAACAGACATCAGGAGGAGATCACATGATGCCTCACACTGAGTAGACGCTTACTCGAGTGCTCCCGCTGCCCCTCCTTAAAAACCTCCACTTAAACTCGGTATTTTAGTTTAATTAACTTTCCATACCACCTTACTGCAGTGCTGTGACCTGACTGTGTACAATTTAGAAGAAATCCATTGTTTCCAGCTGGTTATGGAGGCTGAAATGTGAGCTGCTGCACTGCATCACACGCCGCTGATTACGCCTGAAAAAGCTGCAAAGAAAGTGAAGGTCCAGCCTACCTCAGCAGCTAAGAGAATGATTAAAGCCATGGAGACCACTCCTCTATATCTGGAGGGGTTTCCTTGAAGAATTCCATCCCTTTCGGGACAAAGTCAGATCTCTAACTGAGGAGGTGAAAGCAGCGACTGGAAAGCTGGAAGAATTAGTTCAGCGTACAGGAGATTGTGAGGTGCGAATTATATCTGTGGAGAAAAGATTGGAGAAATTTGATCCTGCCATGGCGCTTATTAGACAGTGCATTATTATGATGGAAGCCAAGCTTAAAGACCTTGAGGGGAGAAGCCGTTGAAATAATGTTGTGGTTCTCGGGCTACCGGAGCAGGAGGAAGGTTCCAACACTGTTTTATTTTCACAAAAGTTTATCCAGAAGATAACAGGCCCTTCTCCTTTTGGGGCTGACTATTTAGTACAGTGGGCCCAATGGGCACTGAGGCCTATGCCAGTGCCAGGGGCACAACCCAGGACTTTCATTTTTAAATTCCTGAATTATCAGGAATGCCAACACCTGCTGGCTAAGGTCAAGGAATTAAAGGAAGTGCTGCGTGAGGGATCCCCCATTCGAACCACCCAGGACCTCCCCCCATTAGTGAGGCAGAAGAGAGTAGAATACCATGGGATGGTGACCCAGTTATTAGCAGTGAACATCCACTTTCGGATGTTATATCCAGCTAATTTACAAGTGTCCATTGAAGGAACATGGATTCCACTAGAAGACCGGAAAACTGCAGAGATCGAGATGAGGAAATGACTTCCAAATCTTTTCAGAGATGGGTGAGTGCCTCACCTGGTATCACAGAGAGTTACAGCTAAGCATACCTTACAGAGAAGAGGAAAATGTGTGAAAAGCTATGTACTGGAACTTTGGGGTGAATCTGATTTACAGCATCTGTTTCCATAGTGTTAGGAGAAAGACAATTGAGTAATACTGGCCCATCTAGGGAAACACCCTTCAACCACAGATAGCAGGTACTGTTTGGTTTCTTTTGGGACTAACAAATACGAATGGAGTGCTTCCTTATTTTCTTACAATGTGCGGAAAGCAACATGTCTGCTGAACGCAGACAATAAATTTGCGGCCATTTGACATCCAGGTCATCAGTCTTTTAGTCCCGCTTCTCCGGAGTGTGAACTTTCAGGGATAGCATAGTCCATCAATATGAAGGTAATACTGAATGGACTGGGGACATTTTTAAGCTAAAGGCCTGAGTCTTGTACTAGCAAACACAAATTCTTTATTCAGGCTGGTACTTTAACAATCTTGAATCGCAGCACAGGGTTGAGTCTGCTGATGGATGGGATAAGCCAGAGGCTCATGCAGGAAGGGGGATTTGTTATTTTTGACCATCTTGGCCACAATTTTTGTTTTCTTTACCATTCTGACTCAAGATAGGCTGAGATAATGGCCACGAAGAAAGTCCCCATTTTTAGAACCTGATAGTTCCTCCTCAGTTTTCTGTTAGCCCTGTTATAGGGCAGGCTGTTTTTATAAGGGGTGCAGCATTTGTGTATCAATTAAATTAGAACACAATGAGAAGTGTTGGGGTGGGGAGGGAAGGACGTTGCCCGGTGGAGGGTATTGCACACTACAAAGCATGAGGGTGGGGGGAGGGTGGCCCCAATGTAGAGTCCTTACTCCAGGATTGAAGGGGAAAGGAGACAATATTTGCTGATGGAATCTGTAGGGAGGGAAGGTGTAAAAGGGATAACATAGAATTTGACGTCAGATAAGGACCGCTTGGCCCACCTACTCTGCACATTTCCCTACCTGATGGATAAGCTGCAGATTCTGTTAATCAACAGCTTACTTCCTCCTACCCCCCACTAGAATTGCCTTATGCCTGTCCCATGTATTCTTGAATTGTCCCACTGTTTCTGACTAAACAACCTCCTCAGGAAGGCTGTTCCATGCATCCACAATTCTCTCTGTAAAAAAATAATTTCTAACATTATCTCTGAGCCGTCTTCCCTCAATCTTCAAATTGTGCCCCCTTGTTCTTCTTAATTGAGGAGTTAGGCAAGGGTGCTTGTTAGCTCCAACACTGTTTAACATTTACATCAATACAATCTTAGAAAACTTATATGGCCCAGATTTCCATTCACCTAAGGTAGGAAATACTGTACTCTAATACCTGCATTAGCCTTTGCAGATTATTTGGTCCTGCTATTCACATCACTCTTGGGGAATGCAAAGAAAACTAAACCATTTTTCAAAAATGTGTTCAGTTCAAAAATTAAAAATTAACAATGATACAACTAAGCTGGTAATATTTGGAAATAAGAATAAAAAAACACAGGTGGTGTGAATTGACAGGAAAACATTAGAAACTGTAAGAACCTATGATTATTTAGGAGTCAGATTTTTGGAAAATTGGAGATGGACTAATCACAAAAAAATTTATTCTAAACAGATTATCTTCAATATCTGCTACCCTAAGGTCTTTTAACCATAAATTAGGGAGAGGCTCAGTGTTAGGGGCTTTGAAAGTTTTAAATGCAAAGATTAAAATTAGCATTTTATATACTTCAGAAGTATGACACCAAGGATCTTGAGACACTAGTAAGTAAATTATATAGACATCTTCTTATGGTACCTAAATCAGTGCTCTTAACACTGTTATGTCAAGACGTGGGACAATATATGTTAGAGGCTATGGCTAGAGAGAGGAGACTATTTCCTTTTGAAGCTGTTTCTGCTACCAGAAGAATGTCTTCCTAGACATTGTTTGGAGGAACATGTAAAATATGCAGACCAATGCTTTAGCACGCCCATAGTCGACTTAATAAAAAAGGAATTATTCCCATTTGGACTTGGTTCATTACTGAATGAAATTTATACTAGACCTTGTGATGAGATGAAAAATATTATCATGACCAGGGTAAGGGATACTGATAGAGCAAAAACTTTTAGTTTTAGTTTATTAGTCTAGGAATTAATACCTTTGAGCCAGGGCTGTTTTACAAAGGTTCCACGTCACAAAGAACATTTAACAAAGCACGATACACATTACAGGTAAAACCAGACAGGAAAGTTACATCATAAATTTGCTATTAACAGTTTAAGACAGTAACATTTTTAAGTTTCATAGAAAAACAAGCTATAACAGATTCAAGCGAGTAGGCAATTTCGAGGTTAAGGAAACTTCCAGGGAGAGGGTGATCATTAGGCGCCAAAAGGAGGCTAGAGAGGAGGGAAAGGTGGTGAACGGGAGAGTAAGTGAGAGGGGACAGGAAAAAAGGGGGGGAGTGAGTTTGGGTGGGAGACAGGAAGTAGTAGAGGTACCAGAGGGTTCACTAGTCAGGGAGGAAGAGGCCTCAGATGTGAGGATGGACATGAGGAGTAGTAGTCTTTGTCTAGTGCAATCACAGTTGCTAGTGGTGGTGAGGTGGGCATAGAGTATGGATTTGAAAGCTTCAAGCAAGGTTGAGGATAGAGTAGGTGGACTAAGCGCATTGAACCATGTCGGGGCCCTGTATGTGAAAGATCTTTGTCCCTGTGCAGTCCGGCATCTCGGAACCAGGAAAGGTTGGTGTTCAGATCTGGTGGAGGGTCGTGAGCCAGGATTCAGTTGGAGTAGGTTTTGAATACATAATGGAGTCAGTCCCAAGATAGATTTTTTTGCCATTGTGCAGGTGAGATAAATAAGATGATCTGATAGGTTCAACCAGCCTGATTCATAGTACAGATCACACGTGTTAGTCAGTCTTTGAGCCCCCGTGAGGAGCCGGCAGGCCTTATTTAGAGTGATTGAGATACCTTAGAGCAGTGGAGGTAGCTGAGCCATAAATAATAAGGCCATAGTCAATGATTGAGATTATGGAACTCTGTATAGCTATTCTCATTGCCGCTTGATTTAGAAATTGACGTTACGGAATAGTATTCCAAGGTGTTGGTTCACTGTTTTGCAGTGTTGTCAATGTGGTTGTGAAGGTGAGCCCTTGGTCAAAAGTGATGCCAAGGTATTTGAAAGTATTTACTTGGTCCAGTGTAATTCCCGTAGAGATTTGTATGGTGAGTGGAGTATGCCTATTTTTGTTTTGGTGATTGGAGAAGAGCATGGCTTTTTGTTTTATTGTGGTTTAGCACAGTTTACTATCCAGGAACCACCTTTCAACACTAGAGAAAGCAAGTTGCAGGCTTTTTCGAGGGAGTTTGGATCCTGTGGGAAGAGAGAATTACAGCATCATCAGCGATAAGATTATTTTCTCCTGGCAGATATCTGGGGGGAGTTAAGGAACAGGCTAAAGAGGAGCGGTCCAAGAATTGATCCCTGTGGTACACCCGAGAGAACTGGTTTGAAGTCGGAGAGTTCATTAGAGATTTTTACAGCCTGTGACCGATTGGACAGGTAACTTTTTACCCAAGCACAAGGACCTTCGGCCAGGCCTAGGCTAGAAAGTAGGGAGGTAAGAGAATGGATGGACTGTGTCAAAGCTTTTGTAAGATCGAGCAAAGACTGCACCTGTTTGGCACCCTTTGTCCAGGGCTGAGTGGACTCTCCAGAGAAATCAAGTAAGGCTGTTGTTGTACTATGTCCTTTCCTAAAGCCGTGCTGTTGATTACAGAGTAGATTGTATTTGTCCAGGTAATGAGAGAGTTGGTCTGCCACTATTCGTTCAAGTGCTTTGGAGAGTGGAGGGAGTATTGATATTGGTCGATAATTTCCTGTTGAGGTTTTGTCCCCCCCTTTGTGCACTGGCGTAACTATGGCAGATTTCCATTTGTTGGGAAATTGACTTAGGCAAAGTGACAGATTAAGAATTTTGCAGGGTGAATTACTTCATCCAGGGTGAGACAGGATTTTTAGATCTAGCGTGTCACTACTTGTTCTGGATTTGGAGCAGGCCTTTCTTATGTACTTGTGTGCTTCGTGCATTTTGATTTTCTTAAAGTAAAATTGTGGTTTGTCACGAGGGGTGTTTTGTGATACTAGGCTAGGCACAGGTAAGTCCGAGAAGAAATCTGGGGGGAGGACCCCACTAAGGTCTGTGAATGTCTTATTAAGTGCATCTGCAATAGACTTTTGGTCAAGAGTGGTGGATCCATCAACTTTCATAATGGTAGGTGACGATTTTGATTGATTACCCATTATGTTTCGGATGTTGTCCCAAAAAGCTCTTCCATCACCCCAAGTGGATTCAAGGGCATTTTTGAAATAGGCGCTCTTCATTTGCCTAATTTGTGAGGTACATCTATTTCCTGCCTGCTTGTATTTTAGGGTATCATGAGGTGAGCTCAGTTCTGGCAACTGCCCAGAGGTGGTCCCGAACCCTGAGCTCGGCAAGTAGTTTGGCAGTAATCCATGGATTTGATAGCTTTGATTTTACGCTTTTTACTGGGGTGTATAAGTCGCATGCAGAGTTGAAAGATTTAATGAAGTATTCTAGTGCGGTATTAATATCAGTTGATTCAAGGACTGGCCCAGTCCTGTTGTAGGAGATGGGTTTTCAACTTGATAAGATTCCCATAAGGCAATACTCTGCTTGTTATAACTTTGGGGGGTGGCTTGAGAAATTTATTAGATCAGGTACAGGACACTGGGGAGTGGTCACTGAGGGAGTCAGGGAGGACTTTAATGTTTTTCATCCGGTCAGGGTGATTTGTGAGAACCCAGTCAATAAGGGTGCTTGTACCAGTTTTGTAATTTTTATGGGTGGGGGAGGTTACCATCTGAGTCAGGTTTGCTGCTAGGATGTCATCTTTGTAAGAGCCAGTGTCAGAGGTGAGCCAGTTTATGTTGAAATCCCGCGAGGAGGAGCTCATTTTCAGAGGGCTGCAGACTAATAAAATCAAGTACAGACTTAATACTGGCACGGTGGTCTTTGGAGGATATAGACTGTGGCCACTGTGAGAGCTTTGTTTTGTGCACCAAGAAGCAGTTTGATAGGGAGGAGTTGCATCTGCGTATTTGTGGGGGTGAAGCTGCCGCGTTGACAGGAGAGGTTGTCCTTTATGTAGATAGCACAGCTCCCACCTTTCTTGCTTGCCCGGTCGAGTCTGAAAAGATTGTAGCCTTCAAGCAAGACCGCATGATCCGGGGCTTAACTAACTATAAATGTTATAGATGGTATAAACAAATTAAAACAACTCATCAACTAGAACCCTACTTGATTAAGATTACAAACCCAGACTGATATAGATTATTGACCAGATTCAGAATGGAATTGTACAAAGCGAACTATTTACATTATATACAGAACAGACCTAATATTTTGACTCCGTATTGTAAGTGCAGAAGATCATTGGAAGACTATTTGAAGCACATCATTTTATTATGTCCTTTTTACAAGACAAATAGGGATAGATGGCTTGGTAGTATATTAAGTGCTTGTACATTACCAATGGATAAAATATTAGTTGAACTATTTAATACTCAGGATCCTGCTAAGTTTCTTAAGCTTGCAAGTTTTTGCATTCAATCCATTTGTGACAAAACTCTAATTATAGCTTAAGTAAAAACAAACTTTCAGTTGGGAGATTAAATTATAGTAGCCTCTGTATTTTTTGTTACAGAGATGGGCATTAATTGTTGCATAATATTTTACGATATTTGATCGGGCCATTTAAATTGGCAAACCTATTTTTGTACATAGTGAATATAATTAATTATATGCCTCTTTTCTGTAATATGGAATGTTATGTTGCAAGATCATACAACAATTGTGACTTTGTTATGACTACTATGAGTGTTAAAAGCATGAAACATTTGTATGTATATTTATGAAAAATGTTAATGTTTATTTTATTTTATTTATTTATTTATTTATTTATTGAGATATTCAGAAAGACCTTTGAGTCAGAGACTCATTTACAAAGGCTCTACGTCATACATAAATTGCACTAGGACGAGAACTTAAGATACAGACATACAGCACATTACAAGTAACATTAATAAAAAACAGGTTACATGGTTGTTTCATTGAGGGCTAACAGTGAGTTAGGTATTTTAGCACAGCCAGTAGAAAAAAGGAACAGATGACCAAGATTTTGTAGGTGGCTGATTGTCTTGTTTCAATAGATGCATTATAGGTACATTGATCTGATATTAGTTTGTTTGCGAGGAGACAAGGCAGATCAGGTATCAATGGCAGTCACAACAGTTTGATGCCAGCAGGTATTCCCTTAGCTTTGATTTATATGAACCCAGCCTTTTTTCGAACACTATGTGGTTAGGGAGGGAATTTGTCCAGGATGGGGCCCTGAAACTGAAGGTGCGTTGGTATTTGGAGGTCCGGCCATGGGGTACCCATAGTAGCTGCTTGCTAGTGCTACGGGTTGTTTTGCCTTGTGGTGTTGGGAGGATAATTTGGTGCAGGGAGGGTGGGGTGAGGCCTAGTAATACCTTTTTGGTCATAAGACAGGTGTGGTACCTGATTCTGCTATCCAGGTTTAGCCATTTTGTGCTGCTGTAAAGTGAGCAGGAGTGAGTGGACAGATCACATCCTAGGATGAGGCAGCAGGCTTTGTTGAGCACAAGCCGGAGTCTACTTAGGGTTGTGGAGGGCTCAGCACTGTAAATTAGGATTCCGTAGTCTAGCAGGGAGAGGATCAAGGAGTTTACAGTAAGCTGTAGAGCTTCAGGGGTGAGGCAGTGCTTGTAACGGTAGAGTATGCCTAGCCTGGAGCTAAGGGCAGTTGTTAGGTGTAGGATATGGTGATTAAAGCTGAGGGCGGGGTCTAATGCGATACCTAAGTATTTAAAGCTGTAAACTTGTTCTAGGGGGGTCTGATTTGCAGTGAGAAGTTTGGGGCAAAGGTTTTTGTGAGGGTTCTGAGGGTGGGTGAATATCATGACTTTAGTCTTATTATAGTTGAAAATAAGACACTGAGTGGTGAGACAGTCTTCGATTTCACGGAAGGAGCACTGGAGGGTTTGGTGGAGTTTGAGGGGGGCCGGGTCGGAGGTGAACAAGACTGCATCATCCACAAAAAGGAGCAGCTTTTTGGGGCATGAGGATGGGAGGGAGTTGAGGTATAGGCTGAAAAGTAGGGGGCCAAGTATGGAGCCCTGTGGGACACCCGATCGGATTGGGAGGCGGGGTGATAGGACAGGGCCTACCTTGACTATCTGCGTTCTATCTGAGAGATAACTGGAGAACCGATTTAGGGTATCGTAGGAGAAACCAGTGTAGGCCAGGGTGTTCAGTAAAAGGGCATGGTTTACTGTGTTGAATGCTTTAGATAGGTCCACGAAGATGGCACCCGTGAGGTGGCCATGGTCCAGGGCTGAGTGGACATGGGAGGTAAATTCAAGGAGGGCAGTAGTGGTGCTGTGGCCCTTTTGAAAACCATGTTGCTGTCTGGAAAGAAGGTTATATTTATTTAGGTGTTCAGTGAGTTGGTCGGCGACTATGCGTTCTAGTGCCTTTGACAGGGGGTAGGATAGAGATGGGGTGATAGTTATTTGTGGATGTGCGGTCACCACTTTTATTGATAGGCATGATATAGGCCGCATTCCATTGGGTGGGGAATTTCCCTTGGCAGAGGGAGCAATTTAGAATGTGGGTGAGACGGGCCAGGACTTCCTGGAGGGAGAGGCGGAGAAGTCTATGGTCTAGGGAGTCGTGACTGTAGTGGTTTTTGTTTAAAGCTTTAGTAAGGTATGGTTTTGCAGTCTCCGGTGTAAGGACTCATAGGTAGAAAGGCGCCGCAAGTGGGGGGTGGGGATGATACGTTCTGGCGGAGGGTCAAAGAAATTTGGGGGCAACACATGGGAGAGATCAGTGAAATCGGCATTTAGGGCTGCAGCTATGCTGATGGGGTCGGTGGAGAGGCTACCATCTATGAGTATTTGGTCAGGTGGTAGATTTGGGCCTTTGCCACATGTGTTATATTTATTGCGTATTTCATTGTAATGGTTTTTAACTGTACAATAAAACTAAATTGAAACTGAGTCATCATAAAAAACAAAATCTTTTTTTGTATGACGCCAATACGAAAAAAGAAATTCAATCTTAAAAAAACACATTTTAATGGCATTTCTCAAGCAGTAAAGTGTAGAATGCATCTATGGGGGTCCCAATAAGCAAACTACAGTACATGTGTTGGTTTCTCCCCAGAATACCATTTTGGAGTGTTTCCAAATTTGAATTTCTCAGGCATAACTGAAAACAAGATGGTGGCCATATGAAAAGGGATTTTCCTCAAACAGAAAGGGATGATGTCATATAAAAAAAAACATTATTTTTTTGTTTCGTGTAGCTTTTAGTGCTTACTGGGCACGCTTAGACATGATTTTTTCAATTTTTTTAAATCCAATAACTTAAAAACGGTTTATTACTTTTTCACCAGACTAGCAAAATGGCATATCTGTGGGCTAGTCCTTTTCTGAACTGTAAATTTCATACCAAGATTCCAAATTGTCTGGGCTGTAAGCAAGTTCAAAGAAAATTCCCAACAAAGTCAATAAGTGAAAAAAATGCCCTTTTCACCTATCTGGAACTCAGAAACCACACATCTGACCGGAACGTAACTTACCACATTCGGAGATCTACCCTGGGCAATGATGCTTGCTTATTTGCATGCAAATCTGTTAAATGGTTGCAAAGTTATTAAAAAGCAAAACTTCAAGTTTAACATTGAAGTGCCTACTCAACTGTAACTATATAGATATAGATCTATCTATGTATTATAGGGGTGCAACTGGGATTTAAAAGGAAATTTAATGTTAAACCTCAGACTTTGCACTTTAATAACATTGCAACCTTTCAATGGATTTGCACACAATTTTGCATGCATGGTCTTGTGGGGGTAGGTCTCTTGACATTTCAAGTTACATTCCAGTTGAATGTTGAGATCCAGATAGAAAAAAGTGAATTTTTCAGGAATGTTTGCTATTTTTTGTCAGCCCCCTAGCAAACAGATGGTTTAGAATTTTGGTCTCAACTTTTCAGGGTAGAAAGGGCCTGGCCCACAATAATTTATTTTGCTGATTTGGTGAAAAAAATATGAATTCATTCCAGAGTTATTCATTTTAAAATTTTGATAGCTGGCCCAGTGGCCCTGAGGGATAAGGCACTGGACACCACATCTCACACCATGCTGGTGACCCATGTTCAGGAATGAGCACAGGCCATTAGGGGCTGGCAGGGAGGTAGAGAATTAAGTGTCCAGAGGACTGCTCTCCTTTCCTCTCCTGGGGAGGGAGGGCTAGCATTCCTGCCGAACTACTATCCCAAGGTGGAGGCCAATGGGTAGTGTGGGTCAGAGGGGCCAGGCATAGGGAGGGAGCTGTGAGACTTCTGTGGACATGTTGCAAGCCTCTATGTGTGCATGTCCTGTGTGTGTGCCCCAGCACTGGGGAAGGGAGAAAATGCAGAAATAACCCACCTGCTGCACGATGACAACCGTCCCTCTGCAGGCTCCACTCCCGTCGACCGGGCTGAGGTAAGCCCTGGTGATACTGAGGTGATGGGGCTGGAGGGGTCAGTTAGAAGGGAGCAGCTGGGGGAAGATAGGAGGATAAAGACCATATAGAAAAACAATTTGGGGGTTCTGAGCATGGTCAGTAAGCACCTCAAGATAGTTGTAGGAAATGAAAAAAGAATCCTTTTTCATATGTGGCAAATCCTTTTTAATGAGGAAAAAAATATTTTTTTGTTTGCTGCCATATTAGTTCCATTTAAAAAAAGTCAAAACCCACAAAAATGACATGCTGCACAGAGACCAACATGTGTATCTTGCTCATCAGGACCTCATTAGGTTGATTCTGCACTTTATTATTGTTAAAGTATATAACTGTTTCTAAATGTCCTTTTCTGTAACTAACTCCGAGTCGCTCCTGAAAAAGGGACCATTGGTCTCAGTGGGCTTACCTGGTAAACAAAATCTAAATAAATAAAATGACCTCCAAATGAGTTTTTGTTTCTTTTTTCCATCCCTTTTTGTGACTCACTTCTACGTTTTTGATATGACCATATGAAAAAAGAATTTGGCCATATGAAAAAGGATCCCCTAGTACACAAAATAATATGTTTCTTAAGTTTCACTGGTGTCTAGTGGCATCCCCCAACTCCACTAATTGCCATTCCCATATTTTTTCATTTTTCTCTGGTGTCTAGTGGCACCCCCACCCTCCAATTGCAATCCCTGTAATGATTTAATGTGTGTCTGGTGTCTAGTGGCACGCTTCACCTTCTGATCACTGTTCCCTTAATGATTCAATGTCTCCCTATTGTCTACTGGAACCCCCCCACCCTCCAATTGCTGTACCTGTATTCTTTAATGTTTCCCTGGCATCTAGTGGTACCCACACCCACCAATTGCTTGCCCCATATCATTTTAATCTTTCCCTGGTGTCTAGTGGCACTGCCACCCCTCCAATCACCATCACAGTATTTTTTAATATTTCCCTGGTGTCAAGTGGCACCCTGCCCTCTGATCACTATCCACATAATGATTCTATGTTCATGTCCATGAGAAAAATTATTAGTTGTCATTGCTGATGTCATAGAGATCAGTTTCAGCAATGTATGAAGCAGACTTTCAGAACATTATACTGTTCCTTTGTTGCAGTCAACTTAATTAGTTCTGATTATTTGAGGCTTGTTTGGGTCTAAGTACAACTCAGTGGGAAACATAATTTCAAGAAATCAAAAAGTTCAGAACTAAACTGCACTGCAGCTGTGTAGTGGCATGGGGTTAAAGACTGCTTCTGGGATCACCTGATCCACTCATTAACTTATTACATATTTGTAGCATAACAATATGTTTAATTAACAACATACAATAACATCACATATGTAGTGGATGAGCTCCCTAAACATATATACATTTTAAATGTAGAATGCTGAGTTAAACCCGAACAAAACAGACTTTGAAATACGGTAAATTCAGGGTGATGTTCTGCCCAAGCACCTTCTTACCCACACGTCTAACTCTTCCTTTGAGCACTCCTTAAGTTGCATAGGCATACAAAAACAAGGTGAAAGCAATGTCTGGCAGGTAACCATAGGAACACCACAGGATGAGCACAGGACCCAGGCATCCCTTGAGGCTGAGGTCTGATAATGAGTTAACTGACTTTGCCATTGCAGTATATTATTTCTTTAAAGCAAATGAGTGACACTTTTAGTACTTTTATACAACTTTATGTCCTTTCTTATATTGTTCTATGTAGTGAGAGGAGGGAGTATTGGGACCACCCATAACCAGGACTTCGATATAATGATCCTAGGGTACAGGATATTCAGAAAGGACAGGTCTAAGGGGAAAGGGGCATGGCAATCTATGCAAGGGAAGGGATAAAGTGCATTAGAAAGGAGGGGGTGGAGGGCAGGACAGAGGCCCTATGAATGCAGTTTCAAGACTCTAAAAGAAAGACACTGAGTGTGGGGGTAGTGCACAGGTCACCAGTTCAGGGGATGGCCTGGATAAGGAGTTGGCTGAGCAGATTAGAAGGGTTTGTAGATGTAATGCTTGCATCGTCATAATAAGTCAAATCAATAAAACCTATTAAACTCAAAAAAGAAGAGTTTGTAGGACGGGGGACACCGTAGTGGTGGGGAACTTCAACCATCCTGGTGTGGACTGGAACACCCTTACCACCACATGTGCAAAGGACCAGAGATTACTAGATGCATTTCAGGACATCTTTCTGATGCAATTGGTCCACGGGCCTACTAGGAAGGGTAGGACTCTGGACCTGGTATTAACAAATGAGGAGTCTGTAAGGGATCTGTGAGTGGAGGACCCCCTGGCTGGAAGCAACTGTTATACAGTGTGGTTCACACTCAATATGGGAAGGGTAACAGGAGGAACAGGTATCAGGGTGATCAATTTTAAGGGAGAGGACTTTAAAAGGATAGGGGAAATTTTGGTTGGGCATCTGGTGGGAATTCAGACATGCATGAGTGCCAGTCAAAAATTGAATACCATTAAGAAAGGGCTGGCAGAGGCTACTGAGAGCTACATCAGGACATGGAGCAAGAAGGGGAGAGCAAAGAAGCCAAGCTGGCTGACTCAGGAGGTAATGGAAGGGGTGAGGGCCAAGAGAAAAGCATTCCAGAGGCTTAGGAAATCAGGAGGGCAAGGGGACAAAGACAAGTACACGAAGAAGTCCAGGGAGGTTACCAGGCTAGTCAGAGTGGACAAGGCTTCCAGAGAGCTGAGACTGGCACAGGGAATCAAGAATGGGGAAAAGGACTTCTTCAGATAAATTGGTGAGAGAAAAAGAAACAAAGACCAGATTGTGAGGATTAAAAAAGATGGGGGGGGGTGGAGAAGGGAAGGACCAGGCAGAGGCAGTGAAAGAGTACTTCTACTTTGTGTTCATGAAGGAAAGAGGGGGGCAGATACCTCATGAGAAGGGGGAGTGGGCAGAGGGGGGTGGGGGTGACTGATATCAGAATTATGGAGGACAGGGTGCTGGAGGGACTAAGGGCACTGAGGGTGGACAAGGATCCGTGACTGGATGGCATTCACCCTAGGGTACTTAGAGAGCTAGTGGATATCCTGGTGAGACCACTGGCAGAACTGTTCAGTACATCATTGGACACAGGATGTGTGCCAAAGGATGCAGGATGGCCCATGTGGTGCCCATTCATAAAAGTGGCCCTAATGATGATCCAGGCAACTACAGACTGAAGAGTCTCACTTCAATCATGGGGAAACTTATGGAGTCAATCCTAACAGAGAGACTGGTGACCTTTCTGAAGGACAACCGGCTCCAAGATGGCCATCAGCACAGTTTTGTATTGGGCAGATCCTGCCAGAGAAACCTAGTTGAGTACGATAACTGGGTTATCAGGAAACTGGATAGGGACCATGCAGTGGATGTCCTATATTTGGACTTCAACAAGACCTTTGACTCAGTGCTGCATGGGAGGTTGGGGGGAAACTGGAATACATTGGGGTGGAGACAAAAATGGTCAACTGATCACCAACTGCTGAGGTAGCAGGCAAAGGGTGGTGGTGGTGGAAGGGGGAACTCTCATCATCAAAGAACGTTATGAGTGGGGTGCCCCAGGGTTCAGTACTAGGGCCGGAGCTGTTCGGGATATTCATATCAGATATCTCAAATGGAATCCAGAGGAGGATCAGTCTGATCACAGATGATATTAAGATCGGTGCAGTGGTAGATGTCACAGAGGGGTGAAGGGGGCTGCAGGCAGACCTGACCAAACTACAAGAATGGTCATTGACATGGCAGTTGGGGTTCAATGCCAAGAAGTGCAAGGTACTGCATTCTTCAGAGTAAAGAACCAGGGGAAGAAATATCAGCTGGGAGGAGTACAGTTGGTAAGTACAGTGGAGGAAAAGGATCTAGGGGTAATAATAACAGGGAGTATGAACCACTCAGCTCAGTGCAGGAAGACGGCTGCAATAGCAAACAAGATGCTGGGGTACATAGCAAGGGGAATCTCCTCCAGGCACAGAGGAGTGATCCTACCCCTGTACAGGTCACTGGTCAGGCCGCATCTGGAATACTGCATGCAGTACTGGCATCCATTCCTGAAGAGGGACAACTGATTTCTGGAGGGGGTGCAGCGTAGGGCAACCAAGATGATACAGGGACTTGAGGGTAAATCCTACCAGGAAAGGCTCAGAGAGCTGCAAGTGTATTCCCTGGAAGAGTGGAGGGATAGGAGGGATATGATCAAAATCTTTAAATATCTAAAGGGTAGTAACAGGATTAATACAGAAGGGATTCTTCAGATCAGAGTGGGAGGGACACAAGAGTACTTCAGCTAAGATTGGGGGGAGATTCAGGAGGGAAACCAAGAGACACTTTTTCACAGAAAGGGTGATAGATAAGAGAACACTGTGCCCGAGGAGATGATACTGTGTAGAACAGTGGGATGGTTTAAGAGAGGGTGGGACAGGGTGAGGGGGGGTAGTTGATAGAAGGGAAGGGGAGGGTGAGGCACCTGCAAGTTGAGGGGCTAGTTGCACAATCAGGCAGACTCGATAGACCGTGAGGCCTGTTTCTGCTGGCATTTCATATGTTCATATGTACTTAGCATTTGAGGTACAGTATACACTTATATAACATTGAACAAACACTGTGCTGGCCACTGAACTATGCTAGTATTCCTTTAAGGGTTTTATAAATGCACTTTATATATATATGTCATTTTTTGTCTCTTTCCTGTTTTTGTGCCCAGACCTGGGACCCCAGCAGATATGTATGTGCACGTGTGGAGGTGCACGCGCATGCCTGTACTGGCTCAGCCCCTTCTGCCCCACCCCTGGCATTTGTCGCCGCCACCCCCCATTAACTCTTCCCACTGGACCTTCACCCAGTGGAAGCAGAGCAATGGGGGAGCAGACAACAACTCCCAGGAGGGGGAAAGCTGCCTACCACAGCTCAATCCCACTCCAACCCTCCCCACCTTGCCAGCACCCCTGTGACTGGTGGTTGTTCCAGAACCTGCGTTGCTGGTGTAGCTCAAGGTAAGGCGTCCAGTGCCTCAGTCGTCACTGCCACCGGGCCAGCTATAAATACAATTTTTTTTATTTACTATGCTTTTTGTTGCCACCAGACCTCAGTCCTCGCCAACCCCTGGACACCATCCCTGCCCCAGTAGGACTTTCTCAACCCGTGATACCCCGGATTGCCCACCAGCAAGGGGCCACCTCACCAGCGTGACCCATGGTGACGGAAGAAGGGTGCTGGCAGGGGCACCAATCGGCATTGCCTCCCTGACTTGCCCTCCAGGGCAGGGTCTGGAATTGGCTAGATATGGCAGACAATGGTATAGGTCATTGCTTGGGAGTGCCAGGGGCCAAGGATTGGAGCTGTGGGTGTCATAGAGGTGGCTACTTTTATTTTCCCTTTAGGAGGAGGAGGCATGCATGCAATGACACCAGCATCCGCACACCTCCTACAGTGTCTTGGTATCGGTTGCTGTGAGCCCCCCAGCCTCTGCTAGGGGTTCAACTTGCACTGGACACCAACCTCCTCTCCTGGAGAAGGAGAGCCATCCACAGGATGCTTAATCCTTCTCCGGCCCCCCCCATGGCTGGCTCACTGACTTCCTGGGTCTGTTCCTGAACCCAGGTAGTTGATGTCACAGACGGACACCTTGCCACTGTGCCAATAAGCCAAATGCATATTTTTTTAACATGTTTTATTACCCAGTGCCAGTGGGCTCAGTGGGTGTTATGCCAACCAACTGTGCCTCATTGCCCCTCTAACTATCAGGAATCACGCTGTGCAGCAGTGTGGGGCCTTACCTTTATTTTTCTTGAAACCCTACCCCTGAGGAAACCAACAAAAAGGACAGAAGTGCAGGCTGTAGACATGATTGTAGTCATGCTGACATGTATCTCAGCAAAAGTGCCTAATAGCATCCTCGCCTCCCTATACTCAGCTAATCCCGTGCTGCCACCCATGCATCCACTGGCAATGGAAATGGGGCGATGTAACATCCCTCCCAATCAGACGTAGACAACATCCTACAGGATGCTCATAACCTCCTTCTGCCAGTCAGCCCCTGACAACCCAGACTCATTCCAGAACCAGGGTTCCTCGTGTCATGGGTGGTTGTGCTATCGCTGTGCTGATGGAATGTCCTAAATGCAGCTTTGAACAACAGCTTTGCATGGCTCCCTGTAATTCTCTATATATAAACCATACAAATGATACTAACATAAAATACATGCACATAATTTTTCCGAATTGTTTAACCATTTGAGATACACTAAGCTGAAAGCTTTTTTACAGGTGCAACCTGGGAGCACAGGGAAGTTAAATGACTTACTCAGGGTCACACAGTATATGCAAGTGGGGGCCATGGGATTCAAACCCACGTCTCCAGATTTGCAGAGACCCTTAAACCACTGTGCTATACTGCCTCCCTAACACATTAACATATTAAAACAGCCCTGCTGTGAACACCGAACTGGGGGTGGGGGAAGAGGGTACAGAAAACACATAATAGCAAAGGAAAGAAAAGCAGAGGGTAGTCCAACAGTAAGACAGGTACAGTACTGCAGGTACCTTTTATTTTCCTTTATACAGCACCTATGTATTTTACATTTGTTTTATTTCTTTAACTGACACTAAACAAGTGTGTTTTGTGTAACCCAACCTTTTTGGGAGCTACAGTAGTGTGTTACTTTAAGAGGTTGATTTCTTCTACAGTGATGCCAGTTTCTATGCCCTTGGAGGACTGGGTCAGCTGAACTGCCTGGACATTCCAAATGGGAGGAGTCAGTGTTTTCTGCTGGACAGCAGAGAAGGTTCAGAGTCAGTTGGTGGGAGGAGAGCTCCTGGTAGACTGTGCCAGCTCCCACTGTGCTGAAACCCTTTTTCTCAGAGACTGGGATTGGGAAAAACTGGTGGTTTCTTGATGGCAGCCATTGAACATAGCCCTCTAAAGGGGGTTCCCCTCTCCAAATGGAGGAAAACTCATCTTTCCATTTAAATTTAGAGGTGTTCTAGTGAGAGAGTGCTGCCAGACTGATTGAAAACTGAAGATTTGAAGTGACATTTAAAGTTATTTAAAATGTGGTTTCAATAACACCCAACTGTGCCGCAAGCCTCACTGAAGGTATGAATTGGAAGGATGCTAATTTTTGTGAACCAGAAGGATCTCCTCAGTAAAATGTCATTTGCGCTGTTAGCCTGAAATGGAAGAGATGTGTCTTCTTTGGGCACCAAATCCATGCTCAGCCTGGGAGCCATTAAAACAAAGTAAAAAGCAAGTTGTGCTCTGTGGGAAACAGAGTGCATCTTAGATTTCTCCTGTAAGAAATAATGTGACACCACACTGCTGCCATGTGTGAGAGGCTGTGCTACTAGCCATGTGGCTGGTAAATGTTTTGGAATAGTAAATGTCCCTGTGAAGTTTGCCCTACCATTTTATTTTTAAGTTCGGGACCATCTCCTCATAGAGTTCGGTTCTTGAATGAGGGTGGGGGCAGACATCTGTGGCACCTCAGGCTTGAGGGGATGCTCTGCCCTTCTTGCCTCTAAATTGGAGCCCTTTTGGGATGCTTGTCTGATCTGGGCTCTGAAGAATCCTCTCATAGGGGTCAGTTCTTGAGGGAGGATGGGAGGTGCTGTCCAATGGCACCTCCAACCCCAGGGCATGGTAGCCTCTGCTTTTGCCTTATAAATAATGTTGGACATGCAGAGTTTATAGTGCTGCCCCCATAAATGGACTTGTAAGTCCAGGGACAGAAAAGGGCTGTAGCAAGGTCCTAACTGCCCTAGTTGGGCAGAAAGCAATTTTGAGAGTGAAAAGTACCTTGCCAGAAATGTGTGATGCCTCTTAGGGGTTTAAAACAAAAGTGTAGCCTATGCCATGGTCAAAAAAATAAACTATGCCTGGTGAGAATTTGTCATCTTATTAGCGCAAAAGAAAATAAAAGGTTCCTTGTTTTTAGGCTTCATTAACCTGAGTGGACTTTCATTTATGTTTGGAGACTGTTTGGTTGCTAATCACAACTTTTAGCACCTCTGACTGCTTTCATGAGGTGATTGGGTGATCTGGAGGTCTTTTCCATCCTGGGAGGTCAAGTAAGTGCAGAGTGATAGTTTGCACATTCCCATCCCCTTAATTTCATCTTCATACCCCAAGGCATGAGGAAGGTGGTTAAAAATTGGGGTAGCATCTAGGATTTGAGGACCTTGGAGCCCCGGAGCGTGATCCAAGCCATCAGGTTGTTGAAAGAAAATGTTTCTCTGTGTTTAATCTGCTTGTGCAGTTTTTAAAATGGCAACTATGGAACATTTGAATTTGTGACAAACTGGACTGTTGACTACTGGAGCCATTGCCTTGTAGCACAAGTCATAGCCATGCTACAGAGAGAGAGCTCATTTGCATCATTAGCCCTGATTGAATGCTCACTTGAACTGTGCCTGAGTGCTGGGAACAAATCTCCACACACATCTCTGATGATGTGAATGAGTGCAATATCTAAGCAATCTAGACTCACCCCTTGTCTTACTGCCATCCCTACTGAAGTCTCAGAAGTGAGAAGTCACCAGAAGAGGAAGGGATCAGATCAGTTCCAGTATAGTAGCTTCTTCTTGCTGTTTTTACATTGTTTCTTGTGTTACTCGGTAGAAGGTTATTTCTTTTCTTTCTTACTACTTCTAAGGGGCTAGCAGGGTATTGTTTTGGGGCTTTTGAAATTTTGAAAACTGCTTTGGTGGCTATAAGCTGGCTCATTTGTTTGAGGTTTCTCTGTGTAGCAGGCTGTGTTTGTGGAGGTCTATTTCTTCTGATTTAAAACCTATTTGGTGTGATTAATTGGGGCTGTTTCTTTGAATTTGGGACCTATATCTTCTAATTTCAAGCCTATTTTGTTGTGTTGTTGGTGAAGCTGTTTGAATTGCAGACCTGTTTCTTTTGGTAGCAAACCTATTTTTGGGGCTTTGAGTAGAATTGTGATTCCTTGTTGCTGGCTTCACTAGCTGCAAAGTTTAGTGCATAGTGGGGGAAGGGTGCTAATGGTCTAACCAGAGACATCAGCTATCTAATTGTTTCTGGAAGACTTGGGCTAGTCCCACCCTCCCAGTCCCTCACCCCACCCACCCTGGGTCCATGATTTCCTTTATACCAGGGGTTCTGACATCACTTCCTCAAACGGGAAAAGGACATGCACCTGTCATAGCAGACACAGACATGCAGGAAAGGAACAGCAGCAAGTGAAGAGGTGACTGCTATCTCAGTGGAAGGGAAGTAACTGCAACTCAAGGAGCTTTCATTGTTACTTCTTTGCATTGCTGTTGGCATTGTGGAAAGGAGGAGTAGGAGTTTGAAGAAGGTTGTGCAATTGTTAATTAAAGTCTCTTTTTGGGTGTGGATAGGAAGGATAGGAATGTAAAAAGCAGTTGCCCAACCTATCTACATGTGTACAACAAAGGGGGTAAGGGAAATTAAGAAAATAATGTTTTGCAGTGATGGGGGGGGAGACAGAAGACTTGGGGGAGTGTTTGGTATCTTTCATCTGGAAGGGTGGGAGGTCACTGGTGGGCAACAACAGCAATGGGTAGGGTGGTAGGCTGCAACAACTGTGATGCACCAATCTTTCTAAAAATTGCCTGGAGTGTGGGGGATGTTTAGTGTGCAACCACATAGGGAAACTTAGAAAGGATACTGAGGATCTGCAGGAGGAATTAAGACAGGCCATGCAGACTGAGGGTGGGTTTAGCCCAATACTGGAAGGAGGGAAGAGGGGAGAGGAGGGAGGGAGGTTGACTTGAGCCAACAGTGGTGAGGAGAGTGTCAAAAGAAGGGAAGCAGAGACAAAGGGGCCCAGGCCAGGAAGAACGATTGCTGGGAAAACAAGGTCAGGAGACAAAAGACAAATAGAAGGAGGGGATAGGGACTTGAAAGGAGAGGAGAAGTGGCAAAAGTCATGGAAAGGAAAGGAGAGAACAGAGTACTATGAAGAGAGAGGGAGTGGGCATTTGTGAAGGGTCTTCATAAAATAGTTTTGTACTGCTAGAGGGGAAGAAGAAGGAGGAGGGAAATGATGCAATTGTAGTAGTAATTGATAAATGCCTGGACCAAACCGGAGCGGGGGGAAGTTCTGCTGAGAGAATTGCAATAGGGACAAATGGGGGAAATGATGTGCAGGAGGAAGAAGAGGAGCTGGAAATGAGAGATGGAGATGAATGGAAGCAAGCAGGGAGTAAGAGGGGTGGAATCTTAGTGCTGGGGGACTCAATACTAAGAGGAGTCAGGTGGGGTAGCAAGGGGGAGAGGCATAGTAGCATTTGGGTGGAGGCCATGCCAGGAATGACAGCTGAAAGGGTGGGACAATCTGTTCTGAAATATGCTAGAAGGGGTAGGGGCAAGCCTCATTTAATTATACATCTTGGGATGAATGACCTGGCTGACAAGATGGTAGATATAGTCCAGAAGAGGTTTGAGGAACTAGAAGAATTATGTAAGGGGGCAGGAAGATCTGTAACTTTTTCAGAGATACTTCCAGTGCCCAAGGCAAGCACAACAAGAAAGTTGAGAATAAAGGAATTTAACTGATGGCTAAGAACCTGGTGTTATGCTAAAGGGTATAGGCTGTTGGAGCGGGGTGGGGAGGGACCTGGGAGGTCAGTAGTCTCTATGCCAAGGACAGACTACACTTGAGTGAGGAGGGAAAGAAAGTGTTGAAACAGAGGATGGAGGAGTATATAGAGGAAGTTGGGAATTTAAACTAGGAGCGGGGGGTGGCAATTGGGCAAGAGACATGCAGAGACCACAGGTTGGGAAACCATATGAGCTAACCCCCTGTAAAAGTGACAAAGGACAAATGGCAAGTACTATTGGTGATGCTAGTAAGGAGGGCAGGATGGGGGTGGAAGGGTAGAAGATGGTTACCCTTAATGCTAGGAGCCTTGGAAGGAAAACTGCAGAGTTACAGGTGCTCATGGCAGAGGGAGAGGTGGACATTGCAGCCATCACGGAAACATGGGCCACCCAATACAATGACTGGGACCTGTCTGTTCCAGGGTACAGGTTATTTTGTAGAGACAGGATGATTGAGAAAGGAGGTGGGGTGGCACTATATGTGAAGGAAGGGCTGAAGTGAGTAAGGGAGGAAGGGGAGGAGGGGAGTACGGAGTCACTTTGGATATAAATCCAGGATTCCAAGAATAGGATTCTCAGAATGGGAGTGGTGTACAGGCTGTCATCTCAGATGGAGGAGTTAGACAGGGAACTAGCAGGACAGATCAGGAGGACCTGCGAGAAGGGTAATGCGGTGATTGTGGGGGACTTCAACATGCCAGGAGTGGACTGAAGTACCCCAACAACCAGGAACAGAAGGGAGCAGGTACTGCTGGATGCCTTCCAGGACAGCTTCCTGCTGCAAATGGTCAGTGAACCAACCAGGTTAGGAAATACACTTGACCATGTGCTGGCAAATGGGGACTTTGTGAGAGAACTTACAGTGGAGGAACCACTGTCAGGGAGTGACCACCACTCAGTATGGCTCACATGGGATATGGACAAAGAAGGAGTGGAATCTGGCACAAGAGTACTGGACTTCAGGAAGGCTGACTTTGGGAGGATGGGGGAAGTGGTAAAAGGGTACCTAGCCAGATTTCAGTCTAGTATGGACACTAACCAGAGGTGGGAGCTCATAAAGCTGGGGATAGTGGAGGCAACCAAAACCTGCTGCAAGGCCCAGAGCAAGAAGGCTAGGGCTAAGAAACCGAACTGGTTGAGCAAGGAGGTCATGGAAAAGATAAGGAGGAAAACAGCTGCCTTTAGAAGGTACAAGAAAACAGGGAGGGGAGGACAGGAAGGAGTATTTGACGGAATTGAAGGAGGTAATAAGGCAGTAAGGGGAGCCAAGGCATCTATGGAGCTCAGGCTGGCACAAGGCATTAAGAAGAGGGAGAAGGACTTCTTTAGGTACATCAGGGAGAAAAGGAGCTGTAAGGACCACATAGTAAGGATTAGAAAGGAGGGGGGTTGGGTGAAAGCAGGGTGCGATAAGGTAGAAGCACTAAATGATTACTTCTGCTTAGTATTTACTAAGGAGAAGAGGGGGTGATACCCAAGGGAAGAGGAATGGCAGAAAGAGGGAGGGGAGAGGGTGACAGATGGGGAAATCATGGAGGGCAGAGTTCAGGAGGGTTTGAAGGCACTGAGGATGGACAAGGCACCAGGCCCAGATGGCATCCACCCCAGGGTACTGAAGGAGCTGGCAGAGGTCCTTGCGGGACCTTTGGCAGACCTATTTAATGCATCACTACACTCTGGGTGTGTACCTCAGGACTGGAGGATGGCTCATGTGGCGCCCCTCCAGAAGAGTGGCCCCAAGGATGAACCAGGGAACTACAGACCAGTGAGCCTCACATCCATCATGGGTAAGCTGATGGAGACTATCCTGAAGGAGAGGCTGGTGGCCCTCCTAGAGGCCAAAGGACTACAGGACAGCAGACAACATGGCTTCATACATGGCAGATCCTGCCAAACCAACCTGGTGGAGTTCAATGACTGGGTGACTAGACAATTGGACAGGGGCCATGCAGTGGATGTCCTGTATCTGGACTTCAGTAAGGCATTCAACTCAGTGCCACATGGAAGGCAGGGAAGTAAGTTAGAAGGCACAGGAGCAGGTGCAAAGCTGGTGAGATGGGTAGGGAACTGGCTTCAGGGAAGGCAACAGAATGTGGTGGTGGGTGGGGAGCTATCACACCCAAGGGTAGTGACAAGCGGTGTTCCACAGGGCTCGGTGTTGGGACCAGTATTGTTTGGGATATTCATTGCAGACATATCATTGGACATCAAGAGCAAGATCAGGCTGTTTGCTGATGATACCAAGGTAGGAGTGGTGCTGGATGACCTAGGGGGATGGCAGGGGATGCAGGATGATCTGGCAAAGCTTGAAACCTGGTCAGGCACCTAGCAACTGGGGTTTAATGCCAAAAAGTGCAAGGTGCTGCATTTTGGGATGAAGAACCCAAGGAGGAGTTACCAGCTGGGGGAGTGCAGCTAGCCCAGACAGAGGAGGAGGAGAAGGATCTGGGGGTGCTCACTACAGGGTCAATGAACAACTCGGCACAATGTAGGAAGGCAGCTGCAAAGGCTAACAAAATGCTGGGTTGATTTGCAAGGGGTATATCCTCGAGGATGGAGGAAGTGATTCTGCCACTGTATAGGTCATTAGTTAGACCGCACCTGGATTACTGTGTGCAGTACTGGTGCCCGTATCTGAAAAGGGACATTAAGTTACTGGAGGGGGTGCAGCACAGGGCAACAAAGATGATCAAGGGGCGGGGGGACTTATCACACAAGAGGAGGCTGAGGGAGTTGAACATGTACTCCCTGGAGGAGAGGAGAGATGGGTGGGCATGATTGAAACCTTTAAGTACATGAAAGGAATAAACAAGGTGGGTACAGAGGGGATGCTCAAAGTAAGGGAGGGGAGGGACACCAGGGCCATGATATGAGACTGGAGTGAGGAAGGTTCAGGAGGGAGAGGAGGAGACACTTTTTTACAGAGAGGGTGGTAGCTGGGTGGAATGCATTACCTGCAGAAGTGATATCCAGTAGAACAGTGGACTGCTTCAAAAGAGGATGGAACTGGACAATGGGGAGGGTCAATGTAGGGGAAGGGGGGAAGGGAGGGGCAGCTGCAGAATAAGGGGTGCTAGCTGCACATTCGAGCAGACTTGATAGACCTCTAGGCCTTTTTCCGTTGGCAAATTTCTTATGTTCATATCTCCTTCTGAGGGGGATAGAGCAGGACTTCACAGAAAGAGTGCAGTTTTGGCCCCCAGCACAATATTGGATAACAGCACTGGGAAGTCTTGTTAAAAAGGAGGCCCAAAATTATGAAAATTGTACCTGTTCCTTCCAGTTAACTGCCCCTTTTGCCCCATGTTCCCCCAGCTCCTGGGGGGAGAAAGAGAGAGTCGGTGAGAGTGCCCCAAAATCAGAGATCCCAATGGCAGGATCATGCATGCACATAATCCAGTGGAGTGATGGGGCTTGTAATGTGTAGCCAGGAGAGAGAGAGAGAGAGCTGCTCTGTGCTGTTGGCATGTCAGTTTTGGGAAAAAAAGAGGAGCAAAGAGAGAGCACAGTAAATAAACACCCTGCACCATTGACTGTTCAGGAGTGTAATGAGCTGGGTTTTATGCATGTTAGCCCCTGTAACATAGAAAAGGAAAAAGGACAGGACAAGCAATTGCAGCTGTAGGAAAAGACTTGAACCATGGCATAAACTGCACAACTCATTGGCAGTGAGCACCCTACTGGATGTTGTACTGCACAGTGTGGACCCTCAAGTCCTATGCCATAGCAACCCAATCCCCAGGACACATTTTAAGATATTCTGCCATTTGCGTGGAGGAACCTGAGACTGCCAGCTGGCTGTGAGAGACACTGTATGGCCAAGAGATGTGGAGGTCTTCGGTGCTGCTCAGATGACCTGAGGGTAGGTGCGGTATGAGGAGAGAAGATACCAGGTGAGGAGACCCACCAACCTTTCACCATGCACTAGGCCATTGTTTGCCCTAGTCTGGCTGAGTCATCACCAAGAAGACCACCAACTGAGATGACCTAAGCCCAGCTGTTGATCATCCCCTAAATATGACTTCAGTCCAGCAGTAGGCATCCCAGAAGGTGACATCAGTTTTCTGCCCCAGATGACTTCATGCCACCACCTGATGAATTCAGAGTTTCCCAAGGGAGAGAGGATTCTGCTGTAGCTGTCTCAAAGTCAAGATGAAGAGGAGGTATAGAGGCAAGTGTCCAGCAGTCTCTGCTAAGACACTGCCAAATATGGACTACCTGATGCATCAGTTGGAGAGTCTGTTCCATCTCTTTTCTCTTTGGGTTGTCTAGGGAAGGTGTAAAACTTTGCTGGGGTTGAACTATGCCATCCATATCAAATTGTTTGGGATTACCAGAGACACTACAGTGATTTTAATTTCAAGTGGGATAACTTGCCCTAGATGGATGTTTAGGGGTTTCATATTGTGGTGGATGGGCCAACCATAGGCATGGTGCCCATAATAATTTCCATCACAAGACCCTTAACAGTTCTGAACCCTATTGTTCAAGATCCAGTTATCCAGTGTATACTTATATATTAATTTGTTTTCACTGGTAATTATCTCAAGGGGGAGTTTATGCCATGCGTAACCGGGGACCAGGTTGATGTCATTTTATTTTGTTTTATTAGCGTTGTGCGGTGCCTCCATATTGTAACCCACTACCTGGCTGCATGGGCTCAGGGAGAAAACTGATGCTCGGCATTTTGCTTAGGTCTGACTTCTAGTCAGGGGCACCCAAGTAACTATGGATACAGGAAGCAATAACTGTAATGTTCAAACCAGGAGTGGGATTCGAGAGTGTGGCTTTTATTCACAACAAAAGTAGAACAATAAAGCATAGATGGACCCCCCTGGGCTACACTCCTGGTAATGCAGACAAACGGAGACCAGAACACATCTTCTTACACACTTTAACCCTCAGGTTCTAAAACACACTGGCTCTCAGTCCGAACTTGTACTCTTCTCTGGATTCCCTGGCGTGGCACATCCGGCCAGCACAGGACTACTTTCCATAAGGCATGGACATTTATTGGTGACTCCCTCTACCACCCATGAGCACATACTGGCTCATAAAGGGAAAATCTTCATCAACAATCCCACGTCTGGGTACTTTCCACAAACACTGGCCAAGTGCCCAGAAGAAAGCTATAGGTGCCCAAAGTGAACCCGTGGAGGTAAATCCGGTTACTCCAGAAGGGGGTCTCCCACCTCTTGCTCCCAAATCTATACCCGGCCATCCATTTGGAATCAACACCTTTCTGGAAACACACTGTTGTAGAATGCTGTCTCGAAATGTGGGTCACATTTAACACTCTACTCTTCAAAATCTGATATGCTGGCTTATGATGATCTCTGAGTGGCCATGTCCATCCCTGTAGACCACCACTGTACAGATTACATTTTAAGTCACACACTACTGTAGTACTGTACTTGACTGTCCTTCCTTGACCCCACAGTAACAGATACTTTACACTCTGTCTGGTGAAAACATGGGTTCTATTCAGAGCAGACTCACCCTCTGGTTTGCAGGTGCCCCAAGGTTTCTGGCAAAGCAAGCTACATCTTGTGCCTCAGCACTTGAACAACAAAAATGACAGGCAGCTTTCCTTCTTCAGCAGGGCCAAGGAATTGCTCCTGAAGTTGCTGGCTCTCTTTCCCCCATCCCTCCTGGGATGGGGCACTGGAATACACTGGGAACAGTCTCTACCACTAGACCACTTTTCTTCTGTGTCTCTATCTAGGGTGAGAACACACACACCCTCTAACTCTAGGTAGCTCTAAACAGAGCTGAGGGCTCTGAGGGACTGCACACTGCAATGCACCTCCTCCCTCCACTACAGACTGCACAACAAAGATCTCAAACCCCACAACATTCTAACTAACTCGCTACTGCAACATTCCAAAGTGGCTTATGCTGCTGCGAGAATTCTATATGATGTCATCCCTCCAGCTCAGCTGAGACTGTGGACAGAGTGAGACAGTGTGAAATCCATTTAACTGGTGTTTCACAAGCTGCCTTTCCTTGCCTGCCACTAGATCTAAGTGGGATTCTTGTAACCCTGGGTGACAGGGGGGTTACACATACATTTACAGTTCTTTGTGAGAAAAATAATTTTCTATTGTTTGTTCTATACCTGAAGCAGTGTAATTACAGTGGGTGTCCTATAGTTTCTATCGCATCCTGCTTAAAAGTGAAACCCATTTCAGTAAACAGATAGGGGTCATTCACAACATTCCACAATAGTAGCAGAGCTCCACTATGTCTTTGTGTTTCTAGAGTCATAAGGTTTAGCAAACATAAGCTACTCTCGTAATCCAAGTCTCCTAGGCCCTTTATTTGTTTAGTGAATCTTCTTTGGATTCTCTCTGTGTGATGTCATCCTTTTTGCCATTTACCCAGTTCCTTGTGGCCACCTTTCAATTAAATTACATTTAACTGGTTATTACACTGTTTTACTTATTCTAGTTACTGTTTGAATATAAAAATATTTTTAAACACTAAATTTTAGAGCTCTTATAGTAAATGGTTTCGAATTTGTCCTGGCCTTTAAACCTGTTCAGAACTGCTGTTTTACCATTTCTAACAGAAGGGCTCTGTGTCTCCCTGCTTAATTATCCTGTTTAGTTCAACTGTGCTCAGCTGGCCCAGTGGCTGAGTGCTTCAGTCAGAGTAATAAATTGAGCTGCTTGCAAGCACTGGAAGATCCTGCTCTGTATGCCCTCTATTGCTGTAACATCTTGCTGAGGTGGACTGAGCTGCAGCTGCTGATTGAGTGGAAACACTGTGTTTAACTGCTAACTTTGAACCTGTTCAGAACTGCTGTTTTACCATTTCTAACAGAAGGGCTCTGTGTTTCCCTGCTTAATTACCCTGTTTAGTTCAACTGTGCTCAGCTGGCCCAGTGGCTGAGTGCTAATAAATTGAGCTGCTCACAAGCGTGAGCGTGGGAGCACGAGCGTGAGTGGTGCGAGCGCCACTTGGCAGAGGAAATAAGGAAGATATAAAGGTCATTGACATTTTAAAACTACAAATTGACACTTATATTTGTATAATCGAGTGTTAGAAACATTTTTAAGACTGAAAATGTAAAAGTGCTTAATAATGGTGGGTTGTGTACTGGGGCTGATGCTTGTGGATTCAAGTGTTTGGATCCTGGCAAATAATGCTGTGGGTAAGTTTGAACAAGGTAGATTTGAAGATAATTTTATGTATTCAAATCTTCTTTGTCAATTTAGACATAATATGATGTTAAAATTAGAAGTGGTAGGGTTGTTGAACAAAAAGTCACAGGATAGAATAGGTGGTTATAGTGTACCAATTCCTAACTTATACCCAAATATTGTATTGTTTTTTTGTATTGGGTTATTGTTAACTCTATCTGGGGATATATAAGTAAACCCAGGTCCCAATCTGTATGGTGATCACTTAATTTGGGGGAGGGGGGGCCTAAGAGTGGCACACTTGAATATTTGTAGCTTATTTCCCAAAAAAACAAGAGTTAGAGGCTTGTGTCTTAAAATATGAACCTGATGTTTTGAGTTTAACAGAAACTTGGTTAAAACCTTTAGAAACTAATGGTGTCTTGGCTTTAGATGGTTATAAAATAATAAGAAAAGACAGGGCAGGTAAAAAAAAGGGTGGAGATATACTTATTTATTACAAACAAGAATTAACTGTGTCTAAACTGGAGTTAAAGGTTGATTCCCCATTACAGTGTGAATGGTTATTGATTGAGATAAAACAAGAGGATAATTATAAACTTAAGCATTACACTGTTTATAATCCACCAAAATTTGCACATAAAGGCCTTGAAGAGTTTTTACAATTTCTTTCAAATTACCAATTTAGTGGTGACTTTTTAGTGTTAGGTGATTTTAATATTCATTGGGACTCCTGTGATGCTTCTAATATGGAGTCCTTGTTGATGAATGCAGGTTTACGTCAGTTAGTACAAACTTTTACACGCATGAACCTGAAGACCAATAATCATTCAATTTTGGACTGGATTTTGACTAACAATCATACTAAAATTATTAAGATTGGAGTCTTACCAGATGTTATCAGTGACCACCTGGCAATATATTGTACTTGGAAATCAAAGAAAATAAAGCCTCCCCCTCATTTGATCACCTACAGAAAGTCTCCCAAAGATTTAGATGATGGATTACAGTCTGATTTAAGAGATGTTGATTGGTCTTACTTGGATGTAATACCTTGCATAGAGTCTGCAGCAAATTACTTTACAATACAAATTTTGGAGTTACAGAATAAATTCTGTCCAATACTAACAAGGAGAGTAAGGGGAACAGTGAATAAATGGATTACTCCTGAGATGTTTAAATTGATGAAACAAAGAGATCAAGCATGGAAACAATTTTGCTTGAGTAAAAATATTAGTGGTTTTCAAAGCTATCGGAAATTAAGAAATGAATGTAAGATAAAATTAAGGTTATGTAAATCTGATTATTATACAAAACAACAAGATCTAAATTTCTCAAATCCCCAAAAATTCTGGTCTTCAATCAAATCTTTGGTGTTTCCTCCCATAGACGTACAATCAGGTGAGTTCCTTGTTGAAGGAGTTACAATAAAAGATCCACAATAAATAAGTACAGCCTTTTTACAACCATTTTTGTATATGGGTAAATATAATGTAGATAAGGATGATCAGGACTTAAAGAACACAGTTATAGCATCTCAAAATGATTTAATATTTCATTTTAAAGAAATAGAGCCCTATCAGGTACTGAAAATTTTGAAGAAAATTCCTTTAAAGAATGTTGGAATTGATGATATTCAGCCTAGGTTTTTGAAGTTAATATCTTCATACATTTATAAGCCTTTGATAAAAATATTTAATTTTTCCTTAGAAATAGAGATATTTCCACAACAATGGAAAAAAGGTAATAAGACCAATTTTTAAGGGGGGAAATAGTAAAGATTTGGGGAATTACCGCCCTATTTCTCTTCTCTATCCTTTAGGTAAAATTTTAGAAAAGATAACAGATGTACAAATTAGTGATTACTTACAACTGACTGGGCTTCAGGCTCCTGAGCAGCATGGCTTTAGGAAATTTCATAGTACAGGAACTGCCTTGGCCAGGTTCACAAACCACATCAGTGAGGCTATGGAGAGGGGTGAGCTCACTGGTGCTGTTTTTGTGGACCTGTCCAAGGCATTTGACCTTGTTGACCTCTGCCAAGGGATTATTCAGATTGTCATTAGAATGGGTGGAAAGTTATTTATCAGGTAGGGAACTACAAGTTCTTTATGAGGGTTCAGTGTCAAAGAGTAGAATTTTAGAAAAGGGTGTACCTCAAGGGTCAATCTTGGGACCCCTATTGTTTTCCATATTTGTGGATATTATACCAAGTAAAATTCTTGAGGCTAAGACAATCTTATATGCTGATGATATAATATTATATAAAAACTCTAATTCATTAGATACAATTGCTCAAGATTTGACTGTATATTTTCAGAGTCTAGAAAATTGTTTGTTGGACTTAAAATTATCATTGAATATTTCAAAAACCAAGAGTATGATATTTGCCTCTAAACAAAAGTTGGTTAAATTAAGGAAACTGAATATTTTTGGTAAAAATTGAACTAATTTGGAACAGGTGCAATGTTTTAGATATTTGGGAATGAATTTGGACTCAAATTTAACATTTTCAAATCATATATTGACTTTAACAAAATCAGTAAATCAAAAATTAGGGGTTTTATTCAGACTACAGAATGTGTTAACTTTACAAGCCAGGAAACATATAACCCAAAGTATACTACTTTCTCAACTGAATTATAATTAATTTTTGTTTACTAGTTTGTCTAAACATGTGGTAAATAACTTAACAATGATTTTTCATAGTGTTTGTAGATTTGTTTATAGATTGCCTTATAGTACACATCATTGTACTTTGTATCAAGTTTCAGGGTTTTTACCGCCTAACTTGAGTTCCATATACTCTCTTTGTTGTAAAACAGATAATGTATTGAGACAAAAAAGTCTCTCTCCCTTGTATTCTCTGATATCTGTAATGGAAGCTCCGAGAAACTTGAGATCAAATTTTCTTTCTTGTTTAAATTTGAAAGTCACTAAAACTAAAATGGGTGCTCAAGCTTTTTCTATCCAAGCACCAAAATACTGGAATGATCTTCCAATTGAATTGAGAGCTATGAGTAGTCATAATTTATTCAAAAAGAAATTGACGCATCATTTATTGAGTAACTTGCAATGTCACTGCTATTTTAAATAATTTGTATTATATTGTTTGTCTTCTATGTCCTGTATTTGTATTCCTGTATTAAGTGAATGTAAAAGTTATCTTTTTGTATAACATCTTGTGACTATTTTATAGTCTCGGGTCACATATGAAAAAGGGCCTTGGCTCATATGTTTACCCGGTTAACAAAAGAAATAAATAAAAAAATATATATATTTTTAAACCCTAACTTTTAGAGCTCTTATACTAAATGGTTTTGAATTTGTCCTGGCCTTTAAAGAGTTTAAATTTATAGGTAAAAATCCTTTGTGGTTATGGAGGAGAAATGTATGTTGGGGACAAAGTGAAATGTATTGTATGTATGTATGTTTGTGGCACTATCTCTGGATGAAATACTTGTTCCATTTTCACAAATAATCAACACCTCACTGAGATACTCTCTCACTTCCCTCAGATATGAAAATCCGCCTCGTATATAAGAGTGCATTCCGCACGTCTCACAGTAACTATAGGCCCATTTCAATCCTTCCACTGTTATCAAAAGCACTTGAAAGAATTGTAGCAGATCACTGGTTGACTACCTAGAAAAATATCAAAGTCAATGTCCGCAACAACACGGCTTTCACATGGGACACAGCACCACTACTGCTTTGCTTGAGTTTATGGGTCATATCCACAACTCCCTGTCTCAGGGTACCACTGTTAGTGCATTTTTTATCAATCTAACGAAAGCATTTGATACAGTTAATCATGTCCTTCAGCTTGAACAATTGGGGTCCATTGGGCTTGCATGCGACACTGTTGCTTGGTTTGAGAGCTACCTTTCCAACCACTCACTGTGAGTGAAGATCACTGATGTCCTATCTACTAGCAGACCTGTCCCCCAAGGATCTATATCGGGTCAAATTATTATTTAGTCTATTCTTAAACCAGCTCCCATACTCCTACAGTGCCGAATTTTGCTTTATGAGGATGATGCAGTCCTGTTCATGAGTGATCCTGACCCAAAGCAACTGGAAATAAATCTCCAGACAAGTTTTTCAAAGGTAGAAACTTGGTTCAACAAAAACTAATTTTGAACTCAAAGAAAATAAAAACAATGAAGCTACCTCTGGCTGGAAGCTGCAACACCGGACTTAGGATTTGCAAGAAAATAAATTGTGTTCACAACAGAGGGAGGCAAACCTTACAATTTACAATTGTCTTTGGTTTGTAGCAGATTCATTAGGAAAGTTAATATTCTTCAGGTGCGGGCTACTTCTAACTGAAAGGTGAAATAAGGAACTTAGAATTATCAGAAAAGGCAGTCTTTCAATCAACAGAGGGAGGTGGTCCTTGCTTTACTTTTGTTACAATTGTTAAGAATTTCAGTGCAGGAAGAGTTTAAACCCAGAGGGACTGAATACTGTTTACTGTGTCTGTCCTTGTGCACAGCTGACTTGTTTTGGGGCTGACTGCTTTCAGAACACATGTCACCAGGCTGTTTTGGGGCTGGGGAGGTTTACCTGTTTCTGACTTGGATGTTTGGATTTTTCTCTGTTTGATTAGCAGGGTATTTTCTCTGTCAAATTGTCTTGTAGGGCATCTTGCTGACTGGAAGACACTCATCGCAGCAGTAAGTCAGAGCTTTTAGCTGATTGTTTCGTGAGGGCAAAGTTTAGGCCCAAACCCTTCCCACCCCTCACCCCACCCACTCCTGGAAATAGTTCTTTATATCTGGGGTTCTGACATCATTTCCTCAAGAGGGCAAGGTGCATATCACTGTCATATCCTCTCTAGCACACTGCACTGACAATATAAGCATACACATTGTATAATATATATATTTCTATATAACAAATCAATCACACACACACACACAACACAAAACAAAGCAAACAAAAAAAATAATAAAAAAAAAACAAGAAGGTAGACAGACATGAGGGGAGTAGTGCAATGTAATGTCTGTGGGGCAGCAGTCTTCCGGGAGTCTTTCTGGAGGGTGAGATGCTGCCCTGTTTGCAGAGAACTCTCTGCCCTGAGGGAGGAAGTTGCCCATCTTTAGGCCACAATGGACAGTAGTAAGGGAAACTTCCCCATCCAGGGAGCACCAGAGCCACCACCACTACCTCAGAGGTTGCAAAGAAAGCACAGCAGTTGGACCACAGTGGGCTCAGGGAGGGCAAGGGTGGTGGAACAGAGGCACACCCAGTAAGTTGTTCCACTCCACAATCCCCTATGGATGCACCCACAGAGGGGACTAAGGAGGTTGCAGATAACTGTCACGAGGGAGGCCCTCAGGAAGGAGGCAGAGGACACCACAGGGAAAGGAAGCAGCTCATGGTGGGGGACTCAATTATTAGGGGATAGAACTGGGGGGAGCAGGGAAAATTGAAGTAAGGTGCCTGCCTGGTGCCATGGCTTGGAGGGACAGAAAGCGCATCCTTAGGATCACGAGAACAGTTGCACGGGAGTCTGAGCTGGACATCATTGTCCATCTAGGGACAAATGACTTGGCTCATAATGAGATTAGAGCTGTGCAGAAGGACTTTGTAGAGTTGGGAAGGGGTCTAAGACAAGTAGCACACACAGTATCCTTCTCAGAGGTGCTGCCTGTCAGTGGCATGGGTGAGGTGAGGGTACTTTGCACCATGCAGTTTAATGAATGGTTGAAAAAATGGTGTGGAGCACAAGGGTTTGGCTTCATTGAGAACTGGGGTTCCACCTGGAGGGACACCAGTCTATACTGTCAGGATGGTCTACAACTGTCCAGGAAGGGAACAAATCTTTTGGGCAATCAGTTTAAATGCTTCATTAGCAAGCTTTTAAACTAGTCAAGGGGGGGGCACTGATAAGCAGCAGAAAAATCCCAGCCTGCCCCTACAAAACAGGGTACTACATGAGAAAAAGACCAAGGTAGAAAGGTCAGTGGGGGATGCTGCTACAGAAGATAAAGCCATCAAAAAATGGAGAGCAATGAGTACCAATGACCGTAGTCTGGGTAACAAGCTTCCTGAATTAGTGGCCTTGATGGAGGAGGAACATCTGGATATCGTGGCAGTCACAGAAACATGGTACACAGAACCATGACTGGGATGTAAACATACCAGGATGCACTATCTACAGGAGGGACAGGGAGGGTAAAAGAGGAGGAGGAGTAGCTCTCTACATAAGGAAAGGAATCAAAGCAACAGAACAAAAGGGTAAACAGGGAGGAGAAGAAGCACTGTGGGTCAATTTGGAGACAGGCAATGGCACCACAATCCGCACAGGGGTTGTATACAGACCCCTCTATTAGGGGGAGGAAATGGACAAGGAAATGATAGAAAGTATACTTAGAATGGCAGAAAAAGAGGAGATATTGCTGATGGGTGATCTGAATATGCCAGATGTTAACTGGAGTGCAGTTGCAGCAACCACTTCTAAGAGTGGGGCTATTCTAGATGCCCTACAGGGGGCATGCCTTAGACTACTAGTATTGGAACCCACTCAAGAAGGAGCAATCTTAGACCTGGATTTCTCAAATGGAGATGGAGAGAGGATCACAAATGTAGAAGTGGGTAGCCATCTGGGAACTAGCGACCATTGAACAGTATGGTTCACAATACACACAGCAATAGAGTCAAGCTATACAAAGGCAAAAGTACTGGACTTCAGGAGGGCTGACTTTGCCAAAATGGGTGAGTGCCTAAGGAATGCACTAGCAAATGGGCAGGAAGGAGGGGTGGAAGAACAATGGGGAATAATTAAACTGCCATCACAGAGGTAACAAGCCTTTGTGTGAAGCAAATAAACAAAACAAATGATGTAAGAAACCACTATGGTTCTCAAAGGAAGTGGCAGTGAAGGTTCAAGAGAAAATAAAGCATTCAGGAAGTACAAGGAATCACAGAAGGAGCAGGACAGAGAATTGTATCAGTTAAAGCAAAAGGAAGCTGGGAAGGCAGTCAGAACAGCAAAGGCCTGAACAGAGAAAAGCTAGCCAACTCAGTTAAGAAGTGGGATAAAACCTTTTTTAGGTACATCAGGAAGTGAAGGATGATCAAGAGAGGGATAGTGAGGCTTAATAAAGGGAAGGGGGGTGGGCAGAGGGTGACTGTGAAAAGGCAGCGATACTAAACAAATATTTTTGCTCAGCATTTACAAATGAAGAGGGGGAGGTACTTAAAACAAACAATAGAAACACTCTGGATACAGAAGTTGATACCAGTCCATTTACAGAAGAAAGGGTTCTGAAAGAACTCTTAAAACTGAAGGTGGACAAAGCAATGGGGCCTGATGGATTCATCCCAGAATTCTAAAAGAACTAAGGTAGAACTAGTGACACCACTGACTACCTTCTTTAACAAATCATGGGAGGATGGGGTGGTACCTGAGGACTGGAGGAGGGCAGATGTGATTCCCCTTTACAAAAGTGGGAGCAGGGCAGAAGCAGGAAACTACAGACCTATTAGTTTAACCTCAGTGATAGGGAAAATGATGGAATCACTTCTGAATGAAAGAATTGTTAAGTACCTAGAGGCCAGAGGGGCACAGGACCCAAGGCAGCATGGATTCACAGTGGGAAGGTCATGCCAGATGAATCTAATAGATTTCTTTGACTGGGTGACCAAAGTAGTAGATCAGGGAGGGGCTGTGGACATGGCCTACCTAGACTTTAGCAAGGCATTTGACACAGTCCCACACAAAAGATTAATATACAAGTTAGCCAACCTGGGAGTACGTCCCAAGATAATAGCCTGGGTAAAGCATTGGCTGGAGAATAGGACACAGAGGGTAATAGTAAATGGAGTCCACTCTGAAGAAACGGGGTTACTAGTGGGGTACCACAGGGTTCAGTATTAGAACTGGTCCTCTTCAATGTCTTTATAAGTGACATTGCAGAGGGACTGGAAGGAAAAGCATGCTTCTTTGCAGATGACACAAAGATCTGCAACAGAGTTGATGCACAAGGTGGGGTGGAAAGGATGAGAAGGGACTTGGCAAGATTAGAGGAATGGTCAAATGTATGCCAGCTTAGATTCAATGCTAAGAAGTGCAAGGTAATGTTCCTGGGAAACAAAAAACCAGGGGAAGAGTACACAATGGGTGGTGAGATACTAACAACAACAAAAATGGAAAGGGACCTGGGGGTAGTCATATCAGATGACTTAAATGTGGGCAAGCAATGAGAGAGGGCAGTAAGGAGGGCTGGGGGGATACTGGGATGCATAGGGAGAGGCATCACCAATAGAAAACAGGAAGTTGTTATCCCTCTGTACAGACAGCTGGTGTGACCCCATCTGAGTACTGCATGCAGTTCTGGAGACCCAATCTCCTAGGACATAGACAGGATGGAAGCTGTCCAGAGGAGGGCAACTAAAATGATGCAGGGTCTGCACCAGAAGACATATGAAGAGAGACTAAAGGAGCTTAATATGTATAGCCTCAAGAAAAGGAGGGAGAAGGGGACATGATAGAGACATTCAAGTACCTCAGGGAATCAACAAAGTCCAAGAGGGTAGCATCTTTCAAAAAGAGGTGTGCAAGAACAAGGGGGCACAATTTGAAGATGGGGGGGCGGCTCAGAGGTAATGTAAGGAAGTATTTTTTTCACAGAGAGTGTTGTGAATGCATGGAACGGCCTTCCGGAGGAGGTTGTGGAGACAAAAACAATGGCTGAATTCAAGCATGCATGTGACAGTCATAAGGCAATTCTAGGGGTTGGGGGTAGAAAGAAGTAGGCTGCTGGTTAACTAGGATCTGCAGCTTATCCATTAGGTAGGGAAGTGTGCAGACTGGGTGGGCCAAGCTGTCCTTATCTGAAGTCAAATTCTATGTTTCTATGTTTCAATGTTGTTCTCTAGCTCCCACAATAGACATGGTCAGGTCATGTCAGACTAATCTAATTGATTTCTTTGACTGGGTGACCAAAGTAATAGACCAGGGAGGGGCTGTGGATATGGCCTACCTAGACTTTAGCAAGGCATTTGACACAGTCTCACACAAAAGATTAATAATCAAGTTAGCCAGCCTGGGAGTGGGTCCCAGGGTGGTAGCCTGGGTAGCGAACTGGCTGCACAACAGGACACAGAAGGTAATAGTGAATGGAACACATTCAAGAAAGGGGTTACTAGTGGAGTACCTCAGGGCTCAGTATTGGGTCCAATCCTTTAACATCTTTACAAGTGACATTGCAGAGGGTCTGAAGGGAAAGGTATGCCTCTTTGCAGATGACACAAAGATCTGTAACAGAGTTGATACACAAAAGGGGGTAGAAAAGATGAGAAGGGACTTGGCAAGGTTGGAGGAATGGTCAGACATATGGAAGCTTAGATTCAATGCAAAGAAGTGCAAAGTAATGCACTTGGGAAACAAAAACCCAGGAGAAGAGTACACAATAGCAGGGGAGGTACTAACAACAACAAAAATGGAAAGGGACCTGGGAGTAGTCATATCAGATGACCTAAAGGTGGGTAATCAATGTGAAAAGTCAGTAAGGAGAGTCAGGGGGACACTGGGATGCATAGGAAAGGGCATCACAAGTAGAAAAAGGGAAGTGGTTATCCCTCTATACAGACAGTTGGTGAGACCCCATCTGGAGTACTGTGTGCAGTTTTGGAGACCTCATCTACGCAAGGACATAGACAGGATGGAAGCAGTCCAGAGGAGGGCAACTAAAATGGTGCAGGGTCTACATCAGAAACCATATGAAGAGAGACTGAGAGAGCTTAATATGTATACCCTTGATGAAAGGAGGGACGGGGGACATGATAGAAATGTTCAAGTACCTCAAGGGAATCAACAAAGTCCAGGAGGGTAGCATCTTTCAGAAAAAGAGATGTGTAAGAACAAGGGGGCATAGTTTAAAGATAGAGGGGGACAGCTCAGGGGTAATGTGAGGAAATTCTTTTTCATGGAGAGAGTGGTGGATACATGGAACAGCCTTCCTGAGGAGGTCGTTGGGTCTAAAACAGTGGGGGAATTCAAACATGCATGGGACAGACACAAAGCAATTATAGTGGGGGTTGCAGGAAGTAGGCTGTTGGTTAACTAGAATCTGCAGCTTATCCAGTAGGTAGGGAAATGGGCAGACTGGGTGGGCCTAGTGGTCCTTATCTGCCGTCAAAGTCTATGTTTCTATGTTTCTATGTTTCTATTATAGTTACTACCCTCTTAACATTACAAATAAGGTTTGGACAACTTTGGAACAAATCTCTCACGTTACATACTTAGGGTAGGGGTAACAGTTGACAGTGCTTTGACTTATGGCCACCACATAGACAATACAGCTAAGGCAGTTAATAGGCACATAGGTCTTCTATACAGGCATAAAAATAGTCTGACCATGGAGGCTCTTACTTTATCCATCCTTAGTTCAGTGGTATCATTAATAGACTAAGGTCTAATAATCTATGGCTTGGCAACTGACACGGCATGCCACATGATTATAGTGGCACTAAACAAAGCCTACCACCTTGCAACTGGTTTGGCAAGATTCACACATACATCTGACTTGTATGTTAAGACAGACTGGCTCCAATCTGAAGGAAGGCTCAAATTCCAAACCTTCCTGATGGCTGAAAAAATAGGTCTTTGCCTGGTGCCCCTTGGGGTACAGAAGCTCTTCACCCACATGATAATAAGCGCTGCACTAGAAGTGCTGATAGCATGGTTTTCAAATTCCCATGCTGTCGTACCTCTGAGGGACAGACAGCTTCTCCCATCGAGCTCCATACTGGCTTAACTCCTTACCCCTGCACATTTCATCCACAGCCATGTTAGGCCCCTTCAAACAAAAGCTAAAGAACCATCTTGTTACAAATTTCAGCTGTGACTGCTTTCACTAATCCCTTCACTCTTACAGGGGCTTGCTACTGTATGCTCTCCTCCCAGGGCAACCCTTAGATGGGACAAGGTTTTTCTACTGTTGGTTGCTAACTTCCTTGGCCTTCCAAAGCAATATTCCCCTAGTTATCCACTCCTCTAATATATCTCCCTACAATCCTCCCTTTATCATCCCCCAATTTTCATCCCTAAAGTTGTCTGCCACATGGACCTGTTTCCACAACTTGTAAATATATCCTATTCCCCCTACCCCCTATGATGAAGCCTCTTCTGCTGATGTATTCACCCTCCTCTATATAAGACTTCCAATCTATTATGTATGATTTAGTCTGTCTTACCTACTTTTACCTTTACTACCCCTCACTCTCATGCTTGTAATTGTATTTTTATATACATTGTACAATGCCAGCTTGATGTCTTGTTACCTTACTTGCTTAAGTTTAACATTGTATGTATTGTTTATTTGGTATTTAATTAATTCTGCTTAACAGTAATCACTTGTGTTTACACTGTCTAACTCAGATGTGGAACCTATGTAATGATCTTGTTCTCAAAAGGTGTCAATCTGAGATCACAATAACTAAATAAATAAATAAAAGATGTATTCCAAATTGCCAATATATTAGACCTAGGGAACACAAAATTTAAAGTGGGATACTTTTGTGACATGTAGATGGACAGGATGTGACTATGTAAATGTGATGTTTGGCACTGTGTGAATCAAACAGAGTAGAGGCTGATACTAGTTTGGTGTTTTGGTTACTTTGCCTCATGTTTAGAATGGATGTACCACTCTGATCACTTGGGTACAGTGCACTGAGAGACTTGGAGGTTGGGACTATCAGTGGAGCCTTGATGGTATGAAATACTGGGCTCAGCAGATCCCCATTCTTTTTGAATTATGAGACATCGATTTGACTTCCTTTGCACTTCTGCAGTCATATTTCTCCAAGGGAAATGGCCAAGGGGAAGGTGAACAATCCCCTCTGTCATGGGATGGAAGGCTAGCAAAGTTCTCAGTGCTCACTGGGGACATCAAGCATTTGAAGATGGGTGAATGTAACCCTCTTTGGGAGTTACAGTAGTGTATTTCTTTAAGAGGTTTGTTACCTCTACAATGATGCCAATTTCCATGCCCTTTGAGGACTGGATCAGCTGAACTGCACTGCACATTCCATAGGGAGGACTCAGAGTTCTCTGCTGGAGAGCAGAGAAGGTTCTGCATGAGTTGGTGGGAGATCACCTGAAACACTGTGCCAGCTCCCACTGAGCTGAAACCCTGTTAGGAGGCAGTATAGTGTAGTGGTTAAGGGCACTGAGCTGCAAACCTGAAGACCTGGGTTTGAATCACATCAGCCCCACTTGCAAACTGTGTGACCCTGAGCAAGTCACTTAACTTCCTTGTTCTAGCAGGTCACACCTGGAAAAAAGCTCCAGCTTATTGTGCCTTTCTTGGTTAAACAATTTCCCCCTCTCCCCCTTCTCAGAGACTGTCATAGGGAAAAACTGATTGTTCTTGGTGGTGGGTGTTGAACAGAGCCCTCCTTCAAACAGTCCCTTGATACTTATTTAAGAGGAAGAAACATAGTGGGATATTAAATTCACTGATAAGTGAGCCTAATGGACATTAGTCTTTATAGAGCTCTGTATTACCAATGTTACCAATGTTAAAGGGGGTGCCCCTCTCCAAATGGAGGAAAACTCATGTTTTTGTTTAATTTAGAGGTGCTGTAATAGAGAGAGTGCTGCTAGACTGATTGAAAACTGATGATTTGAGGTGACATTTAAAGTTACTTAAAATGCTCTTTCAGTGACACTCAGCTGTGCCTTGAGCTTTACTCGAGGTGTGAATTGACTGGATGCTAATTTCTGTCAGTAGAAGGATCTCCTTAGTAAAATGTTGCTTGTGCTCTTAGACTGACATTGAATAGAAGTGCCTCCTTTGGGCACCAAATCCATGCCCAGCCTGGGTGCCATTGAAACAAAGTGAAAAGCAAGTTGTGCTGTGTGGGAAAGTGAGCAGATCTCAGACTTTTCCTGTAAGGAATAATGTGGCACCACACTGCTGCCATGTGAGAGGGACTGTGCTGCTAGCAAGGTGACTAGTGAATGTTTTGGACTATCGGATATCCCTGTGAAGTTTGTCCAGCAGTTTTATTTGAAGTTTGTGACCCTCTTCTCAAGGGGATCAGTTCTTGAGTGAGAGTGGGGGAAGACATCTGTGGTACCTCGGATCCCAGGGAATGCTCTTCCCTCCTTGCCCCTAAATTGGAGCCCTTTTGTCACATCCTTCAGATTTGGACTTTGGACTATCTCCTCAGGGGGGTCAGGTCTTGAGGAAGAGTGGGAGGTGCTGTTCAGTGGCACCTCAGAACCCCAGGGGATGGTAGCATCTCCTTTTCCCTTATAAATAATGTTGGACATGCAGAGTTTAAAGTGATACCCCTGTAAATGGAAACATTGTTCCAGGCATGTCAAAGGGTGGTAGCAAAGCCCTACCTACCTAGCTACCCCAGTTGGGCAGGAAGCAATTTAGAGAGTGCAAAGTATCTTGCCAGAAATGCGTGATGCCCTTGGGGTTTCAAACAAAAGTGTAACCTATGCCTTGGTTGAAGAAATTAACTATGTCAGCTGATGATTTGTCATCTTATGTGCTCAAAAGAAAATAAAAGGATCCTTGTTTTTAGGTTTCATTAACCTGAGTGGACCTTCATTTATGTTTGGAGTCTGTGTGGTTGCTAATCACAAGTTTTTGCAGCTTTGACTGGCTTTGTGAGGTGGTGAGGTGCTTCAGAGGTCATCCTCATCCTGGGAGGTCAAGTAAACGCAGGTAATAGTTTGTACACTCCCCTCCCCTTAATTCTATCTTCATACCCCAAGACATGGGGAGAGGTGTTACATTTGTCACAGCAGTAACACTTACCACTAATCTGAAAAACTCATGAGGGGTCTTAACCTGGCCACAATCCACTGGAAAGAACATTTTTTGTTGCTCGCTACTAGAGATGTGCGAAGTTGATAAAATTTGCTCAGCATAATATTTAGCAGATTAGCATGGTTTATTTATTTATTTAATATTCTTTAGGATTTACAACTTTTGAGTCAGAGACTCATTTACAAATGCTCTGCGTCAAAAGACAAAACAGACATACAATATACAGTCACAGCAAATAAAGGGTTACAGGCAGCAATGGCTCACAATGTTACTGGTTCTTTACAATATTAAAGCTAGGTTGTTTTATATAATCAGCAGATAATCAACAGTTTACAGTGGAACACCAGTGTATAGATATGCTAAAGGACGAAACAACTTAGGGTATACTAAGGAGTGGAGAAGCTAACATATTCAACAAGCATGTGTTGCCAACAGCAGCATTGTCAAGAGGTTAACTTTAGTATTCAGGGATAGTAGCCCTGCAGAGTAGGTAATTAACTGCAGCAAGTAGCACCATTATGGGGCCAAGAGTGGCATAGTGCAATGCAAAGGATATAGTATGGCCCGACAGCAACTGGCAATGTCATTAACATGGTGAGAAAATACCATAGTTGCTGGAGCTGCGCCACCCGATGGGTGCTCAGAGGTGGGGTGAAAATGGTAGGTTCCTAAACTAGGTGGTGCATTGACAGCACCGTGAGGCAAGTATATGTTCTTTGAGAGCTATCTTGAAGGGATATAACTTGTAGATGCAGGAGACATCAGATGGGAGTTCATTGTACCAGACTGGAGCTCTGTAAAGGAAGGATTTTTGGGCTAATGAGGTTTTGACCATCGGTATATTCCACACCTGCTTGTTGAGGGTGCGGGTGTTCACTTAGGTGTGGGGGGATTGGAGAGAGGCAGACACCCCAAGGGGGATTAGCCCCAGGTGAATCTTTTTAGTGAGGAGACATGTTTGATAGCATAGTCTTTCATCCAGGGTGGGGAAGTTTGCCAGGGTATATGTATGGGTACGCTTATCTGCCCCAGAGAGGAGTCTACACACTTTGTTGATGGCCAGATGGATTTTGTTCAGATCCATGGAATCAGTGGCTGAGTAGACTGTGAGCCCATAATCAATTAGAGAGAGAGGACAGAGGAGGTGATGGCCAGGTTGAGGGCTTCTGGTGTTAGTTTTTGTGCCTATACAGTAATCCTATATGGGCGTTTATGGCTGTGGATAGATTGTTAATGTGTGAGTGGTATGAGAGGCAGGAGTCAATGGTTAGGCCCAGGTATTTATAAGTAGTGACCTGCTCTAGTGGAAGGAGAGAGTGGGAGAGGATTGTTAGTTGCGCATCTTTGGACTTGTTCTGACGATGGGCAAAGAGCATGGTCTTTGTCTTTTTTATGTTGACCATCAGTCTATGGTCTATGAACCAGTTCTTGATCTGGTTAAATGTATGTTGGAGGGAGGACTGCAGAACACTGGTATCTGAGTGTGAGGCAAAGAGAACTGCGTCATCTGCACACAAGAGTAGTTTGTGAGAGCAGAACTTGGGGAGGGCATTCAGGTAGATGCTGAATAACAGAGGGCCGAGAATGGAGCCCTGAGGGACCCCAGAGCAGACTGGTAGAGTGATTGAGAGGGTGCTGTTTACTTTGACATATTGTGATCTATCTGTAAGGTAGCTGGTAAACCAAGCTATGGGTCCTTTCGACAGACCTATGTGGTGGAGTGTGCTTAGGAGTAGGGGGTGGGAGACAGTGTCAAAAGCCTTTGACAGGTCTACGTAAACAGCTCCAGCAATGTGTTTTTTTTCCAGGGCTGAGTAAAGGAAGTTAGAGAACTCAGTGAGGGCTGTGGTTGTACTGTGTCTGGATCTGAAACCATGTTGCTCTTTGCACAGTAGGTTGTTAGTATGCAGGTGTTCGGTGAGCTGTGTAGCTATAATCTTTTCTAGGGCTTTTGGGGGGGAGGATGGAGATGGGCAGATAATTGTTGGGGGACATGCTATCACCACATTTCAGTATAGGGGTGATAGTGGCCATCTTTCAGCCTGTTGGGAACTGTCCCAGGTATAGTGAGAGGTTAATGAAGTCAGTCAATGGGGAGAGTACTGAGTCTAGCACTAGATGAAGGATCCCCATATCAAAAGAATCCTTGCAGTAGCAAGAGCCACTGAGGGCGTTAGCAAGCAAAAGTCTAGCCTCATTCATAGTGATTACCCTGAAGTGGAAGGGGGGATACTGAAGATTGGGGGGCAGGATTTCCAGAATGGGGTCAAAGAAGTTGTTCGAGAGTACTGCACTGAGGTCAGAGAAGGACGAGTTGAGGCAGTCGGCGATGGCCAGTGGGTCGGTGGTGGGGATATTGTTTAAGGTAAGTAGGGAGGATGGGAAAAGCTGAGATTTTCCATTGATTTCCTTGATATTGTCCCAAAATAACTGAACATTCCACCAGGAGGAGGCAAGGTTTTTTTTGTAGTGGTCAGATTTGGTCTGCTTTATTCCCCAAGGGCATTTGTTACAAGCCACTTTACAGGTCTGCCTGTCAGCCTGTGAGCCAGAGGTGACTGCTTTATGCCAGAGTTCATCTCTATGCTTCAGTTGATGGAGCAATTCAGGTGTGATCCAGGTGGCATGATGCTTCCTGGTCTGCACTTCTGAGAGAGGTGCATAGATATTGCATACTTTTTTAAAGGAGCAGGTAAAGTAATCAAGGGCTTCATCTATGGAGGCAGCCTGTGAGATAGGGGACCAGTCTCAGAGGGTTAGGTATTTCCTAAGTTTAGTGAGGCCTCCAGACTGGAGATGGCACCAAGCTGACTTGAGTGGTTCAGGTTTCCATTGAAAACAAGACCAGGAAAATAATATGGGAGGGTGATCACTTAGGGAGTCTGGAAGAACCACCAGGTTAGCGATTCTATGGGGACGGTTTGTAAGGAGAAGATCGATCAAGGTGCTGGAGCCCTTAGTGGAGTTCATCCTGGTTGGTTGTTTGATGAGCTGGGTCAGATCTAAAGCAGCAAATGTATCCTTGATCTGGGATGCCAAACTGGCAAGCCAGTTCACATTAAAATCACCAACTATTATGTGTTCTGTTTTGGAGGGGAGCTGGAGATGTAGTTGTATGGCAGGAGCTTGGTTTCTCAGGGGTACACAAGCTACCATAATAGTTAGAGGGGCTCTGGATGGATCAGGGGTGAGTTTCATGGATAAGGCTTGGACACCATGGTCTAGAGTGGGTGTTGAAAGTGCATGGCAAATCAAGGAGTCTCCGACATACACTGCACACCACCCACCATGATTGCCCACTCTGTCATTCCTGTGTAGGGTAAGGCCTGGGAAGGTGACCATTGAGTCAGGTGTCCTTTTGGAGAGCCAGGTTTCAGAGAGGGCTAGGACATCAGGCTGATGCTGCAGCATCCAGCATTGAAGGTCTTCGGTCTTACTGAGTAAACTGCAGATATTCATTGCAGCTATCCTGATCCCATGGTGCGTGCAGCTCGGGCTGGGCATCACAGGACCTGGGTTGGGGTATGTAACAGGGGGTCCTGTTGTGAAGTATAACCAATCACTTAAAGATGCAATAACCCCCCCCCCCATTATTTCTTCTCACTCTGTCCTATCCTCTATTATATTTCAATATCTATCTTATACTTTCTTGTCAGGGTGGTCAACCTGGCAATCTTCTATCTATCCTTTACTGTCCCTTTTTTTTCTTTTTCTGTCAGTACTTAATTGCACCTTGTTAAAATAAAAACAATACATATATATTGAAAAGCTATGCTCAGCAAACCTTCAGTGGCTACTGGGAGAAGCAGTCCAACAAGCTCAGTTTCCCAAAACAAATGTCAAGAAGGAGCTGTTTCATTTGTAAACAAAAGAGCCTCTAAACAGCAGAGGGCTGAGTTGTGAAACAAGTATCTGCTGCAACTTCAGCTAGTAAGTTAAGAAGCAGTGGCTGTAAAACTAAGGGAAACTGGAACAAAAAAAAGATATTGTACTAAAATAAACTGTTACCTGAGTGCCCATGTTAGTTGCAGAGGTCCTTCTATAGGGCAGGCAACTCATGAAATGGCAGCTTATATGGTCTCAAGGAGGAGTGATGTCAGAAGGGGGAGGAGCTAAGCTAATGCTCTGACATCATAGTCTTATAATTAAGTCTATATTTTTGTTCTAAGACCTTGTGAAGAAATAAATGCTTATTTGGGTAAACCCTCAAAGTGCTAGAATGATACTAGTTGGTTTAATATATACATAAGCTTGAAAATGCCATTGTTCATCTTAATTAAGGTATCACATGATTGATGAGGTCACCCTGTGGCATTATAAAAGGTTACTCTAGGAGAAACAAAAGAGAGATAGGTGGTCAGTAAGGTTCTGGACAAGGAGAGAGAAGCTTCTAAGAAGTAATTATGCAAGTTTCCACATTGTTTGAGAGAAGGGAAAGAACTCAGGAATTCTGTAGAGTAATTTTTTTTGCAAGAATTATCTCCTGATGTTTGAAGAGGTGTGACGGATTAACACCATTTATTTTTCCTTTCTGTATATATTAAATTTAGTATTTTTATTTATTTATGTTTTTCTTCTTCTTGAATAAAATGATAAATGCAGACATATGCATTTTTTATGCATCCTATCTGGTTGTATGATCTGTTTATTGGGACCCACACTACCACAGCTGGTGTCAGAAGTGGGATTCCAACCTCTGGGGTGTCAGAAGGTACTCCAGAGGGGGTGTTGCGCTGAAAATACCCTAGCAGATGCAACAACCAGAACAAGTGGAGTTGGATGCATTACATCTGACCAGGTCTGTCAGATTGAAGATCGGTGTCCAGTTGTTACCAGGGGTTGAACCTGCTACCAGACAAAGAAAGATGGAAGAAGGAGCCACAGCTGCGGCTGGTAATCCAAAGAAGGAGGAAAGCCAGATGACCCCAGCACCGGAGGATCCAAGTGAACTACTGAAATGGCTTTGTTTACGCCAACTTGAGAAGGAGCACCAGAGAGAAGAAGACTAGAGACAGAGGGATGAAGACCGGAGGATACAGGCTGAAGAGAGACAGAGACAAGACAAAAAATGGACGGCAACCTTAAAAGCTATCCAGGACATGACCCAGGGGCAGATGGAGAGATCTGTTCCTAGAGACATTAAATTAACTAAGCTGACAGAGGTGGATGATATTGAGGCCTATTTGACAACTTTCGAGAGGGTGGCCCAAACCTGCAACTGGCCCGGAGACCAATGGGTGATTCGTTTGGTCCCATACCTCTCAGGACGGGCACAACTAGTCTACAGCCAGCTAAGTGGAGCTGATAGCTCAAATTATGACAGAGTTAAAGAAGAAATTCTTCGCAGATATAATATCAGCACGGAGACATACAGGCAACGATTTCGGTCTCAGAAAATGGCAAGCTTTGATACCCCAAGAGAAACCTATGCCCATTTGAAGGACTATTGTGGAAAATGGCTACAACCCACCACCAATACTGTAGACCAAATCATGGAACTGATAATAATTGAACAATTCATCCAGATATTACCTGTGGAAGTGCAATTATGGGTAAAAGAACATAAACCCAAGACAGCCGAAGACACCATTAAGTTGGCAGAAGATTACCTAGCAGCAAGAAGCACCTGAGCCAGAGGTAACCAGGGCAATCCAGGACCATCTAATGCTCTGGTAAGACCACCTTTTAATGCTTCTACTAAGCAGAGACAGTTCTATCGAAGGGAGAGCGGTGGGAGAGTTCCATATGCAGAAATAATATGCCATGGTTGTCTTGGAAAAGGGCATATTGTAAGGAACTGCCCAAATAAAAGATCTGATTTAGCACATCTTGCCCTAGCAAATTTTTGGGTATGTGACCTCTGTGGGTATTGGGGAACAACAGACTTTGGGTTTGCTAGACTCAGTCAGTATACAAACTTTGATCAGGGCTGATCTAGCACTGAATATGCCCCAGAGTGATTCAAGTACTACTGTGCGGTGTGTACATGGAGACATACCCCGATACCCTACAGCATGTCTTAATATAACTGTAAATACAGAAAGCCATGACATGTTGGTAGGCCTTGTTCCATGACTCCCAGTACCTGTCATTGTTGGGCAAGAATTTCCTCATTTTGACCTTTTAATGCAGCAGCAGAAGACTTCTACAGGAACTGTTAATGTGGTTACTAGGTCCCAGGCCAAAACACAAGACTTACAGGAGGTCTTTCCTTTTGATAATGGTTATTTTGAGACTGTCAGTAAGGACAAAAAATCCAAGAAGACTAGGCGAAGAGAAAAATGACTTGGAATGAAAATCATCAGGCTAAAGGTCAACTTAATATCCCAGAGACTCTAGTGCAAGATATTGTACAGGACCAAAATGCGATGAATCTTTAACATCTTTATTTTACAGGTGGACAAGGTTGGACATCCTGGACAATCTTGATTTATTATCAAAAATAATATCCTGTATAGAGTTGTTGTAGAGCCTGGTACAAATGAGGAACTTGAACAGTTAGTGCTACTCAGTAAATATAGGGAACAAATAATGCACTTGGCATATGATATTCCCATGGCTGGTCATGAAGGTAGAGACTGGACAGTACAACGTATTCTATCTCGATTCAGTTGGCCAGGGGTCCACCAGGATGTTGTGGCCTATTGTAGGTCCTGTCCCCAGTGCCAATTGGTTGCCAAGGGAGGGAAGAAAGATACGGTGCCCCTACAACCTATACCATATGTAACTACTCCATTTGACAGGGTGGCAATGGATGTGGTGGGACCCTTATTAAAAAGTTCTAAGGGGAATCAGTATATTTTAGTCATTTGTGACTACACAACCAGGTACCCAGAAGCAATACCAATGAGGATGGTTACTGCCCCTCGTATTGCAGAAGAACTGGCAAAAGTCTTCAGCAGGATGGGAATACCCAAGGTTATCCTGACAGACCATGGTAGTAATTTTTCCTCCATCATGCTGCAAGAACTATATATATTGCTAGGGGTATCTGCTGTTAGAACATCCCCATACCATCCCCAAACTGATGGGTTAGTGGAAAGATTTAACAAGACAATGAAATGTATGCTTCAGAAGTATGTGCAGGAGGAAGGCCGGGACTGGGATAAGTTTTTGCCCTATTTGCTGTTTGCCTATAGAGAGGTGCCTCAGGCTACTACAGGGTTATCCCCCTTTACCATGTTATATGGGCGTAACCCTAGGGGTCCCTTAGATGTGGTAAAGGAGCATTGGGAACAGGGGTCTAATGTAGCATGCAAAAATATACTTGAATACATGACTGCATTGAGGAAAAGGCTAGTGAAATATGTGACTATAGCCCATCAAAATGTTGACCAGAAACAACTCAAATAGAAAGAACATTATGATATGGGCTTAAAGCATAAAGGATTTGAACCTGGGGAAAAAGTGTTGTTATTATTACCATCCACTGAAAATAAACCGCTCATGCGTTGGCAAGGACCATATGTGATCTTACACCAGGTAGGCAAGGTAAACTATGCCATTGAGATGCCAGGGCATAGACCGGTAAAATGAATTTACCATGCCAATCTGCTGAGAAAATGGGTAGAAAAAACAGAAACCCCAGTGTTGCATATCCAGACCGATCCTGATAGAGCAGAGCTAGATATAGTATATGACAGGATTGATAAATCTGTTACTGACACTAAAGTGCATATCAATCCTGACTTAAACCCTGCACAGAGATTAGAGATTGATCATCTCTTGAGTATTTCCATCGTACATTCACAAAGAATCCAGGGAGAGCCAAAGGCGTAGTCCATGAGATCAGAGTTACCCAAACCAAACCAATTCATCAGAAGCCATATAGATTACCAGAAAAGATCAGGCCAGAAGTAGTGGCTGAGATAAAACAAATGGAACAAGCAGGAGTGATAGTTTCTTCATGCAGTCCTTGTTCCTCTCCATTAGTGGCCGTGCATAAAAAGGAAGGGGGCATCAGGTTATGCTTAGATTTTAGGAAAATTAATGAAGTATCTGAGTTTGATGGCTATCCAATGCCACACAACGATGATCTCCTAGATCAGACTGGGTCTGCAAGATACATAAGCACCTTAGATTTAACAAAAGGGTATTGGCAGATTCCATTGGCCCCAAAAACCCAAGAATTAACTGCCTTCTGTACCCCTCTTGGTCTATATCAGTTCACTACGATGCCGTCCGGCTTACATGGAGCCCCGGCTACCTTTCAACGGTACATGGATCATATCTTGAGACCTCACAAGGGCTATAGTGCTGCTTATTTGGACGATGTGGTCATCTATAGCCCCGACTGGGAGACTCATCTATTACAGCTTAGTGCTGTGATACAAAGCATCCAGGATGCTGGAATGACCATTAACCCATCCAAATGTGCTATAGCTAAGACAGAAACACGCTATCTGGGGTTCATTATTGGACATGGGAGGATTAAGCCAGAAGTAGATAAAATTGAAGCTGCGGCTAACAGTCCCCTACCCATGACAAAGCGCCATGTCAGGTCTTTCCTTGGTCTGGCAAGTTATTATAGACGCTTCATCCCGGATTTTTCCACCATTGCTACTCCTCTCACAGATCTGACCAAAAACCATTTTCCCAATAAAGTAAAGTGGAGTCCCGCCTGTGATGAGGCATTTAACAAAATCAAGGCCATCCTATGCTCAGTCTGCAGTTATGTAGCCCTGATTTCACTAAACCATTTGAATTACAGACGGATGCTCCTGACACAGGCATAGGGGCAGTATTGACCCAGCATAGCCAGAGAGAGGAACACCCCATCTTATACCTCAGCAGGAAATTACATGAAAGAGAGAGAAGATATTCTACAGTGGAGAAAGAATGTCTGGCCAGCAAGTGGGCAGTAGAAGCCCTGAGATATTATCTTTGGGGAAATCAGTTTACAATTATAACAGATCATTATCCCTTATGCTGGCTAAATTTGATGAAAGATAAAAATGCCCGTATTTTAAGGTGGTATTTATCATTACAACCTTATAAGTTTACTGTACGACATAGAGCTGGTTCTCAGCATCAGAACGCTGATTTTTTATCATGCTTTGGTGCTGATCCAGCAAGTAACTCTGTTCCAGGTATAGATAATAGAATTGTATGTGTATCACAAGGTGCCAAGATGGCACAACCTCAGGGAAAAGTATGACTTGTAAACAGTATTGTCCGATTTGGAGTAGTGTTTTGAATACTGTTTATCCTTAAGAGTCCCTGGGGGGAAATTCTGGAGTGGGTGGGTGGGCGGAAGTTCCAACCCTTCACAGGGTGAGGGGTTTCAGTCAACACAACAAACGTTATGTTGCCTTATTGTGGTGGGAGGAGTGTAACAGGGGGTCCTGTTGTGAAATATAACCAATCACTTAAAGATGCAATAACCCTTCCCCCATTATTTCTTTTCACTCTATCCTATCCTCTATTATATTTCAATATCTATCCTATACTTTCTTGTCAGGGTGGCCAACCTGGCAATCTTCTATCTATCCTTTACTGTCCCTTTTTTTTCTTTTTCTGTCAGTACTTAATTGCATCTTGTTAAAATAAAAACAATACATATGTATTGAAAAGCTATGCTCAGCAAACCTTCAGTGGCTACTGGGAGAAGCAGTCCAACAAGCTCAGTTTCCCAAAACAAATGTCAAGAAGCAGCTGTTTCATTTGTAAACAAAAGAGCCTCTAAACAGCAGAAGGCTGAGTTATGAAACAAGTATCTGCTGCAACTTCAGCTAGTAAGTTAAGAAGCAGTGGCTGTAAAACTAAGGGAAACTGGAACAAAAAAAAAGGTATTGCACTAAAATAAACTGTTACTTGAGTGCCCATGTTAGTTGCAGAGGTCCTTCTGTAGGGCAGGCAACTCATGAAATGGCAGCTTATATGGTCTCAAGGAGGAGTGATGTCGGAAGGGGAGGAGCTAAGCTAATGATCTGACATCATAGTCTTATAATTAAGTCTATATTTTTGTTCTAAGACCTTGTGAAGAAATAAATGCTTATTTGGGTAAACCCTCAAAGTGCTAGAATGACACTAGTTGGTTTAATATATATATATATATATATATATATTAGAGGCAAAAAACTCAGTTTAATGCATTAGTTAGGGTTGTTCCACAGTGACAAAAGTGAGGAAATTCGCTGTTAGGGTTGAAAACTCTAACTCCGAATTCACCCCACCAGCATCACACACACACATTCAAGTATGGGGGAGGACCAAGTCAACACAACCAATGACAGACATCCAGCAGCAGGTGACAGAAATAACAAACAATTGTCTAAATGTACTACGAGACATCCCCACCCACCTGACCAAGTACTGCATGCTCAGTGGAGATCAACAGCAAAACTGAGGCCATGTACACCAAACGTACACATCCCTGATTGCAGCTGCACACAACGTACCACACTTAGTAGTTGCATGGCCTTACCTACCGATGCCCCACACCACACCACAACTGGTACTGTGCCATTATTCAATATAAATGCTGAAGGTGCATGATGACAGTTGTAGAAAGGTTTTAACACTAGTGAGTATACATTAATTAAGAGAAGCACGTAAATTAACTACAAGACACTAGCATGCTCAAGATAAAAGTAGTGATACATTTAGTAGGTGATGTACATAGTAGTACATTTACTGCAATGGTTTACTCGACATAGAGAGGCTGATGTAAACGTATGAAAAAGCATTGCCTGTTCAACGCTATGAAATTCGTACTGCCAGTATCACATGCATTCTTACTGATGAAGGTGTACTGCTGATGTACATACATAGACCTTCAGTGTGTTTCAATACTAAAGATGCAGTAAGTATTCTTTGTAAGAAACATTGTAATTGCATGGATCAGGCCAAGCAACTTCTAAATATCATAGTACTACTGAGCCAACAATGATGTACCTGTATCGGAGATGTATATAGGATAGATTTTCCTGTAGGCACTTACTGAGTATGTTGTACCTGATAAAGACAATCTCATTGCAACTGTGATGACTAACTTATTCAAATAGTAATACATTTACTATTGTTGCAATGAGTGATCTATGCCACTTATGGACACAGTGTGATTTTTTTTAACAGTCGTTTCATACTCAGGCTGTATGCCTACTGTTTGGGTTTGCCACACTTCTGTCACTGATGCTATCAAAGTGATAACTATGTTAATTGTGGTACAACAGGAATCAAGTAGGTATGGTGTAGATATAAACAGAATGTCTTTTAGTATTGATTTAACTCACAATGTGGTAAGTGTACTAGGACAGCAGGGGTTATCCTCTATCACTGACTCTGTCAGTTATAATCACACTAAGGTTTCGATGACTGTAATGATCAAGTTACACTGTTCATCTTCATGAGTTCATATTCACAGCCATTCTCCAATAACTAGACAGTGTATGGTGTAACTGGGTGGGACACTGTGTTGCAAAGCTGCTGCAGTGCCTAGCAGAGGGAGAGTATCTACTCATAAAGACAATTAAGCAATAAGGCATGACCAACAGTTATGTTAAATGGTCTGTTAATCACCCTGTAGGGGTTTAATGTTGAATGAGGCATAGCCGAGTGCCACATGTCGCTAGACAGTGATAAACTGACCATTAACATGATACCTGGGAGTGGCTTATTGCTATCATAATAAAACTGTTTTTTAAACAACATTAAGCCATGTTCATCATATGGTTAGGCTCTACATGTATGTTAATAAAAACTAAACATAAGGCTGTTACAATGTTTACAGTCAATTAGAAAGCTGCATTTCTCAAACCCTTGTTATAATCAGAGATATTATACCTGTACAACTCCTTGGTTTTGCTGAACTCTATTGCTCAGGTGGCCCACCACATGTGGTGTGGTCTGGTGTGGGGCATCGGTAGTAAGGCCATGCAACTACTAAGTGTGGTATGCTGTGCAGCTGCAATCAGGGATGTGTACGTTTGTGTACATGGCCTCAGTTTTGTTGTTGATCTCCACTGAGCATGCAGTACCTGGTCAGTTGGGTGGGGATGTCTCGTAGTACATTTAGACAATTGTTTGTTATTTCTGTCACCTGCTGCTGGATGTCTGTCATTGGTTGTGTTGACTTGGTCCTCCCCATACTTGAATGTGTGTGTGTGTGTGTGTGTCTGTGTGTGTGTGGTGCTGGGGTGACTGGAGTTAGGGTTTTCAACCCTAACAGTGAATTTCCTCACTTTTGTCGCAGTGTAACAACCCTAACTAATGCATTAAACTGAGTTTTTTGCCTCTAATATATATATATATATATATAAGCTTGAAAATACCATTGTTCATCTTAATTAAGGTATCACATGATTGATGAAGTCACCCTGTGGCATTATTAAAGGTTCCTCTAGGAGAAACAAAAGAGAGATAGGTGGTCAGTAAGGTTCTGGACAAGGAGAGAGAAGGTTCTAAGAAGTAATTGTGCAAGTTTCCACATTGTTTGAGAGAAGGGAAAGAACTCAGGAATTCTGCAGAGTAATTTTTTTTTGCAAGAATTATCTCCTGATGTTTGAAGAGGTGTGACGGATTAACACCATTTATTTTTCCTTTCTGTATATATTAAATTTAGTATTTTTATTTATTTTATTTATTTTTTCTTCTTCTTGAATAAAATGATAAATGCAGACATATGCATTTTTTCTGCATCCTATCTGGTTGTATGATCTGTTTATTGGGACCCACACTACCACAGGGTACATAGTACCTGAAATAAGCAGGAGGAAGGCAAGGACTCTGAGTAGAGCAAGGGGTCGTTGCCTACGTGTCAGTGAGATCTGTCGCCTGGTAGTGGAGCGAATAGTACGTGGGATGGTCAGAGTGACAAATGTTGGATACGCTAGAAAAGTGATCCAGCAAGGTGATGTGTGCTGGTGTATTACTCCTGGAAGATATGTTGGGGGGTTGTGAAGGATGGCTGACAGGCCATGATAGGGAGGGTGGCAGTCAATGGTGGCTTGTAAAGGTAGAAGGTGTGGGGGTGGCCCTCAGGATGGGGGCAAGGGGGATCAAGAAAGAGGATAGAGAGATCAATCAGGAGGAATCTGGGCATACAGTGTGAGAAGGGGTGGCCAGTTAGCAGTATCAATGGGGCAGTGGCCAAGGGGTGGTGTAAGTGCGGTACATCAACACACATCATTGTGGAGGTCTCCGTGGCTCAGTGATATGGTGACAGACTCTAGTGCAGAAGGTACCAGGTTCCAATCCTGGTTGGGGGTACTGCTCAGAGAGCCAGAGGTGACTTGGGAACTGAGTCACTGGGAAGCCCTTTGGTGGGCTGAAGTGGCAAAAACCAGGAGTGTGGCAGCGACTCCTGGTGGTGGTTAGAGGAATGACACTGCAAGGGGGGGCAGTGAGAGGCTGGGACTGGGGAGGGAGGAGAAATGGGAGGTCCGAGGGGTAGAGCTTATTTGCACTGAAGGTTAGGGTAGCATAGATGAGGTTAGCCTAGGGAGTAGTAGAGGGGCTGGGAGATAGGGAGAGACAATAGTATAGAGAGGAATGGGAGGGATAGAAGGTATGGGAGTCAGGAGTATGGATGTCCCTCTAGTGGCCGAGTCCTATAACCTGCTAATGGGAAACTTGGGAGTTAGAAAACTGTTGGCAGGAAGTCATGTAATCAGGGAGATACTTAAATTAAGGGTCGAGCTTGGGTGGGAGGGTGGCTGGGGCAGGTGGAGCAGTTGACACACAGCGTCGACAGGCTAACACCCCCAGGAAACAAGCTGTACAGGAGACAATGAATTATTACCTCTTCAGGCCGATGCTGTGTTCCCCTTGCTGGCTGTGCGCTCTCCTGAGCTCCAGAGTGGTTTGTGTGCTTGGGGAGTAGAAGGCAGGCCTATAAGGAAGGTAACAAAAGAGGTCAATTACTTAGGATGCAGCAGGAAGCCTGCCAGCCCTACTGCGCATGTGCAAGAACTTAAAGAATATGTTGAGACAGGGTCCCGACCACGCATGCGCAGAAGGATGGGGGTCCACAAACTTTTCCGAAGGACGAAGTGGAACTTCACAGTTCAGTGGCAAATTCCAGCCCAGGCACTCTCAGATTCTTCTGCCCCTCAGGCACTCCTGCTCAAGAAGTGTCACGTTTTTTGGCCAGAATTGCAGCCACCACCCACTGCCCTCCACAGCTCTTCAGATCCCTTCCAGCCCGGACACTCTCAGGTATTTTCTCAGCTACTAGCATTTCGATTCCAGGACTTTTTTGCACCGCAAACCCGATTGGCCCAGCAGTCCATGTCCAGGCTCCTGATTGGACTGCCCAACTGCTGGCCTCTGCCGATTGGTGCGCTCTGAAATCCGGCCCTAAGACACTCTGCTCACTTTCCACTCTAAGTCTGTACCTCCTATTCTGCTTTACTGGATGTAGTTTTAACTGTGCAATGTGTTCTGCTTAGTTGCTGACCTAGAACACTGTTTTTAGTGTACCTATGTAACTCAGGAATATCATATGTATTTGTTTAAACCTGCTTTACACTTGTTTAGCCTGCCTACAGTCTGCTACCCATTAACCAAACTGCTGTAACTGTTCTCTTTTTTTCATTGATTCTTGGCATCTTCACTGTACCACGCTCCTTGGACCCTGCCCCAACCTATCTAGCTTGCTGCCTCTCCATTGTGGTCCGATCCACCCTGTGGTAAAGGCTACCTTCCCCGCCACTCACACACACATATATACACACACACACACACACACACACACACACTCTTCTCTTGGTATCTCTGCCTCGCTGAATTCCCAGCTTCCCTGCCAAGCATCTCCCCCTATTTAGCGCTCTCTGTTCTTAGCTCACTAATCCTTGACTAATCCCTGCACTGCCATATATTTCTGTCTACCCCCCACCTCGCTGCTGACAGTCTGCCATCAGCCTCCTCCCACCCACAGTTTTCAACAGCTATAACTAACTCACTTTCTTCTTGTTCCCCTCCAGATTCTTCCGCCCCTCCGGGCACTCTGACTCAAGAAGTGGTGCTGTTTTTGGCCAGAATTGCAGAAGCCTCCCTCTGCCCTCCACAGTTCTTTGGATCCCCTCCAGCCTGGACACTGTTAGATATATCCTCAGCTACTAGCATTCAGATTCCAGTCCTTTTCCATGCCACAAACCCAATTCACCGAGCAGTTCAGTTCACGGCTCCTGATTGGACCGCCTAACTGCTGGCCTCTGCCGATTGGTACGCTCTGAAACCCGGCCCTAGACACTCTGCTCACTTTCCACTCGAAATCTGTACCTCCTATTCTGCTTTACTGGAGGTATTTTCAACCCACTCGCCCTCCTCCACCCCCACCCCCACACTCTATTAAATACTCTTTCTCCACCTGAATCCCCGTCCCCCCACACTTCCTTGTTAAACTCGGCCCCCCTTAAAGCTGTCCTACATATCCCTATTCTCAGACCTTGTACAGTACTGTAATCACTCTACAACCCGCATGCACATATAAGAAATACACAGCATTTTGCTACCGCTGCACTCAACAGTACTCTACAAACATCACTCTAACCTAACCTTGCTGTACAACTACTGACACTGCTCTTTAGGTTATCTGGTCTCCTCGCCTGGCCTGTTGCCCCTCTCATAATGAAGTCCCTTTGTATTCCCCTCATGGCTGCTACACTCCTAGGCACCCTAATAATCATGGACTGCTGTGCCCAGGTACTCTCCAAGGATCAATCTGACCTAAAGCACTTCACTGTAACCTCGCATCCGCACATCCCCTTTCCCCCACTGATGAGGTGGGACAGGTGCTTGTGCAGTCACTTCACAATTGCCTTCCTATCCAAATTGTTTCTCACTAATTACCATGCCTGCCACCTCCCTGTCACCTGGTCGACAGTTCCTGCAACTTCTGCTGCTCTCCCTATTTCTCCTGGAAGGGGATATTGAACCCAACCCAGGCCCCTTAAATTTACCTATCACCTCTATCTGCAGCTTCTGGACCTGCCCCTCCGGACTAAAAATTACCCATATAAACATACATAGTCTCCCTGCTAAATACCCTGACCTTGAGGCATGGGGTTCCCTCCACAAGCGGCGCATCCTTTGCCTAACAGAGACCAGGCTGAAGCAGCAGCACTCAGACTCCCTGTTCCAACTTGCTGGTTATACCCTGCTGCGCAGAGACAGACCCGGGAAAAAGAAAGGAGGAGGTGCTGCAATATATGTAAAGGAACCTCTCTCTGCCTCATCCATTCTCTGTTCTGACAATGATTCAACCAGTGACTGGATCATTGCAGAGTTGACGCTGGGATCTACCAGGAAACTCTACCTGGATTGTTGTTACAACCCCCTGCAGGGGGGTGTAGCAGGTCTTTAAAGCCTACTTACTGGATACAAGTCTCTCTCTCCTACCAGGGATACTGTCATTCTGACCTCAATCTCAACTGGCTGGGTGCCCATGAATCTGAATGTGCCAGCTTGTTTAAGATGCACAACCTGACTCAAGTCATTACCTTCCCCACGCGACTCAACACTCGGACCTCCACCCACTCCCTAATCAACTGGGTAATTACTAATAGGGAGGCGAGAATCACTCTGTCAGGCACGCTATCCAACTCCCTGAGTGATCACTCCCCTACCTATGCCATCTGGTCCACCAAGGCCTCCCGCCACCCCCCCCCAAGTACCTGTCCTTTTGCAACTTTAATCACTTCGACTTGTCCATCCTCCTCAAGGATATTAAGGCTGTCAATTGGTGTGATCTATATGCCTTTACAGATACCAACACTGCTGTGGCACACTTCACTAACTCCCTCCTAGACATCCAGAACTGTAACTTCCCCATCACTACTAGGAGAGTCAGAGAAGGGTGCACAAGCTGCAAAACCCCAGAACTCCTCACTGTCATGAAGGAGAGGGACCATAAATGGGTTGCCTATAAATCTGACTACTCCCTGGTCCTGTGGCATGAATACTGTTACCTGCGCAATTAATGCAAAACTTGGAAAGATCTCTGATAGGGAACTATCACCTCAAGACACAGAGGGACAGTTTCAGCAATCCAAGGAAATTCTGGGTCTTCATAAAGTCCCTGCTCCATCCCGGCACCAACAGCCCTAACCTACGCTTAAATTCCCCCACTAGTCTACTGATTTGCCTCTCGGATGTGGCTAGAGTGCTTAACTATCAATTCACTGACCTGTTGGCCCTTCTTAGCAAACTACCTTCCAGTAACCCCCCCTTCCTCCTGGGTCCTCCACCTCCTCCACCTCCTCCACCTCCCGTCTCCCCACCCACACTGCTAGCCTGTCCTCCAGCCCTGGCGCTAGCTCTAATCCCAGTCCCTCTCCAGCCCTGGTGCTAGCTCTAATCCCAGTCCCTCTCCTTGCCTTCCCCACTCCTCCATCACCCACTTCCCTTCCTACTTTAAGACAATCTCCACCAGGGACACAGAGAAGCTGCTTTGGGACCTACCACATTGGAACAGCCCTTGCACTGATGGTCTGTCCCCACGCTTTCTAGAACTTGTCTCCTCGGTCATCTCCAAACCACTTACCTTCATATTTAATCTCACTCTCTCCACCTTCTCCATACCCAATTCCTGGAAGATTGCCATGGCGGTCCCTATTTTCAAAGCTGGCAACCCTCACTCGCCCAACAAGTACCAGCCAATATCTATCCTCCCCCACCTGAGTAAACTCCTTGAAAAGGTCATCCACTACTAGCTATCTGAATACCTCACCTCACACAACCTCCTATGTGCCCAACAACATGGCTTCCGAAAGTATCAAAGCACAACAACAGCCTTGGCTGTCTTCACCAACCACATCCTCTCTAATATGGATCATGGCTGTGCCAGTGGTACCCTCTTTTTTGACTTATCTAAAGCATTCGATCTTGTCAACCACACCCTCCTCCTCTTTAAATTGCAATCAATTAGCTGAGGTCACTAAATGTTTTCAGTGTTATCTCTTTAACCACTCCCAATCAGTATCCATCAGCTCAGTCTCTTCTCCAACCATGCCAGTCACCACCGGGGTCTTCCAAGGGTCCATCCTGGGCCCCCTACTCTTTTCCATCTTCATTAACACCTTCCCCTCCAACTGCCTCAAATGTAATATGCTCCTCTACACTAATGACCTTGTCATCTTTCATAGTGACGAGTCTCTCCTTCATATATCTACTGCCCTCACCCAGAACTACAGTGCTGCCTAAAGCTGGTTCACTTCAAATCTACTGCTGGTAAATGCAAAAAAGACCAAGGAAATGCTATTTGCATCTAAATCACTCTTTGCTAAATACCATGCCAACAACTCTTCTCTCCAAATTCTCTTACCCGATGGCCCTGCTCTCTAAAATGCCTTCACCTTTAAATACCTGTGGGTTACACTCGACCACTCTCTCTCCTTCACTGACCATGTTGACCTTGTTATCTGCAGGATTAACCAGAAAGTAGGTGCTGCCTATCATTTAAAACCCTATCTGTCCAATGATGCTTGCCTGGCCATAGTCAGGGGAAATATACTCCCCTTACTGGACTAATGCTCCCCTATATATTGTCATGTCTCTGACACTCTAAGGGCTAGACTATCATCTGCCTACAATAGTGCTTGTTATTTCATGCTGTCTTCCCCATTCTCCACACATTACTATGACCTCTACATCTCCATCGGCTAGCTCCCCCTACAGGGTCATTTCAAATTTACCCTAGGCTGCTTTGTAGATACTATCATCAGAAATGGTGCTGCCTCTCCTCTCTCCAACCTCTGCAAGCCCCGTACTTCATCTAGGTGCCTTCAACCTCTGCTGACCCTCCCATTGAGGTATCACAAACCATGACCAAAATGGTTGGGAATGCCATATCAGTAGCAGTGCCCACCTTTTGGAATGGGCTTCCTGCCCCCCTCAGATCTTTTAACACCCATCTCCCCTTTAAGTGCCACCTTAAATCCTGGTTACTAACAAATCACAGCTGCAAATGCCCACCTAGATAGCTGCCCCAGCCACCTGATGCTTCACTCCCTTTCCCTCCCTCCCTCCCTGCTCCCCAGATGGTTCCATCTAGCTTGCCCTACTGCATCCAGTGGGGGCGTAGGACCTTCATGGTCTGTTTAATCCAAGGCATATTTGTGCAAGCTGATACTACTCCTTCTATGTTTAACCCTCCTATCCCTTCACCTCCCACCCACCCCCCTGCCTCTCCCCTTCCTTGGGTATCCTCTTACCCCATCCAGGGGTGACTGCTCTGCCTATCTGTTGGTCCACGTACCAAGTTGGACACTCTCTTTAACTCCTTCTGCCACTTTGCTATCGACTCCCCTTCCCGTTCCCACCACTGTGAACTCTATCAATCTCTAATCTTCCTTCCACTATCTCACAGATGTATCTCTCACTGTACCAAACTAACCTCCAGATTCTGGTTCGGGGGCTCCCCTCCTATCTCTCATCCTTTCTCTACACTATCTCTACACTCCACCTCCCCCCACCCACTTTCTCAGATCAAATGATGTCCACACCTGGACGGTCCCTCGCCTCTCCACCCTCATTAGTCAGACTGGTTTTGCCCATCATTTCCCTAAAATCTGGAATTCCCTCCCCCCTGAAATACGTTTTGCCTTCTCCAACTACTCCCTTACCTCTGCCCTACACAGCTACCTTTCCCTCAGCTGTTCCTGCTTTAACCCACCTTAATACCTATCCTCAGTTTCTGCTTTCCTACCATGACCCCTCCTGGCAGGGTTCTCAACATCCTGAAGGGGGAAATCAGGAAATGGCTACCCCTTTTCCTCATATTCAGTTCTTGCCTCTCTCCCCTCTCTTCTCCTCCTGCCCTTCTGGGTCACCAGTGTGCACAGCCTAACCCCATCCTTTTTACTCCAACAGCACTTGCGTAGTACCTCGAGTCTGCTCCTGGTACACGCATGCACTATAAATGGTTCTATCACATTATTACTATTTTGTACGTTCATATGTTCTTTTGTATGATTTTGGACATGCAATTTACCCAATGTTCCACTACTGTTTATTGTACAATACCTTGTGTTCCAACTGTTGCACAATCTTACAATGTTGTATTGTTTGTACTACCCACATACTATTGTAACTGATCATTCTTCACAACCCTATGTAACCCCTCACCCCAGGTCGCATCGTGAGACGAGCAACTTGTTGTTCAGTATGCCCTCCTGATGAAACATTTTGATAAATAAATGAAAATATTAAAAGTAGCTCTACTTTCATTATTTCAGATATGAAAAAAGTACTAAATAATCATACTCAAACTGTAGAAAGAATGGTATCATACAAATCAGGGGATAAGAAGCAATGCTAAAAAGAATAAAAACTATAAGTCAACATTTCTGTTGCCATCATGCACTGCTGCTTTAATTTCAAATTAACAACCTCAGCCTTCTCCTCCTACTAATATCATCAGGTGCTCAAGTCAGCTAGGATCATACACAGGCATAAACCACATGATCAACCACTTCCACACAGGAAAATTAGTTTCCAATAACACCAAGGCAAGGTCACCCACTCACACAAATGCGAGTCACAAAACTGCCTCCTCTACCTTCTCTGTACTCCTCTTGCCTGCTTCAGCTGGTTTCTCCTCATAGCAAGTATGAAACAGCATGGGCAACCACTTACACCACCATAGTGATTCACCCGGAAAATGACTTTCAAATAACACCAAGGCACAGGCTGCCCACTCCCACAAATGCAGGACACAGAACCGTCTCCTCTACCTCCTCTGTGCTCCTCTTGCCTGCTTCAGCTGGTTTCTCCTCATAGCAAGTATGAAACAGCATGGGCAACCACTTACACCACCATAGTGATTCACCCGGAAAATGACTTTCAAATAACACCAAGGCACAGGCTGCCCACTCCCACAAATGCAGGACACAGAACCATCTCCTCTACCTCCTCTGTGCTCCTCTTGCCTGCTTCAGCTGGGTCCACCTCAGTCACAAAAATTATCATACAGCATGATGCTACACCATTGCAAGCTACAGTATTAAGGAAGCAAGATCTCATGCGGAACCACACCTCAAGGCTTGTGTTTGTGATCTGTGATGGTAAGACACCTGCACCATTATTTAGGGATCGTATCCACCATACGTATGGCCCTTGTTGCTGCATCACTTCTATCAGCATACCAGAGGGAGAAAGTCACTCCATGTTACTTAATGTGCATTGAAATGTTTTCATGTCATTTCTTCTCCTTGCAGGTTTCGCTGGTTCTCCATATTCATGGACAATGCAACATACAGCATTGCACTGCCAGCAGCAGTACTGTGATGGTAAGTATCTTTATTATTTAATTTCCCTTTCCCTTTCCTTTCCTTTCCTTTCCTTTTCCTTTCCTTTCCTTTCCTCTGATTTTTTAACAGGTGATATGTGGTGTAAGTACTGTAGTAGTATGATGTAGAGTCCTCCAGACTCAAAGATTGGTACACACTGCAGCTAGGCCAGTACTGCAGTGGGTAAAGATGTAAGTACTTTCACTCAAAAAAATATTTGCTTGTCTTCACAGGTGCTGTCTATGATGTGCATGAAATGGTGCGTCACGAGATCCTGCAGACAACAATCCATCTCCATCTTCTATGTTCAGTGACTAGTATACTGCAGACACATTCTGCAAAGTACTTGAAAATTATAACAACAGCAACAGAAACAATTTACTATTATATCCAGCATACATTGCAATGAAAAACAAACAAAACTGTGTCCACAACAAATTAAAAAACAATTACCTTACAAAACACAATACCATGGACTCGGAGCAATCTTAATGTCGCTTATGTTGCCTGGTGGTCAGTCATTCATCAGCTGGCAAACCAAGCCCACCATAACAAATAAAGAGGCACATCAAATACCTGCAAGGAAGCAAAGCAGACACAGTGTTTTGCAATTTCTGTATAAATGCCAAAGAAGTAAATTCCCTCCTCACCAAAAAAAAAATAAATAAATAAATACTTACCTTTGTGGTTGGCAAATGAGGTGAATTCCAAACTCAGCGTTGTAGCTTTCAATCAGTAGGATGCCATCATCTCTCATACCTTCATGGAACAGCAGTACAAACACATTACACTTCAGGTAGTAACAATAACAAACCCCCTTTACAATGAAAAGAGAGAGGAAAAAAATACTTACTCATGCAGTATGTGTGATAATACATCCAAGATTCAATAACTGGCAAGAGTATGCCTATCAGCAACCACAGCAGCAGCAGGTGGTGGTGGTGGTGGGATGGCAGGCCAAAAAATCATACATTCCAAATTATGTCTACCTTTTCTTGAAATTTTCTCATTTGTTTCTTCCCCAGCTTCTCTGGCATCTGCAATAGCAGTATTTGGCAGCAGGAAGGCAGTTTCTTTCTGTGGACCCAACTTTACATTTTTGGCCTAGTGGTCAAGGTGGAGTGGTAGCCTGGCGGGCCCCAAAATCATAAATTTCATAATTATGTTTAACTTCTCTGGCAGTTTTCACATGTGGGTTACATCGCCTTCTCTGGCATGTGCAGCAACAGTATTTGACAGAAGGAAAGCAGTTTCTCTCTGGGGACACAACTTTACATTTTTGGCCTAGTGGTCAAGGTGAGGTGGTAGCCTGGCTGGCCCCAAAATCATAAATTCCATAATTATATTTAACTTCTCTGGCAGTTTTCACATGTGGGTTACATCGCCTTCTCTGGCATGTGCAGCAACAGTATTTGACAGAAGGAAAGCAGTTTCTCTCTGGAGACACAACTTTACATGTTTTGCCTAATGGTGGTTGGGTGGAAGGTCAAAAAATCATGATTTCCATAACTATATTTAACTTCTCTTGCCATTTTCACATGTGGTTTTCACCACCTTCTCTGGTGTGTGTAGCAACAGTATTTGACAGAAGGAAAGCAGTTTCTCTCTGGGCACAACTTTACATTTTTGGCCTAGTGGTGGTGGTGGTGGTGGTGGGGTGGCAGCCTGGCGGGCCACAACATCATAAGTTCAAGATTTATGTTTAACTTCTCTTGCAATTTTCCCATGTACATTTTACCAACTTCTCAGGCCTATTGCACAGCATGGCAACTAGCAGCAGAAAGGCAGTTTTCAACTGGGTAGGGACACAACTTAACATTTCTGGCAAGCGCAGAAAACATGTTAAGCACTATAAACTGATTTATGTTTAACTTCTCAGGAGAATAGCTCATGTTTGTGTTATGGTTTTGTACTTCTTTGGGCCGTTGGTGTTGGCACACAACCACCACTCATATACCATGACATAGCATCAGGAAAAATTTTTTTCATGGGGCCAATACTTGACGTTTGTGGATAGCAGGAGGACAAATGAATCAGTAACACAAAAAAAATTCAGGAAAGTGGTCCATGTGTACAGAACATAATAGGGCAGGGCAGGGTCATCAGGGCAAGGGAAATGCTGAAGTCTACACGAAAGAAAAACTCAGGGAGTGACCAAGAAAAAGGATGGAATGAAAAAGGGACCATAACATATAACAACAACACAAAACGTTTAGAAAGCAATATTTTACAGAACTAAAAAACAGAACAGAGTGGAACAAGACAGAAAGTTTTTTTTTTTTTTTTACTTTTTATCACCTTTTATATTTTTTTTGTGTTTTTTTTTGGGGGGGGGCAATTCTGAACAGAGTATGTAAACAATAAACCAAAAAAATAAGTTAACATTAAGTTGAACTGTTACTTTGTCACACCACCACTGCCAGTAGCACTGCCAGGTCCACCACTGCCATGCAGCTCTGACAGAATGTTCAAGACCTTTTCCTGGCTGGACATCAGTTTGTCCATACCATCTCTAACTTCCTGCCAGAATTAATTAAAATCATGGCGCAGCTTTTGCACCATGTCCCACAGGACAGCCACCTCTACCTGGGTGACAGGTGCTCTGGGGTTCATTGGTGGTAGGTGCGGTGCATGTGCTGCCACCTGTTGTCCTTCTGGTGATGGCCAGGTATTGCTGCAAGTCAGCCTACCATGCTGATTCACAGCAGCATGATGGCTGACCTCCTGCTGCCTCCCTTCAGATTCCATATCATCCCCATCACCACCACTACTACCATGTGCTGCTGCTACCACCTCACACTCATTCACCTGCCACTCTGCCATGTGGTGAATCTTGAGGTGTGTCCTCTAACCACCGGTCCCCAGGCAGCTGCCTTTCTTCCCATGCTTTACACTATGGCCACAGATCTTACAGAAGATCACAGTGTCATCTGCAGGATTTAGGAAGAAAAACTCCCATACTACAGATCTCTGTGGCAGTGAAGGGGGGGGTACCAGATAATGTTGCAGCGGGGTGCTCTCCATTACCAGTGCCAGTGGTGGTGCTCCTGGTGGTGGCACTGGTAACGCTGGTGGGTCGGGGGAGACGATGGGCTCCTGCTGGCGGATGGAGACTACTGGGTCCTGCTGCTGCTGTTCCTGCTGCTACAAGGGAGCAATGCAACTTCCATCCTCAGCTGGGGGGGCCTCAGTGCCTCCTTTGAATGAATGCCAGTTAAGGTGAATAACTGCCCCACCTTTCTTCCAGCAGTTCTCCTCCCTAACTTGTACCTCCATTATCTTTAAAAAAATGTTTTCTTTACAGAAAAAAATTAAATAAAACAAAGAAAAAGTGAGATAGACGCACACGCATGCACGCACACACACAACTATCTAAACTTACAAAAATATAAGGATTATACACTAAGAAAAGATCTCAGTACAGAAAAATAAAGATAGGAATTAGTTGGAAGTTAGAAACTATCAAACAAAATGCAATTTTTTTTGTCAAAAACAATCTAAATCACTGAACTCTCCTGCTCTGAATGTCTCAATCAGCTCTAACTGCTGAAATGCAACTGAAACATTTACTTCCTGCCTGACTGGAGTTTCCCATGTGACCTGCAGAAAATGAAACATGTGACAAACTCTGTTTTCCTTTTTTTTTTTTGTTGCATTATTTCTCCTGCCTTGCCTCCTCGGCAGGGGTGGTCCTATGGTTCCACTTGTATGGTCGACCTCAGCGGCACCGTACAGTGTGCCATGCCCAAGCTCACCACCTTGTCCTCTCACCTTCCTGGCCACATCGCTCACTCCAAAGCAAAAGACCCTCAGGGAGCCAGGCTTCAGAGGGAGCACCCTGGGAGCATCCAGTGCAGCGCCGGGGGCTGACCATCACAAGCGCTGGAGGATTTCCCCTTGTTCTGGATCCCTCTCAGCGCATGCATGCAATGGCATCAGTGATGCTGCAGTGCATGCGTCTACACACTGCATGTCCGGCATCGGCCCACACCAACCCCACAGCTTTACTCATGGCATGTACTGACCCCTAGCCATTGTCAGGAGCCAGCCTAACTGTGGTTATCCTTCCCCCTCCCCAGAGGAGGAGAGCAGTCCCTGAGAAGCTCAATCCTCCCACCCCCGGCTGACCCTCTGACTCCCGATGTCGCTCCCTACCTCGGGTCGTTGTCATGGCATGAAGTGTGGCATCCAGTGCCTCAACCCTCAGCACCAACAGGCTGGCTACAAACCCTGTTTTTCAATAACGCTGAAGTTCGTAACAAAAGTTGAAGTTAATGTTGATGTTAACTTCAAGGTTAGCTGGGGAAGTTTTGTCATTAGAAGCCAATTTCGCAACTTTTTTAGCTGGGCGAATTTGGCAACTTTGCAGGAAATTCGCTGGCTGAATTAAACTTCGCAACATGTCTACTCACCACAATTTGTCTTCTATAAGAGAAATTGTTAGCAAGCGAGGAGGGTACTCCAATGAGCAGAAGTTATTGGCTATAGTCCCTCACCAGGAGCTTGGGCTAATATCCAATACTGACAACAAAAAGAAGTCTTTGTACACCCCCTTCCCCAATGCACCTAGAAAGTAGTAGCTATCACAGCCCATTGATAAAAATTTTTCCAACAGCTCAAATTAATGTGAACCCCCTATGGTTTCATCCCACCATCTGTAAATAAGAGTAGTATTTTATGTTTTTTGTTTTTTTTTGTCTTTCGCTACTTTCACTGTTATTTGTCTAGTAAATATTTCAAACAATGTTTACCTATGGCATTATACTATATCTGCCATGGAGGTTAGGTTCCTAGCTTAAATCATGCCGTATGTGACAATTTTCAGCAGCAAGGCCCTGAAAAACAGTTTTGTTGTGTAAATTGTGCAAAACATTACAAAGAAAATTCTGGTCTTGAGAACACCATGAAATTTCCAGCCCAAGATAGGCTAGCGTACCACTCTTCCTCATGGACCTCGTGGGCTAGCAGTCACTGCAAAAGGCTTCTCTTGATAGCCTGCAGGAGAAGGAGTTGGGACAGAAATCCAAGGATCTGCTGACATGGCAGGCCTCTCCTGGTGTTCTGCACAAGTGGAAATTAAAAGCCCAGTTCCTACCAGTATAGTGGGCTTCTCCTATTGTCCTGCAGTATCTGGAGCAGAACACCCAGCATCTAGCAGTAGAACATGCCTTTTCTAGTGTCCTCCATAAGCAGTAATGGTAAACCTGGATTCTGTCAGCATGGTGAGCCTCTCCTAGTGTCAAATGAAGGAGTGGGAGTGGAAAACCCAGCATCCCCTGGCTGGCTGAAGTAGTGACTCAGTCACTGAAGGGTGTGGGGGGTGGCTCTAAAACTTGCCCTCACTTGATGAAATAAAAAAAAAAAAAATAAAACAGCAGTTGCTATGGCATCCCTTGTCTGTGTCCTGGACTGCAGATAACCACCAGATCAACACCACCATCACATAGGCAGGCATTGCTTATTTTAGAGTGACAAATGAAGGAGTATCCATGAATCTTGTCTAGCAGCATCAGTAGAGAGTGACAAATGATGCAAAAAAACAAACCTAACTGCCTGGCTGCCCACTAATTTAATAAATTATTTGTTAGATTTTTGTCATTGTATGATATTTATAATATTGTATACAGAGTTTTGTGGGGGGGGGCATCAATAACATGTCTGGCTATGGGATCAAGAAATCTAAGGTTGACTATAGGTGTTCAATGGGAAAATAAACCCTGTTGTTTGCCTTTTCCCACTTACAAATGTTGTTAATTACGGGAGCAGAGTCCTGTATTTCTGTATCCTTATTATGTATCAAATCCTGCTTGATGCAGTGTTTCAGACCCCAACACCAAGCCACTTCCCTTTCATTGCCAGTGGAATCCTGTCAGTCATCATTTTGGACATATAATTATCTCACACTTTACAGACTTTCTTTCGTACTGTCTGGTACTTTGCTCTATTTTAGTTGATTCATTCTCAAAGTACTTTAGATTCTCCCATTGTTGATTCAATAGAAACAGTTATTGCTCTTATGGTGTTTTACAGTAGGACCATGGATACAGGAGATTTAACCTCATATTCTTTTACAGCTGCATAGCATCCATTTCATAGATGTCTAACAAAGGAATCTGGGGAATGAAGAGGTCTATTACTCTGCTGCTAGTACGGTTTAATGAATGTTAGTTGACCCCTGTAGATGGACAGAGCTCTGGCCACTCTCATGCTAAAGAGATTGATACAACATCATGCCTAGCACATAAAATGTGTTCTCTTGGGTAGACTATAAAGTATGGATTTTTTTCAGTTACACTTGTAAGTACAGAGTGACTTTTATACATACTGTGTGTCACAAACACACTCAGCAGGTCAAGCCCTCTGCTCCCACAGGGCCAACCTCAGAGTGCAATAGTGTGAACGGGTAACAGACAGGGTAACCCTCCTTTCCATTTTTGGGTCCGAATCACCTTTAGTCTCATGTTCTGGGGGGATTCAAACTGTGAACCCTATGCTAGCATACCCAATGTACAGGCTCAGATATGTACCCTCTTCGGGGATTTTGGTACAATCTTTCGCTAGGGGCACCCAGTCAGGCTTCCAAAATAAACCCTTTTAACTGTATAAGAGACCTTAGGTATATTCTTACCTTTTTTTACTTAAGCTGAGTAACACCATCAAGCTGTTGAACCATTTTGTCAGACTTAACCCTCTATACGTCACATGCAAAAAGAAGTGGCAGACACCCAGGTAGTCTATGAAATAAAAGGTACTTTACTAAAAGATGATAAAAATATGAAAAAATATAAACACAGAACAATATATCAAAGAGCTCACAATCACATAAAAGAATAAGGGAAAATTGCAAAACATAAACTCATACCACAATACATTTAAACCTTTTCCATCTAATGTATTACCTCTGTAAGTGCCTATAAAGTTAAATCAGAGAGCTGTGTCTCTCTAGTGTCCCAAGATGGTATATAACTGTCCAGACACAAGTATCAGTTTAAACTCTGTGTCTCCAAACCCCTTCTATGAGTCATCTGCCTCCTCATTTTAGAATATACATATCACAAACATGATGTCCTATCAGGAGATATATTAAGTAATGTGATATCAGCAAAAATGCATTTCCCAAATTATAAGTCTTTTATCAGCCAGTTCCTTTGAGGTTATAGCCCTGCAGTCCATCACCTAGGTGTGAAATAGCCAACAGGAATCAGCTAAATGACATTCTGTCTTGTAATAAAATGTATATTTAGTTTCCAGCTTAAAAGCATGAGGTCATAAAAGGACATAAAATGCAATTTCTCAAGGAAGTTAATTACATTACAGAGATCTCCTGGTCAGTTTACCTATCCTGTAGCTTCACTGAAACCAGAGGGTGGGGGGCACCCATGGAAGGCCATGCTATCTTATGTGAGACAATCACATACTATATTTTTTATTACAAACATCATAGAATAATCATAACCAGCTGGCCAAGCATTCAAGTTCAAGTTCAAGCTTATTGCAGGAAAACTCCATTGAGCAAGCTCATTCACAAGGAGGTCATGGAGCATGTATACAGAAAAAGCGTCACATTGGGTCCTCTCTTTATATTCAGGCTGTGGTTCAGCTCCTCCTGAACATGTATCTTATACTCTGCCTCAGTTAATGCAGGCTGCTGAATCAGACATCCTGAATCTGCCTCCAAGTTCTTACTGTGACTTGGCCTTCTCAGGCTGTGATACCCCTGACCGTAATATCAGGAGCCTATCACATTAATTCAGCCTAACCTCAAGCTGGGAGCCCATTGTCCTCACAGGCTTAGCCTTTAAATCTTATTGTAATCCCTTTGGATTGGTCAATAAATGCTAGGCTATACTTGCAACTTCTCCAGGAACTTTGTGTTGGGGGTCCCTACCCTCTGGGAAAAATACTGCTTCTCTCTCTCTCTTTCTCTTGCTCACTCTCTGAGTCATAGCTACTTTTTTAGTTCTTTATCAGTAATAGCCTGTGCCTCATCAAAGAACATCCCCCGTACTTCTCACTCCCAGTGAATTTAAATTATTCCACTTCTCTGGGCTTCACGCAGACTTTATACCATTGTGATGTCCTCTTAATCCATATGGGAATGCTCATTAGATCCAAGGAGCATAATAATTTCCCCTAGTTTGACCTCAGCCTTTAATTGGACCTCAACAGTGTTTTTATTGCTTGCAGCAATCCTTTCATTAGCTGCTTATCAACTAATTTTGGGATATTAGCCTCAGGGCCCTCACTAATTATCTAGGTTTGCAAACCCTCAAATCTTTCACATAATATTCAGTCATTCAGATTCTTACCCCCAAATTCTGGGATTCAGAGACCTGTATATTGTAACAAAAAGCATGGTTCCAAAATAAGAATGCTTTAGCTCAAATTGAGTTACTATATAAACATGAAAAACAGAGGTATGTTTTTACTCTCAGTTAAACAAAAACAAATTACAAAAAAATGAAACAATCATTTGCAAAGTTGTTTCTAACTATTAGCAGAGTACCAGTTTCCTGCCACAGTAACTTAAAAAGGAAGGGGCCAACCCTCATATTAAACACACACTACCACTTGCCTGAATGTCCTACTGAGTCAGATAGACTCTTAGCCCTGCATCTCTGAGTCCATGGATTCCTAGCTCAGGGGAAGTATTATTAATTCATGACATATTATACTTACACCTCCTTTCATACCTGAAGAACAGTGAGGGTGTTGTACTTAACTATACAATTTCCTTACTGGTGAGAGAGAAGAGATTCTGAGAGACACAGCACAAGGAGTTGGGATTTCAGGGAAAAGTAAAGCTTGCCTTGGCCCTAAAGCCTTCCATGTTCAATTTTTAAGTGATCCCCTGACACAATTTCACACTGTTAATGTTCAGCTGGGGCAATTATGTGCATTCAAAGTGAGGCCCATAATTGAGAATTCCAACTTCAGGTAGATTGGTTCCCTAAGACCTGGTCTGAGACCTGTTTCATTGGTGCACCGTTTTTTCTTCTTGCACTTTACACCCTTTTGTGCAGATCTACTATTCCAACACCACTTCACCATGGATCACCAGTCCTGAGAAATTTGGGGTGAAAAGAATGTCAGGGCACTTTGGATTCAAACAAAAACTTCCGAGATCACAGCCGTGTGCATTACTATTGTAATACACCCCCAACCGGACCCCCTTTTTCAATTAGCAGGGCTGCTTCTCTCACACACATGGCACCATCAAGAGGGATGGGGGTTGTCACTACAGTTCGGTTTACTAGTACATCTGTTTCGGAGCCTGCCATCCTCAGACAGGCAAACCAAGTGTGGCAACTACCTGGCTCACACCTGGGGGGACCATTTACCATGGCCATCAACCTGGGTCCCTGGGAGAAAACATTTGTTTACAATAATGCTAGGTTTGTACATCTGGTTAGGGGGACCCAAGTAAATCCAGACACAGTGGACGCAGTAACAGTACTGTCTAAACCAGGTTGGGATTCTAGAGTGTGGCTTTTATTCACATACACAGAGAATAATCACAAAGCAAAGTTGGACCCCCACAGGGCTACTCCTACTGGTAATGCAGATTACTGAGGTGCAGAGCACACACACACACAGCAAACCCCAGGTTCTGAATGGAACAGTGAACACTCTGATTCTGAATGAAACAGCAAACACTCTGGTTCTGAATGAAACAGTAAACACTCTCTGGTTCTGAATGGAGATTGGCACACACGGCCAGAACTGGTACACTTCCCTTGACTAGGTACCCTCAGCCAGTACTAGGAGACTTTTCCATATTTCATGAGGAATTACTGGTGGCACCCTCGACCACCAAAGAGCACATACAGGCTCACAGAAAATCCAAACCCACATCTGGGTAAACAATTCCGACACTGGCCAAATGCACTGAAAGAAAACACAGGTGCCCAAACTGAACCTGGAGAGGTAAACCGGTTGCTCCAGATGGGGAGTATCCCACCTTTTGCTTCCAAATTTATACTCAGCCATTCATCTGGTTAATAACACCCTCACATAAAACTTGTAGATGCTATCTTGAAATGTCTTCTACATTTAACATACTACTTCAACCACCTCTGAGGTGTCATGAAGTTAAATGTTCTGTAATTGGCAATGTCACCTCACTAGACCCCAACTTTAGCAGGCACTTTTAAATCAGACACAAACGAAAAGTGCTATACTTGGCAAGTCTCTCTCTGGACCCCATAGTAGGCAGACACTTTTCAACAGAAAACAGTCTAGGTGTCAGAATCCCTATGACAGAGAAAACTCACCACAGGAATGCAGGTGCCCCAGAGCTTTTCCACACAAAAGTCTCTGGTACTCACAGAACAGATGAATCTCAGGCAGCTTCAATGCAGTCCAGGCTGGATCAGGGGATTGCCCCTGAATCCTGGAATCCCCCCCATCTCTTCTAGGATGGGGCACTGGAAAACCCACTTGAATCGGCTTCCACCACTTCACTCTGTCTTCTATGTTCTTCTTCTAGGGTAAGAACAAACTACCCAAACCACAGCGGTAGCTCTCTGTCAGAGCTAGAAACTGAGGATCTGCCCAGGCTGCAACCTCCTCCTGAAACTCCACTCTACAGACTACTGCACTCTAACTCAGCATTCTAAAGCTATCTCCCTAGCTAGCATTCCAATGTGGCTTATGCTGATGTGACAATTCTATGATTACATCATCCTCCAGCTCAGCTGAGACTGAAACCAGAGAATGACAGTGTGAAATCCATTTAACTGGCATTTCACAAGCTGCCTCTCCCTGCCTACCACTGATTCTAAGTGGGATTCTAGCAACCCCTGGGAACAAGGGGGTTATACTATTAAGCTATTTTGGCTATCATGATTGATGCTTTGCAAGTTTGCAGTTTTACTCATCTGTGACACTGTCTGATCCCAGACCAGTTCAGTTGAGAAAATGAAAAACAGGTCTCAGACCAGTTCTTAGTGGAACAATATTTCTAGACAGAGAATTCTCCACACAAACTGTATCTGCATTTGAGTGGAAATGGGGGGAGGGTGCAGCTTAAGTGGTGGCTATCCCCAGAACAGTACAGCCACAAAAACAGGTAATGCTGCACTCCTTACACAAAGTAAGCACAAGCAAAAATTATATGCACAAAGGATTCATTGACTGAGTGGTAATTTAATTCACAGAGCTTACAGCCAGTCACCATGGAGGAAGCAAAAAAAGCCCCAGTGCTTCACGAGTAAAGGCTTTGTCAATGAGCCACTTGGTTAGATCAAGAATTATGATTGATCTGCAGAACTTAGGGAGGCAGAAACCCCATTACAACTCCTGCAAGTCTATTTTTTGAAATCTATAATGATGTAATTTTCCAAAACATGCACAGATATGGGACAAATTCTTTCAATAAAGGTTTTGTCCTAGGCAGCACTGTACTGCTGCACTTATTCTTGCTCACATTAAAGTCCCTTTTCCTTTATAGTTACTATTTTAACTTCAGACTGACATGGTTCACCAGTTCCACTCTAGGGAAATTCTGACAAAAAAATGGAGGGGATCCTTTCTGGACTCAGACTCATAGTCTCTTGATTGTTGTGCTGTAGACCTTTCCATTACACCATTCAGCTGCACAGCAGGGAAGCTCAGCTCTTTAGCTGCAGAGGTTAAAGCTCTGCCTGGGAGGTAGCCCTATTCATAATGTCTGCCTACAAGGCATTGCTGCCTTGGAGGCAGGGCTGCCCTAGAGGCAACTTTCATTGAAAGAATCTGTTCTTTTCTATGTGACAACACAATTTACCAAACCTTGTGCTAACGTTGTTTTCTGAAAATTAAGACACTACTATTTACCTAGATAATGCAGCCTCCATTTCCTGAAATTTGTGACAACATTGTTTCTTAAAACCTGTGCTGCTATTTTGTAAAGCTGTGACACCTCTTTTTTTCCCAAATTTGCACTCTGCCATTTCATAAAACATATAAACATTTTAAAAAGAAAATTAAGTTTCAACCCCTAATAGTTCCGTTAGTCCTTATCAACGACATGATTTTTCAAAACATATAACTTTAGAATGAGTAGGTCTAGAAGTTTCTACAGGTGGCTGGGAGTGAATATGCCTGAGACCACAAGACTTGGGCAAATGAGCAGTGACCTCAATGGATTGTGCATGGGAGCATGCATAACAGTGTCTCAGAATTCATTGCCCAACCATGCTACCTGGGGACAGGAAAATGGAAGGCTACAGCTGTCAGCTGAGAGAGTGATGCCTCACCTTGCCTTTCACATCCAGTGCTGTATGTCTCCTGCCTGGGCCAGGATCTTCCTCTCCTAGCTATCACCTCAGCAATGGGCTGACTGGAGGAAGTGGGGAGTAGACATGGAGCATAAGACAACACTGCCCCAGAAGACAAGCCAGTGAGAACGACCCTAAGGTGTGCCCTGGGTGGACCAATAGTTTGAGTGAATGAGGTTGGGCGGCCTAGGAATGATCGCAGGTGGAGCTGCTGTGTGGCTAACATAGGATCAAATTGGTGGGGAAGACAGCAAAAATAGAACTTAAAATAAAAAAAAAGATAGAGTTGGTACACAAAGCATATCATCAATTTACAAAAAACTGTATCAATAAGACAGATTCTGAATGACTTGACTCCAAGAATTCACATAAAAATTAGGTTTCTAGCCCGTAGCGTTCCTAAGTTAGACTTCTCATAAGATACAGGGCTGTAGTTTCAAAACATATGATGTACATGCAGTTCCTAAATTTGGGTGTAGCCTGTTTCATGTCAAATGTGCCAAAATGTTTCTTGACGATTTTCAAATGTCAGTCCTACGTTCACGAGGACTGTGGGTGGGAGGCGGGAGGTGAGTACTAGAAGGTGTACAGGTGGAAGCGGTATAAACTTTAAAATGGTCATGGATGTGGGAGTGGGTGGAACTATTTTGTGCAGTGTATAGGAGGTGAGTATTCTTTATAAAGTAGAACAGAAACATATGTTTTCACAAACAACATGCTGCTTTGCCTGGGGAAAGATAAACATTGTTGTACTTCACCAACACTTTCACCAATGAAGTACCACTCTTCAGAGTCTTCACCAGTTGAAGGTGGGTACTTTGCCAGGGGAAAACTACTGTACATGAATTGTGGCCCCATCAAAGTGAAGTCATGGAAATTTGCAAAGTACTTTACAAAATAAATGTTCTCAGCTTCACATATCTCAGTATTTTTGGTTGTTATACAGAAGATCAGCTGAAATTTTTGAAATCCTGACCTCCATTTCAAGGTGATCCCACAGGTTAGATTCTGCACCGTACTATTTTTACTTTTGTTTTTAACTCTCCAATATGATGTGAAATGAGGTTAGAGATGCAGCAAAGTTAGACTTCAGCTGTGAAAATGGTGTGCAGTCAGCAGAGGGGTCATTTTGGTGTCAAGGTTGGGGGGCACAACCTGACTGTCAACCAGCCTCGAATCGTGAGGGCTATGCTACCACCAAAAAGTAAATCATCTATGGAAAAATACCATTATTTCTATCAACATACTTTTGAAAGCTAATACATACAGGGAAAGCACTGAAGACACTGCAGGAGACCATACACTGACTGGAACAACCCTCCTCTCACCTCCTCCGCCGGCCGCCAAATGGAAAGACATGGAGCATGCATCGAATGTACAGTACAGGTTGCATGTCCTTCCCCTGTATTGTACAGGGATGGTGGACTGTGTACTGTACAGGGTGCATGGTCCCTGTACAGTACACAGGCCACACACAAAGTTGTGAATGAAAGCGTACACTACACTCTGAAGGCCCGTTGGTCGACAGTGTCTACCAATTAGAGTACAGGTGCACAGTATGTTGGCATTTACTGATAGCACTGTCATTGGGAAGCCATGGAAGCATGCGGTTGGGTTGTGCTGCCCTCCGGCTTCATGGCCATACTGGGACAGGAGGAGTGGGGTGGGTTGTGGGTTCCTCAGTAGGTAGAGGGTCCACTAGACCACCAGAGAAGTCTGGGGGTATGTTTTTAATTTAAGATCGGGGCTGGGAAGAAGGCCACTAAACTACCAGGGAATTTTGGACATTAATTCATGATCGGACGGGGTTCGGGGAAGGGAGGGGGCCTATGGAATTTCAGATATTATTTCTTGTTTGGATGGGGTTCGGGGAAAGGAGGGGACGACTAGACTACCAGAGAGATAGTGTGCTGTTTCAGCACATTCTGCCGGGTGCATCCCTGCCTGAGACATGCAAATGGGGCTATAATGACATGCAAATGGCTCCATTTTTGCCTTGTATGCATAATGGCCCCATTTGCATGTTTGGGTCTGAATATCTGGAATTTGCGCATGACGTTCCTTCAAGATGCGCTGCACAGCCCCTGTCCAGGTATTTAGACCTGACAGGTGGATGCACCAGCACATGGTCAGTGGACCCCATTTATGCCACACACATTTTTTGATACAGTCAGATGGGATACGCCATTTCGAATTTCATTTGAATATATAAATTTTGTACTGCAGCACAACTCAGTTGCACAAAGCAACCACTTGCACCCTTTCTGGGTGCAATTTGAATATCCTGGCCTATAATAATTAAAACTAAACACTACCTACCCTTGCCTTCTTACACACTAGAGCTAAGTTAGCTCAAGTTGAGAAGCTAATTGTGCTGTTTTGCTGTGCTGGTGATCACTGGTAGAGCCACTGGCCCACTTCAGTCCAGGCACACTACACTACAGGAAGAGAGAATGCCTAGCAGATTGCAGCAGGCTTCTTTTCCCAGGCACTCCCTGTCCCTGACTGGCTCCAAATGAAATGGCCAATATAGTGTGTGTGTCCCCTGCCAGCTCAGAATCACCCTGACTGTGCAGACTGGAATTCCCTTCCACCACCCCCTCCTCTGTTTATTGCAGCAGTTTTGTGCATAGTTCCCCCCCCACATAAGTATTGCTGTTGCTGACCCCCCAGTCACTACTCACCCCCACCCATGACCCACCACTGCAGCATCACCAGTAACCAGACTCAGTCCTACCAGTTACTGTAGTTGTTGCTTGCAGACAATGCCTCTAATTAGTCCGCTGTCCTCTCCTCCCTGTTCCAAACTTTTTCAGCCTCTGAGTTCAGGCAGACTGTTCCACTGGCTCACTCAGTGCAACTCAACGCTCCGACTGACTGACCCAAGTTCAGTCACTCACAGCAGGCGGGGCCCACCCCGCCACACCACTAAATCCCCTTACTGTTCATGATAGAACTATCACAGCAGATGTGGAAATGGCTACCTTTATTAAATACTTTTTTCAAATTTATGGTATGAAATCTTATAGCACTCAAGCAGCTGCACTCTTAACAGAGGAGCCAATACAGTTTGACTTATAGGAAATAAAACAGCGTATTCAGATGCTGAAACCAAATACATCCCCAGGCCCAGATAGAATTTCAGCCAATATGTTGCAAATAATGATTGACTATATCACTCTCCCACTAAAAATTCTATTTGAGCAATCAATAAGAACTGGAGAGATGCCCGGTGATTGGAAAATGGCCCATGTAGGTCCCATCTATAAGAAAGGGGGATAAAACAAATTTGAAGAATTACAGACCTATTAGTCTGACCTGTCTTGTGTGTAAGATAATGGAGGGGCTGGTTAGGGATATATTATTCTCCTCAATTGATCTAATAGATCCTGAACAGCATGGTTTCAAAATGGTAGGAGCTGCACTACAAATTTGTTGTGCATCTATGAAAATGTGAGTAAATTCTTGGACAGTGGGGTCCCATGTAATGTGATTTTCTTGGATTTTAGTAGAGCCTTTGATTTTACACTACATGGTGCCATAATAGATAAATTAAAATTATTAAAGGCTAATCCCCATATGGTACACTGGATAGAAGAGTGGTTTATGGATAGGAAGCAGAGGGTTCAGATAAATGGACACCAATCTGATATCGGTATGGTGACAAGTGGGATTCCACAGGGTTCTGTGTTGGGGCCTGCACTGTTTCAGATATTTATTTCTGATTTAACAGATAGACTGAATGGTTGGGCAACAAAATATGTGGATGACACAAAAATAGGTGGGCGTTGTAGCTCTCTGGAGGAGGTTAAATATATTCAACAGGATTTGGATAGTGTCTCTGACTGGGTTATTAAATAGGGTATGTCCTTTAACATGGAAAAGTGTAAGGTTATGCATTTGGGAAAGCATAACAGAAGAACAATCTACACATTATGTGGACATAGGGCTGGATATTCAGACTGCACCAGGCAGAAGCACAAGCCTAGGTGCAGCGCAACTGGGCTGCACCAGGGCATGGACCAAGTGATATTCAGTGGTGCTGCGCCATGGCACAGCACCATTGAATATGGCACTGAGGGTGCACGCAATGCACACAGCGCAGTGGCACTGTACCAGCGCAAGTGGCAGAACGGGAGCAGGGTGATGCGCCATCGCAAGTGCAGTTGCACTAGGTGCATCATCTGCGATATTCAGCACTGGGCATGCAAATGAGGCCATTATGCATGCAAGGTGCAAATGGGACAATTTGCATGTCATTATGGCCCCATTTGCATGTGGTGCTCTGATCCCTGGTGACTTGCGCCTTGCACCCTGCCAGGCTGCAGGCATCGGGGATCAACACCCTGCAGTTCCATGGCAATCCCCCGCTCATGGACGCCCGATCACGGGCATAAGTAAAAGTAAATTCCCTGGTGGTCCAGTGGAAACCTCCTCATTGCCCGATCGTGGATGGAAATAGCACTAGATACCTGATGGTCAGTGGTACCCCCCCCACCCACCCACTGGGGTCCCCCGCCATAGCACCCCCATCATTGGTGGGCGGCAGCACCCACCGCATGCTGCCTGGCTGCCCGCCGAATGACAGCATACAGTACAGCCTGTCGCCTTTATTGGTTCATCGTGCGGATGAATGTATGTAGACCATACTATATTGACACAGGCCTGATATGAAGGAATGTGTGCATTCACATATCGAGTTTATGTAGTGTGGTATGGTCTGCACTCCCATTAGTCCATGCAGTGGACCAATAGGTGGTACAGACCATACTGTACGCTATCATTTGGCGGGTGGTCTGGTGGCATGCAAGTGGTGCTGCTGCCGGCCGATGACGGTTGGGGGGTGCTTGCTGGGTGGCAGGGGAACTCAGTGGGAGGGTGGGAAGGGGATACCACTGGACCACCAGGCTATCTAGTGCTATTTCCACTCACGATCGGCTGATGGGAGGGTTTCCACTGGACCACCAGGGAATTTACTTTTACTTATGCTCACGATTGGAAGATGGGGGAGTGTTTCCACTGGACCACCAGGGAATTTACTTTTACTTATGCCCATGATCGGGCAATGGGGGGGTTCCAATGGACCACCAGAGAGGCTTTTAATACAGTTGCCCATGATCAGGTGATGAGGTGGGGGGGGACAATGCTCCCAGGGCAGGGGGCTTGTGGACAGTGTTCTGGGTGGGCGGGTGGCCACCCACGGCTGGCAGTTGCTGTGTTGCACCCTGCAATATGGCAGCTCACCTATGGGTGGCCAGGACTTGTTCCTGGTTTTACCAGGCTCATCTTTGCACCCCTGAATGGCGCAGGTGGAGTTGTGCCAGCATATGCACTGAGACATCCCGGGCTGAATATCGGGATGTGCATATCATGCATGGGCATGCCCTCCCGCACTTGTGCCACATACGTACCGATGCGCCCCAGTACATCCGGGTTGCGCATCGCAACTTACCCCTTTGAATATCGCACCGGGGAGCATTGGTGGGTTGTGCATGGCACATCCCTGTTGCACCATGCACAACCCTTTTGAATATCCAGCTCATAGTCTACACTGTTGCTCATCTGAGAAGGACCTGGGTTATTATGTATCAGATAATCTAGACACTTTTGAACATACTCAGCAAGCAATTAAAAAATGTAATAATATTATCTGGGCAAACAAAAGAAATATAAATAGTAGGGAAAGTAATATAATGATTCCTTTATTCCGAGCATATGTTCGTCCACAATTGGAATATGCATCACAAATTTGGTTTCCATCAATAAAACAAGAAAGACAAAAATTAGAACAGGTATAGAGGACATTTACTAAAAGCATTGTAGGAATGGGAGGTTTCGATTATCAAGAGAGATTACAAAAGCTGAATCTAATGTCCATAGAAACGAGAAGGATTAGAGCAGATCTTCTCTTTATGTACAATACTATGCAGGATTACAGATTGTTGAGCGATCTCGGGTTCACATTTAAACAAGATAGATGTAGTACTAGAGGACACCCATTACAGTTACAAGATCAAAAGTTCCAGACAAATAAGAAAAAATATTTTTATACGAGAGTTGTTAACCCTTGGAATGATCTACCTGAAAAAATAATCATTAGTAATAATAAATCTATATTTAAATCAAGATTGGATCAGCATCTGTTGAATGGGAATATCCCTAAATATTATTAGATGTATATAAGGAGCACATATGGGCAATCACCTACTAGCTCCAAGTCTTCCTCAGTATGAACCTCCTCAGTATAAATTTGATAAGGACTCAATCCCAAGCCGGCAACTTGAGGCATTGGGCAAACAAAGTGGCAGCAGACAGCCCCTGGATGAGGTGGGCAGAAGTGGCAGCATTCAGAAAGGCAAACAGGAGGGAAGGGATGTACCAAATATGACAGCACCATGATCTCGATGCCAGCAGTGTGAGCTTCCTGCCTGCTCATTCTGATTCTCACTAGCTACTGGTGGTGGTGGTGCATGTTTACACTACTTCTGGGTATTTAGGCTACTTCTGGGTAAGGTGACTGCGGTCTGTCACTTTCTCCCTTCCTTCCACCACTCAGTCCTGCTTCTCCCAGTTTCAGTCAGGCCAGTTTGTGAAATGATGGCTCCTCCCCGCAACTCTGTCTGTCATGCTCACCCACCTCTCTGTCTGTCACGCTATCATGACTGTCACCAGTGAAACCCAATGCCCCCTCCCCCGGCACAGCAGGCTCACGAGTTTCTCCTAGCCTGCAGCAGGCAGCAGCAACAAGGTAAGGGGCTGAATGTTGGTGGTGACAAATGTGATCACCCGAATTGTTGAGGGGGACAGGTGTCCCCTGTCCTTCCCTATAATTTTACCCATGGCAGTCAGGAACTTCAAACTAAGTGTAGTAGAATGCCATTTTCCTTACTTCATACAATTTGGTACTGTAAAATCATGGGACCGATTTTTAAAATACTTAGAATGACACAAGTTGCATGTGTCAAAGATAAAAGATGCAAGTGGCACCTTGTGTCAAAAAATGCACCCTAAGCTATTCTCAAAAGCAGCGTGCCACAAATGCAGACTGCTTGAGGCAAAGGGGGTTTGTGCCAGCCTTGCACCATAAAATGGGCTGTGGCATGGTGCTAGGAGGTTTGTGGCAGATGCAAGCTGCCACATCCCCTAAAATAGTACTCTAAAACCACCCACAGAGGACAACTGTCAAAGTACATTTAAACAAGCCAGGGTCAGGTCTAAGTGTACTCATGCATCCTCTGGAGGTTGTGCCAACGTGCCACCAGGGTTCTGATCCCATGTACATGCCTCCCTGGTACTCTGGGGCACCCTTACACCAGCCCCAATCCCTGAGCCCTGTGAAGGCATAATGAAAGTTACCTGGTGGTCTAGTGGTCCCTCCAAGCCCCGATCTCTGATAATATTAACATAAATGCCCTTTTGGGCTAGTGCCCCCCCAGATTCAATCTCTGTTAATATTAATGTAAAAGCCCTATTGGGATAGCGGACAGCCCCAAGACTCAATCGCCCATAATATTATGTAAAAGTTCCCTGGTGGGCTAGCAGATGGCCCATATTCCCTACTACATGTTTATTCCAACCTCCTGGTGGTCTAGTGGCCCTTCACCCCACAGTGCCCTACCACTCTGCTCTCACCCATAACCCAGCCAGTGACTGGCACAGCCCACTGCTCACCACCATGGGCAGCAACTGACTGAGCTATGAATGAGTGCATACTGTACATAATGCACACTCAGTGACTGACAGCAGCTGTCAGTCATGAGTGTGTCCTATATACAGTATGCATACATTCATAGCTCAGTCAGTGACTGCTGGCTGCAGTGGTGAGCTGTGGGCTGTGCCAGTCACCAAATGGGTTATGGGTTGGGGGAGCAGGATGGTAGGGCACTGCAGGGTGGGGAGTGGGGGGCTCACTAGACCACTGTGAGGTTGGAATAATCAGTGATCAGGGCCCTCTGCTAGCCCACCAAGGAACTTTCACATAATATTATGGGTGATCAGATCTTGGGGGGTGCTAGCCCACCAGGCATTTACATTAGTATTATTGGAGATTGGGTCATGGAGGGGCACTAGCCCACCAGGATATTTACATTTACATTATTGGAGAGCAAGCATGGGGTGGGTGCTAGCCCACCAGGGAAATTAACAAAACATTATGGGTGATCGGGACTGGGGAGATGGTAAGGCACCTGTCCATGGTGCTATTGCTGCACAGTCCACCAACGACTTGCGGCAAGGCTTTCTGATGTACTTTCTGTTTGGCACAGGAACAAGTTCTCCACAAGCCGCAGGACATAGCTGCCGGGACCCTGTCTGATAGAGAATTGGATGCAGGGTCCCAGCGCATTGATAATTGACGTAAGCCACCATTGGTACGGCTTGCACTGACCCTTTGAGAATTGAACCCCAAGTTTTAAAAGTTAATCAAGGTACCAATGGCACTAATCATGCCAAATAAGTTCTGTGAAATGTGAAATAATTATTTATTAAAATATGCTGTACCTGGATTCAAAATACTGACCATTTTACTGCTTAGCGAACATGCATACAGTGTGCCACTGAGCTGCAGGCAAGGGAATTGCAATTCCTCTGGTGTAGATGTTAAGTCACAAGATGCAAAAATAGGGGAATGGGGATCTAATCCCAGCATGCAATTTTCCTTCACAATCTGTTAGTCTTAGCTATATTTACTTCTCATATAATTTACTAGTCCAACTCTACATCACCATGAGTCAACACTAAAGTGAGTTTCCATCTTACAAAACATTTTTCTCTGCCTGCTAAGTAAATACACATTCAGTGTGCCACTGATTTGCAGGAAAGTGAGATGCAGCTCCTATCGTGTAACTGGATCTTCAAAACAGGTAACTGGGGATTTAAGTCCAGTAAGCGATATATGTTCACATTTTGTTTTTCTTAGCTAAATGTACTTCTCATATAATTTTCTCTTCTAGCTCAACACTACCATGAGTCCACACTCAATTGAGTTTCCATTTCACAAAAAAAAAATAACAAATGTTTAAGTCCCGTAAGGATTTGAACTGTTGATCCTTTGCCTGTTAACACACATTGAGTGTGCTACTGAGCTGCAGGTAAACAACTTGCAGTTTAATTTTATTATTATTTATTACAGTTTCAGATTAACACTTTTGAGTGCAGGCGTTCATTTATAAAGGTTCCATGTCAGTGGGAAGGGATTACATACATAGAGAGAAGACTAACAGAAGAATTCTAAAAATGAACAAAACAACAAATTTACTTTATATTCAGGTTCAGTCATGGTTAGGTATACACAATTAAAATTATGAAGAAAGGTGATAGGGTCAAAGGGGAAGTAAGGGTGGAGCAGGGAGAGATAAGTAGTAAGGTAGAGGGGGAGCAGCCAAAGGCCTTGTCAAGCTAAGCTCAGGGAGAGGGAAAGTAGGCAGAGGGACCAGGGGTGGATAATTAAGGGGGTGGCAGGGGTAGTCAGGGCCTTGACATGTTAACCTACTGGAGCAAGTAAAGACGGTGGGGGGGCAACCATAGCAAATGTAGTGCTAAGCTAAGGTGTGGAGAGAGGGGTAGAAGAAAGGGGGAGTAGAGGGAAAAGAAAAAGGTGGTTGAGAGTAAGGGAAAGGGAAGAAAAAACAGAAAGGGGAAAGAGGGAGGGGAAATGAGAAGGGGGAAGGATGGGGAGAGGAGCAGAAGGGAAAGTTAGGCAAGGGTAGCAGCTAGGTTAGGATAGGGTAATAGGCATAGAGACAAAAAAGGGGAGTAGATCTAAAGAATCAGGCAGACATGGCGAGTCACCTGAAAAATCTGAGTGGGTATTCATAGCAGATATTATGAGAAGCAGTCACAGATGCTGTTAGCAACAAGAAACTGTTTGAGCTGAGTCTTGAAAAGGCCCAATTTTAGTGAGGTTGAGCCATCAAAAACCAGGCAGTTGAACCATAAAGGACCTCTGTAGGTGAAAGATCGCTGGCCTTGAGTTGTCCAGCATCTGGGGATAAGGAGAGGCTGGTTAACAGATGCAAGGGTGAGCTTAGGGGTGCAGGAAGGGCTCAGCAATGCCATAGTCCCAGGTGGTAGTAAGTCCAGGAGCACTTTTTTGGCAATTAGGCAGGTCTGGTACTTGATCTTGTTTCCAAATTGTAGCCATCCCATCTGTTCACATAATTTACACATTTGGATAAGGCAATTGGAGACTGTAAGGAGTTTACAGGCCTTATTAAGAGTCGCTGTTAACCTTTGAGTAAGAAGTGGGGAGCTGATCTGTAGATTACTAGACCATAATCAATGGTTGAGAGAATAGAGCTATGTACAGCAAGTTGAGTGCTGTTGGGGTTAAGTTACCCCTTAAATGATATAGCAGCCCTGGTTTTATACGTATGGCCTTTCCTACAGACTCTATGTGCTGTGAATGTGGGAAGTGATTATTCAGGGTCACACCTAAATACTTGAAATGATCCACCACTTCAAGAGAGACCCCCAGCTGTTTTTTGGTACTGAGTGCATGTGCTTTAAATTTGCTGTGCCTCGTGCTGAACATCATTACTTTTTTTTATAATTCAGAACTAGCTTCTGGGTAGAGAATCATTTTTCAGTGTCTTTAAAACCACTTTGGAGATGTTGCTCAAGAAGGGTTGGGTTGGCCTGAGAAGATGACAGCATCATCTGAATACAATAGCATATGCTGGTGACAGTGGAGGGGGAGGGGGAGGTTGTTTACAATGATACTGAAAAGGAGTGGGCCAAGGATGGATCCTTGTGGCATGCCAGAGTGAACACTCCACCAGTCATTTGCGATTTTTACAAATTGAGAATGATCCTCCAGATAATTTTTCAACCAGAGCATTGCCTTATTAGACAGACCAGTGTGTGTAAGTTGTTTTAATAGCAGTGGGTGATTGATGGTATCAAATGCCTTCATTAAGTCTATGATGGCTGCACCATCAAGATTCCCTTGATCAAGTGCCTGGTGAATGAACCCAATAAATTCTAGGAGGGCAGTGGTGGTGCTATGACCTTTCTGAACACTCTGCTGTTTGGTACTTTGTAGGGAGTATTTTTCAAGGTAATCGATTAATTGATCCGCAGCTATGTGCTCCAGAACTTTGGACAGTGGGGGAGGATTGAGATGGGTCTATAGATGGCATGTGAGGTATGATCACCAGATTTGTGAACTGGGGTAACTTGCACTGACTTCCAGAGAAGAGGGAATTGAGAGAGCCTTAGTGAGAAGTTAAAAATCCTCGTGATAGGAATTATAACTTCATCCAGTGTAAGAGCAAGCAGTTTAAAGTCCAGAGAGTCACCGCAATGCTGTGTCTTGTCCAAGATCTTGCACATGTGTCTCCTAACAAGAGAAACATTTATCTTCTTAAAGTAGAAGGGAGGGACAGGGTTACAGCTTTCCAAATGATCGTGAGAGGCAGCATCTGCGGACTGGTCAGGGGCAGAAGGTGACTTGATTGAAGAAGTCTTAATGGAGGACACCACTCAGGTCAGAGAAGGCATTGTTGAATATATTAGCGATAGTGAGAGGGTCCACAGAAGGGACTCCATCGATGTTGATCATTGTGGGTGCAACCTTTGGTACTTTGCCAGTGACATCTCTGATTTTAGAACAAAATTTTCTGCTGCCACCCCACAATCTGGCAAGCATTTCTCTGTGATAGTTGCTTTTTGCATGCCGAATGTCCAAGGTACACAAGTTCCTAGCAGTCTTATATGCCTGAATAGGGTTCCTTGAGGCTTTTGCTCAGAGCCACAGGTGATCCTGTAGCCTCATCTTGTATAGAAGATCATCAAACAACCACCAAAAACTATCACTAGCAGGGTTCTACCCCGTGGTCACCTTTCTTGACTCAAATCCCACCCCCTCCATCAAGACTGGTCCCCTATCTTCAATGCAACCAATGTAAACACTCCCTTTGACCACTTCATAAACATCTTCACTGTGGCCTGTGACACGTATGCTCCTATTAAGAAATTCAAAGTCAAATCACTCAGTAACCCTTGCCTCACAGGTGACCTCCTCAGGATGCTAAAAACAAGAGACCACCTATGGGAGCTGTCCAGAAACTCAGGAAGGAAAAATGACATCCAAAACTACAAACGTGCCCGCAATGACTGCACCAAAACCATCCGGAAAACAAAGTCCACCTACTATAAGCAAGCCCTCACAAACTCCTGGGGCAATGGTCGGGAATTCTGGAAGAACATAAAGGAACTCACCGGGAATCCACCCAAACCACCCCACATCAATACTCAACATCAATGGAACCACAACCCTCAGCCCAAAAACCATTGTGGATACCATTAACAAAGACTTTACTGACCTCAGAGCTGTCCTACCCAAGGACTACTTCAAAGATGGTGAATCCCCTCTGTCTGCAATGAACACTACTCCCACCAGCTCCCCCCACTTCTACTTCAAAGCAGTCAAGATTCATCAAGTATGCAAATATGTTACCAAAGCCCTTGCTAAATCAAGATTCAGTAATGGCTCCCTCGATCTCAAAATCCTGTCTCTCACACTTGATGAAGTGCTTAGCTCTCTGACCAGAATTTTCAACCTCTCCCTTTGCCTTAGCCAGTTCCAGGACATATGGAAATCTGCCACTGTCACCCCAATACATAAAAGTTGTGAGAAAACTGCCCACAATAACTACAGACCTATCTCCCTACTACCACCAATCTCCAAGGCACTAGAATGCATCATCTCGGACCAGCTTACACAATACCTGGATACGTACAAGATCCTGTGCAAGCAACAACACGGGTTCCACAAAGGTCACAGCACCTCTACAGCCCTACTTGAATTCACTGGTGCAACCCACAATGCACTTGACTCCGCTGAAGTACTAGGCTCAATCTACATTGACTTAACTAAAGCCTTTGACACCGTCAATCACCGCCTCCTGCTTGTCCAGCTTCAGAACACTGGGCTGTCAACTGACTCCATTGCCTGGTTTAAGAGCTACCTTGAAGAACGGTCCCAAACAGTAAGAATTGCTGATACACTTTCGGATCCTAGACCAGTCCACTCGGGAGTCCCCCAGGGCACCATTCTGGGACCGCTCCTCTTCAGCCTATTCTTAAACTCACTACCAGACAGCTGCCCAGAACAAATAATTCTCTATGCCTACGATGCTGTGATCCTCACCTCGGACCCTGATCCAATCCAATTACAAAATAAACTTCAGCGGGCCTTCTCCTCCATCAAATCCTGGTTCCTAAATCATAAACTGCTTCTCAATCAGAAAAAAAAAAAAGTCTTTGGTCTTCTGCAGCCCTCACAACAAAAACAAACAACTCCACCTCTCCACTGCAACCGAACAAGGAGCCATCCTAGAGCAAACACAATTGTTCAAGTATCTCGGCATCACCCTTGGTCCCCACCTCTCATACGCTGTCCATATCAGCAATGTTGCAAAGTCTGCCAATGAGAGGTTAGGCATATTATTCCAGCACAGGAAACACCTAACCCCAGAAGCACTGTCAGTGGCCGTCCAAAGCTCCATCGTCAGCATCATAGACTATGGTCTTATCATATATGGGGCTGCAACTATCACTGCTCTCAAATGTATCATGACCTTCCTGAATAAGGCCTGTCATCTCATCACTGGCTTACATCGCCGAACCCACACATGTGACCTTTATTCCCAATCTGGTTGGCTTCAACTGGACAAACACATGAAATACCAAACCTGCATCACGACCAAGAAAATTATAATGTGGCTTGCCCCACCTGGTGTCTGTGCCCTCCTTAAGCCTAGACATAGGAACGTCACTACAAGGAGATCCAATTCCCATCTACTACATATCCCACGATGTTGCACAACCCAAGGTCAAAGATCATTCACCTATCAGGCATCCAACTGGCTCAACTCTCTTGACAGCGACATAGAAACCGCTCCAACACTTGGCCTCTTTAAGTCCAAGCTGCTCCTTTCACTGCTTGTCTCCTGCGATTGACCATCTTAACATTTCCACTGTTCCAGCTGCACATGCCCCAGCAACCAGCACTTAAAATCAGTCTTTGCATCCCAGCACCTTACCTGTCATATTCCCTCAACAAGGCCCTCTGGCTGCACTGTCTCCCGCCCTCACCCCCTTCCCCCCATATCTCCACTCCTGCCCCCACCCCAACCACCTCCCGTACTCCCTCTTACCCCCTGCACCTCCTTCCCCCCCCTCGATCTCCTACCCTCACTCCCTCCACCCCTTCCCTTGTCTTGCTCATAGCTCAAGTCTTTGTGCTGGTAATTACATGTCTGTAAGTCAATGACTATATGTTTGTAACTAAAAATGATGACTGTTGCACACGCTGATGTGGAACCTTTGTAAATGAGCCTTGGCTCAAAGGTATTGTAATCCTAGATTGAAATAAATAAATAAAAATTAAAAAATAAATAAATAAAATAGAAATCCCCAGGAATCAGATGTGACATAAACTTTTCTTATTTTCATAGGAGCATGGATGTCACAATCCTCAATGAAGCATGAGATAAAGTACTGAAGAGCATGATTTACATCTGTGGAGGTGACAATGGCAGACCAATCGACAGAGTGCAGGTGTAGCTTTAGAAGTTCGAGGTGCCCATGTTTTAGAACTTGGCTAGTGACAGTTTGTGGTGGTGGCTTAGTGAATTTATTTATCTAGGAGAAAGAGACAGGGGAGTAGCCACTAAGGGAGTCAGAATGTACTACTACATTAGTAATAAGCTCAGGGTAGTTTGTTAGTATCCAGTCTAGTAATAAGGTACTAGTCCCTGTTCTATAGTTGTGTTTGGTCAGAGAGTTTACCAGTTGCATGAGGAGGAGGAGAGCTGATAGGGCATCTTTGGTTGAACTGAGTCCAGGCGAGAGCCAATTATGGTTAAAATCACCCAGAAGAATTACCTCAGATGAGAAAGGGTTCTTTTGGATGTAGTCCAAGAGGCTAAGAAGGACATCTTTATGTCTAGTAGGCAGCACATATACTGAAAAGACTGTCAAAGATTTGTTATGGGCTCCAAAGAGCATTTTAATAGCAAGCATCTGCGCATGATGCTCAAGGTTGGGCACAGGTAGAGCATGCTCCATTATTGTGTCTTTTAGGTAGATAACACAGGCTCCACCTCTATTAAACTGCCTATCTAGCCTGAAAATGTTGTATTCAGGGGGTGTGACAGCAGTGTCAGGAACAAAAGGGGATAGCCAAGTTTCAACAACCGACAAAACATCTGGTTTATGTAGAGAAACCCAGGCCTGCAGGGTGTCAAGTTTTTAGAGTAGGCTGCAGATGTTTATAGATGCTAAAGAGATAGTCCTCATCCTTCTCATGGTATGGTTAAGTTTGTTTCTGGCAGGGCCAGGGTTTGGTTGTACATTGCTAGAAAGAAACAGTAACAGGAGAATGAGAATGAGAGGAGACATTTTTAAGAGCTTTGGCATCAGTTGTACTCAGCACTTTATTACCCGTCTCATTTTTTATCGATGATCAGGAGACAGTGATGAGTGGAGAAGGCTGAGCTGTCAGAATTGAGGATAGTGACATGATCCATCCCCATGTTACATCATGGCGGTAGCTATAAAGGCAACCAGGCATCATTTGTTAGGAGGAAGAAGTTTCCAGTAGCAAAACCTTGGTCATAGTGCATGTGCATAATGATTTCAACTTGCTTGCAGAGAAGTTTGCTTGCCAGGTGTATTGAACTGCCACATAGCATTACAGATAGAAACAACAGCTGAGTTATTGAAAGTAGGGAGTACATCTTCATGTGGGAAAGGTCCCTAGAACTAGGATAGTTTAATTAGATGGAGTTTGGAAACCTAAGGGCAGGGTAGTGAGTCCAGAGTAGATAACCAGCTGTTTGAGAGAGCCTAGTGAAGGAAGTAAAATAAGGAGATTGGTAACCCCCGGGCAGAGTAATAAGCCCAGAGAAGCTGTTTGAGTGATGAGTGCTTAGATCAGATAGTGAGTCTGGCACAGAAGTAAGGGTTTTCAGTCAGTGTAACAATTCCCCTTAGTGGCGGTTAAATATCACCAGCCAATGGGAAATTGAATGCTTAGGCAATCATGTGATCTACATTAGCTATATATTAAAATGCTCAGATAGGGCAGGAGGGAGGGGGTGGGTGAGGAGCATTTGCGTACCACCAGCGGAGTTCAAATTTCCCAGGCAGGAGCTTCAGTTCTGCTGCTAGGCTTGCGGCTTGGATCTGGGATGGTGGGTGGCATTACCCTGCAGCACCATGCCAAGGCAGCCCGCTCAGGCTGTTCTGGAAAGAGGAACAGGTGACTGGGGATCTAATCCTAGAATACAATTTACCCTCACAACTGGGGATATAATTCAAGCAGTTCTTATGGTGTAGATGTTATGTCACAATTTGTAAAACAGGCAACTGGGGATCTAATCCAAGTAGGCAAATTACCTTCGCAAATTGTTGTTCTTACCTGAATTTACTTCTCATATAATTTAGTATTCCAACTCCACACCACGATGATTCACCACTCAGGTGAGTTTCCATCTTACAAAGGAATTTAAAAAAAATTAAGTACTTGCCAAGATTTGAAATGTTCATATCAATACTTGGACCACTGACTGTTTGTTAAGCAAATCAGAAATTGTTGTCAGAAATAAATAATATGACCAACTGGAAATTGATCCAAGGCACCCAGAATGCAATCCTGGTGCTCTAACCACTGAGCTACAGACTCACATGGTGGAGCCAGGGTTCCCGGACATGCATCCTTTCTCTTGTTTTGCATATCCAATGCAATTCCCAGTAGGTCTCATTATTTCTTTCTCAGTAAAATCTTTGATTTAAATTGCTTAGCACAGGATAATATTGTACCAAAAAAACGTAATTTTCATCCTGTTAAGCAAACACATACATTCAGTGTACCACTGAGCTACTGGCAAGTGGGTTGCAGTTCCTATGATGTAGACGTTATATCACATCCTACACAACAGGGAACTGAGTATCTAAACCCTGATTTACATTCAAGAATTGCTGTTCTTAGCTAAATGTACTTCTCATTTAATTTACTCTTTTTGCATCCATATCATCCTGCCCCCAGTCCTAGAGAAGTTCCTTGAAATAGTCAGTCAGCATGTAGGTTAGAATTTATAAACTATCCCTTCCCCAAACATAATATCCTTGAAGACACACACAGTTCAAAAACCATCCACCCCCCCCATACCCATCAAATTAAAACATGAAAATACATCCCCATCCTACCTCCATCTAGCAACCCTACCCTTGTTCACAACACTGATCACCAATGTAGGATACAGAATGACTCACATAGCAGGCAGTCACCACAATCCTCTCTTCACCTTGTCTTACTACCATTTACTATATAAAACTGAGTGTGAATTCCCAGAGTAATCATTGACACAGTAATTATGTGATCAAGCTCATCAGTTAATTATTACAAATGTGCACAGACTCATTCAGAAGATAGTATCTAACCAAGGTGGAGGGAGGGCTGGGTCAGTTGTTTACCATGGGAGTCATTCAATATGTTTTTTGGTTTAGTGGTAGGTGACGTGGGTTCCAGAGGGTGGTGTGGTGGACAGCTTGTTTATTCATGTTTTAATTGGTATTGTTGGGGAATGAGTGTGGGTTAGGAAATGTATGCATGTATTTACAGACATTGAATTGGAAAGATATTTATTACAAGTTCTGATCTGGACTGACTTTTTCTAAGGAACTTCACAGGACTGGGAGAGAGGACAGTAGTCTGGTGCTGACATGGTCAGGGGACAAGGAGGAATTGGGTTTTGAATGGTTGGAATTAAGGAGGTGGGTGGCAGGGAAACATGAGTACATAGGCTGTGGTGATGTTTTACTTTCAAACAGTTTTAAAACAAGAAATAAATAAACATAGCAGCACATTGTCAACAGAGTGCACTTCACATCGTCTTCACCTGGGCAAGACTAAGCATGTGGGTGAATTTTGCTGGTGTAGTGGTCCTATGCAAGTCTTTACTTTGCATAGTCTTTACTATATTTCACTAAGTGAACTACATTAAGTTCCATGTCATGCTGCATGAAGCCAAGAAAATTTGTACAGTTTTTTTGTGATACAAAGTTTGCCGACTTCACATATTTCTATGTTACATTACACCACCCTCTAGCGTTGCTTTCTAGAATTCATAAAGTTCTACCCCAGTGATGTTCCCAGGTGGCTGGGAAACAGAGTAGAAAGGACAAAGATATACTTCTCCGAAGTCAGTTTGGAATGCAGCTGGTAACCTGCTCAATATTGGCTTAGTCACTCAATTTAGCCACTCAGTAAGTAAGTCTGTATGCCTTCTAGGGGGTTCCTATTGGGTGAGTGAGTGAGTGAGTGAGTGAGTGAGTGAGTGAGTAGTATAAGCAATAAACCACGAGAGGGTGTGGGTTATGGGGGGATTTACCATGGCTGGCATGGTTTGGCCATGAGGCCACAGGCTGAGTGGTCAAATCCGGGACAGCCATGGTAAATCCCTCCATTACCCACATCATCGAGTGGTTTATTCTGATTATACCATGTCCCAAGTATTTTATTTTAAAGTAAGGGAAAACCGAGTTTTTTCCAGTTTAAAACATTTTTTTGTAGTTTATTCTTCCACCACAAAATATAATTCCTTGCTGCTAAGGCAGAAAACACATTGGTGTCATGATTTTGGCTGTCCTTAGAAACAGAGATACAGATAGGAGAAACAGGTCTGAGAGAAAGAGAGAGAGAGAGAGAGAGAGAGAGAAAGGTAGCATGACAGCAGTGTGTTTTAAGTCGCTTCTGATTTCTTGTGCCGCCAATTTTACTGTCAGCCTTCTGACAGCAACACCAGTCTGTCCCCTGACAGCCTGAACAGCCACACCGGGTTGATGTACTGTTTGTGCTGCAGTGCTAGCAAGACAGGAGGTGACTTAAGAATATGTAAATCATCTCTGCCTTCCCGTCGGGTAGAAATGAGGAGCCTGGGATGGTCAGTGGTGGGGAACTTCTGCATGGCAGGTTTTTATTTTAATTTAATAAAAGGGTTGTTGCCATTGCCATGGAATCTGGAAAGAGCGAAGGCCAGGTTTCAACTTATTACAGTGCGTGGCTTTGTTGAGTGTGAGGAGATGTGAGTCAGAGAGGAATTCAATATGGCAGTTCTCCAGATTGAACTTCGCGAGTCGGATGGATTTTACAGATGTGCCTGACTGGCATCTTTCCCATGGGTATATCATAGGATTTACCATGGCATAAAGGTGCCAGTCAGCCAGTCATAGTGCAGGATGTTGCCTTTGGTTTTGAGTCCATGGAATAACAATCAAACCATATCCAGTGTGTCTCCCTTAAAAAATAGTACATCAAAAGGCCTACATTCAGTGTTGGAATTACAGTGTGGCTTACCTGGACTCAGCACTGGTAGCTCTGAAGAGAGCCCTGGTAGCCCATACGTCACTGCCTTTGACATATAATGGGAAGAGAGGCTCAATTTAATGATAGGATCCTTATGGGCACCCCTAGCTCCCAAAGCTCAAACAGTGTAATTCCAACACTGCTAACACTTAGTACAGGTTTTCTTCTTTTTTAAACTCACATTCCTTCTTCTTGTCATGCTTTGAACAGGGGTTCTTAGTTATTATAGATCAGCAGAAATTTTAATAAGCCTGATCACGACATCATACTGAGCTCTCAGGTCAGGTCCTGCATTGTACTAATTTTGTTTTTTACCTGATGAGTTGAGGTTTTCCTGCCTCACTTTCTTTCTCTGGAAGTCCACCTTCCTGTTTCCTTCTCTCAGATTTATAAAATTCAGCCCAAATTGTATTCCCAGGTGGCTAGGGAAGAAGCTAGAAGGAGAGAACCACACATCCCCCTAGTAATTTAGATATGTGTGATGAGTGATAAAATTTGTCATGTCAAATTTAGCTATAGAGTAGGCTTTGAATGTGGATCATCTGAACCCTTTATTTCTAATTAAACAACAGGTCATCTTTCTCTCCCAGCAGCAACCAAGGCTCTACTTCCCTATGCCCGTGATGTACTCTGGGATCATGACTGTTTATTTGACACCCTCACAACACTGGCATGAGATACACTGCAGCTGGCCAGGATCAGCACAAAACTACAGTGTACTGTAGCAGGGTTATAGCAGTAAGCAAGGCTGTTTCAATGGCAGTTAATCCCTTTTGTCATGCAGTGTCAAAGAATGCTGCATTGCAACCTAGCCGGCTCTACTGTATACTACCTCAGTACTGGCAGTTTCTGTTTCTTTAGTCCATGCAAAATATCAGTATTCTCCTCATCTATCCTCTCAACCCTTAAACCACCCTAAGCCCTCTCCAAACAATTACCTAATAATCTGTGTGGGATCATAGATACATCTGAGGCTTTGCTGTGCCACTCCTTGAAAGGCTTTTCTTACCCATAAATTCAGATCAGCACTTGGATTCGTCCCTCAACCAGTTTTGATGACTGACAAACCAGTGGCACAACACCTCTTTCAGGATGTGTGTCGAGGCAGTGTTAGTGGGCTTAGTGGTACCAGTACTGGGGTAAGTGCTGTCTCATTTTGGCACTATTAACAGTTGGATAGTGCAGGTGCCTTATCTGACTGTGAATAGCAACCTTTGCCACCTAGCCAATCGCAAAGTGCAAAGTAAACCTCCATGCTATGCTTTGCGATTTTTTGTGAATCTAGCCCCAGGAATTTTGAATCTTGAAAACGTAATTTCATTACTTCAAACATTGTAAATCTGTGGCCTTGGTAGTGGCTTGTTGCGTCCCACCTATTATGAGAAAACAGTTCCTGTTCTCTAAGGAAACATCTTGTGAAATGTTTTAATTAAGTGAAAGCAACAACAAAGTCTCTCAGCTTTCAATGACTTTCAGTGCTACTACGCATGATCATTTTTAAATTATGATATCATTTTTAGTCAGTCAGAATTATTTATTTCTAAAGATTCTAGACACTCTAATAACCACAAGAGTGTATGTCATGCAAACAGTCCTACATTTCTGAAGTTCTAAGTGCAGTTGACATCGTTTATTTATTTATTTATGTTTTTTTGATAACCAGGTAAGCACATTAGACACAAAAGTGACTATTTTCAGGCACAACCCAGGAGGTCACAACAGAATGAGATACAGGTACAAAGTTGAGAGTGTACAACACTTCACATGTAGGAGGTACATGTAGGAGAGTATATGTTTAAAAACAAATGTTGCACCAAGGCACGCTAAGTATGTTATACATGTAGTTGGTAAGTGCCTGTGATTGCATTCATAATAAATCCCATTCAAAGTGTGGAAGTGCCTGAGATTAACATCTGAGCATAAATTTAACATACAATCAGCTATCTATATACAAATTTGCTGCAAAATGTAGGGAACTTTCCCACAACTACATTCTGCAAAGTAAAAATTCTGATTTTATCAATGTAGGCACCCTGGGGCCCTGGAGGTACTCACCCCAGATGTGAGGGTGCTGGCCAGAACTGTATGTTTGAAAAATGGGGCAGCAAGGGGCACACCAGCTACATACACACTGCAGTCATTCAGTCCTACACAAAAATGCATGAGGTAGAGCTAGTACATCAGTTGATAACGTTACTAATTCTTCATCAGGCATATTAATCACAGTTGAAAGCAACTAATGTCAAGGTTTTCTGGAACTGCTATGTAATTAAAGAAATGAATATTGGATGGGAAAAAGGCTGCAATAATTTGAGGTCCTTAATGAAAAATTAGGACTATTTCAAAACAAAAACACAAAACAATACACTGTGGAGATTAAAAAGACTTCAAACATGCCCAGATTAATAATTATACTACAGAATGTAATCAGCATTGTTTATATTCCACCAGTGTAGCAAAAGCATGTCTCATTATCCTCGTTAATTCTCCCAATATCCTTAGTTCTGCTTCAGACGTGACCTTTTTTCACCATCCTGTTGGCCTTGCATATCATCCCTAGGTATGCCTCATCATCTTCCTTTGCTTTGCTCCCCTTAAAATTAATGAACACTGTGACATTTGTTGCTCATTGCTATCCCTACCTCCCTTGTAAACCAGATTGGTTTCCATTTTTCTTGCCATTCCCCACTTGTCTCAAGCAAAAGCTGGTGATCTCCCACAGGCTATTCTTGATAATGTCTGTTTCTCCTGTACAAACCTGTCCAAGCCTGAACCCCACAATTTACTTTTAGGCTTGTGCCTTCTGAAATACAAGACTAGTCCTGGAGCTGGTGTGCCACTTGCCCAATTTAAGAGCAAACCATGCTGAAAAATGATCACTAGTACCCTGTGAGTCCTTTACTTTTATTTCCCTGACATACTCACTATGAATGAGCACTACATCCAGGATCACCCTTCTTTTGGTGGTTCCATGCCCACGTTAACCAAGAAGTCATTCCGGAATGTAAGCAGGCATGCTTAACTTCTGGTCTTGCTTGCCATCTGGATACTCCAATCCACGTCAGTAAGACTGGCACCCTCATGTTCACCACAGCCCCTGTAATGTTGCCTTTTTGATTTCCTCTTCTAGAACCTTTTCTACCCTATCCTTATGATTTAGTAGACAGTAAACCACCCCCATTTTAACTATTTTTCCTGCCAGTTTCTGGCTGCATGCACAGTTACTAGGTGACTATGTTCTCACCTATGTTGCTAACCTGGGTTACCCTGAGTTCACCTCTCACATACAGGGCTACTGCTCTCTTCTGCCCTATGCCTTATCCCTTCTAAAGATTGAGTGCCATGGGATTATGAGGATCCAGTAATGGTCCACTGTTGCCCATGCTTCAGTCATAGCCATTAGGTTCAGCTGGGCTTCTGTGACCAGTACCCAAAGATCCCCATTTTGATTCCCAAGCTCCTTTTTTAACACATAAGGCTTTCCAGGTGATCAGATATCACATTTGACTTATGTCTATACACATACTTCTGATTCATTTTAGCACCTGCTGCCTGCTATGGCATAACATTCCCAGTGGTGCCTTTTGCTGTACCATTATGTTCTTTGGCCATCCTGTTCATGTTTCTGTGCTACCTGCCATGCCCTACATGTCCCATCTCTACTGCACTGGGGGATGTTTGCCTGCCACCTTAAGATTGCATTAAATCATATGCTTGGTGCAGCCCTTCCAAAGCCTAGTTTAAACTTTGACTGCTGAAGTTTTTCACCTTCTTCCCCAACACCATGGTTTCTCCTCCAGTGAGAGCAGGTGGTCTGTTGCCTATAAGGCCTTCTCTTCCCAGAGGGTTCCTTAGTCCCCACATTACCAAAACCATGCTCTCCACACAACCCCTTCAGCCACACATTGAACTATAAAATCCTGCACTTCTCTGACTGCTTTGCATGTGACACTAGCATCATTTATTAGTAGGCTGTCATATCTGCATTTTCCTTAAGCTTATCCCACAGAACCTGGAGTCTTTTCTGGAAAACCACCACCCTTCATCCATCCAGATTAATTGTTTCTAGGCAGATCAAAATGCTGGTTTTCCACCTCCCTCAATCAAAGTCTGGAGACTGGGCAGGATTTTCTCTGCAAACCACATTACATCTGCCAGGCTGTGGGATCTTGGACAATCTGCCAGCCCCTACTACTGAGTCCCCAGCACAATGACTCACTTCCTATTTTTGACCTTTTTCCACACCATCATCCAGCAGGCTAGTTGGTTATGGTCTGGGCCACACCACTTGACTCCTTCGGCATTAACTGATCTTTATGTCACAGAGCCAGTGGTTTACTTGAAATATTGCTATGGATCCTGTGGGTAGCAACCCTCTCCTGTGTCTCCAGGCACTGATATTGGTTCCTTGATGATACTTATTGGACAAGGACCTATCCCTTTCTAGTATATCTTCCATTATTCCCCACTATACACCGTTCTGCCTCTGAAGCTGCTGTGGCCACTGAGGCAGTGGTGTTTAGGACACAGGACTGCAGTGTATGGATAGACCCCCTCAAGCTGTGCAACTCAGTGTTGAGATGATTCAGTTCCATCATTTGGAATCTCAACCCCATGAAAACCTGATAAATTCCCATCTCCCTGAGCACCCTCTGGAAGATGTCCATGTCATACCCCTTCAATTTACTACCTCACCTCACTCTCCTTCCTGCACAAACATCAGAAGCTCTTATATGGGGGTGATCCCCCAAACAATACACTGAGTGTGTACTTGAATCAGTTGCTGAGGTACCATATAGACTTACTGTAGGATTCTGAAACTGCTAGATTGCCATAATATAGTTTTATATTTTATTGTACATTCATTTTATTACTACCACCTCTAAATCATTGCCAACATTTCTTGGCTTTTATTGACCACCTCTTCTAAAGACACCATGGTCACTGACTCTAGCAGGGGAGAAGTCACCTAGCAAAATGCAGAATACATCACATAATTATGCATGAAAAGGCAAAAGGCAAGACTGAGATCCAGGTAGGAAAACTGAAGAAACCTGTCAGAATGAGCTCCTTGCAATACTGTAGCATTTTTTTTTATCAAAAGAGACAAGCATGACCACCACAGTTATGAGAAAGTGAACACAAAATGTTGGCAATGACTTAGAGTTGGAAATTATAAACCAAATTTAAATCAATAAAATTTTAATATAGAAGTTTAAGAGTTGCAGTCTTCCTCAATGTCCTACACCATGAGAGTTTGTGCAACAGAAAAGCATGCCTCTGATTTTAACTATTACAAGAATATTATGGGTACAGTGCAGCCAGGTTGCATTCCTATGAACCCACTGTGTAGTCCTATCGCAGATAAGAGACTGAGACTGTAGGGTATTAACCTGAGAGGCATGTACTTCTACAGAGGTTCTGTAGTAAAAGGAAATGTAAACCTGCCCAGGTAGGACATCAAGACTGGAGGGTAGATTGCCTGCAAGCCAAGTGTTCCATGACATATCACAGAAAAGGCATCATTAAAATCTCTTCCCTTGAGTTTTGTATGTTCATTGCACCAACCTGTGGTGGGTGCTCCTCTCCAATCTTCCATGACCAGTGAATACACAAGCAGAGTCTCTGACAGAACTGCAAACTCACTTCTTCCTTTGTAATAGTCTTCACACTCCAGGGTCCCAAGCACTCTGTCACTGGTCTATGGAACTTAAATATATGCTACAGTGAAGCTTATAGTTATACAAATCCAAACTTGACTTTTTCTCAGCAAATGAATTCAGATAATATGTTTTATTAAATTTTCCAACAAGAAAACATACAAAAACAACCATGGCAACATAGGAGGGAACAATGTCATATAACCAGCTGAAGTTGTGATGAAGAAAATAGCATGAAGGTGAGATAAACACATATCCAAACACAAACAACAATCCCTCTCCCCACCAACCCTCCCACCCCCTGCTCGAAGCACAGTGGATAGAATCATATAAACCACCAGGGGCTCAACCTAATTCACAAATAGTCTGACTATCAATAAACCCTACCTGGATATTAAGGCCTCAGTGGACTGCTACTGGTCCCAATATTGCTCAAGTTTATTTAGATGGCTCTCTGTGTGCTTTTCCACTGCCAAAGCCTGTGAACATTCTCAGTACCACTCATGGAGCATTGAAACAGAATCATCCAACCAGTGGTGAAGAATAACTAGTTTGGCAGTTATCAAGATAAAAGCCATGTGGGCTTTACGCGGGCCAAATAACTCCTGTGTTAATATACTGTAATGGGTCAAGAAAATTACTGATGGAAACCCAGAAGGGATCAGCCTTAGGACAATCCCAAAGCATATGTTTGAGGGAGCCTTCCCCAGTCCCACATCTTGTACATTCTGTTGAGGGTCTACATCCCAACCTGCACAGCTTCTGTGGGGTGTAATACATGTTATGCAGTATGCAAAATTGCATGAGGTGGTATTTATCCTGTTTAATCAATTTCCAATCCTGGGGAGGAAGGTGTGAATCCAGAGAGTGTTGCCAATAAAGGCAAATACCCTGTAAGCGGTTCATGTCATTCAACTAGAAACTGGCATATAATTCAGACATGGAATGAAGCTGCTCTGCCAGATTTAGAAAATCTGAGAGAAGAGGATGCATTTGGGAACTGATGTTTGACGATCCCAAAAAACTCACAATCGCATGAGATAATTGAATATGTTTAAAAGGATGATAACTGGAATACTGCTGTTGTATTACTTGAGGAGGGGCAATCTTGCCATTAAGGAAAAAAATACCCAAAAGAAGTGAGCTGAAGTAAAGGACAAAAGGTTGGAGGAATTGGCCATCCTGCACTATGGATATTTGGGTTACCAACCAATGGTTGGGATGGATCTTTAACTAGTCAATCTTCAAGCATGAGCTGATCTGTGTCAAAGCTTTAAGGGACCACATCAGTGGAGTATTGTGCAGTGTTGAAGGAAGAGAAGACAGGGGACAAAGAGGAGGCTAGGAATTTGTAAACCATGTTGCAGGCACATCTGAGCTTCCAGAATTAATCACAGAGGGGCAGAGGTCTCCTTCTGGGAAGCATCAGAAGAATGAGGCCATTGAAAAATCTTGCAGCTTTGAAGAGTGCAGTAATAGAGGAAAGAAAATTAGGCATCCGGAGACCCACTCTGTCTTTGGAGAGTGTCAATTTATAGTAAGCCCATTGAGGAGCTCTACTTTTCCATAAGCAGTCTGAAAGAAAACTCTGAAGTTGAAGAACCCAGACTTTAGGGGAAAAGGACCAATCATCCCCAAAGGGTATAAGATGCTGGGCAAAATATTCATTTTAATAGTGCTAACTCTTCCCCAGAGAGAAACAGGGAGAGCAGACCATCTGCACAAATCTGCCTTAATCAATTAAAATAAGGGTAAGAAATTCCTATCTACCAGCTCCAAGAGAGACTGAGAAAGCTGAATGCCCAGATAAGTAAGAGCAGTGGGTGCCCAACAAAAACCCAAGTCCAACATATGCTGCTTAGAAATGTGGACATTCAAGGGAAGAATCTGAGTTTTATCAATGTTGAGCTTCTAGCCCCCCACTAACAAGAACTGATGAATGTCCTCTAGGGGTGCCAGAATCAATGTAATGGGGGATTCCACATGCAGTAGGAGGTTTTCAACATAAACCGATAGTGAATACAGGAAACCACCAACAGGAATGCCCATAACTGCTGGGTTACCCTTAAGTTTATGTAGGAAGGTTTCTAAATATTAAGTCGAATAGAAAGGGGGAGAAATGACAACCCTGCCTGGTGCCGCACTGAAATGAAACCAGAGCTGAAAGAAACCTATTACAACAAATTCTCACCACTCGATTATGATAAAGTACCCATACCCATTTTCAAAAAGCATTCAGGAACCCAAACTTCTGAAGAGTATCAAAAAGGAATGTCCAGAAGACCCTGTCAAAGGTTTTTTTCCACTTCTAGGGAGACCAACACAGCAGGTGTATTGCTCTCCCTAGACACGGAAACAAGATGGAGAATTTTGATAAGATGGTCACTGGAGTGAAGCCCAGCAATGAACCCCACCTGCTCAGGAGATTTTAGGTGGTCCCAAACCTGAAGTAGCCGGTTAGCCAGAACTTTGGATAGTATCTTCAAGTCAGTATTAAGGAGAGAGAGATAGGATGGTAGCTACCATTGAAGACAGTGTTCTTTCCAGGTTTGAGGATCACGGAGATCCAGGCCTGAGTAAGGGAAGAGTCAGTTACACCAGAAATGGGAAGATAATTGAACAGATGAGTCAAAAGAGGGGCAAGAGTATCTACAAAAGTGGAATAGAAGGAGTTGAGAAAGCTATCAGGCCCGGAAATATCTCTGGTGGGAGATGCTCCATCAGCAAATGAACTTTCTGCAATGTAATAGAGGCTTTTAGAAAGTCTTGTTGAGTGTATAAAGTAGGCAGGGTGATAGGAGCAAGATATTCCTCTATCTGCTGACATGAAGGCAAAGATAAGGGGTCTTGTCTATATAAAGAACTATAAAACAAATGAAAAGCACCTGCAATTTTCCTAGGGTGGGTTAGGATGGGGCCTACAGGATCAGGCTTGAAGTTGGGAATAGCCTTGAATGAATCAATGTGTTTTAAACAAAAAGGGAGAAGTTTCCCAGCTCTATCACCTGCCTCCAAATACCTTAAGGATGAAGTATAGCACAGTGGGTTAAGGCTCTGAGCTGCAGATCTGGAGACCTGAGTTTGAATCTCACAGCTGCCTAGGTGCATACTGTGTGATCCTGAGCAAGTCACTTAACTTCCTTGTGCTCCCAGGTCGCATCTGGAAACAAGCTTCGGCTTAGTGTGCTACTCCTGGTTAAACAATGCTCCCTTTCCCTTTTCCTTATTTTTGTCCACTGGAGTGCAAGGTCCTCCTTCTCAGACAGGAGCCCATAATACTGAGTGCTGAGCTCATGTAACTATGTCCAGGATGCCTAATCTAATTTAGATGAAAGTGAGAATTCCAAAACTCTGATTTGGGAGAGAATATCATCCGATTCTTGGGAATGGCGTCTCTTGAGTGTGGTAGTTAGTCTAATGCACTCTCTCCTAACTGCACCCTTCAGGGTGGCCCAGAGGGTATCCAAGGCTGGAACTGAGCCCTCGTTTTCCCTTAGAAAATTGTTAAGGAACTTTTGAAGTGCCTCACAGGAGGTCAGGTCCTTAAGAAGGAAAGGATTAAGGCTCCAGATCCTATCAAACTCTTCCTAACCAGTTAAAGAATGGTCCAGCAGCACAGATGCATAATTTAAGCTTACCAACGGGGCAATGCTGCATTCTACTAAGCCTGGAAGGATGTCCTTGCTGCCCAGAAAGAAATCTACATGAGAATACGAAAAATGGGGTGCAGAGTAGAAGGTGTGTTAGCAGACAGAAGGATAGAGAGTATGTTATGGATCGACCAATGCTAAAGTATCCATCAGATCATGCAGCCCTCTTTTCCCAGGAGACTGACCTTTCTGAGTGACCCCGACTGATCTAAATCCATATTCAGGACCAAATTCCAATCTTCGCCATGGAGAACGGAAAGGTGTAAGAATGGGGCCAGACAGGTAAGGAAGTGGATTCAGTCCCTCTTCTATGTATCTCCTACTGCTGATGAGGCCCCCGTCCAAATAATTTTCACTTAACCCCCAAAATGCATTGCAGACACAGCTCCTTAATGCTGGCCTTAACTGTGTCTGCTGTGGTTAGTCTCAAATACCCTCTATACAGTAACTGAATGCATTTTCTCCCATAACACCATAACATACCCTACTTGTTTTGTCTTAAAAATAGTCCTTGCTTCAATTGCTGTAACCAACACAGACAGACTATATTTTTACAGCAGCAAACTGATGGAATGATCCTTATATTCAAATCCAAAATCAACCTTCACTGAGCAATGCAAGCCAGAAGCATTCCTTAGCTGTAGAGGGAAGTGTACCAGGTGTCTTGTGTTGAAAAGCATTAAGGTCTTTCTTCCAAATTCATGTTTGTCTAGTGAATTGAGAAGACAAGTAATGCCATTGAATGGAATGCATAAGCACTGCTTGAATTCTTGAAATGGGCTAAAGATATTCAGGAACTTTTCCTTGTACAATGTTGTACAACAATGAAATCAGTGGTACTCACTCTTACTTGATGGACTTGGCCATTTAACCTGGTTATACAGCAGATATTGATAGCATGACCATCCACATTATAGGATGAAGTTACACAGTATTTTGGGCAAACGATCTAGGGACAGCATACTAAATGTGTTTGCACAGCAGTATAACATCTCCATAGTCAATGGAAGGGAACAAAAAGGGGGAGATCACCTGCTTACTTATATAAGCAATGAGACAACACTTAGATCTGCAGAGAAAATTGAGTATGGGCTCTATGGTTGTTAATATATGATCAATTTGTCTAGACCATTATCCATGGGTATTTGAAGATCATTGGTGACTTTGAACAATGGAGATATGCTGGAATGCACCTTCTGAAAGTCATATTGCATGTAGAGATCAGACTGTGGTGATTAACATGTTCACTCAGCTGTGAGCTAACACACATTTTGTGAATCTTTCAGAGTACAGAAAGGACCAAAGTAAGTCTGTATAGCTGCAGATTCTGTCTGATCTCTCCTTTGTGAAGGGGCACAACTCTAGCATGTTTCCAGACAGTAGGCACCTCCTTTGGGGTGAGGTAAATTTTTAACAGCATGACAAATGTGGTGCAGATCTGCTGCACCACAAAGCATGGAGTATCAGATCAAGGGAGTCAGCACCAGCACTCTTGTTTTGGCTGAAGACCTTGAGTGCTTTAAGGACCTCTGCTGTAGCAATTTGTCAGAAGTTAAAGTTTGGCAGATATTGAGAATCAGGCTCTCGGTTGCTTGATGACAGCCCACCAACAGATAACACAAAGGTGCTTTGGAGTTTGGCTGTGATGCCAGGGACAGTAAAGTGGGACTTCATGGATTTCACAATGTCTGGAAGTAGGGGCAGAACCACTAGGAGAATGATGGATCCAATCCTTCTCAACTTTTTAGGCCCTGGAAAAAGCCAGTGACATTGGCATCAGTATAAAATGCTCAGCTGACCCACTCCTCAATGTTTTAGCCATGGTTGCACCCATGTCTGGATAAAACATTACTAGCTCCTATAGGGGATTCACATTGTATAAGTTTTCTCTTGAAGATCCATTTTAAATAAGGTTTAAGCCCCTGAGCAGAAACTGCAGTAATTATTTTTGTTTTCCCTCAAGCAGCTGTGGTAATAGTCCACTTTTGCTTTAACCACAGCAGATATACTTAGATGCTGATGTTTTCTAATTCAGTCTAATCCATCTTATTATATAGTGTCACCAGCCATGATGCAACACAGTACCTTATGGTATTACTGCAAAATGCTGTAGTATGCTGCAGAGAACAGTGTAACTGAATAGCAATTAAGCCCTTTTGTTTTGCAGTATATTGTGACATGACATTTATTGCAAACTACCATGTTGGAGTCTGTCTGGTGCCACTGTATGTGCAGCAGCACTTATCCAAAGGATCTGAGTGCTGTAAAATTTAAATTCATCTTATTTATTTATTTATTCTTTGTTAACTGGGTAAGGTCCACCTATGTGTTTTCAGTGGTGACCCGGGAGCTTTGGGCTGGTTAAGTGACTTGTTAAAGTTGAACAATATGCAAGGAGAGGTTGTGGGAATCAAATCCAGGCCTTCTGGATGTACCAAGTTCATTTACAGCTTGTTACTCTGAACTCTAGGCTATATTGTCATCTTACATAGGTATCATAAACAACAGCGTACACAATAGGTACAAACATAATACTGTATACATGTCAGAGGCTTTTGAGAACATCCAGAAATTTACAAAGCATCAATTTGCCTAATAACTAAAAAGTAACTGGACAAAAGTTCAAAACAAAAATGAACTGGCACAGATTCACAGTCACCCACAAAGATGAGACACACCGATATGGAAACATTTCTCAGGATTAGGCCTCTCCATTGATGGATTTACTTTTGAAGTAATAAAACATAATTTAAGAGTACTTGAGAATGATGAACATTTGAACTGAAAATGATCCAGCTTTTTGACATGAATGGAAAAGGACTTACTACAGATGTTGGTTTTCTAGCACAGTACCAGAGAAAAATTCATATCCGATCACCCAGTACTTTTTCACTTTGTTCCTTTTGTTATCTAATCATCACATCAGCACCCTCTTCAGACCATAAAGGAACTATCAGTTAATCTTATAGGTGAACTAAAGTCAAAATTTAGAAAAGAAATATGTTATACTGAGTGTTTTGATTTGTAGGTATAGCCCTAGTGTGTCCTTTTCTTTGTTTGCTGTAATGAGTTTTTCTTTCTTTATTAATGTGCCTGCTAGTTTAATGTCCCCTGGGAATGTCTATGCTTACATGTTTATGACTGTTCCTTTTTCTACAGTGCCTCCTGTCCCATGTGACAGTGATGCATCAAGGACCATTGATTAGGAGAGTAATAACTGCTGCAGCAGCAATCTGTTGTTAGCAGCCTGATAGTCTGGCTTCAACTAAATATATCTCTTCCAAATCCAAACGTTTTGCTTTCGAGGTATGTGTCTAGTTCTAGCCAACAGGACAATTTTTTAAGCTTTTCATTTTATTTAACTACACATAACCATGAAAAGCACACAAATCACCCTAGGTTACCACTGCTATAAATACTGAAGTCTCTAGCTGTTTTCTTACAGAAAAGTCACTGTATAACTCTCAAAACTAGTCTCAGAAACAATTGTGTTAGGATATTAAAAGGTATCACTTGCAAACTTTTTTTTTGCTGCTGTTGTATGTAATTGACTGGAATAACATGGATGCAGCATTTTTGTTTGTATTGCCTAAAAAACAATGGAAGAGAGTTCAGCAGCAATGCAGTCCTGACAACAAATGCTCTACCACCAAGAGTCTTAAGATGGAATGATGTGACCTATTGCAGTTTTAAATTCACAGATTGATTGGCTCTTGCAGTGCAGTATTCAGTGAATACATCTAAAAGATAAATAGAGCCACTTTAATGAAGATATTTGAATGTCAACAAAATTACTTTAAAACCTATACAAGGGCCGGCCCAGTGGCACAGAGGGTTGAGGCGCTGGTGCCTTACCTGGAAGTAAGGTGCCTTACCTTACCTGCTGTGCTGCCACCTAGAACATTCGCATAGCAGACAGCGTGTGAACTCAGGATTTGTTTGACACTGCTGCACAACAATATCTTGACAGTGTGCCAGGCATGCCACCTTAAGAAACCCAATATCACTTATACATTGTAGCCCTTATTTATTTATTTGTTTATTTAAAGTTGATAACTGAGAAAGGCTCACTGAGCAGAGGCTCACTTCCAGGTGCAATCCAGGGGAGTGGGGTACAGGAAAACAAAAAATCTGGAGTATAAAAAATGATGTAAACAAATGGTGACAATAGAGGCAACACTACATCAAATATTGAACAAACTATACAAAATTTACCTTATATATAATAATGGAAGAAGTGTAGCTAAAGCTGTACAAACTTTACAATATATACCACTGTACACAAACAGCTAGAACTTTACAAAATTATTATGGTTGGTTTGTAATGGGAGCAATGTTGAAGGGTGAATATGGATAAAAAGTTAGGGCAGGAAGGGGGTTGCTGATAGGGTGAATGCTGGAGGGGAGTGTTACCAGATGAGGGAACAAACTTGAGGTGAGGGAGGAGAAGGGAGGAAGAGGAGGGAAGAAGGAAGGGGGAGGGGTTAAGGAGTGGAAGGAGTGGTAGATGGGCAGGAGGAGAGGGGAAGCAGGTATGGGGTTGGGGGAGGGATGAGATTTATTAGACACTTCAGGGCTGGGAAGGCAGGGGGTTATGAAGGATTGGGGGTAGCTGGTTCCAGAGGAGGGAATAAGGAATGAGAAATCAGAGAGGCCTGTGGAGAACCAGTTATGAAGGATGGAGAAGGTGCTGGGGTAGTAGCAGCACAGGGAGTAGGATGGTGCAGGGGTGAGGGTGAAGGAGAGGAATGAGGGAAGGAGGTTGAACCAGTACTTGGCAATGAAGGTTAAGGAGTCAATGCTTCTTCAGTGTGGGGGGGGGGGGTTAAGGAGGAGAGGAGAGCAGTGGTGAGTCCAAAGTGGGGAGTTAGTAGCGAAGCAGCAGGAAGAGTGTAGGATAGTGTCTAGATGAGAGATGGTGGTGGTGGGGGCCAAAGCATAGATAATATCTCTAAAATTAAACAGAGAGAGAATGGTCTTGGATAACAGGATGTGGCGGAGGTGATGGGGGATGGAGTCTTTGTTCCTATAGAGCACTCCAAGTTTGGGGTGAAGCTTTGCACACATTGAGTCGATACGTATGGAGTAGTCGAGGTGCTGATCAACCCAGATCACAATGAAACCCAATTTCAGTGAATGCAGGTGAAGCTATTTCTGACATGTTTGTGATCCAGTGACACTCTTCATTGCCAGCACGGCATGCTGTTGAATACCTGGAGAGTTTCTACAACTGTAATTGGGCTTACTGCAATTTCCCCACCTGACCCAAATACTACACCAGGTACCTGCGCCCAATGTATTGTAATGGTTAGATATGAGCTACTAGTGGTTTGGCAAGTGGTCCACATTTCTGTACACAGAATACAGTATGTATGGTGGTACTGAATGCTGCAGGGCTTTAATGATCCTGAGTACACCGTGTGATACAGTTGCTGCTTGTCTCACATAAAGAAATAAGTTCTGGAAGAAATCTACCATTTTTGAAAGGCACTGAACCTCAACGGCATCCAGCATTCTCCAAAAATGAGACTGGCAATAGATCAATGACCAGTATTTAAGATGTTGCTGCATTTAATTCATGTGCAATGGTATGATTTGGTAGGAATCATTATTGAAGTGCAGTCATGCTATGCAGTGGAGGTTGGACCTTTTTTGGTTTTGGGCTACCAAACAGCAGAACTCATGGCAGCATTGCTGGTTAAGTAGTATTTAAATCCTGCTGTTTTGATGAAAGTAGTGATTTTTGGCAGATTTCTGGGATGGGGGTACTGTAGTGTGGTGCCCTGGTGGTACTACTTAACACACCACTTCTACTATGCCTACAACTAAGCAGTCCCACAAACTCTACCTCCTTTCTGTATTCCTCATCTCTCATCTGTTCCTCCACCTGTGGTATTTCCATGCTTTTCTGACTGTCTTGGTTAATAATGACAATGAGGGAGAGGGATACTCTATATCTACTTCCTTCTGTTGCAGTGTCTGGCATAATAGGTGCCTAGACTTTAGATGTGTTTTGCCCACCAGCATCAAGGTGGTTGCCTCTTTCTCCCCTGCTAACTTGATCTTGACACAGCTGACATATATGGACTGCATCATCAGGTGGGTCAAGCATATAAAAATCCCAAACTAGGGATTTGGAGCCTCTTGATTTTAAAATGTTGGGAGTGAGATGGGGAGGAAAAGAGATGAAAATGGCTGTTAAAGCAGCTAGTGTATTTTGGGAAACTTTGTGAACTTAAGGACTGGGTGTTATGAGCTCATCAGTAAAAGGGAAAATGGTAGTAGTATTGGGGGGACTTTGGTATTTGGCTGTAGAGATAGAGGGCCAACCCACACATCAGCAGTACCACCATCTTCATTTTATTTTCTAGCTCCCAAGGGATCCATATATCATCATACCCACAGCCACTGATATCCTACTCCTTCTGTACTGTGTCCTCTTTATCATCACTTTCTTTGGGTTCTCTCTCCTTGGCATCACCATCATGACCCACATTTTTACAGCTGCAGGGGCGGATCCCTGAAGACACCTCTCTATAACTCAGGAAAAAAAGACACTTCAGACTTGTTCTGAAGCACAATTTCAGAGTTGAACCACAATCATTCCACTACCTGAAATCACTTAGTTGAAGGGGGTCCTTTCCTACCAACTCAAATTACAATCAGTGGAGTGTAAACAGCACAGGCAGCTTGTTTTAGTCTGAAGGAACACCTAAACCCTCTTTTTATGCATTTTTATCCAAACAATGCCTTGTTGGCAGGGGTTTAGTGCTACCATACTTCTTAAAGTCTTCAATGATTTTTTTTTATGTAGTTCTCCAGGCAGCAATCTTAAATCAGCAACTGAACAGTCTTGAAGCACAGTTGTAAGGGATCTTTTTTTTTATCTCTCTGCTGAATTCCTTCAGAGGAGCACAAGGTGATTTGATATCAGGTTTCGGCTGGTGGCAGTGGGGTCACTTGGCTCTGACAGGCAAACAGTCATTGTGATGAGCTTCCAACTGAGTAAAACAGGCAGTCTCATTTTTTAGAAAATCTGTTTGTTTGCTAACTTAAAGTTACTTTCCCTACTAAGGTACGTAAACATCATGAAACCCTCTGTCCAGGTTTTGTATTGACAATCATATGGAAGAATCTGGGTGGTTGCACTTTATTTGCATTTGTAAGGAGTTTATTTGGAAATACTGACTGATTGATAATAAAGTGACAGTTTTATTGGTGCCTGTGTGTAATGGCTATCTTCCCTCTGAGATTTGCAAAATACTGTAAGTAAGAGTATCCTCTGTTTGGTACTATAATCAAACATATACACAGCAAAATGGAGTAACTATAACAATAAACTGGGATTACACTTAGCTGATAACTGCCCTATGGTGGTGCATAATTATGCACTTGTAATAGCACAGACCATGGAGTTAAATGCACTTCTCTGCTTTGACTTGTCATATTGTCTCCTACGTATATCTACTTGTGTGATATTTTTCTGTTTGTATTAAATGAAGCCTTTGGCTGATGTGGTAATGCTATGTATGTTTTGCTGTCTGACAAACAAGCATAAGTCAGTGCCAAGCATGTTTGCTTTCATGCTGTTACAAGTTAGAACAACAGTATCTTGAGGCTAAAAGCAGTATAGCCTTGAGGTTAGAGGAACGAGGTGTGAACGAGCTTGATCCCTCCAGCAGACCAGACCTGAGTTTGATTCTCACAACCTTCACTTGTATATTGTGCGACTCTGAGCAAGTCACTTAACTGCCCAGTTCTCCCAGATCACCCCTAAAAACAGGCACTTGTGCCTAGGGGGCCTTACCTGGTTACAAAAAAAAAAAAAAAAGAACTAAAAGCAGGCATTTCTTACTCCCATCAGCCATTGTTTCATGGACTTTGGTTCCACTGGGCTAAGGAATATAGGCCCCATATTCAGAGCTGGCAAGGTGCGGACTGTAGCAGTTTGTGAACAGCCTGCCTGGTGGGGCAATATTCAGACAATTGGCACACTGCAACAGAAGCATGCAAACTGTCTAAATATGGGGTCATATCGATACAGTGCATAGTGACTTTGCACTATGCTGACACAGACCCAGACTGAATATGGCTGACTGAAATGGAATGGAGGTAGCGCAGATCAAATGGGAGCGTGTCAGGGCTTCTGTGGTCATATTTAACCTTAACATGCTAATGACTCTTTTGGGCATGGAAGGTGCTATGGCAAATATGCATGCCCATTAAGGCCCCATTAACATGTGTGGAAGCTCCCCCCATTCTGTAGTTGTCTTACATACTCCTTTCCTTGTGGACTAGTGGTCCCCTCACCCCCCTATTTACCTGTCCTAAAACTGTCTCAATTATTCCTGGTGGTGTAGTGGTTCCTATACCACATGATCGACTGTCTTGTAGCTGTCCTGAATATTTCTGGTAGTCTAGTGGTCTCCCACCCCCTGATCACCTGTCCTCTAGCTACCTCAAATATTTCTGGTGGTCTAGTGGTTCCTGCACCCACAATCAACCATCCTGCAGCTGTCTTGAATACTCCTGGCAGTCTAGTGACCCCCCCCCCCTTAAGGGCATCTGATTCTCTGTCAACCTGCCTGCTCAGGATCCTAATCTTCATAACCCCCCCCCCGCACTCAGGTCACCTAAGCCAAAGTACAGCAATAGTGACAGTGACCTACACAGTCCTTCGCTCACCACCTTGGCCGGCCACTGTCTGATTGCCAGTGAGCAATCATGAGTACAGTAGACACAGGTGTTTGTACAATACTTGTGATTACTCAGAGACTGTTAGATTGAAACCAGTTGAGGTGGTGAGCAGAGGGCTATGCCAGGCATCACTGTTGCTGCAGTTTGCATTATGTGACCAGAGCTGGGAGGTTGCCTAAGAGGGTGAGTCAGGAGAGGGTCAAATGCCCTTATGGGGGGATCACTAGACCACCAGGAATATATCGAACAGCTACAAGATAATTGATCAGGATGGTTTTATCATGTATTTTCCCAGGACAGATCACCTTACATGGAAAATCTGCTTTTCAATGGGGTTCTTCTGTAGGTTCTGCTTTTACAGTTTTACAATATATTTACTCAGGATGGTCAAGATGAGTGTGATATCTTGTTTGCAGTGGGAGTCTGTTTGACCCAGTTTTTACACTGTATTTACCCAGGATAGTACAGTGGAGATAGAAGTTATTATTTTTTCAGTGGGGTCCTCCTTTTACCCATTTTTATAACACATTTACCCAGAATAGCCCAAGAGGGAGGCAAATTCTCATTTTCAGTGGGGTCTAGCTTTTGCTATTTATTTTTCCAGGATAGAGCAGTACAGTGGACTTATTTATTTAATAACTTATTTAATGTGGCAAAGCAGTAGTGCATATTTAACTGTCTTCTCCATGAAGGATTAGTAACTTAACCTGGCAGTGATAACTTTGTTCTCATCTTGAAGTTGGTACTCTTTACTCCTGTGAAAGATAGATCTGCAATCTAGGGAACATCCTTCAGAAATCCTCTAACCCAGTGATCAGCTAGCTGTACTTGTAAGACTGCAGGTGTGGCTGGTACTATGCAGAGTGCAAGAGTGGAGCAGCTGACTAGTTGCATCACATGAGACTGTGAGGGAATAATTCTTACAAGTCAGGAGTCAGGCACCCCAATTCTCAATGATACCCATCTCTCTCTCTCTCTCTCTCTCTCTCTCCACACTGGCTTACTGGGTCTCCCTTGGAACATGCAGTCTTTGTGACTTGGGGATTTGGAGGTTCCATCATGACCCCTGCATCCTTTCCCAGAAATTGCAACAACTTCCCTGAATTGAGAAGGGGACATATCCCGAGGAGCTCCAAGGCAACTCGCTTTCTGGACATTATACTCCCTGCCACATTCTTGACCACTGGATCCCTACACGAATCAGCGCAGACTGCCAGGGCACTCTGAAACTTGTGGCTGCTGGCTACCACTTCTTCCTCTGTGTCCCCCAAATGCCAACAGTTGGGGACCAGAGTGAGCAATCAGGCCTGCCTGACCCTGGCCCTGACTCTCTCTCTCTCTCTCTTTCTCACAGCTCATTCCTCCAACCAGAACTCCCCCCTTCCACCTAAATTGCTGGGAATATTTCCCCCATGCACTCGTGGTGACCTCCCAGCCAGCAGGAGGCTCCATCTGAGTGCTGAGAAGAATTAACCCTTTTCCCTACTGGGCCGAATTAGGCCACAAAAACCAAGAGAGGGTCAAATAGATTGGTAATCTCCCAAGCCTTTGCTATACTGTAGATGGCAGCTACGCTGGGCTAGCCGCTGAACGTAGTAGCAGTTGGAGTTGTGTTTCATCAGTTTCGTTGGTTTCGTTTACTTGCTATGGCTTGCTATAGGTTTAAGATTACTTTACGTTTTCATTACCGTTATTACCATTACCTTTACCTAATTCGGGTTTCATTTGTTTACCTGGATTATTACTGTGGCCGAATAACATTGACCTGGTTCATCAGTCTGGCATTTCTCATACTGGCCTTTCGTATCCCCGATACATAATAATCTGGTTCTCCAGTGTGGCTGAGTAACAGTCTGGCTCACTAGTGTGACGTTTTCCGTACCGACTTTTCAAAACGCAGGCTGTGGACAATGTGTTGCCTTTGCCGGTCACTCCTAGGTCTATTTCAAGACGATTTTGTGTGGACTGATTTTTTTTATTGGATTTAAACCAGGAGAAGTGGTTACCAGCTATCCGGGGCCCGGAGTCATTGTGTGGAGTTATTGCGAACCTGACCTGGATCCCTTGGTTATCTGAGTTGGTGGAGCCTTTCAAGCTGGTGGGGCATTCTGGAGGAAGACTGAGCTCATGGAGTGGTGAGGGGTGTGATCCAGCAGTTACAGCTGTGGGGGGTCCATTCCTAGCTACTGTTCCCTGGGGGGACTAAGAGGAGTTGATTGACTGTTCTCTCAGTTTGGCCCTGTGGTTTCCGTAGGTGTTCCTGGCTGGGTCAGGTATCCCTGGGTTGCCAAAAGTGGGGAGGGTGGCGGGGTTCAGGTTCCCATGTTTGGGCTGAGTTGGGCTGGAATTTCTTCTTTACACACCCTGAATTCCAGTTTATTCATTGCCCTGAGGCTTTTGGCGGCTCTACTTCCAGGAACCAGGAGAGATTAAACTTTTACTGAGGATGTATATCTAGACTATTGTGGACATGATCTGGGAAGGAGTGGGGATCTTCTGGACTGCAAGTACTTTTTCTGTTTCATTTCTGGGAGTGAGAGGGCCTCATTTGACTGCGATGTTCACATTAAAGGCTGTGGTGTAGCAGTGAGAGTGCTGCACTGTTTGGAGTCATTTAGGAAGGGGTTGGTGAGAGCTCCCCCTTCCATTACAAAATCATGGGGCTGTGGAGTTTATCATAAATAATGAGAACATTGGCTATTTGATGAGTCTCAATAAAAGGAAAAGGTGACTGGAAACACCGGACAGTTGGACTGGGGTTGGGGATATATTGTATATTATATATTGTTTTATTTAATACTGGGTTATTATGGATATATGTTCATTTTTGTTCTTGTTTTTATATATATTCTGTTATTTTGAGGGGGGTAGTTTGTGTTTTAAGTTGTTGAGTATGAGTGTGTGTGTGTGTGTGTGTGTGGTGTGTGGGGTGGAGTGTGTTTGTGGGTTGTGTTTACGTAATTAGGAGGGATGTGGCTGGGAAGGTATGAGGGCCTGGGGCGGGCTGGAATAGTGTATGGGGCATCCGAGCTGCACGATCTACAGCCTTTTTTCAGCCTTCCAGTGTCTATTAGTACAGCAAGGCACTGTAGGGAGGTTGATATAGGGAGGAACCGTGTGATTCATTTGGGTTGAGGTGCCTCATGCACTGTGGTTGGAGGTTGGATCAAGGTAGTGAAGTGTAGAAGGTGCCCTGGGATTAGACGGATCCTAGAGAGAGGCCTTACATGTTAAGTTCCCATCACCAGGGTTCCCACCAGATCAAGTGGGCAGGTAGCCAGAGGGGCTGCACTATCTACCAATCCCCTGAGGGCAGTGCTTTACAACGCCAGATCGGTCAGAAACAAGACAGCAATTATAGAGGACTTGGTTTCTTTGGCCGATCTGGCTTGCATTACTGAGACCTGGATTGGTGATGATGCTGGCCCAGTTTTAGAGGCTGCTGTCCCATCCGGATATACTTTGGCGCATTGCCCCAGAGTGGAACGCAGGGGTGGGTAGTAGATGTTTTAGATCCGAGCTAGGCTTCACCCTGCACCCAGTGAGAGCACCACATTCATTGAATGTGTGGCCAACCGTAGGGGTCCTTGCGCAGGCTGCCTGATCCATCTGATTTACCGCTCCTCCAGGATGGTGGGAGATTTTATGCAGGTGATGGCCAATTTCATTGTCAGGGAGTGGTTGGAGGCCCCTGGATGCTTAGTACTGGGGGACTTCAACGTTTGGGCCGAGGACAAATTTTCTTGGCTTAGTCTTAACTTCCTCCAGATGATATCATGTTTGGACTTTGTGCAGGGTGTTTCCTCCACTGCCCATCAGGGTGGCCACATGTTGGATCTGGTGTTCTCACTGGGGCTTGAGATTAATAGCCTCAGGATGGATGCGGTCATTTGGTCCAATCATTGCACGGTGAAGTTCTTGTTTAGGACCCCCCCCGATAGCCCTCCCCCTGCAGAGATAATCAGCTATCACCCTTTGAGGAGGTTGATCCCTGAGGGTTTTCTGGCAGTGGCTGACCTATCTAGTGTGGACAGTGCATGCGTTGGGTGTGTGTGCACTGCAGTGGATGCCTATAATAAGCCACTGGCTGGTGCACTCGACTCCCTCGCACCAGTCCATGTACAACCCAGGTTTTCTCACTCAAGGTCCCCTTGGTAAGATGGTGATTTCAAAGTGATGAAGACCTTGGGTTGGAGATTACAGTGCTGCTGGTGCAAGTCTGGCCTGGAGGTAGACAAACTGGCCCTACGTGTGCACTATAGTGCTTACCAGGGGGCAATCAACTATAAGAAGGCATAATTCCTGTCCATGGGAATTGCCGCTGGGAGTAACAGACCATCTGTGCTCTTTCAGACTGTTGACAGGCTTCTTCATCCTTCCTGTCTACAGCTGAATGTAGCTTTTTCTAATGCATTGTCGGAGGAGTTTGCTTGGTTCTTCTCGGACAGGGTATCTGCCATCAGACAGGGGTTCCGCCAGTGGGCCAATGTTCGGCTGACAGTGGGCACCATGGAAGAACAGAGATCACTCCACCTGGTTGGGGTGAGTTTAGACTGGTGGAGGTGGCTGAGGTCATTGAGATTGCTTCCAAGCTTCGGCACACCTTTTGTGAACTGGACCCAGTCAGTACCAACTCATTTCTAAATGAGATGTGTTGACTCCATTGGCCCGATGTTTGCCTCGATTGTCCAGTGTTCCTTGTCAGAGGGAGTCTTTCCTGATGTCTTGAAGGAGGCATTGGTGAGACCAATTCTGAAAAAAACATCACTGGGCCCTGAGATCAAGGCAAATTACCGTTGCATCTCCAGTCTTCCATTTTTGGGTAAGATTGTGGAGAAAGTGGTGGCGCTTCAGCTTGAGGAGCATCTGGTGACCCATGATTTATACGATCCATTCCAGTTTGTTTTTTTCTTGCAAGGCATAGCACAGAAACTGCACTAGTTCGGGTGCATAATGACCTCCTCAGGGCTAGAGATCGAGGGGCGGGGACAATTCTTGTTCTCCTCGATCTTTTTTCAGTGTTTGACATGGTGGACCATCGAGTGTTACTTGACCACCTAAGAGAATTCTGTGGACTTGCTGGCACTGTCATCTGCTGGTTTGAGTCTTTCCTATCTAACAGGAGGCAGAGGGTAGTAAAGGGGAATTTCTCCTCCTCCCCTGGCCACCTGTCATGTGGAGTTCCCCAGGGTTCAGTCTTGTCGCCAATGCTGTTTGCCATGTATATGCTGCCCCTGGGAGAGCTCATCAGGAAGTACCATCTGGGTTTTCATTGTTATGCTGATGATACCCACCTGTATCTTTCCTTTGCCCCTGGAACATCTTGCGCAGTGGAAGTGCTCAACAGCTGCCTTGCTGAGATGAATGAAGGGATGGCCTCCAGCTGGTTGCGACTCAGGCCCAATAAGATGTAGGTACTGGTGGTGGAGTTGAACAGAGGACATAATATGTTGGCCTCTGGTGCAGAGACAGGGCTTTTTCTTGGCTCTGAACCATTCAAGACCTCCTCTAGAGTGTGGGATCTGGGCGTCATTCTTGATGAAGGGCTGACATTTGAGTTTCAGGTGGCATCTGTTATCCGTACCAGTTTTTATCATCTGAGGAATGTCACCAGGATAAAGCCCCTATTTCTGCCACAGGACCTCCCCACCTTGGTGCATGCCTTCATGACATCCAGCTTGACTACTGCAATGCACTGTATCTCGGGGTTTCTGGGGGTACCTTACGCCGATTGCAGCTGGTGCAGAATGCAGTTGCAAGGCTGTTGACAGGGCAGCCTAAGTACTGTCACATCATTCCGGTGCTGCATCAACTACACTGGCTACCAGTTAAGTGGAGGGTCCTCTTTAAGGTGGGCTTGCTCACCTTGAAGGCCCTATTTGGCCTGGGCCCTGGTTACCTGATGGACCTACTTAAACATAGAAACATAGAAACATAGAAGTTGACGGCAGATAAGGACCGCAAGGCCCATCCAGTCTGCCCATTTCTTTTTCTACCTTATAAATGTGCCATCGGCCTTTGCTCTGTCAGTGACCTATCTATTCATAGTCATTTGTGTTCTCCCTTATGCCTATCCATGCCTGTTTGAAGCCCTGCACCGTATTCATAGCCACCACTTCTTGTAGTAAGCTATTCCATGCATCTACCACCCTTTCTGTGAAAATTTCCTCACATTCCCCTTAATCGGCCTCCTCTAATCTCATGCTGTGTCCTCTTGTCCTGCTATTTTCTTATATTTAAACATGTTAGACTCTTTCACCTTGTTTATGCCCTTAAGGTGTTTAAATGTCTCGATCATATCACCTCTCTCCCTCCTTTGCTCAAGGGTATACATATTGAGCTCCGTTAATCTGTCCTCATGTCTTCTGATGCAGTCCCTGCACCATTTTGGTTGCCCTTCTCTGGACTGCCTCAATTTGGTTAATGTCCTTGTGAAGGTGTGGCCTCAATACTGCATGCTACTCAGATGGGAGCCTAACCAATGTCTTGTACAGAGGATTATTACCTCCCTCTTACGACTTGTGATACCCCTACTAATACACCCCTAACACCCCTAGCACCTACTGCTTTAGAGGTCTGCTTGGATGATTTTAGGTCATCAGTGATGATGATGCCCAAGTCTCTTTCTTCCTTTGTGACTGCTAGCAACTCCTCCCAGCCTATAAGTGGCTTCAGGTTTTCTCTTCCTATGTGCATGATTTTGCACTTCTTTGCACTAATCCCAGTTGCCACTCTTCTGACCATTTTGCTAGTTTATCCAGATCTCTTCTCATTCTGCCCACCCCATCTGGATCATCTACTCTGTTGCAGATCTTGGTGTCATCTGCAAACAGACAAGCCTTACCCTCTAGTCCATCTGCGGGGTCACTAATGAAGATGTTGAATAGGACTGGCCCAGGACTGATCCTGAGTACCCCACTTGTGACTTGCATCTCTTCTGACTGTACTCATTTACCACCACTCTCTGTTTTCTGCCAGTCAACCAGTTTGCCACCCAGTTGACCAACTTCTGACCCACCCGAGCCTACCTAGCTTATTTATCAATCTTCTATGTGGAACAGTGTCAAAAGCTTTGCTGAAGTCAAGGTAGGCGACATCAACTGCTCCCCTTGGTCCACCACTCTGGTTACCCAGTCAAAGAAATCTATGAGATTAGTTTGACAGGACCTTCCTTTGTAAACCCATGCTGTCTTGGATCCTGTGCCCTATGGTTCCAGGTGTTTGCACTATCCTTTCCTTAGAAGTGCCTCCATAATCTTGCCCACTACTGAGGTAAGACTGACTGGTCTGTAGTTCCCGCCTCCTCCCTGCTACCACTCTTGTGGAGCGGGATCACATAAACCCTTCTCCAGTCTTCTGGGACCTCTCCTGTGCTCAGAGACTCACTAAACAATTCTGCTAATGGCTCTGCTAGTTCCTCCTTTAGCTCCTAAGTACCCTGGGATGTATGCCATCAGGTCCCATTGCCTTATCCACCCTGAGCTTAGCAAGCTCTTGTAGGACCCTTTCTTTTGTGAAGGAGTAGTGCTCACTCCCTCCCCTGTGTCCATGATGCTGAGCTGTGGGCCCTGCCCACCTCTCTTCAGTAAATACTGAGCAAAGTATCTATTTAGGATAGATGCCTTTACAGGGTCCTCCTCCTCACATGCTCCCTTTTCTCCATTAAGCTTAGCAATACCCCTCTGGACTTTCTCCTTTCACTAATGTATCTATAGAAAGTCTTGTCACCTTCTTTACTGTTTGTGCTAGTGTTTCCTCAGTTTGGGACTTTGCCTGCCCTGCCTTACCTGCTTCCCTTAGGGCAGTTTGGTATGCCTCTATCTTCATCCCGCTGTGTTCCTTATATTTCCTGAAAGGCCAGCCTTTTGGCTCTGACCTTTTCTGCTACTGTATTTGAGAACCAAAGTGGTTTCCTTCTTCTTTGCACTTCATTTTCTGTCTAACACAATGGGATGTTGCTTCAAGTATTGTATCCTTAATGCTTGCCCACTTTGCCTGTATCTCCTCACCTGTGTTTCTTTTTGCCAGGGCTAGCTTAACTCTGTTGGCCATCTTATCAAAGTCAGCTCCTCTGAAGTCCCATATTTTTGCCTTGGAATGGGATGATTTAGATGTAGTAGCCAAATTGAACCATACCATGTGATGGTCACTGGCCCCAGGTGACCTTCTACCTGGAGATCTGTGATCCCTTCTTTGTTAGTCAGTACTAGATCTAGGATAGCCCTGTCTCTTGTGGGTTGCTGTACCAGTTGTTTGAGGCCCTCCCTGCAGGAATCCACTATGAGTCTAGTTCTGGCAGATGTTCCTGCTGGTATTGACCAATCTATATCTGGCATGTTGAAGTCTCCCATTATCAGAACCTCCCTTTAGCTGTCATGTTTTGTATATCTTCTAACAGTAATGTGTCTATGTCCTCCCTCTGGTCTGGGGCCTGTAGACAACCCCAGTTCTTATGGCTGTCCCATTTCCTGTTTCCAGGGTGACCCACAGTTCTTCTGGCTCCTTATGTGTATTCTGAATTTCTGTAGCTTTGATATTTTCATTAACATACAGGGCCACCCCTCCCCCCCTTTTTGCACCTCGGGCTCTTCTGAACAATACATAGCCAGGTACTGAAGTCTCCCAAGTGTGGTTACTGGTAAACCACGTCTCACCTGCTGTCTCGGTCCTCTCCCTCCGCTCCTCCTCTATGGGCCTCCTTGAAATTCCCAGGACAAGGTTAAAAACAGCTGGCAACAGAGCGTTTAGTGTCACTGCCCCCATCCTGTGGAATTTGTTCTCTCCAGCTGTTAGGGAGGCCCCTTCTGTGGACGTATTTGAGGCCCACCTCAAGGCCTTCTTGTATAATCAGGCCTTCCCACACTGTATCTTATAGTCCTTGCCTATTTTTCAGAACCTTAAGTTCAGGTTAATCTTGGCTTTTGAAGTGGTAGTTGTTGTTGTTTAGGGTATTATTTAAACTTTGCTTAATTATTGAAATATTGTATGTTTATTTTTATTTGAATGTTGTTATGTATTTATTATGATGTTTGATATGCATTTTTAATATGGTTGGTACCCAAAGCCTCTGAGATAAGCATCTCTTAAATAAAATTTGCCTTGCCTTGCCGGTGGGAGGGGGCAGTTACATAAACATAGAAACTGATGGCAGCTAATGATGACTGGGCCCATCTAGTCTATCCATTTTTAGTTATGTTCACTTTTGCTGCAGACTCAACTTGCACTATAGCACTATCTCTTCCACTTCCAACCCCTTCCTTCCTCCTAGGATTTCTTTGTGCTTGTACCAGGCATTTTTGAAACCCACCACTTGTTTCACCCCCACAGCTACCCATGGAAAGCTGATCCAGGAATCAATCCGCCACCCTTTCTGTGAAAAACTACAGCCTTACATCTCTCTTGAATCTACCTCCATCCAGCTTCATATCATAACCTCTTGTTCTATAGCACCTTTTTGCCTGAAACCTACAGTATCTCCCTCCTGTATCTTATTAACCCCAGGAGGAATTTAAAGGTCTCCATAACATCCTTCTCTCCCTCCTCTCCTACAGGGTGTACTTATTGATCTCTTTTGGTCTCTCTTCATAGAGCTTCTGATTCAGACCTTGCACCATTTTCACTACCCTAACCTCTCTTCTTTCTGCTTTCTCATTTTTCCAATTCTTTCCCCTTTCACACCTTCCTCCTTTGACTGCTCCTTCCCCCCTTCTTTCTTTGCTAACTCCTTGCTTCCTTGAATAACTTGCATCCCGCTGGGATTCTCTCCCCTTGGGATCTTCCTACTCTCTATCTCAGCTTGTTGTAGCTCACTTTCTGCTTTCCCTATTTCTTCTTTCACCCACTGGCTACTTTAAATGTCTATCAAAGTAACATTTGATTTGTCCACTGAGGACCATGATTGCCTCCTGGATGAAAGCAGCCCATCACCTATGTTTCTATCCTTCTAGCTTGTTCCAGAGTCGCCAATGTAAACATACCTCACCTCCCTGCACCATTTCTTCTACCATTACTTTAAGGCCTTGTTGCAGAGCTCTATCTCCTTCCACATATAGTACAGCATGCACTCTCCAGTCACATTTAAACACATGGGAAACACAGGATCAACCATATAAATAATCGACCTTTATCAAAAATTAAATTTACACATGGAGCTGACTACAGCAATTCATCTTTACATTTAAGGACATGAAACACTCTGATCAAGTTAACGTATTAGCAATTGTAGTGGCTCTTATTAGAGTTTGTCAAATTTAGTCTTTTCTGACTAATCAAGAGTCAGATCTACGTTTTCTGATTCATGCTCCAGCTCCACCCTTTCAGTGGAGAATGGAACAGTCTAATCAAGATCAGGGTCAGCGTCTCCAACAGTCATGAGGACACCAAACAACAACAGCCTCCTTCTTGATGACTGTGCTTGAAACTAAAGTTTTGCCACCTCTTGTTGTCTATTCCCCCAGACCCCAACAGCATGTATGCCACAGCTGTGGCTGAGAAAACTGTAATTCCACTAATGCCACCACTGCTGTAAACTGTAGTGCTGGGTGGAAACTGAAAATTCTAAATTCAGTAACATTTGCAAAATTTCTCAGATTTCTGACCTTGGCAAAATATGAATTCTCAGAATGTGTTTGATGAATTTTAACTGCATTCTGAAAAACTTTCTGGTTGAATTGTAAATGATACTGTTTAATGCATTAATCTGCAATTAATGCATGTATTCTACCATTCTGAGTCAGATTTTGATAATTCCACTGGTGTAATTTTGTTTTTTGGACAGCACTAGCTAGCTACTCCTTTGCTACTACCTCAGCCCACAGAAAAGGCTGCTGCAGACATACTTTTTAGCTGTAACAACCTTTTACCCAACAAAACATACACACCTTTTGTTGACTCAGTAGCACCTCTCCATTTAGCAGAGCATCTCTTCTAGTAATTTTTTATATTTCTAATATTGCTATGACAAAATTAAAGAAATCCTGCAGTACAACTAAGCTGCAGTAGACAACACCTCCCCTGAGGGAGTAAAAAAAAGAATGAAAAAGAGGTAACCGATCTACTAGTAGCTGATAAACCAGTCAAGAATTGTATTTTTTTACATTTGGGAGTTATCATGATAGGGATAATCAACAACTAAGTAACACCAAGTGACAGATCGCCACCACTTTAAGAACTAAATTATTTAAACTAATATGGAAGGAGACTGACAAAATTTTCTGTTAAACATACCAAACTGAACTACAGCAATAAAATGAGAAATTACAGAGTACTGACAAAAATAATTAACAAGAAACACCTAGACAAAAGTAATAAAACCAATCTCCTGATCAGCCAAAAAGCTTTTATTTCATTCAAGGCTGCCTTGCCAGATAAATACACATATACTGTCCTGCAGCAGTGCTTTACTTTAGGCAAAAAAAAAAAACAATAAACAAAAAAGCAAAACAAAACAAAAAAACACTATTTCAAACTATGTAAAATGCAGTCCCATGCTACATTGTGAACTTAACCTCTGGGGCCCACTTTGCTGGCGAGGTTCCCAATTTTCAACTTTGCGAATTTGTGCCTATAATATGAATTGGCACTTTGCAGGGAGGATTAACTTTGCAAACTGTGGAAAGTTCACAAATTCATTTGCAAAGTGAGTTATCTCAACTTCACACATTAATTTTTTTTATTTTATTTATTTATTTAGTTTTTGTTGACCGGATAAGTGCACTAGACAAATCCTGCCTATTTTCAGGCATGACCCAGGGAAGGGGGATACAGATGAATGCCAACTGACCTTGAACCAAATTAAGCTGTTAGTGGTATTTTTTTTTTATTTCAATATACTTTATTAATATATCATAAACTTCAACATCTATATAGGAAACAATTAAACAGACAGTAATAATCCCCTCAAAGAAAACTGTGAGAAAAGAACAATAGTCCAGTTACATTTACCCATGTATCCACCCCGAAAACCCCACCCACCTCCACCCCTACCCTCCCCACCAGGCGTGATCGTGCTCAGTTGTCAATCTATAACAAAAACATAAATTTACCCCACCAAGAGCTATCATGGCTTCTATAAAGTAAGTATAGCATCCAAGGGACCCCATCTGCTCTGGTAGATCTTCAATCTATTATTCATGGCTAAAATGTGCTTCTCTAACTGAAGGGCAAACAGCATTTCTTTATGCCATTCAATAACTGAAAGGGCTGATTCCTCGGTCCAGTGCCTCAGGATAATTAATTTAGCTATTGCTGAGATCAAAGCCAAATGCGCTTTCCTAACATTGGGAATGCCCTGCAGAAATAAATTTAGTAAACAAATCTCAGGGTTAATATACAGTCCAAACCCAGCAAGGGATCGAGCTTACTCCTAATAGCTGACCAAAATCTCTGGACCATAGAACAAGCCCATATCATGATACAATGTCCCAGTATGAGCAACACATCTGGGGCAATCAGGGGTAGACCTATTCCCCAATTTGTATAGCTTGTATGGCGTAAAATATAAATTATGCATAAGATTGAATTGCATCAGCAGCAATCTGTCTTGCTTGAGAAATCTGTATAAGTTCTGCCAGATGTTGGTGGTATTTTTAGTGAATGAGGTAAATTTGGCCAGGACACAGGGGAAATTCCCCTACTGTTTGGCCAGTAAGGGAGCTGGCCTTTGTTGCATGATGGGCACTTCAGCAGTGCATTTGGAGGAGGAGGTTGTCTCTGCTGCTGGCAAGGGAGCTGAGCAGCGCTGCGACATGGAGTTGAAACCGACTACAGGATTTGAGATTGATAACAACGAGCTTTTTCATGATGCAGTCTCGTCTACTGAGGCTTTACCTGGTTCGAAGACGATTGAAGGGAGTTACTTGAAGGCTGATAAAGCGGAGGATCCAGGAGGTTTTTTGGTTGAAACTTCAGGCTCTGCAGCTTTAAATCCAGCTTTTGTTTCACCGCTGGCAATAGAGAATGCGGAAGTGCATTTGGAGAGAGACGGCGGTTTGACGTCTGATAAAATACCTAAAGCTCAAGCTTGCACTATGGGACTGGGCCGAGAAAAGAGTGTTTCTGAATCTAATGTTTTGCTTCAGGAAATCATGGATGATGCTAAAACGATTGAAGGAATTTCTCAGCAATGGCGGTCGATGGAGGAGGAAGCTGTGGTGGTGTTGGCTGACTATTTACAAAAGAAAGAAGAGGTAGTGAGTATTGTGCAGCTAAAGGTTGCGTTCCCACTGATTACGTTGCAAAGAGAGACTGGGTTTGTTTTCAACCCAAAGAGGGTGGGAGTCAGGGGTTTGAATCCTGATGCCCCTATTAAATATCAAACGGAGGCAAATGTACAAATGGGGGTAACAGAGTTTAGTTTTGTTCCCTCTAAAAGTTCTGTGACAAAACAAAGTATTGCCCCTAGTCTGACTAAGGAGGTTGGTGCAGGTATCCCATGACATCTGAAGGTTTGACTGCTACGCCGCTTAATTTTGAGAGTCACGATGAAAATTGGTCTCCTCAGGGTGCCTTGGTTGCAGCAGGGTGTAAACAATTAGGGAAAGGGGTTTGGACTCTGGATTTAGCATGGGATTCCTCCCTGGATTTAAACAACTCTTCTCCTATTTGGAAACCGGGTACAGTGAATGGAACAGCAAGCAACATAGAGGGGGCAGACCTGACTGCTAAAAATAGAGACATAACTGCAGGGCTATTACCTAACTTATCTGAACTTCCAACAACAAAACAACAGGTGTCTGAGGGATCTAAGTCTGGGGAAGATTCTTCTTTTGTTAAACCCCTTATGTCTACATTATTTTCTCAAATCAAATGGGAAGCTGCATCCAGACGTAATGCTGTTTGTATAAGATATAAAGGGGGGCTAAAAGAAAGACTGGATAGGTATTATGTGGGAAAATCCCTGATAAAAGAATCTTTGTCCTTTTCCTCGAGAGATGTTTTTGCTTTTATTAACATCTCGGGAGAAGATAACTTTGATGTCAGTTTTCATTCTCCCTCCTTACTAGAATTATTTTGGGAACGGTATAATCAGGTGAAATTCTCACCCTTATGGTCCCCCTTTCCGGTTATACCTCTCACAAAACCATTGATTAAACATGTAACAGTAATGTTCAGAAATGAGGGTGTGCATGTTGAAAATATTTCCTACTGGCTATCCCAAAGATGCGATGTTCAGAGTGACTCTGAGCCTATTTTGGATTCCAAGCATTTCTGGACGGGAGGCTGGAAATTCAAGGTTAAATTAAGGCAGTCTAATCTGGGAGTGGAGCATATCCCTAATTCCTTTTTGTTAGGAAGGGATGGGGGGGTCTGTTTTTATAGTGGCCAGCCCAGGGCTTGTTATAAATGTGGTTCAAGAACACACCTATCCAGTACATGTGACCAACCACGATGTGACAATTGCAGAGAAATTGGTCATGTCACAATGCTATGTAATAATGCTACTAAGTGTGATCTCTGTGAAGAACAAAATCATGCCTTTCGAGACTGTCCATGGGCAGCACAGAATAAGGTCTGTTGTGGTAATCTGGATTTGATTATCCAAAAGGCTCAAGATGCTAGGGAAAGACAGCAGGGGGATGGTGATACCTTGAAGCCCCCTTCTTTGCCCCAGAGCACTGTAGAAACTCATGTTGTGGAAATTCCAACCCGGCCTCAAGCCTCATCTGACATAGCTATTAAAGAGGAAGTTTCAGAGGGGGTTTCAGACCTTTTGCAGCCAGTTTGTTATAAAGCCCCAAATGAGGATTCAGTAGCTGACACTGTTTCCCAACTTCCTTTACCCCCCAGAAGATCTTGTAGAAATTTTAAGACAATCCCACTGACTGAACCTGAGTCCTTTGAATCAAAAAATTCCTATGCAGACTTATTTTGGGGTGATTCAGAGATGGATATTGGGGATACAGACTCCCAAAAATCATTACAGGATGCATTGGCTCCCCCTAGGGATGATTATAAAGAAAAAAAGAAGAAAAGGAGGAAAAAATGAGATAAAGTTTCTCTCAGTTAAAAAAATAAAATGGGTTTTCTATTGGCCTCCTTAAACACACATAGTCTTTTGAATACACAAAAGAGACGGGCTGTGTTCCAGTTACTTCATGATTTCCAGATTTCAATATGTTTTTTGAAGGAAACCTGGATGTTTTCTAAAGAACAAATTGTTTCTTTTAAAAAGGATTGGCCATGGGGACCATCTTATTGGTCTTTTGGGGAAGACAGGGCTGATGGGGTTGGGATTCTTTTTAATTCATATCAGTTGGTTTTGTATAAATTGATTGATTTGTTTCCGGGTAGGGTTCTAATCATAGACGGGAAATGGAATGCCAATACCTTTAGATTTATTAATATCTATAACTCCCAAACAAAAGCAGCTAGGGTGGCTTGTTTGAAAGGGATTCAACCCTTTTTAGTCACGACCTTATGCATTCTTTGGGGTGGAGATTTCAATTGCAGTATAGGAGCAAAAGAGAGGGGTTCAAACAAAAAAAAAACTATTGCGATTCCAACTGTTTAAAGGAAATTGTGAAAACTGCAGATTTAGTTTCCTGTGACGCTTTCAGTACTGATTGCTCTGGTGGTACCTTTTTTAAAGGGAAAAAGGGGTTCACTATTGATTATCTTTTGATTTCTAAAACAATTCCAGCAAGAAATTCAATTAAAATTCCAGTAGAGTTTTCTGATCATGTTCTTTTACAGGTAAAGGTAGGAGCTTTTTTAGGACAAGGAATACAAAGGAAAAGATGGAAACTGAACACTTCTATCTTACAAGACCAGCTTGTATTAAATTCTGTTAGATTAATTCTAAAAGCTAGATTATCTGTGGTATTTTTGTAGTCCGATATGGGAGTATGGTGGCAAGAAACGAAAAATGACTGCATTTTATGGTTTAAAAAATATGGGATCCGTCGGAGGAACTCTGAGTTTTTTGCCTATTTAAAATTAAGATCTCACTTACAATATCTACTTACGTTAGCAAATTCCTCCAGGCAGTATTTTTCTGCACAAATAGAGTCTATTAAGTCACAAATGAGGATCTTACAATATGATAGAGCAAAAACTTTACAGGCTTTGATAACTAATCACATGAGGAAATCGGTTGTTGGTGATCCGTTTGAATTGTGTAAATCAATTAAGGATCATTCCTCTTTAGAATTTTTAGACCACAGGGGTTGTAGAGTGGAAACAGTAGTTTCTATAGGAAATAAGATTACTGCACACTTTTGGGAACTACAATCCACACATTCTCCTACTTTGCAACAGATAAACCATTTTTAGCCCCCAGATTTGGGCTTAGATCCAGGTACAAAAAATAATATTAAAAGACCTTTTTCTCCTTTGGCGATAGATGCTGTAATTAAAAATTTTAAATCCAACATTTCACCTGGGTCAGATGGTCTTTCTAATTCTTTCTATAAAGCTTTTCGTTCAGAATTAGTTCATTGTTTGACTTTAGTTTTTAATAAATTTTTGGATGGTGACTTGATTCCGGGTTTTTTTTCAGAAGGTTTACAGATATATATTTTTAAAACAGGGGATAAGGGGGATTTTCAGAATTGGAGTCCAATCACATTGCTAAATTCTGATTAGAAAATATTGGCAACTTTGATTAATAATAGATTGAAAAATTTGACTAATATAGTTTTTTCTCCAGCTCAGCATTGTGGACTTCCGAATAAAAGAATCCAGTCGGCGCTTTGTACTATAAGAGATGTCACTGAACATTTGAATGATTCAGGAGAGTCAGGGTGTTTACTTTCTTTGGATCTTGAGAAGGCCTTTGATAGAGTTAGTCACCCTTTTTTGTTTTCAACTTTAGAATTTTTTGGGGTGCCCGCGGGATTGCTTAATTTGATAAAAGGGCTGTATGCCTCTGCGTTGGTGTATCCAGTAATTAAAGGGGAATTAGGGACAGGATTTATCATGGGATGTGGGGTATGGCAGGGTTGCCCCTTAAGCCCCTCCTATACATTTTCTCATTGGAGCCCCTTATTAGAGCAGTGAGCACTACCCCTAAGTGGACAGGCGTGCATATCCCTTTAATAAATTCCTGTTTGATCATACAGGCATATGCAGATGATGTTTGTCTTTTTTTTAAAGAGGTTACACAAATGGGAGTTTTTTTTCAAGTAGTTCAATCATATGCCAAATTGTCAAATGCCAAAATTAATCTTTCTAAATCCAGAGGTTTATTACTTGGATGTACCTATCAGAGCCCTGTACAATACAATACTATAAATGTTTCTACAGAACCCCTTACAATATTAGGAGTAGTTTTTGGATCCAAAAACCTTCCAGAGGTAAATTGGATTTCTGTATTAGATAAAGTGGAAATGAAAGTGAACAGATGGAAGAAGTTTAGATTTTCAAAACTGAAAAGGATTCAGGTGTTGAAACAATTTATTTTACCATGTTTACAGTACCTAGCAGTTATTTACCCCCTGCCTGCCCATTATGAAACCAGACTTTATAGCATTTGTTTTCAATTGTTATGGGGCAATAGATGAAACCCTGTTAAAAGGTGTTTTACTTACCTGGATAAAGATTAAGGAGGTTTAGGAATGGTTGACCCGGTGGTTTTTTGTTTTACATTATTTTTTTCCTTTTCATTAAAACATAGTCTAGGACCACAAGATGATCAGGAGAGTTTTTTTCTCAGATCTCTGTTGGGACGTTACTTAACAGCCTGGTTGTATTGTGCACCTAAATTATCCCCCCATTTGTCCTTACTGGAATTTTTTAAGCCTGCAGCACAGAAACTGTATAAGTGGCAGGTAACCAAAAACCAGATCACAGGGGGTTCGCCTCGGAAATTATATAAAGAAATTATAACATTGATCTATCCCTTAAGGCCAAGCTTTAAAAATTGTCCTTCAGGACTGATTCCTAACATATTGGAACAACTAAATAACCCCAGGCTACTGTTACATATGTGGGAGGTTCAATGGCTTATAATGTATGGGAGGCTGAATGTTAGGGGAACAGCTAAATATAAAGCCAAGGAAGAGAGGACTTGTCCATATAATGAATGTGTAAATCAGGAGGAAACCATGGAACATTTTTTTCTGCAGTGCTCTTTCCTGTTAAAATTATGGGCTTTTCTGGCCAAGAAATGGGAATTGAATTGGTTGTCAAATTTAAACTATGGCATATTAGTGATTGGCAACTTTCCCCCAACTTTAAGGAAGTATGATAAGGGTACTTTGAGAATACTACTTGCATGTTTAAGGTTTTGTCTTTGCAAGTAAGATGTCAATGGGTATTATATAAAAAAACTTCCTAGAGGGTTTAATCTGTATGTAGTAAATGAATTGAGGAAAATCTTTATTACAGATATGCAATTGTATAATGTAGATAAAGTCAGGAAATGGTGCTAGGATTTTCACATATTATCAAATATAAATAGAAGGTTGATGTTTTTCTTCCTTTGTATCTCCCCTTTCGTTTTTATTTAGGTTTTTTTTTGGATAGATGGGTTCTTTAGGATTAAGAAAGGAGATGGAGTAATTTGGAGATGTTTATGTAAGGTCTTTCCATTTTTTTTTTTTTTGTTCTTGTTTTTTGTTACTGATAATTTGGGATGTATATGTATGTTGTTTTTCCTTTTTTTTTCTGTTTCGAGTGTTTTTTGATTGATTTGTATTTATGTTTCTATTGCAATAAAATCACCCCTACTCTTTTTGATAAGTGCCATGGGATCTTTAACATCCACCTGAACTACCACCAATCCAGGCAGATGGGACCTCGGTTTAACATTTCATCTGAAAGATGGCACCTCAGAAGTGCAGCACCCCACTCATGCTGCACTACAGTGTCAGTACTGGGATATTAATTCAAGTGCCAGATGTGGGAGCTGAACCCACAGCCTTTTGATCTCCCAGCTTCAGAGGCAAGTGTGCTACCTACTGAGCCACTGACACTGACATATCAGGATCACTGACACATCACTAATCAGAATGTAAAGTCAAAACTGTGGTGAAAAAATGCAGTGAAAAGCTGACTTACCAACTCCTCAGTTGTATCAATTCATGCTACAGTAACATGCAGGCCACCTAAATTCCACAGCAAGCCTGAGATTTTATGACATAGATACATTCAGCTGTTATATACTGAAGTTAATTAAAGAGGCAGCTAATGGTGAATAGCTATAACTGCAACTATGTTTAGGGAGAAATCTAAACTGATTTACTAGCTGAAGGTAGTTTCACAGAAGTGTTTTTTTTATTTCAGATTTTAGAAATGAAATGTAAAATTCAAACCCAATTTTTCATTTGGAAAGAAACACATCATTAGAGATACTGTTTATTCATCTTTATTGGAAAAGACTTAAAAATGAGTGACATGTCTATTCAACACTAAAGCATTCATTTCCCCACTTTATGGAGGATATTTTAGGCTTAATTTGAGTCTCAGATTTTTTCCTTTTTCTTTTTTGATAGGAATATTGCTAACTTACAGCATTCTACTTTGTTGAGGAACTTCTACCTTCTTTCAATACATGCTTTGTCTCCAGCATGTATTTTAAAACTCAATGGCTTTGTGTGGGATTTTCTTTTTTATAGTAGCAGGCATGCTTTTGGAGTTTTTGATTCAACCCCTGTCAGAGTTGCCATGCAAAGAAATGCAATGGCATACAAAGGAAACCTTTATAATCTAAAGTGTCTGAATAAACATGAGTTGAAACCTCAAGCCTCACTGATAAAAACATGATGTTAAAAGTCAAGGATTTCTCCAGGTAAACTCGACAGAACCCACAGACCATGGTATTGTAGCTTTACAGCTATCACCTCAGCTTAGTTTGGAAGAAAATATGTCTGACAATGGAAAGAGATTCTTACAGCTATGTGACAGAAACATAAAGAGAATCTTTTTTGCTGGGTGAAGATAATTCTTTTAATAGGCAAACAAAAAGTCAAACACAGCTTTTTTTAAATGTATTTGATTCCAAATGGCAATGTTAAAATAATAGCAAAAGTGCACATCATGACTTTTTCTTCTACATGATTGAGCCTGATTCAGTAGAATGCAATAATGTATTTGGCTGAATCCATAAGGAAAACAGGGTGACCCTGGGAAAATGGAGAGCTCTGCAAGTCACTGCAGTCTAGAAGAAATAATTTCTAACTTATGAGTGACACTGTGATATGTATTAAACATAAGGGTTCAAGGTCAGTTACTCAGTCAGACAGTCAAAATCTATTGATGCCTATTTAATAGACATACAAAAGAAAGCAACATTTTGTGAGTTTAGCACAGCTACATGGTTCTTTAATTCATGGTAGACTAACCTGTTGAATAAGAAATGATCAAATTAAGCTTTATCAATTAAAAAGTCAGTTTAACCATCTAGCAAGTGATATACATTTGCAGAGCAGTAGCCATTAGTGAGCAGAAGATTGAACCTATAAATAGAGGGATGCCTTAGCTAACTAGACAGGTTAATTGCAAAGAAATGGAAAATGTGAATGTGCAATGGCAGAAATCAAACAAAACAAGTACAGAAATGCAACTAACATGCAATGCAAATGCTGTGGTTGAAAACACGAATAACAAAAATGTCCTGCCTTTCACTAACAAACTGTGGTCACAGCCAACACAGCTGCTGTGAATTAACATGAAACAAAGTTTTTAGTTTTTCATTCTTTTGTTACAGAAGTCCTTCAAAAAATATAATGCTTTAATTGATATAGTCTACTTTGACTGATTTTGTTGTTGAAGTGTGATGTGTTACATTTTAGGGGTGCAACTTGCAGCAGAGCTATTTTGACCATTGTGCATAGGTTTAGGTACAACACCACCTGGTTGTCAATGTTTTGCAGGGCTTGACCTCTGATGGTAAATTGTGTGTGCCTTGATGTGTGACTACCATTACATTGTATATGGGGATATCAACAGCTTTACAGCAGCAGCAACACAAACCTACTCCCTCAAACACATTTGCAAATCTACTTTCTTCAATTCCTCATATACAATAATACAATAGTCATACATCAATGTATGCACAATTTGCCATTAGAGGTTAAGCCCTGCAGAACATTGATAACCAGTGGTGTTGCACCTAAACCTATACATACTGGAACAATAGCTCTGGGGTTGGACCCCTAAAATGTATCACATCACACTGTCCAGAGATGGTCCTGATACCCCCACCAGCTCTTTTGTTCTCAGTCTCTGCTTCTGAGATACTCCTATCACCTGCCTGTAACAGTTCCATAAGAAGGGATATCACAAAAGTCTGTGCCCAGATTCCCAAGGGTTACCCTGCTTTGTGCATGCACTGGCAATTTGACCTCCTTGACCATTCTGACATGGTCCTTATACTAATAATCCTAGGGGCTGTGGCTCTTTAAAGTTGTTAGTACTCTGGCTGCAGTTGATAACCCAAACCCAACACTGCAGTGTTCCAGTCATGAAGCATTTTGTTCACTAAGATTCTGGAATGGCTGCCTCCTCCTGACCTCCCTTTTGCCATGTCATTGATGGGCAATTAACTGTATCAGATCACCTACCTAAACTATAGTGAGCTGTCCATGGGGGACCCCATGAAGCTGCCCACATAGAACATCACTGGCATTCAGAAGAATGAGGTCTGTGTCTGGGTCACTTATTTCTTCTCAGATGAGGAGGAGGAGATGATCAATGACAGGGTGACACTCCAACCGAGTCTGAAATTCAACCAGAAGTCAGATGCATGGGAAAAATATGCAAATGTATCACCAACACAGACTGCTAAAATACCTCAAAAACAGCAAAAGATAAACTTTATAGAGACTTCAAATTATCTAATGGCATGTTAGGCACACATTGGGTGCACACATGATCAACAATGTCTTAAGTTTGTATATTTTATATTTTCCCTACACTTCTGTAAATAAACAGAAGCAAAAACAGCTCCAGGTGTAAAGGAGTGTGCCAGGTTGTATTAAGTGAAACAATTGGAATGACAAAACCAGCACCACTCCAGACTTAAAGCTGTAAAAGGCTTTTTATTCACAAACGCTTCATGGAAGGCTCAATGCCTGCAACATACCGTCTGTAGCTCAGCAGCAAACAAAGCCCCTGTAAATACCCTATTCAAGTAGTCTTTGTTCAAAATTGCTGGGGGAAGTGTGGAACTGACCCAAGGAATCTGCTGAGTCCATTGAGCAGACAGGTCAGTGGAATGTGGACCACTAATACAATTATTCCTGGAAAGGCTTAGCTGGGTGTCTTACTGAGGAAAACGGTGAGAGTTGATCAGAGGGCTGAGATTAGACACAGACCCCTCTCCTGAAGTCAGTTCTCCTACCTATTACAAAGTCCAGTCCCAGTGCTAGACTAGTGTGCAGCTATGAGGCTTAGACATCTTTACTTCTACATAGAGGTTAATGTATAATATAAAATGGGCAAGGAGATCCCTGTGTCCTGATTGGCTGAGGCTTGGTTATAGTCATGGCAGTAAGACAGCACCACCAATGGCTAAAAACAAGTTCCTGACAACCAAGGTAACTCACAAAATGTATAAGCCACTTGCTTCCTAATTTCCATCACAAACATGGCTGCAACCTTTAATCACATATAAAAAATTCAACTAGCCCCTAAAAATGAAAATCCATTAAATTAAATAAAGGAAGTAAATAATTTAATGTTATTTTCAATCATGAGCCCCTCCTTAGACACATACACAAATTAAAAAAAATCAAGTACTATTCAGAGTTTCCATTGCTAGTGTTTCTTTGATGACCATGAAAAATCCTCCTCCTATCCCTACTAGCTTAGCCAGAGAGCTCCCTACTCCTTACCTGGTAACACATAACATTGAGGTTCTGTCTCCACTTGAGTCCTGTGTGTGTCTGTGTTTGTATGTCAGTGGAATTCTGAAGTATTTTGAATTTATATATATTCTATGTTACCATTCCGTGTATGTGGGGGTGTGGGGGGGGCATTCTACTACTGTAATAATGCAGAGCTTTGAATTCTTCTATGCTGTGGTAAACAATCATACAATGTATAGAATGTGAAGAAAGACAGTTAAGTGATAGGTGAAAAACATCTGTGTAGGGCCTATTTTACATTGTTTAGCAACATTTTATTATATTTTTGTGGCTTTGAAAACATTTAGAGTGTTGATTTTTTAATAGTTGCCTATGGGCCCATTTTATATAAGCAATACGGTGCTCCAGAGATGTTGGTGGTACCAGGTTTCCCCTACGATCAGGTGGCTGAAGGCACTCAGTTCCATCTCATGCCTCACAACTCCCCTGACCAATGGGGAACCCAGTACCACCAATGCTCCATCATGCCTTATTGCTTAAGCCAAGCACATATGTAATTGAGACTAGAATGGGAATTTCTCGTATGTTTGGCTGCACCGGCAAAAGCAATCGGCTGTTCTGCAGGTGGCACTCTTACTGGAGCACAAAAAAGTGTTTTCTCTGTAGGACAGCTGGATCACTAATAATAGGCTGAGTGATAACATCTGCAGTTTTTTTAAATAAAAAAATGGAATGATTCATGGTTTTACTGCTTAACAAAAAGTGACATCTGCGTGTTAGATTATTCAGTGTGATTGCACATATCACTGTCAGGTAAACATGAGTGAAATCAGTCAAGACGATTAGTTGAGAATTCCAGGAGATGAATCCTCCTTTTCCTTGTAGAGCCATGAGGTCTGCATATGTAAAAGTACTCTGTTTCACAAAAACAAACATACACAATAAAAAAAAAAAAAAAATATAATAGGGACTGCTAATTTTTTTTACAAAACATATTCAACCTGGCATGCCTCTGAAAGAGTCATCAATTGTCATTGTAGATATATTTTTTTTTTAAATAGCCCTGTCACACACTGATTCTGCTGATGTTTTTTATTTTTTGATTTTGTTGGTGTGTGTGTTCCGGAACATAGTACTTTTATATAAATAGTGTTATGTCCCAACGAAAAAGCAAAGAAGGATTTTGCACTGTAATGCAGGGGCGGTGCTCTCTGGAGGCTGGCTAAAACTCAAAATAATCACAAACATCCAAGTGTGGAGAGCATTCAGGGTAAACTGTGACCATAAAGTTCAACTGGGTAATTTAATGCACAAATGCAAATCCACAATACAGGCTGTATTTATAAAAAAAAAACAAGTTCTATGTGTGAGATTTTGACTCATGATTACAATGAGAGTGATTCCTAGGCAAGAATGCTAACAGCTGGACCTCACTGACATATAATAGTTCATAATAATTAATAGATGCTTAAAATAAAACATGCATGAAGGTAGTTTAATAAGACCATCCCTGTGCAAAGTCTAGCACACCGATAGAACTCAGTGGTATTTGAAAAGTTTACACATAAACTGTAAGATGTGTTAGTGTAATACAAGAAACTATCTCTACAGCCAGATCAAAATAGCCCTATCACAGAACGGGGGTCGGGGGGGGAGGACCTACAAATAAAGCCAGATCAAAACATCTCTAGCACAGAACATGGAGGGGGGACCTACCTATACAGCCAGATCAAAACAGCCCTAACAAAGAACAAGAGGGAGGGGGATGAAGAACCTATCTATATAGCCAGATCAAAACAGCCCTAGCAGAGAATACGGGAAGGGGGGAAGGTGTGTCTGCTTCCATGATAACACCCAGTTACTCAATATCCACTAACTGTAAAGCAAAACACAAACATTCCCTTATAAGCACTCAAAAGCTGTGGGTTCTGTTTCAGATCTTTTTTTCTCATTATTTTTTCTGCTATTATGTGATGTAAGTGGTCCTTGTAAAAATAATGTGGTACTGCATTTACCCCTGGCACAGTGCTTTGCTGCTTCCTCTGAGGTCTTGGGTTTAGCAGCATTGCAGAATTATTTCATACTTATCAAATTACTTTTGAGCTGCTCATTGTGTAGTAAAAAAAAATGTTTTGGCGGGGTTCTGAAGAATTATACCTATCTTGTTCATGATGTGGGTTTAAAAAGGCTATGTTGAAAATATGGGGTCTGAATCTGGAAAAATGCCAGCAGTAAATTTATAAGAAAGCATTGAAGAATTTTAACATTGTTTCATAACTTTCTTGTTTTTTTGAGATGTTAACCCAAAATTTTCAACACAGTCTTTTTATTGCCACACCTCAGCAATCCAGTAGGTGAAAATGTTTAAATCTCAGTTGAAGCATCATTTAGCACCACAAGTGCGAAAATACATTTTGCCCAGGACTTGAAAAGTTTCAGAGGCATCAAAGTTTGGAGAGAGGCAGGATGCCTGAATTATTAATGCTTCTTGTGAAGTTGATCTGACAAGCCAGCTGCTTCTTTGCAAAGGAAGAGGTGGCACTGCCGAGTGGCAGAGCTGGGAGCAGGACTGCAAGGAGTTAACTTGTAGACAGTCAGCTAACTTCAATGGATCAGGGTGATTAGGGCAGATTGTGTTGGCTGCCAAAAGGGTCTGTGTTTTATTTCTTTATTATTATTGTTATTTCTTTTCTGTAGCAGATCTGGGACCAGGACTACAAGGGGTTAATGTGCAGACACTCTGGCTAACTCCAGTTGGTGCTGATGCTGATTCCCTCTCCTTTCTTTCACCAGGCACTGTAGTTGTGGCTTGTTCCATACCTCCTATATCTAAGCTTGTAGCTCCATTTAATCATGTGTCCCATGTGTTAAGGGACAGCATCTCACATTTCCTCACATTTCAGATATCCAATGTACCCCACATTTCAATGAGTGACAGAAGATTGTGAGGCATGGCTTGTCATGAAGCTAATTTCACAGAATCCACAGGAATCTTTGTGAGGCCCAGTGCCTTGCTGAAAATCACACAGTTAACAAGGGGTAGTAGTGGTGGAATTCAAACCTAAACCCCCTCAGGCAATCATTGAGTCCAGGTTCACTGGTTTTGCACTAGACATCTCATGGCATCCCAGCACCACCAATGACCCCCTTTTAATTAAATGCATAGGAAGTATTATTGGTTATTTTTTTTTTGGGGGTTATTTACCCTGAATAGCCCAGCTCAGCATACCACTCAAGTGTCACACATTAAAAGGTATGTCACTGATTTTACCTCTCAGAAGCCCTCTGTCCCACATGGAAAATGCAATATTCCACAATGCTCAGTGGGCTTTTGAAGCATAAATTCATAATAATCTATTAGGCACTGTAATCAGCAAACATTATACTCAGTTCATAAGATGCAGAATAAGTTGGACTGGGGCTGATAGGAAATCTCACTTTTAAAAAGTCAGGCAATACTTTCTCTGGTTATTGCACCTGTATCTTTTTTTTTTTTTCAAAGATAGCTCAGCATGCACTAAAAAGAGGCCTACAAAAGCAACAGCAGCTGACAAACAAAGGACTTCTTATAATCTCTGTTTCTAAAATGCTATGACAAGCCAGCAGCAGAGCTGGGTCCAGAACTGCAAAGTGTTAACTGCAGACAAGAACAGCCAGCTCAAGTTACAGCTGCCGGGAATGCTGTCAACTCTATATTGGGCACATTCTATTTCACACTACACTTTTTCAAGAGCAGATTTCTTTATAAAACAGCCCATATTTTTAGAAAACACTACAATGTGAAAATCAATGGAGTTAACACTATCTATAAAACTGTTTATCCTATATGCTCCAAAAATTATTCAGAGCAATTACTACTGAAAGCTGTGTTTCTGTGTTGATCTGAGAAATATGAACCTCATTCTTCACTGGGAAACACTAACTAACAGAGAAATAAATTGTGCCATAAATCGACTGCTGAGTGGAAGGATTGCTATAAAAGTCCGATTTTAAGACGTCTGTTAGCAATGGACTACGTTCTGCTGTAGTCCATTTTTCTATGTGATAGTAAAATATCTGCAGTGCTCTGCCCTGCAGCTATAAAAATGTTGAAAATGAAATAAAATGAATCACGGTGGCAAGATGTGCCACTCAAGCAAATAAGAGCAGTGCAGAAACCAAGAATTCATGCACTGTTCAATGAAGAGGCAGGTGATAATGGGACCAGTATAGAAACTGCGAATACAGGCATTGCACAGTGAGGAGGCAGCAAAACTGAACCTACATGTATAACACAATGAAGGGGCAGCGGACAGTAAAATCAGTTAAAAACTGGGGGAAATGCACAGTAGAATGAAGAGGCAGGTGCTAATTAGGCCAGTACAAAAACTGAAAAAAGCACTGCACAATGAAGAGACAGCTGACTGTGAGACCAGCACTGAACCTCGGAATATATGCACTGCACAAAAAGAGGCAGATGCTAGTGAGGCCAGTAAAGAAAATGAGAATACACGCACTGCACAGTGAAAAGGCATATAATAGTGAGACCTGTACGGAAACCGAAAATACATGCACTGCTCACTGATAGAGAAGATGATAGTGAAACTAGTATAGAAACTGAGAAACCATATACTGCACAATGAAGAGACAAATGATAGTAAGAATAGCACTGAAACTGAGAATAGATGCACTGCATAATGAAGAGGCAGATAATATTACGACCAGTAAACAAACTGAAAATACGTGTACTGCAGAAGAAACAGGAAGATGATAATGAGACCAACACTGAAACTGAGAATGCATGCACTGAAGAATTAAGAAGAAGATGATAGTGAGATCAGTTACAAAACTGAGAATACATGCACAGATCAATGAAGAGGTAGGTGATAATGGTACCTATACAGAGACCAAGCATTCGCGCACTGCACAAGGAAGAAGCAGATGATATTGTGCCCAGCGCAGAAACTGAGAATTAATGCACTGCACAAGGAAGAAGAAGATGATAGGACACCTATACAGAAATGGAGGATACATGCATTCCACAACAAAGAGGTAGATGCTTGTGAGAGCAGAGCAGAGACTGAGAAGGCAAGAACTGCACAATGAAGAGGAAGATGACAGTGAGACCAGTATATGGACTGAGAATAAATGCACTGCACAGTGAAGAGGCAGATAATAATATTACCAGTAAACAAACAAAAGTCACATGCACTGCAGGCCAAAGAGGACAGATGATAATGAGACCAATAATGAAACTGAGAATACATATAGATACATAGATACATAGACAGTGTCGGCAGATAAGGGCCTATGGCCCACCTAGTCTGCCCATTTGAGCTTGTAAGTTCAGTTTGTTTTCCTAGAAGTCTGTTTCCCCTTACCCCTACCCTCTAGAATTCCTTTATGTCTATCCCATGCATTCTTAAATCCCATGATTGTTTCAGCCCCCACCACTTCCTCTGGCAGGGTGTTCCACTTGTCCACCACCCGTTCTGTGAAGAAATTCTTTCTCATGTTTCCTCTGAATCGTCCTCCCTCCAACTTCATCCCATGCCCTCTAGTCCTGAAACATCTTTTTCACTTAAAAATAGTGTCTTCCTGCACCCTGTTCCTCCCTGTAAGATACTTGTATGTCTCTATCAAATCCCCTCTCTCCCTCCTCTCCTCCAGGGAGTACATGTTCAGTTCCTTCAACCTGTCTTCATAGGACTTGTGATGCAACCCATGCACCATCTTTGTTTGCCCTCCTCTGAACCTTCTCTACCCTGTCTATGTCCTTACGTAGGTATGGTCTCCAGAACTGTACACTGTACTCCAGGTGGGGCCTCACTAGTGTCTTGTATAGCGAATTATGACCTCCCTTTTCCTGCTGGTGATGCCCTGCCTATACATCCCAGCATCCTATTTGCTTTACCTGATGCCTTGTCACACTGTTTCCCACCTTGAGGTCATTAGAGATAACAACCCCAAGATCCCTTTCTGCTTGGTGCATGCTATATCCTCACCCCCAACTGATATATTGTGCCAGGGTTTTGTGCCCCATATGCATTATCTTGCACTTCTTTGCATTGAATTTCAACTGCCAAACCTTGACCATTCTTCAAGTTTCTGCAGGTCCCTTCTCATTCTGTCTACACCCTCTGGTGTGTCTACTCTGTTACAGAGCTTTGTGTCATCAGCGAACAGTGAAATTCTGCCTTCTAGATCCTGTGCAATGTCACTGATGAAGATGTTGAATAGGACCGGTCCCAGCACTGATCCCTGTGGTACCCCACTGGTTACTCTTCCCTCTGTGGAGTGACAGCCATTTACCACCACCCTCTGTGTCCTGCCACCCAGCCAGTTACCTACCCACCACACTACTGTCCTGCCACACCCATATTCCCCAGTTTGTGTATTAGTCTTCTATGTGGCACAGTGTCAAAGGCCTTGCTGAAGTCCAGATAGGCCATGTCCACTGCCCTCCCCTGATCCACCTCCCTAGTCACCCAGTCAAAAATTCAATGAGGTTGGTCTGACATGACCTCCCCTGGTGAAACCATGCTGCCTTGGGTCCTGTAGTCCATTGACAACCAGATGTTCCACCAATCTCTCCTTCAGTAGTGCTTCATGATCTTTCCCACTACAGGGTGAGATTGACTGGTCTATAGTTCCCTGCTTCCTCTTTGTTCCCACTTTTGTATAAGGGGACTACATCTGCTATCCTCCAGTCTTTGGGTACCTCCCCTGTTTCCAGTGATTGGCTGAACAGGATAGCCAGAGGTTCAGCCACCACCTCTCTTAGTTCTTTAAGGACCCTGGGGTGCACCCCATCTGGACTCATTGCTTTATCAGCTCTTATTACTTCCAGTTCCTTCAGGACCCTTTCTCGTGTAAAGGGACTTGTGTCCATTTCTGCACCATTCTCACCCCTTGTACTCCCTTCAGACCCATTACCCCCTCTTCCTTAGTAAAGACTGAGCAGAAATACCTGTTCAATATGTCAGCTTTATTGTTGTCATCCTCCACGCTCCCATCCTCCCCTTCAGTCTCACTATCCTCCTTTGTCTTTCTTTTTTCACTTATGTACCTGTAAAGGTTTTGTCCCTTTACCCACTGATTTTGCAATGTGTTCTTCTGTCTGAGCTTTGGCTTCCCTTACTGACTTCCCTGCCTCCTTTGTTTCTCCTGGTACTTCTCCTATCCCCTTCTGCCTGTGTCTTTTTGTATTGCCTAAATGCAATCTTTTGGCTTTCACTTTCTTTGCTACCTCTTTGGAAAACCATAATGGTCTCCTCTTCCTTTTCCTCTTGCTAACCTGCTTAATGCATAATTCTGTTGTTCTTATAATCCCATTTTAAATACTGCCCACTGTTCCTCAACCCTGATTCCTGTCCCATTCCCTTAATGCCTCTTTCAAGTATCTCCCCATTTTCCAAAAGTCTGCCCACCTAAAATCCAGGATCGTGTTTTGTGTGGTTTGGTTCTGCTCTTTCTGTGATTTCAAACCACAATGACTGGTGGTCACTGTTACCCAGGTGCTCCCCACTGTTACCCCATCACACTGTCCCTGTTTGTGAGCACAAGGTCCAGTATTGCCTTCTGCCGAGTTGGTTCCATGACCAGTTGCTTGAGGAAGGCACCCTGAAGGGAGTCCAGGATAAATCTGCTCCTAGTTGATGCTGCTGCTGGGATGCTCCAGTCCACGTCTGGTATATTGAAGTCTCCAACCAGTACTACCTCACCCTTGTCTGCCATCCTTTGGATGGCTAGCATCAGCTCCCTATCTGTTTCTTCCTCCTGGGCTGGTGGTCTATACATGCACTGAAGAATTAAGAGAAGGCTAATAGTGAGACCAGTTACAAAACTGAGTATACATGTGTGACAGAAATGGGAAGGAAAGAGTTATTAGTTTGGATTCTCTAGCTGGGTTTTTTTAATAGTTTGGAAAAAAAAAACACACACAGGCTAAAATCCACTGTCCAGCAGCATCCAGCTTGTGGAATTTTCAGTCCTCCCTAGCTGCTAGATAAGAGCTGGGTCATAAATCTCAAGTGGACATCTCCACACGCACAGACCTGCAGACACATACACTGGTCAGTCTGAACAAATATAAACTGAAGGTTAAAATGGAATATAATTGGTCACTGATAGGTGTTCACTCTGACTGGGACAATTAAATACATACATGTTAGATGGTTGGTGCATTCAAAGAGGGAATAGGCATTACCCATTCCCAGGAGAATATGTAAGAGGCTGAAAGACAATGAAGAGTGGTTTCTCTTACTTTGGAAGCTGGAGGGGGAAACATAAACTGAGAGCCTACTCTTTTAGCTATGTCCATGGGAGCTGGCAGTTAGCACAGGGCCCAGTGTCTCTTGTAAGGACAGGAAAGGGGTAAGTTGAGTACTAGCATATTTCAGTAATAGCCTTCTTCTTTTGCCATCTGTTATTTAAAACATTTGTTTACTTTTCCTGTGTGAGTGTTATTCTCCTGTGTTGTAAATATATATCCTGTAAATGCTCAGTGCACTTTCTGTTAAGTAAAAAGCTATTTATTTGCTCAACAGTTGTGACTGTGATGTCATTTTTCTAAGGTAATATTTGGTTTCCACTGGCTGAGGTAAGCTCTGTGTAGCATCTGCCACCTGGGAGAGATACACTACCAGACTTTAACTTGTGCAATTGCACGTTTGATTATTCATGTCTGTAAGCTTGAAGGAGGTGCCGGAAGAGAGTCCGACTGATGGCAGTGAATACCTGAGGACAGACACCTCTCTAAAAGTTGTTTCAGCCCAGAGGGAAAGGTGGGTTGTCACAACATGCACAGGTCAATAAATAGGCAGGTGATAATGGTACCAATGCAGAAGCCAAGAAATCATGGACTGCACAGTGAAGAGTCAGATGATAGTGAGACCAGTACTAAAAACAAACAAAAAATGCCTGCACTGCACAAATAAGATGCAGATGATAATGAAACCAGCACATAAACTGAGAAAACATGCACTGGATTATGAGAAGGCAGATCATAAGGGAGCCAGTACATCATTTGAAATACATGCCCTGTATAATGAAAAGACAGACAATGGTGAGACCCAGTACAAAACTGAGCATATATGCACTGCAAAATGAAGAGGCAAATAATAGTGAGATCTGTATTAAAACTGAGAAAACATGCGCTGCACCATAAAGTAGAAGATGATGGGAGCATTACATAAACTGAGAATAAATGCATGGAACACAGAGGAGGAATGCTGAGAAGCACTGCATGAACACAGTGGGGTGACATGGCACCAATTACGGTTGTGTTCTGTGTGCTGGTGAATGGTGAGAGATTGCCTGCACTGTGTAACGATGCTCAGAAGCACTTTATGAACACTCTGGTGCGGCAAGGTACAAATCAGGGTAGTTTACTGCTTGATGGTTAAAGATGAGGGAATGCCTGTACAAGGGAGTCATTTCAGAAGCACTGCATGAACACAGTGGGGTGACATGGCACCAATCAGGGTAGTGTACTGTGTGTTGGTGAAAGGTAAGGGAGTGCCTGCTGTGTGGAGTGATGCTCAAAAGCACTGCATGAACACTGAGGAGTGACATGGCACCCACCACAGTGGTGTGATGTGGACTGGTGAATGACCAGGGATTTCCTGCACTGAGGAGTGATGCTCAGAAGCATTGCAAGAACACAGTGGGTTGTCATGGAACCCATCCCTGTTGCAGATACTGAAAGGTAAGGGACTGCCTGTAGTGGGGAGCAATGCTCAAAAGCAATGCATGAACACAGAGGGGTGACATGGCACCAATAAGTGCTGCATGAACCCCATGTTGAAAATGTGGGGCCAGAATTCATAAAAATGGCTGATATATCAAGATAAGTTGAAAACCCCATTGTGTGCCATTATATGGTGCATACCTTTGATTCTTCAGTTTGCAGTTTGGCATTGAAGGGTGCAGATATGTCCTGGTCCAGAGAAGATGACAGTGCTGACTTCTGGAGTTAAGTATTTGGTAAGGGGGATGCTGGGAGGTGGGTGCTCAGTGGGAGGTGGGAATGGGGAGATGGGACTGGGGTGATGATGAGGGGCTGTTTTCTTTTTTACAGGTAAAAAAATACATCAGAGGACTGTTTTCTTTATTTATAGGAGAAAAAAACACATTTGGGCACACCGGGGTGGGCTCCCAGTGTGCCATATGAGTGGGGAGAGTGACATGACGCCAACACTGGGATTGGGCACCCCAATGTTGGCAGAGGGGGGAATGAATAAAAAAGAATTGGGCACACTGGGGTGGGCTTCCAGTGTGCCACATGAGTTGGGGGGGTACATGATGCCAACATGGGAATTGGGCACCCCGATGTTGGCATGGGAATGAGAAACAGAGGGCGAGGGGAGGACTGCAGCAGTGGGAGGAAGTGGAAGGGTTTCATTACCCGCTGGTGCTGAGAGGGAACAAAGGGAGCAGGGAGGACAGGAGCAGTGGGAGGGTGCAGAAGGAGTGCCATCCGCAAGATGGCGGAGGAGACGGAACTGGGCAAGCACAGCATTTGCGCATGCATAGTTACAGTGCACAAGACGGTGGTGCCAGAAATACAGAAGTAACAGCTGAAATAGTGCAGTTGTTACTCCATAGTGGCTGATTGTGGTGGAGCGTTACAAGCTCCGTTGGATGTTCAGAAGGATACTTCCAAATGTCCAATGGGAGGTACCAAGATAGGCCATTTTTAAGAGCAACAGATTGATCACAAAATGGCTGTAGGCTCCACTCACAGCTGTAAAAATGGCAGGTTTCTAAAGAACTCAATTAAAAATACCCGGAGCTTAAACATTTTACACATGAATGTGACAGATTAATGAAGTAATTAGATAAGAACACAACCAGTGATGAGAAAACATTCTTAAAAACTCTAGCTCTGAATAGGCTAAATGTCACAGAAGGAATGCCATGTAGAAGGCTGGGAAAGGTTGACTAAGTTGACATGTTTATGAGCTATGAAACTGTCTTGAAAGAGGATACTACCCAGACTGAAGTTTTATCACAGAAAATAGTGCAACACTGCTCAGCTGAATGAACTGAGCAGGCCTTCAATTAGGCGCAGTAGGCAATTCAGTTCAACACTTCAGTTAAGCAACGTGATTGCACAAATCCTTCAATTTTTTCTAGTCCATTCCCAATCTGGGGAACTCCCTTTTTCTACTGAGATAGCAACACATCTGCAGGGCTCCACCCACTCAGCCATAAAAAGGTGGGTATTCGTCACTCCTTGTGGAATTGCTGCCTTCTGGTGATCTAGGGGGATGGTACCCATTTTGTAGGGAACCCCAAAGTTTTACTGGTGCCTTCAGGTGATGGCAGGCATGACAGCCCATTGATGGGAGTGTGCAGAGGCTCTGACAACAAGTTCAAACTCATTGTTCACCATGATCAAGGGATGCATGGTTTGGATCTGATGAGATCCAAATGCCTCAGGGATTGCAGGTAAGGGAGCAGGGTGTGTATAGGACAAAGGGAGAAAATTGAAATCATAACCTGAAAATGTAATAGCCTGTTTACACTTTTTGAGGATGGTCATTAGAAGAACTTGGTGCATGCATGCTACAAAGGGGTCAGCCAAGTGCATACTGTTGTAGGTCTCTAATAAAGTCTGAAAACGATGCACTAATAGAAGCATTAATGCTTGCTATTATATTTGGATGCACCAAATTTAATAAATGCATCTAGTAGAAGAAACTGTCTAAACACAAATCTTTATAGAAATTATTTAACTAGTCTCTTGAAGCACAACCTGCAAGAGTTAAGAGATTGATGCCGAAGAATACAACACGTTAATTTTACAGTAAACTATGGACCTGGTGTAGAGCTGTAAAGTATGTTGCAAATACTTCGAGCAAGGCTATGCAGTCACCTGAGTCAGAATTCAGAGGCACAGAAGAGGCATTCAAGGTACATTATGTGATACTTAATTTCCCAGTAAGTGAGGAAAGACTGCTAAAGTTCAAAGAAGAAACATGAAAGGACTAGATACTGAAAAAAATCTGAAGGACACTATTATCAAAGGACAGCCACACTGGAGATCTGTAGAAGATCTTCAGATCCATGAGAATTCTAATTAAGGTGAAGAAAAGTTGCACATTGCCAAATTTAATTTGGCTCTAATTTGTCATCACCTGACATATGTATGAAACCAAAAAAAAAACTATGGACTATGGATCCTTGATATGGGATCAAGCAGGCTACATATATGGGTATGTCACACCCATTCAGCCCATCCCCCACTCCAGTCAAGTCCAATCCTCCACCCCTTCCCCAGCCCCAGATTGTTTATTTATAAAAAAATCCAAAAAAAACAAAACAAATTCAGGCATCTGATACAGTGCCAGAAACCAGCATTTCTTTTTACAAGAATAGTTTGGAGAAACCTGGAGACCTGGGTTTGAATCCCACTGCCCCCACTTGCATACTGTGTGACCCTGCTCAAGTCACTTAACTCCCTTGTGCTCCCAGGTTGCATCTGTAAACAAGCTTCAGCTTAGTGTGTCTCTCCTGGTTAAAAAAAAAAAAATAAGCGGGGGGATGGAGGATGGGAAGTGACAGGGTTAGGGAAAGGGAGTCAAGGAACTAACACGAACAAAGCACTAGAGTCACATGATAGAAGGAACAAACTGGCCCGATTCTTCAAAATCCCTGAATAAAAAGTGAAAGTACAAAATACTGGCATGTTCTCCAAGTGCTAATTCAGAATCAGCTTACCTTAATTATAATTAAAGGGATGAAAAAGTGTAGGGGAAAGTTTGCTTTTAAAAAGAGATGATGCTTAGTTTCTACAGCAGCTCTATGAAAAATGACATGCTTGGCAAAATACACAGCAGTTAAGTTAGCATGGAAAAATACTAGAGAAAGTGTGAGAGACATTCTATTTCGGCCAGGGATAAATAAACTAGTGGCAGAGATTTTTGAATGCTGTACGTGTAACGCGTACCAGAAATCACAACAAAAAGAACATTCACACAATTATCTCATGCCAGCGAGGCCATCCATGGCAGATATTTTTTTCACATTTCTAGGAATGCAGCAAGGCACACTATTAATCACTTTAGATTAATTATCAACTTTGTTTTTTTAATTTTTCCAAGGTACAAGATGCAAAAAAGTGCTGGCCCAGTGGTGCTGAGGGTTGTCGACCGGGGTTTGGGAGTAGACTCTAGTTGCCAGGGGTTGGCAGGGGAAGGAGAGGATTACATGTCCGGAGGACTGCTCTGCTTTCCTGGGGTGGAGCAGTGGGAATGCATCGCTTTGCGGCTACTCTTGGTAGAGACCGGGCGAACCACAAGGGTGTGTGCTGCTTCAGGGATGAGGTGCCGGTGGACATCAGCGGAGGTGAGTCCTTCGCGCAGATATCATTGCACATCTGGAATCTTGGGGGGAAAACAAGGAGGAAAAACACTGGCTGGTGGGGAGGCGATGGCAGATGCTCCAGGGCCAATCCCACATGCCCAATGCTTGCCCCAACCCTGGCTCGATTCTACATGGTCCCGTCTCCTTCCGTATGGGATCGGTGGGAGGGGGGACCTAGAACTTGATTCCTCATTTGGGGTTGGGGGTACTGGCAGGTGGGAGAGGTGTGGCTGAGCTGGACCTGCCAGAGAGATGCCCCATCACCGGTGACCAGAGGGAAACAAAGTAAAAAAAAAAAAAAACTGATGCAAAAAAGTACCACTGCAATGACCAAACTGACATAACATTTTTCAAGATATAGTATACCTTAAAGACTAACACCTGATAAGGATACACAATACATTAGCAGCAGATTCCAAGATTTTTCAATTTTATATGATTTCAAGTGTGTGACACCCTCAACCAGCTACCCACACAGTAATGGATTGCCTGAGTGTACAGGATAGAAGATTCACGTTTAGCTTTATTTGTCCTCAGAAATACTCCTATCAAAGGAATAGGCGCACCGGTAAACTGCTTATGGGAAAAAGAACAAAATACTCCTTCCTACTAAGCTACTGTATCTCTCTTAATGCTGGCACCACTAGACCAACAACTGAAAAGAAAACAGGCATCTCGTAACACAGTGAATAGCAAAATTATGATATGACTGCTACATCTTTGACTCTGTTGCCACAAGGACATTTTGTCAGAATGTGACCCAAAGACAATAAACAGACACCACCCACAGTGTCAAATGTCTCAGTGAACCTCGGTATTACTTGACTTTAATGCCACAAAATGCAAGGCAGTTCACGTAGGGGCAGATAGTAGTGAAAAGCACTATGGAGAAAAACAACTTGGAAGTATTAATATTAGATTACCAGAAGGCATAAACACAATTCGGTAGGGTGGTGGCAGGGTAAATATGATGCTGGGGTGCAGGATCACAAGCAGGAAAAAGGAGATGCTACTACCATTGTACAGGTAACTGTTTCCACCTCCCCTAGGGTACAGTGTGTAATTCTGGAGTCCTCATCTGAAGAAGGACAAGGACAGGGTGAAGGCAGTGCAGAGGAGGGTAAACAGTATGATCCAGGGACAGCAGGAAAGGACAAACCAAAATACTGTAGGTTAGCAGATGTGAATATTTGCGTGCTTGAGACAAGAAGGGAAAGGGGGTATGATTAAAACATCCAAATAACTCCACAAGTGAAATAAAATGGATAGCTGCTAATAGTTCAGACTGAGTAGGAACATGAGCACCAGCAGCAGCCCCCTGAAACTGTTGAGGGGAGCAAATTTAAAAAAGAAACCAGGCAGTACCTTTTTTCAGGGAGACAATGATGGAACGGTGCTCTATGAGAAACAGGTGGTTCAGATTCAAAAGAGGTTGGAGCAGATACAATTGCTTGCTAAAGGTCACACCAGAACTGGAGTGGGAACAGGAAGTTAGGATTCTCTAGGGTTCTGTCATTCAGCATTAGTTACATAGGAATGGGAGACACAATGGGCCATCTGGCCTATTTCTTTTGACAGATTTTATGTTTCTATGTCAATCAGAAAGAATATTACATCAATCTGAGAAACTTCAGGAAAATGTTAGATTGCCAGATGCAAGTGTGGAGAGAAAAATCAGGAAAATGATATACAGTGACTTGCAAGCTCCAGAAGAAGCGACAATGAAACAATTCAGATACCACAGAGCCAGATCCTCCATAAACTGAAGAAATTACAGATAAGATACCTGAGATAGTAACAGTTCCTCTCAGAACAAGTAAAATCAGTAGTAGAGAGATTAAAGAACATTGTGGTTTAGACAATGTGTGTGTAACAATAATACTGTACAGCACAGGCACATGGGCATATTTTCATTCCTGTGGCAGGTAACATTGCATTTGAATAGAAACTCAGAAACATAGAATTTGTTGGCAGAAGGGAACTGCTTGGCCCACCTAGTCTGCCTCAATGGCCCCTGCCTAGCACGTCCCTGCAGATGCTAACTAGTTCCTGATGACCCTTCCTGCTCCCCGCCCATTTTCTAATATTCTTCTTGCCTATCCCACCCATGCTTCAAGTCCCCTACTGTTTTTGCCTTCAGCATTTCTGCTGGCAATCTGTTCCAGGCTCCATCACACTTTCAGTGAAGTAGTGCTTCCTCACATCCCTCTAACCCGCCCCCACCACCACCACCAGCTTCATTGCATGCCCTCAGGTCCTGGTGATCTTTCTGTTTTGAAACATACTTCACTCCTACACTCTGTTCACCCTCATGAGGCACTTGTAGATCTCTATCATGTTCCCTCTTGCTCTCCTCTCTTCAAGGTGGTGATTCCTCAGTCTCTCTAAAAGGGGCCTTTGATGCGACCTCTGTGCCATTTTAGTTGCCCTCCTCTGGACTGCCTCTGCCCTATCAATGACTTTTCTGAGGTGCAGCCTCCAGAACATGACACAATGCTCCAGGTGGGGTCTCACAAGCAAGCAATACAGCAGCAACATCACCTCCCTCCCTCCCTCCTGATGCTGGAGATATCACTCCCTATACATCTCAACATCCCACTGGCCCTACCCACTGCATTGTCACATTGTCCTGCCACTAAAAGGTAATCAGATATGATAACATCAAGATCCCTTTCTTGCTTAGTGACTCCCAGTGCCTCTCTACACCATCCTATATTCAGCTCTTGGGTTCCTAAGCCCTAGCTGTATGATTTTACACTTTTTGGCATCAAACCTTAACTGCTAAGCTCTTGACCAGTACTAAAATTTCCCACGGTCCTTACACATTCTTTCCACCCCATCCTGAGTTTCCAGCATATTACAGATTTTGGTGATATCTGCAAAAAGGTATACTTTCACTTCCTGTTCTTGTGCAATGTCATTAACAAAACCATTGAAGTAGACAGGTCACAGTACTGAGCCCTGCAGCATCCTGTTTGTCACTGTTCCCTTATTAGAGTGAATATCACTAACCACCACCCTCTGCCATCTATCCATTAACCATTTCCTTACCCAATTTATCACTTTGGATCCCACCATTAGGCTGCTCAATGTTTTTATCAGTTTCTTGTGTGGCACAGTGTCGAAGGCCTTGCTAAAGAACAGACAGGCCACGTCCACTGACCTCATTTTACTGGTCACCCAGTTAAAGAAATATATCAGATTAGCTGGCATGACCTCCACTCATGAATCCATGCTGCCTTTGGTCTTGTAGTCCATTAGATTCAAGATACTCTCCCAATTTTCCTTCAGCAGGGTTTCCCTTAATTTCCCAACTACTATTGTGAGACTGATCGGCGTATATCTGCATCCTCTCTGCTTCTGCTTTTACTGAGAGGAATCATGTCTGCTCTACTCCAGTCCTCCAGAATGACACCTGTTTCCAGTAACCTGTGTAATAATGCTATCAAGGGGCAGCTAATACCTCCATGAGTTCCTTTAGTACTCTTAAATGTATCCCGTCCTGTCCTATAGCCTTGTCTACTTTCAGAACCTCAAGTCCCTTCAAGATTCTTTCTTCTGAAAATGGATGTGTGCCCCCCTTTGTTCCTTGTACCTGCTGCTCCCTGGGAGTCCCTCCCACACTGTGATGACTGATCAGAAGTACCTGTTCAGGAGGTATAATTTTTCTTGATCCTCTACTGTGCAGTCTCCTCTTTCCACCCTCCTTATCCTTACTATCCCTCCCTTGCTTCTCTTCTCTTCTCACTTTTGTACCTGAAGAAAGTCTTATCCACTTTGGCTATCCCTTTGGCTATCTTTTCCTCTGTCTGCACCTTTGCTCCACTCACTACTTTTACTGCTTCCCTCTGTTTTACTTGGTATACCCTCCTGTCTTCCTCCCTCCCTCTGCTTTTACTTATACCTGCTGAAGTGCACCCTTTTTTCCCCTCACCACATCGTCCACTTCTCTACAGAACCAGAACGGTCTCTTCTTCCTTCTACTTTTACTCATTTCCTTCATGCAGAGGTTGATTATCTTTACTGTGCCATCTTCCTTGGCAATCTCCCCTATGAGGTAGTTTCTGAGGCAGGCTCCCATTTCTTTAAAATCCACCCTCCCAAAACTAGGATTGCCGACATTGTGTGGTCTGCCTTTGTTCCAATGTTAACGTTTTCTACACTGTATCAATGTATGGTGATCACTGGTACCTAGGGGACTGCCCACTGTGATGCCTGCAGTGCCATCCAAGTTTGTAAGCACCAGGTCAAGCACTGCCCCATCTCTAGTGGGTTCCTTGAAGAGATGCACAAGAAAAGCACCTTCTAGGGATTCAAGGATGGCCCTGCTCCTTGCCAAAGCTGCAGTTGGAAGGCACTAATCCACATCTGGCAGACTGAAATCCCCAACAAGCAGTACCTCCCTTAACTTGACATCCTGATAAAGTAGTATTCCTAACTACAGTATGTGTTAAAAGGTACTGCTCCCCCCATATTCAGACAGTTAACATGGCACTAACCAGGATAGCTTCACGTTAACCATGAATAGTGCTGATTTTTGGGTCTGGGGCCATATAAAAAGGCCCCAAGTGTGCTGCAATAACCTAACAGCATGACTGTGCTAAATATACCACTGTGCCTATGCAAATGAGGGATACCGCATGCATAAAGGACAAATGGTATACTCATAGGTTTTGGCAGCACTAAACAGCTACCATTAAAGTGCTGTTTATGGCTGTGTCACCCCCCGATTGCTTATGATGTTATAATTTTTAAGTTTCTCTTGTGTCTAGTGGAACCACCATCCCCAATCACCCATGTTGTTATAATTGGTATGTTTCCCTGGAGCTTAGTAGACCCCGATCAACCATTCATTGTGGTGTACAGCAGAAGATCATCCCCTGGCAGTCTAGTGGATCCCACTCCCTTGGGGGGTTGCCAAACCCTCACTTGACCCCCATGGTTAGGACCCACTGCCCCACACTCCTGTCACCTGGATGCCATCCAATATCTACCAAATGACAGTGACTGGCACAGCCAAATGCCTACCTCTTTGCCTGGCCACCGTCTGACTGTTAGTGTGCAATAGCAGGTATAGTCTTGTGATCACTCACTGAAAGTCAGATAGCAGCTGGTAGAGGAGGTGATTAAGAGCTGTGCCAGTTGCTGTCATTTGGTGGCTAGTGATTGGTGTCCAGTATGAGGGGAGTTGCATATCAATGAGTCTTGAGCAGTTGAGTTGGGTGGGGGTTCAAAGACCTTTTGAGAGGTCCACTAGACTAGAAAGGGGATAATCTTCTGCAATACACTGCAGTGAACAGGTGTTCAAGGGGAAGGGGGTCCACTAGACACCAGGGGATCTTAGAAATTACTTTATAACAACATGGGCAATCTGGAGTGGGGGAGGGGGAGTTCACTAGACACAAGAGAAATATAGAAATTACTTTAATAACAGCTTGGGTGATTGGGGTCTGTGGGGCCCACTAGACACCAGGAAAACATAAGAATTATAACAACATGGATAATCAGAGGGTGAGGTGACCAATAGACAACAGAAAAACTTAAGACATATAACAACATGGGTGATCGCAAGTTGAGGGAACCACTATATGCTAGGGAATCCAATCTTCTAAGGCACAGCATGGGCACTAGGGGGCTGTATAGCATGATAATGAGCCCACATGGAACATGCAAATGGCCTCTTAGTGGCTTGCATGTTCAGTCTGCTCATTAGCATGCAATGGTTGAATATGGCCCACAGGTGCCCTGGTGCTATCCCATTTGGGCAGTGCTATCTCCAGTGGGCTGCTCTATGAGCCATATTAAACTTGGGCTATGTCAGCCAAGTACAGAGTTACTATGTGTTCTGCTGGCTTGGCGCCATATTCCTACAGTGCACTCTGTCAGACCATGCTGTCTGAATATTGCACAGAGCTGGTCATGCACTATTGGCTGAACAGAACTACTGGCTGTGTGGTGCTAACAGCTGGTTATGAATATCAGGCAATTGTTCCTAAAAGGGAAGATTGCACTGAGCTTTCAAAAGGGCTATTTAAAACAAACGTATGTGACTTCTTGACTACCGTCTCTGTGTAATTGCTGTTAAAGAAAATGTTTTGAATGCATTTTGTATTTTAACATTTTTACTTATCTGCTGTCCCCAAACATGGCTGAAAATGAGCTTGCCTCAGTCCATCTACATGGTAAAACAAATAAATAAAATTAAATATAATGTTATACAGCTATTGTATATGGAAGCTGAGTTAGAGAGATACGTAGTGGTGAAGACATAACTGGACTGTGAAGACATGCAGGGGTGGCAAATGAGTCCACAGAAAAGCTAGATTTGATATACTGTACTTCAGTCTTGCAAAATACATCTTGCAAACACCAAGACATATGCACCATTGTACACTCCTGAGTATACTGGACTAGAAGCCACTTGTGCAGATGTGATTTTTGCACATTTTGAAATAAATGTGAAGGGAACAAAATAATAATAATAATAATAATCTTTATTTCTAATGCGCCTTTCAAAAAATCAAGGCGCAGGACAGTCTTTAAAATACATCCAAATAACACATCACAATAAAAATCAGTAGAATAAATAATATCAACATCATAATAAATAATAAAATCAGATCAGTTCAATATCATCCCCAAACGCTTTTCTCCACAGAAAGGATTTCAATGCTTGTTTAAAGCCCCCACCATCGTGCACTCTCTAATCCAATGGGGTAGAGAATTCCAGAGGGTCGGTGCCACGAATACGAAGGCCCGGGCACCAGAAGATTTCAAAACTACCCTCGGAATCTCTAGCAACCCCTCATTGGCTGAGCGGAGCGGTCGATCCGGGATGTAAGGGACCAGAAGGTCTTTCAGGTAGTCAGGGTCCAAACCGTGCAGGGCTTTGTAAGTCAGCAAACCAACTTTAAAGGAGATCCACCACTGAACCGGCAGCCAGTGCAGGCCCCACAGCACCTAAGTAATATGGGAGGAACGAGGCGTCCCAGTTAACAACCAGGCTGTGGATTTCTGCACCATCTGCAAGCGGCGGATATCAACCCCTGGGAGCCCAAAGTAAGGGGAATTGCAGTAGTCCAAGTGCAAGGTCATAAAGGCGTGGATCAACGTAGGTAGGTCTCTGGACAGAACAAGGTGCTTGACCCTAGCGATATTCCTAAGATGATAAAAGGATAACTTAATGACAGCCGACACTTGCGCATGCAGTGTCAACGGTCATCAAGAATTACCCTAGGTAGCACCTGTTCAGATATAGACTCAACCGCCCCAGGAATAAACCTGAGGGATGGTTTGTCCCACCCCTATCCGTGACCAGGATCCACGACCATCACCTCCATCTTTCCAGAATTCAACTTCAGCCAGCTGGACCTCATCCATCCTTGGATTTCATCGAGGTAGTTATTAAACACCGAGAGTGCTCCATTCTGGTCAGGTGCAAAAGACAGGTAGAGCTGGGTATCATCGGTGTAACAATGAAACTCCAGCCCATACCATCTTACAATGTCTCCGAGGGGAAGCATGTACACCGCAAACAGCATGGGGGACAGCACTGAGCCCTGAGGCACCCCACAGGACAGAGAGATAGGGTTGGAGGAAAATACCCCCGACAACACTCTCTGTGTTCTACCAGTGAGGAAAGACGTAAACCATCTGTGGACCAAACCGAAAGCCCACAGATGATTCTCAAGTGCTCAAGCAGTACCCCATGGTCTACAGTGTCAAATGCTGAGGACAGATTCAACAGGACCAAAATGGACCATTTTTTCTGGTCTCTTGCCATCAAGAGATCATTGAGCACCCGAACCAGCGCAGTTTCAGTGCTATGCCTCTTTCTAAAACCGGATTGGAGAGGATCGTAGATGCTATGGATGGTCAAATGGTTGTCCAACTGAGTAGCCACTACTTTCTCAATTACCTTCCCAACAAAGGGAAGGTTTAAGATAGGTCTGTAGTTTGTGAGGGAGTCAGGGTCCAAAGAAGCCTTCTTCAACACTGGTGTCACCACAGCCTCCTTCAGGGAGCAAGATATTCACCAGAGTCTAAGGAGCATCAGACTATCCTCGCTAGAACCGGGATGATAATCTCCCCACAGCCCATAATCAGGGTGGTAGGACCCGGATCTAAACTACAGCATGTAGTGCACATACCTTGGACAATCCTCATAACATCTTCGATATCTGGCCTTTTGAAGAGATTCCAGGAACGAGGAGGGAAAGTGACCAAGGACTGGTCCGCGGCCCTTCCCATAGAGAGTATTGCATGGGTCTCCGCCCTGATGTCCTCCACCTTATCTGCAAAGAACCGAGAAAGCTCTTCACACTGAAATTGTGAAAAGACTCTACGAACCTGTAGACAGGCTGGGTTGCACAGTCTGTCCATGGTTCAAAAGAGCTGATCCGGTTGGTTCTGTGCAGTAGCAATTTCCCCGGACAGGAATACTGCCTTCTTATGGGTAATTGCTGACTGATAGAGTTGATAATGCTCTAGCAGTCTAAGATGGTTGGCATTCAAGCGGGATTTCCATCAACATCTCTCTAACCTGCATCCTAAACTCCGCATCTCCCTCAGGTCCCCATCAAACCATGGGACCGAGGGCGAAGGGAGAGAGGGTGAACACGAAATGGTGCAGTGGAATCCAGAACAGAGGTAATGGCCTTATTATAGGCCAGAACCAAAACCTCTCAATCCGAGCACATCACAGGGAGTTCTGATAGGTCAAGCACCACAGTTAGACCATTGGGAGTCACATCCCGTAAAGGGCGGTACTTGACCATCTCCACAGGGGTTGGTCTACGCAGGGGGGTACCAAAACTGAATCTCACAGTGTGATGGTCAGACCAACAGACAGGTTCCACCCCACGCCGGAGGCCTCCATCCCCAGGAGGAAGACCAGATCAGGGGAATGGCTGCATTTATGATTGGCAGAGGTAACCACCTGTGAGAGGCCCGATGAATTCATCAGTTGGAGGAAGTGCTGTCCAAATTGTGAGAGATCATCGTCGATCCAGGCATTGAAGTCACTCAGCACCATCAATCTGGGGGACTCCAATACCAGGTCAACGACGAAGTCCGCCACTTCCTTAAGGAATGGCTTCTCACCTCTGGGTGGACGGTAGACGAGGGCCAGTCTATAGCCCCCACCTGGCATGATGACACATTCGAATGATCTGGTTTCCTCAACTGGCACACTGGTAAGACCCAATTCGGTCTTGAAACAGACCACAACCCCCCCCTTCCCCTGCAGTCCAATCTCGGACGGTGAATCACCGAATACCCGGTCGGAACTGCTGCCTCAAGAACGGGACCAGCATTTCCATCTAGCCAGGTTTCAGTGATGCAAGCCAGATATGCTGTACTCACCAAGTCTGCCATGATAGCAGTCTTGTTCACAACGGATCTGGCATTGCATAACACCGTCCGAGTTGGACAGAGCCCCTGGGATGCCCCGGCCACCAGCCCATCATTACTAATGATGGTGCCCTTGGGTATAGGGGTCAAACAAGGAAACCCCCGTTCAGACCTCCATTTCACCACAGGGCGTCTTCTGGGCTTAACAATCCCGATGCGAGTGCTCCCCTCGACCATCCTCCACTGTTCAAGCCCCACACCCCTCCACCTCCTCCTACGGGCAATTCCCAAGGCCCGTCAGCACTGATAGACTGAGGAAGCTAAAGGAGGGTGGAAAAGGGGTGAAGGGCATGAAGAGTGGAGGATGAATAGCGCACGATGGGGGGGTAATAATAAATATCCCCATCCATCAACATAAAGCAAGATAATGACCTCCTGCTCTAACCAAGACTAAAAATCCCGACCCAAAATTAAAATAACAATTAACTGACCAAATTAAACAACCAAAAACACAAAATCCCAAACCCAAATAACCTGACTTGATCCAAAATTTCTCAGATAGAACCTACTTTCCGGAAAAAACAAAAAGAAATAAACAATAAATAAATAAATAAATAAATAAATAAATAAATAAATAAATAAATTGGCTAAGAGGACAAGCACTCACACTGCAAGTCTACTTAGCCCCCGGGCACTCTCGCTGCATGGAACTAAAATAACATACAGTAATTGTGAGAAAACAGGGACTTCCACTCCCTGAAGCCTCACAATAACCGGGCACTCTCACTGCACGGATATAAAATAAAAATATTTTAGTCCAGAGAGTAGGTTCCAGTCAGGGAAAGAAGTCTCGCAATAACATATACAATTATAACTAAAATATAAAAACCCAGGGACCCATCCAAGGCCTCCCCAACACATAAAGCAGAGGTTCGCTCTATTGGAACATCAGTACTTGTCCTTTCCTAAATCCAGATATTCGGCTCCCAAGTTCCAAAGTGTTATACAGTTCGAGCGAAAGCCAAACAGGACTCCACTTAGCAGCAAACTCTTTGAGAGCAGTCAACGTACCAGTCACTCCCCACTTTTAACTAAAAATATACTTCTCAATCCAGCCCCAAGAGGGTTAATAAATCCTCATATCTGCATTTGGCCAAGGTCAAAATAAACCACATGGACCGCACAGACTAGGAGGTGCCCCAACCCCAACCCCTATGGGTCAGGGCCCCAGAAAAAGGGCAGTACAATGCCTACCCCAATGCTGCAGGCCCCCAGGGCAAACAGAAGCCCAACCCTCCGGTAGGCTGCTGACTAACCCCCTCACCCTCTGGGAAAGGAGACCAGGGGGAGAACCCCCCACCGCGGCAGTCCCAGGTCTTAAACTGGCCCAAAATCTCGGAGCCCAGCAGGTTCAAGCAGAATCTAACCAACGGCAGTCACAAACCAGATTGTCTCCACTTTAGACAGAACAGAGTCTACTGAAGGGGAGAACACATCCAAACCTCCAGTTCAAATATCCAATCAGTCCCCTGTAAATCCTCCTGTAAAAAGTTCCAGCAGATTCACTGTCCGACAAAGCTGGGGTACACCAGACGGCGTTCCAAACAATCAGATTCTGGTAAACAGTAATATTCCTGGGGGGTAAATAGACCAAAATGTAACAACTCACGTCAATGGAGATAGCATCAAACCATACGATACTGGTTCTCTTCCAGACTGATTAAATTCCAAGAAATTACTCCAAAAAACAAGAAAAACACAGCAGTGCATGTAACATCGAAGAGTGTCTCTATATAAACCAGAAGTATCTTCGGAGTTCAGGTCCGGTCACGAAGGTCGAGGTCCAGGTCCTGATATAACGATTAACGATTCACAATCGAAACACATTAAAACCGACGAAATAAATCACAACACCTTTAAACGAATGCAGAAAAAATGCACTGAAATAAAAGAAACTAAAGACAAAACACGAGTGAGCTTTAGAGTACGGTTCAAAGCGGACCCACACCGGTCGCCATCTTGCCCTCACGTCATCAGACTTCTGTAGGGAAACAAAACCCTTTATATATTACCAAACATGTCACCATATGCACAATCAGAAATGGCCTGAGGTCATCTAGCAGAGTAGAATATATTATACCATAAATACACAGTTTAACAGGATAGCTAACCTTTCCTTATAATGAGCCAAAAAGTTGGAATAATCTCCACTGTCATCTTTGTAAGCCACTAGAGAATTCTGTGTCACTGGGAAGTTTAGAAACTTGATTTAAAGATAATTATGAAGCTGACTATGCTGCCTGTTTGGAGTCTTAACTTATTGTGACTGTATATTGACTTGCATATTTTATGTTGTACATTATTTATTTATTTATTCATTCATTTATTTATTTATTTATTCATTCATTCTCTGATTACAATATCTTTGAGCACATAACAGCTCTTTTACAAAGGTTCCATGTCAGTGGAAAGGGTGACAGACATACAACGGATGGTATTACATCAAATTTTGACAAGAACGTATTTAAAATGGCATTAACTTTGCAACTAAAATTAAAACTATGAACCAATTGGAAATCAAAACTAACCTAAGAAAAGGAGGCAGCCCAAGGTGCTTTGTCAAATAGGTATAGGTAGATTTAGGAGAACAAAAGTTCAGGTAAGTGAAGATAAACAGTGCAAAGAAAGGTGGAGGGCAAGAGGGGTGAGGTGAAAGAAAGATTGGGGAAGGAGGCAGGAAATAGGGCAGAGTGGTTAGGGTGAAAGTGGTCATTTGCAGAGAAAAGGGGGAGAGGTAGGTACACAAGGATGTGTCAATACTGCTGAGGTAGTGCCATGTCAGTGGAAACAGTCACAGGAACTGTAAGCTGTAAGATGCTGATGAAGAGTGCCTTTAAATGGTCCCAGTTTTGGTAAGGAAGAGATAACACTGGACAGCGCATTAAACCATAGTGGTGCTCTATATGCAAATTATCATTGCCCTTGTGTAGTCCAGCTTCTTGGAACAGAGGAGAGTTGGATGACTGAGCTACATGTGTGCTGGGTACTGTAAGAGGGGTTGAGTAAGTTTGTAACACCAGAAGGCAGGAGTCTAAGAAGTGCCTTTTTAGTTAACAAGCAGGTTTGATAGTGAATCCTCTCATTTAGCTGAAGCTAACCTTTTGAGCATACAGTTCTCATGTGTGGGTAAGGTGTGCTGCTCCAGTAAGAAGTTGGCATGCTTTATTGAGTGCCACAGACATTCTGTGGAGGGTAGAGGTGGAAGCTGAGTCATAGATAACCAGACCATAGTTAACAATGGATACCATGGAGCTATAGATAGCTAGTCTAAGGGCTTCAGGCATTAGATTGTGTTTATGTCTACGAAGTAACCTTGTCTTGATACTGGCAGACTTGGCAACATTCTCAACATGCTGGGCATATGATAGTGAGCTATCCATGGTTACCCCTAGATACTTGAAATGTTGGATTTGTTCAAGCAGGACACCAGAGGAGTTACTGATGGTTAGGGCACTGGATCTGTGTTTGTTGCAAGCAGCACTGAACAACATGACTTTTGTTTTTTTGTAGTTCAGAATCAGCTTGTGTTTTCCGAACCAGTCCTCCACTTCCTCAAAGCTGAGTTGAAGTTGGTGTTCCAGTGGTTCAGGGTCAGTGTTGCTAGTGTATATGACCACATCATCTGCATAGAGGATGATCTGCTGGTGACAGGAGTGAGGGAGGTTGTTAAGAAAGATGTTAATGAGAAGTGGACCAAGTATGGAGCCCTGTGGTACTCCAGAGCGGACATGTTGATGGTCAGAGGTGACATTAGCTATCTTCACCCATTGGGAGTGGCCTACAAGATAGCTTTTGAACCAGGACACAGTATCTGTCGATAGGCCAGTTGAGGACAGTTGCTTGAGAAGTAGAACATGGTTCATTGTATGAAAGGCCTTTGTGAGGTCTATGAAGGCCACACCCACCAGTCTACCTTGATCCAGAGATTGGTGAATGAAACTGGTGAATTCTAGCAGTGCTGTGGTAGTGCTATGTCACTTTCTGAGTCCATATTGCTGGGGGCACTGGGTCAAGTATTTTCCATATACTCCATTGTAGCAATTATAGTGGCATAGTAGCATCACTATAGTTAGGGCTGATCAGGGCTTTCTATGTGAAACCCCAGATTTGCACTTTAAAAACTTTGCAACTGTTCAACAGATTTGCACAATATTTTGCATGCCCAGTCTTGTTGGGTAGATCTCTTGACATGCCAAGTTTCATTCCAGTTGGATGTGCAGATTCTGAGCTGTGCATAGTGATACCAAGTCAAAAATGTTGTGCTGTTTTTTTGCAATCGCATATTGCCCAGATGGTTTGGTATTTTTGGCTCTAATTTTCAGGGTAGAAAGTGCTTGCCTCAGAAAAATTTTCTTTGGTGGTTTGGTGAAACAATATTAATCCATTTCAAGGTTATTAAACTTTAAAATTAAGGGTTCTGAGCATGCTCAGTCAGCATAACAAATAGCTGTATGAAGTTTTCATATGGGGAATCCTTTTTCATGAGAAAGTCTTTTTTCACTTGCTGCCAACTTGTTTTCCCTTTTTCCCTAAAAATTTAAATTTAAAAGTTCACAAAAATGACATTCTAGACAACTGCCAACACATGTAGCTTACTTAGGCCCATCCACACCCACTGCTTAGACCCCATAATGGATAATGGTGAAGTCAAGAGTAGCGGGACAGTCATGTGTCCACACTGCAGAAGTGATGGTACAAGACCGTACAGCCAGTCCACACCTCAGAACTGGGTGACCATCATCTGTAGTGCCCAATCACCAATGCAGCTAGCTGCGCTATGGACCCTCGAGGACCGTTACCAGTCCACATTACTCACCGCCGTAACGCTACTTCAGGTGGACTGGTTTTCATAACTGTTGTTGAAACCACCTCATATGTGGCTTCAACAACAGTTATGAAAATGCCTTCTGTAACGTTACAGGTATAAATGCAAACCGTTGTGGTAATGGTTTGGGCACTCTGTAATGTTACAGAGGCGTAGTGTGGACAGGGCCTTATTGGGACCCCCTCAGCTGGATTCTGTAGTTAACTGTTGCAGAAATGCCCTTGAACTGTTTTTTTCATATTACAAATCTTTTTTTGTCACACATGATACATAAAACATTCTTTTTCACATCATGGGTTATGAAAAACAATCAATTTTTGTGATGGGAAAATCCTTTTTCTTGTATCTAGTGGCACCCCCCAACCTTCAGTCACTGTCGCTTCTGTACTTTTGTTTCTCTGGTGTCTACTGGCACCACCCCACCCTCCAATCATTGCTCCCCTGACAGTTTTCTTTCACTGGTGTCTAGTGGCACCCCTACCCTCCAATCTACATCCCCTTCACTTAGTTTTATATTCTACTTGTGTCTAGTGACACTCCCACCCTCTGATCAGTATCCCCATAAAATGTACTATTGTTTCTCTAGTCTCTAGTGGCACCCCCACCCTGCAATCACCCTCCCCATGCATTGTTATTATTTTCTTGGTGTCTAGTGGCAGCCTCTACTCTCTGATCGCCATCCCCATAATAACTGCGTTTATCCCTGGTGTCTAGTGGCACCTCCCACCCTCAGATGGCTGTCCTGACCTGAAATAAAGAAAAAGTCCTCGATGATTTTTTTTTAACCTGTAAAAAAAAAAATGGTCTTTCACCAATGTACCCCCCACCTCACCTCCCACCCAACACCTAGCACCCCACACCCCACACACCATAACTCACCTGAATTGGTGCCAAGCTGCAGATCCACTCTCTTATGGAAAACATGTCTTGCTGCTGGAACCGCTGACTGCAATATGAGAAACTAAGTCAACTGAGGTTCAATGTATTTCAATGGGGTTTTCAACTTTGAGACATAACTCATCCATTTTTGCATATTTTGACCGCAAATTTTTAACATGGCTTTTTGGGACCCAACCCCATGAACAATGTCAGTGGAATTATGCAAATATGACTGGAAAATTGATTTTTCAGTCTCTTGGCGAAATCACAGTTCTGGTAGGATTTGAACATTTTCACTGCTCTTGTTCATGAGGCAGGGTTGTAAGAAAACTATGTTGAACATTTGGGGTCAAAATATGTAAAAATGGCACAAAGGTATGTGCACGCATTGAAATTGTGCTACACTCACTCATAACTGGTAATTTTAAATATTTTGACCACTAATTTTCAACAAACATAGTTTTACAACACCTCATGCACTTACATGGAGGGATGGAAGTGCAGGGCCCAGAAGACCCTGCAGTCACAGAGGCCAATAAGGACAACCCTGTGCTCCCACAGGCAAATAAGGATACAATTATGCTACCTCAAAAAGTATGGCTGGATGGGCATGCACGGCCTTTTGAGCCCTGCGCTCCCACAAGCAAATGAGGATGAAATTATGCTATCTCAAAAAGTAAGGTAATTCACTGCAAAAAACTTTGTTAATGCACTAGTTAGGGTTAAAGTGTCACAATTAGAGAAATGTGGCATTAGGGTATCCATCCCTAACATCCCACCTTTACCTTGCAGGCAGCAATAAGCATGGGGTGTGCCTTGGGGTTGTTAACCATAACTCTCACCCCATTCTCACATACTGTACCCACCTTAGCTTATTTACTAATGGAGTGGGGTGAGCATTAGGGTTAGCAACCCTAAGGCTCACTCCATTTCTACATCTGCAGGGTAGGTGTGGAGTGTTAGATTTCAAAACCTTAATGTCATATTTCCCTCCTTTTGTAACTTTAAGCCTAACTAGTGGATTAACAATGTTTTTTTGGAATTAATTGCATATTGTATATTATATGCTGCTGGCAAGAACCATTTTAGAACTGTATGATGTTGTTATTGGCCCTATTCTGCTCGTCTATTGTTTGTACAATGCACCCATGTTCTACTGCAGAACTCTGTGGCTGGTTGGGGATATAAATTACATCTCCTAATTCCAAAATGATACCTATCATCAGGGTGTAAAGCAAAAAATACCCACTGATCTTACTAAAATGCCTGTAGAGATGGAGTAATAACAGAATTTAAATCAGTTCTTGAACGACAGCCCCCTACTGGTGAAAAATAACTTTCAGGTTCAACACAATTCTTTTTTAAACCTAACTGATCTTAATATGTGACATCATTGACGTGGCAGTCATGGACAGGATGTTGCTAGTGGCAGTGTTTTCCCAACCAGGTGAGTGTGGCATTATGTTCCATAGCCAGAGTCACTCCTGTGGTAGGCCAAGAAGAGTCTCCCTCCTTGAGCGGGGAGAGCTGCATTATGCAGATGATGCTAGCACAGCATGTCAGAGGGAAAAGGGAGTAATGGAAGAAACTATGGGGAAAAACACCATGCTCTATCTGAATGATGGCTACCAGTGCACTTGAACCTTGCACAACATGGAAGGTACTGGGTTACGGATGTTAGGGCTGTGAGAGTGTGGCAGATTCTTCAGGAGTGGGGGTGATCATGGCAGAGGATAGTAAAAGAGAAATAAAACAGAAAATGTCATGTTAAGAAAAAACTGTCAGTAAGTGCTTGGTAATAGTAAACAATTCATTTTGCTATGAAGTATGCTGTACACTGTGAGAGGGATATCGGTTTTGACAGAAGTTCTTCTGTTAAAGCCAGGCTTCTGAACACAGCTTGGCTTCCAAAAGCTGTGAGCATAGATCAGTAAATCCAGTTTAGTTTCACTAGCTCAGAGAGATCAAGGACAATCTGTTGAATGTCTGCATGCCACTAAGGAATAGCCAGAAGGCTTTGTCACATACTGTTATTCATACCACTCGGGGACAGCCCGGATTATTAGCAGTTCTGTAAAAGGTTCAGAGTCTAAGGTTCAAATTTTAATGTAGTGTAGATGATAAAATGTTACTGACAGTGGAAGCATCTCTGCTTGTGACAATATCTAGTACAAAAGCTTTATTTTTCAAGTAGCATACAAGTGCCTCTGTTGCTAAGGTTTTCAAATTATATTTATGCAAAACAACATTTTTTAATGTCAGTCATCTTACAGTTTAGAGTTTTAAAATGAAAAAAGGTCTGTAATTCATATCAGACATTACAGACATATTACAGGTTACATATATCTTTTCATTTGTTTTCATGAAGACATATTGTATAAAAATAAAAAGTCAATATTCCACAAGTTTGTTCAGCAGAAAAAATGCCAACAGCAATAAAATCTTTAAATTATGCATTTTGTGCTCTCACTAGGAAAACCTTCACTTAACAAACACAAATTTACATCATGTAAAAATAGGCAGTCAAAGTACTGTTGGCCAGATATTTAAACCACTAGTACCATGCAAAATTAGATTGTATTATGCAATCTGAGGTTTATGCTTTGAATCTGGACTTATCAAGGGACTTTTATTTAAAGTCTCAGTTTACATTGTGCAATTTAAAATTGAGCGGATGCAGAATTTGTGTTCAGTAAATGGACCAAAAATTCATCATTTTTCTTTTGATTCAGTCCAGTCAAATCTGGACCCCTTGTGGATTACTTTGACCTTTGACCAGCTAATTGAGAATAATACAAGGGAGCACAGACTAGTTCCTTGTCAGCATGACTCAGTTGGTAGCACATCCACCTCAAGTCCAGAAGGTTGGGGGTTCTGGTCCCACACTGGGATTGGGCTCATACCTAAATGCAGGCACCAGAGTGTAGTATTAAGGGAGTGCTGTACCGTTGGGGTGTCCCATTTTTCAGATGAGATATTAAATCGAGGTACCATGTCCTCATTCCGGTGCTGTCCTGGTGGGTGTCCAGGAGAAAGTAAAAAAACCTAAGGCACTCCTCACAAAAATTAGGGGACATTCCTGGTGTCCTGGCCAATATTCCCCTTCCCATAAACCACAGATGCCATGCTCTGTGATTGTGCAAACCTGCTATTGAATTGGTTCGCACTGCACTCTGTGGTATGCAGTATTAATACATATTTTGTGCACTTATGGTGGGCTCTGTTCTTGTATGAATATATTGCACCACTTTTTGTGCATCACACACAATAGCACGAGCAGAAAGGATTTTGTGTGGTGCTAACCTAAACCTGGATTATGACAACTTGTGTAGATAGCCAACAGGAGCAAAAGAAGTCTGTGGGACAAGCATCCTATTTTGGAGTAGTTGTCCTTAGCAGTAATGAAAGAGGTGGAGATAAACATCGAGAATAAATGAACTACAAGGAAAATTAGTTGTAGCTGTTATGCTTTTCTAAGTTTTCTCAAAGATGTCACAGGATCCCCAGTATAAAACAATTAAAAATGGACAGTACCATGCTATATACAACAGGAGTTTCTATGAAGCAATTAAAATGAAATTACAACATGCATTTGATCAGATTCAGAACTTATTTTCTAGAAATAAGCTAGTTTTGAATCTTAAAAAAATCACTAACTGTGCTGTCCAGGGAACTTGTAATTTGAATTTGGCAAACAAAACATTATTGGTGGCTACAAGAAATAATGCAAACTGAAACAGATCACATCCTACAAATACTTAGGTGTTTGGTTGGATGAAAAAAGTAGTACATTCACATAGATGAAACAGTGGCTAACCTTGGAAGAAAGTTTGGGATATTGTGCAGGATGAAAAAATGTCTCCAAATGGAATCATAAATGCTAATTGTGGACTCCATGATTGTATCAGTGTTTCTTTATAGGGACTTACCCTACCTAGGGGTGTCAAGGAGGAGCTGACAAAGCTAGATGTGATAAAATAGGTTTGCCCACTTCATCCTTGACATCTGCCAATAGTCACATAGAAACACAGAAACATAGACTTTGACAGCAGATAAGGACTGCTTGGCCCACCTAGTCTGCCCATTTCCCTACCTATAGGATAAGCTGCAGATCCTAGTTAACCAACAGCCTATTTCTTCCTACCCCCACCAAGAATTGCCTTATGTCTGTTCCATGCATTCTTGAATTCTCCCACAGTTTTAGACCCCACAACCTCCTCAGAAAGGCTGTTCCATGCATCCAACACCCTCTCTGTGAAAAATACTTCCCACATTGCCCTGAGCTGGTCCCCTCTATCTTCAAATTGTGTTCCTTGTTCTTGCACATCTCTTTTCTGAAAGATGCTACCCTCTTGACTTTGTTGATTCCACTGAGGTACTTAAAAGTTTCTATCATGCCCCCCTTTCCTCAAGGGTATACATATTAAGCTCCTTTAGTCTCTCCTCATGTGGCTTCTCTTGCAGACCCTGCACCATTTTAGTTGCCCTCCTCTGGACTGCCTCCATCCTGTCTATGTCCTTGCAGAGATGGGGTCTCCAGAACTGGACACAGTACTCCAGATGGGGTCCCACCAACTGTCTGTACAGAGGGATAACAACTTCCTGATTTCTTCTGGTGATGCCTCTCCATATACATCCCAGTATCCCCCCAATACTCCCTACTGCCTTCTCACATTGCTTGCCAACCTTAAGGTCATCTGATATGATTACTCACAGGTCCCTTTCCATTTGTGTTGTTGCTACTACCCCCCCAAATGTGTACTCTTACCCTGGGTTTCTGTTTCCCAGGTGCATTATTTTGCACTTCTTTGCATTGAATCCAAGCTGCCATACTTCTGACCATCCCTCCAACCTTTCCAAGTCCCTTCTTATCCTTCCCATGCCTCCTTGTGTATCATCCCTGTTGCAGATCTTTGTGTCATCTGCAAAGAGTCATACTTTTCCTTCCAGTCCCTCTGCAATGTCACTTATAAAGACATTAAAAAGGACTGGACCCAGCAATAAAGCCTGCGGTACCCCACTAGCAACCCCCCTTTCTTCAGAGTGGACTCCATTTACAATTACCTTCTGTGTCCTGTTGTCCGGCCAATGTTTTACCCAGACTACCACCCTGGGACTCACTCCCAGGCTGGTTAATTTTATTATTAATATTTTGTATGGGACTGTGTCAAATACCTTGCTAAAGTCTAGGTAGGCCATGTCCACAGCCCATCCCTGGTCTACTACTTTGGTCACCCAGTCAAAGAAATCAATTAGATTCATCTGACATGACCTTCCCACTGTTAACCCATGCTGCCTTGGGTCCTGTGCCCCACTGACCTCTAGGTACTCAACAATTTTTTCCTTCAGAAGTTATTCCATCACTTTTCCTACCACAGAGGTCAAACTTACAGGTCTATAGTTTCCTGACTCTGTCTTGCTCCCACTTTTGCTATTGCTGGGAGGGGAGTTGCTGGCAGTCACAAGGGAAGAAAGAGACTTGGGCATCATTATCATCACAGATGACCTGAAATCATCCAAGCAGACCACTAAAGCAGTAGGTAAGGCTTGGGGGATGTTGGAATGTATTAGTGGGGTTACCACAAGTCATCAGAGGGAGGTAATAATCCCTCTTTACAAGACACTGGTTAGGCCCCATCTGGAGTACTGCCTGTAGTACTGGAGGCTGCACCTTCACAAGGACATTAACCAAATTGAGGCAGTCCAGAGAGGGACAACCAAAATGGTGCAGGGACTGCATCAGAAAACATATGAGGACAGACTAATAAAGCTCAATATGTATACCCTAGACCAAAAGAGGGAGAGAGGTGATATGATCAAAACATTCAAACATCTTAAGAGCATTAACAAGGTGAAAGAGTCTAACATGTTTCAATATAAGAAAAATTGCAGGACCAGAGGATGCAGCATGAGATTAGAGGGAGGCCAAATTAAGGGGTAATGTGAGGATGTTCTTTTTCACAGTAAGGGCGGTGGATGCATGGAATGGCCTACCTCAGAAAGTGGTGGATATGAATACAGTGAAGTGCTTCAAACAAGCATGGCATAGGCATAAGGGAGCAATACAGATGAGCATGAATAGATAGGCCATTGACAGAGCAAAGGCCGATGGCACATTCATAAAGTAGAAAAAGAAATGGGCAGACTGGATGGGCCTTGCAGTCCTTATCTACCATCAACTTCTATGTTTCTATGATGCTATCTGTATTTAGAACCTGATTTGCTAAGACTGATTGATAGAAGAAATATGCATCTGGTAAATTTCATGCACTTATGCTATAAAACAGGGTTCCAGATGACACCTTAAATAATTTAACTCAGAAAAGTAAAAGATGGTTTAAGATCAGCACAAAGAGTTGAATTTGTAATACCCCTTGGGAAAACTACCATGCTTGCATCTGCCTTTTTCTGCTTAGGCCCGAAAGCTTGGAATACAATTCCATGTAATTCAGGCTAATAAACAAACTAATAATTATACACAAAATAAAAGCCTAGATACCTACACATGGTTGACTTGTAGTATAAGTGTGTTAATGTTTTCACTAACATCAGCTAGTCCTTCTTCATGATGTATATTGGTATGTTCTCAACACCTGAATTGTGATATGTACTGTATGTCATCCTTAATTGTCCTATGTTCATAGCATGTTATATGTGTTTTGATGTGTTTGAAATATGTTACAGATGGACAGAATCATTTCTGTAATTCATGATTAATCTTTTGTTGCAATATTTTGTTCCAAGAACCCCACTGAAAATGGGCTTTGATCAATGGGCAATCTGTATTCATACAGTTTGAATAGGTAGGCCATTGACAGAGTAAAGGCCTATGGCACATTCATGAGGTAGAAAAAATGTGCAGACTGGATAGGCCTTGCGGTCCTTATCCGACGTCAACTTCTATGTTTCCATACCGTGAATAAAATACATCACTACTATTTATACTACATAAAAAATAGGTGATTCCTCCAGCTTTAAGGACCTCATTGAGATACTAAGAGTTAGTTAATGTTGAACTGGTGTTCAGTAGATGCACCAGAATCCATCACCTTTGATTCCAGCGAAGTTGGTTTAAAGGGATTCAGACAAACTTTGGCATTTCAATACTTCAGTGTCATGATCCAGCCTTTATAACTGGGAACCCACACTGAGAATGTACAAGTTGTTGGCAAGCTGCATAACCTGCAGCAGCCAATCAGAGATGCTAGGGATCAATAACTTCTCGTAGTGTATATGTCTCAGTGTCACTTCAAGCACTCTCTCAGAGGAGAAAGGCCTGTAACTGAGGGCAATGTATTTCTTTGCAAATAAAAAGTCTGAGAAGGAAAAATGTTTTAAATCATTAGAGGACTGCACATTATCATGCTAGTCAGTTATTTCACACCACTGCATTGTGGTTTTAGGCAGGCCAGAGAAATTGTTTGTTGCTCTAAAGAAAAGGGGAGTAGACTGTAGAATGCTTACTGCAGGCCTCAGTCCCTCATGAGTGAATTTAGCATACTGTGAAAGGTTCAGGAGGGGAGTTTAATGGATTTATTTAACAAATACCTTTTTCTGACTTCTGGTGATGTAGGCAGGGAACAGAAATCCATCTCTCTATCTTTTGGCTGTAAACTGTGTGTGTGAGCTTGCAAGCCTGTCAGTAAGTGAAACATGAAGTGGCTGTAGGGGTGTGTGTGTGTGTGTGTGTGTGTGTGTGTGTGTGTGTGCCACTAGTGTACAGTATCTAGCTTCTCTCTTCACCCAGCTCAAGACTGGTTATTAGAAAGCACTCAAAACGTCAAGCCTGGCCAAGCAAGATGTTCTCTAGTGGGCTCCAACTTGAAGAAAGGGTGTCTGACGTTTGTGCTCTGAGTTTCTTGACTCAGCTAGTGTTGGGAAACTCAAAATTGAGTAGTCATTACCCTGTCCTTCCTCCATTAGAATATAAGATGGGAGGCAAGCTGAGAGCCAATGAGAAGGGAGAGAAGAGGGAAGCAAAGAACAGCATAACAGTCCAGCCACTCTGGTTGCAACTGAGCTGAGGAAGCTTGTGGCCTCATCGATGGTGGAAGGGTCCCTGGGTCTGGGTGGCACTGGTCACCTCCAAAGAGTTTTCTGGAGGCTCCGAACCCAGCTGAGGTCCTTTGTGGAAGAACACCCTCTAGAGCTAAGGCTGAGAGGAGGCAAACTGCACCCATGTCCAGCCTTGAGAAAGAAAGAAAGAAGACTGCAACCTGATGGCACAAAGGGAGTACTGGAGTGCCAAACCTTTAATGGAGGATGCTGGGATGTTTGCAGATCCACTCCCATAAACTGTATGTAAGGGAGAGAATGGACATGTAATTTAACATTAATTGAAATAGCTCTGTAAGAGAAAAAGACCTAGGCAGTAGCTCAAGTGGAGGATACCTATAAGGGTTGCAGTTGGTAAGTCCCAAGAATGGGGCCAGGTGTGGAAGTCTGTTTTTTGGAACACTAGGGCTATCAGTGCAATTGTGGGAGGGAGGCACACATGGCTGGATTAATTATTTTTTATGAGTAGATCATAATGATAATGTGCTGAACAGTACTGTGAATGCCACCTACTGGCATGTGAGACAAGTGCAGACATGTTTGCCCCTATTTCATTTCATTTTCATTTGTTCTTTGTTAATCTGGTAAGGACACTGGACCAAAAGTCCCTTCTCTGGCCTGACTCAGACAGAGCAAAACCAAAACAATACATACAGTAACAAATAGCAAATTACATAAAACAATTACAAGCAGAATTCAGTAACAAATACTGCTTTAACTTCATCTTAAAGTTAGGTAAAGAGGTAGCCTGACGAATAACAATTGGTAGCACATTCCAATAGGTTGGGGCCGCCACTGAAAAGGCACGTGATCCAATCTTATGCCTAAACTGAGATATATGAAGTAATGTGCCATTTGCTAACCTTAAACTAGGTAACATAGCTCTAGATGAAACTAAGTCAGAGAGGGGGAACAAAGATTTTAAATAAAAGCATTTATGAATAATACACCCCAAGGGGTATTCAATCCTGGAGACAGGTGACATCCATCCTAAGAGTGAATACAAACTGCAACGGTGGGTACGAGCAGTGACTGCAAGAACAAATCTACAAATGTTATTGCAGGTGACAGTTAAAGAATGTAATTCCTTTAGACCTTTGTTAAAATATAAACTTGACACATTGCCAAAATGGGGAGGAGTGACCCAATAGGAACAGCTTTCCTAGTCTCAGCATTAAAATAGGATTTAAATTTGTAAAGTAAACCTAGTTTCTGGTTGGCAGTTTTAACAACAGACTATATCTGAAGGGAAAAAGTAAGTCCAATGTCCAACAGGACACCAAGCTATTTAAACTGATAAACTTGTTCTATCAGAGTCCCCTACTGATCATGTAAAATTTAACTCAGATTATCCTCAAGCATTGATGGCATCCCAAAAATCATAACTTTTGTTTTCTTGGGATTCAGAACCATAGAATTATGAGTAAACCACAAACAAACTTCTCCAAAATCTTTATCCAAGGCAAGAGATATTTCAGGCAGAGACTTGGATTGTGAAAAAAAAATTAAATTGTCCGCATACAGCATAGTGTTACTAACTTGACATAACTGTGGTAGTTGGTTAATAAACAAAAAAATAAGGGGCCCAAAATGGACCCCTGTGGGAAATCATACTGAACTGAGGATACAGCCGAGACAACAGATCCAGTTTGTACAAATTCAGATCAATTACAAAAATAATTCCCAACCCATGAAACAACAGCTTCAGAAAATCCAATATTAATCAATTTAGAACAGGTAAGATCATGCTCAATTCAATCGAATGCCTTGGTCAAGTTCACGAACACCACCCCCTTCATCCAACCTTTCTCAAACCCCTGCAGCACAGTGTCCGTGAACCCGACCAAGGTGATCCTGGTTCCATGGTACCTATGGAATCTGTGATGTTGCTTAGCAAGCACATCATAGGTAACCAAGTAATCATTCATCTGTCTAGCTACTACCTTTTCAAGCACTGTATTGTTCAATCTGCCTAGGCGGTTGCCACAACACCATATATCCTGGGAATGTCAGCGCTCCAGGGACTCCAGGAATGGGAGAAAGGGTTTAAGGTAACTGAAATAGCAGCAGCAGAAGAATCTTTTATGCAAAAGGAAGAAATCCTGGGAAATATATGAAATGTCATACACTGTAGCATAGCAGGTGTAGGAAATGCCTGATGTGTAGAATATGCTTAATGTTCACACCAGAACAGACAAGAACTGAAGAACATGAAGGTAATGCCCTTACATGTTGCATGCCAGTGTAAAGCCAAAAAATGCATCCTGCTTGATTCATGTTCCTTTTGGGTAGAAACAAAGAAACATAGAATCTGCCAGCAGATAAGGACCAGTTGGCTCACCTAATACCTTAGTTTCTTAGTAGTTTCCCATTGTGTGGCATCCGTAAAATGTGCACTGGTTGCTCCTGGTCCCCATTCTCCCTGATCCATGGTGGCAGAGTAAAGGTAGAGCTATACTGGTGTTTCATGGTATAAGGCAGTGCTCGTCTAGATGAGAATTACCACCTCATAACCCTAGACAAGTGGGGGGAGCACAGACCCTTCATATGGGGTTTTATTTGGTATCTGAATCCTGGGATTTCTCACACTGTTTAAGCAGACTCTTTTAACCCCCTTAGGCCTCAAAGTGTCTTTAGTTAAAAAAATATGTATTTAATGATCGGTCACATTCTGCAGAGATTGCTAATGTAGCTGTAGTTTAATTCAGATTCCTTTTTTTCTTTGTAAAAGAGAAAACAGACCACCTACCATACTAGTGTTACCACACAAAAATGTGTTTGTTTACATTTTTTGATCAACACCCATTGCATCTTTCCTGTGCTTGGAAATACCCCAGTAGAGTCTAGCCACTTATGATGCAGTGGGAGGAGAGGAGAGGAGACTATTGTATCATAAGTGGCTTTGCTGTTTGGTGGGGTGTTTCTAATGTTCAGGAAGCATGCAAGAACAAAGAGTAAATCAAGGACAGGGCTGTGTGAATACCTATTTCTGGAAATTCAGTCAAATATTTGTATTCAGCAGCCAAATATTTGGGTATTCAGGAATTCATGTTCAGAGCATATTTAAAACAAAGGAGAAAAAAGCAGCCCTCACCCCTCTTCCCAGCCCTCCCCACAAAACATTAAAATGTAACCACCATCCTGCCACCCTATGTCAGCAGTCCAATCCCACCCTTCCACCAGCACCCACAGTTTGTTATATTTAATTAGAAAATGTTAAATCCCTCAGTGGACAACCAGCACAACCCACCCACCTCCATGGCTGGCTGACAGGTTTCATATTGTACAGCTCATTTTCTGTACACAAACAAAAAATCACTTATATCCCCAATCCCCCCACCCAAACACTGGCAGCACTCTACTCCCACCTACCAACTCCCCAGCACCCATTTCTTACATAAAGGAGACTGCCACAAACCAGTCCTCCTCCATGGCCTGCCACCTCTTATGATTAAAAGCTCTTGTGTTTTGCTTTCTCTGTATAGTGAAACCAGCTGATCATGTGGAACATAAGTGATTTTTTATTATGCACAAAAAATAAGCTACACAATAAGAATGATGATGGCTAGCCATGGAGGTGAGCAGATTGTACCGGTCATCTATTGAGGGATTTATTTAACATGTTCTAATCAAATAGAACAAACTGTGGGTGAGGCGGGGGGAGGGGGGACTGGACTGCTGATAGAGTGTCGGGTGATTCTACTGGTTTTTTTTTTAACTAGGAAGGAGGGGAGGGTCTTCTCTGTTTATATTGGTTTATTTTGTAGCTGGCCAAATACTCTTTCCCAAATACAAATAGTCCCCTATTTGGGAAAGGCCTCCAAATATTCAGGAGTCCTACTATTCAGAGTATTCAGGAAATTATACTTGACCCCTGCACAGTCCTAATCAAGGATTTGAAACAAGACAAGTTTGTGTATAACTATACCATGTAAGTTCTACTTTGAAAGGAAGCAGTTGAAATAACTAGCAACATCAGTGAATTTTAGAGAAGGTAAACAATCATAAGATATGGGTTTTCAACTAGAAATAATGCAATGCTGGCAGTGTCCCTTTGAGGTTTATTCTATGCAAATTGTTTCAGCAACCAGAGTTATGGGCCCAAAAGTGTTTTAAAGCTACAGTGCAACAAAAAATGTTTCTTAAAGAAAGCTATTTTCAACTTCAAAATATAAAAATACTGTATTTGGATACCTTTCAAATATACTTTTCATGTACCTCCTATGCTGGAGACCGTGAGTTTTTTTTTTCTTGATACTAATCGTTATCAGGTCTATAATTAAGCAATAATGCCTGACAGGGTGTGTGTTGTGTGGGATAACGTCACGCCTCAGGTGGTTGGGCATGAGGCCGCAGGCCGAGTGGATCTGATACCTGATGCATGACGTTATCCCAGCACAACACACACCCTGGAAGGCATTCTTGCTATTATACAATGGATTGTTGTAATACAGAATAAAAAAAATCATTTTAAAGAATGTTTTTGTTAGTGTGGAAGAATATTATTTTTTCTTAACAGCTGATGCAAAAAAAGAGAAAAGCTCATCATGGTGGGCATCATCCAAATGGGTTCACAGTACTGAGACTAGATATGTGATGTTGTGCTGGGATAACATCACGGGTCCAGTCCCAAACTGACCAGTCAGAGACCAGGATTCTTTCTTGCCATTGTATAATTGTATTTCTAAGCCAAATGTGGTGGCAACCTTTTTTATGTTTGCTTGTGCACATGGTCAAGTAACATTTCACTTAGGAGAGAAGCAGTATTTTGGAGGTGCAGCACTGTGGGGGCCAATGGCCCCAGTGTCTTTTGAGGCTTGGTCCACTTTTCCTAATGTGGTGGCATGCTGCTGACACTAGTTCAGCCAGAGTGCACCACCTTGAAACGAATCCGCTGCTGCAATGAGGGAGTGACACATCATTGCAGGGTGGTACCTTGCCATTCCTGACCCAGTTCATTTGCTGACAGGGGAGCCCACTCCCCATTGGCATACTGTAACCCCTCCCCCATTTGTTGTGTGTTGAGGGGCTGCCCAATCCCCCTCGGCATCATGCACCCCCCACAGTCTTTCTTTGCCGATGGGGGGCCCAATCCCCATCAGCTTTAGTCCCTCCTTCCCAGTTCAATTTGCCAACAGGATAGCCCACTCCCCATTGGCATAGTGTCCCCCACAATTTGTTGTGTGCCGAGGTGGGGTGCCCAATCCCCCTCGGCTCTCCCCCTCGGTATGTGCCGATGGGGGTGCCCATTCCCCTGTTGGTTACAGCTCCTCCCAAAAAAAACACTCAGGTGGCACACTAGGTGCCCACCCCAGCATGCAAATGTCCCTGTAAAAAAAAAAAAAAGTCCTGCAATTTTTTTTTTTAAACCTATAAAACAGAAACGGTCCCTTGTTGAGTTCGGTGGCCTCCCAACCTCACTCAATCCTGTGCGCATCTATGTCTCCCCACACCCTCACCCCATACTTACCTCCGGAACCCAGCGCGATGATGTTCAGTGGACCGGAAACATGTTTGCACTCTTCAAAGCCGACCGTGAACTGAAGAAATGCTGGTAAGCTGTATAATGGCATGAATAGGGTTTTTTCAACTTTGATGCATATTTCAGGCATTTTGGGGAATGTTGGCACCAAATTTTCAACATGGGGTTATTGGGATCCCTCCTCATGAATTTAACCACTGTCATGGTGTTATTCAGTCCTGAAAGGTGATTTCATGGTCACTGCATGGAATCACCTTTCAGGGTTTAAAGCTCTTTCAAGCTCTTCAGTGCCAGTGTTCGTAAGGGTGGGCTTTCAAAAGCCTATGTTGCAAATTTGGTGGAAAATAAAAATTACTGTTTATGAGCCGCAGCATTGCTAGGCAGTTTCACGATGCTCATACCTTCACAAATTGTAATATTTCACTCCAGATTTTCAACATTGGCATTTTTCCACCTCCTTAAGAATGGTACAGCTGTCATTTTTCACATCCTGACTGAAATGTATTTTCACACTTCCAGCACAGAATAGTGCAGTCACTGTGGGAAATCAGTGTTTGGGACACATTAAGAAAATCACAGTGACACTGTTCATGAGCAGAGGTCCAAAAATGCCTATGTTGAAAGTTTGGTGATGAAAGTCCATAAAATGACTGTGTTATGAGCATGGGTTGTGCAGTTTCCATACATGCTCATAGCGTCATGAATTTGAAATATTTTCACTCCAGATTTTCAACATTGGCATTTTTCCCCACCTCCGTATGAGCAGTACAGCTGTCATATTTCACATCCTGGACAAAATGTGTTTTTGCACTTCCGGCGCAAAATAGCACAGTCACTGTAGGAAATCGGTGTTTAGGACACATTAAGAAAATCATAGTGATACTGTCCATGAGCAGAGGACCTAAAATGCCTATGTTGAAAATTTGGTGACAAAAGTCCATATAATGACTGTTACAAGTGTGTGTTGAGCAGTTTCCACTTATGCTCGGAAGTGCGCAAATGTGCAATATTTTCACTCCAGATTTTCAACATTGGCATTCTGCCAGACCTCATTATGAACAGTACAGCTGTCTTTTTTCATATCCTGCCCGAAATATGCATTTGCACATCTGGCGCACAATGGCACGGTCGCTGTGGGAAATAATGACAGATTAAGAAAATCATAGTGACAGTGTTCATGAGCAGAGGTCACAAAATGCCTATGTTCAAATTTAGTGAAATAGAAACATAGAAACATAGAGGGTGATGGCAGATAAGGACCGCAAGGCCCATCCAGTTTGCCCATTTTTTCTACCTTATGAATGTGCCACACACCTTTACACTGTCAATGACCTATCTATCCATATTCGTCTGAATTGCTCCCTTATGCCTATCCCATTCCTGTTTGAAGCCCTACTCTGTATTTACAGCCACCACTTCCTGAGGTAGGCTGTTCCATGCATCCACCACTCTTTCTGTGAAAAGGAATTTCCTCACATTGCCCCTTAATCGGCCTCCCTCTATTCTCATGCTGTGTCCTCTTGTCCTGCTGTTTTTCATATATTTAAACATGTTAGACTCTTTCATATTGTTAATATCCTTAAGGTGTTTGAATGTTTCAATCATATCACCTCTCCCTCCTTTGCTCAAGGGCATACATATTGAGCTCTGTTAATCTGTCCTCACATGTCTTCTGATGCAGTCCCTGCACCATTTTGGTTGCCCTCCTCTGGACTGCCTCAGTTTAGTTAATGTCCTCCAGTACTGCATGCAGTATTCCAGATGGAGCCTAACCAGTGCTTTGTAAAGAGGGATTATTACCTCCCTCTTATGACTTGTGATACCCCTACTAATACAGCCTAACATCCCCCTAGCCTTACCTACTACTTTAGAGGTCTGCTTGGATGATTTCAGGTCATCGGTGATGATTAAATCATCCAAGCAGACCTCTAAATTCCACTAAATGACTGCGCTACAAACATGTGTTGCACAGTTTCCAAGTATGCTTGGAACTTTGAGCATTTTTAATATTTTCACTACAGATTTTCAACATTGCCATCTCTTCACACCTCCCTAAGAATGGTACAGCTGTCATTCTTCACATCCTGCCCGATCTGTGTTTTCGCACATCTGATGAAGAACGGCATGGTCACTGTGGGAACTCGAAGTTCGGGACACATTAACAAAATCACACTGCCACTGTTCATGAGACGAGGTCCCAATCGCTTTCATGAGGTGGGGGTCACAAAAAGGCCATGTTGAAAATTTGTAGTGCAAAAACCAACACACGCCCGAGGCGATAGGGTTTCTAACCATAACTCCACACCCTAAACAGACTGACAGGCATCAAAGGTGTAACTTTGGATCACTGGCTGTAATGCTTATGTCATCCCACCCCCACCCTGAAGCCAGTGACAGGCATCAAGGTGTGCCTTGCACTCTTCACCCCCAGACTTCACCCCATTCTCCTGTACTGTACCCATTTCAGTGTATGTCCTTATGAAATGGGGGTGACTATGAAGCTGAACACCCCAAGGCACACCTCAACACTTGTCAGTGTCTACAGGATAGAGTGAGGTGAAATGCCATGAGCATTATGGGCAATGACCCACAGGCACACCCCAATGCCTGTCCATCTGTGCAGAGTGGAGGTGGGATTGACGTGAGTTTAATAATTCACTGTCACTCCTATTCTGCATCTAACTCCTGCACGTCCAATGCTAATATCAGCAAGCAAACATTCGGCATTGACAAATGCTTGTTTCTTTAGAAGCAACCAAATTAAAGTAGAAGTGCAAAGAAATTGGGCAAACAATTTGACCACACATTTATTCTCTATAAAAGATTTCAGGCATCTTTTAGTTTTAATTAGTACTAAAATGTTCTAGTTCCACCAAAATGTAAGTATTTTATAAACGTTTTCAGTTATTTTTTTCTCAAGAAAAAAAGATGGCAAGCACATTTGATTTAGAAATAGCATTGTAGAGCTGGCAAGGCTTATGCTCGAGAAAGTATAACAAACTAATTGTGTACATCATAGGAGGCACCAAGAAAAGTAGATCTACCATGTATGCTTGTATTTTTATTGACTGTAGCTGAAACTAGATTTTTGGCAAAATATTCTTCATTGCATTACTGTTTTATAACATTTACAGAACACTCAAAGTTTGGTTGAACTAGAAAATGTTACTACCAAATAAACTGGAAGATGCCTGGAATCCCCTGTAGGAAAAAAAATGTAGAGTTAATTTTTTTTTTTTTTTTTTACCAGATTCGTTGCGCTGCTGCTTTAAGAAAAAAACCAGTGACATTTTTCTGCAGTTTATTTTCACAGTTGATTGGACTGCATCTGAACCATCTGGAGGAAGATCAGCCAGAACCTGCATACAATTTGCATGGTGTTCAGTAATTGATGATCAAATCTTGACTGTTCAACCTTGTATGAAAAGGGGTATGGTTTGAAAAATGTGTTCATGCTGACTGCATGCTTGAGAGCAGTCCCGCATGAGGAGAACAACAGACGAGCAACTGGAGAACTTCCCAGCAAAGACCCCAGTGGAACCAGCACAGAGATAAGACCACCCAACATTCCTACAGAACCACAGTTCACCCTGTGACCCAATCAACTGGCAACCAGGGACACCAGAGAACCATCATCAGCTGCCACTGCAGCACAGGACCCCGAAGAGTCAGTAGATGACTGGATCACTCCACAACACCCTTGATGCTCTGACAACATTCACAGTAACAGCTCATTAAGGACTCCAGTAACAAATCCACCCTCTGGCAATTCATCACAGGTACTACAAAAGGGAGCCAGCACAAGGAACAGGTCACTGAAACAAAGTAAAAGTAATTTTCAAGGAACCGTGATGAGTCTGTGGTGTGCACAATTGTACAGTCTGCTAAAAACACTGGACTTTATTGAAGTCTACAAGAGAAAGGGAAAGTCAGGATCAGGAAATGTGAGAAAGCAGAGACAATCAGGACATCATGCCGTCTGGAGTTGGTCTTAGACTAAAAGAGTGGTTTTGTCATCAGAAAATGAGGGATCTAAGACTACAAAAAGAGAGAAACTCCAAAGAGAGAGAGAGAGAGAAAGACAAGCACTGAGAATGATGTTAGGATGCCCAGGCATAGGCCTTGGGGGATCACTGCCAATTGCATCACTCCCAGGGGGTTCCATGTCATAAAGGCAATCGCAGAAAGGTGATCGCCGTTACAGAGAGTGTACATCCCCAAAAATCAATCTTGGTGATGCACACTCACAGCACATACAACAATGGTGCCTGAGACCTACAGGTCTTGTTGTTAATGTGGGGGGCTGCACCTCTGCATCCCTCTACTTAAGCATTCTCAACTACAGAGGGGTGCATGTTGGGGGAGGTAAAAAAATTAAAAAATACATGCTGCCTGCCACCAAAAAAAAAACCCTGCACTGCACTGGACCTAAACCCTGTACCCTGCACCTCTTAGCTGACCACCCTCCCCACTATGCTAGTAGACCAGCTTGGCAACTGCCTGCCGCACCTCCTCCCACATACCATCCCTCACTTGCCTCTTCCCCGCTGTGTGTGTGTGCATATACCTGCTACTTCCTGTTGCTGTATTTGCCCAGCCTAATATCTGGTCCCCCTCTGCTGGGTAGCCATGAACTCAGGTGCCATAATTGAGTTGTCTTTTTTGTTGGCGCCCAATTTCGGTCATCTTGTTCACTAGATAACCTCCCAGGGTACTGTGACTACTTTTTTAATCATCTTGCAAAGGTGTGGACAGTAAATAGATTGAGCCATGCTGTGACCATGCCATTCTGGGACTTAGGATTGGAACCATTCCACTCTCTGACTGATGATTCCCTCATTGTGGCCACTGAAGGGTAGAATACACAATCTGCTTTGCCTGGCCCTAGTACCACTGCCATTGTTAACCATTTGGAGTCTGAAGCCCAGGTCCAAGCTTTGAAGGAGATAGAGCAGGCCTTAGCCAAAGACCTACACTGAGAAAGAGAGGTAGCCAAGTGGTTGAGATGCCCAGGGCCTAGGAGGTGACACCTGGGATTCAGAAGTTGAGGCTGGACCATTCAGTTGGGGGCCTGGTGAGGTCCTGGATGTAGTTGCAGGCCTCCTGTCTTTCAACTCTGTGGTGAATGCAGGGTCAGGTGTACTCACTCGTGAGAATGGGCTGTGATCAGAGGTGAGTCTGACTAGCAGTCAGGAGTAGTTGGGCCACTCACATGCCTAAAGATACTGCTGCTGATTGAATGATTTCATCTACTGAGGTGGCTTCCAACTGTGACCTGTCCAGAGGTCAACCTCAGTCAGTCCTACCTGACCCCATAAAGAAGAATAAGAAGTATGGTAGCCAGTCACTCCCAAAGAAGATGAGAGCAGCAAGAATATTCTGATGTGATGGTGGAGGTCATGGATGAAGAAGCCTCAGAATCAGAATGAAAAGAGTCTTCTACAGAAGCCTCCAAGGTCCCTCCCACCATGACAATTGCCAGTGCATCAGAAGCAGCAGAGTCACAAGCAGCAGAGGCCTTCGCATTGGAACCCAAAACAAGACTGCAGAAGAATATAGCTGCAGCCATGAAAATATGGTTGTGGGGATCATGGCTATCAGTAGGAAAAGATGAAGTGAAGTATCTTGCAAAGATAAGCCAGGCTGCTCATGTGATTAGGAAATGGGTCATAACCCACTGTAGATACTGCTTCCCAGACATACCCAAATGGCTATGAGAAATTGATGAGGGTAGAGAAGCAAATACTATTAGAGGGTTTTATGTGATAAGGGCGAAACATGAAGAGCAAACCTGGAATTACCAGGCACAAAGGCTGAAACTGGAACATCGACTTTTTCTTTTTTGGCAGAAGGCTTTGCACACTGCACCCCCCCAGTTGTGGGGGGCTTTAGCCCTCCAAACAGCTCTTACTAATATAACTAACTCTAAGGTTGTAGTACATTGGGGAAGGGGTAAAACATTTGTCGCCATTCTGATTTTGCCCTTTTTGCAGTGTGATTTTGGGTGTCGGCATTTTTGTTTTCACCCACATCACTGACCACCCTATTAGAGGCCAGGAAAGCCACAGCAAAGATTGACCATGCCTTATACCTGCTCAACAAAGAATAAATAGAACACTTTGTAAGATTCAAAGTTTACACCTGGGATATGGACAGGAGCAAAAAATGATGCATACAGATCTGTAAGGAATACACACTGGCTACAACATATTATAAAATGAGTAGGGAAAATAAACTATTCTGATTGGTAGGAAATGAAGTGTCAAATCTGTTTACACACAGTTTTTAAAAAGTACAGGCAAACAGTACATAGCCCAATGATATCAAATCAGTGCCCTTGATAGAATGTTCACGGTCCACCATAGAATGTTAAGAAAAATAGTTAGCCATCTTGTTTTTCAACCTCTGAGTGAACAACAGGTAAACCTGCCATTGCCATCAACTCTGCTGTCAATGTTGATGTTAGTTTCACTGAAGAAGATCTTGAACAAATATTCAGCAACAAAGAAACTGATTTTGTTGAGCAAATCAGCAAACCTGAACCAGCTGTCACAGTAAGCACCAAGCTAAAAATGCTAGTGTCAGTTTCAAATGCTGAGCCGGCAAGCAATTGGTACAGTGACAGAAACTGAACTAAATCAAATTGAGGATTCTCGCATAATGAACAAAATACAAAGTGGAAACAACATGGGGAATCACATTTTCAATGGCTGGGCTGCCACAAGACAAACGGATGTCAATGTCAAGACTGCTTCTCCCGAGTACCTCAATGACATTTTCCACAAGTTCTATGCGGAGGTGAGAAAATCCAAGGGGAAAGAATATGCCCTAAGTAGGTTCTGCAGCCTAAGGGCATCATTGAACTGGTACCTGAACTGTACATCAATTGGCCACAAACTGAACATAATAGCAGACCAAGTGTTCACCTCCAGCAGCAATGTGTTCGTTGTGGTGATGAAAAGATACCACAAAGATCAAAACGACTGCTTCAGACACCATCCTCCCCTCAGTAAAAGCTTACCAAGTTAAGCAATTCACCTGTGTCTTCCCCAGATACAGCTCCTGGCCTTGCCTGGACAGTTCAGCTGGATACCCAGCTATACATGGCCAGGCATGGCTGTGAAGGCTTGAGACAATTGAGACCTGACAGTTTTTCATTCAGAAGCGATGAAAATGGGCGTGAGTTTGCAACACTAAGTTTCAATAAACACACAAGAAACCATGGCTATCCCAGAGAGGCAAATAAAGAATCCTACCATTGTTTTATATATAGCATGTGATGCCAGGATCCCCTCTGTGCCCTGTAAACAGTTTAAAAAAATACATTGGAAGGTTTCCTCCAGTTGCAAAATCCCTGTACTGTCACCCACACAAGCTGCCTCTGGATTTTCTGGACAAACAAAGCACCTGGTACAGCCATGAGCCTATGGGCTTAAACTTCCTCTCGACAATGATGTCCCATCTAAGCAAGGAAGCAGAACTTTTGGCTATCTACACAAATCACTCTGTTCATGCCACAGCAGTGCAACTGCTATTGGAGGCTGGCTGTGAAGACCGTGTGATTATGTTAGTGACTGGTCATCACAATGAAGTCAGCCTCTGATCGTACTGGTCCACAAATTCGGCGGACCATTGCAAGTGGAGCAGCATTTTGGGCCAGCAAGAAGTCGTGGAACCTGACAACCCCAAAAAACCAATGGTACTGTTACTGAAACCTGTAAATACTGGCTCATGTTCCAATGCTGAAACAGTACCCTTCCAACATGCTTCTTGTTCAAATGCCTCACTTACCAGCTCGACTAAACAACTGGTAACATTTCAAAATGGTCCCTTTTAATTTCAATGGTGCTGTGAGTTTCAATGGGACTGTTAATTTCATAAACATGGGCAAATAAAAAAGTTGTTTTGTCACACTTGCCCTTAAACAGTGTAAAATTCTGAAAAGGTGTTTTTTTTAAATGTTTTAGCCACATTTGATTTGTGAAATATGTTATCTTAATGAGTTCTGCAATACATCATTTTAAGAGACAAAATATTTAAAAGCTAAGCTTTTTTCAAATGTTTTAAAAAAAAAGTTATTTTAAATTCATAATGGATTCCACATATTGAAGCACATGCTTTTTATCAGAACCAAACATTGATTTATGAAACGTGTTCTGTTATACATATTGATGTTATGAATTAATCATTTAACAATGCATTTGACTCCTGCTTGCTCAATTTGTAAGGGATTTTTTTTCCCTGTGTAAGAATACTGTCACAATAAAACAATTTAATGTATATTTTATATTTCCTGAGTATTTTTAAAACTTGTTATGATATAAGTCCATTTTAACAGCACAATAAGACACTCCAGGGTATGTGTGGAACATACATTACTGCACTGTTGGTGCCGAAGGCACTCAACTTGCAGCCTTGTGCATTACTACACACCAGCTGTGTGGTAATATATGTTCTACACATATCCCATTGTGTCTTATTGCTTACATGACTATCAGACCAGATGGAGAATGACAGAACAAACCCCATCTGTTACACTATGCATAAGACAATCCTCAGGACTTTCATTTAAAAGAAAGTCAAAACAGCCCAGTGGTGCTGAAGGTTAAGGCACTGGATGCCACACCTCATGCCACGCCGGTGACCCAGGTTTGGGAATAAGCCTGGGCCACTGTGGATCACCAGGGGGGAGAGAGGAGTGAGCATCTGGAGGACTGCTCTCCTTTCCTCTCTCTGGGGTAGGGGATTAGCCATCCCACCCGCTGACTGCCCTCTAGTGGTGCCTGGAGGGCAGTATGGGTCAGGAGGCCTGGAAGCCAATGTGCTTACATCAGAGGGGAGGGAAGGGAGAAAATGGAAAATGGCTGGGGCTCCATGGACCTGTGATGGCCAGACTGCCAGATTGACGTATTGGGTGGCAGGGGACCGCCAGCACCCCCACACCTGACCCTGCAGTGAAATGAGAATCTATGGGGGAACCTTGGGGGGGCAGACGAGCTGGGGGTCAGGCCAGAGGATGTACCCACTCCAAGGAGGGGTCATAGCCCCGTGGAGCCCGTGGTGATGGAGGTAAAACAGTAATAAGAAAAAAAAGAAAGCCAAGGGAGACTTTGAAGCATCACAGTCTCTACCACAAAAAAGAAAGAAAAACAAAGAATTCAAAGTGCCACAGTCTCTACTACAAGGAGCACCATTGTTAACTGCAACTTTTTTAAAGCAAATGTTGATGGGCCTTCTCCTTCACCAAGAAAGGAGAAAGTAACTTTGCTACTCCACAATAGGAGTTGCACGTGATGTCAATTCCAGGATATTATGTCTTGCTTGGTGCCATTACATTGCAGCAGAAGCCACCTTTGAGCAACCTCAAAATTGTACTTATGATTTCCTCAGGGAGACCTACGCCAAAAGGAGGTGCAGTGTTACTGCTTTCAAAGACAGGGAAAAGTAATGGACTTCCATCTACCTTTAGTTTTAAAAAGTTTGCAATTTTTTTTTAAAGTATGTATTTTTTTTTAATCTTTCCTGTAGTGTGTTTTCAATTTCTTGCAAGTAGAACTGGACCTCACCATTACATCTCTGTGGGAACCAGATGAAGAAAGGGAAGTAAAAAGAGGCTCAAGATGTGAGAAAGTGAAGACTACTACAGGGTGTGTGGATGCCATCCCAGCCCATAGGCACTTATTGATGATTAATGTGTATTAAAATTGAAACAATTGTGAAAGCATTAAAGTAGTTGTAGTTTCAGAATAGAATAGTGTAGTATGTGCCAGCCACTCTTTTACTTTAGGAGTTATTGCACATAGGCCCACTATAGTCATAAGTCCTTCTGTGTGCCCCAGCCTGCGCAGGCCAGAGGCAGAGAGGAAACCTAGTGCAATCTACCTCATCAGGACACCAAGAGTGTGGACTTCCGGTGGAGCAGAATTCAGATATGGAGGGGTGAAGCTTGAGCTCTGCTCCCATCCAGCTACTAAATAGACCATTCTGCACTTTTTTATCCCGATTGTTTTCATTACTTGGAGCTTGAACTTTATGGGTGCTAAATATAAATTATCTAAGTCTGCTACTCCTGCAAAACTTACCTTAGTTGCTCTGGCACAACCCTCCTCGACGGCAGCCTGTTCAGACATGGCAGTAGCAACAGCTTCAGATCAAGTGCAGCCTTCCAATGCTGCTTTACTGAATAAGTTGAAAGAGTTTTGCGCTGAATTTTGGAATCTCCAGATTGATTTAAAAAACTCCTTGTCAACTCTAGAAACACGTATTGTCAACCTTGAGCAAACAGTTACAGGGACAGACTCCCAAGTGGATCACCTAGAATGGATTTTAACTAAGTGCCTTCAAGACCAGCAAGCCCTCTTTGACCACTGCGAGGACCAGGAAAATCGGTCTCATAGAAACAATTTAAGAATTCATGGCATCCCAGAAGGGGAGGAAGGTCGGGATATGATCTCTTTCCTACAGGATCTGGTCTCTTCACTTGTGGATATTGAGGACCTTCCTCCCTACAATTGGAGTGAGTGCATCTGTCTCTAGCAGCCAAACCCACCTCGGACACTGCCTGCCCCCCCTTCCATTGTGGTCCACCACCTCAATTTTGCCATCAAACAGGAGAGCTTGTTTAGGGCCTTACATAAGGGGAAACTGTTTTACAAGAGCAAGCATGTATACTTAGATAATAATTATTTTCCATCATTGCATTTCGAGCATATGCCCCAATCTTCCACCAGCTTTGTGAACATAAAATTACATTTTCAACTCCTTATCCTGCCCGGCTCCTTGTTCATTTTCCAGAAGGCATAAGCATTTTTGAGGACCCTGAACTAGCTTTCCAGGAGCTTAAGAGTCAGAATTTATGGTCCACTGGTGAGCAAATAGACTTTGATCCATCAAGAGAGAGAAGAGAGCCCTCCAGAAAGATCAGTAGGGCAAAGTATCTCCACACAGTAAGAAACGTCATCAGTACCAGACCCTTACTGACATTAAAGCTATGCTCCAAGTATTCCAAAGAGAAGAAACAACCTGAATTCTTTACTTCAAGGGACTTTGTGAAGTTCTCTAGCTCCTCAGTGCTGTTCTTGGCTCTGTATCATTTTGGAGTGATCCTTTTTTCTTCTTTGATGCCTATGTGTTACCAACCTTTCTGGTTATCCCTTCTCTGTTCCCCATCTTTCGCTTTTCCTTCCCCAAGTCATCTTTTGTCCCTTGTCATGCTCTCATTTATCTAGTTTTTGTTTTGATTTTGTCCCTGTGAATGATTCTATTTGTGTTGCAATTGCTGGTTCTTTTCTCCCTCCTTTTCTAGCACGTTCATACTCGCTGCTCACTTCCCAGATTGTTAGTTTTTATTTATTGCGGTAGTGGTTTCTGGTCACCTTTCCCTATCTTAGCCTGCTAGTTCTCATTACAGTTAATGGGAGATTCTCCTCACTTTTTGCTGTTCCATCCTCTCAGACTGCCCTCGCTGTTTCTATATTTTTCTGTGATCACTTTTGCTATGTTGAATTAGAGCTCTGCCTGGTATTTCTCAGACTTTACTATTGTTTTTCCTCCATCATAGCTCCTGCCTTGTTGATTTTTTCTGTCTGTGATGCTCCACTCATTTTTTTATCCCTGCTCCTTTTTTGCTTCTTCATGTCTCCATTTTATTTCATTCTCTACCTATTTATATGTTCCCTTAATTTTCTTTCTTAATTTTAGCCTATCTTATATGCTGTTACTCTTCGCTATTTTCTATTCAAGCTGTGGGTCTTTTTCTATTCTGTGGTCTTTGTCGCCCTCTTGTAACTCTTCTCTGTAATTTCTTCCAGTTCTCCAGCCTGGCTCTTATCGCGCTAATTTTTTTGCTCTCCTGATTTTTGGGGTCCATTTTTAAACAGTTTGGACCTTAAGCTGGCTACATGTTTTCTGCAGCTTAAACCCTGGCACTATTATTTGTTTATTACCCAGCCATCAGCTGGCATGGATGTTTTACTATTTCATTGCTATTGACCATTACATGGGAGTGTAGCTGAAGGAATGAACCTGGCAGATTGTGGTAATTTGTTTTTTCCCCTTTCTGGGTGACTGTCAGAGGACTTCAATGTGCTCCCTCATTCCTCCCTTTTTTCTATCAGGATTTGGGGGCTGGGTGAGGGGTATAGCTAGGTGTATTTGCACGTAGAGTTATGCGAAATAGAAATATTTCAGCTGGCAAAATATTTCATATAATTCCACAATTACATGACGTTTTTCTCCTGGTTTTCCAATTCACCTAATGGTGAAATTTCACGTAAAATACTTTGGATGGCCAATTTAGCCCATTAATGCTTACAATTTTGCCTTGTGGTGCAATTTTGCTGGGATAACTTGATTTTGCCTGTAAAATTTTGCTCCAAAAATGAAATTTGCAATGAATTTTGGGTAAATAGGTCAAATATCACATGCAGCTTGTTTACAGCTCATTCTGCTGTGTGTTGAGTAGGAAAGCAATCTGTTGTGGTGCATCAGAGCCAATAAACCCTTTTAAAACCTCTTTAAAACTTGTTTTTGAGAGCTAATTGCTTCAAAATATACAGTTTTTTCCTAGTGCTGTGGATATGTTCTGATTTTGTGAATTTTTGCATAAAACTTAGGGTTTTACTTTTGCCTGTGTCTTTGAAGAAGTTGAGTGGAGGAGGTTAGGAGTGTAAACCAGTGCAGGCTGATTTTTTTGCCTTTAACACACAGATTACTCACACATTGCAAGTCATTTTTACTGTCATTTCTTAATAATTTTGTTATATCTTGACAATTTATTTTCTCTGAAAAGTTACTCTGTCCTGTCTGAGAGTTCCTGCCACTGTTAGTCTGTGTTATATAAACAGTTCTTCCGCGTTTAGCTGTGATTGTGAATTCTAAAGTTTTAAACACACAGAACTGATGCATTATTTTACTTTTATTTGCTTGTGGTTAGTTGTTTGCTGGAATATTAGCTTGTGTCACTTAAACTGTGAAAATCGACAGTTCTGTATTTTTTGTATGGAAACTTAAATAGTTTTACTTGATCACTTGAATGTGTCCATTTATAGTTTCACTGCTTTGTTGAATTGCTCCCCTATATTTTATTGCTGGAACTTGCCTATGCATATTGCATGGTGTTCCTGTTTTAGTTGACTTACCTTACCCTTTCTCTGTTACAGCATTGTTTGTTTATCACCTGACACACATAGCATAAAAACCTATATATTAGTTTTCAACAGATTTCTTGCTGATCCACCCATCCAGACCACTACCATATTGTGGTACTCACCTTTGTCAATGTTTTATGGTTGTCTCTGCCCTTATATAATAAAAACAAATTGTGGTAGTAACTAAGTAATAGCACATTACAGTACATTAGTTGTCCAGACACAGGAGATCTGTATTTAAAGTTGGTCACCTGTGCCCTTTTTCCCTGTATGTGTTGCTTTAATTCCTGTTTGGAGAAAGAAAAAGTTACCTTTTTGTTTTTACTAGAACAGGCTACCTACCATATATGTTATTAGTTGTTCTCTAAGTGCTGCTACCTGTCCTGATAGTGTTTGGACTTGTAAGGAAGACAGTACTGTAGGTGTGATGTGTGAGGTGTTATTCACACAGTTAGTAATACATCCTTTCTTGATATATTCCCAGAGAAAGGCAAAGCTTTGAAGCAGCAGCCAGCAAAAATGCCTGCTAAGAGATGGCCCAGTATAGGGGGGAAATGTGGCAGGGGGGATAAGGGAGCTAAGAAGTCTGCTGAAAATAGCACAACTTCAGTTCCAGGTCTCACTTCCCATAGCAGAGAAAGCACACATATGTCTGCATCATTGTCTTCTGCTGTGGGCTCTAGTGGTGTGGCAGGTACCAGCAAAGGAGTTGCTGCAAGTACTGGCATACTCGTGTCTTACTTTTTTAATTCTTAGACTGTTGCATACATGCTGGTGGGGGATAATGATGGAGAGAAGAGAGGATTGGGAGGCACTGACACCAGCACAGTAACAGTGGTCCAGGAGGAGGGTGATAAGTCTGTTGGTGTGATTGTACCTGTTCCTGCAGGAGTAGGTAATGATAGTATTCAACCAGAGTCTGATAACCCTAGAGGTAGGGATAGTCAGCCCCTTGAAATTGTTGTACAGAAAAAAAAGGTGCTGTTCTGCAAGAAGATAGTGATAGGGAGAAGGAGGAGGAAGGCAAGGACATCATCACTATTGGTGGTGATGATGACGATTGGGATGATCCCACATGGGAGCCTGAGTTAAAAAGGTCAAGGGTGATGTAGGCCATTTACATGCACAGCTCATGGGTCAGTCTGTCACCAAGCCTATAAACAAACCTCCAAGCAGTCAAGTAATCCCCCCTCCCAAAAGTAGTCTTATGGAAGTGATGAGAGCAGCCCAAAAAACACACACTTCCACATCACACCTGTTTCTGAATTATCTCAGTCCCAGAAGCAACTGAAGTCCAGAGGTCAAAAGTCCCTAGTTTGGGACTTTTATGTGCTTGATCCTGCTGCTGAGACCATAGCAATATGCCAACTTTGTCAAGCATATTTTTGTCAGGGGAAAAATGGAAACCACATAGGCACCGGTGGCCAACATGCCCACCTGAAAAACAAGCACCCGCTGAGATGGCAGCAACACCAGAAGGATGCCAGAGCTGTTGATGGCATCTCCCTTAGCAAGTTAAATGAAGTAGAGCAAGAGCAGGAGGAGGAGGAGGAGGAGGGAGGGATGGCAGAGTAGGTTTATGGTGGAGAAGGAGGGTGAGCAATCCTTTTATCTCTTGAGTAGTGGGCATAGCAGTGGATATGCCAATCCCAGTCCTATGAGTCAGAAAAGTACACCAAAACACCAACAAGCAACAAAAATAACGGGTTTCATGCAGTCTACAGAGCCCCAAGAGTCAAGTGTTACCCCTAAAAGAACATCATTGCTCCCACAAGTACAGTGTTCTGGTCTAACAGTACCAGAGATGCAGCCCACTATGAAGACCATCCTTGAGCGGCACACACAGTACCCCCCCAATCATGCTGCTGCATGAAAGTTTAGTGCTGCCACTGCTGAAATGCTGGCCATTGTTCTATTGCAGGGGTTCTCAAATGGTTAGGCCAGCCTCCATGGGGAGGCCCCAATCTGTTACAGGGGAGGCTCAAGCAATTCTGAAAAAGTACTGTATTTAAATTTTGAGTTTTAAATATTTTGTGTGAAGAGATGATGCAAACTGAAAGAGGATAATAGCAGCTGAATTTTATGTATTTATTTACTAATAGGTGACAAGGGAAGGTCAATGAGCCAAGGCTCTTTTCAGGTGTACCCGGGGATGGGTAGGAAGTGAATACATTTCAAAAGGTAACTGCAAAATAATCAAGAAATACATGACGAACAATAGTGCAAACAAATATGAACAATAAACTAATAATGAGTGCTGGTAATTGATCAGTTTGTAGCTTGATGGCAGAACAGCCCAAATACAAGGGTTGAACATAGAAGTGCTAAGAGCAATAGCAGGAAGGAGCAAAGTAATCCCTGAGAAGTTGCTTAGGAGCAGGGAAGGATGGGGAGAGGCAAAGTATGTAGGAAGGTTATTTCATATAGAGAGGAAACAGGGAAAGTAGTCTGACCCATGAAGGTACTGCAACAAGGGGTAACCCTGATTTAAGAATGAAAAAAACAGAGTATGTAGGTTGGCCGGGGGGACAATAAGCTGAATGATAATATTTGTTTATTTTATTTATTTGTTATTCAGATAACACCTTTAAGCACAACAGCTCTTTTTCAAAGGTTCCACGTCAGAATAAGACAAAGAACTGAATGCGAGCCAAGTACTCAAAGGGGTTTCAATTTATTCATGGTGTATTACGCAAAGTATAGTATGTTATTTTTCTTTGGGGAGGCCCAAGATTATTTCAGTTTTTGGGGGAGGCTCAAAATCTTTTCCATGGATTTGGGGAGGCTCACTGTGACAAAGTCTGAGAACTATTGTTCTATTGCCATTCTCGTTCATAGAGAATGCTGGTCTCCGCATGTTGATGGCCCATGCCTGTCCCAAATGGCAGGTTCCATTGCAAACCTATTTTTGTAAGCGTGCCATGCCAGAGTGGGACAGTAGAGTGGCTGGTTCCATTAGACCTGCATTGAAGCATAGTGCATCAGAATATATCCATATTAACATGGATATGTGGACCAGTGGACAGACAGCAGCAAGCTCATATCTATGTATAACAGCACACTGGGCACAGTTGCCTTGGGTAGTACTTGATTTTGGCTCTGGTAAAACCTGCAGAAATCAAAACTGTGGTGGTAGCAACACACCTGGTATTTGGCAGCATGCGACCCTGAGTATGACAAGTGTTACTCGTTTTCACACAGCTGAGAAAATGCTTAATGTTCTGCTGTCAGAGATTGATGGGTGGCTTCACACACAGTCACTCATAGCAGGATTCATCGCAAGTGATAATGGCCCCAATGTAGTGAAGTGTATTAGCGATGGTGTATTTTTCAGGGTGCCCTGCCTGGCACACTGCCTTAATCTTGTTGTACAGCAGTTTCTCAACCATGTGGACATTAAGGAAACAGTTACTGTTGCACATTGCATCTGTGTCCACTTCGTAAGTTCTGCAAGTCCCAAGACCATCTAAATGAGCTGCAGCGCAATAACCATCTGCCTCAGCACCAGATGAAGTTTGATGTTGTCACCAGGTGTAACTCCACACTGTACATGCTGCAGCAACTGTATGAACAGTATAAGACTGTGTCAGAATACCTGCGGGTGCATACCACCTGTGACAGTGCTGGAGTGTCCATCACTCTAACAACAGAGCAGTGGCACCAAATGGATGGGCTAATATACATTCTCCATCCATTTGAGCATGCTACACAGGCAGTGAGTGGGGACACTGCTTGTATAAGTCAATCCATACCACTCATACATGTGTTGACGCAGACAGTAGTTAATGTGCGACATCAGATCGAGGCAAGTGGGGATCATAGCAGTTGTGATGTAATAAATCCCATGCTCCATGTGCTGGACACAAATACCCATGTATCTGGCATTTTACAGTCAGCTGACTTTGCAATAGTCACCATGCTGGATCCACATTACAAACATGGCCTGCCTTCTATAAATGAAGGAGATCATCAGGGAGTATAAAAGTTGACAAAGAACCTCATTAGAATGGTATATGGTACACACATGAAAAAGGCACACACTGCGGTTAAAACTGGTGTTGCTACCATCATCAGCAGGTCACAGGCAACCCAATCAGAGAAAATGGGCAAGGCAAAACAGAAAACAGCAAGCAATCCCATTTGGGATGTTCTCCTTCAGGTGGGAGTGGAAGATATGGAGGAAAAGGAGGAGGAGACAGATGAGGCAGCTGGACTCAGGGCATATAGTGAATGGTGGAGGCACACATGGGGGACCCAAAGCACCTTGCCATTTCTGATGAGCCACTGCTGTACTGAAGCAGTAAAATGGCTCACTGGCCAGCACTAACATCGGTTGCTGTAAAATACCTGAGCTGCCCACCATCAAGTGTCAGTGAGGAACGAAGTGTTTAGTGCAGCTGGGGACACTGTGAGTGACTGTAGGACCAATTTGCCACCCAAGAAAGTCTCCATAGTAACAATCATCAAAATGAATGAAAGGCACATTCTACACAATACAGTGATGTTGGTGGTGTTGCCACAGGAGCTGTGCCTCAGTGATGAGGAAGATGACAATCCCTTGACTAAAGCATCCACCAGCAGTGAGGTGGATCAAGCAGCAATGGTGAGAGAATTCCTGCCTGGTGACAACCCCAGTCTTGAAGACTGTGAGGGGTGCTTCTTGGATGATGTGGAAGTGGAAAAAGGCTGAGTTTACTCAAAGGCCACCCCCCCAACCACTTTCATCTCAGTATAGTGTTATAACTTATTTTTAGCTATGTACCATTGTATTGGTTATGGTTATGTGTTATCTGCTGCAGTGTGAATCAGTTTCATTAGATCACCCTGTGCTGTAACCCGTTGTTTGGTTCCCAGTCCCCCAGCCTATGTAAAGCAGCAGCTACACATAACTGTCAACCATAAAGATTTTGCATGATTACAGTTATAATGTTTCACAGCAAAAAATATCAAGATACACATTACTTTTAATTTTGACTATTAACAACATCTTACAGCAAGATATGTTGTCTTGATGTCCTTAAAAGTTCCCATGCCCCTCCTCCTTCCCACCACCTGACACACCCATGCACTCCACGATGTGACCAAAAAAAATATTTTCTGCCACTTACTATTCATGACATGTTGAAGAACCCTGGGTCCTAGTACAAGTTGCATATGACTGTAACATGCTCATTCAGCTGTTAACACCACAAGTTGAATACATTTTGAGAAATGGTGAATGGCGGCCATCTTTAATGATGCTAGTCATCAATTACAAAAGTTATCAAGAAAAGGCTTAACAACTTACGACATCCAATTACCCCCAAAAGGTTACTTATGCTATACTACCAGGTTAAAGTTTTTGTACCAAAACTGTGATGGTTTCTAGGGGGAAGGCGGGGTCAGGGGATGGCAGGGGGAGGTGTATGCTGCCCTCAGTTTGGATTCCAAATTTTAATGGTTACAGCAACTCTGCCACCTCAAATGATTAGAAAATACATTAGCCTCCTCCACCTAATTATTTACTAAACACCATCTCAGCCATACATTTCCATATAGTTCCTCGTTGGATGTGGGTGGTGCTTACTCATTAATGGACTGGTATGGACACCAGTGGCCAACATTGCAGTTCAAGCAACACCCTCTGTCTTGCACACAAATTGGAATACAGCTCCAGCAGGGCCTGGATGGATGTAGTCATCACACAGAGATTGGATGAAATCTCAACATAAGAAAATGACCTAGGCAAGACCAAAGATAAGGAAAAATAACGAATACTTGTCAATCTGCATACCTGGTTTCAGCAAGCAAATTAGAACAAGCATAGAAATAAATTGTGTATTTACCATACCTTGTGATGTCATTAAACTGCAAAAATTGCCCTCAGAAGAAACATGCTGAGCGGTGCACATGATTCCAGACCATGATAAAGCACAGTAGCAGTCATTCCCCTTCCCCTAATAGTACTGCGTACCTGGAAATAAGATAAAAAGAAGAACACATTTTTAGCTTTATAGAAAGTATTAGCCCGCCCACCAACATCATCCCAGTCCCCCCCCCCACAGAAGACCATAAAAAAATGAAGAAATACTTACCTCAAGGACTGTGAAAGTGGAACCTTTGCACAATTAAATAAATCCCCGGCATCTGGTTGATCAGCAGCAGCAGCCGGAGCGAGACTTAACTTCGCTGAAATTCCTGATATTGACAAAAGCAAAACACAGCATTATTGCTATCAAACTCAGACATCCAGATGGTAGTAACAGAAATACCCCACTAGTAATGAAAAATTAAATACCGCCTGCCTTGGGACTGCAAATGTGGTGCTGTCCAACATCCCTAGATTCTAGTCCCGGTCTGTCATGATGATGTCAGCTACAGCACACTGAAAAATAATATAAAAGCAGTGCAAACATATTAGAACTCAAGACACCACAATACCAACCCACCAACACCCTTATCTTGCACAGAAAAAAAAAAGACATACTTAACATGTGCAGCAGCAGGATGGACTCTGTGAAGATGATCCACCATCAACCATACAAAATGGTACTTCTTGTGGCAACTTGGCAAGAAGTAGTCAGAGACAGCAGCAGGGCAGCAAACTGCAGTGCCCCGAAATGCCATTCACTCCCTCCCGACCACCAGGCAGGCAAGTTGCAACCACAGATTCAGTCAACACAGCCAATCAGGACAGCAGTATAGGGAAATGATAATTCTACCACATGTTTATCTCAATCAGTTGAAAAAGCAGCAGCAGGAGGAAACGATTGCAAGTAGCAGCAGCATTTTGCAGGACAAATTCATTCTCACTGCATGGCACCCCTTTTCAGGTCCATGAGGTGGTGGCTCAGCATTTAACATCAGGACTGACACCAGACCATATTTCAGTCTCAGTTTTATCTACCATTTTTGCTGTCACATTTCTGGACATGTACAGCCTGTCCTGTGCTCGCAGAACAGAGATTCAGCATGAGATGACTTGTAAACAGTGGACCAAAGACCATGTTTTGGTTCGGGTGGTGGCTTGGGTGCCAAATAACAACATGGCTGAGACCTGATTTCTCTCTGAATTTAGTGTCACATTTTTGGGGAAACATTCCTGAACTTGTAGGTGCTGTTTGGCACAATCAGCACCAAGATTCTGGCTGAAATACTTGGCAAACGGGCCCCAAAACAGCTGTTTAATGTCTGGGTGGTGTTGGGGGGTGGGCACATCACATCCTGACTCGTACTATATTTCAGTCTCAATTTTATCAAACTTTTCTCCTGTCATATTTCTTCTTTTACCATGCCTGCTCTGCACAGTACAGTGGCAAGAGGCTGTGTTAAACTGTGGCCAAAGTGCACATTTTGGACCAGGTCACCTGGGCCGTGACCATGTGGTGGTGGTGAGGCACTGATAAAACATTATCATGACTGGAGGAGAGGAGGGACACAAAGTTAACATTTGTGAAGGTGGCAAGGTCAGGGGACACATATTGTTCAGCAGAACAAAACACTCATGTTTAACTTCACAATAGAAGTGCTTATGTAACTATTTCTATGACTGTTGTGTATGTTTTCAGACTGATGCCACACACAGCCAGAGCAACTGCCACCAGCCCTTAGTACACACAACAGACAACAACATCACATAGCTTTGGGAAAAAAATTTGTTCATACGAGCAAATAACAATACTTGACATTTGTGGATAGGTGGAAACAAATAAAGAAGGAGTAACATACAACAGGCAAGAAGGTACACAGTTTACGGGCATAGTACTTGGGGAACATGCAGGTTCAGACTCAGTCAGGGTAAGGTTATTCAAAAAGAGGATATATATATCACAGTGGAAGAGAAAGAGGACAGAAAAGATTTTTGTGTGTTTTTCTTTTTTACTTTTTTTATTTTTTTGGTGTTTTTCTTATTTTTAGGGGGGTGCAGAGAAAAAAGAGCACTACTTGCCAAAGACAAAGGAAAGAAAAACAAATTGGTGCATAGACAGCACTAATCAGTTGCACCAGTGCCACTGCCACCAACAACACCACCACCACCGCCACCACCCCCAAGACGCAGCTCCGCCAGGAGGTCCAAGACCTTCTTTTGGTCCTCTCTTATTTTATCAAGTTCTTCCCTAACCTACAGGCAGAACAGGTCCACCTGCTGCCAGAGTCCTTGCACCTCTGTGCACACTGCCGCCACATCTTGGCACACAGCCTCAAGTTCCTCCATCTTGATGTTACCTCCTGAGGGAGCTGCTGCAGGCTGTGATGTCAAACTTGCAGATGCTGCACAACTGCTCTAGCGGGTGTGGGGTGTGTCATCACTCCTCCTGCTACTGCTACTGCACCACTCTCTGGGCTGCTGGATGCCCTTCTGATGCTTGACCCCATCGCTGTCTCCTGCTGCAGCTTCTTGCTGCTTGGACAGCCACTTTGCAGCATGGTGGTGCCGCAGGTGGCTCCTCTGTCTGCCCATCCAAAGTGGGACCCTTGTTTTCCATGCCTGACACAAAGGTTGTGGATGACAATACTGTCATCTCCAATGTTTGTGGAAACAAAACTCCGAACTGGAGAGACCTTGGGGAGGGACTCATCAGCTGATCTCTCTGTGGTGGCCACCTCATCTAAGACCAAGACCTGCTGATGCTGCTGCTCTTGCTGTGGGGTGGGGGCATGGGCTGCACATGCTCCTGGGGGGGTGAAACGGGCTCCTGCTGCTCTTGCTGTGTGGGGGCACATGCTGCTGGGGGCACAAGGTGCTCCTGCTGCTGCTGCTGGTGGTGGTGGGGGACTTGCTGCTGCTGGGGGGGCCACTGGCACATGCTTCTCTTGGGGGAGGCACTTGGAAAATGCCCACCTGTTAAGGTAGACAGCAGTTCCTCCTGCTGCTGGTGGCGCACTACCAATCTCCGGCACCATCATAAACAAAACGTTTCTTTCTTAATATAAAACTAAAGAAAATAAATCAAAAGAAAGAAAGAAAGAAAGAAAGATACAGGGAGGGACTGGGGGATGGGGAGACAAACACACACACGCACGCTACACACACACACACACACACACACACACACACTATACAGATAGAAAAATACAGCACTAAAGAAAAAGTCCCAACAGAAAATATTTACTTTTCAAGGTAAAGTGGAGAAGAGATTAGAAATAAACGCACACAAACACTATTTTTTGAAAATCAAGCTCTCCTGTTCTGCTCACTCTGTCTCTCAGTCTCTCCTACTAGGCTGCAAAAGCTCTAAAGGAAGTAGATTTAGTCTGGCTTCCTGCCTAAGTACACCCATGTGACCAGCAGTCTGCTAGAGAGAGTAAGTCATGTGATAAGCATTTTTTTCCCAATTTTGCCTGATATTTACATATGTCAAAATGTGCTGGCAAATGGCAAAATTGACGGAGAAATTTCACTGTAAGAGCCTAATTTCAAGAAATGTTTCACGCAGCAAAATTGGCAAATTCTCCGGAATTTCACTGGCGAAATTAAATTTTGCTGCACTCCTATTTGCACGGGTCGGGGGTAGTTCTTTTTCTTCATCCCTTGGCTGCTTGCTTAGTCTGTTTGGTTTCTTTGAGGGATTCATTTAGTTTTCCTTTTTCTGATTGTATGGCTGGGTGGGGGTGATGGTTCCCCCTTCTCTTACTTTTTGTTTTATTCCCAGCCTATATTCAACTTTTTGATTCTTTTTGAACCAAGGGGGCCTGGTATTTTGCCATTTTCCCTATCCAGCCCCTAGGGTTTACTGGGGACTGCCAAGGAGCAGGGCAGGTGAACCTGCTCCCTGCCTTGGAGGTCACCATTGTATTCATTTATTTATGGACATGCTGGTTTGTTCCTCCATTTTAATATGAGTAACATTGCTATATCTGTGTCTTTATTATTAGCTTTTTTTGTTCCCAGCTGTCTCTGGGTTTGATTCTGCAATGTATATAGTTATGTGTTTTTACTTTTGCTGGTTAACCCTCATTGGGTTTTGACTTGTTTGGTTGTGGGTGGGGGAGCTTGGGGGGTATCATTTCAGTATTTCTAACTTTTGGCAATTGCAATGTTTTCTCTATGAATCTGTAGTTGTGGCCAATTATTTATCCATGCAGATAATACATTTTTCTTTTGATTTATTTTTGTTTTTTGCTGAGATTCTGTACACATCAAATTTTGCATTTTATCTAATGGCATATCACTTTTTTAGTCAGTTAATGTTGCTGTCTAGCTTAGGGGTTGCTTTGTAATTTTATCATTGTTGTTTTTTATTTATTCTGCAATGTTTCCCCTGATTAACACTCCCTATAGTAGACTGGAAGCAGGCTTTACAGAGTTATTTTTTGGTGGCCCTTAAAGGAGGACTTGAGCACTCTTTCATTATTCCCATTATTATTTCCATCTGCCTGGATTGGTGGTAGTTCAGATGGATGTTAAAGATACCATGGCACTTATCGGAAAGAGTAGGGAAATTTCCCCAGTGTCCTTGCCAAATTTCCCTCATTCACTAAAAAATACCACAAACAGCTTAATCTGGTTCAAGGCCAGTTGGCATTCATCTGTATCCCCTTCCCCCAGGTCATGCCTGAAAATAGGCAGGATTTGTCTAGTGCACTTACCCGGTCAACAAAAACTAAATAAGTAAATAAAAATAAATAAATAAATAAATTATGCCTTCCTCTGTTTTTTTTTCCCATTGGTTTCTTATAGTAGCTTCCAAAGAAGGCATGTCTTGTCTTAGTCTTTTCCTTTGTATTTATATGATTAAAATGTTGTCATTCAATATTAATAGTATACATAATCCTATAAAGCGCACTCGTCTCCTCCAGTATTTCAAGCAGCAGCAGGTGGATCTTTTGTTTCTTCAAGAGACACATTTGTCTTCTACTGAGCATGCCAAATTTTAATATTTGGGTTATGATCATGTATTTTTTTCTTCCTATTTTTCAGGTAAGTGACAGGGGGTTCTAATTTTAGTCCAGTGTGCTCTACCTTTTGAAGTTTCCTGCAGTTCTGAAGATAAGGCATGATGATACATTCTTGTTACGAGCTCATTGTGTGGCCATCCTCTCACTTTAGTAAATTCCTATCCCCCTACTGGTACTAATACACGTGTTCTTTCCTTCTTTTCTTCTCTTTTACTTGAACATATGCAGGGACAATTACTTTGGGGCAGGGACCTTAATTTTACCTTAAACCCTAATCTAGATGCCTCAACTTCGGTTTTTGGTGTTCTCTCCCACTAACAGATATCTTAGTAAGATGCTTCAATCCCTTGGTCTGATTGACACCTGGTGTATTTTTTTTTACCCCCATGCCCAGGATTGCACTCATTACTCTTTCCGGCATGGGAGCCATGCCAGACTCGACTACTTTCTTACAACTATGGAGCATCTAGATACAGTCTCTGTTTGGGAACATGGTCCTCTTCATCTTTCAGAACACACCCCACTTCTTGTGTCTCTCTTTCTTTGGATAAACCTATTTGCTCCAAATATTGGAGGCTTCATCCTGCCCTTCTCTGGCACCCTACCCTTATAGATAAACTGAAGCAACTTATTCCTTCATTTTTATAGGAAAATGATAGGGATGAAATTTCTCAGAGTATTTTATGAGACACTCTGAAGGCAGTTATCTGTGGCACCATAATTGCACATGCTTCTGCCTGACATCTCTCGGGCAAAGCTAAAATTAAGGAGTTACATGAAATTCTACGTGCTCTCCAATTTGACTTGGCAGAGGCAACACCTCAGTTTGGGATCAAATCTCCATGACCCAACAGCATTTCTAGAATTTTATTGATCAGGTCTTGTCCCCCCTCCCTTTGTGGACAGGATGAGGGTCCACTTTACATATTTTTTGGAACTGCCCTAGGATAACACCCTTATGGAGCCTTATTGAGGCTAAAGCAAATCCTCTTCTGGAATGTCAAGGTCTATTTAGGCCCAAGATATGAATTTTTGGGCATTATAGTTCTGTATTAGTCAAGGAGCGTAAATTTTCTATGGCTTTGATTTCTCTTTCCTTGAAGAAAATGGTCCTGTGGCACTAGCTTGATCAGGCTTCTATTTCTTACCAGAAGTGGCTACAGGAATTGTTGTTTAATCTCAGGTATGATAGTGAGCCTTTGACAAAGACTTCCCCATTTATTTTTTATTTTATTTTTATTTATTGGATACAATCGGAATTACAATCCTTTGAGTCACAGACTCTTTTGCAAAGGCTCCACGTCAGTTACAGTGGGTGGAGGGTAGGAAAATACAGAGAACGCACAGTAGACAGGTAGAAATTCGTAAAACAGTACTGCAAGTACAATCCAGGCATAATCTTAGTTAACTGGTGGTAGTAGTAGGCATCAATACAGGATAACCCTTGTCAGAGAGGTAAATGATGCTGCCTCTTGGGATCTATCGAGACCCTGTGTCATTTTACTGGGGGTATGAAAATACCAGAGGAGGGCAGGAAGTTAGCCACAGTCACATTTTTCTGACTCCAGGAGTTGTACTCTGAGGGCTGATTTGAATTGGGAGAGGCTAAGGATCTGAGAGATGGGGGGTAGGGTGTTTAGCCAAAGAGAGGCACGGTAGAGGAATGATCTTTGCCCAAGGGATGTTCTACAATGGGGGACCAGGAATGAGGAGGATGCTGCAAGTCTAGTGTTACACCTGGGGTGGGCTACGCTGACTATTGGGAGAAGGCTGATGGGCACCAGCTGGAGAGGGATCTTTTTCACTAGAATGCAGGAGTGGTACTTAAGCCTTCCTTGGAAGTTTAGCCAACCAGCCAGAGCATAGAGCTCACATGTATGTGTTAATCTGTCACACCCGGTGACTAGGCGGCCTTTATTCAAAGCAGTGTTGATGCTACGAAGGGCTGTAGGGTCCGCAGAGCCATATATCACTATCCCGTAGTCTATTAGGGAGAGGATAGAGGAGGTGACCACAAGTTGCATGGCCTGTGTGGGTAAGCAGTGTTTAAGTCTGTAGAGGATACCCACTCTAGTGTTAACAGTGGAGGAGAGAAGTTGTATGTGATGATAGTAGGAGAGGGAGGTGTCTAATGTAATTCTCAGGTATTTAAAACATGTAACATGTTCAAGTGGGGCACCTTGTTTGTTTTTGATTAGGAGCACCGACTGGCTTTGTGGACTTTGTTGGTGTGCAAAGATCATGGATTTTGTTTTTTGATAGTTGATGATCAGGCGGTGTTCAGTGAACCAGATTTCTAGCTCCCTGAAGAAACCCTGAAGAGCTTGTTGGAGGGCGCTCGGCTGTGGGTGTTTCCAAAACACTACCGCATCATCAGCATAGAGTAGCAGGTTACTGTTACATGACTTGGGGAGAGAGTTTAAAAAGAGGGTGAATTGTAGAGGGCCAAGAATAGACCACTGTGGGACACCTGAGGAAACTGTTTTACAGGAGGAGATGGTGGTATTTATCCTTAATTGCTGTGACCCACCAGTTAGGTAGCCCTTGAACCAGGCAGTAGCCTCTGGGACCACATTAAGTTGTGGAAGGACATAAAGTAATAGCTCATGACTGACCATGTCAAATGCCTTGGTCAGATCCACATAGATTGCCCCTGCTAAAGAGCCTTGGTCGAGGGCCTCATGGATGAATGAGGTGAGCTCAGTAAGAGCTGTGATGGTACTGTGGCCGGACCGGAATACGTGCTGTTCCGGGCAGAGAAGGTTGTGTTTATTCAGGTGTTCTGATAGTTGGTCTGACACTATTTTCTCCAGGGCCTTGGAGAGAGGAGGAAGTAATGAAATTGGTCTATAGTTGGCTGTGTTGGTAGGGTTGCTGCTCTTCAGAATGGGAGTGATTATGGCTCTTTTCCAGGTTGTGGGGAACTGACCTAGGCATAAAGAGAGGTTGAGAATTTTAGTGAGATGGGGTAGTGTGACATCCAGGGTCAGCCTAATGAGTTTTAGATCTAGGGAATCATTGCTGTGCCGGGTATCGGCAATAGCTTTAGAAATGTAGTGTTTTGCCTTGAGGTAGTAAATGACTCTCAGCCGAAAGGGAATAATATTGTTGTTACTCGAGGTATCAGTGGGAGTGGGAGTGGGTGTGGAGATAGTGTGGAAATAATTAGGGGGTAAATATGGGAGAGGTCCGAGAAGACAGAGATGAGGGCTTCGGCGATAGAGGAAGGATCCTTGGTGATCTCCCCATTTATTGTATGCTGGGTGGGTGCTGGTGAGCGGGATTTACCGTTAAGTTCCTTTATATTGTTCCAAAATGTTTTACCGTCTCCCCAAGAGGTGATGAGAGTATGTTGGTAGTAAGTGGCTTTCACCTGTCTTAGGGCCCAGGTACATTTGTTGCGGGCCTCACGGTAGAGTTGTCTATCCTGGGCGCTTTGGGAGTCAAGTGCCTTAATCCATAGGTTATCCCTATGTTGGAGCTGGTTAAGTAGTGAGATGGTGATCCAGGGTGTGGTTCTGGTTTTCACTACTTGCTTGGAGAGGGGAGCGAAAATATCACCGGCCATGTTGAAAGTGGTTATAAAGTGGGAGAGAGCCAGATCTACAGACTGCGTGGTGTAGGTGGGGAGCCAATTGCTGGTGGCTAGGTGGGTTTTGAGCTTCTCTAAGCCTCCTCTTATCAGTCGCCTCTGCCAGGTGATTATGGGGGGGGGCATGGGGAAATTTTCCTGACCACCAGCAGGTCACTGGGGAGTGGTCACTGATAGCGTCTGGCAGCACAGTGGCTTTGGAGATCTTCCGTGGCCTGTTGGTGAAGATGAGGTCTAAAAGGGTGGATGTCCCTGTTCTGTTGTCCCTTCTGGTGGGAGAGGTGATGAGTTGGTTAAGATCGTAAGACAGGGCAGTGTCTTTGAAGCTGGATGAGGCAGGGGATAGCCAATTGACATTAAAATCTCCCATAATGATTACTTCACTAATGTTGGGTATGTGTGAGATACTGTGGAGGACAGAGTCAAATGCAAGTTTTTGGTTGCTCGGGGGGATATAGGCCACAGTGATGTGAAGGGTCTTAGTACCCAGAATAAGTTTAACTGTTAGTGTCTGGGCACCATATTGTGGTATAGGGATCTGTACTTCAGTGGCATGAAGAGAGGATTTAACATAGACTGCACACCCGCCGCCTCTCTTGCTGGACCTGTCAGCCCAGAAGATGGAATAATTACTGAGAGAGACAGCCTCATTTGGTATTCTCTCAACAAAAGATGGTGCAAGCTTCACTGTCTCTATACCATCTAGTTCCTTAATGCTTTAATTTTGTTACCAGGACTTTCGTAACTGTACTGTTTTATCTGGCTTTTAGACTGTCTAACTTACTTAGGTTCTTCTCCTTTCAATAAGTTATCATATTTGGTTCCTTGTTTTAAGGTAGCTCCACCGGGTTGGGGAGAGTGGATTGGGAGGGGTGGGAGTGGTAGGATAAGGGCTATGCACCTGTTGTATTGTTAATTGTATTGTTATGTTTTTTGGTACTTGTTCTTTAATAAAGTTTATTCAGTTTCAACAAAGGTCATGTTCCCCCACCCTCTTGGCAATAAGGAATTATTACAGCCTTGCCTAAACTGGGCAAGAACCTCTCTTTACCCTCTTCTTATTGTTCTATTTTTATTTTAAATGTAGATTACAAGCTGTTTACGTCTATCTGGACTTCTAGACTTGAAGGCCTTTTCCCCTCCTTGCTGGACCATGACCAGGCAGGTTTTGTTCGTAAACATCAAACATGTGTGTCATACTTTTCTGTTATTACAGCACGTTCAGTCACGCTAAATACCCCTGGTCTTGACCAGCATAGATACAGAGAAGGCCTTCAACTGTGTCTAGTGGTGTTTCCTATGGTTCCTGCTACATAACTATGGGTTCCATTAGGAATTTGTGTTAATGCTTCAACATCTATATTTTCCCTCCTTAGCGTTACTGTAGTTAAAGTTAATGGTATATACTCTACTCCCTTCCCTCTTCATGGGAGCACCCATCAGAGTTGCCCCTTTTCTCCTTTGTTATTTGCTTTATACATGAAACCTCTTGCTATTTCTCTCCACACTTCTTCTGATATCCATGGTATCCCTTTGGGGGGGGGGTTGGGAATATAAAATTGCTTTATTTATTGACGATATTCTTTTTACTCTTACCGACCCCACTTCTTCCTTGTTCTGGATATTTTTTCTCAAGTTTGAAGAATTGACTGGTTTCCACCTCAGTACAAATAAAACTGAGTTTTTGACTTGTAACTATTCTTCTCCGGACTCCATTGTGAAGTTATACCCTGTTCTGTGGAACAGAAACCATTTACACTATCTGGGGGATTTAATTCCCTGCAATATTGATCATCTGGACATATTCAGTTATGAACCCTTCACTATATCCATATTTCAGGATCTTAAGTCTTGGCCACTATCTCTCTATCTTTTTTCAGAGTCAAAATCGTTCGCTCAAATGTTCTGCCCCATATTTTGTTCTTCTTACAGACTCTCCCTCTTCCTCTCTTATCTTTTTATTATCATGCATGGCATGGGGTAATTTTGAATTTTGTTTGGAAAGGTAAGAGGCCCAGGATCCGGACTTTCCTTTTACATCTACTGGTGGACAGTGGTGGGACCAATCTCTCTAACTTTTATTGTTATGCCAAAGCATGCCAGTTACATACTTTTTATTACCAGTCCTCTTTGTCCTTTCATGCACACTGAAAGGACATAGAATTTGTCTTAAACAATCCTCATAATACTGTCCACCACCTTTATTCTAGTCCTCAATATCTTCCCCTTTCTAACATTTCCTGCCTTACTTGGGAAGTTCTGGCTACCTAGCATAAGTTATTTGACCTTCTTTCTGTCCCTGATGCCTTTCTTTTAAGTGCCCTTGCCTGGAATTAACAGATCTCTCTAGATGTTCAGGATTTATTTCTTTTTCAATGGGCCAAAATTGATTTGGCTTATGTGCATCAGATCCTTGATCGTGCAGGGTTTCGGTCCTTTAGCCATCTTCATGCGAGGTCTGGTATTCCCTCCTTGGACTATTATAGATATCTACAACTTCATTTTTTTTTTATTCTTTTCCCACTCTCCAAAGATTTCCCTCAGACTCCATGCATCTGCTCATGCAGTTGTTAATAGCCTGTCAATTGGGAGCTCCACCGGACCATCTTATTGATACTCTTCATTCCCCGATACATGCCTTGGCAAAAGATTCCAATGAAACAATTTTTCAGCGGTGGTTGACCAATCTATCTGTTGATATTGATTTTGCTCAATGGGAGAAGTTTTCATTGGTGTCTTTCAAACTCTTGATGACTCCATACCTTCAAGCATTTGTATGGAAATGTAGGATGTAATATTTTAGAACCCATGCCTCTCTGACCTTTTTTTCTAGGCCCTTCTGTGGACCACTGTTAAAGGGAGTGTGAGGAGTTGTTAGCAGACCATGCCCATATTTTTTGTTCCTGCCCCTGTGTACAACAGTATTGGTCTGAGATCTTTCAGGTGATAGGTCATATTTTTGATATTCCCTCCCACCTTCCCCTGCACCGGTGCTTCTTCATGTTCCCTGCAGGAACATTTCAGTCTGGGGCAGATCACTGAAGTTCTTATAATCCTATTGATTTGTGCTAAAAAGATCATTACATGGTTTTGGCATCAACCTCATCTCCCACAGGTCACACGGTGGGATGCTTTGGTGGAAACCATTTATAGACATGAGCGATGTAGCTACATATATTTAGATTTTCTTTCTATTTTTGAACAGACATGGGGCTGTAGGCTATTATGCAAGGTTGATGCTGATCCTACTTTTGCTCACTAATGTACTTTCAGAAATTATATTTTTCGTGGTGTTTTGGGATATTTTTAATAGGGAATATCTATTTTTTTTACCCTATGCCTGCTTGTACTTCCTTTTTATTTGCTGCTTGACTCTCAGCTGCCAATTAATAGTACTGAGGTATTTGCTTTTTAGATTACTTAAATTGTGATATATGTTATTCAGTCTGTTATTATTATTGTGTATTAATGCCTGCTTTTTATTTACATTTTTCACATAAAGTGAAATGTTGTGAGCCCCCTTTATCTCCTCCTCCAGGCTTATTTTCATTTGTGTGACTTCTTAAAATGTTAAATAATTACTTTATCCTATTTCATGTCATGTTTATAATGCCTGTTCAATTTGTTTTCCTGTTTTGGATTAAAATTTAATAAAGTGATTTTTTTTTTAACTGTATCTTTCTTCCTTGGCATGGTCAGCATTACATCCTGCCACTGTCCTGCACTTCAGGCTCCACATACAAGCCTTCACTCCCCTTGCAGGAGCATGGCGTGCAATGACGCCTGCGGGAGGGGACATGCATGCTCCCACGTGCACCTCTGCCAAGTGTCTGCCATGCTCCCACCCCACATTCTTGCAGCATCATGCCACCAAGCCCCAAACTCCGCTAGGAGTCAGGCATGCACCGGACACCGATCACCCTTCCCCGGAGACGGAGAGCCATCTGTCGGACTCTCAATCCATCTCCTCCCTGCTGACCCCCGGTAGCCCATGCCCATTCCTGAACATGGGTTGCTGGCATGGCACAAGGTGTGGCATCCAAGGCCTCAGCCCTCAGTGCCACCGGGCCAGCTATAAAGTGATAATTATAAAAAAATAAAGAAAAAGAGTGAGAGGTATTGAATCTGAAAAAGAATGAACAAAATGTATGTAAGCATCAAAAAAAAAAAAAAAAGACACCAGGAGTGCAATCCTAATCAGAAAAAAAACTGCCACCAGTTTTGGTTAAGCCCTTGTGGGAAACTGCAAGGCTTTTGGGAGAGTGTAACCAGTCTCTCTCTCTCTTTCTCTTTCTCTCTCTCTGTCTCTCTTTTCACCAAGCTTAAGGCCAATTACTAAACAGCACTCAAATGTTTACGTTTGACCCTCAGAGATGTTTTCCAGTGGGCCACAGCTTGAATACAAGTGTCTGGAGATTGAGTTTTCAGACTCCGTCAGTAGCAGGAAACTCAGGAATGAATATTCATGGCCCTGCCCTTCTCCCATTATGCTATAATTGGGGAAGGTAAGCGGAAGATTTAGTGAGGAGGGCAAAGAGAGAGGAAGGGAGCAGAGAACAGCAAGAGAGTCGAGCTGTCCTGGCTGCAACTAAGTCAAGGGGCCCTGCAGCCTCAGGGATGGTGGTAGTGCCCCTGGGTCCAGGCAGCAATGGTCCTGTACAGCAGGATCTCCAGAGACTTGGGAACCAGTTGAGGTCCTATATGGGAAGAAAACCATCTAGACCTCAAGTTGGGAGGAGGCACACTGCATCCTTTCTAACCTCAAGAAAGAAGGAAGATTGCAACCTAATAGGACAAGAGAGGCAGTGAAGGGCAATCTCTCAAGGGAGGTCAGCAGGATTCTTGTAGATCAATTCCCATCATCTCTACACATTGGAGAAGGCAGACATGTACCTAAATATTCAATGAAGTTGCTCTGCAGGAGGAAATGTCACAGACAGTAGTTATGTAACATCCCTAGACGGTGCCCCAAATAAATGATCATTGGATGTAGGGGCCTGATAAGAGTTGATGTCAGTAAGTTCCCAGCATGGGTCTGGGTATGGATGAACATTTCTTTTGGCCATTAGGGCTATCAGACCAATTGTCAGAGGGCGGCACGTATGGTCTGATTAACTATTCACTTTTTAGGAGTAGATCATAATGCTGATGTACTTAACATTAATGTAAATACCAACTCACAACATGTGGCATGAATGCAGGTTTGTTTGCTCTCAGGGTTGTTCTCACCCTATCGGTGGGGATGCCACTGTCCATTGGTTTTGGGAGTACCAGGGCTCTAGGGACCCAGAAACTTGGAGATGGGGTTTATAGTAATTGAAATAGCAGCAGAAGAAGAACCTTTTATGCAAGAGGATGAAATCATACAAATGATATGATGTATTGTACAGTATAGCACAGTAGGTGTAGGATATGATTGATGTATAGAATATGCTTAATGTTAAAACAGGAATAGACAGCAACTAAAGAAAGTGATGGTAATTCCCTTATGTGCTGTTTGTCAGCGTACCACAAGTAAAGTACATTCAGCTTGATCTCAGCTCCCAGTGTGGATATTGATTTGTGAGTAGTCTCCCATCTGAGGAACCCTTAAAATGTGAATTGATTGCACCCACTCCTATTCCCCCTGACCAGTGATGGCAAGGTAAATTTGCTGAGATACTTAGTCTAAGGGACAGGCACCCCCGTGTCTAGTGGTATATAGTGGAGTCTTTCATTTGGGGTAGCATCTACCATTTGCTTTGGTAAATACTGGTGTTTTATGGCAAATGGTAGATGCTGACCTAAATGAAAGACTCCACTATATGCCACTAGACACAGGGGGGTGTCTGTCCCTTAGACTAAATCTCTCAATGCTTCTTGGTGGAATGAGAAGATTTGTCACTTAGGACTGATTGTGGAATAGTGGGGTTTCTCTTGATCATCTCCATTTACCTTGTTACTCATGTTATATTGCAGCACGTGCATGCACTTGTTTGTCACATTGTTATCTAAAACTCATCAACTATAGTAAGAAATCACAATAAGTGCCTGGTGTTATCAGCATGTGTAATGCTGAATGAAATGCAGGGAAGAGGAGAGGAACAGATAAAGGATACACCATGCCAGTTCCTCCTAATACAAGTTCTAAAAGTGGTGGTGATAGAGAAGGAGATTGTCATGCTGTTCGTTGACTAGGAATAATAGTCATGGGGCTGTTAGAACTAGGGCTATGTGCATTATAGAAACACAAAAACAAAGATAGTGTCATAAGAACATAACAACATAAGAAAGTGCAGGCAGAAGGGGACTGTATGCTCCATCTAGTCTGCCTGTGTGGGATATCCCCCCAGTCATTCTTCCTTCCTAAGTTTCTGCAGTGCATATCCCATGCTAGGCTGAACTCTCTGACTGTCTTTGCTGCCCCAACTTCTGGGGGCAGACTGTTCCAAGGCTCCACCACAATTCCAGTGAAGAAAAACATTTTGATGTTAGTTTTGAATCTAGTCAAGTCAAGTCACATTTATTTATAGAAGGTGCTTTTCAAAATTATCAAAGCACCTGTACAGGAAATAGTTAAAACAAGCACAATAATAAGTATAAAAACACTAAACAACAGTATTTAGTTAAAATATGCAGCATTTCCTGATTGAAAAGCATCTAAAAATGCTAATCTAAATAAATGCATTTTTAATGTGATCTTAAAAGACTCAGTGGACAGGCACTCTCTAACCTGATGAGGTAGAGAGTTCCACAGGGTTGGGGCCATGAATGCAAAAGATCTCACTCCGAGGTCTTCAAATGGACCCTGGAAACCTCAAGCAATCCCTCGTCAGTGGAACAGAGCAGACAGATGGGGCTGTAGGTACATAGTCTTACAAATAGTATGGTCCCTGTCTATTAGGGCCTTATAGGTTGGCAAACCAACCTTGAAGGTGATCCTCCACCACACTGGCAGCCAGTGCAGCTCACGGAGCACAGGTGTGACATGGCTAGATCTAAATAAGCCCATCAACAGCCTGGTTGCTGCATTCTGCACCAGCTGCAGGCGATGAATGTCCACCCCCAGAAGCCCTAGGAAGAGAGCATTGCAGTATCTCCCTGTAGTCTCATGCTGTACCTTCTTGTTCATGTAGATGAGCTTTCTCTGAAAAAGTCCTGAGTTTGTACTGAGTTAATTCCTTTGAGGCATTTAAATGTCTCAATCATATCTCCCCTTTCCCTCCTCCTTTCCAGTGAGTATATCTTGACATGGCTGAGTTTTGACTCGTAGGGTTCTTAATGGAGTCCATGAATCATCTTCATGGCTCTCCTCTGAATGGTCTCCAGAAGATCTCTGTCTTTCTTAAAGTGTGGTGTCCAGAACTGGATGCAATACTCTAGGTGTGGCCTCACCAAGGACCTGTATAGTGGGATTATCACCTCGCTTTTTCTGTTCATGATATCCCTATCTATGCACCAAAGGATGCCATTAGTTTTCTGTACCGCCTTTTTGAATTGCCTGGTTGTCTTTAAGTCATCAGTTATTAGTACTCCTAGATCCTTCTCAACCTTAGTTTCTGTCAGTTGTTCCCCTCCTAGGTTCTTTCTCCCCAAGTGCATAACTTTACACTTCTTGGTGCTGAATTTGAACTGCCATTGTTTTGACCATTCTTTGAGCTTTTTTAGATCACAGTCATTCCTGTGGCCTCCTCTTGCATGTCTACTCTGCTGCAGAGCTTGGTGTCCTCTGTGAACAGGCATACTTTTTCCCTCCAATGCATCAGCGATGTTGCTGATGAATATGTTGAATAGAACTGTCACCAGTATTGATCCCTGGGGAACTCTTCTGGTGACACCACCTTGCTCTGACAGTGCCATTTACCATGGCCCTTTGTGTTTTCCCCTGCAGCCAGTTTCTAACCCAGGTGACTATCTTATGCTCCACTCCAGTGTGTTCCAGCTTATTTATTAGTCTCCTATGTGGAATGGAGTTGAATGCCTTATTGAAGTCCAGATACACTATGTCTACTGCTCCACCCTGGTCCACTGTTCTGGTCACCCAATCAAAGAAAACAATCATGTTCTTCTGGAATGACCTCCCTGCTGAGAAGCCATGCTGCTTTGGGTCCAGTTTTCTATTTGCTAATATTGCACTATTCTTTCCTTCAGTAATGTTTCCATGATTTTCCCCACCACTGAGGTGAGACTGACTGGACGGTAGTTACCAGTATGTTCCCTGTTCGCACGTTTGTGCAGGGGTACCACTGTGGCTTTTTTCCAGTCATTTGGGACTCTGCCACTCTTTAGGTCTTATTGAAGAGGATTGTTAGGGAGGCAAATTTCTTTTCAAGTTCCTTTAGTATTTTTGGGTAGATATTGTCAGATCCCATTGCTTTGTTGTTTTTTTAACTTTTTCAGTTTTTTTGGGACCCTTTCTTTTGTGAAGGGATTGGTGTCAGCTTCACTGTTGTGGTGTCCTTCATTTCCTAGTACCAGCCCACTATCCTGTTCCTCTTGTGTGAAGCCTGAGCAGAAATATTTGTTTAGAACCTCTGCTTTTTCTTTGTCTGTCTCCACGTTCTGCCCCTCTCTGTTTCTCAACTAAACAATACCCCCTTTGCTTTTGCTTTTCTACTGTATATATCTGTAAAAGGTCTTGTCCCTCTTTTAACCCCTTTAGTAATTCTTTCTTCTGTTCATGCTTTACCTATCTTAATCATCTTCCCTGCTTCCTTGAGGCATGCCTTGCATTCTTCAATCTCGCTGTTCCTCTTTGTCTGTTTGTACTTTTTAAAAACTTTTTTTTCTTTTATACTGAAAGTAACCTCCTGAGAAAAGCAAAGAGGACTTCTCCTCTTCTTAGTTTTACTGATCTGTTCAGTGCATTCTGCTGTGGCCAGAGTTATTGTGTCCTTTATGGCCTTCCAGTTTTCCTCAATGTCAACCCCTGCAACATCTTTGAGATAGTTTTTAATGCACATTTTCATTTTGACATAGTCAACCTTCCTGAAGTCCAGGATCTTCAGTTTTGTGTGACTTGTGTCCTCTGTCCTTTTGACTGTGAGCCAGACTGACCCATGGTCGCTTCACCCCAGATTGATTCCTACCTTAATGTCTGTGATCCTGGTACTGTTTGATAGTACAAGGTCCAGGACTGTGTTTTCTCTGGTGGGTGACTCCACCAACTATTTTAGTCCTACCCCTTTTACAGCTGTGAGGAATTCTCTGCTCCTGTCAGATAAAGTCGTGTAGGAGGACCAATCTGTATCAGGCAGATTGAAATCACTGATGAGTGACAAGTTGCCTTTATCGGCCATTGTTAGGATGGTTTTAATTGCTCTTTGTCTCCTATTTCCCCAATACCTTCTGTGGCAGACTGTTCCAGTCATCCACCACCCTTTCTGTGAAGAAGTATTTTCACACATCTTTCCTAAACTCCCCCCCCAGCTTCATTGCATACCCCCTTTTTTTAGTGCCATCTTTCTCCAAAATAGACCCTCCACTTGCATCATATTCACTCCTGTGAGGTACTTGAAGGTTTCAGTCATGACTCCTCTTGCTTTCCTCTCCCGTAGGAAATACATGTTGAGTTCCTGCAGCCTTTCCTCGTGTGACTTTTTGTGAAACCCCCTCACCACTTTCGTTGTCCTCCTCTGTACTGCCACCACCCTTTCAACACCCTTCCAGAGGTGTGGCCTCCAGAACTGGACACAGTAACCCAGGTGGGGCCTCACCAGTGAGCAATACAGTGGCAGCACCTCATCCCTCCTCTTGCTGGAATTTCCTCCCACAATGTGCCCAGCATTCTGTTAGCCTTCCTACTGCTTTGTAGCACTGTCCACCTACCTTGAGGTCATCAAATATGATGACCTGTAGGTCTCTTTCATGCTTGGTGACTGTAAACTCCACTGCCCCATCTTATAAACAATCCCTTGTTTCCACAGCCCTCGGTGCATATTTTTGCACTTTTTGCCATTGAAACATATCTATGACCCCTAGACCATGCCTCTATTTTCCTCAGATTCCTTTGATTCTGTCAGCCACTTCCTGAGTGTCAACCCTGTTGTTATTTCTGTATCATCTGCAAAGAGACACACCTTCCCCTCAAGCGCCTCCACAAGGGTGCTTATGAAGACATTGAAGAGGACCAGTCCTTGCACCGAACCCTGTGGCACTTCACTACTCACTCTCTTATTGTGTGAGTGGCAACCATTTACCACAACCCTTTTCCGTCTATCCCTTAAGCAGTTTGATACCCAGATTGTCACTTTCCCCCATGCCCAAGCTGCTTAGTTTTTAACTAGCATCCTGGCACAGTGTCAAAAGCCTTACTGAAGACCAGATAGGCCTCGTTCACTGCTCTCCCTTGTTCCACCTCCTTGATAACCCAGTCAAAAATACTATGAAATTAGTTTGACATGACCTCCCCCTGTCAAAACCGTGCAGCCATTGGAACTGCAGCTCTTTTGCCTCCAGGTGCTTCACAAGCCTCTCCTTTAGTAGTGTCTCCATTAACTTTCCCACCACTGATGTGAGACTGACAGACCTGTACTTGCAGGCATCCTCCCTATTGGCATTTTTTTCAGATGGACCACATTGGCCGTCCTCCACTCCTCTGGAACTTTTCTCATCTCCCCTGAGGTGCTTAAAGGTGTTGCCAGAAGGGAGGCCAGCACCATGCTCAATTCTTTTAGCACCCTTACATGAATCCTAGATGGCCCCATCATCTTACTCTGCTGCATTGCTTCGAGTCCATTCTTTTGTTTTTTGTAAGGTCTAATTCTGCACCCTACCCTTGGGGCATCTCTCAGGGTCTCACTGACAGCCACCACACTCAATCGCCCACCTGAACTGGCTGTTCTGGAAACTACATCGGGTATGCAAGATCGGAGGTTCTCCTGCCCCCAGGGAGAGACCTCCAGACCCCAAGGAGAACTGGAGAGTCAGATGGTATTGGCCGTGTGGTGGGTCAGCTTGCCTGTGATTGCTGTTGCCTCAACTGAGGTCAGAGGAATTTTTCTTTGTGTTTCCTCCCCTGAGGCATGGATGTGCAATGACATCCCACCCAGCGTGCGTACACTCCCGCATACACCTGGAGAACATCTACTGCTGCCCCAATCCTCATGCCTCTGCATCATGCACTACAGTGCTTTCAGCCTCCTCCAGGGGTTGCCAGCACAACGGAAGAGCCCCTAACCCAACCCAGGACTAAGAGAGCTGTCCACGGATGCTCAATCTTAGTCCTCCCCTGCCATCCCCTAGTGACCTGGGCTTGTTCCCAAACCTGTTGCCAGTGTGGTGCGAGGTGTAGCGTCCAGTGCCTCAACACTCAGCACCACCAGGCAGGCCTTCCAGTCCATTCTTGAATGGACTTGTGTCCCTCACGCTAGGGCTTACTGCAGCACGCTGGTCTATCCCACACCCTGTACTGTGAAAACTGAGTAGAAGTAATCATTTAATATTTCTGCTTTCTCATGATTTTCTTCTGTGCAGTCCCACACTGCCCTTCTGATTCTGACTATCCCACCCCTTGTCTTCCTCTTTCCCCCACATATCTGAAGAAGGTCTTGCCCCTGTTCTTGACTTCCATAGCTATTCCCTTCTCTGTTACTGCTTTAGCTGCCCTCACTCTCCTTCCTGGCTCCCTATGTTTTGCCAGATTCACCTTCCTGTCTTCATCCTTCTGAGTCTCCTTGTATTTTCTAAATGCTGCTTTCTTCTCCTTCCCTGCTTTGACACATCTTTAGAGTACCATGGCAGCCTCTTCCTTGCTTCCTTTTGCTCGCTTCCTTCAAACAGCATGCCATTGCCTGGCTTATACCCTCCTTAATCTTTCTCCATTGAGACTCTTCTTATCCTTTGTCTCCCACTTCAAGACATTTTCTGAGGCAGTTTCCCAAATCTTTAAAGTCTGTACTCTTGAAGTCCAGGAGTTTAATCTTAGTGTATTTTTTTTCTTCCTATCCTATCTATATGCTGAACCATACCATACAGTGATAATATATACCCAGGGAACTTCCCATTGTGACATCAGCAATGCTGTCTTTGTTTGTAAATAACAGTTTCTGGACTGCCCCATCCCTACTGGGTCCCAAGACCAGCTGCTTGAGAAATGCTCATTGTAAGGAGTTGAGAATGGTCCTGCCTCTTGATGTAGCTATGGCCAGAATGCCCCAATCTACTGTATATCTGGCAGATTAATGTCTCCCATAATCAAACTTCCCTCTTGCTGGCCATTTTGCTAATGGTTTCCACCAGGGCTCTGTTAAAATACTCCCCCCGTATCAAAAGCCTGAACACCACCACCCCTCCAATGTGAATAGTGGCCCCAACCCCACCTCCAGATCTTCATTATATTGCCCTTGTAGCTGAATGGCCCTTCTACCATCCCTCACATATAAAACAACCACTCCACCTTTTCTCTCTGACTTGTCCTTTTGGAATATGGTGTAGCATGTGATGACCATTTTCCAGCTGTGGCTATATGTGCACCATGACTGCATTATGGCAGTGATACCAGGTCTGCCTCTGCAATGATTGCCACAAGGTGAGGAATTTTTTTCCCAGACTCCTTTCTTTGCCACATATGGATCTCCATTCTGTTAGTCCTTCTCTCCCTCTAATCTGCCTCCCCTTCTTGGTCCTCCCTCTTGCTTTTCTGTTACTGCAGTCATTGTCTTCCTGCCCTCACTCCTTTCTTTCTATTCCAAATGAAGTTCCTCCTCCAGATTTGCCTGCCCTTCCCTTTGCTTCCATCAACCTCCAGGGGAGTTCTTCTCCTTGGGTTACCCTTCCCTGTTGCACTAGCATCTGAGTAGAAATGTGTGCCTCCCACAGTCTTTCTGCCTCCCCTCTTGGCTAGTTTAAATGCTTGTCAAAGTTATTGTTTAATCATTCCAACCAGCACTACCATTCCCCTCCTGGATGGATGGAGGCTGTGTCCTTTGTATAGGCCTCCATCCCTCAGGTGTGACTCCAGTCCCCATTGTAGCCAAAGCCATCCTCCCTGCATCATGCTTTCAATCACTTGTTGAAGGTCCAGGTGTGAACTTCCCTAGCTTTCCCCCTGACTGTGCACAGGTAACATCTCACTGAAGGCCACTGTGTGAGCTACCTGCTTCAGACTCCTCCCCAACTCATTAAACCTATCTTGCACTACTCCTACAGTGTCCTTTGCCAGATAATTTGTCCCCATATTGACATCTAGCTCCCTGCCTACCAACTCTTCCCTGGTGATCTTTAAGGTCCACCCTCCTCTCCTTTCTCTGCTGAAATGCCTCGAATGCACTGTGCTACCCTGCCCCCCCTTTTAGCTGCCCCCAATCCAATCTCCCTGACTATGGAGTCACCCAACAGCTACTGCCTCCTCCTTGGCTGGGCAGCTGTCCCACCCTCCTTGGGGCCTGCTACCTTGAGGTCCCCACCACCTTTCTTATGTTTGCCTCAGGAGCTTCCTTTTTGCTTCCCCACCCTGCCCACTTGGTGAAGGAATTGCACAGCAGTAAGGTCTAAGGGGTTCTCTCCCTCTTTCCTCCCTCTACAATGTTCAGCCACTCACCACTCTACCTCCTTGGCATTTGTGGAAGCAGTGGCAATCAGGTGGCCCATGGATGAGGCACATGAAGCCCTGAACTCATGCCAGTTATGCACAGAATACAATGACATCTGTTCTCACACTAGAGAGGTGCCTGCACATGGGACAGCACATGGGACAACACCTCAGTCTCCAGAACATGTTGCTAAAGATTGTGGGCACATGCCCATTATACTGCATCACTCCCATGCCTGATCATTTGTTTATCCTTCTGCCTTTCCCTTGCCTTACGGCTTCCCGTATCACTACCCTCCAGTTTCCTTTTACCTTTCCCCTTCTGAGTCTGTGTTTGATGCCTTACCCTAGATAGGGTTTTCCTTCAATTACATTTTTTGCTTGCTTTGTGACTCACTGTCTTCCCCTACCATTAATAGGGTATTGCCTCTATTCCCACCCTACTGTGTGTTTCAGGTGCCCTTAGCTTGATCTTTGTTGGTCTTACCCTCTCTACCCTTCATCATTATTTTCCTTATCCCCCGATATCACACCCTTTTAAAAAAGAAGCAACCAGTACACAGGTAGTCTACATTACCTTACTAGACTGGCAGAGTTCCCTGTGTGACTGCTGTTGTCTGTTGATGCCTGCTGACATCTAAGATGCCAATATTTATACCTGATTCATTTCTTCACTGTTCCACTCATTCACTGGGACATGAACAAGCAAGGACACTATATGATTGGGGGTTTTATTCTCTGTAAGCAGCTTCCTGCTTAGAGTGATTGGCTGCCTCTGTTCACATACCTCCCAAACCCACAAAACTATAGAAATGGAGATCGATCACCAGTTCCTCAGCCCTGTAAGGAAGAATATTGCAAACAGAACAAAAATCTACTCCCAGCTACAAAAAAAAAACACTTTTTTTGCTGCAGTTTTGTTAATAACCCTTTAGCTGGCTGGCTGGCACAAGCCACCCCACTTAAATACATTCAAAGTGTAATTTCTTTCTATTTTTATTCCCTTTGAGCTGCTTTCTGTTCTTGTGCAATTGGCTGCCTTCAATCACTTGCCTCCTCTACTCATAGAACTACCAGAATGGCAACTGGTCAGCACATCAGCTCCTCAGCCCTGTAAAGAGAAAAGCTGCAGCAGAAAAAAAATCAGTTTCAGGTACAAAAACAACACAGTTTTTGCTGCAGTTTTGTTATGTTCTGTCAGCTGGCTGGTGCTAGCTTCCCTGCTTGAATGAGGATAGTGTGGCTAAAGACGAAACCATGGTTCATTTGTCAATATAAGTTCACTGATTCCATTGCTATTGCAAGCTGTCTTCCCGGACAGTTATTTAGTGCATCTGGGTATAAAGCCACCCTAAACAATCCAGATGCACAGATGTTCCTCTTCTGTAAAACCAAAAACAAGGTGCTGTGTCAGCATGTTGTCTGAAAGCAAAACAAAATGGTAATATTAAATGCATGCTGAAAATAGAAAATAGAGTTAAAAATTGACATGTTCACCTTAGATCTTTTTCAGGAAATATCTAAAAGAGAAACAATCAGAGTTAGTGTAGAAGGGAGGTAAAATGTGGGATATCTACGTGAGGAAAGAAAAAAGGGGAGGTCCTGGGAAAACAAGTGATAAATGGCTAGACAAAAAGAGAAAAAGGAAAACAAAAAGGTGATGATGGGAATGACACAGTGAAAATGAAAATAGATGTGTACAGATGCAAACAGACTTTAGGAAAAACAAGGGCTGGCTGAAAGATGTTAGTAGAAAATAAGTCTATCATTTAAACTGAAGGGCTGCTGAGAGCCAATGTGGATGATCACCTTGGTTTCCATGTTTTTATATGGTCAGAATTCCAGAAACCCTGCTGAAGGACACAGGCAGAATGGTCATTGACACTGTGGTCCCTGGAGATAAAGTGGGGTACAATGGGTTTATCGGTGTCTCCATTCCTGACTTCCCTGTAATGTTCCCTGTAATGGCCAGCAAGGTATCTACCAAGCTCTCCAATGTAAATAATTGCATACTTTCTGCAAAGAATACAATATACCACATTAGAGGAGGTGCATGAGAACTCCTTGGTGATGTGAAAAACACATGTGGGACCCCACATTTCAGTCATACTAGAAATAAATTTGCAAGTGTAGCAGCAAGTTCTGTTCCAAGGTTTGGTACCTGGTAGGGAAGAACTGGTGGAGTAGGTAGGCTGCTTCTTACCAGGAAAATCAGCAAGGATTTCTACATATTGGTTGAACAAGAACCCTGCACCTGTATCCAGAGTGAAGGAAAGCAATTATACCCATAGCATGGAAGTTGTGATGCTGCAAGAGCTACCTCGGGGCACGCTCCCCCCGACATCGTCAAAAAATGCCCCGAAGAAAGCAAAACAGTAGCTGGGGAAATTGGTGCAAACACAAGTGAGCAAACAGGTGGCTACCCCTCTGTCTGAGGAGTGATTCCTTATGGAAATGAAACCACTGCAAGATGCGATCACTTTACTCACCACGGAGGTATCTGATGTTAAAAAGATCTTGTTGGATGTGGCAAGACAAACAAAAGACGTGGAAGCGAGGACAGTGTCACTTGAAAAATGGAAAGCATCCACTGAGCCAGAATTAGTCCTAGTTAAGAGACAGCTCTCAAGGATGGAGGTGAAACTAGAGGACTTGGAAGGACATAGCTGAAGGAATAATTTAGTAGTCATTGGACTACCGGAAGGGGAGGAAGGCACATCTTCCATCATATTTGTCCAGAAGTTGTTAGAAAAAAATCACAGGGGCATCTCCAAACGGCCCTTCATATATAGTAGAATGGGCCCATCAAGTGCTGTGACCCAAACCTGAATCTAGTGCTCCCCCTAGACCCTTCATACTAAGTCTGCTGAACTTTTTGGTCAAACAGCATATTATGCTCAAAATGAAAGAAGTATATGCGGTGATGTGGGAGGGTAGTAAAATATGCATTGCACTAGATTTGCCTGCTTTTGTGAGACAAAAGAGAGGGTAATTTCATACCACCATCTCCCGTCTCATCCCGGCAGGAATACATTTCAAAATGCTATATCTGGCACAATTACAGGTAAAGATTCCAGATAAGTTGCATGCCTGTGACTCGAATAATCAGGCGGTAAGCAGCCTGCAACTTCTGCTACCAGAACTTTTCAAGAAATGAAGACATGAAGGAAATAATGAAGGTAGCCATTGCAATAAGGGGAAATGTTGTGGAAGGTATGGAACAAATGAGAAGAAATTAATTGGATAGTTGGCCGGGAAGAGATATGCTGGCTACGGCCAAGAGGTCAGAGCGCTGACTAGGTATGTGGATTGTGATGCAACAAGAATCACAGTTTGTTTTTGTTTTTTCCTACTGCATGTATCTTTGTGGAGAAGCCAGGGATATGGTCAGCTGCGTGGAGACTTTTCTTTGATTTCAGATCTGAATTGGCTCTCGAGTCGGTTCAAATTTGAAGCCTTGATTTTCAGGTGAGGAGCTTGATCTACTGGAGGAGCTTGTTTTTGAGCACAGGAGCCTCATGCCAGACAGAGCGATCACTACAACTGCAATTCACGGAGGTGCACAGGTGTGTAATGCTGCAGCAACTGTCAGGTCAACTCTGCAGACACCACGACAGTGCGCATGGCTGTGGTGCTGCAGAAGGGCTTAAATCCAGAAGACCAATGACTGGAACTAGGGAAGACCTGACCAGACATTTCTGGAGCCTCTAACATTTCCCAATATATATATCGGGGGAAGGTTTCCCTCATTTCTATGGGTCTCCTCCTTGGAGTCACTTAGGGAAACTCCGATGTTGCAAACAATTGTGATGGTGCAAGAGAGCTGGACTGCAACATTGCATTACATGTTATATAAAAGCTCTGTATTCACTTGGTTGTGTGGTTTTGAAGGGAGGAGGTGGTTTAGTGTCACTCTTTTCTTTTCCTCTGCAAACTCCATACAATGCCTTATTTAAATGGGCTTTTAACATGTAATTTAGTTTATTAATTCAGCTCATTCTGACTCACAGAGGCATGATGTAGTAATGCCATCGAGAAAATGTGGGAAGGGAAGTTTTATTGTTTTTCTAAAGATGAAGGGAGACCAGAATTTAAAGGAGGAATGAAGTTAATTTCTTGGCCTTAACAAGTTGGGTTAAAATGTAGAATTTAAAGTTTGATTATAATTTCATTAACTGGTCTGAAAAGCGAAAGTTAATCAGGAGGTAGACTCCAGTAGGGGAGTACCTTAGTGCATGGGTGGGAATGATAATTCAAAAAAGTAATCAATATCTGAGCAATAGTGAATTCAGTTTTTTTATGTTAATATTCTTGATTAATTAATAGTTCCCACCTACTTGAGACTGGGTTAAGGGGAGCAGGTTGATTTGAATATAAACTATGGGAGAAGCAGGGAGAAGGGGACACCTGACTGTGGCAGAATCATGCACTATATCAAGGGAGGGGTCCTGTAAGTCACCTGCCAATATTGGTTTGAGGGGAAGAGAATTTAATACAAAAATGGGCAGTTTCAGGAACTCACAGGGGTTGGTAATGGAGTTATGTATAGTAACAAAGAAGGTGAAAGGTAGCAGGCAAGGGAAATATGTAGTATAGTTAGGGATTTTGAACGGGGGGGAGGGCATGGCTTTATAGCATTGATAGCATATAATTTTCTGAGAATAATCTTCAGCCTGAGCATACCAATTTCAATTGCAGGGTATGGATAAGAACTACAGAATTATTACTTGGAATGTGAAAGGTGTTCGGAATAAGAATAAACAATGTAGAATTCTTAAACATCTGCAGGTACTTGGAGGCCAAATAATATTTTTACAAGAAACACATCTAAAAGAGGCAGAAGATAATCTACTAAGGAGAATGCAGATTGGGCAGATCTTCACAGCAGGGTCATCTACTCAGAGGGCAGGAGTGGCTATACTCCTAAACAGATCTTTGAGTTTCCAATGTAAACAATATATTCATGTCCCACTGGGTAGATCTGTATTTGTTAGGGGAATTCTGGGAGAGATCTGATATTTTACTAGGTGCAGTATATGGCCCCAATGCTGTCACCCCTAGCTTTTTCATGGAAATATTAAATACACTAATGCCCTTTTTGGATATAACGGTAATTTTTTGGGGGGGGGACTGGAACTTGCCCTTCTCACTGGATTTGAACAGATCAGGTAAAGTCAAAAAAGGCTTATCCCCAGCGCAACGTTCCATCAGGGATCTGGTTGATAAGATGGGACTATGTGACCCATGAAGAGTATTACATCTGAGATTTAGGGAGTATACCTTTTGTTCACCAGTTCATGAAACCTCCTCTCATATTGATTATTTCCTTATCAGCAAAAGCTGAATCCCAAATTTGGTGGAAAGTCATATCTCTCCAGAAGCGGTTTCTGATCATTCACCAGTAGTCACCACTCTGGCTTTGTTCCCTACGGTAAGGGTTGAAACAACCTGGAAAATTAACAACAGACTCCTGACAGATAAAACTATACTAACTAGTTTAAGGGAGAGTATTCATTATTATACCAGATGTAACCGTGGCTCAACAGGTCATGTGGATATGGAATGGGGGGTCTAAAATGTTTCTTAAGGGGTGAACTTATTAGGTTGACTTCTCAGAGGAAGAAAAACAGGGAACAGGAACAGGTCAAGTTGTTGAATAGCATTAGGGAACTAGAGAAGACTATAAGTCCCTGAGTAAGTGAAGCACACAGACTAGAACTGGTTCACCTGAGAGATAGATACAATGATCTGTTAAGGGAGAAAGCTGAATACATCATCATACGCATGAAATCATCTTATATAGACTGTAGGGGAAAAAGCTGGGAAATTGTTAGCTCTAAGATTCTAACGAAAAGAAATGCCGAAGGTGATAAATGCCATTAAACTATGAAAGGATGACAACATCAAAACAAATCCATATGATATCACAGTGGAGTTTCAAGAATTTTATGCCAAGTTATACAAGCCCAGGGATAATCCCTCCACTGTAGATTTTATAGACAAGTATCTTAAAGAGTTGCTCTTGCCCTCACTTTCTGATGGACAGAAATCAGGGTTATTATTGCCCATTATAGAACAGGAGATACGGCTCGCTATTAACTCTCTAAAATTAGACAAGGCACCCGGACCTGACAGATTTTCCCCCAACTTCTATAAGGCTTTTGTAGAAGAATTATCTCCATGGCTACTTTCACTTTATCAAACAATTATGAATAAGGAGAGCACAGATCCTCACCTTTTTGAAGCCCTAATAGTAGTACTGCACAAAGAGGGGAGGGATCCAGAACTGGTATCCAATTATAGACAAATCTCCCTATTAAACTATGACATCAAGATACTGGCAAAAATACTAGCCAATAGAATGTCCCAGATCATGCCCCACTTGATCTGTATGGAGCAGGTAGGATTCATGAGGGGTAGATCCACATCGGATCACCTTCGGAAGCTGGACCACATTATCTTGGTATCCAAGGACAGTACAATGCCAGCAGTGTTGATGTCATTAGATGCAGAGAAAGCTTTCGATAGGGTAGACTGGACCTTCTTGTACAGAGTTTTGCTTAGGTTCAGATTCCCTCCTCTCTTTGTGCATTGGATCAGCTCCCTCTATACTCTTCCCACGGCTCGTATATACTGCACTAGAACCTTCTCACAATGTTTCTCCCTATCCTCGGGCACCAGACAAGGCTGTCCAATGTCTCCCCTGTTGTTCAATCTCTACCTAGAACCTCTCTTAACCAAAATCAGAATAGATGCTGGTATTAAAGGAATCCATGTAGGGAAATAGGAACTTAAAATATCGGCATATGACAATGATATACTTTTACATCTCCAAAACCTGAGGGAGTCAATCAAGCAGGTTATATGGGTAATAAAAGACTTTGGAGAGCTATCAAACTACAGACTTAATCTGGAAAAAAACAGTCTTCCCATTGAATAGAATAAGTTATAGAGGCGAGATAGATTGTTTGGGGCTATGATGGGAACAAAATCAGCTACATTAACTGGGAATTTTCCTGACAAAGAACAGTGCAAATTCCAGGAAAAGCAGCCTTGATGCTCTGGTTCAGTAGATTAAACAGGACCTAGACAGATGGAATAAGCTCCCACTATCTCTTTGGGGAAGAGCAAATCTGGTCAAGATGAATATCTTGCCATGGCTGTTCTATCCTATCAATATGCTGAATATGCGGCTTCCTCAAATATGGTTTACTAAAATACATTCTATTCTCACAGCATTTATATGGAAGCACAGGCAGACCCATAGGTCTTATAACAAATTAACTGTTCCTAAATCTAAAGCCGGACTGAAACTACCCAATTTCAAATTTTATTATTGGGTGAGCCATGCTGCCAAATACTTGAGATGGAATGACAGGGGCAACACTGCTGATCCTCGGCAATACAAACTCACGTGGTTATCCTTGGAGATAGAATTGCTTGAAGCTAATGGCTTATCGCCATCGCCCCTCTTGCATATCACACCGAAGCTGATTCTTCCGGTGCTTCAGGGTAACCCAATAGGCACGTCAGTGAGGGTACACACCCAAATGTGCAAATCCTTATGTTACATCCATAATCATGACCCAAACCAGCCAGTTGTTGGAAATCTGAATCTGAGAATTGGGACCCGATTGATCACAGCTAAGTGGTTCAATCAACTCAACGGTGTCACTGTGACATATTTATGGAAAGAGGGAAAGGTTTGCTCTAGGGGAGAGATCATGACAAGGTATAACTTAGAACCCAAATACAATTTTAAGGTATCCCAACTCCTACATCTGATAACCAGATCCCCCTTAGAATGGGAATCAGAGGAACAAGGAGAATTTCTCAGGAATATGACAGGACTAGCCACTAAACAACATGCTGTCTCTGGCATATATTCCAACATAGTAGAGAGGGCTTTCTCGAATATTGATACCTCCTCTAAATATTGGGAACAGAAATTTCCAGACCATACTTTTAAGTGGGATGCAATTTCTGCTGACATGCATAGATATATGTCCCAAGACAGGCTGAGTTTAATGCAATATCAGATTTTCCACAATCTATATTATACACCGGAGAAATTGGCTAAAGTCCGTACAGGTGGGGATTTAACTTGTAATAGATGCAGGTCAGGGGTAGGACCATTAGATCACATATTTTGGGAATGCCCTAAGACAGCACTGCTATGGTCCTTAATAAAACAATGGGTAGACCCCATATTAGGTTTAGCTGAACATTTGGACCCTATACCCTGCCTTTTAGGGGACTATTCAGGCATAAAGTATACTGAAAGGAAGTTCCATTTAAGCATGATTGCAATGTCAGTCAAAAAGCTAGTACTTAGACACTGGTTGGATGGGGAAGTGATATCTTATAGAGAATGGATCAAAGAGCTTTTATTTAATCTATCTGTGGAGAGAACTATAGCTAGAGTAAATAATTGTATAGCTAAATTTGATAAGCATTGGGGTAAATTGCATACTCTGTAGTCCTGTGGCACCTGATCCTACAAAGAAAGGTTGAACATAGAGAATGAGCACAAAATTAATGCAATGGGGGGGGGATGCTGTTAGATAAGTGTCAGATTGTGTACTATCTTGTGTGTTATTATATGTATTGTCTGTCGGTGGTTGTGTAGGTATAACCCAATGAAAACAAAGTTTAAATTTGAAAAAAAAAACAGTGCACTGAAGGGAAGGTTGGGCAATGGTAAACTTATCCAAGAAGACTTGGAGGGTCTCCCTGGAGCAGGAGGTAGCCCGCACACAGTCATCTATGTAGCATTTATAGAGTTCAGGCACATTTCCTGTGAATGAGAGAAACAACTGTCCCTACAACCATCCTACAAACAGCTTGGCAAAGCTGGGACCCATTTTGTTGCCCATAGTAACTCCACTGATCTACTGAAAAAAAACTGTTATTAAAAGAAAAAGTATTGAGTTTAAGAACCCACAGGACCCCACTGCTGATTATCAGAAGGAGGTTGCCACCCCTTGTTTTGCCTAACGTCTGTTTGTATCTGTACACATCTATTTTCATTTTCACCAGATGTCTCCATCTGTCTCCTTCCCAACATTTGTCACCTTTTAGCCTTCTTACTATGCCTTGTTAATTACTCTGGCTCATTCACTACTATTATGCCTTGTCATTTCAATCATCACCCTTTTGTTTTCCTTATTCTCATTATCTTGCCATTTATCATTTCTTCTCCCAGGAACTCCCCTTTTTTTCTTTCCCCACATATATATATATCCCACATTTTACCTCACCTCTACAATAACATTGCTTTTTTCTCTTTTAGATATTTCGTGAAGAAGATCTAAGGTTGAAATGTCAATTGTTTACTCTGTTTTCTATTTTCAGCGTGCATTTAATATTAACATTTTATTTTGGTACCCCCTTCTTCCTCCTTTAAGTGCTTCCACTTTCCCTTCATGTGATAGAAGGGATCCATCCAGAAATTTAAATGCAACTCTTCTCCAGTCCATCTTGCATGAATAACACAAATGCTGCAACAGTCACCTGTGCAGGAGCATTGTTAGTAATCACAGTCCACCTTGAGATGTCATATGATGCACTCCCAGTTGCAAATTATGCATCAGCAGAAGCACTGCACAACCTGGTGCTGCTACTTAGTCATGCAGTGACAAAGATAACAGTGCATCTTTGTCTGGCATGGACACTACTGTTGTTTTGTCACAACAGGAAGAAAAACAGGTCTTCATAAGAGGAGGGGTTCTAGGGCTAGGTATAACAATCCTACAGTTCTACAAAAGCAAGTAAGTAGTACCACCATCAAAGCAGGTTGTACTGGATTATGCCAATGCTAAGGTTTGGGAAGGTGACATGTCAGATTGGGGGAATAAGACTAAGGCCATAGAGGAGGAAGAAGCTCAATTACAGGAGGCAAAGAGGGAATGGAAAACATATGACCTATGTGATGAGACCTACAGACAGAGAAGACAAGGAGAACAAGAAGTCAGGGAATGGAATCTATATGACAGAAGGAGGAGGAAAAGAGGTATAAAGTACAAGAGAAGGAGCAGGGAGAAGAAGTAGGAGAGAAGGGCATCAGATGCCACATGCAGAAAGGAAGATGATGAACAAGAGGAGCTTGAAAGAGTGATGTCAGTTACATCCCTGACTAATGGTGATGAGTACATTATTGAGGAGTGGAGGCCAATACAAGAGGAGATAACCAAACTAAAAAAAAAACAGAATGCTAAAGAGAAAAGAAAGGGGGACGTCTGGTTACATCTCTGAATATTAGAGACAGGTCTCTAAGGAGCTCCACACAGCTGAATTTCAGTCTTAAAGCTTCCACCCTAAGAATATTTCAAACCGTCCACACAGCCAGAGATTGCAGGCTATCAAAATGGTCACCAGACAGAAATTAAAAAGAAAATTGTGTCTGGAGAGCCTAAATCCAGGAGAATGGGGCTACAACCAACAGAGCTGAGCAAAAGCCACCCTTCATCAATGAGGGCTGAATAAGAACTGAACAAAAAAGGACATAGGTTGAGGAAATATAGCTGCACCATCACTTCAAGAAAGCTGACTGCTTAGCTTAAAAGATCAGTATGACACTGGAGCACATTCAAAGGGCTGCTATGGACAACAGGCAAGATTCAAAACTGGTAGAACAAATGCAACAGAACTGGAGGGAAGGGTGACTGAATCCACTGACTGTATCGTGGTGCACACGGAAGCCATACTACATCTACACGAGTGACAGCAAGTGTTGAACCACAAAATGGAAGACCTAGAGAATAGGTAAATGAGGGTAAACACAAGAATTCATGGTATAGCTGAAAAGACTGAAACAGGGGACACTACAGTTCATGTAAAGATTTATTAAGGAAATTTTGAACATTAGGTGGATCACAGTTTGGGGATAATCAGAACAAGAGTCCTAACTGCTCCTCCCACAGATGCCAAAGCAAGATCATGATTAATAATAACTGCTTCTCTGGACTATAAAGTAAAAAGTTAAATTCTAAAAAAAACATGTAGGATATGAAGGAGGTGACATTTGATGGAGGGAGACTCTACTTCAAACATGACTTTACCCCAAAGCTCTAGAGGAACAAAAGCAGGTTAACATTATTCAGAAAGATGTGTTGCAAACAGGGGTGGGCACCTTCACTGACTTTCCAGCATGCTTGAAAATTGTTACAGATAAAGGGCCACAGATGTTTGATAGAATTATGGACATGAAAGTGCTGCTACAAACATTGAAAATAGATCTGGAAGAGACTCTAAAAATGCTTTGAATCATGCAGCTGAAGAGATGGTGCTGGAGACAGCAGAAAGGCACCAAAACACAGAGCAAGATGGTGCAACAAACAACATGAAGAAGCAACAGGGTCAGACCATGAGGACATCAGCAGCACCCACACATGGTAAATGAGGGCAGGATAAGGAACAAGCTGGAGCACTTGAAAATACCCTGGTAATTCTCGAAAGCACCTCAAATTCGACAGATGAAATATCCTGAGGGCCAGGTATAGAGGCACACTTTGTTCATTGGGCACTTATTTCTTAGTTTCAATGGAGTTCTGCCTCAGCATATATTGACTATCTATGAAATCAGGACAATTATTGACAGGGACAGAAAACAGGCTGAGGGGGATACTGAAGGGCAGAACACTGAAATGTTCTATCTCCAAAGTGTTTGTGGTTTGCAACAGAGCTAAATGGGTGATCTAAAAATCAAAGAAAATTACAGTCTGTGGAGTTCAAAACAAAGACTTAATGGATTTATTTTGGACTATAAAATACATGAAGTGAATGGATTGGGGTAATTTAAAATGTTGGTTCAAAGCTAATGGAATTTTTTTCCTTTTTCTGAAAACAGTGCTTCATTGTTATCTGTAATTAGTTACAGTACATACATAATATTCAGTTAGTAATCTGATCCCACAAGTGATATAGAAGGGGCTTATGTCCAAAACAGGTAAAGGTTCTTTAAAGGATAATAAGTAACCCAGTTGGGTAGCTTAGGAGATACAGTATATCTTCTATGGAATTTACCAAGAGAGTTATGTGCACATGCCAGGCTAGCAGGCCACATAGTCTAACTGCTCATGGCATCGGGAAGAGGGGGTGTGGAAGCGGTTATTGAGGGGAAGAGCACAAGTTGGGAGAGGAGAGAATATAGGTGAGCAAGGAAGACAGGTGGCAACACTAACTTTTTATAAACATTGACAAGTAGGGGTACCCGAGGTCAGGGAAATTATGGAATAATGGGGGGTTGTACTTTAAGAGGGGTGTACTATATACAAAACAAGCATTTGTCAATGCCAAAAGTTCACTGTTGGTATTGCTGTTGTACATACCTCCCATATTTTTCTGTGTATATTCCTCTGCCTTGCATTTTAAGGCATCACTCTCAGCACAACTTTCTTATGTTCTTCCAGCACTGGTTTACTTCATTAGATGCCTGTCTGTCTGTACAGGGTGGGCGTTATGGTTGGAAACCCTATCTCCCTGGGTGTTTGTTGATATTTTTGCACCAAATTTTCAACATGGGCTTTTTGGGACCCCACCTCATGAACAGTGGTAGTATCATTTCATTACTCAATCCCGAAAAGGAGATTTCGCACAGTGAGTGTGCCATTCGGCACCAGAGGTGCGAAAACACATTTCAGGCAGGATGTGAAAATTGATAGCTGTACTGTTCATGAAGAAGTGTGAAGAAATGGCAATGCTGAAAATCTGGGGTGGAAATTTTGAAAAACTGACAAAGTTACAAGTGTGCATAGAAACTGCAATGCATGCTCAAAACGCAATAATTTTTTGGAATGTTTTCACCAGATTTTCAACATGGCCTTTTTGGGACCTCCTCTCAGGAACAGTGGTAATGGAATTTTGTTAATCTGTCCCAAAAGTTGATTTCGCACAGCGACCACGCCATTCTGCGCCACAGGTGCAAAAACACGTTTTGGGAATGATGCAAAAAATTGCAGCTGTACTGTTCGTAAGGGGTGTGAAAAAATGGCAATGTTGGAAATTTGGAGTGAAAATCTTAAAAATAGATGACGTTACGAGCGTGCATAGAAACTGCACAATGGACGCTCATAACCCAGCCATTTTGGGATGCCACAAATTTGCAACAGTTTGGGACTCCTAATTCAATAGTGACACTGTCATTTCATTAATTGGTCCTGAAATGTGATTCCATGCAGTGACCACAAAATCACCTTTTGAGACTGAGAAATGAAATAACAGTGACTGTGTTCACAAGGTGGGTCCAAGAACTCCTTGTTGAAAATTTGGGACCAAAATTTCAAAATGTGGCTGAGATATCAACCTAAATTGAACCCTTCCCCCATTGATTGCCATTATAGGGCTTACCGTGATCTTCTTGTTTGCAGTCAGCTTTTAAAGAGTGCAGACATGTTCCTGGTCCACAGAAGATTGCTGCTCCTGACCTCCAGAGTTAAAGTATGGGTGAGGGGGTTGTGGGGAGGTGAGGTATACAGAGGAAGGGTGTGGGTTGGGGAGCGGGGCTGGCTGGAATGATGAGGGACAGTTTCCTTTTTTTCAGGTTTATAACAAAAAGAGGTTGTGGGTCTGTTTTCATTTTTACAGGTAAACTATTTATGGAATTCAGCACACTGGTGTGGGCTCCCAGTAGGCCAGAGTACTGGGGGGGGATCAATGCTGGCCCAGGGATTGTGCACCCTCAGGGCAGAGTATGTAGGGGTGTGGGAGGGCATCCGACACCAGGAGTGGGCATCCCGGTGTTGGAAACACCACAGTTAGTTTTTGGCACACTGGGGTGAGCTCCCAGTGTGCCACATTAAATGGGGAGGGGGATAACATGAGGATTGAGCACCCTGATGTCGGCAGGTGGAGGGAAATCTGTCAACATGATTGATCCTCTTACAGTGAAAGTGACTTCAGGCACCGAATGTTCCAAGCCCATACAAAGATTAGGCTGTGGCATGCTCCGTATGGGTGGGAGAAAATAAGTTAACTGAAACAGCAGGGCGTCGAGGAGGCAGGTGAGGAAAGGGCATCCTCCCAGCTGTTTGTTCTGTTGTGACCTGCAGATGAAAGGAAAAAACTATCCACATGACTGGTGCAGATTTTTCTTTTCAAGTGCAGACCACTTCAGGCAAAACAGAGCTAGGACCAGCCTGACTGATGATTGGTGTGATACTGTCGAGCCCCTTGCAGAGCACTCTGCATTGAACAGACAGTGTCACACCCCTCAAAAGTCACTATTCCAAGAAGTTTGCAGCACATGTGCAAACTCAAAAGGATTGTGGAAGCACAGACCACAGTTAATGAGAACATTAGCAGAAAGTAATCTGGGTTAGGCCAGGTGTGGAGAAGTTCGCAGATTGGCTAAAAAGTAAAAAGGAGAAGGAGGAGAGCAGCAGACTAAAATGACACTACCTTCCATGTTTAAGGATACAGATAGGTATGGAATACTTCATATCACCCACTCCCCAAAGAAAGCCTAGAGGGAGTGAGTCATAGGGTAACACCAGCTGAAGGATTGAACTACAGGGCATATACCATGATCTATGTCCAAAAGGTGTGTTATTGTTTTTTGGGCTGTACGAGTAGCACATAGTATTTGCTAAATACCATGAATAATTTGTTATTTGTTACTTTGGAAGAAAATTAATAATTGTTGCTATTCAAGGTAATTCAGCATTCTGCTGTTCAACAGGAGTTCAAGATCTCAAGAGGCATTCTGTCCAAGCAGCGGACACTTTGGAAGTCCACTGAAGTCGGGTTATTTGACCCAGTATTTGGAGAAGCTTCAGTCAGGAGAGACAGATGACTTGAGCTGCTGTAGAAAAATAATCTACTTCCATCCGCTTGTTAAAGCTAGACAAAAATCAGAAATCTTTACATTTTTTGTTCCCTCTCTACATCCCAAGCTAGAGAAGGTCAGTTTGTTACCCTGTAGAGTGAAAGCTTTGCTTTTAAGAAATGGAAAATAAGAGATCTATTTAGTGTTTTTTTAGACATGCAGGCCCCAACAGCACACACACACACACAACTGTGTGTGTGTGTGTACTGCACTATAATCAAATAAGATTTAAACCTGCAGTGTAGTGTATTTTAAACACTGCCACCTAACCTTATGGGAATAAGGAAGGTTTTGTATTGGTATATTTTGGTTAGAAATATAATGTTTTTGCAACATAGTTGTCTGAAGCAAAAACAAGGCAAGTAGTCTAGCTGAAGTGCAGTTAATTGTGACCTTTTTTCTATGGTTTCTATTTTTGTCTGTGACTTGGCTTCATGCTGAAGAAAACATTTAAAACCCATATAAATATTTTTTTTCTGAGAATTTAGTCAGGCTTGGCTATAGCGAGTGAGACTTTTGTCGCTCAGCATTACTGCAGTGACTTGATTTCATAGTAAATATAATTTAAAATTAATATCAGAAATCTTCCTGTGATGAACCCTTGCTTGGGCCTATCCATGGCTACTTAAGCAAGTGGGAGTGCCTCATAGTTGCTGCTAATAGGGTGTGACTAGTTGGCTGACTCCCGTCACTTCAGTTAGCTGCTTTTCTGTTCTGCATGTGTGCATGGCTATGCCTGAATACATCCTGAATACATTTTTGTAAGTCAGTGTATCAGCGTGCCCAAGAATAAATTTGAAAAAAAAAATCCAAAGAATTTAGTGAGGCTTGACTATACTGAGTGTGATTCGTCATCTGAAAATTGCTAGAATAACTTGAGTGACTTGATATCATAATAAATATAATTTAAATTTAATATCAGAAATATTCCTATGAGGAACCCAGGCTTGGGTCACTCCAAAGTGGTGTTATACGAAATTAAGGAATTTTGTTAAGCAAAATATTTCATGAAATTCACACATTTTGCAAAATATTTTGCAGGTGCAAAATGTGAAATTTCACTCTGAAATGTTGAAATGTCACCTGAAAATGGCAAAATATCGCCCATGGAATGGTAAAAATTGCCACTCCTGGGCAAAATTTCATCTTTTTCAAGTGAAATTTTGCAAGGTCATTCCCCATGACATATTTTGCAGAATGGCAGAATTTCATGAAATATTTCATGTGGTAAAATTGTCCTTTTCTCGGCAATTTCACTGGTGAAACTTTATTTTGCAACATCTCTACTCCACAGCCACTTATGCAACTTTGAGTGCACTAGAACTGCTGCTGGCATGATTGAATTATTTGGCTAACTTCTGACTGCCTTAGTTAACAATTCTTCAGTTCTGTGTGTGTGCAAGGTTATGCACTCAAGATGTTTTTGTATCCAAGAAGAAATGTAAAATATATATTATAGGGGCACGGTTGCGTCACTATAGTTAGGGTTGAGTAGGCAGTTCAATATTAAATACCAAATTTTGCACTTTAATAACTTTGCAGCCGTTGAATGGATTTGCATGCAAATTTGCATGCATCTTTGCCTACGGTAGATCTCTGGATGTGGCAAATTACGTGCCAGTCAGATGTGCATTGCTTGAGTTCCAGAGAGGTGAAAAACACACTTTTTAGCTCATTGACTTTGCTGGGATTTTTCTTTGAACTTGCCTACAGTCCATATGGTTTGGAAGTGTATTCTGAAATTTTCAGGGTGGAAAGGGAGTAGTCCACAGATGGTCCTTTTGCTGGTCTGGTGAAAAAATAATATGCTGTTTGAAAGTTATTGTACTTTTAAAATTTGAAAGAATTGTTTCTGAGCATAAGCACTTCAGGATAGTTGTATAAAACAAAAGAGGAACCCTGTTTCATATTGGAATATTCCTTTTTCATTTACCACCATCTTGTTTCCATTTTTTCTTAAAAAAAGAAAAGATTTTCCAAGCCATAAAAATTATATCCTGGAGAGATATCAACACACCTAGCTGGCTAATCAGGACCCTGTTAGGTGTAATCTGCACTTCAGTGTTAGAGATATGCCATTGAAATGCAATTTTTTTTAATATTATGAATCTTTTTCATGTCCGCACAATACAAAAAAAGAATCCTTTTTGTGTATCACTAGTCATGAAAAAGGATCCTTTTTCATGAAGGGAGAATCTTTGCCTATGATTCGTCTTGCCCTCCCCGGTAGTGCTATGCATTTCTCTGGTGTCTAGTGGCACCCCCCACCCTCTGATAATACTCCTTAGAAACATTCATTTCCCTGATGCCTAGCTACCCGACTATCATGGTCCCCCTCAGAAATATTTATTTCTCTGTTATCTAGTTGCACCCCCCACCTGTCAATTGTCCTCCCCCTCAGAACAAATTATTTCCCTGGCTTCTAGTGGGACCCCCCCCACCCACCGATCACTGTCCCCTTCTTATTATGGATATTCCCTGGTGGATAGTGATAGCCTCCCCACCAAAGGATTGTGATCATTATTACCTAAAATAAAGAAAACCATCCTCAATGGTTTTTTTTGGCAAAAACAGTCCCTCACCGATCAGCCCATCCATCCTCAACACTCACTTAGCACCCACCAACCCACACCCCCAGTACACCTACACACACACACCCTCAGTCACCTGAACAGGTCCCCAGTTTGAGATCCACTCTACGATTGAAGACATAGCTTGCTGCTGGAAACGGCGACTGCAATATAAGAAACTAAGGTAAATGCAGTTCAATGTATCTCAATGGCAGTTACAACTTGTATTCATAACTCAGCCATTTCTGGATATTTTCACAGCAAATTTTCAACATTGCCTTTTGGGGACCCCACCACATGAACAACATGACCGTCATTATGAAACTCATGCCTGAAAGGTAATTGTGCAGTCGCTTGTCAAATTCACCTTTCAGGTAGGATTCGAACGACCATTCATTGCAGTTTCACTATGCACGCTCGTAACTTTAGACATTTATAATATTTTGACACCAAAGTTTCAACATAGACATCTTATTACCCTACCTCATGTATATCACATCTGTCATTTTTCATATCCTGGCCAAAATGTGTTTTCACACCTGTGGTGCAGAATGGTATTGCAGTTGCGAAGAATTATGTTTTGGCGAGGGTTCAACAATTTTCTCTACCAGGTATATGAGGTGGGGTAATAAGATGGTTATGCTGGCAATTTGATCACTGTTGTCCTATAAATGGAAGCTCAAGGACCTTCCACAGCAACATACATATAAGCATCTTTGGAGGGATGGGAGCACAGGGCCCAAAGGGCACTGTACTCCCACAGGCAAATCACAGAATCACAAAAATTTGATTGCAGAAAAGGACCACACCGCACATCTAGCCTACCCTTATATCCTCTCCCCCTCCTCCTTTACTGGCTCTTAACTTGCCCCCCTCTTCCCAACCCCATATGTCTGTCTCATGCCCTCTTGATACCACCACCATTTCAGATTCCACTACCTCCTCTGGTAGCCTGTTCCAGGCCTCCACCACCCTTCCTGTGAAGAACATCTCCCTCATATTGCCTCTATATTTCCCTCCTTCTGATTTGAGGCTATGCCCCTTTGTTTTAGCTCCCTCCTTCCTTCTGAACAAGCTCCCCTCCTTTACCTCATTGATCCCCTTCATATACTTAAAAGTTTCAGTCATGTCCCTCCTCTTCATTCTAGTCTCTAGTGGATATATATTCAGCTCCCTCCACCTCTGTTCATATGGTTTTCCCCACATCCCATGCACCATCTTGGTTGCTCTTCTCTTAACTGTCTTTATCCTCTCGATATCCTTAAGTAGGTGCGGTCTCCAAAACTGCACCCAGTACTCCAGGTGAGCCTCAAAATGGTTTTGTACAGTGGCATTAGCACCTCCCTCCTTCTGCTAGTTATGCCCCTCCCAATGCAGGCTAACATACCATTTGCCTTTCCCACCGCCTTGCTGCAATGGTTCCCCACTTTAAGATTGCTCGATATAATAATACCCAGATTCCTCTCCTGCTCTGCTTCCTTGATCCCCCCAAGGGTGTAAGCTGCTCGATTGTTTCTCCACCCCAGGTGCATCACCACCCACTTTTTTGCATTGAAATTTAGTTGTGAGGTTTCTGACCACCTGTCCAGTTTCTTCAGGTTTTGCCTCATGGCCTCCACTCCTCCTTGGGTATCCACCCTATTGCATATTTTGTATTGTCTGTGAATAGGCACACCCTACCCTCTAGTCCTTCCACTAGATCGCTGATGTAAATGTTAAAAAGTAGGGGTCCCAGTACTGACCCTTGAGGCACCCCACTTATTCCTTCCTTACCCTGGAATGTATCCCATTTACCACCACTGTTTGGCTCCTTTCTGTCAAACAGTTTTCCACCCACCTAGTTACCTTCTGGCCCACTCTTAAATTCTCCAGATTATTTAATAACCTTCTGTGTGGGATGGTGTCAAAGGTCTTACTGAAGTCCAGATAGGCCATGGTCACCATCCATCCTTGGTCCACTACCTGCATCACCCAATTGAAAAACTCTGTCAGGTTTGTCTGGCATGACTTCCCACTCATGAAGCCATGCTGTCTTTTGTCCTGCATACTGTTGGCCACCAGGCAGTCTATCACTGTTTCTTTTATTAGCGTCTTCATTACCTTTCCCACCACTGAGGTGAGACTGACAGGGCGGTAGTTTTCAGCTGCCTCTTTGCTTCCCCCCCTTGTGTAGTGGAACCACCACTGACCTCTTCCAGTTCACAGGTACCCACCCTGTATTCATGGACAAGTTAAACAGTCTTGTCAAAGGTACTGTCAGCTCTGCCCTCAGCTCACGGAGTACCCTTGGGTACAAGCCATCTGGCCCCATTGCCTTATCCACCTTTAATCTGCCCAGTTCCTCTCATACTCTATCAATTGTGAACATTCTAAAATCCACTTCTCTACTTTCTTTTCCCTTCCCCTCCAGCTCTGGTCTTCTACCCTCACCCTCTTTTGTGAAGACCGAAAAGAAGTAGCTATTTAGTATCTCTGCTTTTCTGAAGTCCCCCTCCAGTTTTATTCTTCCCTCCCCTTCAATCTCACTATTTCCTGCCTCACTTTTCTTCTTTCCCCCACATACCTAAAAAAGGTTTTATCTTCCCTCTTGGCCTGCTTTGCTATTCTCTCCTATGTGTCCTCTTTAGCCCTCCTTATCTTCTGCCCTGCCTCCCTCCTCTTCTCTCTATATGCCTCCCTATCCTCCTCCCTTTGTGACATCTTATACTTCCTGAATACCCTTTTCCTCTCCCTGGCCGCTCCGCCACCTCCCTTGTGAACCATAGAGGTCTCCTCCTTCTTCTTTTCTTCCTAACCTTCTTGACACAAATTTCAGTGGCTTTCGGCACCCATCCCTTAACCCTTTCTGTGCCACAGAATTATATATTAGTCCAGAATTCCTATGCGTTCTAATTCTGTTGGCAGCCTAAGGGTTAGTAGCTGTCCATAACTCCTCCACATCCTTTATATTCCCCTTTCCTGACATTTCTTTCCCAAATATCCTCTTCATTCTGTTAACGTCTGCTTTCTTGAAGTCCATTACCCTAGTTCTTGTCCTATTTACTTCACTCCCCATTTTCACCCTGAATCTTACAGCCCTGTGGTCACTTATGTCTAATTCTTCCCCAACCACCACCTCCTCCACAATGTCCCCATTTGTGAGGACTAAGTCCAACAGGTTATCTCCCCTAGTGGGCTCACTAACCAGTTGTTGCAGGAATACCCCTTATAGTGAGTCAAAGATCCCCCTGCTCCTAGCTGATACTGCTGCTGGGATCTTCCAGTCAATATCAGGGCAGATTAGGTCCCCCACTAGCAGAACCTCCCCTTTTTGTGCCATTTTATCACTGTCTGCATAAGCTGTTTATCCCCTTCCTTCCCCTGCATAAGAGGTCTGTAAACCACTTCACCTTCGATGATTCCTCAGTCATTTTGTCTAAAGTGACACACATTATCTCTGTTTTCCCTTCCTCTTCCAGCCCCTCTGTGGCCCCAATTTCTTCTTTGATGTCTAATGCCACCCCTCCCATCTTCCCCACCCTGTCCTTCCTAAACAGTTGGTAATCAGGTATGACTGTCTCCCAGGCATGATGCTCTGTCCACCAAGTCTCACTGCTGCTACTATATCGAGACCCTCATCCACCATGGTGGTCTCTAATTCCCCTAGTTTATTCCCCAAGCTCCTGGCATTTTTTTCTAATCCCTTCCACCATGTAGCCCCTTCTGCCCTATCCTCCCCCATCTGATCTAACCCTCTCCTGTTGTTGCATATTGCCTGCATTTCATCTTTGCCTGGGGGAAGGGAGAGGCTGATAGCCTCCCAACTCTTCTACCTGTCTGAGTGGTCTTTTCTTTAACCACCACCCCAAAATCAGTTTAAATTTAACTTCCTTACTATAAAGTCCTCCAGTTTGCCATTTAGTACTGCTGTCCCTTCTAAGCTCAGGTGCAGCCTATCAGGGGCATTTAGTCATTCTTCCTCCCATGTTGATCCCCAGTCACCTATTAATCCAAACCTCACCTGCCTTCAACATCCTTTCAGCCACTGATTGAATTCCTCAATCTTTTCCCTTCTTGGTGTGCTTGCTCTTGGCACCGGCAGCACCTTTGAGAAGGAAATGGAAGGGAAAACTGTGCTACTGCAGAACCTAGCAAGCTCCTTGAACCTTGCCTGTACCTGTCTCAGACTGTTCTGCTCCAGATCATTGGTGTCAAGGTAAAACACCAAGTGAGTCCTCCCATCCTGCTGCTTGCCCAATGATGGTATATTGTGCCTCACCTCTAGAGCTGTTATACTTGACATGCACTGAACCCATGCTGTGTTGTCCCTGGCTCCCTTCCTCCCCAACTGACTCCCTTTATAATCAATTCCTCTATGAGCACACCATTTTTACTCCCTTCTTCCTGCATTTTTTTTGGCATTTCAGCTTACACCTCTGTTTGTGCCTCCCATTGGCCACCCTGTTCCCAGTTTTCTCCTTGTCCTTGCCCTTTTTGGAGTTTCACTCTCTCCCATTCCCACTTTCTCTCCTCCTCCTCCTCCACCTTTGGAATTTCCATCAATCCCTCTTCTCCTATCCACACTCTTCACTAGCTCTGCCCCTTCCTTGTGCTCCATGGCTGCACTTCTACTGCCTGCATTTCTTTTTGAGCATGCACTACCCCCTTCACCTCTCCAATGACACTTTCCTTTCTTTCTCTTGATATATTCTCTTTTCCTGACTCCTCTGTACACTGTGTCCCCCTTGAGGGAATTTTCTTCCTCACCATTTTCTCTTTTGGGCTAATTCCCTCTTTGTTTGCCCCCACAGGTGCTACTTCCATTTTCTTTATTTCCCTTACCCCTTATCCTTCACCTATGAACTCCTCTCCATGGTTGGCCCCCAAAGGTGCGATCTTCAGCTTTCCTACTTTCCCTGCCCTTGCTGGTACTCTTATGGTTTCCCGTGGCTGAGTACCCAGACACTTACCTGCCTGTGTACTACTGCCTGACAGCTGTACTGTCCTGAATGTTGTAGTTCGGTCATCTGGATGCTCAACAGGGAGGAAGTGGATGCAGTATGTAATGCACTACAAGGTAGTGCATGATGAGGAAGCTGGCTGAGCTGCCCCTGTGGTGTGGAAGGGTAAGGCACTGGCAGCTTGGCTAGCATGCAGTAGACTCAGGTTCTGTTCCCAACCCAGCTACTGCTTTGCTCTCGAATTCCCCCCATAACTAATTTAATTGTTTACTCCGGGGCCTGATCCCCCTTGGAGTTTGTTATTTTAGCTATGGGGGTGTGGAGGGGTGATTGGGGTGCAGCCCCATTGTATTCTATAACATATGTTGCGATTTTTCCAACATTACTTCAGGATGATGGTGCTGTCGGACAGCTGCCTACCGGCATGTTGACTCGGTATCTCAAGTGATGGGATACCGAGTTTTAGGATATCATAGCATATCCCCTTGTGCCTACATCTATGGGATCCTTGCTGCCTCTCACTCTAAAATCATCTTTCACTAGTAGCTTTTCCTGGTTGGCCCCCAAAGGTTCTATCCCAGTCTCTCCAAATTTCCCTGCCCTTGCTCCTTCCTATATGAGCTCCTTGAAGCTGCTCTCTTCTATATCATCTTCCATTAGTGCCTTGAGGGATGCACATCTGTTTTGCTTCTCTTCCCTTTGTCTGTTGTGCCTCTTACTGATTTACACCCCCAGGTTGCAGGTGTCTACCTTTTCTTTTTCTGATCCTAATACCTTCCACTCCTCTGGATCCCTCTTTTCCTTTTTCTTTCCTGTCCCTAGGTGACTTGCTGTCCCCCTTATGTCCCCCTACTGTAGCTTCTCTATGAGCTCTGATGCATGCACTGGACCTCCACCCTCCCCTCTCCTCCTTTCTGTGTCATTCTCTTCACTTGTGCCTAATCCCTCAGTAGTCCTGCCTATTTTCACCCTCTCCCCACCCAGCTAGTACTCTCCCTGTTCCTCCTCCCCATCTCCCCTCTCTTCCCCGCTTAGTACCCACCTCAACCACCCCACTTCCTCTCTCTTAGCTGTGTAAGCTGTCTGCACACCATGCATTCTCCTATCCTCTAAACTCAATTTAAGACCATGGCCATCCTACACCCACTACACCCTACCAAAGATTCCCCTTTTTGGCTGCCCCTCCAGCTGTGCTGCCTTTCCATTTTAATGACAGTCCTATGAATAATTATAGCAAAATAGTAGATATGTGTCCTATACAGTTTACCAATACAGTTAATGCTGTTCACAATATTCAGCAATACTATTTTTCAAGTCCCTACTCCTAATACATAGGTATGTATCTTATGCTATCCAAAACAATTTAGCTAATATTTATGTATGTATCTTATGTTATCCAGAAAAAAAAAATTAGTAAACTATTTTAAAGCCTCTCCTCCTAATTTTTACATTTGGTCAGTTCAACATGCTACTATAATAATCCAGATGCCCTGACTAACTCAACTTGTGCATTTCCTACCCCCACATCCATTTACCCAACATCCATTAACCCAATGCATTTAAGAATTGAAAGTGCATCCATTAACACTATGCATTTAAGAATTTAAAACATTTAAAAGCACTTTCTTGCATTTACAGTATAGCACCAAGTCCCTTTCCAGTCCTTTCCAGTCTTGCTGCCACTTCCCAGAAATACTTCACCTCCTGTCCCCTTCTGATAGGTTAGGCCTCTATTGGGAGGACCCCAGTGAAATACTCTACTTCCTGTCCCCTTCTGAAAGGTTAGGCCTTTACTGGAAGGACCCCAGTGAGACCATTTAAATCTGGTAGAGGTGCAGGGTGGGTGGCTGGGAGAAAAGATGTCTAAGCAAACTCTGCAGTCCTGCATCACTGGGTAGGCCCTTTATAGCCCAGCCACTGAATTTAAAAAATTGTGCCCTCCTCTCTTATTGGCTCCAGTGAGAGCCACTGGAAGGTCCGCAACAGCGGATGCAGTCTGCTGCCTTACTGGTGGCTATGGCCACTGGATTCTTCCTCCTTAATGGAGCAATGGCCACCTACAACCTCCAATGTGGTCTTCTCTCCCAAATCTTCAGTGGCTATGACCACCAGCAATCCTGTGCGACTGAGCTCCCCAGAGATGAAACAAACTCTGGAGTCTTGTGCAGCTGGGCTAGTCCCTTTATAGCCCAGCTGCTGAATTTTAAAAAAATTGCACCATCCTCTCTTATTGGCTCCAGTGAGAGCCATCAGAAAGTTCTCAACCGTGGATGTGGTCTACTGCTGTATGGGCGGCTATGGCCACCGGATCCTCCCTCCTTAATGCAGCGCCAGCTGCCCACAACCTCTGTTGTGGTCCTCTCTCCCAAATCTTCAGTGGTTATGGCCACTGGCGCCCCTGTGCGGCTGAGCTCCCCAAAGATGAAGCAAACTCTACAGACCTGCATGGCCAGCCTAGGCCCTTTACAGTCCAGTCACCACATTTTAAAAAAATTGCTCCCTCCTCTCTTATTAGCTCCAGTGAGAGCCATCAGAAAATCCACAACTGTGGATGCAGTCTGCTGCCTTATGGGTGGCTATGGCCACTGGATCATCCATCATTCATGCAAGGGAAGGCCACCCATGACCTCTGATGTAGTTCTCTCTCCAAAATCTTCACTGGCTATGGCCACTGGTGCACCTGTGTGGCTGAGCACCCCAAAGATGAAGCTAACTCTGGAGTCTTGTACTGCAGGGCTAGGCCCTTTATAGCCCAGCTGTTGAATTAAAACAAATTGCAACCTTCTCTCTTATTGGCTCCAGTGAGAGCCATTGGAAAGTCCCCAACTGCAAATGCAGTCTGCTGCCTTACAGATAGCTACAGCCACCAGATCCTCCCTCCTTAATGTGGTAATGGCCGTCCATGACCTATGATGCAATCCTCTCTCCCAAATCTTTGGTGTCTATGGCCACCGGTGCTTCCGTGTGACTGAGCACCTCAAAGATAAAGCAAACTAGGATATGATTACTCTATCTCAAAAACTATAGATGTGTGGGAGCACAGGGCCCAGAGGGTCAGGTGCTCCCACAGGCAAATAAGGCTATGATTACACTATCTCAAAAAGTAGGGACATTCGTCACACAGAATGACACTAACACATCAGATAGGGTTGAGGATAAAGCAACAAAAGTAGGGAAATATGACTTTAGGATTTCTAACCTTAAACACCCCACCCCCCTGCACACACCAACAGGTGTAGGGGGTCTGCCTTGGGGTCATCAGTCATAATGTTCACCCCATTCTCCTATACTGTTTCCATCTCAACTTATTTACTTATGGAATGGAGTGAATGCTATTGTTGATGATCCCAAGACACACCCACAATACCTGTTGGTGTGTGCAGGGTGGAAGTGGGGTGTTAAGGCTGGGAACCCTAACGTCATATTTCCCTACTTTTGTCATTTTATCCTCTACCCTAATTGGTGCATTAACATAGTTTTTTTGCAAAGAATGTTATAGGGGCACAGTAGCACCTCTATAGTTAAGATTGAGTAGCCTGTTCAATGTTAAACCCTAACTTTGTGCAGGAATACCTTTGGCTCCATTTGACAAAATGAGCTGAATTTTCGTATGTGTTGCCTAGCAGGCAAGATCTTGATCTATGGGTATTTTTATGATGATAGCTTATGTGGATTCTGAGATCTGTAGCTGTCATTTTTTGGAAAAATCTGTCTATACTTAACATGGTTTTCTTTTGTTTTCCCCTACAGCCTAAATGGAATAAACGTTTTTCCCCAAACTTGCAGCGGACATGTGTCATGTCCTAAGGTAGTGCTCGGGAAAGATCTGGTGAAAAAATGTTCAAGGGTTCCAGAGTTATAAGACTTTAAAATTTAGTGGTTTCTGAACTGCCCATGTGCAGCTAGATTTTTGAGATAATGTTCTGGGGCAAAAGTACAAATTTGATGCCACAAGCTTATGTTTGCTTTTGCACCACTTGCTTGGCAAGGCACCAAAAATTTTTTGTGCTGTGCCAACTGCAATCTTGTTGATTTTTTCCACGAACTTACACACGTAGAAAATACATAAAAATACTGGGATTTTATTTTTTCTTAATTAAATTTATTTTATCCTTTCAAACATATAGAATACAACCAAATGAAAAGTACAGATGTGTCATCCTTGATGAAGTGCAGTAACTTGCAGTAATGACATGTCACAAAATCCTGCATGACAAAAGGGTGTAATTGCCATTCACTTACAATGGACCCTGCAGTAGACTGCAGTATTCTGTGATATTCTGCAACATAAGCAAACACAGAAGGAGCAGGACAGAGAACTTTATCAGTTAAAGCAGAAGGAGGCAGGGAAGGCAGTCAGAAGAGCAAAGGCACAAATTGAGGAAAAGGTAGCCAACTCTGTTAAAAAAGGGGATACAATCTTTTATATGTACATTAGGGAGCAAAGAAAGACCAAGGGAGGGATATAGATACTTAATAAAGTGGAGAGAATGTAGCAGAGGGTGACAGCAAAAAAGCAGAGCTACTGAATGAATATTTCAGCTCAGTCTTCACAACAGAAGATGAGGGAGAGGCACCTAAATCAAACAAGAGAAACACTCTGTATAGGGTGGTCGATACCAATCCATTCCCAGAAGAAAGGGTTTTGAAATAACTCTTAAAACCAAGGGTGGACAAAGCAATGGGGCCTGATGGGATTCACCCCAGAATTCTAAAAGAACTAAGGGTAGAACTAGTAACACAACTGATTACTCTCTTTAACAAATCATGGGAGGATGGGGTGGTACCCAAGGACTGTAGAAGGGTGGATGCAATTCCACTTCACAAAAGTGGGAGCAGGGCAGAGGCAGGAAACTACAGACCAGTTAGTTTGGCCTCAGCGGTAGGGAAAATGCTGGACTCACTTCTGAACTAAAGAATTGTTGAGTTCCTAGAGGCCAGTGGGGCACAGGACCCAAGGCAGCATGGTTTCACAGCAGGAAGGTCATGTCAGATGAACCTAATCAATTTCTTTGACTGGGAGACCAAGTAGTAGACCAGAGAGGGGCTGTGGATATTGCCTGCCTAGATTTTAGTGAGGCATTTGACACAGTATCACACAAAAGATTAATATACAAGTTAGCCAGCCTTAGAGTGGGTCCCAAGGTGGTAGCTTGGATAGAAAACTGACTGGACAACAGGACGCAATGGGTAATAGTAAACAGAGTCTACAGTGAAAAAAGGAGGGTAACTAGCGGAGTACTGCTGGGTTCGATACGGGACCAGTCCTCTTTAATGTCTTTATAAGTGACATTGGTGAGCACCTGGAAGGAAAAGTATGTCTCTTTGCAAATGACACAAAGATCTGCAACAGGGTTGCTACACTAGATGGGGCAGAAAGGATGAAAAGGGATTTGGCAAGGCTGGAGGATGGGTCAAATGTATGGCAGCTCAGATTCAATGCAAAGAAGTGCAAGGTAATGCACCTGGGAAACAAAAACCCAGGGGAAGAGTACACAATGGGGGGTGAGATAATAAAAAAAATTGAACGAGACCTAGGAGTACTTATATCAGATGACCTAAAGGTGGGCAAGCAATGTGAGAAGGCAGTAAGGAATGCTGGTGGGATACTTGGATGAATAGGGAGAGGCATCAACAGTAGAAAACAGTAAGTTGTTATCCCTCTGTACAGACAGTTGGCGAGACCCCATTTGGAGTACTGCGTGCAATTCTGGAGACCCCATCTCCGCAAAGACACAGACAGAGTGGAGGCTGTTCAGAGGAGGGCAACTAAAATGGTGCAGGGTCTGCACCAGAAGACGTATGAGGAGAGACTAAAGCAGCTGGATATGTATACCCTTGAGGAAAGGGGGGGGACATTATAGAAACATTCAAGTATCTCAAGGGAATTAACAAAGTACAAGAGGGTGGCATCTTTCAAAAAAAGAGATGTGCAAGAACAAGGGGGCACAATTTTAAGATAGAGGGGGGATGGCTCAGAGGTAATGTTAGAAAGTGTTTCTTCACAGACAGGGTTGTGGATGCATGGAATAGCCTTCCTGAGGAGGTTGTGGAGTTGGAAAGAGTGGGAGAATTCCAGAATGCATGGGACAGACATAAGGCAATTCTAGTAGGGGGTAGGAGGAAGTAAGCTGTTGATTAACTAGAATCTGCAGCTTATCCATCAGGTAGGGAAATGGGCAGACTAGGTGGTCCAAGCGGTCCTTGTCTGCCATCAGATTCTACCTTTCTATGTTTCCATTTCTGCACTTCATCCTGGCTTGACACATCTGTGTATACAAATAAAAGTACAATTCCAACCACAAACTATGTACAAAAAAAGTTGAGTGCGCATCAAAATAGAAAACCAACGAGTAACAAACAATGAAGTACTAAAACAAGGAAAAAAAGGACACGATGAGACAACCAGAAAGTGAAATCCCATACAAATAAATCAGTAAGTTATGCAACATCAAATATATAAGAAAACTTAGAAAGAGCAACAATAAAACTATGACCATATGGATATGGTAGAAAGCACATATAATTTAGACCATCTTTTCTCATATGCTGACATCTGGTTATGGATACTGGCAATAAGTTTTTCTAGGCAAAGATTACTTAATAATTCGTTAAGCCATTCCACAAATGTGAAATGATGCTGATCTCTCCAATGACATAAAATTAATCTTTTCATCACCTTGGATATCATTATGTGGTATTTTCATTCTTTGACAGGGACCAACTTAAGATCACCAATGATACAGATTTCTGGAATAAAGTAGTCTTGGAGTCCCAAAAGTGGATCCACTTTTTTCTTAATTTTCAACCATAACTTACAGATAGGAGCACATTCCCATAAAATATGTAATAATGTTCCGTCTCCAGAACCACATCTAGTACAAAGTGCTGATGTGGCTCTTCCCATTTTAACCAACTTTGGGGGCGTGTAATAGAGGTTATGCAAAATAAAAAAAAACTGAGTCAAATGCAGTACGTCTTGTGTTATATATCTAAAATGAGATTTCCAGATATGAGACCAATTGAATGAGGTTTCTAGAAAAACATCTTGCCAATATTTGCATTGGCCTTCACAGTCACAATACAGTTTATTAAGAAGAGCCTGATATAGCTTTGAAATGCTGTGTGGTAGGCTTGCCAACAATTTTCAAGAGTAAAGGAGGGAGTCAAATGTGACAGACCATGGAGGTGGAACATAAATACATAGAAGGTGACGACAGATAAGGACTGTGTGGCCCACCTAGTCTGCTCATTTTCCCTAAGTAATGCATTACCACAAACCATAGTTGATCTTTGTCTTATCGTCTCTTCCCTATTGTGAGAGTACTCTTATGTCTATTCCATACATTCTTGAATTCTATTCCATACATTCTTGAATTCCCCTATCAGCACTTCCTCATGTTGCCCCTGAGCCAACCCCCTCTAGCCTCATATCATGCCCCTTTGTTCATGTACACCTTCTTTTCTGAAAGATGCTAGTCTCCTGTACCTTGTTTATACTCCTGAGGTACTGTACTAGAATGCCTCTGTCATATGCCCACTCCTCTCCTCCAGGGAATACATATTGAGGTCCTCTAGTCTTTCCTCATATGAATTTTGGTGCAGTCCTTGCTCCATTTTTGTTGCCCTTCTCTGGACTGCCTCTGTTTTGTCTATGTCCTTCCAGAGATGCAGCCTCCAAAACTGGACACAGTACTCCAGATGAGGTCTCACTAGTAATCTGTATGGGGGCATTACCACCTCCTTTTTTCTGCTTGTGATACCTCTCCCAATTCACACTAGCATCCCACTGGCTCTCTCCACACCCTTCTCACACTGTTTGGTTACATTTAGGTCATTATATACAGTATGGTTACCCACAGGTTCCATTCTTGATCAGTGGCCATTATTACCTCTCCCCCATCTAGTACTCCTTCCTTGGATTTATGTGCCACCAATGCATGATTTTGCACATCTTTGCATTGAATCTTAGCTGCCACACTCTGAACCACTTCTCAAGCACGTTTAGGTCATTTCTCATTTTTTTCCATCCCCCTGGAGTGTCAACTCTGTTGCAGATCTTAGTGTCATCTGAAAAGAGGCATACCTTCCTCTCCAGCTCCTCTGCAATGACACTTATGAAGACATGAATGAGGACTGACCCCAGGACGGATCCCTGTGGCACCTCGCTGGTCACCCCCTCTCCTCGAATTGAATGTCATTTACCACCACTCTCTGTATCCTGTCACTCAACCAGTTTCTGATCCAGTTTACCACCTTGGGGCCCACTCCCAGGCTGCCCAACTTATTTATCAACCTCCTATGTGGGACGGTGTTGAAGGTCTTGCTGTAATCTAAGTATGCAGCATCCACCACCCCTCCCTGATCTACCTCCCTGGTCACTCAGTCAAAGAAATCTATCTGATTTGTTTGACAAGACCTTCCCACTGTGAATCAATGCATCCTTGTGCTCCACTGGATTCAAGAAATATCACAATCCTTTCCTTTAGCGCTGACTCCATTAATTTCCCTTCCACCAAGGTCAAGCTGACTGGCCTGTAGTTGCCAGCTTCCTCTCTGTTCCCACTTTTGTGGAGAGGGACTACATTGGTCCTCCTCCAGTCTCCTGGAACCACACCTGTGTCTATGGATTTGCTGAATACGGTGGTTACTGGTGCCGCCAGCACCTCTCTAAGTTATTTTAATATTCTGGAATGTATCCCATCCAGCCCCATAGCCATGTCCCCTTTAAGATTCTCATGTTCCTTTAGAAGTCTTTCCTCCTTAGATGGGCTGGTGTCCACCTCTCTCCCACTGGTGCTTCTGTTGCCCAACAGTGGTCCTTCTCCTTATGCTTCTTCTGTGAATACTGAACAAAAATATTTGTTCAGGATTGTTGCTTTTTCTAGGCCCTTTTCCACACACCCACCTCCTTCCCTTTTTAACCTCATAATCCCATCCCTTTCTCTCATTAATGTACCTGAAAAAGGTCTTGTCTCCTTTTTTAGTTGCCTGGGCTATTTTTTCCTCCATTTATGCCTTTGCACTCCTGACCTCTTTCCCCACGATCCTCTGCTTTTCCAGATACAGTTCCATGTCTTCCCCTGTCTGTGTTTCCTTGGACCACCTTAAAACTAGCCTTTTCTCTCTTATCTTCCTGGCCACATGCTTTGAGAACCAAAGTAGTTTTTTCTTTCTCTTGGTTTTTCCTAGTTGCCTCTGTTGTGTCTCCCTTAAGGTTAGTCCATTGTTTCTCTACATCACCCCCTTCTTCCTCCCCTGCCAGGGCTTCCTTGAGACATTCCCTTATTTTAGCAAAATTGACCTGTTTGAAATCCAGAACCCTTGCTTTCATGTGGTTTGGCTCATCCACTGTTCTCACACTGAACCACACTGTATGATGATCCCTGGACCCAAGGTGGCTACCCAACATTATGTCAGTCACTCTGTCCCCATTGGTGAGTATCAGATCCAGGATTGCTCCTTCTATGGTGTGTTCCACCATAAGCTGCTTGGGGCATGCCCCCTGCAGGGCAACCAGGATGCCTCTGCTCCTGACTGTGACTGCAGCCTGAGTGCTCCAATCCACATCAGGTAAATTGAAGTCTCCAACCAGCAGCTGCCATGTTGAGGATGGCTTCCACTAGTACCCTGTCCATATCCTCCCCTTGTGCTGTAGGTCTGTAGATCATGGCAGTGTGAATGGCAGTGCCATTTCCTGTCCCAAGGGTGACCCACACTGCTTCCATTCCTTCCTGCACTCCCTGAACTTTAGTTGCTTTAATTCTTTCCCTGATGTAGATAGCCACCCCTCCACCCTTTTTTTACCATCCTGTCTTTTCTAAATAGAGTGTAACCTGGTATGGCTATATCCCATTCATGGTTTCCTGTGTACCATGTCTTGGTAACAGTGACAATTTCCAGGTATTCCTCTGCCATTAAGGCCACTAGGTCCAGGATTTTATTTCCCAGGATGTGGGCATTCATGCACATGGCCTTCCACATTTTGTAGCCTCCCCTTCTATTAGCCCTCCCTCCTATTTGCACCCTTCCTATCCCCATGTCTTCAATCCCTTCCCCTCCTGTTTTTTTCTCCCATTCTTCCTTATCTCTGCCATTCTATCTGTCTTGGTTTTAAGTTTTAATGTTGATTTACCAGCCCTAGGGTCCTCCCTACTGACCACTTCAACCTGTGGGGGGACAGTTAGCTTCTTCCTGTCTACTCCTCCCCTCTTGGCTAGTTTAAATGATTGCCAATGAGGCATTTAAATGTCTAACTGAGGAGCTTGGTTCCCCCCCCCGGATAGATGCAGTCCATCCCACTTGAATGGGCATGCATCCCTCCAGGTGGAACCCCAGTCCCAATGAAGCCAAAGCCTTCTGCTCTGCACCAGTCCTTCAACCATTCATTGAATCTCATGGTGCGGAGTGCCCTGTCCTCCCCCTTGTCATTGACCGGTAGCACATCCGAAAAGATTTCAGTGTATGCCACTTGTCTAAGACCCCTCCCCAGCTCCCTGAAGTCCTCCTGCACTACCCTAACCTCATTACCAGCCAGATCATTTATCCCCAGGTGGACAATGATGTCTAGCTCTCCCTCCTGTCCTGCTGCACCAGTGATTGCATGGAACCATATGCTGTGAAACTGCATGCAAAAGTTAAAAATATTTAAAAGCCATATAGTCAGAAAAAGCAAGTTGGTCCCAAACTTGAGCAAAGGAATAAAACACCCCTCATGTAACAAACCAGAGTAGAAGATTGTATAAGTATTTGTCAGCCACCCTGGTGGAATGGGATTACCCCCAATTTTAAAGTTACAATTCCTGTCAAGGGGTTGTGCTACATCTTTGCAAAAATTAACTGACAAAGTTGTAAGCATCTGTTCATGTATTAAGAGACAGGTATCAATGACTTGATTCCTGCAAAGGTGTCGGAGAGTTATATGTCTGGTATTTAATATAGAGGCTGGAGAAAGCCCACACAAGTGAATTTGATCTAGCTCTATATTGAGCCATAAGGGGTGTAATGATCATGTAAAGTAGGCCCTACTGGACTAAGTCATTGAAGGTATTTACTTAAAAGTATGGTCCAGTAGCATACCATGAAATCTGATAATTGTAGACCTCGTGAGGCTTTAGGTAGCACAAGTTTGGTATATGCCCAATGTAGCAATTTCCCTATCCAAATACATTAAGAAATCATAGAATGTATAATTTTAAACCACTTTAATGGAAGGAAAATGTCTAACATTTGCAAAGGATAAAATAGCCTAGGCAACACATTTATTTTTACCACAGTAATTCTTCCCCAAATAGCAAAGGGTAGAAAGCTCCATCACTCTAAATCTGCCCTAATGATAGTTACTAGTATATCCAAATTGAGATTTTTATATTGAGTTGGGTCCATCGTGAGGTCTATTCCCAAATACCACAGAGTCTTTGAGGCCCAGACAAAGCCAAATGGTGCAATGTCTGTTTTCATTAAATATTTATTTAAAGGCATTATAACTGATTTATTTTTGTTTAATTTTTAATTAGAAAGAGAATCAAAATGGTTGATCATGCCTAATATAGCATGGATAGCTACTACAGGGTTTGTTACATGAAGCAAAATATTGTCAGGGTAAACAGAAGGTTTATATCAAGTGGAGCCACCCGGAATCCCTGTAATAAGGGGGTTAAATTTAAGTTTTAATATTAGAGGTTCTAAATATAAGTTAAACAATAGTGGGGAAAGGGAGCATCCCTGGCTAGTGCCATCACACAATATAAAAGATGGGAACAAAACTCCATTACAATATATTCTGGCACTGGGTTGGTCATTGAGTATTCAAAGCCAATTTACAAAACTGTGTGGAAAACCAAACCTATCCAATATGGCAAATAAAAAGGGCCATGCCACCCTATCAAGAGAATATCAGAGATGCTGGACAGTCTAAGTCCCTGAATGCTGAGAAAATATGGACCAATTTATGCAGATGATCTGACGCCGACTGAGTAGGCATGAATCTGACCTGTTCAAAGCCAATGAGGTGACTCCGTACCTTATTAATACTTGTAAGAAGAAATTTATAAAGCAATTTCAGGTCTTGATTCATGAGAGATATCAGATGAAAGCTAGATATCTGGTTTAGATCTTTGCCCGGTTTAGGTAGTAGAACAATAAGAGCCTTTGCCAGGGTAGCATTGGACATACCTGTACCATTCTCTAAAATATCAGTATAAACTTGAGAAAGGAGAGGGGACATTTCATGCACGTATATCTTACAAAAGTTAGAGGTGAAACAAACAAGGCTATGATCTTTGTCCAAAGGCAATGAAGAACTAGCCACTCTAACTTCTTCTAGAGAGATAGGTTGAATTAAATCTGTTTATTGGTCGTCAGTTAAGGTATTGATGGAAACTGAGTTCAAGTAGTCAGCAATGGTCTCTAAAGGTGTTGTAGAGGGTTTGTGGTTCATATAGGGCCTTGCACTACATATAGAATTTGTGATCTATAGCTCTAGGATGGGTCTGAATAGACTGCTCTGCATGTGAACACACATACAGAATAAGTCTGGAGCTTTTTTGTTTGCGAAGCTGAAAAGCCATTAATTTTCTGGCTTTCTCTTCCTGATCTATACATTTGGATTTAGTTTTATAGATGGTGTATTCCATACATTCACTGAGTAAGTCTGCGTACTGATCTCTCAGTACTTTTAGCTGCATTGTCTGAGCATCAGTAGGTGAGGTGACCCTCTCCAAACTTCTGATTGATGCCAAAATAATGATATTTTTTCTGCATGCAGTTTCTTGCATTTTGTAGCTATGTAAATGAATTTACTCCATAGCATAGCTTTACATGCAGCCCACTCTATATCTCTCCATCTCGTGGTACCCAATTCTCATGTATAAAATTATTAAGTACCTCTCTCATGTGGTCAGCAACATAATCATCTTTAAACAATTGATTATTGTGCTTCAAAGTGGTATCCTGCTCAGAATTGGAGTCTAGAGACAGGTACTACCAGACCATAGAAAGGTTAGATATAACTCTCAGGGTAATATCACATGAGTGAAGATCAGCTACAAGAAACTAACTCAATAAAAGATAATCTAGTCTACAGTAAGAGCAGTGGATCAGGGAGAAAAAGGTGTACCTCTTAAGTGTGGGATTAAGGGTCTTCCATGGGTCACATAAACCTAAAGAGTCTATCATGTCACGGAAAGAGCATTGTGCTGGGGACAGCCCCATCAAAATGTTATGGATACAATCAAGATCATGTTTAAGAGTGAAATTCCAGCCACCCCCAAGAAGAATTGGTAAGTGAGTGAATGGGGCAAGTACCATAGTCAATTCCACATAATAAGACAGTGTGTCTGCATTAGGACCATAAACACTACCAGTAAGAACCTCTGTCTGGCTCAAACACCCATGAGCAGGGCCACTGGAAAATTGCAGAAAATCTTAACCAAAAATATGGGGACTTTTTTTGCAGAAATTGTGGGAAAATTGCAGGGTTCACTATACATCCCCACTGCCCCCTAATAAATCTTTTATTGTTTGCTGCAGCTTGTACTGATCACATGAATTGTTCAATAAATGTATTGCCACTTGTAAATGCTTTTACTATGAAGAAAGTGGGGTGTTTTTGAAATGTACTGCAAATGAATCATCGTGTAGCACATCTTCTAAAAATCAAGACATCTAAGTTATGTAGTGCTAACTAGATTTTATTTAGTAATTTACAGTTAGTCTGTACTGAATACATCTTGAAACAACATATTTTGCCAGTTTCTAGATCTTAAATAATGTAGCCTGTTTAAACTACTTGTTTTGGTGTGAGAAAAAAATAAACAGATAACTAGGATGCCTAATAAAGGTCTAGTAAGAAAAATGTTTATTTTGTTAAAATAATAACTGTTCTTAATCAGCACTGTAAGTACATTTTAAAATCACATGATAAAAGTATCAAATCATACCAGTAGCTTTTCATTACATCATACAATAATTTTCAATACATTGTACTTTAGTTCTACTCGGTTTGCAGTGGTTTTACTGGGGTTGCAATTATTTTGTCTATTTGAAAGTAACTGTTTAACTATACTTAACCTGTTCAGCATGTTTTCAGAAATGTTTGCTTTTTCTAGGCTTTGTATGTGAGTATGCAGTTGTGGCAGATTGACATGTAAGGAATCACTGTCACCAACCTCCTCAGAAGCACAATCAAGTTTATAATCAGCAGGGCCATGCAAACTCCTGGCACATTTGAATCAAAATCATTTCAGATTGAAAGTATCTGTACAAGGAAAATCTACCCTACCATTCAAAAATAAGCATTGTGGTCAATGTTTCATTTAGGTGAATGGAGCACTTTGCACCTCTTCTCACACCCATTGTTTCAGTCTCTGTGTCAGCAAAAAGTTCTCTGATAGTCTGCTTTAACACATATTTTAAGTGTTCAAGTCTACATGACAGGTGAAAAGTATTTGCCCCTTCCTGATTTCCTCTGTTATTGCATATTTGTCATACTGGATGTTTTCAGGTCTTTAGACACAATGTAATATTAGATAAAGGAAACTGAGTGAACAAATAACACTTTTTTTTTTACCTATTTCATTTATTTAATGAAAACAGTTAACCAACACCAACTAGCACTGTGTGAAAAGTAATTGCCCCTAGTTAAATCAACCCAATTAAAGGGATAAGTAGAGTCAGCTGATTGAACACTGCCAGGCCTGATTACAGCCAGCCCTGCTCAATATAAACCTCACTTATTTTGACCCTTACCATCAGAGTCACGTTGCCAGCACAAAGATTCAACAAGCACATTATGCCATGATCAAAGGAAGTTCCTGAAAAGATCAGAAAAAAGTTGTTGCCCTCTATCAGTCTGGAAAGGGTTACAAAGATATTTCTAAGGCTCTGGGACTCCATCGAACCACAGTGAGAGCCATAATCTCAAATGAAGAACACTTGGAACAGTAGTGAATCTTCCCAGGAGTGGTGGCCTGCCAAAATTACTCCAAGGGCACAATGTAAAATCATCCAAGAAGTGTCAAAGGATCCTAAAACAACACCCAAAGAACTGCAGGCTACTCTTGCCTCAGCTAAGGTCAGTGTTCATGACTCCACAATCAGAAAGAGACTGGGCAAAATGGGCTTCATGGGAGAGTAGCAAGCGAAACCACTGCTAACCAAGATGAACATAAATGCTCATCTCTCATTTGCCAGAAGCACCTGGATGATCCACAAGCCTTTTGGGAAAATGTTCTATGGACAGATGAGTCCAAAGTGGAACTTTTTGGATGACATGGATCCCATTATGTCTGGCGTAAGGCAAACACAGCATTCCACAGTAAGAACATCATATTAACAGTCAAACATGGTGGTGGTAGTGTGATGGTGTTGGGATGCTTTGCTGCCTCAGGACCTGGACGACTTGCCATAATTAAAGGAACCATGAATTCTGCTCTGTACCAGAAAATTCTTAAGGAGAATGTCCGGTCATCCGTCCGTCAGCTGAAGCTGAAGCGTAGTTGGGTCATGCAGCAAGACAATGATCCAAAACACAAAAGCAAGTCCACATCAGAATGGCTGAAAAGAAGTAAAATTAAAGTTTTGGAGTGGCCTAGTCAAAGTCCAGACCTAAACCCAATAGAGATGCTGTGGCAGGACCTAAAATGAGCAGTTCATGCTCGAAAACCTACCAGTGTTACTGAATTAAAGCAGTTCTGCAAGGAAGAGTGGGCTAAAATTCCTCCACAGCGATGTGAAAGACTGATATTGAAGTATAGGAAGCGTTTGGTTGCAGTCATTGCAGCTAAAGGTGGCGTAACCAGTTATTAAGTGTAAGGGGGCAATTACTTTTTCACACAGTGCCAGTTGGTGTTGGTTAACTGTTTTCATTAAAAACTGAAATAGGTAAACAAATACAAGTGTTATTTGTTCACTCAGGTTCCCTTTATCTAATATTACATTGTGTCTAAAGACCTGAAAACATCCAGTGTGACAAATATGCAATAATAGAGAAATCAAGGAGGCAAAATACTTTTCACACCACATGCATGACCAGAGGATTTTGAAACCAAAGCAGAGAGTGGAATCACATTTAACCCTTCTCGCCTCACACTGTACTGTTTTGGTCAAATCCAAGTCTGTGTACTAAATTGATAGCATATCTGAGTAGATTTCCTTGAGAATTTAAATATTTTATACAATTTCAGTCAAAAATTCCATAAATGTAAGAAATTGCAAGAAATTGCGTATTTTGTGTGGAGAAGGGTGAAAATTGCGGAAATTGCAGAAAAATTGTGCCAGCGATTTTCCAATGGCCCTGCCCATGAACAAATACATAGTGACAAAGTTGGCCTACAGCAGTATCAGTAAGAGTAATGGATACAGATCTAGCTATCAGGATAATCACCCCTTTTTGTCTGTTACAATTGTATTTATTTATTTAAAGTTGGTAACCAGGAAAGGCACACTGAGCCAAGTCTCAGTTACAGGTGTGACCTGGGAGAAGGGGGTGCAGAAGGATAAAAAATAAAAGTTACAATTCAGTCACCTGTAAGTAAAAACATAATATATGAGCATGTACATAATACAGCACTGAACATAATACAATAAATACTGAGCAATATTTAAATAAACAATATTTACATAAATAAGTTTAGGTAACAAGACTTGTCTCCGAAATGGTATATATATGGAACTGATATTGATGATGGCAGTGGAGTATCCATCAGGGAGGAATGACTGGGCAGGGAGGGCTAGGTTTTGAGTGTGAGGAGAAGGATGAAGGGATGCAGCCACAGGGTAGAGGAGGGATGAACTTTATTTGCTGCTTTTCGGCAGGGAATGTCACAGAGTCTCAAAGTAGGGAGGTTACTGGTTACAAAGGTGGGAGAAGCAGACAGAGAAGGCTGAGGTTCCAGTGGAGGAGTGACAGTGAGGGATAGAAAAGGTAAGTAGGTAGCTGGACATCAGGGAGTAGTAAGGGGCAGGGGCTGGTGAGAGGAAGGTAGAGAGATATTGAGGGAAGAGGTTAAACCAGTACTTGGCAATGAACATAAGGGGGTAAATGTATCTCCTATGAGGGGGGGGATTCAGAAAGGAGAGAAGATTGCAGTGGTGGGTACGAGGAGAGGAGTTAGTAGCAAAGCAGCAGAATGCGTTTAGGTTTGTGTCAAGGTGGGAGTTCGGTTCTTGGCAGAGGCCGAGGCATAGACAATGTCACCGTAATCAAAAATATGTAGAATGGTTTTAACTACTAGGATTTGATGCAGGTGTAAAGGAATGGAGTTTTTGTGATGATAAAGCACTCTGAGTTTGAGACAAAAGTTAGAGCACATCGCGTTGATGTGTGTTGAGAAGTCGAGGTGTTGATCTAACCAAAGGCCAAGGTATTTGTAAGATGTTACTGAGTCCAGGTGGACCCATCCAAGGAGGAGAATGAGTGGCTGTGTGGAAGTTTAACTAGTTTGTGGGGAGTACCAAAGACCATGGAGGCAGTTTTTTAAGTGTTAACTTTAAGTCTATTGTCTAGGAACCAGTGGAGGACTCGGGTGAAATCAGACTGAAGGGTAAGGAAAACAGCATCAGGAGAAGAACCAGAGGCATAAATGATGATGTCAGCTACACAGAGGTGAATATTTGTATGAGAGCAGGCTTTGGGGAGGTCATTGATGAAGACCATGAGGAGAATAGGACCTAGAATTGAGTCTTGGAGGACTCCCACTAGGATGGAGAGGGGAGATGACACTGGGTTACCCACGATGATAGATTGCAGTCTACCAGTGAGATATGAACTGAACCACTTTATTGTGGAGGAAGTCAGGCCTGCTGAATGTAGTTTTTGAAGAAGGAGCAGATGGGGGACTGAATTGAAGGCTTTGGTAAGGTCTATGAATATCTCCCACTCCATAAGTTTACCCAATGTAACCTCTACGGAAAAGTGTACTCTTAGATGACAATAAGTGTGTTTCCTGTAAAAATGCAAGTTGGATTTCAAAATGTGTTAAACACTTCATAACTTGATACCATTTAATCTGTGACCTTACTCCTTTAGCATTCCATGTGGCAAATATAAACCTAGTTAACATCTAACTTCAAAAATGAAAATAATAAAGTGTGCTTAACAAATAATGAGGACAGTCAACATACTATAAAAACTGCAAAGTGCACTTTCTACCACCCCACCCTACTCCCAAAAAACCTTAAAGCTAACATACTCAAACAACATTTAAAAACTATAATAAACATCATTGACCCAAATGAGCACCATAACTATCGCCGGTCCTCAGACCGCACTCTTGCAGTCAGGTCCATGGAAGGTTCCCAGAGGGGCTTTCCTCTTGCCCTTGGAGGATATAAATTAATTACCACAAAAATTCAGTAACTGCAGCACCCAGAGTTGTCAGAAAAAAAGCATTAAAAATGCAGGAGAGAAAAGGAAAAACCACTGTAACTGCCACATGCCAGAACCAACTAAAAAATAAAACCTTGCCCATAAAGAATATTGCAGAGTACTGAAAAATAAACTGATGAAATGCCAAACTCTTCTCGAGCACCAGATCCTCTATCGCAGAGATAACAAAGCTTTAAAACCATCAGCTCTTAATAGTCTGCCAAAATATGAAAAGAAAATAGAAAAGGAAACAAGAAATGTGTTCTGAAGCATAGGTCTGGAGAACAAGTCCAACCATGGGGATGCTGGAGAGTATCTAGAGATTTACAGAGAGTAAATCTAGTGGGCTAAAGTCAAAGAAGAGGTGAAACTTAAGAAAGGGAATAAAAAATCAAAATGGGAAAAAGAAAAAAGAGAACACTACAAGCAGTTAAAAGGCAAATGTAAAGCAGCAGCAGAAAGGAAGTGAAAAGCAATAATGACAGGAGAAAAGCCATAACAACTAAGAAAAATAAACAACAGGAGAAGATAACCAGACCCCTCTGAATATGCTGTTTACCTAATAATCTGTAGGTACCAAGTCCTCAGTGATTAAGAAGGGTGCCACCCCATCTAATGGTAAATTATTGCAATCAGCATATGAACACCTGGGAGCACATTAACAAGCATAGCAGAACATCCAAAGATCCTCATCCCCTGCAGATAAACAAAAAAGAAAAAGAGCACAAAAGAAAACAGCCTGCCTCTCATTGAGAGCATTTCTGTGTCCCTAGTCATCAGCAAACTTCAATCTAAAAAAGGAAAGGGAGCACAAGATAACATCCCACTGCTTCAAGCAAAGCAATGAAAGACCTAAAAGGCAAATCTTCCGTGTCCACAGTTTGACAAAGGTCCATTCAAAAAGTCCAGCTGTCCAGGAAATGAAAACAAATCAAAGGAAATGTTTTTCCAAAAGTGAAGAGCTCCACTTATGAATTGTATTAAACAATCCATAGGAGTTAGTACAGAGATCCTGCTTTAGGCAGAAATACAGCATATTGAAGCCAGGTTAAATTAATGAGCTTGGAGCATGAGGTAGAGGAAATACCTTTGGGAAGTACTTCAGGAGCTCAGATTAAGCATCTAATGCAGATTGGAACTGTTTCTCTCCATTTGGTGTGGCAACATACAGTACATCAGGATAACGCAGGTGGAAACAAATTCCAGTGGCATACAGCTTTCTTTGAATTTCTATATAAGACTGCTATTTGAGCCAAATCCTCAGGTTTAAATCACTGAAGATAAATATTCAGAAGCCCTCCCACCACAGTTGTTTCTGCTTCTGCACTTTTGAAAGGACATGAATCTTGTCTTGAAAATTTAAGAGCCTGAAGATAAAGATCCATGACTGATCTCCAGGACTGGGATTAGTTTTAGGGAATGGTATGCTCATTTGATCATAAATGTGGTTCCATACGGGGAGGGACTGTCTGACTTCTCAAGCAGATGCTGCACAATTAGGATAGGATCTGTACCCTTGGCATGCTCAAGGAGTTCTGAAATAATTAAATTGTTGCATCTTCTACAGGCCTCTTGGTCATCTATTTTCTCATCTAGTTGTGTCATCTTTTACTGCAAATCTTCCATGTCCCTCTCCATCTTAGTAGCCCAGTCTTCAAGTGATGAAATATGAGCCTTGGGATCTGTAATTTGCCAGATGAGTAATGCAAGAGTTGGCTTGACAGTTTTAAAAATCAGCCACAAACTCAAATAAAACCTCTATGACAACTCGAGAAGTTGTCAGAGGTAATGGAATTGGTCAGGAGTATTGGAGAACCAGGTGATCATGCATGTTCGTTTGGCCACTGGGATGGTGGGGAACAGACTGCAAGTTCCTCTGGAGACAAAGCAGAGAAGATGCATAGCCATCAGGCATAACATTCAGGCAGAATAAAACAGATAGGATGTCAGAATGCACTGGCAAGCAAGTAGAATACAATACAAGCTGAAGCGGCAATCACAAAATAGAAAATTAAACAGCCACCACAGGGAGTGTCAGCACTCTAGCCTGCCATCACGTGACCCCTAAATGCTGGGATTTAAAAAAAAAACATCAGAACCTAGCTAAACAAGACCCATTGCTATAGATTCTGATGTTGCCACTAATGTACAAATACCTTTTCTGGGCACCCAAATCCGGGTGCCCAGCTTAACGAGAAGAGTGCTTCCCCCGCATTCTCTGTATGAGAACAATGGGAATTTCTCAATTTCTGAAGCCACAATGAAATCATGCTGATAGCTGCAGTGTGAGCTGTAAGCCACAGTTTCCCTGATGTTTGGTGGCACCCCCTCATGCACTCCATTGCCATCCCTGGAAATGTGCAATGCTGCCCTGGTGTCTAGTGGCAACCCCACCCTTCCGACCAAGGTCCTCTAAAGTTTTCCTGGTGACTAGTGCCACATCTCACCTGCTGATCACTGTCCCCCTAATACTTCATTTCCCTGGTGTCTAGTGGCACTCCCCATTCACTAATTGTTGTCCTCATAAATATACATATATTCCCTGGTGTATAGTGGCACCCCCCCACCTGTCAATCACCATTCCTGATTTCCCTGGTGTCTAGTGGCATCCCCCCTCTGATCACAGTCCCTGTTATTAATGAATATATTCCCCAAGTGTCTAGTGGTACACACACACACAGACACACACATGCACACACACACGGAAAAACAGTCCCTCAATGTTTTTTTTTTCAAAACCTGTAAAAAAGAAAACTATCCCTTGCCAATCAGCCATCCAAGCCCACCTCCCACTCAGCACCCACCAATCCACACTCCCCAGTACACCCTCACACAGTCTCACTCACTTAAACAGGCCCCAGGTTCAAGACCCACTCTTGGATCATATGAACATATGAAAATGCCATCAGAAGCAGACCATATGGTCTTTCGAGTTTGCTTGAATGTGTAACTAGCCCCTCAACTTTCAGCTGCCCCACCCTCCCTATCCCTCTTCATCATAACCCCCCTCATCCTGTTCCAGCCCCTCTTAAAGATGTTCACTGTTTTACAGGATATCACCTCCTCAGGCAGAGTATTCCACCTGTCCACCACCTTTTCTGTGAAAAAAATATCTTCTGATTTCCCTCCTGAATCTTCCCCCTCCAATCTCAGTTGATGCCCTCTCATATCACCCCTCTTCTAAGCTGGAAAATCCCTTCTGTAGTAACCTTATTTATCCCCTTAAGGTATTTAAATGTTTCAATCATATCCCCTGTATCCCTCCTCTCCTCCAAGGAGTACATGTTTGGCGTGCCCAGTCTATCCTCATCAGACTTTCCATCCAATCCCTGGATTATCTTTGTCACCCTACGTTGCACCCCCTCCAACAATTTGATGTCCTTTTTCAGGAGTGGGCACCAGTATTGCGCACAGCACTCCAGGTGAGGCCTGACCAGAGACCTGTTCAGGGGAAAGATCACCTCCCTATTTCTGGAGGAGATTCCATTCACTATACACCCTAGCATCCTGTTGGCTTGAGCTTCCACCTTCCTGCACATAGTTGAGTTGTTTATGCGGCCCATTATAATTACTTCCAGATCCTTTTCCTCCTCAATGCTTCCCAGCCTCACCCCTCCCAGCTGATAGCTCCTCCCCTGGTTTCTAGCTCTGAAGTGCAGTACTTTGCACTTCTATGCGTTGAACCCCAGCTGTCATGTTTCCGAATCACTCCTTTAGTTTGGTCAGGTCCTCCTGCAGCCCCTTCCACCCTTCAGTGTCATCTAGCACAGCTCCCATCTTCGTATCGTCAGCATACAGACTGATCCTACTCCAGATCCCATGTCAGAGATCAGGTATGAATATCCCAAACATCAATGATCCCAGTACCAAATCCTGTGGCACCCCGCTCATCACTTCCCCTGGTGATGAGAGTTCCCCCACTACCACCACCCTCTGCTGCCTTCCTTTCAGCCATTTGATGATCCATTTAACCATCTTTTTTCCTACTGCTGTGTATTCCAGCTCCCCCCTAGCCTCCAACGTGGCATGGAATCAAAGGCCTTGCTGAAGTCCAAATACAGGACATCCACCGCATGGCTCCTGTCCTGCTCCCTGGATACCCAGTTGTAATACTCAATTAGATTTGTCTGGCACGATCTGCCCAAGACAAACCCATGTTGATGACCATCCTGAAGACCATTGTCCTCTCAAAAGGACACCAGCCTCTATTTTAGGATTGCCTCCATGAGCATCCCCACAATCGATGTGAGGCTCACTGGTCTTTAGTTGCCTGGATCATCCCTAGGGGCACTTTTGTGAATGAGCATGGCATGGGCCATCCTCCAGTCTTGTGGTACGCATCCTGTCTCCATGACACATCTTGCTGCAGGAACCAGCAACTGCAATGTGAGAAACTAAGGTAAATGAGATTCAATGTATTTCAATGGGTGTTTCAATTTATGCATAACTTAGCCATTTGGTGACATTTTGACCCCACATTTTCAACATGGTGTTTTGGGGACCCCACCTCATGAACAATATGATAGACATTATGCAACTCCTGCCTAAAAGGTGATTTTGCAGTCACTTTGCAAATTCACCTTTTAGACAGAATTTGAAAAAATTTCCTGCCCTTGTTCATGTGGTGGGGTCATAAGAAGGCTATGTTGGGGTTAAAATATGTAAAAATGACAAAGTTATGACCATTTGCTGCAATTTTGCTATGCAGGCTTGTAACTTTGGAAATGTTCAATATTTTGACACCAGATTTTCAACATAGCCTTCTTATTACCTATCTTCATGTATGTCACAGCTATCATTTTTCAAATCCTGGCCAAAATGTGTTTTCACACCTGTGCCGTGGAATGGCTTTGCAGTTGCACAGAATTACGTTTTAGTGGGGATTCAAAATGTTTCTGTACCAGGTACATGAGATGGGGTAATCAGATGGCTATGCTGACAATTTGGTTACTGTTGTCCTATAAATAGGGCCTATAGGGCCCTGAGGACCCTGTGCTTCCACAGTTACAGACATATATGCATCTATGGAGGTATTGGAGAACAGGACCCAGAGGACCATGTGCTACCAGAGGCTAATAGGGATACAATTATACTATCTCACAAAGTAAGGAACTAAATTGCAAAAAAAACATTGTTAATGCTCTAGTTTGGGTTAAAGTGACAATGTAGGGAAATGTGGTGTTAGGGTTTCCAAACCAAACATCCCTTCCCCCACTCTGGACACACCAAAAGGCAGTGGGGGGGTGCCTTGGGGTCTTCAGATGTAACGGTCACCCCATTCCATAAGTAAATAAGATGAGATGGCCACAATATAGGAGAATAGGGTGAGCGTTAGGGATGTTGACTCTAAGGCACCCTCCCAAAGCCTGCTGGTGTGTGTAGCATGGATGTGGGGTGTTAGGGTTGGAAACCCTAATACCACATTTCCCTGCTTTTGCTGCTCTAACCCAAGCTACAGCATTAGCAAAGTTCTTTGCAATTTACATAGAAACATAGAAGTTGATGGCAGATAAGGACCACAAGGCCCATCTAGTCTGACCATTTATTTTTTTACCTTATAAATGTTCCATTGGCCTTTGCTCTGTCAATGGACTATCTATTCATACTGATCTGTATTGCTCCCTTATGCCTATCCCATGCCTATTTGAAGACGTGCACTGTATTCATATCCACCACTTCCTGAGGTAGGCCTTTCCATGCATCCACCACACTTTCTGTGAAAAAGAACTTCCTCACATTACCCCTTAATCAGCCTCCCACTAACCTCATGCTGTGTCCTCTTGTCCTGCTATTTTTCTTATATTGAAACATGTTAGACTCTTTCACCTTGTCAATGCCCTTAACGTGTTTGAATGTTTCGATCATATCACCTCTCTCCCTCCTTTGCTCTAGGGTATACATATTGAGCTCCTTTAACCTGTCCTCATATGTTTTTCGATGCAGTCCCAGGACCATTTAGGTTGCCCTTCTCTGGACTGCCTCAATTTGATTAATGTCCTTATGAAGGTGTGGTCTCCAGTACTGCACACAGTACTCCAGATGGGGCCTAACCAGTGTCTTGTAAAGAGGGATTATTACCTCCCTCTTCTGACTTGTGATACCCCTACTAATACACCCCAACATCCCCCTAGCCTTACCTACTGCTTTAGTGGTCTGCTTGGATGATTTCAGGTCATTGGTGATGATGATGCCCATGTCTCTTTCTTCCCTTGTGACTGCCAGCAACTCTTCTACCAGCCTATAGGTTGCTTCAGAGTTCCTTTTCCATATGTGCATGATCTGGCACTTCTTTGCATTAAACCACAGTTACCACTCTTCTGACCATTTTGCTAGTTTATCCAGATCTCTTCTCATTCTGGCCACCCCATCTGGATCATCTACTCTGTTGCAGATCTTGGTGTCATCTGCAAACAGACAAACCTTACCCTCCAGTCCATCTGCAATGTCACTGATGAAGATATTGAAGAGAACTGGACCCAGGACTGATCCCTGAGGTACTCCACTTGTGACTTGCATCTCTTCTGACTGTATACCATTTACCACCACTCTCTGTTTTCTGCCCGTCAACCAGTTTGCCACCCAGTTGACCAACTTCTGACCCACCCAGTGCCTACCCAGCTTATTAATCAATCTTCTATGTGGAACAGTATCAAAAGCTTTGCTGAAGTCAAGGTAGGTGACATCAACTGCTCCCCCTTGGTCCACCACTCTGGTTACCCAGTTAAAGACATCTATGAGATTAGTTTGACAGGACCTTCCTTTTGTAAACCCATGCTGTCTTGGATCCTGTGCTCCTATGGATTCCAGGTGTTGCACTATCCTTTCCTTATGGAGTCCCTCCATAATCTTGCCCACTACTGAGGTAAGACTGCCTGGTCTGTAGTTCTCCACCTCCTCCATGCTACCACTGTTGTGGAGCGGGATAACATGAGCCCTTCTCCAGTCTTCTGGGACCTCTTCTGTGCTCAGAGATTCACTAAACAGTTCTGATAATGGCTCTGCTAGTTCCACCCTTAGCTCCTTAAGTACCCTGGAATGTATGCCATTAGGTCCCATTGCCTGGTCCACCCTGAGCTTATCGAGCTCTTGTAGCACCCTTTCTTTTGTGAAGGGACTAGTGCACACCTCCCTCACCCCTGTGTCCATGGTGCTGAGCTGTTTGCCCTTCCCTACCTTCTCTTCAGTAAATACTGAGCAGAAGTATCTCTTTAGGATAGATGCTTTTACATGGTCCTCCTCCACACACACCCCTTTATCTCCTTTGATCCTAGTGATACCCCCTCTGGACTTTCTCCTTTTACTAATGTATCTATAGAAAGTGTTGTCACCTTCTTTTACTGTTTGTGCTAGTGTTTCCTCAGTTTGGGCTTTTGCCTGCCTTACTGCCTTCCCTGCTCCCCTTAAGGAAGTTTGGTATACCTCCCTGTCTTCATCCCGCTGTGTTCCCTTATATTTCCTGAAGGCCAGCCTTTTGGCTCTGACCTTTTCTGCTACTGTTTTTGAAAACCAAAGTGGTTTCCTTCTTCTTTTGCACTTCCTTTTCTTTAATACAATGGGATGTTGCTTCAAGTATTGCATCCTTAATGCTTGCCCACTATGCCTGTACGCCCTCACCTGTATGTCTTTTTGCCAGTGCTAGCTTAACTCTGTTGGCCATCTTATCAAAGTCAGCTCCTCTGAAGTTCCATATTTTTGCCTTGGAATTGGATGATTTAGTTCTAGTGGCCAAATTGAACCATACCATGTGATGGTCACTGGCCCCCAGGTGACCTTCTACCTGGAGATCTGTGATCCTTTCCCTGTTAGTTAGTACTAGATCTAGGATAGCCCTGTATCATGTGGGTTCTTGTACCAATTGTTTGAGGCCCTCCCCCTGCAGGGAATCCACCATGTGTCTAATTCTGGCAGATGTTCCTGCTGGTATTGGCCAATCTGTATCTGGCATGTTCAAGTCTCCCGTTATCAGAACCTCCCCTTTAGCTGTCATGTTTTGTATATCTTCTAACAATAATGTGTCTATGTCCTCCCCCATGTCTGGGGGCCTATAGACAACTCCAGTTCATATGGCTGTCCCAGTTCCTGTTTCCAGAGTTACCCACAATTCTTTTGGCTCCTTATGTGTGTTCTGAATTTCTGTCGCTTTGATATTCTCATTGACATACAGGGCCACTCCAACCCCCTTTTTGCACCTCAGTCTCTTCTAAACAGTACATAGCCAGGTACTGAAGTCTCCCAAGTGTGGTTACTGGTAAACCACATCAGTAAACCACATCTCGTTAATTGCTACTATGTCCAGTTTAGCCTCTATCATTTTTGCCTGCAGGTCTGGGATCTTGTTTACCAGACTGTGAGCATTTGTGTACATGATTTTCTATTGGCCAGATTTCGGTGTGTTAGTTGTTGAGTGAGAGCTGGCATTTCCCATGTGCGTTGTATGGGGAGCCGGACCTTTTTCCTTACCTGGTGATGCAAATGGATTGCAAACATGCTGAACTCCTGTTTGAGCACTAGCTGAGGGGGGGAGGAGTGTTCTTCCAATTTGATGTATGGGGTGCTGTACCCCTCTCCCCATTTGCTAGATAAATATTCTGCAAAGATGTCAAACTTCTGCTCAATGCACTGACTCCCTCCTTAGTCAAATGCAGTCCATCAAATTTAAAGAAATTTTGCTTCCAAAACTGTTGCCAGTTCCCTACAAATTTGTGTCCTTTCTCCTGGCACCAGCCCTTAAGCCACATCTTCAACTCCCCTATCTTCCCTTCTCTGACCTTCTGTCCATCTGTCCCCTTCTCCCAGACTGGCAGGATCTCAGAGAAGGAGATGCCAGATTAAAAGCCTGATCAGGTATTCCTTGGTCTCCACAACTGACCAGCTGGTGAGATCATTAGTCCCTATGTGTACCAGGATATTAATGTTTTCTCCTGCTACCAGAACAATTTTAGCAATGCAGTCAGTGTCTCTCCATGCTGATGTACCTGGGAAACATCTGACCATTACCCCTGGCTTGAGATAGGTATGAACTCCCCAAATCATGGAGTCTCCTATGATCAGAAGCTTTTTGGATTTCCTTTTTGCTTTTTCTGTTTTGGTTCCTGTTTTGGGAGAGTTTTGTTGTGCTAGCTCCTGTGCTGCAATGTTCTGCTCTGCAGTGTCCTCTGCCCCTTTGTTTGATTTCAGAGATAGAGGCAGATATCTGTTTGTAGTTTTTATATGGTTTTTGGGAGGTAATATGTTGGTGAGCACCAAGTGATGGGACACCGGATTTGCCCCTCCTAACCACCTGCCAAGCTCCCGGACCAACTACGTTCTGCAGTCGAGGTGCTTCTGTTGGATGTTTGGGAAATGACGGGTGGTTCTTATAATATATTTCCTCCTGAATATGCAATTTGAGGCACGCAATCTCTGCCCATGCTGCCTGGAGCTGAGCCCTTAGATCTCCAATGGCCCAGCATGTAGGACAGTGTACTAAATCCTGTAAAACTGCCCTTCTGAAAAGTGTTCCACAGTACCTGCAGTTAATGAGAACCATTCCAGATAAGTTGCTGGGTTTATAACCTTTTCAGAGTAATTAGAAGGAAGAAAATGAAAGTAAAATTTTGATTTTGTATTTTATTTGTTTTTGTATAACTTGTTATAACAAGTTAAATTACTAGTGCACCTGTGAATGAGGTCACCTTGTGGATACCCCCACTGATCCACCCCTTCCTGCTTTGCCACAGGAAATGTCACAATTGTGCTGCCCTATAAAAGGAGTGTAGTGTGAGGTGGTTGGGGATGGGGGTGGGTGACTGACAACTTCCCCCTGCTGAAAAAGAAGTACTACAGATGAAAGAAACAAGGAGTTAAGAGCAGAAACAATCAGCCAGCAACAAATGCAGTAGCCCTGAAAGCTTATCCTAATGATAGATAAAACTGTAAAACCTGTAAAGCACCACTTGTAATAATTTCACAGAAGATATACCATGTAAGAAACACTTTGCTACAGAGAAAAATGAAGCAGTAACAGAAGATATACCTTGCAAAAGACAATTTGAATCAGAAGATTATAGCAGTAATCTGTTAGTACACACCCTGTAATACTGCAGCAGAAGGTATACCAAGCAACAATTTGTATCAGAGAAAAATAAAGTAATAAAGTGTTAGCAACAAACAGTAACAATTCCAGTGAGTAGAAAATAAAAATAACAGCACACAGTAAATCTGCCTAGCCCAAAGATGCCTTAATCCTTTCTCTTGCTCTGGTAATGTTCTTTGCTCTGTCCTTTCAAGCAACCTAGAAGGAAAGAGCTCAGGTGAAGCTAGGTGCCTTGGCCAGCAAACCTAGTCTTTCACCTCCAAGATATCAACTAACCTGACCTTTTAACCCTTATTTCTGTTGGAAGTTAGTGACAGTTTGTCAGCTCCACCCCCCAGATACACACCTAATCCCCTGGAAGAGCTGTGGGAGGAAAGCAATTAGCTCCTTCAATATGAGAAGGAGACTGCAACACCTCTGAGACAAAAAAAGTTCAGCAAAAAAAAAAATAAATAAATAAAATAAAGTAGTGGCAAACAGTAATTTTGCTTAGCCTAATGATAAAAGTTACAAAATGTAGCATCACCTGTAATAATTTCACAGCAAACCTAGTCTTCCACTTCTAACATATATATATATATATATATATATATATATATATATATATATATATATATATATATATAATAAATGATAGCAAAGACAAGTGTGGTATATGAGAAAATAATATCATTGAGGGGGTTGAACAAACCATAAAACCACAAGCCTGAAGGCTGAGTGGCCTTTATGAGCCTGTTCAATTCCAGGATGGTATTATTTCTCATATACCACACTTTGAAATTATTTATTTTATATATTACATTAGGGTGGTGGCTTTTGCTTTAACATAACGTGCTTTTTTTTGCATAATTTGTTCAGTGAATTTGCTTAAGTTAGAATGTTTTCATAGTTCTGTAGTGATCCCCTAGTGTTTTTTCATAGTATGTTTTTGTACTGTAAGGCGTGTGACATGCTGCATGGTTTTGTCCTGTTCAGGTCTCCATACTGCAGTGGATTTGTATATTAGGTTCATCTGGTTTTTCCTTTAGTGTTTTTTCAAGAGTGCAAAATGGAAGGCAGCAGACAGACTATTTGGTAAGTTATTCAGCAGAACTTTTTTTACACAGTTAGTAAAATGGAGCAGAACTTGTAAAATGTTTGTGAAGTGATTCAGTAGGCCTTTTTTACACAGTTAGCAAAATGTAACAGAGCTTGTAAAATGTTTGTAAAGTGATTCAGTGGGTCTTTCTTACACATCAAAATGAAGCAGAACTTGTAAAATGTTTGTAAAGTGATTAAGCAGACCTCTTTAATGCAGTTTAACTTTGATTTCCATGTGTGGTTGTTAGTTTGGCAAGTGATAGTGATGCAGTAGCTACATTTGTTGGCATTGATGGGGGGTGGGTGCTGCCTTTACTGCCTTTGTTGCTGAGGGATGCTTTTCTTACACAGGTTAGCTTTGAGTTCCATGTTTGGATGTTAGTTTGGCAAGTGATATGGATGCAGTAGCTACATTGGTTGATACTGATTTGAGGGGGTAGCTGTTGCTGAGGCAAATTTTTTTACAGCCATTTTTGGATTGATCTGTTGCTCCTAAAACTTCCAATCATGGCACCTTCCATTGGACTTTTGGAAGTATCCTTCCAAAAGTCCAATGGAGCTTGTAAATCTATGCCACGATTGGCCACTACGAAGTAACAGCCACACTATTTTGGCTGTTACTTCCATATTCTGGGACAAGAACTATGCAGGAGCGCCTTGCGCGCATGTGCAGCTCTGCTGGCACCACCATCTTGTGAATGGCAGAAAGCCATTCACCACAACTACACATGCACATTTGCATCACCTCTGCCATTTTGTGGATGGCACTCCTCTTGCACCCTCCCACTGCTCCTGTTCTCCCCACTCCCTCCATTCCCTCCCAGCACTGGCGGGTAATAAAACCCTCCTGCTCCCTCCCACTGTTGTTGTCCTCCCTGCTCCTTCCTTTTCCCATTCCCACACCAACATCAGGGTGCCCAATCTCTGTGTTGGCATTACGTAATTCTCCAAACTCATGTGACACACTAAGAGCCCACCCCAGTGTGCCCAAAGTCCCAATGTTTTTTTTTATTTATTTTTCTCCCATGCCAACCTCGGGGTGCTCAATTCCTGTGTCAGCATCACATACTACCCACCTAAAAACTCATGTGGTGCACTGAGTTTCCACTCTACTTTGCCTAAATTGATTTTTTTGCATTTTTCTCCCTACCAACTGACATTGGGATGCCCAGTCCCCATCTCAGCATCTTATCCCCTCCAAACTCATGTGGCACACTGAGAGTCCACTCCAGTGTGCCCACATTTATGTTTCTTTTCCTGTAAAGCATGAAAACAGTCCCCCTAGATTTTTTTATCTGTAAAAAAGAAAATGGTCCCTTGTCGTTGCCCCAGTCCCCCCTCTCCCATCCCCACCCTCTCACTAAGCTCCCACCTCCCCTTACCCTCCTTACCCCATACTTACCTCCAGAGGTTGGCGCTGTCATGGTCTCTGGACTACAACATGTCTGCACTCTTCAAAGCTGACCTGAGAACTGAAGAATCAAAGTGCAGTAAAATGGAAGTTAGTGGAGTTTTCAATCTAGGTTGATATCTCAGCCATTTTTATACATTTTGGCCCCACATTTTCAACATGAGGTTCTTGAGACCCCATCTCATGAACACTGTCATTGTCATTTCATTACTCAGTCCCTAAAGGTGATTTCACAGTCACTCTGTGGAATCACCTTTTGGGACTGATTAAGAAAATGACAGTGCTACTGGTCATGAGGTGGGGTACCTAAAAGCCCATGTTGCAAATTTGGTGAAAGCAATTTCCAAAAATGACTGTTACAAGTGTGCATTTTGCAATTTCTACACATGCACCTAACTTTGCCAATGTTTAATATTTTTACTCCAGATTTTCAACATTGGCATTTTTACACACCTCTTAATTAACAGTACAGCAGTCATTTTTCACATCCTGCTCAAAACATGTTTTCACACCTGTGGCATAGAACACCATGGTTGCTCTGTGAAATTGCCTTTTGGGACAAGTGAAAGAAATGACAGTGGCACTCTTCATGAGGTGGGGTTCTAAAAAGGCCATGTTGAAAATTTGATGAAACAACTCAAAAAAATGGCCAAGTTACACCCAGTTGTTAAAATGTTTCTATACACATGTGTAACTTTGGTCATTTGGCAGCTCATCACAGCTGTATTAACTCTGGCTAGAACTTGTTTACACAGGTTAGCTTTGATTTCCATGTGTGGCTGGTAGTTTGGCATGTGATATGGATGTAGTATTGATGGGGGGCAGTTTCTTGTTTGCAGGGGCTGTTGTTGGAGAGGCTGTTAGGGCTGCAATGTGGGAGGTTAGTAGCTTGTTGTTGCATTTGTTATTCAGGTGGTTGCAACACGTAAATACTTCTGTAGTAACAGATATATATTTTGCTCACACTTGTAATAGAATGTTGATTATAATTTTATAGAATGTTGTAATTACTTAATGTTTGTCAATTACCATCAGCTATGGATGGTTTTGGTGTCATACATGCTAACCGGCTACTATCATGTATGGAGAAATAAATTATGTATTTTTCAATAGGGACATGGGCCCAACCATGTAATATATATACATACATATAAAGATTACATGGTTGGCCCTTGTCCATATATATATATATATATATATATATATATATATATGCAATGGGGTGGACATCTATTCAGTGTGATAAATGCATTTATCTGAGTCACTGTATGTAAAAATACAATAATTACCAGCTCTGCCTTTTTCCCATAGGGAAACCGTGGCGTAATTTGCCGTTATAAAGGAGCATTTATAACGGCAGACACGCGCACGATTTCCCTTCCTCTGCGCATGCTCAAGCAGCAGCGCTACCAGCCAAAAGCACTCCTCGCTTCCATGTTACCGAAACCGAACCGCCAGAACAACTCGGAGGTAAGTCCTCTTCTTTTCTCCCCCGTTATACCCTGCACAGAAAGACCTGAAGAAATGGGGGGGGGGAAACAATTTAAAATACAAAAATCTCGGCACCGGAGTAAAAGGACCAACCTTGGCATACACTGGCAGGATACACAGACCTCTTTATTTTATATAATTGCTGAGGCAAAAAAGGCAAACCCAGCAATTATATAAAATAAAAAATGGGTCAGGGTATCAAACTCGATTTTACACATACCTTCATTGTGGGATGCTTTTCACAAACCCCTTGGAGTTTATGTAGCATCCCACAACTCAGGTGTGTGTAAAATCTCGTTACACACCACGACCCATACTTTATTCTATATTTTATATGTACAGTGACCATTTATACACATACTTACTATGTCACAAATCTCTTTAGAATTAATTTAGAATGTTCAACCTCAGAAGCAGTACTAATCATATTCAAATGGGAATAACTTTAAAATGAAAAAAGATAGCATGGTACTGTAAGCATGAAAATTGTTCAGCACAAAAGTATTTACAAAATGAGTGATATTTCATATATAGATACCGTATATATATATTTTACAATTAGTAAAAAAAGCAGAAGAAAATGTAATTTTTTGTTCACTTTTTTGACAAACAAGTGTGAATAACTCTAAAACAAAAATGATAGCATGGTACTGTGAGCACGAAAAATGTTCAGCACAAAAATATCTACAGAATGAGTGGTGTCTCATTTATAGATACATTTTATTTTTTTTTATAATTAGCAAAAAACAGCTTGAAATTAAATTTTCTTTTCCCTTTCTGACAAAGAAATGTGAATAACTTTAAAATGAAAAAAAAGGTAATGTAGTACTGTGAGCATGACATTTGTTCAGCAAGAAGTTTTCTACAAAATGAGTGGTGTTTCATTTAATAGCAACCACTATGCTAGGCAGACATACTCTAGGAAAGTTAACCAAAACTCCCAGAAATTATCATTTAAAATAAAGATAAACAGTCAAAACCAAATGTTCCTGCACTGATAGAAAGCATCCCTATTGCATAAATGAAATATACAATGGTGAGCTGTCAGATAAATGATTTATCTACACTTGTGCTGTTTGATCTTGGACACCTCACTCATGGCTTATGCCACTCATGAGGTTACCCAAGGTCAAAAAGTACTTGGGTAGATAAATCATTTATCTGACAGCTCATCATTGTGTATCCTTTATATATATAGTATATATATATATATATATATATATATATATATATATATATATATATATATATATATTTGAGCGGATACTTGAATGGGCATGAGTGTGATATGCAAAATATTTTCACTCCTCCAGAGTGACCTCTGAATACTCATGAGTGGCAAAGCTGTACTGGACTGAACATATTTCCCATATCACATGAGTGCACATCATGTATCCTATTTATACAATGGGGCTTCATTGTTGCAAAAAGGTATCTGGGGGTGTAATAAATGGCATTTATTTTAACTCTGCTGATGTCATCAGGATTTATTTCACTGCAGTGAAAATAACTTGTTTTATCTCAATGGAATATGTCTCACCCCATTGTGTATAAAATTTATATATATATACACACACACATATACACATGTATATATATATATATATATATATATATATATATATAGTGATACAGTAGCACCACTATAGTTAGGGTTGAACAATGTTTTCTATGTTAGACGTGAAATTTTGCACTTGGCTATCTTCAAGACTTTTCAATGGATTTGCACAAAATTGTGCATGCGTGGTCTTGTGTGGTACTGTAGATCTCTAGATGTAGTAAGTTTTATTCTTGTCTGATATGCAGTTTCTGAGATCTCTGTAGTGAAAAAAGTAAATTCATCATTTTTTTGCCATTGATTTGAATGGGATTTCTTTGAATTTGGCTACAGCCCAAACAGTTTAGAAATTTGGTCAGACATTTTCAGGGTAGAAGAGGGCTGAGCTACAGAACAGCTTTTTACTGGTGAAAAAATATTAATATTTTCCAAAGTTATTTCATTTAAATTTTTTATAAATTGGTTCTGAGCATGCTCAGTAAGCACTTCAAGATAGCTGTATGAATGAAAGGAAATAACCTTCTTTTATTTCTGAAGTCATCCTTTTTTGTGAGTGGAAAGTTCTTTTTGTTTTGCTGCCATCTTACTTTCCAGTTTTTACTAAATAATCAAATTTGAAACCAAGAAAAATCACATTCTGGGGAGTGACCAGTACATCTTCCTTGATTATAGGGACTCCCTTAGCTGGATTCTGTACTTCACTGTATAAGAAATGCTCTCAAAATGTCTGTTTATTTAAGATTAAAAATTGTTTTATGCATCATGTGATACAAAAATATATACTGTTTTCATATCATAAGAAATGAAGAAAGATCAAACTTAATCACTTAAGAGAAGGAAAGGGGCAGTACTGATTTGAATAATTGTTCAATATTGTCTTAAGAGCATGCAAGGCTCAACATTTATTTTTCACCAACTTAAAATGCTCCAGAAATTGTAGGCTGCAGATAGGAGTTTAGAAGAATCTGCCTTTTTGGTGAAAGCAAGTGCTTCATACCCAAGTCAGCAAAACATGTCACATAAGTTAGTGTGTTCCCATTCCCCTCTCATTTGCTAGGTTGTTGCAGTTATTTCTATTTACATGAAATGCATGATTGTTGACAAGATCTAAACTTTTTTTTTCAAAGAAATTATCTTTACTACACCCCCTCAACAGGTCTCCACAGGATAAAACAGGACACAGTATCCTAGAGCAGACAGCACCACATAGACAAGCAGTCACACACATAATCTGTGAACTGAAGTAATCCAAGGATGGGACCAATGTGGAAAGTGTCACTGAAAGGCTGAGTAGCAGCAGCAGGTGGAGTGGAGGGAGTTCACTTTAGCCTGAAAGGAACCAGTCTTGGAAGAAGGGAGAAAGAATCTAGGGGAGCCCGGTACAGCACTGCTCTCTTCATGGAAAAGAGAGGAAGGCTCATGGAAGATCTCTCACTCTTTTTCCTCAATCCCAAACAAATAAGATTCTCTATGTCTTTCCTCTATCTCTCTCTGTATCTCACACACTCTCTCTTTGCCCAATGAAGTAACAATCAGTTTCATTCTTGAGAAAAGGGGGCAGGATCTAAGACAGGAGAATTTTAATAAAACAAACAGCAGACTTGGCTTGGTACTGCATCTGCTGGGAAACCAGCAGAGGAGGAATTACTAAAACACAGGATTGCTAAGGAATTGTGAATATGAAACAAGCTTGTGTAAGTGTGTTTAACAGCACACTTGACCCGCTGCTTCATTGTCTCTCAATCAAGTGGCAACATCCATTGTGGTTGTCTCAATCCAGATTTGACTAGGTGACCCTTGTCTCAAAGAGTTATGCTACCTCTCCTCCAAAAGGACAAGGAAGCATTAAATTGCCATCCTAGTGGGATTGTATAGTCTTTATGTGCCATCACAGGCAGTCCATGAGCAGTTTTAACTGACTGCTTTTTCAGAAATGAATATCAAGTGGTCAAGTTAAACTTGAGACATATCTGCTTATAATGTATATAAAATACAAGATGTAGGCTCCTTCAGGAAATGTATATGTAACACACACACACAGCACACAGCAAACAGCAACTCCACTGCAGAGAAACAAGGTTACAATTAGTCAAGTCACATTTAAATGTTTTTGATTTATCTTGTATTAAAATTATCATATTTGTTCTGAAAAGTGTCAAAAGCAACATTATACAATGATAAGACCTTTAATAAAGCTAAAACTAGAAAATACACTTCTCCTGTGTTTTGTCAGTCTGGGACAAAAAGGCAGAAAGAGACCTAATCAGACAAATGGGCATATGAGTCACTGGAACAAAACATGCTTGCTTAACAAAGAAAAGGTAACTTAAATCTGATAAGGACATGACTGAAATAATGTGGGTCAAAAAGAAAATCAGAAAAAGTGCACTGAGCTGGCAAGGTAACTGACAAGCAGAGATACTGCAACTGATTTCAAAGATTTGTAGGCAATAGGTTTGACTGCTCAAAGGCTGCAAAGAGGCAATGTGTGCAACAGCTGCATTCCCATACCGTTCATTCCCCTTCTCTCCATCTGTTCGACTCTTACCATATGCTGACCTAGTTACACCTGCAGATCTGAGGCTCAATGACCAACAAATTTTGTAAACGGAACAACTTAATCAACTCCCTGTGTGTGGTGGTGGGGGAGTGGGACATTATTTTACTCTGAAAGTTATGGATGACTGCTTCAGTTTGTGCAGCTGAAATTGGTACAGATTACAAATCATGAATGGTTAAGGAACTTGCAATAAGCAGTCTCAGGCAGAAAGAAAACAGTACACACAGACTGAACATATCCACTTGCTATGTGTTCTTAGTTTCTCTTATTATCCCTCCAAAGTGCAGGATGGACCATCATGTAACTGATCTCCACCATCCATATAACCTTTGAACAAGCAGTACTGTACTCACTGTCTCCTTGTAAGACACAGTATTGAAATACATCATCGAAAGCTGATCTTTCCCCAAACAACCACTGAAGATGATATTAATAAACTGCAGCATAGTATACAAACAGCAAGAATTAACTTGACCCATACTATAATTTTCCTGTAACTTCCAAGCTGAAGACATTTGAGCTTCCATGCATTATTTAGCAACAGATAAGAACCTATTATCAGGGATGCTACTAGTAAGTATGCATGCCAAAAAAACAACACATTATTAGACATCATAGAAAATAAAGTAAAGACTCAAGATTTGACATCCCTCAGGATGGACCCCACTTGTTAATAAAAAATGACTCAAGTTGCGTCTAAAAATAATGCAAGTTGAGTCAAGTGAAGCAGGCTGAGTCAGAAAATGAAGCAAGTTAAGTCAAAAAACTGAAGCAAGTTGAGTCAAAAAATTATGCAACTTAAGTAAAAAAATGAAGAAATTTGAGTCACAAAATGATGCAGGTTGAGTAAAAAAATTAAGCAAGTTGAGTCAACAAGGTGCATGGAGCAAAAGTGATGCAAGCTGCATGCATCCTCAGTATAGTGTTCAGAAGCTCATTATACCCTGCACTCCCACAGATGCCATTTTTCAAATCCTGGCCAAAGTGCATTTTCATACCTGTGGCATGCAATGATGCTGCAGTGGCCCAAAATCACATTTTGGAGGGGATTTGGAAGTTTTCTGTACCGGGATCATGAGGCAGGGTAATAAGAAGGCTATGGTGACAATTTGGATGCAATTTTATACAGATCTATGGAGGAATGAGAGCGCAGGGTCCAGAGAGCCCTGCGCTCACACGGGTAAATAAGAATACAATTACACTATCTCAAAAATTATGGATGAATGTGAGCACAGGGCCCACAGCTTTAGGTGGACTAAGAATGCATGGATGTTTCAAAGTCATGATTACTACTGCAGTGAAATTTTTTCCATAGTTGCTATGGTTACTGAGATATTGCCAAATAAGTGTTACAAGGGTTCCTTTTCAGTAATATGGGGCTGCTGTATGGCTTTGTATTTATGTGTAAGTGGGAGTACAGGGCCCTCTGGGCCCTGTGCTCCCACTTACGCATACCATTACACAATTAAAGGGTGGTGTGAAGGGAACGCAGGGCCTGGAGCCCCTATGCTACCACAAACACATGCCAGTTACTTGTTACATTACCATTGTGAGAATTTGGCCTGATGACCACATAGCTAGTGGTGGGTGAAGTGGGCGCAATCCTCTCCATGAAGTGATTCATGGAGCAAAGGTGGATTCACAGAGTGCTCTGCAATGCGAAGCAGAGTACTTCACGTTATAATGAGGAACACGAAGTGCATTGAAAACAGCTACTTTGCATTACTCCGCCTCCACTGGTCACTTCTCTTTCAATTTTTAAGATGAGGTACATTGGTGGCAGCTCACTTTTCCTCACTTCGCCTTGTTTTTGAGCTCTGAAGGAGGATTTTGCAGTGATTCATGGGAGTTCAGGTCACATGGGCTCTATATTGATCTGCACAGCCTCAGTTCGAGGTAGTATGAGTAGGAAGGAGTAGGAGACAGTGTGCTCGAATAGCTGTCTGTAGGAATCTTTTAAAAGCTGTTCAAAAAGCATTTTTGCTTTTTTGGGAGGGATCCAACTGTAGTTCATCGATTGTAGGAAACCCTTCTGTGCTCACATCATTGAGCGTTTTTGTTTGTGTGTGGATTTTGAATGTAAATTTACAACACTGAGTGTGTGGTGAAAGACAGTGAAGTGTGCTGTGTGGGGGAGGGGTGTATCTGTGTGTAGGTAGATTTTTTTTTAAATTTCTTTATTGTGCTTTTCTTCCATTGATCGTAAGACAGACATACACATACCCAGGATAATCCGGGGTCCACGCCCCAAAACTGAGCGTGGTCACTGTGTACATCCTATAACTATGTACATACACAGCTGCATGCACACCCTTTAGCATCTTGTTCAAATCTACATTTGTACTGTATTATCTAAAACAACCCCTATCAGGGAAATATGTTCATACATCAAGTCTGGATCCCAAGATGTCCTTGTAGCTATAGGGCCCTATGTCACTTATGGGGTCCTCAGGGTACTATACTGCAGTCGTGTCCCAAGGGACAAGAGAGAGCCCCCCCTACCACAATCTGACAGACTCTGTGGCATCTAGTAATAGATCCAACATAAAAGCTCATGATCTGGGCTTATTTCATACCATAAACAAACAGAGACTTAATAATCCCCCTATTACGAAGACATCATACCCATAACAGCATATTATTGATTACGTACTTTCTGACACACAGACCCTTGACTGGGGTATTTTATATTGCAAAGTGTATATTGCCTCTAAGGTCCTCCATTTTTTATCTTAGGTTACTTTTCGTCCATCCCGAAGCATTTGTCTTTTAAGTCTAGTCAACGTTAACATTAGATCACCCACCCAATGGTCATATGTGTATACCAAATCGCTTTTCCAGTTTCTTAAGACAAATGTTTTAACCAGGAATGACATCAAAGCAATATGTTCTTTAATAGTCGCATTGGGATGTTTGCCATGTCCCCCAGCACACAAATCTTGGGTGTAATGAATTCATTATAATTCATCAGTGGGTCCATATTGTGTTTAATTTGCTCCCAAATGGGGAAACTTTAGAACAATACCATAGTACATGGAGCAAATCCCCTGGGGTTGCATCACACCTAAAACAGAGGTCTGTCTGTCTGAGGCCTCTAGCACATAGCTTAGTAGGGGTATAGTATATATTAGAAGCTATAAAAAACTGCATGATCCTGTGTTTAAGCGTAGGAATATATCTACTACTCCTCCATATTTCCTCCCAATCAGGTCTCTGAGGGGCAAAGTCTTCTTGTTTTTCCCAGTATGAGATCTTAACAATGGATCCCCCACTTAGAAAATCTAGTAGTAATTTATAGATCTTAGACAAGGGGTTTCTAGCACAGTTTATCTCCTTAAGAGCTTTCCATGTAAGCACATTATCCTGCAGACTATCTCTCCTCTCCTCTCTTCCATTTTTCGCATCAAGTTAGTGAGTTGTAATTTCTTAAAGAAGTTCAGGTTCTTACAGTGGTCCGGGAGGACCACACTATCTCCTCTTATAAAGTCTGCCCATGTTAAATTAAGTAAGTGAGTAGCCCACTGTCTTTTGATTATTTGCCTTCCAATAAGCATATTTGGGTTGCCCCAAAGGGGCTGGTCCCTAGAAGCTTTTTGAGAGTTTCTCTGATGGGGGGACAAGATTGTCCACCAGGCTAGCATTGCTTTATATATATATATATATATATTTTTTTTATTTTTAGCTTTTGTTGACCGGGTAAGTGCACTAGACAAATCCTGCCTATTTTCAGGCACGACCCGGGGGAGGGGGATACAGATGGATGCCAACTGACTTTGAACCAGATTAAGCTGTTGGTGGTATTTTATATAATGAATGAGGGAAATTTGGCCAGGACACCGGGGAACTTCCCCTATTCTTTTCAATAAGTGCCATGGGATCTTTAACATCCACCTGAACTACCACCAATCCAGGCAGATGGGACCTCGGTTTAACATCTCATCCGAAAGACGGATATTGGAGTTCATGCTCCACCATCCAGTATCTCTCCTAGGTTAAAAAACAGTACCGCCTCTGGGGAAAGTCCCATATCTGAAAGGGTTTGCTTCTCAAACTGGAGCCAGGTTGGAATATAGTCATCCTCGTTCACCGGCTTACACCACCGACTCATTAACCCAAGCTGCCCAGCTACATAGTAAACTTGTAAGTCCTGGGTTTTAAGGCCACCCTTGTTATAGCGTAGTCTTAACACATTATATTTTCTTCTAGGAGGTTTAGCATTCCACAAAAAGTTAGAGATTAGTTTTTGTATTTTAGTAAACCAACACTTAGGGATAATATAAGGAGACAAATATATTGGATACAGGAGCCTAGGTAATAGATTCATTTTAACCAAGCTCAGTTTAGCTGCCCAATTTAAAGGGAGTTTATTCCACCTAGTTAAGTCCATTGTAATTGTAGATATCAGCCCTCCCAAATTTGCTTCAAGGCCTTCAGTCTCGTTAGGTGTGATCCAAATGCCAAGATATTTGAGCTTACTAGGGGACCACTTTACTTGAAGTGGTTCAAAGTCAGCTTTGTAAGTAAATGTGGTAAGTGGGAGAACCTGCGTCTTACTCAGATTTAACTTATAGTTTGATACCCTAGAAAACCTTTCCACTATATTCAGAATCCGTTTGAAGCTCTCTTCCGGGTCTTTAAGGTGCAGCAAAATATCATCAGCAAATACAGAAAATTTCATTTATATCCCCCCAATAACAATCCCCTGTACCACTGGATCATTTTGAATCACCCTTAATAAAGGTTTCAAGTATATATTAAATAGTATTGGTGAGAGAGGGCATCCCTGCCTGGTGCCATTGTCTAAACCAATTTCCTTTGATAAATAGCTATTACATAATATTCTAGCCATAGGGGCAGCATACAGATTTTTTATACCGTTTATAAGACTTTCCGGAAAACCCATGCAAGCCATGGTGGCAAATAAGAAGTTGTGAGAGACCCTATCAAAGGCCTTCTTGGCATCCAGCTCAATTACTGCCATAGGCAATTTAGAGGTAGAAGCCCTATGTAATATATGATGGAGTTTCCTGAGTGCATCATGTGCTCATCTACCTAGCATAAACCCCAGCTGCTCTTGGTTGATTAAGCTAGGGGCGACTCTCAAAATTCTATTGGCTAGTAGCTTTGTCAACAACTTCAAGTCCTGGTTCATCAGGGCAATTGGTCTATAGCTCTCAGGGAGTTCCTTGGGTTTCTCTGATTTTGGGATGAGTGTTATATAAGCCTGATAGAGCTGTTGATGTGGAACCCATCATGCATTATATTTGTAAATAAGTCTTTCAATAAAGGCAATCTAACTGTAGCATGCGACTTATAGAATTGGGCTGTTAGGCCATCGGGTCCCGGTGATTTCCCATCCGGAAATGACTTGATCACCTCTAGTATTTCGGATTCCGAGATAGGGGCCACCAGCCACTGAGCTTGCTCCTGGTCCAGTCTCGGAAGAGCTAAATTTTCCAAGAACTCTTTAATGTCCCCTTCACTAGCCAAGACCCCACCTTGATAAATTCCCTCACAATAGGCTGCAAAGGTATCAGCCATTCTCTGGGGTTCTGTTATTATTTCTCCCTGGTATTTTATTAGGGGAATTACCCTAGCCGCCTCCCATTCTTTTATTCTATTGGCTAGAAGCCTTCCTGGAGCATCCCCCTGTAATACATAATTTGCCTGTACCCTTTCCGCCCACCACTCCATCTTGTCATAGAGTATATTTGCCAGCTCCTCTCTAAGTTCCTTAAGCTCTAAGTTCCTTTCTTCTGTAGTGCCCTCTAAAGGTTCCAATGAGCTTATAGCGCCTAAAATAAACTCCTCCCTTGCCCTTCTCATATGAGCTCTCCTAGCTATAATCCTCTGGGCCATGCCCGAATATAACACTTTACATGTAGGCCACTTTAGTCTGCTATCTGAGAGCGTGGGAAGTTGAATCTGGATAATTTCCTCCAATGCCTGCTCTGATTTGGCTAACATATTTTTGTCCAATAATAAGGAATCATCAAACCTCCATCAGTACAGTTTCATTGGAAGAGATTCTATCACCCAGTTTAATTGAACTGGAGAGTGATCTGATAGAACCCTCGTGTGGGTAACCACTTCCCTTAATCCCTGAATTGCTTCCTTGTTAACCAAAAAGAAGTCAATTCTTGAGTGGGTTTTGTGTGCCCCAGAATAGAATGTCATAACATGTCCCCCTTTACTACAGATTGCAATGGGATCAACCAGTGCCACCACTTCCAGAAGCTTAGTCAAAGCTGTCTGTGCCATAGAAGGTGGATGATAAGATGGAGTTTTTTTGTCCACCCTATTATTGAGACAAATATTCTAATCCCCTGCAAGGATCAGAGGGTGAGTTGGAAGCAGAGCTAGGTCAACTTCTATCGATGCAAAAAAATCAGGTTTAGGTGGTGTAGGAGCATAAATCGAGGCAATCGTTAGTGCTTTACCCATAATGGCACCAGTAACATAAATCCCTCTGCAGTCTTCTCTAGTTTTAGCCTGTGTAACTGTGAATGGGCAATCCTGCCCAATCAGGACTGCAACTCCCCCTGAGGCCTTAGCATTTCCATCTCCTAGAACCTGTCCTACCCACTGTTTTTTGAGAAGACCCAGCTCCTCCTTAAGCAAATGAGCCTCTTGCAAAGCAGCAATCTGGGCTCCCAACTGGTTGATGTACTTTAGTATCACCATCCTTTTCCTCCACCCTCTGAGGCCTTTAACATTCCAAGTGATAATTTTAATGTTAATCATGCAGTTTTTTTATTACCCCCAACTTCCATACCCACAGAGTCTGCCAGAATGCAAATAAAGAACTTTGAGCTCTCTCCTTTCCCTTTTCCCATAAGCCCACCCCCCCCATTCAGCCCCCGATCCTTGGATCGTCCTCCTATTTCTGTTGGATACTTGACTGAGCTATCTGGTGAGCAAGCTCCCGGACCCTCTGAAGTCCTCCTATTATCCATGTATCTGGTTACCTTCTCATGTGAAAAACAGCTATAACTTTTCGTTCACCCCCTACAGGTTGCTCATACAAATTAAATGTCATTTACCTTATTGAATAGGGTTAAAGAGAACTATACTAGCTTCTTAAACTAGGACAAATACCATTCACCCTACAAAGCTAAGAGATAATATAGCAACCTCATTAAAGTCGTAGATTCATGCCTCGATGGGGCCCTGGACTTATAATCTAAACTCTTTAAATCTCAAGTTAACTTCAAAAACATATTGTAAACCCACGATTCCACTTAAGGTACATTGGACCTGGGCCATAAGATCTCAGTTCTGGAAAAAAAGGGGGGGAGGGGAAGAGGGAGAATGGGGAGGATCGGTAAGAAGGGGTGGGAAAGAGAGAGAGCAAAGGGAAGCAGTCTCATTCTTTCAGCCTTTTTATTTTCGTCTTCATTCTTCTCAACCTTTTAGTCTTCCTCTCTTCCTCTGTCCCTCCTATCTCATTTTCTTCCTCCGAACTTAATTATTTAATTGGATACTTCGTTATTGCCCACCTATCTATTATGTATCTAAAACCTCTTGGGGAACCATCCACAATAGTGTCTTTCTGCGAGTCTTATTCAGGTTTTGGAGTTAAACAAGTCAGGGAGTTCCAGTCTCAGTCCCTCGGCCGCCTCCTTTGCTGTTAAGTATCTTCGATTGCCAGCTTGTAGTTTCACAACCAGAGTGGCAGGATGCTGAATTCTAAACTTCACACCCACCAAATAAAGCTTTTTCTTAATATCCCCGTATTCCTTCTGTTTCTCTCGAATTGCTGAACTTTGGTCCTGAAACAGTAACAGAGGCGCCCCATTCCACTGCAGATTTCTGAGAGCTCTGGCGTTACTTAAAACATATGTCTTTTCCTTGAAATTTAGAAAGCGCATGATGATAACCCTTGGCCTGGCCCCTGGTGGAGGCATCTCTCTAAGAGAGTGGTGGGCTCTTTCCAAGTTGTAGGAATCGCCATATGGTGTGGGGCCTAGAAGTTTCAACAGCATCTCCTGAGTGAAAGTAATGCAGTCTGCTCCCCCAGTTCACTCCGGTAGCCCACAAGATTAGATTGTTCCTTGACTTCTGGATTCCTGGTCCTCGAACCGATCCTCCAATTTTAACTTGCCTGCAGGCGTTATCAGATCCTGCTCCTGAGTATGAGTTTTACGCTCCTGCTAGGCCACACGCGCTTCCACGTCCCCCATTCTTTGGGCCAGAGCTTGTAGGGTGGGTTTAACCGACGAGAAATCAGCAACTAATCCTCGAAGCAAAGTTTTAATCTCCTCAATATCTTCTGGTGCTGTCTATGCTCCTCCTGTAGTATCAATGTTGGGCTCTGTGTCTTCCGGCACCGGGGATGGGGGTTTCGGGTGTTTTGTTGCCGGCGCTCTAGCCTCAAGGACCTCCGGTACTTCGAACTCCATCTCGAGCGCCGCGTCAGGCCTTGTGAGACACTACAGTAGCGTAGGTGGAAGGTTAGGATTGCTAGAGAAGAAGGGAGATTTTGATTTATTTCTTCTTTTCAGAGGTAAGAGAAACTTCTAAAAGGTTGTTCTATCCCGCTCAGCTGTCGCCACCGAATTTAGGGTAATTTTATGCAGCAATTAAGACGATAGGGCCCGGGAGCTCCGCTCAGTGCTGCCTTCCCTGATCAGCTCATCACGTGATCTCCGTGTGTAGGTAGATTTAAGTTGGAGCACTAGTAATTTCTTTGTGTTTTGGTAATATTTTTGTTATGTAACTGACTGTGTTACTGTACGCATAGTAAAATTGTCAGTAATAGTACAAATTTTCTTGCTGCTTGTTGTGTGAACGTGGTGCAGCATTTCATAAGGTCAGGTTGTTTAAATTACAAATTTACATTATGTGGCACTGAGTACACTGAACTTTCGCATTTACATCGCATTCTCGTTCAGCACTGTACACAAGTGCTCTGTGTTGTGTGTGCAGTGTTGCGTGCATCAAATATAATACACCTTTTAAAATTTGTGACACAGATCAGTGTAAAAATTGCAACTAAAGCGCAGCAGTGTGAACCTGCTATCCACTGCAGCTGTCTGATTTTGTACTGCAATCGTGTTCTCTGTTCTTGAGTGTTGCTGGCTTTTGTCGTAAAATCAGCACTGTCTGTATTCAGTGCCCTCCATGTTGAAAAGGTATTTTTACCAGACTGGATTGTTTTTGTAACCCCATCAGCACCACTGGTTACTGAAGTTGTTTTCATTCTGTGCCAGTGTCACAACACAGTAGACTCTTATCTGTTGCTGAAGCCACAGTTGTTTATTTTGCTTCACATCCAGCTAGCAATAGTAGTGAGTAGCGACCCTTCAGTCAGAAAGTGAACATATCAAAATCTGAATTTGGTAATAATATTTGTGGTTGATCCCCCAAAATGCCTGCAAAGAGATGTGCAATTAAAGCTGTTTCTGGCCATGGCAATGTTGGCAGTAAAAGGGTCTGTGGGTGTGGTAGTAGTATGCGGACGGAGAAGTGAATTGCTGATGTGAGGGAAGGTATTTCTCCTGCAATGTTTATTTAGAGCCCAATCAGTAGCTTCACTGATAGTTGGAGGAGATGATGTTTTCCCAGCCGGTTGTGTTAGTGTTACTGGTGTTAGTGGTGGTGGAGGTAGTATTAGCATTGTTGCATCAAGTTCTAATTCCGACCAGTGTACCGTATCAAACATATTGAGTGTGAAGCTGTGCAAGTGAGTGATAGCATAGATGATGTCATAGTTCCCAATAACATCCCATTAACTGAACCTGATTCTGATGATCATGTCAACGATAGCATACAATGTGATATTCCATCCACCGTGGCATGTAACGTCACTCATTTTCCATGCAACAGTGATTCACAGTATGGTGAAAAAATATCAGGTGATGGTGGTGTAGATGCTGATGATGAATGTGATGATGATGATATTGCTGTTGTTGCAACATGCAGTCCACATGTTAGCATCCAAGCAGAAGATGTGGATGTGTGTGACAGTGACGCTGATGAATATGATGATGATTTAATTGACCCCAGTTGGGAACCGGAGAAAAAGAAATTAAAAGTGGCTGTGTCTGAAATTTCTGAATCTGTTTGCAGGAATCCCCCCCTGTAAAAACTTGTGATTTACCGGTTTTAGTGGGATGATGATGATGACCCAATATTCAATATGATAGGTAGTCGTGGTGGTCAGTTGCAGTCCAGGTGTGCAGTGCCCGAAACATCATGTGCCCCCCCCACCTTAAGTGCTTAAAATAACAGACTTAAATAAGCTACATCATCATGGACATGTTAAAAACAGAGCATCACAGTCCCTTATTTGGGATTTTTTTGTTCAAGATGCAAATAATGATTCAGTTGCAATCTGCCAGGTTTGCCATGTGCATGTGAGACGAGGTAAAAAGGGGAGCCATCTTGGGACAGGAGGACAGCATATGCATCTTAAGAATTGGCACTTGGCTCTGTGGACCCAGCACAAGCTGGCAGCTAATACCAGACTTGGGCGTTCACCCATATCACCGGTGGCAACCATAGCCAGCATGTTATCCCCTTCCATGACTGTTAAGCCCAGTAGGAATTTAAACGTATGCAGTAGTGCAGTAATAAGAGCAGAGGATTACTACAGGCATGATGAGGTGGAGGACCATAATGACTTTGAAATGTTGTCCAGTGCTGGTGAGAGTAGCAGTTTTTGTGGAGGTGGTGGTGGTGGTGGTGAATGCAGTATGTCTAGTGAAAGTGGTACATCAACCCCAGTTGGCAAATCCGGAAAAATAACATCATTTCTGGGTTTACCATCATCATCTGTGCAACCGTCTTCATCAAATGTCCACACTCCACTCCCTGCCAATGCCATTCATCACAGAGCACAACCATTTGTGACCAACAACACACACCCTGTAAAACGTTTAAGTCAGCCCACGTTACAGAGTGTTTTTGCGCATAAGCTGAAGTACCCCCCCAATCATACAGTGACACATGAACTTAATACTGCTGTAGCGGAAATGCTGGCAATCAATCTTTTGCCCTTCTCCTTTATGGAGAATTCAGGGTTCCGGTGGTTTGCTGCCCATGCCTGTCCAAAATGGAAAGTCCCATCCAGGACATACTTTTCTACCCGTGCTGTTCCCGAGTTGTTCTGCACTGTCTCAGACTCAGTAAGACATGCCCTTCATCATTCCTCCTCTCTATTCATCTATTTAAGTATGGATATGTGGACAAGTGGCAAAACAGTGGGGACTTCATATCTGTATATAACTGCACACTGGGCGCAGGTGCCGGGGGTTGTTTGTGATGCTGGTAGTGTGAATAATCAGTGCAGGAAGGTGGATTGTCACTGTAGCAATCTTTCTGGAATTCACCAGCAAGCAACAATTGCTATGCACAGTGTGACCTGTTCACACACTGGTGAGAACATGTTAGAAATGGTACTGACTAAAATTGACAGATGGCTAAACCCTCTGTTCCTGAGAGCTGGTTTCATAGCAAGTGACAATGGGTCAAATGTGGTGAAATGCATCACAAATGGTGTTTTTTTCATGTTCCATGCATGGCCCACTGTTTAAATCTTGTAGTTCAGGAGTTTCTGCAGCACCCTGAGATAAAGGAAATGCTGACCATTGCACGATGTATCTGCTCTCACTTTTCAAGATCTGGAAAGGCCCGTGACCAACTGCAGCAGTTGCAGATACAAAACAGCCTGCCTCAGCACCGCTTGAAGCTGGAAGTTGTCACCTGATGGAACTCCATGTTATACATGGCAGCGGAGTTGTATGAATAATACAAAGCCATCACAGAATATCTTGTTATGCACACTAGCCGTGACAGTTCTGGGGCCTCCATGTCTATGACGACTGAACAGTGGTGCCTCATGGACTCTGTAATAACAATTTTGTAGCCTTTTGAACATGCCACACAGGCAGTGAGTGGCGAGTCTGCCTCCATTAGCCAATCAATTCCACTGCTGCAGTGCTGAGTCAGACATTGGTGAATGTACAGCATAGCCTTGATGTTGCCGGAGATGGTGGTAGCAGTATGTTGCTGCAACACATGCTGACAGTATTCGACCAGAATCGCCACATTGTGAGCATTCAGCGTAGTGACAACTTTGCCATGGCAACAATGCTGAACCCACGATACAAACATGGAATTGCATCAGTACTGGAGGGAGGGCCTGAACAGGTAAAACATATCAGTGGTCAACTGGTTCGCTTGGTTCATGGGGCACAGAAGTCATGTGCCAAGGTTTGCAAACCTCAGCAGCATAATCCAGCTGAAGGTGTAGCTGAAGGACCAGCAAGCATATCATGCAAGGGTAAGGGGATTGTAGTTCCTGGTGGTCTGTCATCCAAAGTGGGTGGCGTCAACTCGCTTTGGGAGGCTTTGTCCCAAGTGGGTATTTGTGACATCACCGATTCCAGGGAACAGGCTGATGCATCAACAATCAGACTTAGTGCGGCACAGAGAATGGTCGAGTCATATTTGTCTGAAAACAGGCATCTGACAATAAGTGAAGATCCTCTTTTGTACTGGAGTGGGAAGGTCAGTGAATGGCCAGAACTGACTGCAGTGGCACTGAAGTACCTCACATGCCCACCCTCCAGAATAAGTGTTGAGAGGGTATTCAGCTCAGCAGGTGCAATAGTCAGGGATCATGAGACAAACCTGTCTCCTGCAAATGTTAGTTTGCTAACATTCATTAAAATGAATGAGAGGCACATACCAGCACAGACTGCAACCTCGGTATTCATACCCCGGCCTAGTCATGGTGATCTTGCTGATGTGGAAATGGAGCATCCTGGTTGCACTGGCAGTTGCTGCCTGAAATGGACCACCACTGACGTAGATGATGACACAATGGAGAAAGAATTTCCCAGTGGTCAGACTTCAGACATCGATGACTGTGAGGGCAGTTTTCTTTATGAGGATGATGATGTGATTATTGTTGGCAGGTTTTAACTGCAGTATTTAAACGGCAGTGTGCCCCCCCACCCCGGATCACCACCACCGGGACTGATGTTATCCAAGTCTGCTGCCACCATGAATTTGTCTGCCCACCCCGGACCACCACCACCAGGGCTGATGTTTACCAAGTCTGCTGCCACCATGAGTCTGTCTGCCCCCCATGGACCACCACCATCACCGGGGCTGATGTTATCTAAGTCTGCTGCCACCATGAGTCTGTCTGCGCACCCTGGACCACCACCACCAGGACTGATGTTTACCAAGTCTGCTGCCACCATGAGTCTGTCTGCCCCCCATGGACCACTACCACCACCGGGACTGATGTTATCTAAGTCTGCTGCCACCATGAGTCTGTCTGCCCACCCTGGACCACCACCACCAGGACTGATGTTTACCAAGTCTGCTGCCACCATGAGTCTGTCTGCCCCCCATGGACCACTACCACCACCGGGACTGATGTTATCTAAGTCTGCTGCCACCATGAGTCTGTCTGCCCACCCTGGACCACCACCACTGGGACTGATGTTATCCAAGTCTGCTGCCACTGTGAGTCTGTCTGCCCCCCATGGACCACCACCACTGGGACTGATGTTATCCAAGTCTGCTGCCACCATGAGTCTGTCTGCCCCCCATGGACCACCACCACCACTGGGACTGACGTTATCCAAGTCTGCTGCCACCATGAGTCTGTCTGCCCACCACGGACCACCAGTCTACCAGTGCACTACCACCACCACCAGCTTCTTAATATTTAAACCATAAAGTGAGTATGTGCACTCATGTTTGTTCTGCTGCCTCACTTCCTTAAGTTGTCTGTTTTGTTTTCTGTAGCTTTTCAGAGCTGCAGTGGCAAAACACATACAGTACACTTATTTTGTTTTTTTACAGGAGAACAAAAATAGGCTCCATCGCTAATATTACTAGTTGGGAAAGATGCTGTAGCTATACTGTACAGATAGAGAGGAAGCAATGTAATGTCCATGTGAAATCCATTCTGGTAAGTATGAAGATTTTATTTCACCCATTTCATTGCTTTGTAAAGACTGCTGCAAATATTGCAAACAACAGGTTGTCTTAGTACTTGACAAGATGTGTCTCTGAAATGTAACATAGTTGACAATAGGGATTGAGATTTAAGAACCAGGGAGGGACACATAACAATGAAGTTGTAACTTTTAAGAAGTCATTCATTTCTTTTTTTAGGAAAATTCGTGATACTTTGTTGTTCTGTCAAAGTGGCCTTATCCATAGAAGTTTGTCAACATGATCGGGCACACCCTTCCCTGACCTGAGCTTGGGCACACATGCGACATGCAGAAGTCATTTCATTCGATGACCATGACCATCATTAAGAACCACACTCCAGAAGAATGCTGATGAAATCTGTGAAGAAATAAAAAAATAAGAAACCATTACAGACAAAACTGAAAATATGATTCCCCCCACCAAAAAAAAGAAATACTTACCTTCATGTGCTTGAGAGTTATCCATTTCCATTTAAGTGCAAAAAATTCTCATTGAGCACTGGACGGTGCACAGCAACAGTTCGGAGATGGAGTCACCTGTGTGTGAGGCAGAACAATAGCATGAATACATGTGCATGTCAAGTTCAACCCCCCTCATCATCACCTACAAAAAACACAACCATATATCTATAGTTATCTATCTATATATATATATATATATATATATATATATATATATATATATATATACACAGTATATATATATCTACTCATCAAGGCTACTATTACTGTACATCCAAAAGGCACCTTTCAATCCAGTTGAGATGATCACTTTTCACTTTCTGCACACAAGGAGGATGCATTTTGGACCGGCAGAAAAAATCTGGGGACTCTATACCACTGTTGTGCGCATGACTGACTGTGCCATAATTCTGGGGGACTTTGTACGTGCTGAAACAGTCTCAGTTCACTGTGTTACCACTTGTCAATTTTCTGGACACATGGAGGATACATTCTGGGCATGCAGAAATAATCTGGGGACTCCATGCCACTGTTGTGCGCCTGACTGAGTGCGCCATAAATTCTGGGGGACTTTGTATGTGCTGAAACAGTCTCATTTCACTGTGTTACCAATTGTCAATTTTCTGGATACATGGAGGATGCATTTCTGGGGCTGCAGAAAAAATCTGGGGACTCTGTGCCACTGTTGTGCGCAAGACTGACTGTGCCATTAAATCTGGGGGACTTTGTACATGCTGAAACAGTCTCATTTCACTGTCTTACCACTTGTCAATTTTCTGGACACATGGAGGATGCATTTCTGGTGCTGCAGGAAAAAATCTGGGGACTCTGTGCCACTGTTGTGCGCATAACTGAGTGCGCCATTAATTCTGGGGGACTTTGTATGTGCTGAAACAGTCTCATTTTACTGTGTTACCACTTGTCAATTTTCTGGATGCAAGACAGATGCCTTTTGTGGATGCAGAAAAATGAGGCACCAAAACAGCACACACACACTAAACACACAGACACTTAACAGAAGGAAGGGGCCCCAGAATACAAAGTGTAATGCATACTGAAGACAACAAAAAAGGGCATAATTACATGCAAGGGTCAGGGATGGTGGAGGAATACATTTTATGGCACAGCAAGGAAGGTGGGGGGGCATGGTGTGAGGAAAGAAAACTAATGTGGGATCCTATGGTGATCCAGCAGCTGTTCCAGCATGGACATAATTTGAAGCTGATGTCCCTCTATGTCATCCAGCCGCTGCTCCACAGCACTCATCCTTTCGCTGTTCTCCTCAACAGCACTCCAGAGAACTGCCAAGTCAGACAGTGTTACATGCACTTCTCTGGTGTCCACTCCTTCAACAGGCTGACCTGCTGGTGGTGGTGGGGGGGGTGCTGGTGGAGCAACAGGTGTTGCTGTGGCCTTCTTCTTCTTAAGGATGCCATGCCCACAATGCACAGTGGCACCCTCTATCACAGAACAGCCAGCAGGTGCAGACATGGTCCGTTCTGTGGCAGCCTGCCACTCCAACTGGTGGTGATTAAGCATATGGGTGTGCTGGCCCCCAGTCCCTGGGTGACTCCCCCAGGGGCCACGGTGCACCTCCACCACACATAGGTGACACTTCAACATACTGCTGTCCACCCCCTACACAGTCAAAAAACTTCCAAACAACAGAGGTGTGGGGAGGACCAGGCACAGGCAGGGGAGGGCCAGATGAACTGGCAGTAGGCTGCTCACACTGCTCAACAGTACTAATGGGATCCACACCTGGGCCTGGGGGAGCAGGTACATCCTGCTCCAAAGGACCTTGTGCTGGACTTGGTGGTGGTGGATGGTGGTGGCTGAACTGCCTCAGAGTCAGGAGATGGTGCTGGTACTGCTTCCGGGGGTTGGACACTCATAAGTTTAGAGCAGTCCAACACAAATGGGCACCCATGATCCCCACACATGTGCACGGTACGACGACGCGTACTACCATGCTCTCCCAGAGCTGTCCCTGCCCCAGACATTCCCTCACCCTGCTCCATCTCACGACACAAGCGCAACACACACAGTCACACACACACAAAGACAAACAACTAAGTAGGTAAGAAAAATAAAATTTACAGAAAGAACAAATTAAATAAAAAACAGTACAGAAAAGAAAAAAAATGTAGCTTTTAAAAAAGCTGTTGGGTTAAGCATCAAATTTTAACTCTCCTCCACTGCAATCAAAACACTCCTCTCTCTAGTACACACTCCTCTCTCTCAGTCTGCACAGGAGAAAGTGAAACTATCTGTGTGACTCACTTCCTTCCTGCCTGGCTAGAGAGCATGTGACTTACAGTACTGTAAGCCATGTGATGTGTGGGGGGCTGTCAAGTCTGAAACACCAAGTAGATCACTTAGAATCATAATGAGGAACACGAAGTCCATTGAAATCAATGACTTCGCCTTACTTCATGTTCTCAATATGCCAACGTGAAGTGGTAATGACAAAGGCAAGTGAGCACTTTGATCGCCTACCTCCCGTATGGGCGCAGCGTAAGTGCCTACTTCACGCACTTCGCCAGTGAATTTTTACTTCAGCTGCATCTCTACCCATAGCACACCCAGACATCTGTTGTTGTGTGGATGGTGGAGGAGTGGGGTTGGGGTGGTAGGGGTGGTAACCCTAACATCACATTTCCATACTTTTGTCGCTGTGCTATCAACCCTAACTGATGCAATAACAACATTTTTTTTTGCAATGAATTTCCCCTTCTTTTTGAGAAAGTTTAATTTAAGTGGTATGTGGTTTTGGGAGCGCAGAGCACTGTAGGCCCCACGGTCCCTTCACACTGCCATGAATATGGAATGTTATCCATTTCTTAGAGTGTACCCTGCCTAATATCCATAGCTGTAGAAACATTGTAATGAACCATCATGTCCCTGTGGGAGTGCATGCCCCCCCACTCCCATTTTTTGCATAATGGTATGCATATGTGGGAGGGCGGGTACTCTGGGCCCAGCGCTCCCTTTTACACATAAGTACAGAGACACACACCACATGCCTAGAGACATGAAAAGGAATCCTTATAACATAAATTTGGCAATATGTCAGTAACCGAAGCAAGTATGGGAAAAATTCCACTGCTGCTGTAATCATGACTTTGAAACCTCCACACATGCTTAGTTAACCGAGTAGCAAAAAAATTCATATCTTGAAAAGTTTTTGAGATATGGGCACTGAAATGCAGTGCAATGTTATGCTATGGTTATTGCACAACTTCAGAGTGCCGTAAGCATGGAACCATTGTAAATTGTTTCACCAAACCAACAAAAGACACATCTGTGGGGCAAGTTCTTGCTACCCTTCAAATTTCAGCCAAAAGGCCTTTTTTTTTTTGCTATGACGTGGCAAAGAAATGCATGGTTTGGGGCTGGGTTTCGGCTGTACTTTCATTAAAGAACTGGTACTGAGGGACTTTTTTGAAAGTTCCCCTATGTCAACCAATGGTACTTTTACAAAACTACCTGGTACTTTCATGAAAGTACCAGTACTTTTGTAAAACTACCTGGTACTTTCAAAAAACTAATTTGCATATGTGGGCCACACTCCCACTTAGAGAGAAGTATGGAGACATATTGCAGGCCTAGAGACATGAAAAGGAACTCTCATAACGCAAATTTGGCAATATCTCAGTAATCGTGGCAAATATGAAAACAATTTCACTGCAGTCATAATCATGACTTGGAAATCACCACATGTGCTTAGTCCACCTAGGTGACTAAGCTGCGAGTAGCGAAAAATCCATATCTTGAACTGTTTTCCAGATACAGGTACTGAAAAATGCCGTGGGTGGAGCAATGTTATCCTATGGGAAATTGTGCATTTTCAGAGAGCCATAGATATGGAATTGGTGTACATTTTTTCACAAAATCAACAAAAGGCACATCAATAGGGCAAGGGATTATCAGACCGCAAATTTCAACCCAAAAGTCCTATCCATTCTTTTGCTATAAAGTGGCAAAGAAACATGGGTGCACATATATTTTTCCCATAGGATAAAATGGGAACTTCAAACTATAATAACTTTTGAATGGATATATATATTTGGGTCTGAAAGTGTCAGGGTAGAAAGAGGTTATCCTACAAAACAATCCAGCATTAGTCTGGTGAAAAAATAATAATGCGTTCAAAAGTTGTAACATTTTGAAATTTCGAGTTCTGAGCATGTTCAGTTTGTGGTGCACATATATTTTTCCCATAGGCTATAATGGGAAACTTTAAATTTGAATAACTTTTGAATGGATTTATATTTTACAACAAACCTTTAAAAGGCACTTTCCTGACCCAGTCTGCATATATCCTTAAAATGTCGGACCAGACGGACAAACCATTCGGCCTGTGGAGATGAGCAAAGAGTTTCACAAAGTTGAGGATTGTTAACTTTTTCACACTCTGCCACTCTATAACTGCAAATCCGACCAGAATGAAACTTTTCAGATCCAGAGATCTATGTTACCACAATGCGCATGCACAATTTCAGACAAATCAGAGTAATTTTATTGATTTGTTATTTAGTTTTTGTTTACCGGGTAGGTGCGCTAGCCATAGCAATGACTATTTTCAGGCGTGACCCGGGAGAATACAAAACAAACTTCTGGAGATAACAGTAAGAGTACATTCTTAGAAATAGTCAAAGTAATGGGTACATACAAGCAGCTGGCAACATTGGTAATACAGTATCTCAGGTAAGTGTAAGCAACACAGACAATCACAAGAAAAATGAAGGCATTATACTAACATGAGGAGGAAATAAATTACATAAAATGCAGTGTCACTTTAAGCAGACAATAACTTTAGAGAGAAAGGAATGGAAAAGTAATTTTTCGATGACCAGAGCAGGTCTGGGAGAAGATTAATGTAAGAGAAGTAAATAGTGGAAGTTGCAGTGGAGAGAAAAGATAGAGGGGTGTGTGGAAGGAAATAGGGTTAGGAAGTGCAAAACAGAAGGGTTATGGGAGTAACCCTGTCGGATTGAGAGAAAGTGCTGAGACAGGAATGTGGTCAAAAATTGAAAGGGGATTTGAGGGGAGTCAATATAAAACCTTGTATCTATGGAGGCTTGAAACAGGAGCAAATACAGCAAGACAAGAGATGGCACAGTGCTTTCTTAAAGGAGGTGTGGGAAGAGGCTTGACAAGTGGTTAGAGGGAGGAAGTTCCAGTACTGGGGGGCCTGACAGGCAAAAGCACTAGAGCCCTTAGTGGTAGCATATTTAGGGATACAGACAGGGGCATTGTCAGCAGAGTGAAGGCCATAGCAAGAGTCTTGGCTTTGGAAGAGTACCACTAGGGGTTTAGGTATCTGAGTCCTAATTATATTGTCAATGATGGAGCTGAAAGAAAAGAGCCTTGATGCCTGAGAAGAAAGCCAGCCAAGGTCAGAGTAGAGGAGGCAGTGGTGTTTCAGCCAATGGGAGGAGGATGCATAGTGGCATATATTATTGTAGATAACATCCCATTTGTGAAGACTTGATTTGCTTGCAGAAATATAGGTAGCTGCCCTATAGTTTAGTGATGGCAGTAGTATCCCACGGGCTATAGCAAGCCTGGCTGATGGTGTGAGGGCATAGCTGGTCCGATAAGCAACTCCAAGTTTTGAGTTTACAGATTTGCAGGTCCTCTGAATATGGAGATCATAGTTTAGTAGTGGATCCAGTGTGACCCCCAGGTACTTAAAAGAGGTAGCAACTTCTACTGAGGTGCCACTAACCGTAGAGACTTTAAACTTGTTGTGTGAGTGTTTGAGTTTAAAATTGGACCCGAAGAGCATAGCTTGGGTCTTTGTTTCATTTAGGACTAGTTTGAGACTAACCAGCCACTGCTGGAGTAGTTGAAAGTTATGGGAGAGCTTCAGATTTATATTCTCAATGCATTTGGTGCTAGAATACAGCACAATGTCATCTGCATATAACAGGGAGCTGGTTTTCATAAGGTTTGAGGTGATGCTGTTTATAAAGATAGAGAAAAGCAAAGGGCCGAGTATGGACCCTGGAGTACTCCAATGTTAGTCGTGGCTTTGTCAGAGAGGGTGGAGTTGTACTTCACAAATTGTGTTCTGTCAGTCAGGTAGCTTTTGAACCAGTTCATAATATTGGGTGAGAAACCTAGTGATTGTAGTGTGGCAATGAGGATGGGATCATCTACTAGGTCAAACGCCTTGGTCATATCAATGAAAATGGCCCCTGTGAGAGAAGCAGAGTCCATGGCGATCACGGCATCGGATGTGAATTTGAGTAGAGCAGTGGTAGAACTGTAGCCCTTGCTGTGCAGAGTTTAAAAGGTCATTTTTCTGGAGGTATTCAATTGTTTGGTTAGCTACAAGCTTTTCAAGGATTTTCCCGAGAACAGACAGGATAGCAATTGGCCTGTAATATGAGGGGTCCTCTGGGTCACCTTTTTTGGAAATAGGGTAATCCTTGCCATCTTTCAGATATCTGGGATGTGACCCTGGCCTAAGGAGAGAGTAAATATTTTGGCTAAGGGAGCAGCTATGATCAGCGCAGCTAGTTTAAGAAGTTTGGATTCAAGATTGTCAGAACCAGCAGCCGTGTGCTCGGAGATATTGTTAAGCAATTTCAAAACATCAAGTCTAGAGACAGATTTAAAGAAAAAGTTTGTACCATTGGTATTTGTTGGATATGCTAAGGTCAGGTTGGAGGGGAAGGTAGAGGTATAGTTAGTTAGATCAGAGAATTTGTCATTGAAAAAGTTGGCAATAGTGCGTAGATTGTTAGAGTGGACTCCATTTAGTACCATTTCAATTGGGGTGGTGAATAAATTTGAGCCAAGGAAGAACTTTATGTGGGACCAGAATTTTCTGGAGTCACCATAGGAGTTTATTAAGAGATCTTTGCAGTAGGAGCTTTTGGCCTGTTTGATCTCCTTTTTGCAGGCATTATGCATGGTCCTGTATGTGATAAGGTCATTAGCTAGGACAGTACATCTGTAACGGAGCCAGCATTTATCTCTTTGGAAAAGTTTCCCCAGTAGATCAGATTTTAGCCATTGGGTTTGCCTGTTTTTCACTCAACGTGTTACTATGTGACAGTGATTGTCCTGTAGTGCTAGGAATTGGGTCAGAAAGAGACCAAGAGCAGTTGGAGTATCACTAGACTGATAGAGAAAGGACCAGTCAACGCTAGCAACATCCCATAAGAATGCCTGAGAGTCAAAATGGGCATAGTTGTGAAAGAAGATGTACCTGGGCTGAGTAGGGTCTAACATCCCTTTACCCCAGATATCGAAAGTGGGGGAGTGGTCAGTTATGGTGTCAGCTAGTACGCCTGAGTAGACTATGTGTTCCAGGTGATTAGTCATTATCCAGTCCAGTAATATACTGGTGTTAGAGTAGGGGATGGTTCTTGTAGGTTCAGAGATCAGTTGGTGCAGGTTTGAACTTTGTAATTTGGATAGGGATAGGGCTTGGGAGCTTCCCAGCCATTTTATGTTTAGGTCTCTGAGTATGAGAACTTCATTTCTTCTGGAGAGGAGTGAGGTTTGATCCATTAGTTCATCCAGGCCTCTTTGTCCACCTTTAGGGGGGGTTGTAAACGCAGATGATATGAAGCAGTTTGGTCCCGAGATTGAGACGGGCATGAAGCGCTTCACAGTGCAGGAGGGGAGACGAGTTTATAATAGAGAGCTGAAAGTGATTTTTACAGTAAATAGCTGTGCCACCACCCCTCTTTGCTGCAGGTTGGTCCTGTCTTAGAAGACTGTAGGATGGGAGGGAGCAAGTAGTGTCAGGGGCGGAGGGTTTGAGCCAAGTTTCAGTTAGACAAATGATTTCTGGCTTCTGTAGGAAGGTCCAGGGTTCTAGTTCAGAAAGATTGTGCTCTAGGCTCCTGATGTTATGGTGAGCAATTTTTAGGCCTTTTGTATTGCTTATTGGGTTAGTTGCAAGGTTAACCGGCCCTGGGTTTAGCTGTATGTCACCAGAGAGCAGAATTGTCATAAGGAGCAGATACCACAGTCTGAGGCACAGGAACGGGTATAGAGTCTGTAAGCGAAGGCGGTGATTTGTGAAGACATGAAAGATAATGTTGAACCATGCCTTACATAGTAGAAAAGTAGTAGAGTCACAGTGCACATTTGGCACCACTAAGAGGTTAGAGAAAAGGAAATCATGGGAAGGATTACCGGAGTAGCTGGGGTCATATTTAATAGTAACAGGTGGAGTAATGGGATAGAGGAGACAAAGCAAACCAGCATCAGGCACTGAGTCATTTTAGTCGGCAGAAAATGATGAGGTGGTATGCCTGAAAAACGTATGTTATGCTTCTGGGAGAAGAGATGGAGATTGTGGGAATAGAGATGGGGACGAGGTTAATATAAACTATCTGTCAGTACCCAGGTTATATAGACATGAAATTCTAGGAAAAACAGATGACCGGGGGAAAAACTGGCAGAGAGGGCAGAGCTACTAGTTCAGTGACTCACAGCTATTTCCTAGCCATCAAAGGAGATCGGTGAGGGAGGTGAGATGTGAGGGCAAAGGCAGGGTGGGGCAGGATTAGGAAGAATGGAAAGTGGCTCACAAAAATAAGTCAATTAAGCACCTTAGACCAGTAGTAAAGTTATTAAAGTGCAAAGATTTGAGTAAAACATGGATGTGGCTGCACAACCCTATTGTTTTATTCTGTACCCATATCAGGTTATTAACTGTTCAAATAAGGTCAGCATTAGGGTTCGCAACCCCAAGGCACACCCCTCACACCTGATGTTGCATGCAGGGTGGAGATGGGCCTTAGGGTTGGAAGCCGGGAGTGATGGTTGGGTGTTGATGTTGGAAGCCGAGGGTGGGGGCAGGGTCTTATGAATGGGAACCCTAATATTGCATTTCCCTACTTTTTACGCCTCAGCCCTAATGGTGCATTAACAATGTTTTTTGCAATGAATTTCATTACTTTTTCAGACAGTGTAATAGTATCCTTATTTTACTGTGTGAGCGCAGGGTCCTTTGGACCCTGCATTCCCATCCATTCATTGAAATAGTGCATCAGAATCCTTGAGAAACTGTAACAGTATCCTTATTTTACAGTGGAAGCCAGGGTCCTTTGGACCCTGCACTACCATCTCTCCATTGAGAAAGTATAACATTATCCTTATGCTACAGTGAGGACCTTGCACTCCCATCCCTCCATTAGAGACAGTATAACAGCATCCTTATGTTACGGTGGGAGCACATGGCCCTTCAGAACCTGCCCTTCCATTTGTACAAACTACATAACTTGGCAAGATACTGTTGTATTTTGAACAAATTACGTAATTTGCACAAAATGCAACAAAATACAACAGCATCTTGTGCAAGTTATCTTGCACAAATTACAACTTTCATGCCTCATAGTATCTTACGCAGCTTATGTAACCTGTGCAAAATTACAACTTTCATCCCTGACCTAAAAATTTTCCCATAGGAAATAATGGTAAATTAAAAGTGTAATAACTTTTCAACAGATTAATATTTTTTCACCAAACCTGCAAAAGTCACATGTGTGAGGCAAAGGTTTTCTACCATGCAAATTTCAGATCACTACCTAAAGCTGTTTCGGAGATACAGGTGGACAAACAAAAGTAAAAAAAAAACTCTTAAATTTAGGGTTTTTTGACAATCTGTATCTCAAAACTCACAAATTTGATTCAAACAAAATTTGGCACATCAGGAGACCTACTCAATGAGATTAGGTGTGCCAAATGTCATTCAAATCCATTAAAGGGTTGTAAAGTTATTAAGGTGCAAAATATGCATAACTGGATCATAGTGTGCAAAAAGTACTTTCGCTTCCATTATACATATACATATTCCAATAGGAAATAATGAGAAATTAAAAATGTAATAACTTTAGAATGGATTAATATTTTTTTCACCAAACCTTCAAAAGGCACATTTGTGATCCGAAGGCTTTCTACCCTGAAAATTTCAGACCACAAAAGCATTTCTGAGATACGGGTGGACAAAGAAACGTGAAAGAAATGGCAAATTTAGGGTTTTTTGACAGTTTCCAATTCACAAATCACACAACAGATTTGCATGGAATTCTGCAGTTCAAGAAACCTACCCCTGGAATTATGCATGAAATTTTGGGCAAATCCGTTGAGTGGTTCCAAAGTTATTAATGTTCAAAACTTTGGGTTTATCATAGAAGCTTGTACTCAACCCTAATATACTGGCACTACTGTGCCAGCATGATATATGTATTCTATTTATAATATATGTATATATATATATATATATATATATATATATATATATATATATATATATATTCAGCACAACTAAAACCCTGCACTTATAGGGATCCTGTTTTCCTGCAAGCGCCAATTTTCGGTTTCAGTGCACCAAGTTGTTCCACACAGCTTCCCCTCTGTAGATTTTCCCTGTGCTACTGCTTACAGTCATTTTTATGTTTGCTTGCATGCATGCGCAAGAAACATTATGTGGCAGCTTAGGAGAGAAGCGGGTTGTGGAGGAGTGGCACTGTGGCTGCCAGTGCCAGCACTGCATTTGTGGGCTTGACACTCTTCACCCAATGCAGGCCCAGTGTCCTGATGACACTGGTTCTGCAGAAGTGCCACCAACTTGTAACAATTTGGCCGCTGCAATGAGGGGCCACCTTGTCATTGCAGTGTCAGCCATACCACTGCAATGAGGGAGCCACTCGTCACTGCAGGGCGGTACCTTGCCTGGGGTAACATTTCCCTAAACATGACGGCAGCATAAGCCACCACCTCAGAGCCCCATGAAAGCTGATTGATAGGGATGCCCAATCCCACTGTCGGCATGCCCCGGACACAGTTAATTTGCTGGCAGGGGAGCCCAATCCCCCTTGGCATAATGTTCCCCCCATTTGTTGTGTGCCAAGGGGGTGCCCAATCCTCCTCGGCTCTTGCCCCCCAACACTCAGTATGTGCCTATGAGGGTGCCCAAACCCCGTTGACTACAGCCACCCCAAAAAAGCACTCAGGTGGCATGCTGGGAGCCCACCCCAGTGTGCCAAAAGTCCTCATAAATAAGAAAACCTTCCTGCAATGATATAAACATTTTTTTTAAACCTGTGAAGTAGAAAACTGTCCCTCGTTGAGTCTCCCCAACCTGTGCCCACCCACTACGCACCCCACCTCCTCACACCCCCTTCATCCCATACTTACCTCCGGAGTCCAGCGTGATGATCTTTAGTGGACCGGGAACACGTCTGCACTCTTCAAAGCCAACTGCGAACTGAAGAAATACCGGTAAGCTGTATAATGGCATACATTTTGTTTTTCAACTTATGTGGATATCTCGGGCATTTTGGGGACTTTTGGTACCAAATTTTCAACATGGGGTTATTGGGACCCCTCCTCATGAATTCAATCATTGTCCTGGCGTTATTCGGTCCCAAAAGGTGATTTTGCGGTCACTGCGCGGAATCACCTTTAAGGACGGATTAACGAAATGACAGTGCCACTGTTCATGAGATGGGCACTCAAAAAACCTATGTTGCAAATTTGGTGAAAAAAATCCAAAAAAATGACTGTCTTACGAGCATGCATTATGCAGTTTCCATGCACACTCATAACTTAGAACATTTTTAATATTTTCATGCCAGATTTTCAACATTGGGCATTTTTTCACACTTCCTTATGAACAGTACAGCTGTCATTTTTCACTTTCAGCACAGAATAGCGTGGTCGCTGAGGGAAATCAGTGTTTGGGACAGATTAAGAAAATCACAGTGACTCTGTTCATGAGCAGAGGTCCTAAAATGCCTTTGTTGAAAATTTGGTGACGGATGTCCATAAAATGACTGTGTTACGAGTGTGCATTGTGCAGTTTCCACACACCCTCATAATTTCATGCATTAGTAATATTTTCACTCCAGATTTTCAACATTGGCATTTTTTCACACCTCCTTATGACTAGTACAGCTGTCATTTTTCATATCCTGCCCAAAATATGCATTTACGCATCTGGTGCAGAATAGTGTGGTTGCTGTGGAAAATCAATGTTCAGGACAGATTAAGAAAATCGTAGTGACAGTGTTCATGAGCAGAGGTCACAAAATGCCTATTTTGAAATTTTGGTGAAATAATTCCACTAAATGACTGTGTTACATGCATGTGTTGCACAGTTTCCACATACACTTGGACGTTCTAGCATTTTTACTATTTTCCCTACAGATTTTCAACATTGCCATCTCTTCACACCTCCCTATGAATGGTACAGCTGTCATTCTTCACATCCTGCCCAATCTGTGTTTTCGTACATCTGGCGCAGAATGACACGGTCACTGTGGGAAGTCAAAGTTCAGGACACCTTAACAAAATCACAGTGCCACTGTTCATGGAAACAGGTCCCAAATGCTTTCATGAAGTGGGGGTCACAAAAAGGCCCTGTTGGAAATTTGTGGTACAAATACCAACAAATGCCTGTGGCTTTAGGGTTTCTAACTATAACGTCCCACCCTGTACAGACTGACAGGCATCAGGGGTGTGCCTTTGGATTGCCGACTGTAATGCTCATGCCATTCCATCCACACTCCCCCCTGCAGCCAGTGAGAGGAATCGAGGTGTGCCTTGGACTCTTAGGCCCCAGAGTTCAACCCCATTCTATTATACTACACCCATTTCAGCGTATGTCCTTATGGAATGGGGTGACTGTAAAGCCAAACACCCCAAGGCACACGTCAACACTTGTCGGCATCTGCAAAAAAGGGCGAGGTGAAATTACATGAATGTTATGGGTGACAACACAAACGCATACCCCAATGCCTGTCCATCTCTGCAGGGTGGAGGTGAGGTTGGCGTGAAGTTCAGTGCTTCACTGCCATTCCTATTCTGCATCTGTCTAACTCTTGCATTTCCAATGCTAATACCAGCAAGCAAACATTCGGTATTAATAAATGCTTGCTTGTATTGTGTCAAACCCTCTACCTCAGTCGCTGTGTCTAAGCTTATTAAAGTACAGGATTTAGAGTTCAGGATTTCTTTGCTTAAAGTCTCCATTGCCTGCTGATTTGTTGTATTTTAATCCAGTGCAGCTACCAAGTTAATTTATCTCTTTGTTTCGCACCCCCCAACTGTGACAGCCTTGTTTTACAAATCTCAGTTACAGAGCTGCCTCCTAGCTGTCTGCTTCCTGCTCCCCCATTTGGCCCTCTTTTAGTAAATTGCAGCTCCATTGTCTGTGTGCTAATTTTATTCTCACTCCCACCACTTCAGAGTGCTATTAATCCCTGTCCTGTCCCTCTCTCAACAGGCATCCTTGTAGCCCATTGGGCTACCTACCGCCATCCATGGTTCACCTCCTACACACCTGGACACCACTCTGTGCCTCTTTCAGTGCTAAGGAGCCTGCTGCCACCGACCCCTGGAAATAAGCACCAGGTACGGCCTATACATGGCCCCTGCCACCACGGCTGCTGCTTCTGCTGTCTAATTTTTCAGCACACCCCCTCCCCCTCCAAGGCCACCTCTAAATACACTTAAGCTCCTCCTTTCCTTACCCTGTCCTTCCACCATTGGCTCCCAGTACTAGAGCTCTGGAGCTTAAAGCTATCCATCTCCCCACCCCCTTTGTTGATCTCCCTCTCTCTCTTAAAGCTTCCTCACTGGTCTGCAGTTCTCACCCAGCACTGCTCATGTAAAAATGTCCTAGACATGCATTTTGAACTCCAAATTTTTCACCCCCTCTTTATCAATGTCAGCTGTCACCATAAAAATGCCCCAGCTCACACTGTTTGTGATCTCCCTAGCATATGCCTTGGTGCTGATGGATGAATGTGCCTAAGCACTGTCCCAGGACCAAATGCACCTTGCCTACCTCTCAGAATACTGCTCCACCCTGGTACACCTACATTCTTCCCCTCATGGAAACTCTCCTATCCAGGTCACAACATCCTCTTCTTCCTCTTAAACATGGAACATCACTTACTAGGTCACTACCTGGTCTCCATATCCTGATCTGTTGCCATTTCCTCCTGCACCTGCATCCAATTCTTATAGCTCCTATTCCATGCAAGAGACATTGAGAGAGCAACCTCGGCCACCCTAATTCCCACATAGCCCATCCAGCAGCACCTGGACAAATGCTCCAGGGCTAGAAAATTGCCCATATAAATGTATGCAATCTCCCCTCCAAATACCAGGACCTGGAAGCCTGGGTTGAGCTATACAAACCCAATGGACTGGGACTCTCCGAGACATGGCTAAATCCTCACATTACTGATGCCACCTACCAACTACCTGGGTAGTCCTCCCACTGCCTGGATAGACCTGGAAAAAGCAAGGGTAGTGGAGTAGCTCTGTTCATCAAGGAACCCATATCAGCCAACATTGTTCTCTGCTTTGATCCAACCTCTCCAAGTGAATGGCTCCTCACCGAACTTACCCTGGGAATTAGCAAAATACTCTACATCGGGTGCTGCTACAATCCTCCTACAGCCAGAACTGAGGGTCTAAACAGCTTCCTCTCTGGCCTTGGGCTCCGTATCCCCACACAGAGACTCAATTCTCTTGTGTGATCTCATTCTAAACTGACTCAGTTCCCACCAGCCTGACTATGCCTCCTTCCTAAAACAATACAACCTGGCCAAACTATTAACCTTCCCACAAGGCATAACCCTTGCAAGGGCACACACACATACACTCCTTGATTGTATTGTGGCAAACCGGGAGGACTGTGTCCTGCATGCTGGTACCATGGCCAACTCCATTAGTGATCACTCCCCTACGTACCTTCTTTGGTCAACCAAACTTAAACGGCCCCCGCCCAAATACCTGTCTTTCCATAATTTTCAGAAACCCAAACACCCCCGTCCTTCTCTCTGAGGCACGGGTACTGGACTGGTCTGCCATTTTCTCAGAATCAAATGTGACCCAGTCAGCATCCACGCTAACTCAAGCTTTCCTGACTCTACAGGGCAAACATTTTCCAGTCACCAGCAGAATGTTGAGGGGTGGCTACTTGCTATGGGTCATGAAAGACCTCCTTACCTTCATGAAAGACAGGGACCATGCCTGGTCGGCCTATAAAGCATCCCCATCCCCTACCCTATGAGATGATTACAGGCATCAGAGGAACCTTTGCAAATACCTGGCCAAAGCTCTCAAACAGACATATTTTCACAATCTCCAGCAAACTAACCTCGACACGCTAAACAATTCTGGGCATACATTGGCTTGCTACTAACCCCCGCCTCACGTAAGCCTGTCCAACAGCTACACACTACTACTGGCATCATTGCCGATCCCCAAGAAGTGGCCAAGGCCCTCAATGACAAATTCTCCAACCTCACTATGTACCTGAGCAAACTCCTAAATGACCTGCAAAAAAACCCTGTCCCCCTGCACACCCCCATGACATCACCTGCCGGGCCTATCTCTCAACCTCCACCTCCCCCCATTTTCTTCAAAATACTCTCACATGCTGACATAGCTAAACTCCTAAAGAGCATCCCAAATCACGGCTTCCCTGGAGCAGACGGATTATCCCCTGTCTTCCTTAGACTTATCTCCCCTGCCATCATCGCCCCCTATCTTTCATTTTCAACCTCGCCTTGACTGCTTCCTCCATGCCCAATACATGGAAAACCACAAAGATCATTCTCATTCATAAAGCTGGGGACCCATAATCCACAGACAACTATTGCCTGATCTCCATCCTTCCTCATCTAAGCAAGCTACTGAAAAAAGCTGTCTACCACCAACTTGCTGACTATGTAGGTAAATATGACCTACTATATAGCCAACAACATGGCTTCTGCAAGAATCACTCCACCACCACTGCCCTCACACTCCTAACTGACCACATCCTCACAAACATGGACCATGGAAATGCAACTGGCACTGTCTTTGTTGACCTCTCCAAAGCCTTCAACCTGGTTAATCACTCAGTCCTCTCCAAATTCATCACCTTGGCTGCTGTCTAAAGATCAACACTTGGTTCGGAAGCTACCTTACAGGTGCTCACAGTTTGTGTGCATTGGCCAGGCCTGCTCACCTGCCCTGCCTGTCTCTACTAGGGTCCACAAGGCTCTATCCTGGGACACCTTCTTTTCTCCATATTCATTAACTCCCTTCCAGCCGATAGTCTCAACTGTTACTCAATCCTTTACACCGACAACCTCGTGCTCTTCTCGTGTCAGCGTGGCTCAGTAGGTAGCACATCCGCCTCTGGACCAGAAGGTTGTGGGTTCTCGTTCCACACCGGGATTGGACTTGCACCTAAAAATGTATGGCATCCAAGTGCTGTATTGGGGGGTGCTGTACTGCTGGGGTGTGCCATCCTTCGGATGACACGTTAAACCGAGGTCCTTTCTGCACATCCTGGTGTTGTCCTGGTGGGTGTCCAGGCGGAAGTAAAAGAACCCAGAGCACTCTTCGCAAAAAGAGTAGGGAACATTCCCGGTGTCCTGGCCAACATTCCCCTTCCCATAAAACCGATTCATGCAATTATCCAGGCTGTGTGGGGGTGATAATGTGTGATATGGCCGCCACCACACATTCAGTCACTTCACTACCAGTCTAGCATTGCTTGTAAAGCGCTTTGAATGTATGAAAAGTGCTATATAAATGCTGATTCTTCTTCTTCTTCAGCAGAAAGTCTCCTACCCTCATCTCTGTAGTCCTCTCACAAAGCTACACTGTAGCCCATAACTGGTTCTCTAATAACTTCCTTCTGGTCAATGCCAAAAATACAAAAACAATGTTGTTCAGATCTAAGCCCTTCCTAATGAAATGCAAATCTAACCTACTCCTAATCTTTGCGTCTCCTGATGGCCATGCCCTAGAGGACATCAAACATTTCAAATATCTAGGAGTTGTGCTTTACCCCTCCCTTTCCTTTACAGAGCACATAAACTTCCTGGTTCTAAGATTTCACCAAAAACTAGGGGCTGCCTACAGATACCAGCAATACCTCACCCCTGAGGCCTGCCATGCCATCATCCAGGGAAACCTGCTATCTATCCTAGACTACTGCTCTGCCATCTACTTCAGGACCTCCACATCCACCATGGCAAAACTATCAGTAGTATACAACAGTGCCTGCCACTTCTCCTTGCTGACCCCTTTCTCCACACACCACTGTACACTCTACACTACACTGGGGTGGCAATCACCACAAACCTGCTTTGATCTTGTACTGTACAGTTTTATTGATTCTGCCATCTGTATTGGCCAGAAATCCCCTCTTGCTCCCTTCTTACCATCCAAACCTCACTCCACTGTACATTCTACACTACACTGGGGTGGCTCTCACTACAAGCCTGCTTTGACATTGCACTGTACGGTTCTATTGATTCTTCCATCCGTATTGGCCAGAAATCCCCTCTTACTCCCTTCTTACCATCCAAACCTCACACCACTGTACATTCTACACTACACTGGGGTGGCTCCCACTACAAGCCTGCTTTGACATTGCACTGTACGGTTCTATTGATTCTTCCATCTGTATTGGCCAGAAATCCCCTCTTACTCCCTTCTTACCATCCAAACCTCACACTGCTGCCTACACTCCTCCAGTACCTCCTCCCTGAAAATTCCCAGCGTAGCCATGAACATGGGTGCTAGAGCCATGTCTGTAGCAGCCCCCACACTATGGAACAAGTTGCCCACTGAACTGCACACCATAAACACTCACTGCCAGTTCAAAACTCACCTCAAAGACTGGCTCCTGTTGGCATCCACCTGCCACTGCTTTAAGGACTAGCCCCCCCATAGGTTCCAGGGGTAGGGCCAGAACGGTTCTCATATTTACTGAAACTGTACCACCATGAGCCTTACTTTGCTTTGTTATGTGTTGTCTCTCAACTATTGCCACCATATACTGCCAAATGTAACAAGTGTAACCTTTCACTATGTATTCCCTGCTCTTGTTATTATGATGGTTCTACTCTGTGCCAACTTACGTGGCCCAGGTCCTGCCTGAAAACGGTCCCTGGGATCAGTGCATCTACCTGATTAACAAAGTCATACATAAAAAAAAAACATATATATATATATATCTATATAAATATATTCACATCTATACAGGTGCAGTCGCACCTGTATATTAGGGTTCAACAGTCACTTCTATGTTAAAACCAAAAGTTTGAACTTTAATAACTTCGAAACCATTTGACCAATTTGCATGATATATTGCATTCACTTTTCGGGACTAAAGTTCTCTTGATCTGGCAAGTTTTGTTCTGGTCAGATTTGAAGATATGCAGTGTCAATAAATGTGAAAATTACCACTTGTCAAATTTTTTGTCTGAAATTTTCAGAGTATACAGCTCTTAAGTCACAGATGTGCCTTTTGAAGGTTTAGTGAAAAAACACTAATTCATTCAAAAATTATTACATTTCTAAGTTTCCCATTATTTTCTGTAGGAAAAGGTAGATGTGCAGTGTGAAATAGGATTTCTTGATCACATAAAAGGATTCTTTTTCACACTTTGTGCTTTATTAACTTCGCAGTCTTTTTTGTAATTTGTATGACATTTAGCATGTGCCATCAGGAACCAGTGATCACTTGATAATACAAGTTTTGTGACAGTTGGATGTGCAGATATGGAGATATGGAGTCCCAAAATGTGAACATCACCATTTTTGTGTCAACATCTTTCTTCTCTTCTATGTTAAACTGAATATTTGTGCTTTAATAACTTTGCAACCCTTCAGGAGTGTTACATGAAATTTGGCATGCCCCATTAGTGACCAGGGATCTCTTGATGTGGCCAGTTTTATTTTAGTTGGGTATGCAGGTGTGGAGATATGGGGCTGGATATTCAAACTGCACCCACAAAGTGCGCAGTAGCAGGAGCAAGCACAAGTCCATTGCGCCCATGTGCAATAGACGCGATAGTCAAAAAAGGAGCAAGCCAAATTGCACCAACAGCTCATGTCTGAATATCACACAACCTGCGCCATAGCACAACTAGGAAGGGGAAGCTGAGCAGATATGATGCACTATGGTGCAACAAGGGCTGCCCAGCTGAGCAGCCCAGAGGCACCATTGAGTAAGCAGGGAGCCCCCCAGCAGCAGAGCAATGTAACTGCACAACCAGGGAGGTAGGTAGGGGCCCACCACCCATGCCACAGATGGGCACTGGAACACACAGCAGAAGTGACAATGCACCCCCACACCCTAAGCACAGTACAACTGGGGAAGGGCTGCAATATCCACCGGCCCATGGGGACAAGCAAACAAAGCACAGCTGGGCGATGGTGCCCCAGCACACCCACCGGCAAGCTGAGACTTCCACAAAAGGAGGGCGGACCACCCCATGCCACACCAGCCCCCCCAGTGCACAGCACACCCTGCACTGTGACCCCAAGACACCCCCCATGAGCAGTGACCACCACTGCAGGAAACCCCATGCATGCCACCACCTCCACTGTCACACTGCAACCTCGTGTACCACAGAACCATATAAGCCAGACCCACCATGAGCACCCAGCAGTGGGTGGCAGCACACGGCAATGCAACAATGGCAGACACAGTGCCAACATGCACAATCCCCCTGAGGCACAGCTGAGAGACTGAACATGTGTCGGCACAAGAGGTACCCCACACAGGAAAGGGCATGCCCCTGACACCACCACCATTGATACAGCACCCTGCACAGTAGACAAGTAACACATCCTGACCCACCATGTGCCACAGCAGCCAGCACAGACACCCACAGTGGTGTGTGGAAGCATGCAGCACACCGGATGCAACACAGTGCAGGGGTAAACACACACCCATACCCACGGGAACACTAACACAGGGACGCAGTAGTGTGGCAACCAAGCCCCCAGTGTGGGCCCATGAAAACTGTGCACACACAGCCTGCAGTCCTCCATGGCACAGGGGTGACACCCTCCCTGTGCATGAACTGTGGTCCTGTACGCCACCAGCATATGCCTGAGCACAAGTCACAGACAGTGGTGCAGAGCCCCTGCAACACACACAAGCCACAGCATGGAGGTGGGACACCAACTGCGGAGGCCACAGTGTCACCCGAGGCAAATACGCACCACACCAGTGACAGGATGCAACCCAGCATTGTGACGGTCACAGTGGATGACCTGCAGGGACAGCCACCACTGACAAGGCAGCAGACCTCGCAGGCCACAGACATGCAAGGGTGTCAGCTGTACAGGCCAAGATCAGGTTGACAGGGGCACAATGGACACAGAGCATGCACCATGGACCACTGCACACAGTAATGCAATGCACAGGGAACAACACACACACCACAGGCACTGACTGATAGCCACTCCCACACCAGAGACATTTCCCACGCACACACACACATACCCATGACTGAACCAACCCAGATGCCATGCACACCACTGCAGCTGAGCACCTATAGCCAGCTGCAAATCAGAGCCACCACAGTATTCATATCAAAATATTTGTATTCAAAACATATCAAAAATAACTAGATACAACTATCTACAAACATGGGGAGGGACAGGAACAAGGTGGGGGTGGGTAAGGGCAGGGTGAACATATGGGAGAGGGTAGGTGGGTTGAGAGGTTGATCAAGGGGGGTAGTTGCAGGCAGGTCGTGCAGATGTCAGTGTCCAGCCTGGTCCTCCTCTGCCTGGGGCTGTTGCCTGGGCCGCCTCCTCCTCCTGACCCCATGCTGCTGTAAGTCCCTCAATATGGACAGAGACTCTTGCCCCACCTGCAGCAGCTCCTGGACAGCCTGCTGGATCCGCAGGAGTATCCGCACACCTAGGATGAGGGATCAGAGTCAATAGGTGTGACTGTCCATCCCCCTGCAGCCCACCCATTATGCATGGCATACAGCCATGTGCCACGCTCCTGTGATGGTGTGTGCCCACCCACAGTCACCGTGTCCACAAGACATGCCCAACCAGGCACCGACAGCCATGTGTACCACTGCACACACCCACCGCCCATGTCCAGCACAGCACAACCAAGGGCGTACAATAACGTGGCTATGTGGTGTGCAGGCAGTGCCACAGCCATGTGCCCAGTGCACGCATGGACCACCATTGATGCACTCCCAGACATGCAGTGCCACTGGACAGTGCTGACTGTCACATGTCATGTGCATGGCAGTGGTGTTCATGGATGGTGGCCATGCCCTGCTTCCCACCCTGTCACACAGCATGCAATAGCAATCATGGTGTCATGGCACTCACCCTCATCGGGACATTGATGGCGTTGGGTTTGGTCCCCGACACGCCCCTGTGCAGCATCCTCCTCCCTCTGCTGCCGCTCCACCAACTGCCTCTGCTCAGCCACGACTGTGGGAGACAAAAGAAGAGAAGTACATCAGTACAAACCCAAAGCAAATTCCCCTGCCCCAATGTGTGTGCCCACCCACCCAGCCAGACCCACCCACCCCATACCCTGTAAACACCACCACAGCCAACCCTAGACAATCCCTCTCCTATGTGCTGGACACATAAGACAGTGTTACCCATATGGACGATACAAGTGTGTAGACGTATCACCCACCTGGATGAAGCACCACGCCCCTCCTGGCACATGACCGCAGATGGGCAAGTAGGTCCGGCTCCCTCTTTCTAAGGTCCCCGTACTGGTGCCTGCACTGTTCTGCCATTCTCCTGTGGCCAGGGGCCGCTTTCAGGTTAGTGGCCACCTCTTGCCAAATCTGGGTCCTGGCCCTGTCCAGTGCCTCCTTGCCAAAGAGTGGGCCATAGTGTGGCTCCACAATGGCCACAAGGTTGGCCAGCTCAAGGGCACTCCATTGAGGGGCTCTCCTGCATGCCATCTCTACCGCTATAGTAGGCAATATGACGCTCTGCAGTGCGCCACCCCACGAGGAAGTGCTGCACGGTACAGCGTCGCCATTCCCTATCACGCTGTCACCGAACAGCACGATAGAGGTGCAGCCATGCTGGACGTATATCGCCAAGGGGGCAAAGGTCGGGCACAGGGTCATGGGTCTCTGGTGCAAGGCCACGCACAGCACCATTGGACGTCTATGCATCTAGCGTGATTGGTTGCCTGTGTGCCATTGCCACAGCGAACTATTGCGCAGTTGTGCCACATGCCATGTAGTGACCCTCGTCATAGCACCACTGGCTCAATGGTGGCCGTACCCTGAATTGCTTACTGCGCACAGCATGTCATCAGCGCGGCAGAAGCCTGCATAAGCTACCAGGGCATGTGCAGTGCAGTGTACTACGCACGCCACAGAACTGTGCCATTGGCTCAGCACGTTCAACACACTGGCGTAGTGCTTGCGCGCGAGCATCAGCCGCCATATGCAAATCATCCGATCAGCCATGCAATGGCGCAGCAGCGATTTGCATCTCATTAAAGTTGCTCCTCACCTAATTTGCATGGATTGCGCTATAAAAATGCGACACTGTTCTGCAGTGGCCATATTCGGTTACTGCAGTTTATTGGTGAGTTGCATGCTGTGTGGGGTTCTGGACTGTGGTATCAGGGACTTGCTTTGTACTGCACAGTCACAGGTAACCACTGTCATCCTTACAGGCTGGATAATGATCGAGTGAGTTCTGGGTGAGGAGGACAATGATGGTGGGCGGAAGAAGAGGCCCAATTTCACCAAGGCCGAGACAGAGGCACTCTTTGAGGCCTACCTCGATCAGGAGCCACTGCTCGGTGGACGGCAGGGCACCACTCAGGCCCGTGCTGCTGCATGGGAGGGGGTGGCACTAGCAGTCAACCTGCACATCAGCCACCAGCGTTCCGTGAGGGAGTGTAAGAAGAAGATGGGTACTGACAGAAGGAGGGTGAAGGAGAAGGTGGCTGCCATCAGGGCGGCACGTGCTGCAACAGGCAGGGCCCAGCCGGAGGTGGTGCAGCTGACACTGGCAGAGGACAGGCTTTCTGCAAGCATGCAGTGCAGTGCCATAGAGGGCATTCCAGGAGGTGGCTTCCAGACAGGTGGTAGCCCATCACTGCATGGTAAGTCATGGTCTGTCGGGGGGGGCAGGGTAGATCACATGCACTAACGTGACCTTACTTTCTGTTACAGATCCTTTGCATCTGCAGGGGTCAGCGGTGGAGGGCCTGTCCACTGCGGATAGTCATCTGGAGTTGGAGGAGGGACCATCCACCTCCACAGCTAGCCATCTAGCACTGCAACAGTGGGTCCACCTGGCTGTCCACACTGATGTCGTTGGGACAGGTGTGGGGGAGGCCGTCCTGTGTCTCAGTGTTCTGGTGTCCAAGGATGCCAGCACGCTGTGGCCATGGCTGTGGCAGAGACCTGCACCAATGATGGTGACACGACCATCATGGGCAGTGACATGTGTGTGCCCTGGAATGGACACACAGCAGGCCAGCTCATGCCCATGGACCTGGCTGGTTCCGACGTGTGTGCCAGTGTGTCAGCACAGTCCCTGGCTGTGCCTGTCAGCACCAGTGGGGCAGCACCGGTGGCTGGTCAGGACAGTGGGACTGTTGCAGCCACAGCGGTGGAACAACTGATCCCTTGGGCACAGCAGGTGGAGGGCCAGCAGCAGCAGTCACCCACCGGGACTGGGGGTTCAGGGTTTAGCGGTGGCATCTGTGCACCACCTATGGACCTGCCCATATCTGGTCCTGGTGAGTGGACATCAGGCCCTTCCACACCCTGATGGACGTGATGCTGAGGTGTCAGACGACCTCTTTGATGAGCACACCCACCTACTGCAGGCATCAGTATAGCAGCAGATGCGGCTTGCAACGTCCATGGAGGCACTGTGTGTGGCCCTGGAGTGGGTCGAGGAGTGACACAGCAGGGACACCGATAGGATCCTGTCCCAGATTGACCATTTACAGGAGGATGTGACCACTGCCATTGACAGGCAAACACAGGTGTTCATCACTGTCATGGCCACAATGAGCACACTGTCAGGTGCCCATGTGTCGCTCACACCGCGCAGTTCGCTATCCACTCCCCATTCCCAGCATCATGTGACACCCACCCTGTCGATGCCAGGTTCAGCTGTTGGCATCCCATGCACTCCTGGTGCAGGTGTGTTTGGTGTGCTGCAGATCCCTGTGTGGGTATGGTCGCGTGTTCGTGCAGTGGAACCCCTGGTGGACCATCGGTGCCACCCCATGAGGTCCATGGTCAGCCTGCCAGTGCTGCTGGGTCTCAGCGGGGCCACCCATGCATCCGAGGTGGACATGGCAATGTGCCACAGGACTGACCTGTCTCCCAGTGCGGGCACTATCTGGTGCTGCCCTGTGTGCATTGTGTGTTTCGGTGGGCAGTGCATGGGTGGGTGCCCGGCCCTGCACGCAGACACACGGTCCACCTGCACACCCTCCCGACTGCTGTCCACAGGTACGTGTTCATGATGATGCCTGCATTGTGCTGTACAGCAAAGTGCGATGGTGCCCAGCATCTGAAGCATGCACATAGACAGTCAGTGGACGTGGTGGCCTGTGGACATGTGTGTTGCTAGTGTTAGCATTCCGGCTCTGTTTTGCACCTGACCCCTATGCACTTTGTGCCTATTGTGTGTGCGTGTGTGTCTGTCCATGTGGCGTGTTACTGTTCACCCCTCCCTGGTTGTATGTGTGTGCTTCTGTGCCCTGCCACATCCCTTGCCAGCATACACCCCTGGTGTGTTTCCATGTGTGTCTGTGGGTTGTGTCCTAGCCACTGGTGGTTGCACATGGCCCCATGACTTACCTGTGTTAGCTGAAGTGCTCCTCTGTGATGGTGTCCCGGTGCAGCTGTGCCAGTCAGATCAGTCGGGGGTCCCGTCAGCCAAGGGAGGGCTGCCCATCCCTATCATCACCGGCGTCACCGTCATCCCCAGCGCTGTCTCCCCTCTTCGACCTGTACGGCTATCCCACAGTCTTTGGCCATGTTGCACAGGATGCAACAGACCAGTAATATCGCACAGGCCTTTGAAGGGCTATACTGTAGGGCACTGCCAGAGGTGTACAGGCAATGGAAACGCGCCTTCAGCATCCCAAACACCTGCTCAATAACATTGCATGTGGTGGCATGTGCCTTATTGAAGCGTTGCTGCGATGGGGTCGTGGGCCACCAGTAGGGTGTGAGCAGCCAGGGACGGAGTGGGTATCCACTGTCACCTGTGTGGAGATGGTGGAGGTTAGTGTCTTGTTCAGGATCAGACTGCCCCAAGCCCTGTGGGTCACACCCATGGCACCTCTGGCCATACCCTCCCCTTGCCCACGATATGTCAGTTCTACATACATACTAACCCACTAGATGACCTGTGGGGATGTGCCCACTCTCGAATCGGTGGCACAGTACCGACTGGTGCCAGATGAAGGAATCATGTGCTCCCCCAGGGTGCATGGCACAGACACTGATGATGTGCCCACTGGCATCGCACACCACCTGGCAGTTGACACTGGCATATCCCTTCCGATTCATGGAGGCAGCCCCATCTGGGCCAGGTGGTGTGCGGATGGCCATACGGGTGCAGTCTATCACCCCTAGCACGCCAGGCATACGTGAGTACCCTGTGGAACTCCTGTATGTTTGCTGTGAGCTCTGCCGCAGTGCTGAGGAAATGGATGTACTCCACAGCATGTGGCAGCAGTGCGCTGAGGAATTGGGTGAGGATGGATGATGTGGCCGACTGTGTGATGCCTGTGGTATCCCCTGTTGGTCTCTGGAAGGTACCCATGGTGAGCAAGCACATGCAGGCTGTTACCTTTGTCTCCACTGACAGAGCATGACTCTGTCATGTGGGTGCCTGAATCACATCACTGCACAGCTCACAGAGCCGCCTCAGTATTGCCCTGTTCAGGCGGTACTGGCCCACTATCTCAACATCTGTGTACAGCTCATAGCTGGTGCGGGCTCGGTACTGCCTGTTGGGGGCATACCACCGACGGGCCCTTCCACGGCCATGTCCCCCCCAGCATGCCTTCTCACCCCTCATTACAGCATCCATGTGGAAGGTGGCACTGTCCATGTCCCTGGCTTCGTTGCCCCAGCTGATGTTGCTTTGTTCCCCCTCTGTCCTGGACTGCTTCCTCCCCTGCATCAGGTACACCTACTGGCCTCTGTTTCTGGCCTACACACCTTCCCTTGCCCCTCTTGTGTGGTGTGGTTTCCCTGGCCTTCCCTTTTTCTCCCTGTTTCCCCTGTGCCTGTCTCTGCCTCTGTCTCATGTGGCTTGCCTGTAGTGTTCTTGCACCTCTTCCTTGCTCCTTTTTATTTTGGCTCATTTCCACTATGGCGCAACTTCCACCTGCTCCACTGTTACACATTGTGCAAGTCTTTGAACATCGCACTGCGCCCTTTATGCATGGTTCCACCCCCTTCAGTTGCGCATGCCTTCATTTTCAATGTGCTGTTGCTCAGCATGTTTTCAGTGGCACAACTGCCTCCTGCTGAATATGGCAGAATGGCACAATTTTGGACTTGTGCAGGTGCAACCCTATTGTGCATGGTGCAACCCTTTTGAATATCCAGCCCATGGAGTCCCAAAATATGTAAATTACCATTTTTTGTCAAATTTTCACTTCTATGTTAAACTGAATAAGTTTTGCTTCAGTGACTTTTCATCTGTTTAGGCAATTTGCATGCAGTTTGGCATGCCCCATCAGGGACCAAAGATCTCTAGATGTGGTAAGTATTGTTTTAGTTAAATGTGTGGGTTTGGAGATATGGAGTCTCAGAAAATGTGTAAATTACTGTTTTTGTCAAATATTTTGTCACTGTATTGCGCACAAATGGTGTGGAATTTTGGTGTGAAATGTTTATAGTGTATAGTAGAGCATTGTTCTATATAGAAATTCATCATTTTCAAAATGTTGTTGTACCACAGTTCAAAGGTCATGGAATGTGATCGTACCCTTTTGTGGTAGAACAGCATTCTAAAACCTCTAAAGACTGCACAAGCCAGTTTCATTGTGTAAGAGGAAAAAATGCACACATTTTACATAATACTATATACTATCAAAATACAGGATGAGCAACTTTATGCACAGTGTCTTCTGCAACCAAAGGTTTCTGATTCACACAGACCTCTCAAGCTTCACTCTTGAGGTTAGAGGCAATCAGAACCCTTCTGTGGCAGAACACACTGGCTGTGCAAAGTTGTCCATCCAGTATTCTCTATAGGATAGATATGTCTTGGCTCACAGTGGTGCCGGTTGAAGGTTTGTCAAAAAAATATTAATCTGGTAAAAAGTTATCTATTATTTCCTAGGGGAAAAGTTAGATGTGTGGCTCAAAACAGGATTCTTGATCATGAAACAATGTTCATCACAATTTGTACTTCAATAACTTCACAAATATTCAAGCGATTTACATAAACTGTAGCGTGCACCATTAGAGACCAAAGTTCCCTTAATGTGACAAGTGTTGTTCCTGTTGGATATACAAGAATGGAGATAAGGAGTCTCAAACAATGTGTGATTTATAATTTTGTTTCAAATTCTTTGTCACGTGTGTTGCGCGACAATTTTGGTCTGAACTTCTTAGGGTATATAGGTTTTGGATCACAGTGGAGCCTTTTGAAGGTGTGGTGAAAAAGTATTAATCCATTCCAAAGTTATTAAATTTCAAAGTTTTCCATAATTTTGTTATGTAAAAATTTAGATGTAAGCTTCGAAACATGATTCTTTGATCACAGAACAGGATTCTTGATCGCAATTTGCAAAAGAAAGAAATGTTATATAGCTGTTTGATTGTCACCTCATAGAAAAGAAATTATATGGAAATTTGGACTGAAATTCTTAGGCTAGAAAGGGCTTTCTCCAAAGATATGCCCTTTGCTGGTTTTGTGAAAATATATTACTTTGGCTAGGAGTTCTAAAGATTTGAATTTTGGTTGATTTCCCATAGGATAAAATTGTACTGGGAGGTTTACAGAGCCATTTTTTGTCACTTAGTGTTAAGAATAGTTTGTAATTTTGCTCAGAAATGTTCCGAGTACTGAGTGCTTACCTCACAGATATGCCTTTTGCTGGTTTGGTGAAACTATATTACTTTGCTCTTGAGTCCTGCAGCTTTACATTTTGCTTAATTTCCCATAGTATAATATTGTAATGTGAGGTATACACAGGCATTTCTTTTTCATTTCATGCATGGGAGCACAGGACCCTCTTGGCCCTGTGTTCCCACAGAGATATACGGATACTGTTAGGGACTGAAACATGGATGGGATTGTAGGGTCTGGAGGGCCCTGTGCACCCACACACAAATATGGATACTATTAAGGAATAATGCATGGATGGCAGTGCAAAAAGATAGAAAATCTTTCATAACTGATTTAAAATTGGAACTAAGTGCATGTTGTAAGTGCAATGGTTAAACAAATCCAGTTGATCCAAAACACTTTTTATTATTTCTAGTTGAATGTATTTGTGTTTTATTCCTCTCATGGTAAAATGTATTTATAGAATTGTATTACAGTATTTTGGAGGTTTGTATATTGTAGTGTGTCTTTATAATCTTATTGTAACAAATCACTCACAGGACCATCTTGTAAATAGGACTTTGGTCCTAATGATGTGAATATACCATCATTTTTCCTGTTTAAAAATAAAGATTTTGACTACTTACCCATAAAAAGAAATACGAATACTACTAGGGACTAATGGATGCATAGCAGTGAAGGGCCAGGAGGGCCTTATGCTCCCATACACAAATACGAGGAGGAGTATGGAGTGATGGGAGTGCAGGGCCTTGCACTCTTATGGGGAAATATGGATACAATTACAATCTCTTAAAAACATTATGAAAGGTTAAGGGAAATATGTACATTCAGGAAAGCTTAGGAGAGGGACTTGTCCCCCTCCACTTTGTTTGGCTTTATGCACAGAGTAATATATATGTTGACTGACCCTTAACTCCTGGTAGTTTAGGAATTAGGGTTAGGTTTACTGTTATGGTTAAGGGAAAGGTGTACATTCAGGAAATGGTAGGAGAGGGGCTTAGACCCCTACAGTGTATGGGGTTAACCCCAAAGAGTAACATAAATTTAGGTTTACACTGAACTCCCAGCAGTTTAGGAGTTATGGGTACAAATCTGCTTTGAGTTTTTTAAGGGCATAACTCTGTCAATGTTCAAGGGAGTTGTCTGAAACTTGGTGCACTTGTAGTCCAAGATGAGGTACGTATGTATGTAAAGTGTGGTGAGGATAAGCCTTGAATTCTGCATTTGGCACCATGTCTAATTTTGGCAGAATATCTGGGTGCTATGGGTACCCTGTGATGATTGTCCTTGGTATGATGTATTAATGTTACAGTACTCAGTGAGATCTTGTATTTCAAATATAGTGTTACAGTTAACTCCAAATATTGAGCAATCTATGGCCTGTGAAAGTTCTAATCTTATTCTATAGTAATTTTTGCTTTCTCATGGGTTTGGGTTAGGGTTAGGTTATATATCTGTTGGAGTCTTTGGGGGGTACATATTTGCTATTGATCAGGGTGCTGAGGCACACCTTCTGTTGTGTATGACCCCCAGTAAATATAGCTTGTTTCTGAATTAGGGTAGGGTTAGGTAATGTATCTGTTGGAGTTAATAGTGGGCACATTTGTGATATTGTTCAGGGTGCCGAGGTATACTTTCTGTTGCATGTGCCCCCATTAAATATTACTTATTCTAGAGTTATCATCAGGATGCTGATTAGGTTATATGTCTGCTGGAATTAAGGGGGAACATATCTGATATTGTTAAGGGAGCTGAGGTACACCTTCTGCCATGTGTGCCCCTATTTAAATATTACTTGTTCCAGAGTTAGGTTATGGTTAGGTTAAATGTCTATTGGAGTTGAGGGGCAGAATTATCTGACACTGTTCAGGGAGCTGAGGTATACTTTCTATCATGTGTGCCCCCATTACATATTACTTGTTCCAGAGTTAGGGTTAGAGATAGCTGTTCAGGTTAATGTTACAAAGATGTTTGTGACTTAGGGTATGAATACTACTAAAGAGTGATGCATGGCTGGGCATGCAGGGCCTGGAGAGCCTTGTGCTCTGAAAGAGAAATATGGATACTACTAAGACTTGATGCATGGATAGCAGCACAGGTCACAGAGGGCCCTGAGCTCACACACACAAATATGTAGAGGAGCATGGAGTGATGGAAGCACAGGGACCAAAGGACCCTGCTCTCCCACAGAGAAATAAGGATACATTTTTTTTAACTAGGAGAGACATACTAAGCTGAAAGCTTGAATACAGGTGCAGCCTGGGAGCACAAGGAAGTTAAGTGAGTTGCTCAGGGCCACACAATATGCAAGTGGAGGCTGTGGGATTCAAACCCAGGTCTCCAGGTTTGCAGCTCAGAGCCTTAAACCACTGTGCTATACTGCCTCCTTATAGCAATTACAATCTATTTAAAAAAATATGGAGGGTTGGGAGTGTAGGGCACTTGCTCTCCCATAAGCAAATAAGCTTTTGATTATATTTTCTCAAAAGGTAAGGAAATTCTCTCCAAAAAAATTTCATTAATGCACCATTAGGGTTCCTTATGATTATACTATCTCAAAAAGTAAGGACATTCTCTGCAAAAAACTTTGTTATTGGACCATTAGGGTTCCAGCATCAAAAGTAGGGAAATTACGTCTCTGGGTTCCCAACCCTAAGATCCCCACCAACCTTGGTTTTCAACCCTAACACCCCACCATCACCCTGCATGTAGGTGTGAGGGGTCTGCCATGGGGTTGTGAAAGTGAATGCTCACCCCATTCTCTTATGCTATACCTGTCTTAGCTTACTTACTCTTTGAATGGGGTGAGCATTAGGGCTCACAAACCCAAGGCACACCACTTACTTTTTGAGATAGTATAATCATAGCCTTATTTTTCTGTTGCAGCACATGCCCCTCTGGGCCTTGCATTTCCATCCTTCTGTAGATGCGTATATTATGTACTGTAGTTGTGGAAGCACATGACCCTCCAGTCCTTGAATTCCATTTATAGGACAACAGTGACCAAATGACAGCAAAACTATCTTATTACTCCACTTCATATACCTGGTACAGAACATTTTTAAATCCCCATCAAAACGTAATTCTCCACAAGTGCAACACCATTAAGCACCACAAGTATGAAAACACATTTTGGCCAGGATTTGAAAAATGACAGCTATGACATACAGGAGGTGGGGTAATAAGAAGACTATGTTGAAAATCTGGTGTCAAAATATTTAAAATTTCCAAAGTTACTAGTGTGAGTAGCAAAATTGCAATAGAGGATCATAACTTTGGCAAATTTTCATATTTTAACCCTAAATTTTCAATATAGCCTTCTTAAGACCCAACCTCATGAAAAGGGGCAGAATAAGTTTTCAAATCACACCAGAAAGGTGAATTCTCCAAGTGACCATGAAATCACCTTTTGAGCAAGAGTTGCGTAATGACAGTTCATGAGGTGGGGTCCCCAAAAGTGTACATTAAAAGTTGATGTCAAAATGTTAATAAATGGAAAAGTTATGCTCCAAAGATGAAACCCTCATTGAATTATGTTGTTTAATATTAAACCTCAAATGTTTCACTCATGAAAAAGAAATTGACTTGTGAAAAAGGAATCCTTTTTCATGAGCTCATGAAAAAGGGATCGGCTCATGAAAAAGAAACTAAGCAAGTCATGAAAAAGTATTCAAAATGCTAAAAAAACACCATACAAGGTTGTTTTTCCACCAAATAACTTCAGAATCTGCCTAACAGAGTCTCAATGGACAAGATACATGAGTTGGTGTCTCTGCATAACTTCATTTTAATGGGCTTTCAACTTTTTTTTTAAATGGAAAACAAGATGTCGGCTCACAAAAAAGGTTCTTTTCCTCATGAAGAAGGATTTTGTTCTCACAAAGAAGAAAACATTCTCACAAGACTGAATCCTATTTTTCAAGTGATCAGATCTTTTGTTTAACTTTTTACCACTATCCTGAAAGATGAACTTTATATAGGAAATAAAGGGAACATAAAAACGTAATAACTTTGCAATGGTTTAATATTTTTGCACCAAATTAACATTGGCAGATTTGTTACCCAAGTTCTTTCTACTACAAAACAATCACACCAAAATTCCACACCACCAGGGTGCAAGATGATGAGGAAAAAATGTTTTTGCTTTTTGACATTACCTGGATCTTAGAATCTGCAAATCAAACTGGAATGAAAATTGCTATGACAAGAGACCTACCCCCACTGGACAGCACATACCAAATTATGTGCAAATTCATTAATTGGTTGCAAAGTTATTAAAATGCAAAATTGTAGGTTTAACATTAAACAACTATGCCCCTATATTATATATATATATATATATATATATATATATGCATATGTGTATATATATATATATATATATATATATATATATATATATATATATATATATATATATATATATATATATACACACACACACACACACACACATAGGTGCACACACAGAATAGTAGCAAATATCTCATTGCATAAAAACATGTATTCTCACTGCAGTGGAATAAATCCATTTATTTCACTGTGGTGACATAATCAAACTAAAAAAAAACAGCAAAAAACACAGTCTTGCTGTATAAATCGGATAAATTATGGTTAGTGATGGAATACACTATTTATCGAAATGAGTGGATAGTGACCATGGCTACCATCACTTGTGGCTCCTCTATGCTCTGCCACTAGTAAGAATATCCAAGGTCACTCTCCAGCCAGTCAGATAAGTAATGTATTCCACCACTTGCCATAACTTACCTCAGATATATATATATATATATATACATATTAATGAAGTCCACCAGGAGGAAGCCAAGCTCTGCAGAATTCTGCAGTAGAGTTACTGCAGCACACAGTGCAATTCCAATGGGAATTAATACCTTTTGTCATGCAGGAAACCTGTGACACTCTGCTTCATCCTGGTGGGCTTCGCTATACATATATATATTTAAATGTATACAATAGGAGTGGGAGCTTCTAGAGTGCGATAAATGGAGATATCTTCACTGGAGTGTGATAAATGATGATGACATCAGAACTGTGATGATAAATGCCATTTATCATACAGTACTGATGTCACCACTCACTCGATACAGTCTACATTCTAAGTGAAACTGCTTCAGTTTCTCTTTCTCACTAAAGCCTGCAACTTATTCAGTTACCATTGCAAAGGAAACTCACCTATATGTTGTAGTGTTTCAGAGACTCCTCAACCCATTAATGTGCTAATAGCAGCTTCACTACAGCCTAGATTATAGATAAAACTGCTTCAATTTCTCTTTTTTCACCGAGGCCTGCAAGTTACTCAATTACCATTGCAAAGGAAACTCACCTGTGCGTTATGGTGCTTCTAAGACTCCCAGCCAATTCAGAAAAACTCACATACACTCACAGCACACCACACACAAAAAGAGCAGAAAGCACACAGAAAAAATATGTCAGACGCTCCCACCCCTATTGTATAAATAGCACACATGATGTGCAGATTGTGTGCTATGGAAAATATTATCACTCCTGCAGAGTGAGCTCTGGATACTCTCACTCGTGCCTTCAGCACTATGAGTATCCAGAGCTCACTCTGCAGGAGTGAGAATATTTTCCATATCCACTCCTGCCCATCATGTAATATATATATATATATATATATATATATATATATATATATATGATAGACATGGCCTGACAGAAGATATCATATTTATTCACGAGTTGCGATATCGTGATATCTCCACGAGTGGCTTGGCCACGGTGAGATATCATGATATGACTGGCCTCGAGTGAAGATAAATATGATATCTTCAGTCAGGCCATGTCATATTCTGTTTATACAATGTATACTTTGCCCCCCCAATACAACTCACCACATGCCCCTCTCAATGCAATGGGTGATATTAAGGTGATGGCCCTAGCAATACAACCCCACTTACAGAAAAGCTGGCAAAACAGCAGATGTCATTTATTGTTTAAAAAATATCTGGTGGATTCTGTTATCTATGGTTAGTTTTAAAAAGTCTTATCTGGTTTATCCTGCCATGCCCCCCCAACAGAGCTCCACGTGCCCTCCCCCAACATAACAGATTACATAGGGTTTTCAAATATCTGGTTGATCCTGTCAATTTAAATTACTAAAATATCTGGGTTGATCCCGCTATTATTTTGGTGAAAAGTGATTTTTAATGCTTATTCATTGATTCCAACATCAGCATCTTCACTTTCCTCAATTATATGATCGAAGCGCTATCTCACACTCGACGATTGGTATTGCTAAATGTTTTTCGGTTCAGCAACTGAGGAATGCCAGCTTATGCTTATTTCTATGTATTTTGTTGAAAGCCGATCGCACATAGAGTAGCAGCGACTGTCATGCTTTGAAGAGAAGGAAGCGCAGCATCTGCCGCCAGGCAACAGACGCTCGCGCTTCATTTTACTGTTCAAAAGCCACCGGCTCGGTCACTGCTGCACTCTATGTGCAGTCGGAAGCTTTTTTTCAACAAAATACATAGAAATAAGCATAAAGCACAGTGTATTCTCAGTTACTGAACCCGGGGCACCTCCTACAAAACATTTGGTAATGTACCAATCGTCAGTGTGGATAGCGCTCGGTCATGCTACAATGGCAGGGAAAGTGAAAGTGCTCAGAGTGGCAGGATCAACCAGATAAGTTTCGATATGACGTATAGGAATGTGGAGATAATATATGACGTATAGGAAGATGAAGATAAAAATGTTATCTTCACTGGCCACCTGAGATATCATGTTTTATACTGTTGTTTATCTGACAACATACATTGTATAAATATATATATATATATATCTACCTACTGTAAGTGTATAGATGTATGTATATGTATATATATATATATATATATATACATATATTTATTTATACAACATGTGTGTTGGGATAAATGGAAGGATAAAAAGCACTATCCGACACAGGCAGTGAAGATATCACTGATATCTCTATGTTCCTATACATCATAGAAAACAAACTGAAACTACTGAAATCCTCTGTCTCTCGTCACCCCCCTCACACACACAATTGTAACATGTGGTTCATCATTTTCAAAAACTACTTTTTGTTTTAAAAAACTGTCTAGTAGATCCTGTCATTTTCACCACGTCCTACTAAACCACTTTCCCTTTTCTATTAAATTTGTTGTATAACCAAGCAGTTTCACAGTAGTACAACATGACCTGCCATGCAATTCATAACATGACCGAGAAGTATTTCCACAATAAAACATAACCTGCCACTGACAAAACTAAGCAGTTTTCTCTGTAAAAGCTTAAAAATACTATCCCTTTTTCTGAACTTACAGTAGTTCAACTTCTCTTCTCCAGCAACAGCAGAAACATGGGAAACACCATGAGTGAGTTGCAGTTTCACTAAAGGCAACACAAGTTAGAGCGAGTGTTGCCATAGCAATGTTTCTATAGCAACAGTCCTTCAGGCTTGTGTATCCTTGCATAAAGCTCTAAATCACTTGCACTATCTCTCCTATTCCTACAATGGTTTGAAAAAAGCCCCACTCTGTTTACAAAAATCTGTACTATTTCTCACCTTTCATGGGAAAAACTGCTTATTTTAATCATTAGCATGTCATCTTTTACTCTGCAAACACTGCTCGTTCACCCTATCAATTCACTGCCAGGTCCTCTTCTAGTATGCTGAAACCACTCGGTCATGCTACAAAATTACAGGAACAGTGAACCACCTCAACTAACACCAAAAGAAAACAGCAGGATCAACCAGATCAATTTTAACAATAACTATTTTTAAAAGCAGCACATTCTTTTTCTTTATACACATGTACTGTGCTATACTACAAATCACCATAAACAGTGAAACTACAGTACATGGCAGGATCAACCACACAACTTCTTTCATATAAACATTTTTCTACCAATTAAGATAGGATAAAACATGTTTTTTAGAGAAGAGCTGCAATTCCTGCCTGATAAATAACATATGTAAGAAACTGTATTAAATGGAGAATTTGACATATTGTCTTAGGAAGTCCAGGCCCACAATATATGTGAGGGATTGGGACACAAAACATATATGGCATTTGTGTTGAAGACCCAAAACACACGTTGTATAAACAGAACATGACATGGCCTGACTGAAGATATCATATTTATCTTCACTCGAGGCCAATTACATCAAGATATCTCACTCGTCACTCATGAGATATCATGATATCATTGGACTCTTGTCAGGTCATGTCATGTCATATCATATTATATATATATATATATATATATATATATATATATATATCCAAAATGCCAATAATGCATCAGTTAGGGTTGAAGTGAAAAAAGTAGAAATGAGACATTAGAGTTGAGCCCCTAACATCCCCCATCTAACTCCACCAGCCCACCCACCCACCCTACACAAACCAACGGTGTCAGTGTGTGCTTTGAGTCACGGGGTCTAACTATCACCCATTCCATGTGTAAGAAATTTGACATGGTACAGTATAGGAGAATGGGGTGAGAGTCAGGACCCATGACCCTAAGGCACAGAGACGCTTGTTGGTCTGTGGAGAGTGGGTGTCACATGGCTGGTGGGGTTGGATGGGGGGCTATTAGGGCTCAACCCTAATGTCTAATTTTCCTACTTTTTGTTGCTTCAACCCTAACTGATGTATTAAAAAAGTTTTTTGCAATTTATTTTCCTCATTCTTTGAGATAGTACAGTACAAGTCACCTTAAACTGTTCCATCAACTCACTGGTGAAGCATTATTTTTTGTGATTCTACTGCAGAGGCAACTTGAATTGTTGAAGCTTCTAATTCTTTTCCAACCATTTCACTGCCTATTCAGCTCACTTGTAGCTGTTCAGTGATATGGCAGTAGCTGTTTTGCAGTGTTTATGCAACACATTTTCATGGAATTGTTTATAAATATCACAGCATTCCTTAAGAGCATTGTTTATAAATATCACAGCATTCCTTAAGAGAATTATTTATAAATATCACAGCATTCCTTAAAAGTTGTTTAGTCTGCCTTCTGAAATGAAACTCATAAGCACTCAGCTGAAAATAAAGCTTATAGTCCTAACAGCTAGTTGCAAACCAATACTAAACTTTTACTAATTCATTGAATGAAACACTGCACAGATTAGGAAACTCATTGAACAATGCTACACCAGTGAGTTGAGGGAACAGTTTAATGTGACTTGTATTGCATAATAGTATATTTATTTTACTGTGGGAGCTCAGGGTCCTCCAGGGCAGCCTTACTGGGAATCACTGGAGGAGCATTGAAATGGCTGACTTCATATTTGATTGGTAGAGCCCAGGTGGTATCCATGAGGAACTTGATTTCAGATCCATTGTCTGTTGTTTCAGGGTTCCCCCAGGGTTCCATCCTGGGTCCATTCCTTTTCTATATCCATATAAATGGTGTATCTTTTTCAGACCCATCTTTTAAATTTTATCTCTATGCAGATGATACTTCAGCAATAAGGCATGAACAGGGGTTAGATTAACAGTCTGTTAATCACCCCCTAGGGGTGTAATGTGGCATGAGGAGCAGCCTAGTGCCATATTGCCCCAAGGGGTGATTAACTGACTGTTAATCTAACTCCTGGGAGTGCCTTATTGCTATTATAAAAAATGATTCCAAAAGAAAAGCGATAAAAGTATACTTTTTGAATGCTTTCCATATTTAGAGGGAGATTTTTAATAAAATAGTTCTTCCACCAATAGTTTAAGAATGCTGGTTCAAAATCAGAATGCATCATTCCACACATTCAACAGTGCTAGAGGATAGAATGCTGACAGGAAGAATTCATGTGCCATGGTGATCAGGCTGTACATTACAGTATAACATGGATTAATGTAAGGCTGTTGGAATCCCAACAGCCAATCAGATTGCAGTATTTCTGAGACCCTTCTTATAATATCACTTGCAAATCTGATGATACTGTAAAGACAATACAGGACAAACTACAAAAAGCATTTAAAAATTAGAGATTTTTTTCAAGAATAGTAAATTGATCCATAATGCAAAAAAAAAAAAAAAAAACAACAACACACAATCCATGTTGTTTTCTACAGTTAGTGAAACCCAAGAGGACTGACCCTTTGGAGTGGTTACCCTGGGGGGCTCCCCGATTCAACAGGTGCAGTCTTATAAATACTTGGGGCTATGGTTAGACTACTCTCTGAAGTGGGATGTCCACATAGACAGTCTGTCAAAGAACATACGAAAAAGACTGGGGGCCCTATACAGAATTAAATTTTGTTTGCCGCAGACATAAAAAAGAAGCTGGTAAATTCCATGATTATAGCCGTACTTGATTATGGAGACATCCTATATTTGAAGGGCTTAAAAAGAGACCTACAGAGATTAGATATATATTATGGTAGACTTCCCAGTTTATTTTAGATGCCTGACAACTATCTCACAGGTATCAGCGGTATGGTAGATCAGACTGGCGGACCCTTCAGGAGAGAAGGCAAGATCATTTGCTTGCCTTTGTCCAGGGATGGTTGGTAAGCTTCCCCATGTATAGGTTACCATTTAGTAAGAGCCATAGGTTCATAGGTTGTACAAGTTTGAGGGCAAGCCCATAGTGAACTCACAGCCGTATAGCCTAATGGCAGAGAAGAAATTATTTGTCTCCCATATACAGACTGAGTCTGCTTTTAAATAGCTCAAGATTTGTGCTTGTCACAACTTCCACAGGTAATGTATTCTATAACTGCAGAACTCTTTGTGTTATAAAGTTTTTCCTATGTACAGTCTTACATGTTTCAGTGTGTAGCCTTAGTTTATGTGATCTTGTACAATTGAAAGGAGTTTGCCTAACCATACAGTTTGACTCAAATAAAACTTGGTCCCTGAATGCTTTACAGGCACAACAAAGTTCTTCCCTTGTAATTCTGTATTCTAAGGTACTGTATATAAACCTAGATTTTATAACCTTTCCTCATATCCCACTGAACACTGATTTATAACATTTTTTGTTAGTTTGTGTTGAACAGACTCATGAGTTGTTTTGTCCTGAACTGATGTAGGGGAACAGAAAGGGGCACAATACTTCAGATTTGCCCATACTAAAGTAGTATACAGAGGAATTATGACATCCAGGTCACAACTTTTGATATGTTTGAAAATACATTGGAGTATCCCATGACATTTTTTTGTTGTTTTGTTTATATGTGTTCCAAATTTCAGATTATTTGTGATAGTAACTCCAAGATCTAATTTTGACGTTGTCACTTGTACTAAAGTATTGTTTATGGTGTAACATGCCTGTTTAGTATTTTTCCCAAAATGCATTACCTTATATTTTGTATTTTGAACACCATTTTATTGTCCGATGCCCAGATGTAAAGTTTATCTAAATTTTTCTGTAGGGCTTTTATGGCCAAATTATTATTAACAATGCAGCCTAGCTTGCTGTCATCAACATATTTTTGGACCCATACTCCATCAACTTTATGCATGCTAGAGATCATGATATTAAATAGAGTAGGTCCCAGCACAGATCCCTCTGGTACACCACTAGTCACATTACCCTATTCAGACTCATATCCTTTTAGGATAACCCTTTGTTGTCTATTCTCTAGCCAATAATTTATCCACTTAATAATTGATGGATGCAGTTGGAGTTTTATAAGTTGCTCTATTAAGGTCCTATGAGACATGCTATTCAAAACTTTCTCATAGTATAAGAATATCACATCAACAGGAAAACCATTATCCTGATCTTTGGTAACAGGCTCAAAGAAACCAATCAGGTTACTCATACATGACTTGCCCTGAGTAAACCCATGTTGTGGATGTGATAAGTCATAGTTCACTGTGCTATATAGATAGGCAATGATTTTATTTTGTAGTAACCTTTCCATTGCCTTTCCAATACAGGACATTAGACTTATAGGCCTATATTTGCAAACATTCTGTTTGGCTCCCTGTTTATATGCAGGAGTAATGTTTGCTAGTTTCCATTCATCCAATGCAATTCCCTCATTGATAGACATGTTAAACAGTAGTGTGAAACTTCCTAATGATTCATATGAGAGGATTTGATAAAGATTGAAGGGATTCCATCAGTTCCCGAGGCTGTGTTTGATTTAGTGTTCTGAATTGCAGTCAAGACTTTGTCTTCAGTAAAGAATATTTGTTTTTCTGAATTATTCAAATTGCTGAGGCATATATTCGCTTTAGTTTTAAATATACTGAGGAAATATTTGTTTAATTCATCGGCCAATGTTTTCTCATCAGTAATAAGGGTTTCCTGTACAACAAGTGGACCAGCACCAACTTGATTTCCTTTGCGGGATCCAATATAATTATAAAACTTTTTTTATTATCAGTAGTATCCTTAACAAGTTTTGATTGTAGATTTTTTTAGCAAGTCTTATCAGTTTTTTTTGTTTCATTTGAAATGTTTCAAAGGTTTTGCCAAGTTTCACTAGAAGGATCCTTTTTACAATGGTGGAAAGCTTTATTTTTCCTTTTTATACTCCTCTTGATTTTAGTATTCCACCATAAAGGGACCCGCTGTTTATTGTTGCTATATTTTGTATGTACTGAGACCCAGGAGTTTATGCAAAAATCTATTTTATTTTGGATAACCTTCCACACAGTGTTAACATCAAGTCCTTTCAGTTCTGTTTCCCAATCCCAGTTGTTAAGGAAATGTTTGATATTGATATAAGTTGCTTTATTGAAATTTTTAATATTTGTACTTTCTGATATTTTTATTTTTAGGTTTGTGAAACTCCATAATACAGTGTTATGGTTGCTCTCACCAAGGGGTTTCAAAATCTGAGGGTTTGAGTCAAAATCTTTGATATTTGTGAATATTAAATCAAATATGTTGTCTTTCCTGGTTGGTTTATTAACTGTTTGTTCTAGGTCATTTTGTACTGAGAATTGAATTAGCTCATTTTCCCAATTTCCATTCCCACACAGGGATGGCCAGCATATGTTAGGTAGGTTAAAATCACCCAATAAGACATAGTCATCTTTAACTATCATACTGTCCAGTGACAAAAAAAAGGCATTGCTGGCTGTAGCATCTAGGTTTGGGACATGGTATCCTAGTCCTCTCATTAGTGGTTTCGTCCCACCATTAATTTTAACCCATATTAGTTCACTAATTGGGTGACCACTCTCTATCTCATAGTACTTCAGTCTGTTACTGATGTACAGTGCTACACCTCCTCCTTTCTTTGTCTGACAATTCTTGCTGGCAATAGAGAAACCAGGTATATCAGTAGCCCAGTCATCATCAGCAAACCTGGTTTCAGTGATACCACAAATATCTACAACATCTCTTTTCAATCTATATTGAAGTTCACCTAGTTTATTGGTAAGACTTCTGGCATTAATCAATAGAATTTTAATGACAGAGTTTTGCATATTGGAACTGTGGTGGCTTTTACCACCGCCACACCTGCTAGTGTTTTTTTATTGACACAAGATGGTACACTGGCTATCTTATCCATAGAAACAACATTGCAGAAACATAGAAACATAGACTTTGATGGCAGATAAGGACCACTTGGCCCATCTAGTCTGCCCATTTCCCTACCTACAGGATAGGCTGCAGATCCTAGTTAACCAACAAATGAAACAAAACAATTATGACCTTGTTTGTAAATTGATCCAATCTTTACCCCCATGGAACTAGTTTAAACACTTACTTATGTATACAATAAAGTGTTTTCCCAGGAGAAAAGTTCCTTTCCTTGCAGGGTGTACACCATCCCAGCAAATTAGTTCTTTTTTACCAGAAATTCTTCCCAATGGGTAATGCAACCAATATTTTGTTTGAGACTCCATTTTCTTAACCAGTTGTTATGTTTTTATCTTATTTTTGTAATACTGCCTTATACAGCCATGGGCGATGACGGGATCTTTGCCTGTTTTCCTTACTTTCCTCACCCCTTTCTTTCCATCTTGCGAGGGGGCTGAGGCCTACTGTAGGGGGGCCGGGGCCAGTGGTAGAGGAAGATACCGCCTGGGCTCCACTTGGGGTCACAGGAGGGACCCAGTAGTATGCCCATGGGTCCTGGCCTGGGGTCGCTATGTGAGGGACCTGAGTAGCAGGAAGGTCTCTTCTCTCTTCTTCTTATCTCCCATGAGGTAATGTCTGGAGTGCCATGGGATGCCAACCAATCACAATACTCCTTTACACCCATTACTGGAATTATTTCAAAAAAAGTAACCTCACAATTCATATCCATTAGAGTGTTTGCTAATCCTATAAATTCTTCTTTGATTAGCTGGGCTTCCTGATGCATGATATTGTTTATGCTCATGTGTATAACTACAAAGGGTCTCAGTCCCCCATTTTGCAGAATTTGTCAGGACATTCTAGTAATATCTTTGATTTGTGCCCTCCAGAAACATGACATAGTTATATTGGCTTTGTCCTGATCACATATTTTCTGGTCCAAATATTTTACTATAGAGTCCCCAAGTAGATACATTTGTCTGGGTTGCGATGTAACTTGGGGTTCAATGTCCATGAGATTAATATCTCTCTCTTTCATAAGGAATTACTAGTGAGTTTACACTTTCTATGGTCTCATACTTGCTAGTGGGCATAGTATCCTGTGGGGGGGGTAGGTACTGTAGTGTCCTCAAGCAGGTCACTTAATAAGTCAAAGTGGTGTTGGGTGTGAATATTAAATCTTTCTGCCCTTGTTGGGCATCTTTGAACCCCCTAATTGGTACCACTCACCTTCAGTTTGACCGGATTCAGCCTCATCACTAGCCCTTTTTCTATTTGTAAGTGCAGTATTGTTTATAGTTTCATTTATACAGTGGGGTATTTTAACAAGTCCAGATTGTCTCCCAAAACTGGAAACCAGTATTAAGGGTTCTGGATTATCAGTAACTGGCACTAAAGTCAAGACATTATCTGTCATACTATTCCCCACAGCAGACTCTGATTGTTCTCCTTGACAAGAGCTGTTCATTCAGTAGCCATCTGTCTTTGACTTTCCTCTAAGTGGAATAATCTTGCATTAAACAAGTTTATTTCCTGCATCATGTTTTTGTTTTGTGTTCATTTAATACATATGAATGTTATATCATTTGGCAGCACTGTTTTAAAACAAAACATGTGGCAGGAGTTGCGTTTCACCCACACTCTGCCCTGTCTTGTGGTTAGTATTTCATTCATTTTTCAGTGTACTATTATGATTCCTTTTATTTCCCAAACACAGGAATAGATAAGCAGATGGCTAATATGCTTATGTTGTGTTCAAGAGGTTCAGTGCACAGTTGCCGAAAGGTGTAGTTGTAAACTCTCTTCAATATGGTAGCTTCTTACCTTAATTTATGTTCCTAGCCTTGTATTGATTATACCCACAGCAACCCACTAAGTATGCAAAACATGCACTCCAACATGTGTGCCTTTGTGCATGACATTGCCTACTCACCATGCTGTGTCTTTCCCTGCTCACTGAGATCTAGTAAGATCTAGTGCTCTCGTGACCTGGAAATAGCTCCCAGAGGTCACGATGTAAAGCGCTATTATGTAGAAAAAAACATATTTGGGGCTCACTGGAGCATGACAATATCCACAAATAGGTAGTTTCACTGTTAAAACACAAAAAATAATGCTGTGTGTTTGAGTGGTAGTTTGCAGCAAACTGCGAGAAAACTACCTCCCTTCTTCCTGCTTCCTGTCAGTACAGGAAACAGGGCTCCAAGGCGTATTCCCCACTTAAAAGTTAAACACAAAATAGGTAAATAATTATACACAGTAAGAACAAAGTTTCTTCAGGTTTAGACAAGCAGCTTGAAATACAAATGCTGTGAGTGCTATGCAAGCTTTATGTGTGCCACCTCACCTAAGGCAGCAAGATATAGAACTCTTGTGATCCAGAAATAGCTCTGAGAAGTCACGATGTAAAGCGCTACTATGTAGCAAAAATAATCATATTTGGGGCTCACTGGAGTATGGCAATATCCTCAAATACCTAGTTTCACTGTTAAAACACAAAAAATAAAGGGATAAAGTTGCATCATTATGATCTGCTACAGCACTGGAGCTGGTGTTACCAGTATGTAACCTGGAAGTGGGCCATCAAATGACGTACTACCAAGGTGTACTACTAAGGAATAAAATCACATTTGATCTAAGAAACTCAGCAGAGATAAAAACCTGGAATTTAATTAAAATATGGTTAAGGAATTCCAGTAAACCAGGACAATGCTGTCATTATAGTAACCTAGATGTTGAATAGTAGGTGGTGACTTTGTTTGACTAAGTAGAAGAAAGGCAAGTATGAAAATGCTAAGTAAAATCTATGGATATCTGACTTTATCTTCTTGTAATTGTTAACTTATAATTTTTATATGTATTTATGAACTTTCTTTTTGTACTGTGCTATCTTGTAACACTGCTAGAGGACCTCGTAAATGAGTCTGTGACTCAATCGACTTTTCTCCTAATTCATAAACATTTTTATGAAAAAATATTTTTACTACTACTACTTCTTATCCTGCACTCCCATCCCTCCACAGATGCACATATGTATTTAGCTGTGGAAACACAAGGGTGTCTGGCCCCAGCACTTCCACACATTAAGTTATGAGCAGGTGTAGTGAAATTGCAACAAATAGTCATAACTGTGCCATCTTAAATAATTTCTCACCCAAAATGTTCAACATAACCTTCTTATCACCTCACCATATGTACCCAGTACAAAAAACTTTCAAATCACTGTCGAAATGCAACTCTTGGCAACTGTAACACAGTTTTGCACCACAGGTGCGGAAAAACAGTGTTGGCAGGATTTTGAAAATTAGAGCTCTACTATTCATGAGGTGGTGTGAACAAATGGTAATGTCAAAAATCTGGGGTGAAAATATGAAAAATTGGTGAAGTTACAAGTGCGCGTAGAAACTGCTCAATGCACGCACATAATGCAGTAATTTTTTTGAATTTTTTCACCAAACTTTCAACATGGGCTTTTTGGGACCTCGCCTCATGAACTCTGGCACTGTGAGTTTGTTAATCCATCCCAAAAGTTGATATTGCAGAGTGACCATGCCATTCAGCACCACAGGTGTGAAAACACATTTCGGGCATGTGAAAAATGACAGCTGTACTGTTCATAAGGAGATGTGAAAAAATGGCAATGGTGAAAACCCTGAAGTGAAAATATAAAAAATTAGTGAAGGTACAAGTGTGCATAGGAACTGTGCAAAGCATGCTCATAATGCAGTCATTCTTTGGAATTTTTTCACCAAATTTGCAACATGGGCTTTTTCGGACCCCACCTCATGAACGGTGGCACTGTGATTTCATTAATCAGTCTCAAAAGGTGATTCCATGCAGTGACCGCAAAATCACCTTTTGGGACCAAGTAATGAAATAATAGTTCCAGTATTCATGAGTTGGGGTCTCAAGAACCCCATTTTGAAAACTTTGGTGAAAATTCCTAAAAATGGCTGAGATAGCAACATAAGTTGAAAACCCTATTGACTGCCATTATACAGCGCTTACCTTGATTCTTCAGTTTGCAGTTCAGCTTTGAAGAGTGCATATATGTCCCAGTCCTCAGAAGATGACAGTGGCTGACCTCTGGAGGTAAGTATGGGATAAGGTGGGCAGGAGTTGGGAGTGCAGAGGGAGGGTAAGGTTGGGGGAGGGTAGTGGCGGGGATGATGAGGGATCATTTTCTTTATTTCAGGGTAAAAAAAGATGGGGACAGTTTTCTTTATTTAAAAGTTTGTTTTTTTTTAAAAGCATATTTGGGCATACTGGGGTGGGCTACCAGTGTGTCACATTAGTGGGGGGGATACATGCCAATATAGGGACTGGGTACCACAATGTCGGCAATACATGTATATAGGCTGTGGGGGCCATCTGACATCTGGAGTGGGCATCCTGGTGTCAGAAACCTAAATTAAATATGTTTTGGTACACTGGGGTGGGCTTCCATTGTGCCACAGTAGTGGTGGGGGGGAGGATACATGCTGACACAGGGATTGGACACCCAGATGTCAGTGAACCGTAGAGGGGCATTTCGATGAAGGATTTGGCATTGAAAATTTCAATGCAGGATTCTGCAGTGAAAGAAAAAAGATGTTGGGGGACTGTTTTCTTTTTTCAGCTACAAAAAAATTAAGAACAAAATGGATGGCATCACATTTTGTTTGCTCCTCTTGCTAAGTGAGAAAACAAAATGGTGACTGACAAAGATGGATTTTCCTCTCAAAGAAGGATTTTGCAAGATTTCCAAATCCCTCTTCACAACCCCTCTTTGCAAGCCCTTCATGACCAGGGATTCTTAATCGAAACTCTGCATCTATACCAAAGATTGAATGGAGCATGCGCAGAACCTGAAATTTAAAAATGTAATAACTGTGAAATGGATCAATATTTTTTCACCAAACTAATGCTGTAGTGTACCTTAGCATAACCTCTATCTACCCTGAAAGTTGCAGGCCAAAATTCTAAACAGTGTGGGTGAAACACAATGAGTTAAAAACAGGGAAAAACTGGCAACAGAGAAAAATGCAGTTTTTGATAATTTGCTGCACGGAATCCACATATCTAATAAAAAAGAAACTAGGCAAATCAAGAGATCTACCACCTGACACAATATATTCCAAATGTCATGCAAATTCATTTAACAGTTGCAAAGTTATTAATGTACAAAATACGGAGTTTAACATTAAAGTGCCTCTTCAACCCTAACTATAGGGGTGCTACCGTGCCCTATTGCAAAAAAAACTCCATTAATGCATCAGTTATGATTCATAGCACAGTGACAAAAGTTTGGAAATTCTATTTTAGGGTGCCCACCCTACCCAACCTACACACCAACAGGCATCAGAGCATGCCATTGGGTCATCAGGCCTAACTCTCACCTCATTCCATGTGTAAACAAGCTGACATGCTACAGCATAAGAGAATGGATGAGAGTTAGGCCTGGTGACCCCATGGCATTCCTCAACACCTGTTGGTGTGGAGGGTGGGTGGTGGGGTGATAGGTGTGGGCACCTTAACATCAAATTTCCAAACTTTTGTCGCTATGGTATGTACCTTAACTGATGCATTAAGGGAGTTTTTTTGCAATGAATTGAACATAGAAATATAGAAACAGAATTTAATGGCAGATAAAGACCCTTTGGCCTACCTAGTTTGCCCATTTCCCTACCTAATGGATAAGCTGCAGATCCTAGTTAACCAACAGCCTACTTCCTCCTACCCCCTCACTAGAATTGCCTTATGTCTGTCCCATGCATTCTTGAACTCCCCCACAGTTTTTGACTCTACAACCTCCTCAGGAAGGCTGTTCCATGCATCTACAACCCTCTCTGTGAAAAAATATTTCCTCACATTACCTCTGAGCCATCCCCCCTCTATCTTCAAATTGTGCCCCCTTCTTTTTGAGATAGTATTATAGTATTATTATTTTACTGTGGAAGCACAGGGTCCAATCCTGCAAAGTTATGCACTTGCATAGAATAAATTCAATGAACACACATAACTCAGGCATTTTCAGGAATTCTTTCACTCAGTTTTCAACATGGCCTTTTGGGGACCCCACCTCATGAACAATGGCACTGTCATTTTGTAAATCTGTCCAGAAAGTTGAGTCTGCACAGCGACCATGCCATTTTGCACCACAGGTGCGAAAACATGTATCAGGCAGGATGTGAAAAATAACTGCTGAATAGCTGAATACTGTTCATGAGGAGGTGTAAAAAATGGTAATGTTGAATATCTGGATGGAAAATATGGAAAATTGACAAAGTTACAAGCGTGTGTAGAAACTGCACAATGCACACTCATAACATGGCCATTTTTTGGAATGTTTTAACCACATTTTCAACATGGTGATTTTGGGACCGCCTCTCATGAACACTGCCACTGTGATTTTGTTAATCTATCCCGAAAGCTGATTTTGCATAGCTATCGCACCATTCTCTGCAACAGGTGTGAAAACACTTTGGGGGCAGTATGTGAAAAATGACAGTAGTACTGTTCATGAAGAGGTGTGAAAAAAATGGCAATGTTGAAAATCTAGACAGAAAATAATAAAAATCAGTGAAGTTAAGGGCGTGCATAGAAACTGCACAACATGCACTCATAACATGGTAATTTTTTGTGTTATTTTTGCAGCAGAGTTTTAACATGGGCTTTTTGAGACCCACTTCAAGAACACTGGCACTGTCATTTCATTAATCGGTCCCAATAGGTGATTCCACGCAGTGACAGTGTTCATGTGGTGGGGTCCCAGAAAACCCACGTTGAAAATTTGGTGCAAAAATCTCAAAACATGATGGAGATATCAACATAAGTATAAAACCCCTTGACAGCCATTATATGGCTCCTACCTTGATTCTTCAGTTTGTGGTTTGGCTTTGAAGAGTGCAGGCATGCCCTGGTCCAAAGAAGATGACAGTGCCCGACCTTCAGAGGTAAGTATGGGATAAGGGAAGTTAAGGGGAGGTGGGTACACAGAGAGAGGGTGGGGATGGGGTAAGGGGACATGGGGAGACTATGAGGGACCTTTTTCTTCTCTCCAGAAATAAAAAAAAGACATTGGGGGATGGATTTTTTATCTATGTATGCGTACCCTTATAGTTAGGGTTGAGTAGGCAGTTTAATGTTAAACCCCACATTTTGCACCTTAAAAACTTTGCAACTGTTAAACGTATTTTTCTCAAAAGTTTTGTATGCCCTGTCCCTTGGGGTAGGTGTCATAACTTGCCAAGTTTCAGTTTGATCAGATGTGCAGTTTTTGTGTAGCATGTTGTGAAAAAAGTGCATTTTTCACTTTTTTCACCAAATTTTCCTGAATTTTCCTCATCGCCCTGCACCCACAGCATTTGGGATTTTAGTCTGAATGTTTCAGGGTAGAAAGAACTTGCCCTACAGAACAAGCCAGTGTTGGTTTATTGAAAAAAGAATATTAATTTGACCCAAAGTTATTCAATTGTGGAAATTTGGGTTCTGAGAATGCTCAGTTCAGTCTTTTGGATAGATGCACAGCTGCGAACAAGGATTTCAGCTCAGGAATGGGGATTTTGACAGTTCACGAACAGGGATTCATTAAATCCCCATTCATGAGAAAAAAATCCTCATTTGTGAGCTGCCATCTTGTTTTAACTTTTAGCCCCAAACAAAATGTTGTTACTTGCCCCATGGATGTATTCTATGGAAAGAAATGCATGGGTTTTGTTCAGGGCAATGTCCTCTACAAAAACATGTGTTTGGTTTCCATCAGTTTATTAAAAAAAGGTAATTTATTAATTTGAAAATCCCCTTTCATGATCCAATCCACATTTGTGAGCTGCCAAAATCCCTGTTCATGAGATAAGGACCAGGTGGCTCTATCGCACAAATGGAGATCGGCTGACTAAAGGGGATTTTGACACCTCACGAACTATACAAACTAAATCCCCATTCTTTAGGTATCAAAATCCCCATTTATCAGCCAATCCCCATTTGTGAGGTGTCAAAATTCCCATTCGTGAGATGAAGACCAGATAGTCAGATAGGGCCATCTGGTCCTTATCTCACCTCACGAACAGGGATCGGCTGATGAACGGGGATCCACAATGGTGGATTTCCCCAAACAAAAAAATGGTCCCAGCACTTATTCTATAAATGCTGACATCATGATGCCCAGTCCCCCTGTTGGCATGTATCCTCCCCCCACTAATATGGCACACTGGGAGCCCACCCCAATATGCCAAATAGATATTTACTTTTTTTAATAAATTTTAATGCTTCCAACACCGGGATGCCCACTCCAGGTGTCAGATGATGCCCCCCCTCCCAAAGCTGGTAGTCTTGAATGGCACACATGGGGTGCCAAAATCCCTTTGTGGGCATGTATCTGACCCTCCACTATTATGGCACATGGGGTGCTCAGCCCAGTGTGCTAAAATATGTCTAAAAATGTTAAAATACCTGTAAATAAAGTAAACTGTCCCCCACCATCTTTCATTTTCTTAAACCTGCAAAAAAGAAAATGGTCGCTCATCATCTCCCCAGTCCCTCCTCCCCATCACCACCTTCCCACTGAACACTCACCTCCCTGCATCCCCTCTTACCCATACTTAACCTCTGGAGGTCAGGAGCAGTGATCTTCTCTGGACCGGGGCACATCTGCACTCTTTAAAGCTGAGCTGCGAACTGAAGAATCAAAGGTAAGTGTCTTAAAATGGCAGTCAATATGGATTTCAACTTAGGTTGATATCTCAGCCATTTTTAGGGATATTGGCCACAAATTTTCAACATGGGGTTCTTGGGATCCCACCTCATGAACACTGGCACTGTCATTTCATTACTCGATCCCAAAAGCTGATTTTGTGGTCACTGCACAGAATCACCTTTCTGGACTGCGTAATGAAATGACAATGTCACTGTTTATGAGATGGGGTCCCAAAAAGCCCATGTTGTAAATCTGATAAAAAAATTCCAAAAAATGACTGCATTATGAGTGTGCGCTGCACAGTTTCTATGTACACTCACAAATTTGCCACTTTTTTATATTATCACTACAGATTTTCAACATTGCCATTTTTTCACATCTCCTAATCATGGCACTGTCATTGTGCAACATCAACTTTCAGGATGGATTAACAAAATCACAGTGCCACTGTTCATGAGGGGAGGTCCCAAAAAGTTCATATTGAAAATTAGGTGAAAAAATGTCTAGAAATGATTGCATTATGAGCATATGTTATGCAGTTTGTACGCACTTTTTTAACTTCGCCAATTTTTCATGTTTTTACTCAAGATTTTTAACATTGCCATTTTTCCACTTCACCCCACCTCATGAATAGTACAGCTATAACTTTTTAAATCCTGCCAAAAATGTTTTTCCGCATCTGTGGCTGAAAACGACATTACAGATGTGCAGAATTATATTTCGACAGGGATCTGACAGTTTTCTGTACTGGGTGCACATGGTAGGCTGATAAGAAGGTTTTGTTGAACATTTCAGGTGAAAAATTATTTAAGATTGCACAGTTATGACTATTTGTTGCAATTTCACTACGTCTGCTTGTGACTTAATGTGTGAAAGCGCAGGGGCCGGACACCCCTGTGTTTTCCCAGCTAAATACATATGTGCATCTTTGAAGGGATGAGAGTGCAGGGTCCAAATAACCCTGCACTCCTGCTGTGGATGCTGTTGTACTATTTGGATGGAGGCATGGGAGCGCAGAGTCTGATGGACCCTGCACTCCCACAGTACAATAGAGATACTATTATATTATCTAAAAAAGTGAGAAAATAAATTGCAAAAAGCTTTGTTAATGCATTGGTTAGGGTTAAAGTGACAAAAGTATGGAAATGAGGCATTAAGGTTGAGCCCCCAGCCCCCCTACTACTACCCCACCCCACCATCCTCCACACACCAACAGTCATTGGGGTGTGCCATTGGGTCATTAGGCATAACTCTCAACCCATTTTCCTATGCTGTACCATCTCAGCTTCCTTACAAATGGAATAGGATGATGACCTCAAGGCACACCACAATGCCTGTTGGTGTGTGTAGGGGTGGAGGGGCTAGGGAGGGTGGTAGGGTTGGTAACCCTAATGTTGAGAGGTCTAAACCTCACCTTCAGATTCTTGACGATATTGGGAATGCAAGTAAACACAAACAAGTTGCATTCAAGTAATAAACAAGTTTATTAATACAACAGGGATAAATCACAGTTGCCCTAAGCAGTTCTTACCAATACTAACCGAGAGCCAATGCTAAGCGTTCCCTACACCTCGAGGTTTCTCTGTAGTCTCTTGGGATCTCTCGGGTCTCCGTGGTGTAAAGCCTGTGCATTACATTATATACCTATGATAATTACTAAGGTTACTAAAAGATAGAAACATTTGTAGTTACAGAGATGAACCCTATTGGCTAAATTAGAGGTGGCTCCACGGTCCATGATAACATTATATAATTCTGTAAAGTCATCAGTTTTAGAACAAAGAAGTTCTTATACAGAGTCTTACATAACCAAGTGTAGTGGTGCACATCACCAAAGGATGGCAATGTTGCCTTACATATTATAATTACTTCAAGGACAGGTGTCTTGGCATCTGACAAGTAAGACATAGACAGAAAATACATGGTATAATATGTGTGTATTAGCAAGCAAAGTGGATTACAACAATATGCATTCATATCCTGACATCTACTCTTATACGGTAGATGCCCTTAGCCCTAAGTATTAGTATAACCTATACCTAAGCAGTAGCTGTCTATGGTGTACCTCTGAGGGTATCAATTAGGGTGCAGGGACCTCGTGTAACACTAACATTGAATTTCCAGACTTTTGTTGGTGTGAAATCAACCCTAACTGATACATTAATGGAGTTTTTTGCAAAGAATTTCCCTTCTGTTTGAAAAAGTGAAATGTTATTCATAAGGTATCCATAGGTGGGAGCATGCACCATCTGGGCCCTGTGCTCCCACCCAGTAATCAATGTAGAGGCATAGTGCAGGAGGGCCCTGTGCTCCCAGGTGTGCATAATGGCATGCATATTTGGGAGTGTGGGTCATCAGGTCCCTGTGCTCCCACCCACTCATAAGTGTAGAGACATAGCACCTGAGGACCCTGTGCTCCCAGTATTGCAAGATGGCATTCACGGGTGGGAGCATGGGACCTCTGGGACCTGTGTTCCCACCTACCTTTAAGTATAGAAACAGCACAGGGGGCCCTGCGCTTTTAGTTTTACATAATCATTTCCATGAGTGTAGAGGCATAGCATAGGAAGGCTCAGTGCTCACAGTTTAGCATAACTAGTATGCATAGTTGGGAGCACTCTAGGCCATGTGCTTCCAATTATCCACAAGTACAGTCACATAGCAGAGGCCTAGATGCATTCCAAATAACCCTTGTAATGCTCATTTGCACTATCTCAGTAATATATCAGTAACAATAGAAACTCCGAAAAAAATATTTCGCAGTTGTATTTATGACCTAACCACCTCCACAAATGCAAAGGGTGTACTAGACTACTGAGCCGAGTGAAAAATCTGTATCTCGAACCGTTTTCGAGACATAGGCACTGAAAGACACCGCAGCCACCCCAATGTTATCCTATGGGAAAATTCCCAACTTCAGAGTGCTGTAACTCTGGAACCGGTATAAATTTTTGCACCAAGCCAGCAAAAGATCCATCTGTGGTACAAGGGCTTGCTACCCCCAAACTGTAGCCCTAAAGTCCAAACTGTGTAGTGGCAGTGAGGTGACAAAGAAACTGTGGTTTTGGCAGACACCACAATGTTATCCTATGGGAAAAATTCACAACTGTGGAGTACTGTAACTATGGGACCGATGTAAATTTTTTCACCAAACTACCAAGAGACACATCTGCAATGCCAGGACTTGCCATCTCCAAACTGTAGCCCAAAAGTCCAAACCATGTAGTGGCACTGAGGTGCCGAAGAAACTAGGATTTTGGGGATTGTACTGTCACAAACTGTGATAAGTATGTCGCAAATTGTGAAAGTACAGTGCAACACTTTTTGCAATTTTGTAAAAGTTTCATGCTTGTACTCTCACAAATTGCAACAGTACAAAAGGTCAGAACAAAATAAACATATTGCTGTGTCTTTGTTAAAAATTGTGATGTATGGATGCTGTTCTTAGGACCCCATTTAGGTAAACACAACAGTTGGTGTTTACCTAGGGGCAATAGTTTTTAAACTATAACATTTTATATCCACCACTAACTGAAAACAAGATGGCAGTGGCACAGCAGTACAGAGGGCACATGGAACAGTAAAACATGCTGTCACGGACGAATCTGTCACTGTCGCACAAAACATTTATCTTTGTCCCATAGGATATAATGGGAAACTTTAAAGTGTAATAACCTTTGAACGGATTATTATTTTTTCACCAAACCTTCAAAAGGCACTCCCGGATCCAGTCTCCATATACCCTGAACATTTCTGACTAGACAGACATACCGTTCAGGCTGTGGAGCCAAACAAAGAATTTGCAAAAGTTAAGGATTTTCCACACTGTTTGATGCTCCACAGCTCCACATGCACGAATCCAACCGGAATGAAAATTGCCAGAGCCAGAGATTTCTGGTACAGCACTACACATGCCAAATTTCAGGTGAATTGGATAAACAGTTGCAAAGTTATTAAGTGCAGAATTTGGGGTTTAACATAGAAGTGACCGTGCAACCATAATCATACCTGCCCTACCGGGCAGGTATAATATGTAATAACTGCAAACAAACTCATTAATGTACTAGTTAGGGTTCATATCATGCCTTTCAAAGTATGGACATGTGGTGTTAGGGTTCCCAACCGTACCACAACTCCCCACTCTCCCCACCAAATTGTACCTCACCGTCCCACCCCTGCACCTTCCAGACACTAACAGATGTTGGGGTGTGCCTTGCAGTCATCAACCATAACCCTCATCCCATTCCATGACTACATAACCTAAGATGGACCATAACGTTTACCCCATTGTCCTACAATGTGTCCATCTCAGCCTATTTAGTTATAGAATGGGGTGAGCATTAGGGTCTATCTCAGGTTATGTAGTCATGGAATGGGGGTGAGTGTTATGGCCAATGACAGCAAGGCATACCCTGATGCCTGTTAGTGTGTGGAGGGTGCAGGGGTGGGATGGTGTGATACAGTAGCGTGGGGGAGGGTGGGGTGTCGTGGTAGGGTTGGGAACCCTAACGTGACATTTCCATACTTTGAAAGACATGATATGAACCCTAACTAGTGCATTAATTAAGTTTTTTACAGTTAATTTCCTTACTTTTTCAGATAATGCAATCATAAAGGTAATTGAGTGTGTTCAAGTTCAAGTTTATTGCAGGAAAACTCCATTGAGCAAGCTCATTCACAAGGAGATCCTGTGACATAAACATGTGTGTGGGAAGGTTGTGTTCCTAAGAGTGTTTAGTTTAAGTTTTATACATGTATACTGCAGGACAGTAAAGTACAGCAAGGAAGTAATACTGTTTGTTTATTGCATTACTCAACAAATAAGGAAAGAGACAAAGTATCCTCCAAGTCCGACTCCCAGGTCTCCATCCATGGATTCTAAAGTACTGGCATGGTGCACTGAGGGAATATCTGAGTCACACTGTACGGAGATGGAATTTATGACTATCAAACACCAGCAGCCACACCTCTGCTGCCCCTCTGGTCCATCTAGACAGGCAGTGCCAGTTGGCGGCACAGGGCAAAAGTGTGGTGATGTGACTGGCTCACTCTGAAAGGCAGCAGCAGCCTGAGCCAGGAATGCTATGCCATTGTCATCCCTTCACTGGCCAAGAGAGGACAGGAGACAGGCAGACAGACCTGAGAACCATCCGTCACCCACAGTAAAAAAAAAACTTCAGTTCCAGCTGAGGCTTCTGCTGGCTATGTCTCACATCTCCTACTGTGAAGCAGAATTGTACATCGAATGGCAATCCTGCATCTAAATAAGAGCAGGCATGGAACCGAAGCAGGGCATCACAGTCTACCTTTACTGTAACTGTAACACTGGAAATGAATGTGGTATCTATGTTTGAGAGAATTTATTAAGTTATTTATGGACATGTTGTAGCATATATGACAATAGTTTTAGTACCATCTAAGTGTTCAGGGAGTAGTCTTTATTTATTTTGTTTGTGTTGTTATGATACAACATTCTCAATAAAGTTTAATAAATTGCAAAAAAAAGAAAACTCATAGTAAGATGGAAATGGTGGTAAAAAAAAACCTGGAGTACCTCTGCCAACATCTTTAACCCACCTCCTATTGCGATTCTGCCAATATCCTAAACCAAACTCAGACCTACTTCAATGCAGGACTGCCATCCTACTCCGATGAAGAATTCTACTTTGAATGGCAATCCTGCACTCTGATGCAGAAGTGTACTCTGAATGGCAATTCTGCATCAAAGTAGATCTGAGTTTGATTTAGGATATTGGCAGAATCACAATAGGAGGTGGGTTAAGGGTGTTGGCATAGGTACTCGAGGTTTTGTTTTCTCCACCATTTCCATCTTGCCACATTGGTTTTTATGTTGGCATGCTTGCGCAGCCAACATCTTGGGGCAGTGCAGTTTTGGAGGCGTGGTCGCTGTTGGGCGAATGCAGGGCATGCACCATTAGGTGCTTCCCTCATTCCCTAATCAGCCTGCATGCTGGAGCCACATCATGCTCATCAGACACAGCAGACCCTTTCTACATGCTCACCGACATTATCAGCATGGTGGGCGGGTGGCTGCCCAACTGCCGACTTCAGGGGTGCCCAATCCCCCTGTTGGTTTACCCCCCTGCTTTTTTGTGTGCTGATGGGGGAGCACATTCCCTGTTGGCATTAAACCCCATTGCTAAATCACCAAGGGGTCCCAATCCCTTGGCTTGCCCCTCCCGCTTTCTTTGTGTGCTGATGGTGGTGCCCAATCCCTGTTAGCATAACTTCCTCCACCCCCCGTGTTGTGTTCTGACAAGAGTGCCCAATCACCCATCAGCTACAGACCCCCCAAACATTTAGGTGGCACACTGGGAGCCCGCTCCAGCATGCCAAATCCCCTGAAATACAAAAACTGTCCAGCAATGTTTTTTTTTCCCCACCTGTAAAATGAAAATGGTCCCTCATAGTATCCCTGGCCCCCGCACCCACCCTCTGTGCACCCTGCCTCCCCCCCTACCCATACTTACCTCGGAGTATGGCGTGATCATCGGTGGACTGGGAACACGTCTGCACTCTTCAAAGCTGACCTCGAACTGAGGAAATGCCGGTAAGCTGTATAAAGGAATAAATAGGGTTTTTTCAACTTTGCTGCATATCCCAGGCATTTTGGGAATTGTGGCTCAAAATTTTCAACATGGCGTTTTTGGACCCCTCCTCATGAATTCTTGCACTGTCATGGTGTTATTTGGTCCCTAAAGGTGATTTCGCAGTCATTGCATGGAATCACCTTTAAGGGTAGAGTAACGAAATGACAGTGCCACTGTTCATGAGGGGGGCTCTCAAAAAGCCTATGTTTCAAATTTGGTGGGAAAAATCCAAAACATTACTGTTTTATGAGTGTGCGTTGCGCAGTTGCTACGGGCAGTCATAAGTTAGCAAATTCACAATATTTTCATGCCAGATTCTCAACATTGACATTTTACCACACCTTCTTGTGAACCGTTCAGCTGTCATTTTTCACATCCTGGCCAAAATGTGTTTTTGCACATCCGGCGCAGAATAGCTCAGTCACTGTGTGAAATCACTGTTTGGGACACATTACGGAAATGACAGTGACACTGTTCATGAGCAGAGGTCCTAAAATGCCTGTGTTGAAAATTTGGTGACAATACTCCATAAAATGACTGTGTTACAAGCGTGCGTTGCGCAGTTAGCATGCACGCTCGTAAGTTCACAAACTTATAATATTTTCACTCCAGATTTTCAACAGTGCCATTGTTCTACATCTCCTAATGAACAGCACAGCTGTCATTTTTCGCATCCTAACCAAAATCTGTTTTCGCAGTTCCAGTGCACAATAGTGCATTCGTTGTGGAAAGCCAGTGTTCGAGACACATTATGAAAATGGCAGTGACACTGTTCATTAGCAGATGTCCTAAAATGCATATGTTGAAAATCTGGGGACAAAGGTCAATAAAATGAGTGTTTTACGAGCGTGCATTGTGCAGTTTGCATGCACGCTTGTGACTTTGTGAATTTGTAATACTTTCACTCCAGCTGTTCATCATTGGCATTTTTTCATACCTCCTGATGAACAGTACAGCTGGCTGAAATGTGTTTTCACATGTCCAGTGCAGAACTGTACAGTCACTGTGCGAAATCACTTTTCAGGACAGTTTGAGGAAATGATGGTGACACTATTCATCAGCAGAGGTCCTAAAATGCCTATGTTGAAAATTTGTTGCCAAACATCCATACAATGACTGTGTTACAAGCATGCATTGCACAGTGTCCATGCACCCTTGTAACTTTGTCAATCTGCAATATTTTCATGCCACATTTTCACCACTAGCATTTGTGCACACCTCATTATCAACAGTCCAGCTGCCATTTTCCACAGCCTGCCCAAAATGTGTTTCCGCAGCTCTGCCACACAATGGCGTACTCACTGGGCAAAATCACCTTTTGGGACACATTAACAAAATCACAGCGCTATGCGTCTCCACCTCCACCACTGCCAATGCCAGTGCGACAACATTCGGCATTGACAAATGCTTGTTATTGTTAGTTACAATTAAGTTAGATTGTGATGGCCTGTATCAGTTTCATTCCTGTTCCTACTCTGATGCAAGATTGCCATTCGGAGTACTATTCTGTGTCATAGTAGGAGGCGTGAGACATAGCCAGCAGGAGCCCCAGCCAGAACATAAGTTTTTTTTTTTTTTACTGTGGGCGACGGTCCTCGGAGAAATGTGCTAAAAACACCACTTGGAAAATGAGGGCACCTAAGAAGTTTATTCCAAGTCGTTTTAGTACCACAAGTTGCCGCAGTCATTTCTATATGCTCAGAACTGTAATCCTACATCAAAGTACGATTGCTCCCTTTTTTATTTTTTTCATCAAGTATTGTATACTTTTTTGTTTTTTCACTCCAGTCCCAATCCTGCATGTCCCTGACATGACACATACACATAGAGTCACAAGTACACATGCCCAATGGGATGCTCCACCCTACCAGTTGCTCAGGTACCATCTGCGCCTATCACTGGACCTCCATCCAGTGATGGCGGGACTATGGGTGGGTGACCCCCCCTTCTCAGGAGAGGAGATCCACTGCTCAATCCTGCTCCCAGCCACCCATGCCAGCAACCCAGCGATCTGAGGTAATTCCCAAACCTGGGTTGCCAGTGTAGAACGAGATAAGGCATCCAGCGCCTCAGCCCTCAGCGCCACCGGTCCGGCTCTGATTGCTTCCTTTAAAAGAAAACCTGCTACTCTGTGACACATAACAACAGTAATGATGACAAACATGTAAGAACTAGCAGTTAGAAAACAATTTTTCACAATAAATTTATTGCAACTAGATAAAGTAGAACAGTTTGCTGCACACTGTATTTCACTCCAATTTTATAACAGCATGACCGCTGCGATTTCTACGACGCTGACCCATATATCTAAGTAGGATACCTGGTAAGCTAAACCTCTGACTATATAACCCTCACATCAATCAGAAAGAGAAACAGAATACAGTTGAATCAGGTAGAGCTACATATAGGTATTGAGACATATGCAGTACAAGTGGCAGAAGCATTAAATTGAAGGGAACAGTTTCAAGAAATACTTTTGGATTAGAAACAACACAAAAAATATTTTCCACCTACCTCCTACTATACCACACAGCCAAAATAAAGATCAATGTACAAGATTATGTTTCTATATTATAAAGAAACCAATACATAACACAATTTTGATAAACACACCTTTTCCCCACCAATGAAACCTTCCAAAAGTGCCTCAAAGTAAATAATAAAAACCTGTGGAACCCAAACAATGCCATTACATCAGACAAAACAATACTTTCAAATCACATCTTTAAAGACATACAACACACAGAAAAAATGTATTCCAGTAAATAGCACTCTACATATGAATCACAGAAATCCTTTGTAAAATGCAGCATAGTGTTGTTACAAAGATCAATAGAACAGCAATGACAACATATGCATAGGTTACAGTACACAGTGCCACTGTGAAGGTGAACTGATTGTATTATACTTGTATGTTCTCCTTTGTATCCAGCAGACCATGCCAAAGTATTGGAAGGTCAATGTGCTGCCTCACTTGGCAAATGCCATGAAGTTGCACAGTGATCCTAAAGTAACAACGTGAGACACCAATCTGCAGCTCACTGAAACCTGGGACTAAGTCAACAACTACTTAACAAAGCAGTGTAAACTGAAGAAAGATGCAAGTGACTGCAAAAAGAAGTGGAAAACCATGTAGCAATACTTCTATAAATTCCAAGCAAGAGGTTCAGTTCCCAAGAGACACAGACCATGGTATCAGGTACTTGAAGAAATGTGGATGCAAGCTGGAAAACCTAAGATCAAATAGAGGTATTATGGCAGGAAGTATAAGCACATATATTACACTAAGGCTCAAAGCAGTTGTGCATGGCTCAATGGAGTTGCACCAGCATAAGTGTGGACTTGCACCAAAGAGCAATATTCAGTGGGAGCCAATGTGCAGATCAAATCTCATTGCATCAATGTGCAACTAAAATAAATGCAGGTGCAAGTGCAGGGGCATGCCCATAAATATCCAGCACAGTGTGGAACCATGGCACAAGTGCAGAGCAAATCCGAGATGCACTGAGCAGACTTGTTCCTATAAATACAGGTTTCAAGCACACAGAAAGCACTTGCACCAGGTGAGAGGGAGTGAGAGAGACAGAGAGAGTGAGACAAAAAAAGAAAGACAGACAGAGAGAGACAGAGCGAGAGACAGACAGATCGAGACAGACACAGAGGGAGAGGTGGCAATGGAGAGGGACACAGGGGCAGAGAGAGTGAGAGAGACAGGCAAGACACACTGCCAGGCAGTGCACCAGGGTGGCACGTAGCCCACAGCAGCCAACTGGCCGGGGGGATATTGGATATCAGGGGCCATGGATAGTGCGCCCTTCATGATGGATGCTGTAATGAGGGGCGTGAGGGGGCAGGAGGAACAGTGATGTGACCAAGGAAGGGACTGTTGGTGGTATGCCTGACACTGGTGGTACCGTGCCCACATCATCATCATTGAGAACTACAGCAACACAGAGATAGTGGGCTGATACCACCTGAACAGGGCCATTCTGAGGCAGCTTTGCCAGCTGTGCAGTGAGGAGATGCAGGCACCCATCAGACAGAGCCACACCTTGTCCGTGGAGATGAAGGTGACAGCCGTCATGTGCCTGCTCACAAAGGGCACCTTTGCTAGACCAACAGAAGATACCACAGGCATAACCCACTTGGCCACGTCCTGCCTTCTCACACAGTTCCTCAATGTTCTGCTGCCACGTGCTTCAAAATACATCCGTTTCCCCAGCACACAGCAACTATGCAGGACTTCCACAGAGTAGCACGTATACCTGGCATGACTGGGGCTATTGACTGCACCCATATGGGCATCCACATGCCACCTGGTCCTGAGGGTGTGGCATACATCAATAGGAAGTGGAGCCCAAGTGTCAACTGCCAGGTGGTGTGCAATGTCACAGGGTGAATCACCAATGTCTGTGCCACACACTCTTGGAGTGAACATGATGCGTTCATCTGGAACAGCTCTGTGCTGTGCCACAGGTTTGAATGTGGGGACATCCCCATGGGCCACCTAGTGGGTGAGTATGGCATGGGCAAGGGGTGACGGACAGAGCAGGCCATGGGATGGGGAAGGGCATGCTGGGCATGCTAGCGTGGGCACCAGGGACAGGCAAGGGAGACAGCAAAGGATGGCAGAGGGCTAACCATGTCATTACCCATACAGGAGATAGCTCCTATCCACTGAGGTCATGGCTGCTCACCCCCTACCGGCATCTGTTGATCCCAGCAGAGGAATGCTATGATGAGGCACACGCCAGCACGCGCAACATCATTGAGAGTGTATTTGACATGCTGAAGGCAAGGTTCCATTGACTAGACAGGCCTGGCGGTGTCCTACAGTACAGCCCCTTGAAAGCCTGTGGCCTATTCGTGGGCTGCTGCATACTGCACAACATGGCCACTGACCATGGGATAGCTGTCAAGGCTGATGAGGGCAACAGTAGTGGGGATGATGGAGGCAATGGGCTGGAGGGTGGTGGACAGCCCCCCCTGGGTGGAGGGATCCTCAGCTGCACCAACACTGGGACACCATCACACCGGAGCACTATGGTGCACGAAGGTAGGTGGCACTAAATCCATGCATTAGCCACACACACAGGTACAGCACACAAGCAGGGGTGTGCATGGCAATGGGAATGCACACACAAAGGTGTGGTGCAGGGGTAGAGGAGTCAGTGGCACACAACCACACACAGCAACACACAGCAACACACACATGCACCCATGCACCCACACACCCAGGGGTGTAGGCTTGTGGTGGGGATCAGATGCATTGCACTGGTGCACAGGCACGACAGGTGCTGAACTGCCCTCATCACACCCACACCACATTGTCCAGTAGCCGGGCTAGCACGTACACAGGAAGCATGTGTCGTGACACACTGGTGCCACACTAGTGGTATGCACACACACACACATGCACACTGCCCATGCATGCACAGAACCATGGCCACTGTGGCCACAGAGGATGCAAGCTGCACATCAGCCACAGGGGGTGTTTGCAACAGCCCCCAACCCCCAGGGATTGAACCACGGGACCATGACTGGGTCCACGAGGGGGTGCATAGAGACCCAAACAGTCCTGCCCCAGGTGTGGCTGGGATGTCAGCTTCAGAGCCCAACACCTACAGTGTGGGTGTCATCCAACACCAGGATCATGGGATGGATAGTGCACTGCATGGGGTCTGCGGTGCCCAGCCATGCCCTGTGGCAGCCAGCATCGCAAAGCCATCCATGATCGCATTGGCAGTGCGATCTAAGGGTGCAGTCATGGCCTCCTGTTTGTGCTGCATCCCTACCAGGAGCTGCACAGTGCCACTCTCTCACTGCTTGACCAACTGGCACACCTCCAGGAGCAGTGCATGCACCCCAGCGGCAAGCAGCACCTGTTGCTCTAAAGAGGCCCACAGCAAATTGGTGTGCTCATCCAGTGGGCTGGTGTCCTGGGGATACCGGGCGGGACACCGACCCTCCTGTGGTGACCAGCCATGCTGCACAGCCCCCCCCTCAGGTGGACACTGCACAGTGGATCCTCATGGGGAATGTCCCTAGCTGGCACCCCGGCAGTAGACTCAATGTCCGGCTGCCCTGTGGCACCCACAGCCTGCTGCCACCACTCATCTGGCTGCTGAACACTACCCAGTACCTGCGGCTGCACCACCACCACCACAAGGCACAGCCATGGCAGTGCACACTGCTGCACCCTCAGTGGTGGCAGACAGCTGTACCCACACTGGCAGATTGCTAGGTGTGCTGCCTGTGTTGGTGGCTGGCATGGGTGTCTCCCCCACAACATCGCCCATACTGCCCAGAATGATGGTGATGTCATCTTCGGCATTGGACCCCACCCCAATCTATGTTTCCATGCAGAGGACACCAAGACTGGCATCCTGCAGGAACACATCCAGGGCCTCATCTGACCCCATGCTCAGAACATCTGCAGCTTATCAAGCCCCCAGATGCCTGTGGAGGTAGAAGAATGGTCCTCCGGGGCTGTTTCTTTATCCACTGCCACTGCTGGCACCCCATCCTCTGCAGGTAGGCATGCTGGTGCTGAAAGAGAATCAGGTGTCTCAGTGATGCAAAGCCTGCAGGTGACCCTCCATACCACCACTGCATGTGTCCAGTGGCATAGCATGCATGTTGTTACACAAACATGCACAGGACATGCATGCCAGCAGCATGCCCATGTACGCACCATCCATGCCACCAGCTGTGCATGGCTGACATACTTACTATGCAGTGATGGGCAGCCACCCATCTGGAATCATTCTCCAGGCATACCCTCCAGTGTGCTGCGGTGCATGGTGGCTGCCACCAACTCCTCCTGTGCCATTAGGGGGTGGCACATCAGGAGGCCCCCTCCGGTGGCCCTCCAGGAGGCATGAATGGCTGCCACCTTCTCCTTTATGCACCTCCTGTCTGTGCACACCTTCTTACAGCACTCCTGCACTGACCACTGGTGGATGCCATGCTGGTTGACATAGCCAGCCACCTCCTCCCAGGCCCCAGCCCTGGCCTGTGGTGTGCCTGTGGCACCACTCAACAGTGGATCCCTGTCCAGGAAGGTGTCAAACAAGGCCTCCATCTCATTCTTCATGAAATTGGGCCTGTGCTTGTGAGCATACCCATGCTCCTCATGCTCCTCATGCTGCTCACCCTCCTCATGTCTGGCCATGTCACCTCCTGTGGACATAGATAGCATGGTGTGTTAGTGACAGCATCCCCCTGTAGCGTCCCACCCTGCTGTGCCATCTGCTCCCAGGGAGCTGCAGCAGCATGCACAACCCACCTCAAAGGATGCAATACCAGTCCATGGCCTGTGCTGTTCTGTGGCGCTTATATAGCGCATTGCATGTAAATGAGCTTTGGTGCAATGGAAATGACATGCTAATTCCCCAGGTGCACCACGCATTGGCTGATGAGCTCACTTGCATGTGGCAGCTGAATATCACAATTTTGCTCTGTGTGCAATGAGATTGCTCTAGAGCAAGTCAAGGCACAATGTGCATGCATGCACGGTGCACAGGACTGCAGTTCACATGTGCCAGATGGCGTAATGTCACCAATCACACATTTTGCACAAACTGCATGATGGGGGCCATGGTGCATGGTGCTCCAGCCCTACTATTGTGCAGGTGTGTACTGTGCAGTGGCTGAACCCTGACCCCTGCTGTGACCTCTGCCCCGGGTGACCCCCACATCCATGACACCGCCCAACCACACCCATGCTGTGGATCTCCAAGACTGTGCAATGGGTGGACACAGAGCATGTCCCCATGGCCTGTGCATCTGGTGCATGCTGTGGCCATGTGCACTTACCACCACCATTTTGCTCACCAGCTATAACTTGCAGCATGGCACAGCAGAGAGCACCACAGGTGGCAAACTGGACAGAGGTGGAACTGGTCAATCTGGTCACCTGCATCCAGCCCCACACACCCCCCCAGCTATTTTGCCAGGTGCCCCTGCACCAGCCCTGGGTAATGGTGTGGCAGGGCATTGCTGCCACACTGCAGCAGCAAACAGGGGTGGCCAGGACGGGGAGCAGTGTTGCCGCCGCTATGGGGACATGGTGAAGAGGGACCCAGAGCACCTCAGGAGGCTGGAGGCATGTGTCAGGTATGGGGCTGTGCCACAGCCAGGTGAGTAAGCCCATATTGCTTGTGTGCCCTGGTGCTGTACTGTGATGTTGGCTAGGCTGCCTGACAAGCCCTGCAGGGTGGTGTACTACCATTATGCACATCGCAGGGTGGCATTCCTCTCCACTGCTTGTGTTGCAATGCCACTGTGCAGGACGTGTCAGGCAGGGGCTCACCCTGTGCATAGGGTGAGGGTATTGGGCAGAAGCTGTGGTTGGTTACTGATGTGTACCTGTCTATGTTCCATTCCCAGATCCTGAAAAAGGAGGAGAGCAGCAGCAGTGGTGGCAGGATGGCAGGCCACTGCAGACCAGGGTAGTAATGCTGGAGTGGCTCCAGCACCAGTGGGGCACCAGAGAGCAGGTAGGCATTTACATGGTCCTTCACATCATATGTGGGGGGTGGTGGGGGCATGGGTGTGGGCATGGCCACCTGCACTGTGTGCAGTGGCAGTTGTGTGTGTCACACTGTGCATGGTGCCTGCCACTGTGGCACATCCATTGGACATGTGTGCCAGCTGTTGGTGGGGTGGGTGTGTGCCTGGCTTCCACTGACGTTGCTGTGGTGCTGCTGGAGCACTGTGCCATGTGACTACAATTGTGCAGTCGGGTGGCCAATGTGCGGTGGGGACCACCACTGTGCACTGTTGTGGTGTGCCACTTTGCTGGCAGGCATTGGCCCAACCCCCCTGCTGGTGGCCTGTACGGGCTGTCTGGGGGAGTGTGATCCCACTGCCCATTGCATGCTGTGGATGGGCATGATTCCTTAGGACAATGCACTGATCACCTTTCCTGTCCCTTGTCCTAGGTGTCCTGTGGCAGTGTAGGAGACCCCTTTACTGCCTGCTGCTCCACTAGATTATTTTGATTACCTCAACCACCATGGAGGCAGTGTTGCAGGTCTGCAGGATACTGCTGGCTGATAGAAGCAGTGAAGACTGCAAGGGGTGGCAGGATGTGGTTGCCACTAGTCGGGCCCCTGCATTCCCCTGTTTCCCCAGCTGTACCTCCCCCTTCAGTCCCCCTTCACACTGTACAGTCCCTGTTCCCTATCCTCTTCCCTCACTTTTCTACCCTCCTCCATACCCTTCTATTGTACACAGTTGCATTCTTCAATATTTATATCTTTTGACATACCTGCCTGTGTCAGCGTCTGCTTTGCACGTGGCATGAGGAGCCATGCTGCAGTGGCCCAGTGCCTGTCCATGTGGTGTGCATATGTCAGGGCATGTGTTGTGCTTCTGTGGTTCACTGCTGTGTGCTGTGGTATGTCCCACTCTGGTGGTGTCCCTCCCTTTGGTCGGTGGCTGTGTCTTGGGGTGCCCATGGGGTGGCTGTCAGGGGGTGTGTGGCAGGTGTGTGTGCTTGGCTGCATGGTCCTGGGTATGGCCTGCTCTGGTCTGGGTGTGTAGGGGGCACACAGCCTGCAGCCTGTGGTGGAGGCCCAATTGGAGGCCCTCCATTCACCACTGGCACCTCCTGTTGGCTATTGTCTGTGCCACTGTTATGTTCTGGGGTGGGGGTCTGGGTGCCTGCGTATGCCCTGATGTGCCAAGCTGGTGGTGTCCTCCTGTGGCCTGTCACTGTGCTTCCCTGGCTCTGTTCCTGGGTCACTTCTTTGTGCCATGCCCCCCTCTGTTGCTATGTTGCTGTGCTCCCAAGGTTGCATGGGGCTTTTCTTTCTGCTCCAAGGCACACCTGTGTTTGCGCCATGGTGCAACTGTGTCATATTCAGCCAGGTTGCACTGGTGCAGTGCGGCCACTGCAACCTCTGAATATGGCTCCTGTTGCACCATGGTGCATCGGGTCTGCACTGCACCGGACTTGCGCCGGCTGTTGGCTCTTTTCTGAATATCTGTGCCAAAATCTTTCCAAAGTTCCATAATCACATTAGATATACTACTCACGTGAATGTGGTAAGTGAAATGTAACCATTTTCCAAAATTTGGTTAGGGCATTACAGTCTACCTTCGTGGAAAGTGTAACACTGAAAACTAATGTGGCAAGATTGAAATGGTGGAGGGAAAAAAATCCTGGAGTACCTCTGCCATCATCTTTAACCCACCTTCTATTGCGATTCTGCCAGTATCCTAAACTGAACTCAGTCCTACTTCAATGCAGGATTGCAATCCTACTCCGATTCAGAAATCCAACTTTGTGCCTGACAACTATTTTTTCCCATAGGAAATAATGGGACATTCAACATGTCATAACATTAAAACAGTTTAATATTTTTCCACCAAATCTTCAAAAGGCACATCTGTGAGGGTAAGGCTTTCTACCCTGAAAATTTCAGCCAATAGCATTACAATGTTTCTGAGATACAGGTTAGCAAAAAACATCCAAAAAATGGCACAACCCTCTGTTTTTCACCACTCTGTATCTCAAAAACAATGAAGGGGATTGACAAGAAATTTGGCCCATCAAGAGAATTTCTCCTAGCCGCAAAGCATGCCATATTTTGTGCAAATCCCTTGAATGGTTGCTGTTATTAAATTGCAAAGTTTGAGGTTTAACATTAAACTGCTCTACCAACCCTAACTATACTGGTGCTACCGCACCAGTATAATATCTATCTATCTATCTATCTATCTATCTATCTATCTATCTATCTATCTATCTATCTATCTATCTATGTTCATTTCAAAAAACTAAATTATTGCATCAGTTAAGGTTGATTCAAGACAGACAAAAGTGTGGAAATTCGATGTTATGTGCGTTGGGGTAGTCGGGCTTAACGCTCACCCATTCTCCTATACTATTCCACCTAAGCTTGTTTACACATGTAATAGGGTGATGGTCATGCCCACTGACCCCAATGCACATACTGACACCGGAGGAGGGTGGAGGGTGGGAGGTGGTAGGGTTGGTAACCCTAACATTGAATTTCCACACTTTTGTCAGTGTGGAATCAACCCTAACTGATGCATTAACTGAGTTTTTTTTGCAACAAATTTGCCTTCATTTTGAGTAAGTGAAATGTTAGTCATGTGGAATGCATAGGTGGTAGCACAGGCCCTCAAGGCCCTGCACCCCCACCAATCCATAACTGTCTCCTCAGGGTTGGAAAATGGAATCCATAGGTGGGAGCACAGGCCCTCCAGACCCTGTGCTGCCACCCACCCATAAGTATGTCTTTGGGTTTGGAAAATGGTATCCAATGATGGGAGTGCGGGTTCTCCGAGCTGTGCACTCCCACCCAACCATGAGTGTAGTGCTCCCACTTTAGCATAAATAGTATGCATAGGTATGAGCATGGGCCCTCTGGGCCCTATGCTCCCACTGACACATAAGTGCAGACATATAACAGAGGCCTAGAGGCATTCCAAACAATCCTCGTAATGCTTATTTGCCAATATCTCAGTAACCGTATCAAGTGCATAAAAATTCTTTCACAGTTGTATTCATGACCTAGCCACCTCCACATGTGCTTGGTACACATAAAGGTGTACTAAGCTGCATTTAGTGAAAAAATCTATATCTCAAACCATTTTTAAGATGTAGGTGCTGAAACATGGTGCAACCTCCACAATGCAAGCCCATTGGAAAATTCACAACTTCAGAGTGCTGTAAGTCTGGAACCAGTGTAATTTTTTTCACCGAATCAGTAAAAGGCACATCTGTTGTACAAGGGCTTGCCATGCTGCAGATTTCGGCTCTAAACTCTAAACCATGTAGTGGCACTGAGGTGACAAAAAACATGATTTTGGGGAGATTATTGTTGCAAATTGCGAATGTTTTACAAAATTTGTAAAAGAACACTTTTGCAATTCGTGAAAGTGTAGTGCTCCCATTTGTGACAGTACAAATGGCCACATCAAAATATGCATATTTCCGGGTCTTTTTGGAAAAAACTAAAGAATGGGTGCTGTTCTTACGACCCCATTTAGATAAACACACCAGTTGTTGTTTACCTAGGGGCAGTCATTTTTAAACTATAATGTTTTTTCTCCACCACTAACAGGAAACAAGATGGCCACCACATGATATTACTGAGAGCATTTGTGACAGAAAAAGATACTTCTGAGATACTACAACTTGCTTTCTTGTGGAACATATATATTTTTTCCCCTAGGATATAAAGGGAAACTTTAACCTTTAATAACTTTTGAACAGATTAATATTTTTTCACCAAACCTTCGAAAGGCACTTCCCTGACCCAATCCCCATATATCCTGACCATTTCAGACCAGATGAACAAACCATTAGGGCAGTATAGATGAGCAAAGAATTAACAAAAGTTGAGAATCTTCACACTTTTCGATACTCCAATGCTCCACAACTGAAAATCTGACCAGAACAAAAATTCCAGATCCAAAGATATATAGAATGACAATGCATATGCCACATTACAGGTGAATTGGACAAACAGTTGCAAAGTTATTAAGTTAAAACTTTTAGGGTTAACATACAAGTGGCCATGCAACCCTAACAATACCTGCACTATCTTGCAGGTATAATTATGGTAGCACAGTAGTGCTACCATAGTAAGGGTTGAGTAGCCCTTTTATGGTCAAATGGTGAAACTTTGCACCTTAATAACTTTGCCACCATTCAACAGATTTGCCAGAAATTTGGCAGGCACGGGGCATAACCACAGATCTTGGGATCTCATAACTTTCATACTGGTTGGATATATGGCTGCGGAGTTATTAAGCAACATATGTGTGCACAATTATGTTTTTTTGTGCATTCTTTGCTCGCGCCTACAGGTCACACAGTTTGTGCGACCATTCCAAAAACTTCAGGGAACGTGCAGCTGGGGTCCCTGTTGTGCTTTTTGAAGATTTTGTGAAAAAATATTGAATGGTTCGAAAGTTATTTGAAAAACAAGTTCCCATTATAAGTCAATGGGAAAAGTTAACAAAAAGTTCAACAGTGTCTCAAATGCAGTTATTAGTGTCGCAAATTACCCCTGTAGTGTCATGAGTCAGCCATTTCTTTTTCAGTTAGTGGTCATAGAAATGCTTGGCATTTAAATTTGGAATTCTGTAGACACAATTTGTTTTTGTGTTCACCTAGTCAGACCCTGAGGATGCTAGCCATGTCTTTTTTGGGGAGTTAAACACCCCAGAAATATGTTTTTTTAATTTTTGGAAAAAGTTGTGTCACAAAGTAGTGTCGCATTCAAGACACTTTCATGATTTCATTTGTGAAAGTGTTGTGATTTGCTACACTATTTTGCAACACTATGCCCAAATTAACAGGAATTATTTGCAGCCCTACTGCAAAACAATGGTTTGGACTTTTGGGCAGAAATTTGTAGGGAAGAAAGCCAGCACCCTACAGATGTGCCTTGTGGTGGTTTGGTGACAAACTATTATATGGATGGAAAGTTACAGTGCTCCAAAAGTGACACATTTTCCCATAGACTAACATTGAGGCGTCTGCCACGCCTTTCGGGGCCTGTATCCCGGAAACGGCGAGAGATATGGACTTTTTATCAGAAAAAAGCTTAGCCCCCCCCCAAGTGGGGGCTAAATACAAAACTAGCCAGGAAAGTCATAATCCATATGAAATTTTATTTTTTTTTCTACATCATATGGTTCCTGATATATGAGCAATTTAGTATTCCAACTCCTCATTTTCTGCTCTGAGCCCCATTGTTATGCATACATTCTTTGTACTCACTGTGTTTCTCTATGCAGCTGTTGGGGAAAACCAGGGTGTGTGCTCCAGTTACTGTTACACTTAGTGTTTCCACTTGCGTTTCCATACATGTTTGCGTTAGCGTTCCTGTGTACACCACCGTGTGCGTTATCCTTTGTGTTTCTGTTTTCGCTTGCATTTGCATTACTCTTACCATTTGTGTCTACAGTACTGTTGCTGTTTGTGTTTCACTTTGCATCACCGTGTGCATTACCATTTGCATTTGCGGCCGCCCTTCCATTTTCTTTGGTGTTTCATTTTGCATCATCGTTGTTGTTACCGTTGCCATTTGCATTTCCAATTGTGTTCCCTGCCGTGTGTGTTATGGTTTGCATTTCCATATGTGCACATTTGCATTTCTGTTTCCTTTGGCGTTATCATTGTTGTTACTGTTACCATTTGCATTTTCCAACTGCGGTACCATGACCGTGTGCATTATGATTTGCATTTCCGTACTCGCTTGCGTTTGCTTTTCTGTTTCTGTTTCCTTTGGCGTTATTATTGCTGTTACCATTACCATTTGCATTTACAATTGCAGTACCATGACCGGGTGCATAATGGTTTGAGTTTCTGTACGTGCTTGCTTTCGAGTTTCCGTTTCTGTTTCCTTTGGCATTATTTTAGCTGTTGCCATTACCATTTGCATTTCCAATTGTGGTACCTTGACCATGAGCATTATGGTTTGCATTTCTCTACCTGCTTGCATTTGCCTTTCCATTTCTGTATCCTTTGACATTATTTTTGCTGCTACTGTTACCATTTGTGTTTGCAATTGTGGTAACATGACCATGCGCATTATGCTTTGCATTTCTGTACGTGCTTGTGTTTGCCTTTCCATTTCTGTTCCCTTTGGCGTTATTGTTACTGAAACAGTTACTATTTGCATTTACAATAGTGGTACTGTGACTGTGCATGTTACCAGTTGCGTTTCTGTACATGCTTGCATATCCGTTTGCTTCACTGTTTGCTTTGGCATCACTTTGCGCTTGCATTTCTATTAACGTTTGTGTTACCATTTACGTTTGTGTCACCATGTGTGTAACCGTTAGCACTTGCATTTGCATTGTAGTTACCCTTACTATGTCACAAGACATCATGTGGTGGGATCACGGGGCCCGAAGGGCCCACGCTCCCACCACCGCATTCTATTCACTGTGTATAGTCCTCCTTCTCAAAAAGAAGGTAAATTCATGGCAAAAAAATCCATTTAATGCATCAGTTAGGGTTGCTCCACATGACAAAAGCAAAGAAATTTGGTGTTAGTATTAAAAGCCCCCCTAGCACCCCCAGCCCCCCCAACTGGCATTGGGGTGTGCGTTAGGATCATCGGTCTACTCTCACCCATTCTCCTATACTCAACATACACATGTGATGGGGTGAGAGTTAGGGTAGATGATCAATGCACACCCGCTTGGGGGCTGGCTGGGAGGCAAGGGGACTTTCAACCTTAACTCCAAATTTCTCACATTTGTCACTGTGGAACAACCATAACTTATGCAATAAATGGAGTTTTTGCCATGAATACATATATATATATATATATATATATATATATATATATATATATATTATAGCTGCACAGGTAGTGCAGCTATACAAACATATGAACATGCAAATTTGCCAGCAGATAAAGGCCTAGAGGTCTATCAAGTCTGCTCAAATGTGCAGCTAGTACCCTTTATTCTGCAGCTGCCCTCCTTCACCCTTCCCTTTCATTAACCCTCCCTTGTCCTGTCCCATCCCCTTTTGAAGCAGTCCACTGTTCTACTGGATACCACTTCTGCAGGTAACACATTCCACCCAGCCACCACCTCTCTGTAAAAAGTGTCTCTTCATCTCCCTCCTGAACCTTCCTCCCTCCAGTCTCATATCATGGCCCCTGGTGTCCCTCCTCTCCCTTACTTTGAACAGCCCCACTGTACCTGTCATGTTTATTCCTTTCATGTATTTAAAGGTTTCAATCATGTCCCCCCCGTCCCTCCTGTCCTCCAGTGAGTACATGTTCAACTCCCTCAACCTCCTCTAGTATGATAAGTCCCCCAGCCCCTTGATCATGTTTTTTGCCCTGCGCTGCACCCCCTCCAGTAACTTAATGTCCCTCTTCAGATAAGGGTACCAGTACTGCACACAGTACTCCAGGTGCGGTCTAACTAATGACCTATACAGCGGCAGAATCACCTCCTCGAGGATATACCCCTTGCAATACAACCCAGCATTTTGTTGGCCTTTGCAGCTACCTTCCTACATTGTGCCGAGTTGTTCATTGATCCTGTAATGAGCACCCCTAAATCCTTCTCCTCTTCTGTCTGGGCTAGCTGCACTCCCCCCAGCTGGTAACTCCTCCTTGGGTTTTTCATCCCAAAATGCAGCACCTTGCACTTTTTGGCATTAAACCCCAGTTGCCAGGTGTCTGACCAAGTTTCAAGCTTTGCCAGATCATCCTGAAACCCCTGCCACCCCCCCTAGGTCATCCACCACCACTCCTACCTTGGTATCATCAACAAACAGTCTGATCTTGCTCTTGATGTCCCATGATATGTCTGCAATAAATATCCCAAATAATACTGGTCCCAACACCGAGCCCTGTGGAACACCGTTCGTCGCTACCCTTGGGTGTGAGAGCTCCCCACCCACCACCACCACCCTCTGTTGCCTTCCCTGAAGCTAGTTTCCTACCCATCTCACCAGCTTTGCACCCGCCTCTGTGCCTACTAACTTACTTCCCAGCCTTCCATGTGGCACCGAGTCAATGCCTTACTGAAGTCCAGATACAGGACATCCACTGCATGGCCCCTGTCCAGTTGCCTAGTTACCCAGTCATAGAACTCCACCAGGTTAGTTTGGCAGGATCTGCTCCGTATGAAGCCATGCTGTCTGCTGTCCTGTAGTCCTTTGGCCTCTAGGAGGGCCACCAGCCTCTCCTTCAGGATAGTCTCCATTAGTTTACCCACTATGGATGTGAGGCTCACTGGTCTGTAGTTTCCCAGTTCATCCTTGGGGCCACTCTTCTGGAGGGGAACCACATGAGCCATCCTCCAGTCCTAAGGTACACACCATGAATGTAGTGAGGCATTAAATAGGTCTGCCAAAGTTCCTGCAAGGACCTCTGCCAGCTCCTTCAGTACCCTGGGGTGGATACCTTCTGGGCCTGGGGCCTTGTCCACCCTCAGTGCTTTCAAACCCTCCCGAACTCTGCCCTCCATGATTTCCTCATCTGTCACCCCTTCCCCCCTGTTTCTGCCATTTCTCCCCCCTTTGGTGTCACCCCACCTTTTCTCTTTAGTAAACACTGAGCAAGTACTCATTTAGTCACGTCTGCCTTGTTCACCTCCTGCTTCCACCCAACCCCCTCCTTCCTAATCCTTACTATGTGGTCCTTACAGCTCCTTTTCTCCCTGATGTACCTAAAAGTCCTTCTCCCCCTTAATGCCTTGTGCCAGCCTGAGTTCCACAAATGCTTTGGCTTCCTTACTGCCCCTTGTCACCTTTGATCTGTCAAGTACTCCTCCTGTCCTCCCCCTTCCTGTTTTCTTGTACTTCCTAAAGGCAGCTCTTTTCCTTATCTTTCCATGACCTCCTTGATCAACCAGCTTGGTTTCTTAGCCCTAGCCTTCTTGCTCTGGACCTTGCAGCAGGTTTTGGTTGCCTCCACTATCCCCAGCTTTATTAGCTCCCACCTCTGGTTAGTGTTCATACTAGATTGAATTCTGGCCAGGTACCCTTTTACCACTTCCCCCATCCTCCCAAAGTTGGCCATCCTGAAGTCCAGCACTCTTGTGCCCGATTCTACTCCTTCCTTGCCCATATCCAATGTGATCCATATTGAGTGGTGGTCACTCCCTGACAGCGGTTCCTCCACTGTAAGTTCTCTCACAAAGTCCCCATTTGCCAGCACAAGGTCAAGGGTATTTCCTAACCTGGTTAGTTCACTGACCATTTGCAGCAGGAAGCTGTCCTGGAAGGCATCCAGCAGTACCTGCTCTCTTCTGTTCCTGGTTGTTGGGCTACTCCAGTCCACTCCTGGCATGTTGAAGTCCCCCACAATCACCACACTACCCTTCTCGCAGGTCCTCCTGATCTATTCTGCTAGTTCCCTGTCTAACTCCTCCATCTGAGATGGTGGCCTGTACACCACTCCCATTCTAAGAATCCTATTCTTGGAATCCTGGATTTGCATCCAAAGTGACTCTGTACTACCCTCCTCCCCTTCCTGCCTTACACTTCAGTCCTTCCTTCACATATAGTGCCACACCCCCTCCTTTCCCAATCACCCTGTCCCTACAAAATAACCTGTACCCTGGTACAGACAGGTCCCAGTCATTGTATTGGGTGGCCCATGTTTCTGTGATGGCTGCAATGTCCACCTCTCCCTCTGCCATGAGCACCTGTAACTGCAGTTTTCCTCCCAAGGCTCCTAGCATTAAGGGTAACCACCTTCCACACTTCCCCCCTCCCATCCTGCCCTCCTTTCCTAGCATCACCAAAAGTCTTCCAGAAACAATGAGGTAGCTGAGGCCCCTGATCAGACCATTATCACCCTTCCCCCACTCTGCACTTAGCTTTGCAGCTAGTGAAGCCAGGAACAATTAATCACAATTCTACTCAAAGCCCCCCAAATAGGTTTGCTACCCAAAGAAACAGGACTCCAAACAGCTTCACCAACAGCACATCAAAATATGCTTGAAATTAGAAGATATAGGTCTCCAATTCAAAGAAAAAGACCCAGTTAAAGGCCTCTACAAATGCAGCCTGCCACACAGTGAAACATCAAACAAATGAGCCCACTTATAGCTACCAAAACATGTTTCAAAATTCCAACAGCCCCAAACAATACCCTGCTAGCCCCTTAGAAGTAGTAAGAAAGAAAAGAAATAACCTTCTACCAAGTAGAATCCACAAGAAACAGTGTAAAAACTACAGGAAGAAGCTACTGTGCTGTACAGATCTGATCCTGTCCCCCTTCTAGTTCCTTCTATAGTTAGGGTTTTCCGGCCACTTCTATGTTAAACCCCACATTTTGCACTTTAATAACCTACAACCATATGATTGATTTGCCTGGCATTTTGCATGCACAGGCAGATACCACAGATCTCTGGATCTGTCAAGTTTTGTTCCTGTCGGATGTGTGGTTGCAGTGCACCAAAAAACATGTAGAAAATCATTGTTTTGGCTCTTTCTTTGCTTGGGGCTACAGCCCAAACACTTTGATTGTCTGGTCTGAAATTGTCTGGTAATATGCAGCTTGGGTCACTGATGTGCCTTTTGAAGTTTTGGTGAAAAAATATCAAGCCATTCAAAAGTTATTCAAATTTAAAGTTTCCCATTATAGTCAATGGGAAAACATATATTTGCCATGTGAAAGCACCCGGTACTTTCACAAAAGTACCTTTCACTGTTGCAATTACCCTCAGTAGTGTTGTGCTGCCACCATCCTTTTTTCAGTTAGCGGTACACAAAAAACATTGTAATTCAAAATTTACTGCCTCTAGGTAAACACTAACACTTGTGTTAACCTAATCGGGAACCGAGGAACACAATGCTGGCATCAGTTTTTAAAAATAACCCCTGAAATATATTTTTCAAGATCTGCTCCCCTCCCATACTGTTGCAAATTGCAAAAGAAAAGTGTGACACTATTACAAAATTTTCAAAAGTTTCATGTGGTTCTTTCGCAAATTGTGTGAAACGTTTGCAATTTGCAGCAGTGCAGCCCCAAAATAAACAATTTCTTTGCCACCTCACTGCAACTAAATGGTTAGGGCTTTTGGGCTGAAATTTGCAGGGTTGCAAGCCTTGTGCCACAGATGTGCCTTTTGCTGGTTTGGTGAAAAAATGTACACTGGTTCCATAGTTACAGCATTCCAAAGTTGAGAAATTTCCCATAGGATAACACTGCAGCACACATGGTGCCTTTTGGAACCCTTATCTTGAAAATTATTTGAGACATGGATTTCTCGCTCTGGGCAGCTTAGGTGGACTAAGCAAGCATGGAGGTTTCCAAGTAATGATTGCAACTGCAGTGGAATTTTTTTCATACTTTTTATGGTTACTGAGATATTGCCAAATTAGTGTTACAAGGTTTCCTTTTCATGACTCTAGAGCTGTGGTAGGTCTCCGTACTTATGTGTAAGTGGGAGCGCAAGGCTCAGAGGGCCCTCACTCCCACATATGCATACCATTATGCAAAAATGGGCAGTGTGACGGGATCGCAGGGCCCAGAGGACCCTCTGGTCCCAGAACTACATACCAGTTACCAGTTGCATTACACTTTCTCAAAAAGAAGGGCAATTCTTTGCAAAAAAACTCTATTAATGCATCGGTTAGGGTTTGTCCGTCTGGTTTAAAATACTCAGGGAATATGCAGTTTGGATCACTGATGTGCATTTTGAAGATCTGGTTAAAAAATATGAATCTGTTCAAAAGTTATTAAAGGAATAATGCACTCCAGGGTGTGTGTCATGCTGGGATAACACCACTCCTGTGTTGATTAGGCATGAGGTCACAGGACAAGCGTGACTAATCACCCCAGACATGACATTATCCCAGCATGATACACACCCTGGAGTGCATTATTCCTATTATACAATGGCTCTATTGTAGAAAAGTAAAAACATGCTTTTTTAAAATATATTTTAAAGCATTTTTAAGTCATTTTTATGTGGGTAGGTATACAGAGAGGAAAAATAGCCCTGCTGTATTGTTGCTTTTTATATGTGTATGCTGTTGTTTCTTCCTACTGTGCTAGGTTTGTGTTCCCCTGCCCCCCAGCTGTAACTCCCTCCCCCTTATGTTACATAGATATGAGAGAAGTGTTTTATTTGGAAGAAATTTAAAAGATTTGGCCCCACTGCTGACTGGGGGACTGGGTGAAGATTGATAAGGGTGAGTGGTTGTCAGCCGCCATGCATTTTGCTGAGAAGCCCCACCCCCTCCTTTGTCCTGCTGTTTCTGTTTTTCAAATTTTTTTGTCTTGTTTAGGTTCTCCTGGTACAGCTAAGGTATCTCTGTACTGGGAGAGGAAAGGTATTCAAATGTATTTCTTTTTTTAGGGGGAGAAGAAGAGCATGATCTTTAGTGTGATGAGCGAGCATGTGCTGTGTGCAGTGAAGCCATTGGGCGCTCACTCATTTCTGGTCTTTCTAGTCAGCAGAAAGTTTTTTGTGCTTCAGTGTTGTGGTTGTCCATTCAAAAAAATGGTATACCAAGATGCTGTGTGCTGTTTGATATGTTTCTTTCTTGAGTGTGATTTTGTGGTCAGGTTTTCAGTTGTGCGAGGGAGCAGCAAGCAGAGCAGCAAGCAGAACATCTGAGCGGAGACTGGAGAAGCTGTTCGTAGGCATTGGAGCAAAGTTTATTTTCACACTACACGCTGTCATCAATGTGCTGGGACTAGAGCCTTGATGTTATGCCAGTATAACATCATGGCTCCAGTCCCAGACTGACCAATCAGAAAATGTTATTCTTTCTTGCCATTGTATAATCAAATGTAAAGTTTCCCATTATAGTCAATTGGAAAAAATATATGTGCCGTGCAAAAGCACAAGGTACTTTCACAAAATCACCTTTCACTGTTGCAAATGCCTTCAATAGTGTCATGCCACTGCCATCCTGTTTTCAGTTAGTGGTGGACAAAAAATGTTGTAGTTCAAAATGTACTGCCCCTAGGTAAACACTAACACTTGTGTTTACCTAATTGGGGCCCAGGGAACACAATGCTGTCATCAGTGTTTAAAAATAACCCCCAGAAATATGTTTTTCATGATCACCCACTGTACTGTTGCAAATTGTGAAAGAATGGTGCAACACTTTTGCAAAATTCGCTAAAGTTTTGTGACATTCTTTCACAAATCACGCAAAACGTTCACAATTTGCAACAGTACAGTCCCCAAATAAACCATTTTTGGTCATCACACTGTAACTAAATGGTTAGGGGTTTGGGGCTGAAATGTTCAGGGTAACAAGCTCTTGCCCCACAAATGTGCCTTTTGCTGGTTTGATGAAAAAATGTACTCCAGTTCCATAGTTACAGCATTCTGAAGCTAAGAAATTTCATATAGGTTAACATTGCAGCACCATATCTGAAAATTATTTGAGATATGGATTTTTTGCTCTGGGCAGCTTAGGTGAACTAAACAAGTATGGAAGTTTCCAAGTTATGACTATAACTGCAGTGGAATGTTTTTCATACTTGCTATGGTTACTGAGATATTGCCAAATTAGTGTTACAAGGGTTCCTTTTCATGACTCTAGGGCTGTGGTATGTCTCCCTAGTTATGTGTAAGCAGGACGGTAGGACCCAGAGGTCCTGTGCTGCCACATATGCATACCTTTATGCAAAAATGCCAGTGTGAAGGGATCACAGGGCCCGGGGCCCTTTGTTCCCACAACCACATACCAGTTACCAGTTACATTACACTTTCTCAAAAAAGAAGGGACATTCATTGCAAAAAAAACTCTGTTAATGCATCAGTTCAGATTTATTCAGAGACAGAAGGGTTGGAAATTTGATGATAGGGTTCCCACCCCATCACCCCACCACCTCTCCACACACCACCTCTCCACATACCAACAGGCATCAATGTGTGCCATGGGGTCATCAGGCCTAACTCTCACCCTATTCTCCTTTACTGTACCATGTCAGCTTGTTTACACATGGAATGGGATGGCAGTTTGGCCTGATGACCCCATGGTACATCTCGACACCTGTTGGTATGTGAAGGGATGGGATGTTAGGTGTGGGAACCCAACACTGAATTTCCAAACTTTTATCACTGTTCTATCAACCCTAAATGATGCAGTAACAGAGTTTTTTGCAATATGTATCTATCTATATATATATATATATATATATATATATATATATATATGCAATAGTAGTGGTGATGAATTAACTGTGCTATATAGAGGATATGTGATGGGAGCTGTGTGATACACCATTTATCTGCACAAGGGCAGGTTGACCTCAGGTAACCTTACTAGCAGGATAAGCCATGAGTGATGTGCTCAAGGTCAAACTGCTTGAGTGCAGAAAATGGTGTATCACACCACTCCCCATCGCATATTTTATTTATGCAGTAGGGAGTGGGGTTGTGTGTTGTTTTATCATGTTGTAGTCCTTTTTAAAATAAACATTTTGTTTATCATTTTCTTTTGTGCCCTGGAGTTCTTGCCTGTTTTGGCATCCCCTTGCTATGTCCCAACATCATGATCTTATGTCATAAGGAAAGCTTTTACTCTGACTGACAGAGCTGTGTGAGCTCTCAAAGAAATTCCATGAAAATGACTGACTTGTGAACCCAGAGAAATGGGAAGGAGTGTGCTTCTGGAGAGAAAGTTTTTTGGTCCGGTGTTTGTTTTCTTATTTTCAGTCTCTGAGAGACAGGGAGACATGGACCGGCAGCAATGTGTGAGGGAGTGGCTTTGGAGGAGAAGAAGAGCGGTATCCAGACAATGGAGTGGAGAGATAGAAAAGCCAACAATGAGATGTGTGTTTGTTAAAGCTGAGACAAAGTTAACAGCTTGTGAAAGACTGAGTGGACAGACTTCTTACTGAAAGAAAGATAAGGGAAGCTGTCAGTAAGAAGCTGCTCAAGTTGGAACTGATTAATGTGCTCAGTGGTTGACAAGAACAGAGGTGGGCAGGCTGGCTGGCTTGAGGAGGGCGGTGTCAGGCATATCAGGGATCAGATTTTTTGTATTTTGACCTGAAAGTGGCAGTTTAAAAGCAATGCTGTCAGGGTGCAGACAAGCGGTAGGCATGGCCATGGTGATGACATTTCTACTGTGTAGATAAACATCTGATGACATGTCTACTATGTGTATAATGCCCTTTACCTTGAGCTACTGGGGGTTGATATCTGCTGCTTGCAGTTAGTGCAGAATGCAGCAGCCAGGCATTTGTCTGACACCCCTAGGACTTGTCATATAATGCCTGTGATTTGTGGACTGCATTGGCTGCCAGTACAGTGGTGGATCACCTTCAAGTTTGGTTTGCTGACCTATAAAGCCCTACATGATCAGGGACCTAGTTACCTGCAAGATCTCCTTTACCCCTACTGTTGCCTCCACCCTCTTTGATCCACCAACGAGAGATTGCTAGAGATTCCCAGAGTTCTTTTACAGACTTCTGGGGCAAGGTCATTTAGTTTTATGTCCCCGAAACTGTGGAATTCTCTGCCTCTTCAGGTGCAAGATTGCCTGACAGTCCAAAGCTTTAAAGTTGCCCTGAAAACATATCCTTTTAGCCTAGCGTTTTCTGATTTTTAATGCTGCTGTTGTATTTATAATTTTTAATTTTATTTATTATTTATCTATTGATGTGTTTTAATTGTTGATGTACAGATGCCTTGATGATGATGATGATGATATAAATGTGAGATTTCACATTTATACACATAGTAGACATGTGATGAGATGTTTATCACATGATAACAGTATTTATCAGTGGTGATTTATCTCCACACCTATTGCATAAATCTTGTTATCCGAGCTACTATATGTCTACAGTAAATGAAATTTATTCATATGTATGTCATCAATACCTATACACATAGGGCTGGATTCTCAAAAAACTCTGAAGGTGCAAAACCATCCCCATGTCCCCAAAAGTCCAGCAGCTGAGGAAAAAAGGGGAAATTGTACTGAGTGGTATGCCCAAAACTTTTACAGCAGCAGAAAAAAATAAACTGGGAACTGAGGGAAAAAAGTGCAGCTGCAAAAGTTCCTGAGGGAAAAAAAAGCTATTGAAAAGCCCTTAAAGGCTATTCTCAGCCAGTGTTTTTTCACAGTTTTGGAAAAAATATTGCACACATTCTGCACCACAGAGAGTGAGATGTAACTCTCCCTGAGCAAAATGCAGTGTACCAACAATTGGGATGCAATTATAGTGTTGATTCAGGCACCAAGCAACAGCAAACTAGTGGGTGTATAATAGTGTTAGTTGTCACAACAAAAATAGCACTTATATTCATTTAAAGACAACAAACCACAACCACTAGACCCTGTGCAGCCCACAAAGGAGCCCCACAGGTAGTAGAGGCAGAGCTGACAACAGCCTGCAGTGAGTGCTACTGAGGCAGGCAACATAAACACCCCAAGGAGAGACACAATCATCAGTCCTACCATCAGTTACAGACAGCCACTGTGGTGCATGGTCCTGCTGGTATCAGTGGTGCTGCAGTGGTCCCAGTTCAGGGGCTGGCTGCTGATCTCTCAGTGAATACTTTCTGCTGCATCTATGGCAAGACTGTCAAAGTCTGCTACTCCAGTTAATATGGATCACCTGTTGTTGTGCCTGATGAGCCTTTTCCTCAGCTGTGGATCCACACTTGCAAATTTTCAGCAGCTGCAGAAAAATGTGCATTTTTCAGCACTTGCAGAATTTCACAACTTGGCTTATTTGAGATTTTGATCAACTGTGGAACTTTTATCTGTGAATATGGCACAACTAAATTTCCGCAGTATTGCAAGGCTTTTTTCCACAACCGCAGAATTTTTGGCTGTCTTTGTGAATCCTGCCAACAGTAGCTATGTCAGAATAACTCTAGAACTCATGTTAAAATGTTCAGCCTCAGTAGCAGTACTAACCATATTCAAATGTGAATAATTTTAAAATGAAAGTGAGTGGTGTTTCATTTATAGATACCTTATGTATGTTTCTTAATTTGCAAAAAAACAGCAAAAAAATCTATTTTTTATTTACTTTTTTGACAAAAAAATGCTAATAACTTTAAAATAAAAAAAATGATAGCCTGCTACTGTGTTCATGGATGTTGTTCAGCACAAAAATATCTACTGAATGAGTGGTGCTTCATTTATAGATACCTTATAGATTTTTTAATTAGCAAAAAACAGCAGAAAATTCAATTTTTTGAACAAACAAATGCAAATAAATTTAAAACAAAAAATGATAGCATGGTATTGTGAGCATGGATGTTGTTCAGCAAAAATATATCTACAAAATGAGTGGTGTTTCATTTATAGATACCTTTTAGTTTTTTTATAATTAGCAAAAAACAGCAGACAATTATTTTGTTTTTACTTTTGTGTTAAATAAATGCAAATAACTTTAAAATGAAAAAAGGTAGCATAGTATTGTGATCATGACATTTGTCCAGCACAAAATCTTCTATAAAATGAGTGGTGTTTCATTTACTAGCAACCATTAAGTTAGGTGGGCATACACTAGGAAAGTTAACAAGTCCCAGAAATTATCATAAAAAAAGGATAAACAGTCAAAAGTAAATGTTCCTGCATTGACAGAAAGCATCTCTTATTGCATAAATTAAATATACAATGGTGAGATGTCAAATAAATGGTGTATCTGCACTTGTGCTGTTTGACCTCAGACACCTCACTCATGGCTTACGCCACTCATGAGGTTACATGAGGTCTAATAGCACTTGTGTAGATAAATCATTTATCTGACAGCTCACCATTGTATATCCCTTATTAGAGGGGTGCGGTCATGCCCGTATAGTTAGGGTTGAATAGGCACATCAATGTTAAATTCAAAATTGTGCACTTGAATAACTTTGTAACAGTTAAACAGATTTGCATGTAATTTAGTATTCAGCATCCAGTGGTGGAGATCTCTTGGTTCTGGCTAGTTTTGTTGTCATCAGATGTGTGATCTCCGGGTTACAGAGGGTGAAAAAAACATGTTTTTACACATTGGCTTTGCTGGGATTTTTCTTTGAACTTGCCTACAGCCCAGAAGGTTTGTTTGTTTGGCATGAAGTTTTCAGGACAGAAAGGGACTACCCCACAGATGTGCCTTTTGCTAGACTGGTGAAAAAAACAATAAGCCATTTTTAAGTTATTGCAATTTAAAAATTTGAAAAATCATTTCTTAGCATGCTCAATAGGCACTTCAGTATAGCTGTATGATATGAAAGAGGAATCCTGCATTGTATGAGAAAATTCCTCTTTCATATGACCACCATATTGTTTCCAGTTTGCCTGAAATTTAAATTTGGAAACCTCCCAAAATGTTATTTTGGGGAGGAACCAACCCATGTAGCTTGTTAATTGTGACCCTCTAGGTGCATTCTGCACTTTACTCTTGAGAAAATGCCCTTAAAATGTGTGTTATTTAACATTTAAAGTCTTGAGCCCTGATTCTGGAAAGGTTATGCCTGGCATAACAGCACTTGTGCCAAGTAGAATGGTGCAAGTAGCAACTTAAGCCAGCAGTTATGAATTGTGCTATTCTACAAAGTGGCCTGCGACATGTCACAGGCCACTTGCACCGAACAGCTGTTACAATGGCAGTTGAGCCATAAACCCCCTGTGACATGGTGCTAGGGGGTTTATGGCAGCAGTTGCACCCCATTCCAGAAGGGCAGCAACAAAGTCCCCAATGTTGGGATTCTACAAGAACCCCTGGAGGAGAACCGGCAACGTAAGTTACACCTGCATTTAGCTGGTATAACTTACATCTGTCCTCCGAGGGTCCTGTAAAACATGGTCCATGTGCCATCCCCATGCCCAGACCACACCTGCTGCTACCCCAGTGGACATCACAGCATGATCCCACCTTATCCCCATCCTGTACATGCCCCTGTACTGTAATGGCCCGGCAGGGCTAGCCACACCAACTGCCCCCTCATGCCTTTGTTACATGCCCCACAGGTCTGCCCACACCCCTAGCTCCCTGAATCCCCCATTGTAGAACACTCTGCAGGGCAGCACTGTCAGCCCCCCACCCATGCCCTGACCCCAAGTTGCTGGCTGAAAATGCGGCAAATAACCCGATAAGCCCTGGTAGTCTAGTGGCCCCCCACCCAACTGTGCCAGTCCACCCAGCATCCCCCACCCATCCCCAGCCAGTGACTGGCACAGCCCACCTCCACGGCCAGTCACCAACTGAGTGCTGTAGGAGTGCTCCTGTAAAGACATGCTCAGAAATTAATTTCTGAGTGTATCTTTCCAGTAGCACTCATACTGCACTCAGTCAGTGGCTGGCCATGGAGGTGAGAGGTGAGCTGTTCCAGTCACTGGCTGGGAACAGGTGGGGGTTGCTGGGTGGGCTGGCACAGCTGGGTGGGGGGCCACTAGACTACCAGAGCTTATCAGGTTATTTAATGCATCTGTGGCTGGTGACTCAGGGGTCAGGGCATTGGTGGGGGGATGACAGTGCTGACCAGTGAGGCATTCTACTATGGGGGATTCGGGGGCTGGGGGTGTTGGCAGCCCTGTGGGGTATGTAACATAGGCATGGGGGGCCAATTGGTGTGGCCAGCCCTGCGGGGCATGTACTGGCAGTTTCAGGGGCCAGTTAGTGTGGCCAGCCCTGCAGGGCAATTATTGGAGGCTTGGGGGGCAGGGGGTGTGGTCAGCCCTGCTGGCCGGCTGTTGTGGCTTGATGGGCTGGGGGTGCACTTGTGACCTATGGCTGCCGGTTGTGACATGCTGGCGAGGTAAGCCCTCTGTGTGGCATACCTAGCCACATGTTGCAACTCACAAGACTTTGCTGCAGAGACCCCGCCCCTTCTAGAATAGGGTGCAGGGTCAATGTCGCAGTTCTGGGTGGCACAAGTTGCGTTCAGCGGCAACTTGTGCCACCCTTCTAGAATTGGGCCCTTTTTTCATATCAGCATTATACAAAGTAGGATTCTAGTTCATATGACAAGATATAAACTAGGATCCTACTTCGTGATTCATACGACGTACAATCTTAATTCGTATCTTATCATACAAACTAAGATACTACTTCATGTGACTCTGATAGAAACAAAGAATTTAAATGTGGATATCTCAGCCATTTTTTGGTATTTCCCCACCACATTTTCAACATAGGCATTTTGGGACCCAGCCTCATGAACAATGTCACTGCCATCTCATTACTCAGTCACAAAAGTTGATTTTGTGGTCATTACATGGAATCACCTTTTGGGACTGATTAATGAAATGACAGTCCCAGTGTTCAAGAGGGGAGGTCCCAAAAGGCCCATGTTGAAAATTTGGTGCAAAAAATCCAAAAAAAAGGTCCATGTTACAACTGTGTGTTGTGCAGTTTCTACGCACGCTAGTAACTTCACCAATTTTTTATATTTTCACTCCAGCTTTTCAATATTGCCATTTTTTCACACCTCCTCATGAATAGTACAGTTGTCATTTCTCACATCCTGCCCAAAATGTGTTGTCACAACTCTGGTGCAGAATGGCGAGGTCACTGCGCAAAATAAATTTTCAGGATGGAGTAACAAACTCACAGTGCCAGTGTTCATGAGAAGATTTCCCAAAAAGCTCATGTTGAAAATTTGGTTAAAAAATTCCCAAAAATGGCCACTTATGAGCATGCGTCATGCAATTTCTACATGCGCTCATAACTTGGCCAATTTTTTCATATTTTCCCTCCTGATTTTCAACATTACCCTTTTCCATACCTCCTCATGAACAGTATACAGCTGTCTTTTTTCACATCCTGCCCAAAACATGATTTCACACTTGTGGCACAGAATGGCACATTTACTGTATGAACTCAACTTTCAGGACAGATTAATGGAATGACAGTGACATTGCTCATGAAGCGTAGTCCCCAAAATGCCATGTTGAAAATTGGGTGAAAAAATCCTAAAAATGCCAGAGTTACATGCATTCATTGAATTGTGGGACCCACAGCACCTTTAGGTGCCCGTATTTCAAAACTGATTCAAGATACAGATTTTTCACTCTCTGTACCAAAGCACCCAAGGAGGATTCGAAGTCATGATTACAACTGCAGCTGCATGTTTTACATAGTTGCTATGGTTACTGAGATATTGCCAAATTAGTGTTACAAGGGTTACTTTCCATGACTATAGGGCTGCAGTATGTCTGTACTTATGTGGAAGTGGGAGCACAGGGCCCAGAGGGCCAACGCTCCCACTTATGCATATCATTATGCAATAATGGGTAATGTGAGGAGAACGCAGGGCCTGGAGGGCTCACACTCTCACAAACAAATACCAGTTACATTACACTTTCTCAAAAAGAAGGGAAATTAACTACAAAAAGCTATGTTAATGCATCAGTTAGGGTTTTTATTAAAGATTAAAAAGCTGGGAAATTCGACATTAGGGTTACCAACCCAACCACCCCCCCACCCTGCACACATCAACAGGTGTTGGAATGTGCCTTGGAGTCATTGGGCCTAATTCTCATCTAGGTCTCCTATACTGTACCATCTCATCTTGTATACACATGGAATGGGGTGACAGATGCAGCCAACAACTCCAAGGTACACCCCAATGCCTGTCGGTGTATGAAGGGTGGGGGGTAGGCGTGGGGTGGGGTGGTAGAGTTGGTAACACTAACGTCGAATTTCACAGCATTTTATGCTTTAATAAAAACCTAACAATATGATTAACTATAGTTTTGCAATAAATATTTATATATATTCCACGCGACTATATTTAGGGTTGCATAGACATTTTAATGTTAAACCTCAAATTTTGCACTCTAATAACTTTGCAACTGTTCAACTGACTTGCACAAAATTTGGCATGCTCTGCCTGTGGGGTAGATCTCTTGATATACCAAGTTTTCTTTTGATCGGATTTGCTGATTTTGTGCTGCAAATAGTGAAAAAACTGTAGAAGTAATCTTTTTTCATCTGTTTTGGCTGTTTTTTCCTCATTGCGCTATGACCACATAATCTGGAATTTTGGTCTGAAATTTCCAGAGTAGAAAGAGCTTGCCCTGAAGAACAAGCGTCTGTTAGTTTGGTGAACAAGTATTAATCCATTACAAAGTTATTCAATTCTGAAAGTTTGGGTTCTGTGTATGCTCAGTTTAGTCTTTTGGATAGCTGCATGGTGTGAAAAGGGATTTACAACTCACAAAAATGGATTTTGACATTTAATGAATAGGATTCATTAAATCCCTTTTCATGAGAAAAAAGTTCCCTTTTCGTGAGCCATCTTGTTTTCATTTTTCCAGCCCAAACAAAACATTATAACTTTACCCAGGATTGTTTTCTGCAAACATTCAAGTATGTATTTTGTTCATGTGGACATCCTTTACAGTTCTCTCCCTTTGGTTTACTTTACTGTGACCTAAAAATGATTATTTTTAATGTCAAAAATCCCTTTTCGCGATTCACTGTTAATCCCTTTTCATGATGTTTTGACACCTCACGAAAAGGGAATTTCGTCTAACAAAAAGGGATTACCTGCTGGGCCATCTGGACTGACAATTCACATCCCTTTTCGTGAGGTGTCAAAATCCCTTTTCAAAAGCTGATTCCCTTTTTGTGAGGTGTCAAAATCCCTTTTCACGTCATGAAAAGGGATTTGGATTTGTGGTACCAGAGGGCCCTGCTGGCAATCCCCTTTCATAAGCTGGATTCCCTTTTCGAGGTGTATCAAAATCTTTCACATCATGAAAGTGCAGGTACCATCTCAGCTTCCTTACGTATGGAATGGGGTGACAGGGCCGACAACCCCAAGGCACACCCAATGTCTGTTGTGTGGAGGGTGGTGGTGGGCTGGAAGGGGTGAGGGAGTTAGGGTTTGAAACCCTATAATCACAGATACAGGTAATTGAGGTAATATGCACACTTTCATTTGGTGTGACACCCTTTTAATATTCAGAGTCACTTAGGTGGTGGGATAGTATCGAGTGTCCCCATGGATGCAAATGACACCAGTACCTGGTCCTTTTGTACAGTGTTTTCCCAGCACAGTCTTATCTCTCACCTTGACATCTGTGAAATACTTGCCTCAATTTGCTATAGCCAAATCTGCTCCAGTGCTTACCTTCTTATTTTTATGTTAGTTTCTTGCAATATGGCCTGGCTTATTACAGTTATAGCAACTAAAGTCTTTGGGTGCAGATTTGTTACCCACTCCAGAGTTTTTGTTTTGCCTGGGTCTAAATTTTCAAACCTCAGTCACAAGCTATGACAATGGCAGCTTTCGCACAGTGCCGCATTGTCCAGGATCCTGCACCCAATATTCTAGTTGTCTGAATTCCAGCACCTATGTCCCACAGCCTATGGCAACAGTGGCAGTGTGCTGAACAGATGGTGCACCCACAAGCTGTGCCACAACAGCTGAAGGGTGTTGGGGCATTGGCTGTGCCCTTGCATAGGGGCACAGTAGTGGCTAGCACCCCCACCACCACCACTGAACATCCAGTAACTGAATAGTTTAATCAAGTGGTCCCCCCATATGCCATAATGTATAGTTTTATAATCAGTTGGTCCCTATTGATCTAGTGGCTCCTTTCCTCCAGTCCTGGATATGCCCGCAAAGTGTTTTATGACAAATAAATGGCATTCCCTGCTGAGCTACACCTCCCCCATGCTGGTAATGCACAATATATGAGCATAACAGTAATGCACATGTGATCAAGGGTCCCCACCCCAGCACCATATGCCTGAATATGGTGATGCAGCCAACAGCCCATCCTGGTGGTCTAGTGACCACCCACCCTGCCAGGTAGTGTTCACCACACTGCTCTCCCCATCCTGAACTCTGATACGGTACCTGGCATAACCCTCTTCACACCACCATGGCTGGATGCCAAATAAACTGTCAGAGCATGTATGGTGCTCGGGGTGGGGACCTTCGATCACATGGGCATTACTGTTATGTTCTTATATTGTGCATTACTGGTATGGGAAGGGGAGGTGTAGCTCACCAGGGAATGCCATTTATTTGTCATAAAGCACATTACGGGTATATCAGGGACTGAAGGGGGGCCGCTAGATTAACAAGGACAGACTGTTTGATATGCATTAGAGCATTGGGGGAGAACACAGTCATGTCTGGTTGCCAACCATCCCAGAGGATGCTTAAGTACCATTAGACCAGCCCTTGGCTGGTCTAACTGTACTTGAACCTTTGTCCTTTGAGAAAGGTTTGAAAATTCAAGATTGGGGATGTGGCAGCCTGCATCTGCCACATGCCCCCTGCCACCATGGTGCACCCGAGTCTCTGCCACAGGCACTGCACTAGCTGATCTGGCACTGGAGACACCAGTTATGATGCAAGCTTCCTTTCAAAATTGGGTTCGGTAGTCAGCATGGTGGTGCTGAGGGCTGAGGTGCTGATAACCTTACCTCACTCTGCACTGGCAACCCATGTTCTGGAACAAGCATGGCTCACTGGAGTCAGCAGGGGTGGAGTGGGATCGAGGGTCTGAGGGACTGCACTCCCTCCATCTCTTGGAATGGGGGTTTCAGTGGTCTGTGCTCTACTGCCCCGTGGTGGTGGCTGGGGGACAGTGCACTGACACTTCAAGACAAGCACTGAGTGGAGCAGGTGCTGGGAGGAACATGTGTGGACACAGGCATGTTCTCTCCCCAGAGATAATTGCATGCCCCACTCTGGGGGGAAGTAAAAATGAGAAAATGGTCCCAGATAGGCTAGATGAGAAAGCCACCAACCATAGGCCCCAACTCTGAATGGTGCTCTCAGAAGTGGATCCTATTTGAGGTGAGTAGTAGCTTGGGGGAGCTCCTCACCACTCCACCATGGGGGGTAAGCTGTGGGGTAGGAAGGGATACAGCCTGATATCAGGGTATGGGGCTGGATGGGTGGCTATGATAGATGATGACCTTGGGATCCCAGGGGGAAGAAATAGAGTATACAAAACAAACTGGGGTTTGGTGCAATATGAATCACAAGGTGACCTTTGCAACATTCTTTTTTGATGCAAGGTCCTTGCAACACATTAGGACCTTTGAAAATCCAACCCCTGGAGTTAAATTGTGCAAGACTAGGTTTACTGGCAAAGGCACCTAGCTTCACCTGAACTCTTTTCTTCTAGGTTGCTTGAAAGGACAGAGCAAAGAACCTTACCAGAGGAAGGAAAATGATTAAGGCTTCTTTTGGCTAGGCAGATTTAATGTGTGTTGTTATTTTTATTTTGTACTCACAGGGATTGTTACTGTCTGTTACTAACATTTTATTGCTTTATTTTTCTCTGATTCAAATTGTTGTTGCTGGGTATACCTTCTGTTGCATTATTACAGGATGTGCCTACTGGTGTGTACTTACAGATTACTGCTGTAATCTTCTGGTTCAAATTGTCTTTTGCAAGGTATATCTTCTGTTACTGCTTTCTTTTTGTCTGTAGCAAAGTGTTTCTTATAGGGTATATCTTCTGTGAAATTATTACAGGTGGTGCTTTACAAGTTTTACAGTTTTATCTATCATTAAGATAAGATTTCAGGGCTACTGCATTTGTTGCTGGCTAATTATTTCTGCTCTTACCTCCTTAATTCTTTTGTCTGTGGTTCTTCTTTTTCAGTAGGGGAAGGGCCCAGCCACCCATCCCCTTCCCCAACCACACCACACTACACTCCTTTTATAGGGCAGATCAGTTGTGACATTTCCTGTAGCACAGCAGGAAGGGGCGGAGCAGAGAGGTATACACACAGTGACCTCATTTACAGGGGCACAAGTAATTTAACCTGTTATAACAAGTTATACAGAAACAAACAAACAAAACACAAAATCAAACTTTTGCTTTCATTTTCATCCTGCTAATTACTCTGACGAGGTTATAAACCCAGCAACTTATCTGTAATAGATATCATTAACTGCAGGTACTTCCTGAACACTTTTCAGAAGGGCAGTTTTACAGGATTTAGGACACTATCCTACATGTTGGGCCATTGGAGATGTAAGGGCTCAGTTCTCAGCAGCATCGACAGAGGTTGCACAGCTCAAATTGCATATTCAAGAGGAAATATATTATAAGAACAGCCTGCCATTTCCCCAACATCCAACAGAAGCACCGCAAGCTCAGAGGGTAGTTGGTCTGGGAGATTGGCAGGTGGTTAGGAGGGGTAAATTGGGTGCCCCATCACTCGGTACTCTACAACATATCACCTCCACAAACCATATAAAAACTACAAACAGGCATCTGCCTCTATCTCCAGAAATCAAACAAAGGGGCAGAGGACACTGCAGAGCAAGATACTGCAGTACAGGAGCTAGCACAACAAAACTCACCCAATACAGGAACCAAAACAAAAAATGCAAAAAGGAAATCCAAAAAACTTCTGATCATAGAAGACTCCATGATTCGGGGAGTTGATTCCTATCTCCAGCCAGAGGTAATGGTCAGATGTCTCCCAGGTACATCAGCGTGGAGAGACACTAACTGCATTGCTAAAATTGTTCAGGAAGCAGGAAAAAACATTGATGTCCTGGTACACATAGTGACTAATGATCACGCCAGTCAGTCAGTTGTGAAGTCCAAGGAACACCTGACCAGGCTGGGTGACAAACTATCATCCATTTCATCTGGCATCTACTTCTCTGAGATCATGCTAGTCTAAGGGGGGGCAGATGGACGGAAGGTCAGAGAAGGTGAGATTGGGGAGCTAACATGTGGCTTAAGGGCTGGTGCCAGAAAAAAGGACACAAATTTGTAGGGAACTGGCAGCAGTTTTGGGAGCAAAAGTTCTTTAAATTTGATGGACTGCATCTGACTAAGGAGGGAGTCAGTGCATTGGGGCAGAAGTGTGATGTATTTGCAGGATATTTAAACTAGCAAATGGAGAGAGGAGTGCAGCACCTTTTACGTGCAATGGGAAGAACACCCCACCCCCATCAGCTAGTGGTCAAATGGGACTTCAGCATGTTTGTAGTTCATTTGCATCACCAGATAAGAAAAAAGGTATGGCTCCCCATACGAAGTACAGGGGAAACACCAGAACTCACCCAGCAACTAACACACTGAAACCTGGCCAATGGAAAATCATGTACACAATGCTCGCAGTCTGGGAAAAAAGATCCCAAACCTGTAGGCAATTTTGACAGAGGCTAAACTGGACATAATAGCCATTATCAAGACATGATTTACCAGTAACCACACTTGGGAGGCTTCAGTACCAGGCTATGTACTGTTCAGAGGAGACTGAGGTGAAAAAAGGGGGGGCTGGAGTGGCCCTTTATGTCAATGAATATATCAAAGCTACAGAAATTCAGAATACACACAAGGTGCCAGAAGAACTGTGGGTCACCCTGGAAACAGGAATTAGGACAGCCATGCAAACTGGGATTGTCTACAGGCCTCCAGACCAGGAGGAGGACATAGACACATTACTGTTAGAAGATACACAAAACATGACAGCTAAAGGAGAGGTTCTGATAATGGGAGACTTCAACATGACAGATACAGATTGGTCAATACCAGCAGGAACATCTGCCAGAACTAGACACATAGTGGATTCCCTACAGGGGGAGGGCATCAAACAACTGGTACAACAACCCACAAGAGACAGGGCTATCCTAGATCTAGTACTGACTAACAGGCAAAGGATCACAGACCTCCAGGTAGAAGATCACCTGGGAGCCAGTGACCATCACATGGTATAGTTCAATTTGGCCACTAGAACTAAATCATCCCATTCCAAGGCAAAAACATGGGACTTCAGAGGAGCTGACTTTGATAAGATGGCCAACATAGTTATGCTAGCCATGGCAAAAACAAATACAGGTGAGGGGGTACAAGCAAAGTGGGGAAGCATTAAAGATGCAATACTTGAAGCAATATCCCATTGTGTTAGAGAGAAAAGGAAGTGCAAAAGAAGAAGGAAACCACTTTGGTTCTCAAAAACAGTAGCAGAAAAGGTCAGAGTCAAAAGGCTGGTCTTCAGGAAATATAAGGGAATGCAGCAGGATGAAGATAGGGAGGCATACCAAACTTCCCTAAGGAAAGCAGGGAAGGCAGTAAGGCAGACAAAGGCCTGAACCAAGGAAATACTAGCACGAACAGTAAAAGAAAGTGACAAGACTTTTTATACATACATTAGTGAAAGGAAAAAGTCCAGAGGGGGAATTGGTAAGATCAAAGGGGATAAGGGGGCATGTAAGGAGGAGGACCATGTAAAAGCATCTATCCTAAATAGACACTTCTGCTCAGTATTAACTGAAGAGAAGGTAGGACAGGGCCCTCAGCTCAGCACCATGGACACGGGGTGGGAGGGAGGTGTGTACTAGTCCCTTCACAAAAGAAAGGGCCCTTCAAGAGCTCGATAAGCTCAGGGTTGACAAGGCAATGGGACTTGATGGCATACATCCCAGGGTACTAAAGGAGCTAAGGGTAGAACTAGCAGAGCCTTTATCAGAACTGTTTAGTGAGTCTCTGAGCACAGGAGAGGTCCCAGAAGACTGGAGGAGGGCCCATGTGATCCCACTCCACAAGAGTGGTAGCAGGGAGGAGGCAGGGAACTACAGACTAGTCAGTCTTACCTCAGTAGTGGGCAAGATTATGGAGGCATTCCTTAAGGAAAGGATAGTGCAACACCTAGAATCCATAGGAGCGCAAGATCCAAGACAGCATGGGTTTACAACAGGAAGGTCCTGTCAAACTAATCTCATAGATTTCTTTGACTGGGTAACCAGAGTGGTGGACCAAGGGGGAGCAGTTGATGTCACTTACCTTGACTTCAGCAAAGCTTTCGATACTGTTCCACATAGAAGATTGATTAATGAGCTTTGTAGGCTCAGGGTGAGTCAGATGTTGGTCAACTTAGTGGCAAACTGGTTGATAAGCAGAAACAGAGAGTGGTGGTAAACAGAATACAGTCAGAAGAGATGCAAGTCATAAGTGGGGTACCTCACGGATCAGTCCTGGGGCCAGTCCTCTTCAATATCTTCATCAGTGACATTGCAGATGGACTGGAGGGTGAGGTTTGTCTGTTTGCAGATGACACCAAGATCTGCAACAGAGTAGATGATCCAGATGCAGTGGGCAGAATAAGAAGAGATCTGGATAAACTGGCAAAATGGTTGGAAGAGTGGCAACTGAGGTTTAATGCCAAGAAGTGAAAGATCATACACATAGTGAAGAGAAACTCTGAAGCTACCAATAGGCTGGGAGGGGAGTTGCTGGCAGTCATAAGGGAAGAAAGAGACGTGGACATCATCATCACTGATAACCTGAAATCATCCAAGCAGACCACTAAAGCAGTAGATAAGGCTAGGGGGATGTTGGGGTGTATTAATAGGGGTATCACAAGTCAGAAGAGGGCAGTAATAATCCCTCTTTACAAGACACTGGTTAGGCCCCATCTGGAGTACTGCGTGCAGTACTGGAGGCCACACCTTCACAAGGACATTAACCAAATTGGGGCAGCCCAGAGAAGGGCAACCAAAATGGTACAGGGACTGCATTAGAAAACATAAGAGGACAGATTAAAAGAATTCAGTATGTATACCCTTAAGTAAAGGAGGGAGAGAGGTGATATGATTGAAACAGTCAAATACCTTAAGGCCATTAGCAAGATGAAAGAGTCTAACGTGTTTCAATATAAGAAAAATAGCAGGACAAGAGGACACGGAATGAGATTAGAGGGAGGCCGATTAAGTGGTAATGTAAGAAGTTCTTTTTTACAGAAAGGGTTGTGAATGCATGGAATGGCCTACATCAGAAAGTGGTGGATACGAATACAGCGCAGGGCTTCAAACACGTATGGGATAGGCATAAGGGAGCAATACAGATGAGTATGAATAGATAAGCCATTGACAGAGCAAAGGCCACTGGCACATTCATAAGGTAGAAAAAGAAATGAGCAGACTGGATGGGCCTTGTGGTCCTTATCTGCCATCAACTTCTATGTTTCTATGTAAAAGAGGTTCTTATCATTTCTTGGCTGTTACTTCATTGCTGTGTTCTCTGTCTGGCCATCTAATAGTCCTCAGCCAGAGAAATGGCTTTTTCTCCACTTTCTGGTCAGTTATTTTACCTAAAGCTGCACTTAAATGTTGATGAATTGCTCCACTGCAAATATGTCGATAATCTTTGGGACTATTTTGCCCTCTGGTTGGAGCATTTTGTAAGAAGCTTTGAGTCTGGTGAAGGCTTTTTAAGGATTGCTGACTGAGTGGTACTACAGGGACTGGAATCTTTGCCTGTGGGTCTCTCCTTAGATGCCATATATTTTCAGGATTTCTCTTTTCACAAGGCTATAGTTTTCTGCCTGTGCAGTGTACATATTACTGTAGCCAAGCTGGGCTTTACCTTTCAAGTAAGGCACTAACCTGTCTGCCCATTGCTGCTTTGGCCATTGTCAGGCTGTGGCAACCCTTTCAAAAGCCATCAGGTATGTCTCAGTATCATCCAAGGCACACAACTTTGTAAGTTTAATGTATTTTAAATTGTTTGTGTTTTGTTGCTCTGCTAGATTTGTGCCAGATCCTTCAGTTTGGATAGTTTGCAAGGAATCCAGCCATTGCTGCATCTCTTCTCTTCTCTTCTCTGCTGCTTCTGTTGCTGCATCTCTTTTCATCTGTGCTGCTCCTGTTACTGCATCTCTTCTTTTCTCTGCTTCTCTGTCTCTCGTTGTCATATAGCCTACCATTTGAAGAAGGCAGACAGTATTTCAGGTTCTGTCTCTGCTTCTCCTTCTTCTGTCACTTGTTCCAGCTGCACATTCTCAGTTTGGACTTTTGTTCCTGCTTCTAGTTTGGCTGCCATTCTTCTGGTAATCACTCCTGGGGTTGCTGTTACAGGATCCATACCTTTCTTCTATGCTTTCCTGGTACCATGTCTAGTACCCACAGACAAAACTCCTGGCTTAGAGTATGCATGGCATAAATCCTACTTAGTCATTGGCTTCCTCAGGAGGTGCCTTTTGATCATACTTTAAAAAAACACATAAATATGTTTAAATTATCTATCTACATCACTCATCTTATACACAAATAAATTTCAATTTGTTAATAGGTCACTCACTTCTATCCATACATGTGAATCAATTTTGTTCACTTAAAAATGTTCCAATCAATGTTGTTTCTAAAGTGAAAACAAATATAACATCAATGCGACTATTCAATACTCAAATATTGTGCAATACCCTTTACATATTCACAGTATACTATTTTTTACTGTATTAGATTGTCTCATACAGTTTTACAACCAAAAATCAATAATTCTTTTATAAACAAAGACTCATGTTGATTTTACCTTGTTCAGCCTCTTACTTTTCTGCACATCACAATTTTAGAAAACATGAGTCTTTGTTTATAAAAGAATTATTTATTTTTGGTTGTAAAACTGTATGTTTGCATTGATGTTATATTTGTTTTCACTTTAGAAACAACATTGATTGGAGCATTTTTAAGTGAACAAAATTGATTCACATGTATGGATAGAAGTGAGTGACCTATTAACAAATTGGAAATTCTTTGTGTATAAGATGAGTGATGTAGATAGATAATTTAAACATATTTATGTGTTTTTTTAAGGTATGATTAAAAGGCACCTCCTGAGGAAGCCAATGATTAATATGTGAAACGTAGAGTAAATGGGCCTATATTTATAATAAAGGAATCAGATATTTATATTCAAGAGGATCTGTCAATGTGTGAATTCTTCTGGTTTGCGCCCTTCTCCTCCCCTTCCCCTAGAGTTGTGTGGAAATTACAGACAGTAGACTAAAGAACACATCAAAAGAGGCAGCAGAACTAAGGACTTTAGGTTTTGAACAATTGTAATAACATTTCCCGTGGTTTTTTTCCAGGATGTTTTTCTGGAATATGTCCTAATATAAATCCTACTTAGTCTGACACCATCTGTCATTGAGGCATAGGTCAGGAAGCATAGGAAAACCAGAAGCAGTTATAACATTTGCAAGTAGTGTTTTATTAATTTCAGTAACAGTAAAATTAAAAACAAAATGTTTAGTATAACTATTTACAAAGACAATACAAACAAAGAGAACAAAGTCATTCATCTGAGGGTATCTATAATTCTAATTTTCAGTCTCTCTCTCTCTCTCTCTCTCTCTCTCTCTCTCTCTCTCTCTCTCTCACAAACACTGCTGCTCTTTTTATAAGAAGTATGTGCCTGGCAAATTAACTTCTTTATCCTACACTTGTTACGAGATATCCTGTTTCTAACAAAATGTGTAAGAACTTTGTCAGTTTCTTTCCTTGCAGGTGCAGCAAATAGAACAGTGTGTCCCAGAATTAATCTCCTGTGGACAACTTTGCAAATGAGTTTGTGGAGGTGAAACTGCATCTCAAAGTTCACCCCTGAGTTCCAAATAGCTTTTTGGCAATCATTTCAACAGTATAACTATATACATTTTCAAACCAAAGGGGTCCAAGTACCACATACAGATCTACAAATATTTTTATAACTGCGGGTAAGCAAAGGGGAAGAAAAGAAAGAAACAGCAAGTGAAGGCAGGAAAATAATGGGGGGTCACTAGACAGAATGGTCAGTTCCTAGGTCTCACAAGACAACTGTACTGTGCAATCAGACAGACAAGAAACAGAAAAGGAGAGGATAGAACAGATCCTTGCATTTAACACTTTCTGCATAATGAATGGGACAGGCTCTTATTCAAGCCTGTCACAATCACTAGTACCCATGCATACTGGTATACCTCCATTGCAACTGGGCATCATACCATCACATCGCTGGAATGTTTGCACATGATTGAAATGCACACTTTTTTGGTGTAACAATGCACAAAAACACAATCTAGTCAAAATTAATGTTACTGTATTTCTATAACTCAGTTTCCAAAAGGTCCAGCATGCAAAACAAAGTATCAGATAACACAAATGATATACTATATCGAAAACATTGACACATTATTAAGGTAAACATGGATCACAGATATGTAGCCAGGTAACAGGAGGATAAGTAGATTCATATTGTTTCAAATGCCAGAGAAAATACATGCATCTTAAGCTTTCATTTAAATGTAGTTACTGTGCTAGCCTACTGCAAGTTCATTGGGAAAGCATTCTGTAATGTTAGGGCCCTGACTGCAAATCCTCTCTCACCTACCAGTTTCAAATAAAATTTTGGAACAGAAAGAAGGCTAGAATCTGATTATCTCAGGGTTATGGATTGCACATATTTCAAAAAAAGGTCAGAGAGAGATATCTTAGGCATTTCATATAAAGGTTCTAATAAGTCAGATCGAGGATTTTAAAATCACAGTAATTTAATAGGCAGCCAAAGCTTTTGTTCAGGTAAAGTGGAAATGTGATCACTAGGATATGTATTTAACACCAATTCTATGGCAGCTTTAATGACTTTTATTCCAGAAGAGAGTGCATTGCAGTAACAAACCATTCATATGAAAAAGGGTCTGACTAATAATTTCCAAGTAGGAACATGAAAATAATTTTTCAGTTTAACCATCTTCCTAATTTGAAAACAGGATACCCGCAATGGTGCTGAGAAGGACCGATGTACATGTCCATGTGTGTGCACAGAGATGTGTACAGGTGCATTGTTGAATTTATGAATACTGAAAAAGAAACTGTCCCTCCACTGTCGGCCACCACGTGAAAGGGAAGGGGAAAAGAGATGTGACTATATTATGGCTGATAATTTTAGCAAACACTCAGTTGATGGGGAGGATGACAGTGTCACCATTCTTGATGGGAAATGTCTTACTATACAACATTTACATAAAGGGATGAGAGACAAATATATTTAACCCATTGCCTTCATGCAAATGAAGTCAATGCACTACAAAAAGTTAATTTATTTTTAACAGGAACAAATGACTGATAGCTGCTTAACATGAAGGACACAAACATCACAAAGGACCCCATAATAATGTACATTGAAACCACATGAGCTGGTCCAGATACCACTAGTACCTTATAGGGACAGGTCAGGACATATACTCCTCTGGCACAGTTGCCCTCATACTGTCCACAGTCACACCACAGAGAACAAAAGACACCATCCTACCTACAGTTGCAGCAAAAGATGTGGCCAGATATTTCCTAAAATTTGTTTGATAGCTGTATAGAAATTCTCTTCCTATCTGCAATAGTACTGTTGGCCACCAGAGAGAAAGCTATTTAGATACAGAGTGTATCTCAAAATATTTGAAAATATCTTAATGTATCTATGACTGCAACTTTAGCTTACCAATCCAGAACTCTGCAGGACACCACCATGGAGAACACACTTCTCATGCAGTCAGATAGCAGTGATCCCTTGGAGAGAACCTCTAGGGCCATGGCCATTCCCCACTGACAGCAAGAGGCATTGCCTACATGGGATGCATCCAGAAATTTAGCTGACTGAGCAGCAGGGGTTGGTGAGTACAGCTTGGACCACCCAACAAGAGATGCAACAGTTGTCATCCCTGTGGCATGGAGAGCTGAGGCACTGCAAAGCTCCTTACCTCCTGCCATGCCAGTGACGATGATCCAAGTTCAGAAATGGACTCTGGTTATTGGGGGGGTAAGCTGGAGAGGAAGGGGATCGAGCATATGAGGGACTGCTTTCCTCTCCCAGGGAGAGGAGGCTTGTTATCCTGGCATTGACTGCCCCCAGGAGGAGGCCTAGTGATAGAGCAAGTCAGGGGAGACAAAGTAAGGGAGGGCACTGCGATAGTACCTAGGATGGGCACACCTTCACATGTGACTCTTGCACTCTGCAGGAGGGATGGGAAAGAAAAGCAAGAAAAACTGACTTTGGAGGGCTACATGAAGCCCTTTTCAGCTGTCTCTGCACCCACCCCACCACTCAATGAACGCAACTTGGTCTGCCTCAGATTTGTGTATATTAGTGGGGAGGACGGTCCTCCCTCCTTGGCACCACCATAAGAGGGGAACTCATGGGGAGACCATAGACCAGGAGCGCTCACTTGGAGACTCAGAGAGACAGCCCGGGGGACTGGGTATAAGAGTAAAGCAGCTGCCCTCCAGACATAAAAAGGATAAACACTTGTATAATAAAAAAGAGCAGCAAATGGTGTTAGATGGCATGTGCAAAGAGCATAGTGGGATACCTGTAAAATGAGATGGTTGCTTGTGCATAAAGTTAAGCTGTGTCAGGCAAGTGAAAGAATGGGGACTTGATTGCATATCAAATGAGCTGGGATGTAATTTTGTATCCTTGACATAGGAATGGACTGCCTGCCAAGTCTTCTAGAAAGGATGTAGTCATGCCTGGTCTACAGGGCAATGTCCCTGTTACCCCCCCAGGATCAAAATCACCATGACCAGCTGAAGGCACAAGTGAGGATGATCCACCTGAAAGTGCCCAGTATATTATCATGCCCCACCCATGGTAAGCACAAGGTCAACTAACTTAGAGGAAGATGGCACTGTACAAAACTCCACAAACCCTTCCAATAAAGAAAGCAATACTGCTGGGTACTCCACTAGTATCCATGCATACTGGTATACCCCCATCACAACTGTGCACTCTACCATCACATCACTAGAATGTTTGCACATGATTAAAATGCACATTTTTTGGAGTACTGATGCAGAAAGACAGAGTCCAATCCAAATAATGCTACTGTATTTACATAGCTCAGTTCGCAAAAGGACCAGACTGAAGAACAAAGCATCAGATAACAAAAATGATGAAATGTATAAAAAAAACATTGACTCACTAGTAAGATAAAAATGGATCACAGATATATAGCCAGGCAACAGCAGGATAAGCACATTCATTTGGTTTCAAATGCCAGGGAAAATATATGCATCTTAGCTATCATTTAAATGTAGTTACTGTGCTAGTCTACTGTAGGGTCATTGGGGGAGCATTCCAAAATGTTAAGCCCTGACTGCAAAGCCTCTCCCACATATCAGTTTCAAATTGAATTTTGGAACAGCAAGAATGCTAGAATCTGATTATCTCTGGGGTCGAATGGCACATATTTCAAGAAAATGTCAGAAAGATATCTTGGGAATTTCATATAAAGGTTCTAATAAGTAAGAAGGAGGATTTTAAAATCACAGTAATTTAATAGCCGGCCAGTGCTTTTGTTGAAGTGAAGTGGAAATGTGATCATGAAGGTATATCTTCAAAACCAATTTGACTGTGGCATTAATGACTTTTAACCCAGAAAACTGCATTGCAGTAATAAACCATTGATATTATAAATTGACTGACCAATACTTTTAAGTAAGAACATAAAGAGCACTTTTCAGTTGATCTGTCTTTCTAAAATGAAAAGTGGCACCTTCCAGACAGATTTGATATGGCCATGAAAAATACTGTGGGATTCATCACCTCAAAGTTTTTTTAGAGATGAAAGAAACTTCATCTCACAGCCTATTTCTGGGCAGCCACAGAACTATGAGGGACATCTTAACAGGAGTCCCTAAAATCCAAACATCATCACCTCTATCTTTTTGTGGTTTAACTGAAGAACGTTTGCCACCCACAAAGACTTTAGTTCCATTAAACAGGTCATCATTGTGTCTTCAGAGGAAGTCTACTACAAAATAAACAGTAGCTGGGTGTCTTCAAAATACACATTTATTTATATTTATTTATTTATTTATTGAATTTTTTTGACCGGGTAGGCCCACTGGGCCCCGGGGGTCCCTTTTTCAGGGGCGACCCGGGGGTAAACTATAACATACAGGTAAGCAGAAAATACATACAGGTAATCAGAGCAGTACATACTGGTAACATACAGGTAAGCAGAAAGTACATACAGGTAAACAGAGCAGTACATATTGGGTAAATTACATATTTATTTTATTTATTTAGTTTTTGACAATTCAACTCATGCTTGCATATCATTTTACAAAACTGAACTATGTAAATATTGTACACTATTATCTATGTATTTATGTATTTAGTTATAGTAGTCATTTATTTTGTTGACTGTGTAAGCTAACTGGATCTGAGTCTCTTTTCAATGGTGACTTGGGGGTTGAGGTGGCAGAATTAAGGAACAGACAAAATGTGATGCAGGTGAGGTATACTGAGTATCAAAGACAGACACAAGTGGTGTTCAGTGAGAGATAATCCTTAAGCCTTGATTTGAAGGTAACATGAGCTTTTTAGTCCAAACGTAGGGATGTAAGGAGATCAAGATTTTTGAGACCCTGAATCCAAAGGCTTTTTTCTCAACTCAGCCATCTTCTCATGTGGAACACTAAGCAGATTAGTGTCTGTGGAGCTAAGAGCTTGTGTTTTTTGATGGGTGTGTCAACTGGAGGGCAAGGTGTACTAGTACCTATATAACATCATTCATTTGAGAAAGAGAGCTGATTTTAAGCATGTCTTTATTATCCAGGGAAAGCACATTGAGTATGGAGTACAGAAGACAATGGTGTGTTCACAAGTCTACCATCAGAGCAAATCATTAACTGCAGATGTATAGCTTTCCTTTTCTTTGGTTATCACTGGCTGGGGCCAGGCCACAAATAGATTCTGTTGCTCTAAATTGACTCTAGCTTCAGAAGTCAGGAAGTTCCTGATTCTTTATAGCATACTAAATTTCTAGTGGCCTTTTTATGCAATGTAATGAAAGTGATCAGTGTAGGAGACAGAGTAGTTGAGGTGTACCCCAGATACTTAAAAATAGGAGTGCCAGGATTCTCTGAATCCATTCCATTCTATTTGCTTACTTTGGAATTTCAGCAACTCAGATTCCAAGATCAATTCTATTCTGGCTCTGGTTGAGCCATTAGGACATAATTAGACACAGTACCAACATTTCTGATTCTGCATCTTGTAACAGCTCTATACACCCTCCACCCTGATTTGCACTGCAATGCTAAACTACAGTACAAATGGAGACTATAAAAATAACACAGCCCTGACTGTAAACTCTCATCTCCCCTTACCCTTGTGTCTCCGCTCCCACTCTCCTAATGGGTGTGATGGCTGCTACTACTGCTGGGTTGTGAAAGCTTAGGTGGAGGGTCATCTCTGTCTGGTGAGATCTAGTGATAGCAGGAAATTGTCCATAGCAGTACTGTCCCTCTGTTCTGCCCTGGTCTGACTCCAAGTCCATGGCATCAAATGTGCTCCCCTTTCCCACCTACACATTCACTGGCACAGTACTCTGGGCTTTGGCTTAGATCATCATTTTGCCACTGGGCATTGTAACTGCAAACCCATACCAAATGAGCATGGTGGACACACAGTAATGTTGTCAGGGTTACCACTCATACCCTGACCCAGGGATGTAGCCCAAGGCAAGCCCCAGGCCAAACCAACAGCCAGAACTAGGCAGGCAGCCAGTCATAATCCCAGCTTGAGTTCCTCCTAACCCTAATGGGTCAATGACCCAGCCAACTTGATCTGCCCAATGCCAAATCAAAAAACAAACAAATCAAAACTGAAGGCAAGCCTGATTATTCATGACTCTCCTCCTGTCACTCCCTTTTGAGGTGAACTACCCCTGTGTGACCTAAAAGACTGAAACGTGAGAAGAGGGCCTACTTTCACCAAGCTCTGAGTAACTCCAAACACAAGTTATTTCAGTCCAGTTTCTGAGTGGCTGAAAAACCTAGATACTGGTGCAGGTATGCCTCCTCACTGCTCAGCTTTACCAGGTCACTCAGAGCATGGAAGTCCAATGGGACTAACTAACTCAACTGACAGGAAGAGCATGTGTGATGGCTGGGCCACAGTTTGGTTTCTTTTGCATTTTTGCCTTAGCAGTGGATGAGGCTCAGTATGTCACATACCCAACGAGGGTCAGGAGAGGCTCCAGATGGGTCAGCATGACATGTGATGAACAGTTTGGTATGCCACATGATGAGTGGAGCAGAAGTCTAAACTACTGTAGGTGTGTGGGTGTCAGAAAAGGGGCCTCAGTTTGGGAAGGGATAGGAAACTTGACTATGCTGGAACAGGACAGTATCATAGGGACCTCGCCAGATGACCAAATAGAGTCTTGTCTGAGCAGCCAGGCTTAGTTTCTCTTCTACCTAGCAGCAGCAGTATAAGGTAACAAGAGAGGGGACTCAATATGTGACACGAAATGAGTATCCTAGTGTTTAGTTTATTTTTATATGCAGACAAATCAGAAATGGAACTGGATTCTGATTTTTTTTAATCAAAGTCATATTTTGACCCTTCAATACCAAAATGCCAAAGTTCAAAAAATGGACTGGAACCCAATGAATCTGATTTATTTAGGAGATTAAAATCAACCCCATTAGGGTCCATCTGATGGCTCAAGTGGTAGCACTACATGCTTCCACACCAGTGACCTGGGTTCAGAAGTGAGCCTGGGTCCACATGGGGTGGGCATCAAGGCTAGGAAGTGCTCAAACTGGGAGCAAAAGTCAGCTGGGAGGGAGAAAGCCCAGATGCAGTGCAATAGCAGCTCCTTGCAGTGAGCTGGGGAGCTTGCTCCCTTGTGAGGGGTGGTGCATTCTCAGTGTGCACTATGGTGTTTGAGGCCACCAGAAGCTATGATGGAGGTCTGAGTGTGGAGGGTGGGACCAAGGGAGAAAACACAAGGGAAAAAAACATTTGTATGGCCACTGAGAGTGATGGTCCCACCAGACCTCGAGTCCCACACTGTGCAAATCCCCACCAGCTTGATAACGGGGGGAACAGCAACTGGATTGGAGACTGGCAGGGGCCAGATGGAAAGGAGCAGGTGGCAGCTGGGACCAAAAAGTTATCAAAAAAAAGCAACAACATTTAAAACCATTTAAAACTATTCACTCATGCTGTTGGGATGTTATTAGAATTAATTAGACTGAGATCTTTCTTGTGCTTAACAACTTGAGGAATGAAGTCAAAGTGTATAGCCTTAGTTTCACTTTTATTAAGCAAGAGCCTGTTGACTTGAAACCAAGCCTGAAGGAGATGAAGATCATAGTACAGACCAACATTTATTTCAATAACACTATTAGACATAGAAAATAATGCTACATTACTGGTGTACAGAAGGAAACTGCAGTGTGTGTACACCTTGGTCCATGAATTGACCCCTGATGAATTCCTGTTAAGACAACATAGGTTTTGATTCAAAACAATCAATTTTCACAGAAAAACAGAGTACAAGGATGGACATATGATAAGGACCAAAATAAGACATAGCAAAACCAGGACGTAATCATTCTAATGATATGATCTACCATACAGCATTGAAGGCAGTAGACAGATTTGAAAGGATCAAAATAATGCAATCTCCTCAATCATTGTTTAGAGGATTTTTAACGTGGATAGAAGAAAATGAAAGATGATTGGTTTAGAGGCAGTTCCAGCCATGGTGTTGTCTCAGTAAAACATCCTGGTTGCAAACTAATCTAAAGAAAAACTGACATAAAAACATTTTTTTACTCTGCAAGACTACTTTTGCAATTGCAATAAGGCTGTCTAGTGCATGTGTTATGCTGGACAACATTACTTCTTGTGCAGCTAACCTCACTTGGCTGTGCCTAATGCCTCAGATATGCACCTAATTTGACATTAACGTAACACATGCCTCGGTGAGCCTTATGGCTCAAACCTATTGGTACAGTGGTAGTCAATGCCATTAGTAATGATATTGTACATTTTTGGGTGCTGTTCTTTAAATTTCTGTCACTCTTATTAGCCAGGGTAGGAATCAAGCTGGGAAGATATTTGCAGTCTCTTGTGGATTGAGTGTTTAATTACAATCTGTAAAACAGATATCAGAATGTGGGATGAGCTGATGAAGGCTAAAATGAGACAGGAGATTAAAAGGATGAATTATCTGTAGGCCTTGTCAGAGAGAACTGAGAAATAAAGAACAGTCCAGCTAACCTAAAGTAGGAAAGATAACTTATTTCATTTTATACATGAAGGGTCTCTGTGAGTAAATCAGAAATAAATGTTTTTGGAGATATTCTTTACATGTCTTTAACTCTTATTAGTACAACACATACCCTGTCATGTCTTATTGCTTAAACATATTGGTAGAATTGAAGTCAGCACCATCAGTAGCAACACTATCAATTTTGAGAGGCTGTTCTTTAAATTTCAGTGCCTCCTATTATTCAAGGATGCAGGGGCCTATCAGAGGGAATATTTGCAGTCTCTTGTGGGTTAAATGCTAAATTACAGTCTGTGATGCATGTGTCTGACTGTGGAAGTAGCTGCAGCAGGCTTGAAGGCAATAAGAGATTTAAGTTCATTACCTGTTGGTGTCCCTTTGTGTGGCATCCTGTCATGGCCATGCAGCAGAGTTGGAGTGTAGCATCTGTCTAAAGAACATCTGTAGGGCAACTGCAGCACCACAGGGGACTCTGGAAATTTGTACAGGTACATCACAGTTCAATTATAAGTGGCAAGGCAGGAGTTTAAGGTGATTCTAGATACATCCTATTTGGGGTAGCCTTGTAATACTAATGTTCTAGAGATACCCTATCAGTGTTTAAAGTCTGAGTTCTGAGAGGATACTGAAGTAACATACTAATCTCATGTCACAGCTACATTTAGTACAAATATATTTATGAAGCAGGGGTGACACTTTGGTGGGAAGTGGGATGAGTGCAGCTGTGTGGGACTGAGGTGATCCGAAGGGTGCACTGGGAGTTCAGCCACTGTCTCAACTGCAGGATATTTCAGACCCCAAAGGTGGAACTGGAAACTGCAGGGGCTGAAATATGCAACTTAAGAGCTGAGACCACTGGGCCCTATAGGGCACTACTGCCACAGCCACCTCCAAACCCAACACAAGACAGAGAAGGGGACTGTATGGTAGTGAAGGGGGGGATTGAGAAGGGGAGAGAGAAGTCCAAGCCTAGGGAACTGAAGCTGTGCACCTTCAACAGGATCACCCCATTAAAACAAGAAGTACCTTGATCTCCTCCCACAAGGGAAGAGGCAACTAGCATGCCTAGCAGACAGGCATTATGGTAGAGCATGTCAAGGGCAGAGCCCCCAAGTGGGCATGAGAAATGTATCTGTAATACAGGTATCAATTATAAGGGACACAGGGTGGGATCTGGGTCTCAACACCCAGGGGTAAAGAGGTGATCTGCTGTTTCTGTATCCAGTGATAATAGCGATTGTATGTGGGCGATCATCAAAATGGTGACCCATAGTAAGATGCTATTATCATGGGCAACCTGCCAGGGTAGCGAGGACTGCAACTGTGAGGATAGGGAAGGGTTAGCGGAAAAAGTAACTAGCAAGGGGAAGGGGAGAGATAGGGAAAATGGTTATTACCCTTATAGCCAGGGTGTGGAACTCATGGGAGAAAGGGGAGGGAAGCCCAGATCTAATTGTGAACACAGGCATGAATGATCTGAGCATCCATTGCATGGAACATGTAAAGTCAGACTTTGGTGCTGAGGAGAAGGTAGCAAAGGAGAGAGGCAGAGCAGAAGTATTGACTTTCTCTGAGGTGCTACCACAGCCATGCCTGAATCAGATGGAACAATTTCATGTGCTTCAATTCAATGTATGGCTAAAAGATTGGAGCATGGAGGATGGATTTTAGTTCCTTGGGGACTGGGGCTTGACCTGATGGGATTGAAGGCTGTTCAAATGGGGTGGCTTGCATTCAAACAAGGACAGGAGAGTACTAGGAGAAAGTGATCCCAAAATATGTGTAGTTTAAACAAGTGAAAACTGGAGTCAGATTTGCAAGGTACACACACGATGTCACAAATGAGTGGACCTTGCCGGGCTTCCCCTATTGGCAACAAAGTTCTGGAACTTTAGGTGATGACCACAGAAAGGAGCCTTGACCTGGTGGTGTCACATAGACATGAGCAACTTCAAACTGTAAGTGAGGCATGACCATATCATGGTACTCACTCTTCAAGAAAGACAACTAAAGGTACAGGGGATGATCAATAGAACTACATGCAGAAGAGGTGATAGAAGCAACTGAAATAGACAGCTTTTGGGAGTCATGTAAACTAGAAACCCTGTCGGAGCTAGAAGAAAAAGGGATTGGGAAGCAAACTAGGATTGGGGTGGGCAGCATACCACCATATCAGAATCAGAGGGAAGACAAAGATGGAGGAGAGATGCTTAATATGGAGGACAATTTAGGGGAGTTGTTGGTAGAAGGGGACTTTAATGTATTGAATGTGAACTGGAAAGTGTCACTTGTGGCAAGTACTAGGAATTAGTGCTCAGTGGATGCATGCCAAGAGGTATTCCTCATTCATCTAGTTAAGGATTCAACAAAAGAAGGTACTTTGCTGGATCTGGTGCTCACCAATAGTGAGAAGATCCAAAATGTAGCAGTCCTGAACCACACAGTTCCAGTGACCACAGAAGGGTGGCACTGGAGGACTGTCCTAAGACCATCAACTGTGTAAATACAGTAAGGGTTTGAGACTTTAAAAAAGCTGATTTGGACAAGATGAAGGAACACTTGGGGGAAAAAGCACAAGGAGTATAGAGCGAGTGGAGGGGTAGAGGAAAACTGTAATGTCGATAAGAAACAATGATAGACGTGGCAGAAAGCTCAAGTATGAAGATTTCAAAGGGAAAAAGGGCAAGGTGTCCAATTTGGCTAATGGCCAAAGTAAAGACAGTGGTATGAGCATGAGGAGTGTAGTCATAAAGTATAAAGGATGCCAGTGGGAGGAGGCTATGGAGAAGTATGCAGAGACACCAAAAGAGCCAGTAGAAAGGTGAGGGAGGTCAAGGCAGAGACTGAACTCCATCTGGCAATGGAATTGTAAAGAAAGGGTAAAAGGTGTTCTTCAAGTACAGTAGCAGCAAAGACATGGTCAGTTATTTCCAGATATTTAGCAACATTTCTAGAGTTTCTCTCTACTGCCCTATTGTGGAACTGCTGAAAGCAGGAGATTTCTCTAGAAATATCCCAGAAATTTCAGGAAATCTCTGACCATGTCTTTGGCAATGACTGTACATTAGTGATTAGAGTAAGGACAGAGATGGCATTGTGATATTGAAGATATAGGAAGGATGGAAGGGGTGGTGACAAGGGGAAAGCAGAGATACTGAACAAAAAATATTTGTTCTGAATTTACTGGGAGAAGGGTGGGCCAATACCAGAATGTAGAGTTAAGAGGAGAAGACAGGAGAGCGAGGACTCAAGAGGCATGGTCAAAATAATAAAGAAAAAGCTTACATCAGTAAAAGAAGATAAATCTATGTGACCTGATGACTTATACAATGACACAGAATTTGTCCACAGAAAAGGACAGGTGGGCCCATCTAGTATATCCATTTTTCCCTGCCTATTTCTGTGCCTTAGAACCTATTTGGTCACAGTTGTCCCTCCCGCCTCCCTTTTCCTCCACATAGTATGCCCATGTGCCTATCCCATGCATGCTTGAAGCTCCCCATTGTCTTTTTTCTTTTCTTTTATTGGAGGCATTAAAACAGTACATACACAAATAGGATATAAAAACTGCAAAAGGAAAAAATACAGTAATGAATATATGTTTTATTTATTTATTTTGTTTTATTAATTTTTATTTAAAATGTGTTAACCGGAAAGGCATACTGAGCCAAGGCTCATCTCCAGGTGGGTTTGGGGGTATAGGAGAAAAATAAAATAAAATACATACATGCATATATACAATATACAAGGCAGTACAAAAAATAATTGAAACAGTTAAAAAAACATACAATAATGAGGTGCAGGATTTTCAGGAATTATATTATAATAAATCTACCTTTCAGTTAATTAGAAAAACACAGTAGAGTAGAATTAATGGGATATTAAATAGGATGGAGGGGACTGCACCATAATTGGTTGAGGACTTAGGGGCAGCTGCAGGAAGTAACTGGGGATGGTCTGAGCAGAAGCTTTTATGCTGAGAATGAAGCATGAGACAAATGGAGGTGGGAAGCTTGTTCCACAGGGAGGGGAGACAAAAGAAGAAAGCATGTTGTCCAGCCAAACTGTGGGCTCCGGTGAGGGAGAAAATGTGGGAAGCACAGGAGGACAGGGGATGGGGGGGAGAGACCATGGTGAGAAGACAGGAAAGATAAGATGGAAGGGAATCAAACCAGCACTTAGAAATGAAAGTAAGGCAGTGGGCTAAGCATCTCTGCTGAAGGGTGGGGAGGGGGAAGGAGGAGTATAGGTCACACTAATGAGTCAAGAATGGGGAGTTGGAGGCAAAGTGACAGAAGGTGTTGAAAAGAATGTCAAGCCTGGAAAGGGAGGTGGTGGATGCAGACACATAGACTATATTGGCACAGTCGAAAATTGGAAGGATCTATTTTGTTATTAGGTCATGACAGACTTGGATGTAGAGACAATCCTTGTACCTGAACAGCATACCCAATTTAGGGTGAAGTCTTGAGTGCAGGTCACTGAAGTGGGATGAGTCATTGAAGGATAGGTCAAGTCAAACCCCAAGTATTTATAGGAGGTGACCACATCAAGGGGATGCCAGACAAGGTGGTGATCATGGGAGGGGATGGCAGCTAATAAGTTTTTGCTTTGAACCAGCGGTCATGGTGGCAGTTGTTTTCAGTATTCATTTTTAGGCAGTGATCCTGGATTTCATAACTGCATGAAAGTTGTGTTGGAGAGGGATTTGGGCATCTGCTGCCAAGAGGCCAGACAGGGAGATGATAGTGTCATCTGTGTACATATGTATGTGGGTGGTGGAACAGACAGAGGGGAGAGGGGAGAGGGGAGATCATTACTAAAGAGATTGATAAATATTGCAGAGGTAATGTGGCCAAGGTCCATAGCTGAGAATATGGAGTCAGAAAAGTAGAGGAGGGTGGAAGTGGTAGAGTGACTTTTTCAGAACCCTGACTAGATAGGGGAGAGGATATTTGTGGAAATAAGGAAGTCATTTAGTTATGTGAGGATAATGGATTCCTGGATCTTAGCTAATGAAGAGAGGCGGGAGATGGGCTAGTAATTACCAGGGGAGGTAGGGTCACCACCTTTATGGAGGAGAAGGACTTTGGTAAGCTTCCAAGCTGAGGGGACAGTGGAGAAAAAGAAGGGAATACTGAGTATGTGTGTTAGAAAGAGTACTATAGAGGAGGCAGAGATAATAAAGAGTCTTGGGCTAAGGCCATTGGGGCTAGTCTTGGATGGGTTTAGGGATATAATTGACTTATGTGGAGACTGGAGAGAAATGAAAACCCTCAGGCGTGGGGAAGGGGGACATTGGGGTGTGGTGCAGGAGGATCATCCAGGAGTGTACATATAGTGAGAAATGTATTTAGAGTACCCACAGTAGAGGTTGGGTCAGAGATCTGTACTCCTGCATCTATCAGGGTGAGAAAAGTAGGTTCAATGGGGGAGGGTGGGATGGAGAAGCAAGAGCAGATCTTTCCTGTATGAGGAGGGGGTGAAATTTAAGGACTGCAGGTGCACCTTGAAATAGTTAGCTTTGGCCAGACAGATAGCCTTTCTGCAACTGTTACATAGAGCTCTGTAATGTTGGAGATCAGAGATGAACTGGGAGACTTTGAACCGTGACCAAGTGAGGTCTTGAGATTTACAGAGAGACAGGATATCAGAGTTAATTCTCGGGTGGTGGAAACATTCGACCCTAACTTTATTTAGGGGGGCATGGATATTCCAAATATGAAGAAAGGTGGAGGTGAAGTGGTCAAGTGTGGAGTCAATATTGGGAGAGAAGACCAGGGACCAGTTGACTGTGGCAAGGTCATGGAGTAGGATGCTAGTGTTGATCGCTCTGAGGGGGTGGTACCAAATATATTTAGGGGTAATGAGGAGGAAGTGCACCTTCCTAATGCAATAGATGAGATAGTGGTCACTGAATATAGCAGGAAATGTGCCAGATGTGATAATTTAGTGGTGGTAGGGGGGATGAGAGCATCGAGTCCAGTAATGAGTGAGACTGCAAGCAACGGTTGGGCCAGGTGGCTCAGTGATCAACTGGGATAGATTCAGGAATTCAATGAATTGAAGGTAACTGTTTGATGAAGGAGAAAAGCCAATCCAAGTTGAAGTCACCCATTAGTATAAGCTGTCCTGGGGAGGCATGGGTGACAATAGAGGCTATGCAGGGAACAAGAGAAGAGGGAGGGAGCTTAGGGGAGGCATGCAGAACTACTTCAAAAGTAGGAGTGGAGGAAGGAAGGGAGAATTTGGCCACAAGGAGTTTGTGGGATGAGGGGATTGATTCATGCAGGGTGACAGAACAAGAGAGTGATTTCCGAGTGTAGATGGCAGCCCTTCCTCCATGTTTGCCGCAATCCTGATGGGAGAGGTTAAACTCCAGTAGTGCTAGCTGGGAATCAGGGATCCTAGAGAACAGCCATGTTTTGGAGATAAATAGAATGTACAGGGAGTGCAGAGTTACCCAGACTTTGAGGTTATACAATTTTGGTAAAAGGCTCTTGGCATTTATATAAAAGAATCTCAGATCTTTAGGTAGAGCCAGTGGGGAGAGACAGGGAGCAAGGCTAATGTTTAATTCCACATCTCCAGGCAGACGCAGGAGCAGAAAGAAAGAGAGTGGTGGAAGGGTAGCCATTTGCGTTGTGTACGATGTGGATGGTGAGTAGAAAGGTGGGGGGAGTAGGAGAAGATAGAGGGTGAATGGCCTTAAAGTTAAGTAGCAAGGGATCTAGTAGGCCAGGATGAAAAGCTAGGGGTGGGGAAGGGGGAGTGGTCAGAAAGAGAAAGGGGTGGACAACAGGGAAGGGGGAGAATAACTAGTTGAGAAGGGGTGAGAGAGTGTAGAGGTAGGAGGAGCATGGGAAGGGATGGTGGGTGTAGAGGTAGAGGGGTAGAAAGGATAGAAGCATAATGGGGGAGAAGGTGACATGAGGAGGACATGAGAGGAGGGGAAGGTAAGGGTAGAGGAAAAAGAGGAGATCTGAGACAATGTAGGAGGGGGATGAGAAGGAGTCAAAATAACAGGCAGGCAAGAGGGATACTGATCAAGAAAGTGATGGCACATGAGAATGTATAGGTGGTTGAAACTGAGGTTTCATACCAATGTATCAAAGTAAATAACAAAATAAAGCAACCACAGTCTAACAGCAACACTGTTGTACCAGTAAACAGACCTCAGCACTTTGATTCTCTCAGGAGTCTTCTTCAGGGGGTGGGACTGGTGAGAAAGTACAACCCTTTTATATGGCAAAGCATACAAAACATTGATTACATTTTATATATTTTTATACATTTGCTTTGGTATTGAACCTCAATTTCAACTTGTTTGCCATCACTTTCTTGTTGGAGTGTTTAGAATTTTGTGTGGGGCAGGCTGCCTTTATACTGATGTGCACCGGCCCTGCATTGGTTGTCATGGCCATTTCTCTCGACTAAGGCAAGAGGGATAGATGGGTGGGAGAGAATCCATTATAGGTAGGGAGTAAAAAGAGAGTGGAGGGGTACACAGTTCAGAGGAAGACAGGGGAAGATACCATAATCTATAAATAGGCATAAAAATACTGTCGACTATTGAGAATGCTAGTTAATTACAGTATGCCTGAGAGTCATCATAAGCTGCATAATTCAGTTCTACCACTTTCTACTGCATTATTTCAAGGGGTCAAACTATTCCAATATAATTCCATATGTCTATTAGTATAGCAATAATTGTTCTCCAATATTATACAATCAATAAGTAATTTGTTCCTTAGTTCCCAGGGTGGTGGTAGATTATATCTCTACATTCTTGCCTTTTGGCATTAATTAATGCCATGTAAAATAATTTCAATGTATTCCCCTCAGTGAGTGGCTGCAAGAGTCCCAAAAGAAACAGTTCCATTTCTGGAACCAATTGAAGATCCACATATATGTTGCTGTTACAAAATACCCTATCCCAACAAATGGCTTCAGTTTATTGTAAGAGTAAATAACATGATTTAAACTATCTATTTCTAAAGTACACCAATTGTGTTTCTTTGAAAATTCAGGATTAAGCTTGTTCAGTTTTTATGGTGTATGATATATTCTATGGAATATGAACAACTGTACAACTGTACCTGATTAAGCATATTATTGATAGGTAGTTTCCATATTGCAAAGTTTTTTTCACTCTTAGGTTGTCTAATCATTGTTTTAAGATAAGATTTCATGTAAATTATTTAACTCAGGTGGATCTGACTGTAATATAGTATTATACAGTTAAGATAGTAGTTTCGGGGGAGCGCTGTGGAGCCTGAGCTGACAGGCAGCAACTTTCAGTAGCTCTGAAAAGAATCAAATAGAATTGCATAAAATATACATTTTACGATTCTCCATTCATAAAACAAATACAACAGTTCGACAGAGGAACCCAGAAAACCTAAAATGGGTAACCCCAGAAAAGATAGAGCTGGAAATGCGAGCGCTAAATTGTCTGGAGTTTCACGAGCGGCAAGAGTTGGAACCGAGGAACAGGCCATATCCAAGAGGGAGCGTGAGAAATCTATGTCCTCGATTGGCATCAAGCTCCCAAGGCTGATAACCTCAGTCACTGACCTAAATTCTAAGCTGGACTCATTTGCTACCAGCGTCACAATAGTGGAGAAATCAGTGGAAGAGATCCAGCAGGAGGTTGGAGATGCAAAAAGGCAAGCTGAATCAGTCACGGCCTCCTCGACTCTTCTTGTGAAAGAGAACCACCACATGCAGGCTAGGCTTGAAACCCTAGAAAATCAAGCCAGATCAGCACATCTCAGAATCCTAGGGTTGCCCAAGGGAATCGAGGGGGATCACCCACTTATGTTCATTCGGGTGTGGCTTAACTCAAAATTGTTGCTGGAGGGCAAGAGTTTAAATATAAACTTTCAAAAAGCCTACCAAATTACTCCATGAGGCTATCTGCAGGATCTAGAGAAACCACAAACATTTCTTCTGGTCACAGATGGTACTGGGTCCAGGGACAGAGTTCTTCAATTGGCCAGAAAAGCAAGACACATAATGGAAGATGACTGCAGAATATACTTGTTTCCAGACCTGAGTTATGTGACTCAAATGAGAAGAAAAAAGTTTGACGGTGTAAGAAAACTGCTACGAGACGCCTCCATTATCCACAGGATGGTATTTCCAGCTAGGCTGCGTATTGTACATGGAGGAAAAGTTTGGGCCTTCTCTGATCCCAGTGAAGCAGGGAAATGAGCCTCTCATTTTGCTGCCGATCAAAGGAAGAGACGAGAAGGAGAGGAATCGGAATCTGATACAGAAGACTGACTTTTTCTTAGAAAATGTAACGTATAATCAGATTAGAGGGTAACATTATCCCCCTCTTTTGTTAATTGGGTATTGCAGTTTTAAATGTAGTACATAGTACAAGTTTTGGGTTGGTTCATTAATGATGCTCTCTTCTGTCTCTCCTGTGCTTTCATGTAGCTGGGGTTACACAACTATTAAAAATATACATGGGGGCTTCTAAGTTTTAATCTGAAATTTAAAATGAATACTTGGATGGACCTAAAAAGGTTATTTTTTGATGCTTTAAACACATGCTTGCTTTACCTATGCTTGTAGTAAGAGATTGCTGTCCCGGGAACTAATTTGATGTTTATTTTCAGACTTTTAGTCTTAAAGTATAACACCATGAGCTCTCCTGCAGGGTATGGACTATATGGGACCTTTTTTTGGGACTTGAGTATTGCTGGAAATGCCATACTGCTCTTGGGCCTAAATGTTACAGCTTAAGATGTTGATATTGCTTACGAAATTTTAAATATTTAGTATTCCCTCACTGTGGTATCACTGTATTGAGGATGCATGTCTTTCCTACAAATTAAGGAGAAATGTTTCTCTCCAAAAGGATTTTATCTGAATTATGCATACAAGATAAAATAAAAATATAAAGTTTAAAACCAAAAAGATAGTAGTTTCATTCTACTTGGAGCTTGAATAAAAAAAATCTAACAAGAGATGACCATTTTCCATTTTTTATCTAAGTTTCATACTAAGGTATGAGGAGCTGAAAAGGCTTTAAGCCCATAATCGCTCCTATCCCATTACCCATAATACTTCAGTTGATTCCCACCTAAGATATTGGAGTAGAACAAGTTCTTGAATTGTTTTTTATTTTTACTGGAGATAACACCTAGAGGTGGCTTATTACAGGGATTCACAATGATTTGAGTGTAGAAGGTCTTCCCTTTATTAGTGATAAACCTCCTACGTCATAGCCGTTTGTATATGTATTTAATAATTTCCACATAACTTCCATAAACTGAAGGTATCTAAAAAATATCTTTTGGAAGTTGATATTGTTCTTGTAATTGTGCAAATGATTTCAGTGTATCTCCCATTTAAAACTCACCTATTGAAGTCATACCTTTTTTAAAAAAACTAATAAATCCATTTGTTCAGAAAAAGAGACATGCAAGAACAAGGGGACACAATTTAAAGTTAGAAGGGGGGCAGTTCTGGGGCAATGTGAGGAAGTATTATTTCACAGAGAGGGTAGAGGATGCATGGAACAGCCTTCCCAAGGAGGTTGTGGGGTCTAAAACTGTGGGAGAATTCAAGAATGCATGGGACAGACAAGGCAATTCTTGTGGGGGGTAGGAAGAAATAGGTTGTTGGTTAAGTAGGATCTGCGGCCTATCCTGTCGGTAGGGAAATGGGCAGACTAGATGGGCCAAGCGGTCCTTATCTGCCGTCAAAGTCTATGTTTCTATGTTTAAAAAAGAATCATACCAATTATTGTGTATCAGGGATAGGATAATTATAATACCACTGTATTTATTTTTTTTTAGTTGTTTAATCAGGAATAGCACACTAAGCTGAAAGCTTTTTTACAGCAGTGACCTGGGAGCACAAGGAAGTTAAATGACTTGCTCAGGGTCTCACAGTATGCAAGTGGAAGCTGTGGGATTCAAACCGAGGTCTGGTCTTCTGAATATCACCAGATTTGCAGCTTAGAGCCTTAGACTACTGCGCTATACTGCCTCCTCATAATTTGTCTGCCTCATCCTTGACATAATTTATTAACATCCTTCCAGGCACTTAAAATAGTATTTAAAAATATATTACCTGTTTCTAAGATTTTACTCTTAATGACATTTTTGAAGAAAATATCATGTCTGGTCCTACTCTTCAATGTTATAAATTCCATATGCTGGAGGAGTATTACCAAACCATGGGCAGGATTCGCCAAGGACTTGTGCTCAGCACTTTTCAGCTTTTCCAGCACAAAGGAGACTCGCCAAGTTCAAACTGTGGTATTCACATAAAATGCACTGGGGGATGCCCCCGGCACATCCCCTATGTGAATACCACAGTTGCACCCAGCCCTGGCTATGCCAGCTCAACCCCCACATTGGGCTGGGAAACCAATGGGGCAGTGCATCTCAGGATGTACTGTGCCCAAAATCACCATTCACAGCCATGAACATGCAAATGGCAACATTAGGCATGAAAGGTGCAGTGGGGCCATTTGCATGTCATTATGGCTCCATTTGCATGTGTTCCATAAGGGTGTGCCTGGTGGATTATGCCAGGTGCCCTACAGGGCTGTCAGTACAGCCAGAGCCCAATAACCCAACCTGGTGGTATAGTGGTCCCCCCTCCCTGCCCATAGCTCCAAACCCCTGTAAATATACCTGAAATGTTCCCTGGTGGCATAGTGGTCCCCCCTCCCACCTCTAGCACCAACTCCTCCCCCCGTAAATACACCTGAAATGTTCCCTAGTGGCATAGTGGTCCACCCTTCCTGCCCATAGCTCCAACTCCCTGTAAATACCCCCATAAAGTCCCCTGGTAGTATAGTGGAACCCCCATTCCCACCCTGACTGCATTGCAAACCATGCCCTTCAAAGATCCCCCACCCTGCAGGTGGCAACAGGGGTGGGGTGTGCCTTAGGATTCTTAACCCTAATGCTCACCCTATTCCATAAGTAACTTGGCTGAGATTAGTACAGTATATGAGAATGAGGTAAGGGTTAGGGTTGAGAATGCCAAGGCATACCCCACCCCTGTTGCTGCATGCATGGTTTGGGGGGGTGGTAGGGTTAGAAACCCTAACACAACATTTCCCTCTTTTGTCACTGTAACCAACCATAACTAATGCAGTAATGAAGCTTTTAGCAAAAAAACGTCCTTACTTTTGAGATAGTATAATCATATCCTTATTTGGCTGTGGGAGCATTTCAGCCAAAACGGCAACCAAATTGTCAGCATAGCCTTGTTATTACCTCACATCATTAATGCTGTGCTGAGCATTTTCAAATCTCTGCCAAGACATCATTCCAAGCCACTGCAATGTCACTCCATTCCACAGGTGAGAAAACACATTTTGGCCAGGATTTGAAAAGTGACAGCTGTCACGTTCATGAGGTATTGTAAAAAAAATGACTAACTTGAAGATTTGGTGTGAAAATATTTAAAATTACCAAAGTTACAAGCGAGTGTAGTTAAATTGAAAAGCATGCACATAACTTATCCACTTTTACATATTTTGACCCCCAGATTTTCAACATAGGCTTCTTATGACCCCACCTCATAAACTAAGTCAGTGAAAATTTTCAGATAATATGGGAAAGGTGATTTTGCCCACCAACCACAAAATCACCTTTTGAGATGGATTTGCACATTTCTAGTGACATTGTCTATGAGGTGGGATCCCCAAAAGGCCATGTTGAAAATCTGGGGTCAAAATACAGTATGCAAAAATGGTGATGTTATGCATCAAAGCTGAAAACCCCATTGAAATACACTGAACTGCAGTTACCTTAGTTTCTCATATTCCAGTCAGTGGTTCCATCCCCTGAGTGACTGCCATTTACCACCACCCTTTGCCTCCTATCCTTTAACCAGTTGAATACCCATCTTACCACCTTCTCCACAACCAGCAGGCTGCTAACATTTCTTAATCAGCCTCCTGTGTGGTACAGTGTCCAAGGCTTTACTAACATCCCGATAAGCCACATCCACTGCCCCGATCCACCTCCCTAGTCACCAAGTCAAAAAAAAAACAACTGTGAGATTTGTTTGACTTGACCTCTCCCCATGAAACTGTGCTGCCAGTGGTCTTGCAGCTCATTTACCTCCAGGTACTCCATTAGTCTCTGTTTCATTATGGTTTCCATTAATTTCCTCACTACTGACGTGAGACTGACCGGTCTGTAATTGCTAGTCTCCTCCCTGCTGTTGCAATTGTGCTGAGGGACACCATCTGCCCTCCTAAAGTCCTCTGAATCTACTCCTGCCTCCAATGAGGTGCTGATTAGTGTTGCCAGATGGGTGGCTAGCACCATGTTCAGTTTTTTTAGTACACTTGGGTGGGTCCTGTCTTGCTCCATCACCTTGTTTTACTTTAGGGCTTCCAAACCCTCGTGGACTTTCTCCCTCCTAGGAAGCTGACGGAGGTAGCAGAAGTGATAACAGGACCACTTGCAGACATATTCAACTGCTCACAGGCCACAGGAGAGGTCCCTGTGGACTGGAGGACATTGGATGAAGTCCCTCTACTACAGCTGGGTGTAAGTTGTGAATTCCGCTTTAGCAGAACTTTCATGAAAGTTCATAAATTTTGCAAAATTTTCAAAGCTTCCACCTTTGACAAAATCAGAATCTTCTGAATGTGTTTGTGAATTCTCACCCTGTTCTGCAGAATTTTCTGGCTGAACTGTGGCATAAGACACATGAATTCCAAAATGACAGCTCTGAGCAATCTTACTCCACAGTTTAATGGATCATTACACAGTACATATATGTTCCACAGTTCAGTGATCAGTTATGTGGAATTTCTTTCTGCAATATAATAGATTAATCCACAATTCATAAACTCATTCTGTAGTTCAGTGACTCACTGAACTATGGAATGAACATATGAATTGTGGATTAATGTATTATACTGTTGAAAGAATCAGTTCTGTGGAATTTCTTTTCACAGTTTAATACACAAATCCTCAATTCATACATTCATTCTACCTTTCTAAGTTGCAATTTCCATGAAAATTGCCAACGTGAATTTCAAAATGTTGCAAAAGCAAAATTCTGACTTCCATTAAAATTCCACATCTGAATTTTAATTTCACATAACCCAACCCTCTGCACAAAAGTATAAGGATGGGTAAGTCAGAGAACTGTAGACCTGTAGGCTTGATGTCTATTAGTTGGAAAAATTATGGTGTCTTTACTAAGATAGGAACTGTTTGACTTCCTGGAGGGAAATGGACTACAGGGTCCCAGACATAATGGGTTCGTAAGGGGAAGATCTTGCTGGACAAATATGGTCTACTTCTTTGACTGTCTGAACAAGGCATTAGATAGAGGACAGGCAGTGGATGAGGTATACTTGGATTTCCACAAGGCCTTTGACTCAGTCCCACACAGGAGACTCATAAAAATGGGGGAAGGGGGGATTGGCAACTTGGGTGGAGAACTGGCTGAGGGGGAGAACCCAAAGAGTACTAGTTAATGGGAAGTTTTTGGAAGTAAGGTAAGTAACAAGCAAAGTACCTCAGGAGTTGGTGCTAGACCTGGTCCTTTTCAATGTACTTATTTGTGACATAGGGGAAAGAATCAGGGACAACATCTGCCTTTTCCACAGATGATGAAAAGATCTGCACAAGGATGAACATGGAAGAAGACATAAGTGAACTCAGGGTGGATCTTGGCAGGTTGGACACTTAGTCAAACATCTGGCAACTGGGATTTAACACTAAAAAATGTAAAGTGATGCACATTGGCAAGAGGAACTCAAGAGTGCAATATGAAATGGTGGAAGGGGTGGTGGAAGGCACCAAGGAGGAAAAGAACTTAGGTGGTATGATACTGGAGAGCCTAAAAATAGGATCTCATTGTAATAGAGCTTTGGGCAAAGCAAACAGGATGCTGGGTTGCATAGGAAGGAGGATAAACCGTAGAAGTCTGGAGGTGATCCTCACATTGTACAGGTCACTGGTACAACCACACCTGGAATACTGTGTAAGGTACTGAAGTCCACTTGAGGAGAGACTGTAACAAGGTGGAAACAGTAAAACTCAGAACAACCATCTACAAGACATTTGAATAGAGGCTGCAGAAGAACATGTACACTCTTGAGAAAAGGATATAAAGGGACAACATGATCAAGATGCACAAGTATCTGCATGGGATAAATAGGGTGGATGACAATTAACTTTACTCCTTGTGCTCAGATACAGGGATGAGAGGGGATTCACTTAAACTCACAGGGGAGAGATTCAAAGGGATATATGTAAGCACTTTTTCACAGAAAGAGTGATGGACAAGTGGAAAAGCTGCTGGAGGAAGTGGTACTGGTCAAATCAGTGAGCAGCTGTAGGCAGGGATAGGACAGGCAGAAAAGATTAGTTAGAAAAGGGGGACAGAAACAAAGGGGAGTGATGGCCACTAGGGCCAGTGCAAAGTAGTTAGGTAGGGTGGGCTGACTGGATGGACCAACATGCTTTTTTATACCTTCATTGTGTTTGTATCTATGTTACAGTGTGCCATGAGGCAGTATCATGTTCATTAGCGCTATGCTACCTAACAAACAGAAAGTGATATCAATAAAATGGTAGAGACCTCCAAGTTCTGATCTCCTTACTGATGGGACAGACTGCCACAAACTTTGACTAATGCTTATTCAGAAGCATGATTAAGTCTGAAACAGGATGGAAGCTTTTGTCAACTAATTATTAGACTGAGGGTGGTTGATTTACTGATAAGCCACCACTTTTTTACAAAGATATGGTGAAGTGACAACTTTGCCTCCTCCGAAGGTCAAGCAAATTTTCAGCAAATGAGACACTTCATGAAGAATTCTTTGTGAAGTGGCAAAAGTGTCTTCTCCAGTGATCACCTGTAGAGCCCACTACAAAACATGGGCAGCGAATGGGGCAGAAGCATTATAGACAAAAGAGTAGCTTCAAGTTTTCTCAAAGTAAAAATTGTTTTATTGCCAAATCACACAAAACAAACAGGTACACAGCATAAGGCTGGTAAACAGCTTACAGCAACAATGACACCTGAGGGACCAGACAAGATACCCCAGTGTGTGGCATCAAAAACACTTCTACAAGGAATAAGCTCTGAGTGAAAAATGTCATTTTAAACATGGCCACCAATTAGGTAAATCAATTGAAAATATATAAATAAATATACAGCACAAGAGTGGTCATGTCTGTGTATTAGGGTTGAGAAAGCACTGTAATTTTATACCCTGATTTTTGCACCTTAATAAATTTGCCCCATTCAACTGATTTGCCTGAAATTTGGAAGACACAGAGATGGTGCCAGTGTATCTGGATCCAGACAATTTCATGGCAGTTGATTTACAAGTAAGTAAATAAAATAAAAGTAAAAATTACATAAAGTATGACCTTTAAGACCTTTTTTCTCATCTATAATTAAAAAAAAACTACAAGAATTTCAAACTGAAACTTGCAGGGTTGATACAGTTTGCCACAAGATCTGTGCTGTTGTGCTTTTTAAGTCCATAAGTTACCCCATTTTTGAGACAATTAAGAAAAATTGTACACATGCTCAGTTTAAAAACTGAACATCATGGATAATTGAATTTTTACAACAACAATTTTTAATATGGTTATTTGATAGAAATTCATGTGTATATGAGGGGGCAGGGCTATCCTGACACTGCAAATAGCATCCATGTCTTTTTCAGCAGTGTTCATTCAGCTGGAGTTGGGCTATGTATCAGTGCATAACCCTGACCCTGCTGGATGGTGCACTGCATAGTTTTACACTATAAGTGACCTGCTGGCAACCATTACCTGCATTGGCAGCCTCCTAAATGTAAATCAAACATCAGCATTCCCAGTCCCTGGTGCCAGTAAACAGTTCACATTTCTGACACCAGGATCAAGTCTTCCCACCTGCCCTCCCACTTATAATGCCAACATCAAGATGCCAAATCCCTGCTGCAGGCTTCATGACCCCCAAACCCTGCCACTGCAAGTGTGTGACAGAAGGGTGCCCACCCCCAGTGCAGCTATACAGAAAACTGATACAGAAAACTGACACTGAGTACCAGTTATTCAGTGTCAGCACCTGGGAATGTGAAAACTGCCCCTCATAGTCTTTATTTATGTTGCTTAAACCTACAGCAAAGGAAAATGTCTATCGTTGTCTGTTGTGGGTCCTGTCCCACCCCACTATGATCATCCATTCAGCACCCAGCACCCCTCACTCTCCCATACTCCTCATTCACATAGATCCAGTCTCCAAGCCAAAAGACATCCTCTTCCACAAACCGCCACTGCAAAATGAGGAAGTAAGGTAAGTTAAGTTAATGTATTTCAATGTGTTTTGAACTTTTGCTCATAACACTGTCACTTTTTAATATTTTCCCAAAAATGTTTAACATGGTCTTTTTGGCACCCCACCTCATGAACAAGTTATGTGAATTTTTTTAAATATGAGTCTGCAGTCACTCTATAAAATCATGTTTCAAATGGCAATTGATCATTTTCTTCTTCTGGGTTCATAAAGTGTGGTCATAAGAATACTATGTTGAAAATTTGGAGCACAAACATTAGAAAAAAACAACAACGTTATAAGGGTACACTGACATTTTTCAATACTTGATAATATCTTTGGTAATTTTCAATATTTTGAGCACAACTTTTCAGCAAAGCCACCCCTCTCCCCCCATCAATGTAACAAATTTTGTTTCTCAAATTATAGTTAAATTATATTGTCACACTTATGGCATCAAATTACATTTTGGCTGACATTTGAAAATTGCCATCTACCGGGCTTATGAGGTGGGGGCCATAAGAAGACTACTGTAGGTTGAAAATTTGAGACCCAGATGTTAAAAAACAGCAAAGTTAGGAAGATATGTTGAAAACTGTCAAAGCTTGCTCACAGCTTTTGTAATTTGCACTATTCTGACCCCACATTTTCAATATAATCATTTTATCATACCACCTCTTGAATGTGAGAGGTGCCATTTTTGAAATCCTGGGCAAAATGTGTTTTCATGCTTGTGGTGCAAAAAGATGTTTAGGCTAGTACTTTATAAATGACACCCACCATATATGGGGGGGGTGGCATATAAAGATTATAGTAAAGGCTTGGGGTTAACATGTCAAAAAATTTGTGAAGTAATGTTGTTTGCAGGGATGGCTATTGGCCCACTTTGAACCATGTTGCCTTCCCTGCCAGTGAGCTGAGTTTGGGAGCAAGCTCAGTGAGATGTCTAAATTGGCAGAGGCTGGGGGGAAGGTACTATGGAGTATGGCACCAGGCCCAGCTTGGGGTGGGACAGAGCAGTGTTCAGGTACACAAACAACATCTTCCATTGGGTCAGGAAGCTTTCACTCACAAGGGATTGCCATACATGTTGAAGGCTGATGTGCTCATGCACTGTGTCAGGACAAGTGTGATGGCAAGCAAAATGGGGAAAAGTGTACCTGGCAGGATGATGGTCAGGTCACTACAGGTCCCACACCACTGATGGGTCCCCTACTGCTGTCAGCAGCCTAGCCCCACCATCTTCCATTTCAAGAACTTGCCTTGCACCTTTGGTGCAGCCCACAGATTCAACCCATGATGGGGACAGGAGGGGGAGGGAAGCCTGCCCCTTTTGACTGTAAGCCAGCTTGGCAGTCCTTTGTCCTGTCAGTGTTACAGGGAATGCAAAAGGTGGTGACTTCATCCTGCCTTGGTGGAGTCAATGAGCAGGGCAGGTTGCTCCCCTCCTAGAGGAGAGTGGGCCCAGGGACACTAAATCCTGCCCACATCCCACATGCTGGCCTACACAAGCAACCTGAGTCCCTCCTGACCAACCCACTTTTAACCCTCCAAAAAGTACAATCTCTTTTTAACCAACACTGCCGATGGGTATTTCTATTAATCATACTAACCCATTTTCCACTTTATGTCTACAGGTTCAGTGAAATAATGAAGACAAGATGCAAGCCTCAGCAGAGGAGGACACTGATCACATGTAGCAGATAAGTACTGCTTAATTTTTAGAGTACCTTGATTGTCCCCGTTAGTTACTAAATAGCTGCATATCCTTTGTGACCCCATTGTTATTCTTATTTTACAGGTATGACTTGATGAGTGCAATGAAATGGGGCAAAAAAGGAAAAATGGTCCAAACTTTTATTGACTACAAAAGACTCCAGGCATATTCCAGTTTTATCTCATGGTAACAGAAGGTTGCCATGGTGTGTGGTACTCCATAAACAGAAACTTCTGCGTAACTGTGTGACAGAAGTCTCCTTTGCCAACCTATAACAAAATGAGCTGTAATTAACTTTTTGTGACTGCAATGTGTGCTTCTGTAAGGCAGGGCTACATTTGGTGTACTGTAACCAAGTGACCAACACTGAGAGTGTTGGGAGGTGTAGTTTTCCTGGGTGTATAACTACACACTTGCATGAAACCTCTTTTAAATTTACTTTATTTTATTTATAGGCTGGATAGCCTCCAGTTTTTATTTTAAAAGTGCACTGAGTCTGTAAAAGGCTATTTTTAAACCTTGAATGACACTTTTGATTTGTGTGGTAGTGCGACCCTTCCCCCATTACTTCCAGGTCGTAAGTGCCTATAAAATGTACCCCTCAGCAAGCGAGGCTTGCTGTGTGTGGTACTCCATAAACTGGGAATGCTGTGTAACTGTTTGACAGAAGTCTCCTTTGTCAATCTATAACAAAATGAGCTGTAATTAACTTTTTGTGGCTGAAGTTTGTGGTTGTGTGAGGCAGGGCTACATTTGGTGTACTGTAACCAAGTGAACATTGTTGAGAGTGTTGGGAGGTGTAGTTTTCCTGGGAGTATTTAGGAAATGTGCACTTTACTTTATTGTACATATAGGCTGGATAGCCTCCAGTTTTTATTTTACAAAGTGCACCGAGTCTGTAAAAGGCTATTTTTAAACCTCAAATTACACTTTTGATTTGGGTGGTAGTGCAACTCCTCCCTGTTACTTATGGGTAGTGGGTGCCTATAAAAAACTCACCCCTCAGCAAGTGGGGTATGTGTGAACAGGGTGAGCGTGTGCAGAGATGCACACTTAAATGCCATGAGTAGGGACAAGCATGCTTCTTTCCCCACCTGTCTGGTGTGTCCAGTGTGTCTGGTGAGACAGGAGGGCCTGGTACATTGTGCAAAAGTAAATTTGAACTAGTTTGTTTAAAAATTCAAACATGCTTGACAGAAGTAACCTATAAATAGCTAGGTTAACCTATAAATAGCTAGGTAGTTGTGTGGAATCATTGTAAGTACTTTGAGTACTTTGTACTGTAAGTCCCCATTTCCATGTATTTGTTGATCTGTAAGGTCTATGTTTAAAAATAATTGTTTCTTGTGTTGTCATAGTAAATGGAAATCAGTTTTTGCTTGAAGCTGCACAGTGAAACTTATAGCATTGTACCTTGTGACTTTAAAAATTGAAAAGCACCCATAATTCCATCATACTGTAGTTAACCTAAATACTTGTTCTTTGACTTTAAAGCCTCACTCACTTTCAACAAATTCTTATAATTGAAACCTGGTAATAACATTACACAGACTATATTTGGCCCAAGCAGTAATCTATTAAGTCCTGGGACAGAGAATGATTGGCAGTCCCTTTTTAAATAATTACAGAAATGGCATATTACAATCCATTTGAGGACTGCTTGCAAGTTCTTTGTAAATCAGGTTGCATCTTGAAATGTATAAGATGCAATATGTAGTCACTGTATACTGTAGAAAATTATAAAGATCAAGATGTAAATGATCCAAGCTTTATATGTAAGAAGTGTAAAACTCATGAGAAGTTGATTACTGAAACTGCCATTTTTAAACAGAAATTAAACAAAAATAAAACCATAAGCAGAAATACTCACGACTCAATATAAAAACCTAATATTGAAAATAAAATGAGATTAAGATCAGGCAGTGGAAATATTGAAGAATTTTCCCCAAATGGTGTCAAGGATGCTGTTTTAAGATATGAATCTGATGATTGGATTTTTGTAAGAAAAAACAAATCCATGTAAAAAAGGGGGGAAGGGCCATTAGTAATCACCTGCCTCTATCAAACAGATTTGCAATATTGAGCATTGACTCTCATACAGTAGCTTATTTACACCTGAAACAAATGTTGTCAGACAGAAACCAAACAAGTTTGTTTGTGAGTCTGAAAAGAGAAAGTGCTGAACCTTTACAGAAATTAATGATTGGTGACTCCATTGTGGGGAAAAATCTCTGAGGCACTCCAGACCTTACTCACTGGGTCTCTAAGCCACCTGATAGACTTCAATGCCTATCAGGTGGCTTGGAGACCCAATGGGTAAGGTCTGGAGTGCCTCAGAGATGTTATCCCACAGTCACCTTTACCAGGTGAGTAAACTACCATTGTAAGATACACTGACATACATGTTTGCAAAAATGACAAATACAATACAATGGTGACCTGTCTTCCTGGAGCTAAAATTGCAGACATTCATAAAGGAATAAATAAATTAATACCTGAGAAAAAAAATAATTAGTTATTATACATGTCAATACAAATGATGTAGGAAAGTTTCATGAGAAAGACATCTGTCACAATTTGCTCTCTCTGAGTAAAATGATTGAGGAAAGAGATTTTCAGGTAGCAATTGCAGGTATCTTACCTATACCAAGAGCACACATCAAAAAAAATTGTATAATATGTAGAAAAAACTCAAGGTTGTCAAACTGGTGCAAAAAAGAAGGTGCTATGTTTATTAATACATGGGACTCTTTTAAGACCAACTCCTCCCTTTTTCAAGGGACAGACTCCATTTAAATAAAAAGGGGGCACAGTTTTTGGAAGGGCAATTGAATAGCACCATGGACAACTTGTGTTTAAGCTAGTAACATATGGGGGAAACACTAATCCTATAAATATTCATAAACTAATAAGTTCACATGGTAAAATGGGAATTAAAAAAATTACAAATTCTGAGATAAGATGTTACCTTTTTAATGCAAGGCATTTGAACAATAAATCTCAAGAACTTCACAGCCTTATATCAATTGAAAACAACTTCATCCAGCAGTTTAATATCACCCAACTATAAGACAGTCATTTATAAGTAAAATAAATGTGCCCTATTATGTTTAACAAATTTTTAACACAATTCAGGTGTTGGCTCCTCCCTTTTTTGTTTCCAAAGAATAAATATGGTGAGGAGAGGACCAGCTGGCTCTTAGAGAAACACTGGAAATCCCAGGAGAAGAACTCAACAGAGCCTGGAATACTGGATCCTTCCTCCGGTAAGTCTGCATCCATTATCAGCGCTAAACTTAAACAGTATATAAAAATGGTAAATATTTAATTTCAGACACAGTTAGAAAATTTGCACACTTAATTCCAGAATTCCCACTTTATTTATATCAACAAAAGCAATGCAGTGCCTTACAGACAAACTGCACAGACACTGACTGCAGAAAACATTATATTTATGATTCCTTTTGTTATGCATGTGATTTGTCTGTTTTTTTTGGGGGGGGCTGTTTGGACATATGGAAAAATGTTCAGTTAAAACAAAATATTGGTTTTGAGAATTTTCTGGAAGCGTTACTATGCATGCTAAGTCTTCAGCATGGTAACATAGCTCCCAGGGATTGGGAGACTGGGTAGACTATTGCAAAATCACATTCCCTGGTCTACCACAGCTCCTACTGAAAATAATAGCATAATAATATAATTTGGCTTTATTACGGTTTCTCCAGACATCTTGCAAGTGCGAGGAGAACAACCGGGGATAGTGCAGCACTTTTCTCACTTGCAAAGGGAGCGACATGTGGGGGATTTCATATACACAACCCATGAGGTTCTGCCAGGCATACCAGTGCTATAAAAAGTGACTGCAGGAACACTCGTTTGGTGGAGTATAGCAACAGGCAATACCAACAAAGCCTCTCATAATACAACACCAGGTAGGATGTTCCTGAGGAATTTGCAAAAGAAACACATAATTCCTAAAAGAGCAACAGTTACCTCGTTGGGGGGGGGTTGGGATACTGAGACTCTACATCGAAATCTGTTTGAAATAGGATTTAAAGATAGCTTGTAAGGACCTTTTTCTAGGTAGCCTGCCTGAAAAAAAGGGGGAAAGAGAAAGAGTAAAGGATAGGTAAAGGTGCCACCATAGTAGACTTATAAAAAGAAACCAGGTTTCCTGAGGAGTCACAAGTACTCTTCCACAACTCCTCCCCAACTTAAGAGGAAGCTATAGGGGAACAACATTACATCATTACATGATGAGGAGCCACCAGTATTCTTCCACACTATGCAAACAGGTTTTCTCAAAACAATATGTTGCAGAACCTACAAGAGGAACTAATATATTAGATATCATTTTGTCAACATCAGACATCAAATCTGAATATCAAAACTTGTAAAATAGGTCCCCCTATAGGTAATCGACCTTTCCTAGTTTATCTGTAAATGGGAGTTTTATTTTTATAATTATAAAGCTGCTAATATAGAAAATATTAATATTCCTTTATCACATATGGATTGGGAAAAAAGTCTTGTGAACTGTAATACTGAAGAGATGTGGGGTGCAATAAAAAAATGCAATATTTTAAACTTGCAGTAAGTACGTTCCTGAATACAGAAAGTCAAATAGTAATAAAAAATAGTAATAAAAAGTGAACCAAATGGTATAAATGATATTATAATAAAAGTATTAAACTTCTAAAAAAGAAGTGGAAGATATTCATTCAACATGTATAAAAAAAATCACCAACTGCATGTCATACAGAGAAGTTAAACGCAACAAAAAATGTGCAAAAAGGAAATTAACAAAGCAAAAAGAAATACTGAGAAGAACAGCTAAAAAAAAGGGAAGGAATTTTTTAAGTACATTAACTCATTAAAAAACACAATGGCCCAGATATTCAAACTGTGCCCAAAAAGTGCATAACCTGAGAACAGCGCAAATGCACTGTGCCATGCGCCAAAGCGCCAATATTAAAAACTGCAGGACAAAGTAGCGCCTGTAGCTGCGACTGAATATCGCGCGACCTGTGCCATAGTGCAACCAGGGATGTGCAGTTGCGCAGTCCAGATGCACCATAGCGCTACCAGGGATGTTCAGTAGAGCAGTTCAGATGTGCCATAGTGCAACCAGGGATGCTCAATGGAGCAGGGCAGCAGTGCAACAGCACAACCAGGGATGCGCAGGGACAGGATGCAGGGGCCCACCACCCATGCCACAGATGGGCAGAGGAGCACACAGCAGAAGAGACATTGCCCCCCACACCCCATACACTGCACAACTGGTGGAGAGCTGGAATAACCACCAGCCCATGGATACCAGCAACAAACCCACAGCCGGGGCATGGTGCCCCAGCACACCCCCTGGCAAGCTTTGACCGGCACACAAGGAGGGCCAACCAACCCATGCCACACCATGCCACCAATGCAGAGCACACCCTGCACCATGATCCCCAGACACCCTGCCCAGGAACAGCATCCAACAGTGCAGGACACCCCATGCATGCCATCACTCCCACTGTGACAATGCAACCCAGTGAACCACAGAACCATGCAAGGCAGCCCCACCATGAGCACCCGTCAGTGGGTGGCAGCACACAGCAATGCAATGACTGCATACACAGTGCTGCCATGCACGCCCCAACCAGGGTACAGCTGAGAGACCGACCATGCATCGGCACACGAGGTACCCCACACGTGACAGGGCATGTCCCAGACCCCACCACTAGTAGTACAGCACCCTGCACACCCTCCCAAGGACACACCCTGACCCAGCACTGGCCACAACAGCCAGTGCAGACACCCACAGTGGTTTGTGGAAGCATGCACCACACTGGATGCAACACAATTCATGGACAAACACCCACCCATACCCAAGGGCACACCAACACAGGGACACAGTAGCAGGGCAACCAAGCCCCCAGCATGTGGCCACGGAAACTGTGTACACATGGCCAGCACCCCTCTATGGCACAGGAGTGCCAGCCACCCTGCGCAGGCACCGTGGAGCTGTACGCCACCACCATGCACCCGGAGCACAAGTGACAGACAGTGGAGCACATCCCCTGCGACACACCCAAGCGACAGCATGGAGGTGGGACAACAACAGCGGAGGCCACAGTGTCACCCGAGGCAGACATGCACCACACCAGTGACAAGAGGCAACCTGGCATTGTGCTGGGTACAGTGGCTGTCCAACATCGACAGCCACCACTGACATGCCAGCGGACCATGCAGGTCACAGACATGCAAGAGTGTCAGCTGCAAAGGCCATGGACAGTCTGACAGGTGCACCATAGACACAGAGCATGCACCATAGACCACTGCACACAGTCATCCAGTGCACAGGGAACAACACACACACCACAGACAGCGACTGATAGCTTCTCCCACACCATACTCACTTCCCCATGGACACTCACACATGCACATGACTGCATCACCCCTGACACCATGCACACCACTGCAGCTGATCACCTATAGCCCACTGCAAATCAGAGACCACCACAGTAGGCATATCAAAGCAAATGTATTGAAAAACAGCAAACAAAACTATATACAAATATTTACAAAAGGTTGGGGGGAGGGCCACAAACAAGGTGGGGGTGGGCAAGGGGCAGGGGTGAACAAATGGTAGAGGGAAGGAGGGGTGTGAGGGTGAGTCCAGGGGGTAGAGGAAATCAGGGGCATCAGTAAGCTCAGTGGGAGCCCCACTCCCCGCTCCAGCTGCTCCTCCCACCATGATGCCTTCTGATTCCCAGCCTGTCAATCCTTTCTAGGATTTCCAGTGATGCCCTGGCAACATGAAAGATCTCCCGCAGTGCCACTCTGATATCTTGCAGCTGCCGTCCACCTAGGACAAGGGACCAGAGTCAATAGGTGTGAATGCACAGCCTCATGCAGCCCACCCACTGTGCATGGCATACGGCCATGGGACATGCCTCTGTGATGATGTCTGACCACCCACAGTGATCGCGTCCACAAGACCTGCCCACCCAGGCACACACAGCCATGTAGACCGCTGCACACACCCACCAGCCAAATCCTGTACAGCACCACCTTGGCTGTTCAGTGACATGGCTATGCGGTGCAAAGGCAGTGGCACAGCCATGTACCTGGTGCACGCATGGACCACCATTGATGCACTCCCAGACATGCATTGCCACTGGACAGTGCTGACTGTACCAAGTTGTGTGAATGGCAGTGGTGTCAATGGATGGTGGCCATGCCCCACTGCTCGCCCTGTTGCACAGCATGCAATAGTAATCATGGATGTAAGGCACTCACCATCATCAGGCTGGTCCCTGCAACTGTCTGGTCTGGCCACCCTCTCAGCCTGTTGTTACTCACAGTGCAGCCTCCCCTCCCTCTCACGCTGGCACTCCTCTGGGCCTAGGGTGCAAACATGGAGAGAGGAACATCAGTACAATCCGGTAGCAAATTCCCCCCACCCCGTGTGTGTGCAATCCCACACAGACATATCCATCCTTCTGCCACCCCAATACCACCACCATGGCCACACTGAATAGCCCCCCCATGTGCTGGACACATGCCACCGTGATACCTGTATGGATGTTAACAGTGTATGGATGGGACACCTACCTGGCCGTGGCACCATGCTTCCTGGCAAGTGCCCACAGGCGGGCAAACATTTCTGGGTCCCAGCGCTGCAGGTCACCATAGCAGTGCCTGCACTGCTCCATGGCCCTCTCCATACCTGTGGCCTCCTCCAGGGCCACTGCCACCTCCTCCCACACCATACTCCTGGCCCTGTCCAGGGGTGCCTCCCCAAATAGGGCAGTGGCATGGGGCTCCACTAACTGGACCAGATTGGCCAGTTCCAGTTGGCTCCAGATGGATGCCCGTCTCAGTGCCATCCTGTACTGTTTTACTGTCAAAATGGCCCTCTGTAGTGCACGTTTGCCATGTACGGATGCTGCACGGTACTGCACTGTCATTCCCCATCGCACTGTCACCGAACAGCGTAATAGAGGTGCACCCATGCAGATGCATGGCACCTAGGGGCAAAGGTCGGCACAGGGTCAGGGGTCTCTTGCACACGGACCACCACAGCACGATTGGTGCTCACTGCGTGTAGCGCGGTAGGGTGCCTGTGTGCCACTTCCTGTAGTGGCCTACCCCGCTGTGGCCCCAGTGCGCCTATGGCGCCCCAGTGCCAGAGCACCATACATGTGAATAGCGCAGTAGCACCACTGGCACAATGGGGGCTGTGCCCTGCATTGCCTCCCGTGCACAGCACATCAGCAGTGCAGCTGGCGTCAGCGTCATCACCCTGGGCATGCGCAGTTCAGTGTTCACTGCACATGTCACAGAAATGCGCCCTTGCCTGAACATGTTCAACACAATTGCACAAAGCGCAACAACACGATATTCAGCTGGCGTATGCAAATCAGCTAATCAGCTAATCAGCTATTCAATGGGACAGATACCACATTAGCAACCACTTAAAATTGCGCCTCACCTCATTTGCATGCATTGCACTATAAAAATGTGACATTGGGCTGCAGTGGCCATAGTCTGTTATTGCAGTCTATTGTGGTGAGTTGCATGCTGTTTGGAAGTGTGGATTGTGGTGTGTGGGACATGCATGGGACTGCACATTCACAGGTAACACCTGTCATTCCCACAGGATCAAGAATGAGCTATTGTGAGGTGGAGGAAGAGGAACAGAGATGTGGGAGGAAAAGGAGGCCTAACTTCACCAAGGCAGAAACAGATGCCCTGTTTGAGGCCTACCTTGACCAGGAGCCACTGCTCAGTAGACAGTGGAGAACACCACAGGCCCATGCTGCTGCATGGGAAGAGGTGGCGCGTGCCATCAACCTGCATGGCAGCCACCAGCAGTCCGTGCAGGAGTGCAAAAAGAAGATGGGCATGGACAGGTGGAGGATTAAGGACAAGGTGGCTGCCATCAGGGCAGCATGGGCTGTGACCGGTGGGGGACAGCCAGCCGTGCAACGCCTGACCCCACAAGAAGAGCGGGTTGCTGGCAGCATGCAGTGTTGTGCCATCGAGGGTGTTCCAGGTGGTGGATTCCATACGGCTGGTAGCCCGTCACTGCATGGTAGGTCCTGATCTGTCAATGGAGGAGAGACAGGATAGGGCAGATACATTAATTGCTACTGTGTTCCCTTACAGCTTCTGAGCATCTACATGGGTCAATGGTGGTGGGCTTGTCCACTGAGGGTGATACAATGGACATAGAGGAGGGTCCGTCCACCTCCACAGGTGTCCAAGGGTCAGGGTGACAGTGGGCCTGCCTGGTTGTCTGGACTGATGTTGGTGAAACATGTGCAGAGGAGGCCCTGCCCGTGTCCCAGCATGCCAGCGTCCATGGATGCCATCATGCTGAGACTTGGACTGGTGCCGGATCTGTCACTGATAATGATGGAGCTCACTTCATGGACAGTGACATGTGTAGGCCACCTGATGGCCACACAGCAGGTAACAGCACGGGCATGGACATGGGTGGTGCCACCGTGGAGGTCTGCGTGACATCACAGTCCCTGCCTGTGCCTGTCTGCACCAGTGGGGCAGCACTGGTGTGTGTCCAGGACAGTGGGGCTGTTGCAGCTGCTGCAGCGGCACCATTGAGCCCTGGAGAGCGGCAGCCGGAAAGGCAGTGTCAGCAGTAGGCCAATGGCCATGGGGGTACACTGTCGGGGGCGGCATCAGTGCACCACCTGTGGACAAGCCCAGACATGGCCCTGGTGTTCAGTGCCCATCAGAGCCGTGAACACCATGAGGGACAGCATGCCGATCAGGCAGATGACCTCTTAGAAGACCACACCCACATACTCTAAGAATCAGTCGGTCAGCAGTTGCGGCTTGTGTCGGTGGTGGATGCACTCAGTGCAGCCCTGCGCCAGGCAGAGGAGTGGCGTGGCAGGGACACCGGTCTACTCCTGGCAGGGATGGACTGGATGCGGAAGGATGTGACCGCTGCCATTGACAGGCTGACACAGACAATCACAGCTGCCATGACCACAGTGGGCACACAGTTATTTGCCCATGCGTCACAGACACTGAGCAGTGCGATGTCCACCCCCTCTTTCCGGCGTCGTGCGACACCCTCCTTGTCAACACCGGGTTCAGCTGTGGGCATCCTGAACACGCCTGATGTAGGCATGTTCGGTGTGCTGCAGACCCCTGAGCAAGCATGGTCGCATTCATGCGGCGGAACCCCTGGGGGACCATTGATGCCACCCCATGAGGCCATTGGTCAACCTATCACTGCTGGCAGGTCTCGGTGGGGCTGTCCATGCATCCATGGCAGCTGTGGCACTGTGGCGCATGACTGACCTGTCTCCCACCACAGCTACTGTCTGATTCTGCCCTGTGTGCATTGTGTTGTTCAACGTACAATGCACAGGTGGGGTATCCAGCCCTGCACACACACACATGTTCCATCTGCACACCCTCCCGGCCGCTGTCCACTGTGGCGTGTGCATGATGATGCCTGTATTGCGCTGTCTGCCACTGTGCAGTGGTGCCCAGTGTCTGACACAAGCACAATGACAGGCACTGGGTGTGGTGGTCTGTGGACGTGTGTGGCTAGGGGTGGCGGTTGGAGTCAGCGTGCCTCCTACCCTTTGTGCATGTCTTGTGGGTGTGTGTGTGTGTGTGTGTGTGTGAGAGTGTGTGTGTGTGTGTGTGTGTGTGTATGTGTGTGACCACGTGCCGTGTTAGACCTTGCCCATCCCTGACGGCTTGTGCGGTTCCATGCTTGGCCAATTTCCTTAACGACATGCACCCCTGGGGTTTGTCCATGCGTGTATGTAAGTTGTGCCCTTGCCACTGGTGGTTACACGTGGCCCCATGACTTACCTAGGTTGGTTGAAGTGCTCCTCTGTGATGGTGTCCTGGTGCAGCTGTGCCATCTGGATCAGTCAGGGGTCCCTTCGACCAAGGGGGGGCTGCCCATCACCATCTTCACCAGCGTCCTCATCTTCCCCATCGCTGTCCCCCTCTTTGACCTGTATGGCTATCCCACAGTCGTTGGCCATGTTGTGCAGGATGCAACAGGCCAGGAATAGCCCACAGGCCTTTGAGGGGCTGTACTGTAGAGCACTGCCAGACATGTCCCGGCAATGGAAACATGCCTTCAGCATCCTGAACACCCGCTCAATGACATTGCGTGTGGTGACATGTGCCTTATTGTAGCGTTGCTGTGATGGGGTCGCTGGCCACCGGTATGGTGTGAGCAGCCAGGGGCGGAGTGGGTATCCACTGTCACCTGTGTGTAGAGGGTGGATGTTAGTTTGGTGATAAGCATCACCCTGCCATGGGCCATGTAGGCCAGTACCCATGTCATCTCTGACTGTGCCCCTCCCAATCTCCATGTTCTTCTGCGTGATTTGCATACTAACCCACTAGGTGGCCAGTGGGGATGTCCCCAATCTTGAACCTGTGGCACAGTGCAGACTTCTGCCAGATGAAGGCATCATGTGCTCCCCCAGGGTGCATGGCACAGACATTGATTATGCACCCCCTGCCATCGCACACCACCTGGCAGTTGATGCTTGCATACTCCTTCTGATTTATGTATGTGGCCCCATCGGGGCCAGGTGGAGTGCAGATGGCCACATGGGTGCAGTCTATTACCCCGAGCATGCCAGGCATACATGCTACCCTGTGGAACTCCTGTATGTTTGCTGTGTGCTCCACCGGTGTGCTGGGGAAATGGATGTACTCCGCAGCATGTGGCAGCAGTGCACTGAGGAATTGGGTGAAAAGGCGTGATGCGGCCGACTGGGTTATGCTTGCCATGTCCCCTGTTGGTCTCTGGAAGGTACCCATGGTGAACAGGCACATGACAGCTGTCACTTTGGTCTCCACTGACAGAGCATGGCTCCGTCGTGTGGGTACCTGCATCACATAACTGCACAGCTCACAGAGCCACCTCAGAATCATCCAGTTCAGGCTGTACCAGCCCACAATCTCAGTATCAATGTACAGCTCAGAGCTGGTGCGGGCTCGGTACTGCCTGTTGGGGGCATACTGCCGAAGGGCCCTTCCACGGCCGAGCCCCCTGCTGTCTGCCTTCTCACCCCCTCATGACTGTCTCCATCTGGATGGTGGCACTGGACATGTCCCTGGCTTGTGTTACCCCCCGGCAGCTGTTTTACTGTTCCCCACTGTCCTCACTGTTACTCCCCTGCACTGGGATCACCTCCCTGTAGTGGCCGTACTGCCCACTGTCTGTGCTCTCAGTGCTGTGTGGCACTTCTAAATTTTGTCCTGCGCTATGGCACAGGCTCTCCACACCTTCCCTGTTCCTGGTGGTTCCAGGTGCTCTGTCCTGCTCCTGCCCTGTCCTGCTCACAGTTTCTGTGTGCCTGTGTGGCTGCTTGCAGTTCACCAACATGTGGCTTCCCTGTAGCGTTCTTGCACTTCTCTCTTGTTCCTTTTTATTTTGGATCATTTGTGCTATCGCGCAACTTCCATTTGCTCCCCTATTGCGCATGGCACATGTTGTTGAATATCGCACTGTGCCATTTATTCATGGTTCCTCCCCCTTCAGTTGCGCATGCATTCATTACCATTGTGCTCTTGCGCATTGTGATTTGGGGCGATCTGCTCCCCGCTGAATAACGCAAATGGCACATTTCCGGACTTGCGCTGGCACATCCCTGTTGCGCATGGCACAACCCTTTTGAATATTGGGGCCAATGTGTAAAGCGGAACCTCTGACCTATGGTGATTCCACTATAAATGATTTATATGAAAGGACCAATCTATTTAATATACCCTTTTGTAAGCTGTATGGCAGTTAATATGAAACATAGTATAGCAGGTAGCCCAAGTGAACATACAGCAATTTCAGAAGACACTATTAAAAATAAAATATTGGGTATAAAATCAGACACCTCCCCAGGCCCAGATAAGATCATTGGTAGTATGATTAAGATTATGCAAGAATATTTCCTCCATTCTCTAAAACTTTTGTTTGAAAATAGTCTCAATAATGGTAAAGTCTCTATGGACTGGTGGACTGCCAATATCACTCCACTACTCAAAACAGGAAGTAAACAAAACATAGAGAATTACAAACCTATATGCTTGACCTCCGTAGTATGTAAAATTCTGGAAAGTATCATAAAAGATATACTTAACACGGCTATAGCAAATCTAGATAATGAACAACATGGATTCATCAAAGGCAGATTATGCATCACAAATCTCATTTGTTATTATGAAAAGCTTAGCAAACATTTAGACAATAAAAAGCCTTGCAAAGTCATTTTCTTGGACCTTAGTAAGGCATTTGATTTAGTCTCACACAATGCTATAATCACTAAACTTACACATATCCGGATACAATATAAGTTAGTCAGTTGAATATCCAGATGACTTCTTGGGACAACACAGAGAGTCATAATAAATGGATGCTCTTCAGAGGAGGGAAGGGTGACCAGTGGCATTACTCAAGGTTCAGTTCTTGGTCCTTTTATTTTCTATGTTTTCATATCTGATTTAACTAAAGGACTAAGATGTTGGCCAGTGAAGTACACCGATGATTCTAAGCTGGGAGGCACTTGTTTAACGGAGGCAGACCCCAACAGAATACAAGATGTTTTAAATCTCATTTCTGACTGGGCTACTAAATGGAGAATGTCATTTAACCTGGAGAAATGCATAATAATGCATTTAGGTTTAAATAATAAAAAACATACCTATCACTTGTGTGGAAAAAAAGCTATTAGAAACAGGCAATGAAAAAGATCTAGGGATTTTCATTGTTAATGATTTAGATTCCACCAGACAAATGAATGAAACAATAAACAAAGTTAACAGAATTATTTAGACAACTAAAAAAAGTCTAGCGCACCCGAGGTATTAATGTCCTTGTACAGATTGTACTGTGTGTGCATCCATACCTAGACTATTGCTCGCAGTTCTGGAATCCTCTAAAAAGAACAGATAGTAACCAATTGGAAAAAAAAAATTCAATGTAAATTTACCAAACAGGTCCAAAGTTTGGAAAATCTAAACTATAGTATAAGGCAGAACAGATTAAATCTTATGTCACTAGAACAGAGGAGATTGGGGGGGGGGAATCTTCCATTACCATGGGATATTATAAATGACACCTATTTGCTTAGTGAGCTAGGTTTTGATTTCAAACAAGAGAATATTGCTACCAGAGGTTATCCTCTTCAATTTCAGTACCCCAAACACAATACAAAGAAAAGGAGTTATTTCTTTACACAAAGAATAGTAAAGATATGGAATGCATCGCCACTTGCCATTATATTGAGTAAAAGTAAGTTTACCTGTCCCTGTCTCTTTGAGGCGGAGGAGTAGAGAGGAGTTTGAGAAGTTGGGGGGCACCTAAAGCAGGTAGAAGACTCTGACTCCTTCTCTTTTGATTCTAAACAAGAGAATATTGCTACCAGAGGTCATCCTCTTCAATTGCAGTACCCCGAATACAATACAAACAAAAGGTGTTTTTTTCTTTGCACAAACAGGAGTAAAAATATGGAAGGCATTGCCACTTGACATTATATTGAGTAAAAGTAAGTTTACCTTTTCCTGTCCCATCAAGTGGAGGAGCAAGGACTGAGCAAGCAGTGGAGGAGTGGGGAACATGGGGTGTAACTGAACCCTTTCCCTGTCCCATCGCACTGTATGATCCACCTGGGGACAAATGACCTGGCAGGGGATAGGGAAGAGTTAGGTAGAATACAGGAAGGGTTCAAGAGGTGGTGGGGGTGCCTACAGCAGGAAGCAGGCTCCATGTTCTTCTCGGAGGTACTGCCTGTCTATGGCAAGGGGGAGGCTAGGACACTCTGCATCGAGAAATTCAGCCCATGGTTGAAGGAATGGTATGGAAGGGAGGGGTTTGCTTCATGGGGGACTGGCGGCCCACCTGGAGGGATGTGTGGCTGTAAAAAGGTGACAGCCTACATCCATCCAAGGAGGGGACCATGGTCCTTAGTGAAAAGTTTAAATGCTTCAGTGGCAAACATTTAAATTGCTAAGGAGAGGGTAAAGGAAGGATAGTAGACAAAATATCCCCACCATGAGCACAGGTACTACATAGGAACTCAAGAAGGAAATAGACCACCAGAGGGCACAAGTCAAAACAAACACAAGGGACTGGGAGGGTCTGACAAGGATTGTAATCATAACAGAGAGAGGCATAAGACAGCAAAGCAGAGGAGGGGCACCCCATTCCTGAGAGCCATGTGTGCTAATGCACAAAGTCTGAGTAACAAGATAGGAGACCTCGAGGCTACCATGGTGGAATCTGACCTGGACATTGAGCCCATCATGGAGACCTGGTGTAATGAACACCAGAGCTGGGAAGTGGCCATACTGGGTTACAATCTATTCAGGAGGGATGGAGTAGGCAGGAATGGGGGAGTAGTGGAACTTTATGTGAAAGAAAGCATAAAGGCCACAGAGATTCAAATGGAACAGGGAGGAGGAGAGATACTGTGGGTTACAGTAGGAAGGAGAACGGGGTCATATATGCAGGGGTAATATACAGACCACCAGCTCAAGGGGAGGACTTAGATAAGGAGATGATGATAGCAATCCAAAGGATGGTACACAGGGGAGAGATCTTGCCAGTCAGTGAGTTCAATCTACTGGACAAAGATTAGAGCCTCCTTGCTGCAGCAACAACTAGGAGAAGGAACATCTTGGACTCCTTGGAGGGGACATTCCTTAAACAGCTGGTCCTAGAACCCACAAGGAAGATGGCACTACTGGTCATGGTGCTTACAAATGGTAACACTGTGGCAGGGGTTACAGTAGGGGAGCACCTGAGGAACAGTGCTCACTGGACAATGTGGTTTGAAATAACTGAGGGGGCAGAATCAAGCCACAGAAGGACAAAAATCCTAGACTTTAAGATGGCGGATTTCAGAATGATGAGAAAATGCCTAGAAGAAGCACTGCTTGGAATAAGGGAAAAGAAGGGTGTAGAGGAACAGTGGGCAGTGATCAAAACAAGGAGAGCAATCGTGACACAATTCTGTGTCAGACAGGTCAGCAAGGGAAAGAGAAAGAAGAGACCGCTAAGGATTTCCAGGAAGGCAACGGAAAAGGTTAAAGCAAAAAAAAAAAATGACGTTTAAGCAATACAAAAAGACACATGAGGAGGGGGGGTAGGGAGTGGTACCAGGAGAAACAAAGGGAGGTGGGGGAACAGTTAGAGAAACCAAGGCACAAACAGAAGAATGCATAGCAAACTCAGTGGTGAAGGGGGACAAAATCATTTACAGGTACATCAGTGAAAAAAGGAAGGCAAAGGGATGGATTTTGAGGCTGAAAGGGGAGGATGAAGATAGTGTAGAGAACGATGACCAGAAAGCAGATATACTGAACAAATACTTCTGTTCAGCCTTTACAGAGGAAAGGGCAGGAAATGAGCTAGCAATGAATGATAAGGGCAGGGACATCACAGAAATGGCTACAAGTGCTTTTCCAAGAGAAAGGGTCCTAAGGGAACTGGCAGTAATGAGTTGATAAGGCTATGGGACCAGATGGGGTACACCCCAAGGTACTGAAGGAGATTAAGAGAAGTGGGGCTGAACCTCTGATTACCCTGTTCAACCTGTAATTGGAAACAGGGGAGGTACCCAAAAACTGAAGAAGAGCTGATGTAGTCCCTCTATACAAAAGTGGAAACAAGGAGGAAGCAGGGAACTACAGACCAGTCAGCCTGACTTCAGAAGTGGGAAAAGTCATAGAAACACTACTGAAGGAAAGAATAGTTGAACAGCTGGTTGCTAATAGTCTATAAGACCCAAGCCAACATGGTTTTATGGGAGGGAGTTCATGCCAGATTAACCTAATTGACTTCCTCGACTAGGTAACCTGGGAGATGGCTCGGGGGGCAGTGCATGTAGTCTCCTTGGATTTCAGCAAGGCCTTTGACACTGTGCTGCATAGAAGGTTGCTAAGCAAGCTGGTGAACACAGGGGTGAGAAAGACAGTAGTAAAGTGGGTAGAGAATTGGCTGCATAATAGTACCCAGAGGGTGGTAGTAAATGGCATTTATTCTGCAGAGAATAAAGTGACCAGTGGGGTACCACAGGGGTCAGTGCTGGATCCGGTCCTCTTCAATGTATTTATCAGTGACATCATGGAGGGTCTAGAATGGAAAATGTGCCTGTTTGCTGATGACACAAAGCTCTGCAACAGGGTGGACATACCAGGGGGAGTGGATAGAATGAGGAGAGATCTTAAGAAGCTGGAGGACTGGTCAAGGGATTGGCAGTTGGATTTCAACGATAAGTGCAAGATAATGGACTTAGAGCACAAAAACCCAGGAGCAACATATCAATTGGGGGGTGGATAGAATGTTCCAAGCAGGAAACGGACCTGGGGGTTATCATCTCTGATGACCTCAAGGTAGGTAGGCAATGTGACAAGGTGGCAGGAAAAGCAAACAGGATGCTGGGATGCATACTGTAGGCAGGGTAATCACCAGCAGAAAAAGGGAGGCAATAATTCCACTATATAAGACATTAGTGAGGCCATACCTTGAGTATTGTGTCCAGTTCTGGAGGACTTATCTACATAAGGACATAGATAGGGTGGAGGCAGTTCAGAGCAAGGCAACCAAGATGGTGCAGGGATTACATCACATCCCCTACAAATATAGGCTGAAGAAATTAAATATGTACTCCCTGGAGGAGAGGAGGGAGAAGGGGGAAATGTTTGAGACATGTAAATACCTCACAGGGAAAAATAAGGTAAAAGAGAATACAATTTTTCAAAGAAAAAGATGCTGAAGGACGAGGGGGCACAAGATGAAACTGAAGGGAGGAAAGTTCAGTAGGAATGCGAGGAAATACTTCTTCATGGAGTGGGTGAATGACAAATGAAACAGCATTCCAGAAGAGGTGGTGGGGGCAGAAATGATTACAGGTTTTAAGAATGCTTCTGATGCATAGAGGGCTAGCGGTAGTCAGGGAGAGGTACAACCTTGTTCCAATAAAGCATGAAAAAGCACAGTTGCTAGAGTTAATGGGCAGTGTGGGTAGGCCGAAGGCCCTTATCTGCCAACAACTTCTGTGTTTCTATGATTTTCAAAAGTAAATGATATACTTGGATCATAGAAAATGGTCACACAAAATATTAGGGAATTTCGATGGGAGTGTCCATTGGCAAATTTGCCTCCTGCTGTCTTCTCTACCTCAGTATGGGCCCTATGCCTGAAGGATATGCACAGCATGCACACGTACGTAGTGTTGGTGCACAAGCACTATGTCGCACCGTTGCACACACTGCAGAAAAGAGGCATGCATGAAGGGCACATAGCGTGCGTGTAGCAGGACTGCAGAACAATATGCCGACACTCTGCAGCACTGGTACACGGGGGTGTGGCCGCGCACCCATGTACATATGCACATGCTACATGATGACATGTATGACAGAATGCAGCATAGGAAGTGTTGCGTGAGATACGCGATGTAAATGAAGGCATAGCATGGTGCACAGTGCACCTGGATGGCAGCACATGCAGACAGTGTGCAGCAAGCAGCAGATGTGCCTGCATGCCCGCACTGGCAGCACACCAATGTGCCACAACCACGGGAGCATGAGGCCCTGTGACACAGCAGCCACACTGCCAAGCTGCACTGTGGGGACACCTGTCACCCACATGTGCCACAGGGCTGCCACACAGACTAATAGCACACGTGACGGGCAGCGCCAGCCACATGGCACACCACTGCACCATGCAGACGGCATACCTTCAGGGCCACAGACTTGCACCGACATGACACTGACCAGTGCATGGCAGCACCCAGACACATACCAGAGGGCCCCCCAACAGGCCAGCTACCGTCCAACAGAAAGGCATGCAGCCCCCTCATACTCACACCCCAAAGACAGTGAACACACAGAGTATGGAACACAGGCATGTTTAATGCAGAATGCAGAAGCATGAAACAGTACAGTACAAAACCACTCCCACCTCCCAAAACACCTGCAGGCAGCACTGGCCAACAACCTGGCCTCCTAGACCCCAAGCCAGCACACCATCCACGAGCATGGACAGTCAACATCACACCATGAATCACAGCCTTCCGGGCATCCCCAGTCCACCAGGCCTGCACACAGTCCACCAGCAGAAGCACAGGGATCAGCCTATTTTCCCACCAGTCCATGTTCATGGCCACCTCACAGCCATGTCTGGTCATGATGTGGTCCTCCACAAAGCTACACAGTCTGGCGTGCTTTGGCTGGCATCCCCTCAGGCTGCAGAGGCCACGGCCAGGGCCTAGTCAGAGTCGACTGTCCACTCTCCTCCTGGTTGTCCCCCTCCTCCTCCTCCTCTACCATAGTCCCCTGTGTTCTTCTCCCATCATAATGGAGCACCATCTTCCTCACTGGACCTCAGTAACACTGAAAGAGAAAGGGAGAAACATCAGTCCAGCAATAACCACATGCATGGCAGACAGCACACAGGGCACGTGCAGGTATACTCACCAGTGAGGGTACATAGATGTCCCAGCCCTTGTAGTCATCACCCTCACAGTAGAGGTCAGCCCCCAGCCCCCTTCAGAATCAGGTACCATGGCAGCCACTCCCGGAACCTCAGATGCTGTGTGGCCCTGGACTGGATGATGACCTATGCCCCGTCTGGCTGGCCCTGTGGAGTGAGTTCAAGATGTGCAAGAATACCAACCTGGTCCTGTGGAGTGGAGAAAAGATACATGAGCCTGATAGACACAAAGCAAGACAGACAGACCCCCCTGTCCTGCTGGCACAGCACAGCATACATACCATCTCAAATGTCCTGATGGTCCACAGGTCTCTATAGCCACCTCAGTCCACATAATCCTGCTCAGCCACCCTGAAGAAATGCCATGGGAACATGGCCCTGTGCTCCACCATTCTCCCCACCATGATGGCAACTACATGCACCACAACAGACTGCATGCGGTGATGTCATGTGCCAATGAGTGGAACACCACCACAAGGCACTGCCCACTGAAAGGTGTACCCGTGGGCAGTTGCAGGGCTGCAGTACATGGGGGACCAGCAGTACAGGTGCACTGCTGCAGAGGAAGCCCGAACACAGTATCAAGATGTGTCCTGGTGTGCTAATGCATGTCCACCTAATCACTGAGCTCGCTGAAAACCGAAGATGATGCGGACCATGATCACATGTGTTCCATGCATGCATAGACACCTCTGCAATGTGGGACACACATTGCATTGAGTGGTTCTGCCTACCATGGAACACCATCACCGTGCTGTGTGACAGCATCCCTGGAGCTGTGGAACCATAGACAAGGCGGTCATGCACCATGACAGTGAAAATGAAGATGCTATGTGCCCTTGTATACTATGCCACAGGATCATTCCAGCATGTCACCGGAGACACAGTAGGTATGAGTCCTCTGTGTCCAGGGCCATGGTACAGGTGATGGATGCCCTCCTACAACATGTGGGTAAGCACATCACCTTTCCAAACACACACCTGCAGTGGTATGGGCAACAAAGGAGGCATGCTACGCACTGCACTGCATGCCTAATGTCTGCGGTGCCATTGATGGCACACACATTGCCATCCTCATACCTGCTGCACATGTGGAGGCATATAGGAACAGAAGGGGATACCACAGCATCAACTGCTAGGTTGTATGTGATGCAAAGGGCATAAAAACGGACATGTGCACCAAGTTCCTGGACTCTACACATGACTCATACATCCTTGACGGCTTTGGCATGGGTGCGTACTTACGTGCTGGACAGCTTGACAGCTGGCTGCTCGATGAGTTGCCTACACTCTACTGGGTATGTATGCCTCATATCACTGTACCTCTGCCACTGACACATTTTTCCCCTGGCCTGCAGGTGACAGTGGATATGCACTGCAGACTAATCTGATGACACTGTTCCATGCCCCTGCCACTCCAGCTGAGGTTGCATGCAACACATTGCACAGAAGGACATGTGCCATAGTGGAAAGAGTAATCAGATAGCTGAAGATGCGTTTCTGCTGCCTGGACCATACAGACGGCAGCTTCAAGATGAGTCCTGCAAAGGCATGCAAGGTGTCCATGGTGTGTGCCATTCTGCACAACATCATGAAGCATGCAAATGTGCCTATACCAGCCAGTGCTCTCGATGCCCCACTGGGCAATGGGGATGACAACACTGAGGTAGTACCTGTCTGGGTCCAGGGAACAGCGGGTGGCCATGTGGCCGGGCAGACACTCCTGGAGGGCATGTTCAGGCACTGATGGCACACCTTGCATGTGGCCAGTGAGTATTGCCACGGCCATAGCACTGTGCCCTTGCAGGCCATGGTGCCATGGGGTCCTGTAGCAGGGTGCAAAGAACAGTGGCCCTGTTGTATCATACTGATGAGGCCTGCCAGTGCATGATGATGATATCATGCCTGAGTGCACCACATAGTGGGAGGGTGGGTGTTCATGTGGGGGGGGGGACAAGACTGAATGATACACTCCCCTCTGTCTCTGTACATCCCATGAGTCATGATGAGGTATGGCTGCAGAGTCTGCATGCAGGTGGGTGCGTGCATAGTCCTGTCAGTCCATGACATCCACCACTGGCACCATCAGTACTGGTTCCCTCTCTGCTGGCACCGTACACACACCCCTGTCAAATGGTGCATGCTGGTGTTGCTTTGCCACCTCCGACCGCTGGTGCAGTATGTGGTACAGGTGGCTGCAACCCCTCAGCCATGATAGGGCATGGCCTGTCATCCACTGGCTGCCATATGGTGTTGCTGTCACCCCTGGCAGCAGTGTGAGTTCGGCGGATGGTGGTTCATACTGCATGGCCATGTCAGTGGCCTCCAGATGTGCAGGTGGACCCTCATTATCCCTGCCACATGTGTGTGCTGCAGCATCTCCTGAATGCCCTCCAGTGCCACCACACACCTCAGGATGGTCGCATGCATGCTGCAGTTAACCTCTGTCTGGGCTTCCACAGCAGTGGTGTTCCTGCAGTGTACCTCAAGTCAGTCATTCTCCAGCTGCTGGAGTTGGCAATTCTGGACCTCCATGTACCTGTGTGACTGTGCTGCCCAGTGTCATGTTTGGTTGCGGTCCGAGGGCCCCTCATCTCCACTGTCAGTGTGTGTCAGCGCTGGTGCATTTCAGTGGCCTGTGCCATAGGGGCCATGATTGTACATGCATGTGTCAGTTGTTTCGTATGGGCCTGGGTGAGGTATCCCATTTCACTTGTACCACCCTGTGTATGCTGCGTGTCTGTCCCTGCTGCTGTGTCACTGCCAGTCCCGCTATCCTCCTCCCATGGGATGAGTGTGCTGTCCTCTTCACTGGCCATCTCCCCTGGGGACTCCATCTCCGGCCCCACAACTGGTGGGGAAAAAAGGGCATGTTAGGTCATCACACATACATTGCACACTGCAGCCCCCCCCCCCGGGTGTGCATATGTACCTTCCTCCTCCTCCGCTGATGGGTGTCTGGTCACTGATTCAGCCACTGTCAGTGATACAGAGGGAGTCCATCAGGGCACGGTGCTCCAGACCTCTGCCACCTGTGGGTAAAATGCATGGGGGTTACTGGGGCAGTGATACCACTGGGCTGTCATGGCCACAAGCATGTGTGTTGCCATTGCCTGCCATCATGTCCACCCCTTCTGCCTCACCATGGTTGGTGACCTCTGTCAGTGTCTCCACAACAAGTCACTCCAAGGTTGCCAGCTGGCTGTCCATACATGGTGACCCACCACCCATACCGATGTGTGCCCTTCCACCGGCAGCGAGTTTACACTTAACCATTGCCCTCACATCCTGCCACTTATGCTTTATCACCACCAGGGTCCATGCCTCAGACCCGGTGACATTAATAGAAGCCTGTATGTTCAGCCATAACCTGGACTTGACTTCTGCTGGTGTTGTCAGGGCCTCTACAGCATACAGCCTGCTGTAGTTTTTGTGTATGTCAGTTACCATGGTGGTGATTTGGCCGCTGCTGAAGTTGGTGGCACAGGACCTTCTCCCACCCCATACATAGCCACATCCACATCTATGAACAAAACTGCCTCTCCCTCCATTGCCTTCCTCCACGTCCTCTGCTCCCACCTGCACATCCACAGCCTGTTCTGCCATTGCGTACTAATGTGTACTCTGCATGGCATTCCAAGCTGTGCATCAGTGCAGGGGGTGTCCCCTCACCTTATAGAGAGGGTCATGGTACTGCAGGTCCGCCCACTCTGCCTGCATGGTTCACTCTGCAGCTCTGCTTGTCCCGCCCCCTGCACATACCATCCTTTGTGAATGCCATATTGACACTGTCAATTGCACGCTGCACAGCTGTGCGTGTCCACTATGTTTGTTTCCTGACTATTTTCTGCACTTCGTGCATAGAGCCCAATATGAACATTTTCTAGTTTTACAAAAATGTGAGTATTTATAAGAGTTTTAATTTCGTTTTTGGTTTTTGTTTTTAAAAAGATGTCTTCCACATTTGGATTTAAAATAGCATTGCTGACCTAGCAAGGGTTATACTTGCAAAAGAAAAAAAAAGAAAAGATGCACAGCATAGGAGGTACCTAGAAAAATAGATTTGGCAGATACTATATGCTATTATTTTTTACTGTAGCTGAAACTAGCTTTTATGAAAAACATTTTTCATTGCTCTGCTGCTTTCAATTTTAACTTATAATATAATTCTGTCAGAATGGAAATCTAATCAGAATTAATGAACTGAAATAGATGATTATTCTCAAGAAGACATTTTATTATTATGAGGGTAAGAATAGACTCATCATGAATATACAGAATAGAGCCATTGGTGAATTTCTAAATTATATGGCCATGTTACTATTCTCAACATTATTAGGTTAATTGGCAATACAGCATACCAAACTATTCAGTTTTAATTTATGTAACAGACAAATCATTGCTTTTTTGCTAATTGTATGCTTGAGTGGTGATTATTATTTGATACATTAATTTAAAGGAGAACAGTGCTGAATCTGGAAGTTATTTTTCAAAGTAGGAGCTGTTTTTTTTTTAAATACTGGTTCAAATACTGTCATTGCTCTAGCTATACAGGCTTTTTAGTTATCCTAGTGGGTGTTTCTGATTTCCATGCTGCTGATAAGAACCATTTTAGACCTGTATGATGTAGTTTATGACCCTGTTCTTCTCTTGTGTTGTTGGCACAGTGCACCTATGTTCTATTATCAAACTCTGTGTACAGTTCTAAAATGGTATTTACCATCAGATTGTAAAGCAGAAACACACACTTAGGTTACTAACAGGCCTATATAGATAGATTAATAACAAAATTTGAACCGGTACCTACAAAACAGCTTCAACTAGGAAAAATGTCCTCTGGGTTAAGTGCAGTTCTTCTTTAAGTTTACTTTAAGGCTCAGTTTTAAGCCATGGTTAAAAATATGAACTGCTTTTTTTTTGATGGCTCAAACAATTGATTCTGTACTACAAGTATTTATGAAGTTGCTTAAGCTATCAAAGATGTGTCAGAATGTCATACTTTTTGACATTTTTTTTTAATATACTTTCTCCCCTGGGGCCCCTGCAGTCGGCCTTGGAGTCACCGCATCCCATCGTCTAGCCGCCATCCACCTCACACCGGTCTTCAGTGAGGTCAACCACCCAATTACCGCACAGCTTAACCCTCCATGGTGGGGTGGCAGGGGTCAACCAACTCCCCCACCTAAACCAGTTTCACACTTGGTGGTCCCCTCTGGAGCCAGCGTGGGTGCAACTCTGATGGCCATCAAGCTGCAGTGACTGGGGCATCCCATTTTTCCCTTTTCTGCCTCAGATGCAGGGTGTGCAATGCTGGCACAGGTTGTTCTGGGCATCCACAGACAGCATGCCCCCTGGCTGTGCTACCTACCATCCCCAATCTTACAGGCTAGATGTGTCAACACCCAGCCTCCACTAGGTGTCAAACTACACCAGTCTCTGTGCCCCGACTCACCCCGGGAGAGGTGAGCTGTCCATTGGACGCTCTATCCTCTCCTTCCCCTGCCAACCCCCAGCAACCTGAGCTCGCTCCTGAACCCAGATCATTGGTGTGGCATGAGGTGCGGCGACCAGTGTCTCAGCCCTCAGCCCCATCTGGCCAGCCATACTTTTTGACAATTAAAAGATTCTCATCTTATGTTACTATGATTTATATGTGAAGTTTTGTATGTATACTGTGCATGCTGTGTTTTCATTATAAAAAAAAATGAAAATTTAAATGAAAAAATCTTAAAGCGCATACTTTATAAGATATACCCTCTTCCCCCAACCTACTGAGTGCCCCATATCCCCATCCCCATGCTCCTGAAAATGAAAAGAAAACTCCCTCAAACCACTAGCAGCCAAACTCAACCCTTCTTACCCTCTGTGGGTGTGCTGACAGAAAACAAAAGGATACAGAGCTAGAGGCAGCAACTGGTACAGCCCACATCCCACAACCTTGGAAATCCATTGACTGAATGAATTGCAGTTCAAGCACACTCTGTTACACTCTGAGTGTATTCATGTTCTCATTCAGATGTTGATCTGCCATGGTGGTGAGAGGACTGATGTGCCAGTCATGATCTCTGGCGTGAAATCTTTTTTCCCCTATTTCTGAGCACCTAAGGGTGTGGGATTTGGGGTGCTAAGTGGGTTTGGAAAGGTTTTTATTTCTTTATTAGAGAAACTATTGTAGAGAGGAGGGTGGGAGATGAGGTAATCAGTGAGTAGGAGGAAGGCAAGGCAATTTTATTTGTATAGTGTCCAGTCCCAGGGGCTCTGGGTGCCTCAAAGTAAGCAACATAATTTAATAAAAATGTAATTAGGAATAAAAGCAATAAAATATAATAACAGCAATTACAAATAACAGACATGATGGTGTCCATCCACGAATATTGAGAAAACTCGCTCTTGAACTGGCAACACCTGTTTCGAAAAATGTTCAGACATCATTAAATACTGATCAACTAGTAGAGAACTGTAGAGACATGAGCATACAGTAGTTCCAATTTTTAAGAAAGGTAAAAAGAGAGGATAATCAGAATGACAGGCCTTTTAGCCTGACTTCTGTATTAGGAAAAATACTTGAAAGAATTTTGAAAGAGGAAATAGAAGAACATCTAAGAAAAAGAGGAGCAATTGATGAGATGCAGCCTGGGTTTACACTGGGCAGGTCCTGCCAAACCAATCTATTACAGTTTTATAATCTAGTAAGCAGATCCAGTGGACATCATATTCTTGGATCTGAGTAAAGCATTTGATAAAATCCTACACAAAGAGCTAATTGAAGCTGTTCAGGGAATAGGGATCCATACAAACATGGTTGGGTCGATTTGATCATGGTTAGCAAACAGGAGACTGTATGTGAGTCTAAGGGATAATAGGTCAGAATGGGAAGCGGTAACAAGTGGAGCACTGCAGGGATCAATATTGGGTCCCTGCCTGTTTAAAATCTATATTGCATCAATGAAATGTGGAGACGGGATCTGGTTGACAAAGTTTGAAGATGATGCAAAACGTGCAACAGTAATTAGGACTCCAACAGACATTGCAAACTTGAGGAAAGAACTGGAATGACTAGACCAGTGGGCAACTAAAAGTAGACTGGTCTTTAATTTAAATAACTGTGCAGTTATGCATTTGGGCAGAAAAAACACAGAAGCACAATATAATCTAGGTGGACATATCGTAAGGAAAACCACAGAGGAGAAGGATTTGGGAGAAATAATAACAGACACCATGAAACAGAGTAGAAACTGTTATACTATGGTACAGAGGGCTAGGGGAGTACTTGGATCCATAGCTAGGCACATAGAGAGTTGAGACAGAAAGGTGTCCATGCCACTTTATTCAAAATTGGTAAGACCTCATCTGGAACATTGTGCCCAATTTATTTCACCCAGTAACAGAGCAGATATTAGGTTAATGGTGGGGGTGCAGCACAGAGCCACAAAACTGGTTGAATTAGTTAAATATTTAAATTAAGATGATAGATTAGATTATTTGGGATTGTTTTTGTTAGAATACAGGTAACTAAGGGGAGACATGTGGCTAGTATATAAACCCTTTAAAAATAATGATTTATGGGAATGTCTGGGATTGGATATGATGACAAACATCTACAATGCAAGATCCCATATACTTCAATTAAAAGGAGAAACTTGCCACACAAAGAAGAGGAGAAGCTGGTTTAATCAGAGTGTAATGAGGGTATGGAATAGACTTCCTCTGGAGGTGGTGGCAAGTTTATCTATGAATGAATTTAAAAACAAATCAGACATCTATTGTAAACATAATAACATTAGTATATATTCAATTTGATCTAAAGGGAAAACTGTACATGGGCATATGCCTAATCTGTCTTGTACTTTCCTATGAAACTTTCCTATGAAAACAGAATAAATTACACCAGCACCAGGCCCAAAACTCAATATACAGTAAACAGGTGAACTCTGATGCAAGATTTAAACATGTCCAGAGAAGGAGTACCTCTCACCTCAGGGGAGGGCCATTCCAAAGGTGCATGTCTTACTTGTTGGTTATTTTATTATTGGGATCATGTGAGGAACTTCAGCATAATAAGAAGGTTAAGTTTATGGTAGGGATTTTCAAATATTCTACAGGGGTCATGAGAAGAGGGGGAGATTGTGCTACAAGGGTGGATGATAGGTATTTATTTTTCGTTATCTTTTTTAAACCACCACTAAGCTTTGCATAGTAGACTTCATTAACTAAATGCCAGCCTCCCTAAGTTGACATGTGATAAGGACTGTCTTTGGTGAGTTTTGGTCACAGACTTCAGCATGAATTAAGGTAAACATCTCCATACATTGACAATTGTTACTTAGGCATGAAGATTACACAAAAAGTAGTAGTGATATTCATCCATCTTTACTAACAACCTAACCAACTAAACTAACAAGTTACAGGATCAAGCATCTGGTAGTTACTAAGAGCTCTCCTCTGTGGTTCTGATGATACTGGATTTCAGAAGCTGTTTTCTTGTGGCACTGCAGTCATTGCAGCACTTCTGAAGATACAATATTCAGGAGTAAGCTGTGAAATCAGTTTCTCAGCCTCATTGGTCTTCACTCAGAGTGGGAGTTTTCTTCTTTACCTTTTTGAAAGGGACCTTTCCTCCTCTTGTGTCCAACGTCAGGACTTCTCTGACAAGAGGCTGATGGTCTGAGATAGTATGGCTTGCACTTAAGCTTTCATCTCAAACTGTCTTATGACTCCAAGTCAAACAAGTCAGACTTTATTATAGTGCCTTTCCAAACCAAGGCGCTGTACATAAAACCAAACAAAGCAGGTATAAATAGGATGAAAACAAAAATGATAAGATAGCTTATCCATATTTTAGGATGGCTAAAACAGCTAGACCAGTAACTATATCAGACAGTTGGTAGTCTGTAATGACAGTGATGTAAAAACCATGACTGTGAAAACAGTGATGGCTTGATGACAAATGGAATGATGGCAACAGTTGCATTCCCCCCTTCCTGAAGTGCTTATACCTCCCCCTGCAAAAACATCTGTTGCTGTCTTTCCAGTTCTCCTTCAAGCCGTGGTTGTTTTCACTGTCATAGTTTCATATTTGTGGTTCTGTCATGGAACCCAGACAAATGCATGAAAAAACTCAAGTCTTTGCTGTTTGGTACACAGTAGGGCTGCATGAGCACCTTTTGCAGAATACTATGCCAAATATTTGGTATTCAGGTCCAGTTTTTGGATATCATTATTCAGTATTTGGCCAGAAAAGGTGTTTATTTTCCAAAGGATAAGATACAAAGCACTGCAACTACACCCTTATTTGTATTTGTTTGTTTTACCAAAATAAAAACTCCATTGGGCAATACCCATTTAAATGGAGGTCCTAGTAAAGACAGGAAACATTACAAAAGGTGAGATTATAGTACATATAATACAGTACTCATAAAGCAGAAATTAAAATCAGTTCATGAACACAGGTCAGCAGGTGTAATTGAATACAAAAAACAGTGACAATAGCAGTGTATGTGTGTGTGTGTGTGTGTGTGTGTGTGCGTGTGTGCGCACGTGTGTGATTTGCAACAAGGAAAACACATTTTCAGAGAGCTACTAAGAAAATGCTGTGCTCATTTCTCAACACAAAATTGACCAAGAAGAACCTTAAAATAAAAGGAGCTGACTAACAAATTAAGTTTAAGTGATTCAGCCCCCATATAGACCTCAGTGACACCACAACAACTGACAAAGAGCTGTTGCTAATGGAACACATGCTATATGGGGCATTCTTAATTAACCACACACAATTTAATTTATTTTTTATTTATTAACATCTTGGATTCAAGACCTTTGAGCAGACATTCTTTACACATGTTCCATGTCCGAATGATAACATAGTCAGGTTAACATTTACAATAGTTACACTGCAAGTGTCACCTGGCCTAATAACATTTTATGTGTAAACAGAAGGGAGATGAATAGTCAGGAGATTAGTATAGATTAAATAAAATGTAAATGACACTAACAGTGATCAGAGGTACATCTTACATACAGTAGAGATATTGTACAATATATCCCTGAGTCTAATTGTTACTAGGTTACTAAATATTTATTTTTATTTATTTTAGTCTTTGGCCCACTAGGCACAAGTACCTGTTTTCAGGGGCAACCTGGGAGCACTGGGCAGTTAAGTGACTTGCTCAGAGCCACACAGTATGCAAGTGGAGGTTGTGAGAATCAAACTCAGGTCTGGTCTGCTGGATGTATCAAGCTCATTCACACCTCATTCCTCTAACCTCTAGGCTATACTGCCAGCTAAATACAGAGTGAAACAGGCAGAATGCCATAAGGGAAGACAGGAAGGAGGAGACATGGAGGGAGGTGGTGTGGGTTGGTGGGTGGTGGGGGTAGGGGAGGAGAGGAGGAGAGGGAGAGGATAGTTGGGGGCTGAAGGGCCCCAGAGGGAAGTGCAAAATAAGTGCAAGTGAGGGTAGTAATTAGAGTAGGTAAGGGTCAGGAGGATACACATAAGTGGCAGGTGTGGTAGAATTTGGTAGAGCTTAGTGGTAGCAGTCACAGGTAGCCAAGGTGACTAAATGCTGCTGAAGTTAGTGCGTAAAGGAGCCCAACTTTGTTGCATTGCAAATGTCTGATTGCAGTGCATTTATCCAGAGTGGGGCTCTATGTGTGAAAGCGCACTGTCCAAGTGAGGTACAGAATTTAGGAGTTCTCAAAATTTGACTGCCATAACTTCTGGTAGTGCGAGGGTTTAACAATGGCACCATAAGGGACTGAACACCAGGAGGCATCATACCTAGGTTGACTTTTCTGGTGAGCAGGCATCTGTGATATTTGAGTCTATTGTTGTATTGAAGCCAGTTGGCCTGGATATATAGGTCACATGTGTGGGTTCGACATTCTGCCCCGGTTAGAAGATGACAAGCTTTATTTAGAGCTACTTTGATACACCAGAGGACTGTGTGAGGCAGATCCATAGATGACACTGCCATAGTCAGCGGGTGTGATAACAGAACTATGTATGGCTAGGTTCAGCACTTCAGGGGTTAGGTTGTGTCTATGCCTGTAAAGCATGCCTATTCACCTGTTTATTGCTTTCACAGTTGAATCCATGTACTGGGTGCAGGACAACATGGAGTCGATGGTTATACCCAGATATTTAAAATGTTGTACTTGTTCCAGGGGTGATCCTAAATTTTTATTGATGATAAGGGGGCAGGACTTATGTTTGCTGTGGATGCTGGAGGACAGAATAGACTTCTTTTTTTGTAGTTCAGTATTAGCTTTTGGTCAGTGAATGATTTTTCAGCAGATGTGAAGCTTTGTTGTAGCTGGTACTGAAGGTGTTTTGGATGTGGGTTACTAGTATATATTATGGCATCATCTTCATGTAGTAAGATGTTGCCATGGCAGGACTTCAGCAGCTTATTCAAAAAGATGCTAAGTAATAGTGGTCCCAGGATGGATCCTTGAGGGACTCCAGATTGTACAGTTCTACTATCAGACATGATATCTCCAACGTTTTATTGTTGGGAGTGATTGATTAAATAGCTGGAGAACCACTTGGTGGTGTCTGAGGAGAGGCCAATGCTGGTAAGCTGGTCGATAAGTAGTGTATGGTTAACAGTATCAACAGCCTTGGTTAGGTCTATGAATGTTGTCCCAATCAAGAGCCCTTGTTCCAGTGAGTTATGGATAAAACCAGTAAATTCCAATAGATCAGTGATGGTACTATGTCCATGCTTAAAGCCATGCTGTTGGGCACATTGCAGTTGGTAGATTTCCAGGTACTCCTCCAGCTGGTCGGCCACAATGCACTCCAGGGCTTTTAAAAGCAGTGGGAGAATTGAAATCGGATGATAGTTTCCATGCTGTGCCCGATGCCCACTCTTATGTACTGGGGTGACCATGGCAGATTTCTATCCCTGTGGGAATTTTGAGAGGTTAAGCGAAAAGTTGATTATTTTAGTAAAAGGTGCTAAGATTTCTTCAAGTGCAAGGTTGATAAATTCGAGATCCAGGGAATCCCCACTGTATCTGGATTTCCCTAGCACTTTCTTAAGCTAGTGTCTCGCTTCACATTCTAAGATGGACTTGAAATACACTGGAGGGTGGTCATGGTAAGGATCCTGGTTCAGCGAGTTGTCACTAGTGGTGGTAGGATTGAAAAAGTCTGGTGGGAGGACACTGCTCAGATCTGAGAATGCCTTGTTGAACGTGTCCGTGATTACTTTTGGGTCCATTGATGGGGTTTCTTCAATGTTATCATGTTGGGTGTTGACTTAGGGTCTTTCCCTGTGATGTCATAAATGTTTTCCGGGAATGACCTCTGTTATTCCAGGTTTTCGATAGGGCGTCTTTATAATATTAACTTTTTGCTGTCCGGACCTCACTGGTGCACTCATTTCTTGCCGTTTTGTAGTTTTGAAGGTTGGATTGTGTACCAGAGGCCTGAGCCTTGTAACAGAGCTGATCCCTAGATTTTAAGAGTTCAGTAAGGGCAGGGGTAACCCTTGGATTGCTGGCATCCTTTACTTTTCATGTTTTAAGAGGGGCATGTTTGTCACAGACTGCACTGAACCTATTAATGAACTGGTCAAGCACACTGTCAACATCGCTGGCTTTGTGAATATCAAATGAATCTTGAGTCCTAAGCTTAGTTTTCAGCTGCTCCAGGTGGCCCTGGATTAGAAATCGACTGGTGATGGTTCTAGCAGAGGGTTTGCAATACTTAATGGACCAGTGGCGGGTGACTGGGGAGTGGTCACTAAGGCAGTCTGGGAGAACAGTGGTGTCTGTTATATGCTTTGGCTAGTTAGAGAGCACTGCAATCCAGCAAGGTACCAGACCCAACTTGGTAGTTTAGTCTTCTAGGGACCTCAATGAGCTGTGAGAAGTGGATGGTAGACAGTGCATCCTTGTGGGCAGCAGCTGTGGAGCGGAGCCAGTTGATATTAAAATCACCTACATTAGTATTTTAGAGTACAGGAACAGGTTGCTTAAGCTGTTCATCAGAGACATGAACCCAGTTGTGGTATGCTTCGGTGGGATGTAAACCAGGATACCTGTAAGAGTATTTTTATGGGCACCAAGGAGCAGCTTGATAGCTAGCATTTGTATTTGGTCACTAGCGTTAGGTATTGGGATGGTGAGGCCTTTTAACATGTCCTTGATGTATATCGCACATCCTCCACCTCTCTTGGAAAGTCAGTCCTGATGAAATACTAGGCATCCTGGGATAGACATTGCTGCATCAGGGATGTCAGGAGTGATTCAGGTTTCCACTACAGAAAGGACATCAGGATTATGCTGAGTGATCCACACCTGTAGGCTACCTAGTTTATGGAGGAGGCTGCAGATATTAATTGATGTCAATGTAAGTATCTCTGTATTTTTTTAATGATGAGATCGAGTTATGCGGTGGTCTTGGATAAGAATGCATGTTGCCCAATAGCAATAGAAGCATTAAGAGTATTCTTTTAATGTTGTCCTTAAGAAGTTTGTTGTTGTGGTTATGATTCCTTTTCCTAGAGTGCCGCCGTGTGTAGGTTCCCTGGAATAATGTAAGTTGAAGAAGAAGTGTCCTTGTGGATTGCCAATGTATATATATATATATATATATATATAACATGATCACTTACATCTGGATGGATGGCCACATGTACTTCATGGGTTGCAGTTGTCAAGTTTATGACAGATGTTATGGTCCTATATACACTTGACACTGGGTGCTGGGGAGTCAGAGGAGCTGGCATGGGCGTACTTCCACTTAGGAGTCCTATAAGGATAAACAGTATTGTCAGTGTAGCACCCTGAGGTGATGTAGCAGCTTGGAATGACATGGTGATTTGTCTTGTGGAGCTAGCTTGTGCTTGGTAGTTTGTGGTTGCTGTGGAGAGATTGCCCCCATCATTGCTAGAGTGCTGACAAATGAGACAACCCAGAGGTTGAGTTGTGTCCCTTTAAGAGCACAGAATGGGTTGCCCAAAGCAAAGAGTGTTCCTGAGATTATTGCCCAATATGAAGCAAGGGCGTGGTCTCTTACTAGAGTGAGAGCATTTAATAAAAGTCAGGGGATGGGGTTGGTGGGTGGGTGTTATAAAATTCTAATTGAGAGACAGAGGGAATACAATAGCTAGAAAAAGTGAGCAGCAGGAGAAAGCATGGGCCACTTGGAGATCAGCTTTCACTGGTGCCAGATTCAAAGTCAGGGTTAGTATCTTGCAGATTTGGCTGAGCTACAGCACATAGAGGATTTTCAAACCACTGTTGTGATACGAAAATTGAGGGGTTCCTGGCCCAATCAGGGCTGGCTGGATCCCTTTCAGATTTGGCTAAGTGGCAGCACCCAGAAGATTTTTGAACCACTGTTGTGGTTCAAAAATTGAGGGGTTCCTGGCCTGATCAGGGCCAGCTGGATCCCTTGCAGATTCAGGTTAGCAGCAGCACATGGAGGATTTTTAAACCACTATTGTAGTTCAAAAATTCAGGGGTTCCTGGCCCGATCAGGGCCGGCTGGATCCCTTGCAGATTTGTCTGAGCTGCAGCACACAGAGGATTTTCAAACCATTGTGGTGGTTAAAAAATTGAGGGCTTCCTGGCCCGATCAGGGCTGGCTGGATCCCTTGCAGATTCGGCAGAGCTGCAGTACACAGAGGATTTTCAAACCACTGTTGTGGTTCAGAAATTGAGGGGTTCCTGCCCTGATCAGGGCTGACCAGATTCCTTGCAGATTCAGCTGAGCTGCAGCACACAGAGGATTTTTGAACAACTCTTGTGGTTCAAACATTGAGGGGTTCCTGGCCTGATCAGGGCTGGATGGATCTCTTGCAGATTCAACTAAGCTGCAGCGATGTATTACCTGAACTTGACTCCTCCTTGACTGCACTGCTCCACTGCATGCTGAATCAGCATGGCATCATTGTATCACACAAGCAATCAGTTGTATTTAATCTGTTTGCTTACTTATTTGTTTGTTTGTTTTGTTTCTTTTTGGTGACCAGGTAGGTGGGGAGTTGAGTTTAAGGAGTTGGATAATCTGGCTAAGCATGGCAAATTGAATCCATTCTTTAAGGGGATGCACCATTGTAACTCCATAAGGACTGTACAGTGGTGTTCTCTACTGTAGGCATGTAGGGCAAACCAAAAAACTCATAGGACGTTGATCCTATTCATCTCTGTCTCCATTAAAACCAGAAGCACAGTTATTCTGTATGTAAGAGTGGAGGGAGAATGCTGTCGGCAATGGCCAAGCAGGATTCCTGAGATAGGTACTTTCTGAATCTATACCGTAGACACAGTTTTTGGTTTCATGTTTTTGTGATGACATCTATGTGTATTTTGTATGACAGGGTGCAAGCCAAGTGTAATCCTGAGATATCTGGAATTGTCAAATATTTCTAGCAGGGAGCCTATGTGAGTATTAATCCTGAAAAGACCAAGGTATTGCTGCTGTTTTCATTTTGTACTAAACAGCGTGGACTTATTTTTTTTGTGTGTGTGTGTGAAAAATTCCTGTAACTGAATAAAGCCATTTTGGAGGAGACCATTTATTATATTTATGGCACCTGTTGATTAATCTGTTTTGTTGAATTTGAGTACCTCTAACCCTATTACAGCCCTTTTAAAAAAAAAACTTTTATTTATAGAAATTTTAAATGTTATGTGTTACATACATATTTATAGCATCTAAATGAAAGATTCCAGTATATATAATAAATGAAATGTATCAATATATTTAATTAAACTGGATTCAAACAAAATACAAGAAATAAGATTAACTAGTCCTTTGCCTCAGGAGGCAAAAACAAAATATTAACCTAAACATGAAGTTTAACTCCAGAATACAAAGCATCAAAAACAGATAGAAAAAACAACTTATTAAATCCATTAAATTATAATGAAAGCAGTCACTCATGCATAACTAAACCTATCAAATTAATTTCACTACATTTTTTTTGTAACCTCCTCTGGACAGAAACCTCTTAACCCGTTATATAAACTTTACGAGAATTTAACCAATTAGGAGTCCATTGTAAGTCCATTTGTTCCACAGAGGCAAGTATATCTTCATCTAAATCTGCAGGTGTATCTGAAACATCTGGATCTGAGACAGTTGAATAGTAACTTCTCAGGAATTCAACCAATTGATCTACTTCAAAGAAAATCGGAACTTTCCCATCTTTCACAAGATTTACTTTAGATGGGGGCAGTAGAGAAAATTCAGATCCGATTTCCAGAACTTAGTGTCTGTAGAACAAAATATTTCATTCTCTGCTGTTGTGTTTGAAAGGCATAATTTGGTAAAATAAAACACCTGACCTTCATATTCCAAAGCTGTTTCACTTTTGCCATTTTTTTTTTTTTTGCCATTTTCCATATAACAGTGGTATAGTAATCCACTAGGTCAAGGCCTGTAGAACAAGTAGCATAACACAAGCATAGTATTTCAATACATGACTTATACATGAAGTACATGAGAGATACATATGGCAACCTTATAGAAATAACAATGAGTACTGTAACAACAATCCTCTATACCTCACATTTTGCTGAATACTCAATAAGGGAAAATATACAACTAACTTATATGAATAAAAAAACTTGTACTATAGAAAGGATAGCAAGAAAAATCTAAATTGATTACCCATCTGTACTACTGGAGCAGAATAAACATAACCATGAATGAAAGCCCAAAGGGCTATAGGGTCTAAACAGAGCTGGTGTACAGAGCTAATAATAATAGCTCAATGGCTCCATCTTTAGTAAACATATCAATGCTACTGAGTGTGTTGAATTTAATGGAGAAGTAATGGCAGAGGATTAAAACTGAAAGCTATAGGTGCTATCAATTTCAAGGGCAGATATGATCACCTAGTCTGCTAAAGAGCATAATGTAATATAATATCCCAAGACATACTATATTACTAGCATGGTCTTGATCATTGGAAGGGATGGAGAAAGAAGGGGGGAAATACTGTTTCGTTCATTTTTGAGCAGGGTGCCAACAATTATATCACAGAATGGGTTATGGGTGATGGATTATAAGTTATAGGTTGGGGGAGTGGTGCCTCAAGATATCAGATATTAGCAAGCAACATAATTGTTGAAAGAGGGAAAGTAGTGGGGGAAGCAGTAGGGCAGTTGTAGTAAATGACTTCCATTGGTGGGGCAGGTCAGGGTTAGTTAGGAGGTTGTCACTAAGTGCCATGCTGGCATAATCCATAAGTGGAGGGATACTCAGAGGACTCTTTTAGAGAGGAGCATGAAAAACTGAGCTCAGAGTGAGGAACAGCCTACATTACACCAAAGGAAGACATAGGGATCACTCAACCATAAGGTTTATTCTACATGGTTATCCTAAGGAAGGCATCTAGAAATGGGGTCCAGAAGTTTTGAAAGACAGATAACTGGCCTAGTATCTGGTGGGCTGTCCTCTCATAGCATACAGTTAGGGCAAGTAGATTAAACCATTCTTTGTGTGAGGGGGGTCTGCCTCTCTCCAATGATGCAGCAACATTCATTTGGCAGCTGCTAGGATACCAATGATCCATTGAAATTGGGTCATGGATAGAGTGCAGGCCAATTGTGGTAGTCCTAGTATGGCCAGCTGAAGATCATGAATCCCAGGAGTTGGAATGACTTTCCTACATGTGGACCATACTTCTGTCCAATAATAGTCTAAGGAGGGACATGCCCATAAAATGTGCATTAGGGTTGCTTGTGGAGATGAATATCTCCAACAATTACTGAGACTTAGAAGGCCTGCTCTATAAAACCAAGAGTGGATCTGAGATGCTCTGTGTAAGATTTTATATTGTAAGGATCTAGCCTGGAGTTCCCTACAAAACCAATATGCAGTAGGCCATACCTGAGCCCATTCCTATGGGGTAATGGTGATGCTTAGTTCTAACTCCCATTTTTCATTGGGGCTGGCTGTGGAGTTAGGGAGAAGAGTTCACTGTCAGAAGTTCTTGAATTTGGCAGCACGATACTGTGCTGAATTCAGTCTGGATATCCATTGATCAAGTGCAGTATACTGCAGTAAAGTTAAACTCTTGGAGATCTTGTGTTTGAGTAAATCCCTTATCTGAAGGTATCTGCAAAAGTGAGAGTGCATAAGATTATATATGGTTTGGAGGTGTTCAAAAGAGAACATGCAGCCAGATTGTGGCGATATAGGTCCTGCAAGTAGCGAATACCCTTGGTTTTCCAGTCTTGCTAGTGTATCGGTTGACCCTCAATTTGTAGGCCTGTTGTTTTTTTTGCCAGATAGATCAGAAATTGGAAGAAAATGGGTTCCAACCCAGCTCTGCACTGTACTTACTCCAAATGTGTTTAGTATATCGGGCACATGGGGAGATTGCAGTTTGGAGTGACCAGTCTAGAAAAACGAGAGCAGAAGATATTGGCAACTGACCTTGCATAATTTACAGAGTAAGCCAACCTGGGTGAGAAGTGGTCAAATGTGGGGCATAACTGATTAGAGCTTTTCTCATGACTGTAGTGGTGGGTGAAGTGTCCAATAACCGCTATGCAAAGCAATTCGCAAATTAGACGGAATCTGCAAAGTAATCCACAACACGAAGAGGAGTACTTTGTGTCATAATAAGGAACATGAAGTCCATTGGAGGCAATGACTTTGTGTTACTCTGCCTTTCCCCACTCACTTCTGCACCAATTTTAATGCAAAGCACATTGAAATCAATGTGCTTATCATCACTTCGCCTTATTGGTGAGTTCCAAGGCAAATTTTGCAGTGATTCATGGGATTGCAGCTCACATGGGCTTTACATTGTTCTACACAGCCTCAGTTCTGTGTAGTGTGTGTGTGTAGTGGAAGCTGGAGACAGTTTGTGCTCAGAGCTCTAAGATTCAAACTTTCTAGAGCCATTCAAAAAGCCTTTTTGAGCCATTTTATTTGCTCAAAATTTAATACATCGATTGTAGGAAGCCCTCCTGTGCTCATATCATCGAGTGTTTATAGTTTGTATGTAGATTTTGAATGTTAATTTACAACATTCAGTCTGTGTAGTGACAGACATTTAAAGTGTGCTTGGGGAAGGGGCGTATCTGTTGTGGAGGGAGGTAGATAAACTGGAGAAAGACAGTCTTTCTGTTTTGGTTACATTTTTCTTGTATAACTGTTTTAATGTACACACAGTAATATTTTCAGTAATTTTTGACTTTTTTTGCTGATTGTTGTGGAGCAGCAGTGCATAATTTCAGTTTGTTTAAAAGATTTGGTTATTTTACAGAAGTTTTTAATTTGCTGCTCATTACCTCACCTGTAATGAGTGTGTGTGTGAGTATGTGTGCAACACATGCCATCAAATCAGACACATTATATTGTGCCACACAGTAATTGCAGCACTTTGAACCTGCTATCCATCTGAATTGTTTTGCACTGCTTTGTGATATCTTGGTAGTGGACTGTTACTGTAGTGCACTGCCCCCCCCCCCCAAACCGGCAAACAGCATTCTTTTCCAGATTTGGATTTGTGACTTGTGAGCACTGGTTAAGGTGTTGTGCCTTTGCATCTGCATCACTTCAGAGTGCAGAGCAATCTTAATCTGTCTGCATTTGCATCTCTTTAGGGCCCAATCTCTGTCTGTAACGTAAGTCACAGTTGCTTGTTTGGCTTCCCTTCAGAGTACTGGCATGGTGCATATCTTGGCGTGAACATTGTACTCATTAATGAGTGCTTTTAAGTCAGGGCAATCATCATGAGTCACTCATGATACAAATCATGTTCTTCATCTTCACAGTCACTATTCAAGAATTACAATACTTTAAGTTTTTGGGTTGTAAGTTGCATGTAAGCCTGTTTTGTAGTATCTCAGCTTCACCATTGTGGTAATTGATATGAGTTTTCAAGTCAGGGAGTTTGGGGTAGCACAGGTCAGGGAAGTACAGACGTAGGTATTTGCATACAGTTCATTAGTCATGTCACACCAGTCATTCATCATGAGACAAATCATGTTCTTCATGAATCACAGCAGTTGCATTTTTTTTCGTTTTTGATAATTTGCTGAAGACCTGTAAAGATGACTAAAACTTTAATGAATATTTTTTAACTGTTTTTAAAATAATGCCCCACCCCCAAAAAAATACTTACCTTCACTGGCTTGACAGTATTCCAACACCAAAATTCCTCATCAAGCCAAGAAATGCACACCTCAAGTTCAACTATATGACCTGTGATACAAAAACAACAATGATTACATGTCTATATATATATATATATATGTGTATATATATATATATATATATATATATATATATATATATTAGAGGCAAAAAACTCAGTTTAATGCATTAGTTAGGGTTGTTCCACATCGACAAAAGTGAGGAAATTCACTGTTAGGGTTGAAACCCCCTTGGACCCCAGCCCACCCCAACCGGCATTGGGGTGCGCATTGGGATTATCAGCCCTAACTCTCACCCCATGACATGTATAAATCAGCAGAAGTATAGGATAATAGGGTGAGAGTTAGGACCCACGATCCCAATGGCACCCCAATGCCAGTTGAAGTGTGAGCGAAGTCCAAAGGGGTTTTCAACTAACAGCGAATATCCTACTTTTGTCGCTGTGAGACAACCCTAACTAATGCATTAAACAGAGTTTTGCCTCTAATTTCCTTCTTTTGAGCATGATAATGAGAAATAGTGAATGTAATGCAGCGGCGAGACGGGGCCCTTTAGACCCCGCTCAAGGGCCCCAGCTCCCGCCACATGATGTGTTGTGGCATAGTAACAGGGACAGCAACGCAAACAGAAATGCTAATAGTGGCGCACATGGTAACACAAGCACGAATGAGAACAGAAAGGGTAACGCACATGGTGGCGTAGACGGGAATGGTCTGCCAAGTGATGTGTTGTCACATAGTAACATGGTGCCTGCAAACAGAAATGTCAATGGGCATGATGATGTAAAGTGAAACAGTAAGATAAACAGTACTGTAGACAGAAATGGCAAAAAATAACAGTAATGCAAGCGTAAATGAAAGCATAAGGATAACGCACATGGTGGCGCAGGCGTCAATGGTAAGTGAAAAGTACGGATCCATAGCGGAAAGGGCAACAGTAACAGTAATGTAAGCGCACAGGCTGGTTTTCCCCAAAACCTGCATTGAGAAAGACAGTGAGTACAAATAATGTATGCAAAATAATGAGTATCGGCGCAGAAAATGAGATCTTGGAATACTAAATACATTATATGTCAGGAACCATACGACATAGAAAAAAAATTTAAAAGTCATATTATTTACAACTGTCCTGGCTAATTTGGATCTTAGCCCCATTAGGGAGCTAAGAAGTTTTCCGACGAAAAGTCCGGACACAGCACTCAAGCTCGGTAAGATACGGGCCTCAAAGCAAGCAATGTGAATGTTATCCTATGGGAAAAAAAGAAAAGTTCGGAGCACCATAACTTTGCCTCCCTGTAATGTTTTTTCACCAAACTACTGAAAGGCACATCTGTGGGCTGTTGGCTGTCTTCCCTCCAAATTTCAGGAAAAAAGACCAAACTGTTATTTTGCAGCAGGGCTCCAAATGATTTCTGTTAAGTGTCGGGTGCCGTAATGTTATCCTATGGGAAAACGTCAATTTTGGAGTGCCGTAACTTTTCCGCCATGTGATATTTTTTCACCAAGCTACTGAAAGGCACATCTGTGTACTGTTGCTGTCTTCCTCAAATTTCAGGAAAAAAGACCAAACCGTTATTTTGCAGCAGGGTGCCAAAGATTCCTGTAATGCTTGAGGAGCCGTAATGTTATCCTATGGGAAAACTGTCAACTTTGGAGTGCCATAACTTTGCCACCATGTAATATTTTTCAATACAACACTGAAAGGCACATCTGTGAGATGTCAGCTGCGTTCCTCAATTTCAGCCCAAAACTCCCAACGGTTATTTTGCAGTGCAGTGCCAAAGAATTGCTGTCATTTTCCACAGACTAGAAAATTACTGTCGCACTTGCGAAAGCTGCAGGGTTTCATGATACTTTCGTGAGCACGAAAGTAATTTATGAAAGCATTTTTCCAGAAATTTGAAAAACATATTTCTTGGGGTGTTTTACCACAAAGTAAAGACATGGCAAGCATCCTCAGGGCCCGACTAGGTGAATACAAAAAAAATTAGATTGCTAGATGGTCCCAAATTTAAATGCCAACCATTTTTCTGATCACCAACTGAAAACAAAATGGCTGATTTGCGAAAGTAACAGGCCCATTTGCGAAAGTAAAAATGCATTTGCGAAAGTGTTGAACTTTTTGTTAACTTTTCCCATTGACTTATAATGGGAAACTGTTTTTTGAATAACTTTTGAACCGTTTAATATTTTTTCACGAAATCTTTGAAAGGCACATCAGGGACCCTGGCTGCACGTTCCCTGAAGATTTCAGGCCAGCCACGCAAACGTACGACCTGTAGGCGCGACCACAGAATTCCAGAAAAGCGTAAACGCGCGCACAGATAATGCTTAATAACTCTGCAACCGTATATCCAATCAGTACAAAGCTTGGCAAATCCCAAGGTCTATGGGTCTTGATCATACATTCCAAATTTCAGGCAAATCCATTAAACGGTTGCAAAGTTATTAAGGTGCAAAATTTTGGGTTTAACATGGAAATGGCTCCTCAACCCTAACTATGGTAGCACTACCGTGCTACCATAATATATATATATATATATATATATATACACATATATATATATATATATGGATATAAACATTTCTGGTCAGATTCTGTAGAAAACTATGATGGTGCCAGGTACATTAATGTACCAAGGGGTAGTATTAGTGTACAAACAGCGGGCATCCTTCCAGTTGGGGTCAGTGCAGCAGACTTTGGGCAACCAACAGCATTATCACATCATCATGGATGGTTAACTCAATGACCGGGTCATCCTTCTAGCACATCATTTGGCAAGACACTGTGCATCAGCCCAGTCAGGTCAAAAAGCATCATATGAAATTCCAACAGCATCAGCAGGTGACATGGTTCTTATTGGAGCGTTTGCATGCATGACTGAGTGTAGCATAAATTAATATAGACTTTTCATTCCATTTTATGCTCTCATTTCTGTTTGTCCCGGATTCCCCCCTTTTCCCTCACAAAAGACAAAGACCATTGCTTGTTGTTGTGCTCAGAATGGCAATTAATTTATTTATACATCATAATTCCATATTCCATTTATCATTTCTTATTATCATATTTTCAGAATTTCATTTATTTCCATCCATATATCAATCTTTGATTATCCCTCTTTCTTCCTCTTTTCTCCCCCAAGTGAAAACCTGGGTGCCTTCTTCTTCTCCTTTTCCGTTAGGTAATGGTGAGAACCGAGACTGCTTTTTCTTTCATCTTCTTCCTCTTCTTGTGGTATTCCTTTTTCTTCCCCCCCCCTCCTCCCCCCCCATTTTCCCCTTTCTCTCCCTTCTTCTCCTGCCATCCACCTTCGCAGTCCACACCCATATTATCTTCTGCCATCCACCTTTGGCAGTCCAAACTGTCCAACCGGATGTGTCTGTCATCAGACCTACCATACAGTCCCATCATGACTGTCTTCCCTCTTGCTCTGCCTTGTAGGGTGGGTGGGAGGGATCAAACTCCAGCAAAAGTGTCTGAGGCCCCTCTGTGCTGTCCATTATGTACCTCCACTTGCCCTTCCCCTTCCTGTTGCCTGCCTATTGTTTTAACCCTTAGCACCTCCCCTTCCTTCCTCCCTCCCCTCCTGAACACAACCATCCTAATGAAGGAGGGAAGGGGTGCACCAGGACAACCTGGTCTGCCCCTTAAAGGGCAAACTCCATTATCTGGAGTCGGAAATTTTCTGGACAAAAGGCAGCAGCATTTTGAGGATGCACAATTCTGAGGACTGGGTATACTGCATGCATTACTGAGTGTGGAATTAATTATTAGAGACTTTTCATTCCATTTTATGCTCTCATTTCTATTTGTCTGGAGTCGTGAATTTTTGGGACATAAGACAACATCCCAAGATTTGTACGAACACTGGCCAAAAACATTCTACAGAAAATAAGCTAAAAAAGTGGTGTCCTTCCCTTTCTTGTTATATTATGACTCATAAAATGGGCAAGAGAAAGCCTGCATCCTGATTGGTTAACAGGTACCAGTAGCTGTGTCCTTATCAGCTGATATAAATGGCAACTGGTACGTGTTACGCCAAGCAAGATGCAGTGCAGCCAGAGATCCATGCATGGCAGTTCAGAAAAACAATTCTGTCAGGCTCTCTTGCTGACCACTCTCCTCCCTTGTGGACAAACAGCCGTCCTGCTTACTTGCAACTCCCCCTCAAAGTGCAAAGCTACATTTTAGTTCAATTAATAGGACTTCATACCTGTTTTTAATTTTTTTAACTGCTCGTCTGCCTCTCGCCACCAGTGTATAGCTTTCATTCCTAGGATTTTCAAACAGTGCCGAGAAACCAGCCAAGAAAATAGAAACAGTACATTTTTTTCAGCATTATCCATAACCTCAAATCCCATCACTGAATGCCATCTACCCACAGAACCACTGGCGACCATCAGCGCAGCAGTGTTTGTCAGTAACGCGCTATGATGCCTCCAAAACAACATGCTCACTTTTCAGACCAGGCACTCGCTTTCCTTTTTTTAAATGAAACATTGACCAACACGTGCCTACCAGAACGAAAGCAGGAAACAGGAAGAAGGATTCTTTCTGCTCTCTATCGTGTCTGGTGAGGGACAGGCTTGCTCCCAGTCAACGCAGCCACTCCTCTGTTAACAGTGCAATTCCCTAACTAAACACAGCCAAAGTAAGAAATGTAAAAAATACCCAATAAAGTAAAAGGCATATTCTGAATGGTTTCATAACTTTTGTGTGCATTTGTGTGCGTGGGGGTCAATAAATACATTCTAAATAAACTTAATGGGGGTTGAAACCTTTTTATGTTTGATTTTTTTTTCTCCTTAAAAAATTTCTTTGTGGAAGCCCATTTATAAGTGCAATATCACACTCCAAGGTGTGGTTTATCGCCTGATAAGAGCACGCCCAGTGGCATAAGGCACTCAGCACAAGCACCTCGTGCCTTAGTACACCCCTGGGCATGCTCTTATAAGGCAATAAACCACACCTCAGAGTGTGTTATTGCTTGCTTAATATTCTGTTTCCAAAAATAAATAATTTTAGTGGTCTCAGTAATGTTTTATTTCTGTCGTGCTGTGTGCATGTTTGGAAAAGCAAGAGTGAACAGTGCAATAATCTGCTAAACAGCATGTGTGCAGTGCACTGTCAGGTGCACACACTGCCCAGCCCCCTGAAAACATATACGATAGCTTACTTGTTCCACTGCTGAGGCACCAAAAATATGCCATGGTAAACAGACATTATGAAGTAGGAATATAATGGGTACAGAAGCATGCTGCACTAACAATGGGGCCGGGTGTTGGCGGAGAGCAGCTAGCTGCAAAAGTGCACGATTAAACCAGAAAGCCACCACTCCAGATAAATAAATGCCAAGAAAAAATGTTCACTGCTAGTACAAATTTATTGATAGTAAAACAAGCCACACACAAATGACCCCTGTGCACTTCAGCTCTTAGGTCTTCATTGGGGCCCACCGAATGAAGACCTTACCGCCAAAGTGCAAGGGTCATTTGTGTGCCTTGTTTTGCCATAAATACATTTGCACTAGCAGTGAACATTTTTTATTACCATTTATTTATCTGGAGTGGTGGCTTTCTGGTTTTGTTAAATAGAAATATAATGAGGGCAAGGACACCACTTTTGTACTTTATTTTAATTCAGCTGTTTTTGGGCATGGTTCTCACCATTTTTGGAGGTAAACAAGGTTATGCAAAAGAAAGATGGAACACACACTTAACATTATTTTACACATAACAGTGCACAGTGTTGGTGGGGAGACTAACAACAACAAAAATGGATAGTGACCTGTGTCAGATGACCCAAGGTATGCAAGAAAAATCCCAGAAGGAAGTAAGGAGGGCTGGGGACAGGGTATACTGGCATGTATTGGGAGCCTTCACATTAAAATGAAGTCAGAAAATGGCTGTACAAAGGAGGGGAACTAAAATGTTGAAGGGTATGCACCAGAATGATGCTAGATGAAGATACACTAAAGGATATTACATTTAAACACAAGGAAAGGGAGGGGGCATGATAGAAACTGACAAGTACAAAAAGGGAATCAACAAGAGAGCAGCCTTATCCAGGAAAAAGATGTGCACAAAGAAGGGACCAGCATTTGAAGCTAGAGGGGGGACGGATCAGGGACAACATCAGGAACTATTTTTTTCACACAAGGACAAAATAAAACTAATAATCAATGTTGTGATGGGACAGAAGCAGTGGAAGTATCCCCATAATGTGTAGTTGGTGCCCCTCAATGTGATCCAACTGCTGCTCAACGTTGTCCAGCCTAATTGTTTTTGTGTGTCTGTGTGTGTGTGTTGAGAGAGAGAGAGAGAGACCAGAATGGAGGGGGAGAGACTAGGTGGTTTTCAGAGATGTAGCAGAGATTGAGGGGGTGTACACACATATGGTGGCAGGCTGCATTTGGACCAGAGCACCATCTTGAGTGTCAGCCCCCCACCGAAGCAAGAGATAGTGGAGTTGGGGCCATGGCACACCTCAACACCACACAAATTACATTTTACGACACTGCTGTCCCCAGTCAGTGTAGTAAAAAACTCCCACACTAATGAGGTGCTGGGAGAACCAGGCACAGGCGGGGGGGGGCAGGTGTTGTTGGAGCCAGGGGCTGCTGCTGTTCAGTTGGGGCCGGGGGTGCAGAAACCCGCTGCTACAACTGCTGTGGCTCCTCCTATTCCTCCTCCTCCCTGACTTCCTGCTGCTGCTCAGCCACTGGCACAGGGGCCATAGCAGGTGCTGGAACTGGGGGGTGGCACTGGTAGGTGCCATAGGAGGTGGTGCTTCCATGACACCAACTCCACTATCTCTTGCTTTGGGGGGAGAACACTCAAGATGGTGGTCTGGTCCAAATGCAGGTGACCACCACATATGCGTACACCCACTCGATCTCTGCCACATCTCCGAAACACACAGACACAGACACACAAAAGCAATTAACATTTAACAAATAATAAACTGAAATACTGCACAAACACAAATCCAGACAACAAATATGCAAAAATAAGCACCTAATTAGCAAAAATAAATAAAAGGTTTAAAGTCGTTTTCCACAAGACTTTCCTCTCTGACTAAACAGCACACAACCTCTTTCTCCTACTACAAGGTGAAAGTGAAACTCTCTTTCAAGCATGAGTCACTTTCTGCCTGCCTGCCTGAAGTATGTGACCTATACCGTGTTAGCCATGTGATGTGTGTGGGCTGCCTGTGAATTCTCACTGTGCCTTAAAGTGAAGTAAGGCAGTGTGCGCAACATGAAATCATAATCATAATGCAAAGTGGCAAAGTGAGGTCTTTAAATGGCCACTTCGCGTTCACTCTGTGGGCAGAATTGAACTTCACTGCATCTCTACATGAGAGTAAGGTCATGAAAGTGCTTCAGGTCTGGTAAACTAAAGTTACCTTCACTCCAGGAGTGCTGAAGAATTTTTAGCTTTATTTTCAGTGGTTTACCTTCCCAGATAAAGGTAAACAGTTTAGCATGCAATCGCAGGAAATAAATCTCCTGCCATGGAGATAGGAATGTTGGCCAAGATGTATTGCAGTTTAGGGAGTGCAATAAGTTTCAGCCTATTGACCCTACCCCTCAAAGAAAGAATAAGGGTCCTCCAGCAGTGAAGGTCTGCATCTAATGTATCATACATTTTTTGTACATTGACTGTTATTGTAGCAGAGAAAGTGGTTTTCAGAATTATGCCCAGACATATAATTCCCTCTGTAGACCATTGAAAGGGGTAGTTAGCAAACAGATTGACAGTACAAGTGGCATTGAGGGGTAAGACCTGAGATTTTGAGCCATTCAGTTAATATCCAGATAACAGGGAGTATTCTTTTATGATGGCCTGTAGAGCTTGTAGGCAGGAGGAGTGGTTCAACAAGAAGAGGGTCATATCACTTGCGAACAAAGAGATCGTATGTGTGTAGCCACTTAGTCTAATTCCTGGAAAACAGGGTTCTGCCCAAATTTTTAAAGGTAATGGTTCTTCTGCCAAAGGAAAAAAAAGAACGGGGAACAGCTAATATTTTTCCTAGTCAAACTCTCTCTTGTTGGGAGCTGCAATACTGAACATAGGATTTTCAAGAAAGCGAGTTGTGCTCACAACAGAGGAAGGGGAACCTTTCAATTGTCCTTGGTTTGTAGCAGATATACTGCAGGTGGAGGCTGCTTCTAACTGAAAGGTGAAATAAGGAATTTACAATTATCAGGAAAAGACAGTCTTGTTACAATTCTTAACATTTTCAGTGCAGGAAGATTTTAAACTCTGGGTGAAACATTTGTCACAAATCCTGAAATAAGTGCAGGTACAGGTTGTGTATTTGACCCAGACAGTAAACTGTTTTCTGTGTTTATCTTTGTTTGCCTTAAAAAGGCAATTCCAAACTTTCTCAGGAAGTGATTACATCACAGAGACTTAATCAGCCAATAGCTTTGGTAACAGACCTGAGCACAATAGTATTATAAGCAAGTGTTTATAGCAAACTCATCAGAACAGCTAATATTTTTCCTAGTCAAACTCTCTTGTTGGGAGCTGCAATACTGAACATAGGATTTGCAAGAAAGCGAGTTGTGCTCACGACAGAGGAGGGAACCTTTCAATTGTCCTTGGTTTGTAGCAGATATACTGCAGGTGGAGGCTGCTTCTAACTGAAAGGTGAAATAAGGAATTTACAATTATCAGGAAAAGACAGTCTTGTTACAATTCTTAACATTTTCAGTGCAGGAAGAGTTCAAAGCACAGCTGACTTATTTTGGGGCTGACTGCTTTCAGAGCACAAACCACCAGGCTGTTTTGGGGCTGGGGAGGTTTACCTGTGTCTGACTTGGATGTCTGGATTTTTCTCTGTTTGATTAGCAGGGGATTTTCTCTGTCAAATTGTTGTGTATAGTATCTTGCAGACAGGAAGGCACTCATTGCAACGGTGGGTCAGAGCTCTTAGCTGATTGTTTTGTGAGGGCACAGTTTAAGTAAGAGAACCTTCCCCCCAGGCCAGACTGGATGGTAGGAAGGGACCCCCCCCCATCCAGGGAGCACCAGAGCCACCACCACTACCTAAGAGGTTGCAAAGAAAGCACAGCAGTTGGACCACAGTGGGCTCAGGGAGGGTGAGGAGGGTGGAACAGAGGCACACCCAGTCAGTTGTTCCACTCCACAATCCATACACCATTCTGGGGGAGCACAGCTCCTCTATGGATGCACCCACAGAGGAGATTAAGGAGGCTGAGGACACCTGTCACAAGGGAGGCCCACAGGAAGGAGGCAGAGGATGCCACAAGGAAAGGAAGCAGCTCCTGGTGGGGGACTCAATTATTAGGGGGATAGAACTGGGGGGAGCAGGGGAAAACTGAAGTAAAGTGCCTGCCTGGTGCCATGGCTTGTAGGGACAGGAAGTGCATCCTCAGGATCACGAGAACAGCTGCACGGGAGTCTGAGCTGGATGTCATTGTCCACCTAGGGACAAATGACTTGGCTCAACATGAGATTAGAGCAGTGCAGAAGGACTTTGTAGAACTGGGGAGGGGCCTAAGACAAGTAGCACACACAGTATCCTTTTCAGAGGTGCTGCCTGTAAATGGCATGAGTGAGGCAAGGGTACTTTGCACCATGCAGTTTAATGAGTGGTTGAAAAAATGGTGTGGAGCACAGGGGTTTGGCTTCATTGGGGACTGGGGTTCCACCTGGAGAGACACCAGCCTATACTGGCAGGATGGTCTGCATCTGTCCAGGAAGGGAACAAGTCTTTTGAGCAATCGGTTTAAATGCTTCATTGGCAAGCTTTTAAACTAGTCAAGGGGGGAGGCACTGATAAGCAGCAGGAAAATCCCAGCCTCTCCCTACAAAACAGGGTACTAAATGGGAAAAAGCCCGAGGTAGAAAGGTCAGTAGGGGATGCTGCAACAGAAAGTAAAGCCATCAAAAAATGGAAAGCAATGAGTACCAATGCACGTAGTCTGAGTAACAAGCTTCCTGAATTAGTGGCATTGATGGAGGAGGAACATCTGGATATCGTGGTAGTCACAGAAACATGGTTCGCACAAAACCATGACTGGGACGTAAACATACCAGGATACACTATCTACAGGAGAGACAGAGAGGGTAAAAGAGGACGAGGAGTAGCTCTTTACATAAGGGAAGGAATCAAAGTAACAGAACAAAAGAGAAAACAGGGAGGAGAAGAAGCACTGTGGGTAAATTTGGAGACCGGCAATGGCACCACAATCTGCACAGGGGTTGTATACAGACCCCCTTCTCAGGGGGAGGAAATGGACAAGGAAATGATAGAAAGTATACTTAGTATGGCAAAAAAAGGGGAGATATTGCTGATGGGTGATCTGAATATGCCAGATGTTAACTGGAGTGCAGTTGCCGCAGCCACTTCGAAGAGTGGGGTTATTCTAGATGCCCTACAGGGGGCATGCCTTAGACAACTAGTATTGGAGCCCACTCGAGAGGGAGAAATCTTAGACCTGGTTCTCTCAAATGGAGATGAAGAGAGGATCACAGATGTAAAAGTGGGTAGCCATCTGGGAACTAGCGACCATCGAACAGCATGGTTCACAATAAACACAGCAATAGAGTCAAGCCATACAAAGGCAAAGGTACTGGACTTTAGGAGGGCTGACTTTGCCAAAATGGGTAAGTGCCTAAGGAATGCACTAGCAAATGGGCAGGAAGGAGGGGTGGAAGAACAATGGGGAATAATAAAAACTGCCATCACAGAGGCAACAAGTCTTGTGTGAAGCAAATAAACAAAACTAAACGATGTAAGAAACCACTATGGTTCTCAAAGGAAGTGGCAGTGAAGGTTCAAGAGAAAAGAAAGCTTCAGGAAGTACAAGGAATCACAGAAGGAGCAGGACAGAGAACTGCATTAAAGTAAGCAAAGGAAGCTGGGAAGGCAGTCAGAACAGTAAAGGCCCAAACCGAGGAAAAGATAGCCAACTCAGTTAAGAAGGGGATAAAACCTTTATAGGTACATCAGGGAGCGAAGGAAGACCAAGGGAGGGATAGTGAGGCTTAATAAAGGGGGGAGGGTGGGCAGAGGGAGACTGTGAAAAGGCAGAGATACTAAACAAACATTTTTGCTCAGTATTTACAAAGGAAGGGGGGTACCTAGAACAAACAGTAGAAACACACTGGATACAGAAGTTGATACCAGCCCATTTACAGAAGAAAGGGTTCTGAAAGAACTCTTAAAACTGAAGGTGGACAAAGCAATGGGGCCTGATGGGATTCATACCAGAATTCTAAAAGAACTAAGGATAGAATTAGTGACACCACTGACTACCCTGTTTAACAAATCTTGGGAGTACGGGGTGGTACCCGAGGACTGGAGGAGGGCAGATGTGATTCCCCTTCACAAAAGTGGGAGCAAGACAGAAGCAGGAAACTACAGACCTGTTAGTTTAGCCTCAGTGGTAGGGAAAATGATGGAATCACTTCTAAAGGAAAGAATTGTCGAGTATCTAGAGGCCAGAGGGGCACAGGACCCAAGGCAGCATGGATTCACAGTGGGAAGGTCATGCCAGACAAATATGATAGATTTCTTTGACTTGGTGACCAAAGTAGTAGATCAGGGAGGGGCTGTGGACATGGCCTACCTAGACTTTAGCAAGGCATTTGACACAGTCCCACACAAAAGATTAATATACAAGTTAGCTAGCCTGGGAGCGGGTCCCAAGATGACAGCCTGGGTAAAAAATTGGCTGGAAAATAGGACACAGAGAGTAATAGTAAATGGAGTCCACTCTGATGAAAGGGGGGTTACTAGTGGGGTACTGCAGGGTTCAGTATTAGGACCGGTCCTCTTCAATGTCTTTATAAGCGACATTGCAGAGGGACTAGAAGGAAAAGTATGTCTCTTTGCAGATGACACAAAGATCTGCAACAGAGTTGATGCACAAGGTGGGGTGGAAAGGATGAAAAGGGACTTGGCAAGGTTAGAGGAATGGTCAAATGTATGGCCGCTTAGATTCAATGCTAAGAAGTGCAAGGTAATGCATCTGGGAAACAAAAACCCAGGGGAAGAGTACACAATGGGGGGTGAGATACTAACGACAACAAAAATGGAAAGGGACCTGGGGGTAGTCATATCAGATGACCTAAAGGTGGGCAAGCAATGTGAGAGGGCAGCAATGAGGGCTGAGGGGATATTGGGATGCATAGGGAGAGGCATCACCAGTAGAAAACAGGAAGTTATTATTCCTCTGTACAGACAGCTGGTCAGACCCCATCTGAGTACTGCGTGCAGTTCTGAGACCCAGTCTTCACAAAGACATAGACAGGATGGAAGCTGTCCAGAAGAGGGCAACTAAAATGGTGCAGTGTCTGCACTGGAAGACATATGAAGAGAGACTAAAGGAGCTTAATATGTATAGCCTCGAGGAAAGGAGGGAGAGGGGGGACATGATAGAAACTTTCAAGTACCTCAAGGGAATCAACAAAGTCCAAGAGGGTAGCATCTTTCAAAACAAGAGGTGTGCAAGAACAAGGGAGCACAATTTGAAGATGGGGTGGCTCAGAGGTAATTTAAGGAAGTATTTTTCACAGAGAGGGTTGTGGATGCATGGAACGGCCTTCCGGAGGAGGTCGTGGAGTCAAAAACAGTGGTGGAATTCAAGCATGCATGGGACAGTCATAAGGCAATTCTAGGGGATGGGGGTAGGAAGAAGTAGGCTGCTGGTTAACTAGGATCTGCAGCTTATCCAGTAGGCAGGGAAATGGGCATACTGGGTGGGCCAAGCGGTCCTTATCTGCCATCAAATTCTATGTTTCTATGTTTCTATGATAGAGGACAGCCCTGCCTGGTTCCTCTATGAAGGGGGAAAGAGGGTGATAATACAGAATTGGTGAGGACAGCAACCGATGGCGAGGTGTATAAAAGGTGAATTAGGAAGATAAAAGGCATAGGAAATGCATCTAATAAATAGGTCCATTTTACCCTGTCAAATGCTTTTTCAGCATCTAAAGACACCATGGCAACAGGATGGGGGGAGGAACCTACTTCCTATATAATGTCCAGCATTCTACGGATGTTGTCAGAACCTAGTCTTCCAAGCACAAAGCTGACCTGATTGGGGTGGATTAAAATGGGGATAATGGGCTCCATAAGCTTGGTGAGGATTTTTGCAAAGATTTTTGCATCAACATTAATTAGTGAAATGTGGTGAAACTGAGAAAAGAGGATACTATCTTTTCCTTTTTTGGGGAAGAGAGTAATAATAGCTTGTAAGAAAATAGGTGGAAGAGCTTCCATGTCCAAAGATTCATTAAACAATGAGGCAAGTTTTGGGGCAAGGAGATCACTAAAGATTTGATAGAATTCTGGTGGAAAACCATCTGGGCCTGGTGATTTTCCTTGAGCCATATGTTGTATAGCATTAACTACTTATATGGGCTGAATTGGGGTAGTGAGGGATGCTTGAAATTTTGCAGACACCTGCAGTAAGGCCTGGTTAGAGTAAAAAGCTGCGAGTTGGTCTTTGGTAGGGTCCACATCAGAAGTGTAAAGGGAAGAGTAACATTTCTGGAAAGCCTGGTTAGTGTCTTGAAGGGATGTTAATATAATACCCTGTGGGTCATGAATGACTGGCATATATTTTTCAGTCACCTGGGCTTGCAGGTTGGTCACCATCAGTTTCCCAGGCTGCTCACCTGCCTTCCAGTATTTCTGATTCAATCTGTATAATTTATATTCTGTTCTATATTATAATATGTCCTCAATCTCCAGTTTCAGATGCTGAATCTTAATCTGTGAATCATGGGGGGTGTCTTGGGCTGATGTAGTCTCCAAGTATTTCAGCTCCTGTTCCAAGGCCCTGAGAGTGGTGTCCTACTGTTTCTTGGCACGAGCAGCATAGGCTATTAAGTGACCCTGAAGTACAGCTTTAAGCACCTCCCACTGTGTTGCCTGGGAACAGTCTAGAGTATCATTGACAGAGAAGTAGTCTGCAATGGATTGTCAGAACCATTGTACTACTGTATTATGTTGAAGAAGGGAAGTATTAAGGCTCCACTTGTTTTGCCTACAAGGCACAGAGCACGAAGCTAAGAATAACATGAGATGGGTATTGTCTGAAATAAGAAGATTTCCTTTCTATACCCTCATGGTCTGAAAGAGAATATGCAATGAAGTTAAAATTGCATAACTTTGGCTATAAGTGTCATGAGTGGGGGAGTAAAACATAAAATTTTTATCTGTTGGGTGAAGAGATCTCCAAGTGTCAAATAGACCATGCTCTTGTGATAGAGAAGCAACTTGTGTGGACAGGGCAGGTTCGTACCAAGGACCTGGGCCTGTCCTGTAAAGAGACAGATCCAGTGCCTGGTTAAGATCTCCTCAAATTACAATAGCTGTAGCTGCGGTGGGGATATCTACCAGAACTGATTGATAAAAGGAAAGGTCAGTGGTGTTAGGGGCATACCCACTGCCCAATATAATTGGGTTACCCTGATAAGAGCCAGAAAGTATTGGGTATCTACCTTCAGAGTCTTTAAGCTCTTGTGATATGCATAGCTGAAGGCTTGGCTTACAGAGAATCACTACTCCCCACTGCCTAGTGGAATAAGCACTATAAAAGTATTGACTAACCCACATATACCCCAACAGGCAGAGTCTCCCTCCAGCAAATGTGTTTCCTGGAGGAGGGCAATATCGCAAACCATATCACTGAGATATTGTAGAATCTCTCTACATTTCTTGGGTAATTTAGACCCCTTACATTCCAGAAAAGTATTTTTAAATGATTGATTGAAGCCATAGTAAATGTAGATAAACATACAGACAGAACAACAGTTATTTCTTGAACCCCCTCCTCAGTTCCCAGGCCCCTCCACCCTCCAGATTCCACCAACAACCATACAACACCCCACAACACACGAATACAAAAAAAACTGCATGAAGTGGTAGGAACAAATTGTATGTTGAATCCAAGTTATCTATAACTAAATTCAAGCCCTGAGGGACTCTTTCCCCTATAAGATAGTCAGGGAATAGTAATTAAGTTAAATAAAAAGAACAACAATCAATCAATTAGCAGTCTCACTCCCAGTGAAGGCAAACTGGTTTCTCTCCTAGTGGAAGAAATTGAGGGGCTATTAAGCTTATGCTTATACAGGCCTCAGAAAAGACTGTGGAAAGGAGAGGTGTCTCATGCTATCCCCCTGTTTCCCCTGCTCTTAGTAAATAAGGAGAGATCTGGAATAACACCTCAAATCTATTGGGATTTGTCACCAGAGAACATGGAGGGGAAACTGGTAAAAGGAAATATACTACTGGCAGAGCAGCAAGATGGCCACGCTGTTTCTCCACTCTGCACCAGAGCTCCATGAGGAGCTCCTTTTCTGAAAGACATTTTTACCTTGGCAAGTTTTTTTATAGCCTGAATATTGGTGGTTTACTTTAAACAATTATCAGCTTTAGTCCTCTGCCTTGATTTGAGCATTTTCACATGAGGTACTGATGCCTGGAGTCCTCTGTGCCCCTGAATTTTAGAGCGGAGTAAGGAGCCATTCTATAAATGCCAAAAAGTGTTTGGAAACTAAAGAGCTCCTGCAGCAGCATTGTTTAGACCTGAACAAGCTAGCACCAAGAGTTTGGCCTCAAGATACTACATGAGAGGTTTGCACCACAAGGTGCTATATGCGAGCAAAGATTTTCTTACAAGTATACTAACCTTGCTGAGAGGAGCTGGGAATTGAGAATAAATTATTGAAATAATTTATTATGCTTAGAGAGCAATTGTCCTGTTTATTTCCTGGCAGATGTATGGTCATGTGTACCGGGAAAAGGAAAAGAGAGTAAAGGAATAATAAAGAAAATTGGAAAGCTCCTAAAAAAATAAACCTTAATGGCTAGGCTGCACACAGAAAAATGGGATCCTTGACCGTTTACAAGAAGAGAGACAAATTTGTTTCAAAACACTGCCGGTGGTGGTGGTTTTCCTTTGTTGGCCTATTCAGAGACACTGTTTTAGCGACGATGGAGACTGCCTTTGGTAGGTTACCCTTTTAGAAGATTTTGAGGTTAATTTTACTTTATACTAAGTTTAGCCCAAAAACTCCAGCCAAAGCAAATGATGAAAAGGTACCTGGGCTCGGGCCACTTGGTAGGTCTTAATAAGATTTTTATTACAGAGCCAGAATTTTTTTCATGTGTATCAGTACCTCCATTTTTTTTTACATCTGGTCTATCTATTCAAAGTATATTGAACCTAAAAAGTGTGAATTAATAGCAAAGACTTCCTGTGGGGTCCATCTAGGAGGGCTATTTTTGACTTAAACTAAGAACACCAGAGCTGGAAGGTTGTTTAAGTGCCCTGGCATTGCTCTGATAAGGTAGGTATTATTAAATCAGAATCCCTGTATTCTGCTGTTCCATTCGGGTATTCCATGGAAAAATGTTCTACTTCAGGCAGTGACTCTCACTGTGAGTCTTAAATTGACGCTATTCTAGCAACTTGTGTGATTTATGGATTCTCATGTATTTTACTTTACCAAAACTGTACAGCTGGACCTCTTTATGTATTTATGGGTCTACATTTTTTTTCTAGATGTAATGTGATGCAATGTGATGCTAAGTGATGTAGAGTGATGTGATATTCTGGATAAAGCTACTAAACCATAGTTAACACAGGTATATAAATCAATCAGATGCCTTAATAATCTACAGTATGTGTCTCAATTTAATCAGGCCATTTAATCAAGTATAACACCTCAGTGATGTCAGGCTATGAGAGATGGGCCTAGCTTGGGAGCACTTTTTATACATTGCTGAAGACCAGGTGGGCATTCCTATATGACATCTTGTGCGCCACCTGTGCTTACTAGAGTAGAAAGTATGTGATAAAGAAATGTCTAATAATCAATATGCGTAGAAGGGGACAGGACCTTTTAGTCAGTCATCAGGAATATGTCAATATTGAGTGTTCTTAAGATTTTTTTTTTCTTCTGAAAACTGGTACTGTAGCTATAAATGAAAAAGATAAAAGGTAGGCAGTAGTAGAGGGAACTTACAGATTAACAACTCAGAGACATGTAGTAGGATTTGGGATCAGGTGGAGTCTCTGGAAACATAAAGGCTTGTTTGACAGAGTATTTATTACAAAAATCTGGGTAGTGGCATATGTATGGCAACACAGGGTGGATTTATTGGAAGGGCTTTGATCTGGTAAGCTTTTTGAGATTGCCTTATGGTTAGACATTCTGATCTGGCTTGACAGTGTGGCAAGATAGCAATGATTGAAAAAAAGGCTGAATTATACCGGGACACAAGTTGCTAACCTTTATGTGCTTGGCCAGAATGATTTAATGGTTTATACATAATCATTCTCAGGAGTACTAAAGTAAACAGCATGCATATATTGGAATAAAAAATTGAGCAGTGATATATTTTACAGTAAATCTGATATTTATTTATTAACACATATAAGGAATTAGGCATTATGTAATACTTATAAAATTAAGCTTATTATAATGTAAATCATGCTGATTTTATTTTTAGGGTATTTTAATATTAATGAGACTTTTCATTTTTACTGTATAATCAGGTTCATTCTATTGTAGTTCCTAGGAGTATAGAAGGGGTATACCCTTTGCTTTTTGCATTTTAGAGATATTAAGACTTTGTACAGGATGTCTATTTATATATGATTTGGGAGTAGGAAAATTGCTGAAGTATTTTAACCTCTGTAAATATTGTAATGACATGATCGGTCGAACAATAAAAAGAGATTAGACCTAAAAAAGCAAATATTTAAGGACAAATCATAATCCTGATGAACCTTCATCTTCCAGCAGAGGGCACAATGCTCACACCTGAAAATAAATCATGCTCATTCAGTAATAGATGAGGGGAGGGCATCAAACAATTTGAAACAGTAGTGGGTGAAAAATTATAAGACAAGTAAAAAGATGCCTCAGTATATATTAACCAGGCTCAAAATATTAAGGATAAAGGAGAGGCTAGTAATAAGGCTGGACTGAACCACTAGCGCTATAGAACTGAGGTACCATTCAAATAATGAAGGTCTTTAAGATGTCCGGGTCTTGTCTCACACATATCTCCAACAACTATATCTACTTACTAGAACACTAAACAGTGTAGCATACAACATGAACACAGATGAAAGTCAACAAAGTAGTTCTAAGCCCACCAATAAGGATGATAGACTAATGTCTTAACACAGCATCTCTGCATCTGCATTAACAGCATGTATGAAGGAAACTAGAAAGAAAACCCACTCCTCATTACTCTTAATATGGCAGAATAACAGTGGTATTAAAACACAGAGTAAAGCATAAGCATTGATAAACAGAAAAACAGCCTGAGGCTATTCAGTGAAGAGAGAGAGTGGAAGGGCCCCGTTTCTGTGTCCCTCAATGGTCAAAGGATAAGATGGATAAGGTCACACCAACTGACTGGAAAACACAGTTGCATGAGTGTGAGAGCGTGTCCAGGCAGCAAGGTGTGGACAATTCCCCTTCAAAAATGGTAAATGCCAGCGTACAGGGACTCAGGTACTTGGGAAAAGGAGGACAAAAGCACTTTACAGTGGCAGGATACCATAACTAGATGGCGTTAGTCACCATTGCATATCAGTGCCTCCATGGAAATTGGAGTGTGCCTTAAAGTCATTTATCATAGCAGGTTAAAAGCCCCTTATTCAATGTCCCATGAGTCTATAGGGATCCAGTAAGTAGATGTATTGGTAGGGTAAGCAGGCGCAGAATATAACTTGGGGGCAGAGGGATCAGGTATCTCAGGATTTCAGAATGAAAGGCAGATATCTACACTGGCCCAGGGCAGACAGTGATGAAGTGGTAGAAAAGTCCTGATTCTACATCCTTCAATTTGCAACAGTCACTTTTGGTAGGCTGAATTTCAAAATACCAGAGGGTTAAAGTTTGGGAGGATGGGAAACAGTCCTTCTACTGGACATCCCAACCAATGCCCATTAGCAGTCAATTCCCCATACCAACTAACCAAAGAGGGGGTTGTACTTGCAGTTGTAGCTGGATTACAGCAAGTATCTGTGATGAGTACTTACTACTGACTGATCAAGGTGGAGTTGCCTAGTCAGTTGTCAGATTTGCTGTATAGGTGTCCATCTGCATGGGGTGTCAGTTTCTGGGCAGGGTTACTGGCTGGCAGTCTCAGGGATCCAAGACATTGCTGCAGTTAACTGTCTGCCTCCTCTGGATATTGGAACTGTACTGGGAGGTCATCCAGAATGATCACCAATGTAACTGGATGCAGGAGGGAGTATGTTATACCCCTGTTCAGCAGTCCTTGTTTCACCCGGGCAAAGGTCTGCCTATGCTCCAAAATGCCTCTCGGGTAGTCTGGGTAGAAAGCAATACTGGCACCCTGACCACAATGTCTGTTAGATTTTTTTTTTTTTATAGTTGTTTATCTAGGAGTGGCACACTAAACTGAAAGCTTGTTTACAGGTTCGACCTGGGAGCACAGGGAAGTTAAGTGACTTGCTCAGGGTCACACAGTATGCAAGTGGGGGCTGTGGGATTCAAACGCAAGTCTCCAGATTTGCAGCTCAGAGCCTTACACCACTGTGCTATACTGCCTCCCTTCCTTGCAGTATTCATGATGAGCTCCTTATCTTGGAAATGGAGGAGCTTGAAAATTAAGGGAGTAGGCTGAGTGTTAGTTCCACTCTGCTGAGCTCCACAAACCAAGTGAGTGCTCTCTATTTCAAAGATGTACTCATCCGGTGGAAGTTGAAGCCATTGAGGCAGGTTAGCTCGGAGAAACTGCATGGGGTCTCTGCCTTCCATGCCATCGGGCAATCCAATGATCCGAAGGTTCTTCTTCCTCCTCCCACAGCCTTCCAAATCTTCAATTTTTGCTATGAGCCATGCAAGTTGGGCCTCCATGGCCTGTAAGTGCTGATTCTGAATTACTCTGTGGGACTGTACCACCTCTGAAACAGAGGATTCCACTTTGCTGACACGATCCACCAGATTTGCTAGGATGGCTTCTGTGTCCACTACCGTTATTTTAATCACCTCCACCAATGCAGCTATTTGTTCAATTAGATTAGCTTGAAGCATTGGGCTGGATGTTTTGGGTGCACGGTCTCTGCTGGACGCCATCTTATGTCGTGGGAGCTCCGGTGTAGGCAGAGATTTAGAGATTGATTTTTTGCATTTTTGCACCCCTTGTACTTCAACAGAAGATGGCTCAGCCTGTAGCATACTTTTCTAGTCTTCTCCTCTGGTAAGTAGATTTGGTCAGACAATTGATATAACAAATGATGGAGTAGGATACATGAGGGGCAGCTAGAAGTTAAGAGACTAAGCTGCCATTCTTCTCCAGAGCTCACATGACCTCCCCCACTTTTGTCAATTTAAACAGGAAGTTATGGTCCAACTCAAAAGTTAATGTTACTAAAATAATAGACTTTATTGCCGTGGCTGAGTCTTGATTTTTTTTAATAATTCTGAACACTTCATCAAACAGTGGAGGATTACCTCGGGGGAGATCAAATGTAGTTAATACTTTTTTTTTACAGGTTCTCTTGTTGTAGGGAATTCTTTGTCAAGGATGTTTGGCAGACCAGCAATTCTCAAATATCCATATCTTAGGTGATTCTCTGTATTTTCCATTTCTTTAACGCGTTATAATTCTTTTTTTTTCAGTTCTGAGTACTGTTGCCTCTACCACCAGCCATGTGTTTTGCACATTTTCAGTTCTGTGGGATATTTTGATAGCCTTCTTGTCTCTCTCAAACTCTTTTTCTTCCATTTGCTGTTTCTCCTGTTTTAAAAAATCTAAATTTTTTGTTAGAGCATTGAATCTCCTGTCATATCATTCTTTCCAGTCCATGACCTTATCCAATGCTTGGTCTAAAGATTCCAGCAAGTATTCCTTCATGGCAGATGGTCCAAGAGTAAAACCAGTTTCTTGTGCCTCAGTGGGAGAGGATTGAGTTGTCGGTGCCTGTTCCAGGTTTGGGTGAGACTGCCATGAGGAAATATTGCTATCAGACTTCTGAAGCATAGTCTTACCCAATCCAGGTAACACATTTACATTCACATTTGGTTTAGCCACAGGAAAAACTGAAGGCATTGCCAATGGGGTGAATGGTGTGACAAGGCTACTGCAAATGCTGTCACTCTCCAGGCTAGAAGCTATAGGATGAAACCATTTTCCAATGGCATAAACATCAGTGAAATAAGCTTCTCAGACAGAGAAAATCTTTTCTGCTGGTCTGACATTGTGGCAATTGTATGAAACGGCCATAGAATATTGAATTTAACACCCCAAATCTATGAGGTGGCTCAGGTGCACAAACAGATGGTGCTCACAGATATGCTGTCTTTTCACCCCTATTTTAATATATGGGTGTTGTTGCCTTCCCATGTATGTTACTCCATTCATTCCCCACCATGATCAGCTCCATTGTGCCAAAATTCAGCAGGTGATTCTTCTTGTCACCTCTTTAATACACTCAACCTAAAGCATTTTATAAATGTTAATAAGCATTTACTGAATTGAGCACAGTGATATTCTAAGACTCAGCAACAGAAAATGCAAGAAACGAAATGGAATGTAGTGCACCAGTTGTACACTATGCATTAGAGGCCTGGTGCCAGATTCTCAGAGCAGGTCATTTGATGTGAGTCCCTGTTGCATCAGATCTTTGGTGATGCACCACCTGAGGAGGGATCGTAGGGGTGGGAGAGTTGCCATTTGTTTTTGATCGGAACTGAACTTGGTAGAGGTATCGATGAGGACCACCAGCTCCTTCGAATGTATCATGGGCAAGGGTGTGGGGTGAAGGATTCTTCTCATCTTCCATCCACCAGGAGATGAGAAAGTGTTCCTGTTGGAAGTACAGACTTCTTTGTCAACCTGACATTGGGATCCCCCAGATGGCTGATCCTGGGTGATTTCAATGTCTGGGTCGATGATGAACTCTCACAATTTGGTCAAGACTTCCTCAAGCTAATGGATTCACTGGGCTTCACACAGGTTATTTCCTCCTTGACCCATATTAGAGATCATTCGTTGGACTTGGTGTTCCTCCTAGGGATGGAGATATCCGACTTGGTGGTGGAACCAGTCAGGTGGTCTGAACATCTCACCATTGGGTTCAGTTTTGTGGCCCCCAAGTAGGCTGGCCCCTATGGAGATAGTCTGGCACCGCCCTTTGAGGGGTGTTTCTCTGGATGGCCTAATGGTGGTGCTGGACCTATCGGGTTTACCAAGTGAATGCATGGATCCTGGGGATCTGGTACTTGCCTATAACAAGGCAGTAGTGGCAGCCCTGGATTCCATTGCTCCTGTTCGTGTTCGTCCGCTCACTCTTCACCAAAGGTCTTCTTGGTTTGATGAGACCTTGAGGGAGTTGAGGAGAGTGGGACGAAGGCTAGAGAGGAGTTGGCGGAAGTTGGCCCTGGAGTGTGACAGACTTAGATTGATTGACCATTATGAGGTCTATCAATCAGCAATTACCAGTAAGAAGGCAGAATTCCTGTCCAAGGAAATTGATGCTGTGCAAAATCAACCAGCCCAGCTCTTCTGGACTGTGGACAGCTTATGCAATACAATCTGTCTCCAGCCCAGGAGTGCCTTTTCACAAGAACGGTGTGAGGAGTTTGCTCTATTTTTCACAGATAAGGTTGGCACAATCAGGTCGTGGGTCCATTTGACCCCCTTTAATGGGAGTTGCAGTGGTCAGCAGGAGATGTCGGGCACCCAGTTTGCCTGGTGTGACTTTTGCCTGCCCGCAATCAGTGACATTGTGATGGTCATCCAGTTATTGTGACAAACCAACTGTAGTTTGGATCAGGGGACCTACACGCCTCTTAGTAGGCTGTGTGGATAAAATTGGCCCGGTCCTTGCTGAGATAGTCTGCAGGTCCTTGGAGAGGGGGATCTTTCCGGATCCCCTGATGGAGGCCGTGGTTCGACCCCTTCCTAAAAATCCCTCCTTGGTCCCAGACTGCTTGGCAAACTACAGGCTTGTCTCTAACCTATTCTTTGTGGGTAAGGTTATTGAGAAGGTGGTTGCATTGCAGCTGGATGATCATTTGACCAGCCACAATGTCTATGATTCTCTCCAGTCTGCATTTAGGAAGAGACATATTACCGAGACAGCCCTTGTCCGGGTACTAAATGACCTCCTAATAGCGAGAGATCGAAGGACCCACTCCATCTTGGTCCTTTTAGATCTCTCTGAGGCATTTGAGACTGTAGACCATGGTGTGCTGTTGGAGTGCCTGCAGTTCACCTGTAGACTGTCTGGTACTGTCCTCGGGTGGTTTCAATCATTCCTTGAGGGTAGGACTCAGAGACTGGTGTCTGGAATTTTTTTCTCAGTACCACTCCCCCTATCCTGCGGGGTGCCACAGGGATCCATCTGGGAATCCATGTTGTTTGCAAGTGTATATGCTGTCATTGGAAGAGCTTATTAGGTGGTAAGGCTTGAGTTTTCACTGCTATGCAGATGATACTCAGTTATACATGTCGTTTGTGTCCGGTCAAGATGATGCTGTCTCAGTCTTTAACAACTGTCTTGCCGAGATCCAGGATTGGATGAATGTGAGCTGGCTACGGTTAAACATGGATAAAACTGAGGTGATAGTGGAACCAGTTCATTGGGAGGTAGGCTTGTTGGCAGGACTACCCTCCGGATTATGGCTTGGAGATGTTCAGCTAGCTGCCTCAGACTGGGTGCGGAACCTGAGCATTATTTCTGATGACTGTTTGACCCTTAAATCTCAGGTGTCAGCAGTTGTCAAAACCTCTTTTTACCAACTGGGGAATATCAACCAGGTGAAACATCTAGTTCTTCCAGATGATCTTCCAACATTGGTCCACGCCTTCACTACCTTCCGCCTTGATTACTTTAACACCCTTTACCTAGGGCTACTGGGGCTTGATATCTGCCGTCTGCAGCTGGTGCAGAACGCAGCAGCTAGGCTATTGATTGGTCCCTCTAGTTCCAGTCATATAACGCCTGTGTTCAGCGGACTGCACTGGCTGCCAGTACAGTGGCAGATCACCTTCAAGGTCGGTTTAATGACCTATAAGGCCCTACACGATCAGGGACCTGGTTACCTGCAAGATCTCCTTCACCCCTACTGTCCCTCCCACTCTCTCTGATCCACCAAAGAGGGATTGCTAGAGATTCCAAAGGTCAGTTTGAAGATATCTGGAGCCTGGTCATTTAGTTTTACAGTCCCGATCCTGTGGAGTTCTTTACCTCATCGGGTATGAGACTGCCTGACCATCCAGAGTTTTTAAGCTGCTCTTAAAACCTATTTATTTGGCCTAGCTTATTCTGATTATTAAGCCACTGGTCTACTTACTGAATTTTAAATTGGTGAATTTATTGATTATTGATATGTTTTATTTATTATATTGCACAAGCGCCTTGATTGTCAGAAAGGAGCTTTTTATAAATAAAGTTTGCTTTGCTTTACAAGGGGACTTGAGTCAAAAAATTGGGTTTTTCAATCAGTGTCCTTAGTGACTTCCTGCTAGACAACATTTCTTTGCTATAATGTGAATCAGAGTTGGGGCCTCTTGCATGCATCTTCCTAGCAGTTTGCAGCTACAATTTGATATAAGATGCCATAAAGCAAATGTAACTGCAGCAAACTACAGTAGATCAGTGTTTGAAGATATGGTGTAGTTGTGTCAAATAGTCTAGGCATGTCAGCTGCCCTGAAGTCTACGGCTGCACCTGAAACTATAATCCTCGCATCAATGTTTGAAAATCTGGCCATTGGATTCAGAAGTAAAATATGTAGTAAAGCACAACTGCACCTAAGGGATATGTATTTATTTGTTTGTTTTTTGTTTATTTATTGACAATTTCAGAGAATACCTTTGAGTGCAAGTGCTTGTTTACAAAGATTCCAAGTTAATAACAAAGATTACAAAGCAACATATCAAATAAAATAAGTGAGTTGCAGTGGAGTGAAGTAAAACAATTACAAATATAGTTTAACAAGTACAATACAATGCCTGTGATCAAGTGCATACAATTTTACACTAAGGCAGGTAGACAGAATCAGTGTACAACATGCATAGTAATGGTACATAGCCTCAGGCCAGAGTTTGACATGGCTCAAAGAGTATACAAAAAGTAACACTGTCAGATATTCTCTTATTCTGCAACCAAACAGTGCTGGATGCTAAACACAGAACTGGCACATGAAAGCAGGGATTCTCCTCTGGGTATGAGCCCCCAAATTGCTGGATTGTTGTCACACTTCATGAAACAAGTGAAAGATTTCAGGCACTTTGCAAGAATATGCTCATGAGTGACATGAGAAGTGGGAATGGTAAGAATGATGACACTGAATATCAGACTGTGCCTACTTATTAGTCCAAAAGTGTGCAAGAGTGACCTGACCCATTCTGAAAGTAAACAGTGACTGTACATGCAATTGCAAATGTTTAATGATTATAATACCTTCATCAATAAAAAATAATGCCTAAAAGGAGGTAGATAATGACAACTTTAGATGAGGCAAGTTGAAAAACAGGATGAAACATATGTACATGTCATAGCGGTAAGTAACAGAGAGTTGGGCCCAGATATTCAGACTGAGCCAGGCTGTGGCGCAAGCCTGGGTGCAGCGCAACTTGGCTGCACAGGGGTGTTGACAGGGTGATATTCAACGGAGTTGTGTCATGGCACAGCAGCATTGAATATCGCATCCTGGCCACCCACAGTGCACATGGTGCAGTGGCACTGCACCAGCACATGTGGCCAGAGTGGAGCAGTGGAATGCGCTAGCGCAAGTTCCGCTGTGCTAGGTGCAACAACCGCAATATTCAAAAGTGCACATGCAAATGGAGCCATAATGCATGCAAGGCGCATATGGGGCCATTTGCATGTAGGTGCGCCGATCCCCGGTGACTTGTGCCTGGCGCCCTGTCAGGCTGCAGCCATAGGGGACCGACGCCCCCTGCACAGTGCGGCAATGTGCCCCACTGCCCGATCACGGGCATATGTAGAATTAAATAATCATCCTATATCCCTGGTGGTCCAGTGGACCGCTTGCAGCCCGATCAAGGGCATATGTAGAAAATAAAAACGTCCTATATCCCTGGTGGTCCAGTGGGCCGCTCGCAGCCCAATCGCGGGTGTCAGTACAGAATAATGCCACACCACACCAACCCAATGTCAAAGCCAGAGCTGCTAGACATGTTTACTGTCTGCACAGTGTTCCAGGAGTCTCTAACTATGAGGACAAATCATCAAGGCAAACTGAAAGTACAGGCAGTCACTTCCCAGCTCACGCACACACTTGCAGACATGCATCCTCAGGATCCATTGGATCTGACAGTCAGATCCATCAGATCCATTGGATCTGACCATTCATCCAGCCACCCCCACTATCTCCACCCGCAACTCAGAGAAAGCACCCCTGCTTGTGCCCAGGTTAAAAACCTCCCTTGCCCAGAGATCTTTCCACTCTAGAGCCCCAACATGGTTTAATGCACTCCCAAACACAATCACTAGTGCACCCAAGTCACCCACTTCAAAACCACTCTTCACAACCACCTCTTCAATATCCGCTCCTGTAACTGCAATTAACATTTCACTCTCTCACCCTCTCTGATTCTAATTCCCCGACAAAGTCCAGTATGGATTGCAACCTACATCAAGAATTACCAAACCCATGAATAGGACTGACTACTCTGTTTAGATGCTTTCTCAAGCTAATGATGTCTTTCTGCTGTGATGATGTAAATATCATCATCCAAATATAGTAAATAAAGTCTGTACTTACTGTAAATACTGTTAATAATGTCTGTGACAAATGTCTGTAGCACATGCTCTATGTAACTGTTGTTATACCCTGTCTGTATTAACTTCTGTCTTACATGTGATGAGGTACCTTTGGAAATGAGCCTCTGGCTCAAAGGTTGTAAAATGATATATCAAATAAATAAAAATAAAAAAAAATACATCCATAGTAGGGATACAACAAACGTACAGTAGATCCAATCAAGGATTTCAACACTATTTGTTGATATCTGAAATCTGGGTTTGGGGGCACTATGTAGAACTATCTGACTGAATATGATAATATCCAAGCACCACTAGCCCAATGCTTCCCCATGTAAAGTGTACAGAACAGAGAAGTCAGGATTAAAGTGTATAAAGCAGGATTAGACATAAATAGCAGGTAAGATGTTTAAAAAAGCAAAAAACAGGAGACACCATAAACACCCAATCTAGAGTAAGGTTGTGAAATAGTTTCAAGGAAGAAAATCAGTCATGGAGTGAGGTAAGAAGATCAAGTAGGCTCTTCAGTATTACAGTAGGTAGGTAGGGGAAATGGGCAGACTAGGTGGACCAAGCGGTACTTATCTGCTATCAAACTCTATGTTTCTTAAGGGTAAACAAAACTAGCACAGACACTAAGCAAAAGAAATAAAGGATCATGGTAATGCTACAGTGCAATGGTTGTGGTGCAGCAGTCTTTAGGGAAACCTTCTGGAGAAAGAGATGCAGCCTCATATGTACCCACCTCTCTGGGTGGCAGGTACAGGTTGCTGTTCTCTGGGCTAACCTGGAGAGGGTATAGCAGACAAACAGCTCCACATAAAAAGTACCAAATCTACCACCACTCCCCCAGAGCATGCCTACACAGGAGCAGAGCGGATGGAGCATGGTGCACTCCAGGAGGATGGGGATAGGGAGTATGCTCCTTCACCTATACCACTGCATAGCACCTTCACCTTACTGGAAGAAAGGGGCAACCAGGAGCAGGTACCCATCACAGTAGAAAGGGATGAGGTAAGGGTTCTAAGAAGTGGGGACCACAAGACAGGAGGTAGAATTCCCCAGCCAAAGAGGAATCAGCTGCTTTTGGGAAACTCAGTTGTGAAAGGGATAGACTTGTGAGCAGGAGGGGGGAGATGGGGAGGTGAAGCGACTGAAGGGTGCCTCAGTTGTGAGATATGGAGAGCAGATCCTTCATATGACTAGGACAATGGGAGCTGAAAAGGAGCAACATATCATTGTCCATATTGGGACAAATGGTACAGCACAGGAAAAGGTAGGAATAGTGAAGGGAAATTTCAGAGAGTTGGAGAGAGGCCTCAATCAAGCAGCATTCATGGTGAACAGTGAGGAAGAGACAAGGACACACCAGGACATTTAATGAGCAATTGAAGGCATGGTTCATGGAGGAAGGTTTTGGATACAAAGCAGACTTGCAACCAACCTGGGAGGATCTGGGCCTCTTTGGGAGAGATGGGCTGTATTCTTCAAGGAAGCGGCTCATAGTCATTGATGGCTTGTTTAAATGCTACATGGATGAGCATTGAAACTAGATGGGGGAGCAGTGAAATCAAAGGAGGAAGAAATTGTTACCCCCTGAAATGGTAAACCAGATGGTAAGGGAGGAATGGAAGTGTTAGGTTGGAAAGACCATAGTGGAGAAAACTTTCCTAGAGCAGAGATGCAAAAAGACAGGGATGGGGAAAGAAGACAAACTCCAGCAAGTGCCAATACAGCTGCAAAATAATGATATTGTGGGCAGTGAGAAATGTGCAAACTAGCAATTTTTGAACTAACCACTAAGCCACCTAACTGCACATTCTAATTGTTGTGATACACTCACACTGACTAATACATATACACATATATGCATATATATTCCAGTATAACATAGCAGTACACTTTCTACACACATTTTTACACATTAAAAAGAGACATTGAGGCAATGTTTTTTTTTTCTTTCCAGGCTCCGAGCGACATCGGAAGGTGGGGGGTTGACACCAGACACCTCATTTAAACCAGAAATGGCATGCATAAGGCTGAAACTGATCTAGATAGTTGGGGATTGTAGACCAGCAACTTTTGCACTAACCACTAAGTCACTTAACTGCACTTTCTAATTGTTGTGATACACACACTGACTAATATATATACACATATATGCATACATATATTACTGCATAACATAGCAGTGCACTGTCTACACACATTTTTACACATTAAAAAAGATATTTAGGGACTGTTTTCTTCTTTTCAGGCTCCAAGGGACATCGGAGGGTGGGGTGTTGACACTAGACACCTCACTTAAACCAGCAATGACATGCATAAAGTTGAAACTGATTTAAATAGTGGGGGAATGTAGACTAGCAATTTTTACACTAACCACAGAGCCACTTAACTGCACTTTCTAATTGTTGTAATATTCACACACTGACTAATACATATACACATATATGCATATATATTCTAGTGTAACATAGCAGTGCACAGTCTACACACATTTTTACAGATTAAAAAAAAGATGCTGCGGGACCGTTTTCTTCTTTTCAGGCTCCGAGGGACATCACAGGATGGGGGTTTGACACTAGACACCTCATTTAAATCAGCAATGACACACATAAGGCTGAAACTGATCTAGATAGGATGGGAATGTGGAATAGCAATGTTTGCACTAACTACAGAGCCAGATAACTGCACTTTCTAATTGTTGTGATATACACACACAGACTAATACATATACACATATATCCATATACTGTATATTCTAATGTAACATAGCAGTGCACTGTCTACACACATTTTTACAGATTAAAAAAAGATGCTGCGGGACCGTTTTCTTCTTTTCAGGCTCCAAGGGATATCAGAGGGTGGGGGGTTGCCACTAAACACCACATTTAAATCAGCAATGACACACATAAGGCTGAAACTGATCTAGATAGCATGGGAATGTGGACTAGCAATGTTTGCACTAACCACAGAGCTACCTAACTGCACTTGCTAATTGTTGCATTACACACACACTGACTAATATGTATATAAATATATGCATAATTATTTCAGTATAACATAGTAGTGCACTGTCTACACACACACACTCACACACACACACACACACACATACAGAGCATTGCCACATACACACACACACACACACACACACACACTAACACACATACACTGCCTGATACAGAAACATAGAAGTTGATGGCAGATAAGGACCGCAAGGCCCATTCAGTCTGCCCATTTCTTCTACCTTATGAATGTGCCATAGGCCTTTACTTTGCCAATGGCCTATCTAGTCATACTCATCTGTATTGCTCCCTTATGCCTGTCCCATGCTTGTTTGAAGCCCTGCACTTTATTTATATCCACCCTTTCCTGAGGTAAACCGTTCCATGCATTCACCACCCTTTCTGTGAAAAAGAACTACTTCACATTACCCCTTCATCGGCCTCCCTCTAATCTCATGCTGTGTCCTCTTGTTCTGCTATTTTTCTTATATTGAAACATTTTAGACTCTTTCACCTTAAGATGTTTGAATGTTCCGATCATATCACCTCTCTCCCTCCTTTGCTCTAAGGTTTACATATTGAGCTTCGTTAATCTGTCCTCATATGTTTTCTTTTTTTTTTTTTTTATTCAGAAAGTTTTACAAATGTTCACAACAACACTTATTACAGTGTTACCAGAACATTGACACATATGTAATCACCCAACTTTCCCTCCCACCTGTCCCAACCCCCACCCACTGTTGGAGTGATCCCATTATCTTCAAAAACAAAACCTACTATTACAAATATATCATATCAAGGACATAACCAATAGACCAAACTGGAGAGCACGAGCCTTGGATGCAATCTAATGCAAATAAAGAGCATATAATTTGCCCCACTGTTTGTCAAACCCCCCTGGATTATTGCGTAAACTTGCAATCATTTTCTCTGTCCTAAGACAAAAGGACATCTCATGTAACCACTCTACATATGAAATAGTGGTTTGATCCAACCAGTGCTTAAGAACTAATTTTTTAACCGCCATTGATATAAGGGAGATATGAAACTTCCTTTCTCTGACCATAATTGAGGATAGATCCCCCAATATGCATATCTTCAGAGTAAAACAATGCCCTAATCCTAATAAAGGATCCATTTGGGATTGGATTTTTGTCCATAATAGTGCAACTTTCTCACAGGTCCAGAAAATGTGCAACATTGTCCCCTCACTTTGACCACATCTAACACATGTGGAAGATTGCCCCCGTCCCATTTTGGCTAGCTTACGTGGAGTAAAATACATATTATTTAACACTTGAAATTGAGTGACCCTAAGCCTATCTTGTGTAATATACCTTTGCATATCTTTCCAAATCTCCAACCAGATGACTCCATGATTAGGGATAAGCAAATCCCAGACTGTGGAGGCTGACAATGCATCAGGATGGAACGTATCCAGGAGGCTACTATATATTAATGAGATGCCATGCGGTCGGCCTGCTAAAGCGACAATCTGCTCTGTCAAGTCACTTAATCTAGAGGGAACGTACGCTTCCCCAAATCTCTGTTGGAGAAAATGGCGTAGTTGATAAATCTTAAAACTAAACTTGGTATGAGTATGAAGCTTATTTAATATAGCAGTGTGTGACAGAATACCACTAACTTGATAAAAATCAATTACTCTCAGGCCCTGCAATTGGGGTATCCAATTCTTCGTAATCATGGAATCCCCCACCCTGATATTGGGGTTGTCTTCAATTTCCTGTGCTATGTCTTCATTTGGGGAGATATGCAAGCAGGCGCACACCTGGGCAAAAGTTTTAATAGATGCACCAATCACTGACTGTTTTATCACATCTGGGAGTGCCTGGTGGGGCACAAACAATGAAGCTAACGGGGATATCCGAGAGCCAGCAAAAATTTCCCTCTCAATTTGTATCTAGATGGGGCTGTGCATGTCTCTTAGATTATTAGAAGTTAAGGACATCCATCTCCCTATTTTGTAAAAGTGACTAGCCCAGTGATAATATAACAGATTGGACAGCTTAAGTCCCCACTTTCCTTAGGTAAAGTGAGCTTATTATATGCCCTTCTAGGACTCTTATTTAACCATAAAAACTCTGATATGATAGCGTGCAACTTTTGGAAGAAAGAGACAGGCAACCAAATGTTACTCATGTTTAACTGAAAAAATATCCTGGGAAGCACATTCATTTTAATAATATTAATCCTCCCCCATAATGAAATAGGCAAGGATTTCCACCTGAGGAGATCATGCTGAAGGTTCTGGATCAGATCCTCCATGTTTAATTTTTTGTATTGCACCGGATATGGTGTCAAATGAATCCCCAGATATTTCATCGATATTGGGGACCATTTCATACCAAATTTGTGAAATTCTTGTCTAAATGTATGAGGATTAAGGGGAAGAATTTTGGTTTTACTACAGTTCAAACTATAATTAGAGAACTTGCTAAACTCCTTTATGATTACTAACACCGCCTCCAAAGAGGCTACCGGGTTAGCCAGGAGCAGGAGGATATCATCTGCATATACCTATACTTTGAGATTACTTGCACCCACAGAAACCCCTTGTACCTTGATTGAGGCTTTAACTCTCCTTATCAAAGGCTCTAAGTACAAATTGAAGAGTAATGGGGAAAGAGGACAACCCTGCCTAGTACACGAGTACAAGGAGAAGCCAGCAGAAAATACTTTATTACAAAAAACCTTGGCAGTGGGATTTGAATAAATCTTCTGAATCCATGTGATAAATTCTTTGGGAATATTCATATGTTTCAGTGTTGACCACAAAAAGCACCAATCCACCCTATCTAAAGCTTTTTCAGCATCTAAAGATATTAATGCTATGGGACTTAGGGTGGATTGAGCTGCCTGAAATATATGATTTAATTTGCGAAAGTGGTCAGACGCTGACCTTCCTGGAACAAACCCCACCTGTTCCGGACTGAGTAAGGGATACCATACTTTCTGTACCTGATTAGCAAGAATTTTGGTAAGAATTTTTAAGTCGCAATTCAACAAAGAGATCGGCTGATAACTAGAGGAACATTCTGCTGGTTTACCAGGTTTCAGAAGCAAAACAATCGTCGCCTCTAAAATAGATGGGTCCAAGACCTCGCTAGAGAGAATGTACTGATAGAACTTGAGCGGTGAAGGGGCTAACTCTTTCTCAAATACTTTGAAAAAATTAGAAGGAAAACCATCCGGACCAGGGGTTTTGTCTAGGGCTAAAGCTATGATGCCTGTGTTATTTCTGTCAAGGTGATAGGGGTTGTTAACACTTCCTGATCTCCCTCCTGCAACTGGGGAAGCCAGGACCCTGCCAGATATGCCTCGGTATCCTCTTTAATTGGAGGTTTAGGCCGGCGGCTGTATAGATGCGCATAAAATCTTCCAAACACTGAAAATATTTCCCTGGGAAGGGTTTTCAAGGTGCCATCTTCACCCTGAATTGCTTGAATAGTTCTTGAATTTTCTAATTGCTTCAGACGCAATGCAAGAAGTTTTCCTTCTTTTTCCCCCTGATCAATGTATGTTGCTTTCGTTCTAAGAATAGCAAACTCAGCCTTCTCTCTGAGAAGATCTGAGTATGCATTTCTCCCCAAGGCCAAAAGATCCGCCATTACCCCTTGCGGAGAAGTGGACGCTGGGTTTTGCTCCAATGCTCTAATCTGCCCTAACAACTTCCTTGTTTACTCATCCCTGACCCTCTTTTGATTTGTTGCCAGCCGAATGAATTCACCTCTTATATAGCACTTCAGTGCACACCAGACCTGGTCCATGCTAGGGATGGTATCAACATTGTTTTCACTGAATTGCTCAGAGTGCGAATTTTATTAACTATAAACTTATCCTTCAACAATTGTGTGTTTAGTTTCCATCGAGAATCTTTCTGCTGTTCTATTGTAGGAGAAATATGCAGCCATACCACCGCGTGGTCAGATATCACTATCGGCTCCATCTCTGCCCTGGTAATCCCTGATAACAAAACTGAGCTTATCAAGAAAAAATCAAGCCTAGAGGCCATTTGATGCACCTGTGAATGAAATGAGAAGGCCTTAGCAGACGGGTTCAGGATCCTCCAAGGATCACACAGTCCCAGGAGGGCCATCATCTCATTTAAAGCTTTCTGGGCCGGAGTCACAGCTCTAAGGGGTGAGCTGGATTTATCCAGCAAGTGGGATTGGACCAAATTCCAGTCTCCTCCCAGTATAATGGGGTTTGGGAGAAAGGAAACCAGCTTATCTTCCAGACCAATAAGGAAATCTGGATCACCCCCTACCGGTCCATAAATACTACCCAAAATTAACGGTTTCCTTGCTAGTAAACCACTAACAAAGATAAATTTGCCCTGTGGATCCTGTATAATATTCTCTGGTTGAAATGGAATTGTATTCATAATGAGTATCGCTACCTCTCCTCTAGACGAGGAATCTCCAGCAACAAAAACCTGCTGTATTCCCTGCCCTTTAAACTTGTTCACTTCAGAAGCCAAAAGATGCATCTCCTGCAAAAAAACCATATTAGCACACAACAGAGCTGTATGTTTAAGTATGGCAACCCTTTTGGCATGCTCCCGTGCTCCCCTGACATTCCATGACACTATCTTAAGTATAGTATCTGCCATGTAGCCTGATTATTTGTCTAAACCTACTATTATTACTCCCTTCCACCATGATCGCTCCAACCCCACCCCACCCCTTCTTCACCAAATATCTAATACCACCTGAATACCCCCCCTTATTGAAACTACCCCCCATTCCTACCCAGCAAACTATATACAGAAGCTCTCCTTCAAAACTGGAGAGTAACCACCCTCCAAACCTCTTTGGAAACCATATTTGTATCTGAAATCCAAATAATTGCCACCCTTTTACTAGCAGCCCCACTAACTAGTCCTTTCTTATTTGGCCCCAATAAACCAAAGAGGTAGCCCTCCCAAATTTCCAGGTTGTGATCCAATGACTCCACAGCATCATGGTGCCATCCCCCTGCCCATCCTGAAATCAGTCATTAAACACATAAAGCAATAATCTCCTGTTATCTCCGAATAGGATAGTCCTGAAACCGCCCATCTCCCTCACAAATGTACGAGTCCTTTTTTAAACCAATTAACAAAATTCCTCCCTTAACTTAATTCTGAGCGTGTTCCCTGAATTGTCTTATTATTTTATAAGAAAACCCACAAAGTCGGAACACGCTTTAAATTATATGCTGCAATGCGCTTGGGAGCTTGTTTCTCCTGGGAAACCTTAACTGCGCACTGTGCATCTCCCATATGTTCCCCGGGAACCTTTCCCTCCTATTCCATTCCCAGTCCGGATGTGTGGCCCCCCGTGCAAACACGCCGAGACCTACAGGCCCGAGCATCGCCAGCAACATGGGTTCCCTCCACCTCCACAGCATGGGACAGATCCCCATCCAGCCTCGCCCCCCCACAGAGAAGGCAATCACCACGGAAACATGAAACCACAGGTCAGTACAATCTCACATCTCAATAACTAAAACTCCAAGGATCTATTAATTAACAGAATAATGTCCAACAGAAGTCCACTTCATAAGTCCACCATAATTTCTGCTGCATCAACCCTTCTTAAATAACTAGGGGAGTTTGTTGGCCAAATCCTCCAGCGCTTTCTCTGGATTCTTATATGTGACCCAATTGTCTTATTATCTTAATAAGCAAGCGTGAGGGGTACTGCATTTTAAAGTGGATATCTGCAGTAATTAGTTTTTTCACAATAGGGTGATATGCAGCACGCTTTCGCCTTATCTCATAAGGCAGACCCTATGAGATTCAAATTTTCACTCCCTCCCATAAGATCTCTTGAGCTTCTCTTGATTTATTTAAGACATGCTGCTTCTCCACAAAACTGAGAAATATTATTATCAAAGGTCTGGGGGGGGGCTTCCTGTGGAGGTCGGGGCCGCAAAGCTTGATGTGCTCTCTCTATCTGATATGTAGCTCCCATTGGAGAAGAGTCCGCAATTTTATAGAGGAACTTCTGCATGAAGGTCTGAATATTTTGCCCCTCCTCTGCTTCTGGCAAGCTGATTATCAGGATATTATTCCTGTGGCTCCTTCCCTCCAAATCTTCTGTTTTTAACTGTAACTTCTGTATCTGTTGTTTCAAAGCCACCACCTCTGGATCCAGTTTCTCTCTCCACCTCTCTGTGGAAGCTATACGGGCCTCAGAATTGGTGACCCTCTGGGACAGATCCATCATATCACCCCTCAGGGACTTTAATTCAGTGGCAATCTAGCCCAGCATCTCTTTCAAGGGCTGTAACTCTTGCAGAAAATGATCCTCTGTCAGAGGGACTGATGCAGTAGATTGTGTAGCCTTTTTATCCGCGGCACTGCTTTGGGCCTTAGGCTTCTTAGGGTTCTTTTCTGGTGATGTAGGGGGAGTATGGCGAATTGCTGCAGATCGCATTTCTGACTCCATCCCACGACAATGATAGCAATCGCCACTTAAATATGGTACTCACGCACAGCCTTTGCAATCTACTATGAATGTAGATGGTCAATACTTTAGAAATAGCTGAAAATGGGATCAAACTGTAAAATATAAGCAGGAGCTCAGCACCACCGCTGCTACTCAGAGCACTTGCATCACGTGACCCCCTCCCTCAAATGTTTTCTGATGTAGTCCCTTCACCATTTGGGTTGCCCTTCTCTGGACTGCCTCCATTTTGTTAATGTCCTTGTGCAGGTGCAGCCTCCAGTACTGCACACAGTGCTCCAGATGGGGCCTAACCAGTGTCTTGTAAAGAGGGATTATTACCTCCCTCTTGCGACTTGCAATACCCCTGCTAATACACTACAACATCCCTCTAGCCTTATCTACTGCTTTAGTGTTCTACTTGAATGATTTTAGGTCATCTGTTATAATGATGCCCAAGTCTCTTTCTTCCCTTGTGATTACAAGCAACTACCCTCCCAACCTACAGGTGGCTTCAGGGTTTCTCTTCCCTATGTGCATGACCTTGCACTTCTTTGCATTAAACCCCAGTTGCCACTCTTCCCACCATCTTGCCAGTTTAAGCAGATCTCTTCTCATTCTGTCCACCACATCTGGATCATCTACTCTGTTGCAGATCTTGGTGTCATCTGCAAACAGACAAACCTTACCCTCCAGTCCATCTGCAATGTCACTGATGAAGACATTGAAGAGGACTGGCCCCAGGACTGATCCCTGATGTACCCCACTTATGACTTGCATCTCTTCTGACTGTATACCATTTACAGCCACTCTCTGTTTTCTGCCTGCCAACCAGTTTCCCATCCAGTTGACCAACTTCTGACCCACCCCAAGCCTACCCAGTTTATTAATCAATCTTCTATGTGGAACAGTAGTTAAAGCTTTGCTGAAGTCAAGGCAGACCACATCAACTGCACCCACTTGGTCCACCACTCTGGTGACCCAGCCGAAGAAATCTATGAGATTAGTTTGACAGGACCATCCTGTTGTAAACCTATGCAGTCTTGAATCCTGTGCTCCTATGGATTCCAGGTGTTGCACTATCCTTTCCTTAATGAGTGCCTGCATAATCTTGCCCACTACTGAGGTAAGACTGAATGGTCTGTAGTTATCTGCCTCCTCCTTGCTACCACTGTTGTGTAGTGGGATCACATGAGCCCTTCTCCAGTCTTCTGGGACTTCTCCTGTGCTCAGAGACTCACTAAACAGTTCTGATAATGACTCTGATAGTTCTACCATTAGCTCCTTTAGTACTCTGGGATGTATGCCATCAGGTCCTTTTGCCTTGTCCACCCTGAGCTTAGTGAGCTCTTGTGGGACCCTTTCTTTTGTGAAGGGGCTTGTGCATACCTCCCTCCCCCCCTGAGTCCATGGTGCTGAGCTGTGGGCCCTGCCTTACCTTCTCATCAGTAAATACTGAGCAGAAGTATCTATTTAGGATAGATGCTTTTCTTTGGTCCTCCTCCACACACTCCCCCTTATCCCCTTTTTTCTTTTTTTTTTTTTGAGGGTTCTGATTGAAATATATAAAAGAGAAAAATCATCCATGCTAAAATGCATGCCATGCTAGAAAGCAGTCAGATATAGCCCTCTTATTCCATCATCATGTCCCTGCTAACTAGCTTGGTGTCCATGATTCCATCATCAACCCCAACTATAGATTAATTCTAATGACTATTCTGAATTAAATCTCTAGTTATTTAATGCCATTATGCATTTGGAGACATAGTGAACCCCAGATCTTCTCAAAAGTGGATATGTCCTCAGATCTCAGATAATGTATTCTTTCTAACTACATTATATCTATTAGGAAATTCAGACAAGCGTCAAACATGGGGTGGGGGGGCTGCATTCTTCCATTTCAGAAGGATACTTTTTGTGGCCAAAATTACAGCAATAGAAAAGAAAATTTGCTGATGCTGTGTAAGTACTGATACCTGATTGGACAGAGCCAGCAAACCTAACATTTGATCCAAGTTGATATTTACCTTCAGAGCCATATTTATAAATTAAAATAATTTAAACCAAAAATTAAAAAGATATGGGCATGCATATAGCATATGTGCCAGTGTACCTGAAGTGCTGGCACATCTGGGACAGATTGGAGAAATTGAGTTATTCATTTTATACAGCTTATATGGTGTAAAATATGTCCTACTTAAGGTGTTAAAGTGGATTTGCTGTAATGTAGATGATTTTGTATTTATCATAGGAAAGGCAAGGATCATATCTCACAGATCAACTGAAATGGTTATTCCCAAGTATTTTACCCATTTTTCTTTTAATTTTATTATATCAGAATCCTGTGGTGTGTTATTATTTGTACTACCATATAATTTTGTTATCAATTTTTTACACGGACTAGCTTCCAATGTGTCAAAGAACACAGTGGATCCTAATGGATCACTTTTATTATACTTTTTAATGAAACTTTTTATTTGTAAATATTTAAAGTAATGAGAAAATGGAATATTAAATTGTTCCTGAATATCGTCAAAAGGCATGAGCAAACCATTACTACTAATCTGAAGAAACTCAGAAATGCCACTTTCCAACCAAAGTCTAATGGTTCCATCATTTATTGATGGGGGAAAATAAAAATGATTATGTATCGGTGAATACTTAGTAATGGGAATTTTTAAACCAAATATTTATGCAAATTTAGCCAGCACCTTATAGTTGCTTGTGTGACCGGGTTAACTACTTTGTGATTTGACTTATTGGTATACTACCCTGAGAACAGGCACTGTCTTAATAGGCAGTCCTCATGCATCTCTTTTTCAAGATTAACAGAAACAGGCTGAACACTATCATTCCTCAACCAGTACCAAATTTCCTGAATCTGAGCTACATAATAATATAGTTTGAAATCTGGTAGTGCTAAGCCCCCCTTTTTTCTTAGGAAGGGTGAGTTTATGATAAGATATTCTTGGTTTCTTTTTATTCCAGATATAGTTAATAATAATCTTTTTAAGACAGTCACAAAAAGAATCTGGTATCATTATAGGTATTACCTGAAAATTATAAAGCAATTTAGGAAGGATTTTCATTTTTATGACATGTATCCTACATATTAATGTTAATGGGAGAAGCATCCAGTTATCAAGGTCTTTCTTAATCACACCTATTATATGCTTGGAATTTGCCTGCTAAAGTTGATCATAGCTACTAGTCAGATTAATGCCTAGATATTTTATACAATCTGTTACTTGCCCCACCCCTATTTTAGGGATAGATAGATTATAATCAGCATTCAGTTTCATTAGCAAGGTTTTCTGACAATGTATTTTATAACCTGACCCTTTACCATATTCCTGAGCCAATTTGATGACTTTCTTTATAGAGGTTGGGGGATTGGTTAGATACAATAGCACATCATCAGCATACAAGCTGATCTTATGTACAGAATTTTTAATTTGTATGCTGGAAATTTTCTGTTTTTTCCTAATTATCATTTCAAAATGCTCCATCACCAGGGCAAAAAGGAGAGGCAAGAGGGGACACCCCTGTCTTATACCTCTGTACAGCTGAATTTTATCTGAATACAAATTATTTATTCTAATAACTGCTTCTGGAGCTGAATATAGTAGTCTAATCCAATTAATGAAATACTTACCAAAATTCATTTTTTTCCAGAAGAACAAATAGAAAGGACCACTCAGTACGATCAAATGCCTTTTCAGCATCAATTGCAAGAAATACAGCATCTGGATGTTTATTATTGGCTAAAATATTGATTGTTCTTCTGAGATTGTCACTAATGTTTCTCTCTTTCAGAAATCTATTTTGATCAGGTGTGATGAGATCTGGTAGTGTCCCCCTCTAGCCTCAGTGCAAGTAACTTAGTAAAAATGTTATGATTGGTATTGAGTAAAGACATTGGTCTATATGAGTTGTATAAATCAGGATCCTTACCCTGCTTTTGAAATAATAAAATTATGGCTTGTTTAAAGGAAATTGGCAGATTCCAAGTATCAGCAAAAGAGTTAAATAGCTTACTCAAAATAGGAACCAAATAATCCTTAAACCTCTTATAAAAATCAATTTGGAATCCATCCAGTCCTGGTGACTTGCCAGCAGGCAAGGCATCAATTGCTCTATTAATTTCAACAGGCAGAATAGGCCTATTCAAGGCATCTTTGACAGAATTACCCAGTTGATTTAGCTGTAAATTATTCAAAAATTCCTCTAAACCCCTCTTGTCCCCAACACTTTCTGATAAGTATAAATTCTGATAAAAATCATAAAAAAAAATCACAAATTTGTGGCAGTTCCATATAAAGGAAACCGTTTACATCTTTAATTTGATTTATACCCTTATTTTCTTGATATTTTTTTTAACTACCAGATCTTCAATTGGAGTGGCTCAGCTGAATGTATATAATAGTTAGACCCAATTCTTAATATGTGTTTTTCTGCTTTATCTGTCAAAAGCTTATTTAGTGCAGTTCTCTTCTTTTGCCAACATGTTATATATATTTGTATCCTGATTCAATAAATATAGCTGTTCCAGTGTGACAATATCATTTTGTAACTGTATTTCCTGTTTAGACCACCCTTTTCTCCTCCTATTTGCCATTTGTTGAAAAATAGACCTGATCCACAATTTAAAGGAGTCCCAAAGTGCAGTTATGCTAACGTCTGATGCCTCATTCAGTGAAACAAATAGCTTCATCTCCTTGAAAAAAGAAGCATTGTTTCCATTTTCTTTTTAATAAAGTAATATCCATTCACCAATACAATTTAATAGAATTACTAGCTGAAATTTGTAAATCCATTATACATAGAGAATGATCAGATATAATTATGCCTGGGTAATCTATATTTCCTATAGCATACATCGATGATCTGAAATTGAAAAAACAAAATCAATTCTAGAAAAAGCTTGATGATATGCTGAAAAGAAATACATTTTTTTAACTTCTTGAATAGACTCAGACCATGGATAAACAAGCCTCAGGTCCCTCATAAAGTTCTTAATTATTTTAGCTGAGGATCCAAATTCTGAATAAGCAGCAGATGTTCTATCTTGCGTTCTCAAAGTCAAATTAAAATCCCCACCAATCACATATGGGGAGCCACACATCGTTAGCTGCAAAAAATAATCAGAAAAAAAATTTGGAGAATTAGTATTAGGCCCATATATAGAAGAGAAGGTATATTGTTCACCTGACACTGCAATGTCCGATATAAGATAACAAACTGTTAAGTTCTTAATAGTTTTATTTATCCTAACACCAGGTAGATACCTCTTGTTAAAAAAATCACCACCCCACGTGACACCTGGTTAAATCCTGAGAAGGCCCCTAGTCCCCAATGTGTTTGGAACCACCAAAAATCACCCTGTTGAAAATGGGTTTCTTGCATAAAAATGCAATTTATACCATTGGTTTCCAAATACCTTAATATTTTAGTTGTCTTGACTTTATTTCTGAGACCCTTAACATTCCACGTTGCTATCCTGATCTTACCCTGCTTTTATTGGGTTGTGCAAAAGGAAAAAAAAAACTCCACTGATATTTCCCCCTTTCCATTGTTGGTGTGTAATCCTGGACCACTAGCTAAAAAACTAAGCCAAATTTGTAATAAGAATAACCCATCCCACCCACCACCTATATTTTTACTCAGAATCCAGTTAAAAGTTAAACAAAACACCCTCTCCCACACATTCGCAGAGTCATTCTTTACCATTGGCTCCTATGCTTAGACTCACTGCAGAAGATCTATTAATTAATTATTAAATCAGAACAGCTGCCCCAAAACATAATAATAATAATAAACAATAATTTCATTTGATATCCAATTCTTCATTTTGCCCCAGTCTTTGTCTCTCCCCCCCATCGTTTCCTCAATACATGCAATCAATGCATTATACTTTCACCATTAAATGACCCAAATTATGAAAATTGGCTAAAATGGCTGTTGCTGAGAATGCAAGGGATTATTTATAGCAATATTTCCATAATTCTCCTCAAATGCTTCCATAGCTTCATCTGCATTATCAAAGATCATAAGTTTCCCCTTTACCAAAAAGTGGATTTTTGCAGGATAAAACATCGCAAATCTGATGCCTGTTTCATATAATTTATTTTTGACCAGGTTAAAGAGCTTTCTTCTGTTTCCTGTTTCTACAGAGAAATCCAGATAAATATGTAGAGACATGTCCTGGTATTTCAAGCCTTTTTCGACCCAAGCTTTTTGTAGTATAGACTCCCTATCTTGATATCTGAAGGGTTTGATAATTACAGGTCTTGGGTAGTTATTCCCTCCATGTCTACCCCCAGTTCTGTGATCCTGTCCAGGACAATTTCTTGTTCAGGATAGAAACTACCCATTGTTGTTGTTACTATTTTTTTTAAAAGCTCAGGGAATTTTCTACACCTTCCAGACCCTCGGGGAGCCCACAGATTCTTCAATTTACCTGCCGGGACTGGTCTTCCATTTCGGCCAGCCTCTGTTGAAAGCCCTGAATTTTTTTTCCTGTTGTGTCTGAATTTTTGTTAGAGTCAAAGAACCATCTTCTAGCCTTGATGTTCTATTTTCCATATCATCTGTTCTAACTGCTAGAATTTGCAATTGATTCATTAAGGAATTTATTGAGTTAGACAGACCCTTGACTGACTCCTTCACCTCTCCCAGTGCATCCTTCATTTCAGCCTGAAATGTAGTAAAGGCCTGCAGTATGTCCCCTTGTAGCCCCCCATCACTTTTTCTTTGATATTGGGGGCCAGGTATTAGCTGCACATCTGAGGCAAGGACATATTTAGCTATTGATTTCCTCCTTTGCAGCTAGGTTATCCCCACACCCTCCAGCTCTCCATTATCGGTAACCTCACCCCCATCCACTTCTGACACTGGCGTTATGTTATTAATTTCCCCAGCTTGGGGTTCCATATTCACTATAGGAACAGTTGCCATGTCTGTTGCAATATAAGCCTCCGGTAAATGAGCTGCATTTCTCCTTGGCAGCATTGAGGTTTTGCAAGCTTGCCTGTCTTTCCATTTAAAAAATTAGAAAACTTTACCTAAGTCTTTCATTTTTGACAGGGGTGATATCAGGTTTTGGGTAAACTCCTCGGAGGGCAATGTCGGGGATTACCTGTGCCCATAACAGTAGCTCCGATGAATACTGTGGAGGGCTTACAGCAGCATTGTGCCTCAGCTTCTTCCATTTATTCAGATGTAGTTTTCCACATTCTTTTGTGCTCCACTTGTTTTTAGACATACCAGGAATGCGAGCCGAGAAAAATAAAGACAGGAGTTAAGTTTTAACAAAATGGACAACCAAAGGGATTCATGAAGAGACAATAAAAAGCTTTCTTTTCAAAGGTAAAGCACAGGGATGCAGGTAAGATTTCAAATTCATGCCATTTAGACCATCCTGCTGCAGCTGAGTCTGGCATCTTGCTCAGCTCCTGTTCTCAGTCGGTACTAATGTCACCCCTTATCCCCTTTGATCTTAGCAATACCTCTTCTGGACTTTCTCCTTTCACTAATGTATCCACAGAAAGTTTTGTCCCATTCTTTTACTGTCCATGCTAGTGTTTCCTTGGTTTGTGCCTTTGCCTGCCTTACTGCCTTCCCTGCTTCCCTTAGGGAAGTTTGGTATGCTTCCCTATCTTCATCCTGCAGCATTCTTTTATATTTCCTAAAGGCCAGCCTTTTGGCCTGATCTTTTCTGCTACATTTTTTGAGAACCAAAGTGGTTTCCTCCTTCTTTTGCTCTTGCTTTTCTCCCTAACATAATGGGATGTTGCTTCAAGTATTGCATCCTTAATGCTTGCCCACTTTGCCTGTACCCCCTCACCTGTATTTCTTCTTGCCAGGGCTATCTTAACTCTTTTGACCATCTTATAAAATTCAGCTCCTCCGAAGTCCCATATGTTTGCCTTGGAATGGGATGATTTTGTTCTAGTGGCCAAATTAAACCATGCCATGTGATGGTCATTGGTCCCCAGGTGACCTTCTACTTGAAAATCTGTGGTCCTTTCCCCATTAGTCAGTACTAGATCTAGGATAGCCTTGTCTCTTGTGGGTTGTTGTACCAGTTGTTTGAGGCCCTCCCCCTGCATGGAATTCACTATGTGTCTAGTTCTGGTGGATGTTCCTGCTGGTATTGACCAATCTGTATCTGGCATGTTGAAGTTTCCCATTATCAGAACCTCCCCTTTAGCTGTTATGTTTTGCATATCTCCTAACAGTAATGTATCTATATACTCCCCCTGGTCTATATCCTCCCCCTGGTCTGGAGGCTTGTAGACAACCCCAGTTCCTATTGCTGTCCCATTTCCTGTTCCCAGGGTGACCCACATTTCTTCTGGCTCTTTATGTGTATTCTGAATTTCTGTAGCTTTGATATTTTCATTGACACAAAGGGACACTCCCCTCCTCCTTTTTGCACCTTGGTCACTTCAGAACAGTACATAGCTGGGTACTGAAGTCTCCCAAGTGTGGTTACTGGTGAACCATGGCTCGGTTAATGGCTACTATGTCCAGTTTAGCCTCTGTCATTGCTACCTTCAGGTCTGAAATCTTGTTTCCCAGACTGAAGGCATTTGTGTACATGATGTTCCATTGGCCAGATTTCAGTGTGTTAGTTGTTGGGCAAGGTCCGGCATTTCCCCTGGTGTTGTATGGGGAGCTGGACCTTTTTCATTACCTTGTGATGCAAATGATACAAATGTGCTGAACTCCTGTTTGATCACTAGATGAAGCATTTATTTTATGGCATTTTATGGCATTTATTTACTTATACCTCTAACCCTAACTTTTACTGCATTTAGGATAAGCACTGTGTTTTACACTAACTCATTGTACTGATCTATGGCATGACTGGGTTACTAAGGTAGTGGACCAGGGAGGTGCAGTAGATGTGGCCTATCTGGATTCAGAAAGGCCTTTGACACTGTGCCCCATAAAATGCTGATTAACAAACTGTGCAGCCACAGAGTGGATCTTAAAATAGTTCTGTGGTTGGAGAACTGACTGAATGGCAGGAGTCAGAGGTTTTTGATAAACAAGGAGTACTCTAGAGGGAGAGGTGATGAGCAGGGTGCTGCAGGGGTCAGTCTTGGGGCCGGTCCTCTTCAATGTCTTTATTGGGGACATTGCAGAGGAACTGGAGGGGAAGGTATGCCTCTATGCAGATGATACAAATGTATGCAATAGGGTGGACATGCCAGGGGGTGTTGAAAGAATGAGGGAAGACCTTAAAAAACTGGCAAAATTGTCTGAAGAATGGCAGCTGGGATTCAATGCAAAGAAGTGCAGGATCATGCACATAGGGCATAAGAACCAAGGGGCAAAGTACAAACTAGGTTGGGAGGTACTGATGGTCATGAAGCAGGAGAGGGACTGTGGAGTTATCATTTTGGAAGACCTAAGAGAAACTAGGCAGTGTGATAAGGCAGCTGGAAAGGTTAGCCAGACGCTTGGATGTATAGGGATGGGTATCACAAGTAGAAAGAGGGAGGTCATCTTACCCTTGTATAAGACACTCATGTGACTGCACCTGGAATACTGCATCCAGTTCTGGAGGCTCCATCTAAGAAATAAAATAGGCAGGGTGGGGGTGATGCAGTGGAGGGCAACTAAAATGGTGCAGGGCCTGTGGGATAAGACCTAGGGGGAAAGACTAAAGGAGTTAAATATGTATTCCCTGGAGAAAAGGAGGAAGTGGGAGACATGATTGAGACATACAAATAGATCACTGGTATAAACAGAGTACAGGAAGGAAGCATCTTCCAAATTAAGAGATGCTCCAATTCAAGGAGGCACAAAATGAAGTCAGGAGGGGAGGATCAGGGGAAACGTTAGAAAATATTTTTTCATGGAGAGGGTGGTGGACACCTGGACTAGCCCACCAGATGGGGTGGTAGGGGATAAAATCATCACAGAATTTAAGAAAGAATGGGATAGATACAAGGGTATTCTTGAGTCGGGGGGGCTTCAGAGTTCAGTTTGGGCATGGGTTCTCACACTAGATAAGGATTAATAGGGCAGACTGGGTGGGCCAAGTTGTCCTTATCTGCCATCAGCTTCTGTGTATCTATGTATGTAACTGTGATAACCATCAGCACTAGAACGAAGTGACACACACACACACACGCATGCACACACGTGTGCACACACACACACATATGCACTGCTTCATGTTCTGAACTGTGCACTGCTAACATATACAGTAGCATTACAGCCATTTGAAAGCTGGCTAAGAAAAGGTTAATGTACCAGGAAAGGGTTAACAGATTGACACACAACACACACACACACACACACACACACACACACACACTGTTACAGATCTCCTAAACTGATAACAACACTGTTTTACTCCCAGGCTCAGGAAAACACAGCTGATAGGAATGCGTTTTATCTGGACATCCCTTATAACTGAAATGCCACATGAAAGGGAGAGAGACAGAGAGGGAGGGAGCAGGCATTGTTTTTCTTTTTCTTTTCCAAGTAGTGCAGTTACACTGAGTGCATCCACTGACTGTAATTTGAGCTGGCATCAGTATGCTTCATGTAGAAGAGATTTATGAATGAATCAGTTTCAGTTTCTCTCTCTCTCTCTCTCTCCAAAATAGTGTGGAACAGGGACACCCCAAAGCCAAACTGCTTCAGTGGAGTAATTGTAATCCAACCTTAATTTTGTGATGTTTGTTTGGATTCTGATGAGCTCCATTTTTCCTACTGTGATAGCAAGACATCTGCAGGGCTTCACCCACTGCAGCTGTAATAAAAATGGCCACATAATGAAGGTAGGGGAGTATTTAAGACTAAAGGGGATCAGATATGGTTAAAGTAAAAAGGATGGGGTGAGTCAAGGGGTAAGTCAGTGGAAAAATCTGGCAGGAATGGGTGGGAAAAGCAAATTAATAGAAAGAGGGGAAAGACTTGGAAAGCAATGTGCCCTATAGCAAGGAGCCTTGATAACTACATACCAGATCTGGAAGTTATCATGGCAGAAGATAATCTAGATTTAGTGATTATAATGGAGTTGTGGTATACTGAGCACTGCAACTGGGAAGTGGACATACTGAACTACATTCTGTTCAAGAGAGGTGGAGAAGGGAGTAAAGGATCAAGGATTATATTATATGTGAAGGAGGGTATCAAGGCCATGGAGGTACAGGGGCAGAAAGAGGAAAATGTGGGTCTGGAATTACTATACATCAACATGGAGGCAGGCTCTAGGTTCACTGTCCATACTAGAGTTGTGTACAGACCTCCAGCACAGGGCAAAGAGCTGGATAAGGCACTTGGGGAAGTAATCATCTGAATGGCAAGTAAGGGGGAGGTGCTGCTTTTTTGCAACTTCAGTCTGTCAGATGTGGAGAAGTCTTTCAACTGTAGCTTAGGCAAGGAGTAGGGCCATCCTTGACTCCCTGAAGGGTTTTTTCTCAGGCAGGAAGTCAAAAAAAACTACTAGGGATGAGGCAGTCATGGGCCTGGTGCTTACCAACAGGGATAGCACTCAAGATATCACAGTGGACAGTCCCATTGATAACAGTGATCACCATGCAATGTGTTTCAACATAAAGGCAAGAGCACAGGTAAACCACACAAAGACAAGAGTTCTGGACTTTAAAAGGGTGACTTTAAAGAAATGAGTGGCTGCCTCAGAAACTGCCTAAGACAGATGAAGAAGTGCCAGAGAGTGTTAGAGGCACAGTGTGGAAGAATAAGGGAGGACATATCTAAAGCAACCAACCTATGCATGAAAGAAATAAGCACAAGCAGAAGGGAAAGGAGACCATAATGGTTCTCCAAGAAAGTGGCAAGAGCAATACAATTAAAAAAGGTGTTGTGTTCAAGAGGTATAAGGAAACGCAGAGGGAGTAGAACAGTTAGGTATACCTAGAACAGCACATGGAACCAAATAAGGTGGTGAGGGGAGCAAAAGCACAGACAGAGGAAAGGAAGGCCAAAGGGCTTCCTTCAGGAGAAAAGACTTCTTTCATGAACATAAGTGAGAAGAGGAAAGCAAGTGTAGGGATAATAGGAATTAAAAGGGTATGGGGAGACTGTGCAGAAGGAGACAAACAAAAAGCTTACATATTAAACAGTTTTTAACAGTGGAGAGTGGAAGGGATGGATCACCAGAAAGAAGAAAGGATAGGGTGAGGAGGATGGTGGACACAGGTCTGTTTTCCAAGGAAGAAGTGCTGAAATGATTTGCAGCCCTGGACACGGCAATGGAACTGGGTGAGGTTTACCACAGGGTACTAAAACAACTTAAGGAAGTTCTGCTGCCCCACTGACAGCCTTGTTCAATAACTCACTAGAAATAAGAGTTGTTCCAGGCTGGAGAAAGGGTGATGTTTTCTCTCTACATTAGAGCAGCAACAGCAGGAAGGAGGTTGGCAGTAATAGACTGGTCTGACTCACTTCAGTAATGGGGAAATTGATGGAAACACTATTGAAAGAAAGGAAGATAGAGCATCTTGAATCTAATGGGCTGCAAGACCACAGGCAAAATGAATTCACTGGGTGAGTTCATGCCAAATTAATATGATAGATTTCTTTGATTGGGCGACCAGGGAAATTGATCAGGGAAGAGCAGTGGATATGGCCTATTTTGACTTTAGTAATGCCTTTGATATGATGCCACATAGAAGGCTGATTAGGAAATTGACCAACATAAGAGTGACATCAATAGTGGTAAACTGGGTTAGAAATTGGGTAATGGATAGGAGACAGAGGGTGCTGGTTAATGGTACTCATTCTTAACAGTGGAGTGTGACAATTGGGGCACCACAGGGTTCAGTACTGGGACATGTCCTCTACAATATCTTTAATGGGGAAAATGCAGGAGAGCTGAAAGGGAAGGTATGCTTTTTGAAGTTGATACCAACATCTAAAATAGTGTGGGAACTCAGAAAGCAGTGGAAAAAATGTACAGGGATCTTGGGAAACTTGAGGAATGGTCAAAACATGGCAGTTGGAGTTCAGTACTAAAAAGTGCAAAATAATGCACCTAGGACATAGAAACCCTGGTGCTGAGTACAGGATGGGTAGAGTACTAACAGTCAGTAGGCAGGACAGGTACCTCAGGGTTATTATATGTAAGGACCTCAAGGTGGCAGGATAGTGTGAGAAGACAGTGGGTAGGGCTAGTGGAATACTGGGTATCATAGGGAGGGTTATCACCAGCAGAAGGAGGGAGGTGGTATTGCCATTATATCTCTCAGTGGTGTGGCCTCCCTGAGAGTACCCTGCAATTTTGGAGACTTTAGAAAGTGCATAGACAGACTAGAAGGGGACCAGAGGAGGGTGATAAAATGGAGCATAGTTTGCACAAGAAGCCCTACAAAGGGAGAGTGTGGGATCTCAACATGTACACCCTGAATGACAGGAGAGAGTGAGAGACAGCGATATGATAGAGATGTACAAGAACCTCAAAGGGGTGAATAGGGTGCAGCTGGGGAGTCTCTTTTATGGGTTCATTAACATGCTGGTGCAACCTCTTGAAGTGCACACCTGTAAAAGGTCTCAAGATTTCTTGGTGTTAGTGATTCCCTCACCCTGATCACCCAAGCTGTTAAACTGACAGATATTCCCACAGGTTCTATGTGATAATGATGACTGAAAAATGAAGATGCCAAAATGAGCGAAGGTAAAAAAGTGCGGCCACATAAAACAAGAGGTACAATATAGTGATCACAGATACAGCAACAACAATGCCACAGTGGCTTTCTGCAAGGTACTGCACACCCGCACCCCCCTTACTAAAATAACCAACTCCAGGGGAAGCAACTTGGGGAGGAGAAAAAAACATAGGTCTTCATTTTTCAATCGCTACGTTGTTCCCCTCACCCTATGTGTGCATGCTGTTTTCCTTTGCCCATTTCTGCATTGCCATTTTTACAATCGCTGTCTTCACAGGATACTATTCCTTGGTGTCTAGTGGACCCCCTGAAAAGGTAGCTGAGACACCTCTCCTGACTTTCCTGCTCTAAACCCACTATCCTGCACCTTCCCTCTCATGCCGGACTCCAGTCCAGTAACAATAGCAACAACAAATGGAATAGGCCTCAACGCACCTCCTCAGTCAACCACTGTCATGGTCAATGAGTGTTTGTGAGTGTTTTTCTGTGATCACTCACTGGTGGTCAGATGGCAGCCAGCCAACAATCTGCGCCCATCTCCTTCAGTACTACTACCAACCAGAGCCCAGGGTGAGGATGCTAAGGGGCAGTGGTTCCAGAGTGGGTAGGTTGGGAGGGGGGTTGGTTACCATTCAGGAAGCGGGTATCCACTAAACACCAGGGAATATGTGTTGCTGTAACAGCACTGACAATCATGGGAAGGGGGTACCACTGGACACCAGGGAATATGTGTAACAGAACTAGCATGGGTAATTGGGGAACAGGAAGTCCACTAGATGCCAGGGCTTTGCCAAAATATACGGACTGGTCAATTGGGAGGTGGGGGCAAATCCAATGCACCAAGTTAAGGGCAGGGTTCTTGCAGCATTAAACAGCACTGCAATAACAACTCTTTAGTGCTGCCAAAACCTTTAAATATGCCGCTGTTCCCCTTATGCATGAGGGATCTATCATTTGCAATGGCACAGCAGTAAATTCTGCTTGGTGGTGCTTTTGCATTATTGTGGCACACCACAACCTTTAAATATGGCCCCCACCCAAGAACCAGTGCTATTCAGATGTAGTATGGTACTAACCCATTTAGTGCCACACTAATAAATATCCGTAACAACAAAACCAAAATGTAATCAGCTATATGTAACCTGCTCTCATTGAATGAAGGATTCAGCATGTCCTGAACAAATGGAAGGATGTTCATGTCCTGGTCATTTTTCATCAGAACAGTTTCACTGAGCAATGAAAACTTACAGTGCAGTGGGCACCAGTCAAGGACCCAGAGAAACCTGCATCTTCAGTGCCACTACTGACTGTGGGAAGATATACCTGGGCTTGAAGAGACAGCGTGTGATGCAAGATGCATGTTGGAAGGCTAGGCGGCAGCACAAGGAAGCTACCTCTCACTTCACCTGAACACCACTCACAGAAAGAAATGTACTTTTAGTACTTCTATTGGAGAAACAAAAACAGTTCTCTTTGTTTTCTGATATATGTTGCTAGCATCGTATCAGATCTTCGGGCAAAAAGTCACTCACAGAGAACAAATGGCTAGCTTTAAATTTCTTTTCAGGCATCGCATAGGCTTACAGTGGCTGCTGCAGTACAGCCCCCACTTATTGGGGGACATAGATGAGCACAGAATACAAGAAAAGCCGGGGACAGTAGAGAAGAAAGCGAGGGATATAAGAAGAAGCTGAACCAATTCTTTTTCATATTTTTCTCCTGAAAGGTTGAAACAGCAGTTTAATTCAGAATTGGTCTATACAGACAAGGAGAAAGCAATGCTGTGTAAGGGAGGAAGCAAAGGAAATGTAAATCGCTAGCAACGGTCAGGTAAGTATTATAAAATATATGTTACACAGCCCTTATGAACTGAAAAGGAGCAAAAAAGATAATGCTACAGAAGAATAAACTGGATCATATGGTGGAAGGAGGGAAGCAACTGGAGAACTCTTATAAAAAGCTGTCTAAACTATTTTTGAATTCAAGCGTTAGACCTAAAGAGATAGTAACCACAAGACCGGGGACAAAAGCTACAGTATATCTAAAAAAACTGAACACAGAGGAAATAAATAAGAAATTGAAACAGACAAAACTGCCTTTCAAGAATTGCTGTCTGCCATCTAGTGGTATTAAAACAAAAATGTGTTTCCCATCTTTTCTTGTACAAGCCTAATCTATTCTTAACTCCTGTGAGTGTGAGTTCTGTCTGTAGGGCAAACGCAATTTCCTTGAACCATTCTAAATAATGGGGAGTAGATGAGTCTAGCCAATGCCTTAATATTATTTTCTTGGCACAAGAATCTGTCTATAATCCCCCAGAATACAAATTTCCAGGTTAAATTTGTTAGCAACCATAAGTAATGGATTAAGATGATTTTGAATCTTCTTCCAAAAGGAGTTAATAGTATCACAGGCCCACAGCATATGAAATAAATCAGCTGGTGCATGTTGACATTTTGGACATCTACTGGAGGGTGTAACCCCTATTTGATGAAGCTGGACTGGTGTATAGTATAGATTATGGTTAATATAGTATTGCATTATTCTGTACCTATCCCATTTAATATATTTATATAGGTATTTCCAGATGCTGGATCAATTCCTCGAGGGGGAATGCGGTGCTAAATTATTGTCCCACCAATAAGACCTTTGACCTTCTAGATAAGCTATTTCTTTTAGTAGAAATTTATTTGAATGGGATATAATGTGAGATGGGGTGGATTCAACATATGGGAGAACAGCTGACATTAGGGGCCTTTTCCATACTCCCAACCCGAAGTGTTTCGCCAATAAGTGAGTTATTTGAAAAAATGTAAACACTTGATTATCAGGTCATTTAAAAATGGATTTGGCTTCTTTGAAGGAGAGCATTTTTTTGATCTCTAACAAGTTGTTCTACACTGTTTACTCCCATTTGTGGCCAAAAAAGGTGACATTTAATTATCTTACCTGAGATTAAAAAATTAGGATTAGAGAACAAAGGTTGGACAATGTCTCTGTATGCATCTACTTTAAGGAAGTTATTTAACTGGTGTTGCGTGTGAAGTAAGGCATACAATGGTGAATCCTGTAAGGCTTTTGGGAGATTCTTCCTGGTAATAAAAGGGAGAGTCTTGGGGTCCAAACAATTCACCAAGCAGAGAGCCTGTTCAATTCTGACCTAGAAGGGACAATAGGCGGATTCTAAGATAGATTCTGGGGAATTTAACCAGAATCTAATTCTCACCAGATGTATAGCTAAATAATATATATAGAAATTATGGCCTTGAAGGCCATCATCAATTTTCTGACGTGTAAGTTTAAAGTAATTTTGCCTAACCTTCTTTCCTTGCCATATAAATGAGCTAATAAATCAGTGTATTTGCGTAAACCATGAAAGTGGAAGGGCCCCATTGAACATTTGTAAGGGATATAAGATCCAAGGAAAAATGTTCATTTTTATTATACTTATACAACCCCATAGAGAGATAGGCAATTTCTACCATTGTTTGAAGTCTTCTGATAAGGTCCTGTGTAAAACATCTAGGTTGAGTTTTTTTCATTACATGGGGGACAGGATGTAGAAGGATTCCAAGGTATTTGAATTTTTCAGTATTCCAGCATACACCCAAGTGCTCAGTATCACTCTTTAGTGTGAATTTATCAACACCCCTATTTTATAATTCAGACACAGAAGCAAGACTGGATTTAAAAATCAGACTGCCTGAGATATTTTCTGGATAATGTCTAAGGGAGAGGGAAAGGGAAACAGTGTGTGATGTTCTGTTCTGTTGTTGTTTTTCTCTTTTTTCCCTTATCAGATGGAACTGTATTGGATGTGATTACAAATGAGATATAGGGATGGGGGTGGGGACCTGGTATGACCATGCACTTGACTCCAAGTAGAGGAAGGGTAGCATGCCAGATCAGTATCATGGGCATGCAAAGGGAAGGGGGGAAGAGAGGGAAGAGAGATAGGGAGGTAAAGGATGTAATTTTGAAACAGAAATATACCATACTAAAAGAAGAGAATATGAAGTGGCTAACCCAAGGGACAAAATGTATGGTGTTCAAAATATGGGATGGGAATATTTAAAGGTATGACATGGAACATAGATGGCCTAAACTCTCCTATAAAAGATCCAGACTTCTGTCCAGAATCAAAAGAATGAATGTAGATGTAGCAATGTTACAAGAAACATTTTTGAATGAAAAAGAGACAGAAAAAATAAGAAAGAGGTGGCCAGTCAAACAGTTCCACTCAAAGAACATAAGTAAAAAAGGTACAGGGGTTGCAGTTTTATTTAAGAAGAACTTTGAAAGGGAAGTAATAGAACATAGAGAAGATACAGTAAGTTTGGCAGGATGGTCCTGGTTAAAGTTATCTTAGGGGGAAAGTGGTAATATTTGGTTCTATCTAAGCACCATTTAAAGATTATAATACGTGTTTGGCAGAATTGAGCAAAATTTATATTTGCATGGAAATATGATTACATCATTTTGGGGGGAGACTTGAATTGTAAGTTAAATAAAAATATGGACAAAACTTCTAAAGGGACTAAGTGGGATTGTTATAAGCTAGACTTTTGAAGGGGTTTCTGGATACACATAATCTAATCGATTCATGGAGAGAAAGTAATGGTATGGAGAGAGAGAATACACCTTTTTCTCAGCAAGACACAAAATGCATTCAAGGATAGACTGCATCTGTATGTCAAAGGAATTGATAATTGATAATTCCTCTACATCTGCACAGATAAAACCATTATTGATCTCTGACCACAGTCCAGTAAGTTTCAGCATGATCCAAAAGGATATGAAGAAGAAAGATAAAATATGGAAATTTAACAACAATTTGCTGAAAGATTAAGATTTTAGGGAAAAAATAAAAAAGAGTATAAGAAATTTTATAATAGAAAATTATATTTCAGAAGAGAACATAATTGGTTCAAGGAATGCCGTAAAGGCTATTCTAAGAGGGATCATTATATCGGAAGTGACTTGGAAAATTAAAGAAAGGAAAAAGATGGAAAAGACCCTGGAAGAAGAACTGAAGGAATTAGAAAGGGCTGTTCAAGCGGGAGTCAAGACGAAAGAGAGTAAATTAAAGGAACTGAGGAATTTGATATAGAGAACAGATATAATCAAAACTAAGTGCAATTGGGCCAGAAGTGGTAAGCACTGGAACTGTAATAATGAGGTGGTTGGAAAATTGCTGGCAAGAAAAATACAGAATGTAGAACAGGAAAGAATAGAAATCACTTCAATATTAAGCTAGAAGGGGGAGTGTTTGACTAAACAGGAAGATATAACAAAAGAATTTGAGAAATTTTATGCAAACTTATAAGCCTCAGAGTGCAATCCATCTGAAGAAGAAATTATGTATTATGACCAAGCAGGGTTAAGGAAGATAACAGAATTAGAGGCTGAGGGTCTGACCCGGGATATGATAGGAAAAGAAATAGAAGTGACTATAGAAGGAATGGCAAAGTTAAAATGTCCTGGACTGGATGGTTTCACTTTGGAATTTTGTTTGACTTTTAGGGACACCTTAGTGCCTTACTGTTGATGCTATTTAATAGAATACAAAAGAGTAACATGATGCCAGATTCATTTTATATAGCTTATATTTTGGTATTGTTAAAACCAGGAAAAGAAAGATATAGGGTAGGGAATTACAGGCCAGTGGCCATATTAAACACAGACTACAAGATATATATACAAAACAAATTAATAATCATATATTACCAATTTTACCAGATATAACACAGGAAAATCAAACAGGCTTGATACCAAATAGAAAAATACAAAATGGTTTGAATAAAATGCAGTTTATAATTGATTATTTGGAGAACTCATGGACTCAGGCAGTTTTTTTGGCATTGGATGCCACAAAAGCATTTAATATGCTAGAATGGGAATACTTATGTAGGACACTAAGGATATTTAGATTTCCAACCAAATTTATTGATTATATAAAAACAACATAGAGGAACCCAACAGCTCAGGTCAAAGTAAACAATCAGTTTTTGAGATAAATAAATCTGAAAAGAGGGGTTAGACAAGGTTGTCCCTTGTCCCCAACTTTATTTGTTATTTGTTTAGAATTGTTATTGAATGATATTCAAGGGAATAAAAAAATAAAAGGGATATTAAATTTATCATATGAGACCAAACTCAATGCATACACAGATGATATACTAATAATGGTATAAGATCTGGAGGAGAGCTTAGCAGAGCTTAAAATAACAATAGGGAGATTTTCTAAAATAGCAGGATATAACTTAATGAAAAAAATCTGAAATTTTAGAGAAATGATTAAAACATTAAAGGAGAAATTTGAAGGTTGGTCTAAAATATCACTCTCTGTATGGGGGAATACAGATAATTAAAATGGCATCAATACCGTTGATTACATACAGATTACAAACAATTTTGAACCCAATACCAGATAATTGGTATAAACAAGTAAATAATATTTTTAAGAAATTTATATGGAACAACAGGAGGGCAGGAATTGCCTGGAAAAGGCTATGTTTACCAAAAGATAAAGGAAGCTTGGCATGTCCCTGTATTGAGATTTGCCATCTTACTTTTGTGATGAAATTGGCTATTAATTGGGCAATTGAAGAGGGAAATGAGAAAGAAACAGATTTTATAAACACTATAGTAAAAGGATTATATAATGAAGAAGTAGAAATTCAACAACTAGTTTTCAGTGCAAAACATTGGATAAAATCCCTAAATCCAATAATGGAATTTGACAGGACTTATACATAAATACACTAAAAGATCTAAGTGGAAGACACAATGTTCCCCTTTGAATAAGATCTGGAAAACCCTAATCTTAGAATACATTGGAAATATTTAAAGAATAAGGAGTTGGAAGGGAAAGGAATAAAAAGATGGGCGGACTTATACGAGCGGAAAAAAATTAAGTGGTCTCAATTTAAAAGTAAATACTCTTTAGAAAATACTTCATACTTCTTTTTTTACAACTTTCAAGTAAATCAGAAAAAGTCTTCAGCAGATGGGAATGGGCACCCAATCATAGGAGCATAGAAAAATAATTGCTTCTAATTGTTAAAAGCAACCAAAAGAAACTTTGTGTTTGCCTCACAAAGCTAATACAGCAATCATTTAATTTGTTTTATAGGTCAATAATGGATAAATGGGAAAAAGAATGGAAATTTAATTGTACAGAACAATAATGGCAATTAGCATGTAGGTCAATAGGGCCATACCAGCTAAGCAGAGATAGGGTAATTCAACACAAAACATTAAACAGAGCATATTTTACCCCAATCGGCTATATAAAATGGGAGCAAAAGAAACAGATGAATGCTGGCATTGTGGGGAGGGGAAAGTGGATATGTATCATCTTTTTTGGGATTGTGAAATGTGTTGCTCCTGCTGTACACAGTCTTTCACCCTCTTAAGACAGATAGACCCATGTTGAACAGAAAAATCCCAGGGATATAATTTTAGAGATGTATGGAGAAGGGGAGAGGGACACCAAAAGTAAGAACATAAGGAAGGTTCACATAATTACTGTCAAAAGATTAATTTAGAAAAATTAGAAAAGTGGGATATTGTCCCATTTTCCAAGGCAGATTGGAAACAACTTTTCTTAAGCCCATTATATAGTTATGATTTGATAAAGAATTTGAATAGACTGTGGAATTTATTTAAAAAGAGGGTGGAGGAATGGGACCAACAGTATTTTGGAACATTATAGATTGGAAAATACGAATGAACTATTTGGTCTTTGGTCTTGGGCGATATTTAAATAAGAAATTTTAAGGGCAGAGATATTTATGAATAAATAGATATTAGAAACTTCTTAAGGATAAATTAAATGATGGTGTAATATGGATGAGATTGGTACTTCTATAACTGTAACTTATGTAAGGAAAATAACAACTTTTATTTGCAATACAAAAGTGCCACTACTGATTGTGTCTGCTGCACTATGTGTGTGCCATCTCTGACATGTATGTGTGGTTCAAATATCTGCTGATCCAAATATCTGTGGTACAATGGAAAGCACTACCAACAGACTGTGACAGCAAATTATACACCTCCTTGTGCACACCCTGTAGATCTGGAGCACAACAGGAAAAGCAGGTATGTGCTACTGGGGTGTAAGTGCTGCAGCAGCTGACAGAAACCAGTATCCTGAAAAACTGGAAATGAATGAAGATCAGTTGCAATCAGTTCCCCTATCAAGTGCATGAATTGCTGTGCCATGGAATGTGATGCAATGCACTTTGTCTAGGCATGGAAGGCCTGCATTAAAAGGGCCAAAGGTGTGGTGGACTGCAGGGATGTAGATGTTTTGGCCTGCATGTCACTGGGAGATGGTGTAAACCTGATAACAGAGCCATCAAGGCAAAGGAGCGATTTGTGAACTTCCTGTGTGCTGACAGAGTCTCACTGGTGTGCAAGGTTATGGCAAACCAGTAACTGACAATGCTGCTTTTTGGATCCTCCACTGGAATGCCACCAGAACCTGGTGCAGGGCTGACAGGAACAGCACTGGGGATAATATTTTTGTTGAACACTGAAACACATGGGGAGGTTTTATCTGCAAATGAGTCATCATTGCTGTTGTTAGTTTTGATAGCTTCCCCATGCTAATTATGCACTGACAGAATGGGCACATTGCCTGTGTTGCATCTTCTTTTACTATGGAGAACTACAACCACACAACACTTTTGCCTCCCTGCACATTTGCAGTCCTGGCCTCAATAGGTGCCACAGAGACCACTTTGTTGCACCCTTATTGCTATTTGATCTGGGTGCAGCACCTTGTTCTGTTCCCTAGCAGGTATCTGACTCAGACTAAGAATTGATTTTGTGCCTAGAGAAGATGACACAATCCTTAGAAAAGTCAGGGTGGATATCTTAGTTTTCTGTGGTGGAGGTTCGTGACTTGCTTTTCTTGCTCAGTCTACTATGTGGTTCACCTTGCCTCCTTTTCTTTTAATTTATTTTAAGTAGAAAGAGGATTGGGACAGTACCCCTTTTCAGCCACACCTCTGACACAAAATACAGACAGAATGCTACTTATGAGTATACAACACTAACAAATAATTTTAAATACATTGAAATCATGTAACATCATAGCAATCACGTACAGTACAGAAGAGACTGCAGGAGTTGTTTTAAAGCAGTGACAAAACTGAGAGAACATTTACAAAGACAAACTGTTTCACAAGCAAGCTCCAGCCCAAGAAAACAAATATTTACCAACTGTTAGCAGCTTGTCACTGTTTTTGGTCAGTCAAATATGTGGCATATTCTGCTTCATCAGCAAAATCACTGAAGTGAGTGTGACTGACACTACTGTCACTGTCAGATAGTGAATTTAGCAGATTAGAAAACTATTAAGAGCCAGAAGAGTGCACAAGCCCCACCTCATCTCCAACATTGATAACTACACAAGTATGATAATAAGTGCTTCACTAGGACACCATCACAAAGGTGGTCATAGTTACAGTGAATGGGGCAGTAGGTGCTGTAGGTGTGTCTGTGACAACAGTAGACACAGTCACAGTGGTTGCAGTGGTAATAATAAAAGCAGGCACAGTGGAGGCAGTTGTGATAATGATGGTTATTACAATGCCTGCAGTGGTGACAGTAGGAACAAGTACCGTGGGGGCAGTTATGGCAGTGGAGGTGGTGGTAGTCACAGTGACTGTGATGGTGACAGTGGATGTGGCTGCTGCAAGTAAGGCACTGGTGGTGCTGGGCACTTGGAGCACTCTAGCTTGGGGATGAGCTATTAACAACCATGATGACAGCTGTGGGAACACTGTTGGTAGTGGGCTTAGCACTAATTGTTGCTTTCTGACCTGTATGTTTTTGCTGTAAAACCCTTCTACTAGTAGAATAGACAATTGGGGCTAACAACCTGTGGTGGTGGGCATGATATTGACAGACCCAGTAACAGTAACAGTACTACCACCAGTAGTGGTGCTACAGTACCTGAGAAAAAGGACAAGGACTGGCTAGAGAAGGTACAATACATGATGACCAAAATGATGCAGGACCAGGAGGCAGATCCTATGAGGATCAGTCAATGGCACTGGAAACATTTTAATTAGAAACCAGATGATGGGGGGCATGATAGAGAACATCAAATTCCTGAAAGGAATTAACAAGTTGGATGGTGAGGAGCTATTTATCAGGAACAGAGATGACAGGACATGGAGTCACGAGTGGAAGTTAACAGGGGAAGGTTCAGATAGGATCTGAGGAAATATTATTTTATAGAAAGAGTGGCTGCGCCATGGAATAGACTGCCAGCAGAGGCAGTGGGAGCCCCAAAAACCATGAATGACTTAAAACACAGCTGGGATAGAATCAAGGGGATATTAGCTATTCAGCTGTAAATGGGGGGTGGAAACACTGATGACAAATGGGAGAATATTGTAAGTGAGGACCCAGCAGAGACAATAGATCCTGTGGTATGATAGGGTAAAATGGGAAGAATGGATGGACCATCAGTCTTTGTTTGTCATCAGTGTCTCTGAACAAATGTTTCTATGCTCCTCACACTCATTCTGCTGTTACTAGAACTTGGTTTGCTACCTGACAAAAGTATGTTGGCACAATGAATACACCAGAGCATCTCTCATCATTCATTACCACTTGGGGAAGTTGGTGCAAAGGACTTGCTAGGGCTACACCAGGCATGTTTGCAGGGCTACTGTTGATCTTCACCAGATATAGTAGCTAAACATAGTCAGTTGCTGCAGCTTAGTAAAAGTAACTGACTACACTAGTACAGGTAAAATGTATGTGCTGTATAATTTATTGGTTGTGCAATACAAAAGTGTAATTACATCCCCTCTCAAAATGCTATCAAAACATGCCACAAAAAAAGCAGCAAATAAAATATCACTTCTATGGTTCTATACAGAGTTAGTCTGTCAATATCCTCCTCAATCACACATGGCACCAAACCCAGAGCCAGATGACAAGATTCAGAGAAAGCACACAACAATTCCAGGAGCCAAGTCTGACCACTGAAGAACCGCTGTAGCTCACAAGAAAACTAAGTGCACACAGCCATGCAATCCCAGGGTGCAGTCCCCCAAAAAAAAAATGTACATAGGTAACTCATGCCAGTGAGCTGTAGGAAGGAGAGTCAGTCAAGACTGTCCTCAGTCTACCATTTCAGTATTGTCCTATTTGGAATAATCCCAAATTAACCATTGGGGTAAAACTGTCTATTGGCATGAGTGGCTTCATGGAGGTATAACGTGGATGCTGACATTTTTCAGGCTGACTCCAGATTATTTAAGGACTTCACAGCCTTAAAGACTGAGGCCTCCATTCCCTGAAGCCATATGTGGATGTACTTTCAGACCCATAATCTAGTCTCCTCCTACACCGGAGCACAACTGAGATGACTGAGCAGAGGTATTTGGGAAGATCTTTTGTGTTTGGCTGAGGGTGGTCCTCACTCTCGCTTTCCCTATTGCTTTTCAAAATTCCCTAAAATAGGCTAAGTTTATAAGTATTTATTGAATGAATATGTACCCCATCAAATTGCTGTCCAACTTAAATGGGAGATGCTGCTGGGATATCAGCTCTCTGAAGAGGAGTGGGCTACTTGCTGGGCTAATGCCTATGGGGCTGGTAAGGATTTGGGGAGTCGGTTTACACAGCTGAAGACTCCATTTTTGGTATAGGACTCCAGTCTTATTAAAAAGATGAAGCTGGTGGATAATGATGTTTGCTGGAGGTGTCTTTAGGCAGAGGGCACACTCTTGCACATTCTCTGGGACTTTCCCACACTGGCAGGTTGGTGGGATTCACTCAGGGCTAAAATGCAACTAGTTTTGCAGTGCCCACACCCTTTAGACCCCACCCTTCTAATATTAGCTGACACTAATAAGCCCGCATTCTTCTCTAAGCCTCAGTGTTTGTGGTTGATGGCTGTGATTATTGAAGCTAGGAGACTGATATTTCAGAAATGGCAATCGAGGGAAGCTCTATCTGTGGAGGAATGGGAGGATGGGCTATTCAGATTAGCTGGCTTTGGAACAGCTATCCTACCTAGCTACAGGTCATTGGGTGATTTATGACAAAGTGTGGTCTCCATACCTCTCATTTAGGGTGGAATGTAATTAAGCCTCTGCAGGGGAGCTTTCCTCTCCCCTCCCTTTATTAGATCAGGAGACAGCTGTGTTTCTACTGGGGTCTGGTTTGTAGATGTGGTACTCCATCCTCGTCATTAACCTCTGGCTAGCTACAACTGACTGGGTGGCTATGTTATTGTGGATAACTGGATTTACTTATTTCCCTTTTCTGCCAGTTCTCCACTGTTTGTTTGTTTGTTTGTTTTGTTGTCTATTTTTATACATGTTCATATTGATACAATTATCATTTGTCTAGTTGTATGTTTGCCTTTTCTATTTTACCTTGCAGTTTCAGTGCATGCCTTACTTTTTAGATGATATGGTATTGAGGGATTTATATAATATTTCTACTATCTGGGTGTTACTGCAGAATCTTTTTTAGGTGTTTCTCAAAAGTGTGGCATCACCATGTAATATTGCTTCTCTTTTGTCTTGCATTCCCTTTTATGGGTATTCATATGGATGACTTTTTATGGTATGTAGATTATTGGTACACCAGTTTGGTATCTGTTCTTGTGACTGTTTGTGATGTAATGTATTCATAAAACCTCAATAAACTGTTAATGTAAAATAAAAAAAGACTGTCTTCGGTCATACAGGGATCTGAACCTAGAAACCGAAAACTAACAAGTCAGTGAGTCATACCTGACCCATTGAAAGCTTTAGCAGTTTAATACAAAAGCAAAATTATGCACACAGCTGTCTACTGTATGTGCAGGGTGCAGCCTCACAAAAAATTATTGCAATGACAGGCAAGTTGTGCACAGTGACCTGCAGGAGGAAGGAGTCAGCCAATACCCTCCTCAGTGGTGCTGGAAACAGCCCGAAACCAAGTGACAGAAAAAAAACCCACAAACAATATTCTTCACTCAAAGAATCATACTGGAGCTGTGTGGCACTGAGCAGCAGGGGAGGGGTGTCAACAGACATCCTTCCTTTTCCCTATTACTGAGTTCGGCAACAAGGATAAAAGAAAAATCAGACATCCAAGCCTGACTTTGCTAACACCGATCAGAGCAATGTACTGACAAAACAAATCATGTGAATAAAAAAAATATATCTCTTTTTTGGCAGAAGTACTCCTGTACCAGCTAAGAGTGAGGAAGTCACTTGGTGTGCTTGGCTGTGAGCTCCATAAATAGTCTCCAAATGGCCAACTAGACAAGAAGCCTGTATAGATGTATTTGGACATTGCACTGTTCTGGGTGGGTTGTATTGTTTCAGATGGCGGGGGGGTGGTTACTGTTTCAGATGGGGTAGAGATGATCAAGTGGGTTTCTTCCACCACCATCAAAAAAGCTGGTAATCACAACTTACTGTAAACTTTAAATGGACACTGTCAAGCCCTTTAGGCATCTACATGTCCCTAGTTTAAAAAACACATGGTACGATTGCTCATATTTTATAGATACTGCTGACGTAGCTGGTAATTTGATTCTGATTATTATTTATAGGGCTGCAGACCTCTTGCAATGAGAAAAAGGACTCCTGCATTCCTTGCGAATGAACAACACATTGGAGTGACAAAAGGTGGCCTCCGCATGCAACACTCCGTGCTTGTACTATTTGTTTGCATTTTTGGTGGTTCATGCCCACTGAAATACATAACCCCTCACCCAGTCCTCTGTCTTAGCACCCCCCCTCCCAGAAACATAATTGTGACACTGGGGGTGCTCAATCCTCCAGTGTCCCGATCACAAACCCCCCTACCACGCATGCGCGGTTGTGGTTTTGTTTTGTTTTTAAACATATATTTTTATAGTTTCCCCAAACCTGTCTGTCCCTGTCAGCATCCACCACCCCACTCCCCCTAGAAACATAACAGTGGTACCAGGGGGTGCCCAGTCCCCCAGTGCAGGAATCCTCATCCCACCACCCAGTACCACACATGCATGGTTATTTGTTAATTTATTTTTCTTTTTTTTACTTTCCTCCCCCTACCCAACCCTTCCTCAGAGAACAAACCACACCACCCTACCCCAGAAACATAATAATGACACTGGGGGTGCCCAGTCCCCCAGTGTTGCAACTGGCATCTCAGTCCTGTTTTTTTTAACCTGTAACAAGAAAATCATCCATTGATGTCTTTTGTGCCATTTCAAAATCCCCACCCAACCCTCCCACTCAGCACCCATCACCCCATCCCACCCTAACCAAGCCCTTACTAACCCATTGGGGGTCCAACACTGTAATCATCTCTGGACTGCAGACACATCTTCACTCTTCAAAGCTGGACCTTGAACTGAAGAAACAGGTATGCCATTCAATGTATTTCAATGAGGTATTGAACTTAGAGGCATAACATGGCCATGTTTGAATATTTTTGGCCCACATTTTCAACATGCCTTCTTTGGGACCCCACCTCATTAACAATGTCCTTGTCATTGGGTGAATCTGTCCTGAAAGGCAATTTTGCATTCCCTGCACAAAATCACCCTTTAGGAAGGAGATGAACATTTTCTCTGTTCCTGCTCATCAGGTGGGGTCATAAGAAGGCTATGTTAAAAATTTGTTGAAAGATAAAATCCTCAGCTCCACACTCACGTGCCAGCTTGCAATAACAGTCAGTAGAAGAAAAAAAGGGACAAATGGCACCACAGGTATTGCAAAATGTAAATAAATTTAATCTGTGCATGAAGATTGCACAGCCACCCAGCAGTACAGGCTAAGACCTTCAACTAGCTTGCACACACCGTGCATCATCAGGAGGATGTCCTTGTGGTTGGGTGAATCTGTCCTGAAAGGCAATTTTGCAGTCCTTGCACAAAATCATCCTTTAGGCAGGAGGTGAACATTTTCAGTGTTCCTGTTCATGAGGTGGGGTCATAAGAAGGCTATGTTAAAAATTTGATGTCAAAATATTGAAAAAATAAAGTTATGAGCCTACATTGAATTTTGGGAACACAGCCTCATAACTTTGGAAACTGTCAATATTTTTACCCCATATTTACAACATAGCTATATCTTTACACCACCTCATGAATGTGACAGCTGTCATTTTTCAAATCTTGGCCAAAATGTATTTTTTATTCATCCTAAAAGATGGTTTTATGGCCCCTGCATGAAATCACCATTAGGGCAGTAGTTTAACAGTTTTCTCTGCCCTTGTTCATGAGGTGGTGTCATAAGAAGGCTATGCTGAAAAGTTGGTATAAAAATATTAAAAAAACAATAAGGGTATAAACCTACATTGAATTTTGTGAGGTCAGCCATGTAACTTTGGTAATTTTCAATATTTTTACCCCAAATTTACTACACAGCCATATCTTTCCAACACCTCATAAACGTGGCAGCTGCCATTATTTCAAATCCTGGCCAAAATATTTTTTTACATCCCGAAAAGTGATTTCACAGTCCCTGTTCAAAATCACCCTCCGGGCAGGAGTTCAACATTTTCTCTGCCCTTGTTCATGAGGTGGGGTCATAAGAAGACTATTTTGGAAATCTGGTGTAAAAATATTAAAACTCAACAAAGTTATGAGCCTACATTGAATTTTGAGAATGCAGGCTCGTATGTTTGATAATATTCAGTATTTTTACCCCAAATATTCAACATAACTATTTCTTTACTGCACCTCATGAATGTGACAGCTGCCATTTTTCAAGTCCTGCCCATAATGTGTTTTAGCATCCTGAAAGTTGATTTTGCAATCCCTACCGAAATCATCTTTAACCTAGGAGTTGCATATTTTCTTTGTCTGTTTTCATAAGGCAGGGCCATAACAAGGCTATGTTGAAAATTTGGTGTAAAAATATAAAAAAGAAAAATTACAATATTTTTACCCCAAATTCCTCAGCTGCAGCCCTGTTGGCTCTGGCCAGGATTTGTTTTTTTCTGTTAAAAATGGAAAAACAGGCTGCCCACCTTACTGATATTACCACACAAAAATATGTTTCTTTACATTCCTTGACCAACTCTCTCTGCATCTTTCCTGAACTTGGGAATACCCTTAACACAGTCTAGCCACTAAGTATGTAATAGGAGGAGAAGACACTATTGCATCATAAGTTGTTGCCGGGGCGTGGTTTTTTTTTTTTTACAGGGGAGGCAAGAACTTAAAAAAGTCCTGCTTTTCCTTGTAAATCCAAAATCAATAGGCTGGCGGTCAGGGTGCCGCCTAGGCCCCCAGAAGCTATCAGGTTTTTGATGCATTCTGGTGCATTTTAAGGGTAATTTTGGCACTATTTGGCTGCTTTTTAAGCCTTGTTTAACTTGTTACAAAACCACTACTATCCCTATCAAAATAACTAGATTTTTATTTTCTTTAAAACAATTGTCAAATTTAAAGCAACTTCTTGATTAGTATCAAGGAGCAGAAACCGCAAACATCTCTTATCCAGAAAATTTAGCCATAAAATGTTCACACTGGGAACCATATTGCACATACAGTTTACAAATGCTGTTAAAAAAAATACAGTATAAGAGAAGTGACCACTGTGGAGATAAAATATTTTACCACTGTTTATTGTTTCTTTTGTTTATCTGTGTCTCAAGTTAAATTATGACTACTGGCTAGCCAGAGTAAAAGACAGTCCTATGTAGCAGCAATCAAACAGTCCCTGACCACTGACCACAGCCGCCTGGCTAAAAAACAAATATTGCAATATAAATAATACATACAGTATTCCTAATGAAGGTCACAGGCCACTCCAAGTAAATGGTAGCACTGACCTCTGGCCTTTATTATGACTATATATTTGCTGGGCTGCATAGCCCGGGGAATAAAGTCCAGGAGTGAGGTGATCCTACCACTGTAAAATGCCTCGGTAAGGCCGCACCTTGAGTATTGCATGCAGTTCTGGAGGCCGGACCTTAAGAAGGACATATTACTGTTGGAGAGTGTCCAGAGGAGGGCAACCAGGATGATCCGAGGCATGGGGGATAAGACCTATGAGGACAGGCTGGAAGTCCTGGGGCTATATTCACTGGAGGAAAGGAGAAATAGGGGGACATGACTGAGGTTTTCAAATATGTGAAGGGGATTAACAGGGGTAGAGCCAAAGAAATGTTCAGGCTAATGCCAAGGGACACAACCAGGGGGCATCAATGGAAACTGGAAGGAGGAACCTATAGGGGAGAACATAGAAGGCATTACTTCACAGAGAGGGTGGTGGAGCCATGGAATGCTTTGACCAGGAGTCTAGTCAAGCAAGACACTGTGGAGGGATTCAAGAGGGGGTGGGACAGATGTATGGGGGTACTGAAGCCAAGATTGACCCTCACAGGGACAAGGGGGGAGCGAGCGCCCGTTAGGGGCTGGCTAACCGAGTAGACACGAAAGACCGACAGGCGTATTCTGCTGGCTTTTAGTATGTTAGTATATTTATCATTATTGTGTTATACAAATCATACTAGTATGGTACAGCAACTGCTACAATCCAGACCCATTCAAACAATGGAGGATAATGTCCCCCCCTCAAGCGTGAAGTAGTATAAGCTGGTATTCCACAGCTCAAGTATTGGTCCCACAAAAAAGGTAGCAGGATACGGTTTGTTCATAATGTCTTTTAGGGTATAATACAACCAAATGGAACATGAAACCTTGTAACACTTTGCTCAGAGATTACCAAATAAACAAGTACATGAACTAAAACAAAATGAAAATCTCTCACAAAGTACACAATATTTATTCAGTGCAATGCGACCCAGTTTCATTTACTTTCCTGTTAATATTTAAAACTATTATTTCCAACATTGGAGGCAGTATAGCTATGGGGAGGGGGGTAATTCTACTCATGGGGTTGAAATTTCCAGCTGTTTTGGTACTGTAGTGTGGTTAATGATTTACAGTGTTGCTCACACATTTTCAGAGAGGACTGCATTACTGTGCCCTTCCTTGTGACAGAATGTGTGAAACTTCTTTTTATCACACATTATATTACAATGTATGGTCACAGTAACAATGTGCTCTCTGGGTGTTCTGCTGACCTATCTGTCCCTTGGCTCAGCCTCAAGACACACTGTGTCCCTGACAGGCACCTCTTACACTGTACCCCCCCCCTTCTCTCTCTCCACATTTTGCTTTAGCTCACTCCCCAGCTCTCTCCCTCCTACCCTGTTCTCTCCCTTCTGCTGCTTTCCACAGCTTTTGAATCCATGTGTTATGACCCACCTCCTTTGCATGTTAAGCAGCTTGCCAGCTTTTTCCATTCAACACTCTTCATTCTGAAATGTTTTTCCCCCTTTCCCCACTCCCTTCCTGTACTTCTTCACATTTTTTTAAAATACTTATTTTCTGTGATCACTAATGTCCTAGCAGTGCAGCCAGCTGCCAGAACAAACAACTCAAGGACTCATCTCAGAGTCTGAGATTTTAAATATACCCTACCAGTTCATACGAGCAAATTGAGCAGCCAGCCATCCTGCATCCGCATTTGGATCCGAATCATCCCTCCCACCCAGCCAGCCAGCCAGCCAGTCAGCCAGCCAGATCCCACCATGCATACCTTAATAAAAAGGCCACAACATGGCCCAACTCATCCCAACTAACTGACTACATTTTTTTGTATTCAGTATTCGCCTTGGGACTTACTTGAAGGAATGTTTACTTTTCTCATGGCCCTCACCTCAGCTTCACTCAGGCAGCAACACTTTACCAGCCAGCAGGTTGGTCAGTCAGGACAGCAGCACAGCAGGCTCTCAGCATGGCTAGCCTCTCCCCTCCTCTGGCCCCTCTCTGCTCTGGCTCTTCTCCGTTCCAATGGTGAGTCCCGGTGGCAGTCTACTCTAACACAGCCACTTTTGTCTTGTCCCGTGGTGCAGTGGGTCTTGCAGCCTATTGCTGTGGCCCGGTGCTGGAGCCAGCCAGAACATGACTGTCACACTCCTCTCCTTGGCTGGTCAGCTCTCTTATTCCTCCCTGGTGGGCCTGGTGGCTGGTGTTCTGGACGGGCAACTCAGGAGGAGGAAAATGATTAGCAGACCAGTGATCGAGAAGAAATCCTTAAATTGACATCAACGATGGGTCACTCACGGACTGACGCCTAACCGGACGACACCACACCATCAATGAATGTGCACTATTGTGCTCTCTTCCCAATGGCAGGCAAGAAATGGCACCGTAACAAGTTTTGGCTTATGCCGGCATGTGCGCAACTGTGGCTGCAGTGTTCTGCGATTGGCTGCAAAAATGCACATTGCTGTGGTTATGGCAGGCTTGCAGCCAATCGGTAACTGGGACATTCAGGGCAAATGCCGTGAGTAGGACAATTTAAAATGCACTGCACAGTAGTCCTTGGAACCCCACCTTGCTTCTCCTTTGTCACAGCCAAGTCCAGGACCAGTCCAAGTGCAAAAAAACCCCCAAAAAATGCAAACGAGCAAAGTCAAAAAGTCCCGATCGCTTTGCTTGGGGGGGGGCAGCTTGCCCCCCTGTAATCTACACCACTGGTCGTTGCACTTTTTATTCTAACGAAGGAGTAGGTCAAGGATTTAAAACAAAACAAAATTGGTTGTAACTATACATTAGTATGCATTTCCATTCTACTAAGCAAGGCAAATAATAAAAACAGCAACATGAATGAATTTTAGAGAAGGTAAGCAATCATAAAATGTGGATTTTTAACTAGAAATAATATGATGCAAATAGGGTTGAGTGTCCCTTTAATACTAGGGTTCATTCCACTACTTCTAAAAAGTACTAAACAAAAATATTTGCTTATTTTTTCATTATGAAAGCATTTGTGTAGGGTGTGACTAATAAATACTTCTAGAATGTATGCTCTGTTGCAGTTTTTTGCATTAATCATTTATTGTTCAAACTTACACTACAGACTTAAATTGTAAAAAAATCAGGGAAGGATGTATTTTGTAGCAGTGGTCAGGGAGTCTGTAGAGCTTTGATCCTTCTAACTATAATTACAGTAACTCTTTTTCTGCCAGTGCCACTAACCATATGAGTTAATTTACTAGTTCTTTCATGATTGTTTGTTTTTTTAATTTGCATAGTACCTTGGTTTTCAGAAATATATTTTAAAATAAAATATTTATCTATCCAAGTATTTATATTCTAAGATAGTTATATATCTGAGCTGGGACTGAGGAGTTTTAATTTCTGGAATACTGCAAGTACTGTATGTCAGAAATAGAAACTGGTTGGCCTACTGGCCCAGTGCTAGAGCAACTGTTCAAGATGCCAGTGTCCTGAGTTTTGTAAGGGAATCATAGAATCATAGAACTTTATGGCAGAAAAATACCCCATGGTTCATCCAGTCTGCCCTTGTCCCCCCTGCTAGACTATCTGCCTCCCTCCTTGAGAACCCACCCCCTCGTAACCCTTTATGCCTCTCCCAGGCCCTCTTGAATCCCAACACTGTCTCCACCCTCACAACCTCCTCCAGAAGCCTGTTCCAGGCACCTACTACCCACTCCATTAAGTATCCCTCCTCATGTTACCTCTGACTTGTCCTCCCTGCATTCGCAGGCCATGCCCCCTAGTAGTAGTGTCCTTCATTTGAAATAAGCACCCCAGGCCCCCTTTATTTGTCCCCTTGACATATTTGAAGGTCACTAACATGTCCCCCTCTCTCCCTCCTGGTCTCCAGTGTGTATAGCCCCAGCTCATTGCATCTCTGTTCATGTGGTTTGCCCTTCATCCATTGCACCATCTTGGTTACTCTTTGCTGAACCCTTTCAACTCACAGATGTTGGTGGCTGCCCAGGTGGTCGAGGTTAATCAAACATGCCAACATTCTTCACCTCTTTGTAGGAAAAGCTGCATGCTACACTGTGATGCTACAAGCTGGGGGACCACAGGTAGAAGTGTAGTTAGAAGCACTTCTAGTAGAATGGATGTCACCTGACATCAGTGGAATGCAATGGTTTATGTGCACATGAATGCCTTGATGTCTTTGTTGATAAATGGTTCATGTGCACATGAATGCCTAGATGTCTTTGTTGATAATGTCTAGGGTTTGGGTAAACTACAACTAGAAAAACTCAGCACAATAGCAAGGTGATGACCCATGGTATGCTTGGACACAGTACAGCCCATTGTAATACTTCCACTGACACACAGATGTTTGGAGGGACATTCCTAAACTCTCCATGAGGGAGGAGGGAAGGTGAATATAGCTGAGGATTCATGGAGGAAGCAGCGCCAGGTGGTGATGACAGGGTTGGGTGATTGCAAAATGGGTTAGATAGGTGATCAGGAGGATGCCCAGAAAGTAGAAAAAGAGAAATAGAACCATTGTTAAAACACATTATGTAACTGCAAATGGTTGTATTTGATAAAACAAGCAAATGAATATTAATAAAAAAGTAAATAATAAACTTTAATTGGAAAAATGCCCATGGGAATAATAAAAATCATAATAATCATAATCACATTAAAACAAGTCATAGGGTTCAGTTTTCAATGCGCTGCTAGATCAGCACAAGGTGCACCAACCCACAACTGCTGCAAACTCGAGGTGCATCAGGGACCCTGCATCCTATTCTAGAAAAATGGGGGGCCCTGTGCCAAAGTCTCAAGAGTCACCACAGCTGCAGGATTGCATCAAACCTCTGGCACACCTGAGGGATTTGCTGGAGGGTCCCATCAACCCCCCCTAGCCTGGCACAACCCTAGACGAGCCACAAAAGTTGGGGGAGGGAATAGGAATGCAATTTTGGGCCTGCATCCTCTAACCTGCATCCACTGCCATCAGCCACATGTCAGAGCCTGTGTCACCCCTGGGCAGGTGCCAGGGCTGTTGCTACCTGGGGTCTTGGACAGTGTCCATCTGTGCCAACCTCTGTATTCTTAGCTGAGCAGCCTGTCTCAGTGGGCATGGCACCTCTGACGGGTGCCAACTCTGTATCCTTCCACTGTTGCTGTTCCCCCATCACCCACTATGGCAATCCCACTGGTCTCTCTGCCCCCAGTCCTGACTTTACAGGCCCACACACACTCACATCCCTTTGAAACAGTGGTACAGGGGCCCTTAGACCAGCTCCTGGCTGGTCTAAACTCAGCACCTCATGTGTACACACTGGGGCTTCTAAAATCCCAAATAAGGGGATGGTGCAGCCTCACAATGGTGCAAGCCCCCTGTGACCTGGTGCACCAGCACTTCTGGCACAGGGGTGACACATGGTAGCTTCGTTGTAAGGCATCTCGATTTCAATGCAGCCTGCTTTTGAAAATTGGGATTGCCACAGTATTTGTCGCAAGGTGTCATGTGCATAAAATCCTTTTGATGCACGCATTTTGTGCCAAACATCAAGCTTTGAAACTTAAGCCCTAACATGACATTTCTGGCTGTAAACATACACACGACCTACTTACTCCTGATGGAAGAACATGGTAATGTGTCAGCTGTAGCACAGCACTTTGACAACTTTTTTGCTGAACTAAGTATGGTCAAATTATCAATCCCTGACAAGCCTGTAGACTTGAGAACAATAAATGAAGAAATATAAACCTCAGACAGACTGACAGGTAACACTGAGGAAAGAATCAATAGCCCATAGGATGTTGGAGGGAGAGAGGGAGAGAGAGGCAGACTGTGGATATGGTGGTAAATGGTATACAGTCAGAAGGGATGCAAGTCACAAGTGCGGTACCTCAGGGATCAGTCCTGGGGCCAGTCCTCTTCAATATCTTCATCAGTGACATTGCAGATGGACTGGAGGGTAAGGTTTGTCTGTTTGCAGATGACACCAAGATCTGCAACGGAGTAGATGATCCAGATGGGGTGGGCAGAATGAGAAGAGATCTGGATAAACTAGCAAAATGGTCTGAAGAGTGGCAACTGGAGTTTAACGCAAAGAAGTACAAAATTATGCACATAGGGAAGAGAAACCCTGAAGCCACCTATAGGGTGGGAGGGGGAGTTGCTGGCAGTCACAAGGAAAGAAAGAGACTTGGGCGTCATCATCACTGATGACTTGAAATCATCCAAGCAGACCACTAAAGCAGTAGGTAAGGCTAGAGGGATGTTGTGGTGAATTAGTAGGGATATCACAAGTCGGAAGAGGAAGGTAATAATCCTTCTTTACAAAACACTGGTTAGGCCCCATCTAGAGTACTGCATGTAGTACTGGAGGCCACATCTTCATAAGGACATTAACCAAATTGAGGCAGTCCAGAGAAGGGCAACCAAAATGGTGCAGGGACTGCATCAGAAAACATATAAGGACAGATTAACTGAGCTCAACATGTATTCCCTAGAGCAAAGGAAGGAGATTGGTGATATGATTGAAACATTCAAACACCTTAAAAGCATTAACAAGGTGAAAGAGTCCAACATGTTTTAATATAAGAAAAGTAGCAGGGCAAGAGGACACAGCATGAGATTAGAAGGAGGCTGATTAAGGGGTAATGTGAGGAAGTTCTTTTTCACAGAAAGGGTGGTGGATGCATGGAATGGCCTACCTCAGGAAGTGGTGGATATGAATACAGTGCAGGGCTTCAAACAGGAATGGGATAGGCATAAGGGAGCAATACAGATGAGTATGAATAGATAGGCCATTGGCAGAGCAAAGGCCAATGGCACATTCATAAGGTAGAAAAAGAAATGGGCAGACTGGATGGGCCTTGCGGTCCTTATCTGCCATCAACTTCTATGTTTCTATGGATAACACAGGAGGCTAACAAGCTCAAAGACAGAGATGAAGGACATCAAAAAAGCAATCCCAGAGGAAAAACTTATGGATTCCTGGGATCCTTGAAGAATCAGAGAAGGATAATGCTACATTAATTGACTATTGCTGGTCATAACAGGTCATGGCAGATAGCTTCCTTCTTAAACTGGCTCACAGATCCTTCATGCCCAGAACTGCCTTGAAGAGCAACATTCTGCTATAATAAAAAGCTTAAACACACTAAATTTACACCAATTATGTTTTCATTTTATTTGTTTTCTAGTTATTTGTTGTTTTCTTTTACTTTCATTTGCTGCTGGTCTGCTAAATATTGTATAAAATGCTGCAATTATTTAACTGAGTTTTTCAAAATGTATCTGACTCTCCCCTGCTATTAACCATACAATTGCTGTGTATGACATCACAGTCTGTAATCACGGTGAGCACTATGATACCATAAACAAAGGCACTGTGAGGTTAACAGGGGAGAGGCAAGTGTTTACTGTACAGACTTTTTAGATGGACTTACAGGATGTGCTGTAAATCTTGAAAAGGAACATTGAAAATGAAAAAAATGTATTCTCTTAGAAATTGTAGCAGCTGAAACATCTTATTTATGAAAGCACATGCTGAAGAGCAGAGTTGCTCTTTAAAATCAATAGAATAGGGAAAATACCTATCCTGAAAGTACATCAGGGAAAGGATCTCTTCATTTTCCAGGGTCACAGAGTTATAGTCAGGGCCCCTACTTTTCTGCGGCACAGTGGCACCAAGTTCTGTGGCAAGACTACCATTTGCCGCAGAACTTCTGCGGCAGTGGTTTGTAATTTCTGCGGAAGTTCTGTGGCACTAACAAACTACCACATCACAGTGTCAGCTTGTCATGCTGACTTCACATTCATGGCAGTGGTTATAGCAATCAGGATGGTAGAAAGCACAGTAACACTAGTTCAAAAAATAACAGACTTATAAAAATAATGTTATGCCTAAAAAGCAAAACAAATGTCTCTCCCTTAAGGTCCTAGCCTGTTGCATAAATGACATATGCAGAGGGGATCTTATGTAATAAATAAGGTATTTCTATATGCATGCTATCTATCCCACTAATGAGGTTCCCACTGTGTATCACTTATATATTTATGTGCAATCTGTAACATACATACAAATATGCATGTGTGTGTGTGGTGAGAGAGACAGAGATACTGTATATGTGTGTGTGTGTATATATATATATATATATTTTTTTTTTTTTTAATTTCCATGAACTTGCATCCTCATTCATACAGGTCCCAATGGAAATGGAATAGAGGAGTTATTGCAAAACTCATTTTTCATGTCAACCTGCTTTCCCTGACATACTGCGTAACACCATCAGGCCATGACATGCATGTGAACCAATTGTGAGATACAGTTCTCCGGCCCATCGCAATGTGTCCACCATGTGACGGAACACTGCACCATACCTTCCCAGGTTCCAAACAGTGATGTGTTCCACCAATCCTTGTGCTGCCCAGCCAGCTCCCAGAGCTAATCTCTGAACCTGAGTTGCTGGCATGGAAACACAGCATGCTACCCTCTGGCTCAACAGCTGTCCCTGCACACAACATTTCTCAATAACTTTTAGGTGATTCTATCAACCAATGACAATATGTAATCAATAACCCTGGCAAAAATGCATACAGTGCAATTATTTATTTAACAGGTCTATTCTTTCAACAGTCTACACATTATTATATTTCACTTTTCTGGGCATAATTACTTTATTTTTCTTAAAAATTTAGACAGTTAAATTCATTTTACCAGTTATTCATTTCAGATAGTGTCTCTATACCTTAAAGGCACAAATAGGTTTGTACAAAGCGAGGTATGGACTTAACAGGTCTGTGCTATTGACAAGGTTTTAAGTTGGCCCTAGTGCAACAATGTAAGACTGAAAATTGTATTAGGCTGTAGTGCAGGTTAAGTAAATATCACCATGCATGATGTGCTGTGCCACCATCTCTGGCAGTGGGAGCTGTGGTAGGTAAGTGACTGTTCATTTCTGTTGCAGAATGCAGCCATTTCATTAGCTAATGTATGATGTTATAGCAATGATAACATCACATTCTGAACATAAAGGGGGGTTTTGGATATAAAAAGAGGGGAAGGGAACCAGATTCTATGTATAAACAGAAATATTAATAAAAATCACCAAGAAGAGTGAATTCTGCGGCACCGCAGAAGTTCTGCTGTAGATTGCAAGTCTGTGCAAAATTCTGCGGCCGCAGAATTCTAGGGGCCTTGGTTATAGTCAACAAAATGTCAAAGGCCCTTCAATAGAAAAAGACTACTTATAAGACAACAAAAGATTCAATACCTGAAATACCAAAGTTAGCCTTTTCTGCTTATTTCTTTTAACATGTTTCTGTAAAATTAAGCTTGCCACTAAAAGGCAGGCCAGATTGTTCCAGGGACCCAGCCAGAAAGAAACAAGAAAGGGGGATGGGGTAGGGAGAGGAGGAGGGGACAGGGAAGAGAGGATTGGCTCATAACATCAAAGGTGTGTCATTTGACTAGAACATGGGCTCACTGGCCATTGGCCAAGGGGAGGGGCAACATGGGGTCCTGATTGGGGTCCTTAGGGGCTTCATAAGGTCCTGCAGCCTGTTGGGAGCCCTCGTTCTTGCTGTAGAAATTCAGAGCTTGAACTACAGCACATTGTTGACAAATCTGAGGTAAGGCACTGAGGGCCTGGGGTCTTGCAAGGCCTCAGGCAGCATTTTTAGTTTTGGAATTGCAGGAGTGCTTTATCTGTGTTACTAGGACTAGCTAGAAAGAAAGGTATGTAGGGATTCTTGGTTCCACTGTTGCATTTGTACATTTAAAAAAAAAAGCAAACAAACAAATAAATAAGAGGAGAAAGGGTTTTTCTCTGTATTCCAGATAATAGCCAATCAAGTGGTATTGTTGTTGAACTGCAGGTTCTAAAGAAAGTACATTTTGAAGGCACTTGTTGGTGGTTTGCATCGCAGTGTACTATACATTGTAGGAAAAGAAAATGTTTTGCCAGCAGATTGTGGTGCAAGTGGTGAGGTGGGCTGGCAAAACCCAGCACCGAGTTTTGTGGGGGCCATCGAGGCCAATGTGAGAGTCGTGGCCGTGGTCATCCACCTCAGGTGGTGGCCGTATGAATGATTGTTGTGCTGCTGGCTCAGGAGGCCAGCGTGAGGTCGGAGGGGCCACTGAGTCCTAGCTGCATGGCAAGGTTGCTGCATTTTTGAGCAAAACCTTGTGTGTTTAATTCGGCCTGATACTCACTACTTGTGAGTTGTTTCATTAAATTGACTCAAAGCACAGTTGCAACTTGCGTGTTAAGTTTGTTTAATTCTCATGCTACTTGCTACTTGTGGGTTACTTGTGTGTTAAGTTTGTTTAATTCTCTTGCTACTTGCTACTTGTGAGTTACTTGCATGTTAAGTTGGTTTAATTCTCTTGCTACTTGCTACTTGTGAGTTACTTGCATGTTAAGTTTGTTTAATTCTCTTGCTACTTGCTAAGTGCGAGTTGCTACTTGCGAGTTGCAACAGACCACAAGGAGTGGATGCCTATCGGAGGGTAGAGCCAAAGGGCTGGTTGCAGCAGACAGAATGCTTTTGTATAATTGATGTGGCCTGTGGGTTAGGGCACCAGACTTTGGTGGGCCAGGAAAAGAAGCTATCATGGCTAGACACCTGATGATGCAGGTGCAAGTTCACAAGATTGTTTAAGGTGCATGGTGAGACTGTGCAAGAAGGCCACTGGGGGGGGGGTTGCAGATGGGAGCCAGAGGCGGCAAGGCCCGGGGCAGGAAAGGAGTGCCCGGAAGTAGGGTGGGGAGGGGCCCGCCTGGATGGTCACTCTATTGGGAGAAAAGGAGCGCGGTCATGAGCCACAAGTGGTAGGGACACTATGGGCTGAGAGAACGGCCCAGGAGTGGGCAAGGCTGCCCCAGGGCAGAAAAAGCAAGGAAGAGGCCATCCTGGGTGGTGGCCCAGAGGGAGGGCAGTGGACCAATAAGACAGCCATCACCAAGAGGGATGGAAGAGCGGGCACACCACAGGTGGCATGGTAAGTTGGGCGTTGTGGCCTGGTGGACACCGGGTGCCCTGTGGTGAAGCGCATGGCAGGCCTGATGGGCCAAGTGAGGGGGGGTGGTCGGTTGGTGACAGCATGGGGGATGAAGGGATAGGGTATACTAGCTGAGAAGCAGCATCACGAGGATGGTGGGTCATCCTGAGCCGGGGGTTAGGGCAGCATGTCCCAAGGAGAGGGCTTCTGAGGCCTGTGCATGGGGGGGCATGTTTTGTGGATGAGCCCCCTCTGCACAGTGCAGGGTATGGGCTGGGTGGGCACCTCTTAGGGGGAAGCAAGGGGCCACCCAATAGAATGAGGATCTGAGTGAAGGCAAAACAGTGGGGAGGCCTTATAAGAAGGTCTCGGGGTCGAGTGCCAGACACGGGCAGGGGATGGAGCCGGTAGGCCCGTGGCAGGTGAGCCTGTGTAGGAATGCCTCAGTGAAGGGAGAAAGGGCAAATGCAAAAGGGCGGGGCCTGAGGGGTGAATGTGCCTTAGAGGAACAGGGTCATAAGGGATGTGCTGTTCTTACTCTCACTGTGCTTATTACATGAGCTAGCTGGAAGACAGAGAAGATGGCACCCAAGAGAACCTGAGAGTCCAGTGCCAAAATGATGGAGGATGTGGTGAAGCTAATGAGCCAGATGGCGGAGCTGATGGAGGCAGCAAAAAAGAGGGAGGTAGAGGAGGAGGCCTAGAAGAAAAGGAAAGAGTGGGATGAGAGGGTGGGCACCAGGAAGGCGGGATCGGGCCCATGGCCCGCTGCTCTGCCAGCACACGAGCCAATCCCAGTGCTGGCAGGGCTGAGGCTGGACACTGGTAAGGGGGATGTGGAAGTTAACAATGAAGTAGATCTGAAAGAATATCTGGAAGGACTGCTGTGGGATATGGGGGAGGAAGGGGTTAAGAAACTGGAGTGGGCCCTGCAGGCCATTGAGAATAGGGCAAAAAAGGTGACGTGGGGGCAGGGAGTGTAGGGGGGGCCCGGAAGCTGTACGATGGGCCGCCAGGTTTCACAATAGGAGACCACGTGCCTGCCTCTATAAAGGATAAAATATGGAAAGGGGAATATGTAGACATTTTGGCTTTGTCGATAAGGAGACGGCCAAGAAGTACGAGCAAAAAGAGTTGGTGGGAAAATCAGAGATGGTGGTGGCCTTGGAGGTAGTAGGACACAAGACAATGGAGGTGAAGTTCAAAGGGAAGAGCAGTGACACTTGGCAAGCATTGTTCTTGATATACAGTGCACTGGTGCTGTAGAAACAGCCAGACCTGGTAATCCCACTCCTGACTTATATGGCAATCATCAGGGATACATATAAGGTGAAGCTGGGTTTTAGATGGCTAAAATATGATGATGCATTCCGGAGACAAATGGTGGCAAAGGGGGACCTGAGATTGGATTGTACCCACTTGGAACTCTGGATAAAGACTCTATTGGGGCCGGCAGTAGGGCACATGGTGGAACAGGTAAAAAGGGCTACACTGGCCCAGGGCACCAAGCTTGCTGGGCTTTCAACAGGGCCTCCTGCAATGGCCTAGTTGCAAGTTCAGGCAGGTTTGCTTGCATTGCAGGGGGCACACCCGGCAATGACTTGCAGACAAGAAGGAGACAAGGTGGGGCATTCGGGGAGTCAGCTCCAGGAGCAGCCCCAACTACATATGGAATTGGGGAAGAATCAGCCGAGGGAAGGTGGGGCTATGCGTTGGCCCACACCCCCATCAAGCTGGTGGTGGTGAAAGCATGGACTGAGGGGTACCCCAACACGAGGGGAGCTGAGCAGTTGAGAGATGTATTTTGGGGGGGTTCCCACTGGGTTTCGCTGGACAGCAGGTGGGGGTGAGGGTGAAGAACCTGGGTTCTGTGATAGGGATGGAAGCTGTAGTACAAGCAAAGATATGGAAGGAGATTTGGGTAGGCAGGGTGGAGAGGCCACTGCAGGGGCCCCCTTGTAGGCATTTCTGGGTGTCATCCGTGGGGGTGGTCCTCAAGAAGTAGGGGGGGAGTTCCAGCACATACACCATTTGTCCTACCCAGACGGGGGGTCAGTAAACAAAGGGATCCCAGAGTCAGTGAGCATGGCCTCATTTGCCTCACTGGATCAGGTGGTGAAACTGATTTGATTGGTGGAGGGGGCATGGCTAGTGAAGATGGACAATGAGTCAGCTTTCTGGCTGTTGCCGGTCCAACCATCAGACAGGGACCTGCTCGGTTTCAAGTTTGATGGTAGAATGTATTTTGACAAGGCAATGCATATGGGCTGCTCAGTGGCGTGCTCAACATTTGAGATGTTCAGCTCGTGGATGCTGGGCGTTCGGGATTCAGTACGGGCACAGGAGGGTGGTCCATTACCTGGACGATTTCCTGTTGATTGGGTTAAGCCAGGCAGAGACTCAGGAGATGTTGCTGGATTTCAAGAACATGTGAGGTCACATCGGCATCCTCCTGACTGCAAAAAAAATGGAGGGCCCGGCCCGCAGGCTGGAGTTGCTGAGGATCGAGGTAGACTCCAAGCAGGAATGTTTCCGGCTTCCTAAAGACAAGGTGGCATGGCTGAAAGTGCTGTTGGAGCAGGTAGGGGGAGGAGGAAGGTGCCACTGGTACAGGTACAGCAGCGGCTGGGGCACCTTAATTTTGCCTGCAAGGCCATAAACCCAGGCAGGGTGTTTACATGGAGACTGGAGAGGTCCATGGGGAAGGCGAAGCAACCCCACCATTGGGTGAATGTCTGCAAAGGGGTGAGGGAGGATATCTGGGAATGGGAAGATTTTCTAGATTCCTACAATGAGGTTACATTTTGGCAAGATGAGTGGGCATACAATACAGACATAGAGCTGTACACGGATGCCACCGGGGGCTCGGTATGGAGGCTTACTTCCAAGGGAACTGGATCTCTGAGGCATGGCTGACACAATGGCAAGGATGGGGGGTAACCAAGGACATTCTGTTCCTGGAGATTTTCCCCATATAGGTAGCTTTGGACGTTTGGGGAGATGGGATGAAGGGGCGGTGCACTTTATTTTGGTGCAACAATATGGGAGTAGTGGAGGTGATAAATAGACAGAGTGGGAATACAGAGTCAGTGGGGCAGGTATTGCGGTGCATGGTACTGATGGGTTTACGTTTGAACCTGTCATTTAGGGTGCAGCACATTGAAGGGGTGCAAAATGAGTTGCCTGACTGTCTTTCTCGTTTTCAAATGGAGCGGTTCTGGGAGATGGCGCCACATGCCGCACCATCCCAGACCAGGGTTCCAGATTGCTTGTGGGAGATTGGACGGAGAAAGCTAGGGTCCTGTACAGAGGATTGTGGTTGGCTAATACATTGAGAGCCTATGAGGAGGCGTGGGCAGGCTTTCAGATGTTCTGGGCCCGACTGGGCTGGAATGCAGCAGAACCAGTTCAGAAAGAACAGGTAATATAATATATAGTGGAAAACTGGGAGGCAGGATTGGCTGACGCCACCATGGTGATCCAGCTGGCAGGCATCAGCTAGATGTGTATAGGGACCGAGGGTGGGCAGATGCAGCCTGAGGCTGGGCTGTCAGGCGGACAGTCACAGGTTAGCAGAGGGGGCAGGGCACAAGGCAAGACAAGAGAAGGCCCGTAATGGGGCCTCTGTTCATGAAGGTTGTGGAGGCGTTAGACCATGTTTGCAGTTCAGCAAAGGAAGCCTGTTTGTTCAGTGCAATTTTGCAACCATGGTCAGGAGAGCTTTCAGGGTAGGAGAGGTTGTGGTACCCAGAAAGGGGGAAGCTGCCCTGGCCTTACAAGGTGAGAATGTTAGATGGGACAGTAACTGGGTGGTCATCTGGCTGCACAGGTCCAAGATGGACCAGCAGGGAATAGGCACTGCAGTAGAGATGTGCAGACACCCAGGGGAGGGTGTGTGCACAGTGAAAGCCATGGGTGACTATGATAGGGCAAGAGGCCCGATGGAGGGAGCTTGGTTCCAGCACGGGGACAGGTACCCAGTAACAGGTTTACAACTAGGAGTGGTTTCAAAGAAAGCATTGGCATTCATGGGAGAGGACTCCAGCCAGTTCATCCCACACTCATTCAGGATACTGTAGGGATAGCATCTGATATGGCCACAAAGGGGTAGGTGGAGGACGAGGTCAAATGGGTGGGGAGATGGCATCCCAACTGTTACAAGAGATATGTGAGGTGTTGACATAGCTAACTCACGATCCTTTTCTCTTTCCACAGCAGGCTCCAGGAGACAGGTGTGGATCATGGGGCACTCCTTCATCTATTGGGCGGAAAGGTTTGTGGCCACCACAAGGAGAGGGACGCAGTTGTGCTCAGAGGCAGAGCACACCAAAGTGCGGTGGAGGGGCCTGAGAGGCATGAGGTGGTCACAGTTGCTTCCCCTGCTGGAGGAGCTGCGGGTGCGCTGGGCCAGGCCGGACTGTATCCTTATCCATCTGGGTGGCAATGATCTGGGGAATGTGCCATGGGGGACCTTGATGAGGGACATGCTCTCAGATTTAGAAAAGATAAAGAGCCGGTGGCCGGGGGTGGTGATCGGCTGGTCCAAGATCATATCCCGGTGAGTATGGAGAGGAGCAAAAGGGGTAAAAGCAATAGAGGTGGCTCGGAATCGCCTGAACAGGAAGGTAGCTAGGGCAGTTCTGGAGATGGGGGTGGGTGCACATACAGCACAGGGATATCTCATACCAGCAGGCCGATGTGTACCGGTCGGATGGTGTGCACCTGACAGAATTTGGCATATGCCTGTTCCCACAGCCCTTTGGGGAGCTAGTGTAGGAAACTAATAAGAAAGGCCTGAGATTTTAACCTGCAAGGGGGGGAGCCCCATGTTCCATCGCAAGCTGGAGATAGATCAGTAGAAAGGATTGGGAGCAAGGGAAAGGGGGTAGGTGGGGGAGGGTAGGCACCACAAGCTGGGGATAAAGGAACCCAGGCATGGGAGTAATGGGGAAGGGGGGAGGGATATTGAGCTAGAGGGTGGATCACTGTGTCCTCACCTACAGGGGGGAGGTCTGGGTAAGTGTGGTGACCCTGTTATGGTGATGGGGAGGGGCCTGATCACAGTGTCCAGACCCCGAGAAACAACCTCCAACGATGAAGAGAGCAAGAAGAAAGAACCACAAGATGGAAGACAGGACTGTCAGGTCCTATAAAATGATACTGGACTGATATGTCTAAATGTAAATATTGACTGTTTTGACAGAGAAAACTAGGATGTAGATATATAGTTGTGCCTTTAAATAAATATTGCCAGCGAGCATCCAAAAGTGACAAAGTAGTAGCCTGAGTTATTTCTGGCTGGGGATCCGGGGACAATGAAATATTGTTTCATGTCTCTTGTGAAGTAGCTGATAATCAACTGTTTAAAGACTTGCCGACTGAGCCTGGCCCAGTAGTACAGTTACCTGAGGTATTACACATCTTACCCCTTCCCACGCCAGTGACCTGAGTATGGGATGAGCTTGGGTCACCAAAGGTCAGCCAAGGGTTGGACAGGGGGGTCTGGAGAAGACAACATGGCCTCTTGTCAGCTCTCCTTTCCCGCAGTAGGAAGTGAAGTCTTCCCGGCACTTGGCTTCCACCAAGTGGAGACTTGATGGTAGCATCACATAAATGAGGGGCTGGTGCTAGGCCAGGGGAGGGTGAAATGTGGTCACTGGTTCCAGAGCGCATAAGAGCCTCCATGTACATGCACTTCTGTGTTGTCAAGGCCCGGGGAGTAAGGGGAGAAAACAGGAGGAAAAAATGGTGGAGTTGGTGCACTATGAAGCCCGTGTCCAGAGCTCTGGGACCCGCCCCACTCGACCACTGATTGGAGGATGGCAGGAGGTGGAGGAGGTAGGTGGCCAGGGGCACGGCTGATAGCCCACTTGGTTCCAGCCAGGAGGATTAAAACAAGACCTGGGAAAAGACACTCAGTCACAGCTGAGGTAATAGACTTTGTGGATGCAAAGAGGCTCCCCAGCCTGTTATCTCCCAAAACTGCTACACACAAAGCCTCTGCTTAGTCATCAGGGATGGACTCTTTCCCAGTGGCCAGACACAATGAAAATGATCACTTCCAAATGACGGTGGTCGCAAACTGGGAGTTTTCAATTGCAGATATTATTGTTGCGATCACTGTAACATGGCATTATGGCAATTGCATGGCATGATGTCATGCACAGAGGCCGTAGTACAAGGCACTATTAACTTAGACATCCTCCACTCCCAACCATGTACCTTTTAGCTTGCCTGTGGGCAGATTCATTTTATAATTTTGATATTTGTCTCCAGTCATTTCCTGTGACCTAGGGTCCACGATCGCTCCATTTGCATATTGTAATCCCAGGTCTGGTAACCCATCCAGTCCCTTTCAATCATGTGTGGCTTGCTTCCAGTTGTCCCTTAATGATCTCAGTCCCTCATTAAATCCTCAGTGTGACCACACACCCCTGGACCACACCCGTTGAGCCACATCTCACAGTTTAATAGTGGCTGGAGGCACTGTGGATTGTGACCAGCTGTTTGGGACTAGGACATGTCTATGCACAGCACAGCCCTTCATTTGCATTCTGGCCTCCAGCTCATTCACTTTTCTGCTAGTGCAGGGAAAGGCTCATGACTGCTTTATGTACACAAAGGGATAACATTTGAACAAATTTGCAAAGTGGTCATTGTGATTTTTCTATCTCATGTTCTGCTTAACTGCCTGTTCTGATCTATTTATTATGACATTTTTATGATTGTGAATACTTCAGTCTTATCTCCCCTCAGTCCTTTTTGTAGATATAACAACCCTAGTTACAGTAATTTTTCTTTCCTTCTGCAGCATGCTTTCTAACCCTCTAAATATCTTTGTAGCTCTATAATGTGCTTTTTTCAGCTCCTTTATGTGTTTTCTGTAATAACAGAACAGCACACGCTACTCCATCTGGTATCTGATCAGTGTTTTTTATAGTGGCATAATCATTTTTGTGTCTTTTTTTATAAAGATTTTTCTACCAAGCTGCAGGCGGGCAGCTATCAACCATGTCCCTGCTACCCTGGTGGGAAGATGGCGGCAGCTCTGAGCTAGCCATCACTAGCAGCAGGAGAGAACTCTGTTTATTGTTTTTATTTATGCTTGCATTCGTTTGTTCATTTTATTTAAGTTTGTGCTCGTTTTTCACTGTTTACTTTAGTATTTTTTAATACTTCTTAGGCAGTTTAACTCAATTTAGCTGTAGTCAGCCAGGGATTCTGAGTGAGGTAGGCAGTGTAGTGGCATTTTCGTGTCAGTTTTAGTTGTTTTCCTGACACATAAGTGTTTCTCCGATTTAATTGTTTAGCCACAATTTTAGCTGCAATTCTTGGAATCGGAGAGTATATATGCACTTAGAGAACTCTTTGACTACGCTTTTTGTTTTTGGATCCAAATTTCATTCAGTCACCATGAGGGTGAGCTACCTCTCATTTGAGGAGAACTGGAATTTGGAGGACTGGCCAAGATTACCTGCATGGGGGGAGAGGAACGCCAGTGAGAAAAGGGTAACATCAGTTGAGAGAGGAGAATACCGGCTATAGCGACCTTAAAAGTCTGTTTCCCTGACTTAAAGTCTGCTTCCTATGACTTGATTGTGAAGTGGAATACCTGCCATTTTGTGGTAGTTGTCAACTGTACCCAAGCTCTGAAACTCTGAAGAATTAATCTGAGCCTGTTCCTTTATTTGGGGTTTTTGGTGCTGGCTTTGAGAAAGGGTTTAGCTGCCTGGTCCCTGAAGCAGCGTGGCTAAGATCTGGCCAAAGGACTGGTGACTCATCAGGCTGTGGGTTGACTGGGGGTGGTTTGCTGGAGGGTGGATCTTCCCTCGGTCGGGCCAGGGATTATTTGGGCTGGCATTTCCCTTGTGCTGGCATCGGGAGATTTCCTGAAGAGGGATGTGGCTCAAACTATGACTTTTGGTCCCAGAGTTGTATGGAGGTAAAATTTGATCTGGTGATATAAATTGGAAGATCTCTATGGTGGACTTGGAGTTATGGAATAAATTGTAGAATCAAGTTCTGGGATTCGTACTACAGTTCTCCAAATTTAGAGAAGGTGTTAAACTGTGCCGGACACAGTGACAGTTGAGCTGTTTTTGCACTAAAAGGCAATGAGATAAAGATGAATGCCTTATCTAGGCTACTTTATCTTTTCCAAACCCTCCCATTACAACCCCCAGGGACTTCTGGATCATCCTTCACAAGGAGACGCAGAGGTTCCTTTGAAATAACAAACGTCCCAGATTAGCCAAGAATATCTTACAAGCTCCACGGGAGAAAGAAGGCTTAGCCCTTCAGCATTTTTCCTTCTTACTTTATGGCCACCAGAGGGGCACAGCTATACACTTGGGCCAAACGCAGAGAAGAATCGGGCTTGTATCATCTAGAGGAGGAATTACTCAAAGGCTGGGCACTGTGGGCTTTACCGATCAACACCATACTGGTGGGAATACAGGAACTGCTGACAAACCCTTAGGTTTCCCACTCCATTAAAATCCTGAGAAAGCTCAGAAAGCTCACCCATACCCCAGAAGGCCTGGGCATTCTCTCGCTGATCCAGTTTGAACCCTCCTTCACTCCACCCAGATTAGATTCTGGCTTTCAGACTTGGGCCATGTGACCACTGTCCACCTTTACACAATGTACTGGTACTGGAATTTGTCTCTCATTTGCACAGCTATCTAATAGATTTCACCTCGGTAAGGCAGACCATTTTAGATATTTACAAGTCCGTCATTACATATCATCTTCCAATAGGTTGCAAATGCTGAGCAGGGACAGAACAAAACTTGAAAACTTTTTTTTCTTTATCATAACAATCAAAGACAACACCCACCCTCTCTCACAGTTGTAGAGACTGTTACTTAATGCTAATCCCTCTGGGATAGAAAAGATAAAACAAAGATGGGAAGTGGAGCTATCAATCATGATTCACAGCCTGTCTGGGACAGAAGAATGAATAGGGGATGGCCAGTAACTAGCTCACCAACTTGGCAAGAGTTCCACTGGAAAATTGCTTTGAGATACTTTCTCACCCCCACCACTGTGAGACACTTTTGACATCACCAGTCCAAGCTTTGTGGGAGGGGATCCGGGGATACAGGAACACAGACACATGTTCTGGGAATGCCCTAAAATCTTAGCATTTTGGAGGGAGATACATAGCCTGATACAAAATATTACGAATCGACAAATCCCATTTACGGGGTCAGATTTAGTACTAGGCCTTCCGACCTTACTGTATGGCTCCGGACAATCCACCAAATTAGCTCAAATGATGAGGGTTGTAGCACTGAAGTGCATTACCTCAAGATGGCTATCTCCGCTACCCCCTATGGTGCAGGACTGGGTATCCAGAATGGCTCAATTGGAAGTTATGGAACAGATTTCCAGTTTCCTGAGATTGCAAGGTGAAAATTTTGTACAAACATGGTCTCCTTGGCACCAACACTTACAAGGGTGGGCTGATACCCCTTCATAAGGTTTAGGATGTGAATATTGATCCCCATAATTCAGATTATTGCTTATAGAGGATATGAGTTTGTGCATATTTTTCTTTCTTTTTCTTTTATCTGAAGTTTGAATTTGACAACTACATAGTATGGTCTTTTTCATGACAAGGTTAGAGATGAGAGTCACTAATCTATGTGAAAAATGAGGTTTACAATATTTACCTGTAACAGTCTACCTACACTTGCATGGAATGTCATGTATCTGTATCTCTTTTGAAGTGGATAAGGCATTTATCAACCAGATAAGAATATTGTATAAACTGTAAGATTGAACTGTGAGACATATCTGATATTCAATAAACTTGAAGTTCTAAAAAAAATAAAAAGGCAATGAGAGTGCCTAACTTTTATCTTACAGTTGGGTTAAGGCCCGTGAAGGTCTAGGTGAGAGCAGAACTTCTATGGTTCTAAATATGGATCTAGGGATGTGAGAGACCTTTGGGACATTTACATTTTTCATAATTTAAAGAGTAGTAATAACTCTTAACTTCTGTTGGTGCTGATATGTACATTCGTTATAAATATCTCTGCTGTTATTCATATGTTTGTTTTTGTGGGTTTTAAGGGGTTATTTAAATTATTTGTGTGTGGATTGTTGAGTGGTTTTGAGGGGTGTATGAACTAGATTGTGACTTAAGTGAATTAAGTTGCTGTGTCTGAATTTTTAGAAGCGGTGGTGTGAGAGGCAACCCTTTGAAAGTGTCTGTGTGTAGGTGTGGGGTGGCTTAGTATAGTGAAACTTTGTAAGTTGTAGAATTTTTGGGATTTTATTTGTTTCACTGTTAAGTTAAAATGTGTTGGGAGGGTCTAAAGATGGTCAGGAAGTTTTCTCCCACCAGGCTCAGGGATCTATGCCCATTTGACTATCCCCCATTATTATTAGAGACATATAAGAGGTGTCAAGCTTTGGGGATAGTCAGAAGCCGAGTGAAAAAGGGGAGAGCTGGGACAGTGGGAGAAAGGAGAGGGGTGGACAGATTGAGGTCTTGGTGACTAGAAGGTGTCCTGGGGCGAAATGGGGCCAGGAGAGGGGGGGGTTCCCTACCTGGTTCCCATACCCTAGGGCTCTACAATTAAAGGACAGGTCCCGGAATCTTCCTCGATAAACCATTTGACCCGGGTGGTGTTGTACAATGCCACATCTATTAGGAACAAGACAGCTATTATAGCTGATCTTGTTGGGACATCAGATCTGGCATGCATCACCAAGACCTGGTTGGACAAGAATGCAGGCCCTATACTGGCATCTGTTGTTCCAGCTGGGTTTTCGGTGATACACTGCCCAAGATTGGATCATAGGGTTGGGGGTGTAGCCATTATATTTAAGTTGGAACTGGGTCTTGTGGATGTGACAGTGGGGTGCACCAGATCCTTTGAGTGTATCCTGGGAGTGGGTGTAGGTTTCATGATTCTCCGCATCTACCGTCCACCCAGCGATGGCAGAGAATTCCTGAAGGAGTTTGCGGACTTCATTGTTGACATAGCACTGGAGTCCCCCAGATGGTAAATCCTGGGGGACTTCAATGCCTGGGTCGACAATGAACTCTCACAATTTGGAAATAATCTTCTCCAGCTTATGACTATGCTGGGCCTTACACAGGTGGTTACCTCCACTACTCATATAGGGGGTCACTCACTGGATCTCGTGTTCCTCCTGGGGATGGAGATCACAGATCTGGGGGTGGAACCAGTCGGTTGGTCAGACCATCACACCATAAGGTTCAGTTTCAGGGTGCCCCCTAATAGGCCTGCCCCTGTGAAGATAGTCCAATACCGCCCTTTAAGGAGAGTTACCCCAGAGCATCTATCGGCGGTGCTGTTACCTATCGAGTTTATTGAGTGAATGTATGAGTCCAGGGGATCTGGTTGTTGCCTATAATAAGGTGGTGGGGGATTCCCTGGACTCCATTGCTCCTGTTCGGGTTCGCCCACTCACCCTGTGCCCAAGGACCCCTTGGTTTGATGGATCCTTGAAGGTGCTGAGGAGAGTGGGTTGAAGGTTAGAGAGAGTTTGTCGGAAATCTAGTCTGGAGGATGACAGGCTTAGATTAATGGAACATTATAACGGCTATTAATCAGCAATCACTCTAAGAAGGCAGAATTTGTGTCTGGGAAGATTGCTACTGTGCAGAATCGACCAGCTCAACTTTTTCAGACTGTGGACAGACTGTGCAATCCAGTCTGTTTTCAATCTGGAAGAGATTTCTTACAGTTGAAGTGTGATGAGCTTGCTCGATTCTTTGCAGATAAGGTTGCCAGCTTCATGTCAGGTATAGGCCCAACTCTCCCTATGAGAGATTGTGGAGATCAGCAGGAGGTGATGAGCACCCACTCTGTCTGGACTGACTTTAGCCTGCCAGAATTCATGTACATTGTGAGGATTGTCCAGATCTTGCGACCAACCCGCTGAAGTTTAGACCCAGGCCCTACATCCCCTATGATAGGTTGCGTAGATGTCATCTGCCCGATCCTTGCTGAAATTGTTTGGAGTTCCTTGGAGAAGGGTGTCTTTCCTGATCCCCTTAAGGAGGCGGTCATACTAACACTCCTAAAAAAAAACTCCTTGGATCCAGACTGTCTAGCTAACTACAGGACTGTCTCTAACCTTCCCTTTGTGGGTAAGGTTATTGAGAAAGTGGTTGCATTGCAGCTGAATGACCATCTTATAACCCACAAGGTCTATGATGCTCCCCAGTCTTGTTTGAGGAAAAGACATAGCACCAAGACTGCCCTTGTCTGGCTTTTAAATGACCTCCTAATTGCGAGAGATCAAAAGGATCATACTTTCTTAGTCCTTCTTGATCTCTCGGCGGCATTTGATACTGTGGACCATGGTGTGCTTCTGGAGTGCCTGTGGCTTCTCTGTGGACTGTCTGCAACAGTCTTAAGATGGTTTCAGTCATTTCTTATAGGCAGGACTCAGAAGGTGGTCACTGGAATTTATTCCTCTGATGCTCTCCCCCTGTCCTGTGTGGTGCCACAGGGCTCCATATTGGCACCCACGTTGTTCGCAGTGTATATGCTGCCATTAGAAGACATCATTAGGTGATACAGTTCGGTTTTTACTGCTACACAGATGACACCCAACTCTATATGTCCTTTATGCCCAGACAGGATGATGTGGTCTCTATGCTTAATAGCTGTCTGGCTGAGATCAAGAACTGGATAAGCACCAGCTGGCTGAGGTTGAATCTGGATAAGACCGAGGTGTTGGTCATGGACCTGGGTCATCCAGAGGCAGGTCTGGGGGTTGGGCAGGATGCGGGATTATGGCTCAATGGCATCCAGATCACGACCTCAGACCAGGTGCATAACCTGAGCATTATTTTTGATAGTGGTTTGACCCTGAAATATGAGGTGTCTGCTATTGTCAAATCCTCTTTTTATCATCAGAAGAATATTCCCCTGGTGAAAAGCCTGGTTCCACCGGCTGACCTTCCTATATTGGTCCACGCATTCATAACCACCCATCTTGATTATTGCAATGCCCTCTATCTATGGCTTCTGGGGGTTGATATCCATCACTTGCAGCTAGTGCAAAATGCTGCAAACAGGCTTTTGACTGGTACATTCAGGACTAGTCATATTACGCCTGTGCTGCACAAACTGCACTGGTTGCCTGTACAGTGGTGGATCACCTTTACGGTTGGTTTACTGACCTATAAAGCCCAATATGAACAGGGACCCTGGTACCTGCAAGATCTTCTGACTCCCTACTGCCCCTCCCACCCAGTCTGATCCACCGATGAGGGATTGCTAGAGATTCCCAGGGTTCTGTTAAAAACATCAGGTGCTCATGCTTTCCCTTTTGCTGCCCATACCCTGTGGAATTCTCTACCTCATCAGTTAAGAGAAGGCCTGATCATCTCAAGTTTTAAATTGGAGTTCAAAACCTATCTGTTTCATCTAGCTTTTCCTGATGGTTTTTAAAATTTCTAGCTGCCTATGGATGTTATTATTTGTTTTAAATTGTTTTTGTGTTCTGATTTTATTGATTGTACAGCACCCTAGTTTTGGAAAGGCTCTTTATAAATAAAGATTTACTTTTTTCACCCATTGATTGCCTTCTACAGTGGGTCCCAGAGGGGGGCTGTCCTTCCTCTTGGTACAATATACCTAGATGCCAGTGACCAGGTGGAGGTGCGGACTGGAGGAGAGTGGGCTCACGAAGCCCACCCGAGCTCTATCTCCTTTTTCTGATTAATCCCATGGCCATGATGACTCATAAGCATAGGTGTGTGGAGGCACGACTACATTATGGAACTGCGCCCCCTGCCATTGAATCGCTCACAAGCTGCACTACCCCCAAGTTTCCACCCAGTATCTGTCAAAGGTTGTGATGGCTGGCCACCTCTCCCCATGAGAGAAAGAAAGTCCCCCTGGATACCCAATCCCTCCTCCGGCTGTCCCCCAGCAACCTGAGTTCAAACCCAAAGCTACATTACTGGCACGGTGGCAGGGCGAGGTGCAAGCTCCTCAGTCCTCCACTCCACTCCACTGGGTTAGCTAGTCATTTGTTTTTCTCCACACATTGACCCTCTTTATTGAAACCTAGAATTCTGCTGGTCTTGCTGGCTGCTGCTAACTACTATTTGGACATTTTCAGTGGCAAGTCTATAAAACCCAAGTCCCTTTCCTGCTCTGCCTCTTCCATTATGTATCATTTATAATAATTTATAAGCCCATTTTCTGTCATTTGCACCCTAGTTAATTACTTTTTACTGCCACACATTGAACTGCATCTGCCATCTGTCCAGCCAGCTGCTTAGTATAGTTTATTACATCCTGCAGAAATTCCGTACATCTCTCCTTGCTGTTGACCACTGTTGCATATCACCAGCAAACCTTTTTTTTTTTTCCATTAACATTTTATTCACTTTTAAGCAGAGACAACATATCTGAGACACAGACATATCAGAATATAAACAAGATGTAACAATGGCTCATTACAATCCGAGTATTACACTTTCTCTGCCACTCCCCACCCAATACCAAAAACCATAAAAATACCCCTAACCTCCTCCCTCCCCACCCGCCCACTCCTATCCCTCCCTCCCTCACACAAGGCACTACTACCTAATTACCACCAAATAGGGTATATTCTGACCTCATAACAAATAAAATGAATAAAACGGGGCCCAAATCTTCTCAAATCGAGGTATTTGATTATGTACGGTAGCTATCATCCTCTCAATCCTGAGACACGCAAGAAGCTCAGCCAGCCATTCAGAGTAAGAAAGCCCAACATTGTCTTTCCAATGTCGGAGAACTAACTTTTTAACCGTGATTGAAATCAAAGCCACATAGAACTTCCTATTCCTAACCGAGAAACCAGACATATCCCCCAGCAGACATACCTCAGGTCTGAACATATCCTCCAGGCCCAACAAGGGATCAACCTTACTTTTAATTTCTGACTACAATGGGATAATTTTCGGACACTCCCAAAAAATATGTAGGAGATCCCCCTTATCCGAACCACACCTATAACACTTAGGATCCTTTAACAACTTCAGATCCGCCAGTTTTTGAGGGCAATAATAAATGTTATGCAAAATTTTAAACTGTATAAGCCTCAATTGATCCTGCCTAATAAACCTGTGACAACCTTGTCAGATCTCACACCAATCCAAAGTTATATCAGGGAATGCAACAGCCCAATAAGAACATGGGGCAAGATTCACTGAGTAGGTCCAATAAAACAGCACTGTATAGATCTTAGAGATTGCCTGCGGGATTCCTACCAGCGAGCCTACATCTGCCAGAAATGCAATCCGTGGGGGCTGGACAATCCCTTTTCCCACCTTTTGAAGTAATAAATGACAAAGTTGATATATTTTGAAGATATCTTTGGTAGATAAATTGAATTTATCTAACACTTCCAAAGCGGAGATTAAACCTCCCTCTTCCCTGAGAAAATCTTTTAAACAACATTCATCAGGTAACGTCAATCATTCAGATCTAATGGTCCTATCTCCTATCAGAAACCATGGATTACCCCTAATAGGTTGAGCCCAGTCTTTGACCTGATCGTATTTTAAAAAGCTGCAAAGCTGATTATGGATTTTTAACGACACACCTATCGGGGACTTCTTCAACGAAGGGGGAAGTACCTTGGGAGTTAAATAAAATAAAGCCTCCGGGGAAATACCAAAGCTTTTAATAAGATTAATTTCTAAATTTACCCACAGAGGGACATAACATGATGATGGCGACAAGTCTTTATATAAGGCCCACCTACCATACTTATTCAACTGAGCTGCCCAAAAATAGAGACCAAAATGGGGCAACCTCAAACCCCCAAGTAGCTTAGGGGCCGCCAACTTTTGATAGGCCATTCTGGCCTTTTTATAACCCCAAACAAAGTCAGCTATCATCCCGTGGAATTTTTTAAACCAAGACATAGGAAGCCAAATATTTAGCATACTCAAGGGGTAGAAAAGTCTAGGGAATATATTCATCTTAACTATGTTTATCCTCCCCCAAAGCGATAATGGAAGTTGCGCCCACCTTTTGAGATCTAAATCAATAATATGAACCAAGGAATCCAAATTTAACTGACGCATCCGCACTGAACTCCTCATCAAAGTATGACCCAAATATTTAAAAGAGTCGGAATTCCACCCTAAGCCTAGCTCCGTAATTTCCTGTTTAAATAGTTTATTATTGAGGGGATAAACCACAGTTTTATCCTGATTCAATTTATAGTTGGCCAAAAGACTAAAATTATGTATTCATTTTAACAAATTTGGAATGGACCTACTAGGCCGAGAAATATAGACCAGGAGATCATCTGCATAAGCTGTGACTTTAATAATCTGATCCAATATTCTAATGCCTTCAATCTCTCTGCTACTCACTATACTTCTTATAAGAGGCTCTAAATATAAACTAAATAGAAGGGGGGATAAAGGGCATCCTTGTCTAGTACCAACATATAACTTAAAGGGATTTGAGATGGCCCCATTACAAGTGACTCTAGCCGAGGGGCTTGAATGCAATGCTCCAACCCACTCCAAGAACCTTACAGGGAAGCCAAATCTCTTCATAGCAGCAAATAAAAAAACCCAGTATACCCTATCAAAGGCCTTCTCGGCGTCCAAGGAGACCAACGCCATCGGGAGGTTGGTCCCCTCAGAAACCGAGAAGACATGCGCCAATGTCCTGAAGTGGTCAGCCGAGGACCTGCTCTTCATAAATCCCACCTGTTCTGTACCTATTAATTTAGGTAATATTCTGTTAATTCGATCAGCCAACAATTTAGCCAAGATCTTAATATCATAATTCAACAGGGAGATAAGCTTGTAACTGGCTGTTTTTTCAGGAGGCCTACTCGGCTTGAGAATTAAAACTATTAGCGCCTCCGAGAAAGTCTTATCCACCTCCTGCCCAGAAAGAATATACTGAAATAACCTAAGTAACAGAGGAGTCAACTTCCCAGAAAATTTTTTATAAAAGTTAGATGAAAACCCATCTAGACCCGGTGTTTTATCTGTAGGAAGATTCTTAATAGCTAACTCTATCTCCTCTTGGGTTATATCCGCACCCAGAGAAAGTCGATCGGATTCGTCCAATGTAGGGCGGTCTAGACCTTCCAAAAAAGACGAGATCTCTGACTTAGTAGGCGGCACTCCATATCGCTATATAGAGATTCAAATACTGCTCGAAAACCTGACAGTTTCTTCCGGAGAGGTCTTGACACAACCATCCTCTTCAGATAAAATCCCTCAATCAGCCGGAAGATTCAAGTTGTGCAATACTGCCTAGCCAGAAGTTTCCAGATTTCCCCCTGGTCTAAATAGATGGCTCTTGTCTTAATTAAAGCTAACTCTGCCTGCTCCTAAAATTCTAAGATAAGCATCTCTTACTTTGACTAATTCTTCTTTATCTTCCTCCCTGGGTGAGTAGAAATGTTAGATTCTAAAGACCTGATTTGTGTCAGTAAATCCAACATGGTACACTCCTTCTCCTCTTCCTTTAACAGCCAGACTAATTAGTATTCCTCTCATATAAGCCTTAAATGCCCCCCAGAAAATATCCAGACGGACAGCATCATTCAGGTTATTTAAGGTAAACTCATCTATTTGCTCTGATAAAAATTGGGCCACCTTTGGTATTCTCAAGATCTGATTGTTCATATTCCACCTATTCCCCCTTTTCATGAGAGACGAAAAGGAGATTGAGACTGTCACCGCAGCGTGATCCGAAATAGGGCCAGCTACAATGTCCAAATCGAGAACTTCTTTGAGAAGGGTTCGGGAAAGGAATATATAGTCAATCCGAGACGCAGTCCCGTGGGCAGAGGAAATAAAAGTGTACTCCCTAGACTTTGGGTGGAGGATTCTCCAGACATCTGCCAGTCCTAACTGGTCTAACAGTTCCCCAAAGGCTCGGGAAGCAGGGGTGTGGTATATTTGAGATCTGGCGGACCTATCCATCAAAGGATCCAAAGTTAAATTGAAGTCCCCATCCAAAATCATAGGGATCTGATTAAATGGTAAGAGCGCCTTTAACAGACTCACCACAAAATCCTGATTGTCCACATTGGGACCGTACACCGAACCAATCAGAATCTCAGTATTCTGCAGTTTCCCTTTAACTAGCACATATCTACCCTCCTTATCTTGAACCACTTGCGTTGGAATAAAAGGTATTGATCTATGCACTAGTATCATAACACCTCTACTCATGCTACCCTGAGAAGAAAAACTTCCCTATTTGTAACCTCCTCATGGAACTAGCTCCACTTGGAGTAAATGTGTCTCTTGTAAAAACACCAGTTTCGCTTTCACAGCTTCAGTATGCTTCAGAATCCTATACTGCTTAGTTTTGAGCCGTGCCCCTTTAACATTCCAAGTAAGAAATTTAACCGCTATATCAGTCCCCATTCTTACTCACTTGATCCAGAATATAATGTGACCACCCTACTGCGGTATAACAATAACTAATACCTAACGCCTTGTAACCCTTCCCCCCTAGTGCCATGCAACCTATACTCCCACACAAAGTATCCCCCCAAATACTATCATCCCAAAACCCATCCCAAAAGAATCCCCACCACTCCCCCTTCCCCCTTCCCCCCTGACCCTTACTTTCCTCACGGCCCATGACAACAGCCCACTTAGCTCGTTCCCCAGCGCTCCTCCCACCCCAACCCCCAGACCTTATAGCAAAGCCAAGTTTGCAAATACCCCAACAACATATTTGTTCCCATATATTCTGGCTTACTAATAGAGATGACCCCCAGAATCTCATAAACCTATTTCTTACACTACCTATATTTAATGTTAACCAGGAGAAGGCAAATATAAAAGGAAAAAAAGGCAAAGGGAGACTGTTACTAATCTAGCAGAAATTGTACCCCAAATAACAGAGGTACTCCATACCCATTAATTCAAGGGATAACAGTAAATTCCAAATAGGAAAACACCCCATTAACTATAACTTCCCCGAACACGCTAAGATGCAAAAACCAGTCCCAGACTGAGTAACGAAATACATGCACAACATCAGTATAACAAAAGTAGTATATATCACTGGCACCCTCTTGTGGCCAACTTATAAAGTGTAAGACAGTCCCCGTCTTCCAGGATGACATAAAGTTCTGTCGAAAGTGGGCTCGAGTCCAATGCCCAAATTAAACGCAGCATGAAATAAAAAGGAACCATTTACATCTCATGCTGTCACCAGAATTAATGAAATAATACCAGGGGGCAAACACCCCGAAAACTACACAGTGCTTAAAACGAGAGGGGAGTTACACCCTCAACCCCTTATTTAAATCACTTTTCTAGATAACAGCATTCTGCTGAAACAACAAAAAGCTTATCACAGTCATAATAGTCCAGAACCGAGATCCCAGAAAGCAAGTCCCAAGCTGCTTCCTCAGTGTGTGTAGCGACCTCTTCTTCTCTCCCGACCGCTCAGGGCACCTTAAAGAGGGTGGGGAAAGCCAACTGTAATGCGGCTGTAGCAGGTTCAAGGGAATCAAATGCCTTCCACTCATCCGCAATAAAAACCTGGAATTTCACCGGGTAGCCCATACGGAACTTGATATCAGCCGCAATCAACCTTTTTACCAAAGGGTGAAAAGCCGCCCGCTTTTGCCTGATCGAGAACGGGAGGTCTTGCGCTACTCTAATTCTGGTGCCCTCCCAATACAGCTCCTTGTCTTCTTTAGCCTTCGTAATAAAGAGCTGCCATTCCTGGTAGTTCAGAAATCGAAATATAAAGGTCCTTGGAGGCGCATTGGGAGGGGGTAAAGGGCGCAAAGCTAGATGAGCCCTTTCAATTACATAAGAGGACCCAAAAGGAGAGGGTCCAGCTACCTTCTCGACCAGTCTTTGGGCAAACTTAGTCGCATCAGGCCCTTCCACTTTTTCAGGTAGTCCAATGACTACAACGTTGTTTCGGCGACTTCTGCCTTCCAAATCCTCAACTTTCAGTTCAAGCTTGCTAATTTTCTGCTTCAATGAATTCAGCACTGGGTCCAGTCGCTCTTTACTCCCTTCTATAGATCTAATTCTCGCCTCATTATCAGCAGTCTTCCGGGCCAAGTCCTCCAGAGCAGTAGTAATATTTTTAATTTCACTCGCCATGTCTTGCATGTTAGCTTTGAATGGGCGAAACTCCTCGAGAAACCTGGATAATGTAAGGGGCTCCTCCTCCAAGCTTCCATCATCGGAGCCCTGCGCCAGCTGAGAGGCCGAGGCCTTGAATTTTTTAGCGGCCTTCTCCGGAGTCGCCGACGGAGTATGTTTCGGCGGTGGCTTCCGCATTTCTGCCTCCATGCGAAATGAGGACACAGGTTCTCCTCTCTGTCCAACAACACAGTTAGCTCTCTAAACCAAATTTATAGGGGTTTTAAATCCCAAATGAAGGACGGGTAGCCGGAGCGCTCGGAGAAAGCATCTACCCCATGCTCTGCATCACGTGACTCCCCCATATCACCAGCAAACTTGATATAATGGCTACTAGTCTCCAATTATCACTCATTAATGAACAAGTTAAACAGAAGCAGATTCACAGCATACCATAGTGGAACCCCATTAGTCACCACCATTCAGTCTGAGATTTGTCCTCCCCAGCATGACACTGTTTCCTGTTACTCAACCAGTTTCTAATTAAAACTAATAGTTCCCTTCCCACCTGTCTACCTCTTTTGTGTAACAAACTATTGTGGGGTACATTTTTGTTTACTAAACTCCAAATATCATTTGCCAAGAGTATCTGCACCCATCTATCCTTCTGTCTTGAATGAGTTGGCAAAACTGGATTAAAGAGTTGGAACAAACTGCCCTAAAGAATAATACACCAAAGTCAGACATTTTTTACATGTTACTTAAGATCCATAAGAGCCTTGAAAACCCCTCTGATAGATTCACAGTGGCAGGTATCAGTTCAGTGCTGGATTGATTGTCCATCTTTGTAGATTACCATATTAAACTATTGCTAAGAAATGCAAGGGCATAGGTAAAAGATCCAGTGGACATAAGCCATCTCCTTAATCAATTTAATGATGAACAATTGAAAATTGCAAATACCCTGCTAGTAATGTGAAAAGTTGTATACACTTCTGTCCCCCATGGAGAGGGGTTAGCAGCACTTGGTGAGGACCTGGATATGAACAGATAGTGAACCAATCCACCCAACCATTACTTAGAATGACTGAACAGGTATTGGGGAAGAATCCCTTTGGCTTTGAGAAGAGGCTTTATTGGCAGATTAAGAACCATGGGGTCCACCATGTCGCCCTCATATGCCAATTTATTTATGAACAACTATGAAAGGAGATTTATTTACAAATCACAACTGAATCCTTTTGAACAATGTGCCTTAAATTGGGATCACTTTAATGACAATATTTTTGTAATTTAGAAAGGTGCTAAACAATGGGAAGTGAATGAGGTTTTTAGAAGTTCCACAAATACCTAGAGATCAGAATGCCAAATCTGTTATTTGTGAAGTGATGGGGAGTGCTCAGATTACGTTTTTGACACTGAATTATTTAAAAAGGTTAATATGCTGTTCACCAGACTGTACAGAAGAGAAACTGGCAGAAATACTTTATTACATGCTGAAACTTTTCACCCATAAAGATGAAAGGAAAACATTCACTATGGACAAATACTGTAGTAAGAGCAAATAACAATTGTTCCACTCCAGAGGACTATAACCTGTCTGGTATAGAAATGGAAGACAGATTTTTGTCAAGAAAATATAAACCAGACATTGTGAAAATCAGCATGTAGGAAAGTGTATAATACTGCAAGGAAACAGATAATATAGAAAAAACCCAATCAGGACAGAAATAGTGCAGAGAAACAAACTGTATTCTCTACCACTTTCAGTGACAGTTTTAGACACATAAAGAATGTGGTAATGAGATGTTAGACAATTCTAAAAACAGAGATGGTCATGAGTGAAGCTGGAGTGGGCGAGGCTTAGGGGAAACATGAGGAAGTAGTGCTTCAGGGTGAGGGTGAGGGACGCTAGGAACATGCTTCCAGAAGAAGTGGTGGTAGCTAACTCAGTCACAGGATTTAAGAATGCATGGGATAGACACATGGGAATCATTTAGAAGCAACGGGGTGGGTGTAAGTTGGAGTCCAAATAGGGTCTCTGGAGGCATTATAGATATGGAATTTTGGGCAGACTAGGTGGGCCAAGGGGTCCTTATCTGCTGACAACTTCTATGTTTCTATGTATGTTTCAAAGAGTTCTGAAATGATTTACTATTAATATTGTCAAAAGAAAACAGAGGGTAATTTTTCTGTTGATTGAACGCATGCACAAGAAACATATTGCGGCAGGTTTCCAGAAGCAGGTTGTGGAGACATGGCACTGTAGTGGCCAATGCCCCCACAGCCTTTAAAGGCTTGACCTGCTTTCAGCAATGCCATGGTATGCTGCTGCTGACACTAGTTCAGCCAGTGTGCCACAACCTTGTAAGGTTTCAGCCACTGCAATCAGGGGCTGCCTCATCATTGCAGTGTAAGCCATTCCGCTGCAATGAGGGAGTGACCTGTCATTGCTGGGCTGAACCTTGTAACAGTGATATTGTTTGTGAACATGGTGGTGGCTTGCCATCATGTTCACAAACAATATTAAGAACCCCCCCGGCAGCAAGTGCCCTCCCATCATGTTTGTTTGCCGATGGGGGCCCCGATCCCTGTCGGCTTCAATGCCCAAGTGATGTTGCCAACAGTGGAGCCCACTCCCCATCGGCATTATGTAACCCCCCTTGCTTTTGTTGTGTGCTGATGGGGGTGCCAAATCCCCTTCAGCATAATGTCACCCCCCCTTTGTTGTGTGCTGATGGGGGTCCCAATCCCCTGTCAGCTACAGTTGTCCCCCCCAAAAAAAGAGCCTGTTGGCATGCTGGGAGCCCACCCCTGTGTGCCACATGCCCCTGTTAAAAACAATCAGTCCCACAATTTTTTTTTATTTTTACCCTGTCAAAAAGGAAAATGGTCCGTCGCAGTCTCCCTGCCCCCCCTCCAACAACCCACACCCACCCACTGCACACCCTGCCTCCCCACACCCCCCTCACCCCATACTTACCTCCGGTGTCTGGTGCGATGATCTTCAGTGGACCAGGAACACGTCTGCACTCTTCAAAGCCTAAACTGAGGAAATGTCAGTAAGCTGTATAATGGAAAAAATAGGGTTTTTTCAACTTTGATGCATATCTCAGGCATTTTTTTGAATTGTGGCACCAAATTTTCAACATGGGGATTTTGGGACCCCTCCTCATGAATTCTGGCACTGTCATGGCATTAATTGGCCCCAAAGGGTGATTTTGTAGTCACTGCATGGAATCACCTTTCAGGACCGATAAACAAAATGACAGTGCCAGTGTTCATGAGGTGGGCTCTCAGAAAGTCTATGTTGCAAATTTGGTGGAAAAATAAAAAAAAATGTGTGTTTTATAGGCTTGCTTTACGCACTTTGCACGCATGCTCGTTAGTTCGCTAATGTATAATATTTTGACTCCAGATTTTCAACATTGCCATTGTTCTGCATCTCCTTATGAACAGTGTAGCTGTTATTTTTCACATCCTGGCCAAAATGTGTTTTCGCAGTTCCGGCACAGAATAGTGTGGTTGCTGTGGGAAATCTGTGTTCAGGACACATTATGAAAATGACAGTGACACTGTTCATTAGCAGATGTCCTAAAATGCCTATGTTGAAAATTTGGTGACAAAAGTCCATAAGATGAGTGTGCTATGAGCGTGCGTTGCACAGTTTCCACACACGCTCATACCTTCACAACTTTGCATTTTTTCACTCTAGATTTTCAACATTGCCATTTTTCCACACCTCCTTATGAATAGTGCAGCTGTCATTTTTCACATCCTGGCCGAAATGTGTTTTCACTCTTCTGGCACACAATAGCACGGTCGCTGTGGAAAATCAGTGTTTGGGACACATTAAGAAAATCACAGAGATGCTGTTCATGAGCAGAGGTCCTAAAATGCCTATGTTGAAAATTTTGTGATGAAACTCCATAAAATGACTGTGTTACGAGCATGCATTGTGCATTTTCCACAAACCTTTGTAACTTTTTAAATTAGTAATATTTTCAAGCCACATTTTCAACACTGGTATTTTTCCACACCTCCTTATGAACAGTACTGCTGTCATTTTTCACATCCTGGCTGAAATTTGTTTTCACATTTCAGGTGCAGAATACTGCAGTCGCTGTCGGAAATCAGTGTTAGGGACTGATTAGGATCGAGCGAGTGGGAGGGAGTGACCGACCTCAACTGAGCTCTGTCAGGACTACTGCAGATTTCTTTGTTGGCAGGAAAAGGTGCTAATACAGGCAGCAGCCCAGAACAAAAGGGCAGCCTGCAGTGCTGGGAGACACAGAACGAGTGAGTGAGTGAGGGAGTGGGAGTGAGTGAGCTCAACAGAGCTCTGTTGGGACTGCTGCAGATTTCCTTATGGGCAGGACTGCTGCAGATTTCCTTATGGGCAGAAAAAGGCAGCAGTGCATGCAGGGGCCCAGTACAAAAGGGCAGCCTGCAGCACCGGGAGAAACAGAATGAGTGAGTGGGACAGGGGAAGTGAGTGAGCTCAACGGATTTCTATCTTGACTGCTGCAGATTTCCTTGTGGGCAGAAGAAGGCGGCAACACAGGCAGGAGCCTAGAACAAAAGGGCAGCCTGGAGCGGTGGCAGAAACGGAACGAGTGAGTGAGCGAGGGGGAGTAAATGAGCTCAGTGGAGCTCTGGTGGGACTGCTGCAGATTTCTTTGTGGGCAAAAAAAGACATCAATGCACACAGGGGCCCAGCAGTGGGAGAAACAGAATGACCAAGTGAGAGAAGGGGAGTGAGCAAGCTCACTGGAGCTCTATCATGACTGCTCCAGATTTCTTTGTGGGTAGAAGAAGGCAGCAACACAGGCAGGAGCCTAGAACAAAAGGGCATCCTGGAGCAGTGGCAGAAATGGAATGAGTGAGTGAGATAGGGGGAGTAAATGAGCTCAGTGGAGCTCTGTCAGGACTGCTGCAGATTTCTTTGTGGGCAGAAAAAGGTGCCAACAGAGGCAGGAGCCCAGTACAAAAGGGCAGCCTGCTTCGCCAGGAGAAACAGAATGAGTGAGTGAGACAGGGGGAGTGAGTGAGCTTAATGGAGTTCTATTGTGACTGTTTCGGATTTCTTTGTGGGCAGAAAAAGGCAGCAATGAACACAGTGGCCCAGTACAAAAGGGCAGCCTGCTGTAGCGGGAGAAACAGAATGAGCGAGTGAGAGAGGGGGAGTGAGCAAGCTCAACAGAGCTCTGTTGGGACTGCTGCAAATTTATTTGTGGGCAGAAAAAGGCAGTAATGCACCCAGAGGCCTAGTACAAAAGGGTAGCCTGCAGCGGTGGGAGAAACAGAATGAGTGAGTGAGAGAGGGGGAGTGAGCAAGCTCCTTGGAGCTCTATCGTGACTCCTGCAAATTTCTTTGTGGGCAGAAGAAGGTGGCAAAGCAGGCAGGAGCCCAGTACAAAAAGGGTAGCCTGCAGCGTTGGCAGAAATGGAATGAGCAAATGAGAGAGGGGGAGTGAGCAAGCTCAATGGAGCTCTGTGAGGACTGCTGCAGATTTCTTTGTGGGCAAAAAAAGGTGCCAACAGGGGCAGGAGCCCGGTACAAAAGGGCATCCTGCAGCGCCAGGAGAAACAGAATGAGTGAGTGAGACAGGGGAAGTGAGTGAGCTCAACGGAGTTCTATCATGACTGCTGCAGATTTCTTTGTGGGCAGCAAAAGTTGCCAATGCAAGCAGGAGCCCAGTACAAAAAGGGCAGCCTGAAGCAGCAGGAGACACAGAATGATCCAGTGAAGAGGGGGTTAGTGAGCTCAACGGAGCTCTGTTGGGACTGCTGTGGATTTCTTTGTGGGCAGAAAAAGGCAATAATGCACCCAGGGGCCCAGTACAAAAGGGAAGCCTGCAGTGGCGGGAGAAACAGAATGAGTGAGTTAGAGAGGGGGAGTGAGCGAGCTCAACGGAGCTCTATCATGACTGCTGCAGATTTCTTTGTGGGCAGAAGAAGGCAGCAATGCAGGCAGGAGCCCAGTGCAAAAGGTCAGCCTGCAGCACCGGGAGAAACGGAACTAGCAAGTGAGAGAGGGGAGTGAGCAAGCTCAGTGGAGCTCTGTTGGGACTGCTGCGGGATTTCTTTGTGGGCAGAAAAAGGTAGCAATGCAGGCAGGAGCCCAGTACAAAAGGCCAACCTGCAGCGCTGGCAGAAACAGAATGAGCGAGTGACAGAGGGGAGTAAGCAAGCTCAATGGATCTGTCTCAGGACTGCTGCAGACTTCTCTGTGGGCAGAAAAAGCCACCAACACAGGCTGGTGCCCAGTACAAAAGGGCAGCCTGCAGTAGCGGGAGAAACAGAACGAGCGAGTGAGAGAGGGGGAGTGAACGCATTCAGTGGAGCTCTATCATGACTGCTGCAAATTTCTTTTTGGGCAGAAGAAGGCGCCAACAGAGGCAGGAGCCCAGTACAAAAGGGCAGCCTGCAATGCCAGGAGAAACAGAATGAGCGAGTGAGACGGGGGAGTGAGCGACCTCAACGGTGCTATATCGTGACTGCTGCAGATTTCTTTGTAGGCAGAAAAAGGTGGCAATGCAGGCAGGAGCTCAGTACAAAAGGCCAACCAGCAGTGCTGGCAAAAATTATTTCTGAGCACCTGTTTGAATTAGCACTTGTAATACACACTGTCGGCAGCTGGCCGTGGAGGTGAGAGGTGGGCTGTGCCAGTCACTGGCTGGGGTAGGGTGGGGTGCTGGGTGGTAGGCATGACTGGGTGGGGAGGGGCCACTTAGATTACCAGGAAATGGCAAATGCTTATCTATTTCATTATGATGGGGGGCTAGACTACCAGGGATATGAATAATAATAATAATAATAATTAAATCCAAATCAGGGGCCACTAGACTACTAGGGATATAAACAAGAAATATAAATAAATACACATGGGGAGGGGCACTAGACTACCAGGGATAAAAAAAAGAGATATTAATAAAATACACATGGGGGACACTACCATGGATACAGAGATCATTATCTATATTATCATGATTGGGGGGCTGCTAGACTACCAGGGATATTGAAAATGTATGTTTTTTTATTCAGATGGGACAGTACAAAGCTCCTGAACAAAACCCACCCTCATATAACTTTATAGGGCACCCCTGGGCTACAAAAATCTATTTTAAAATCTAGCCATCTCATCCCTCACTATTTGTTCATGAGCGAGCAAATTCTTTGATCGCGTAATTCTTTGATCGCCATTGTGCATTGTGAGAGAGGCACTAGATGGCCAGATTAAAAAATCTATTTTCTCAGCCTAGAGGTATGCTAGGAAGACAAATGAGGGTGGGTTTTACTCAGGGGACTATATTCTGATGAACCATGGCAGTGGTTTACCGCAATTCTTAGAATTTTTTGAATTTTAACAGTTTTTATTCTTTGGTCATGACCCTGCAAATTCTTTGATCGTGAGCCTGCAAATTCTTTGATCGCGAAATTCTTTGATCCCGATTGTGCATGGCGAGAGAGGAATCAGATGGACAGATACAAAAATCTATTTTCTCAGCCCAGGGGTGTCCTAGGAAGACAAATGAGGATGGGTTTTACTCGGAGGGGGCTTCGTTCTGACGAACCATGGCAGTGGTTTACTGCAATTCTTTGAATTTTTTAAATTAGAACAGTTTTAATTCTTTGTTCATCAGCCTGCAAATTCTTTGATCATGAGCCTGCAAATTCCTTGATCGTGAGATTCTTTGATTGCCATCTTTGATTGTGAGATAGGGACAAGATGGCCAGATTTTTTGTAATGCCATGGATAGGGAAATGTTACCAAATTTTAAGACTGAATATCTCGGAAATGGTTTGGTCTTTTTACTTGAAATTTAGAGGATGTTTACGGCATGTCCTACAGATGTGAAATATGGTGTTTACATGTCAGAGAAAATTTGTTTTGTGGAGATATTGCATGACACACTTTCTGTGTTGTGGACAGTGTTTTGGATTCTGTTGATGGTTTGAAATTGATAGGGTGCCTAACCTTAGTGTCATGGATGTAATTTTCAGTTGTTGTGTGTGTTAAATGTCAACAGGTGCTGAACTGTGCCACTCTGACAAATGAAAATTTCAAATTGTGACATGTTATATCTCGGACACGGCTTGGTCTTTTTCTTGAAATTTGAAGGGCGTTGATGGCATGTCCTGTAGATGTCAATAGTAGTGTTTATGTGTTGGACAATATTTTTTCTGGAGATATTGTGTGGCGCACTTTACGTTTTGTGGACAACATTTTCTATTGCTCTACTAGATTAACATTTGTTTGGTGGATGGGCTTGCTGTTGTCAATGTACTTTTTAGTCATTGGGTGTGTAATGTGGCCCGACACTTACAAGTTGGTGGGAGCGTGGGGCCTGAAGGGCGCCACGCAGCACCCCTCAACGTGCGCAACATTCTACTTTTCTATTCTTTCTTAAAAAGTAAGGGCATTCTATGCAAAAAACTTTGTTAATGCATCAGTTAGGGTTCCTCTACAGTGAAAAAAGTGAGGAAATTCAATTTTAGGGTTCCCACCCCTTGCATCCCACCCCCAGCCTGCCCCCACCAACAGGCACAGGGGTGTGTGTTGGGGTCATCGGCCCTCTCACCCCATTCTCCTATACTGCACCACCTCAGCTTGTTTACACATAGGATGGGGTGAGATTTAGGTAACAACCCCAACGTACATCCCGATGCCTGTTGGTGGGATGCGGGGAACTCTAAATCAAATTTCCTCGCTTTTTTCACTATAGAAGAACCCTAACTGATGCATTAATGAACTTGTTTGCATAGAATATATACATATATTTTTTTTAGTTTTTGTTGACCGGGTAAGTGCACTAGACAAATCCTGCCTATTTTCAGGCATGACCCGGGGGAGGGGGATACAGATGAATGCCAACTGACCTTGAACCAGATTAAGCTGTTGGTGGTATTTTTAGTGAATGAGGGAAATTTGTCCAGGACACTGGGGAAATTCCCCTACTTTTTCGATAAGTGCCATGGGATCTTTAACATCCACCTGAACTACCACCAATCCAGGAAGATGGGACCTCGGTTTAACGTCTCATCCGAAAGACGGCACCTCAGAAGTGCAGCACCCCTCTCATGCTGCACTGCAGTGTCAGTACTGGGAATATTAACCCAAGTGCCAGATGTGGGAACTGAACCCACAGCCTTCTGATCTCCCGGCCTCAGAGGCGAGTGTGCTACCTACTGAGCCACTGACACTGCTATATATGACACATATATATTACTACACATATGCAAATCTGAGTGAGTGGCCCATATGTTCCTATATTCTGAGAATACTGTGATACTTACAGGAACAGATTGCTTCCTAATTATTTATTTTCCATTCTTCACATTACCATTGGTGGGGGGACCAGATTCCATTTGAACTGAAATCAGTCACATGTCATTTCCATAATTGTTTGGCTATGCAACCATAACTGATGAAATAACATATTTTTTCTGCAATGAATATACAGTTTTATAGTGGTATGGTAGCAGCATTATTTTGTGGTGGAATCGGCAGTTTAATGTCAAATCCCTGTTTTGAAGTTTGATAATATAGTTGTCTCTTACAAAATGTGGCATGCATGAAGTTTGTGCCAAGATCTCTGGATTCTGTAAATTTGGTAATGTCAGTTCAACAGTTTAAACATTTTAGAAGGTTGAAAATGCATACTGTATAATAACTGATGACCCTCATTAACAACTCATTTTTGAGTTGTGTCAAATTTCATAATAACTGAGTATAACATCACACCCACTTATTACAGAATACCAATCTGACAGCTTCTAAATAGCCAGTACTGCTCATTGAGAGGAGTTTGCCAAAACCTGTGCAAGCCAAAGAATGATTTCCCAGCTCATAAACTGAAATTTTCCCAACATAAGCATGTCACTGACCTATTTTAAGTCAACCAAGTCATTTTCTTTCATCACCTAATTTGGGCATATCCTGAAATGGAAAGCTATTTGTTCTACACATTAACTTGTTTTTAATTGTAATACTACTGATTGGTCTGGGCTGCAGTCTGCCAGGCACTTTCATTTCTGGGGTATGTTAAGGCAACCAAGCATAAATGCTGAGACCACTATTAGACAACTGTTATATATATTTTATTTTTAGAGAATCAGACTTTATTCGCAAGTTCTGGCTTCCAAATGAATCTTATGAAGTTGTTCCATTAAAACAAATGTTGTCTTGTTTAACTTAAAAATCAAATTTTTTTTGTTTATTTCTGCCTTTTTAGAATAAAACTCACTGCACCAATTATTGTAAAAAATAAGACATACGCGGCTGTGGGTTATGAAGTTTTTTTTTTACACAGCCTCAGTGTGTGATACCCACATAAACCTCTCAAACATTTCTGTCGAGTATTATGGGACATCACACACCTAGGTTTTTTTTTCTTTATTTATTTAAGTCTCAGATTACATATACCTTTGAGCTAAGATCTCTTTTACAAATGTTCCACATCAGTAGAAAGGACAAATTAAACAGGACAGTAAAGTACAGTACAATAAAGTGTAAATAGGAGGTATAAAAATCATAATGGACACAAAATCATAATGGACAGTCAATGTAAAGCAACAGAGTCACATTATGCTAATCTTTTTCAGGCACAGGAAGATGCATACAGTACATTGATATCGGCCAGCAGGCTTTGTCAAGACAAACAGGGTTCAGGGTATAGGAAGCGATGTGGGAGAGTAGGCTGGGAAAAGTAAAAGAGGGAGATGGGAGTGGAGGATGTGAGGAGAGGTTGGGCAAGGAGAAGGGGAGGAGGGGTAGAGAGGGGGGTAGGGGCATGCAGGATGGAGTGGTAGGAGGCAAGAGTGCTAAGTTACTGTTAAAGAGGTCAAGTGCTAAGGTCGAGGTTTGGGAAAACATGATTAAGGGAGACAGTCACAGGTGCTAGCTATAGAAATTAGTGACCAAACTTAGATTTGAACAGGGCCAGCTTAGTTTGAGTGAAGATGTCATTGCTGAAAGCATTCACCTAGAGGGGGTCCTGTAGGCAAATGATCTTTGCCCCAGGGTGGTTCGGCAATGAGGGACCTGTAAGAGCTGAGATTCAGAACCTCAGGTGCAGCATGGATTATGAGGGGTGCTTAGAAGATCTTGTACTCCAGGTGGCAAGAGGCCTAAGGTTATTTTCTTGGCCACCAGGCAGGTTTGGTATTTGATAAAATGTTTATGCTCTAGCCAAGTGGTCAGGGCATAGAGGTCACAGGTGTTGGTGAGATGGTGGGCTCCTAAGACAAGACAACATGCTTTGTTAAGAGCAGTGGAGATATGCTGAAGGGCAGTATCTGTTGCAGAGCCATAGATGATCAGTCCATTATCAATTATAGAAATAATAGAGCTCTGTACAGCTATCCTTAAGGCTTCAGGGTCAGAGATCACCTGTGTCTGTAGAGTAGAACAATATGAATATTTACAGCTTTAGCAATGTTATCTATATGCACCCCCATATGATAGGTTGCTGTATATGGTGACTCAAAGATGCTTAAAGAATTGTACCTGTTCAAGGGAAGTACCAAGGCAGTTAGTGATAGTCAGAGGATGTTGCCAGTGATTGTTACGGGAGCTGCTGAAGAGCATAAGCTTAGTTTTTTTATAGTTTAGTATCAACTTGTGATGACTAAACCATTTCTCTACTGAGGCAAATCAGAGTTGTAGCTGGTTCTCAAGGGGTAGAGGCTCCAGGTGAGTTGTGTAAATTACGGCATCATCTGAGTAGAGTAGGATTTGTTCAGGACAGGAGCCTGGGAGACTGTTTACAAAAGACTAAATAGGACTGAGCCCAGGATGGACCCTTGAGGAACCCCAGAGTGAACAGGTCTTGAATCAGCAAGGATGTCGACAGTTTTGACTTGTTGAGTGCAGTTGTCCAGATAACTTTTAAACCAGGCAGTGGAGTCAGAGGAGAGCCCTGCATTAAGTAGTTGTTTCCATAGTATGGTGATGGACCATGTCAAATGCTTTTGTCAAGTCGATAAAGGCAGCACCAACTAATTGATCACAGTCCAGGGAGCTGTGTATAGAACAGATGAATTCCATAAGGGCCGAGGTGGTGCTATGCCATTTTCTGAACAAATGTTGCTGGGCACATTGGATCTTATGTTTGTCAAGATATTCAGTAAGCTGATCAGCTACAATGCATTCAAGAGCCTTAGAGAGAGGTGATAATATGGAGCTAGGCTAGTAGTTCACGTGAAGAGTCCTGTCTCCACTTTTATAGACAGGGGTAACTGTGGCTGATTTCCATTTATTGGGGAAATGTGTGAGTCTGAGTGAGAGGTTAAAGATCCTGGTTAAAGGTGCTAACACTTCCTTAAGTGTGAGGGACAGCAGTTTGAGGTCAAGGGAGTTCCCACTGTATGTAGATTTAGCAATTGCTTTACAGATGTAATTTCAGGCTTCATGCAATGAGACATCTTTGAAGTAGAATGGCGGGTGACTGGTAGTTGGGGGAGAGCTTACAGGATTGGCCATGATGACATCTGCATCACAAAAGTCAGGTAGAAGAACACTGCTAAGGTCTATGAATGAATTATTAAAGGTATTGGAAATAGTTAGGGGGTCTAGAGTTGTAGTCCCATCAATGTCAAGTAAAGTGAGTGATGTTGTTGGGTTTTTCCCTGTAACCTCTTTGATATTATTCCAGAAAGCTTTACCATTGCCCCACATGTCAGTAAGCACTCCCTTGTAGTATTAATTTTTCTCAAGGTGGATGGACCTTGTGCAATCATTCCATGCTTTTTTGTATTTCTGAATGTCAGATTGCCTGTGGCTTGAGCCTGATGCCAGAGGCAGTCCCTAGATTTCATATGAGTGAATAAGTCTGCTGAGAGCCAGGGTTTGCAAGGGCCTTTGATTTTCTACTTTGTTAGGGGTACATGGGCATCACAAGCAGCATTAAAGGTGTTGATATATAATCAAGTGATGTGTTGACATCCTCCCACTATCGATGGGAGTCCAATCTGCACTCAAAGGAGGGATTTTGGTGGTTCAAGATTACCCCATGCTAGACCCTGCTGGGGATTGTCTTTGGTGGAGGTTTGCAGAATTTGTTTGTCCACATGCAGATGACTAGAGAATGGTCACTGAGCAGGTGCGGGAGGACTAGTGTTAGTAATGCGATCAGGATGACTGGTTAGGACCCAATCCAGTAGGCTGCTTGATCATGTTTTTTAACTGGATCTAGTTGAGGAGTTACCAGCTGTGAAAAGTTTGTGGCAGAGATGGCGTCCCTAAAGCTCCCATTCTCAGGTGCAAGCCAATTAATATTAAAATCTCCCACCAGAATTAATTCTGAGCCAGGGGTCTGGTTTCTGATAAAGTCCATAACAGAATTGAGAACCCTCCCCTGTTCTTTAGGAGGGATGTACACTGATGCTACAGTAAGTGCCTTATTATGGGCACCTAGCAGAATTTTGATGGCTATTATTTGTGTGGTTGAACCAGCAGGAGGTGCCGACAGGGGATGTCCCATGAGTGACTCTGAGATAGATTGCACATCTGCCTCCTCTCTTGTTAGTCCTGTCCAGTTTGAAGATGGTGTAACCTAGCAGGGCAATAGCCATGTCAGAGATTTTTGTGTGAGTCATGTTTCAACAATTGTCAGGACATCAAGATTGTGTTGGTTAACAAACACTTGTAGAGCACCCAGTTTAGGGAGGAGACTGCAGATGTTCGATAGTTGCTAAAGTAAGTAAACCCAGCCATATTAAAGAGGCTACCTTATGTGATGGGCTGGGGGCAGGTTTTGGGTGAATATTTCCATACAGCAGTAACAACATAAGTATAAGTCTGAGCAGACATAATCTTAACTGCTTGTAGGTAAGTCTTGCCATCTGCTTCTGTCTGGTATTCCAGCTTAGTTGTTGTCAGCATTCCCAGAGGGTGGGCATGAGGGATAGAAGGGAGAGTGATAAAGTATGGGTGCATGTTACCCATCCCTTATGTTAGGTGTCAAACAAGTCGTAAGGCATAGAGCTACTATGTGCTGAGAGAGGATCGGAGGCAAGAGTACCAGGAGTAAGGTAAATTTTATTCAGCGTGTGGCAGGGAGGTTGGGAGGGGAAGCAGGCTCCCGGTATGCTCATGTGCAAAATCAGCAATGTGAGCACAAATAAGTGAGGGAGCAGAGGAGACAGCTTCATTGTATTTAGATAGGTACTTGATGTGCCAGATAGGATAGGAGCCACAAGTGGCAGCTACAGTACGTATAACCTGTTAATGGTGGAGTGGACACAGTAAATGTCACTCTTAACAGAGATATAGCCCTCTAGTGGCTAGAAGATATAATCTGCTAATGGAAAAGTCAGCATTACAGTCAAAAATCAAGCAGTGAAAGAAAGTTCAAATCAAAACAGGGACTTAGCCGTAAAAATAAATTGAAAAAGTAAGTGTGATTTTCTGCAAGCAAACTGGCAATTTCATTTAGGTGGCTAGGTGCAAATTAATATAGTAAGACACAAAGTGTTACCCAATGAATGCATACAATTCTAGCAGAAAACAATGCAAAGTTCAAGTTCTGAGAAGCAGCAAGGGCCAAATAATTTGAGTTCTGTCCACAGTACAGCACAGCAGTCCCACTTAAGTAGCTTAATCAACCTTAGGAGTTGTGTTTCTCTGTTCGAGCCTGTAAACTTGAAGGTGGCAAGCAGAGTCCTGGGATCCATTCAGAGCACAGCTCTGCATTTTAAATTCATCTTTGCCACTAATTAGCCAACCCTGCTTTAGGAGACAAACATTTAAAAAGGGACACAGGTCCGAGTAGCTCCATACCTTCAGTTAGGAGGAGCAGGGCAGGTCCAGCAGAGGGATATGAACTGCAGGTGGCAGGTAATTCGAGGGAGAAATGCTGGCCCAAGGAGGGCTACAGAACCCTTTCAGTTAGGAGGAGCAGGGCAGGTCCAGCAGAGGGAAACAAACCACAGGTGGTAGTTCATTTGATGGAGAACTCCTGGCCTAAGGAGGGCAACAGAACCCCAGACCCCAAGTAAAAAACTTCATAACACATAGTCAGCTAAGCATTATTCTCTATGTAATATACGGATATTATGGTCATTTTTTGTTAACTGATAGCACAAATAATGGCTAGGAATTGAAGCCTGAGGCTTTCGGGTACACTAGAGTTTGGCCCAAGCATGATTCTTTGATAGGTAACTTTACTGGGAAAAGAGTAGATTTTATAAGATTTTATAAGTAAAGTGTCATTTTCGTGCATGAGCAAACATTTTTTTAATGTTTTTTTTTTTGTAACTGGAGTTTTGTAACAAAGATGTATGTCAGCTTTGTTGGAGGGGGCAATGCCCACTGTGTTTTGTTATATTACCAGCAGTCAGGAGTCCAACCTTGCTCCAGCACAGGACCTCAGAAATCAAGTTTCCCCAGCAGTTGTCAGACCATCCTTATTATAGACATCCTCCTACTCACCAGAAGTGTTAAACAACTGGTGCCCAACCCCTGAGCCTGCCATGGGTGCCAAACCCACTGCTATTCCCTCCCTCCACTCACTCACTCACTCACTCACCCATAGTTGAATAAGCCAGAGGTGAATGCCCAACTCCACTACTGGTACTGCATCCTGACCACCCTGTCTTTAATAAATCGAAAAGAAAGTGCCAAACACCATCACCAGTACCCCTCCCACCCATCCAGTTCTAAATATAATCTGCAGTGAGTGTGCAAGTCCACCATAGGTACAGTCATCCCACCCACTCGGTCTTCATTAAATCAGCAGTGGATAGCTAACCCACATTTGATTCTCTCTCCCCAGCCACATGGACTTCAATTAAACAGAAAGTGGTTTCCCAGCACTGCTGACAGTATAAACATCTCTCCCTCCTGATCTTAAATGAAACCAGCAGCAGGCACTCACCCCCACCATCAGTACACATCTCCTACCCACCTGATCTTTAACTAAATTGGTGGTGAGTGTCCTGTCATACACAGCCTGCAGCTGGTGCCCAGCATCACTACTGGTATTCCTCTGAACCCCAGAAAGTCATTAATCCTTCACCCACCCTGTGTCAATGTTCAACTCCCACCCTGCTCCCACCAACCACACCATATAATTACAAAAGAAGCCTTTCACTCACACCCACCATCCAGCACACATACCACTCTTCTTTCCCCACCAGTACCCACACTACGGTTCCTTGCCATATTTCTTTCATGTTCCTCATTATGAATCCTTAACGTCCCACATTATAATTTCTAAGTTTGCCCCAATGTGTTCCTCTACCAACAGGTAAGAAAAAAAATGAGACAAAAAGCTAAGTCCTGAAACTTGGACCTAGGAATTTTTAGAGGAAAAAAAGGTGTTCAAAACCAGACTTAGGAACAATCTGACAAAAGTCCAGATGCATGATCATGAGGTGGTGGTAAAAACACCAGCCTTCAAATCTAATAACATAATATAAAAAATAAGAAAGTTATGATTCTTTGAAAATATGACTGAAAAGCCTCAAGGACTTAGTTTTTTCTGACTTAATTTTTTATGAGGTATTTTTTTCCAACACTCAAAACTTTTTAATTTTGTATTACTTTCCACCAATTTTAAGAGGTGGAGTAATCAGTAACTCTTCTTATGAACGCCCAATTGGCATGTTTCACCCTTGGCTTATGGGTGATCTGCTTCTAGTAGGGCCCTGCATGAAGCAAACAACAGGTTCAGGACAATAACAAATTGGTGTGCAAGTTCACATATCACCCACAGTGCCCTTCCCAATACAAGCTACAAATCCTGCTCCCGACCTAATGAGACTGCTGCTTGGCATATGGCACACAGAGCCCTCCACAAAGCAAGCTACAACTCTAGTGCAGTGAGCATCATTATGCAACAGCTTAATGAGTGGCCAAAAGGGACAGCCATGAAACAATCTACTGGACTGGTGTAGTGTGTATTACTATGCAGTTATTTTGAAAAGCAAGCAGCAGGTCTGGTGCAATGAGTGTCTCTATGCAATTCCTATGAGAGTGGCCTGCAGGGTACCTTGCAAAGTAAGCTACAAACCTGGCTTAGCAAATAGTAGGTAGGAGGCTGCTCAGAGTGGAAGGATGCCACTCAGTGTATTCAACCAATATGGCAAAGTCAGTTAGCCCAGCACTCAAAGAGTCCAAATTTGCCATTTACAATAAGTGTAGCTGTTTCTAAATTGTACTGATAAGCAATAGATCAAAACTGAAGCCCAGCACAACACTCCTTGAACCCTTCAATATAACTGCAAGATACTTTACATAGGAAAAACCATCTACAAGTTTAAAACACAAGTTGGCAAACATCTGAGTGCTATTGAAAAAGGTGATGATGTGAATGCTTTGACTGTTCATGTGAAAAAAGAGGGACGAGATCCTGAGCGGGAATTTCAGCCACCTGGAAGCAGTACTTGCATCCATATTTTGGATGTGTACTGTGTCCATGCAGGTGTGTCTAGATCTATATGTCCTATTCACATACATCTGAAAGCATTTATGACATTTTGCACAGTTTACGGCACCTTGGGCTGCAATCGCTGTACTTGCATCTGTTTGGTGGATGCAACTGTGGACTTCTGTCTTGAAACTTAGACATTTTTTTTGTGATCTAACTTGCAAGACTGAAGTCTGCAGTTCCTTTCAAAAAATGGATGCAAGTGTATGAAAATCTCACCCATGTCTTCAAATTTCAGGGCACAGAACTGGTGACAGCAGGTCTGAAGAGTGTGGATCAGGACACCAAACTATTACAGAGGGAACATTCTAGCAGTTTACATTTGATACAACTATCCCATGGGGCCTGAATGACAAATTCAGCTGCTGCAATTCCTAAGATCTCAGGTCTTGCCTTTCCTTATGAGGCGAACAAATCCTTACATTTGATTAGATTTTGCTGTCCCTGCATATGTGATATCTACTCAGTTTTGCTGTCCCTACATATGTGGCATCTTCTCAGTTTTCTACAGGCAATTGACCTAAGATATCTTACTTAGGCAATGCCGTAGACCTTGTTCTTGACCAATTCATCCTCCAGTTCAATGCTATGTGTGATGGGCATGCCCCTTATAAAAAGTGTAAAATCAAAGGCCACTGTAATCCTTGGTTCTCTCCAGACTTCCTTGAGCTCCTAATTCACAGAGACCATCTATGGCATAGGGCTAGGTCCTCATATAATCAGACTGACATCCAGAGGTACAAAGCAGCTAGAAACAACTGCACAAGGGCTATTTGCGTAGCAAAAAGTCAATATTATAAGGAAGCTCTCTCTCAGACCTGGAATGATGGCAGAAAATTTTGGACTAACCTTAAAGAGGTCATTGGGCAAGTCCTCAGATCTCACCCTGTCATGCTTAACATTGATGGTGCACCCTAACTTGCACCCAAGACTTATTGTTAACACTTTTAATAATGCCTTCTCGGACTTGAGTGGTGTCCTCCCACCTGGCTACTTCTGCACCCCAAACACAAATGACTACTCTGGAAAAGAGGCTCAGCCCGCTTCACATCTTCCCTTCTATTTCAAAACCCTCTCAACCCATGAATCCAGGAAGCACCTATTTAAGGTACTAGGGAAATCGATAATTAGTGGTGATACCCTGGATCTTAAATTTGTTGCCCTTACATTGGATGAAATACTGTCAACTCTAATGCATATTATTAACATGTCACTTAGATACTCTCAATTCCCACAGAAATGGAAATCTGCTATTGTGACACCAGTTCATAAATCTGGGGATCGTACTATTCCTGGGAACTAAAGGCCTACAGTGGTGTCCCCCAGGATGAAACCCAGTTCTGCAGCATTTTGCAGCACTCTGCAGAATGCTGCATCAGACCTACTGAATAAAGCAATGGAATTTCAATGGCAATTAGTCCCTTTTGGCATTCAGGAAAATGTGACAGTGCCAGGATGAAGTGAATGCCATAGTTTCTTGCATGACAAAAGGATCTAATTGCCATTGAAATTATGTTGCTTTATTCAGTAGGTCTGTTGCAGTATACTGCAGAGTGCTTTAAAAGTGGGTTTCATGCTGGGAGACACCACTGTATCTCTATCCTGCCCTATCTCTTGAAAGCACTTGAGTGTATAGTGGCTGATCAGCTGGTTGAATACTTGGAAACATATCAGCTACAGTGACCTCAACAACATGGGTTCAGAAATGGTAATAGTACCACTACCACCTTGCTGGAGTTCACGGGCTTTATTCACCATTCATAGAAACATAGAAACATAAAATTTGACGGCAGATAAGGACCGCTTGGCCCACCTAGTCTGCCCATTTCCCTACCTAACGAATAAGCTGCAGATCCTAGTTAACCAATAGTCTACTTCCTCCTACCCCCCCACTAGTATTGCCTTATGTCTGTCCCATGCATTCTTGAATTCCCCCATGGTTTTTGACTCTATGACCTCCTCAGAAAAGCTGTTCTATGCATTTACAACCCTCTCTGTGAAGAAATACTTCCTCACATTACCTCTGAGCCGTCCTTCCTCTGTCTTCAAATTGTGCCCCCCTTGTTCTTGCACATCTCTTTTTTTGAAAGGTGCTACCCTCTTGGACTTTGTTGATTCCCTTGAGGTATTTGAAAGTTTCTATCATGTTCCCCTCCTCCCTCCTTCCTCCTTTCCTTAAGGCTATACATCTTAAGCTCCTTTAGTCTTTCTTCATATGTCTTCTGGTGCAGACCCTGCACCATTTTGGTTGCCCTCCTCTGGACAGCCCCCACCCTGTCTATGTCTTTGCAGAGATGGGGTCTCCAGAACTGTACACAGTACTCCAGATGTGGTTTTACCAACTGTCTGTACAGACTGCCAACAACATCCTGTTTTCTACTGGTGATGCCTCTCGCTATGCATCCCAGTATTCCCTCAGCCCTCCATACTGCCTTCTCACATTGCTGGCCCACCTTTAGGTTGTCTAATATGACTGACCCCAGGTCCCTTTCCATTTTTGCTGTTGTCAGTATCTCACCCACCATTGTGTACTCTTGCCCTGGGTTTTTGCTTCCCAGGTGCATTACTTTGCACTTCTTTGCATTGAATCCAAGCTGCCATACATTTGACCATTCCTCCAACCTTGCTAAGTCCCTTTTCATCCTTTCCACTCCACCTTACGTATCAACCCTGTTGCAGATCTTTGTGTCATCTGCAAAAAGACATACCTCCCCTTCCAGTCCCTCCACAATGTCACTTATAAAGACATTAAAAAGGACCATCCCCAGTACTGAACCCTGTGGTACCCCACTAGTAACCCTCCTTTCTTCACTGTGGACTCCATTTACTATTACCCACTGTTTACTGTTGTCCAGCCAGTGTTTTACCCAGGCTTCCACCCTGGGACCCACTCTCAGGCTGGCTAATTTGTTTATTAATCTTTTGTGCGGGACTGTGTCAAATGCCTTGCTAAAGTCTAGGTAGGCCATGTCCACGGCCCCTCCCTGGTCTACTACTTTGGTCGCCCAGTCAAAGAAATCAATTAGATTTGTCTGACATGACCTTCCTGCTATGAATCCGTGCTGCCTTGGGTCCTGTGCCCCACTGGCCTCTAGGTACTCAACAGTTCTTTCCTTCAGAAGTGATTCCATCATTTTTCCCTAACACTGAGGTCAAACTGACAGGTCTGTAGTTTCCTGCCTCTGTCTTGCTCCCACTTTTGTGAAGGGGAATCACATCCACCCTCCTCCAGTCCTCAGGTACCACACCATCCTCCCATGATTTATTAAAAAGGGTAGTAAGTGGTGTTACTAGTTCTTCCCTTAGTTCTTTTAGAATTCTGGGGTGAATCCAGTCAGGCCCCATTGCTTTATCCACCTTCAGTTTTAAGAGTTTTTTCAGAACCCTTTCTTCTGTGAAAGGACTAATATCAACCTCCCATCCAGGCTGCCTCTATTGACTAGATTTGGTCTCTCCCCCTGCTTTTCCATTGTGAATACTGAGCAGAAATATTCATTCAGTATCCCTGCTTTTTCACTGTCACTCTCTGCCCAACCACCTTCCTCTTTATTCAGCCTCAGTATCCCTGCCTTCATCTTTCTTTGCTCCCTAATGTACCTATAAAAAGTTTTATCCCCCTTCTTAACCGAGTTGGCTATCTTTTCCTCAGTTTGGGCCTTTGCTATTCTGACTGCCTTCCCTGCTTGCTTCTGCTTTAACTGGTACAGTTCTCTGTCCTGCTCCTTCTGTGTTTCCTTATACTTCCTGAATGCTATCTTTTTCTTCCTTACCTTCCCCACCACTTCTTTTGAGAACCATAGTGTTTTTTTCTTTTATTTTGGTTTGTTTATTTGCTTCACACAAAGGCTTGTTGCCTCTGTGATGGCAGTTTTTATGTTTCCCCATTGTTGCTCCACCCCACCTTCTTGCCTGTTTGCTAGTGCTTTTCTGAGGCACTCTCCCATTTTGACAAAATCAGCCCTCCTGAAGTCCAGTACCTTCACTTTTGTGTGGCTTGACTCTACAGCTAAGTTTATCGTGAACCACACTACTTGGTGGTCACTTGTTTCCAGATGGCTACCCACTTCAAGACTGGAAATCCTCTCTCCATCCCCATTTGAGAGTACCAGGTCTAAGATTGCTCCCTCCTGAGTGGGTTCCAAAACTAACTGTCTGAGGTATGCCCCCTGTAGGGCATCAAGAATAGTCCTGCTCTTGGATGTGGCTGCAGCAAAGGTGCTAAAGATAACATCTGGCATATTCAGGTCCCATATCAGCAATATCTCCCCTTTCTCTGCCATCCCAAGGATGCCTTCTACCATTTCCTTGTCCATTTCCTCCTCCTCAGACAGGGGGCTTTATACAACCTCTGTGCAGATTGTGGAGCCATTTTCAGTCTCCAGGGTGACCCACAGTGCCTCCTCTCCTCCCTGTTTACCCTTTAGTTCTGTTGCTTTGATCCTTTCCCTTACATAGAGAGCTCCTCCTCCTCCTCCTCCTCCTCCTCCTCTTCTTCCCTCCCTGTCCCTTCTGTAGATTGTGTACCCTGGAATGTTGACATCCCAGTCATGGTTCTCTGTGTACCATGTTTCTGTAACTGCCATGATATCCAGGAATCCCTCTTCCATCAAGGCCACCATTTTGGGGAGCTTTTTACCTAGACTACAAGCATTGGTACTCATTACCCTCCATTTTTTTCTGGCTTTATTTCTTTTTGCCCCATCCCTGTCCTTACTGCCTTTGCCTTTTTCTCCATTTACCCCTGCCCTTATCCCTATCAACTGCTCTATCTTGGTGTTTACCTCACTAACTACCCTACTAACTACTAACTCTACTATTCTTTAGATCACGGACTCCTTGTTGGTGCTGCTTTCATTGATTTAACCAAACCCTTTGACGCAATGAATCATGCCCTCCTGATCGAACAACTTACCACCATTGGACTAGCTCATGACACAGTAGCCTGGTTTAAAAGCAACCTGCATAACCATTCACAGCAGGTAAAGATTGATAATATCCTATCGGATAGCATACCTGTCCTATCAGAAGTCCCTCAAGTGTCCATCTTTGGCCCTCTATTATTTAGCATTTTCATCAACAATCTCCCTTACTCCTGTCAGGATCACATGCCATTACACACCAATGATGCTGTCCTATTTACCAGTAATCCAGTCCCTAAGGTTCTTGAGTCCAGGCTACAGAGTAACTTTGCTAATGTTGAAAGTTGGTTCCATAAGCACAAGTTAGTCATGAATTACAAAAAAACTAAAACTATGCTGTTCTCCAGCTCCCAAAATAGACATAGAACTTACACTCTTTCCATCACTAATGAAGAGGCTTCTCCCCTAGAGCTAGTTCTACTCTTTAAATACCTGCAGATCATGATAGATAATGTGATGACCTATGCCTATCACATTGACAACATAGCTAAGGCTGTTAACACATGCATTGGGCTGCTTTAGAGGCATAAGCAATGTCTGACCTCAGAGGCTCTTAACCTGGCCATTCATAGCTCTCTTGTTTCATTCATTGATTATGGCTTAGTAATCTACAGATCAGCTACTGAGAGCAGAGCAAGAAGAATAACCACACAAGAGGGAAGATGGGACTGTTATGTCCTAGATGTGATATGGGACTGCTATGTCCAAAATTGTAAATACAGAACTGTTAGAAATGGAATGTAAATGTTATGAATAAATTGTGCCTTTTATAATAAATTGCCAGCGAGCATCCAAAGCTTAACAAGCAGTGGCCTGAGTTATTTCTGGGGGTGGGGATCCAGGGACAATCTTCCTTAATGGAATTGCTTACAAGAGATTTGACAATATTCAGAGAGATGTAGTTGGAGAGCCTGAGGGTGTTTTGGAGTTTATTCCAAGCAGAAGATAAAATGTAACTGATTGTGGTTTTTCCAAAATGGGTGTGAAATTTGGGAATGTCTAGTAAGATTATGAAGTTTTTCCTAAGTGAGTAGCAACTAAGTGATCAGTGGAATAAGGATGAAATATAGGAGGGGAATTTATTCAGCATGGCTTTGTACACCCAGAGTGTGTGGTTATGAAATGTAAAGGTGGCCTGAAATGTGAGATCACCTGATCTAGCACCCCCAGGAGGTGGGGCAGGGCAGTTTCTTAAGGAATCTGCAGACCTGGTGTTGGTCAAGTTGCTGAAATCCCCTAGAATGTTGATACTTGTGGACTTCAACTGCTGAATCAACATCAAGGAGGAAAAATTCAATTAATGGACTCACTGGGTTTTATCCAGATTGTCCAGGCTGCCACTCACACAGGTGGCTACACACTCAAAGTAGTGTTCACCAGTGTGATAATGTCCAATGGGTCTCAGATTTCCTGCGGTCTGGTCAGACCATGCTGTGATATCCTTTGGGTTGGTGTCCATCTGGTCTTATCTTCCCTTCTGGAGACTAACCCCTGTAGACCTTGGGGGGAGACTCAATCCTGACATTTTCTGTGGGACACTGGATGTCTCTTACATAATGACAGCCTCCACCTGCAAAGTCATTGAGGCAGTGGATGTTGTTAAAAATAACATTCTGTCTTCTGCTGATACATCAGTGCCACTCCATTGCCACCCTGAGTGCAAGAGAAGGTCAGATGCATGGTTTAATGGATCAATCCTTGCTCTTAGGGTCAAGGGTTTGTGGTCAGAGTGCAAGTGGAGAAAGTCCAAAGTAAAATTCAATAATGCTGTCCTGATGACTTACTATCATGAATATCAGGAAGGAATATCAGCCAAAATAATTTTTTTTCACTTATGGCGTAATCACAGCTGAGAGAAAAAAATACTCCAAACCCCCTTTTGGGTGGTTATTGAGTTCTCCACCCTGAGTGTCTCTCCCAAAATGTGGGAGAGATTAATCAAAAGTGGTGTGATGGGTTTACTCATTTCTTTGCAGAATTGCAACCAAGATTGTGCATATTATGGCCAGGATTTCCTATAACAGTATGTTTTTGAGATTACAGTGGACATTTACATGGAATGATGGAAACCACCTAATTGGGACAGTTTTTCCCAGAATGACATTGATGAGGTCTTCCAGTGCTCTCAGCTCTTTCATTCAATGACTGCCATCAATCTGTTCTTTTAGGCAATCAGTCTTCCCCTGTAAGCATGGATTATACATCCCTCAGGATTTCATATTGTCTCCTATATTGTTTGAGGTGTTTATACCTCTGCTAGGAGAAGTGATCCAGAAGTGTGATTTGGGTTTTCATTGTTACATGCATGGCATTCAGCTACTATATATTTTTTCATTTAAACAAGGACTGAGCAAATCAACAACTGTGCTTGAGAGTGTGTAATCTGAAATCAGTTTATTTGTTTCTATTATTTATTTGTGTATTTATTTATTTATTTTAAAAGATTTACCAGGAAAGATATACTGAGCTGAACAATTCATTTTCAGATGCATTCAAGGAGAGGGGGGATAATGGGAGGACAGCAAAAAGCAATAACAATCAGTTGCACAAATCAAAAATAAGAAAAAAAATATATAGTAACAGAAAAAGAACAAGATGAGCTATGCAGAGTATTTGGTAAGCAACAAGTAATACTAGTAAATGCAAATTTGAACACAAAATACAGCACAGGATCAGAGACAACTGCAGGAGTGTGTAGTGAATTCATGTAGGAGAAATCTGAGTGAGTATGAAGATGAAGCTGTTAGAATGGTAGTGGGGAAAGAGCTTCACAGTTTGCAGAAGTGGAAGGAGAAGGCATCTTGGCCAGCAATGGATGTCATGGAGGGATGCACAAGAGAGCAAGGGCCAGAGTTGTGAAGGGAGTAGGAGGTATATGGGGAGAACTGAGGAAGGTATATTAGGAGCACTGAGGAGGAAGGAGAGGGAAAGGAGAGAGGGACCGAAGCCAGAATTTGGAGATGAGAATAGCATAATGAGTGACACATCTGGCATCAAGGGAAGGAAAGAAGAGGGAGGAGAACAGGGAGCAGTGGGGAGTTCTAAGGGTCAATCAAGGGCAAAGCAGCAGGAGTGAAATAGTGGGTCCAGTTTGACTAGAGTATATTTGGGAGCAGCGCTGTAAACAATGTCACAATAATCAAAGATAGGGAGAATCATTTTCAAGATGAACTCTCAGTGGTCAGGAAATGGGATACTCACTTTATTCCTGTAATGCACACCAAGTTTAAGGTAGAACTTCTGGTGGATGGCATCCACATGATGTGGGAAATTGATGTGATCATCAAGCCAGACCCCGAGGTATTTAAAGGAGGAAAAATCCTCAATAGTATTACCATCAAGGATATGGAAGAAGTGGAGAGGGTTGAGCCTAGTTAGTACCAAACATCATGGAGACTGTTTAATTGTCATTGAATGAGAGATGATTAGCCCAGAACCAGTGGTGGATGTTGGTGCAGTCCAGTCAGATCCAGAATATGAGTTCAATCAAAGGCAGAAGATCCAGAGGCATAGAGGACCATGTCATCTGCTACACATGAATGGACACAAAGAAGCAGGTATAGTGATGGTCATTGATGAACACTGAGAATAAAATAGGCACAAGGACATAGTCTTGTGGCATGCCAGAGCAAATATAGGGAGAAGGGGATAAGACATCACCAATATAAACAGCTTGAGACCTGCCCTCAAAGTAGGGAGTGGAACCACTCAATTGAGTAAGCATAAATCCCTGCTGTTTTAAGCTTGTCTAGAAGGATAGTGTGGGGAAGGGTGCTGAAGACTTTGGCCAGGTCAACAAAAATGACTGATGTGACCAAACCCTGTTCCATACCAGAAAGGATGGAGTAGGTGAGTCCAAGGAGGTGGAGGTGGAACTGGAGTGGAACTTCATAAAACCACTCTGGAAGGGAGTGAAGAAGTAGGGGGGAGATCATGGAAAGGGGAGGGTTGGGAGAGAACAAGGTGTTCCTTGAGTTCAGCCAGAGAGGGGAGAAGAGAAATAGGGTGGTAGTTACCAGAAGAGGAAGGGTTGGGAGCGTGGCCTGGACGCTGAGAAAGATGGCTGCATAAACAGTCAGCTCAATCCCCAGCCTCGTGAATTTATCCATGTCTCCAGTCTTTCAGGGACCCCCTACCCTCAAAGGTGTTTCAGAGCCTCATTAGACCTACCTCTCGGTGCGTAGTGAGTTTTTTATTGCGCTTAGTGGTCCTGTTTAACATTCTGCAGTGCCAGAGTTTGCGCGACCCACCTATGCCCTGTTTAGGCCTGGTAGCACCGACTTCGAGTTGAGGCCGTCCTTGTCTGGATACTTTGGCTCTGCTTATCTACTGGGGGGCACAGTGCAGAATCAAACTGGGATCAAGAAGCAAGCTCTTTCTTTTCTCCTGCTAGTCCACTTACTGATTGCTTACCCTGCTGAACTCTTCTGTATAGTGACGGCTCACTCTGCAGGCATATATAACAGCAATGCCTCCAAAGGAAGCACCTGCCATGGACGTCAGCGCCTCCCCGCAGCACATTGAAGCCATGCTGGAAACCCTCCTAACGAGGGTGGATTCCATCTCATCAGCCCTCTCTGGGATGGTGGCGGAGGTACATGCCCTCAATGACAAACTTAATGTTATGGAGCAATGGACGGATGATTTGGAAGCTAAGCAGGCTATGTCATCTTAAAGATCATGAGGAGCAGCTGGCCATTTTGTGGAAGCGGGCCGAAGATCAAGAAAACAGGGGGCGATGCAATCATATAAGGATCCTTGGGATTCCTGAGGGATCTGAGGGCTCGAACACTGAAAAAGTCCTCAATGAAGAGATTCTTATAATACTTGGGGACAGATGGCTTGGGCCCATGGAGGTGGAAAGAGCTCACCATATCCTTGGTGGCCCTCGCTCACCTAGAACCTCCCCTAGGCCCATCATTGCTTACTTCCTGAGATATTCAACAAAGGAAAGGCTTCTGAGGGCAGCATGAGGCATGGGCAACCTATATTGGCATGGGACTAAAATCTCCTTCTTCAGAGATTTCACTGCAGAGGTGGCAGCTAGGTGGAAAGCTTTCCTCCCCATCAAAAGGCTGTTGGCATCCCAGGGGTTTAAATATGGTTTTCGTAACCTGGCTTACCTTTATGTAACTCGAGAGGGCCAGGATATAGTTGCAGAATCCCCCCAGGAAGTGGAAGAATGGGCCTCCAAATATTGGCCCCATCTACCCCTCAGTACCACTACTCCCAAAAGGCTGTGTGCTCCAGGTTCTCAACCAAGAGATAGGAGGAACTCATCTCCCAATGAAGGCTCTGGGGGGGCTATAATTCCTCCAGTGTTTCTCACAGGCCCCATCCTCATCCTAGATCAGTTAGTACTGATAGTAATCATCAGGTTGGGCAACAAGGGCTGGTAGATGCTTCTCCTCCTTCACTGCCACAGCGGGGAGCTGCTCAGATGACCCACATTTGTCAATGATCTATGAGTGACCAGGACTCTCCTTCCAAAGGCCCAGGGAAAGCGCCACCAGCTAAACTGACTAAAGAAGAGCACCCTGTCCTGGATCATTCGAACGCCCAGGACATCCCAGATGATCTTCTCATGGAATGGGCTGAAAGTGTATCCTGAGCGGATTTTCCTGAAGATTTGACAGATTACCCTGACTGCTCTAGCACTTCAGAGAAACCTGGACTGTTATCTTTTGCAGAAGCCTTAGCTTGAGACAATTCTCCCAGTACAACAAAACCCGCTGACACTGAGGAACAACCTCCTTATGACTGACCCTCATGAGTCTATATTTTTCTCTTTGTTCTCTTGTACTGTACCAGGGCATTACATAAGGATACCACATGGAGTTGGTTTCAAACCTGTCCAAGGGACGAACCCCCACACTCTTTACCTGGGGGACTGGTGAGACCCTAGTGAACCCTGTCCCCTGATCTTGGGGTGTTTTGATTAACGACCTCCTATATACCGCCCATCTAGTATTGCTCTGGAGGGTTTGTCCCCCCCCACCTCACCCCCCGATCTTTGGGGAGTATGTGGAATTCATAATGTCACCCTCTGTTTTAGTGGTGGCCACATCATGGGTGGTAGCAATTAACTCCCCGCTATACAAAAACCGAGCACATGGCCCTCAGCCTCAGCTTATATACCAGTGGGTGATCAACCTACCTTGTGGACTCTTTCCAGTTTGGGATTATTACTGGTTGAGGCAATAACATCCTCCTTTTTTCCCTTTTTGTTCCCTCCCCTTCCCCTTCCCTGAATGCAATATCTTGGTACATAGAGCTGGGGACGGAGATGTATGTTGTTACTTGCGTTATCTCCATTTATCCCCACCTTGGTGAATGGTCAGTACGGCTGTGTGCTCCTCCTCAACCTTGGGAAGGGTTGTACCTCGTGCCTACACCAGCTCACCTTTAGCATATTGCTTGTTTTAAATCATTTATTGTTGCAGAATCAGAACTACGGTTACAGTTCAATCTGTTACTCTCTAATTGTGTGTTTTGTGACTTACATTGTTTGTTTAATTCTTGCACTAGGTAGTTACATCAGTATACATCTACTGGACAGATTATGCTCCTGTTTGGCTTCTCTAACCCACCCTCCTTTACCTCAGGCATCTTGCCAGCTCCTGTTTTCTTTTCCTTTCCCTTTCTGGGTACGGGGGGTAAGTACCTCTTAATTACCTAATTTTCAGAGCCACGATGCAGAGTGCTAATGCAGGTATAAAACTGGTATCCTGGAACGTAAAGTGTTTAAACCACTCAGTTAAGTGGTCCATGGTTCTTAGGCATCTACACTCCTTGCAGACAGATATAGCTCTCCTTCAGGAGACACACCTCACTGCAAGATCTGTATCATGGCTTAAGTGGGCCTGGTTCGGTAATGTCATCATGAGTTCAGCATCCGCTAAGTCTAAAGGGGTGGCTATATTGATTAAAAAAATCATGTCCATGGACACAGAAGCAGACAGTCTCAGATACTCAGGGTTGATTTTTGGCTTGCTAACCCCCTTGCAGCCCAAGATATTACATGTACTAGGGTACACGATATCCTTGTCTCAGATCATGCTCCGGTGTCCTGCCTTTATACCCCCTCTGGGTTGAGGGGCTCAGGGACCAGATGGCGCTGTAGTCCCCTACTGCTCTCCAACCCCCAATTCCAGTCCATGGTAACGGGGACTGCTAGCAATTACTTCTCGAGGAACCTTGCCATAGATACATCTGCTGCCACAGTCTGGGAGGCTTTCAAGGTGGTGCTATGAGGGCAAATCGTTGCCTACTCAGCACAGAAGAACAAGCTGAGAAAGGCGGAGTTGAATACTCTGCAAACTGAGCTCTCCTCATTACAGGCCAAATTTAGAGCCACCAGAATTCAGAAGCCTCATTCGGTGCATCTCCAAAAGATTGTTGGATTGAAGTACCGCATAAATACAATACTACAACTAAAAGCAGAATGGGATCTGACTAGATCTAAGCATGCATACTGGGGGGGGGGACAAATGGGGGAAACTCCTGACATTTCAGCTGCGGAAACAACAGGCGGCCTCCTGTATCCATGCCCTTAAGAATAGGAATGGCTTGGTTGTTATGAACCTCAAAAGAATCAATGAATGTATGCAAGACTTTTACCAGATGCTGTACCAATTGCAGGCCACGCTAGATCCCACCCAATTGGCAAACTAACTAGCAGATTTCTGTGGTACCGCCAACATCCCTCAAATATCTGCTGAGATGAAGCAAGCACTGGATAGACCGATTACAGAACCTGAGCTTAAGACTGCCTTAAGCCAACTGGCTAAGGGTAAATTGCCCAGACCAGACGGCATGACCACGGAATTATACCAAATTATGTGTGCAGAAATCAGCACCCCTCTTCTTTCGGTGCTACAGGAGGCACATGTGACAGGCATCCTCTCGCCTTCCATGCAGGAGGCTCTAGTCACTCTCCTCCCCAAGAAGTCAGACGACCCCCTCAATTGCGCTATCATCCAATCTCCCTCATGTCAGTGGACTATAAAATAGCAGCTAAAATACTGGCTACCCGCTTGGTAGAAGTTATCCCCCCTATTATTCATCCATCTCAAGTAGGTTTTACTAAAGGTAGGGCAGCTGCGGATAACTTCAGGCTGGTCCTCGATCTTAAATAGTTGGCAAGGCACTTACAAAGCCTGATGGCAGCAATGGCGGTGGATTTTTCTAAGGCTTTCGATTCAGTGGAGTGGTCATACCTCCATGAAATGCTTCGGCTATGTGGGTTTGGCCTGTATTTTAGGCACTGGATTCAGGTGTTGTATAATGCTCCTCTGGCTAGGATTCTAACAAACCAGGATATTTCTTCCTCTTTTTCTCGACACAGGGGTACGCGGCAGGGATGGCCGCTATCCCCCCCCTGCTATTTTTGATAGTTCTGGATCCGCTCATATGGAAGTTGCAAGTTGCTGAAGGCATTCAAGGCATACAGGTAGGATCACATACCTACCTCACTGCCGCATATGTGAATGACTTACTTTTGACTTTAGAAAATCCAAGAGACTCACTCCCTAAGGTTTTAGGCATCTTGCAGGAGTATGCACAGCTATCTGGTTTACAAATCAATCAAAAAAAGACCAGTGTTACCCCTCTTAATGTGGTATGTGCAAGCTCTTGCCTGCAGGGTCTGGATCTCACCTGGGCCCCATATAGTTTCTCGTATCTAGGTATAGTCATTCCCCTCAACTGGAAGCTCCTAGAGACTGAGAATTTTGGTCCTTTAATAAAATCATTAACATCAGAGATAGAGAGATGGCGCCTTCTCAACCTTTCTCTCCCAGGTAAGGTAGCAGCCCTTCAGAAGTTGCTACTACCTAGAGTGTCATACCTCCTTAATAACCTCCCTATTGCGATATCAAGAAAAGTGTTTCGTCCACTAGATAAACTGATCTCTTTCTTCCTTTGGGAGGGCAAGACACCCAGATGGAGCTGCAGCAAAAGGTGGGCTCGCTGGACCAGAGGTGGCCTAGGTCTTCCATGGCTTCAGGGATATCACTGGTCTTACATCGCAGTTCAGGCCACTAAATGGTTTGTCCCCCTCACTCACTCACCAACTCAGTGGGTTACGCTGGAATCCAAAATAATGCCGAATATCCCTACATGCTTGCTCCTTACCAGAGCCCATATTAATCTTAATGGGTTAACTCCGATCATGATTGAAACTAGGAAGGCATGGTTCTGGCTCATGTCAGCATCTCACACCCCGAAGGCATCTAGCCACATGCTGCTCCGGTACCTACCACTCTGGCACAACCAGGTCCTTGCAGTGGGTGGCATTCCGCTTTACTGGCCAACTTGGGACAGTAAGGAGATACATGCCATTCAATATTTATATATGCCTAACTCCTCCACAGTAATGCCATTTGAGCAATTCCAAAATATGTACCACCTTCCTCACATGGATTTCTGGAGATACCTGCAACTCCACAATGTGGTTCAGGTGCTCAGCAGAACCTATTTAGCTGACCCTAAATGGCACTGGCTTACTACACTTCATCTCAAAACCACCTCACATGGTATAGCTGGGAGTTTTTACAGTACCTGGCGAGAGGCCCAACTGGACCATACCGAATCTTGTAGAGCCACATGGGGTACGGATCTCCAAACTCACATCTCCCCCGAAACTTGGTATCACTGCCTGCACTTTGCTCACTCCACTTATAAAGATGTTCGGAGTCAGCTATTACAACTCAAAATCCTCCTCAGGTGGTACTGTACTCCTGCACCCTTCAAGCTTGGGGTATCCTCCCTCATTTGAGGTGTTGGAAGTATCAGCATGACCCGGCAATTATTCTACACCTCCTGTGGACCTGTCCAACTTTGACCTCATTCTGGTCAGATAAAGCAACAGACTGTTCGGGCATACTGGGCTTACCAGTAGATTTCTCTAATCCTTTGCTACTTCTGGGCGATTCTGACACTTTAACCCATCTGCCAAAGCCATATCAAAATTGGCTCTTAGCTGTGCTTTTAGAGGCTAAAAGGCTCCTTCTCTTATCCTGGAGACAAGTGACCCTCCACCTATTTGGCTCAGTTGGTAGCACATCCGCCTCTGGTCCAGAAGGTCGTGGGTTCTCGTCCCACACTGGGATTGGACTTGCACCTAAAAATCGCTGGCATCTGAGTGCAGTATTGGGGGGTGCTGTACTGCTGGGGTGTGCAGTCCTTCGGATGAGACGTTAAACTGAGGTCCTTTCTGCCCATCCTGGTGTTGTCCTGGTGGGTGTCCGGTGGAAGTAAAAGAACCCAGGGCACTCTTCACAAAGAGCAGGGAACATTCCCGGTATCCTGGCCAACATTCCCCTTCCCATAAACTGGTTCATGCAATTATCCAGGCTGTGTGTGGGAGATGATGTGCGATATGGCCGCCACCTCACATTCAGTCACTTCACTATCAGTCTAGCATTGCTTGTAAAGTGCTTTGGGATACTGTGTATGAAAAGTGCTATATAAATGCTGATATTTCTTCTTCTTCTGTTTCCCTCTGGCACTCTGCCGTGGCTAGACTTGCCACCTTCTAAAGGCTCTCATATTCCAACAGAGGGATGCTTTCTGCATACTACCATAAGTGGGGAGCATATCTCAATTCCTCCGTATGCAAAGTGTCCTCCCCCCTCCACCCAACTTTTTTGCCTAAAGTATCCTTGTGGTGCAAAGTCTTTACTGATGGATCTATCCCTAGGGCTGAACTTGAACAGATGCTGTATTGCTATGATAATTACAGTGTGTTTACTGCATTTTTCCTTTTAATATCTTTCTTTCTTTATCTTTACCAATCAACCTTCTTCAGGTACTCCCAGTATTCAATACGGGAAACAGCTTGTACACTGGACTTAAATACCTGCTGTAAACTTGTCTGTAGATGGGATGGTGGAGCTTCACGTACATCTTTGTTTATAGGGTTAGTTGACTATTAATAAGTTGTCTGTAAAATTGTTGAAGGACTGTTGTGAATATGAAGGTCCTTACCATTCTTAGGTCCTGGCTACATGAGTAATCTCTGGACTGCTTAACATGTATATGTTATATGTTATTTGTAGTATGCTGTATCAGTGTACTGTTGATGATGTTCCATAATTTTAAATAAATAAAAATTACTCTATGATAAAAAAAGGAGAAGAGGGGTCACTACCTTTGGGAATGTGGCTGATGTAGTCTGCTTCCATGTGTCAGGGACTAAGGCAAGAGTGAAGATGAGGTTTTGGAGGTAGGTGAGAGGGAGAGCAATGAGAGGAGTGGAGATAGATCATGGTTTGGTGTTAAGACTGTCAAGGCCCCTGCCTTTGTGAGGGTTTAGAACCAAGGGCTTTGAGAGAAGCAGAAAGAGTGGTGGAGAATGAGAAGGTGTGGGTAGGGATAGAGTCGCGATTGTGGTGGGAGGGAATGGGGAGCATGAGAGGAGAAGGAGGGAAAGAAATGAGGGAATGGGTAAAGGAAGTAAAAAAGGATGTTGAAAGATGAAGCAAAAGTGTCAGGGTTGGGGACAGGGGTGTCATCCACCTTGAAGATGGAAGAGGGTTAGGCAGGAGGGAATAAGAGGGAGTCAATGACCTACCAAAACTTTGAATGGTGGATGAAGTTGTTCTGGAGTGTGGATACAAAGTAATCAGGGTTCATAAACTTAGTAGCTCTGGCATAGGTGTTGAAAGGGCCCTGTATCTAGAAAGGTAAAAAGAGGAACCAATGGACTTTAAAGTCCACCAGGTAATGTCACATGTTTGATGACAGGCCAGCAACTCAGCTGAGATCCAGGGAAGGTGCTAACCTTTGACCCTAGTTTTTCTCAGGGGGACAAAGTGATTACAGAAAGACAAGAACTTGGAGATAAAGAATTTGAGGGCCTTACTGACGCTGCTAGCAGATGAAATGGGGGACCAATCAGTGTCCACCAGGTCAGCATGAAAGGAGGCCAGGTCCAGAGATTAAAAGAATGCAAAATTTTGAGAAAGATTTGGGATGATGTATTTTGAACAGACAGTAGACCATGTGGTGGTCACTAAGGGTATTATGGAGGTTACCAGTATCCACTATATAATAGGGGAGAGAGAGGAGAGAACTAAGCCCAGGAGTGACTGGTTGAGGAATTTGTAACTGAGTCCAGTGGCATCAGACATAAGTTGTGAGAGCTGGAGGGACTTTACATTTTGGTATAATTTGTGAAGGGAGGAGACAGTCAATTGAGACTGAAGTCACTTAGGATAGATAACCTCTCAGTTAGCCTATTAGCTAACAGACAACCTATAAAGCCACAGCCTCCTTACTCCATGCCAGCATGGTTTCCACAAGGAACACAGTACCACATCTCCCTCATTAAGTTTACTATTGACATTAAATCTGCAATGGACAAAGGAGTTCTCACTGTAGCTGCCTTCATTGTTTTTTCTAACACATTCAACCTTGTTAATCATGCCCTTCTGTCCTGAAAGCTAACCAGCCCATACCAATCCTTGGTTTACCAGCTACTTGTTAGGCACAAAATGCATCAAATCTGGGGATGCCTCTTTCAGACAATTGCCAATTACCAGAGGCATTCCCCTAAGGATCTAACCTAGGCTCACTTCTCTTCTCATTTTTCATAAATAGCCCCCACCCTCTGTCTTCACCTCCTATTCTGTCTTTATGTACACTGATGACATTGCCTTATACCACAGTGCCCAGAGCCCCCAACTCATTAATGCACAAACTGAAAAGGACTTTACCCATATCCAAAACTGGCTCATGGGCAACAACCTAGTTCTCAATGCCTCCAAAACACAAGCAATGTTATTTGGTTCCAGGACTTACAGCTCTTCCTACTCTAACCCCCTGACCATCAACTGTGTGGACAGCTCTCCTCTCTCTGTAATCAAAGATTTAAGTAATTGGGTGCTAACCCTTTATCATGTGCTGCATTCCAATCTGCACATCTCAAACTTATGCTAATCCATAAATCCTCATGTTGATCTGGCCTATCATCTCAGACATTTCCTTACTCTGAATGCTCACCTAGCTTTCACCCAGGGGCTCTTACTCCTTTCCCTACAGTATACTTCAGAAACATAGAAACATAGAATTTGATGGCAGATAAGGACCGCTTGGCCCACCCAGTCTGCCCATTTCCCTATTTAATGGATAAGCTGCAGATCCTAGTTAACCAGCAGCCTACTTCTTTCTACCCCAACCCCCTAGAATTGCCTTATGGCTGTCCCATGCATGCTTGAATTCAATCACTGTTTTTGACTTCTCTTTACTAATGCCTTCACTTCTTCTCTGCACAAATGGCATGTCACCTCCAACAAGATATGCTACTTTGCCTTTTCCTGTCCACACATCACAGATCACTGTTCCCTCCACTCTTCCTTAGGTTGGTTATCCCCTTCTGCCTCCTGCCTCTATGCACTAGGTTGTTTCCTCTACAAACTACTCTAGTCTAGCACCCTAGCCACCCCTATTTCCCTACTTCATAGAGCTCACCCCATGTACCCTCTCTAGATACTGGGGCACTACCTCACTCATCACCCTTAAATGCTCGACCTAGATGGGCGACCAGGGTTTTTCATCATTTGCAACCAGGCTTTGGAACTCCCTCTCCACCAATGTCTGCAGTTCTCCCACCCTATAATCCTTAAAAAAATATTCTTAAGTGTCATGTAACATTATCCATGATCTGCAGCTGTATCTAGCCCCACCATCCATACGTTTCTGTGCTCCTCATTCCAACCCATCAGTATCCTCCTCAAATTGTTTGTCCTTACATCCCTATTTGCTTGTACCCTTGCTTAAATTATTGCATGTCAGATTTACTTGCTTTCCAAAAGGTAACTGATCAATATAAGTTTTTGTACTCTGTTCACTATTTCTAATTTGTCATTGTTTCACATTGTACATTTCCCAGCCTTGGCACTGTGAGCTCTATAATTTGTCTCTGTATTTCTTTAAATAAATTTGTTCTGTACCCTCCTGGGTCATTCCTGGAAATAGGCATTCAGTTGTCTAGTGTACCTACCTGGTTACCAAGAAAACAAATAAATAAATAACTCAATAAATAATTACATATCTACAGTAAAGCTCAATAAGATTAAGCCCAATTCTGTAGCACACTGCAGCAGACTTACTGCACTAAACAATGCAATGTCAATGGAAGTTAGTCCCTTTTGTCATGCAGGAATCTGACACTATGATTATTCCTGGCGGACTTCACTGTACATGCCTGCATACATACATGCATGAATGAATGAATCAATCAATAAATAAATAAATACATAAATAAATAAATATACAAGCACCCCAAAGGAGGGATGATAGGATAAAGTAGTGAGGACTAGACTGGAGTACAGTGACTGATGAGGGATATATGTCAGGGCAGCAATAAATTCCAGCAATGAATATGGGTACCAAGAAGGGTAGGGGAAAGTTTCTGGACAGGTATCTCATAGAAAGAGAGGGGAAAGACAAAAGACAAGTTCAAACTGGATGCAAGAGGAAAGGCAAATGGAAACACCACCACCACTTCTTGCACAACCCTGTCTTGTAATGGAGTAACCTTGCATAGTAACAGCAGAATTAGGGATCTTGGCAGGTAGCCATGACTTAGAAATTACAATATGTCAGGTTTAAGGTTTACCATGAGAGGTTACAATATGTCAGTTTTGGAAAGGAGACTGTGGAGGTTGACAAGAGCCACTCTGAACTCTTTAGGGGAAGGGAGAGGGGTTGTCTGGGCCTGGGCCAGGACTGTACTCAGTATCACCAGCTAGAATAAGCAACAAGAATGCAAGGAGCTAGAGGGAGCTCATGAGATGCTTGTGAGGACAGGAGGGGGAAATACTGAAGGGGGGATGCGTGAGAGAGGAGAGGAAAACAGAGGTCTCTGAGTACTTCAAGGTGAAGACAAGGTAAAAAGAAGATTCTACACCCAGGAAGCCATGAGGAGTGGAGAGGAAGGTGGGAATAAAAGGAGTGAGACCATGGGAGAGGGGAAGACAGGAAGGAAAAAGGAATGGAGGTGGTGGGGTAGGAAGAGGTAAGGGGAAGGAGAGTTTGTCATACAAGCAGCGGAGTGGAGAACAAGAGAAGCAGTTGCCCTGGCTGAACTAGTATAAGGGGATACTTTAAATAACCAGCTAACTGAGAAAAAGAATATAAAGTATATCATTTTATAATGAGGTAGGCCAAGGGGAGCCTCTGAAAATCAGACAAGGGTAATGGAGTGGTGTGGGCTATATCCGATAATGTGGGGATACTGTACTAACAGCTACTGAGACATATGGAGTAAATTATATTGAGGTTAGCCCAGTGCACAGAATAGGATGCAACAGGATTGTTATTTATATATCACCTTTCCAGGGCTCAAAGTACTGCACAATTCAATTAGACAAAACATCATATCAAATAACAGAAACACATACAGGTATATAAATCTAGCTCAAAATGTAGCCTAAAAATGATCAGAGCTATCGATCACCCAAGAAATCCAATCTGAATAGCCAGGTCTTCAGCTGAGATTTAAAACTTGCAAACAAAAAGGCAGAATGGATAGATATCAGGACAATATTCTGGAGTCTCAGAGCAGCTGCCGAGAATGCTTAGTACTCAGCAGATTTTAATCTTGCTGATAAGTCTACCGAATGTCCCTGGGTGTCTGAGCAGAGAACTCTGGAACCCTAATAATCCTCTGTATGGCTTGCCAGTAGTTCATGAATGCAAAGGAGGCCCCATCCATATATGGCCTTATAGACCAGTAAATGAATGTTAAATTCACATTGCCATCTTATCAGTTACTAACACAAATCCCACAATAAGGAAGTGATGTGATTACATTGTAATATACTTGTTAACAATCTGCTGAGTTCTGGAATAACTGAAGACAGTGAGGTTGGATAGCTGGTCGGCCACAGTAGAAGTAGTGAAACCCTGCACTATAGCTCACAGATTGCTTGTCTTGGAAAGGGTTCACTATGGCTAAAGTTTTAAGTAATGAGAACCACTTCTAATGACAGCAAAAATGTGAGATGTTAAAGCCAAATGACTGACCAAGATTACTCCCATAAAGCTGGAATGTAATGCATATATAGCATAAGGACTTCTATTGTGTATACCTCTTGTATTATATATATATTTTTTTCTTTGTTGTTCTACATTTTATATCTCCTGTCTATGTAATTGCGAATTATACATGTATGTGCCTCAGGACCTCCTTGTGAATAAGCTTGCTCAACGGAGTCTTTCCTGCAATAAACTTGAACTTGAACTAAAACAAAACAGGGATGTGTGTAGGTTATACCAACATAGAGATGGTGACTGACTGAAGTGAATGTGAACTACACCCAGATAGGGTGGATATAATGGAGGGTGGATGGGGATGACAGCTATCCAAATAGGGAGTAAGCTAATATTGCAAAGTAACATGGAGGGAGGTGGGCAATGGCCACGAGCAAGAGGATGGTTATGTAGGGAACACCAGGGTGAGGGCATTAAACAGTGCAAATAGTTAACAATTTGAGGATGGCTTATAGCAGGTTAAAGCTGATCTCCAGCAAAACCATGCTGCTATGAATGGGATCAGAAAACCGAAGGTCATCCATAATGGAGAGCCTGATCTTCCCTACTTTAAAGGTGAAAGGCTTTGGGCTCGGCAGGCAATGAAAAACTCAGGGGTCACTCTTGACCCTAAGTTATCATTTTATCCCAGGTGTTATTTGTGGTCAGGAGTGGCTTTTACCATCTGAAGAATACTGGTGGGTTATGCCCCAACATAGACCAGGATGATCTTTTCACACTGGTGCACATTTTCATAATTTCAGACCTTGACAACTGTAATGTGTTCTAAATGAGACTTTTGGTTAATATGATCTGCCATCTACAGCTAGTCCAGAATAACACATCTAGATTTGCTACGTACATCAGAAGGTGTGAGCATATCATGCCTGTTCTCTACACTCAGTACTGTCTTCTGGTTAGATTGTGGATTAACTGTAAGTTCTTTCTTTTGACCTAATGGGACCTCAATGGAATGGGTCCCCTGTACCCTAGTGAGCTTCTGGTAACCATACTGGTATCCATAAATTACTATCTTCTAATATGAATCTGTTCCAAAGCCAATACTGATTTCAGCTGGGGACATAGATTTTCTTTTGGTTCTACCTCTCTTTGGCACAGCCTTCTCATGGCAATTCAGTGTGCCCCCTTGGTCCCTGCCTTTACATTTAAATTACAATCCTGGCAGTTTAGACATGTATGTGTTAGTGTTTGATCATGCCTGTTTTTTTTTTTTGCTCCTCAGCACTCTAAATGTTGTAACATTTTATTATAATTAATTATGCAGCTTACCTATTTTCTGCATTATTTTGATGAGGTTTTCTTTTGTTGCATTTATGTGTTCCTATATACAGTGCCTTGGTTTAAGAATTACATTTTTAAAAATTCCTTCCTTCCTTCCTTCCTTCCTGTTATAAATGACTCAATATTATGTGGTATGTTAACAGGAGGTACAAAATGGTTTTAGTTTTAAGGATTATCTAATTGTCTTTTTGCTTTTGCTTCAAAGGTTTTTATTTTACATTTGGAAGTAATCATTTGTGTGTTGTGGAGAATTGTTCTAGTTTCAGTTTGTGAAAGAATGTTTCCAGTGTCCATACAATAATTGCAACTTAATTATAAGTGAGGATATTTATAGGGTCACATAAGATGTTTATTGAAATTAAAATACATGTAGAGATATATGAAAGAATTAAAGGAAACAGAAACAAACATATAATTGATGTCAACAAAGTGGAGTAAAAAATACATGCGATGAAATAGGGGATCAACAGACTGGTGAGTAGATAAAGCTTTTACATTTTTTTGCACTTATTTTTAGAGATAGAGAGAGAGAGATAGATTGAGAGACAGCAAAATAGCAAGATAGAGAGATAGAGAGAGAGAGAGAGAGAGAGAGAGACAGACAGACAGAGGCAGAGACAGTTAGAGTGAGAGAGTGAGACAGATAGAAAGAGACAGCTAGAGACAGAGACAGACAGACAGATAAAAAAAACTTGATCCTATGTGAAAAGATGGTCTGGTAACCTTACAAAAACAAAAAGAGGCCTCTATGGAGATTATAGTACCTATGTATTTACTTCACAAATAATAAAGAAATACAAGGAAAAGAAAATAAGTAAACTGCTGAAAAAGGTAAATAATAGGAATAAATCTATAAAATCTGTAAATTTGTCTTATGCATTAGCTCATGTGAATGATTATGTCAATATATAAAACTGTTAATTTGTTTGACTTGCTACAAAAAACTTTTACTTAGGGACCCTGGAACAAGATGCCCCAAAAACATAATAAGAAAGAATGAAATAAAAGCATAGTATATTTTTAATCCATAGACTGTTGCAAAATTAATTGTCTTGAAGACTTGGTGGGATAAGCACCACAAAGCATTGATTTTTTTTTTCCCCATGTTAAACTTAATAATAAATGCTTTCTTATTATGTTTTTGGGGCATCTTGTTCCAAGGTCCCTAACTAAAAGCTTTTTGTAGCAAGTCAAACAAAATTAACAGTTCTCATATGCTGACATCTCCCGTCAAGACCGCCAAGGAAGGGGAGGTGGGGTAGCTATGTACATCTCCTCGGCTATACAATTTACTTACATCCTATCAGCTTCCCTCCCCTCACCCTATGAGGTACTGATCCAAAGGCTATCCCTCCCCAATTCTATCATAATTTTTGTTGCAGGAGTTTACTGTTGCTGTGGCCTCCCTCAAACTACAGCAACCAACCTCGTTGCTAACATTGTTTCCCTTCTCCTCTTCTGGATAGCTATATATTATGGTCGATTTCAACATAAACTGGATGGCTGACTCCCAAGGAATGGTTCAAAATAGTATTGCAGTGCAAAACCTGTCACAACTAATTCACAAGCCAACCTGATTAAATAATAAAACAAATAACCATTCTCTGATTGATTGATACCTACTTACCACCCACACAAGATTATTCAATCTGGCCTACTTCCTGATGCTTTAAGTGATCACCACATGATCTATATGGTTTGGAAAATTCATAGGCTTAAGGTGCCCCACAAGATCTTATTAACCTATTTATACAAATACCATTATCCAATACCTGGGCCAAACTGATTGGACTCCTGTCTCCAAAGCAAACACTGTTGACAAAGCTCTAGACTACTTTAAAGATAAATTCCTCAGCACATGGAACCATAATACCCCCGTTAGATGACCCATGATCTGTGGTAACCACCTCCCCTGGGTCACCCCAGAGCTGCTGGTCTGTCAAATGGCACGCAACCAAGCGTGGAAGACCCAGAAAGCAACAAAGCTGCTAAGAGACTTTGAGGTTTACTGCTTCCTCATAAACTCTTGCAGAAAAGCTATCCAGTTTGCCAAGGCTGAATACATCTGGGCTACCTTCAAAACTAATATGAACAATCCATCCAAATTCTGAAAGTAGTTCATGCTCTGTTTTCCTCTCCTTCAAAACCTCCCATTCCCCTTCTCAGAGTAAACAACTCTTATATCTGACCACTTCACAATTACAAATTAATTTTACTCCAACTTTACCTCTTGCGCCTCTGCCGATGTCCTCCCTACCAACCCCTCAGTTAACCCACTCCCGCACTCTACCTCCCCAAAGTGCAAGCCCCCTATAGAGAAATTCTCTTTCACCAAGATCTCCCCTGCTGACACACTGGAAGCCTTCTTACACTTAATCCCACCAAAGGCAGCTCACCAGATGGTCTAGATCCTAAACTCCTGTACTTATCTTCACCTGCCATCTCATATTCATAGTCAGAGATCCTAATCCTCTCCTTCACCTCTGTTTGTGTGCCACTAGCCTGGAACATGCCACCGTCCTTCCACGTGGAGACACCTCCTCACTTGGTAACTATCGCCCTCTCTCCTCCCTATTCTTGCAAAGCTACAGGAACACTTGGTCCTTACTCAACTAAACTCCTTTCTCTCTGACTCTAGCTTTTTTTTTACTTTCCAATGTGGTTTTCAGAAACACCACTTTACCACAACCAACATACTTTGGATCACTGATTCCATCCTCTCAGGGATGGACAATGGTCAGATCACCTCAGCCATCTTCGCTGACCTAGCCAAGGCTTTCGACATGGTATCCCACACCCTACTGCTAAACACCTTCTTGCCAGTATGTCTATCAGACTCTGCTACTAGCTGGTTAAATGTTTACATTATAGGCCAGACCCAATCAGTTAGAATCACTGACTCTATATTCCCACCCCTCCTGATTAGTATTGGGGTTCCACAGGGCTCAATACTTGGCTCAGTCCTTTTCTCCATTTTCTTAAATGACCTCCCGTCAGTCTGCACATTGTGTTCCATCCATATGTACGCAGATGACACTGTCCTGTTCACTTCCAGCAAATCTCCCTCTGATGTAACAACCTGACTCCAGCTCAACTTCAACAAAGTTCAGCTATGGCATAGCTCACATCTACTCTTTCTCAATGCCAAGAAGACTATCTCCATGACCTTCAGCATGAGGCAGAGACTCTCTAGGCTAATCTCCCTACCCATCTTCTACACCCTAGATGGGACTACTCTCGAGGACACCTCCTCATTCAGATACTTTGGAGTTTTGGCTTGACTTACACCTCAGCTTCTCAGAACATGTAGACATTATCTTGAATAAACTATGCCCCAAGCTAGGTGCCCTTTTCAGGAATTGTAGAAGCATTCATCTACCAGCAAGGTATGAACTTGTCCAGAAGATGATTCTACCAATTTTTTACTATTGTGTTATAGTCTACAGTGCCACTCTCGTATCTTTCTTATCCAGATTGGACACCCTTTTAACTCCTTTTGCCGTTTTGCCCTTGACTCACCCCCCTTGCACTTCCACTGTAACCTGTACCACTCTTTTGCTTTCCCATCTCTTCCTGATAGACATCACTCCCACACAGCAAAATTCATCTCTAAATTCTGGTTTGGTACTCTCTTTTCATCCCTCTTTTCCTCCCTAGCACTTTTCCTCCCCACTGCCCTCTAACTCCCTTAGATCTAACAACTCTCACACATTGGCAATCCCTCACCTTTCTACTTCACCTGGGCAAGCTGCTTTCTCGCACAGTTTCCCTAAAATTTGGAATGCCCTACCCCAAATCAGACATTCCTCTTCCCCCTCCTCCCTCTCATCAGCCCTACACAACTACTTCTCTTCAAACTGTATCTTATCCTAGCTTACCTCTTGATTCTTAACCTATATAGCTATTTATCTCATATGGTTACCCCCATCCCTTATCCCCTCTCCTTGTACCTGAAATTCTCCAAAATGTGCATGTTCAAATGATTATGTATACACACAATTTGCACTGTTACAGCATAAGCACTTCACTGATATGCAGTCTACTGCTGTTATTTGCACTTGCTAGGTACCAAATGTGTATTAGTTGTAACCTGCTGATGTTATTTGTATGTTCTGTTTCACTGTACTCCATTACCCTCTCCCCCAGGATGCACTAGGAGACAAGCAACTCCCTTGTTCAGTGTGCTTTCCTGGTAACCTTTTCAATAAATAAATGATATCAGACTTGCTACATTTCTCTCTGGAAAGAATATCTGATAATGTTTAAATTGAGAGTCTTTCAATTCCTTGACCAGTGGCAAACTACAAGAAAATTAGAATGAGACTCCATCTCAGTATCCACAATTGTTTTATTTCATGCGGGTCTGTTGCAAAATATCCACTTAATCTAAGCATAATCATGCATGGTCCTGGCTGCTTGATTCACGGATGCAGAACATGATATGAAACTGGGAGAGGTGAATGGCATGATGTCACACAGTACATGTGGAGCTGACACCATGAGTCAGGTAGTGAGAAAAATGTGCCCCCCTCAAAAAAAAAATCATGTAAATGAAATTGTATATGATGTTGTGCTTCCATGAATCAAGCAGCCAGGACCATGCAATATTAAGCCTAGAGTAAAGTGATATGTTGCAAGAGGCCTATAATGAAATAAAAAAAATGTGGGTACCTTGATGGAGTCTCATTCTGATTTTCTTGGAGTTTTTCTTCACATGCTGCAATGGTCTATGAAATGCCCATCTTACTACTGTATGTGAAAAACTTCACTACATTTGCAGGAAGTACAGACATTTTTCACACCTGTAAACCTCATGGTGCATAGTGTAACTTGAACTTGAGCTTTTTGATACAGTTAATCTTTGTTGTTAATTCAGAGATTTTATATTATTTGAGTGCCAGATAAGTGGATTCATACCGTGTTCCATTTTCAACCATGTCTGGGGGGGTTGGCACACCAGTGGCCAGAATATAATAAATATAAATGTACTACATCAGTGTGGGCCACTAGAGAGAATCTTTTTACATATATTGGGAAATATCTGATCATATCATAGCTGAAACTACATAAATACACAGTGCAACAGAAAAGAATTACACATTCAATTGCTAGTTGATTCCAACATCAGATAGGGGCATATAAATATAGAAACTATCAACAGAAGGTGTTACAATCTATACAGTCTGAACAGTGAGGCAATACATGCACCTCAGGAGTCCATAATTATCCCCAACCCTGTCCTCCCTGGCTCCATCAACCATCCATTTATGTCTGTCCCATCCCCTCCTGAATTCTTCCAACACTGTGACACTGACCATTTCTGTGGACTGAATATTCCACTTTTCCACCACATGCTCTGTGAAGAAATACTTTTTAATTTCCATTTTAATCCTACCCCCACCAATTTTCTCTTGTCTTTCTGGTATTATCCCTTATAAGACTGCAGGTGAAGTTCAATTTCAAGTTTATTGTTTGGCTTTTGGCCTTTACACTAAAATATCTAAACATTTAAAATACAAGGTTCATAAATAGCACCAACTTGTACAGTTATATTAAACATTTTAAAATAAATGTAATATCTCATTACAAGACATCATAGAATCAGCAATATGTTCTGTTCATATAAGTACCACTCTCAAATACGCACACTCTCAAGTCCAGTACCAATTAGAATACAACATCAAATAATTTGAATATGCAGAAAGGTCAGAAAAATTACAATCAGGGTATAGGTAAATACAGTATAATTGTAGATCATTATTTTAAAGGTATATATGAGAATGACATAAAGATAAGGGAAACACAACAGTCTGCCATAATATGTGACTAATCAGCTTAACATAAAATTCACAGAAAAAATGGACATTTCAGTCATATACAACAACATCAGAAGATTTAAGCATTTATCCATAAATCCCACAAATGATTTGTCTAAGTATACCAATATATTATTAAGAAAAAGGAAGTAGGAAAAATCTTTAGCAATCCTGAAACAAAAGTAAACAGACTTGGATGGGTTCGGGTCTGGTTACCTACATCCCCATCCAAGTATCAAGTCTGTAATCTCAAAATTCCAAAATCAAAAAACTATTGAACACTAGAAAAAATTCCAATTTGTGGCACAAAAAAGTAAGTCTCCTTTGTCCCCTATAGAATATAAGTAACCATAATTATTATTATTTATAGTTTTAAAGATGACAAAAAGCCAGATAACATTCATAAATTTGACACATCTCGAGTATTGTACAACTCTGGGATTAACTGAACCAACGAAAGACTGAGGTCAGCAAGTATAGGGCCTAACCAATCACCTTTTTTCTTTGAATACAAGGGGCATATAAACTAAATATACTTAAGATCATCATCAACCTTCATTCCGCATTTACAGTGGGAAGTTTTAGTACCAGGTCATCTCTGTTTGAAATGTTTATAATTTGCATAATAATATTCCATTCTGAACCTAGTAAGAAGTTTCCGATCTAAAGGATTAGATAAACAGGTTAAGTAAGGTTCAAGACAGTGAACAGTTTTAAGCTGCTTAGACCATTTGAAATTTTGAAGTGAAGAAACCTGAAAGAATGTCCCTGGAAATAGCTGTATCTCTAACCCTTTTCTTTATTTGAGAAATAACTTAAAAATTTGGACTGTAATAAATTTTGAATAATAAATGTCCCAAACTCAGTGGAAATAAGTTCTCTTTAATATTTTTATCTATTGGAAAATGAAACCTTTCCTCAAATATTAAATTTCTTCTTCCAGACATTGCATAGGGAGACCCTCCTCAGGCAACAGGAAAAGATAAAAAAGAAAAATCAGACACCTCTCTGCGACAAAAGAAAAGACTGAGAAATCCCCAAGTTCTAATCTTAAAACCTCTGCAGGAACTGACTGAGGGATATGCAATACGCAATGACATATCTTATTAAAAACAATCTCCAATGATTTTATATTAGAGAAAGTCTGGATTTCAACTGCATATAGTGCACTAGTTTTAATTTTGGCATTAATAACTTCGAGTATACCATGAACTGTACCTTTCCCAGCATACAATTAAATATTTTAAACACATTAAATGCTGTTTTTAACTTAGCATCAATCAGTGAAAGATGAATATTACAGCAAAACATTTCAGAGAATCTTACTGCCAGGTAATCATAATAATTTTGAGTTTCAATCTTTGAATTTCCCATAGCCTTGGAGTCTATCTATTTTTCTTGCCAAAAAATACTAATTTGGTTTTGTCTATAGTAATACTCAATCTGCTAACCTTGCATAATGCAACAAAATTATTCATTTTCCTTTGAAGGCCAAATAATGATGTATAAATCAATGCTATATCATCTGCATAAGTTAAGCAGCTTACCTTCCTGTTTGACACACTTGGAGAATGACATTCAGGAAGATTCAACCATTCTATTATAGTATTGATATATACAATAAGTTGAATAAAGAGGGGGAAAGAATGCATCCCACTGGACTCCATGAATAGTTCTAACAACAGATGTTAATCCTCTAAACTGGTTGTGCTGTATTCTTACCCAGGTTTTTGATGTAACCTTATTATAATATCCAACAGGAAGAGGTATATATTATAAGCTTGCAATTTATGCCATAATAATTTATGGCTAATACTGTCAAAGGCAGACCTGATGTCCATGAAACAACAGTAAAGTTTTGATTTCTTAATACATGTGTATTTATAAATAAGATGTGACAAATCATAGCAGTGTTGAATAGTAGATCATCCACTCCTAAAACCATTCTGTGTCTCATTCAAAAGCTGATTTTCATGGATCCAGGACTGTAACTCCTACAGTGTTATTTTATAAAATACTTTCTGAGATGTATCAATGAGACCAATGGGTCTATACATACTAGGATTAGAAGCCTGACCCTTTTTATATATAAGGAAGGTGATACTTCCTTCCAGCTATGTGGAAAATGTTCTCCATGGAAAAATCTATTAAATACAACTAAAAAGACAGGAAGCTGCCAATCAGGAAATGATTTGTAAACATCAGTTAGAACTTGGTCTTGACCCAGAGCTTTATTGGATGTAATGGAAGACAAAACTTGATTAATTTCTTCCCAATATATACAGAAAGGCCTTGGTAAGAAACGTAAAAGAGTTTTAGTCCTCAGTTAATTGACATTAAAATTTCCAATATTTGTTGTATGGGAGAAGTAAAGAGATTGAAAATGCTCCTCCCATAACTGCAGTGTAATACAGTATATGCTTTCACTCCCCTTGAATAATGGTTATAGCCATGGCTAACCAAAGAGCAGAAGGGTCTGGTGTTTTCAGCTATAACTGTTCTTCTTAATTTGTTCTCCATACTTTTCTGTTATTTTTCCTTCTCAAGGTCCAATAATTTCCTATTTTCCTTCCCTGCTTTATTAAGATAACTAAGATGTTTCTTCAATTTATGTTTATTTACAATATTTATCATCTCTATTTAATTTATGTTTAGCTATCTGGCAGGTCTTATTGAATCATGTTGGACAAAAATGCTCCCTTGTTCTATTGGTTCTAAATAAGGGTTTAATGTCATTGTTAATTTCCAGCCATTTACTGATAATTTGGTTATTATCTGAAGCTGAAACTATTTTGTTACATAAAGATATTAAGGGATCAACATAAAACAGTTCTGAAAATAAATTGATGGTGTAATTTTGCCTTCTAATTGTTTGATAATTAATTATTTGCAGATTACCTGCATTACAAGCAAACTGGGTAAAGTTACTGCCCAGTCTTGGTGTTTGAAAAGTTATAAGTAATGGCGAATGAGCAGAATCAGGATGATCCCAGACCTCAAAGTCAAACAAAATTTTAAGGCATCCTGATTAACCCATGCTAGACCAGTAATAGAAGATCCCATATGCCTCATAGATGTATATTCATGGCTCTACGATGCTGCAGCATCAATATCTTCCTAACATACCCCTACAGTGATGGCACTTTGTGGTCGACATAAATCCATCTAAGAACCTCTTTGTGTTTATCACAGGCTTTGCCCCCAAAACCCCAGAGCCCCCCTCACCCCCACAACCCCCGGACTGAGGGATTATCAACTCGAGTCAGAGTTGATTCAGAGCAGAGGTGCAGGACTGGGGGAATGAGTGCCAGCATCCTGGGTGGACTTTACAGTGAACTGCCGATGTTGTCGGCATCAACATGTTCACTGTAAAGGTTTTGCTGTGGGATCAGTATATACATATCTTCACCCTCCAGATCACCAGGCAAATAACCATTTACTAAACAAAAACTCAAGTGTGACATTATTTTATACCATATCTTACCCTGAGGATTAAGTTTCTTATCCTTGGAGTTTCTAACATTACTTACTTTAGGGTTCATCATGTTCAGGCCCTGAAAAAAATCACTATATGGGTTTTCCATCTGATTATTGACCTGGATTCTGGCATTAAAGTTACCAATAACAAAGAAAGCATCAGTTTCATATTTAGTTGTTAATTCATCTTCAGAAAATTACAGCCAAATAGTATGTGAATAAATTACATCAGTTGTAGAGGGAAATTAACATTAAGAAGAATTATTTTATTATCACTGACCTCCAATTTCAGAGGAAATATTAATGATAATTTAAAATCCAGAACAGTAATCTTATAATTTAATGAAGTCTTAAGATATGTGGCTATACCAGCCTGATTTCTACCATATGTCTTGTTTTTCATGGCTGTAATAGCAAAGGTTGTGTATCCAGGGATCAGTGGAGGTGTTACATCCTGCTACCATGTTTTCTGAAGACACAACATATCAAAGGTCATTATAAATGCTTTAATTTCATCATCAACCAGTTTATTTGCTAAGCTCTCTATGTTCCAGGATATAATAGGTTAACATTCCCAATAATTTATCAGACAGTTGAGCAATACTGAAACTAGATTCTTGTCATCGAGAGGTATAATTTTGAAGTATTGAAAAATGATTGCCAATCACTATTTCTGAATGGTTCTTATTTACTAATATATGTCTATTTGTAGTCTTCTCTAGTGAACTCTTCTGCAAGTTATTTCTGGATGCAGCTTGTTTATTAAACCCCATAGTATTAATGTAAATTAGAATGACCCCAATTCCATCCAATGCTGGGGAGCCATCTAACACTGATGCTGCCAATCTGGGGTTCATAAAAGTAACATCAATGTGTGGACTATCCATATCCCACTATATATTGTGATCAACTCAATTCCACCTTGTTTTAAGTCTATTCTAAGGATGTGGGACAAAAAGGAAGCAATAGCACATTTAATCAAACCAACTGGATCATTTGTAGAGACTTTCTAACTAAAAAGTGAGAGTTTTACTTTCCCAAGTTTGCAATTGAGCCCCTGTGTATTTAGAAATGACCTAAGAAACCATTCTTGTCCTTCTAATATCCTCCTCATGGTCCCAGTTGCATATCATAGATGACTGACTCTAAGGTTTAATAATAATAATAATAATTTTATTTATATAGCACCTTTCAGTGTGTCAAGGCGCTGAACAATTTAAAATCATAAATTCAGATTCCAGATACAAAACTTCAAAACATATATAAAAATACACCATAATAGCATAATAAATTATAATAAATAAGGTTTAACTGGAACTTTCTGAGGGTGTAGAATATTAATGCCATTTAATTTAAGCAGTGCTTCACGGGACCACATATAAGATGCTGTTTACAATAAAGCAAAACACAATCAGTAAAATGTATATTAGGTGGATGAGTAGTAAAAATACCTTCAGACATAAAAGGGACATGTAATAGATGACAAATCCATTTTGTCCATTTTTCAGGAGTTTCGGCATCTAATTTATTAATGCTGTACATCTCACTTAAAAACTCTAGCTCCATCTTAAGCTGATTGTTATCAAAGACAAACAAGGTAAAAACATAATTCCCAGGCTTATCAGGAATGCCTCTGTTATGGGAAGATTGCTTGTCAGTCTCCTTTGGCTCATTTCTAGCATATTAGCCTCAGAGGAAAAAGGAGGCTGTTGTTCTTTATTTCTGCCATACTTGAATGAGCTGATGAATTCATATGAGGTTGTACTGATTCCATATTACCACCCCCTTTCAAATAAAATTTGTCTGACCCAGGGAATTTGTCCCTGGATTTAATGCCTTTTTTTGTGTTATATTTTTCTTTTTAATTCTCCTAGGATTAGATTTTTTATTTGTTTTCATATTCTGGCTTGATTTTCAATCAAAAATTATAGTAGAATTTTCCTTTGAAACTGGAGAAGGAAGTTTAAATTGAATAATTTTATTTTCTCTGGAGACAGTTGGAGCTACCTGAC